>CM060926.1:0-10000000 GCA_030737875.1 Allium sativum | reverse complement strand
ATGTTTTTTTGGATATGTATTCTTATACAGTGTGTTATTTATGCAAAGTAAGTCTAGTGTCTCAGCACCACAAACGGACCATGTTACATTGATAAATGGCTTGTACTAAAATAAAGTAATAAACATCCTACTTTTTAATTATCTTCTCGAAACATACCCATTACGATGAGAAATCAATATCAGAGCAGTTGTCTGAACTCCGAAGTGACCCGGGAAACCTTTCTTCATATGATCCCCAAAAACGTGAGAATGAGAAAGTTGTGTGGCGAGATCACCAGTCACTCCCTGTTTTGAATAAATCTCTACATCAAAATTCAAGTAAGGAAAGAGACTTAACCAAATTTACGAATGGAGATAGATAAAGGAAAAAAAGAGTTTAGCTTTGAAGCTACATGCCTTCTAAGACAAAGCTTGGCTTCATCTCAACTTAATACAATCCAAAATTCAGCAATCTTTCGCAAATGGATTTCTTCCCAAAAATAATAGATGGGAGTTTGTACGCCAACATAAAAGCAAGACAACATCTATGAAGCGCATGTTACATTGCAAAAGTTGGTAGAAAAAGCCGATTTCGACATGGTCAGAAATTTGCAACATTCCAATTAGGCTCAAATCAAAGCTTAAGCAATTACTGCTCATTGCCCTAAGATCGTTGAATCCCTCTAGGCATCGAACAAAGAAATGTTGAACCTTTAACTCGAAGATCTCCATGAAAGGAATGTACAAAACAGGCTGAAAGAGGCCACTACACCATTGGGCACGCAAGCCAATAACAAGCTGTGATATCTATAAGCAATCTGTAAGCGAAGTCACTTCTCAAACGCAATTGCACATTACTCTCTGGATCGTCAAACGAAAAATAGATGCTCTTGAGCATTTGGATCGTAACTATCATAGAACACCACTCCATAGGATGGATTAAAACCCTCAGATGGGAGGTGACTAGTTAATGACATGACCAACTGGAATGATGGTAGCGACAGCGCTGTCGAAGACTACACCCCAATGCAGTAGAACTTCTCCATTAGGCTTGAACTGAAGTGAGCAGCAACCCAATCTGCAAAATAAGACTTATGCCACCAGGTGTGTTTTATTACAAAACAAATCCCTAAACGGTAAATGTTTGAAATTCAAACGAAACCAACTTATCTTAGTCGATTAGATTCTAAGCAATAACTGAAGCTGAAGTAGTATGCTATATATGTAAACGGAGTCCAATGAGTCCCAAACTTTGCAACCAGATCACCCTGCATAGGTTGCTCATTTTCACTAGAAAGATAATTTATGTCGTTTATCTTTCTCTAGAACTTACCCGTTGTCGATCGAAAAATTGATAACGGAACCATTTATCGAAGTGGCACAGAAAGCTTTTCTTTTCATGACTATCGGATATGCAAAAGAAGTACAGAAAATGTACACTTGGGTTTGCTCATATGTCGTTGAACAATCCAAGGTACTTATTCAAGATCAATGTCAACTGAATATGTATGAAATCAAGTCTGATCAATCACTTCAACCAAGATCAAAATTTCACCAAAGCAACGTTGATGAAAAGAGTCGGCTTCGAAACTTAGCTAGAAAAGGATTATTGTTTCAAAAAAATCCCTAAGTGCAAGACTCAAAACCAAGTCGTGCATGTGATCCAGAATCAGATTATCTTTCTTGATCCAGCTCAGCACGAAATTCACATACATGATCTACTCATCATTTTAATGCATCCTAGAAAGTTCTAAATCAAAGTTTCATTGTTACCATTGGCAATGATGATTCAAATTAAGAAACTCAAACAGATAACTAACGAGTCAAAGAAAACTTTGTGAAAATAAGTCTACATGATAAGCTATCAAAGGTGGATATTTCAAAGCACATCTCGTTTTCAACGAAGACGTACTTTGAGGGGAAAATATGAATCTGCATTTGGACTAAATCAGCTTCAAATCAACATAGAAAACTCATACGAGCTTGGATAGATTTTAAATTTAGAGTGAACACTTAAATGACATAAAAGAAGACTCATAGAAAAAAATGAGAACATTTGGCCAAGCCAGTTAGGAGAGGACGAACCATAAAGGATAACCCGTCTAAACTGAGACTCACAACCTACGATCGGTGGGATAGGTCCCACACACCCTCTAGAGTGCACATGCAAAGTTTCACGTCAAACAGATAAGTAGTAAGTGATATAATTAAATCTTCCTTCCATTAAAACTGAAATAGCCTAAAATTGGCTAAGTAGATAGATTGGTACCGATCCACCCCCCATGAATATTATGTGAGACCCATCAAGGATAACCCATCGTGATCTTCATCACCCCTTTAGTCTACCCTCTAAGTTTGGTTGTAATTTGAGGTCCTTAACTCAAGATATTTGATGGATTGTACAGTTTGAAAACTGTTCAATATAGATCGATTGCGATGTACAATCAAATGAAGATCAAATCCAACAAAACTTAATAGGGGCATCAAAAGGACATAAAAAGCCAGAAAAGTGGACGAGAATATCCCATAGACTAAGTCAATTGATCCATAGGTTATGGTTCCATACCAATCCATCGGATTTATTCAAGTTATGCTGCATCTTCTAGCGTGACTTCCTTCCCTCTAGACAGGCTTGTTGGTTTGATATCTTGGCCCAACTCATCTTTCAAACACCTATAAAAATCAATGTATCACCTACATGTAAAGAATATGGATTCTCTTTGCCTATACTCTTCTAAATCACTTATTCAGCATCATTCACTTCTAACCAGTTCAGATTAGTCACCTAGGAGAATATTATGATTTATTCCAATCAGCCCTTGTATTTGTGATAGCAATTCTAGAACATCTATTTAATCTTTTATATCATAACACTTGTAATAGGTAGTGAAGGATAAATTAATCTTTTAAAAGTGGGCGTAGGCTTAGTTAATAGCCGAATCACTATAAATCTCATGTTGTCTTCTCTTTTTTGATTAACTTTGATTATAGGAAAATCGGTTCAAGGAAGAACATCTCGTGTTTTTTAGTCTTAAGGATGCGCACTTTATTTCTTCTCAAGAAGGATGCACCGATTATAATTTCGGTTGAAGGAAAAATTTTGGTTGAGAAATTTGAGCATCTTCTTCTTTGTTCTCCATCATCAATGTTGCCGATTAAAAAAAAAAGCAAATCGTCCTCAATTCTCAAATCATTAATCTTCAATCAAGAATACGATGCCTAAAACATCAATTTGGTCTGTTGTCGTGTGTTTTCTATTGAATCAAACTTGAGATCATTACAAATTTGTTTGATCCTCTCAAATCGTGTATTTTCTCTTCAAAATTAATGAGTTTTTCATTCTTGTTGTGATTTTCGATTTTGAGAGTAAGAAATTATGTTGCTGTGATTTGTTTCGACTGATTTTGGTTTCTGCCCAAGATAATAATATATGAAACTATCATTCCTGCGTGTGCTATGAATTTTGCTCCATTATATGTGCAGTTTAGTTTGATGTCCTTGTATTTTATGCTGATTTGCTTTTTTGTTAGTTTCAGGTTGTTTGTTGAATTTGCTTAAGTGTGATGCTAAATGTATATAACATTCATTTTAACAGTTAATTATTTATATCATTTGTGAATATTTTGAAATTTACATGTATACTAAATATTTTTGGTCATCTAAGTACTCAACAATATATGTTGTTTACGATTTTGACAGTACAAACATTGAACATCAAGTTTTTGTATTATGCTAGCTTCAAATAGCATTTTAGTATAATTGAAAGTAATGGGAATAAATACACTTTTGTTTGAGTTTGATATGTTATGTATGCATAGCCTTTTTTTTGTTAATAATAACTGTACAACTTCGTTTTGCAGTGATGATATTGCCTCTGGTGAATCAACAAGCTTGCTAGTTGTTTTTTAGTATAATGATAATTCATATTCCACCTGTCTTAGTGTGGACTCTTCTTTATTTGAAGTTAAGTATGAAATTTGTGAATGTTGGTAGCATCAAGGTATGATTATCATCTTAAATATGGTTTTTAAATTTTATTGTCATTTGTATTCAAATGGTATGTTTAACTATAATTTTATGTTTATATTATCATTTAGTTTGACAGTAGTTTATTTCTTTTAGTCTGATGATTGTATAATTATTGCTGCATAATTGTAGTTGTATATATCATTCCATACAGTAACAATATGAGGCAAATTGCCAGAAGGAGGGAGAAATGTGCGTTATGGAAAATAGTTCTTTGTCATATCATGGAGGACCATTTATCAAAATTAGTTCATGTTGGTTTTGGTTGGGATGTTTTCAAGCCATCAAAGTTTATTTTTGATGTTAAGTCGTGGGAGTCACAAGTTGTTGACCTTCAAAATCATTCATGTAGTTGTAATCAGTGGAGAGTTACTGGTTTTACATGTGCTCATGCAGTTAAATGTATTATACATTTTTCCATGTAATTCTATTTTTAAATTTTTTAAATACTATGCAAATATTATCTGATTTTTATTCTATTTGATTTTCCCTGTTGATTGTGTTTGTGGTTATATTATCATTTATTACAGTATAATGCTAGTTGTATATATCATTTCATTTATATGTAATATTGATTGTATGATGCATGTTGTGTGATTTGTTTCTGTTTGATTTACTCTATTGATTGTGTTTGTGGTTTTATTTTTATTTGTTTGAGTATAATGCTAATTGTACATGTCATTTTGGTTATATGGACACATATTTGTATAGTGCATGATTGCATATAGTTGAGAGGTGTACTAAATGGTTTTTCACATTTGACAATACTTGTTATACATAAATGTGTTATATTCATCTATTATTTGCATAATAGTGGGTATTAAGAATAAAGTGGTATATTAATATATCATTCTATATAAGTATCACATTGCAACCGACTTTAAACAAGTAATACTTCTTTGAGCTTTTGTTAACCTTAACCTGATATACTTGATCTATAAGTTGAAAGAAACTTCAGCCGATATTGTTAGTACCCACTCATTTAATCAATCCCTACTGGGTGTAGTTTCGTTGCTGAATTACCCAATTAGGCCTTGCGTGTGGATGAATTTTACCTGTCATAGGTACCTGATTAGGCCTAGCGTTTGGATGTCTTTTACGTGTCATAGGTACATGATTGGGCCTTGCATTTGGATGTCTTTTACGCCTCACCGGTACCCACTCGGTTAATTAATTCCTACTTGGTATATATTCGTTGCTGAAGTACCTGATTAGGCCTTGCGTCCGGATGTCATTTACGTGTCAAAGGTACCTGATTAGGCCTTGCGTTTGGTTGTTTTTTACGTGTCACTGGTACCCGCTCGGTCAATCCCTACTGGTTGCAGATTCGTTGTTGAAGTACTCGATTAAGCCTTGTGTCCGGACATCTTTTATGTGTCATAGGTACCCGATTAGGCCTTGCGTTCGGATGTCTTTTACGTGTCATCGGTACCCGCTCGGTTAATTAATCCCTACTGGGTGCAGATTCGTTGCTGAAATACCCAATTAGATCCTACGTCCGTACGTCTTTTATGAGGCACATGTACTCGATTATGCCTTGCGTCCGGATGTCTTTTACGTGTCACTAGTACCCGCTCGGTTAATTAATCCTTGCTAGGTGCAGATTCGTTACTAAAGTACATGATTAAGCCTTGAGTCAGGACGTCTTTTACGTGTCATAGGTAACCGATTAGGCCTTGCGTCCAGATGTCTTTTACGTATCACAGGTACCTGCTCTGTTAATTAATCCCAACTGGGTGCAGATTCATTTCTGAATTATTCGATTAGGCCTTATGTTCGGACGTCTTTAACGTGTCATAGGTATCTGATTAGGCCTTGCATCCAGATTTATTTTACGTGTCAACGGTACCAGCTCGGTTAATTAATCCATATTGGGTGCAAATTCGTTGCTGAAGTACCCAATTAGGACTTGCGTTCAGACGTCTTTAACGTGTCATCGGTACCCGATTAGGCCTTGCGTCCAGATTACGTGTCACCGATACCCGCTAGGTTAATTAATCCCTACTGCGTGTCAGATTCGTTGCTAAAGTTCCCGATTAGGCATTGCGTCCGGACGTCTTTATCGTGTCATCCGTACCCGATTAGGCCTTGCATCCGGACGTCTTTATCGTGTCATAGGTACCCGATTAGGCCTTGCGTCCGGATGTCTTTTACGTGTCATTGTGAAACACCCCACCTCCGTTAGGGTCACTCTCAAAGGGAATGCCCTAATTTTGGTGGAGGTTTATAAGTACAAGTCACAGATATACAAGACAGATATAAGAACACATATTTGTAAACAGCGGAAGAACAACAAACTTTATTTCATAAAGTCAAATACGTGTTACAACAACATCCTTTCCCAAAAACATAACATAACACTTTCATAATCTGTCTTGAGTACATTATTTAAAGAAGCATAAATAAAACATAGATAAACTGCAAAAGCCCCATAGTGGGTTGTCCAAAGCCATAGTTCAAAACAGGAAAGTCCAAGCAATACATTTCTCTTCTTCAAGCTGGATGTTGAGGTTGCTCAAGCTGCTGTGTTCCCTCCCTGAGGACCTGGGGGGGAAACGGAAGAAAGAAGACGAAAGAAAAGTAGAGTCAGACATAAAGCCTGAGTAAGTCTAGTACTATTTTGTCTATGAATAAAGAACTGGGTATGATAAGTATAAACAAGAAGTGGGCATGCACTATAAACTTGGTTAAGTTGTCTAGGGTCGAATATATAGAGGTTATGAACTGATTAGGACCATTGATGTTGCTTGGATTGATCGTAGCCATTCATCCTAAGGAGAGACCAATTAAAACTTGCCACCTAGCCCTAGTGACAAAGCAGACCGCAGAAAATCGGCCAAACACAGACCTGGCCAGCCAGGTTGGCTGGGCTCGACCAGGTCGACACCCCTGTCGTCGTTTCTTTGGGCAATCCTTAGCCCTGTGGCCCGTCTCACCGCAAGAAAAGCACCCACCATTCTCCTTAGCCTTCTTTTTTCGGCAGTCCTTTACTAAGTGCCCCACTTTGCCACAGAAATTACACTTCCTCTTCTCTTTGTTGCCTTTCCCGCCTTTCTTAAAGTCTGTCTTCTTAGGTTGCAAACCCTCTTTCTTCCCTTGAGAGCTTTCTGCCTTTGTCTCCTTCTTGCCCTTATCCTCTTCATTCAGCAATGCCATTTGCACCAATCTTTCATACGTGGCTCCCATGGGTATATGGGTCATGGCCAAACTGTGTAATGGCTCATTCAACCCTTTGACGAAACGGAGAGCCTTCTTGTGCGGGGTGTTACACATTGGTACCCGCCCGGTTAATTAATCCCTACTAGATGCAGATTCGTTGCTAAAATAACCAATTAGGTCTTGCGTCTGAACGCCTTTTACGAGTCATAGGTTCCCGATTAGGCCTTACGTTTGGATGTCTTTTACGTGTCACAAGTACCTGCTCGGCTATTTAATCCCTACGTAATGCAGATTCTTTGTTGAAATACCCGATTAGGCCTTGCGTCCGAATGTCTTTTACGTGTCATAGGTACTCGATTAGGCTTTGCGTCCGGATGTCTTTACGTGTCACTGGTACCCGCTCGGTTAATTAATCCCTACTGGGTGTTGATTCGTTGCTGAAGTACCCGATTAGGCCTTGCGTCTGGACGTGTTTAACGTGTCATCGGTACCCGATTAAGCCTTGCGTCTGGATGTATTTTATGTGTCACCGGTATCCACTCGGTTAATTAATCTCTACTAGGTGCACATTCATTGTTGAAGTTCCCAATTAGGCCTTGCGTCTAGACGTATTTATCGTGTCATTAGTACCCGATTAGGACTTGCGTCCAGACGTATTTATCGTGTCATCGGTACTCGATTAGGCCTTGCTTCCGGATGTCTTTTATGTGTCACAGGTACCTTCTCGGTTTATTAATCCCAACTGAGTGCAGATTCGTTGCTGAAGTACCCGATCAGGCCTTGCGTCTGGATGTCTTTTACGTGTCATATTACTCGATTAGGCCTTGTGTCAGGATGTCTTTTACATGTCACTGGTACCCGCTCAGTTAATTAATCCATACTGGGTGCAGATTCATTGTTGAAGTACCCGATTAGGCCTTGCGTCCGGACGTGTTTAACATGTCATCAGTACCCGATTAGGCCTTGCGTCCAAATGTCTTTAACGTGTCATCAGTACCCGATCAGGCCTTATGTCCGGATGTCTTTTACATGTCATAGGTACCTGCTCGGTTAATTAATCCCCACTAGGTGGAGATTCGTTGCTGAAGTACCCGATTAGGCCTTGTGTCAGAACGACCTTTACGTGTCACAGGTACCTGATTAGACCTTGCGTTCGGATGCCTTTTGCGTGTCACTTGTACCCGCTCGATTAATTAATACCTACCGGATGCAGATTCATTGCTGAAGTACCTGATTGGGCCTTGTGTCCGAATGTCTTTTACGTATCATAGGTACCCGATTAGGCTTTGTGTCTGGATGTCTTTTACGTGTCACTAGTACCCGCTCGGTTAATTAATTTCTACTGTATGCAGATTCGTTGCTGAAGTACCCAATTAGGCCTTGCGTCCGGACGTCTTTTACGTATCATAGGTACCTGATTAGGTCTTACGTCCGGTTGTCTTTTACATGTTATAAGTACATGCTCGGTTAATTAATCCCTACTGGGTGTAGACTCGTTGCTGAAGTATCTGATTAGGCCTTGCGTCCGGACGTCTTTTACGTGTCACAGGTACCCAATTAGGCCTTGCGTCCGGACATCTTTACGTGTCACCGGTACCCGCTCGATTAATCAATCCCTATCGGTTGCAGATTTGTTGCTGAAGTACCTGATTAGGCCTTGCTTGTGGACATCTTTTATTCGATTAGGCCTAGCGTCCGGATGTCTTTTACGCGTCACCAGTACCTGCTCGGTTAATCAATCCCTACTGGGTGCAGATTCATTGATGAGGTACCCGATTAGGCCTTACGAATGAATGTCTTTTGCATCACATAAGTACTCGCTTACGCTTGAGTCCAAACAACATTTGCATTCCATAAGTACCTGCTTAAGTTTGAGTTCAGACGTCCTTTTCATTTTTTTAGTTTGTTCGGTTAAACAATATGTTTTGGGTGTAAATTTTCTAAATATATCATTTTAGTCATGATATTTTCTAAATATATCATTTTAGTTTGTCCAGATGTTCTATTAATATATCATTTTAGTCATGATATTTTCTAAATAAAGAATAATCTTAAGATGATAGTTCAATATATCATCTTATTAGTTGCATGCATCATATATAAATATTAGATGGATAGCTGTAGAATGATAAGTAAATATAGCATTAAGAAAAATGATAAAAAAATAAATCATCTTATTAGTTGCTTATAACCGTGTCTTTGACCGAGCCAATGACTGGTCCCTTGACCGAGCTCATGACCGAGTACTTGATTGAGCCTATGACCGAGCACATGACCGAGCACATGATCGAGCCCATGACCGAGCCCATGACCGGGTACTTGACTAAGCCCATGACCATGCCCTTGACCGAGCCCTTGACCAAACCCATGACCGAACCCATGACCGAGCCCGTGATCGATCCCATGATCGGGCACTTGACCGAGCCTATGATCATGCCCTTGACCGAGCACATGACCGAACCCATGACCGAGCACTTGAACGAGCCCATGACCGAGCCCTTGACCAAGCCTATGACCGGACACTTGACCATGCCTATGATCGTGCCCATGACCGAGCCCTTGACCGAGCCCTTAACCGAGCATTTGACCGAGCCCATGACCAAGCACTTAACCGAGCCTACGATATATTTTTCTATCATTTTTTTCACAATGCTATATTTTTCTATCATTCTATAACTTTTCATCTTGCTTTTTTTCTACATCTTCCAAATCCTGAATGTTATGTGTCTATCATTTAATTCTATCATTGCACATTAATCAAAATAAGTAACATATTCAACTATAATTTTTTCGTGTTATGTTTGTTTATCTTTTTTTCCCAGTGTTATATTTGTCTATTATTCTATAGCTAATCATCTTTCTTTTGCCTATCATCAGTCAAACACCGAATGCTATTTTCTCTATCATTTATGATTACAACATAATACATTAAGCAGACAAAGTAACATATTCAAATGTAAATATATCATGCTATGTTTATGTATCATTTTTTCCCAATGTTATGTATGTCTATCATTACTCAAAAGCTATACTAAAGTGAACTAATATTATAGAATATGATAAATAATAGATTAATATATCGTTGTGTTTTCAAAGTGAACTAGCATGTATATAATATGATGAATAATATGTGAATATAACATTACATTTTAAAGTGGTAAATGATAGTTGAATTTAGCATTGTGTTTTTTAAAGTGAAATAACATATGTACAATATGCTAAATGATAGCAGAATATAGTATTGTAATTTTAAAGTGAGCTACCATGTATAAAATATAATAAATGATAGTTGAATTTATCATTTGTATTTTTGAAGCGAGTTAGCACGTGTAGAGTTAGCAAAATATTGTTTGAATATAGTATTTATTAGTAAAATGAACTAGCATAATAGAATATAATAATTGATAGTTGAATTTAGCATTGTATTTTTTAAAAGGAACTAGAACGTCTAAATATGATAAATGATAGTTGAATATAGCATGGTATTTTTAAAGTAAACTAGAATGTAAAGAACATAATAATGATAGTTGATTTCAACATCGTATTTTTAAAGTGAACTAGCATGTATAGAATATGCTATATGATAGCTAAATATAGCACTATATTTTTAAAGCGAACTAGCACATATAAGATATGAGAAATGATACATAGTAGTGTGTTTCCTAAAGAGAACTAGCATGTATAGTTTGTTGTGCAAAAATTGCTCTGATACCAATCTGTTGTGCAAAAATTGCTCTGATACCAATCTATTGTGCAAAAATTGCGTGAATGCGGAAGCCCAATAAGCAGGATCTAGATTTGCCAATTGAGCATCAATCTAATGTAATAGCAATTATTTTATTACATTAAGCAAATAGTAAATAACTATAATAGAGAAACAAAGAGACACAATATTTATACTAGTTCCACTATCCTCCATAAGATAGTGTACATCCAGTCCAAAAGAGAGAGATTTTATTCCATATGAGAGAATACAAGAGATTACAAAATAAGAGTTTACATATCAAAACCTCAAACAGACTTAACTAAAAGAGACACCATTGGGGATCACTAGCTCCATGACAGGATGAGTTTACACTAAAGTCTACCCCTCAATATATAGCCAGTGCAAATCCTTGTGAGTCATCAATTACATTACCAACATATGGTAATAATATAATGGAGAAAAATTACCATAGCAGCAAATGTGTGAACATAGAAAGCAAATCAATCTGTTTCTTTAGCATAGCTGGAAGAAATTAATCCCTTCATTTATTTCTCTACCATCTCATCAAATGCAATCAATCCATTTCCATTATAAAAATATTTACTTTCCATTCTTTGCAAATTTGTTCCAATCAATTTATGATTTTGTATCACCAAAAATAACACTCTACCTTGATGCAAAATCACATATCTGCAACACTTCATCCCAAATCAAATTCTCTTCACATCATAAAACTCTTCAACAGAACTCCACCTTCAATCAAAATCTCACCATGAGATAGACACCAAAAAATGAATATTTTCCTAATGGGTTCCAACAAAGCTACCTCCCATCACACCATGTTAACAAGCTCAGACTACGTCCCCGCCTGCCAACAAAATGTTGCAAATATCCAAAATAAAAAGAAGGCAGACACCAAAGTAATCTCAACACCGCCAAGGCAAAAAATAATTCTCTCAATCACCAATTCAAATACAGAGCCAAAATCCAAATCTTTGTACGCACAAAAAATCTCTCTCCTGCCACTTAGTTATTACAAACTTCACCCACCGCCTGCAAAAGATGCATCTATCACCATGAGCAGCACCGTGCATAAACCAACGGTCTAAAAGTGCTTGCAATAACAATGACACCCGTCTAACACTTGACTTGAGCTCCTTCCTCGATCACCCCGGATCCCTCGAGTATCATCAATATGAAGACCCCTGTCTAAACCACAATAATCTATGTCTCGACACCCGTCTATTACTTGACCTGAGCTCCTTTCCTGATCATCTTGGATCCCTCGAGCATCATCAACATGAAGACCCCTATCTAAAACATGATCAAAAGTTCCCAAATCCAATGGTCCCTTCAACGCAGTAAACTCCATATCACGTCAAAGTTCCCAGATTGGAACGCTCTCCACTCTCAGCATAATCTCCTCCACCAGAGTCTTCCGTTTCTCCAAAAAAAGTAATAGCATAATTACCACTGAATCTACAAACCTTTGTAGAAATAATTGATGCACAATTTAAAACAAATAACCTCGCTCTGATACCAATCTGTTGTGCAAATATTGCTCTGATACCAATCTATTGTGCAAAAATTGCTCTGATACCAATTTGTTGTGCAAAAATTGTGCGAATGCGGAAGCGCAATAAGCAGGATCAAGATTTGCCAATCGAACATTAATATAATCTAATAGAAATTATTCTATTACATCAAGCAAATAGTAAATAACTATAATAGAGAAACAAAGAGACACAATATTTATACTAGTTCCACTATCCTCCATAAGATAGTGTACGTCTAGTCCAAAAAAGAGAGATTTTATTCCACATGAGAGAATACAAAAGATTACAAAATAAGAGTTTACATATCAAAACCTCAAACAGACTTAGCTAGAAGAGACACCATTGGGGATCACTGGCTCCATGCCAGGATGGGTTTACACTAAAGTCTACCCCTCAATATATTGTTGGATCTAGATTAACCCTAGAGGGGGGTGAATAGGGTTTATTGAAAATTAAGCGAGATATAAAAAAATATCAAATCACAGAATGCAGTAGAAAATAAATGCATAAAAGTAAATGACACAAGATATACCCAGCTTCGGCAAAATCCTGCCTACTGTTGCATTCCTAAGGTTTCTACTAGGTAATAGAACAGATCCCGCTAACAAGACCATGTAAACTCGCGAACCCCTCACTCCTATTCTAATCCTACGCTCAAAACCCCATACTGATCTAATCCACTCGTTCAGATTTCCTCTAGTTTTACAGACTCTAGTAAACTGTTTAGTTTTGGAGACGAAACTAGAAAACCACCTAGATTTTACAGACTCTAGAAACTGCCAGTTAATCCCCCTAACTGGATCCCCTAGAATTTTACAGACTCTAGAAACTATTAAGAATGGTTTACAAATAAAAATACAACAAAATGATAAACCCTAAATCCCTTTTATAACATAAAAAGAAGAGCCTGGCCCATTCTCCTTTGCAAGCCCCTTCCTTCACATATGTTGGCTGACTTTAAGAATGGAATTTGGGTTTTTCAAATCCCAAATCAAATTCGATCGTGATTGCTCTTTGATTTGCTTCTTTGTTGAGCTTCAAAACTGGATGCTCTCTGATGCTTCGATTTGGGATAATGATGGTCGAAAACACGTGAGTATTGCTGTTTTGATTTCTTCGATTTTCTCTTTGAATTGTTGGGTTGGTTTTCGATTGATTTGACTTGGCTTCTGATCAAAATCCTCTGTGAGTTCTCTGATTTAAAAATGATT
Source organism: Allium sativum (assembly GCA_030737875.1). Lineage (NCBI taxonomy): Eukaryota > Viridiplantae > Streptophyta > Magnoliopsida > Asparagales > Amaryllidaceae > Allium > Allium sativum. Next base: position 9,986,363 of record CM060926.1, on the reverse strand, counting down.
GCTCTGAATTTTATGTTGTATGATTTTGATGCAGCCTGTGTTGAATATCGTGTTCAAAATAGGATTATATAATCCTATAAAATTCTCTGATTTCGTGTATGATGACTTGGCTTGACCCGATTGATTAGGTGTTTCCTCTTTTGACATTAGTTATGTCGGCCTTGATTTCCTCTGTAAATTTCCTTGATTGAATTTGATTCCTTGGCTTTGAAAGCTTTCTTGATTTGTGGTGATGAAATTCGATACTATCCCCTGGACATGCTTGTTGCCTTTTTAAAAAAAATATTTTCCCTTCCTGAAAATAAGATCTCATGACTTTGTTAATTAAAAAAAACTGTTGCCAAATATTCCATTGTTGAATTCTGAAAATATATCTGTGCATGCCATATCTGAATTATTCATGACACATGCTGATATTCTGCTAATTAACACTTTCCAAAAATGATTTCCAAGAGTGTCCCACTGTTTTCCTAAAGCAGAATTGCATATGAACCATAAAACAAAAAACTTTCTTGCCAAATTCTGATTTGTATGCATGTATGAATATTTCTGAAAAACAAATTTGAAAACAAATAAAATGTTTTCATGCCATTTCTGGTTTTGTCATTTTGAAAACTTGCCGAATATGAATTACTGAATTTCTGGAGAAACAGTGAATTGATTATTTGCCTTAAACAAGCTTTGCTGCTTGCTCTTTGTAAATCTTGGACAAAGATTATTTGTTGCACAAGTTCTCATTCATGTTGTTCTCTTGCTTGACCAATATCATAGCTGCATCTGAATTCTAGGCACATTAAAAACTTTGACAAATTTGAACTCAGAAAAATGCTTTCCCAAAAACGCCTTTGTTTAAAACTGGAAAGAAAATTCTTTGCACATTTAAACTGTTGCCAAGATTGTAGATCAAAGAAAAAACATTCCTGTTTATTCTTTGCATGCTGATTTGTCCATGCCCATCAATGATTCTTTACGAATGCATTTCCTGCATGTGTATGTTGTACCCAATTTTCATGTACTTACTGTATACTTGCATGTTGGCTTGTGAAAACTGGAAATAACAAACCTTGTCAAATTTGGTGCTATGATTGATTTCCAAACATGATTCCTCCCAGTAAAAATATAATGTTTTAAAGCAATGAAACCTTCGATGATGCTTGTACATATCCAAAACTGATTTGTTAAGTATTTCACTGGAAATGTATTAAACACTACCTAGAAATGTTGTTCCTTGATTGATTGAAAGCCTTGCATGATTAAATATGCCAAACTTATTTGTGTTATAACTTGAGAAAGTTATTTGCACCATTAACTGTTGCCAAAATTTCTTGCTTTGAATGTCTCTGCAATTTTGAATATTTCTGGAAAGAAATCAAAACATGTTTGCACCATACGGTCATCTTTACTTAAACCTGAGTACAAGCTGCACTCTACACATGTGTCACATTGGATTGCACCATTCATCCATGTCCTGTATTTGTATGACTTCTCAACTAAAACTGAAAAATGCTTTACTTGCAATTCATATGAATGAACTACTGTGATCTTGCATGATTGACAAGAAAAAAAATTCCAAAGAAAAAACTGTTGCTAAACTTGTTGTTCCTCCTTTTTTGTGTGTGTCGTAATTGCAATGTGAATCAGTGAAATGCTGTAGTGAGGCAATGATTGTATACTAGAGTGATGAGGGTTGTAGTGAGGAACAAATATACAAAATGAGAAAAAATTGTACTGATATTTATAATAAACAAATTTGATGAAATAAAATATTATTTCGTTGTCTTCAAACAAATTTGTCTATCATATTCAGTTTATTTACTAGTACAAATATTTTGTGAATGTATATGAAATGTGATGTGTTTAAATAGTGGAGTTGTAAATCTGTACTGTTGAATATTGAAATATAATATTCAATTTAAATAAAATATTGTATGAATGTACGAATGTCTGTACAGTCGTATTCTATTTAAATATAAATATTATATTCCTGTCTGAGATGTATATATAAAACAATACAATAACAAGCACATTTAAAATAAAATATATTTGTTTGTTATCGTCAAACAAAAATCATATAATTGTGTATACAACACCGTTATATACAACAATCTCCCCCCTTTTGATGATGACAAACAAATATGAGGATTTTGAATATAATAATATTATAAATGTGTTTGAGAGTGAAGAACTGAACTCCCCCTATTTGAAGGCTCCCCCTACAACAGAAACTCCCCCTATAACTGTGCATGAATGAAGAAACATGGAAATTGAGTGAATTTTCAAAATTAAAAATATTTATAAAATATTCACTCATAAACATGAAAATTGAATGAATTTTCAAAATTAAAAATATTTATAAAATATTCACTCATAAATCAAAATCTCAATCCATTCTCCCCCTTTTGTTATCATCAAAAGGATACAAAATTTAAAATATAGATGAAAAATGACTAACAAATACAATATCGGCTTAAGAGGAAGAACGATCATCATAAATTCTAATCAGTCAAACAAAAATCATAATAAGCTGAGAACTAGTGGCATATTTCACATTGTAGAAACTGACGGATTTACGATGAATGTAAAATGGAGAGTTTCAAAAACATATATTTCCAAAAAATTTCAAAAGAATTTTATAAAAATGAAGTTCAAAAACAGTGACGGATTTGGACTATAATTAATAATTCAACTTAAGTGACAAAATCGAATAATCTCAAATCCCAATAGCTATCAATCAACAAATCATAATATGTCATAAGATATTAACACAATTCACAGATTAGAACATGGATTGATAGGCTAATTTTTACATACCAAGGAGAAATTCATATTAATTTATATTTAGTACATTATTTCCTTTTTCTTTTATTTTTTATTTAAGAGCACACTGACCACGCATAACCAGAGCTTGGATTTTTAAATGAGGTCAGTCGCAGCTTAAATTATAAGTTGTCTCTTAACCATGCATGACCCAAGCTTGGATTTTTAAATGAGGTTAGAGACACACTTATGTATTAATTATATATTTATCATTTTTTCTTTAAAATGAAAAAACTCCTCGGTATATAAAACCAATATATGGATGATAGAAGATGGGGTAGGTAAAGGAATGGACTGTGAAATAAATTTCTAAATTAATTATACTATGAAATATGATCAACTGTACCGAGATCATTGAAAATTTTCAATTGTCACTAATTCTAAAAAATAACATAGTCCCATTTCTATCACAAATATTTCCACTGTTTATTCAAAAAGATTTTAAAACATGTTAACTCTCCACATTACTAGAAAAGACATGATGGATGGCAGAATGATGATAGATAAAGGAGATGGTCGTGAAATAATTTCCAGTTCAAAGATATTATAATAAATGTTCAACCATCATGAAAATTTTAAACAAAATCTCCTCTTGTTGTGAAATATACTGCAGTCACAATTCATCGCAATTTCAAAATCTGATAATAATTTTGATGAATTATAAATACAGTTCAATTTGGATATAGATTCCAATTTCTAAATGAATAGTCAATAAATAATTTTAAAATTGAAAATCAATTACAAGAGGAATATGCTGATCCATACATGAGAAGAGGGATTAAAATATATACAAAAAAAAATCAAATATAGCACTTCTAAACAACTGATACCACTTGATGTTTCAATTAATGGGGATGACATAGGAGACGAGCAAGGATATCATAGACAAAAAAAATTATAAGTACAAAGCCCAAGCATACAAGATAACAGATGATGCACATGTATCAGAGCAGCAAACAGTTGATTCCAAAACAAACATTTTCAAAAACAGTATCAGAGCAGCACAGAAAATAATTTCAAATCATACTGTCAAGATGACGGTCACATAAGATGATTTATGATCCAATGATTAAAAAAATACCATTTATTTGAAATCATTTGAGGAATATGAAATTCTCAAGATTCAGTGAATCAATCACACCAGGATATTAATTTTAGATTCAAGATATGTGTGAGATTCAATAAATCAACAATTTCAAATGATTTTAAACAAACATATATTCAAATCAAATACATCATGAAATAACAGTGAGTTTTAATGACCATTTTTCAAAAAAAATCACAAATTTTTCTGATAATCAAAAGACAAATTTCAAATCATTTACATCAAGATTGATTAATAATTCATGATCCAAAAATAGTGGTTTATTCAAAATCACTTGGAAAATGTAATTCTTGAGATACAATGAATCAATTACACAGGATAATAAATTCAGATCTGAGAGGTGTATAAGATTCAAAATATCATAAATTTTCAAGTGATCTCAAACAAACAAAAAACGAACTAGATGATCATGAATAACAACGAATTTCAAGATGTAAGCAATGATTCAAGACCAAACAAAATATCCAAGCCAATCTGAAAATCAATGAAATTACCACACCTGGTAAATAGCAGAGTGTTGTAGTGAGTATAATATTTCAAGCTTTTCTAGAATGAATTAGAATAAACTCAGAACAGCAGAGATGTGTGATATTTCAATTGTTTTTTAGATCTTCAAAAAATTAGAATTCATATTAACAGTGTTCAAGATATGATATGAATACATCAACACTGTTATGAATTCAAAAAACAGAAAATAAACCTCAAAACAATTGCAGAATTTACAAGCTTAAATTCAAGATCTGGAAATGGTTAAAACATTAGAGTATTATACAAATGAAGTGAATTTCCAGAATTCTACAATTGGAAGTTTAAGGAAGCCCAGAATAAAAAATAATAATATGGCAGTGACAAATCTAAAACAAAAAATAGAATGGGGTAGAAGGAGGAATAAACAAAGAAAATAAAAAAATATTTACGAAGTTGAGTTTAGAGATCATACCAGAATATGATGTAAGCAAAAGAATCTCTAACTCAACATACATGGCTAAGGAACTGTGAATGATACAGAAATATAGTCCAGCTTGGTTTCAAATCTCTTTTTGCACAGCAATTCCTCAGCCTCCTCCGGTACCTAAGAATTTATAGAATCGAGTGGTCTAACAAAGTTTGTGAAATCATTCACAGTTTTATTCACATATTTTGGTACCCAGACTTGTTTATATAACAATCCATTCGAATCTACCTTTGTACCCTTCGGAACCCAAATCTGTTTTAATTTCATAAAGTTTGTTTTATTTCATTTTGGGGTCTAGAATTGTTCAAATGGATTATCATAACATAGATTCACATCACGTTTATGATTCAAAAATCCTTTGCGATTATCAGAGTTTGAATTTTCATATCAATTATTTTCAAGACAGTTTGAAGGATTTTTAAAATCATTTGAATTCCGCTTTTCAAAAACATTTATTTTCCCAAATCCAAGACCATGTTTATTTCCGACAAAAGTTTGGTTATGTAACAACATATTCAACGATTTTTCCCCATTAGGGAATTTTTCCAAAGTTGATTCCAATCCTTGAATTTTGGATTTAAGATCACTATTATCTTTCATTAAGTCTGAACATCGATTGTTAGTGATCTTTCTTTCAGCATCATGTTGTTTCAAAACCAAATTTTCATTTTCAAGGGACTTTATTTTGGCTTGGGATACTGAGATCTCAGATTTAAATAGTTTTTGTTTTTCAGTCTCAAATTTCTTGGATTTTTCAATCTCGTTTTCAAGTTCATTCAAAATCAAATCGGATTTCATCAAACTCTCCTTTTCAACAATTTCAAATTTGGAATATATATCAGTCTTAAAAACTTCAAATTCCTTTTGTAGAAAATTGTTCAAATTTGATAACTCGAGCTTGTTTTCTTTTAAGATCAGAATTTCATTTTCAAATCTTTGAATATTTTTATTTATATGAACAAGATTGGTTTCCAATTTCAAAAATATTTTGCAATCTGAATTTGAAAAGTTTTTAAAATATTCAAGTAGTGATTCCAAATTATCAATTTTGCTGGTCAACTCAGAATTCTTAGATTTAAGAGACTTATTTTTCAGTTGGAGTTTATCAACAGATTTCGTTAAATCAAGACACATGTAAACCAGATCTTCATATGAGAAATTATCTGTTTCAGCATTTGTTGATTCTCCATCATCTGATCCATCTAAAGTTTCATCTACATGACCTGTTAAGCATAGATTTGAAGCTAAGTTGACTTTCTGGGATTTTGAGCAGCTGTTGTCAATTTGTCCATACTTTGTATTGAGAGTATTCCAAATTTCCTGTGCAGATAAACAATGACAGATAAGATTAAACTATTTGTTACTAAGATAATCAAATATAATTTTCATAGCACGAGCATTGAAAGTAATATCTACACTATTAAACCCATTGATAACAACATCCCAACATTTAATATTAACAGATTTTAAATAAAATTCCATTTTGGATTTCCAGTTTGAAAAATCTGTTCCATTGAAAATAGTTGGAAATGAACTGGACTGACTCTCTGTGGACTGACACCTAGGGTTACCCATGACTCTAGAGTTAAAAATACCTTCTCCGATACCACTTGTTGGATCTAGATTAACCCTAGAGGGGGCGTGAATAGGGTTTATTGAAAATTAAGCGAGATATAAAAAATATCAAATCACATAATGCAGCAGAAAATAAATGCATAAAAGTAAATGACACAAGATATACCCAGCTTCGGAAAAATCCTGCCTACTGTTGCATTCCTAAGGTTTCTACTAGGTAATAGAAGAGATCCCTCTTACAAGACCATGTAAACTCGCGAACCCCTCGCTACTATTCTAATCCTATGCTGAAAACCCTAGATTGATCTAATCCACTAGTTCAGATTTCCCCTAGTTTTACAGACTCTAGTAAACTGTCTAGTTTTAGAGACGAAACTAGAAAACCACCTAGATTTTACAGACTCTAAAAACTGCCAGTTAATCCCCTAACTGGATCCCCTAGAATTTTACAGACTCTAGAAACTATTCAGAATGGTTTACAAATAAAAATACAACAAAATGAATTTTAAAAAATAAATAAACCCTAAATCCCTTTTATAACATAAAAAGAAGAGCCTGGCCCATTCTCCTTTGCAAGCTCCTTCCTTCACAGATGTTGGCTGACTTTAAGAACGGAATTTGGGTTTATCAAATCCCAAATCAAATTCGATCGTGATTGCTCTTTGATTTGCTTCTTTGTTGAGCTTCAAAACTAGATGCTCTCTGATGCTTCGATTTGGGATAATGATGATCGAAAACACGTGAGTATTGCTGTTTTGATTTCTTCGATTTTCTCTTTGAATTGTTGGGTTGGTTTTCAATTGATTTGACTTGGCTTCTGATCGAAATCCTCTCTGAGTTATCTGATTTAAAAATGATTGCTCTGAATTTTCTGTTGTATGATTTTGATACAGCCTGTGTTGAATATCGTGTTCAAAATAGGATTATATAATCCTATAAAATTCTCTGATTTCGTGTATGATGACTTGGCTTGACCCGATTGATTATGTGTTTCCTCTTTTGACATTAGTTATGTCGGCCTTGATTTCCTCTGTAAATTTCCTTGATCGAATTTGATTCCTTGGCTTTGAAAGCTTTCTTGATTTGTGGTGATGAAATTCGATATTATCCCCTGGACATGCTTGTTGCCTTTTTAAAAAAAATATTTTCCCTTCCTGAAAATAAGATCTCATGACTTTGTTAATTAAAAAAAACTGTTGCTAAATATTCCAATGTTGAATTCTGAATATATATATCTGCGCATGCCATATCTGAATTATTCATGACACATGCTGATATTCTGCTAATTAACACTTGCCAAAAATGATTTCCAAGAGTGTCCCATTGTTTTCCTAAAGCAGAATTGCATATGAACCATAAAACAAAAAAACTTTCTTGTCAAATTCTGATTTGTATGCATGTATGAATATTTCTGAAAAACAAATTTGAAAACAAATAAAATGTTTTCATGCCATTTCTGGTTTTGTCATTTTGAAAACTTGCCGAATATGAATTACTGAATTTCTGGAGAAACACAAGATTTGCTGCTTGCTCTTTGTAAATCTTGGACAAAGATTATTTGTTGCACAAGTTCTCATTCATGTTGTTCTCTTGCTTGACCAATGTCATAGCTGCATGTAAACTTCTGATGCCAAAAACATATTTTTGGAAATCAATGAAATTGTATTTATGGCCCCTCAATACACTGGCCATATGTTGTTTGCCAATAACACCATTACTTGATACTTGCCTTAATTCGATCACTGAATTCTAGACACATTAAAAACATTGACAAATTTGAACTCAGAAAAATGCTTTCCCAAAAATGTCTTTGATTAAAACTGGAAAGAAAATTCTTTGCACATTTAAACTGTTGCCAAGATTGTAGATCAAAGAAAAAACATTCCTGTTTATTCTTTGCATTCTGATTTGTCCATGCCCATCAATGATTCTTTATGAATGCATTTCCTGCATGTGTATGTTGTACCCAATTTTCATGTACTTACTGTATACTTGCATGTTGGCTTGTGAAAACTGGAAATAACAAACCTTGTCAAATTTGGTGCTATGATTGATTTCCAAACATGATTTCTCCCAGTAAAAATATAATGTTTTAAAGCAATGAAACCTTTGATGATGCTCGCACGTATCCAAAACTGATTTGTTAAGTATTTCACTGGAAATGTATTAAACACTACCCAGAAATGTTGTTCCTTGATTGACTGAAAGCCTTGCATGATTAAATATGCCAAACTTATTTGTGTCATAACTTAAGAAAGTTATTTGCACCATTAACTGTTGCCAAAATTTCTTGCTATGAATGTCTCTGCAATTTTGAATATATCTGGAAAGAAATCAAAACATGTTTGCACCATACGGTCATCTTGACTTAAACCTAAGTACAAGCTGCACTCTACACATGTGTCACATTGGATTGCACCATTCATCCATGTCCTTTATTTGTATGACTTCTCAACTAAAACTGAAAAATGCTTTACTTGCAATTCGTATGAATGCACTGCTGTGATCTTGCATGATTAACAAGAAAAAAATTTCCAAAGAAAAAATTGTTGCTAAACTTGTTGTTCCTCCTTTTTTTTTTGTCATAATTGCAATGTGAATGAGTGAAATGCTGTAGTGAGGCAATGATTGTATACTAGAGTGATGAGGGTTGTAGTGAGGAACAAATGTACAGAATGAGAAAAAATTGTACTGATATTTGTAATAAACAAATTTGATGAAATAAAATATTATTTCGTTGTCTTCAAACAATTTTGTCTATCATATTCAGTTTATTTACTAGTACAAATATTTTGTGAATGTATATGAAATGTGATGTGTTCAAATAGTGGAGTTGTAAATCTGTACTGTTGAATATTGAAATATAATATTCAATTTAAATAAAATACTGTAAGAATGTATGAATGTCTGTACAATCGTATTCTATTTAAATATAAATATGATATTCCTGTGTGAGATGTATCATGTATATATATATATATATATATATATATAACAGTACAATAACAAGCACATTTAAAATAAAATATATTTGTTTGTTATCATCAAACAAAAATCATATAATTGTGTATACAACACCGTTATATACAACATATATAGCCAATGCAAATCCATGTGAGTCATCAATTACATTACCAACATATAGTAATAATATAATGGAGGAAAATTACCATAGCAGCAAATGTATAAACACAAAAAGTAAATCAATTTGTTTCTTTAGCATAGATGGAAGAAATTAATCCCTTCATTTATTTCTCTACCATCTCATCAAATGCAATCAATGCATTTCCATTATAAAAATATTTACTTTCCATTCTTTGGAAATTTGTTCCAATCAATTTGTGATTTTGTATCACCAAATTTAACACAGATATGATAAATGATAGTTGAATTTAGCATTGTATTTTTGAAAGTGACCTAGCATGTGTATAATATTCTTAATTATAGTTAAATATATCATTGTATTTTTAAACTTCTATAAAATATATTGCATAGATAGTTGAATTTAACATTTTTTTTATGTTGTTATAAAGTAGACGATGCAGCCAATGACGAAAGATAAATCTTTTAGAAAATGCTGGATTAATTTAGCATTGAACAGTAGTGTTATCTACCGTAGAAATATATGGTTTATAGCAATAAAACAATGCTATATTAGATTAGCATTAAATTTAGACTAACATAACACATATGCTAAAATACATTAGCATTATAATTTTTTAAAAATGGTTAAAGTGCTAGATTGAATTAGCAGTAGATAAAAAATTTGACATATCAAAATAATGCTATATGCAACTATCATATGAAAATTTAAATATAATTGTCAGCAAAAACATCAAAGCTAGAAAATAAGAAGGGGAAAATGTTATGTTTAAGTAATATTTACCAAATTTAACTGTCATTGACCTAAAAACAAAATGCTATATCTAGCCGTCATTTCAAAAATATGTATCATTGAATGTGTAAAAAAAGAAAAAGAAAAAAGATCTATGTGGAAAAAATGTATGTAAGAAAGAAAATGTTTTATCAGACTATCATATTTAAGTTTGAATAAAACAATAAGTACAACTATCATTTAAAAATAAAATGATAAGTACATCTATCATTTTTTAAAATGAACACTACACTATAAAAAAAATGATAAGTACAATTATAATTTCAACATTTGAATATATTTGACCTGAACTAAAAAAAGAAAATATACTCAAACTACATGAGTGTTTCCTTTTTTTTTTTTTTTTTTTACTTTTTTTATTGAAATTCTAACTAATGTAAGAAGGTAAAAAAAAAGGAAATTGCACTGATCATTCGACTGAAATGCTAAGTACAGTTAGCATTGAAAAGAATTGGTAATACTGAAAATAGAAATACAAAAGCAGACTGACATTCGATTGAAATGCTAAGTACAGTTAACATTCGACTGAAATGCTAAATACAATAGTAAATTGGCATTGTCGACTTGAATGGTGGCGACTAGGTTTGAAATGAACGACGATGACTTCAGACGCTGATCGGTCAGATGACGTCTAAGGCATGAGGTCGACGACGGAAGTAGAGTGGAGGTTAAGGCGAAGGCAGCGGCGACGGCTTGGAGAGGCAGCAGTGGCGACTTGGACTGTGACAACTATTCTTTAGGGTGCGATGACTTGGTTGTTAATAATCGAGGGCGACGACGGCTATTGATAATCGAGGGCAGAGGAAATAAAAGAAGAAGATGGCGACTGCCCTTCCGCCTAATTTCTTAAAGTTGCGTCCTAATTTTAAAAGTTTATTATATGTTTGTCCTTTAAACTAATTTGCTCTAAAGCTTGACCTTATTGCTTGTAAAAGGTCGTGCTTTCGCATTAATCTGGGTTGATATTAGCAATGTAGACTTGGTTGATGTAGAAGTTGAAATGTTTCATATTCTGTGTTGTTAAAGCCTCGTAAGATTCCCAATATAGTGCATAGCAGCCTCCAACCGCTATGTTATTTTAACATAACGATATTAAATGGTATATCAGCTTTAAGCTCCATTATTTTTCCCTATCTTTGCTAACTCAAATTTTTTTAGCATCCACTTTTGCAAAGCTGGTATAAAAGGGTTGATTCAACTAGTTATCTTTTGAACCAAATCTATAAAGTTATGGTAAAGATCTGATTTTAGGCATAAAATTTCAATATAAATAAGAAATCTATTGTAGTTACCCAATCAAGATCGCATGTATCATAATATTCTTTGCTTTTGTTATATAAGATTAATAAATATTTCTTTTTCCTATGAAATGATGCGAGAATGAGAATAAACTATATATGGTTTTATATCCAGTGAAGATTTTTTTCACTTCTGCTAGTTTCTGCTATATTCCTATTTTATTTTCACTATAACTTTTTGCGCTTTCACCACTATGAAATCGCTAAGCGCTGTAACTATAGTTCCTATTATTGAAAATATGAAAACAATGAGAATTTATCTCTAAATTCAAGTTGAACCTATTCAATCTTCACTATATCCACCTTTTTTTAAATTATATCTTCCTCATCTTGTAATATCAGCTTTAGGTAGATTTCAAATTTTCCTCTACCAACCAAGTCGGTCTCATATTCTTTACCACAGTTACAACAAATGCCTTCACTTTTCTCATCAAAGAGGATCAACTTACGTTCTTATCGAATAACAATAAATTGATTTGAAGAATGATATATCAGCTTACTGATTTTTCTTGATGATTACCTTGGGTTATACACAAAAAAACACCACTAGAGCTAGACACTGTGGTGAAACCGCCACTGACGCCACCACTTCATCCGTTATACGTGAATTATTTTTGTTCTTATTTCAAGTCGAGATCAATTTTTAGCTGAGTTGGATACAGATCTGATGTAACACACGTGCACTATTTTAATCCATAAGATTATCTTTCATTTTATTCTATTTGTTTATTTATTTCATTTTTTTTTATAGTTATATTATTTACTCCTTTTATAATGTTACATGATCCAATGGCATGCGCTTCACTCATGCAAGAGAAATGATTAATAAAATGATGTGTAAAATGAAATAAAAATACAAATTATGCACGCATTGTGTATGAAAGAGATTAATAAATTATAAAAAGTGCTCACACTCCATACAGGAAAGGTGAAAAGTTACAAACTGAAATTCAAAAGCGACACGGTCATTCTCATAAAAAAAACTTCAATATTTAGAGTCATAACACTGGACAAATGTTAACATGTAAATATAATTGTTTTTTGTTTGATGATTTCTTATACAAAAATTTATAGTTAGAAAAGATTTTAAAATATTAAGTTCTACATTAAGATAACGTAAAGCAATACATACGTACATAATATTAATTTTTATTGTAAAATCCTTTAATTACTAGAAAAACTTAACATTCAAAATGTTACCTAAAATGATTTGATGTATGATTTGTGAAATTGTTTTCATTTTCAAATTCAAAGAAAATATGTTAAAGTAAGCTAAAATTATTGAGAAGTTGAAATAATTAATAAATTTGATATCGCTAGAATAAACAAATTACTAAAATTTATTTATTCAAAGTTCGCTCGACAGTACAAGAAAAAGTATACAAAAAATTACATGTGAAATATTGTCATTATTTAAGTTCCAACTGTAACCTTAATAATAATCGAGCTTTATAAATTATTGTGCAGACTATTTTTTGCAGTGAGCTAGATTCGAACTTGTGACCTCGTGGTCCTTATTTATTTATAGTAAGGGTATTTTTGAAACTCTACTGTCAAGACAAAAAAATTATGTTTTTATTCCAATATTAATAAAGATGTACTTATCCTTTTTAGTGTACAGGGTCGGCCTTGGACTAGTGCGAGCAGTGCGACCGCACAGGGCCCATTACTAGAGCTGTTTTTTCTTGTCAGGATGCGTGTACTTGATAGTAATTTATCTATGTAAAAGTAGTTATGATTGTATGCTTTGTTGACATTAATCAATATATTAAAATAGAGATGTGGCTTGTGTGGATCTTTATTTGACAGATTGAAAATGTTGGTAAAAACTTTATGAATTTGCTGAAACACGCAATATCATCAATGGAGATACACAGTAGAAAAATCACATTTTCACTTAAGTTAAATTTCATAAAAAAAAAGGCCTAAAATTTTGGGCCCGCACTAGGCCCATAAATACTCAGGGCCGGCCCTGTTAGTATATTTCTATATAATGACTCTCATATCAATTTTTTAATAAATTATGACTTCGGTTTTTATTTTAGGACAAAAGTCAATATTTTTACGGTTTACTTTCATGTTCCTTTCATTACCATCTTATAACACATTTTGTTGAGACAAGTCCCACACCGGGGAATTTATAAAATAAATACAGTATAAATATTAAGAGATCACCCTTTACATCGTCAACTGGTTTTGTGATAATTTGGGGTTCTCTAACTTGGTATCATAGCAAAGGTTTAATTCGTGTGCACAAGCCACGCTTGCCCACGTCACTCCTAATATCCACGTGTGAGATTGCTACATGTGTGGGGCGAGTTGAGACAAGTCCCACACCGGGAAATTTATAAAATAAATACAATATAAATATTAAGAGTCCACCCTTCACATCGCCAATTGGTTTTGTAATAACTTGGGGTTCTCTAAATTATGACTTCGGTTTTATTTTAGGATGAAAGTCAATATTTTTACGGTTTACTTTCATGTTCCTTTCATCACCATCTTATAACACTTTTTTTTTCTTTTTTGAAATTGGCCTTATGACTGCGTGGTGGTCAAGATAGACCTCGAAATCCCGACCTCTTATAAGGTAAGAGCACATCTTTCCATTGTACCATGTTATGTTAGCTTAGCACTTACCACATTGTGTTGATCAATATAGCACGTTCATATTGACCAACTGACAATTTCAAGTATTTTTTGAAAAATGCAATTCGACTTTGCACTCAAAAAAAATATTCCAGAAGTAATTATATTCCTTATTATTGTTTTGATATAACACACATTTTTCCATCCGGCTTACTTAAAGCTTCAAGTATGTTGTTGATCTTCAATAAATCATTGACTAATGCAAGTCGAATTGTCTTAAAGAAGTTAGGATTATAGACGACTTATACCATACTTCATACCATTTGCACAATAACAACTTATCGGAGCATGGTATAAAATGAAAAGCTAGGATGGTAACAACGTTGTGTTGATTTCCGGTTGCTCGAAATTCATCGAAAATAAACTACTCTTAGGTTTGAAAGAGTTGTAACCTCGACTTGTTTCGTCCCTAACCTTGAGGGAGTTGCAAGCTTGACTTGTTTCATTTGCGCTATACAATCCAATATACACAAAGCCTACACAGATGACATTGGCACTATTCGACCATGAAACATCACTATGGAATAACTTATCAACACTTTCTATTATAAATATTAATATTGTTACAAACAATTGTGTGTAAATCACTCCACCCATTGTATTCTTTCCTCTTACTCACTTTCAATTGTCTTTCCTATACTTCATAGGTATCCTCACTAGTTATCCAACTCACAACACATCCACACACACACTTTTTCTCGTATGGACACACACATGTTTCCAACGTTATCATCAATAGTATCCTCAAAGATGTCGTGTTGTTAAGGCACCAAGTTGTTGAGAGGAAAGTGTGAACTCAACCCTAGCCACAACGACGACATAAAACACATTTGATTTACCCGGATGTATGTTTAGGATAGACTTACATCCCTCATAGTTTATCTCATGGTTCATTCAACCAGAATTCCATTTTATGACAAGTACACGTCTTTGGATTATCAATCTAGAGGTGGTGGAATGAATTCCATTGCATCAATTGAGCTTCGACTAAATCAACAATTGAACTACGATCAAACCAAATTTAAAAAAATCCATCAATAATTGAACTATGACTAAGTGTAAATTATATGAAATGAAATCCTGTTCTGTAGCAGTACAAGTAATCAATTTGAGGATTTACTTTTTATAACTGAAGTTGGCTTCAAATTACATTGTTCATCATGCAAAAAGAATGATCCAATGCATTGTATGAAGCGTTATGGAACAACTTCGCAATGTGGTTCTAGTAGAATTTCAGAGCTCATTCTTTTATTATTGTGTTTGTTTTTTTTACTGCTTTTCATGTTTGTTCTGTTGAAATGGGTTGGAACTGACAGAAGTATCGCGCGTTTTTTTTTTGAAACTACTTGACTTTTTGTGCATTTTCTATTATATTATTTGTTGTTACCTTTATACACATACACACCCATGTTACCACATTTTCTTGTAAATTAGATTAGATTTTGTGGTGATTAATGTAAAATATAGATCCATCATCTTCAATTTGTCTCTTCATCATTGTCTTCACTTGCATTTCTTGTTTTCTAACACCTTCGAAAACTCCCTTTTCAGTGTTGTCACATTTGAGCTTGTTACAAAAATATTGCTCATGACCTGTCTTTTTGATCTTAGTAGCATATAGATCCATAGATATCGTCTCTATCTTGTTAAAAAAATTGTGTATGAGAGTCTAATACAAATTGTAAAGACTTCAAGGATCTTACTCTCTACACAATCAGATTAAACGAAAATAGAATAAAAAATAATCAACTAGATGATTTTATAAGCTTTCTTTTTAGTTTAATTTGGTAAAAAATAAAAACCTTTTGACCATCTAGAGTTCTAGGCTACAATCTCCAAGATTAACAACATATAGTAATTTATAGTTGTGATCAGTCAATATTAATCATAAGGTATATTTGCTAACATATCCATTACAATTCCTCGTCGTTACATACATAAAAATGTATCCAAAGATATTAATCCCTTAAAAAAAATTCAATTCTTTCCTAAAATAAATAACTACAAAAACTGTGCATGAAAACCCCTCCATTTTTTCTTTTTCGACACATATCTTATTGATGTCTTTGTGCTTTCCCCCTTTATGTTGCTCAAAATTTTGCAGTCGGCATTTCTTTTTTTCTTTTCGAGTTCTATGTTTTAATCTGTATATCTCAATATGTTATAACTAATAGGGATTGCAATGTAGTCTGCCCATTTAATTAAACATATGCATAAAACATTAATTTTGTCTGTGTGGGTAAATTGACGCAAATGAGTTTCGTGTCATGACGATGAACATGGTGGTGGTATTTTAACAAAACATGGTGGTATAATTTTGAGATTGCATACGCTTATTTACCGAACTTGTAAATATTGAAAAAAGAAAAAGAGAAGATTAGTGTGTTCCTCCTCTACTAAGACGAGTTTCTTGTAGCGTTTTACTAACTGAGAACCCAGTATGTTTAATTTCAATTCATTTTGCCTTAATCTCATGTCACAAACTACAATTTTATTCGGTTGTAGACAAGTCGATGGTAAATTTACCGAGAAGTGTGTTTATGTTTCTTCTATTATATTCTTTAACATTGTCACCAACTCATTGTTAATCTGACCAAACTGGCTATATTTGTTACAGAAGATCTTTAATCAACGGATGCTTTGGGGGTAACTGATATTTGAGCTGATTTTGTTGTACGTTTCTAATGGCTGAGGCAATATGTGTTTTAAATGGATGCCTTCATTCTAGCAACAGAACGTACTTTAAGGCATGATCATGCCAGTCATATGTGTTAGGCGATCACCAGTCGAGTAGAAGCAAAAATATATGCCATCCATTTTCCAATGTTGGAAAAATAAATGATACAACTTCCCCTTTCTCATCTGCTGTAGGACTCCAGCGGCTTCAACACAAGTTCTCTGCATCTTCGACTAAATCTCTGTATAGTAGGAACATTCTCAGCTTTAGACACAATCTTCTAAAATTTAGTGCAAGTACAGTAATATATAATCATGCATACTCTTCACATGCTGGGAATAAAGGAGATGATAATTGGAATGCAACTTCAAAAGCATTAAATAACAGTACTGATTCCATGGACGATAACTGGATTGAAACTCTAAATGGTGCACGCAATTCCGTTGTAGAGGTTGTTTCCATTGTTGGAATTAAATGTAAGGAATTGTCAGATGAAGTTGTTCGTCACATAGATCAGTTATATGATTCTTATCCTTATCTTGAAAAAGTTCTAGTACCTGTTACGTGGACTATGTTTGGTACAATAGTTGCCTGGTTTATCGTGCCTAAGGTTTTGAGGAAGTTTCACAAGTGTGCATCACCACCAGTGTCCTCCAATCAAGAGCCTGTCATGTATGAGAAAAGCTTCTGGAGTGCTCTTGAAGATCTTGCAAGATATCTTATAGCTTTCATAGCGTTCTCACAATTGTAAGTCTCCATTCATCTGTTTTCATGTTTAGTTGGATAATTTACATTAACTTTTTTTTTGGTGGTGGGGGGGGGGGGGGGGGGGGTAGAGTTTTAATATTGTTTTTTTAAGCTTCACCTTCCCTTGGTTACTGGTGCAAGTACATCCTTATGTAACCAAATAAGTTTACATACAATCCCACATGTATAGCCAGATGCTAGCTATTCCTATATATTTATATGTGTGTGGTTCGTGAGAAGGACTTTGTAATCATAATCATATATTTGGTCTTTCAGTGCCCGTGATATGGATTCAGTTAGCTGAATTGATAGACAATTAAGTTGAGATACATGCTACTTGGAAATTTCTCAATTTTCATCATGGTTACTTCACTGTTGATAGAGAATTAGTTCAGTGGTCCTGTTTTGATTTACAGTTTTAGCCAAGGCCGTTAATTTCACAGAGACCCTTATCTTTTATGCAGAGGGATTTATGTTTTACACCCATATCATTTAACATAAGAGGTAAAACACCCTTTTCGCTTTTCATAACAAGATTAAATCCCTAGATTTTACAGTAATGAAATAACATACATGCTCATTACAACAGGGAAGAAAGTTTTAAAACCATGTATCCAAATCCAAAATCTTCAAATTATGTGCAACGATGATGATTCAAATTGCTTAAAATTAAGTAAACAAAAATGCACAATTAATAATATTTTAAATATCTCGTATGTTTTTATTATTTAGAAACGTGGAACATATCATTATTATTTATAGAACCTAAGTTAATTTGGCCAAAACACAGAAATGTAAAACCTTTATATAACTTGATAAGAGTGCAACGGAGAAAATAGTAACGTTATAGGTTGCATCTTAAATTTGTACAGTAAATCAACCAAATTTTTACAAAAATGCATTACTACTAACAATTTCTAGTTTATAATATATCCCCTTAGTTAGCATATTATTTATTTGAGGGCATTACTTAAATAAATTCAGAAATTTCAAGTAGCTTGAAGATATATTAATTATATACCATTTATTATCATGCATCATAAAGTATACAAGGAATTATAATTAAATCAAATAAATTAAAAGCTTTCAGCTACTTGCATTCAAAAAATTAAAAATGGGGGCTTGTTTTAATGATAAACCTTACATTCTATTGAATGCTAAATAGGGGTTTCTTTACATTTTCAGAAAAAAAATATAGGACCTATTTTTCTTTCTTCAGGGACAATTTTTTTTTAAACCCTTTTTTTTGTTTGTCTTCATTAATAAGAAACGGGGATGTTAACATGATTTTCACTTTCTGCTTTGATGTTTAGCCAGCTATGCAAAAATGCTGTTGGGATGGACTCAACGACCATCTAAGAGTTAATTTGTTAAATTATGTTTTACTTTTGAGTTTTGACTTTTCACGCCATAGAATTGAACTAAAAAGTAGGAATTACCAATTTTACGGGGTACAGATACAGTTCCTTTTATTTCAAATCCCGGTGTGCAGAAATTGTCACGGGTAATGCTTTGAATAACTTAGACAGATTGCTAATACTTAACTTTATTTTATTCTTTAGGGGTGGATTGATAGCACCAACAACTTTGCAATATTTGCCTCAAGCATGGAGGGGTGCAGCTGTTATTTCGTTTGTGTGGTTTCTTAATAGATGGAAAACCAATCTCTTTAGCGATGCCTTGGCTAGTAAAGTTACTAATATTCTTATACTTGGAACAATGGCTGTGGTTGACGCTTGTTTTATGACTCTGCAATTTATTTTTACAGCAGGTGGTGTAGGAGGTAATTTGTTGAATATACTGTAAGGTTTGTCACCATAATAAAAGATGACCGCCTTAAATATATTCTATAAAATCTGAGTTGCAAACACAAGCACAATATACCATGACAGACAACTCCTTGATTTAGACTATATTACTAATTCGTCTAGGTTTACCCTCTTTTCAATTTATTTATTTATAAGAATATGATGGTATTACGTACATCTGATTTAAAAGGTTGTCATTATCGAATCACTGGACCGTGCACATGACATTGGATTTATACTGACTTGTGTTGTTGAGTGCTACTTTCTTGCTTCAAAGTCTAAAATCATGTTTATTAATAAGTCCTAGCATCATTTTGCTCAAAGTGTAGGGTGAACTAATAGTTTAAGTTTCCATAAATGATGATAGTCAATTCAAATAAACTTAGTGGGGTGCTTGCGTGCAACGTTGAGCATTATGCCTGGGCCCTTTTTTTAATGCAAAACTGCAAATATTTATTTGAATTGCCATTTGTTGAGTTTCTTATGCCAGATTGAAATCTAATGTTAGTTTGCTGATTCTAAGTGATTTCTATGAGAAGTTCAAGATTTCAAATATGGAATTACACTGTAATTATTAATTACATTATAAGTAATAATTGGCAATATTTTATATCAATGTTAAATCTAGAATTTTATTATATCAGATTGATAACATTTTAAATGGGAAATTAAAATCATAAAAAATATATAATGAATAAACATATATAATAGGAAACAACTCATTCCAATAGTCAGTGTCAACTTTGGATCAATCTTGTTAGGAACTAATGTACTCTAGATTTGTAAAACATGATAACCTTGTGATTATAATACACAACCCATCTTAACCATTGCCGATTTAATTAAGTAGTAATAGATTAAATAAACATAATTGATTAAGTCATATATGATTCCATTTTCGATGAATAGAAAAAGAATTTGTTTGATTTTCCAAATTGACACAAATCACCATAGAATATGATTAGAGAAAAATTAAAGCTTGTATGATTTGAAAACGATAACCCTAATTATTATAATGTTACAATATGGTAGTTAGCGTTATACAAATTAGGATGTCTGGGCATCTACAATAGTAATTATATTCTCAAGACTTGAAACTTTGTCTCTACATTGACCATTTGAATTACGTTTAGTAAAAAAAAAAAGATATATCGTGCAACGTTTTAAATCTATATGTGTGGCCTCGTGTTGAATATTTTGACAATCTCCTCATATATCACATACATAACTTTAATTTGTAATTAAGTTTACGAGCTCTTGAATTGCTCTCTTATAGCATATGGTATATCCAAAACAATGTCGTTCTTTGATTTTATTGAAGTATGATGAGAGCAATTTTCGTTACCATTAGTGTAATTAAACCTATGAATGTTTATATATACTGATACAATCAAATGATATAGGTTAATCGCGTATGCGTAGCATTAAAGTTACGTGAAATGTGACTATTTCAACTTGATTATACTTGGCTTTGATAAGTCAAAAGTTCAATATTGGAATGGTACAGTGTTTTGTT
The DNA here is from genome assembly GCA_030737875.1 of Allium sativum. NCBI lineage: Eukaryota > Viridiplantae > Streptophyta > Magnoliopsida > Asparagales > Amaryllidaceae > Allium > Allium sativum. Next base: position 9,965,321 of record CM060926.1, on the reverse strand, counting down.
TGAGCCTGCAACTGGATTTCTTTAGTTCTGTTGATGGCCCCATTGAGATGTACGACTTAAACATTCAGTTCATATTGCTCAAAATAATTTTTTTAACAAATTTCAGAATGATTCCAAAATTTTTTAGTTGGTTCTAATTATTGAAGACAAATTTATCTTAAAACATACTAAACCTAAGAGGTATATCCAATATTTTCTTTATACAATTCTCTTGATTTGTTCAAGCTTTTCTAATGGAAAACAATTGTCGACATTCTCATATTAACTCTTCCATTGACACTCTTAAACTAGTTTTGAAGAAAGATTAGTATTAATTGGACAAGCAAATAATTTGAAAAGTCAAGCTGAAGTACTATAATCTTAAAACAAAACTAGTTTTTTGTTTGCAGTGTTCTCTCTTATGTTCATGCCACTTTAATGCTTTATTAAAATCAAACATTGCAAAAATATGCTTGTTTATTTCTTATCGTCACTTGACAACGGTAAGGAACCGTTTGACATTGGATATATTTTCCAATGTTACACCCTTTAAAGCGTTGAACAAACTACACCTTATGATCAATATATTCGCGCGATTTAGACTGTCCTACATCTTAATATTTTTTGTAGTGTTATAATAACATTCAATCATAAGTGATGTGAATTTGTTATCATAAATGCAACAATGCTACAAAAAACAATATGTTTTCTTATTAGCAAATATTATAATCAGATTTGATGAAAATACGGTAGAAGAATTCATCATAGATGATCATATTAAAAATCAACTATAATAAATTCAAATAACTTTTTAGTCTCTTCTGAACATCTTTAATGTGATATTAATATTAAGTTCTCAGACAATAATATTAACTATAAGTAGTACTCTTGTTTTAATGCTCAAACAATGATAATAAATTCAGGTCAAATTTGTGCAGTTAATGCCCCTCTGTTACCCCTTATATCCCATAGTGGAATCTACAACTATGATTTTTACAAATAACCTTTCGTTTGAAGCCCTTTTATATTCCGTTATTCTTGCTATATCTTCTTTAAAAAAATGAATTGAAAAATGACATTTATACATTATGAAAATTAGTTTTTTAATTGAATTATTTAACATTTGTTTTTAGATTATATTAAATTTAATTGAGTAAAATTTTACGTTTATTTACATATTTTGCACGTCTTTATTTAAAATTGAGAATATACTAATTATAATTAATTTGAATGTTAATTTTTCATTTAATCATCATGTTTAATTTGTACATAATGTATTTAGTCATGTCTTTCTTCCACTTTCCTTCAATTACGCGTATAGTATAGTCAATAAGTTAATGAGCTGATCAACCGACTAATGTATTCCGTCTTTAATCTGCTCAAGAAGCACACTGGCTTCATGTAGACCCCAGAGTATTCAAAAGCCTTGAAAATTTACATTGTTTCTCATTTCCATTTTGGAGATCAAATCTTATGTGTTTTAAAAAACGCGCCTGAGGCGCGCCTTGAGGCGAGGCATGAGCAAAAACGCCTTGAGGCGAGGCATGAGCAAAAACGCCTTGAGGCGCAACGCGGGAGGCGTTTTACCTCTGAGGCTTAAGCCTCAACCGATTGAGGCATGCAAACGCAAAAAACATAAGCCTCAAAGCCTCAGTTGGCTAAGGCGTACGTGTGTGTGTGTGTGTGTGTGTGTGTATATATATATATATATATATATATATATATATATATATATATATATATATATATATGTGTGTGTGTGTAAAAACAAAAAACTTACCTGCTTCATTTTTCACCATGAGCTTGAAATTTTGGAACGGGCAACACGATTCAACTGGAATCGAGCTCGATTCCTTAACTGGAATCGACATCGATCCTGAAATCGAGCTTGATTCCAGTGAAGGATTCGAGTTCGATTCCACTATTTATTTACTGTCTTTTTTTTTTTTTTTTACTGTATTGTTTTTCCAATGATGGTATTTTGGCTAGTAGCAAGGTCAGTCCTTGTTTTTTTAAACTGTATTGTCTTTTTTTTTTTTACTGTATTCTTTTTGTTTAGCCATCCTTGTTTAATTGACTTTTAATGTTGTTCCATATTAAAAATTAAGTATATGTGTTGCGCTTCTTTTTTTTTACCCGAAAGGCTTACACCTCAACGCTTCGAGGTTTAGGCTTACGCCTCAATGCTTCGAGGCTTACGCCTCGCCTCACGAATCCAAAAACGCACCATGTACGCCTTTTGCGTTTTAAAACGTTGAATCTTATAACCTCATGGTTTTACTAATTTATTTATTTATTTAAAATATTATGGTTTTTTTTTTCTCTATGTCGTTCAGCATATTAAATAATATCATATCAGAATGTCAGTTACCATTATATCAGAATGTTTCCGTGAATCATGAACTAGCTTCTTCACCTGGAACTATGTAGTATGTTAGGGAACCGCTGTAGGATGCCATATCTAGGGAAAATAATGGTAATATGACGTTTCATTCTGGACAGCCCATCGGTCCTTTGCCTTCTTTTTGACACTTGTGAATCTGGTTCAATGCCTTATGCTTTGTCCAACAAAATCAGTACTGATATCTTTGATCATGCAAACATGACAAAGTTCACTGCTGGCTGTCAGATGCATGTTGAGCCTGGTTGGCCCTTCTTAAATATCAAAGTATAATTTTCAAGATTATTGTAGTTAAGGCTCCAGATTACAAAAAGTACTGCATTTTATGGTTCATGTCCTATACAGGCTATACTGCAGTTCTTTTGAGTTTGAAACCATACCAACTAACACCTCTTTCCTCCTTTTGTTTGTTGGCTTCATGAACAAATTTGGATAAGTCATCTGGCATTGAAGTTAACATATTGTACGCATAATTGAAGGAAAGTGGGAGAGAAGACATGATTGGATAATTTATACCATAATTAATATAACATATTGTTCAAGCAGCCATGCCAAGATTTTGGCAATTATCTTATCATGTTTCCCTATAACCTTTTATTCATCTGTTATTTGTTATAATTTCCATATTTCCATGTACTAACATCGTTTTAATATCATCTTAGCAGTGGCTACCGCATGTGCTGCTAGAGATACCTTTGGAAACCTACTGGGTTGGTTTTGTGTTCGATTTTCGAGACCATTTACAATAGGGGATTATATAAAGGTAAATACCAATCTTTCTTTATACAATACTGGATGTTTTGATATTTGTTTCATGATGACGGATCACATTCTTGGTTTGTTGCTCTAACATGTTTTACATGTAAATGCCGAAACATGGCATACGGAAAACAAGTATAGGTAGAAAAGGTCACGAGTTTAGAACATTTGTTGTGCTCAACAAATTTTTTTGAATATTACATTCTGCAGTTTAGAAAAAATCCACCTCAATTCTTGTCTCAAAGATGTAAGAGATAAAACGTCATGTGGTTTATTCCAAAAAGTTTTTTACCTCTAAAGCGTACACCTCAACAACTTGAGGCATACAAAGCGCATGAAACATACCCCTCGCATGCCTCAAACCGCCGAGGCATATAACTCAAAAACCTTTTTTATCTTTAGTTGGAGATATTGACACTGATAAAAATCATTAAACTTTAATCATTTAATAAAAATGAGAAGAAACAAAATTTGGTGCTATTTCTGTTTTGCTTGTAATGGTCGTGGAGCAGTGACTTATCAAATAAATGTGTTGTACGCAAGGACTGCTTGCAGCTTGATGTATTTTAAGTTGTGTGATTACTATGTGTAGCATTGTGTAATGTAATGTATCAGCCTTCTAGCTGTTTTCTGTAACTCATCGCACCCTGCATGGTGATAGATAACCGTTTAGGACGTAGTTAGGGCGTACCATGTCTGTAGCAGATAAGCGATCAACCTATCTTCTGTTATATTTTGTGCTCATTATTTGTTATAATGAAAAAGTGTTACGGGCCACTATAAAAACCGGCTGGCTTTGCCCAAAAAAAAAAAAAGTTAACAAAATGAAAATTAGCAATTTTTATTTTTCAATTTTAATATCTATATGGTCAAGTAAGATTGTTTATTAAACAACGATCAAGAGAAATGTAATCGATTTTCTCATTGTTATTTAAAGAATGTTTTTCAATAAACTTTGTTAAATTTTATAATAAATTTTGCGGATCGATTGAATTGATAGAATGGATCAAAATTGGAGTTTGATGAAATCTTCAAATAGATTTGAGAATCGAAATTTGAATCATATCAGTTTTCAATTATTTATTTTTAATCTATAATAAAAATATATACTTGTTTAACGTTGGATCTTAAATTATTTGTTTTTCATTTTTTGCATCGAATAATTTAAAATGTCAAAATTTCTTTATATATTTTACGTTTTGTTTTTACCCGAAAAACTTATGGCTCAACGTTTCGAGGCTTACTCCTCGACTCGTGGACTTGAAAACGACTCATGTATGCTTTTCGTGTATTAAAACTTTGCATCCTAATGGCAAGTTCAAACAATTGATGGGAAAGTTGTGGAAACGGGACCGGCAACCACAACTTTGATAACTCCTAAGAATGTTCTATCATTGTTCCAAATTCGTTACGTTCCTTTAATCAACGGAGGAATGCAATCGCCCCCCCCCCCCCCCCCCCCCCGTTTTTTTCTTTCCCCAACCAGCATCACGACACACAAAAAATCACTCTACAAGCTTTTGTGGTACGTTTTCAAGTATATGATACTATGTATACATGCATGTTTGCTGAATTGGATATAACAGCCATATGACCAGATAACAATGGACAAGGTAATTAGTTGTTTTTTGTATTATTACACGTTTTTAGTTTTTGTTACAATGGCATATAAACTCACTTGCACATGATTACACCCACATATACACAACAGTTAAATTTCAGAATAAATTTTGCGGATCGATTTTAATTGATAGAATCCATCATAATTGGAGTTTGATGGAATCTTCAAATAGATTTGAGAATCGAAATTTTAATTATATCAGTTTTCAATTATTTATTTTTAATCTATAAACGAAATATTACTCTAAGTCGGATCTTAAATTATTTGTTTTTCAATTTTTGCATCGGATAATTTGAAATGTCAGAATTTCTTTATATGTTTTGCGTTTTGATTTTACCTGAAAACTTATGGCTTAACGTTTTGAGGTTTACACTTCGCCTCATAGACTTGAAAATGCCTCATGTTTGCTTTTCGCGTTTTAAAACTTTGCATCCTAATGGCAGGTTGGAATAATTGAAGGGAAAGTTGTGGAAGTGGGAGCTTACAACCTCAACTTTGGTAACTCCTGAGAAATGCTCTATCATTGTTCCAAACTCGCTTTTCTCGAGTGATGTAAGCTTTTTTCCCCCTTTGTTGAATATTATTCAGTTCCTTTAATTAACGAAGGAATGCAATCCCCCTTTCCCCTAAACCCCGCCACCATCACCACACACAAAAAAACGCATTTTCCAAAACCGGCTAATCCGAAAGGAGGCCTCCTAAGAGCTTCTGTGGTACATTTTCAAGTATATGTATGCATGCATGTTTGCTGAATTGGATATAATAGCTGTTTGACCATATAACAATGGACAGGGAAATTTGTTGTTTTGTGTTTATTAATCGTTTTTAGTCTTTGTTACGATGCCATATAAACTCACTCGCACATGGTTGCACCCACATATACACAAAAGTAAAAGAGAGTTGAGCACAAAGTCCAAGTCAAAACCACTACGTCCAAGGCTACTTATCCACATATGGCCTCGTTTCTTCTCATTGCAACTGTTTGAGATGCCAATCATTTTCAAGTAAACTTAAATTTAGTAACACGTTACTTCTTACATACTACTGCAAATAAAATTCCCTTAAATTTATTAATACGGTCGAATCTCTCATAAACTTAGATTGATCTTTAATGAGTGACCAATTACTTTAAAAACATGCAGGTGATATTGAATAAGTCACATGGTCAATGGCGTGCTAATCCTATAAAAATACGTATGTCTATCGATGATCTCGATAAGATTCCAATTGTGACGGACGATATTAAATCTATGCTCTGATCCAACCCGAATGTCCACCTAGAAAAGGATGCTCCTTGTTGTTACGTTTCCATGCTGGAAGATCCATTTGCTGAGCTTACAGTTGTGTGTATTCTCAAGAATATTGTAAGTGTTTCTAACCAATATGCACTTAATGCCGAGTTTTTATTACTTGTTTTCACTACAAACAAATATTTATGTCTATTCTTGTTGATGTGGGTCGTATTCAAAGTAGATATCCCTGATCTTGTGTACCATATTTAGGCATGACTTAATTTGTTCGTTTACATGCACAATTGTCTTTTTCCAGATAGTTTCTGTCATACCAGGGTTCATGTATGTCGGGTTCATAGTCATAAACAATACTGTACTTGCAGTGCAAATTAATTATGAGCATTGAGTAAAGATTAAAAATGAATTTTTGATGCATAAATCTAGTAACGCTGTGCTTACCCATCCGTTCATCGTTAGTTGAGTGCTTTATGATCGTAAATGATCAAGTTCACAATTCTGTCTATGCTTAAGACATGCATGTTAATGGTCATATCCTCATCCGTATTCGTTTTTCTTATATCGGATTATTTTTTATATTTTGGATACGGATTCTTTCAGATTTTTTAGGTATTTGCAGCACTACCTAGGGTTTATTTGATAAATGACTGTTTGTTTGTTTGTTTGTCAGAAAGGAAAATATAACGGCATGTGTAGCATTTGAATCTAATAAATGATTATGAAATATAATATGGGACAATTCTATTTGTTCATCTAAATTCCTTGTGGAGACATCAATCATTTTTTTAAAGACCAAAATACCCTTATCTATAGCAGCAAACAGCAGTTAATAGCCCCCCACGGTAACACACCCTTAGTAAAAGAATGATAACCCAGTAGCGGTGTCCATATGTTTGTATTTTAACAAAGCAGATGCTCAATAACAACAACGATTAAGACAGTAATTGTTTGTAAACTAATAAACGATGTATGTTGTTTTGTGAACTTGAGTGGATGAATATAGTTAGCCCATGATATGTTGATGTTCCAGCGAAGAAAGTTAGTTACTCTTCATTTTGCTATCCTAAGAAATTGGTTTATCAAATTTTTTGTAGAAACATTTGTTTTGCTTACCCATGCTAACAATTAACTGCCACTGTAGGAAAAAGATGAGCCATATGCCGCAGAAAGAGATATCTTACTACATGCTACCGAGGTTGTCGAGAAATATGGGGCTAAGATTTGGAGCTCTTAACGTGTGACATAAAAAAGATTAATGCGAGATAAGAATTCATGGTTTACCCAGTTTCAAACCTTATATGTCATATGTCATTTCTTTCGCATCCTCAGTTTGGTTTGACCATAAAACGCATTGACTTTGTATATGCCGAATCAAGGATTGCCATGTGTTTTGTTGTCAATGAAGTATATACATTAACGTAGGAAACACCAGTGGAATTATTTTCAGAAAATTTGCAGTTTTGTCTGCAAACCGTTGCAATTGAAACTACAAACGTTAGCACTCCAAAGGGAGCACTTAATTCCACTTCTTCACATACTTGGGGAAAGTTGTAAAAAAACGTGGGCTGTGTGTAATATTCTAGGTTTTCACTTATATGCGATGTATTATGGGTTTTCTCATACTTGAGTGTATGGATTAGGAAAATGGAATGCAGTAAAATGTGATCAGATCAAGTTATGATAACCATTGTCAAACTTAGCTCTCATGTATTATTGGTCACTAAAGAGAGTAGATTAACGATGAAGAAAGGAGGAGATCAAGTAAACGGAATGTATTTGGACTATTTAGCCCGATTGATATTTGTTGTTGCTCCTTGCATCGGATTGTCCTTCATTGCTAGCTTTGTTTTGACATCAAGCACACGTGAGTGGGTAATAGAGCTGTGGTTGTGTGAAGTGTTGAATTTTGAAGGATCATTGCTAATGCTAAACAATCGGTTGTTTTTTTTGTGTGCCCGTATATATGTATATGTATGTGTGATATATATATATATATATATATATATATATATATATATATATATATATATATATATACACACACATATATACATATATATATATATATATATATATACATATATATATATATATATACATATATATATATATATATGAGGCAGTTTCTATGGCATTCCAAATTTATAGCACCCCAAATGCCCATCATCCTAGACCACCCATTTATATTTAAATAAATTAGTGGGGGGAGAGAGAGTTAGTGGAAAGAGGGAGAAACGAGAATGTGTGGTGGAAATCAGGGGGGCTAAAGAGGTGCTGCACTATTTGGGGTGCTCTTGATCATATATATATATATATATATATATATATATATATATATATTGAAAATTGGTACTTTTTATTGCTAATACCAATATAAAATTTGTTTTATATGCCTCAAATTCGGTATATTACAATGTTTTAAAAAGCAAGGCATAGTAATATCAAAGAAAAACAAAATAAACCCTCTCACGGTCCACATGCATGGCCCAGACAAACAAATTCAATTCAAACAAAAAGCCGTAGAGTTCTTCTACGCTGTATCAACTAGCTCAATCCTCCAACGATTTAAAATTTGAACATTCCTCGAATATCATTATGATTTGCTACCGTTATTGCGAAATAGATAGCATATTTCCCTTTCAATCTGAGCAAGCTTAGACATTACGTTTGTTCTTCGATTTAGAAATATCCTCTCATTTCTTTCTTTTCAGATAAAATACACTGCAGATGTTAATGCTCCACAAGCCAAATCTCTGATTTGATCTTTTCCTTTGAATGAGTTATGAATCAGCCTCGCTTCATTTCTTAACTGAAATTGAATTGATAATGAAATAGATGTTAGCCCGCTTTGTGATTGGGCTACACAAAGCTTAGAGATTACCCAACGAATAGGTTTGAAGGAAGAATTTGTAGCAGGAATTTAGATCGGTTCGGAGACCCCCGAACCGAACCCATTCATGATGAAGCAAACAGGCTAAGAAACAAAGAGAAGATGGCAGGTCCGGATCGGTTCGGTGCTATCTGATCCACACCCCTTTTCTTGTCATTCCGATTCGAAACAAAGAGGGCCAACTCAGTAGATACAATACACGATCTCCTGAATATGCAGAGCGGTTTCTCCCTCTAACCCACGATCTCAATGCGTTGTCACGATCTCTAAGCCTCCAGCTCCGAACCGAACGAGATGAGCGCCACGTGGCACCGATCCGAGTTAAATTTTTGCATATAAAACCCCTTAAAGCACCATTTGAAAGGATCTTTTGGAAAAATCTCGATTCTAACTCCCACAACCACCGAATTTCATTGCTTCATTCAGATCAACATCGACTTTTGGAGTATATTTTATCAATCATTGAGAGAAATTATTAATTGTATTAGAGAGATTGAGTGAAATTCAACATTGTATTTGTACTCGCATCATCAATCAACAAAGTATAAAGTGGCCATAGGCTCTTTAACGCCGAACCACTATAAATCGTGCGTTCTTACTGTTTTTCCTTCTATTTTATTTGAAGTTATCGTTTGTTTGGGTGTTAGAACCGATTTTTGGTCTAACATTTTGGTGCTTTCACTGAGAAACTTGAATTCTCAGCGCATTGGATTATCATTCTACTATTTGGACCCTCAAGTTCAAAGAAGTTAATCCATTCTCTTCAGTATTTTTGGAGGTTTTCTGACTTATCTTGAAAGAATTGGATATCATGACCAAAGGAAAAGGAAAAGAAGTGCAGAATGCTCGAGAAAACGAGGCAAGCGAAGATCAACATGCCATGGTTGTAACTAGGTCGCGGGGACAAAGCTCAGGAGTAAACCGATCCGGAAGGGCATCTCCGAACCGACCCGATCGAGCGTCTCCGAACCGACCCGATCTCGAAGCTCCGAACCGGATGGAAGGTACAAACCCGAACCGAACCGATGCCCTTGACACTGCTCACAACTCCCCTCCGAACCGACCCGGAAGCGCAACCATGACCCGATCTGAATAGAATGTGGCAGAGGTTGGTACCTCTAATCGAGCCACTACAGATGCTCCGATACCAGCCATGATGCCTAGTGATCAGCCTACTCCTTTTGCGCCTATTACACACGGGGATTTCTCATGCTTACTCGATATGCTGGATAACACCAGGGATGCTTTAGAAGCCCATAAGCGTGACAGTGTCCTCATGCGAGAGAACATGAGACTCATGAGTAAGGAGACAAGTGAGCTTCGTAGGCAAAGAATGTCCTCTCCAACTCATCGTCCTGTTACTGGTCACTCATCTTTTTCAGACGAAGAACGCCCGCGTCAGAGAAGGCCATACGAAAGACCCGAAAGTCTGGATCAGTTAACGTTTGGATCACTGGGATCTCGTGAGGACGTAGCCCGGACCCTCGGAGCAGACGATCCTGATTTGAGAAGATCACATGTTTTACCTAGAGAACCCAACATCATCAATTCTACTCAAGGACAACCTCTCCAACCCACGCATCCCGTGAATGACCAGGATCGTAGAGGGTAAGGAAGTTCAGTTGCATCTCGGAACCAAAGGACATCACCTGACGTAAAAGACATGTGTGTTAGAAGAAATAGAAGTGTAGATCCCGAGCTGGCTTTAACCAAGGCTCAGGTAGAAGTGATGGTGCGACAAATAATGGCTGACAGTTGACATTATACCAATGAGGACAGGGGTATTGAACGTAGTCATACCATAGAAAACATTATACGCAAGTCGAAAAAGAAAATCCGATGGAGCCGCCAGCGAAGACATCAAAAGTAATGCTGCTGTGAAGTAGTTTGGCGACAATGCGGGAAAAGTTGAGATAAATGTTGGAAACAAAAATGGAGGAAATAACAATCGAGGTAGAAATGGTGGTAAAAGAAACAGGAACCGAGGGAATAACTCCGGAAAAGGCCTCGATTTCAGACTTTCAAGATTTACACGGCGTTGAGCAATACCTTAGAAAACATCTATCGGGGTACTTATAACGTCGTGCAATATATGAAACCTCCTCCCAGGGACTCAACTGAGAAAGAGCTTGCAACTGGAAAATTCTGCCTGTTTATTGGAACTCACAGACATTCTACTAATGAGTGTCGTCATCTAAGAGACGTTGTTGAAAAGTTGCTTCGTGAAGGAAAGCTAGATGAGTACAAGGTCACCCCAAGAGACAGGGGGCAGGGAGGACAAGCACCAAATCAAAATCAACTTGTTCCGAAATCCACAACTCAATAGAAGGGAAAGGGTATTGTTATAAACATCATAGTTGGGGGACCACACCCATCCGGGTCAAGTAACAGAGCCATGGAGCAATATGTTAACGCGGCCAACCATCCAGAAGTAGTGGAGTGCAATAGCCTTGAAGAAACTACACCGATAAAACAACAGAAGACGGATACTGACGATATAGTATTCCGAGGAAGAGAGAGTACTGGTGTAGAAGCACCAAGTACCGATCCATTAGTAATAACAGATGTCATTGGACCTGCAATAGTCAAAAAAGTTCTCGTGGATAACGGGAGCTCTGTTAACATTATGTTTAAAAGGACTTTTGACCAAATGAAATTGGAAACAAAAGATTTGAAGCCATGTAAAGATTGGATTTGTGGCTTTAATGGATCTACAACGATTCCAATTGGGGTAATTGACTTACCCGTGGAGCTAGGTGAAGGAGAACGTCGAAGAGTAAGGATCCTTCAGTTCGTTATTATGGACATTGACTCACCTTACAACGCTTTCTTAGGTCACCCAGCTCTTTTAGAATTTAGAGCTTGCATCGCCCCTTGGTGTTTGCTAATGAAATTCCCAACTGATGATGGAATAGGGATGATTCATGGCGATCAAGTCACTGGCAGAGCTTGTTATATGGCAGAGTTGAAGATGTTGCGTAATGGAAGAAACTCAGAACCAAAGGATGCTTCTTATCCTACTAAGGAGAACTCGTCATAGCAACTAAAGAGTATACAACCAAGTGAGTCGCTTGACGACCAACCCGAAGACATCGGTCCCAGAGAGGATGAGGAACCGGGGACCAGAAAGGTGACACCCAATGAGGCAACTGTTGACATTCCAATTGATAACGACAACCCGACCAAGGTCTTGAAAATTGGATCTCATTTAGATTCTTTCCAGTTGAAAGAATTGATTGAATTTTTGAAGGCAAACCTCGACGTGTTTGCTTGGACTCATGCAGACATGTGTGGAATCTCTCCCGCAATCATGTGCCATTCACTTATCCTAAACCCAACACATCCTCCGGTGAAGCAAAAAAGACGTATGTTGGACCTAGAGAGGCCAGCAGCCTTGAAGGAAGAAGTCGAGAAGTTGAAGAGTAACGGGTTGATCAGAGATTCAACATATCCCGACTGGATATTGAATCCCGTTCTAGTTAAGAAGTCAAATGGAAAGTGGCGAACATTCATCGACTTTTCCGACCTCAACAAGCCCTGCCCAAAGGATAGTTTGTCACTCCCCAGAATTGATCAATTGGTTGATTCAACAGCAGGACATGAACTTCTCTCCTTCATGGACGCCTACTCAGCCTATAATCAAATCCCTATGCATGTGCCAGACCAGGAACATCCTAGCTTCATCATGGATTTGGGTCTGCCCTATTATGTAGTGATGCCATTCGGACTAAAAAATGCCGGAGCTACTTATCAACGCTTGGTAAACCGAATGTTCTACAATCAAATCGAAAAAACAATGAAAGCTTATGTAGATGATATGATTGTCAAATCTAGACAATCGTCCGATCATACAAAAGACCTGGCAAAGATGTTTGAAATTCTACGATGATACGGAATGAATCTCAATCCTTTGAAATGTTCATTTGGGGTAGCATCAGGAAAATTTCTCGGATTCATAGTTAGTTCTCGTGGAATTGAAATTAATCCTGATCAGATTGCAGCAATCAGGAACATAGAAGAACCGCGAAGGATTCGGGATGTGTAGAGTCTTGCAGGAAAAGTTGCGGCACTAAGCAAGTTCATTTCTAAAGCCACAGACAAATGTGTTCTTTTCTTTGATTTAATCAAACGAGGGAAATATAATTTTGAGTGAGCTCCCGACTGTGTAGAGGCTTTTCAAAACCTGTTGGACTTATTAGAGAAACCCCCAGTGTTATTTAATCCAGTGAATTATGAGGATCTATTTGTATATTCGGTGGTGTCACCTCATGCCATCAGCTCGGCCCTAGTACGCGAAGAAGATAAGATCCAAAGACCGATATATTATGTGAGCAAGAAATTAGCGGCAGCAGAACACAATTATCCAAGGATAGAAAACTTGCTTATAGCCTCATGATTGTATCTCGAAAGTTTCGTCACTATTTCTAAGCTCACCCGATCGTCATATACACTGATCAACCACTCCGACAAGTGTTGCAGCGACCTAAAGCATCTGGATGACTGCTAAAGTGGAACATTGAATTAAGCCAATTTGATTTGAGCTTCCAGCCTAGAAGGTCGATAACGGGCAGGCCTTGGCCGACTTCATTGCTGAATTCACAATCCCTGAAGAGGATATGTTAGAGGAAAAGGCAGACCCATCCGAACAAAGTTTAAAGCTTAGTCCTTGGAAACTGTACACGGACGAGGCCAAGAACGACCGACGATCCGGCGCCGGAGTTGTTTTAATAACTCCTCAAGGACGATCCATTTATTATGCTTTACGACTTGAGTTTTCAGCCACCAATATTGATTCCGAGTACGAAGCCCTGATTGCCGGGCTAAAACTCGCTAAAGAACTGGGAATAACTACGTTAGGTATTTTATGTGGTTCCAAAATTGTTGTTTGTCATGTCCTAAAAGAATTCCAGGCTAGGGGGACCTCGACTTGTTACTTACCTTGAGAAGGTGGAGAAGTTGTTGGACAACTTCGAACATTATAGCATAACCCACAACCCACGGATGGAAAATCAGAAAGTAGACAGGCTGGCTAAGTTAGCAAGCTCAGATCATCTGGACAAGACATAGATGGTTCCAATAGAGGTACTGAAGTCACCAAGCTTTGATCAGATGGTAGTCAACCCGGTATTGGAAGTTGAACCAGAAAGGGAATCATGGATGACACCAATCAACAACTTCCTTAAAGACGGAACACTTCCCACAAAAAGAAGCGAGAGGCGAGTTGTGATTCGTAAGGCCGCGAGATATGTCTTACAAGGTGAAACACTATACCGCCAGGGATTTTCCATGCCATTACTTCGGTGTACAACACATGACGACATCAAACGTGTATTAACAGAAGTGCACGAGGGTGACTGTGGAGACCACGCCGAAGGCCAGACATTGGAAAAGAAGGTATCGAGGTATGGCTACTTCTGGCCTTCCATAAACAAAGATGCAGCTGATCATTCACAATGCTGCGACAGATGCCAGAAATTTGCTAGAATTCCCAGAGCACCTTATCAATGGTAATCCCGTGGTCGTTCGCTACATGGGGAATCAACATCATTGGAACCCTTCCAATCGCTAAAGGTGGAGCCAAGTACGCAATCGTAGCCGTAGATTATTTTACAAAATGGGCGGAAGCCGAACCTTTAACGATAATCATCAAGAAAAAAGTAATCAATTTTGTAGTCAGAAACATCATCTTTTGATTTGGGATACCTAAAACTATCATAACTGATAACGGGACCCAAGTTGATAGCATAGAATTCAGAAACTTCTGCCAGAAATACAAAATTGATAAGAGGTACACTACGGTCGCTCACCCTCAATCAAACAGACAGGTTGAGGTGATAAACAAAGTCATCAAATCCATTCTCAAAAATCGATTGGAATGAGCAAAAGCCATGTGGGTTGATGAGAGACCGCCTTGACTGCACTCTAACCTGGTCATACGGCAGGAAAGTATAAAGGTGCTAGAGAACAAGTACCGATAACAAAGAAGTCTTAACCCTGCCAAAGAGCTGGGGGCAATCAAGTGTCGAACCTAATCAATCTCAAACAAGCCCTGGACATGCATCTCATTCAAGATTGATTGGGGGCATATGCATATACATCACACCATATCATTAATTACCTTGTGTAGCGGAAGTGTCTACACCATGTATTTAATTCATCTATAATGTGACTTATTATTTATTGCTTGTATCACACTTAAATAAAGTAAATGGCAAACTTACAAGCACTTAACATTGCAGGAAACAAACTACTTTATTTACGTGAATGAAGACTTATACAAAAGGCCTAAACAAAGAGTGCGAGGGCCACACTCACTACAACAACAGCAGGCCAAGGGAAAATCAAAACAAAAGAGAAAAGCTTCCTTTCATTTGGACTTTGGAGTAGATTTTGCTTTTTTGGCAGCTTTTAGTTTCTCCTTCTCCTCTTTCTCAACTTCAGTTAAAAGCCATTTCGATTTATTTTTCCCTGGAATTGGATTGATGGGATCAGCAGGGGACTTATGAGAAAGTTCCCCAGTTACGGACCTAGTAGAAAGCTTAACAATTAATGCCAACTGAGTGTTAACAGCGCGGAGAGGATCGACATTAAGAGGTTCTTCTTGTTCAACCTTGGCTTTCAATTGTGCATCTTTCGCGGCCTTCATTTGAGCCAGAGTCATGTCATCAGCTTTATCTGAACCTCCAGTCACAACTACATCATCCTCCTCCTCATTACCGTCATTACAACCATTCTTTTTCAGAGCGTCTATCATGTCCCCTTATTTAGGAGTCTAAGTTATAGACAGTACGAGGGTTCTGTCAGGAACCTCCTCTTTCTTCTCCTCAACCTTCTTGGTTGGTGTTGCATCAATAAGTTCTTTTGGTAGCTCATCAATCTTCTCAGTTGTTTCCGCACCTATAGGGCGAGAAGAAACAGTTATTAACGTAGGAGAAAAAGTGGATTCCTCAATTGTATGTCCAACAATATTACGAAAGGTTGAAATAGCCCTAATGAATTGAGGCGAAAATGTGGAAATCCCTTCAGACGATTTTTCAATATGAGTAGTGGGAGTCTCTGAAGTCGTTTTGTTAACGGGAGACAAGAAAGATGCTTTGGGAATTCCTGAGTTCTCAGGATCATACCCCTCCGGCCCAGCAACCCCAGCAGCAGCAGATGAGGATCCAGTTGCGATAGTATGTTTCCCTTTAGATTGCCGCCTCTCTTCCTCCATAGCAGCGGCAATGAGTTTGCACCCTTCGGCTAAACGTGTTGCCTCCTCACCTCTTAAATATTTCTCTATGAGCTTATCCTCATCGATGGAGTCAACCTTAAACTCTTGTTTTTCCCATTCGACCACCTGGTCCGGCACATATACAAGAGTGGTAGGATATTCTTTGATCCATGCAATATCCCTGTGTCGGATTACCCGAGCGAAGAATCCCATCATCATTTCAACACTTTCATCTATCTCCTTCTGGGCCGCTGCAAGTTGTGTACTGGTTTCCTCGGCAGACTTTAGAGCCACATCCGCGTTGCCCTCAACAAGAGTTGCCCTTGTCTTAGCCTCTATCAATTTGGCTTCTAGTTCTGCTTTCTTTTTAGCCAACTCCGCCTTCTCCTGTTCGAGGCGAGTACATGCCGCTTTGCAGCGGTGCATTCGGATTTAGCATCCTCGGCTTGTTTCTTTAAACCTATGCGCTCCTGGCTGTGGGAATCGAGCTCATTATGGTAACACTTTTGTAATTCCTCAAATTGCTTCTTATAATTGTCCGCATCACGTTGCACAAGGGAAAGTTTGGCTTAAGCATCCTCAAGGTCTTTCTCGGAATTTTCGATAGCCTTTTGCATCAAAGTTAGCAGCATTCTTCAATATCTTTACATCGGCGATTAAATCACTAATGATTTTGTACAGGGTCTTCGAGTATCTTTTCATCTCCCTATACTGAGTATCCACGAAATCTATTTTAGCTTTGACATCAGTGGCCCAGTCAGGATCTACTGGTTTAAGCCTTGGGACAAAGTGCATGTTCCCAAAATGATGTTCGGGAAATTGTTCCTTCAGAAGTTTTAATCTGGTCTAGTTCTCATCGTCAAGTATGACCGACCTCGTGGTAGTAATGTCAATGTTGCGACGCTTCAGTGGTATGGTAGATTTACTCTTTCTCGCATCTTTCTCGGTTTCTTTGTGTTTGTCTTTAGAGTCAGACCCTTTTTCGAAGGCTTGTCCTGAGAAGTTTTGTCTTTTAACGAAGAAGAGGGCTTGGGGGCATGTTTATCACCTTCACGAGAAGTTGATTGGCTCTTATGCTTGTCTGAGTCTCTACGGTGCGGTAATCGAGAGCGGGAAGACCGATAGGGATGAGGGGGGCGATTCCTTCTGTCATCTCTACCCCGGTTTTCACATTGATCATGCCCCATATCAGAGCCCATCGATGGCATACTCGAGCGAATATCCCTCATATAGTAGCGTTGCTTCACCATTTGTCCTACAAAAAGGTACACGTAACATTAGAATCGAGGTTACTATAAAGCACAAGTGATGTGATGTGTAGTGCTAAAGTGTTGTATGTATCCTAAGTTATTCCCCCCTACAGACCCGAGCCTGGAGTTAGGCCAGTGTACACAGTTTCCCTGGCCTTCACGGGGGTAACTTCTTCTTCGGAGGTGAAAGTAACGGATCTGTTCGAAAGTCTTATGAAGTATAAATGGCCTCGGGCAGGGGAAGTTTCCCCAACCCCCGGTATATAGAATCATTTATAGCAGAATCATCTCCTCGGAGAGTGACTGGCGGTAACTCTTTTGGGGAAACAGGTTTTTTATAGGTATCCGCATCCTCAGGAGTGATGTGTTTATCTCTATACTTGCCAGCTATGTTTGCTAATATATCATCTTGGGTCGAAGTAGGAGAAGGAGGACTTTTGTGAGGAATTATTGGATCTTTTGAGCTCTCCCTCATCTCAGGTAAAGTGTCAATGGGACTAAGGGTATATATACATACGGACCCTCTCCATGACGTATGCTACGAGTAATAGCTAGTAATCGATGACAATGGAGATACTCATCCACAAGAACATCTCTGATGGTCAAGAATTTTTTATCACCATTAAGCAACCGGTTCAAACGATCGAAATACAACTGATTTGTTTGCTGTTTTGGGTTTGGAACTACAAGTGAAACTGAACGACAATCAATACATTTACAAGAGTAATGGAAATTAGAAATCGAAGGCTAATATCTTTACTTGATTTAACCCATCTCCTGGCATATCCTTGTTGTTGTTTAACATAGAACCATTCAAGCCTTAGATCACCAATTTTGCTACTGAACTACGCACTAATGATTTTCCTTTTTGGTGCCGACTCAAAGTATACAAAGGATGGGGTGTCTTAGGTCCGATGCTTGAAATTGCAGAAGAAATGGATATCCTTGAAGGTAAGCTCTATACCCAAAATTTCCCTGTAAGGTATACAGGTAGGCATAAGAATTGGGTTGGAGCTGCATTGGAGCAATTCAAATCTGTCTCAAAAAGTCGATGACGAATGGCGAGAACAGAGGTATTGCCCCAACAAGACACATTAGCCTAGTGATTTCCATATAACCTTCGGGTGGATTATGAGGCCGATCTATTTTAGAGGGCAATTCGGTATCCTTTCGGAGAATCCCATGCTTTAAACATATTCGTGCAAGTCTGTCCTTGTCAATTGTTGATGCGACAGAATCATTGGGTTTATACAAAATGACGACATTCTCAAATTGGTCAGGAGCACGGTTATCTCCAACTCCTCCCTCTTCCTCATCATCCATAGAGACATCGCCTCCGGATGATAATTCACTTTCACGAGTTTCCATTTCATAATCCAGACCCTCACTGTCCCATTCCGGATCCGAAGTATAGGATATGTCTTCGATAGTGGGATTTCCATATGTCCCTACAGCTTCCTTTCTCTCTGCTAATCTATATGAATGTCTCTTGGTCATAGCTGTTGTACTATCGAAGAAATAACAGAGTTAGAGTATAATTGCCTGTACCCCCTGTGTGTGTACACTAAGTTGTGCAAGTGTGCACAATGCTGAATTCAAGACTAACAGAGATAAAAAGCAATATGAAAGAATGCATATCCTAACTATCCATAAAGTCACAAGCCATGATTAATGTTGGTTAAGTTGGTTGGATCATTCTTGCATTTCATATTGGAAGACTGCGGATCAGTTCGGATACATATAATATAAGCAGATCGGTTCGAGTGTCTTTTGTGAGCAGCGGATCGGTTCGAATGCCCATATTTTGAGCGGATCGGTTCGAGTGCTTCTCCTAAGCGGATCGGTCCGGAGTGTGAGAATGGAGGGGATCAGATCGGATAGAGCTGCAGGAAGGTAGCTTCATGTGGATTGGTTAACACCAAACTGAACCACACCAACACCTTGAAATCCAAAACCTATCCACTCAACTAAATTTAACACCCCAACCAATATCATCTCCTCCGACCCGAACCGAGAACACATGCCTCATCCCAAGTGCTCTGAGATCATCCGCTCTGCCTGAAACTGATCCCATCCCTTTCTTCTCCTTCTTCTTCTCTGCTTCTCCAGCAACACCAAACCCATCTCTTTTTAAGAGCTCGCTCATGGAAAAGTATTCGTGATTCAATTATCCCAACACCGGTTCAGACTTCCTCCACCACCACCTCGAAGTGGCGATGAGAGCATCAGCGACGAAGACGACGAGGCAAAGAACACGACGTCGGATTTGACATTACTTTGGACGAAATCGCTAAAATTGCCTCTAGATTTGGATTCAAACTGAATAACACAGGAATCGTGACCCTAACTATAAGATTGTTTCAAGAACTGGAAGATTTTCTTCGAAGTTCAGAAGTTACGGTTTTTCTTTTAAGGGTGGCAGCGAGGAAACGAAAGAATAAGAGGGGAGGTTGGAGATTTATATGCTGGAGACAAGAACATTCGTCTCCCCTAGATTTGACAGCCCAACTTAACCCAAACAATAGGAGGATCGGATGACCTGAAGGCCTCTTTTTGCCTAAAAGTGCAATAATGGATCAGATATGAAATGGGTAGGCCCATTCGATTCGAACCGAAAAAGTGTCCTTGGTCCAATGGCGTAAGTAAGAAATAAAATTGTAAAAGAAATGTCAAAATACTCGTGCATCTTCAACTATTAGAGAGATTACCTAGAAGAACTACTCGTATGTTAAGTGGACTCTCGAAGTTTTTTTGAAAACAACAGACAATTCAAACATCCCATGTTATATTTATAAACGCCAGAAGATGCGACTTTATGAAACATCATCACTTTACAGACGAATGGAAACTGTTGTTCAATGACTTCAATTCAGAAACAAATAGGTGAACAATTTTGAAGCACACATTATTTCCAATAAATTCATACTTCGAGGGGGCAAAATGTTATCCCGCTTTGTGATCGGGCTACACAAAGCTAACTCAACGAATAGGTTTGAAGGAAGAATTTGTAGCAGGAATTCGGATCGGTTAGGAGATCCTCGGACCGAACCCATTTATGGTGAAGCAAACAGACTAAGAAATGAAGAGAAGATGGCAGGTCCGGATCGGTTCGGTGCTATTCGATCCGCACCCCTTTACTTGTCATTCCGATCCGAACCAAAGAGGGCCAGCTCAGCAAATACAATACACGACCTCCTGAGTATTCGGAGAAGTTTCTCCCCTCTAACCCACGATCTCAATGCGCTGTCACCATCTCCAAGCCTCCAGCTCCGAACCGAACGAGATGAGCGCCACATGGCACCGATCCGAGTTGAATTTCTGCATATAAATACCCCTCAAAGCACCATTTGAAAGGATCTCTTGGAAAAATCTCGTTTCTAACTCCCACAACCACCGAATTTCATTGCTTCATTCAGATCACCATCAACTTTTGGAGTATATTTTATCAATCATTGAGAGAAATTATTGATTGTATTAGAAATATTAAGTGAAATTCAACATTGTATTTGTACTCGCATCATCAATCAACAAAGTATAAAGTGCACGTAGGCACTTTAACGCCGAACCACTATAAATCGTGTGTTCTTACTATTTTTCCTTCTATTTTAATTGAAGTTGTCATTTGTTTGGGTGTTAGAACCAATTTTTGGTCTAACAATAGATAAATTCAGCTTCAAAGACAACCATATAAATGAAGAATAATCACACTGAAAAAATAAGTGTTCGATTGTTTCTGGATGAAGCTCGCATAGTGGACATGTTGTGTTTGTGATATTTCCAAATCGAAGAATCGTATCCTTAGTACTCAATCTCCCCAAGCAAGCCATGTAAGTTATGAAAGACTTTTTTTTACTATTCTTGTTGTGCCAAATTGCTGAAAATGCCGGATCCTTTTCTTCGTTTAAACGCACTAAATCCCAGACTTTATGAAAAGTGAAAGCTCAACCTTCTCCCACTCATATTTATCTTGAATCATGTTTGGATGAGTTGAAATAATACTAATCTCTTCAATTAACTCTCTTGTAGCAGGAGGAATTAGAGGATCAATCACTCCATCCCTTGTGATTGAACTTACTTTTTGATCAGTATTACCTATCATATGCAGTCTATCAAAGCCAAGGAGATCCACTAAACATTGACAATTAATCCAAGGATCATGCCATAAGTAAGTCTTCTCACCATTAGCAATAATTTTGTTAAAGAACTGCTTAGAATGTGATCATAGCCTGAGCATTGATTTCCATGTAGATGAGGAATTATTATCTATAGCCATAAACCAAAAAAACTTATTTTTGTTGTATTTGTTCTTCATCCATTTACTCCATAAAGAATTTTAAGCAAGGAATTTCCATAGAAATTTGACACATGAAGCCTTTTTACGATCAAAAAAAAAAAAAAAAAAATTAAAAATCAGACCTATTCCTCCTTCAGACTTTGCCTTGCATAAAGTATTCCAAGCTACTTTGTGAGCCGATCCACCCCAAAAAAATTTGCACAAAGTGATTGTAATTTTTCAAGAGTAAATTCTAAAATTTGATAAATAAAAAACCAATAAAGGATAATAGGAGTAAGAACACCATTTATTAATTCTGCTCGGCCTGCAAAGGAGAGAAATTTAGTTTCCCATCCTTGAATTCTAGATTGAATTCTCTGAATCAAAGAATTGCATTTAGAATAATGCAAATAATTTGATGAAAGTGGAACTCCTAAATACTTTATTGGTTGTGCTTCCATATCAAAGCCCAAAATATCTTGCACTTCTTGAGCATTTGTGATTGAATTACTGAAGAACAATTCAGTTTTAGCAATATTTACTTGTAACCCTGAACAGTCTCCCAACTTTTGAAATATATGTTTTAGAGTAAATGCATTCTGCCTCGTACATTTACCAAAAATCATTAAATCATCAGCATATAGTAAGCGGGAGATTACAAGTTGAACTGAGCTACTTGGCTGAAAGGACTTAGAAAATGTTGCTTCATCCATTAAAAATGTGAAAAACTGCATTGCTATTGCAAATAGATAAGGAGATAAAGGATCTCTGTGACAACCCGGGATTTCGACTGACCGAATTCTTTTTAGAAAATCCAGTCCATCAAGACCCGAGTTGGGTGCTCTGGTATCCTGCAGAAAAGGACAGAGATAAAGAAAGTATGTCAGAACTCGTGAGAATCTCACAGCGGAAGGATTAAAATATAATATAGTCAAAACATAGCTTTTACCTTATTAACAATACTGCTAAACCAGTATCCAAAGCTATACCATCTCTGTCATGAACCTAACCTGGAAGTATGTAATGAGGAGGGGGTCAGAACATAAGTTCTGTGTGAGTGAACTTATAATAAACTTCTGTATAACCCTACATATACCGTTCCGTATATTTTCTTAGTTATTAGGTTAATCTCATCATTAGCACTCAAGGCTAAACGTATGTCGTTCACTTTCACGTACTAGCATATTAACCTAATGTCTCGTATATGTGGATACCCCCTACTCGTATTTTCTTTCCCGCATATGTGTACAGTCCCTTTCCATTCACCGTACAGACTTTTTTACGTAACTATATACTATATTAGCGTAGTGCCATCATTTCCGTAATTGTTTGGACTGCCACGTTTCGATTAGGGCTTATGCCAACTAGGACTACTAGGGATTATGCTACCTAACGAAATACGCCCCCCTAGTCTAGGACACACTACCCAGAGCGATATACGTTCCTAGACCTTCCCCGTGTAAGTATCGTGAACCGTTTTCGATGACTAGATGCACATGTACTCTATATGTGCTACCCGAGTCCGTGGCAGGGCAAATCAAGAAACACAGAACTCGGTCGGGAGTTTTCAGATATCTGCCATTGCAGATGCTAAGGTCTGTTTTTATCCCAGTGGCTATGGTCCCACTCGACCCCTCCCTCAACTAATGAAAGGCACACCTTGAAAAATGAGAACTATACGCAGGCCCCCTATGCCCCCACTAACCTATGGCCATCCTCACCCATAACTAGATAGCAAGCATATGGTCTTTTGGAGTTCTCCGCCTTTCCGCTTCACGTATCTCGACTGACTCAAGATGGATGGTAGACGACGAGTTGCTATCACAGGGCTACCGTTTTCTCGCCGAATCACGCTGGTCCATCCTAGTCTTTAGGTTGCCATAATTTGCAACCAAGGCATACCCTTGGTTCTCGAAGCCTCGGGCTTCGTAACCCAATTCGTTGGAGCCTTCTTTTCACTCGGACGTTCGCACCTTCCCGTGCCTTAGGGCACCGTGATGATCTACCTCTTGTGGTTATTCATCCTACAACGTACGGGCTGTCCCCAAGCGCCTTAGTTTTATATGTCATTAGACCTACGTCTAACCATTTATTTTGCGCTTATCAGTTTCCACCTTTAACTTGGTTATTCGATTTAACTTTTCAGGTTTTCCAAGTCCCCCCCGGCTTATTTGTTTATACTTAACTCACTTAAGTCCATTAACAAGCCTTATAACATGTCATTTATCAATTTCATAAATTATCCTCTTTGTGGGCCACAACAACATGTTATATTTATTCATGGTTAAGTATGCCTTATCCCACATATATACCGATTAGGAGAGCAATTCCCTAAATACCAGCCCCGATGACCGAAATCAACATCAGACTGATACCCCAGGAATCACTCTACCAAACCAACATATATGATTCAAATTTACTCCTTCTTTATTTTCAAGCCTCTTAATTTTTAATTGAGTATATCTTCTCTTATAAGTTATTTCATATTTTTCCTTATCGTTCTTATGACTTATCTTTTCTTATAAGTCATCATTCCCTCTTGTCCCTAGGACAAGTCTAACCCATTATCCTCCTTCTTCTTGGTCAAACTTTTTAATAGGTTGTTAACCATTCCCCATATTCTGTCATTAGTTCAGATTAAACCTTTTCATTATTATTTTCATGTCATACACTTGTCTTACTACGGTTAAGTCTATACTTACATGTTCATACATATCTTGTTTTATTACAGTTAAGTCTATACTTACCTGCACCCACTTAATTCTCTAACCATACCCATGTCACCCACATGTCCTATTATGGTTAGTATTCTTTAATTCATTTATTATGCTATAGCGATGTATGACCACCCACATTGGACTAACATTTTGTGGCTGCTGGATGCGCCGGGCGGTTCCGGGCAGTCTTACGCCACAATCTGAGTCCAACCTCGTGTCATAAACCGTTACGCTCAAATTCCCTCCTTCGACCCCTCACATTAGACATCAATTGTGGAGGCTGGATTCGCCGGGCGGTTCCGGGCAGTCTTACACCACAATCGTGTCTAACCTCGTATCAAAGGTTCATTTATATTCGTATTTCACCTAAACCCCCAAATTTCATGCTATACAGTTCAAATTAATTCTTAAGTCTAGTCAAGTGGTCATAAGTTAGACCAATTTCATGTTGATTCATAAAATATGATGTAACCCAATTTCCCCTCTTTTATTCAAATTTACCAATCCCAAATCATTTATTTCCTATGGTATTCATACTTTTAATAAAGTCCAAGTTCCCTAAGAATATGATTAACATATTAAATTATATGATTAACATATTAAATTTACCTAATCTCAATCCTCATTTTATTTCCTAGTGCCTTAGGCTAATTTTGCAAGTTCATAAGCCAATTTATATTCAAACCCTTTAAATAATGATAATCTTATGCCACAATTCATATTACGTTCATACTTATACTTCCCCATTTGGTTTTCATATTCACACCTTGCTAATGTCATATTGTACCCAAACCCGTTGTGGTTCATAACATAACTCTCCAATTTATGTCATTTCCCAAAATCAAGTATTTCCCTTTTTTGTTCACAATAATCATTCAGTCGTATTTATTTCGAAATAGACCTAGGCTCGAGATTGCCTAACTTATAACAATTAAAAAGGGAAGGATAAAAAGGAGAAACATAACCATAGGCATAATAATTAGAATTAAACGTATGGAAACATTACAGATCCAATCTTTCATAATAATTTCATTTCATGTTACATGGGGAATGTTTGAACGATAAATAATAACTTTATACAAAAGTTGTATTATAACCCACTCACATTGGTTGTCATCTTCAAAATAAGGATTAGATAACTCTAGAATTGCTTTCCCTCTTTTGCTTAGCTTGAGTTTCTGCTTTGAATCATCTTTAATTTCTTTTCGCCACAAATTTGCGAGTCTGGATCCATTATCCTCTCTTTAAATCTCTTTTCTATCTCATGTGTTGTTCCAGATCTCATTCATTTTATTTTATAGAATAGGTGTTGTAGAGAGAGAGGAAGGAAGAATAGGTTCCAAGCTCTTTTTGAAGCAGAAGAAGATAACGAGAGGGGGAAGAGAGAGACATGGCTTCGCCATGAGTTGTTGTGGAGTTTATAATGAGCCTAGAGTTGTTTATATAGGTGCCAAAGTATGAATCTTGCCCCAGAACTAGTCCAAATACGTCAAAGTGTACCCAAAACCGAATCTGGGAAAAGTGGAGCAGGTCGACACCCAGGTCGACTATAGTGTCGACCTGGGGGGGGGGGGGGAGGTCGACTATATAGTCGACCCCTTGGTCGACCTGCCCTGGGCGGGATTTTTCCCGCCCGGCCTTCCTGTGTTTGAAATTCGAATTTTGGCTTTGATTTTTGAGTTGATTAGTTTAATTAATTTCTGAAATTTCAAAACGCTATATCTGACTCATACGGAATCCGATTTTCGAAAACTCGGACTTGATTCTATGCAGAATTCCGAGACGAATGTAATGGTGAAATTCGTTTGACTTAATTCTTAGTTTTAAGTTAAGTATTCCATATTTTCCATCATTGTTAACTGATTTGTTTTCGTGTATCACCATTACTATTAAATATATCGGAATATATATATGTATATATATATAAATGCGGGGTGTTACATTCTCCCACCCTTGAGGAATTTCGTCCCCGAAATTCAATAAGAGTAAAATTAATAACCCCTCGCAGCCATCCAAAAAGTGTTCATCCAATAGTTGCATCCATGTGCACATGTGCAAAGTGAATTACACTTCATAAATAAACGTATGTGTGCCTACTTTTGGTACCACCTAAATGCATGCAATCTTTTAAAGAAAACCCTTTTCAAAATATGATGCTCACATCCTAATTATACTTGCAGTTCTATATGAATGCTATATTTTTGAAAAACTTAAAATATTTTTCATCC
The DNA here is from genome assembly GCA_030737875.1 of Allium sativum. Lineage (NCBI taxonomy): Eukaryota > Viridiplantae > Streptophyta > Magnoliopsida > Asparagales > Amaryllidaceae > Allium > Allium sativum. The sequence goes on along the minus strand of CM060926.1, from coordinate 9,938,740 downwards.
AAATTTTCCCATACCCTTAAGAGTGCAGTTCATCCAATAGTCGCATCCAAAACCCTATCATCCATCTTTAAATTCGGAAAAATCTAATTTTCCAAATTTTATATCCGTATTTTTCCATGTTTTCCATTCCTCGTTTTCTTTGTTCGCTTATTGTTATTCTTATAATGACGTAATATTTCCAAGGTTATATGATTACAACAGATTTAAGCAACTCGTGAAATATATTTAAATAGTCTCCAGTACATCATTTCAACTAAACAAAGAAAACAGTCAAACATTACGGAAAGAAATATTACGCTACGACTAAAAATAGAGGACAAGTCTAACGAAAGTAACTACGAATGAGCTCCTCTATGCTATCAAGCTTCTGTCCCTGCTGTCGATTCCCCTGCCTAACCTCTAACTGCAGATCCTGTAGTTCAGCTCCCAACTGATCGTAAGAGGTGCCCATATCTTGAATCATCTGCCTCTGAGTCTCAGCTAGCCCAACCTGTGTCTGTAGCATCTCCTGCTGGGTCCTCAAAATGTCATGGTGGCCCCTAACTATACGAGCCTGCTGCTCCGAGACATATCTCAACTCGGTCCTCCAATCTGGATCTCTAGCAGGCCATGGATCCCATGCAGATGTATCGGAAGTCCCCTGTCCCGGAGCCTGGGAGGTCCAAGCAGCTCCCCAAGCATGCCCCGCCTGTGGTGGATCAGACCCCGTCTATGGCATATACTGGGGGTCCGCATCGTGTCCGGCCTGACGATCATGACCGTCATGTGGCTCGCCCTCATACTCCTCCTCCTCACCCTCCTCATCATGCTCCATTGGCTGCCGTTCTAGTAAGTCAAATAAATGTATACCCATTCTTGTTAGTGCAGCCACGTTGATAGTACTAGAGGGGTGAGAAGAAAGAGTCACAAAATCCTCGTTGTGTAGGTCCATGCCATATTGTGTAAAAACCGAAGTCCACAAATTTCCAAAATAAATATTGGACTGTCTCACTTTCCTAGTGGTATCGTAATGTTGTAAAATAACGCGCGCCCAGTTTACCTGTATGCCCCCAAAAACAACATAAGTAACCCTCTTAACGGTGGATGGAATCCTATCGAACCCACCGTTCTGCCCCACAAGATTATACTGTAATATCCTGATAACAAATCTAGCAAGTGGGCGTAGATGCATACCATCCCATTGTCTCTCAAACTCATTCAGAAAAATCCTACGCCATACAGTTATGTCCTCCATCTCATGATCCGCTATATCAAGTCCCGTACCGCGGATATTTAACATATTTCCAAAATGGACCTCATTAAAATATATATGTGTACCCTTAACATATGAGCTATAGGTTACTAGACCTTCATTATCTGTACCAACATCTAAATGAGCGTCGAAAAGTCTTACCAAACGCTTGAAGCCTCTTCTCTCGACAGTGTGTATATCCAAAATAGAAATCAAACCGGCTTCTTCAAATAACCCTTGTACGGGGGTGTTATTAAAATCTCCAAACCTCACGGGACGGCCTAGCAATAACTTCAAATTGGCGGTCTTCACGTATCGCTCGACTATTTCTTGTTGCGTGTCACACCAAGCTATCTCTTGTGGTGTAAGTTGAGGGTAAAGTTCAAGGAGAGAAGGTAAGTCCGCCATGGCGATTTGAGTCCAAATTGAGAGGGGAAAATTATAGATCTGGATAGAGGATGGATCTAGCTTTGATTTAAGACTAATTTTATAAGAAATAGTGGAGAAATGAAGAGGTGGGAGGTGGAGGAAGTTGAAGTGGGATGGGTTTTGGAGCTTGCTGGAAGGGAGAGGACGCACAAAATAATTTGTGCTGAAGGCCGTCGGCCTTCAGCACTTATATTTTTTTTCTACAGGGGGGGGGGGTCGACACTATAGTCGACCTGCCCCGGGGAGGTCGACTATAGTGTCGACCTGCCCCTTAATTTTTTTCCGTGTTGCGTCTCTTTGTCTTCCTTCGCGATGGTCCACCTCCATTCTTGCGTTGTACTGTCGGTTCAAAACTTGACGTGTATACTGGCGACCGTTTATTCACTCAATATGTCGGTTCCGGTTCCCTGAAATATAAACTTACGCGGAACATGAAATCTTAAATGTCCATATTTTTGTACACTTTTTAAAATTTCTCTTAAAAATTTAAAAATTTTCCTTAAACTCCACTTTCAGTGTACGGGGCCAAATCCTCCATTCTCTTTTTTTTTCAAATTTATTTCTTGGGCGGGCTCTACACTAATCTAAGTATATATATATATATATATATTTCAAAAATACAAATACGCTCACTTATAATTTTTCCCAAGGAAAACTAAACCGAGGCTCTGATACCAGATGTGACAACCCGGGATTTCGACTGACTGAATTCTTTTAGAAAATCCAGTCCATCAAGACCCGAGTTGGGTGCTCTGGTATCCTGCAGAAAAGGACAGAGATAAAGAAAGTATGTCAGAACTTGTGAGAATCTCACAGCGGAAGGATTAAAATATAATATAGTCAAAACATAGCTTTTACCTTATTAACAATACTGCTAAACCAGTATCCAAAGCTATACCATCTCTGTCATGAACCTAACCTGGAAGTATGTAATGAGGAGGGGGTCAGAACATAAGTTCTGTGTGAGTGAACTTATAATAAACTTCTGTATAACCCTACATATACCGTTCCGTATATTTTCTTAGTTATTAGGTTAATCTCATCATTAGCACTCAAGGCTAAACGTATGTCGTTCACTTTCACGTACTAGCATATTAACCTAATGTCTCGTATATGTGGATACCCCCTACTCGTATTTTCTTTCCTGCATATGTGTACAGTCCCTTTCCATTCACCGTACAGACTTTTTTACGTAATTATATACTATATTAGCGTAGTGCCATCATTTCCGTAATTGTTTGGACTGCCACGTTTCGATTAGGGCTTATGCCAACTAGGACTACTAGGGATTATGCTACCTAACGAAATACGCCCCCCTAGTCTAGGACACACTACCCAGAGCGATATATGTTCCTAGACCTTCCCCATGTAAGTATCGTGAACCGTTTTCGATGGCTAGATGCACATGTACTCTATATGTGCTACCCGAGTCCGTGGCAGGGCAAATCAAGAAACACAGAACTCGGTCGGGAGTTTTCAGATATTTGCCGTTGCAGATGCTAAGGTCTGTTTTTATCCCAGTGGCTATGGTCCCACTCGACCCCTCCCTCAACTAATGAAAGGCACACCTTGAAAAATGAGAACTATACGCAGGCCCCCTATGCCCCACTAACCTATGGCCATCCTCACCCATAACTAGATAGCAAGTATATGGTCTTTTGGAGTTCTCCACCTTTCCGCTTCACGTATCTCGACTGACTCAAGATGGATGGTAGACGACAAGTTGCTATCACAGGGCTACCTTTTTCTCGCCGAATCACGCTGGTCTATCCTAGTCTTTAGGTTGCCATAATTTGCAACCAAGGCATACCCTTGGTTCTTCTAACGCAGACCTTAACCTCTGTGAGCCCAGGAGGATCATCTGCAGCCTCACAGAGGGATACCAAGAGTACCCTCACATCCCCTCGAAGCCTCGGACTTCGTAACCCAATTCGTTGGAGCCTTCTTTTCACTCGGACGTTCGCACCTTCCCGTGCCTTAGGGCACCGTGATGATCTACTTCTTGTGGTTATTCATCCTACAACGTACGGGCTGTCCCCAAGCGCCTTAGTTTTATATGTCATTAGACCTACGTCTAACCATTTATTTTGCGCTTATCAGTTTCCACCTTTAACTTGGTTATTCGATTTAACTTTTCAGGTTTTCCAAGTCTCCCCGGCTTATTTGTTTATACTTAACTCACTTAAGTCCATTAACAAGCCTTATAACATGTCATTTATCAATTTCATAAATTATCCTCTTTGTGGGCCACAACAACATGTTATATTTATTCATGGTTAAGTATGCCTTATCCCACATATATACCGATTAGGAGAGCAATCCCCTAAATACCAGCCCCGAAGACCGAAATCAACATCAGACTGATACCCCAGGAATCACTCTACCAAACCAACATATATGATTCAAATTTACTCCTTCTTTATTTTCAAGCCTCTTAATTTGTAATTGAGTATATCTTCTCTTATAAGTTATTTCATATTTTTCCTTATCGTTCTTATGACTTATCTTTTCTTATAAGTCATCATTCCCTCTTGTCCCTAGGACAAGTCTAACCCATTATCCTCCTTCTTCTTGGTCAAACTTTTTAATAGGTTGTTAACCATTCCCCATATTCTGTCATTAGTTCAGATTAAACCTTTTCATTATTATTTTCATGTCATACACTTGTCTTACTACGGTTAAGTCTATACTTACATGTTCATACATATCTTGTTTTATTACAGTTAAGTCTATACTTACCTGCACCCACTTAATTCTCTAACCATACCCATGTCACCCACATGTCCTATTATGGTTAGTATTCTTTAATTCATTTATTATGCTATAGCGATGTATGACCACCCACATTGGACTAACATTTTGTGGCTGCTGGATGCGCCGGGCGGTTCCGGGCAGTCTTACGCCACAATCTGAGTCCAACCTCGTGTCATAAACCGTTACGCTCAAATTCCCTCCTTCGACCCCTCACATTAGACATCAATTGTGGAGGCTGGATTCGCCGGGCGGTTCCGGGCAGTCTTACACCACAATCGTGTCTAACCTCGTATCAAAGGTTCATTTATATTCGTATTTCACCTAAACCCCCAAATTTCATGCTATACAGTTCAAATTAATTCTTAAGTCTAGTCAAGTGGTCATAAGTTAGACCAATTTCATGTTGATTCATAAAATATGATGTAACCCAATTTCCCCTCTTTTATTCAAATTTACCAATCCCAAATCATTTATTTCCTATGGTATTCATACTTTTAATAAAGTCCAAGTTCCCTAAGAATATGATTAACATATTAAATTATATGATTAACATATTAAATTTACCTAATCTCAATCCTCATTTTATTTCCTAGTGCCTTAGGCTAATTTTGCAAGTTCATAAGCCAATTTATATTCAAACCCTTTAAATAATGATAATCTTATGCCACAATTCATATTACGTTCATACTTATACTTCCCCATTTGGTTTTCATATTCACACCTTGCTAATGTCATATTGTACCCAAACCCGTTGTGGTTCATAACATAACTCTCCAATTTATGTCATTTCCCAAAATCAAGTATTTCCCTTTTTCGTTCACAATAATCATTCAGTCGTATTTATTTCGAAATAGACCTAGGCTCGAGATTGCCTAACTTATAACAATTAAAAAGGGAAGGATAAAAAGGAGAAACATAACCATAGGCATAATAATTAGAATTAAACGTATGGAAACATTACAGATCCAATCTTTCATAATAATTTCATTTCATGTTACATGGGGAATGTTTGAACGATAAATAATAACTTTATACAAAAGTTGTATTATAACCCACTCACATTGGTTGTCATCTTCAAAATAAGGATTAGATAACTCTAGAATTGCTTTCCCTCTTTTGCTTAGCTTGAGTTTCTGTTTTGAATCATCTTTAATTTCTTTTCGCCACAAATTTGCGAGTCTGGATCCATTATCCTCTCTTTAAATCTCTTTTCTATCTCATGTGTTGTTCCAGATCTCATTCATTTTATTTTATAGAATAGGTGTTGTAGAGAGAGAGGAAGGAAGAATAGGTTCCAAGCTCTTTTTGAAGCAGAAGAAGATAACGAGAGGGGGAAGAGAGAGACATGGCTTCGCCATGAGTTGTTGTGGAGTTTATAATGAGCCTAGAGTTGTTTATATAGGTGCCAAAGTATGAATCTTGCCCCAGAACTAGTCCAAATACGTCAAAGTGTACCCAAAACCGAATCTGGGAAAAGTGGAGCAGGTCGACACCCAGGTCGACTATAGTGTCGACCTGGGGGGGGGGGGGGGGAGGTCGACTATATAGTCGACCCCTTGGTCGACCTGCCCTGGGCGGGATTTTTCCCGCCCGGCCTTCCTGTGTTTGAAATTCGAATTTTGGCTTTGATTTTTGAGTTGATTAGTTTAATTAATTTCTGAAATTTCAAAACGCTATATCTGACTCATACGGAATCCGATTTTCGAAAACTCGGACTTGATTCTATGCAGAATTCCGAGACGAATGTAATGGTGAAATTCGTTTGACTTAATTCTTAGTTTTAAGTTAAGTATTCCATATTTTCCATCATTGTTAACTGATTTGTTTTCGTGTATCACCATTACTATTAAATATATCGGAATATATATATGTATATATATATAAATGCGGGGTGTTACATTCTCCCACCCTTGAGGAATTTCGTCCCCGAAATTCAATAAGAGTAAAATTAATAACCCCTCGCAGCCATCCAAAAAGTGTTCATCCAATAGTTGCATCCATGTGCACATGTGCAAAGTGAATTACACTTCATAAATAAACGTATGTGTGCCTACTTTTGGTACCACCTAAATGCATGCAATCTTTTAAAGAAAACCCTTTTCAAAATATGATGCTCACATCCTAATTATACTTGCAGTTCTATATGAATGCTATATTTTTGAAAAACTTAAAATATTTTTCATCCAAATTTTCCCATACCCTTAAGAGTGCAGTTCATCCAATAGTCGCATCCAAAACCCTATCATCCATCTTTAAATTCGGAAAAATCTAATTTTCCAAATTTTATATCCGTATTTTTCCATGTTTTCCATTCCTCGTTTTCTTTGTTCGCTTATTGTTATTCTTATAATGACGTAATATTTCCAAGGTTATATGATTACAACAGATTTAAGCAACTCGTGAAATATATTTAAATAGTCTCCAGTACATCATTTCAACTAAACAAAGAAAACAGTCAAACATTACGGAAAGAAATATTACGCTACGACTAAAAATAGAGGACAAGTCTAACGAAAGTAACTACGAATGAGCTCCTCTATGCTATCAAGCTTCTGTCCCTGCTGTCGATTCCCCTGCCTAACCTCTAACTGCAGATCCTGTAGTTCAGCTCCCAACTGATCGTAAGAGGTGCCCATATCTTGAATCATCTGCCTCTGAGTCTCAGCTAGCCCAACCTGTGTCTGTAGCATCTCCTGCTGGGTCCTCAAAATGTCATGGTGGCCCCTAACTATACGAGCCTGCTGCTCCGAGACATATCTCAACTCGGTCCTCCAATCTGGATCTCTAGCAGGCCATGGATCCCATGCAGATGTATCGGAAGTCCCCTGTCCCGGAGCCTGGGAGGTCCAAGCAGCTCCCCAAGCATGCCCCGCCTGTGGTGGATCAGACCCCGTCTATGGCATATACTGGGGGTCCGCATCGTGTCCGGCCTGACGATCATGACCGTCATGTGGCTCGCCCTCATACTCCTCCTCCTCACCCTCCTCATCATGCTCCATTGGCTGCCGTTCTAGTAAGTCAAATAAATGTATACCCATTCTTGTTAGTGCAGCCACGTTGATAGTACTAGAGGGGTGAGAAGAAAGAGTCACAAAATCCTCGTTGTGTAGGTCCATGCCATATTGTGTAAAAACCGAAGTCCACAAATTTCCAAAATAAATATTGGACTGTCTCACTTTCCTAGTGGTATCGTAATGTTGTAAAATAACGCGCGCCCAGTTTACCTGTATGCCCCCAAAAACAACATAAGTAACCCTCTTAACGGTGGATGGAATCCTATCGAACCCACCGTTCTGCCCCACAAGATTATACTGTAATATCCTGATAACAAATCTAGCAAGTGGGCGTAGATGCATACCATCCCATTGTCTCTCAAACTCATTCAGAAAAATCCTACGCCATACAGTTATGTCCTCCATCTCATGATCCGCTATATCAAGTCCCGTACCGCGGATAATTAACATATTTCCAAAATGGACCTCATTAAAATATATATGTGTACCCTTAACATATGAGCTATAGGTTACTAGACCTTCATTATCTGTACCAACATCTAAATGAGCGTCGAAAAGTCTTACCAAACGCTTGAAGCCTCTTCTCTCGACAGTGTGTATATCCAAAATAGAAATCAAACCGGCTTCTTCAAATAACCCTTGTACGGGGGTGTTATTAAAATCTCCAAACCTCACGGGACGGCCTAGCAATAACTTCAAATTGGCGGTCTTCACGTATCGCTCGACTATTTCTTGTTGCGTGTCACACCAAGCTATCTCTTGTGGTGTAAGTTGAGGGTAAAGTTCAAGGAGAGAAGGTAAGTCCGCCATGGCGATTTGAGTCCAAATTGAGAGGGGAAAATTATAGATCTGGATAGAGGATGGATCTAGCTTTGATTTAAGACTAATTTTATAAGAAATAGTGGAGAAATGAAGAGGTGGGAGGTGGAGGAAGTTGAAGTGGGATGGGTTTTGGAGCTTGCTGGAAGGGAGAGGACGCACAAAATAATTTGTGCTGAAGGCCGTCGGCCTTCAGCACTTATATTTTTTTTCTACAGGGGGGGGGGGTCGACACTATAGTCGACCTGCCCCGGGGAGGTCGACTATAGTGTCGACCTGCCCCTTAATTTTTTTCCGTGTTGCGTCTCTTTGTCTTCCTTCGCGATGGTCCACCTCCATTCTTGCGTTGTACTGTCGGTTCAAAACTTGACGTGTATACTGGCGACCGTTTATTCACTCAATATGTCGGTTCCGGTTCCCTGAAATATAAACTTACGCGGAACATGAAATCTTAAATGTCCATATTTTTGTACACTTTTTAAAATTTCTCTTAAAAATTTAAAATTTTTCCTTAAACTCCACTTTCAGTGTACGGGGCCAAATCCTCCATTCTCTTTTTTTTTCAAATTTATTTCTTGGGCGGGCTCTACACTAATCTAAGTATATATATATATATATATATTTCAAAAATACAAATACGCTCACTTATAATTTTTCCCAAGGAAAACTAAACCGAGGCTCTGATACCAGATGTGACAACCCGGGATTTCGACTGACTGAATTCTTTTAGAAAATCCAGTCCATCAAGACCCGAGTTGGGTGCTCTGGTATCCTGCAGAAAAGGACAGAGATAAAGAAAGTATGTCAGAACTTGTGAGAATCTCACAGCGGAAGGATTAAAATATAATATAGTCAAAACATAGCTTTTACCTTATTAACAATACTGCTAAACCAGTATCCAAAGCTATACCATCTCTGTCATGAACCTAACCTGGAAGTATGTAATGAGGAGGGGGTCAGAACATAAGTTCTGTGTGAGTGAACTTATAATAAACTTCTGTATAACCCTACATATACCGTTCCGTATATTTTCTTAGTTATTAGGTTAATCTCATCATTAGCACTCAAGGCTAAACGTATGTCGTTCACTTTCACGTACTAGCATATTAACCTAATGTCTCGTATATGTGGATACCCCCTACTCGTATTTTCTTTCCTGCATATGTGTACAGTCCCTTTCCATTCACCGTACAGACTTTTTTACGTAATTATATACTATATTAGCGTAGTGCCATCATTTCCGTAATTGTTTGGACTGCCACGTTTCGATTAGGGCTTATGCCAACTAGGACTACTAGGGATTATGCTACCTAACGAAATACGCCCCCCTAGTCTAGGACACACTACCCAGAGCGATATATGTTCCTAGACCTTCCCCGTGTAAGTATCGTGAACCGTTTTCGATGGCTAGATGCACATGTACTCTATATGTGCTACCCGAGTCCGTGGCAGGGCAAATCAAGAAACACAGAACTCGGTCGGGAGTTTTCAGATATTTGCCGTTGCAGATGCTAAGGTCTGTTTTTATCCCAGTGGCTATGGTCCCACTCGACCCCTCCCTCAACTAATGAAAGGCACACCTTGAAAAATGAGAACTATACGCAGGCCCCCTATGCCCCACTAACCTATGGCCATCCTCACCCATAACTAGATAGCAAGTATATGGTCTTTTGGAGTTCTCCGCCTTTCCGCTTCACGTATCTCGACTGACTCAAGATGGATGGTAGACGACAAGTTGCTATCACAGGGCTACCTTTTTCTCGCCGAATCACGCTGGTCCATCCTAGTCTTTAGGTTGCCATAATTTGCAACCAAGGCATACCCTTGGTTCTTCTAACGCAGACCTTAACCTCTGTGAGCCCAGGAGGATCATCTGCAGCCTCACAGAGGGATACCAAGAGTACCCTCACATCCCCTCGAAGCCTCGGACTTCGTAACCCAATTCGTTGGAGCCTTCTTTTCACTCGGACGTTCGCACCTTCCCGTGCCTTAGGGCACCGTGATGATCTACTTCTTGTGGTTATTCATCCTACAACGTACGGGCTGTCCCCAAGCGCCTTAGTTTTATATGTCATTAGACCTACGTCTAACCATTTATTTTGCGCTTATCAGTTTCCACCTTTAACTTGGTTATTCGATTTAACTTTTCAGGTTTTCCAAGTCTCCCCGGCTTATTTGTTTATACTTAACTCACTTAAGTCCATTAACAAGCCTTATAACATGTCATTTATCAATTTCATAAATTATCCTCTTTGTGGGCCACAACAACATGTTATATTTATTCATGGTTAAGTATGCCTTATCCCACATATATACCGATTAGGAGAGCAATCCCCTAAATACCAGCCCCGAAGACCGAAATCAACATCAGACTGATACCCCAGGAATCACTCTACCAAACCAACATATATGATTCAAATTTACTCCTTCTTTATTTTCAAGCCTCTTAATTTGTAATTGAGTATATCTTCTCTTATAAGTTATTTCATATTTTTCCTTATCGTTCTTATGACTTATCTTTTCTTATAAGTCATCATTCCCTCTTGTCCCTAGGACAAGTCTAACCCATTATCCTCCTTCTTCTTGGTCAAACTTTTTAATAGGTTGTTAACCATTCCCCATATTCTGTCATTAGTTCAGATTAAACCTTTTCATTATTATTTTCATGTCATACACTTGTCTTACTACGGTTAAGTCTATACTTACATGTTCATACATATCTTGTTTTATTACAGTTAAGTCTATACTTACCTGCACCCACTTAATTCTCTAACCATACCCATGTCACCCACATGTCCTATTATGGTTAGTATTCTTTAATTCATTTATTATGCTATAGCGATGTATGACCACCCACATTGGACTAACATTTTGTGGTTGCTGGATGCGCCGGGCGGTTCCGGGCAGTCTTACGCCACAATCTGAGTCCAACCTCGTGTCATAAACCGTTACGCTCAAATTCCCTCCTTCGACCCCTCACATTAGACATCAATTGTGGCGGCTGGATTCGCCGGGCGGTTCCGGGCAGTCTTACACCACAATCGTGTCTAACCTCGTATCAAAGGTTCATTTATTTTCGTATTTCACCTAAACCCCCAAATTTCATGCTATACAGTTCAAATTAATTCTTATGTCTAGTCAAGTGGTCATAAGTTAGACCAATTTCATGTTGATTCATAAAATATGATGTAACCCAATTTCCCCTCTTTTATTCAAATTTACCAATCCCAAATCATTTATTTCCTATGGTATTCATACTTTTAATAAAGTCCAAGTTCCCTAAGAATATGATTAACATATTAAATTATATGATTAACATATTAAATTTACCTAATCTCAATCCTCATTTTATTTCCTAGTGCCTTAGGCTAATTTTGCAAGTTCATAAGCCAATTTATATTCAAACCCTTTAAATAATGATAATCTTATGCCACAATTCATATTACGTTCATACTTATACTTCCCCATTTGATTTTCATATTCACACCTTGCTAATGTCATATTGTACCAAACCCGTTGTGGTTCATAACATAACTCTCCAATTTATGTCATTTCCCAAAATCAAGGATTTCCCTTTTTCGTTCACAATAATCATTCAGTCGTATTTATTTCGAAATAGACCTAGGCTCGAGATAGCCTAACTTATAACAATTAAAAAGGGAAGGATAAAAAGGAGAAACATAACCATAGGCATAATAATTAGAATTAAACGTATGGAAACATTACAGATCCAATCTTTCATAATAATTTCATTTCATGTTACATGGGGAATGTTTGAACGATAAATAATAACTTTATACAAAAGTTGTATTATAACCCACTCACATTGGTTGTCATCTTCAAAATAAGGATTAGATAACTCTAGAATTGCTTTCCCTCTTTTGCTTAGCTTGAGTTTCTGTTTTGAATCATCTTTAATTTCTTTTCGCCACAAATTTGCGAGTCTGGATCCATTATCCTCTCTTTAAATCTCTTTTCTATCTCATGTGTTGTTCCAGATCTCATTCATTTTATTTTATAGAATAGGTGTTGTAGAGAGAGAGGAAGGAAGAATAGGTTCCAAGCTCTTTTTGAAGCAGAAGAAGATAACGAGAGGGGGAAGAGAGAGACATGGCTTCGCCATGAGTTGTTGTGGAGTTTATAATGAGCCTAGAGTTGTTTATATAGGTGCCAAAGTATGAATCTTGCCCCAGAACTAGTCCAAATACGTCAAAGTGTACCCAGAACCGAATCTGGGAAAAGTGGAGCAGGTCGACACCCAGGTCGACTATAGTGTCGACCTGAGGGGGGGGGGGAGGTCGACTATATAGTCGACCCCCTGGTCGACCTGCCCTGGGCGGGATTTTTCCCGCCCAGCCTTCCTGTGTTTGAAATTCGAATTTTGGCTTTGGTTTTTGAGTTGTTTAGTTTAATTAATTTCTGAAATTTCAAAACGCTATATCTGACTCATACGGAATCCGATTTTCGAAAACTCGGACTCGATTCTATGCAGAATTCCGAGATGAATGTAATGGTGAAATTCGTTTGACTTAATTCTTAGTTTTAAGTTAAGTATTCCATATTTTCCATCATTGTTAACTGATTTGTTTTCGTGTATCACCATTACTATTAAATATCTCGGAATATATATATATATATATGTATATATATATATAAATGCGGGGTGTTAAAATCTCCTTATCGAATTCCTCTTGTAGATGTGATGAAGCCTTTAGGAATCCCTTGAATTAGAATAGATAACGTGGCCGTAGACATACAATCATATATCAAATTTATGAAATGAGTAGGAAACTTCATCAAGTACATTATATGACATTTAAATTTCCTATTTATACGGTCATATGCTTTTTGTATATCCACTTTGACACACAGTTTTTCCATTCCATTCTTCTTGAAATCCCTTAACAATTCATGAGCCAATAGGATATTGTCACCAATATACCTATCTTTTATAAAAGAACTTTGATTCTTTGAGATTAAATGAGGTAAAAAATGCTTCAATTTATTGCAAAGAACCTTAGCAAAGATTTTATAATACATATTGCAACATGATGTCGGCCTATAATGTGAAGTATCAGAAGGACAATCATTCTTTGGGATAAGAGTAATGAAAGTATGGTTGATAGATTTTGGTAATTTCCCAGAGCTGAAAATATCTGATATAGCTGCTAATAAATCCTGCTTTATCATTTCCCAATGAAATTTCATAAATTTGGAATTAATCCCATCTGGTCCTGGGCTAATGTCATCTTGAATTGAAAACAAGGCATCTCGAATTTCAATTAATGACACTGCTTTTAATAAGTAACTCTGACCTTGTGAATTTATTGTTCAAATAGGCTTGAAATTGGGGAATGAATTAAATGAGGGACCACTAAACATATCTAAAAATTAATATTTAATAGCCTCAGATCTATTTCTTCAGCCTTAAACAATAAGTTTCCATTATGATCTAAGAGAGCTCGAATATGATTGAAGTATCTACGTTTAGACATACAAGAGTACAAGAATTTTGAATTTGTATCACCTTGTTGCAGCCAAGGAACTTTAGCTTTTTGCTTAAATCCTTCAAAATATATCTTCTGCAGATTATGATACTCTTGCTTTACGTGTAGATAATTTTCACAAATCATAGTATCCTCTGGATTCTGATCAACTTCTTGCTCCATCACATTAAACTGTTACTTTGCTAAAACCAAGTTGGAATTGTTTTTATCTCTGACTTTATTCCATTGCTTAAGCTCTGATTTACATCTTTGGAGTTTATGAAGAAATTGATAGCTATGGAAGCCCCATGTAATGCTATTCAATCTTTTTTCTACTGCATTCATGTATCCATGCAATTTAGGCCATTCATTTTTGAATTTAAATGGAAATCCTTTAGATTGAACAATAAGAACTAGGTCTAAAACAATGGGATTATGATCACTCGAATGTTGAGAAAGGGATAAAGCTTTCATATCTTATATATATATGTATATATATATATGGAAAGCGTCCAGTTGCACCCCAAAAATTGAGTACCCCAAAAGCCTCCTGATTTCCACTCCGCAAGTATATTAAAGAATGTAGTGGAAGGGGAGAGAGAGGTAGTGGAGGGAGAAAGTGATTGTGTGGGGAGGCCAAAGGGGTGCTCCACTGTTTGAGGTGCCATTGAACCTGCCTCATATATATACATATATATATATATATATGTATCTATGCGAGCTTATCAAATTCCATCTTTATTCACTTACCTAAAAAATTTCTTCTTGATTGAATTTTTTTATTCATAGGCAGACTTAAAAAAATTCTAGAAAAGACATCACTCGGAAGGCCCTCCTATGTAGGGCATAGTTTTCCCTTTTAAATTGAATGATAGCATTGTCTCAAATATAAAACGTCGTTGATGGTGGGTCTAATTTCAGGTTCGTGAACATTTTGCATTTGGATAAGATTGGAAATGGATCAACTAGAGGCATACCCGAGAAAGAGATTGTAGAAGTCAATCCAAAATCAAGTGTAAGTCCCACACTGGGGAATTTATAAAATAAATACAGTATAAATGTTAAGAGTTCACCCTTCACATTGTCAATTGGTTTTGTGATAACTTGGGGTTCTCTAACATGGTATCAAAGCCAGGTATAATTTGTGTGCACAAGCCACACTTGCCCATGCCACTCCTAAGATCCACGTGTGAGATTTCCACACGTATGGGGGCTTGTTGAGACAAGTCCCACATCGGGGAATTTATAAAATAAATATAGTATAAACATCACCCTTAACATTGCCAATTGGTTTTGTGATAACTTAAGGTTCTTTAACAAAACTCTACCATAGCATCGATCTATGCTATTCATATGAAGGTTAGTATAATCCCATAAACTTGAGTTCTTAACCACAATTTCATTTGATAATATGGAATTAAGATTATCTTCGATACATTTCTTATATTCATTCTCATCATTTAAGATTTTTTTTTTTGAATCTGTTTAGGAGGGAAACCGACCGGAGTCGTAAAAAACCCTCCCTAATGTACCTAGCCCGGTCTGCGAGCACCACATAAGTGGCTGATCTTAGCGTATGCACGTGGTAAGCTCTTAGCATGTCGTTCCGGGTTTCGAACTCGCACCACTGTTAAAGAATTTAAACTTACGTACAAATAGTTCTTCAAACGGTACTGTTGATACGTCTATTAAACTAAGTGAAGCTCTTTGAAAAGATAAATCTGATGTGTCAACTATAACTTTTTGTATCATGTCAATTTCTACTATTTCAAAATCTTTTGGTTGATTTATAAGATTAAATATATTTAATTCAATAGTATGATCCCCCATAGAAAATCGAATTTGGCTACTCCTATGATTTATGATAGCATTTGAGATGATAAAAAACAACGACCTAATTTCAGTGGAATTTGATCACTATGTTTTGATATAGGTTCAATTTTAGACTTTGAAGTCCACAGGGAAATAAAATTGTTTAATTTAAAACATAACCTCATTAATTGTGCTTAATAACTTTTTATCAAATAATTCGACTAGTTGAATTGTGATGTTTATTGGTCTTATACTCCAAGTTCAAGTTGACAATAAAAAGCATAAGAAGTACGTCAACACCTGTACGAAGATCAAGTGGGGCGTGACTGATGTGTGTGTTACCTATTTCACAACCAATTGTAGGACAACTGAAGTCCTTATACTTGATTAATGAAGGATTTGAAAAAACCAAGCTAGTATTCGTAGTTAAGAATGCATTTTTAGGAACGTTAGTGACTCATTTTCAAGTGCACAACTCTTTGAGGCATTTGACATTGAGAAATTTGTTTGATTGTATCTAAGAGAGGAATAGTGCCATAAACTCGTTTAAAGATCTTAAGAATTTTTTATGAAATTTGCATCCTTCTTCTTATTATTGAGTCTATGAGGATATAGAGCTATCGATTTATAGACTCTTTTAGTAGTTTGATCATTCGAAGAAGAAGATGTATCCAAAAAAGGTAAGGGTGGTGAGGATGTAGAAGATGAGATGTTGGTATTAACATCAATTGTTAGAGATGTGTTTAGTTTGCCGACATCAGATGGAGAGATGCTGGGATTGCCAACATTTATAAAAAATGAAGATTTGAGAGATTTAGAAGAAATGAAGAATTAACACTAGTAGCTATTGAATGAGTGTCAAGCCTTTAGATTGGGGTCACTATTGAAGTTTTATCAGGACTGCTGACATTGTTTATAACCCTTTTTGGGACATAAGGATAGTGACAGTGTTGACTGAATTATATATTTCGTTCTCGCAAAAATTCACAGCACGATAATATATTTTGTATTCATCTCGAGTTAATAGACCAATTTTTCATTCTTGATACTTTTCATTAATTCCTTGATCATATTTATCATTTGTTAATTTTTTGTATCTTGATTGATTATTCATCTATCTAATCGAACAATTTCTTGTGAAGGTTGAGAAAACTGAGAAAATTGATTTGACGACTAGAAGTAGGATGCCTATATGGTTGAGTCCGAAAGTTTTGGATTGAGGTGCAACTTGAAAATTTTAGGAACTAGGAAATAGAGCTTGGTAATAAAGGTTTGGTATCATGGGTTGCATGTGAGATGGATTAGCAGAATTATTAGGATTTGACTATGAGAAATTTGGATGATGCTTCCAACTAGGGCTAGATATGGATGGGTAAGGACTATTTAGTGCTAAGAATTGACTTTCCCTTATGAGTAATAATGTCGTAGTCCTTTTCTTCTTTGTACACTTTGAGTTTCTATGGGAAGATGATTTAGATCCACGACATGCACTCCTCTAGTAGAAGCATGGATGGAAATTTGAATTGATTCCCATTGCTTGCCCTTTTCAGAATAGTCATCTAAGAATCCCCAAGCTTCATTAGTTGTTTTATACATAAACTCTCCTCCACACGTTGATGCTTGTTGTGTAATAGTTTGATAGTTTAGCCCTTCATATTTACCTTGGCACAAATGATGTCTAGGGATTGCATAACGAGAACAACTATATAGTAATTGGTTGAATTTGTCAGTATTTTGAATTTTTTTTCCTAAGAACCAATTTATTTCAATTTTGATTCTTAAATTTTTAGGAAATGATAAAAATATCAAGAATACAATAACAAATTCATTCCAACTTCTTATTGAATGTTTTGAAAGAGAATTTAACCACCTTTTAGCAATGTCAACCATTATGAATGCAACTAGCATTAGCTTGATCGATTCATTAGGTAATTATTACATTTTAGGTATGGATGCATATAATTCAAATTCACTAAGAAACTCATAGGCGTTTTTGGAACCAGTGAATTTTGGTACCTCTTGAATAAAAGGATGTTTAAGGTCAAAACTATTTTCTTCAGCTGGTATGACAAAAGGTTGAATAATATTAGTTGGATTTGGATAGAATCGATCTTGAAGAGATAAAGTTCTATCTTCTCCCATGTTATGATTTAGAAAGTTTTTGTTTACTTGATTTTGCTAATCTACCTCATTTGAAAAGTTTTGGTTTATTTGAGACCTCCAAGGAGAAGCATGGTTGCTAAAACTTTTTTCACTCGTTGTTGTTAAATGTGAGAAAACAAAATTTTAGACTTATGGTTGACCAAATTAGCTCTTATTCAAAATAAAATAACGTACTCAATGATATTTTATTAGTTGAGAATCGTGATTTGAAGGGGGGAGAGGGTCTTATAGTTTGTTCACAAAGGGATATGACTAATGTTTTATGGGTAATATGCAACCTCTTTTACTTGTAGTCTATATACCCGCAATCAAACCCTTGCGAGAATCAATTTCACAAAATACACTCTTTTATTGAATATTCTGCAAATCAAATCAAATAAATAAATTAAAAAATTAGTTTGGTTATAAAATAGCTAGAATATCAATAAATTTCTGATATAATAGTGTAACGACCCGCATTCTACGCATCGAAGGATCGTAGAATATTTATTTCTCTCATATACGAAGTTGTATAGTCATATAACTTTGGGAGACGACTATTGGGGTCATTTCTCATGTTCGTGATTTTTGCCGATTTTTAAATGACCGTTTGGCCCCTAGGTGTTCTTGTTTTGGCCATAACTTTTGATTGGTAAGGAGTTTTGACCGGAAACCACTTCCATTAGATTTGGATGATGGTTTACCTTTCCGTAGAGTGGTCATATGTGAGAAACGGACTTACCGTTTGGGAGATATGGACGAAATAAGGTTTAGAAGGTGAAAAACTGCTTAACCGGGCCAAATGAGATGATTAGTGAATGGGCCCATAACCCATTTCGGGATTAGAGTTATGCGGAGGCTGAAATGAGTTAGGTTTTCATTCTATTTCAGTTTTCTAGCTGCCATTTACCTCTTAGAAAGCCTAACAATGGCCTCCACCTTCTAATTTCATCCCAAATCACTCTCTAATCAAGGATTAAGTTTAGCAACATCAAATCAAGGAGAAATAACACCATTTCTGAGTTAGAGCTGCTGTTAGACATTGGTATTCGCCCAAATCAGAGGAGTTTCAGTTCTGAAAGTTTTAATTGTGGCAAAGGTGAGTGATTAGCATTGTTTTCACACTTATTACAGTTAATTAGGGTGATTAGTGTTAATTAACGAAGTTATGCATGTTAAAAATCTGGAAAAATGTTTAGAAATTCTTAAATATTATTTTAGACCTCTATTGTAAGTTTGGGTTAATTTGGTTAAGTTTTGCTAATCCTATCATTAGTTATTATTAAAAATGATTAAGGAAAAAATATGGATTTTGGGCATGTTTGATCCGTTTTAACATATCAAATTGTTTTTTTGGTGTTTGTGGTTGATTATACATGTTGCTATGACTGTATGGTATGCTCTTTGATTATTTAGAACAGTTAGAATGGTCGAAAATGTCGTCGTGTGGCGTAAAACAGTCGCTGGAAAAGTTGCACGAAATGACCCAGAACAGGACCGGATCGGATCGTCCTACTCGACCCTGATCCGCTCGTGAATGGTGACACCGAATCGACCCGCCCACCTGGAGAGCTCCACGACTAGAACTGTTAGTCACGACCTACTTGCATCTGGAGTTCTCTGAACCATCCTGCTCTTGAACGATGACCACGAACCGATCCGACCGTGGCATGATGGCACGACTCGACCCGGTGGAAGGAACATGAACTGACCTGAACCACTCTCGGGAACACGACCCGAACCGTTTGGTGGACCACGATCCATGCTTGGAGAAGGACCACGATCCGTGTTTGGAGGAGGACCACGATCCATGCTTGGAGGAGGACCACGATCCATGCTTGCAGGAGGACCACGACCCAAATGCTCATCACGAGCCGCCCACGAGTCACGAACCGTAGCGCCATGAATGAAGGAGTCATGAATTGAGCATATCTGAGCTGAAGTATGGACACGAATGGAAACTGAGGTGCGAACGGGATAATAACCAAACCCGAGATGCAAAGGTAGTCCAAATGGGAAGTCATTACTCAGGATCCAATTGGAAACCAACGAGTTAGCTTTATAGTTGGACTTTGCTGCGAGACGTGTGCTAAGGAGTTGTCGATGCCCATAGCTTTGATTCACCACCGAGAGACGATTGTTAGGCTACAGATCAGTGCAGTGGGGGTAGTTATTGCTCCATGGGGCAGAGTGATCGTAGCATGGCTATGAGCCAGTGCAGTGGAGTCGTTATGACTTTATGGGGGCAGAGTGGACATAGCAAGGACTAGTGGCTATGGATCAGTGCAGTGGAGTCACCATGACTCCATGGGGCAGAGTAATCATAGCAAGGATTTGGGTGATCATAGTGGTGGATGTCGTATGTTTTACGCACTGAGTGAGAGATGTGAGGATGGTTGCTATGCCTGATTATTTGCCATCATTATGACATGCACACCCTCACCCCCCGTATCTTTGCACCATATGTTAGTGTCACCTTAGAGTATTGTAAATCTTGTTGTGCTAACTCTTTGGTTGCAGGTCCAGGTTCAGGTATGGTTAGTATACCTGTTATTTTTCTGTTTTACTGCTTATCGCTCATACCAGACTTTTATCTGACACGGAGTTTTATGTCTCTTCTTATTACTCTGGGTGCTCCTAAACGAGTAGACTAGAGACAGGTTAGCTGGTTATGCACGATTAGCTGATCCAGAGACGAGCAGGAGGCTCCTACGTATTATCTACATATATTCTCCCTGTGTTGTTGATGGTCACTGCTTTGGGCATTAGTAGTGTACCTTTCCTTTCTTTTTTTTAGAGACAGTATTTTGAAGTTGTAATAATGGTTATGGATCATAAGCTGTATTTTGGATTTCCGCTGCTAAGATGATTATGGTTTAGTTTTCAGCTTATGCACTGTCTCGCCTGTTTTATGTCAAGTATGTTATTATTATATTTTATTCCATGCGCTGTGAGACATTCTACAGGTTCCTTGTTAGTTCAAATTCCTTTCTTTTCCTTTCTTTGGGAACCGTCCTGTGCTAGTCGGGCATTGGCACATCGCACTTTCATTGGAAATGTCGGCTGGTGCGGGGCGGGTCGTCACACTTGGTATCAGAGCTCTAGGTTGCGTAGTTAACCCAGGGAAGACACCAGAGAGAGATAGTACGTATATGAGAGCGCGTATTTGTGATATTTTGGTTTTCAAAAGCTATATATATACTATTAGTATATTTAAGGATGAAGTCGCATTGCACCGACACCACTCAGGAGATGGTTAATCGTTTTCTCCTTACTGATTGAACGATGATCCGATATACTAGTGGTACTGGTCGAGGAGCTAATAATGGGAATGCTCCTGATATGATGACGATGTTCACTGAATTCATGAGAGAGATGCTTAGAAATGTGCAAGGAGCAGTTCCTAATGCTGCAAATGGTGGTGGTGCAGCGGTGCAGGCGCCTAGGGCCGATTTCGCCAAGCTATGCAAGGATTACACTAGTCTTGGTGGAAAGCCATTCCATGGAATGAAATCGGCTACAGAAGTTCATGATCGGTTGGATAGCTGTGAGCGCATCTTCGAAGACTTAGGTATCGAGGATGCGACGAAGAGAAAGCTAGCATCCCGTTAGTTGCAAGGACGGGCGATGAATTGGTGGAATGCTATTAAGGCAGCTACTCCAGAGGATCAAGTTACATGGGATCAGTTTAAGGCCCGATTCAGCGATAAGTTTATCTCAGCTGCTCAGAAATCAGAGTTGTTTAGGAAATTTCTGGAGCTTAAGCAGAATGGTAGGGCAGTCTCAGAGTACATTGCAGAGTTCGATACTTTATCGAAGTATGGACTATCCCTTATCGATACCGCCGAAAAGAAGAACGAGAAATTTATAACTGGTTTGGATGGATACTTGGGGGAAAGGCTTATTAACCACATCGATGAGACGTTTGAATCGATTGCGGGGAAAGCATTGAGGTCAGAGAGTCTTTACCCTAAGTCAAAAACTGAGGTTGCATCTGCAGAGGAGCCAAAACCGCAAGCAAGCGGTGGAGGCAAGAATGGTTCCCAGAATAAGAGAATGCAGAATCAGACCAAGGAGGGCCAGAAGAAGAATAAGAAAGATGTTGAATGCTTTAGCTGTAGCAAGAAGGGCCATTATGCTAAAGAATGTCAAGTAGAGCCAGCGAACAGGAAGTGCTTCAACTGCGGCCAAGTGGGACATCACAAGGATAAGTGTCCGCAACCTCCTAAAGAAAAGCAGATTGTGAAAGCATATGCTATCAATGTTGTTCCTTCTTCGTCGAATGCCCCGACTGCGGCAGAGAAAGGAAAGAATGTCGTCATCCAAGGTATGCTTTCTGTTTATGATATTCCTGTCCGAGTATTGTTTGATACCGGAGCTTCCCGTTCCTTCATATCTAGTGACCTGGTAGATAGGTTGGGATTGGAACCCGAGATAGTCGATAGACCTTTAGCGGTGATGAACCCGATTGGGCTTAGCATGATTTGTCGTAATGTGGTCTTATCGAGTCATGGATGCATGTTTGTTTGTGATTACTTTGTTTTGGGCTTTACTGGGTTTGGCATTATTTTGGGAGTCGATTGGTTCCAAAGGTACGGGGGGGGGGGGGGGGGGGAGGGGTAGACTGTGAGGGCTTTTTGGTGACAGTTAGAGCGGATGATGGGTGGAGGGTAGTGTTTGGTGGTCTACCTAGTGATGGGGGTAATGGCTAGTTTTCTAAATTCCCTCAACATCCCGCATGATGAGTTGTCAGATGTCCCCATGGCTGGCCAGTATCTGGACGTCTTCGAGGAAGTGACCGGACTTCCACCACACCGAGAGATTGAGTTACGTATTGATTTAGTGAAAGATGCCAGACCTATAGTGATGCCACTTCGTCGTATGGCACCAAGAGAGCAGTGAGAGCTCGGGGTGCAAGTGAACGATCTTTTAAAGAAGGGATTTATCAGAAGAAGTGTTTCTGAGTGGGGAGCACCAGTTGTGTTTGCTACCAAGGCAGATGGTTCCCTTCGATTGTGTGTGGACTACCGCGAGTTGAATAAGGTGACAAGGAAGAATAAGTATCCTCTACTGCAGATAGATGATTTGTTTGATCAGTTGAGTGGCGCGAGAGTGTTCTCCCAGTTGGATCTCGCGACAGGTTTTCATCAGCTTAGAGTGGAAGCTGAGAGTATAGCTAAAACGGCCTTTCGGACGCCGTCTGGATTCTATGAGTGGTTGATCATGCCATTCGGGTTGACCAATGCACCAGCATATTTTGTGGATCTTATGAATAGGGTATTCAGGGATTAATTGAATAAGTTTGTTCTTGTGTTCGTAGAAGATATCTTGATTTATTCGAGGACAAAGGAAGAACACAAGGAACACTTGAGGATAGTGATGGAGGTGTTGAGAAAACACCAATTGAAAGCAAAGTTTTCTAAGTGTCACTTTTGGAGGAGGGAAGTGAGATTCTTGGGCCATGTTGTTTCAGAGAATGGTATTGCCGTGGATATGCGAAGGTGGCTACGGTACAGGATTGGTCTACGCCCGAGAATGCAACAGACGTAAGAAGTTTCTTGGGATTGGCTGGATATTATCACAAGTTTATCCAAGAATTCTCCAAGATAGCAGCACCATTGACTCAGTTGACTAAGAAAAATCAAGCTTTCGTTTGGAACGAAAAGTGCGAGAATGCATTTAAGAGTCTAAAGGAAAAGTTGACATGTGCACTAGTGTTAGTCATTCCTAAAGGGAATGAAGAGATGACGGTATACACAGATGCATGTGGTACCGGGCTAGGTGCTGTATTGATGCAAGGAGGTAGGGTTGTAGCTTATGCTAGCCGGCAACTGAAACCGCATGAGAAAAGGTATCCTACCAATGATTTGGAATTGGCAGCGATCGTGTTCGCATTGAAGATATGGAGGCATTATCTCTTGGGAGAGAGATTTGAGTTGTTTACCGATCATAAATCGTTAAAGTATCTTTTCTCTCAGAAGGACCTAAATCTCCAACAGCAAAGATGGTTAGAATTCTTGGCTTCCTATGATTTCGATATCACATATACACCAGGAAGGGCAATGTGGTAGCTGATGCATTGAGTAGAAGACATGCCAGTTTAGGGGCTATGTTTCTAGAATGGAAGCAACTGGAGTACATCGCTGGGTATGATTTCAGACCAAAGCGCGAACTGGATCCAGAAATGTTAACAAGTTTGACGATCATACCCGCTTTGATTGAGCGGATTGGTTCCAGTCAGAGGGATGGTCCTAACTTATTGGAAATCATCTCCAAGTTAGAGATGGGAATCGACGAAGAGATGAATAAGTATGGGCTTGATCGAGATGGATGGCTTAGAAAGAATGGTAGACTAGTTGTGCCCAATGTCAATGGATTGATAGATGAAGTGCTTAGAGAATGTCATAACTCAAAATTGACTATACATCCCAGTGGTAACAAAATGTATCGAGATATGAAGCAGATCTACTACTAGGAAGGGATGAAAAGAGACGTTGGGAAGTTTATATTCAAGTGCATGAATTGCCAGCTAGTTAAAGCTGAGCAAAAGAAGCCTAGTGGTTTGTTACAGCCACGGGAAATTCCCGAATGGAAATGGGAACAAGTCTCAATGGATTTCATTGATGGGTTACCAAGAACTAGATCGGGCCATGATAGCATTTGGGTGATTATGGACCGATTGACTAAGAGTGCAAGGTTTATACCCGTCAAGTCGAATAGAACGGCAGCTAAGTTAGCAGAACTATATATGAAATGGGTAGTGAGATTTCATGGAACACCCAAAGGCATTGTGAGTGACCGAGATCCGTTGTTCACTAGTGGATTTTGGAAGAGCTTACAAGAGGTGTTGGGATCAGAATTACATCTCAGTACCGCGTATCATCCTCAAACTGATGGTCAGACAGAGAGGGTGAATCAAGTATTAGAAGATCTCTTGAGAACTTGCATATTGGATTTTGGCGGTTCATGGGATGACCATTTACATCTAGTGGAGTTCGCATATAATAACAGTTATCAATCTAGTATTGGTATGGGTCCACATGAAGCTTTGTACGGAAGACCGTGCAACTCACCGTCATGTTGGTTAGAAACTGGTGAGAAGTTTATGCTTGGACCAGATGTGATAAGAGAAACTTCAGACAAGATTAAGAACATTCAACAACAAATGAAGGCTGCCCAAGATAGGAAGAAGAGTTATGCGGATAAGAGGAGAAGAGATTTAAAATTCTCCATTGGCGACTTGGTGTTCGTCAAGATTTCTCCATTAAAGAGCGTGATACGATTTGGTAGGAGAGGCAAGTTAACACCAAGATTTGTTGGTCCATTCCCAATCCTCGAGCAAGTTGGGAATTTGGCATATAAAGTTGAATTACCAGAGAAGATGGTAGGAGTTCATAACGTATTTCATGTTTCCCAGTTAACGAAATTCGTGCACGACCCTAGTGTGACTATTTCACCGGATCAGTTGGACGATATCGAGGTTGAACCCGAAGCAGTTGGGAACCACAAGCCGATTCGTATTGTCGAGCACGATACGAAGCAACTTCGAAGGTAAGCGGTGAATCTAGTCAAAGTTCAGTGGGGCGAGAATGATAAAGACTGTACTTGGGAGACAGAGGAGAGCATTAGGAAGACATATCCAGAACTCTTTGCCCGGTAAGATTTTAATCGCAATTTAGTTTTCCGCATGCTAGGATAGACTTGTTTGTTGTTTTGCATGTTTGATTGTTGTGAATGGTTGGTAGGCATGCAGAGTCCTTTGTTTGTTTCTTAGTTAAGGAATTTTGGGGGCGAAATTTCTTAGGGGGGGGGGGGGGGGGGGAGGGGGGAATGTAACGACCCGCATTCTACACATCGAAGGATCGTAGAATATTTATTTCTCTCACATACGAAGTTGTATGCTCATGTAACTTTGGCAGACGACTATTGGGGTCATTTCCCATGTTCGTGATTTTTGCCGATTTTTAAATGACCGTTTTGCCCCTAACTGATCTTATTTTGGCCATAACTTTTTATTGGTAAGGAGTTTTGACCTGAAACCACTTCCATTAGATCCGGATGATGGTTTACCTTTCCGTAGAGTGGTCATATGTGAAAAACGAACTTACTGTTTGGGAGATATGGAAGAAATAAGCTTTAGAAGCTGAAAATCTGCTTAACCGGGCCAAATGAGGTGATTAGTGAATGGGCCCATGTAACGACCCGCATTATACGCATCGCATGATCGTATGATATTTATTTCTTTCACATACGAAGTCGTATGGTCATGTAACTTTGGGAGACGACTATTGGGGTCATTTCCCATGTTCATGATTTTTGCCGATTTTTAAATGACCGTTTTGCCCCTAGCTGATCTTGTTTTGACCATAACTTTTGACTGGAAAGGAATTTTGACCTAAAAACACTTCCATTAGATTCGTTTGATGGTTTACCTTTCCGTAGAGTGGTCATAATAGCCAAACGGACTCACCGTTTGGGAGATATGGCTGAAACAAGGTTTGGAAGGTGAAAAACAGCTTAACCGGGCCTAATTAGGGTGATTACCAAGAGGGCCCATAACCCATTTCGGAATTAGGGTTATTAGGAGGCTGAAATCAGTTAGAGAATGATCTTATTTTCATTTTTCAGCCGCCACTTTCATCCTTGGAACCCTAACAATGGCCTCCAACATCTAGAATCATCTCTAATCACCGTTTAATCAAGGATTAGGCTTAGCAACACCAAATCAAAGAAGATCTTCACCAAATCAGTATTAGAGCTGCTGTTAGACATCAGTATTCGCCCAAATCAGCGAGGTTTCAGTTCTGAAAATTTTATTTGTGTCCAAGGTGAGTGAATAGCATTGTTTTGACACTAATTACAGTTAATTAAGGTGATTAGTGATAATTAGCGAATTTATACATTAATAAATTCTAGAAAAATATTCATAAATTTCGAAATATTGTGTTAGGCCTCTATTAGAAAATTTGGATAATTCGGTTAAGTTTTGCTAATTGTATGCTTAAACATGATTAAGAGGGATTAAGAGAAAATATGGGGTTTTGGCTATGTTTGATCCGTTTTAATCTATCAAATTGTTGTTTTGGTGTTTGTTGTCAATGCTCTACATTGCTATGACTGTTTGGAATGATTTGTGATTGTTTAGAAGAGTTAGATTGGTCGAAAACGCCGTCGAATGACGTAAACAGTCGCTGGAAAGAAGTGCAGGAATTTGGCCGAGCCGGATCGGATCGGAGGAAGGAGCCTGAACCGAACCGACCAGGAGACCTCTCTGCGAACCGAACCGCCCCTCCAAGCTGTTGTATCCACGAGACGATCTGGACCCGAGCCCACGACCCGATCCGCCTCTCGTGTGCCACTCCGACCCGAACCGATGCACCATGGAGAAGCTTGAGAGACCCGACCCGATCCGGAGTGCTTGGGAAGAAGGACCGAACCAGAGGAGTTTTCCACGAGGCCAGGAGGTGTGGACCCCGATCCGAACCGCTGGAGGAAGGTCACCCCGACCCGAACCACTGGAAGAAGGTCACTACGATCCGAACCGATCTGGAGAGGGTGCTACGAACCGATAGGAACCCGAGCCTAAATGGTGATCACAAACTGAATGAAGACCGATCCGGAGGTGGAGACCAAAACCCGAGATGCAAAGGTAGTCCAAGGGGGAAGTTGTACTCAGGATCCAGTTGGGAACCAAAGAGTTAACTTCATGAGTTGGGCTTTGCTGCGGGATGTGTGCAAAGGGGTTGTCGATGTCTGTAACTTTGAATCACTATGTGTAGGGAGTACGTGAACGGATTCAGGGCCACAGTGGCCTAGGTACGACTAAAGAGCTATAGATCAATGAAGTGGGGTCATTTGTAAAGGTTTGGTCATGACTCCATAGGGTGAGCTTGGTAGTAGCAGTAGTTGCACAAGTTGAACTCCGTCATTACTTCGATGGGTCTAGTGATCGAAGCGGTAGATATCGTATGCTTTACGCACCGAGTGAGAGATGTGAGGATGGTTGCTATGTTTGATTTGTTTGCCATCATTATGACATGCACACCCCCACCCCCGTTATCTTTGCACCATTTATTCAATGGCACCTTAGAGTATTGTACGGTATGTAGTGCTAACTCTTTGGTTGCAGGTCCAGGTTCAGGTATGGTTTAGTATACCTGTTATTGTTCTGTTTAGCTGCTTATCGCTCATACCAGACTTTTTGTCTAACCCAGAGTTTTATGCCTCTTCTTATTACTCTGGGTGCTCTCACGAGAAGACTAGAGACAGGTTAGGTTGTATGCACGAGTAGCTGTACCGGAGACGAGCAGGAGGCTTATACGTATGATATATATATATATATATATATATATATATATATATATATATATATATATATATTCTCCCTGTGTTGCTGCGGTCACTACTTTGGGCATTAGTGGTGTACCTTTCTTTCTTTTGTTTAGAGACAGTAATTTGGAAAGTTGTAATAAGCTGTATTTGGATTTCCGCTGCTCTGATGATGATGTTGATGTTGGTTTTAGTTATCAGCTTATGCACTGTCTCACCTGTTTTATGTCAAGTATATTATTATTATATTTTGTTACATGCGCTGTGGGACATTCTACAGGTTCTTGATTCGTTCATTCTCTTCTTTCCTTTCTTTGGCGACCGTTCCGTGCTAGCCGGGCATGTGTACAGCGCACTTTCGGAGGAAATGCCGGCTGGTGCGGGGCGGGCTGTCACACTTGGTATCAGAGCTCTAGGTTGCGTAGTTAACCTAGGGAAAGACACCAGGGAGAGATAATACGTATATGAGAGCGCGTACTTGTGATTATTTGGGTTTTTAAAAGCTATATATATATTATTAGTATAGTTAAGGATGAAGTCGCACCGCACTAGCACCACTATGGAGATGGTTAATCGTTTTCTCTTTACAGATTGAACGATGAGCCGATACGCAAGAGGTGCCGGTAGAGGAGCCAATGATGGGAATGCTGCTGACATGAGGACGATGTTTACTGACCTCATGAGGGAGATGCTTAGGGATGTGCAGAGGGCAGCTCCCAATGCTGATAATGGTGGTGGTCCAATAGTGCAGGCGCCTAGGGCCGATTTCGCCAAGCTGAACAAGGATTATACTAGTCTTGGTGGGAAGCCGTTCCATGGAACGGAGTCGGCTACGGATGTTCAGGATTGGCTGGATAGCTCCGAGCGTATCTTCGAAGACTTAGGTATCGAGGATGCGGTGAAGAGAAGGCTAGCATCCCGTTAGCTGCAAGGACGGGCAATGAATTGGTAGAATGCTATAAAAGCAGCTACTCCCGAGGATCAGATTACTTGGGATCAGTTTAAGGCTCACTTTAGCGATAAGTTCATTCCAGCTGCTCAGAAGTCAGTGTTGTTTAAGAGATTCTTGGAACTGAAGCAGAATGGCAGAGCTGTCTCGGAGTATATTGCCGAATTTGACACTTTGTTGAAATATGGGTTATCCCTAATAGATACTACCGAGAAGAAGAACGAGAAGTTCATAACTGGCTTGGATGGATACTTGGGGGAAAGGCTTATTAACCACATCGATGAGACGTTTGAATCGATTGTGGGGAAAGCATTGAGGTCAGAGAGTCTTTACCCTAAGTCAAAGATTGAGGTTACATCTGCAGAGGAGCCAAAACCGCAAGCAAGCGGTGGAGGCAAGAATGGTTCTCAGAATAAGAGAAAGCAGAATCAGACTAGGGATGGCCAGAAGAAAAAGGATAAGAAGGATGTTGAGTGCTTCAGCTGTGGTAAGAAGGGCCATTATGCTAGTAATTGTCGGGCCAAGCCAGCGGATAGGAAGTACTTCAACTGTGGCCAAGTGGGACATCACAAGGACAAGTGTCCGCAACCCCCTAAAGAAAAGCAGATGGTGAAAGCATATGCCCTTAACGCAATTCCTTCTTCGTCGAATGCCCCAACTGCGGCGGAGAAGGGAAAGAATGTCGTTATCCAAGGTATGCTTTCTGTTTATGATGTTCCTGTTAGAGTTTTGTTTAATACCGGAGCTTCCAGTTCTTTCATATCTAGTGACCTGGTAGATAAGTTGGGATTGGAGCCCGAAATTGTCGATAGACCTTTAGTGGTGACGAACCCGATTGGTGGTTTGACTAACCTTAGCATGATTTGTCGTAATGTGGTCTTATCGAGTCATGAATGCATGTTTGTTTGTGATTGCTTTTTTTTGGGCTTTACTGGATTTGACATTATTTTGAGAGTCGATTGGCTCCAAAGATACGGGGTGGTGGTAGACTGTGAGGGCTTTTTGGTGACAGCTAGGGCGGATGATGGGCAGAGGGTAGTGTTTGGTGGTCTACCTAGTGATGGGGTAATGGCCAGTTTTCTAAATTCCCTCGACATCCCGCATGGTGAGTTGTCAGGTTTGCCCGTGGTTGGCCAGTATCCGGACGTCTTCGAGGAAGTGACCGGGCTTCCACCACACCGAGAGATTGAGTTCCGTATTGATTTAGTGAAAGATGCCAGACCTATAGTGATGCCACTTCGTCGTATGGCACCAAGGGAGCAATGAGAGCTCGGGGTGCAAGTCAGCGATCTTTTGAAGAAGGGATTTATCAAAAGGAGTGTTTCTGAATGGGGAGCACCAGTTGTGTTTGCTACCAAGGTGGATGGTTCCCTTCGATTGTGTGTAGACTACCGCGAGTTGAATAAGGTGACGAGGAAGAACAAGTATCCTCTACCGCGGATAGATGATTTGTTTGATCAGTTGAGTGGCACGAGAGTATTCTCTCGGTTGGATCTCGCGACAGGTTTCCATCAGCTTAGAGTGGAAGCTGAGAGTATAGCTAAAACGGCGTTTCGGATGCCGTCTGGATTTACGAGTGGTTGGTCATGCCATTCGGGCTGACCAATGCCCCAGCATATTTTGTGGATCTTATGAATAGGGTATTTAGAGATCAGTTGAATAAGTTTGTCCTTGTGTTCGTGGATGATATTTTGGTCTACTCGAGGACAGAGGAAGAACACAAGGAACATTTGAGGATAGTGATGGAGGTGTTGAGAAAACACCAATTGAAAGCAAAGTTTTCTAAGTGTCACTTCTGGAGGAGGGAAGTGAGATTCTTGGGGCATGTTGTTTCAGAGAATGGTATTGCCGTGGATCCTGCGAAGGTGGCTACGGTACAAGATTGGTCTACGCCCAAGAATGCTACGGACATAAGAAGTCTCTTGGGATTAGCCGGATATTATCGTAAGTTTATCCAAGACTTCTCCAAGATAGCAGCACCGTTGACTCAGTTGACCAAGAAGAATCAAGCTTTCGTCTGGGACGAAAAGTGCGAGAATGCATTCAGGAGTCTAAAGGAAAAATTGACATGTGCACCGGTGTTAGTCATTCCTAAGGGGAATGAAGAGATGACAGTATTTACGGATGCATGTGGTACCAGACTAGGTGTTGTATTGATGCAAGGAGGTAGGGTTGTAGCTTATGCTAGTCGGCAACTGAAACCGCATGAGAAAAGGTATCCTACCCATGATTTGGAATTGGCAGCGATCGTGTTCGCATTGAAGACGTGGAGGCATTATCTCTTGGGAGAGAGATTCGAGTTGTTTACCGATCATAAATCGCTAAAGTATCACTTCTCTCAGAAGGACCTAAATCTCCGACAGCAAAGATGGTTAGAATTCTTGGCTTCCTATGATTTCGATATCGCATATACACCAGGAAAGGGCAATGCGGTAGCTGATGCATTGAGTAGAAAACATGCCAGTTTAGGGGCTATGTTTCTAGAGTGGAAGCAACCGGAGTACATCGCTGGGTATGATTTCAGACCAAAGTGCGAATTGGATCCAGAAATGTTAGCAAATTTGACGATCAGACCCACTTTGATTGAGCGGATCGGCTCTAGTCAGAGGGACGATCCTAACCTATTGGAAATCATCTCCAAGTTAGAGATGGGAATCGACGAAGAGATGAATAAGTATGGGCTTGATCGAGATGGATGGCTTAGAAAGAATGGAAGACTAGTTGTACCCAATGTCAACGGATTGAGAGATGGAGTGCTTAGAGAATGTCATTACTCAAAACTGACTATACATCCCGGTGGTAACAAGATGTATCGAGACATGAAGCAGACATACTACTGGGAAGGGATGAAAAGAGACGTTGGGAAATTTATATCCAAATGCATGAATTGCCAGCTAGTAAAAGCGGAGCAGAAGAAGCCTAGTGGTTTGTTACAACCATTAGAAATTCCAGAATGGAAATGGGAACAAGTGTCAATGTATTTCATTGATGGGTTACCAAGGACTAGATCGGGCCATGATAGCATTTGTGTGATTGTGGACCGATTGACCAAAAGTGCAAGATTTATACCCGTCAAGTCGAATAGGACGGCAGCTAGGTTAGCTGAACTATATGTAAAGTGGGTAGTGTGATTCCATGGAATACCCAAAGGCTTTGTGAGTGACCGAGATCCGTTGTTCACTAGTGGATTTTGGAAAAGCTTACAAGAGGCGTTAGGATCAGAATTACATCTCAGTACCGCGTATCATCCTCAAACCGATGGACAGACAGAGAGGGTGAATCGTATATTAGAAGACCTCTTGAGAGCTTGTGTATTGGATTTTGGTGGATCATGGGATGACCATTTGCATCTAGTAGAGTTTGCATATAATAATAGTTATCAATCCAGTATTGGTATGGCTCCATTTGAAGCTTTGTACGGAAGACCGTGCAACTCACCGCCATGTTGGCTAGAAACTGGTGAGAAGTTTGTGCTTGGACCAGATGTGATAAGAGAAACTTCAGACAAGATCAAGATCATTCAACAGCGAATGAAGGCTGCCCGAGATAGGCAGAAAAGTTATGCTGATAAGAGGAGAAGAGAATTAAAGTTCTCCATTGGCGACTTGGTGTTTGTCAATATTTCTCCGTTAAAGAGCGTGATACGATTTGGCAGGAGAGGCAAATTAGCACCAAGATTTGTTGGTCCATTCCCAGTTCTAGAGCAAATTGGGAATTTGGCATATAAAGTTGAATTACCAGAGAAGATGGCAGGAGTTCATAACGTATTTCATGTTTCCCAGTTAAGGAAGTTCGTACATGACCCAGATGTGACTATTTCACCTGATCAGTTGGATGATGTCGAAGTTGAACCCGAGGCGGTTGGGAACCGCAAGCCTATGCGTATTGTTGGGAACGATATGAAGCAGCTTCGAAGGAAGGCGGTGAAATTAGTCAAGGTTCAGTGGGGCGAGAATGAGAATGACTGTACTTGGGAGACAGAGGAGAGCATTAGGAAGACGTATCCAGAACTCTTCGCCTGGTAAGATTTCAGTTTCGATTTAGTCTTTCTGCATGCTAGGATAGGTTTGTTTGTTTGTTTTGTATGATTGATTGTTGACTGGTAGGCATGCGGGATCCTTTGTATGTTTTGGGTTAAGGAATTTCGGGGACGAAATTTCTTAAGGGGGGAGAGTGTAATGACCCGCATTCTACGCATCACAGGATCGTAGGATATTTATTTCTTTCACATACGAAGTCGTATGGTCATGTAACTTTGGGAGACGACTATTGGGGTCATTTCCCATGTTCATGATTTTTGCCGATTTTTTAATGACTGTTTTGCCCTTAGCTGATCTTGTTTTGACCATAACTTTAGACTGGAAAGGAATTTTGACCTGAAACCACTTCCATTAGATTTGTTTGATGGTTTACCTTTCCGTAGAGTGGTCATTATAGCCAAACAGACTCACCGTTTGGGAGATATGGCTGAAACAAGGTTTAGAAGGTGAAAAACAGCTTAATCGGGCCTAATTAGGGTGATTAGCAAGAGGGCCCATAACCCATTTCGGGATTAGGGTTATTAGGAGGCTGAAATCAGTTAGAGAACGATCTTATTTTCATTTTTCAGCCGCCACTTTCATCCTTGGAACCCTAACAATGGCCTCCAACATCTAGAATCATCTCTAATCACCGTTTAATCAAGGATTAGGCTTAGCAACACCAAATCAAAGAAGATCTTCACCAAATCAGTATTAGAGCTGCTGTTAGACATCAGTATTCGCCCAAATCAGCAAGGTTTCAGTTCTGAAAATTTTATTTGTGGCCAAGGTGAGTGAATAGCATTGTTTTGACACTAATTACAGTTAATTAGGGTGATTAGCGATAATTAGCGAATTTATACATTAATAAATTCTAGAAAAATATTCATAAATTTCGAAATATTGTGTTAGGCCTCTGTTAGAAAATTTGGATAATTTGGTTAAGTTTTGCTAATTGTATGCTTAAACATGATTAAGAGGGATTAAGAGAAAATATGTGGTTTTGGCTATGTTTGATCCGTTTTAATCTATCAAATTGTTGTTTTGGTGTTTGTGGTCAATGCTCTATGTTGCTATGATTGTTTGGAATGATTTGTGATTGTTTAGAAGAGTTAGATTGGTCAAAAACGCCGTCGAATGGCGTAAACAGTCGCTGGAAAGAAGTGCAGGAATTTGGCCGAGCCGGATCGGATCGGAGGAAGGAGCCCGAACCGAACCGACCAGGAGACCTCTCCGCGAACCGAACCGCCCCTCCAAGCTGCTGTATCCACGAGACGATCTGGACCCGAGCCCACGACCAGATCCGCCTCTCGTGTGCCACTCCGACCCGAACCGATGCACCATGGAGAAGCTTGAGAGACCCGACCCGATCCGGAGTGCTTGGGAAGAAGGACCGAACCAGAGGAGTTTTCCACGAGGCCAGGAGGTGTGGACCCCGATCCGAACCGCTGGAGGAAGGTCACCCCGACCCGAACCACTGGAAGAAGGTCACTACGATCTGAACCAATCTGGAGAGGGTGCTACGAACCGATAGGAACCTGAGCCTAGATGGTGATCACGAACTGAATGAAGACCGATCCGGAGGAGGAGACCAAAACCCGAGATGCAAAGGTAGTCCAAGGGGGAAGTTGTACTCAGGATCCAGTTGGGAACCAAAGATTTAAATTCATGAGTTGGGCTTTGCTGCGGGACGTGTGCAAAGGGGTTGTCGATGTCTGTAACTTTGAATCACTATGTGTAGGGAGTACGTGAACGGATTCAGGGCCACAGTGGCCTAGGTACGACTAAAGAGCTATAGATCAATGAAGTGGGGTCATTTGTAAAGGTTTGGTCATGACTCCATAGGGTGAGCTTGGTGGTAGCAGTAGTTGCACAAGTTGAACTCCGTCACTACTTCGATGGGTCTAGTGATCGAAGCGGTAGATATCGTATGCTTTACGCACTGAGTGAGAGATGTGAGCATGGTTGCTATGTTTGATTTGTTTGCCATCATTATGACATGCACACCCCCACCCCCGTTATCTTTACACCATTTATTCAGTGGCACCTTAGAGTATTGTACGGTATGCAGTGCTAACTCTTTGGTTGCAGGTCCAGGTTCAGGTATGGTTTAGTATACCTGTTATTGTTCTGTTTAGCTGCTTATCGCTCATACCAGACTTTTTGTCTGACCCAGAGTTTTATGTCTCTTCTTATTACTCTGGGTGCTCTCACGAGCAGACTAGAGACAGTTTAGGTGGTATGCACGAGTAGCTGTACCGGAGACGAGCAGGAGGCTTCTACGTATGATATATATATATATATATATATTCTCCCTGTGTTGCTGCGGTCACTACTTTGGGCATTAGTGGTGTACCTTTCTTTCTTTTGTTTAGAGACAGTAATTTGGAAAGTTGTAATAAGCTGTATTTGGATTTTCGCTGCTCTGATGATGATTTTGATGTTGGTTTTAGTTATCAGCTTATGCATTGTCTCACCTGTTTTATGTGAAGTATATTATTATTATATTTTGTTCCATGCGCTGTGAGACATTCTACAGTTCTTGATTAGTTCATTCTCTTCTTTCCTTTCTTTGGCGACTGTTCCGTGCTAGTCGGGCATGTGTACAGCGCACTTTCGGAGGAAATGCCGGCTGGTGCGGGGCGGGCCGTCACAGCTCATAACCCATTTAAGGATTAGGGTTATGGGGAGGCTGAAATGACTAAGGTTTTCGTTCTACTTTAGTTTTCTAGCTGCCATTTACCTCTTAGAAACCCTAACAATGGCCTCCACCTTCTAATTTCATCCTAAATCGCTCTCTAATTAGGGATTAAGCTTAGCAACATCAAATCAAGGAGAAATAACACCATTTCTAAGTTAGAGTTGCTGTTAGACATTGGTATTCGCCCAAATCAGAGGAGTTTCAGTTCTGAAAGTTTTAATTGTGGCAAAGGTAATTACAGTTAATTAGAGTGATTAGTGTTAAATAGCAAAGTTATGCATGTTAAAAATCTGGAAAAATGTTTAGAAATTCTTAAATATTCTTTTAGACCTCTATTGGAAGTTTGGGTTAATTTGGTTAAGTTTTGATAATCCTATTATTAGTTATTGTTAAAAATGATTAAGGGAAAAATATGGGTTTTGGGCATGTTTGATCCGTTTTAACATATCAAATTGTTGTTTTTGTGTTTGTGGTTGATTATACATGTTGCTATGACTGTATGGTGTGCTCTGTGATTGTTTAGAACAGTTAGAATGGTCGAAAACGTCGTCTTGTGGCATAAAATAGTCGCTGGAAAAGTTGGAGGAAATGACCCAGAACAGGACCAGATCGGATCAACCCTACTCGACCCCGACCCGCTCGTGAATGGTGACACCGAACCGACCCGCCCACCTGGAGAGCTCCACGACTCGAACCGTTAGTCACGACCTTCTTGCATCTGGAGTTCTCTGAACCAACATGCTCTTGAACGATGACCACGAACCGATCCGACCGTGGCATGATGGCACGACTCGACCCGGTGGAAGGAACATGCTGACCTGAACCACTCTGGGGAGCACAACCCGAACCGTTTGGTGGACCATGATCCGTGCTTGGAGAAGGACCACGATCCGTGCTTGGAGGAGGACCACGATCCGTGCTTGGAGGAGGACCACGACCCAGATGCTCATTACGAGCCGCCCACGAGTCACGAACCGTAGCGCCATGAATTAAGGAGTCACGAATCGAGCATATCTGAGCTGAAGTATGGGCATGAATGGAAACTGAGGTGCGAATGGGATAATGACCAAACCTGAGATGCAAAGGTAGTCCAAATGGGAAGTCGTTACTCAGGATCCACTTAGGAACCAACGAGTTAACTTCATAGTTGGACTTTGCAGCAGGACTTGTGCTAAGGAGTTGTCGACGCCCATAGCTTTGATTCACCACCGAGAGACGATTGCTAGGCTATGGATCAGTGCAGTGGGGGTAGTTATTACTCCATGGATCAGAGTGATCGTAGCATGGCTATGAGCCAGTGCAGTGGAGTCGTTATGACTTCGTGGGGGCAGAGTGGACATAGCAAGGACTAGTGGCTATGGATCAGTGCAGTGGAGTCGCCATGACTCCATGGGGCAGAGTGATCATAGCAAGGATTTGGGTGATCAGAGTGGTGGATGTCATATGCTTTACGCACTGAGTGAGAGATGTGAGGATGGTTGCTATGCATGATTGTTTGCCATCATTATGACATGCGCACCCCCCCACCGTATCTTTACACCATATGTTAGTGTCACCTTAGAGTATTGTACATCTTGTTGTGCTAACTCTTTGGTTGCAGGTCCAGGTTCAGGTATGGTTAGTATACCTGTTATTGTTCTATTTTACTGCTTATCGCTCATGCCAGACTTTTGTTTGACCCAGAGTTTTATGTCTCTTCTTATTACTCTGGGTGCTCCTAAACGAGCAGACTAGAGACATGTTAGCTGGTTATGCACGAGTAGCTGATCCAGAGATGAGCAGGAGGCTCCTACGTATTATCTACATATATTCTCCCTGTGTTGTTGATGGTCACTGCTTTGGGCATTAGTAGTGTACCTTTCCTTTCTTTTTCTTTAGAGACAGTATTTTGAAGTTGTAATAATGGTTATGGATCATAAGCTGTATTTTGGATTTCCGCTGCTAAGATGATTATGGTTTAGTTTTCAGCTTATGCACTGTCTCGCCTGTTTTATGTCAAGTATGTTATTATTATATTCTATTCCATGCGCTGTGAGACATTCTACAGGTTCCTTGTTAGTTCAAATTCCTTTCTTTGGCGACCGTCCTGTGTTAGTCGGGCATTGGCACAACGCACTTTCATTGGAAATGTCGGCTGGTGCGGGGCAGGTCGTCACAAATAGTATCACCGTCCTTTACAAACAAAATCGATCGATTAATTTTACACTAAAATAATCAAAATAAAATCTCAAATCTAAGATATTTAACCCAATTTTTTTTCCTAATGGGCTTAAGAGCTTTTATCCTAAGAGGTTAAAGTCTAATCAATTTCTTTTAAAAATTCAAGATGTATTTAAATGACAGAATCTTAGTTGTTTTGGAGCCAAGGATAGGTTATGACTTCCTCGCCTTAAGTTCGTTAGAGACTTTAGTTATAACTATATTCATTTTGGTATGCAACAAAAATATTTAAGGGATAATTGCAAATAAAAAATGTACTAAGAAAACATATGATTGGAGTTTTTCTATAAATTTCAAACTATAGTTTGGAAGAGGAGAGACACACAAACCAAAAAATGGAAACAAATGTTATAAGAAAGGAAATAAATGAAAAATGGAAACTGAAAGAATGAAGTAAATCAAACAAAATTTATAAAAAAAAAATTGCATGTTTAAGTGATGATAATACTAATGTGTATAATGGTATATTAAATCTATAAAATGAGAATCTTTTTTCTTACTAAGAAATGAAATAAAACAATAGTAAATAATAACACAGACACATATAAAAATACTGTCGTGCTAAGGGAACCCCAACTTCCTATTCCTACTCCTATTACCACAACTAAAAAATTAAAACATATTAAATTCCTTATGACTCCTAATACCACATTGATTATAGAACAAAAGCGAACGATGGTGGTCAACCACTATCGAAACAATACACGTACGATGATTAACCACTGTTTGAAAATAATGTTTGCTATAAGAAAGCGTCGTTCAATCAATTTCATTCATGTCAAATAACACTCAGTGCACTCTTGAACCAAACTGAAATTAGGATTAATAACTTACATGATTGAATTGATTGGGGTTGAGATGATAATGCATCTGCAAATTTCTTCTTTCTCGACATTAGCATCGTCGAACGATTTCACGATGATCAGAGTTAAATCTAGGGTTTTTGAAAGAGAGAACGGGATGAATCGAAGCTGAGAGGGAGAAATAGGTATAGACGGTGGTAGCCCCTATTTTTTAAGGTGATGTATTAGGAAGAGTGAAAGGGTAATTTTTGTGGTATATTTAAATTTGGTAATAGGAAGATAAAATTTGGGTGCTCTTAGCACCATACTAAAAATAAAACTACAAAACATAAAACACAAATTCCAAGCAACGACGCTAAAACATATTTCCTCCTTTTCTATAAAGTAGAGAAGTACAAATTGTGATAAGTTATCGCAAGCACACATGTATGTAGTAGAAATGTCAAAAATAGAGATTTGGTTTAAAGTTAATAAAAATTTAGTTTTAAAACCTTAGGTGTGTTATAAAAGATTTAGAGGATGATGGAAAAATTATACTAGAAATTGAAGTGGAAATTCAATTTGAAACAAACCTAGTTTGAATCAACAACTAAAAGTAAAAGAAAATGTGTTGTTTGACATGAATCTTGTTAAGAACTTGGGATATATGTACTTTTAGCCATAATATCATGCCAAATCTTCATGTATATGGCATATGAGATCATGAATCTTTATATCTAGATATGAGCAATTCCAATTCTTTTCCAAGAAGAAATCATTGTGTGTATCTGTAATAACCTGGAAATCCGAGCCAATTTAAATTTTTTATTTTGGCAATTTTAGCGAATTTTGAGTATTTAAAATGATTTATTTTAAATAATAACGACGAGAAATTTATTTTGAATAGAATTAGAATGTATATATTTATTGATGTGCACGTAAAAATGCACATTTATATTCACATATTTATTCTTGTTAATTAAATAAATGAACATTTTTGGGTGTTTTATACGATCAAACCATATTTTAAATATTTTCAAAATCATCACTCATTTTGGGAAAAATTGATCACTTATGCATGTTTTATTTTGTGATTGCATTTACTTGTTCTTTGTTGTTGTCTCTAATAGGAATTTTGGAGCACAAATAATGCATACACATGAAGATTTGGAGCACAAATGCATGCATATAAAGGAATGAAGAGGAAATAATTCTCATACATGATCATGGAGGACCCCACCTCTCAAATTAACCTCTTTCTCTTAAAGCTTCTTATTAAAGACTAATTGAATGAGACAAATGGCCTCATGCATCCTACATGACTCATTAGTGGCTAAGAGAGGATTAGAAGCTTCATGAAGGGCCATTTTGGGGATTTCCCATTATGAGTGAATAGGGTTTTAGGGTTTGTGATCTTGTATATATACCCCCTTTATGTTCATTTATCTATCCTCTCTTTTATTCTTCTCTTTTATCCTCTCTCTTATCCATTTTAGTAGTAGTTTAGTTGAGGATCAAAAGCTCTCTTGTATTTCTATGGCTACTTAGCCATTTTCTTTATGTAACTTTTTTATTTCAATGCAATTTAATTTCTTGTTCATTTACTTTATGTTGGTAGCTTAGATTTAATTTCATGTTCTTAGCTTATATTTACTTTATGCTCTTAGTTTAGTTCTCTTCTTGTTCTACTTAGTTTTTATTTCATTTTGCTTTATTTTCTAATGTTGAAACCTACATGTGGTGATATGATAACACATATGGGTGACTAATCCCTTGATTTAGGGGTAATGATGCTCTCTAACTTTGTGTAAGTTCAACATTTGTATGATTTGTGATCTTTAATATGTGCTTCATGTTAGTGAATATTGATGTAAGTTTATACATATGGGTTTGATAGCTTATGTTGCATTTGCAAATGAGCTATTCTTATTCAATATAAACACAAGTTACATCAATATTTGCTAAGTGATTATTGATTTTGAAATGAAAGTATGAACAAAATTTGATGGTCTATAGTTCAAGCCAATAGTTCATAGGCCATACTTAGAATAGTTTTGCTTTAGTTTCATTTTCATGAGAATCATAAGTGGTTTAAATGTTGCATTTATATCACTTATTGAGATCATAAATTGTATGTTTGATAACTTACATAAATATGAGAGTGGATTTACCTCTAAATTACTCTCTAATTTCATATTTAGCTCTCAACTTAGTTTCTAGTTTTCATTAATTTTTATTAGTTAAAACAATTCAAAGTTTGGTTTAATTTGAGTGAATAAAATTTAAATTACTTCTTTCCCTGTGGATCGACTCGCACTCACTACGTATTACGATAGTACGTCGTGCACTTGCGGTTATTTCGATAATTCGTGCGACGGTTTTCTAATTCGATAGAAAATCCATTGTAGCGAACAAGTTTTTGGCGCCGTTGCCGGGGAAGGAATTTAATTTTAATTTTATTCTTCGGATTAATTTTTTAGTTTGTTGTTCTCTTAAAAAATAAATTGTGTTTGTTTTGTTTTATTTTGTTCACTTTTGTTTGTTTGTGTGTGAGTGCATTTGTTTTAATCTTGTGTTGCTCTTTTGTGTTTGTTCAATTGTGTGTGTGGTTGCATTTTGTGTGTTTGTTCAAACTCTTCTTCATTTGTGTTTTGATCTTCTTTTGTATTGACATTGCATTTGCATTAAAAAAAAATCAAGAGGTATTTTCTTTGTGTCATTTTGTTCAATTTAGTTTGTTAGTTTGAGTGTAGTTGTTCATCTCACTTTAGTATGGCTTATCCTTAAAAAAATTTGTTGTTCATAAGTTCTTGTGTTTGCTACTTTATCTTGTTTTTGTGTGTTCTTGCATTAGTTTGTTCATTTTTATTTTAGTGTTTGTTTGTAGTTTTCTCTTTCTAAAAAAAAAACCTTTGTTTGTTTTGTTAAAACTGTTACATTGAGTTACTGTGTGCATTGTGCATTTTCTGTTTTCATTTTCCTGTCTGTTTGTCACTGTGCATGTCTGTTATCATTTTCCCTCTTGTCTACAGCTTGTGTATTTAGTGCATTGCAACTGTTTCATTTGTTCTCTGGTGTTATTTCAGTTCAAAAAGAAAAAAAAAGTTCCATTTTTTCAGTTCGTTGCATTTTCAGTCTGCATTACAACTTGTTTAAAGCTTCTGTTCTTACATTTTCTACATTTACAGTTCCCCTCTCCAGCCTTTCACCACATTTCCCTCTCTTCTGCTCCTATATACAAACTTCAAACCACTTATTCAACCATACACCCTCCTCCATCAGAACTACACCATCACCTCAACATTTCCATCCTCCTCAAGCATTCCAACTGTTCACTTCCATACACATTTCTTGACACTGCATCACAAAACTGACAGCTATACAACCAACCAGTTCAACTGCCATTCACAAAATCCAATCACCCTTCACTGACATATCACACTTCTTCCAAATTCCAGACCAATTTTCAGCAACAAATTTCCACTATCTCCTCAACCTACTTCCACTTAACCACAATTCACTCCACTCTACAGACCCACTCCATCACACAACCCTCCACAAATCATTTAAACAACTTCAACTCATTGCCTGTCAACTGTCACAAGCCAAATAACTACACAGTTCAAACCATTCACACTCATTCAACAACCTCCTCCCTTACCACAAAAGTCCTCTACCATACACCAATATGCTCCTTCAACAGTTCTAACTGTCAACTTCTTGTCTCCACACATACAACTCCACACAAAAACAACCGACTCACCACTCAACGCAATTCAGCTCAATATCAAAGCACTTCTGTGCATTTTCACAACCGAAGACCGAGAACCAATCACCAGAATTGCCACACTATCCCTGACCAACCACTTCGACTCCTTATAACCTACATATCACCAAACTCCCCTTACACTTTCACTTGTAATTGCATATCCATTTCACTTTCACTGAACTATTTCAAACACAGCTACATTACCCCCCTCGGCCAAGTCCAATACTTCTGTACGACAGACCTCACTAGCCACAACCACCACAATATACCATTACACCCGACTGCAACCTTCTCCTTACTACAGTTTCATCTCACCAACCAATACTGCATACATTCTCTATAGTTCCATTTGTTCAGTCTAATTCAATTTCACTGACCAGTTCAACCAAAACAAGCAACAACTACTGACTTCAATTTCACCATCGACATCAACCTGTCTTCCCCTGTCGTGACAACAAACTCCAGTTCCGAGCATCAACTCACTCAATCCGACAACCCCCTCGCAATAACCCAAGTCAGAAATCCTTCACCTCCAACCCTGTCAATCGCCCACAAACAATCCATTGTTCAGCACCTTCAAACTGCCTCTTCCATCCTCAACCAACCTGCACACAACTGATCAATATTCATACCTCTCCTCCAAGCAGCAGTCACCTGCATACCAAAACAATACATCCAATTCACCATCTTGCCACAAAGCTTCGGCAACAACCTCCTCCGATCCTTGCTTAATCAAACTCCCAAATCGTCCACCCCAAACCGTGCAGTAACTCACTCCATCCCAAGCTGCATTCCACCTTTCAACACAGAAATTCGAAACAACCAATACACCATCCATCTCCAAAACCATAATCCACAGAGCTCGACCAAGAAAAAGCCCTAAATTCCAAGTCACCAATCACAAGAAATCGCGACAAGAGCCTTCACCCCTACTTCAATCTTTACAATCGACCACCATAAACCACTCAACGCCTGAAATCCGCAACCATCAGTTGCCGCCGCCTCGACATCACCAATGTCGCCCTCTCCAAACCATTCACCCATGCAATTTGATTTCACTCAGTTGAGTAACCCAATCACCAAACCGACCACCAATTCACCAAAACAAAAACCCGGACTCCATTTTTTTTATCTGAGTCTTCGTTTTGAAAGAAGGACGAGAAAATTGGTGGTTAAGTGAACCCGTGTGCGTGTGGAGGGCTTCTTATGTTTATGGGCTAATGTTTGTTTAGTTTGGGTTTGGGCCGCCTTTTGCTTGAATTTTTAGTTTATTTTTTTGAAGTTTTTTCTTTTGTTTTAATTTCACTCATTTGAAAAGCAAAAAAAAAAAAAAAAACAAGTGTTCATTTTTTTTTTCAGGTTGTGAAGTAGAACCAGAAAAAAGTTGCTTGCTCTGATTTCATCTTTTTCAGGTTGCAAAAGGCGAACAGGAATTGCATTGACTACTTGCTTTACCCAAATCTGCGCTGCTTGCTTGCTTGGAATTGCTTTGCTAAAGAAAAATTGCGCCGCTTTGCGTACTTGCTTGCTAAAAATTGCCGCTTAAAAAAAAAATCTGCAAATAAATCTGC
The DNA here is from genome assembly GCA_030737875.1 of Allium sativum. NCBI lineage: Eukaryota > Viridiplantae > Streptophyta > Magnoliopsida > Asparagales > Amaryllidaceae > Allium > Allium sativum. Next base: position 9,894,713 of record CM060926.1, on the reverse strand, counting down.
ACGCTCTAGTACGTGTTCTCATCCCTTGTTTTTATTTTATTGCATTGTTGTTTGTTTTCATTTGTAATTAAAAAAAAAATATCCAAAACTCAAACAAAAATTCATTTGTAGTTGCATTGCTAAGTCACGTTTAATTTCTGTTTTGCATTCATCTCCATTTATTTTTATTTTTTTCTAAGGACATCATTATATTTTGATAAATTGGTTAATTTTTAACGATTTATTTCTCGGTGTCTAGACTACGGCAGAGTAATAACCATTTATAAATATTATGGTGATTCGTAAATATTATATCGGTTGTTCCTCTGAAGGTACTTAAACCTTCGGCTGCATTGCTAGGGTGATTCCTGGTGCACCGATAACTCCTGCCCGTTAACTGGCTGAGAAATATTTTGTTAAAATTAATCAAACCGTCATTATATAATTTTAGAAAAACTGTAAATACGTAATTTGCATTCATATAATTGCATTAGGTTCATGCATATATAAAAAAAAAATTCAAAAAAAAAGCGTTCTTGAAAATGTCTCACTTTCCTTACTCCTACGGATATTACGATAGTTGCAAAAATCTATATAATCCACATAATTTTACACCAAATTCATATGGATATTTTAATAACAACTATTGTACAAGTAATTTGAATTTTACATGGCGAGCTTTTCAAAATGATAATCAATCCTCAAGTCTTGAAAGAAAGTGTGAATTTTTACTTGAAGTAGGTGAAAGATTAATTGAATGGAATAATACATTGATGAGAAACAATTCAAGTCAAAGTTTTCAAAATAATCAAAATTCGAATTCAATTCCAAATGATTTTGATTATAACCCTTACCAATTCAATTTCGAACCTCAAAATGAATTTCAAATTCAAAATGGAAATGGGAATAACTTTTCAAATGATTTTACACCACCAACTTTTCAAAATTTTCAAAATGATGATCAACCTTCAACTCTTGAAACACAAATTGAATCTTTACTTGAAATGAGCACACAACAAGATCAAAGAATAAATGAATGGTGTAATTCATATTTGTGCAACAATTCAAGTCAAAGTTTTCAAAATAATCAAAATTTGAATTCACTTCCAAATTCAAATAATTTTGATTATAATCCTTGCCAATTCAATTTCGAACTTCAAAATGAATTTCAAACTCAAAATGAAAATGTGAATAATTTTACAAATGATTATGGCAATGGGAATAATATCAATGATGGTGCAATTAACGATTTTTGTTCTCAACAATTTCAAACTACTCAAGTTAATAATTATAAGTTTGATTTTGTTGAGCAAATGAACAAATTTTTTTATAATCACACGGATTTAGTATTTGAAACATACTTGAAACGACATGACCAACAAAATCAAGTTTCAACGTGTGGCGATTTGAACGATAATCCACCTTTGCCTACAATTGATGATTTTGAAATAACAACTTTCGAAATGGAAAATGATAATCTTAACGAAGTTGTTAATAACACGGTAATGGAGTTGGATTTCAATTCTTATGAGAAGGTGGAACAAAATTTAAAATTCGATCTTCCTTTTTCTGAAAATTTGAAAATAACAATTTTAGACTTTGAAAGTAATATAATTAATGAAGTTGTTAATAATTCAAAGGAAGACGAATTTGATGAACACGAATTTTTTGGACTTTTCGAAGATGAGTTGAATTATGAAAGAGTAGATTTGAATCACCATTTGGATTTTGAAATCGATATTTCTGAACAAATTTTCAATGATAAATTTGAAATTCAAATTAGTGAAATTAAAGATGAATTTCAACCATTAATTCAATCTACCCCAAAAATCATCGAAAATAAAGCAACTCATTCGATTTTTAATAAAATGACATTCGTTTTTCCGAATCTATATTCAACTTCAAAGTTTTTTACGATTTAGTTTTTCGAGCTTAAATAATGTCTCTCATACTTGAAGAGACAAATGAATCGGTCTTTAGAAGACTGTTTCATTTACTTCTTGTCAATATATTTTCTGATATACTATAAATAATTTTTTTCTTTTCTCTTGTAAATATAGCGCATATTTTCAAATTTTTCTTTTCTTTTCTTTTCTCCTTCCACTTGGGTTGACTGTGGGGACACAGTCAAAATCAAGTGTGGGGGGAGTTTTATATTTATTTGTTTTTGCATAGATTTCAACTTTCTTTTCCTTTTTCATCCCAAAACCAAAAATCAAAAAAAAAAAGCATTTTAATTTACTTTTAAATGGGCACGATGAAGTAGATATACGGTTTTGGTCGTAGGATTAAAATATTTGGAATTTTACTTCTCTTAACGGATAACGAAAGAAAAATTTGAATTATGAGCAAATTTAGTGTAACCGGTATATAGGGAAATTCATGGGTGATGACTATGAAGTGTTTTCTAAATTGTAATCCGATTGAATGAACGGTTGATTTAGATTACTTACGTTAACATTTTAGATCGTTTAAGTGAAGTTGTGCTAAGATATTCTGGCTAAACTCTCTCTCTTTTAAAAAAAAGGAATGTACATAGATATAATAATCCAAGGGTATCCAACATTGCTGGTACATCTGGCGTTGGTGTGCAAACCTGCCAAGCTCTTTCCGACACCTTGTTGACAAAGTCAGCGTCGATATATCTTGGTCTCATTTCATGAGTTGGTGTATATAGATATAATAATCCAAGGGTATCCAACATTGATGGTACATCTGGCGTTGGTGTGCAAACCCGCCAAGCTCTATCCGACACCTTGTTGACAAAGTCAGTGTTGGTATATTTTGGTCTCATTTCATGATATTGGACACCTTAGGATTACTGACCCTCACGTAAATCGTAGTGCAGTGTAGGGGTGGTATACCTAGGTATTTGTAAATAATAATGTAAATATTTTGTAATAAAGAGAGAGTTAGCACTTGAAATCCAAGCAGACTCTTCACTTATTTGACCTAACTTGCTAATCAAAAGTAAATAAAGATACCAATGTACGATTGTTGATATCGATTACAGAATTCATTTCATATTTGCACTACGTTTCTACCAAAATAACTGGCCACGCTGGAGGAGTTTGTAGCGATAACTGACTTTTGTTTGAAGTTTTGAGTAGTAACGGACTAAAATTTCGTAGTGACGACCCAATTTGTATTAACACCTTCGTGTTATAATTTAAAAGTAAATTACCCATTTGTAAATACTCTTTTAAAAACTTGCATTCATCTTGTGAATATTTTCGAATCTAGCATTTTTGTAAATATTTTTTTGCATTTAATTTTTGGATTTTGTGGGTAGTATCCGCTGAAAACCCTCACAACACTCGTCCTACTGGGGACACCCAGAGGTTTAACGGCTTGTTGCATACGCTCAATGCAATCGTGCTCCCTACGAAAGTGGATTTATCTTAGTTTTTTTACTTTATTCGAGGACAAATAAAAAGATAAGTGTGGGGGTATTTGATGTGCACGTAAAAATGCACATTTATATTCACATATTTATTCTTGTTAATTAAATAAATGAACATTTTTGGGTGTTTTATACGATCAAACCATATTTTAAATATTTTCAAAATCATCAATCATTTTGGGAAAAATTGATCACTTATGCATGTTTTATTTTGTGATTGCATTTACATGTTCTTTGTTATTGTCTCTAATAGGAATTTTGGAGCACAAATAATGCATACACATGAAGATTTGGAGCACAAATGCATGCATACAAAGGAATGAAGAGGAAATAATTCTCATTCATAATCATGGAGGACCCCACCTCTCAAATTAACCTCTTTCTCTTAAAGCTTCTTATTGAAGACTAATTGAATGAGACAAAAGGCCTCATGCATCCTACATGACTCATTAGTGGCTAAGAGAGGATTAGAAGCTTTATGAAGGGCCATTTTGGGGATTTCCCATTATTAGTGATTAGGGTTTTAGGGTTTGTGATCTTGTATATATACCCCCTTTATGTTCATTTATCTATCCTCTCTTTTATTCTTCTCTTTTATCCTCTCTCTTATCCATTTTAGTAGTAGTTTAGTTGAGGATCAAAAGCTCTCTTGTATTTCTATGGCTACTTAGCCATTTTCTTTATGTAACTTTTTTATTTTAATGCAATTTAATTTCATGTTCATTTACTTTATGTTGGTAGCTTAGATTTAATTTCATGTTCTTAGCTTAGATTTACTTTATGCTCTTAGTTTAGTTCTCTTCTTGTTCTACTTAGTTTTTCTTTCATTTTGCTTTATTTTCTAATGTTGAAACCTACATGTGGTGATATGATAACACATATGAGTGGCTAATCCCTTGATTTAGGGGTAATGATGCTCTCTAACTTTGTGTAAGTTCAACATTTGTATGATTTGTGATCTTTAATATGTGCTTCATGTTAGTGAATATTGATGTAAGTTTATACATATGGGTTTGATAGCTTGTGTTGCATTTGCAAATGAGCTATTCTTATTCAATATAAACTCAAGTTACATCAATATTTGCTAAGTGATTATTGATTTTGAAATGAAAGTATGAACAAAATTTGATGGTCTATAGTTCAAGCCAATAGTTCATAGGCCATACTTAGAATAGTTTTGCTTTAGTTTCATTTTTATGAGAATCATAAGTGGTTTAAATGTTGCATTTATATCACTTATTGATATCATAAATTGTATGTTTGATAACTTACATAAATATGAGAGTGGATTTACCTCTAAATTACTCTCTAATTTCATATTTAGCTCTCAACTTAGTTTCTAGTTTTCATTAATTTTTATTAGTTAAAACAATTCAAAATTTGGTTTAATTTGAGTGAATAAAATTGAAATTACTTCTTTCCCTGTGGATCGACTCGCACTCACTACGTATTACGATAGTACGCCGTGCACTTGCGGTTATTTCGATAATTCGTGCGACGGTTTTCTAATTCGATAGAAAATCCGTTGTAGCGAACATTTATATAAATCGTCGTTGAATATAAATATTTATTTTTAATTATAAAAGGAATTGAAAATGGCGCGGTAGTTTGAAAATTCGATTTCAAATTTCAAATGAATGTACAAGATTCAAAATAAACCGGATTTTAGCGAAACCAAAAATATTAGAATCTAATTGAGAATATCTTTCCAACGAATCCGAAAAATCAAAATTTCATGGCGGGGATAAAAAGTTATGCCCAGTTGAAAATTCAAAATAGTCGTTATGGAATTCTGGCCCTTAAAAATGGAAATTTTGCAAATGATCTTCGTTTTCGACGAAACCTCTTTTGTTGGATCTATGATGTCAAGTTATTGCTAGATTCCAAAATTCATGATTTTTCGAATCAGTATGTGAGCGTGGAGAAGTAAAACGTGTTTTGGCAGTTTCAGTTAATTTCGATCGACCAGAAAATGGCCATTTTTCAAACGGTCTCAGAATTTGACGAAATTAGTTTTGTTTGGACCGTATTGTCAATGCGAAGCTAGAAATAATTTTTCTGGAATTTTTAGAGTCAGTATGTGGCCCCGGTAAATTGAAATGTGCGTTTGAATTTAAAATACAATGACTTATATTTTAAATTTAACGAAAACTGATCGTAACGGTCGAATTGGCTTGCGGGACATATCCCATTGTGTTCGAAATAGGGGTAATTAGCTAGGGCGACAGTCATTGGGTCTCGTTTGGGGTTCAGATAAAAAGTCAACTTTTTGGGGAGAAAAATAAATAATAAATAAATAAATTATAAAATACCTCACCCCTCTCTCTTCCTTTCCTCTCTCATTTTAGAACGATTTAAAATTAAAAAAAAAAGAAATCAAAAAGGGGGAAACCCGCATGCCGCCTCTCCACGACATCACTGGCGTCGTCTCCACCGCCGAAGCGTGCCACCGTCAGCCGCTCGACCTCGCGCCTCCCTCCTCAGATCGAAGTCTGTGACCCCCCAAAGACCCGCGCCCACTTCGAGAAGCCCCACTCCCCTGGCCTCCAAACCCGCCGTCGACGTCGCAACACCCCACCGCACCACCACCCTCCGATGAGGGCACCTCTCCCTCTCTCTATCCCAATTCACGTCCCCTCCCCAAATCTACCCAAATCAGTGACCGCCACCATTCCAAGACACCACCGCGACCTCCTACCACCACCCGAAGCCCAGAGCAACCCCTACGACTCCGGCTCCCCTCTGTCCCATCTCTGAAAGTAAGTTTTTTTTATGTATTTATTTAATTTAAATTTCCTGATTTTTATATGTATAACATGGAGTTAAAAATGAGATTTTTAAAATAAGAAAAGTTTAGATTTTTATCAAATAAAAAGGTTAGATCTTTACGTATGAAATGCATATAAAAATGTGATTTTTATTGTATAAAGATGTATGTAAAAATAGGATTTTTTAGCTTCAGAAAAAGATTTGATTTTGAAATAGAAAAAGATCGGATTTTTATATTTGAAAAGCTCGGATTTTTATATATAACGAAAAGATTATATTTTTACGAATATAAAGATGAGATTTTTATAGATGTAGCGATATAAAAATAGGTTCTTTATTAGGAAGTTAGAAAAATAAAAATATGATTTTTATACAGTAGAGATTATAAAGATATGATTTTTATAAGATAGAGAATATGAAAATATTATTTTATATATGTAGCGAAATAAAAATACGTTTTTTTAATAGATTTGAAATAAAAATATAATTTTTTATCGTATGCATAGCGAATATAAATGTTTGATTTTTGTAATGGGATAGTGTTTGCGAACAAATTATACAATTGTAAACAACTGTAAAATCCGTTCGGCTTTCCTAAACAACAAGGATTATTGTAGAGGGTGTCGAACTCTGGGACCAAAAATATTTTAATTAATAAATCCAATCAAGTTATTCCAAGATTTTGATTGATTGAAAACACAGGAAATAACAACAATTAAATAAAGAAGAGAGATTTATCTAATAAGAGAAAGCAATTAGGGGATAATGACATAGATTAGATTCACACTCATCAATAACCAACAAATAAATATGGATCTAATTCATGTTTCTGTCACAAACACGAATCAACGATAAATAGATTCTTAGAAACAAATAAGTAAATAACGACAAGCATAGCCTATGCAGGAGCTGAGCTCTTAAACAACCATAGACTATCAGGATAGATCCACAAATTAATTTCTAAAATCCTAAAATTAGATCTAAATCTGATAATTGTTAGATCGAACACGAATATACCCTGTGAAGGAGCATAGCTCTTCAATGACACAGAATATGAAGGTTCAGATCTAACCCTTGATCCAGATCTAGATCTACATATATAAAGTCCTCATCTATTGGCTATGTGATTCATGTTGAATCATATCTATTAGCGTCATCACCCCCAAATCAAAGGGGATTAGCTAGACATAGCTAAAGAAGAAGAGAAACAGAAATTAAGTAACACGAACATAAATAAAATAAAATAACAACTAAGAGAAATGGAGAAGAAGAGTTTTATTCCAAGAAGAGAATTACAGAATAAAACTAAGTGTGTTTTTACATGAATAAGATACAAGGTATTTATAGTTGTATTGGCCAAGGCTAAGAGGCTCATCACACAATGTGGGACAAAAACCCATTTTCAAAATAACACATAAGTCAAGTAGCTAAGTGTGAACACGTTTGAATGAGAAGCCTTGCAAAGGAGCTAGTGTGAACGCATGTAGAGAAAATAGGTTGCGGGCTTTAACTCCAATTGCCTTGAGTATGAATAAGAACTCCAAGTGATCAGAAAAGCATTGAATCTTAACTTTGAAATATGCAGCAGAAAGTAGTTGAACAACAACATCTCTTCAGATCTTCAAGCTTTAATCCAGCTTTAAAAATCAACACCCTTCTTGCGCAAATTCTTCAAGCTTTTCAACAATTAAATGCATTAATCCATTTATCTCAGATAATCTGAAAAACACAACTATAAATACACAGTATCAGTTATTTTAAAGATAAAATAAGATAAATAAGCGGATAAAATATACACATTTACGTGTATATCAAATATCCCCACACTTATCTTTTTATTCGTCCTCGAATAAACTAAACTAAGATATGTCACACTTTCGTAGGAAACACGATTGCATTTAGCGTATGCAACAAGCCGTTAAACCCCTAAGTGTCCCTAGTAGGACGAGTGTTGTCTCGTGAGGGTTTTCAGCGGATACTACCCACAAAATCCAAAGCGTCTTATGTACGCGGATTAATCAAACAATATATTTAAGGTCTTTCACATTCCAAGGATTTCACCTAACTTCAATAATAACGGTTTAGCCCCAAATTGTCCATCCCATAATTAGTGCAAAAATGAACAAAATTTTTCAAGCTGAATCGTAATTCCTTGATAACACTGTAATTGTCTTGAAGGTTAAGAGCGTGGTGTCAACCAAAGTTCTACACATCGACAATGTGCACCCAATCATTTATTCAAATTTTTTTTTGAATAATTTTGCACCAGTGTATCTGTAATGTATTGGATGTGAGTTATGCATAGATGAAGGAGAATTTTGTAAGTTCTAAAAATATTATAGATAAGAGGGCAAGTGTATTAGTTGAATTTCAAGCTACAAAAGATAAAGTAATACTAAGGCACATATAGACGTTTTGTTTCCTTTCATCTCCTCAACTACAATCCTTGCTTCTAAGTACGGTATGATGGATGTGGATGGAATGGAAATGGATGCTTCATAGTCAAGAATGATAAATGACTATTTTATTCTGAGAGACTCTCTCTTTATTGCTTTTTTTTCTTTTCTTTTTCTTCTCTTTTTTTTGCATGATGAATGATGAATGGAGATGGATTGGAATGATGCCGTATATTATTTCATTTGATTCCTCCTCTACTAAACCAATACTTCATGAAAGGAAAGTTTTGTGCCCTAGTTACTCTACTTCTATAACCCTAATTCAACACACAAGTCTGGATTGATGTTATACAAAAAGCTGAAAGGAATGATAAGCAAAGTTTCGTAAGATAGATAACCCATATAAAATAAGATGTGGTATATGGTTATCCTACCTTAAAACAAGTACGGAGTGGGTAGTGTAATATTGGTATAAAAAGTGACGTTTCTGAACCTTTGAAAATAAATCAGTACAAGGTTCTTGAGTATACCAATATAAGATAAACTTGTCGAAACATGGATGTAAATCGACTAAAACTTGGGTTTGAATAATGTGGGGTATCGAAGAAGAACGCTACAATGAGTCATTTCTCCTTAATTGGGCCAAGTGGATTTTAGAACTTACGATTTTGAAAATTTGAGTGGAAAAGAAAATATTATGCATGAAAACAAACTCAGAAAATCCAACAAATGTAGGTGCAAAATCATTTTTATTTCATGACTTTTTTTTTACTTGCCCATTCTAACACGTATAACAAGGGTTGACATGCTTACTCCAGAACACGACTAACGTCTGCACAGTCTCAAGCTAGCATCTTAAAAAGACACATTACGATTCAATGAATAAATAATGTTCATTCCCATCACCCAACAATTCAACTTATCAAACAAGAACCAAGGTGTTATTTATGAATTTAAGTTAATCCTTGTTCAATGAATGACCTACCTCATAAAATTTGATTGCTGATGTAATGTAGATTCAGCCCCCCCCCCCACACTTGAGTGTGACTGTGTCCTCACAGTCGTTAATCAGACATATCTTAGTGAAAGGGAAATAAAATAAGAGGATCAGCACGGTTTACCGAGTACACATGCAGAAAATACGCAGTCATCGAATAGATGAACCGGTCCACAATGGACCAATGGATCAGCCTCATTAAGATTATGAGACACAACACAGAAAACCAAATCATAAAGAATTTTATATCTTGTTTCAGATTTGGAGAAACAAATTTTGTTTTTTCAAAAGTTTGATTTGCAAATTTTAAAATTTTGAGCTTACAATTGATCCTAAAATCAAATTGAATTTCTGTAGCAACTAAAGAGAGGTCATCGAGCTGGGGTTCAGTAAAAGTTTCAAAAACAAAATTTGATTTGTTCAGATGATGTATAAATTGAGAGACGTGGGCATCACTCTCACCCCCACACTTGTTCTAAGAAATATTGTTCGGTTTTTCTTTGATATTTGAAATTTTGTTAACTAAAGGTTCATTCGTAGACCTAAAGTTTAAACCAAACAAATGAATTTTCAGTAAATTTCGAAATCGCGTTTTCTCAAAAACAGTGTTATTCCGAAAGGAGTTCATATACTGCAGAAATTTATCAGTGAAAAACGAGTGATCACGGTGTGGTTCAGTTGAAATGATCAAGTCGCAAGGATTTTTAACAATTTTAAAAAAACCGTCAATGTGTTTAAGAACACATTCAGCAGTTTCGTTGTTTTCAAAATCAAGAATTTCAAAGTTTTCAAAAGTTTCATTTTCAGTTTTAGACCCAACAACATTATCGTCAATTAATTCAAGAAGTTCTCGCTCATCAATGTTGTCCTCACTTAAACAGTTGTTACCAACTTCGTCATTTCGTTCAAGTTGACAATCTAAAGTTGTTAAATTTTCAAAATTTTCAGAATTTGAGAGAGGAAGATTAAATTGAAGATTGACGTCTTTGTTTTCAAGGGAATTTAAATTCAAATCAATTACTGAGATTTCAACAACTTCATTAAGATTTTCATCAATTTAAAAAGTTGTTAGTTGAAAATTTTCGATTTCAGTAAGAGTTGAATTTTCAGCAGAAGCATCAGTTTGAGTTTGAATTTCAGTTTCGCAGAAATCAGAGTTTTGCATCAGAGATTTTTCAAAATTTTCATTTTCATCAACAGTCATATCGTCAGAATCATCAATAATTGTTATGTACTGTTGTGATGAAGTTAATGGCTGACTATTTGGTTCAAAAGAAATGTTGGCAGAAACTTGTTTGTTGCTAGATTGAGATTTATAGTTGTTGAACAAGTTTGTAACTTCAGTTTGAAGAAGAGAAATTTGATAAACAAACCGATAAGAAACTTGTTCGCTATTGTCCATTCTTTGAGCCAGTTCTTCGATGTAAGTCAAGCCAAGTTTCATGGAATCCTCAAAGTCATCAACATCATTAATTCCCTCAAGTAATTGATTTTCTAGATTTTGCCAAAATTCAATGGTGTATTGAGACAGTTGTTCAATGATACGCGTGTTTTCGATATCTTTATTTTCAGAATCTTTCTCATCTAAAGTTCGCGCCCATTCCTTGATTTCCTCACGACAATTCCAAATTTCATGCATTAATTGATCGATTTCACTCAGGCTGTCATTAATAAAATTGGTAGACACATCAGACTTCAAAATGGTGCTTTTTAAATTCATCGTTTCTACGTGTTCCTCACTGGTAGACCTTAAAAATTCATCAACCTCATCTCTCAGAAGTCGTTCATTATCTAATTTCCACCTCCAACATCGCCAAAAATTTAGCTTGTTCGCAACGCATTTTTCATATTCGATAACCATCGTATTATGAAAATCATTTTGGTGTTCAAAATTTTCGTTGAAACCCGTGTTAAAATTGTTTTGAAATTCAGCATTTTGCTTATCCATTTGCGCTAATAGTCTCCTCATCTCAGATAAATTCTCCTCAATCGTAGAATGGCAGTTTTCATATTGTGGAGCAACAGTTTGTTTAGCGTTGTGGAAATTATTCGAAAAGTTTTCAGCTTGAAATTCATTTTGACTTGAATTGAAACCAAAATCATTTGAATTTTGAAAAGAATTGTAATTTTGGTTGTTCATGGGGCAAGCGCGCATGTACTAGAAGAAGAGAGTTTTTTCGTCGAAAAATCAGTTGCAAAACTTGTGGTTATAAAGAAGCTCTAGAAAAAATGTTAAAATCAACAACTTCGGATTGTATGAATACAGGTCTAGGCCAGGTTCGGACAGGGGTTATCAGTGTGTCACTAATCACCGTAGAAACACAACTGAAGGTTTAAGTACCTGTTTGAGTTCGAAACTCTACCGTTCCTTAGACACCTCAGAGAGTATCAATCCTAATTGTCAATTTAACGAATATTTTGTCAAATGAGCTTTGGGGGATCCTCAATTTGATTTCAAAAATAATTTATTTAAAAAAACAAAATTTCCAATTATTCCACGTTCGTTTTAAAAATTTAAACCACACATCAACAAGCAAAATATTCAGTCCCAGAATGAACAGTCTCAGAACCGTCACAGAACAGGAAATTGCAGAAATAATTTTTTTTTACAAGCAAGCCGATGCCCTGCAGAAGATTTTTACAAGCACTGTCTATATATATTTTTTATTTGCAGCAGCAGTCCCTGTAAAGTTAGAAAATACTCACCTTGATCGGCAGTTCGTCCAGTGTAGTTGAGTCGCGCTAGCGCGTTCACACCCCACTTGGTGTGCAACTGCTCCAACCCGTCCGCAGATTTATTGTTGTTTTTTAAGACCTTTTTCAAATTACTGATGTACCTGTTTTCGAAAAATCACTCAAACCCCTTTTTTTTTACAAACCTAATTTAAGATGGTAGTCCTAACTAATGCAAATAAAATCAAATAATTTCACACTAAAATTAAAATGTAGTTAACTAAAGCTAAAATGCAATTAACTAAAGCTTAAAAAAAACTTAAACACTAAAACTCAACACTAAACCAAATATGCACAGCCCATTTGAAAGTTCACAAGCCCATGCCCAATCATTAATATGAAACCCAGCAAACCGCAAATTCTAGAACATCAACCACTTCATATCTCTGCTATAACAAACCACAAAGCCAGAATCAAAGTTACGAAAGGAAAAAAACGAAAAAGAAATAAAAATAAAATCTTCGAATAGGCTTCGGATCTAAAGAGGAGGTTGTCGGGTTTTGAAATTCGGTTTTAGGTTGATCGAAGTTGGTCCCGATGTGGTGCGATTTGGTAAGAACTGGACTGTGAATCGGATTTGGGTTCAACTGTTGTAGATTGGAGTGATCAATGTGGTATTCGGTGAAGATTTGATGGTCTGTTTAGGGGAGATGCAGATTTGGGTTTGAGGTTGGGTGAGGAATGGGTGGTGCGGTTTGTATTATCGGAAACTGACGGTTGTTGTTTGGATAGGGTTCCGATGGCGATTTTTGGTAGATGAACGGTGGAATTGGAACAGTTGAACAGTGGAAGTTGCGAAATTGGAAGTTCCGATGCGGTTTTTTTTCTTTCTCGGAATTGATGTGTACTGGGAGTTGCGTATTGTGATGGGTGCGGAGGTTGCCGGATTTGAGCAGTCAAGTATGGTGTTTGGTTTGAAGGGTGAAGGGGATTGTCTGTGATGGTATGTGACTGGAAGCTGCGGTGAGGCTGATGCACTGTGATGGTATTTGATCATAGTTGTGTGGTGATTCTGCTTAAGGAAGTATGACGCTGTAAAGGGGGAAGAGTATCGTGGTTTTTGGACTGATTTCGAATGGTTTCTGTTGGTGAAGATGTTGAGAAGGTGGTGAGTGTGCTGTGAATCAGGGGGTTGGATGCTGACTGGTGGTATTGTTCGGTAGTGAGGATTCTGGAGATGGGACTTGCGTGATGGCTGATGGCTTGTAGTTTGATGTATGCGGTGGTATTTGATGGTAAATGGAAGAAGTGGGTTAACAGTATGTGGTTCTGGAGTTTCAAGGTTATGGGTTCTTGGTGGTTGATGAAGTGAATTGGCAGATGTATTGGAGTGTAATGATGGAGGAGTTATGCTGATCTCCGGTTTGGGTTCAGATTTGTGGTCGGAGGTGGTGATATTGTGGTGTATTTTTGGATCGAGATTGTGACTTTAGAGAAGGCAGTTTTGTGAAGAAGATGGGAGGAGGCTTTCTTACAATTTGTTGACGGTCAGTTTTGGAAAGGCAGGCAGCAAAATGTAGAAAAGGATTTTTTTTCTTCATAAAATATAGTAAAGAGGAAAGAAATGGTACAGGGAAAGAAATTGAAATTGGCAATGAAAAGGGAAAGAAATCAAATACAAAATTGCATTTTTTTTCCTCTCTTAATTAGAAGATCCCAATATCAATCAGCAATACCAAATCTATGCTAATCAAGAGATTTTTTTTATATATATAATTAAAAGTAAAACTAACAATTTTTTATAAAGAAAAACTAAAAAGAAAATTAAAATAAAAATATAACCCGAAGGATTATTAATAAAAATTATTTTGGTCCCCGGCAACGGCGCCAAAATTTGTTTGCGAACAAATTATACAATTGTAAACAACTGTAAAATCCGTTCGGCTTTCCTAAACAACAAGGATTGTTGTAGAGGGTGTCGAACTCTGGGACCAAAAATATTTTAATTAATAAATCCAATCAAGTTATTCCAAGATTTTGATTGATTGAAAACACAGGAAATAACAACAATTAAATAAAGAAGAGAGATTTATCTAATAAGAGAAAGCAATTAGGGGATAATGACATAGATTAGATTCACACTCATCAATAGCCAACAAATAAATATGGATCTAATTCATGTTTCTGTCACAAACACGAATCAACGATAAATAGATTCTTAGAAACAAATAAGTAAATAACGACAAGCATAGCCTATGCAGGAGCTGAGCTCTTAAACAACCATAGACTATCAGGACAGATTCACAAATTAATTTCTAAAATCCTAAATTAGATCTAAATCTGATAATTGTTAGATCGAACACGAATATACCCTGTGAAGGAGCATAGCTCTTAAACGACACAGAATATGAAGGTTCAGATCTAACCCTTGATCCAGATCTAGATCTACATATATAAAGTCCTCATCTATTGGCTATGTGATTCATGTTGAATCATATCTATTAGCGTCATCACCCCCTAATCAAAGGGGATTAGCTAGACATAGCTAAAGAAGAAGAGAAACAGAAATTAAATAACATGAACATAAATAAAATAAAATAACAACTAAGAGAAATGGAGAAGAAGAGTTTTATTCCAAGAAGTGAATTGCATAATAAAACTAAGTGTGTTTTTACATGAATAAGATACAAGGTATTTATAGTTGTATTGGCCAAGGCTAAGAGGCTCATCACACAATGTGGGACAAAAACCCATTTTCAAAATAACACATAATTCAAGTAGCTAAGTGTGAACACATTTGAATGAGAAGCCTTGCAAAGGAGCTAGTGTGAACGCATGCAGAGAAAATAGGTTGCGGGCTTTAACTCCAATTGCCTTGAGTATGAATAAGAACTCCAAGTGATCAGAAAAGCATTGAATCTTAACTTTGAAATATGCAGCAGAAAGTAGTTGAACAGCAACATCTCTTCAGATCTTCAAGCTTTAATCCAGCTTTAAAAGTCAACACTCTTCTTGCGCAAATTCTTCAAGCTTTTCAACAATTAAATGCATTAATCCATTTATCTCAGATAATCTGAAAAACACAACTATAAATACACAGTATCAGTTATTTTAAAGATAAAATAAGATAAATAAGCGGATAAAATATACACATTTACGTGTATATCAGATAGCGATGTTAAAAACATGATTTTTAACATATACCGCGTGAAACAGATCTCGTTGGAAACACGACAAAGATTTTTCTACATATGAAGAGTCGCGGTGTTTGGTTTAGCTAATGGGTGAGAACTTCTCACTTTTAATTTATTTTCTAGTTGAAATATATACTAGGATGCAGACGGTGCTTAGTAGCACCCGACACCCGTTGTCCACAGACCATGGATGACTTGTTTGTTTAATTGATGTGTTGTGAAAGTTGATTGTGTGATGTGGGATATAATAAAATATTTTATAGTTGAAAATGTTTTATAGTTAAAAATATAATTTTTAACGTGTATATAAAATAAATATTTATAAACAAATCGGACGATTTGTTTATATACACACATTTGACTGATATTGATTCGGATGATAAATTTTACACATCGCCCAACTGCATAAATAAAACCTGTGTTTGATTGTTTGAAAACCCCACATGGGTGTTGGGATGAAATTGGACATACACTAGTCCCAATAATTAGCTGTATGTCGATCGATTGATTGACAGGCTGTTATAAGCGTTAAATATTTATATTTGATGCTTATGTAGTGTAGAACGCACTCTGGATGATGGTTGATTATTTATCGTTGCTATGATATACATGGGTTGTAGGGAATCCATATAATTAACATTATATGGTAATTGATTGGGCCTCATTCCAAGTTGGAAAATAAAGAATATTCATGTGTTGAATAAAATATATGTTCATGTGTTGAATAAAGAAAATTCATGTGTTGAATAAAATATATATTCATGTGTTGAATAAAGAAAATTCATGTGTTGAATAAAATATATATTCATGTGTTGAATAAAAGAAAATTCATGTGTCGAATAAAATATATATTCATGTGTTGAATAAAAGAAAATTCATGTGTTGAAGAATATATTCATTTGTTGAATAGAATAACGAAGTTATTGAAATATATAAAGCTGTGTTGATTAGATTTGCGCCATTTTGACGGGAACGATATCTATATCGATTTTATTCATTTTTATAATGAATATCGAAAAGGAATTGATTTCAAAATATAATATTTTGAAAATACTATCATTTATATATCGATGATACGGAATATTCAATTTTGATTTGAAATTGAATATGAAGTTGAAATCGTTTTGAAAACGAATTTAAAACGATTTATAAAATACGTTTTAAAAGGAAATCGACGAAATATATAATATATATATATAACGGCCTGAATAGAACGCGCCGCGCTGCGGCAGTTCGCGAATTTCGACCATTGACTTCGAATGGACGTTACAGAAGATCCGACCGTCGGATTCTCCTAAAACCGGAACCGTTGGGTTTGTATCGAAAAGAGATTTCTAATGAATATTAGAGATTTGAAATCTAACGGTTGGATTTGGAATTATGTCCAAATCAAATTTGGAAAAGGTCGCTGTAAGTGCAGTTTGATGGCCGTTGATGGAAATCGACTGTACGGGCCTTGATAAAATTATTAAAAATATCAATAATTAGTGTAAAATCGTAAGAAATGATTTGTAAAGAATTGGGATGAAAAACTCCAAATTTGAAAAGATAAAAATAGTTTTTTTATCGAAATGAACTAGTTTTGAACTAGAATTATAATCCATTTATTTTTGAAATAAATAAATGGGATTTGAAAGGGTTTTAAAAGTAACCAGAATTTCCAATAATTGATTTGGAATGGATTTGAATCGAAATTGTCTTTGGAATATTTCGATGTTGGATTTCGTGATTATACATATATTGTTATGGAAGTTTGAAAGATATATTTATATCGTATTTCCAATACGATATTTGTTGGTCGTAGAATTTGATATTGAATATAAGCCGAAATATTTTCTATTCAGACCCTTGTATTTAATATCTAATGGGATTTGGGTTTGTCGTGAATGGTGTCTTCATTAACACTGTTCTTAAACCAGTTGAGAAAAATATTAAATCCTTTTATTTAGATTTAATGAAATGTGCCAATTAAATGATATTTAATTGGAATTGAATTGGAATTGATTTTTGGGTTTATCGTGAACGGTGTTTTAAATAACACTCGTTCTTTAACCCTAATTAATGAAATGTGAATTGGGTTTGTTGTGAACTGTGTTTTTAACGACATTCGTTCTTTAACCCGATTTGCAGTGAAATGAGATTTGGAATTTATAAATCTTTTGTTAAGATTTAAAGGAGATTTTCCAAAGTAAAGTTTTCCAATTTAATAAAATAAATTGGAATGGAATGGAATTCGATTTGGTGATAATCGAAGTGAATTTCTGTGGAGGAAGACTGCTAATATATATGGAATTTAAAAGGCTTTGACGTTATTCCATTTATATTATTAGTTAGATATGGAAGTTCATATCGATTATATACATTGATCTGTTTTCCGTGAAAATTCCTTTGTTAATGGAATGTGATTTTGGGTTTATCGTGAACCGTGTTTTATATGACATTGGTTCTTTAACCCAGTTAAAGACAGGATATGATTTCCCAAGTTAAACAATCATTAATATTGATTTTTGGGAAGATTAAAACCAAGTGGAGTTTTAATGAATCTTTAATTAGATTGAAATGATCGAGAATGGAGTATCACCAGTTTTGCTCTAGGCGATAGTTAAATCTTTAATTAGATTTGAACGTGAAATGGTAATTGAATTTACCGATAACACCGTGGTGTTAAATATGAAGTATTACCAGTTTTACTTCATGGGATGAATAGGTTGGGGTTGGGAAATTTAACAAGTGATTACTTCGGTAAGGTTCGTTAATCCCGACTAGTTTGGATAAACCATAATTAGGTTCGAATTGCTATTCAAAAGAAGATTAAAGAATAAATTTAAAGAATTTATCTTTGATAAAATTAATGGGAACCTTTCCCAAAGTATAAGGATATTTGAATAAAAGAATATTATGAATTGGAATGAGGCGTATGTTGTGTTTGTGTAACACTTGTAGATTATATACGCGAGTTATTCAGAAAGACCGGGTTTATCCCATTCTGAATAACTGATTCGACGATGTGTCGAGGATGAAGAAGGTGGTCTAAGACCGGAGGTCTTCACATCATTTGGACAATTACTGATGATCTTGATTGGGCTATACACCCAAGAGGAGGGAATCAGTTGGTGATCGTCCAGACGTACTTGGAGATCGATGGATATGCGAGGTACAAGGTGCCTCCGGTTTCGTTCAGACCCAGAACGGACTTGTAAATGGACTGTGTGTCTGACATTGGATATCATTCTGTGTGATTGATGGATATCGGTTGCATGGAGTGGTTTGCCTGTGTGGCATGCTATGATGCAAATGATCAAGGATTTTGTTGAAAAGCAAAGTCTTGTGGTTGATGATCAAAGCACCACCTGTATGACATAGCTTTGTGTAGCGTTAATTCGCGAGCCTCGCACCCCGGTTGTGAACCAGAAACAGGAGAGGACCTCAGGGAGGGCATGCGTTTCTTTCTAGCTAGGGTGGTGTCAGTGATCTACCAGCCCTGACATTTATATTATTTTCACCTGTGTGGTTGTTGGATTGCGAGGCGCCTCAGATATATCGGTCGATCTGGGACCGATGGAGTCATTTGGCTCATTTACGCCCCATAGGATGGGGAAACGTAGTGCTCAGGGTTTAATTTTAATCCACATCGAGTGGACCGGCCCTGACGATCCAAGGTGCAGTTTCGGCTGTTCCTGAGACATGGTAGGCTAGATTGTCTCAAAGCGGTGAGGAGAATCCCTGGCCTCGGTTCACAGATGGAAATCCAACTTCCGATACGTGACATTTGCGGTTTGATTGTAGAGCCTATATATGGCGACATAGTGGTATGTGGCACTTATGCCGTCTATGATTGATACTTATGATTGAAATTGTTTTGACACTATACACTTATAGTAATAATAAAATATGAAATTTAGCGTATCAATCATTCTTTGGCTATTATAAGGTAAAACCCTATCCTCCGGCTTGTGTTGCATTGTGTGATGGGACCTGGGTCTTATAATAGCTTCATTGTTCTTTATTTAGCATTGCGCTATTGTTTTATGCACTGGTATTCTTGGGAGGAAACCCGTTCCGTGTTATACGGCATGGCCCCTGGATTTACCTAACTTTAAAATAAAGATTAATAACTGTTTTAGTTCTCACACCAATCACATGACTGACCTGGAGTTTATTGTTTTAACCTAAACTCTGGGTGCCCTTATTTCGACACGGGTAGCTAGTAGTTTTGGTTTTGCAGATTTATATTCACAGAATCCTGATTTACGGCTGAAGCGGTATTCGGAAAGCTTTGTTCCGTGTATCTGTTTTCAGTTGTGCTTTGTATTGTTTTTCCGCTGCGATGTATTTAAATGTAATTTAAATCTCTGATATTTTTTGTGTAATATTTATTCATACTCTGTATATTCTTGTAATCTGATGAAATTGTTGTAATATACAATGAAATATTCTTTTGTTTGCGTTCCGATGTGGCTTGTTCTCAACTCAATCCGTGCTTTCCTTCACGTGGAAGTTCGGGTCGTTTCAGTATCTATCTCAATTATTTTATTTATGTGTGTATACGTACATATATACATATATACATACATATGAAATTATATGTATATAATATGAAATTAATACCCATATATTTGTCGATTCATAGTGTGCAGGTGTGTAGTTTCTAATTTTTCTTTCTTCAAAAGAATAAAGCACCAATAAGGAACAAATGCAGCACATTTTATCTAGATATTTAGCCCTTACCAATGAGCTACAACTTTCTTTAATGTTGATGTGGAAGAGTAGTGTTTTCTTTGCAATTGATCATTTATTAAAGTAAATAAGAATTTTTATCAAATAATCTGTAAAAACACAAAAAGATACGTAGTGTAACATTCATTTATATACAATAAAGATAAGATACGAGTATAAAAACGAACATTTTTATATGATTATGAAAAATCTATATCAAGAATACTACAGAAGTACGATGAAAGATTTATGAATTTGAGGTCCAAAGTGTGTTGGATTACTAAGGCGTTTTCACTAAAGATACTTGGATGAGCAAGGAAGGCACATTCACATGCATAAAACTTGAAATATCCCAGAATTCAATATGTTCCTCTCTCGGGTTATACTCTACTCCTAGAGAAGTTCAATTACAATAAAAACAGATTTTTCTCCATGTTTTATGGTAAATCATTTTTGTATAAACCGAATAAAGGATAATTTTTGTGCAGGATGTTAGATAATAGTAATACATATTTTTTCATTATTTCCTTTGGTTTACTTTATGTATAACATGTAGATTACATGATCTTTAGACCATACAACCCTAGTGAAGCTTTTTGATAAGTATGTAAATTTAAAAAGAAAGTTTAAAGAAGAATTACAACTTTTTAACACTTTTCTCTCTATTGGAGATAACTTCTTAGAACACCTTCAAGGGGTATATCATTAGTTGTCTGGCTCTAAATTTGACTTCTTACGGGAGACAAAAAGTATGGTTAGATACGACCCAGAGTTCCAGCTGGGCGATTGTATAACAAAAAAGATTTATTGAGCGACTAAAATAATTTGTACTCATTTTAACTTATGAGAGTTCATTTTGAAAATTGTACTAAATAAAACTTGTAAAATTAATTGAATGAAAAACACACCTTTTGTTTTGAAAATCTCATTTTTATTTTGTTTTATTAGGAGGATTCTCCGACCCTGGATAACATCTGTTTTGACATAAAAATAAAGAAGATCTCAGGCATTTGTTTTCTAATAATCCTAAGGCCTAGAAGTGGTTTTATCTTTATCACACACAAAATACTATTTCAAGTAAGTCCAAAGGCATAATTGAAGACATAGAAAAGAATCTCAAGGCCAAAAACAAAGAAGTTGATGAGCTTATTAATATCAGTGATCTCCCGCCCAAAAGTAGACTAAATTACTCTGAGGTCGCCATACTTCATCCAAAAATCAATGATCCATAAGTGGGACTGTTAAGAAAACAAGCTACCATCCAATCACTTGAATTTATCACAAGTAGAGATGAATCTAGTTTACCGACTCCTACTTCCTCCTTTGGTAAAGATCCATTTCACGCTATTTGAAACCCTTCAAAGAGCCTAAAAGAAGCCATTGTCGACGATTAGTGCCAAAGAATCAAATTTGAGGTGACAAAATACCTAATCAAGCAATGGGATAACACATTTTTGGAGAGAATTCATTATATATCTTTCAATACAAAGATCATTAACACTAGATGTTTTTTCAACTCTGAAAGATCAAGAGGCTAAGCGATAAATTAAGGGACTTAATATCAGATGGTAAAGCTTTCAAGATTACTATAAATGTTCAAATTTCTTTTTTTTGACGATGAGAATCTTGTAAGGAAGAAGAAGAAGAAACTCAAACACGTTCTTATAATAAATATTATTTACTTCACAAATCTTCTCCAAGCGCTAAAGGCTTAAAGAGATTTGTTCAAGACCTTATTATGTAGACAAATTCTTCACAAAGCGCTAAAGGCCTAAAGAGATCTGTTTAAGAACTTAATATGTAAATTCAGTAAAGAAGATTTGTAGGATTTCGTAGAGTGGTCATATAGAAAATCGGATAAGTGGTTGGGAAACTATGGCAGCTTTAAGTTTAAAATTGTCAGTCAGAATCAGAAGATGATTGGTGGGTTGAATTAGTAACCGGATTGCCTATAGATGTAGGTTAAGAAATCATTTAAATGTTTCCCTCCCATTTCATAGCATCTTAAAAACCTAATTCTACTCTAATTCTCGAATCAATCCATAAATTCTTGGTTAAAATCATTTCAGATTGTCTCTAACTTCGCACTAAAGACAAAATCTCATCACTTGTTTGCATTCTCATTTGATTTCTCGCAATCCAGATCGGATCTCACCTTAATTTGATTATCTAGTGGACCTATTTTGTGGTAATGATCTCTTACTTATCTATGATGGATTATGCGTAATTAGGTGATTTCATGGTAGAAGTAACACTGAAATTGATTAAAATCTAGGTAATTCTAGATTTATAAAGCCTAATGTTTGTTAAAGAACGTGGAATCAGGATCTGAAGGCAAGACTAACACTAGAGGGGGAGTAAATAGTGTTTCTAAGGAATTTAGAGAAATCTTAAACTTAAATGATCTAGTATATGAATCACACACAAAAGAGATGATCACAGACACATAATCAAACACAAACGCAAAAACAGATAAATATAAAATATAGAAGAGGAAAGAACACACCAGATTTTATTCTGGTTCGGATTACTCCTACGTCTAGTCCCACGCAATGCAGGATTGCGCAGTGTTTTATTAATATCACTATCCAAGTACAATCCCCTTGATTTCATGGCTACAAGGTTGGCACCGCTCCAACCACTCTTGATTCCACGGCTACAAGATTACCACCGCTGCTTTTCCTTGATCTCAAGGTTACAAGGAACATACATTTTTGCAAACACTTCCCAAATGATTACGACAGCTCTATAACTCTTCAGTAGCACTTCAATTCAGAGAGGAATGAGTATAGAGTGAGGAAAGAAGAAGTTTTATGTAATTAGAGTAGAAATCAGCAAAGTAGAAGTGTAGAAATCAATATAATAAGAAATATTAATGGTGGGATGAAGAGGGGTGAAGAAGAAGAAGAAGAATAATCAAAAGATTCGAAATCAGGCCTTATTTTTAAGATTTGAAAGGTTGTAGCGCTTCTGGAACGTTACAAATAGTGAAAAGACACTTTATTTGAAAATTGAAAATATGACAGTTATCTGTCGACATAGACATATATGTATGTTGACATATGCATGTATAATTTTTTTTAAACTATTTTTTAAGCGGTTAACTATATATATAATTCTGAAAATTCATGATTTAAAACTTAGTGATATAAATGAGTATTATAAGTGTATAATCATATAAAAACATAATTATATATTATATAAATATATTTATAAAATTATAGAGTTTAATATTATAAAACCATAAGATTATTAAACTATATAACTATATAAACTTATATACTAAACTTAAAACTTATATTTGAAATCATAATTAAGTTAGAAAAGCAATTTGAAATTAGAATTAGAATTTCGAAAATCAGAATTTGAAATTGAATTTGAATCTGAACATAGAGTGCATTTCAGAGTCTTACGTATAAACTAGACTCTATTACTATATTTGTTTTAAACTCTTGATTACTCATGAGTCTTGAATTCCTTTGTATTCTGAATCTATTGAAACTCTAAAACTGTACAGTCTTCAGTATTAATTCTTATATACAAATCCTGCATATTTATGTGTGTGTGTGTGTGTTCTAGATTGAAATGCTAGTATATATTTTATAACCAATGATAATTGAAATAAGGTTGTTGTCATCAAAACTCCATTCTGTAAAAATCTCCCCCTTTTTGATGATGACAACCTTTATTTATAAAATATCCATACCTGTTGATTCTGATTCTTCTAATACACCCCCTGTCATCATGAACCCTATAATAATCACCCTTAAACTATGGATAACTAAACCTTATTTTATAATTTCTCCCCTTTTGTCATTATCAAAAAGAAATTCTAAACATACCCCCCTAATTCCTATATCTATTTATACATATCCCATGATTATATTAAAATAAATTACTCCCCCTTAATTTAAGCCTATAATCAATAGAAAGTGTTTAATATTTACAATTATACAAGTTTTAAATCCAAGCAAATCAATCCAATCAATATTTACAGAAAATGTTTGAAACAAATTCGCACAAATTCAATTCAAACAAATCATACCAAACAATTTGAAATCAAACGTCTCTTGGTTCTACCACCCATTCATCTTTTCCAGAGATTGGGTCTTTCTTAATGTTTTTCTAGTTTTCCTCATTGTTGAGTGGTGCTTTGTTGTTCTCATCTCTGAAATGGGAAGAGATTGACCATTGAATTACATCAAAGTGTTTCTCTTGATATTCAACCATTCACATCTGAATTAATTCTTGTTGACGCTTATTACGTAGTACTACAGAAAGAATATTCTTGAAAGAGTTCAAAGTTTCTTCAAGAGTTTCACTTAAATTATGTATTGGATTGCCATAATTTGATAATTTTAGATAAGAATTGATTAGAGGGGAAGAAGAAGTGATAGAATAATTTTTTTTGGAAGAAATAGGTTTATATAGGGTCTGGAATTCGTTAGATTTGAATAGACATGAGTTACTTATTTTAATTTTAAATTTTGAACAAATTTGAAATTCTGTCAGTTATATGTCGACATAGTGACATATGTATGTCGACATATACTACAATTTTTTAATTTTCAGTTAACTGTTATTATATTATTTTAATTCTAATATTTTTATAGTAACTTAAAGATAGTTTTAACATAAATAAAACATAATTCATTTCAACTTAAAAGCAAATACATCCAACTAATTACGAGACACTAAATACGAGTTTCGAAAGTAAATACAAGCAAATTCTAAAGATAACCTAGACTAGATAGGCTTAGATTTCAGCGGATGATGAGGAGGAAGATGAAGTTCCAAGTTTTCTTCCTATTTTTCCAATGAACCTAGACATATGAGTTAGTGTCTTCTTGAGATTATTTTGGTTCTTGACAATTTTCACTTGATTTTGAACAAATGTCTCTTTGAAAATGGTTCTAGTGGTGATTGGACACTCTACACTTTCCAAAGAAGTTTCTTCTTCTTTTTCGATCCATAGGCTCTTGTTCTTGTTGCATTCGAGCTTGTTTGTCTTCGAATGCCTCAAAGGTTTAAAGGTGGGTGGAATTTGCATAAAGTGTATATTTGTGGAGTTAAACACCTTTCTTGGCACAAACTCTTTTCCATTGAGATTAACTCCAAAATATTTGAAGATTCGAGTAAGGTAAACTCCATAATAAAGAGTGTTTTCTCTAGTTGACATTTCTTTGGGCTTATGTTCTTTTAAGATCATATCGGCCACCATTGATAGCAAAGAATGCCTTTTGGACTTTGAGAATCCGGTTGTTGAAGTTTCCAGAACGAGGAGTGATGGTATGTTAAAGGAGGAGGTTTACGATTCTTGTTTTTGGGCGGAAAAAGCGATTTTTGAAATTCCATATGAGCATCGGTTTCAAATATGTAATGATAAGTTTCCAAATCCGTTTCTTTGATTTCAAATTCCAAAAAGTCCGAGCCCGTACTTTTACAATTCAAGATATTGCCCAAAATTGCACAATCTAGAACGATTTGTATGCCTTTTTGCGCTACTCCAGATTTGATTTTCGTCTCCTTCGTAAAAGCCACGATTGAGATTTGCATATAACATTTTGACGAGTTTCAGGTAACATACTTCATTGTTATCCCGAGCGTTAATCAAGCTCAATACTTCATTATGATTGAAAAGAGAAGGAAGATCATAAGATGGAAAGTCTTCAAAGATGGCGAAAGCTCCCATATTGACTTTTGCATTTGCTACATAGTCAACATAGGTTTTCATTGCTTCTCTATCATTGTGAAGATATCCTTTGATGGTTTTGGATAATCTTATTGTTTTAGGGGTGCTAGAGGAAGCCATTAGAGATTTTTGTAGAGTATAGATATGAAGATAGTTGTCTGAATTTTGAATGAGAGATAGATTGAATAAGATTGAATAGATGTATAAATAGAGATTGAATGGGGCACAACTTTTCTAAAATCAATGACACCTTTTCAGACCTTGGGAGTTGGTGAAAAGTTGGAGGGAAGTTTGAAAGTCTAAACTTCTGAAATTCAAAATTTGAATTTCATTTTCTGGTCTTTATGTCGACATACCCTTCTATGTATGTCGACATACATGCAGAAATACAAAAGACATGTTGTTTTGACTTTTTGATTTTATATTATCAATTTATATATCATGTTTTATTATTTCTAGTATTAATATTAGTCCTAACAAACATCCAAAATTTATTAGTTTATTATTATTTTGAATTTCAAATTTGAATTCTAAATTTCAAGTTTGAATTTTAAAGTTTAAATTTCAAATTCAAAGCAAAGCAAATAAACAAAGCAAAAAAATATCCATTAAACCAAAAAGTTAAAAATTAACTAAGGCATACTTGGTTTTCAGATCAATTTCTTCGATATTTTCTGAATTCTGAATTGCTGTGAAACACATATTTGAATTTCCGATTTCTGGCTCTTCATCGCTTGATGATGAATATGAATCACCTATAGTTGTTGCGTATGCCCTCTTTCTTTTCTTCGATGAATTACTATTGTCCGTCTTTTTAATTGATTTATCTGCATATGGACAGATTCTCTTTATATGGCCTGGTTTGTTGCGGTTATAACATCGATCGTTATTTCTTCCTGAACTCCCTTGATTATTTATTTGATAGTTATTTCTCCTTCTGTATCTTAGAAACTTTATGAAATTTCTTGTTATTCAGGCTGTTTCTTCATCGTCTTTACTGCTTGAATTAGAATTATTTGTTATTGCTTTAAATGCTATGGATTTCTTTTCAGTTGGCTTATTTTCCTTTCTTTTCTGTAATTGGACTTCAAATGACTTTGGATTCCCGATTAACTCCTCAATCTTCATTTCACTGACATTATTGGCTTCTTCAATCGCCAATGTTTTCTGATCCCATTTTGGAGTCAATGAACTCAATATTTTCCTGACTTGACCTTCTTCTGAATAAGTCTATTCCAATGTTATTAATGAAAGCACTATCTCTTGAAATCTGCAATACATATCGGAGATAGATACATTCTCTTTCATTTTGAATAACTCAAACTGATTAATTAGCATTGATATCTTAGTCTGTTTAACTTTATTGGTTCCTTCATGAGTTATTTGTAATGTTCTCCAAATTCTGTAAGCATGTTTACAAACAGAAACTCTATTAAATTCATTTATATCTAATGAACAAAATAACATATTCATGGCTTTAGAATTGCTTTGTGCAACAGCCGTTTTTTCATTAGTCCATTGCGGAAAATTAGTTGTGGGTTCAACATAGTCAGTCTGTGTACTATTCCATCTAATCCTACTGATTGTAAATATATTTTCATTCTACATGCCAAATATGAATAATTACTGCCATTAAACAATGGTGGTATGACAGTGGACTGACCCTCTACAAAAGAACTATTATTACCAGTGTTGGTTGCCATTTAATATTTTCAAAACTCATATTTTGAACTTTTTGAAAACCTATGCTCTGATACCAATTGTTAATGAACGTGAAATGCGGATCTTAAGTCAAGACTAACACTAAGAGCATCCCCAACGGTGAGCTAATTCATGTTACAAATCGTAATATTCGTAGTTTTTGCACCCCAACAAATATCCCAAACCTTAATATTCAGCAAAATATTACGGGGCCAATTCGGAATTGGCCCCGCGAGCCGATTAAATCGGCTCGCGACAACAGAAAATGAATTTTTTTTTCTTTTGTCGCGAGCCGATTTAATAGCCTCGCGACGTCGCGAGCCGATAAAATAGGCTCGCGACGTCACGAGCCGATAAAATAGGCTCGTGACGGGATAATTTTTTTAACCATTGGGAACAACACGTAATATTCAGCTGAATATTACGTGTTGTAATATTCCGGGTATGAATGTTGTTGGAGTTGCTCTAAAGGAAGGGTGAGTAGTGTTTCTAAGGAATTTACAAATATCTAAAACTTAAACAATCTACTATATGAATCACACACAACAAAGATGATCACAAACACAGAATCAAACACAAACACAGAAACAGGTAAATACAAAATGCATAAAAGGAAAGAACATACCGAATTTTATACTAGTTCGGATTATTCCTACGTCCGGTCCCACGCAATGCTAGTGTAACAACACGGAATTTCAGAGCCAATTTAAAATTTTAATTTTAGCTATTTTAATGGGTTTTGAAGATTTAAAATGATCTATTTTAAATATTAAAGATTTAAAATTTATTAAAATCGAAGTTAGAATGTATAAACTTATATTAATTATAAAACGAACTCGAAATAGCGCGGTAGTTTGAAAAATTGATTTTTAATTTCAAATGAATGTACAGAATTCAAAATAAATCGAATTTCGGTAAAACAAGAAATATTGGAATATTTTGAACTGTAATTTTCTAAGTAATGTTAGAAATTGAGATTTCACTTTATAAGTTAAAAGTTATGTTCAGATTAAAATTTAAAATAGTCGCTATGGAATTTATATATATTTTAATATAATATATAGCCCTTAAAAATAGCCATGATGCAAACGACCTCCGTTTACGACGAAACCACTTTTGTTGGATCTGGAATGTCAAATTATAGTCAGGTTTCAAATTTCATAATTTTTGGAATTAATATGTAAGAGTGTAAATTTAAACATGTATGGTAAATTCAGTTTAAATTTAGGGTGCATTTTTTACAGGTCCCTATTAAGTTTTAAAATTAGGTTCACATCCAGTCACAAACTTATTATAAATTAGGTCCCTATTTTTCAAAAATACAACAAAAACCAAATAAAAAAATAAAAAAATATGAAAATTAATATTTAAATAAATTATGCATTTGACAAAAAAAATCATTAAAAAAAATAAAAAAACACGCATAAAAAACAGCGAATATATGCAGTTAAATGCATAATTTTATGCACGAATTCCATTTTTGCATATATATGTGATAATATTCCAATGTTGCATCTGAGTTTATTTTTTAGCATATTTCTGTGCAAGTATTACATCATTCTTGCATAAAAATATGCAATATTTCATAACAGTGCAACTCAGCTCATTTTTATTTGCATTCAAGTGTGTAAGTAAATCCGAAGCATGCACACACATGTGCAACATATCTGCAAGCAAACCATTAGCATAATTTTCTTTATGCAATAATTGCATATATCTATGCAAGTATTGGCAATACTTGCATACATATATGCAACTTTTTTTTTCTTGGTGTAGACTTATGCTATTATTTCCAGATTTTAGAAAATTTATTTTTTTTACTCAGTTCCGCATTTTTTCCTGGCACAAAATGAAGGAGGCATAACCAAAAAAGCAAAAGGAGGATGCATAAAAGTATGAAACAGATCCTAAAAAACAGGAGGTGGAAATTCAAAAATAGGGGGTGGGTTTATGTTATAAACTATGACCGGATGTGAGCCTAATTAAGTTTGCTTTTAGGGATGTGTGCCTAATTTTCACATAAATTTAATCGACTGGAAAAAGGTCATTTTTCAAACAGTTTTCAAATTCGATGAAATTAATTTTGTTAGGACCGTATCGTCAAAACATAGCTAGATTTAATTTTTCTGTAATTTTTGGAGTCAGTGTGTGGCCCCGGTAAATTAAAATGTACGTTCAAATCCAATATTGACCATTATATTAATTTATATTTTAACTTTGAGAAAAACTGACTAAAACAATTGAATTGGCTTACGAGACATATTTCATTGTGTCCGGAATAAGGGTATTTAGCTAGGGATGACAGTCATTGGGTTCGATTTGGAGTTCGGATTGAAAACTAGTACTTTTGGAAATTAAATAATATTAAATATAATTGATTTTCTATAAAACCCTCAGGAAACCATAGCCTCCAGTCCTCATTTCAACGTCCACAATTGTCCCAATTTAATCCCCCAAAGTCTCCACCTACGATTCAAATTTCAACAGGAAATCAAAACGAGAATTGTAGAGTTTTTCCCCCTGTTCAAATCCATACCACTTTGATGACTTCTAGATGCTTGAGGCATTCGAATTTTCTTGTCAAAGTCACCGGCTTACAGGGCGTTATCAGGCCAACTCGGGTCATCGAGTTCGATGCTGGCGAGGGTGGAGGCGCGGCTCGCGTAGGGCATCAGCTAGGTGAAGTCTGATGGGGTCACGGTGGCCCTAGGCGGCGCAGCTGCGTGATGTTCGAATCGACGATTTGGGGTTTCCAGGAAATTAAAAGAGGAAGAGGGTAACATGTTTTAAACGTTATTAATTTAATTAATTATTTATTTAATTATCCCAATGTATTTAAACCCATATCTTCTTCATACGAGGTCCAAATCCGACGATTTCAATTGCGTTGGAATCATAGTGAAAATATCTACACAATGGAACTGACCAGAACGAAAATGGAGCAAATTGGATTTTCAGCTAAATTAAACACGTGTTTAATTTAGTTGAAAAATACAATCTTCAAATAAAGACTGGTGGAGTGGAAAGCAATGTGAGAACTCTCTTACCCCATTCATATTTGTTATGTTATTATATCATAGGATGTAAATGGGGCGTAGTAGCTCCTGTCACAGTTGTTTGAGACCATGGATGTTTAGTTTATTCTTGGGTTATTGGTTGATAGTTGTTGTTTGGATAAAATTGTTGTTTATGGCGTGAGCCAGTATCAAGAGAGGGGTAATGCTTAGACATTACTCCGGTTCTATAAATAGCGTTGTTATAATGGCAAATTTTTCTGAAAATAGTAATGTATAAAAATTAGATATGCGATAGTTGAAATAGGAATAAATATTCATTTACAAATCGTACGGCTTGTTTATGTACACCTATTTAACTGATCTTGATAGGGACGATAATTTTTACTCATCGGCCAAATGAACAAATAATAATCAGTATTTGCTGGATGAAAACCCTGCATGGGTACTGGGTGGTATTTGACATACAGTAATCCCAATTGTTAATTTGTATGTCGATTGATCAATCGACAAACTGTGGTAAGCGTTATTTATTTAATGCTTATACAGTTGTAGAATGCACCGTAGATGAAGTTTGAATGTTTAATGATTATTTATCATTATTGTTGAATACATGTGATGTAGAAATCCATATAATTAAAATTATATGGTAATTGATTGAGTCACGTTCCAATTCGAAAATAACGAATATTTAATATAATATTCAGTGAAGAATAAAATTGTGATTTTGATGTCCGATTTTGGATGGACACGAAATATTGAAATGTGAAGTCGAGTTAAGTAGTTAAACGCCAATTTAAGTCGAACGGGTTATCAGTCGATTTTATTCATTTTATAAATTGATACGAAAGGAAAATGGACTTCAAAATCTGATATTTTGAAAATATTATCATTTTAAATTTCATAATGATAAGGAATATTCAATTTTGATTTAAAATTTAAATGGAAGTTGGAATCGTTTTTAAACGAATTTATTAAAATACATTTTTAATGGAAATCGATGAAATATATATTATATATTATATACTATATATAAATGGTTTGAATAGAACACGCCGCGCATCGACCTTTTGCGAATTTCAACCATTGACTTCAAATTGATGTTATGGGAGATTCGGCTGACGGATTCTCCTAAAACCAGAATCGTTGGGTTCGTATCAGAAGGATCTTTCCAATTAATATTAGATATTTAAATTTGAATGGCCGGATTTCAAATTATGTCCAAATCAATTTCAGAAAAGGTCGTTTTGGATGCAGCTCGGTGGCCGTTATTGGAAACCGACTGTAAGGGCCGTAATAAAATTATTAAAAATATTGAAAAATCATGTAAAATCAAAATAAATGATTTGGAAAGATTTTGGATGAAAAATTCCATATTTGAAAAGATAAAAATATATTTTTATCAAAATGAACTACTTAATAAATTGAATAAAATCCAATGATTTTAGAAATAATAAATTGGATTTAAATGGTTTTAATATAACTAGAATTTTCCAATGTATGAAATGGAAAAGATTTAAATGGAAATAATCTTCGGAATATTTCGATATTGGATTCCATTATTATACAGATATTGTTGAGGAATTTGGAAGATACAGATATCGTTATTCCCGATATCCGTTAGTTTCAGAACTTGGTATTGAATATAAGTCGATATAATTTCTATTCAGAACCTTGTATTTAATATCAGATTGGATTTTAGGTTTATCGTGAATATTGTCTTTAAAATAACATTTGTTCTTTAACCCGATTAATAGTGAAGATATGATTTGGAATTTATAAATCTTTTTATAAGATTTAATGGAAAATTTCCAAATTAAAGTTTTCCATTAATACATTGAATTGGAATTGAATGGAATTCAATTTGGTAATAATCGAAGTGAGCTTCTGTGAAGGAAGACCATTACTATATATTTAATTTAAAAGGCCTTGCCATTAATCCATTTATATTAGTAGTCTGATACAGAAATTTATATCAATTACACATTGATCTGTTTTCCGTGAAGATTCCATAATTGATGGAAGCTGATTTGGGGTTGATTGTGAACTGTGTTTTAAATGACATTAGTTTTTAACCCAGTTAAAGACAGGATTAATTTACCTAAAAGTTGAATAATCATAAAGTAATGATTTTTGCTATTAAAACCAAGTTGGAGTTTTAATGAATCCTTAATTAGATTAGAATGTGAATGGTAATTAAATTTATCGAATTCATGAAATGATCGGGAATGGGGTACCACCAGTTTTACTCCATGCGATAGTTAAATCTTTAATTAGATTTGAACGAGAAATGGTAATTAATTTTACTAATAACAAAATGGGTGTTAGATATGGAGTACTACCAGTTTTGCTCCATGGGATGAATAGGTTGCGATAGGAAAACAAAATAAATGGTTTCTTCGGTAAGGCTTGATAATCCCGACTAGTTAATAAAATCTTTGAAATGATATCCAAAGGAAGATTAAAGAATAAATTTAAAAGAATTTATCTTTGTTAAAATTTATTGGAACCTTTCTTTAAAGATGTGAATATTTGAATAAAAGAATGTTCTGAATTGGAACGAGGCATATGATGTGTTTTTATAGCACTTGATTATAAGATACGCGAGTTATTCGGAAAAACCGAGTTTAACCCATTCTGAATAATTGATACGATGATTAAAATTCAATGATGAAGACTGGGGTTGAAGACCGAAGATCTTCACATTGTTTGGATGATTACTGATGTCTTGATTGGGATGTACACCCAAGACAAGGTAATAAGTGGTGATCGTCCATATGTACTTGGAGATTGACTGGATATGCGAGGGCCTCTCTCCTGTATTGGACATATGGGACGAGGAATAAGGTGCCTCCGGTTTCGTTCAGACTCAGAACGGAATTGCAAATGAATGGTATGTCAGACATTGTATTCCTTTATACTGTATTCGTTGATCTCTGCTAAATATATATCTGTTTGGTGTGGGAGAATTTATTCTCTTGCTTAACACCCTTCTCTGAGACGTACGAGCTTAAAGGTTATATATTGGCGGAAATCAGTGGTACGTTGTGGATTGACTACATGGCATGATGAGTTGCATGGATCAAGGCTTTTGTTGAAAAGTAGGGCCTTGTGGTTGATGATCAAAGCATGGCTTTAAATAGCATAGCTTTGTGCAACATTAATTCGCGAGCTTCACTCCCCAGTATGAACCTAAAACGGTATTAGGGACGCGGAGAAATGGACATATGTTAGTTTCTAGCTACGAGTAACGTCATGTTATGGAGCCCAGACTGTTTACTTATGTGGATGTTGGAAATTTTATTGATGGAAAGCGAGGTACTTCGGATATTGGGCCAATTGAAAGGCTCTATGATTTGAGTCCCTAGTGGGTCTTGAGTGGTCGACATACTGACCCATTTTGGACATTCGATAGAACCGACTAACATATAGTTTATGGTATAACTAACCATCGCCGGATGACCAGCTCTGCAGGATCTAAGGGTTTCCCGTAGGTGTGATCCTGAGACATTTCTAGTATGTCTCGAATCCGTAAGGAAGATCCTTTGCCTTGCTTCATAGATGGAAATTCAGTTTTGAATGCATGATTTTACGATTTAGTTGTAAACTTATATGGCGACGTAATATAATGGTACCTATGCCGCCTACGATTGATATATTTATATTTGAAGTTGATTTCTTCAATTATAGTAATAATAAAAGATGAAATTTCGCGTATCAAGCATGTTTGGCTACTATAAGGTAAAATTCTGTCCATGACTGCATTCATTGTGTGATGGGACCTGAGTCTTATAACAGCTTCATTTTTCTGTTTAGCATTGCGCTGTTTGTTTTATGCACTGGTATTCATGGGGGATAATCCCGTTCCGTGTTATACGGCGTGGTCCCGTGATTTACCTTACTTTAAAATTAAATGTTAATAACTGTTTTAGTTCTTACACCAGTCCCATGACTGACTCGGAGTTTGTTGTTTTCACCTAAACGCTGGGTGCCCATATTTTCCACATGGGCAATCAGTAGTTTTGGTTTTACAGATTTCTTTTTACGGGATCCTAGATTTAATGCTGGAGCTATGTTCAGAAAGCTTTGTATCCGTATATTTCTTTCAGTTGTTGTAGTTGATGTCTTCCACTGCACATTATATTCAGGTATTATACTTTCTGCTGCTATATATTTTAAATCTCTAATATTTATTTTTCAATATTTATTCATAATATGATATATTCTTGTACTCTGATGTAAATTGTTGTAATAGCAATGACATGTTCTACTGTTTGTGTTCTGATGCGTCGTGTTCTCAAAGCAATCCGGGCTCCTCCGTCTCTCCAGGGATCAGGGAAGTCTGGGTCGTCACAGTTGGTATCAGAGCTTTGGTTTACAAAGCAAGAGAACAAGACACATTAGAACCTGTTAGACCAAAAAAATGGTCCTAACACCCAATTGATCATATTTTGTAGAGAATAATGAGGAATCATGAACTAAAAGCAAGAAAAATCAATCAACACACGAGTTTTATAGTGGTTCGGCGTTAACAAGCCTAAATCCACTTAATAGTTTCTCACTTCATTCCGGAATTACAATTACAATGAATATTGACACTAAAACACTCAAATACAATGAATAATTCTCTCCGAATTAATTTATTTTCATTGGAGGAATTCGGCCATGGCTACCATGATTAAATGAAATGCTAAAAGTCCCTTAAAATGATGCGTTGTATGTGTATTTATAGGTAGAAATTCGGTTAGGGTTGAGTTTCCACGTGGCAGCTTCAGAGTAAATCTCGAAAGTAGCGGAGAACATGGGGAAATGGTCTTTAACTGCCCAGAATTCGGTTAGGGTTGAGTGACCCGATCCGAATGGCCCGATCCGGATGACCCGATCTGGTTTGGTCGGTCAGAAATATTCGCTTTAGCATGATCCGAAATGGTGGAATCCAACCCGAAGCTTATGTACACAGAAATACGAGTTTTCCCATCCTTTGTTACTTCATCCAAGCAGATGCCGATCTCTGCCAGTTCATACTCAAGCTCTGAGTGGCCTTCCTGATAAAGTTCTTGGACTTTGGATAGTTTGGTCATAAAGCAGGCTAACATTTTGCCCCCCCAAAGTACATCTTATTACAAATGAGATGTGCTTTGAATAAGTCGAGCTGAATCTTTTTGAAACATCATTCAACCTTAAGGAGGATTTATCAGATTGTTGTGTCCTATTAAGTAGTTCAATCGTATGGATCTTTTCCTGTATAAATGGCTTGTCGTATACCGCATTGCTTCCGTTGATGTTTATCGGGCCAAATTCCATGGCTAGAGTGGTCAAGATGATCAAGTAATCATTTAGACCTCGTAGAATTAAGAGGTTGAATTCCTTCATCATAGGTCATGCAGTATCGTTGGCTCTCGTGTGAGATCGTACATGCACAAGTTGATGCCAAACGACACCGTCTTACTAAATAAGTCAAGTGCATTAATAAGCTAGGATTTCTTTTATGTATAATTCAATGTATAAAATAGCCATCCAAGTCATTGGGTGGTGTCAGAATCTTTATGTTTTGAGCTAGCATCTGGACCGTTGGGACAAAGCGCATTAGAGTCGGCATATGAATCTGTCATTTTTGCTTGGATTTGGACTATCTCGATATCAGGATATTAATCTAGGACTCCATGACTGCATCTAATCGTAATAATAGTGCATCCGAAAGCAATGATCACTTCAGATCGTTTTATAATCCCGTGATCACATACGAGTCAAGATACAAGATGTTGTTGAAAACATGCAATCCAATAGCTCGTAGGATTATCACAATCGTAAGGCAGCAGAGGAGTTCATCATACTCTCCATTTGATGCAGTTGCGGATAAAGTCTTTGAATTCATGCTTGATCCGTTATTTGGCTCACTTGGATGGTCGAGATGAATCACGTCATATTCTAAAGATATAATGCATACATTCTGAATCGTGCATTGGGTCAGGGTCATATTCAAAGTCAATCTGTCGGTTGAAGTTGATGCTCCCAGCATCAGTGGAGGACGAGCGAAGTCAGTGCTTATGTCCCTAGCATCGGCAGGGGTTATGCTAGGTCAATCGGACATCCAGTCTTTTATCCTTTTTCCCGCCGCATCGGGTTAGAGATGCAGGTTCAGCAATCTTAGTCACCCTGTGTCGTTCTGTGCACTTTCCCAAGTCATCAAGGGTTGGAGTTGTATATGTGAATGGTCGAATTACATTCGCGTCGGGGTCATCCCATATGTTTAGTCAGAAAGCAGTGATCGCCTTATTGAGTATCAGCGAACTTAGATCTCTCCTCGCATCAGCTATAGAGTTGAGTAAGCTCGTCAATCTTGCAAGCGAGCGAACGTCATTAGTGCGTTATTCGAGCTCCTTCGTTCATGCTTTGGCATAATCCGAAATAGCCATCATAGTCTTGTTGAATCTATCTCTCATGCTTGGTTCCATTAAGTTTGACAATCAAGATCGCGGGCCCTATTAATGACATTGGTCTTTGCCGGAATTGTAATTTCCTGTCAGTCTTTCCTGGGGTTTTTCTTTTGCCTTTATCATTTCAAGAGTCAGATGGTGCTCCATTTTGTCGTGAAGACATTGAGATCATCCATTTCAACATTAACACCCTCTTATTGCATGAATCTGTCTGTCTCAGGATAGGATTTTCCAACGTTTCTAGGAAAATCTCATGGTAGAGAGATACCAAGGTTTGTTTCCTAGGTGAATTCGCCAAGTCCTCTTGGTGGGTCTCGATGTAGAGAAATTTTGAAACCTTGGCTGACATACAGGCTAGGAAGGAGAAGCAGTTGGTTCTTAGGAAGGGGGAACAAGATCCTGTATTCATGCCCCCTATTTCTGAAATCGACCCTAAAACTAGATTGGTTATAAGATTCTCTTCCAAATCAATAACTTCACAGTTTGCCTCCGAACCTTCCAGTCCTCCCCCGGAGCCTCTTGTCGATAAGAGGAAGAGGAAGAAAAGTGACCGCTCTGGTGCTGATAAAGAGGAGTTGGAGAAACAGAAGAAGGACAAGAAATCAAAGCCATCTCCCAAGAGTAAATAGAATGCAGTTATTAGCTCATGTTTTAGTTTTAGGATTTCCTTTGGCTAAAAGATGTAGTCGTGAGAGTGGCCCTCACTTTTGTTTAGCTTCTTGTTTTTTGTAAATCCGCTTTCAGTAAATAAAGATCTATTTCTTTTGCACCTTTGTGTTCCTGCAAATTCATCATGTTAGCAGAGTTTAGATGGTCATAACCGAAACATTCATAGTTAACTATTAAAGTCATAAGTAATAATTATTAATCATAACTGAAACAATTATCGAAAAATACACGTGCTAAGTAAATGTGTAGTGGTGCACATATATATCCCCAATCAATCGCCATTATAGTGCCTGGCCAGGGCTTATTGGCGATCGATTATGATTATATTCGTACT
Source organism: Allium sativum (assembly GCA_030737875.1). NCBI lineage: Eukaryota > Viridiplantae > Streptophyta > Magnoliopsida > Asparagales > Amaryllidaceae > Allium > Allium sativum. Next base: position 9,856,739 of record CM060926.1, on the reverse strand, counting down.
ATCCTGATCTTTCAACGGAGTAACGGTTCTTGCGGCGCTAAGTCTTTGGCGCTTTTATACTCTCCCGATCCTTCAGCGGGTTAGAGTTCTTGTGGTGCTAAGTCTCTAGCGCCTTTATACTCTCCCGATCCTTCAGCGAGTTAGAGTTCGAGCTCGATTCTTGGTCTGCTCACTGATCCTTCAGCGGGGCAGAAGTTCTGGGGGCGCTAAGTCTCTAACGCCTTTATACTCTCCCGATCCTTCAGCGGGTTAGAGTGTTGTCAAGGTGGTTTTATCATGGTGTACCTTCACGCCTTGGGGACGTTATCTTCGCGTCCTTTATACTCTCTCCCTGATCTCAGGAGTTAGAGTGCAAGCAGTAGTGCGATTTACCTCGCTGCACCTTTTGGAGCTTTAATTACCGTGAGCCTTCCAGTCTGATAGACGGCATTTTGAATTAGCTGTTTTGAGATTACTGCATAAATTTAAAACAAATTTCGAAACGATAATAGTTTATATTGATCAAAATAAAAGAGTAGATAAGAAATGGTGCAGTAAAGGTAAATGACACGCGATATTTTTATAGTGGTTCGGTCGAATCATGACCTACGTCCACTTTATAATCTTTTGTTCAAATAACCAGACTGTTCTAGGCAAGTCGAACCTTTTTACATGGTACTAAAAACAAAAGAGTAAAACTGACATTTTTATGTCAGATAAAGCCGCAAATGCTGGGCATTCCACACTCTGGGGATTTCATCTCCATCTACGGTCGCTAGCTTGAAGGTTCCATTATCAAGCCTTCGTGAAATGGAGTACGGTCCTTCCCATTTCGGGCCTATATGTACTGGTGGCGGAAAGACGCGCTTCAGAACCAAGTCTCCGGGTTCAAATGTCCGAGCTCGGACTCTTTGGTTGTAGTACCGAGCTATTTGTTGTTTGTGCCTTAGGGCGCGTAAGTCGGCTTCGTCCCTTTTTTCCTCAACCATGTCCAGGGATTCAAGGAGCAACTCATTGTTGGTCATCAGATCGTAATAAATGGTTCGATGAGATGGTACTTCCAACTCGACCGGAATAACTGCTTCAGCTCCAAAAGCAAGGGAAAACGGGTGTGACCCGTTGCCGACTTGTACGTTTTTCTATAGGCCCATAGTGCCAGGGGTAATTCATCAACCCACATGGCTTTGGCCCTCTTCAATCTTTTCTTTAGAATGGATTTGATCACCTTTTTTGCCGCTTCAACTTGTCCATTCGATTGCGGATGTGCCACAGAATTGTATCTTTTCTCCCTGTAATACTTCCGACAGAAATCTTGAAACTCGGTGCTGTCGAATTGGGTCCCATTATCGGTTACGATGACTTTTGGAATCCCAAATCGACATATAATGTTCTTAACAACAAAGGTGATCACTCGTTTGGTTGTGATCGTCGCCAAAGGCTCTGCTTCTACCCATTTAGTAAAATAATCCACGACCACAATAGCGAACTTTGCTCCACCCTTTGCTATGGGAAGGCTCCCAATAATGTCAATCCCCCCCATAGCAAAAGGCCACGGACTTGTCATTGTCTTCAACTGGCTAGGTGGCGCCCTAGGAATCTTGGAGAATTTCTGGCAAGCGTCGCAACGTCGTTTGGCTGCATCCTTGTTTATGTTGGGCCAAAGATAGCTGTATCGTAATATATTCTTTGCCAGTGTTTTCCCCCCGGTGTGATCGCCGCATTCTCCTTCATGGACCTCTTTCAACACACTCTTGATGTCTTCATGAGCGATGTACCGGAGGAGGGGAATCGAGAAACCTTGTCTTTATAGGACATTGCCCTGCAACACATATCGGGAAGCCTTCCGTATAACTGCATGCCTCTCACTTTTCTTTGACAGGAGCGTTCCATTCATCAAAAAATTCTTTAGGGGGGTCATCCATGACTCCCTTTCAGGTTCAATCTCTAGTACCAGATCAACTTCCATCTGATCCACGCTAGGGAACTGTAGTACTTCAACCGGGACTAGCTCCGTATGTTCTGGATTATCGGAACTAGCCACCTTCGCTAACTTATCTGCTCTTTGATTCTCCGCTCGAGGAATATGAGATATGCTATGGTGATCAAAACCATCTAACAACTTCTTCACTTTCTCCAAGTATGATATCAACCTTGGACTCTTAGCCTGAAACTTCTCATTGACTTGGTTCACAACTAAATTGGAGTCACAAAAGATGTCAAGCTTTGTTATCCCTAATTCCTTTGCAAGCTTCAACCCGGCAATTAGAGCTTCATACTCGGAATCATTATTAGTTGCGTGGAACTCCAATCTAAGAGCGTAATATATTATTCGTTTCTCCGGAGTTTCAAGAACCACTCCGGCACCAGATCGTCTGTTATTTTTAGCTCCATCAGTATATAGTTTCCAGGTATTAGGGTCAAGGAGTAGCTTTGGTGGATCGTCTTCCTCGGTTACCACATCATCTTCTGGGATGGTAAACTTTTCTATAAAGTCTGCAAGTGCCTGCCCTCTTATCGACCTCTGGGTTTGGAAGTTCAGGTCAAATTGACTCAGCTCAAAGTTCCAATTGAGCAACCTTCCCGATGCTTCTGGACTTTGTAAGACTTGCTTAAGCGGGTGATCAGTATAAACAGTGATGGGATGAGCCTGGAAGTAGTGGCAAAGCTTGCTAGATGTAATCAGCAAACTATACGCAAGCTTTTCTATTTTTGGGTAATTTCGTTCTGCAGCTGCCAGTTTCTTACTCACATAGTACACCGGTCTTTGCACCTTATCCTCTTCTCTTACCAAAGCCGAACTGATTGCGTGGGATGACACTGCCAAGTACACAAATAAATCCTCATGATCCACAGGCTTAGACAGTATCGGCGGTCTTTCCAGATGATTCAACAGATTATGGAATGCTTCTATACAATTAGGAGTCCATTTAAAGTTGCGCTTGCCTCGCTTTATTAGCTCGAAAAATGGGATGCATTTATTTGTAGCTTTTGAGATAAATCTGCTGAGTGCTGCCACTTTTCCAGCAAGGCTTTGCACATCTTTAATCTGCTTTGGTTCTTGGATATTTCGGATTGCTGTAATTTGGTCTGGATTGATATCAATTCCGCGCAAGCTTACAATGAACCCTAGGAATTTTCCAGATGTTACCCCAAATGAGCATTTCAAAGGATTCAGTTTCATCCCATATTTTCGGAGAATTCGAAACATCTCTGCTAAATCGTTAGTATGATCGGATGACTGTCTGGACTTTACGAACATATCGTCGACGTATACCTCCATCGTTTTCCCGATTTGGTTGTATAACATCCTATTCACCAATCGCTGATATGTAGTGCCAGCATTTTTCAAACCGAAAGGCATCACCACATAGCAGTATAATCCCAAATCTGTAATGAAACTGGTATGCTCTTGGTCTGGGATATGCATGAGGATCTGATTGTACCACGAGTATGCATCCATAAAAGAAAGAAGTTCATGAACTGCGGTTGAATCTACCAACTGATCAATTCTAGGCAATGGGAAGCTACCCTTCGGACATGCCTTATTTAAATATGAGAAGTCAATGCACGTATGCCACTTTCCATTGGCCTTTTTTACCAAACCGGGTTTGAAATCCAGTCAGGGTATGTTGAATCCTTAATGAACCCGTTACTTCTCAGCTGGATCCCAGTCCGAAGTCTACCATGATCCGAGAATGCAGGATCTCATGACACCTGTCCATAACTGCCATTTTGACAAATTCTTCATCAAGCCATGAACCAGTCCGAGATCCTCGGGATTTGTGCCACGTATGACCGCGATCCGTGTGCAAGTATCAGCTATAAATAGCCCCGAACTTGGCTTTTTTCAGGATCTTTTTGGCAATTCTAAGCTCTGACTCCACCATTATTATATCTCTATTATTCTTGTCAAGAGTTGTCTCAAATTTATTGAGTGAATCAACATTGTAAAAGTGAGGTTGAGGGATCAATCATTGATTGTACTCGAATTATTAAGTATAATCATAGATATAAAGTGGACGTAGGCTCGTTAATGCCGAACCACTATAATTCTCGTGTCTTTCCTGTTTTTCTTGCATTTTTCTGATATTAATCTCTGCATAGTTGAACAACTTGGGTGTTGGAGCCAATTTTGGATCTAACATTTATCCAGAATACCGGATACTACTGCAATCAACACCATATATGGTCCGGGTCGATTTACCGATGCCACTGCGGCGTTGAATCTTTCAAGGAATGCATGCAGGGTTTCGCCAGAGCTCTGTTGAAGCATCAATTAATGTTGGCAATCTGGCCCTCGTCTTTGAGAAGTTGTCGCCAATTGTCCAATTTAGCTCTGGTGCCCCCCGGTCGTCTTTGAGAAGTCTCTGGCTTCTTGGTTGCACATATGTAATAACCGTCAATCAGGCTTCTATCTTTTAATTCTGGATGGTGATCCGCAACTCGAACGTATGCAGGTTGTTCTTGAGGAGCCATTTTTTTGGTTATACTCTGGGATCTTGCGGAACTCCGATTATAGTAAATGTGCCTAAAGTTGGCGGATAGTCAAATTATGTTGCTCGAAGGTCGTATCCCGTACTCCCCATCCACGGGGATTTTACTAAATGGTAATCATCAAATCCGTGTATTCTCTGAATTCATACTCCCTCATCAAGCTGTGAGTTAGAGTTTGATACAAAATGATTTGTTCGTGTCCAGCTCATGTTATTCTTTGGTCTCCCATCCAAGCTCTGAGGTTCAGAGTCGGGTGGCGATAAAGTCAGATTTTAGCTGTCTCAAATGCTCTCGTTTTCCCCCTACATGGGGAGCCTCATGTTGACCTTGAGCTGAATTTCAAAAAAATTAATCTGAATTGGAGCAAAGGTTGGTCGGGATCCATTTAAGTTTTTAGTGACTCTTGCATATCCATCGTTTTTATCCATAATGTTATGGTCGGAAGTTGCATGCTACAAATGCCTGGGAGGAGGTTGGTTGCATCTTGTTTCATTATAGACGACCATGCCAACTTGTCCTAGGGTCTCATATGATCTGGACCACGGAGAAAGGAGTGTTTGAGCCAAGTTTGTTGTCGCTTGAATTCCCACGGTGCTCGCTCCAGCAAGTAAGTCGTAGTTACTCGACCTTCCATTTATCCAAGTAAAAAAGTTATCCATCATTTTCTGTTGTTTCTGGAGAAGTTCATCTTGCTGAGCCATCTGAGTTCTCAAATCAACAAGGGTACTATCCATTCCATATCTAGCTTGACATGATGAGGGAATCGCAAGAATAAATCTACTGACTTCTTTCGTTCCTAGCGCCTTCTACGCCAATATCCTCAGCACGGAGAAATTTCTATCTTCCTTCTTCTTAGCCTTTGAGTTGGAGTATCAAGCAGTTCGCTTCCTTGCAAGCTAGAAGTCAAAGTAATGGCGTGCCCCCTTATCTAGGGTCTTTCAATCGGGAAGTTGGTTAGGACTAGCAAATGGACATTCACTCTGCATCCATTCCATGGTCCTCGAGCGGCCTGTCAAGATTGAGGTATAAATTAGACACAGACATATAAGTTATGCCATTTGTAAATATTTTCAACAGTATGCCCCCAGTCCAGGGGTAATGGTGAAGGATTGACAGTTGTATCACATCCCTTTTGAATTTAAACATGGATGCATGGAAGAGAGACATTACTTTCAAAGCTTAAGTGATTGAGTTATCCAAGTGCCCGAGTCGACGCGTTTTCCATTCAGTGTATTTGCGAGGTGGAACTCGTCATTGCACTTGTGATATGGTCAGTCACACGTGGGTGTGTATGTTGATTTGATATATCACTCTTAGGGCCTCTTTTCGATTATTACCATAAGTTGTGTGACACATTATTGAACAATTCACTCTCAAGGCCTCCTTTCGGTCGTCGCCTTGAGTTGCATGAGAAGTTTAGCATTGGGCATCAGCGTCATCTTTCTAGGCGTGACCCTTTGTTTGTTTTCCATTGGTCTGTTGCGGTTGTCGCGAGTGCAACCCTCGCATTCTTGTCTTGTTATTTTGTACAAGCCTGCACTTTGTAAAAAAAGTGAATCTATAAGTAATAGGTAAAAAAGCACATCACAATCAAGGGTTCCAATTCAGAATCCCTGCAATCAAATAATATCTAGCATATCATATAGAATTTATCTAAGGGGGTGATGTGTGTGTATGCCTCCAATCAATCATGAAAAAAGTGCCTGGTCTGGATTTGTTCGGGATTGGTTAGGATCGACAATGTGTTGCCCCCCATATTTGAAAATGAGGGGTTCGGGCTCAGCGTTCATTCTTGCCCCTGATCCTCAATGGGGTAGGAGCCCTTTCGTGGCATTTAATCGCAATGTCTTTATACTCTCCTGCCGTATGCCCAGGATAGAGTTCGAACTCAGCTTTCAATCTGCCCCCTAATCCTTCAGTAGGGTAGGAGTTCATTTGTAGCGCACAGTCTCTGGTGCCTTTATACTCTCCCATCGAATACCAAGGATAGAGTGGAATCAAGGCGGTCTTTTAATCATGGTGCACCTTCATGCCTTGAGGACGCCATCCTCACGTCCTTTATACTCTCTCTCTCTCGAATCATGACAGTTAGAGTTGTGCAGGCGAACGGTCGTGTCATTCGCCTTGGCGCTCCTTCTTCACTCTGTTTCAAAGGGTAGGAGTCCACCGTCTCGAGTGTCGTTCTCAAACTCAATTTTAGTCCTTACTATACACTTCACTCTGGCGGATGGAGCTTTTCGAGCAAGCGATCGGATCACACTCGCCGAGGAGTTACCTTATAATCCCTGATTTATGGGAAAAGGTGGTCGCTTTCAATAATTAAGTTTTTCTCGTCCTGTCGACTCGTGGGATGGAGTTTGGTCGGACATCGTGATATCATTCCTTATACTCTCTCTCAAGTCATGAGAGTTAGATTCACGAATCGAGTGGCCTTTAATTATGACATGCCCATCACACTCGTCCTAGGTTTATACTACTATCCAAGCTCTGAGAATTAGAGTTAATCGAGCAAAAAGTCAAAATACGTTTACCAAAGTTTTGCGTTCCTCCGATCAATCTATGGAAGGAGTGATTGGCACTGAACTTCAGGTTCCTCCGTTATTCGGATTCATTCAATTTGGTGGCATTGAGTGTAGGATCGAGCCATGTAGACGGTCGAACCGTGTCCATCTGGAGTCAGACTTCTACTTTGTAATGCAAAGATTAATGCACAATTGTCTTGTGGTCTTCCACGTGTGATCCAAGGAGTGGATGGTCATCTCAGATCCACCTTGAGGCATAAAACTTTCTTTAGATGGAGGGCGTGGCTTTGTAGACAAGCAATTCAGTCGAGCTCGTTATGGTTTTGTTCCATAACTCTATATGTGGATGCTACAAGTATGATCAGTTGCAAATCCTGGATACCTATACCATTAAAGGAATGAATATCATTCTGTGCAAAAATGGCATTGCATGCTCTTTGGAGGTCCATTTTGCCTCGCCCAATCTCTGCCACGAAATGGCTGCCAAAATCTTTAGCTAGTGATGAATTTCTTTTCAAATCATCGTGGGATGGCGGTCCCAAGAATGAACAGACCTTGATTGTGGTGTTGGAGTGACAAAGGCAGTTAGGTAAATCATGTAAGCGAATGACGAGGTCGCATCTCCTTTGAATCGCCTTCTTGCCCCCATGCTAAGGGCAAGGGTTGAGTGTCAGGAAGTCATGTATGTATTGCTAATGCTATCATATCATCACACTGGTTCTAGGAAAGTAATTGGAAGGAGAATAATGGATCCATGCTTATAGAAACTTTTTTGCTTTCCATGCTAGCAAATAGGATATGGCTGCTAGGGGGATAGTCATATCTCATCCATCCGCATATATGCCTTCAATCCCACATCGGGAAAAAGATCTAATGGATAGATAATCAATCAACATCCATGTTTAAGTGCTCTAAACTTTTAACTCGCCAATTTTCGGGCAAGGCTGAGGCAGTCGATCATGCAAGCCTATGATGTATCAACTTTGAATTAGATGATGTAATCAAGAGCAATCAACGTTCGAATCTCCAATTGCTCCCAACGTCTAGGGCATGAGTTATTTGACTAATAATCGATAAAGGGAGTGAAATTGTGAATCTTTACTTTCTAATTCCAAAACATCGTTCGTTAGAAGTTTCATTCGCACTCATCTCCCATCTAGCGGGAGGTTAATTAGTGATTTTGTCGAATCATTCAGGGCATTGAATTGATCAATGAGACTCATTGATATCTATCTTGGGACAACCTTTCAAAAGAATAAGCAATGTCGTCTTGCATGTCATATCTCGAGGAATAATGAATGATGGTACACCCTTCGCTTTTTCTTGCTGGAAACACTCCATGTCGAAGAAAATTTTTAAAGGGAGTAGTCCATGACTCTCTTCCAATTCGATCTCCAACATTGGATCAACTTCCGTCTGATCAATACTCGGAGTTTCTAGTGTCTCGACTGGGACCATATCCATCCATTTTGGATTGTCAGTGCCCACAGAATATGAGATATGTTGTAGTGCTTTAGGTCATACAATATCTCTTCAACCCTTTCTAGGCAAGCTGCGAGTCACGATTCTTATATTTGGAATTCTCTGTGAATCTAGCAAACAACAATTTGGGAGTCCCCTAAGATCTCCATACAACTACTCCCCACTTCTTTAATCAAGGTCTCGTACTCGGAATCATTGGTAGTAATAGGGAAATCCAGTGGCAAGGCATAGTAAATTGACCGTCCTTCAGGAGTTATTAAAATGACTCCGTCGCTGGACCATCGATCATTTTTAGCACTGTGTGTGTACAGTTTTTCAAGACCTTGGTCAGGTCGTCCTCATCAATTGGAATATCTGTAGTTGCTTCATTGGTTGTCACCCTTCTGCATCCCTAATCTTCATCCTCTCTGGGGCCCATGTCTTCGGGCAGATAATCTGGCGACTCCTTTTTCGATGCTTCCCTTATTTTCTATGCTGACACCTCCTTTAGAGGAGTGGAATTACTTTTGGGTACCATGCCTTCTCCATCGCATAGCATCTCCCATTTAGTTAAATAGCAGGCTCTTCTAGTAACTTGGTCACCATGGACCATTCCTACTCTAACTTTCATTAGGGAATTTAGCAGTAGACATAAGGGTGCAATGTAAGTTCTGAACGCCGCTAGAGTTGGTCAGTCTAGACCTTGGTTAGACAAACTTGAATACATAGCATGGCTTACAAGTCTTCAAGTAATGTTCATGTTTTCTATCACAACTGATGTATGAAGTGGAGAGCTAATGGTTGATTCACATTTGCTTTAATATCGAGCTCTCATCAATTGACCAAGGGCGTATGGTGGCTGGTGAGTAGTCAAGTTGCTATAATCCAGGAGGATCCATAGGTCCAATCATGGTGTGTGGTGGTTCAACTAGTACCTAACTCTGGGCACCAAAGTATATTTACCAAACCCTAATTCGATGGAAATCAGTCTTCCTCAATGCGTTTGACATCAAACAACCACTGCAAAGGTTAGTCGAGTTCTTCGGGAGGTGAATCGCAGGACATATTTCATTCATCACATCATACAATTGAAGTGTAGCTTTGAGATGTTGGGATCCTTAGCTGCTTTCTAGTATCCCATTATTGACAACTATGGTCACTGAGATCATATGAATCATATTCGGAGTAGTGCTCGGACTATTCCATATAACCGTCAATCGATGCTTCGTCGATTGGACATGTTTAAGTCACATAAATAAGGTGCCACTACTCGTTAGGGAACAACATCAGTTGCATCGGTGAAATCTATACACCATCGGAGCTATGGAAAAGGAAGCTGCTATGAGACAATCATTGTCTCATATATTGTTGTTGATAGCAAGCTGAATCTGATCGATAGTTCCTCAGATTGGCTTACTAATGTAAATAGGTGTCATGGCTCTGGAAACAATCCCAGTCATTGCCATCTTGCTGTGATATTCTCATACTATCTGTCTAATCTTCATTGACAAGCTTTGATGACTCCTATTAGCCAAAATATATGCCGAGCCGAAGGTAAGCCGTCAACGGGTCTGTACGTAGCGCCAGTTGGGGTCCGGGGCCCCACGGTCCCGGTGGCAGTCGACCTAGCTGGTTAGGTCGAAAATGTGGGCCCTGCATGATTTTTTCGAATTTGGACGATGGAGACGTTTTTGAAATGATCAAAAAAATGTATTTTTTCCGAAAAATAGTTGTTTTGGGTCGGATCGGATCATGCCTTCAAGTTGCGGTTCGGAGCTGCCTTCACGTTGGGTCGGATCGGACTAGTTCCTCCAAGCCGGAACGGGATGTCATCAGCTAGTCAGTTTGGTATATATGAAAGAGCCGGTTCAGATCGGGGTTGAGCGGTGCAGATCTCCCCTTCCAGTTCGGATCGGAGGTTGATCCCTCGTCATCAGCAGGTGTTCGATTCGGATTTCCCCTTACGGTTCGGATTGGGGTTGCTGGTCAAGCTGCACTTGTTCGATCTGCAGGTCACTGAACAAGGGCTGCGATCAGTTTGACTTTAATCGAACAAAAGCCTTTCTGGGCTTGGAATTCGACCCCTGACTGGCATTAGATCTGATCGTTCATATCTGCTCACTCCGATCTGAAGTATGCTCGAAGGCTCCAAGTCATCTACATCATTGTCTACGTTGTTCTGAGCTCATTGCTTTATTTCAGAGACATCCATGCCTTGGGTAAAAAGACTTCTTTGGCTGTCTTCATGTTATCAAGAAACTCATCGGTTCTTAACTTTTCTTGGAACTGTAATTCAAACTTGCTGACATCGTTGAAAGCTTCGAAGGAGATGAAAGTATGGATTATCTCTTCGGACTTGATGATCCAAACAGTAGATAAATAATCCAGAAAGCTGAGAATCTCCATTTCTCAGTGAAAGCACCAAAATGTTAGACAAAAAAATGGTCCTAACACCAAATTGATCATATTTTGCAGAGAATAATGAGGAATAATGAACTAAAAGCAAGAAAAATCAATCAACACGCTAGTTTTATAGTTCTTCGGCGTTAACAAGCCTACATCCACTTAATAGTTTCTCACTTCATTCCGGAATTACAATTACAATGAATATTGACACTAAAACACTCAAATACAATGAATAATTCTCTCTGAATTCATTAATTTTCATTAGAGGAATTCAGCCATGGCTACCATCAATAAATTAAATGCCAAAAGTCCCTCAAAATGATGTGTTGTATGTGTAGTAGGTAGAAATTCGGTTAGGGTTGAGTGGCCACGTGGCAGCTTCAAAGTAAATCTCGAAAGTAGTGGAGAACATGGGGTAATGGTCTTTAACTGCCCAGAATTCGGTTAGGGTTGAGTGACCTGATCCGGATGGCCCGATCCGGATGACCTGATCCGGTTTACTCGATCGGGTTTGGTCAGTCAGAAATATTTGCTTTAGTTTGATCCGAAATGGTGGAATCCAACCCGAAGCTTATATGCACAGAAATACGAGTTTTCCCATCCTTTGTTACTTCGTCCAAGAAGATGCCGATCTCTTCTAGTTCATACTCAAGCCCTGTGTGGCCTTCCTGATAGAGTTCTTGGGCTTTGGATAGTCTGGTGACAAAGCAGGCTAACAGAACCGAATGAAAGAATTCATCAGAGATTGGATTAGTAACATCCTATAAGAACCCTAGAATGAGTTTAAAGAGTGTTGTTTATTAAAATGAATTCAACTTTGAAAAGTATATCATATTATACGTATTTGAGTATTTTATTTTATGATTAATTTGGACTATCGAGTATAAGGAGATTTTGCATATATGCGTTATGAACGTATATTCGAAGCCTTAAATATACCGGGTAGATAAAGAATCAAACTCTGGTCGTCCGGGGATGACCCTGATTATTACTGTAGTATCATCAATATTTATGTTCTAATTTCGAAAGTGGGATATCTACATATTTCCAATTGACTGGTGCGAGAACCAAACCTTAATTAGAGTTTGTTGCTATGATTTTGCACTGAAAATATGATTTTTCAGTACATATATAAGATATATATTTTTGGAAATTTAATTAACAAATTTATTACTGGTTGAGATGTGTGATTATTAGTTTGATTAATAAAAATATTGGATTGATAAAACCAATAAAAGAATGAATGGTAAGTAAAGCCAAATCGAGTCAAATTTTAAACTGAGTTGAAAATTGATTGGAATTGCATATATAGACATATAATATACATATATGTTGAGCGGGTTAATGGCTTCGCGTTGAGTAAAGAAATAAACTGTGTGCCCGACATACATGTGCACCTTAATGAGTTGGTTGCGCAATTTTATTATTATATAAACTACTATGAGTGTTTTGGATGCGCTGTGGTGGTTGTTCTGTGTGAGATTATAAACCATGCCATAGGATAGCAACAAATAAATTGTGAACTACACCGCATGGCATATTACATGAAGACAGCATTTCATATTCCATATAAGAATTTGGCGCTTATATGACGAGGTTTGGATTTCCATACGGGCGAGATGCTTGTATGGCGATGGCTGAATTACAAGTTGAACAAAAGACTGATTATGGACTTAATTAAATACATGTAACGGTGCTCGGGGCAGGATTTAATAAAAACCTTACACAGGTCTGTAGATGAGAAAAATTCATGTATCTCTTGTTGTTAATTAAGGCATATGGATTTTTTTATTTCCAACACTAGGGCAAGATATGAGATTTTGACATTTTTACACGTCTCCCTTAGGCATATATAGGTCACAAAAATTGTGTATGCTTTTATTTGATTTATCGGGTGCCTAATACGACCTAATAAAATTTTCAAACCCTCCCCGTACGAAGAAGGTTATTGCGGATTTTTTCAGAAATTTACGTGTTAGCCAAATTTTTGAGAAATTTGAAAGTTCTTAGAAACTGAAAAGTTGAAGAATGAAAGCCAGAATGAAAGTCGAGTTGGTTAGTTAAACAACTTTCAACTCCATTCCTTTTCGAGGACGAAAATATTTTAAGTGGGGGAGATTGTAACAACCCGGAATTTCAGAGCCAATTTAAAAATTTTATTTTAGCTATTTTAATGGGTTTTAAAGATTTAAAATGATTTATTTTAAATATTAACGATTTAAAAATTTATTTAAATCGATGTTAGAACGTATAAATTTATATTAATTATAAAATGAACTAGAAATGGCGCGGTAGTTTGAAAATTCGATTTTTAATTTCAAATGAATGTACAAAATTCAAAATAAATCGGATTTCAGTAAAACAAGAAACATTGAAATATTTTGAATTATAATTTTCTAACGAATGTAAGAAACTGAGATTACATTTTATAAATTGAAAGTTATGTCCAGATTAAAATTTAAAATAGTCGCTATGGAATTTATATATATATTAATATAATATATAGCCCTTAAAAATAGCCATTTTGCAAACGACCTCCGTTTTCGATGAAATCACTTTTGCTGGATCCGGAATATCAAATTTTAGTCAGGTTTTAAATTGCATAATTTTTGGAATTAATATGTGAGCGTGGTAAATTTAAACGTATTTGGTAAATTCGGTTTAAATTTAATCAACCAAAAAAAGACTAATTTTCAAACGGTCTCCAAATTAGATGAAATTAGTTTTGTTAGGACCGTTGTGTCAAAACATTGCTAGATTTATTTTTTTTGTAATTTTTGGAGTCAGTATGTGGCCCCAGTAATTAAAATGTACGTTCAAATTCAATATTGACCGTTATATTAATTTATATTTTAATTTTGATAAAAAATGACTGAAACAGTCGAATTGGCTTATGGGACATATTCCATTGTGTCCGTAATGGGGGTATTTAGCTAGGGACAATAGTCGTTGGGTACGATTTGGAGTTCGGATTGAAAAACTAGTATTTTGGAAATTAAATAATATTAAATATAATTAATTTTCTATAAAACCCTCACGAAACCCTAGCCGCTAGTGCTCATTTCGACGTCCAAAATTGCCCCGATTTAATCCCCCAAAATCTCCACCTATGATTCGAATTTCAACAGGAAATCAAAACAAGAATTGTAGAGTTTTCCCCCTCTTCAAATCCATACCACTTTGATGACTTCTCGATGCTTGAGGCGTTCAAATTTGCTTGTCGAAGTCGTTGGCTTCCAAGGCGTTTTCAGGCCAACTCTGGCCATCGGGTTCGTCACAGGCAAGGGTGGAGGCGCGACTCACGTAGGGCGTTGGCGAGGTGAAGTCTGATCGGGGTCACGGTAGTCCTAGGCGACGCGGCGGCGTGAAGTTTGAATCGACGATTTGGGGTTTCCAGAAAATTAAAAGAGGAAGAGGGTAACGTTTTTTAAACGTTATTAATTTAATTATCCCAATGTATTTAAACCCATATCTTCTTCATACAAGGTCCAAATCCGACGATTTTAGTTGCGTTGGAATCATGGTGAAAATATCTACACAATGGAATTGAGCAAAACGAAAACGGAGCAAATTGGATTTTCAGCTAAATTAAACGCGTGTTTAATTTAGTTGAAAAATACAATCTTCAAATAAAGACTGGTGGAGTGGAAACCAATGTGAGAACTCTCTCACTCAAATCATATTTGTTATGTTATTATATCATAGGATATAAATGGGCTTAGTAGCTCCTGTCACAGATGTTTGAGACCACGGATGTTTGGTTGATTTTTGGGTTATTAGTTGATTGTTGTTGTTTGGATAAAATTGTTGTTTATGGCGTGAGCCGGTATCAAGAGAGGTGTAATGTTTAGACATTACTCAGTTTCTATAAATAGAGCTGTTATAATGGCGAATTTTTCTGAATATAGCAATGTATAAAAATTAGATATGCGATAGTTGAAATTGGAATAAATATTCATTTACAAGTCGGACGGCTAGTTTTTGTACACCTATTTAACTGATCTTGATTGGGACGATAATTTTTATGCATCGTCCAAATGCACAAATAATAATCAGTATTTGTTGGATGAAAACCCCGTACGGGTAGATGGTGATATTTGACATTCGCTAATCCTATTTGTATGTCGATCGATCGATTGACAGACAGTGGTAAGCATAATTTATTTATTTAATGCTTATACAGTTGTTGAATGCACCCTGGATGATGTTTGAATGTTTAATGATTATTTATCATTATTGTTGAACACATGCGATGTATGAAATCCATATAATTAAAATTATATGGTAATTGATTGAGTCACATTCCAATTCGGAAATAACGAATATTTTAATGTAATATTCAGTAAAGAATAAAATTGTGATTTTGATGTCCGATTTTGGATGGAAACGAAAATATTTAAATATGAAGCCGAGTTAAGTAGTTAAACGCCATTTTAGCTCAAACGGGTTATCAGTCGATTTTATTCATTTTATAAATGGATACGAAAGGGAAATGGATTTCAAAATCAGATATTTTGAAAATATTATCATTTTAAATTTCATAATGATAAGGAATATTCAATTTTGATTTAAAATTGAAATGGAAGTTGGAATCGTTTTTAAAACAAATATATTAAAATACGTTTTGAATAGAAATCAACGAAATATTTATTATATTATATATAAATATATAGTTTGAACAGAACACGCCGCGCAGCGATCGTTCGTGAATTTCAACCATTGACTTCAAATTGATGTTATGGGAGATCCGACCATCGGATTCTCCTAAAATCGGAACCATTGGGTTCGTATCAGAAGGATCTTTCCAATGAATATAAGAAATTTAAATTTGAATGATTGAATTTCAAATTATGTACAAATCAATTTCTGAAAAGGTCGCTATGGATCCAGTTCGGTGGCCGTTATTGGAAACCGACTGTGAAGGCCTTAATAAAATTATTGAAAATATTGAAAAATCATGTAAAATCATAATAAATAATTTGGAAAGATTTTAGATGAAAATTTCCATATTTTAAAAGATAAAAATATATTTTTATCAAAATGAAATAGTTAATAACTAGAAAAAAATCCAATGCTTTTTAGAAATAATAAATTGGATTTAAATGGTTTTAATCTAACCAGAATTTTCCAACGTATGAATTGGAAAGGATTTAAATGGAAATAATCTTCGGAATATTGCGATATTGGATTCCATGATTATACCGATATTGTTGAGGAATTTGGGAGATACATGTATCGTTATTCCCAATACGATATTCGTTAGTTTCAGAATTTGTTATTGAATATAAGTCGATATAATTTCTATTCAGAACCTTATATTTAATATCAGATTGGATTTTGGGTTTATCGTGAACAATGTCTTTTAAATAACATTTGTTCTTTAACCCGATTAACAGTGAAGATATGATTTGGAATTTATAAATCTTTTTATAAAGATTTAATGGAAAATTTCCAAATTAAAGTTTTCCAGTTTAATACATTAAATTGGAATTAAATGGAATTCGATTTGGTAATAATCGAAGTGAGCTTCTGTGAAGGAAGACCATTACTATATATTGAATTTAAAAGGCCTTGCCGTTATTCCATTTATATTAGTAGTCTGATACAGAAATTTATATCGATTACACATTGATCTGTTTTCCGTGAAGATTCCATAATTGATGGAAGCTAATTTGGGGTTTATTGTGAACCGTGTTTTAAATGACATTGGTTCTTTAACCCAGTTAAAGACAGGATTAATTTTCCTAAAAGTTAAATAATCATAAAGTAATGATTTTTTCTATTGAAACCAAGTTGGAGTTTAATGTATCTTTAATTAGATTGGAATGTCAATGGTAATTAAATTTATTGAATTCATGAAATGATCGAGAATAGGGTACCACTAGTTTTACTCCATGCGATAGTTAAATATTTAATTAGATTTGAACGAGAAATGGTAATTAATTTTACTAATAACACAATGGGTGTTAGATATGCAGTCCTACCAGTTTTGCTCCATGGGATGAATAGGTTGGGATTGGAAAATAAAATAAATATTACTTCGGTGAGGCTTGATAATCCCGACTAGCTAATAAATTTTTTGAAATGATATCCAAAGGAAGATTAAAGAATAAATTTAAAAGAATTTATCTTTGATAAAATTAATGGGAATCTTTCCCTAAAGATATGAATATTTGAAAAAAAAAATTCTGAATTGGAATGAGGCATATGATGTGTTTTTAAAGCACTTGATTATATGATACGCGAGTTATTCGGAAAGACCAAGTTTAACCCATTCTGAATAATTGATATGACAATTAAAAGTCGACAATGAAGACGGTGGTTGAAGACCGAAGATCTTCACATCGTTTGGATGATTACTGATGTCTTGATTGGGATGTACACCCAAGACAAGGTAATAAGTGGTGATCGTCCAGACGTAATTGGAGATTGACCGGATATATGAGGGTCTCTCTTTTGTATTGGACATATGGGACGAGAAATAAGGTGCCTCCGGTTTCGTTCAGACCCAGAACGGACTTGCAAATGGATGGTATGTCAGACATTGTATTCCTTTATACTATATTCGTTGATCTCTGCTAAATATATATCTGTTTGGTGGCGGAGAATTTATTCTCTTGCTTAACACCCTTCTCTGAGACGTACGAGCTTAGAGGATATATATTGGTGGAAATCAGTAGTACGGTATGGATTGACGATGTGGCATGCTGAGATGCATGGATCAAGGCTTTTGTTGAAAAGCAGGGCCTTGTGGTTGATGATCAAAGCACGGCTTTAAATAGCATAGCTTTGTGTAGCGTTAATTCGCGAGCTTCACTCCCCGGTATAAACCTAAAACAGGATTACGGACGCAGGGAAATGGACATACGTTAGTTTCTAGCTACGAATAACATCATGGTATGGAGCCTAGACTGTTTACTTATGTGGATGTTGGAAATTTTATTGATGGAAAGTGAGGCACTCGGATATTGGGCCGATTGAAAGGCTCTGTGATTTGAGTCCCTAGCGGGTCTTGAGTGGTCGACATACTGACCCATTTTGGAGGTTTGATAGAACCGACTAACATATAATTTATGGTATAACTAATCATCGACGGATGACCGGCTCTGCAGGATCCAAGGGTTGCTCGTAGGTGTGATCCTGATACATTGGTATTGTTCGTCAAATCTGTAAGGACGATCCCTTGCCTTGGTTCATAAATGGAAATCTAATTTCCAATACGTGATTTTACGATTTAGTTGTAAACCTATATGGCGGCGTAATATAATGGTACCTATGCCGCCTATGATTGATACATTTATATTTGAAGTTGATTTCTTCACTTATAGTAATAATAAAAGATGAAATTTTGCGTATCAAGCATGTTTGGCTATTATAAGGTAAAACTCTATCCTCGACTGCATTCATTGTGTGATGGGACCTGAGTGATATAATAGCTTCATTTTTCTGTTTATCATTGCGCTGTTTGTTTTATGCACTGGTATTCATGGGGGATAAACTCGTTCCATGTTATACGGCGTGGCCCCGTGATTTACCTAACTTTAAAATAAAAAGTTAATAATTGTTTTATTTCTCACACCAGTCCAATGACTGATGTAACAACCCGTATTTTCAATAACCTGTTATAACATAAATCGAGGCAGAATTTAATTCAAAAATCTGAATCAAGGGAAATGGGCTTTGCCTTTGCGTTCGTCTCAGAAAAATACGCGAAATAGAGTCCGAGTTTTCGAAAATCGGAGTCCGTATGACCCGATTAAGGCCCAACGAAGTTTTCAGAAAATTCCAAAGCAAAAACAGATTTCAAATTCCAGTTTGAATTTGAAAATTTGGGCCAGTTTGGGCTAGGCGGGAGAATTCCCGCCAGAGCACCCAAGTCGACAGCCCTGTCGACTTGGGAGTCGACTTGGTTAGACCCAAGTCGACAGCCCTGTCGACTTGGCTGTCGACTTGGTCCAGCCGGGCTGTTTAGCCTGGTGCACCATTTTGAAATTGTGTTGAGCTTGGGGGCCAGATTCGGTTTTAAGGGCTAAGATTGCAACTAGGGTTTAATCCTATGGCCTAAAACACTTGCCTAATCTATAAATAAGACCCTAACCTACCCTAAATC
Organism: Allium sativum; assembly: GCA_030737875.1. Classification (NCBI taxonomy): domain Eukaryota; kingdom Viridiplantae; phylum Streptophyta; class Magnoliopsida; order Asparagales; family Amaryllidaceae; genus Allium; species Allium sativum. Next base: position 9,837,767 of record CM060926.1, on the reverse strand, counting down.
ATCATTAATCTATCCTACAAGTAAACTATGGCAAAATCAATCCTCTCATGGCCTCCACTCTCTTCATAAAACTCCTAAACAAAGTTTTATGAGATTTTCCATGCATACAAGTGTTTTTAGACTTGTATGATCATCATTAGCTTGCATTCAGGCCAAGTCTCTATATTTGCACCATAAAGAAAGAGTTTTGATCAATTTTGCTTGCATTTTTGGGGTTTAATTGGTTGCATAAGGGTTTTCTTACATTTGCTATACTCATTTGAGTCCGCATAAGCATTGTAAGCCCTATTCTACTTTCATACTTAAACTCTAAAGTTAAATGTATGATATGCAAGTTTTCTATGACGTAATATGCAAGTTTACCATGATATGCAAGTTTTCTATGATGTAATATGCAAGTTTATCATGTTATGCAAGTATGCTATGATATGATATGCAATTTGTCATATGATATGCAAGTTGTGTCATGCAAGTTTGGGTTGAACATTTTGTTCATGCTATCATGTTATGCAAGCTTATCTTGGGTTTATGAACATAAAGCTTCAAGCTTTATGCCAAAGGTTGCATTTTGGCAACATGTAAGTTATCATATCTCTTATGATAACTTGCATGTGAGGCTAAATGCGAACTTATGGCCATTTCTACATGTCATTTAGCACCATGTATCATCAATATGCTAAGATTGGTTTTATGCATGCTTTTGAGGCCGAAATATGTAATATGCAAGTATATGAACATATGTACATTTCATATGCCACCATGTTAAACTTGTGGCTTCAACACCCTTATGTCATGATTATGCCAAGTTCCCTCTTTCTATCCTTTATGCGCTATTGCGATATGTAAGCGATGGGATTGCGTTTGGGGTTGGGTAAACTTAAAAGACATAAAAACATAAGCTTGGGAATTTACCTATTAAGTTAGGTCTACCCATTGGGAATTTACCTATTAAGTTAGGTCTACCCAATTGCTTGAAAACTTGTAACATGTTTTGGAAACATGATAGACATGACACTTAGAAAAGATAAGTGTGGCCAACTCGAGGTTGGGTTGAGTTTGTAGCGTAAACCTACCCGGAACCGACCGGCTTAACTAGTTGCTACAAACAATAGGACCCAATGTGAGAAGTTGGTCATGTTGTACCTTGGACCCGAGGTTAGACCAAGTTGTGGTGTAAAGCTACCCGGACCCGCCCGACTTAACTAGTAACCACAACAAGGTCTAATGTGAGAGGTTAAGGCGCATTAAATTAATTAATGCCTCGTGATTAGGGTTAAGTCATGGTCCACTTAGTACTTAACCAATTTGGGCTCGGTAGATTAATCGGGGTTAAGTCGTGAACTCATCGTTACACTTAACCAAGTTAATCCATGATTAGTAAAGGGGTTAAACCGTACTTAACCCACTAGAAAAATCCTAGCAATGGGGGGTCCACTCCAGTAGTAATCCCTAGTTCGTATCATCATGACCCTAGGGACTAGGCTAGGGTGGGGGCACGATTACTGGGCTGGAGGTAAGCGACCAATAAACGACGGCAGGGTGGTACGCCGGTGTAGTTCCGGGCGGACTCTGGTCGTGCACATAGTCCGTAGCCGGAGAAAACATGCACGGGTACTAGTAGATCGGGACTGTGCACTCATATTTATGGTGTCCAGGGGTTGACACCCTAGGGCTTGATACACCCGAAGGGTGGACCCGGCACAGTTCGACTACAATCATGTTTGGGCCGTATTGACACCAACACGTGACGAGTTAGGCTTAGGGAGCCGATCGACTAGACCGTTTGGGTTGGACCTCGTGTTAGGGTCACTTCATGTTATTGGACCGCTTATGAGGGTCACTTCATGTTATTGGGCCAAAGCTTGGGCCAAGGGATCAATACTTGTTTATTCAAGTCATGTTAGTTTGCTAGTACACCTGAGGTGCAAAACCTTAATCCTGATTATGCGATGACACCTTTACCTACCTTGTTAGTTAATCATCATGCTAGTATATCGTTATCCTTATGTTCATCCCTGCTGCTCATGCCAGTTAACTTTATCAGTTTACATTGATTGTAGTAGGGCTTACTCAGTCTTTTTGACTGACCTGTTTTCTTCCGCCTCTTTTCTTCCGTTCCCCCCTCAGGTTCTCAGGGAGGGAATACTGGAGCTTAGCCTGGATTTCAGACTGCTTGCTTGTGGGATTTAGCTCATGTATGGTTTGACATGAAGCTAGCTATGGCTAACACTTCCTTTGGGGATTAGTATTTATGTATTTCAGTTTTTCAGTTGATGTTGTTTTATCTAGACTTGTTTAATTGGAAAGTTGACATTATGATGTAACAGACTTGTTTTGAAATGGTTTAAAATCTTCCGCTGTTTTATCTATGTTATTTACTCTGTTTACGCCTATACATATGTTCTTGTTCTGCCTTGATATATCATTATGCATGTTTACCTGATTCAAACGCCCCTCCAAAGTCAGAGTGCTTGCAAGAGTCACCCTGGCGGAGGCGGGGTGTTACATTTGGTATCAGAGCATATGGTTTATGAGAAGGAACAAAAAGGTTTTTAAAACTTTTGGGAAAACTATTTTCAAAACCAAGTATAAAGTATTTTCCAAAGAAAAGTCTAGTTTATTTTAAAGGCTATTTCCCAAAAAGCCATTAGCAAAATTCCTTCGTTTTTTCGCCATTCTGAATCTGTCTTTTTCTTCGTTTTCAGCATGGCCGATAACTTTGCTATTCCGGAGGGAGTGCACGTACCTGTTTGGTATAGGAGACTTTTGGAGGCTAGGGCGACCGAAGCCGGCCCCGCAGATGTCCCTCCTCCTCCTCCAGTAGTTAATATTCCTCCTCCTGTCGCTAATGTTCCTCCTCCCCCTGTCGCTGAGGTTCCTCTTCCTCCTCCCCCTCAGCATCCTCAAGCGGACTTTGCAAAGACTTGCAAAGATTTCAAAGCAATGGGTGGCAAGAACTTTCAAGGAACTGAGACTTTTGTAGAGGCCAGAAATTGGTTGAAAGAGACCGAGGATTTATTTGCTATCTTTGGGATAGACGATCAGAGGAAGATCTTGTTGGCGGTTTGGCTTATGAAGGATGAAGCCGCTTATTGGTGGGAAGTCACCAATGGTACTAGGCCTGTTGAGACTTGGGCTGATTTCAGGGCAAGGTTCATGCTTAAGTTTCTATCTTCTGCTGAGGAGAATCTGCAAATGGAGAGGTTCATAACTCTGAGACAAGGAGATATGTCTGTCAAAGAATATGTGAACAAGTTCAATCAATTAGCTCGTTTTGGCTTGGATATGGTGAATACTCCTCAGAAGAAGGCTCTTCGTTTTGCTAGAGGATTGAGTGAGCCGTTGCAGGGATTGGCTATGTCACATATTCCCCATGGGGCCACATTTGAGAGCTTGGTTGATATGGCGTTACTTCAAGGAGATGTCAAGAAAAATGATACTCAAGTCAAGAAGACTGATTCCCAGGGAAAAGGAAATCAGGGTAATCCAAGTGGTCAAAGCAGTCAAGGCAATCAGAACAAGAACAAGAGTCAAGGCAACAAGGGGAACAACAAAAAGGGCAAGAACACCAAGGGGAAGTGCCATTATTGCGGTTCAGCTGGGCATCTTATCAAGGATTGTAAGAAGAGGAAAAGGAAGAATGGTGAATGCTTTTTCTGCGGTGAGACTGGACATTTCAGTAAGGATTGCCCGAAGAAGCGAGGGCAAGGCCAGGGTCAGACTCAGCGTGTTGGACCTTCAGGAGGGCAAGTTCATGCTCTCAATACCGCTCCAGTTCCCGATCGAGGTAGTATTTCTGTTGAGAGCCTTGTATATATTTCTGATTTTCCAGTTCGTACCTTGTTTGATTCTGGTGCATCGCATAACTTTATCTCATCTGATCTTGTTGATAGTTTGCACCTTAGTACTAGCTTGGTAGATGATCCCGTCTGTGTCTCAAATCCTATTGGGGGTTCCGCCCATTTGTCTATGATATGTGGGGATTTGAGGATCTCTATACTGAGTGTAGAGTTCTTGTGTAGTGCTTATGTTCTTGGTTTCAGGGGATACGGATTGATATTGGGCATGGATTGGCTGTCCAGATATGGAGCCATTCTTGATTGTGAGCATAGGGTTGTGAGGCTCGTGACTCGCCTCGGGAACACCCTAGAAATTTCTTGTGATCCGAGAGGTCCCGTCATGTTGTGCTATCTTGAATCACTCGACTCGTCAATGGAGACTCTTCAGTCTGTGAGAGTGGTTCGAGAGTATCCAGATGTTTTTGATGAAGTTAGGGGGTTGCCCCCTAAGCGAGAGATTGATTTCCGCATTTATCTGGTGGATAATGCAAAGCCGGTTTCTTTGCCCGTTCGGCACATGGCTCCGCGTGAAAGGCGGGAGCTAAGTAAGCAAGTGAAGGAGTTGCTTGAGAAGAACTTCATTAGACGAAGTATATCTGAATGGGGAGCGCCTGTGGTGTTTGCTACCAAGGCAGATGGTTCTCTCCGACTTTGTGTTGATTATCGAGAGTTGAATAAACTGAATAAGAAGAACAGACACCCGTTACCGAGGATTGATGATCTCTTCGACCAGCTTGTCGGTGCTTCTTTTTTCTCTCAGCTTGATCTTGCTACTGGATTCCATCAGCTCAAGGTAGCTGAAGATAGTATAGACAAGACTGCGTTCAGAACTCCAGATGGATTCTTCGAATGGCTTGTCATGCCGTTCGTCTTGACTAATGCACCCGCATATTTCGTGGACTTGATGAGTAGGGTGTTCAGGGAGTTCTTGAACAAGTTTGTCGTGGTCTTCGTGGATGATATTCTGATCTTATCTAAGGATGAGGAAGAGCACGCAAGGCATCTCATGGAGGTGATGGATACGCTTAGAGCGCATCAATTGAAGGCCAAGTTCTCCAAGTATCACTTTTGGAGAAGGGAAGTTAGATTCCTTGGGCATATAGTATCTAAGCAAGGCTTAGCGGTGGATCCCGCCAAGGTAGTTGCAGTTCAGGATTGGAAGACTCCAAGGAATGCAACCGAAGTGAGGAGTTTTCTAGGTCTTACGGGTTTTTACCGGAAGTTCATCAAGGACTTTGCAAAGATATCCGCTCCTCTCACTAAATTGACGAAGAAGAATTTAGTTTTTGCTTGGAGCATAGAATGCGAGCTTGCTTTTCAGAAGCTCAAGAGAGCTCTCACATCAGCACCTGTTCTAGCTTTGCCCGATGGAGGGAAGTTATTTACAGTATACACCGATGCATGTGGCACGGGGTTAGGAGCTGTTCTGATGCAAGAAGGAAGAGTGATATGCTTTGGCGGTAGGCAACTCAAAGTGCATGAGAAGAATTATCCCACTCATGACTTAGAGTTGGCAGCAATAGTATATGCACTCAAGGCTTGGCGCCATTATCTTCTGGGAGAAAGATTTGAGCTTTATACCGATCACAAGTCATTGAAGTATCTCTTTTCCCAGAAGGATCTGAATCTAAGGCAACAAAGATGGATGGAATTCTTGGCGTCCTACGATTTTGAGATAGCCTATACCCCTGGCAAGGGGAATGTGGTAGCTGATGCATTGAGTAGAAGAAGGTTGACCCTAAGTCCTCTATTTGTTGAGATGAAGAATTTAGGGTATGTGGCAACCTTTGATTTCTCTTTGGCGGTTGAGTCGATGACCGGTTCTTTAGCATCTCTGGAACTCCGACCTACCCTTCTTGATCAAGTTGGGGCTTCGTAGAGAGAAGACCCTCAGATAGTTGAGATTATGGATAAGCTGATTCGAGGAGAGACGTCTAGTCATCTCGCTCGGTATTCTATTGATAACAAGGGTTGGCTGAGGAGAGACGGAAGATTATGTGTTCCCATGGTAGAAGATTTGGTAAGAAAGCTTCTTGAGGAAGCGCATCGCTCTAAGTTGACTATACACCCGGGCGGAGATAAGATGTATAAAGATATTAAGCGTATTTTCTTTTGGCCTAGGATGAAGAAGGATGTGGCAGAGTTTGTCTCTAGATGTATCATTTGCCAGCAAGTTAAGGCCGAGTCGAAGAAGCCCGATGGGCTATTGCATCCTCTAGACGTTCCACTTTGGAAGTGGGAGAGTATTTCCATGGATTTTATCGATGGGCTACCAAGGTCAAGGAAAGGGAATACGAGCATTTGGGTTATTGTGGATAGACTTACGAAGAGTGCTCATTTCATCCCGGTGAAGAGCAAGAGGACCGCAGCTTGGTTAGCGTCTGTATATCTTCGTGAGATTGTGAGACTTCATGGAGTCCCTTCTAGTATAGTCAGTGACCGTGACCCAATCTTTACAAGTCAATTCTGGAATAGCTTGCAAGAAGCTATGGGCACGAGGTTGAATCTAAGTACGGCCTATCACCCACAGACGGACGGTCAAACCGAAAGGGTGAATAGGGTACTCGAGGATCTGTTGAGGCTTTGTATTCTGGATTTTGGTGGTACTTGGGAAGACCATCTTCCTCTTGTTGAGTTTGCATATAATAACAGTTATCAGGCAAGCATAGGGATGGCACCATTTGAAGCTTTATATGGGAGGCCGTGCAAGTCGCCTACATGTTGGTGGGAGACTACAGATAAGCTTATACTAGGGCCTGATCTGATCAGAGATACATCCGAGAAGGTCGAGTTGATTCAGAGACGGATGAAAGCGGCCCAAGACCGACAAAAATCCTATGCTGATAAGCGAAGAACTGATTTGGAGTTTGATATTGGGGATATGGTTTTCGTGAAGGTTTCTCCTTTGCGGAATGTGGTCCGATTTGGAGCCGTTGGGAAGTTGGCACCGAGGTTTGTTGGACCATTCCCTATTATACAGAGGATCGGGCAGATGGCTTATAGAGTGAAGTTGCCCGAGAAGCTTGCCGGAGTACACGATGTTTTTCATGTCTCGCATCTCCGGAAGTGTTTACATGAATCAACAGAGGTTGTTGAGCCAAGTGTTCTGAAAGATGTGGAAGTGGAGAAAGAGGCTACCGTGAGGAGAGCTCCGATTCGTATCTTGGGGACGGAAACCAAGAAGCTAAGGAATCGAGAGGTCAAATTGGTGAAGGTTCAGTGGGGTGAAGCCGAAGAAGACGCAACTTGGGAAACCGAGGAGAAGATGCGTGGGCTTTATCCATTCCTTTTTGAGGGTACACTCTCAATCTCTTTTCTTTGTTAGCATATCTTTCTCTTTGCTATCCATGTTTATCTAGTTTATCGTGTTAATCTTGTCATGAGAACCTTAGGTAGAAACCCTTTGGATGAAACATGTGTTTGAAACATGTTATGCTTGATGGTTGCAAGTGGTTGCAAGTGTTTGCAAGTGGTTACTCGTGGATGCATTATACACGTTAGGCACTAGATCGGCTCACACACTCCTCATATTGCATATGCATGAGTGTTGATGCTTATTCATGGGTGAAAATTTTTGTGTGATCACATGGATGTTGCATATGGATGTATGCTATGTGCACACATATAGATGTTATACATTATGTTAGGAATTGCATACATATGGATTCATTTCACTAACATAATTTGCATTGATGATATTTGCATTAGATAAGTACATATACACACACCTTTGCATATGTTCATACAACATTTAGAATCTTGTAAGGACAATGATTGCTCGTGGATGATGTTTTGAGTAGATGGATGTTGGATGGTAAGATACGTTCTTCCTAACTTGAAGATTTCGGGGACGAAATCCTTTAAGGAGGGGAGAATGAAACAACCCGTATTTTCAATAACCTGTTATAACATAAATCGAGGCAGAATTTAATTCAAAAATCTGAATCAAGGGAAACGGGCTATGCCATTGCGTTCGTCTCGGAAAAATACGCGAAATAGAGTCCGAGTTTTCGAAAATCGAAGTCTGTATGACCCGATTAAGGCCCAACGAAGTTTTCAGAAAATTCCAAAGCAAAAACAGATTTCAAATTCCAGTTTGAATTTGAAAATTTGGGCCAGTTTGGGCCAGGCGGGAGAATTCCCGCCAGAGCACCCAAGTCGACAGCCCTGTCGACTTGGGAGTCGACTTGGTTGGACCCAAGTCGACAGCCCTGTCGACTTGGCTGTCGACTTGGTCCAGCCGGGCTGTTTAGCCTGGTGCACCATTTTGAAATTGTGTTGAGCTTGGGGGCCAGATTCGGTTTTAAGGGCTAAGATTGCAACTAGGGTTTAATCCTATGGCCTAAAACACTTGCCTAATCTATAAATAAGACCCTAACCTACCCTAAATCATCATTAATCTATCCTACAAGTAAACTATGGCAAAATCAATCCTCTCATGGCCTCCACTCTCTTCATAAAAATCCTAAACAAATTTTTATGAGATTTTCCATGCATACAAGTGTTTTTAGACTTGTATGATCATCATTAGCTTGCATTCAAGCCAAGTCTCTATATTTGCACCATAAAGAAAGAGTTTTGATCAATTTTGCTTGCATTTTTGGGGTTTAATTGGTTGCATAAGGGTTTTCTTACATTTGCTATACTCATTTGAGTCCGCATAAGCATTGTAAGCCCTATTCTACTTTCATACTTAAACTCTAAAGTTAAATGTATGATATGCAAGTTTTCTATGACGTAATATGCAAGTTTACCATGATATGCAAGTTTTCTATGATGTAATATGCAAGTTTATCATGTTATGCAAGTATGCTATGATATGATATGCAAGTTGTCATATGATATGCAAGTTGTGTCATGCAAGTTTGGGTTGAACATTTTGTTCATGCTATCATGTTATGCAAGCTTATCTTGGGTTTATGAACATAAAGCTTCAAGCTTTATGCCAAAGGTTGCATTTTGGCAACATGTAAGTTATCATATCTCTTATGATAACTTGCATGTGAGGCTAAATGCGAACTTATGGCCATTTCTACATGTCATTTAGCACCATGTATCACCAATATGCTAAGATTGGTTTTATGCGTGCTTTTGAGGCCAAAATATGTAATATGCAAGTATATGAACAAATGTACATTTCATATGCCACCATGTTAAACTTGTGGCTTCAACACCCTTATGTCATGATTATGCCAAGTTCCCTCTTTCTATCCTTTATGCGCTATTGCGATATGTAAGCGATGGGATTGCGTTTGGGGTTGGGTAAACTTAAAAGACATAAAAACATAAGCTTGGGAATTTACCTCTTAAGTTAGGTCTACCCAATTGCTTGAAAACTTGTAACATGTTTTGGAAACATGATAGACATGACACTTAGAAAAGATAAGTGTGGCCAACTCGAGGTTGGGTTGAGTTTGTAGCGTAAACCTACCCGGAACCGACCGGCTTAACAAGTTGCTACAAACAATAGGACCCAATGTGAGAAGTTGGTCATGTTGTACCTTGGACCCGAGGTTAGACCAAGTTGTGGTGTAAAGCTACCCGGACCCGCCCGGCTTAACTAGTAACCACAACAAGGTCTAATGTGAGAGGTTAAGGCGCATTAAATTAATTAATGCCTCGTGATTAGGGTTAAGTCATGGTCCACTTAGTACTTAACCAATTTGGGCTCGGTAGATTAATCGGGGTTAAGTCGTGAACTCATCGTTACACTTAACCAAGTTAATCCATGATTAGTAAAGGGGTTAAACCGTACTTAACCCACTAGAAAAATCCTAGCAATGGGGGTCCACTCCAGCAGTAATACCTAGTTCGTATCATCATGACCCTAGGGACTAGGCTAGGGTGGGGGCACGATTACTGGGCTGGAGGTAAGCGACCAATAAACGACGGCAGGGTGGTACGCCGGTGTAGTTCCGGGCGGACTCTGGTCGTGCGCATAGTCCGTAGCCGGAGAAAACATGCACGGGTACCAGTAGATCGGGACTGTGCACTCATATTTATGGTGTCCAGGGGTTGACACCCTAGGGCTTGATACACCCGAAGGGTGGACCCGGCACAGTTCGACTACAATAATGTTTGGGCCGTATTGACACCAACACGTGACGAGTTAGGCTTAGGGAGCCGATCGACTAGACCGTTTGGGTTGGACCTCGTGTTAGGGTCACTTCATGTTATTGGACCGCTTATGAGGGTCACTTCATGTTATTGGGCCAAAGCTTGGGCCAAGGGATCAATACTTGTTTATTCAAGTCATGTTAGTTTGCTAGTACACCTGAGGTGCAAAACCTTAATCCTGATTATACGATGACACCTTTACCTACCTTGTTAGTTAATCATCATGCTAGTATATCGTTATCCTTATGTTCATCCCTGCTGCTCATGCCAGTTAACTTTATCAGTTTACATTGATTGTAGTAGGGCTTACTCAGTCTTTTTGACTGACCTGTTTTCTTCCGCCTCTTTTCTTCCGTTCCCCCCCCTCAGGTTCTCAGGGAGGGAATACTGGAGCTTAGCCTGGATTTCAGACCGCTTTCTTGTGGGATTTAGCTCATGTACGGTTTGACATGAAGCTAGCTATGGCTAACACTTCCTTTGGGGATTAGTATTTATGTATTTCAGTTTTTCAGTTGATGTTGTTTTATCTAGACTTGTTTAATTGGAAAGTTGACATTATGATGTAACAGACTTGTTTTGAAATGGTTTAAAATCTTCCGCTGTTTTATCTATGTTATTTACTCTGTTTACGCCTATACATATGTTCTTGTTCTGCCTTGATATATCATTATGCATGTTTACCTGATTCAAACGCCCCTCCAAAGTCAGAGTTCTTGCAAGAGTCACCCTGGCGGAGGCGGGGTGTTACAACTGACTCGAAGTTTATTGTTTTCGCCTAAACTCTGGGTGCCCATATTTTCCACACGGGCAGTCAGTAGTTTTGGTTTTGCAGATTTCTTTTCACAGGATCTTGGATCTAGAGCTAGAGCTATATTAGGAAAGCTTTGTATCCGTATATTTCTTTCAGTTGTTGTAGTTGATGTCTTCCACTGCACATTATATTCATGTATTATATTTTTCGTTCCTATGTATTTTAAATCTTTGATATTTATTTTTCTGCTGTGTAATATTTATTTATACTCTGATCTATTCTTATACTCTGATGTAAATTGTTGTAATATTGATGAAATGTTCTACTTTTTGTATTCTAATGCGTCGTGTTCTCAAAGCAATCTGTGCTCCTCCGTCTCCTCGGGGATCGGGGAAGTCTGGGTCGCCACAGCTGGATTGCGCAAAGTTTTATTAATATCGCTATCCAAGTACAATCCCCTTGATATCATGGCTACAAGGTTAACACCGTTCCAACCACTCTTGATTTCATGGCAACAAGATTACCACCGCTCTCTTTCCTTGATTTCAAGGCTCCAAGCAACACACCTTTTCCCAAACACTTCCCAAATGATTACAACATCCCAAAACTCTTCAATAACACTTCAATTCAGAGAGTAATGAGTAAAAAAGTGTGAAAAAAGAAGTTTTATGCAGTAAGAGTAGAAATCGGCAAAGTAGAAGTGTAGAAATCAATAAATTATGAAATATTATTGGTGGGATGAAGAGGGGTGAAGATGGAGAAGAAGAATGATCCAAAAATTCAAAATTAGCCCTATTTATAAAATTTGAAATGTTGCAAAGCTTCTGGAACATTACAAATAGTGAAAAGACATGTAATGGCCCGAAAATCCGTATTATCTGAGTTGACTAAAACAACACATGTCCAACCCAAATAATACAGAAATACGAGGCATTAGGGTTAAAGAAATAGAAACAAATAGAATAAAAACAGAACAACAACACAGAATCTCACAGCGGAATGAATAAAATATAATATATAACATAATTTTTGAAATACAAATCTGAATTTTATATAAATACCAAATCAGAGTACATCACATATATATATCACAACGGAAATAACTCTAAATAACTAATGGTGAAGCCTCCTGCTTCAAGCTCCTCCAAGTGTATCAGTAAAAGCCTGAAACACTTGACTGCCCGTACAAATTTGGGCACCCAAGAGTTTAGGAAAACAAACAAAATAAACTATGGGTCAGTCATGGGACTGGTGTGAGTAAACTTCAACCATACTGTTTAACTTTGAAAATTCTTTGAAAGAAAAGGATAATAGTAAGACCAACCCACACATAAACATGGACGGTTTTTACTTTATTATAACCCAAAACATTTTTGATATCAAAATCCAATGATATTATAATAATGTCTAATCAAATAAATAACCAAATAGCAAACTGCTTGTATCTCATGCTCTACATATATAGTATAAAATCAAAAACCGCAGGGCGCTTATTGGAGATTGGATTCCAACTATGACAAGGTATGGGACCACCTCCCGATCAGTGTACTCTAGAGGAGATACACTGGGGTTCAGCAAGAACATCTAGCAACCCGACCGGCCACACATGACCACCCACTCATTTAGCTTGAGTGTAGCGAATATATTGTCACCCACGGTTGTTGGTCGTCCAACCGTAATGTGTAAGATACAGAATCAAAAGAAGAGCAAATAATTGAATTTTTCTCTAGATCAGTGACAGATATACCTTGCTTGGGTTTGACCCACCTAGCCATGCTGCCTGCCCGATTTTTGTCATTTCCCGGTTGTGAGGCTTGAGGCTACGTTTACTTCTTAGAACATCTGGCCACCATACACTTTGAATGCCACATCATCAAGACCGTCGAATCACTAGTTGATCTTCCCAAAGATATTACGAGTATAAAAGCTAAGAGAAAAGAATTTCTTCGCCACCAGATGTAATATCTTGAAAAGATCGTCTTATGTGATATGTTAGGCTTACTCTGTTAGACATTCGTCCATACAAGTTGTCCTGGGTTTGGACAAACAGAATAGCCCTTGCATTTCACTCCGTCTTCAATTTTTTTTAGCATAATCTAATTCGCAATGCCTATGCCTATACGGAGTGGTTTTCAGATAATAAATCCAACCGGTCTCTCCGTATTGACAACGATGGTCAAAAATCTTTGATAGCCGGTGATTTAACTATCAAAGAAAAACAAACATCCATCAAACAAATCACTGGCCCTTTTTAATTAATATTCAATTTAGCTTTCCTTATCGAATTTTATATATATCGATATTTTGATTTCTAGTTATCAAACTTTCTTAAAAATATTCTAACTTCTTAAATTTCCGAATTTTTTTGCCAATACCTCCTTTGTACCGGTCAATAGTTCAAACCCCTACTCGCCTCTCTAGGCCCTTTCCATTCAAAAAGAAAATCAAAAAGCCATGCGGCTTTCCCATTAGGCTCACAAAATCTCATATGGAAATTGAAACATGTATCTTTTTGTCGGGCACTTAATATGTAATCTTCGTTTTCTTCATTCCATACCTGTTTAAAATATTCACGACCATTTCCAATTCATTCAATCAATTCGTCACTTTTTTTTACATAACTCGCTTTCCACCCGCTAATTATATTTCTAGTTATCTTCTTGATTTCATTTACGTTTAATTTGAACATATCTCATTCAGATATGCTTGTATTCGCTTATATATATAAGTCGAATTCAATCTCTTTGTCAAATTCCAAAATTTAATTCAAGTTCCATACTTGGATTCCTAAATTTAATTAACACCTTTAGATTACTTAAAAAAGGTTAAATTCGGCCAAAACCTTATTAACTAATTTCAAAGAAATTAGTTAACTGCATTTGATAATTAAAAATCTGCTTTTTATTCCACAAAATAAATCCATTTACTCCACATGAGTTTAAATCTATTTTATAACTCAAAACTGTATTTTTCTAATTGGAATTCAGATTTTTCTTTCACTAAAAATCCCTTTAATTAATTAATTAAATCGTTATGGTTTTTAAAGGATTTTACAGCGACTTTTCTAAAATTTGATTTTGACATAATTCAAAATCTTTAAGTCAAAATCCAGATTTTTCTCTTCCATTAGAAAGTTATTATTCAATAGGTCTAAACGTTTCTAGATTCATCAAATTCCGACTTATATTGGGTTCTGTGTACTCAATTAAGGTTCAAATTGCAAAATTACGAACTACAGCGCTGCGGTGAGTTCGTTTTAATTATAATTTAAGTATAACATTAACTTCGTTCCCTAATCTCATTTCTCAATGTATTTAAATATAAATTAAAACCATTTTCTAAACCTAACTTAAAACTCCAATTTTTCAGAATCGTCGATTATTCTCCTTCAATTCACAATTCAGTTATAACTTATATTTACAACTCAATTGCTATACTAAATTTCTATTTCCTATGCAAATAAATTATTTATAAAACTCGATATAATCGAATTCCAAGCCTAAATTTCTTTTATGTAAATAACCAATTAATTCACATCCCTTATCATTACAAACTAATATCACCCCTCGATAATAGTGAAGTCGTTCAAGTTGGGGTATTTTATTTACCTCTCAGACCTTGACTGACGACGTTCTTATCTTGAGATAGATAAGAGTTTGTAATACAAGATTCAATTCAAATCTCACATTTTATTCCATTAAAAATATGGTTTACATGCCATACTTACTTCGGATAAATCTATTTCCAAATAATCTGATGAAAACTATATCATAAATTTTATAACATTATTCATAAACTTCCTCATTTTATATATATAAAACAACTTCTCATTTAAAAATCCACTTGAACTCGATTCTTATTTAATTTATTTTCATAACTTATATATATATATATATAAACATCGAATCTATTTCATATTAAATTTTATTATTATAACTTATATATAAATTAATATGAATATATATAAACATCGAATATATTTTCATATTTAAATATTGAAGTATCAGCTTCTTCGATTATAGTTCTAAAATATGATTTCAACTAAATAAAATCATAATTTCCTCTCTGAAACAATTTGCTTTTGTAAATTCGACATATTCGAATTCTAAAAATAAATCTGATGGATTTATTTCAATTCAAATTATATTCCGAACATCAAAATAAATTTTATCGTTTTCTTCTTGAACCGATTCCAAAATCACTTTTTAAATTCATTAAAAATTCAAATTATCCAATAATAGTTATTTTTCTTTATTTATAAATATCGTTTATATATTCCACTTCTTGTTTTAAATATTGAAACAAGCTTCGATTTCACATTCCATTTGAAAATCCAATTCCCCTTTCAGAAAATAAATTTTCCCTTTTAAATTCAAACTTGAATTTAAAATTTAATATTATAAAATTATAATTTTCCTTTCCATTTTTAGATATCGTTTATAATTTCAATTACTTGTTTTATTACTGAAAACAAGTTAATATTTTCTAGCTTGTTCGAAATTCAATTTCTATTTCGAACTATAAAAATTTCCTTTTTATAACTAAAAATCCCTTTCTATGATATAAATATCTAGGGTTAGTGATATTTAATCATCCAAATGCACAAATCATTAATCCAAATTCAACACATCACACACATATAAATATATAAACAACGATAAATAAATTTGAGGAATCCATTTGGATTCCTCCGACTTGTTTCCTCAGCATCCACAGTTGTTAGTAAACGTGAATAATAGCAATCCTGCTTCTAGGCAAGATATCGCGATATGAAGGTCATCCACTCATATATCGTGGGGAGATAGGGTCATCCGCTTATGATACTGCGGGCATCCGCTAATGATACTGCGGGAAATCCAATATATATATTATAACCACAACCACCAAACCAAAATAACTAATATATATGATAACCACAATTTATAAATAAACAGCAATGCGACCAATCAACCAACAAACAACATATAAATATTTGTATCAAAAAAATATTTGATTATAATAAACCATAATCGAACAAAGAAGTGAGTTTACTCACCTTGAATTTATTTGTCGAATATTCTGTTCAATTCCATAATTTTGCTTCTATGAATCGCCTCGAATAAATTATCTTTTCACCTATGATATTTGATTTTATTTAACGAAAAACTATTTTTTATTTAAATTTACTATAATCATTAATAAATAAATTATTCCATTCTTTTAAAATTACGGTAAAATGTATACCTTAGTACTTCTCTTATATCTCGACAAATTCATGAACAATTCCCCCCAGAACAGTCCGAAATGCTTTTATCAGCCCTATATTGATTCAAATCTTGTTCAACATTTCGTCGAACACCTTATTGGCACCTTCGTTATTCCTTTTCTACTACCTACACCATTCTCCTGCTACTTCCCAATAACCATTCATAAAACCATCGTCACTTTCACTTATTCTGAATGTCATCAGCAGACTCGCCCTCCTCAATCCCCACTTCACACCCACGTTCAACTCCAATTCGCACAAACAAAGGTGCGAGTTTTATTGTAGCAAAATCTCTTCCAACATTACTGCTGAAACTCCACGACGTCAACAGTCCAGCACACCCTCCCTCTTCATGATAAATGATCGTCGGTTCCGAAATTCCCCAAATCGTGAACAGTAAGCTTCGACGCCTTCATGTCGCCCTCGACAGTACGGATCGCACTACCCCAAAAATGAATGAAATGGTCGCGATTTCCCCACCTCAGTCTCTCCTGAAACTGTGGTGTCGATCTCCTTCTCGCGCTCCATAACATAGATCGAAACTAATGTCTTCGCTCATGAATTCGAACGCCTCCACATTGACCCACAACCATCACTCGCACATGCGCGCCTCAATCTGAAGTCGAACTAGGGCTCGCGATGCCTAGATCGCAATTCGGGATTTCATTATTATTTGGTGGATTTGATTTACTGGAAAAGAATGGGAGAAAAGCTTTGAATGGTTTTCGGTTATACAGTGAAATGGAGAAACAGAGAATGATTGAAACTTGTGATTTTGTTCAGAGGTTAAGAGGTGGTCTCGATATATTTATAAAAGAGAAGGGGACATTTTTGGTAGCTCGAAGAGGAAAATGGCTGTAATGTAAAATGAAATAAGTCGGCTTAAGTGATATAGGGTGGCTGGGATGATGTAAAATTATTTTGATTTGATTTAATTGTAAGTAAATAATTAAAATATCTCGCAGTCTCTTACTTGAAATTCCTGAACCGCTATTTTAACACAACGACCGACGTTACCAAATTATAACGCTATTCTAATCAAAATGGAATGGATTCTAAAATTTCATATGACTGTCTGTAGGAGATATTTAATTTAAATCAATGGTTTAAATTAAATTCGATTTAAAATATAATTCGCTTTCAAATAATTAAATCTATCGATAATAAATTATTTTTATCATTCTAATTTAGTGTAAAGTTTATATGAATCAACTGAATCGTTTCCATTCGGTTTTAAATTCTGAATTCAATCATTATCGTTTCGCATTGCGATTTGATGTTATCGATATCAATTTGTATATCGATTATTAAATCCATAAATTTAAATTAAAAATCCATTTATTATTCCGATTCAATATTCAATACAAATTTAAATATCAATATCAAATGGCTAAAAGTCTGGGACGTTACATTCCTTCCCCCTTAAAAGAATTTCGCCCCCGAAATTACTAAGGCAGAAGAAATGCTACTGACCAGATAACTTTTCAAAATCCCACTTTGTTATAACTCCGTATTTCATATTCTATAATTCAAATCCATACAATTTTAAGTTTTCATGGAAATATTTAATTTCCTTGTTTTCCATTCAAAAACTTTAAAATTGAATTCAATTTTGAAAATTATCTCAGAAATTTTCAAAACTTTTGAAAAAATATTCTAACTCCCTAAATTATGGAAAAAAATTGGTAGAGTCTCCCCTGTACGTTGGAGCTTTTGCAATATACCCAAAGAGATGAAAAAGTATATATCGACCCATATGGTCGGAAAATAGTTCATATATCCTAATTTGGTATTTTTGCATAGGCGTACCTTACATAAGCGTTTATTAAACGCGCAAGCTTAGCTTATAAGCAATCCGCATATTCAAAATCAAACCAGGTAGCTCCATCTACCTGTGCTAACTCAATTTGAACTCATAAGTTTCATAAATATGAATGTTCAATAATCTTCATTCATTTTAAATGGTTAAACATGCGATTTCAACACAAACATACATACTATGCATATTCGATATTCTCTGGTTAATATAATAACCATTTTTTCAAGCTAAATTTGATTGATTTCGAATTAATTCTTCAGCTTCACTTTTACCAATTCAATTTATTTATTTCAGTCCAGTTAACTTACTTAAGTAAAATTTTGATTCTAGAATTCAAATACCTGGTATTTATTTCAAATCCCTTTTGAAATCATACAAATATTTTATAATCGTCTCAAATTCAAACATTTAAAATTTTCAAATCACTTGTTTTCTACAATAAATTTCCATTGAAAATCTTACTATGGTAGCAATCCATTACTTAGAAACTCAAAAATGAACATCGATGATGTCGCGATCACCATTAGAATTATTTTCCAGCCACTAAAGTGAGTTCAGTGCTTTACCATTTTCAAAAATCCATTCAAGCTGATTTTATTCAAAAACCTTTCCAAAACGAAGCTATATTATTTTAATATACTTTGAAAAAAATATTTTCCAATTTTCCGGGATTTAAATTCCAAGTCTGGTTCTAATTCAATTCAATCTCATCCCATTTGTATATATTATTAATATACAAATTTTATTTGATTATATATAACCATTCCGGTTTTATAATCTCATTTGATTACAATAATAATAACAACTAACTCATCCATATATACGTAATTTTAGAAAATTATTAATTTTATAACAAAATATAAATTTAGGTAAATTTATTTCATTTACCCATTTCAAAACAATATTATGTCAATTCTCTGTTCAAGTGTTTAGAAACTCCTATCGACGTCGTAGCGTCCACGATTCGACCAAAATTCATAAACCACTCAAGAGACAAGCCAACACAACACAAAACAATTTTTATATCAAACTTACAAATAAGCTCTCTCTTATATATACACTCAACTCATTCTAGGGCACTACTGACCCAATCTCTAATGAGTAAACTCCCACCAAAGCCTAAGTGTTCGCTCAACCTAAACTCTGATACCAAATGTGATGGCCCGAAAATTCGTACTGAGTTGACTAAAACAACACACGTCCAACCCAAATAATATAGAAATACGAGTCATTAGGGTTAAAGGAATAGAAACAGATAGAAGAAGAATAGAACAACAACACAGAATCTCACAGCGGAACAAGTAAAATATAGTATATAACATAATTTTTGAAATACAAATCTGAATTTGTATATACATACCATATCAGAGTACATCACATATATGTCACAGCGGAAATAACTCTAAATAACTAACGGTGAAGCCTCCTGCTTCAAGCTCATCCAAGTGTATCTATAAAAGCCTGAAACACTTGACTGCCAATGCAAATTTGGGCACCCAAGAGTTTAGGAAAAAAACAAAATAAACTCTGGGTCAGTCATGGGATTGGTGTGAGTAAATTCCAATCATATTGTTTAACTTTGAAAATACTTTGAAAGAAAAGGATAATAGTAAGACCAACCCACACATAAACATGGACTGTTTTTACCTTACTATAACCCAAATTTTTTTTGATATAAAATCCAGTGATATTATAATAATGTCTAATCAAATAAATAATCAAATAGTAGAATGCTTGCATCTCACGCTCTATATATACAGTATAAAATCAAAAACTGCAAGGCACTTATTGAAGATTGGATTGCAACTATGACAAGGTATGGTACCACCTCCCAATCAATCTACTCTAGAGGAGATACACTGGGATTCAACAAAAACATCTTGCAACCCGACCACACATGACCGCCCACTCATTTAGCTTGAGTGTAGCCAATATATTGTCACCCACGGTTGTCGGCCGCCCAACCGTAATCTGTAAGATACAAAATCGAAAGAAGAGCAAATAATTGAATTTACTGTAGATCGGTGACAAATATACCCTGCTTGGGTATGACCCACCTAGCCGTGCTGCCTGCCCGATTTTTGTCATTTCCCGGTTGTGAGGCTTGAGGCTACGTTTACTTCTTAGAACATCTGGCCACCATACACTTTGAATGCCACATCGTCAAGCCCTTCAAATCACTAGTTGATCTTCCCAAACATATTAGGGGTATACAAGCTAAGAGAAATGAATTTCTTCGCCACCAGACGTAATATCTCGAAAAGATCATCTTATGTGATATGTTAGGATTACTCTGTTAGACATTCATCCATACAAGTTGTCCTGGGTCTGGACAAACAGAACAACCCTTGCATTTCACTCCGTCTTCAAATTTTTTTAGCATAATCTAATTTGCAATGCCGATGCCTATACGGAGTGGTTTTCAGATAATAAATCCATCTGTTCTCTCTGTATTGACAACGATGGTCAAAAATCTTTGATGGCTGGTGATTTAACTATCAAAGGAAAACAATCATCCATCAAATCAAATCACTGACCCTTTTTAATTAATATTCATTTTAGCTTTCCTTATCGAATTTTTTTATATATATATCGATATATTGATTTCTAGTTATCAAACTTTCTTAAAAATATTCTAACTTCTTAAATTTTCGGAAAATTTTGCCAGCACCTTCTTTGTACCAGTCAATAATTCAAACCCCGACTCGCCTCTCTAGGCCCTTTTCATTAAAAAAGAAAATCAAAAAGCCAAGCGGTTTGCCCATTAGCTCACAAAATCTCATATGGAAATTGAAACATGTACCGTTTTCTCGGGCACTTAATATATAATCTTCGTTCTCTTCATTCCATACCTGTTTAAAATATACATGGCCATTTCCAATTCATTCAATCAATCCGTCCCTTTTCTTTACATAACTCGCTTTCTATCCGCTAATTAAATTTCTAGTTAGCTTCCTGATTTCATTTACGTTTAATTTAAACATATCTCATACAAATATGCTCGTATTCGCTCATATATATAAGTCGAATTCAATCTCTATGTCAAATTTTAAATTTAATTCAAGTTCCATACTCAGATTCCTAAATTTAATTAACACCTTTAAATTATTTAAACAATGTTAAGTTCGGCCAAACCTTATTAACTAATTTCAAAGAAATTAGCGAACTGCATTTGATAATTAAAAATCTACTTTTTATTCCACAAAATCAACCCATTTACTCCATGTGAGTTCAAATCTATTTTATAACACAAATAAAATTCATATTTTTCTTTCACTAAAAATTCCTTTAATTAATTAATTAAATCGTTATGGTTTTTAAAGGATTTTACAGCGACTTTTCTAAAATTTGATTTTGACATAATTCAAAATCTTTTTGTCGAAATCCAATTTTTTCTCTTCCATTAGAAAATTATTATTCAATAGGTCCAAACGTTTCTGGTTTCATCAAATTCCGACTTATATTGGGTTCTGTATACTCAATTAAAGTTCAAATCGCCAAATTACGAACTATCGTGCTGCGGCGAGTACGTTTTAATTATAATTTAAATATAATGTTAACTTCATTCCCTAATCTCATTCCTCGATGTATTTAAATATAAACTAAAACCGTTTCCTAAACCAAACTTAAAACTCCAATTTTTCAGAATCGCCGATTATTCTTCTTCAATTCACAGTTCAATTATAACTTATTTACAACTCAATTGCTGTACTAAATTTCCATTACCTATGTAAATAAATAATTTATAAAACTCGATATAATCGAATTCCAAGCATAAATTTATTTATGTAAATAACCAATTAATTCACATCCCTTATGATTACAAACTAATATCACCCCTCGATAATAGTGAAGTCGTTCAAGTTGTGGTTTTTTATTTACCTCTCAGACCTTGACTGACAACGTTCCTATCTTGAGATAGATAAGAGTATGTAATACAAGACTCAATTCAAATCTCATATTTTATTCCATTAAAAATACGGTTTTACACGCCATACTTACTTTGGATAAATCCATTTCCAAATAATCTAATGAAAACTATATCATAAATTTTATAACATTATTCATAAACTTTCTCATTTTATATATATATAAAACCACTTCCCATTTAAAAGTCCACTTGAACTCGATTCTTATTTAATTTATTTTCATAACTTATATATATATATTTATATATATATATATATATATATATATATATATATATATAAACATAGGATCTATTTCATATTAAATTTTACTATTATAACTTATACATACATATATATAAACATCGAGTATATTTTCATATTTAAATATTGAAGTATCAGCTTCTTGGATTATTGTTCTTAAATATGATTTCAACTAAATAAAATCATAATTTACTTTCTGAAACAATTTGCATTTGTAAATTCGACATATTCGAATTCTAAAAATAAATCTAATGGATTTATTTCAATTCAAATTATATTCCGAACATCGAAATAAATTTTATCGTTTTATTCTTGAACCTATTCCAAAATCACTTTTTAAATTCATTAAAAATTCAAATTATCCAATAATAGTTATTTTTCTTTATTTACAAATATCGTTTATATATTCCACTTCTTGTTTTAAATATTGAAACAAGCTTCAATTTCAAATTCCATTTGAAAATCCAGTTCCCCTTTCGAAAAATAAATTTCCTTTTTAAATTCATACTTGAATTTAAAATTAAATATTATCAAATGATAATTTTCCTTTCCATTTTTAGATACCGTTTATAATTTCAATTACTTGTTTTATTACTAAAAACAAGTTAATATTTTCTAACTTGTTCGAAATTCAATTTCTTTTTCGAACAATAAAAAATTCCTTTTTATAACTAAAAATCCCTTTCTATGATATAAATATCTAGGGCCAGTGATATTTAATCATCCAAATACACAAATCATTAATCCAAATTCAACACATCACACACATATAAATATATAAACAACAATAAATAAATTTGAGGAATCCAGTTGGATTCCTTCAACTTGTTTTCCCTACATCCACAGCTGTTAATCAACATAAATAATACCAATCCTGCTTCAAGGCAAGATATCGCGGTATGAAGTTCATCCACTTATATATCGTGGGACGATAGGGTCATTCGCTAACGATACTGCGGTAAATCTATTATATATATAATGACCACAACCACCAAGCCTAAATAATTAATATATATGATAACCACAATTTATAAATAAACAGCAATGCGATCAATCAACCAACAAACAACATATAAATATTTGTATTAAAAATATATTTGATTATAATAAACTATAATTGAACAAAGAAGTGAATTTACTCACCATGAATTTATTTTTCGAATATTTCGTTCAATTCCATAATTTTGCTTCTATGAATCGTCTCGAATAAATTATCTTTTCACCTACAATATTTGATTTTATTTAACGAAAAACTATTATTTATTTAAATTTACAATAAGCATAAATAAATAAATTATTCCATGCATTTAAAATTATGGTAAAATTTATACCTTACTACTTCTCTTATGTCTCGACAAATCCATGAACAATTCCCCTCAGAACAGTCTAAAATGCTGCTAGCAGCCCTATATTGATTCAAATCTTCTTCAACATTTCGTCGAACACCTTATTGGAACCTTCGTTATTCCTTTTCTACTACCTACACCATTCGCTTGCTACTGTACAACAACCATTCATAAAACCATTGCCACTTTCACTTATTCTGAATGCCATCAGCAGACTCGCCCTCCTCAATCCCCATTTCACAATCACATTCAACTCCAATTCGCTCAAAAAAGGTGTGTGTTTTATTGTAGCAAAATATCTTCCAACATCACTGCTGAAACTCCATGAAGTCAACAGTCCAGCGCACCTTCCCTCTTCCTAATCGATGATCATTGGTTCCGAAATTCCCCAAATCGTGAGCAGCAAGCTTCGCGCCTCCGTGTCGACCTCGACAGTGCAGATCACACTACCCTAAAATGAATGAAACAGTCGCGATTTCCCCACCTCAGTCTCTCCTGAAACTGCGGTATCGATCTCCTTCTCACGCTCCATAACATAGATCAAAACCAATACCTTCGATCATGAATTCGAACACCTCCGCATAGACCCAAAACCTTCACTCACACATGTGAAGCTCAATCTGAAGTCGAACTAGGGCTCATGATGCCTAGATCGCGATTTGGGATTTCATTATTATTCGGTGGATTTGATTTACTGGAAAAGAATGGGAGAAAAGCATTGAATGGTTTTCGGTTATACAGTGAAATGGAGAAACAGAGAGTGATAGAAACTTGCGATTTCGTTCAGAGGTTAAGAGGAGGTCTCGATATATTTATAAAGGAGAAGGGGAATTTTTGGCAGCTCGAAAAGGAAAATGGCTGCGATGTAAAATGAAATAGGTCGGCTTAAGTGATATAAGGTGGCCGAGATGTTGTAAAATTATTTTGATTTGATTTAATTTTAAGTAAATAAATAAAATATCTCACGGTCTCTTACTCGAAATCCCTGAACCACTATTTTAACACAATGACCGAAGTTACCAGATTATAACGCTATTCTAATCTAAATGGAATGGATTCTAAAATTTTATTTGACTGTCTGTAGGAGATATTTAATTTAAATCAATGGTTTAAATTAAATTCAATTAAAAATATTATTCGATTCCAAACAATTATAATAAATTATTATTATCGTTCTAATTTAGTGTAAAATTTATATGAATCAACTGAATTATTTCTATTCGGTTTTAAATTTTGAATTCAATCATTTTTTTTCGCATTACGATCTTCTATATCAATTCGTATATCGATTATTAAATCGACAAATTTAAATTAAAAATCCATTTATTATTCCAATTCAATATTTAATATAAATTTAAATATTCAATATTAAATGGCTAAAAGTCCCAGATGTTACAAGACACTTCCTTTGAAAATTGATAAAATGACAGTTGTATGTCGACATAGATATATATGTATGTCGATGTATGTATGTATAAAATATTTTTTAAACTACGTTTCAAGTGTTTAAATGTATATATAATTTTGGAAATTCACGAATTAAAACTTAGTGATATAAATGAGTATTATAAAGTGTATAATCATATGAAAACATAATTATATATTATATAAACATATTTATAAAATTATAGAGTTTAAAACTATAAAACCATAAGATTATTAAACTATATAACTATATAAACTTATATATTAAACTTAAAACTTATATTTGAAATCACTAATAAGATAGAAAAGTAATTTGAAATTAGATTTTGAATTTTGAAAATCAGAATTTGAAAACTAGAATTTGAATTTGAACCTGGAGTGCTATTCAAAGTCTTACATATAAACTAGACTCTACTAGTGTATTTGTCTTGAACCTTGGACTCTTGATAACTTGATTACTCATAAGTCTTGAATTTCCTCTAAATTCTAATTCTCTTGAAAGTCTAAAGTTGTATAGTCTTCAGTATTAATTCCTGTATACAAATCCTGCATGTATATATATATATATGTGTGTATATGTATATATATATATATTCTAGACAGAAACGTTAATATATATTTTATAATCAGTGATAATTAAAATAAGGTTGTTGTCATCAAAATTTCATTCTCCAACAATGTTAACTTATTTATGCATGTAATTATTAAACTGATCAGATATAGTATCATTAGTGTTTTTTTTTATTAAATCTTCAAGCTAGATCTATGTTTATAAGTGATTGATCTTGCATTAAAAGCATTTAATTCTTGCATTTAGTTGAATTTTCATTAAATTTTTTGTTTGTGTAATTGAAATGCTTGAATTGGATCCTATGGTTGATTTGTTTATTAGTGTTGTGCATGTTTTAGGACTTAGGTCAAAGATCGAAGCATAATGAGAGCAAAGTTTATCGGAATCACATGAAGCTTAGAGGATATGCTCTGCAGCAAAGCATGAGTGGACCATGAAAATTTGCACCTAGCTGGAGAAAAAGGATGAAGTTGACGATGGGTCATCTGGTGTCGAGCCTATTTTATAGCTCTATTACGATGACAACTTATATGATTAGCAATTGCATGTCATGTGGAGGTGTGTAGTTGATTTGGACCAACGGATAGGCTAAGTGATTGGGTGAGTCATATTCAATTATTCGAGCCATGATGCATAGAAAAGAAAACTTGAAGGCTATTATGGATGATTTGGGGGCATAAGCAACAAGGAAGAGTATACTAATGTTTAGAAGAAAAGTGGAGCTATTATTGGCTGAATAATAGACTCAATGCCAACTCATAAGGTTTGAGTTGGCAAGAAAAGCTCCCAGTGTTCTGTGACTTATTATAAAGGAACTAGGTTTGTTGAAGATCATGTTAGAGGTGGTGGCACTTTGTTATATTCTGTGATGGGGATGTTATGACATGATGAAGCATCAAAAGGTCAGATCAGGAGTAGGATCAAAGGCATTGTGGAAGTAGCTCGTTTTGAGGCCGCAAGATGATGGATTGGACTGGGTGTCTCAAGTCTTCATCTAGGACGGAGTTGTGAATTAACTCAAATGATTGGGAGTTCCAAAGAATCATCTATAACTCAGAATATTCTTATTGTAACTCATAAAGGGGTATTATGTGTGGGGACCCCAAAGAATGTACATGGGACCTATTTCAAAGATCCGGTGTTTGGCTAGTAAAGGTTGTAGGATGCGTCATTGCTCATATCAAAGGCATTTACGTGAGAGTACAATAAAAATAGGGATGTCCATTAGTCTTTGTCATAAGCGAGGACGGTTATATGTGTTTTCATGTATTCAAGGCTGTTGGAGGTGATAGTCAGGCTTTGATCGATGAGTGCTACGATTTTTATGGTTGCCCCTATGTTTTTTCTTGGTAGACTATCAACTATAGGACAATAGCAAAGGGATTGGAAATAGGACGTTGAAGGAGAATACTTAGATTCTTCTGTCATATTCTATAATAGTATCCCTTTTTTGTAATTTGAGCAGAATATTATTTCTTATTATATGTGTTGACTATTTGGTTATAGGGACATAGTGATATGATTAAAATTTCTTTCGCTCGTTTTGGAAAAAATTAAAATTAATTTTAAATTTCAACTGAAATTCCCATTGTCATAAAATATAATGAACTTTTTGTGCAACTGGTTAAACATGATTGGATACCAATGTGTGTTGGAATGGTAACTGTATTGGACACTAATAAGGACTTTTGCTTTGAAATAAATTAGGTGCCCAAAGTTGTGACTTGTCAAGGAAATGAAAATGATCTAACTGGAATAACGAACAAAGCACATACAATTGGAGCAAATGATAATATCAACAGATTTCAAATTCTTCTATAAACATACAGAATTGTACAAATAATGAAAATGATCAAACAAGCTATGACAAAGGTAGCACAATTTAAATATAGATAAGAAAACCAATTCAAGTTCATTGCATACTTCAAATATACAAGAAAATAACAATAATTCAAAAGTTGAGTCAGATAAGAATGGTGATCAGGCCGTGATGAATGCTAAGGAAAAATATTTATAATATGGAACCTCCACGGTACTCTTTAATGATTACACCATATGTAACTGTGACGACTGCCCACAACCCCTGCACTGTACAAGAGGAATAATGCGCTGAAAGGTGTGCCAGGCAGCTATGGACGATCATCAAGGTATGATACATAAGCGAAACCTATCGTGAACTCACAGCGCATGGATAAAATATAATAGAACGTATACAGTAGGTAGTGCTAGTGAAGTAGAAAACACTAAACTTTGATGAAAACTAGAAAGTATTTCCCATACACGTGGATAACAACAATAGTGTTTGTACAATTTGCCTCACTAAAACACTTAGAGAAATAGCAAACAGCGGAAATCCAATTATTAGATAGTAGTAAAGATAGTAAGCCAGCCTCCTGCTCTCCATCGATCAGCATCACCGTTCACACTAAGGCATCACCTGTCACCTGCTACTTAGTCTGCCCATCCAACAATCGGATGAACAGCCCAAGGTAATAAGAGGGAAACATAAAACCTTGAGTAAGACAACAATCTTTGTGGGCGATAAAACAACTAACAAACTTCATCAATAAAGTATATGAGAATGAGTAAATAAACAACTAATCTACCCAGCTCCAGAGAAGAACTCTCAATTGCCTTCCCTACACCTAACAGTGATAGCCTTTATGATCTGTGAATCAAAAGGGACAACAATTCAGCCACGAAAATTAGAACAACCATTCATTCATGGCAAAAGAAACTCATATAACATCTAGTTATATCTAACAGAAACCACCTTAACCGGATTTGGTATCCCATAAGCACAAGCCCCAGAGGCCGAAACCAATATCAGGCAAGCACCCCAGGAATACTTTTTCGAAGTCAGAAAATCTCCGTAGGATGGTACAACCAAAGCAACCAAGCATTCAACGTCCATGACTGACTCTGGCTATCACCGCCATACTTGCTTTGGAATCCTCGTTATCGTATGACTGGCTAAACAATTTGTCATCGATTGTCAAGAACCGTACACGACATCCTAGTTCTAGCAAAACTCCACACGCTATACTCAACACATGCTACACGCTATACTCAACACATGTCTAGGCTATACACGACACCCAAGGCACTCGACCTAAATTTGTCTTCAATTGTACCTCTGCTTTGAGTCTGCTAGAACCTACGACCATGATAATTCCTCGGCCTTCGTCTCTATAGTCGTTATCAATTATGACTATTAACTAACAAATAACACTTTAAAGCTATCTCTTTACACGTACTCAATACATCCTTGAGTCGTTTCCACATTCGCCACATCTGACGAATAATTCATCTCACTTCGTCATTCCTCCATGGAAAATTTACTTCGAAGTTATCACAATTTTTGAACCAAAGAAGACATCAATTATGAGGTTCACAATGATACATAGCATCACATCAATTTGGTAAAGGAAACAAACCACAACACTTAAGTCATCCACCATAACATTTAGAAGCGCTGCTGAAAACCCTGGAAATGACCGACCCACTCCAAAGAACTCGTCTGACAGACCCACTCCATAGAACTCGTCCGACAGACCCACTCAAGGCCGACCGACCCACTATGGACCGACCCACTTCTACGGCTGACCCAGCTCCTCACATTCGTATTATAACCAACACGATTGATCCGACCCGATCACCCCTCTGTGGAACATGACCGACCTAATCCGGCTACACCGACATGACCGACCCAACATGATCACTCATCTTTGGCACATGACCGACCCGATCCGGATGCACCAACATGACCGACCAGACCCAAAAAGTCACGGCCTGATCACCAACCTCCATCTCCCTTTGACCGACCCGACCCACTTTGTGACTGACCCGATCCAAAATGACCGACCCGATCCAAACTGACCAATCCGACCAGGAATTGCTTCTGACCTGTTCCCCAAGACAAGTTTTGAACCGACTCGACCCACTTCTGATCGACCCAAGACCTGCATATTGCAATTTCAACTACGATTTCGACCAAAACTTCGCGAAACGACAAATTCGACGAAACTAACTCAACCAATTCACCAAATGCATCCATAAACATGTCATATCATTTCTAACAACATAAATATGATGATTATCACTAAAATGATGTAAATTTCACCAGAACCCTTAAAATGAACATATGATCAAAATGAGAGATCTAACTTGCATAAACATATGGAATGGCATGGAATTAACGGTTTAAACTTGCTAAATTAGATCATAGGATGATTCATATGAAAATGAACTTAATATGGCATAGATCTTTGGGAAATGACTAAATATGATGAAAAACATAATCAAACACTCACACACTTCATTGAATCTATGTGAGAGATGTAAATCACTCACCGATTCTCCAAAACAAGCTGAAATGGTAGAAATAAGAATCCGGATAGCAAGCACCTTGCACCAAACACCTTGATCCGATGAACCCTTGCCTCAATTGATGTAGATCTAGCCTCCAATGGTGTAGATATATGATTTCCCTCCTTGGATTTTGATTTTTAATGGTGGAAAGGTGCTAGAGGAAGAAGGAGATCAATGCCTCAAATGAGAGAATGGAAAACTAAAAACATTTCCCATATCCCTTACCCCCTATTTATAGCTTCCACCAAACCCCTAATGGGCCTTCCCAATTCAGCCCACTTTGGCTTACCAAACCTAGACAGCCAACTGAAAAACCTTAAAACAATGATTACTCCCAAACCGCTGAGCCAAATCTTTAATGTAACTACTCTACGGAAAGGAAATCATCAATTCCTTTCTAATGACATAGGTCTCACCCTTTGATTCGACTTGAGTCAAAAGTTATTCCCTGTACAAGACAGACAAAGGCAAAATCATCACAAACAAAATCGGTAAAAATTATGGACATTTCTCACATACCCACAAGCAACATATTAAAAGATGAGAATGATCCAACCCATAGGAAATAAAATAAAAATATTTTACGATCTTTCGATACGTAAAATGCGGGTTGTTACATTCTCCCACCTTAAGAATTTTGCCCCTGAAATTCCAAACAAACACAATTAATCACAACAATTCTGCATGCCTGTCATCCATGAGAAGCCAATTTTATCATCCAAACTAGCAACCATCACGCTATGCATCCATAGCCTTATCCTAGCACGCGAGATTCTACCACAACAACAAGATACAACGATGATACGATATCAAAGGGTCCTACAGACGAATAGTTCTGGATGAGTCCTCTCATGCTTTCTTCCGTCTCTCATGTACAATCGTCGCCATCTTCACTCCATTGTACCTTTACAAGCTTAATTGTCTTCCTCCTAAGCTGTTCCTTGTCATTTCCCACAACACGAAGCGGCTTACGAGGTCTCGCAACTGTGGTCTCTACTTCTAAGTCTTCGTACTTCTCTTGAGATACCACCACATTTGAATCATGCACGTACTTCCGTAGAAACGACATATGGAACACATTATGCACACTCGACATCTTCTCGGGTAACTCCAATCTGTATGCGAGCTTTCCAATTCGCTCGACCATCGGAAATGGTCCAACGAACCTAGGAGCCAACTTTCCTTTACTTCCAAATCGAACCACATGCCTTAATGGAAAAATCTTCATGAAAACGATGTCACCAACATCGAATTCCAAATCTTTTCGACGCTTATCAGTATAGCTCTTTTGGTGATCTTGGGCTGCCTTCATTCGTTGTCGAACAATCTCGATACAATCCGAGGTCTCTCTAATCATCTCTGGCCCAAGTACCAACTTATCTTTAGTTTCTAACCAATAAGCCGGAGAATTGAACGGTCTCCTATATAACGCCTCGTATGGTGCCATCCCAATGCTAGACTGGTAGCTATTATTATATGCAAACTCAACCAGATGTAGATGGTGTTCCCATGATCTTCCAAAGTCTACCACACAAGCCCTGAGGAGATCTTCCAAAACTCGATTGACTCTCTCGGTCTGACCTCAGTTTGGGGATGATATGCCGTACTCAAGCACAATTCGGTTCCCAAAGCTTCTTGCAAACTTTTCCAAAATCCACTCGTGAATAATGGATCTCGGTCACTCATTATACTCTTTGGGACACCATGGAATCGAACTATCCATTTCACATAAAGTTCAGCCAGTTTCAATGTTGTCCTAGTCGACTTGATAGGAATGAATCTTGCACTTTTGGTTAAGTGATCCACAATGACCCAAATCCCTTCATTTCCTACCCTGGTTCTAGGTAGTCCATCAATGAAATCCATCGATACTTGCTCCCACTTTCACGTAGGAACTTCTAATGGCTGAAGCAATCGACTCGGCTCCTTCTGTTCAGCTTTCACCAAATGACAATTCATGCACTTGGAAATGAACTTTCCAATATCTTGCTTCATCCCTTCCCAGTAGTAAATTCTCTTCATGTCCTGATACATCTTATTACCACCAGGATGAATCGTCAACTTTGAGTGATGACATTCTCTCAGAACCTCATCCCTCAATCCATCGATATCAGGAACAGCTTATCGTCCTTGCTTTCGAAGCCAACCTTCTCGATCGACTTCTAACTCTTTATCCTCTGGTTCCAATTCCTCGATAAACTCGACAAGCTTTACATTTTTCTTTTGGCTCTCGCCAATCCTTTCGATAAGAGTAGGTCTTATCGACAAGATTGCCAACATTTCAGGTTCCAACTCACACCTTGGCCAGAAATCAAACCTTGCCAAATACTCAAGGCTCTTCCATTCTGAAAACATCGCTCCCAAACTTGTGTGTCTTCGACTTTACGCATCTGCAACTGCGTTTCCTTTGCCAAGAGTATAGGCTATACCAAAATCATACGATGCCAGAAACTCTAACCATCGTTGCTGCCGAAGATTCAACTCCTTTTGGGAGAAAAGATACTTAAACGACTTGTGATCCGTAAACAACTCGAATCGAACTCCCAACAGGTAATGTCTCCACATCTTCAAAGCAAACACAATCACTGCCAACTCTAAATCATGAGTTGGGTAACTTCTCTCATGCGGTGTAACGACCCGAAAATTTGCGATCTTGGTTATCCGATATACAACACATATCGAACATCCAAGGATCGAAAATACCGGTAGTTAATGAAAGAAATTAGAGGGTGAGAATAGATAAGATAGAAACTTAGAATAGAAGAGGAAGAAGATACATCATCAGAGTAACACGAATCTCACAGCGGAACGAACAACATATAATAGATAACATATCCTTGAAATAAAATCAGTATATGTGTATAATAACATTATCAGAGCACAACACTTACAACACAGCAGAAATAACTATAACTATATAATCCTGAAGCCTCCTGCTCCAAGGTCTTCCAGTATATCTGTAAATCCTAACTACTTGACTGCCCGTATAAAATTGGGCACCCAAGAGTTTAGGGAAAACAAAACAAAATAAACTCCGGGTCAGTCATGGGACTGGTATGAGTAAAATAGTTTAAAACAGTTTGAACAAGTAAACGATATCTCATAAGACCACGCCGTATAACGGAACGGGTTTTTCCCTTATGAGAATCCAAATCAGTATGATTCAACTTTCAAATCATTTTGAAAGTAACGATAAATCTTTATATCAAAAACCTTTTGATATTATAATAATGTCTATCAACCACAATATAATAATCATCTAGCAGAAACGCTTTCATCTCACGTTCTACATATATAGTATACAATCAAAACCGCAAGCACGTATTGAGTAATGGGTTTCCAACTATGACAAGGTATGGAACCACCTTTCGCTAGTGTACCTCTAGAGAGGAATACACTGGGTTCAACAAGAACATCTTGCAACCCGGCCACACATGACCGACCACTCATTTCGCTTGAGTGTATCGAATGTATATCACCAACGGTTAGGATCAGCAACCGTTTCCCGAATGGGACAGCATCGACAATAGATCTTTAGAAGTAAATGAAACTCTAGATCAGATGATTATACACCCTAATAGGTGCGACCTACATAGCCATGCTGCCTGCCCGATTTCTGTCATTTCCCGGTTGTGAGGCTAGAGGCCACGCTTATCTCTGACAGATCACACATTTATTCACTTTGAATGTCACATCGTCATACCCACCAAATCACAAATTGATTTCCCCAAAAATACCACGGGTATACAGCTAAGAGAAACGAATTCCTCCGCCACCAAACGTAAATACATTTGAAGAGATCAACTTACGAGATCTATTAGATATACTCTGTCAGACATTCTTCCATACAGGTCGTCCTGGGACTGGACAAATCGAAGGCACTATTCAGTACAACCATCTTAGGCAATCTTTACCTAAGATTTCTACAACAGCCCTTGCACTTTACTCCGTCTTCAATTATCTTTGGCATATATGATTCGCAATGCTTATGCCAATACGGAGTGGTTCTTCGGATAATAATCCAACCGGTCTCTCCATATTAACAACGTTAAAATGGTCGAAAACTTTGATAGTCGGTGAGTTAACTATCAAAGAAAAACAGGTGTGCAAACAACGATATTATTTCCAGATGGAAATTATATCGATCAATCATCATTTAACATTTATCTCTTTAGTTCATTAATTTACATATCTCCTGTTTTCCATATATTCAACATTTCTTATTTTCTAATTTTAGAAAATATACGTTATTAACAATGGAAAACATTTCCATTTCCTGTTTTCTATGTTAGAAAACATTTTTGATCTCTTATTTGGAAAACATTTCCAAAGCTCCTTTATTGGATTTAAACAGATGTTTAAATAAAACATCGCTATGCCAACTCAAACCATTTACTAAATTCACTTAACCATCATTCACTATCAAACCTTACCATTCCTTAGTTAAGAAGGAAGTCAATCAAGTTGGGGTATAATTACCTCTCAGACCTTAACTGAACAACGTTTTAACTTCAGAACAGACAAACTTTATCTTTTAGACCTTTAACAAACTTCCTTACGTAACTCTCTTTCAAATAATCTCTATTCGATAACTCCTCCCTTCGAATAACTATATTCGATAATCTTTCTTACGAATAACTAGATTCGAAAACATTTCTTCGAATAAACTATATTCGATTAACTCTATTCAATTTACTCTTATCTATTAACACTATTGGATTAACTCTATTTGATTTAACTCTAATCGATTAACTCTTATCACTTAACTCCTTTCGAATAAACTATATTCGATAACTCCTTTTAACTCTATTCGAATAAACTATATTCGATTACTCTTCTCGAATAAACTATATTTGATTACTCTTCTCTCGAATACACTATATTCGATTTCTCTACTTCGAATAAGCGATATTCGATAACTCTACTCAATTTACTCCATTTGAATAACTCTAACTGGTTAACTCTAATTCTAACTGGTTAATTCTAACTCTAACTGGTTAGCTCTAACTGATTAATTCTAACTGATTAATTCTAACTGATTAAGTCTAACTGATTAATTCTAACTGATTAACTCTAACTGATTAATTCTAACTGATTAACTCTAACCGAATAACTAATATTCGATTAACTCATTTCGATTTACTTTTTTGAATTAACTCCTTTGGATTATCTCCTTTTGATTGTCTCCATTTGATTATCTCCTTTTCTATTTGTTTACTTAACAAATAACTATTCCCTTTTCAATTCTATTTATTTAACAAATAAATATTTCCTTTATCTTTTCTT
This sequence comes from Allium sativum, assembly GCA_030737875.1. Lineage (NCBI taxonomy): Eukaryota > Viridiplantae > Streptophyta > Magnoliopsida > Asparagales > Amaryllidaceae > Allium > Allium sativum. The sequence continues at coordinate 9,802,825 of CM060926.1, read as the reverse complement.
TTTATTTAACAAATAAATATTCCCTTCGCCTTTTCTATTTATTTAACAAATAAATATTTCCTTTCCAAATCTATTTGTAAATGGTTTACAAATATACCCTTTTCATTTCTATTTGTAAATGGTTTACAAATATTTCTCTTTCTATTTGTAAATGGTTTAAAAATATGCCCTTTTCATTTCTATTTGTAAATGGTTTACAAATATTACCCTTTTCATTTCTATTTGCAAATATCTTCCTTTGTATTTGTTTTACAAATAATTTCCTTTTTAACTCTTTTGATTTTATAATTATTTCCTTATAAAAATCCTTTTTCCTTTTATATATAAAATCCATTGATTTTATATAAATAATTTATTTTCAAATTATACTTTGAAAATCCCCTTTTTATCATTTTGATATTTCTTATGGTATTTAACATACCATATAACAATGATCGGTATCATTCAAACACACATAATCAACAACAGATTATATATCACATCATATATCACGATATATGAAACAAAATAGTAAATTAAATATTGAGGAATCCTGTTGGATCCCTCCAACCTGTTTCCCTGCATCTACAGATGTTAAACAACACGAATATAAAATATTCTGATAAACAGAATCAATATTCGATTAACGATTTATATATATATCGTTATCTATGATTTCAATCAATACAGAAACAATTCAACCAAACAGTTAACACACAGCAATCAGTCATTATTTATCAGTACTAAATATACGTTATAAAAATAGAACTGTTCAGAGTTGGTGAGTTTTACTCACATTGGACGATCATTGTTAATAACGATAACCATCTCTTGATTTGATTCAGACGGACAATTTATTTTGCTATAAATTGTAACGAGCTCGAATCCACTCCCAGTCAGTTCAAGTGTGTAGCCCTCATCCAAACGATCCTGACGGATCTTGTTTCGCTTAATTTCGATATCGTATGACCGAGTTATGATATTTACAAGTTGGTATGAATATTTAAATAAAACAAGGATTTTATTTTCTATTTGGGCTTTAACTTTTTGACTTGGCCCAACCATTACCTTTACAGTCTAAGACCCGTCCTTTACTTCTTCTTCCTCCTGCTAACAACTCGAACGCAAATCCTCCCCAAAATTCTAGACTTAAGGAAATCAAAGATCCTCCACCAATATATTTAAATTCAAACTAAAATCATCACAATTCTCCTCTCATTCTCCTCTTTAACCGTATACCACCGGTGCCCAACTCGCCCTCACTTTCAGCATCGCGTCAAACAGCTTTACTAGCGGTGTACAGAACCGCGGCGACCCTTTTCACCTCAGATCTATCCAAATTTCACCACACAAGTGCCATTTCTACTCATAAACCCAAATGTGAACTCAAATCGAATTCAAACTTCATGAATCTCACAAAAACAGGAACACTAGCTTCACGCCTGAAACTGCAGTGAACAAAACCGCTGTCGCACCCCGTGAAAAGTACGTCGATGTGAAGAGCAACTGCTAAGGACTTCGAATATATATGTATATTGATTTTAAGATTTTTGTTTCTATTTCTAAGAATTTTCTTTGATCTCGTTTTGGGTATTTTTGTTTTGAGAATGAGAATGTTCTGCGTTTTTATCAACGAAGGATTTAGATTTGTGGTTGAGAAGGGATGGTGCGTGGCCTAGTTTAGGTCCACCAATACATTAGGATATTTTTATATTTATTATTTAATTCAAATTTAAATATAACGTTGTTGGTTTCTGTCCTTAAAAATTCCTTTGGTCACCCATGATACCCAAAAATCATGAAAATTGACATCCAGCTAGAGTTTGACATTACGGTCCCAACGAAACTGGTTTCGTCAAATTCTGACTCCGTTTGCTCACATAGCGTATTTTTAACCGTCGAAATACTGACTGTTTTTCACTTTAAAAATCGGTACGACCACATACTAACTTCAAAAATCACGGAAATTGAAATCTAACAATAATTTGACATTACGAATCCAACAAAATTGGTTTCGTCAAATTCCGAGGTCGTTTGCAAAACTGGCTATTTTTAAAGCTCTAAATAACCCTTTTAAATATTAAATATATTTAAAAACAATTGAATTAAATATTTATAAATAAATATTTATCGTATATATTCACATAGAATATAATACAGCTCTAGAATATTCCTATATGATGTTCTAACTCGATATTTCAAATCCCGATATAAATCGATATTCGATTTATAATGAAATTCCTTTTATAAATATAAATAAAATATAAAGGAATTCCACAGCGACTTTTCTAAAATTTGATTTGGACATAAATCAAAATCTACATGATGAAATCCCAAATTTTCTTTACCACTAGAAAAATATACTTCACCAGCTCCTAACGTTTCTTGTTTCACAGAAATCCGATTTAAAACGGCTTCTGTATATTCGGCTGAAGTTCAAATCGCCAAATCGTGAACTACAGCGCCATTTCAAGCTCGATTTTAATTATAATATAATTATACGTTCAAACTTCGTTCAAATAATATATTCGTTATTATAATTCAACTCTAAACCGAATTATATATTATAAATTGTCCAGTTCACATTATATCGCCATTTCAGCCAATTCTGATTATTTCAGAATTTTAATATATTATTTAATTATTATTTAAATTAAATATTCACCCTTATTTAATTCAACGACCATTAAATCCTCTTAATCACCTTTTAAATAATTAAATAAATTAAATATTATATTGCTGAAAATGCGGGTCATTACATGCGGCTTCAGCTGTCGACTCACGTAGGCCACAACTTATCCTTCTGCATCAGTACTGCTTCAAGTCCAATACCACATGCATCGGTGTATACAACCATCTCTTCATTCCCTCTCGAAATGGTCAACGCAGGAGCACATAGTCTCTCTTTCAGGATTCCAAATGCTTGTTCACACTTCATATCCCATGTGAACACTTAGTTCTTCTTTGTCAATCCTGTTAAAGGTGCAGCTATCTTGGAGAAATCCTTGATAAACCGTCGGTAATAACCAGCCAAACCAAGGAAACTTCTCACATCTGTCGCACTCTTAGGTCTATCCCAGTCCTAAATTGCTACCACTTTAGCGGGGTCGACTGTTATCCCGCTACCGGAGACTACATGACCTAAGAATCTCACTTCACTCTTCCATAAGTGACACTTTTGAAAACTTGGCTCTCAGCTTATGTTTTCTTAAGATTTCCAACACGATCTTCAAGTGCGTCTTGTGCTCTTCCTCATTCCGTGAATAGACCAAAATGTCATCCACGAACACAAGTACGAACTTATTTAGCTGATCTCTGAATACCCTATTCATAAGATCCACAAAATACGCTGGTGCGTTAGTCAACCCGAATGGCATCACCAACCATTCGAAGAACCCGGACGGTGTCCTAAAAGCAGTCTTTCGCACACTATCCTTAGCCACCCTCAACTGGTGAAATCCCGTTGCCAGATCCATCTGAGAAAACACTTTGGCTTCGTGAAGTTGATCGAACAAGTCATCAATCCTTGGAAATAGATACTTTTTCTTCTTAGTCGCCTTGTTCAGCTCACGATAGTCCACACACAATCTTAACGAGCCATCTGCCTTGGTTGCAAACACGACCGGTGCCTCCTATTCAGAAACACTTCTCTGAATGAATCCCATCCTAAGAAGGTCTCGAACTTGCACCTCCAATTCTCGTTGTTCCTTAGGCGCCATCCGCCAAAGAGGCATGGTGACTGTTCTAGCACCCTCGACCAGATCAATCCTAAATTCGATCTCACGATGCGACGCAACACTTTGACCTCGTCAAAGACATCCTCATACTCATTAGCGATCAACATAGATGTCAAGTCCTCTTGTGGAATCACACGCGAATATAGATAGCTAACGAAGACACCCTCTTCGTGCTTACACTTTATCAACACCTTTCACCCTTCCACATCCCCGACTCTCACCTCTAGCTTCTTGCAATTCACCCTTGGTGCATACCTCTTGAGCCAATCCATGCCCAAGATGATCCCAAACCCAGCAAAGTTAAGAACAAAGAAATCACACACAAAAGAGCAACCATGACTCGATAACACTAGACCACGAAAAATCATGCAAACATTTGACGAACCCCCAACTAGATTAGATTAATGGTCTATCACAAATATCGGGTTCCAAAACCAAGCAACAAACAAGCTCATTACAAATGAATGAATGTGATGCTCCAGTATCAAATAAAACTCGAATTGAAACACCATTAACAGACAGAGTACCTTGCACCACGACACCCTTTCCCTTCTCCTCAGCAGTAGGAGCTCTTAAAGAAGGTGGTACAACCCCTAAAGCATAAGCCTTAACCACTTGCTTCCCTTGAGCTGATTTTGGACAATCTTTCTTCTCATGTCCCGGCTTTCCACACTTGAAGCACTTCTTTTCAGCTTTAGGATTCTTGCATTCACTAGCAAAATGGCCCTTCTACCAACAATTGAAGCAAGTCACATCTCCCTTCTGCTTCTTTTGGACATCTTTTCCTTTCTGTTGTTGTTGCTTCCTCTTCTTGTTATTACCATCATGCTATGGTTTCTGCTCCGCTTTAGCTACAACAATAGACATCTTCTTAGGAAATAGACTTTCATGCCTCAAAGACTTCTCGACGATCTTCTCAAAGCTATCATCGAGGTGACCCACAAGCTGACTCCCAAGATATTGATCGAATCCCAAGACAAACTTCTTGTTCTTTTGATAAGGAGTATCTACATATGAACGAGCATACTTCGACAAGGCCTCGAAGTCAGAAATATAGTCAAGAACTGGACGACCATTCTGCTTAAGCTCCACGAATATCTTAAACAGAACAGACTTTTGCACGGTGGAGATTAATTTTGCTTCAAACCTAGCTTGGAACAACTCCCATGAAATATCCTCTTCAAGAGTCTCAAGTGTGACAGACCAGTCCATTGTTGTACCCACTAACTGACTTGAAGCAAGTTTTCTCTTTGTTGCATCATCAATACCCATGTCCTTGAAGATTCAGACATAAGTATCCATCCACTTTTGAACCTCTTCAACTGGTTCAGTGCCCTTGAACTGTTTCCCTTCCAATGATGTAAAATCTTTGCATAGCTTTGCAAATTCTACAGCTCTAGGAGCTGGGACTTCAACATCAACTATAGCTGCTTCTGGAGCGGGGTTCCTTCGAAGGCATGCTTCAATCATAGCTTCAAACATGGCTGGGTAATCAGGTGCCCCGCCATTAACCCCCTCCAGGCACAGCTTCTTCCCTAGTAGAATGTCTCGTATAACGTCGACTCATTCTAAATTTGCAAATTAGAATGACTAACCATCTACAATAAAAACTACTAAAGAAGTACAAACGCTACTACTATATATGCTAATATATAGTAAGCATCCAACAAAAATCTACAAGTACATCTCTCATATGTAATTATGTCTTTGAACTTTGGCCACAATCGTTGACTATAGCTCTGATACCAAATGTGACGACTGCCCACAGCCCCCGCACTATACAAGAGGAATAATGCGCTGAAAGGTGTGTCAGGCAGCTATGGACAATAATCAAGGTATGATACATAAGCGAAACCTGTCATGAACTCACGGCGCAAGGATAAAATATAATAGAACATATAAAACAGATAGTGATAGTGAAGCAGAAAACGATAAAATTTCATGATAACTAGAAAGTATTTCCCATATACGTGGATAACAACAATAGTGTTTGAACAATTTGCCTCACTACAACACTCAGAGTAATAGCAAACAGCGGAAATCCAATTATTAGATAGTAGTAAAGATAGTAAGCCAGACTCCTTGCCATAGCTCAGCATCACTGTTCCCACTAAGGCATCACCTGTCAGCTGTTACTTAGTCTGCCCATCCAACAATCAGATGAACAGCCCAAGGTAATATGAGGGAAACATAAAACCTTGAGTCAGACAACAGTTAGAGTGAGCGATAAAACAACTAACAAACATCATAAATAAAGTATATGAGAATGGGTAAGTAAACAACTAATCTATCCAGCTCCAGAGATGAACTCTCAATTGCCTTCCCCACACCTGACAGTGATAGCATTCAAGATCCGTAAATCAAAAGGGACAACAATCAGCCACGACAATTAGAACAACCATTCATATATGGAAAAAGCAACTCATACAACATCTACTTATATCTCACGGAAACATCTTAATCGGATTTGGTATCCCATAAGCACAAGCCCCAAACGACGAAACCAATATCAGACAAGCACCCAAGGAATACCTTATTCGAAGTCAAAAAATCTCCATGGGATGGTACAACATAAGCAACCAAGCATTCAAACGTCCATTACTGACTCTAGCTATCACTGTCATCCTTGCTTTGGAATCCTCGTTATCGTATGACTGGTTAAACAATTTGCCATCAATTGTCAAGGACTGTACACGACGTCCTAGTTCTAGCAATACTCCACATGCTATACTCAACACATGCTACACGCTATACTCAACATGTGTCTAGGCCATACACGACACCTAAGGCACTCGACCTACAATTGGTCTTCAATTGTACCTCTGCTTTGAGTCCGCTAGAACCTATGACCATGATAATTCCTCGACCTTTATCTCTCTAGTCGTTATCAATTACGACTATTAACTAACTCAGAACACTTTACAGCTATCTCTTTACACATACTCAATACATCCTTGAGTCGTTTCCACATTCGCCACATCTGACGAATAATTCATCTCACTTCGTCTTTCCTCCATGGAAAATTCACTTTCAAGTTACCACTATTTTCTAACCAAAGAAGACATCAATTATGAGGTTCACAACGATCCATAGCATCACATCAATTTGGTAATGGAAACAAACCACAACACTTAAGCCATCCACCGCAGCATTTAGAAGCGCTGCTGAAAGCCGTGGAAATGACCGACCCACTCTAAAGAACTCGTCCGACAGACCCACTCTACGCTGACCGACCCACTATGGACCGACCCACTTCTACGGCCGACCCAACTCCTCACATTCGTATTACAACCAACACGACCAACCCGACCCGATCACCCCTCTCTGGAACATGACCGACCCGACCCGGCTACACCAACATGACCGAACCAACCTAATCACTCGTCTTTGGAACATGATCGACCTGATCTGGATGCACCAACATGACCGACCAGACCCAAAAAGTCACGGCCTGATCACCAACCTCCGTCTCCCTTTGATCGATCCGACCCACTTTGTGACCGACCCGATCCAAAATAACCAACCCGATCCAAAATGACCAACCCAACCAAGAATTTCTTCTTACTTGTTCCCCAAGACAAGTTTTGAACTGACCCGACCCACTTCTGATCGACCCAAAACCTGCATATTGCAATTTCAACTCCGATTTTGACCAAAACTTCGTCAAACGACAAATTCGACAAAACTAACTCAACCAATTCACCAAATGCATCCATAAACATGTCATAATATTGCTAACAACACGAATATGATGATTATCACTAAAATGATGTAAATTTCACTAAAACCCTTAAAATGAACATATGATCAAAATGAGACATCTAACTTACATAAACATATGGAATGGCATAGAATTAACGGTTTAAACTTGCTAAATTAGATCATAGGGTGATTCATATGAAAATGAACTTAGTATGGCATAGATCTATGGGAAAATGACTAAATATGATGAAAAACATAATCAAACACTCACACACTTCATTAAATCTATGTGAGAGATGTAAATCACTCACCGATTCTCCAAAACAAGCTAAAATGGTAGAAATAAGAATCCGGACAGCAAGCACCTCGCATCAAACACCTTAATCCAATGAATCCTTGCCTCAATTGATGTAGATCTAGCCTCCAATGGTGTAGATCTATGATTTCCCTCCTTGGATTTGGATTTTTAATAGTGCTAGAGGAAGAAGGATATCAATGCCTCAAATGAGAGAATGGAAAACTAAAAACATTTCCAATACCCCTTAACCCCTATTTATAGCTTCCACCAAACCCCTAATGGGCCTTCCCAACTCAGCCCACTTTGGCTTACCAAACCTGGACAACCAACTGAAAAACCTTAAAACAACGATTTCTCCTAAACCGCTGAGCCAAATCTTTAATGTAACCACTCTACGGAAAGGCAATCATCAATTCCTTTCCAATGTCATAGGTCTCACCCTTTGATTCGACTTGAGTCAAAAGTTATGCCCTGTACAAGACAGACATGGGCAAAATGGTCACAAACAAAATCGATAAAAATTATGGACATGTATCACTTCCCCAGAAGAAACATACTAAAAGATGAGAATGATCCAACCCTTAGGGAATAAAATAAAAATATTTTACAATCTTCCGATACGTAAAATGCGGGCTGTTATAGTAACACCACCTTTTCTTATTCCCAAAAATTTGTGCTACAAATACTGTAGTCATTTATAATATTAACTTTGGACGATAGGAAACAATGTGTTAATAAGTCAGATCATTAGGAGACATTGGAGTATGAAAGAATTTAACACACATTCATTGATAATATTAATTCAATACACTACCATCTCATAACCCTTTTCAGTTCAAATATAAATGTTACATAATATAATATTCGAAAGTTACATATAAAAATGCCCCCTCGGTTGATCAGAGTCGAATGTACGTAGTCATAACTTACGTACCTTTAAACTACATCCAAAGTAAAAAATGGAAAGGAACTTCTGAAATAAAGAGTGCCTCCAGTACGCCTTCGGATGCTTATTCGTATAAGAAAGACTTGAAAAACCTTAACCCTTAGCCCACTCAAATGAGCATCCTAGAGTTAAAGAGGAAAACATAAACTTCGGGTCAGTCAACAAACTGATGTGAATAATACTCTATCTACTTGTACCAAATGAATATCCAGCGAGACTATGCCGCTTAGCGGAGTGGGCTAGTAGCCTTCACAACTTAACCAAGGTTGTTTACTGAACATTCATTGGTTAGAACATAATAGCATAACAATAGTTACAAAGTGCAACATGCAACATAAAGAGGAATCCCCATCCCCGTTGCAGTGAATAGATGTCTTAACGAATCTGCATACACGTAGTTGTATGTGGTATCATTCTAGTTTCCTACTAGTTAAACACTGATAGCTCCTTATTGTTTTCTTTGTTTCGATTCCCATAATGTGCTTCATGGAGTAACCCTCCCTATGCATCAGAATTGAATTCTGGGATGGGGAGTAACCATTGCGTACGATCGTAGTTTTCCCTCTAATGACTATGAACCTCTTAATTCAAGGTGAAGCGAGTTACCCTCATATAGTCCAGACGACACAAGTAACCCTTGCCCCGGTTTTACTTCGGTTAACCAAGAACCCCTCAATTAATGGGATTAACCATCTTAATGTGTCCCAAATTATAACTAGTACCCCAAATGCCCTTTTGTTAATCCCACTATCATCCCTAATGTGTTTTTCATGCGCAAAAGCACACAAGGTTCCCTACCAAGTTTATTAAAAATCCTAGCCTTCACCAGGAAAGGTGTCACATTTAAAGTGATGTATTAGTTCCCAACCAAAAGCATTATATATATTATGGGTTTGAAACACCTTCGACCAAAATTCCCTTTCGACTCCCTCTGTGGGTGTCGAAAGCAATCATGGAAAAACCCTATAGAAAAAACGAAGGAAAATAAGTCTTTGTAAACATTCCTACAAAGTTGTTTATTGGGGTAAGGATTTCATTTTAATCCACCCCTTTGGTTCCGTTTTGAAGGGTATAGAGGAGAAAACCACTTACTATATAAATCCATTATTTAGAGAATAACCCCCTATGACTCGACAACGGGACGTAAGACGGCAACATCTTTTGCACTTTATAAAACAAAATTTAAGTTAAACATGCCCCTTCTGATCCTACGATAGGAAATGAAGCGATAACCTCCTAGCTTTTTTAAAATATGAGGGAAAGCCCATTTATCTTTATATTTTGAGATTTCCAAACTAGACTCATCGACGTAGTTGAATAGCCGGGGAGATGGAAGCCTCTAAGTTTAAATATGATTCCAAGAAGGATCCTTCCGACGTTGTCAATGAGCCGGTGGCGATTGCCTTTTTTTCCTCTTGTATAAAACCAAGTTAAAGAAAAAAAAAATCCTTTTTGGCTTTACCGAAGGGTATTGAGGTGGAAGCCTCGATCTTTTAAAACAAAAAGAGTGGCAGACCCTATTTTATATTTTGAAAATAGTTATATCAGCTAAGCACAATGATCAAAGCCTATGTACAAATGCGATAGTCCCTGTTAGAGTTGACACTTTAAAAGCTTAAAACCAGTTCCCAAGGATTTAGAATGAAAGGCAGAGACTGAAACCCCAAATACAAAAGCAGGGACCCGAATATTTCATATGCCACCAGGTGACATTAAGAATATCCTAAGATTATCGAAATGAAGCAGAGGGTGCACCTGACCATTCCGAAAGGTGCGAAGGTGCTTTTTATTTAAGATATGATGGTAGTGACCTTAAATATTGAGAAACTGGTTAATTTTTGTTTATAGATGAACTTTATACACTCTTTAACATAATTCTCCTAATCCTATTGCTTTATACAAATGGGTCTGATCTCAAGAAGTATTTTCAGCATCCTAAGATTTTCAAAAATAGAAATTTATTAATTATGACATTAATGCCTTAATGAACGTTAATTATATCCTAGATCTGGCCAACTTAGAAATTTCATATTAATTAAAATATGTGTGGGAAAATTTCCAAATTTTACAAATTCAAGAATAAATCCTCCTCTTTCATTCATAAAAATTTGAAGTCCAGAATAATTAGTTAAACCCTTAATTAACTTTTTTGCATATGTAGTTTGTAATTAATTTTTGAAAATTAAAAGGAAACTCATACAAGCTTAAAGAATTTTGAAATTGAAAACCCATCTTCCAAACCATCTTAAGAACATTAAGTAAAAGTTTCAAATCAATTGAAGATGTTTAAATATTGGATTTATCCTTAAACCCACTCATTTTATATGCAAATCGTGTATGTTAAAACATTCAAGAATTGCTTTATCCAAACAACACATCTACGCACATATGAACATGAAAACAACCATGTAAATCATGGAATCATTTGACCATTATCCATAGCTGAATCAATTAAGGGTTTAGATGCATTATTCACCATGGTTAGTTGTTGTGTTATTGATATTTGTGGTTATAGATTCTAATTCTTGAATCTTCCCAAACTTTGCTAGAATTTCCTCCTCCCTTTGATAAGAATAATAGCAAACCTTTCTTTGGGTTCTTTTTAGGTTTAAGTAAATAAAGTTAATGAAGGAAAACATATAGGAAAAGATATTATATAACCAGACAAGTGTTTCCCACTTTTCCCTTACATAATCCTGCTAATGGTTAATTCATTTTTCTTAATTCCTAAGGCCATCATGTTACTTATTTATATGAATAAATATCAACTCAACAATCTAATTACATTATTCTTATACAATTTATCCAATTAAATATACTAAATAATATCTACCAAAATGAGAAATGTCGTACCATAATTACTTCATCATCGTTTTAGTTGACGAAAATAGGGATGATCAAAGCTTGTTGCTGGCTACTTGTTAAAGGTTTGTCGCTTGAATAAAACTATTGCAAATTAAGAAAGAAACATGCTTATCGCATGTTGCCACCAAGAAAGTATCTAACATAGCAAGCTTACAATCTTTAGTTGTAATAACCCGGAAATCCGAGCCAAATTAAAAAAATTTATTTTGGCAATTTTAGTGAATTTTGAATATTTAAAATGAATTATTTTAAATAATAACGACGAGAAATTTATTTTGAATGGAATTCGAATGTATATTTATATAAATAGTCGTTAGAATATAAATATTTATATATATAAAAGGAATTGAAAATGGCGCGGTAGTTCGATAATTCGATTTCAAACTTCAACTGAACATACCGGGTGCAAAACAAACCGGAATTTAGCAAAACCAAAAATAATAGGATCTATTTGAGAATATCTTTCCAACGAATCCGAGAAGTCAAAATTTCATAGCGGGGATAAAAAGATATGTCCAGTTGAAAATTCAGAATAGTCGCTATGGAATTCTGGCCCTTAAAAGTAACCATTTTGCAAATGACCTCGGTTTTTGACGAAACCACTTTTGTTGGATCCGCGATGTCAAATTATTGCTAGGTTTCAAATTTCATAATTTTTCGAATCAATATGTGAGCGTGGCGAAATAAAACGCGTTTGACCAGTTTCAGTTGATTTTAATCATCTGGAAATTGGCCATTTTTCAAACGGTCTCAGAATTCGATGAAATTAGTTTTTTTAGGACCGTATCGTCAATACGAAGCTAGAAAATATTTTTCGGGAATTTTTCTAGTTAGTATGTGGCCCTGGTAAATTGAAATGCGCGTTCAAATTCAGTATATAAAGTTATATTTTGATTTTGACGAAAACTGATCGAAACGATCGAATCAGCCTACCTAACATATCCCATTGTGTTCGGAATGGGGGTAATTAACTAGGGACGACAGGCGGTGGGTTTCGTTTCGAGTTCGAAATAAAAAGTTATTTTTTTGGTGGAAATTAAATATAATAAAATATATAAAACCTTTTCCCATATAACACCCTCCCTTTTCCTCTCTCCCCTCACAACTCAGATCGAAATCAAATTGAAAAACAGCCGACGTTGTTCAGCCCCCCCCCCCCCCCCCCCCCCCGCCGTGCCAGGCGCGCGCCTCCACACTGCTCCGCCTCTCTCTCTCCTCCCTCTTCCCCTCTCTCTCCTCTTCAACGCAGCCCCTCCCTCCTTTAACCCGAAACCACGCCCTAACAGTCCCTCCGCCGATGGTCAGACCGCCGCTCCAGCTCCGATCCACCCACCTGCATCGCCGACGCACGACAGCACCCCCACCCTCTTCTCCAACCCCTCCCTTGCGCGCCACAGACCACAAGTCGATGGTGAAGCCTCCTCCTTCTTGAAAAATAAAACCCTATAAGTTTATTCAAACATCATTTAAATCAGTTTCTAATTTAACACCAGTGTATAAAGATTCAGTTTTTATATATATTTTTAACATGAAAAGATTCAGTTTTTATATATATTTTTAACACCAGTGTATAAAGATTCAGTTTATATATATATTTTTAACACCAGTGTATAAAGATTCAGTTTTTATATATATTTTTAACACCAGTGTATAAAGATTCAGTTTATATATATATATTTTTAACATGAAAAGATTCAGTTTTTATATATATTTTTAACATGAAAAGATTCAGTTTTTATATATATTTTTAACATGAAAAGACTCAGTTTTTATTTATTTTGTATCATAGCAAATCAAAGTTATGGTTTTTGTAAATATATTAGAGATATAAAAATATAATTTTTATATTAGAAAAGCTTGAATTTTTATATTAGAAAAGATTTGATTTTTATCAATGAAAAGATTTGATTTTTATTTAAATAACTTCATTATAAAAATGTGATTTTTATTTTATTTTGAAAGTAGCGGTATAAAAAATATACGATTTTTAATATGAAGTTGAAGTTATAAAAATATGATTTTTATATAGTGGCGATAATAAAAATATGATTTTTACTATGAACAGCGTGAAAAGAAGTGAGGTGGAATGGATAGAAATCACAAGGGAATTCAGACCGTTCAGAAATAAAATGGCGGAGTGGAACCCCACTGTGAGAACTTCTCACTTTTAATTTAAATTTCTAGTTAAAAATATGTACTAGGATGCAGACGGTGTTTAGTAGCACCTGACACCCGTCGTCCACAGACCATGGACGGCTTGTATGCTTGTTTGTTTGATTTTGATGTGTAGTTGATTGTGTGATGTGATGTGATGTGAAATGAAATAAAATGTTTATATAGTTAAAATTATTTTATAGTTGAAAATAGAATTTTTAACGTGTATATGAAATGAAATAAACTAATATAAACAAATTGGACGATTTGTTTATATACACACATTAGACTGATATTGATTGGGACGATAAATTTTACACATCGCCCAACTGCACAAATAAAATCTGTGTTTGATTGTTTGAAACCTCACACGGGTATTGGGATGATATATGACATACACTAATCCCAATAATTAGTTGTATGTCGATCGATTGATTGACAAACTGTTATGAGCGTTAAATATTTATATTTGATGCTTATACAGTATAGAATGCACTTTGGATGATGGTTGATTATTCATCATTGTTATTGTATACATGTGTTGTAGAAAATCCATATAATTAACATTACATGGTAATTGATTGGGCCTCATTCCAGTTTTGAAAAAGAAATATTTGAATAGAAATATTTGAAAAAGAAATATTTGAAATAGAATATTTGAAATAGAATATTTGAAAATAGAAATATATGAAGTCGTGTTGATTAGATTGACGTCATTTTGACGTGAACGATATTTATATCGATTTTATTCATTTTTCAATGAATATTGAAATGATTTGAAATTCGAATAATATTGAAATGATTTGAAATTCGAATTAAATTTAAATGATTTGAAATTCGAATTAAATTGAAATGATTTGAAATTCGAATTAAATTGAAATGATTTGAAATTCGAATAATATTGAAATGATTTGAAATTCGAATTAAATTGAAATGAATTGAAATTCGAATTAAATTGAAATGATTTGAAATTCGAATTAAATTGAAATGATTTGAAATTCGAATTAAATTGAAATGAATTGAAATTCGAAATAAATTGAATAGAATTGAAATTCGAATTGAATTGAAATCGAATTGAATTGAAATCGATTTGAAATGAAATTAAAACGAATTTATATTGGAATATTCAATTTTGATTAGAAATTGAATATGAAGTTGAAATCGTTTCGAAAACGAATTTAAAACGATTTATAAAATTCGTTTCGAAAGGAAATCGATGAAGTATATATTATATATATAATATAATAGCCTGAATAGAACGCGCCGCGGCAGTTCACGAATTTCGACCATTGACTTCGAATGGACATTGCGGGAGATCCGACCGTCGGATTCTCCTAAAACCGGAACCGTTGGGTTCGTATCGAAAAGAGCTTTCTAACGAATATTAGAAAATAGAAATCTAACGGTTGTATTTGGAATTATGTCCAAATCAAATTTGGAAAAGGTCGCTGTAAGTGCAGTTCGATGGCCGTTGATGGAAATTGACTGTACGGGCCTTGATAAAATTATTAAAAATATTAATAATTAGTGTAAAATCATAAGAAATGATTTGTGAAGAATTGGGATGAAAAACTCCATATTTGAAAAGATAAAAATAGTTTTTTATCGAAATGAGCTAGTTTTGAACTAGAATTATAATTCTGTTTATTTTCAAATAAATAAATTGGATTTGAAATGGTTTTGAAAATAACCAGAATTTCCAATAATTATATTGGAATGAATTTTAATCGAAATTGTCTTCGGAATATTTCGATGTTGGATTTCGTGATGATACAGATATTGTTATGGGAATTTGAAAGATATATTAATATCGTTATTTCCAATACGATATTTGTTGGTCGTAGAATTTGATATTGAATATAAGCCGGTATATTTTCTATTTAGAGCCTTGTATTTAATATCAAATGGGATTTGGGTTTGTCCTGAATGGTGTCTTCATTAACACTGTCCTTAAACCCAATTGAGAAAAAGATTAAATCTTTTTATTTAGATTTAATGAAGTGTACCAATTAAATAATATTTAATTGAAATTGAATTGGTATTGATTTTTGGGTTTATCGTGAACAGTGTTTTAAATAACACTTGTTCTTTAACCCGATAATTAATGGAACGTGATTTTGGGTTGTCGTGAACGGTATCTTCAATAATACTGTTCTTAGACCCAAAGGAGTTAAGAAAATCAGAAACTAACTGGAGGTTAGTTAAGTTGAATGGTTTCTGGGGTATTGATCTGATGTTGGTTTCGGCCTTCGGGGTTAATACTTAGGGAATTGCTCACTTGCTAATTTACGGTTAGGGACTGATTGAAATGTGATGTGATTTTGGGGTTTATCGTGAACCGTGTTTTAAATGAAACTGATTCTTTAACCCAATTGAAGATTAAAACTAAGTGAAGTTTTAATGAATCTTTAATTAGATTGAAAAGATCGGTGATGGAGTATCACCAGTTTGGCTCCAGGCGATAGTTAAATCTTTAATTAAATTTGAACGTGAAATGGTAATTTAATTTACCGATAACACCGTGGTGTTAGATATGAAGTATGACCAGTTTTACTTCATGGGATGAATAGGTGGGGATTGGGAAATAAAATAAATAATTAATTCGGTGTGGTTCGCTAATCCCGACTAGTTGAATCGATATTCAAAAGAAGATTAAAGAGTAAATTTAAAGAATTTATCTTTGATAAAATTAATGGGAACCTTTCCCTAAGAATGTGAAATTTAGAAACTAACTGTAGGTTAGCTAAGTTGAATGGTTTCTTGGGTATTGATCTGATGTTGGTTTCGGCCTTCGGGGTTAATATTTGGGGAATTATTCTCTTGCTAATTTACGGTTCATTACTGATGAATTGGAATGAGGCGTATGTTGTGTTTGTGTAACACTTGTTTATTATATACGCGAGTTATTCAGAAAGACCGGGTTAATCCCATTCTGAATAACTGATTCGACGTGATGTCGAAGATGAAGACGTCGGTTGAAGACCGGAGGTCTTCACGTCGTTTGGATAATTACTGATGATCTTGATTGGGCCGTACACCCAAGAGGAGGGAATCAGTTAGTGGTCGTCCAGACATACTTGGAGATCGATGGATATGCGGGGTACTAGGTGCCTCCGGTTTCGTTTAGACCCAGAACGAACTTGTAAATGGACTGTGTGTCTGACATTGGATTTTAGTCTGTGTGATTGATTTCTATTAAATATATATCTGTTTGGCGACGGAGAATTTATTCTCTTGCTTAACGCCCTTCTCTGAGATGTACGAGCTCAGAGGTTATATATTGATGGATATCAAACGCATGGAGTGAATTGCCTGTGTGGCATGCCTAAGCGGCAAATGATCAAGGCTTTTGTTGAAAAGCAAAGTCTTGTGGTTGATGATCGAAGCACGGCCTGTGTGGCATAGCTTTGTGTAGCATTAATTCGCGAGCCTCACACCACTGTTGTGAACTAAAAACGGGAGAAGGACCTCAGGGAGGGCATGCGTTTCCTTCTAGTTAGAAGTGGCGTCAGTGGTTTTACACGCCCTGACGAGTTTGACTTATGTGGTTGTTGCAGTTGCGAGGCGCCTCAGATATATCGGTGACTATGTGAAGCCGATGGAGTCATTCGTTGGCTCATTGACACCCCAAAGGGTGGGGAAATGCAGTGTTCAGGCATTTTAATCCACATCGGTGGACCGGCCCTGACGATCCAAAGGTCACTCGAGCTCTGACCTGAGACACGGGCTAGAGCGTCTCAAATCGGTAGAGGACTATATTTTGCCTCGGTTCATAGATGGAAATCCAATTTCCAAATACGTGACTTTGCGGTTTTGATTGTAGAGCCTACTATGGCGACATGATATATGGTACCCATGCCATCTATGATTGATATTTATGATTGAAATTGTTTTGACACTATACATTTATAATAGTATCAAATGATTTTTTTAACGTATCATGTATGCTTTGGCTATTATAAGGTAAAACCCTGTCCTCCGGCTTATGTTTCATTGTGTGATGGGACCTGGGTCTTATAATAGCTTCATTTTTCTTTATTTAGCATTGCGCTATTGTTTTATGCAATGGTGTTCTTGGGAGGAAACTCGTTCCGTGTTATACGGCGTGGTCCCTTGATTTACCGAACTTTAAAATAAAGATTAATAATTGTTTTAGTTCTCACACCAGTCACATGACTGACCTGGAGTTTATTGTTTTAACCTAAACTCTGGGTGCCCTTATTTTGACACGGGCAGCTAGTAGTTTTGGTTTTGTATATTTGTATTCACAGGATCTGGTTCACAGCTGGAATGATATCCGGAAAGCTTTGTATCCGTATATCTCTTCTAGTTGTGTATTGTATTATTTTCCGCTGCTATGTAATGTATTGTAATCTCTGATATTTATCGAATGTGTAATATTGATTTATACTCTGTATATTCTTGTATTCTGATGAATTGTTGTAATATACAATGAAATGTTCTTCTGTTTGCGTTCTGATTCGTCTTGTCCTCAATTCAATCCGTGCTTTCCTTCACGGGGAAGTTCAGGTCGCTTCATTAGTGGTTTTGGAAGCTCATCGACCCGATCGATACACTGGAGCTTATCGACACAATAGATAATGGGAGGTTATCTATATGTTCACCAAGATCAAGTGCTTATTGTTGTTACAGTAAACTAACTAGTCTTACCGGCACTGTGGAACCAAGAAAAAGTCAAATTTCTCCCACCACTTATCGTCTATAGCTTATGTTACATCATAACTACTCAAGATTCCTTCTTGACTTGATCGATGAGGTTATCAATCAGAGTATTGTTGCTCGCCTGAATATAGAGGGAGAGAGGGAAAAACGATGGCTATCAAAGACACAATGAAGATGAAGCTTGTTCTCTATCGACATGGTTGAAAGGAAAGGATTCAGCAGCAACCAGAGCTTCGATAAGAGATTACCACCTACAGCTAGCTACCTAAGAACCAAGGCTTATCCCCCGACCAATAAGGAGACCTTAACATCAATCAACCTACTGGAATTCGGGCTATAACATTACTAGTCAGAAAGGGTTGTTAATATTATTGACAAGCTCACCTCTTAGCCTTAGGAATTGATTTTATAACCATATCATATGGAATGAAGAGCGATCTTACATCATGGGTAGCTCATCACCTTTATATATTACTGTTAGGGAATGCGGAAAGGATCGTTAAGGCAAAACAAACATTAGAGGGGGTGAATAGTGTTATTGAGAATTTAAACAAAATCTAAAAATTATGTGAACTATTAGATGAATCAAACGCCACAAACCACAGACACAGATGCAAAAATAAATAGAAATAAAATGCAGAAAAGGAAAGAACACACCGGATTTTATACTGGTTTGGATAGCTCCAACGTCCAGTCCCACACAACGCTGGATTGTGTACAGTTTTATTGCTATATCAAAATCCATTTACAACCTCCTTGATTTCACGGCTACAAGGGATACCATCGATTCCATCCTTGATTTCACGACTACAAGGGATACCACCGTTTACCCCCAAATACAACCCAAACAATTAGAAACAGCCCTATAACACTTTAATAGCACTTGATTCAGAGAGTAGAGAGTGTAGAGAGAAGAAGTTTGATGAAAACGGAATTGAATTTGGCAGAATATAAGAGTAGAAATCATAAAAATTATTAAGAATAATGGTGTAATGGAAGAGAGTGAAGGTAGAGAAGAAGATATGATTAAAAATTCGAATTCAAGCCCTTTTTATAGTGTGTGAAAGGTTGCAACGTTTCTGGAGCATTACAAACGGTGAAAAGACACTTCCTTTCAGATTTAAATTTCTAACAGTTATATATCGACATAGCCTTTTTCTATGTCAACATACCTATCATTTTTATGATTTTTAAAGTGTTTAAATCAATATTAATTAAACATATGATTAAAAACTCAATATATATGTGATATAAAAACTATATATAATATAAGTATAAACATATATATAGAAATTTATAAAGAAATATTTATAAACTATATATAAACAAAAGGTTATATGAAAACTTTAGAGTTTAAATAATATTATAACCAAATATAAACTTAGTAAAACATATTTAAAAAACAATAAAAATAAGAACACTTATAAGTTAGGAAATATACATGAAATCATAAGTTTGAAATTCTTGGAAGATTAAAACTTATTTTGAGAGAAGTTTGAAATCAATTTGAAAATAGTTCTGAATTTAAAAAAAAAAAAAAATATTTGGAAAATAGAGTTTGAACCTGGAGTGCTATTCGGTGTCTTACATAAACTAGACTCTATTACTATATTTATCTTGAACACTTAAACTCTTGAAATCTTGATTACTCATGAGTCGTGAATATACTCTGAATTCTGAATATCTAAAAGTTCTTAAACTGTAAAGTCTTCAGTAATAATTCCTGTACTATATATATTCTAGATAAAAGTGTTAGTGTATATTTTATAATCAATTAATATTGAAATAAGGTTGTTGTCATCAAAACTCCATTCTCCAACAATCTCCCCCTTTTTGATGATGCCAAGATGATCCTTCAGATACTTTCTTGTCTATATGAATCCTATAAACAAAGTCTATATTTTAAAATTTCTTCCCCTTTGGCATTATCAAAAAGAAATTTTAAAGATACTCCCCCCTAAATCGTATAACTATCTAAATATATCTTATAATTAAATATATCCTAAATTTCTAGGGTATATAACTCTCCCTGAATCCTAAATCTATCTATATATCCTAGCATAAAATACTCTCCCTAAATCCATGCTATAAATTATCCTAAACATAACTATCCCTGATTTTGATTCTAATCCTAAAAGATTATAACTCTCCCTAAAATTATGACTATACTACTCTAATAAACTAACTAGAAGGATAATAAACTAAGAAAACCAATCATTATTTATAATCAGTTCAAACAAAAAAGTCAATTCAAACAATCAATTCAAGCAATCAATCCAAGCAATCAATTCAAGCAATAATTTCGAGCAATCAACCAAATCAACCAAATTAAATAATATGTGTTAATAAACACTTCTTGAACCTTCAATTAATCCTAGAAACTATAAAAATCCCCTTTAATTTAATACGAGACTAAAGCTAGCATATACACTAATTCCCTTAAAACTATAATAAGACTTCAACCTAGACTAAGAAATAACCCTGATAAGATATCATTAAAACTATGATACAACATAAAGTTATATATGTCTAGTAATGATAAGTCAATATTAAAGAAATTTTAAACCTAACAATCATTTCAAAAATAAAACCAAAAATTTCTTATAACTTTTATTTATCCTAAAATCTATAAAGCTTCTATCAACTACAAATGTATAATTATATTTCTAACACACCTGTCAACCACTAATGAAATTAAACCATGTCAAACACTTCAAACAAGTCAATCAAATCAAGCCAAACAAATCAAAAGATCAATCAATTCAACTAAACCAAACAAGTAAATCAAGACAAAGTAAATATGTTATGCATTTGATTAATAATCCTATATTTCTAATTACATAAAAACTTTTCATACAATATATTTGTTATGTGTGAAGTTAAAGTTAACATGTAATGCGGTGTGTTGGTTATAATGCAGTATGTCATATGCAAATCTATATGAACTGATATATGAAATGCAACTTGTGATGTGAATGATTTTAATTTGATATGTACTATAATTTATAATAATGATGCATGATTTGAAATAAGATGTGTAATGATAGAATGCAGAATCATTTGGTAATTATATCTATCTAAGTAAAATATATTCAAAGTACCATCTAACTATTATGCATATTCATGTATATTACAAATTATTTGAATTAAACAAGGATAATGTATATTAATTTCTAGATTGAGGTTAATGATACTTATGAAAGAGATTGAAAAGATGGTAAAGATAAAAGTTTTATGGTATTATGAATATATAATAAAATAATTAAAATAACTCTATGAGAAATGTGACGACCCCAAACCCCGTACTGACGGTGGCAAGGGTAATCCTTGGAATATAACACATAAACATATAATAGCAGAACAGAATTAAATAAATACACCAGATAATGCACAATAGAATATACTGGATAAAGTTAATCATCAGAGTTACACAGTATACAGGATCATACTTAGTACAAATACAGTTCAGCTATACATAAATGTCTACAGTGGAAAACAAACATAATATGTACAATAGGAGCTGAACAGCATAAAATGAGATAAATGATAGAATCCATCTTCAGCTCCAGCTATCCAGAAAGAGCCAGCTAATACCTGAATACAAGGCTGCCCGTGTAGAAAAAGGGGCACCCGAGTTTGCAAGTGAAACAAACTACGAGTCAGTCATGGGACTGGTATGAGAAATCTACTTAACACATTATATAATTTGGCGAATCACAGGACCACGCCACTTTCGCGGAACGGGTTTACTCCATTGGATTGCCAGTGCTTTAAAAACAAGTAAATCTTTTAAACAACGCAATGCTTTTTATAAAAAATGAAGCCATTATAAGACTCAGTTCCCATCACACAATGCAACGCAAACCGGAGGATAGAGTTTTACCTTATAATGGCCAAAATATGCTTGATACGAGTAAAACAAAGCACATGATATTACTACTAGTGTTTATATGTTTCAAAAACAATTTCAAATCATAACTATCAATCATAGACGGCATGGGTACCATATATCATGTCGCCATATATATATATATACACAATCTAAACCGCACGGTGTCGTATTTGGAAATTGGATTTCCGTCATGAACCGAGGCAAGGGATCGTCCTCACCGAATTCGAGACGCTCTAGCCCGTGTCTCAGGATCAGAACGCATCAACCCTTTGGATCATCAGGGCCGGTCCACCGATGTGGATTATTATGCCTGAACACTACGTTTCCCCGCCCTTTGGGGCGTCAATGAGCCAACGAATGACTCCATCGGTCCCGGATCGAACGATATAACCGAGGCGCCTCGCAACAGCAACAACCACATAGGTGAAAAATAGTATAAATGTCAGCCAGTTTAAGCACCGACACCACCTCTAACTAGAAGGAAACGCATGCCCTCCCTGAGGTCCTTCTTCCGTTTCTGGTTCATACCGGGGTGTGAGGCTCGCGATTTCACGTTATATACAAAGCTACGCCACACAGGCGGTGCTTTGATCATCAACCACAAGACTTTGCTTTTCAACAGAAGCCTTGTTCACTGCATCTTAGCATGCCACACAGGCAATTCACACCATGCAACTGATGGCTATCAATCACATAGAATAAATTCCAATGTCAGACACACAATCCATTTACAAGTCCGTTCTGGGTCGGATTGAAACCGGAGGCACTATATACCTCGCAAACCCATCGATCTCCACGTACGTCTGGACAATAACCACTCATTATCCATATTTCGGGATGCCTCCCAATCAGGACATCAGTTACCATCCAAACGAGGTGAATATTTCTGGTCTTCAACCACCGTCTTCATCTTCGATTTCTTATCGTCGATTCAGTTATTCAGAATGGGATAAACCCGGTCTTTCTGAGCAACCCGCGTATATAATAAACACGTGCTACACAAACACTACATACGCATCATTTTAATTCATTAGTCACTAACCGTCAATCAGTAAGAGAACGATTTCCCAAATATTAACCCCGAAGGCCGAAACCAACATCAGATCAAAATCCAGGAAACCATTCGACTTAGCTAACCTTCAGTTAATTTCTAAATTTCACATCCATATCGTTTATAATATTTTATAACGATCTATCGCTATTTTTATTTAATTTAAAATAGCCAATTTATTCAAACGACGCTTCGGGCCATAACGCGGCCGTGGCGCTGTTTTTCTTCAGATTTGATTTACACATGTCTGAAAATCTAACCGTTGGATCTTCACAAAATTTACATCATTAGAAAGATCTTTTCAAAACAAATCCAACGGTTCCAGCTTCGGGAAAATTCGACGGTCGGATCTCCCGGTATAATCGTTTGAAGTTTCGTTTTCAAAATACGAACTGCAGCGTCGTTATTCGATTTAATATAATTATATTTATATATATATATAAATATAATCGATTCTAGCGTTGTTTTTCTTCAGATTTGAATTAAACATTCCAGACAATCCAACCGTTGGATTTTTACAAAGTTGGTGCCGTTGGAAAGATATTTCCAAAGCGAACCCAACGGTTGCGGTTTCGGGAAAATCCGATGGTCGGATCTCCCGCACTAATCGTTTGAAATCACGGTTTCAAAATACGAACTGCAGCTTCGTTATTCGATATATTTTAATTATATATATATATAATCGATCCTTCGATTTCAAAACCATTTCCTTTTCATACATTTAATAAAAATGATATTTTTATCCTACTGACTTCTATTTCAACACTTCTATTTCAAAACCAGTTGTTGGTATGCGTGTTTCGTCTTCGGGTGGTGAAGGATAAGAGAGCGAAGATTGGCAGGACGAAATGGTGGAAACTCAAAGGAGATGCTTTATGGGTGTTTAAAGATAGAGTGATGGGAGAAGGAGCTTGGAATGTGGAAGGAGAAGCAAATGTCATGTGGAATGCGATGGCAACTTGCATTCGGAGAGTCGCCACTGAGGTATTTGGGATAACAAAAGGAAGCAAGCGAGAACCGAAGGATTCGTGGTGGTGGAATGACGAGGTGCAAAAGGCTGTCAAAGAGAAGAAGGAATGCTACAAACGCATGTACCGTCATAGAAGCGAAGAGAACATGCACATGTACAAAGTGGCAAAGAAGACTGCAAAGAGAGCAGTAAGTGAAGCAAGGGGACGAGCATACGAGGATTTGTATCAAAGGCTAAGTACAAAGGAGGGCGAAAAAGACGTTTACAGAATGGCTAGGCTACGCGAGAGGAGGACAAAGGACTTCAATCAGGTTAAATGCATTAAGGATGAGAATGATAGACTTTTGGTGAAGGAAGATGAGATAAAGAATAGGTGGAGAGAATACTTTGATAAGCTTTTCAACGAAGAAAGTGATAGCTCTTCGATCGAGTTGGAAGACTTAGCCGATAGCAACAATAGACATTTTGTGTGGAGATTTCAAGAAGCTGAGGTAAAGGGGGCGTTGAAACGTATGAAATCAGGCAAGTCGGTAGGGCCTGATGATATTCCTATTGAGGTGTGGAGATGCTTTGGAGATGCAGGGATAAGATGACTAACTAAGTTGTTCAACAATATTTTCAAATCAAACAAAATGCCAGATGAATGGAGGAGAAGCATTTTAGTTCCAATCTTCAAGAATAAAGGAGATATTCAAAGTTGCACAAAGTATAGAGGAATTAAGCTTATGAGTCATACAATGAAGCTTTGGGAGAGAGTTTGCGAGCAGCGTTTGAGGAGGTTAACAGGTGTCTCTAGGAATCAATTTGGTTTTATGCTGGGAAGGTCAACCAATGAGGCGATTTTCTTGGTTAGGCAACTTATGGAGAGATACAGGGAGCAGAAGAAAGATCTCCACATGGTTTTTATTGACCTGGAGAAAGCTTATGACAGAGTACCGAGGAGGGTTATGTGGTGGGCGCTAGAAAGGAAGAGAGTGCCATCAAAGTATATTACCCTTATTAAGGACATGTACGAGGGGGTTGTGACTAGTGTTAGGGCATGCGATGGTGAAACTAGAGATTTTCCAATTAACATAGGGTTACATCAAGGTTCGGCTTTGAGCCCCTATATTTTTGCATTAGTAATGGATGAAATCACAAAAGATATACAAAGGGAGATTCCTTGGTGTATGCTCTTTGCCGATGATGTTGTGCTGATTGATGAAAGTAGAATAGGGGTTAGTCGACAACTGGAGTTGTGGAGGGAGACCTTGGAATCAAAGGGTTTCAGGGTTAGCAGAACTAAAACAGAGTATATGAAGTGTGAGTTTAGCAGTGTCAAGTCAGATGACGGAGATGTTACCCTGCCCGGTAGAGTAGTACCCAAGAAGGAATCGTTTCGATACTTAGGATCTATGTTGCAGTTTGATGGAGAGATTGATAAGGATGTTAGTTTTAGAATTCAAGCAGGATGGGTGAAATGGCGACTAGCATCTGGCATTCTCTGTGATCGGAAGATTCCTCAGAAGCTTAAAGGAAAGTTCTATAGGACAGCAATCAGACCTGCAATGTTATATGGTGCAGAATGTTGGCCTACTAAGAGGCAACACGTTCAGAAGATAAGTATAGCAGAGATGCGAATGCTGCGTTGGAGCTGTGGGCAAACCAGACGAGATCGGATTAGAAATGAGGATATTCGGGAAAAACTTGGAGTTGCACCTATTGAAGAGAAGTTAGTCCAATACCGCTTGAGATGGTTTGGACATATCCAACGTAGACCATACGATGCACCTGTACGCGCTGGAATTCTAGGTCGCGCCGAAGGCTCAAAGAGAGGTAGAGGTCGACCTAAAATGACATGGGAGGAGATAATAAAGAGAGATTTAAGTAACTGGAGTTTATCGGAAGAGCTGGTAGTTGATAGGAGTGCATGTAAATTGGCAATCCATGTACCAGAACCATAGTGTTTCTCTCTCTCTCTCTTTTTTTTTAGACTTTATTTCACGTTTACTGAACCTTTTTACTTACTATTTTAGATTTTATTTCACTTTTATTGAACATTTTTACTTCTTCTTATTATTATTTTAAAAAAACCTTTATCGGACGACTTTTTATTTGATTGGTTATTTTAAACACTTATATATATATTATCATCATTATTTATTTTATTTTATTTTAATTTTTGGTTCCATATCTAGCCAACCCCAACTTGTTTGGGATATATGGCTTTGTTGTTGTTGTTGTTATGTAAATGATAGAAAGGTGATTTTTATTATAAAACAATTCATTTCAAAACGCGATTATTTTATATAGTTCATATAGGTAATAAAAATATGATTTTTATTATAAAACAATTCATTTCAAAACGCGATTATTTTATATAGTTTATATAGGTAATAAAAATATGATTTTTATTATAAAACAATTTATTTCAAAACAAGAGTATTTTATATAGTTCATATTGATGATAAAAATAGGATTTTTATTATAAAACAATTTCTTTCAAAATATGAATATCATTCAACATATGAATTCTATTCAACGAATGAATTTCAATTCAACACATGAAGGTTTTCTATAGTTTATATATATAGATAAAAGGGTGATTTTTATATTTAAAACACGAATACCATTCAACACATGAATTCTTTTCAACGAACGAATTTCAATTCAACACATGAAGGTTTTCTATAGTTTGTATATATAGATAAAAAGGTGATTTTTATATTTAAAACATGAATATCATTCAACACATGAATTTCTATTCAACGAAAGAATATCGATTCAACACATGAAGGTTTTCTATACAACACACGAATATAGTTTCAACACAGGAAAATAATTCTAACACATGAATATTATTCAAAATTTCGGCAGCATAACGGCAGGGTAGTTAAAACCGGGGCCGTCCCTAGTACAACTCCTCGCTCTACCTTAAAGCCTCGCAGCTTTTGACAATGGGGAATCATGCATCTAGTTCGCACGCAGGCGGCATGTATATATTTTTCATTTCCACAAACTAATCCTATGTGGTTTCAACCAAATATTTCTCAACCACAAACGGGTATTTTTCAACCACAATCAATCAATTTCAACCACAAACAATTATAATCAACCAATCGCTATCAACCAATTTTCACACCAATCACAACCAATAAATATCGTCCATGGTTTGTGGACGAGGGGCGTGTATATATATATATATATATATATATATATATATATATATATAAGCACTTCACTTCTATTTCAACACATATATAATTTTTACAACGCATATATAACTTATACATCGAACGTACGACCTATACAACGCTTATACATGAGGTGTACAACGCCTATACAAGTCATACATCGACTATATAATTTATACATCGTCATTTTCCATATCGTTTATAAATTAGAAATCTCACATTGGGTTCCACTCCACTAAAAATAGCAGAAGGCTCAGAAAAATATGCGGTCTCTTCTAAAATGTAGAAGACGTCCACACGAGTCCACTGTCTCTTGTTTCACTGAATTTCGATAACACAGCAAAAAGATATGATTTTTACAAGTTTGCAACGCTTTAAAGTGTTAAAACAGTTTAAATATAGCCAAGTCGTACCTTTCACGTTGAACGTTCAAAACTAGGTTTTGATCTTTCGATCAAACTGTTGCGCGATAGGAGAATCGGGTTATACGGTGTCGAAGAGGGTCGGAAGGCGCCTGAACGGCGGGTGGAGCGGTCAGACTCGGTGAGGCCCAGCTGGCGTGGCGACGGCCCAAAGTCCCGACCTTCTCGAGCTTGATTCGAGCTCAATAATCCACGAAAAAAATCTCCAACTGGTATTGATTTGAAGCCCTTGAGGAGATCTTCAAAATGGATCCGAGATTGCGTGATTTCGTTTAGAAACGAACGAGAAATCAAGGAGAGAAGTTGGAACCCCCTTTCCGTTGTTCGCAGTTGATAATCGAGGAGAGAGAGAATGCATCGACCAACGATTTTTTTTTATAAATTTTAAAATCTCTAAAATACCCTCCTCCACACACGAACGCCAATTCAAACCCAACGACTGTCGTCCCTAGCTAAATACCCCCATTCTGAACACAATGGGAGTGTGTATTTTAATTGCTCCAGAGGATAAATCCTCGTCACCTCGTCCCGTGTAGGAAATAAATAGTCCATGTGCCGTATCTAATAACTAGAGAGACGTGATTATTGTCAACTCCAGACCCGTGTGGGGTTTTCATTAATCTGGCAATTTACCGTTACAATTTAAATAGTCATATCAGTCATCAGTTCGACCTGTAAAATATAGTCATCGCCATACAAGCCTCTCGCTCGTATGGTAAATCTTCCACCTTGTCACACAAGCTCCAAATGCTTATGTGGTATATGATGAAGTATGCCTATCTTCAAGAAGTATGCCTTGTAGTGTAGTTCAAAATTAATTGTTACTATCCTATGGCGACGTTTATTATTACACACAGAATAACCAGCACTCCGCATCCAATGGCATTCACAGGAATTGATATAATAATAAAATTGCGCATCCAACTCATTAAGGTTTACCTATTTGTCGGGCACGCAAATAAAATCTTTACATAACAGCTAATCCAATTACCTGTTCAAACATATATAATGCACAAGTATATATTTCTATCTATTTTTAAATCAGTTCAATGTGTGATTTAATTGAATAAATTCTACTATTCATTCCATTATTGATTAAATTAACTATCGTTTTAATAATTTAATTAATCAAATCTACTATCACACAAACCAAACAACAATCAAATTGCTTTTAACTTTTCAAAAATATATCTTTTATACATGTTCAAAAATCATATTTCTAAAACCAGAATATAATCACAAATACGTTATTTATAAACATATAACTTTCGACTCGTTCTGGGGCACTTCTGACCCTATCTCTAAAGAGTTATTCTGATTCTGCTTTACTCATACTAGGATATTACTGATCCTATCTGTAATGAGTTATTCGTCCTAGAACACTACTGGTTCTATCTCTGACGAGTTCGTTAATGTGTTATATACCAGAGCTAAGCTTAACCAAGGCTCTGATACCAAATGAGACGACCCCAAACCCCGTACTGACGGTGGCAAGGGTAATCCTTGGAATATAACACATAAACATATAATAGCAGAACATAATTAAATAAATACACCAGATAATGCACAATAGAATATACTGGATAAAAGTAATCATTAGAGTTACACAGTATACAGGATCATACTTAGTACAAATACAGTTCAGCTATACATAAATGTCTACAGCGGAAAACAAACATAATATGTACAATAGGAGCTGAACAGCATAAAATGAGATAAATGATAGAATCCATCTTCAGCTCCAGCTATCCAGAAAGAGCCAGCTGATACCTGAATACAAGGCTGCCCGTGTAGAAAAAGGGGCACCCGAGTTTGCAAGTGAAACAAACTACGAGTCAGTCATGGGACTGGTATGAGAAATCTACTTAACACATTATATAATTTGGCGAATCACAGGACCACGCCACTTTCGCGGAACGGGTTTACTCCATTGGATTGCCAGTGCTTTAAAAACAAGTAAATCTTTTAAACATCGCAATGCTTTTTATAAAAAATTAAGCCATTATAAGACTCAGTTCCCATCACACAATGCAACGCAAACCGGAGGATAGAGTTTTACCTTATAATGGCCAAAATATGCTTGATACGAATAAAACAAAGCACTTGATATTACTACTAGTGTTTATATGTTTCAAAAACAATTTCAAATCATAACTATCAATCATCGACGGCATGGGTACCATATATCATGTCGCCATATATATATACAATCTAAACTGCACGGTGTCGTATTTGGAAATTGGATTTCCGTCATGAACCGAGGCAAGGGATCGTCCTCACCGAATTCAAGACGCTCTAGCCCGTGTCTCAGGATCAGAACGCATCAACCCTTTGGATCGTCAGGGCCGGTCCACCGATGTGGATTATTATGCCTAAACACTACGTTTCCCCGCCCTTTGGGGCGTCAATGAGCCAACGAATGACTCCATCGGTCCCGGATCGACCGATATAACCGAGGCGCCTCGCAACAGCAACAACCACATAGGTGAAAAATAGTATAAATGTCAGCCAGTTTAAGCACCGACACCACCTCTAACTAGAAGGAAACGCATGCCCTCCCTGAGGTCCTACTCCCGTTTCTGGTTCATACCGGGGTGTGAGGCTCGCGATTTCACGTTATATACAAAGCTACGCCACACAGGCGGTGCTTTGATCATCAACCACAAGACTTTGCTTTTCAACAGAAGCCTTGTTCACTGCATCTTAGCATGCCACACAGGCAATTCACACCATGCAACTGATGGCTATCAATCACATAGAATAAATTCCAATGTCAGACACACAATCCATTTACAAGTCCGTTCTGGGTCGGAACGAAACCGGAGGCACTATATACCTCACAAACCCATCGATCTCCACGTACGTCTGGATGATAACCACTCATTATCCATATTTCGGGATGCCTCCCAATCAGGACATCAGTTACCATCCAAACGAGGTGAAGATTTCCGGTCTTCAACCACCGTCTTCATCTTCGATTTCTTATCGTCGATTCAGTTATTCAGAATGGGATAAACCCGGTCTTTCTGAGCAACCCACGTATATAATAAACACGTGCTACACAAACACTACATACGCATCATTTCAATTCATTAGTCACTAACCGTCAATCAGTAAGAGAACGATTTCCCAAATATTAACCCCGAAGGCCGAAACCAACATCAGATCAAAATCCAGGAAACCATTCGACTTAGCTAACCTTCAGTTAATTTCTAAATTTCACATCCATATCGTTTATAATATTTTATAACGATCTATCGCTATTTTTATTTATTTTAAAATAGCCAATTTATTCAAACGACGCTTTGGGCCATAACGCGGCCGTGGCGCTGTTTTTCTTCAGATTTGATTTACACATATCTGAAAATCTAACCGTTGGATCTTCACAAAATTTACATCATTAGAAAAATCTTTTCAAAACAAATCCAACAGTTCCAGCTTCGGGAAAATCCGACGGTCGGATCTCCCGGTATAATCGTTTGAAGTTTCGTTTTCAAAATACGAACTGCAGCGTCGTTATTCGATTTAATATATATATATATAAATATAATCGATTCTGGCGCTGTTTTTCTTCAGATTTGAATTAAACATTCCAGACAATCCAACCGTTGGATTTTTTACAAAGTTGGTGCCGTTGGAAAGATATTTCCAAAGCGAACCCAACGGTTGCGGTTTCGGGAAAATCCGATGGTCGGATCTCCCGCACTAATCGTTTGAAATCACGGTTTCAAAATACGAACTGCAGCTTCGTTATTCGATATATTTTAATTATATATATATATATATATATATATATAATCGATCCTTCGATTTCAAAACCATTTCCTTTTCATACATTTGATAAAAATGATATTTTTATCCTACTGACTTCTATTTCAACACTTCACTATTTTTAACTATTCATGTATATGATAGAAAGGTGATTTTTATTATAAAACAATTCATTTCAAAACGCGATTATTTTATATAGTTCATATAGGTAATAAAAATATGATTTTTATTATAAAACAATTCATTTCAAAACGCGATTATTTTATATAGTTCATATAGGTAATAAAAATATGATTTTTATTATAAAACAATTTATTTCAAAACAAGAGTATTTTATATAGTTCATATTGATGATAAAAATAGGATTTTTATTATAAAACAATTTCTTTCAAAATATGAATACCATTCAACACATGAATTCTACTCAACGAATGAATTTCAATTCAACACATGAAGGTTTTCTATAGTTTATATATATAGATAAAAGGGTGATTTTTATATTTAAAACACTAATACCATTCAACACATGAATTCTTTTCAACGAATGAATTTCAATTCAACACATGAAGGTTTTCTATAGTTTGTATATATAGATAAAAAGGTGATTTTTATATTTAAAACACGAATACTATTCAACACATGAATTTCTATTAAACGATTGAATATCGATTCAACACATGAAGATTTTCTATACAACACACGAATATAGTTTCAACACAGGAAAATAATTCTAACACATGAATATTATTCAAAATTTCGGCAGCATAACGGCAGGGTAGTTAAAACCGGGGCTGTCCCTAGTACGGCTCCTCGCTCTACCTTAAAGCCTCGCAGCTTTTGACAATGGGGAATCATGCATCTAGTTCGCACGCAGGCGACATGTATATATTTTTCATTTCCACAAACTAATCCTATGTGGTTTCAACCAAATATTTCTCAACCACAAACGGGTATTTTTCAACCACAATCAATCAATTTCAACCACAAACAATTATAATCAACCAATCGCTATCAACCAATTTTCACACCAATCACAACCAATAAATATCGTCCATGGTTTGTGGATGAGGGGCGTATATATATATATATATATATATATATATATATATTTATATAAGCATTTCACTTCTATTTCAACACATATATAATTTTTACAACGCATATATAACTTATACATCGAACGTACGACCTATACAACGCTTATACATGAGGTGTACAACGCCTATACAAGTCATACATCGACTATATAATTTATACATCGTCATTTTCCATATCGTTTATAAATTAGAAATCTCACATTGGGTTCCACTCCACTAAAAATATCAGAAGGCTCAGAAAAATATGCGGTCTCTTCTAAAATGTAGAAGACGTCCACACGAGTCCACTGTCTCTTGTTTCACTGAATTTCGATAACACAGCAAAAAGATATGATTTTTACAAGTTTGCAACGCTTTAAAGTGTTAAAACAGTTTAAATATAGCCAAGTCGTACCTTTCACGTTGAACGTTCAAAACTAGGTTTTGATCTTTCGATCAAACTGTTGCACGATAGGAGAATCGGGTTATACGGTGTCGAAGAGGGTCGGAAGGCGCCTGAACGGCGGGTGGAGCGGTCAGACTCGGTGAGGCCCAGCTGGCGTGGCGACGGCCCAAAGTCCCGACCTTCTCGAGCTTGATTCGAGCTCAATAATCCACGAAAAAATCTCCAACTGGTATTGATTTGAAGCCCTTGAGGAGATCTTCAAACTGGATCCAAGATTGCGTGATTTCGTTTAGAAACGAACGAGAAATCAAGGAGAGAAGTTGGAACCCCCTTTCCGTCGTTCGCAGTTGATAATCGAGGAGAGAGAGAATGCATCGACCAACGATTTTTTTTTTATAAATTTTAAAATCTCTAAAATACCCCCCTCCACACACGAACGCCAATTCAAACCCAACGACTGTCGTCCCTAGCTAAATACCCCCATTCCGAACACAATGGGAAATGTTTCGTAGGCCCATTCGACTGTTTTAGTCAGTTTTCCTTCAATTTAAAATATATAACATTCAATATTCCATTTGAACGTACATTTCAATTTGTCAGGGCCACAAACTGATTCAAAAAATTCTAGAAAAATAAATCTAGCTATGTTTTGATGATACGGTCCCAACAAAACTAGTTTCGTCGAATTTTGAGACCGTTTGCAAAAAGGCCCATTTCTGGTCGATCCAATTTAACTGTAATTGACCAAAACACGTTTTCCTTTGCCACGCTCACATACTAGCTTAAAAAATTATGAAATTTGAAACCTAGCAATAACTTCACATCCCGGATCCAACAAAAGTGGTTTCATCGAATTCCGAGGTCGTATGCAAAATGCCCATTTTCACGGGCTATATAATTTCTACAGCGACCTTTCTGAAAATTCATTTGGCCATAACTTTTGCTTCCTACTATGAAACTTCGATTTTTCAGATTCGTTAGAAAGATATTCACTAACAGATTTAAATATTTTTGGTTTCACTCAAATCCGTTTTGTTTTGCACCCGGTACAATCAATCAAAGTTTGAAATGAAAATTTGAAACTACCGCGCCATTTCAGGCCTTGTTTAAAATTAGAATTAATTATATTCGTTTTCAAATGTCGATTCAAACTTACCTTTCATCGTTATTCTTTAAAATATTTATTTTAAATATTTAAAATCCACTAAAATAGCCAATTTAAAAATTTTAAATTGGTTCAGATTTTCCGGGTCGTTACAAGAAATGTGGTGTTAAATAATCTTAGTAGGGTGCTTCTTATAGTAAAAATTGAAGATATATTTAAAGAGAATATAAAAATTGTATCATATAAAGAAAAACTATAAACATATATTCATAAAAGTATATAAAAACTAAGTTTGAAAAGAACTTAAATTCCAATTTATTATGAGATATATATATTCATCTACAAATTAATATTAAATTTAAACTTTTAGAAATCAAAATATATTAATTTGCTAAAGAATCATTAATTTGTTAAAATATTAAAAATAAATCTATAGTCATAACAAAATTATGAAATTTGGATATAAATGAAACTATAAAACTATAATTTCTTGTTTTTAAGACATAAAATCATATATATATATATATATATATATATATATATATATATTATACCAAAATATTATGTTAAATATTTAAGCTTTTATAAATCTTAATAAGAAATCAAAATAATTATTTAAGTTACAAATAGTATTTGTAATAATGTAACCCAAAATTGTTATGAAATCATATGAATAATATGTAAGTTAAACTATGCATGTTTAAATTATATAAAAGATAAGTTTATATTTTATAATAAAATCAAAAAGTTATATTAACTTTGTATATCATATTAACATGTTTATGTAATATTATTAATTTATATACTTTTAGTATATATATTTTGAAATAAGGTATACGAAAATAAGTCGACAAACAAAGTTTATAACTAGAATTTGAACTGGCATTTTCTAATTGAAAAGATGGAGTGAAATTTGAAAGTTTAAACTTTTGAAATTCAAAATTTTAATTTCAATATGTCGACATGAACATTTATGTATGTTGACATATATGTAGAACATAAAAAAACATATTGTTTTGAGTTCTTGGTTTTATTATATTATCAATTTATATTTCAGGTTTAGCTATTTCCTAAAATAATATTAATCCTAACAAATATCCAAATTTTATTTTATTATTTTATTGATATATTAATTTCAAAATTCAAAGTTCAAATTCAAATTCAAATTTTAAATTTCAAGTTTTAATTTAAAAGTTTAAATCTCAAATTAAAACAAAGCGAAGCAAACAAAACATCCATTCAACCAAAAAATTTAAAAATTAATTAAGGCGTACCCGGTTTTTAGATCCATTTCTTCGACATTTTCTGAATTCTGGATTATTGTGAAACATATATTTGAATTTTTGATTTTTGGTTCTTCATTGCTTGATGATGAATCTGAATCATATTTACATCTTCTATAATTTGATGATGAGATCGGTGATTTAGTATTTTGACCAACTTGACGTCAATTTTTTGATTTTGAATTTGAAAATGGACTCTTCAACTATTATAAGCCCAAAAGTCATATCCCTTCATAGACTCTTCTTTACTTGTTTGATGAATGATCATATTGGGGTCTCATGGCCAACAGTCATCAAAGATAACTTCTTTTCCTGCAAAACAACGTACCTTTTCAAAGAATCAAGTGACTTTCCAAAATAACTACTTGTAATTTGAGATAATAACATCATGATGATTCTGTGATACATATATTTAAACTTTTCGTGAAATCATATCATGATAACTTGATTTTTCAATAAAATTGAATGCAGATGCATCTAATACTGATGCAATACATGAATTAAACCTAGTGTTAACAATTATTTAAAAAATTTCCATTTAAAAATTTTCGGAAATTAGATTATGAACTTTTTGAAAGACCTTGCTCTGATACCAATTGTTAGGGAATATGGAAAGGATCGTTAAGGCAAAAAAACATTAGAGGGGGTGAATAGTGTTTTTGAGAATTTAAACAAAATCTAAAACTTATGTAAACTACTAGATGAATCAAACACCACAAACACAATCACAGACACAGATTCAAACAGAGATGCTGTAACGACCTGGGGTTTCAAATCGGAAAATAAAATATTTAACGATAAATTCCAAGAAACAAACAAGCAAATAAAATAACACAATTAAATTTAGTTATTAGAATGAATATATTCAAATTTTATTGAATTTAACATAAAAATAAAAATTTGTATGCAAAGAATTTGGAAACCAAATTGTAATCAAAACATATAAATTAATGTTAGTTATAAAACGAACTCGTAACGGCGTAGTAGTTCGAAATACTTGATAAGATTTTTAAGACGTATGTTTATTTTTAATTTATGGAATTTTTTTACAATTTTTTATTTAGAAAATAAACAACTTTTTATTTGAAA
Source organism: Allium sativum (assembly GCA_030737875.1). Classification (NCBI taxonomy): domain Eukaryota; kingdom Viridiplantae; phylum Streptophyta; class Magnoliopsida; order Asparagales; family Amaryllidaceae; genus Allium; species Allium sativum. Next base: position 9,766,223 of record CM060926.1, on the reverse strand, counting down.
TATTTTACGTCCTATATTGGCGTTTTCAATATTTCTTAAGTAAGTTAACTTGTCAATTTTATTATATTTTGGGATCCTGGCGCATTGCTTGTCACGATGGTATTTTTATTTCTATCCGTAGCGGTTTGTACATGAATGGAGCTTTACATAGTAGGGTACGCTAAACTTTAAACTTAAAACATTTAATGTACTCGCACTCATTTCTCCATTTCACTTTCTATTTCTTTGCAAATGAACGCATGAGAGGGGATGGATTATTTGTACACAATTTTGTTTATATTCCCTTCTCCCATTTCACACATGATATCAGAAACACCACGTTCACAATTTTGTTTATATTCCCTTCTCCCATTTCACGCATGATATCAGAAACACCACGTTCTCATTTAATGCATCTTACTTCCATTTATTGCACCTCACTTCCATTTAATGCACCTCACTTCGCATTGTACATTCTGTATGTACATTATTTCCTTACCCTGAAGCACCCTGTAGGCTATATATGTTGGGTGCGTATGACAGTAAAGGGGGATCCATTCTTCTTTCTTTGGTTCCCAGGAAACTACACAAAACATTATTCCATTTTATTTCCAACCTTCTTCCCTTCCACTAACCCCACACACTATTTACATTTTGCTTCCGCCCTCTCTTAACCAAGCTCCGACAGCTCCAGCGACCGCACCAAGCTCCGACAGCCTTCGTATTGAAATCCGAATGTGAGTTGTTACTCACGTCTAAACTTCTCTAGTATAATTAACCAAGTATATATATATATATGCGTGTGTGTGTGTGTTTGTGTGTGTCGGGGATTACATGTGCGTATGTGAACATTGTATGTGTGACATGAGTGTTGTGTATAAATCTAAATGTTAACATTCAGGTGCAAGTGTGGAGTGACATGAGTGTTGTGCATTTCATGTATGCTAGTGTGTGTGGTCTGAGACATATGCAGATACATGGAAAGAGGAATGAGGACCTTTTTCATTTGTCTTCCATTTCCCATGCATGAAACAGGAAGGGAATCTTTCCCATTTTTCTATTCCTAACATTATTCATTCCTGACACGACCCGAACTTCCCGGATAAGGAAATCCCGGATTGCTTTGAGAACAACACACATCTGAACACAAACAGAAGAACATTTCATTGTATATTACAACAATTCCATCAGAATACAATAATATACAGAGTATGAATGAATAAAATACAACAGAAAAATATCAGAGATTGCAATAAATTACATAGCAGCGGAAAAACAATATAAAACACAACTGAAAGTAATATACGGATACAGAGATTTCCGAGCATCGTTCCAGCTGTAAATCAGGATCCTGTGAATATAAATCTGCAAAACCAAAACTACTAGCTGCCCGTGTGGAAAATAAGGGCACCCAGAGTTTAGGTTAAAACAATAAACTCCAGGTCAGTCATGTGACCGGTGTGAGAACTAAAACAGTTATATAAACTTTACTTTAAAAGAGAGTAATTCAAGGAACCACGCTGTATAACACGGAACGGGTTTCCTCCCAAGAATACTAGTGCAGATAATAAAACAGCGCAATGCTTTTTGGAAAAATGAAGCTATTATAAGACCCAGGTCCCATCACACAATGCAACGCAAGCCGGAGGATAGGGTTTTCCCTTATAATAGCCAAACATGCTTGGTACGTTTAAAACAAATCATTTGATACTATTATAAGTGTATAGTGTCAAAACAATTTCAATCATAAATATCAATCATAGACGGCATGGGTACCATACATCATGTCGCCATACTAGTTCTACAATTAAAACCGCAATATCACGTATTGGAAATTGGATTTCCGTCATGAGTCGAGGCAAGGGGCAAGCTCCTCTCCGTTCGAGACACTCTAGCAAATGTCTCAGGACCCCACTATGATCCTTGGAATCGGTTGGGCCGATACTCTCTTACTTTTGAGGATTGGCAATTCCTGAACACACGTTTCCCGATCCTAACAGACCTAATAACGAGGCGCCTCATCCAACAACCACATAGGTGAAAAGTATATAAATGTCAGCCAGTTTAAGCACTGACACCACCCATAGCTAGAAAGAAACGTCGTGTTCTCCCAACGGTCCGTATCCCGTTTTTGACTCATACCGAGGTGAGAGGCTCGCGAATTCACGCTATACACAAAGCTGTGCCACACAGGCCGTGCTTTGATCATCAACCACAAGACTTTGCTTTTCAACAGAAGCCTTGATCAATTTCCACTTACGCGTGCCACACTTGCAATCCACTCCATGCGACTGATGTCCATCGATATACAACCTCTGAGCTCGTACGTCTCAGAGAAGGGCGTTAAGCAAGAGAATAAATTCTCCGCCGCCAAACAGATGTATATTTAATAGAGATCAATCAACACAGAATAAAATCCAATGTCAGACACACAGTCCATTTACAAGTTCGTTCTGGGTCTGAACGAAACTGGAGGCACTTTCCTCGCATATCCATCCATCTCCAAGTACGTCTGGACGATCACCAACTGATTCTCTCCTCTTGGGTGTACAGCCCAATCGAGATCATCAGCAATCACCCAAACGATGTGAAGACTTCCGGTCTTCAAACACCGTCTCCATCTTCGACTTATCGCCGAATCGGTTATTCATAATGGGTAGAAACCCGGCCTTTCCGAATAACCCACGTATATAATAAACAAATGTTACACAAACACAACAAACGCCTCATTCCAATTCAGAATATTCTTTTATTCAAATTTTCACACTCTTAGGGGAAAGGTTCCCTTTAATTTTATCAAAGATAAATTCTTCTAAATTTATTCTTTAATCCTTCTTTGGATATCATTTCATACCATATTATGGTTTTCCAAACTAGTCGGGATTAGCGAACCACACCGAAGTAATTATTTATTTTATTTCCCAATCCCAACCTATTCATCCCATGGAGCAAAACTGGTAATACTCCATATCTAACACCACAGTGCTATCGGTAAAATTAATTACCATTTCACGTTCAAATCTAATTAAAGATTTAACTATCGCTTTGGAGCAAAACTGGTGATACTCCATTCTCGATCACTTTCCAAATTTGATAATTTAAATTAACAATTCACGTTTCAATCTAATTACAGATTCATTAAAACTCCACTTAGTTTTAATCTTCTCAAAAAATTAATATCCTGTCTTTAACTGGGTTAAAGAACCAATGTCATCTAAAACACGGTTCACGATAAACCCAAAATCACATTCAAATTCAATTCCAATTAAATATTATTTAATTGGTACACTTCATTAAATCTAAATAGAAGGATTTAATCTTTTTCTCTATTGGGTTTAAGAACAGTGTTAATGAAGACACCATTCACGACAAACCCAAATCACATTTGAAATTAAATACAAGACTCTGAATAGAAAATATATCGGCTTATATTCAATATCAAATTCTGAAACCAACAAATATCGTATTGGAAATAACGATATAAATATATCTTTCAAACTCCCATTACAATATCTGTATAATCACGAAATCCAACATCGAAATATTCCGAAGATAATTTCGATTCAAATCTATTTCCATTTCACGTATTGGAATTCTGATTATTTTTAAAACCACTTCAAATTCAATTTATTTATTTCAAAAATAAATTGATTTTAATTCTAGTTCAAAACTAGTTCATTTCGATAAAAATCTATTTTATCCTTTCAAATGTGGAGTTTTTCATCCTAATTTTTTCCAAATCATTTCTTATGATTTTACACAAATTATTGATATTTTTAATAATTTTATCAAGGCCCGTACAGTCGATTTCCATCAACGGCCATCGAACTGCACTTACAGCGACCTTTTCCAAATTTGATTTGGGCATAATTCCAAATCCAACCATTAGATTTCAAATTTCTAATATTCATTGGAAAACTATTTTCGATACAAACCCAACGGTTCCAGTTTCAGGAGAATCCGACAGTCGGATCTCCCGTAACGTCAATTCGAAGTCAATGGTCGAAATTCACGAACTGCCGCAGCGCGGAGCGTTCCATTCAGGCCATTATATATATATATATATATATATATATATATATATATATAAAATATATTATATATATCATTGATTTCAATTCAAAACGTATTTTATAATTCGTTTTAAATTCGTTTTCAAAACAATTTCAACTTCATATTCAATTTCCAATCAAAATTGAATATTTCATATCATTACTGAATAAATGATAATATTTTAAAAACGTTATATTTCGAAATCACTTTCTTTTCTATAATCATTTTAAAAACGAATATAATCGATATAAATATCGCTCACGTCAAAATGGCGCATCTCTAATCAACACGGCTTTATATATATTTCAATAAATTCGTTATTCTATTCAACAAATGAATATTTATTCTATTCAACACATAAATCTATATTTCTTTCAACACATGAATATTCTCAACACATGAGCACTGTCAACACATGACTATTTTCGTTATTTAATATATTTTATAAAATTATGGTATCTACCGTTTGATTTTTAAATCAGACTCCAACTGTAAAGTAGTAAGAGAACGATTCCCTAAGTATTAACCCCGAAGGCCGAAACCAATATCAGATCAATACCCAGGAAACCACTCATCTTATCTATTTTCCAGTTAGTTTCTAACTTTAAATATGATAAAGATGTAAATTTTATTGTTAAAATATTTCTTTCAACACATGGTAATTTTCAACACATGATAATTTTCAACATATGATTATTCTCTATTTTTCCCAATTGGAATGAGGCCCAATCAATTACCATATAATGTTAATTATAAGGATTCCACACAACACATGTATATAATAGCACTGACAAATAATCAATCATCATCCAAAGTGCACTACACTGTATAAGCATCAAATATAGATATCTAACGCTTATAACAACCTGTCAATCAATCGATCGACATACAACTGATTATTGTGATTAGTGTATGCCGTATTTCATCCCAATACCCGTGTGGGGCTTCAAATCAACAAACACAAATTTTTATTTATTCACATAAACGATAAAATATTTTTAACTATATAAATATTTTATTTCATTTCACACCACATAATCAATTTTCAAAACACATCAAACAATCAAACATACAAGCCATCCATGGTCTGTGGATGACGGGTGTCGGGTGCTGCTAAGCACCGTCTGCATCCTAGTATATATTTAACTAGAAAAACAAGATTTAAAGTGAGAAGTTCTCACCGACTAGCTAATCCAAACGCCTCGACTCTTCTTATGTAGAAGTCATCGCTGTTCTCGCCTTTTGTCACTTTTGTTGCCCGTAGCCACTACATATATAAAAATCACATTTTTATATTGCTGCTATGTATATAAAAATCATATTTTTATAATCACGCTATATGGATAAAAATTCTATTTTTATACCGCTACTATATAGATAAAAATTCTATTTTTATACCGCTACTTTATAGATAAAAATTCTATTTTTATACCGCTACTACATATATTTTTACAACGCTTCTTCTTCTATAAAATTTATATTTATATATATTTCTACTTCTTATATAAAGATCGAATTTTTATCTATATAAAAATCTCAACTTATATTTTAAAAAAATCACTTCATTATATTGTTAATTCGCTACAACACATATAAAGATCGTATTTTTATAATCTCTACCATATAAAGATAATATTTTTATATTCTCCATTATATATAAATCATATTTTTATTACTTCTACTTTATAAAAATCATATTTTTATTACTTCTACTTTATAAAAATCATATTTTTATTACTTCAACTTTATAAAAATCATATTTTTATATTTCACATATGATAAAAATCATATTTTTCCTTTGTCATACCAATTAAAAATCATATCTTTTTCATTATAAAAATATACTTTTCTTTTTCCTTCTCCTTTAAAAATCATAACTTTTATTTGCTATTCATTATAAAGAAAGTCTAGTTTTTATTTCACTAACAAACGCATAAAAATCGGATTTTTTTTCATCATATAATAATTAAAAAAATTGCGAATGAAATTCAAATTGGAACACATACTTCGAATCGAGCAAAGAGGAGGCGGAAGTGCTGCGTGGGGGTGCTGGAGTAGTGCTCGTCGGAGCAGGGACTGGCGCAGGCGGGTCTCGATCCTCGCGGTGGTGGCTCTGCATGTCGGCGGCGCTCCAGCTTTGTGGGGTACGGGTTTTAGGGTTTGCGTCGATTGAGGGGGTTCGGGGCTTCGTTGCTGCTGCGGGGAGAAGGGAGCAGCGGAGGGGAAGAAGAAGAGGGGGGCGATGGGGTGGGGGGAGTCTGGCGGTGGGCGGCGCCGCCTGGGAGGGGGGTGGAAGATCAACGGGATTTGCGGTTTTCTTTTTCGATTTGAACTAACAGAGGAAAGAGAGAGAGAAATAAAGGGGGGGCCATCTAATATATATATTTATTTTATTTTAAAATTCAAAAAGCAACTTTTTATTTCGAACTCGAAACGAGACCCACCGCCTGTCGTCAATAGCTAATTACCCCCATTCCGAACACAATGGAATATGTATCGTAAGCTGATTCGATCGTTTCGATCAGTTTTCGTCAAAATCAACATATAACTCTATATATTGAATTTGAACGCGCATTTCAATTTACTGGGGCCACATACGAACTCGAAAAATTCCAAAAAAATAGTTTCTAGCTTCGTATTGACGATACGGTCCTAACAAAACTAGTTTCGTCAAATTCCGAGACCGTATGAAAAATGGCCATTTTCCAGTCGATTAAAATCAACTAAAACTAGTCAAACGCGTTTTCCTTTGCCACGCTCACATATTGATTCAAAAAATTATGAAAATTGGAATCTAGCAATAACTTGACATCCCAGATCCAACAAAAGTGGTTTCGTAGAAAACCGAGGTCGTTTGCAAAATTTCCATTTTTAAGGGTCGAAATTCCATAGCGACTATTCTGAATTTTCATTTGGGCATATCTTTTGATTCCCGCTATGAAATTTCGATTTTTCAGATTCGTTGAAAAGATATTCTCAATTAGATTCTAATATTTTTGGTTTCGCTAAAATCCGGTTTATTTTGCACCCGGTATGTTCATTTGAACTTTGAAATCGAATTTTCGAACTACCGCGCCATTTTCCATTTTTTTTATAATTATAAATAATTATTTATTTTCAATAGGCGATCTATATAAATATATACGTTCTAATTCAATTCAAAATAAATTTCTCGTCCATATTATTTAAAATAATTCATTTTAAAAATTCAAACTTCATTGAAATTGCCAAAATAAAAATTTTAAACTGGCTCAGATTTTCCGGGTTGTTACAATCTCCCCCACTTAAAACTTTTCGTCCCCGAAAAGGAACGAAGCCGAAAGTTGTTTAACAAATCAACTCAACTTCCACTATTTTCGTTACGGCTTAAGTTCTTCAACTTTTCAGTTTCTAAGAACTTTTCAAATTCTTCAAAAATTTGGCTAACACCCTAAATTTTCGAAAAAAATCGCCATAACCTCCCCTGCACCGGGGACTTCGGGATATTTCATATAGCCTCCCATGGCCTTCTTTAATCCAAAAGAAAAAGAAAAAGCCAAGCGGCTAGCCAATCGGCTCATAAAATCATTATCACCCAAACAAAACAGTAAATTATGGTAAACATGTACCTATTTGTCGGGCAAACAAATTTTATTCTTCTGCTCTAGCCTCCTTGCTATGACCTGTTGAATGTAAGTACATGTATATGCAAGCAAATGCGACCAATTTTTAATACAGTTCAATATTCGGTTTAATTAGGCTAAATGGTTCAAAATTTCAAACAAATAACAAACAACACAGCCATCAATCAATTAGTTGATTTAACGTTTCTAATTCATAATTTTGATACATATACAGAAAATCATGTTTTTGATGCCAAATCACAACAAATAATCCTATGTAGCTTTGGTTCTCACACCAGTCTAATGGAAATATATAGATATCGCACCTTCGTCACTCGAAAATAAATACTGGTGATGGTATACTTCATCATCAGGACCATGTCCGGGCGACTAGAGTGTGATTCTATATCCATCCAGTATATTAAAACTTCGAATATACGTTCATGACGCGTATATGTAAAACCTTTATATACTCGGTTGTCCAAATTCAATATAAATAAAATATTCAAATACGTGTAAAACGATTTAAATTTTCAAAACAAAATTGTTTTCATTTGAAAAATATATACTCTTCACACTCGTTCTAGGACTCTACTGATCCTATCTCTAACGAGTTATTCTAATTGGATATTACTAATCCAATATCTGATGAATTCTTTCGTATGGTTCTAATGTGTCTTTTTCTCGAGCTCTGTAAACCAAAGCTCTGATACCAAACTGACACGACCCTAACTTCCCCGGTAAGGAAAGCCCGGATTGCTTTGAGAACAACACACATCAGAACACGAACAGAAGAACATTTCATTGTATATTACAACAATTCCATCAGAATACAAGAATATACAGAGTATGAATGAATAAAATACAATAGAAAAATATCAGAGATTGCAATAAATTACATAGCAGCGGAAAAAAAATATAAAACACAACTGAAAGTAATACACGGATACAGAGCTTTCAGAGCATCGTTCCAGCTGTAAATCAGGATCCTGTGAATATAAATCTGCAAAACCAAAACTACTAGCTGCCCGTGTGGAAAATAAGGGCACCCAGAGTTTAGGTTAAAACAATAAACTCCAGGTCAGTCATGTGACTGGTGTGAGAACTAAAACAGTTATATAAACTTTACTTTAAAAGAGAGTAATTCAAGGGACCATGCCGTATAACACGGAACGGGTTTCCTCCCAAGAATACTAGTGCAGATAATAAAACAGCGCAATGCTTTTTGGAAAAATGAAGCTATTATAAGACCCAGGTCCCATCACACAATGCAACGCAAGCCGGAGGATAGGGTTTTCCCTTATAATAGCCAAACATGCTTGGTACGTTTAAAACAAATCATTTGATACTATTATAAGTGTATAGTGTCAAAACAATTTCAATCATAAATATCAATCATAGACGGCACGGGTACCATATATCATGTCGCCATACTAGTTCTACAATTAAAACCGCAATATCACGTATTGGAAATTAGATTTCTGTCATGAGTCGAGGCAAGAGGCAAGCTCCTCTCCGTTCGAGACACTCTAGCAAATGTCTCAGGACCCCACTATGATCCTTGGAATCGGTTGGGCCGGTCCTCTCTTACTTTTGAGGATTGGCAATTCCTGAACACACGTTTCCCGGTCCTAACAGACCTAATATCGAGGCGCCTCATCCAACAACCACACAGGTGAAAAGTATATAAATGTCAGCCAGTTTAAGCACTGACACCACCCATAGCTAGAAAGAAACGTCGTGTTCTCCCAACGGTCCGTATCCCGTTTTTGAATCATACCGAGGTGAGAGGCTCGCGAATTCACGCTATACACAAAGCTGCGCCACACAGGCCGTGCTTTGATTATCAACCACAAGACTTTGCTTTTCAACAGAAGCCTTGATCAATTGCCACTTACACGTGCCATACTGGCAATCCACTCCATGCGACTGATGTCCATCGATATACAACCTCTGAGCTCGTATGTCTCAGAGAAGGGCGTTAAGCAAGAGAATAAATTCTCCGCCGCCAAACAGATGTATATTTAATAGAGATCAATCAACACAGAATAAAATCCAATGTCAGACACACACTCCATTTACAAGTTCGTTCTGGGTCTGAACGAAACCGGAGGCACTTTCCTCGCATATCCATCCATCTCCAAGTACGTCTGGACGATCACCAACTGATTCTCTCCTCTTGGGTGTACAGCCCAATCGAGATCATCAGCAATCACCCAAACGATGTGAAGACTTCCGGTCTTCAACCACCATCTTCATCTTCGACTTATCGCCGAATCTGTTATTTAGAATGGGTAGAAACCCGGCCTTTCCGAATAACCCACGTATATAATAAACAAATGTTACACAAACACAACAAACGCTTCATTCCAATTCAGAATATTCTTTTATTCAAATTTTCACACTCTTAGGGGAAAGGTTCCCTTTAATTTTATCAAAGATAAATTCTTCTAAATTTATTCTTTAATCCTTCTTTGGATATCATTTCAAACCATATTATGGTTTTCCAAACTAGTCGGGATTAGCGAACCACACCGAAGTAATTATTTATTTTATTTCCCAATCCCAACCTATTCATCCCATGGAGCAAAACTGGTAATACTCCATATCTAACACCACGGTGCTATCGGTAAAATTAATTACCATTTCACGTTCAAATCTAATTAAAGATTTAACTATCGCTTTGGAGCAAAACTGGTGATACTCCATTCTCGATCACTTTCCAAATTTGATAATTTAAATTAACAATTCACATTTCAATCTAATTACAGATTCATTAAAACTCCACTCAGTTTTAATCTTCTCAAAAAATCAATATCCTGTCTTTAACTGGGTTAAAGAACCAATGTCATCTAAAACTCGGTTCACGATAAACCCAAAATCACATTCAAATTCAAATTCAATTCCAATTAAATATTATTTAATTGGTACACTTCATTAAATCTAAATAGAAGGATTTAATCTTTTTCTCTATTGGGCTTAAGAACAGTGTTAATGAAGACACCATTCACGACAAACCCAAATCACATTTGAAATTAAATACAAGACTCTGAATAGAAAATATATCGGCTTATATTCAATATCAAATTCTGAAACCAACAAATATCATATTGGAAATAACGATATAAATATATCTTTCAAACTCCCATTACAATATATGTATAATCACGAAATCCAACATCGAAATATTCCGAAGATAATTTCGATTCAAATCTATTTCCATTTCACGTATTGGAATTCTGATTATTTTTAAAACCACTTCAAATTCAATTTATTTATTTCAAAAATAAATTGATTTTAATTCTAATTCAAAACTAGTTCATTTCGATAAAAATCTATTTTTATCCTTTCAAATGTGGAGTTTTTCATCCCAATTTTTCCCAAATCATTTCTTATGATTTTCCACAAATTATTGATATTTTTAATAATTTTATCAAGGCCCGTACAGTCGATTTCCATCAACGGCCATCGAACTGCACTTACAGCGACCTTTTCCAAATTTGATTTGGGCATAATTCCAAATCCAACCGTTTGATTTCAAATTTCTAATATTCATTGGAAAGCTCTTTTCGATACGAACCCAACGGTTCCGGTTTCAGGAGAATCTGACGGTCGGATCTTCCGTAACGTCAATTCGAAGTCAATGGTCGAAATTCATGAACTGCCGCAGCGCGGCGCGTTCTATTCAGGCCATTATATATATAATATATATATTATATATATCATCGATTTCAATTCAAAATGTATTTTATAATTCGTTTTAAATTCGTTTTCAAAACAATTTCAACTTCATATTCAATTTCCAATCAAAATTGAATATTTCATATCATTACTGTATAAATGATAATATTTTCAAAACGTTATATTTCGAAATCACTTTCTTTTCTATAATCATTTTAAAAATGAATATAGTCGATATAAATATCGCTCACGTCAAAATGGCGCGTCTCTAATCAACACGACTTTATATATATTTCAATAAATTCGTTATTCTATTCAACAAATGAATATTTATTCTATTCAACACATGAATCTATATTTCTTTCAACACATGAATATTCTCAACACATGAGCACTGTCAACACATGACTATTTTCGTTATTTAATATATTTTATAAAATTATGGTATCTATCGTTTGATTTTTAAATCAGACTCCAACTGTAAAGTAGTAAGAGAATGATTCCCTAAGTATTAAACCCGAAGGCCGAAACCAATATCAGATCAATACCCAGGAAACCACTCATCTTATCTATTTTCCAATTAGTTTCTAACTTTAAATATGATAAAGATGTAAATTTTATTGTTAAAATATTTCTTTCAACACATGATAATTTTCAACACATGATTATTCTCTATTTTTCCCAATTGGAATGAGGCCCAATCAATTACCATATAATGTTAATTATATGGATTCCACACAACACATGTATATAATAGCACTGACAAATAATCAATCATCATCCAAAGTGCACTACACTGTATAAGCATCAAATATAGATATCTAATGCTTATAACAGCCTGTCAATCAATCGATCGACATACAACTGATTATTGGGATTAGTGTATGCCGTATTTCATCCCAATACCCGTGTGGGGCTTCAAATCAACAAACATAGATTTTTATTTATTCACATACCCGTTAAAAATTATATTTTTAACGATAAAATATTTTTAACTATATAAATATTTTATTTCATTTCACACCACACAATCAATTTTCAAAACACATCAAACAATCAAACATACAAGCCATCCATGGTCTGTGGATGACGGGTGTCGTGTGCTGCTAAGCACCGTCTGCATCCTAGTATATATTTAACTAGAAAAACAAGATTTAAAGTGAGAAGTTCTCACCGACTAGCTAATCCAAACGCCTCGACTCTTCTTATGTAGAAGTCATCGCTGTTCTCGCCTTTTGTCACTTTTGTTGCCTGTAGCCACTACATATATAAAAATCACATTTTTATATTGTTGCTATGTATATAAAAATCATATTTTTATAATCATGCTATATGGATAAAAATTCTATTTTTATACCGCTACTATATAGATAAAAATTCTATTTTTATACCGCTACTACATATATTTTTACTACGCTTCTTCTTCTATAAAATTTATATTTATATATATTTCTACTTCTTATATAAAGATCGAATTTTTATCTATATAAAAATCTCAACTTATATTTTAAACAAAATCACTTCTTTATATTGTTAATTCGCTACAACACATATAAAGATCGTATTTTTATAATCTCTACCATATAAACATAATATTTTTATATTCTCCTTTATATAAAAATCATATTTTTATTACTTCTACTTTATAAAAATCATATTTTTATTACTTCTACTTTATAAAAATCATATTTTTATATTTCACATATGATAAAAATCATATTTTTCCTTTGTCATACCAATTAAAAATCATATCTTTTTCATTATAAAAATATACTTTTCTTTTTCCTTCTCCTTTAAAAATCATAACTTTTATTTGCTATTCATTATAAAGAAAGTCTAGTTTTTATTTCACTAACAAACACATAAAAATCGGATTTTTTTCATCATATAATAATTAAAAAAACTGCGAATGAAATTCAAATTGGAACACATACTTCGAATCGAGCAAAGAGGAGGCGGAAGTGCTGCGTGGGGGTGCTGGAGCAGTGCTCGTCGAAGCAGGGACTGGCGCAGGCGGGTCTCGATCCTCGCGGTGGTGGCTCTGCATGTCGGCGGCGCTCCAGCTTCATGGGGGTACGGGTTTTAGGGTTTGCATCGATTGAGGGGGTTCGGGGCTTCGTTGCTGCTGCGGGGAGAAGGGAGCAGCGGAGGGGAAGAAGAAGAGGGGGGCGACGGGGGGGGGGGGAGTCTGGCGGTGGGCGGCGCCGCCTGGGGGGGGGGGCGCGGTGGAAGATCGAACGGGATCTGCGGGTTTTTTTTCTTTTATTTCGATTTGAACTAGCAGAGGAAAGAGAGAGAGAAATAAAGGGGGGGCCATCTAATATATATTTATTTTATTTTAAAATTCAAAAAGCAACTTTTTATTTCGAACTCGAAACGAGACCCACCGCCTATCGTCCATAGCTAATTACCCCCATTCCGAACACAATGGAATATGTATCATAAGCTGATTCGATCGTTTCGATCAGTTTTCGTCAAAATCAACATATAACTCTATATATTGAATTTGAACGCGCATTTCAATTTACTGGGGCCACATACGAAGTCGAAAGATTCCAGAAAAATATTTTCTAGCTTCGTATTGACGATACGGTCCTAACAAAACTAGTTTCATCAAATTCCGAGACCGTATGAAAAATGGCCATTTTCCAGTCGATTAAAATCAACTAAAACTGGTCAAACGCGTTTTCCTTTGTCACGCTCACATATTGATTCGAAAAATTATGAAAATTGGAATCTAGCAATAACTTGACATCCCGGATCCAACAAAAGTGGTTTCGTCGAAAACCGAGGTCGTTTGCAAAATTTCCATTTTTAAGGGCCGAAATTCCATAGCGACTATTCTGAATTTTCATTTGGGCATATCTTTTGATTCCCGCTATGAAATTTCGATTTTTCGGATTCGTTGGAAAGATATTCTCAATTAGATTCTAATATTTTTGGTTTCGCTAAAATTCGGTTTATTTTGCACCCGGTATGTTCATTTGAACTTTGAAATCGAATTTTCGAACTACCGCGCCATTTTCAATTCTTTTTATAATTATAAATAATTATTTATTTTCAAACGACGATCTATATAAATATATACATTCTAATTCAATTCAAAATAAATTTCTCGTCCATATTATTTAAAATAATTCATTTTAAATATTCAAACTTCATTGAAATTGCCAAAATAAAAATTTTAAACTGGCTCAGATTTTCCGGGTTGTTACAATTCCTTTACTTTCGATCTTCTTCTCAGCTAACATCAAAACACAATACATATTTGCATTTTCTCTTCTTTCCATTTTTTATTCTATTCTCTGTAAAAATAAAACACACTTTCATTTTCTTCTTTACAAAAGAGGACATGTCATATATAAAACAACTGAATCTTTTCCCATTTCCATTTTGGTTCCACCTGAAAATGGAACACATGCATGTAACGGGGGGACTAGTTTACATTTATTGCGTTACTTCACTGGCAACATTCATGAATTCACATAACATAATTGTTTCACTTTTTTTGTCCATATAGCAAGGCATTGGCCTTCATTTCCTTTTTCTTTCTCTTCACTCTTATATTTTCAATCCATGCACATGAAACAAAATGAAAATAAAGTGCATGGGTTTGTGTTTGTTCATATGGAGTGTGTATATGCAGTGCGTGTGTGTATATCAATGTGTATGTATGCTTGTGTGTTTAAATGTGTACATGTATATTTAAATATATGTGCGTGCTTAAGTATACGGGTGTGATGAACTGTGTACGGTGTGTGTGCATGGAACAGGGGAGGATTCATTTTTGCATTCTCTCTAGGGAGGCAAAACTTTTGGCCAAGAACTCATTATTTCTCCTAGAAACAAAAACACAGCAAGCTTCCATTGTTTTTTTCTTTTTCACCCTTGTTTTCATTCCTTCCTACATGGAAAAAAAATGGGAAGGGGAAAACTATTTTTCACTCCAAAGCCACATTATTTTTCTTTTAAGTTTTTCCTAACAATACATGCTTTAGAAATCTTTTTGGAAAATCTCACATTCTTACTTACATTATATGTTCATATTCTGAGATGGAAAGATTCCTTTTTTCTTTATGGCATATGAATCACCCCATTTGCATATCATAAGCATGAAAGTCTAGTGGTGTGCACACATGTTGTGGAGTGTGTGAATGTTGGTTCATGGAAGTGTAGACGGGCATGTGCCTTATATGTGTATGAGTGCATGTGGTATGTGTGAATGAGTGCATGCATGTTTATACATGTGTTAAAAATATTTACTTTTGTGACACCCCACGTTCATTAATGTCACTCACAAAGGGAATGCATTAAGTTTCGTGAAGCGTTTAGGTAAATAGACATAGAATATTACAAGACAGATATAAATTTTTTTGCAGTGGAAATAAACAACTTTATTAATCATCAAAATATCGTGGTCCAAAGTATCGTTTGTCTGAAATATAAAAACCCATTACAACATAAAAACCACTGTCTTGTACTTCAAAAATATCAGAGTACATAAAAGAAAGAAAATTCCCCAATTACGAAATATGGCCATTGCAACGAGAATAGGAGCTTGATCCATACATATCAGCGGCTCCAGCAACCAAGCAAAATCATGGTCAAGCCTAAGTATTTCCTCCCTGAGAATCTAGGGGGAGAGGGGACGGAAAAGAGAAGAAAAAACAAAAAAGGTCAGACATAAAGTCTGGCAAGTCTAGTTACTTTTAGCAAGTAAATAAATAAAAGTAATCATGACATGCATAAAGTGGATAAGAGAGATCACTATACAAATGGTAGGTGTGACAAGGCAGATATGGTAAGGTGTATACATGCTTCACTAATGACTACTCTGCACTATTACCAGTATAATCTAAAATGAGATGATCCCTTCCACTATAAGTTGGTAAACTTAGGGCATACGTCCGAGTGTACCCTAACCACTACCCTAATTGATTGGCTACCTATTCTGTAGATACCCTGTGCTGGCCCCACAGTAGGGGGTATCACTTCCCTAAAGTGGCAACCCAAGATGTGCACAGTCATATCTACTGGTATCACAATCGTATTGTCCCCCTCTGCCCAGCCCATGCGCGCACATGTCCCCCGTCGGTTTGCGCCGTCTACACCACCCGTCACGTTTTGGATCTCTTATAATCATCAGTAAGCATGCCCCTTCTCCGCCTAGTACGGAGTTCACTACTCTGATACCGAATATTGGTTATTGACTGAAATGGGTCCCACACAATATGATACAAGCTCTCCCATTTTGTCTTGTATCCCCACTAGGTTTTCCACTGACTATGTATACCCTAAAGGGTGATCTTTAATTACATAGCCCTATACCAGTTATGCTTACCCTAAAAGGGCCTTTTTTAATTAAATAACTTTACCCGATTAAATTTGTGGGCCTATATATATAAATATTACCCACCCCCTTCAGTTATACTTAACCCACCCACTATCCAATCCATTTTACTTAACCGTAACTTATGTTCATAATCGTACAGTTCTTATGGATTAAATTAGGTTAAGTAGTCCTTTCTCATTACCATGTCCAATTATGGTTATATTGGGCTAGACCTCCCACATTAGGCCCACAACGTGAGGATGCTGGATATGTCGGTCGGGTCTGAGCAATCTTATTCCACAGTTGGGCCTAATCCCGTGTCTTAGCCCGAGTCGTATTTACACACTTAGACCTCTCACATTAGGTTCAACATTAGTGGCTGCTGGATATGCCGGTCGGGTCCGGGCAGACTTCCACCATTAATGTAACCTAACCTCGTGTCATAAGTGTTAATATAATTCCTAATTGTAATCGCTAAACATTCCAGTTATTAATTAATTTAACAATTAATTAATCTTACCTTCTTGGATATTATTGCCCATTCTATCAACAATTTGAATTAATAGTCCAAAAATGTTTATTTACCAATTATGCCAATATTTACTTTTTCTCCCGTTTCTAACTAACGTCTTCACAAAATTGACGGCATGCCTAGGCTAAATAATTAGCCTAGCCATAAGCGATGAAAAGGAAAGCTAATAGGAATGTAACACAAGTGATCATTGAATATGTTTGGCATAACATAGATTAACATAGTCATAAGGTTGTCATATGAACTTGTGACAATTTCTATAATGTCAAAGTGAACAAAAATGAGATCTAAACTAATCATTTAAATATCCAGCAATTCAGATCTAGCATAGTAAGGGTGACATAGTAGCATGTTTAGATCTAAGGATAAATTCACATGTCCAATTTATAACATATCCAAATTCATCACAATATGATAGGTGAAAGGTGATTTGCATAAAGAACCAGATCTAATCAATGTCATAACTTGTCCCAAATTAATGTATTCACCTTTTCCATAATACAATTACAAGTCAAGATCTACATAGGAAACATCAAAAAATAACCACAATTATATCAGATCTACAGAAATAGACCTATCAAGATCTACATAGGCAACATCATAGAATAAGCACAATTATATCATATCTAGAGAAATAGATCTATCAAGATCTACATAGTATAAGGTTTAATACTGGCATAGATTCATACTTTACAACATATCCAATTCATTGTCTTTCACAATTCACTGTTATTTATTTAAACCTAAAAGTGACTAGAAACTCACAGCGTTAGGTTTAGAGAATTGAGAGAGAATAGATCTGAGTTCTGAATTTGATTAGCTAAACCGTTGTTGCAGAATTTGATTCTGTTTCAGTTTGCAACCCATCAGCATATGGCCTCCATGATCTCCAATGAAGAAAATAGGAGAATAGGGGCCATACTTATAGCCTAGAACCATAAGTGTGAATTTTCCCTAAGAGGGGTCGACACCCCCGGAGGGGGGGGGGGGTTGACACCCACATGTGGGAATTTTCCCGCTCAGCCCGCTTTGGTCGGATTTTGACTCTTGAACTGTTTTGAAGGTCCTGGAATTATTTTATATATATATATATATATATATATGTATGTATGTATATTCTTCCTTATGCGTGTACAAACTTCTAAGGCTTATAACGTCTTCATACGATATCCAATTTACGCAAAGCCGGACTCTAACCCAAGTAGAATTCCGAGACAAACGCAATGGCGCAGCCCATTTCCCTTAATTATTCTTCTAAAAATTAAGTATTCTTCTAAAAATTAAGTATTCTTTAATTTGTTAATTTTAAAATTTTAAAATTACGGGGTGTTACATTCTCCCCTCCTTAAAGGATTTCGTCCCCGAAATCTTCAAGTTATGAAGAATGTATCCTACCATCCATCATCCATCTACTTATCCATCATCTGCAAGCATCCATTGTCCTTAAAAGATTTCTAATGCTTATATGAGTATATGCATAGGTGTGTGTATATGTCCCAATACTAATGCGAAAATTAGGCGGTCTACTGATTCAATTGACCTCCTTAATGCGAT
Source organism: Allium sativum (assembly GCA_030737875.1). Lineage (NCBI taxonomy): Eukaryota > Viridiplantae > Streptophyta > Magnoliopsida > Asparagales > Amaryllidaceae > Allium > Allium sativum. Next base: position 9,747,490 of record CM060926.1, on the reverse strand, counting down.
GTATGATTAGTGCCATGAATCCAATATGTATGCAAATAATCCTATTATAACATGTAAGTTCTATATGTGTTGTGACGACAAGGAATTTCGCTCGATCCGAATCAGTCGTTAAACCGATCTAGACCGTTCGAAACCCCTGAACGTTTGAGAACAGGACAAATCATAACGCAGACGGAAGAACATTTCATTGTTATTACAACAATTCCATCAGATACAAGAATATACAGAGTATAATTGAATAATTTACATTCGATAAATATCAGAGATTACAATAAATTAAATAGTAGCGGAAAATAGTACAAAGCACAACTGAAGGTGATATACGGATACAGAGCTTTCCGGATATCATTCCAGCTGTAAACCAGGATCCTTTAAATATAAATCTGCAAAACCAAAACTACTAGCTGCCCGTGCGGAAAATAGGGGCACCCAAAGTTTAGGTTAAAACAATAAACTCCAGGTCAGTCATGTGACTGGTGTGAGAACTAAAACAGTTATTTAAAACTTTATTTTAAAAGAGAGTGATTCAAGGGACCACGCCGTATAACACGGAACGGGTTTCCTCCCAAGAATACTAGTGCATAGAATAAACAGCGCAATGCTTTTTCGAAAAATGAAGCTATTATCAGACCTAGGTCCCATCACACAAAGCAACGCAAGCCGGAGGATAGGGTTTTCCCTTATAATAGCCAAACATGCTTGATACGTTTAAAACAAATCATTTGATACTATAATAGGTGTATAGTGTCAAAACAATTTTAATCATAAATATCAATCATAGGCGGCATAGCTACCATCTACTATATCTCCATACTAGTTCTACAATTAAAACCGAAATATCTCATATTGGAAATTAGATTCCATCATGAGTCGAGGCAAGGGGCAAGCTCCTCTCCGCTTCGAGACACTCTAGCAAATGCTCAGGACTACACACTCTGGACAGCCACTTGGATCGGTTGGGCCGGTCCTTACTTACATTAGAGGATTAGTTATTCCTGAACACACGTTTCCCGGTCCTTACAGAACTATAATCGAGGCGCCTCATTCCAACAACCACAAAGGTGAAAAGTATATAAATGTCAGGGCTGGTAAGTCACTGACACCACCAAAGCTAGAAAGAAACGTCGTGCTCTCCCAACGGCCCGTATCCCGTTTTTAACTCATACCGAGGTGTGAGGCTCGCGAATTCACGTTATACACAAAGCTGCCACATAGGCCGTGCTTTGATCATCAACCACAAGACTTTGCTTTTCAACAGAAGCCTTGATCATTGCATCTTAGCGTGCCACACGGGCAATTCATGCCATGCGACTGATGTCCATCGATATACAACCTCTGAGCTCGTACGCCTCAGAGAAGGGCGTTAAGCAAAAGAATAAATTCTCCGCCGCCAAATAGATGTATATTTAATGGAAATCAATCAACACAGAATAAAATCCAATGTCAGACACACAATCCATTTACAAGTCCGTTCTGGGTCTGAACGAAACCGGAGGCACTTTCCTCGCATATCCATCCATCTCCAAGTACGTCTGGACGACCACCAACTATTTCCATCCTCTTGGGTGTACAGCCCAATCAGGATCGTTAGTAATTATCCAAACGATGTGAAGACTTCCGGTCTTCGACCACCGTCTTCATCTTCGACTTATCGTCGAATCGGTTATTCAGAATGGGTATAAACCCGGCCTTTCCGAACAACCCGCGTATATTAAAACAAATGTTACACAAACACAACATACGCCTCATTCCAATTCAGAATATTCTTTTATTCACAAAATCACATTTTTAGGGAAAGGTTACCATTAATTTTATCCAAGATAAATTCTTTAAAATTTATCCTTTAATCTTCCTTTGGATGTCGTTTCAAACCAAACTATGGTTTTCTAAACTAGTCGAGATTAGCGAACCACACCGACGTAATTATTTATTTTATTTCCCAATCCCAACCTATTCATCCCATGAAGTAAAACTGGTAATACTCCATATCTAATACTATGGTGTTATTGGTAAAATTAATTAACATTTCACGTTCAAATCTAATTAAAGATTTAACTATCGCTATGGAGCAAAACTGGTGATACTCCATTCTCGCTTATTTCCTAAATTTGATAATTTAGATTATCCATTCACATTTCAATTTAATTGCAGATTCGTTAAAACTCCTTTTACTGGGTTAAAGAACTAGTGTTATTTAAAACACAGTTCACGACAAACCCAAATCACATTCTATTTATTATCGGGTTAAAGAACTAGTGTTATTTAAAACACCATTCACGATAAACCCATTTCAAATCCAATCAAATATATTAGAAATTCCGATTATTTAAAACCCCTTTTTAAATCTAATTTATTTATTTAAAAATAATTGGGTTTTAAATTTAGTTCAAAACTAGTTCATTTCGATAAAAATCCATTTTTATCTTTTAAAATACGGAGTTTTTCACCCCAATTTTTCCCAAATCATTTCTCATGATTTTACACAAATCATTACTATTTTTAATAATTTTATCAAGGCCCGTACAGTCGATTTCCATCAACGGCCATCGAACTGCACTTACAGCGACCTTTTACAAATTTGATCTGGACGTAACTCCAAATCCAACCGTTAGATTTCAAATTTCTAATATTCGTTAGAAAGCTCTTTTCGATACGAACCCAACGGTTCCGGTTTTAGGAGAATCCGATGGACGGATCTCCCGTAATGTTCGTTTGAAATAAATGGTCGAAATTCGCGAACTGCCGCGGCGCGGCGCGTTCTATTCAGGCCATTATATTATATATATAATATATATGATATATATTTCGTCGATTTCTATTTAAAACGAATTATATAAATAGTTTTGAATTCATTTCAAAAACAATTTCAACCTCCATTTCAATTCAAAGAAAAATTGAATTCTTCTTTATAAGTTCGTTTTAAAATTCATTTCTATTCAATTCAAATTTCAATTCAATTTGAATTCATTTCAATTCGCTTTCTATTCAATTTGAATTCGTTTTCAATTCAATTCAATTTCAAAGTCGTTTTCTATTCGATTCAATTCAAATTGGTTTTCTATTCGATTCAATTCAAATTGGTTTTCTATTCGATTCAATTCAAATTGGTTTTCTATTCGATTCAATTCAAATTGGTTTTCTATTCGATTCAAATCAAATTCGTTTTCTATTCGATTCAATTCAAATTGGTTTTCTATTCGATTCAATTCAAATTGGTTTTCTATTCAATTCAAATCAAATTCGTTTTCTATTCGATTCAATTCAAATTGGTTTTCTATTCGATTCAAATCAAATTCGTTTTCTATTCGATTCAAATCAAATTCGTTTTCTAATCAATTCAAATCAAATTCGTTTTCTATTCGATTTAATTCAAATTGGTTTTCTATTCGATTCAATTCAAATTGGTTTTCTATTCGATTCAAATCAAATTCGTTTTCTATTCGATTCAATTCAAATTGGTTTTCTATTCGATTCAATTCAAATTGGTTTTCTATTCGATTCAATTCAAATTGGTTTTCTATTCGATTCAATTCAAATTGGTTTTCTATTCGATTCAATTCAAATTGGTTTTCTATTCGATTCAATTCAAATTGGTTTTCTATTCGATTCAAATCAAATTCGTTTTCTATTCGATTCAATTCAAATTGGTTTTCTATTCGATTCAATTCAAATTGGTTTTCTATTCGATTCAAATCAAATTGGTTTTCTATTCGATTCAAATCAAATTCGTTTTCTATTCAATTCAATTCAAATTTCATTTCAAAATATGCGATTTCGAAATCACTTTTCAATATTCATTTTAAAATGAATAAAATCGATATAAATATCGTTCACGTCAAAATGGCGTCAATCTAACCAACACGGCTTCATACATTTCTATTTTCAAATATTCTATTCAACAAATGAATACTTATTTTTGTCAACACACGACTAATCTCAACGAATGAGTACTGTCCACGTGTGACTATTTTTGTTAAATTATTTCGTTCAACACATGACTAATCTCAACGGATGAGTACAGTCAACACATGAACCTTTATTTTATATTGATAAAGATGTAAATTTTATTGTTAAAATATTTCGTTCAACACATGACTAATCTCAACGGATGAGTACAGTCAACACATGAACCTTTATTTTATATTGATAAAGATGTAAATTTTATTGTTAAAATATTTCGTTCAACACATGACTAATCTCAACGGATGAGTACAGTCAACACATGAACCTTTATTTTATATTGATAAAGATTTAAATTTTATTGTTAAAATATTTCGTTCAACACATGACTAATCTCAACGGATGAGTACAGTCAACACATGAACCTTTATTTTATATTGATAAAGATGTAAATTTTATTGTTAAAATATTTTGTTCAACACATGACTAATCTCAACGGATGAGTACAGTCAACACATGAACCTTTATTTTATATTGATAAAGATGTAAATTTTATTGTTAAAATATTTCGTTCAACACATGACTAATCTCAACGGATGAGTACAGTCAACACATGAACCTTTGTTTTATATTATTCTTTATTTTCCCGATTGGAATGAGGCCCAATCAATCACCATATAATGATAATTATATGGATTTTCATACATCACACGTATATAATAACATTGAAAAATAATCAAACATCAACCAAAGTGCACTACACTGTATAAGCATCAATTATAGATATCTAACGCTTATAACAGCCTGTCAATCAATCGATCGACATATTTAATAAATCAGGATGAGTGAACTTCATATTTCATCCCAACACCCGTGTGGGGTTTCAAACAATCAAACACATATTTTATTTGTGCAGTTGGGCGATGTGTAAAATTTATCGTCCCAATCAATGTCATTCAAATAGGTGTACATAAACAAACCGTCCGGTTTGTAAATGAATATTTATTTATTCACATTCATTTTAAAATTATATTTTTAACGATAAAACATTTTATGTCAACACATGAATTTTTATTTCGTTCATTCTTTAAATAAAATGATATTTTTATTTTTCTAACTTATTTTAGAAAATTTCGGCGGCATAACGGCACGATACTAGAAACGGGACGAGGCCTAGCCTTATCCCCGGTCTAGTGAAGGCCCACGCCATTCACACATCAATCAAATCCACCAAACAATCAAATTCAAATCTAATCATCTAACTAGTTTATGCAATCAAACAAACAAGTCCATGGTCTGTGGACGATTGTGTCGGGTGCTACTAAACACCGTCTGCATCCTAGTGTATATATATATATATATATATATATATATATATATTTAGAAAAAGAAATTGAAAGGTGAGAAATTCTCACTGAAAGCTATCCTAACTCCACGGCACTTCATTGATAGAAATCTTCGCCATTCTCGCCTTTTGTCGCTTTCGTTGTCCGCTTTCACTACATATGTAAAAATCACATTTTTATATACTGATGTCTTTAAAATAAAAATCACATCTTTATTTATTCACTTTCAATTTAAAAATCATATTTTTATAATCACTTCATACATTTAAAATTCGAATTTTCACTTCGCTGTACTCTATATAAAAATCGAATTTTTACCTTGCTATTCAATATATAAAAATCGAATTTTTACTTTGCTATTCAATATATAAAAGTTTCGCCTTTTCAAATATATCCTTATAAAAATCACATTTTTATTTTTCTACACATATAAAGATGGTATTTCTAATATTCCTATCATGTAAAAATTATATTTTTACTTCTCTACAAAACCAAAAATCATATTTTTACATCATTTATATAGTAAAGACTATATTTTTAATACTTTAAAAATATAGAAATCATATTTTTAACTTTCTTACATAATAAAGATCGAATTTTTATCTTACTACCTTATAAAAATAATTCCTTTACTTCTATAAAAATCTCGTCTTTTGCCCTTTAAAAATCTAAGCTTTTCGCAATGAAAATACAACCTTTTCATTATTAAAAATATAATCTTTTCATAAGGAAAAATCATTTTTTTTTTTCACAACTAATTTATATAACTTTAAAATCAGATCTTAACCTCGCTAACTAAACCAATTAAATTAATAACTAAGTAATTTAAATAAATTGATTACCTTCCTCACTGTACAGGGTGTTACTCGTCGGAGACAAAATAGGGGGAAACGGCGCTACGCCTGAGGTCGTTCGAGGGCGGGGGTCCGACGTCATCGCTGGTGGGTCAGGGGGGGGGGGGGGCAGGCGGCGTCGGTTTAAGGGTTCGTGGGTGGTGCGGCTAAATTGGAAGAGGGGAGGAGAAGGAGGAGAGCTGGAGGCGAAGATTAAAGGGGGCGCCGGAGTTGGGAGGGTGCGGTGGAGGTCCGGCGAGGGGTGGCTGTCGCGAGGAGGAAGAACGCAAGTTTTTTTCTTTTTTTTTTCTAAATCGAATTCAACTGATGTAAAGGGGGGGGGGGGCTAGCGTATAAAAGGGAAGAGGGTTTTCTTTTTTTATTTAATTAATTAATTTTCAAAAATTTGACTTTTACATACGACCTCGAAATGAGGCCCACCGCCTGTCGTCCATAGCGTTTTACCCCCACTCCGAACACAATGGGATATGTATCGTAGGCTGATTCAACTGTTTCGATCTGTTTCCGTTGAATTTACATTTAAATCATTATATTGAATTTTAAACGTACATTTCAAATTACCGGGGTCACATACTAACTAGAAAAATTCCAAAAAAATATTTTCTAGCTTCGTATTGACGATACAGTCCTAACAAAACTAGTTTCGTCGAATTCTGAGACCGTTGGAAAAATGGCCATTTTCCAGTCGATTAAAATCAACTGAAACTGGTCAAACGCGTTTTCCTTCGCCACGCTCACATATTGATTCGAAAAATTATGAAATTTGGAATCTAGCAATTATTTAACACTGCGGATCCAACAAAAGTGGTTTCGTCGAAATCCGAGGTCGTTTGCAAAATTTCCATTTTTAAGGGCCTGAATTCCATAGCGACTATTCAGAATTTTCAACTGGACATATCTTTTGATTCCCGCTATGAAATCTTGATTTTTCGGATTCGTTGGAAAGATATTATCAAACAGATCCTAATGTTTTTGGTTCCACTAAAATCCGGGTTGTTTTACACCCGGTACATTCAATTGAAGTTTGAAATCGAATTATCGAACTACCACGCCATTTTCAATTCCTTTTATAATTATATAAAAATATTTATATTCTAACGACGACGTATATAATATATACGTTCCAAATATATTCAAAATAAATTTCTCGTCGATATCATTTAAAATAATCTATTTTAAATGTTCAAAATTCATTAAAATTGCCAAAATAAAAATTTTAAACTGGCTCAGATTTTTCGGGTTATTACATGTGTGCACGTCCCTTCATCCAAGTGCAACATCCATATGCTAACTCATCCATTTTCATCCGTAAAAGAAAAGAAAATGCACACGCATCCGTATGTAGTATGAGAGAGTGATTGAGCCGATCTAGTGCTTATTGTGTGTGTATATGCGTCCACAGGCAACCACTAGCAAACACTTGCATCCACTAGCTTCCATCAAACATAACATGTTTCAAACACATGTTTTCATCCATAGGACTCCTATCTAAAGGTCGAAAACACTAGGGATAAGATATGCTAGATTGACAAAAACAGGCACAGATAAAGCTTTGAAAAAGGAGTTAAGAACATACCCTCAAAAAGGAAAGGGTACGAAGCATGAATTCTATCTTCGGTTTCCCAAGTTGCGACTTCTGGGTTGTCTCCCTATTGAACCTTCACCAACTTGATTTCTTTGTTGCGCAGCTTCTTAACTTCCGATCCAAGAATACGGGTAGGGATTCGTCTGACTGTCGCCTCCCGTTCCACCTCCACTTCTTCCAACAAACTCGGCTCAACGACTTCTGCGGTGTCATGCAGGCACTTCCGCAGATGAGAAACATGAGAAACATTATGAACACCAGACAAATTCTCTAGTAGTTTTACTTTGTAGGCCATTTGGCCAATTCTCTCGGTTATGGGGAAGGGTCCCACAAACCTAGGTGCCAACTTCCCTACTGAACCGAAGCGGACCACATTTCTCAAAGGCGATACTTTGATGAAAACCAAGTCTCCAACTTCAAACTCGATGTGGTTCTCCTCTTGTATGCATAGGACTTCTGCCTATCTTGAGCTGTTTTCATTCACCGTCGAATAAGGTCAATCTTCTCAGACATCTCCCTAACCACATCAGGCCCAAGTAACAATCTTTCTGTAGATTCCCACCAACAAGTTGGAGACCTACAGGGTCGCCCGTACAATGCTTCGAAAGGTGCCATACCGATGCTGGCTTGATAGGTGTTATTATAGGCAAACTCTACTAAAGGAAGATGCTCTTCCTAAGTTCCTCCGAAATCTAGGATACACAGCCTCAGAAGATCTTCTAGAATTCTGTTCACCCTCTCCGTCTGGCCATCGGTCTAAGGATGATAAGCGGTACTCAAACACACCTGTGTACCCAATGCTTCTTGCAAACTACTCCAAAATTCGCTGGTAAAGATGGGGTCATGATCGCTTACGATGCTAGAAGGCACTCCATAAAGACGAACAACCTCACGAACATAAATCATTGCCAACCATGATGCCGTCCTCTTGCTCTTAACCGGAACAAAGTGAGCGCTCTTCGTGAGTCTATCAACTATCACCCAAATGCTGGTATTGCCTTTCCTCGATCTAGGAAAACCATCTGTGAAATCCATATAGATGCTCTCCCATTTCCATTGAGGAACCTCCAAAGGATGAAGTAGACCACCGGGCTTCTTTTGCTCAGCTTTAACTTGCTGGAAAACTAAACAATGAGAAACAAATTTGGCCACATCTTTCTTCATCCCAGCCCAAAAGAAAGCCCTTTTCATGTCTCTGTACATCTTGTCGCCACCTAGATGAATAGTCATCTTAGAATGGTGGGCTTCTTCTAGGATTGCCTTTATCAAGCTTCCAGTCCGAGGAACACAAAGCCTTCCGTCTCGTCGCAACCACCCCTTTTCATCTATGTCATATCTACTGAGGTGACTAGAAGTCTCCCCTCCTCTAAGTTTTTCCATGATGTCCAAAATCTGTGGGTCACTTTGTTGTGCAGCTCCTATCTGGTCCATAAGAGTTGGCCATATCTCCAAGGATGCAAACAAATCAGGCAAAATTTCACTGGAGGGTCTAAAATCAAAAGCCGATATGAACTCCAAGTTCTTTCTTTCCACAAATAGAGGACTCAAGGCCACCCTTTGCCTACTTAGTGCGTCTGCCACCACATTACCCTTGGCAGGGATATAAGTAATCTCAAAATCATATGAAGCTAAGAACTCCATCCACCGCTGTTGCCTTAAGTTGAGATCCTTCTGTGAGAATAAATACTTGAGAGACTTATGGTCGGTGTACAACTCGAACATTTCTCCAAGCAAATAATGACGCCATGTATTTAACGAAAATACTATGGCAGCTAGCTTTAGATCATGGGTGGGGTAGTTCTTTTCATGAACTCACAACTGCCTACCCCCATAACCTATTACCTTCCCCTCTTGTATTAGAACCACACCAAGCCCTGTACCACATGCATCAGTGTAAATGGTAAATACCTTACTTCCATCAGGCAAGGTCAAGACTGGGGCTGTTGTCAGAGCCCTCTTCAGTCGTTGGAAAGCACATCATAGTCTATATCCCATGAAAACACCAAATTCTTCTTTGTCGGCCTGGTGAGAGGGGCTGATATCTTCGCGAAGTCCTTAATGAACTTCCTATAGTAACCTGCCAACCCAAGGAAGCTTCTCACCTCGGTTGCGTTTTTAGGAATCTGCCAATCTTTCACAGCAACCACCTTCACGGGATCTACAAACAGCCCTTCTTTGGAGACTACATGCCCCAAGAATCTCAGTTCCTTTCTCCAAAAGTGGCATTTGGAGAACTTTGCTTTAAGATGATGGTCACGGAGAGTTTTAAAGACTTCTCTCAGATGTTGGGCATGCTCTTCTTCGTTCTTGTAGAAGATCAAATATCATCAACGAAGACTACGACAAATTTATTTAGGAATTCCCGAAACACCCTAGTCATTAAATCAACAAAATAGTCAAGTGCATTTGTCAGCCCAAAAGGCATCACTAGCCATTCAAAGAAACCGCTTGGAGCTCTAAAAGCAGTTTTATCTATGCTGTCTTCAGCCACACTCAGCTGATGGAATCCCGTAGCCAAATCTAACTGAGAAAACACCGAGGCACCAATAAGCTGATCAAATAAATCATCAATCCTTGGAAGCGGGTGTCTATTCTTCTTGGTGAATTTATTCAACTCTCTGTAGTCAACACACAAACAAAGCGAACTATCGGCCTTAGTTGCGAATACTACTGGAGCACCCCATCCAGATATGCTTCGTCTGATAAACCCTTTCTCAAACAGCTCCCTTAATTGCTTACTCAGCTCCCTCCTTTCCCTTGGAGCCATGTGGCACACGGGTAATGCAACTGGTTTTGCATTTTCCACCAGATATATACGAAAGTTGATCTCGCGCCTTGGAGGTAAACCCCATACCTCATCAAAATCATCAGAAAAATCTCGGACTCCAGGGACAGATTGCAAATCCTATATAGATGCATCAAGAGATTCTAAGAAACTAAGCTTAATAGACCCTTGTGGGTCACAAGAAACTTTGAGGGTCCTCCCATGACAAGTCAGGAGCCTAACAACCCTCCTCTCACAATACAGAATGGCCACATAGATAGTAAGCCAGACCATTCCTAGAATCAACCCATAGCCCATAAACCCGAGCACATAAGCGTTACATTCAAATTTGACGCCTAACACAGATAATTTCAAACCCCGACAAATCATCGATAAATGAGCTGAACCACCAATGGTGTTTGAAACAACTATGGGATCTACTGCCATACTAGTAATTAAGTGTAGAGATTCAACTACAGAACTAGATATAAACGAGTGTGAAGCACCCGAATCAAAAAGTGTTCTAACTGGATGATTTGAAAGAGAAACTAAACTTTCTACGGAAATCTTTCTGCGTTTTTCAGGAGCACTGATCGCGAGAGCATGCACCTGTCCTCCAGAAGTTCTAGCTCTTTGACCTTGTCCCTGCGGTTCCTGTTTCTTTGGGCACTCTTTAGAGTAGTGTCCAAGCTCTCCACTATTAAAGAAACTGATCTTCCTTTTCTTACAATCTTTAACCAAGTGACCTTCCTTCCCACAATGGTGACATTTTCTCTTATCCCTGCCTTTGTCATTCTTCCCTCCTTTCTTCTGCTGTTGTTATTGTTGCTGCCGTTGATGCTGCTGCTGCCCCTTCTTGGCCACACCTTCTTATTCTGCGATGACTCCTCAGCTTTCACTTCCTTCTTTTCTCCCTTGTCCTCCTCATACATTAGGGCCATATCAACAAGCTTTTCAAATGTGGCCCCCATTGGAATATGGGACATCGCTAGCCCATGCAGAGGCTCATTCAGACCTTTAGCAAACCGCAAAGCCCTTTTGTGCAGCGTATCCACCAACTCTAAACCGAACCTTGCTAGCTGGTTGAACTTGTTCACATACTCCTTCACCATCAAGTTTCCTTGTTTGAGTGCCAAGAACCTCTCCATCTGTATGCTTCTCTCAGCTTGGGAAAGAAATTTCATTTCGAACCTCTGCCTAAAATCTCCCCAAGTTTCTGTCGGTCGTCCAGCTTGGGTAATTTCCCACCAAAAAGAGGCTTCGTCCTTCAGTAGCCAGGCGGCTAACTAAACCTTCCTTATATCCTCTACTTCAAAGATCATGAACAAGTCCTCGGTTTCCTTGAGCCAATTTCGTGCTTATATGAATGTCTCATTCCCATGGAATGGCTTCCCTCCCATAGCATGGAAGTCCTTGCAGATTTCTGCGAAGTTATCTTCCCTTGGAGGGGGAGGAGGAATGATTGGCGCAGCTGGGGGAGGAACATCTCTTTGGCCTTCGGCAGGTGTCGTGGCCTCCATGTTCCTACGGAACCATCCGGGCATCGTAACACCCTATGGGATATTAGGAATGTTTTGATCTTCAGACAAGCTGAAAAGAAAAAGAGGAAGAGATTTAGATAAAGGACCGAAGGATAATTCATATGGCTTTTTGGGGAATATTTCCAAAATGGACTTTTCTTTTTGAAAATACTTTCTTTTAAAACTCATTTTGAAAATATTTTTCAAAAACTCTTATCAAATCTGGTAACCATCAGCTCTGATACCAAGTGTGACACCACACGTCCGTTAATGTCACTCACAAAGGGAATGCATTAAGTTTCGTGAAGCGTTTAGGTAAACAGACACAGAATATTACAAGATAGATATAAATTTTTTTGCAGTAGAAATAAACAACTTTATTAATCATCAAAATACCGTGGTCCAAAGCATCATTTGTCTGAAATATAAAAACCCATTACAACATAAAAACCACTGTCTTGTACTTCAGAAATATCAGAGTACATAAAAGAAAGATAATTCCCGAATAACGAAATATAGCCATTGCAACGAGAATAGGAGCTTGATACATACATATCAGCAGCTCCAGCAATTAAGCAAAATCACGGTCAAGCCTGAGTGTTTCCTCCCTGAAAACCTGGGGGGAGGGGGGGAACGGAAGAGAGAAGGAAAAACAAAAAGGGTCAAACATAAAGTCTGGCAAGTCTAGTTACTTTTATCCAGTAAATAAATAAAAGTAACCATGACAGGCATAAGTGGATAAGAGAGGTCACTATACAAATGACAGGTGTGACAAGGTAGATAAGGTAAGGTGTATACATGCTTCACCAATGACTACTCTACACTATTACCAGTATAATTTAAAATGAGATGATCCCTTCCACTATAAGTTGGTAGACTTAGGGCATACATCCGAATGTACCCTAACCACTACCCTAATTGATCGGTTCCCTACTCTGTAGGTACCCTATCCTGGCCCCACAGTAGGGGTATCACTTCCCTAAAGTGACAACCCAAGATGTGCACAGTCATATCTATTGGTGTCACGGTCATCTTGTCCCCCTCTGCCCGGCCCATGCACGCACATGTCCCCAGTCGGTTTGTGTCGTCTACACCACCCGTCACGTTTTGGATCTCTTATAATCAATCAGTAAGCATGCCCCTTTTCCGCCTAGTACAGAATTCACTACTCTGATACCGAATACGGGTTACTGACTGAAATGGGTCCTACACAATATGACAAGCTCTCCCCTTTTTTCTAGTATCCCCACTAGGTTTTCCACTGACTATGTATACCCTAAAGGGTGATCTTTAATTATATAGCCCTATACCAGTTATGCTTACCCTAAAAGGTGATCTTTAATTACATAACTTTACCGGGTTAAGTTTGTGGGCCTGTATATATAAATATTACCCACCCCCTTCAGTTATACTTAACCCACTCACTATCCAATCCATTTTACTTAACCCTAACTTATGTTCATAATCATACAGTTCTTATGGAATAAATTAGGTTAAGTAGTCCTTCCTCATTACCATGCCCAGTTATGGTTATATTGGGCTAGACCTCCCACATTAGGCCTACAACGTGTGGATGCTGGATATGCCGGTCGGGTCCGGGCAGTCTTATTCCACAGTTGGGCCTAACCTCGTGTCTTAGCCCGAGTCGTATTTACACACTTAGACCTCTCACATTAAGTTCAACATTAGTGGCTACTGGATATGCCGGTCGGGTCTGGGAAGATTCCACCACTAATGTAACCTAACCTCGTGTCATAAGTGTTAATATAATTACTAATTGTAATTGCTAAACATTCCATTTATTAATTAATTTACCAATTAATTAATCTTACCTTCTTGGGTGTTATTGCCCATTTTATCAACAATTTGAATTACTAGTCCAAAAATGTTTATTAACCAATTATGCCAATATTTAGCTTTTCCCCCGTTTCTAACTAACATCCTCACAAAATTTACGGCATGCCTAGGCTAAATAATTAGCCTAGCCATAAGCGATGAAAAGGAAAGCTAATAGGAATGTAACACAAGTGATCGTTGAATATGATTTGGCATAACATAGATTAACATAGTCATAAAGTTGTCATATGAACTTGTGAAAATTTCTATGATGTCAAAGTGAACAAAAATGAGATCTAAACTAATCATTTAAATATCCAGCAATTCAGATCTAGCATAGTAAGGGTGACATAGTATCATGTTTAGATCTAAGGATAAATTCACATGTCCAATTTATAACATATCCAAATTTATCACAATATGACAGGTGAAAGGTGATTTACATAAAGAACCAGATCTAATCAATGTCATAAATTGTCCCAAATTAATGTATTCACCTTTTCCATAATACAATTACAAGTCAAGATCTACATAGGCAACATCATAGAATAACCACAATTATATCAGATCTAGAGAAATAGATCTACCAAGATCTACATAGGCAACATCATAGAATAAGCACAATTATATCAGATCCAGAGAAATAGATCTATCAAGATCTACATAGAATAAGGTTTAATACTGGCATAGATTCATACTTTACAACATATTGTCTTTCACAATTCATTGTTATTTATTTAAACCTAAAAGTGACTAGAAACTCACAGCGTTAGGTTTAGAGAATTGAGAGAGAATAGATCTGAATTCTGAGTTCTGAATTTCATTAGCTAAATCGTTGTTGTAGAATTTGATTCTGTTTCAGTTTGCAACACATCAGCATATGGTCTCCATGATCTCCAATGAAGAAAATAGGAGAATAGGGGACCATATTTATAGCCTAGAACCAATGAATCAGACCCAGAATCAAGTCCAGGTACATAAAACGAATTCTGCCCAGATCTGCCTGGGAGGGGGGTTGATACCCCTATAGGGGGGTCGACTCCCCAGTCGACACCCCCTTGAGGGGGGGTCGAAACCCATGAGCGAGAATTTTCCCGCTCAGCCTGCTTTGGTCGGATTTTGATTTTTGAACTATTTTGAAGGTCCTGGAATTATTTTATATATATATATATATGTATATTCTTCCTTATGCGTGTACAAACTTTTAAGGCTTATAACTTCTTCAATACGATATCCCATTTACGCAAACCCAGACTCTATCCCAAGCAGAATTCCGAGAAAAACGCAATGGCGCAGCCATTTTCCCTTAATTCTTCTTCTAAAAATTAAGTATTCTTAAATTTGTTAATTTTAATATTTTAAAATTACGGGGTGTTACAGCTTTTGTGTATCTAAGCATATAGGTGCGTGTGTCATGTATTGTGTGAGTTTAAATATGTCCCATTCACCATATTTTGGAAAAAATAAATATTTAGGTAGTTTAGTAAAATAAAAAGACATGTTTTGCAGACCGACGACATTCAAATTTTTCGAAACGGAGGTCAAAACTTCTGATTTTCACGAAACTAGTTTCGCCATTGGATTACTGTCAACGAATAGAATATTTTTCATGTTTGTCCGAACTTGTTTGGGAGTGATTTTAAAATAGCTAAAATTTGAACTGTTATGCGCAGCTTTGCACTGAAATTGCACGACCGACGACATTCAAATTTTTCGACGAAAGTTTCATAACTGCTACATTTCTCTGTACCTATTTCAAATTTCAAATTCTCGTCATGAAAAATCATAGAATATTTTCAAATTTCAAAGATTAAACTTTGGTTTAAATTATATATATGAAAATTTGATCTAAACTGATAAATGAAATATTAATTGATTTAAATTTTATTTAAACTTATTGAAATAACCATTGTTGAACCTCTTATTGAAAAAAAACATTAGCCTAAATATTTAAGGAAATAAATTTCAAAATTGTAAATTTGGATGCAAATTTAGTTGAGGAAAACAATTTAGTTAAATGAAGTAAAATTATGAAATTTGAAAGTAAATTTAAGTCAAAAATTCAATAGTTGAAAATTGTAAATTTTACAAAAAAAATTACAACTTTAGTTTATGGATTTGGAACTTTGGAATTAGATACAAAGTAAAGTGTATAAATGACATTTTTTGCAGACCCAAAATATTTAGAAAGATATGTAAGATCGTAAAAGGGACATATCGAACTCAAATGGCTCTATTTCAAAAATGATCTATGTAAGCTTTTTCGCAGTTTCAGCGCAAACCAAACACCGAAACTGATAAATGAATATATTTCGGTAATCAGCGCGACGAGATGGACACAACAGTGTATAATTTGCAGTGTCTGGATGCTCAGTTCAAAAATGCATTACAGAACCCTTTAACGTAAAAATGCGGATGTGAAACGGAGGTCAAAATGTCTGATTTTCACGAAACGAATTTCGCCGTTGGATTACTGTGAATGAATAAAATATTTTTCATGTTTTTCCGAACTTGTTTGGAAGAGATTTTAAAATCGCTAAAATTTGAACTGTTATGCGCAGCTTTGCACTGAAAATTGCGCGACCGTTGACATTTAAAATTTTCGGAGAAATTTTCACAACTGCTACATTTATCTATACCTATTTCAAAATTCAAATTCTCGTCATGAAAAATCATAGAATATTTTCAAATTTCGAAGATTAAACTTTGGTTTAAATTATATATATGAAAATTTGATCTAAATTGATGAATAAAATATTAACTGATTTAAATTTTATAAAAACTTATTGAAATAAACATTGTTGAACCTCTTATTGAAAAAAAACGTTAGCCTAAATATTTAAGGAAATAAATTTCAAAACTGTAAATTAGGATACAAATTTAGTTGAGGAAAACAATTTAGTTAATTGAAGTAAAATTATGAAATTTGAAAGTAAACTTAAGTGAAATATTCAATAGTTGAAAATTGTAAATTTTATAAAAGAAAATACAACTTCAGTTTATTGATTTGGAACTTTGGAATTAGACACAAAGTTAAGTGTATAAATCACTAAAGCAGGAGCAGTGTGGAACCACTTTGATAACTATGTTCGTGAAGTGATGATCCAAAATGAAGTGGTTGTTTTTGGTGTACATTTACTGGATTGAAGAAAGTGAATGATAATGGATGATCGACACTTGTATCAAATTTGAAATGACTAAAGCAGGAGCCGTGCCGGACCATTGAGGCAAGCTACCTCTAGCAGGCAAATTGGTAGTATCCTACCTTGAGCATCGCCTCACGTGTCTTGTCATATGTTTTATCCTTATGCGCGACCATTACGAGTTTCATTTAACATGTGCCTATAGGGGACTCACTGGATACCGACGTTCTACTGGTTGTGTACAGGACCTGTATAGACCACATTGTTTAAAAACGTGTTAAGGGGGATCAATGTAAAGCCTTAATTTTATTTTAAATATTTTATGTCACTGATAGACATTACATGTAATAGCGTATCATACTACATATAGATAGTTTAACAGATCCTTAAGAGATGGAAAATACCGTAACATCTCCTGAGTTATTTGCATTTGAGTTTAGATCTAATCACATTAGAATGTTTAGACCTGACTCTGAGTGTTTTGTGTTTTTCCCATTTCGCTCGGGTCAGACTAAGTATTGCAGTGTTCTCGAGGAGCACTTTATCTGGAGCCGAAGACCTAGTCGAAGACTCCATCCTATCCAGTATTAGTTTCCTATTTCCATTTGGCTTGTATTTGCGAATTTTATGAGTCGCTATATTGTATAATTAAAATGTAACTGTTTAAGTAGCTTCATGAACTGCTTATGTATATTATTTGGTTTCCGCTGCGAGATTCTATGTTAGTCTGTATATGTGATTCTATGTTCTGATTCTATTATACACCCTAAATTGATTATCTGTCAGTTTTGAATCGTTCGAGTTGGACATGTGCGGTTTTATTGTCAACTTGGATTATTCAGAAAAGGCGAGTTATCATAGATGCAAAATTAAAAAGAAATAAAAATGCAAAAAAGGAAAAAACACACTGGATTTAATACTGGTTCGGATTGCTCCTCCGTGCAGTCCTATGCAACGCTGGATTGCATACAGTTTTATTGCTATATCAAAATCCATTTACAACCACCTTGATTTCACGGCTACAATGGATACCACCGATTCCGTCCTTGATTTCACAGCTACAAGGGGTACCACCGATTCCGTCCTTGATTTCACGGCTACAAGGGATACCACTGTTTACCCTAAATACAACACAAACAATTACAAACAACTCTATAACTCTTCAGTAGAACTTGATTCAGATAGTAGAGAGTGTAGAGAGAAGAAGTTTGATCAAAACGAAATTCGGTAGAGTATAAGTGTAGAAATCATTGAAATGATTAAGAATAATGATGTAGTGGAAGAGAGTGAAGTTAGAGAAGAAGACATGATTAAAAATTTGAATTCAAGCCCTTTTTATAGTGTGTGAAAGGTTGCAACATTTCTTGAGCGTTACAAATGGTGAAAAGATACTTCCTTTCAAATTTAAATTTCTGACAATTATATGTCGACATAGCCTTTTTTGTATGTCGATGTACCTATCATTTTTATGATTTTTAAAGCATTTTTAAAGTATTTAAATCAATATTCAAATTCTGGAAATTCCTGAAACAAAACTAGCTGCTAAAACATTATTTTTCAAGTATAAAAACATTAGAAAATATTAATTAAACATATGATTAAAAACTTAATATATATGTGATATAAAAATTATATATAACATAATTATAAACATATATATAGGAATTTATAAAGAAATATTTATAAATGATATATAAACAAAAGGTTATATGAAAACTTTAGAGTTTAGATAATATTATAACCAAATATAAACTTAGTAAACATATTTAATAAAACTATAAAAATAAGAATACTTATAAATTAGGAAATATATTTGAAATCGTAAGTTTGAAATTCTTGGAAGATTAAAAATTATTTTAAAAGAAGTTTGAAATCAATTTGAAAATAGTTTTGAATTTGAAAACAGATAGTTTTAAAAACAGATTTTGAACCTGGAGTGCTATTCGGAGTCTTACATAAACTAGACTCTATTACTATATTTATCCTGAAATCTTGATTACTCATAAATCTTGAATCTACTCTAAATTCCGAATGTCTAATAGCTCTTGAACTGCATAGTCTTCAGTAATTATTCCTGTATATAAATCCTGCATATGTGTGTGTGTGTATATATATATATATATGTATGTATGTATGTGTGTGTGTATATATATATTCTAGATAAAAGTGTTAGTGTATATTTTATAATCAATTAATATCGAAATAAGGTTATTATCATCAAAAATCCATTCTCCAACAATCTCCCCATTTTTGATGATGACAGCCTTAGTTTATAAAATATCATACTTGTATATACTTGTTGATGATGATCCTTTAGATACTCCCCTTGTCTGTATGAATCCTATAAACTAAGTCTATATTTTATAATTTCTCTCCCTTTGGCATTATCAAAAGGAAATTCTATAGATACTCCCCCTAAAACGTATAACTATCTAAACATATCTTATAATTAAATCAATACAAAATTTATAATGTATATAACTCCACCTGAATCCTAAATCTGTCTGTATATCCTAGCATAAAATACTCTCCCTAAATCCATGCTATAAATTATCCTAAATATAACTATCCCTGATTTTGATTTTGATTCTAATCCTAAAAGATTATAACTCCCACTAAAACTATGACCATACTATTCTAATAAACTAACTAGAAGGATAATAAACTAAGTAAACCAATCAATATTTATAACCAATTCAAACAAACAAGTCAATTCAAATAAGTAATTCAAACAAACAATTCAAGCAATCAATTTAAGCAATCATTTCTAGTAATCAATTCAAGCAATCAATTCAAGCAATCAATTCAAGCAATCAACCAAATTAACCAAATTAAATAATATGTGTTAATAAACACTTCTTGAACCTTCAATTAATCCTAGAAACTATAAAACTGCCCCTTAATTTAATACAAGACTAAAGCTAGCCTATACTCTAATTCCCTTAAAGCTATAATAAGATTTTAATCTAGACTAAGAAATAACTCTGATAAGATATCATTAAAACTATGATACAACTTAAAGTTATATATGTCAAGTAATGATAAGTCAATATTAAAGAAATTTTAAACCAAACAATCATTTCAAACATAAAACCAAAAATTTCTTGTAACTTCTATTTATCCTAAAATCTATAAAGCTTCTATCAACTGCAAATGTATAAGTATATTTCTAACACACCTATCAACCACTAATGAAATTCAACTATGTCAAACACTTCAAACAAGTCAATCAAATCAAGCCAAACAAATCAAAAAACCAATCAATTCAACTAAACCAAACAAGTTAATCAAGACAAAGTAAATATGTTATGCATTTGATTAATAATCCTATATTTATAATTAGATAAAAACTTTTAATACAATATACTTGTTATGTGTGAAGTTAAAGTTAACATGTAATGCAGTGTGTTGGTTATAATGCACTATGTCATATGCAATCTATATGAAGTGATATATGAAATGCAACTTGTGATGTGAATGATTTTATTTTGAGATGTACTATAATTTATAATAATGATGTATGATAAGAAATAGGATGTGTAATGATAGTATGCAAAATCATTTGGTAATTATATCTATCTAAGTAAATTATATTCAAAGTACCATCTAACTATTATGCATATACATGTATATTGCAAATTATTTGAGTTAAACAAGGATAATATATATTAATTTCTAGATTGAGGTTAATGATACTTATGAAAGAGATTGAAAAGATAGTAAAGATAAAAGTTTTATGGTATTCATAATATATAATAAAATATTCAAAATAATTCTATGAGAAATGTGGAGTTAAATAATCTTAGTAGGGTGCTTCTTATAGTAAAAATTGAAGATATATTTGAAGAGAATATAAAAATTGTATCATATAAAGAAAAATTATAAACATATATTCATAACGCAACCTACCCCTATTAGATCTGCAAATCCTTCATCATCGGACGCCTCCTTTCCAGTGCTCACTAAGAAAGACTACGAATCCCTTTTTAATTCACTCCCTCGCAACGCAGGAGCCTATCAGCCCAAGCACTTCGACATTCCTAGTGACGGCATTCCACAACAGATTCCAGAGTCAGTCAGATCTGAAGGTATGCAATACTGGAGCAATTTTTTGGTGGTTCCTAGATGGTAATTCTTCATACTCCATGATGGTAAATTTCTTAAATCGTTTCTGGAAATTAGATGGGGAGGTTAGTATTAGATCGGATGGTATGCACTATTTTTTCAAATTCTCCAATGATTCGGATAGGGATTTTTTTTTGAAATCCAATCCTATTTTCATTAAAGGACGTATGTTCATCATAACTAGATGGGATCCAACAATAGGAAATTCACAGGGTCAGATCAAAAAAGTTCCGGTATGGGTTTATTTTTATTGTATTCCAACAATTCTTTGGACTTTATTGGGTATAAATTGGTTAGCTTGCCATGTCGGGAGATTGATATGCTTTGACACTAGCATAGAAAAGCTTCAAAGATTTAGGTATGCAAAAGCAATAATTGAGATTTCCTCATATTTTGATCTTTCTAATAAGATAGTGGTAGGGGGTTTAGTTAAAGATTGCCTTTCAGTTAAATTATCCTATGATTGGAGACCCAAAATATGCACTGTTTGTAGGGTATTTGGTCATACAACTAGCAGCTGTGAATTTAATATCCATGCAGAAGATTAATATGATAAGCATGTTGATGATCTTATTGACCATCATCGGCAATTTAATAGGAAAGATACTACTAATGCTAATCATGGTAATTAGAAATCTGTTAATGCAAGAAATGCTAAGTATTGGAGAAAGAAAGGGGTTCAGAATAGTAGTAAGACAATTGAAAAAGATGTGGCAAATGTTAATGATAATCCCTTTAATGTTCTGGAATCAAAAGCAGATGGTAACAATAGTCATGAAACTGCTGAAGTGAATAATGTTAATAATGGTAATGATCCTGATCATATAGATGTTAATACAGATAATGCCCTTGAAGCTGCATTAGATTCTGATACACCAGAAAGAAATAATATTGATAAAGAGGTTCTTAATAATGTGATCAACAATGTTGCTCAGTTTTCTGAAGATGCGGCTCTGCAGGGTAACAAATTAGAAGGCCATAGCAATGAAACTGTGCAAACACCAAAGTCTTTATCTGGTAATAGCACTTCAAGTTCTTCAGATTCCTCATCAGACTTATCTATGCCAAATACCTCCGTTTCTCCTATCGATAAAGGTTTGAAGCTTACCCCATCAGCTCCTAATCCTTCACGGTCATCGGTCTCTCTTTATGCTAACTTGAAGCCTCCTCAAGATCTTACTTTAGCTCCTCCAATGGTCACCGGTTGTGGTTTGACTTTTCCACAAGTTAATACCTCTTTAGCTTCTCTATCTTCTGCAATTCCTATGAGTTCTATTCCTTTTTAATATAAACCGAAGAAGCTGAAAGGAAAATTATGGGACGACTCTGATTTAGATGATGGTAATGACTTCTTGCCATAGAATGTGATGTCGCTCACCAACAAGATGAATTGACATACCAGGAAGAATCTTGGTCCCATGTTTGATCCTGTCTTAAATTGAGGCTCGACTTTGTTAGTGACAGCTTTACATAGTTATTGGTAAACTGTGACGAGAACCTTACTGTGCATGCAGTTTGGAATTAGTTTATGGGGATGATTCAGTGAATTATGTTGCATATTTCTTTCTTTGCTGTTTGGATATAGGAATTTTCTGCTTGGTGCTGCTGCTGTGATTCTCGTGTGACGTAGTATCTTCACCTCGATATGAAAAATGTTGCAATAAGTATTCTTCATCTTTATTTTTTTAATCAGTTTTTGTAAGTTCAAGGCTAGGCATTCAAGAGTCTGTATTGCTTTTGCATTTAAAGTCGATGTGACTCTTGTTTTTGTGTATAATATATTTTTCAGTTGCCTTTCAAAAAAAACATATATTCATAAAAGTATATAAAAACTGATTTTAACCAATGTACTATGAGATATATATATATATATATATATATATATATATATATATATTAGTCTACAAATTAATATTCAACTTAAACTTTTAGAAATCAAAATATATTAATTTGTTAATGAATCATTGATATGTTAAAATATTAAAAAGAAATCTATAGTCATAACAAAATTATGAAATTTGGATATAAATAAAACTGTAAAACTATAATTTCTTTTTTTAAAACATAAAATCATACATATATATATATATATGTATATATATATTATACAAAAATATTATGTTAAATATTTAAGCTTTTATAAATCTATTACCTATAATAGAAAGCAAAATAATTGAAAAGCTGAGTTGGAAGGCTTTGTTTTCTTGCATATCCAACGTGGCGCTCTATCATTTATCGACATTTCAAAATTCTCGCCTCCTGTTCAATTCTTGCCTTCTCTCGTTTTTCCCACTACTTCCGCTCACATTCAGTTACTTTCTCCACTGGAAAACCAAAGTCATTCCAAACCTAAAAATTAATTCCCCCTTTCCTCTTCCACTCTACCTTCCTATGAAGCTGTCCGCCAATTTTCTTCTCCTTCATTTAATCATTTTCCCTTCTCTTTTCGACTATTCAATTTATTCTACCGCAATCTAAAAACTGTAAAATTTTCCATGCCCTAAAACTATTTATCCCCTCCTCCTGCATTGTCCAGGGCCAATTTTCTCCTCTGTCCTTTAACCGTTGTTTCTATGCCTTCTAGGTAATTCAATTTCGAAGCAAGCGAAGTGAGTGGCATGGATTCTATTATTCGCGTGGTACTGGACCTTCGCTGCGATGGCGTATGTTGCTAGCTTTAACTTGACCAATTCAAGCAATGATGTCCATTCTTGGAGTGCGTTAACCGAGCTCTGACAAAGCAATTGTTCCAGATTCATTTTTAGGTATTACCCTTTTTTATTCTTGATGATTTAATTTAATTAAACTATTGCTTTCTTAACATAAGGGTGGTTTATTTTAATTGCCAAAAGTGTCTCTTTTCCTATTCTGTCAACGTACAACCTGCTATATATTCTTCATAGTACCATCATCTCTGTACCATTTACTGATGATGTTAAAATGTTGGCTGAATGTTTAGATCTAGAAATAATGGTACTATTTTCTGTTTTCGGTTATGGTTGTTGCCGGGTGCAAATATACATTTGATGAGATGTTCCTATAATTGATCTTAGTTTTTAAGTTTATAATGTTATTGTGATTTTCGGACCTTTCACGATTTCATAGGAAAATAATTTAGTTCAAGCCTTCATTCTTTAGATGCTACATTAAATTCGATATGAATTTTAATTTCATTACAAATACACTGTAGCTTATAAATGCAAGTCGATAATGTCAAAGTAATTGTTTTTTATCCTTGCTTCTTTATCCTTTTCAGCTTATGATATTTGAAAGATTCATGAAGTTAATAAGCAATGTAATTATGATCTTTTTGGTAAGTATACAACAATCAAACCTTTTTAGTGCTGTACACATTAAATCCAATGTTCGAAATATGTGAACATAGCATCTTTATTTGTGATATCAACAAATATATTAAATAAGTGCTATGTGATTTCAGTATTAAATTTATTTTGTCATACCTGACGTAAAAGTATTTGAAAATGTGTTGCTCAATATCAACGTAAATATGTAACATGTTGCTGATGTTGAGGCACTGCTGCTGCTGTTTGATGAGGCAAGGGTTGAGATAGTTGCAACCTGGTAGGAGATGAGATGGGAATATGATGCAACATGGGCATGGCTACCTTATTAAATTTACTTATAGTTGATTACTCTTATTTAAAACCTTCAGTAAAATTGGTATATCTCAAAAAGGGAAAGAAACAAATAACTATATCAGCGTACTTCATTCCTTTTAGCCTAAGCTTCTAGGGGTGTAACTTTTGCATGTTAAAGTGAGTAACTAAACCTCATTTCCTTAAAAATGCTTTCAGATACACTATGGCTAACAAGGTTCCTAGCATCAAGATAACAATTCAGGCTCATACATGCACACACAGGCCTTTTATCTTCTTTGTTTACTATGTGCTAAGTAGGTTAATGAGATTATATTAGCTATCAATGCAAATATTATACATTTTTCCAAATATAAATACTCGGCAGTGGCAAGCCATCATTCTATAGAATGAGTACAAATTAAGGGATCGAGCTACGTGTCTAATTAAGCCATTTGGTTGATTACAAACACATACATCGAGGTATATAGTCTATTTTTCATGTATGATTTTTTGACAATAGTGTCTCAATTTGTGCACACACACGTGCAAGTTTTAAAGAGTTGCATGTATGATATGAAAAATACATATGTACAATTTCGCTCACTACAATAACTTTGTTTAATATCATTTTTATTGATGTGGAGCCTTAGCCCAGAAGTAGCATACTTGAAGTTTAAAATATATTGTTATTTCAAGTTATATTTATGAGAATGTACAGTAATATCATATAATGTTTCATAATTGATTGCCAATCTTATATTTTTGGATTTTGTACTCATATATTGGTGTGAATACAACTCAAGCATTACTTTGTATTGGTAGACATCTTCTACACAAATGAAATTAAATAGACTTATCATTTTGTCCATATTAAATTTCAAGCCTGATTTTGGGAAGAATATCCTGATATTATGAAATTTTGCCATAGAAATTTATCCAACCATATGGATACTTTCTTTACTATATAGTTTCCGGAAGTTGCGGGTGCAAACGGAAATAAAAAAAAATCATTAGTATGAGAAATATGTATTCAAATTTACATCAAATTTATTTATTTTTAAACGTTCACCAACATTTTTTTTAAATTATCATCTGATCCAATATGTTATTTATTCAAGTAGATTTAGACAAGGATTATGAAACACAGCAAGCAATAGACATTGCTAATATTTTGTTTCCTTTTTAACTTCTCATTATACATTCTCAGTGCCGTAAACAAGGTACTAAAGTCATTTACACTAAAAAAATAATCATAGTGGGGGAGCTGTTTGAAACAAATGTTTTGGATGACAAAATGATCGGGTAGTCCATCATGCCATTATGTTTTGTTAGTGTATTTTAATTGTTAAATAAATGCTTTTCAGCTCTAAGACATTCATCTTGAATGCATGATTGGTCGACATTAACAATAAACCAGTAAGACAATCCACGATGTCAAAGCTTCAATGAAATACATACCAATAAAAAAGTTTTTTTTTGCATGACTTTACTTAGTTTGATTTTCATTGTCCAGCCACTTTATAATCATGTATTCATCATTCCCTTACATCATTGTTATTTTCCTTAATTTACTACAAATGTGATTATACGCGTTTGTAATTTACTAGCATTATATGTTAGGCTATATATTTAGTGGAAAGATGAAGCAAGTCATAACGCATGTAATATCAAAATTTCCAGTTGTTTTTCACCACATTCGGATCGGAGTCCAAGGCAGCAACGTCCTAACGGCAGACTTCCTTTTACACCACCGTCAATGAACATCGTCAACTGCCCCGCCTGATAGAGTTTGCAGTAGCTTAGTCAGAACTTCAAGTGGACAGGTGATCCCTTATTGCCCTAACTAATTACTGTGTCGAACATTCCCCCAATTAAAATAGCATGCCCCCTGAAAAAATTATTGGCTGAGCGTTGTATTAACTCCAACTGCTTTGCAACACAGCACATATTGCTTTGCAAAACGGTTTGTAGCACATAAAAATTAGTATAGATAATTTTATATCAGTCTCACAGGAATTATCGTTACTCCTCCAAATAAATTGGAAGCTATAATAAAAAAGAAACTGAGAAATATCCATAAATAGTAAAAATAAACTATACACAAACTGGGCAAATGCTTGGAAGCATTATGGAGTTACCAGCACCAAAAAAAGGTGTCAACTAGAGTTTGAAATCAGTAGACATATATGCAACTAAGATATTACAACAATTAGCTATATTGTACTTTTAAGGGAGCCACATTTCAGTTTACAGATACCATGAATACATTAATGATAGTATGTATTAGTTTTTGCTTGCTATTAACGTCAATTCTATTATTGAACGAATCACCATCTGACAATGTACTTTCTTTTTTTGCTTTCTTACAGCTTCCTCCATAATGACAAGTTGTAGTTTTTCACACATCGTTATTCTGCCACTTTCACTTGCCTTGCAGATGGTCAGGTAATTTTTTATTTCGAAACTGCCATTGCAAATTTATGACATTGTTTTAGATAATGCTTGTGAATATTAGGCGATTTTACAAGTTCATCAATCCATTTCCCTTGGACGCTAAACACTTCTTCTTTTCTGTATACCGTTGATGTCATATTCCTGCTAATTAGTTCTTACTATTATTATATTAAAAATTTGTTACGAATTCACAGCATAAAACTAATTACTAATTTACTTCGGATTTGGCTATACGATTATTCGACAAAAAATAATTCAACTTGCAATTGAGAATTCGGGTAACATAAATATATTACGTTGCAATGAGCACAATTTACTTGCAGTATTCAATTTAATTACCTACTGATTCTGTTAATTTGCATGATTGTTGTCTTTTATTCCAGTAAATAATTACTTCATCCTTTTCAATTTCGTTTAAATTTTCTTTAAAGTAGGCGATTTCCATTGTATATGTTCCAAGGTTTAAGATTCCGCTTTCCTTTTCCGTTTCCGTTTCGGTCATTGACAAATTCTAAAATTTCGGTTTCCTTCCGGTAATTCCGTTTTATTTCCGTTTCGGTACTTTGTTGTGTACACAATATCCATTATGCAGTAATATCACTAATCAATATGATAAATATATACATTTATACAGCCAATTATTATATTTATAAATAGTCAGTAACTGCAAACAAAATTTATATAGCCATAGTTAATTATTGTTACAAATTGGAGTCCATTATTAGATTACAGAACTTTAATCTTATTGTTATTAGTGGCCAAGTACCCTTTTTCTTTATTGAATTAATGCATACCCGAGACCCTTCAAATGGGTCGGGTCGGATCATAAATGGGTCGGGTAGAATTTGACTCGATCCATACAAGACATAAACAAACCTAACCAATTTGACCCGTTTAATAATCGGGTCGACCCGACCCGACCCATTTAATAAGAGGGACAACCAGGCCCGACCCATATAAAAAACGCCAAGTAAAACTGCAATCAAATTAAAAAACTACAGCAAATAAATAAATAAAACTGTGTCATACATTGATCAATCATACATATAAAACATGTTAACCATTCATATCATATTTTGGATCAAATATTCCAGACATTCATCATAATATCAAACATCAACATCATCTTTTGTGCCATGAAGATTAATCTTCAACAACATTGACAATCCATATCATCTATCGGATCCACAGCATCTTTGATATTATCAGAATCAGTAAATGCATAGCCAAGTGTTCTTCTTGCCAACAAAACACTGTAAACAACAAAAGAGTTATCAAATAACGATTGACAAACTAAACTCATTAAACTAAAAGATTTGGTTGAAACAACATGAAGATATGGAAAATGGTGAATAATAGTTTTGCAAATCCTTACCAACAAACAAAGACATATCCACTATTACATCAAATTCTTAGCTAGCAGAAAGTAAATTTTGCACACGTTAAATAGAATATGCTCATGTGTATACAAGAGCGCAAACATGTGAATACGTGAAGAAGAAATTTGTGTATATCAATGCATCTGACTGACCTAACCTTGGATTGTAAAAAATAAAATGGGTGAAGAAGCCCATCATTTGAAAGAGTTGTTCTTTCTAGAACTTTTCACACAGTAGTTTCTGAGAACTTCCCACCTATGCCTGTAAATGGACTAATTGGATGCAGATAAGACTATATTTACATCAGAGCAAGAAATTGCTTACATACCTGATACCAGTGGATGTAGAAAGAAACAAATCCATAGCCACGTTGAATATCTGGATCTGTAGCTAAACTGCACATTTTACTAACATTTAAATCATAGCCAAATCAAGAATATATATAATGTACTGTAGAAATAACGAACAAAATTTAGAAGCCGAAAACAAGAAATCCAGATATCTATATAAAACCATAGATCTTTAAATCTAATGAACTGTAGAAATAATGAATAAATAACTAAATACATGGAACCTAAAATCCAAATTTGTTGTTCATTTCTCTTATTCTTTGAGGTGAACATGAGTTCTGTTGCGATAAAAGAAAGAACACTACTGTCTTTTTATCTGAAATTTTAACATTAGCTTATCCATCAAAATATTTATTTATCAGTTGGATTCTTTTTAGCAGAAGTTACAAAATGCAATGTTTATCTAAACTTAAATTTCCATATGATATGGGTCAGTGCTTACTCTTTATTGGATTGCTATGAATTGATCAAACTATTGCTCTAAATGCAGAACGAGTGAACTTTCATTAGACAGAACCAGTCAACTTTCACTATTCAAATACCATCAAGTCAATAGAACCTTCTTTATGCAAAACCCTTTCACTTTGTTATATTATCCTCACGCGTCTGAGATCTCCATTCCAATGAATTTGTATTCCTCCACATTAAATAGTGATGCTAAAAACTCATACATTTAATGAGATTTTTCAACATTTCATGTGAAACATTGTACCAAATATAAGTACCATACAAATCCATAGTTTGATGCATGAAAACTCAAATAGATTTTAGAAAACGTACCTGCATTTTATAAAGTAGTCCTCGATCAATTCATAATTGTATATGTTGCACGAATGATTGCTCCTACAAGATTAACCCACCAATAAAATCTGTTGCCAAGAACAGCTATAGCTAATCCAACTAGATTGGCTACAACATCGAAATAGTGGTCCCGTTCACAGAATCAATTGAAACAAATAAGTGAAAGTTCAATTTTCTGGTTATTATATTTACATATATACGAAAACTAAAAAAACCCCAGAGTATATGCTTGAACAAAGTCAATCCCCGATGATTGGCAGTAGAGCCGTAAAGCCAGTTTTATCCCAATTGCAGGTGGTATGATTGAAAATAATCAAACTAATTGTTCATAAGACATCTTTTCTGAAGGCTCTTTTGACGTTCTTTGTTCAATAGCAAGAATCAACATCTAGAATCGTGGGAAAACAGGAGAAAAAGATTGTATCTGGAGCTAATACACTCAAAAACCTATAGGTGAACAACTTGTAATCACAAATCCATTTAAAATTATAAAGAACATATTGGAATTTAATGATACAATATTTCCATATCTAATTAATTATGGAGTTATGCATGGTAATGTTTGTCATTTAATTAGTTGCCATGTTTCATGAAGAAAAGAAACGGAAAGAGACTAAAATTGCAAAAGGGATTGATTGATGGAGAAAAGGAAAATTGTCAATCAATCATATGACAACTAATTAATGGGATTGATTGATGGAGAAAAGGGAAATTATCAATCAATCATATGACAATTAATTAATGGGATTGATTGATGGAGAAAAGGGAAATTATCAATCAATCATATGACAATTAATGAGATATTAGTTTTCCATAGATTGATTTATTTTACATAAATCAATTGTTTCTTCCCTAAGTAGCCTTTTTTCTCTATTTAAAGAGAAACATAGAGGATGCTATGTGATGAGAGATCATTGTATTCTTCATTTCTTTTGCTCTACATTAAAAAACTCTGTAATCTCTTGAATATATTAATAAAATATCTTCCCCATTGAAGTGGACGTACACTATCTCGCGATAGTAGAACCACTATAAATTTGCGTGTTCTCTGTTGCTTTCATTTTTTCTATGATCTGAGATTTATATTCATTTCAAGCTGTTTGTTCTATCACATCATTGCTGATCCTATTGAGGTTTTTTCCGCTGCAAGGGACTGATCAACCCTTACAACTGGTATCAGAGCTAGATTCGCAAAGAAGGTGTTTGGTAGAATGACAAGAGGAGATGAAAACAAGACAAATAATACGTCAGTGCCAGTAGTTGCTCCATACGTCAGAGGCTCCTATGTGGCGTCAGGATCACAGTTGACGATGGAGAAGTGGAATGGTGAAGGAGATTTTGAAAAATGGCAGTGGATGATGAAAGCGGTTTTGAGAAGAAATCGCGTTCATCGAGTAGTATTTGATACAAAGACATTGCCTACTGATATTTCATCAGTGGAATTAGAAGAGATGGAAGAATGGGCCTTTACTACTCTTCAGCTTGCTATGGGAAAAAATGTAATTTCTGAAATCAGTCAGGAGACAACAGCTAGAGGCATTTGGAAGAAGTTAGAGGACCTCTACATGAGAAATCCCTAACCAACCGCCTGATCCTATTGAAAACTTTCTTCACTTATAAAATGAAGGAAGGTTCTTCAATTAAGACACACCTAAGTTTGTTTGATGACCTGTTGATGAAGATGAAGTCTGTTGAGTTGAAGATTGATGAAGAACAAAAGGCAATGGTTCTGTTGCGTTCGCTTCCAGAGCGATACACTGGTTTCGCTAACAGCCTTATCTATGGTAGAGACACATTGAAATTAGATGATGTGAAGACAGGTTTGCTCAGTGAAGAGTTGAGAGATCAGATGAAAGATTTTGGTGTTGGTGATAGTAGTGGAGGAAGTAGTAGTTCAGGCTTATTTGCAGAGAGAGGAAGAGCAGAGAAGAAAGGGAAGAATAATAGAGGGCGTTCCAATTCTAGGAAGCCTAATTCGCAGAGTAAGTCTAAAGATGGAAAGTGCTATAATTGTAAGAAACCAGGCCATTGGAGAAGAGACTGTCCAGAGTTGGAGAAGAAGACTGATGGTTCTTCATTTATTGCGATGGAGAAAGGCGGTAGAGACTTATTGACAGCGGTTGTATCAGATGTTCAAGACCACTGGATTCTAGATTCTGGAGCATCATTTCACATGACTCCTAATAAGGATTATTTTTCTTTCTTCGATGCCAAAGAAGGAAGTTCTATCCTTATGGGGACCGATGCTACATGCAAGTCTATGGGAGTTGGTTCAGTTCGCATTCGCATGTATAATGGGATTGTTCGCACACTTTCAAATGTTCGCTACGTCCCAGGTCTTCGGATGTCATTGATATCATTAGGCCAATTGGCATTATTGGGATGCAAAATAACCATTGTCAAAGATGGTTTGAGAGTTTCTAGAGAGGCACTTGTATTGATGAAGGGTGTTATGGTGCAAAATCTGTATTTGCTAATGGGTACCACTGTACATGGAGAATCATGTGTTGGAGTCGATAGTTCTAAAAGTTTGGATGCTACCAAGCTTTGGCATATGAGATTAGGTCATACTTCGGAGAAGAACTTAGAGTTGCTTCGTAAGAAGAAAAAGATCAAAGGAGAAATCTTCAACAAGTTGGACTTTTGCAAGGAGTGTGTATTGGCAAAGCAAACCAGAGTTTCTTTTGGCGATGGCATTCATACTTCTAAGAGGGTACTTGATTATGTGCATTCAGATGTTTGGGGGCCATACTCTACAGCTTCTATTGGTGGAGCATATTATTTTGTTTCCTTTATGGATGACTACTCGCGCAAGGTTTGGGTGTATGTAATGAAAGCTAAGTCGGAAGTATTTGAGAAGTTTAAAGTTTGGTTAGCTCTTGTTGAAAACCAAACAGGAAGGAAATTGAAGATTCTTAGATCCGACAATGGTGGCGAATATGTCTCTAAAGAGTTCCTCGACTACTGCAGACAGCGTGGTATTAGAAGACATTTTTCTACACCTGGTGATCTGCAATCCAATGGGGTTGCTGAGAGAATGAATAGGACTCTACTTGAAAAGGCCCGTTGCTTGATATTGACCGCGGGTATGTCTAAGGGTTTTTGGGCTGAAGCTATTTCGACTGCAGCACATATTATTAATCGGATTCTGTGCTCAGCCATTGATGGGAAGATTCCAGAGGAGGTATGGAGAGGTAAAAACACTTTATTAAGTTATTTTCGTATATTTGGATGTCCAGTTTATGTTCACAATACAGGACATGACAAGTTGGAGCCTAGGGCCTCCAAGTGTGTTTTTCTTGGTTATACAGATGGCATAAAAGGATATAGAATTTGGAATCCAATTACGAAGAAAGTTATACATTCCAGACATGTGACTTTTGATGAGTCAGCAATGTTCAAACCTTTGGAAGGTTTATCAGAGGGTTCAGACTCAGTTGATGAGAAGCCTGAAAAGACCAAGATTCCCAGTTTTCAAACCCAAAGTAGAGCTATCACTATTGATAATAGTGACGAAGCAGTTAAAGATACATCACATGATAGTCCACACATTTCCTCTAGTAGTGATGGTGATGGTCATGAAGCTAGAGATGATTCAGCTCAAGGTGGAGTTCAAGGTGGAGCTGAAGGAGAGTCGGGCGATATAGTCATTCGGGCTAGTCAGAGACCAAAGAGAGCTCCAATTAGATATGGAGATCGGCAGTATGCAAATTTGAGCCTTGATGATCAATTTGAGTATGCTTTACATGTAATTCATGATGAACCATTGAGCCTTGAAGAAGCCATGAAGTCGAGTGACAACTCGAAGTGGAATTGCGCTACGGAAGAGGAGATACAGTCTTTGCAAAAGAACAAGACTTGGGATTTGGTACCACTACCTCAAGGAAGCCGAGCCATAGGTTGCAAGTGGGTGTTCAAGGTAAAAGATGATGGTAGATACAAGGCAAGATTAGTAGCCAAAGGGTTTTCACAAAGAAAGAGGCTAGAGTATGATGAAATATTTGCTCCAGTTGTTAGACAAACTTCAATTCGAATCCTACTTGCAATAGTTGCCGCTTACGATTTGGAGTTAGAACAACTTGATGTGAAGACCGCTTTCTTGCATGGTGACTTAGAGGAAACCATTTACATGAAGCAGCCAGAAGGATTTATTGTAGATGGAAAGTCAGATTGGGTATGCAAGTTGAAGAAATCTCTTTATGGTCTAAAACAGTCGCCTAGACAATGGTACAAAAGGTTTGATTCTTTTATGCTTTCACATGGTTTTAATCGTAGTACTAAAGATGCATGTGTTTATTTTAAGCATTTAAAGAATAATAATTGGGTATATTTACTTTTGTATGTGGATGATATGTTGATTGCTTCCAAGAATAAAGCTAAAATTGATGCATTGAAATTGAAATTAAAAGCGGAATTCGATATGAAAGACCTTGGAGAAGCAAAGAAAATTTTGGGGATGGAAATCCAAAGAGATAGAAAGCTTGGACTTTTGAGACTTACTCAAAAGGAATATATTCAAAAGGTGCTTGCTCGGTTTAGCATGGATGGTGCAAAGGCTATCAGTACACCCATGCCTTTGCATATACAGCTTTCTAATCAGGGCTCTCCGATCTCAGAAAAGGACAAGGCCTACATGAAGAAGGTGCCTTATGCCAGTGCAGTAGGTAGCTTGATGTATGCTATGGTGTGCACTAGACCTGACATTGCTCAAGCTGTTGGATTAGTTAGTAGATACACAACAAATCCAGGAAAATCGCATTGGGTGGCAGTGAAGTACATTTTTAGATATCTTAGAGGAACATCAGATTATGGGCTTGTTTTTTGCGGCAGAAATAAGGATTTCAACTTGGTTGGATTCTGTGATTCAGACTATGCCGGAGATAGAGATAGAAGGAAATCAACCTCAGGCTATGTGTTCACACTTGGAGGAACAGCTATTAGTTGGAGAGCGAGGTTGCAGACTATAGTTGCTTTGTCTACTACAGAGGCAGAGCTGATAGCTGCAGTTGAGGCAGCTAAGGAGGCACTTTATTTGAAGAAGTTATTGTGTGATTTGGGCTTCATGCAAGATGCTTGTTTGGTGAATTGTGACAGTCAAAGCGCAATTCATTTAGCTGAAAATCTGGCTTTCAGTTCTAGAACAAAGCATATAGAGGTAAGAGAATCTTTCCTTATCTCCATGAATGAGGAGAAGTTAGTTCGTCTTCAAAAGATTCACACAAATGAAAATGCAGCAGACATGTTTACGAAGGCATTACCTGCTACTAAGTTTGAGCATTGCTCGAACTTGATTCACTTGATGAAGTGCTAGGTGCCACATGGTGGCACAATGGGGAAGAGAGTGACTTGGTTGAAGTCAAGAGAAGATGTGGTATTCTTCTTGTATGAAGAGATAGGAGTTGGTTGCACAATGTCTACCTTGTTTTTTGAATGCTTCCAACCCTTTGTTGGTGGGCGATGGCCTTGCCGGAGTTCACTGACAAAGTGCAATGAGGGGTGGCTTTAGAAGGAACTCATTGGGAAGCATTCACATTGGAGTCTCTAGGTTGCATGAGATATTGTATCAAGGTGGAGATTATTGGAATTTAATGATACAATATTTCCATATCTAGTTAATTATGGAGATATGCATGATAATTTCGTTACCTGTTTTGTGCAAGGAATGAATGGAAAGAAATGGAAGGAATATTAATGAATAGGGGATATTGGAAATGTTTGTCATTTAATTAGTTGCCATGTTTCATGAAGAAAAGAAACGGAAAGAGACTAAAATTGCAAAAGGGATTGATTGATGGAGAAAAGGAAAATTGGCAATCAATCATATGACAACTAATTAATGGGATTGATTGATGGAGAAAAGGGAAATTATCAATCAATCATATGACAATTAATTAATGGGATTGATTGATGGAGAAAAGGGAAATTATCAATCAATCATATGACAATTAATGAGATATTAGTTTTCCATAGATTGATTTATTTTACATAAATCAATTGTTTCTTCCCTAAGTAACTTTTTTTTCTCTATTTAAAGAGAAACATAGAGGATGCTATGTGATGGGAGATCATTGTATTCTTCATTTCTTTTGCTCTACATTAAAAAACTCTGTAATCTCTTGAATATATTAATAAAATCTCTTCCCCATTGAAGTGGACGTACACTATCTCGCGATAGTGGAACCACTATAAATTTGTGTGTTCTCTGTTGCTTTCATTTTTTCTATGATCTGAGATTTATATTCATTTCAAGCTGTTTGTTCTATCACATCATTGCTGATCCTATTGAGGTTTTTTCCGCTGCAAGGGACTGATCAACCCTTACAGAACAATCACTTTATTTTTATACAGAAGCATCATCATTGTATGAATAAATCAATAATACTCAATCAGAAAGGATATATGATTAAATTAGCATCATTGTTATACTCATTTCTAGACGGTTTAACTTAAAATTGGCTAATCCAGGCATATATTAAGTTCATGCTGATATTATACACCACTCAATCAGAAAGGATGTAGGATCTTTGAAAGTAACAATATCAGTTATAAAGCAGAGCTTGAACTTACACATCTCATATGCAGATGACCGACATATCTTTTGCAAGACAGATTATTAAGTAACAATATCAGTTAGAAAGATCTTTGAGAAAATGCATTCCTATCCAGGTCTACAAACGAATGTTGCAAAGATATAGTATATTTCAGCGAAGGCTGTATATAAAAGAGGTAACAGATTATATGTTGGGATTGCAATAAGGTGTGTTTTCTGTTAAATACCAGAGCATACCATATCTATTGAATATGTCAACGTTGAAATATGCAACTATTTAACTGATAAAATTAGACTAATGTTAAAGGATGGGAGTATGAAAAAATGGATCAATTATCATATATAATACGTAAATAGGCCACGTATTACATTCAGATATCTAAAATGAAGTGGTTAACTCAAGGAGATATAACAGCTCATTTTTTTCATGCAGGTGCTTCTGAACCAAAAAAAAAAAGTTTATAGTTTCTTCATACAGAAACTATCCCAAGAAGAATAGGTATAAAGCGACACCTTGCAACAAAAAATAGTACCCAGCATATTCGATATAAAATTATTTTTTAAATAATAGGTAATTATGAACCTGGAAGTAAGTATCACCTTGACCACTACTTCAACGGCTTTTTTCCCTTAATACATGCTCCAAATAACCATTCTCTCTTGCTAGATCAATAAAACATGTTGATTTGCTGCGTACATCGCTTTGTACGTTTAAAACGTAGCTTATTAATAATAGTTAATGACTTTAATATCATTTCTTGAATCTGGAAGTTTAGGTTATGCTACCTTTTACTTTTTTCATTTTTGATTCATCTTTTTACTCAGGAATGAATTTTTTTCACCTAACTCATGTCAATCTCCAAAGTTGGTATCATAATGCATAGTCTGTTCTGTAAAGACTAGGGAATTGATGAAATGCAGAATTTACCATGTCTGAGTACTGTTTTGTGTATCCAAATTACCATACTACTGTGCATTTTGTTAAGTGTTATGAAATTACAAGTGCATTATTCATGTCTTTTTCTACAACAAGTAGATATATTTTATATGTTATTATCATATGTAATAGTTTTTTCCTAAAACCCTTGGTACGAATTCAAATGAGTTTATACTTGGAATACATGTGAATACCGAGACAGTTATATTTACTCTTGCTTCAATTTTGACCTGCCAAATTTAACTAAGTTAGTGTTCTTTAATTTTTTGAAAGATAAGGATTGACTGGAGCAATCCTACAACTTATGGTTGGTCTTGCCTATAGATTATTGCATCTATATTTATATTTACATACAATACAAGTTCAGTTTTCTCTAACGAGTGTATATCTACAAACAATGTTCTGCTATATCTATTTTCTTCATATTTGTTTATGTATGCTATAGAGTATTAAAAAAAGGGATATTTTCGATTAACTAAATTTAATTTACTTTCATCTATTGCACTGTAAGATGATCTCCTCTATACGTTTTCTGCTTGGACGCTAAGGTATCGGGTTGACGAAGTGCAGCATCATTAATGGCAAAGTGAGAGTACTGAAGGTGAATCTTTCTGCCATACTTCTGCTTCATTTCCCCTCTGTGGCATCCACCAGGTTCTTTAATTTGATAGTCTTGCATTCTTAGGTACAATTTGCTGATGATTACAGATAACGGTTAAGCAAGTTGTTGATGGACAATTACTATTCTCTACGCTGTAGTATTCCGAGCTATTCTCCATGGTGCCACTAAACCGTGTAGCATGGTTCAATGAGTGAAAAGTGTTTTATATGGAAAGTCTACTTAAACACAAATGACACAAATCATGACATAAGCAATCTCAATCGCTAGATCTTTCCCCGACAAACAAATTCTACGGTCAAAGTCTGTGTAACACCCCGGATTTTTGAATAATCGAATTAACTAAATTAAAGAATAATCAATCTCAGACGTGAGAATTATGGGGATTGGGTTGCGCCATTGTGTTCGTCTCGGAATTCTAGTGAAGATAGAGTCCGAGTTTGCGGGAAATGAGTACCGGATGAAAGAGTTATGGACAAATGAAGTTTGGTGGCAAAGTAAAGAAAAAAAATGCAGTGGCGCACTTGGGAAGTGCGCCAGTACATATTAACACTGGCGCACCTGCCAAGTGCGCCCAGGCCGAGGCTGGAGCCTGCACAGCTTTCTGGTTCAGGCTGACCCGTGTTGTTGAGTCCATTCTGACTCCTTGCTGAGTCATTAGGGCTGACTCATCACCCGATCATGATTGAATGGTTTTGATTAACCCTAAGAACATCCGACGGCTTAAATTAATTCATAACTCTATAAAAAGACCCATAGACTCAAACCCTAAATCAGAATTAAAACTAAACCTATGGCCGTCATGTTGTTGTCTTGAACCCTAGAGCAGCCGCCACCAAATTAAAGAGGAAGAACAACAACCAAATCAGAACTATTCAACCCTAACAGCGATTCTTCATCAAAGGAGCGCTAATTCAACTCCAGAAATCAGAATTCAGAACTCAAGACTGCTTTTGAGTTGTGAGTTCGATAGTTTTAGCAAAATAATTAGTAATTTAATTAGATTAAGTTATAACCGGGATTGTATGGATGTGATATGAAGTATTGATTGCATGTTGTAATTATGTTGTAGGATTATGATTGAAATATCTATGATGTTATGTTGTGATGCAAAGTTATGTTGCTATCATCCATGTTGTAATTTTATATATAATCAAATCGTCATGTTTCTTATGCTAGTTTGTGATATTGATTCATATGATAAATCATATGTAGGAAAGTTTAGATGTTGATTCAAACATGCACCATATACAAGTTTGGGTAGAATTATATGTGACCTTACATGGCTATGACACCTAGTTTATGTGAGAATTTAATTGAAATTTAGGCAATGACATATGCTAAATTCTACATGATACTTTACATGTTAGATATTAGTTTACACCATTTTTGCGATGTATAGATCACATATGAGAGTTTATGAGTTGGATATGAATCATGATATGTTATTACCTATGCAAGTCTACCCCTTTTAGATATAGGTCTATGACATATGATGTTTATGCGAGTTTGTGGCTATTATTTCATCAAGTTCACACCTTTAGATATAGATCTATGACATATGATGTTTATGCAAGTTTGTGGCCATTTTCTCATCAAGTTCACACCTTTAAATTTGGATCCATGACATATGTTGTTTATGCAAGTTGTAATCTTGGCCTATGCAAGTTTTAGATGTAGAACATCATTCACATATGCAAGTTCACCCCTATGTTAGATCTATGTTTTAATTATGTGTATATATTGTGATGTTTTCTTTTATTTCATGAGTTAGACTATTCGAGTCTAACGTATATTTTTACGTTGAACGAACAAACATACTACGTGGGGGAAAAAGGGGATAATATTAATATTTAATTGGCATAAATGTCTTAAAAGGCATAAAATAAAATTGTGGTGAAATTGGTATGATTTTACATACCATAAATGGATGGACATAATTGAGTCAATTATGGACATCGCTAAATTTGGAATTGATTGATAATTTGAATAGGGAAAGTAATTCAAATTGGGGGTGATTAATTAGGAGTAATTAATCGTCTAGGACACGAGGTTAGGCTCTTTTGTGGTGTAAGACTGCCCGGACCCGCCCGGCAAATCCAGCTGCCACAAATGCCAGTCTAATGTGAGAGGTCTAAGGCATAAAATAAATACGTAACAATTGTAAAGACACGAGGTTAGGCTCTTTTGTGGTGTAAGACTGCCCGGACCCGCCAGGCAAATCCAGCTGCCACAAATGTCAGTCTAATGTGAGAGTTCTTTATGAGGTTACGGTCTTAATGAATTAAGAAACACTTAACCAGATAAGCATGTAGTGGGACATGAGGGGGTTAAGTGGGTGCCTTGGGTGGCATGTGGAATCTAGTAGGTGCCTTGGGTGGCATTTGGAAATACGATTAGAAACACTTAACCAAAATGTGAAACATGTAATTGAAACATGAATAAGAAGTGGGTTAAGTGGGATGTACTAGAGGGGACCAAGCTTAGGTGGATAACTTGTGTCAAGTAACGGGGGCCCGTTTCAACCAGTAACCCATACATATCTTTGTGGGCTCGACCCAAGTCGAGGACGGGACACGCATACTGGGCTTGACTGTAAGAGGCCAAACCGGGTTAGCGGTGGCAACGCAAGTCCAATGGGTTCATATGGGTGTGTGGACCCAGGCTGGTAGGTAAGACGTTGTTGCATCGTGTAGGTATAAGCCGTGCATTCTTGGTTGTATCGGGTTGCCACTTTGGGGAGTGATACACCCCACAGTGGGGCCAGCATGGGTATCTACGAGTTAGGGAGCCGGGGTAGTGGGTACACCTAGTGGAGATAGGGGCAGACGACACCTATGAAGGCAGCTAGGGGTGCACGAAACTACCAATATCATTATTAAGTCTGTATGCGGGATCAACCTTAGGGTGACTAGTGGTGGTGCAGTATACTAGTGGCGGTGCAGTATAGCAATTATCCCATAGTGTTGGTGTAGTTTAGTAATCATCCTATAGTGGTTTAGGTGCGCTTAACGATATCGTTGATCATCCTGTTTCCTTATTTACTCTTCCATATTCAATGGTTCATGATCATTTCCTTATTTTCCAACTTATGCCTTAGCCTAGTTACTTTGTTAATTATATTGTTAGAATTATCGCACTCGCCGGACTTTATGTCTGACCCCCTTTTCCATCTCTTTCCTTCCCCCCCAGGTGCTCAGGTTGGAACTAGCACCAGTGGAGCTTGATTTTTGACTACATTTAGAAGATTTCTTGGACCGCTGAAGTAAAGTTCAGCTTCTCTTTATTTATGGCTATTTTAATGTTGGGGATTATGTCTTTCAGTTTATGTACTTTGTTTTATCAAGATGGATATGATGTACTTGACTTTGGTTTTTATGGTTTTGATGATGTAATCAAACATATGGGTTTATCCGCTGCAATGAAATAAAGTTTTAATTTTCAAGTACTGCTTTATATCTGTCTTGTTGTGATTTTCTGTTCTATATTCACCTAAAACGCTCCACTGAAGTTAAGGCATTCCCTTTGCGAGTGACCTTAAGGGAGGTGGGGTGTTACACGTGGTATCAGAGCTGAAGGTTACCAGAACAGATAAGATATTTAAAAAAAACTATTTTTCAAAGCAATTTTTATAAAGAAGTACTTTCAAAAGTATGTTTTAAGGAAAGTATTTTCAAGAGAAAAGTATATTTTGGAAAGCATAACCCCAAGAGCCATATATCTTTCCCTCGATTCTTTTATATTGAATCTTTTCTTTTTCGTTTCAGCATGTCTGAAGCATCTGAGATACCAGAGGGTGTTCATGTGCCCGGTTGGTTTCGTCAATATCTTGAGGCTAGGGCCGCCACCGCAGGTCCAGCAAATCCTCCTCCTCCTCCCCCTCCTCCTCGCGTCGATACTTTTGCTAAGATATGTAAGGACTTTAGAGCAATGGGAGGAAAACCTTTTCACGGAACGGAGACATTCGTTGAAGCTCGTAATTGGCTAAAGGAGATGGAAGAATTGTTTGGAAATTTTGAAGTGGATGATGGAAGAAAAGTCCAGCTAGCTGCTTGGCTAATGAAGGATGAGGCCTCGTTTTGTTGGGAGGTCACTAATGGGGGACGTCCAGTCGATACGTGGCCAGATTTTAGGCAGAGGTTTGAGGCGAAGTTTCTCTCACGGGCTGAAGAGAATCTATACATGGAAAGGTTTTTGTCGCTGAAGCAAGGGAATTTGTCGATAAAAGAGTACGATAACAAATTCAACCAATTGGCAAGGTTTGGCTTAGACTTGGTGAACACTCCAGAAAAGAAGGCTCTAAGATTTGTTAAGGGTTTAAACGAGCCGCTTCATGGGTTAGCTATGACCCACATTCCCATAGGGGCTACCTTTGAGAGGTTAGTTGACATGGCACTCATGCATGAAGAGGAGAAGGGCACCAATGTTAATAAGGCACCCGAGAAGAAAGGTGGCAAAGGCAACAATGCTAAGGGGAAGAAGAAATGTTTTAACTGTGGGACACCAGTCCATCTAAGTAAAGATTGTAGGAAGAAAAAGAAGACTGGTTGTTTTCACTGTGGCAAAGCGGGACATCTTATTAAGGACTGCCCAAAGAAAGGGCAGAGGGCAGGGTCTACCTCGGGAGGACAGGTGCAAGCTCTTATGGCACCGGAGCAGGCAAGGGGACAAGTTCAAGCTCTCGTGGTCCCACCGCTGCAAGTACGAGGTAGAGAAATTTCCATTGAAAGTTTAGTTTTTCTGTTTGATCATCATGTCCGTACTTTATTCGATTCTGGCGCATCGCATTCATTTATTTCTACATCATTAGTTGAAACACTGCACCTAGATACTAGTCTAGTTACTGATCCCTTAGTTGTCTCAAATCCTATTGGTGGTTCGGCTCATCTTTCTATGATTTGTCGGGATTTGAGAGTGTCTTGGGCGTTGGATTTGAATGCAACGCCTTCGTCCTTGGTTTCACGGGCTATAGTTTGATTCTAGGGGTGGATTGGCTAGCCAGGCGGGGTGCCATCCTAGGTTGTGAAAGGAGGGTAGTTAGACTATTGATTCGTTATGGAAAGACCCTCATATTTCTTGCGACCCTAGGGGTTCAGTGATGCTTAGCTGCCTAGAATCTTCTGACGCATCTAACGATGATTAGGAATCTGTTTGTGTGGTCCGTGAGTATGGAGACGTCTTTGATAAAGTGCGGGGTTTACCCAGAGGCATGAAATAAGTTTTCGTATGTGCTTACTAGATTAAGCAAAGCCAGTTATGTAATCAGCGGTGGTTTTAGATCAAGACTGGCAAGAACAGCCAGAGTCGGTCAAGTGCTCAATTGATTGACCGTCTTACTAGTATCATCTCACGTAGGTCGTCTGAATTCGAAGGAGGTATCCCTTGGGTGTTTGTCTGATATTGGTTTAGGCCTTTGGGGCTTGCACTTGGGGGATGTCAAGTTCGACTAGGATGGTCTGCGTGAGAGATGGATAGTTGTAACGATTTTTGCATGGGATAATATCCTGGTTTTCTCTAGAAGCAGAGAAGAGCATGCCCTACATCTTAGAGAAAGCTTAGGGACCCTACAAGTGCACCAGCTTAAAGCTAAGTTCTCCAAAATACCATTTTGGAGGAAAGAAGTGAGGATTTTAGGGCAAGTGGTCTCTAGGGAAGGGTGATATGTTATGGTGGATAGAATTCTTAGCATCCTACGACTTCGAGATAGCATATACCCCTGGCAAGGGTAACGTGGTGGCAGATGCCTTAAGTAGAAAAAGATTATCCTTGAGGCCGTTGTTTGTTGAGCGGCGAAGTTTAGAGTTCATCTCTACGTTTGACTTTACACCTTCCATTGACTTCGTACCCCGTTTTCTATCATCCTTAGAGGTTAGACCTACGCTTTTGGGACGGATTGGCGAGGCACAGCGAGATGACCCACAGTTGGTTGAGTTAGTAGAAAAGCTCAAAGGAGGGGAGTCATCGAGCCATCTCCGTAGGTATATCCTAGATGATAAGGGTTGGTTGCGTAGGGACGGTAGACTTTGCGTACCACGAGATGAGAATATGAGGAAGACCATTCTTTATGATGCCCATCGTTCGAAGATGACCATTCATCCTGTCGGGGACAAGATGTACATGGACATGAGACGAGTTTACTTTTGGGCCGGCATGAAGAAAGATGTGGCTGAGTATGTCGCTAGATGCTTGGTGTGCCAATAAGTAAAAGCGGAGCATAAGAAGCCCGGTGGATTGCTTCATCCATTGGAGGTCCCACAATGGAAGTGGGAAAGCGTCTCGATGGACTTTATTGACGGATTACCGAGATCAAGGAAGGGTAATACGGGTATTTGGGTTGTGGTAGACAGACTTACTAAGAGCGCCCATTTCATTCCCGTGAAGAGTAAGAGGACTGCTCCATGGTTAGCCTCCGTATACATTCGAGAAATAGTTCGTTTGCACGGTGTTCCTTCTAGCATAGTGAGCGACCGCGATCCTATTTTCAC
This sequence comes from Allium sativum, assembly GCA_030737875.1. Classification (NCBI taxonomy): domain Eukaryota; kingdom Viridiplantae; phylum Streptophyta; class Magnoliopsida; order Asparagales; family Amaryllidaceae; genus Allium; species Allium sativum. The sequence goes on along the minus strand of CM060926.1, from coordinate 9,703,243 downwards.
TAGCGAATTTTGGAGAAGCTTGCAAGAGGCGGTAGGGACTCAGTTATGTTTGAGCACCGCATATCATCCTCAGACGGACGGCCAGACCGAGAGGGTGAATCGTATTCTAGAGGACTTGTTGAGGTTATGTGTCTTAGATTTCGGAGGTACATAGGAGGAACATCTTCCGTTGGTAGAATTCGCATATAATAACAGCTTTCAGTCTAGCATTGGCATGGCACCGTTCGAAGCTCTTTATGGACGGCCGTGTCGTTCGCCTACATGTTGGTGGGAAGCTACAGATAAGATCTTGCTTGGGCCCGATATGATTAGAGAGAATTCGAAAAAGATTGATTTGATCCGAAGAAGGATGAAGACGGCGCAAGATAGGCAGAAATCTTATGCGGACAAGAGGAGGTCAGATCTTGAGTTTGATGTTGGGGACATGGTCTTTGTCAAAGTGTCTCCATTACGGAACGTCGTTCGCTTTGGGTCCGTTGGGAAGTTAGCACCAAGGTTCGTAGGGCCGTTTCCTATTAAGGAAAGGATTGGGCAGATGGCGTATAGAGTGGAGTTTCCCGAGAGACTTAGTGGTGTACACGACGTATTCCATGTATCATATTTGAGGAAGTGCTTGCACGAGACCGCGGAAGTGGTAGAGCCGAGCTTGCTTAGAGAGGTGGAGATCGAGCGTGATGCAACGATTCGATGAGCTCCTACGCGCATTCTTGGGTCGGAGATTAAGAAATTGAGAAATCGAGAGGTCAAACTAGTCAAAGTGCAATGGAGAGATGATTAGAGCAACGCTACTTGGGAGACGAAAGCGAAGATGCGTTCATTGTACCCTTTTCTTTTTGAGGGTATGTCTTTTAATTTCTCCTTTATCGCTTACCTTGTACTTATCTTATCTTTAGTACGTCCTCTCGCTAGTATCTTTGACCTTTAGATAGGGTAGTCCTATGGTTGAAACATGTGTTTGAGACATGTTATGGATGATGGATGCACGTGGATGCAAGTGTTTGCTAGTGGTTGCTCGTGGATGCATATACACACACTTTAGGCACTAGATCGGCTCAGTCACTTCATATTGCATATTGCATATAAATGTGTGTACATATTTAAGTAATGGGTGAATAATGGTTGTACCATCATATGGATGTTGCATTTTGGTGAATGGTTGTGCACACATGTAGAAATGATATGTATCGATAAGGTTCTTTCGCATACATAATGGACGCATGGCACTATCATGGTTTGCATTAAGGAGGTCAACTGAATCAGTAGACCGCCTGATTTTGCATTAGATAAGGAACATATACACACACTTCTTGCATATGTTCATACAACATTAGAAATTTTATAAGGACAATGGATGCCGTGTTTGATGGTTGAGTAGATGGTTGTTTGGATGGTAGGATATACATTCTCCTTAACTTGGAGATTTCGGGGGCGAAATCCTTTAAGGAGGGGAGAATGTAACACCCCAGATTTTTGAATAATCGAATTAAATAAATTAAAGAATAATTAATCTCAGACGTGAGAATTATGGGGATTGGGTTGCACCATTGTGTTTGTCTCGGAATTCTAGTGAAGATAGAGTCCGAGTTTGCGGGAAACGAGTACCGGATGAAAGAGTTATGGACGAAACAAGTTTGGTGGCAAAGTAAAGAAAAAAAATTAAAAAAAATGCACTGGCGCACTTGGGAAGTGCGCCAGTACATATTAACACTGGCGCACCTGCCAAGTGCGCCCAGGACGAGGCTGGAGCCTGCACAGCTTTCTGGTTCAGACTGACCCGTGTTGTTGAGTCCATTCTGACTCCTTGCTGAGTCATTAGGGCTGACTCATCACCCTATCATGATTGAATGGTTTTGATTAACCCTAAGAACATCCGACGGCTTAAATTAATTCATAACTCTATAAAAAGACCCATAGACTCAAACCCTAAATCAGAATTAAAACTAAACCTATGGCCGTCATGCTGTTGTCTTGAGCCCTAGAGCAGCCGCCACCAAATTAAAGACGAAGAACAGCAACCAAATCAGAACTATTCAACCCTAACAGCGATTCTTCATCAAAGGAGCGCTAATTCAACTCCAGAAATCAGAATTCAGAACTCAAGACTGCTTTTGAGTTGTGAGTTCGATAGTTTTAGCAAAATAATTAATAATTTAATTAGATTAAGTTATAACGCGGATTGTATGGATGTGATATGAAGTATTGATTGCATGTTGTAATTATGTTATAGGATTATGATTGAAATATCTATGATGTTATGTTGTGATGCAAAGTTATGTTGCTATCATCCATGTTGTAATTTTATATATAATCAAATCGTCATGTTTCTTATGCTAGTTTGTGATATTGATTCATATGATAAATCATATGTAGGAAAGTTTAGATGTTGATTCAAACATGCACCATATACAAGTTTAGGTAGAATTATATGTGACCTTACATGGCTATGACACCTAGTTTATGTGAGAATTTAATTGAAATTTAGGCTATGACATATGCTAAATTCTACATGATACTTTACATGTTAGATATTAGTTTACACCATTTTTGCGATGTATAGATCACATATGAGAGTTTATGAGTTGGATATGAATCATGATATGTTATTACCTATGCAAGTTTACCCCTTTTAGATATAGGTCTATGACATGTGATGTTTATGCGAGTTTGTGGATATTATTTCATCAAGTTAACACATTTAGATATAGATCTATGACATATGATGTTTATGCAAGTTTGTGGCCATTTTCTCATCAAGTTCACACCTTTAAATTTGGATCCATGACATATGTTGTTTATGCAAGTTGTAATCTTGGCCTATGCAAGTTTTAGATGTAGAATATCATTCACATATGCAGGTTCACCCCTATGTTAGATCTATGTTTTAATTATGTGTATATATTGTGATGTTTTCTTTTATTTCATGAGTTAGACTATTCGAGTCTAACGTATATTTTTACGTTGAACGAACAAACGTACTACGTGGGGAAAAAGGGGATAATATTAATATTTAATTGGCATAAATGCCTTAAAAGGCATAAAATAAAATTGTGGTGAAATTGGTATGATTTTACATACCATAAATGGATGGACATAATTGAGTCAATTATGGACATCGCTAAATTTGGAATTGATTGATAATTTGAATAGGGAAAGTAATTCAAATTGGGGGTGATTAATTAGGAGTAATTAATCGTCTAGGACACGAGGTTAGGCTCTTTTGTGGTGTAAGACTGCCCGGACCCGCGCGGCAAATCCAGCTGCCACAAATGCCAGTCTAATGTAAGAGGTCTTAGGCATAAACTAAATACGTAACAATTGTAAAGACACGAGGTTAGGCTCTTTTGTGGTGTAAGACTGCCCGGACCCGCCCGGCAAATCCAGCAGCCACAAATGTCAGTCTAATGTGAGAGGTCTTTATGAGGTTACGGTCTTAATGAATTAAGAAACACTTAACCAGATAAGCATGTAGTGGGACATGAGGGGGTTAAGTGGGTGCCTTGGGTGGTATGTGGAATCTAGTGGGTGCCTTGGGTGGCATTTGGAAATACGATTAGAAACACTTAACCAAAATGTGAAACATGTAATTGAAACATGAATAAGAAGTGGGTTAAGTGGGATGTACTAGAGGGGACCAAGCTTAGGTGGATAGCTTGTGTCAAGTAATGGGGGCCCGTTTCAACCAGTAACCCATACGTATCTTTGTGGGCTTGACCCAAGTCGAGGGCGGGACACGCATACTGGGCTTGACTGTAAGAGGCCAAACCGGGTTAGCGGTGGCAACGCAAGTCCAACGGGTTCAAATGTGTGTGTGGACCCGGGCTGGTAGGTAAGACGTTGTTGCATCGTGTAGGTATAAGCCGTGCATTCTTGGTTGTATCGGGTTGCCACTTTGGGGAGTGATACACCCCACTGTGGGCCAGCAAGGGTATCTACGAGTTCGGGAGCCGATCGTTTGGGGGTAGTGGGTACACCTAGTGGAGATAGGGGCAGACGACACCTATGAAGGCAGCTAGGGGTGCACGAAACTACCAATATCATTATTAAGTCTCTTGGCGGGATCAACCTTAGGGTGACTAGTGGTGGTGCAGTATACTAGTGGCGGTGCAGTATAGCAATTATCCCATAGTGTTGGTGTAGTTTAGTAATCATCCTATAGTGGTTTAGGTGTGCTTAACGATATTGTTGATCATCCTGTTTCCTTATTTACTCTGCCATACTCAATGGTTCATGATCATTTCCTTATTTTCCAACTTATGCCTTAGCCTAGTTACTTTGTTAATTATATTGTTAGAATTATCGCACTCGCCAGACTTTATGTCTGACCCCCTTTTCCATCTCTTTCCTTCCCCCCCTCCCAGGTGCTCAGGTTGGAACTAGCACCAGTGGAGCTTGATTTTTGACTACATTTAGAAGATTTCTTGGACCGCTGAAGTTAAGTTCAGCTTCTCTTTATTTATGGCTATTTTAATGTTGGGGATTATGTCTTTTAGTTTATGTACTTTGTTTTATCCAGATGGATATGATGTACTTGACTTTGGTTTTTATGGTTTTGATGATGTAATCAAACATATGGGTTTATCCGCTGCAATGAAATAAAGTTTTAATTTTCAAGTACTGCTTTATATCTGTCTTGTTGTGATTTTCTGTTCTATATTCGCCTCAAACGCTCCACTGAAGTTAAGGAATTCCCTTTGCGAGTGACCTTAAGGGAGGTGGGGTGTTACAGTCTGTGTCTCTAATTCTATGTTTAATTTTGTGCCTCAGTAGTTGCTCCCATATAGGTATGTAGCACTGAGTTGTTGATACACTATTTACAGAAGTACTTTCATGCAAATGTATATGCAGTTTTATTGCAGTAAAGCGACTTCATGTACTATGTGCGCATGATGTATGTTTGTTTTAGTTGACCAATTATATTTTTTTCTTTCGTCTATTACTTCACTATCCACTGTTTCAATCTATTTCTTTACTGATAGGCCATCAAATTCACGAAAGAATGTCAACCAGCAAAATACTCATCTAGAAATTGGTACGGTAGCAACAATGAATATTTCCAGTCCATTATATAATAATATAGGCACGGGATTCAAAAAAAAAAAAAGAAATCATGCCGACCATATTCGTACGTTACACAGATGAATATAGTTCAGAAAATTTGGTTTACGTTCGGTTTGCAATGTTGTAAACTATGATACAGTGCAATCAGGTATTTTTTTGTTGAAATAATGACATCATAATTTCCTAAATTGTGCTCTTCGTTGTTCGTTTTTTTACCGACGTCTTAGGTACCATTTGATTTTCAAACTGCCCAATTAATGTTCACGTCCGCGTCGGACGCTTCCGAGGCAACGATGTGGAGCCCACACCATTTTCCCCTTCCAACTGAACAATTCAAAAGATAACTTTTGCGTTCGACCCCCCGTCCGACGCAAGCCAACAGCTGTTTTTCTAGCCTCTTTTATACATATCTATACAAATAAAACACATACAAATAATTAATAAAATAATAATTTTACCCCTTTCAATTTACCCCTTTCGTAAAAAAACACATTCTTCGTTCGTAACAATTTCCCTTCAAACAACCCTTCAAAATAATCCTTTCAAATTCTCTTGCACGTTCAAAATCAAACGCACCCTTAATTTTTTTTTCCATCTAATTGCCTGAATATGCAACTCATAATCCACCTATTTTGTCATTTTCCACCTATTTACTACGTAGCATGCATCATTGAAAGGTAAGTTCCATGAAGACGTACAAGATACAAAAATTGTGTAGGGTGCATTAACTATTATCCTACACATGGATACACCATATTTTACTTCTCTTTCCACAATTGCATGTTTACAAAAAACATTTTCATTATGGGTCATATTAGCATCACTTTCTACCTCAGACTCCATGGAAATATTAGCTAAAACTTCTTTATGATGGTAATAACCATGTATATGAAGTTACAAATAATTCATGATTGATTACGCTAACCTTATTGGAACATCATTATTGTAGTAGTATATGGCTTGCAAACATTGATTTGCAATTATTGACCATTATTTTTACAGTTATTAATATATTATATTATTAAAATTTTCAACTTTAAATCATGTTTTGCACTTTGTTAGATGTCATGTTTTTATCCTATTATTGCAAAATGACACTTTGTAAGATGTACTTTCTAGATTGATAATGGATAACAAATATGCATAGTACTTAAGTATAACGTAAGTTTTAAATTTACCATGTTTAGAATCAATTCCAAAAATTTACAATAAAATTATAACACTTATTTATTTTATATAATAAAATACATTATTCTTTCTTTTTTCAGGTTGAGCATTCATGTGCAATGGTTTATATCCACAATTTCCATTCTTCCCGATGTCGGTGAAATTGAGCAAGCCGGCACCCAACGAGCGCAAGAAGTTCAACCTAAAGAAGCCCACGTACGATCAGAGGAAAAAGAGCCTCATCGAGCGCATGTATGCTCTCAATGCAACTGTTGTTGCTAACATTATGGGACATGTGAGGAGGATGATTTCATTGAGTTTAGCTTATCTGTATTATTACTGTTATTTTTTACTTCAAACTTAGCATTGTTTAAGTGTTTATTTAATTCTGTATGTGATGAAGAAGGTAAGTTTGTTATGTTAGATTTTTGTTTAATGGTTTTTGGGATCTTCTTTTTTCTAAAAAAAACTTGGTTTTTTAGAATATGCTTTGCTGGTTACCTCTCAACTTATATTTTCCAAATATCGTGTTCCGTTCCATAAATTCTTCTGTTAAGTTGTATCCGTTGGAGCAAATGATAAATATTTTTGAAATCTAGCCTCTTATCGTCTTACGTCAATTAAGATGCATGCACAAAAGACAAAAGGTGCTTGGTCTGTTGGATTAGAATGTTCAAGACGAAAATGATTATCTTTGGTGTATTTGTATTATGTTGCATCTGATATGGAAAACGAATATGTGACAATAACAATATTGGAAAAAATCTTAGAAAAACTAACGAAGTAAAAGAAAATACAACTTCAAACAGTAGACTATTGCAACAAAATTTTCAAATCATAGCTAATTGTATTATTTTCTAAAATTGTATTATTCTCAACGGTGTGAAGCCATAACCAGACTTAGAGGGGATAATATTAAGCTTAGAATGCAGATACGAGAACGTGATACTTAGGAAATGTACTGTAAAATCACATGCGATCAAAGCACAATTAAGTTACATGTAATGAGTCACATTTAGCTGAGGTACAAAAGTATATGTTCAAATTCGTAAGTGACGGGTACCAGTTTTTGGTTTATAACCGGGGGTATACATGTAGTGCACCTTCATAATGCAGGAAAAGATATGAGTATTGGTTAATGATATTGACCTGGTGCAAGTTGATTAATCACATTCTTAACTTCATGTTAAATAAATATTCAATTCCACCTCACTGTCCGTAACTTTTAGTTCGAAATTTGAACAATTTATTACATTAATTTTCCAGATGTATATTTTACAAAATGCTCCTATCAAAGATATTTCCACCATTTACATATCACGCTTTGCAATTATTTCTTATTGATTCATCTTAATTTAGGATTTATCAAAATACCATAGTTTGTTTTCAACATTACACAACACAAAAAATTATATACCATTAAATCCACAAAATTTCGAATCACGTCTTAGTTTTATTTTATTCGATGTCCCCATAACTGATCCGAATGAAGCCACAAACGCATTTCCGGTTGAACTTCCGTCTACGTTTAAATAACCCACTAAAATTTCATGTTTAACTGCACCATTAACGTTATGTGCAAACACACCGCACACTACTTTTACGGTCCACCATCATGCCGACATCACTCTAACTTACGATATATAACTACAAATTTGCAGCAACTTCCAATTACATAACCAATGATCAAGTATCGTTATACTTATACTGCGACGAACTAATTCTATCAATACCACATGACATTTCCTTCCTTATACCAACAGCTCTCACCTATGCTTACATAACTAATCCACATGTCAATTCATTTTATGTCAACATGTACACACCAAGAGCCACCAGAACCCGACTCCAAGTTGCTTCTCCTTCACACCAATTCTTCTTTACCTGCCCGTGTGCGAAGCACGGGTTCCAACCTAGTCTTAATAAGAAATCAAAATAAGTATTTAAGTTACAAATAGTTTTTGTAATAATGTAACTCAAAATTGTTATGAAATCATATGAATAATATGTAAGTTAAACTATGCATGTTTAAATTATATAAAAGATAAGTTTATATTTTATAATAAAATCAAAAAGTTATATTAACTTTGTATATCATTTTAACATGTTTATATAATATTATTAATTTATATACTTTTAGTATATATATTTTTAAACAAGGTATAAGAAAATAAGTAGACAAACAAAGTTAATAACTAGAATTTGAACTGGCATTTTCTAATTGAAAACATGGAGTGAAGTTTGAACGTTTAAACTTTTGAAATTCAAAATTTTAATTTCATTATGTTGACATGACCATTAATGTATGTCGACATACATGTAGAACATCTAAAAACATATTGTTTTGACTTCTTGGTTTTATTATATTATCGATTTATATTTCAGGTTTAACTATTTCTTGAAATAATATTAATCCTAACAAATATCCAAAATTTATTTTAGTATTTTACTATTTATTATTTTATTGATATTTTGAAATTCAAAATTCAAATTTGAATTTTAAATTTCATGTTTTAATTTTAAAGTATAAATCTCAAATTTAAAACAAAGCAAAGCAAACAAAACATCCATTCAGCCAAAAAAATAATAATTAAGGCATACCCGGTTTTTAGATCCATTTCTTTGACATTTTCTGAATTTTGAATTACTGCGAAACATATATGTGAATTTTCGATTTATGGTTCTTCATCGCTTGATGATGAATCTGAATTATATTTACATCTTCCGGAATTTGATGATGAGATCGATGATTTAATAGTTTAACCCACTTGATGTCAAATTTTTGAATTTGAATTTGAATTTGAATGAATGGATACTTCAACTATTATAAACCCTAAAGTCATATCTCTTCATAAACTCTTATTTTCTTAATTTGATGTCTCTTGGCCAACTGTCATCAAAGATAACTTCTTTTGCTGCAAAACAACATACATTTTCAAAGAATCAAGTAACTTTTCAAAATAACTACTTGTAATTTGAGATAATAACATCATGATGATTCTGTGATATACCTATTTAAACTTTTCATGAAATCATATCATGATAACTTGATTTTTCAATAAAATTGAATACAGACGCATCTACTACTGGTACAATACATGAATTAAAACTAGTGTTAACAATTATTTAAAAATTTGCCATTTAAATTTTTTGGAAATCAGATTATGAACTTTTTGAAAGACCTTGCTCTGAAACCAATTGTTAGGGAATGCAGAAAGGATCGTTATGGCAAAACAAACACCAGTGGGGGGGAGGTGAATAGTGTTTTTTAGAATTTAAACAAAATCTTAAACTTACGTGAACCACTAGATGAATCAAACACCACAAGCACAATCATAGACACAGATTCAAACACAGATGAAAAAAATAAACAAAAATAAAAATGCAGAAAAGGAAAGAACACACCATATTTTATACTGGTTTGGATTGCTCCTACGTCCAATCCCATACAACGTTGGATTGCATATAGTTTTATTGCTATATCAAAATCCGATTACAACCTCCTTGATTTTACGGCTAAAAGGGATACCATCGATTCCATCCTTGATTTCACGGCTATAAGGGATACCACCGATTCCGTCCATGATTTCACGGCTACAAGGGATACTACTACCCTAAATACAACCCAAACAATTACAAACAGCCTTATAACTCTTCAACAACACTTGATTCAGAGACTAGAGAGTGTAGAGAGAAGAAGTTTGATCAAAACGGAATTGAATTTGGGAGAGTATAAGTGTAGAAATCATAAAAATGATTAAGAATAATGGTGTAGTGGAAGAGAGTGAAGATAGAGAAGAAGAAATGAATAAAAATTCGAATTCAATCCCTTTTTATAGTGTGTGAAAGGTTGCAACGTTTCTTGAGCGTTACAAATGGTGAAAAGACACTTCCTTTCAAATTTAAATTTCTGACAGTTATATGTCGACATAGCCTTTTTTTGTATGCCGACATATCATTTTATGATTTTTAAAGTATTTAAATCAATATTTAAATTCTGGATATTCCTGAAACAAAACTAGTTGCTAAAACATTATTTTTCAAGTATAAAAATATAAGAAATTATTAATTAAACATATGATTAAAAACTTAATATATATATATGTGATATAAAAAATATATATATAATATAATTATAAACATATATAATATGATTATAAACGTATATATAGGAATTTATATAGAAATATTTATAAACTATATATAAACAAAAGGTTATATGAAAACTTCAGAGTTTAAATAATATTATAACCAAATATAAACTTAGTAAAACATTTTTAATAAAACTATAAAAATAAGAATACTTATAGATTAGGAAATATATATGAAATCATAAGTTTGAAATTCTTGGAAGATTAAAAATTATTTCGAGAGAAGTTTCAAATCAATTTAAAAATGATTTTGAATTTGAAAATAGATAATTTAAAAAACAGAGTTTGATCCTGGAGTGCTATTCGGAGTCTTACATAAACTAGACTCTATTACTATATTTATCTTGAAATCTTGATTACTCATGAGTCTTGAATCTACTCTGAATTCTGAACCTCTAAAAGCTCTTAAACTGTACAGTCTTCAGTAATGATTCCTGTATACAAATCCAACACATGTGTGTATATATATATATTCTAGATAAAATTGTTAGTGTATATTTCATAATCAATTATATTTAAATAAGGTTGTTGTCATCAAAACTCCATTCTCCAACAATTATGTTTGGCAACCTTGTCGCATCTGTCACCAATCCACCTAGAACTACATCACATGAAAGCTTATAGTCCAACATGAAAGGGTCAAGGGTGACACGACCATGTTGACAAAACCTGTGTTCTCTACAGTAGAGGCTGTTGACGACAAAAAATGTCAAAAACACCAAAGATTCCTATTACTAGGAATTGTAGTTTAGGTCGCAAGACTAAGTAAAAGAAAGCGGTAAATGACACAAAGGATTTATAGTTGTTCGACCTCGGTAGAGGACTACGTCCAAATTGGAAAGGTGTTGGAATATTATTAATCACTCAAGAATTACAAAGTAGAGGCATGCTCATGAAATATCATTACATTCACTTTCATAGTTGTCATATGCACTACACCATAACGGCCATTTAACAACCCTTTTTTTTCCAATTGCCAACACTTATTTGTGTTGCCCGGTAATAACAATAATAAGCGTTGCTATGCTAAAAAAGTGTTGTCAAAATTAAATAATTATAATTTTTTTATTGTCAACGCTTATTTGTGTTGGTAGGGTTAATTTGTAAGGGTAAAAACGTAAACTGGCATCCTTAACCCTATTTTCCCTTTCTCATTCGTTTGGCCAACGCTTTTGCAAACAACGGCCGCCAAAATGAATAATCTGAATCCCGATTTCAGAAGAAAAAGAAAAGAAAAAAAAACGCAGCATGTTGAGGATTAAAAACTCCAAAATTCGTTCCTCTCTAATCGAAATTTGGGGATCTTTGTTCAACTTTTGCTCTCTTTATACTCGTATTCAACTCGTGTTCACTCCTTCAGGTATAAATTTTGTTTGTTTTTGCGTTGTCAATTTCACGTATAAATTTCATATATCTGGTCTTTATTCATTTCACGTATAAATTTGCAGTGCAGTTGGCTTGTCAAGAGCTAGCAGTGTATTAGGAGGTAGCGGATGATGAAGAAAGTGATGAAAATTGGGATTTTTTTTGGTTGCTGAGATTGCGGTGGAGTGTTAGATCTCATCTCACTTTAGTTTTAGCTTTATACAATTCAGTGTTAACATCTGGTTTAATGTTTTACAGACTTTGGGTTTCAGTTTCTTTTAAGTTTTAATTTCAGTAAAACTCTCTTTTTAGCTGCAATCAGAAATCTCAGTTGAATGTTCTTTAGGAGTAATTTATTATCATTTAGGAATAAAGAAATTTGATTTTTCAATTTTGGAAAAACATTTAGAAAAGGAGTTAACTTTGCCTTTTTATTAAAGAAGTACAGCTATCTTACAACTTCGAATCTCAAACGTTATATGCAAATGAAAAATGAAAGCAAAGCAAATGGCATCAGCAAGAAATAACAGTATTGTTATTTCTGACAAAAAACTTCATTGCATATGCTAGTTTTTTATTAGATCATTAGTTGATATTAATATAGAGTATTGAATAGTGTAATTTAGATATATACATAGTTGTTTCCTCAGATCATTAGTTGATATTAATTTAACTATTGAAGAAGATTGCAACTACAAGGTCAGATAAAATAGTTAAAGTGGTTCCATTCACATCAACCTAAAGATTTCCACCATCAAAATTATAAAATAGTGGCCCTAGAATACTACACATAGTAGTTGTTTCCTTAACTAGTTTATTCCATACTGTGTATGCAAACTCTTGACAATGATGCTTGACCTCTTGAAGTTTATATTGTGTGTTATCTTGCATATATCATAAGTTATGTCTGAAATAATGTGCAAATATTAGACACAAAATAATGTGCAACTACTTATTATGCTCAGTAATTCAACTACTTGTTCTACTTAGCAAAATTTTAAAGTAATTGCAAGGACTGTTATGCTCTTACATAAATATATGCAAATCATTTACATTTTATACACATTTACCTTGCTAAACTTGTTCATCGACAGTCATTGATACACATTGCTATACTATGACATGACATAAAAGATAGAAATTTACTGAGTCGATCGGCTCAGTATTACTGAGCCTAAGGCGCAGTAAAATACGCTGAACAGCTCAGTATTACTAAGCCTTAGGCTCAGTAATACTGAGCCTAAGGCGCAGTGAAACTGGAACGAACGGCGCAGTGAAACTGGACCGAACGGCCCAGTATTACGTTGCATTGAACTGAGCCTAAGGTAGGACAAGCTGCTTAAGTTCATGTATTAATCCCAGCATCATTCTATGTTCTTGTAAAGTGCTTTATTGTTCCTTGATTCTATTAAACAAGATGTTGCAGTTTTATGTTTAGTTTTGCGTGATTACATTGCATTGAAATGAAAGATATTCATATTTTTCTTATCATGTCATGCAGGCCCACGAGAACCTCATGAAGGCTTTTGTTGATCATAATATGGTGCGAATTTATAATATTATAGATGATATTTTAAGTTAATTTGCATGGAATGCCATGTTTTTGAATTTATCAGCACATTTCTTGCAAAATTTAACCATTTTTTATGTTTTATTTTGATCATTTTTTGTTATTAAGATTGATTTCGGTTGAGGGGTAGGGATAGATGAGAGATCGCCTAATTAGTTTTTCGGGTTTTATTTCTGAGGTGATACAAATGCGACATGATTCTCTTATAAATTACAATTGTTTGTTAGTGGTTTTGTAGCTTGAGTAATATCTATGTGAGTACTCTTTATTTGGATGAACAGTTATTTCTTTTATTCTTACTACTTATCCTCTGTAAGACACATGCTTAAATGTTACAACAATTTTGTTACTATTGCAGAGTTTGGGAATAGTAGAAGCTAAACTTTCGGATTGTTTGTTATTCTAGTAATTCTTTTTTATTGCTTAAAGTTATTATTCTAGTAGAATCTAAACATTTGGATGAACAGTTATTTTCTTTTATCTTGCTTTAGGCACTACTGGGTCTAGTTATTGTACCATATATGTATACATCAAATTAATGTTAAGCATAAATTTGTCCTGCCTCACTTTTAATGCATCATATTTCTGTTGCCCACGTTTGATTGTTAAAAATGAAAATAAAAATTTGGAAATTTAACCATAAACTGATGTGCTTGTGTTTTCTTATATTCCTGTATGAGGCATTGTCAGATATGGGAGTTATAGTGAATATGCTCTACATCTTGGTTCTTATGCCTTGTTTTAATGAGCGAAGGAAAATGCACATTGCTAAAGTTCGCTTAAAATAATGGTTGTACCTTTGAAGATGTAACAATATTTGAGAGGTAAACCAATTACCTTCTCCATTCTGTAGTAAATTATGGCATGTGCATACGTTCATTCTTTTACTATATTAAATCTATGTTAAAATACTAATTCAGTGAATACTGAGATACCAATTTTCTATTGCATGACACACAATCATTTTATTTTTTAAATCTTTCTTTGCTTTAGATACAAATTTTGTAATCGATTACAGTGATCACTAATGAAGTTTTAACTTTTGTTAGTGAGTCCGCTTCATATTACTACACGGACAATAGGCCTTGTTGTTTGTTTTTTTATACTAGGTTTCACACAATCTGTGTGCACAGATATATAGAAAAATTTACAATAGTTATTACGTACAAGACATATCACTAATTTCTTCCTTGTACTGATGTTTTGAAACAAAGAACGAGATTCGACTTAATATTTTTTCCATATATTAAATACAGTTTGGTTAAAATTCATGCAGACTGCAACCAACCAACCAAGAAACAAACAACATCAAACACAAGCAGAGCATGCAAACTCTCAAGGCATGAGCCATCCAAAAATCTCAACAAAGTATCACGGTCACAGCTTATCACGGTCACAACCGATCAATTCACAAGTCCAAAACATAGGCAAGGAGCAAAGCGCGTCTCGGCTCAGTCAGGGGCAGAATTAGCCCTGGGCTCAGCTGGGTTGTAGCCCAGGGTAGAAAAGTAACACAGAAGAAAAAAATTGCTACTCAACTAAGCCCAACGCTCGAAAGCTGAAAGGAGGAACTTGTGCTCTGAGCCACAATCTGCACTCCAAAGCCTCCAAAATCGCAAATTGCAGTCATACATTACTAATCTTTTCTTTTCTGTCTGATGTCCTTTATAGCTTCTCTTGTTGACAAACTCGAGGATTTAGAGAGAAAATATCTTTCCATCTATAGCCTCTTAAATAGATCGTTTCAGTTTTGGGCTAGGACTGCAGAAATTTACACAAGCAACAAGGTTTCTTCTTTATATGTTCGGTTGATTCTAATTTTCAATCTTTTCCCTTTCAATTTTAATTTTGCAACTGAAAACTTTTGTATTCATTGGTAATCGTAGGTTTGTCAAAGATGTAGAGAAGTAGGATCTGGGAAAAGCAGCACGAGGTTGGAGCTAAGAAGATGTATTCTTTGTGTTCTAAACTTAGTGGGCTTTTTGTGAAGGTAATTTTCTTGCTGATTTCATTAAAAAAACGAAAAAATAAAAAGGAAAAAAAGCTTGTACTTTAGTAATTTGTTTTGTTCAGTGAGTACTAGGAAGGGAAAAACAGAATGAATTACGCACCCAACTTCTCCAGTTTTCCGCTCTCCGTCCTAACCCTTGCTTGCGAAAAAAAGAAAAAAGAAAGCGTTCTTCTCTAATCTTTAGTTCAGCGGATTTTCAACAGCATCTCAGCTCGATACATTAATCAGTTCTGGTGGTTTTTAATCGTAGATTGAAAATTGATTTCTTGAAGGAAAAACCCTAAATTTTTGGTTAGCAATTTGCATTACTGCACATAGTTATTAAGGTATTGCTGAATTATTCTCTGTTTGTGATTGTTAATCCAATTGTTTTTTGCTTGAAGATTGAAATGAGAACACAATTTTATAGATTTAGATAATTTGTGCTTTTACCTAAAGTAGTTTTGAAAAAAAAATTAAGAACTGAAATGAGTGATACTACTCAAAGAAGAAAATCGATTACCTTGTTGTTGAGTTCATTTGTCTAAATGCCTTAAAAATTAGCCCAGCGTAGTCCTAATTCCTGGGTCCGCCCTTGGGCTCAGTCAAAACATACCAGCTAATTAATCCACCTTTAAAGCTTAACCCTGCACTTGGGTTGGTAATAATGACAGTTACCTTAATAACATTGGTGTTTTATGGGCGTGTACCAGCTGTTGTGTGTCTCTGCATTTGCTTCTATGTGTTGCCTCTTTTCAAAGAACTGGTGATAGAGGAGAATGGAAAAGGTAAGAGAGTTTCTGAAGCAGTCGATGTGGAATCGACGGAGCATAAGAAAAAAGTAGCGTTAGAAGGATTGCTTGGAAAAAATAAACACGGCTTGGCCAGGCAGAATCTGAGAAGAAACTAACTTCTCATGGAGTTATTGCTTATGTTTTGTTTTGTATCCCTAGTTATCTGTCACCATGTGTTCATTTGATTTCAAACATTGATCAACTAATCATCTATATTTCATATGATAATGTGGGACACATAAAATTATGATAATTAGTGTCTAAAATTTAATGGGACGCGGGACACATGAAGACATGCAATTTTGGGGTAATGGTTTCAAATATTTACATGAGTTTTCCTGTACAGATAATACAAAGAAGTTTTGCAGAAAAACAATTGGAATATGACGTCATTCTTTCGAGAGTAGTGTTCAACAGAATGTTTATCACCGGTGTACAAGTAATACATATATGGGTGAAGCATCTGTAATCTTATTTGATTATAGAAGACTTTTATTCTGTTAGTAAAAAAATTAGTTGTAAGGATAAAAGCAGCATAAAAGATGATCAAACAAGTCAGTGATCAATTGTGAGAATAACTTATTATCATTTATTTTATGCTTTGCAATGTATTTTGATGCTTGGATGGGAGTAACATGATGAAGACCCGTTTAAGGTACTTTTTTTAAGTTTCATTTCTTCCTTATTTAGTATACATAGTCTGTTCATGATGTGAAGAGTTCATACTCAGTTTTCTGGAAGGATTCCAAGTAAATTAAAATAATCTTGACCTGTATTGCGTTATATATAAATGTCAACTGTAAGATTTTACTGTTAATTGAGTCGTAGGTAAAAGTTATTTTTATTCTTTTGAAGCTAAACGGTTCTATTCATTTGCAGACTATGTATGTAGCTTAAAAAATAAGCCAGGATTTATATACAAATTAATCGAGCAGAAAATAAAATTATGAAACAGTGCAGTATACACTTAATTTATTACACATTTACAAGTTAACATTATTTATAGGAGAACATATACCAGTTATTTAATATCATAAGTACAAGGTTAAATAGCCTGAGCATTGACATTAATCTGACTCCGCTACTTTTTCCTTCAAATGCAAGGTTATATTTGTAGACACATGATCCATTGTAATAGTAAAATTCTAATGCGTTTTTACCTTCTGCATTTTTCATTTTACAAACATTGTAACACTTGGTTATTCTATTTTAGTTGTACTACCATTCTGTTTTCATTATCTTAATACTATAGGTTTTCTTCTTTGTGAAAATAGATGCACAGAACAATATACAGGAAGAAATATTAGTTATGATTGTTATATTAGTTCTACTGCCATTAATAAAGTTTATAAATGAGGTCACTACAGATTTACGAATAAAAAGTCATATGTTAAGCACAAAAAATAAATGCCAGAACTTTCAAGTTCACAGCAGATAAACAAATAACATCATAATAGATTTTCACTACAATTTCATCAAAAGTTTTTTAGCATCGTCTTTCCCTTAAGAATCAGTTTTTCTTGTAGCTTTTAAAACCATGAGTTTTCTCACATTAATAATAAACAAAACAACTCATTTCCTTAGACAAATTTTGGGCGTTATAACCTCCCGCTTCTGTAATTATGATCAATAAAAATTCAACTTTTAAATAAGCGCTATAACTCATTTCCTTAGAAATTTTTTAATTTAAATGCTATAACTTCCCACTCCAATCTCAGTTTCTAAGCTGAGCCTGGCTCATTTTAGAAATTGAACCTTTCGGCTCGGTTTCGATTCGAAACTGAGCCAATCTCAGTTTAGTAACCGAGCCGGAAAGGCTTGGTTTCGAATCGAAACCGAGCTGACAGGCTCAGTGTCTAAAATGAGCTTTTCCGGCTCACTCGGCTTAGCTGAACTGAGCCTGTGGCTCACCTTAAACTGAGCCTCGTAGGCTCAGTCTAAGGCTCGGTTTGAACTGAGCCTCTTTAGGATCAGTTAAATTGAGCCTTATAGCTCAGTATAACTTATCCTAAATAGGCTTAGTTTTATTGAGCCTGTAGGAACTGAAATACTTATGTGTGTTCTGTTTCTTTTTTTTTCAAGGAGCTGAAATTTTCAATTTAATGTGATATTAAATGAATGCAGGCACTTCTAGAGGAAGCGGATGCACTGATGGTCCTCAACTGATGGTCCTCAAAATGGAATGAACATGTTATGTGAATTTTCAGACGGAGACTTTGTTATATAGCTGGAGTTTCGTATTCGATATTTGTAGAATTTTATTTATGTGTTGAATTTGGCGACTTAATTATGTGTTTAATTTAGAACCTTAATTATGTATTGTATTTTTCTGATAATGTCATTACTTGATTATGAATGTTGTTTATCGGTGTTCATTGAGTTATACATTTTAAATAGAGAATAATATTAATTTTGGGTTCATATTAAATATTGTCTATTTTATAATCATGTTAGTTATTAATTGATTATTAATGTTAGAATATGGCAATTACCAGCATATATTTTTATTACTATTAAGATTTATATTTGTTGTAAATGAAAATCTTGCAGCATTTGTAACCGTTTAGAATGAAAATGTTCCAACCCTTATAGGCATTGCAAAGAAAAATCTTCCAACGTCTATAAGTGTTACGAGAGCAAATATACCAACGCTTATAATGGTTGCAAAGGAAAACCCACCAACGCTTACAGGCGTTGGGAAAGAAAATCTACCAACACATATTAGCGTTGCAAAGGAAAATCTACCAACGCTTATAAGTGTTGGAAATAAATTGCCACGCCCTTATAGCAACACTAATAAGCGTTGCTGAAATTGTTTGCGACGGTTATACTCGTTGGCAATCACCTGTTTTGGTGTAGTGATGCTAAATATTTGGGAAAAAGACTATTTAGTCCTTCTTCTTCCTCAAATAGGAGATGCTATTAATGAGGCTCATGAAGCTCTGTGAAGGTCCCAAATGGTAGAAATCCAACCTCTTTGAAGTGTGAGGCTATGGGATATTTATAGGAGAGGGGTTAGGTCGGATTAGGTAGGAGTAGGTAAGAATGGGGGACCACATGCAGAAATTCTCACCCGCCACCTGCACCTGTGCAAAATTCGAACCTGACTGTCGGGTGCGAAATTTCGCACCATGCTGGGTGTGAAGTCCGCCTCTCGAGGGGCGCGAGGACCATAGATACAGGCTCTCGGGGCTTGTGACTCCTTAAGGATTTGAGGCCTCGGTTTGGCAATGTTTTGAAGGGGCAACGAGGTTCACGGAAGTTGCTGGCTAAATCTTGTTTTTGAGTCGATCTAGTAATTATAGGCAACACACTTGTTGGCGGAAATCGGATGAATCGGGCGGTGCCCACAGTTTGGACCTAATCGGGCGTAGCCTATAGGTTGATCGATGCCGGGACTGTGGGGCCTCGGACCCCCACCGGCACTGCGCCCGGACCTGCTTGATCGCTTGCCTTCAGCTCGGATATAGATGGATACTAATGGACGTCGCGTTCAAGGGACGCAACATCCTGATAGTGGGCAGACTCGAGACTTCTAGTACTAGACCTCGGATGATATTGGCGACGCCTCTAGGATGTAATATCACGCGATATATTGAGTCGACCATGTCTTGCGTACAAATGTTAACCGGTCTTTTGGTCTGGTTCCCAAAAATACGCAAGACACGCTCGACTCAACATATTGCGTGATATTATAGCCCAGAGGCGTCGCCAATATCATTCGAGGTCTAGTACCAGAAGACTCGAGTCTGTCCACTAGCAGGATGTTCCTTCCCTCGAGCGCGACGTCCATCAGTGTCCGTCCGCATCCGAGCTGAAGGCGAGCCGTGCTCCGAGCCGAAGGCGAGCCGTCAAGCGGGTCCGGGCGCAAAGTCGGTGGGGGTCCGGAGCCCCACAGTCCCGGCGGCGATCGACCTGTGGGCACCGCCCGATTAGGTCGAAAATGTGGGTACCGTCCGATTCATCCGATTTCCGCCAACAAGTGTATTGCCCAGAATTACCAGATTGACTCCAGCCAGCAACTTCTGTAAACCTCGTCGCCCCTTCAAAACATTGCCAAACCGAGGCCTCAAATCCTGAAGGAGTCACAAGCCCCGAGCGCCCGTATCTATGGTCCTCGCGCCCCTCGAGAGGCGGACTTCGCACCCAACAGGGTGCGGAATTTCACACCCAGCAGGTGCGAAATTTCGCACCGAGCAGTCAGGATTGAATTTTGCGCAGGTGCAGGAGGCGAGTGCGAATTTCTGCATGTGGTCCCCCATTCTTACCTACTCCTACCTAATCCGACCCAACCCCTCTCCTATAAATAGCCCATAGCATCACACTTCGAAGAGGTTGAATTTCTATCATTTGGAACCTTCATAGAGCTTCATGAGCCTCATTAATGTCATCTCCTATTTGAGTAAGAAGAAGGACCGGACATTCCAAATGTGACCGGACCTTCCAAAAATGAGCGGACCTTCCAATAGTGAGCGGACCATCCAGAAGTGAGCGGGTATTCCAAAAGTGAACCGGACCCTCCAAAAGTGACAGGAACATCCAAAAGTGACTAGACCTTCCAATAATGACCAGACCTTCCAAAAGTGACCGGAACTTCCAATTGTGACCGGACATTCCAAAAGTGACAGGGCCTTTCAATAAAGACCAGACCTTCTGGACCTTTAAAAAGTGACCGAACCTTCCAAATGTGCCTGGACCTTCCAATTGTGACCGGACCTTCCGATAGTGACCGGAGCTTCCAAAAGAGACTAGAGCTTCCAAAAGTGAATGAACCTTCCAAAAGCGATCGGACCTTCCAAAAGGGACCGGACATTCCAGAAGTGACCAGACCATCCAAAAGTGAACCTTCCAAAAGTGACCGGACCATCCAAAAGTGACCGGACCTTCCAATAGTGACCGAACTTTCCAAAAGTTACCGGACCGTCCAATAGTGTTCTGACCTTCCAATAGTGATCGGACCTTCCAAAAGTGATCGGACCTTCCAAAAGTGATCGGACCTTCCAAAAGTGACCGAACCTTCCAAAAGTGGTCGGACCTTCCAATAGTGACCGGACCTTCCAAAAGTCACCAGACCTTCGAATAGTGACCGGATCTTCCAATAGTGACCGAACCTTCCAAAAGTGATCGGACCTTCCAAAAGTGATCGGACCTTTCAAAAGCGACCGGACCTTCCAAAAGTGGTCGGACCTTCCAATAGTTACCCGACCTTCCAAAAGTCACCGGACCTTCGAATAGTGACCGGATCTTCCAATAGTGACCGGACTTTCCAAAAGTGATCGGATCTTTCAATAGTGATCGGACCTTCCAAAAGTGACCGGACCTTCCAATAGTCACCGGACCTACCAAAAGTGAGCCGACCTTCCAAAAGTCACTGGAACTTCCGATAGTGCTCAGACCTTCCGATAGTGATTGGACCTACTTCCAAAAGTGAGCGGACCTTCCAAAAGTGAGCGGACCTTCCAAAAGTTACCAGACCTTCCAAAAGTGACTGGAGCTTCCAATAGGCGTCGGACCTTCCAAAAGTTACCGGACATTCCAAAAGTGACAGGACCTTCCCATTAGTGACCAGACCTTTCAAAGGTGACCGAACTTTCCAAAAGTGACTAGACCTTCCAAATGAGACCGGACCTACCAAAAGTGACCGGAACTTTCAAAAGTGATCAGACCTTCCAGTAGTGACCGGACCTTCCAAAAGTGACTGGATCTTCCAATACTGGTCGGATCTTCCAAAAGTGGCCGGATCTTCCAAAATTGGTCGGACTTTCCAAAAGTTGTCGGGCCTTATAAAAGTGGCCGGACCTTCCGAAAGTGATTGAACCTTCCAAAATTGATCAAACCTTCCAAAAGTGACCGAACTTTCAAAAAGTAATCGGACCTTCCAAAACTAGCCGGACCTTCCAAAAGTGATCCTTCCAAAATTGACCGGACCTTTCAAAAGTGACCGGACCTTTTAATGGTGACCGGACCTTCCAATAGTGGTCGGACCTTCCAATAGTGTTCGAACCTTCTAAATGTGACCGGACCTTCCAAAAGTGGCTGGACCTTCCAATAGTGACCGGGCCTTCCAAAAGTTAACGGACCTTTAAATAGTGACCGGACCTTCCAGTAGTGACCGGACATTCCAAAATCGATCATATGTTTCAATTGTGATCGGACCTTCCAAAAGTGACCGGACCTTCCAACAGTCACCAGACCTTCAAATAGTGACCGGATCTTCCAATAGTGACCGGACCTTCCAAAAGTGATCGGATCTTTCAAAAGTGATCGGACCTTCCAAGAGTGTCCGGACCTTCCAATAGGTACGCTCACTTTCGGAAGTTCTGCTCACTATTGGAAGGTCCGGTCACTTTTGGAAGGTCCGGTCACTATTGGAAGGTCTGGTCACTTTTGGAAGGTCCGGTCAATTTTGGAAGGTTCACTTTTGAAGGAACGGTCAGTTTTGAAAGGTCCGATCACTTTTGTGTAGTCCGGTCACTATTGGAAGGTCCGGTCACTATTGAAATGTCTGCTCACTTTCAGAAGGTACGCTCACTTTCAGACGGTCTTCTCACTATTGGAAGGTCCGGTCATTTTTGGAAGGTTCGGTCACTATTGGAAAGTCCGGTCACTTTTTGATGGTCCGGTCACTTTTGGAAGGTTCACTTTTGGACGGTCTGTTCAATTCTGGAAAGTCCGGTCCCTTTTGGAAGGTCCGATCGCTTTTGAAAGGTCCAGTCACCTTTTGAAGCTCCGGTAACTATTGGAAGGTCCGGTCACAATTGGAAGGTTTGGTCACATTTTGAAGGTTCGGTCACTTTTTGAAGGTCCGCATGCGTCTTTATTGAAAGGTCCGGTCACTTTTGGAAGGCCCTGTCACTTTTGAAAGGTCCTGTGACTATTGGAAGTTCCGGTCACTTTTCAAAGGTCCGGTTACTATTGGAAGGTCCAGTCACTTTTGGAAGTTCCCGTCACTTTTGGAGGGCCCGGCTTACTTTTGGAATGTCCGGTCACTTTGGGATGGTCCACTCACCATTGGAAGGTTCGCTCATTTTTGGAAGGTCCGGTAACTTTTGGAAGGTCCGGCCACTATTGGAAGGTCCGACCACTATTGGAAGGTTCAGCCAGTATTGGAAGATCCGGCCACTTTTGGAAGGTCCGATAATTATTGGAAGGTCCGGTCACATTTGGAAGGTCCGGTCACTTTTGGAAGGTTCAATTTTAAGAGGTCCGCTCAATTTTGGAATGTCCGTTCACTTTTGGAAGGTCCGGTCACTTTTGGAAGGTTCACTTTGGAAGGACCGGTCAGTTTTGAAAGGTCCGATCACTTTTGGGAAGTCCGGTCAGTTTTTGAAGGTCCCATCACTTTTGGAAGGTCCGGTTACTTTTGGAAGGTCTGGTCACTATTGATAGGTCCAGTCACTTTTCGAAGGCCCGGTCACTATTGGAAGGTCCGATCGATTTTGGAAGGTCCAGTCACTTTTTGAAGCTCCAGTCACTTTTGGAAGGTCTGGCAGGTCCGATCAGTTTTGGAAGGTCTCGTCACTATTGGAAGGTCTGGCCACTATTGTAAGGTCCGGTCACTTTTTGAAGGTCCGATCAGTTTTGGAAGGTCCGGTCATTATTGGAAAGTCCGGTCACTTTTGGAAGGTCCGGTCACAATTGGAAGGTCCGGTCACTATTTGAAGGTCCGGTCACTATTGGAAGGTCCGATCACTTTTGAAAGTTCCGGTCACTTTTGGAAGGTCCTATAAATTTTGGAAGGTCCGATCATTATTTGAATGTCCGGTCACTTTTGGACGGTTCGATCATTATTGAAAGGTCCGATCACTTTTGGAAGGTCCGGTCACTATTTGAAAGGTACGCTCATTTTAGGAAGGTCTGCTCACTTTCGGAAGGTACGCTAACTTTAGGGAAGTTCAGTCACTATTGGAAGGTCCGGTCATTATTGAAAGGTCCGCTCACTTTCAGAAGGTACGCACATTTTTGGAAGGTCTGCTCACTATTGGAAGGTCCGGTCACTTTTGGAAGGTCCGGTCACTATTTGAAAGTTCGGTCACTTTTTTATGGTCCGGTCACTTTTGGAAGGTTCACTTTTGGATGATTTGGTCACTTCTGGAATGTCCGGTCCCTTTTGGAATGTCCGATTGCTTTTGGAAGGTCCAGTCACTTTTTGAAGCTCAAGTCACTTTTGGAAGCTCCGATAACTATTGGAAGGTCCAGTCACTATTGGAAGGTCCGGTCACATTTTGAAGGTCCTGTCACTTTTTGAAGGTCCGCATTCATCTTTATTGAAAGGACCGGTCATTTTGGATGGCCCTGTCACTCTTGGAAGGTCCTGTCACTATTGGAAGTTCCGGTCATTTTTGGAAGGTCCGGTTACTATTGGAAGGTCCAGTCATTTTTGGAAGTTCCTGTCACTTTTGGAGAGTCCGGCTCACTTTTGAAAGGCCAGCCCACTTTGGGATGGTCCACTCACTATTGGAAGGTTCGCTCATTTTTGGAACGTCCGGTCACTATTGGAAGGTCCGGCCAGTTTTGGAAGGCCCGGTAACTTTTGGAAAGTCCGGTAACTTTAGGAAGGTCTGGTACCTATTGGAAGGTCTGGTCACTTTTGGATGGTCCGGTAACTTTTGGAAGGTCCGCTCACTTTTGGAAGGTCCGGTTAGTTTTGGAAGTTCCGATCACTTTCGGAAGAAGGTCCAATCACTATCAGAAGGTCCGGCCACTTTTGGAAGGTCCGGTCACTTTTGGAAGGTCCGGTCACTATTGGAAGGTACGGACACTATTGGAAGGTCCGATCACTATTGAAAGGTCCGATCACTTTTGGAAGGTCCGGTCACTATTGGAAGGTCCGGTTAATATTTGAAGGTCCTTTAACTTTTGGAAGTTCCGGCCACTTTTGGAAGGTCCGGTCACTTTTAGAAGGTCCGACCACTATTGAAAGGTCCGACCAGTATTGGAAGGTCCAGCCAGTATTGGAAGGTCCAGCCACTTTTGGAAGGTACGATAATTATTGGAAGGTCCGATCACTTTTGGAAGGCCCGATCACATTTGGAAGGTGCACTTTTAAGAGGTCCGATCAATTTTGGAATGTCCGTTCACTTTTGGAAGGTCTGGTCACTTATGGAAGGTTCACTTTGGAAGGACCGGTCAGTTTTGAAAGGTCCGATCACTTTTGGGAGGTCTGGTCAGTTTTGGAAGTTCCCATCACTTTTGGAAGGTCCGGTCACTATTGGAAGGTCCGGAAGGTCCGGTCACTGTTGGATGGTCTGATCATTTTTGGAAGGTCCGGAAGGTCCGGTCACTGTTGGATGGTCCGATCACCTTTGGAAGGTCCTGTCACTTTTGGAAGGTCCGATCACTATCGGAAGCCCCGGTCACTTTTGGAAGGTCCTGTCACTTTTGGAATGTCGGGTGACTATTGGAAGGTCCGATCACTTTTGAAAGGTCCGGTCAATATTGGAAGGTCCGGTCATTTTTTGAAGGTCCGGTCACTTTTTGAGGGTCCGGTCATTATTGGAAAGTCCGGTTACTTTTGGAAGGTCCGGTCACTTTTGGAAGGTCCAAAAGTGACCTTCGAAAAGTGATCGGGCCTTCCAAAACAGATCGGACCTTTCAATAATGATCGGACCTTCCAAAGGTGACCGGACCTTCCACTAGTCACCGGACCTTCAAATAGTGATCGGACCTTCCAAAAGTGACTAGACCTTCCAAAAGTTACCAGACCTTTCAATAATGATCGGACCTTCCAATAGTGACCGGACCTTCCAATAGTGACCGGACCTTTCAACAATGATCCGACCTTCCAAAATTGACCGGACCTTTAAATAGTGACCGGACCTTCCAATAGTGACCGGACCTTCCAAAAGTGATCGAACCTTTCAATAGTGATCAGACCTTCCAAAAGTGACCGGACCTTCCAATAGTCACCGAACACCTTGCAAAAGTAACCGGAGCTTCCGATAGTGATTGGAACATCTTCCGAAAGTGAGCGGACCTTCCAAAAGTTACCGGACCTTCCAATGTGACCGGACCTTCCAAAATGTACCTGACCTTCCAAAAGTTACTGGACTTTCCAAAAGTGACAAGACCCTCCCAAAAGTGACCAGACCTTTCCAAAGGTGACCGGACTTTTCAAAAGTGACTAGGTCTTACAAAAGTGAACGGACCTTTAAAAAGTGACCAGACCTTTCAAAAGTGACCACTTACCAAAAGTGACCGAACCTTACAAAAGTGACCGAACCTTCCAATAGTGCCCGTACCTTCCCATACTGTTCGGACCTTCCAAAAGCTGCCGGACCTTCCAAAAGTGACAGGGCCTTCGAAAAGTGACCAGACCATCCAAAAGTGACAGAACCTTCCAATAGTCACCGGACGTTTCAAAAGTGACCGGACCTTCCAATAGTGAGAAGACCTTCCGAAAATGAGCGTACCTTTAGAAAGTGAGCGGACCTTCCAATAGTGACCGAACCTTCCAAAAGTGCAGGGCCTTCCAAAAGTGATCGGACCATCCAAAAGTGACTGGACCTTCCAATGGTTACCGGACGTTTTAAAAGTGACCGGACCTTCCAATAGTGAGGAGACCTTCCGAAAGTGAGCGTACCTTCCGAAAGTGAGCGGGCCTTCCAAAAGTGATCAGACCTACCAATGTGACCGGACCTTTCAATAGGTACCGGACCTTCCAAAAGTGTCCAGACCTCCCAAAATTGAACGGACGTTCAAAAAGTGACCGGACCTTCCAATACTGACCGGACCTTTTAAAAGTGATCGGACCTTCCAAAAGTCAACGGACATTCCCAAAGTGACTGGAGTTTCCAAAAGTGACCGGAACTTCCCTTCCAATAGAGACATGACCATCCAGACCTTCCAATAGTGACCGGACCTTGCAATAGTGACCGAAGCTTACAATTGTGACTGGACATTCCAATATTGACCGGACCTTTCAAAACTGACTGATACTTCCAAAAGTGAACCTTCCAAAAGTGACCGGACCTTCCAAAAGTGAACGAACATTCCAAAAGTGACCGGACTTCTTAAAAGTGAACCTTCCAAATGTGATCGGACCTTCCAAAAGTGACCGGACCTTCCAAAGGTGACCAGACCTTCCAATATTGATCGGACCTTCCAAAAGTGTTCGGACCTTCCAATACTGGCTGGACCGTCCAATAGTGGTCGGATCTTCCAAAAGTGGTCGGACCTTCTAAAGTGACCGGACCTTCAAAAAGTGGTCGGACCTTCCAATAGTGACCGGGCCATCAAAAAGTCACCGAACCTTCAAATAGTGACCGGATCTTCAAATAGTGACTGGACCTCCAAAAGTGATCGGATCTTTCAATAGTGATCAGACCTTCCAAAAGTGACCGGACCTTCCAATAGTCACCGGACCTACCACAAGTTACCGGACCTTCCAAAAGTCACGGACCTTCCGATAGAGACCGGACCTTCCGATAGTGATTGGACCTTCTTCCGAAAGTGAGCGGACCTTCCAAAAGTGAGCGGACCTTCTAAATGTTACCGGACCTTCCAAATATGACCGGACCTTCCAATAGGTACCGGACCTTCCAAAAGTTACCGGACTTTCCAAAAGTTACCGGACTTTCCAAAAGTGACAGGACCATCCCAAAAGTGACCAGACCTTTCAAAGGTGATCGGACTTTCCAAAAGTGACTAGACCTTCCAAAAGCGATCGGACCTTCCAAAAGTGACCGGAACTTTCAAAATTAATCGGACCTTCCAGTAGTGACCGGACCTTCCAAAAGTGACCGGACCTTCCAAAAGTGTCCGGATCTTCCAATACTAGCCGAACCTTCCAAAATTGACCAGACCTTTGAAAATTGGCCGGAATTTCCAAAGTTACCCAACCTTCCAAAAGTGGCCGGACCTTCCGAAAGTGACTGAACCTTCCAAAATTGATCAGACCTTCCAAAAGTGACCGAACTTTCAAAAAGTGATCGGACCTTCCACAACTTGCCGGACCTTCCAAAAGTGATTCTTCCAAAATTTACCGAACCTTTCAAAAGTGATCGGACCTTCTAAATGTGACCGGACCTTCCAAAAGTGACCGGACCTTCCAAAGGTGACCGGACCTTCCAAAAGTGACCTGACCTTTAAATAGTGACCGGACCTTCCAATAGTGACCGGACCACCCAAAAGCGATCAGACGTTTCAATAGTGATCGGACCTTCCAAATGTGACTGAACCTTCCAATAGTCACCGGACCTTCAAATAGTGACCGGATCTTCCAATAGTGACCGGACCTTCCAAAAGTGATCGGATCTTTTAACAGTGATCGGACCTTCCATAAGTGACCGGACCTTCTAGTAGGTACGCTCACTTTTAGAAGGTCTGCTCACTATTGGAAGGTCCAGTCACTTTTAGAAGGTCCGGTCACTATTGGAAGGTCTAGTCACTATTGGAAGGTCCAGTCACTTTTGGAAGGTTCACCTTGGAAGGACCGATCAATTTTGAAAGGTCCGATCACTTTTGGGAAGTCCGGTCACTATTGGAAGGTCCGGTCACTATTGAAAGGTCCGCTAACTTTCAGAAGGTACGCTCTCTTTCGGAAGGTCTGGTCAGTATTGGAAGGTCCGGTCACTTTTGGAAGGTTCGGTCACTATTGGAAAGTCCGGTCACTTTTTGATGGTCCGGTCACTTTTGAAAGGTTCACTTTTGGATGGTCTGGTCACTTCTGGAAAGTCCGGTCCCTTTTGGAAGGTCCGATCGCTTTTGGAAGGTCCAGTCACTTTTTGAAGCTCCAGTCACTTTTGGAAGCTCTAGTAACTATTGGAAGGTTCAGTTACAATTGGAAGCTCCGGTCACATTTTGAAGGTCCGGTCACTTTTTGAAGATCCGCATGCGTCTCTATTGAAAGGTCCGGCCATTTTTGGAAGGCCCTGTAACTTTTGGAAGGTCCTATCACTATTGGAAGTTCCGGTCACTTTTGGAAGGTCCGGTTACTATTGGAAGGTCCAGTCACTTTTGGAAGTTCCTGTCACTTTTGAATGGTCTGGCTCACTTTTGGAAGGTCCGCTCAATTTGGGATGGTCCACTCACTACTGGATGGTTCGCTCATTTTTGGAAGGTCCGGTCACTATTGGAAGGTCCGGTCACTTTTGGAAGGTCCGGTAACTTTTGGAAAGTCCGGTAACTTTTGGAAGGTCCGGTACCTATTGGAAGATCCGGTCACTTTTGGAAGGTCCGGTAACTTATGGATGGTCCGCTCACTTTTGGTAGGTCCGATCAGTTTTGGAAGGTCCGGTCATATTCGGAAGAAGGCCCAATCAATATCGGAAGGTCCGGTCACTTTTGGAAGGTCCGGTGACTATTGGAAGGTCCAGTCACTATTGGAAGGTTCGAGGACTATTGAAAGGTCCGATCACTTTTGGAAGGTCCGGTCACTATTGGAAGGTCCGGTCACTATTTGAAGGTCCGGTAACTTTTGGAAGGTCCGGTCACTATTGCAAGGTCCGACAAGTTTTGGAAGGTCCAGTCACTTTTAGAAGGTACGACCACTATTGGAAGGTCTGACCACTATTGGAAGGTCAAGCCTGTATTGGAAGGTCCGCCCACTTTTGGAAGGTCTGATAGTTATTGAAAGGTCTGGTCACTTTTGGAAGGTCCGGTCATTTTTCGAACGCCCGATCACGTTTGGAAGGTTCACTTTTAAGAGGTCCGGTCCATTTTGGAATGTCCGTTCACTTTTGGAAGGTCCGGTCACTTTTGGAAGGTTCACTTTGGAAGGACCGGTCATTTTTGAAAGGTCCAACCACTTTTGGGAAGTCCAGTCAGTTTTGGAAGGTCCCATCACTTTTGGAAGGTCCGGTTACTTTTGGAAGGTCTGGTCACTATTGATAGGTCTGGTCACAATTGAAAGGTCCGGTCACTATTGAAAGATCCGGTCACTATTGGATGGTCCGATCACTTTTGGAAAGTCCGGAAGGTCCGGTCACTATTGGATGGTCCGATCACTTTTGGAAGGTCCTGTCACATTTGGAAGGTTCGATCACTATTGGAAGGCCCTGCACTTTTGGAAGGTCCAGTCACTTTTGGAATGTCCGGTGACTATTGGAAGTTTTGAAAGGTCTAGTCACTATTGGAAGGTCCAGTCACTTTTTGAAGGTCCGGTCACTTTTGGAAGGTCCGGTCATTATTCAAAAGTCTGGTCACTTTTGGAAGGTCCAAAAGTGACTTTTCAAATGTGATCGGACCTTCCAAAAGTGACCAGACCTTTCAATAATGATAGGACCTTCCAAAAGTGACAGGACCTTCCAATAGTCACCGGACCTTCAAATAGTGATCGGACCTTCCAAAAGTGACTAGACCTTCCAAAAGTGATCGGGCCTTTCAATAATGATCGGACCTTCCAATAGTGACCGGACCTTCCAATAGTGATTGGACCTTTCAATAGTGATCCGACCATCCAAAAGTGACCGGACCTTCCAATAGTCACCGGACCTTCCAAAAGTGACCGGAGCTTCCGATAGTGACCGGACATTTCGATATTGATTGGAACTTCTTCCGAAAGTGAGAGAACCTTCTTCCGAAAGTGAGTGGACCTTCCAAAGTGAACGGACCTTCCAATATGTACGTCACCTTCCAAAAGTTAATGGGCTTTCCAAAAGTGACAGGACCTTCCCAAAAGTGACCAGACCTTCCAATGGTGACCGGACTTTTCAAAAGTGACTAGGTCTTCCAAATGTGAAAGGACCTTCCAAAAGTGAACCTTCCTAAAGTGACCGGAACATTCAAAAGTGATCGGACCTTCCAATAGTGACCGGAGCTTCCAAAAGTGAACGGACTTTCCAAAAGTGACTGGACCTTACAAAAGTGATCGGATCTTCCAATACTGGCCGGGCCTTCCAAAAGTTGTCGGACCTTCCAAAAGTGACAGGGCCTTCCAAAAGTGATCGGACCATCCAAAAGTGACCAGACCTTCCAATAGTCACCAGACGTTTCAAAAGTGACCGGACCTTCGAGTAGTGAGCAGATCTTCCGAAAGTGAGCGTACCTTCCGAAAGTGAGCGGAACTTCCAATAGTGACCGGACCTTCCAAAAGTGACCGGGCCTTCAAAAAGTGACCGGACCATCCAAAAGTGGTCGGACCTTCCAATGGTGACCGGACGTTTTAAAAGTGATCGGACCTTCCAAAATTGGCCGGACCATCCAAAAGTGATCCTTCCAAAATTGACCGGACCTTTCAAAAGTGACCGGACCTTTTAAAGGTGACCGGACCTCCCAATACTGGTTGGGCCTTCCAATAGTTGTCGGACCTTCTAAATGTGACCAGACCTTCCAAAAGTGGCAGGACCTTCCAATAGTGACCGGACCTTCCAAAACTCATCGGACCTTCCAATAGTGAACGGACCTTCCAATAGTGAACGGACCTCCCAAAAGCGATCAGACGTTTCAATAGCGATCGGACCTTCAAAAAGTGACTGGATCTTCCAATAGTCACCGGACCTTCAAATAGCGACCAGACCTTCCAGTAGTGACCTTTCAAAAGTGATCGGACCTTCCGGTCGCTATTGGATGGTCCGATCACTTTTGGAAAGTATGGGAGGTCTGGTCACTATTGGATGGTCCAATCACTTTTGGAAGGTCCTGTCACATTTGGAAGGTCTGATCACTATTGGTAGTCCCTGTCACTTTTGGAAGGTCTAGTCACTCTTGAATGTCTGGTGACTATTGGAAGGTTCAATCACTTTTGAAAGGTCCAGTAAATATTGGAAGTGCGGTCACTTTTGGAAAGTCCGGTCATTATTGGAAAGTCTGGTCACTTTTGGAAGGTCCAAAAGTGACTTTTCAAAATTGATCGGACCTTCCAAAAGTGACCGGACCTTTCATTAATGATCGGACCTTCCAAAAGTGATCGGACCTTCCAATAGTCACCGGACCTTCAAATAGTGATCGGACCTTCCAAAAGTGACTAGACCTTCCAAAAGTTGTCGGGCCTTTCAATAGTGACCGGACCTCCCAAAAGGTCCAGTCACTTTTTGAAGGTCCGTTCACTTTTGGAAGGTCCGATCACATTTGGAAGGTTCACTTTTAAGGAGTCCGGCCACTTTCGTAATGTCCGTTCACTTTTGGAAGGTTCGGTCACATTTGGAAGGTCCGGTCACTTTTGGAAGGACCGGTCAGTTTTGAAAGGTCCAATCACTTTTCGTAAGTCCGGTCAGTTTTGAAGGGTTCCATCACTTTTGGATGGTCTAGTCACTATTGAAAGGTCCGGTCACTATTCAAAGGTCCAGTCACTATTGTAAGCACCGGTCACAATTGGAAGGTCCAGGAGGTCCGGTCACTATTGGATGGTCTGGTCACTTCTAGAAAGTCCGGTCCCTTTTGGAAGGTTTGGTCGCTTTTTGAAGGTCCGGTCACTTTTGGAAGCTCCGGTCACTTTTGGAAGCTCCGGTCACAATTGGAAGGTCCGGTCACATTTGGAAGGTCCGATCACTTTTGAAAGGTGCAGAAGGTCTGGTTTCTATTGAAAGGTCCTGTCACTTTTGGAAGGCCCTGTCACTTTTTGAAGGTCCGGTCACTATTGGAAGTTCCGGTCACTTTTGGAAGGTCCGGCTGACTTTTGGAATGCCCGCTCACTTTGGGATGGTCCTCTCACTATTGGAAGGTCCGATCAATATTGGAAGGTCCGGTCACTTTTGGAAGGTCCGGTCACAATTGGAAGGTCTGGTCCCTTTTAAACTGTCCAGTCACTTTTCGTTGGTCCGCTCACTTTTGGTAGGTCCAGTAAATTTTGGAAAGATCACTTTGGGCCAGTTTTGGAAGGTCCGATCACTTTTCGAAGGTCCGGATACTTTTGGAAGGTCTGATCACTTTTAGAAGGTTTAGTTACTTTTAGAAGGTCCTACCACTTTTGGAAGGTACAACAACTTTTGGAAGGTCCGGCCAATTTTGGAAGGTCGAGGCACTTTTGGAACGTCCGGCCAATTTTGGAAGGTCCGGGCACTTTTGGAAGGGCCGGGCACATTTGGAAGGTCCGGTCACTGTTGGAAGGTTCAGTCACTATTGGAAGGTTCGGTCACTTTTAAAAATTCCGTTCACTTTTGGAAGGTCCGGTCACTTTTGGAAGGTCCGCTCATTTTTGGATGGTCCGGTAACTTTTGGAAGGTCCAGTCACTTTTAGATGTTCCAATAACAACTGGAAGGTCTGGTCCCTTTTAAACGATCCAGTCACCTTTGAAAGGTCCAGTCACTTTTGGAAGGTCCGGTCAATTTTGGAAGGATCACTTTTGGAAAGTCCGAGCACTTTTGGAAGGTCCGGTCACTTTGGTAAGGTCTAGTCACTTTTGGAAAGTTCGGTCACCTTTGGAAGGTCCGGTCAATTTTGGGAAGGTCCTATCACTTTTGGAAAGTCCGGTAACTTTTGGAAGGTCCGGTACCTATTGGAAGGTCCGGTCACTTCTGGAAGGTACGGTAACTTTTGGAAGGTCCGCTCACTTTTGGAAGGCGCGCTCACTTTCGGAAGAAGGTCCAATCACAATCGGAAGGTCCGGTCACTATCGGAAGGTCCGGTCACTTTTGGAAGGTCCGGTCACTTTTGAATGGTCCGGTGACTATTTTAAGGTCCGATCACTTTTGGAAGTTCTGATCACTGTTGAAAGGTCCGGTCACTTTTGAAAGGTCTGGTCACTATTGGAAGGTCTGATCGCTATTTGAATGTCATGTCACTTTTGGAAAGTCCGGTCACTATTGGAAGGTCCGACCACTTTTAGAAGGTCCGGTCAATTTTAGAAGGTCCGACCACTATTGGAAAGCACGACTACTATTGGAAGGTCCAGCCAGTATTGGAAGGTCCGACCACTTTTGGAATGTCCGATCACTATTGGAAGGTCCGTCACTTTTTGAAGGTCCGTTCACTTTTGGAAAGTCCGATCACATTTGGAAGGTTCACTTTTAAGTGGTCCGGCCACTTTCGGAATGTCCGTTCACTTTTGGAAGGATCGGTCACATTTGGAAGGTCCGGTCACTTTTGGAAGGACCGGTCAGGTTTGAAAGGTCCAATCACTTTTGGTATGTCCGTTCAGTTTTAAAGGGTCCCATCACTTTTGGAAGGTCCAGTCACTTTTGGAAGGTCTAGTCACTATTGAAAGGTCCGGTCACTGTTCGAAGGTCCAGTCACTATTGTAAGCACCGGTCGCAATTGGAAGGTCCGATCACTATCGGATGGTCTGGTCACTTCTGGAAAGTCAGGTCCCTTTTGGAAGGTCCGATCGCTTTTGGAAGGTCCGGTCACTTTTGGAAGCTTCAGTAACTGTTGGAAGCTCCGGTCACAAATGGAAGGTCCGGTCACATTTGGAAGGTCCGGTCACTTTTGGAAGGTCCAGAGGGTCCGGTCTTAATTGAAAGGTCCAGTCACTTTTGGAAGGCCCTGTCACTTTTTGAAGGTCCGGTCACTTTTGGAAGTTCCGGACACTTTTGGAAGGTCCGACTGACTTTTGGAATGCCCGCTCACTTTGGGATGGTCCGCTCACTATTGGAAGGTCCGGTCAATATTGGAAGTTCGGTCACTTTTGGAAGGTCCGGTCACAATTGGAAGGTCTGGTCCCTTTTAAACTGTCCAGTCACTTTTCGTTGGTCCGCTCACTTTTGGTAGGTCCGGTAAATTTTGGAAAGATCACTTTGGGCCAGTTTTGGAAGGTCCGATCACTTTTCGAAGGTCCGGATTCTTTTGGAAGGCCTGATCACTTTTAGAAGGTTTAGTTACTTTTAGAAGGTCCTACCACTTTTGGAAGGTACGACAACTTTTGGAAGGTCCGACCAATTTTGGAAGGTCAGGACACTTTTGGAACGTCCGACCAATTTTGGAAGGTCCGAGCACTTTTGGAAGGTACGGGCACTTTTGGAAGGTCCGGTCACTGTTGGAAGGTCATGTCACTTTTGAAAATTCTGTTCACTTTTGGAAGGTCCGGTCACTTTTGGAAGGTCCGCTCATTTTTGGAAGGTCCGGTCACTTTTGGAAGGTCCGGTCACTTTTGGAATGTCCGATAATAATTGGAAGGTCTGGTCCCTTTTAAACGATCCAGTCACCTTTGAAAGGTCCAGTCTTTTTTGGAAGGTCCGGTCAATTTTGGAAGGATTACTTTTGGAAATTCCAGGCACTTTTGGAAGGTCCGATCACTTATTGAAGGTCCGGTCACTATTGGATGGTCTGATCACTTTTGGAAGGTTCAGTCACTTTTGGACGATCCGACCACTTTTGGAAGGTCCGACAACTTTTGAAAGGTCCGGTCAATTTTGGGAAAGTCCGGTAACTTTTGGAAAGTCCGGTACCTATTGGAAGGTCCATTCACTTTTGGAAAGTACGGTAACTTTCGGAAGGTCCGCTCACTTTTGGAAGGCCCGCTCACTTTCGGAATAAGGTCCAATCACTATCGGAAGGTCCGGTCACTTTTGGAAGGTCCGGTCACTTTTGAAAGGTCCGGTGACTATTGGAAGGTCCGGTCACTTTTGGAAGTTCCAATCACTATTGAAAGGTCCGATCACTTTTGAAAGGTCCAGTCACTTTTGGAAGGTCTGGTCACTATTTGAATGTCTGGTCACTTTTAGAAGGTCCGGTCACTATTGGAAGGTCCGACCACTTTTGGAAGGTCCGGTCACTTTTAGAAGGTCCGACCACTATTGGAAAGCACGACCACTATTGGAAGGTCCTGCCAGTATTGGAAGGTCCGGCCACTTTTTGAAAGTCCGATCACTATTGGAAGGTCCGGTCACTTTTTGAAGGTCCATTCACTTTTGGAAGGTCCGATCACATTTGGAAGGTTCACTTTTAAGGGGTCCGGCCACTTTTGGAATGTCCGTTCACTTTTGGAAGGTTCGGTCACATTTGGAAGGTCCGGTCACTTTTGGAAGGACCAGTCAGTTTTGAAAGGTCCAATCACTTTTGGTAAGTCCGGTCAGTTTTGAATGGTCCCATCACTTTTAGAAGGTCTGGTCACTTTTGGAAGTTCTAGTCACTATTGGAAGGTCTGGTCACTATTCGAAACTCCAGTCACTATTGTAAGCACTGGTCAAAATTGGAAGGTCCAGAAGGTTCGGTCACTATTGGATGGTCTGGTCACTTCTGGAAAGTCCGGTCCCTTTTGGAAGTTCCAATCGCTTTTGGAAGGTCCGGTACTTTCGGAAGCTCCAGTCACTTTTGGAAGCTCCGGTCACAATTGGAAGGTCCGGTCACATTTGGAAGGTCCGGTCACTTTTGAACGGTCCAGAAGGTCCTATCTCTATTGAAAGGTCCTGTAACTTTTGGAAGGCCCTGTCACTTTTTGAAGGTCCGGTCACTATTGGAAGTTCCGGTCACTTTTGTTAGGTCCGGCTGACTTTTGGAATGACCGCTCACTTTGGGATGGTCCGCTCACTATTGGAAGGTCCGGTCAATATTGGAAGGTCCGATCACTTTTGGAAGGTCTGGTCCCTTTTGAACTGTCCAGTCACTTTTCGTTGGTCCGGTCACTTTTGGTAGGTCCGGTAAATTTTGGAAAGATCACTTTGGGCCAGTTTTGGAAGGTCCGATCACTTTTCGAAGGTCCGGTTACTTTTGAAAGGTCTGATCACTTTTAGATCGTTCAGTTACTTTTGGAAGGTCCGACCACTTTTGGAAAGTACGACAACTTTTGGAAGGTCCGACCAATTTTGGAAGGTCAGGGCACTTTTGGAAGGTCCGGCCAATTTTGGAAGGTCCGGGCACATTTGGTAGGTGCGGGCACTTTTGGAAGGTCTGGTCGTTGTTGGAAGGTCCGGTCAGTATTGGAAGGTCCGGTCACTTTTTAAAGTTCCATTCACTTTTAGAAGGTCCAGTCACTTTTGGAAGGTCCGCTCATTTTTGGAAGGTTCGGTCACTTTTGGAAGGTCCGATCACAATTGGAAGGTCTGGTCCCTTTTAAACGATCCAGTCACCGTTGAAAGGTCCAGTCACTTTTGGAAGGTCCGGTCAATTTTGGAAGGATCACTTTTGGAAGGTCCGGGCACTTTTGGAAGGTCCAGTCACTTTGGAAGGTCCGGTCACAATTGGAAGGTCTGATCACTTTTGGAAGGTTCGGTCACTTTTGGAAGGTCCGACCACTTTTGGAAGGTCCGGCCAATTTTGGAAGGTCCGACGACTTTTGGAAGGTCAAGTCACTATTGGAAGGTCTGGTCACTTTTGAAAGTTCCGGTCACTTTTGGAAGGTCTGATCACTTTTGTAAGGTCTAGTCACTTTTGGAAAGTTCGGTCACCTTTGGAAGGTCCGGTCAATTTTGGGAAGGTCCTATCACTTTTGGAAAGTCCGGTAACTTTTGGAAGGTCCGGTACCTATTGGAAGGTCCAGTCACTTTCGGAAAGTACGGTAACTTTTGGAAGGTCCGCTCACTTTTGGAAGGCCCACTCACTTTCGGAAGAAGGTTCAATCACTATCGGAAGGTCCGGTCACTACCGGAAGGTCCGGTCACTTTTGGAAGGTCCGGCCACTTTTGAAATGTCTGGTGACAATTGGAAGGTCCGGTCACTTTTGGAAGGTCTGATCACTATTGAAAGGTCCGATCACTTTTGAAAGTCCGGTCACTATTGGAAGGTCTGGTCACTATTTGAATGTCCGATCACTTTTGGAAGTTCCGTTTACTATTGGAAGGTCCGACCACTTTTGGAAGGTCCGATCACTTTTGGAAGGTCCGACCACTATTGGAAAGCACGACCATTGTTAGAAGGTCCAGCCAGTATTGGAAGGTCCGGCCACTTTTGGAAAGTCCGATCACTATTGGAAGGTCCGGTCACTTTTGGAAGGTCCGTTCACCTTTGGAAGGTCCGATCACATATGAAAGGTTCACTTTTAAGGCGTCTGACAACTTTTGGAATGTCCGTTCAATTTTGGAACTTCCGGTCACTTTTGGAAGGTCCGGTCACTATTGGAAGGTATAGTCGCTTTTGAAAGGTCGGGTCAATTTTGGATGGTCCGGCTCACTTTTGGAAGGTCCGCTTACTAATGGAAGGTCCGCGAATTGTATGAAGGTCCGGTCACTATTGGAGGGTCCGGTCACTTTTAAAGGGTCGGTCACGTTTGAAAGGTCCGGTCACTTTTGGATGGTCCAGTCAATTTTGGAAGGTCCAACCACTTTTGGAATGTCAGGTCACTATTGTAAGTTCCGATCACTTTTGGAAGGTCCGGTCACTATTGGAAGGTCCGACCACTTTTGGAAGGTTTGGTCACTTTTGGAAGGTTCACTTTTGGAAGGGCCGGTCACTTTTGGAAGGTCCGATCAC
Source organism: Allium sativum (assembly GCA_030737875.1). Taxonomy (NCBI): domain Eukaryota; kingdom Viridiplantae; phylum Streptophyta; class Magnoliopsida; order Asparagales; family Amaryllidaceae; genus Allium; species Allium sativum. The sequence goes on along the minus strand of CM060926.1, from coordinate 9,664,926 downwards.
TTTCGGAAGGTCCGCTCACTTTCGGAAGGTCCGGTCACTTTTGGAAGGTCCGATCATTATTGGAAGATCCGGTCACTTTTGGAAGGTTCACTTTTGCAAGCTCCGATCACTTTAGGAAGGTCCGGTCTCTTTTGGATGGTTCGGTGACTATTGGAAGTTCCAGTCAATTTTGGATGGTCCCGTCACTTTTGGAAGGTCCGGTCACAATTTGAAGGTCCGATCACGCTTGGAAGTTCCGGTCGCTATTGGAAGTTCCAGTCACAATTTGAAGGTCCGGTCAAATTTGAAAGGTCCGGAACCTTTTGGAGCGTCTGTAAGGTCCAGTCAATATTGGATGGACCGACCACTTTTAGGAAGTGCGGTCACTTTTAGAAGGTCCGACCACTTTTCGAAGGTCCGGCCACAATTGGAAGGTCCGGCCACTCTTTGAATTTCTGGCCACTTTTGGAACGTGCAGTCACTTTTGGAAGGCCCGATCACTTTTCAAAGGTTCACCTTTGGAAGGTCCGGTCACTTTTGGAATGTCCGGTCACTTTTGGAATGTCCGGCTCAATTTTTGAAGGTCCGACTCACTTTTGGAAGGTCAGCTCACTATTGGAAGGTCCGCTCACTTTTGGAAGGTCCGGTCACTATTGGAAGGTCAGGTCACTTTTGGAAGGTCTGGTGACAATGGAATATTTTCAAAATAAAATTTCGATTTAAACCGGAAATTAAATCGTTATAAATAGCGGGTTGTTACATAAACATTTTGAACTATACTATTTTTTATTGTACTCCTTAATTACTAATATTAAATTACTAATTATTTTTATTATTTATTGAATTTATTAATAAATATTAACAACAGTCTACTAATTGTCAGTAATTAACTATTATAAACCGCTAAATATACAAAAAAAATTATTGATAGTTCCTATTGGAAGGTCAAGTCACTTGTGGAAGGTCCGGTCAATTTTGGAAGAACCACTTTTGGAAGCTCCGGTCACTTTTGGAAGCTCCGGTCACTTTTGGAAGGTTCGGTCACTTTTGGAAGGTCCGGTCACTATTGGAAGGTCTGATCACCTTTGGAAGGTTCAGTCACTTTTGGAAGGTCTGGCAACTTTTGGAAGGTCCGGCCAATTTTTGGAGGTCCGACCACTTTTGGAAGGTCCGGGCACTTTTGGAAGGTTCACTTTTGGAAGTTCCGGTCACTTTTGGAAGGTTCACTTTTGGGAGGTCCGGTCACTTTTGTGAGGTCTAGTCACTTTTGGAAAGTCCGTTCACCTTTGGAAGGTCCGGTCACTTTTGGGATGGTCCTTTCAATTTTGGAAAGTCCGGTAACTTTTGGAAGGTGCGGTACCTATTGGAAGGTCCGGTATCTATTGGAATGTCTGGTCACTTTTGGAAGGTCGGGTAACTTTTGGAAGGTCCGCTCACTTTTGGAAGGCCCGCTCACGTTCGGAAGAAGGTCCAATCACTATCGGAAGGTCCGGTCACTATCGGAAGGTCCGGTCACTTTTAGAAGGTCCGGTGACTATTGGAAGGTCCAGTCACTTTAGGACGGTCCGATCACTATTGAAAGGCACGATCACTTTTGAAAGGTCCGGTGACTATTGGAACGTCTGGTCACTTTTCGAAGGTCCGGTCACTATTGGAAGGTCCGACCACTTTTGGAAGGTCCAGTCACTTTTAGAAGGTCCGACCCCTATTGGAAGGTCCGACCACTATTGGAAGGTCCAACCAGTATTGGAAGGTCCGACCACTTTTGGAAAGTCCGATCACTATTAGAAGGTCCGGTCACTTTTGGAAGGTCCGTTCACTTTTGGAATGTCCGATCGCTTTTGGAAGGTCTGATCGCTTTTGGAAGGTTCACTTTTAAAAGATCCGGTCACTTTTGGAATGTCCGTTCACTTTTAGAAGGTTCGTTCACTTTTGGAATGTCCGGTCACTATTGGAAGGTCCGGTAACTTTTGAAAGGTCGAGTCAATTTTGGATGGTCCGGCTCACTTTTGGAAGGTCCGCTCACTATTGGAAGGTCCGGTCACTTTTGGAATGTTCGATCACTTTTGGAATGTCCGGTCACTTTTGGAAGGTCCGGTCACATTTGGAATGTTCGGCTCAATTTTGGAAGGTCCGGCTCACATTTGGAAGGTCAGCTCACTATTGGAATGTCTGCTCACTTTTGGAAGGTCCGGTCACTATTGGAAGGTCCGGTGACTATGGAATATTTTCAAAATAAAAATTCGACTTAAATCGGAAATTAAATCGTTATAAATAGCGGTTTATTACATAAACATTTTGAATTATACTATTTTTTATTGTACTCCTTAATTACTAACATTAAATTACTAATTATTTTTATTATTTATTGAATTTAATTAATAAATATTAACAATAGTCTACTAATTACCAGTAATTAACTAGTATAAACAGCTAAATATAAAAAAAAAATTATTGGAAGTTCCTATTGGATGGTCAAGTCACTTTTGGAAGGTCCGGTCAATTTTGGAAGGATCACTTTTGGAAGGTCCGGACCATCCAAAAGTGATCGGACCTTTCAATAGTGATCGGACCTTCCAAAAGTGACCGGACCTTCCAATAGTCAACGGAACATCCAAAAGTGACCGGAGCTTCCGATAGTGACCGGAGCTTCCGATAGTGACCGGACCTTCCGATAGTGATTGGACCTTCTTCCAAAAGTGAGCGGACCTTCCGAAAGTGAGCGGACCATCCAAAAGTTACAAGACCTTCCAAAGTGACTAGACCTTCCAATATGTACCGGACCTTCCAAAAGTTACTGGACTTTCGAAAAGTGACAGGACCTTCCCAAACTTGACCAGACCTTCCAAAGGTGACCAGACTTTTCAAAAGCGACTAGTACTTCCAAAAGTGAACGGACCTCCCGAAAGTGAACCTTCCAAAAGTGACCGAAACATTCAAAAGTGACCGAACCTTTCAATAGTGACCGGACCTTCCAAAAGTGATCGGACTTTCCAAAAGTGACCGGACCTTACAAAAGTGACCGGACCTTCCAAAAGTGCCCGGACCTTCCAATACTGGCCGGGGCTTCCAAAAGTGGCCGGACCTTCCAAAAGTTGTCGGACCTCCCAAAAGTGACAGGGCCTTCCAAAAGTTACCGGACCTTCCAATGGTAACCGGACATTTTAAAAGTGATCGGACCTTCCAATAGTGAGGAAACCTTCCGAAAGCGAGCGTACCTTCCGAAAGTGAGCGGGCCTTCCAAAAGTAATTGGACCTTCCAAAAGTGATCGGACCTACCAATGTGCCCGGACCTTCCAAAAGTGAACGAACATTACAAAAGTGACCGGACTTCTTAAAAGTGAACCTTCCAAATGTGATAGGGCCTTCAAAAAGTAACCGGACCTTCCAAAAGTGACCGGACCTCCCAATATTGATCGGACCTTCCAAAAGTGACCGGACCTTCCAATACTGGCTGGGCCTTCCAATTGTGGTCGGATCTTCCTTAAGTGGTCGGAACTTCTAAAGTGGCCGGACCTTCCAAAAGTGGTCGGACCTTCAAATAATGACCGGGCCTTCCAAAAGTCACCGGACCTTTAAATAGTGACCAGATCTTCCAAAAGTGATCGGATCTATAAATAGTGATCGGACCTTCCAAAAGTGACCGGACCTTCCAATAGTGACCGGACCTACCAAAAGTGACCGGACCTTCCAAAAGTCACCGGACCTTTTGATAGTGATCGGACCTTTCGATAGTGATTGGACCTTCTTCCGAAAGTGAGCGGACCTTCCAAAAGTTATCGGAACTTCCAAAAGTGACCAGACCTTCCAATAGGTACCAGACCTTCCAAAAGTTACCAGACTTTCCAAAAGTGACAAGACCTTCCCAAAAGTGACCAGACCTTTCAAAGGTGACCGGACTTTCCAAAAGTTACTAGACCTTCCAAAAGTGACCGGACCTTCCAAAAGTGAACGGAACTTTCAAAAGTGATCGGACCTTCCAGTAGAGACCGGACCTTCCAAAAGCGACCGGATCTTCCAATACTGGCCGGACCTTCCCAAATTGGCCGGACTTTCCAAAAGTGGTCGGACCTTCCGAAAATAACTGAACCTTCCAAAATTGACCAGACGTTCCAAAAGTGACCGGACTTTCAAAAAGTGATCGGACCTTCCAAAACTGGTCGGACCGTCCAAAAATGATCCTCCCAAAATTTTCAGACCTTTCAAAAGTGACTGGACTTTTTAAAGGTGACCGTAACTACCAATACTGGCGGGACCTTCCAATAGTGGTCGGACCTTCTAAATGTAACCAGACCTTCCAAATGTGGCTGGACCTTCAAATAATGACCGGACCTTCCAAAAGTGACCGGAACTTTAAATAGTGAATGGACCTTCCAAAAATGACCGGACATTCCAAAAGCGATCAGATGTTTCAACAGTGATTGGATCTTCCAAAAGTGACCGGACCTTCCAATAGTCACCGGACCTTCTAATAGTGACCCGATCTTCCAATAGTGATCGGACCTTACAAAAGTGATCAGATCTTTCAATAGTGATCGGACCTTCCAAAAGTGACCGTACCTTCCAATAGGTATGCTCACTTTTGGAAGGTCTGCTCACTATTGGAAGGTCCGGTCACTTTTGGAAGGTCCGGTCACTATTGGAAGGTCTGGTCACTTTTGGAAGTTCCGGTCACTTTTGGAAGGTTCACTTTTGAAGGATCGGTCAGTTTTGAAAGGTCCGATCACTTTTGGGAAGTCCGGTCACAATTGGAAGGTCCGGTCACTATTGAAAGGACCGCTCACTTTCGGAAGGTACGCTCACTTTCGGAAGTTCTGCTCACTATTGGAAGGTCAGGTCACTTTTGGAAGGTGCGGTCACTATTGGAAAGTCTGGTCACTTTTTGATGGTCCGGTCACTTTTGGATGGTCTGGTCAATTTTGGAAAGTCCGGTCCCTTTTGTAAGGTCTGATCGCTTTTGGAAGGTCCATTCACTTTTTGAAGCTCCAGTCACTTTTGGAAGCTCCGGTAACTGTTGGAAGGTCCGGTCACAATTGGAAGGTCCAGTCACATTTTGAAGGTCCGGTCTCTTTTTGAAGGTCCGCATGCGTCTGTATTGAAAGGTCCGGTAACTTTTGGAAGGCCCTGTCACTTTTGGAAGGTCCTGACATTATTGGAAGTTCGGGTCACTTTTGGAAGTTCCGGTTACTATTGGAAGATCCAATCACTTTTGGAAGTTCCTGTAACTTTTGGAGGGTCCGGCTCACTTTTGGAAGGTCCGCTCACTTTGGGATGGTCCACTCACTATTGGAAGGTTCGCCCATTTTTGGAAGGTATGGTCACTATTGGAAGGTCCGGACACTTTTGGAAGGTCCAGTAACTTTTGGAAAGCCCGGTAACTTTTGGAAGGTCCGGTACCTATTGGAAGGTCCGGTCACTTTTTGAAGGTCCGCTCACTTTTGGAAGGCCCGGTCAGTTTTGGAAGGTCCGGTCACTTTCGGAAGAAGGTCCAATCACTATCGAAAGGTCCAGTCACTACCGGAAGGTCCGGTCACTTTTGAAAGGTTTGGTCGCTTTTGGAAGGTCCGATGACTATTGGAAGGTCCGGTCACTATTGGAAGGTCCGATCACTATTGAAAGGTCCGTTCACTTTTGGAAGGTCCGGTCACTATTGGAAGGTCCGATCACTATTTGAAGGTCCGATAACTTTTGGAAGGTCCGTTCACTATTGGAAGGTCCGGCCATTTTTGGAAGGTCCGGCCACTATTGGAAGGTCCGACCACTATTAGAAGGTCCAGCCAATATTGGAAGGTCAAGCCACTTTTGGAAGGTCCGATAATTATTGGACGGTCCGGTCACTTTCTGAAGATCCGGTCACTTTTGGAAGGTCCGATCACATTTGGAAGGTTCACTTTTAAGGGTCCGTTCAATTTTGGAATGTCCGTTCACTTTTGGAAGGTTCGGTCACTTTTGGAAGGTTCACTTTGGAAGGACCGGTCAGTTTTGAAAGGTCTGATCACTTTTGGGAAGTCCGATCAGTTTTGGAAGGTTCCATCACTTTTGGAAGGTCTGGTCACTTTTGGAAGGTTCTGTAACTATTGATAGGTCCGGTCACTATTGAAAGGCCCTGTCACTATTAGAAGATCCGGTCACTATTGGAAGGTCTGGAAGGTCCGGTCACTATTGGATGGTCCGATCACTTTTGGTAGGTCCGATCACTTTTTGTAGGGTTCGGCAACTTTTGGAAGGTTCGGCCCTTTTGGAAGGTCCGACCACTTTTGGAAGGTTCGGTCACAATTCGAAGGTTCGGTAAATATTGGAAGGTCCAGTCACTATTGGGAGGTCCGGTCACAATTGGAAGGTCCGGTCACAATTGGAAGGTCCGATTACTTTTGGATGGTTCGGTTACTATTGGAAGGTCCGGTCACAATTTGAAGGTTCGGTCAAATTTGGAAGGTACGGAAACTTTTGGAACGTCCGTAAGGTCCGGTCACTATTTGAAGGTCCAGTCTCATTTGGAAGGTCCGGTCACTTTTGGAAGGACCGATCAGTTTTGAAAGGTCCAATCACTTTTGGGAAGTCCGGTCAGTTTTGGAAGGTCCCATCACTTTTTGAAGGTAAGATCACTTATGGAAGGTCTGGTCACCATTGAAAGGTCTGGTCGCTATTCGACGGTCCAGTCACTATTGTAAGCACCGGTCACTATTGGAAGGTCCGATCATTATTGGATGGTCTAGTCACTTCTGGAAAGTCAAGTCCCTTTTGGAAGGTCCGATCGCTTTTGGAAGGTCCGGTCACTTGTGGAAGCTCCAGTCACTTTTGGAAGTCCGGACACATTTGGAAGGTCCGGTCACTTTTGAAAGGTCTAGAAGGTCTGGTCTCTATTGAAAGGTCCTGTTACTTTTGGATAGCCTTGTCACTTTTTGAAGGTCCGGTCACTATTGGAAGTTCCGGTCACTATTGGACGGTCCCGTAAATTTTGGAAGTTCCTGTCTCTTTTGGAGGGTCCGGCTGAATTTTGGAATGCCCGCTCACTTTGGGATGGTCCGCTCACTATTGGAAGGTCCGCTCATTTTTGGAAGGTCCGGTCACAATTGGAAGGTCTGGTCCCTTTTAAACGGTCCAGTCACTTTTGAAAGGTCCAGTCACTTTTTGAAGATCCGGTCAATTTTGGAAGGATCACTTTTGGAAGGTCCGGGCACTTTTGGAAGGTCCGGTTACTATTGGAATGTCCGATCACTTTTGGAAGGTTCAGCCACTTTTGGAAGGTCAGACCACTTTTGGAAGGTTCGGCAACTTTTGGAAGGTCCGGCCAATTTTGGAAGGTCCGACCACTTTTGGAAGGTTCAGTCATTTTTGGAAGGTTCACTTTTGGAAGGTCCATTCACTTTTGAAAAGTCCGATCACCTTTGGAAGATCCGGTCACTTTTGGGAAGGTCCTGTCACTTTTGGAAGGTCCGGTAACTTTTGGAAGGCCCGGTACCTATTGGAAGGTCCGGTCACTTTTGGAAGGTCCTGTAACTTTTGGAAGGTCCGCTCACTTTTGGACCTTCCAAAATTGACCGGACCTTCCAATAATTATCGGACCTTCCAAAAGTGCCCGACCTTCCAATACTGGCTGGACCTTCCAATAGTCGCCGGACCTTTCAATAGTGATCGGACCTTCTAAAAGTGACCAGGCTTTCCAAAAGTAGCGGGACCTTCCAAAAGTGACCGGACCTTCCAAAAGTTACCGGACCTTCAAATAGTGACTGGACCTTCCAATTGTGACCGGACCTTCCAAAAGTGATCGGACCTTTCAATAATGATCGGACGTTCCAATAGTGACCGAACGTTCCAATAGGGACCGAACCTTCCAATAGCCACCTGACCTTCCAAAAGTGACCGGACCTTCCGATAGTGACCGGACCTTCCGATAGTGATTGGACCTTCTCCCGAAAGTGACTGGACCTTCCAATAGGTACCGGACTTTAGAAAAGTTACCGGACTTTCCAAAAGTGACCGGACCTTCCAATAGTGACCAGACCTTTCAAAAATTAGCGAACCTTCAAATAGTGAGCAAACCATCCCAAAGTGAGCGGACCTTCCAAAATTTAGCTGGACCTTCCAAAAGTGACTGGACTTTCCAAAAGTGACAGGGCCTTCCAATAATAACCGGACCTTCCAAAAGTGACCGGAACTTCCAATAGTGACAGGACCTTCCAAAACTGACAGGGCCTTCCAAAAGTGACCGGACATTTCAATAGAGACACATGCGGACCTTTAAAAAGTGATCGGACCTTCAAAATGTGACCGGACAATACAATTGTGACCGGACCTTCCAAAAGTGACCGGACCTTCCAATAGTGACCGAACCTTCCAAAAGTGACCAAACATTCATATAGTGACCAGACCATCCAATAGTGACCGGACCTTTCAAAAGTGATCGGACATTTCAAAAGTGGTCGGACCTTCCAAAAGTTACCGGACTTTCCAAAAGTGACAAGACCTTCCCAAAAGTGACCGGACCTCCCCAAGGTGACAGGACTTTCCAAAAGTGACTAGACCTTACAAAAGTGACTTGACCTTTCAAAAGTGAACCTTCCAATAGTTACCAGACCTTCCAAAAGTGCCCGGACCTTCCAAAAGTGTTCCGACCTTCCAAAATTGGCTAGACCTTCCAAAAGTTGTTGGACCTTCCAAAAGTGGTCGGACCTTCCAAAAGTGACTGAACCTTCCAAAAGTGATCAGACCTTCCAATAGTAATCGGACCTTCCAAAAGTGATCGGACCTTCCAAAAGTGCCCGGACCTTCCAAAAGTGATTCTTCCAAAATTGACCGGACCTTCCAAAAGTGATTGGACCTTTCAAAAGTGACTGGACCGTTTAAAAGGGACCAGACCTTCCAATTGTGACCGGACCTTCCAAAAGTGAACGTACCTTCCAAAAGTGACCGGACCTTCCAAAAATGAGCGGACCTTCCAATAGTAAACGGACCATCCCAAAGTGAGCGGGCCTTCCAAAAGTCAGCCGGACCCTCCAAAAGAGACAGGAACTTCCAAAATTTACTGGACCTTCCAATAGTGACCAGACCATCCAAAAGTGACCGGAACTTCCAATAGTGACCGGACCTTCAAATAGTGACAGGGCCATCCAAAAGTAACAGGACCTTTCAAAAGTGACCGGACCTTCCAAATGTGACCGGACTTTCCAATTGTGACCGGACTTCCAAAAGTGACTGGAGCTTCCCAAAGTGACCGGACCTTCCAAAAGCGATCGGACCTTCCAAAAGGGACCTGACTTTCCCGAAGTGACCAGACCATCCAATAATGATCGGACCTTCCGGACCTTCCAATAGTGATCGGTTCTTATAATAGTGATTGGACCTTCGAATTGTGACCGGACCTTTCAATGGTGACCAAACCTTCCATAAGTGACCGGACCTTACAAAAGTGATGGGACCTTCCAAAACTGACCGGACATCCCAAAAGTAATTGGACCTTTCAAAACTGACTGGTTCTTCCAAAAGTGAACCTTCCAAAAGTGACCGGACCTTCCAAAAGTGAACGGACCTTCCAAAAATGAGCGGACCTTCCAATAGTAAGTGGACCATCCCAAAGTGAGCGGGCATTCCAAAAGTCAGTTGGACCCTCCAAAAGATACAGGAACTTCCAAAATTTACTGGACCTTCCAATAGTGAACGGACCTTCCAAAAGTGACCGGAACTTCCAATAGTGACTGAACCTTCAAATAGTGACTGGGCCATCCAAAAGTAACAGGACCTTTCAAAAGTGACCGGACCTTCCAATTGTAACCGGACCTTCCAATTGTGACCGGACTTCCAAAAGTGACTGGAGCTTCCAAAAGTGACCGGACCTTCCAAAAGCGATCGGACCTTCCAAAAGGAACCTGACTTTCCAGAAGTGACCGGACCATCCAATAATGGTCGGACCTTCCGGACCTTCCAATAGTGATCGGTGCTTACAATAGTGATTGGACCTTCGAATAGTGACCGGACCTTTCAATGGTGACTAGACCTTGCATAAGTGACCGGACCTCCCAAAAGTGATGGGACCTTCCAAAACTGACCGGACTTCCCAAAAGTGATTGGACCTTTCAAAACTGACCGGTCCTTCCAAAAGTGAACCTTCCAAAAGTGACCGGACCTTCCAAATGTGACTGGACCTTCAAATAGTGACCGGACCTTACGGACGTTACAAAAATTTACGGACCTTCCAAATTTGAGTGAACCTTCAAATTGTGACCGGACCTTCCAATAGTGACCGAACCTTCCAAAAGTAATCGGACCTTCCAATTGTGATCGGACCTTCGAATTGTTATCGGACCTTCCAATAGTGACCGGACCTTCCAAAAGTGACCGGACCTTCCAAAAATGAGCGGACCTTCCAATAGTGAGCGGACCATCCAAAAGTGAGCGGATATTCCTAAAATGAGCCGGACCCTCCAAAACTGACAGGAACTTCCAAAAGTGACTAGGCCTTCCAATAGTGGCCAGACCTTCCAAAAGTGACCGGAACTTCCAATTGTGACCGGACCTTCCAAAAGTGACAGGGCCTTTCAATAAAGACCGGACCTTCAAAAAGTGACCGAACCTTCCAAATGTGCCCGGACCTTCCAATTGTGACCGGACGTTCCGATAGTGATCAGAGCTTCCAAAAGTGACTGAACCATCCAAAAGCGATTGAACCATCCAAAAGCGATTGGACCTTCCAAAAGGGACTGGACATTCCAGAACTGACCAGACCATTCAAAAGTGAACCTTCCAAAAGTGACCGGACCATCCAAAAGTGAACGGACCTTCCAATAGTGACCGGACTTTCCATAAGTGACCGGACCGTCCAATGGTGATCGGATCTTCCAATAGTGATCGGACCTTCCAAAAGTGATCGGACCTTCCAAAAGTGGTCGAACCTTCTAAAGTGACCGGACCTTCCAAAAGTGGTCGAACCTTCCAATAGTGACCGGACCTTCCAAAAGTCACCGGACCTTCGAATAGTGACCGGATCTTCCAATAGTGGCCGGACCTTCCAAAAGTGATCGGATCTTTCAATAGTGATCGGACATTCCAAAAGTGACCGGACCTTCCAATAGTCACCGGACCTACCAAAAGTGAGCGGACCTTCCAAAAGTCATCGGAACTTCCGATAGTGATCGGGCCTTCCGATAGTGATTGGACCTTCTTCCGAAAGTGAGCGGACCTTCCAAAAGTGAGCGGACCTTCCAAAAGTTACCGGACCTTCCAAAAGTGACTGGACCTTCCAATAGGTACCGGACCTTCCAAAAGTTACCGGACTTTCCAAAAGTGACAGGACCTTCCCATAAGTTACCAGACCTTTCAAAGGTGACCGTACTTTCCAAAAGTGACTAGACCTTCCAAAATTGACCGGACCTTCCAAAAGTTACCGGAACTTTCAAAAGTGATCGGACCTTCCATTAGTGACCGGACCTTCCAAAAGTGACCGGAACTTCCAAAAGTGATCGGATCTTTCAATACGAGCCGGACCTTCCAAAAGTGGCCGGACCTTCCAAAATTGGTCGGACTTTCCAAAAGTTGTCGGGCCTTCTAAAAGTGGCCGGACCTTCCGAAAGTGACTGAACTTTCCAAAATTGATCAGACCTTCCAAAAGTGACTGGACTTTCAAAAAGTAATCGGACCTTCCAAAACTAGCTGGACCTTCCAAAAGTGATCCTTCCAAAATTGACTGGGCCTTTCAAAAGTGACTGAACCTTTTAATGGTGACCGGACCTTCCAATACTGGCTGGACCTTCCAATTGTGGTCGGACCTTCCAATAGTGTTCAGACCTTCTAAATGTGACCGGACCTTCCAAAAGTGATCGGACCTTCCAAAGGTGACCGGACCTTCCAAAAGTGACCGGACCTTTAAATAGTGACCGGACCTTCCAATAGTGACCGGACATTCCAAAAGCGATCATACGTTTCAATAGTGATCTGACCTTCCAAAAGTGACCGGACCTTCCAACGGTCACCAGACCTTCAAATAGTGACCGGATCTTCCAATAGTGACCAGACCTTCCAAAAGTGATCGGATCTTTCAAAAGTGATCGGACCTTCCAAAAGTGTCCGGACCGTCCAATAGGTTCGCTCACTTTCGGAAGGTCGACTCACTATTTGAAGGTCCGGTCGCTTTTGGATGGTCCGGTCACTATTGGAAGGTCTGGTCACTTTTGGCAGGTCCGTTCACTTTCACTACAAGAAAATGGGGTCTTTACCTACCAATTGTAAGCGTAGGTAAAACTAACATAACGGTGGGTAATATATTTTAGCTACCAATATCGAATTGGTAGAAGTTGGTAGGTAAAGCTTAGTGGATAAAGAGTTTTACCTACACTTACTGATATTGGTAGGTAAAAAAATCAATGGACCCCACTATGTTATGACTCAAATGATGAGTCATCAGCTGTTGTGAATGATGATGTGTCATCCTACGTGGCTGATGATATATCATCCTACATGGCTGATGATATGTCATTCTACATGGCTGCTGACATGGTTGTTGTAGTAGTATACACATGGCATATATTAGTGTCGACACTTGGCATTTAATGGTTGGTTCATGTGTTAAACAATAATTTGTCCATGTGTCATCATTTTATTAGTGCATATGAAATCATTATTAGGCCATATGACATTATGTACTATAAATAAATATTTACAAGAATTAAATATTTAACACAGAATTTATTTTTAAACAAATAACAAATATTTATTCAAATAAATATTTATTACACTTTCGAATAGTAAACGTACTGTTTCCTCACTATTCAAATATTCTTATACTTTGGGAAAGGTTCCCATTAATTTTATCAAAGATAAATTCTTTAAATTTATTCTTTAATCTTCCTTTGGATTTCAATTCAAACCAAATTAAGGTTTATCCAAACTAGTCGGGATTAGCGCACCTTACGGAAGTAATCATTTGTTATATTTCCCAATCTCAACCTATTTATCCCATGAAGCAAAACTGGTAATACTCCATATCTAACACCACGGTGTTATCGGTAAATTTAATTACCATTTCACGTTCAAATCTTGCTAAAGATTTAACTATCGCTTGGAGGAAAACTGGTGATACTCCATTCTCGATCATTTCTTGAATTTGATAATTTTAGTTATCAGATTCACATTTCAATCTAATTAAAGATTCATCAAAACTCTAATTCAGTTTTAATCTCCAAAAATCATTACTTAATGATTTTCTTCAAAGTTAAGAAATTAATCTTATCTTTAACTGGGTTAAAGAACTAATGTCATTTAAAACACAGTTCACGATAAATCCAAAATCCTATTCCATTAACAAAGTAATCTTCACGGAAAACAGATCAGTATATATAATCGATATAAACTTCCATATCCAACCGATAATATAAATGGAATAACAACAAAGCCTTTTAAATTCCATATATAGTAACAGTCTTCCTCCACAGAAGTTCACTTCGATTATTACCAAATCGAATTCCATTCCATTCCAATTTATTTTATTAAATTGGAAAACTTTACTTTCAAAAATTTCCCTAAATCTTAATTAAAAGATTTATAAATTCCAAATTACATTTCACTGTAAATCGGGTTAAAGAACGAATATCATTAAAAACATAGTTCACAATAAACCCAATTCACATTCCATTTTATTCCTGTTACTAAATATAACTGGAAACCCCAATAATCTTATTTAAAAGATTTATTCTTTTCACGCGGGGTTTAAGAACAGTGTTAATGAAGACACCATCCATGACAAACCCAAAATCCAATTCTTTTATTCAATTCCAATTAAATATTAATTAATTGGAGATTTTCACAAAATCTTAATTAAAAGATTTATTCTTTTCTCAACTGGGTTTAAGAACAGTGTTATTTAAGACACCGTTCACGACAAACCCCAAATCCAATTTGATATTAAATACAAGGCTCTGAATAGAAAATATATCGGCTTATATTCAATATAAAATTCTGCAACCAACAAGTATCGTATTGGAAATAACGATATAGATATCTTCCAAATTCCTCCATAATATCCGTATAATCACGAAATCCTATATAAAAATATTCCGAAGATAATTTCGATTCAAATCGATTCCAATTCATATATTGGAAATTCTGGTTATTTTTAAAACCATTTCAAATCCAATTTATTTATTTAAAAAATATTGGATTATAATTCTTGTTCATAACTAGTTCATTTTGATAAAAATATATTTTATCTTTACAAACATGGAATTTTTCATCCAAATTCTTTTCAAATCATTTATTATGATTTTACACAAATTATCAATATTTTTAATAATTTTATCAAAGCCCATACAGTCGATTTCCATAAACGACCATCGAATTGCACTTACAACGACCTTTTCCAAATTTGATTTGGACATAATTCCAAATCCAACTGTTATATTTCAAATCTCTTATATTATTTAGAAAGCTCTTTTTGATACGAACCCAACGGTTCCGGTTTTAGGAGAATCCGACGGTCAGATCTCCCATAATGTCAATTCGAAGTCAATGGTCGAAATCCGCGAACGGCCGCGGCGCGGCGCGTTCTATTCAGGCCATTATATTATGTATATATATATATAATATACATACATATATAATATATTTCGTTGATTTCCATTTGAAACGTATTTTATAAATCATTTATAAATTCATTTTGAAATGATTCTAACTTCATTACAAATTTCAAATCAAATTTGAATATTCCTTAATAAATTCGTTTTAAATTCATTTTAAAATGATTTCAATTCCATTTCAAATCAAAATTTAATATTCCTTAATAAATTCGTTTTAAATTCATTTTAAAATGATTTCAATTCCATTTCAAATTTCAAATCAAATTTGAATATTCCATAATAAATTCGTTTTAAATTCAGTTTAAAACGATTTCAATTCCATTTCAAATCAAATTTGATTATTTCTTAATAAATTTGTTTTAAATTTATTTTAAAATGATTTCAATTCCATTTCAAATCAAATTTGAACATTCCTTATCAGTATAATATTAAATTGGTAATATTATCAAAATATCTCATTTTGATTACACTGAATATTATTTAAAAATATTCATTAGTTCTGAACTGGAATCAGACTCAATCAATTACCATATAATTTTATTTATATGGATTTCATGCAACACATGTACATAACAATAATGATATACAATCAACCATGATCCAAAGTGCAATTTACAATGTATAAGCGTTAAAAATAAATAATTAACGCTTATCACAGCCTGTCAACCCATCGATTGACATTCCACTAATTATTGGGATCAGTGTATGTCAAATATCATCCCAATACCCATGTGGGGTTTTCAAGCAAAAAATACTGCTTATTATTTGTGCAGTTGGGCGATGTGTAAAATTATCGTCCCAATCAATATTAGATGAATGGGTGTACATAAACAAATCGTCCGACTTGTTTATAAATATTTATTTCAACACTTGACTATTTTTATACAGTTTATATATACAATAAAAATGATATTTTTATTGTTCAAATATTCTATTCGACACATGAATATTCTATACAGTTTACATATACAATAAAAAGATATTTTTATTGTTCAAATATTTTATTCAACCCATGAATATTTTATTTTCATTTCACATCACAATCACAACCAATTTCTACAACATAATATAATCAAACAAGTCGTCCATGGTCTATAGACGATGGGGAGCAGTTCATATATGCAGTTATAAAATAAATAACTGTAAAAGAAATTTTAGTGAGAATTTTTCACCTTTGGTTTCCACTCCGCCGTTTTATTTCTGAATTTCGGAACAGCTTGGATTTGCCCAAAATTCTAACGCTACCCTTTTTACGCTGTTCATATACAAAAATCACATTTTTATTTATATAAAGAAAATCACATTTATATTCGACTCTATAAATAATAAAAATCATATTTTTATTTCGCTTCTAGATAATAAAAATCATATTTTTATATTCTAGAAACCATGCTATTTTCATTTTAAAAATCCATTTTAAAACGATGTTATTTTTTTCAAAAAAATTACATCTTTAAATCAAATATATTTATATAAAAATTCATTTTTTAAAACTATTCTATTTATAAATTTAAAATAATGTTGTTATATATATATATATATTTAAAATCCATGAATTTTTATTTCTAAATCAATGGTATTCTTATTTTTACAAACAATAGTATTTTTATTTTCAAAACCACACTAATTTTATTTTCAAATTTTTTTGCTATTTATATATTTTAAAATAATGCAAATTTTATTTTCAAAAATATTTCTATTTATATATTTTAAAACAAGGCAAATTTTATTTTCAAAAAATATTGCTATTTATATATTTTAAAACAATGCAAATTTTATTTTCAAAAATATTGTTATTTATATATTTTAAAACAATGCAAATTTTATTTTCAAAAATTGCTATTTATATATTTTAAAACAATGCAAAATTTATTTTCAAAAATATTGCTATTTATATATTTTAAAATAATGCAAATTTTATTTTAAAAATTATTGCTATTTATATATTTTAAAACAATGCAAATTTTATTTTCAAAAAAATATTGTTGTTTATATATTTTAAAACAATGCAAATTTTATTTTCAAAAAAAATATTGTTATTTCTTTTTTTAAAATAATGTTATTTCTTTTTACAAAAATAATTCTATTTCTTTTTACTAAAATAATGCTATTTCTTTTTACAAAAATAATGCTATTTCTTTTTACTAAAATAATTTAACTAATATAATGGAAAAAAAAGGAAAACAACCTTTCTTCACTGTCGTTATTGCTCCCAGGTTCAAACCGATGAAATCGAAACTGTATCGCCACCTAGGTCTTGATCCTGCCGCCGCCACGGTCACCCAACCGCTGATCGACGATGCCCACGCGGGAGAGCTCAACGTCGCCCACCCATCGTCAGTGGTCGGGTCCCACTCGGCGCATCCTCCGCCTCGAAATATGCGCAAGAACGGCGGCCGATTGGGGGTAAAAATCACAACGAATACACAACGATGATTCTCCAAACAGATACTGATGTGAAGAGCAAGGGAAGCTCTTCAATTTCCCTTCAAAGAGTTTTGAATTTCATTGAAAGGATTCGGAGAAAACTGGAGACAAAGATTCGACGATTTTTAACGTCGATGCAACGACCCGCATTCTACGTATCGAAGGATCGTTGAATATTTATTTCTTTCTCATACGAAGTCGTATAGTCATGTAACTTTGGGAGACGACTATTGGGGTCATTTCCCATATTCTTGATTTTTGCCGATTTTTAAATGATCGTTCTGCACCTAGCTGATCTTATTTTGGCCATAACTTTTGATTGCAAAGGAATTTTGACTTAAAACCACTTTCATTAGATCCGGATGATGGTTTACCTTTCCGTAGAGTGGTCATATGTGAAAAACGGACTTACCGTTTGGGAGATATGGCTGAAATAAGGTTTGGAAGATGAAAAACTGCTTAACCAGGCCAAATGAGGTGATTAGTGAATGGCCCATAACCCATATCGGGATTAGGATTATGGGGAGGCTGAAATGAGCTAGGTTTTCATTTCATTTCAGTTTTCTAGCCGCCATTTACCTCTTAGGAACCCTAACAATGGCCTCCAACATCTAGAATCATCCCTAATCACTTTCTAATCAAGTATTAGCCTAACCAACATCAAATAAAAGGGAAATAGCACCAAATCAAGGTCGGAACTGTTGTATAGCCTTGGGAACAGCGCCAAACAGAAAATAATTTCAGATTTGGTATTTTGTTTGTGGCTAAGGTGAGTGATTTGCATAGTTCCTCACAATTATGGTTAATTAAGGGTAATTAGTGTTAATTAACGAATTTAAACATGATTAAATTCTGGAAAAATATTCATAAATTTCGAAGTATTGTTTTAGGCCTCTGTTAGAAAATTTAGTTAACTTGGTTAAGTTTTACTAATCCTATCATTAGTTTTGCTTAAACATGCTTAAGGGAAAATATGGGATTTTGGCTATGTTTGATCCGTTTTAACCTATCAAATTGTCGTTTTGGTGTTAGTGGTCAATTCTATATGTTGCTATGAATGTAAGGTATGTTTTGTGATTGATTAGAAAAGTTAGATTGGTCGAAAACGCCGTCGAATGGCGTAAAACAGTTGCTGGAAAGAAGTGCAGGAAATTAGCCGAACCGGATCGAATCGGAGAAGGGGAGCATGAACCGAACCATGGAGCACCACGACCCGACCCGTTCTCCTGGAGTGCGCCACGAAGTCACGATCCAAGGCTAAAGAGGGAGACCGAACCAATAGGGATACCGACCCGAACCACTTCAGAAGTCCACGAGCTGATGGCCAAAGGAGATCACGAATCAGAGCACCCCACCCGAACCGATCCGATGCTCTGGAGCCAGGATCCCAAACCAAAATAGTGTGGCACCACGATGCAGTTTGGAGCACCACGACCCGACCCGGATAAGTAGCCACGACCCGAAACGATCCAGAGAGGGTGCTACGAACCGAACTGCTTGGTGGCTACGAAGTGGAGAATCCCGACCCGATCCGTATGGCGCGATCCGAACCAAACCCGAGTGTGACTGCGAACCGAACCAAGGAGTTTGGACGCGTGGCATGAGCTATGAACCAAATGAAGACCGATCCGGTGATGACCAAAACCCGAGATGCAAAGGTAGTCCAAGTAGGAAGTTTTCACTCAGGATCCAGTTGGGAACCAACGAGTTGACTTCGTGATTGGACTTTGCTGCGGGACGTGTGCAAAGGGGTTGTCAACGTCCATAGCTTTGATTCACCACCAAGAGACGATTGTTAGGCTACGGATCAGTGCAGTGAAGTTGTCATGACTTCATGGGGTAGAGTGATCGTAATAAGGCTATGAGTCAGTGCAGTGGAGCCATCATGACTCCATGGGGCAGAGTGGACATAGCAAGGACTAGTGGCTATGGATCAGTGCAGTGGAGTCGCCATGACTCCATGGGGCAGAGTGATCATAGCAAGGATTTGAGTGATCAAAGCGGTGGATATCGTATGCTTTACGCACTGAGTGAGAGATGTGAGGATGGTTGCTATGCTTGATTGCTTTCCATCACTATCACATGCACACCCCCACCCCTGTATTCTTTATACCATATGTTAGTGGCACCTTAGAGTATTGTACGGTATGTTGTGCTGACTCTTTGATTGCAGGTCCAGGTTCAGGTATGGTTTAATATACCTGTTATTGTTCTATTTTACTGCTTATCGCTCATATCAGACTTTTGTCTGACCAGAGTTTTATGTCTCTTCTTATTACTCTGGGTGCTCCTAAACGAGCAGACTAGAGACAGGTTAGCTGGTTATGCACGAGTAGCTGATCCGGAGACGAGCAGGAGGCTCCTACGTATTATCTACATATATTCTCCCTGTGTTGTTGATGGTCACTGGTTTAGGCATTAGTAGTGTACCTTTCCTTTCTTTTGCTTTAGATACAGTATTTTGAAGTTGTAATAATGGTTTTGGATCATAAGCTGTATTTTGGATTTCCGCTGCTATGATGATTATGGTTTAGTTTTCAGCTTATGCACTGTCTTGCCTATTTTATGTCATGTATGTTATTATTATATTTTATTCCATGCGCTGTAAGACATTCTACAGGTTCCTTGTTAGTTCAAAATCCTTTATTTGGCGACCATCCCGTGCTGGTTGGACATCGGCACAGCGCACTTTCATTGGAAATGTCGGCTGGTGCGGGGTGGGCCATCACATTTGGTATCAGAGCTCTAGGTTGCGTAGTTAACCTAGGGAAAGACACCAGGGAGAGATAATACGTATATGAGAGCGTGTATTTGTGATTGTTTTGGTTTTCAAAAGTTATATATATATACTAGTAGTATAGCTAAGGATGAAGTCGCACTGCACTGACACCACAAAGAGGATGGTTAATCGTTTCTCTTTACAAATTTGAACGATGAGCCGATATACGAGGGATGCTGGTAGAGGAGCCAATAATGGGAATGCTCCTGACATGAGAACTATGTTCGCTGACTTCATGAGAGAGATGCTTAGGGACGTTCAGAGGGCAGTTCCTAATGCTGCAAATGGTGGTGGTGCAGCGGTGCAGGCGCTTAGAGACGATTTCGCCAAGCTTTGCAAGGATTACACTAGTCTTGGTGGAAAGCCGTTCCACGGAACGGAATCGACTATAGAAGTTCAGGATTGGTTGGATAGCTGTGAGCGTATCTTCGAAGACTTAGGTATCGAAGATGCGATAAAGAGAAAGCTAGCATCCCGTCAGCTGCAAGGACGGGAAATGAATTGGTGGAACGCTATTAAGGAAGCTACTCCAGAGGATCAAGTTACATAGGATCAGTTTAAGGCCCGATTCGGTGAAAAATTTATCCCAGCTGCTCAGAAGTCAGAGTTATTTAGGAAGTTCTTGGAGCTTAAGCAGAATGGTAGGGCAGTCTTGGAGTACATTGCAGAGTTCGATACTCTATTGAAATATGGATTATCCCTTATTGATACTGCCGAGAAGAAAAATGAAAAGTTTATAACAGGCTTAGATCAGTACTTAGGGGAAAGGCTTATAAACCATGTCGATGAGACGTTTGAATCGATTGTGGGGAAAGCTTTGAGATCAGAGAGTCTATATCCTAAGACGAAGGCTGAGGTTGCATCTGCAGAGGAGCCAAAACCGCAAGCAAGTGGTGGAGGCAAGAATGGTTCTCAGAATAAGAGAAAGCAGAATCAGACTAAGGATGGCCAGAATAAAAAGATTAAGAAAGATGTTGAGTGCTTCAGCTGTGGTAAGAAGGGCCACTATGCCAAAGAATGTCGGGCAAAGCCAGCGGATAGGAAGTGCTTCAACTGTGGCCAAGTGGGACATTACAAGGATAAGTGTCCGCAACCCCTTAAAGAAAAGCAGATTGTGAAAGCATATGCTCTTAATGTTGTTCCTTCTTTGTCGAATGCCCCAACTGCGGCGGAGAAAGGAAAGAATGTCGTCATTCAAGGTATGCTTTCTGTTTATGATGTTTCTGTTCGAGTATTGTTTGATACCGGAGCTTCCCGTTCCTTCATATCTAGTGACCTGGTAGATAGGTTGGGATTGGAACCCGAGATAGTCGATAGACCTTTAGCAGTAACGAACCCGATTGGTGGTTCGACTAGCCTTTGTATGATTTGTCATAATTTGGTTTTATCGAGTCATGGATGCATGTTTGTTTGTGATTGCTTTGTTTTGGGCTTTTCTGGGTTTGGCATTATTTTGGGAGTCGATTGGCTCCAAAGATACGGTGTGGTGGTAGACTGTGAGGGCTTTTTGGTGACAGTTAGAGCGGATGATGGGCGGAGGGTACTGTTTAGTGGTCTACCTAGTGATGGGGTAATGGCTAGTTTTCTAAATTACCTCGACATCCTGCACGATGAGTTGTCAGATGTGCCCGTGGCTAGCCAGTATCCGGACGTCTTCGAGGAAGTGACCGGACTTCTACCACACCAAGAGATTGAGTTCCGTATTGATTTAGTGAAAGATGCCAGACCTATAGTGATGCCACTTCGTCATATGGCGCCAAGGGAGCAGCAAGAGCTCGGGGTGCAAGTAACCGATCTTTTGAAGAAGGGATTTATCAGAAGAAGTGTTTCTGAGTGGGAAGCACCAGTTGTGTTTGCTACCAAGGCCGATGGTTCCCTTCGATTGTATGTGGACTACCGCGAGTTGAATAAGGTGACGAGGAAGAATAAGTATCCTCTACCGTGTATAGATGATTTGTTTGATCAGTTGAGTGGCGCGAGGGTGTTCTCCTAGTTGGATCTCGCAAAAGGTTTTCATCAGCTTAGGATGGAAGCTGAGAGTATAGCTAAAATGGCCTTTCGGGCGCCGTCTGGATTTTATGAGTGGTTGGTCATGCCATTCGGGTTGACCAATGCACCAGCATATTTTGTGGATATTATGAATAGGGTATTCAAAGATCAGTTGAATAAGTTTATTCTTATGCTCGTGGACGATATACTTGTTTATTCGAGGACAGAGGAAGAACACAAGGAACACTTGAGGATAGTAATGGAGGTGTTGAGAAAACACCAATTGAAAGCAAGGTTTTCTAAGTGTCACTTCCGGAGGAGGGAGGTGAGATTCTTGGGCCATGTTGTTTCAGAGAATGGTATTGTCGTGGACCCTGTGAATGTGGCTATGGTACAAGATTGGTCTACGCCCAAGAATGCAACAGACATAAGAAGTTTCTTGGGATTAGCTGGATATTATCGTAAGTTTATCCAAGACTTCTCCAAGTTAGCAGCACCGTTGACTCAGTTGACCAAGAAGAATCAAGCTTTCGTCTGGGACGAAAAGTGCGAGAATGCATTTAAGAGTCTAAAGGAAAAGTTGACATGTGCACCAGTGTTAGTCATTCCTAAAGGGAATGAAGAGATGACGGTATACAGAGATGCCTATGGTACCGTACTAGGTGATGTATTGATGCAAGGAGGTAGGGTTGTAGCTTATGCTAGTAGGCAACTGAAACCGCATGAGAAAAGATATCCTACCCATGATTTGGAATTGGCAGCGATCATGTTCGCATTGAAGATGTGGAGACATTATCTCTTGGGAGAAGGATTCGAGTTGTTTACCGATCATAAATCGTTAAAGTATCTTTTCTCTTAGAAGGATCTAAATCTCCGACAGCAAAGATGGTTAGAATTCTTGGGTTCCTATTATTTCGATATCGCATACACACCGGTAAAGGGCAATGCAGTAGCTGATGCATTGAGTAGGAGACATGCCAGTTTAGGGGCTATGTTTATGGAATGGAAGCAACTGGAGTACATCGCTGGGTATGATTGCAGACCAAAGTGCGAATTGGATCCAGAAATGTTAGCAAGTTTGACGATCAGACCCACTTTAATTGAGCGGATTGGTTCCAGTTAGAAGGACGATCCTAACTTATTGGAATTCATCTCCAAGTTAGAGATGGGTATCGACGAGGAGATGAACAAGTATGGGCTTGATCGAGATGGATGGCTTAGAAAGGATGGAAGACTAGTTGTACTGTAACACCCCGTAATTTTGTAACACTAGGATTCACAAATCAAGGCAGAATTAAATTGTAAATCAAAATCAAGGGAAACGGGATGCGCCATTGCATTCTTCTCAGAATTCTGCATGAAAACAAGTCCGAGTTTGCGAGAATCGGAGTCCGTATGAGGGAGATATGACCCTCCGAAGTTTCAGGAATTTTTAGAATCAAAAACAGCTCGAAATTCGAATTCAAAATTCGAAATTCAAACCCAGAAGCGGGCTGGGCGGGAAATTTCCCGCCCAGGACCCAGGTCGACTGGGGAGTCAACTGGGTAGTCGACCCCCGCCTGACCAGGTCGACTGGGTAGTCGACGTGGGGGTCGACCTGCTCCCGAAATCCAGTTTTCGGAACCTAGTTCGTTCTGATGTATTTGGTCACGTTTTCTGCCTAGGTCCGTCCGCCTAATCCTATATAAACAGCCTTAGTCTCCTTCTCTATTCACAATTATTTTCTATCCTCATGCCACCTCTGAGAAAATGTATAAATAAATAAAATAATATATAAAATAAATCAAGACGTGGAAATGTTGCTCAAGACTTTCAAGAAGACGTTCAAGTCAAGCTAGGATTTCAAGTGAAGATTCAAACGACTGCAACGACTGTTTTTCTACGAATCTAATCTAATCTCTATAAGTCGGTTACTTTTTAGATTTGAACGTTTTCTCTATTCGTGACATGAAATTAAAGGAATAAAATAATATGCCAAATCTTTCTATTCGAATCAGTGCTTATATCTTTGGACTTAATTAAGAACTGTTATGATTCGATGACCAATGAGACTGTGACTATGAAACTATGGCCCTTAAAACCTTATGCCTCTTTGACTATGAACACTGCCTATGACTGTGACTCATGACTATGAGAATTATTTCCTTGACTATGAACACAAGCCTATGCCTTTGATTAGGAAACATAAACTATTGCCTATGACATAACAAGGACAACTGTGATTAAACACCTATGATTCATGACTAGGAAAGTGTTGCTTAAGTTTTGAGACTATGAAATTGGGTCTAAACCTGATTATCTATTCAGTTTATTCTTGTTTTTCTTTGGTTTTAGATCTTGGGAATTTACCTATTAAGTTAGGTCTACCCATGTTCTTGAACCTACGTCGTTATTCAACCCTTTTTATGTCATAAGATTTTCAGACCTATAGGCCTTCGATGTTTTAGATCAATTTCAGTGAAATTCGTTAGGTCTGTAATTAGTAAATTATCATTTTATGCCAGTTATTATGTCTATCTTTTTCATAGCATCTTTGGTTCATTCCCTATTTTCTACGAATCTAGATTTATCTATAATCTAGATTGAATCACGATTATACGAACGGTGGGAATACGATTTGGGCAAAATATGAAATTTACTAAAAACGTAGTTTTAAACTTGGAATTTGGCATAAATTGGGAACATGTATTATGGCATGTTCATAGAAATGCAAATTGGATAAATTTGACATGAATTATAGGATGTGTAATTTGAACCTAGTATTGACTTGTAAATCTAGCATTTACATGAATTGTGAACTAGAATAATAAGTCTAGTTTGACATGAACTATAATTAGAATGTTAAATCAGAATTGGATTAGCTAATTTGGTATGATAAGTATATTGGCATAAATTTGAAATTGGCCGTAATAGGGAGTACTTGTCAGGTTTAGCAAAATCATGGTTAGTGACACTTAATTTGGTATAGTTTACATACCAAAAAGCATAAACATGATATAGAGGGGAAAATGGGCCATAAGAATAAATGTTGACAATTTACATTAAAAGAGTAATTAGGAAATAGGTAAATTAGGAATGATTTACTTATAGAATTTGTCCTAAAGGGGAAAATGTAAATTTAAACAAATTAAAGGTTTATTGACGACATTTCTTTTAATAATACATCAGAAAGTTCTAGGGTGACAGAGAGGATAGTGTCTAGGCTTGGGTTTGGAAAATACAAGATTCCTGCTCTCCCTAGCTATCCCTAACTGATCCGACAGACGGGATGGTTACTTTCAAAACCCGATTTGAAAATTAATCAAAACCCTTTTGAACTTAGTAAACACGAATATGCCTAACCAGAGGTTAGACTGAGTTGCGATGTAAACCTGCCCAGAACCAACCGGCACATCCAGTAATCGCAACAATATCTATCTAATGTGAGTGGTCGCGGCTTAAATTTATTTAGTTAAAGCTAGAACAAGAAGGGTAGGGTTAAGTTAACTAAGACACTTAACCAATTCAACATGATAACCAGACCGGTGGGTGGGGTTAGGTTCATACAGACACTTAACACAGTTAAGCTAGAATGGGAGGGCTAAGTCCATAGGGACACTTAACCAACTTAACATGGTAACAAGACAAGATTCGTAGGGGTTAAGTAACTAAGAAAACACTTAGCCAAATTAACATGTTAACTAGACTAGAAGGTGGGGTTAAGTAAAGTTAATACACTTAGCCAAATTAACATGTTAACTAGACTAGAGGTTGGGGTTAAGTAAAATTTAATACACTTAGCCAATTTGATATGTTAGCTGGACTAGACCACAGGGTTAAGTAAACCTGAACACTTAACCATCAGATTGTGATAAAGGAATAGGGTAAATCTAAAACATGAAGAGATAATACTTAACCATTAATAATAACATATTAGTGAAAACAGACGGGCAAGGTTAAGTTAAAAAGGAACACTTAACCAATACAGGATGAATTGGTAGGGTTAAGTAATAAGAAATACTTAACCAATATAACTTGGTTTGTGGTAGGGTTAAGTCAACAGGAATTACTGATAACACTTAACCAGTTTAACAGGATAAATGAAGAGGGTTAAGTTAGCTTGAATTGACTAATGACACTTAACCAATCCAAATTGACGGGAAAGAGAACTAAGTAGTAAACCTTAGTTAAAAGGAGCTAAGTAGTAAACCTTAGTTAAGAAAACAACGATTCTGGAAACTAAGTGGTAAACCTTAGTTAGTAAAACTAAGTAGTAATTCTTAGTATAACACGGGAAGGAGCGAATGTCCGTCTGAGTAAAAAAGAAAGCTCCAATGAATTGGGTTACGAAGCCCGAGGCTTCGAGGGGACGTGAGGGTACTCTTGTTATCCCTCTGTGAGGCTGCAGATGATCCTCCTGGGCTCACAGAGGTTAAGGTATGTGTTATAAGAACCAGGGGTATGCCTTGGTTGCAATATATGGCAACCTAAAGACTAGGATGGACCAGCGTGATTCGGCGAGAAAACGGTAGCCCTGTGATAGCAACTCGTCGTCTACCATCCATCTTGAGTCAATCGAGATACGTGAAGCGGAAAGGCGGAGAACTCCAAAAGACCATATACTTGCTATCTAGTTATGGGTGAGGATGGCCATAGGTTAGTGGGGCATAGGGGGCCTGCGTATAGTTCTCATTTTTCAAGGTGTGCCTTTCATTAGTTGAGGGAGGGGTCGAGTGGGACCATAGCCACTGGAATAAAAACAGACCTTAGCATCTGCATCGGCAGATATCTGAAAGCTCCCGACCGAGTTCTGTGTTTCTTGGTTTGCCCTGCCACAGGACTCGGGCCGCACATTACAGGACATGTGCATCTAGACAAGCAATAACGATTCGCGATACATGCGTGGGGAAGTATAGGAACATATACCACTCTAGGTAGTGTGTCTTAGACTTGGGGGCATCGTTCGACAGGTAGCATAATCCCTAGTTGGACTAGGTGGCATAAACCCTGAATCCGAGAAGCGTTCAGCAGATAGCGTAAACTCTAGTTGAATCTAGAAAGCACTTGATAGAAAACCCTAGATTAGATCTAGGTAATAAACAATAAATGTATGCCTGAAGGCAATGGAAACTACAGGGATTGGGATCACGTTATCGTTACTAGTTGGGACACTAGTTAGGTGGTGCAGAGATATAGAAATCAGTATAACAAGGAAATAGCGAAGCGGCGAAAGTATTAGAGCATATCCAGTTAATCTTATCTTAGCATATCTTGTGTTAATCTTGTCTAATCTTGCTGATCCTATCATCTTGGTGTTATCTTGCATTCAGTTAATTCATGTCGCTTTGTTTTTCCATGTTCACATGCTAGAAGTTACTGAACTTACTCAGGCTTTATGTCTGACTCTGTTTTTCTTTCGTCTTCTTTTCTTCCGTTCCCCCCCCCCCAGGTAGTAAAGGAGGGAATAGTATAGCTCAGGTTAAGTTGGATTGTCACTTTTTCCCAGCTTGAAGATTTGTCGAAGTTTTGCTTGGATTCTCTTTTCAGATGTTATGGCTGGCTCTTGCTACATTGGGGAATATAAATGTTGTTTTATGCTTCTTTATTTTGTAAGACAGATGATACTCTGATATTATAAAGAAATCGTTGTACAAACTATTTTATCAATAAAGCAAAGTTTTATTTTCCGCTGTTGTAATTTTTGTCTGTCTTGTAATTTATCTGCATCTCTTACCCTAAATGCTCCACAGAACTTAGTGCATTCCCTTTGTGAGTGACACTAACGGATGTGGGGTGTTACACGTGGTATCAGAGCTGAAGGTTACCAGATCAGATAAAGGATTTGAAAAATTATTTTCAAAACGGTTTTAAAAGAAGCATTTTCAAGAGAAAAGATTTGTTTTAAAGGCATATTCCCCAAAGCCATATGCACCATCTTTTGATTCTCAGTTGAGTCCTTGTTTCCTTCTTTCTTGAGTCTCTGGGGCTCCTGGCTTTCTGGGAGGTAACCTCATCGAAGGGCGAAGTCGTGCCTGGCTTCCATCCATAACCGTAGTTGTTTCACCTACGACCAGTTTTCTTTCAATCTTATAGGGTTTTCTGTACGATGGAAGCAGCTTTCGAGAGACTTGTCAACATGACTACACACGGAAGAGGATGAGGAATTCATGGATGTAGATTTATCTCACAAAGAAGGATGGAATTATAAAACCTAAGACAAGAGGAAGTATCTTTACTATGGTGTAATAGGGCATGTAATTAAGGGCCAAGGACAAGATTTCCAGAAGGGCAAGTACCTACTTTCGCCACCAAGCGTACCTAGGAGAAAGGTAGTAAAGTTCTGTTGGAAGAGTCTAGTTTTGTTGTTCGTACTCTTTCCTTTGGTTTTAGCGCTTCGCATTTGTTCATATCCACTTCCATAGTTGAGTCTCTACATCATAGTACTTGTATAGTAGAAAGATCCCACTAGAGTCTCAAATCCAATTGGTGGTCCGACCAGTTTATTTTTGGTTAGTAGGGATTTGAGAATAGCTATCGAGTTTGCTTATATCATCTCACGTAGATCGTCTAAATTCGGAGAAGATATTCCTTGGGTGCTTGTCTGATATTGGTTTAGGCCTTTGGGGTTTATACTTGAGGAATGTCGAGTTCGACTAGGATGGTTTGCGTGAGAGATGAATAGTTGTGACAGGCACTCGAAAAAGCACGAAGTAACCTTTCGACCCTTATAGTTATGGCATGGCGGATAAGAGGGAGACCTCTAATCATCTTAGTACATACACTTGGTACCGTAATTGACATCTGTTTATTTTGGAAATGGAGGTCAGAAATTTCACAATCGTGAAGTTAAATTAGTTAAGATACAGTGGAGTAAAGCTCAAGAAGGCTAGATACTAGCATCATACCATTTTCCTTAAGGGTGCATCCTTGATTTCTTTTTTTTAGGAGCTTTACACATAATTGTTTCTCTCTTTCCAAAGTATATCCTCTAGGTCGTATCTTCGATCCTTAGGTAGAAACCAATGGATGTAAACATGTATTTGAAACATGTTATGGTTGATGGTTGCGAGTGGTTGCTAATGGTTTCTCGTGAATGCATATACATACGTATTAGGCACAAGATCAGTTCGGACGCTTTCATATTGCATTTACAGATATGTATTAGTTTGTAAGTTGAACTTGATATGTTATCATATGGATGTTGCATATGGATGAATGGCTGTGCACGCATGTAGTATTTACATAACTAGGGATGCTTGCATATATGATTGGATGCATGGCACTGACATGATTCGCATTAAGGAGGTCAACTGAATCAGTAGACCGCCTGATTTTACACTAGATAAAGACATATACACACACTATGCATATAAACATGAAAGCATTAGAAATCTTTTAAGGACAATGAATGCCTGTGATTGAATGGTTGAGTAGATGGATGATTGGATGGTAGGACACATTCTTCCTAACTTGAAGATTTCGTGGACGAAATCCTTTTAAGTGGGGGAGAATGTAACACCCCGTAATTCAGTAACACTAGGATTCACAAATCAAGGCAGAATTAAATTGTAAAATCAAAATCAAGGGAAACGGGCTACGTCATTGCGTTCGTCTCGGAATTCTGCATGAAAACGAGTCCGAGTTTGCGAGAATCGGAGTCCGTATGAAGGAGATATGACCCTCCGAAGTTTTAGGAATTTTCAGAATCGAAAACAGCTCGAAATTCGAATTCAAAATTCGAAATTCAAACCCAGAAGCGGGCTGGGCGGGAAATTTCCCGCCCAGGACCCAGGTCGACTGGGTAGTCGACCCCCCCCCCCCTGACCAGGTCGACTGGGTAGTCGACCTGGGGGTCGACCTGCTCCCGAAATCCAGTTTTCTGAACCTGGTTCGTTCTGATGTATTTGGTCATGTTTTCTGCCTAGGTTCGTCCGCCTAATCCTATATAAACAGCCTTAGTCTCCTTCTCTATTCACAATTCTTTTCTATCCTTATGTTGCCTCCGAGAAAATGTATAAATAAATAAAATAATATATAAAATAAATCAAGACGAGGAAATGCTGCTCAAGACTTTCAAGAAGAGGTTCAAGTCAAGCTAGGATTTCAAGTGAAGATTCAAACGACTGCAACGACTGTTTTTCTACGAATCTAATCGAATCTCTGTAAGTCAGTTACTTTTAAGATTTGAACGTTTTCTCTATTCGTGACATGAAATTAAAGGAATAAAAGAATATGCCAAATCTTTCTATTTGAATCAGTGCTTATATCTTTGGACTTAATTAAGAACTGTTATGATTCGATGACCAATGAGACTGTGACTATGAAACTATGGACCTTAAAACCTTATACCTCTTTGACTATGAACACTGCCTATGACTGTGACTCATGACTATGAAAATTATTTCCTTGACTATGAACACAAGCCTATGCCTTTGATTAGGAAACATAAACTATTGCCTATGACATAACAAGGACAACTGTGATTAAACACCTATGATTCATGACTAGGAAAGTGTTGCTTAAGTTTTGAGACTATGAAATTGGGTCTAAACCTGATTATCTATTCTGTCTATTCTTGGTTTTCTTTGGATTTAGATCTTGGGAATTTACCTATTAAGTTAGGTCTACCCATGTTCTTGAACCTACATCGTTATTCAACCCTTTTTATGTCATAATATTTTCAGACCTATAGG
This sequence comes from Allium sativum, assembly GCA_030737875.1. NCBI lineage: Eukaryota > Viridiplantae > Streptophyta > Magnoliopsida > Asparagales > Amaryllidaceae > Allium > Allium sativum. Next base: position 9,634,515 of record CM060926.1, on the reverse strand, counting down.
CCTTCGATGTTTTAGATCAATTTCAGTGAAATTCGTTAGGTCTGTAATTAGTAAATTATCATTTTATGCCAGTTATTATGTCTATCTTTTTCATAGCATCTTTGGTTCATTCCCTATTTTCTACGAATCTAGATTTATCTATAATCTAGATTGAATCACGATTATACGAACGGTGGGAATACGATTTGGGCAAAATATGAAATTTACTAAAAACGTAGTTTTAAACTTGGAAATTGGCATAAATTGGGAACATGTATTATGGCATGTTCATAGAAATGTAAATTGGATAAATTTAACATGAATTATAGGATGTGTAATTTGAACCTAGTATTGACTTGTAAATCTAGCATTTACATGAATTGTGAACTAGAATAATAAGTCTAGTTTGACATGAACTGTAATTAGAATGTTAAATCAGAATTGGATTAGCTAATTTGGTATGATAAGTATATTGGCATAAATTTGAAATTGGCCGTAATTGGGAGTACTTGTCAGGTTTAGCAAAATCATGGTTAGTGACACTTAATTTGGTATAGTTTACATACCAAAAAGCATAAACATGATATAAAGGGGGAAATGGGCCATAAGAATAAATGTTGACAATTTACATTAAAAGAGTAATTGGGAAATAAGTAAATTAGGAATGATTTACTTATAGAATTTGTCCTAAAGGGGAAAATGTAAATTTAAACAAATTAAAGGTTTATTGACGACATTTCTTTTAATAATACACCAGAAAGTTCTAGGATGACAGAGAGGATAGTGTCTAGGCTTGGGTTTGGAAAATACATGTTTCTTGCTCTCCCTGGCTATCCCTAACTGATCCGACGGACGGGATGGTTACTTTCAAAACCTGATTTGAAAATTAATCAAAACCCTTTTGAACTTAGTAAACACGAATATGCCTAACCCGAGGTTAGACTGAGTTGCGATGTAAACCTGCCCGGAACCAACCGGCACATCCAGTAATCACAACAATATCTGTCTAATGTGAGTGGTCGCGGCTTTAATTTATTTAGTTAAAGTTAGAACAAGAAGGGTAGGGTTAAGTTAACTAAGACACTTAACCAATTCAACATGATAACCAGACCGGTGGGTGGGGTTAGGTTCATACAGACACTTAACACAGTTAAGCTAGAATGGGAGGGCTAAGTCCATAGGGACACTTAACCAACTTAACATGGTAACAAGACAAGATTCGTAGGGGTTAAGTAACTTAGAAAACACTTAGCAAATTAACATGTTAACTAGACTAGAAGGTGGGGTTAAGTAAAGTTAATACACTTAGCCAAATTAACATGTTAACTAGACTAGAGGTTGGGGTTAAGTAAAATTTAATACACTTAGCCAATTTGATATGTTAGCTGGACTAGACCGCAGGGTTAAGTAAACCTGAACACTTAACCATCAGATTGTTATAAAGGAATAGGGTTAAGTCTGAAACATGAAGAGATATACTTAACCATTAATAATAACATGTTAGTGTAAACAGACGGGCAAGGTTAAGTTAAAAAGGAACACTTAACCAATACAGGATGAATGGGTAGGGTTAAGTAATAAGAAATACTTAACCAATATAACTTGGTTTGTGGTAGAGTTAAGTCAACAGGAATTACTGATAACACTTAACCAGTTTAACAGGATAAATTAAGAGGGTTAAGTTAGCTTGAATTGACTAATGACACTTAACCAATCCAAATTGACGGGAAAGAGAACTAAGTAGTAAACCTTAGTTAAAAGGAGCTAAGTAGTAAACCTTAGTTAAGAAAACAACGATTCTGGAAACTAAGTGGTAAACCTTAGTTAGTAAAACTAAGTAGTAATTCTTAGTATAACACGGGAAGGAGCGAATGTCCGTCTGAGTAAAAAAGAAAGCTCCAACGAATTGGGTTACGAAGCCAGAGGCTTCGAGGGGACGTGAGGGTACTCTTGGTATCCCTCTGTGAGGCTGCAGATGATCCTCCTGGGCTCACAGAGGTTAAGGTCTGCGTTAGAAGAACCACGGGTATGCCTTGGTTGCAATATATGGCAACCTAAAGACTAGGATGGACCAGCGTGATTCGGTGAGAAAACGGTAGCCCTGTGATAGCAACTCGTCGTCTACCATCCATCTTAAGTCAATCGAGATACGTGAAGCGGAAAGGCGGAGAACTCCAAAAGACCATATACTTGCTATCTAGTTATGGGTGAGGATGGCCATAGGTTAGTGGGGCATAGGGGGCCTGCGTATAGTTCTCATTTTTCAAGTTGTGCCTTTCATTAGTTGAGGGAGGGGTCGAGTGGGACCATAGCCACTGGAATAAAAACAGACCTTAGCATCTGCATCGGCAGATATCTGAAAGCTCCCGACCGAGTTCTGTGTTTTTTGGTTTGCCCTGCCACAGGACTCGGGCCGCACATTACAGGACATGTGCATCTAGACAAGCGATAACGATTCGTGATACATGCGTGGGGAAGTATAGGAGCATATACCACTCTAGGTAGTGTTTCCTAGACTTGGGGGCATCGTTCGACAGGTAGCATAATCTCTAGTTGGACTAGGTGGCATAAACCCTGAATCCGAGAAGCGTTCAGCAGATAGCGTAAACTCTAGTTGAATCTAGAAAGCACTTGATAGAAAACCCTAGATTAGATCTAGGTAATAAATAATAAATGTATGCCTGAAGGCAATGGAAACTACAGGGATTGGGATCACGTTATCGTTACTAGTTGGGACACTAGTTAGGTGGTGCAGAGATATAGAAATCAGTATAACAAGGAAATAGCGAAGCGGCGAAAGTATTAGAGCATATCCAGTTAATCTTATCTTAGCATATCTTGTGTTAATCTTGTCTAATCTTGTTGATCCTATAATCTTGGTGTTATCTTGTATTCAGTTAATTCATGTCGCTTTGTTTTTCCATGTTCACATGCTTGAAGTTACTGAACTTACTCAGGCTTTATGTCTGACTCTGTTTTTATTTCGTCTCTTTTCTTCCGTTCCCCCCCCCCCCGGTAGTAAAGGAGGGAATAGTATAGCTCAGGTTAAGTTGGATTGTCACTTTTTCCCAGCTTGAAGATTTGTCGAAGTTTTGCTTGGATTCTCTTTTCAGATGCTATGGCTGGCTCTTGCTACATTAGGGAATATAAATGTTGTTTTATGCTTCTTTATTTTGTAAGACAGATGATACTCTGATATTATAAAGAAATCGTTGTACAAACTATTTTATCAATAAAGCAAAGTTTTATTTTCCGCTGTTGTAAGTTTTGTCTGTCTTGTAATTTATCTGCATCTTTTACCCTAAATGCTCCACAGAACTTAGTGCATTCCCTTTGTGAGTGACACTAACGGATGTGGGGTGTTACATGTACCCAATGTCAATGGATTGAGAGATGAAGTGCTTAGAGAATGTCATCACTCAAAACTGACTATACACCCTGGTGGTAACAAGATGTATTGAGACATGAAGCAGACCTACTACTGGGAAGGAATAAAAAGAGACGTTGGGAAGTTTATATCCAAATGCATGAATTGCTAGCTTGTTGAAGCTGAGAAAAAGAAGCCTAGTGGTTTGTTGCAACCATTAGAAATTCCAGAATTGAAATGGGAACAAGTCTCAATGGATTTCATTGATGGGTTACCAAGAACTAGATCGGGCCATGATAGCATTTGGGTGATTATGGACCGATTGACCAAGAGTGCAAGATTTATACCCGTCAAGTCGAATAGAACGGTAGCTAAGTTAGCTGAACTATATATGAAGTGGGTAGTAAGATTTCATGGAATACTCAAAGGCATTGTGAGTTGTAACACCCCGTAATTTTATAACATTAAAATTCACAAATTAAACTATACTTAATTTTTAGAAAAGAATTAAGTGAAATGGGTTGCGCAGAGAAATATATATATATATTGATATATATATATATATATATATATATAAATTAAAAATTAAATAAATAAATATGCGAAAAAGTTCGAAACAGCGAATTAGGAGGGGGAATAACCGAACCGGCCCATTTTTGAGGTCGACCCAAGCCCCGCTGGGTCGACTAGGGGTTAATCCAGGGTGTTTGGCTGTCAACCAGTGGGCCGATTCGCTCAAATGCAGATTTTGCATTTGATTGGTTCTCATGGTTCAGGGTTAATCTAATAGTCCTAAATAACTTCCCACACCTATAAATACATCCTAATGCTAACCCTAACCTAATTAAAATAGAATAGTTACGTCATACCGTCGCCATGGAAATCAATGGAGCCGCCGCCAACTAAGAAAGAAGAAAAGCAAATTCAATTCTAATTCTCTCAACCCTAAAGCAAAGCAAAACTTTCTATTTTCTTCTCTAAATTGTGAGTATGATGATCTTAACAAGATTATTATCAGTTTAATTAGGTTGAGTTATGAATGGATTATGAGTAGATGATGTGAATTATCATATATGTTGTTGTAAACCCCTTTTGATATCATGTATATTGTAAATCCAATGTTATGTGATGATGATATCTTATATGTTGTAAATCATGCAATGATGATGTTATGTATGTTGAAATTTTCTATGCTAAGTTGTGATGAATCATACATGCTAAAAAGGCCATGATGTTACCATCTATGCTAGTTAGTTCATATTAATTAAATCATCATGTTTATGTTATGTTGATCTATATGACAAGTCACATATGCAAGTTAGATTGATTAGAAAAGTTATGAACATATGCCAAGACATCTATTATGACATCTAGAATTATGCTATGACATATGTGATATCCTATGCTAGTTCACACCATCATTATGTTGCCTAAAAACCCCATATGCAAGTTTATGTATAGATTTGGGCTATGATCATATCATATAAATTGAGACATTTAACAAGTTGACACCTTTTGATCCTTAACATGTGTAGTTTATGCAAGTTTCACCCCTACTATGATTAGATTTATTTTAATTGTCTATATGTTGTGATAATTTATCTTTGTGCTAGGTGTTAGACTAAACAAGTCTAGCCTATATTATGCGTTGAATAAGCGAACGTATAAACGTGGGGTAGGGGTAATATTAAGGATTTAATATTAAAAAGTTAGGGTGCAATTGATATGATTTTGCATGCCATAAGTGGATGGCCATAATTGAGTCAATTATGGACATCATTAAAAGTTGACTTAATTAATAATTTGAATAGGGAATTATTAAAACTGGGGTAAAAGATTTTAAGTGTTAATCAATGCTTAGGACACGAGGTTGGACTCGTTTGTGACGTAAACCTGCCCGGACCCGCCCGGCAAATCCAGTGGTCACAAATGTCAGCCCAATGTGAGAGATCCTAGGCCTAAACTAAAGCATAACGGTTGTAAAGACACGAGGTTAGACTCTTTTATGGTGTAAGACTGCCCGGACCCGCCCGGCAAATCAAGCTGCCATAAATGCCAGTCTAATGTGAGAGGTCTTTATGAGGTTATGGCCTGAATGAATTAAGAAATACTTAACCAGATAAACATGTAAGGTGGGACATGGGGGTTAAGTAGGTGCCTTGGGTGGCATGAGGAATCTAGGGGGTGCCCTTAGTGGCATGTGAAATACGATTAGTAAGACTTAACCAAACACACATGTAAATGAACATGACTAAGAGGGTTAAGTGGGATATACTAGTGACAAGCTTAGGTGGGTAGCTTGTGGGGGCCCATTTCGACCAGTATCCCAAACGTATCTTTGTGGGCTCGACCCAAGTCGAGGACGGGACACGCATGCTGGGTTTGACTGTAAGAGGCCAAAACGGGGAGCGGTGGCAACGCAAGTCCAATGGGTTTCATATGCGTGTGTGGACCCGGGCTGGTAGGTAAGACGTTGTTGCATCGTGTAGGTATAAGCCGTGCATTCTCAAGTTGTATCAGGTTGCCACTTTTGGGGAGTGATACACCCCACTGTGGGGCCAGCACGGGTATCTACGAGTAGGGAGCCGATCGAAAGTGGGTAGTAGGGTACACCTAGTGGAGATAGGGGCAGACGGCACCTATGTAGTCAGCTAGGGGTACGTAAAGCTATTTATAAAGTTTCTGTGTGAAGCAAGTGGGATCAAACAATAGGGTGACTGGTGTGGTGCAGTGTAGTAATGTGCGGTGCAGTGTAGTAATCATTCGTTAGTAATTAGGTGTGCCTTTACTGTTATCTTAAACGTTATCTTAAACGCTATCTTTATCTTCCTAAGAGTTCATAGACATTTACTTGTCTTCCAGCTTATGCCTTAGTCTAGTTATTTTGATAATAGTATTGTTAGAATTATCATACTCGCCAGACTTTATGTCTGACCCCCTCTATTTCTATCCTTTTTCCCCCTCCAGGTCCTCAGGTTGGGCCCAGCTCTAGTGGAGTTTGATTGAATTGCTTCATCTCTCTTTGGAAAGCTTGGACCGTTGAAGTAAAGTCCAGCTTGTTATCTTTTTAATGGCTATTTATGTAATGGGATTATGTATTTTGTTTTTATGAAGATGGATATTGTACTTGGTTATGATCTATGGTTTTATGATGTAACAAACATGTTTAATTTCCGCTGCAATAAAATGAAGTTTTAGATTTCCAAGTACTATTTATTATCTGTCTTGTTGTAATTTTTCTGTTCTATATTCACTTATAACCTCCATGGAAGTTAATGCATTCCCTTTGTGAGTGACATTAATGGACGTGGGGTGTTACATGAGTGACCGAGATCCATTGTTTACTAGTGGATTTTGGAAGAGCTTACAAGAAGTGTTAGGATCATAATTACATCTCAGTACCGCGTATCATCCTCAAAACGACGGTCAGACAGAGAGGGTGAATAAAGTGTTAGAAGATCTCTTGAGAGCTTGCATATTAGATTTTGGTGGATCATGGGATGACCATTTGAATCTAGTAGAGTTTGCATATAATAATAGTTATCAATCCAGTGTTGGTATGGCCCCATTTGAAGCTTTGTGCGGAAGACCGTGCAACTCACCGTCATGTTGGTTAGAAACTGGTGAGAAGTTTGTGCTTGGACCAGATGTGATAAAAGAAACCTCATATAAGATTAAGGTTATCCAACAACGAATGAAGGCTGCTCAAGATAGACAGAAGAGTTATGCTAATAAAAGGAGAAGAGATCTAAAATTCTCCATTGGCGACTTGGTGTTTGTCAAGATTTCTCCGTTAAAGAGCGTGATTCGATTTGGCAAAAGAGGCAAGTTAACACCAAGATTTGTTGGTCCATTCCCAGTTCTTGAGCAAATTGGGAATTTAGCATATAAAGTTGAATTACGAGAGAAGATAGCAGGGGTTCATAACGTATTTCATGTTTCCCAGTTAAGGAAATTCGTGAACGACCCCGATGTGGCTATTTCACCTGATCAGTTGGATGATATCGAAGTAGAATCCGAGGCGGTTGGGAACCGCAAGCCGATTCGTATTGTCGAGCACGATACAAAGCAACTTTGAAGGAAAGCAGTGAATCTAGTCAAAGTTCAGTGGGGCGAGAATGAGAATGACTGTACTTGGGAGACAGAGGAGAGCATTAGGAAGAAGTATCCAGAACTCTTTGTCTGGTAAGATTTCAGTTTCGATTTAGTCTTTCCACATGCTAGGATAGGTTTTTTTTGTTAGTTTTGCATGTTTGATTGTTGTATATGGCTGGTAGGCATGCGGGATCCTTAGTATGTTTTGGGTTAAGGAATTTCGGGGATGAAATTTCTTAAGCGGGGAAGAATGCAACGACCTGCATTCTACGTATCGAAGGATCGCAGAATATTTATTTCTTTCTCATACGAAGTCGTATAATCATGTAACTTTGGGAGACGACTATTGGGGTCATTTCCCATGTTCATGATTTTTGCCGATTTTTAAATGACCGTTTTGCACCTAGCTGATCTTGTTTCGGCCATAGCTTTTGATTGGAAAGGATTTTTGACTTGAAACCGCTTCCATCAAATCCGGATGATAGTTTACCTTTCCGTAGAGTGGTCATATGTGAAAAACGGACTTACCGTTTGGGAGATATGGCTGAAATAAGGTTTGGAAGATGAAAATCTGCTAAACCGGGCCAAATGAGGTGATTAGTGAATGGGCCCATAACCCATTTCGGGATTAGGATTATGGGGAAGCTGAAATGAGCTAGGTTTTCATTTCATTCAGTTTTCTAGCCGCCATTTACCTCTTAGGAACCCTAACAATGGCCTCCAACATCTAGAATCATCTCTAATCACTTTCTAATCAAGTATTAGCCTAACCAACATCAAATAAAAGGGATATAGCACCAAATCAAGGTCGGAACTGCTGTATAGCCTTGGGAATAGCGCCAAACAGAAGATAATTTCAGATTTGGTATTTTTTTGTGGCTAAGGTGAGTGATTTGCATAGTTCCTCACTAATTATGGTTAATTAAAGGTAGTTAGTGTTAATTAGCGAATTTAAACATGATTAAATTCTGGAAAATATTCATAAATTTCGAAATATTGTTTTAGGCCTCTATTAGGAAATTTAGTTAACTTGGTTAAGTTTTACTAATCCTATCATTAGTTTTGCTTAAACATGCTTAAGGGAAAATATGGGATTTTGGCTATGTTTGATCCGTTTTAACCTATCAAATTGTCGTTTTGGTGTCAGTGGTCAATTCTATATGTTGCTATGACTGTATGGTATGTTTTTTGATTGATTAGAAAAGTTAGATTAGTCGAAAATACCGTCGAATGGCGTAAAACAGTCGTTGAAAAGAAGTGCAGGAAATTAGCTTAACCGGATCAGATCGGAGAAGGGGATCACGAACTGAACCGTGGAGCACCACGACCCGACCCGCTCTCCTGGAGTGCGCCACGAAGTCATGATCCAAGGCTAAAGAGGGAGACCGAACCAATAGGGATACCGACCCGAACCACTTCAGAAGTCCATGAGATGATAGCAAAAGGAGATCACGAATCGGAGCACCCCACCCAAACCGATCTGATGCTTTGGAGCCAGGATCCCGAACCAAAATAGTGTGGCACCACGACGCAGTTTGGAGCACCACGACCAGACCCGGATGAGTAGCCACAACCCGAACCGATCCAGAGAGGGTGCTACGAACTGAACCGCTTGGTGGCTACAAAGTGGAGTATCCTGAACCGATCTGTATGGCGCGATCCGAACCGAACCCGAGTGGTGACTGCGAATCGAACCAAAGAGTTTGGACGCGTGGCATGAGCTATGAACCAAATGAAGACAGATCCGGTGATGACCAAAACCCGAGATGCAAAGGTAGTCCAAGTAGGAAGTTTGCACTCAGGATCTAGTTGGGAACCAACGAGTTGACTTCGTGATTGGACTTTGCTGCGGGACCTGTGCAAAGGGGTTATCGACGTCCATAGCTTTGATTCACCACCAAGAGACGATTGTTAGGCTATGGATCAGTGCAATGAAGTTGTCATGACTTCATGGGGCAGAGTGATCGTAGTAAGGCTATGAGCCTGTGCAATGGAGCCATCATGACTCCATGGGGCAGAGTGGACATAGCAAGGACTAGTGGCTATGGATCAGTGCAGTGGAGTCACCATGACTCCATGGGGCAGAGTGACCATAGCAAGGATTTGGGTGATCAAAGCGGTGGATATCGTATGCTTTACACACTGAGTGAGAGATGTGAGGATGGTTGCTATGCTTGATTGCTTGCCATCACTATGACATGCACACCCCCACCCCTGTATTCTATATACCATATGTTAGTGGCACCTTAGAGTATTGTATGGTATGTTGTGCTGACTCTTTGGCTGCAGGTCCAGGTTCAAGTATGGTTTAGTATACCTGTTATTGTTCTGTTTTACTGCTTATCGCTCATACCAGACTTTTGTCTGACCCAGAGTTTTATGTCTCTTCTTATTACTCTGGGTGCTCCTAAACGAGTAGACTAGAGACAGGTTAGCTGGTTATGCTCGAGTAGCTGATCCGGAGACGAGCAGAAGGCTCCTACGTATTATCTATATATATTCTCCCTGTGTTGTTGATGGTCATTGCTTTGGGCATTAGTAGTGTACCTTTCCTTTCTTTTGCTTTAGAGACAGTATTTTGAAGTTGTAATAATGGTTATGGATCATAAGCTGTATTTTGGATTTCCGCTGCTATGATGATTATGGTTTAGTTTTCAGGTTATGCACTGTCTTGTCTGTTTTATGTCAAGTATGTTATTATTATATTTTATTCCATGCGTTGTGAGACATTCTACAGCTTCCTTGTTAGTTCAAATTCCTTTCTTTGGCGACCGCCCCGTGCTAGTTGGACATCGGCACAGCGCACTTTCATTGGAAATGTCGGTGGGTGCGGGGCGGGCCATCACAGTCGATCGCTATTGGGAGCAGCTGTAGGGGGCGTTGACCACGGGTAAAGGAGAAAAGGGGTTTTAACCAATCAAAGAATATACATATAAATATTTTTAATTGTTTTATTTTCAAAATACATGTGTATCAGTTTGAACTCCAAATCAAACCCAACAACTGTCACCCTTAGCTAAATACCCTCATTTCAAACACAATGGGATATGTTTCGTAAGCCAACTCTAATGTTTTGATTAGTTTTTTTTTAAATTAAAATATAAAACATTTAATATTGAATTTAAACGTACATTTTAATTTACCAGGGCCACATACTGACTCCAAAAATTCCAAAAAAATAAATCTAGTTATGTTTTGAAGATATGGTCCTAACAAAAATAATTTTGTCGAATTTGGAGACCGTTTGAAAAATGGTCAATTTCTGGTCGATCCAATTCGAATTTAAATTACCAAACACATTTAAATTCACTGCGCTCACATATTAATTCCAAAAATTATGAAAATTGGAATCTAGCCATAATTTGACATTCTGAATCCAACAGAAGTGGTCTCGTCGAAAACGGAGGTCGTTTGCAAAATTGTTATTTTTAAGGGCTATATATTATATAAATTCCATAGCGACTATTTTGAATTTTCAACTGGACATAACTTTTTATTTCCATTATGAAATCTAGATTTTTCACATTCATTGGAAAGATATTTTCAAACAGATTCAAATATTTCTGGTTTCACTAAAATGCGGTTTGTTTTGAATCTTGTACATTCAATTGAAATTTGAAATCGAATTTTCAAACCACCGCGCCATTTCTAGTTCCTTTTATAATTAAATATATATTTATATTTTAACTTCGGTTTGAATAAATTTATACATTATAATTCTATTTAAAATAAATTTTTAGTCGTTATTATTTAAAATAAATCATTTTAAATATTCAAAATTCATTAAAATTGCCAAAATAAAAAATTTAATTGATTCTAATTTTCCTGGTTGTTACAAAAAATCTCATAAAATCAGCAATTTGAACCCCTCAATTTTGACAAAGATAACTTCATAATTCTAGAAAACTTAAAGCATGAAAATTGTAGCTCTACTTCTGAGCTTTCCAAAACATCTCAAACTTTTAAATTTGGATAAGAAATGCAAAAGTTATGACATATACAAATTTCAAATCTTAAATTTCACTGTCGCTGTTGTTATTTTCAGGGCAGCGACAAACAAGTATAAATTCGACTAAGTAAACATCAATATTTCAAAAAACTCAGAACATGAAACATGTTGTATATGATTCAAGCTTTTTGAAACATCTAAAATCATCAAATTTGGTTAAGAAACGAAAAAGTTATGACTATATACATTTCAGCATCAACAATGGATAGAAATACAATCAATTCAAGATGCATCTAAATGGCATAAAATCAAACACGATTCCATAAACAAATTCAAAAGGCATGTATGAGCAAAAAAAATCATCGGCTATGATTTAACCAGCATATGTGAGTGTTATTACTCAACTTAACATTAGTTTTTTTGCTTTCTGTAGAGAGATTTACTGAAGGGAGAATGTACGTACCAACACGACTCTATTCAAAAGCTTCTGGTGATGGATTAATGGACTTTGGCACACCCAAATAACCCATTTCCCATACTTAACCAATTTTAGTTTAATGTTACTCATTTTGTACATAACTCATTCATTTTAACTGCTTTTTCAATAAAACGAATTGCATTGTGTTTATTTTACCAAAATAAATACTTTAACAATAATAAAATTTTATTTCCAACATATAAAAATTGATTTTATATTTTAAACCCTTTAAATTAACAATATTTTACAATACTGTCATTTAAGCGCAAAAATCACTGACATATTTTCCCCATACAAAATTTATTTTTCACTTTCTAAACTTACACAAAAGTGTTTTTAACATTTTTAAAATATTAAAACATCATTTTCAAATAATATTACATCTTTAAATTTTATTTACTTCTCATTTTGCCTTTTATTTTGCAATAAAAGGTTGTTATTTAAATAAAATTACAATATTAACAATTTGATGCACACTAATTGCCATCTTTGTTTATTCCCATCACAAATCACAAATAAAGCGTTTGAAACTTTATTTTGCTAAAACTTCTAAGAATTTTCAATTATTCCCCAAATGGAAAAAAATTAAAATCCCAATTTATTGTAAATTTACTATATTAAGTTGTAATCTCCATTAAAATTTTATATAACAGATAATCCCTGATACCGGGTTGTTACAGACTCTCCCCTTTAATTAAATTGCGCCCTCGCAATTTCTAGAGAAGAGTTTGCGCTCAACGCTTTAAACTCATCATTCAAAGGAAAGTTAGACAAGCACGAAAACGAAATTCCCTCATCTCTCTTCCAAGATGAAGGAAAAGAAGAAGATAATTGTTTGATAATTCGATAAATTTCCCAGAACATCTACATAGGATAAGCGGTTTATACGAATTTTCCAAGCAACATCTCCAAATTTTTATGGCACCTCACTTTAGTAAAATAAAACAAAGGCCTTAAAATCATCCAAAAAGAAAGATTCCTCAAAATTCCTCGACTTCATCCAAAACTCAAAACATCAAAGAGATCAGCAACCCAAAATTTTCATACTCTATAATCGAAAAACTATTATAATAAAAGAAAGAGCACCAAAAAGGATAGAGAAACTCAAAAGAAGGTAGTTACTTTGTATGCCACTAACCTCAATAACCGCAAAAAGGTAAGTTATAAGATTATTGCTTAAGGGCAATCGAAGCTCAAGGAACAAAATGCCCTAGAAAGATGGGTATGGACTCACAATCTTGTAATTCAAATTCATTACTTAGAAGAATGAAACCTAAATTTTCTTTTCTACAAAATTCCTTAATCTTTTAATACAACTTATTAATTTTAAAAGTCAATTTAATCTTATATATATTCTTACTACATAATGACTAATTCAACAAACAATTCTTTTAAATCTATTCCACAAATAAGATTTTGAAATTTATTCCAATATTTCTAAAGATATCACAAAAGTTACTCGGACAAACCTTTGGATCGATTCTTCAAGATAGAAAAACATTTCACTTTAATCTTATTAGATTTTAATTATCATGTCTAATTGTCTCATCCTAGTGTTTAGAAAATTACTATCGATAACGTTGATCAGGCGCATCGACCAAAATCATTAAACCCTTGATGGACAAGCCAACATGAATAAAAATCATCTTCTATAATATTTTCCCCATATAGTCCTCAATTCATTTATTATCTCAAAATAAAAATTTCAATCCTCTTGAAACAAATCTTTACTTTAAAAGATTTTAAATAGTTAGTTTTGCTTCAACTTAGAAAATCTGAATCGCAAAAAGAAGTCATCGAGATATTCTTTGAATACTCGATTCAAAGATTGATAGAATACACTAGAATGCTGATCATTACACATGGTATAATAAACTACGCAAGAGAATCACTCAAGTACGAGGTATGGCAAAGACTATGCTATTCCTCATAACTTTTAGTCTATATAAGTCATTGAAAAGTCAAGTTATAATAACAGTCCAACACTTCTCATGGATTAAAGGAAATCTTTGAGTTATAGAATAAAAATTAAGCATCAACTAAAGAGAAGAAAGGACCCAAAACATATATCATAACTCTAAGTGAAGCAATGTTTCGAAGCACTTCCTCATATAGATATCCAAGAGATACAACTCAAAGGATGCAAGATTGGTAATAAAAACAAATTCAAAACATCACCTCACTTCCATGGTTGACATTCTCATGTAAGAATGATTGAAAATCTCAAAGCCAGAAATGAGGACAACCACAACATTAATCACCCGATGGGTGACAAATTCGAATAGACCCAAATAACAAAGTCATCAAGACTGAAATTTGAGATATATCATTCACATCTCGACACCCAAAGGTATGCTCGAGGATTTCAAAATCATAATCAAATTTTGTTTCCGAAGATAGAAACACAAATATAAAGGATTAGGATATAAAACTAATATCCTATAGAACATCGAATATGGTTTAGCAACACCTAAGCCTCTTATCTCAAACATTGAAAATTTTAGAAAGGATTCTAGATAGAAACTTTCCATGCTAATATGCATGATGAAACAAATCATAAGGAACAAATCTCGTGATCCTCAAACATCGAATGTAGATTCTCTCTCGATCGAGTATGAAATTCTCAAAAACTCCACAAGATAAAATGTCAAGATTACTCACATCTTCTTTGATGTAGATGAGTAAGAAGACTGAAATAGAATAATCCAAAGAATTACTCCTAAGATAAGACATCATCGAATAGATCTAGGTACTATGGAATAAAATATTATTTGAGATATCCTAAATGATCAGCCTAACAAGTCAAAGGACAAAGATCCAAAGATAAGGGATTAGTAATACTTGTACAACATTTTTGATGTATCTTTATATATGTTTCCGTTCTGTGTTTATCGCATTTTGTCCTAAAACCTTACTCTGATACCAATTCTAAAACCCCACCCTAAGGCCCACAATTAACAAAGAGAATTACATAGTAATCTCGTCTGCTAATGCGGAGAATAGGGCTGGTAAGGGGCGACCAACTATAACTTAGTCTTAACTATCTATTGAACATGTCGACAAATGTTACCTTTTTTCTGAACATAAGTGAGTCGACATATTCAATAAATAATCATGACAAAGCAATAGATGGCTATGGATCTATCAGAACAAAACACAATAACTAAATGAATAACTCATCACAGAATAGTGTAGATATACAATCTTTTACACATACAATGATACATCTCATTACAGTACAAGAGTGGTATCACGACCACTCAACGTACATGGAGCAAAGAGTTTACAATCTGATAATGTATCATAAGAAAGCTGTCAATCCCAAGCAAATGACTTGATCCCAAAAGGAAGCATCATGTTACAGTTACAACCAAAAGGGAGAATAATACTTGAAACAAACTCGGTCTGACCCGAGCGAAAACTCATGGGTTAGGCTGGCTGTAGTGTCCCGAAATTCCGGTCCAATTTGAGCTGACCAAATAACACAAGTCCAACCCCAATTGCACTAGAAAATAGAAAACTAATGGAAAGAAAATAGAGGATGAGGAAAGATAAGATAGAAACTTAGAATAGAAGAAGAAGAAGAAGAAGAAGAAGAAGAACACAACATCAGAGTAACATGAACCTCACAGCGGAACGAATAACATATAATATCTATCATAACTTTGAAATATAAATCTGTACTTGAATATACATATCATTTCCAAAGTACAGCACTTACAACACAGCGGAAATAAACAATAGCTATATGATCCTGAAGCCTCCTTCTCCAGCTCTTCCAGTATCTATAAATCCCGACTACTTGACTGCCCATATAAAATTGGGCACCCAAGAGTTTAGGGAAAACAAAACAAAATAAACTCCGGGCCAGTCATGGGACTGGTATGAGAAAAACAGTTTAAAACAGTTCTGAGCCCTTAAACGATATCTCATATGAACACGCCGTATAACAGAACGGGTTTTTCTCTTATGAGAATCCAAAATAATCTTTATATCAAAACTCATTGATATTATAATAGTGTCTATCAACCACAATATAATAATCATCTAGCAGAAACGCTTTCATCCCACATTCTACATATATAGTATACAATCAAAACCGCAAGCACATATTGGGTAATGGATTTCCAACTATGACAAGGTATGGAACCACCTTTCGCTAGTGTATCTCTAGAGAGGAATACACTGGGTTCAACAAGAGCATCTTGCAACCCGGCCACACATGACCGACCACTCATTTCGCTTGAGTGTATCGAATGTATATCACCAATGGTTGGGATCAGCAACCGTTTCCCGAATGGGACAGCATCGACAATAGCTTTTTAGAAATAAATGAAACTCTAGATCAGGTGATTATACACCCTAATAGGTGCGACCTACATAGCCATGATGCCTGCCCGATTTTTTTTCATTTCCGGATGTGAGGCTAGAGGCCACGCTTATCTCTGACAGATCACACGTTTATTCACTTGGAATGTCACCGTCATACCCGCCAAATCACAAATTGATTTCCCCAAAAATACCATGGGTATGCAGCTAAGAGAAACGAATTCCTCCGCTACCAAACATAAATACGTTTGAAGAGATCAACATACGCGATCTATTAAATATACTTTGTCAGACATTCTTCCATACAGGTCGTCCTGGGACTGGACAAACCGAAGGCACTATTCCGTACAGCCATCTTAGGCAATCTTTACCTAAGATTTATACAACAGCCCTTGCACTTTACTCCGTCTTCAGTTATCTTTGGCATATATGATTCGCAACACTTATGCCAATACGAAGTGGTTCTTCGGATAATAATCCAACCGGTCTCTCCATATTAACAACGTTAAAATGGTCAAAACTTTGATAGTCGGTGATTTAACTATCAAAGAGAAACACGTGTGCAAACAACGATCTTATTTTAAGATGGAAATTACATCGATCAATCACCAATCAACTTTTATCCTTTAAATTAATTTACCATTAATTTATTTCATTTGTCATTTCCTGTTTCCATATATTCAACATTTCTTATTTTCTAAATTTAGAAAATATATGTTCTTAACACTGGAAAACATTTCCATTTCTTGATTTCTATATTAGAAAACATTTCTGATTCTTATTTGGAAAACATTTCCAAAACTCTTACATTGGACTTAGACAAATGTTTAAACAAACCATCGCTATGCCAACTCAAACCATTTCACTCATTAACTAAATTCTCTTAATCATCCTTTACTATCAAACCTTACCATTCCTTAGTTAAGAAGGAAGTCAATCAAGTTGGGGTATAATTAGCTCTCAGACCTTAACTAAACAACGTTTTAACTTCGAAATAGTCAAAGTTTATCTTTTAAATCTTTAACAAACTTCCTTACGTAACTCTCGGATTCTATTTACGAATCCACTTCTTTATTTAAAACATTGGTTATAACGATAACGTTATAATCCCTACTTTCGAAATATCTAACTTCAATTATAACTTTTATTCTTTAATGTGAATAAATAAATAAACACCTAAGTTATAAATAAATAACTCTTGATTTAAACACCGGAAAGTATAAGTACTTTCCCGAATTCGATATAATCGAATTCGACGATTAACTCTCTTTCGAGTAATCTCTATTTGATTAACTCTTCTTCGAATAACCTATATTCGATTATCTCTCTTCAAATAACTTATATTCGATTAACTCACTTAGAATAACTTACATTCGATTAACTCACTTCGAATAACTTATATTTGATTAACTCACTTCGAGTAACTTATATTCGATCTCTTTCTTTCGAATATGCTATATTCGATAATCTCACTTTCGAATATCTAAATTCGATTAACTCCTTTCGATTAAACTATAATCGATAACTCCTTTCAATTAAACTAACATCGATTAACTCCTTTCGATTAAACTAACATCGATCAACTCCTTTCGATTAAACTAACATCGATAACTCCTTTCGATTAAACTAACATCGATCAACTCCTTTTGATTAAACTAACATCGATCAACTCCTTTCGATTAAACTAACATCGATTAACTCCTTTCGATTAAACTAACATCGATTAACTCCTTTCTATTAAACTAACATCAATTAACTCCTTTCGATTAAACTAACATCGATAACTCCTTTCCTTAACTTTATTCGAATAAACTATATTCGATACTCCTTTAACTCTATTCAAATAAACTATATTCGATACTCCTTTAACTCTATTCAAATAACCAATATTAGACTAACTCCTTTGGATTAACTTGGTTTGATTAACTCATCTTAATTAACTCGACTTGATTAACTCCATTTGAATAGCTCTAACGGGTTAACTCTAACTGGTCAACTCTAACTGATTAACTCTAACTGATTAACTCTAACTGGTTAACACTAACTGGTTAACTCTAACTCTAATAAATTAACTCTAACTGGTTAACTCTAACTCTAATTGATTAACTCTAACTGGTTAACTCTAACTCTAATTGATTAACTCTAACTGGTTAACTCTAACTCTAATTGATTAACTCTAACTAGTTAACTGTAACTGGTTAACACTAACTCTAATTGATTAACTCTAATCGAATAACTAATATTCGATTTAACTCTTTTCGATTTACTCTTTTGAATTAACTCCTTTGAATTAACTCCTTTGAATTATTCCTTTGGATTATCTCTTTGAATTATCTCCTTTGAATTATCTCCGTTTCTACTTGTTTACTTAACAAATAACTACTCTCTTTCAAATTCTATTTATTTAACAAATAAATATTTCTTTTATCTTTTCTATTTATTTAACAAATAAATATTTCCTTTTCAATTCTATTTGTAAATGTTTTACAAATATTCCCTTTCCAAATCTATTCGTAAATGGTTTACAAATATACCCTTTTCATTTCTATTTGTAAATGGTTTACAAATATATCCTTTTAATTTCTATTTGTAAATGGTTTACAAATATACCATTTTCATATTTTGTTTTACAAATATTTTCCTTTATATTTGTTTTACAAATAATTTCCTTTATAAAATCCCTTGATTTTATAAATATTCTATTTCAATATACAGTGTGAAATCTTCCTTCTATATAAAATCTTTTGATTTTATATAATATTTTATTTCAATATAGTTATTGAAATTTTCCTTTTTCATCCAAGGGTTTTCTTACGGTATTTAAAATACCAAACAACAGTGATCGATATCATTCAAACACACATAATCAACAACAAATTATATATCACATCATATATCACAATATATGAAAAACAGTAAAATAAATGTTGAGGAATCCAGTTGGATTCCTCCAACCTGTTTCCCTGCATCACAGATGTTAAACAATAAAATTAACATCGATTTCATTTCAATATGAAATATTCTGCTAAACAGAATCAATACTAGAGTAACGATTTATATATATATATCGTTATCTATAATTTCAACCAATACATAAGCAATTCAATCAAACAGTTAACACACAGCAATCAACGGATAATTATCAGTTCTGAAATACATTATAGAAATATAACTGTTCAGAGTTAGTGAGATTTACTCACATTGGACGATCATCGTTAATAACGATAACCATCGCTTGATTCAGACGGACAATTTATTTCGCCATAAATTGTAACGAGCCCCAATCCATTCCCAGTCAGTTTCATTGGGTAGCCACCATCCATACGATCCCCACGGATCTTGTTTCGCTAATTTCCGATAATATACGAGCGAGTTATTCAGTTTACAAGTTTTTAAATAATTAAAATGGAAATAGACTTAGTGTAACGACCCGTATTCTACGCATCATAGGATCGTAGGATATTTATTTCTTTCACATACGAAGTCGTATGGTCATGTAACTTTGGGAGACGACTATTGTGGTCATTTCCCATGTTCATGATTTTTCCCGATTTTTAAATGACCATTTTACCCCTAGTTGGCACTGTTTTGGCAATAACTTTTGACTGGAAAGGAATTTTGACCTGAAACCACTTCCATTGGCTCCAGATGATGGTTTACAATTCCGTAGAGTGGTCACATTAGCCAAACGGACTCACCGTTTGGGAGATATGGCTGAAACAAGTTTCAGATGGTGAAAAACAGCTTAATTGGGCTTAACCGGGTGATTAGCAGCTAGGTCCAGAGGGGAATTTCGGCTTTAGAGGTATTGGAGGACTGACTATGGTTAGGAAATCACTTTCATTTCAGTTTTGAGCCGCCAAAAACCCTCTTGAGACCTTAGTAATGGCTTCCATCCTCTAAAACCACTCCAAAACACATTTTTAGTGAAGATTAAGCCTAAACTACATCAAAACAAGGCCAAATAGCAACAAAGCAAGGTTGGAGCTGCTGCTATACGTAGGAATTCGACCCAAACAGAGAGTATTTCAGATTTGGTGTTTTATTTTGTGGCCAAGGTAAGTGATTTGCATAGTTTTTGCACTAATTACGGTAATTAAGGGTAATTAGTGAGGATTAGTGGATTTATACACTAATAAATTATGGAAAAATGTTTAGAAATTCTTAAATAATATTTTATGCCTCTGGTAGGAATTTGGTTTAATTTGATTGAGTTTTGTTAATTCTATGATTAGTTTTATTTAATCATGCTTAAGGGAAAATAAGGGGATTTTGGGCACATTTGATCCATTTTGACATGTAAATCCATTGTTTTGGTGTTTGTGGTTAGTTTGCTATGTTGTTATGACTATTTGGCATGATTTGTGATTGATTAGAATAGTTAGATTTGTCAAAAACGTCGTCGAACGGCGTAAACAAGTTGCCGGAAAAAGTTGCAGAAAGTTATGCAGGGCTTCGGATCGGATCGGATGAGGGCTCAGATCGGATATGTGAACTGGGCAAGAAAACCCGACCCGAACTGGAGTTTGGCACATAAGAGACTTGGCAAAAAGGAAGGTCGTTTACTTAGAGTTGGAGTGGACAAGGGGATCGGATCGGAAGAATAATGGAGGCCAGATCGGATCGACTCAAGAATGGAAGGCTACGACTGGAGTAAGGCGAAGGGATCGGATCGGAGTAGATGGAAAACGAGGGAGCTGATCGGAGAGGGAGCATGAACTGGAAGGAAGACAGCAACCCGACCCGACCCGGAGGAGGACACCGACCCGACCCGAAGTGAAGTACCCGATCCGAACCGAATGAAAAGATGACAAGGAAGGAGGACCGAACTGAACCGACGAGGGTAATGACTACCGAACCGAACCGAATTCTAGGGCTGCTACTGCACGACAACTCTTCTGAAGACCCACTCCAATTCGACCAAACCCGAGATGCAAAGGAAGTCCAAATGAGAAGCTAGAGCTCAAATCCAGATGGGAATCAACGAGTTCGCTTCATGATTGGGCTTTGCTGCGGGACGCGTGCTAAGGGGTTATCGATGTCTATAGCTTTGGACCACTATGGTAGGAGGTACGAAGGAGGATTCAGGGCCATTATGGCATTGGTAGGACCAAGGGCTACGACCAATGTGGTGGGTCATTGAAATGTTTTGTCATGACTCCATGTGTTTAGCTTGGTCATAGCAGGGTTTCTACAAGTCGGGATTCGTCGTTACCTCAATTTGTCTAGTGTTCCAAAGTGGTAAATATCGTATGCTTTGCGCACTGAGTGAGAGATGTGAGGATGGTTGCTATGGTTGATTTGTTTGCTATCATTATGACATGCACACCCCACCCCCGTATTCTTACACTATCTATTATGGCACCTTAGAGTATTGTACGGTATGTGGTACTTACTCTTTGGTTGCAGGTCCAGGTTCAGGTATGGTTTAGTATACCTGTTATTATTCTGTTTAGATGCTTATCGCTCATTCCAGGCTTTATGTCTGACCCAGAGTTTTATGTCTCCTCTTATTACTCTGGGTGCTCACACGAGCAGACTAGACAGGTTAGCTAGTGATGCACGGGTAGATGATCCGGAGACGAGTAGGAGGCTTCCACGTAATACATATATATAGTATTCTCCCTGTGTTGTTGAAGATCACTGCTGGGGCATTGGTGGTGCATCTTCTACTTTAGCTTTCTTTTGTTAGAGACAGTAAATTTGGAAAATTGTAATAAGCTGTATTTGGATTTCCGCTGCTCTGATGATTGATGTTGATTTTAGTTATCAGCTTATGCACTGTCTCACCTGTTTTATGTCAAGTATATTATTATTATATTTTATTCCATGCGCTGTGAGACATTCTACAGGTTCCTTGATTAGTTCATTCCCTTCTTTCCTTTCTTTGGCGACGTTTCCGTGCTAGTCGGGCATGTGTACAGCGCACTTCCGGAGGAAATGCAGGCTGGTGCGGGGCGGGCCGTCACACTTGGTATCAGAGCTATAGGTTACGTAGTTAACCTAGGGAAGTTATCAGGGAGAGATAATATACGTATACGAGAGAGCGTATTTGTGATTACTTTGGTTTTTAAAAGCTATATATATATATACTATTACTAGTATAAGGATGAAGTCGTACTGCACTAGCACTACTATGGAGTCGTTAATCGTTTCTTTTTTCAGATTGACGATGAGCCGATATACTAGAGGTGCTGGTAGGGGAGCCAACAATGGGAATGCTGCTGACATGAGGACGATGTTTACTGACCTTATGAGAGAGATGCTTAGAGATGTACAGAGGGCAGCTCCCAATGGTGGAAATGGTGGTGGTCCAATAGTGCAAGCGCCAAGAGTCGACTTCGCCAAGCTGAATAAGGATTATACTAGTCTTGGTGGGAAGCCGTTCCACGGAACGGAGTCGGCCACGGATGTTCAGGATTGGTTGGATAGTTACGAACGTATCTTCGAGGATTTGGGTATCGAGGATGCGATGAAGAGAAAGCTAGCGTCCCGTCAGCTGCAAGGGCGGGCAATGAATTGGTGGAATGCTGTAAAGGCAGCTACTCCCGAAGATCAGATTACTTGGGAGCAGTTTAAAGCTCGCTTTAGTGAGAAGTTCATTCCAGCTGCTCAGAAGTCAGTACTGTTTAAGAAATTCTTGGAGCTCAAGCAGAATGGCAGAGTTGTCTCGGAGTACATTGCTGAATTCGACACTTTGTCAAAGTATGGGTTATCTCTTATTGATACTGCCGAGAAGAAGAATGAGAAATTCATAACTGGTTTAGATCAGTACTTAGGGGAAAGGCTTATTAACCACATCGATGAGATGTTTGAGTCGATTGTGGGGAAAGCATTAAGATCAGAAAGTCTCTACCCTAAGCCGAAGACTGAGGATGCATCCGCAGATGAGCCAAAGCCACAAGCAAGTGGTGGGGGCAAGGGTGGTTCCCAGAATAAGAGAAAGCAGAATCAGACTAAGGATGGCCAGAAGAAAAAGAATAAGCAAGATGTTGAGTGCTTCAGCTGTGGTAAGAAGGGCCATTATGCTAGTAATTGTCGGGCCAAGCCAGCGGATAGGAAGTGCTTCAACTGTGGCCAAATGGGACATCACAAGGACAAGTGTCCGCAACCCCCTAAAGAAAAGCAAATAGTGAAAGCCTACGCCCTTAATGATATTCCTTCTTCGTCGAATGCCCCAACAGCGGAGGAGAAGGGAAAGAATGTCGTCATTCAAGGTATGCTTTCTGTTTATGATGTTCCTGTTAGAGTTTTGTTTGATATCGGAGCTTCCAGTTCTTTCATATCTAGTGACCTGGTAGATAGGTTGGGATTGGAGCCCGAGATGGTCGATAGACCTTTAGTAGTGACGAACCCGATTGGTGGTTCGACTAGCCTTAGCATGATTTGTCGTAATGTGGTCTTATCGAGTCATGGATGCATGTTTGTTTGTGATTTCTTTGTTTTGGGCTTTACTGGGTTTGGCATTATTTTGGGAGTAGATTGCCTCCAAAGATACGGGGTGGTGGTAGACTGTGAGGGCTTTTTAGTGACAGCTAGAGCGGATGATGGGCGGAGGATAGTGTTTGGTGGTCTACCTAGTAAGGGGGTATTGGCTAGTTTTCTAAACTCCCTCGACATTCCGCATAGTGAGTTGTCAGGTTTGCCCGTGGTTGGCCAGTATCCGGATGTTTTCGAAGAAGTGACCGGACTTCCACCACACCGAGAGATTGAGTTCCGTATTGATTTGGTAAAAGATGCCAGACCTATAGTGATGCCACTTCGTCGTATGGCACCAAGAGAGCAGCGAGAGCTCGAGGTGCAAGTCAGCGATCTTTTGAAGAAGGGATTTATCAGAAGGTGTTTCTGAATGGGGAGCACCAGTTGTGTTTGCTACCAAGGCAGATGGTTCCCTTCGTTTGTGTGTAGACTACCGCGAGTTGAATAAAGTGACGAGGAAGAACAAGTATCCTCTACCGCGGATAGATGATTTGTTCGATCAGTTGGGTAGCGCGAGAGTATTTTCTCAGTTGGATCTCGCGACAGGTTTTCATCAGCTTAGAGTGGAAGCTGAGAGTATAGCTAAAACGGCATTTCGAACGCCGTCTGGATTTTATGAGTGGTTGGTCATGCCATTCGGGCTGACCAATGCCCCAGCATATTTTGTGGATCTTATAAATAGGGTATTCAGAGATCAGTTGAATAAGTTTGTCCTTGTGTTCGTTGATGATATTTTGGTCTATTCGAGGACAGAGGAAGAACACAAGGAACATTTAAGAGTAGTGATGGAGGTGTTGAGAAAACACCAATTGAAAGCAAAGTTTTCTAAGTGTCACTTCTGGAAGAGGGAAGTGAGGTTCTTGGGCCATGTTATATCAGAGAATGGTATTACCGTGGACCCGGCAAAGGTGGCTACGGTACAGGATTGGCCTACGCCCAAGAATGCAACAAATGTAAGAAGTTTCTTGGGATTAGCTGGATATTATCGTAAGTTTATCCAAGGTTTCTCCAAGATAGCAGCACCATTGACCCAGTTGACCAAGAAAAATCAAGCTTTTGTCTGGGATGAAAGGTGCGAGAAGGCATTCAAGAGTCTAAAGGACAAGTTGACGAGCGCACCAGTGTTAGTCATTCCTAAGGGGGATGAAGAGATGACGGTATACACGGATGCCTGTGGTACCGGACTGGGTGCTGTATTGATGCAAGGCGGTAGGGTTGTAGCTTATGCAAGTCGGCAATTGAAACCGCACGAGAAAAGATACCCTACCCATGACTTGGAATTGGCATCGATCGTGTTCGTGTTAAAGATGTGGAGACACTATCTCTTGGGAGAAAGATTTGATCTGTTTACAGATCATAAGTCGTTGAAGTATCTCTTCTCCCAGAAGGATCTAAATCTCCGGCAACAAAGGTGGTTAGAATTCTTGGCTTCCTATGATTTCGACATCGCATATACACCGGGAAAGGGCAATGCGGTGGCTGATGCATTGAGTAGAAGACATGCCAGCTTAGGGGCTATGTTCCTTGAATGGAAGCAACTGGAGTATATCGCGGGGTTTGATTTCAGACCAAAGTGCGAATTGGATCCAGAAATGTTAGCAAGTTTGACGATCATACCCACTTTAATTGAGCGGATCGGCTCTAGTCAGAGGGACGATCCTAACCTATTGGAAATCATTTCCAAGTTAAAGATGGATATCGATGAGGAGATGAACAAGTATGGGCTTGATCGAGATG
Source organism: Allium sativum (assembly GCA_030737875.1). NCBI lineage: Eukaryota > Viridiplantae > Streptophyta > Magnoliopsida > Asparagales > Amaryllidaceae > Allium > Allium sativum. The sequence goes on along the minus strand of CM060926.1, from coordinate 9,609,102 downwards.
GATGGCTTAGAAAGAATGGAAAGCTTGTTGTACCCAATGTCAATGGATTGAGAGATGAAGTGCTTAGAGAATGTCATCACTCAGAGCTGACTATACACCCCGGTGGTAACAAGATGTATCGAGACATGAAGCAGACCTACTACTGGGAAGGGATGAAAAGAGACATTGGGAAGTTTATATCCAAATGCATGAATTGTCAGCTAGTTAAAGCTGAGCAAAAGAAGCCTAGTGAGTTGTTACAGCCATTAGAAATTCCCGAATGGAAATGGGAGCAAGTCTCGATGGATTTCATCGATGGTTTACCAAGGACTAGATCGGGACATGATAGCATTTGGGTGATTGTGGACCGATTGACTAAAAGTGCAAGATTTATACTAGTCAAATCGACCAGAACGGCAGCTAAGTTAGCAGAATTGTATATGAAGTGGGTAGTGAGATTTCATGGAGTACCTAAAAGCATTGTGAGCGACCGAGACCCGTTGTTCACTAGTGGGTTTTGGAAGAGCTTGCAAGAGGCTCTAGGGTCAGAGCTACATCTCAGTACCGCATATCATCCTCAGACCGACGGTCAGATGGAGAGGGTGAATCGTATTTTGGAAGATCTCTTGAGAGCATGTATATTGGATTTTGGTGGATCATGGGATGACCATTTGCATCTAGTAGAGTTTGCATATAATAATAGCTACCAATCCAGTATCGGTATGGCTCCGTTTGAAGCTTTGTACGGAAGACCGTGCAACTCACCATCATGTTGGATAGAGACTGGCGAGAAGTTTATGCTTGGACCAGATGTGGTGAGGGAAACTTCAGATAAGATCAGGATCATTCAGCAACGAATGAAGGCTGCCCAAGATAGGCAGAAGAGTTATGCTGATAAGAGGAGAAGAGACCTGAAATTCTCCGTTGGTGACTTGGTGTTTGTCAGGATTTCTCCGTTGAAGAGCGTAATACGATTTGGCAGGAGAGGCAAATTGGCACCAAGATTTGTTGGCCTATTCCCTGTTCTTGAACTAGTCGTGAATTTGGCATACAGAATTGACTTACCGGAGAAGATGGCGGGAGTTCACGACGTATTTCATGTTTCCCAACTAAGGAAGTTCGTTCACGACTCAGATATGACTATTTCACCTGATCAGTTAGAGGACTTCGAAGTAGAACCCAAGGCGGTTGGGAACCGCAAGCTGGCCCGTATTGTCGAGCACGACATGAAACAACTTCGAAGGAAGGCGGTGAAGCTAGTCAAGGTTCAGTGGGGCGAGGACGAGAATGATTGTACTTGGGAGACAGAGGAGAACATTAGGAAGACACACCCAGAACTCTTTGTCTGGTAAGATTTTGACTTCGATTTAGTTTTCCGCATGCTAGGATAGGCTTGTTTGCTTGTTTTGCATGTTTGATTGTTGTATGTGGTTGTTAGGCATGCGGGATCCTTTGTATGTTTTGGGTTAAGGAATTTCGGGGACGAAATTTCTTAAGGGGGGAAGAGTGTAACGACCCGTATTCTACGCATCATAGGATCGTAGGATATTTATTTCTTTCACATACGAAGTTGTATGGTCATGTAACTTTGGGAGACGACTATTGTGGTCATTTCCCATGTTCATGATTTTTCCCGATTTTTAAATGACCATTTTACCCCTAGTTGGCACTGTTTTGGCCATAACTTTTGACTGGAAAGGAATTTTGACCTGAAACCACTTCTATTGGCTCCGGATGATGGTTTACAATTCCGTAGAGTGGTCACATTAGCCAAATGGACTCACCGTTTGGGAGATATGGCTGAAACAAGTTTCAGATGGTGAAAAACAGCTTAATTGGGCTTAACCGGGTGATTAGCAGCTAGGCCCAGAGGGGAATTTCGGGTTTAGAGGTATAGGAGGACTGACTAGGGTTAGGAAATCACTTTCATTTCAGTTTTGAGCCGCCACAAACCCTCTTGAGACCTTAGTAATGGCTTCCATCCTCTAAAACCACTCCAAAACACATTTTTAGTGAAGATTAAGCCTAAACTACATCAAAACAAGGCCAAATAGCAACAAAGCAAGGTTGGAGCTGCTGCTATACGTAGGAATTCGACCCAAACAGAGAGTATTTCAGATTTGGTGTTTTATTTTGTGGCCAAGGTGAGTGATTTGCATAGTTTTTGCACTAATTACGGTAATTAAGGGTAATTAGTGAGGATTAGCGGATTTATACACTAATAAATTCTGGAAAAATGTTTAGAAATTCTTAAATAATATTTTATGCCTCTGGTAGGAATTTGGTTTAATTTGATTGAGTTTTGTTAATTCTATGATTAGTTTTATTTAATCATGCTTAAGGGAAAATAAGGGGATTTTGGGCACATTTAATCCATTTTGACATGTAAATCCATTGTTTTGGTGTTTGTGGTTAGTTTGCTATGTTGTTATGACTATTTGACATGATTTGTGATTGATTAGAATAGTTAGATTTGTCAAAAACGTCGTCGAACGGCGTAAACAAGTTGCCGGAAAAAGTTGCAGAAAGTTATGCAGGGCTTCGGATCGGATCGGATGAGGGCTCGGATCGGATATGTGAACTGGGCAAGAAAACCCGACCCGAACTGGAGTTTGGCACATAAGAGACTTGGCAAAAAGGAAGGCCGTTTACTTAGAGTTGGAGTGGACAAGGGGATCGGATCGGAAGAATAATGGAGGCCAGATCGGATCGACACAAGAATGGAAGGCTACGACTGGAGTAAGGCGAAGGGATCGGATTGGAGTAGATGGAAAACGAGGGAGCTGATCGGAGAGGGAGCATGAACTGGAAGGAACACAGCAACCCGACCCGACCCGGAGGAGGACACCGACCCGACCCGAAGTGAAGTACCCGATCCGAACCGAATGAAAAGATGACAAGGAAGGAGGACCGAACCGAACCGACGAGGGTAATGACTACCGAACCGAACCGAATTCTAAGGCTGCTACTGCACGACAACTCTTCTGAAGACCCACTCCAATTCGACCAAACCCGAGATGCAAAGGAAGCCCAAATGAGAAGCTAGAGCTCAAGATCCAGATGGGAATCAACGAGTTCGCTTCATGATTGGGCTTTGCTGCGGGACGCGTGCTAAGGGGTTATCGATGTCTATAGCTTTGGACCACTATGGTAGGAGGTACGAAGGCGAATTTAGGGCCATTATGGCATTGGGAGGACCAAGGGCTACGACCAATGTGGTGGGTCATTGAAATGTTTGGTCATGACTCCATGTGTTTAGCTTGGTCATAGCAGGGTTTCTATAAGTCGGGATTCGCCGTTACCTCAATTTGTCTAGTGTTCCAAAGTGGTAAATATCGTATGCTTTGCGCACTGAGTGAGAGATGTGAGGATGGTTGCTATGGTTGATTTGTTTGCTATCATTATGACATGCACACCCCACCCCCGTATTCTTACACTATTTATTAGGGCACCTTAGAGTATTGTACGGTATGTGGTACTAACTCTTTGGTTGCAGGTCCAGGTTCAGGTATGGTTTAGTATACCTGTTATTATTCTGTTTAGATGCTTATCACTCATACCAGGCTTTATGTCTGACCCAGAGTTTTATGTCTCCTCTTATTACTCTGGGTGCTCACACGAGCAGACTAGAGACAGGTTAGCTGGTGATGCACGGGTAGATGATCCGGAGACGAGTAGGAGGCTTCCACGTAATACATATATATAGTATTCTTCCTGTGTTGTTGAAGATCACTGCTGGGGCATTGGTGGTGCATCTTCTACTTTAGCTTTCTTTTGTTAGAGACAGTAAATTTGGAAAATTGTAATAAGCTGTATTTGGATTTCCGCTGCTCTGATGATTGATGTTGATTTTAGTTATCAGCTTATGCACTGTCTCACCTGTTTTATGTCAAGTATATTATTATTATATTTTATTCCATGCGCTGTGAGACATTCTACAGGTTCCTTGATTAGTTCATTCCCTTCTTTCCTTTCTTTGGCGACCGTTCCGTGCTAGTCGGGCATGTGTACAGTGCACTTCCGGAGGAAATGCAGGCTGGTGCGGGGCGGGCCGTCACACTTAAACTATATAATTAGCTGGGCCTTTACCACATTTGATTTCTTCCCGGCCCAAACTAAACCGCAGGCCCACAAATCAGTACCCGGACCCGCGTGGACTCTTTTCCTCCCTAACCTCGAACGACTTCAGTGAATAAAACAATGGCCAAGACCACCGCTTTGACCATCCACCACTCCCACCTTGGCCACCAACCGACCTCGCAACCACCACCATTCGAACCTGCACCTCATTCCGCACCTTCCAGTCCCCACGGTTCCACCTCTGACGTCCCCAATCGAAACCCCCCTGCTGCCTGATACGACGAAACCCAATTCGCTTCCTTACTCCGATGACCGGAGTTCCTCCAACCTCCACCAAACGAAACGCGCTGCTCCCCTGACCTTGGCCACACTCTTAAGCCAACCTCCGATCGCCTCAAGCTCGACCCATTTCGAACCATAATACTTGCTGGAAAACCCCCATCGCAAAATCCCTGCGTCGAACAAGATCAAACGGGTATAGAGGTGAAGCTTTAGCTTCAAGGAACTCAAAGGAAATGGTTTTGTGATTTTAGAAATTTTGTTTCATTTTCTATTGAATTTTCTTTGCAGCGTTTGTCTTCGTGAGGAGATAATGGTCTTGTTTCTACGTTTAAAACTTAGGTTGTGGGTGAGAAGAGGTAAACGTGGCTTTGTTTAGGTTCACATATACTTAGGATATTTTTTTATTGATTTTTATATTTTATTTTAATCAACCGTTGCTCTTGTTTGTCTTCTAAAATTCGGTATGACCACATCCGATGCCCAAAAATCATGAAAATGGACATGCAGCTACAGTTCGACATTACAGACCCAACGAAACTAGTTTTGTCGAATTCCGACTTCGTTTGCTCACACAGTGTATTTTTAAAGGTAAAAATATCGACTGTTTTTCACATTAAAATCCCGTAAGGCCACACACTGACTTCAAAAATCACGAAAACTGACATCTAGCAATAATTTAATATTGCGGATCCAACAAAATTAGTTTCATCGAATTCTGAGGTCGTTTGTAAAACTGGCTATTTTTAAAGCTCTAAATAACCCATTTAAATATATAAATATATTTAAAAACAATTAAATTTAATATTTAAAAATAAATATTATCGTATATATTCACAACAGAATATCATACAGCTCTAGAATATTCCTATATGAATTTCTAACTTGATATTTCAAATCCCGATTAAATCGATATTCGATTTATAATGAAATTCCTTTTATAATATAAATATAAATTTATAAATTTCAAAGGAATTCCATAGCGACTTTTCTAAAATTTCATTTGGACATAAATCAAAATCTACACGATGAAATCCAGATTTTTATCTTCTATTAGAAAAATATACTTCACCGGCTCCTAACGTTTCTTGTTTCACAGAAATCCGATTTAAAACGGCTTCTGTATATTCGTTTAAAGTTCGAATCGCCAAATCGCGAACTGCCGTGCCATTTCGAGCTCGATTATAATTATAACATAATTTATACATTCAACTATCGTTCAAATAATATATTCGTTATCGTAATTCAATTTTAAACTGAATTATATATTTTGAATTTCCAGTTCACACCATATCGCCATTTCAGCCCGTTCTGATTATTTCAGAGTTAAATATATTATTTAATTATTATTTTAATTAAATATTCACTATTATTTAATTCAACGACCATTTGAATTCTAAACCACTATTTATATTATTAAATAAGTTAATTATATATCGCAGAAAATACGGGTCGTTACATTCTTCCCCACTTAAAATAATTTCGTCCTCGAAATTACTAAGGGAGAAAACAAACCCTATCGACTGGTTAGAAATTATTCGTTCACTTCTTAACTTTAGTTTCAACTGAACCAATTTAATCTCAATTAAATATTAGTTTATTCTTATCAACGAAAATTTTCAAAAATCCTAAAAAATTTCTAACACTCGAAATTTTTGAAAAATTTCGCCAGCACCTCCTTTGTATGGCTCAATCGGTACAACTACAACTCGCCTCTCTGGGCCATCTCCAACCGAAAAGAAAATCAAACAGCCAAGAGGCTTGTCAAACAGGCCCATAAAACCAAACTTATGTATAATATAAACTTGTACCTTTTTGTCGAGCATATTATTATATCCCTTCCACCTGCTACCAATTCAACATATACTAATGTCTTCATAATCCAACTCCAATCAATTTATCCTCAAATCCAATCCTTCGCTTATATTTAAGACGAATTCCATTCCAGATTATTCTCTAATCAAATCCAGTTTTATTTAACTTAGTTCAATTTAAATTCAAATTTATTTATTTACCTTTACCATCTCACTATATTTAACTTCATAAGTTAAATTTAAATTCCAGAATTTAAATTCCTGGGTTTATTTCAAATCAATTTGAAATCATAATACCAATTCAAAACATCTGAATTTCCAAATAATTTGTTTCCTCAAAACAATTCAAAAACAAAATCTTTGGTAGTAATCTGTCACTTATAACTCAAAAATGAACACTGATGATGTGGCCACACTCTTCAGAATTATTTTCAAACGATAAAAGTGATTTCAATACTTATAACATTTTCAAAACTCATTTTTATAAACATTTTCATTTTGAAATCAATTCAAAATATCTTTCCAATGTTTGTAAACAATTTAAAATCTCCCAGGATTTTAAAATTCTCATATATTATACTTATATGAATTCTACTTGGTTATCTGTAACCATTTCACTTTTTATAGTCTTATTCGATTATAATATTAACCAACACATTCAATATACTATAATTTCCAGATATATATTTCTTTCATAACAAAATATATTTCGGGTAAAATTATTTCATTTACCCTTTTTTTTTAAAACATTCTGTGTCGGTAAATCATATTCGAGTGTTTAGAAACTCCTATCGATATTGTGGTGCCCCACTATCGACCAAAACACATAAACAACTCAACCAATAAATCTCCACAATATAAAACAAATTTTTATATCAAATAACAAATACGCGCTCATATATATCCACTCAAACTCAATCTAGGGTATTACTAACCCCATCTCTACTGAGTCATGCCACAGAGCCAAGGTAATACTTCACCTTTGCTCTGATACCAACTGTAGTGCCCTGAAATTCCAGTCCAATTTGATTTGACCAAATAACACAAGTCCAACCCCAATTGCACTAGAAAACAGAAAACTAATGGAAAGAAAATAGAGGGTGGGGAAAGATAAAATAGAAACTTAGAGTAGAAGAAGAAGAAGAAGAACACAACATCAGAGTAACATGAACCTCACAGCGGAACGAATAACATATAATATCTATCATAACTTTGAAATATAAATCTGTACTTGAATATACATATCATTTCCAAAGTACATCACTTATAACACAGCGGAAATAAATAATAGCTAAATGATCCTGAAGCCTCCTTCTCCAGCTCTTCCAGTATCTGTAAATCCCGACTACTTGACTGCCCATATAAAATTGGGCACCCAAGAGTTTAGGGAAAACAAAATAAACTCCGGGTCAGTCATGGGACTGGTATGAGAAAAACAGTTTAAAACAGTTTTGAGCCATTAAACGATATCTCATATGACCATGCCGTATAACGGAACGGGTTTTTCCCTTATGAGAATCCAAAATAATCTTTATATCAAAACTCATTGATATTATAATAGTGTCTATCAACCATAATATAATAATCATCTAGCAGAAACGCTTTCATCTCACGTTCTACATATATAGTACACAATCAAAACCGCAAGCACATATTGGGTAATGGATTTCCAACTATGACAAGGTATGGAACCACCTTTCGCTAGTGTATCTCTAGAGAGGAATACACTGGGTTCAACAAGAGCATCTTGCAACCCGGCCACACATGACCGACCACTCATTTCGCTTGAGTGTATCGAATGTATATCACCAACGGTTGGGATCAGCAACCGTTTCCCGAATAGGACAGCATCGACAATAGATTTTTAGAAATAAATGAAACTCTAGATCAGGTGATTATACACCCTAATAGGTGCGACCTACATAGCCATGATGCCAGCCCATTTTTTTTCATTTTCGGATGTGAGGCTAGAGGCCACGCTTATCTCTGACAGATCACACGTTTATTCACTTGGAATGTCACATCGTCATACCCGCCAAATCACAAATTGATTTTCCCAAAAATACCATGGGTATACAGTTAAGAGAAACGAATTCCTCTGCCACCAAACGTAAATATATTTGAAGAGATCAACTTACGCGATCTATTAAATATACTTTGTCAGACATTCTTCCATACAGGTTGTCCTGGGACTGGACAAACCGAAGGCACTATTCCGTACAACCATCTTAGGCAATCTTTACCTAAGATTTATACAACAGCCCTTGCACTTTACTCCGTCTTCAATTATCTTTGGCATATATGATTCGCAACGCTTATGCCAATACGGAGTGGTTCTTCAGATAATAATCCAATCGGTCTCTCTATATTAACAACGTTAAAATGGTCAAAACTTTGATAGTCAGTGATTTAACTATCAAAGGAAAACACGTGTGCAAACAACGATCTTATTTCCAGATGGAAATTACATCGATCAATCACCAATCAACTTTTATCCTTTAAATTAATTTATCATTAATTTATTTCATTTGTCATTTCCTGTTTCCATATATTCAACATTTCTTATTTTCTAAATTTAGAAAATATATGTTATTGACACTAGAAAACATTTCCATTTCTTGTTTTCTATATTAGAAAACATTTCTGATTCTTATTTGGAAAACATTTCCAAAACTCTTACATTGGACTTAGACAAATGTTTAAACAAACCATCGCTATGCCAACTCAAACCATTTCACTCATTAACTAAATTCTCTTAACCATCCTTCACTATCAAACTATAATAACCCGGAAATTCGAGCCAATTTAAAATATTTATTTTGGCAATTTTAGCGAATTTTGAATATTTAAAATGAATTATTTTAAATAATAACGACGAGAAATTTATTTTGAATAGAATTCGAACGTATATATTTATATAGATCGTCGATAGAATATAAATATTTATTCTATAATATAACCCCCCCCTTTTTTCTATTTCTCTCCCCACTCCCTTCCACTTTAGACGTTCAAAATTAAAAAGAAAAGAAAAAACCTGCCGATTTCGTTCGAGCCCCTCCTCCGTCCACCGGAGCTCGCCCCCAACGGTCGCCGCCCACCTTCTCTCATCAGCCATCGCTCCTCCGGCGACACTCCCCCCCCCCCCCAAGCCTCTCCACCGCGACCCACTCCCCCAATCCATAAAGAAAAAAACCGACGTCTCCAGCCATGGGTCCGCCGCCGCCCCTCCACTAAGCCGCCTCCGACCCTGCCGCGACCCCCTCTTCCTCCAGTGACGCAGACACCCCCCCTCCATTTTTCGACTGTAAGTGTTTTCCTTGATTATTTATTTTTATTTCTTTAAAGTTATTAATTTTAAAGGTTAAAAAAATTCAGTTTTATATGATAGCATAGCTGAAATAAATAAATTAGGTATTATATGTAAAGATTCGACTTTTATTTATTTATTTATAAAAATATGATTTTTATATTTTAGAAAGAATAAAGATTCGATTTTTAATTTATAGAAGATATAAAAATATGATTTTTATATAAGTATGATAATAAAAATATGATTTTTATTAGATGTGAAGAATAAAAATATGATTTTTATATTATAGAAGTATTAAAAATTCGATCTTTATTATGTAGAAGGAGCAAAGATGTGATTTTTATATGAGTGGCGATATAAAAATATAATCTTTATTATATGAACACCGTTATAAAAATAGAATTTTTATCTATATAGTAGCGGTGTAAAAATAGAATTTTTATCCATATAGAGTGATTATAAAAATGTGATTTTTATATACATAGCAACAATATAAAAATGTGATTTTTATATACATAGCAACAATATAAAAATGTGATTTTTATGTATGTAGTGGTTACGGGCAATGTAATTGACAAAAGGCGAGAACGGTGAAGATTTTCTACATACGAAGAGTCGTAGCGTTTGGTTTAGCTAATCGGTGAGAACTCCTCACTTTTATTTTTATTTCTAGTTTGAAATATATACTAGGATGCAGACGGTACTTAGCAGTACCCGACACCCGTCGTCCACAGACCATGGATGACTTGTTTGTTTGATTGTTGTGTTGTGAAATTTGATTGTGTGATGTGAAAAGAAATAAAATGTTTTATAGTGGAAAATATTTTATAGTTAAAAATATAACTTTTAACGTGTATATAAAATAAATAGTAATAAACAAATCGGACGATTTGTTTATATACACTGATTTGACTGATATTGATTGGGACGATAAATTTTACACATCTCCCAACCGCACAAATAAAATATGTGTTTGTTGATTTAAAACCCCACACGGGTATTGGGATGATATTTGACGTACACTAATCCCGATTGTTTAGTTATATGTCAATCGATGGGTTGACAGACTGTGTAAGCGTTAATTATTTATATTTAATGCTTATGCAGTTGTGTGGTGCACTCTGGATGATGGTTGATCATTTATCGTTGCTATTATATACATGTGTTGTAGAAAATCCATATAATTAACATTATATGGTAATTGATTGGGCCTCATTCCAATATAGAAAATAAATTCAGGTGTTGAATTGAAAATAAATTCATGTGTTGAATTGAAAATAAATCCATGTGTTGAATAGAAAATAAATTCATGTGTTGAATTGAAAATAAATTCATGTGTTGAATAGAATAAAAGCCGTGTTGATTAGATTGACGCCATTTTGACGTGAACGATATTTATATCGATTTTATTCATTTTTATAATGAATATAGAAAACAAAGTGATTTCAAAATATAACATTTTGAAAATATTATCATTTATAGATTAATGATAATGAATATTCAATTTTGATTAGAAATTGAATATGAAGTTGAAATCGTTTTGAAAACGAATTTAAAACGATTTATAAAATACGTTTTGAAAGGAAATCGACGAAATATATATAATATATATATTGTATATATAATATATATATATTGTATATATATATATATATATATATATGATGGCCTGAATAGAACGCGCCGCGCTGCGGCAGTTCGTGAATTTCGACCATTGACTTCGAATTGACGTTACGAGAGATCCGACCGTCGGATTCTCTTAAAACCGGAACCGTTGGGTTCGTATCGAAAAGAGCTTTCTAACGAATATTAGAGAATTGAAATCTAACGGTTGGATTTGGAATTATGTCCAAATAAAATTTGGAAAAGGTCGTTGTAAGTGCAGTTCGATGGCCGTTTATGGAAATCGACTGCACGGGCCTTGATAAAATTATTAAAAATAGTAATAATTTGTGTAAAATCATTAGAAATGATTTGTGAAGAATTGGGATGAAAAATTCCATATTTGAAAAGATAAAAATAGATTTTTATCGAAATGAACTAGTTTTGAACTAGAATTATAATTCTATTTATTTTTAAAATAAATAAAGTGGATTTGAAAGTGTTTTGAAAATAACCAGAATTTCCAATAAGTGAAGTGGAAATGGATTTGAATCGAAATTGTCTTTGGAATATTTAGATGTTGGATTTCGTGATTATACAGATATTGTTATGGGAATTTGAAAGATATATTTATATCATTATTTCCAATACGATATTTGTTGGTCGTAGAATTTGATATTGAATATAAGTCGATATATATTCTATTCAGAGACTTGTATTTAATATCAAATGGGATTTGGGTTTATCGTGAATGGTGTCTTTATTAACACTGTTCTTAAACCCAGTTGAGAAAAAGATTAAATCTTTTTATTTAGATTTAATGAAGTGTACCAATTAAATGGAATTTAATTGGAATTGAATTTGAATTGATTTTTGGGTTTATCGTGAACGGTGTTTTAAATAACACGTGTTCTTTAACCTGATAATTAATGGAATGTGATTTTGGGTTTATCGTGAACCGTGTTTTAAATGACATTGGTTCTTTAACCCAGTTAAAGACAGGATGTGTTTTCCCAAGCTAAATAATCATTGATATTGATTTTTGGGAAGATTAAAACCAAGTGGAGTTTTAATGAATCTTTAATTTGATTGAAATGGTCGAGAATGGAGTATCACCAGTTTTGCTCCAGGCGATAGTTAAATCTTTAATTAGATTTGAGCGTGAAATGGTAATTGAATTTACCGATAACAACGTGGTATTAGATATGAAGTATGACCAGTTTTACTTCATGGGATGAATAGGTTGGGATTGGGAAAAATAAAATAAATAATTACTTCGGTGTGGTTCGCTAATCCCGACTAGTTTGAATTGATATTCAAAGAAGATTAAAGAATAAATTTAAAGAATTTATCTTTGATAAAATTAATGGGAACCTTTCCCAAAGTATAAGAATAATTGAATAAACGAATATTCTGAATTGGAATGATGCGTATGTTGTGTTTGTGTAACACTTGTTTATGATATACGCGAGTTATTCAGAAAGACCGGGTTTATCCCATTCTGAATAACTGATTCGACGTGGTGTCGAAGATGAAGACGGTGGTTGAAGACCGGAGGTCTTCACGTCGTTTGGATAATTACTGATGATCTTGATTGGGTCGTACACCCAAGAGGAGGGAATCAGTTAGTGATCGTCTAGACGTACTTGGAGATCGATGGATATGCGGGGTACTAGGTGCCTCCGGTTTCGTTCAGACCCAGAACGGACTTGTACATGGACTGTGTGTCTGACATTGGATTTTATTCTGTGTGATTGATTTCTATTAAATATATATCTGTTTGGCGGCGGAGAATTTATTCTCTTGCTTAACGCCCTTCTCTGAGACGTACGAGCTCAGGGGTTATATATTGATGGATATCAATCGCATGGAGTGAATTGCCCGTGTGGCATGCCTAAGTGGCAATTGATCAAGGCTTCTGTTGAAAAGCAGAGTCTTGTGGTTGATGATCAAAGCACGGCCTGTGTGGCATAGCTTTGTGTAGCGTTGATTCGCGAGCCTCACACCCCGGTTGTGAACCAGAAACGGGAGAGGACTTCAGGGAGGGCATGCGTTTCCTTCTAGCTAGAAGTGGCGTCAGTGGTTTTACACGCCCTGACGAGTTTGACTTATGTGGTTGTTGCTGTTGCGAGGCGCCTCGGATATATCGGTGACTGTGTGGAGCCGATGGAGTCATTTGGCTCATTTACGCCCCAAAGGGCGGGGAAACGTAGTGTTCAGGCATTTTAATCCACATCGGTGGACCGGCCCTGACGATTAACTCACTTCGACTAACTTATATTCGATTAACTCACTTCGAATAACTTATACTCGATTAACTCACTTCGGATAACTTATATTCGATCTCTTTCTTTCGAATATGCTATATTCCATAATCTCACTTTCGAATAACTAAATTCGATTAACTCCTTTCGATTAAACTATAATCGATAACTCCTTTCAATTAAACTAATATCGATTATCTCCTTTCGATTAAACTAACATCGATCAACTCCTTTCGATTAAACTAACATCGATAACTCCTTTCGATTAAACTAACATCTGTAACAACCCGAAAATCTGGGCAGTTTATTTTTTTTTATTTTGGCAATTTTAGCGAATTTTGAACATTTAAAATAGATTATTTTAAATAATATCGACGAGAAATTTATTTTGAACAGAATTCGAACGTATATATTATATACGTCGTCGTTAGAATATAAATAATTATATATAATTATAAATAGAATTGAAAATGGCGCGGTAGTTCGATAATTCGATTTCAAACTTCAATTGAACGTACCGGGTGCAAAATAAACCGGATTTTAGTGAAACCAAAAATAATGGAATCTAATTGTGGCTATCTGTCCAACGAATCCGAAAAATCAAAATTTCATAGCGAGAATCAAAAGATATGTCCAGTTGAAAATTCTGAATAGTCGCTATGGAATTCAGGCCCTTAAAAATATAAATTTTGCAAACGACCTCGGATTTCGAAACTAACTGTCCAACGAATCCGAAAAGGAACCTTTCCCTATGAATGTGAAATTTAGAAACTAACCGTCGGTTAGCCAAGCAGAATGGTTTTCTAGATGTTGATCTGATGTTGGTTTCGGCCTTCGGGATTAATATTTGGGAAATTATACTCTTGATTAATTTACGGTTAGTGGCTGATGAATTGGAATGAGGCGTATATTGTGTTTGTGTAACACTTATTTAAAATATACGCGAGTTATTCGGAAAGACCGGGTTTATCCCATTCTGAATAACTGATACGACGATAAGTCGAAGATGAAGACGGTGGTCGAAGACCGGAAGTCTTCATGTTGTTTGGGTGATTACTGATGATCTTGATTGGGCTGTACACCCAAGAAGATGGAAACAGTTGGTGATCGTCCAGACGTACTTGGAGATCGATGGATATGTGAGGTACTAGGTGCCTCCGGTTTCGTTCAGACCCAGAATGGGCTTGTAAATGGACTGTGTGTCTGACATTGGATTTTAGTCTGTGTGATTGATTTCTATTAAATATATATCTGTTTGGCGGCGGAGAATTTATTCTCCTGCTTAACGCCCTTCTCTGAGACGTATGAGCTCAGGGGTTATATATTGATGGATATCAAACGCATGGAGTAAATTGCCTGTGTGGCATGCCTAAGTGGCAATTGATCGAGGCTTCTGTTGAAAAGCAAAGTCTTGTGGTGATGATCAAAGCACAGCCTGTGTGGCACAGCTTTGTGTAACGTGAATTCGCGAGCCTCACACCCCGGTTGTGAACCAGAAACGGGAGAGGACCTCAGGGAGGGCATGCGTTTCCTTCAAGCTAGGGTGGTGTCAGTGACCTACCAGCCCTGACATTTATATACTTTTCACCTGTGTGGTTGTTGCTGTTGCGAGGCACCTCGGTTAGATCGGACGATCCGGGTCCGATGGAGCCATTCGTTGGCTCATTTACGCTCTAAAGGGCGGGGAAACGCAGTGTTCAGGAATTTTAATCCACATCGGTGGACCAGCCCTGACGATCCAAGGGTCACTCGAGCTCTGATCCTGAGACTCGGGCTAGACAGTCTCGAATCGGTTGAGGACTATCTTTTGCCTCGGTTCACAGACGAGAATCCAATTTCCAAATACGTGACATTTGCGGTTTTATTTGTAGAGCCTAGTATGGCGACATGATATATGGTACCCATGCCGCCTATGATTGATACTTATGATTTGAAGTTGTTTATACACTATGCACTTATAATAGTATCAAATGATTTGTTTTAAACGTATCAAGCATTCTTTGGCTGTTATAAGGGAAAACCCTATCCCTCGGCTTGCGTTGCATTGTGTGATAGGACCTGGGTCTTATAACAGCTTCATTTTTCTTTATTTAGCATTGCGTTGTTTGTTTTATGCACTGGTATTCTTGGGAGGAAACCCGTTCCGTGTTATACGGCGTGGTCCCTTGATTTACCCAACTTTAAAATAAAGATTAATAACTGTTTTAGTTCTCACACTAGTCACATGACTGACCTGGAGTTTATTGTTTTTACCTAAACTCTGGGTGCCCCTATTTTGACACGGGCAGCTAGTAGTTTTGGTTTTGCAGATTTATATTCACAGGATCCTGGTTTACAGCTGGAATGATATCCGGAAAGCTTTGTATCCGTATATCTCTTCTAGTTGTATATTGTATTATTTTCCGCTGCGATGTATTTAAATGTAATTTAAATCTCTGATAATTTCTGTGTAATATTTATTCATACTCTGTATATTCTTGTATTCAGATGGAATTGTTGTAATATACAATGAAATGTTCTTCCGTGTGCGTTCTATTTTGTCGTGTTCTCAAAACAATCAGGCGTTTCGAACGGTCTAGGTCGGTTTAGCGATTGATTCGAACCGAGCGAAATTCGTTTGTTGTCACACGTGGTATCAGAGCTTTGGTTTACAAAGCTCAGAGAACAAGGCACATTAGAACCATATGAAAGAATTCATCAGATAATTGGATTAGTAAAATCCAATGAGAATGACTCGTTAGAGATGGGATCAGTAGTATCCTAGAACGAGTGTGAAGAGTATATTTTTGAAAGTAAAAACAAATTTTGTTTTGAAAATTTAAATCAATTATTCGTATTTGATTATTTATTTGAATTGATTGGGACAGTCCAGTATATAAAAATTTTACATATACGCCTTGCAAACGTGTATTTGAAGTTTTAATATACTGGATAGATATAGAGTTACACTCTAATCGCCCGGGGGTGATTCTGATGATTGATATAACATCATCAGAATTTATATTCGAGTGACGAACGTGTAATATCTATATATTTCCTATTGACTGGTGTGAGAACCAAAATTAGATAGGGCTTATTGTTGTGATTTGGCATCAAAAATTTGATTTTTGACTATGTATCAAAGTTATGAATTTAAAAAGCTAATCAACTAATTGATTGATGTTTGTGTTGTTTGTTTATTTGTTTGATAAATTTTAACCATATAGCCAATTTGATAAAATAGTGAATTGTATTGAAATTTGGTCGCATTTTCTTGCATATACATGTACTTACATTGAACAGGTCATAGCAAGGAGGCTAGAGCCGAAGAATAAAATTTGTTTGCCCGACAAATAGGTACATGTTTACTATATAATTTACTGTTTTGTTTGGGTGATGATGATTTTATGAGCCGCTTGGCTTTTTCTTTTTTTTTTTTGAGATCAGAAGGCCTATATGGCAATTTCGGGATTTTCCCGTGGCTCCCGGTGCAGGGGAGGTTATGGCGAAATTTTTCGAAAATTCCGGGTGTTAGCCAAATTTTTGAAAAATTTGAAAATTCTCAGAAACTGAAAAGTTGGAGAATGGAAGTCGGATCGAACGTAGAGTTGATTAATCAAACCACTTTCGACTTTGTTCCTTTTCGGGGACGAAAAGTTTTAAGTGGGGGAGATTGTAACAACCCGAAAATCTGGGCCAGTTTAAAAAAAAATTTTTTTGGCAATTTTAGCGAATTTTGAACATTTAAAATAAATTATTTTAAATAATATCGATGAGAAATTTATTTTGAATAGAATTCGAACGTATATATTATATACGTCGTCGTTAGAATATAAATAATTATATATAATTATAAATAGAATTGAAAATGGCGCGGTAGTTCGATAATTCGATTTCAAACTTCAATTGAACGTACCGGGTGCAAAATAAACCGGATTTTAGTGAAACCAAAAATAATGGAATCTAATTGTGGCTATCTTTCCAACGAATCCGAAAAATCAAAATTTCATAGCGGGAATCAAAAGATATGTCCAGTTGAAAATTCTGAATAGTCGCTATGGAATTCAGGCCCTTAAAAATGAAAATTTTGCAAACGACCTCAGATTTCGACGAAACCACTTTTGTTGGGTCCGTGATGTAAAGTTATTGCTAGATTCCAAATTTCATAATTTTTCGAATCAATATGTGGGCGTGGCAAAGGAAAACGCGTTTGACCAGTTTCAGTTGATTTTAATCGACTGGAAAATGACCATTTTTCAAACGGTCTCAGAATTTGACGAAATTAGTTTTGTTAGGACCGTATCGTCAATACGATGCTAGAAAATTTTTTCGGGAATTTTTAGAATTAGTGTGTGGCCCCGGTAAATTGAAATGTACGTTTAAAATTCAATATAATGATTTAAATGTAAATTTGATGGAAACTGATCGAGACTATCGAATAAGCTTACGATACATATCCCATTGTGTTTGGAATGGGGGTAATTAGCTAGGGACGACAGGCGGTGGGTCTCATTTCGGATTTGAATGAAAAAGTTACTTTCTAAAATTAAAATATAATATATTATATATATAAATTTTTCATTAACCCCCCCCCTTCTCTCGATTTCATTTCTACAGAAAAAAAGAAAAAAAACCTAAACTAATCGCGCCGCCCTCCCCGATTCAGCCTCGCCTCCGCACCCTCCGCCACATCGCCAGAGGAGCCGCCCTCCCCAGCTCCGCCTGACGCGACTGCCCCCTCCCCGCTCGCTTTCCCTCTCCTCTCGAATGCAGCCACCAACAGACCGACGACGCGAGCAAACCCCAAGCCGCCAACTGCGCGCGAGCACCCCCACCACCACCTCCAGGCCGACGTGAATCCCCCTTTCCCCTCTTTTTACACTATAAGTTAATTTTATTTTTATTTATTATTTATTCATTTTCAGTTTGATTTTTATTATAACAACATTATAAAATCTGAGTTTGTTTTAAAATAAAATTCTGAATTTTGTTTTCGAAAGATAAATAATGGCATTGGTTTTAGTAAAATATAAATGAATTGATTTGAAAATATAAATGAACTGTTTTTAAAATATAAGTATCGCTGTTTTTAAAACATAAGTATCATTGTTTTAAAAATGTAAACATCATATAAAGAAGTGATTATATATATATAACAGTAGAATTAAAAATGTGATTTTTCTTTGTTTGAAAAGAAATAAAAATATGATTTTTATTTTATGAACAGCGAAGTAAAAATTCGATTTTTATATATTGAACAGCGAAGTAAAAATTCGATTTTTATATATTGAATAGCGAAGTAAAAATTCGATTTTTATATATTGAATAGCGAAGTAAAAATTCGATTTTTATATATTGAATAGCGAAGTAAAAAATTCGATTTTTATATATTGAATAGCGAAGTAAAAATTTGATTTTTATATATTGAATAGCGAAGTAAAAATTCGATTTTTATATATTGAATAGCGAAGTAAAAATTCGATTTTTATATATTGAATAGCAAAGTAAAAAATTCGATTTTTATATATTGAATAGCAAAGTAAAAATTCGATTTTTATATATTGAACAGCGAAGTAAAAATTCGATTTTTATATATTGAAGAGCGAAGTAAAAATTCGATTTTTATATATTGAATAGCGAAGTAAAAATTCGATTTTTATATATTGAATAGCGAAGTAAAAATTCGATTTTTATATATTGAATAGCAAAGTAAAAATTCGATTTTTATATATTGAATAGCGAAGTAAAAATTCGATTTTTATATAATGAATAACGAAGTAAAAATTCGATTTTTATATATGTAGTGAATACGGGCAACGAAAGTGACAAGAGGCAAGAACGACGAAGATTTCTACCTAAGAAGAGTCGTGGCGTTGGATTAGCTATTCTGTGAGAACTTCTCGCCTTTCAATTTAATTTTTCTAGTTATAAATATATACTAGGATGCAGATGGTGTTTAGTAGCACCCAACACCCGTCGTCCACAGACCATGGACGGCTTGTATGCTTGTTTGTTTGATTTTAATGTGTAGTTGATGGTGTGATGTGATGTGAAATGAAAATAAAATATTTATACAGTTGAAAATATTTTATAGTTAAAAATAGAATTTTTAACGTGTATATGAAATGAAATAAAAATAAACAAATCGGACGATTTGTTTATATACACACATTTGACTGATATTGATTGGGACGATAAATTTTACACATCGCCCAACTGCACAAATAAAATCAGTGTTTGATTGTTTGAAACCCCACACGGGTATTTGGATGATATTTGACGTACACTAATCCCGATTGTTTAGTTGTATGCCGATCGATTGATTGACAGACTGTTATAAGCGTTGAATATTTATATTTGATGCTTATACAGTGTAGAATGCACTTTGGATGATGGTTGATTATTCATTGTTGTTATTGTATACATGTGTTGTAGAAAATCCATATAATTAACATTATATGGTAATTGATTGGGCCTCATTCCAGTTTTGCAAAAGAAATATTTGAAAAAGAAATATTTGAGAAAGAAATATTTGAATAGAAATATTTGAAAAGAAAATATTTGAAATAGAATATTTGAAAATAGGAATATATGAAGCCGTATTGATTAGATTGACGCCATTTTGACGTGAACGATAGTTATATCGATTTTATTCATTTTATAACGAATATCGAAAGTGATTTCAAAATCTGAAATTTTGAAAAGAACTGAAATTCGAATTAAATTGAATATAAATGAATTCGAATTGAAATTGAATAGAAATGAATTCGAATTGAAATTGAATAGAAAGGAATTCGAATTGAAATTGAATATAAATGAATTCGAATTGAAGTTGAATATAAATGAATTCAAATTAAAAATTGAATTGAATTGAAAATGAATTGAAATTGAATTGAATTGAAATCGATTTGAATTAAATCAATTTCGAAATGAAAAGAAAATGAATTTATGTGGGAAAATTCGATTTTGATTTGAAGTTGAAATAGAAGTTGAAATCGTTTTGAAAACGAATTTAAAATGATTTATTAAATACGTTTTAAAGGAAATCGACGAAGTATATAATATATATATTATATATATAATATAATGGCCTGAATAGAACGCGCCGCGCCGCGGCAGTTCGCGAATTTCGACCATTGACTTCGAACGGATATTGCGGGAGATCCGACCGTCGGATTCTCCTGAAACCGGAACCGTTGGGTTCGTATCGAAAAGAGCTTTCTAACGAATATTAGTAATTTGAAATCTAACGGTTGGATTTGGAATTATGTCCAAATCAAATTTAAAAAGGGTCGCTATAAGTGCAGTTCGATGGCCATTGATGGAAATCGACTGTACGGGCCTTGATAAAATTATTAAAAATAGTAATAATTTGTGTAGAATTATAAGAAATGATTTAGGAAGAATTAGGATGAAAAACTCCATATTTGAAAAGATAAAAATAGATTTCTATCGAAATGAACTAGTTTTGAACTAAAATTAAAATTCTATTTGTTTTTAAATAAATAAATTGAATTTGAAAAGGGTTTTAAAAATAACCAGAATTTCCAATAATTGCATTGGAGTGGATTTGAATCGAAATTGTCTTCGGAATATTTCGATGTTGGAATTCGTGATTATACAGATGTTGTTATGGAAATTTGAAAGTTATATATTTATATCGTTATTTCCAATACGATATTTGTTAGTCGTAGAATTTGATATTGAATATAAGCCGGTATATTTTCTATTCAGAGCCTTGTGTTTAATATCGAATGTGATTTGGGTTTGTCGTGAATGGTGTCTTCATTAACACTTTTCTTGAACCCAGTTGAGAAAAGAATAAATCTTTTTATTTAGATTTAATGAAGTGTACCAATTAAATAATATTTAATTGGAATTGAATTGATATTGATTTTTGGGTTTATCGTGAACAGTGTTTTTAAATAACACTTGTTCTTTAACCCGATAATTAATGGAATGGGATTTTGGGTTTATCGTGAACCATGTTTCAAATGACATTGATTCTTTAACCCAGTCACAGATTAAAACTAAGTGGAGTTTTAATGAATCTTTAATTAGATGGAAATGATCGAGAATGGAGTATCACCAGTTTTGCTCCAGGCGATAGTTAAATCTTTAATTAGATTTGAACGTGAAATGGTAATTGAATTTACCATAACACCGTAGTGTTAGATATGAAGTATTACCAGTTTTACTTCATGGGATGAATAGGTTGGGATTGGGAAATTGAAACAAATGATTACTTTGGTAAAGTTCGTTAATCCCGGCTAGTTTGAATTGATATTCAAAAAAATAGATTAAAGAATAAATTTGAAGGATTTATCTTTGATAAAATTAATGGGAACCTTTCCCTATGAATGTGAAATTTAGAAACTAACTGTCGGTTAGCCAAGCAGAATGGTTTTCTAGATGTTGATCTGATGTTGGTTTCGGCCTTCGGGATTAATATTTAGGGAATTATTCTCTTGATTAATTTACGGTTAGTGACTGATGAATTGGAATGAGGCGTATGTTGTGTTTGTGTAACACTTATTTAAAATATACGCGAGTTATTCGGAAAGACCGGGTTTATCCCATTCTGAATAACTGATACGACGATAAGTCAAAGATGAAGACGGTGGTCGAAGACCGGAAGTCTTCATGTTGTTTGGGTGATTACTGATGATCTTGATTGGGCTGTACACCCAAGAAGATGGAAACAGTTGGTGATCGTCCAGACGTACTTGGAGATCGATGGATAGGCGGGGTACTAGGTGCCTCCGGTTTCGTTCAGACCCAGAACGGGCTTGTAAATGGACTGTGTGTCTGACATTTGATTTTAGTCTGTGTGATTGATTTCTATTAAATATATATCTGTTTGGCGGCGGAGAATTTATTCTCCTGCTTAACGCCCTTCTCTGAGACGTATGAGCTCAGGGGTTATATATTGATGGATATCAAACGCATGGAGTAAATTGCCTGTGTGGCATGCCTAAGTGGCAATTGATCGAGGCTTCTGTTGAAAAGCAAAGTCTTGTGGTGATGATCAAAGCACAGCCTGTGTGGCACAGCTTTGTGTAACGTGAATTCGCGAGCCTCACACCCCGGTTGTGAACCAGAAACGGGAGAGGACCGCAGGAAGGGCATGTGTTTCCTTCTAGCTAGGGTGGTGTCAGTGACCTACCATCCCTGACATTTATATACTTTTCACCTGTGTGGTTGTTGCTGTTGCGAGGCGCCTCGGTTAGATCGGACGATCCGGGTCCGATGGAGCCATTCGTTGGCTCATTTACGCCCCAAAGGGCGGGGAAACGCAGTGTTCAGGAATTTTAATCCACATCGGTGGACCAGCCCTGACGATCCAAGGGTCACTCGAGCTCTGATCCTGAGACTCGGGCTAGACAGTCTCGAATCGGTTGAGGACTATCTTTTGCCTCGGTTCACAGACGGAAATCCAATTTCCAAATACGTGACATTTGCGGTTTTATTTGTAGAGCCTAGTATGGCGACATGATATATGGTACCCATGCCTCCTATGATTGATACTTATGATTTGAAGTTGTTTATACACTATGCACTTATAATAGTATCAAATGATTTGTTTTAAACGTATCAAGCATTCTTTGGCTGTTATAAGGGAAAACCCTATCCCCCGGCTTGCGTTGCATTGTGTGATAGGACCTGGGTCTTATAACAGCTTCATTTTTCTTTATTTAGCATTTCGTTGTTTGTTTTATGCACTGGTATTCTTGGGAGGAAACCCGTTCCATGTTATACGGCGTGGTCCCTTGATTTACCTAACTTTAAAATAAAGATTAATAACTATTTTAGTTTTCACACCAGTCACATGACTAACCTGGAGTTTATTGTTTTGACCTAAACTCTGGGTGCCCCTATTTTAACACGGGCAGCTAGTAGTTTTGGTTTTGCAGATTTATATTCACAGGATCCTGGTTTACAGCTGGAATGATATTCAGAAAGCTTTGTATCCGTATATCTCTTCTAGTTGTGTATTGTATTATTTTCCGCTGCGATGTATTTAAATATAATTTAAATCTCTGATAATTTCTGTGTAATATTTATTCATACTCTGTATATTCTTGTATTCTGGTGGAATTGTTGTAATATACAATGAAATGTTCTTCTGTGTGCGGTCTATTTTGTCGTGTTCTCAAAACAATCAGGCGTTTCGAACGGTCTGGGTCGGTTTAGCGATTGATTCGGACCGGGCGAAATTCGTTTGTTGTCACAACATCGATCAACTCCTTTTGATTAAACTAACATCGATTAAATCCTTTTGATTAAACTAACATCGATTAACTCCTTTCGATTAAACTAACATCGATTAACTCCTTTCGATTAAACTAACATCGATTAACTCCTTTTGATTAAACTAACATCGATTAACTCCTTTCGATTAAACTAACATCGATTAACTCCTTTCGATTAAACTAACATCGATAACTCCTTTCCTTATCTTTATTCGAATAAACTATATTCGATACTCCTTTAACTCTATTCGAATAAACTCTATTCGATACTCCTTTAATTCTATTCAAATAACCAATATTCGACTAACTCGTTTAGATTAACTCATTTGGATTAACTCGGTTTGATTAACTCATCTTAATTAACTCGACTTGATTAACTCTATTTGAATAACTCTAACGGGTTAACTCTAACTGGTCAACTCTAACTGATTAACTCTAACTGATTAACACTAACTGATTAACTCTAACTGGTTATCTCTAACTCTAATCGATTAACTCTAACTGGTTAATTCTAATCGATTAATTCTAACTGGTTAACTCTAACTCTAATTGATTAACTCTAACTGGTTAACTCTAACTCTAATTGATTAACTCTAACTGGTTAACTCTAACTCTAATTGATTAACTCTAACTGGTTAACTGTAACTGGTTAACACTAACTCTAATTGATTAACTCTAATCGAATGGCTAATATTCGATTTAACTCATTTCGATTTACTCTTTGAATTAACTCCTTTGAATTAACTCCTTTGAATTATCTCCTTTGAATTATCTCCTTTGAATTATTCCTTTGGATTATCTCCTTTGAATTATCTCCGTTTCTATTTGTTTACTTAACAAATAACTATTCCCTTTCAAATTCTATTTATTTAACAAATAAGTATTTCTTTTATCTTTTCTATTTATTTAACAAATAAATATTTCCTTTTCAATTCTATTTGTAAATGTTTTACAAATATTCCCTTTCCAAATCTATTTGTAAATGGTTAACAAATATACCCATTTCATTTCTATTTGTAAATGGTTTACAAATATATCCTTTTCATTTCTATTTCTAAATGGTTTACAAATATACCATTTTCATATTTGTTTTACAAATATTTTCCTTTATATTTGTTTTACAAATAATTTCCTTTATAAAATCCCTTGATTTAATAAATATTCTATTTCAATATACAGTTTGAAATCTTCCTTCTATTTAAAATCTTTCGATTTTATATAATATTTTATTTCAATATAGTTATTGAAATTTTCCTTTTTCATCCCAGGGTTTTCTTACGGTATTTAAAATACCAAACAACAGTGATCGATATCATTCAAACACACATAATCAACAACAGATTATATATCACATCATATATCACAATATATGAAAAACAGTAAAATAAATGTTGAGGAATCCAGTTGGATTCCTCCAACCTGTTTCCCTGCATCACAGATGTTAAACAATAAAATTAACATCGATTTCATTTCAATATGAAATATTCTGCTAAACAGAATCAATATTAGATTAATGATTTATATATATATCGTTATCTATAATTTCAACCAATGCATAAGCAATTCAACCAAACAGTTAACACACAACAATCAACAGATAATTATCAGTTCTAAAATACGTTATAGAAATATAACTGTTTAGAGTTAGTGAGATTTACTCACATTGGACGATCATCGTTAATAACGATAACCATTGCTTGACTCAGACGAACAATTTATTTCGCCATAAATTATAACGAGCCCCAATCCATTCCCTGTCAATTCCATTGGGTAGCCACCGTCCATACGATCCCAACAGATCTTGTTTCGCTGATTTCCGATAATACACGAGCGAGTTATTCAGTTTACAAGTTTTTAAATAATTAAAATGGAAATAGACTTAAACTATATAATTAGCTGGGCCTTTACCACATTTGATTTCTTCCCGGCCCAAACAAAACCGCAGGCCCACAAATCAGTACCCAGACCCACGTGGACTCTTTTCCTCTCCAACCTCAAACGCGACTTCAGTGAATAAAACAATGGCCACGACCACCGCTTTGACCATCCACCGCTCCCACCTCGGCCACCAACCGACCTCGCAACCACCACCATTCGAACCTGCACCTCATTCCGCACCTTCCAGTCCCCACGGTTCCACCTCCGACGTCCCCAATCGAAACCCCCTGCTGCCTGAAACGACAAAACCCAATTCGCTTCCTTACTCCGATGACCGGAGGTCCTCCAACCTCCACCAAACGAAACGCGTTGCTCCCCTGACCTCGGCCACACTCTCAAGCCAACCTCCGGTCGCTTCCAGCTCGACCCATTTCGAACCCTAATACTTGCTGGAAAAACCCCATCGCAAAATCCATTCGTCGAACAAGATAAAACGGGTATAGAGGTGAAGCTTTAGCTTCAAGGAACTCAAAGGAAATGGTTTTGTGATTTTATAAATTTTGTTTCATTTTCTATTGAATTTTCTTTGCAGCGTTTGTCTTAGTGAGGAGATAATGATTTTGTTTCTGCGTTTAAAACTTAGGTTGTGGGTGAGAAGAGGTAAACGTGGCTTTGTTTAGGTTCACATACACTTAGGATATTTTTTTATTGATTTTTATATTTTACTTTAATCAACCGTTGCTCTTGTTTGTCTTCTAAAAATCGGTATGACCACACCCGATGCCCAAAAATCATGAAAATGGACATGCAGCTACAGTTCGACATTACGGACCCAACGAAACTGGTTTCGTCGAATTACGACTTCGTTTGCTCACACAGCGTATTTTTAAAGGTTAAAATATCGACTGTTTTTTACATTAAAATCCCGTATGGTCACACACTGACTTCAAAAATCACGCAAACTGACATCTAGCAATAATTTAATATTGCGGATCCAACAAAATTAGTTTCGTCGAATTCTGAGGTCGTTTGTAAAACTGGCTATTTTTAAAGCTCTAAATAACCCATTTAAATATATAAATATATTTAAAAACAATTAAATTTAATATTTAAAAATAAATATTATCGTATATATTCACAACAGAATATCATACAGCTCTAGAATATTCCTATATGAATTTCTAACTCGATATTTAAAATCCCGATTAAATCGATATTCGATTTATAATGAAATTCCTTTTATAATATAAATATATATTTATAAATTTCAAAGGAATTCCATAACAACTTTTCTAAAATTTAATTTGGACATAAATCAAAATCTACACGATGAAATCCCGAATTTTCTCTTATATTAGAAAAATATACTTCACCAACTCCTAACGTTTCTTGTTTCAAAGAAATCCGACTTAAAACGGCTTCTGTATATTCGTTTAAAGTTCGAATCGCCAAATCGCGAACTGCCGCGCCAATTCGAGCTCGATTATAATAATAATATAATTTATACGTTCAATTATCGTTCAAATAATATATTCGTTATCGTAATTAAATTTTAAATTGAATTATATATTTTGAATTTCCCAATTCACACCATATCGCCATTTCAGCCCGTTCTGATTATTTCTGAGTTAAATATATTATTTAATTATTATTTTAATTAAATATTCACTACTATTTAATTCAACGACCATTTGAATTCTAAACCACTATTTATATAATTAAATAAGTTAATTATATATCGCCGAAAATACGGGTCGTTACACTGGCTAAACTTATCAGAAAAACATAGCACTCAATGGTGCTATGTAAATGAAAGATATGATATCCTTTTACTCAAGGGATACCATGTCATAACGGGGTTACTTCCTTCTAAGAAATAATGACATCACTTCTTTGGAAGTAGAAGAGATAACAAGAATAAGGCTACACTAAAGTGGAAAAACTACACTTAAGAAAATAAAACGTCAATAGGCTAAGTCGTATAGGTATGGGTTAATTAACATAGCTTCTACCTCACATCACGGACAGTGTGAATTAAAGGTCGATAAAGGCTTCAAAGGAAAAGTTCATCTCCCTAAAGGAGGGATTAGCATAATAACTATACATCCAAGTATGTACCCTTTATATAAAGATGAACACATATAGGTATGCCTCATATCATTGGCATATGCTAGAATCTCAAAACGTCAATCAACATATCATAAAAATCAACTATAGAATCTTCTTAATTATTTATACTTATTATCATTGGTATAAATATAGAAACATCATATATCTATCACTAAATTCATTATAAACAAATCTCATAATAAAAATTTATACCTCATTCCATCAGTATAAATATAACTACATCTTGCATCTATCATTAAAACTCATTTTAAAA
Source organism: Allium sativum (assembly GCA_030737875.1). Classification (NCBI taxonomy): domain Eukaryota; kingdom Viridiplantae; phylum Streptophyta; class Magnoliopsida; order Asparagales; family Amaryllidaceae; genus Allium; species Allium sativum. The sequence continues at coordinate 9,581,281 of CM060926.1, read as the reverse complement.
GAATTACCATAATTTTTATCTCATCTATGGGTATAAATATAAATATATCCCAAATCTAACATTAGAATTCATCATGAAAGAATCTCCATAAATTATACCTCATCTCATCGGTATAAATATAAATATATCTTAAATCCATTTTTATAGAACTTGGAAGGAGTTCAAAACATCATATTAGAAACCACCATAAAACATGCATATAAATAAGCCTTCTTCTTACATAGGGCAATAATAAAGTATCGTCATCGAAATAGTGAAATCAAAACATCAAGAAATACAACATGTGCTTACATCTTGACTAGTACTACATCTTGGTACCACCCATCGTGATGAATAGGGCCATAAATGTAATAACCCGGAAATCTGGGCCAATTTAAAATTTTTATTTTGGCAATTTTAGCGAATTTTGATTATTTAAAATGAATTATTTTAAATAATAACAACGAGAAATTTATTTCGAATAGAATTAGAACGTATATATTTATATCGATCGTCGTTAGAATATAAATAATTAAATACATATATAAAAGGAATTGAAAATGGCGCGACAGTTCGATAATTCGATTTCAAAATTCAAATGAATGTACAGGATTCAAAATAAACCGGATTTTAGTGAAACCAAAAATATTTGAATCTAATTGAGAATATCTTTCCAACGAATCCGAAGAATCGAAATTTCATAGCGGGAATCAAAAGATATGTGCAGTTGAAAATTCTGAATAGTCGCTATGGAATTCAGGCCCTTAAAAATGGAAATTTTGCAAATGACCTCGGATTTCGACGAAACCACTTTTGTTGGATCCATGATGTCAAAATATTGCTAGGTTTCAAAATTCATAATTTTTCGAATCAATATGTGAGCGTGGCGAAGGAAAACGCGTTTGACCAGTTTCAGTTGATTTTAATCGACTGGAAAATGGCCATTTTTCAAACGGTCTCAGAATTCGACGAAATTAGTTTTGTTAGGACCGTACCGTCAGTACAAAGCTAGAAAATATTTTTCAGGAATTTTTCAAGTTAGTATGTGACCCCAGTAAATTGAAATGCGCGTTCAAATTCAATATATAAAGTTATATGTTGGTTTTGATGAAAACTGATCGAAACAGTCGAATCAGCCTGCGATACATATCCCATTGTGTTCGGAATGGGGGTAATTAGCTATGGGCGACAGGCGGTGGGTTTCGTTTCGAGTTTGAAATAGAAAGTTGCTTTTTGAAATATAAAAATTAAATTAAATATATAATTAAACTTCCTTAACCCCCTCCTTTTCCTCCTTTACAAGTCAATGGTCAGAATGAAAAAAAAAGAGGGGGAAACCGAAAACCCGTCGTGCCCAAACCCCTCCCCCCCCCCCCCCCCCCCCCGTCGACTTCACCGCGCCGCCCACCCTCCGACCGCCATCGCTCCACCGACCCTGCCCATCGCCACCTCCCTCCCGCTTCCTCCCCCACGGCCTCCTCTCTCTCCTCTCTGACCAATTAAAGCCCGTCGCCCTCCCTCATCTACAGGCCTTCGCCGCCCCTCCAGGCACCGCCGCCGCCACCTCAGCTCCCCTCTCCTCCCCGACGCGCACCCCGCACCTCCCCCTTCCTCCAATCAGCTGTAGACCCCCTTCCTCCACACAAAAATGTGATTTTTATATTTTCCACCTTGGCAAATGGCACTCCCGACCCTCCACCGTTTCTTGGCTGCCACCATCCCGCTTCTCCAGATCCGGGGTGAGTTTTATTGATAAATTTTAATTATCTATCATATTAAAACTGTGGATTTTAATAGTAGCAACCTTGTTTGATAATAAAAATGCAATCTTTATTAGAAATAGCATCGAATAACGAAAGGATAGGATTTTATACTAGTCAAGATACGATTTTGTTCATAGAAAAGATGTAATTTTTGTAACGTGAAAGACGAGATTTTTGTAAAGGGAAGGTGGGATTTTTAAAATATGGAAGCTTTGATTTTTTTTAAAAATATAAAAGATTTGATTTTTGAAATTGAAAAGGTTTGATTTTTACTTATTAAAAATATAATGTATATATAGTGGCGAGAATAAAAATATGATTTTTACTTAGGTAGAGTATTAAAATTATAATTTTTATATAAGTATGATGATAAAAATTCGATCTTTATTTATAAAGTAGAAATATTAAAAATACGATTTTTATATTATTTAGATAATAAAAATTCGGTCTTTATATTAGTAGAAGATTAAAAATATGATTTTTATATTATAGAAGTATTAAAAATATAATTTTTATATAATAGAGAATATAAAAATATCATCTTTATATACGTAGCGAAATAAAAATATGATTTTTATTATATATATAATGAAGTAAAAATGTGATTTTTATAGTGATGATATAAAAATTCGATCTTTGTATTAGAAGTCGAAATATATATAAAAATATAATTTTTATATAGAAAGAAGCGTGGTAAAAAAATATGAAGTAGAAATAAAAATATGGTTTTTATTTATTGGAATAAAGTGATAAAAATATATTTTATATATAAACAGCGGGACAAAGAACTGCTTTGGAATTTCAAATAGATTCAGGCGATTCAGCAGTTAAAAAGCAAAGCACGGCAGAGTGGAACCTTCTGTGAGAACTTCTCGCCTTTTAATTTTATTTTCTTGTTAAAATATATACTAGGATGCAGACGGTGTTTAGTAGCACCCGACACCCGTCGTCCATAGACCATGGACGGCTTGTATGCTTGTTTGTTTGATTTTGATGTGTAGTTGATTGTGTGATGTGATGTGAAACGAAATAAAATATTTTATAGTGGAAAATATTATATAGTTAAAAATAGAATTTTTAACGTGTATATGAAATGAAATAAATTAATATAAACAAATCAGAGATTTGTTTATATACACTGATTTGATTGATATTGATTGGGACGATAAATTTTACACATCGCCCAACTGCACAAATAAAATCTGTGTTTGATTGTTTGAAACCCCACACGGGTATAGGGATAATATATGACATACACTAATCCCAATAATTAGTTGTATGTCGATCGATTGATTGACAGACTGTTATAAGCGTTAAATATTTATATTTGATGCTTATACAGTGTAGAATGCACTTTGGATGATGGTTGATTATTCGTCATTGTTGATATATACATGCGTTGTATGGAAATCCATAGAAATAAAATATATGGTAATTGATTGGGCTTCATTCCAGTTTTGAATAGAAATATTTGAAATAGAAATATTTGAAAAAAAGGAAATATTTGAAATAGAATATTCGAAAATAGAAATATATGAAGCCGTGTTGATTAGATTGACGCCATTTTGACGTGAACGATATTTATATCGATTTTATTCATTTTATAATGAATATCGAAAGTGATTTCAAAATCTGATATTTTGAAATGAATTGAATTGAAAACGAATTGAAATTGAATTGAAAATCGATTTGAATTGAAATCAAGTTGAAATGAATTTAAAACGAATTTGTAAGGAAAAATTCAATTTTGATTTGAATTTGAAAAGGAAGTTGAAATCGTTTTGAAAACGAATTTAAAACGATTTATAAAATACGTTTTGAAAGGGAATCGACGAAATATATATAATATATATATTATATATATATATAATGGCCTGAATTGAACGCGCCGCGGTAGTTCGAGAATTTCGACCATTGACTTCGAACGGATATTACGGGAGATCCGACCGTCGGATTCTCCTAAACCGGAACCATTGGGTTCGTATCGAAAAGAGCTTTCTAACGAATATTAGAAATTAGAGATCTAACGGTTGGATTTGGAATTATGTCCAAATCAAATTTGAAAAAGGTCGCTGTAAGTGCAGTTCGATGGCCGTTGATGGAAATCGACTGTACGGGCCTTGATAAAATTATTAAAAATAGTAATAATTTGTGTAAAATCATAAGAAATGATTTGTGAAGAATTAGGATGAAAAACTCCATATTTGAAAAGAAAAAAATAGATTTTTATCGAAATGAACTAGTTTTGAACTAGAATAATAATTTATTTATTTATTTTAAAAAAAAATTAAGTGGATTTGAAATGGTTTCGAAAATAACCAGAACTTCCAATAATTAAATTGGAATGGATTTGAATCGAAATTGTTTTCGGAATATTTCGATGTTGGATTTCGTGATGATACAGATATCGTTATGGGAATTTGAAAGATATATGTATATCGTTATTTCCAATACGATATTTGTTGGTCGTAGAATTTGATATTGAATATAAGCCAATATATTTTCTATTCAGAGCCTTGTATTTAATATCAAATGTGATTTGGGTTTGTCGTGAATGGTGTCTTCATTAACACTGTTCTTATGCCCAGTTGAGAAAAAGATTAAATCTTTTTATTTAGATTTAATGAAGTGTACCAATTAAATAATATTTAATTGGAATTAAATTGGTATTGATTTTTGGGTTTATCGTGAACAATGTTTTAAATAACACTTGTTCTTTAACCCGATAATTGATGGAATGTGATTTTGGGTTTATCGTGAACCGTGTTTTAAAAGACACTGATTCTTTAACCCAGTTAAAGATTAAAACTAAGTGGATTTTTAATGAATCTTTAATTAGATTGAAAAGATCGAGAATGGAGTATCACCAGTTTTACTCCAGGCGATAGTTAAATCTTTAATTAGATTTGAACGTGAAATGGTAATTGAATTTACCAATTACACCGTGGTGTTAGATATGAAGTATTACCAGTTTTACTTCATGGGATGAATAGGTGGGGATTGGGAAATAAAATAAATGATTACTCCGGTGTGGTTCGCTAATCCCGACTAGTTTGAATTGATATTCAAAGAAGATTAAAGAATAAATTTAAAGAATTTATCTTTGATAAAATCAATGGGAACCTTTCCCAAGGTATAAGAATATTTGAATAAAAGAATATTCTGAATTGGAATGAGGCGTATGTTGTGTTTGTGTAACACTTTTTTATTATATACGCGAGTTATTCAGAAAGACCGGGTTTATCCCATTCTGAATAACTGATTCGACGTGGTGTTGAGGATGAAGATGGTGGTCGAAGACCGAAGGTCTTCACGTCGTTTGGGTGGTTACTGGTGATCTTGATTGGGCTGTACCCCCAAGAAGATGGAAAGAGTTGGTGATCGTCCAGACGTACTTAGAGATCGATGGATATGCGGGGTACTAGGTGCCTCCGGTTTCGTTCAGACCCAGAACGAACTGGTAAATGGACTGTGTGACTGACATTGGATTTCATTCTGTGTGACTGATATCGGTTGCATAGAGTGGTCTGCCTGTGTGGCATGCTAAGATGCAAATGATCAAGGCTTCTGTTGAAAAGCAGAGTCTTGTGGTGGATGATCAAAGCACAGCCTGTGTGGCATAGTTTTGTGTAACGTTGATTCACGAGCCTCACACCCCGGTTGTGAACCAGAAACGGGAGAGGACATCAGGGAGGGCATGCATTTCCTTCTAGCTAGAAGTGGCGTCGGTGGTTTTACACGCCCTGACGAGTTTCACTTATGTGGTTGTTGCTGTTACGAGGCGCCTCGGTTAGATCGGACGATCCGGGTCCGATGGAGTCATTCGTTGGCGCATTTACGCCCCAAAGGGCAGGGAAACGTAGTGTTCAGGCATAATAATCCACATCGGTGGACCGGCCCTGACGATCCAAAGGGTTGATGCGTTCTGATTCTGAGACATGGGCTAGATTGTCTCGAATCGGTTGAGGACTATCTTTTGCCTCGGTTCACAGATGGAAATCCAGCTTCCAATACGTGTTTTTTGCGGTTTTATTTGTAGAGCCTAGTATGGCGACATAGTGGGATGGGGCGCTTATGCCGTCTATGATTGATACTTATGATTTGAAGTTGTTTCTGACACTATACACTTATAGTACTATCAAAATAATCTATTTTAAACGTATCAAGCATTCTTTGGCTACTATAAGGTAAAAACCCTATCCTCCGGCTTGCGTTGCATTGTGTGATGGGACCTGGGTCCTATAATAGCTTCATTTTTCTTTATTTAGCATTGCGCTATTGTTTTATGCACTGGTATTCTTGGGAGGAAACCCGTTCCGTGTTAAACGGCGTGGTCCCTTGATTTACCTGACTTTAAAATAAAGATTAATAACTGTTTTAGTTCTCACACCAGTCCCATGACTGACCTGGAGTTTATTGTTTTAACCTAAACTCTGGGCGCCCTTATTTTGACACGGGCAGCTAGTAGTTTTGGTTTTGCAGATTTATATTCACAGGATCCTGGTTTACAGCTGGAACGATACTCGGAAAGCTCTGTATCCGTGTATTACTTCTAGTTGTGTATTGTATTATTTTCCGCTGCTATGTAATGTATTGTAATCTCTGATATTTTCTATTGTATAATTTTTATTTATACTCTGTATATTCTTATATTCTGATGAATTGTTGTAATAAACAATGAAATGTTCCTCTGTCTGCGTTCTAATTTGTCGTGTTCTCAAAACAATCAGGCATTTCGAACGGTCTTGGTCGGTTTAGCGACTGATTTGGATCGAGCGAAATCCCCGGTCGTCACAGTTGGTATCAGAGCTTTGGTTTACAAAGCTCAGAGAACAAGACACATTAGAACCGAATGAAAGAATTCATCAGATATTGGATTAGTAATATCCAACTAGAATGACTCGTTAGAGATGGGATCAGTAGTATCCTAGAACGAGTGTGAAGAGTATATTTTTAAAAGTGAAAACAATTTTTGTTTTGAAAATTAAATCAATTATTCGTATTTGATTATTTATTTATATTGAATTTGGACAATCCAATATATAAAGATTTTGCGTATACGTCTGATCCGCGTGTATTCAAAGTTTTAATATATTGGGTAGATATAGAATCACCCTCTAGTCGCCCGGAGATGGTTCTAAGGATTGAAGCTTCATCATCAGAATTTATATTCGAGTTTCGAAAGTGTGATGTCTATATATTTCCTATTGACTGGTGTGAGAACCAAAATTAGATAGGGCCTATTGTTGTGAATTGGCATCAAAAATGTGATTTTTGACTATGTATCAAAGTTATGAATTTGAAAAGCTAATCAACTAATTGATTGCTGGTTGTGTTGGTTGATTATTGTTTGAATTAATTTAATGTTGAACCATTTAGCCAAATTGTACCAAATAGTGAGTTGTATTGAAAATTAGTCGCATTTGCATGCATGTACATGTACTTATATTGAACAGGTCATAGCAAGGAGGCTAGAGCAGAAGAATAAAATTGTTTGCCCGACAAATAGGTACATGTTTACCATAAATTACTGTTTTGGTTGGGTGATGATTTTGTGAGCCGATTGGCTAGCCGCTTGGCTTTTTCTTTTTCTTTTTGATTGAAGAAGGCCATGGGAGGCTATATGAAATATCCCGAAGTCCCCGGTGCAGGGGAGGTTATGGCGAAATTTTTCGAAAATTTAGTGTGCTAGCCAAATTTTTGAAAAATTTGAAAAGTTCTTAGAAACTGAAAAGTTGAAGAACTTAAGCCGTAGTGAAAATACTGGAAGTTGAGTTGATTAGTGAAACAACTTTCGGCTTCGTTCCTTTTCGGGGACGAAAAGTTTTAAGTGGGGGAGATTGTAATAACCCGGAAATCTGGGCCAATTTAAAAATTTTATTTTGGCAATTTTAGCGAATTTTGATTATTTAAAATGAATTATTTTAAATAATAACGACGAGAAATTTATTTCGAATAGAATTAGAATGTATATATTTATATAGATCGTCGTGAGAATATAAATAATTAATTATATATATATAAAAGGAATTGAAAATGGCGCGGCAGTTCGATAATTCGATTTCAAAATTCAAATGAATGTACATGATTCAAAATAAACCGGATTTTAGTGAAACCAAAAATATTTGAATCTAATTGAGAATATCTTTCCAACGAATCCGAAGAATCGAAATTTCATAGCGGGAATCAAAAGATATGTGCAGTTGAAAATTCTGAGTAGTCGCTATGGAATTCAGGCCGTTAAAAATGGAAATTTTGCAAATGACCTTGGATTTTGACGAAACCACTTTTGTTGGATCCGTGATGTCAAATTATTGCTTGGTTTCAAAATTCATAATTTTTCGAATCAATATGTGAGCGTGGCGAAGGAAAACGCGTTTGACCAGTTTCAGTTGATTTTAATCGACTAGAAAATGGCCATTTTTCAAACGGTCTCAGAATTCGACGAAATTAGTTTTGTTAGGACCGTACCGTCAGTACGAAGCTAGAAAATATTTTTCAGGAATTTTTCAAGTTAGTATGTGACCCCAGTAAATTGAAATGCGCGTTCAAATTCAATATATAAAGTTAGATATTGATTTTGACGAAAACGGATCGAAACAGTCGAATCAGCCTGCGATACATATCCCATTGTGTTCGGAATGGGGGTAATTAGCTATGGGCGACAGGCGGTGGGTTTCGTTTCGAGTTTGAAATAGAAAGTTGCTTTTTGAAATATAAAAATTAAATTAAATATATAATTAAACTTCCTTAACCCCCTCCTTTTCCTCCTTTACAAGTCAACGGTCAGAATAAAAAAAACGGGGAGGGAAACCCAAAACCCGTCGTGCTCAAACCCCTTCCCCCCGTCGACTTCACCGCGCCGCCCACCCTCCGACCGTCATCAATCCACCGACCCTGCCCATTGCCACCTCCCTCCCGCTTCCTCCCCCACGGCCTCCTCTCTCTCCTCTCTGACCAATTAAAGCCCGTCGCCCTCCCTCATCTACAGGCCGTCGCCGCCCCTCCAGGCACCACCGCCGCCACCTCAGCTCCACTCTCCTCCCCAACGCGCACCCCGCACCTCCCCCTTCCTCCAATCAGCTGTAGACCCCCTTCCTCCACATAAAAATGTGATTTTTATATTTTCCCCCCTTGGCAAATGGCACTCCCGACCCTCCACCGTTTCTTGGCTGCCACCATCCCGCTTCTCCAGATCCGGGGTGAGTTTTATTGATAAATTTTAATTATCTATGATATTAAAACTGTGGACTTTAATAGTAGCAACCTTGTTTGATAATAAAAATGCAATCTTTATTAGAAATAGCATCGAATAACGAAAGTATAGGATTTTTATGCTAGTGAAGATACGATTTTGTTCATAGAAAAGATGTAATTTTTATAATGTGAAAGTCGAGATTTTTGTAAAGGGAAGGTGGGATTTTTAAAATATGGAAGCTTCGATTTTTTAAAAATATAAAAGATTTGATTTTTGAAATTGAAAAGGTTTGATTTTTACTTATTAAAAATATAATTTTTATATAGTGGCGAGAATAAAAATATGATTTTTACTTAGGTAGAGTATTAAAATTATAATTTTTATATAAGTATGATGATAAAAATTCGATCTTTATTTATAAAGTAGAAATATTAAAAATACGATTTTTATATTATTTAGATAATAAAAATTCGGTCTTTATATTAGTAGAAGATTAAAAATATGATTTTTATATTATAGAAGTATTAAAAATATAATTTTTATATAATAGAGAATATAAAAATATCATCTTTATATATGTAGCGAAATAAAAATCTGATTTTTATTATATATATAATGAAGTAAAAATGTGATTTTTATAGTGATGATATAAAAATTCGATCTATGTATAAGAAGTCGAAATATATATAAAAATATAATTTTTATATAGAAAGAAGCGTGGTAAAAATATATGAAGCAGAAATAAAAATATGGTTTTTATTTATTGGAATAAAGTGATAAAAATATAATTTTTATATAAACAGCGGGACAAAGAACTGCTTTGGAATTTCAAATAGATTCAGGCGATTCAGTAGTTTAAAAGCAAAGCACGGCGGAGTGGAACCCTCTGTGAGAACTTCTCACCTTTTAATTTTATTTTCTAGTTAAAATATATACTAGGATGCAGACGGTGTTTAGTAGCACCCGACACCCGTCGTCCACAGACCATGGACGGCTTGTATGCTTGTTTGTTTGATTTTGATGTGTAGTTGATTGTGCGATGTGGAACGAAATAAAATATTTTATAGTAGAAAATATTATATAGTTAAAAATAGAATTTTTAACGTGTATATGAAATGAAATAAATTAATATAAACAAATCGGAGATTTGTTTATATACACTGATTTAATTGATATTGATTGGGACGATAAATTTTACACATCGCCCAACTGCACAAATAAAATCTATGTTTGATTGTTTGAAACCCCACACGGGTATTGGGATAATATATTACATACACTAATCCCAATAATTAGTTGTATGTCGATCGATTGATTGACAGACTGTTATAAGCGTTAAATATTTATATTTGATGCTTATACAGTGTAGAATGCACTTTGGATGATGGTTGATTATTCGTCATTGTTGATATATACATGCGTTGTATGGAAATCCATAGAAATAAAATCTATGGTAATTGATTGGGCTTCATTCCAGTTTTGAATAGAAATATTTGAAATAGAAATATTTGAAATAGAAATATTTGAAAAAAAGGAAATATTTGAAATAGAATATTCAAAAATATAAATATATGAAGCCGTGTTGATTAGATTGACGCCATTTTGACGTGAACGATATTCATATCGATTTTATTCATTTTATAATGAATATCGAAAGTGATTTCAAAATCTAATATTTTGAAATGAATTGAATTGAAAACGAATTGAAATTGAACTGAAAATCGATTTGAATTGAAATCTAGTTGAAATGAATTTAAAACGAATTTGTAAGGGAAAATTCAATTTTGGTCTGAATTTGAAAAAGAAGTTGAAATCGTTTTGAAAACGAATTTAAAACGATTTAAAAAATACGTTTTGAAAGGGAATCGACGAAATATATATAATATATAATGGCCTGAATAGAACGCGCCGCGCCGCGGCAGTTCATGAATTTCGACCATTGACTTCGAACGGATATTACGGGAGATCCGACCATCGGATTCTCCTAAAACCGGAACCGTTGGGTTCGTATCGAAAAGAGCTTTCTAACGAATATTAGAAATTAGAAATCTAACTGTTGGATTTAGAATTATGTCCAAATCAAATTTGAAAAAGGCCGTTGTAAGTGCAATTCGATAGCCGTTGATGGAAATCGACTGTACGGGCCTTGATAAAATTATTAAAAATAGTAGTATTTTGTGTAAAATCATAAGAAATGATTTGTGAAGAATTGGGATGAAAAACTCCATATTTGAAATGATAAAAATAGATTTTTTTCGAAATGAACTAGTTTTGAACTAGAATAATAATTTATTTATTTTTTTTAAAAAAAAAAAGTGGATTTGAAATGGTTTTGAAAATAACCAGAACTTCCAATAATTAAATTGGAATGGATTTAAATCGAAATTGTTTTCGGAATATTTCGATGTTGGATTTCGTGATGATACAGATATCGTTATGGGAATTTGAAAGATATATGTATATCGTTATTTCCAATACGATATTTGTTGGTCGTAGAATTTGATATTGAATATAAGCCGATATATTTTCTATTCAGAGCCATGTATTTAATATCAAATGTGATTTGGGTTTGTCGTGAATGGTGTCTTCATTGACACTGTTCTTATGCCCAGTTGAGAAAAAGATTAAATCTTTTTATTTAGATTTAATGAAGTGTACCAATTAAATAATATTTAATTGGAATTAAATTGGTATTGATTTTTGGGTTTATCGTGAACAGTGTTTTAAATAACACTTGTTCTTTAACCCGATAATTAATGGAATGTGATTTTGGGTTTATCGTGAACCGTGTTTTAAAAGACACTGATTCTTTAACCCAGTTAAAGATTAAAACTAAGTGGAGTTTTAATGAATCTTTAATTAGATTGAAAAGATCGAGAATGGAGTATCACCAGTTTTACTCCAGGCGATAGTTAAATCTTTAATTAGATTTGAACGTGAAATGGTAATTGAATTTACCAATTACACCGTGGTGTTAAATATGAAGTATTACCAGTTTTACTTCATGGGATGAATAGGTGGGGATTGGGAAATAAAATAAATGATTACTCCGATGTGGTTCGCTAATCCCGACTAGTTTGAATTGATATTCAAAGTAGATTAAAGAATAAATTTAAAGAATTTATCTTTGAGAAAATCAATGGGAACCTTTCCCAAGGTATAAGAATATTTGAATAAAAGAATATTCTGAATTGGAATGAGGCGTATGTTGTGTTTGTGTAACACTTGTTTATTATATACGCGAGTTATTCAGAAAGACCGGGTTTATCCCATTCTGAATAACTGATTCGACGTGGTGTCGAGGATGAAGACGGTGGTCGAAGAACGGAGGTCTTCACGTCGTTTGGGTGGTTACTAATGATCTTGATTGGGCTGTACACCCAAGAAGATGGAAACAGTTGGTGATCGTCCAGACGTACTTGGAGATCGATGGATATGTGGGGTACTAGGTGCCTCCGGTTTCGTTCAGACCCAGAACGAACTGGTAAATGGACTGTGTGTCTGACATTGGATTTCATTCTGTGTGACTGATATCGGTTGCATAGAGTGGTCTGCCTATGTGGCATGCTAAGATGCAAATGATCAAGGCTTCTGTTGAAAAGCAGAGTCTTGTGGTGGATGATCAAAGCACAGCCTGTGTGGCATAGCTTTGTGTAATGTTGATTCGCGAGCCTCACACCCCGGTTGTGAACCAGAAACGGGAGAGGACATCAGGGAGGGCATGCGCTTCCTTCTAGCTAGAAGAGGCGTCAGTGGTTTTACACGCCCTGACGAGTTTGACTTATGTGGTTGTTGCTGTTGCGAGGCGCCTCGGTTAGATCGGACGATCCGGGTCCGATGGAGTCATTCGTTGGCTCATTTACCCCCAAAGGGCGGGGAAATGTAGTGTTCAGGCATAATAATCCACATCGGTGGACCAGCCCTGACGATCCAAAGGGTTGATGCGTTCTGATCCTGAGACAAGGGCTAGATTGTCTCGAATCGGTTGAGGACTATCTTTTGCCTCGGTTCACAGATGGAAATCCAGCTTCCAATACGTGTTTTTGCGGTATTTGTAGAGCCTAGTATGGCGACGTAGTGGGATGGGGTGCTTATGCCGTCTATGATTGGTACTTATGATTTGAAGTTGATTTTGACACTATACACTTATAGTACTATCAAAATAATCTGTTTTAAACGTATCAAGCATTCTTTGGCTATTATAAGGTAAAAACCCTATCCTCTGGCTTGCGTTGCATTGTGTGATGGGACCTGGGTCTTATAATAGCTTCATTTTTCTTTATTTAGCATTGCGCTGTTGTTTTATGCACTGGTATTCTTGGGAGGAAACTCATTCCGTGTTATACGGCGTGGTCCCTTGATTTACCTGACTTTAAAATAAAGATTAATAACTGTTTTAGTTCTCACACCAGTCCCATGACTGACCTGGAGTTTATTGTTTTAACCTAAACTCTGGGTGCCCTTATTTTGACACGGGCAGCTAGTAGTTTTGGTTTTGCAGATTTATATTCACAGGATCCTGGTTTACAGCTGGAACGATACTCGGAAAGCTCTGTATCCGTGTATTACTTCTAGTTGTGTATTGTATTATTTTCCACTGCTATGTAATGTATTGTAATCTCTGATATTTTCTGTTGTATAATTTTTATTTATACTCTGTATATTCTTGTATTCTGATGAATTTTTGTAATAAACAATGAAATGTTCCTCTGTCTGCGTTCTAATTTGTCGTGTTCTCAAAACAATCAGGCGTTTCGAACGGTCTTGGTCGGTTTAGCGACTGATTCGAATCGAGCGAAATCCCCGGTCATCACAATAAACATCATAAACATCTTAATGACTATAGCTGAAACATCGTGATGCCCTTAGTCAAAAAATCCGAGTAAGAACATCGTGGTGATTGGAGTCACAAACATCGTGATCATCATGATGGCTATAGTCAAATCATCGTGATGACTCCAATCGTGTACTCAGTAATAGTACTAGTAACATCTTGAATGTTTCTCAACTTCTTGAATAGGAACCCAATAGGTGTTAACGTACGTCCCATACTATACGTTCGCACCTATTGGTTTACTAATCATTAGTCGATGCCACATTAGAAAAAACCATCATAAACATCAGAAACATCATGAAACATATATTACGCCTCATCTCATCGATGAGTAAACACAAGACCATAATCGTCTCATCTCACTAACTAGTACTATTAACATCGTGACTTGTCTCATCTTATCGACAAGTGGAAAATCATCTTAAAACATCACAATGTCACGAAATCATCATAAAGAAGCTTGCCTCGTCTCATCGGCAAGTAAAATAATGTCACGAAGGTTAATTATAACCGTAATTCCCAAATCATGAATTTTAGCATCTAATACGCCTCATCTCATCAGCGTTTACAAAATACATCTAAATATGGTTTCTCATCAAATATACTCCTAACATGATCTCTTGAACCATATAATTTTATCCAAAATTTTGTAACATCAAAAATCATTTCAAATAATTCATCGAAAGGGTTTCGATCGTCTAAGTTTGATATTAAGCGATAAAGCAAATCCATATGTCCCATACCACATGTTTTACTTTACCGTTTAATTGTCTTTCTCATACGATCGAAATTCATAAAAAATAAGTAGTTTTATTTATAAAATAATTTTTACTACATAAAACATGAAAATAAAAGGATTTCTAGAAATTATTATTATATAAATTATCTTTATTATAAAATATATAACATATATATAATTAGTTTCAAAAAAAAAAATCCAAAAATACTTATGTGAAAAACACTTTATTTTTTTAAACCATTTAAAAGCACTTTCGAAAACAAGTACACGAAATCAGCAAAAATCTCATAAAATCGGCAATTAGAAACCCTCAATTTTGACAAAGATAACTTCATAATTCTAGAAAACTTTAAGCATGAAAATTGTAGTTATACTTCTGAGCTTTCCAAAACATCCCAAACATTTAAATTTGGATAAGAAACGCAAAAGTTATGACATATACAATTTTCAGATCTTAAATTTCATTGTTGCTGTTGTTATTTTCAGGGCAGTGACAAACCAGTATAAATTCGAATAAGTAAACATCAATATTTCGAAAAACTCAGCACTTGAAACTTGTTGTACATGCTTCAAGCTTTTCGGAACATCTAAAATCATCAAATTTGGTTAAGAAACAAAAAAGTTATGACCATGTACATTTCGTCATCAACAATGGATAGAAATACAATCAATTCAAGATTCATCTAAATGGCATAAAATCAAACACGATTCCATCAACAAATTCAAAAGGCATGTATGAGCAAAAAAATTCATCTACTATGATTTAACCAGCATCTGTGAGTGTTATTACTCACCTTAACATCCCGAACAACCATGCATGCCTCTACTCATCACCAATTTCCCCAAAAAAACTGCAATTTTGACCTCAGTTGCAATAAGGATTTGAGATAGCAAATCTAAGTATTATCCTACGTTTTCAGCTCAAGTTTAGCCCGAAATTACTTGAGAGAAGAAGACTTTTGACCCATCAAACCTTAATCAATTGCCACAAAATTTGGTGCAGAGGTGCTGGAATGTGTTGGCAACAACATATCCAAATTTGAGAATTTTAGATATTCTATTTGATTTTTTATGGTTTTTAGAACAGCTAGGGTTTTTGGCCATTGCTTTGAACATTTGGAGGTTTTCTTAGTTTTTTTGCTTTCTGTAGAATGATTTACTGAAGGGAGAATGTACATACCAACACCACTCTATTTAGTAGCATCTAGTGATGGGTTAATGGATTTTGGCATAACCAAATAGCCCATTTCCCATACTTAACCAATTTTAGTTTAATGTTACTCATTTTTTACATAACTCATTCATTTTAATTGCTTTTGAATAAAACGAATTGCATTTTGTTTATTTTACCAAAATAAACACTTTAACAACAACAAAATTTTATTTTCAACATATAAAAATTAATTTTATATTTTAAACCCATTAAATTAACAATATTTTACAATGTTGTCGTTTAAGCGCAAAAATCACTTATTTGACATATTTTCACCATACAAAATTTATTTTCCACTTTCAAAACGTACACAAAAGTGTTTTTAACATCTCTAAAAATATTAAAACATCATTTTCAAATAATCTTACATCTTTAGAATTTATTTACTTCTCATTTTGCCTTTTATTTTGTAATAAAAGGTTGTTATTTGAATAAAATTCCAATATTAACAATTTGATGCACACTAATTACCATCTTTGTTTACTCCCATCACAAATCACAAATAAGTGTTTGAAACATTATTTCCCTAAAACTTCTAAGAATTTTCAATTATTCCCCAAATGAAAAAAAATACCAATATATTGTCAATTAACTATATTAAATTATAATCTCCATTAAAATTTATAGAACAAATAATCCCTGAGACCGGGTTGTTACACAAATCACGAATTAAAGCTTAAAAATCCTAAATTGCTCAACCCTAGCACACCAACCCTACATTGTTCGATTTTACAGCAAACAATTTGTTGTTCGAATCCCTCAAAATGCTTATGAAAATTGAAGAGCATCATACCAGGAATTCAAATATATTTATTTCTGGATTTTAGAAATTTTATTTCATTCGTTATGGACTTTTAAACTCACGGTTTCTTATTTTAGGGTGGAGGCCTCTTTGCTCGTTGACCAGAGAATGAGGGATGAGGGTTTAGGGTAAGAAGTTGGTATATTTATAGGGTAGGACATATGTTAATTTATTAATTTACGAAACTTATGTACGAAGTAACACGCTTAAACGACCATAAATGAGCTCTAATCGCGATGAAAATTGTAATCCTGCAATAATTTAATATTCCGAACATGATGAAACCAGTTTCGTCAAATTGCGAGTTCGTTTAAAAAACTTCCTTTTTAATTCACAATGTGAATTGATACGCGTTTATATCGCGCACGATCACAAAATAACTCTAATAGACTTGAAATTCGAAGTCTTACAATAATTGATCATTACGAATTTTATATAATCGGTTCCGTTGTAACCCGAGGTTGTCTAAAAGTTGGTTATTCTCAAGTTCCATATTAAATCGATAAAATATCCATCGATTTCAAATAAACAAATCTATTGATAATAAATTATTATTATCATATACGCTCAAACATAATTTGTATAACTTCATATTATAAATTTAACTTGATAGTAAACATGACATTT
Source organism: Allium sativum (assembly GCA_030737875.1). Lineage (NCBI taxonomy): Eukaryota > Viridiplantae > Streptophyta > Magnoliopsida > Asparagales > Amaryllidaceae > Allium > Allium sativum. Next base: position 9,564,126 of record CM060926.1, on the reverse strand, counting down.
TAAATTCCAAGTTTAAACTATATTCAATTTATTTAAAATCCTTTTTTATTTAATAAATCGTTATGGTTTATAAACGATTCCTTAGCGACTTTTTGAAAATTTGATTTGGACATAACTAAAAATATACAATATGAAATCCCCATTTTCACTTTCATGGAAAATTATAATCCAATAGATCCAAACATTTCTTGATTCAAAGAATTTTGACTTGTAATGAATTCCATATACTCAAATGAAGCTCAAAACACGAAATACGAATTACCACGTTGTGGCGAGCTCGTTTTTAATAAAATAAAAATTGATACGTTCAAACTTCTTTTTATAAACAAATACGTTAATATAATTCAAAGTGAACTTGATTAAATATTTAAAATTATCCAATTCACATTATAGCCCAAATTCAACTTATTTCTAACTATTTCGGAATTTAAATTTTTTATTTCAATACTTATATTAATTAAATTACAAAATTGTTGAATTTAAGTCATTTAAATTTCCAAATCAACTTTTGAATAATTAAATAAACCAATTATTCAACCACTAAAAATCTGGGTCGTTACATTCCTTCCTCCTAAAAAGAAGTTCATCCCCGATACTAAGGCAGGAAAAATGCTAGAAATCCCATTAATTTTTCAAAAATCTATTTAGTTAAAATCTTTCACTTAACTTCCTAACAGCCTAAGTAAACCACTTAGTTTAAATCAAAACACTAGTTCATTTCTGGTAAAAAAATTCCAAAATTTTTCTAACACCTTAAATTTCCAAAAAAAGGCAGAGTCTCCTCTGTATGGAGGGACGTTCGAAATCTCTCGACAGAGATAAAAATATATACATCGACCCACCCGGTCAAAAAACAAAAGCCATAACCGGATTTTGTATTTTGCGTAAGCATACCTTATATGAGCATTATTAAGCGTATTCGCCTCATATTTATGCAATTCATGCAAGCAACATCAAGTAGTACAGCTCCATGTATCTGTAATTACTCAGTTGGAACACAAAAGTCTTCATTATATGAAATTTAATCACATCTCATTCACAACATTCAATTTCGATATCATTCCATTCAATGGAACCTAATTTATTTACTCAAGTTTTAAATAAAAACTAATCCATCTATTGATAAGTATTCAAATTCTCAAGAAAATTCTAACTCTTTAAATTCCCAGAAAAATTCGCCAGCATTTCCTTTGCGCAGCTAACTCGATACAGCTACATATCGTCTCTCTAGGGTCTCTCCAATCAAAAAGAAAACCAAAGATCCCAGTAGCTTTCCAGATATGCCCACAAATTCTAGTATAACACAATCATGTAACGTTTGGTGAACAAAAAATTTATTTCTCGCACTTGTTTCATCCAATAAGAATGATTCACAACTAATTCGTTGGCATTTCATTCATATATGCACAATGAACCAATTTTAATACATAGGATATACAAACATCCATATAATAATTCGGTTAAGAACTTTGGAATCAAACTCCGGGTTCCAAAATCATAGATTCTGGATTCAAAACTAAACTTTAGTTTGAAATCAAAAAATTATTTATAATAGCAAGTCTTACTCAGAAACTCAAAAATGAACACTGATAATGCCACGATTCATCATCAGAATTATTTTCCAATGACCTAAGTAGGATATTTGCTTTCTACTTCCTTTAAGATCCACGTAATTTCCAAAAAACCTCTAAAAAATCAAACATTTTCTATCCAAATCTTTTGAAAACCATTCCTAAATCCACCGGAAATTCAAAATCCTCCAGTCTCAACTTGATTCTACTTTCCATTTATAAATCTTATTTATAAACTTCACTTTGGTTATATAAGTTTACTTAACAGGATTTCTCTTATTTAAATTCATATTAAACAATTCTGCTAAGGTTTAATTCTCTTACCAACCCATATAAAAGATAAGATTATCTTATCCCAACAGATAGTTAATACCCGTAACTATTTAGGTACAACCGCCAATTAACCAAACATCCATCAAACTATAATTAGTTTGAAAATTCCTTTATATATAATATATATATATATATATACACCTTGGTAAAATTATTTCATATACCAACTTTGTTAAACAATATTATGTCGATTTGCCCTGTCCAAGTGTTTATAAATGTGAAAATAAGGGACACATCCCTAATAAGTTTCAAAATACAAACGGCCTCCCTCCCAAGTTTTCTTTTCAAAGCGGGTCCCTAAAAATGAAGTTACGTGTTTTGTTAAAAAAAATGCGCTGCCAAGTAAAAAAAATTCTAAATTCTACAAATATTCCCAGAAGACCACGGAAGCAAAAAAATGCATACATGTGTGCAAGTATTCATAATAGTTGCACACATATATGCAAGTATTCACGAAGTAGTTTACACTGAAAATCTGCGTGAATTCTTGCATATATATGTGCAACTATTTTAAAATATTTGCACACATGTTTGCAAATATTGCATGAAGGTTTCACGTTGAAAAATAGGTCTGTTTATTGTTGCACACATGTATGCAAGTATTTTGAAATACCTGCATGCATGTATGAAAATAGATATGAACTGATTTGCATGCATGTGAATTTTTGCACACTTGTATGCAAGATTTTTGTAATACTTGCATGCCTGTATGCAAGAAAAACAACACAGATGCATGACTGAGATACTTGCATGGATGTATGCATGAAATTCAAAATACGTGCATATTAGTATGCAATTAACTATAGTTTAGTTGTTTTTCTATAATTTTGGTTTTTGGTATGTTTTTTGGTGGTTTTTTCAACTGATTTTTTTTTATGTTTTCGTGTTTGATTAAAATACGAATTTACGTGATTTTTATATTTTTGGTGAATTTTCGAAAAATTGGGATGTACCGGATGTGAGCCTAATTTTGAAACTTAATTGGGACCTATGCCAAACGGACCCTTTATAAATCTCTATTGACCACGTCAGCTAAATGCGTCAATGTGGAATTCATATACCACTCAACAGATAAACAAACAAAATACAAAACATTTTATAACAATTACAAACATGTCCTCTAATATATACACTCAAACTCAATCTAGGGTATTACTAACCCTATCTCCATCGAGTTACGCCACAGAGCCAAAGTTATTACTTAACCTTCAGCTCTGATACCAAATGCAGCGACTCAATTTCGGTACCCTTTGAGTCGGCCAAATACAACATAAGTCCGACCCAAAAGTGCACTAAAAACCCAGATGCCAAAGAAAGAAGTTAGAGGGTGAGAAGAGATAAGAAAGAAAATATTAGAATAGAAGAAGAGGAGTAACAAAAAGACCACCAAATCAGAGTAAACACAAATTTCACAACGGAACGAATAAAATATATTATATAACAGCTCTTAAAATACAAATTTGTACAATCTATACATACCGTCATCATAGTACAACACAACACATCACAACGAAAATAAACAGTAGCTATCTAATGTTGAAGCCTCCTGCTCCAAGCTCTTTCAAACGTATCTATAAAATCCCAACTACTTAACTACTCATACAAATTTGGGCACCCAAGAGTTTCGGGTAAAACAAAACAAAATAAACTATGGGTCAGTCATGTGACTGGTGTGAGTAAACTCCAATCACTAAATTTACCTTTAAAAATCCTTTTGAAAGAAAAATAATCATAAGACCGATCCACACATAAACATGGATGGTTTTAACCTTACAATAACCCACAACATCTTTATACAAAACTCTTCTGATATTATAATAGTGACTAAATCAAATAAATAACAATCTTGTGGAGCACTTGCATCTCATGCTCCACATACATAGTATACAATCAAAAACTGCAAGCGCTTATTGGGTAATGGATTTCCAACTATAACAAGGTATAGAACCACCTTTCAATAGTGTATCTCTAGAGAGGAATACACTAGATTTAACAAGAACATCTTGCAACCCTGCCACACATGATCGACCACTCATTCCGCTTGAGTGTACCAAATGTATTATCACCAACGGTTGTGATCAACAACCGTTAATGAAAGCATACAATAACGATAAAATAAGAAGCAAATGAATTTCTCTAGATCAGGTGATAATACACTCTAATGGTTGCAACCCACAGAGTCATGCTGCCTGCCCGATTTTTATCATCTCCTAGTTGATGAGGCCTGAGGCTATGTCTTACCTTTATAACATCACAACATCATTCACTTTGAATGCCACATTGTCAGATCGATCGAATCACTAATTCACATCCTCAAAAATACACTGGGTGTTAATCTAAGAGAAGTTTCTTTCTTAGCCACCAAATTATGGTACGTTTGAAGAAATCAATGTACATGACCATTTGGAAATACTCTGTCAGACATCCATCCATATAAGTTGTCATGGGATTGGAAAAACCGAAGGCACCATCCCATCAATCCATTATAGGAAATTTCTTGTAAGATTAATACAACAGCCCTTCCACTTTACTCTGTCTTCAATCATTTTGAACATAGTCTGATTCGTACTGTAACAATCAGATCGAAGTGGTTTTCAGGTAATTAGATCTGATTCCGATCTCTTCGAAACGATCAACGAATTTGGTCAATACTTCGATAGTTGGTTATTTAACTATCGAAGAAAACATCCATGCAACCAATAGTCCTATTTCCAAATGGAATTTCTACTGCAACCAACAACTCTGAGTCATTTTCCAAGTTAAGGTCTTATTAATTTGTTCATTACCCAACTTGCTTTCAAAATCTTTACCCATATATTCTTTAAAACCCGTTTTGTCCCTCACGATTCTTGGAAAACATTTATAGATATCATAAACTCTTTATTTTCTATATTTATAAAATATACTTTATTACAATTGGAAGACATTTCCATAAACACACTTTTCCGACCCATTCATTTCTATAATTAGAAATATCTATTACTACAGTTTGAAAACATTCCTATTTCTTATTCACACATTTCCACTCTTCCATATTCATTAATCCCTAACCGTAAATTAGTAAGAGAATTATTCTTTAAGTATCAACTCCGACAGCTAAAACCAATGTCAGATCAATACTTAGAAAGCCATTCGACTCGACCAACCTCCGGTCAGTTTCCAATTTCCTTACTCCATTTCTTAACTCTCGTCAACCAAATTATTTCATTTTGAAAAAATCTCTGATTATATTTGGAAAACATTTCCAAAGCTCATTTACTTGGATTTAAACAAATGTCGTATAAACCATCACTTCGACAACTTCGGCATTTACATGAATTAACTCACCACACTTGATCCAACCCTCGCTATCGAACTTTATCCATTCTTTAGTCAACAATAAAGTCAATCAAGTTGGGGGTATAATTACCTCTCAGACCTTAACTGAACAATATTTTTAATTTTGAAATGGCCAAAGCTCACAACTTTAATCTTTAACAAACGGCTCTTACTAACTCTCGGATTCAGTTTATGAATCCACTTCTTTTTTAGAAATCATTTATTATAACAATAGTGTTACAACCATTCTCTGAAATATTAATTTTGAAATATACTTTTGTTCATTAATTTGAATAAATAACAATTAAATAAATGAATGAATAATTAATTAATTAAACTTTATTAAAACAGGAAGTAAATAGTACTTTCCTGAATTCTACATAGTCGAATTTCAATGTATAACTCTCTTTCAATTAATCTTTATTCGTTTGACATTCCAAACTTCAGAATAATTTTTTCATTTCAAGTTAAGTCAATTTCTGCTTTCATTCTAAAATCATTTTTGAATTTATCACTTCCAAACCCTTACCAGTTTTCCTTATAACCATTCCAATCTACAAAACATTTGCTTTTAAACCATTATCCACTTTAAAATGTGAATATTATTCCTTCATAGAAATCTCGACCCGTTTTATCAAATCAATCTTGATTTTTTATTTGTTAATACTATTATAGGTTCAAATCATGTGTATCGAGTCGCTTTATACACTCATATTCACATTCCACTTCATTATCAGCCTCTTTACACATCAACCTTCTGTCGATTTATCTAACAAGTTTATAACTCTATATCGACTTCAAATCCAATTAAAAATTATTGGTTTCAAACCAAATATAAATTTCCTTGCCAAATTCTATTATATAGAAAATAAACTTCTATAATCATTACACAAAAACAATATGTTCGGTATTTTATAAACCCAGTTTGACGGCTCAGTGCTACTATGGCTCTACAATATGTCGAGCAATCACAACATCAGATAACCATATAAAAATATCAATCGATTATATTGAGGAATCCAGTTGGATCCCTCCAACCTGTTCTCTTGCATCCACATACGTTAGTCAACATAAATAATACCAATTTCACTTCAAGATGGAATATCGCGGTATAAGGTATCTTCCACTATTACACGGGTACATAGGGTCTCATCCGCTAAAATATGTACGAATATCCAGCTACCAATCCTATATATATAACTACATATATATATATATATATATATATATATATATTAACAACAATGATTATAATATACCAAATCATCCAAGCAATCATCACACACCATTCAATCATCATTTGTCAACTCTAAAATACGTGTATAAAATTATAAACTAGACAGAGTTAGTGAGTTTACCCACTTTGGTTGTTTATCGTTGAATAACGATAAACCGCTGATTAAAAGAATCAGGTGTTTTAGCTCGCCAAAAATTATCACAAGCTCCAAGTCGGTCAAAACCAATTTCATTGCGTAGCCTACATTCATACGATTCCAATGCTTCTTGTTTCGTTAGATTCTGATCACGTACCAATAAATTACACATGTTACAAGTTTGAACATATATTATAATAATTAAAAAGGTCATTAGTGATTTAATTGTTATTTAATAAACCTTTTATATGGTTAGTTCATCTTCTCTACCAAACGTTTGAATCCGCAAGCTTCTCCTTCACCATGACCTTTACTTTCTTCCACTATCCCTCCCTCTCTACTTTATGAAATTCAAAACCGAGACTACTAATGTTCTTCTCTTTGAATTCTCTTCCTCCTCCACCCAAAACCATCAAACTCGCACCACCCTAACAAAACGCGTCGACCTCCCTTCCTCACGTTGTATAGTAAGACATCGAACAATATATAAACCACACTCCACAAATTTTTGCACACAAGTGCTATTAAATGCAACAAATTCAAATACAATAACCAAATCACGAGTTAAAGCTTCAAAATCCTGAATTGCTCAGCCCTAGCGCACCAACCCCATGCTGTTCGATTTTCCAGTGAACAATATGTTGTTCGAATCCCTCAAAATGCATCAAAAATTGAATAGCATCATACCAGGAATTCGAATATATTTATTTTTGGATTTTAGAGATTTTTTCTCATTTGTTATGGTTTTTAAAACTCATGGTTTCTTATTTTAGGGCGGAGGCTTGTTTTCCCGTTGACTAGAGAATGAGGGATAAGGGTTTAGGGTAAGGAGATGGTATATTTATAGGGTAGGATATGTATTATTTTATTAATTTATGAAGCTTACATATAAAGTAACACGCTCAAACGACCATATATGAGCAAATCACGATGAAACTTGTAATCCTGCAATAACTTAATATTTCGGACACAATGGAACTGGTTACGTCATATTTTGAGATCATTTGAAAAACTTCCTTTTTAATTCACAACATGAATAGATACGTGTTATATCGCGTGTGATCACTAAATAACTCGAATAGACTTGAAACTTGAAATCTTACAATGATCAATTACTGCGGGTTTTATTAAATTAGTTTCGTTTAGAGGTTGTTTGAAAGTTGTCTATTCTCTAGTTCCATATTAAATCAATAAAATATCCATCGATTTCAAATAAAAAAATCTATTGATAATAAATTATTATTATTATATTCACTCATACAGAATTTATATAGCTTCAGATTGTAAATTTAACTTGACATTAAACTTGAACATTTTAAATTTCAAGTTTAAACGATACTCAATTTATTTAAAATCCTTTTTTTATTTAATAAACTGTTATAGTTTATAAATGATTCTATAGTGACTTTCTGAAAATTTGATTTGGACATAACTAAAAATCTACAATATGGAATCTCCATTTCCTCTTTCATTAGAAAATTAAAATCCAATAGATCCGAACATTTCTTGTTCCAAAGAATTTTGACTCATTATGAATTCCATATGCTCAAATGAAGTTCAAAAAGTAAAACTACAAACTACCGCGCTGTAGCGAGCTCGTTTTTAATAAAGTAAAATTTAATATGTTCAAACTTCATTTAATTAATAAATTCGTTATTATAATTCAAACTGAATCTGATTAAATCCTTAAAATTACCCAATTCATATTATATCACAAATTCAACTTATTTCCAACTATTTCAGAATTTAAATTTATTATTTCACTATTTATACTAATTAAATATTCAAATTTGTTGAATTTAAGTCATTTAAATTTCCCAATCAACTTTTAAATAATTAAATAAACCGATTATTCAAACACTGAAAGTATGGGTCGTTACTAGTTATGTGTATCTAAGTAAAGGTCAAAGTCATTCGACCACTTGTAGTTTTTCGCTTATGTTACACCATAACTACTCCAATTTCCTTATCGACTTGATCGACAAGGTTATCAATTAAAAGCTTGTCGGTTACTTAGGTCTAGAAGGAGAGAAGGAAGAACTGGCTTATCAAATACATAAATAACATGAAGCTCGTCCCTTATTAACATAGTTAAAAGGAAAGGACTCAGCGGTAATTACAACTATGATAAGTGAGTGTCACCTACAACCAGCTACTCAAGAATCAAGGCTTATTACCCCGATTTCGATAAAGGGATATTAATAGTAACAACCAAACTACAGACATTCAGACTCTAACATTACTAAAGATTCATATTGATTAGGTCGACAAAAAGGCATATCGACGTAATTGATAAGCTCACATCTAAGCCTTAAGAATTTATTCCTGGGCATATCAAATGGAATAAAGATTGATCTCACCCCATGGGTAGCTCATCATCTTCATAGCCTATTGCTGACAACCTTGTTGTAACGACACGTATTCTTCGTATTGGAGGATCATAGAATATTTATTTTATTTTTATACGAGGTCATATAGCTGTATAAATTCGCAAAATGACTATTAGGGCCATTTCCTACTTTCATCAATTTTATCGAATTTTAATGTGACTGTTTTACCCTTTGCAAATATTGTTTCACCCATAACTTTTGGTTGATAAGTAATCTAGACTCAAAACTACTTTCATTAGATTCAGATGATGGTTTCCCATTCCGTTGAGTGGTAATATTAGGAAAAGGAATTTACCGTTAGGGAGCAATGACTGAAACAAGCTTTGGCGAGGATTTGGCATCACAATTGGGATTGAATGGGTTGTTAGGGTGAGGCACAATTCCTATTTCAGGTTCAATCACAAGTAGGGGCTGAAAGGATAGGAGGATCACCTCCTATTCACTTTTCCAACTCCCTAAAATAAATCTAATATCCTATTAATGGCTTTTATCCCTCCAAACCTTCATTAAACTTTTCTTTAATTGCCCAATAACCTAATTTGTATCAAGTCAAATCAACCCCGAGAGAAGACAAAAGTTGCTACATCAACTTGGAATATGAGCCAAAACATCCCTAGTTTCGGATCTACCTCCTTTTGGGTGATTAAGGTGAGTAGTAGTGTTCTTACTCAGAAATTAGGCTATATTAACATATAAACACCTCATAAAAATATGGGAAAATGCACATAATTCGTTATTAATCCTATAATGATGCATATGCAAGTTTGGGTTGATCTGGGTTAAATTTGTGAATCCCAGAATTTAGAGGGAAACCTTGCTTATTTGGATGTTTTGATCTTGTTTAGTGGATTATATATTCTTTTAGTTGTTGAATATTTTAATGCATTGTCTAGGAATGATAGGATGGAAGCAAACACCGCCGAATGGCGAAATAGGACGTTAAAAATAATTCTGGAAAGGGTTACAGCTCTTGGGTCGACTAAGTTGATTTGACTAGACCGATCCAGCAAAAGTCATCAAAATTGAATGAAAATTGGTAAGGATGACAAAGAAGGTCCCAAGAGGCTATAGGCCAAATTTCAAATCGTTTAGAGTCCTGGAGCTCAAGATATGGGGCATTGAAGTTTAGGATGGCTAGGTTCAGTTTGACTAGAAGCAAAAATGGAAAGGGAGTAACAACAAGGTAGAAATAGGGATCCCGGTTTGGTGTTCGAGCCGAAGGTTCAATTCACTTGAGGCTCAAATTATGGATTGACATTTTCGATCCGGATCGGATCGGGTCGACATTTTTGACTCGGGAACCAGAAACAATCCCAGATCAGCAAAGACGATCCGGATATGGTGTCCAAGCACGGATCGACATAGCCGGTCAGGTATAGCACTATGTGTCCAGTTCAGTTACGCCGAGCCGGGGTGGGCCGATCCTTGGGCGGGCAAGGCGAATGAGTACTTTACGGTATTGCATGACGCGATATTACTCCTTGGTGATGAACGAGGCTCTTCGAAGACTAAACTCCAATACGACCATCTAATCTGAGATGCGAAGGAAATCTTAGGGAGGGATACTACGTAGGTTACAAGTAGGGAACCGTAGAGGTAACTTCCAAGATGGATTTCATACGGATATGTCTGCAAAGGAGTTATCTGCATTCATAACTTTGGTACACCTTTGAGAGAGGGGCACAGAGACTGATAAACGACAGTTGTAGTAGGGACTACCAGTGCCACGATGGATTGGGTGGTCAAAGTAGCGAGTGTGGTATAATCGAAGAATCGATTGAGTGGATGTGAGGATGTTTGCCATGTTTGGATGTTTGTTACTATTATGTCACGCATACTTCTATCTACACTCAGTATATTGATTACCTTTGAATAGAGTACATAATTATATGTGCTAACCCTTTGGATGTAGGGCCAGGTCAGGTATGGTTTATCATACCTATTGTATTATCCTATGTAACAACCCGCATATTTAACGATAATATATTTAAATATAATGTGGTTAATTGTTAATCGAATGTATGTCCGAAAAGTCACATTTTTGCATATGGATGAATTTGGACTCGAAACCACTTCCATTGAGTCTGGATCATTTTAATACCTTTTTGACTATAAGCTTCGATATATTTCGAGTATGTCAAAATTGATACTTTGGACTTGGGTTTGGGTTAGCCAACCTAGCTCACCCTTAAAGCTCCCACAACCCCCTCCTCCTTCATTCATTTCCTCATACTCCACAAAATTAGAAATTGGGAGAGAGAAAGGGAAATTAAAATTCCCTAAGCCCTAGCTTAGTCTTAGGAATCCAATTCATGTTGAAATCAAGTGGAAATCCATAGAGAAAGAGAGGTAAGCTCAATCTCTACCTTCTCCAACTCAATTCCTCTTTAATTCTTATGATTTCCTAAACCTATTCTTAGGAAATTTGGTATATCCATATGTAGATTGAAGAACGGTGTGTTATATTCGAAGAGAGGTTGATTTGGCAAAGTCTTCATTCTTCTCTTCACTTGCAACAACCAAAGGTGAGTTCTTTATGAACTCACATCTATACCACAAGCCATTGGCTTGTAAAAGTGTAATCCAGTGTTCATTTGAGTTTGCATATGCTTGTAAATTGGTTAGGTTAGTGTAACTTAGCCGACTTCATGTATTTATGTTTCATTGAATTGAAATTATAGCTAGGAAATTGTTTACACCACCTAATTATTATGTTATGAGTTGATTTGGTGATATTGTGAAGCTCCGTTGTCGCCCCGGCAAAGTTCTATGTCTTCACATGTCGCTTGAATCGTATTTCATTGCTTTGGTTAGAAAATTTGTCCATTTTGGAATTTATGATCAAAACCATTGCAATCTCATGTATATATGTTTGTGCATGTGAATTTCATGTTCTTGAGTTGTTTCGACGAACTTATGAGGCCTTATTATCATCTTGATCAAGTCCATTGCCTCCGGAGTTCATCGAAATCGATCCATTCATGAATTGGCAAAATATTGCCAAACTGGTCAGCTGTGCAGTTGACCAGTCGACTGATCAAAAATGGACCAGTCAACTGGTCCTGCAACCTGTACACTTCCAGTATAAGTTGACCAGTCATTTGGTCAAAAATGGACCAGTCGACTGGTCCAGCTGTTTTTCTGCAGTCGACTAGTGGAGACCACGATCGACTGTATAGGTTGTTTCAGGCTCTTTCCCGGCCGAGTTTCGGCCCGTTTGGCCTTTTCTGTGACTTTTCAGTTTCTCTGATTCACAGATTTCTGCATTTCGATTTGATGAAATTTCGATTTATTCGTGGTGAATGAAATTATAATCAGTAGTCGTGAGATTTCGTTTGCGTTATTATAACGTGAATTCTTTGTTCGATCGTCATTTCGATCGCTATTTCACGAGATTTGTCACTTTCGAAACTATATAAAAGAGTTTCTAAATTATTAGTAGATACCAAATCTTTTACTACATGGTTTTTAATTCTATTTCATTATATGAGGTTATTTTCCAAATTGCTTTACTATCTACTAGTATATGATTTCATAAACCTTTTTCTCGTTCGTATGAGAAATCTAATTAAACGCCTTAGTAAAAACAAGGACTATGACCGGTTGTGTTTGCTTTGACGATTAATTCTTGGACTTGTCCGATTGAACACCGTGGCAATGATCGTTTCGTATTTCTAGTGGAATATACAACTTGTTCGTAAATATTCGAATAGAGCAAGTGGTTATGGGACATGTAGCTCGACTCTTATTTACTAGCTTTGCGTAGTTACATTATATTTGATCTTAGGATCAATCTGACCTTCGGGCCACTTTGATGATCTTCTGATCATCATGTGGATCTTCGGATCATCTCGAATTGTGTTATCATATCTTGTGTTTCTTTGATAGGTGTTATCAATTCAGGTTATTTGATATGGTTCATCAGTTGTTGTTGTCTTGATATCGTGTTATCGATCTTGTGTTGACTTGATAGGAGATATCTTGTGCTATCCAATCTTGTGTTGTTTTGGATATGTACTAATATTCCTCGTGAGTAGCTATATTTTTAGAGTGTGTTAACCATTTATAGCATCGAAATTTCTATGAGATATATTGTAGACATTTTTCGAGCCTTCACATTTTTTGTGACTATTATTGTGCATTACATATGTGTCATTATCTATTTATATCCTTATTTCTATCTCAGTTTATTATGACGAGTACAGCTAGACTGATCCGTTTATTGTTTATTCTTATAAATAATACTCGGGTCAGACCGAGTATTACAGATGCATCTCATGACTTCTAGCAGGAACCATTCTTGGCTTTTGCTATCTACATTTGTGTTGTGTTATTGATTTTTTTTATGTATGTGAGATAGTGACATCTTTGTATACATATTCTTTTGTTGTTTAGTGGATCGACTATGACCACTAACATGTATTTTTACTCGTGTGTTATATTCATATCTATTTCCGCCTTAATGATGTGAATATCTGGGTTTTACTCTGATTTTGTTGTTATGTATTTTATATTTCTTTCCGAATCATATATAGCCACTGTGTAGTAGATTTGAACTTGAATTAGATGTGTCGGATTTCCTCATGAGATTTAAAAAAATTAGACCACATTATCCGATATATTTAACACTCGTTCAAAGCTAATATACAAAAGGTCGCTCCTCAATAGCCTTATTCTTTGGGTTAGTTGACACCATTGCTTGCAATGGCTTTGGCTAACGCGAGTATAGAGGTGGGGCGTTACATCCTATATTATGATTGAGATTACTATCGCTCACACCAGACTTTGTCTAACTTAGGGTTTTATGTTTTGCTTCTTATTATTCTAGGTGCTCTTAAATGAGCAGACTAAAGAAATGTTGGTGTGTCGAGTTGACCGGAGACGAGCATGAGGCTCCCACGTACTATATATACTCTTATCCCGTTTTATCTTTATTGATCACTACTTTAGGCATTAGTAGTGTATTTTGTTTTAGAGATAGTATTTTGGAGATGTTCCCATATTTGTCTACTTTGGTACTTATGCTGTGATATGAATCTGTTGTTCTGTTGTTGTGGTTCATTTTGTTTACATTGTCTCACTTGTTTTGTATCATGTCTTATATTATTATTATATTTTATTTCATGCACCGTGAGATATACGACGGGTTACTTGGGTTCCTTTTATTTCAACTTTTATAATCGTTCTTGTACTAGTCGAGCACTACCACAGCGCAACTCATTCGGCGTCGACTGGTATGGGCAGTCGTCACACTTGTCTCCTCCATTAACGAACCACCAAGAGCCGCATCGCACAAAAGCTTATCATCCACCACGATACGATCAGCTGTGACATGGCTCTGCCTACAAAGCCTGGATTCTCTATAAACAAAGGCGATAATACCCCATTTGAGGAGGACAACCTCTAAAACCTCAATTCACTCCATGTCACTTGTACTTGACCCATATTTTAACACCTAAATCGATTTGGGGAGAAATAATTTGAGTAGCTTCGTCGTTATTCTTATGTAACATAATGTCATTGGAATAATGCTTGCGTACTATTGATCCATGTCTTCATCCTACTTCATCAAATATGTTTCATATAATCTTATCGACCGGTTCAATAAGATTATTTATGGAAAATTGGTATGTACTGAATTTCATCAGCCTGAGTAGCAATCCCTTATCGATAAGATCGATAAGCTCCCTTCACCTCAGAATCATATCTTTTAAACCCTATTGAGTAATCCTAGCCTTACCGATTAGACTTTGTCGATTTTGTCAACAAGCCCATCGAGGATCAACTACAAACCTTCCAAACCGCATCAACCAGCCCATTAAGACCTTACGGACTTTGTCGACAATCTTGTTTCTGACATCATAAATTTTTAACCTATAACAACCTGATCATCATAGCTCCTCAAGACGTAGTTGACAAGCTTATCATTGCTTCGGGGTGCTAAAGAAATTTTTGGTTAACAACGACTAAATTGGAACAAGTTCTAAGTTAAAAAAGGATGAAGTAACGAGAAGATATCCATTTTGAATTTACTTCAACAATACTTAACGGTGTGATTGATAATCATCTATGGAAAAATACGGTATCATAGTTAAAGTCAAAAGATAAAAGAATGAAACAAACAAAGACAAACGAACTATTCTCTGCAACGTAATTAGCAACGCAAGCTTTTGTAGAAGGGAATTAACAATGTATTTACTTTTTAGTATGAGATAAATGTCATAAATCAATGAGCTATAAGAGAAGGATAAGCATTTTGAGCACCCAGAATTCTGGCTCGGATGTGGATTATAGTGCCGAACAATGTTTCATAATGTTTAATAGGAGACAAACCTTAGTTTTTACAACCTTGCATGACTGACACACTTGTGTTTACTTATATTTTTGTTCATCATCAACACTTAGAGAACGTACGGTGTTTTAGAGTAAAATTTATGTTTAATACATCTACCATCATTTGTTTTTAAAGTGCTATACATTGTATTCCTATTTATTTTTGACATATAAAGTATCTGTTTTGATAATAATAATAATAACATCAACAATAATAACAACAATAATAACAACTTTGTGTTACTTATTTTAAGAAAGAGGAAAGCAAATAAATAAAGGATCTACACTAGCACCTATAGAAAATTTGACTAACCTTTTGTTCTCAATATACTTATTTTAAAATAATAAATGAACACCACTCCCTATCCTGCCATAATCTTGAACTATGACACATTTCATCTTGACAATCACAATTGTTGTCCCTCTCGAGCCCTCCTACATGTGTCAACGCATGAATACATAACAATCTGGTCAAAAAACAAGTAATTTAAAGAAGTTAAACATCATTTTCCTTGACCAACCAACCCATGCAATCATACAATACAGACGACTCTACAGTGACCATGCAAATATGAATATCAAACACGACCAATATTCAAATTCTTTCATTTTTACACTTGTCAGGTTAATTATTTTGCACACATCGCAAACGTCCACCTATCACCAAATTCAAATGTTGCAATGCAATAATTAGTGATTAGTAATTAGCTTGGCTTATACCTCTTCTTTTTGTCACCGTCATTCCTTCCATTTTGCCAACTTTTATATCTTCCTATCTACAAAATTTTACTCTTAAAGACATGTCAAAATAGTTAGAAAAACCTACAATTTATATCCTTGCCGTACACACCTGAAAATTTGCCTAGATTTTTAGTTTTTAATAAAGCATTAATATATTTTTTTCATTATTTCTCTATGACAAAAATATTTTTCTATTAAAATGTCAGAATAGTGTATTTGAAGTAAATTGGAGGAATTCAGAAGACAGTATAGTAATTGAATGTGTTGCTCCCCCTAAAATTATGTATTTCGTGTAGAATTTGACAAAAAAAGTTTTTTTGTCATAGCAGCATTTCAGTTTCTCACTCGTGCATGTAAATAGAAGGCAGGTAGGTGGTAATGGATAAATAATCCAAGTTCAATAAACTTAGCTTCTTCCTGCGTTTACTCTTTTCCAGCTCACCGCCACAGTTGCGGCGGTGGAAACCTCTTTTTATGAATATTGCGTGCAAGATAACTACTGTATATTATTCTCTCTATTATATACAAAGAATACACTGCACATTAGTGTATGTACATGCATTAAGTCTAAGCTTAATTATATAGACAACGCAACCCATGTATTGAAAAGTAGAAGCAAACCTGTGATTTCTTGTTTTGGCCTTTCATTTCTTCTTTGGCAAGTCATCCTTTCTTATATACACATCTCACCTTCTCCTTCCCCATACACTTCCTTAAACACAAAGACAAAAATGGGGATCAATGTCAGTAAAGTATGGCAAAGCAAAACGGTGAAGAAGATGAAAGATGTCGATGACAAAGCTTTGTACAGTGCCGAAATCAACTCGTATTTACGAGCATGTAGGATGGATCCCGAAATGAAGACATTCGATACTACACTGCAAATGAGGATGAGTAGAGCCATGTCAAGCTTAACGGCCGGAGTGGAGGTTCATTCCATGTCTTTCGACTCCTTGAAAGAGGTGACCTCATGCCTTTGCGAGATGAACCAGGAGGTCGTAAAGGTCATTTTGCATTCCAAGCAAGATATATGGAACACTCCGGATTTGTTCGAGCTTGTTGAGGATTATTTTGAGAACTCGCTTCAAACTTTAGATTTCTTTGCTGCTTTGGAGAAGTGCTTGACAAAGGCTAGGGACACTCAGCTGATTTTGCAGGTTGCCTTGCAGCACTTCCGGGATGATGATCAAGACCATGCTTCTACTGTAATTTTTCCTTATCCATTACCTTATCTATTTTATTTTTTTCATTTTATTTTTCCATACCTTAAGATGATTTTAACATGCTACAATGGTAAATATTAAATGATTTCAAATGTAATAAGTGAACTGTTTTCACTAGATAGGAAACGATATTAGTAATTCTATGTCATTGTGCAACAGTATGTAGCTTTAATCCATTTATTGCCTTGTTTCTGTTACTTATATGATGATGTTTTTTTATGCTAGAAATATTACTCCATAGGTGTTATTAGTACGTAATCTTTTTGGAACTGCTGTTAATTCCTTTTACTGATTATAAAAGAGGATCACACTATTTCCATTTGAATGCTGAAAATTATAGCTGATATTTGGATAATCCAAAACCAAAATTTTAAACCATTGCATTTCTTGATACAAGTAACTTATTTACCTTTTTAACTTGGATACTATCTATGTTTCCAGATATTAAATTTGACTTTTAGTAATACAAGAAATAGTTATTTGATGTCAATATATCATGCGACATAAGAACATAAGATAGTACAAATTTTTTGTGTGGCTACGTTTTCAATAAGAAAAGGCAATAATCAAAAGAACCAAACCCAACAAACGTTTAATTTAACTTTTTAAAATTTTCCAATTTTTTTATTTTATTTTTAGAACTCAAATTGCCTTATACTAATTTGATATCATATGATACCTAAGATCACTCAACTCAACAAACCTAAGGTCAATAAAATACCAGAAAATTTTGTTCTCTTTTTGCCTTACTCTTTACCGAATTGGTTAGTACCTTTTAAATTTATCTCTGTCATATATCACCTTTTAAATCTCAGTTTTGATACGTACCAAGAAACCAAACTCAAAATATCTGACCATGTACAATCAAAGGATTTTGATGTGTGCTTTTTCTTTACTACATTTTAGTGCATGAAATGAAGCAACCATAACATGACATATACACACATTTACATTGAACAGAACAAGTATGAAAGAACACTGGAAGAGCTAAAGCAATTCAAAGAGACATGCAACCCATTCGACAAGGCGTTCTTCGAAACATTCAACTCGGTCTACGGCCAGCAGCAGCTAATGATCGAGAAGCTCAATCTCCGGAAGCTCAAGCTCGACAAACGGCTCAAAAAGCTTAAATTATGGAGAAGGATCTCGAGCATCATATTTGCATCCGCCTTTGCGGTGGCTGTGATATGCTCAGTGGTTGCAGCAGCAGTGACGGCTCCTGCAGTCACGGCCGCTCTTTCAGCAGCCGCATCCGTACCGGTTGGGTCCATGGGCAAATGGTTCGACAATCTATGGAAAAAGTACGAAAACACCCTGAAAAGTCAGAGGGAGGCGGTGACGTCCATGCAGGCTGGAACGTTTATTGCGGTCAAGGACCTGGAAAGTGTGAGGGTGCTGATTGAGAGGCTGGAGGTCAGGATAGGGGCTTTGTTGCAAACTGCGGAGTTTGCAATGGAGGCGGAGGAGGAGGAAGGGGTAGGGATTGCCATGGATGAAATGAGTAAAATGTTGGAGGGGTTCATGGCAAATGTGGAGGAGATTGGTGAGCTTGCAGATAGGTGCTGTAGGGACATTAGGAGGGCTAGGACTGTTGTCTTGCAAAGGATTATTAGAAGTCCTTATTAGCTTAATTAGTTTAAGATTAGTTTCTTATGTTTTAGTTATGTAGTAATGACTATAGTTTTCTTTGTTTATATCATTTGCATTTTAGTTTGGTCGAGCTTGGTTTACCTTTGTTGGTGATATTGGAGGTTGACATCATCTATTCCAGTTCAATATCTGAGTCAAGACGTTAAAGTTGGTTGAGAGATATTTGTTTGATTTGTGCACTTTGTTAGTTATAAATCATATCGAAATTCCGCCTAATCAATTATTGAAGTAACAACGGATATTTTACTGCATGCACTTTGAATGCTTGCAAAAAGCTCTCAATTCCTCGTCTTCAAATCTCATGTGCTAAATTAAACTTCAACTACATCTCATATGATTTGATAGCTAGGTGATACCAGATATACTATTAAAATAATCAGAGCATATGAAATTGAATGGTTGAGATTAACTTTTACACGAAAAAAAAAAAAAAAAAAAAAAAAAGAGTCTTGCTACTAAGACGAAAACTTTTTTTGGTCAAAGTGCCAAAATCATGTATTTGAGGGGAAATTGGCGAAATTCAAGGATAGTATGGTAATTTGATGTGTGCCCCCACTAAATTTATGTTTTTGCCGTATATTTTGAAGAAGAAAAAAGAGTTTTTATCATAGTAGCATTTCTGAAAAAGAGAAAATAAAAAATTGATTTCTTCAATGGTTTTTGAAAACCGGAATCATAAGTAGAACAAGCAAGGTCATTAATTTCTTGAATCCATTAAATACTGGTTCAAGTCCTATATATCTATTTTAGTTGTACCCTTGCATCAAGTCCATCTAAACCATTAATTTTCATATAATCTGATTATTTTAGCAGCACATATGTACACTTAATTACATACCATAATGTGTGACTGGGATTTGGTTGAATAAACGAGGACAAGAAAGTCGAAGACGAAGGAGTACAACCCATAAAATACTGCATGAACTGCATTGATTGTCATTCTTATTTTCCTAACTTAAATTTAAAGCTATCTCATTTAATGGAAGAAAAAAAACTTAATGTAGAAATTATCATAATTATTGTATGCTAACCTTTCAGAATAAGTATTTTGGGACCTTTTAGTGATTTATTAAGGCAAAAGAATTATAATAATTTTCTTAGTGCAAAGTGTAAATAACCAAAAACTAAGTTTGTTACTAGAATGACAATATGTTGTTGTTATGCAATTCAAACACGTGCCTTTGAGTGTTTTTGACTCAAGATATGATTTAGAGCTTCAAATTGAAAATGAAGGAAGAATGTAGAAAAAGATGGAGGAGAAAAAACCATTTTAGCCATTACCACGAGATCAGACTTCTGACGTTCTTTGTCAAACATTTGAGTCGGTACATAATGTTTCTTGAGACATTGACCAAACGTCTGACCAAATCCCAAACTTTTTGTCAAATGGATGGCCCGTCTCAGAGGAGTTTCTTGTGGCTTTGGTCAGATGTCTAAGATGTTGTACTGGAGTTTTCTTAAGGTTTGACTGAAATAGAAGTTGGAGAGCAATTTCACCTGTTAGATGTAATTTTCTTCTCTATTAATGGTATAAATTCTTTGCAACGATCTGTACCATACGTTTCAAAGGATCTCAAAGTAATTCTGTTTTATTCATTTTTGGTCATATTACTCTAATATTTTAAAATACGTGTAACGACCGCCACGTACCTCCCGCACAAACCACGTGCCAGGCCGATATAGGATGATCATCAGAGTAGAATAACACACATGGAAACCTGTCGTATAACTCACAGGGAATGGAGAAAATATAATAGAACATATACAACAGGCAATATTAGTGAAGCACAATTGAGCAAAATCTTAAACTTCTCATATCATCATGAAAATATCCAAATATCAAACTGGATTATATCTGAGTCTGTACAATAGGCCTCACTACAGGTTCACTCAAAGTAGCATATATAAACAATAACAGTGGAAACATCGTATAAAAGATAGTACAAAACCAATATGCAAGTCTCCAGCTCGTCGTCGCTCAGCAACATCGTCCTTATCAAGATCTACTACCTGCTACCTACTACCTAGTCTGCCCTTCCACAACATGGATGAACATCTTAAGATAATAAGAGGGAAACGTAAAATCTTGAGTCAGACAATAGTCTAAATGAGCGATAAAACAGCTATCAAACATCATCAATAAAGTATATGAGAAATAGGTATATCAATCATCTAATCTATTGACACATCAACAGAAAAGAAACCCAAACCCATCTCCTCTACATTCGACAATGATAGCTTTTCCCAAAGAATTAGAGAAGAAACAAACAGTATATCCATAGCAACCAATTATCTTGCTTAGACCATCCAAATTGAGCTCAACATCTCCCAAGCACAAACCCTGAAAGCCGAAACCAATATCAGATAAACACCCAAGAGATATTTCCTCCGACGTCGGACGATCCACACAAGAGGATACAAACAATAGCATCTATGAATCTGGCTATCACCGTTTTCCTTTCCTTGAAACCATCGTTAATCATATGACTGTCTCATCCTTCCATCTGTTAAGGGCTAATGGTAACCCCGGTTCTAGAAAAACTCCATACGCCATCGTGACTCGTATCTAGACTCATCGTGACTACCCGGGGTACTCGACCCATCTTCTCTTTGGGTTCCCTCATCGTACCCCTGCTTTGAGTTCGCTAGAACCTCCGACCAATGATAATCCCCCGGCCTTCAATATCTCTAGCCATCCACCTTGATTACTATCCATAAGCTCAAGCGTCTTCTCGAGCCACCATTATCCATGAGCTCAACATCCTTGAGCCGTCTTCACAACTTCATTGCATTTCATCGATCAACAAACACTTCACTTTTCTTCGAATATTCCATCTGAATTTACATCGAAGCTACGCCCATCATCAAACCAAAATAAACATCACTTTGGTCACTTATTGGATGGACCACACCTTATTTGGACCGCAACCAATCCATGTGGATCGCACCCAATCCATCGCTCCATGTTACACACTTAGCCTTGAACCAACACAAGCCGACCAGACCGATCTGCTAACGACCCGATCCATCTATGCCATACGCGATCCATCTGATTCAGGCATAATGACCCATCAACACAACTTATTTCGAAGTCCATCGGTCCACCCTTATACGACCTGAACGATTCACCAGCCAATCCCATGCTCTTAACCCATCAACACTCACGATCCATCATTTGATCCACTCCATCATAGCAGACCGTCCCTATCCACGGATGCATTGCCACTGACCCATCTACATCCGATCCATCATCAATGTTGCACTTTCTTCTTGCACAGAACATTCCGACCCGATCCGCTGATCCCATGTGATACACTGTCATGCTTCCAGCCGATCCAGTCCCTGCTTCCGCCGACTGATCCATCCATTTCTTGCACCACACTTCAGGCGGTCCATACTTTCCACGTTACCACCTACCCATTCCCGTGCGATCCATCATCAAATCTGCTTTTTGCGAGCCGATCCATGCCAGCTGTAGCAACCCGGAATTTCTGAACCAATTTAAATTTTTAATTTTAGCTATTTTAATGGGTTTTGAATATTTAAAACGATTTATTTTAAATAATAACGACTAAATTTTATTTAAATCAAAGTTAGAACGTATAAATTAATTTTAATTATAAAACGAGCTTTAAATGGTGTGGTAGTTGGAAAATTCGATTTTAAATTCAACTGAATGTATAGGATTCAAAATAAATCGGATTTCAATAAAACCAGAAACAATTGAATCTGTTTAACTATATCTTTCTAACAAATGTAAGAAACTGAGATTTTACTTTATAAATTAAAAGTTATGTCCTGTTTAAAATTTAAAATAATTGCTATGGAATTTATATATATTTTAATATAATATATAGCCCTTAAAATGGCCATTTAGCAAACGACATCCATTTTCAATAAAACCACTTTTGTTGGATTCGAATGTCAAATTATTGTTAGGTTTCAAATTTCATAATTTTTGGAATTAATATGTGAGTGTGGTGAATTTAAACGGGTTTTGTAAATTCAGTTTAAATTTAATCGACCAGAAAAAGCCCATTTTTCAAATGGTCTTCAAATTCAACGAAATTAGTTTTGTTAGGACAGTATGGTCAAAACAAAGCCAAATATAATTTTTCTATAATTTTTGGAGTCAGTATGTGGCCCCAATAAATTAAAATGTACGTATATATATATATATATATATATATATTGATTTAATTTTGACAAAAACTGATTAAAATAGTAGAATTGGCTTACGAAACATATCCCATTGCGTCCGGAATGGGGGTATTTGGCTATAAACGACAGTCGTTGGGTTTGATTTGGAGTTCGTATGCAAAAACACATTTTTGGAATTAAAATAATATAATATATATATATATATATATATTATAAACCCTATCTTCTTCATTTACTTCAGCCGCCTAGGGTTAAAACCGATGGTTTGTAAGCTCCAAATTTCTCCCTCCTCATTCTTCTAATTCGCGCAACAAAATCGAACAACTCCAAAGAAAAAATCCTTGTACTCAAGGAGATCTTCCTATCCACACTAGTGTGATCATCAATGGTGAAGTGAATCAATGGAAATCACGCCCATAGGTGTCATGGTCTGGAGCCCGGATATTTTTACTTATGTGGATGATGGATACGTTTCTTTCTAGCTAGAAGTGGTGTCATGGTATGGAGCCACTATACAAATGATCAAGGTTTTTGTTGAAAAGAAGAGTCTTGTGGTTGATGATCAAAGCACGACTTTAAATAGCATAGCTTTGTGTATAGTGTTAATTCACGAGCCTCACACTCGGTATGAGTCAAAAACGGGATAAGGGAACATAGTGAGTTCATACTTTTCTTTCTAGCTAGAAGTGGTGTCATGGTATAGAGCCCGGATATTTTTACTTATGCGGATGATGGATGCTAGACGCCTCGGATATAGGGCTATATGCTCATAAGGTCGACATACTGACCTGTTTGGAGGTCCGATAGGACCGAAAAACGTATTGTTTAGGAATAACCAATCCACTAAAGTAAGTGTGGACCGACACTGCAGGATCCAGGGTTGTCCGTAGGTGTGATGCTGAGTCATCTTTGTAACGACCGGGAATTTCGCTCGATCCGAATCGATCGCTAAACCGACCAAGACCGTTCAAAACCCCTGATTGTTTTGAGAACACGACAAATTCGAACGCAAACATTAGAACATTTCATTGTTTATTACAATAATTCCATTAGAATACAAGAATATTACAGAGTATGAATAAATATTACACAGAAAATATCAGAGATTACAATACATTACATAGCAGCAGAAAATAATACAACACACAACTAGAAGTAATACACGGATACAGAGCTTTAAGAGTATCGTTCCAACTATAAATCAGGATCTTGTGAATATAAATCTGCAAAACCAAAACTACTAGCTGCCCGTGTCAAAATAAGGGCACCCGGAGTTTAGGTTAAAACAATAAACTCCAGGTCAGTCATGGGACTGGTGTGAGAACTAAAACAGTTATTAATCTTTATTTTAAAGTTCGGTAAATCATGGGACCACGCCGTATAACACGGAACGGGTTTCCTCCCAAGAACACCAATGCATAAAACAAAAGTGCAATGCTAAGTAAAGAAAAATGAAGCTATTATAAGACCCAGATCCCATCACACAATGCAACACAAGCCGGAGGATAGGGTTTTACCTTATAATAGCCAAAGCATGCTTGATACGCTAAATTTCATCTTTTATTACTATAAGTGTATAGTGTCAAAACAATTCCAATCATAAGTATCAATCATAGACGGCATAAGTGCCCCATCCCACTATGTCGCTATATATAGGTTCTACAATCAAAACCGCAAAGTCACGTATTGGAAGTTGGATTTCCATCTGTGAACCGAGACAAAAGATAGTCCTCTACCGATTGGAGACGCTCTAGCCCGTGTCTCAGGACTCAGATGGGCCCTTGGATCGTCAGGGTCGGTCCACCGATGTGGATTAAAATGCCTGAACACTGCGTTTCCCCACCCTTTGGGGTGTCAATGAGTCCAATGACTCGATCGGTCCCGGATCGACCGATATATCCGAGGCACCTCGCAACAGCAACAACCACATAAGTCAAACTCGTCAGGGCGTGTAAAACCACTGACGCCACTTCTAGCTAGAAAGAAACACATGTCCTCCCTGAGGTCCTTCTCCCGTTTCTAGTTCACAACCGGGATGTGAGGCTCGCGAATCAACGCTACACAAATCTATGCCACATAGGCCGTGCTTTGATCATCAACCACAAGACTTTGCTTTTCAACAGAAGCCTTGATCATATTGCCACTTAGGCATGCCACACAGGCAATTCACTACATGCGTTTGATATCCATCAATATATAACCTCTGAGCTCGTACGTCTCAGAGAAGGGCATTAAGCAAGAGAATAAATTCTCCGCCGCCAAACAGATATATATTTAATAGAAATCAATCACATAGGATAAAATCGAATGTCAGACACACAGTACATTTAGAAGTCTGTTCTGGGTCTGAACGAAACCGGAGGCACCTGGTACCTCGCATATCCATCGATCTCCAAGTACGTCTGGACGATCACCAACTGATTCCCTCCTCTTGGGTGTACGACCCAATCAAGATCATCAGTAATTATCCAAACGACGTGAAGACCTCCGGTCTTCAACCACCGTCTTCATTCTCGACACCACGTCGAAACAGTTATTCAGAATGGGATAAACCCGGTCTTTCTGAATAACTCGCGTATATAATAAACAAGTGTTACACAAACACAACATACGCCTCATTCCAATTCAGAATATTCTTTTATTCAAATATTCATATACTTTGGTAAAGGTTCCCATTAATTTTATCAAAGATAAATTCTTTAAATTTATTCTTTAATCTTCTTTAGAATATCAATTCAAACTAGTCGGGATTAGCGAACCACACCGAAGTAATCATTTATTTTATTTCCCAATCCCAACCTATTCATCCCATGAAGTAAAATTGGTCATACTTCATATCTAACACCACGGTGTTATCGGTAAATTCAATCACCATTTCACATTCAAATCTAATTAAAGATTTAACTATCGCCTGGAGCAAAACTGGTGATACTCCATTCTCGATCATTTCAATCTAATTAAAGATTCATTAAAACTTCACTTGGTTTTAATCTTCCCAATAATCACTATCAATTTTTATTTAACTTGGGAAATCACATCCTGTCTTTAACTGGGTTAAAGAACCAATGTCATTTAAAACACGGTTCACTATAAACCCAAAATCATATTCCATTAATTATCGGGTTAAAGAACAAGTGTTATTTATAACACCGTTCACGATAGACCCAAAAATCAATTCAAATTCAATTCCATTTAAATACCATTTAATTGGTACACTTCATTAAATCTAAATAAAAAGATTTAATCTTTTTCTCAACTGGGTTTAAGAACAGTGTTAATGAAAAAACAATTCACGACAAACCCAAATCACATTCGATATTAAATACAAGGCTCTGAATAGAAAATATATCGGCTTATATTCAATATCAAATTCTACGACCAACAAATATCGTACTGGAAATAACGATATAAATATATCTTTCAAATTTCCATAACAATATCTGTATAATCACGAAATCCAACATCGAAATATTCCAAAGACAATTTCGATTCAAATCAATTTCCCATATATATTGGAAATTCTGATTATTTTTAAAACCATTTCAAATCCACTTTATTTATTGTAAAAATAAATGGAATCATAATTCTAGTTCAAAACTAGTTCATTTCGATAAAAAATCTATTTTTATCTTTTCAAATATTGGGTTTTTCATCCCAATTCTTCACAAATCATTTCTTATGATTTTACACAAATTATTACTATTTTTAATAATTTTATCACGGCTCGTACAGTCGATTTCCATCAACGGCCATCGAACTGCACTTACAGCGACCTTTTCCAAATTTGATTTGGACATAATTCCAAATCCAACCATTAGATTTATAATTTATTGTATTAGTTAGAAAGCTCTTTTCGATACAAACCCAACGGTTCCGGTTTTAGGAGAATCCGACGGTCGGATCTCCCGTAATATCCATTCGAAGTCAATGGTCGAAATTCACGAACTGCCGCAGCGCAGCGCGTTCTATTTAGGCCATTATATATATAATATAAATATATTATATATATTTCATCGATTTCCTTTTTAAAATGTATTTTATAAATCGTTTTAAATTCGTTTTCAAAACGATTTCAACTTCATATTCAATTTCTAGTCAAAATTGAATATTTCATGTCATTGATCTATAAATGATAACATTTTCAAAGCGTTATATTTTGAAATCACTTCTTTTCTATATTCATTCTAAAAATGAATAAAATCGATATAAATATCATTCACATCAAAATGGCGCATATCTAACCAACACGGCTCTATATATTTCAATAACTTCGTTAGTCTATTCAACAAATGAATTTTCGTCAACACATGAATATATTTTTATTCAACACATGAATATATATTTTATTCAACACATGAATCTATATTCTATTCAACACATGAATTTTCTTTTATATTCAACACATGAATTTTCTTTCTATTCAACACATGAATTTTCTTTTGTATTCAACACACGAAATTACTTGCTGTTCAACACATGAATTTTCCAAATTGTAATGAGGCCCAATCAATTACCATATAATGTTAATTATATGGATTCCATACAACACATGTATATAATAGCAACGATAAATCATCAACCATCATCCAGAGTGCATTCTACACTGTATAAGCATCAAATATAAATATTCAACGCTTATAACAGCCTGTCAATCGATCGATCGACATACAACTAATTATTGGGATTAGTGTATGCCCAATTTCATCCCAACACCCGTGTGGGGTTTCAAACAATCAAACACAGATTTTATTGTGCAGCTGGGCGATGTGTAAAATTTATCTTCTCAATCAATATCAGTCAAATCGGTGTACATAAACAAATCGTTCAACTTGTAAATGAATATATATTTTATTTCAACACATGAAATTATTTTATTTCAACACATGAAATTATTTTATTTCAATTCCAATCACACAATTAATTTTCACAACACATCAATCAAACAAACAAGCCGTCCATGGTCTGTGGACGACGGGTGTCAGGTGCTGCTAAGCACCGTCTGCATCCTAGTATATATTTTTAACTAGAAAACAAGAATTAAGGTGAGAAGTTCTCACGGAGAAGCTAAACAAAACGCCACGACTCTTCTTATGTAGAAATATTCGTCGTGCTCGCCTTTTGTCGCTTTCACCATCCGTATTCGCTACATATACAAAAATCGCATTTTTATATTATCACTTCATGTATAAAAATTATATTTTTATATCGCTCTTCTTCTAATAAAGATTATATTTTTATAGCTCTACCTAAATAAAAATCAGATTTTTATTTTATATAGAAATCGTATCTTTATTATTCTATCATATAAATAAAAATCACTTCTTTTACAGAATAAAAATCACTTCTTTTACATGCCACCAGTATAAAAATCATACCTTTAATATGCTACAAGCATAAAAATCAAATCTTTATTATCATACATATATAAAAATTATATTTTTAACCTCTCCATGATATAAAAATTATATTTTTAACCTGCTACTTTAAAAATAAAAATCCCGACCTTTCCATCTCTAAAAATCCTAACTTCTCGCATGTAAAAATGTCATTTTTCCTATGCTAACATATATATAGAAATCCATTCTTTTCACTATTAAAAATACCGCCTTTTTCACTTTTAAAAATATTATAATCTTTCTTGGATTAAAGATCTAATTTTTCTATGTTATAAAAATCGAAATTACTTAAAAGAAAATTAAAATGAAAATAAATACAAACAAGATGACTTACAGTTGGGTTTTCGAGAGAGGGGGGCGTTTTGGGTGTTGGACGGCGGTTTGGGTGAGGGAAGGGGAAGAAAGGGGGCGCCGAAGCAAGAGGGGTGCGGAGGAGGGGTGTGGATCGCCGGCGGTTGGTGCCTACAGGGCTGTGGCGGCGATTTGATTCAGCTAGGGTTTTCGGGGGGGAAAGGGCTCACGGGAAATCGAACGAGGGGGGTCTGCGTGGATCGGGGAAGGGGGGACCTTGCCGGAGCGGCGGTGAGCGCCGCCGCCTTGGGGGGTGCGACGGCGGTTCTTCCGCCTCCATCCTTCTTCTATTTTTTTTATTTCTGAATCTTGAATGAAAAAGGGAGGCTCACATTGACTAAGGAGAAGAGAAGAGGGGGATTATAAAAATATTATATTTAATTCTATCTAAATTCAAAAAAAAACAACTTTTTATTTCAAACTCGAAATCGAACCCACCGACCGTCGTTCCTAGCTAATTGCCCCCATTCCGAACACAATGGGATATGTATCGTAAGCTGATTCGATCGTTTCGATCAGTTTTCGTCAAAATCAAAATATAACTCTATATAATGAATTTGAACGCGCATTTCAATATACCGGGGCCACATACGGACTCTCAAAATTCCCGAAAAATATTTTCTAGCTTCGTATTGACGATATGGTCCTAACAAAACTAGTTTCGTCAAATTCTGAGACCGTTTGAAAAATGGTCATTTTCAGGTCGATCGAAATTGACAGAACACGTATTACTTCGCCACGCTCACATATTGATTCGAAACATTACGAATTTTGAGACCTAGCAATAACTTGACATCACGGATCCAACAAAAGTGGTTTCGTCGAAAACCGAGGTCGTTTGCAAAATTTCCCTTTTAAGGGTCATAATTCCATAGCGACTATTCTGAATTTTCAACTGGACGTAACTTTTGATTCCCGTTATGAAATTTTGATTTTTCGGATTCGTTGGAAAGATATTCTCAAATAGATTCTAATATTTTTGGTTTTGCTAAGATCCGGTTTATTTTGAATCCTGTACATTCATTTGAACTTGGAAATCGAAATTTCAAACTACCGCGCCATTTTCAATTCCTATTATAATTAAAATAAAATATTTATTGATTCAAATAAATATATACGTTCTAATTCAATTCAAAATAAATTTCTCGTCGTTATTATTTAAAATAATTCATTTTAAATATTCAAAATTCACTAAAATCGCCAAAATAAAATTTTTACATTGGCTCAGATTTCCGGGTTATTACAATCTTGCTAGAGGTGACTCGAATCGGTAAGGAGACCATCCCTTTCCTTGACTCATGATGGAATCCAATTCCCAATACGACATTTTTCGGTTTTAGTTGTAAACCTATGTATGGCGGCATAATATATGGTACCTATGTCGTCTAGGATTGATATACATTTATATTTGAAGTTGTCTTGACACTATGCACATATAGTAATATCGAAATGATTTGTTTTAAACGTACCAAGCATGTTTGGCTATTATAAGGGAAAACTCTATCCTCCGGCTTGCGTTTCATTGTGTGATGGGACCTGAGTCTTATAATAGCTTCATTTTCCAAAAAGCATTGCGTTGTTTTGTTTTAAACTGAGATTCATGTGGAGTAAACCTGTTCCATGTTATACGGCATGATCCCATGATTTCCCAACTTTTAAAGTAAAGATTTAATAACTGTTTTAGTTCTCACACCAGTCCCATAACTGACTCGGAGTTTATTGTTTTAAACTAAACTCTGTGTGCCCATATTTTCCACGCGTGCAGCTTGTAGTTTTGGTTTTGTAGATTTCTATTTTAACAGGATCCTGGTCTATAGCTGGAGCTATATTCAGAAAGCTTTGTATCCGTGTATTTCATTCAGTTGTGTTAGTTGATGTATTTCCGCTGTACTTTGTATTTATACATAATTTTAATTTCTGATATTGTATTTCCGCTGTGTAATATTTATTCGTACTCTGATTCTTGTACTCTAATGTAAATTGTTGTAATAGCAATGAAGTGTTCTAGTGTTTGTGTTCTGACGCGTCGTTTTCTCAAAGCAATCTGTTGTTTCCCTCCTCCTTGGAGATCGGGGGATTTCAGATCGTTAAACCAGCTCCACTTTTTGTCGAACGATCCATACGATCTACTCTCTAATGACGAACATCTATGCATCCATTTCATCCAAATCTACCAATTTCAACCAAACAATCAATAAGAATCATCAACAACCATCAGCACAATAATTAATCATCGTTCAATCATATGAAATTCACCAAATCATGACGAAAGGATAAACAAATCAATAATTAGATCTAAACTTACATAAACATAGAATTAGCTTATGAATTACCGTTATAATCTTGCTAGATTAGTACCTATGGTGATTCGAAGAGTTCTTGATATCTGGTGGGTTGCGAGAGTTCTTGATATCCAAAGAGAAAGGACTGCGAGTCACACAGTCCAAGTCGGAATAAGAGGCACCACCTCGAATGAATCGATGGACCACGTCCACGAATTGAGACCCATTGCCAAAAGAAAGCAACTGATTAAGATTACCTAGAGCGACATTGGTGCCCCAGTGTTTAAGGCCAAGTTGGGAATCAATTATTTGGCAAGAAGAATATCTGGTCGAATCCCAACCTGAGGGCCATATTGGGCACTATCCTAGCTCCTGGAATCGTAGGAGCACTACCATCCGAAGCTGCTTGCACTGGCGCTTAGGCAACATTTCCAATAGCGTAGCCCGCAACTTGGCCACCTAAAGCGTTAACGGCAAGAGTGATGTCGGGATTATAGGTGCCTCCAAGTGTAGCGAGGCCGGCATGTTGGAGAATGAAGTTTTGATGACAAAAACCTTATTTCAATAATAATTTATTATGCAATATATATACTATCACTTTTGTCTGGAATACAAATATACACACACATATGTAGGATTCATATACAAGAATTATTATTGAAGATTGTACAGTTTAAAGATATTAGAGATTCAGAATTCAGAGATGATTCAAGACTCCTGAGTTATCAAGATTTCAAGAGTTCAAGACAAATATAGTAATAGAGTCTAGATTATGTAAGACTCTGAATAACACTCCTGGTTCAAATTCAGCTTTAAATTCAAATTATGTTTTTCAATTTCTGATTTCAAATTCTACCTTTAATCTCTATCTTCTCTATTTTATTTTCTTTACTTTACTTTTTATTTCAAACTCAAGTTTTATATATCTATAATTTTATATACTTTATATTTATATAGTTTTAAGTCTGTAATTTTATAAACATGTTTATATGGTTGATAATTCGTTTTCATATGATTTCCTACTTTATAATATTCATTTATAACACTATGTTTAAATTCAAGAATTTTAGAATTATGTATATATATATATATATATCAAAATACTTGAAAAATGCTCAAAAATCAATTTTGAACAAGGGTATGTCTACATACATTTTGCCCTATGTCGACATATAACTGTCATTTTTTCAAAATTGAAAGGAAGTGTCTTTTCACTATTTGTGACGATTTAGAAACGTTGCAACCTTTCAAATGTTATAAATAGGGGCTGATTTCGAATTTTTTATTAGTTCTTCTTCTCCATCTTCATCTCCTTTCTTTACACCATTATATCTTCTCATTTTTATGATTTTACACTTGTACTTTGCTGAATTCGATTCTATTTTCATTAAACATCTTCTCTTCTCACTCTCTACTCATTACTCTCTGAATCAAGTGCTATTGAAGAGTTATAGGGTTGTTTGTAATTGTTTGGGTTGTGTGAAATCAGTGGTATCCCTTGTAGTCGTGAAATCAAGGATGGGTAATCGGTGGTATCCCTTGTAACCGTGAAATGAAGGAGGGTATACTTGATCAAGTGTGTGTGTGGAATCGATGGTATCCCTTGTAGCTGTGAAATCAAGAAGGATTGTAATTGGATATTGATATAGTAATAAAACTCTGCACAATCCAGCGTTGCGTGGGACTGGACGTAGGAGCAATTCCGAACCAGTATAAAATTTGGTGTGTTCTTTCCTTTTCTGCACTTTATTTTTATTTATCTTTGTGTTTGTGTTTGATTCCGTGTTTGTGATTGTTTCTATGGTGTTTGATTCATATAATATATTATATAAGTTTTAGATTTTGTTTAAATTTGCAAAAACACTATTCACCCCCTTCTAGTGTTAGTTTTGCCTTAACGATCCATTCTGCAATCCCTAACAATTGGCATCAGAGCAAGGTCTTTCAAAAAGTTCATAATCTGATTTTTGAAAAAATTTAAAATGGAAAATTTTGAAATATTTGATAACACTGGTATCAATTCATGGATTGTAGTAGTGTTGAAAGAGTCTGCATATAATCATGTTGAAAAGTCATGTGATCTGTTATAATATTGTTTAATTCAGGAAAAGGTGTGTTCTATGACTTTTGAAAATTCAAAAGTTGAAAAGATGGATGAAGTGGCTATTGGTAATTCAAATTCTGAAATGGTGGCTTTTGAAAATTCAAATTCTGAAAAGGTAGCTATTGGAAATTCAAATTTCGAACTGGCGTGTTACATGGCTATTGAGAATTCAAATTCTGGAAAGCAATTAGTGGAAATCAAAAAGGACAAATGGATACTAGATAGTGGTTGTTCGAGACATACGACGGGAAATCCTGAATTACTCAATAATCTGAAATACAAAGATGGTGGAAAGGTGAAATTCAGAGATAACTCAAAAGGATACATTATTGAAATCGGCAATGTCAGTAATTTTGAAACTCCTACTATTTTTTTTGTTTTATTAGTTAGGTATTTAAAACACAACTTGCTAAGTATAAGTCAAATTTGCGATAAGGGTTATAAAATAAACTTCGAAAAGGATAAACGTTTTATAGAAGATAGGAATTAAAAAATAATATTCGAAGGAGATAGAAAGAAAAATATCTATATATTGAGTACAAAAATATCCAACAATAACCTATGTCTTATGGCCAATACAAGTGACCCCTGGATTTGGCATAAGAGATTTGGTCATATGAAGTTCAAACACATCTCTAGGATTTCTAAACTAGATTCAATTAGAGGATTACCCAAAATGAAATTTAAAATTAATAACTTATGCGACGCTTGTCAATTTGGAAGATTAAAGAGAAGTTCATTTAAACCAAAAGAGGAAATTACTGCCTCAAAACCATTAGAGTTAATTCACATGGATTTATTTGATCCATCTCAAGTTTAATCGATAAATCATAATTGATATGTTTACGTAATAGTTGACGATTTTTTAGATTTACTTGGACTTTGTTTTTTAAAAATAAAAGTGATGCTTTTGATCAATTTAAAACTTTTTCTAAAAGAATTCAAAATTTATTATCACTAAAAATCAAAACAATACGAAGTGATCATGGCGGAGAATTCGAAAATGATTTTTTTTTAAATATTGTAATAAAAAGGGAATAACCCATAATTTTTCAGTTCCGAGAACGCCTCAACAAAATTTAGTAGTTGAACGCAAAAATAGAACAATACAAGTGTTTATCCCTAATTGGTGTATCAAATCTTCATAAGACATACAGGACAATCGCTGCGGAGCTTAGACATGCTTAAGCGATCCTAGATACTCGGATCGTTCATATAAAGTAAAAGGTAGTCTCATATAACCGAAGTTGAACACATCAACGAGGAGGAACACACAACATCAAAACTAATGGGCCCACACCAGTTATATAGCTTGGCTCGACTATGCCAAAGGGCAATACGGACCAAGCAAGCTTAGGAGATTCATACTTAAAATAAGGATCACTCGCACTAATATCCAAGGGTCGTTTGCGCATAACCAAGAGCACAACTTAAAGGACCGACTGTCTATGTTCGAAGAAATCTGTCGCTCATATCAGGAAACACAAAAATGCTAAGGACATACATGTACCCTATGCACCGCTCATGGATTGCGACCTCAGACTCTCATCCATTAGTCACTAATGTTATAATCATATGCTATCTGCTAGTCCGACAGATATCAATTCCAGAGCGTTCGCACATATACTAGCTTTACAAGCTTCGATCGGTCACCCATCTACCATCAGATACAATTGCTCCAACCAGGCAATTACAAAAGGCTCAACATAATCCAGTCGACCGTTTTTATACTAATCGGGAAGCTTTGATAAGTCACGCATGTGCACTCATTGCCTGTCCACTCGTTCAATATGCCAAGACCTATGCAATCACTTGTTCTTATGCAACTATTCGCTCCTATGAAGTCGCTTGCACAGGACAGCTGGAAACAACTGTCACCAGTTGGCTACAGCTAGCGGGGGCATGTTCGTGATTAATAAGATAGGTGATCTGTAGCCTACAAGGAGGGACTCTAATTCATTCCTTCAGGGGAGGCTCACCTATAAATAGGCCATGGCTGCCACTGGAAAAAGGGGGACTTCTGGCCACCACAAAGTGCTGCTAAATTCCGTCCTCAGCCATTCCAAAAACATTTCAACCATGATCATCACCTCCGTCCGAAGATCTCTCATTCACTTGGTCATGGCGTCCATTAAAATCCTATAAAGGCAAAAGATCGAAGACAACCTCCTCCTCCTCGACCGCTCATCCATCCTTCTCCTCCATAGATTCCGCCATTCTTTTATTGAATCTCGTGAATATAAGCGAGATTTGTATGTAAAAAGTGATAATATATTGAGAGAGTACGAAGATGTATAAGGAAGGAGAGTTTGTGATTTCTGTAACTATTGTCATGATAATGAAAACTCCATTCACAATGGACGTAGGCCTAACACAATTGTGAACCACTCTAAAATCTCGTCTCCATTTTATTTCCCTCGTATTTTTACTTTCAAATTGGTATAGAGTGCGGCTCCACTTACTTTCTAACCTTGTTGGTGAAGTACGATTTTTGTACCATTGGTGTTTGAACCAAGTTTTGGTGCAAACAACAAGAGTGTGTGAGAACTATGTTATCTGATAGTAGTTTACCAAGAAATTTTTGGGCTGAGGCGGTTACAACAACTTGCTATATTATAAATAGAATTTCAATTAGACCTTTAACTCATAAAACTCCTTATGAACTTTTGTATAGTAAGAAACCAAAAGTGTCATATTTTAAAATATTTGGAAGTAAATGTTTTATACTTAATACTAAAGACAATTTAGACAAGTTTGACTCGAAATCCGATAAAAGAGTATTTATTGGATATTCAGAAAGAGGTAAATCATATAGAGTTTTCAATACTCGAACCAATACCATAAAAGAAACCTTAAATATATCTTTTGATGAAAACTATAAGTATAACTCAAAAAAATGAAGATGAATGTGAAAATGAAATTAATGAAATAATTCATGAAGATAATCAACCAAATAAACGAATTAGATTACTTAGAGACCATCCTGTAGAAAATATCTTAGGAGACATTGAATCCGTTGTTAGAACCCGTAATTAATTAAATAATGTGTGTAATACTGCAATTATTTCAAACATTGAACCTAAGAACCCAAAGGAAGCATCTTCTGATGATTCATGGATACTTGCTATGCAAGAAGAACTGAATCAGTTTACTAGGAATGATGTATGGGAACTTGTTCCTAGACCAGAGGATAAGACTATAATAGGAACCAAAAGGGTTTATAAAAATAAAATGAATGAACACGGTGAGGTCATAAGAAAGAAGGCACGACTAGTAGCACAAGGTTATACTCAAGAAGAAGGAATAGATTATGATGAAACTGTTTCCCCCGTAGCAAGACTAGAAGCTATTAGGATTTTACTAGACTTTGCAAACCATAATAATTTCAAATTATATCAAATGGATGTCAAAAGTGCTTTTCTAAATGGATTTGTTAAAGAAGACTTATATGTAGAGCAACCACCTCTATTTGAAGACGAAAAATTACCAGATCATGTATATAAGTTAAAGAAAGCATTATATGGATTGAACAGGATCCTAGAGCTTGGTATGATAGATTAAGAAATTATTTGTTACAATCAAATTTTGAAATAGGAAAATTAGATAATACTTTGTTCATTAAGAAAAATAATAAGGATATTCAATTAGTACAAATATATGTTGACAATATAATTTTCGGGTTAACAAACGATAAGATGAATAAAGAATTTTCAGATATTATGACCCAAGAATTTGAAATGAGTCATATGGGAGAACTAGCATTTTTTTAGGATTACAAATTCATCAATTAAAGAATGGAATATTTATTAATCAATAAAAATATGCAATAAATATAATCTAACAACAAAAAATGGGAAGCCAACACCTATGGCGACTAATATAGCATTAAGTAAAGATGATACATCTAAAGATGTCGATCAAAAACTGTATGGAAGAATGATAGGATCGTTATTATATATAACTGCTAGTAGACCAGATATAATGCATAGTGTATGTCTTAGTGCAAGATATCAATCGCAACCTAAGGAAATACATTTAAAAGCAGTAAAATGTATTCCAAGGTATGTAAAGCATACATCGGACTTTGGATTATTCTATTCTAAGGATGATTCATTTGACTTAGTTTCTTACTGTGACGGTAACTATGAGGGATGTAAATCCAATCGCAAAAATACTAGTGGAACATGTCACTTCTTAGGACATTCACTAGTCTCGTGGTTTAGTAAAAAGAAAAATAATGTATCTTTGTCAACAACTGAAGCAGAATATATCTCTGCCGTTTTGGCTTGTTCACAAGTAATATATATGCAACAAATTCTAAATGATTTTGGATTAAATATAAATAAATCACCAATATGTTGCGATAATATGAGTGCTATAAATATTTAAAAAAAATCCAACTCATTATTCAAGAACTAAACATATCAACGTAAGACGTCATTTTCTAAGAGATAACGTAAGTAAAGAGAAAATTTCACTCGAATTTATAGAAACAGATAAACAAATAGCAGATATATTAACAAAACCATTAAACAAAGCAACATTTATTAAATTTAGAAGAGAATTAGGCATATGTTCATTAAGTGAGTTAGAATAATTAAGTAAATTAATATATATATATATAGCATAAAAAATCATAAAAATAAAATTTAAAAGACAAGTATGTTGGCATGCATTTATATATATGTCGACATATAACTGCCAGAATTTTAAATTTAATTCCCACCAAAAGTTAGTTATATTAATTATTTAAACTTTCTACTTCGACTTTTCTTCTTCATTTTCATTTTTCACTTCTGTGAAAATTCTAAACTAAAATAAACAATGGCCTCCACCAATTTCAACACCAAAATCAATCCCGATTCATCCGCTCGACCATCCGAATGTCCTTTTCAACGATCTACGCTATCTCGTGTCATCAAAATTGAAGAAAAGATGGAGTATGCTCTGAAAATGATGACTGAAATACAAGTACTTCATATAGGGATAAGCCAACAACAAAATAGACAAGGAAAAGTGATAAGAAGCCTCCTTAAGTTTATAACGGATAATCAGGCTAATCTGATTATCATGGAAGATGATAATGAACCTATGGAAGAAGAGGAGGAAACAGAAGAAGAGTAAGAAGAGATAATGGAGGAAGAGAAACCTGAGGAAAAGCAACAAGAAATTTCAAACGAAGAGGATTAAGTCGTTTGTGTGGGTGAAGCCCTATACGATCATAACAGAAATATAATTGAAAGGAACGGAGAATTTTGTCTTCGTTATCCAAATTTCCCTATTCACAAGTCTCCTATAGTTAAGGACAAGTAGATTATAGGTTTTTCTTTGATTCTTGTCATATATTTTCGTTCCTTTCATTAATTATATGTATAAAATGTACATATAATATCGCTTGTAAAAACAATTATTAAATTTATTGCTTGTTTTGTATAACATAAGTGTCCTATTACCTTGTTATATAGGCAAGAATTAAGGGGGAGTATACTAGTATTATAAATGGAAATACTTTACTTAGGGGGTGTATTCTACTTTGATTTAGGAATTACTTAGTTACTTATAGGTTTTATTTAGATAGTTATACGATTGAGGGGGAGTACGTTTAGATTTTTTTTTTTTGCTAATGCCAAAGGGGGAGAAATTATAAAATATAGACATAGTTTATAGGATTCATATTGACAGGGGGAGTATTTGAAAGATCGTCATAGTGTTAGACCAAAAAATGGTACTAACACCCAATTGAATATGATTTGCGAAGAATAATAATCTAAAACATAGAAAATCAGGCAGAGACACGAGATTTATAGTGGTTCGGCATTAACTAGCCTACGTCCATTTCATAGTTTCTCATTTCATTCCAGAATTACAATTACAATGAATACATTCACACATTCACTCGAATACAATGAATTATTCTCTCCGAATTCATTGATTTTTATTAGAGAAGAAGGTGGTTATTGATTGAGAAATTCGGTCATGGATGCCATTGACGAATTAAGTGTCCAAACCCCCTTCAAATGATGCACTGTATGTTTATTTATAGGTGTAAAATCGGTTGGGATGTGTGTCCACGTGGCAACATCATGGAGGACTTCGAAAATGATGGAGAAAGTGGGGAGCGTGGCTTCATTCGTGGGCTTACAAGTGTCAATCGGTCCGGGTAAATAGGCACAAGAATAGGTCTCCAATGAAGGGAAGTTGCGTGTTTCAGGCTGTTCGGTTAGGAGGCTTAGATCCGATCTGAACCGATGTTGTTGCACCCATCCGATCCGATCCGAACCGATGTTGTTACACCCATCCGATCCGACCCGAGCTATTCCATCCGAACCGATCCGAGCTATCCCAATCCAATCCGATCAGGAGAGGGGGATCCGATCCAATCCGAAAGGAGGGATCTGATCCGATCCG
Organism: Allium sativum; assembly: GCA_030737875.1. Classification (NCBI taxonomy): domain Eukaryota; kingdom Viridiplantae; phylum Streptophyta; class Magnoliopsida; order Asparagales; family Amaryllidaceae; genus Allium; species Allium sativum. The sequence continues at coordinate 9,524,492 of CM060926.1, read as the reverse complement.
AAAGGGGGATCCGATCCAGTGACATTTGCATGTACAATTCAAGTTTTCCAACCTTCTATCACTCCATCTAAGTGATCATCAATGAATGTAAGTTCATACTCAAATTCCTGGCTTTGAGTAGCCGGTCACAAAGTAGGCTAACATATAGTAATATAGTCTAGATTATGTAAGAATCTGATATCACTCCAGGTTCAAATTCAAATTTAAATTCAAATTAGGTTTTTCAATTTCAAATTTCAAATTTTATCTTTAATCTATGTCTTCTCTATTTTATTTTATTTACTTTACTTTTGATTTCAAACTCAAGTTTTATAAGTTTTACATATTTATAATTTTATATACTTTATATTTATATAGTTTTAACTCTATAATTTTATAAATATGTTTATATAGTTTATATTTATGTTTTCATATGATTTCCTATTTTATAATATTCATTTATAACACTATGTTTAAATTCAAGAATTTCCATAATTATATATACATATATATATATATATATATCAAAACACTTGAAAAATGCTCAAAAATCAATTTTGAACAAGGGTATGTCGACATACATTTTGCCCTATGTCGACATATAACTGTCATTTTTTCAAAATTGAAAGGAAATGTCTTTTCACTATTTGTGACGGTTCAGAAACTTTGCAACCTTTCAAATGTTATAAATAGGGGCTGATTTTGAATTTTTTTATTAATTCTTCTTCTCCATCTTCATTTCCTTTCTTTACATCATTATATCTTCTCATTTTTATGATTTCTACACTTATACTCTGCTGAATTCAATTCTATTTTCATTAAACTTCTCTTCTCACTCTTAACTCATTACTCTCTTAATCAAGTGCTATTGAAGAGTTATAGGGTTGTTTGTAATTGTTTCAGTTGTATGAAATCGGTGGTATCCCTTACAGCCGTGAAATCAAGGACGGGTAATCAGTGGTATCCCTTGTAGCCGTGAAATCAAGGAGGGTATACTTGATCAAGTGTGTATGTGGAATCTGTAGTATCCCTTGTAGCCGTGAAATCAAGGAGGATTGTAATTGGATATTGATACAGTAATAAAATTCTACGCAATCCAGCATTGCATGGGACTAGACGTAGGAGCAATTCCGAACTAATATAAAATTTGGTGTGTTCTTTCCTTTTCTACACTTTGTTTTTCTTTATCTTTGTGTTTGTGTTTTATTCTGTGTCTGTGGTTGTTTCGGTGGTGCTTGATTCATATAGTATATCATATAAGTTTTAGATTTTGTTTAAATTCGCAAAAACACTATTCACCCCATCTAGTGTTAGTTTTGCCTTAAAGATCCATTCTGCAATCCCTAAAACGACACTGGTCCATGGATCGGCATCGGCCTGTTGATTAGTTTGCAAGGTTGCCCCCAAGTTTCGAGTCGTTGATTGAAGAACGTTGGCACTAGTTCCAATAATATCTGCCTAGCCTGTCAACCTCGAAGCACTTCTTATCATGTCCTCAATCCGGGAAAGAAATGTGTTAAAAGCATCTTCCTTTCGCTCGAGTTGAGTGTTTAGATTCATAGCTAAGTTTTTGATCATTCTATCGACGTCTTCTCGAGTGACGTAGTTCGATGGAACTCCAGTCGAGGAAAGTTCTTGACTTCCCCCCTTCTATACCTTAGGCTTCAGCGATAGCGTCGATCTTCTTGTGCTTAACCATGGTGAAAAGAGAGCAGTAAAGGTGAAGACAAAGACGGAAACCAAGGTTGAAATCTGAAGATAATTCCGAGAATCTAATCCAAAGCAGAAGTCAAAGTTGTACGCCTCCTACCTGGCGCGCCAAAGTGTTAACGTGGGGAATTATCGTAGATTTAGCACACGCCAACCCTCAAGTGTGAGTGTTACAGAAGCACAGTAGTATCCAAATATAAAGTAAATGCAGGGAGAACACAACATTTTGTAGTAGTTCGACACTAATGCCTACGTTCACTTTATAGTAATCATTAATCATATAATTTCTGATTACAAGGTTTGTACAAGTGCAGACATAATTTAAGTACGAAGCATTACAATAAAAGAGAAAAATGTATGCCAATTCTTTAGTTTGATTAAAATGCCCTTCGTCTTCGTCATTGAGTCAAAATTGTGTTGACTTGGTCAACTATGTCCAGAAAATAACTCCAATATCCATGAAATCCAAAAATGTCCAAGAACGGTCCAAAAGCAATGTAAATATCCTTGTAAATGTCCAAAAATTGATGGAAAACGTTCGAGCAATGTTTTAGTGGTCCAAGATTTGTCCAATAGTCATGGAGAAGAAGATGGATGTCATTTATGGCGCTTGAGAGCTTCAAGAATTCCAAAAATCCATGCCAAAAAGGATCCTTTGAAAGCCGAGCTTGGGAGTATTTACAAGTAGTGGGTTAGGTAGGAGTAGGTGAGATTTGGGGACACTGTCAGAAAATCGCATCCTATGTGGCCCACACACAAAAAATGGCATCCTACATCCTTGAAAAATATCGCATCTAATAAAAACAGTGAATATACGTGCGGATCCATGGTTTTGAGGTGATCCGCACGATATTCTGACCGTGCCAAGTGACCTGGCATTTGCCAAGATCCATCTCGTATCCAAAATCTCGCATTAGAAAAAAGCTTTCCAAATGCGTGCGGATGTACCAAAACTGTCTGATCCGCATTGCAAAATCACTGTGCTAGATTTCCTAGCTTTTACTAAGTTCACATCGCATCCTAGAAAATCGCCTCCAATTAACTGTATCCGAGCCATGCTAAATCTCACATCATACGATGCGCTCACCACTTTTTCGCATCACCTCCATGCCAGATCCATCACTTTGATTTGCCAAATCCATCGCATTAACTGGTATGTGATGTGTGCTCCTGCCTGATCCATGTTTTCATCGTGCGGATCACAAAACCGTTATGATGCGATTTTGCCAAGCCACCGTGCCAAGTCATTTGCCAAAGCTGATTGCCACGATGCACGCACGAGATAAAAAGGATTTGTCGTGTTGATCCTGTGATTTGAGAATGCCAATGTTACCACTTTACTAGATTGCTAAGCTGATCAGCCCGAGTAGCACACGAGGATCTAGGCCATTTCTGCATGTTGATCACTGAATTTGGAGAATGCCAGATTTACCAAATGCCAAAATGTCAGGTTGACCAACCAAGGTTTTCACCATGGTTTTTCATGATTTTCATGTGTCGATCAAGCATTTTTTGATGTGTCAGATTAACTTTGGCCAATTTACCAGATTTTGACGCCGTGAGTCGCGCATGCCAATTTTCGTGAGCAACGCATGTCGATCAGCTGTTTTTGAGTATGTGGCACTGCTTTTCGCCAAAACCATACATTTGTGCGCGATGAGTTTTGCCACGTGATCGGACCGGCACGCTCAACCATTTTGAGCTGATCGGACCATGTCGATCACGTATTTTTATTGCGCCAGCTTTTCTGAGTCCATCGACGATGATTTTACAAATCGTCGTCATTTACAATCCTTTTTTCAAACACATCGTGATTTCAACCAAATCGCTTTGTGTTTTCTGATGATGTTATTGATGCTGAGCGCGTTGCTAACCAAAACTTGATGTGTAACAGGTTCGACCAAAATGTGTGTTAACACACACGCACGTACACACACGCACGCACACACACACATACACATATATATATACACAAAATAAGAATCACAAAATCCTCTAACGTTGAAATACTTGGAATGTCTGTACGTTTATATTTAGGCATGATCAGATAGTGGTAATAGTGGTGATGAAACAATAGAACGCTTATTCTTTCAATGTTGTTTTGCAATTCCAGTCTGGACAATCATTAAACACGAAGTATAGATGCATGTGTCTAACAATGATGCAATTGTCTTATTCTTTGATTTTACCACGCATAAATTTGAAATAAGTATTTTCATACAAATCTGATGGGATATTGAGGTAAGTGGTACAGTGTGATGCATTTGATTAGAACGCAACCGACGAATGTTTGAAAACAAATATGTACGAGCTATCTTTCCTTCAAAAAATATGTACGAGCTATCTTGCGACTAGAACTATTATTATACGAGTTTCTACACTGTCAAATTGAAAGCGTTGGAAAAAATTATGGGTTTCTACACTGCCAAGAGAGAACTGGACTTATAAATGTTTTAAAATAATACAACCTATTCATATTTTGGAAAATAAATGATGGTGCTAAAGTGGGCACTAGGTTTCATTTATGAAGATATTAAGCTAGAAAAACTTACATTAAGGGCGAACTTACATGATTTGGAATATGTTCCATATGGAGTTATAGACTACCAAAGCAATTTCACGAATAGCCACCTATAACAGAACTCAAATAAGGCTTGATAGGATTACAAAATGGAAAAGTTTTTTTTTTTGAAACAGAAAAAAAAAGGCTCAAAGCCCAAATACATAGGATAAGGCCCAAAGCCCCAATACATAACATCCATATCTCTCGTAATAGGTAAAACCCTAGCCGCCATCGCATTAACCCTAACGAGCTCCAAACGATACTCAAATGGCGAGCTCGATAGGAAGAACATCCTCTTCGTCTTCAAGGAGGATTCCAAATATTATCTTCATTGATTTCCCTTCTCTTCTCACTATATTCAGGCTTGCGCTTTACTTCCCAATCTTTCGGAAGAACAATTTGATCTACCATATGAAGATTCTGTAGCTCGATGGAGGCAGTTGAGTTCTTTTCTTTCAGATATGAACTTCTCATGCTCTCGAAGCTTCTCTTCAGACTTAATGAGCCACTGTTGCCCTCCAAAGGGCTAGCGCTGTTGTTATCTCCCTCAGACCAGACATTAAGGTGATAGATTTGGTTATTCAACTGGCTCCTATAATGATTGTTCCCTATTTTGTGCAAAAAACGTAACTTTTCTTCTGATTGCTTCTTGTCCATGGATTTGCGACTATCTGGATCACTGCTGGAGTGTCTACTCTCTGAAACAGGTAAAACAGAAACCTTACTGTTTGATTTATGTAAGAAATCCCGCACTAAAGTATCAGTATAGTGTCTACTTAAAAAATGGAAAAGTTTAACAAGGTTTCTAGTAGAGGTCAAAGCACCTGATACGTTTCCATATAATGTTCCTATTTTAGTAAGATCCAATACTAATTGCCCATCGTTCCCTTTCTGTATCAATCATCTTAGCCATGCTTCTGTAGAGTTAACAAATAAAGTAACAGAGAGGGGAAGTTAATCAGAGAAGATGACCAGAGAACGGGGAAAGAGGGCGCAGGAACAGTAAGTATGAAATAAGAAAAGAAAAATAAAGTAGCAGGAATGAATTGCTTTTGCTTTTTCAATATATGCATGATACAAATTACAAGCAGCTGTATATAATCTTTATACATAACGGCTACATTTCCTAAATCATGGACCAAATCAGGCAAAGGACCCTAATTACATAAAGCAGTCCAAACCCAACCGTGCCTGACAAAATATCATTGAATCTGAAATGGGTCATATCAGAAAAGGAAAGGGCATAGAAGATTGAAGGTGGTAACTCAACATATTTTGCTTTAGATTTCTTCATTGCTTTTCTTCCTTGCTTTTTTTCATCATGATGCTTGGAAATGGAGATTTCATCGAATTCCAGTTAGTTCAACACCGCATCCAGAACGACCGCATCCCGAGTGAAAAGGATGAGATTTCGGTGTACTGCTTGGACTGTGAAAGCTTGATTTTAATACCACTTAAAACTATGATCAAACAAATATACATTATCTATAAGTTCTCTGTTAATTAACAATGTAAATAAAAAATTCAAATTAATTACACATAATGTCAATGGAAAAAATAATAAAATATTCATTGAAATAATTTTCTTTTAAATATGTTAAACATACATTATTTCTATAAATATAATTTAAGCACAAGGCATGTGTAATGATCACACGTGAATGACATGCCGTAACACTCGTGTTATATAGGATGTTGATATTCTAATTTTCAAATATTACTCAGTTCTGGAGCCTATGCAGACTTATCTATATTTAGCATTCTTACAATGTCACTGAAAAAAGCGATTGATTGGGGATCAGAATTCAGGACCGCCAAACTTGCGGGTAGACAAGTCAACCGAAGTCCTAAGTATAGATGGTGGATCCGAAGGTCAAAGATCACAGTATCAACTGCAATAAATGGAGTTTACTCTAATCCCCATTTCATCAACAAACATGAATACGATATTTAATTTTGTGTATTTGCATCATCGGTTTGGGTTGTGGAGCAGTCTGAATTTCTAGTACGGGGTACCTGATTAATTGGGTTAACGCAACCGAGCAAAATATATTTGAATTTAGATTCGAACATTTGAAGTTTTTCTGTTTCACTTCGTATCTTCTGCAGTCATCCCTTCTTCTATAATTTCAGAAACTTCAGCCCTTGTATATATGTGTATATATTATGTATAAAAACGTGCAAAACTTGTTGTACGCTAAAATCCTCAACCATTGCTTACACTTCACCTACCACCGCTCCCTCCGCCTCGCCTGCCTATGCCTCCATCTAAGCGTCACATAGACACCGCACTCAGCAGCCAACCTCCCTCCCGAGTTCACCCACGTTGAGTCGTCAAATTCTACCAGTCCACACCCCCCTCGCACATAATCACAAGCCTATTAGATGATTTTAGCATAATTATATTTTGGAAGGAGGGTGATTTTAACGTAATTTGGTCTGGATATGCAGGTAGTGTTAGAGTAAAATTCCTTAAAAAGAACAATACTAATTGCTTATCGTCCCCTTTCTGCATCAGTAATCTTAGTCATTCTTTTGTTGAGTTAAATAAAATCTCATTTCTCGTACTACAAAAAGCTCATTTAAATATGCTTGTACTGCCGTACTTGCCGACTTATTCGTTTATTTTCAAAGCTCAGCACAATTCTTTTAAATTAAATCAAAATTCCACTCTTTTGTAAATGCAATCTCTAATGTATATAGCTCCATTAGCTTTTGTATCGTAGTTGGAGAAGGTTGTGGAACTCGAAATCCTGTTTGCTATTGTAGCAGTATGGAAGCCATGCAATTTTGAGTGGCTCGAGATGCAAGGTCGCCTGCACATGTAATTCTCTTTTGTCTGTTCCCAGGAAGCTAGCACGTGATGCTGTTCTCAGCACTTATAATGTATATTTACTCATGTAATTTACTGTTATTTCAGTATGTATCTGCTCCCAGCATGGGTTAATTATAGTCTAGTAATTTAGCTTGCACTAGTACTGTAAGTCTGTTAGGTAGAGTGGACGGAACACTTTAAACTTCGAAGACAGTGGACGGACCACTTTAAAAACTGAACTAGTTGATTATAACCACAATCACCTGTACTATACTGTATTTTATTATTGGTATAACAAAAAGTGTTACAGATCACTATAAAAACCGGTCAGCTATACAAAAAAAAAAAAATCCACTCTTATTTACAAAACGAAAAGAGGCCATTTCAAGATTCAGTTAAAATACCATTTTCCTTTGCAGATTTCTCATTTCAAATAGAAAAGCCCAAGATTTTGTATCATACTCAAATCAAATAATAGTAAAATCTCATATAATCTAAATTGGGTCAAATCGAAAAAGATAAGGGCAATGAAGATTGAAGATAATAGCTCAATATATTTCACTTCAGATTTATTCATTGCTTTTCTTCGTCGCTCTTTTTCATCGTGATGCCTGGAGCTGCAGAAATCATCGAATTTTGATTTGGTCAACACTGGATCCAAAACGGAAAGAATGAGATTCCAGTGTATTGGCCGGATGTTGAAACCGTGATTTTAATATCACCTAAAAATATGATCAAATAATTAAATATTCTTGATAAGTCTTCTGTTAATTAACAACGTAAATAAAAATCAAATTAATTACACATAACATCAATAGAAAATAATAATTAAATATTCATATAAAAATATTTCTTTTAGATGTCATAAACATACATTGCTTCTAAAAATGTATATTACACACAAGGAATATGTAATGATCACACGTGAAGCATGGGACGTAAAAATCGTGTTAGATAGGATGTTGATATTCTTTTTTTCATATATTACACAACTCTACAGCGTATATAGACTCATATATATTTAGCATTCTTACAGTATCGCTGAAAAATGCCATTGATTGGGGGACACGATTCAGGATCGCCAAATGAGTGGGCAGACAAGCCAATCGAAGTCGCAAGTGCAGCTGGTGGATCTGAAGGTCAAAGATCACAATATCATCTGCAACTAATTGGAGTTTAAACTTTACATTGATCCACATTTCATCAGAAATCCTGAATTATTCAATATATCCCGTGTTATGTAACGACATTTGGAACAAAGGCCCCCGCAGATGATTGGTATACACATCCATGTAACAAAAGGAATCTGTAACGACCCGCATTCTACGCATCGGAGGATCGTAGAATATTTATTTCATTCTTATACGAAGTCATGTGGTCGTGTAATTTTGGGAAACGACTATTGGGGTCATTTCCCATGCACGCGATTTTTGCCGAATTTTAAATGACTGTTTTACCCCTGGCGAATCTTGTTTCGCCTATAACTTTTGATTGGTAAGGAGTTTTGATCTAAAACCGCTCCCATTGGATTAGAATGATGGTTTATCTTTCCGTAGAGTGGTCACATTAATCAAACGGACTTACTGTTTAGGAGATATGGCTGAAATAAGGTTTGAAGATGGAAAAACAGCTTGACCGGGTTTAATTAGGTGATTAGTGGGTAGGCCCATAACCCATTTCGGGATTAGGGTTATGGGAGGGCTGAAAAGAGTTAGAGGATGATTCATTTTCATTTTTCTAGTCGCCACTTATCTTCCTCTAACCTTAGTAATGGCCTCCACCTTCTACATTCATCCCTAATCACTTCCTAATCACATATTAAACAAATCTACATCAAATTAAGGCAGATTAGCATCAAATTTGAGATAGAGCTGCTGGAACACATAATAATTTGACCCAAATTAGTGGAGTTTTCAAATCTATAATTTATTTGTGGCTAAGGTGAGCGATTTGCACTTTTATTCACTTATTACGGCTAATTTGGGGGTGATTAGTGATAATTAGCGAAATTATGCATCATAAAAATCTGGAAAAATATGTAGAAATTCTGAAATATTATTGTGTCACTGGTGAAATTTGGGTTAATTTAGTTTGAGTTTGCTAATCGTATAGTTAAACATGGTTAAGGGGATTAAGGGGAAACTCATGGATTTTGGGCATGTTTGATCCTAAATAACACATGTGACTGATGTTTTAATGTTTTTTATTGTTCCTATATATTGTTACTGCTGTTTGGTATGTCTCATGATTGATTAGTAAAGTTAGAATGGTTGAAAACGCTGTCGTGTGGCGTAAATAGCTTGCTGGAACACTACAGGGAAGTACGGCTCGTGACCATGGTTCGTGACATAGGCATCACGACCCAACCAGGATGAAGCTCACGAACCGCGACCCTATAGACACCCATGAGCCGAAACGTGAAGTATCTTGAACCGGTCTGTTTGCCTCGAACTTAAGTGCACGAGCCGATGGCCAAGAGGAAGCCACGAACCGATGCCATGACCCGGAGTGCCATTCACGAACTGACCCGAAGTGTCATCGATGAACCGATCCGAAGGATGAAGTACCACGAGCTGCGAGCCGATGCCACAGAGCGATCCGCCTTCCCACGAGCCGAATGGGACCCACGAACCGAGCATATTCGAACCGAAATCGCCGAACTGAATGGAACTCAAAATCTCTAAACCGAATCGGAGAAGACTAAAACTCGAGATGCAAAGGAAGTCCAAGTGAGACGTTATAACTCAGGATCCAGATGGGAACCAACGAGTTAACTTCTAGAGTTGGACCTTGCTGTGGGACGTGTGCAAAGGGGTTATCGATATCTATAACTTTGGTTCACCGTTGAAGAGAGGGGGTATGTAGACGAACCAAAGCCAGGGAAGTGTGGATTGGTTGGCCCGTATCCCAGAGCCAGAGGACGCATGGACTGCGGAGGGTTATTGGCTATAGACCAGAAGGGCATGGTCATGGAAATTAGTTGTACAGAGTCCAGAAGGGCATGGACCCATCATGGCCCCAATGGGTTTGGTGGTCAAAGCAGTGAATCTCGTATGCTTTACGCACTGAGTGAGAGATGTGAGGATGATTGCTATGTTTGATGTTTGCTATCACCATGACATGCACACTCCTATTTTTACACTATATGTTAGTGTTACCTTAAAGTACTGTACATTTTTTTGTGCTAACTCTTTGGTTTCAGGTGCAGGTTCAGGTATGATTATTTATACCTGTTATTGTTTTACTTCGCTGCTATCGCTCATACCAGACTTTTGTTCGACCCAGAGTTTTATGTCTCTTATTATTACTCTGGGTTCCCCTAAACGAGTAGACTAGAGACAGGTTAGGTGGTTATGCACGAGTAGCTGTCCGGAGACGGGCAGGAGGCTTCCACGTACTATATACATATATTCTCCCTATGTTGTTGCGGGTCACTGCTATGGACATTAATAGTGTAGCTTTTCTATTTTGCTTTAGAGACAGTATTTTGAAGTTGTTATAATGATGGTTTGGATCATAAGTTGTACTTTGGATTCTGCTACTCTGATGACTATGGTTTAGTTTTCATCTTATGTACTATCTCGCCTGTTTTATATCAAGTATGTTATTGTTATATTTTATCCCATGCGTTGTGAGATATACTACAGGTTCTTGGTGATTCACAGCTTAAAACCCTTTTCTTTTGACGACTGTTCCGTGCTAGTCGGGCTTTGGCAGCGCATTTCGAGGGAAATGTCGGTTGGTGCGGGGTGGGTCGTCACGCTTGGTATCAGAGCATAGGTTGCGTAGTTTAACCTAGTGGAAGACATCAGGGAGAGATTGTATACGTATATGAGAGCGTGTATATGTGATATTTTGGTTTTCAGAAACTATATATATACTATTAGCATGTCTAAGGTTGAAGTTGCACTGCACCGACGCCACTGAGGAGATGGTTAATCGTTTCTCTTTACAGTTCGGACAATGAGCCGATATACGAGGAGTACAGGTTCAGGGGTCATCAATGGAAATTTCCCTGATATGAGGACGATGTTTACTGCCTTCATGCAAGAGATTCTTAGGGATGCTCAGGGAGCAGTTCCTAATGTTGCTAACAGTAGTGGTGCAGCGGTGCAGACGCTTAAAGCCGATTTTTCCAAGCTCAGTAAGGATTATACTAACCTTGGTGGGAAACCGTTCCATGGAACGAAGTCGGCTACGGAGGTTCAGGATTGGCTTGATAGCTATGATCGCATCTTCAAGGATTTAGGAATCGATGATGCAATGAAGAGAAAGTTAGCATCGTGTCAGCTTCAAGGACGGGCAATGAATTGGTGGAATGCCAGTAAAGCAGCTACTCCCGTGGATCAAGTTACTTGGAATCAGTTTAAGATTTGCTTCAGTGATAAGTATATCCCAGCTGCTCAAAAATCAGAATTGTTTAGGAAGTTTTTGGAGCTTAAGCAGAATGGTAGGGTAGTCTCGGAATATATTGCTGAATTCGATACTTTATCGAAATATGGATTATCTCTTATCGATACTGTCGAGAAGAAGAACGAGAAGTTCATAACTGGCCTAGATGAGTACTTGGGGGAAGTCTCATAAACCATATCGATGAGACATTCGAAACTATTGTAGGGAAGGCATTAAGATATGAGAGCCTTTACCCTAAGTCAAAAACTGAGGGTGTTGTTACATCTGTAGAGGAGCCAAAGCCGCAGGAAAGCGGTAGAGGCAAGAATAATTCCCAGAATAAGAGGAAACATAACCAAACCAAGGATGATTAGAAAAAGAAGACTAAGAAAGAAGTCCAGTGCTTTGGTTGCGGTCGGAATGGTCACTATATCAAAGATTGCCGAGCAAAGCCAACGGAAAGAAAGTGCTTCAACTGTGACCAAGTGGGACATTTCAAGGATAAATGTCCACAACCCCCTAAGGAGAAGCAAATGGTGAAAGCATATGCTATCAACGTTGTTCCTTCTTTATCGAAACTGCGGCGTAGAAGGGAAAGAGTGTCGTTATTCAAGGTATAGTTTTTATTTATGATGTTTATGTTCGAGTGTTGTTTGATACCGGGGCTTCTCATTCCTTCGTATCCAGTGACCTGGTAGATAGGTTGGAATTGGAACCCGAGATAATCGATAGGCCTTTAGCTGTGATGAACCCGATCGGTGGTTCGACTAGCCTTAGTATGATTTGTCGTAATTTGGTCTTACCGAGTCATGGATGCATGTTTGTTTGTGATTGCTTTGTTTTGGGCTTTACTGGGTTTGGAATTATTTTGGGAGTCGATTGCCTCCAAAGGTATGGGGTGGTGGTAGACTCTGAGGGGTCTTCGGTGACCATTAGAGCGGATGATGGGCGGAGAGTGGTATTGGGTTACCTACCTAGTGATGAGGTGATGGCTAGTTTTCTAAATTCCCTCGACATCCCGCATGACGAGTTATCTGATGTGCTTATTGCTGGCGAGTATCCGGACATCTTTGGGGAAGTGACCGGACTTCCACCACACCGAGAGATCGAGTTCGAATTGACTTAGTGAAAGATGCCAGACCTATAGTGATGCCACTTCGTCATATGGCGCCAAGGGAGCAACAAGAGATCGAGGTGCAAGTGGGCGATCTTCTGAAGAATGGATTTATCCGAAGGAGTGTTTCCGAGTGGGGAGCACCAGTTGTATTTGCTATTAAGGAAGATGGTTCCCTTCGCTTATGTGTGGACTACCGCGAGTTAAATAAGGTGACTAGGAAGAATAAGTATCCCCTTCCACAGATAGATGATTTGTTTGATCAGTTAAATGGAGCAAGAGCGTTCTCCCAGTTGGATCTCGCGACAGGTTTTCATCAGCTCCGAGTGGCAATTGAGGGTATACCTAAAACGACATTTCGGACGCCGTTTGGATTCTATGAGTGGTTGGTCATGCCATTCGGGTTGACCAATGCGCCCGCATATTTTGTGGATCTTATGAATAGAGTTTTCAGAGATCAATTAAATAAGTTTATTCTTGCGTTCGTGGATGATATCTTGGTTTACTCGAGGACAGAGGAGGAACACAAGGAACATTTGAGGACAGTGATGGAGGTGTTGAGGAAACACCAATTGAAAGCAAAATTTTATAAGTGTCACTTCTGGAGGAGGGAAGTGAGATTCTTGGGCCATGTTATTTCAGAGAATGGTATTGTCGTGGACCCAACGAAGGTGGTTACGGTGCATGATTGGTTTACGCCCAAGAATGCAACAGACGTGAGAAGTTTCTTGGGATTAGATGGATATTATCGTAAGTTTATCCAAGACTTCTCCAAAATAGCGACACCGTTAAGTCGGTTGACCAAGAAGAATCAAGCTTTCGTCTAGGATGAAAGGTGTGAGTATGTATTTAAGAGTCTAAAGGAAAAGTTAACGTGTGCACCAGTGTTAGTTATTCCTAAAGGGAACAAAGAGATGACGGTATACACGGATTCATGTGGTACCAGACTAGGTGTTGTATTGATGCAAGGAGGTAGGGTTGTAGTTTATGCTAGTCGGCAACTGAAACCGCATGAGAAAAGATATCCTACCCATGATTTGGAATTGGCAGCGATCGTGGTCGTGTTAAAGATGTGGAAACACTGTCTCTTGGGAGAAAGATTCAAGTTGTTTACCAATCATAAGTCATTAAAGTATCTTTTCACTCAAAAGGATTTAAATCTTCGTCGGCAGAGATGGTTAGAGTTCTTAGCATCATATGATTTCAATATCGCATATACATCTGGGAAGGGCAATGCGGTAGCTGATGCATTGAGTAGGAGACATGCCAGTTTGAGGTCTATGTTTCTTGAATGGAAGAAATTGGAGTATATAGCGGGATATGAATTCAGACCTAAGTGCGAATGGGTTCCAGAGATGATAACAAGTTTGATGATCAGACCGACTTTGATTGAGCGTATTGGTTCCAGTCAAAGGGACGATCCTAACCTATTGGAAATCATCTCCAAGGTAGAGATGAATATCGATGGTGAGGAAATGAACAAGTATAGACTTGATTGAGATGGATGGATTCAAAAGAACGGTAGACTAGTTGTACCGAATTTTAATGGATTGAGAGATGAAGTGCTTAGAGAGTGTCATCACTCAAAACCGACTATACATCCCGGTGGTAACAAAATGTATCGAGACATGAAGCAGGCCTACTACTGGAAAGGGATGAAGAGATACGTTGGAAAGTTTATATCCAAGTGCATGAATTGCTAGTTAGGTAAAGCCGAGCAAAAGAAGCTTAGTGGTTTGTTACAACCGCCGGAGATTCCCGAATGGAAATGGTAACAAGTCTCAATGGATTTCATTAATGGTTTGCCAAGGACTAGATTGGGTCACGATAGTATTTGGGTGAGTGTGGATCGATTGACCAAAAGTGCAAGGTTTATACCCGTCAAGTCGAATAGAATGGCAGCTAAGTTAGCGGAACTGTATATGAAGTGGGTAGTGAGATTTCATGGAGTACCCGAAGGTATTGTAAGTGACCGAGATCCGTTATTTACTATTGGGTTTTTGAAGAGCTTACAAGAGGCGTTAGGGTCAAAATTACATCTTAGTACCGCATACCATCCTCAAACCGACGGTCAAACAGAGAGGGTGAATCGTGTGTTAGAGGATCTCTTGAGAGCTTGTATATTGGATTTTGGAGGGTCATGGGATGACCATTTTCATCTAGTTGAGTTCGCGTATAATAATAGTTATCAGTCCAGTATTGGTATGGCTCGATTTCAAGCTTTGTACGGAAGACTGTGCAACTCACCATCATATTGGTTGGAAACCGGTAAGAAGTTTGTGCTTGGGCCAGATGTAATAAGAGAAACTTCAGATAAAATCAAGGTTATCCAGCAGTGAATGAAGACTGCCCAAGATAGGCAGAAGAGTTATGCTGATAAAAGAAGAAGAGAATTGAAATTCTCCGTTGGCGACCTGGTATTCGTCAAGATCTCTCCATTAAAGAGTGTGATTCGTTTTGGCAGGAGAGGTAAGTTGGCACCAAGGTTTGTTGGTCCATTTCCAGTTCTCGAGCAAGTGGGGAATTTAGCGTATAAATTTGGATTACCAGACAAGATGGTGGGAGTGCACAACGTATTTCATGTTTCCTAGTTAAGGAAGTTCATACACGATTCGAATATGACTATTTCACCAGATCAATTGGATGATATCGAGGTGGAATCTGAGGCAGTTGGGAGCCACAGAACGATTCGTGTTGTCGGACATGATATAAAGCAACTTCGAAGGAAGACAGTGAAACTGGTTAAGGTCCAGTGGGGCGATAATGAGAATGACTGTACTTGGGAAACCGAGGAAAGCATAAGTCATATCCAGAACTCTTTGCCTGGTAAAATTTTAATTGCGATATAGTTATTCCCTTATTAGTAAACTGCATGCTAGGATAAGCTTATTGTGTTATTGTGTGTGTTTGATTGTTTGTAAATGGTTGATAGGCATGCGGAACACCATTTTATGTTTTCTTGATTAAGGAATTTCGGGGGCGAAATTGCTTAAGGGGGAGGGAGGAGGGAGAGTGTAACGACCCGCATTCTACGCATTGGAGGATCGTAGAATATTTAATTCATTTTCATACGAAGTCGTATGGTCATGTAACTTTGAGAAACGACTATTGGGGTCATTTCCAAGTTCACGATTTTTGCCGAATTTTAAATGACTGTTTTACCCCTGGCGAATCTTGTTTCGCCTATAACTTTTGATTGGTAAGGAGTTTTGACCTAAAACCACTTCCATTGAATTTGAATGATGGTTTACCTTTCCGTAGAGTGGTCACAATAATCAAACGGACATAACGTTTAGGAGATATGGATGAAATAAGGTTTAAAGATGGAAAACAGCTTAACCGGGCTTAATTAGGTGATTAGTGGTTAGGCCCATAACCCATTTCAAGATTACGGTTATGGGAGGACTGAAAAGAGTTAGAGGATGATTCATTTTCATTTTTCCAGCTGCCACTTACCTTCCTCTAACCCTAGTAATGGCCTTCACCTTCTAAATTCATCCCTAATCACTTCCTAATCACATATTAAGCAAATCTACATCAAATTAAGGCGGATTAGCATCAAAATCGAGATAGTGCTGCTTGAACACATAGGAATTCGACCCAAATCAGTGGAGTTTTCATATCTATAATTTATTTGTTGCTAGGGTGAGTGATTTGCACTTTTATTCACTAATTACGGCTAATTAGGGGTGATTAGTGATAATTAGCGAAATTATGCTTCATAAAAATCTGGAAAAATATGTAGAAATTCCGAAATATTATTTTATGTCACTGGTGAAAATTTGGGTTAAGTTTGCTTATCCTATAGTTAAACATGGTTAAGGGGATTAACGCGGAAATCATGGATTTTGGACATGTTTGATCCTAAATAACACATGTGACTAATGTTTTAATGTTTTTGATTGATCCTATATGTTGTTACTGCTGTTTGATATGTCTCATGATTGATTAGTAAAGTTAAAATGGTCGAAAACGCTGTCGTGTGGCGTAAATAGCTTATTGGAACACTACAGGGAAGTATAGCTCGTGACCATGGTTCGTGACATAGGCATCACGACCCGACCAGGATGAAGCTCACGAACCGCGACCCTGTAGACACCCATAAGTCGAACCGTGAAGTATCTCGAACCGACCCATTTGCCTCGAACCGAAGTGCACGAGCCGATGGCTAGGAGAAAGCCACGAACCGATGCCATGACCCGGGGTGCCATTCACGAACCGACCCGGAGTATCATCTATGAACTGATCCGAAGGATGATGTACCATGAGCCGATGCCCGGGGCGAGCCGCCTTCCCATGATCTGAATGGGACCCACGAACCGAGCATATTCGAAATGAAATCTCCGAACTGAATGGAACCCAAAATCTCTGAACCGAAGCGGAGAAGACTAAAACCCGAGATGCAAAGGAAGTCCAGTGAGAAGTTATCACTCAGGATCCATATGGGAACTAAGGAGTTAACTTCTAGAGTTGACCTTGTTGCAGGACGTGTGCAAAGAGGTTATCGATATCTATAACTTTGGTTCACCGTTGAAGAGAGGGGGCATGTAGACGAACCAGAGCCAGGAAAGTGTGGAGTGGTTGGCCCGTATCCCAGAGCCAGAGGATGCATGGACTGGGGAGGGTTATTGGCTATAGACCAGAAGGGCATTGTCATGGCCATTAGTTGTACAGAGTCCAGAAGTGCATGGACCCATCATGGCCCCAATGGGTTTGGAGATCAAAGCAGTGGATATCGTATGCTTTACGCACTAAGTGAGAGATGTGAGGATGATTGCTATGTTTGATGTTTGCTATCACCATGACACGCACACTCCTATTTTTACAGTATATGTTAGTGTTACCTTAAAGTACTGTACATTTTGTTGTGCTAACTCTTTGGTTGCAGGTCCAGGTTCAGGTATGATTATTTATACCTGTTATTGTTTTACTTCGCTGCTATCTCTCATACCAGACTTTTTTCTGACCTAGAATTTTATGTCTCTTCTTATTACTCTGCGTGCTCCTAAACAAGCAGGCCAGAGACAGGTTAGGTGGTTATGCACGAGTAGCTGTCCGGAGACGAGCAGGAGGCTTCCACATACTATATACATATATTCTCCTTATGTTGTTGTTGGTCACTGCTTTGGGCATTAGTAGTGTACCTTTTCTATTTTGCTTTAGAGACAGTATTTTGAAGTTGTAATAATGATGGTTTGGATCATAACTGTACTTTGGATTCTTCTACTCTGATGACTATGGTTTAGTTTTTAGCTTATGTACTTTCTCGCCTGTTTTATACCAAGTATGATATTATTATATTTTATTCCATGCGTTGTGAGATATACTACAGGTTCTTGGTGATTCATAGCTTCAAACCCTTTTCTTTTGACAATCGTTCCGTGATAGTCGGGTATTGGCAGCGCATTTCGAGGGAAATGTCGGCTGGTGCTGGGCAGGGCATCACAGAATCCTTGATGTTACAGGCCTACCAACTCATATTTGTACCCGACTCCTTCAAATTATTATGTGATGTGGGACTTTTGCATCCAAACCATCATTTCTCCTTAACAACATGCGAGGCGATCCATTTAGTCTCCCCCTTGACTCGCATCCTACGAGTAACTTTTGAGCGCACTGCCTTGCCTGTATGGCCCAGTCCGTAAGCTTCGGCTCTGATACCACTGTTGAGCAACGACGGTTGGAACAAAGCCCCCTGCGTATGAGTTGGTACGCACATCCTTGTAACAAAAGGAATCTGTGATGTTACATGCCTACCAACTCATATTTGTACCCGACTCCTTCAAATTATTCCGTGATGTGGGACTTTTGCATCCAAACCATCATTCCTCCTTAAGAACATGCGAGATAATCCTAATAGTCTCCCCCTTGACTCGCATCCTACGAGCAACTTTTGAGAGCACTGCCTTGCCTGCATGGCCCAGTTCGTAACCTTCGGCTCTGATATCACTGTTATGTAACGACGGTTGGCACAAAGCCCCCTGCATATGAGTTGATATGCACATCCTTGTAACAAAAGGAATCCCTGATGTTACATGCCTACCAACTCATTTTTGTACCCGACTCCTTCAAATTATTCCATGATGTGAGACTTTTGTATCCAAACCATCATTCCTCCTTAACAACATGCGAGACAACCCTAACAGCCTGCAATCCACCATTTTTTTGGATACCAATGATATACTTCAGTTGATCTTGAAGCGAAAGAAGATTGGAGCTGAAGCAGATGCTTTTGTCCCTTCAAACTTTTACCTGTAGACATAAGAGCATGGATTGATATCCTTCCATTGCCATTAGTAAAGGTTTTTCTTTAAATTGAGTGCAACTAGGATGTAAAATTGAATCATGAGCATAGATGTTAAAACAGACCTAACTCCACTAGTCTAGTATTGTAATAGCATGATCAACTTTGGTGAATGGCGCATACAACAAAAGGTATTAGAAATTTTCTTGGCAATGTCCCTGTATTTTGAAATAAATTTCATGGTGCTAGATTGATCTGGCTTACTATATGTATTCCAAATGTGGCTGTTATTAAAATATTTATTTTTCATCCATTTAGTTCACATGGAATCAATGCTAATAAGTCTCTAAAGCAGTTGTAGACTACAAATAATGTTAAGATCATGAAAATTTCTAATACCAATGCCACTCTCTTTTTTTGGTTTGCACAAATTATTCCATGATTTATGATAACCACCTCTCCAAATAAAGTTGGCACATAATTTTTCTGTGCTAGTGGTTGTAGATGTAAGAATGTGGTGTGTTTGCATCCAACAACTAATAATAGGATAAATTACAGTTTTCACTAATTCAACACTCCTAGCTATAGAGAGTAATTTACTGGACCACATGTTAATTCTAGTTTCAATTTTTCCTAGAAGGCTAGAGCAATCACTATCTTTCATTGGATTTACAGATAATGGCAAACCAAGATATTTGATATGCAGAAAGCCTTCAGATATGTGTAAGTAATTCAACACTTCAGCTCTATTCTTGCAAAGCTTGTTGAGGTACACCTTGCTTTTAAATTCATTAACCTATAGGCCTGCATACTGAAAAAGCTTGTCAAAGCAATTCCTAATAGCAACTGCATTTTGCTTATCAGTCTTAGAAAAGAGCACAAGATCATCAACATAAACGAGATGAGCAATACTTGGATTACTCTATTAATTGGTCAAATGTTCATTTCGATAACCTCCAAATCCATAAGAATAGTGAAGTATTCCATAACTAAGGTAAATAAATAAGGGAAAGGAGCTCACCTTATCTTATGCCTCTATTACTTTTAATGAAACTAACAGGTGACCCTGAATTAGAATAGAGAATACAGCAGTATTTATACATTCAAAAACAAGACCGCGTAACCTTTTATCAAACCTTATTTCAATGAGAATTTTATAGATAAACATCTTGTTGACCTTGTCATAAGCTTTCTTATGATCAACCTTTATGCATATGATTGCTAGGTTTACTATTGAACTTTCTCACTGGTTCATGGGCTAAAAGAGAGTTTTCATTAATCAACCTACCAGGGTAAAATTCACTTTGGTTATCAGAAATAGTGTAGAATGGAGAATTCTTAATTCTACTACAAAGCACAGTGAAAATAACTTTGTAGCTCTGAAATTACTGATATCTTTGGAATTTTTGGTTTTGGGTACAAAAATGATAAAAATGTGATTAAAACTTTTGAGTAGGGTACTTTAAAAACAGAGGGGATTCAAATTTATCAAAAGAAAAAAAAATGGCGACTGCGTCCCCATTTTATTCAATTCCTTCAAATTCCCGAAAGAAGAAAATTTCTACTCTAGATTCTGATTTTAGATCTGCAATTCCGCCTAATATCAATTCTCCAAAGCAGCATGCAGACCGTGTAATTTCTTCATCAGAAAGAAAGCTTCTTATTCCAGATCTGAATTCCTTTCAGGATTTTCCAGAATTTAATTCGATGAAGCAACCTAGCAATACTAAGGTAATTTTATACAATCTAGATCTTGGCTTCAGGCTGTTAAAGATAACAATTTGCATCAAAATTTTGTTCAACTTTCTTACTTTGAGCCAGATATACAAGATAACCTCAAAGTGGCCATTATCAGTGAAGATCTAGTTAGAATTGCTAGGAGTAAATGGTTGAAGTCGATAGTTTTTTATGTATACGGTAGAAAACTCCACTATAACTTATTTGAAAGATAATATTAACATAAATTGGGGTTTAAAAGGTAACTATAAATTATATACCAGGGACAATGGTTTTTTCATCATTAAGTGTGACTTAGTTGAGGATTGTGATCGTCCACTTGCATCAGAACTGTATTATTATGAAAAACGATTAGTATTCATGAAAATATATGAACCTGGAGTTAAGTTGAATAGAGAATTTCTGAATTCAATTCCAATATGGATAAAACTACCTAATCTCGATTTGGATTTTTGGTCTACTGAAGCTATTAGTAGGATTGCTTCAACTCTAGGTAACCCTCTAAGGTTAGACAGTGTTACAGAAGATTTAACTAGAATTTCATATGCAAGAGTATTGGTAGAAGTTGACATAGATTTTAAATTCCCTAAATCAGTTCCAATACAGTATTTTAATGGGGAACTAGTTTGGCAAGAAATACAATATGAATGGAATCTTGGTGTATGTTCTAACAGTAAAGTTTTTGGCCATACTAATGTGACATGCAAATACAATAGAGTATGGATTTCAAAAGATAATTCAAACGTTGGTTTGAGAATGGATATTGATGAGGGTAATACTTTTGATGTAGTTGATCATAACATGTTAGAGGGCAACATCAATTCTGAAAGGAATACTAAAAACTTAAGTAATCAGAAAGTTGGGAATCAGTATATAAGAATTTATGAAAATAAAGTGAAAGAATCTGATTCACAAGGTAAACAGCATATCACTTCTAAGATTCAAGTTGATAATGGTGTGAGTAACACTGAGGTAGGAATGAACATTGATAGTCATGATAAGTTAGATAAGTCTAAACCAGATTCATTATCTAGTAGTGAAGGTTGCATGCAAGACTGTAATGTGCAAGTTAAGGAATGTATGAAGAACACTGTGGTATTGGATAAAAAAAACTGTTGCTAATAGTCATTTAGAAAATTGCAGTGAAGAGCACTTTGATTCTGGAAATGTTGGTAATGAAGACTCCATGTGTGAGTTTCAAAATGGTGAGGTTGATGTAAGTAAAGATGCTCTAATGAATGACTCCGACAGTTCATACAGTTCTTATAGTTCTACAAATAGCTTCAAAAAGAGGAGAACAAAATTTAAACCCAGAAAATACAAAGAGATTAATAAGCTTATTATTGATGAACCCTTGGTAGAGGAAAATCCAGAGTGGGATAAACTTATGCAACAAATCTAATCCCGAACCAAAACAAGAAAAGCTAAAGGAGGAGGAAGAAACCAAGTTGGAGTTACCAATGGAGGTGTAATTAAGAAATGATTGATTTTGGCTTTCTTTTTTCGAATAAATATTGGTGGGCCTTTTTATTTCTGGTTTGGTCTTTCCGTAGGGATGTATTTGCCTTCCTCTTTTGTGTTCATTTCAAGACAATTTGTGGTTCTCTGGTATTTCTTTGAAGTTGGTAGGTTGATGATTTTTGGTGTTGGTCTGCATGCTGCTTCTAAAGTGTGGATTATATTATTTGAGGTGTGTCATTGTTGTTGGTGCTCTGTTTTGATTGTTTTTATGTTGCCCAGAGTTTTCTCGAATATGTTATTTACTGTGATGTATGGATTTCGTGTTATAGAAGCTTTTGTAGCTTCTGGACTTTATTATCTCCTTTTGGATATGTTGTTTTGGTGTTCGGCAGTTCTTTTGGAGCTTAATATGGATTATCTATAAGGGTATATACTTTATTTGACTAGTTGTGTGGCATGTATTTTTCTCTTTACTAGTCTTGTTTTGTTAGGGTAGAGCTAGATTAAGTTGTTTGTTGTGTAGTATTTGTTTTTGTTTGTAGTTTATCATGCGTATCCAGCTCTTCCCTCTTTAATGTACTCTTTTGTTTATGTAATATAAGTACCCTGATTTCTTCAAGAAAAAAAACTTATAAATAATTTTCTAGACACCAAATATTCATTGACAACTTTAATAATATCATTTTTAATATAATCCCAGTGAGTGTTGAAAATTTAGAATTAAAACCATTAGGGCCAAGACTCTTATTATCACTACAATTGAAAATGACACGCTTAATTTTAGATTCACTAGCATATTCTAGCAGAATTTCAGAAGACAAAGATTTTAACTTTCTTTGCAAATAATATGAGGAATACTGATATAAGGATCACAACCATTAAGTAACTCCTCAAATAGTTAACAACAGTTTCCGAAATGACTTCAAAGTTGTTAGTAGAATTGCCATCAGTATCAAAAAATATTATCAATGTTATTGATGTATTTCCAATTAGACATTCTAGCATAAAAAAACTTAGTTGCTTCATCCTCTTGAGTAAGCCAATCAACTTTAGCTTTTTGTTTTAAGTTACAAACCTCTGTTTGCGTAATTTTTGACATGTTGACTTGATTGCTGAAAAATTTAGAGGTAATTTCATTGCTATCAGGATTATTATCTAACAGGTCCTTTAATCTTTTACCTTTCTTTTTGATATTAGAAACTAAGTCAGTATGCTTAGTGTCAGTATGCTTAGTGTTAGTTTTATTCCATTTATTAAGCAAATGCTTAGTATGTTTTAGAAACATACTAAATTGAAACTGACAAGTGCCATGGCTATAAAAGGTTAAACTATCTTTTATACGCTCTTTATACTTTTCGTCTTGTGTCCAACCATTTTTTTATCTAAAAGGGGTATTGTTAAAATTTCTATCAACACCTTTTAGGTTTAAAATAATGGGGGTATGGTCACTTGTATTTGCTCAACGGTAGAAGAAGATAACTAGGGGAATAGATTACAAAACTTGTCATTGATAATAATTCTGTCCAACTTACATTGAATATTTCTATATTCTCCCGATCTTCAAGTGAACTTATTGCCTTTTAAATTTGATTCAAATAGGCCATTGTCAAGCAAAAAAATTCTCAATTTTATTTAATTTACCCATAGGAATGGGGTTCCCACCAGTTTTTTCTTTAAATCTCATAACAATATTAAAGTCACCAATCAATACCCATGGTAAATTGCAATTCTTACTAATTTTAGAAATATTATTCCAAAGAAAATTTCTTTTAGATTCAAAATTACTAGCGTATACACAAGTAAGCTGAAGCATAATACCACCAGTATTTTGAATATGACAATTAATAAGCTGGAAATCATAAGAAGTGTTATGAATATTCCAAATGTTACTATCACATAGAAACAATATTCTACCCTTCTCAAAATTGACATTATTATTAATACCTTTCCTGTTGTTAGAAAGCTTAAGACATAAATTATCAAAGTTGTTATTATTAAGTTTATTTTTCCATAATAACAACAAAAGTACCATTATATTTCTTAATCAAGTTAATGACTGCATATTGTTTATATGGGGAATCATACACCTGATATTCCATGCCAGAATCGTCATTATAATGATAAATATAAGGATTATTTGGAACTCTTACCTGACGAGTTGTCCTTACCTCTTTCTCTCTTGTCTGAACTCAAACATTTGATCTTACCTGTAAGATCATCCCATTCTAGATTGTCTATGTAACGACCCACCTTTTCAGCCATTGAAAGTCGACACCAATTACGACCACTGTACTTTAATGTCGAACATCCAATCATTGAAAACGTAGATTGTTAGGGCAAAAAGAAAAAGAAAGGAACAGAAAAAACACAGAATACCACATGGAAACAAAAACAAATTATAATAACGATAAATGAACTATCACTCTAAGATACAATGTATATCAGAGTTAAATACAAATCTTATCAGCTGGACAATTATAAAATCTGATCTTACTAATGCTGATAAGTAAAATAAAATATAGTGGAAATAAAATAATGCCACAAGCAAGCTTCCAACTTTACTCCATGAGCTCCACATCCAACTGAAGACAATCTGGAAACAAGCTCGGCCTGACCCAAGAATTATAATAAAATAATACATGGATTAGTTTGGAATACCAACTCGAGAAAACTCGAATAACAGGAAACATACAATAGTTATGTGAGACCACGCCATTGCTCACGGAACAGGTTTTTACCTCATAAGAATAACATATATGAATAAACATCAACACAAAACCAAATCACTGAAACAATAAGGAATGGATGACACATATTAAGATATACGATTAACAACCAAAGGGAAATAACCAAACAAACCATGGAGAAAAGCATACAACACTTCTCGACGGAAACAAAGATACCAATCCAAGAATATGTATCCAACAAGGTAAAGTAATTTTACCAAAGAAAACATGACCGCACCGCTAACCACGGAATAAGTCAATCTCAACATCGCCCAATCTCATAATGGATTAAAACTAAATAAACATCACGAAGGGTTTAAATCTTCACGAGGAAAATTGAAAACAGGAAAACTTTTAATTATCTTTTCAATCGAATCGAGTGAGTAGTTTCCCAAACAATTAATGACTAGGAGAGTACGCTCCCCTAACTGAAAGTATACCTCTAGAATATACATAGAACTCCGATGGCTCACAGAAACGTTCAAGTCGGACCCCATACAAAATCTGAGAATTCGAATATTTCACATCTGCACGCCAACATAACCAAATCCAATTCAGAGTAGATGTGATAATAACCAAATAGGAGCAACCCCACATAGCTTGACTTCCACTCGTTCTTTTGGTTCCGCCATATCAACAAAGGATAATAGTGCTCAAAGAGAAACAAATCATTTTGATTTGATGATACAACTCAAGAAAGATGAACCAATAGTTGTTAAATTAACTATAAGGAATATTCGAAAAATGATTGTATATCGAAACTAAACGCAATTCCCTTATCACTATTTATTGATCACAAACTTATACCATCTCCTAGTTAAAAATAAAGTCGGATAAGTTGAGGTAGTGTTACCCCTAAGCATAATCCAAACAACGTTTTCAAATCTCGAGATAGAGGGAAGTTTTTATATGTCGGCATCTAGTGCTAAGAGTATAACCAAATATTTTCCATATAAGCAATTTCGTTTATGGAAATTTCATTCCATATCCGTATTGAAAACCTTTAAACATCAAAACTTGAACTTTTGCTTGGTTTTCACGTCTCAGATATTTGAATGAAAACAATATTAATCATATTCTTTAAATTATTAGTTTTAAAGTGGTATTATAATTTTAAATGTATTTTAAAAAGAAATGTCGAAACCAATGTTAAATCAAAACATTGAATTCTATAAAACCCAACACAATTTACACTTAGAATTCAATTTCAACCCATTTCTTTATAAAATGGACATTCTTATATAAAACTATAGTATATGAGGTCTAAACGATATTATTCATCTAAAAGAATAATAAATTAAATTCAAATACTTCAATTTTCTTAAAGACAATATTTATTATCCTAAAAGATAATTTATTACACTCTTTCGTTTATATTTTATAATTCTTTTAATAATCTCCAAAAGAAAATAAACTAGATGCAAATTTTGTTTATAGCTTTATAAACAACAATAATTATCTCGAAAGATAGTTAATCACATTTATGATCTTTAATAACCATTAAATCGACTATTTCAAACCTTCCTACAAATTAGTTAACTATTCTTAAATCCTTTATACTAAATAATTTGAGGTTGTTTTTATTCATTTCATTAAATAAATTCAACTACATTTTTAAAGGCAACTTAGAAGAAAAAGATCAATCAAATCAAAAGCGATATAAGTTAAAGTATGTTATTGGAACTAAAGCATCATCTCATTAAACAATTATTAAGTTTCAATTAATCATTAATTAAAATAATTACTAAAAAAATAAAGTTTCAGTAACTAAAATAATTAATTCAATTTTAATATCATTTATTAGAATAAACAATCAAATTCTCAATTTGTTACTTATGCAAAAACAAACTCAATTATCATTTGTTAAAATAGAAAACTTGTAACAACCCGGATTCCGACAGACCGAATTTTTTCAAAAATCCAATCTATTGAAACCCGAGTTGGGTGCTCTGGTATCCTACAGAAAAAGACAAAGATAAAGAAACATGTCAGAACTCGTAAAGCATCTCACAGCGGAAGGAATTAAAGTATAATATATTCTAATATAGCCTTAACTTATTAACAATACTGCTAAACCAGTATCCAAAGCTATACCATCTCTGTCATGAACCTAACCTGGAAGTATGTAATGAGGAGGGGGTCATAACATAAGTTTTGTGTGATTGGACTTAGAATAAACTTCTGTATAGTCCTACATATACCGTTCAGTTACATTTTCTTGGTTATTAGGTTGTTAACAATGTTAACTCTTTAAGCCATACTTATCCATCCGCTAGTAGATTAACCTAATACAATGTATATGTAGTTACCCCCTACTCGTGTCCTCTTTTCATGTGTACGCAGTCCCTTATCCAACTCGTGTCATCTTGTCATATGTACGCAGTTCCTTATCCAATGTCGTACGTCATACGGGCTTTCGTGTGTATATATATATATATGTATATATATTCTCACTACGTCTGCGTAAAACCACCATTCCTGTGTTGCGTAAGCGTTTCGACTGCCAACCTAGGTCTTACTGGGTTCTATTATCGGCCTAGATCCAACTAGGGTTTACCATTGAGTGTTACCTAGGTCCAACTAGGGTTTACTTTATCGAACGCTTCCTAGGTTCAACCAGGGTTTACGCTACCTAGGTCCAGCTAGGGTTTATGCTACCTATCGAATAATGCCCTCTAGTCTAGGACACACTACACCGAGCGATATGCGTTCCTAGACTTTACGTCCCAACCGTATCGTCAAACGTGCTAGATATCTAGTTGCACATGTCCTCTATATGTGCGACCCGAGTCCCATGGCAAGGAAAATCAAGAAACACAGAACTCGGTTGGGAGCTTTAAGTTATTTGTCGATGCAGATGCTAAGGTCTGTTTTTACTGTGGCTATGGTCCCACTTGACCCCTCCCTCAACTAATGAAAGGCACCAAAGAATATCAAGAATGAGAACTGTACGCAGGCCCTCTATGCCCCCCACAAACCTATTGGCCAACCTCACCCATAACTAGATAGCAAGTACATGGTCTTTTGGAGTTCTCCGCCTTTCCGCTTTTCGTGCTCGACTGACTCAAGATGGTAGGTAGCCGACGACGGGCTATCACAGGGCCAACTGGTTATCGCCGACTCACGCTGGTCCATCCTAGTCTTTAGGTTGCCTTATTATTGCAACCAAGGCATACTCTTGGTTCTTCTTACGCAGACCTTAACCTCTGTGAGCCCAAGCGGATCATCTGCATTCTCACATAGGGATACTAAGAGTATCCTCACGTCCCCTCGAAGCCGCGTGCTTCGTAACCCAGTCCGTTGGAGCCTTCTATATGATCAGATGGACGTACGCTCCCCCTCACGCCCTACGGCACTGTGATGATCTACCGATTTTGGTTATTCATCTCCTATCTTATGGACTAGTCCAAGCGCCTTATCCTTTCGTACTATTAGACCTTATGTCTAAACTTCTGATTACGCGCTTGCTTTGTCTTATTAACTTGGTTATCCTCGTTTATGTTGTCCTTCAATTCTAATTACCAAGTTTCTCTTTAACTAAGGTTTATTACTTAGTCCTCTTCCACTAAGGTTTACTTACTTAGTTATATTTATTGTTGAGTACTTAGTTATCTAACTAAGGTTCATTACTTAGGTTGCCATTTTACTTAGTTTTCTAACTAAGGTTCATTACCCAGTTGCCATCATCATTATTTACTTAGTTCTCTAACTAAGGTTCAACACTTGGTTGCCTTTATCGTTATTTACTTAGTTCACTAACTAAGGTTTACCAATGAACTCAAACATGACTTAAGTTTTCTTTATCAAACAATAGCGTCCGGGTGCTTTCCCACATTTTCATCTTAGATTAACTTATTTCATAGTATAAGTCATCCCACCCTTCAAGTCTTGTATTACATCTTAAGTCGTAATCTTTCCTTGTCCCTAGGAAAAGTTTACCTATTATTTAATTTTACATTACCGCAACTCTGGTTTATAATAGATAGTTATCATTCCCCATTACTGTGTTGGTTAAGTTTGTCCATGTGTCAAGTTTTAATTAACCCTACCTTCCCTCCCATGCATTACTCATATATTCCACAAATTTGGTTAACTGTTGTCTTTCAGTTCATACTGACTTAACCCACCCACGCATCATGTCAAATTGGTTAAGTGTTGTTAACCTAACCTTACCATACTAGCATGTGTCATTAGCATTAATTGATTATTAATGCACCAACCTCTCACATTAGACCTATTGTTGCGGTTGCTGGATGTGTCGGGCGGTTCCGGGCAGTCTTACACCACAACTCAATCTAAACTCCGGTTTAAGCGCGTTATAACTAACTTCTCACATTAGACCCTATTGTTTGCGGCCACTCGATATGCCGGGCGGTTCCGGGCAGAATTACATCGCAACCTAATTCTAACCTCGAGTTAGTCATGTTTCATCTTTAGCCAATTAACAATTTTTATGAGAACGTTAAACATCAATTTCAGGTTATGAGTTAGGTTTCATAATCACATAAGAGGTCTCATAATCGCATAAGCTAAGTTTTATCCGTTCCTTTAACAACTTAGGATTCTTACCTTTAGATTCGTTTTTCCCAAAACCCAAAATTTAAACTTATAGTTTAAAACCTCAATCCCACAATATTAGATTTGAAATAAATCACTTCTTCCCAATCCCATTCCATATTCAATAATTCCAATTAAATTTACAAAATTTCAGGTTAACATTATAAATTGGAATTCATAGTTGCGCACTATTCAGCATAGATTCATGTTTCCAAAACATACCCAAAGATTCATTATTGAAATACACTCCAAAATTCCCAATTCAAACTTTATTTCATTGAATAATCCCAATATACAATTCGCCAATTGTCCCAATATTTGCAATAATAATTGTTATGCCACAATCCCCAAATTACAGATTATATTCCTCGATTGCATAAAATAAATTATGCCCCAATATTCAAATATTTCAATCGTACGTATGTATAATAAGATTTCGTCTAGGTTCAAGATAATCTAGATCCAAAAATAAAAAGGGGAAGGAGAATAAAAGGACAATTATTATAACATGAATCTTGAATTGAATTTATAACTGGGGAATGACGAACGATAATAATACTATTATGCAACAAGTTTATTGTAATTCCACTCACCTTGCTTTTCATCTTCAATTCATGGATTTGATTTAACTTTGATTGATTTTATGCCCCAATCCATAGATCTGATCTATCTTTGATTTCTTTGCACAGCGTAAGTTGTGAATCTGAATTCATCCTCCTTGCGTAGTGTAAATTGCGGATCTGAATCCCTTTTTCTCTTTAATTTGGAGGTTGTCTTGATTCTAAACTTTTTAATTTTAAGAATAGATGTTTTGAAGAGAAAAGGGGAAGAAAGTGTATCTAGAAATCTCTTGTAGAAGAAGAATTTGAGTTAGAACAGAGCCATGGCGTCGCCTTAGGCTTGGGTGAAGAAAAAGAATGGGTTAAGGGTCATTATATAGCTGTTTAGTCAACGTATCAGGTCAGAAATCGTGTCCAGGTGCAGAAAATGAATTCTGCCCAGATTTGGGGGGAGGTCGACCCCCAGGTCGACCTGTTTTAGGGGAGGTCGACCTGCCTAGGGTAGGTCGACCTCCAGGTCGACCTACCTTGGTATAGGTCGACCTCTAGGTCGACCTGTCTGGGTTATTTTACTATTTAATTTCTGAATTTCTCTTGAATCTTCCGAAGGCCATAACTCTTTCATACAGAGCCCGATTTTCGAAAACTTGGACTCTATTCCAAGAAGAATTCTGAGACGAACGCAATGGTGATGTCCGTTTTACTTAATTCCTGATATTTAAATTAAGTATCCTTATTTTATTATCTTTTCCGTTACGCACACTGCTATCGAATTAATTTTTCCTTCTCTTCCATATATTAATTAATTTTCATTATACATCACCATTATTTATCTATCTATGCATATATACATATTTGTACATTTTTAATTTAAAAATGCGGGGTGTTACAAAACTGAATCACATCATTATTAACTCGAATAATGAATAAATTTATAAATATCATTAGTTGAAATAATAATTTTATTCAAATATTGTTTTCGTGAAAACACAAGCTTACATTAAACAAAAACGTTTAATTTACTTCAATCATCAACACTATAATCTATTTGGGAGAGCATATAAGTAAATTTAGGGCGATAAACGAGCATAACAAACAAATGCAAGCAAATATAAATATAGACGAATGGTTGAATGGGAATAATTATGAACAATCAAATGAATTTATTAATCCCGTAATAACCACAGATAGATGTGTGGATTTCGGCGTGTTTCGCCGTGACCTAATTTGCTACGTACACTCCACTTTCACTTTCATAGTCCCCTGCAACAAAATGGTATTTATGTGCATATAAAATAGATAATATAATTCATTTAAGATGAATCTTCCGCTTAAAAGCAGGTAATATCAATGGTCATCCGTTCATGAACGGGAATGTAACTCAACAACTACCAACAAAGTAGTGAATCAATCAAACAAACAAACACATCATACAAATAAATATCGATTCAACAATAGATATTATATTATACGATATGATAATATAGTAATCTAGAAAGTGTGAGAGTTAAGTCACCTTCTATTCCAATTCGTCGACTTATATAATTTCAAATAGAAGTTTAAAATTACATAAAATCCAAACAGCTCCAAAGCACTCCAATTCAACATGTACGCGTAATGTTCGCGAATACGGACCCAATGCAATTTGTTTCGTGCTAATTGGACCTCGTACGAAAAGATACAATTGTTAAATAATTTGAAACAAATTAAAATAAATAAAATAGTTAATGAAATCATTAACTTAACTAACCCTTGGTTAATTAATAAAAACACGGCATAACCTATTGTTAACAAACCCGACATAGCTTCGTTCCCAGGCCAAAAAAATTAAACCCCCCCATCTCCAAGAAATGATCACCGCTCCACCTACCAATGAATGGACATTGGCTTGACACCGCCCCTCGCTCTGCCCACCTGAGCCGACCCTATGCCAGTTTGCATGACCACCAACGTCCCCTGAGATCACCAGAAAACGCCATGAAACGAAAATCGAACAAACTCGAAAATCTCCACCACCAGTCAACGATTTGAGCTTGGACCACCACCAAAATCTCGAGCCACCTCCTGCACCCTTTTCCTTTTCTGACACCAAGACTCGAAAGTCATCGAGGCGAGCGCTATTATGAAAAATACAAAACAAGGCAGGTTAGGGTTCTGGCCAGTTTCCGACCGCCCATGACCTCTGATCGTTGGGCGCTCAGCATGGATGAACTCTAAACGTCAATACAAACAACTTTCCAATTGGGTGTTTTTGCTAATTGTTGACGGATTGAAATATTAAATTAAGACCATGGGATTGAAGAAGAAAACAAATGGAGGCTAGGGTTGAAGAATGAAGAAGGGTTGAGATGCTTATATGGCCTCTCAAAACACCATTCATCTAGGTTAAAAAAATTCGAACTCGAAATGAGACGTTCTAATTGTCGTTCCTAGCTAACAACCCATATTTCGGAAATAATGGAATTTGTTTCAATAGCTAATTCGATTGTATTTAACAATTATCATAAAAATAGAATTATGAATTCAAATCGATTATCGTCACAAGTTTTTATCGCACATGACCACAAGACAAATCTGATGGATATCAAAATTGAAATCCTACAATAAATTACCATTCTGGATCCAATGAAATAGGTTTCATCGAATTTCGAGATAGTTTGAAAATTGGTTATTTTTATATTTAAATACTATTTTAATATACAATCTTAATATCAATTCAAATCCAAACTATTTATTATTATCAATGTATTTACAAACTTGATTTAAATTCAATATTGATTAACTAAACAATGTCAAATGAAAGTTATCGAATACATACTAGTTAAAACTTAAATCACGAATTCTAATATTTAGAATTTCAAACATTCAAATTTATTGATAATAATTTCTTATTATCGTTCATATCCAAATAGGATTATCCAAGACTTCAAAGAACTAAAATTAATTTTATACTCAAAAGTTTAAATTTAATTTGAATCGACAATCCAAATCCAAATCCCAATCCCAATTAAAATATAATCTAAATCAGTAAATCTTAAAATTAATCGTTCTGGATATTTAATTAATTGAATATTCCTGTTATAAAAATTCGGGTTATTACGTTTAGTCCCCCTCACTACACCAAAAATGCCAATTTAGCAGTGCTCATGGCCGTATCAAAATGGATTTGATACGGTTTTAAGCCGTATCAAAAAATGGCGTCTCTATTGTTTTGATACGGCCTAAAACCGTATCAAATTCATGAATTGATATGGTTTAAAACCGTATCAAATTGGTATTTTGATACGGCTTAAAACCGTATTAAATTCATGAATTTGATACAGTTTTAAGCCGTATCAATTGATTAATTTGATACGGTTTTAAACCGTATCAAAATAATAATTTGATACGGCTTAAAGCCGTATCAAATTAAAAAAAAATAAAAATAATAATACAATTAGCTTGAAAGCCTGAAATATAATACAATGATGGATAATACATATTACATACTAAGATACAATAATACAGATAATACATATTACATACTAAGATACAATAATACAGATAATACATATTACATACAATAATACATAATATAATGGATTGATACGGCTCATAGACTTCGGTTTCACTACTAAGACACAATATACATATACATATTACATAATGATATAGTGATACTACTACGGTACTAAGTTGAAAGTCTGAAACATACATGTCTCCACTTCCGGTCTTCCACCATGCTCCTATCCTCAGTCCTCACCTGCAATTTTAGATGAAGTGGAATGAAAATGAATCAAAACAGGGGTGATCCGGTCTACGGTTTTAAATGAAGTGGAATGAAAATGAAAACTTTTCCATACTTCTAAGTTCGCAAACTCAGTTCCGGAACTAAGTTCGCGAACTCGGTTTCGTAACGAGTTCGCAAACTCAGTTCCGGACTGAGTTCGCGAACTCGGTTCCGGACCGAGTTCGCGGACTCGGTTTCGGAATGAGTTAGCGAACTCGGTTCGGACTGAGTTCGCGAACTCGGTTCGGACTGAGTTCGCGAACTCAATTCCGGAACTGAGTTTGCGAACTCAGTTCACAAGCTAGAGATGTGTGCACTATATAAGTTTATCCACCTTAATGTCAACATTCCCCATAAGATACTGCAAAACTTACCTAAAAGTGTTTGAGCAAGACTGTTGTTCTCAAGATAACTATACACCAGAATTCTATGAGTTCCTTCCATACAACAACCATACAGTATTACTAAATTCTCGTGTACAATTCTAGTCATTGCAGCAAGCTCGAAAAAGAATTATCTTGCTCCTTGATTGGATTCTTGCGAAAGCACTTTTACAGCAACAGATGAGCCATCATTAAGTATACCCTACACAGGAATTATCTTTATATTTATTAAATGATAAACTCCTTATTATAGGTACTATATGCAAATGAATGAAAATGAATCAAAACAGGGGTGATTCGGTCTGCGGTTTTAAATGAAGTAGAATGAAAATGAAAACTTTTCCATACTTCTGAGTTCGCAAACTCAGTTCCAGAACTAAGTTCGCGAACTTGGTTCCAGAACAAGTTCGCGAACTCGGTTCCGGACTGAGTTCGTGAACTCGGTTCCGGACTGAGTTCGCGAACTCGGTTCGAAACTGAGTTTGCAAACTCGATTCGAAACGAGTTTGCTGCAAATTCAGTTTCTTAACTATTGACAGTCATCAATTTATAGCAACTGAAAGCAGGAAACTAAGAGGGCTATCCATTTTCTTAACTGTTGACAGTCATCAATTTAATGTTGGATATTCAGTGTAAATCCAAACAGAAGGAACAATTTAGACTAAATAAACTTTGAGAATGATGTGTGGATGCATGTCGTCAAAATCTAACAGCAAATGAGGAGCAACCAGGCAATCTCATTACGAACAAATCAGCTGTCACTTAAGAAAAACCAAATAGAATCCTCGTATCATAAAAGTGGTTATCTGCATAACATTACTTGTAAATAAAAACGTAGTCAGTAAAAAAAACTAAAGACTTACGATAAGTAATTGCCTTTTCTTCATGATTGCAGTTGCAGAAGTAACCTCCCTTTCAGCATTTAATAAGAACATATTTACTTCAAAAGTTAGTCAGACCCCAAGTAATGAATAAGAGCAATATAAGAAGATGGCATTTTCAATTTCAATCTGCACTGCATCCATGCTTGCCTAATTTGATTTTAAAAACAGAATTCAGGTTGATAAATAATCAAATGAAGCATAGATAGAGTTATCAAACAAATAAAATACTTGAAATGTCCGCCATGAGACCGGATCCAACCATTAACAAGCAGCTTATACAACCCAATCAACCCAGCAATGAATATATGTATACATGAACATACTACACACTAAAATATACACAGGGCAAGGATGCGCAGCAAGATGAAAGTTGTTCAAGTAACATATATACTAATTCTGTTATGATCAAGGCAAAGGCATAAATTAAGATGGCACTTACGAAGATTTCAAGTGACAAAGCCTCCCAAGTTCAGGTACAAGAGTTCCCTCTAGAAGAAGATTTTTTAAGTCCCTAGAAAATATGTAGCATCAGCAAGCCTCGCCCTCTTATGTAACATCAGCAAGCCTCGCCCTCTTGTGAGATTAATCGACAAACAAGTCCCTAAAGAAAATATACTTTCATGAGAAATACAAAATACATGAAAACAAATTTTCATGAGGAATACAATATCCATGAATCATGATTGCGTGTTGCACTTCTTCTGAATGCAAATTACTTTTGTTATCATTAATAGTTTCCTCAACATTATCAGTTTCGGTCCTCAAACTTGTGCCATTTTCAGTGAGATTACCATTTTGCACTACCTCATTTAACTCTTTACCTTGTGCTTCATTAATTTCTCCCTCTTCCAGTTCATTTCCATCAAGATTTACAATGAGCTCCTCCACTATGATCGCAAGTTTGGCTATGCCCCTGCAAACACCACACGACTAGAAATCATTTCAACATGCATACAGGAGAACAACAAGAAATACAAGTGAAGAGCAGCATAATCAGAGACAATATGGATCCATAATCGCTCCAGGTTACTTGCCTATTGGAGGACCGGTAAAGCTCCACTGGTCCATCGATGATGAAGAATTCTGGAGCCGACAAGGCTTCAGATTGGTCTAAGCCTAACATATGGGGGAGAGCCTCTGGTGTTGGCCACTTAAGTCGAACTCTTTGCAGGTCATGATACTAGTATGTATACATGGACTACTTTACAAAACTAATTAAATTCTCAGATTTTAAGTAATATGCAAGGGCTAATTCAGATTTCTAACAAGCAACTCATAGTTGGTAAAGCACTCACTTATCTAAATATAACATCATAGAATCCAATGATGTAAACATTCAAAACAAGCATGTATATATGCATTTCATTTCAATCATGGTTCTATGACAATGTATCCATGTGCTTTCTATAGCAAAGCAGCATACAATAATTGCATAAAGCATCAAGAAACCATCAACTGAATTATACTGTGGTGATATTTTTCGTATTTTATCATGTGAGTCCTGTACAAAGTATAGACATTTTGCAATATGCAGGCCTGCTAAGTCCAATTTAATTTAGTGTCTGGCCTTAATGCAACTTATATAATGAACTGCTTGTTGCCTCTTATCATTTTCAACCGTACAGGCTGCTAATAATTAGTTTCTAAAGCAAAATTAGTTTCTGTCACTAGATAGCTTTTGAGATTAGTCCAATTTCAAAATTAGTTTTTAAGACAAACTAATTTAGTGTTGTCTAGGGACGGTATCTATCCTTGTGCTACTTATATATTAACTTCTAAAACAAATTGGAAGCGCATCAAGGAGATCAACATAAAATCATGAAGCAATCTATTCATTAGTAATACTTTTCTATTTGATTTCAACCTACTTTTACTCCATGAGGATGTTCCCTGCCGTCCATTTTCTTCCCTTTAAGCCACACTATTATGAACTTGAATGGTCCAATAATTACATGAACTGCTTTATCTAACTCATGCATTTCTGACTTAGGCTTTCACTACTAAAAAAATTCCACTGGTATGGACCTGAAGCTAAAATATTCATCAAAACTATTTTACATTAATTCTTTGATTGATCTCCATGCACAAAGCAATTAATATAATATCATAAATGTGTTTCTTGGGGTTCGATATAGTAAGATATGGCTGCTATTTGTGCAAAGTAACATAAAAGTTGTATCCATTTGGCCAATCATCAATGTGCCACACATTATAGTGCAGATTATTCTCAATAACGATGCATTCAGAATAACTGACATAATTTAAAATGAAACTATTAAATAAAGTTTGTACCGTGGTGCATATAAAAGTCTACAAGTGTAAATATTTTGTCCGAGCAAGACATCACGCACCTGTAAAATGAGAAACAAAAATATAGTAAGATATCTAAATCAAACAGATTCATGATTTTCTTTCGAAAGATATTCACGAACAGTTGTGCAAAATATAGCAACTGTTCTTTAATCCAACAACTGTACTTTGTCGTAATACCTATTCCACCACTCTTTTTTCCCTAATCGTTATTTGAATCAAAAACCATGCTTTAGATTTTGCACCTCATCTCCGCATAACCCATCTTCACATAACCACTAGTACAACTTCGTGTCGAACTGGCAATATGAATATTTATTGAGTCCCTTATCTTAGAAAAATCAATTCATACACCAAAAAATTAACCTCTTCGTTCCTTCTCATAACCAGTAAAAAGTGAGCGGGCCTTTCTACTTTGATGACTGGAATAACAAATTATGAGAAATCAAACGCGGATTTCAGACTGAACTGAAAACTAGGGTTAAGAATATGAAAGCTCACCAGTCCCACCAAGTTTAGGGCAGTCAAACACGATTTCGTCGAGCACTAGAAAAGCAAGATGCTTAGTCGAAATCGAAATTGGAGGATGAAGGAATATTTAATTTATGGAGTAGACGAATTGAAATTAAAATGGATGAAAGGGAATACAAAAAAGGGGGAAATGAATTTCGATACGGGTGGTGAGAAATGGAAAATTAGTGGGGTAACTGGGAGCGAATATTTGATGTAGATTTGATATGGATGACAACCGTATCAAATGAAGCGATCCGAGGCATTGAAGATGTGCGGTTGGATTTCAGTTGTTGGGGATGACGCGGATTGCAAAAGGAAATTTGATACGGCTATGAGCCCTGTCAAATTTGATACGGCTTAAAACCGTATCAAATCTCTATATGCTGGTGCGCCAAATTCGCTGTTTTGGTGTAGTGCCTTAAAAGAATTTCATCCCTGAAATTCCAAAAGAAAAGGAATGACAACACCCCTAAGTTTAACTGTCCACTAATTTTAACTTTAAAAACTTTTCTTACAAAAATTGTGTTAAAATTTTCTAATACTTGAAATTTTCGGTAAATTTCGGCAGCACCTCCTTTGTACGGCTCGATCCGAAAAATTTCACATACATAAAATATGACACTATACAGCTCATCTTAGTGATCATACATCCCTAATCATGGGGAAACAATATATAAGACCCACATCCAGTGTGTAATCCTAAATTCGTACCATTTTGTCCGACAAACATATTTTTACCATGAAACCAAAAGCTATAAGCAAACAAGCTTTTGCTTCCAAACCGGTATATACTTACATAACCCGAAAAGAGTTAAGGAAATAAACAAGTAAAATAGCAACAACAAACATAAGTATAAACAACACAACAATCATAGCCTCAACCGAACATGATGCAATTGGCAATTATGGTGCAATAAACAATAAGTAATTGTATATGCAACCAAATTACATAGGGTTAACCTATAACAAACCAATATGCATCAAACTTTCTGAAAAAATATATTAGAACTACCTTTCCAGGTTTAATATTCAAAATATATATTCAAATCTCTTTGAATACAAACAAAATCAATTATGACAATGATAGGGATCCTCCTACCGAAGCATGGTATAACTATAAAAAAACATGGAGCGTCCAGTGGTATTCTGGTACCTCCAAAAACAACAGCTAGAGTTATTAAATCTACCTGGTAAGTCTTCCGATCAGAAAACCCCTAAAAGCCAATTTTAGTCATAACAAAATATTTGAAAATTTTCATCAAACTATTTTTTTAAATTCTTTTGAAATAACATTTTCCAAATTTTCCGGGATTTCAGTTCTAATCAAATAATTTTTTATAAATCGAAGTCTATAAAAGCACAAAATCTGTAACGTCCTAGAAATTTCGACAACTGGAATATAGATTAATTAAAGAATTAAATATAAAGAATTAATTTTATATTGATACCTAGGATAGAAATTAAAAACCAAATATATGGTTTGTGTATGAATTGAATCCAGATTGGTGGGAAGGAATCAAATATTTACTGTGAAATATATGAATTGAGTCTGGTGTGATATTTGAATTGGATTTGAAATTTCATCTGGAAAATATCCATGGTTGAATTTAAAAATATACGATTTAATTTGAAAATAAACGTTGTTGACTTTACATAAAACTAAATATATTATTTGTTAAAATATAGGGAATTGGTCTAGATATGTGTGTATTTGTGTATATAAAGAGATTGAAATTTAACGTTTCAAATTTAGAATCAAACGAAGTTATTAGTGGACAAACGGAAATAAAATCGGTGAACGATTAAATAATTTAAAAATAAAATAACATTGTATACATACGGAGTCAGTTTACAACCAGAATAATTTTATTGGAATCAGAACGCGAAGACGAAGTGGTACGTATAATTTTTGTCACGTTTGGAGATCTTATTGACAATACAAATTTAGAGCATTACGCAGTAATTTACGGTACAGTTAAATATTTAATTAAACATCGTTATCGCCTTCCCCATATGAAGTTACGTCGACCTACCATCTGAAATTCCGCATACCCTAAAACCTATTGAAAATACTTCATTCTTATCCTTTCTTCATATTTTATAAATTACGCTTATCTCCCTATTTTTCAGAAAATAAAAATCAACCCTCTTCAATTTTAATGGCATCAATCTCACATCCATGACCTCGTACTACATCATTTCCTCCCTCCCCTTTTCTAACAGCCATTAGTTTTACACTCTTCCAAAATCAATCCTTTTCCCCAAAATCGAAGACTCCACTCCATTTTCAAATTGCCCTATTCAAAAGTCGCCTGCAAATCGAGCCTTGAAGCCCACCTCATCGGCTGTAAGTCGTTTCCTGAGCTCGCCTAGAGCTATTGCTACTCCTTCGTTGAAGCCAAGCCGTCGTTGCTACTCCATCCGGCGGATGTGTCTACTTAATGCTATTTTTGGTGAGTTTTAAACTCACGATTTACTGCATTCAGGTCCTTTAACTTCGTATAAACCAAAATGAATTATTTTTCCCTTTTTGTTTGATTTTGTTGCCTATGTTATTGTTGCATGAATTGTTGCTTTACTTTCCATAGTTATCCCGCTTGAATTTTCCATACATGCATATATTCTGGAAACATATAAATGATTTCATTGCTTTGAAAATATAAAATAAAAATTGATTCTTTGATTTGCTGATTAATACTTTCCTAGAAATTTTTGGGTGCACCTGGCCGATTACTTATCCCTCTGTTTTGGTAGTGTATTTAAGGACACCAGTTACCAGTTATAATGATTAGTTAATATGATTGATTATCATCCTGCTAATTTATTCTGTTGTTTACTAATTGCTCTTTTATAGACTATTTAGATTCTTTCCAATTTTAGCGTGATAAGTAATTTAGTCCTTATTTAGCAACTTGTTATTAGGTAAGATTCCACTTTAAAATTTACTTGTTTGCAATTGAGCAAATCGCCTAATGAAAACTTGTTAAGGGGAACAAACACACCTAGTTGTCTATATCCAGTTTACTGCATATGTTATAATACATTAATACATACTAACAAATAGTCGCCAAATCATATAAGCATTAACTGTTCAGTAATGTCAGTTGACATGTGTAGTTGTTGCCTTGTACCTGGGAAATTGTAGCCTTGTAAAACAATAGATTCTTTTTATCATTTACAGAACAAAAGGCATAAAACATAGGATAATAGGAAAAAAATAAAAACACAATAAAGATATGAAGAAAAATGTGCCTGCTGTTGTCAAGCTTTTAGGTTGAATAGCTTGTCCTTCATTAAGATTTAATGAAGCGGGCTCCTTAGAAGTAAGAGCAAGTGATACCTTCTTCTTTGTTAATTTAGCTCTTTTTGGGTCATTCTCACTTGCCAAACTTGGAGATTTAACAATGTTTTTTTTTACTAAATGCGCAACACTTATGGTTTTCGGTTACCTCAAACCAAATAGGAAGTCATTGAGTTACTCCATTTCGGGCTGTAGTACCATTACGGCTTCTCATATCTTGATGTTCTAGCGATTTTTGCCATTTATTGATTGTCGCTTGTACTTGTGTAACTAATGTCTTGTATACTCAACTGCATTTGAGCTATTACATGTTCTATTAATTGCATGCTTGTTGTCTCACCTCCAGTTTATATATTTAGCTGCAATTGAGCTATTACTTGACTGTGCAACACCCTTCTATTGCAATACACTCTACATTGGCACTTTGAACCCCATTCAGTATACACTGATGTTGGAACTTTGAACCCCTTTCATTATACACTGATGTGGAACTTGAATCCATATTTATATATGCACAGTGGCATTTTGAATCCATATTTTATATGTGCACAGTGGCACTTAAATCCATATTTTATCTATGTACAGTGGCACTTTGAACCGTTAAATTGATTTTATACTCGTACCTTTGAGCTGCTTTCTGATCTGAATCATATGTAAATTGTCTTGACCATATGTACTTGAAGATGTCATGTTGAAGTTTTTCTTGCCTATATGCATGTGTCCTACTGTTGTTCTGTTGCTAATGGCCAAGCCCAAAGCTGCCGGTTTTGCGGCACATCATGAGCACCCTATGAACCTTACCATACTTGTTATTTGTGGTTGCGGGATCCTGGGGTAGTGCACACGTGTACTTGTACACATGTGTATATACAGACTTCCATGACGGTTTGTCCCTGAAATAAAAACTGATAAGCATAGATAATATATTTGATGTAGAGATAACTGATCATATTCAGTTTATATTGAGGTTAATTTACTTGAACTATGATTAATCCTGACTCGAGTGTTTTATGTTTTTGCATGGAACGCTCGGGTTAGACCCTAAGCGTTACAGATTTAAAGATTTCAGCTTAGGATTCGAAGATTAGCAAAGCTGGGGTTCCAAGAGACGCGCACTTTGAAGATTTTTAAAATAGTAAATATTCCATTTATATTCAAACTGTATTTTAATTCCGCTGTGTAAAGAAAAATTCATGTACTCAAAAAAATTCTGACTAATAAATAAAAGTTTTATTTCGCTGTTCAATACTATTGTTGACACGCTTTTTTATCGAACCGGTCACACGTCGAGTATTTAGTGAGCGACGCGCTCAAGCATCAAAAAGTACAAAGCAATTGGGTCGAAGTCGCGTCGCAAATGCGAGGATACCCGAAGCCTTTATCAGGTGGCCCATGTCGGATCCAATGAACTCTTAGTCGAGCCGTGCTCCGAGCCGAAGGCGAGCCGTTAAGCGGGTCCGGGCGCAGCGCCGGTGGAGGTCCGGGGCCCAACAGTCCCTCTAGTTCAGACTCATGAAAACTCGGATTCCTTCACTTCGCATTCAGGAATTTCAACTCCCTCGGCAGTATGATCCCAACGTCATTCTCTATCAATTTCGAACCTTTCCAGGGTGTTCGAAATTTCGCACCCCCGGGTGGGGTCGAAATTTCGAACCCCACTGGTGAGTTCGAAATTTCAAACCCCCAGGTGGGGTCAAAATCTTGAACCCCCCCAGGGAGGGGTGCAAAATTTCGAACCCCGCACCAAGGGGTGCGAATTTTCTATATATGTCCTTGTTTTGGGTGCGAAAATTGGATTTGGTGGATCCCGCTGCTCACCTACTCCCACCAAACCTTCTCCTATAAATACCCGAAGCCTTGGCCTTCAAAAGGATCCTTCTCCCTTGGAAATTTTGGACCTAGCGAGCTCCAAACACTCATTAATGGCTTCCAACACCTTCACCACGGCCATTGGAGATGACATGGACAATTAAAACATGGCATGCATGTTTTCCTTCAATACTTGAACATTAACAAGGATCATTATGATACTTTTGAACTTCATGGACATGAACACTAAACTTGGAAAGTCAACGGTTCTCAACGAAGAAGAAGGGAAATTTAGTCAAAGTGTAGAACAAACATATATTTTGTTATTCTATTGCAACACTTTGAACTTAGCTATTGTCCGAACTTGTACAACCTTGTAATCAACCAAAGATATGATGAATAAGGATTATAAAGTGGATGTAGGCATTAGTGCCGAACCACTATAAAAGCTGTGTCTCGCTGCATTTGCATACTTTACTGCTTATTTGGATAACTGTTCACACATACACATTTGGGTGTTGGCGTGCGACAATTTTGCCCGTTAACAACTGTGTTATTTACTTATTTTGTATTTTCTATGTTAATTCTGTTTTAATCTCCGTAAGCTAAATAATGATCCATCGATTTGAACGTTTTAAGTTGGTTTAACTACCGATTTAAAACGGTCAAAAAAGTGGGACATTACAAAATCAACCAACCAAAACAATACAATTCGAAAAATGGAATAAACCAACATTACTGTAACAACCCAAATTTTGACAAACCGATTTTTTTTAAATCTCAATCTATCAAAGCTCGAGTCGGCTTGTCTGGTTTCCTGCAGAAAAGACAAAGATAATAAATATATTAGAGCTTAGAAAACATCTCACACCGGAATAGATAAAATAAAATATAATCAAATATAGCCTTACCGAAGTAATAATATTGCCTAACCAGTATCCAAATCTATCATATCTCCGCCACAAACGTAACATGCAAGTGTGTTATGAGGAGGGAGTCAAACACAAAGTTCTGGTGAGTGGACAAATTATACATTTTGAAATAACCCTACGTAGAACGTTCAGTTATGTTTTCTTATTTATTAGGTTGTTTGGGTTAACAACACTCAAGACTCTATACTCATGTCGTACCTATCTACTTCCCAATAGATTAACCTAATATAGTATATATGTAGTTACCCCCAACACATCAAGGTACTCCCCATAGTACCATCCTTGCATGGTCTCCATCGTTATGCCACGGAAGTGTATCCTACACCGAACAACGTGTGAAAATCCAAATCATTATGCCATGTTACTACATAGAACCATCATCGTTATGCCACATAAGCGTATGGATCATCATATCCGAACTCCTTGGTCGAATCAAGGCTCAACACGGAGTAATGCCCTAACATCTACGATGCACCACCCAGTGCATGTATCTAGACCCTCACACGTACATACTGTCTACTATACCCCAAGTCCCATAATAGGGCTGCATCCAATGCTCAGAACTCGGTAGAGAGCTTTCCATATCTGTATAGGTCCGCTCAAAGGACCTATAGTACAGATATCCAAATGTGGTCTGCATTTTCACAGTGGCTATGGCCCTACCCAGTCCCCTCTCTCAATTAGAGAAAGACTACATCAAGAGCTAAGTGATATTCCCCTAGCGAATAATCAATCATCCAATTAGGCATGGCCTGCAACCAAAGTCTTGATAGTGAAAGATCGATGGTCTCTTGGTATAGCTCTAGTCTTTCCGCATTCCACTGACGGCCGATGACAGGTATCCGACGATTGCTTTCGTTAATTTGGTCCTAACCAGCCTCTCTCGAGGTAACTGCCGAATCACCCAACGCCATCCTCTACAGCCTTCTGACTGCCAAACTACTGTTGTAGTCAATGTATACTCGCCGGGTGGTACCACGCAGACCAAACCTCTGCGAGTACAGCTTGAGCTTGCACCACAGCAGAGGACCACCACTACCCTACCACGTCCCTCGAAAGTCGTGTGCTTCCCTCCGGTCCCGCAAAGTAAGCAAGCAGAATAACCAACAAAATAACCAAGCAGAATAATCAAATGGGCGAGCTCTCCCATGTCTCAAGACACCTCGATGATCTACCTCGTTGGGTTCTTTACCATCGTATATGCGGACTAGT
Source organism: Allium sativum (assembly GCA_030737875.1). NCBI lineage: Eukaryota > Viridiplantae > Streptophyta > Magnoliopsida > Asparagales > Amaryllidaceae > Allium > Allium sativum. The sequence goes on along the minus strand of CM060926.1, from coordinate 9,479,521 downwards.
CCAATCGCATCACGCAATTGTGTTATTAAACCCTATGTCTAATCTTTTACCCTCGCGCTTGCTTTATCTTATCAGATTACTTATTAACTTGATTACCCAAACAATCCCTTTTTTTTTTGATGCAAAAAGGTAGTGAATCGCTAGATTCACGCCTTCATTCATTCATCAAGCATAAAACTAGTACAACGTGTTCAGCATACATAGAGCTATCTACTAGTTACAATAGTTACATATATTTACATAAATATGTACAATCAAAATACATGCACGTAGGCATGTTAACATAGAGACCAAAAATTTTATGAAACTACAACAAAAAAACAGCATGCAAGCCTAGTAAAGTGAAACATGGCAACATCAAGCTCTGCTACCACGGGCCCTGTCCATCACTCTAGCTCCGATTGTGTCAACAAACCTGATTTCTTCCTTGCCTGACCAAAGAGAAACAAAATTAAGTATGCGAAAAATTACTGAGTTGGGCTGTTTCATTTTGCATTTAAACTTTCGTGAGTTGCGTTCATGCCAGAGGATCCAAACATAAGCAAAGTTCAAAAGAGCAAACATATGGCGCATGTTAGTGTCAGGTAATGTAATAATAGTGCTATTCCAGAAAAGAAATTGGTCAGAGATGAAGTAAGACCAGTCTAAGCAGATATTAAGGCTAACTAAACACTTCGTCCACACATAAAAGGCGAAATCGCAATCAACAAAAAGATGCTGATAATCCTCGTCATCGTCAGTGCAGAAAACACATCCCCCAGTAACTTGAACACCCTTTAGCCGTAATCTTTTCACTGTATTGAGCTTGTTGTGCATGATCGTCCACATATGTATCCTGACCTTAGCAGGTACGGCCTTAAAACTCCACATTCTCATGAATCCATCGTACTTTCTTCCTGCGAAGTTCATCAACTTATAAAGTGCACTCACCCAAACAATCCCTTATTATTCAAATTATAAGGATTTCTCGATCCCCTTATATCCCTGAGGAATGGACCCCCCTCGCTTACTAACAGTATAGGTTTTTAACTTAATCATATTTTAAGTTCGTTAATGAGCCCATAACATGTCATTCCTTAGGCTGTAATTAACGAAAGTAATCTACAATCTTTTTATATTATTACCATGTCATTTACTATCCAATTACATGTTTACAAGTTTAATAACATGTTTTACTTAACGTATAATTAAGTATATCTTTTCCCAGTTTTTATCTTTTCTTATCACATGTTTACTTAATATTCAATTAAGTACAACTTATTTCATTCCATAACTCTACTTTTATTCTTTATTGTTTAATCATAACCTTGTCTTACACTGCTATCACAACCTATTGTTGTTTACTTATTAACTTATTTCTCTTAACTAAGGTTTATTAATAAGTTCACCTTTTCATTTATTATAACTTATGTTATAATTCTGCTTATCCCTAGGACAAGCCTACCTATTATATTACTATTGGCTAGCTTTTTGACCAAGCCACCCAGGTTCATTCATAAGAAGAAAGTATGAAACCACATTCTCTAAGTACATGAAGGAACGGATCGCACCATTGACTCGCACCTCATCGGATCGCCCCATATCGGATCGCACCATTGACTCGCCCCTCATCGGATCGCCCCATATCGGATCGCACCTTATCGGATCGCCCCCATTTCATCAGCGAAACGTCACCTCTATACGATTCGATCCATACATGTATTATTGCCCAGTATAGACCGATCCGATCCCATGATGCATGGCGGAGCCTCTGACCCGTTCAAACACGAGCTAGTCTTCAGCGATCCGAGATGCACGGATCTAGCGACACGTGTCCCTAACCGTCATTTTGACCGATTATCCCCATTTGCACGATCCTATTTTCAAGGGGATCGCGACACCTGTCCACAACGGCTAATTTGACTATTTCTTCGACGGCAGCGATGCGATCCAATGTCCTCGGGATTCGTGCCACGTGTTACTACGATCCGCCTGACAAAATCAGCTATAAATAGCCTGGAGCTTGGCATTTTTAAGGATCTTTTTTGGCAATATTGAGTACTGAATCCGCCATTATTGTCAAACTACTAGAGTATTGAGAGAAATCATTGATTGTATAAGCTTTCAAAGTATAATCAATAATATATAAAGTGGACGTAGGCTCGTTAACGCCGAACCACTATAAATTCTGTGTGTTATTTTCTTTTTCCTCATTCTTCAGTTGAAACTCTATAAGATTCAGAACAATTTGGGTGTTAGGTCCAAATTTTGATCTAACATTTTGGTGCTTTCACTGAGAAAACAGTCCTAAAGTTTCACTATTCAGTTCTTTGAAGATTCCAGCGATTCGGGTATCATGGCTGGAAAGAGATCTAAGGAAGTACGAGCTTCACGAACCAATGAAACCGCAAATGAAGCAGTCGAAGAAAGTGTGCACGATTTAGGCAATGAGGGAACTTTGGATCGCGGAGCGCCGGGGGCGAACCGATCCGATGAAGACGCCACGCTCCGAGTCGACGAGAACGAGGCGATCCGGACTGCTGAAGGGGTTGTTACTCGATCCCGAGATAACACCTCGAATCTTCCACGTACCGTGACCACGATTCGATCCCAGGGGGGCGCAGCGAGCCACCATCCTCGATCCACCGTGATCCGAATTAATGATCGGACTACAACTCGACCTGGAAAAGAGCCTATGACTCGCTCCTACCGTCCTGGCCCCTCCGCACGACCTGGCTCAAGCTCTTTGCGCATAAGAGAAAGTGATGATGATCAATATGACCCTGCTGCTCCCGTTACTGAGGGGGATCTCTCTCGCTTTTCCGAAATGTGGGAGAGACTGTTTGATGAATTGGCTGCCCAAAGGCAGGAAAGCTCCGTCCTGCGACAAAATTTGACTGTTATGGATAGAAGGCTTGATGAACTCGCAAGGCAGAGGACGCCACCAGCTCGTCCGCTCACCCCAGAATATTCTTATTCGTCAGAGGAATCACCAAGGCCACCGCGGCGACCATATGAGAGAGCCGAAAACATAGAGCAGCTTCGGTTCGGGACCTTGCCGTCACGGGAAGAAGAGGCACTGGATGCAGAGCCCTCAAACCATAATGTGAACGATCACGCCGCAACTCCCAGAGCTCGGGGTATAGACAGCCCTGTACAGGACAGACGGCCTCAGCCCCGTCGTCATGCAAATGCTCATGGTAACAGGGGGCAACGAAGCCCAATTCGAGCCCCGGATTTTGTGACTGCTCCCGGAAGAGAGATTAGAGAACCCCGCCGAGCAAGAAGCACTGACCCTGAACCTCCGCTGACCAGTGCAAATGTTGCAGCTATGATCCATCAAATTCTGGCAGATAGCCGTGGACAACGGAATGAAAATTGGGGAATCGACCGTAGTCACACCCCTTTCACTGATGATATTTTGGATGCGACTTTCCCGAGGCGTTTCAACATGCCGCAGATGAACCGATACGCGGGTAGGTCTGATCCTGTCCAGCATCTGATGAGATATTCTTGGTCAATGACCGCTGCCGCAGCTTCTGACGCTGTCAAGTGCAAAGCATTTCCCATATTCTTGGAGGATGTAGCATTGTTATGGTTTACTCGCTTACCAGCAAGATCGATTTCTAGCTTCAGGGAGTTGAGTGAAAAGTTCGTAGAACAGTTCCGCATCTATGCACAAAAGACAAAGAGTGTGATTGACTTGTTCCTTGTCAAGCAGCGACCAGGTGAGAGTTTGAGAGTGTACCTAGACCGTTTCAACTTGGCCGCTACTGAAGTTAAAGATCCCCATGAGCCAACCGTTGTCGCAGCTCTGATTGATGGAGTAGATAAAGACACTGAATTTGGGAGATACCTGGCAGGCAAGCCACCCCATACTAGAGAGTTATTCTACGAAAAAGCTAACGTACATTTACGCCGGGAAGAAGTATATGCTAACCGAAAGGCAAAAACGGCCGATAAGGAGGAAATCCAGAGCAATGTCGCCATTAAGCAGACAGGAGACAGCTCGGGGAAGGTCGAAGTTAATGTCGGAAATCGGAATCAGGGTGGTCGTCAGTCAGGGAACAATGATAATAATAGTAATGGTAACAACCGGAAGAGGAATCGAGGGAACGACACCCATAGAAGGACTCGTCCCAGGGCTTTTGAGAGTTATACGCCAATAAATGATACTATGGAAAACATCTTCATGGACTCGTACAATGTCCTTCAGAATAAGAGGCCACCTCCCAGAGAGTCGACGGAGAAAGAACGCGAAACGGGGAAGTTTTGTCTCTTTCATCAGATTCATGGCCATTCGACAAATGAATGCCACCACCTAAGAGACGTAATTGAGAGGCTTCTTCGAGAAGGAAAATTAGATGAATACAGAGTAACGCCCAGAGATAGGGGACAAGCCGTGCAGGCCCCAAATCAGAACCAGAATCAACTTGCTGCTAGGCCAACTGCCCAGCAAAAGGGAAAGGACATCGTTATCAATACCGTAATCGGAGGGCTTTATCTCTCCGGACACAGTTCCAAGGCATTGGATCAATATGTCAATGCGGCCAAGCAACACCTCAAGGTAGGGGAGTGCAGCAACCCCGAGATCAATATCCCAGTAAAGCAACAAAAGATGATGACCGACGATGTCGTTTTCCGAGAACGAGAAAGCATTGGAGTCCATGCTCCGACTGAAGATCCATTTGTAATCACAGTACCTATTGGACCAGCCACTGTTCATAAGGTTTTAGTGGACAACGGGAGTTCCGTCAATATTCTTTTCAAAAGGACATTCGACCAGATGAACCTCGAAATAAAGGACTTGAAGCCCTGTCAAGGATGGATCCGTGGATTTAACGGAGCATCCACCGCTCCAATGGGTTATGTAGAGTTACCAGTTACGCTTGGGGAAGGAGAACGCCAGAGAGTGAGAATCTTTCCCTTCGTGGTTTTGGATGTTGAATCACCCTACAATGCCTTCCTGGGCCGACCGGCCCTCGCAAAGTTTAGAGCCTGTATAGCCCCCTGGTGCCTATTATTGAAATTCCCCACAGAAGCTGGCGTTGGTATTGTCAGAGGAGATCAGGTTGCTGCGCGAGCATGTTATGTTGCCGAGCTAAAGTTACTTCGCAACGGAGGGGACATAGAAACCAAAGGTGCTTCTCCCCCTACAAGGGCGGAGACCTTATAGCAACTAAAGAGGATAACCGTTGGAGAGTCGCCCAGAGAGTTGCCCGAGGATATAGATCCCAGAGAGGATCAAGAACCTGGGGGCAGAATGGCGACTCCCAACGAGACAACTGTGGATGTACCGATCGATGCTAGTGACCCAGAGAAGGTCCTTAAGATTGGATCCCAATTAAATCCGAATCTCGCTAAATAACTGACGGATTTCTTAAAAAATAACTTGGATGTATTTTCTTGGACTCATGCAGACATGTGCGGGATATCCCCATCAATCATGAGCCATTCATTAAGCATTAACCCTAAACATCCTCCTGTAAAGCAAAAAAGGCGAATGCTGGGCCCAGAGAGGTCCGCTGCCTTGAAAGAAGAGGTTGGAAAGCTAAAGAGTAATGGATTTATCAGAGACTCGATCTATCCAGACTGGATTTCAAATCCAGTCCTGGTAAAGAATGCCAACAGGAAGTGGCGAACGTGTATCGACTTCACGGATTTGAACAAAGCCTACCCAAAAGACAGTTTTCCGTTACCCCGGATCGACCAGTTGGTAGACTCGACGGTGGGTCATGAACTTCTCTCATTTATGGATGCTTACTCAGGATATAACCAGATTCCAATGCATGTTCCAGATCAAGAACACACTAGTTTTATCATGGATCTGGGATTATATTGCTATGTAGTGATGCCCTTTGGCTTGAAGAACGCAGGCGCTACATATCAACGCTTAGTCAACAGAATGTTTTATAAGAAGATTGGGAAGACAATGGAAGTATACGTCGACGACATGTTGGTTAAGTCCAAGCAATCCTCCCATCACACTATGGACTTGGCAGAGATGTTCGGCATCCTTCGAAAATACGGAATGAAACTCAACCCAACAAAATGTTCATTCGGTGTCGCTTCCGGAAAATTCTTGGGGTTCATAGTCAGTTCCCGTGGGATTGAGATTAATCCAGACCAGATCGCGGCAATCAGAGACATTCAGGAACCTAGGCAAATTAAGGATGTGCAAAGCCTTGCAGGAAAAGTAGCCGCACTAAGCAGATTTATCTCCAGGGCTACGGACAAATGCATCCCATTCTTCGAATTAATAAAGCGGGGAAAACGCCACTTCAAATGGACGTCCGACTGCGTAGAAGCATTCCAGAACTTACTGAGGCACCTGGAGAAACCTCCGATATTATCTAAGCCGATGGATCATGAGGACTTATTCGTGTACTTGGCGGTGTCATCCCACGCGATCATCTCAGCGTTGGTAAGAGAAGAAGATAAGGTCCAAAGACCCGTGTATTACGTGAGCAAAAAATTGACGGCGGCAGAGCGTAATTATCCAAGGATAGAAAAGTTGGCGTATAGTTTACTGATCGCCTCTAGAAAGCTTCGACATTATTTTCAGGCGCATCCCATTACCGTATACACCGATCACCCACTCAAGAAAGTTTTACATAGACCAGAGGCGTCTGGAAGATTACTCAAATGGAACATTGAGTTAAGTCAATTTGATCTGAACTTTCAGCCTAGACGGTCAATTCGGGGGCAAGTGATAGCCGACTTCATAGCAGAGTTTACCATCCCGGAGGAAGATATAGCCAACGAAGAAGTCGATCCTTCAAAATTACTTTTCGATCCCAATGCCTGGAGATTGTATACTGATGGCGCTAGGAATAACGAAAGATCCGGCGCTGGAATAGTGCTTGAAACTCCAGAGAAACGATTGATATCCTATGCTATCCGGATGGAGTTTCACGCCACTAACAACGACTCCGAATATGAAGCCTTGATAGCCGGATTAAGGATCGCAATGGAATTAGAGGTCACAAAGCTAAACATCTTTTGCGACTCCAAGTTAGTTGTGAACCAGGTTACTGGAAAATTCCAAGCTAAAAGTGCAAGATTGATTTTATACTTGAAGAAAGTGAAGGAGTTGCTGAATGATTTTGATCACTACAGCATATCTCACATACCGCGGTCAGAGAATCAACAGGCGGATAAGTTGGCAAAGATGGCTAGTTTCGACGATCCTGAAGAGACCGGGCTAGCCCCCGTTGAAGTACTTCGGTCCCCTAGTATTGATCAAATGGAGATCCATCTAATACTAGAGGCGGAACCAGAAAGGGAGTCGTGGATGACCCCTCTAAAGAATTTCCTGATGAATGGAGCGCTTCCGACAAAGAAAACCGAGAGGCGTAAAGTAATTCGTAAAGCTGCCCGATACGTTCTGCAAGGCGGAGTTCTTTACAGACAAGGATTTTCAATGCCCCTCCTCCGGTGCATAGCTCACGATGACATCAAGCGTGTGCTGCAGGAGGTACACGAAGGCGAATGCGGCGACCACACTGGAGGGCAAACTTTGGCAAAAAAGGTGTTGCAGCATGGTTATTTCTGGCCTACCATAAACAAGGATGCGGCAAGATACGCACGACGGTGTGATGCGTGCCAGAGATTTTCAAAAATACCTAGAGCACCTCCTAACCAGTTAAAAACAATGATGAGCCCATGGCCTTTCACTATGTGGGGAATTGATATCATTGGAAGTCTCCCCATAGCAAGGGGCGGAGCAAAGTTCGCTATTATGGCCGTGGATTATTTCACTAAGTGGGTCGAGGCTGAACCACTAACTACAATCACAACCAAACGAGTGATCAATTTTATCGTTCGAAACATCATTTGCCGATTTGGGATTCCAAAGATTGTGATAACAGATAACGGAACTCAGTTCGATAGCGCTGAATTCATAAATTTCTTCCAAAAATACCACATTGAGAATCGGTACACCTCTGTGGCGCACCCGCAATCGAACGGACAAGTCGAAGTGGAAAATAAAGTGATTAAGTCCATTCTGAAAAGAAGACTGAAGCGGGCTAGAGCCATGTGGGCTGATGAATTGCCCTTGGCACAATGGGCCTACAGGACAACATATAAATCGGCAACAGGACATACCCCGTTCTCCCTTGCTTTTGGAACGGAAGCGGTCATCCCGGTTGAGATAAAGGTACCTTCTCACCGGGTGACTTATTATGATCCGATGACCAATAATGAATTGCTCCTTGAGTCCCTAGATATGATCGAAGAAAAGAGGGATGAAGCAGACCTGCGTGCCTTGAGATGCAAACAACAGGTCACTCGATATTACAACAAAAAGGTTCGAGCCCTAACCTGGCAACCCGGAGACTTGGTTCTGAAACGTGTCTTTCCACCCCCAACTCATATGGGAGCGAAGTGGGAAGGACCGTACTCCATTCTGAGCAAGCTTGATAATGGAACCTTCAAGCTGGCAACCGTAGATGGAAAGGAAATCCCCAGAGTGTGGAATCCCCAACATTTACGGCCATACTTAACATAAAAGTTTCAAATCTATTCTTTTGCTTTGTTGAAAACCAAGTACAAGGCACGACTTGCCTAGAATATTCTGATTCCTTAAAGCAAAAAATTATAAAGTGGACGTAGGTCATGATTCGACCGAACCACTATAAAAATATTGTGTGTCATTTACCTTTATTGCACCTTTATTTATCTGCCTGTTTATTTGTTATGAAAATCGTTGTGAATAATCCAACGATCCCAGAAGCATATAATCATAAATGCCTTCCATCAGAATGGAATGTAATCACAAGTCAAAATTCTGAGGATACAATAAAGTAAATTATATCGTTGATAGCGTTCTAACTCTTCAGAGAGAGAGAGTATAAAAGCGTCTCCGATTGAGCGCTGAGAAAGAGCTCCTTCCCCGCAGAAGGATCGGGGAGAGAATGAATCGCTGAGCTCGAACTCTAACTCTCCAGAGAGAGAGAAAGTATAAAAGCGTCTCCGATTGAGCGCTGAGAAAGAGCTCCTTCCCCGCTGAAGGATCGGGGAGCGAATGAATCGCTGAGCTCGAACTCTAACTCTCCAGAGAGAGAGAGTATAAAAGCGTCTCCGATTGAGCGCTGAGAAAGAGTTCCTTCCCCGCTGAAGGATCGGGGAGCGAATGAATCGCTGAGCTCGAAATCTAACTCTCCAGAGAGAGAGAGAGTATAAAAGCGTCTCCGATTGAGCGCTGAGAAAGAGCTCCTTCCCCGCTAAAGGATCGGGGAGCGAATGAATCGCTGAGCTCGAACTCTAACTCTCCAGAGAGAGAGAAAGTATAAAAGCATCTCCGATTGAGCGCTGAGAAAGAACACCTTCCCTGCTAAAGGAACATGGACCGACTGAACTGTTGAATTTGAACTCTACCCCCGGCAACCGCCAGGGGAGTATAAAGGAGTCTATGGATAAGCGCTAAGGAAGGTGCCAGAGATTTGGTACCACAAGAACAGTTATCTTGTGAAATTCTCTTAGTACCCCATATTCAGAAATAGGGGGCAACCTGCAAATAATGCTAATCAATCTTTAATAAGCCCTAGTTAAGCGCTACATTAACGATTGATTTGGGGGTCATATGCGTATACCCATGAACTTTAATGCAGCAATGCAACGCGAAAATTTTTCTTTCTGTTCTTTGACTAATTTGTAATTATAATTAGATGGTCTATGACTAAACATGGAAAGTTTATTTGAATACAGGTACACAATGATGCAAGAAGAGATAAACTTTCATTTATATACTGCGAACCAACAAAGTGAAAAACAACCTAGAAAGGAAAGTGTGGACCAGTCTCATAATTACATGTCTTGACCAGTGGAAAACCTAAAGACAAAATATCAACAAGCAACAATATCCTATTTACGCTTTGGCCTCTTCTCCTGCTTCTGTTTCTCCAGCTTCGCCTTGTCGGCATCGGATTGATCCCCTTTCTTCCTCTTCCTTTGTCTATGAGAGGAACATCCGACTCTTCAGAAGATTCCTCTTCCACTTCCTTTTTCTTCCTTCTATTAGAAAGGGAAGCCGGGAAGTCATCAGGATTTGCAAAATGAAGCTGTCTGCTGATGGATTTGGGCTGGATTTTCAAAATCATCCCGGTTTTGGGATTAAATTCTGCAAGAGGGACTACGTCCAAAGCCTCTTTTGCCACCTTCTTCGAAGCCGTCTCTTTTTCCTGCCTAGCCTTTCTGCTGGCCAGGGTTTCGTCGTCATCGTCGTCGGCCTTTTTGGCGCCAATAATATCTTCCTCTTCCTCTACATGGCGCTCATCCATGTCTTTCAAGGCCTCAATGGTCTCAGCATCCTTGGGAACATCAGTACTAGGTGCCAGGATGCTTTTCTCTGCTGTTGTGTCCTCAGCCTGCTTTGATATATCAACACTGGCGCCTGGCGAGACAGCCTCCTTCTCCGCCTCTTTTTCTTCTTCAACACCCTTGTCGGCGGGCTCACCACCTGTATTATGGGGAACACACGTTACTAATTCAATTGGTTATTCTACCAACGACGACAATTCACAATTGCTTTGACAAATTGTGGGGAAAAAAGGGAGATACCTTCCGCAGATCCTCCTTCTTGAGTAGCTGCAGGAGCTCCAACAACCACGGGAGTTAGACCCAAAGGGATTAGTGGATCATCGGGATGGTATTCCTCAACTCCGGAGGTCTTGGGCTCCACGGCTGAACTCGTACCCTCGTCAGCTTTGCCTTTACCCTTAGCCAGGGCCCTCTCCTTTTCCATCTCCGCTAGAATCAGACGACGACCCTCTGCCAGGTCCTCAGGCTCGTTATCCCTCAAGATACTCTTCATCAACTCATCTTCATCAATTTCTTCGACCCCCAATCTCTGCTTTTCACCCTCAGCAATGGCATCCCATAAATTGGCTAAAGTAACGTGGTAATCCGGGATCCACGAAATGTTAAGGGTTTTGAGGACTTGGCCAAGAAAGTCAAAAATCATCTCTTCAAACCCCTCGATATCCTTCTCTCTTGCGAGGAGCTTGTTGTTTGAAGCAGTAGCCATTTCAATGGCGCTTTCAACATTCTTTTCGGCGAGAGTTGCCCGTCTCTCCGCATCCGCGACCTGATCATTCAAAATCACCTTTTCTGCTTTAGCCAAAGCCAAACTTTCTTTCAAACTTGCTTTTTCTGCCTCCCAAGCAGCTCTCTCGGCTTCAAAATGGCCTTGTGCTGTTTTCAACTCAATATTGGCCATTTTGATATCTTCAACCTCCTTCTTTAAGGCCATTTTCTCTTGGCTATTGGAGTCAAGTTCCGAATGAAAGCGTTTCTTAGCATTCTCCAATTCGGTTTTATAATTTTCGACATCTCTCTGCGCCAAAGCAAGTTGGGATTGAGCATCTTCAAGGTCCTTCTCCATCTTTGTCCTGGCCCTTTTGTTGTTTTCAAGTTTCGCTTTAGATCTATGTGCTTCTATTTCAAGCGTTCGGATGACTTCTGAAAGGTTAACTGCATGTTTCTTCATCATCTCATACTGCCTGGCTACGTGGAGGATGTGCCCAACAACTTCATTATCCCAGTTCTTAGGGACCGGTTCCAAGGCTGGGACAAACGTCATCCTCTCGAAGAAAATGTCTGGGAATTGTTCCCGCAGCTTTTCCAGCCTACCTTGAATCTCGGGACCATGGATGTAATCCCGTGACCCGGGGGCAGCCAACTCTGGCTGGCTGGAAGGGACGATGTCACTCCTCTCCTTTTCAGGCTCTTTGATTGGATCTTTGCTTTTATCTTTAGATTCGTGATGCCTTTTTGACGACCTGCTGTGAGAAGGTGCACTCTTTGGAGGAGTTAACTCTTTAGGAAGTTTCTTTCCTCCTGCAGGAACTACCGGATAGCTGGAAAGCTTGGCAGATGTCGATTTCGGTGGAGACCGGGGTTGCGAGGAAGTCGGCTTGTGAGAAGGGCCGCGAGAGCGCTCAGTACCCGGATGAAGACTGGGTGTGCCCTCACGAAGAGAACGATAAGAATAAGATCGCCTGCGGGACATCTTTCCTGCAAAAGAGAAGAGAGCATATTAAAACTTTGAATATTGACGATATAAGCATGCGGGGTCAGACAGTGTGTGTGATTTGTGCATCCCATATGATTCCCCCTAACAGACCCAGGCCTGAAGACATGCTCATCTGACCAGTTTCTTGTTCTCTAGTTGGAGCGATGGTCTCTTCAGAAGCAGGGAAGAATGGCTCCCCTTCGAAGTCCCTCTCTATGTATACATCATCGGGCAGAGGAATTTTGCTCAGCTCTTTGAATAGCTATTCGTCTGTCAAATCATCGGGAGCAGTGGGTTCGATTGGAGTAGAAACTGGGATTTCCTTGGACTTGTCACCTCGGGCCTCATCCCCTTTGTATATATTCAGGTCCTCATCGTCTTGGATGACTATCGGGGAAGGACTCCTGCGAAACTTAGTTGTTTCTACTGCTTGCGATGTTCCCTCTCCTTCCGTTGGAGGCACGTACTTATAGGGTTTGCCGCCAGCACCAAGTCCAAATCTTATATCCATAAGATGATGTTTATGAAGATTCTCATCAGTAATGCATTTTTTGATCCTTAGAAAGTCGGATCTGCTTTGTAGAAGAATAGACAATCGATTGTTGTATAGCGGACCCTCCGTTTTTGGGAAGACGTGATCTGTTTAGGACAAAGAAAAAGGGGGAAGAATGTTAACGCCTCGGCTTCTTGAACAAGATATTCAGTTAAAAGCTTAAAGTTTACTTGATTTAAGCCATCTTCTTGAGCATCCGGCCTGTTTCTTTATATAGAACCAATCAGACTTAGGATCCCCTATATTGTTATCTCCATCGTACAGGACCTTCCTATTCGCCACCGATTCAAAGAAAGAGAAATTTGGGGTTGCCGAGGAATGATGCTTGAAAAGAAAAAAGAATGTCAAATCTCTGAATGTAAGTTCGGTATGTAGGATCTCCGCGTATGCAATATATAGGGTGTATAGAGATGCGTAGGCGTTAGGATGAAGCTGCATCGGAGCGATACCCAGTCGTTTTAAAGTCTTGATGACGATTGAAGGAAACGGAGGAATAGCTCCAACCAAGCATATGGTTCGACTGATTGCCATATATCCTTCCGGAGCTAAGTGGGGTCTATCTTCGCTACCGGGTGTCATGACATCATCCCAAGGAATCCCATGTCTCAAGCAGATTCTTTTAAGCTTTATATCATCGAGCTTAGATGCTAAAGAATCAGAAAATTTATCTATTCCGAGCGCGCCAGGAATCTCGTCGGGAGCACGCCTGTCTATCTCAGACTCTTCACTAGATGAATTACTTCCAGATGGATCCGATTCCGTTGCCTCGTATTCAGATCCAGAATCTTCGCCTCCTGGGTTAATTGGAGGGATCTCGGGGTTGTGTTGCTCAGGAACCTCGGACTCCGTTTCTGTAACGAATCTTGAAGAAGATTGATTATCCGACATTACTGTTAGGTGAGAAAACATGAAAAATGAGATTAAAACTACCCGTTCCCCGTGTGTGCAAGTGCCGGTGTGTGTGCTAGTGCATGAATTCAAGATAAAGCATAAAAGCTATCAAGATCATCAAAATATTAGTCGTCATATGCAGTTAAATTATGTGGTCATTTAGTCCAGAAAGTCCAAATCAAGGCCCTAGCCTAACTGTTCAGAATTTCATGGTGACAAGGCATCGTCTAAGGTTCAAAAATTGGTTTGGATCGCGAACTACGATTCGGACCGCGGTGTGTAAGACAGTTCGCCCTCCTTCGGATCGCAGGTCAGAGGGATCGCCCCCCTCTCGGATCGTGAGACATCGGGGTCTTTGCCGAAGCGTTGCAGCCACCCACGATACACGCCTCTGCCGTCACCACGACCCTCTGTCTCGCCACTGGCCTTCATCTTCTTCCTCTCCTCTCCTTGTCCACGATCCGAACCAGCCTTCTCTCTTCTCCTTCCTCCTCTGTTCCTCTCCTCTCCTTCTCATTCCCGAACTCCAACCTCTGAACCCATCAGCCATGGCGCCTCGCTGGTTCCTCCAAAAATCACAACATTCCATCGTTTCTTCCCTCAAACCAATCGAAAAAACTTATAAAAACGAGAGAGATATCGAATAAGGGTGCTTTCGGTAGAATTACCTTTCTAAAAGTAGGGAAAACAGTCGGATTTTTGGAGGTTTGAAAAACTAGGGTTTTTCCTCAATGATGCAGGCGATACGATACGAAAGAAGGAAGAAGGAAGAAAGTGAAGAGGAGGGTCGACTTATATAGGCAAAAGGGCGACCGTTTGTTTCCCCTTTTTTGTCTTATTCGATCCGCGAAAATAGGCGGGCCGCGAACCAAAAGTCCACCACGTCTCGGAGAGATGCCCATTTCGTTCCGTTCCGTAGAGAAGCCCAAGTACTCACCAAAAAACGAGACGAATGGCTTGCTAACGGACCACGACTCGAGTACGCGATACGAATCGATAAATGACCGACAGATCCAGTGATGAAGACTCTGAAAAGTCACAGAAAAGGAATCGTTCACTGTTTTGCGACTCGATGTGAAAAGACGGTTCTATAGCTTCGAAGCATGTTCCATCATCGATAAAACATACTTCGAGGGGGAAAAATGTTGGCTAGCTTTTTGACCAAGCCACCCAGGTTCATTCATAAGAAGAAAGTATGAAACCACATTCTCTAAGTACATGAAGGAACGGATCGCACCATTGACTCGCACCTCATCGGATCGCCCCATATCGGATCGCACCATTGACTCGCCCCTCATCGGATCGCCCCATATCGGATCGCACCTTATCGGATCGCCCCCATTTCATCAGCGAAACGTCACCTCTATACGATTCGATCCATACATGTATTATTGCCCAGTATAGACCGATCCGATCCCATGATGCATGGCGGAGCCTCTGACCCGTTCAAACACGAGCTAGTCTTCAGCGATCCGAGACGCACGGATCTAGCGACACGTGTCCCTAACCGTCATTTTGACCGATTCTCCCCATTTGCACGATCCGATTTTCAAGGGGATCGCGACACCTGTCCACAACGGCTAATTTGACTATTTCTTCGACGGCAGCGATGCGATCCAATGTCCTCGGGATTCGTGCCACGTGTTACTACGATCCGCCTGACAAAATCAGCTATAAATAGCTCGAAGCTTGGCATTTTTAAGGATCTTTTTTGGCAATATTGAGTACTGAATCCGCCATTATTGTCAAACTACTAGAGTATTGAGAGAAATCATTGATTGTATTAGCTTTCAAAGTATAATCAATAATATATAAAGTGGACGTAGGCTCGTTAACGCCGAACCACTATAAATTCTGTGTGTTATTTTCTTTTTCCTCATTCTTCAATTGAAACTCTATAAGATTCAGAACAATTTGGGTGTTAGGTCCAAATTTTGATCTAACAATTACATTCTCTTTCATATCATTAATTATAATAGGTTATATTCCCCGTTCATCACATTTTCCTTGGTTCTTTAACATTAACCCAACTTTTACTGTTGTAACATCCATATATTTGGCATCTTGTATATTTTCATTATTTCAGGAAAATATTTCAAACACCTTATTAGATTGATTAGTGGAAAGAAATAAAGATCCATTTCCATAACACACATAGATCAATATCCGTAGTTGCATGCTATTTCTTTTATGTTTGTCGTGGACATACATATATCTTTTTATTTGATTAGTGTGCAATACGGTAAAAGAACCCAATTTCACACTAATCCCTTTTTCCTTTCTTTTTTTGCAACTATGTATTTAGTAATTTTACGGTTATGGAAATGGATCAATTTTTCCTAAATCTATCTAACTTAGTCCACTACAAATTTCCCCTTTTTATTTTCTGAGTTAGATGTAATTTACCATTTCCAAATCATTGTAAATTTTCCACACAAATTAGGCATACCTATTCTCTTTCCGTTATGCCTAATTCCACTGTGATTGGATTTACACTATCCAATTTGGCATTACAACATTCTCAGTAACATATTCACGTTTATTGTAAATTCCAAAATTTTCAGTATTAAAGTAGTTCTTAATCCAATTCGCAGATTCATAGAATAAGTATGTACAACAATAATATTTTTAACATAACTGAGTATAAATTATATCGCAATTACCACAATTTATAGTTATTAAACAGGTTAAGAATAACGGGGAACGTAAATGGTATATATACCATTACTCAAAAGGTATAATTCTATATCCACTCACCTGACAGCTTTCCGATCATTAAATCTGATCCAGATCTGTTATTTCGTGGTCTTCCTAACTGAATCTATTATTAAAATAACCACAGATTAACAATTATGATACTAAAAGAGGAGGGAAAGAAAGAGAGAAACCTATATAAATCAGATTCAAGAACTTACCTCATGTTGATCAGAAATCTAAACACCTACATTGCAGATTTATATCCCTTATCTTCAAATCTTCAATCAGAACCCCTAAGAACTAATATTCTAATTTTTGAAAAGATTTGGAGAAGAAAGAGAATGGCAGAGCCTTGATAGCATCTCAGAAAATATGAGTTTAATGTTAGGCCCTACTAGTCCATTTATAGGTGTACAAGAAAGTCTAGCCCATCAAATTTAACTACATAAAATATGAACCGTATAATTCAGAAAACACGTCGTTTAAAAAAAATCTGACCTCGATTGGGTCAACCAATGTGTCGACCCACCTTAGAGGTGGGTCGACCCCTGGGTCGACTCCTAGGTCGACACATGGGTCGACCAGGTGAGGCATGGGTCGACCCATCCTGAGTTTGAACAGGTAATTTCTATTTCGTTTAAATTCTGATTAACGTTAATTAATAGCATTTAATTTATTTCTTTATATAACCCGTTTAAATTATAATTTTCTGATTATAACTTATGTTTAAGTTTGAATTTCGAATTTGTGCGTATATATAAGCATACAACGTTTTGATTTATTAATTCATTAATAACTTTCCCATACAAGCTCTGTTTTGGACATGTCATATACCAAAACAAATCAAAAAAATTCCACGAACACAATGGTATATATTTCGGGGACAAATTCTGAGATCATAAATTATCGATATTTACATTTATTATATATAAAATATGGGGTGTTACATTCTCCCACCCTTAGGAAATTTCATCCCTGAAATTTGATAAGGATAAAATAAAGTAATTCCAAGTATAATTCACAACCATCGTGTGTACATCCAAATTTTCAACCATTTGTGCACTTGTGCAAAGTGTAACACGACATAATAATACGTGAATGTAATTAATGCCCAAACGGTACCTCCTATATGAATGCAAATTTTCTTAAAAATATTTCAAAAACATGATACACACATCCTAAATATGCTGGCAATATCTATATGAATGCAATATTTTGAAAATCAAAATACCTTTTTTGTCCAATTTTTCCACACTCTTACAAAATAAGAATGTAGTTCATCCAATTTATGCATCCAAACCCTACCAACTAACTTTAATATTTCGAAGTACAAAAAAGTCCAATTTTATGAATTCGATTTCTTATGTTACAAAAAGGTGGAAAACAGAAAACTTCACATCTTTTGTTTTTCTTTTATGTACCTTTTCTATCTACTTAGATTTTATGCAACTATTATATAAGAATTTCCTATCTTCCTATCTAAGCATAGCTTACATAAGAAAATTTCCTTTATTATAAATTTTCTTTCCAACTCACTTTGGAAAAATCCAGTTCTTTTCTATTTCCCGAAAATTTCCATTTATGTTCATTTGCCATATTTGCTGCTTTATTATTGCAGTTGTCATCATCGTTTGTTTTCCTTTGGTTATGGCATTACTCTTTCTTTTTAGCTTATTTAACTTAATTTACTGATCTAAGCTTAGCTTTTAAATAAGCCTTCTAATTTTCTCCATTAAAATAGGAAAAACAAGCACACTGCATAGCTACTACCAAGGTCTAAGAATCCTAGGACCATACCCCTACTGACAAAGAAAAATCCAAACCATAGGATCTAAACAACTCGCTTTTCCTTTACCATCTATGTGTCACAACTAGTCCTTGTTGTGTACTAAAAGTCTTTTCCAAGCAACAACCTAGGCTCTATGGTGCTTACGCACTCTACGGGAATTTACCATCATTCCAAAACAATTTTTGTTATCTACTCTACAGCCTTAAAATATTCCCCTGTCTTTCCTAGGTGCTAATTCCTTCCTACTCGATGATTTAAAAACGTGATTCGGCTCTATCACTTTTCCTTTCAGAACATTATTTTTCTCCATAAAAACTTATTTTTGCCAAACCATAAAATTGACAATTCATAAAAAAAACACAAAACCTCTTCCCTTTTTTTTCAAATCATAAAAACTGGAGTAGACAAGGACAACTATTTCTCAGTTAATTTCACAACCATTCATTTTTACTACACTAGATTAGCTACTCACAACTAGGTGCAAACATATACTCTATTCTAATTTTTTTTCAACTTATTTTGTTCAGTCACCATAGTTTATGTCAAAACAATTGCCAAAAATTTATGTCAAAAGAATAGAGATTTTCAAAATTTTCCTTACCGAAAATTTTAGCTTTTTCCACAAAATGCAATCTTTTCTATGTTTGGTTATTTAATTTTTCATTCTTTGTAGCTTAAAAACTATTGAGCTATACATGCTCTATAATGCACACATTTTTTTTTTGAAAGAATTTATTTTTATCTGAAATTTCATAAGAAATCAACATTTCCAAAATATACCTCATTTTCCCCATAACCCAATACGTACTTTTCAAACATGTTACTTAATTTTTTTTTCAAACATCAAAAATATTTCTTTTTGTTTCAAAAATTGTTTCTACACAATTTAGCTAGTACACATTTCACAATTTTGAACTTTTAAGGTCAAAACTTGAAAACATTGTAAACTACCTCCCAAAAAGCTTTTAAAATTTCAAGTTCTTAAAAGTTAACAATGCGGTTAGACTCAAAGTGGGTTTCTAACTTATTTAGACCTATCTAAATATCCCACAAAGTCATTTCTCTCATATATATATATATATATATATATATTTTGAAAATGGGTATAATTTTATTACAGGCTTTACAGCCCAAAACGTGAAGCTACAAACACCGCAGCCCAATTATATACAACATAGCCGATATAGACAAATTCCACTAACACATTTTCCCATGCAAAAGACTCATCGTTTTCACAAACCATGGGAAATACTTTTCTCTTCAATGATGCGTTTATGGCGGCGGCAGGCTTTTATCTCCTCGCCATAATCCCTGCCAACCCTCTCGATCCCTTCTTGCAGTATGAGACTGTGATTCTCCCTGTGTTGAGGTAAGCTTCCACCCTCTTGTTCTCAAAATCAAGTTGATTTCCACTTCGATTAGTTTGCTTAACTCTCTAATTGTTCTCCTCTTGTTGTTAAACACACGATTATTCCTCTCCTTCCAAATCCACCAACATGCAGTAGCTACGCAAAATGCTGTGTATTTTAACTTTTGCATTTACATTCGACCAGTTCAGAGCCAAGTAAGTAATTTCCTCTTGCAGATTGTTGTTATGGTTCGATTGATTATCTAGATTGAATCGTGCTCGAACAATTGTTAGAATTTCTATAGAAAAACCGCACTGAAAAAATAAGTGATGGTGGCTCTTCTCTTGAGTTTCACAAAATGAACATTGATTTGAGGAAATAATTCCCCAATTATGCAATCTATCCTTTGTAGGAAGTCGATACAGCATAGATTTGTACACTGTATGTGCTATTTTTGGGGGAATTACTTTAAACCACACTACCCGATGCCATGCAACAGTGTTTTCAGCAGAACGACATGCTTCCCATGCTTCTTTTAATTTGAATTTGTTGCTTGGTGCCCATTTCCAAATGTCAAACTCTCTGTCAATGAATAAAGGCATATACTGTATGTTTGTCTTCATTTCATTAGAGCATGGCAGAGAGTCACAATTCCAGCTATTGTTGTTAATGACATGACTTACAGTTAATTTTGGGCATCCATAAGCCGAGTAGGTGTCCCAGCCCAGTGTGTCAATCAGCGATTTGCCTTTAATCCATGGATCTTTCCATAAGTCCGTTTCTCTTCCACTCGCAAATTCACGCTCACAATTAGCTGCTAAAATACCTCTCATTTTGAGAATAGCTTTCCAGGTAGCAGAGGCATTGTTATCAGCAGCCATCAACCAGAAATTATCTTTCAGATATCTCTTTCTCATCCACTTGGCCTATAAGCCTTGAGCATTGATGATTTTCCACGCTTGTTTTAAGGTGAAAGCATCTCTCATGTCTTTAAGTCTTCTCAGTCCAACACCTCCTTCTTCCTTAGGTTTACATAAATCAGCATACTTGATTTTATGTAGTCCTCCTTTCCATATAAAATCCGCACAAACACTTTCAATTTTAGCAATAGAGGCTGCTGGAATTTGAAATGTTTGCAACCAAAAATTGACTTTGGCTTGAATTACCGTATGCAAAAGTTCAATTCTCCCTGCAAATGATAATAATCTTGAATTCCAGCCTTGTAACTTCTCTCTAATCTTAGTTACAAGCTCCGCACATTCACGGTCAGTAATTTTATTTGAAGATAAAGGAACACCAAGGTATTTAACTGGTAATTCACCTTCCTGCACCCCCAAAATATCAAGCACGTTACTTTTATTCACACAGAATTTGTTGAAGTAACATTTATACTTTTGCTCATTCATCTTTAGGCCAACATATTTCCCCAAGTTATCAAATAGCTTAGTGATCTGAAGCGCAACTTTAACATTTGATTTGACACAAATTATCAGGTCATCCGCGTACAACAAATGGCTAATGGACGGTTGGAAATTATGATTTGGTTGAATCATTTTCTCATTCTCTGCTATTTCCATCTGAAGAGTAAAATACTCCATTGAAATTGCAAACAAATAAGGGGAGAGAGGGTCCCTTTGTCTAATCCCCCTGTTGCTGGTAATGAAACCTTTTGGCACACCGTTAATCAAGATAGAAAAAGTAGGAGATTGAATACATTCTGAAATCAGTCTAACAATCTTTTCAGGAAAATTCATCGCCTTTAACATGTTTCTCTCAAATATATATATATATATATATATATATATATATATATATATTCCTAATCCATTTTCCTTTTTCTCAATTTATCAGGCCTACTGCCAAACCCACTAATATGAAATATTAACATTTCAGATACTAACATATGTGATCTATCTTTTTCATTGCAAAACACACTATATACTTTTATCCCAAACCACCTAAGGTTCTCTTATTCTCAAATTCCCATAATCGTCTCTTTAGTGTACATAATTGATATCCCAACCCTTTCCATTTGCCGCTCTTCCTATTTAGTGGGTTCCTTTTATGGATCTAAGTGAATATCTATAATATATTTATATTTTAAAAATACAAATACGTTCACTCACTATCTATACATGAATCCTAAACCTAAGCTCTGATACCAGATGTAACAACTCGAATTTCGACAGACCAATTTTTTTTCAAAAATCCCAGTCTATCAAAGGTCGAGTCGGCTTGTCTGGTATTCTGCAAAAAAGACAGAGATAATAAATATATCAGAGCTCACAAAATATCTCACAGTGCAATAGATAAAATGTAATAAATGTAGTCTTATCGAAGTAATAATACTGTCGAACCAGTATCCAAAGCTTTCATGTCTCTTTTACAAATGTAACCTGCGAGTGTGTTATGAGGACGGGCTCAAAACGCAAAGTTCTGGTGACTGGGCAAATTATACATTCTGAAATAACCCTACATATACCATTCAGTTATGTTTTCTTATTTATTAGGTTTTTTGGGTTAGCAGCACTCAAGGTTGTATACTCACGTCGTACCTATCTACTTTCCAGTAGATTAACCTAATATAACATATATGTAGTTACCCCCAACATATCAAGGTATCCCCCATAGTACCCTCCTTGCACGGTCTTCACCGTCATGCCATGGAAGCATATCCTATGTCGAACGACATACGAAAATCCAAATCATTACACCATGTTACCGCACAGAACCATCCTAGCTATGCCACACAAGCGTACAGATCACCATATCCAAACTCCTTGGTCGAATCAAGCCTTAACAGGGAGTAATGCCCTAACGTCTATGATACACCACCGATGCATGTATTTAGACCCTCACATGTACGTACTGTCTATTGTATCCCAAGTCCTGTAATAGGGCTGTAACCAATGCACGAAACTCGGTCGGGAGTTTTTCATATCTGTATAGGTCCGCACAAAGGACCTATAATACAGATATCCAAATATAGTCTGCATTTTCACGGTGGCTATGGCCCCACCCAGGCCCCTCCCTCAACTAGTGAAAGACTACATCAAGATCTAAGTGGCACTCCCCTAGCAAATATTCTGTTATCCAATTTAGCGTGTCCCGCAACTAAAGTATCGATAGTGAAAGATCGATGGTCTCTTGGTTTAGCTATAGTCTTTTCGCATCCCACTAACTGCCGATGACAGGTACCCGACAATTACTATCCTTAGTTTAGTCCTGACCAGCCTCCCCCGAGTCAATCGCCGAATCACCCAATGCCATCCGCCAAACCTTCTAACTGTTGAACTACCATTGCACTCAAGGTATACTCACCGAGTGGTGCCACGTAGACCAAACCTCTGCGAGTACAGCCTAAGCATGCACCGCAACAGATGACCACCACAAAGTACCCTACCATCTCCCTCGGAAGCCACGTGCTTCCCTCTAGTCCTGCAGAGCAAGCAAGAAGAATAACCAACAGAATAACCAAGCAGAATAATCAGATAAACGTGCTCCTCCTGTGTCTCAAGATACACTGATGATCTATCCCGCTGGGTTCTTCACCTTCGTACATGCGGACTGGTCCATACGCATCACGCAATCATGTTATTAGACCCTATATCTAATCTTTTAACCTCGCGCTTGCTTTATCATATTACTATTGACTTGATTACCCAAATATTACCTTTTTATTCAAATTACAAGGTTTTCCCGAGCCCCTTATATACCCGAGAAATGGACCCTACTCTCTTATTAATCGTACATGTTTAACTTAATCATGTTTTTATTTCATTAGTAAGCCCATAACATGTCATTCCATGGATTGTAATAAACGAAAATAATCTACAATGTTTTTACATTATTACCATGTCATTTACTATCCAATTACATGATTATAAGTCCAATAACATGTTTTACTTAATGTATAATCAAATATATTTTTTCCTAATTCTCATGTTTTCTTATGATATGTTTACTTAATATTCAATTAAATACAAATTATTTCATTCCATAAGTCTACTTTTATTCTTTCTTGTTTAATCATAACCTTGTCTTACACTGTAATCACAACCTGTTGTTTACTTATTAACTTATTTCTCTTAACTAAGGTTTATTAATAAGTTCTCGTTTTCATTTATTATAACCCATGTTATAATTCTACTTATCCTTAGGACAAGGCTACCTATTATATTACGTTCTTATTCATATCACTAATTATAATAGGTTATATTCCCTGTTTATCACATTTTCCTTGGTTCTTTAACATTAACCCAACTTTTACTGTTGTAACATTCATTTATTTGTTGTCTTGTATATATTCATTATTTCAGGAAAATATTTCACCCACCTCATTAGATTGATTAGTGGAAAGATATAAAGATCCATTTCCATAACGCATATAAATCAAGATCCATAGTTGCAAGCTATTTCTTTTATTATTGTCGTGGCCATGCATATATCTTTTTATTTGATTAGTGTGCAATACGGTAAAAGAACCCTATTTCACACTAGTCCCTTTTTCCTTTCTTTTCTTGCAACTACGTTCTTAGTAATTTTACCGTTATGGAAATGTATCAATTTTTCCTAAATCTATCTAACTTAGTCCACTACAAATTTCCCCTTTTTATTTTCTGAGTTAGATGTTATTTACCATTTCCAAATCACTGTAAATTTTCCATACAAATTAGGCATACCTATTCTCTTTCCATTATCCCGAATTTGACTGTGATTTGATTTACAATATCCAATTTGTCATTACAGCATTCTTAGTACCATATTCACGTTTATTGTAAATTCCATTATTTTTAGTGTTACAGTAATTCTTAATCCAATTAGCAGATTCATAGAATAGGTATGAACAACAGTATTATTCTTAACATAACTGAAAATAAATTATATCGCAATTACCATACTTTACAGTTATTTAATAAATTAAGAATAGCGGGGAACATAAACAGTTAATATACCATTATTCAAAAGGTATAATTCTAAATTAACTCACTTGACTACTTTCCCAACATTGACTTTGATCTAGATCTGTTATTCTGTGATCTTCCTAACCGAATCCATTATTAAAATATCCACGAATTCACAAATATGATACTAAAAGAAGAGGGATAGAAAAAGAGAAACCTATATAAATCAGATTTAAGAACTTACCTCATGTTGATCAGAAATCTAAACACCTACGTTGTAGATTTAAGTCCTTTATCTTCAAATCTTGAATCTGAACCCCTAATAACCAATATTCTAATTTCTGAAAAGAATTGGAGAAGAAAGAGAATAGAAGAGCCTTGGTAGCGTCTTAGAAAATATGAGTTTAAAGCTAGGCCCTGCTAGTCTATTTATAGGTATACAAGAAAGTATGGCCCATCGAATTTAACCACATAAAATCCGAACCGTGTAATTCAGAAAAACTCATCATCTAAAAACAGATCTGACCTCGATTAATTCGACCCCTATGTCAACCCACCTTAGAGGTAGGTCGACTCGAGGATCGACACATGGGTCGACCCAGGTGAGGCTTGGGTTGACTCATCTTGGGTTGGAACGTGTAATTTCTATTTCATTTAAATTGTGATTAACGTTAACTAATAATGTTTAATTTGTTTCTTTATATAATCCATCTGATTTATAATTTTCCACTTATAACTTATGTTTAAGTTTGAATTTTGAATCTGTGCGTTTATATATGCTTACAATCTTTTGATTTATTAATTCACTAATAACTTTCCCATACAAGCTCCATTTTGGACATGTCATATACCAAAACGAATTAGAAAATTGCCACGAACACAATGGTATATGTTTTGGGGATAAATTCTGAAATCATAAATTATCGATATTTTCATTTATTATATATAAAATATGGGGTGTTACAAGTACTATCAAGCATATTCCATAAAGGAAATCAAATACTTGTGTAACAATCCGGGAATTCGGAGCCAATTTAAATTTTTTATTTTGGCAAATTTAAAGAATTTTGGATATTTAAAATGGATTATTTTAAATAATAATGACGGAAAATTTATTTTCGACGAAGTTAAAACGAATAAATTAATTTTAATTATAAAACGAGCCTGAAACGCCGCGGTAGTTTGAAAATTCAATTTCGAATTTCAAATGAATGTACATGATTCAAAATAAATTGGATTTCAGCGAAAGCAGAAATATTTGAATCTGTTTGATGATATCTTTCTAACGGATGTAAGAAACTGAGATTTCGTTTTAGAAATTAAAAGATATGTTCAATTTAAAATTCAGAAAATTCCCTGTGGAATTTGTATATATTTTAATATATATATAAAGGCCTTGAAAATAGCCATTTTGCAAACGACCTCTGTTTTCGACGAAACCACTTTTGTTGGATCCGGGATGTCAAATTATTGCTAGGTTTCAAAATTCACAATTTTTGAAAGCAATATGTGAGCGTGGCGAAGCTAAACGTGTTTTAATAGTTTCAGTCAATTTGGATCGACCAGAAATTGGCCATTTTTCAAATGGTCTCAAAATTTGACAAAATTAGTTTTGTTAGGACCGTATCGTCAATACGACGCTAGAAAAAAAATTCGGGAATTTTTTGAGTCAGTATGTGGCCCGGTAATTTAAAATGTACGTTCAAATTGAATATATACTGATTTATATTTTAAATTCAACGGAAACTGATCGTAATGGTCGAATCGGCCTACGAAACATATCCCATTGTGTTCGGGATAGGGGTAATTGGCTAGGGACGACAGTCGTTGGGTGTCGTTTAGAGTTCAGATGAAAAGTCAATTATAGGAGAATTAAATTAAATAAATAATTAATTATAATATAACCCACACCCCTCCTTCTCTCTCCCCTACCCCGTCAGTTTCAAATCAAATGAAGAAAAAAAAAGACCGGAGGAACTCGATCTCGCCTGCGCCCCCCTCCATCGACACCACCTCCCACGGCCGCCACTGACCAGCGACGCCCTCCCACATGACTGCTCCGCCCTCGCTTCCCCTTCCTCCGATTAACCCAGTAAGTTCCTTTTCCCTTTTCCTTTCTGATTTTGATTTGTATAGCTTAGGAAAGATGATTTTGAGCTTTGAAAAATATGGTTTTTTATTTAGGAAAGCTATAATTTTTAAATAGAAAATAACAAATAAAAATATGGTTTTTATTTATTTGAATAGCGAAGGAAGTTAAGATTTTTAAATAGATAAAAATTTGATTTTTAAATTATAATAAAAATTTGATTTTTACATATATGAAGTAGCAATAAAAATTTGATTTTTACATATATGAAGTAGCAATAAAAATTCGATTTTTATATATATATATGAAAGAGAAATAAAAATTTGATTTTTAATGTGAACAACGTGAAAAGAATTGAGATGGAACGGATTGAAATCAAAAAGGAATTCAAACGGTTCAGAAATTCAGAAATGAAATGGCGGAGTGGAACCCCAAGGTGAGAACTTCTCACTTTAAATTTCCTTTTCTAGTTAAAAATATATACTAGGATGCAGACGGTGTTTAGCAGCACCCGACACCCATCGTCCACAAACCATGGACGACTTGTTTGCTTGTTTGATTTGTTTGTTGAGTGGATGGGAATATTGGTTTGAATTTGGTTTTTGGTGTGAATAATGAAATTGATTAGATTGGTATGTGTATGGCGTAGGCCATTATTAGACCGGGGATAAGGCTAGGCCTTGTCCCGTTTCTAGTATCGTACCGTTATGCCGCCGAAATTTTCTAAAATAAGTTAGAAAAATAAAAATATCATTTTATTGAATAAATGAGCTAAAATAAATTCATGTGTTGAAAGAAAATATTTTATCGTTAAAAATATAATTTTTAACGTGTGTGTGAATAAAATAAAATATTCATTTACAAATCAGACGATTTGTTTATGTACACTGATTTGGTTGATATGGATTGGGACGATAAATTTTACACATCGCCCAACTGCACAAATAAAATCTGTGTTTGTTGATGTGAAACCCCACACGGGTATTGGGATGATATTTAACGTACACTGATCCCAATTATTTAGTTGTATGTCGATCGATAGGTTGACAGACAGTTGTGTTGTGCACTTTGGATGATGGTTGATAATTATCGTTGTTGTTATATACATGTGTTGTATGGAAACCATATAATTAACATTATATGGTAATTGATTGGGCCTCATTCCAATTGGGAAAATAAAGAATATTATAAAATAAATTCATGTGTTGAATAAAAGAATATTCTTGTGTTGAATGAAAGAATATTCATGTGTTGAATAAAAGTATATTCATGTGTTGAATAAAAGAATATTCATGTGTTGAATAAAATATATATTCATGTGTTGAAGAAAATATTCATTTGTTGAATAGAATAACGAAGTTATTGAAATATGTAAAGCCGTGTTGATTAGATTTAGGTCATTTTGACGTGAACGATATTTAAATCGATTTTATTTGAATATCGAAAAAGGAAGTGATTTCAAAATATAACGTTTGAAAATATTATCATTTATATATATATTGATGATATGGAATATTCAGTTTTGATTTAAAATTGAATATGAAGTTGAAATCGTTTTGAAAACGAATTTAAAATGATTCATAAAATAATATTTGAATTGGAATCGACGAAATATATATAATATAAATATTATATATATTTAATGGCCCGAATAGAACGCGCTGCGCTGCGGTAGTGCGCGAATTTCGACCATTGACTTCGAATTGACGTTACGGGAGATCCGACCGTCGGATTCTCCTGAAACCAGAACCGTTGGGTTCGTATCGAAAAGAGCCTTCCGATGAATATTAGAAATTTGAAATCTAACGGTTGGATTTGGAAATATGTCCAAATAAAATTTGGAAAAGGTCGCTGTAAGTACAGTTCGACGACCGTTATTGGAAACCGACTGTACGGGCCTTGATAAAATTATTAAAAATATCTATAATTTGTGTAAAATCATAATATATGAATTGGAAAGAACTGGGATGAAAAATTCCCTATTTGAAAGGATAAAAATATATTTTTGTCGAAATGAACTAGTTTATAACTAGAATTAAAATCCAATTATATTAAAATGAATAAAATTGGATTTGAAGTGATTTTAAATATAACCGGAATTTCTAATATACGAATTGGAATGGATTTGAATCGAAATTATCTTCGGAATATTTCAATGTTGGATTTCGGGATAATACAGATATGGTTAAGGGAATTTGAAAGATATATTTATATCGTTATTTCCAATACGATATTTGTTGGTTTCAGAATTTGATATTGAATATAAGCCGATATATTTTCTATTCAAAGCCTTGTATTTAATATCAAATGGGATTTTGGGTTTGTCGTGAATGGTGTCTTAAATAACACTGTTCTTGAACCCAGTTGAGAAAAGATTAAATCTTTTTATTTAGATTTAATTGGAATTGAATTGAAATTGATTTTTGGGTTTATCGTGAACGGTGTTTTAAATAACACTTGTTCTTTAACCTGATTAACAATGGAATGTGACTTTGGGTTTACCGTGAACCGTGTTTTAAGGGACATTGGTTATTTAACCCAGTTAAAGATAAGATTAATTTCTTAGCTAGGAATAATCAATAAGAAATGATTTTCGAGATTAAAACTGAATTAGAGTTTTAATGAATCTTTAATTAGATTGAAATGATCGAGAATGGAGTATCACCAGTTTTGCTCCAAAGCGATAATTAAATCTTTAATTAGATTTGAATGGGAAATGGTAATTAGTTTTACCGATAACACCGTGGTGTTAGATATGGAATATTACCAGTTTTGCTCCATGGGATAAATAGGTTGGGATTGGAAAATAAGATAAATAATTACTTCGGTATGGTTCGCTAATCCCGATTAGTTTGGAAAACCTTAACATGGTTTGAAATGATATCCAAAGGAAGATTAAAGAATAAATTTAAAAGAATTTATCTTTGATAAAATTAATGGGAACCTTTCCCTAAGAATGTGAAATTTAGAAACTCACTGTAGGTTAGCTAAGATGGATGGTTTCCTGGGTATTGATCTGATGTTGGTTTCGGCCTTCGGGGTTAATATTTGGGGATTTGTTCTCTTGCTAATTTACAGTTAGTGACTGATGAATTGGAATGAGGCGTATGTTGTGTTTATGTAACACTTGTTTATTATATACGCGGATTATTCAGAAAGGTCGGGTTTATACCCATTCTGAATAACCGATTCGACGATATGTCGAAGATGAAGACGGTGGTTGAAGACCAGAGGTCTTCACATCGTTTGGATGATTATTGATGATCTTGATTGGGCTGTACACCCAAGAGGAGGGAATCAGTTGGTGATCGTCCAGACGTACTTGGAGATCGATGGATA
This sequence comes from Allium sativum, assembly GCA_030737875.1. Lineage (NCBI taxonomy): Eukaryota > Viridiplantae > Streptophyta > Magnoliopsida > Asparagales > Amaryllidaceae > Allium > Allium sativum. Next base: position 9,449,915 of record CM060926.1, on the reverse strand, counting down.
TGCGAGGAAAGTGCCTCCGGTTTCGTTCAGACCCAAAATGAACTTGTAAATGGATTGTGTGTCTGACATTGGTTTTTATTTTGTGTTGATTGATTTCTATTAAATATATATCTGTTTGGCGGCGGAGAATTTATTCTCTTGCTTAACGCCCTTCTCTGAGACGTACGAGCTCAGAGGTTATATATCGATAGATATAAATCGCATGGCATGAATTACCTGTGTGGCATGCTGATTTGCATGGATAAAGGCTTCTGTTGCAAAGCAAAGTCTTGTGGTTGATGATCAAAGCACGGCCTACGTGGCATAGCTTTGTGTATAGCGTGGATTCGCGAGCCTCACACCTCGGTATAAGTCAAAAACAGGATAGTGACTGCAGGGAGAACACGACGTTTCTTTCTATCTAGAGGTAGTGTCAGTGCTTAAACTGGCTGACATTTATATTATTTTTACCTATGTGGTTGTTGGAATGCGAGGCGCCTCGGATATAGGTCTGTTAGGACCAGAAAACGTGTGTTTAGGAATAATTAATCCTCAAACGTAAAGGAGGACCGGCCCTGAAGATCCAAGGGTTACCCAGAGAGAGTAGTCCTGAGACATTTGCTAGAGTGTCTCGAAGCGGAGAGGAGCTTGCCCCTGGCCTCGGCTCATGACGGAAATCCAATTTCCAATACGTGGTATTTCGTTTTTATTTGTAGAGCCTAGTATGGCGACATAGTAACATGGGATACTATGTCGTCTATGATTGATACATTTATATTTGAAGTTGTTTTCTTCACTTATAGTAATAATAAAAGATTAAATTTCGTGTATCAAGCATTATTTGGCTGTTATAAGGTAAAACCCTACCCTCCGGCTTGCATTGCATTGTGTGATGGGACCTGGGTCTTATAACAGCTTCATTGTTCTTTATTTAGCATTGCGCTGTTTGTTATATGCACTGGTATTCTTAGGAGGAAACCCGTTCCGTGTTATACGGCGTGGTCCCTTGATTTACCTAACTTTAAAATAAAGATTAATAATTGTTTTAGTTCTCACACCAGTCACATGACTGACCTGGAGTTTATTGTTTTAACCTAAACTCTGGGTGCCCTTATTTTCGACACGGGCAACTAGTAGTTTTGGTTTTGCAGATTTATATCCACAGGATCCTGGTTTATAGCTGAAGTGATATTCGGAAAGCTCTGTATCCGTGTATTTCTTTCAGTTATGTTTTGTATTATTTTTCCGCTGCAGTAATGTAATTTAAATCTCTGATATTTGTCGAATGTGTAATATTTATTCATACTCTGTATATTCTAGTATTCTGATGGAATTGTTGTAATAAACAATGAAATGTTCTTCTGTTTGCGTTTCGATTTGTCATGTTCTCAAAACGATCAGTGGTTTTGAACGGTCTTGGTCGGTTTAACGATCGATTCGAATCGAGTGAAATTCCTTACCGTTACAACTTGACACTGTTTAAAATGTCAAAACAATATCATCTAGATTTTTGGATGAGTCACAACTACCAATTTAATTAAATTCAAGTTCATGTGATACACATAAATCATTCATACGCTAAATTCTTGCTCAAATACATAAACTTCACCTCAGAACCAATACCATTCACTCAACCTTCCTAGTGCGGACTTCGATCAGGTTTCTCGATTAGAACATTTGTCTTCCTTACATAGCCTTTCAATATGATGGAAAAATTCCATATCATTTCAGGAATCCAAATCAAGTGTTCGCTTTCAGAACCAAATGAGAAATCCTTTTTTTGATTGATATAAATTACCACGAAGTTACGTATCCAAACTCTAGACCATACAACTTGCGTACCAAACAACCTACATATCCTACTTACTCGTTAGTGACTGGTTCCTTGATTATACCAATCATTTCTAAATCACTTTAACTATCTAATTAAATTTTTTAATTTTTAATTTACAAATTACCATAACGTGACTTTTTTGAAATATTGGTTTTGACCTAACTCAAAATCTACAAGATCAAATCATGTTTTTTCTCTTCCATTAGAAAACTATAATCCAACAGATCTGAAAGATTCTTATTCCAAAGAATTCCAACTAATATTGGATCTTACACATCCATTTGAACTTCAAATCGTAAATTTACGAACTATTGCCATGCGGCAAGCTCGTTTTAATTAAATTTAATTTATATGTTCAAACTTCATTAAATTAATAAAGTATAACCATTTTCTTTAGTTTTTCAATAAATCGAGCTATGTTTCCATATTTAACTTGAAAATTTTGACTATCCAAAATCATCGAATTTCCAACCGAGCCAACCCTTCGATGCATTTTCTTTAGGGTGTATAAAGAAAAGTTGTCTATGTATTAGCTCAAACAACATTATTAAGCGTTTTATAAAACTTAGGTGTTTACACAAAGATATGGTTTTAATAAACTAAGCTTATTAAAACCTTCTTACCAATTCTCATTTGAACCTGAGTAAATATTGTTTTCTACACCAATTAGGGATTAATTTTTTTCTAATTATGAACTTATTTTTCAAAAAGGAATTTAATTCAAAACAATTTCCTTTAAGGAAATTTAAAATTTTGGAATATCTAACTTCGAAATATTTTTAAGTAAACTATTATTTCAATTCTAATAACTCCCTTTTAAATCATTTTGAATAATATAAGGATTATATCAATTAAAACCATTTCAAAAGTATATTTCACTATCAAGCTTACTTAATTGCCAATACACATAAAATCAACTTATAGTATAATAAATTTTCTCAAAAATTTCTTTTCCAAATGATCAATTAGCCATTTAGATTATATTAACTAATCTTCTAATAATTATTGATTTTATCTTAATATTTATATCGAACACCTTATAATCAAACTATGAAACTTAATTCTATTCGATTCCAATAAACTTAAACCTGTTAATAAATGTCCATAAGTTAATAGAGCATACATCAATAACAAACAAACAGTAGTCAACACTCCTAAACTTTTTGAACATTACCAAACGAACAATAATAATAATAGTTTAATATTATCATTAACAAACAACCATACGTATAAATTGTATATAGTTTAGAAAAATTATTTCTTTATATACAAAATATATTCAAGGTAAAATACCTCATTTACCAAATTTTCAAAAATCAACATTGTGTTTACTTTCCTTGTTCAAGTGTTTAGAAGTACCTATCGACACCGTGGCGCCTCACGTCTTAACCAGAATTCATAAACAACTCAATAGACTAATTAACACAATACATTTTTTATAACGCTAACAAATACGCTCATGTATTTAAATATAAACTCTCAAACTCATCTCAGGGTCTCGCTTACCCAATCTTGATGATTTACCCCCACCAAATCCAAGGTTCTTGCCTAACCTTCAGCTCTGATACCCTAAGATAATTAATGACTAGGAGAGAAGAAAAGGAAAAAGAAAGGAACAGAAGAAACACAGAATCTCACAACGGAAACAACAATAAATAATAATAACGATAAATGAACTGTCACCCTAAGATACAATGTATATCAGAGTTTAATACGAATCCTATTAGCTGGAAAGTTATAAAATCTGGCCTTACAAATGTTGATAAGTAAAATAAAATACAGTAGAAATAAAATAATGCCATAAGCAAACTTCCACTCTACTCCATGAGCTCCACATGCAACTGAAGGCAACCTGGAAACAAGCTCGGTTTGACCCCGAGCATTATAATAAAATAATACATGGATCAGTCTGGAATACCAACTCGAGAAAACTCGAGTAACAGGAAACATGCAATAATTTTGTGAGACCATGCCACTGGTCGCGGAACGGTTTTTTCCTCATAATAATAACATATATGAATAAACATCAACACAAAACCAGATCACCGAAACAACAAGGAATGGGTGACATATATAAAAATATATGAACACTAACCAAAGGGAAATAACCAAACAACCCATAGAGAAGAGCATAAAACACTTCTCGATGGAAACAAAGATACCAATTCAAGAATTTGGATCCAATAATGTAAAGTAATTTTACTAAAGAAAATGTGACCGCACCGTTAACCAAGGACTACTAGTCAAACTCAACATCATTCAATCTCATCATGGATTAAAATTGAATAAACATCGCGAAGGGCTTATAACCTTTATGATGCAAATTTAAAATAGGAAAGCTTTTAATTATCTTATTAATCGAATTAGAAGTTTTCCAAATAATTAATGACTAGGAGAGTGAGCTTCCCTCATCGAATGTACACCTCTAGAATATATTGAGAACTCTGATGGCTCTCGGAAATGTTCAAGACGGACCTTGTACAAAATTCGAGAATCCAATATTTCACATCTGCACATGAGCATAACCAAATACAATCTAGAGTAAATGTGATAATACCCTAATGGGAACAACCCCACATAGCTTGACTTCCACTCGCTCTTTTGGTTCATCCATTTCAACAAAGGATAATAGTGCTCAAAGAACAACAATTTTTTTTGAATTTGATGATACAACTCAAGAAAGCTAAACCAATAGTTGCTAAATCAATTATCAGGAACACTCGAAAATGATCGTATATGGAAACTAAATCACATTCCCTTATCATTATATATCGATCCTAAACTTATACCATCTCCTAGTTAAAAATAAAGCCAGACAAATTTTCAAAAATAATTAATTAAATAAAGTCAGACAAGTTGAGGTAGTATTACCCCTGGGCACCATCTGAACAATGTTTTCAAACTTTGAGATAGAGTGAAGTTTTTATACCTCGACATCTTGTGCTAAGAGTATAACTAAATATATTTCATATAAGCGATATCGTTTATGGAAATTTCTTTCCATATCCGTATTGATAACCTTTAAACTTCAAAACCCGAACTTTTGCTTGGTTTTCACATCTCAGATATTTGAACGAAAACAATATTAACCATATTCTTTAAATTATTAGTTTTAAAGAGGTATTATAATTCTAAGTGCATTTTAAAAAGAAAAGTCAGAGCCAATGTTAAATCAAAACATCGATTTCAATAAACCCAACACAATTTACGCATAGAATTCAATTTCAAACCATTTTAACATAAAATGGACATTCTTATATAAAACTATCGTTTATGAGGTCTAAACAATAATATTTATCTTAAAGAATAATAAATTAAATTCAAATACTTTAATTTGCTCAAAGAAAATATTTATTATCCTAAAATATAATTTATTACACTCTTTTGTTTTTTACTTTATAAATCTTTTAATAATCTCCAAAAGAAAATAAACTAGTAGCAAATTTTGTTTATAACTTTTTAAACAACAAGAATTATCCCAAAAGATAGTTAATCACATTTATGGTCTTTAATAACCATTAAATCAACTATTTCAAACATTTTTATAAATTAGTTAACTATTCTTAAATCTTTTAAAATAAATAAATTGAGGTTGTTTTTATTCATTTCATTAAATAAATTCAACATCATTTTTAAAAGAAACTTAGAAAAAAAGATCAATCAAACCAAAAGCAATATTAGTTAAAGTAAGTTATTTGAACTAAAGCATCATTTCATAAAACGATTATTAAATTTCAATTAATCATTAATTAAAATAATTACTTAAAATAAAGTTTCAATAACTAAAATAATAAATTTAATTCTAAGTCATAAAATGATTCCAGCCTCCCATGACCTCCGACTGTCGAGCGCTTGAGATGGATGAACTCTAAACGTCGATACGAATAACTTTCTAGTTGGAAGTTTTTTCTAATTGTGGATGGATTGAAAGATTATATTAAGACCATAGGATTGAAGGTGGAAACAAATGGAGGCAAGGGTTGAAGAATGAAGAAGGGTTAAGATGCTTATATAACCTCTCAAAACAGCATTCATCTACGTTAAAAAAAATTGAACTCGAAACGAGACGTTCTTAGCTAATAACCCATATTTCGAAAACAATGGAATTTGTTTTGATAGCTATTTCGATCGTATTTAACAATTATTATTAAAATCAAATTATAAATTCAAATCGATTATCGTTAGGCCTTTTTATCGTGCACGACCACAAGACAAATCCGATGGATATGAAAATTGAAATCTTACAATAATTTACCATTCCGGATCTGGTGAAACTGGTTTGTCGAATTCCGAGATAGTTGAAAGTTGGTAATTTTATATATTAAATTATTATTCTAATATACAATCTTAATATCAATTCAAATCCAAACTATTTATTATTATCAATGTATGTACAAACTTGATTTAAAATCAATATTGAGTAACTAAACGATGCGAATGAAGTTATCAAACACATATTAGTTAATACTTAAATAACAAATTCTAATATTTAGAATTTCAAACATTCAAATTTATTGATAATAATTTCTTTTTAACGTTCATATCCAAATAGGATTCCAAGGCTTAAAAATAACTTAAATTGATTTTATACTCTAAAGTTCAAACTTAATTTGAATCGACAATCCAAATCCCAAATAAAATATAATCTAAATCAATAAATCTTAAAACTAATTGTTTTGAACATTTAATTAATTAACTATTCCTCTTATAAAAATTCGGTTTGTTACAGTCCATAGTATATTTTTCTTTAAAGCCATTTAATTCCTTTCTTTTACCATAAGTGTCTTTATGTTTATTTGTAAAGGACCATGGCTTGACTTCCTGAATTGCTTGGGAAATCTGCGTTGCTTCTTTGATGAACATCATATGATTGAGCAGCAATGTCGGGGGAGGAGTATGATTTTCCATACTTGTATCAGATGCTAAGGAGAAGCATCCATCAGATTGAAATAATTCATTATTATAAAGTTTTATAATTAAATAAGGGTCTGATGTTGGGCGGACATCAAATCCAAAGACCCGTTTAATTTATACCATTTTTCTCTTTTGTTGAACTTATTTTCTTTCTTTTCTTGATCATCCACTGGCAACTCAACATTTTACATTTGGGCAGCTGCAGTTTAAAGTTTAACATCATAACAAGAGAATGTTTACTTGGCACAAATATTTTTGATAAGCTTGAAAGATTCAACATGAAGGTTGGTAACCTTAATGAACCGGTTTGGTTCATAGGTCGCATCCTACATTCTTTATTTCTCATGTCATGGAACTCATCAAGTGATACTCCATCACTCTTTTATTCAAACATTATAGACATGCATCTACTGTTGATGAAGATAACATGTGTTAAAATGGAAATTTTTACAACATCTCTTTATAAAGGTTGTGTATTAGCCTTTCAGAAACTGCTTTAGAAACTTGTTAAAACATTGCTCTTTCCTAACAAATTAACTTGCTATAACATTTTAAGAAGTACTTTTGCGTCATTCATAAATTATGTTTGAATTTTTGAGTATATCTAGTACTGCTTAACATACAATAACAAAAAGCAATAATACAAAATTAATAAAAAAATATTGAGTACTTACATAAGTATTCTATAAATAGTAATTTATAATTAATAATTATAAATGAAAAATTAGACGAGTTGATTATCAATAATTCATAACCATGATTAATTACCAATAAATTATTTATAACTACAAATAGTTATCTAATACCAATAGTTAATATTTTACATCTAATTATTTATTATCTTTAATCATGAATAATTAGTAAATCACATTTAATAATCTATGCTTTGAAATCTTATTTGCTGTAATTTTCCTTAGTTTATAACTAAAAGGTAGTACTTATTATTTAATAGTTACCTTTTTTATAATAATTAGTTACTACTATTTTATATTAATAACTAGTAAGAGATAAAATATATTACATGTTGTAATATACAAGAGTGAATATGCTTGTGTAATATTCTATTTAGTCCCACATCATGGGAATAAGTTTAACATCATCTCCAAAGCCTATATATAAAGGAGCCAATGTAATAAAAATTATACACACTTGAACTAATAGAAATAAAAATCTCTCCTTATATCCTCTGTTCTCTCTAATGACTTTTCTTTTATTATGCGTTCTGTTTTATTTTATAACACGTTATCAGATATGCTATAATGTACTCTTTTCTTTTACTATTTACTTATTGGGTTTTAATTAGAAATGAGGCACTATAACATCGTAAAACATGTTACCTAAAGATGAAATAAATTTGCATTCTTTTCCTTGTTTATGATTTTTCCCACATGATTTTTCATAAAAAATGGAGCAGGAGCTATCTGTGAATAACGTGTTATTTATCTCACATTAATATTAATAAAAGTAACTTACTAATTATAGATGCTAAAATTATTTGAGAATCAACGTATATTTCTGTGGTCGGATCTGCAGAATGTTTATAATAACGTATATAGAGACAAATCACCGGTTATTCTTTTAATAATTAATTATAAATCATAAATTATACTAAAATATTAATTATAAAACTTAAACCTTTGTTATACATTATTATTTATAAACAATCATCAACTATAAATTATACTATATCAATAACTATTAATTAATTACTAATTAATAAATAATTATACAATATTATTAATTATTATACTAAATATTATTTTAATAATTTTATAATATTAAATATATTTATCAATTAGTAATAATAAATAGTTGACTTATTCATAAAATGCCTCTCTACACAGTATACTATAGAATAGTTGCTAATATACGTATGAAAAAGCTCTACACCCATGGCTGCCTTCAAAATTTCCCTTAACCCTATTTTCGATGATAACCCTAATAAGAATGGGGGCTTGTCTTCTTCTCCCCCATCTCTCTCCACCCTCATTCCTAATCTCAACCCTGGTATTCCTCAATCATCTTCTGTTATCATCGCTGATGAGGAAGGTTTCACAGTAGTGCAAAACCACAAGAAAGCCGTAAGATCAGATCATAATTCTAATGGATCTGCACATTTTCGAAAGGGGATTGGTAAATCACAAGAATACCCCTTTAAATCTAAGCAGCAACCCTTTCCTGCATTCAAGGTTTATCGATTTTAGCCCAAGATTCCTAGCAAAAATGTCCAAGAACATAGGCATTCAACAAAGATCAATTTGCCAAATGCCACTAAGCCATCCTCTTGGGCTGATTTAGTGAAAAATGGTGGAGAAAATTATGTTTTCGACTTGAAATATATTCCTTCGACTTCCACCACCAGCGATGAGAAGATAATCGTGGTGAGTAAAGAGATCGACAATAGAACTGAAAACAAATGGGGTTTTTCAGTGGTTGCCTACTTTTTTGGCAAGAGGTCGCCCTATCATCATTTTAGGGAGTTTGTTGCTCGTACATGGAACCGTAATGGATCATTTGAGATATTTACACGGGATAATGGCTTTTTTATAATAAGATTCTCAAATCTTGAAGATTGTGCGAAACTATTAAGTGGTGGTCCTTATTTTATCAAGGCAAGCTTATCATTCTTAAAAAATGCAGCAAGAAATTAGTTCTTAATCATGATCTATTGAGCACAATGCCTGTTTGGATCAGGCTTCAAGAATTAAATTTAAGGCTTTGGGACAAGGAAGCCTTTAGTGCTATGCAAGAATTCTAGCTGAAATCAGTGCAGATGTAGAATTACCCAATGATGTTTCCATATATATGCATGATGGGGAAATCGTCACACAACAAAATACTTATGAATTAGTTCCAGACAGATGCAAGATATGTAAATGTTTTGGCCACTCTCCAAATAATTGCGTTAGCAATAAAGAAATGAGAGAAAAGCCAAAAGATGTTACAGATCCTGATCTTAACATTGATATCAAAAATTCTGGAAACAATTCAGAAGATATCTTTCAAAAACTCCCTGATTCAACATATATTTCTCCATCTTTTGTTGGAGAAAAAAAAAGCGTCTTGACTCTCCTGCTAAAACCAACACAGAATTGGGTAATTCTGAACGGAACAATTCAACTCAGCACATTCAGGGGTCTGCAAAATTTCCTGAAAATTTGCACACTAAACATGCTCATAACAAAACTGAGGATGCTATAAATATAGTACCCTCAACAATGAAAGAGCATATCAATTAAAAAAGCAGCAAACAAAACAGTTCAGATGAGGGCATAAAAGCATAGGTCATTGAGTCCTCCTCTCATATGAAGGACCCAAGTTTTATTACAAATACAGAAGATATGAATAATTTAAATAAAGATGGGATAGATCAGTGTGCATCTCTTCTTTCAGCTGATCCCATCTTCATTGGTTCTTCTCTGTTAGTTGGTGGTCTTGCACCTACTAAGAAAACTGTTACTGAACGTGACATCCAGAATGCAGTTAATTAAAATGTAGTTGCTTCATAACCTGCAATACCATTCAAAACGAAAAAGAAACCCAAGACTAAAAGTTTAACAAATATAGTGTCAGGTGAAGAAACTGGAGATGATAAGGATCATGAATTCATAAAAAAGTACATAGATAAAAATGCTAAATGGGAGAAGCAGCTTAAAGCCATAGACAAAACAAGCTTCAAAAAAAAGTGCCAAGCAGCTGGAGGTCAAAGTGGACAACAACAAGCACAGTGCTCCACTGTAGCTGCTATGGATTGTATTCTTATTTTATATATTTTTATAATTATATATATGGATATCATTGCATGGAATATTAGGGGTCTAAATTCCCCTGGTAGGAATAGATCTTATTAGCTTTCTAAACAAGTATAAGCCTAGTATCATTGGTTTGCTTGAACATGAACTGAATGATAATAGTATTTTTGAATTTCAGAATAGGGGTGTAGCAAACTGGCATATTGTAAATAACAACCAAATGGTGGTAACGGCGGAATTATGATTCTGCATAATCCAAATATTTGGACTATTGACAGTTACTTTATTGACTTTCAATATATTTGTTGTAGCTTTAAGAATAAAGGTGGGTTTATTCTAAAAATCACCTTTATTTATGCGTCTAACTTAGAGGTAGAAAGACTAAAGCTATGGAATTGTTTAGAACAGTTTAGTGAAAACATTAAAAGCCCTGGATTATCATTGGGGACTTTAATTCTGTCTTTCATGGTTTTGAGAAAAAGGGTGGCATCCCTATTCCTTTCAATAAGCTTGAGAGAATTGCTAATTTTATTATAAAGTCTACTTTAATAGAACTCCCAATCAGTGGTAATAGATTCACTTGGAAATCAGGTGAATTTAGAAATATCCACTGCAAATTGGACAGGGTCGTATTAAACCAAGATTTTATTAATGCATTCTCTAATGTAAATTGTTGCGCTCTTCCTCAAAATTCTAGTGATCACACCCCTATTCATATTTCTTTTTATAATAATGTTTTAGGGGTTAAAAATTCTCCTTTCAGATTTGTTAATGGCTGGGTTTATGAAGATGGTTATAAGGAGATTATTTTTAACAGTCTTAAAAATAACCATTTTGGTGCTAATCAATATAAGTTTAGCAAATCTCTGCAGATTATCAAGGGGAATATTAAAAGCTGGAATATTTCTAGAATTAAATCTGACATTAAATTTAATAGGGATGAATGTGAAAAACTCTAAAATGATTTGGATAATAATAGCTCAGACAGTGATAAGGCTTCTCTATTTTTTGATGTGCAAGCCAAACTTGTTAAATCTCTGCATATTAAATCTATTAATATTAGGCAGAAAGCCAAAATTTACTGGTTAACTTTAGGAGATGAAGCTAGTAAATTCTTTTATACTAGAATGTCAAACAAAAGAAACAGAAATAATATTGGTAAATTACTTGATTCAGATGGCAAAATAATTAATGATGCCTCTCTCTTAGAGAAGAAGGCAATTAATTATTTTAGCTCTTTGTATAACTCTACAGACTTATCAAGTAATTTCTCTAATATTTGATTAACATAGAAATGTGTTTATTTTATGCTCTTATATTTTATCTTTTGTAAATAAATAAATATTACTTTTGGTATTTTTGGTATATTTTCACAAGTTATCAATACATGCCTCATTTATTTCAATTAAAGGCCAATTTCAATGAAAAAAGCTACTTCACTATATCAATCACATTTAATTGCCATGCAAAGAGAAAGGGAAGGCTTTGATTACAAATCTCCAGTTAAGCATATGCTTATCTTCCCGCTTACCGTGCCATACATCAAAAGGAATGCATTGATTACAAATTTTCAAATCAAGCACAATGAAAGGAATATTCCTTTATCTTTGGAAAGAATTAAATATCATTTTTGGCCTAATTATTCTCATAGAAAGGGGACTACAATCCTATAAATACACCTTGTATCCATTGTAAAGATATCGATTATTCTGTACTTCTTTTCTCCATTAATAAAAGTTCTTTTTTTTTACATTTTCCTGTATTCTTTTATTTTCATGGCAATTTGTGTTGTCTAGTCAATTAGATTTGCTAGAACACAATTGTCATTGCAACCATTCTCATTAGTGATTGACTGTTTGATTAGATTCAACGGTAATCCTAATTTAACATTCTTATTAGTTTATTTTCGTTCTGCAAATTTATTTCCAGCACTTTGTTTTATTTTTAATAATTGAATTGATTATAGATTCGATTATATTCAAATCTATAGTTAATTCAATTGCAGTGTTACTTGTTTTTATTGAAAATTAAAATTTTAGTTATCGATTCAATTAGATTTGTTCTGAATTAAATTGTAATTTCAATTTTATCTCATCTCCAAGATTTGTCTAACTCGCCCACGAAATTATATAAACAAATTGATTTAATTTACCTCCCTGTGTTCGACCTGCATACTACACGATCTGTGCGCTTGCAGTATTATTTCATAAATCGCGCTTTTCTAATCCATAGAAAAGCGTCGATCAAGTTTTTGGCGCCGTTGCCGGGGAGGTAACGATTAAATTTTATTATTTATTTAATTTCTGATTCGTGTTAGTTTTTATTTTTATTTTTTATTTTAATTTCTTGTATATAAAAAAAATTCTTGGTTGTTAGATTTGGTATTATTCATTGATACTGAAATCTTTTACATAAGAGAATAAATAAGGAATTTCCAAATTTTCTTTACTTTCTTTCCTGTTTTCACTGTATAGCTTACCTTCTTTTACAAAACTAAAAAAAAAAATCCTTTTCCATTTTTCTCTCTCTTGCCTGATTTCCTTCTATTTCTTCTCAATCAACCCCCCTTTCTCCACAAAATCCTTTATTTTATTTCCTTTTCTTTTCATTTATTTCTTTCCCTTTTTCAAATTTTTCCTTTTCCGTTTTTTAATTTTTCTATCTCTTCTTTTACAACAATTAAAAAAAACAATTCCTTTTTTTTCCTTTCGATTTCTTCCTCTTCACAATTTCCTTCCAAATATCTCACATCCTTCTTCTTTTACAATTTTCTTAAACAACAAAAAAAATTCCTATTATAAATTTGTTCCTCTGCCTTGATTCTCTTCTCTACCTTAATTCTCTTCCTTTTTCTCAGTTTCTTTCTTTTTTTACTACTGTTTACTTTTTATAGATTCACAAAAAAAAAATCTTTCATTTCCCTTTATTTCTTTCCCTCTTTTTTCTCCAATCTTCTACATTCTCTTTCTTCTTTTCAACCACTCTTCTAAAAAAAGGGTCTTCTCATTTATTTCTTTCCATAATATAGTTTCTTTCCACATTAAAAAAATAAATCTTTCTGAATTTTTCTTTCCCTTGTTGTATACTAATCTATGAATTAGAAAAGCGCGATATTTGTAATAAAATTCTGCAAGCGCACAGGTGTGTAGCATACAGGTCGAACACAGGGAGGTAAATTAAAATCAAATTATTTATCTAATCTCTTGGGCGAATTAGACGAAGCCTGGAGATTTTGTTGAAATAAAAACAAATTGAAATTGCGAACTTAGGATTATCGTTGAATCTAATCAACGATTAATCACTAAAGAAAGTAAATTGCAAAACAAGAACAACAATGCAGAAAATAAAAGTGCAGAATAAGAAGAACAACAAAAATAAAATTAGGATTATCGTTGAAACTAATTAAACGACTAATCACTAATGAAACAAATGTAAAATACAATTGGTGCTCTTCCAAAACTAATTGTGAAGACAACACCTATTGCTAAGAAAGAAAAATGCAGAAATAGTAAAAAGGAAGAACTTTTATTAATGGAGAAGAGAATACAGAATAATGGATGGTGGCTACAATGACATTACAAGGGTATTTATAGGATAGATAGCCAAACCCTAACCCTAACCCTAATACAATGATAGATGGGCCTTAGGGAATTCACAAAAGAGTTTACAATGAGAGTTTCAAATGGGCCTTAGTTAAACCTATTAAATTTTTGGCCTTTCTTCTTTTCCTCTTGGTTCTTTGACAAGCTTCCCTTGATTTAAGAAATTCTTGGTCTTTCTACCAATCACTTTCTTGTCCAACAGCAACTAGATGTGAGATCTTCATCTACAATTCTTCAAAATGTAAATATATACCAATTTGATCTCCATTTCTCTATTTTTCTGGTTGCATGCGGGCTGGGTTGGAATATTTGTAAAAGTAACAAAACAATACCCAAGTAATATTTATTTATATACAAAAGATAAGAAATAAGATCATAAAATAAACACATTTCTATGTCAATCAAATACCCCCACACTTATCTTTTACTCGTCCTCGAGTAAAACAAGAAATGAAAAAACTAGACTAGATAGGTCACACTTTCGTAGGAAACACGATTGCATTGAGCGTATGCAACAAGCCGTTAAACCTCTATGTGTGCCTAGTAGGACGAGTGGTGTCTCGTGAGGGTTTTCAGCGGATACTACACACAAAATCCAAATGCAGTATGCTATGATTCTAATGAAACCACATGAATGCAATGGACATATGCAAAATAAAAGCAAAAATGAAAACAAGACTTGTTTCTGAAGTGGTACAACAAATTAAATTAACAATTTCTAGTCAGTTGATTTTATTTTAGATACCTCAACTTGTCACAAATTTTCAATATAAATCAAGTTTTCAAATGTTAAATTCCAGTTTGGCCAGTTAGTTCGGTCGATAACATAGTGCAGCCATGAAATAAATTCTTAGTTTGCTTGGCACAGTTTGCAAAGTGGTATTTTTATTTTCTCATGTATGGCTAGTCAAATCAATAAGGTCAAGAAGTGTTTGGGCATCATCGCTTATTCTTTATTCTATAAAATTTTAAAATTTATGTTCAAGTACATACACCTAACTTAGAAGACCAAGGTTTACCACCCATGCACTGCCTCGCGGACTAACGGAGAGTAGGTAAAGAGCTTGGTGGATTGTGCAGGCCGACTTTGACATTGTCAACAACGTGTCGGTAATCCTTAGGTGTCCAATCTCATAAAATGAGACCAAGATATTCCAACGCTGACTTTGTCAACAACATGTCGGATAGAGCTTGGTGGGTTTGCACACCAACGCTTGATATACAAGCAATGTTGCATACCCTTGGATTACTGTTATTATTATTGAAAATATAAGCACAAAAGAGAGTTACGCGAATTCAACTTAACACAACTTAGTTTTAAAGATTTGAAAAGTCAATATAAGTATTTTAAGTCCTCCACTTATTTAAACAAAGTCTACAATATAGAATAGATTTCATGGCCATCACCTAAGAATCTCCCTGTGTACCGGTTACACTATTATCCCTCAAAATTAAACTTTTCATTATATTTCAAATTCGAATTTAGCTGAGAGAGAAAAATACTATCAACTGGATAAAAATTGTAAACTTATTTTGTTGTATCAATTGAAAATGAGTCGTATTTCAAAAAAAAATGGCATGTTATTACAGTCTAAAAAACTGGCATATTACTACAGTCTAAAATGCATGATGGTCCTATTTAAATGATGAAAATGAAAAGAAAGAAAAATAAAGAAAAAAAACGAAAATGAGTGAAATGCAGACTCCCCCCCCCACACTAGAACTAAACAGTGTCCACACTGTAATTTTTTTCTATAATTGAAAGATAGTACCCAAAGGTGTATCAAATGCAGAATGATTTGTAAAATGAAATGCAATTTAACCACTATATGCGAATGCCAATTATATACAAAATGAAATTTATAATGACGGTGAGTTTTATGTGAAAAATGAGATTTTTCTTTCCCTCCACTGCCTCTATCGAAAATGATGGATGATGATTTCGTATCTGATTTTTGAGGTACAAAAGGCATGTCAGTGAGATCTAAGATCAAAATCCTTCCTATAAAATTTTTGTCCTGCCAATGATTTAAATCATTCAACTGAAGATTATTATAGTCCCATAAGCCTGAGTTTTTAACAATGATTTCTTCTGATGCTATGGAATTACGATTATGTTTGAGACGTTCCATATATCCATCCTCGTCATTCAAAAGTTTAAGCTCATCTTCGAACAATTCCTCAAAAGACATAGTGCACACGTCAACTGAGGAAAATGAAGTTTTTAGAGGAGATAATTCAGATGTGCCATCTAAAACTGTTTCTATTATGTCAACTTCTCCTATTTCGATCTCTTTGGGTTGATGAAAAATATTCAATTCAATGGTTAAGTGCCCAAACGATAGTCGAAGTTGGCCGCTCCTACAATTAATGATAGCATTTGAGGTTGCTAAGAAGGGACGACCCAAAATCAATGGAATTTGACTACCCTGACTCAAAACAGGCTCGGTTTCTAGAACTATGAAATCGACAGGGAAGTAAAATTGTTCAATTTGAATCAAAACGTCTTCAATTATACCCAATGGTTTTTTAAAAGATCGATCAGCTAACTGAAGAGTGATGTTTGTTGGTTTAATCTCCCCTAATCGAAGTTGACGACAAACAGTGTAAGGAAGAAGATTTACACTTGCACCGAGATCAAGTAGGGCACGAGATATGTGAATGTTTCCTATTTTGCAATCAATTGTAGGGCAACCGGGGTCCTTGTACTTGACTGGGGCAGGATTCGAAAGAATGGAGCTTGTATTCGCAGTTAGAAAGGCAGTTTTAGGAACATTAGTGGCTCGTTTTCGGGTGCATAGCTCTTTGAGACACTTGGAATATTGAGGAATTTGTTCGATGGTGTCTAAGAGTGGAATATTGACACGAACTTGTTTGAAGATTTCAAGAAATTTTTCAAAATTTGCATCCTTCTTCTTATTGTTAAGCCTATGAGGATAAGGGGCTATTGATTTATAGACTCTTTCAGAAATTTGATCGTTCGAAGAAGAAGGTTTCGATGTGGAAAGTGATTGAGGTACAGGAATAGAAGGTGAGATGCTGTGATTGCCAACATTAGAGGAGGAATTATTATCGGGGTTGCTGACATTAGAAGAAGAGATGTTGGGGTTGCCAACATTCGAAGAAGATGGGGTTTCATAAGGTTCCAAGGAGTTGGCATTGGTTGCCATCGCAAGAGTGTCAAGCTTTTCAATTGGGGTTGAAATTGAATGGTTGTCGGGATTGCCAACATTATTGTCAATCATTTTTCTAGACCTCAGGGTGGTGACAACGTTAACCGAATTATTTCCATCCTCACAAGAATTCACAGTACGAGAGTTATATTTTGGATTCACCTCGGGTTGACTAGGCAACTTTCCTCGCTCATTACTTTTCATTAGTTCCTTCATCATATTCATCATTTGTTCGAGTTTAACATCTTGATTATTTATTTGTTTTTCTAATCGAACAATATCTTGTGACAGTTGAGAAGATTGGGAGGATTGGTTTGATGATTGAAAGTTGGGGTGCCTATAAGGTTCACTCGAAGGCTCAGGTAGAGGTGAAACATGAGAAGTTTGAGGACTAGAAGAAAATGGAGCTTGGTATAATGAATTCGGTATCATGTGAGATGGATTTGCGACATTATTTGAATTAGACCATGAGAAATTTGGATGATTTCTCCAACTAGGGTCAGATGTGGATGAGTAAAGACCATTTTGAGCTATGACATTGACTTGGTCTTGGGGTAGTCCATTGAATTGAGGAGTTTGAGTCTCTAAGGGAATATGAATTGTATCCACGACATGCACTCCTTTAGTGGAAGCACGGATGGGAACACGAATGGACTCCCATTGCATGTCCTTTTCAGAATAATCCTCTAAGAATTTCCAAGCTTCATTGGCTGTTTTAGACATAAAATCTCCCCCACACATTGATTCTAGTTGAGTTCTAATCTGATAGTTTAGACCCTCATATACAATTTGACATAAGTAATCTTTTATGATTCCATGATGAGGACAACTATACAGTAATTGGTTGAACCTATCAAAGTATTTTGAAAAAGTTTCCCCCTCATTTTGAGAAAATTGATTTATTTCAGTTCGAATTTTTAGAGTTTTGTGAAAAGGAAAAAACTTTTTCAGGAATACGCTGACGAATTCATCCCAACTTCTTATTGACTGTTTGGGAAGAGAATTTAGCCATCTTTTAGCGCTTTCAAGTAGTGCAAATGGAATTAGCCTTAGCTTGATTGATTCATTAGATAATTGTTGCATTTGAGTTGTGGATGAATACAATTCAAATTCACTTAAAAATTCATAAGCATTTTCAGAACCAGTAAATTTTGGTACCCCTTGAATAAAAGAATGTTTAAGCTCAAAATTTCCTTCAACCGGTGGAAGTACTATGACAAAAGGTTGAACGGTTCTAGTTGGATAACATCGATCACGAAGAGACAAGGGTCTATCCATTTGGATATTGAGATTTTGAAAATTTTGATTTATTTGATTTTGATCCCCAAAGTTTGGAAAGTTGTGATTCACTCGATTTTGATCCAATTCGTGTAACAACCCGTATTTCGATAACATGTTAAGACGAGAATCAAGGCAGAATTTAATTTTAAATTCTGAATCAAGTAAAACGGGCTATGCCATTGCGTTCGTCTCGGAAAAATACGCGAAATAGAGTCCGAGTTTTCGGAAATCGGAGTCCGTATGACCAAGTTATGGTCCGACGAAGTTTTCAGAAAATTCAAGTTCAAAAGCGAGTTCTAATTTCGAAAATTAGAGCTGGAAGGCTAGGCGGGAAAAATTCCCGCCAGGCACCCCAAGTCGACAGCCCTGTCGACTTGGGAGTCGACATGTCTTGACCCAAGTCGACAGCCCTGTCGACTTGGGGGTCGACTTATGGTGGCCGGGCAGTTTTGCCTGGTGCACCTATTTTCTGTCTTGGCTAGGTTTTTGGGCCTGGTTCGAAATCTGATGGTTCAGGTTGATCCTAGGGTTAATCTAAGGGTCCTAACTAATCCTAATCTCTATAAATAAGCCCCTAACCTACCCCTAAACCCTCATTATTCATTCATGCAACTAAACTATGGCAAAAAATTTACTCTCATGGTCTCCACTCTCATTCAAAAATTCCTAAGTAAATTTCTATGAGAGGTTTCATGATCATGTGAGTGTTAGAGAGTCTTTATGTTAGTATGAGAGCTTCTCAAGTTGATTTCAAGGCTAAAGCTTTGACCTTTGTTCATCAAGATGGGGTTTTTATTGATTTGGAGCTTTCATCTTTGGGTTTTTGGATGATGGCATGCATAAGCTTTGTCTCAATCTTTAATTTAATCGATTTGTGCCTTCATAGCAATGTAAGCCCTTTCCCTACTCTTAGATATTAACTATGAAGTTAAATGTTCATGTTGCAAGTTTGGGTTTGATCATTGAGTATGATACATGCTATCATGTCATGCAAGTTTATGAAGTCATTATCTTGATCTTGTGGGCTAAAAGCTACAACCTTTATGTTGAAATGTTGCATTATGCAACATGAGAACCCTCATAACCTTTATGTCAACTTGCATATGAAGTCATAACCCTTATATGATGATATATGCGAGTTACTAGTCATCATTCCATGTCTTTTGTCACCATGATTCGCTTATGTGCCAAGTTTGGGTTTATGCATGTTTTTGAGGCTTAAGAATGTAACATGCAAGTTAGTGAACACATTTGTGCCTCATTTGCCACCATGATTAACTTGTGGCTTAATATCCATTTTTGTCATGCCTTTGCCAAGTCTCTTCTTTTAATCCATTACGTTGTTGCGAACGTATATACGAGTTTAAAACGTTGGGTTATGTTATGGGTAATTTCTAATGACATGAAAATATAGCTCAAAAACATGACTTGAAATATAATGGAAGTTGACATGTGAGTATGGTTGAAAATATGAAATTGGGAATTTACCTATTAAGTTAGGTCTACCCATACTATGGAATTGGGAATTTACCTATTGAGTTAGGTCTACCCATATTCTTAAGAAAACTTGAATATGAACATGACACTAGACTAAACATGAAAGTGACCAACTCGAGGTTGGGTTGAGTTTGCAACATAAAGCTACCCGGAACCGACCGGCCTAACTAGTAGTTGCAAACAATAGGACCCAATGTGAGAAGTTGGTCATGTTGTGCTTGAACCCGAGGTTAGACCAAGTTGTGGTGTAAAGCTACCCGGAACCGACCGGCTTAACTAGTAACCACAACAAAGTCTAATGTGAGAGGTTGAGGTGCATTAAGTAATTAATGCCACATGATAGGGTTAAGTTAATTTGATTAATGACTCTTAACCAAATATGACATGGACAAATGGGTTAAGTAAATTGATTAGGCTAATGATACTTAACAAAACATGACAAGGTTGGGTAGGTTAAGTAACTTGATCTGCCTAATGACACTTAACCATTTTTATATGACTAGTGGACGGGGTTAAGTTAACCAACACTTAATCAATCCAACCCAATAACTTGGTAAGGTTAAGTAAGTTTTCTTAATGACGCTTAACCGAAAAATACAGTTAATGGATGGGGTTAAGATTAGACTCAACTAGTCTAAACATGGAAATCGGATGGGGTTAAGTTAGCCTAGACTTAATTAATCCCACTTGGTAGTTTAATGGGGTTAAGTTAAACACTTAACTAATCTAACATGATGATTTGATATGGTTAAGTGACCTATACTTAACCAATCTAACTCGTGAATTTATTGGGGTTAAGTTAACCTATACTTAACCAATCTAACATGAAAACATGATAAGGCTAAGTCACGAATCGCTTAAATACGCTTGACTGATTTGACTCAGTAATTTGATAAGGTCAAGTAAATATATACTTAACCAACATGAGCATGGTTTGTAGGGTTAGGTCTTGAACTTGGATACTTAGCCAATTTTGACATGATTTGTAGACGGGTTAAGTCATGAACTTAAGTGACACTTAATCCATTATGTAAACCCTAGTTCTGAGGATTAGGTGGATAACCGTAGTTAACGAGGATAACGGGAATAAGGCTAAGTGGTAAACCTTAGTTGAAGAATAACTAAGTAATGATTCTTAGTCAAGGAAATTTAGACCAGTTCATTGATAGATGAGTAACCTGATACGGTAGGTCATCGTTTAAGTATACGAGTAGGAGCAAGTATCTGATTTAGATAAAGGCTCCAGCGAACTGGGTAACGAAGCAGCGGCTTCGGGGAACGTGAGGATATTCTTGGTATCCCTCTGTGAGCTGCCAGGTGATCATACTAGGCTCATGAGAGGTTAAGGTCTGCGTTAGAAGAACCAAGAGTATGCCTTGGTTGCTATACGAGCGACCTAAAGACGGGGATGGATAGGGGATAGTCGACGATACACGGTCGTACCCTAGATAGCATTTCGTCAGGCTACCTACCATCTTTGGTCAAGCGTGTACGTACGGAAAGGTAGAGAACACCCAAAAGACCATAATTGCTATCTAATTATGGTTGCGGTAAGGCTAGGATTGTGGGTTGGCCAGTAGTGTGTTCTCATACAGGATTTATCCTGTCTTGTCTTTCATTAGTTGAGGGAGGGGTCTCGTGGGACCATAGCCACGTATAGAAAAAAACAGACCTTAGCATCTGCATCGGCAGATAAATCGAAAGCTCCCGACCGAGTCCTGTATTTCTTGATCTGCCCTATGACAGGACTCGGATGGCACGATGTGATACATGTGCATACAGTCATGGAAAAACGATTCACGATGAGTGCATGGGAAAAAGGGCGCGGTTGATGGTTAGCGTAATTCCTAGTGGCCCTGGGTGGTTGAACCAAAACCGAGATACGAAAACGTGCAATAGGTAAGCATAATCCCTAGTAGTCCTAGGTAGCATAAGTCCTAGTTGTACAAACGATGATTCATGTTGAAAGACCCTAGTTAGATATAGGGTGACAGTCCAAAACGATCTTAAGGATCATAGAACTATGTTAAAGTAATATAGAATCTCATGGGAAAGCCCGTATGGTCTACGGCAAGGGACTGAACATTTACATGGAATGAAACATACGAGTTGAGTAACCTATATATGCGATATATTAGGTTGACATGGACCATTACATGACTTTTGAGTAAGGGTCATTCATGGTTAACACATGATACGGTGGGGATACTAGTACGGTAGGTGCAGAGCTAAAAGACAGGATAGAAACCATGGGATGTTATACGTGATAGATATCTTGGGGATATTATACTTGATAGGAACCTGACGATGGGATACCTTGTTTTATCTTGACATCGCAATTTATCATGACACCTTAGTTTATCTGAGTTCAGTAGTTCATCCTGTTATTTTGATTTAGCTTATCTATCTTGTCATCATGCTTATGTTCATCTCAGTTTCTCATGTCACTTAACTTTACTAGTTTTTATGCTAATAGTAGATAGGGCTTACTCAGTCTTTTTGACTGACCCGTTTTGTTTCGCCTCTTTTCTTCCGTTTCCCCCCCAGGTTACAGGGAGGAAATACTGTTGTTTAGTTCGGACTTCTTCTGCTTGAAGGTCATCATGGATGGCTTGGACTTTTCTTGGCTATGGCTACTTTACTGCTTTTACTTGGGGAATAATTTATGAAAAAGTATTTATGCTTCTTTACTATTGCAAGACAGGTTTTGATGTACTCTGATGTAAAAGGCTTTAGACCTTATTTATTAATGTTATGAAGGTTCGATTTTACTTCCGCTATTTTTATGTTCTGTCTTGTGATATTTCTGTGCATGTTTACCAATGATGCCCCTCTAAAGCTAGTGCATTCCTTTGCGAGTGACCCTAGCGGAGGCGGGGTGTTACATTTGGTATCAGAGCAGAAGGTTACCAGACTGGGCAAAAGTTTTTAAAGACCTTCTGAAAACTATTTGAAAATCGTTTACAAAGAAGCATTTTTCAAGAAAATTTTCTTTTAAAAGAAAAAGGCCATTAGCACTATCCTTGTTTCCTTAATTGAATCTCTTTTCCTTTCTTTCCTCCATCTGTAGTCACAGTGGTTTTAACTGCGACTAGTCTTTTCTATCTACGAAAGTGCTTTCCATACGATGGAGGTGGTTCTCGAGAGACCAGTGGCCGCGTTATAAGAAAGGATAGTGAGAAATAGGATAAAGGATACGAGCTTAAGGATGAGCAACTTGTTGGTATGGCTTAGTCCTCAAAGGAGGGAGAAAGATGAACAATGAAACCATGACGAGAGAGTACCTTTGGCATGGTAAAACGGGGCGGATAGTTAAGTATTATGGGACAAGGACAAGATCATCGGGAGGGCAATAGTATGCTCTCATTTCTAGGGTACCTCGGAAGGAGGGTAACGATCTTGTTAAAGGTTTAGCTTTTCTTCTCTATCATCCCGTTAGGACTTCGTTTTTCGTATCATTTAAGTTTGCTTCGATAAGTTGAGTCTCTGCACCTTAAGTACTAGCGTAATAGAGAATCCCATTTTTGTCTCAAAGTCCTATTGGAGAATCAGTCCATTTATACATGACTTGTTTGGATTTGAGAATGTCTATGCCAAGTGTTGGGTTTGGAAATAATGCTTATGTTTATAAGCTACGGATGGATTCTAGGGATGAAGTGGTTATCCAGTAGGGGGTGCCACTCTCGGTTTTGATAGGAGGGTAGTTAGACCTTTTGACTAGCCTTGGTAATACCCTCGAAGTATCGTGTAACCTTTTTTGAGGTTCTGTCATGACTAGTTACTTAGAATCCCTTGATGCCTTTATTGGAAATTTGAAGCCCGATCGAGTGGTGTTCGCCGATAAGACGGACGGTTTACTTCATTTATGCATGGGTTATAGAGATCACCCTAGTAAGTGCGCTTGATAACCTGGTTTACTTTCAAGAGAAAGTTCTGCTACATGGAATAACTTATAGTATATAAACAAGATCCAAGATTCACTAGTGAATTTTGGAAAGCTTGCATGAGATCATGAGTACGCAGTCATATTTGCGCCAAGTATTCTGGAAAAAGGATAAGTGCAAGTGGAACGAGAGGCAACGAAGAAATGAGTTCCAGCTCATGTTATGAAAACAGGAAATAAGAAGCTACGAAATCGTGAAGTTAAAAGACGATCAAGACACAATGGAATTAAGCTCAAGGAAATACGACTTTGATGGTCAAAGACTAGATACGCGCATGATATCTCTTTTTGGGAGTATATCCTTGATCCCTGTTTTCTGTGGAGCTTACTTGTAGGCTATCTTGTGGACATCATCTCGGTCCTATTTTCTGTTACAAACCCCGTAAGGAGTTTGTCTTGTTTATCTTCTTGACCCTGTTTCAGGGAATCTTAGGTAGAATTTTATGGATGTAAACATGTGTTTGAAACATGTTATGATTGATATGGTTGCAACTGGTAGCAAGTGGTTGCTCGTGGATGCGCGAATACACATTAGATACTAGCTCGACTCGGTCACATTTCATATTGCATATGCACGAGTATTTATACTTGTTCATGGATGAAATCGAATGTATTATCATACGGTTGTTGCATATGAATGAATGATTGTGCACGCATATAGTATCTATATGACTAGGGCTATTTGCATACATGTTGGATTCATGGCACTATACATATTTTGCATTAGAAAGATTATTCAGGCCTGATCATTAGCATTAGCTAAGGAACATGTACACACACGTTTTGCATATATTCATACAGCATTAGAAATCATCTAAGGACAATGGTTGCTTGTGGATGATGTTTTGAGTAGATGAATGATGGATGGTAGGATATGTTCTTCCTAACTTGGAGATTTCGGGGACGAAATCCTAAAAGGTGGGGAGAATGTAACAACCCGTATTTCGATAACATGTTAAGACGAGAATTAAGGCAGAATTTAATTTTAAATTCTGAATCAAGTAAAACGGGCTATGCCATTGCGTTCGTCTCGGAAAAATACGCGAAATAGAGTCCGAGTTTTCGGAAATCGGAGTCCGTATGACCAAGTTATGGTCCGACGAAGTTTTCAGAAAATTCAAGTTCAAAAGCGAGTTCTAATTTCGAAAATTAGGGCTGGAAGGCTAGGCGGGAAAAATTCCCGCCAGGCACCCCAAGTCGACAGCCCTGTCGACTTGGGAGTCGACATGTCTTGACCAAAGTCGACAGCCCTGTCGACTTGGGGGTCGACTTATGGTGGCCGGGCAGTTTTGCCTGGTGCACCTATTTTCTGTCTTGGCTAGGTTTTTGGGCCTGGTTCGAAATCTGATGGTTCAGGTTGATCCTAGGGTTAATCTAAGGGTCCTAACTAATCCTAATCTCTATAAATAAGCCCCTAACCTACCCCTAAACCCTCATTATTCATTCATGCAACTAAACTATGGCAAAAAATTTACTCTCATGGCCTCCACTCTCATTCTAAAATTCCTAAGTAAATTTCTATGAGAGGTTTCATGATCATGTGAGTGTTAGAGAGTCTTTATGTTATATGAGAGCTTCTCAAGTTGATTTCAAGGCTAAAGCTTTGACCTTTGTTCATCAAGATGGGGTTTTTATTGATTTGGAGCTTTCATCTTTAGGTTTTTGGATGATGGCATGCATAAGCTTTGTCTCAATCTTTAATTTAATCGATTTGTGCCTTCATAGCAATGTAAGCCCTTTCCCTACTCTTAGATATTAACTATGAAATTAAATGTTCATGTTGCAAGTTTGGGTTTGATCATTGAGTATGATACATGCTATCATGTCATGCAAGTTTATGAAGTCATTATCTTGATCTTGTGGGCTAAAAGCTACAACCTTAATGTTGAAATGTTGCATTATGCAACATGAGAACCCTCATAACCTTTATGTCAACTTGCATATGAAGTCATAACCCTTATATGATGATATATGCGAGTTACTAGTCATCATTCCATGTCTTTTGTCACCATGATCCGCTTATGTGCCAAGTTTGGGTTTATGCATGTTTTTGAGGCTTAAGAATGTAACATGCAAGTTAGTGAACACATTTGTGCCTCATTTGCCACCATGATTAACTTGTGGCTTAATATCCATTTTTGTCATGCCTTTGCCAAGTCTCTTCTTTTAATCCATTACGTTGTTGCGAACGTATATACGAGTTTAAAAGCGTTGGGTTATGTTATGGGTAATTTCTAATGACATGAAAATATAGCTCAAAAACATGACTTGAAATATAATGGAAGTTGACATGTGAGTATGGTTGAAAATATGAAATTGGGAATTTACCTATTAAGTTAGGTCTACCTATACTATGGAATTGGGAATTTACCTATTGAGTTAGGTCTACCCATATTCTTAAGAAAATTTGAATATGAACATGACACTAGACTAAACATGAAAGTGACCAACTCGAGGTTGGGTTGAGTTTGCAACATAAAGCTACCCGGAACCGACCGGCCTAACTAGTAGTTGCAAACAATAGGACCCAATGTGAGAAGTTGGTCATGTTGTGCTTGAACCCGAGGTTAGACCAAGTTGTGGTGTAAAGCTACCCGGAACCGACTGGCTTAACTAGTAACCACAACAAAGTCTAATGTGAGAGGTTGAGGTGCATTAAGTAATTAATGCCACATGATAGGGTTAAGTTAATTTGATTAATGACTCTTAACCAAATATGACATGGACAAATGGGTTAAGTAAATTGATTAGGCTAATGATACTTAACAAAACATGACAAGGTTGGGTAGGTTAAGTAACTTGATTTGCCTAATGACACTTAACCATTTTTATATGACTAGTGGACGGGGTTAAGTTAACCAACACTTAATCAATCCAACCCGATAACTTGGTAAGGTTAAGTAAGTTTCCTTAATGACGCTTAACCGAAAAATACAGTTAATGGATGGGGTTAAGATTAGACTCAACTAGTCTAAACATGGAAATCGGATGGGGTTAAGTTAGCCTAGACTTAATTAATCCCACTTGGTAGTTTAATGGGGTTAAGTTAAACACTTAACTAATCTAACATGATGATTTGATATGGTTAAGTGACCTATACTTAACCAATCTAACTCGTGAATTTATTGGGGTTAAGTTAACCTATACTTAACCAATCTAACGTGAAAACATGATAAGGCTAAGTCACGAATCACTTAAATACGCTTGACCGATTTGACTCAGTAATTTGATAAGGTCAAGTTAATATATACTTAACCAACTTGAGCATGGTTTGTAGGGTTAGGTCTTGAACTTGGATACTTAGCCAATTTTGACATGATTTGTAGACGGGTTAAGTCATGAACTTAAGTGACACTTAATCCATTATGTAAACCCTAGTTCTGAGGATTAGGTGGATAACCGTAGTTAACGAGGATAACGGGAATAAGGCTAAGTGGTAAACCTTAGTTGAAGAATAACTAAGTATTGATTCTTAGTCAAGGAAATTTAGACCAGTTCATTGATAGATGAGTAACCTGATACGGTAGGTCATCGTTTAAGTATACGAGTAGGAGCAAGTATCTGATTTAGATAAAGGCTCCAGCGAACTGGGTAACGAAGCAGCGACTTCGGGGAACGTGAGGATATTCTTGGTATCCCTCTGTGAGCTGCCAGGTGATCATACTAGGCTCATGAGAGGTTAAGGTTTGCGTTAGAAGAACCAAGAGTATGCCTTGGTTGCTATACGAGCGACCTAAAGACGGGGATGGATAGGGGATAGTCGACGATACATGGTCGTACCCTAGATAGCATTTCGTCAGGCTACCTACCATCTTTGGTCAAGCGTGTACGTACGGAAAGGCAGAGAACACCCAAAAGACCATAATTGCTATCTAATTATGGTTGCGGTAAGGCTAGGATTGTGGGTTGGCCAGTAGTGTGTTCTCATACAGGATTTATCCTGTCTTGTCTTTCAATAGTTGAGGGAGGGGTCTCGTGGGACCATAGCCACGTATAGAAAAAAACAGACCTTAGCATCTGCATCGGTAGATAAATCGAAAGCTCCCGACCAAGTCCTGTATTTCTTGATCTGCCCTATGACAGGACTCGGATGGCACGATGTGATACATGTGCATACAGTCATGGAAAAACGATTCACGATGAATGCGTGGGAAAAAGGGCGCGGTTGACGGTTAGCGTAATTCCTAGTGGCCCTGGGTGGTTGAACCAAAACCGAGATACGAAAACGTGCAATAGGTAAGCATAATCCCTAGTAGTCCTAGGTAGCATAAGTCCTAGTTGTACAAACGATGATTCATGTTGAAAGACCCTAGTTAGATATAGGGTGACAGTCCAAAACGATCTTAAGGATCATAGAACTTTGTTAAAGTAATATAGAATCTCATGGGAAAGCCCGTATGGTCTACGGCAAGGGACTGAACATTTACATGGAATGAAACATACGAGTTGAGTAACCTATATATGCGATATATTAGGTTGACATGGACCATTACACGACTTTTGAGTAAGGGTCATTAATGGTTAACACATGATACGGTGGGGATACTAGTACGGTAGGTGCAGAGCTAAAAGACAGGATAGAAACCATGGGATGTTATACGTGATAGATATCTTGGGGATATTATACTTGATAGGAACCTGACGATGGGATACCTTGTTTTATCTTGACATCGCAATTTATCATGACACCTTAGTTTATTTGAGTTCAGTAGTTCATCCTGTTATTTTGATTTAGCTTATCTATCTTGTCATCATGCTTATGTTCATCTCAGTTTCTCATGTCACTTAACTTTACTAGTTTTTATGCTGATAGTAGATAGGGCTTACTCAGTCTTTTTGACTGACCCGTTTTGTTTCGCCTCTTTTCTTCCGTTTCCCCCCAGGTTACAGGGAGGAAATACTGTTGTTTAGTTCGGACTTCTTCTGCTTGAAGGTCATCATGGATGGCTTGGACTTTTCTTGGCTATGGCTACTTTACTGCTTTTACTTGGGAAATAATTTATGAAAAAGTATTTATGCTTCTTTACTATTGCAAGACAGGTTTTGATGTACTCTGATGTAAAAGGCTTTAGACCTTATTTATTAATGTTATGAAGGTTCGATTTTACTTCCGCTATTTTTATATTCTGTCTTGTGATATTTCTGTGCATGTTTACCAATGATGCCCCTCTAAAGCTAGTGCATTCCTTTGCGAGTGACCCTAGCGGAGGCGGGGTGTTACAATTCTGTAACAACCTGAAAATCTGGGCCAGTTTAAAATTTTTATTTTGGCAATTTTGGCGAATTTTGATTATTTAAAATAGATTATTTTAAATAATATCGACGAAAAATTTATTTTGAATATAAATCGAACGTATATATTATATACGCCGTCGTTAGAACATAAATATTTATATATAATTATAAATAGAATGGAAAATGGCGCGGTAGTTCGATAATTCGATTTCAAACTTCAATTGAATGTACCGGGTGCAAAACAATCCGGATTTTAGTGAAACCAAAAACATTAGGATCTAATTGATAATATCTTTCCAACGAATCCGAAAGATCGAAATTTCATAGCGGGAATCAAAAGATATGTCCAGTTGAAAATTCTGAATAGTCGCTATGGAATTCAGGCCCTTAAAAATGGACATGTTGCAAACGACCTCGGATTTCGACGAAACCACTTTTGTTGGGTCCGCAGTGCCAAGTTATTGCAAGGTTTCAAATTTCATAATTTTTCGAATCAATATGTGAGCGTGGCAAAGGAAAACGCGTTTGACCAGTTTTAGTCGATTTTAATCGACTGGAAATTGGCCATTTTTCAAACGGCCTCAGAATTCGTCGAAACTAGTTTTGTTAGGACCGTATCGTCAATACGAAGCTAGAAAATATTTTTCTGGAATTTTTCTAGTTAGTATGTGACCCCGGTAATTTGAAATGTACGTTTAAAATTCAATATAGTGGTTTAAAAGTAAATTTAACGGAAACTGATCGAAACGATCGAATTAGCCTGCGATACATATCCCATTGTGTTCGAAATGGGGGTAATTAGCTATGGACGACAGGCGGTGGGCTTCGTTTCGAGGTCGTATGTAAAAGTCAACTTTTTGCAAAATAAAATAATTAAAATTTAAAATAATATAAAAAAAAAATTCCCCTACCTTTCTCGTTTAACCTGGCCCCCCCGGTTACTTTCTCATTCGAGAAAAAAAAAGAAAAAAAAAACCTCTCGAACCTAACCTCGTCGATCACCTCGTCCAGCCGCCTTTCGCCCACCGTCGACCAGACCACCGATTGTCCCTGCCCCTCCTCTCTACGGCGACGCCCCTTCCCTCTCCGTTCGCAGTTCGAACCCCCAGGTTCCCCCCCCCCCAAACCGTAACCCTAGCTCCAATAGCTCACCGCATTGCTTCGTTTTGCATGTCGTTCAGGCCACCGAGTTGGCCAAGTGGGGTGTCGATGGGAAGCCCCTCGTCAGCGAAGCAGGAGGCGCACTCCGATCCCCTTCCGGCGCAGCGTGGAGTGAGAAACAGTGAACCCTAGCTTTCGAGTGAACGGGTTTGAGCGTGAAGCTGCTCTGGTTCAATCCTGCCGATGAAAGCAACTGTAAGCTTCTCCTCTTTAGTTTATTTTAAATTCAGTTTTAAGTATAATTACAATGTTCAAATTCAATTTTAAATTTATATAAAACATTGAAGAAAGTTTTGATATTTAGTTCATGAAAAATTTGATTTTTATCGAATAAAAAGATGAGATTTTTATATGTTGAAAATCAAAGTAAAAATGAGATTTTTATATATTGAACATCAAAGTAAAAATGAGATTTTTATATATTGAACATCAAAGTAAAAATGAGATTTTTACATGTTGAAAATCAAAGTAAAAATGAGATTTTTATATATTGAACATCAAAGTAAAAATGAGTTTTTTATATATTGAACATCGAAGTAAAAATGGAATTTTATATATATTGAATAGCATAGTAAAAATTCGATTTTTACATATGTAGAGAATACGGGCAACGAAGATGACAATGGGCGAGAATGGCGATGATTTCTATCAAAGAAGAGTCACGGCGTTTGGATTAGCTATTGGTGAGAATTTCTCACTCTTCAATTTCTTTTTCTAGTTATATGTATATATACTAGGATGCAGACGGTGCTTAGTAGCACCTGACACAATCGTCCACAGACCATGGACTTGTTTGTTTGGTTGCATAAATTAGTTAGATTATTTGATTGAAATTGAATTGATTGGTGAAATGAATGGATTTGATTGATGTGTGAATGGCGTGGGCCTTCACTAGACCGGGGATAAGGCTAGGCCTCGTCCCGTTTCTAGTATTGTGCCGTTATGCCGCCGAAATTTTCTAAAATAAGTTAGATAAATAAAAATATCATTTTATTTAAAGAATGAACTGAATAGAAATTCATATGTTGGAATAAAATGTTTTATCATTAAAAATATAATTTTTAACGTGAATGTGAATAAATAAATATTCATTTACAAACCAGACGGTTTGTTTATGTACACCTATTTGAAGGACATTGATTGGGTCGACAAATTTTACACATCGCCCAACTGCACAAATAAAATATGCGTTTGATTGTTTGAAACCCCACACGGGTGTTAGGATGAAATTTGAAGTTCACTCATCCTGATTGATTAAACATGTCGGTCGATTGATTGACAGGCTGTTATAAGCGTTAGATATCTATATTTGATGCTTATACAGTGTAGTGCACTTTGGTTGATGGTTGATTATTTTTCAATGCTATTATATGTGTGTAATGTATGAAAATCCATATAATTAACTTTATATGGTAATTGATTGGGCCTCATTCCAATTTGAAAAATAAAGAATATTATAAAATAAAAGTTCATGTGTTGACAGTACTCATCCATTGAGATTGGTCATGTGTTGAACGAAATATTTTAGTAATAAAATTTCATCTTTATCGATATAAAATAAAAGTTCATGTGTTGACAGTACTCATCCATTGAGATTGGTCATGTGTTGAACGAAATATTTAGTAATAAAATTTACATCTTTATCGATATAAAATAAAAGTTCATGTGTTGACAGTACTCATCCATTGAGATTGGTCATGTGTTGAACGAAATATTTTAGTAATAAAATTTCATCTTTATCGATATAAAATAAAAGTTCATGTGTTGACAGTACTCATCCATTGAGATTGGTCATGTGTTGAACGAAATATTTTAGTAATAAAATTTACATCTTTATCGATATAAAATAAAAGTTCATGTGTTGACAGTACTCATCCATTGAGATTGGTCATGTGTTGAACGAAATATTTTAGTAATAAAATTTACATCTTTATCGATATAAAATAAAAGTTCATGTGTTGACAGTACTCATCCATTGAGATTGGTCATGTGTTGAACGAAATATTTTAGTAATAAAATTTACATCTTTATCGATATAAAATAAAAGTTCATGTGTTGACAGTACTCATCCATTGAGATTGGTCATGTGTTGAACGAAATATTTTGATAATAACAACTATTTTGAAAAAGAAATATTTGAAATAGAATATTTGAAAATAGAAATTTATGAAGCCGTGTTGATTAGTTTGACGCCATTTTGACGTGAACGATATTTATATCGATTTTATTCATTTCGAAATGAATTGAATATATAACGATTTCGAAATGAATTGAATATATAACGATTTCGAAATGAATTGAATTGAAAACGATTTCGAAATGAATTGAATATATAACGATTTCGAAATGAATTGAATATATAACTATTTCGAAATGAATTGAATATATAACGATTTCGAAATGAATTGAATTGAAAACGATTTCGAAATGAATTGAATTGAAAACGATTTCGAAATGAATTGAATTGAAAACGATTTCGAAAAGAATTGAATTGAAAACGATTTCGAAATGAATTAAATAGAAAACGAATGTGATTTCAATTGAATATATAACGAATTTGATTCGAATAGAAAACCAATTTGAATTGAATCGAATAGAAAACCAATTTGAATTGAATCGAATAGAAAACGACATTGGAATTGAATTAAATTGAAAACGAATTCAAGTTGAATTGAAAGCGAATTGAAATGAATTCAAATTGAATTGAAATTTGAATTGAATAGAAATGAATTTTAAAACGAATTTATAAAGAAGAATTCAATTTTGATTTGAATTGAAAAGAAAGTTGAAATTGCTTTTGAAACGATTTTAAAACTATTTATATAATTCGTTTTAAATAGAAATCGACGAAGTATATATTATATATATAATATAATGGCCTGAATAGAATGCGCCGCGCCGCGGCAGTTCGTGAATTTCGACCATTTATTTCAAACGGACATTACAGGAGATCCGACCGTCGGATTCTCCTAAAACCGGAACCGTTGGGTTCGTATCGAAAAGAGCTTTCTAACGAATATTAGAAATTAGAAATCTAACGGTTGGATTTGGAATTATGTCCAAATAAAATTTGAAAAAGGTCGCTATAAGTGCAGTTCGATGGCCATTGATGGAAATCGACTGTACGTGCCTTGATAAAATTATTAAAAATAGTAATAATTTGTGTAAAATCATAAGAAATGATTTAGAAAGAATTGAGATGAAAAACTCCATATTTGAAAAGATAAAAATAGATTTTTATCGAAATGAACTAGTTTTGAACTAGAATTATAATTCTATTTATTTTTAAATAAATAAATTGAATTTGAAATAGTTTTGAAAATAACCAAAATTTCCAATGATTGCATTGGAATGGATTTGAATCGAAATTGTCTTCGGAATATTTCGATGTTGGATTTCGTGATTATACAAATGTTGTTATGGAAATTTGAAAGATATATATATATATATATCGTTATTTCCAATGCGATATTTGTTAGTCGTAGAATTTGATATTGAATATAAGACGGTATATTTTCTATTCAGAGCCTTGTATTGAATATCAAATGTGATTTGGGTTTGTCGTGAATGGTGTCTTCACTAACACTGTTCTTGAACCCAGTTGAGAAAAGATTAAATCTTTTTGTTTAGATTTAACGAAGTGTACCAATTAAATAATATTTAATTGGAATTGAATCGATATTGATTTTTGGGTTTATCGTGAACAGTGTTTTAAATAACACTCGTTCTTTAACCCGATAATTAATGAATGTGATTTTGGGTTTATCGTGAACCGTGTTTTAAATGACACTGATTCTTTAACCCAGTCGAAGATTAAAACTAAATGGAGTTTTAATGAATCTTTAATTAGATTGAAATGATCGAAAATGGAGTATCACCAGTTTTGCTCCAGGCGATAGTTAAATCTATAATTAGATTTGAACGTGAAATGGTAATTGAATTTACCGATAACACTGTGGTGTTAGATATGAAGTATTACCAGTTTTACTTCATGGGATGAATAGGTTGGGATGGGGAAATTAAAATAAATAATTACTTCGGTAAGGTTCGCTAATCCCGACTAGTTTGAATTGAGATTCAAAAATAGAATAAAGAATAAATTCAAGGAATTTATCTTGGATAAAATTAATGGGAACCTTTCCCTATGAATGTGAAATTTAGAAACTAACTGTCGGTTAGCCAAGCAGAATGGTTTTCTGAATATTGATCTGATGTTGGTTTCGGCCTTCGGGGTTAATATTTGGGGAATTATTCTCTTGATTAATTTACGGTTAGTGACTAATGAATTGGAATGAGGCGTATGTTGTGTTTGTGTAACACTTATTTAAAATATACGCGAGTTATTCGGAAAGACCGGGTTTATCCCATTCTGAATAACTGATACGACGATAAGTCGAAGATGAAGACGGTGGTCGAAGACCAGAAGTCTTCACGTCATTTGGGTAATTACCGATGATCTTGATTGGGCTGTACACCCAAGAAGATGGAAACAGTTAGTGATCGTCCAGACGTACTTGGAGATCGATGGATATGCGGGGTACTAGGTGCCTCCGGTTTCGTTCAGACCCAGAACAGACTTGTAAATGGACTGTGTGTCTGACATTGGATTTTAGTCCGTGTGATTGATCTCTATTAAATATATATCTGTTTGGCGGCGGAGAATTTATTCTCTTGCTTAACGCCCTTCTCTGAGACGTACGAGCTCAGGGGTTATATATTGATGGATATCAATCGCATGGAGTGAATTGCCAGTGTGGCATGCTAAGATGCAAATGATCAAGGCTTCTGTTGAAAAGCAAAGTCTTGTGGTTGATGATCGAAGCACGGCCTTTGTGGCGTAGCTTTGTGTAACGTTGATTCGCGAGTATCACACCCGGTATGAATCAAAAACGGGAGACGGACATCAGGGAGGACATGCGTTTCTTTCTAGTTAGGAGTGGCGTCAGTGCTTGAACTGGCTGACGAGTTTGACTCATGTGGATGTTGCTTATTATTACTTGCTGAAAAGCGAGGCGCCTCGTGATATCGGTTTCGGCCGATGCTTCTGGTCGGCTGACGGGCCAGGCTTACGCCCCAAAGGGCGGAGAAACGTAGTGTTCAGGCATAATAATCCACATCGGTGGACCGGCCCTGACGATCCAAGGCCCACCTGAGTCTGGGTCCTGAGACATGGGCTAGATTGTCTCGAATCGGTTGAGGATCTTGCCTCTAGCCTCGGTTCATACCATAAATGATAACCCAACTTCCAATACGACATTTGCGGTTTTAAATTGTAGAACTAGCATGGCGACATGATATATGGTACCCATGCCGCCTATGATTGATACTTATGATTTGAAGTTGTTTTATACACTATACACTTATAATAGTATCAAACGATTTGTTTTAAACGTATCAAGCATTCTTTGGCTGTTATAAGGGAAAACCCTATCCTCGGCTGCGTTGCATTGTGTGATGGGACCTGGGTCTTATAACAGCTTCATTTTTCTTTATTTAGCATTGCGCTGTTTGTTTTATGCACTGGTATTCTTGGGAGGAAACCCGTTCCGTGTTTTACGGCGTGGTCCCTTGATTTACCTAACTTTAAAATAAAGATTTATAAATTTTTTTGTTCTCACACCAGTCACATGACTGACCTGGAGTTTATTGTTTTAACCTAAACTCTGGGTGCCCCTATTTTCGACACGGGCAGCTAGTAGTTTTGGTTTTGCAGATTTATATTCACAGGATCCTGGTTTACAGCTGGAATGATATCCGGAAAGCTTTGTATCCGTATATCTACTTCTAGTTGTGTATTGTATTATTTTCCGCTGCGATGTATTCAAATGTAATTTAAATCTCCGATATTTCTGTGTAATATTCATTTATACTCTGTATATTCTTGTAATCTGATGCATTGTTGTAATATAAAATGAAATGTTCTTTTATATGCGTTCTGTTGTGGCTTGTTCTCAAACTATCCGACGCTTTCCTTTACGGGGAAGTTGCGGGTTTTCACAGTTGGTATCAGAGCTCTGGTTTACAGAGCTCGAGAACAAGGCACATTAGAACCATACGAAAGAATTCATCAGATATTGGATTAGTAATATCCAACGAGAATGACTCGTTAGAGATGGGATCAGTAGCATCCTAGAACGAGTGTGAAGAGTATATTTTTCAAATGAAAACAATTTTGTTTTAAAAATTTAAATCGTTTTAAACGTATTTGAATATTTATTTATTTTGAATATGGACAATCTG
Organism: Allium sativum; assembly: GCA_030737875.1. Classification (NCBI taxonomy): domain Eukaryota; kingdom Viridiplantae; phylum Streptophyta; class Magnoliopsida; order Asparagales; family Amaryllidaceae; genus Allium; species Allium sativum. The sequence goes on along the minus strand of CM060926.1, from coordinate 9,413,304 downwards.
ATATATAAAAAAATTTGTATATACGCGTCATGAACGTATATTCGAAGTTTTAATATACTGGGTAGATATAGAACCGCACTCTAGTAGCCCGACAATGTTCTGATGGTGGTTCGAAACATCATCAGCATTTATTTTCGAGTGACGAAGGTGTGGTATCTATATATTTCCGTTCGACTGGTGTGAGAACCAAAACCTATATATATAGCTAGGACACACTGTTGTGAATTGGCATCAAAAACATGATTTTTGGATATATATCAAATTATGAATTTGAGACTCTAATTCACTAATTGGTTGATGTTTGTGTTGTTTGTTTATTTGGTTGCTAATTTTTAGCCATTTAGCCTAATTGAATCAAATATTGAACTGTATTGAAAATTGGTCGCATTTGCTTGCATATACCTATACTTACATTGAACAGGTCATAGCAAGGAGGCTAGAGCAGAGAATAAAATTTGTTTGCCCGACAAATAGGTACATGTTTACTACATAATTTACTGTTTTGTTTGGGTGATGATGATTTTATGAGCCTATTGGCTAGCCGCTTGGCTTTTTCTTTTTCTTTTTGAGATCTGAAGGACCGGGGAAGCTATTTGAAATTCCCCGATGCTCCCGGTGCAGGGGAGGTTATGGCGAAATTTTTCGAAAATTTAGGGTGTTAGCCAAATTTTTGAAATTTTGAAAATTCTCAGAAACTAAAGAGTTGGAGAATGGAAGCCAGATCGAACGTAGAGTTGATTAATCAAACCAGTTTCGACTTTGTTCCTTTTCGGGGACGAAAAGTTTTAAGTGGGGGAGATTGTAACAACCCGAAAATCTGGGCCAGTTTAAAATTTTTATTTTGGCAAATTTGGCGAATTTTGATTATTTAAAATAGATTATTTTAAATAATATCGACGAAAAATTTATTTTGAATATAAATCGAATGTATATATTATATACGCCGTCGTTAGAATATAAATATTTATATATAATTATAAATAGAATGGAAAATGGCGCGGTAGTTCGATAATTCGATTTCAAACTTCAATTGAATGTACCGGGTGCAAAACAATCCGGATTTTAGTGAAACCAAAAACATTAGGATCTAATTGATAATATCTTTCCAACGAATCCGAAAGATCGAAATTTCATAGCGGGATTCAAAAGATATGTCCAGTTGAAAATTCTGAATAGTCGCTATGGAATTCAGGCCCTTAAAAATGGACATGTTGCAAACGACCTCGGATTTCGAAGAAACCACTTTTGTTGGCTCCGCAGTGCCAAGTTATTGCTAGGTTTCAAATTTCATAATTTTTCGAATCAATATGTGAGCGTGGCAAAGGAAAACGCGTTTGACCAGTTTTAGTCGATTTTAATCGACTGGAAATTGGCCATTTTTCAAACGGCCTCAGAATTCGTCGAAACTAGTTTTGTTAGGACCGTATCGTCAATACGAAGCTAAAAAATATTTTTCTGGAATTTTTCTAGTTAGTATGTGACCCCGGTAATTTGAAATGTACGTTTAAAATTCAATATAGTGGTTTAAATGTAAATTTAACGGAAACTGATCGAAACGATCGAATCAGCCTGCGATACATATCCCATTGTGTTCGGAATGGGGGTAATTAGCTATGGACGACAGGCGGTGGGCTTCGTTTCGAGGTCGTATGTAAAAGTCAACTTTTTGCAAAATAAAATAATTAAAATTTAAAATAATATATAAAAAAAAATTCCCCTACCTTTCTCGTTTAACCTGGCCCCCCCGGTTACTTTCTCATTCGAGGAAAAAAAAAAAAAAAACTTCTCGAACCTAACCTCGTCGATCACCTCGTCCAGCCGCCTTTCGCCCACCGTCGACCAGACCACCGATTGTCCCTGCCCCTCCTCTCTACGGCGACGCCCCTTCCCTCTCCATTCGTAGTTCGAACCCCCAGGTTTCCCCCCCCCCCAAACCGTAACCCTAGCTCCAATAGCTCACCGCATTGCTTCGTTTTGCACGTCGTTCAGGCCACCGAGTTCGCCAAGTGGGGTGTCGATGGGAAGCCCCTCGTCAGCGAAGCAGGAGGCGCACTCCGATCCCCTTCCGGCGCAGCGTGGAGTGAGAAACAGTGAACCCTAGCTTTTGAGTGAACGGGTTTGAGCGTGAAGCTGCTCTGGTTCAATCCTGCCGATGAAAGCAACTGTAAGCTTCTCCTCTTTAGTTTATTTTAAATTCAGTTTTAAGTATAATTACAATGTTCAAATTCAATTTTAAATTTATATAAAACATTGAAGAAAGTTTTGATATTTAGTTCATGAAAAAATTGATTTTTATCGAATAAAAAGATGAGATTTTTATATGTTGAAAATCAAAGTAAAAATGAGATTTTTATATATTGAACATCAAAGTAAAAATGAGATTTTTATATATTGAACATCAAAGTAAAAATGAGATTTTTATATGTTGAAAATCAAAGTAAAAATGAGATTTTTATATATTGAACATCAAAGTAAAAATGAGATTTTTATATATTGAACATCGAAGTAAAAATGGAATTTTATATATATTGAATAGCATAGTAAAAATTCGATTTTTACATATGTAGAGAATACGGGCAACGAAGATGACAATGGGCGAGAATGGCGATGATTTCTATCAAAGAAGAGTCACGGCGTTTGGATTAGCTATTGGTGAGAATTTCTCACTCTTCAATTTCTTTTTCTAGTTATATGTATATATACTAGGATGCAGACGGTGCTTAGTAGCACCTGACACAATCGTCCACAGACCATGGACTTGTTTGTTTGGTTGCATAAATTAGTTAGATTATTTGATTGAAATTGAATTGATTGGTGAAATGAATGGATTTGATTGATGTGTGAATGGCGTGGGCCTTCACTAGACCGGGGATAAGGCTAGGCCTCGTCCCGTTTCTAGTATCGTGCCGTTATGCCGCCGAAATTTTCTAAAATAAGTTAGATAAATAAAAATATCATTTTATTTAAAGAATGAACTGAATAGAAATTCATATGTTGGAATAAAATGTTTTATCGTTAAAAATATAATTTTTAACGTGAATGTGAATAAATAAATATTCATTTACAAACCAGACGGTTTGTTTATGTACACCTATTTGAAGGACATTGATTGGGTCGACAAATTTTACACATCGCCCAACTGCACAAATAAAATATGCGTTTGATTGTTTGAAACCCCACACGGGTGTTAGGATGAAATTTGAAGTTCACTCATCCTGATTGATTAAACATGTCGATCGATTGATTGACAGGCTGTTATAAGCGTTAGATATCTATATTTGATTCTTATACAGTGTAGTGCACTTTGGTTGATGGTTGATTATTTTTCAATGCTATTATATGTGTGTAATGTATGAAAATCCATATAATTAACTTTATATGGTAATTGATTGGGCCTCATTCCAATTTGAAAAATAAAGAATATTATAAAATAAAAGTTCATGTGTTGACAGTACTCATCCATTGAGATTGGTCATGTGTTGAACGAAATATTTTAGTAATAAAATTTCATCTTTATCGATATAAAATAAAAGTTCATGTGTTGACAGTACTCATCCATTGAGATTGGTCATGTGTTGAACGAAATATTTAGTAATAAAATTTACATCTTTATCGATATAAAATAAAAGTTCATGTGTTGACAGTACTCATCCATTGAGATTGGTCATGTGTTGAACGAAATATTTTAGTAATAAAATTTCATCTTTATCGATATAAAATAAAAGTTCATGTGTTGACAGTACTCATCCATTGAGATTGGTCATGTGTTGAACGAAATATTTTAGTAATAAAATTTACATCTTTATCGATATAAAATAAAAGTTCATGTGTTGACAGTACTCATCCATTGAGATTGGTCATGTGTTGAACGAAATATTTTAGTAATAAAATTTACATCTTTATCGATACAAAATAAAAGTTCATGTGTTGACAGTACTCATCCATTGAGATTGGTCATGTGTTGAACGAAATATTTTAGTAATAAAATTTACATCTTTATCGATATAAAATAAAAGTTCATGTGTTGACAGTACTCATCCATTGAGATTGGTCATGTGTGGAACGAAATATTTTGATAAGAACAACTATTTTGAAAAAGAAATATTTGAAATAGAATATTTGAAAATAGAAATTTATGAAGCCGTGTTGATTAGTTTGACGCCATTTTGACGTGAACGATATTTATATCGATTTTATTCATTTCGAAATGAATTGAATATATAACGATTTCGAAATGAATTGAATATATAACGATTTCGAAATGAATTGAATTGAAAACGATTTCGAAATGAATTGAATATATAACGATTTCGAAATGAATTGAATATATAACGATTTCGAAATGAATTGAATATATAACGATTTTGAAATGAATTGAATTGAAAACGATTTCGAAATGAATTGAATTGAAAACGATTTCGAAATGAATTGAATTGAAAACGATTTCGAAAAGAATTGAATTGAAAACGATTTCGAAATGAATTAAATAGAAAACGAATGTGATTTCAATTGAATATATAACGAATTTGATTCGAATAGAAAACCAATTTGAATTGAATCGAATAGAAAACCAATTTGAATTGAATCGAATAGAAAACGACTTTGGAATTGAATTAAATTGAAAACGAATTCAAATTGAATTGAAAGCGAATTGAAATGAATTCAAATTGAATTGAAATGAATTCAAATTGAATTGAAATTTGAATTGAATAGAAATGAATTTTAAAACGAATTTATAAAGAAGAATTCAATTTTGATTTGAATTGAAAAGAAAGTTGAAATTGCTTTTGAAACGATTTTAAAACTAATTATATAATTCGTTTTAAATAGAAATCGACGAAGTATATATTATATATGTAATATAATGGCCTGAATAGAACGCGCCGCGGCAGTTCGTGAATTTCGACCATTTATTTCAAACGGACATTACGGGAGATCCGACCGTCGGATTCTGCTAAAACCGGAACCGTTGGGTTCGTATCGAAAAGAGCTTTCTAACGAATATTAGAAATTAGAAATCTAACGGTTGGATTTGGAATTATGTCCAAATCAAATTTGAAAAAGGTCGCTATAAGTGCAGTTCGTTGGCCATTGATGGAAATCGACTGTACGGGCCTTGATAAAATTATTAAAAATAGTAATAATTTGTGTAAAATCATAAGAAATGATTTAGAAAGAATTGAGATGAAAAACTCCATATTTGAAAAGATAAAAATAGATTTTTATCGAAATGAACTAGTTTTGAACTAGAATTATAATTCTATTTATTTTTAAATAAATAAATTGAATTTGAAATAGTTTTGAAAATAACCAAAATTTCCAATGATTGCATTGGAATGGATTTGAATCGAAATTGTCTTCGGAATATTTCGATGTTGGATTTCGTGATTATACAAATGTTGTTATGGAAATTTGAAAGATATATATATATATATATCGTTATTTCCAATGCGATATTTGTTAGTCGTAGAATTTGATATTGAATATAAGCCGGTATATTTTCTATTCAGAGCCTTGTATTGAATATCAAATGTGATTTGGGTTTGTCGTGAATGGTGTCTTCACTAACACTGTTCTTGAACCTAGTTGAGAAAAGATTAAATCTTTTTGTTTAGATTTAACGAAGTGTACCAATTAAATAATATTTAATTGGAATTGAATCGATATTGATTTTTGGGTTTATCGTGAACAGTGTTTTAAATAACACTCGTTCTTTAACCCGATAATTAATGAATGTGATTTTGGGTTTATCGTGAACCGTGTTTTAAATGACACTGATTCTTTAACCCAGTCGAAGATTAAAACTAAGTGGAGTTTTAATGAATCTTTAATTAGATTGAAATGATCGAAAATGGAGTATCACCAGTTTTGCTCCAGGCGATAGTTAAATCTATAATTAGATTTGAACGTGAAATGGTAATTGAATTTACCGATAACACTGTGATGTTAGATATCAAGTATTACCAGTTTTACTTCATGGGATGAATAGGTTGGGATGGGGAAATTAAAATAAATAATTACTTCGGTAAGGTTCGCTAATCCCGACTAGTTTGAATTGAGATTCAAAAATAGAATAAAGAATAAATTCAAGGAATTTATCTTGGATAAAATTAATGGGAACCTTTCCCTATGAATGTGAAATTTAGAAACTAACTGTCGGTTAGCCAAGCAGAATGGTTTTCTGAATATTGATCTGATGTTGGTTTCGGCCTTCGGGGTTAATATTTGGGGAATTATTCTCTTGATTAATTTACGGTTAGTGACTAATGAATTGGAATGAGGCGTATGTTGTGTTTGTGTAACACTTATTTAAAATATACGCGAGTTATTCGGAAAGACCGGGTTTATCCCATTCTGAATAACTGATACGACGATAAGTCGAAGATGAAGACGGTGGTCGAAGACCAGAAGTCTTCACGTCATTTGGGTAATTACTGATGATCTTGATTGGGCTGTACACCCAAGAAGATGGAAACAGTTAGTGATCGTCCAGACGTACTTGGAGATCGATGGATATGCGGGGTACTAGGTGCCTCCGGTTTCGTTCAGACCCAGAACGGACTTGTAAATGGACTGTGTGTCTGACATTGGATTTTAGTCCGTGTGATTGATCTCTATTAAATATATATCTGTTTGTCGGCGGAGAATTTATTCTCTTGCTTAACGCCCTTCTCTGAGACGTACGAGCTCAGGGGTTATATATTGATGGATATCAATCACATGGAGTGAATTGCCAGTGTGGCATGCTAAGATGCAAATGATCAAGGCTTCTGTTGAAAAGCAAAGTCTTGTGGTTGATGATCGAAGCACGGCCTTTGTGGCGTAGCTTTGTGTAACGTTGATTCGCGAGTATCACACCCGGTATGAATCAAAAACGGGAGACGGACATCAGGGAGGACATGCGTTTCTTTCTAGTTAGGAGTGGCGTCAGTGCTTGAACTGGCTGACGAGTTTGACTCATGTGGATGTTGCTTATTATTACTTACTGAAAAGCGAGGCGCCTCGTGATATCGGTTTCGGCCGATGCTTCTGGTCGGCTGACGGGCCAGGCTTACGCCCCAAAGGGCGGAGAAACGTAGTGTTCAGGCATAATAATCCACATCGGTGGACCGGCCCTGACGATCCAAGGCCCACCTGAGTCTGGGTCCTAAGACATGGGCTAGATTGTCTCGAATCGGTTGAGGATCTTGCCTCTAGCCTCGGTTCATACCATAAATGATAACCCAACTTCCAATACGACATTTGCGGTTTTAAATTGTAGAACTAGTATGGCGACATGATATATGGTACCCATGCCGCCTATGATTGATACTTATGATTTGAAGTTGTTTTATACACTATACACTTATAATAGTATCAAACGATTTGTTTTAAACGTATCAAGCATTCTTTGGCTGTTATAAGGGAAAACCCTATCCTCGGCTGCGTTGCATTGTGTGATGGGACCTGGGTCTTATAACAGCTTCATTTTTCTTTATTTAGCATTGCGCTGTTTGTTTTATGCACTGGTATTCTTGGGAGGAAACCCGTTCCGTGTTTTACGGCGTGGTCCCTTGATTTACCTAACTTTAAAATAAAGATTTATAACTTTTTTTGTTCTCACACCAGTCACATGACTGACCTGGAGTTTATTGTTTTAACCTAAACTCTGGGTGCCCCTATTTTCGACACGGGCAGCTAGTAGTTTTGGTTTTGCAGATTTATATTCACAGGATCCTGGTTTACAGCTGGAACGATATCCGGAAAGTTTTGTATCCGTATATCTACTTCTAGTTGTGTATTGTATTATTTTCCGCTGCGTTGTATTCAAATGTAATTTAAATCTCTGATATTTCTGTGTAATATTCATTTATACTCTGTATATTCTTGTAATCTGATGCATTGTTGTAATATAAAATGAAATGTTCTTTTATATGCGTTCTGTTGTGGCTTGTTCTCAAACTATCCGACGCTTTCCTTTACGGTGAAGTTGCGGGTTTTCACAAATTCGGTTGGAAAATTTTGGTTGATTCGAGAACCCCTAGGAGAATTTTGTTGGCTCCCACTTTTTTCACTCATTGTTGTTAAATGCACGCACAGAAATTAGCTACAATGAAATTTTCTGTCCTTAATAGCTCCTAACCCAAAATTATATAGTGACACGTTTGATTACTTAGATCAAAAGATTTCTTAGCCAGTTAACGGACAGGAGTTATCGGTGCACCAGGAATCACCCTAGCAATGCAGCTGAAGGTTTAAGTACCTTCAGAGTAACAACCGATATAATATTTACGAATCACTGTAATATTTATAAACGGTTATTTCTCTGCTGTAGTCTAGACACCAAAAAATAATTCGTTCCAAATGAATCAACTATCACAATACAATTAAGCCCTAGATGAGCCCGTGACTCCCTTAAGTCCAACGTCTAACCGTTATTATTAGTCAGATTCTACGATGAAATGCAATTTGTGGGCTAAGGAAAGGGTGATGAAATCCCTCACCTTATGTGAATTGGGGTATTGCCCTTAACAGAATGAATAAAAAGTGCAGAAATAACAACAATCACACAATTTAATTGCAGAAATTAAAAAATTTACATTCAAGCCGCTGCCCCTGCAGAATTTTTTTACAATTGTCTGTATTTTTTTTTTCTTTGCATCAGAGCACCTGTAGAGTTAAAAGAAAGTTACAGTGGGGTATGGCTGTCCATCCAGAAAAAAGGAGTAGCGTCAATGATTGAAATCTCACTATTTGCAATTTCTTTTGATTTCTGAAATCTTGATTTGTTGCTTGAACTCCAGTCACCTTGTCCTTAGTTCGAAATCTCTTTTTTTTTTGAATGAATTGAATAACAAAAAAAAAACACAAGAAAAAGAAACAAAGGAATTAACAAAAAAAAAAGCTAACTTTTTGGAGAAGATGGTGCTGAAGTGTGGATTGAAAAAAAAACTGTGGTGAAATGAGATTATGTGAGAGGAAGGGGTATTTGATCAGAGGGAAGAAATGAAGCAGGGAAAAATAATTGAAAAAAAAAAAGAATGAATCTTTTTATGACCTTCCCTTTTTTTATTATTGTTGAAAAAGTGGACAAATAGGAAAGAAACAAATGACAAAAAAAAAGGGAAGAGAGATTTCAGGAAAGAAAGAGAATCGTAAAGGAAGGAAGGAAAGTAATTGTAAAAGATTTGGAAAAGAAATTGAGAAGGGAAAACAATAAAAGAGAAGACAAAAACAGAAAGATTTTTTTTTCTTTTGTTTATTGTTGTAAAATTAGAAGAGGATTTTTTTTTGAAAAGAAAGGGAATTTGTAAGAGAAAAAAAGAAATCAAATATATTGAGAACAAGAAAGACAAAAGAAGAAAGGAAAAAAAATTGCAAAAGAGGAATCTAATTTTTTTTTTTTGAAATATGTAAAAAGAAAAAGAATGTAGATGATTGGAAAGAAAGTGGAAAGATGGAAAGAAAGTGGAAAGATGGAAAGAAAGTGGAAAGATGGAAAGAATAAAGGAAAATTGAAAGTTGTTTTTTTTTCAATGAAGGAGAGAGCCAGAAAGAAATAAATGAAAAAAACGGAAAGAGAGATTGTAGGAGGTGAATGAGAAATGCAATTGGAAAGAAATAAAATAAAAAAAAGAATGCAAGTTTTTTTTTTATGAAAATTTGAACAAGAAGAAAAGGAAAGAAATGAATGGTAAAAATCCAAACAAAAAAGGAAAAAAAATTAAAAGAGGAAGGAAATAAGAGAAAAAAAGCAAGGTTTTTTGAGTAGAGAGGAAGGGTAGAAGAAATTGAGGAAAGAAATAAAAGCAGACAAAAACAAGAAAGAAATCAAAGTAGACAGAGAAGAAATTGCAAAAGTTTTTTTTTTTTTAGAAAGTTGTAGACAAAAGATGGAAACAAATAAAAAGAAAAGGAAAGGGAAAAGATAAATGTGAAAATCAGCAAGGTGGTAGAAAGATGGAAAGAAATTGAAGAAAAATTAGCAACTTTCTTTTTTTGTATATATTTTTTTTCTTCTTGAAGGAATTAGATTGGAAGAAATGCAAAATAACAAAAAGGAAAGAAATAAATGAAAAAAAGAAGGAAAATTAAAAGAAAAAGTGGCAAGAATTTTTTTTCCTTGTCTTAGAGATTATGATATCAATATGTGATACACAATCAACTAATCAAGATTTTTATCTATATATATCTACAAGAAAACAATAGGAAAATAAAAGAAAATTTGGCAAGATTTTTTTTTATACAAAATCAAACAAAAAGAAAAAAAACTAACACGAATCAGAAATTAAATAAATAATAAAATTCAATTGTTACCTCCCCGGCAACGGCGCCAAAAACTTGATCGTCGCTAATCTATGAATTAGAAAAGCGCGATATTTGTAATAAAATTCTGCAAGCGCACAGGTGTGTAGCATACAGGTCGAACACAGGGAGGTAAATTAAAATCAAATTATTTATCTAATCTCTTGGGCGAATTAGACGAAGCCTGGAGATTTTGTTGAAATAAAAACAAACTGAAATTGCGAACTTAGGATTATCGTTGAATCAAATCAACGATTAATCACTAAAGAAAGTAAATTGCAAAACAAGAACAACAATGCAGAAAATAAAAGTGCAGAATAAGAAGAACAACAAAAATAAAATTAGGATTGTCGTTGAAACTAATCAGACGACTAATCACTAATGAAACAAATGTAAAATACAATTGGTGCTCTTCCAAAACTAATTGTGAAGACAACACCTATTGCTAAGAAAGAAAAATGCAGAAATAGTAAAAAGGAAGAACTTTTATTAATGGAGAAGAGAATACAGAATAATGGATGGTGGCTACAATGACATTACAAGGGTATTTATTGGATAGATAGCCAAACCCTAACCCTAACCCTAATACAATGATAGATGGGCCTTAGGGAATTCACAAAAGAGTTTACAATGAGAGTTTCAAATGGGCCTCAGTTAAATCTATTAAATTTTTGGCCTTTCTTCTTTTCCTCTTGGTTCTTTGACAAGCTTCCCTTGATTTGAGAAATTCTTGGTCTTTCTACCAATCATTTTCTTGTCCAATAGCAACTAGATGTGAGATCTTCATCTACAATTCTTCAAAATGTAAATATATACCAATTTGATCTCCATTTCTCTATTTTCCTGGTTGCATGCGGGCTGGGTTGGAATATCTGTAAAAGTAACAAAACAATACCCAAGTAATATTTATTTATATACAAAAGATAAGAAATAAGAGCATAAAATAAACACATTTCTATGTCAATCATATACTTTCGTTGTCCAATTTCTTCCTACAAAATCTCTAACAATCACCATCCATACTCCCTACCATCCGCAGATCATCTCTACACCACCAATCTCTAATCACTACCCAAAGCAAAACCTTCATCTCTTTCACCAGTCAAAAGCCCCTTCCTCCTAATCGACACATACCACAATCTTACAAACATCATCACCAAGCCATATCACCGTTTCACGAAATTGTCATCGTTCAACACTTTTTCCTCCAAACCGCATTACATCCTCCCCCAAACAAGCATCAACATCTAAAACCGATCACCTTTTCCACCCCATCATAGCAGCACCTTCTTCTCTGATCAAAGCATCGACAGATTTCTGAACCCAACAAGTTTCGAAACCCGTCCCAATTCAGTCGAACCCGATTGGAACATCACAAACCCAATATCCATTGAACTGTGCGAGACAACCACTTTAAGTCCAACTCGAGAACCCAAATCGCGATATCGAAACCCCCAGTTTTTGATACCCAACGCCAGTGAACAAACCCGTTCGAATTAACAAAAAAAGGGGGCTTGAATTCAAATCTTTTATTTTACTGAGTTCGTATTTTTTTGTTTTTAGAGAACGAAAGAGAGGGCTCGATTTCATTTTCGCAATAGTTGATTTGTCTTTGGAGAACAAGGAAAAAGGGGAATTTTGCTTGGATTATTTTAGACTGTGTTTGGGAAGATAGAGAAAACAAGGGTGCGTGGTTTTATTTGGTATTGAGTAAAAGGGTGCCTTTGTTTTGTAAGAACAGATAATAAAAAGGGGCGTGATTCTTGCATTTGACTATCTCTTTGGGAAATTTTATTTGTTTCCATTTGTTTGGAACGCAATTGCAGTGCGTGGTTTCTCAATTTTGAGTGCCTGACCTTTTTTGATGCACTAGGCTGTTTTTGTTGAGTCTAGTTTGTTATTAGTATTCCTTGTTTTTTTTTCTTTTTGCCTATTTTCCTATTTGATGAACTTAGCTTAGTGTTTCTTTTTGTTCTGTTTTTTTTGGGAAGTGTCATTTAGCTTAGTTGTGTTTTATTTTTATTTTTTCTCTTCCTAGTCTATTTTTTGTTTTAGTTTTTTTCCTTTCTTTCTTTTGCTAATTTATTTCTTTTCAAAAAAAAATTCAAACATTAGAGCCAAGGCAAGAAAGCATTCAAGTAATCAGTAAAGGTTTCGAAAGTCAAGCAAAGCAAAACAGCGGAGTTGAATAGCTAGCACTACCCAAATTTTCTGGACAGACTACCATACCTCATTGTAAAAAAATTTGAACTCTACAGGTGCTCTGCTACAAAGAAAAAAATATATAGAAATTGCTTGTAAAAAATTCTTCTGTAGGGGCAGTGGCTTGCTTGTACAATTTTTTTTCAATTCTGCTATTATTCTATGACTGTTCTATGATTGAAATTTCTGAATCTGTTTGTTAGGAACGAATTTCCAAAATTACAACCATCACTCTCATTGGTTTTCAACTTTAAAATTCATTAGACATTGGTTTTAGGAAAAATACGATCTCATACAAAATAATACAATTGAAAAGTGGTGCTTTGTGAAGTGACTGTCTCGTATAATTGGATCGCGGATATATATTAGTTCAATTTATTGAACTTCTAGCAAAAGAGGTTGCATACTACCCGTAAAACATTGGTCGTATCCCTTAGTATTTATACTATACGTGAACAGCCATAAGACCCTCTTCCCCCTTCTAATTGAGTCAATAAATTAATAGAGCGCAACTTAGTATTTTATACTATTTTGAAGTGAGAATAATTTCTGTCTTGCCGTGACTTCTTTAAAATGTCTGATTCAAAAAAATCATTGAGAGACATGTGGGATAATAATCAGAGTAGACGTCCTCTTGAAGAGTATGAGTATGAATTAGAACCCATGAGGCAAGATTTTCCAAAATATCGTGAGCCCAATGCAACCAATTTTCAAAATTTTCCAAATGACCAACATTTTCAAAATCATGGACATGATCGAAATTGCGATTTCAACTCAAATTTCAATAATTTCGATTATGGGCCACATCCACATCAAAATGGCTTTGAATCCCAATATAGCTTTGATCCACAACAATATGGGGTTGAAAACCAAAATTTTCAAAATTATAGCCCATATCAACATCCTGAAAATAACCAAAATCACTCAAATTTTAACTCAAATTCCAATAATTTTGGTTACGAACATAATTTTTATGATCAAAATGATCTCCAATATCATTGTCATTTTTCTGAAAATTCAAACAACCACCATATTGGAAATAATTTTTATTGTGAAATTGATGTGGACTATAATTTTGAGAGCCAAGAAATCCAAAATGAGAGCTCTCAAATCAACGATTCGGAAGAATGTCATTTTGATGAGAGGGAAGAAAGGCTAAATAAAAAGATGGATGAACTTCTTTGTTTAATGACATCTTTGAAAGAACAATGAGAGCAACAAAATCAAATTCAAACATGCGATGAATCAGAAAATTATCCATTCTTTACTGATAGTGAAAATTTTCAGATAACAACTTTGGAAATTGAGAATAACCATCTAAATGAGGTTGTTCACAATTCAGTAAATGATTTGGACTTCAACTCTTTTCAAGAAAAAAATTTAAGCTCAGAATTTGATCTTCCTTTTTCAGGCTGTGAGAAACTTGAAAATTTTGAAATTGAACAAAATGAAAATGTTGAATTTTTCAAAAACTCAAAATTGGAGAATTATTTCAATGAACATGAATTTTTTGGATTATATGAGGATGAGTTGCCAAATGAGGATGAAATTGAACCAAGCCATGAATCCAAGTTTGAAAATTGTAACTTTGAAGAAACTTCCAGCGAACTTGAAGTTATCAGTATTGAAAATATGTTGTCCAGTAATGAAATTGAGAAATGTGATCACATAATCTTGAACAACACTCAGAATTCAAATTTCATTGAATTTATATACGATCACAAATTTTTGAACAATTACACTGATAAATTTGTTGAACACATGAATTATTTTTGGAATGCTGGCTTGGTTGAAAAACTTCATGTTAGGATGACCCTAGACATTTATCTTATGAACTATAAATCTAGGTATAAAGATGAGATGGTTTTCAAAAAAAAAATTTATTAGAAAACATGCCTAGACATAGTGGGAATCTGATTCATCGGGCTGGATCCAAGTGTGGGGGAAAAAGTTGGTGGCATTCTTTGCATCGCATGCATCGTAAACACATATATCATTGTACATATGATCCATTCTTACATATATTTAGACTGCATTTCATTCTTCAAATAATTTTGCATCTCATTCACCTTTGGGTACGATCTTTCAAATTTAGGAAACGTTCACAGTGTGGACACTGTTTAGTTCTAGTGTGGGGGAGTCTGCATTTCATTCATTTTCATTTTTTTTTCTCTTTCTTTTCATTTTCATCCATTTAGATAGGACCTTCATGCATTTTAGACCGTAGTAATATACCAAATTTTTTTTTGGAAACATAACTCATTTTAGATTGATGCAACAAAATAAGTTAAGAATTGTTAATCAGTTGATAGTATTTTTTTCTCTTAGCTAAGATCGAATATGAAATATAATGAAAAGTTGAATTTTAAGGGATAATAGTGTAACCGGTACATAGGGAGATTTTTAGGTGATGGCCATGAAATCTATTCTAAATTGTAGTCTTTGTTTAAATAAGTGGAGGACTTAAAATACTTATATTGGCTTTTCGAATCTTTAAAACTAAGTTGTGTTAAGCTGAATTCGCGTAACTCTCTTTTGTGCTTATATTTTCAATAATAATAATAATAATAATCATCCAAGGGTATCCAACATTGCTTGTATATCTAGCGTTGGTGTGCAAACCCGCCAAGCTCTATCCGACACGTTGTTGACAAAGTCAGCGTTGGAATATCTTGGTCTCATTTTATGAGATTGGACACCTAAGGATTACCGACATGTTGTTGACAAAGTCAGCGTCGGTCTGCACAATCCGCCAAGCTCTGTCCCAACTCTCCGTCAGTCCGCAAGGCAATGTATGGGTGGTATACCTTGGTCTTTTAAGTTAGGTGTATGTAATTAATCATAAATTTTAACTTTTATAGAGATAGAGAATAAGCGATGATGCACAAACATTTCTTGACCTTATTGATTTGACTGGCCATACATAAGGAAATTAGAATACCACTTCACAAACTGTGACAAGCAAACTAAGAATTTATTTCATGGCTGCACTATGTTATCGACCGAGCCAACTGGCCAAACTGGAATTTAACATTTGAAAACTTGATTTATGTCGAAAATTTGTGACAAGTTGAGGTATCTAAAGTACAATCAACTGATTAGAACTTGTTAACTTAATTTGTTGTACCACTTTCCTGAAACAAGTCGTGTTTTCATTTTTATTTTCATTTGCATATGTCTGATTCATTCAATATTGAATTTAAATACATTGTGAATAGCAATAGTGAGGATATTTTATTTGCTCCTATCGGAGATGATGATGTTAAAAATAGTATTTTTAATGCCAATAATGGTAAAAGCCCGGGTCTTGATGGATTTGGGGCAAAATTTTATAACTCAATGGTCTGAGCCCCCCTTTGTGATTCTATTAATGAATTTTTCAGATCAGGTCAGATTTTGAAAATTACTAATCATACTATATTACTTTTGTTCCAAAAGTTGCTGCTCCATTCAGTTTAGAGGATTACAGGCCTATTGCCTGTTGTAATTTCATTTATAGAATTATTTCCTTTATCATGTGTAATAGAACTAAAAGGTTTTTGAAATTTCTTATTTCTAAAAACCAGAGTGCCTTCATTCCTGGTAGGCTTATTTACGAAAATTCCCTATTAGCTCATGAGTTAATAAGGGATTTCAATAATAAATAAAAAAATCTTATGTGCATCAAAATTAACTTGCAAAAAGCTTTTGACAAAATAAAAATGAATTTTATTATTTTTGTCATGAATTAGATGGGTTTTAACAGTAAATTTTTTGATTTAATAAAAGAATGCATTAATAATGTTACTTTTTCAGTAATGATAAATGGATTCCCCAAAGGGTTCATACACAACAATAGAGGTATAAGGCAAGGAGATCCTTTATCTCCTTATTTATTCTCTATTGTTATGAAATACTTTTCTATTCAAATGGAAACTGAATTGCTGAAAGGTAACATTAAGCCTATTAGCAGGAGCAAACCACATGTCACCCATCTTTTTATGTAGATGATATGCTTGTGTTTGTTAAAGTTGATAGAATCAGTGCTTCTTCTATTAAAAACATACTTGACAACATGGAATAATTTGCTGATCTTAAAGTCAATGAGAATAAAAGTAAAATTTACTTCAGTAAAGATTCTTTATTTAAAAATTATATTCTTAATCTCCTGAAGTTTAAGGAAGGCAAGCTACCAGTCGAATATCTTGCCTTACCACTTAGCATCATTCAAATTAAAGAGAGGGGTTGTTCTAGACTTTGATATCATCTATAGTAAATTGGAAGGATGGTCTAGTAAGCTCTTATCTATGGCAGGTAGAATGGAGCTTACTCATACTGTCATCACAGCTGTAATAATCTATTGGATACAATCACATAATATCCTTATTATTGCTATTCAAAAGATTGAAAAAATGTGTACTAATTTTATTTGGAAGGGCAAACAACACAAAATTACTTGGGAAAAAGTTTGCAAACCAAGAAAATTTGGGGGGCTTGGCCTTAGAAACATTAGGGATCTAAATGAAGTTTTTAAACTAAAACTTCTTTGGAAGTTTTTAGATGGAAAATCCCTACGGGCAAGATGAATGAAGACTAAATATCTTAAAACAAAAAATTTCTAGACTGCTAGAAAGGAGAACCATCGTTTATATGTTTGGAAAATATTTTAGAATGTAGAGATATAGGTAGAAAGTTAATTGAAAGAAAACAAATGGATGGAAGTCAAACCAGTATATGGTTTGATCCATGGACCTTTGGTAATTCTTTAATTAACCTTTTAGGGTGGAATAATTTACACATCCTTGGTGGTGTAAATGATACAGTTCAGAATATTATCCAAAATAATAGTTGGTCTCTTAATAGCAGTCAAGCTGCCTCTATTTATAAAACTGACATTCAAAAAATTCCTATTGATAATAATTGTTTTAAAGACTCTTGGATTTGGAAACTTAACTCCAAAGAAAACAAAAATTCTTTTAAAAAAGCTTGGGAATTTTTATTGGAGATGAGATAAAAGTTTACTGGCATAAAGTTATTTGGTGCAAAGCTAATTGTCCAAAGATGGCTCATTGTTCTTACTTTGCCCTCTTAAATAAACTTCATACTAGAGACAAGTGTTGTAAATGGAATAAGGACTCCGGTGCTACTTGTCTCTTATGCAAGAATGAATTAGAAAATGCAGATCATTTATTTTTTGAATGTACTTATTCACAGTTCATTTGGTATAATGCTATATGCAATATGAAGTTTAATATGAATATTCCTATTTTGACTATCAGAGACAATGTTGAGTATATTATTAATAATTTCAAGCCTAAATCAATTATTTTTTAATAAGGCTTGTGTTATTCTAACTACTATGATCTATCATACTTGGAGAGAGAGAGAAATCAGAGACTACATGCATCCAAAGAAACAAATTGCAACCAATTATGGAAAAACATTTATGTTGAAAGCTAAATCATCATCAAAAAGGCTATCAGACAACGCAATGATTATAGCATCAATCAGGCAATATCATGTAATGATGATAAGCAAGTAGAGGTTTTTTTACTCAATGGGAAGATTAGCTTGAGCAGATCCAATGACCATCATTCCAAACATAACATCTGCACCAATAGTTTGAATGGTAACATAGATCAAGTTGGGTATTTTGACATATTTTCTGGTGGTTGCAAAACTTGCCTCAACATCAGCCTCTCCTGCAAGGGAAGTAAATAGAAAATCATTAGTAAAAACTTTTATGTAGACAATAAAACAGATAGTGATTTGTGTTGTTTACCTTATGCAGAGGGACAAGTTTTCCATCCGACCAATACAGTTCAAAAAGATGACAATAATTATCACACCAGTATGATTAAAGATAAAGGGAAAAGGCAAAGCACTCTGGCTTCCTCTTTGGAGGTTGTAACTCTATCCTCGACACAAACATGACCTTAAAGGGAAGTAAAAAGATACATGTTACAAACTTTTTATTAGGTAATAAATTGAATGGTAGCCAGTTTTGTTGTAGAAGTTGTCATCCATCCAGCATTGATCCAAAATGTGTTTCTTCACTGGAGAAGAGAAAAGATGATAAATTTCACAGCTTTTTGCAAAAAGTAGGAAATAATCACTATAGAAGCATGATTAATAGTCAGAATTATCACTTATCTTGCTGGAGTGTTGGTAGCAGTGGAAGTAAGAAGTCCGAAGACTCATATAGCTTAAAGAGGATTAGAGAAAGTTTCTCAAGCTTTCTAAGCATGAAGAAAAGCAGATCTGAAGACTCATCTGTTAAGAGACTTGAAGCTAGGGTTTGCATTGATTATACAAACCCTAACTTCCTCTACGGGAAGATTATGGAAAATGAAGACCTCATTTGTAAGCCACCATGAAGTTTTCGACTTTTGGAGAAAGGAATCTGATGAATCTCTCCCCATTATCGCCAATTTTATTTTATCTGGAGAGATTGTTATGTTGTGGCTGATGTTTAAGTTGGCTAGGGTTTAGATGTTTTGTTTGTGTTGATGATATCATGGGCCTTAACTCTTTTTATATGTTTAAAAAAAAGGACGCATTGTTATTGACACTCTAAATATTGTTGGGGGAAGGTCAATTTTTTTTCTTCAAAAATTGTTAAAGGGAGTACTAACGAGGAAAGTAGCCCCTTAACAACCCTTTAACAAATAAAGGTAATTTTACTTTATTACCCATTTAGCCCCTTAACAAATAAAGGTAATTTTACCTTAACAAGTATTGCAAGGGCCATAGTAATTTTTTTCGATTCGCATATATCGATTTTTTTAAACCCTAAAGGATAAGCGTTTTCGGAGGAATATGATCGAATTTTTTTTGTCAACATAAATATGCCATATTGTATAATTACGGAGGCAATGCATCGAAATGATTATTAATTTTTGATATATCACTGTCAAATATATATATATATATATATATATATATATATATATATATATATAATTGATTAAGTGTTGCATTCAGTGCAGTGGTGACGAACTGCTTATTTTAATTTGGTTTCTCTTGTCGAATAAGTTTTTTTAATCTAATTTGCAGGGGCAATCCAGGAATATTGAGTAGTGTGAAATAATATGTGTGTAGCCTCTTAACAATTTTTCAAAGAGTGAAGCGTTTTTAAAATGGCCCTTCCTTAACAATGGTTGGAGTGTCAATAACAACACCGAAAAGAAAACCTCTCTCAAACACAAATTATAAATTAATTTATAAGAAGAATTATTGTTAATTATTAATTACTATTTAGCAGTAGTTATTAACCAGTTATCATTTATTAATTTATTAATTATGAATTTAAGTATTCATTATTATTTATTTATTATATATTATTAATACATATTATTTCTATTTTCCAATAAGTTTACATATTTCATTTTCTACAACGGGCGTTATAAGCGTTGTAAAATTAACACCACTTACAATGGGCATTTTATGACTGTTGTAAAATGACATCTATTACAACGGGTATTTTTTTAAGTTGTAAAACTGACATCTATTACAACCGGCATGAAATGACCGTTGTAATAGAAATCTATTACAACGATCAGTCAAAGCCCGTTGTAAGAAGAGTGTTGCATAGGGCACCTATTACAACGGTCCTAAATGGACCATTGTAATCGCCTTCTATTACAACGGGAAGCCAATGCCCATTGTAACAGGGTATTTTTATTGTAGAGGCGTTTGAAATTACATAAAGATCCAAACAATTTCAAATCACTCCAATCCAACACATACGCGTAATGTTCGCGAATACGAACCCAACGCAATTTGTTTCGCACGAATCGGACCCCGTACGAAAAACATACAATCGTTACAAGATTTGAAATGAATTAAAATAAATAAAATAGTTAATGAAATCATTAACTTAACTAACCCTCAATTAATTGATAAAAATGCAGCATAACCCATTGCTAACAAACCCGACATACCTTCGCTCCAAGGCCAAAAAAATGAAACCCCCCATCTCTAAGAATCGATCACCGCTCCACCTGCCAACGACCGGACGTTGGCCTGACACCGCCCCTTGCTCCGCCTACTTGAGCCAACCCCATGCCAGTTCGCACGACCCCCAACGCCCCCCGAGATCTCCAGGAAACGCAATGAAACAGAAATCGATCAAACTCGAAAATCTCCCCCACCAATCAACGATTTGAGCTCGGACCACCTCCAAAATCTTGAGCAACCTCCTGCGCCTTTTCCCCTTTGAGACGCCAAGACCAGAAAGTCATCGAGGCGAGCGCTATCATGAAAAACACGAAACAAGGCAAATTAGGGTTCTTGCCGGATTCCAGCCAACCATTACCTCCGATTGTCGAGCGTCCGGCATGGATAAACTCTAAACATCGATACGAACAACTTTCCAGTTGGAAGTTTTTTCTACTTGTGGATGGATTGAAAGATTAAATTAAGACCATAAGACTGAAGAAGAAAACAAACGGAGGCTAGAGCTAAAGAATGAAGAAGGGTTAATGCTTATGTAGCCTCTCAAAACGCCATTCATCTTGGTTAAAATTTTCTGAACTCGAAATGAGACAGTCTTAGCTAATAACTCATATTTCGAAAACAATGGAATTTGTTTCGATAGCTAATTCGATCGTATTTAACAATTATAATTAAAATCAAATTATAAATTCAAATCGATTATTGTCAAGCGTTTTTATCGCGCACGACCACAAGACAAATCCAATGGATATGAAAATTGAAATCTTACAATAATTTACCATTTCGGATCCGATGAAACTGATTTTGTCGAATTCCGAAATAGTTTGAAAATTGTTTATTTTCTATATTAAAAATATTAGTTTAGTATACAATCTTAATATCAATTCAAATCCAAACTATTTATTAATATATTATCAATATATTTACAAACTTGATTTAAAATCAATATTGATTAACTAAACGATGCCGATTGAAGTTATCGAATACGTATTAGTTAATACTTTAATCACGAATTCTAATATTTGGAATTTCAAACATTCAAATTTATTAATAATAATTTCTTATTATCGTTCATATCCAAATAGGGTTCCAAGGCTTCAAAATAACTTAAATTGAATTTATACTCAAAAGTTCAAATTTAAATTGAATTGACAATCCAAATCCCAATTAAAATATAATCTAAATCAGTAAATCTTAAAATTAATCATTCTGGATATTTAATTAAATTCCGGTTATAAAAATCCGAGTTGTTACAGTCCATAGTATATTTTTTCATTAAAGCCATTTGGTTCCTTTCTTTTACCATAAGTGTCTTTATGTTTATTTGCAGAGTAAAGGACCATGGCTTGACTCCCTGAATTGCTTGGCAAATCAGCACTGGTTCTTTGTTGAACATCAGATGATTGAGCAGCAATGTCACGGGGAGGAGTATGATCTTCCATACCTGTATCAGATGCTAAGGAGAAGCATCCATCAGATTGAAATAATTCATTATGATAAAGTTTTGTAATTAAACAGGAGCAGCTCTCCTAATATTGGGCAGACATCAAATGTGTATTACAATATTTTAGTTGCAGCAATTCTTTTTGGTTTTTTATATTTATTTTGCAACTGTTAACACAGCAGTTGCAAAATGTAATCATCCCACTGTAATTTTAAGTACATATGAAGCCCAACGGCTATCGCTTGCAACAGGCTTATGCGAAATGAACATTTTATTATGACATGCTCAGGTAAAATAAAGTACTGCAAATGATATAACAAAGGTAGTTAGCAATAGTTATTACAACATAGTAAACTATAAAAACTGAAAGCATATAAACTAAACAGCCCTAGCCCATAATCCTATGCAGAACAACAGTCCTAGCTCTCCTAATATCCCTGCTGCAGCTATCAGCACACTCACCAATATCCTCCACCTTAGCCACAAAACCCTGCAACATTTTACTAATTTCACCCACAGCAATCCCAACCCCGTCCTCCTCCTCGATCGCAAACTCCGCAGTATGCAACAGAGCCCCTATCCTCATCTCCAACCCCTCAATCAGTACCCTCACACTTTCCAGGTCCTTCACCGCAACAAAGGTACCAGCCTGCATGAACGCCACCGCATCCCTTCGAGTTTTCAGGGTGTTTTCATAGCTTTCCCATAAGGAATCGAACCACTCGCCCATTGACCCGAGGGGTGCAGAATTTGCTGCAGAGAGAGCTGCCTCGACTGCAGGAGGAGCCAGTGCTGCTGCCACCACCAAGCATATGACAAGTGCTATGTAGGCAGATGCAAATATGATGCTGGAGATTCTTTTGAATGCTTTCAGAGTTTTCAGACGTTTGTTGACCTTGAGCTTCTGGAGAATAAGCTTCTCGATCATCACCTGCTGCTGACCATAGACTGTGTTGAATGTTTGGAAGAACTCGTCGTTGAATGGGTTGCATGTCTCCTTGAATAGCTTTAGCTGATCCAGTGTACTTTCATACTTTTTCTGTTCAGAACGTGAATCATGTCATGTTTGGATGACCTCATATCACATGATATAACCAATATCATCAAATTAAATTAATAATTTATGCCAATAACCAATAATATCACACAGTTGTAGCCATAAATTGCTTGCATAGCTACATGTTCTCAAATTTAGTATCCCGAAGTCCGTATATTATCCCACTTGAAAAGGAAAATAGGTTACGTACATCAAGAGGTGAAAAAATAATAGTGGTACTCCTTTTGTAGTATAATTTAAACTCAAACTCAAATGGAATTAGTCCGATCTTGGTTTCTAACTATTAAAGGCAATTAACAACACTTGCAAAACCATTATCAGGAAAAATACATAGTGATAAGATAATAGTTCAGGGTTTAATTAAATAATTCTCAAGACGCCAGTTATAATATTGGGCAAATTTAAATGGAAGTTATGTTATCTTGGTTTCCAGCTAGTTGGTGAAAGCAACTAACAGTAATTCCAAAGCCATTTATGTACCACCTGTGAACTAGCATTAAACACACATAATCATATGTGCAGAGAAAGCACCACAACATATGGATTAACAAGGAAACTAAAACAAATATCAGCTACAATTTTTTTTTCTGTAGTGACATTGAATAATCGATGTTGTTTCCTAACTAGCCAATATAGTAAACTTTCCACATTTGAACTCATTTAGATGCCTACCATCTAATTAATACTTGTAGTATGATCAAAATGCATGGTTAAAAAAGGCAATGGGTATAAGGAGAAATTACAGTAGAATTATGGCCTCCCTCCTGGTTATGAAAGCACTGCACAGCAGCTTGCAAAATCAACGAAGAATCCATTGCCTTCACCAAGCACTTCTTCAAAACCGCAAAGAAACCCAAAGTCCGAAAAGAGTTCTCGAAGTAACCATCGACGAGCTCGAACAAATCTGGACTGTTCCAGATATCCTGCCTACAATCCAAAATTACCTTAACGACCTCCTGGTTCATCACGCTAAGGCATCCGGTCACCTCCTTCAGAGTGTCAAAAGACATGGAACGGGCCTCCACTCCCGCCGTTATACTCGACATGGCTTTAGTCATACTTCTTCGCATTTTAGTATCAAATGTCTTCAATTCTGGATCCATTTCACATACCGCTAAGTACGATTTGATTTCACTAGTGTATATACCTTGGTTATCCACATCTTTCACTTTCTTCTCTCCTTTAAGGCATTTCAATAGTTTACCGACAATGATCCCCATTTCTTTCTTTTGTGAGTATAAGAAGTGATTGGAGACGTTGAGGATGGTATGCATATATAGAAATGATTGTGTCGCCACTGGAAAGGCTAAAATCAGAAATCACAGGCTTGCTTCTTGCTTTCTTATATAGATTTGTTTGTACATATTAATTATGCTTATGCTTAATGCATGCACATACAATGGGCAATGTATTCTTTGTATTTAAAGGGAGTAATATAGGTGGTCATCTTTGCACGTAGTTTGGCAGATGGTAAGTCGAAACCGAGTGGGTTGGAGGTTGAGAGAATGAGTTGATTGAGCAGGTAACGTCGTGAGAACCGCTTTAATCGTTATTCTCGAATTTTCTGATTTAAAAGTGAATCTATTTCAATTAATGCTAAAATATAACCTATCATTGTAAATATAACTACATTTTTGGATATTTCATAACAGATATTAATTGAATTAATTAATTCTATAAAACCTTTTTGGCTCAAATGGTTAGTTTCTTTATTTTTATTTTTGAACATGAAAGAGGCTCGGTTCAATAATTATTCCTTAAAATATACATTAAGAGCACGTACTGACTATTTTAACCACGGAAAAAAAAAAACTAACTTTATTGAACTAACTTGACATCTTTTTTTTTTTTTTTTTTTTTTTTTTAAAGGCGGACATGCTATTAATAGTTAACAATCTAGGTAATTTTTAAGCTGTGTATGGTAGTATAATTTATTTTAGTTTTTTAAATTCTAATTTATTAGTATAGGTAGAGTTGACTTGTCTGTGAGGAAATAGCTGGAATGGCTAAAATAAGAATCACGACGTTGCTTCTTCTTTATTAATTTAATATATAGAGATAGGGGTGCATATATTAACTGTGCCTAAGCTTAATGCATATACATACAATGTGCACGGTGTTCTTTTGTATACAGAGAAATACAGAGAGAGTGATCGGAAATCTTGCACGCAAGGTTTAAAAAAAATATGATAAACAAATAAATAAATAAATAAAAAGAGGCTTGCATCTTTCAACTTAGGCGGTGAGCTGTATTTTTACTAATTAGTGATATATAGGAATTGTGAGTAAACGCTACCTGCAGGTGGTCATTTGTGGCATGTAGAAAGTCACTAACTTGACAAATGAAGACAGTATAAGAACTTGAATATTGGTCAACATATTTTCACATTTATACGTTTGTACAGGTTGGTTGTCCAAGAAAAATGAATTTTAACTTCTTAAAATCACCTATTTCTTGACCAGAATGTTGTGTATTTAATTTATCCATGTGACTGATAAAAAATACATAGTTTATATGATTATATCTGACATAATGTATGTCAAAATCCAAGATGAATAAGGTAGGGTATTGCGAAGGGATCATCTATTGTTTTAAAATGACAATACGAGTAACAATCAAACTTCACAATACCTGCTACAACAAAATTAAAATATTGCAATATTTTTTCACAAGGCTTGTTAAAAAAATGTTGTAAAAGTTTATATATTACAATGCTTCTAAAAGGTTGTAAAATATGGCTATAGCAACATTTTCTAGGAAACGTTGTCAAAATGGAAATTTTTACATCTTTTTATAATGGTTGTCTATTAGCCTTTCAGAAACTGCTTTAGAAACTTGTTA
This sequence comes from Allium sativum, assembly GCA_030737875.1. Taxonomy (NCBI): domain Eukaryota; kingdom Viridiplantae; phylum Streptophyta; class Magnoliopsida; order Asparagales; family Amaryllidaceae; genus Allium; species Allium sativum. Next base: position 9,387,540 of record CM060926.1, on the reverse strand, counting down.
AAACATTGCTCTTTCCCAACATATTAACTTGCTACAACTTTTTAAGAAGTACTTTTGCTTCATTCATAAGTTATGTTTGAATTTTTTTGTATATCTAGTACTACTTAACATATAATAACAATAAGCAATAATATAGAATTAATAAAAATATTGAGTACTTATATAAGTATTCTATAAATAGTAATTTATTTTAAATAATTATAAATGAAAAATCAGATGAGTTGACTATCAATAAATCATAACCGATAATTAATTACTAATAAATTATTTATAATTACAAATTGTTATCTAATATCAATAATTATTATTTTATATCTAATATTTATTATTTTTAATCATGAATAATTAGTAAATCACATTTAATAATCTATACTTTCAAAACTTGTTTGCTGTAAATTACCTTAATTTATAACTAAAAAGTAGTACATATTATTTAGTAGTTACTTTTTTATTATAATTAATTACTACTGTTTTATATTAATAACTAGTAAGTGATAAAATATATTACATAATTTTTTTTAATATTTAATATATTGTATCGATTATAATAATGTGAGATAATTTAAAAGTAACAACTAATAATTAAGACAAATATATGATCATTACTATTGAATAAATAATCCTTAGTAACTAAGTGGTAATATTTAATAGTTGATACATAATAACCGTGATCGATAATTATATATGACATTTAATATTTCAGAAATATATTCTAATTTTCTAATGAAGTTTATATATATATATATATATGTGTGTGTATATATATATATATATATATATATATATATATATAAGAATTATATTTTGAAATCTTCATTAAATTCAAAATTTAAGTATTGAAAATTATAGAAATTCCAGAAGGGATAGAAATAGTGTCTAATAATAAATAAATCATAAGCACTTCGCATTTCTGCTCACAAGCCCAGTATTCTCTCTAAATTACCATTACCAGCCAATAAAAACGACAATTAAACAGTCTAATACTAAAACATGATCTACATGTCGTTGAAGTCTGGATCCAGAGTTAATGCTCATGCGACAATTATACATAATTAAAATCATATTTACCATTCTATAACTAATAGGTAATATTTAACAAACCAAAAACAATATTTATCATTTAGTATATACTAAATTATTATATCAATATTTTTTTTAAACAAAATTGAAAATTATCTTTCAAAATTTTAGATAGAATCCAAAATTTACTTTGTAAATCTCTCTATTTGACACAAGTTTTATTTTGGCTCCAAAAATAAGTTTTGGCTTCAAAATCCAAACATATTCCCGTAATCCTAATTTTGGTATATTATCCCCATTGCTTCATTTCTTAAGTCCAAAGCAAGTCGAAAGCTAGAATCCCCCAGCATAAACCTCTAAAGTCGTATTATCCACAAATCTTAACCACCCCTCATTACTCATCCTTCAAATTGCAATCGTAGGTTATGGCATGCGTATACAACTATAACTGTATGCCATAGCAAGTCCTCCATAACGCAATGACTACCTCATGCTAGGACTTCTCCAAATTACAACTGTAACTGACCACAGTCCATGAATGATGATTTGAAACCTTAATCGACCACGACTCATCCACCAATCCATTAATCGATTTGCTAAATTCATATCTAGGTAGTTGATTTTGGGGATCCGGAGCAGCTGAATTTGTGATCTGGATGGGTTATAAATTCCAAGACAAATTCTTAATATGTCACTGAGTTTAAGTCCTAGTTTCAGATGGGATTTGGAGTACTTGAATTTAGCGATCTGAATGGGATCCAAATGGGAATAACCAAAAAAATGGTTCTACCCACAACGAGGATTGTAGTAATAATTTCAATTGGACTGTCCTCAAGAGGTCTATTAACCATTATTCATTTTCAGCTGATTTGAATTAGTCAACATGGATTTATATTTTCTCAATTATCTAAGTTCCTTTAAAATATGAAATATTGTTGTTAAGATATTCAATATCGGTATTTTTTTTTTTTTTTTTTTTTTTGACTGTTGTTATAAGTTGTAAAAAATATTACCGAGTTTGAGCTAAATTTTATTACTTGATTCCCAATAAATCTACCCGGAACATGGGTAGCCTAAGCTAAATTTTATAGATTTCTCTTGCAGGTTTTACACGAGCTTATTCTGCACTACTATTTTCCTTTAGATGTTCTTATGAATAGGTGGATGAGCTACAATTGGTCTTGCTATAGCTATAGTTATGATATTAGTAAAATGAACTAAGCGAAATATGAGTTTTTTTTTGTCATTATAAAAGAACCTTGTGATAAAAAAAAGTACAAAAACTATACACCTTCTTACAAGGTTGTGATGTGATACTATTAAATAGACAAGGAATGCTTTGCTCATGGTGGGCAGTTTCGACTCCATGCAGTGTTCAATTATTTTTTGGGAAAGTAAAAATAAGGTTGTGGAAAGAAATTCAACTATTTTTATATGCTATGATTGATAGATTTACATTACTTTAATGGGTAGTAACATCAAGAGGATACTATGCACATAGTTTTTTACTTCTTTAATTTTATCATATCTCAACTACAGGTATCATAAGCATATAGTTCATGTGGGATTTGAACAATAAGAATATACACACAGTATCTCGTGTAGTTTTGAAATTTCCTTGAATGGAAACCATTAGGTAAAAACGGGAAGCCAAGCAGCCTTAATTTCTCTGTATTTGCACCTTATCCATAATGATTTGAGTTTTATTAGTAAAAATATATATGGCCATTTCTTCCTTTCTATTTTTTTTTTTCTAAACAATAAACATGTACATATTTACGAGTCACGACGTTGAGTTTCAATACCGTAGTAAACTATATTGCATGTAGGATTTAACTTTGATTATTACATTGTTGGTCTCATGTCCACTGAAATACCTATAACTCTATATGTAGTCTGGTTGAGAAAGTAGAAAAAGCAAGAAAGTACATCGATTATATGATGTTGAGTCATAGAAATGAAAGGAGAAGATAGAACCATTTTTTGAAGTCATTCAAGCTATAATATATTGTTTTGCTATCAACTAGTAAATTAATAGTATTCTAATTTTTTTGCATACATATCAACGTGTCGGTTAAATTTGTGTATAGACATGATCAAAATCTCTTCTTTAGGATGAATTAACGGAATGATGCAAACCAAAGACTTGTTCAATCAGATTCTAAAGTTGTACGGGACCACGGGTAAAGTGGTTTGTGTTTCTATAGTGATAGACGTGGAAAAGCTATAGTGGAGATATAACAGATAATAACATAGGTGCAAAAAATATTATTAAATATAACCAAAAATATTGATTGTTAATTTATTCTTATTCTCATGCGATTTCTGTAAAAAATATATTGTTTAATCTTTAATAGCAAAACCAAAGAATATCATGATTCATGTAGTCCAGATCTAATGACTACAAAAGATTTCTAACTTATATTGATCACTTTGCTTTGAAGTTCATTTTGTATCCTAGCTTTATTGCTTTGGTTTAAGAAAGAACTAATCCAACCAGCATTTTTTACATTAATTTTACCAAGGCAGGTGCCATAAAACCTTAATTTAGCTAGTGTAATAAAAAATAGTGTGGCTTTGAGCAGATACATTATTCATTGGGGTTAAATTCAAAACCTATCATAAATGTAGTTAACTAACAGAGCATAGAGCCATACTGCTTTCTTTCCTTAACAATCTTCAAGTAATCGGGACAATTCCTTTTGTAGTGACCTTTCTTGTGGCAGTGGTAAATTCACCGTGGTCACTGGTCTTCTTACTTCTATTTTTCTTACCATCTATTTCAGCAACTTCAAACTCTTCGAATATGATGCGCTACCCCTAATAGCAATTTTGACAGCTTCTTCCATGGATGTAGACTCAGCCGACCTCAATGTATCATGGAGCTCAATGAGATTCACATTTCGTTAGTTCATTTTATAATTCGATATGAATGGTTCATATCAAGGAGAAGTATAACCAAGGATCAAGTTTATTTGCAACTATTTTCATGTTTATATGTCCAACTTTGAAAGGCTATCCATATAATCCTTCATCTTTAGCATGTAATCATCTGCTTTGTGTCCTTTGGTAACTTTGATATTGAATAGCTTCATTGTACGCTTGTACCTTGCGAAATGTGACTGTTTACAAAACACATCCTTAGCATTGTCAAATATATTATCGTCGAACATATTATCATGATGTCTCTTCAACGACCTGTCCAGTGTCAACAACATAAAAAGTTGGGTGATCTCTAGGTCCAACAGCATTTTACATAAGCAAGTCATAGTTCGGGGTCAGTATCATCAGCTGGGTGTTCTTTTGGTTTGCATGTAATAGTATTTCAAAGACATTTGTAAGTTCATGCTATTTTTGTTTGTCACAGCAGCCAGTACAGTAAGATCTAGTGAGTGTGTCATTTCGAAGAAAAAGTTTCAGAGTTGTCATCTTATGCATGTTTGGTGGTAAAATATTAGAACAATTCACAGTTTGTATTATTATAGTATTAGTAAAGTTCTAAACAAAACACGCTCTAAGGTTCTAAAATAATTGTGTTGTAAGCTTTGCACCCATACTCTCTTCACAATATTTAGTATTGACAAATTGGACAAAGTCATTTGAATTAATTTTAAACAAAAAAAATAGTGAGAAAAATGTGTTCACTATAACAATATCATTTGGCATTTTTCTTCCTATTTTTTGTTTTCTTGCTTTTTGTTAGAACCGAGATAATCTATCTGCTATTTGGGATATAAAAACAAAACTGAAAAACTATTTTACCATGTTTCTTTATGGATTATGACACAATCCTTAGTTAACTAGTGGTTGTACGTCTTGCTTTTAATTAGAACCGAGATCATCTATCTTCTATTTGGGATATAAAAACAAAACTAAAATCCAGTTATCATATGTCTTTATGGATTATGACACATCCTTGTTAACTAGTTGTTGTACAATTAGTACGCCATGCATACTAATGATTATAATTCCATGATATATATATATATACACACACACATATATACATGCGCACACACATATATATCACTAGACTCTACGTACTTATATATTCGCAGCTCATTGCTTTGTTCTATAGGTTGCTGAAACAAGAGATAAGATTGGGTCTTTTCCGAAGAAAAGAGGAGAACCACTAAAAGTTCTATTAGTATTTAGTCCTAAAAGGTAATATTAATGAATTTATGGGAAACAATGGCTTTGTCGTTGCATTGTAGAGATTGAAGATTCAATTTAAAGCTTGGAAATTGCAAAATATATAGATAAAATCGTTTTTGCTTTGAGTCTTGCATGTGATCTTAATTATTATATTGTATTCATATTTGAAATTGTATTTAAGGGCGCAACGCAGGTAACATTGATAGTATGGATTATTGAAGTTAGTGTAGAGTAGTTGCAAAAGAATAAGTGTAGAGTAGTTGCAAAAGAATAAGGCTAGAAAGTAATATATGGAAAATTTGATTCTTTTTACCTTTTCATTGAAGTATGGAATCTTATTGTAAATATTTTGGATTTTGGATGTCTATATCATACATATGATTCCTTGTACCATTTACACTTGATATCTTATTCATTTACCTATTATGATACATGTTACTCATTTGGTAGAATAAGATTGTTGCGAAAGGGATGCTTGCATCTGTTGATCCCACTTCTATGGTGCACCATGTTCCAGTTGGTGTAACTACTTGGAAAGTATGGGTTGATGTCCTATCGGAACCTCGTTCTCCTTTGTGGTGGAAAATTTCCAAAGTTTGTGCCATTTAGCAAGCTTTAGAAAACAATTGTTCTTTGGCACAAGGGTTATGTAATCATTGATTATGTCATTTTGTTGTTGGTATGTTATTTCATTTATTTTTGCTTTGAACAACTATTAACTTATTTGAGTTCAAGTAATTTAGAATGGTGTTATTTATTGTTTTGTCACTGAATTTTATTTGATTTCTTAAATTGTACTATTATTGTGCCTCTAATGTGCGAATGGAAAGTTTGAATAGATAGAAATTTGAAAGGTTGTAGCAAACATTTCACAACTATTCAAAAAGATTGTAAAATATGTACAACAACGGTTTAAATAATGGTCAAATATTCTATTTTTACAAGGAAAAACAGTTATAGTTCAACATATTATAACTCTCACAGACAGTTGTAATAAACTGTTTGACTGCCTTTTAATACAACTGGCAGTAATAGTTGTAGTGTTCTCTATTACAAAACAACAACACACTATGATAAATTTATTACAATGTTTTATCGCGATTTTTTTAAATAATTATAATAGATAGACTCTATTTCAACCGCGGCTAACATGATGCTTAGGAAAACATTGTAAAATACCTACGTCAACTCTTTTTAAAGTTGCCAAAGATCTTTGTTGTAGCGACGAGCTCAAATTGTTAAAGTAGTTATGGTAATTTTTAGTTATTTTCTAAATTTAGTAAAAGAAAAAAAAGTGCTTTGAAATTAAAGGATATAGCGCTGAAAGTTGTCATAAATAACATTTTGGTTTCACTGTAAAAAAGTTCATTAACTTCTCCATGAAAATTTAATGATTCCCAGAGATAGGTTGTAAGAAAAAGACTAAATACGCAATTTTGGAAAAAGGACAGTTTAGTAGTAGGGTTTTCATATGTGATTATTCATTTGTAAAATTACCACAATAGTATTTTAAGTCAAATCCTGGATGAATTAAACCCAATCAAAATTGCTTATAACTATTATATTAATTACAATGATATATATTCCAAATAGCCAATCACTTAGGTATGCTAAAAACCGGAAACAAGGTTTTCATTTAATAAATCCACGACTAAGATGATAACGAAATATATCAGTTTATTCCAAATCAAAAGTGAGGTTGGTAGGAATGCCATCGGTTTCGGTTGCATGCTGTGAACTTTAGATTTGCTTTATATTCTTTATTATCTAAAGATCCATTACCTTATTATTAATCAAATATCGACAAAAATAAAGAAACAATGCACAATCCAACAATATATGTTATACTGTAAACAAAATTTACAATTATTTTTTAAAAGATATAGTATCTTTCTTTTTTGAGTAACCCAATAAGTGAATGAATACAAAGATTTTGATGGTGTTCGTCTTCAAAACATGTTAATGTGTAATTGATGCATTGTGTACCATAATACAATTGGAACAATGCTTGAGACATAAATTTTTCATTCAAAATTTGGTTTAATGTTTTCTATTTTGATTAACTTGACATGTATCGCTTGGTTCTGGTGCAGTGATCTAAAACACTATTAAATTTTGCTTCTAAAAATTTAGTATTTCGATAAGCCATGAATTTATTTATTTAATGTACAGTTAATTTTTTGGACTATAACATTTACATTTGGGCCACGTCTAAGCTTTGAATGTTGACAAATGGACTATTCACGTTACTCTAATTCTACTTCCTAATCAATATCTAACTCCAAAAGGCATAAATGATGGATCGTTTAGGTGAATTTAATTTGAACGTATCTAAACCTGGTCTGTTGATTACATGAATAATAATAATAAATTATAATGAGAATTATAATTTATTATTCAAGAACTAAATATTGTTCACGGAGATAATCTAATTAATTATCTAAGTTGAATTTGACTTGGGGTGTGCGTATAACTTAGGAATTTGTAGAAAATGGTTGTTTAATCATTAAAATGATTAAATAAGGGGTCTCGGGAAAATAAATTGATTTGTGGTTAATTGAAAAAAAAATTAAAAGATTGGAAAACTCTATAATATGCAGTTTTTGATTAAATATGAGTTCATGGGATTTTATTGTGATTGCATTGCAATATATATGTGTATAATGATTTTTAATGTGAATATGTGTTTTCTTAAATATATTTGAGATGTGAAAATAAAATAAAATGTATATATTTGATATGTGAAAATAAAATAAAATGTATATATTGATGAAAAATTAATATTTGTATGTGTTAAAATAATTTTAATATGATTTTACAATTTGTCTCTACTACAAATATTATGTTTTGCATAATTTTAATATCAAAATACAATTTTTATACATAAAAGTGTAAAATGTACCATTTGTGTCCAAATGTAAATTTTAAGATAAATACGTTCAAATTGGGGTTATAAGTTTAAAAAAATATGTTAAATATATTTGAATAATTTTAACACGGCTAAACAAAGTTAAATTATGTATTAAGATGTTAAAATGATGAAATATACGGTTAATAAGATGATTTATGTGTTAAATAACCATCTGAACTTAAAATAGCCTATAAATTAATCGCTAATAACCTAATTAGGCATTAAGCCTATTAGCGGAGAGATTAAGGAATGGTCTGGAGAATGATACTTGGTTTGTTTACTTTCTGAAGCATCTTCTTCATACTACTCTAAAACTTACAATAAGAAAACTAAACCTCTTTTAAAACGTCAAACCTAAACTCCTAATTCATATCAAAAGTTGGAATTAAGTTGCAAAATCTAACTATAAGAAGGTAGTCTCTTAAAGCCATGAATTTACTCCCATTTGTTGATGATTTGTGAAGGTTTGTTCACTGTATGTTGAAATATTTGCTTGCATGTATCTGTAATGTCCTATACAGGTTGTTGAAGCTCTTCTAGAGCCAAGTTCAAATAGTCATCTTTTGTGCTATTAATTGCTAGTCAACCTAAATAAGTGAGTATAACTTACACTATCTAGTCTATTCAGTCATTTTTGTTGATTTGTAGTTGTTTCAATGAGAAATTGTCTTTGTAAACATATAACTGAGTTTTATGCTTCAGTAGAAATCAGCTCTTTATCTGACTTTTTTGGTTTTGTATCTTGCTCATTTCTTATTGAAATCATACCAAATCCTTTTCTAAATGCTAGTATTGTTGCTAGTCTATATGTAATATGTATATCAATTTTCAGGTCATTCCGACCTCGGTAACATATAGAAATTCACTGTCAAACATTGAATTGGAGAAGAAATGAACCTCGGTGAAAATCGCTAAGGTCAACCTATCATCTATAAGGTTTGACCTATGGGTCGGCCCGGTGTCTTATAAGGCGACCCAGGGGTCGACCTATAGAATGTAAGGGTCGACCTCCCTATTGTCTTATGAACGTGTTGCTTATGTGTGTTTCGATTGACTTTCAAGTTGTTTTTCTGAAGTATTTGTTGCTAATTTTGGATGATTTCTAAGATGATTTTGTGAGAAGTTTTCCTAGGCTTAATCCTATAATGGATAAGCCAATATTGTCACTAATTCATACTTAGAGATGGTGAAGATTTACGTGATTTTTGTTTGTTGATTTCATGATCTATTTCATGTGATTTCCGACACAGCGCACGTTTTATCAAACGATTTTTATAATGAATTTTCTCCCTATACACACACACATCACTTTTAGACAAGCGCTTTCTAAGTTTTTATTTAATAAATAAAAAATCGTCTCAATGCTATATAATATGTAATATTTTCCAATATATGGTGATTTACAAAGAAACAAATTTCAAATGATTTCAAAATCGTTTGTAAATTCGTTTCTCAAACCAAGTATTTCCATATATAAAATTACATGTTTTTGCAACTTTCGAGAAAGTAAGAACATGATTTAAACATTATAATAAATCACGTGGTATGAGACACATAGATTAATTATGTCAATTAATTCCAAACTCATTGATTGAGGTTATCTGGAGGGTGGTGTAGGCTGACTAGCAGAAATCGATCAGTTAAACGTGTAGCATGAGACATATTGTTTTCGCTTTTTGAGTTACTGTTCGGAAGTCTGAGACACATGACTGTTGTTTGTTGTTGCTGACACTTGCTCTGAGGGAGCTAGACTCGAGGGGGGGTCTTATATATGCATATTCACTTGGTCAGGGGGTCAAGTTACACTTGGTCGGGGGGTCGTGGTAATGAGCGTTTGGATATGTATACGGTGCTTGGCAAGGTTTGGGGGAACTATATATTCAATGCATGTGCTATTTGTTGTTCAGATGCATTTTTAATGTTGCTTGTTGTTTCGGATCCATCTTTGTTGCTATTGTTGACTTTGTTGCTATTTTTTTATTTGGATCCAATTTATGATGTCATTGTTGTTGATGTTGATTCATCTATGTAGCCTTAAAAGCTACCATGATACTTCTATACATATGGTGATTTCATGATATTGTTTTTGAACACTCATGTAAGTTATATACATTGATGTTCCGTTGATCATGTTGTTAGTGACACCATTCATGAGACCATTATATGATGTTTAGTTGTACCTCATCTCATGAATCAAGTTGAACCTACTTTTTCTCTAACCGAGAAGAATTATACATTATGATGCTATATGCATCTATTATGATCTACTCACTCTGTTTAAACTAGACCGACCCATGTATTTTATATACTCGGGTCAGACCGAGTAATTTCAGGTTAGCATCTATGCAGATACCTGCTCATCTTATTCCCTTTATGGCTATCTATCATCTTCTGGACACTTAGGTGTAGCTTGGAGTAGTTATTTGTTTGCGTAATCTGATATTTGTACATATTTTTTTATGGGAATTGACTGTGTATATTGTGGTTTATATAACCATTTATGTATGTCACTTTGTATTGTACATGATGTATATGTATATATGATTGTGTTTGTTTGTTGTTCTGTGATCTATGATATTTATTATTGTTGTGTTTTGTTCTGGCTGATCCTTTAGCCATCATAGTACTGTATTAGGCAAGAATTAAGTATGTCGAAACTCTGAGATAAAAACAATAGGCATTATATCAACGTACTTGATATTTGTTTAATACAAAAATTATGGATGGTCGCTCCTAACCTGTCATATTCTCTGCACTAGCACATAGTATTACCTAGTAATAATCATTGTTACTGTGGAACTCAGGGTGGAGAGTCACAACTCAGTATCAGAGCTGAATTCAGAACAAAACGTGATAAACACAGAACAATATGCACAATGCAATACATCAAAGTATAATAATGATGTATCATCATCATTAATCGAAGTTGTTCTTAATGATGTCCTTAACCTTTTCATGTGGTTTGGGGGTAGATATAAGTGGGAATACGTTTAGAAATGCAATTCTAAGTTCCACGATATTTCATATTGAATTGACGATAACTTACCCTATGAATAATCAATATCTTGTCTTCTGCTTTTAACTTATGGCTGGAATAGCAAAGGTCTTCACTCTGGTGTTGAGCCGTCCAGTGGCTCGCATCCAGAAGGCATATACATGTCTATTGATCAGATTTTTGAGCTTATTAGGAGCACTAAGCCTCTTGCTCCAGTGCGATCTTCTCCTCCGCGCAAATCTGCATTTGTGTGTATGTGCAGTGATTTTTCTCATCTTGGAGGCAAGCAAAGGCTCTGATTCAGTGTTAGAGGTTTAGGTGTGGTTTTGCACATGCGAGCATATTTTTACTCGCATGGGGATATCAGACCACCACCGTGTTCTTGTCACATTGAATATGTTTCAAGAACGTGTGTTGGACTAGTATGAGTTACTTGTAGCTAAGATTGATGAGTCCACCCTTGAGTGGAAGTGGTTTAAAGAGCGTTTCGAGCTCAATCTGTGCCTGAGTTTAAGAAAACATTCCTATCTCGACGTTTCCTTAACTTGAAGCAAGAAAAGTTGACTCTCACTAGGTACGTTTCATCTTTTGAGGCTTTATCCAAACATGGCCTTGAACCATCAGTACTTCATATAAAAGAGTCTCAAATTCGTTTCTAGCCTCAAGAAAAGTATGAAGAATTATCTTATTCTTCAACTTAAGCATCCTTTCAAGAAGCTTATTGTCTCGGTCCTTCACTTCAAAGCGGTCGAGAGTGGGAAGGGAAGTAGTGATGGGACCGACGTTTGCAAGAACCCAAACAAGAAGAATTTTCTCTTTCACAAGTCGAAGTCTTTTCCTTAAAGAAGAATAAGTCTGTTGGTTCCGGTTCTTGGCCCAGTGTAGCACCTCATGGCAAGAGGGGATGCTACAACTGTGGTGCTAGTGCTCATTTGATTCGTGATTATTCTAATCCCCGTATATGCCATTATTGCGAAAGGGAATTGGTCACCTTCATGTCCCATTGCTCTTAAGAACGTAAAGTCGGGGAAGCTTAATGTGGCAGATGCTTCAGGAGGTTCATCTCAGCCCCGAGGCACATCTCCTTCTATACCTGAGGGTTCTTCATTATTCGTTGATCGATCTGTTCGAGTTTTATTCGATACGGGTGCATCGTATCCATTCACATTGAGAGAACTCGTTGATATTATTTCTTTGGATGTTACTTTCTTGATGACTTCATTGCAGAATGAGAATTCTATCAAGGGATTTGAAACCCTTAGTATGCTATGTGAAGCCATTGAGATATTTATTTGTGACTTTTCTTTCTATGCGAATCTACACGTGATTCGTTTCCTTGTCTTTGACTTGATCTTGGGTATGGACTAGCTCGTTTGATATGAAACCAGAAGTTTATGCCCTGAGAGGACTTTATATCTTCGACATCCTGACTCACAAGCTTAGCTATTTCTTATTCTTCGAGACGCCGAATGTGAGTCAGAAGTATCCTTATATTCCCTAGTGTCCCGAGCTGAGGAAGACATCTCGGACTCCAGTATTTTGCGACTTTGCTAAAATCTTCGAGCCTGTTTTGGATTTGCCACCCAAGCGGGCCATTAAGTTTCGCATGGTCCTTATTCCTAGTGCATAGCCAGCTAGTCTTCCTCCTACTAGGATGTCTTTTACGACATTTAAATATAATTCAAACAACTGGTATCCATAACATGTTTGAATCAAATACAAAAATATCATATAAACACATAACTATTAATCATCATTTACATAAAACTATATACCATAATATTCATAAACAAAGACATCGCCGGTAAATCATGTTTACATAAACAAAATTAGCACCATAACTAAGTTCACATATTATCTGTTAAACAAAAACACAATATCTACAAACAAAAATACAATATTCCTGAAGCCATTTTGCATCAGATGATGAGAACAAAATGGGCAACCGTGATATTTCATATGCATACCGTGGAAGAAGAACGTGTCGTCTTTTATATTTTTGCACCAACGACCATTCGTTACCCATAATGAAGAAATTCATGAGTCAGTGGTTATGTTTGTAACACATGACATGTTCTAACCTTGATTGCAAATGACATACTGATTCTGCTAGTAGTAAACGACATATGGAGCAAACCTTTTTTCTAATTTACCATTGTCGATTTAATGATCGTATCGATGACCCCTAGTTTATAACGAAACTCGGTTAACTTAGTTAAGCATTTATTTCAGGCTTGTAAATCTCAACTAGTTTCGTTTACGTTATTATTATTATTATTATTATTATTATTATTATTGGCAAAGCCGTCCGGTTTTTAAAGTGACCGCAAACACCTTTATTATAATCAATAATAAAAACAAATAATACATGAGAATGGCGGTTACCAACCTACTACAAATCGGCTTTAAGGTGGACCGTCCACCGCATACGGCATTTACAATGGGTTGTCCACAATTTCTATTTTAGATTATAGTACAAGAGTTAGCCAATATTGTAGCCTACTATCACATACTCCATGCAGGGAGAGTTACATAATAAATGGCGTGCTTAAAACGAAGTGAAATTACATAGTTGTACCGAAGTAATCAAAATACAGACACACAAAGATGCACGCCGAACTTTGAAGATTCTGCACCACTACAAAGTCGGAATGACTTGGATAGTTTGCATTCAAATGTCATGTGGAGAGAAGATTCAAGGAAACAGTCAAGACGGCAAAATCGAAAACTTTCGCTTCACGTTGCTTGCCCGTCACGGATAACTCTGACCAGAACACCAACGAACAAACTCCAACAGACCACCGAAAATGTCATGGTTAGTGTCATTTGTTTCATACGGACAATCTTTTCACACCCAAAAACAAACTCCAGACTAAAATAGTGTTCCGCAACTAACAAGCACTACATTAACACTTACTATCTACAAGATGGCATCGTCATTGAATATCAAGCTCCAAGCTAGGCCCATCCCAGCCATACCACAAACAGTAACAGTGCCCTACAACTGCTCACCATGAAGACCGTGAACATGGACAATAAATAAAAAGGCAACTGCATACCAGTGTAGTAGGCGAGACGCGAAACCCCACCAGAAGCAAGAAGTTGCTGCCTTCTACTGAAGCTCTACGTAGAAAGCAAACAAACCACTTCGAGCAAGTCGAAACCAACTAAACACTTCCAAATTCACTGCCGAGAAACTCAATGGAGTTCCTAGATCTACATCGTCCCCAAACCACCTGGCTAAGGCCTGACTCACACGGGACATAAAGACCACAAGGCAATGTTGCACCTATTCGCCAAGGAACCTCGTGGAGCATACTACTGGTTATCGTACAGGAGTGACAAGAGAAACCAGATTTGTACCACATAGTGCCCAAAAGATCTAGTTGCCCACTGCGCCATAAAGCAGAGGGGTTGCAGTAGTACAAGGGGGTTACGACTACTGAAGCAGAAGGAAGAAATTTAGGGGGAAAGGAAACTAGGGTTCAAATTAAAAATTGAATTAGGGATTTTGGAAAAGTGCCACACATGCGGAGAAGATCAGAGGGAGAGTGAGAGAGTGAGGCGATGGAAAGTAGTGAGTGGATCTGTAGGGAAAATGGAAGAAATCGAAGAATTAGAAGTGACGAAAACATGTCGCCATTAATGACATTTCTCCAAAGCCTGAACCCGACGTGATTAATTATTATTATTTTATAATATTTGGTTTATATTTTATAAAACTTATTTAATTTATTATTAGTATTTATAATATTTAATTATCTTAGTTAAATTATTGTTACTATTATTGTAAATTTAATTAATTTTTGTAAAACTTAGCTAACTTGATTAATATTTTATGATTTGAGATTATTATTTTAATTACAAAGTTAGTTTACTGTTATTATTTTAACTTGTTAATTTTTATAAAACTTAATGGGAGAGGCTATTAAGACACAAAATTGAACACAAAGTTAGAACCGTTGGATTTGTTTGTCTTTATGTGGAGAGTGGAATTCATGGGAAGATCTAGTGGTTGAGATTTGTTGTGTCCAACTTTGTGTCATCATTTTGAGTCCAAATAGAGTTTCCCAAACTTAATTTCCAATTTATTATCGTTATTATAAACTTAGATAATTATCATCATCATCATTATTATAAGCTTAGTTAATTATCATCATCATTATTATAAGCTTAGTCAATCATCATCCTCATCATTATTATTATAAATTTTGTTAATTATTATCATCATCATTATTATAAACTTGTTAATTTTTATGAAAATTAGTTAAATATTTATAATACTTAGTAATTTTTATAAACATATTTTATTTTTGTAAATATTAACTGATTTTCATAAATTTAGCTAATTTAGTTAAGTAAATATTTCTTTATTATTTTCATTATATATATTTAATAATTAGTTAGTTTTTTATAAATATATTTCATTATATATATTTAAATACTTATAATACTTTGTTTTTTGTAATCAATCCAAATTGTTTTTCCTTTATAATAAATTAATAGATGGTTGAATTTATAATTCATGATAAGTGTGCATTTTGATGGTATTCAGCCAAGATCCCAAACTACTATCAATAAATATTGGTATAGAACACGAAGACAAAATGTAATGGTTAAAGCAAAACAATATGTCATACCTATTTGCTTTTATGTTCTCCTATTCTCTTTAGCCTTTTCCCATAGCTTGCTATCTTGATATATATGTATTTCATGCTAGAGTTGCTGGTCAATGTAGCTCAAGTTGCTTTCGCGTTGAAGCTTATCTAAATGCAATAAAGCTACATGCATTAACATTAAGCTGCTTTCGCGTGGAAGCTTATCTAAATGCAATAAAGCTACATGCATTAACATTAAGTAATTGTCCAATAGGCCATGCCTTGTATCGTTAACAATTTACAGAAAAACTTGGTTGATATGCTTCAAGGAAAAGTACTGAAATAATTCAAATGAACTAATAACCAATTGAAGTGCACCATCTCTGATTCTCTGGTCCCAAACAGCGCCACCAATGATTGTGTCGATGACTGTGGCACTTGTGATTCATGCTTTGAAACATTTCAGCCCATGGTTTATGAAATATAATAGAACTATATCTGTGATTTATCCATTGTACAATAGAAGTAACTTTGAAATTCATATTCTTTTCATAAAAGAACCAATTCTACTGATTTTAAACATTTATTCAATAATTCTAGACAGTTACTTAATAAATAAAAGATAAATGAAAATATATAGGTTACTTAAAGGACACAATCTTAATAAGACATACAACACAACATCTATGATTCGCAAGCCTATACCACAACTTGCATGGTAGATGAAATTCTCATACTTTATATACCAAAATTTATAGCTACAAGAAAAGAAGAATAATTGTATACCTTGACAAGAACCCTCACTGTGAGCATAAACTTCACGAGTTAAATTATTTACAAACACAACACTTCTATTACCATTTAACCATTAACCTGATCTTAAATGGTCCATCCCTTCAAAATAAAAATAATTATTAAAAAATCGATATGCAAATTTTTATAAAAGTGTATCAATAGAGAACCATACACTATTTATAGGGAATAAACACATATTTTGATTAATTTTACAATTTAAGTGGGTACGTTGGTCCCATTATGATTGGGAACAAACTATACATTGTTTACAACAATCTGCTATGGATAGTATTATCTATTTATATTAATATATGCTGATTATATTGTGATCATTGAAAGTTATGTATCATGTACACACAACTTCTCATAGCGTGTATGCATAAGCAATCCTATATCTTTTTTCGTAAAAAAAAAAAATCCATTTGCTAATAACCTATAGATAAAAGCTACAGCAACACTTATAAAATTTTATAGACATTGAATACGTCCGTGAAAATTAACCAAATACAATAAAAAGTTAACTATGTTTATATAAGGGAAATTCTATTTAGATACAAATTGGAGAACACAAAATCTCAACCATTGGATTTGTCATGTGATTTCCATCCGTCATATAAGGACAAATTAATCGAATAGTTGAGATTTTGTGTTTCCCAATTTATGTCGAATTTTTGTGTCTAAATAGCCGCTTCCTTTATATAAACTTACAAGTTTAGTTTATAAAATTAACTAAGCATATAAGATATAGTTCCATTTCCATTGTTATTAGTAGAGATTTCCATTGTTATTAGCAGAGATTGTTATTATAATATATATAAAAAATTTAGTTTTTATATACTTAGTTAATTTTTACAAACTAAACTTGTTAGTTTTTATAAAATTCTATTAATCTAGTTTAATACTCATAATACTTAGTATTTTTATAAACTAATTTAATATTTATAAATCTTAGTTAAGTTGTCGTTATTATGAATTTTTGTTAATTGCTACTACTAATAGATAAGATTTAGTTAGATTTTATATCTTTATACACTCAGTTAATTTTTATAAAACTCGATCAAGTTATTTAATTTTTATAATATTGAGCTAATTTTTATAAACATACTTAATATTTATAAATCTTAACTAACCCATTATTATTATAAGTCTTAGTAAATTATTGTTAAAAAGATAGTAAATTATTATTGTATAATTATATATAAGATTTAGTTTTATTTTATATTTTTATATGCTTAGTTAATTTTTGTAAACTAAATTTGTTATTCTATATAAAACATAGTTAACTTTTTATTGTACTTAGCTAATTTTTATAGACTTATTCAATATCTATAAATCTTAGTTAACTTATTAATATTATTAAAAAATTTAGTTAATTATTACTACTACTATAGAAGATTCAGTCTATGTTCTTATACATTAAGTTTACTTTTATAAACCAAATTTGTTAATTTTTATAAAACTCAGTTAACTTATTCAATTTTTATAACACTCAACTAATTTTTAAAAACTTACTTAATATATATAAATCTTAGTTAACTTATTGTTATTGTATATTATTATTATTACATAAGATTTAGTTTTATTCTATATTTTTATAAACTAAACTTGTTAGTTTTTTTAATACTTAGTTCACTTTTTCATAAACTAAACTTGTTTATTATTATTATTATAAAAGAATAAGTTATATTTTATATTTTTATATACTTAGTTAATTTTTGTGAACTAAACTTATTAAATTTTATAATAAATAGCTAACTTATTTAATTTTTATAATACTTAGTTAATTTTGTGAACTAATTTTATATTTATAAACCTTAGTTAACTTAATATTATTTTTATAAATTTTAATTATTGTTATTAATATAAATATATTTATATGTATAATGATAATTATTATTAAAGGTGGTGCCTGACGCAACGGTAAGGTTACCCGGCTGGTAATCTGGAGCGCGCAGGTTCGAGTCCCGACCTCTTCACATATGTGAGGGAAAGGCTGTGCGCACTAATCGACCACCCCCAGAACCCGGAAAGCCGTGAGAATAGTATCAGGATGGGAGACTGACCTGAGTATGCATTGGTCCATATACCATAATTCAGTAGAGGATGCTATTGTAAATATGGCATGCATTAATTGTAAAGCATAATGCTAAAACACACAATGAAGTATTAAACGACGTCACCGTGCATAAACTCAGTCAGTGCATAAACTCAATCATTGACCAGTGCTAATTTGGATAAGGCTAATGTTTTAATACAGAATATAGATTAATGTGGAAAACACCTATATTACTACACAAGCAACGTAAAACAATTTAGACAGAATAAGATTGAATTAGAAGTGTCATAATTTCACTGGTGTTGTAGCAAATGTACACCAGTCAGATTAAACATATGTATACCATATACATATCCATAAATAGATTCTGTAACTAAAATCAATATTGAAATAGTTACCTTTTCTAGTTTTTTTCTTTAGGCTTCAGCAAATCGTTCAAAGCAGCAACAAATCAGACATGAGAGGAGGCAGCAACAAATCGGCAAGCCTACTCCAGTACTAAAATGACTAAATCGAGTTCAAATCCTGATGTGAACAATGGCATTTCACAAGAGATTAAATCACAAGTTCCATCTACTGCTCAAAGTTTAGGCCTATCCTCCATGAAACAGACAGCTCAATCAGGCTTTTCGTATCTACAAAGTTTGGCCTAACCAAGCTCTCAAAATTCAAGCATCTTCTCTACGACACAAAAACCAAAAGTTCAGATTAGCAAAACTTGAGCATATCAACTTCGCAAAGCTCTAGTGTTTGTAGTATTAGCCAATCACAAACAAGGTCACCCAGTACAAGCATTCCAAGTTTATCAAGCTATAGTTTTCTAGGCTTACAGAACACTATCGCCACAATGTTTCTTACCTTGAGTAGTGGATCAAACAATGGAAATGAATCTAGAAAAAGTAGCATCATGGCGCAAACATACTTGCTAAAGCTAAAAACAAAAGATGACACTATAAAAGTAGTAGCTGCCTACATTGGATTGGCCATGCAAAACGTACAACTTCACATCACAAAAACAGTTGCAAGTAAGTATTATTAAAAAAATAAGAAATTAAAACATCAAAATGCTATGTCTACAGAAGTCAAATACATTATTCATGCCAAACGAACATTTTATTATTTTTGAGAATTAAGAGAAGAAATATTCCAAGCTAAATTCACTAGTGACCACCAATAGTCATTTGCTACTTGTGACATAACATTAATTTAGAATTCAGAATGACAAGTACGCACTTAGTAACTCTCCATTTCACTCCTACTCAACACAAAAGGAAAGACATCACCAACTAATTATGTCATTTTCTCTTACGTTTTCCATTGATAACATATCTGATGTTTATAAAAATTTAGCCATTAAATAATAAATACACAATAAAATATGTGTTTTTGACTGTGCAGTTATTGTTTTAGTTACAAAATATTTCTGTAGTGGTGTTCTCGGTTATAAAATATACAACTTTTGGGAAAAAACTGGAAATTTAACTTTAATAGGGAAATGGCTTCTCAAATATATGTGTGCATATATATGATTACTTTGGCAATTATTCATGATGTCATTGGTCCTCAATTTTAACTGGATAATGTACCAGTCATTTTTACTGTTTAAATTAGGATTACAAATTAAAAAAGTGCACCTTTCAATTAATCACTAGCTGGCGTTTCAGTGACTAGACAATGTGCTCATCAAGAATTTAACAAATAAAGCAAAATTGCTTTGCATGAGAATGTACTGTTCTAATTTTAATAATATACAAGCTCTTTATAGTTTCCCAACCTAGCATAATAGCAAGCTAGACTAAAATACATGTCATTGCACCCATTTCTCCTTAATTTAGTATAGTCTGTAATCTGAGAAGGTAAAGTAGCAAAACTAAATGACATTTGTGGCCAATTATAATATGTCATTGCACACATTTCTCCTTACACACGTAAAAATGTAAAACTATTCTATATAGTATATAACTTTCAACAAAATAATGAGTATAGTTGGAATTTATGCAGGTATATAATATACCCTCAATCTAGACAAATCCAAATTTGCACTCAACACTAATCTAACTCTCCAATTACAGAGCTATATCAATTTATAGAATAACATAGTATACAACCCTCTTATTGATTAGAAAGGAGAGATAAAGATTATTTCTAAAGTAGATTAAAGTCAACTCAATGTGGAATAAGAAGTGATAATATAATGTTTGTGTCAGAAACAAGGTTTCAGATTTCGGATTTTGGTGAAAATCTCGAGTTTATATCTCAGTCAAAATGAGCAATATTTAAAACACTTATAACTAAAAATGCTGCTAAATCTCGGATCTGGTTAAATCTCGGATTTTCATCTCGGGCGTGATGACCGAGATTTAAAACCTTGGTCAGAAACATAGATATATTTTAAAAAATGTTCTGATCTCCTGAAAAAATATTCCACTCTTTTGTTAAAGAATTAAATAAAATAAGAAATAAAATATGCAAAAAACTGAATTATATGAAATTGATTGAAAAAAATAATTATTTGTTAACCAGAAATACATGGCATAGCATATTTTCCTACTATTTTATGGACTAAGCCTCGATAATGATAAATAGTAAGGAACTCAAAATTTAATTAAGTACCTAGTAAATAGAAGTTGAAATTTTCAAAATACTCTGGAGTACAATTTATCGTTCTAAATGCATAATGTCTTTCATGACTACATAATTTGAAAATGCTACAAAATTCCACTTACCAGATCATGTCGAGATTTTGGTTGCCTAATATTCCAGTCAAGGAATAAGAATTAGCAGCTCGATTGCACTTTTCGATCACAGCCAGGAGCTCCAGATCCTGCTGTGAAAATGTCGGCTTCTACCATTTTCTTTTGAAACTTAGATTCAGATACATAAATTTGAGCATATCTACTGTTTAGTGGTTCAACATCCTCCGCTTCTAGCAGCTCAGTAGGGAGGGAATCAATGAATCAACGTAGAAAACTGCAAAATAAAAACATCAATAATCACTCGACCTTTTAACTAAAAGAAAGTTTCCAAACCTTGTTATCTAGAACTGACAAATCAACAATCACTGTTCTACATTTGATATGTTAGGTTTATCTTACAGTGGATAAGTTTGCATGTTATCTAGGACTGACAAGTCAACAATCACTGTTCTACATTGCTTATGTTAGGTTTATCTTACAGTTGATTAGTTTGCATGTAATATAGATGTAAAACAACATATAAAAGCTTAACGAGTTAAAAGTTATCAAAAAAATAGGATGTAAATGGGAGCTTAGGAGCAAAAATCCAAATTATGTTTTTAATAAGTTACCATGATTACCTGGAAAATAGGATGAAATTTCCCCAAGCATGGATAACCCCCTCTTGTCCAAAAATGTCACCAAACGTCGCAGCCATAGGATTCAAACAGCACGGGAACTACCAGAGAAGTGGCACAAAACTTTCTTATTAATAGGTATCTCAGAATCTCCTAGATATTCATTTATGCCCCCAGCAAAAAATATAAGTTCCCCCACATCTTCATCACATCCAGCAACAGGGAATTGGCCTAAGCTTTCCCTAAACTGGTTCAGCCCCTGGAAAGCTAAACGTAACAAAGGTAGGCTATCAAATTTAGAGAAATTCCTAAGAAAAAATTCACCAGGTTTTTTGATAGCATCTATTAATAAATTAAATCTCAAAATCTTAGGTTGTTTTACTCGAGTAACAATTCAAAATAGTAGGTTATTGAGATCTTACTAACAACACAAGCCATAAACATGACTTTTCCCTCCTTTTTCTGCTAAACTATGCAAGAACAAAGCGTAAGGCATACTATTCTGATTACTTTTATGACTTATTAGGCTGATTGCCCAGCATCGACCCTCAATAATTGTTCACTCTTCAGCTTTTTTCCGTTGATTTTGATTACATATTAGATTAAACAGTGGTGTTAAGTCCATTATACCTACCATACACCATATTGTTTTATAAGCCAAAAATTTAAGTGGCTAATTAAATAATTTTGACGAATATTCTTATAGATTCCGATAAAAAAAAATCATTTAAAAAGCATAAGCTCTCTCCCTCTAGCAAGCCTCGAAGGACACCAAATTATGCAAAGTTGTGCTTATCCTTCCTTCTCAAGCAATAGCCTAACATTTTGTGGGGAAGTAAATATAAGTTAACACGTTGCATTCTGATACTAAATAGATGCAAGAGATATCCAAGATTTGACCATCCTTCCTTTTCAAGCAATAACCATAGCTCTAAGAAACCATAAAGACCAGAATTGATCATATTTCAGATAACAAATGATTTGAAATGTGAGGTTCTTCAATCATTTTGACGACAACATACAACAATGGATTCAGAATGAATTGCCACATCAGTCGTAATGAAAGAAGAAAGCATACATCTTTTAATAAATTAAAGCCATGTATTCTCTAGTGATAAACTTTCCCCTATACTTTCCCTTATACATATATTCAAAACATCAATTTCCAATCCCTATATTCATGGACTAAGCGCATCAAGAAATTGACATAACGAAAGTGTAACAATTAATTACACAGAATATAACACATAGTAAGTTTTTTTTTTTTTTTTTTGGAAAGCCATTAACATGGAGAAACAAAACAAAAAGAATCAATGTTGTAAGCAATTGAACAGAACTAAAGTTAGAAAAACCTCGCCGAGTTTCCATTAATTTTTGGTCTTAGCAAAATGATCAAACAAAGTTCATAGATGGCGGAGTACCCAATGGCAGGAAGAAATTGATGTCTATGTTTCGAGAAACCTAAAATAGAATGAATCTCATAAAAATAAGTAGAAAATTATTGGCTAAAGTACCTGTGAATGACGAAGCGGTAGTGAAGCGCCTATTTGGACAAAATGTAAGCACGAAAGAGATGAATCTGTAAATATGAGTGATGAAGGAATTCAACATTTTCGGTGTAAAGTGAGATGACATTTGAAAGAGAGAAGATGAAATTTTTGGTTAAAGTTAGAAAGAGATGGGAGTGGCAACCCTAAAGCCAGTAGTTCTCAGCGTTTGAACACAAACGATTCTGGTTAAGACTCAAAATTTACCGCACTTAGGACTAGAACGCTGACAATAATTGCAGTAAAAAGAAAATTTTGTTATAGTGTCTCCATGACGATCGACATGCATTGGATATGTCCACGTCCCGTGGCTTAGTATCCAAGAAGAAACTAACGAGTTGGTCATTCCAAAATGCCTTAGCTTCTTGAAGTAATTCAGAGGGTGGGATCGAGGCATGTTAAACAGGGGATATTATAAAATCAATCAGAGTGAAATCTCCAGCGATGTTGGGGAAGTTGGAAAATAAAGAGGACCATTTAGGCACCTTTGGAGCTGCACTGAATTGGCTTTTGGAGAAGCAGGCTGAGGCAGTGCTGTAGCTATTGGTCGAATAGGTTGAGACACCACAGTTTGAGCATCGGATGGGGCAATAGGGCGTTTAGGAAGAGACAAAAAAGGTACAGCATCGATGGCAAATGGTCGAGTGGGTTGTGGGCATTGTTGAGGCTTACTGATCGGAGAGGAAGTTAAGCCGGCTGAAGACAAACCACATTCAGTCACACTCGCATCATTCTCAGAAACATACCGACTATCAACTGACATCGGATTAAAACACAACCCAACATCCAAGCTATCATTTCCACAATTCACATCATCAACAACTAACATATTCTGCGCTATATCAACTAAGCTACCAGTAACATTATCAACAAGGGCTGACCAATCGCAGAAGGCGTTCGCAAGCATTGAGGTTAGGGGGGTCGTACCTAGGGTGGATCGGGACTACGTTGCCAAGGAAGGAGGGGCATTATTAATGTTAGAGATTAGCGCATTTAGAGGGAGCACGATGAGAGAATCGGACCCATGCATAATTGGAGAAACAGGTTCTTCAATTAAAGTGTTAGGATCAGAGATAGTATGGAATTAAAGTTTGTTCACAACTTTTTAACCGGTTTGAACAAAACACCACTAACACCGTTAGTGGTGTACGGTTATGATTGCCCCCCGAATTCCTCCCGAACAATCTCACCCGCACACCACTAACAGTGGTAATGGTGTTATGTTGACACCCGTTAAAAAGGTGTGAACAAACTAGCACTCGATAGTATGCGCTGACGAAGAGCGACCAGACCTAGTTATGATTGACCATTTGGACCGAGGTTTTGATTTTCATTTTTGGTCCGTTAGGCCCAGGTGGTTTTGATATGCTTCTGGTGATCACGTGTGACATTGTAATGGTGCAGAATGATTTTCAGAAAATAATAAAGAACTGTATGTAATAAGAACTGATGAAAGATGAAAACAAGTGACAAAGAATTTCATCGAACACAATACTCGAATTAGGGTTTTATTCTGATAATAGTGAAAATAGTTTAAGAGAAAAGTTTCTCAACTACTGTGACCCAATATTTATAGCACAATTTTAGAAACAGACCTTAATCAAACAAGCCCGCAGTTTACATCATTTATCCTGTGAACGGCCGTGCACATCAAATCTCATGCCTTGATTCTTGTCCAGAGAGTATGGCTTCGGTCAAACAACCTTCCACGTCATCCATGTCCGGTTTGTTGGTCATCAACGTTGAATGGTTGCCATCAATTTGAGTTTTGATATTGTGTACCAAAGTGTTTCTTGAAGTGTTTTTATCCATCTGATTTGCACAAACACCTTCTACTTTTCTTCTACCAGCCATTATGGCTTCTCGAACGTTGATAGAAGATGACTGGGGCATAACACTCCCCTCCCCTTCAAAATTTGACCTTGTCATAAGGTCAAACATGGGAAATCTTTTCACCAATGGCCAATAATCCTCCCATGTTGCATTCTCTTCACCTCTTTGCTTCCATTTCACAAGTACTTGAATAATGGCCCTAGTATCTCTTGAGAAAATGCGTCTGTCTAATATTTTCTCTGGTTCGTCAATTAATTCTTCAACAAAGGTAGAATTTTCTTGTTGGATGATAACTCCTTGACCTATTCTTCTTTTCAGTTGTGACACGTGAAATATAGGATGTATTTTTGCTCCGTTGGGTAGTTCAAGCTCATAAGCAACTTCACCAATCATTCTAATAATCTTGTAAGGACCGCAAAATTTAGGAGATAGCTCAGTGGTATTAATATTGCTCACTGTGATCTGCCTATAGGGCTGTAGTTTAAGCTATACCTAGTCTCCTCCACTGAATTGTCTTTCGGTCCTTTTACAATCAGCATACCTCTTTATACACTCTTGTGTAAGTCGTTGGCTATCCTTAAGTAATTGCAAAACAATATCTCTTGAATAAAGCTCTTGCTTCACATGTGGTATTCGAGCAGTTTTAGGTACATAGGTTAATAAAGTTGGGGGTGTAATGCCATAAACAACCAAGTAGGGGTCATGTTGATGGAGCTTTGCCGACTATTATTATACCAATATTCGGCTATTGTTAACCATCTTGTGACAACCCTAAACTTCCGTAGTACGAAAACAATGATAATCATAGGAATATAACATAATTACAACAATAGCAGATCTCAGATAACATCATAACACATAAATCATTACAGCGGAAATATGAATGCCATCAACATCATAACATCAAGGACATCAGAGTGCACAGTTACATGATATAACTTAGCAAATAGAAAGTCTTAGCAAAAAGAAATAAGTCTCAAACTCCATCAAGTACATCATAAATAAAGGATGTCTAAATGTCTCAAAAGCAGAAATAAAAGATAAAATGATCTTCATCTTCAGCTCACAAGCATGCTCCAATCCAGCATATTGCATAAATACCTAAACCTATCACTTGGCTGCCCGTGTGAAAAGAGGGCACCCGAGTTTGCAAAGTGAAACAAACTACGAGTCAGTCATGGGACTAGTATGAGAAATCTTTCCTAACTTATCAAACAATATGGCTATCATAGGACCACGTGCTAACGCGGAACGGGTTTACTCCATTGGATTGCCAGTGCATAAGTTTAATAAATTTTTATTCAAAAACAACGCAATGCTTTTTAGAAAAATGAAATCATTATAAGACTCAAGTCCCATCACACAATGCAAGGCAAACCGGAGGATTGAGTTTTACCTTATAATGATCAAACATGCTTGATACATAGAAAATAATATTTTAATATTATTACTAGTGTCTAATCAGTTTTAAAATACTTCAAAGTAAATGTATCAATCCTAGACGGCATAGCTACCATATATTATGTCGCCATATATATATTTACAATCAAAACCGTAATGTCGTATTGGAAATTGAGTTTCCATCATGAGTCAAGGCTAGGGACGATCTCCTTACTGATTTGAGACACTCTAGCAATGCCTCAGGATTCGGACGCTGGCGAACCCTTGGATCCTGTAGGGTCGGTCCACAAATACTTTAGTGGATTGACAATTCCTGAACACACGTTTTCCGGTCCTATTGAACCCATAATTTGGTCACTATTGACCAATAAATCTGAGGCACCTTATGATCCATCAACCACATAAGTAAAATGTCAGGGCTTGCAAAACCCTGATACCACTTCTAACTAGAAAGAAACGTATGCACTCCCTGCGTTCCTTGTCCCATTTCTGACTCTTACCGGGGTGTGAGGCTCGCGAGGTGACGCTATACACAAAGCTATGCCAAAATAGGCTATGCTTTGATCATCAATCACAAGGCTCTGTTTTTCAACAAAAGCCTCGATCATTTGCATCTTGGCATGCCACATTGACAATTCACGCCATGCGATCGATAACTACCAATATATAACCTCTGAGCTCGTGCGTCTCAGAGAAGGGTGTTAAGCAAGAGAATAAATTTTCCGCCACCAATCAGATATATATTAAATAGAAACCAATTTACATGGAATGAAATCCAATGTCAGACACACATTCATTTACAAGTCCATTCTAGGTCTGAACGAAACCGGAGTCATCTTATTCCTCGTCCCGTATGTCCAATACGGAAGAGAGGTGCTCGCTTCCCCGGACGATCAACAAGTACGTCCGGACAACTACCATTTTAACCCTTTACTGGGAGATAACCAATGTCGGGCATAAGTAGTTATCCATTCGATGTGAAGATCGTCGGTCTTCAATCACCGTCTTCGATATCTTTGATTTAAATCGTCGTATAATCATTTGAAATGAGACTGAACTCGGTCTTTTCAAATAATTCTTGCATATATATAATTTAAAACCATTTCATATCGTTAATATTATTTAATAACGATTTATCGCTATTTTTATTTATATAGAAATAGCCCAATTTAATTCAACGACGCTTCGGGTCAATAGGCGGCCCTGACGCTGTTTTTATGAAAATTTGATTTACACTTTTCTCGAAATCTAACCGTTGGATTTTAACAAAATTTATATCGTTGGAAAGATCTTCCCAAAGCGGTCCTAACGGTTCCAGTTTTGGGAAAATCAACGGTCGGATCTTTCGGTATAATCGTTTAAAGTTACGATTCCAAAACGCGAACTACCGTGCGCGATTCGTTTAATTTTAATTTATATTTATATATAATTATATATAAATATAAACCATTCGACGATTCCACTAACACATTTATCACGCCAAATAAAAGAATGTCTTATTGGCATATAATATCTACATGTTCATAATGTCAAATAAAATTTATTTTATTTACATGGCAATTGAGCCAAGGACAAATAAAAAGCTAAATTTTTTTATTTGTATTTCTATTTTTAACTTTAACAAATAAAAAGGGAATATTTTATTTGTATAAAGTTTTCAGTGTATTTTTTTACAATAAAAATAATTCATACAAATTCTAATGTACGTATTGTCAATAAAATGATATTTTAACTTTGCATATAAATTCTACTATATGCATTGTTCATAAAATAATATTTTAACTTTGCATATAAATTCTAATATATGCATTGTTAATAAAATGATATTTTAACTTTGCATATAAATTCAAATATATGCATCGCCAATAAAGTGTTATTTAACTTTGCGTATAAATTCTAATATATGCATTGTGAATAAGAATGTCACTTTAACTATGCACATAAATTCTAATATATGAATTGTAAATAAAAATGTCATTTTAACTAGCATATAAATTCTAATATATGCATTTTGATGATAAAAATGTCACCTAGATTTATACACAAATTCTAATGTATATTTCGATGTTTCATTTTGTTAACAATTATATTTTAAACAAAATTTATGAAAGTGATGGTTTCTTTTTCCTCCTTTCTAGCATGTTAAAAATTATGCTTTTAACATACAAATATTTTCTAATGAATCACTTTTACATTAAAAATGGAATTTTTAATGTTGCAACATTTTTATTCAAACAATCAATATTTCTAATGAATCAAACTTTACATTAAAAATATGATTTTTAATGTTTCAACACTTTTATTCAAATATGAACAATTTTCATATGAATCATTCTTTTTATAAAAATGAGATTTTTAATGTTAACATGCTTTTATGTTAAAAATAAACATTTTCTAGTGATTCATTCATTTCATTAAAAATAAGTTTTTTAATGTTATCATGTTCCTATATTTAACATGAACATTTTTCCTAGTTGCTTACATTACATCAAAATGTGAAATTTTAATGTTAACATGTTTTTATTTTAAACATGTACATTTTTCTAATTTCTAACATTACATTAAAAAGTGAATTTTTAATGTAAACATGTTTTTATTTTAAAACATGAACATTTTTCTAATTTCTAACATTACATTAAAAAGTGAATTTTTGATGTAAACATGTTTTTATTTTAAAATATGAACATTTTTCTAATTTCTAACATTATATTAAAAAGTGAATATTTAATGTAAACATGTTTTTATTTTAAAACATGAATATTTTTCTAATTTCTAACATTACATTAAAAAGTGAATTTTTAATGTAAACATGTTTTTATTTTAAAACATGAATATTTTTCTAATTTCTAACAACAACAACAACAAAGCCATATATCCCAAACAAGTTGGGGTTGGCTAGATATGGAACCCAAAATTAAGGTAAAATAACTAATAATAATACATAAAAAGAGTTTAAAATAACCAAACAGATTAAAGGAAAAAGGTTCAATAAAAGTGAAATAAAGTCCTAAAAAAAAATTAAAATTAAAATAATTAAACAGATCTAAAAATAATAATAATTAACATATATATATATATATATATATATATTTTAAAAAAAAATCCTAAGGTTCTGGTTTCTAATTTCTAACATTACATTAAAAAGTGAATTTTTAATGTAAACATGTTTTTATTTTAAAATATGAATATTTTTCTAGTTTCTATTTTAATTCAACAAAATGATAAAAATGATTCTTTTCATTTTTGTTGTTAATTCTAATTCTACCAATTACATTTGACAAATTTTATTTTAAAAATGTTCTTTTGACAAATTTTATTTAAACAAAATGACAATTTTGCTTCAACTATTATATTTTAACAAAAATGACAATTCCAATTCAACTATTCCAATTTTGACAAAAATGATAATTTTTGTCCAAAGGTTCTAATTTGACAAAAATGATAAGTTTGGTCCTATTATTCCAATTAAAAAAAATGATAATTCTTTTAATTCTACTATTCTAATAAACCAAAAATGATAATTCTTGGTTCCACTATTCAATTAACAAAATGATGAATTTTGTCCAATGATTCTAATTTGACAAATTTATCTAAACAAAAATTATATTTTTTGTTTCACTCATCTTATTACAACAAAATGATCTGTATGTTTTAACAATTTTATAATAACACAATATCACCAAATGAATAGATCTACATACCACATCCATCACAGATCAAGTCACGAATCATAGCAAATAGAAATTAACTACGGATTTGTGATAATAAAATCAGGATTATTTCTAATTATTTAAGAAAAAGAAATAAAATAGAATTCTCACGGTTGGTTTAATTTTGAATAATTCAGATCTGAAATTTGTCCAAAATCTGATCTGCTCTGAATCCGCTCTAATCAGTCTAGAAATGCAGATCTCGGGCTCACGATCTCAACGCTTCTGAAATTATTCAATTCCGAGTTCGTTTGAGTAAGATACGATTTATTTTGCGTTAATAACATTTTAAATAAATTAATTAAATATTTAAAAATAGGATTATACCCTTCTTCCTCTTATCAGTAAACACGTCCGCTATCAAACCCAACTCTTTGATTATAGGGCAGAGTTTTTCGAACAAATGGTGGTGCTTCGCGACGATCAGAAGATGGCACGCTCTGGAGCTTTGGACGGCGCCCCTGAGGGGACCCACGGCTGTGAGTGCGACGGCGGTTACAGGGTTGGGCGGCGGTTCGAACGAAGTGGCTTTGGGGTGCTGTAACGACGCAAATACTCCACGGTTTCTGATCAACTCCGTATGGAAACGAAGTTCGTGAAATTCTCTACATTAAACTCCAAAGGAGCAGGAAGTTTTATTGTAAGGATTGAAGGGAATTAGTGGAGGAAGTGAAGAACATTTCTGGCCATGGAATTCATATGGTGGCGGCGGCTGCTGTAGTGTAGTGTATTAGGGTTTGTAATACTATATTTATAATAATAAAATAATATTAATTCCTTTAATTATCCATTTAAGCCCATTAATTCATAACAGCTCCAATTTCAGCCCAACAAAAGTTGTTCCTACCCAATTGCCCCCATTCCGGACAAAATGGAATAGGTCACGTCACCCAAACGATCGTTTTTAACCTGTTTTCTTTAATTTAAAATTTAACTCATTTATTTAATTAATTCGATCGTACATTTAAATTTATCGGGGCCACATACGGACTCCGAAAATTTCCGAAAAATAAACCTAGCTATGTTTTGACAATACGGTCCTAACAAAATTAATTTCGTCGAATTTGGAGACCGTTTGAAAAATGGCCTTTTTAACGGTCGATTAAATTCAACAAAAATTATCGAATCACAGTTTAATTTACCACGCTCACAAATTAATTCCAAAAATTATGGAAAATTAAACTTAGCAATAATTTGACATTCTGGATCCAACAAAAATAGTTTTGTCGAAAACGAGGTTGTTTGTATAATGGTCATTTATATGGGCTATAAATTATATTAAATTTCATAGCGACTATTCTGAATATTCAATTGGCCATAACTTTTTATTCCCGCTACGAAATTTCGATTTTTCGGATTCGTTGGAAAGATATTTTTAAATAAATTTAAATATTTTTGGTTTCACTAAAATCCGTTTTATTTCATGTACATTCAGTCAAAGTTCAGATTCAAAATTTCAAACTACCGTGTTATTTCTAATTCCTTTTAAAATTAAAATAAATATATTCGTTCTAACTTCGATTTAAATAAATTTAAATCATTATTATTTAAAATAAATTATTTTAACTATTCAAAATTCGTTGAAATAGCCAAAATAAAAATTTTAAATTGGTTCTGATTTTCTGGGTTGTTACAATCTCCCCCACTTAAAAGCTTTTCGTCCCCGAAAAGGAAACAATAGTAAAGTAGGAAACAAAACGGAAAATGCAAAGTATTGTAAATGTACCTCAACACAAGAGTTACTCGGAGATGTCCACTCTGCACTTGGGATAAGCCTGTTTGATGCTATCCTCAGTCTCATATGTACAGTTCTAGGATCCCCGCTCCACTGCACTTTGACTAAGTGGATCCTCTTGTTCCTCAGAATTTGGGTCTCTTTGCCAATAATTTTCATTGGCTCCCTTCTTACTGCTAAGCTCGAGGTAATCTCCAAATCTTGTTGTGTTGCTTCCTCCACAATCAAGTCTGAATCATGTACATGCTTTCGGAGTTAGGACACATGGAATACATCATGCACCCCTGGCAACCAGTCAGGCGACTGCACCCTATAGGCGAGAGTTCCATTCCTTTCGAGAATAGGAAATGGGCTAATGAATCTCGGCGCCAACTTCCCAGTCTTCCCAAATTGAATTACACCTCTCAATGGGGAGACCCTCAAGTACACATAATCGCTAACAGAGAATTCTAAATCCCTTCTTCACGAGTCTGTATAGCTCTTCTGTCGGCTCTGAGCAGCCGGTAGTCGCTTCTTAATAAAATCAACTTTATATGATGCTTCACGAATCATGTCGGGCCCCAATACTAATCGATTGCTTGGTTCCACCCAACATGCGGGAGATCTGCATGGCCTGCCATATAATGCTTCAAATGGCGACATCTGCAAGCTTGCTTGGCAACTATTATCATAAGAGAACTCAACCAAGTGGAAGTGATCTTCCCATGACCCGCCAAAATCAAGAATGCATACTCGCAACAAGTCTTCCAATATGCGGTTCACCCTCTCAGTCTGGCCACCCGTCTGAGATGATAAGCGGTGCTCAGATTCAATTTGGTCTCAAGCTCTTCTTGGAATGCTTCCCAGAATTTACTGGCAAATATAGGATCACGATCATTAACAATGCTACTAGAAACCCATGTAGTCAGACAATCTCTCTGAAGTAAAGTTGCGCCAGATACGAGCTGTTCTATTGGATCTGACAAGGATAAAATGGGCGGTCTTCGTGAAATGATCTACAATCACCCATATAATGTCATTCCCTTTTCTAGTTCGGGGCAAGCCATCAATAAAGTCCATAGAAATTTGGTCCCACTTCCAATTTGGAACCTCTAGCGATTGCAACAATCCTGCGAGCTTCTGCTGGTTTCTTTTGACTTGCTGGCAGGTGGGACATCTAGCAACATATATAGAAATGTCTTTCTTCATAGATCTCCACCAAAATGTGCGCTTGAGGTCATGATACATCTTGCTCACCCCTGGATGAATACTGAGCTTAGATTTGTGACATTCATTCATTACTTCCTTTCTGAGCTCAGGAAGGTTCGGAACACAAATTCGACCTAACAGCCTCAGAACCCCTTTGTCGTCAATCTGAAAACTCGTGGGTTTGCCTTCCCTAACTCTTTTGCTAATTCTCTAGATAAATTCATCATTCTTCTGAAGAGCAGAGATCTTATCAATCAAGGAAGGTGTAATAATGAGATTGGTGATGATAAGATTGGTGTTGGCCGTATTCTTCCTGCTGAGCGCATCGGCTACAACATTGGTTTTTCCTGGAGTATATAAGATGTCTAGATCATAAGCCGTAAGAAATTCTAACCAACGTTGCTGCCTCAAATTCAAATCTCTTTGGGTGAATAGATTCTTCAAGGATTTGTGATCAGTATACAATTCGAACTTCTCACCCAAGAGATAGTGTCGCCATATCTTTAGAGCAAACACGATGGCCATCAACTCAAGATCACGAGTGGGGTATTTCTTCTCATGTGGTTTCAACTGACGGCTAGCATAAGCAATTACTTTGCCCCTTTGCATTAACACCACACCAATACCTTAAATAGATAAAAAGGATAACATGTTCAAATAAGATTTGTCATTAAAAATGTCATGTCTGACATGTTTGTTTAGATAAAAGGAATAACCTTCAATAGAAGCATCAGTATAGACTGTCAAATCTTGGTTGCCATCAATAATGATCAGCACGGGAGCAATGGTCAACCTCAATTTTAGCTCTTGGAAGGTTGCCTCACATTCGGGTGTCCAAATGAACTTTGTATGCTTCTTAGTCAGCTTCATTAATGGACAAGATAGTTTCGAAAAATCTTTAACGAATTTCCGATAATAGCCAGCCAATCCTAAGAAACTTCTGACTTCTATAGGAGTGCTAGGCTGCTTCCAGTCTTGGATGGCTGAGATCTTACCTGGGTCAACTGAAATGTCTTTCTTTGATACAACATGGCCGAGGAATTTCACCTCTTCCTGCCAGAATATACATTTAGAGAATTTGGCTTTCAACACAATCTTTCTCAAGATTTCTAGAACTTCTTTCAGTTGTTTTTATTGCTCAGCGGTGTATTTAGAAAATATTAAGATATCATCGATGAAAACCAGCACGAATTTATTTAAGACATCCCAGAATACTCTGTTCATCAGATCGACAAAGTAAGCTGGAGCGTTACATAAGCCAAAGGGCACTACTAGCCATTCATAGAATAAGTCTGGCCCTCTGAAAGCTGTCAAAGGAACACATTCTTCGACAATGCGTAATTAATGGAAACCTGTAGCTAGGTTCATCCTAGAGAATACTTGCGCTCCATTCAAGCGGTCCAACAGATCATCAATACATGGCAGTGGATATTTATTTTTCAACGCTTGCTTATTGAGGTCACTGTAGTCCACACATAGTCTGAGGGTACAGTCTGACTTTGGGACAAACACCACTGTTGCACCCTAATTTGAGAAGCTAGGCCTGATCAGACCCTTCCACAAAAGTTGTTTAGTTTGATTGCTCAGCTCATCTTTTTCTTTCAGTGTCATTCTCCAATTAAGATGCACAACAGGCCTTACATTCGGAACTAAGTCGATCCTGAAGTCGATTTCTCTGCGCGGAGGTAAGCTATCAACTTCTTCAAACACATCCGCATAATCTCTGATGACAGGAATATCCTCAATAGAAGAAGGAGTAACTTCTAGAGAAGACCAAAATTCTTTCCTATCAGTGGCTGAGCCGTGGCATGGTATAGCAATAATATCTCCGAATTTGGTTCTAATTTTGACTATTCTTTCAGTGCATAGTAACTCAGCCTCATATTTTGTTAGCCATTCTAGTCCAAGTATGATATCATATCCAGGAAAACTCATAATGATCAAGTCAAAAGGGAACTGGAAGTAAGAATAAGAAATAGGCACTATACAATACTTATCGAGAATAAGTGAACCTCCTATCGGACTATGGGCTCTAATCGATTCTTTAAGTTTTCTTGGCTTGAGTTTTACCTTTTTAATCATGTCATTAGAAATGAAACTTCGTGATGCACCAGTGTCAAACAATATTGTGATGGGAATGTTCTTAATATTAAGAGTACCTCCTAAAACATCGGGTTTACCTGCTCCCTCGGAAGAAGCTGGTGCAGCCTCTCCATCGTAGACATGAGCCACCTCAGTTTTCTTTAGCAATGGACAATTCTTGATAAGATGCCCAGGCTTATGGCAATTAAAGCATTCCCTGGTGCCACGAGAATTCTGGATGGGCCCTGACTCATTTCTCCTTGGTTTCTTCGGAGCTCGGCATTCGTAGTCAAAGTGCCCTATATTCTGGAAATTGAAGCATCTCACCTTGGATTTGTCTCTTTTATTTCCTTGGGGCTTGGCGGCTGAAGAGCTGCTCGCCTCTGGTTTCTTGTCAGCTTGCTTCCTTTTGTTATTATTCTGATTTTTCTCCCGATCTTGCTGCGAATTTCTGTCATTGTCCTCATAGTGGCAAGCCATCTCGATCACCTCATTAAATGGGAGCTTAATGTGTGTTGTGACTCTGTTTAGATATTTCTTGGAGAGGCCATTGATGAATCTTTTGTTCTTCTGGACTGGGTCCCGAACTAATTCTGGAGCATAGTGTGAGAGCTCTTCAAACTTCCGCACATATTCTGAAACAGTCATATCTCTTTACTTTAAGTTGGCAAATTGATCGTGGAGACGCTCTACTTCTTGTGGAATAAACTTCTCGCTAAAGAGCTCCTTGAATTTGGCCCAAGACATGTCGGCCTCATTATTTCCAATTATGACAGTATCCCACCAATTCTCAGCTTCATCCTTTAATAGATACGATGCCAAAAAGCGCTTGCGGTGGTCTTCCAATTCCAGGCCTCCAAATATTTTCTCGTAGTTCTTTAGCCATGCCTGTGCCTCTATTACTGTCTCTCGCCCGGTGAATGGTACGACCCCTAAATTTTTGAACTTCTTGGTTATCTTGTCCAAGTAGAAAGGATGCGGGGGTGGAGGTGGTGGTGTTACAGCCTTGGGAGTGGGTTGCCTATGAGCAGTGGGAGTATCATCTCTTGCTGGCGCTCTGGCCCCACCTCTGCCTCTTGCTCTAGCTCTCGCTCTAGTGCTCATTTTCTAGTTAGTTCTATACCATCAAGGAAAGAGTCAGACTAACAGAAATGATAATTTTAAAGGAAAGGTTAAAAGTATAGACATATGGAAATATGATAATGATGTAACGACTGATTAATATGTGTTATTCTACTATGCTCATTCTAGGACATTACTAATCGTGTCTCTAATGAGCTATCGCCTTAAAATACCGCTGATTCTATCTAGACGAATTGTTTTAAATACGTTATACCCATGGTTAACCTTTAGCTCTGATACCAACTATGACGACCCCAAACATCCGTAGTACGAAAGCAAGCATAATCATAGGGATATAACATAATTACAACAATAGCAGATCTTAGATAACATCATAACACATAAATCATTGCTGCGGAAATAGGAACGTCATCAACACCATAACATCAAGGACATCAGAGTGCACAGTTATAGGATATAACTTAGCAACTAGAAAGTCTTAGCAAAAAGAAATAAGTCTCAAACTCCATCAAGTACATCATAAATAAAT
Organism: Allium sativum; assembly: GCA_030737875.1. Classification (NCBI taxonomy): domain Eukaryota; kingdom Viridiplantae; phylum Streptophyta; class Magnoliopsida; order Asparagales; family Amaryllidaceae; genus Allium; species Allium sativum. The sequence continues at coordinate 9,350,589 of CM060926.1, read as the reverse complement.
GATGTCTAAATGTCTCAAAAGCAGAAATAAAAAATAAAATGATCTTCATCTTCATCTCACAAGCATGCTCCAATCCAGCATATTGCATAAATACCTAAACCTGTCACTTGGCTGCCCGTGTGAAAAGAGGGCACCCGAGTTTGCAAAGTGAAACAAACTACGAGTCAGTCGTGGGACTGGTATGAGAAATCTTTCCTAACTTATCTAACAATATGGCTATCACAGGACCACGTCGCTAAAGCGGAACGGGTTTACTCCATTGGATTGCCAGTGCATAAGTTTAATAAGTTTTTATTCAAAAACAACGCAATGCTTTTTAGAAAAATGAAATCATTATAAGACTCAAGTCCCATCACACAATGCAGCGCAAACCGGAGGATAGAGTTTTACCTTATAATGATCAAACATGCTTGATACATAGAAAATAATGTTTTAATATTATTATTAGTGTCTAATCAGTTTTAAAATACTTCAAAGTAAATGTATCAATTCTAGACGGCATAGCTACCATATACTATGTCGCCATATATAGGTTTACAATCAAAACCGTAATGTCGTATTGGAAATTGGGTTTCCATCATGAGTCAAGGCTAGGGACGATCTCCTTACCGATTCGAGACACTCTAGCAATGTCTCAGGATTCGGACGCTGGCGAACGCTTGGATCCTGTAGGGCCGGTCCACAAATACTTTAGTGGATTGGCAATTCCTGAACACACGCTTCCCGGTCCTATTGAACCTATAATTTGGTCACTATCGACCAATAAATCCGATGCACCTCATGATCCATCAACCACATAAGTAAAATGTCAGGGCTTGCAAAACCCTAATACCACTTCTAGCGAGAAAGAAACGTGTGCACTCCCTCCGTTCCCTTGTCCCGTTTCTAACTCTTACCAGGGTGTGAGGCTCGAGAGGTAACGCTCTACACAAAGCTATGCCGAAATAGGCTATGCTTTGATCATCAACCACAAGGCTCTGCTTTTCAACAAAAGCCTCGATCATTTGCATCTTGGCATGCCACATTGACAATTCACGTCATACGATCGATAACTACCAATATATAACCTCTGAGCTCGTGTGTCTCAGAGAAGGGTGTTAAGTAAGAGAATAAATTCTTCGCCACCAATCAGATATATATTAAATAGAAACCAATTTACATGGAATGAAATCCAATGTCAGAGACACATCCATTTACAAGTCCGTTCTGGGTCTGAACGAAACCGGAGTCACCTTATTCCTCGTCCCGTATGTCCAATATGGAAGAGAGGTGCTCGCTTCTCCAGACAATCAACAAGTACGTCCGGACAACTACCACTTTAACCCTTTACTGGGAGCTAATCAATGCCGGGAATCAGTAGTTATCCATCCGATGTGAAGATCGTCGGTCTTCAATCACCGTCTTCAATATCTTCGATTTAAATCATCGTATAATCATTTGAAATGAAATTAAACTCGGTCTTTTCAAATAATTCTCACATATATATAATTTAAAACCATTTCATATCGTTAATATTATTTAATAACGATTTATCGCTATTTTTATTTATATAATAATAGCCCAATTTAATTCAACGACGCTTCGGGTCAATAGGCGGCCCTGGCGCTGTTTTTATCAAAATTTGATTTACACTTTTTTCGAAATCTAACCGTTGGATTTTAACAAAATTTATATCGTTGGAAAGATCTTCCTAAAGCGGTCCTAACGGTTATAGTTTTGGGAAAATCCAACGGTCGGATCTTTTGGGTATAATCGTTTAAAGTTAAGATTCTGAAACGCGAACTACCGTGCGCGATTTGTTTAATTTTAATTTATACTTATATATATAATTATATATAAATATAAACCATTCGACGATTCCACTAACGCATTTATCACACCAAGTAAAAGAATGTCTTATTGGGATATCATATCTACATGTTGATAATGTCAAATAAAATTTATTTTATTTACATGGCAATTGAGCCAAGGACAAATAAAAAGCTAATTTTTTTATTTTTATTTCTATTTTTAACTTTAACAAATAAAAAGGGAATATTTTATTTGTATAAAGTTTTCAGTGTATGTTTTTACAATAAAAATAATTCATACAAATTCTAATGTACGTATTGTCAATAAAATGATATTTTAACTTTGCATATAAATTCTAATATATGCATTTCATAAAATGATATTTTACTTTGCATATAAATTCTAATATATGCATTGTTAATAAAATGATATTTTAAATTTGCATACAAATTCTAATATATGCATCGCCAATAAAGTGTTATTTAACTTTGCGTATAAATTCTAAAATATGCATTGTAAATAAGAGTGTCACTTTAACTATGCATATAAATTCTAATATATGCATTGTAAATAAAATTGTCATTTTAACTATGCATGTAAATTCTAATATATGCATTTTGATGATAAAAATGTCACCTAGATTTATACACAAATTCTAATGTATATTTTGATGTTTCATTTTGTTAACAATTCTATTTTAAACAAAATGTATGAAAGCGATGTTTTCATTTCCCTCCTTTCTAGCAAGTTAAAAATAATGTTTTTATCATACAAATATTTTCTAACATATGTTTTCTAATGAATCGCTTTTACGTTAAAAATGGAATTTTTAATGTTGCAACATTTTTATTCAAATAATCAATATTTCTAATGAATTAAACTTTACATTAAAAATATGATTTTTAATGTTTCAACACTTTTATTCAAATATGAACAATTTTCATATGAACCATTCTTTTTATAAAAACGAGATTTTTAATGTTAACATGCTTTTATGTTATAAATGAACATTTTCTAGTGATTCATTCAGTTCATTAAAAATAAGGTTTTTAATGTTATCGTGTTCCTATATTTAACATGAACATTTTTCCTAGTTGCTTATTACATCAAAAATGTGAAATTTTAATGTTAACATGTTTTTATTTTAAAACATGTACATTTTTCTAATTTCTAACATTATAATAAAAAGTGAATTTTTAATGAAAACATGTTTTTATTTTAAAACATGAACATTTTTCTAATTTCTAACGATACATTAAAAAGTGAATTTTTAATGTAAACATGTTTTTATTTTAAAACATGAATATTTTTCTAATTTCTAATATTACATTAAAAAGTGAATTTTTAATGTAAACATGTTTTTATTTTAAAACATGAATATTTTTCTAATTTCTAACATTACATTAAAAAGTGAATTTTTAATGTAAACATGTTTTTATTTTAAAACATGAATATTTTTCTAATTTCTAACATTACATTAAAAAGTGAATTTTTAATGTAAACATGTTTTTATTTTAAAACATGAATATTTTTCTAATTTCTAACATTACATTAAAAAGTGAATTTTTAATGTAAACATGTTTTAATTTTTAAACATGAATATTTTTCTAATTTCTAACATTACATTAAAAAGTGAATTTTTAATGTAAACATTTTTTATTTTAAAACATGAATATTTTTCTAATATCTAACATTACATTAAAAAGTGAATTTTTAATGTAAACATGTTTTTATTTTAAAACATGGATATTTTTCTAATTTCTAACATTACATTAAAAAGTGAATTTTTATTGTAAACATGTTTTTTTTTAAACATGAATATTTTTCTAGTTTCTATTTTAATTCAACAAAATTATAAAAATGATTCTTTTCATTTTTGTTGTTAATTCTAATTCTACCAATTACATTTTGACAAATTTTATTTTAAAAATGTTCATTTTTGTGTTGACAAATTTTATTTAAACAAAATGACAATTTTGCTTCAACAATTATATGTTGACAAAAATTCCAATTCCAATTCAACTATTCTAATTTTGACAAAAATGATAATTTTTGTCCAAAGGTTCTAATTTGACAAAAATGATAAGTTTGGTCCAATTATTCCAATTAACAAAATGATAATTCTTTTAATTCTGCTATTCTAGTAAACCAAAAATGTTAATTCTTGGTTCCACTATTAACAAAATGATGAATTGTGTCCAATGATTCTAATTTGACAATTTTATCTAAACAAAAATTATATATTTTTTGTTTCACTCATTTTATTACAACAAAATGTTATATATGTTTTTAACAATTTTATCATAACACAATATCTCCAAATGAACAGATCTACATACCACATTCATCACAGATCAAGTCACGAATCATAGCAAATAGAAAATAACTACGGATTTGTGATAATAAAATAAGGATTATTTCTAATTATTTAAGAAAAAGAAATAAAATAGAATTCTCACAGTCGGTTTAATTCTGAATAATTCAGATCTGAAATTTGTCCAAAATCTGATCTACTCTGAATCTGTTCTAATCATTTTAGAAATGTAGATCTCGGGCTCACGATCGCAACGCTTCTGAAATTATTCAATTCCGAGTTCGTTTGAGTGAGATACGATTTATTTACGTTAATAACATTTTAAATAAATTAATTAAATATTTAAAAATAGGATTATACCCTTCTTCCTCTTATCAGTAAACACGGCCGCTATTAAACCCAACTCTTCAATTCTAGGGCAGAGTTTTTCGAACAAATTGTGGAGCTTCGCGACGATCAGAAGGTGGCACGCTCTGGAGCTTCGGATGGCGCGCCTGAGGGGACCCACGGTTGTGAGTGCGACGACGGCTACAGGAGTGGATGGCGGTTCGAACGAAGTGGCTTTGTGGTGTTGGAATGACGCAAATACTCCACGGTTTTTGATCAACTCCGTATGGAAATGAAGCTCGTGAAATTCTCTATAATAAACAGGAGCAGGAAATTTTATTGTAAGGATTGAAGGGAATTAGTGGAGGAAGTGAAGAGCATTTCTGGCCATGGAATTCATACGGTGGCGGCGGCTAAAGTAGTGTAGTGTATTAGTGTTTGTAATACCATATTTATAATAATAAAATAATATTAATTCCTTTAATTATACGTTTAAGCCCATTAATCCATAACAGCTCCAATTTAAGCCCACAAAAGTTGTTCCTACCCAATTGTCCCCGTTCCGGACACAATGGGCTAGGTCCCGTCAGCAAATGATCATTTTCAACCTGTTTTCTTTGATTTAAAATTTAAATTATTTATGTAATTAATTTGATTGTACATTTAAATTTACCGGGGCCACATACGAACTCCGAAAATTCCCGAAAAATAAATCTAGCTATGTCTTGATGATACGGTCCTAACAAAATTAATTTCATCGAATTTGGAGACCGTTTGAAAAATGGCCTTTTTAACGGTCGATTAAATTCAACAGAAATTATCGAATGATAGTTTAATTTACCACGCTTACAAATTAATTCCAAAAATTATGGAAAATTAAACTTAGCAATAATTTGACATTCCGGATCTGACAAAAACGGTTTCGTCGAAAATGGAGGTCGTTTGTATAATGGTCGTTTATACAGGCTATAAATTATATTAAATTTCATAGCGACTATTCTGAATATTCAATTGGCCATAACTTTTTATTCCCGCTATGAAATTTCGATTTTTCGGATTCGTTGGAAAGATATTTTTAACAGATTTATATTTTTGGTTTCACTAAAATCCGTTTTATTTTGAATCATGTACATTCAGTCAAATTTCAGATTCAAAATTTCAAACTACCGTGCTATTTCTAATTCCTTTTAAAATTAAAATAAATATATTCGTTCTAACTTCAATTTAAATAAATTTAAATCATTATTATTTAAAATAAATTATTTTAACTATTCAAAATTCATTGAAATAGCCAACAAAAAAATTTGGTTCCGATTTTCCGGGTTGTTACACGTCTTGACCCTTCTTGTGGCTTATGGCACACAAAGCAACGAAGATAACCTTCAAGAACCTTATTGATAACTTCGGTTTGACCATTTGATTGAGGATGATAGGCTGAACTCATCTTCAATGTGCATTCTTGAAGCTTCATCAATTCTTGCTAGAAAACACTTGTAAATATTGCATCTCGATCTGAAACTATACTGCGTGGCATGCCATGCAACTTAAAGACCCAATCAAAAAATATTTGAGCTATCTGTGTTGTTGTGTATGGTTGATATAATGGGAAGAAGGGGCATATTTTGACAATCGATGCACTACCTCAAAAATTGTTGTGTATTTGTTGCTTTTTTGTAGAGCTATGATGAAATCCATGGAAATGCCTCTCCAAATTGCTTCGAGTATAGGGAGTGGCTGCAACAACCTTGGACTGGCAATATTTTCGTGTTTATTTCTTTGGCAGATTTCACATTCCTTACAAATTTATCTATATTTGACTTCATTCCTCTCCAGTAAAATACTTGTTTTATTCTTTGTCGTGTTTTCTTAGTTCTTACATGACCACCCAACGGGGTAGAATGGCGTTCCCTTAACAATATTTGCTTGATGTCTTGGCAATCTTCTATTAGAAAAAGCTTGTTTTTGCAGTACAGTAGTTCATCAATCATACTGTATTTGGAATTTAACTTTCCATTCTCATATTTTGCCTTTATATCCTGATAGGAAGTAGATTCATTTAACTCCTTTTTGAGTTCTTCCAACCAACTTCCTTGTAGAGTGGTTACAGTATTATAGGAGAAATTAGAATGACTTTCAATTTTTTTCTTCAACTAAGCGAGAAAAGAATCAGCAACATTATTCTCCTTGTCTTTCTTGTACTCCACTTTATACTCAAATCCAGGGAGTTTAGCTAGCCAACGTCCTTGAATTTCTGTGGTCAATCTTTGAGATAACAAGTGTCTCAGGCTTTGATGGTCAGTTTTGATAATAAATTGTCTGCCAAACAAATATTGTGTCCACTTCTTTGTAGCCAACAAAACTACAAGTAGTTCTTTCTCGTATGTAGATAACAACAAGTTTTTTCCATTGAGTGCTTGACTAAGATATGCAATTGGTCCGCCCTCTTGTGTTAGCACATCCCATATTCCTACTCCACTAGCATCACATTCAATTACGAAAACCCTATTGAAATCAAGCATCGTTAATATGAGTGGATTAAGTAGGCAGTTCTTTAGCCTTTCAAATGCTATTGTAGCCTAAGAGTTCCACTGAAATGAATTTCTTTTCAGTAAATCAGTAAGGGGTTTTTCCAGTAATTCAGAATGCCTTATTAATTTCGGTGGTACCTTGTAAGACCAAGAAAGCTACTTAACCCCTTGATATTTTTTGGCTGAGGTCAATCCTTCATTGCACATAATTTCTCTGGATCCACTATTATGCCATTCTTTGTGATTACATGACCTAGATAAGCAATTTGAGTATGTGCAAATGAACAGTTGGTTATCTTTACAACCAATTGGTTATCCTTAAGTACCTACAAGGTTAAACACAAATGTTGAATGTGCTCAGACAAAGTTTGGCTGTGGATTAGGATATTGTCAAAGAAAACTAATAAAAAAAATTCTTAAATAAGGCTTAAAGATATTATTCATGAGAGCTAGAAACGTGGAAGGTGCATTAGATAAACCAAAAGGCATAACCATAAATTCATAGTAACTTCGTGAGTTTTAAATGAAGTTTTGTGAATATCATTTGGATGCATTCGAATTTGATGGTAACCAGATCGCAAGTCTAATTTAGTAAAAAACGCAGAATTATGAAATTCATCTATCAGATCATCAATTAAAGGGATTGGATACTTGTCCTTAACAATTTGTTTGTTAAGGGCTCTAAAGTCTATGCACACCCTCCACGAGCCATCTTTTTTCTGACCATGACGACAGGCGATGAATACCCGCTAGTGCTCGGCCTTATTATTCCTGCTTCAAGCATTTCATTTATCAACCTCTCTAGTTCATACTTGATGTGATATGAGTGATGATAAGGTCTCAGACATAATGGTTTTGACGAGGTAATTAAGGGTATTTTATGATCGTATTGACGTGGAGGTGGTAGACATTGTTGTGAAGAAATAACAGTTGGAAACTTAGATAAGATTTGTTGTATTTATGGAGGTACTGAAATTTCTTTTCTGGTGAACTACATTTAATCTGACTTGAACATAATAATGGTGACACTTTACACTGAGAACTCTCTTTGATTATAGCCTTAATATCCACCATCTTGTTGCTGGTTTTAATGCCTTACCATACGTAATTCTTTCCCTTCCATTGAAATTTGATCTGCAATTGGGCAAAGCTGAAAGAGACCTCACCTAATTCTTTTATCCACTTAGCACCTAGGACCACTTGACATCCTTCGAGTAGCACTAGCGGTAAATCAACACCCATAGCGCAACCTTGAAACTTGAAGATTACTCCCTTACACATGCCTTTGCCATGAATTTTCTCCCCATTCGCAATTTGAACAGTGTACTCTTGGGTTTCTTGAATATTCATATTTAATTTCTTGGACAATTCTGTGTTGAGGAAGTTGTGAGTGGAACCTGAATCGATGAGTACCTCTACCATATGTTTGTCAATATACCCACAAACCCTAATAGTAGATAAGGTGGGGATACTGCACATAGCACTTAGTGCGATGGCATAAGTTTGTTCTTCTTCATTCTTGTTGATAATAGGTTGATCTGGCTTTATTAATTCTAGGGTTTTGACCTCGTCATTTTCACACTGAAGCTCTTTACCATTCTTAGTTTGTAATGACATGATTCCCTCCGTAATGTAAACTTGTTTATTTTTATACTGATGGCCTGGATGCCACTTTTCATTACATCCAAATCATAAATTTTTGAGCCTTCTTTCCAGTATTTCTTGGGGGGGTAACCCTTTCAATTTGGCATTAACTTCTTTACTAGTAGCTTCTTTCTTGAATTTTTTGAATCTATAATTTTCTTGGTCAAACGATTTCTCTTGATTTTTCATTTACTCATCTTCTTGCATTCAAAAACCTTTGCTAAGCTCACTGCATGTTTGAAGTCCACTGGATGCAAGTCCAAAATATCGTATTTAATCTCTTCTTTGAGTCCATCCACAAACTTTTCTAGCATAAACTGATCAGGCATAACGTCACATAGTCCAACAAGATGTTCCAACTGTGATAAATAAGCTACCACAGTCGTAGTTTGTTTGAGATTATAAATAGCTCATACGGTTTTAAGAATTCTTCTGGTGCAAATCTCACAAGCAGTTTGTCTTTAAATATGCGCCATGTCTCATAATTCCTGACCTTCTTGATGAGCCAGTTACACCATTTACGAGAATCTTCTCTCAAGTGGAAAGAACAAGTGGGTACCCATTCGTTTTCTGGCATGTTATGATATTGGAAGAGGTGCTCATCTTGATTGAGCCATTCAACAACCTCAGTGTCACCATTGTACGTGAGAAAATCAAGCTTGATCACGGTGTTTTAAAGAAGCCTTGGAGAGTTTTAGGAATTTACGGCTGCAATGGTGACATTCCTGTTAGAGGTGGAAGCATGGTTTTCATGGTGTGATGGATTTATATGCGCAGAAGTGGAAGAATCTTGATTCTATCTAGAGGCATTATGTTGTGCAGGAGGAATGTAAGGATTTCTTTGGTTGTGTTATTGGATTCTTATGTCTTTGAAATCTTTAGCAATGTTGTTAACAGTTTCTTGCATAAGATCTGCCTTGTTGTTCAATTCCTAGTGAGATTCTTGCAAATCTCTGATATGTACAGTGGTTTGAGTGTTAATATGATCCTGCCTTGATCCTTCAAGGGAGTACTCATCATCTGTATTACCAGAATTTTCTTTTTTTTCTTCCTTTGATCGTTGTTGCAATTCTGAGCCATCTAGCTCTGATACCAATGTGTTATACCAGGTGGTTTTGACATGATTCTGGTGATCACGTGTGACATTGTAATGGTGTAGAATGATTTTCAGGAAACAATGAAGAACCATATGTAATAAGAACACGAGTTAGACATTCTATCTGATTACTACACAACCAAATTGAAGTGTCCAGTCCACCATATAGTGGAAAACAGGAGTTAAGAAAAATGCTTTGACCACTAAGAAGTAAAATCTACTCTCCCAAAGTTGATGAAGAAGAGGAAGAAGAGCTCCAAGCAAAAGGAGACCTAGGACCTGTATCATTCAGCAAGCTTGCAAAGAGAGTAGAAATATTAGGAACATACGCAGGATAGTTCTGGCCATAAATGAAATTCTTATCCCAATCCCGAGCGTCTAAAATGACCTTATTGTTAGCACCAAAACAACCTTCCAAAGCAAGAACCAAGTCTGTACCATTATCTGTATAATGCATGCATATATTCTCACTGCCCTCTTTACCAACAAACAAGTAAACAACTTTACGACGAGGATCATAGCGCACATCTGAACGACGATGATGCCAAGCTCTCTCATGTATATCCCAATCTATTGCATTTTCTTCAACATACATCTCAGGAACAGCTACAACCTTAGATTTGGAAACCCAAACACGTGAAGGAGGCTTTAGAAGAGGGACTTATTCTCTGCATTAGCGGATGATATTACCTAGTAACACTCTTTATTACTGTGGGTCTCGAGGTAGGGTGTCACATAATTAATAACTTATAATTACTTTTAACAATTATTAGTATAGTATAATTAATTAATCAGTTAATAATTTCTAATAATAATGTATAAATAACAACTTACATAATAATTTCTAAATGTTAATTTATAGTTAGTAATCGATAACTCAAATATGTCATTATTTATAATTTGTTATGATTGAGTACTTATAATTATTAATTATTATAATAATCAATAATTATTTTTTATAGTTAATAATTTATTATAGTCAATAACTAAATTTTGTTTAATAATAAATAAATAATTAATATTATTTAATTAATTAATAATAATTAAATTTTAGTAACTAAAATCAAATAATTAAAGTTCAGTGCTTAATATTTAATTAATAAGTAATATGTATTAACTAAGAAACAATATTTAATAATTAAATTTTAATAATTACTAATATAAATACCATGAAATAAATAATCATTAACAAATATTGTAACAACCCGGATTTTCAGAACCAATTAAAAAAAATTATTTTAGCCATTTTATTGGATTTCGAATATTTAAAATGATTTATTTTAAATAATTACGACTAAAAATTTATTTTAAACGTAGTTAGAACGTATAAATTTATTCTAATTATAAAACGAGCCTGAAATGGTGCGATAGTTTGAAAATTCGATTTTAAATTTCAAATGAATGTACAAGATTCAAATTAAATTGGATTTCAGTAAAACAAGAAATATTTGAATCTGTTTAATTATTTCTTTCTAATAAATGTGAAAAATCCAGATTTCACAATGTAAATTGAAAGTTATGTCCAGTTTAAAATTCAAAATAGTTGTTATGGAATTTATATATATTTTATATAATATATAGCCCATAAAAATTGCAAACGACCTTCGTTTTCAACAAAACCACTTTTGTTGGATCCAGAATGTCAAATTATTGCTAGATTACAAATTTCATAATTTTTGGAATTAATATATGAGCGTGGTGAATTTAAATGTGTTTTGACAGTTTCAGTTTGAATGAGATCGACCAGAAAATGGCCATTTTTCAAACGGTCTCCAAATTCGACGAAATTAGTTTTGTTAGGATTATATCGTCAAAACATAGCTAGATTTATTTTTCGGGAATCTTTGGAGTCAGTATGTAGTCCCGGTAAACTAAAATGTACGTTCAAATTCAATTTTAATTGATTTATATTTTAATAAAAACTGATCGAAACAGTCGAATTGGTTTACGAAACATATTTCATTGTGTCCGGAATGGGGGTATTTAGCTAGGGGCGACAATCGTTGGATTTGAATTGGAGTTCGGATCGATAAACCGATATTTTTATAATTAAATATTATTATTATTACTATATATATATATATATATATATGTAAGCATTTAAAACCCTAAGTCAAACCCTCAATATTCTTTTGCGTAGTCAACGCCCTAAGCCGCCTACAACGATTTCGAGGGCGGATTTTTTCTCAATTAAATCCCCAATTTTCGTTCAATTTGCATATCGAATTCAAGAGAATTCAATTGCAAAATCAAAGAGGAGCTCGTGTTCTTTAGCATGAACGAAGGTGAACGGGTTTTAGTGCGTGGATTATGCGATTTTTATCCTCAAAGTTGCCGCTTTCGCATCAGTTTTGGGCAGGACAGAGAGCACCAAGTTCGACCAGACTCCAGCCAATTGTGGCGCTGGTGATGGCGCATCTCGTGGGGGGTCCTGATCGAGGTTCAACACCTCGATTTTTGTGCGATTGTGAACACTAAATCATGACAATGGGTTCGCGTGTTACAGTTATACGAGGAAGAGGACGGCCTGGAGAAATTAACAGAAGAGATTAGCTACGTTTTAAACCATGAGTTTTTTTATTTAGTAATTAGTTTACTTAATTTACTAATTAAACAGTAAATAAATTTTTGTATAAAAATAGCATTGTTTTTAAATGTGATTTCTATAAAATAAAATAGCATGGATTTTTAAAAATATAAATAGCACTAAATAAAAATATGATTTTATATATAAAAAACTTTGATTTTAAAAATGTGATTTAAAAAAAATGATGAATAGCTTCAATAAAATTGCAATTTTTATTATGAAATGGTTTTAAAATAAAAATAAGATTTTTACTATATATATAGAACAACATTTTAAAAATATGATTTGTATCGTTAAAGCGTTGTAATAAAAATATGATTTTTATTATAAATAACGTTGTTTTAAAAGCTGAATTTTATATATAAATAGATTTGGTTTAAAAATATGATTTTTAAAATATATACATCATTGTAAAGATATGATTTTTATATAGATAGCTTCGTAGTAAAAATGTGATTTTCAAAATATAAACATCGTGTTAAAAATATGATTTTTATATAGACAGCATTGAAATAAAAATGTGATTTTTTATTTATAAATTTCATTTTTAATGTAAACCATGTGAAACAGATTGCGATGGAACCGACTGGAAGTGAACAGAATCCAAATCGTCCAATAAAGAATGACGGAGTGGAAACCAATGGTGAGAACTCCTTCTCCTCTAATTATTTTCCAGTTAAATATATACAAAGGTGCAGACGGGGCTTAGAAGCCCCCGAAACTATTTGTTGTACAAACCATGGTTATTTGTTTGAATTGTATTGCGAAAATTTGGATTGTGGCTGTAAAATTGATTGTGAATTGATTGCGAATAAAATATTTAAACAATAAAAATATCATTTTTATTAAATGCATGAACTATATAAAATAGTCAAGTATTGAATAAAATATTTTATCGTCAAAAATATAATTTTTAACGTATATATGAATGACATAAAATTTTCCTAAAATGAAAATAAATATTCATTTACAAATCGGGCGATTTGTTTATGTACACCCATTTAACTAACATGGATTGGGACGATAAATTTTACACCTCGCCCAGCTGCACAAATAATATTCATTATTTGTTGGTTGAAACCCCACACGGGTATTGAGATGATATTTGACGTACGCTAATCCCAATTGTTTAGTTATATATCAATCGATGGGTTGACATGCTATTGTAAGCGTTAATTATTTATATTTAATGCTTATGCAGTTGTGTAATGCACTCCGGATGATGGTTGATTGTGTATCATTATTGTTGTGTACATGTGTTGTATGAAATCCATATAAATAAATTATATGGTAATTGACTGGGTCTGATTCCAATTCAGAAATAACGAATATTTTAAAATAACGAACATTTTAAAACAATATTCAGTAAAGGAATAAAATGTGAATTTTATGTCCGATTTTGGATGGAACAAGAAAATATTGAAATGTGTGAAGCCGTGTTGATTAGATTTGCGCCATTTTAACGCGAACGATATTTATATCGATTTTATTCATTTTTATAATGAATTTGAAAAAAAAATGATTTCAAAATCAGATATATTGAAAATATTATCATTTAAATATTATAATGATAAGGAGTATTCAATTTTGATTTTACCGATAACACTGTGGTGTTAGGTATGGAGTATTACCAGTTTTGCTCCATAGGATGATTAGGTTGGGATTGGGATAATAAGAGAAATGATTACTTCGGTATGGTTCGATAATCCTGACTAGTTTATAAAACTTAATTTGGTTTAGAATTGTGAAAAGGTAAATGAATCTTTTTGAAATTGATATCCAAAGGAAGATTAAAGAATAAATTTAAAGAATTTATCTTTGATAAAATTAATGGGAACCTTTCCCTAAAAATGTGAATATTGGAATAAAAGAATATTCTGGATTGGAATGAGGCGTATGTTGTGTTTTATAGCACTTGTTTATAAAATACGCGAGTTATTCGGAAAGTCCGGGTTTATAACCATTCTGAATAACTGATACGACGATAAGTCGATGATGAAGACGGTCATTGAAGACCGGAGATCTTCACATCGTTTGGATGATTACTGATGTCTTGATTGGGCTGTACACCCAAGACAAGATAATAAGTGGAGATCGTCCAGACTTACTTGGAGATTGCCGGATATGCGAGGGCCTCTATCCTATATTGGACATATGGGACAAGGAATAACGTGCCTCCGGTTTCGTTCAGACCCAGAACGGACATGCAAATGGATGGTGTGTCTGACATTGATTCCTTTATACTGTATTCGTTGATCTCTGCTAAATATATATCTGTTTGGTGGCGGAGAATTTATTCTCTTGCTTAACACCCTTCTCTGAGATGTACGAGCTTAGAGGTTATATATTGGTGGAAATCAGTGGTACGGTATGGAATGACAGTGTGGCATGCTGAGATGCAAATGATCAAGGCTTTTGTTGAAAAGCAGAGTCTTGTGGTTGATGATCAAAGCATAGCTTTGTGTAGCATTAATTCGTGAACTTCACACCCCCATATGAACCAGAAACGGGATGAGGACTTCAGGGGAATGGACATATGTTAGTTTCTATCCAGGAGTAACGTCATGGTATGGAGCCCAGACTGTTTACTCATGTGGATGTTGCTTATTATTACTGGATGATGGATTGCGAGGTGCCTCGGATATATCAGTTACTATGGGGCCGATGGATGTTATGGTCGATATACTAATCAGGTTTTATGCACCATAGGGCAGGCTAACATTTAGTTTATGGTATTTCCAATCATTGACGGATGTCCGGCTCTGTCGTTAACCGCAGGTGATGTTGCGACTGTATCCTGAGGCTCGGGCTAGAGAGTCTCGAATCGGTAAGGACCATCGCTAGCCTTGGTTCATAGATGGAAACCCAATTTCCAATACGTGATTTCACGATTTTAGTTGTAAATATATATATGGCGATGTAATATAATGGTACCTGCGCCGCCTATGATTGATACATTTATATTTGAAGTTGATTTCTTCACTTATAGTAATAATAAAAGATGAAATTTCGCGTATCAAGCATATTTGGCTATTATAAGGGAAAACTCTATCCTCGACTACGTTCATTGTGCGATGGGACCTGAGTCTTATAATAGCTTCATTTTTCTGTTTAGCATTACGTTGTTTGTTTTATGCACTGGTATTCATGGGGGATAAACCCATTCCATGTTATACGGCATGGTCCCGTGATTTACCTAACTTTAAAATCAAGCTAATAACTGTTTTGGTTCTCACACCAGCCCCATGACTGACCTGGAGTTTATTGTTTTAAGCTAAACTCTGGGTGCCCCTATTTACCACATGGGCAACTAGTAGTTTTGGTTTTGCAAATATTATATTCATAGGATCCTGGATTTACAGCTGAAGCTATATTCGGAAAGCGCTGTATCCGTGTATTTCTTTAAGCTGTGTTATATATTATTTTTCTGCTGCTATGTAATGTATTTTGATCTCTGATATTTTTCTGATGTATATTATTTATTCATACTCTGTTATATTCTTGCACTTTGATGTAAATTGCTGTAATAAGCAATGAAATGTTCTTCTGTTTGTGTTCTGATTTGTCGTGTTCTCAACTCAATCCGCCGTTTCTCGTCTCTTCGGAGATCGGGGGATTTCGGGTCGTTATAGTTTGGTATCAGAACTTTGGTTTACAGAGCCCGAGAACAAGACACACTAGAACCAAACGAAAGAATTCATCAGAGATTGGATTAGTAATATCCAATGGGAATGACTCGTTAGAGACGAGATCAGTAGTATTCTAGAATGAGTTCAAAGAGTGTTATTTTTAAAATTAAAATGAAAACAAATTTTGTTTTGAAAATTCAAACCTTATTATATGTATTTGAGTATTTTATTTTGTATTGAACTTGGACAATCGAGTATATGAAGATTTTGAATATACACGTAAGTAACGTGTATTCAAAGTCTCAAATATACTGGGTAGATATAGTGTGACGGCTGGGAATTTCGCTCGATCCGAATCGATCGTTAAACCGACTAAGACCGTTCGAAACCCCTGATCGTTTTGAGAACAGGACACAAAAGAACGCAGACGGAAGAACATTTCATTGCTATTACAACAATTCCATCAGATACAAGAATATACAGAGTATAAATGAATAAATTATATTCGATAAATATCAGAGATTACAATAAATTACATAGCAGCGGAAAATAATACAAAGCACAACTGAAGGTGATATACGGATACAGAGCTTTCCGGATATCATTCCAGCTGTAAACCAGGATCCTGTGAATATAAATCTGCAAAACCAAAACTACTAGCTGCCCGTGTCGAAAATAGGGGCACCCAGAGTTTAGGTTAAAACAATAAACTCCAGGTCAGTCATGTGACTGGTGTGTGAACTAAAACAGTTATTTAAAACTTTACTTTAAAAGAGAGTAATTCAAGGGACCACGCCGTATAACACGGAACGAGTTTCCTCCCAAGAATACTAGTGCATAGAATAAATAGCGCAATGCTTTTTCGAAAAATGAAGCTATTATAAGACCCAGGTCCCATCACACAATGCAACGCAAGCCGGAGGATAGGGTTTTCCCTTATAATAGTCAAACATGCTTGGTACGTTTTAAAAACAAATCATTTGATACTATAATAAGTGTATAGTGTCAAAACAATTCAAATCATAAATATCAATCATAGGCGGCATGGGTACCATCTATCATGCCGCCATACTAGTTCTACAATTAAAACCGCAATACACGTATTGGAAATTGGATTTCCGTCATGAGTCGAGGCAAGGGGCAAGCTCCTCTCTGCTTCGAGACACTCTAGCAAATGCCTCAGGACTACACACTCTGGGTAACCCTGGAATCGGCTGGGCCGGTCCTCTCTTACGTTTGAGGATTGGCAATTCCTGAACACACGTTTCCCGGTCCTTACAGACCTATAATCGAGGCGCCTCATTCCAACAACCACAAAGGTGAAAAGTATATAAATGTCAGGGCTGGTACGTCACTGACACCACCAAAGCTAGAAAGAAACGCCGTGTCCTCCCAGCGGTCCGTATCCCGTTTTTAACTCATATCGAGGTGTGAGGCTCGCGAATTCATGTTATACACAAAGCTACACCACAAAGGCCGTGCTTTGATCATCAACCACAAGACTTTGCTTTTCAACAGAAGCCTTGATCCATGCAACTCAGTATACCACATAGGCAATTCATGCCATGCGACTGATGTCCATCGATATACAACCTCTGAGCTCGTACGTCTCAGAGAAGGGCGTTAAGCAAGAGAATAAATTCTCCGCCGCCAAACAGATGTATATTTAATAGAGATCAATCAACACAGAATAAAATCCAATGTCAGACACACAATCCATTTACAAGTTCGTTCTGGGTCTGAACGAAACCGGAGGCACTTTCCTCGCATATCCATCGATCTCCAAGTACGTCTGGACAACCACCAACTATTTCCATCCTCTTGGGTGTACAGCCCAATCAGGATCATCAGTAATTATCCAAACGATGTGAAGACTTCCAGTCTTCGACCACCGTCTTCATCTTCGACATATCATCGAATCGGTCATTCAGAATGGGTATAAACCCGGACTTTCCGAACAACCCGCGTATATTAAAACAAATGTTACACAAACACAACATACGCCTCATTCAAATTCATTAGTCACTAACCGTAAATTAGCAAGAGAACAATTCCCCAAATATTAACCCCGATGGCCGAAACCAACATCAGATCAATACCCAGGAAACCATTCTTCTTAGCTAACCTACAGCTAGTTTCTAAATTTCATATTCTTAGGGAAAGGTTCCCATTAATTTTATCCAAGATAAATTCTTTAAAATTTATCCTTTAATCTTCCTTTGGATGTCGTTTCAAACCAAATTATGGTTTTCCAAACTAGTCGAGATTAGCGAACCACACCGAAGTAATTATTTATTTTATTTCCCAATCCCAACCTATTCATCCCATGAAGCAAAACTGGTAATACTCCATATCTAACACCACGGTGTTATCGGTAAAATTAATTACCATTTCACGTTCAAATCTAATTAAAGATTTAACTATCGCTCTAGAGCAAAACTGGTGATACTCCATTCTCGCTCATTTGCCAAATTTGATAATTTAGATTATCAATTCACGTTTCGATCTAATTGCAGATTCATTAAAACTCCTTTTACTGGGTTGCAGAACTAATGTCTTTTAAAACACAGTTCACGATAAACCCAAATCACAACCTATTTATTTTCGGGTTAAAGGACTAGTGTTATTTAAAACACCGTCCACGATAAACCCACGAATCAATTCTATTTAAAACCCATTTCAAATCCAATTTATTTATTTAAAAATAAACGGGTTTAATTTTAGTTCAAACTAGTTTATTTCGATAAAAATCTATTTTTATCTTTTCAAATATGGAGTTTTTCATCCCAATTTTTCCCAAATCATTTCTTATGATTCTACACAAATTATTGATATTTTTAATAATTTTATCAAGGCCCGCACAGTCGATTTCCATCGACGGCCATCGAACTGCACTTACAGCGACCTTTTCCAAATTTGATTTGGACGTATCTCCAAATCCAACCGTTAGATTTTGAATTTCTAATATTCGTTAGAAAGCTCTTTTCGATACAAATCCAACGGTTCCGGTTTTAGGAGAATCCGACAGTCGGATCTCCCGTAATGTTCGTTTGAAATAAATGGTCGAAATTTACGAACTGCCGCGGCGCGGCGCGTTCTATTCAGGCCATTATATTATATATTTAAAATATATAATATATATTTCGTCGATTTCTATTTAAAATGAATTATATAAATAGTTTTAAATTCGTTTCAAAAACAATATCAACTTCCATTTCAATTCAAATCAAAATTGAATTTTTCCTTATAAATTCGTTTTAAAATTCATTTCTATTCAATTCAAATTTCAATTCAATTTGAATTCATTTCAATTCATTTTCAATTTAATTCGAATTCGTTTTCAATTCAATTCGAATTCGTTTTCTATTCAAATCAAATTCATTTTCTATTCAAATCAAATCCATTTTCTATTCAAATCAAATTCAATTCGTTTTCTATTCAAATCAAATTCAATTCGTTTTCTATTCAAATCAAATTCAATTTCTATTCTATTCAAGTTCAATTCGTTTTCTATTCAAATCAAATTCATTTTCTATTCAATTCGAATATAATTGATATAAATATCGTTCGCGTCAAAATAGCGCATCTCTAATCAACACGGCTTTATATATTTCAATAAATTCGTTATTCTATTCAACAAATGAAGATTTATTCTATTCAATATGTGAATCTATATTTTTGTTAACACACGACTAATCTCAACGAATGAGTACTGTCCACGTGTGACTATTTTTGTTATTTAATATATTTTATAAAAATTATGGTATCTATCGTTTGATTTAAAATCAGACTCCAACCGTAAATTAGTAAGAGAACGATTCCCTGAATATTAACCCCGAAGGCCGAAACCAACATCAGATCAACATCCAGGAGACCACTCATCTTATCTATTTTCCAATTAGTTTCTGATCTTATATATGATAAAGATATAAATTTTATTATTAAAATATTTCGTTCAACACATGACTAATCTCAATGGATGAGTACTGTCAACACATGAACCTTTATTTTATAAGGATAAAGATGTAAATTTTATTATCAAAATATTTCGTTCAACACATGACTAATCTCAATGGATGAGTACTGTCAACACATGAACCTTTATTTTATAAGGATAAAGATGTAAATTTTATTATCAAAATATTTCGTTCAACACATGACTAATCTCAATGGATGAGTACTGTCAACACATGAACCTTTATTTTATAAGGATAAAGATGTAAATTTTATTATCAAAATATTTCGTTCAACACATGACTAATCTCAACGGATGAGTACTGTCAACACATGAACCTTTTTTTTATAATATTCTTTATCTTCTAAATTGGAATGAGGCCCAATCAATTACCATATAAAGTTAATTATATGGATTCCATACAACACATGTATATAATAGCAACGATAAATAATCAACCATCGTCCAAAGTGCACTACACTGTATAAGCATCAAATATAGATATCTAACGCTTATAACAGCCTGTCAATCAATCGATCGACATACAACTAATTATTGGGATTAATGTATGCCGTATTTTATCCCAATACCCGTGTGGGGTTTCAAACAATCAAACACAGATTTTTATTTGTGCAGTTGGGCGATGTGTAAAATTTATCGTCCCAATCAATGTCCTTCAAATAGGTGTACATAAACAAACCGTCCGGTTTATAAATGAATATTTATTTGTTTATTCACATTCACGTTAAAAATTATATTTTTAACGACCAAACTATTTTATTCAACCTATGAATATTCTATTCGGTTCATTTATCAAATAAAATGATATCTTTATTTTTCTAACTTATTTTAGAAAATTTCGGCGGCATAACGACACGATACTAGAAACGGGACAAGGCCTAGCCTTATCCCCGGTCTAGTGAAGGCCCACGCCATTCACACATCAATCAAATCCATTCCATTTCACCAAACAACTCAATTCAAACCAAATAATCTAACACAACCAAACAAACAAGTCCATGGTTTGTGGACGATTGTGTTGGGTGCTACTAAGCACCGTCTGCATCCTAGTGTATATATATATAACTAGAAAAGAAATTGAAGAGTGAGAAATTCTCACCAACTAGCTAATCCAATCATCTCGACTCTTCTTTTGTAGAAAATGTTGTCGTCCTCGCATTTTGTCACTTTCGTTGCCCGTAGCCACTACATATATAAAAATCACATTTTTATATTCTTGCTATGTATATAAAAATCATATTTTTAATATCTACATTATATAAAAATCTTATCTTTATATCTTCTATAAGTTAAAAATCGGATTTTTATTCTCTCTATAATATAAAAATCATATTTTTATTTACTTCATATGTCAAAAACTGTAGAAGCTTTAAAATGGAGAAACTCACTTTTTTCTAACGCCCGGATTCGCTGTTCGGGTCCTAGAATTTGCAAACGAGCTTCAATCTTCACACCACCTTTTTTCTAGCTTAAACGCGCCATTCCGGACAACTTTCTCCTAAGAGACTTTTTGCCGAAAATGCTACAATTCGCCAGAATTCGCGAAAGTACACGAATTTTTCAGCTTTTGAACAGCAGATTTCGAACGCGTTTTCCGAGCAGCTCTGAACTCCAAAACACGACTTACATATAGCCAAATCGAAGAGAATTTTGTGCTCTACAACTTTGGTTTAGAGGGACTTTGGCCAGAAATGCACGGTTTGGGAGTTATTCGCGAAATGGTGACAGGGTGTTATTTGCAAAACGGGATTTTTTGATGAAAATGGATTTTTGGGTGTAGCAGGGCCCACGACCGGAGTTGGGTGGTGCTGAGGGGGGGCGCCGGCCTGATTGACGTGGGGGAGGGGCTGAGGTGCGGCGGTGGGGTCCACGGAGGCGGGTGGTGGTGATTTGGGGCTTAGGGTTTGCAAATGGAGAGAGGAGAGAGAGGAGGAGGAAGAGGAGGAGGAGGGGAGGAGGAGGAGGGGGTGCGGCGGCTCGCCGGAGGCCGGTGGTGGCGCTGGTGGAGGAGGGCAGCAGGAGGAGGAGGCCATTAATGAGATTTTTTGAAGAAAGAGGAAGAGGAAGAAAGTGAAGAAGAAAAAGAAGTAAAAGTGTTTATATGCTAGTTTCTCGCGTATCGCCTGAACGCTAACGATTTCCAATCGCCGCGGATTTCGAACACGAGATAGTAGACGTGAAGACGAGTCCAACGAAACAAGGTTCGTCGAATTTCGAGTTCGTTTGACCGTTCAAAAAAAATCACGAAAATGCTCAGATAAGCTCTAAAAATGCTATTTTGGCGCACCTTTTCTTCTCGCACGCTCACACACTAACTCTAAAAATCATGCCCTCTTGGATTTAACCATTATTAGACGATACGAATCCAGAAAAAAAAACGAAATCGAATTCTGAGGTCGTATCAATAATGTTCCTTTGTAAAGTGACTGCATGTTTTACCCTGAATTGTTTTAGCTCGCACGGCCACATACCAACTCCGTTCGACGCGCCATTTGGAACTCAACAATGATTTGTCATTGTGAATCCATAAAAATTTATCTCGTCGAATTCTGAGCTCGTATGCAAAATTTCACTTTTTAAGGGCTATGTTTTGTTAACCGAAAAGCTCCTGTCAATTGCCACTATTCCGGATATCGGAATATATCGAAGCTTATACTTTTCGGAGTTCTAAACGGCATTTTGAACTCAATGGAAGTGGTTTCGAGTCCAAATCTACTCATATGCAAAATTTGACTTTTTGGGCCATGTATAATTTACATAGCGACTATTCTGAATTTTCAACTGGGCATAACTTTTTATTCCCTCTATGAAATTTCTTTTTTTCTGATTCGTTGGAAAGATATTCACGAATAGATTCTAATATTTTTGGTTTCACTAAAATCCGGATTGTTTTGCACCCGGTACATTCAATTGAAGTTTGAAATCGAATTATCGAACTACCGCGTCATTTTCAATTCCTTTTATAATTATATATAATTATTTATATTCTAACGACGACGTATATAGATATATACGTTCGAATTATATTCAAAATAAATTTCTCGTTGTTATTATTTAAAATAATCTATTTTAAATATTCAAAATTCGCTAAAATTGCCAAAATAAAAATTTCAAACTGGCTCGCATTTCCGAGTTATTACATATAGAATCACACTCTAATCGCCCAGAGATGATTCTGATGATAGCGATCGCATCATCAGTATTTATGTTCGAGTTTCGAAGGTGGGATATCTATATATTTCCAATTAACTGGTGTGAGAACAAAAACATAGATAGGTTCTATTGTTTTGATTTAGCATCAAAAATATGATTTTTGACTATATATAAAAACTATATATTTGTGAAGTTAATCAACTAATTGATTGCTGATTGTGTTGTGTGATTATTAGTTTGACTAATTAAAATATTGGCATAATCGAACTAATAAAAGAATGAAAGGTAAAATTAAGCCAAATTGAATCAAATTATTGAAATGAGTTGAAAATTGATTTGAATTGCATACATGTACATATATGTGAACAGGTCATAACTTGGAAGCCAAGAAGAGGAATAAAATTGTACGCCCGACAAATAGGTACGTGCTTACTATTTTCTTGGGTTTTGATGATTTTATCAATCGATTGGCTTGCCTCTTGTCCTTTTCTTTTGGATTGATTAGGGGCCTATAAGGCAAGTTGCGGTTTTAACGGTCTCCCCGTACAAAGGAGATTATGACGAAATTTTTCAAAAATTTAGGGTGTTAGCCAAATTTTTGAAAAATTCTTAAAAACTGAAAAGTTGAAGAATGAAAGCCAAAAAGAAAGTTGAAATGGTTAGTTAAACAACTTTCAGCTCCATTCCTTCTCGAGGACGAAAAGATATTAAGTGGGGGGAGATTGTAACAACCCGGATTTTCAGAACCAATTTAAAAAATTTATTTTAGCCATTTTAATGGATTTCAAATATTTAAAATGATTTATTTTAAATAATAACGACTAAAAATTTATTTTAAACATAGTTAGAACAAATAAATTTATTTTAATTATAAAACGAGCCTGAAATGGCGTGGTAGTTTGAAAATTCGATTTTAAAATTCAAATGAATGTACAAGATTCAAAATAAATCGGATTTCAGTAAAACAAGAAATATTTGAATCTGTTTAATTATATCTTTCTAACAAATGTTAAAAATCCAGATTTCATAATGTAAACTGAAAGTTATGTCCAGTTTAAAATTCAGAATAGTCGCTATGGAATATATATATATATATATATATATATATATATATATTTTATATAATATATAAACCTTAAAAATAGCCATTTTGCAAACGACCTCCGTTTTCGACGAAACCACTTTTTGTTGGATTCGGAATGTAAAATTATTGCTAGATTCCAAATTTCATAATATTTGGAATTAATATGTGATCGTGGTGAATTTAAATGTGTTTTGACAGTTTGAGTTTGAATTGGATCGACCAGAAAATGGCCATTTTTCAAATGGTCTCCAAATTCGACGAAAATAGTTTTGTTAGGACCGTATCGTCAAAACATAGCTAGATTTATTTTTCGGGAATTTTTGGAGTCAGTATGTGGCCTCGATAAATTAAAATGTACGCTCAAATTCAGTTTTAATTATTTATATTTTAATTTTGATAAAAACTGTGAAACAGTCGAATTGGTCTACGAAATGTATTCCATTGTGTCCGGAATTGGGGTAGTTAGCTAGGGGCGACAGTCGTTGGGTTTGAATTGGAGTTCAGATCGATAAACAGATATTTTTGAAATTAAATATTATTATTATATATATAAGCATTTAAAACCCTAAGTCAAACCCTCACTATTCTTTTGCGCAGTCAACGCCCTAAGTCGCCTCCAACGATTTCGAGGGCTGATTTTTTCTCAATTAAATCCCCAATTTCCGTTCAATTTGCATATCGAATTCAAGAGCATTCAATTGCAAAATCAATGAGGAGCTCGAGTTCTTTAATATGAACGGATGTGATCGGGTTTTAGTGCGTGGATTATGCGATTTTTATCCTCAAAGTTGCCGCCTCCGTATCAGTTTTAGGGAGGCCAGAGAGCGCCGAGTTCGACCAGACTCCGGCCAATGGTGGCGCTAGTGATGGCGCATCTCGTGGGGGGTCCTGATCGAGGTTCAGCGCCTTGATTTTCATGCGATTGTGAACCCTAAATCGTGACAATGGGTTCGCGTGTTACAGTTATACGAGGAAGAAGGCGGCCTAGAGAAATTAACAGAAGGGATTAGCTACGTTTTAAACCGTGAGTTTTTTTATATAGTAATTAGTTTATTTAATTTACTAATTAAGTAGTAAATAAATTTTTGTATAAAAATAGAATTGTTTTTAAATGTGATTTCTATAAAATAAAATAGCATTGATTTTTAAAAATATAAATAACATTAAATAAAAATATGATTTTTATATATAAATTTGATTTTTAAAATGTGATTTTTTTAATAAAAAAGATGAAATAGCTTCAATAAAATTGCGATTTTTATTATGAAATGGTTTTAAAATAAAAATAAGATTTTTACTATATATATAGAACAACATTTTAAAAATATGATTTGTATAGTTAAAGCGTTGTAATAAAAATATGATTTTTATTATAAATAGCATTGTTTTAAAAGATGAATTTTATATATAAATAGATTTGGTTTAAAAATATGATTTTTAAAATATATACATCATTGTAAAGATATGATTTTTCTATATATAGCTTCGTAGTAAAAATGTGATTTTTAAGATATAAACATCGTGTTAAAAATATGATTTTTATATAGACAGCATTGAAATAAAAATGTGATTTTTTATTTATAAATATCATTGTTTAAAAATGTGATTTTTAATATAAACCGCGTCAAACAGATTGCGATGGAACCTACTGGAAGCGAACAGAATCCAAACCGTCCAATAAAGAATGACGGAGTGGAAACCGACGGTGAGAAATCCTTCTCACTCTAATTATTTTACAGTTAAATATATACTTGGGTGTAGACGGGGCTTAGAAGCCTCCGACACTATTTATTTTACAAACCATGGTTTTTTGTTTGAATTGTATTGTGGAAATTTGGATTGTGGCTGTAAAATTGATTGTGAATAAAATATTTGAACAATAAAAATATCATTTTTATTGAATATATGAACTATATAAAATAGTCAAGTGTCGAATAGAATATTTTATCGTTAAAAATATAATTTTTAACGTATATATGAATGACATAGAAGTCTCCTGAAATGAAAATAAATATTCAATTACAAATCGGACGATTTGTTTATGTACACCCATTTAACTGACATGGATTGGGACGATAATTTACACCTCGCCCAACTGCACAAATAATATTCAGTATTTGTTGGTTGAAATCCCACACGGATATTAGGATGATATTTGACGTACACTAATCCCAATTGTTTAGTTATATATCAATCGATGGGTTGACATGCTACTGTAAGCGTTAATTATTTATATTTAATGTTTATGCAGTTGTGTAATGCACTTTGGATGATGATTGATTATGTATCATTATTATTGTGTACATGTGTTTATGAAATCCATATAAATAAATTATATGGTGATTGATTGGGTCTGATTCCAATTCAGAAATAACGAATATTTTAAAATAACGAACATTTTAAAACAACATTCAGTAAAGGAATAAAATGTGAATTTGATGTCCGATTTTGGATGGACATGAAAATATTGAAATGTGTGAAGCCGCATTGGTTAGATTTGCGCCATTTTGACGCGAATGATATTTATATCGATTTTATTCATTTTTATAACGAATATGAAAAAAAAATTGATTTCAAAATTAGATATTTTGAAAGTATTATCATTTAAATATTATAATGATAAGGAGTATT
Source organism: Allium sativum (assembly GCA_030737875.1). NCBI lineage: Eukaryota > Viridiplantae > Streptophyta > Magnoliopsida > Asparagales > Amaryllidaceae > Allium > Allium sativum. Next base: position 9,323,829 of record CM060926.1, on the reverse strand, counting down.
CAATTTTGATTTAAAATTGAAATGAAAGTGGAAATCGTTTTTAAAACTATTTATATAATACCTTTTAAATGGAAATCGATGATATATATATATATATATATATTATATTTAATGGCCTGAATAGAACGCGCCGCGCCGCGACCGTTCGCGAATTTCGACCATTGACTTCGAATTGATATTACGGGCGATCCGACCGTCGGATTCTCCTAAAACTAAAACCATTGGGTTCGTATCGTAAAGAGCTTTCCAAAGAATATAAGATATTTAAAATCTAATGGTCGGATTTGGAATTATGTCCAAATCAAATTTGGAAAAGGTCGTTGTATGTGTAGTTCGATGACCGTTTATGGAAATCGACTGAATGGGCCTTAATAAAATTATTAAAAATATTAACAATTTGTGTAAAATCATAATAAATGATTTGGAAAGAATTTGGATGAAAAAAAGCCACGTTTGTAAAGATAAAAATATATTTTTATCAAAATGAACTAGTTATTAACTAGAGTAAATAAATTGGATATATAAAGGGTTTTAATAAAACCAGAAATTTCCAATATATAAATTGGAATGGATTTGAATAGAAATCATCTTTGGAATATTTGGATCTTGGATTCCGTGACTATACGGATATTGTGGAGGAATTTCGAAGATAGATATATATCGTTATTCCCCATACGATATGTGTTGGTTTCAGAATTTGATATTGAATATAAGTAGATATAATTTCTATTTAGAGCCTTATATTTAATATTAAATTGGATTTTGGGTTTGTCGTGAATGGTGTCTTCAATAACACTGTTCTTAAAGCCCATTGTGAAAAGAATAAATCTTCTAATTTAGATTATTAGAGTTTCCAATTATATTTAGTAATTAGAATAAAATGGAATGTGAATTGGGTTTATTATGAATTATGTTTTTAACGACATTCATTCTTTAACCTGGTTAACAGTGAAATGTGATTTGGAATCTATAAATCTTTTAATTAAGATTAATGGAACTTTCCAAAGTAAAGTTTTCCAATTTAATAAAATAAATTGGAATGGAATGGAATTCGATTTGGTAATAATCAAAGTGAGCTTCTGTTAAGGATGACTGTTACTATATATGGAATTTAAAAGGCTTTTCCATTATTCCATTTATATATTAGTCGGATACGGAAATTAATATCGATTATATATATATATATTAATCTGTTTTCCGTGAAGATTCCATAGTTAATAGAATGTGATCTTGGGCTTATCGTGAACCTTGTTTTAAATGACATTGGTTCTTTAACCCAGTTAAAGACAGGATTACATGTCTAACATTGTATTTCGAAATATATTGTTGATCTTTGCTAAATATATATCTTTTTGGTGGCGGAGAATTTATTCTCTTGCTTAACACCCTTCTCTGAGACGTACGAGCTTAGAGGTTGTATATCAGTAGAAATCATTGGTACGGTGTAGATTGTCGATGCTAAATGTTTGATTTCCCAAAGTTAAATAATCATAAATAATGATTTTTGGGAATATTAAAACTAAGTGGAGTTTTAATGAATGTTTAATTAGATTGAAATGTGAATGTGATAACTTAAATTATCAAATTTGGGAAATGCTCGAGAATGGAGTACCACCAGTTTAATCTAGGCGATAGTTAAATTTTTAATTAGATTTGAACGGGAAATGGTAATTAATTTTACTGATAACATTGTGGTGTTAGATATGGAGTATTACCAGTTTTGCTCCATAGGATGATTAGGTTGGGATTGGGATAATAAAAGAAATGATTACTTCGGTATGGTTCGATAATCCCGACTAGTTTATAAACCTTAATTTGGTTTAGAATTGTGAAAAGGTAAATGAATCTTTTGGAAATTGATATCCCAAGGAAGATTAAAGAATAAATTTAATGAATTTATCTTTGATAAAATTAATGGGAACCTTTCCCTAAAAATGTGAATATTGGAATAAAAGAATATTCTGAATTGGAATGAGTCATATGTTGTGTTTTATAGCACTTGTTTATAAAATACGCGAGTTATTCGGAAAGTCCAGGTTTATACCCATTCTGAATAACTGATTCGACGATAAGTCAATGATGAAGACGCATGTTGAAAACCGGAGGTCTTCACATCATTCGGATGATTACTGATGCCTTGATTGGGCTGTACACCCAAGACAAGGTAATAAGTGGTGATCATCCAGACGAACTTGGAGATCGACTGGATATGCGAGGGCCTCTCTCCTGTATTGGACATATGGGATGAGGAATAAGGTGTCTCCGGTTTCGTTCAGACCCAGAACGGACTTGCAAAAGGATGGTGTATCTGACATTGATTCCTTTATACTGTATTCGTTGATCTCTGCTAAATATATATATGTTTGGTGGCGGAGAATTTATTCTCTAGCTTAACACCCTTCTCTGAGACGCACGAGCTTAGAGGTTATATATTGGTGGAAATCAGTGGTACGGTATGGAATGATAGTGTGGCATGATGAGATGCAAATGATCAAGGCTTTTGTTGAAAAGTAGAGTCTTGTGGTTGATGATCAAAGCACAGCTTTAATTAGCATAGGTTTGTGTAGCGTTAATTCGCGAGCTTCACACCCCGGTATGAACCAAAAATGGGATGAGGACTTTAAGGAAATGGACATATGTTAGTTTCTAGCTAGGAGTAATGTAATAGTATGGAGCCCAGACTGTTTACTAATGTTGATGTTGCTTATTATTACTGGGTGATGGATTGCGAGGCGCCTCAGATATATCGGTCACTACGGGCCGATGGATGTAATGGTCGATATACTGACCAGGTTTTATGCCCCATAGGGCAGGCTAACATATAGTTTATGGTATTGCCAATCATCGACGAATGACCAGCCCTGTCGCTAACCGTAGGTGCAGTTGCGACTGTATCCGGAGGCTCGGGCTAGAGAGTCTCGAATTGGTAAGGACGATCCCTTGCCTTGGTTCATATATGGAAACCCAATTTCCAATACGTGATTTCACGATTTTAGTTGTAAATATATATATGGCGACGTAATATAGTGGTACCTACGCTGCCTATGATTGATACATTTATATTTGAAGTTGATTTCTTCACTTATAGTAATAATAAAAGATGAAATTTCGCGTATCAAGCATATTTGGCTATTATAAGGGAAACTCTATCCTCGACTGCGTTCATTGTGTGATGGGACCTGAGTCTTATAATAGCTTCATTTTTCTGTTTAGCATTGCGCTGTTTTTTTATGCACTGGTATTCATGGGGGATAAACCCATTCCGTGTTATATGACGTGGTCCCATGATTTACCTAACTTTAAGACCAAGATAATAATTGTTTTAGTTCTCACACCAGTCCTATGACTGACCTGGATTTTATTGTTTTAACCTAAACTCTGAGTGCCCCTACTTCCACACGGGCAGCTAGTAGTTTTTGTTTTGCAGATATTATATTCACAGGATCCTGAATTTACAACTGAAGCTATATTTGGAAAGCTCTATATCCGTGTGTTTCCTTAAGCTGTGTTATATAATATTTTTTCGCTGCTATGTAATGTATTTTAATCTCTGATATTTTTCTGATGTATATTATTTATTCATACTCTGTTATATTCTTGCACTCTGATGTAAATTGTTGTAATAAGAAATGAAGTGTTCTTTTGTTTGTGTTCTGATTTGTCGTGTTCTCAACTCAATCCGTTGTTTCTTGTCTCTTTGGAGATCGGGGGATTTCGGGTCGTTATAGTTTGGTATCAGAGCTTTGGTTTATAGAGCTCAAGAACAAGACACATTAGAACCAAACGAAAGAATTCATCAGAGATTGGATTAGTAATATCCAATGGGAATGACTCGTTAGAGATGGGATTAGTAGTATCCTAGAATGAGTTCAAAGAGTGTTATTTTTAAAATAAAAAAGAAAACAAATTTTGTTTTGAAAGTTTAAACCCTATTATACGTATTTGAGTATTTTATTTTATATTGAATTTGGACAATCGAGTATATGAAGATTTTGAATATACGTGTAATTAACGTGTATTCAAAGTCTCAAATATACTGGATAGATATAGAATCACACTTTAGTCGCCTGGAGATGATTCTGATTATAGTGATCGCATCATCTGTATTATGTTCGAGTTTCGAAGGTGGGATATCTATATATTTCCAATTGACTGGTGTGAGAACCAAAACATAGATAGGGTCTATTGTTATGATTTGGCACCAAAAATATGATTTTTGACTATATATAAAAACTATATATTTGTGAAGTTAATCAACTAATTGATTGTTGATTGTGTTGTGTGATTATTAGTTTGACTAATTAAAATATTAGCATAATCAAACTAATAAAAGAATGAAAGGTAAAATCAAGCCAAATTGAATCAAATTATTGAAATGAATTGAAAATATTTGAATTGCATACATGTACATATATATATATATATATATATATATATATATATATATATATATGAACAGGTCATAGCTTGGAAGCCTAGTGTAACCACCCGGAAAATCAGAACCAATTTATATTTTTTATTTTGGAAATTTTAATGAATTTTGGATAGTTAAAATAATTTGTTTTAAATAACAACGATTTAAAATATATTTAAATCGAAGTTAGAACAAATATATTTATTTTAATTTTAAAAGGAATTAGAAATAGCACGGTAGTTTGAAAATTTGAATCTGAACTTTGACTGAATGTACAGAACTCAAAATAAAATGGATTTTTGAGAAACCAAAAATATTTAAATCTGTTTAAAAATATCTTTCCAACGAATTTGAAAAATCGAAATTTCATAGCGGGAATAAAAAGTTATGGCCAGTTGAATATTCAGAACAGTCGCTATGGAATATAGTATAATTTATAGCCCGTATAAATGGACATTATACAAACGACCTCTGTTTTCGACGAAACAATTATTTTTGGATCTGGAATGTCAAATTATTTCTAAGTTTAATTTTCCATAATTTTTTGAATTTATTTGTGAGTGTAGTAAATTAAACTGTGTTCGGTAACTTCTATTGAATTTAATCGACCGTTAAAAATGGCATTTTTCAAACGGTCTCCAAATTCGACGAAATTAATTTTGTTAGGACTGTATCGCCAAAACTTACCTATATTTATTTTTCAGGAATTTTCGGAGTCCGTATGTGGCCCAGGCGAATTTAAATGTACGATCGAATTAATTAAATAAATGATTTAAACTTTAAATTAAAGAAAATAGGCTAAAGACGATTGTTTGGGCTGACGGGACCTAGCCCATTGGTTCCGGAACGGGGGCAAATGGGTAGGAACAATTTTTGTTGGGCTGAAATTGGAGCTGTTAGGGATTTATGGGCTTAAACTGGTAACTAGTTAATTAAATAATATTTTATTATAAATATCACATTACAAACCTTAATATCCAAGTCTAAAGCCACCGCCCTCTTTCGTATCAATGGTTAGAAGCTTCTTAACTTCCTCCACTAATTCCCTTCAATCCTTACAATAAAACCTCCTGCTTCTTTAGACTTTATTGTAGAGATTTTTACAATCTTCGAATCCATACGGAGTTTGGATTTTTTAGTGGAGTATTCGCGGAGAACCACGCACCCGAACAGCCGACGCATCAACCACCTCCGCCCCCTCCTAAGGCCATCACACCTCACGGCGGTGGGACCCCCAGGCGCGTCTCCCCTCCTCTCTGGCGTGCCACCACCCGATCGTCGTCCTACTGCTTGTGGTATTCGAAAAGTTAAACCCTAGTATTGAACGAGTTGAAAAACCTATCGGCCTTTGTCTGTAAAGAGGAAGAAGGTGGAATCTATTTTTAATTATTTAATTAATTTATTTTAAAATGTTATTAACGTAAAATAAATCGTATCTCACTCATACGAACTCGAAATTGAACGATTTCAGATCCGTTACGATCGTGAGTCCGAGATCTACAATTCTGGACTGACTAGAATGAATTCAGAGCAGATCAAATTTTGGTCAAATTTCAGATCGGAATCATTCAGATTTAAACGACAGTGAGAATTCTATTTTATTTCTTTTTCTTAAATAGATAAACTTAATTATGATCGTATTTTCATGAATCCGCTGTTACTTACTAATCCTTATGATACGTGATTTGATCTGTGATTGTTGTAGATCTGTTAATTTGGTGATATTATGTTATTATGAAATTGTCACAAACATGTGGATCAATATTGTTTAAATGAAATTGTCACAAACATGTGGATTATTATTGTTTAAATGAAATTGTCACAAACAAGTAGATTATTATGGTTTAGATAAAATTGTCATAACAAAAATGAACATTTTTGTTGAAATAAAATAATCAAAACAAAACCGACATTTTTGTATAGTTGATTTGTGTCAAATCACAAATTACATGCTTGTCAAAAAAAAAAATGAAATATCACTTTTTGCCATTTTGATTGAATTAGAATTTTCAATCAAAAATGAAATTTCACTTTTTTTCCATTTTGATTGAATTAGAATTTTCAATCAAAAAATGAAATATCACTTTTTGCCATTTTGATTGAATTAGAATTTTCAATCAAAAATGAAATATCACTTTTGTCATTTTGATTGAATTAGAATTTTCAATCAAAAATGAAATATCACTTTTGTCATTTTGATAGAAATAGAATTTTCAATCAAAAATGAAATTTCACTTTTTGTCATTTTGATTGAATTAGAATTTTCAATCAAAAACGAATTATACATGTTTTAAAATAAAAACATGATTACATTGAAAATTCATATTTTTAATGTCATGTAAAGAATTAGAGTCATGTACATGTTTTAAAATAAAAACATGATTACATTAAAATTTACATTTTTAATGTAATGTTAGAAACTAAAAAAAATATGTGTAAAATTCACATTTTTAATGTAATGTAAGAAAATAGTGAAGTGTTCATGTTTTAAAATAAAAACATGTTTACATTAAAAATTTCAGTTTTTAATATAATGTTAGAAATAAAGAAAAAGATTCATGTTTTAAAATAAAAACATGTTTACATTAAAAATTCACTTTTTAATGTAATGTTAGAAATTAAGAAAAAGATTCATGTTTAAAAATAAAAACATGTTTACATTAAAAATTCACGTTTTAATGTAATGTTAGAAATTAAGAAAAAGATTCATGTTTTAAAATAAAAAAATGTTTACATTAAAAATTCACTTTCTAATGTAATGTTAGAAGTTAAGAAAAAGATTCATGTTTTAAAATAAAAACATGTTTACATTAAAAATTCACTTTTAATGAAATGTTAGAAATTAGACAAATATTCATGTTTTAAAATAAAAACATGTTTACATTAAAAATCCACTTTTTAATGTGATATTAGAAATTAGAAAAATGTACATGTTTTAAAATAAAAACATGTTAACATTGAAATTACACATTAAGATGCAATGTAAGCAACTAGGAAAAATATTCATGTTAAATATAGGAACATGATAACATTAAAAACCTTATTTTTAATGAAATGAATGAATCACTAGAAAATGTACATTTCTAACATAAACATCAAAATTCTCATTTTTATAAAAAGAATGATTCATATGAAAATTGTTCATATTTAAATAAAAGTGTTGAAACATTAAAAATCATATTTTTAATGTAAAGTTTGATTTATTAGAAATATTGACTGTTTGAATAAAAATGTTGCAACATTAAAAATTCCATTTTTAATGTAAAGGTAATTCAATAGAGAACATATGTTAAAAACCATATTTTCAACATGTTAGAAAATATTTGTACGTTGAAAACATTATTGTTAATATGCTAAAAAGGAGGAAAATGAGACATTTTTTGTTCATTAAAAAAGATTAAATAAAATATACACTTTGTTCATTGAATAAAAATAAGGCATTTTTGTTCATTAAACAAAAATGTACATTTTTGTTCATTAAAGAGGATGAAACATTTTTGTTAATTAAAAAGGTTGAAAACAAAAATATACATTTTTGTTAGTAAAAGTATACATCTTTGTTGCATATATTAGAATTTATATGCATAGTTAAAATAACATTTTTATTTACAATGCATATATTAGAATTTATATGCATAGTTAAAAATACATTTTTATTTACAATGCATATATTAAAATTTATATGCATAGTTAAAATAACATTTTTATTTACAATGCATATATTAGAATTTATATGCATAGTTAAAAAAACATTTTTATTTACAATGCATATATTAGAATTTATATGCATAGTTAAAATAACATTTTTATTTGCAATGCATATATTCGGATTTATATGCATAGTTAAAATAACATTTTTATTTACAATGCATATATTAGGATTTATATGCATAGTTAAAATGACATTTTTATTTACAATGCATATATTAGAATTTATATGCATAGTTAAAGTAACATTTTATTTACAATGCATATAACAGAATTTATATGCATAGTTAAAGTAACATTTTTATTTACAATGCATATATTAGAATTTATATGCAAAGTTAAAATATCATTTTATTGGCAATACGTACATTAGAATTTGTATGAATTATTTTTATGGTAAAACATACACTGGAAACTTTATATAAATAAAATATCCCTTTTTTATTTGTTAAAGTTAAAAATAGAAATACAAATAAAAAAATTACTTTTTATTTGTCGTTGACTCAGGTGTTATGTAAATGAAATATATTTTGTTTGACATGATGAATATGTAGATATGATATGCCAATAAAAACATTCTTTTATTTGGCATGTTAAACATGTTAGTGGAATCGTCGAATGGTTTATATTTATATATAATTATATATATAAATATAAATTAAAATTAAACGAATCGCGCGCAGTAATTCGCGTTTCAAAATCGTAACTTTAAACGATTTTACCGAAAGATCCGACCATCGGTTTTTCCTAAAACTGGAAACGTAAGGACCCCTTTGGGAAGATCTTTCCAATGATATAAAATTTGTTAAAATCCAACGGTTAGATTTCGAGATAAATGTAAATCAAATTTTGATAAAAACAGCGCCAGGGCCGCTTATTGATCCGAAGCGTCGTTAAATTAATTTAGCTTTTTTTATATAAATAAAAATAGCGATAAATCATTATTAAATACTATTACGATATGAAATGGTTTGAAATTATATATATGCGAAAATCATTTGAAAAGACCGAGTTCAATCTCATTTCAAATGATTATACGACGATTTAAATCGAAGATATTGAAGACGGTGATTGAAGTCCGGCGATCTTCACATCGAATGGATAACTACTGATGCCTGACATTGGTTAGCTCTCAGTAAAGGGTTAAAGTGGTAGTTATCCGGACGTACTTTTTGATTGTCCGGATAAGCGAGCACCTCTCTTCCGTATTGGACATACGGGACGAGGAATAAGGTGTCTCCAATTTCGTTCCGACCCATAACGGACTTGTAAATGGATGTGTGTCTGACATTGGATTTCATTCCATGTAAATTGATTTCTATTTAATATATATCTGTTGGTGGCGGAGAATTTATTCTCTTGCTTAACACCCCTCTCTGAGACGCATGAGCTCAGAGGTTATATATTGGTAGTTATCGATCACATGGCGTGAATTGTCAATCTGACATGCCAAGATGCAATTGATCTAGGCTTTTGTTGAAAATAAGAGCCTTGTGATTGATGATCAAAGCATAGCCTATTTCGCCATAACTTTGTGTATAGCGTTACCTCGCGAGCCTCACACCCCGGTAAGAGTCAGAAACGGGACAAGGGAACACAGGGAGTGTACACGTTTCTTTCTAGCTAGAAGTGGTATCAGGGTTTTGCAAGCCCTAACATTTTACTTATGTGGTTGATGGATTATGAGGCGCCTCGGATTTATTGGTCGATAGTGACCAAATTATAGGTTCAATAGGACCGGGAAACGTGTGTTCAGGAATTGCCAATCCACTAAAGTATTTGTGGACCGGCCCTGAAGGATCCAAGGGTTGCCCGTAGGTGTGATCCCGGGACATTGCTAGAGCATCTCAAATCGGTAAGGAGATCGTCACGAGCCTTGACTCATGATGGAAATCCAATTTCCAATACGACATTATGGTTTTGATTGTAAACCTATATATGGCGACATAGTAGGATGGGGTACTATGCCGTTTAGGATTGATACATTTGCTTTGAAGTATTTTAAAACCGATTAGACACTAATAATAATATTAAAATATTAATTTCTACGTATCAAACATGTTTGATCATTATAAGGTAAAACTCTATCCTCCGGTTTGCGTTGCATTGTGTGATGGGACTTGAGTCTTATAATGATTTCATTTTTCTAAAAGCATTGCGTTGTTTTGAATAAAAATTTATTAAACTTATGCACTGGCAATCCAATGGAGTAAATCCGTTCCGCGTTAGCGGCGTGGTTCTATGATTAGCCACATTATTAGTTAAGTTATGAAAGATTTCTCATACCAGTCCCATGACTGACTCGTAGTTTATTTCACTTTGCAAACTCGGGTGCCCTCTTTTCACACGGGCAACCAAGTGACAGGTTTTGGTATGGATACTTTCTGGATTGGAGCTTGCTTAAGGAAATAAGATGAAGAACATTTTTCTTTTTATCTTTTTATCTTTTTATTGCTGCTTTGAGACATTTAGACATTATTGATCTATGATGTATTTGATGGAGTTGAGACTTTTTTTTTAGACTTCTATTTGCTAAGTGTATCCTGTAACTGCGCACTTTGTTGTCTCTGATGTTGTGATGTGATGACATTCCTATTTCCGCTGCAATGATTTATGTGTTATGATGTTATCTGAGATCTGCTATTGTTGTAATTATGTTATGCTCCTGTGATTGTCCTTGCTTTCGTACTACGGAAGTTTGGGGTAATCACAATTGGTATCAGAGCTAAAGGTTAACCTTAGCTTCGGAGTATAACTTTTTTAAAACAATTCGTCTAGATAGAATCAGCAATATTCTAAGGCGAGTAGCTCATTAGAGATAGGATTAGTAATGTCCTAGAATGAGCACAGCAGAATAGCACATATTAATCAGTCATCACATCATTAACATCTTTTCATATGTCTTTACTTTTAATCTTTCCTTTAAAATTATCATTTCTGTTAGTCTGACTCTTTCCTTGACGGTATAGAACTGACTAGAAAATGAGCATTAAAGCGAGAGCACGAGCCCGAGGCAGAGGTGGGGGCAGAGGACCAGCAAGAGATGAGACTCCCACTGCTCAGACGTAGCCCACTCCCGAGGCTGTAAAACCACCACCTCCACCCTCATAACCTTTTGACTTGGACAAAGTGGTCAAGAAGTTCAGAAATTTAGGGCGCGTGCCATTCACTGGGTGAGAGACAGTGATTAAGGCACATGTATGGCTAAAGAATTGCGAGAAAATATTTGGAGGCCTGGAATTAGAAGACCACCGCAAGCGCTTCTTGGCATCATGGCTATTAAAAGATGAAGCTGAAAATTGGTGGGATACTGTCATCATTGGCAATAATGAGGCCGATATGTCTTCTGCCAAATTCAAAGAACTCTTCAACGAGAAGTTTATTCCTCCACAGGAAGTAGAGCGTCTCCACGATCAATTTGCCAACTTGTAGCAAGAAGACTTGACTATTTCAGAATATGTGCGAAAGTTCAAAGAACTCTCATGCTATGCTCCAGAATTAGTTCGGGAACCAGTCCAGAAGAACAAAAGATTCATCAATGTTCTCTCCAAGAAATATCTGAACGAAGTCACAACACACATTAAGCTCCCCTTTAATGAAGTGATCGAGATGGCTTGCCGCTATGAGGACAATGACAGAAATTCACAGCAGGAGCATGAGAAGAATCAGGATAATAATAAAAGAAAGCAAGCTGTGAAGAAACCAGAGGCGAGCAGCTCTTCAGCCGCCAAGCCCCAAGGGAAAAAGAGAGAAAAATCCAAGGTGAGATACTTCAATTGTCAGAAGATGGGGCACTTTGACTACGAATGTCAGGCTTTGAAGAAACCAAGGAGGAATGAGTCTAGACCGAGTCAGAACCGCGGTCAGAATTCTCGGAACGCTCAGGAGTGCTTTAACTGCCATAAGACGGGGCACTTTATCAGAAATTGTCCTCTGTTGAAGAAATCTGAGGTGGCACATGTGTACGATGGAGCGGCTGCACCGGCTTCTTCTGAGGGAGCAGGTAAACCCGATGTTTTAGGAGGTACTCTTAATATTAAGAACATTCCTATTACATTATTGTTTGACATTGGTGCATCAAGAAGTTTCATTTCTAGTGACATGATTAAAAAGTTAAAACTCAAACCAAGAAAACTTAAAGAATCGATTAGAGCCCATAGTCCGATAGGAGGTTCACTTATGCTCGATGAGTAGTGTAGAGTGCCTATTTCTTATTCTTACTTCTAGTTCCCTTTTGACTTGATCGTTATGAGTTTTTCCGGATATGAGATCATACTTGGACTAGATTGGCTAACAAAATATGAGGCTGAGTTACTACGCTGAAAGAATAGTCAAAATTAAAACCAAATTCGGAGATATCATTGCTATACCATGCCACTGCTTAGCCATATATAGGAAAGAATTCCGGTCTTCTCTAGAAGTTACTCCTGCTTCTATTGAGGATATTCCTGTCATCAGAGATTATGCAGATGTGTTTGAAGAAGTTGATAGCTTACCTCCACGCAGAGAAATCGATTTCAGTATTGACTTAGTTCCTAATGCAAGGCCCGTGGTGCATCCTATTCAGAGAATGACACTGAAAGAAAAAGAGGAGCTGAGAAATCAAACTAAACAACTTTTGTGGAAGGGTCTGATCATGCCTAACTTCTCAAATTGGGGTGCAGCAGTGGTGTTTCTCCCAAAGTCAGACAGTACCCTCAGACTATGTGTGGATTACCGTGACCTCAATAAGCAAACGCTGAAAAATAAATATCCACTGCCACGTATTGATGATTTGTTGGACTGCTTGAATGGAGCGCAAGTATTCTCTAGGATGGACCTAGCTATAGGTTTCCATCAATTACTCATTGCCGAAGAATGTGTTCCTTTGACAGCTTTCAGGGGGCCAAACTTATTCTATGAATGGCTAGTGATGCCCTTCGGTTTATGTAACGCTCTAGCCTACTTTGTCAATCTGATGAATAGAGTATTCCGGGATGTCTTAAATAAATTCGTGCTGGTTTTCGTCGATGACATCCTAATCTTTTCTAAATCCACTGCTGGGCACAAAAAGCATCTGAAAGAAGTCCTAGAAATCTTGAGAAAGAATGTGTTGAAAGATGAATTCTCTAAATGTATATTCTGGCAAGAAGAGGTGAAATTCCTTGGCCATGTTGTATCAAAGAAAGGCATTTCAGTAGATCCAGGAAAGATCTCAGCCATCCAAGATTGGAAGCAGACTAGCATTCCTACCGAAGTCAGAAGTTTCTTAGGATTGGCTGGCTATTATCGGAAATTCGTTAAAGATTTTTCGAAATTATCTTGTCCATTGACAAAGCTGACTAAGAAGCATACAACGTTCGTTTGGACACCCGAATATGAGGTAGCTTTCCAAGAGCTGAAACTGAGGTTGACCATTGCCCTATGTTGACCATTATTGATGGCAATCAAGATTTGAAAGTCTGTACATATGCTTCTATTGAAGGTTATTCCTTTTATCTAAAGAAACATGTCAGAGATGACATTTTTAATGACAAATCCTATTTTAACATGTTATCCTTTTCTATCTATTTAAGGTACTGGTGCGGTGTTAATGCATAGGGACAAAGTTGTTGCATATGCTAGCCGTCAGTTGAAACCGCATGAGAAGAAATACCCCACTCGTGATCTTGAGTTGATGGCCATCATGTTTGCTCTAAAGATATGGAGGCACTATCTCTTGGGTGAGAAGTTCGAACTGTATACTGATCACAAATCATTGAAGTATCTGTTTACTAAAGGGATTTGAACTTGAGGCAGCAACGTTGGGTTGAATTTCTTACAGCCTATGAAATGGACATCTTATATACTCCAGGAAAAGCCAATGTTGTAGCCGATGCGCTCAGCAGAAAGAATGCAGACAACGCCAATCTTATCATCGCCAGTCTTATCATTACACCTACATTAATGGATAAGATCTCTGTTCTTCAGAAAGATGATAAATTTATTCAGACGATTAGCGAGCGAGTTCGAAAGGGCGAAGCGTCAAGCTTCCAAATAGACAGCAAGGGGAACCCTAGACTGCAAGGGCGAATATGTGTGCCAGATATTCATGAGCTAAAAAGAGAAGTTATGGATGAATGTCACAAATCTAAACTCAGCATCCATCCAGGAGTAAGCAAGATGTATCATGATCTTAAGCGCACATTTTGGTGGAAGGTGATGAAGAGGGACATTTCCATATATGTTGCTAGATGTTCCACTTGCCAGCAAGTTAAAAGCGACCAACAAAAGCTCGCAGGATTGTTGCAACCGCTAGTGGTTCCAAGTTGGACCAAATTTCTATGGACTTCATTGATGTATTGCTCCAAACTAGAAAAGGCAATGATAGTATATAGGTGAGTGTAGATCGTTTCACAAAAACTTCCCATTTTATCCCTATCAGATCTAATAGAACAGCTCGAAGTCTGGCGTAGCTTTATTTCAGAGAGATTGTCAGACTACATGGAGTTCCCAGTAGCATCGTTAGTGTTAGCGATCCGGTATTTGCTAGCAAATTCTGGGAAGCATTCCAAGAAGAACTTGGGACCACAATGAATATGAGCACCGCTTATCATCCTCAGATAGATGGCCAGACTGAGAGGGTGAATCGCATATTAGAAGACTTATTGCGAGCATGCATTCTTGATTTTAGCGGGTCTTGGGAGGATCACTTGCACTTGGTTGAGTTCTCTTATAATAACAATTACCAAGCAAGCTTGCAGATGTCGCCATTTGAAGCATTATATGGCAGGCCATGCAGATCTCCTGCATGTTGGGTGGAATCAGGCAATCGATTAGTTTTGGGTCCCGACATGATTCGTGAATCATCAAATAAAGTTGATTTTATTAAGAAGCGTCTACTGGCTGCTCAGAGCCGATAAAAGAGCTATGCAGACTCACGAAGAAGGGATTTGGAATTCTCTGTTGGTGATTATGTGTACCTAAGGGTTTCCCCACCGAGAGGTGTAATTCAATTTGGGAAGACTGGGAAGTTGGCACCGAGATTCATTGGTTCATTCCCTATTCTTGAAAAGATTGGACCTCTCGCTTATAGGGTGCAGTTGCCTGACTGGTTGCCAGGGGTGCATGACGTATTCCATGTGTCTCAGTGCCGGAAGCATGTTCATGATCCAGACTTAGTTGTGGAGGAAGCAACACAACAAGATTTGGAGATTACCTCGAGCTTAGCAGTAGGGAGGGAGCCAGTGAAAATTGTAGGCAAAGAGACCCAAGTCCTGAGGAACAAGAGGATCCACTTAGTCAAAGTGCAGTGGAGCGGGGATCCTAGAGACTGTACGTGGGAGACTAAGGATAACATCAAACAGGCTTATCCCAAGTGCAGAGTGGACATCTCCGAGTAACTCTTGTGTTGAGGTACACTTAAAATATGTTGCATTTTCTGTTTTGTTTCCTACTTTACTATTGTTTCCTTTTTGGGGACGAAAAGCTTTTAAGTGGGGGAGATTGTAACAACATGGAAAATCAGAACCAATTTAATAATTTTATTTTAGAAATTTTAATGAATTTTGGATAGTAAAAATAATTTATTTTAAATAACAACGATTTAAAATTTATTTAAATCGAAGTTAGAACGAATATATTTATTTTAATTTTAAAAGGAATTAGAAATAGCACGGTAGTTTGAAAATTTGAATCTGAACTTTGACTGAATGTACAGGATTCAAATAAAATGAATTTAAGAGAAACCAAAAATATTTAAATCTGTTTAAAAATATCTTTCCAACGAATCCGAAAAATCGAAATTACGTAGCGGGAATAAAAAGTTATGGCCAGTTGAATATTCAAAATAGTCGCAATGGAATATAGTATAATTTATAGCCCGTATAAATGGCCATTATACAAACGACCTCCGTTTTTGACGAAACTATTTTTGTGGATCCAGAATGTCAAATTATTGCTAAGTTTAATTTTCCATAATTTTTGGAATTTATTTGTGAGCATAGTAAATTAAACTGTGTTCGGTAATTTCTATTGAATTTAATCGACCGTTAAAAAGGCCATTTTTCAAACGGTCTCCAAATTCGACGAAATTAATTTTGTTAGGACCATATCGTCAAAACATAGCTATATTTATTTTTCAGGAATTTTCGGAGTCCGTATGTGGCCCCGGCTAATTTAAATGTACGATCGAATTAATTAAATAAATAATTTAAACTTTAAATTAAATAAAACAGGCTAAATACGATCGTTTGGGCTGACGGGACCTAGCCAATTAGTTCCGGTACGGGGGCAATTGGGTAGGAACAATTTTTGTTGGGCTGAAATTGGAGCTATTAGGGATTTATGGGCTTAAACTAGTAATTAATTAAATAATATTTTATTATAAATATCACATTACAAACCCTAATACCCTAGTCTAAAGCCGCAGCCCTCTTTCGTATCAATGGCCAGAAGCTTCTTAACTTCCTCCACTAATTCCCTTCAATCCTTACAATAAAACCTCCTGCTCCTTCAGACTTTATTGTAGATATTTTTACAATCTTCGAATCCATACAGAGTTTGGATTTTTTTAGTGGAGTATTTGCGAAGAACCACGCACCCGAACAGCCGACGCATCAACCGCCGCCACCCCCTCCTACGGCCATCGCACCTCACGGCGGTGGGACCCCCAGGCGCGCCTCCCCCTCCTCTCTGGCGTGTCACCACCTGATCGTCGTCTGACAGCTTGTGGTGTTCGAAAAGTTAAACCCTAGTATTGAACGAGTTGAAAAACCCATCGGCTTTTGTCTGTAAAGAGGAAGAAGGTGAAATCTATTTTTAATTATTTATTTAATTTATTTTAAAATGTTGTTAACGTAAAATAAATCGTATCTCACTCATATGAAATCGAAATTGAACGATTTCAGATCCGTTACGACCTTGAGTTCGAGATCTACACTTCTGGACTGACTAGAACGAATTCTAAGTAGATCAAATTTTTGGTTAAATTTCAGATCGGAATCATTCAGATTTAAACGACAATGAGAATTCTATTTTGTTTCTTTTTCTTAAATAATTAAACTTAATTATGATCGTGTTATCACCAATCCGCTGTTAATTACTAATTATTATGATACGTGATTTGACCTGTGATTGTTGTAGATCTGTTAATTTGGTGATATTATGTTATTATGAAATTGTCACAAACATGTGGATCAATATTGTTTAAATGAAATTATCACAAACATGTGGATTATTGTTGTTTAAATGAAATTGTCACAAATATGTAGATTATTATGGTTTAGATAAAATTGTCAAACAAAAATGAACATTTTTGTTGAAATAAAATAATCAAAACAAAAATGACATTTTTGTAAAGTAGATTTGTGTCAAATCACAAATTACATGCTTGTAAAAAAAACCAAAATGAAATATCACTTTTTGCCATTTTGATTGAATTAGAATTTTCAATCAAAAATGAAATTTCACTTTTTGCCATTTTGATTGAATTAGAATTTTCAATCAAAAATGAAATTTCACTTTTTGCCATTTTGATTGAATTAGAATTTTCAATCAAAAATGAAATATTGCTTTTGTCATTTTGATTGAATTAGAATTTTCAATCAAAAATAAAATATCACTTCTGTCATTTTGATTGAATTAGAATTTTCAATAAAAAAATGAAATTTCACTTTTTGTCATTTTGATTGAATTAGAATTTTCAATCAAGAACGAATTATACATGTTCTAGAATAAAAACATGATTACATTGAAAATTCACATTTTTAATGTCATGTAAGGAATTAGAGTAATCTACATGTTTTAAAATAAAAACATGATTACATTAAAATTTACATTTTTAATGTAATGTTAGAAACTAAAAAAAAATGTGTGCATGTTTTAAAATAAAAACATGTTTATATTAAAATTCACATTTTTAATGTAATGTAAGAAAATAGTGTGTTCATGTTTTAAAATAAAAACATGTTTACATTAAAATTTTCACTTTTTAATGTAATGTTAGAAATTAAGAAAAAGATTCATGTTTTAAAATGAAAACATGTTTACATTAAAAATTCACTTTTTAATGTAATGTTAGAAATTAAGAAAAAGATTCATGTTTTAAAATAAAAACAAGTTTACATTAAAATTCACTTTTTAATGTAATGTTAGAAATTAAGAAAAAGATTCATGTTTTAAAATCAAAATATGTTTACATTAAAAATTCACTTTTTAATGAAATGTTAGAAATTAGACAAATATTCATGTTTTAAAATAAAAACATGTTCACATTAAAAATCCACCTTTTAATGTGATATTAGAAATTAGAAAAATGTACATGTTTTAAAATAAAAACATGTTAACATTAAAATTTCACGTTATGATGCAATGTAAGCAACTAGGAAAAATGTTCATGTTAAATATAGGAACATGATAACATTAAAAACCTTATTTTTAATGAAATGAATGAATCACTAGAAAATATACATTTCTAACATAAACATCAAAATTTTCATTTTTATAAAAAGAATGATTCATATGAAAATTGTTCATATTTAAATAAAAGTGTTGAAACATTAAAAATCATATTTTTAATGTAAAGTTTGATTCATTAGAAATATTGACTGTTTGAATAAAAATGTTGCAACATTAAAAAATCCATTTTTAATGTAAAGGTAATTCAATAGAGAACATATGTTAAAAACCATATTTTCAACATGTTAGAAAATATTTGTATGTTGAAAACATTATTGTTAACATGCCAGAAAGGATGAAAATGAGACATTTTTTGTTCATTAAAAAAGATAAATAAAATATACATTTTGTTCATTGAATAAAAATGAGGCATTTTTGTTCATTAAACAAAAATATACATTTTTGTTCATTAAAGAGGATGAAACATTTTTGTTAATTAAAAAGGTTGAAAACAAAAATATACATTTTTGTTAATAAAGGTAGACATCTTTGTTGCATATATTAGAATTTATATGCATAGTTAAAATAACATTTTTATTTACAATGCATATATTAGAATTTATATGCATAGTTAAAAATACATTTTTATTTACAATGCATATATTAGAATTTATATGCATAGTTAAAAATACATTTTTATTTACAATGCAAATACTAGAATTTAAATGCATAGTTAAAATAACATTTTTATTTACAATGCATACATTAGAATTTATATGCATAGTTAAAATAACATTTTTATTTACAATGCATATATTAGGATTTATATGCATAGTTAAAAAAATCATTTTTTTTACAATGCATATATTAGGATTTATATGCATAGTTAAAATAACATTTTTATTTACAATGCATATATTAGGATTTATATGCATAGTTAAAATGACATTTTTATTTACAATGCATATATTAGAATTTGTATGCATAGTTAAAATAACATTTTATTTACAATGCATATAATAGAATTTATATGCATAGTTAAAGTAACATTTTTATATACAATGCATATATTAGAATTTATATGCAAAGTTAAAATATCATTTTATTGGCAATACGTACATTAGAATTTGTATGAATTATTTTTATGGTAAAACATACACTGGAAACTTTATATAAATAAAATATCCCTTTTTTATTTGTTAAAGTTAAAAATAGAAATACAAATAAAAAAAATTATCTTTTTATTTGTCGATGACTCAGGTGCTATGTAAATGAAATATATTTTGTTTGACATGATGAATATGTAGATATGATATGCCAATAAAAACATTCTTTTATTTGGCATGCTAAACACGTTAGTGGAATAGTCGAATTGTTTATATTTATATATAATTATATATATAAATATAAATTAAAATTAAACAAATCGCGCGCGGTAGTTCGCGTTTCGGAATCGTAACTTCAAACGATTATACCGAAAGATCCGACCGTCGGATTTTCCCAAAACTGGAACCGTTAGGACCCCTTTGGGAAGATCTTTCCAACGATATAAAATTTGTTAAAATCCAATGGTTAGATTTCGAGATAAGTGTAAATCAAATTTTGATAAAAACAGCGCTTGGGCCGCTTATTGACCCGAAGCGTTGTTAAATTAATTTAGCTATTTTTATATAAATAAAAATAGCGATAATCGTTATTAAATGCTATTAACGATATGAAATGGTTTTAAATTATATATATGCGAGAATCATTTGAAAAGACTGAGTTCAATCTCATTTCAAATGATTATACGACGATTTAAATCGAAGATATTGAAGATGGCGATTGAAGACCGACGATCTTCACAACGAATGGATAACTATTGATTCTCGGCATTGGTTAGCTCCCAATAAGGGGTTAAAGTGGTAGTTATCTGGACGTACTTGTTGATTGTCTGGATAAGCGAGCACCTCTCTTCCGTATTGGACATACGGGACGAGGAATAAGGTGTCTCCGGTTTTGTTCAGACCCTGAATGGACTTGTAAATGGATGTGTGTCCGACATTGGATTTCATTCCATGTAAATTGATTTCTATTTAATATATATATCTGTTGGTGGTGGAGAATTTATTCTCTTGCTTAACACCCTTCTCTGAGACGCATGAGCTCAGAGGTTATAAATTGGTAGTTATCGATCGCATGGCGTGAATTGTCAATGTGACATGCTAAGATGCAATTGATCGAGGCTTTTGTTGAAAAGCAGAGCCTTATGGTTGATGATCAAAGCATAGCCTATTTCGGCATAGCTTTGTGTATAGCTTTACCTCGCGAGCCTCACACCCCGGCAAGAGTCAAAAACGGGACAAGGGAACACAGTGAGTGCACACGTTTCTTTCTAGCTAGAAGTGGTATCAGGGTTTTGCAAGCCCTGACATTTTACTTATGTGGTTGATGGATTATGAGGCGCCTCAGATTTATTGGTCGATAGTGACCAAATTATAGGTTCGATAGGACCGGAAAACGTGTGTTTATGAATTGCCAATCCACTAAAGTATTTGTGGACCGGCCCTGCAGGATCTAATTGTTTCCCGTAGGTATGATTCTGGGACATTGCTAGAGTGTCTCGAATTGGTAAGGAGATCGTCACTAGCCTTGAATCATGATGGAAATCCAATTTCCAATACGACATTACGGTTTTGATTGTAAACCTATATATGGTGACATAGTAGGATAGGGTACTATGCCGTCTAGGATTGATACATTTACTTTGAAGTATTATAAAACTGATTAGATACTAATAATAATATTAAAATATTATTTTCTACGTATCAAGCATGTTTGATCATTATAAGGTAAAAATCTATCCTCCGGTTTGCGTTGCATTGTGTGATGGGACTTGAGTCTTATAATGATTTCATTTTTCTAAAAGCATTGCATTGTTTTGAATAAAAATTTATTAAACTTATGCACTGGCAATCCAATGGAGTAAACCCGTTCCGCATTAGCGGCGTGGTCCTGTGATTAGCCACATTATTAGTTAAGTTAAGAAAGATTTCTCATACCAGTCCCATGACTGACTCGTAGTTTGTTTCACTTTGCAAACTCGGGTGCCTTCTTTTCACACGGGCAGCCAAGTGACAGGTTTTGGTATGGATACATTCTGGATTGGAGCTTGCTTATGGAAAGAAGATGAAGAACAATTTTCTTTTTATCTTTTTATTGCTGTTTTGAGACATTTAGACATTATTGATCTATGATGTATTTGATGGAGTTGAGACTTTTTTTTTGTTGAGACTTATATTTGCTAAGTGTATCCTATAACTGCGCACTCTGTTGTCTCTGATGTTGTGATGTGATGACATTCCTATTTCCAATGCAATGATTTATGTGTTATGATGTTATCTGAGATCTGCTATTGTTGTAATTATGTTATGCTCCTATGATTATCCTTGCCTTCGTACTGCGGAAGTTTGGGGTCGTCACACCTAGAAGAGGAATAAAATTGTATGCCCGACAAATAGGTACATGTTTATTATTTTCTTGGGTTTTGATGATTTTATGAGCTGATTGCCTTTTTCCTTTTCTTTTGGATTGATGAGGGCCCTGTGAGGCAAGTTTCAGTTTTAAAGATCTCCCCGTACAAAGGGGGTTAAGGTGAAAATTTTCGAAAATTTAGGGTGTTGGCCAAATTTTTGAAAAATTTGAAAATTCTTAGAAACTGAAAAGTTGAATAATGAAAGCCAGAAAGAAAGTTGAGTTGGTTAGTTAAACAACTTTCAGCTCCATTCCTTTACGAGGATGAAAAGATATTAAGTTGGGAGATTGTAACAACCCGGATTTTCAGAACCAATTTAAAATTTTTATTTTAGCCATTTTAATGGATTTCGAATATTTAAAATGATTTATTTAACTAATAACGGCTAAAAAATTATTTTAAACGTAGTTAGAAAGTATAAATTTATTTTAATTATAAAACGAGCCTGAAATGGTGCGGTAGTTTGATAATTCGATTTTAAATTTCAAATGAACGTAGAAGATTCAAAATAAATCGGATTTCAGTAAAACAAGAAATATTTGAATCTGTTTAATTATATCTTTCTAACGAATGTGAAAAATCCAGATTTCATAATGTAAATTGAAAGTTATGTCCAGTTTAAAATTCAGAATAGTCGCTATGGAATTTATATATATTTTATATAAATATTGCCCTTAAAAATAGCCATTTTGCAAACGACCTTCGTTTTCGACGAAACCACTTTTGTTGGATCCGGAATGTCAAATTATTGCTAAATTCCAAATTTCATAGTTTTTGGAATTAATATGTGAGCGTGGTGAATTAAAATGTGTTTTGACAGATTTAGTTTGAATTGTATCTACTAGAAAATGGCCATTTTTCAAACGGTCTCCAAATTTCGATGAAATTAGTTTTGTTAGGACCGTATCGTCAAAACATATTTAGATTTATTTTTCAGGAATTTTTGGAGTCAGTATGTGGCCTCGGTAAATTAAAATGTAAGTTCAAATTCAACTTTAATTGATTTATATTTTAATTTTGATAAAAACTAATCGAAAAAGTCGAATTGGTTTACGAAACATATTCCATTGTGTCTGAATAGGGGTATTTAGCTAGGGCGACAGTTGTTGGGTTTGAATTGGAGTTCGGATCGATAAACCGATATTTTTGGAATTAAATATTATATATATAAGCATATAAAACCCTAAATCAAACCCTCACTATTCTTTTGAACAGTCAACGCCCTAAGCCGTCTCCAACGATTTCAAGGGAGGATTTTTCTCAATTAAATCCCCAATTTTCGTTCAATTTACATACTGAATTCAAGAGCATTCAATTGCAAAATCAAAGAGGAGCTCGAGTTCTTTAATATGAACGGAGGAGATCGGGTTTTAGTGCGTGGATTATGCGATTTTTATCCTTAAAGTTGCCGCCTTCGCATTAGTTTTGGGGAAGCCAGAGTGCGCCGAGTTCGACCAGACTCCGGCCAATGATGGCGCTGGTGATGGCGCATCTCGTGGGGGGTCCTGATCGAGGTTCAGCGCCTCGATTTTTGTGCGATTGTGAACCCTAAATCATGATAATAGGTTCGCATGTTACAGTTATACGAGGAAGAAGACGACCTGGAGAAATTAACAGAAGGGATTATCTACGTTTTAAACCGTGATTTTTTTTATTTAGTAATTAGTTTATTTAATTTACTAATTAAGCAGTAAATTAATTTTTGTATAAAAATAGCATTGTTTTTAAATGTGATTTCTATAAAATAAAATAACACTGATTTTTAAAAATATAAATAGCATTAAATAAAAATATGATTTTTATATATATAACTTTGATTTTAAAAAGGTGATTTTAAAAAAAAATGATGAAATAGCTTCAATAAAATTGCGATTTTTATTATGAAATGGTTTTAAAATAAAAATAAGATTTTTACTATATATATAGAATAGCATTTTAAAAATATGATTTGTATCGTTAAAGCATTGTAATAAAAATATGATTTTTATTATAAATAACATTTTTTAAAAGATGAATTTTATATATAAATAGATTTGGTTTAAAAATATGATTTTTTAAAGTATATACATCATTGTAAAGATATGATTTTTTTATAAATAGCTTCGTAGTGAAAATGTGATTTTTAAAATATAAACATCGTGTTAAAAATATGATTTTTATATAGATAGCATTGAAATAAAAATGTGATTTTTTATTTATAAATATCATTGTTTAAAAATGTGATTTTTAATATAAACCGCGTGAAACGGATTGCGATGGAACCGACTGGAAGCGAACATAATCCAAACCGTCCAATAAAGAATGACGGAGTGGAAACCAAAAGTGAGAACTCCTTCTCACTCTAATTATTTTACAGTTAAATATATACTAGGGTGCAGACGGGGCTTAGAAGCCCCCAACACTATTTATTGTACAAACCATGGTTGTTTGTTTGAATTGTGTTGTGGAAATTTGGATTGTGGCTATAAAATTGATTGTGAATAAAATATTTAAACAATAAAAATATCATTTTTATTGAATGTATGAACTAAATAAAATAGCCAAGTGTTGAATAAAATATTTTATCATTAAAAATATAATTTTTAATGTATATATGAACACCATAAAATTCTCCTGAAATGAAAATAAATATTCATTTACAAACCGGACGATTTATTTATGTACACCAATTTAATTGACATGGATTGGGACTATAAATTTTACACCTCACCCAACTGCACAAATTATATTCAATATTTGTTGGTTGAAACCCCACACGGGTATTGGGATGATATTTGACGTACACTAATCCCAATTGTTTAGTTATATGTCAATCGATGGGTTAACAGACTATTGTAAGCGTTAATTATTTATATTTAATGCTTATGCAGTTGTGTAATGCACTCTGGTTGATGGTTGATTGTGTATCATTATTGTTGTGTACATGTGTTGTATGAAATCCATACAAATAAATTATATGTTAATTGATTGGGTCTGATTCCAATTTAGAAATAACGAATATTTTAAAATAACGAACATTTTAAAACAATATTCAGTATTAAATTGTGAATTTGATGTCCGATTTTGGATGGACACAAAAATATTGAAATGTGCGAAGCCGTGTTGATTAGATTTGCGCCATTTTGACGCGAACGATATTTATGTTGATTTTATTCATTTTTATAATGAATATGAAAAAGAAGAAATGATTTCAAAATCAGATATTTTGAAAATATTATCATTTAAATATTATAATGATAAGGAGTATTCAATTTTGATTTAAAATTGAAATAAAAGTGGAAATCGTTTTTAAAACGAATTTAAAACAATTTATAAAATAAGTTTTAAATGGAAATCGGAGATATATATGTTTATATATAATACATATATTATATATATTTAATGGCCTGAATAGAACGCACCGCGCCGCAACCGTTCGTGAATTTTGACCGTTGACTTCGAATTGACATTACGGGAGATCCGACCATCGAATTCTCCTAAAATCAGAACCGTTGGGTTCGTATCGAAAAGAGATTTTCAAGAATATAAGAGATTTGAAGTCTAATGGTTGGATTTAGAATTATATCCAAATCAAATTAGGAAAAGGTCGCTGTAAGTGCAGTTTGATGACCGTTTATGGAAATCGACTGAAAGTGCCTTAATAAAATTATTAAAAATATTAACAATTTGTGTAAAATCATAATAAATGATTTGGATGAAAAATGCCACGTTTGTAAAGATAAAAATATATTTTTATCAAAATGAACTAGTTATTAACTAGAATAAATAAATTGGATTTATAAAGGGTTTTAATAAAACCAGAAATTTCCAATATATAAATTGGAATGGATTTGAATAGAAATCATCTCCAGAATATTTCGATCTTGGATTCCATGACTATGGATATTGTGGAGGAATTTTGGAAGATATATATATATATATATCGTTATTCCCTATACGATATGCGTTGGTTTCAGAATTTGATATCGAATATTAGCCGATATAATTTCTATCAGAGCCTTATATTTAATGTTAAATTGGATTTTGGGTTTGTCGTGAATGGTGTCTTCAATAACACTATTCTTAAATCCTATTGTGAAAAAAAAATATCTTTTAATTAAGATTATTAGAGTTTCTAATTATATTTAGCAATTGGAATAAAATGGAATGTGAATTGAGTTTATTGTGAACTGTGTTTTTAACGACATTCGTTCTTTAACCCGAATAACAATGAAATGTGATTTGGAATATATAAATCTTTTAATTAAGATTAATGGAACTTTCCAAAGTAAAGTAATATAATAAATTGGAATGGAATGGAATTCGATTTGGTAATAATCTAAGTGAGCTTCTGTGGAGGAAGATTGTTACTATATATGGAATTTAAAAGGCTTTGCCATTATTCCATTTATATTATTAGTCGGATACGGAAATTGATATCGATTATATATATTGATCTGTTTTCCGTGAAGATTCCATAATTAATGGAATGTGATTTTGGGTTTATCGTAAACCGTGTTTTAAATGACATTGGTTCTTTAACCTAGTTAAAGACAGAATTACATGTTTAACATTGTTTTCTGAACTGTATTGTTGATATCTGCTAAATATATATATCTGTTTGATGGCAGAGAATTTATTCTCTTGCTTAACACCCTTCTCTGAGACGTATGAGCTTAGAGGTTGTATATCGGTAGTAATCAATGGTAAGGTGTAGATTGTCGATGCGACATGTTTGATTTCCCAAAGTTAAATAATCATAAATAATGATTTTTGGGAAGATTAAAACTAAGTGGAGTTTTAATGAATCTTTAATTAGATTGAAATGTGAATGTGATAATTTAAATTATCAAATTTGGGAAATGATTGAGAATGGAGTATCACCAGTTTTACTCCAGGCGATAGTTAAATCTTTAATTAGATTTGAACAGGAAATGGTAATTAATTTTACCGATAACACCGTGGTGTTAGATATAGAGTATTACCAGCTTTGATCCATGAGATGATTAGGTTGGGATTGGGATAATAAAAAAATGATTACTTCGGTATGGTTCGATAATCTTGACTAGTTTATAAACCTTAATTTGGTTTAGAATTGTGAAAAAGTAAATGAATCTTTTGGAAATTGATATCTAAAGGAAGATTAAAGAATAAATTTAAAGAATTTATCTTTAATAAATTAATGAGAACCTTTCCCTAAAAATGTGAATATTGGCATAAAAGAATATTTTGGATTGGAATGAGGCGTATGTTGTGTTTTACAGCACTTGTTTATAAAATACGCGAGTTATTCGGAAAGTCCAGGTTTATACCCATTTTGAATAACTGATTCGACGATAAGTCGACAATGAAGACAGTGGTTGAAGACCGGAGATCTTCACATTGTTTGGATGATTACTGATGTCTTGATTGGGATGTACACCTAAGACAAGGTAATAAGTGGATATCGCCCAGGCGTACTTGGAGATTGACTGGATATGCGAGGGCCTCTCTCCTGTATTGGACATATGGGACGAGGAATAAGGTGCCTCCGGTTTCGTTTAGACCCAGAACGGACTTGCAAATGGATAGTGTGTCTAACATTGATTCCTTGATTACTGTTTTTGTTGATCTCTACTAAATATATATATGTTTGGTGGTGGAGAATTTATTCTCTTGTTTAACACCCTTCTCTGAGACGTACGAGCTTAGAGGTTATATATTAGTGGAAATCAGTGTTACGGTATGGAATGTCAGTGTGGCATGTTGAGATGCAAATGATCAAGACTTTTGTTGAAAAGCAGAGTCTTGTGGTTGATGATCAAAGCACAACATTAATTAGCATAGCTTTGTGTAGCGTTAATTCACGAGCTTCACACCCCGGTATGAACCAGAAACAGAATGAGGACTTCAGGGAAATGGACATATGTTAGTTTCTTAAGCTAGGAGTAATGTCATGGTATGGAGCCTAGATTGTTTACTCCTGTGAATGTTGCTTATTATTACTGGATGATGGATTGCGAGGGGCCTCGGATATATCGGTCACTACGGGGGCCGATGGATGTTATGGTCGATATACTGACCAGGTTTTATGCCCCATAGGGCAGGCTACCATATAGTTTATGGTATTGCCAATCATCGACGGATGACCATCCCTGTCGCTAACCGCAGGTGCAGTTGCGACTGTATCTTGAGGCTCAGGCTAGAGAGTCTCGAATTGGTAAGGACGATCGCTTGCCTTGGTTCATAGATGGAAACGCAATTTCCAATACGTGATTTCACGATTTTAGTTGTATATATATATATATATATATATATATATATATATATGGCGACGTAATATAATGGTACCTACGCGGCCTATGGTTGATAAATTTATATTTGAAGTTGATTTCTTCACTTATAGTAATAATTAAAGATGAAATTTCGCGTATCAAGCATATTTGGCTATTATAAGGGAAAACTTTACCTTGACTGCGATCATTGTGTGATGGGGCCTGAGTCTTATAATAGCTTCATTTTTCTGTTTAGCATTGCGCTATTTGTTTTATGCACTGGTATTCATGGGGGATAAACCTGTTCCGTGTTATACGGCGTGGTCCCATGATTTGCCTAACTTTAAAATCAAGATAATAACTGTTTTAGGTCTTACACCAGTCTTATGACTGACCTGGGGTTTATTGTTTTCTCTGGGTGCCCCTATTTTCCACACGGGCAGCTTGTAGTTTTACAGATATTATATTCACAAGATCCTGGATTTACAGCTGAAGCTATATTCAGAAAGCTCTGTATCCTTGTATTTCATTAAGCTATGTTATATATTATTTTTCCGCTGCTATGTAATGTATTTTAATCTTTGATATTTATCTGATGTATATTATTTATTTATACTCTGTTATATTCTTGCACTTTGATGTAAATTGTTGTAATAAGCAATGAAGTGTTCTTCTGTTTGTGTTCTGATTTGTTGTGTTCTCAACTCAATCTGATGTTTCTCGTCTCTTCGGAGATCGAGGGATTTCGGGTCGTTATAAATATATAATAATTAAGACCAATAATTTATAATTAAGAACTAATAATCTATAATTAAGTCTAATATTTGATAATTTATAATTAGCAAGCAATAGTAATAATTAATAAGTAATATTTAGTATTTTATTTTTTATAACTACAAGTAATAGTTATATTTAAAAAATTTAAATATAAAAATTGAAATTTTCTAAAAAAATGAAATTATAAATTATAACTAATATTTAATTATTTATCAAAGGTAATTATTAGTAACAAATTATAGTTCACAACTTAGAGTAATAATGTTTAAGCTAAAATATATAAATATTATGCACTTAATATTTAATAATTCATAATAAAATGTACTTAATAAAGTATAATAATTAATATTTAATGTAAGATTTACCATTAGTTAATCAATAATATTAATAATGACTGATAATTTTTTCCTACAAGACCACTAACCCGCGGTTTTAAGATTTGTTGCCAATTCTCTTTCCAAATTCTATTTCCCGCCTTACTTTTCTCATGCTCTAAATACTAAATCGTCTACCCTATTCCAGCTGCAGATATTCACCCAACATATTAGCCTCTTTTCGCTGTTACGAACCTATGTCAGCATCAACTCTAATCTCCTCACCAGCAACAACATCGAATGTATCGACATCCTCTATGACGACAGCGTGGTCACTAGATTCACCCCATTGGCGGCAACCATTGGCTCCAAAACCACAAAGCAACCACCACTGTAGATGAATTCATCATTGGCGCCAACGAAATTTGGAACATGATGCTCGAAAGCTACATTGTGGATGTCCGGCAAAGGAACATCATTGTCGATACCAGGAGGTTTATGTATGGTCAGGTTGATGTGCTCGCATTGACGTTGCATTATCATCATCCAATTCATCTAAAACCTGGCATCCAGATTCATTGTTATTCTTCAAGGCGATGTGGTACAAGTATTATTTCTTTGAAAACCAGAACTAATTTCATCTTATTTTGTCAGATTAATGCATGATTTTACTTATTTATGATTGCTGAACATTTTGTTACACCCATATGCCATAATAAAATTTTTAGCTAGGACATCTTATTTACATATTTAATTGAAGAACCCATGCCATATAATTTTTACTGACTCAAAATTTTGAATTATTTCAATAAAATGGCTTATTAGATATAATCAGTTTAAGAAGATAAAAGATAAAACTGATAAACATAAAGGTGGCTTAGGTGCATTTTCTCCTGGACATGAAAATTTGGCCTTCATGTGCGGGTAATTAGGAAGATTTTTTTCAAGCATAAAGCATATTTCTAGCACTAAATCTTCGTTCGTACCCTTAAAGTCATTAACCGGTTTCCATTAATTGGCTTCATCAATACTCAGTACATGCCTTGGATGCTTTTCCTTTTTCTGAAAATATAGGTTTTTGTTTTTTCAGTTAGCAGCATTAATAAGAGATTTCAATAACTGGGACTCCAATGCGAATCCCATGTCTTGAAATTCAAATTTTAACTGTTGGTTGTGTCCTGTTTATGATAATAAATACCCCAATCGATTTTCTTCATCTTTGTTAATTCATCTTACAAAGTTTATATAGAAACATTTGATCTCAAAATTTGCTTTAAAATCTTATCCTTCAACTATGTTGAACATTTTTCTTATCTTACAATAGTTCTATACAATCACCAGTAGTATCATAATTAGCATGTAGCATGAAATTAATCACCATTACATATCATAATCTTACAAAACTAAAAAACAAAATCAAAACATAGATTTCAGCAAAGACTACGAAGCAAGGCATACAATAATCACCACTGACAAAATAATAATTCACCATCAACAGTGATAGTGAGATCAAGTGTAGAAACAAGAAGACTGTGCATGCTTATATGAAAATGTTGTACTATTTGCTTTGCTTGCATCAGTGCTATTGAAATCATTCTTTGATGAAGGGTCGGGTCATAGTACTCCTGCTCCATTAGCAGGGGTGAATGAGTTAGGCAATGAACTAGTCAAGTTAGAATTCATGCTTGTTAGGAGTGTTTGTGTTGTTACTCACGCCTGCATCGTTAGCAGTTGCGAGATAAGTACATCCAATGGAACT
Source organism: Allium sativum (assembly GCA_030737875.1). Classification (NCBI taxonomy): domain Eukaryota; kingdom Viridiplantae; phylum Streptophyta; class Magnoliopsida; order Asparagales; family Amaryllidaceae; genus Allium; species Allium sativum. Next base: position 9,292,754 of record CM060926.1, on the reverse strand, counting down.
GGGTTCGGATGAAGAAATAGAGGCAAACCCAGCAAAACCAGGAGGTTATAAGTCTGACCCTTCTTCATTTTTAACCGCATAAGACCAACAGACTTTAATATTGTCAAGATTGTTGCAAGCCCCTTCTTGTTTAATGCTTTTTCAATCAGCTCCAGCTCCACATGCATAGTTCATCATCTTCTATAGTGATGTTTCACTCACATCTGTTCTGCACGCACACCATGCTCCATCTGAAACTTTTTCTATGGTGGGTATGAGCAGCTTAGTGTTAAAATGAGAGTAGCTATGGATGGATTTAGAAAGAGTGTTCTTGGGAGAGACATGTGATAATGTTGTAGCTGTGTTGAACCTGTTACAAGTTGGTAAATGGAATCACAATTCTTTTATGTTTTGCCTCCTTGCCTTCAAAAGTTTATCTGTAAAGACTAAAGATTGCAATCATTATTAAGATTCACTTTTGTTAGAAATATCGCCTCAATTCTGTTCGATATATTATATTTGTTAACCCTTATATTTTGGGCCTGAGCTTAACCCATTTACATTTTTATTTCTGTTAATGCCTGAAACACAATGACTATATATAAACTGTAGTTGTACATCATTTGTATCGATTCTCAGTATAAATACAACATTTCTACAAATTCATTCATCAACGGTTTTTTTGCATCCATTTCTCTACAGTAAATCCTTCATCATAAATCCATCTATATTTTATCTTAGTATTAGAGCGGTTAGCCTAACGACACATTGATTTTGCTGCTGCATATTGGGTATTCATACTCATCAGATTTTGATATCATCAATTAAGTATGGCTCACCAAAAGGTGTTCTTCATCATTAGAGAAGAAAATATAAGTTCATTGATCAGTGCCACATCCGAAAATCCAGATTATCATCAATACCATGCTGCATCAGATCAATTAGTTTTTTCTTTGTAATTCAGCAACAAATATCACCAAGTAAACAATCAAGAAATCCAAGAAATCATCAAACAAGTAAGATCCGTGCCTAGAAAACTTTTCAAAAAGGTATTGATTTTAAAAATCATTCATCATTAAAAATTTCCGGCTGCTACATACATGTTTGAGTGATCATACTTAGATTTTTGATCACTTTTGGCATTCTTCATTATTGATTTTTTGATTATTGCTACTGTATAAGTCCTGTTGTCATCATCTGCCCTTTATCAATAGGCAACGAAGCAATTTTTGTGGCATCAGACAATGGTATGAATCCACCTCTTCTTGCTAACACATCCATGCAACAATTAGTAAAAATAGTAATTAGTCCCCAAAGTCAACTAATTACTGTACATCTTGAAGAAGATAATTATCCTCTTTGGAAATTGCAAGTTGAGACAACCATTCAAGGCTATGGTTTAGAAGGATATATTCATGGCACTGTTGATATACCAACCATATTCATTACTGATGAAAGTAATAGAAAAATTGCAAATGAGAAGTATGTGAAATAGCATAAGCAAGATAAACCCATAAGTTCATGGTTATTATCATCCATAAGTGCAAATTTATTACCCTAAGTTATTTGATGTAGTTCTGCATATGATATTTGGACTACGGTTGAGAGAGAATTCAAAAATCAATCGTCTGCAAAAGTCCTACATTACAAGAATCAGTTACAAAGTAAAAAAAAAAATTGGAAAATTCATCAATGAGTGAGTATATCTCAAAAGTCAAGAAACTGTGCGACTTGCTGACTGCAACCGGAAGTAGACTTCCTAATAATGATCAAGTTCTATTTTGGTTAATGTCTTAAGTAATGACTATGAAGCTGTTGTAGCTGTTATAACCTCTCAAAAATTTGTTCCATCGATTGATGAAGTACATTCAATCCTACTTTTGCATGAAGAAAGGATAAATGCAAAGAAAGTTCAAGAAACAGATTATTCTGTTAACTTTACCACTGGTTTTGAAGGCAAGAAATAGAATAATAAAAGAAATGGAATGTGACAACCCGAATTCCAATAGACTGAATTTCTTCAAAATTCCAATATATCGAAACTCGGATTGGTTTGCTCTAGTATCCTGCAGAAAAGACAGGGACATAAAATATGTCAGAGCTCAGAAAATATCTCACAGCGGAATGGATAAAATATGATATAATCAAAATATAGCCTTACAGTATTCATAATACTGTCTAACTAGTATCCAAGGCTATCATGTCCCTGCCACAAATCTAACATGCGAGTATGTTATGAGGAAGGGGTCAGAACACAAGTTCCGGTGACTGGATTTAAACTATACACTTTGGATAATCCTACATATACCGTTCAATCATATTTTCTTATTTATTAGGTTACTTTGGTTAACAGAACTCAAGGCTTACACACATGTCGTTCCCATTAACTTCCCAGTGGATTAACCTAATACAGTATATGTGTAGCTACCCCCAATATCGAGTACAACCCATGGTACCCCACTCGCATGGTCTCCATCGTAATGCCACCGAAATGCTCGCAGTCCCTCATCCTATGCCAGAGTGACGTACAAATCTCTATATAACAATGTTATGATTAGCATATATATGCCATCACTACGCTATGTAAGCGTATGGACTACCACCCTCGATCGAATAAGATCTCATACCGGAGTAATGCCCTTAAGTCTACGATACACCACCCAGAGCAGCTATGCATGTATCTAGACTGTCCCTCGTACATACTATTAATTGTAGCTCGATGCCTCGATCGCACGTCCTCTAATGTACACCGAATTCCATGGCAGGGCGATACAAGAAACACGGAACTCGGTCGGGAGCTTTTCCATATCTGTACAGGCCCGTCTTTAAAGAGCCTCTATCTACAGAAATGCCTAGGGTCTATTTTCGTGGTGGCTATGGCCCTACCTCGGCCCCTCCCTCAACTAGTAAAGACTACCAGAGCTAAGAGATTGCCCCTATGCAAACAATTTAAACATCCATGTGGCATCTCCCCTCAAACCCTTACCCCGACAGTGAAGGGTGAAATGGTATCTTGGGTTTAGCTCGAGTATTTCCGCATCCCACTGGCTGCCAATGACGGATATCCGACGGTCTACTATCATTGTTGGTCGTGACCCTCTGCCTCCTCATGAGGTAACCGCAGAACCACCCTGGTGTCACCTCGTCACAGCATTCTGACTGCATAGCTACATCTGCAGTCAAGGCCCACCCACCTAGTAGTTACGCGCAGACCCAACCTCAACGGGAACAGCCTAAGACATCTGCCGCCGCACAGAGGACTACTAGGAGAACCTTATGTACCTCAGGAAGCCGCGTGCTTCCCCTTCTAGTCCTTCGGAGCTGTTAGAACAGTCAGATGAATGTGTGTTCCCCCTCGTGACATATAACACCACGATGATCTACCCCATTGGGTTATTCACCCTCAAACGTGCGGACTGGTTCAAGCGCCTCACTTTAATTTGTTATTATACCCTATGTTTAAACATTCTTTTATGCGCTTTCCTTACCTCATCAGGTTTTCGTTTTAACTTGGTTATTCCAATTCATATTGAATTCTTATTCAGATTACCAAGTTTATCTTGTTTATTAATTTCAGTCATATGACTTAACCCATTTAAGTTTATTAATAAGCCCGCAACATGTTATTATCTAGATTGTGGCCCAAGGTCTGTAATCCACAATCTATTTTATATTTTTGTTTGATTTTGTCATTACAATAACATGTTTTACTTAATGTTAATCCCTAAAAATCCATACGCATATTGAGTAAAGGATACGGAACGAACATCATCAGGGTCGGTCGTGCGCAATGTTATCCGAGGCACTTAAACAACCAAATATCAAACCCAAGACAAGTCAAGTCAATCAGTATGACCGAGGATGATGGCACGATATGTAATGGGAAGTGTGACCCAAAAAGGATAGAGATCGTATATCCTATAAAGTCGCTCACTGATTTCCCGTCAAAAGACCAAGCCTGAGATGGAGCTGCAATACAAGCGCTTGCAACATCTTATGTGACTATGTCTCCGACCAAAGTTAGACATGAATCGTGATTCTAGTGCAGAAACTAAAGTCGATCGTTCATATTGGGACAACGCCGCTCAAACACCAAAACAAAGCAAGTCACCCATTCAACATAGGCAGAAGCGACCTCGTAGCTTAGCCGTAGGGACAAACAGCGCCGTACAAAGGTAGCAAAAAAACGAGCGCCCTTGAACCAAGATGGTCGGTCGCGCAAGGAACAAAGGAGAGTCGATTCCAGTCCCACGTCCCGCTCTTATAAAATTTCCCAAAGCATTCATTCTCACAGGTATGCCCGCTCCTATGGACCCGATCAACTACTTAAGACGCGCGCTCCATTGAGTCACTCGCGCATGACAACCAAATACAGCTCTAGACAACTGGCTATAGCTAGCCGATTGCATGATTGTAATTAATAGAATGAGCGGTCTGTAGCCCGCATAAACGGATTTCAGATCATTTCCTCAGGGAAGCTCTCCTATAAATACCCCATGGCTTCCAACATAAGGGGGATCCAATCTTTGAAACCACAAAGTGCTGCTAAATTCTATCCTCAACCACTGATTCGGCCATGACATCTAGAACAATCTTGTAATCAAGGAAAACGAAGACATCCTCCTTCTCAATCATTCATCCATCCTTCTTCTCCTCAAATTCTACCATTCCCTTGTGTAATTCAAAGATTGAAATATATAAATGAGGGTATATTGAGTGAATATAGAGATGTATAGAAAGAGAGAATCGATGTATTTTGTATTCCTCATTATAAGATTGAAAAACACCTTCACAGTGGACGTAGGCCTAGTTAACGGCTGAACCACTATAAATCTCGCCTCTACTTTACCTTTTCTCGCATTTTTCGTTTTCAATTGCTGATTAAAAATGATTCCATTTATTTCTTACCAAATTAGTGAAGTACATCTTAGTACCTTGGGTGTTTAGACCATTTTTGGTGTAAACATTTTGGCACCCACCGTGGGGCTATGTTTGCTTCTTTCCTAATTTCAGATCCAATAAGATTCTCTGAGGGGCACTGTGCTTGAAATCATGAGCACGCCAAAGGAAATTGCTTACAAAGTTGATGGCGTCTCCGACGCTACCACATCGCCTACCATCCGTCCAAAAGAAAGGGAACCGTTAAAAGTCGAGGCTGCCGTAACTAAGAGGGAGTTGGAAGAAGCAATGGCAGGGATAACGAGTCAAATAACTATTGCAAACAACACATTGATAAAGAAGATCGAGTCAATGCTCGTTATCCAAGCCTCTATCACAAAAGCCACACCAAGTGTCGCCGACTTTCCGTTCGCTCGAACAAGTCATGCAAGCGAAATAGAATTATCTGCTGAACGAGAAAGTTCCACTCCGAAAACTGCATGTCATGATTATGGGCCCTGGCAAAGACCCGACAAGGAGAAAAGTGCTTGTTCCATGGATCGAAATGAAAAAGCAAAGGTATATCTTAGGTACAAGGGGTGGAGCCAAGCAGCATAGTAGGAAACCGCGCTTTTTTAAGAATTCTGAATTCACCTCCCTCAACAACACCATAAAGAATATCTTCAGGGCAACTAAGAATACTGTAGAATATCCAGCCCCAAAACGGATGCAAGTCAGAGATGCTACCATGAAATCAGGAAGGTTCTGTCAATTCCATGACCAACCAGGACACAATACTAATGAGTGTAGACACTTGAAATCGTTAATCGAGGGTCTGGTCAAGGAGAACCATTTGCAACAATATATGCGAGGCCATTGTCTCATTTCTCTGCAAACAAGAGGCAGCAAACTCTCTGAGGAAAAGACATAAACTAGCTCGGAACTAGTGCTTGGCTAGGGATCAGTAACTGGTGTCCTGATCACGGAATTTTGAACTAAAGTTCCCGTGACTCTGCTTTATTACTCCATTTTTTATTCTGTTTACTTAAGAAATAGTAGTCGTTTTACTTTGTTTTGCCACTTGCTATATTCATGTTTGACAATGAATTACTTTCTAGTGCCATGTACAAAGGAAATTACCGTGTGCTTATTTGAGTACCTTACTCATCACTTCACGCTAAAAACTGATTTTTCGAATGTAGGCATGATAGAAGCAATTAATCATACCCATCCTAATTGCAAAAGGAAGGTTCTCAAAGCACATCTTGAGCAAAACAGCTTGAAAGAATCACAAAAAACATGCAAACCAAATTGGATGTATAAGCACATCACCTCAACAAGACATGCTGTTCTAAGACAAACAACAAGCCAAAAGGTGGAACGTCCCTAAGCAAGCATTTGCTGGAGAAACTGACATCAGGCTTCAAAAAAAAAAAAGGTACAAGGGAAATGATAAAAATGTCCCATGGATAAATGCCTAGGCTGGAAACATCAGTCCTAGTGTCGGAAGGACCGACAAAACATGCTGGATGGACCAGCGCAAATCAGAAATCCTAGCCGAAAGGGGGTAATCAGAAATCTTAGCCGAAAGGGGGTAATCAGAAATCCTAGCCGTATGGGGGTATCCAACAAGGTCTTTCAGCCTAGAAAAATTAGGACTAACAAGGCAGAACTTGGGTCGAAATTGAAACTCAAGACCTCCCATGGGGGCACCCAAAAGAAAACACATAATAACCATGCGTTGTTTTAAAAAAAACATGAGTTGATCAAATGAAATCATGATTCAAATTAACAGAATCCACGAAATTAAAAAGGGCTTTGGTATGGGGACATCACCATTGTGTAAAAAATCACCAATGCCCACCCAAAATATACCACAGACTAGTTACAACTTCATTGCGAGAACTATTCGAACGATAAGATTCACGTGAACAACAAACTAAAAGTGCGACCACTCATAAGAATGAAAGTAATAAAACTATGATAGCACCTAAACGATACAAACGTAAGTACGCAAACATAAAATATTAAGCGAGGGCCGACACTCGCACAAACAATCAGTCTAAGTACGTAACAGGTAAAAGAAAATAGGTTGGAATCAGATCATAAAAGTCAGAAATGCTATTTCTTATACAGAGGAGGATGAACCAATTGTTCAGGCATTTGCTGATCTATCTATAAAAAAGACCCATCGAAGGAAAAAAGCTTATGATCTTAGACTATTAACCTGCTAGCTTCCTTTTGCGTTTCGGGGTGGACACAACCTTGGTATTCCAAATCTCGTCCTCATCTTCCGAATCGGACACATCTGGTAAAGATGGGTCATCTGATGAAGGTGTGATGATGGGGTTAGTGCTGGTAGATATTAGGACAGAATCAATGGCGGCAGGTCGAGCAGTAGTGCCACAAACAGATGAAGGAGGTGGTGAAAGCACACCTGATGCAGACGAATAACAGGTGCTAAACTCAGCAATCCCAGGTGATGAAATAAGGAAATCCAAATCCGGGGCAGATTGGTAAATATCAATTTTACTTGGAGTTTCGGGGTATACAACATCAACCCCGTGGTTGTTCACGTCAAAAGAAGTATTGCCACGACTCGCGCACTATGTAACAACATTCTCTTGAGCTGGATACTCAATGATAGGTTGAGTTCTTGCAACATCTAAGGCAGAGCAATCTGCGGGGGGGGGGGGGGGGGGATAGGAGAGCTCGAAATATTAGTTCTGACGGAATCAGGTGGACCACAAGGAATGGTAGCATCTGAACATTCCTTCCTAAACAATTGAGCTCGCTCGTTCACTAATATCCTCCTACCTTCAACCAGAGCCTTGCGGTCTTCTTCTCCTAAAAGTCCTCCTTGAATGAATTTGTCATCGACATCACCTGAATATGAAAGTATGTGTTCCAAAACGAGAGCCAGAGTTCGTGGAAAATCCTTGTTCAAATAACTTAGACTTCCGAAATTCATGACATTGCAAACATAGAATTGAAACAAAGTATTTTCAGTCTCGATTCTGGCTTCATCAAGATCTCTACGCAACCTGATTTTATCCTCTTCAGAGGCTCTAAGGGTTTCGTCCTGAAAAGCAATTCTGCCTTCGAGAGCCATGTTTTCCTGTTTTATAGAAATTGAAACCTTCTTTTCTAAGTCCAAATGGCGCTCAGCAAGTTCTTGAGCAGACTGAGCTTCTAAAAGCCGCGCTTGCACACCCTCCAGCTCCTTCCTAAGCTCGACATTTCTGGCCTCTAAGCTATTCACTTTTATGCTTCCGCTCTTTAAAGAAGAAATCTCATATTCCTAGGATCTAATCAAGTGGATCAGACTAGCTTTGTCGTTTTCTAAGGTTTCAATATGGTCAAGGTGCCGAGCGTTCAATTTCTGGAATCATAACCAAATTTGACCCAATGTTCCAGTAGCCTATTTTGTGTCTCAAGTTGATTCTTAACAATACTAAGCTGATTGGTCATGCTACTTTTTATGGCATCAAAACTTTTCACAGCTTCTCGCCTATCATTGGGATGTAAATCCAGGTCAAAATGCATTCCCCTTAAGTCCCAACCGCTAAAGCGATCCTTAAGCGTTGGGTTTCCAGGAGGAATCCTATAAGGTGGACGATCACGTATTATTTGAACCTGAGCAGGGGTCGGAACAATAGATCTTACAGAAGATTCAACCGATGCGAGCACCTTAGCCTGATCAAGTCCCCCACGCCTTGATGAATCGACCATTGGAAGTTCAGAGGTATGTTGGACCTAAGAACCTGAAGATAGTTGGGGGTGCCCCAAATAACAGGAAAGGCGAGACTGTAAGAGGCTTCGTGGATCAGTGAGATCAGCTTGTTGAGAAAAGCTATCAGATAACGAATAGTTCGCATTTACACCTGAAAAATAAAACATGAGTTTAGCAAGCGTTCAGAGATTACCAGATTTATGGGAAATTGTGCCACAAGTAAGATGATATCAAAACCGGTTCCAGGGGAAGATATGAAGGCAGAAGCTTTCTCAGGACACTGAGTCGACCCTCGGATTCTTCCCATGTCAGATACAACAGGGTCATACATCACAATATCACCCTGGCTCAAGTATTTGGCAGAGTCCAAATCCCCCAGGTCTCCAAAAGTCCCTGAGGAACCTTCTGCTTGACTAACAGGGCGTACAGAACTTTCGGCGGTCGTTCCAGAAATTACATCGACCCTCGAACCATGCGCGTTCTCATCGACTATTCTGTCACTCCCTTAGTTAATCAACGACGAAGGTCGACTACTTACATCAGGGATTAATGTGTCTTTTTAAAAGGCTTACCAGTAGAGCATTGAGGGTGAACCAAAGTCTTTTCAAGAGATCATGTAGAATGAATTAGCTGATACTTACAGAGGTTTTCCTCTGAAAGCAACACCTCTCTGCTCCTTTCTCTCTTTTCAATAGAAATTAAAGAATTAAGGAGGGCTTGATCTAAAGTAAGATCCACAACAGAAGGAATCACTACAAGAATCAGAGAGAAAGCCAGATGAGAAAGAGAAAAGGAGTAAAGAACTCTAAGAGTAAAGGTGTAATTACCTCCTTCCCATCGTTTGTAGAATTTATAAGAACATCGGACAAAGAAATATTGCTCCGGGAACCCCTTAGCACTATCCATCGGACCAATGATAATTCTATCATGCATACTTTCCATAAAAAAGAAAGAAGGACTGTCTACCTTCCTCCTCTTAAAAGTATATAAAGAACAAATATCCGCAAACGTGGGTTCCTGCTGTCGGACTTTCATGAAAAGTATGTATAGCCCAAGCAAAATTTGATATCCACTAGGATGCAATTTATATGGGGCAATGGCCAGTTGCCGCAAAATGGACTCTGGGTAAGGATTAAAGGGGGGAATCGCCCCGCTAGACGGTATGTGATAATTGACCGCTACGTACCCAGAAGGCGGACAATCGACCAATTCTCCCTTTCTAGGAAATCTGGATTCGTCTTTTGAAAACCCAAAGCGATTGCACATTTGTAAATACTGATCAAAAGAAAGCATCGATTTACGGCAACCGACCGCCACCCGACCAAAAAGCTAGGTTGAGGATGAATATGGCTAACAATCAAATCAGAACTAGTAGCCGAGGCAGCCTCAATTGCCCAATCCAGACCCTCTCGTTTCCCAGACATGATGAGTTAACTGGGATTAAGATGAATTAACAGTTAGTTACATGTCAGCACAGATAAGTATGTTTAAAGAGAAATTACGAATTGAGTCGCTAGTAATCAAAAGGAGGCAACTCTGGACAAATACACCTTCCAAATCAGATCATCAGCCCTATCCGATAGAAAGAATTTACTAATAATATAATCGCATAAAGGAAGGGTTATAAATTTAGAAGTATGAGAAATGCAGGCTCTGATTTGGTCGGTCACGACTGTTAGTCGCACCTGCCAAAAGAATAGTGAAGGGAAGAGCAGAAGTATCGCTATGATATAAGTATTCCATTAAACACCCGAAAAAGGCATGATGAATTAGGAAATGTCGTTTCATAAGCATTTCGGTAAATGACTTGCCAACATAAAAAAGGCTAAAGTTTATCACATAAGTCAGAACCGCCAGAGAATTCTGCGTGAAATCCAAGTACATACCAAGTCAAATCAACACTTCTCAAACATCACAACCATGTGTTCCAGCAACTCAACATTGCCAATTGAGAACCCCTTTTTACAAAACCAAGAGAAATAACCCAGAATCAAAGGTAAAAGGAAGGAAATTCACTTACGAGCGGAATTCAATTCAAAGAAAAGAGTGTTATAGCTGGAAACAAAGCTGAGGAAAACCGTCAACCAAAAGAGGGTCGGGCAAGACGATCAATCGAGCAAAGAAAATCGAAGCTTCAAGAAGCAACAGCGAGGTCTTCTACGATGAAATCGCCATTGAAATAAGTTTATTGGAAAAATATAAAAGCGGGAAAATGAAGAGACAATATTTAAGAGGACTAGAAGCCCCTTTTTAGTGATATGACAGCTCAATTAAAATCTAGTGATCCAGTTTAACATACCCGTGAAATATCCCGCCAAATGTCCAAAGACAAGCAATTGTCGAAATATCCAAATTTTGAAAAACGCAAGCTATCTGTGAGGGTGCCTATTTTGCAGAACGTTGAACTTAATCCATCCAGGGCATTTTCACCAAGTAAGCTTAGTGCCCGATTACACAAAAAGTGTCTCATCAAGCTCCAGCTGACATCCTGAAATTCAACTGTTCGCACAATAACAAAAAATAAATGGATACATTAAGCCTCTCGCTCATAGAAAGAGACAATACCGGTCCACTACAACAAAACAATCCCAAATTTTTGTACAACCGACCCCTCGACAAATCTACCAAACAATGTGTGATCAAACATGTCGAAGCCAGTAATTCCTTACTAAAGGAAATCACGGACTTCGAGGGGCAAGTGTTAATCCCTAAAAATCCATACGCACATTGAGTAAAGGATATGGAACGAACATCATCAGGGTCGGTCGTGCGCAATGTTATCCAAGGCACTTAAACAGCCAAATATCAAACCCAAGACAAGTCAAGTCAATCAGTACGACCGAGGATGATGGCACGATATGTAATGGGAAGTGCGACCCCAAAAGGATAGAGATTGTATATCCTGTAAAGTCCCTCACTGATTTCCCGTCAAAAGACTAAACCTGAGATGGAGCTGCAATACAAGTGCTTGCAACATCTTATGTGACTGTCTCCGACCAAAGTTAGACACGAATCGTGGTTCTGGTGCAGAAACCAAGGTCGGTCGTTCATATTGGGACAAAGCCGCTCAAACACCAAAATAAAGCAAGTCACCCATTCAACGTAGGCGGAAGCGTCCTCATAGCGTAGCTGTAGGGACAAACAGCGCCGTACAAAGGCAGCAAAAAGACAAGCGCCCTTGAACCAAGATGGTCGGTCGTGCAAGGAACAAAGAAGAGTCGATTCCAGTCCCATGTCCTGCTCTTATAAAATTTCCCAAAGCATTCATTCTCACAGGTACGCCCGCTCCTATGGACCCGCTCAACTACTTAAGACGCTCGCTCCATTGAGTCACTCGTGCATGACAACCAAATACATCTCTGGACAGCTGGCTACAGCTAGCTGATGGCATGATTGTAATTAATAGAATGAGCGGTCCGTAGCCCGCATAAACAGATTTCAGATCATTTCCCAGGGGAAGCTCACCTATAAATACACCATGGCTGCCAACATAAGGGGGATCCAATCTTTGAAACCACAAAGTGCTGCTAAATTCTATCCTCAACCACTGATTAGGCCATAGCGTCTAGAACAATCTTGTGATCAAGGAAAACAAAGACATCCTCCTTCTCAATCATTCATCCATCCTTATTCTCCTCAAATTCTACCATTCTCTTGTATAATTCCAAGATTGAAATATATAAATGAGGGTATATTGAGTGAATATAGAGATGTTTGGAAAGAGAGAATTGATGTATTTTGTAATCCTCATTATAAGATTGAAAAACACCTTTACAGTGGACGTAGGCCTAGTTAACGGCTGAACCACTATAAATCTCGTCTCTAATTTACCTTTTCTCGCATTTTTCATTTTCAATTGCTGATTAAACACGGTTTCATTTATTTCTTACCAAATTGGTTAAGTATAGTTTAGTACCTTGGGTGTTTAGACCATATTTGATGTAAACACTTAATATGTAATTAAGTATATCTAATTCACATGTTTTCTAATTAACATGTCACTTACCTTTTATGATTAAATATAACTTATTTCATTTCATAAGTTTTCCTCATCCTTTCTCATTTAATCATAATTCCATTTTACATTGTCAATACAACTTATTGCTGTTTACTTATTAACTTAGTTCTATTAACTAAGGCCCATTAATAAGTTTCTCTACCCATTTATTATAACCTATGTTATAATTTCCTCTTGTCCCTAGAACAAGCCCAAACATTCTTATTAACGGGTTTTAGACTTCCAAGCTTACAGATTACTTAATTTATAATTAAGTACCACTTCCTATGTTTCATATATTTCCCCCCTTTTCTCAACTGGTTTCTGGCTTTTCCCCATTTACTGATTACTTAGTTTACAATTAAGTGTCCCTTAACTCAATTCACTAGTTATCCAATTTCCTTATTAGTCTATTATTATAATCCCCACTTGTCCCTAGGACAAGTCTACCTATTATACATCATTTTCATTAACGTTATTTATTTATAATAGGTGATTATCATTCCCTTTTTTAAACCATTTTCTTTTACTGTTGTATTCCAGTATTCTTCATTCACTGTAATATATGTTCCTTATTTTAATTAAGGAAAACACTTCATGCACCTTATCAGTTTGATAGAAGGAACCAATGATTTATTTTTATAACATATTCCCATCTAAATCCATAGTAGCAAGTAATTTCTTTAGTCTTCTTAATTTAGTTACTGTGGCCTACTTGCAACCACATTCTCAGAAATAGGTCATTTAGGGAAATATATCACTTCTCCTTCCTATCACACTAACTCAGTTCATTACATCCCTTCCTTTCATATTTTCTGAGTTAGAAATTTAATTACCATGATTGTCATTTTTTCATATCTGGTTATATACATATATTTATATATATGTACATACATATGCGTAGACCTCTCACATTAAGCCTACACTTGTGGAAGCTGGATTTGCCGGGCGGGTCTTGGCAGACTTCTACCACAAGTTGACTTAACCTCGTGTCTTAGCACCATTACACGTATTTAATTTTTGCACTTAGGCATCTCACATTAGGTTCAACATTAGTTGTTGCTGGATATGCCGGTAGGGTCCGGGCAGACTTCCGCCACTAATGCGATCTAACCTCATGCCATAAGTGCAGTTACAATTTCTAATTGTAATCCTAGGCATATTCATTCTTTTACAACTTTACCTATTTAATTATAAGTGTTTATACCTCTTTTTCCAAGTCATATTTCTCATGTACTATATGCCCAAAATAAGTCTATAATAATAGTTTGATTTATGCCCAAACTATATTTATGTAATCAATTCTAACATGAAGCCATTTAATCATATAACTGTACCAATTCGCACAAGTAGGGTTCATGTGACAAATTAACATCTAGTATAAACAACAGTAATTTCTAACCATTTCTAACAAGTTGTTTTCCAGTGTGTAATCATTCCAATAATTTAATAGATTCAACATATGAATTTCCTGATCTATTCTTGTTAACGTCTCAACTTGTTATAATAGTAATTTATAATTAAACCGGCAATTTCACAATTTATTAAAAGGGGAATACTAAACGATAGTCATAACATTATCTAAATGCTATAATTTAAACCCATTCACCTTTCATTCCTTCCCCAAATTTTGGATCTGATCCGTTCTATCATCCATCGTTTTCCCTTCCCCTTTAATTTGATTTGAAACCAATAACGTGGATCGAATATTTTCTATAAGAGAGAAGGGAAGAAAATAGGAAGAATATGAATAGATTGGATCTGGGACGTTACCTTGCTTTTCACATAATTCTGAATGCCTTTTAATAAAAACAGCAATCTCTTCCCTCTAGATCTTAATTTAATATTTTCTAATTTACAAATCTAAATTTCTGAATATGTTTGAGGAGAGAGAGAGAGGGAGCAATGGCGGAGCTCCAGCGTAGCCGCCGAATTATGAGATTTAGGGTTAGGCCTAGGGTCTTATTTATAGGAGTGGAGGAGGAACCAGGACCCTCAGATCAAAATCTAAAACACCAGAATCATCCACGTCAGAAAAGAAGGTTCCAAATTCGCGAGTGGGTCGACCCCCCTGTTGGTGGGTCGACCCCCAACGATCCATTTTCCCTCCATACTTTCCCACCTACGATTTTGATTTTTGAACCAATTTTTCAAAATTTCTAGATATATTTATTTAATATATATAAGCTCCTTATTTGTATACAAACTTTTAATGCTCATAACTTCTTCATACGGTGTCCGTTTTACGCAAACCAGGCGTCTATCTTGACCAGAATTCGAGATGGACGCAATGGCGTAGTCCGTTTTACCTAGCTCTGAATATTTAATTAAGTTATCCTTATTTTATTATCTTAAAAATACGGGGTGTTACATGGACAATCTTACCAAAGAGGAGGTGGTGCAAGAAGAGCCGAGGCATAGGTAGGTGGAATAACTCCAACAGACCGAAGTGCCAAATCAGTGAAAAGATGAGTCATACAACATTGAACTGTTATTTCTGATTCAACAATGGGAATACATCAAACCAGAACCAGAGGAACAATGGCAATCCAAATGTTAAACTTGCTCAATCACAATCTAAAAATAACAGTCAAGATAATACAAGCAGAAGCAACAGTCAGGATAACATAGCAAAATTGGACACATTTCAAGATGATAGTTGGTATCCAAATTCAGGAGATACTCGTCATATTACAAACAATTTAGACAATTTGAGTCTTCGAAGAAAAGACTATAGAGGTAATCATTCCATTTTATTAAGTAATGCTAAGTGTGTTCCTGTTACTCATATTGGTAATGCTAGTATAAATGGCAAGAGAAAACTTTATTTACATACTTTATTAAGAGTGCCAAAGATAAAAAAGAGTTTAATTAGTGTTTCTCAATTTGCTCATGATAACAATGTTTGTTTTAAATTTTATCCTAAATACTGCTTAGTTAAGGACATTCTAACTAAGCAACCCATTTTATGGGGTGACATGACTGGAAGACTATACAAGTTCAATATTGTTAAGAACAATAGTGTTATAAGTGGAGATAAACATTGCAACTTGTCTGTATTGGACAAGGCTAATAGCAGCCAAAATATTTCTGATCTTTGGCACAACAGACTTAGTCATCCAAGTGCTAGAATTGTAATGAAAATATTAACTGAAAATAATATTTAGTATAAATTGTCTCATTACCTTATATTTGTGACCATTGTCAAGTAGGAAAAAGTAACAGATTTCCTTTTATTGACTTTGAAATAGTATATACAGAGCCATTGCATTTAATTGCTACAGATTTATGGGGTCTTGCACCTATGAATTCAGACTTTGGCTACAAATATTATATAGCATTTGTTGATGCTTTTTCTAAATTTACATGGATTTATTTAAAAGTTAAATCTAATACAACAAATGTTGTTATTAAGTTTATAACCATGGATGAAAAACAACTTAATACTTCTATCAAAATTATATAGTCTGATGGTGGAAGTGAATTTAAAAATATGAATAATTATTTGACAAGGGGAGGAATTATCCCTATAACTACTTGTCCCTATACCTCTCAACAAAATGGTCTTGTTGAGTGAAAACACAGATATATTGTCGAATCTAGACTAACACTATTAGCTTAAGCAAAGTTACCTTTAAAATTTTAGCTAGAGGCCTTTAATACTTATGTATACTTAATTAACAGACAACCAACCAAAGTATTGAAGGATATAACTCCAATTGAAAATTTGTACAGTGTTAATCCAGATTACAACAGCATTAAACCCTTTGGAAGTTTGTGTTTTCCCTATTTAAGGCCTTATAATACTAACAAGTTGAATTTTAGGTCTAAACCCTGTACATTTCTGGGTTACACTGCCAATTAGAAAGTGACTTGATGAGACAGGCAACGTATATGTAAGTAGACATGTTGTATTTAATGAAACAGTAATTCTTTTTAGCGGCAAGGAAGTCAAAACTACAAGCAAAATAAGGAATGCAAATATTTCTATACCTGAAATTCCAACTTATTCTGAATCATGGCATCAAACTGATGAAAGTGAGGCTGTTGATGTTGTGCAATCATCACAACTTAATTTAGAAAGTTATGATGACTTACAATAACCCAGCCACGCCATGCACCCTTCTACAAATTCAGAAAATCAAATATCAGAAGAGAATACAAACTCTCAAAGCACAAAATCGGAGTATTCATCAGAATCAGATAATAATGATAGCTCACCATCAAATGAGCCACCGATTCAGACCGGTCATCCAATGGTTATTAGGGATAAAAGTGGTATTTTCAAACCAAAAGCATACTTTATAGCATCCAATTATTATGAACCTGATTCCTTTGAACATGCTATTAAAAACAAAAACTGGGAGATATCTATAGATGAGGAGTACAATGCTCTCATTATAAATAAAACCTGGGAATTAGCATGTCCACCTTCCAATAATAATGTGCTAGGTTGGAGATGGACATACAGACTTAAGAGAAACCCAGATGGGTCAATCAATAAATATAAAGCCAGGTTAGTAGCAAAGATTTTTACTCAAGAATATGGGTTTGATTTTAATCAAAAAAAATCACCTGTAGTAAAACAACTAGTATTGGACTTATTCTTACAATTATATTATGTAAGAAGTGGCTTGTGAAACATCTAGATGTTAACAATTCATTCTTAAATGGCATTCTAGAAGAAGAAATCTATATGAAACAACCATAGGGTTACAACCATAATCAAAACTTAGTATGTAAACTGAATAAAGTTATTTATGGCCTGAAGTAGGCTCCACGAATTTGGTTTGATAGACTGAAAAATACTTTGATAAAACTTGGATATTAGTTTACCAAATCAGACAACTTATTATTTATAAGAATAAATAATACATCAACAGTTCACATACTAATATATACGGATGACTTAATTGTGACTGGTAGTAATCCTGATGATATTGACAAGCTTACTCGGTATTTAAATGAATAATTCTCTGTCAAGGAATTAGGAGAATCGAATTATTTAGTAGCCAACAGATTTGAATCTGAGATGACATTATGCCAGAAAAAGTATATAACTGAGTTACTTGTCAAAACAAAGATGATAAATGCCAATCCCCAACCTACCCCAATGATAACTAATCATAATTATTCAAAGTATGAGGGAAAAGCAATAACAAATATAACTGAATATAGGAGTGTTATAGATCACCTCATTATGCAACTATAACACGACTGACATATCATACAATGTTAATAAACTATCTCAGTTTATGTAGAAACCCATGGACACTCATTAGAAAGCTGTTAAAAGGGTTTTGCGCTATCTAAAGGGACTATCAACTTTGGATTAACACTGAAGACAAGCTAACAATTACACATAACTAGTTATGTAGATGCTGATTGGGCATCAGATCCTAAAGATAGAAGTTCTACTAGTGGATATTGTATTTATTTTGGTAAAAGCTTAATATCATGGTGCTAAAAAAAAACAGCCTACAACTTTTAGATTTATCACTGAAGTCGAGTATAGAAGCATAGCTAATGCAACATCAGAAATAAAATGGGTACAATCTGTGTTATCTGAACTTAAATTAAAGTCAAATGCTAAGCCAATTATCTGGTGTGATAATAAGAGTGTTGTATACATGTCTGAAAATCTTATTCAACATGCAAGATCTAAGCATATAGAGATAGACATTCATTTCTTTAGAGAACTACTAAAGTAGGGGGAGATTCAAGTAAACCATGTACCTGAAGCATATCGACATGCATACATTTTTACTAAAGTAATATCAGTGAATAACTATACCAGATTTAGATTGGAGATAAATGTTTCAAATCAACTAAAGAGCATATCTGAAAACAAAGAAGAGCCTAAAGCCATAGCTGATGCATCAGAAAATGTTAAAGCTCAACCTTCCGAAGATTCTGAAGATAAAGCTTCGAAAAACTCAATAGAAAGGCGAAGCAAAATAGTGTTGAAGCATTAATCTATCAGACTAACTTTAAAAGAAATTCAGAAAGCCTCA
Source organism: Allium sativum (assembly GCA_030737875.1). Classification (NCBI taxonomy): domain Eukaryota; kingdom Viridiplantae; phylum Streptophyta; class Magnoliopsida; order Asparagales; family Amaryllidaceae; genus Allium; species Allium sativum. Next base: position 9,274,153 of record CM060926.1, on the reverse strand, counting down.
AAGCTTGAATTGCCACTCATATTTGATCAACTTTGGAATGAAGATGCAAAAATATGGTTTTCAAAACCCTAAGTTTTGTGGGGGAGTGATAGAAATGTCGGCTCAATTTTGTTCGATATATTATATATACTAACCCTTATGTTTTGGGTCTGGGCTTATCCCATTTACATTTTTATTTCTGTTAATGCCTGAAACACAATGCCTATATATAAATGGCAGATGTACATCATTTGTATCGATTCTCAGCATCAATAAAACTTTTACAAATTCATTCATCAATGGTTTGTTGCATCCATTTCTCTACAACAAATTCTTCATCACAAATCCATCTATATTCTATCTCACTTTATATGAAAACCAAACTTGATATTGTTTCCAATAAGATATGTTAACATTATCTTTTGATTTTTAGGTAGCAATACACAGGATATTTTTCGGTTGTGCACATGCATATTATATGCTTCATTTTAGAGAACAGGACATAGTAATATTTGCTTTCAATGGATGGGCTTTCTTTCATTATATATACAAAACATAACAAAGTTTGTCAACCTTCGATATGAATTTTCACTGCATATGCATTTCGCAGATACAAAGGTACTACAGGGCAAATGTTTGACCGTAACTGATGTATATTCCACTTTGGGATTTTAATATAAAAAAATTTTGATTGTAGGAAAATATATTCAAGATGATAAGTTTATATTGCCACTGCAGATATTGCGTGGAAGCGATTTTGACATTTCTGAAGAATGTAATACATAAACTGTTGTTTTTAGCTTTGTTTAGTTTTTTGTTGGTTTTAATTGTACTAATTTCTACTTACAGGAGTTCATTAGAACAAGGTAGAATGTTGGATGTGATCCAAAAATGATTCCTTCATGCTGTCGCCAGGCCTGGTTCTAGCCCAAGGCTAGCCAGATTGCCGCCTAGGGCAACCTACCAGATAGGGAAACATGACAGGGAAGGCTGAAAGCAAAGTGTCAAAAGAATATATAAATAAATTTTATTGCATAAATGTGCTGTAATGGGTGATTGTTTCTTCGGAAAACTGCGCCTTCGCAGAAGCGATCAGGATCTTATTCATCTAATTACTTAAAGATGATTTCTGTGGAAAAACAACACATATGAAATTACACGCACAAACACAAGATATTTCACCCAACCACCCTCTTTATTGATTCACAAAAATCAATTTTCGTACATACTGAATGGATCAAAAACCAAAAGTAAACAAACTACAAGATTCAATAACCTTATTGAGAAAAGAAAAGAATATCTAGATGACTTCAACTCTTGTTGGAGAAGGAGAACAATGAAGAACGACAAAAAACCTTTAGATTAATCATCTCGGTCTCAATTCTATATCTTTAATCCAACCCTAGATGTTACTTTTATAGGAGAATAGAAGGCCTAGGAAAATATCCAATTTGCCCCTCTGAAATATATTAGGAACATATTCCCTAAATAATCGGTTAATAACAGGAAAGTCGCCATAGACGTCTTACCAGGATTGGTTAGACGTCTGTCCAAGCTCTCGAGTTACAAAAAACTATAACAGCTCAGACGTCTGACCAAGATGGTTCAAACGTCTGAGTTGAAGCTCAAAACAAAAGTGCCTCCTTGAGCTACTGCACAGTCTTCCTTCGAACTCCGGTTCACATACCATCTTCTCCGCTACAAAGCACATATCATCGTCTTCAACATACATGTGATTTGATGTCACAAATCACAACACTCCACCTTGATATGAAATCACATCATCGAGCGAACTTCCAACAATCCACAAACATGTCACCTAGCTCTTTCAACGATACCTACTCTCAATTAAACCATTACAAACACAACAATCCACCTGCAAAAGATGCACCTTCCCCCGAGATGCATCACGCAACACTAATGGTCTAAATTTTTTTGTAATACTACAAGGATCAACACTTTGTGGATTTTCCAAATCGACACCCGTCTTCCACTTGATCACAGCTCCTTTCTCGATCTCTACCGATCCTTCAAGCACCATCAACACGAAGACCCCTGTCTAACACATCAGCAGTGACCAAATTAACATCTTCACCTTGTTGTGGACTAGGTTCTTCAACCGTCACTCGCCTTCTACAGTCGACCACAAAACCAACTAATCTACACAGGTTTCCCTCCTCCAAGACAACTCTCATCATAGCACGACCACCTTTCTTCAATCTTAAAAATCCACCTCAAGTATCATAAGTGCAACCATGGCGATCCAACTGATCGAGAGAAATGAGGTTATGTGAACTCGTGGGTACATGTCTAACTCTAGAGACTTCCCTTACCATGCTATCACGCATAGGAAACCAAGTTGATCCAATACCACAAACTGGTAGCTCTATTCCATTGGTTGTTCCAATCATGTCAACATTCTTCTCATAAGAAGAAAATCACTTCACATCCTTACAAATGTGAAAACTGGCTCCCGAATCCATCTTCCTAGGATCAGCTTCACTAAAAAGAACATCACAAGAAGCATCACTAATGGAATCTGCAGCACAACCTTCTTGTGCCTCATCACTACTATCACCATCTGCAACCATCTTCTTATCCCTTTGATAAGCATTACAATTTTTTCGTATATGTCCTTCCTTACCACAATAATGATGAGTGATTACACCTCAACCATTAGCCCCTTTCTTCTTCCATCTTGTATCTTTTCTCGAGTCCCCTGCTACCATAGCCTCACCTAGAACTGATTTCAACTCCAACCATTTTCTCCTTAACTCCTCATTCAAAAGGCTGCTTTTTACCGTTTCCAAAGAGATACTTCCATTGGCATTGGAGTTACTCAATGAAACAACCAAAGTCTCTCAACTTTCTGAAAGCGAACTCATCAACAAAAGAGCCTGCAACTCATCATCAAATTTGACTTTCATATTTGCTAATTGATTGGTCACATCTTGAAATTCATTCAGGTTCTCTACAAAAGACTTCTCCTCATCCAATCTCATCTGAATAAGCTTTTGAACCAGAAAAGCCTTACTTATACAACTCCTCGACTCATACAAAGATACCAACTTGTCCCATAAATCTTTCGTGGATTCACAACTACCCACATGATGGAATACCGAATCATCAAGGCATTGCGGAATAAAGGCAACCGCCTTATTACCCATCTTGTTCCTCTTTCCCTTATCCACATCTGAGGGCTTCTTCCCATCTCCATCAATCGGATCATGAAGATCATTGAGGTAAAAGGCATCCTCCATCTTAGGCTTCCAAATCCCTCAATTTCTTCCATCAAAAATAGTCATCTTCGGAAGCGCTATCATATCCGACATCAAAAAAATTGGATTTTAAAAAAAAAATGAATCAATTTTTTTTTAAACAAAAATCAAATTTTCCAATCCAAAATCACTCTAAGCTTTGCAATGATCTAGCTCTGATACCAACTGTTAGGAAAACTGCGCCTTTGCGGAAGTGATCAAGATCTTATTCACCCAATTACTTAAAGATGATTTCTATAGAAAAACAACACAGATATAGAATTACACGCACAACCACAAGATATTCCACCTAACCACCCTCTTTATTGATTCACAAAACCAAATTTTGTTTACACTAAATGGATCAAAAATCAAAAGTAAACAAACTACAGACTCAATAACCTTATTGAAAAAGGGAAAGAATATCTAGATGACTACAACACTTGTTGGAGAAGGAGAACAATGAAGAATAATGGCAAACCCTTGGATTAATTATCTCGATCCTAATTCCATATCTTTAATCCAGCCATAGAAGCTACTTTTATAGGAGAATAGAAGGCCTAGGAAAAATACCAAATTTTTCCCTTAGAAATATATTAGGAATATATTCTCTAAATAACCGATCAATAACAGGAAAGTCGCCATAGGCGTCTGACTGGGATTGACCAGACGTTTGTCCAAGCTCTTGAGTTACAAAAACCCTGACAGCTCAGGCGTTTGACCAAGATGGTTCGAACGTCCGAGCTGAAGCTCAGCACAAAACCGCCTCCATGAACTGATGCACAGTCTTCCTCCGAACTCCGCTTCACACACCATCTTCTCCGATACAAAGCACATATCATCGTCTTAAACGTACATGTGATTTTATGTCACAAATCACAACATTGTTGTAGTGGAAATGCATGGGTTTTGTATGGATAAGTCCACAGTTCAAGTGTGAGAGGCAATGTATTTTTTTGTTTTCCTCTACCACTTGAATTTTAACCATACAACCCAACTGAAACCATCCCTGGTGATATTTCATTTTCATTTCTATTTTCATGCAAACTACCACTGTTGTTCACATGATAAGTATCTAATTGATACTATGGTTCATATTATTGCTAATTATAATTCAGCTGAAAGCAGCTTTGACCAAAAACTGAAAAGAATGAAGGTTAAAAGAGAATATAACTATTGATCATGGTAAATCGATCGTTTTTTTTCTTATTTGTGTTTGTTATGTGTGATAACAATGGTGAAAGTTCATCAATATTTTGGTTTTCCTAATGTTGATCTTGTATATTGTGTTGTACTATTATTCATAGTTATATATTTTAAACATTTTGCTGATGCGAAATGACAGGCATACAGTTTTGTGTTTCTAAAGCCAGGTGTGAATCTCCTCTGTCAATTTAGTAAGGCATCGAAGGTTATTTAAAACTAGTACTACCATGGTGAAATTGATAACCACTGAGTTATCTTAGGAAATCATCACACACAGATGAAAGTCTAGAATGTATTCGTTTAATATACTAGATATGCATGTAATTTTCTAAATACGAACTCTAGTTGTTGCACAAAACACTTATTAAACTTATTTTACACATATTGCTTTATGGAAAACGAGTATAAAACCTGAATTTAGAAGTAGCTACTGAATTATAAGGCTAGTAGCTCAAGCCTGAGGGGGCAACAATTTTCTATTTTTGTCCAACACTTGAATTTTAATCCATCTAGGGCAACCCAACTGTCGGAACCGGTCCAGGTTATCGTTGTATGCATGCCTTCTATACATACATTATCCATAGTAATTCTTATCACATTACAATTCATGATTCTCTGTTAATTAGAATTTTTAAGGAAAAATAATCATAATTTATACTGGATTTGGTTTAATAGCCTTCCAATATTTTAAGGGAATTTATAAGCCATTGGTTTTCACACCAATGAGATCTCTGCCATCATAGGTAGATGACATAAAATTCATTCCTTATATCTTGATGAAAAATTATTTATTTAAAAGCATAAGATTGACAAGTGTTCAAAAACTCTATTTGTAATGTGAATAAGGAACCGTCTTGATGGTTATAGTTCAAGTTTCCTCGAACTGCATTTTGTGCTTTCATAATGGATACGATTGAAACAATGCCACTCTAATCATGGGTTATTATGTGCAATGTAATTTTACTTTCTGCTTAATTTAAATTGGAAGTTTATTTCATACTTGGGCAGCTGCAGGTTAAAGTTCAAAATCATAACAAGAGAGTGTTTACTTAGTACAAATATTTCCAATAAACTTGAAAGGTTCAGAATGAAGGTTAGTAACCTTAATGAATTAGATTGGTTCATGGTTCGTATCCTACATTTTTTTATTTTCTCATGTCATGGAGCTCATCAAGTGATACTCTATCCTACTCAAACATTATAGACATGCATCTACTCGTTGATGAAGATAACATGTGTTACCTTTATTTTACTTTAAATTTTCATCATTGTGTAGGTACATTTGTAATAATCCCATGCATATGTGGTCTCTTCGTGTTGTTTATGGTACCATGCAGAAACAAATGGAAATACTTTAGAGGAGTTACAAGAGACAATGAAGGCTGCCTCCTGGGATGAAAATTGAAATCCCAGCTACTAGATTAAATTTTCCGATACATAATTGTGAAATTTTGGTTGAGATTTATGTAATGTCGATGAGACTAATACTATGCATGCCTATTTAGTTTTTATTTAAACGAAGATAATTTGTGAATGCCAATTTATTCAGCATTTTGAAATGTGATTTTTGGTTGTTTGATGATAGTATTTGTTTCAATTACTAAACTATTAAATTATGCTATGTGTATTACAATATTTTTGTTACATCAATTTTTTTTGCCACTATCAACATAGCAGTTGCAAAATGTAATCACCTTACTAGAATTTAATGTACATATAAACCAAGGTTCGAACTTCCGTCTGGCACGCCGAAACCTCGGCGATTCCATTTCGAGACCGGAATGAAATATGAACAAAATCCCGTTTTAGGTCTGGGTTAAGAAAAATACCAAAGATTTGAAATAGTTGAACAGTGGATGCTAAAGAAGGACCGCAATTTAGTATTCATTGGAGGCAGATATTGAAGTTGATCTCTCTGATTGATAAGGCACGCGATGTTTCATGTTTTTTCAGTGGTTTGCTGAAGCCAATCCTCGATGTATGCCTAAGTCAGTGAAGAGAAAGGAAAGGGTGCTTGGGACACCCATAATAATGGGCTTTAAAGTTGTGTGAATAATGATTCCAGTTAAATACTAATGGGCTTTGAAGTTCAATAACTAATAATTAGAGTTAAGTAATTATGGATGGTGTAACATTGTAATGATTAGTTGTGTGAATTTCATTTCATGAATATGTAGTTTAAGGAACTATAAACATTGGATGCATAAATTTTGTATAAGTATTGTTTATCATGTTGATTAGCAATATTATTGTAGATTGAAGTGTATTTACAAAGTAAAGCAACGGAACAGAACAAAAGCGGGATTTATGAAATTGCCGGAACGGGACCAAAATTTCAAAACTTGCCGATGACCAGAACAGAAATGGAAAGCGGAAATTTGTACCTTGATTTGGACTACACATAAGCACATCTCTAACCTGTACACCTCTATTTCCCTATAAATACAACCCCTGGTGCCTAGATAAACATATTTCTCTTTTTGATTCCGTAGACGCGGGATCTTTGATCTTTTCCCTTCATATTTGACAGGAATCTATAGATTCTCGTCTTCTTTACAACTACTCTCTTCCTATAATACTTTAAACTCAATTGTAAATCTAAGATCTGGTAGATATGGACAGATCTGATGAAAATAGTTGTAAAAACAACAAATACATATGCCAAAGAGAATGCACACTAGATGTTACTCTAACCACCATAAAAACTATGTCCTATTTATATAATTTTGTCTCTATGTTACTAGAAATATTGATTCTAGGGTGTTAGTTCCATTTAAGTACAACCATTTTGGAGCATACATTTGCAAATTCTAGGTACAATGATAACCATTTTGGAACATTGAGAAAAAAATGTGAAACGTTAATGGCGACATCCTTTTCCGCCTCGTTTCTTCCCTTTGGCCTCCTCCCTTCGTCCTCTCCCTCTATGCCTTCCTCTTCGCTGGTCCTCTTCCCTATTTTTTCCTTCTTCCATATCCTTTTAGCTTTTCTTTTTTCTTCATTAGTTCAGTCCCAGATCTACCCCTTTTAGCCGTTTCGTCTTCTTAACCCTATTTTCCAATCGTTCTTCCTCGCTATTGTTTTTTCTTGCTATCAATGAGCTCACATCTTTTTTCAATTGAGTCCTTCCTCACTTCCCAATTTTTCTGTAACCCTATCTTCGTCCCCTCTTTGGTTCGTGCATCCTTCTTGAGCTTGCAAGGCTGTTGTCTTTTCGATCTGGTGTTGCTCATATCTATTTTTTCTAGTTTTTGTCTTGTTGGTTTGTCGTTGTTTCCCTGCTCGTTGCTGTCAACACTTTTTTCTTTTCGATGTACACCAAGCTTCTTCTATTAACTCCACTTCTGTTCCCGCTTCAGTTCTTGTGTCGAGCTCCCTGTGGAGCTGCTGGTGCTCCTGTGATTGGATAGGGGGTGGTATTCGACAGATGCAATTTGGTCTGTCTTACAGCTGCGTGTTAGTTTGGGTGTTGATTTTGTTTGTTAGGTATTTTGTGGCCAGGGAGTTTGTTGCTTTTGGGGCCAATGTTTCAGCTTATGGTGTGTTCTTTGTTCCATTTCCATGGTTGTTGTACCCATTCAGGTTTGCATCTTCTTCTCTTCATGCTTCAGACTTCACCTCCAACCTTTACGTGGTAGCCACTTTAGGCAATTTCGGGCATGTGGTCATATTCACCTGATGGATTTTGTTTATTAGACTGGTTTTCAACTAGTGATTCCATCTTTCTTGGTTAGGATGGTTTTGTGATGAACGCGATGTGTGTTGGACGTGCAGTAAATACATCCACCATGTTTTGTCTCGCAACTATTCCCTCCGTGCCTGGTAAGCTGAGTTTCATTCACTAAGTTTTATACTCTTCTCCTAACTCAGTGAGCTTTGTTCGGGGTCACGACTTCAACCGTTGTGCTGTCTGTGTTGCTACAAAATGTGGTGTTGTGGTTTTCAATGTACACCGAGCTGTCATCTTATTCTTTGCAAGTTGAGGTTTGTACTATGTTTATGGAGTTTGTTGTGCTCTTTGAGTCTTGGGGTACTTCTTTTGAAGATTATTTTCTTCTGCTTTGGTTTTGGGATGCTAGGTTTGTATGTGGTCTTGCTCAATTGGGTTGTGGGATTAGAGTGCTTTTTTAGCAGCACAGATGTAGCGCATTCTTGTCATGCTCTGTGGTTTATCTCTTGCTTATTGGTCTTGGTGTAGTTCTCTTAACCGGTGTTGTGTTGTTTGTGTAGTGCCCTGTTCGATCTATTCGTTTTCTTTTGCTTTGTTTTTGTGTTCCTTGTATTAGGAGACTAAGTTTTTTTCTATTTAGTTGTAACAACATGGAATTTTAGTGATATAAATTAATTATTAGAATTTCAAAAACAGGGATTTACGCAAACGATGGAATTTGGCCATGAAACTTTGACCGATGAGTTCATCTCGGAATTCTGGTCAACTTTCATGTTTGGAGTTTCGCGAACGGAGTTCGTATGAAAAAGTTATGGACGAAATAAGAAAATGGACGAAAAATAAATAAATCAGAATTTAAATATATATTATACCTTATATAACTAGATGACCTGGGCAGCTAATGGCCCACGCGATCGACCGCCATGGTCGACCTACTAGGCATTAGTGTTCCTAGTGATGGTTAGGGTTGGTATGGTTTGGTTTATAAAATATATATAACGAATGGACGGATATGAATTAAAATGAATCCAATGGTTTAAGGTCAATTCCACCCCCATAAATAAAAGGCTAAGGCCTCATTCTTTTCCATATAAATCTGAAGTGGCAGCGGAGCTCTGCCATTTTCTCTTTCTCCAAACCTAATTTCTAAAATAAAAAATATATATATTCATACACAAAAAATCAAATCCAATGTGACGAAAAGGAATTTCGCTCGATCCGAATCGATTGTTAAACCGACCAAGACCGTTCGAAACGCCTATTTGTTTTGAGAACACGACACATTGGAACACAAACAGAAGAACATTTCATTGTATATTACAGCAATTTCATCATATTACAAGAATATACAGAGTATGAATGAATAAAATACATTCGATAAATATCAGAGATTACAATAAATTACATAGCTGCGGAAAATAATACAAAACACAGCTGAAAGGAATATATGGATACAGAGCTTTTCCGAATATCATTCCAGCTGTAAACCAGGTTCCTGTGAATATAAATCTGCAAAACCAAAACTACTAGCTGTCCGTGTCAAAATAAGGGCACCCAGAGTTTAGGTTAAAACAATAAACTCCAGGTCAGTAATGTGACTGGTGTGAGAACTAAAACAGTTATTAATCTTTATTTTAAAGTTAGGTAAATCAAGGGACAACGCCGTATAACATGGAACGGGTTTCCTCCCAAGAATACCAGTGCATAAAACAACAACGCAATGCTAAATAAAGAACAATGAAGCTATTATAAGACCCAGGTCCCATCAAACAATGCAACACAAGCCGGAGGATAGGGTTTTACCTTGTAATAGCCAAAGAATGCTTGATACGCTAAATTTCATCTTTTATTATTACTATAAGTGTATAGTGTCAAAACAATTTCAATCATAAATATCAATCATAGACGGCATAAGTGCCCCATACCACTATGTCGCCATATATAGGTTCTACAATCAAAACCGCAAAGTCACGTATTGGAAGATGGATTTCCATCTACGAACCGAGGCAAAAGATAATCCTCACCGAATTCGAGACGCTCTAGTCTGTGTCTCAGGCTACAGCCGCAACTGCACCTAGGAGCCACAGGGCCGGTCCACTAGATGTGGATTAAATAAAACCCTGAACACTACGTTTCGCCGCCCTATGGGGCGTAAATGAGCAAAATGACTCCATTGGCTCCACACAGTCACCGATATATCTGAGGCGCCTCACAACAGCAACAACCACACAGGTGAAAATAATATAAATGTCAGGGCTGCTAGGTCACTGACACCACCTCTAACTAGAATGAGACGCACGTTCTCCCTGGATCCTCTCCCGTTTCTGGTTCATACCGGGGTGTGAGGCTCGCGAATCAACGTTACACAAAGCTATGCCACATAGGCGGTGCTTTGATCATCAACCACAAGACTTTGCTTTTCAACAGAAGCCTTGATCATTTGCCACAAAGGCATGCCACACAGGCAATTCACTCCATGCGATTGATATCCATCAATATATAACCCCTGAGCACGTACGTCTCAGAGAAGGGCGTTAAGCAAGAGAATGAATTCTCCGCCGCCAAAAAGATATATATTTAATAAAAATCAATTACACAGAATAAAATCCAATGTCAGACACACAGTCCATTTACAAGTTCGTTTTGGGTCTGAACGAAACCGGAGGCACCTTGTACCTCGCATATCCATCGATCTCCAAGTACGTCTAGACGATCACCAACTGATTCCCTCCTCTTGGGTGTACATCCCAATCAAGATCATCAGTAATCACCCAAATGATGTGAAGACCTCTGGTCTTCAACCACCGTCTTCTTCCTCGACACATCGTCTAATCAGTTATTCAGAGTGGGTTAAACCCGGTCTTTCTGAATGACTCGCGTATATAATAAACAAGTGTTACACAAACACAACATACGCCTCATTCCAATTCAGAATATTCTTATACTTTGGGAAAGGTTTCCATTAATTTTATCAAAGATAAATTCTTTCAATTTATTCTTTAATCTTTCTTTGAATATCAATTCAATTTAGCCGGGATTAGCGAACCACACCGAAGTAATCATTTATTTTATTTCCCAATCCCAACCTATTCATCCCATGAAGTAAAACTGGTAATACTTCATATCTAACACCACGGTGTTATCGGTAAATTCAATTACCATTTCACGTTCAAATCTAATTAAAGATTTAACTATCGCCTGGAGAAAAACTGGTGATACTCCATTCTCGATTATTTCAATCTAATTAAAGATTCATTAAAACTCCACTTGGTTTTAATCTTCCCAAAAATCAATATCTATGATTATTTAACTTGGGAAATCATATCCCATCTTTAACTGGGTTAAAGAACCAAAGTCTTTTACAACACGGTTCACTATAAACCCAAAATCACATTCAAATTCAATTCCAATTAAATACCATTTAAGTGGTATACTTCATTAAATCTAAATAAAAATATTTAATCTTTTTCTCATCTGGGTTTAAGAAAAGTGTTAATGAAGACACCATTCACGACAAACCCAAATCACATTTGATATTAAATACAAGGCTCTGATTAGAAAATATATCGGCTTATATTCAATATCAAATCCTACGACCAACAAATATCGTATCGGAAATAACGATATAAATATATCTTTCAAATTTCCATAACAATATCTGTTTAATCACGAAATCCAACATCGAAATATTCCAAAGGCAATTTCGATTCAAATCCATTTCCACTTTATATATTGGAAATTCTGGTTATTTTCAAAAACATTTTAAATCCACTTTATTTATTTTAAAAATAAATGGGGTTATAATTCTAGTTCAAAACTAGTTCATTTCGATAAAAATCTATTTTTATCTTTTCAAATATGGATTTTTTCATCCCAATTCTTCACATATCATTTCTTATGATTTTACACAAATTGTTACTATTTTTAATAATTTTATCAAGGCCCGTACAGTCGATTTCCATCAACGGCCATCGAACTGCACTTACATCGACCTTTTCCAAATTTGATTTGGACATAATTCCAAATACAACCGTTAGATTTCAAATCTCTAATATTCATTAGAAAGCTTTTTTCGATATGAACCCAACGGTTCCGGTTTTAGGAGAATCCGACGGTCGGATCTCCCGTAATATTCATTCGAAGTCAATGGTCGAAATTCGCGAACTGCCACGGCGCGGCGCGTTCTATTCAGGCCATTTAATATCTATAATATATATATTATATATATTTCGTTGATTTCAGTTCAAAACGTATTTTATAAATCGTTTTAAATTCGTTTTCGAAACGATTTCAACTTCATATTCAATTTCGAATCAAAATTGAATATTCCACATCATCGATATACAAATGATAATATTTTCAAAATATTATATTTTGAAATCACTTATTTTTTTATAATCATTATAAAAACGAATATAATGTTGAATCACGCTGTATAGCGTTTTGATTATGACAACTATACATGTACACATATATTATTATAAACTAATTTTGTTTTGCAGGAAGAAACTCAACAACAGATTCAAGAGCTCAAACTAAATATTATATGTGTTTAAAGTCTGTTAGTATTAGTATTTAATTGTTAAAATCTTCCTTGGTGATACACACACATGCACGTTTTCAATTTATAAGATTATACAAGACATACACAAGGCATAGGCATGAAGCAGAAAACAGACGTCTAAAAATTTTAAATCAGACGTCTGTCTGCTGAAAGAAAAATAAACTTATCACATTATTCAGACATCTAAATATTGGCTAAAATAGCCTATTTCTTTGCTGTTTGAGTTTTGTTCAAAACCAGACATCTGAATTTTTTAATTCAGACATCTGAATTTTAATTTAGACATCTGAATTAAAAAATTCAGACATCTGAATCTGAACCAAAATACACTATTTCCTTTCTGATTTGATTTTTAAAATAAACAGACATCTGAATTTTATTTTCAGACATCTGAATTCCGAAGAGTTGCATCCTTTATGAAGAGATACAACTATTTAATCCATATCTCTTCATCAAAACTCTTCATGATCAGTTGTATCTTTTTATATATTGTAAATAGAAAATTGCTTAGATGATCTAACAACCGAATTTTATTCTAATTCTCTCTATCTTATTCAAAGCTCTCTAAGTTCTAAAAAGCTATCTACTTTCATACTTGAGACTTTTAAACTTCCATATTCCTTCACGCACTTCACGATTATCATCAAGGAAAGGCTATAGGAAGGGTGTACTTAATATTCGACAATCCGTGTTATCAATAACACAAAAGAGTCAACAATTATTCTGTATTAGTGAAGACCTCTTCAGTGGTTGAGGCAAGAAATCCCGTTCAGTGGTTCGGGTAATTGTGAACCTGTTCCTCTGGGTGAAGTGAGGGTTTTAGTGTTAGTGAAATACCAAAAGTGAGTCTGGGACTGGACGTAGGACAGTGGTCCGAACCAGTATAAATCGACTGTGTGATTTACTGCTTACTACTCTACCACATACATTATATCCTATACTCCATTCTATACGATCCTACTGCTGCATAGACTCTTTCAATTGGTATTAGAGCTTGGTATTTTAGAGATCGTAACAACATCCTAGAATAAATGGCAATAAAGAAATCTAGTAAAGGCATTAGAAGGTGGAAGAACAACAAAGCAGAAGCGACGGAGCAAGAGAGCAAATGTTTAATGGCTAAAGTGAGATCACAATCGGTATGTGAGGATTCATTATATAAAGATCGTTTATTAGACCACGAAAAATTATTAAAAGATTTTAAAAGTTTAGGTAAACTTAATACAATTATTTTAGCCAAGTCTAAAAATTGTGAGCAAGAAAATTCCAAATTAAAAGAAGAAAACAATTTTTTAGTCAAACAAGCCAAATGTTTTGAAAATACCTTAGAAGAGCTTGTTTTTCAAAAAGATTTCCTTCAAAAAGAAAATGAGCGACTAGAAGATAAAAACAATGTTCTTTTAAAGGAAATTGATCTCTTGAGAAATAGAAATGAATCATTAGAAGATTCTTTAAATAATTCTAATTCTTTAGTTTCGTCTCTTGAAATAGAGAATGGAGCTTTAACTGAAAAGAATTTAGAATTATCTAAAGAATATGAGTTTTTAAAGGTTAATAATAATACTTTGCAAAATGAAATGTCTGATTCGAAAGAAAATTTTGAAAAATTACACTCTTCTTTAGTTAATCCAGGATCTCAAATTTGTCGTCTCGAAAATGAGAATAGTACTTTAAAAAGGGAGAATTCTGAATTAAATAAGAAAATTGGTTTAAAAGATTGCAAGAATTCTTTTGAATATTTCAATCGCGACTTTGGAATCAAATTTGAAAAATATACAAATAAGTTCGCAAAATTTAATAAAGGTCAAAATGATTTAAATGATATTTTATCTTGCTCTAGACCTTTACACGATAAAAGTGGCTTAGGGTATAATAAAACTAATCATAGAACTAGTACTAGATATGCTTTCATGTATAACAAAAGTTTAACTGCTAGTACTAAAGCATGTGTAACTCGAAGATCAAATTTCTATAGAAATTCAAGTGCTTCTATGACTAGAAACATTTATAATAGAAGTACAAAAGGAAATATTAATAGAAATTATCTAAGTATTTGGGTTCCTGTAAATTGGAAAAACAGAGAAAGATATATCGATAATTATTTTAATTCTGTAGTCAATAATGAAAATTTTATTTTTAAAGGTTCCATTAAACCCTCTTGGGTATGGTTACCTTCTATTTAACCCATGGACCCTGACAAAGAAAGTGGGTACCAAAGGATTTATCATATTTTTGCAGCTACACCACAAGAAGGTTATTCCAATATTTCTGAAATATTTGGAAACAGAGCTCAGAATAAATTAAAAACTCTAGTAATCTTATATATTTTATCATATTTCATTTGTTTGAATGTTCATGGCATCAAAACTTTGTTCTATAATTCAGTCGTCTGAATGCGCTTAAAATGATTATCATCTGTCTGTTTGTTTGTAAATACTTGTGCTTATGTTGTATGTTATGCATATTCATGTGTATTATTTACATAAGTATTTCCTTTTTGTCAATGACAAAGGGGGAGAAATATATGATAATATATGCATATTGATAGGGGGAGTTACATATATAGTTGTCATTATCAAAAAGGGGGAGAATGTTGAATCACGCTGTATAGCGTTTTGATTATGACAACTATACATGTACACATATATTATTATAAACTAATTTTGTTTTGCAGGAAGAAACTCAACAACATATTCAAGAGCTCAAACTAAATATTATATGTGTTTAAAGTCTGTTAGTATTAGTATTTAATTGTTAAAATCTTCCTTGGTGATACACACACATGCACGTCTTCAATTTATAAGATTTTATACAGGACATACGCAAGGCATAGGCATGAAGCAGAAAACAGACGTCTAAATTTTTTAAATCAGACGTCTGTCTGCTGAAAGAAAAATAAACTTATCACGATATTCAGACATCTGAATATTTTAATTCAGACATCTAAATTAAAATATTCAAACATCTGAATATTGGCTAAAATAGCCTATTTCTTTGTTGTTTGAGTTTTGTTCAAAAACAGACATCTGAATTTTTTAATTCAGACATCTGAATTTTAGTTTAGACATCTGAATTAAAAAATTCAGACATCTGAATCTGAACCAAAATACACTATTTCCTTTCTGATTTGATTTTTAAAATAAACAGACATCTGAATTTTATTTTCAGACATCTGAATTCCGAAGAGTTGCATCCTTTATGAAGAGATACAACTATTTAATCCATATCTCTTCATCAAAACTCTCCACGATCAATTGTATCTTTTTATATATTATAAATAGAAAATTGCTTAGATGATCTAACAACCGAATTTTATTCTAATTCTCTCTATCTTATTCAAAGCTCTCTAAGTTCTAAAAAGCTATCTACTTTCATACTTGAGACTTTTAAACTTCCATATTCCTTCACGCACTTCACGATTATCATCAAGGAAAGGCTATAGGAAGGGTGTACTTAATATTCGACAATCCGTGTTATCAAGAACACAAAAGAGTCAAAAATTATTCTGTATTAGTGAAGACCTCTTCAGTGGTTGAGGCAAGAAATCTCGTTCAGTGGTTCGGGTAATTGTGAACCTATTCCTCCGGGTGAAGTGAGGGTTTTAGTGTTAGTGAAATACCAGAAGTGAGTCTGGGAATGGACGTAGGATAGTGGTCCGAACCAGTATAAATCGACTGTGTGATTTACTGCTTACTACTCTACCATATACATTGTATCCTATACTCCATTCTATACGATCCTACCGCTGCATAGACTCTTTCATATAATCGATATAAATATCGTTCGCGTCAAATGGCGCATATCTAACCAACACGACTTTGTATATTTCAATAACTTCGTTATTCTATTCAATAAATGAATATTTTCTTTTATTCAATACATGAATATATATTTTATTCAACACATGAATTTATATTTTTATTCAACACATGAATATATATTCTATTCAACACATGAATTTTTATTCTATTCAACACATGAATTTTTATTCTATTCAACACATGAATTTTATTCTATTCAATACATGAATTTTCTTCTATTCAACACATGAATTTTCTTTCTATTCAACACATGAATTTTCTTTCTATTCAACACATGAATTTATATTTTTATAATATTCCTTATTTTCCAAATTGGAATGAGGCCCAATCAATTACCATATACCGTTAATTATATGGATTCCCTACAACACATGTATATAATAGCAACGATAAATCATCAACCATCATCCAGAGTGCACCACACAACTGCATAAGCATTAGATATAAATAATTTATGCTTACACAGTCTGTCAACCCATCGATTGACATACAACTAAACAATCGGGATTAGTGTACGTCAATATCATCCCAACACCCGTGTGGGGTTTCAATCAATCAAACACATATTTTATTTGTACAGTTGGGTGATGTGTAAAATTTATCGTCCTAATCAATATCAGTCAAATCGGTGTACATAAACAAATCGTTCGATTTGTAAATGAATATTTATTTTATATACACGTTAAAAATTATATTTTTAACTATAAAATATTTATTCATTCCACATCACACAATCAATTTTCACAACACATCAATCAAACAAGTCATCCATGGTCTGTGGACAATGGGTGTCGGGTGCTGCTAAGCACCGTCTGCATCCTAGTATATATTTCAAACTAGAAATTAAAAAAAAGGTGAGGAGTTCTCACCTTTGGGTTCCACTCCGCCATTCTTTAATTCTGAACGGTTCGAATTTGCTCAAAATTCCAATGCGATCCTTTCCCGCTGTTCATAGTAAAAATCGCATTTTTAATATGATGTTTATAAAAATCCCGCCTTTATATAAGTAAAAATCTAGCCTTTACATAAATAAAAATCCCGCCTTTATATAAGTAAAAATCCCGCCTTTATATAAGTAAAGATCCCGCCTTTATATAAGTAAAAATCTCGCCATTATATAAGTAAAAATCTCGCCTTTACACCTAAAAATCGAATTTTTATTTAAAATCATTACACATAAAAAATCAGATTTTTACTTTATGCTAAAATATATATAAAAATATGATTTTTCTTATGCTATAACCTATATAAAAATTAAATTTCATTGAATGAATGAAAATAAAAAATTACAGTTTAAAAATGGAAGGGGGGCTGTCCTGCGATGTACTGGTGAAGGGGAGGGGGTGAGTTCGACGTCGGAGGGGCGGGGAGAGGCGGCGCTACCATCGTAGGGGGGGTCTGGTTGTGCTCCATTGGTTGTTTGCGGTTTCCGTCGGTGGGGTCTTCGATTGGGGCGCGGTCGATTGAAGAACGAAGGGAAGGAGAAGAAGAGGAAGAAGAGGAGGGCGGATGACTGGGGCGACGACGGAATGGGGTGGCGATGGGCAGGGGAGGCGCGAATTGGTCTAGCGAGGGGAGGCGCTGAACGAATTTTGAGGATTGGGGAGAAACTGTCGGGTTTTAATTTATGAGGAGGGAGGGGTTAGGTTATACGAGAATATATATTATATATTTATATTTTATTATTATATATTTTTTTCCTCCAAAGTGTTGACTTTTATTCTTAACTCAGATTCAAACCGAACGACTGTCTTCCCTAGCTAATTACCCCCATTCCGAACACAATGAGATATGTTTCGTAAGCCAATTCCATCGTTTCGATCAGTTTTCATTTAAATTTACATTTAAATCATTATATTGAGTTTTAAACGTACATTTCAATTTACTGGGGTCACATACGGACTCTAAAAATTCCAGAAAAATTATTTCTAGCTTCGTATTGCTGATACGGTCCTAACAAAACTAATTCGTCAAATTCTGAGACCGTTTGAAAAATGGTCATTTTCTGGTCGATCGAAATTGACTAAAACTATTCAAACACGTTTTACTTCACCACGCTCACATATTGATTCAGAACATTATGAATTTTGAAACATAGCAATAACATGACATCACGGATCCAACAAAAGTGGTTTCGTCGAAAATCGAGGTCGTTTTGTAAAATTCCCATTTTTAAGGGCCAGAATTCCATAGCGACTATTCTTAATTTTCAACTGGACGTAACTTTTGATTCCCGCTATGAAATTTCAATTTTTCGGATTCGTTGGAAAGATATTCTCAATTAGATTCAGATATTTTTGGTTTCGCTAAAATCCGGTTTATTTTGAATCTTGTACATTCATTTGAAATATGAAATCGAATTTTCGAACTACCGCGCCATTTTCAATTCCTTTTATAATTAAAATAAATTATTTATATTCTAACCACGATTCGAATAAATATATACATTCTAATTCTATTCAGAATAAATTTCTCGTCGTCATTAGTTAAAATAATTCATTTTAAATATTCAAAATTCATCAAAATTGCCAAAATAAAAATTTTAAATTGGCTCAGATTTCCGGATTATTACAATCTCCCCCACTTAAAACTTTTCGTCTCCGAAAAGGAACAAAGCTGAAATTTGTTTTACAAATCAATTCTACTTCCATTATTTTCATTATGGCTTAAGTTCTTCAACTTTTCAGTTTCTAAGAACTTTTCAAATTTTCCAAAAATTTGGCTAACACCCTAAATTTTCGAAAATTTCGCCGTAACCTCCCCTACACCGGGAGCTTCGGGATATTTCAAATAACCTCCCATGGCCCTCACCAATCCAAAAAGAAAAAGAAACAGCCAAGCGGCTAGCCAATCGGCTCATAAAATCATCAAAAACCCAATAAATTTGTAAATATGTACCAATTTGTTGGGCAAACAATTTTATTCTTCTGCTCTAGCCTTCTTGCTATGACCTGTTCAATGTAAGTACAAGTACAAGCATGCAAATGCGACTAATTTTCAATACAACTCACTATTTGGTTCAATTTAGCTAAAGGTCCAAATTTAAATTAATCAAACAACACAACCAACAATCAATTAGTTGATTATCCTTTCAAACTCATAATTTTGATACATATACAGAAAATCAAATTCTTGATGCCAAGTCACAACAATATATTCTAACTATATTTTGGTTCTCACACTAGTCAATTGGAAATATATAGATATCCCACTTTCGGCACTCGAATATAAATTCTGATGATGATATATCAATCATTAGAATCACCCCCGGGTGACTAGAGTGTAATTCTATATCCATCCAGTATATTTGAGACTTCCAATACACGTGGATCAGACGTATATGAAAATCTCTATATACTGGATTGTCCAAATAAATTTAAAATAAATATTCAAATACGAATAATAAAATTTAAATTTTCAAAACAAAAATTGTTTTCGTTTTAAAAATATACTCTTCACACTCGTTCTAGGATACTACTGATCCTATCTCTAACGAGTCATTCCCATTGGATATTAATAATCCAATTTCTGAAGAATTCTTTCGTTTGGTTCTAACGTGTCTTGTTCTTCGAGCTCTGTAAACCAAAGCTCTGATACCAAATGTGAGAACCCGTAACTTCCCCGGTAAGGAAAGAGCGGATACTTTGAGGACAAGCCACATCAGAACGCAAACAGAAGAACATTTCATTGTATATTACAACAATTTCATCATATTACAAGAATATACAGAGTATGAATGAATAAAATACATTCGATAAATATCAGAGATTACAATATATTACATAGCAGCGGAAAACAATACAAAACACAACTGAAAGGAATATACGAATACAGAGCTTTTCCGAATATCATTCTAGCTGTAAAACAGGTTCCTGTGAATATAAATCTGCAAAACCAAAACTACTAGCTGCCTATGTCAAAATAAGGGCACCCAGAGTTTAGGTTAAAACAATAAACTTCAGGTCAGTCATGTGACTGGTGTGAGAACTAAAACAGTTATTAATCTTTATTTTAAAGTTAGGTAAATCAAGGGACCACGCCGTATAACACGGAACGGTTTTCCTCCCAAGAATACCAGTGCATAAAACAACAACGCAATGCTAAATAAAGAACAATGAAGCTATTATAAGACCCAGGTCCCATCACACAATGCAACACAAGCCGCAGGATAGGGTTTTACCTTATAATAGTCAAAGAATGCTTGATACGCTAAATTTCATCTTTTATTATTACTATAAGTGAATAGTGTCAAAACAATTTCAATCATAAATATCAATCATAGACGACATAAGTGCCTCATACCACTATGTCGCCATATATAGGATCTACAATCAAAACCGCAAAGTCACGTACTGGAAGCTGGATTTCCATCTATGAACCGAGGCAAAAGATAGTCCTCACCGAATTCGAGAAGCTCTAGTCCGTGTCTTAGGCTACAGCCGCAACTGCACCTAGGAGCCACAGGGCCGGTCCACTCGATGTGGATTAAATAAAACCTGAACACTACGTCTCCCCGCCCTATGAGGCGTAAATGAGCCAAATGACTCCATCGGCTCAACACAGTCACCGATATATCCGGGGCACCTCGCAACAGCAACAACCACACAGGTGAAAATAATATAAATGTCAGGGCTGCTAGGTCACTGACACCACCTCTAACTAGAAAGAGACGCACGTTCTCCCTGGATCCTCTCCCGTTTCTGGTTCATACCGGGGTGTGAGGCTCGCGAATCAACGTTACACAAAGCTATGCCACACAGGCGGTGCTTTGATCATCAACCACAAGACTTTGCTTTTCAACAGAAGCCTTGATCATTTGCCACAAAGGCATGCCACATAAGCAATTCACTCCATGCGATTGATATCCATCAATATATAACCCCTGAGCTCGTACGTCTCAGAGAAGGGCGTTAAGCAAGAGAATGAATTCTCCGCCGCCAAACAGATATATATTTAATAAAAATCAATCACACAGAATAAAATCCAATGTCAGACACACAGTCCATTTGCAAGTTCGTTCTGGGTTTGAACGAAACCGGAGGCACCTTGTACCTCGCATATCCATCGATCTCCAAGTACGTCTGGACGATCACCAATTGATTCGCTCCTCTTGGGTGTACAACCCAATCAAGATCATCAGTAATCACCCAAATGATGTGAAGACCTCTGGTCTTCAACCACCGTCTTCATCCTCGACACATCGTCGAATCAGTTATTCAGAATGGGTTAAACCCGGTCTTTCTGAATGACTCGCATATATAATAAACAAGTGTTACACAAACACAACATACGCCTCATTCCAATTCAGAATTTTCTTATACTTTGGGAAAGGTTCCCATTAATTTTATCAAAGATAAATTCTTTCAATTTATTCTTTAATCTTCCTTTGAATATCAATTCAATTTAGCCGGGATTAGCGAACCACACCGAAGTAATCATTTATATTATTTCCCAATCCCAACCTATTCATCCTATGAAGTAAAACTGGTAATACTTCATATCTAACACCACGGTATTATCGGAAAATTCAATTACCATTTCACATTCAAATCTAATTAAAGATTTAACTATCGCCTGGAGCAAAACTGGTGATACTTCATTCTCGATTATTTCAATCTAATTAAAGATTCATTAAAACTCCACTTGGTTTTAATCTTCCCAAAAATCAATATCAATGATTATTTAACTTGGGAAATCATATCCCATCTTTAACTGGGTTAAAGAACCAAAGTCTTTTACAACACGGTTCACTATAAACCCAAAATCACATTCAAATTCAATTCCAATTAAATACCATTTAAGTGGTATACTTCATTAAATCTAAATAAAAAGATTTAATCTTTTTCTCATCTGGGTTTAAGAAAAGTGTTAATGAAGACACCATTCACGACAAACCCAAATCACATTTGATATTAAATACAAGGCTCTGAATAGAAAATATATCGGCTTATATTCAATATCAAATCCTACGACCAACAAATATCGTATTGGAAATAACGATATAAATATATCTTTCAAATTTCCATAACAATATCTGTTTAATCACGAAATCCAACATCGAAATATTCCAAAGACAATTTCGATTCAAATCCATTTCCACTTTATATATTGGAAATTCTAGTTATTTTCATAAACATTTTAAATCCAATTTATTTATTTTAAAAATAAATGGGATTATAATTCTAGTTCAAAACTAGTTCATTTCGATAAAAATCTATTTTTATCTTTTCAAATATGGAGTTTTTCATCCCAATTCTTCACATATCATTTCTTATGATTTTACACAAATTATTACTATTTTTAATAATTTTATCAAGGCCCGTACAGTCGATTTCCATCAACGGCCATCGAACTGCACTTACAACGACCTTTTCCAAATTTGATTTGGACATAATTCCAAATACAACCGTTAAATTTCAAATCTCTAATATTCGTTAGAATTCTCTTTTCGATATGAACCCAACGGTTCCGGTTTTAGGAGAATCCGACGGTCGGATCTCCCGTAATATTCATTCTAAGTCAATGGTCGAAATTCGCGAACTGCCGCGGTACGACGCGTTCTATTCAGGCAATTTAATATAAATATATAATATATATTATATATATTTCGTCAATTTCAGTTCAAAACGTATTTTATAAATCGTTTTCGAAACGATTTCAACTTCGTATTCAATTTCGAATCCAAATTGAATATTCCACATCATCGATATACAAATGATAATATTTTCAAAATATTATATTTTGAAATCACTTCTTTTTTTATAATCATTATAAAAACGAATATAATCGATATAAATATCGTTCGCTTCAAATGGCACATATCTAACCAATACGGCTTTATATATTTCAATAACTTCGTTATTCTATTCAATAAATGAATATTTTCTTTTATTCAACACATGAATATATATTTTATTCAACACATGAATTTATATTCAACACATGAATATATATTCTATTCAACACATGAATTTTTATTCTATTCAACACATGAATTTTTATTCTATTCAACACATGAATTTTCTTCTATTCAACACATGAATTTTTTTTCTATTCAACACACGAATTTTCTTTCTATTCAACACATGAATTTATATTTTTATAATATTCCTTATTTTCCAAATTGGAATAAGGCCCAATCAATTACCATATAACGTTAATTATATGGATTCCCTACAACACATGTATATAATAGCAATGATAAATCATCAACCATCATCCAGAGTGCACCACACAACTGCATAAGCATTAAATATAAATAATTTACGCTTACACAGTCTGTCAGCCCATCTATTGACATACAACTAAACAATCGGGATTACTGTACGTCAATATCATCCCAACATCCGTGTGGGGTTTCAATCAATCAAACACATATTTTATTTGTGCATTTGGGCGATGTGTAAAATTTATCGTCCCAATCAATATTAGTCAAATCGGTGTACATAAAAAAATTGTTTGATTTGTAAATGAATATTTATTTTATATACACGTTAAAAATTATATTTTTAACTATAAAATATTTATTCATTCCACATCACACAATCAATTTTCACAACACATCAATCAAACAAGTCATCCATGGTCTGTGGACAACGGGTGTCAGGTGCTGCTAAGCACTATCTGCATCCTAGTATATATTTCAAACTAGAAATTAAAATAAAGGTGAGGAGTTCTCACCTTTGGGTTCCACTCCGCCATTCTTTAATTCTTAACGGTTCGAATTTGCTCAAAATTCCAATGCAATCCTTTCCCACTGTTCATAGTAAAAATCGCATTTTTAATATGATGTTTACAAAAATCTCGCCTTTATATAAGTAAAAATCTTGCCTTTATATAAATAAAAATCTCGCCTTTATATAAGTAAAAATCTCGCCTTTATATAACTAAAAATCTCGCCTTTATATAAATAAAAATCCCGCCTTTATATAACTAAAAATCCCGCCTTTATATAAGTAAAAATCCCGCCTTTATATAAGTAAAAATCCCGCCTTTATATAAGTAAAAATCCCGCCTTTATATAAGTAAAAATCCTGCCTTTATATAAATAAAAATCCCGCCTTTATGTAAATAAAAATCCCGCTTTTATATAAGTAAAAATCCCGCCTCTATATAAGTAAAAATCTCGCCTTTACACCTAAAAATCGAATTTTTATTTAAAATTATTACACATAAAAAATCAGATTTTTATTTTATGCTAAAATATAAATAAAAATATGAATTTACTTATGCTATAACCTATATAAAAATCAAATTTCATTGAATGAATGAAAATAAGAACTTACAGTTTAAAAATGGAAGGGGGGTTGTCCTGTGATGTACTGGTGAAGGGGAGGGGGTGAGTTCAACGTCGGAGGGGCGGGGAGAGGCGGCGCTACCATCGCAGGGGAGGTCTGGTGGTGCCCCATTGGTTGGTTGCGGTTTCCGTCGGTCGGGTCTTCGATTGGGACGCGGTCGATTGAAGAACAAAGGGAAGGAGAAGAAGAGGAGGGCGGATGACTGGGGTGACGGCGGAATGGGGTGGCGATGGGCAGGGGAGGCATGATTTGGTCTGGCGAGGGGAGGTGCTGAACGAATTTTGAGGATTGGGGAGAAACTGTCGGGTTTTAATTTATGAGGAGGGAGGGGTTAGGTTATAGGAGAATATATATTATATATTTATATTTTATTATTATATTATTTTTTTTCCTCCAAGGTGTTGACTTTTATTCTTAACTAAGATTCAAACCCAACGACTGTCTTCCCTAGCTAATTACCCCCATTCCGAACACAATGGGATATGTTTCGTAAGCCAATTCCATCGTTTCGATCAGTTTTCATTTAAATTTACATTTAAATCATTATATTGAGTTTTAAACGTACATTTCAATTTACTGGGGTCACATACGGACTCAAAAAATTCCATAAAAAATATTTCTAGCTTTGTATTGGTGATACGGTCCTAACAAAAATAATTTCATCAAATTCTGAGACCGTTTGAAAAATGGTCATTTTCTGGTTGATCGAAATTGACTAAAACTGTTCAAACACGTTTTACTTGGCACACTCACATATTGATTCGGAACATTATGAATTATGAAACCTAGTAATAACTTGACATCACAGATCCAAAAAAAGTGGTTTCGTCGAAAACCGAGGTCGTTTGCAAAATTCCCATTTTTAAGGGCTAGAATTCCATAGCGACTATTCTGAATTTTCAACTGGACGTAACTTTTGATTCCCGCTATGAAATTTCAATTTTTCGGATTCGTTGGAAAGATATTCTCAATTAGATTCAAATATTTTTGGTTTCGTTAAAATCCGGTTTATTTTGAATCTTGTACATTCATTTGAAATTTGAAATCGAATTTTCGAACTACCGCGCCATTTTCAATTCCTTTTATAATTAAAATAAATTATTTATATTCTAACGACGATTCAAATAAATATGTACGTTCTAATTCTATTCAAAATAAATTTCTCGTCGTAATTATTTAAAATAATTCATTTTAAATATTCAAAATTCATCAAAATTGCCAAAATAAAATTTTTAAATTGGCTCAGATTTCCGAGTTATTAGATCATATGAAATTGAGAGGGTTAACAGATCTAATGGAAAAGAATGCAAATTGACGCTCCAAATCAGATTCTCTCCTCTTCTTGTTTTCTTACATCTCTACAGATCAGGAATTTTCCCCTTTCCAGATAAATTGTAGATTTATGAGAATTTGGGGATTGTAGGCCTAAAGGGTTCAAACTTTGGATTTGGAGGCTATCCGGTGAGTGGGAAATTTATGAATACAGTTATAAAAAGTTATCTATTTTGTTTGAATTAGATTTAAATTTTTATGCCTATTCCCTATCAAATCTATTCATTTAAGTATTGCAAGTTGATTGACAACCATAAGATCTGATTATAAATATTGTTAAATCTTGCGAATTGTAAGTGGTCACTATGCTTAATATTAATTGTTAAAACTTGACCACAAATTGTCGATAAAGGCAAGACGGTTGCCACATCCTCATATGAATATGATTGGGGAGGAGGGTCCGGGAGCGGTAACGTGGAGGGCGGCAGCGGATGGTGAGAACGGGAAGATACAGAGAAAGGTTGGAACTAGAATTGATTTTATCTTTACAAGCTTTTTGGTTGATTATAAGAAAATGATAAAAAATATTGACTATTGTAATGGTTTTTTTTGGTCTATATGAAACTGAGGAGGCTTTTGTTAAAAAAATGTTAAAACTAGAATAATGGAATTGTGGTTGTGCATAATTATTAATTGTAGGATTCTTAAACTTGTTTACACATGTTCCTACAGTTATGTTGTAAAATATGTTGAAGTTATGGTAAAGCACTATAGATCTGGAAATCAGTCAACACCATTTAAATGTAGTTACATTCCAGATCTCTTGGTTAGTGTTGAATAATGAAATTATGTAAATTTGGGTAAAAATATATGATTAGTAAATTTTGCAATTTTAATATTAAAAATATGCCAGTTTGTATTCAATATTGTTGGGTTTTGCTTAATTGTTGTAAATATGTCATTTCCCCCCTTTTGCATAACAAGGCTTTATTTTGAAATCACAAGAGGTGTGACAAAAAGATCAAAAGGGGAAAACTAATACAAATGTACGTATAAATATAAATATAAATATTTGTGCATAATTTTCATCAACTATTCCAAATTATATATTTATGTATAATTCTTGTGATTTTGAAATATGCCAATACCACCAATTAGGCATAATTTACAATGATTACAGCTAAAAGTCTTTGTGTAAGATTGGAACCTTTTGGCAAGATTGAATACAAAAATGAATATTTAGTTATTTACTTGAGCAAATCATTTAACTTGTAATAACAAAAAATACAAATAAAAATAATAACTGCGTTGAATGCACAAAAACATAAATATAAATATATACATATTATCCGTCCAAATCAGCATAAAACGGTAAAAATATAAATTATATGGAATATGAGTATTTGGATAAGGTTCAATTATGGAATTATATGTAAATGTAATCCATATTGAATTAATATATTTGTGGTGACCATTTGTAGCAATCAATATAATTAATTGCTATAAATAGGACTGCAAATCAATAAATAACAATTGTGACCAATGTGGATTGGAGGAAAGTAAATATAATAGGATAATGGGTATAATTCCTAAAAATAATTAGGATAAAGGTTGTACAACCCAAATTAGGAAATTTATATTATAACCGCATTTGGACATGAGGTTAAGCTCAACTTGTGGTATAAGCCTGCTAGGAACCGACCAACAAATCCAGCAATCATAGGTAGTCAGCTTAATGTGAGGGGTCTAATGCGTAAATATAAATGTACTAAGGAACGAGGTTAAGTTTAACTTGTGGTAGAAGTCTGCCCCGATCTGACAATCCTGCATCCACAAGTAGTCAACTTAATGTGAGAGGCTTGGTACACACACACCACACACAGATATATATATATATATATATATAACAATCAACCTATAAATAAATAAACGAATAAGGATGGTAATTGTGTCTGTAGGAGTACAACAATTAGATACCTTGGGACTGATAAATAGTTTCCTTAGTCATAAAAGGCAATAAAATTAGAAATAAAAGAAAATGGGTGTCATAATGGGATTAATGAATATTGATTATCGTTTAATTACTAAGTCCAAATTAGTGAAGAGATCAAATAAATACCCAAGGGAAAAAGAGGATATAGCCTTCCGTATTTACATTAATGAATATGGAACTTATAATTAAAAATAGAGTTGAACTTAGTAGGTTAATAATGTAAAATACTATTAACCATGTAAACCCGTGATGATATTAAATCCAATACTTATAGCATTTCTGTGTAGAGGGACTAAACGGGAATGACTTAATAACGTATCCCACTTTATCCCAAATAGGGTAAAGTATTAAAGGCCAATTGGGTACGAACCAATAAACTTCGTGTATAGTTCACTTCCTAGATCTTAAGCGGTTGGGTTTGAAGAGACCATCTGGAAACAGGTCTTTCAGTTTAAGGGTCTTAAATGGAAGGTGTGTGTGAGCCTACCCAAACCTGGAAACTAAAACGTCAGATATGGCTACCTATCATATGGGATGTAATAAGCGACTAAGGGGGTTATCTAACAGGTCAGTTAGAAGGTATAGCAAAAGATAAAATACCATCTCTCACCTTATGCAGGGAAAGGGTATATGCGTGAATGACGTAGGACCCATAGCTAGTGCCCTCTAGTTTATGTTAGATAAATCTTCGAGGAATGATAAGAGTAGATGAAAGTACATACACACACACACAAATATATATATATATATATATATATATATATATATATATATATATATCGAAACCTCGTAACTAGGGGTCTAACCTCAATTAAATAACTAGCCATGTTCTGGTATAAAGGCTTCATAAATATATGAGTAAAATGTCCTATCTCGGTATTATACTTTGGGAAGAGTAGTACAGTCATGTGCAAACATTTACAAGGTTAGGCTAGAATCGCTAACCTTGTTAGGCATACATCTTGGGTTGAACCAAACGGGATACATATGTATATTATAATATGTGTTGTAAATTTCATGTTCACCAGAATCTTATTGTCCTGACCCCCTCCTCGTTACAACCTCCCAAGTTTCTAGAGAAGGTCGGGTTCTCACAGGTGTTTTAGTTTGGCTTTTGGTTCTCGTTCTCTCTCATGCTCGGAATTGGCAAAGTGACTTACTTTGAAAAAGGTAGTTACTTGAGTTGATACTAGTTTATCCTATTTTGTTTCCATTGTGAGTTATCTTATCATACTCTGATTATGCTCATGCTCATTTATTGCATGCACCATATTTACACGCTCCATTCTTAGATGTGTTTGATTTTTGATTTTTATTGAAATTTGGGCACAAAAAAGTGTGAGGTGTTACATTTGGTATCAGAGCTTAGGTTAAATGATCAGAGGAATTAGTTAAATTAGGATTCGTGAGAGAACGTAATTCGATTTTCTTTTCTGTTTTTCTTAGTCTTTCTTACTCGACTTTAATTTATTTCAACGATGAATTAGTCGCGGGCCTAATTATATAAAATAGGCTTTAAGCGACTAAGAGTTGATATATGTTGAGTCTGGGTTTCTAGCCAATTATGTCTTACCCTATAGTACATTGGCAATCTCGTCGTGAAGAGCATGAGGGCGAGATATGGTGGATTTCGTTGATTAGAGTTTGGCAACTGGAATAATAAAATATAATATAAAAATCTAGCTACAACCGAGGTAGTCATAATCCCTGGTTTTAGGTTTTGTTAGAAGTTACGGTTAAGACTATTACTCGATCAAAAACGAGGAAAATCCACGTTAGTATGTCGTATCTATTTCGGAAATATAATTACGAAGTATATCCATTTTCCACTTCGTGGAATTTCTTAACCTAATTTTGTTGAATGTTTCAATGAGTTCTTGGCCTTATATTCGAGGAAATTCAATTTTTTAAACTATATTAGAAAGAATATAAACGAGTTTTGCAATACGGGTTCGGAAAATGGTTTTATAAAGGTCTAGTTTTATAAAGATATAGTTTTAAATTTTCAATCTATTCGTGTTTCAAAATTTTAGGGTTTTTTTGTAATTTTAATAAATATATAATCTGATTGGTAGAAAAGATGGAATTAAACACAACAAGGATTATGCCACTAAACTTGAAAATAATAAATATCTATTCCTTGTGATTTTTAGTGTCCCTCTTCCTATATATATTGGATAATTTATTGAAATTATCACAATTAATCCATAAGATTCTAGAGCTCCAACATTTTTGAATGCAAAAAGGTTTTTCCAGTTTGAAATATAAACTAGAATACAAATAATAGTAGTAAGAAAATGGATTTATAAATACGAAACCATTAGTTTATAATAAATTCCATTTTTGAAAAGTTTTAAAAAATTCTTCGAAGAGGCTAAGAAAATCCTTCATCCTTATGTTGGGGCATTTGGTTTTTGAATCACTTAGTTTATATCGGCCAGTAAGGGGGAAATCCATTTTAAATTTTATTTCGGGTTTCTAGCTGATTTCCTGTTCTAAGTTCTTTCGATTCGGTGGTCGCTAGTCTCTTTGGAGGTTGGGAAAAAGGCTATGGAAAAATAATTTTCTTAATTCGACGAGTGGTAGAAGTCGATATGAGAATTCGGTTGGTAGTAGAAGTTGTTTCGACGTAATAGAAATCTTAATTTAATTTATATATAATTTATACGGGTTATTGGTCCAAGGTTCAAACCGCGCCCACTATGGGGCAAGCGGTCGACTGCTCTCTTAATGCCAGGTCGACCGCTACTCCACGGTGAGTGTGGACTGACCTGACCGGAATCAGCTGAACGATATATATATATATATATATATTACTCAGCCTACTCTTTCTCCCCCAACCCCAAAATTTTCACCATACCCAAACGCTCCTCCTTCCCAAGTTCCAATCCAAACAACCCTGCTCCATTTCGTCCCTAATTACCACCAAAATCCTTCTCTTGTAGCTCCCTACCCAATTATACTTCAGATTTGTAGTTTCTCTTGCATGCTTCGTTGATTCATCCATGGCACCTCGCAACCAATACCCCGGTCTTATGCCTCAGGAAGCCGCTTGGCTAGATTGTGATGATGCAAAGATCAAGCACTACTTAGCCACAACCTGTTATGAGTTTCAAGTTGGTCGACTGGTGAAGTTCGCCGATTTCGCCGCATTTGGTTTGGAGGAGCTTTTTGTCACCACAGACCTAGCACCGATCATGCGCTTCGAAACTTTTGAGCGCGACATGTATCCACGCTATGTCTGTATGTTTGCGCCTAGATGAATGTTGACATCGACGATGAGTCTTGCATCATCCGATCCGAGGTCATGGGCACCCACATTGAGTTCACTGACGATGACTTAGCTCAAGTTTTGGGCATCTCAACAGTCGGAGCATAGCTTGATGCTATAGAGATGGATGACCCTCAGATCCTTCAACGTATCTTTCTTGGAGAGCTTGGAGCCTGGACCACCGCCAATCTACGACCCATCCCCCGCATAGTTGTGCGCATCATACAACACAACATCATCCTGAAGATGGGAAGCTTGAAGCAGATTTATCCTTCTATTCGCCGCGCCACCTATGCTATTCTTGGCGGTACATCCGTCAAATGGGTACGCGTGCTTATGATCCATCTTTATGAGCCCTTCATCGGCACCCCACAGAGCCATTTTCCTTATAGTCATCTTCTCACCCGTGTCTTCTGACACTTCCAAGTGAGACATTCTGGGGAGACACCGGTGAGGAAGCTGCCGACCGCCGTTAGCCACACCACCCTCTAGAAGATGGGCATTCAACTGCCCGATGCTCTTGTCCCCGCACCACCCGCTCTAGCTCAACAACCTCAATAGCCCTAGCAGCCTGGCCATGATAGCCCAGAGCTCACTACAATCCGCGCTATGCAAGTCGAGCTCCGAGAGGTTCGCGACAAGCAGCGCTGACAGGCGCGTGAGATTGGCTACATCTCCGCCATACTACGCTCCTGGCGCAGACGTGGTAATTGATCAGGCTCCAGCCGCGGAGGTAGACCAACCTACAGTGGGTAGTTGTGGTCGTTGTTTTTAGTGCATGCCCTATGCATGTTGTATCTTGGATCGTGTGTTTCCCTTTCAGTCATTTTTATCTTTGTTGTAGTTGTAGTAGTTGTAATTGCCAGTTATGAAAATCGCACAATTTTGGCTTATGAGATTTTTGTGTTTAAAATTGTTTTGTCGTTCACGCATACTTATTTGGATGGAATCTCATTCACAAACTAGCAATTTGTCCTAGAGCTGGGAATTGTTGAGTTAAACTTTATAATTTCCTCTGTGTAGTTAAGCTGAGAAGTGAAGTGCAGTAAAACAATTAATAGAAAGATGAAAATAACAAGCAGCAACACAAGAGATTTGTTTACGCAGAAAACCCAATGAGGGTAAAACCATGGGACTAAAAGTCCAATTCTTCCACTATAAGATGATAGTAGGATTACAAGAACTCACCATAAATATTGGATGGTTTACAGTATTTCTCTCACTCATATATGTAAGTGTGGAATATAAAAGGTTCTCTCATAATGCTTGTTGTGGCTTTCAAACTTTTTTCTTGGAAATAATGTTTCCATTTGGATTTACAGAAATATGCATAGAATTTGATATATCTTCACACCTTTCACAATATTTGTTGAGCATTCCAATAAATTAGGAGGGAAACCCAACAAATCTCCCCCTTCTCGACTTAATCAGGGAATACCTCCATGTTAAAACCATCACAACAGTCATCAAATTTCTTAGTTGGTATGGCCTTCGTCAACATGTCTGACCAATTATCATCAGTATGAACTTTGTTGAGTTGCAACAACTTTGCTTCTAACACATCTCTAATCCAGCGATATCGAACATCAATGTGTTTCGATCGGGAATGATAGGCTAAATTTTTAGCAAGTTGAATTGTACTTTGATTGTCACAATAGAGATCATAACTTTCTTGTTTAGCAAGAGATATCATACAACGAACTCACCACAAATATTGGATGGTTTACACTATTTCTCTCACACTCATATATATAAGTGTGGAATACAAAAGGTTCTCTCATAATGCTTGTAATGGCTTTCAAACTTCTTCCTTGGAAATAATGTTTCCATTTGGATTTACATAAATATGCATAGAGTTTGATGTGTCTTCACAACTTTCACAATATTTGTTGAGCATTCCAATAAATTATGAGGGAAACTCAACAGGAAGAATAGAATTTTGTGTTGGAAAATTTTTGGTAAAGGATCAGTTCCTTGTCACGGGTATATAAATAAATAGCCACTCCTTGTAAAAACTAAAATTTATTTTGGTCTTCTGTGTGATTTCAGTTTTTGTAATTTTTGCTCGATTGACTTCCTTCTTCATCGACGTGTGACTTGAATTGTTTAAATTTCCGTAAAATATATTTTTGATTTTTTTTTTTTGGAAATGTTGTTGGGAAAAAAAATCTTTTATTCATTTTCTTATTTTATAGGAAAGTGAAATGGTTTTGAAAAGAAAATTTCAAAATAAACATGACAAGTTTTCAAGCGGGAATTTATTTTTATGAATTTTTTTATCTTTGGTCACATGAACGGTGTAAGGAAGATTTTTTTGAATGCTTTGTGTGCATGTTTAGCAGTGCAATAGGACCGACGATACGATAAAAAAAGTTAATGGTAACAAGGAAAAGGTTATTTTTGACTTGGAGGCATTTGTTTCCATACCCTGTCAACAATGCGCGCGAGCTATTAATTAACCCATTTTATGTTTTAGAGCTTGTTTTAAGCCTCCTTTATGGTCTACAGATGGAAATTTTCGTAGTATTTTGGGTAGCTGAGGTGAAAATTTCATTGTAGGGAGGGAAATGGAAAAGTTGTAAGCGGGAAAAATGTTAAAATAATTCGCTTAGATTTCCTTTTTTCGGTTTAGAAGCAATTAAATAGAAACGATTAAACTGCATGACATTTTGGATGGTAGGGTTTGGATGCAAAATTGGTTATTTCACACTTTTATTCGTAATTGTGTGAGGGTAATGGGTGAAAAAGAGTTTTCAAAATCTGCATTCGTATAGAACTACCACTATATTTAGGATGTTTTGCATCATGTTTTCAAAAGTATTTCAAAAATTTAATGCAAATATATAGGAGGATCCGATTAAAATCATCTTGCATGCATATTTTATGGTTGAATTGCATTATGTATACTATGCACAAATACGCATGGTTGCAAAGTGGATGTACACAAATTGGTTGCGTAGAATAGGACTATAGGCGTCAGAATTTCGGGACAAATTTCCCTTTAAGGAGGGAAGAATGTAACAACTCGGAATTTGAGCGATATAAATAAATTATTAGAATTTCAAAAATAGGGATTTCTACAAACGATGGAATTTGGTAACGAAACTTTGACTGATGCGTTCATCTCGAAATTCTTGTCAAGTTTCATGTTTGGAGTTTCGCGAACGGAGTCCATATGAAAAAGTTATGGAAGAAATAGGAAAATAACGAAAAATAAATAAGTCAAAATTTAAATATATAATACCTTGTATAACTAGCTGATCTGGGCAGTCGACCGCCACGGTCGACCGCCGCAGTCGACCACCACGGTCGACCTACTGGGCGTTAGTTTTCCCAATAATGGCTAGGGTTGGTAAAGTTTGATTTATAAAATATATATAACGAATGGATGGATATGAATTAAAATGAATCCAATGGTTCAAGGCCGATTCCAAGCCTACAAATAAGGTGTAAAGCCTCATTCTTTTCCACACAAGTCTGTAGTGGCAGCGGGGCTCTGCCATTTTTCTCTTTCTTCAACCCTAATTTCTAAAATAAAATAAAAAATATTCATACAAAACAAATCAAATCTAATTCATATGAAATTGACAGAGTTAACAAATATAACGGAAAAGAATGCAAATTGACGCTTCAAATCAGATTCCCCCCTCTCTTTCTGTTTTCTTACATCTCTACAGATCTGGAATTTTCCCCTTTCCAGATAATTTGTAGATTTATAAGAATTTGGGGATTGTAGGCCTAAAGGGTTCAAACTTTGGATTTGGAGGCTATAAGGAAAGTGGGAAATTTACGAATATAGTTATAATAACTTATCTATTTCATTTGAATTAGATCTAAATTTTTATGCCTATTTCCAATAAGATCTGTTCATTTAAGTACTGCAATTTTATTGACAACCATCATATCTGATTATAAACATTGTTAAATCTTGTGAATTGTAAGTGGTGGTTATGCTTAATATAAATTGTTAAAACTTGAATAATGGAATTATGGTTGAGCATAAGTATTAACTGTAGGATTCTTAAACTTGTTTACACATGTTCCTACAGTTATGTTGTAAAATATGTTGAAGTTATGGAAAAGCACTGTAGATCTGGAAATTAGTCCTATTTAACACCATTAAATGTAGTTAAATTCCAGATCTCTAGTTCACTATTGAATAATGAAATTATGTGAATTTGGGGAAAAAGATATGACTGGTAAATTTTGATTTTAATATTAAAAATATGTCAGTTTGTATTCAATATTGTTGGGTTTTTTTCTTAATTTTTGTAAAAAATTTCCGCCTTTGCATAAAGAAGCATTATTTTGAAATCACAAGAGGTGTGATAAATAGATCAAAAGGGGGAAATTGGTGCAAATGTACATGTATGTGTGTGTGTATATATGTTTATGCGTAATTTGCATCAACAATCCAAATTATATATTTACATATATTGCTTGTGATTTTGAAATATGTCAATTCCACCAATTAGGCATAATTTACAATGATTACGGCTAAAAGATTTTTTGTAAGATTGAAACCTTTTGGCAATATTAAATACAAAAAGGAATGTTTGGTTATTTACTTGACCAAATCATTTAACTTATAATAATAATAGTAATAGTAATAATAATAATAAATAATAACTATGTTGAATGCACGAAAACATAAATATATATATATATATATATATATATATATATACACACACACACATATTATCCGTCCAAATCAGCGTAAAATGGTAAAATGTACATTGTATTTAATGTTGAATGTTTAGATAAGGTTCAATTATGGAATTATATGTAAATGTAATCCATAATGAATTAATATATTTGTGGTGACCATTTGTCGCAATCAGTATAATTAATTGCTATAAATAGGACCGCAAATTAATAAATAACAATTGTGACCAATGAGGATTGGAGGAAAGTAAATATAATAGGATAATGGGTATAGTTCCTAAAATTATTTAGGATAAATGTTGTATACCCCAAATTAGGAAATTTGAATTATAACCGCATTTGGACACGAGGTTAAGCTCAACTTATGGTATAAGCCTGCCCGGAACCGACCGAAAAATCTAGCAACCACAAGTAGTTAGCTTAATGTGATGGGTCTAATGCATAAATATAAATGTACTAAGGCACGAGGTTAGGTTTAACTTGTGATAGAAGTCTGCTCGGAACAGATCGACAAATCCAACATCCACAAGTAGTCAACTTAATGTGAGAGGCCTAGTACATAATACACACACACATAATAGTCAACCAATTAATGAATAAATAAATAAGAATAGTAATTGTCTGTTGGGGTACAACAAATAGATACCTTGGGACTGATAAATAGTTGCCATAGAAAAATATGACCGTTATGGTCATAAAAGGCAATAAAATTAGAAATAAAAGAAAATGGGTGTCATAAGGGGATTAATGGATATTGATTGTCTTTTAAATACTAAGTCCAAATTAGGTTAGAAATCCAATAAATATCCTAGGAAAAAAGGGGATATAGCCTTCCTTATTTACATTAATGAATATGGAACTTATAATTAAAAATAGAGTTGGACTTAGTAGGTTAATAATGTAAAATACTATTAACCACATAAACCTGTGACGATAGTAAATCCTATACGCATAGCATTTCCGTGTAGAGGGACTAAACGGGAATGACTTAATAGCGTAGCCCGCTTTATCCCAAATAGGGAAAAGTATTAAAAGCCAATGGAGGACAAACCAATAACCTTCGCGTATAATTCGCTTCCTGGGTCTTAAACTGCTGGAGTTGAAGAGTCCACCTGGGAATAGGTCTTTCAGTTTAGGGGTTTTAAATGGAAGGTGTGTGTAGGCCTACCCAAACTTGGAAACAAAAACGTCAGATATGGCTACCTATCCTACGGAAAGTAATAAGCGACTAATGGGGTTATATAATAAGGTCAGCTAGAAGGTGTAGCGAACGATAAAATACCATCTCTCGCCTTATGCAGGGCAAGGGTATACGCGTGAACAACGGAAGTCTTAACTAGTAAGGCCCATAGCCAGTGCCTTCTAGTTTATGTTAATGTTAGATAAATCTTCGAGGAATTATAAGAGTAGATGAAAGTATGTGTGTGTGTGTGTGTGTATATATATATATAGAGAGAAACCCCGTAACAAGGGGTCTAACCTCGACTAAATAACCATCCATGCTTTGGTATAAAGGCTTCACAAATATATGAGTAAAATGTCCTATCTCGGTATTATACTTCAGGAATACTACTTTTGGAAGAGTAGTGCATTCATGCGTAAACATTTACAAGGTTGGGCTAGAATAACTAACCTTGTTAGGCATACATATTGGGTTGAACCAAACGGGATACATCTGTGTATTATAATTTGTGTTGTACAATTCCTGTTCACCATAATCTTGTTGTTCTGACCCCTTCCTCGTTACAACCTCCTAGGTTTCTAGAGAAGGTTGGGTTCCCACAGGTGTTTTAGTTTGGCTTTTGGTTCTTGTTCTCTCTCATGCTCGATATTGGCAAAGTGACTTACTTTGAAAAAGGTAGTTACTTAATTTAATACTAGTTTATCATGTTTTGTTTCCTCTATGACTTATCTCATCATACTCTAATTATGCTCATGCTCATTTATTGCATGTACCTCATTTACATGCTCCATGCTTAGATGTGTTTGAGTTTCGATTTTTGTCAACATTTGGGACTAAAAAGTGTGGGGTGCTACATTTGTGCTACAGTATTTGTAGATCTTGTCTACAAATATGTTTTTGTGAGCCGTTGGAGAATGACTTAATTCTTCGTTTTGTTATTTATTTCCTTAAAAAAACAATTTTGGAACATCCTAAATGATTTGTTATCAAGACTATATATTCTACTGAGGACTCTTCTCCTCTTTGATGTAGAAGCTTTTAAAAAATTAGGTTATATAAAATAAAGAAAAGGATTAATAAAATTATTACACATATCAACATAGCATTCTGGAAACCATCTTTAAGGGATGAATCCCTTTGCCTAGACCATGGCATGCCTAATGCTTTCATTTGAAATACCATATCACAAGCAAAATTGCATATATAAGTATAGTACATGAAATGTTATTGACTTGTGACCAAGTTAAACCTGATTAGGATAAAGGAAAATTACTTCTAAAAGCTTCGATGGTGGATAAAGATAGTAATCTGTTAATGGTGCATATATATAAAACTCTTGGTTTGTTTAGGGTTTTCAGTATGACACTAAGTAAATTGTGATCTAAAGCCTTCAGAAAGAACGTTTCCCTTTGGTTTTTACTTCCATGATCTATCAAATTGGCAAGTTTAGTTTCAACAAAAACAAATTGTGTTTGGATAAGGTTTTAGGGGGATTGACATGGTTTCTGGTTCTACATTAGATGTGTCGACTTGATCCATGCATTATGAAGGAGATGAGACGATAAAATGACGGTTGATGAAATTTAGCAGTAAAAACGATTATGTATAGTGGCATAAATATTTCCATTGACCTATTTGTTTCTATAAATTATACGGGTCATTTTGTATTTTGAATGGTTCTTGTACATTAAAGGGAATATAATTAAAATGAAAATTAGGGAGGCATCCCTATTATACTTTCATATTGTAAAACCGGCCTCTGTTAAAGTTTCATTGTAAATTCGGTCCCTATTTTCTAGAAGCAAAGAAAATTATTATTGATACGTCAGCAACTTTTATAAATAATTGGTGATATGTCAACAACTTTCACTAGTAAAGTTTCATTGTAAATCCATCCCCTGTTTCAAGAAATAAAGGAAAAATTATTGGTGAAATGTCAGCAACTTTTATAAATAATTGCTGATATGTGACCAACTTTTATATAGTGTACAAAAAAGTGAATTTTTTTTTGGAGAAGATGGATATGCAGCACGCGGATGCACAGCCGATTAGACACCATAAGAAAAAAGTGAAAAATTATTGCCAAAATGTCAGTAACTTTTGTAAATAATTGCTGATATGTCGGCAACTTTCATATCGTGTACAAAAAATTTGTTGATATGTCAGCAACTTTTATGAAATGTTGCCGATATGTCTGCAACAATCGAGGATAAAAAATAAGGACCTAATTTATACTGAAATTTAATGAAGGACTTTTCGTGTATTTTAAACTTTAATAAGGACCTGTGCCAAAAGTACCCTAAAAGATAATTACATTTATCTTTCTATGTAAAGGCAATATTGTAAGTTTGTTGTATGTACTGACTTTCATTGGTGTTGAATGTTGACAACAAAAGATAAAGCCAACTGTTTAAAAAGATAAATATATTTATCTTTTTTCTACTTTATTACATAAAGTAATGTTGAAAATGATATATACATTAAATAATAAATAGAATTTTTTTAAAAAAAAACTTATAAATATATACAAAAATATAATTTCACAATTTTTGTAAAAAAATTAATATGTATATTAGTTTTTATTAAAATATATAGCTTATTTAAAAAATAATTTTGTTTATCTTATTAAAATAGTATAAACATTAAAAAGATATATAAATTTACCTTTGTAAAGCCATACATCAACTTTATATTGATAACATAAGGAATAAGATAAATACATTTATCTTTTTAAACAAGTAATGGTTTTTCCATTCAACAACATTTAGTTGAATATCTTATTTTATTTTAGATTTAAAAAAGATAGTTGCATCTATCTTTTCAAAACTGAACTTTAGATTTTAAAAAGATAGTTGAATATATATGTCATGTGTTAATTGTTAGTTGCAAATATGCAATGTTAATGAAAAAGCTAAACTTTTGATTACAAAATTGCATTTTTGTAATTAGCAATTTTTAAATGTTTAGTAGAATATCTTGTTTTATTTCAGATTTTAAAATTATAATTGCATCTATCTTTTACTAAAAGATAAAAAATAAGTTACATAGAATATCTTATTTTATTTCAGATTTAAAAAAGATAATTGCATGCATTTTTTAGATTTAAAATGATTACAATTGTTCTGTTGATTTACTATTTTCACTTGTTGTTTCATAAAGTCATAAAGGCAAGCCATGATACCTGTTGTATATGATAAGTGTTGAGAAATATGAATGTATAAATAGCAAATGTCGCTGAAAAAATAAATGTATGTATCTTACTTCTATTCTATTATATTGTACAGCCAATACACATCAGCAGCTTTATTGTATAGACTATACTTTTGTTTAAACAAAATAACAAAAGATAAAAGAACTTATCTTTTATATTATTTACATTTTTTTGAGTTCTTATTTGTTGATCTATGCTGTTTTTGCTAAATTTATTTTTGACATTCCAAAATGATAATCACTCAAAAAGCCGAACATAATTTACTACAAAATAGTGTAATATGAATGTTCTAATTAGCTATTGCTAATTTAGGTGTTGTTGTCATACTTACTTTGCTTGCCACGTTTGCCATGTTGATTAACTGAACAGAAACTTCATAGCAGCAAATGTAGTGGCATTCTTCTTCTCGGCCATCTCATTTGCACTAACAGTCATAAATCGGTCGAGCTTTGGAAACTTGCCTTTTGTCTTCAAGATTGACATGGTAGCCTTTGCTTTACTCTTCTCGTCAAATGATGCGGCAGCTGCAATTGTTGTGGTTGGAAGAAATGGTACGGCGATCGCCGTAAGTCGAGATATTAAGGTTAAATGGGATAAAATTTGTGATGATGCTAGCAAATTCTGCCCCATGTTAACTGCAACCATTGTTTTCTCCATGTTTGCTTCCATTACTTCTTTCTTGTTGTTGTTTGTCATAGTTGTCGGCTTAAATGAAAGATCTTAGCAAAGAAATATTTGTGATATATACTTGGTTCTCATCTACTGTATATGGTTCTTGTCTGTTGTTTTATGGGATGAAATTGTGGTGATCTAGTTGTATTATAGGCAAGAAGAAAAATAATATGAATGTTGTAATTAGCTATTTCTGCACATGTTTGAAGCTGTGTATTTTGAAATAATGTTTTTTTGAAGCGTTGTGTTTATTTGAAGTTTCTTATTTTTTGCTTGTACTTGGCAAGCGGTTTAGTTATCTATGTGTCTTTGTGATTCACATCAACAATTTATACCTCCAACTTGCAATATCATTTTGTCCAGACTGAAAAAAGATATATGCATTTATCTTTTTCACAAAACATATAGCAATATATGTTGTTATATTATATTCACAAAAGAAACACCAATGTATATTGGAATCTAATAATATATTACACTTACACAAATAGTATGAGATTTATACATACAATAATTTGATATCATTTACGCTGGAAAACATAAGGTAATTAAGCATCCGCAAGAAATAAATTTGAGAAATATAAATACATTTATCTTTTTATTAATATCCCACTTTTTTTACTCATTAGCAAGCCTAAAACTTCCAAATAGCTTCGAAAGCGAAATTCACCATAAAAGTGCCAATATATACAACTTAGTATGAGTCTACACTTATAGTGAAAAGATACAATTTGTTATGGAAACCCTTATGTATATTTTGACTCCATCGTGCAATTTGTTGTTGAAGGGGCAGTGTTATGTGAAGACAATGGAGAAGTTTTCTACACCAAGTATGCATCTTATCTTGTCAAAGGAAAGTACTGTCATGAGATGGCCCTTGGAATTGTCCTTGCATGCATCAAGAGTCATGCAAATCGGTATAAGCAATACATTGTTCAAGTCCTCTCGGTACATATGGAATTTTCTGCATTGGTATAAGCAATACATTTGAAGTGAACCTGCTACATTTATGTTCCTTTTTTGCATCGGTTTTCTGTAATGATCATGCAGAAAATTGGGTGGTTCATAATAATGTATTAGTAATAAAAATAGCAAAGAGACACTAAATGCATGAACTGAATTGTAATTGAAATCATCTCACTACAATGGTGCTTGTAATTGAATTGATGTTCAAAACTGTTATCTAATATAAAGAAAAAGATAAACGTTTATATTTTTAGTTGTTTAAGCACAAATCATCATACAAATTTCCAATTAGTCCATACGCCAACAAAAACTGGTAATTAATCTCACACACCAACAAAATGGAAGCAGAAAACAAATGTTATAAGGTAGAAATAAACATTCAGTTTGTTGTATGTACAGACTTTAAGTTTGTTGATTGGCCTTATCTTTTATCTTTTAGTAAAAGATACATGCAATTATAATTTTTTTATCTTTTAGTAAAACCAAAATTGTAAATAAACATTCAGATAAAAGATAAAACCAAAATTTCACGCAAATCTGCTGCTAAATTATATGTAACGTTTAAGTAATAAACATTCAGTAGGCCTTATCTTTTATCTTTTATCTTTTAGTAAAAGATAGATGCAATTATATTTTTGATTGGCCTTATCTTTTGTCTTTTAGTAAAAGATAGATAGTAGCAGATTTTCGAAAGTAATGTTTAAGTAATAAACATTCAGTTGGCTTTATCTTTTATCTTTTAGTAAAAGATAGATGCAATTATATTTTTGATTAACCTTTTCTTTTATCTTCTATCTTCTATCTTTTAGTAAAAGATAGATAGCAGCAGAGTTTCGAAAGTAATGTTTAAGTAATAAACAATCAGTTAGCCTTATCTTTTATCTTTTAGTATAAGTTAGATGCGATTATATTATTTTTGTTGAAAAGATAGATGCAATTATCTTTTTTAAATCTGAAATAAAATAAGATATTTTACTAAAAATTTAAAATTTGTTAATTACAAAAATGGATTATCTTTTTTAAACCATCACACATGTACAAAATGAAAGCAGAAAACGATTAGTTCAGTTTTATCTTTTTTAAATCTTAAATAAAATAAGATATTATATGTAAGAAATAAACATGTTAATATTTATCATTTGGTAAAAGGTAAAATAAGATATTTTATGTAACTTATCTTTTATCTTTTAGTAAAAGATAGATGCAATTATCTTTTTTAAATTTGAAATAAAATAAGACATTCTATGTAAAAAATAAACATTTAAAATTTATCATTTAGTAAAAGATAAAATAAGATATTCTAC
The DNA here is from genome assembly GCA_030737875.1 of Allium sativum. Lineage (NCBI taxonomy): Eukaryota > Viridiplantae > Streptophyta > Magnoliopsida > Asparagales > Amaryllidaceae > Allium > Allium sativum. The sequence goes on along the minus strand of CM060926.1, from coordinate 9,230,819 downwards.
GTAACTTATCTTTTATCTTTTAGTAAAAGATAGATGCAATTATCTTTTTCGTAGCAAAAGAAATAGAAGCATCCACCCAAAAACGAGCACTAAAACAATTGTTATTGAAATCAAACACAACTATAACAAGTGAATCACACCTGCTAAAAAGATGTAAACAAATAAATATATATATATAACTTATCTTAATTAGAAACTAATTACACAAAATACTACATAAGAAATCATTTTCAATCCCAATTTTTGAAAAAAGATAAATCATTTATCTTTTATAGATAAAACACACACAACCATGACCATCCATTGCATTCATCACCTATACATAATAGAAAATTTACTTAGTTGTACGTTTAAAAGTTAAACATGGAGGCAAATTACCATATATGCATATTAGAAAAACACTTCCACACCAAAACATAAAGCTAAAATTATTTATCTCTTTGTTTAAAAGCTGAATTTATCATTTCAAACAATTTACATGTTTTCACACAATATAATATACATATTATATGTTTTAATATTATTATGAGTAATTGAATTCATCATATGCTGCAACTAAGAAATCAGACAATCATGTGATTTGGATATGTTTATTATTTTAAAAAGATAAATACATCTTTTTACAGAAGTTATATGTTTTCATGCAATATAATATACATGTTTTATCATTTAGTAAAAGATAACTACAAATATGGTGTTGACAATGTCATTCAGAAATTTTAGCAACAACATTACCTGCATGAATGGAGTTCACATCTAACCAAACAAAATAAAAAGAGAGTAAAATTTTGCAAGTTCATATGTTAGAAAACTTTTCAAATTCGAATAAACACACAAACATAAATCAACTATGATAAAAGTGATATTATATTCAAGAGTTGATTCACTTCTAGGAGCGTATTAAAGTAATTACACAATTCACGTAACTTACAAAATTTGAAGTCAATTTGAATTGAACTAATGGAAGGGGAAACACGCTCCAAACTTAAAGAGAATCACAAAGAACAACGCATTTTTTGTTACAAATCATTCAGAGCTGACTATGTTTTTTTTTCGTGAAGAATCGCCATTTTATTTAAGATATGACATGAACCGAAATCACTATTTTACGTAAGCATACATTTCAGATCAGACATGAACCTCACCTCAACACCTCGTCGCCTTCCTACATCGGTCGCACACTCGAGGCCAATCCTTGCCTGAAAAGACTGCTTGAGAAGATCGCCTAAGAAGATCAAGTGAAAGCCGATTTGATTTGAGAATAAATAATTGTGTTTGATTTGAAAAAACCGAAAGCAAATTTGGTTTGAGAAGAGAACGATCGATTTTGTCCTGGTAAAAGATTGTTTTAAACCCGCATCCTTAAAAAAAATTGGACCAGACTAGTAAGCCCTTCACAAAAATTTCCACTAATTAAATCTTAAACTCATTAAACAAAAATAACTTGAAAAAAGCAAATACTACAAAAGAGTGTAACACCCCACACCTTTATATTCCCAAATTTCGACAAAATCGAAACCCATGTGTAGCTGCTGCTTCCAGGCGGTTCGTGGTCTCCGGGCAGTTCACGGTTCGTGGTGATAGGGCGGTTCGCGGCTCATGGTGCAAGGGAGTTCGCGGCTCGTGGTGTAGGGCGGTTCATGGCTCGTGGTGTAGGGCGGTTCGTGACCGAGACCACAGAGTCGAGACCCGAGACTCGAGACCCAAGAGCCGAGATCCGAGAGCCGAGACCCGAGAGCCGAGATCCGAGGGCCGAGATCCGAGAGCCGAGATCCGAGAGTCGAGACCCGAGCTTTCATATACTTCTGCATGCATTCACGGAAATGGGCGTAACTTCCAAACCGTAAGTCCGATTAGGCTAAACGAAAGCTCTACTTGAAGCCAATTCAGAGGGCTACAAGCTTTATTTTGCAAGTCACCGTAATTGCTGTTTTTGGGCCCAAAACAGGTCGTTTGATAGGAGTTTTAGGCATGTTTATGTCGATGTTGCGATTTTGACCAAATCGCTCTGTGTCTTCTGACGTTGCTATCACCTCTTGAGCACGTTACTATCCAGGAATTCCATGTGCGACATATTTTACCAAAAAGTGTGTCAACAAGTTTGCCCCCCAGAACATATCTTGTTGGTTGAAGGAAGATGTTTTCTGGATAATCCGAGAAATCCATATTTGTATAGAGATAGAGGTAAAACAAATGTGCTACATCCTGGCAAGAGCCAAACCTTCTAGGTATAATCCATACCCGATTTCTTTTGTCACATCCTGACAGGACCGCTTGCAGTTCTTTAAGTATAATCCATACTTAAGATTCCAAAGTGAGTATAAATCATACTCAGACCTGAAGTAGAGCTACGCTTGCCATATCCTAACAAGATAGTCCATCCCCAAGCATAATCCATACCTAGAGTTCCATAATAAGTATAAGCCATACTTTGCCGAGATCAAGAATCTTGTCACAACCTAGCAAGACACTTGAATTTACCAAACACAAGCCATGCTTGGAAATCCTTGCTTATTCAATTCAAAATGCAAAACCAAAGCAAATCCTGATTGGTTTGACATAGAATCCAGAGGACGCTTTGGGGTTGCGTCCTAACCACGTACGTGTGTACTCTGATTCAACCAGTCAGAAAACCTAATGAAAGAAAAAACAAATCTTAAAGCCTAAGAAATGCAGAAAATGAAAGTTGATCTCATCTAGATCAGTTGATGATGATCCCGCAATGGCTCGATCCAGGACCATTTCCACTCCTTGGAACGGGAGGTGGCAGCGCATGCGTAGGCGCTGCAGGTTGTTTCACAAACTCGGGTAGCTCTCCACGTCTAACCCGTTCTGCAATCAAATCACGCAGGTGCCTGTAGTCATTTTTGTCATGACCATCCATATCATGGAATATGCAGTGTTTTCCAGAATCACGCTCACTTTGTGATGGCCCCCTCCTGGGAGGCTTTGGATGGGAGATGACACTGTTTGTGTCCATGTAAATGTTGGTGAGCAAAGCATTGAGTTTCATGTACTTTTCATATCTGGGCCCTCTCCGGGGATGAGTGTTGTGGTCATTCTTAACAGTAGCTTTTCCCTTGCCTTTTCCATAATCAAACGGTTCTCCGCCTTTGAGCATGTTGACATCGAGAACTTTCTTCTCGGAAGTTGCATCTTCTTCTCGCAGAAATCTATCTGCTTCAAGGTAGAATTCGCCGAGATTTCGCGGTGGATCTCGTTATAGAGATTTTATGAATTCTGAGTTATCCATGACACCGGATACCGCTGCCATCAATACCATCGATGGTTAAGGGCAATCAACTGATGCTGCTGCAATGTTGAATCTTTCCAGAAATGAGCGTAGAGTTTCTCTGGGCCTCTGCTTGATTGTGGTGAGCGACATTACGTTCTTGGGTTGAGCGATGTGGACCCGAAACTGTTCAATGAATTGGGAGACCAACATGTTCCAACTATTGACCGATTCCATTTCTAGCTGCCGAATCCACATGGCTACTATATCAGTTAGAAAGAGGGGAAAATATTTTCCATGACGTTTTCCGATGCCATTTGAACTTCCATATGACGTTTGTAGAGCATGAGATGCACGATAGGATCTGTTCTGCCATTGTAAGGCTCCAGAACTAGAAGTTTGAAATTTGGAGGATTGCAAGATTTCCTGATTTCTGGTGTGAACGGGTTGTGATTGATGTAACGACCCGGATTCTACACATCATAGGATCGTAGAATATTTATTTCTTTCCCATGTGAAGTCGTATGGTCATGTAACTTTGGGAAACATCCATTAGAATCATTTCCCATGTTCATGATTTTTGTTGATTTTTAAATGACCATTTTGCCCCTAGTTGGTACTGTTTTGGCCATAACTTTTGATTGGAAAGGAATTTTGACCTGAAACCACTTCCATTGGATTCGTTTGATGGTTTACCTTTCCGTAGAGTGGTCATAATAGCTAAACTGACTTACCGTTTGGGAGATATGGCTGAAATAAGGTTTGGAGGGTGAAAAACTGCTTAACCGGGCCAAATCGGGTGATTAGTGAGTAGGCCCATAACCCATTTCGGTATTAGGGTTATGGGGAGGCTGAAATGAAGTAGAGAATCATTCCATTTCAGTTTTCTAGCCTCCATTTATCTCCAAGGAACCCTAAAAATGGCCTCCAACCTCTAAATCACCACCAAATCACCTTTTGGTCAAGGATTTGGCTTAGCAACCTCTAATCAAGGAAGATCTACACCAAATCAACATTGAAGCTACTGTTTGGCATTGGGATTCATATCAAATCAGAGATTTATTTCAGATCTTAGTTTATTTGTGGCTAAGGTGAGTGATTTGCATAGTTTTGCACTAATTATGGCTAATTAGGGGTGATTAATGTTAATTAGCGAATTTAAACATGATAAAATTCTGGAAAAATGTTTATAAAATACGGAATGATGTTTTAGACTTCTGATATGAATTTGGGTTAATTTGGTTAAGTTTTGCTAATCATATCATAAGTTTCACCTCAACATGCTTAAGGGAAAATATGGGGTTTTGGCTATGTTTGATCCATTTTAACCTATCATATTGTTGTTTTGATGTTTGTGATTGATTATATATGTTTCTATGACTGTATGGTATGCTTTGTGATTGATTAGAATAGTTGGAATGGTCGAAAACGCCGTCGAGGGGCATAAACAACTCGCTGGACAAGGTGCAGGAGTTCGGATCGGATGGGGATTGAGGGTCGATCGGATCGCCCTATGGGATCGTGGGACATCACCACGAGTCAAGTCATCTCCTCCGAGCCGAACCATCTGCGCAAGGTCCACGAACCTCAACCGTGAACTGCCTCTCGTACCCGATTCGCTCATGTTTCGCACCCCGATCCGACCAGAGGGAGGTAGCATCCACGATCCACTTGTACTCGAACGCTCCGACCCGAATGCCCGCCCACGAGTTGAAGGAGCCATGAACCGATCTGAAGAGAGCACCCGATCCGAACCGTGGCAAGCTGGAGACCTCGACCCGATCCGCCAGGGGTGATGACGACCCGACCCGATCCAGTGAAGGAGGAGCATTCTGATCCGAACCGAACTGATGATGAGGGGGAGATCCGAACCGATCCAGTATTGACCAATAACCCGAGATGCAAAGGTAGTCCAAAGGGAAGTTAGAGCTCAGGATCCAGTTGGGAACCGATGAGTTCACTTCATGGTTGGGCTTTGCTGCGGGACGTGTGCTAAGGAGTTGTCGACGTTCATAACTTCGATTCACCACTGAAAATGAATGATGGGCTACTTATCAGTGCAGTAGGGTCATTATGACCCGAGGGGCAAGGTGATGGTAGCAAGACTACGTTATCAGTGCAGTAGGGTCATTATGACCCGAGGGGCAAGGTGATGCGTAGTAAGACTATGAGCCAGCGCATATGGGGTGAACAACTCCATGGGGCAAGTGGACATAGTAAGGATTGGTAAGGCTATGAGCCAGCGCAGATGGGGTGAATAACTCCATGGGGCAAGTGGACATAGCGAGGAATTAGTGGCTACGTTATCAGTGCAGTGAAGCCATTTATGACTTCATGGGGCAGAGTGATCGTAGCAAGGTATATGTTGGGTGATCGAAGTGGTGAATATCGTATGCTTTACGCACTGAGTGAGAGATATGAGGATGGATGCTATGTTTGATTGTTTTCCATCACTATGACATGCACACCTCCCCCACCTCCGTATCTTTACACTGTTTGATATGGCACCTTAGAGCGTTGTACCGTATGTAGTGCTAACTCTTTGGTTGCAGGTCCAGGTTTAGGTATGTTTTAGTCTACCTGTTATTGTTCACTTTAGATGCTTATCGCTCATACCAGGCTTTATGTCTGACCCAGAGTTTTATGTCTCCTCTTATTACTCTGGGTGCTCACACGAGCAGATTAGAGACAGGTTAGCTGGTGATGCGCGAGTAGCTGATTCGGAGGCGGGCAGGAGGCTTCCACGTATGATATATATATATATATATATATATATATATATATATATATATATATATATACATTCTCCCTGTGTCGTTGGTGGTCGCTACATGGGCATTAGTAGTGTACCTCATTTATCTTACTTTTGCTTTGAGACAGTTTGAAAAGTTGTAATAAGCTATATTTTGGATTTCCGCTGCTATGATGCTTAGTTCTGGTTTTTAGCTTATGCACTGTCTCTCCTATTTTATGTCAAGTATGTTATTATTATATTTTTTCTATGCACTGTGAGACATTCTACAGGTTCTTTGTTAGTTCAATTCCTTCTTCCTTTTCCTTCTGACGACCCGTTCCGTGCTAACTGGACATGTGTACAGCGCACTTTTGGAGTAAATGTCGGTTGGTGCGGGGCGGGCCGCCACATTTTGTATCAGAGCTCAAGGTTGCGTAGTTAACCTAGGGGAAGACACCAGGGAGAGATAGTACGTATATGAGAGCGCGTATTTGTGATTACTTTGGTTTTCAAAAGCTATATATATATATCCTATTGGTAGTATAAGAATGAAGTCGCACTGCACTAGCACCACTGTGGGGTTGTTAATCGTTTCCCTTTTTTAGATTGACGATGAGCCGAGACACGAGGGGTGCTGGTAGAGGAACCAACCATGGGAATGCCGCTGACATGAGGGCGATGTTTACTAACCTCATGAGAGACATGCTTAGAGAAGTGCAAGGGGCAGTCCCCAATCCCGGAGTTGGTGTTGGCCCAGTAGTGCAGGCGCCTAGGGTCGATTTCGCCAAGTTGTGCAAGGATTACACCAATCTTGGTGGGAAGCCGTTCCACGGGACGGAGTCGGCCACAGATGTTCAAGATTGGATGGATAGCTGTGATCGTATCTTTGATGACTTAGGTCTTGAGGATGCGATGAAGAGAAGGCTAGCGTCTCGTCAGCTGCAAGGGCGAGCGATGAATTGGTGGAATGCCATTAGAACAGCTACTCCAGAGGACCAGGTTACTTGGGTTCAGTTCAAGGCTCGCTTTAGCGAGAAGTTTATTGCAGCTGCCCAGAAGTCAGTATTGTTCAAGAGGTTCTTGGAACTCAAGCAGAATGGGAGGGCAGTTTCTGATTATATTGCTGAGTTCGACACTTTGTCGAAGTATGGACTGTCTCTCATTGACACTCCTGAGAAGAAGAATGAGAAGTTCATTACTGGTTTGGATGGATACTTGGGGGAAAGGCTTATCAACCACATCGATGAGACTTTTGAATCGATTGTGGGGAAAGCTTTGAGATCAGAAAGTCTTTACCCTAAGTCAAAGACTGAGGCTGCATCTGCAGAAGGGCCAAAGCCGCAAGCAGGCGGTGGAGGCAAGAATAACTCCCAGAATAAGAGGAAGCAGGACCAATCTAAAGGTGGCCAGAAAAAGAACAAGAAGGAGGTTGAGTGCTTCAGCTGTGGTAAGAAGGGCCATTATGCTAAAGAATGTCGGGCCTAGCCAGCGGAAAGGAAGTGCTACAACTGTGGTCAAGTGGGACATCATAAGGATAAGTGTCCGCAACCTCTTAAGGAGAAGCAGATTGTGAAAGCATATGCTATTGATGCTGTTCCTTCTTCGTCGAATGCCCCAACTGCGGCGGAGAAAGGAAAGAATGTTGTTATTCAAGGTATGCTTTCTATTTATGATGTACCAGTTCGAGTTTTGTTTGATACTGGGGCTTCCCGTTCCTTCATATCTAGTGACCTGGTAGATAGGTTGGGACTGGAACCCGAGATAGTCGATAGACCATTGGTTGTGACGAACCCGATTGGTGGTTCGACTAGCCTTAGTATGATTTGCAGGAATTTGGTCTTATCGAGTCATGGATGTATGTTTGTGATTGCTTTGTTTTGGGCTTTACTGGGTATGGCATTATATTGGGAGTCGATTGGCTCCAGAGATACGGGGTGGTGGTAGACTGTGAGGGCTTTTTGGTGACAGTGAGGGCGGATGATGGGCGGAGGGTAGTGTTTGGTAGTCTACCCAGTGATGGGGTTGTGGCTAGTTTTGTAAATTCCCTCGACATCCCGCAGGATGAGTTGTCAGATGTGCCCGTGGTTGGCCAGTATCTGGACGTCTTCGAGGAGGTGACCGGGCTTCCACCACACCGAGAGATTGAGTTCCGTATTGATTTAGTGAAAGATGCCAGACCTATAGTGATGCCACTTCGTCGTATGGCACCAAGGGAGCAGCGAGAGCTCGGGGTGCAAGTCAGCAACCTTTTGAAGAAGGGATTTATTAGAAGGAGTGTCTCCGAGTGGGGAGCACCAGTTGTGTTTGCCACTAAGGCAGATGGTTCGCTTCGTTTATGTGTGGACTATCGCGAGTTGAATAAGGTGACGAGGAAGAATAAGTATCCTCTACCGCGGATAGATGATTTGTTTGATCAGCTGGAAGGAGCAAGAGTGTTCTCCCAGTTGGACCTCGCGACAGGATTTCATCAGCTACGAGTAGCGGATGAGAGTGTTCCGAAAACGGCATTTAGGACGCCGTCTGGATTTTATGAGTGGTTGGTCATGCCATTTGGGTTGACCAATGCACCAGCCTACTTTGTGGATCTTATGAATCGAGTATTCAGAGATCAGATGAACAAGTTTGTTCTTGTATTCGTGGATGATATCCTTGTTTACTCAAGGACAGAGGAGGAACACAAGGGACACTTGAGGATAGTGATGGAGGTGTTGAGGAAACACCAATTGAAAGCGAAATTCTCCAAGTGTCACTTTTTGGAGAAGGGAAGTGAGATTCTTGGGTCATGTTGTTTCAGAGAGTGGTATTGCCGTGGACCCTGCGAAGGTGGCTACGGTACAGGATTGGCCTACGCCCAAGAATGCAATAGATGTGAGAAGTTTCTTGGGATTAGCTAGATATTATCGTAAGTTTATCCAGGACTTCTCCAAGATAGCAGAACCGTTGACTCATTTGACTAAGAAGAATTAGTCCTTCGTCTGGGACGGAGTGTGTGAGAATGCATTCAAGAGTCTAAAAGAGAAGTTGACGCGTGTGCCAGTGTTAGTCATTCCTAAGGGGAATGAAGAGATGACGGTATACACGGATGCTTGTGGTACCGGACTGGGTGCTGTATTGATGCAAGGAGGTAGGGTTGTGGCTTATGCTAGTCGACAGCTAAAGCCGAATGAGAAGAAGTATCCTACCCATGACTTGGAATTGGCAGCGATTGTGTTCGCATTGAAGATATGGAGACACTATCTCTTGGGAGAAAGATTCGAGTTGTTTACCGATCATAAATCGTTAAAGTATCTTTTCTCTCAGAAAGATCTGAATCTCCATCAGCAGAGATGGTTAGAGTTCTTGGCTTCGTATGATTTTGATATCGCATATACACCTGGGAAAGGTAATGCGGTAGCCGATGCCTTGAGTAGGAGACATGCCAGTTTAGGGGCAATGTTTCTTGAGTGGAAGCAACTGGAGTATATCGCATGGTTTGATTTCAGACCAAGGTGCGAATTGGATCCAGTCATGCTAGCTAGTTTGGCGATCAGACCCACTTTGATAGAGAGGATTGGTTCCAGTCAGAGGGACGATCCTAATCTATTGGAAATCATCTCCAAGTTAGAGATGAACATCGACGGTGAGGAGATGAATGTGTATGGGCTTGATCGAGATGGATGGCTTCAGAAGAATGGAAGACTAGTTGTGCCCAACGTGGATGGTTTGAGGGATGAAGTGCTTAGAGAATGTCATCACTCAAAGCTGACTATACATCCCGGTGGTAATAAGATGTATCGAGACATGAGACAGACTTACTATTGGGAAGGGATGAAAAGAGACGTTGGGAAGTTTATATCCAAATGCATGAATTGCCAGCTAGTTAAAGCCGAGCAAAAGAAGCCTAGTGGGTTATTGCAACCATTAGAAATTCCCAAATGGAAATGGGAGCAAGTCTCGATGGATTTCATCAATGGTTTACTGAGAACTAGATCGGGATATGATAGCATTTGGGTAATTGTGGATCGATTGACTAAGAGCGCAAGATTTATACCAGTCAAATCGACCAGAACGGCAGCCAAGTTGGCAGAATTGTATATGAAGTGGGTAGTGAGATTTCATGGAGTACCCAAAAGCATTGTGAGTGACCGAGACCCGTTGTTCACTAGTGGGTTTTGGAAGAGCTTATAAGAGGCTCTAGGGTCAGGATTACATCTCAGTACCGCATATCATCCTCAGACCGACGGTCAGACGGAGAGGGTGAATCGTATATTGGAAGATCTCTTGAGAGCTTGTATATTGGATTTTGGTGGATCATGGGATGACCATTTGCATCTAGTAGAGTTTGCATATAATAATAGCTACCAATCCAGTATCGGTATGGCTCCATATGAAGCTTTGTACGGAAGACCGTGCAACTCACCATCATGTTGGATAGAGACTGGCGAGAAGTTTGTGCATGGACCAGATGTGGTGAGAGAAACTTCCGATAAGATTAAGATCATTCAGCAATGAATGAAAGCTGCCCAAGATAGGCAGAAGAGTTATGCTGATAAGAGGAGAAGAGACTTGAAATTCTCCGTTGGTGACTTGGTGTTTGTCAAGATTTCTCCGTTGAAGAGCGTAATACGATTTGGCAGGAGAGGCAAGTTGGCACCAAGATTTGTTGGCCCATTCCCTGTCCTTGAACTAGTCAGGAATTTGGCATATAGGGTTGGCTTACCAGAGAAGATGGCGGGAGTTCACAATGTGTTTCATGTTTCCCAATTAAGGAAGTTCGTTCACGACCCAGATATGACTATTTCACCTGATCAGTTAGAAGGCTTCGAAGTAGAACCCGAGGCGGTTGGGAACCGCAAGCCGATTCGTATTGTGGGGCACGATACGAAGCAACTTCGAAGGAAGGCGGTGAAGCTAGTCAAGGTTCAGTGGGGCGAGAGCGAGAATGATTGCACGTGGGAAACAGAGGAGAGCATTAGGAAGGCATATCCAGAACTCTTTGCCTGGTAAGATTTACTTTGTGATTTGGTTATTCCGCATGCTAGGATAGACTTGTTTTGCTTGTTTGCATGTTTGATTGTTGTTTTATGGTTGATAGGCATGTGGGAACCTTTGTGTGTGTTTTGATTAAGGAATTTCGGGGGCGAAATTTCTTAAGGGGGGGAGAGTGTAACGACCCGGATTCTACACATCATAGGATCGTAGAATATTTATTTCTTTCCCATGTGAAGTCGTTTGGTCATGTAACTTTTGGGTAACATCCATTAGAATCATTTCCCATGTTCATGATTTTTGTCGATTTTTAAATGACCATTTTGCCCCTAGTTGGTACTGTTTTGGCCATAACTTTTGATTGGAAAGGAATTTTGACCTGAAACCACTTCCATTGGATTCGTTTGATGGTTTACCTTTCCGTAGAGTGGTCATAATAGCCAAACGGACTTACCGTTTGGGAGATATGGCTGAAATAAGGTTTGGAGGGTGAAAAACTGCTTAACCGGGCCAAATCGGGTGATTAGTGAGTAGGCCCATAACCCATTTCGGGGTTAGGGTTACGGGGAGGCTGAAATGAAGTAGAGAATCATTCCATTTCAGTTTTCTAGCCTCCACTTATCTCCAAGGAACCCTAAAAATGGCCTTCAACCTCTAAATCACCTCCAAATCACCTTTTGGTCAAGGATTTGGCTTAGCAACCTCTAATCAAGGAAGATCTACACCAAATCAACATTGAAGCTGCTGTTTGGCATTGGGATTCATATCAAATCAGAGATTTATTTCAGATCTTAGTTTATTTGTGGCTAAGGTGAGTGATTTGCATACTTTTGCACTAATTATGGCTAATTAGGGGTGATTAATGTTAATTAGCGAATTTAAACATGATAAAATTCTAGAAAAATGTTTATAAAATTTAGAATGATGTTTTAGACCTCTGATATGAATTTGGGTTAATTTGGTTAAGTTTTTCTAATCATATCATAAGTTTCATCTCAACATGCTTAAGGGAAAATATGGGGTTTTGGCTATGTTTGATCCATTTTAACCTATCATATTGTTGTTTTGATGTTTGTGGTTGATTATATATGTTTCTATGACTGTATGGTATGCTTTGTGATTGATTAGAATAGTTGGAATGGTCGAAAACGCCGTCGAGGGGCGTAAACAACTCGCTAGACAAGGTGCAGGAGTTCGGATCGGATGGGGATTGAGGGTCGATCGGATCGCCCTATGGGATCGTGGGACATCACCACGAGTCAAGTCATCTCCTCCGAGCCGAACAATCTGCGCAAGGTCCACGAACCTCAACCGTGAACTGCCTCTCGTACCCGATCCGCTCATGTTTCGCACCCCGATCCGACCAGAGGGAGGTAGCATCCACGATCCACTTGTACTCGAACGCTCCGACCCGAATGCCCGCCCACGAGTTGAAGGCGCCATGAACCGATCTGAAGAGAGCACCCGATCCGAACCGTGGCAAGCTGGAGACCTCGACCCGATCCGCCAGGGGTGATGACGACCCGACCCAATCCAGTGAAGGAGGAGCATTCTGATCCGAACCGAACTGATGATGAGGGGGAGATCCGAACCGATCCAGTATTGATCAATAACCCGAGATGCAAAGGTAGTCCAAAGGGAAGTTAGAGCTCAGGATCCAGTTGGGAACCGATGAGTTCACTTCATGGTTGGGCTTTGCTGCGGGACGTGTGCTAAGGAGTTGTCGACGTTCATAACTTCGATTCAACACTGAAAATGAATGATGGGCTACTTATCAGTGCAGTAGGGTCATTATGACCCGAGGGGCAAGGTGATGGTAGCAAGACTACGTTATCAGTGCAATAGGGTCATTATGACCCGAGGGGCAAGGTGATGCGTAGTAAGACTATGAGCCAGCGCAGATGGGGTGAACAACTCCATGGGGCAAGCGGACATAGTAAGGATTGGTAAGGCTATGAGCCAACGCAGATGGGGTGAATAACTCCATGGGGCAAGTGGACATAGCGAGGAATTAGTGGCTACGTTATCAGTGCAGTGAAGCCATTTATGACTTCATGGGGCAGAGTGATCGTAGCAAGGTATATGTTGGGTGATCGAAGTGGTGAATATCGTATGCTTTACGCACTGAGTGAGAGATATGAGGATGGATGCTATGTTTGATTGTTTTCCATCACTATGACATGCACACCTCCCCCACCTCCGTATCTTTACACTGTTTGATATGGCACCTTAGAGCGTTGTACAGTATGTAGTGCTAACTCTTTGGTTGCAGGTCCAGGTTCAGGTATGTTTTAGTCTACCTGTTATTGTTCACTTTAGATGCTTATCGCTCATACCAGGCTTTATGTCTGACCCAGAGTTTTATGTCTCCTCTTATTACTCTGGGTGCTCACACGAGCAGACTAGAGACAGGTTAGCTGGTGATGCGCGAGTAGCTGATTCGGAGGCGGGCAGGAGGCTTCCACATATGATATATATATATATATATATACACATTCTCCCTGTGTCGTTGGTGGTCGCTACTTGGGCATTAGTAGTGTACCTCATTTATCTTACTTTTGCTTTGAGACAGTTTGAAAAGTTGTAATAAGCTATATTTTGGATTTTCGCTGCTATGATGCTTAGTTCTGGTTTTTAGCTTATGCACTGTCTCTCTTGTTTTATGTCAAGTATGTTATTATTATATTTTGTTCTATGCGCTGTGAGACATTCTACAGGTTCTTTGTTAGTTCAATTCCTTCTTCCTTTTCCTTCTGACGACCCGTTCCGTGCTAACTGGACATGTGTACAGCGCACTTTTGGAGTAAATGTCGGTTGGTGCGGGGCGGGCCGCCACAATTGACGTCATCCACATCATTCTGGTAAGTGCGGCCTCTCGAAGGCGTTCAATCAAATCTGCTAGCCAATTTCCTTCAAAAAGTTGTTGCATATTGCCTAAATCAGAGCTGGTGTCCCCAGCATGGAATGCAAGAGAAGATGGAAGCTGTTGGCGAGCCACTGGGAACAGGTCGTGAGGACCGGCTCGTGGACCATAAGGGTCGCGGTTCGAAGGGAGCGACCCGACCCGGTCGTGGTTCTCCATCACGAGCCAATTTTGGCTCTCCATCACGAGCCCGTTCCTGTTGTTGAGTGGGATCTTGCATTCTAGTATCAATCCGATCCGGAGCTGAAGAAGGTCGAGCCTGACCATTTCCAAGAGCTAGGGGGTTGCCCTCGGGTCCATGGATGTATGAGCCACTTCGGTAGCTTCATTTCCAGTGCATTGAGTGTTGCTTGACCTTCCATCCATCCGAGCGAAGAATACATCAATCATCTCCTATTGTTTTCGAAGGTGATCATCTTGCCTTGCCATTTGAGCTCTTAGTTCAGTGAGAACGTCGTCCATCTCTTCTCTGGTCAAGTATGCTGATGGGTTTTCATGAGAGGAAGCCTCCTGGCTTTCCTTGTTTCTTGTGCCTTCATTGCCAACACCCTCAGCATGAGAGAAGGCTCCGTCTTTCTTTCGTTTGACCATTGATCCAATAGCCAAATAATCTGCTTCCTTTCAAGCTAGAAGGAGAAGTTGTCGTGTGCCTCCCTACCTGGCACACCAAAATGTTAGACCAAAACTTGGTACTAACACCCAAATGCAGTGTGAAGTCCTCACACTCACAAGTCACATATCACAGAATGTAGTAAATAGTAAATAACAGGAGACACACGAAGTTTTTATAGTGGTTCGGCTCAATCCAAGCCTATGTCCACTTTATAATCTTTTATTTATACAGACAGATTACAAGAGAAATCAGGACATTCATAAGAAAGAGGAGAAAGAGAATTTATACACGAAATCCTCGTTTTAACGTAGTTTGAGAGACATATTGTCCTTATGTTTATACATTATACAATGGTGGATGCCATGAAGAGTTAGTGCCAAGGAGCTCCAAGAATCCCTCAAAATGCCCTTAAATGGTGAATTTTTAGCCATTTCCTGGTACCGGTTCATGGTCCACGTGGCACGCATCCCAAAAATCTCGAAATAAGGTGGAAAACGTGGAGAAATCCTCTCCAAGTCATGTGATGCCATGTGTAATGAGATTAGAGTTCATAGGAGTAAGAATAGCCATCATAATAAGTCAAAGTCCATGTGTAGCTATTGCTTCCAGCGGTTCCTGGTCTCCGGGAGACAGTTCGCAGTTCGTGGTGACCAGGCAGTTCGCGGCTCGTGGTGTAGGGCGGTTCACGGCTCAAGGTGTAGGGCGGTTCGAGGCACTTGGTGCAGGGCAGTTCGTGACCAAGACCTGAGAGCCGAGACCCGAGAGTCGAGACCCGAGAGCCGGGATCCAAGAGTCGAGAGCCAAGAACCGAGATCCGAGAGTCGAGACCCGAGCTTTCATATACTTCTGCATGCATTCACGGAAATGGGCGTAACTTCCAAACCATAAGTCTGATTGGGCCAAATGAAAGCTCTACTTGAATCTAATTCAGAGGGCTACAAAGTTTACTGTGCTATGCACCATAACCGCTATTTTCGGGCCCAAAGGAGGTCGTCTGATTGGAGTTTTGGGCCAATTTATGTCGATGTTGCGATTTCGACCAAATCACTCTGTGTCTTCTGACATTGCTATCACTGCTTGAGCGCGTTACTATCCAGGAATTCCATGTGTGACAACTTTTACCAAAAAGTGTGTCAACAGATAGCCATATCTGACATTTTTAAATTTTCAGGTTTGGGTAGGCCCAACACACAGGCGCTATTTAAGACCCCTAAACTTAAAGACCTACTCCCAGGAGGACTCCTCGACCCTAGCCACTTAAGACCCAATGAAGCGGACTATACGCAAAGATTATTAGGTTCGTACTCCATTAGCCTTTAATACCTTTCCATATTGGGATAAAGTTGGCTATGTTATTAAGTCATTCCCATTTAGTCTCTCTTCACGGAAATACTGTACACACACGATTAATTATCGTCACAAGTTCCTATGGTTAATAATGTTTCACATCATTAACCTACGAAGTCCAGTTCTAACTTTTAATTATAAGTTATATATTAACTAGTATAAATAAGGAAAGTTATATCCTCCTTACCCAAGGATATTTATTTGATTATTTCGCTAATTGGACTTAGTACTGAAACAACAATCGACACCCATACATCTCCTTCTATTTCATTTATTTCCATTCATATATATATTGCCCTTTATAACCATAACGGTTATATTTTCCTAAGGCAACCTTAAATCTTTAATTTCCCTTTAATTTCTATTGATTACAATTATTAATGTCATTTATGAGCCTAACGACCATAATTTTCCTAGGATATTATCCTCAATGGATATCCTTATCTTATTAGTCCCGAAATGTTTATTTGTTGCAACCCAATAGACAATACTGTTTATTTATTTATTGTATGTTATGTATGAATGTTTTTGCACCAGACCTTTGACATTAAGCTGGCCACTTTTGGATGCTGGATTTGCCGGTCGGTTCCAGGCAGACTTCTACCACAAGTTGAGCCTAACATCGTGTCTTAATTCGGTTATGAATTAGATTTCCTAATTGGGATTTACAACATTTATCCTAATAAATCCTAGGAATTGTAACCATTTGACCTAATTTCCTTATTAAATTTACTTTCCCCAAATCAACGTTATTTATAGTGGTTATTTATCCATTTGTGGTATTATTTATAGGAACATATAATATTAGTCGCAACAATGGTCACACAAATATATTAATTAAATATGGCTTACATTAACATATAAAATTCCATAATTGAATACCGTTCAAACATTCAAACATCCAATATAGTGTATATTTCGTCGTTTACGTAGATTTAGACGGATAATGTGTATATATATATATTTGCGTAGTTAACATAGTTATCTTTTTTTTTATTATTAATTGTTAAATTTTATCATTCGGTTTAATTAATAACCAAACATTCCTATTTGCATCCAATCTTGTCAGGTGGTTCCAAATCTTATAAAAAGACCGTTAGTTATAATTATCGTAAATTATGCCGAATAAATGGAATAGGCATATTTCAAAACCAGAAGAAATATATATATGTTTATGTATATTTGAAATAGTTTATGCCAACTACGCACAAATATGTATATTTATATTTATACATACATTTGCACAACTTTTCCCTTTTTCAATCTTTTTGTCATATTTCTTGTGAATTCAAAATAATGTCTTTTTGTTCAAAAAAGAAGAAAACGACATATTTACAACAACTATACCAAAACCTCAACAACATTGAACACAAATAGGCTTATGTCTTTTAAATTAAAATCATAAAAGTCATCAGTTTACACTGGGACTAGAGATTTAGAAGAAAACTACATCTAAACAGTGCTATTGGGACTGATTACCGAATCTTCAGTATTTTACAACGTACTACAATATATTTTCCAACATAATTGTAAGCAATATGTATAAACAATTTAAGTAAAATTCAATTAATATTATTCCTAACCATAATTCACAATTTCCAAGTTTTGACAATATTTATTAACAGATCTGATAGGTGTCAATTCAAATTCAATAATATTGTGAACAGATCTGATGTTAATAAGCATATATTTTGAGATCTATTTCAAACGAGACAAACAGGCCATTATAACTTTGTATGTAAATTTCCCACTGACTTGAAAGCATCCAAATCTGAATAACATTTTAGGCCTACAATTTCCAAATTTTTATAAATCTACAATTCGTTTGAAAAGGGGATATTTTCAGATCTGTAGATATGAAAGAAAATAGGAAAAGAGGGGAGAATCTGATGTAGAATAGCTTAGTTATCGATTTACATCCTTTTCTATTTGAACCTGATAATCCCTTTCAAATCTACGTGATTTATATTTGATTGATTGTACATAAATATATTTTTATCAAAAAATTTGATCGGGAGAGAAAGGGAAATGGCAGAGCTTCACTGTTGCCTAATGATTTGTGTGGAAAAGAATGAGGCCTTACTCCTTTATTTGTAGGAGAGGAATTGGCCATGTACTGTTAGATTTATCTTAATTTATATTTGCCCATCCGTTTGGTAATATAATATAACTTAACCCTCTAACCCTAGCCGTCACTGGGCGTTCTGGTGCCCAGTAGGTTGACCGCTTGGGTCGATCGTTTGGGTCGCCAACTGCCAAGTAGGGTGGTTAAATATGGTATAATATATATAAATATTTTGATTTATGTAATTTCTGTCCGTTATCGTATTTCGTCTGTAACTATTTCATATAGACTCCGTTCGCAAAACTCCAAACATGAAAGTTGAACAGAATTCCGAGACGAACTCATCAGTTAACGTTTCGTGGTTGAATTACATTGTTTGCAGAAATCCATATTTTTGAGATTCTAATATTAATTATAATTGTCAAATTCCGGGTTGTTACATTCTTCCCTCCTTAAAAGGAATTTCGTCCAGAAATTCTGACATTTACCATCCTATCCTACACAACCAATTTGTGTACATCCACTTCCAGCCATGTGTATATGTGCACAGTGTACATAATGCAATTCAACCATAAAACATGTATGCAAGATGATTCTAAATTGGGTCCTCTAAATACATGTATTTACTTTTTAAAATACTTTAACATGATGTAAAACATCATAAGTATACTGGCAATTCTATATGAATGCAAATTTTGAAAATTCTTTTTCATCCATAACTCTCACACAACTATGAATAAATGTGTGAAGCAACCAATTTTGCATCCAAACCCTACCGTCCAAAACATCACGCAATCTAATCTTTTCCTATTTAGTTTCTCCTAAATCGGAAAAGGAAATCAAAGCGAAGAATTTTAATCTTTTCCCCATTTGCAAATATTCCATTTTCTGTCCTATAGTGGAATTTTCACCTTAATTATCCAAAATACTCCAAAAATTTCCATTCGTAGACTGTAAAGGAGGCTTAAAACAAGCTCTAGAACATAAAAAAATTTAATTAATAACTCACGTGCATTGTTAGCAAGATATGGAAATAATGTTTCCATTACTAAAACAATCTTTTCCTTATTGTCGTTATTATTTTTATCGTATTGCTGGTCCTATTGCACCGCTAAACGTGCACACAAACCATCCAAACATCTTCCTTGCGTTGTTTATGTGACCAAAAATTGAAATTTTTCATAAAAAAATAAATTCCTACTGTAAAGCTTCTTATGATTATTTTTAAAAGTTCCATTCAATTACCATTTCACTTTTCATAAGTGATTTGTATGAAAACTTAAAATTTTGGTAACGTGCCCTTTACGCCATTCAAATCGTCTATTTCAATGTAAAATAGACATTTAAATATGCATAAATTGCCATGGTCAAATTTTACATTTTCACGCGAACTGAAATAAAAGGAAGTGATTTAGTAAAAATAAATAAAAAGGATAAAAAGGTTTTTTTCCAAAAGCTTAAAAAAAAAATGTATTTTGCGGAAACTTAAACGATTCAAGTCACATATTGGCGAAGAAGAAAGTCGGCCACGCAGAAAATGCGAGAACTAAAATCTCGCACTAAAGACCAAAAACAAATAAATTTTAGCATAACAAGGAACGACGATTTAT
This sequence comes from Allium sativum, assembly GCA_030737875.1. NCBI lineage: Eukaryota > Viridiplantae > Streptophyta > Magnoliopsida > Asparagales > Amaryllidaceae > Allium > Allium sativum. The sequence continues at coordinate 9,211,327 of CM060926.1, read as the reverse complement.
TTATTTCTATATCCATGACATAGAACCGATCCTTTGCTAAAATTTATTCAACACAAAATTCTATTCTTTCCATCTCTATGACAAATGCTAGTTTAGATAAGGAAAATGAGATTTCATTCAAATAAATCTGCGTGAATGACACAAATATTTCTGAGCATAGAAATCCCATTAGTTAAAGTCGTGCGATTTACAATACTAGCAGTTATAAACACTACAACAAAAAAGATAAAGAAAATGCTGGAGAGGGAAACACACGATACAAGGTACAACATGCGCAAGGCATATACTAACAATGACTATCCGATGTAGGCTAGTCGAGCTTCGCGGCTAGAACCCGATCCATTACAATGCACGCGCCTGGAACTTAGTATGGCTGAGTTATAACCAATCTCACGCGCCTGGCGGCACTGCTCCTCGTGAACCTCTCGTATTTCGGCGTGGATGTTGCGGAGGGAGGAAAGCTCTGGGCTCTCCTGGCAAGGCTGCTGGGGCTGCTAAGCTAGAGCGGGCGGCGCAGGGACAGGAGCAGCGGGGAGCTGAATTCCCGTCTTCTGGAGAGTGGCGCGGCTAATGGCGGTCAGTTCCTTCTTCACCGCTGTCTCCCCAGAAAGTCTCACTTGACAGTGTCGGAAGACACAAGTGAGAAGGTGACTGTAAGGATTACGGCTCCGTTGGGTACCGATGAAGGGCTCATGAAGATGAATCATATGCACGCGCGCTCAATTGACGGCTATACCACCAAGAATATCATAAGTAGTGCGGCGAACAGAAGGATAAATCTGCTCCAAACTTTCCATCTTCGAGATGGTGTTGTCTTTTATGATGCACACAACTACTTGGCCGATGGGTCGCAGATTGGTGGTGGTCCAGGCTTCGGGGAGCTTCACGGAAGATACGCTGAAGAATCTGGGCATCCTTCATCTCGATAACATCAAGCTTGGCTCTAACTGCCGAGATGCCCAAAATCTGAGCTAAGTTATCGTCCGTGAACTCGATACAGGTGCCCATGATCTAAGATCGGATGACGCAAGACTCGTCATCAATGTCAGCATCCATCTGCGTATCAAACAGACAGACACAACGCAGATATAGCTTGCGCTCAAAAGTGTCAAAGCGCATGATCAGTGCTAGGCCTACGGCGACAAAAAGCTCATCCAAAGCAAAAGCAGCGAAATCGGTGAACTTCACCGGTCAACAAAATGAAAATCCAAATTGGTCATGGCCAAGTAATGCTTAATCTTCTTCTCATCACGATCTAACCATGTGGCTTCCTGAGGTGTGAGGCTGGGGTGTTGAATGGCGACAGTATGAGAAGGTTCCATCGAGGAATCAACGAATCAGGCAAAGAAAATTGGAAATTCGGAGGATAATTAGGTAGAGATCTACACGAGAAGGATTTTGGTGGTAATTAGGGACGAAATGTAGCGGAGGTTGCTCGGATTGGAGCTTGGGAATGGAGGAGGGTTTGGGTTTGGTCAAAAATGGGGTTTAGGGAAGGAGAAGTCGGTTGGAACGATATATATATATATATATATATATATATATGTATATATGATATATATATATATATCGTTTTAGCCGAATCGGGTCGAGTCGAGACCACGTCCTCTTAAGGGGAACGGTTGACCTAGCCTGTAATGACCCGGGTTTTTGTCGACTTTGGTTATCGCCATAAACTCAATGTTGACTAACCAAACATCGAAAAATACCGAATGGTTAATGAAAGAAATTAGAGGGTGAGGAAAGATAAGATAGAAACTTAGAATATAAGAAGAAGAACACAACATCAGAGTAACACGAACCTCACAGCGGAACGAATAACATATAATAGATAACATATCTTTGAAATAAAAGATTGTACTTGAATATACCTATCATTATCAAGTACAGCACTTACAACACAGCGGAAATAAACTATAGCTATATGATCCTGAAGCCTCCTGCTCCAGCTCTTCAAGTATCTGTAAATCCAGACTACTTGACTGCCCGTACAAAATTGGGCACCCGAGAGTTTAGGGAAAACAAAACAAAATAAACTCCGGGTCAGTCATGGGACTGGTGTGACTAAAACAGTTAAAACAGTTCAAGCAGGTAAATGATATCTCATAAGACCACGCCGTATAATGGAACGGGTTTTTCCCTTATGAGAATCCAAATTATCTTTATATCAAAAACCTTTTGATATTATAATAATGTCTATCAACCACAACTATAATAATCATCTAGCAGAAACGCTTCCATCTCACGTTCTACATATATAGTATACAATCAAAACCGCAAGCACGTATTGGGTAATGGATTTCCAACTATGACAAGGTATGGAACCACCTTCCGCTAGTGTACCTCTAGAGAGGAATACACTGGGTTCAACAAGAACATCTTGCAACCCGACCACACATGACCGACCACTCATTTCTCTTGAGTGTATCGAATGTATATCACCAACAGTTGGGATCAGCAACCGTTTCCCGAATGGCACAACATCAACAATAGATTTTTAGAAATAAATGAAACTCTAGATCAGGTGATTATACACCCTACTTCGGAGCGACCGTCTTAGCCATGCTGCCTGCCCGATTTCTGTCATTTACCAGTTGATGAGGCTTGAGGTTACGCTTCATCATCACATCAGATTCACTTAGAATGCCACATTGTCAGATCCATCGAAAATCACTAATTGACGTCTACAACAGTACATTACGTGTTAGCTAAAGAAGTTTCCTTCTCCGCTTCCCCTCTTGGGACGGTTGAAGAAATTAATGTACGTGACCTTTCTGGAAATACTCTGTCAGACATTCATCTATACAAGTCACCCAGGAATAGGATGAACCGAAGGCACTATTCAGTATATCTCTTAGGCACTGTTATCTAAGATTTATACAACATCCCTTGCACTTTACTCTGTCTTCAATTATCTTTGGCATATATGATTCGCAACGCTTATGCCAATATAGAGTGGTTCTTTGGATAATAATCCAACCAGTCTCTCCATATTAACAACGTTAAAATGGTCAAAACTTCGATAGTCTGTGATTTAACCGTCAAAGAAAACACGTGTGCAAACAACGATATTATTTCCAAATGGAAATTCTATCAATCAATCATCAATCATATATATATATATATATATATATATATATATATATATATATATATATATATTCATATTTCCTTATTTTCGATGTTTAGAAAATATACGTTATTAACACTGGAAAACATTTCCATTGTTATTTACATATCACTATCATTTCACAACTATCAGTCCCTGACTGTAAACTAGTAGGAGAACAATTCTCTAAGTATAAACCCCGAAGGCCGAAACCAACATCAGATCGACACTTAGAAAACCATTCAATTTACTAATCTCTAGTCAATTTCTAATTTTGCTTAACTCTATTTGATTTACTCTATTCGATTAACTCGATTCGATTAACTCCTCTATTTATTTTCCAAATAAATAATCCTTTATTCTATTTATTTTGCTTAACATCTCTTTTATAACTTATTCAATTTCTAAGTCAATATCCCTTTATCATAACTTATTCATTTCCTAAATAAATAATCCGTTTAATATCCTATTTATTTATTTTGAATGTTTCCTTTAATAACCCTATTTATTTAACAAATAAATATGTCCTTTTCTTATTCTATTTATTTAACAAATAAATAAATCCATTATCTTATCCTATTTATTTAACAAATAAATATCTCACTTATTATCTCCTATTTATTTTCTAAGTAAATAGTCCCTTTTATAACATCTTATTTATTTATCCTAAATAAATAATTCACTTTATAAATATTCCAATATCGTCCATACACATATAATCAACAACAGATTATAAACCACGTCATATATCACAATATATGAAAATAATAAAATAACTATTGAGGAATCCAGTCGGTTTCCTCCAACTTGTTTCCCTGTATCCACAGATGTTACACAATATGATTATCATCACTTTCAGTTCGATATGACTTATCCTGATAAATAGAATCAATATAGAAATTCAACTAACTGTCTAGCAGTTCAATCAAACGGTCAACACACAGTCAATCAGCCAATATCTCACAGTTCTAAAAATACAACATGAAATTATAAACTGTTCAGAGTTAGTGAGATTTACTCACTTTAGCAGTTCATCGTTAAAGAACGATAAACTGTTTGTTTGATTTGAATCAAACAATTTATTTCGCTGTAAATTCAAACGAGCTCAAATCCACTCCTAGTCAGTTCCATTGGGTAGTGCCCGTCCATACGATCCCAACGCAACTTGTTTTGTCCAATTCTGATAACGTATGACCAAGTTACTAAATTTCGAAGTTTATAAACATTTTAATTAAATAAAACTTGGAGATTTATTAAAATGGGCCTTAACCCCTTTGATTTGTCAGCCCACTTACCCCTTAAAAACCCAACCTGAACTATTTCTTCCCCGATGCCCTCAAACATGTCTGCTCCTCCTCCACAACAATTTTCAAGACTTCGATCACCCCTTTCTCCCTATCCAGACCACCGAACCACGAAGTACCACCACCATCTTTCTCCTCTTCCATCCCTCTTTCTCCCTATACGTCAAGCACTGAACTCGACACCTCCCTATTGGATGCGTCACCTGCTTCCTCGTAAGAACTCCCTACAGACCATCGACGGTTTTTTCTTCGAAACTCCACCAGATTTAGCACGCACCCTCTACTCGATGTCCTCAATCCATTTATAACATCGAACTAAGACAACACTCCATCATTTCAGAAGGAGTTCGAACCCTAAATTACTGTCGAAATACGCAACCCCAGAAATATGTATCGAACAAGCTGAAACTCGTATAGAAGGGTAGAGGATCCTCTTAGCAACTCATTGATATTGATTTGAGGATTTTTTTGAATTTTTTCGATTTTTTTTAAGTGGTGTTGTTGTTTGCTGTTGGAAACATTTTGTGGCGGCTGAAATTTGGTTTTAAACCAACTGTTGTGGCTGAGAAGAGGTGAGTGGTGGCCTAGTTTAGGTCCACATATAGGTTAAGATATTTTTTTATATTTTTCTTTTATTATTTATATTCGTTTTTAGCCTTCTAAAAATCCATGTGATCACACACGATGTTCAAAAATCACGGAAATGGTCATGTAGCTACAACTCGACATTACGGTCCCAACGAAACTGGTTTCGTTGAATTCCAACTTTGTATGCTCACACAACGTATTTTTAACCGTCGAAATACTAACTGTTTCTCACTCTAAAAATCCGTACGACCACACAGTGACTCTAAAAGTCACGAAACTGGAAATCTAACAACTATTTGACATTGCAGATCCAATAAAATTAGTTTCGTCGAATTCCGACTTCGTTTGCAAAAGTGGCTATTTTTAAAGTCCTAAATAACTCATTTAAATATATAAATATATTTAAATATAATTAAATTAAATATTTATAAATAAATATTATCGTATATATATTCACAATGGAATACCATACAGCTCTAGAATATTCCTATATGAATTTCTAACTCGATATTCACTTCTGGGTCAACCCGATATTCGATTTATATTGAAATCCCTTTTTAAAATATAAATAATTCCTTTATAAATTATAAAGGAATTTCACAGCGACTTTTCTAAAATTTGATTTGGACATAAAACAAAATCTACACGACGAAATCCAGATTTTTCTCTTTCATTAGAAAAATATACTCCACCAGCTCCACACGTTTCTTGTTTCACAGAAATCCGGCTTAAAACGAATCCTGTACATTCAGTTGAAGTTCGCATCGCCAATTTACGAAAGGCAACGCCATTTTGAGCTCAATTTTAATTATAATATAATTATACGTTCAAACTGTCGTTATTTAAATATATTCGTTATTCTAATTCAATTCTAAACTGAATTACATCTTTTGAATTGACCAGTTCACACGATATTGCCATTTCGGCTAATTCTGATTATTTTAGAATTAAATATATTATTTAATTATTATATTAATTAAATATTCAAAGTTATTTAATTAAACAACCATTTAAATTCTCAAAACCACTCTTTAAATAATTAAATATATAAATTATTATACCGCTGAAGATGCGGGTCATTACATTCTTCCCTACTTAAAATAATTTAGTCCTCGAAATTGCTAAGGTAGAAAACAAACCCTATCGACTGGTTAGAACTTATTTGTTCACTTCTTAACTTCAGTTTCAACTGAACCAATTTAATTTCAATTAAATTTATTAATTCTTATTATCGAAAATTTTCAAAAATCCTGAAAATTTTCTAACGCCTTAAATTTTCGAAAAATTTCACTAGCACCTCCTTTGTACTGGTCAATACGTCAAACCACCACTCGCCTCTCTGGGCCATCTCCATCCCAAAAGAAAATCAAACTGCCAAGCGGCTTGCCAATTCGGCTCATAAATCTTATATCCAATAGAAATATAAACTTGTACCTTTTGTCGTCATATCATTATATCCTTTCCACCTGTTATCAATTCAGCGGATACAAGGGTCATCTCAATCAAATTTCAATCTGCTTTTATCCACAACACAACCAATCGCTTATATCCGAGCCAAATATCATTTCAACTCGAGTTTCTTCTCGATTCCCAACTCTTAACTTAATTATCACGTTACACTTCAAATTTGAATCTCACAATCCAATTTGTCTTGATATCATTCTAATTTAATCTCAGTTACCACTTTACTGGCTTTACTTTAATTCAAATTTGCTTTCACAAATTTCTGTTAAATTTGTTTTTAATTCAAACAGTCTTTCCCTGGGAGTTTTTAAACAGTTTACTCTTTTCAAAAATCAAATTTTCCTTTTTGAAATTCAACACCACTTGTCTTTCCCAAAACAAATTCAAAACAGTATCTTTGGTAGTAATTCGTCACTTACAACTCGAAAATGAATACTGATGATGCAGCTGTCATCATCAGAATCTATTTTCCAGCGATCGAAGTGAGTTCAATACTATAAAACCATTTCTAAACATTTCCACTTTGAAATTCATTTCAAAATATAATTTACACTGCTTGTAAAACAATTTAAAATCTCCCAGGATCTTAAATTTTCCTTATTTTTAATCCAAATCCATTTACAAACACTTATCCAATTTTTTCCAGAATTTTAACTCAATTCCTGGTTTAAATTTTAGATTTAACTCATCTGATTCCGTGTATTTCACTTATATGAATTCTGATTGGTTATTTACATAACCATTTAATTTATAATCTTACTCGATTATAATAATAACCCGTATATCCACTATATTAAAATTTTTGATATATATATCTTCTCTATATCAAGATATACCTTGAGTAACTTATTTTAATTTACCCTCTTTTCAAAACATATCGTGTCGACCCATCGTATTCGAGTGTTTAGTAACTCCTATCGATACAGTGGATCAAACCGATCGACCAGAAATTCATAAGCCACTCAATCAATAAGTCTCCACAATATAAAACAAATTTTTATATCAAATAACAAATACGTTCACTCGTATATATACACTCAAACTCAATCTAGGGTATTGCTAACCCCATCTCTACTGAGTCATGCCACAGAGCCAAGGTAAATCACTTAACTTAAGCTCTGATACCAACTGTAATGACCCGGGTTTTTGTCGACTTTGGTTATCGCCATAAACTCAATGATGACTAACCAAACATCGAAAAATACCGGATGGTTAATGAAAGAAATTAGAGGGTGAGGAAAGATAAGATAGAAACTTAAAATAGAAGAAGAAGAAGAGCACAACATCAGAGTAACACGAACCTCACAGCGGAACGAATAACGTATAATAGATAACATATCTTTGAAATAAAAGATTGTACTTGAATATACCTATCATTATCAAATACAACACTTACAACATAGCGGAAATAAACTATAGCTATATGATCCTGAAGCCTCCTGCTCCAGCTCTTCAAGTATCTGTAAATCTCGACTACTTGACTGCCCGTACAAAATTCGGCACCCAAGAGTTTAGGGAAAACAAAACAAAATAAACTCCGGGTCAGTCATGGGACTGGTGTGAGTAAAACAGATAAAATGGTTCAAGCAGGTAAATGATATCTCATAAGACCACGCCGTATAACGGAACGGGTTTTTCCCTTATGAGAATCCAAATTATCTTTATATCAAAAACCTTTTGATATTATAATAATGTATATCAACCACAACTATAATAATCATCTAGCAGAAACGCTTCGATCTCAAGTTCTACATATATAGTATACAATCAAAACCGCAAGCACGTATTGGGTAATGGATTTCCAAATATGACAAGGTATGGAACCACCTTCCGCTAGTGTACCTCTAGAGAGGAATACACTGGGTTCAACAAGAACATCTTGCAACCCAGCCACACATGACCGACCACTATTTCGCTTGAGTGTATCTAACGTATATCACCAACAGTTGGGATCATCAACCGTTTCCCGAATGGCACAGCATCAACAATAGATTTTTAGAAATAAATGAAACTCTAGATCAGGTGATTATACACCCCACTTCGGAGCGACCGACTTAACCATGCTGCCTGCCCGATTTCTGTCATTTACCGGTTGATGAGGCTTGAGGTTACGCTTCATCATCACATCAGATTCACTTAGAATGCCACATTGTCAGATCCATCGAAAATCACTAATTGACGTCTACAACAGTACATTACGTGTTAGCTAAAGAAGTTTCCTTCTCCGCTTCCCTTCTTGGAACCGTTGAAGAAATTAATGTACGTGACCTTTCTGGAAATACTCTGTCAGACATTCATCCATACAAGTCACCCAGGAACAGGATGAACCGAAGGCACTATTCTGTATATCCATCTTAGGCACTGTTATCTAAGATTTATACAACAGCCCTTGCACTTTACTCTGTCTTCAATTATCTTTGGCATATATGATTCGCAATGCTTATGCCAATACAGAGTGGTTCTTTGGATAATAATCCAACCGGTCTCTCCATATTAACAACGTTAAAATGGTCAAAACTTCGATAGTCTGTGATTTAACCATCAAAGAAAACACGTGTGCAAACAACAATATTATTTCCAAATGGAAATTCTATCAATCAATCATCAATCATATATATATATATATATATATATATATATTCATATTTCCTTATTTTCTATGTTTAGAAAATATACGTTATTAACACTGGAAAACATTTCCATTGTTATTTACATATCACTATCATTTCACAACTACAGTCCCTGACTGTAAACTAGTAGGAGAACAATTCTCTAAGTATAAACCCCGAAGGCCGAAACCAACATCAGATCGACACTTAGAAAACCATTCAATTTACTAATCTCTAGTCAGTTACTAATTTTGCTTAACTCTATTTGATTTACTTTGTTTGATTAACTCGATTCGATTAACTCCTCTATTTATTTTCCAAATAAATAATCCTTTATTCTATTTATTTTGCTTAACATCTCTTTTATAACTTATTCAATTTCTAAGTCAATATCCCTTTATCATAACTTATTCATTTCCTAAACAAATAATCCGTTTAATATCCTATTTATTTATTTTTAATGTTTCCTTTAATAACCCTATTTATTTAACAAATAAATATGTCCTTTTCTTATTCTATTTATTTAATAAATAAATAAATCCATTATCTTATCCTATTTATTTAACAAAAAAATATCTCACTTATTATCTCCTATTTATTTTCTAAGTAAATAGTCCCTTTTATAACATCTTATTTATTTATCCTAAATAAATAATTCACTTTATAAATATTCCAATATCGTCCATACACATATAATCAACAACAGATTATAAACCACGTCATATATCACAATATATGAAAATAATAAAATAACTGTTGAGGAATCCAGTCGGATTCCTCCAACCTATTTTCCTGTATCCACAGATGTTACACAATATGATTATCATCACTTTCAATTCAATATGACTTATCCTGATAAATAGAATCAATATAGAAATTCAACTAACTGTCTAGCAGTTCAATCAAACGGTCAACACACAGTCAATCGTCGGTCGACCGCTAGCGCCTTAATGGACGCGGTTTGAACCTCGGCTCGATGGCCCGTATATATTGTATAAAAAAATAAAATAAAATTTTTATTATGTCGAAAAAATTTCCGACCCCAAAAGAATTCTTGTATCGACTTCCACCACTCGTCGAGTTGAGAAATTTAATTTTTCAATGCCTTATTCCCTGCCTTCAAAAGGTTGCAACTATCGAACGAACAAACTTTAAAACAGGAAATCAGCTAGACACTCGAAATAAAATTAAACAGATTTTCCACTTAAACTAGCTGACATAAAACTAGATGAGTAGAAACCAAAATAACCCAAAAATCTGGATGAAGGTTTTTTTCTTAGCCTTATCGAGAGAAAACTTAAATTTTTTGAAAAATGGAATTTATAAACCAATAGTTTCATATTTATAAACCAAATTTATTATGTATTATTATTATGGTTCGTATTATAAACTAGGAAAACTTTTCATGTTTAAAAATGTTGGAGCTTTCAAAATCTTAAGGATTAATTGTGATAATTTCAGAAAATTACAAAATATATATAGGGAGAGGGATACTAAAAATCATAAGCAATGGATATTTATTATACTTAAGTTTAGTGGCATATCTTGTCATTTCTAATTGCTTCCTTCCTACCAATCGAATTATATTTATTAAAATTACACAATATCCCGAATAAACTTGAAACACGAATAGATTAAATTTAAAACCATTTCTTTATAAAACTGGTCCCCTACAAGGCCCTTTTCCGAAATCGTATTTCAAAACTTTCAAAACTCACTTTTAATTTTTTTCAAATAGTTTTAAAAATAAAATTTCCTCGAATACAAGGCCAAGAACTAAAATGAAAATATTTTCAATAAAGGCATATTTGGAAATTTAACAAAGTAAAAAAAGGATATACCTCATAATATATTTGCGAAATGGATACGACATACTAACGTAAACTTTTCACGCTTGGATCGAGCAAAGGTCTCTAACCGGAACTACCAAATGAAACCAAAAACCAAAAATCGCGACTATCTCAGTTGTAGCTAGACTTTTTTTTCCAGTCTCCAAACTAGAATCAACGGAATCCATCATATGTCGTCCTCATTCTCTTCAAGACAAAATCGCCAATGTACTGTGGGGTAAGAAAAAATTGGCTAGAAACCCGAACTTAACATATTTCAATTCTCAGTTGTTTAAAGCCTATTTTATATAATTAGGCCCGCAACTAACTCATCGTCGAAATAAATTTAAGTCAAGTAAGAAAGACGAAGAAAAACATAATAGGAAATCTAATTACGTTCTCTAATGAGTCCTAATTTAACTAATTCCTCTGATCGTTTAATCATGCTCTGATACCAAATGCAACACCCCTTACCTTTCTATTCCCAAATTTCGAAAAAAATCGAAACTCGAACACATCCAAGCATGGAGTGTGTGTTGACGGCAAAAAATGTCGTAAACACCAAAGATTCTAATTACCAGGAATAGTTAATTTGGTCGCATAGACAAGAGTGGAAAGCAGTAAATAACATGAGAGATTTATAATTGTTCGACCTCGGGAGGGGCCTATGTCCACTGTGAAGCGTTGTTGGAATATTATTGATCACTCAAAATTACAAGTGTTAGACCATCGCATAACATCTCATTACATTTGCTTGCAGGCTAGGTGATGTCATCCTAATGATATATGATGTCATAATTGACATATATGAAAAAATATAGGAAAAGGACGTTTTGCCCTTCTTCTTCCTCAAAGTGGAGATGCCATTAATGGAGCTCTCATGAAGTCTCAAGGTCACAAATTCCAACCCTTTTGAAGTGTGAAGTCATGGGGTATTTATAGGACAAGGATTACGTAGGAGTAGGTGGGAGTAGGTAGGAGTAGGTAGAAGTAAGTGGGAGTAGGTGAAAATGGAACCCCACGCCCAGAAATTCGCACCCGGTCTACATGCATGCCAGAAATTCGCACCCCCCTGGGGAGCGAATTTCGCACTTCGTAGGGTGCTAAATTCGCGCCCTTGGGGGGTACGAACTTTTAGCCTGTAGGGGTGCGAATTTCACACCCCTGCAGGATGCGAATTTCGCACCCATCTAGGTGTAAATTTCGCACCTCGTGGGGCGTGAATTCCGCGCCCTGCGGGGTGCGAATTTCGCTCCTAGATGGGTACGGATTCGCACACTGGGGGGTGCGAAGGTCGCGTTATAGGAGGTGTGTAGGCCTCGGGCACGAGTACTTTGTTGGTTCATGGTTCGAGGTATGAGGTCTTCTAACGGCGCGATCCCTTTTCAGCCTTTTTCCCTTACTTCTGACTATCATACCGATCTTGTCTCCATGCGATGGGCTGAGCTGAGCATGTCCTGTGTACTTTTGGGAACCGAACCAAAAAGCCAGTTAACATTTAGCCCACAAAGTACATTTTGTCTTGGCACGATGTTCTTTGCATTGGTCAAGATAGTAGTTAGGTTGTCGATAAATGATGTTGAAGAAGAACAAATGTTAGTTGTGGGGTTTGCTCGTCACAGACTTGTGAGCGAGCTGGCGTTGGCATGGCAACATGCTCATGTTGCTGAGTATTCACAATACATGGCCTTCTCGTGTTTGCGATGATCGGCACGTGCCTGGAATACGTGTACGTGAGCGCGTGGGGCGATGATTTGAGTGTAGAGGTGTGAGATTTTTTTCTCTTCTCTCTCTCTTTTGCGTTCGAACCTTTGAATCATAGAGGTTTGAAATCTCGGACCCTGCAGGCTCGAAATTTCAAGCCCTGGGGACTCGAGATTTCGACCCCTAGGGTTTTGAAATTTCGAGGCCTCTGGATTTGAAATTTCGAACCCACGGGTTCGGAATGTGGGGAAGACGAAGGGAATTTTCCCTTTTATCTATAAATAGGCCCTCCCCCTCCTCATTTCTTTCCTTCCATTATTTTCTTCCTTGGCCGCCATTTTGTGAAAGCTTCAGAACTCAACACTTTTAACTGAACCTATGTAATGAATGGGTCGAAGGAAAGTAGGAAAAGGGAGGTCGAAGGGTCAAGATCTGAGGGAGCCTCGAAAATCTGACCCTACCCAAGAGGCTCGAGCTCTCGAACCCACAGGGGGTTCAAATTTTCGAACCTGGATGGTTCAAATATTTGATCCTGCGGGGTTTGAATTTTCGAACCTGAGCGGTTCGAATCTTCAGGCCCTGATGGGGTTCAAATATCTGAACCTATAGGGTTTGAATTTCCGAACCCGGATGAGATTCGAATTTTCGAACCTTAAGGGGGTTCGGATATTCAAACCCCTCGGGGTTTGAATTTTCGAACCCTGGGAAGTTCGAATTTTCGAAACCCGAGGGAGGTTCGAGTGACTGAGTCCCGAGATGAGCTTGATCTTCGGGCTAGGTCGGTCAGACGCGGTTGCTTTACGCTGCCCCTTGGCGGGGAGTTGCTTCTCTTCTACATAACTTCGATCTCCTGACTCCCCGCCCTTAGTTTCGTATGCCGCTTGTTTTCTTTTATGACTGCGCCGAGTGCACATGCAGTTACTTGTGCGGATAGGAAGTTGGACCTTTCACATAGGATAGCGCATATACTTGAACTGTAACCAAACTGTTGGCGTGCTTAAATTTTCTTTGTACATCTTGACTTTGCATGACACTACATGCACTTGTTAGTTTTCACCGACACGAGGGGTACAGATTATTTCCTTGCGATGTCTAATACTAATGTATTAAAGTATAGCTAGCGATGCAAACAAGATCGAAGACTTGGAAGACCTTGGAGGTCGAGGCTTCCCCTCCGTCGTCACATACATCTGATTCTACCAACAGCGATAGCTCGAGTGGCAGCGAGCCTGAGACTACCAAAGGGTCCGTCCCTTCTCAATCGGCCAGCTCACCCGAAGTATCCGATCACGAGGAACAACCTGAGAGGCTTTATTCTCCGGTCATAAGCAAAGAGGTTGAGAATGTGGATATTATGGGTGGAGATGTACCGGCGGCTTCGATCGCTCTGATTATGTTGCCTGATGCTGTTATCCTGGAAAATCTAACGGACTCGGTACCATCGCGCTTGGATGCGACAGCAGTTAGGAAGATGGCACAGTGGTTCAATATACCAGTGGGTGATGCCCACGCACCGGGTGAGGGTGAAAGAGCTCACGCACCGCTCGAGGGTTTGACTGGTTGGAATAAACAAGCCTGTTTCGTGGGATGCATTCCCCCAATCAATGACTTTATTCGGGATATGCTTTACTACTTCCGCCTTGCACCTTTGCAACTGCCTCTGAATGCTTACTCCTTGCTCCTAGGCACGTACGTTCTATACCGAGAGTATTTAAACATGGATTCTACCGGATAGGACATTTGGTATTTTTTTTCAGCCTAAGGAGAACGTCTAGTGGATCACCCTCTCAACGGTTATTGGAGGCGTCGGCCGCCACCAAATTCTTTGTCGGGAAGTGGCATAGGCCCTCGGTAATTAAGTATGATTGGTTCTTCATGCGTTGCCCTCCCGGATTCACAAGGAGATGGATAGAAGGGAATTAGTATTTTCGAACTTAGTTTCCTACTACAAAATTATTGGATCTCGTGTCTCATTATTTTTTTATCGCGGCAGGGAATCCAAAGGCACCCACCGGTAGGGAGTACTAGCAACGTCTTAATGCTCTGCTAGTGATCCCCGAAGATTTTCGCCAAACTGATACTGTGACGAGCCCAGAGCACCTTCGCCGTGCCGACTGCTCCCGGATGATCGGGCAGTAATTAGGCCCGCTGTGGCAAGCAGTGTGCCAAAGAAGGCTTTGGGGAAAGGCCCTGCGACCCTTGGTCAGAAAAGAAAGTCGCCTGCTGCGGGGCCCAAGCAAAAAATGTTGTAAAGTTCCAGGGAGATGTCGGCGGAGACGGAGATCGCGGTGAGGAGGCCGCATCTGGGGACAAGGGCTCGATGAGTGTTCCCGTCCCGTGTCCGGTAGGGAGTGCGGGAGTGTCGATCAGGCCATTGTCCCTGGTGACCGCTTCTGGAGCCGCGACCCAACTTGAAGATGAACACCAGTTTGATGGCTTAAATAAGCTTGACCTGGACCTATCCCTGTGGTCGACTCTGGCTGGCATGGATGACATAGCTCTCGCCGCGGGGGAATTAATTCCTTCGAGTGGAGCACCATATGGTTTGTTGAGAGAACACTTAGGACATACACTCATAACCATTGCATAGCATAGCGATTCTTCTGAATGTGGAACTTGACTGGTCTTATTTATTTCTCTAATCAGGTGATATGGCTAGAGGACAAAGTCAAGGATCTGGAGACCGACGACGACCTCAGGGTGATTTTCTTGGTGCCTTTAGGAGAGGGGTTAGTTTATATGGTGAGGCCCCACCTTCACAGGATCGTAGCGGCGGGAGCCGTCAACCTAACATACCCCTATTGCCTTTGTCTCCTCCTCCCCCTCCTCCCATCCGAGTGTCTGTGGGAGATTACTGTCTTGACCTAGGGGGATCGAGGCGCATACCATCAACAACTCCTTCTTGCACCGCCCCCGAGGTCCCCGTTCAACCCACTAGGGGAAAGGAGCCATCGCTTGATCAGTCGAGATCGGATGAGGCGGTTGTGATAGAGATGGGAGATTTGACAGAGGCTCAGGTTTCAGAACTTTTGATAGAGGATCGGAAGGCATTCTTGAAGTATTACTTCCCACGTCATTACTTTGATGAGCTAAAAATTTTCCCGATCTCCTCCCCGCCCCATCTAAGGAGTCTGGGTAAATATGGATGCATGTGAAGGCTGTGTATCACCAGACCAACGAACTTACCAAGTATTCTCTTCATCTTTCGAAGCAGATCAAGAAGAAGAACCTAGAGTTGATTAATCAACAATTGAATATTGATTGTGAGAAGACCACCGTTGGTAATTCAGAAACGGAGATAGATAAGTTTATCTGCTAGTACTGAGAAATTTCCATTGATCGTTCCTGTATCTTTAAATGCTAATCCTCGAATCTCACTGTTTTCAGCTGAGATGAGACAAGGGTATGAAACACTCAAAAGGGAGGTCGATCACTCCCGCGGTGTTTTCACGGACATACCTAACTACCCAGAACACGACCCTAAAGAGGGACAAGGCCGAGGTAGATAAAGTATGCGCTGAGTTGGAGAGGAAAAACGCACGATTCTTCGATCTCCAAACTGAAAACAATGCTATGAGAGCGGAGAACGACAGTCTGAAAAGGCAGCTTGAGGAGATGAGAAAGGCCAAGGAGGAGCCATAGGCCAGTAATCAGGATGTGCTGGGCATGATGGATGGACTGAGAGCGGCCCACCTGAGAGAGTTGGAGCAGTTAAAAGATTAGTTAGCGGATATAGAGCTTCTAGCACAATCGTCTGTGGAGGAGGACATCCAAAACATGTATGTTAATGTTCCAAGGTTTCATGGGCTTTCTTGGGTCGAGGATTACCCTTATGAACTAGCTCGAACTTGGGAGAGGTTGGTTCCGTACAAAGCCTATTTGTGCCAAGTGGATATCGGGTCCTTGGACGAATGACAGCTTAGGATTGATCTCCTAACTGCTAAGGAGAGCGAGAAGCTAGAGGAAGGTGAGAGATTGTTGCTTGAGGATGCCGAGCGAGAGAGGTTGAAGAGGCTCACTGCCGAGAAAGGGAAGGCTATCATGTCTGAGAGCGTCAGGTTATAGAGACATTTGCAGAGGAAAGCTCCTATCGGCCATTAACCTCTGAGTCGGTTACGGTGATTGATCCCGTAGCTCCGATTCGGGCCTCGACTGAGTATGACCCTGAGTATTCGGAGCTAGGAGAGACCGGATTCACATTGCCTATGGCACCAAGTGCCCCATCTAACCTTCCTACACCAGCCTTGACCGAAGGTAAATTCCCTTTACAATGCATCCCAGAGGATGACGTGATTACCGAATTTGTGGACTAAACGGTTGTGTTTTTACTATGCAGCCCTTCCTGAACCGTCCATGACATCGGGCCCTGCCCCCGTGATCCCGCAAGTGATTGAGTCTGGGCGAGAGCCTACGGAAGCGCAATTCGGAAAAGGCGGTGATCAGCTTGACACCTTCTCGGACATATGGATAACAGCCAGTCTTTATGAGGGTCTAATTGATGAAGTGGAGACAGTTGATGGACAAAGTTCCCGTGCCAGGGGTCCGGTGGAGGCCGATGTGATTTTGATGGCAACTATGGTGGAAGCTCAAAAAACCAAGATGGTGGCTAAGAGCAAAGAAGTGGAGGAGAAGGGAGAGCATGACGAGGCTGCCAGGAGGGAGGTCTTGGCGCAGACCAGGCAGGATGCTGAGGCGAGAGCCACCGACACAGTTGCCAAGAGGAAGGCCGATGAGGAGGCCAAGAAGAAGAGGGATGATGATGAGGCCCAGAAGAAAAGGGGGGATGAGGAATCACAGCGGAGGACTACTGAGTCCCTTGAGAAAGCCAAGGCTGGTGAGGTCATGCCGCATAAGTCCTAGAAGCTCGTTGCACGGCGGGCCTCCAAAGAGGCCAAGGAGAAAGATGAGAAGGAAGGCAAGGTGGTCCCGAAAACGAGTGACGCTGTGGTCGGCCTCGCTGCTAGGAGTGCCCCCAAGCCCACGCTGCATGCCCCTCTCGTCGATATTACCGAGGTCTCAAGTGGTGATGGAATGGGCGAGAGGCGTATCTCGGCTTCTCATGAATCGACCACTTCTCGGAGGGGCCGAGATGGAAAGAGCGGGTTTGGTAAGAAGGGGCCCGGTGCAAAGGATGAACCGTTGAGCGCTGAATCTGCAAAAAAGCAAAAGCATAAGAGAAAGAAGCATAATTAGTGTCAGCAGCCTACGTAGGAGTTACCGTTTTATTTTGGTAGTGTAGGCCGATAGTTTATGCGAGTACGACCCTCGCTTTTGGTTTTCAAGACACGATGTGGTTCTCATGTACACCCTGTCGTTAGAAAGAAAAAATGTTGGACACGTAGTATGTTCTAATGTGTGTGTGTTGAAATTGAAATATGAATTAGTAAAGATCGCAATTTGTGTTAAGTGTTCGGATGTTCCTCTTATGTTTTCAGGCGTCCCATACTTGCATAAGCATGCTTATCGTTGCACTTAACAAAAAAGTAATCATGTACCACGCTCTGGATTGATTATTCCATAGGGGTGTGATTGTGTACTGCGCTTTTGGTCATTATTCTATAGGGGTGTGATAGAGCGCATGCTTCTAGTAAGTTTCCCTCAGCTCAGGAAACTCGTAGTTTGTGAAGCTAGGCTGAGCGCCAGCTGTGTTTGGGTTGCCCCGGGTTAATCCCAAGTGTAGCGAAGGCATACGACGTCGCGTTATGCGGTCCGTCCGGTGTATGGCTCTCCCGTCTTTC
This sequence comes from Allium sativum, assembly GCA_030737875.1. NCBI lineage: Eukaryota > Viridiplantae > Streptophyta > Magnoliopsida > Asparagales > Amaryllidaceae > Allium > Allium sativum. The sequence goes on along the minus strand of CM060926.1, from coordinate 9,192,982 downwards.
ATCGGGTTGAGGCGAACCGTAGGCGCCGTTTATTCGCCTAAGAATTTAAGTCCGGATCATCATCCCGTAGGGTCCGATCATAGTTATGGGCTACCCCTCAGCCTTGAGAGCTTCGGGGAAGAAACGGTTTAAGGGTCGGTCTCGATGCTGCGCCAAGATTCAACCGGTGCCCCTAGCCGAGGGAGGGATGTACATCACTCTTGTCTGGCTGTTGGGTGGCCCCAAGTCGCTTAGGACATGGGCGCGAAACGATTTATCCTCGGTCCCGGCACGGAGCCAAGATTCAAGTTCATGGTTATTTATACTCGGTCGCGCCGCGGGCCGGCGACTCGAGTGGCGTTGCCGTCTTTCGTGCTCGGGGTTCCGGGCATAGCCATGGTACTTGTAACACCCCACGTCCATTAATGTCACTCACAAAGGGAATGCATTAACTTCCATGGAGGTTTTAAGTGAATATAGAAAAGAAAAATTACAACAAGACAGATAATAAGTAGTACTTGGAAATCTAAAACTTCATTTTATTGCAGCGGAAATTAAACATGTTTGTTACATCATAAAACCATAAATCAGAGTCAAGTACAATATCCAACTCGATAAAACAAAATACATAACCCCATTACACAAATAACCATTAAAGAAGATAACAAGCTGGACTCTACTTCAACAGTCCAAGCTTTCCAAAAGAGAGATAGAGCAATCCAATCAAACTCCACTAGAGCTGGGTCCAACCTGAGGACCTGGAGGGGAAAAAGGATAGAAATAGAGGGTGTCATACATAAAGTCTGGCGAGTATGATAATTCTAACAATACTATTACCAAAATAACTAGACTAAGGCATAAGCTGGAAAACAAGGAAATGTCTATGGACTATTGGGTATGGAAGATCAGATAAAGATAACGTTAAAGGCAAACCTAATTACTAACGAATAATTACTACACTGCACCGCACCAGTCACCCTAAAGGTTGATCCCACTTGCTTCACACAGAAACTATATAAATAGCCTTGCGTACCCCTAGATGACTACATAGGTGCCGTCTGCCCCTATCTCCACTAGGTGTACCCCACTACCCACTTGCGATCGGCTCCCTACTCGTAGATACCTGTGCTATCCCACAGTGGGGTGTATCACTCCCCTAAAGTGGCAACCCGATACAACTTGAGAATGCACGGCTTATACCTACACGATGCAACAACGTCTTACCTACCAGCCCGGGTCCACACACGCATATGAAACCCGTTGGACTTGCGTTGCCACCGCTACCCCGTTTTGGCCTCTTATAGTCAAGCCCAGTATGCGTGTCCCGTCCTCGACTTGGGTCGAGCCCACAAAGATACGTTTGGGTTACTGGTTGAAATGGGCCCCCACAAGCTATCCACCGAAGCTTGTCACCACTAGTATATTCCACTTAACCCTCTTAGTCATGTTCATTTACATGTGTGTTTGGTTAAGTCTTACTAATCGTATTTCAAATGCCACTAAAGGCAACCACTAGATTCCTCATGCCACCCAAGGCACCTACTTAACCCCCATGTCCGACCTTACATGTTTATCTGGTTAAGTATTTCTTAATTCATTCAGGACATAACCTCATAAAGACCCCTCACATTAGACTGGCATTTATGGCAGCTGGATTTGTCGGGCGGGTCCAGGCAGTCTTACACCATAAAAGAGTCTAACCTCGTGTCTTTACAACTGTTATGCTTTAATTTGGGCCTAGGACCTCTCACATTGGGCTGACATTTGTGACCACTGGATTTGTCGGGCGGGTCCGGGCAGGTTTACGTCACAAACGAGTCCAACCTCGTGTCCTAAGCATTGATTATCACTTATAGTCTTTTACCCCAGTTTTAATAATTCCCTATTCAAATTATTAATTAACTCAAATTTTAAATGATGCCATAATTGACTCAATTATGGCCATCCACTCATGGCATGCAAAATCATATCAATTGCACCCCAACTTCTTATTATAGAATCCTTAATATCACCCCTACCCTACGTTATACGTTCGCTTATTCAACGCAAAGTATACATTAGACTCGAATAGTCTAACTCATAGCACAAAGATAAATTATCACAACATATAGACAAATAAAATAGATCTAATCATAATAGGGGTGAAACTTGCATAGAACTACACATGTTAAGGATCTAAAGGTGTCAACTTGTTAAATGTCACAATTTATATGATATGATCATAACCCAAATTCATGTATAAACTTGCATATGGGGTTTTATGCAACATAATGATGGTGTGAACTAGCATCTAATACATAGAATTCACATATGTCATAGCATAATTCTAGATGTCATAATTCTAGATCTAAACAGATGTCATGGCATATGTTCATAGTCTTTACTAATCAGTCTAAACTTGCATACATGATTTGTCATCAACATAGCCCAAATAATATCAACATTATGACTTGATTAACATGAACTAATTAGCATAGATAATAACATCATGACTTTATAACATGTATGATTTATCACAATTTAGCATAGAAAATTACAACCTATACAATATCATCATAGCATGATTTACAACATATAGGATATCATCATCACATATCATAGGATTTACAACATACATGATAGCATAAGGTTTACAACAACATATAGGAAAATCCACATCATTCACTTATAATCCATTCATAACTTAATCTAATTAGTTTAATAATAATCTTGTTAAGATCATCATACTCACAATTAGAGAAGAAAGAGAATCTTGATTTGCTTTAGAGTTGAGTAGAATTAGGGTTTGATTAGCTTTCTTCCTTCTTAGTTGGCGGCGGCTACACTGAGTTCCATGGCGGCGGTATGACGGTGGCTATTCTATTTTTCATGTGAATTAGAGTGAGAGACTACTTAGGTATTTATAGAGTTTAGGATTTATTTAGACCGTCAGATCAACTCAGAACTAAACTGAACCGTTCAATTTGCCAACTCAGCCCTAAAAACACATCAGCCAAACCCTAGCCGCCTGGACAGGTCGACACCCAGGTCGACTGCCCAGTCGACCTGGGGGGGTGTCGACTACGCAGTCGACTCCCCAGTCGACCTGGGGTGCTGGGCGGGAATTTTCCCGCCTAGCCTGTTTGACTTCAAATTTTGAATTTTAAATTTCTGAAATCTGTTTTGAATTTTCTGAAACTTCTGATGGCCATAACTTATTCATACGAAGTCCAATTCACGCAAACTCGGACTCTGTTTCAACCAGAATTCCGAGACGAACACAATGGCGCAACCCGTTTCCCACAATTCTCACGTCTGAGATTAGTTATTCTTTAATTTGTGAATATTAATATTAACAAAATTACGGGGTGTTACATTCTCCCCTCCTTAAAGGATTTCGACCCCGAAATCTTCAAGTCAAGAAGAATGTATATCCTAACATCCAATCGTCCATCTACTCAACCATCAAACACAGGCATCCATTGTCCTTATAGACTTCTAATGCTTTCATGTTTAAATGCACAGTGTGTGTATATGTCCATATCTAATGCAAAATTAGGCGGTCCACTGATTCAGTTGACCTCCTTAATGCAAATCATGATAGTGCCATGCGTCCATTATGTATGCAAAAGTTCCTTAATGCTATATATTATCTCTATATGCGTGCACAATCATCATTTGAATGCAGCATCCATATGATAATACAATCATCATACATCCATTTTACTAAATACAACCATTTATATGCAATATGCAGTATGATGTGACTGAGCCGATCTAGTGCCTAACAGTGTGTGTATATGCGTCCACGAGCAACCACTAGCAAACACTTGCATCCACTTTGCATCCATCATACATAACATGTCTCAAACACATGTTTCAACCATAGGATTATCCTAACTAAAGGTCAAGAATACTAGCGAGAGGATACTCTAAAGGTAAGATAAGTACAAGCTAAGCGATAAAGGAGAAATTAAAGGACATACCCTCGAAAAGAAAAGGGTACAACGAACGCATCTTCTCTTCTGTCTCCCAAGTAGCGTTGCTCTCATCATCTCCCCATTGTACTTTGACTAGTCTGACCTCTCGATTCCTCAACTTCTTGATCTCCGACCCAAGAATGCATGTAGGAGCTCGTCGAATCGTCGCATCACGCTCTATCTCCACCTCTCTAAGCAAGCTCGGCTCTACCACTTCCGCGGTCTCGTGTAGGCACTTCCTCAACTGTGATACATGGAATACGTCGTGTACACCACTAAGTCTCTCAGGCAACTCCACTCTATACGCCATCTGTCCAATCTTCTCTTTAATAGGAAACGGCCCTACAAACCTTGGTGCTAATTTCCCAACAGACCCAAAGCGAACAACGTTCCGTCATGGAGACACTTTGATAAAGACCATGTCCCCAACTTCAAACTCAAGATCTATCCTCCTCTTATCCGCATAATATTTCTGCCTATCTTGCGCTGCTTTCATCCTCCTTCGAATCAAGTCGATCTTCTCCGAAGTCTCCCTAATCATATCGGGCCCAAGTAAGATCTTATCCGTAGATTCCCACCAACATGTAGGTGAACGACAAGGTCATCCATAAAGAGCTTCGAAAGGTGCCATGCCAATGCTGGAATGAAAGCTATTATTATATGCGAACTCTACCAATGGAAGATGCTCTTCCCATGTACCCCCAAAGTCTAGGATACATAGCCTCAAAAGATCCTCTAGGATGTGATTCACCCTCTCGGTCTGGCCGTCCGTCTGAGGATGATACGCGGTGCTCAAACATAACTGAGTCCCTACCGCTTCTTGCAAGCTCTTCCAAAATTCACTAGTGAAAATAGGATCGCGGTCGCTCACTATGCTAGAAGGAACGCCATGCAAACGAACTATCTCTCGGACGTACACAGAAGCTAACCATGAAGCAGTCCTCTTACTCTTCACGGGAATAAAATGGGCGCTCTTAGTAAGTCTATCTACTATAACCCAAATCCCCGTATTACCCTTCCTTGATCTTGGTAATCCATCCACAAAGTCCATCGAGACACTCTCCCACTTCCATAGTGGAACCTCCAACGGGTGAAGCAACCCACCGGGTTTCTTTTGCTCCGCTTTTACTTGTTGGCACACCAAGCATCTAGCAACATACTCGGCCACATCCCTCTTCATACCGGCCCAAAAGAAAACTCGCTTCATGTCTTTGTACATCTTGTCCCCGCCGGGATGAATGGTCATCTTCGAACGATGTGCATCATCAAGAATAGCCTTCCTTAGGTCATCGTCTCGATGTACACAAAGTCTACTATCCCTACGTAACCAACCCTTATCATCTAGGGTATACCTACGGAGATGGCTTGATGACTCCCCTCTTTTGAGCTTTTCTACTAACTCAACCAACTGTGGGTCGTCTCGCTGTGCCTCACCAATCCGTCCCAAAAGCGTAGGTCTGACCTCCAAGGATGATAGTAAACCGGGTACAAAGTCAACGGAAGGTCTAAAGTCAAACATCAAAATGAATTCTAAGCTTCGCCGCTCAACAAACAACGGACTCAAGGACAGCCTTTTCCTACTTAAGGCGTCTGCCACCACGTTACCCTTGCCAGGAGTATATGCTATTTCGAAGTCGTAGAACGCTAAGAAATCCATCCACCTTTGCTGCCTTAAGTTCAAGTCCTTCTGAGAGAATAAGTATTTTAAAGATTTGTGGTCAGTGAATAATTCGAATTTCTCACCAAGAAGATAATGGCGCCAAGACTTAAGCGTGAAAACAATAGCGGCCAACTCTAGGTCATGTGTAGGGTAATTTTTCTCATGCGCTCTCAACTGCCTTCCACCATAGGCTATTACCCTACCCTCTTGCATTAAGACTGTGCCTAGACCTGTCCCACAAGCATCGGTATAAACAGTAAATGGCTTACTCCCGTCTGGCAGCACTGAGACTGGAGCTGAGGTCAAAGCTCTCTTTAAACGTTGGAACGCATCATCACAATCTACGTCCCACGCGAAGACTAGGTTCTTCTTCGTCAGGCGTGTTAATGGAGATGATATTTTTGCGAAGTCTTTGATAAACTTCCTATAGTAGCCAGCCGACCCCAAGATACTTCTTACTTCGGTAGCATTTTTAGGGACCTTCCAATCTTGGATGGCCACCACCTTCGCGGGATCCACAACTATCCCTTCCTTGGAAACCACGTGCCCTAAGAATCGTACTTCCTTCCTCCAGAAGTGACACTTAGAAAATTTAGCTTTAAGATTATGCGCTCGTAGGGTCTCCAACACTTCCCTAAGATGTAGGGCATGCTCTTCTTCATCTTAGAAATGATCAGGATGTCGTCTACAAAGACTACCACGAATTTGTTAAGGTACTCCCTAAACACCCTACTCATCAAATCAACAAAGTATGCGGGGGCGTTTGTCAAACCGAAGGGCATCACTAGCCATTCATAGAAACCGTCCGGAGTCCTAAAGGCAGTCTTGTCTATGCTATCCTCAGCCACTCTCAACTGATGGAAACCAGCGCTAAGTCCAACTACGAAAACACTGAGGCGCCAACTAACTGATCGAAGAGATCGTCAATCCTCGGCAGTGGGTGTCTGTTTTTCTTAGTAAGCTTATTAAGTTCTCTATAGTCCACACAAAGTCTAAGGGACCCATCCGCCTTCGTGGCAAATACTACTGGAGCACCCCACTCCGATATACTACGTCTTATGAACCCCTTCTCAAGCAACTCCTTCACTTGCTTATTGAGTTCCCTCCTTTCACGTGGAGCCATATGTCGTACTGGCAAAGATACTGGTTTTGCATTATCCACAAGATATATTCGAAAATCTATCTCTCGCTTCGGAGGTAAGCCCTTCACCTCCTCAAACACATCCGAGTATTCTCGGACCACTCTAACAGATCGTAGATTTTCCTCAGACGCGTCAAGCGATTCTAAATAACTTAGCATAACGGAATTTATGGGATTACAAAAGATTTCGAGAGTGTTGCCAAGGCGAGTCATGAGCCTAACTACTCTCCTTTCACAATCAAGAACGGCCCCATTTCTGGATAACCAATCCATTCCTAAAATTAGCCCATAGCCCGTGAAGCCCAAAACATAAGCATCACATCTAAACTCAACGCTAAGTATAGAAATTTTCAAATCCAAACACATCATGGACAAATAAGCTGAGCCCCCAATTGGATCCGAAACAACTAAGGGATCCTCTACTAAATTGGTGTTTAAGTGCAGTGATTCAACTAATGATGTAGAGATAAACGAATGCGATGCGCCCGAATCAAATAAGGTACGGACAGGATGATCAAACAGAAAAACTAAGCTTTCAACAGAAATGGTTCTACCTCATTCTTGCAGCGGTGGGACCGCGAGAGCCTGAACTTGTCCCCTTGCCTGCCCTGGTGCCATAAGAGCCTGCACCTGTCCTCCCGAGGTAGACCCTGCCCTCTGCCCCTTCTTTGGGCAGTCCTTCACTAGATGTCCCGCTTCGCCACAGTGAAAACAGCCAGTCTTCTTTTTCTTTCGGCAATCCTTGCTGAGATATCCTGGTGTCCCACAGTTAAAGCATTTCTTCTTTCCCTTGCCATTATTGTCTTTACCACCCTTCTTGTTTTGCTGTTGTGGTTTCTTCTGATCCCCTTTCTTCTCGGGTGCCTTATCAACTTTAGCGCCTTTCTCCTCATGCATGAGTGCCATGTCTACTAGCTTCTCAAAGGTGGCCCCCATAGGGATGTGGGTCATAGCCAACCCTTGCAACGGTTCATTCAATCCATTAACGAACCTCAGAGCCTTCTTCTCCGGCGTGTTCACTAAGTCCAAGCCAAACCTTGCTAACTGATTAAATTTGTTGACATATTCTTTCACTGATGAGCTTCCTTGCTTCAATGTCAAGAACCTTTCCATATATAGATTCTCTTCTGCCCTTGAGAGAAACTTTGCCTCAAACCTACGTCTGAAATCCGCCCAAGAGTCAACAGGACGCTCCCCAATAGTGACCTCCTACCAAAACGAGGCCTCTCCCTTCATTAACCAAGCTGCTAATTTGACTTTCCTCCCTTCTTCTACTTCAAAGATTTCTAGCAATTCTTCCACCTCCTTAAGCCAATCTCTAGCTTCCACAAACGTTTCTGACCCTTGAAAGGGTTTTCCACCCATAGCCTTAAATTCCTTGCACGTCTTTGCAAAAGTATCAGCGCGAGGAGGAGGAGGAGGAGGAGGAGGAGCGGGTGCAACTGGTGGTGGAGGAACATTGGCTGGACCTGCAGCGGCCCTAGCCTCTAATAACCTCTTATACCATCCTGGTATCGTTACACCATCCGGAAGGTTGAGATCTTCAGCCATGCTGAAACGAAAAAGGAAAGATTCAAAATGGAGAATTCGAAAGATAAAGAAATATGGCTATTGGGGATTATGTTTTTCATAAAAACTTTCCTCTTTAAATTACTCATCAAAACATGTTTTTGAAAACACTTCTTCCAAAATTACTTTAGAAAAATAGTTTTTCTAAAAAAATTATCTGTTCTGGTAACCTTAAGCTCTGATACCACGTGTAACACCCCACGTCCATTAATGTCACTCACAAAGGGAATGCATTAACTTCCATGGAGGTTTTAAGTGAATATAGAACAAAAAAATTACAACAAGACAGATAATAAGTGGTATTTGGAAATCTAAAACTTCATTTTATTGCAACGGAAATTAAACATGTTTGTTACATCATAAAACCATAAATCAGAGTCAAGTACAATATCCATCTTGATAAAACAAAATACATAACCCCATTACACAAATAGCCATTAAAGAAGATAACAAGCTGGATTTTACTTCAACAGTCCAAGCTTTCCAAAAGAGAGATAGAGCAATCCAATCAAACTCCACTAGAACTGGGTCCAACCTGAGGACCTGGAGGGGGAAAAGGATAGAAATAGAGGGGGTCAGACATAAAGTCTGGCGAGTATGATAATTCTAACAATACTATTACCAAAATAACTAGACTAAGGCATAAGCTGGAAAACAAGGAAATGTCTATGGACTATTGGGTATGGAAGAGCAGATAAAGATAACGTTAAAGCCACACCTAATTACTAACGAATAATTACTACATTGCACCGCACCAGTCACCCTAAAGGTTGATCCCACTTGCTTCACACAGAAACTATATAAATAGCCTTGCGTACCCCTAGCTGACTACATAGGTGCCGTCTGCCCCTATCTCCACTAGGTGTACCCCACTACCCACTTGCGATCGGCTCCCTACTCGTAGATACCCGTGCTGGCCCCACAGTGGGGTGTATCACTCCCCTAAAGTGGCAACCCGATACAACTTGAGAATGCACGGCTTATACCTACACGATGCAACAACGTCTTACCTACCAGCCCGGGTCCACACACGCATATGAAACCCGTTGGACTTGCGTTGCCACCGCTACCCCGTTTTGGCCTCTTATAGTCAAGCCCAGTATGCGTGTCCCGTCCTCGACTTGGGTCGAGCCCACAAAGATACGTTTGGGTTACTGGTTGAAATGGGCCCCCACAAGCTATCCACCTAAGCTTTTCACCACTAGTATATCCCACTTAACCCTCTTAGTCATGTTCATTTACATGTGTGTTTGGTTAAGTCTTACTAATCGTATTTCAAATGCCACTAAAGGCAACCACTAGATTCCTCATGCCACCCAAGGCACCTACTTAACCACCATGTCCGACCTTACATATTTATCTGGTTAAGTATTTCTTAATTCATTCAGGCCATAACCTCATAAAGACCCCTCACATTAGACTGGCATTTATGGCAGCTGGATTTGCCGGGCGGGTCCGGGCAGTCTTATACCACAAAAGAGTCTAACCTCGTGTCTTTAGAACTGTTATGCTTTAATTTGGGCCTAGGACCTCTCACATTGGGCTGACATTTGTGACCACTGGATTTGTCGGGCGGGTCCGGGCAGGTTTACGTCACAAATGAGTCCAACCTCGTGTCCTAAGCATTGATTATCACTTATAATCTTTTACCCCAGTTTTAATAATTCCCTATTCAAATTATTAATTAACTCAAATTTTAAATGATGCCATAATTGACTCAATTATGGCCATCCACTCATGGCATGCAAAATCATATCAATTGCACCCCAACTTCTTATTATAGAATCCTTAATATCACCCCTACCCCACGTTATACGTTCGCTTATTCAACGCAAAGTATACGTTAGACTCGAATAGTCTAACTCATAGCACAAAGATAAATTATCACAACATATAGACAAATAAAATAGATCTAATCATAATAGGGGTGAAACTTGCATAGAACTAGACATGTTAAGGATCTAAAGGTATCAACTTGTTAAATGTCACAATTTATATGATATGATCATAACCCAAATTCATGTATAAACTTGCATATGGGGTTTTATTCAACATAATGATGGTGTGAACTAGCATCTAATACATAGAATTCACATATGTCATAGCATAATTCTAGATGTCATAATTCTAGATCTAAACAGATGTCATGGCATATGTCCATAGTCCTTACTAATCAGTCTAAACTTGCATACATGATTTGTCATCAACATAGCCCAAATAATATCAACATTATGACTTGATTAACATGAACTAATTAGCATAGATAATAACATCATGACTTTATAACATGTATGATTTATCACAATTTAGCATAGAAAATTACAACCTATACAATATCATCATATCATGATTTACAACATATAGGATATCATCATCACATATCATAGGATTTACAACATACATGATAGCATAAGGTTTACAACAACATATATGACAATCCACATCATTCACTTATAATCCATTCATAACTTAATCTAATTAGTTTAATAATAATCTTGTTAAGATCATCATACTCACAATTAGAGAAGAAAGAGAGTCTTGATTTGCTTTAGAGTTGAGTAGAATTAGGGTTTGATTAGCTTTCTTCCTTCTTAGTTGGCGGCGGCTACACTGAGTTCCATGGCGGCGGTATGACGGTGGCTATTCTATTTTTCATGTGAATTAGAGTGAGAGACTACCTAGGTATTTATAGAGTTTAGGATTTATTTAGACCGTCAGATCAACTCAGAACTAAACTGAACCGTTCAATTTGCCAACTCAGCCCTAAAAACACATCAGCCAAACCCTAGCCGCCTGGATAGGTCGACACCCAGGTCGACTGCCCAGTCGACTGCCCAGTCGACCTGGGGGGGTGTCGACTGCCCAGTCGACCTGGGGTGCTGGGTGGGAATTTTCCCGCCTAGCCTGTTTGACTTCGAATTTTGAATTTTAAATTTCTGAAATCTATTTTGAATTTTCTGAAACTTCCGATGGCCATAACTTCTTCATACGAAGTCCAATTCACGCAAACTCGGACTCTATTTCAACCAGAATCCCGAGACGAACACAATGGCGCAACCTGTTTCCCACAATTCTCATGTCTGAGATTAGTTATTCTTTAATTTGTGAATATTAATATTAACAGAATTACGGGGTGTTATAGTACTTTTGGTCCCGAGGATGGCTCGAGATTCATATGGCGGTACCGACTCCATGCCCGGAGGTCAATACGACAACCAACTGTTTGAACGTAAGCTAGCTTTCAAGATTAATCAAATGTGTCATGTGCGGAGTAAACACAGTCATAAAGAGATGGGAAGGTGAACATTATTTCCACTAATAACTTTGGCTGTAACAGCCCTTACAATGCCTTGAGTTTTCAGAAACAAAACATTGTTGGAAAGTGTAAATAGTTGTGTACTATGTCATGTAAAGTAGCGGCGGAGATGTTCGTTGTTCCATGCCCTTGGGAGTTCAGCTCCGTCCACAGTTGCGAGTTTGGAAGATCCATTGTTGATCTTTCGCTATATGGAGTACGGACCTTCCCAATGAGGGGCAAAGCCCGTCGGTGGAGGGAAGACCCGTTTCAAGATGAGGTCACCGACGTTGAGGTCCTTATGACGAAACCTGTAATTAAAGTATCAGGAGACTCGTTGTCGTTGGGCAGCAGCTCGAAAATCAGCTTCGTTCCTTTTCTCTTCCAACAAATCAAGTGATCCCAAAAGTAAATCTTGGTTTATCTTTGGATTTAAATAGGTGACTTGATGGGATGGAAGCTTGAGTTCAATAGGAATGACGACTTCTAATCCGTAGGCCAGGGAGAAGGGAGTATGTCCGGTTGTAGTCTTGTGGGTGGTTCGCTGTGCCCATAGGGCTAGAGGAAGTTCATCTACCCACATGCCCCCAGCCTTTTCCAGGTGCTTCTTGATGACGGACTTAGTGACTTTGTTGACCGCTTCGACCTGCCCATTGGCTTGAGGATGAGCTACTGCCGAGAATCTCTTTTCGATGTTGTGCCTCTGGCAGAAGGCTTTGAATTCGGCGCTCTCGAATTGAGTACCATTGTCAGAGATGATGGCTTGAGGGGCCCCATATCGAGTAACGATGTTGCGTACAACGAAGTTGATCATCTTCTTGGTGGTGATTGTGGCGAGAGCTTTGGCCTCTACCCATTTAGTGAAATAATCAACTGCGACGACAGCATATTATGCCCCGCCTCTGGCCATTGGAATAGTTCCAATGATGTCGATTCCCCACATGGTGAAAGGCCACGGGTTAACCATTTGCGTCAGTTTCGTAGGAGAGGCTCTTGGGATCTTTGAGAAGAGCTAGCACTTGTCGCATTTGCGAGCATAGTCTGTGGCATCTTGATCGAGTGTGGGCCAGTAATAACCATGTCTAAGTATATTCCTGGATAGGGTTTGCCCTCCGGTATGGTTGTCGCACTCTCCTTCATGTACATCAGTTAAGACTTTGACGACGTCATGATGGGCTACACATCTGAGCAATGGGACGGAGAAACCTCTACGGTGGAGCACCCCATCCACAAGAAGGTAGCAGGCTGATTGGCGGGTGAGCGCACGCCTTTGCTTGTAGCTTCCCAGAAGGGTCCCGTGCTTTAGGTAATTCTTGATTGGAATCATCTAAGACTCAGAATCGGGTTCAGTGTTCATGATCACTTCAACTTGAATCGGCTTGAGGCTAGGAGAGTTGAGCACTTCGACAGGAGCGAATCCCAAGAGTTGCGGATCCTCGGAGCTTGCTAGCTTGGCTAGTAAATCTGCTCTTTCATTCTGCTTTCGGGGCATTTGAGTGATGATGAAGTGGTTGTGGTACGTGAGTAATTCCTGAACCCTGGTTAAGTATAAGGCGAGTCATTCCCCCTTAGCCTGATATTCCCCTTTTACTTGACGCACAATGAGTTATGGATCGGAGAAGATTTTGATCATTTTGAGCTTGAGCTCGATCGCGATTCTAAGTCTGGCAATCAAGGCCTCATATCCCGTGTTATTGTTGGTAGCGGGGAAGTTTAGTTTTAGCGCGTAGCCTATTGGGCGTTCTTCCAGGGTGATGAATATGACTCCGGCCCCAGAGCATTTGCTGTTGGAAGATCCATCCATGAATAGTTTCCATTGGGTGCTGAGAGACACTGTGTTTACTCCAGGAGTCTCCTCGGGAGCAGTGAATTCTACTATGAAGTCAGCGAGAGCTTGGCCGAGGATGGCTCGGTGGGGAATGAATGTTATCTCGAACTGGGTTAGCTCTATACTCCATTTCAATAGCCGTCCAGATGCTTCAGGTCGTTGCAGGACCGGTCGTAGTGGCTGATCGGTGAAAACCTTTACAGGGTGAGACTGGAAGTATGGTCAAAGCTTCCTAGAGGAGATTAGCAAAAAGAACGCTAGCTTTTCAAACTTTGGGTAGTTCTTCTCTGCCTCTGTCAATCGTTTGCTTATGTAGTAGACTGGTCGTTGGATGTGGTCCTCGAGGCGTATTAATGCCGAGCTGATTGCCATTCGCTGATAAGTAGCGCCAGCATTCTTGAGGCCGAAGGGGATGACGCGATAGCATTAAAGTCCGAGGTCTGTTATAAAGGAGGTGTGATCTTAGTCGCGAAGATTCATCGGAACTTGGTTGTAGCCTGAGTGGGCGTTCATGAAAGATAGTTGCTGGTATCTGACGGTTGAATCAACAAGTCGATCGATCTTTGGGAGTGGGAAACTGCCCTTAGGACATGTCTTGTTCAAGTCAGAGAAGTCGACACATGTCCGCCATTTACCGTTGGCTTTCTTGACCAGAACCGGGATGGAGACCTGTGACAACCCAGATTCGAACCCTCGACCTCCCGAAAAGCAACACCATGCACTAACCACTGTGCTATAAGATCTTTTTATAGAGTTTGTGAGTTGATTAGGACTGTCGATGGAGCTTGATTTAATAATAGTTGTTCGTTTGAAGGAGAGACCAATCAGGAGCTGACACCTAACCCTAGTGACAAGGCAAGGCTCAGAAAATCGACCAAACACAGACCAGGACAGCCAAGGGGGCTGGGTTCGACCTGGCTCAGGGGCCAGGTCGACCCCCCAGTCGACCCCCAGGTCGACTATGTAGTCGACCTGGGTGCCCCAGGTCGACTACCCAGTCGACCTGGGTAGCCCAGGTCGACTACCCAGTCGACCTGGGTGTCTTGGGCGGGAAAATTCCCGCCCTGGCCAATCCGGCCCGATTTTTGAAATTTAAATTTGTTTTCTGAGTTGTTTTGGTCTGTTTGAATATTAAACTGAATTCTGAAACTTTCGGAGGTCATATCTCCCTCATACGGAGTCCGTTTTACGCAAACTCGGACTCTATTTCAAGCAGAATTCCGAGACGAACGCAATGGCGTATCCGGTTTCCCCTAATTCTTTGATTTGAAATTAGTTATACTTTATTTTGTGAATTTTACTGTTATAGAATACACGAGTGTTACATTCTCCCCCACTTAAAAGGATTTCATCCCCGAAATCTTCAAGTTCAAGTAGAATGTACGTCCTAACATCCAAACATCCATCTACTCATCCATCAAACATGAGCATCCATTGTCCTTAAAAGACTTCTAATGCTTCATGATCATATGTGAAGTGTGTGTACATGTACTTATCTAATGCAAAATCAGTCGGTCTACTGATTCAGTTGACCTCCTTAATGCAAATTATGTAAGTGCCATGAATCCATTATGTATGCAAATTCTCCTATTCATGATTCTACATGAGTGCACAACCATTCATATATAAATGCAACATCCATATGACAACACAATAAACTTCAACCATATACAAATAAATACATATATGCATATGCAATATGAAGTGATTGAGCCGATCTAAAACCTAGATTGTGTGTGTATATGCAACCACGAGCAACCACTAGCAATCACTTGCAACCACTTGCAACCATCATCCATAACATGTTTCAATTACATGTTTTCATCCAAAGGGTTTCTTCCTAAAAGATAAGGTCGAGGAGATATACCTAAAAAGATAGATAAAAGTGCAACTTAAGGAAAAAGAAAGATCAAAGATGTACCCTCGAAAAGAAAAGGGTAGGCTGCGCATATTCTAGCTTCAGTTTCCCAAGTTGCGTCTCCCTCGGCGTCGCTCCACTGAACTTTGACGAGCTTGACTTCGCGGTTGCGTAGCTTCTTCACTTCCGTTCCTAATATGCGGGTTGGAACTTTCCTCACGGTTGCTTCGCGTTCCACTTCAGCTTCTTCTAGGATATTTGGCTCTACCACTTCAGCAGATTCATGTAGACATTTTCGGAGGTGTGAAACATGGAAAACGTTGTGAACTCCGGCCAGTTTTTCGGGTAGCTCTAATCTATAGGCCATTTTCCCAATTTTCTCGATGATAGGAAATGGCCCTACGAACCTTGGGGCTAGCTTTCCTGTGGTTCCAAAACAAACAACGTTCCTTAGCGGAGATACCTTAAGAAAAACTCTGTCCCCAACCTCAAATTCAAGGTCAGTCCTAGGCTTTGCAACCATCAGGCAGTGAGCTAACCTCCCACCGTGACATACAATGATATCTCAGAACTGATTTTACGGCCAGCCTCTCGACTGCAACAACCAACCCAATCTTCCCATTGGGATGTGTAGGGGTAAGAGTCTCCTGCTCGCCACCAAACAGCCAAGCGAGAACCCCCTATCACATTATCTAACCAGCTCTGATACCAAATGTGACAAACCAGATTCGAACCCTCGACCTCCCGAAAAGCAACACCATGCACTAACCACTGTGCTATAAGATCTTTTTATAGAGTTTGTGAGTTGATTAGGACCGTCGATGGAGCTTGGTTTAATAATAGCCGTTCGTTTGAAGGAGGGACCAATCAGGAGCTGACACCTAGCCCTAGTGACAAGGCAAGGCTCAGAAAATCGACCAAACACAGACCAGGCCAGCTAGGGGGGCTGGGTTCGACCTGGCTTAGGGGCCAGGTCGACCCCCCAGTCGACCCCCAGGTCGACTATGTAGTCGACCTGGGTGCCCCAGGTCGACTACCCAGTCGACCTGGGTAGCCCAGGTCGACTACCCAGTCGACCTGGGTGTCTTGGGCGGGAAAATTCCCGCCCTGGCCAATCCGGCCCGATTTTTGAAATTTAAATTTGTTTTCTGAGCTGTTTTGGTCTGTTTGAATTTTAAACTGAATTCTGAAACTTCCGGAGGCCATATCTCCCTCATACGGAGTCCGTTTTACGCAAACTCGGACTCTATTTCAAGAAGAATTCCGAGACGAACGCAATGGCGTATCCCGTTTCCCCTAATTCTTTGATTTGAAATTAGTTATACTTTATTTTTTGAATTTTACTGTTATAGAATACACGGGGTGTTACAAGACCCACTCGGGGTAATCGGCTTTGCGAATGAAATTGTTGCTGAGTAGACCGTCTACCTCTTCCTCAAGTGCCCTGGACCTCTCTAGTCCCAAGAAGTGGCGCTTCTGCTTGACTGGAATTGTTGTAGGATCGATACTTAGACAATGGCAAGCGATTGCAGGGTCGATGCCTTTCATATCGAAATGAGTCCATGCGAACACGTCTAGGTTTTCCTTCAAGAAATCCACAAGATCTTCTTTGATTGTTGGGTGAAGTTGCGATCCTATCTTTAGCACTCTAGACGAATCATCGGGGTTAACGGGAATATCTACTGTAGACTCAAAAAGGGTAGCCCTCTCGTACTCCGGCTCTTCGTCCTTCCAAGGGTCGAGGTCCTCGAAAAGACAGCAATGGCGCCTGAGCCAGGGCTCAAACGCCGCTAATTGCTATGCTGAAATTGTCTTGGCGCAAGATGGCATGGGTACTGTTTTTCCCTTGTCCTTATTGCACACGTTCTTTCATTCTATCGCATAACACTCTCTAGCGCTCACTTGGTCACTTCTGACTGTTCCGATCCCGTTTTCCATCGGGAATTTCATTAGGTGGGACCATATAGATATGCAGACCCATAACTCTATGAGAAAAGGACGTCCAAGGAAGGCATTGTAGGGGGATTTGATGTCTATAACCACGAAAGTGAGGATTCAGACCCAGCTTCGGTCCCTCTCGCCTAGCTCCACAGGCAGATCGATCATTCCTACTAGGGAACTAGAAGCCCCATTGAAGCCATGGATGGAGGCACGACACGACTTCAAGTCATTTGTTTTCAACTTCATCTGGTCATAAGCAGCTTTGAAAATGATGTTGACTAAGCTTTCGGAGTCAATTAACACCTTCCGGACGGAAGCGGCGTCAATCTGAGTTGTGATAACTAGAGGATCAATGGTCAGGATTTCCACCCCAGCAGAATCTCTTTCTTGAAAAACAATGTCATCTCGCATGGTCTTTTGGAGCTTAGCTAGGACGGACTCGTTGAGCGTGGAGCAAGTTTCATAAGTAGCATGCTTTATTGAACTAACGTACTCTTGCATTTTTTGAAAGCTGTCATGTACGGGATAAGGTCTGCCACATATGGTGTTGATTACGATCCCACGCTTTGGGTTAGAAGGACCTGGAGCTTCCTTGGCGGTTGCTTGAGACGTTGGCGCTTGAGGCTTTGAATTTGCTTCGGGAGGGAAAGGTTCTTGGATGTATTGCTCGAGTCGTTTCTCACGGATGAGCTTTTTAATTGCATCCCTGAGATGGCGACACTCATTGGTATTGTGGCCGTACACATCATGGTAGCGGTAGTACCTCCCAGTATTCTTCTCAAGGTCGGTTGATTCCCTGGTGCGTGGCTTCTTATATGGCAAAGTGTTGCATGTCTCCAAGAAAATTGTTTCTAGGTCCTCGTTTAGCGGGGTTTATGTCTCAAAGGCTCAGTAAGAGCCGGGGTTTCTTGGCTCGATCAGGGCCTGATCGTTGTTCTGACCACCTTGCCTACCATTGTTTGGTCTTTGCCTGTTGGGACCTACCCCTTGTTTTGATCAAAGGGCTCTCCTACTTGTTTTCTTCTAAGGCTGTTTTTTGTAGCGTCTGCCTGAGAGCCGTTGGGGCGACTGGTGGCTAAGAGCCGGTTGCGTCTCGCCTCTTCTTGGCATAAGTACTGATCTGCCTTCTCAAAGAAGGCGTCGAGGCTTTTTGGCTGCTTCCGATCGATCCACTCCTCGAACTCGAAAGTAGGGAGGACACCTTTGGCCAACTGGAAGAGTATGGTGCGAGGGTCCGGATCCTCGACCTCGGCGAGGGCAATGTTGAACCTGGAGAGGTAGCTTTTGAGTGACTCTGCGGGCCCTTGGTATAAGTTGGAAAGGGTGAGGGCATTCTTTGGAGTTGGTATGTGCATCCTGAATTGCTTGACCAACTACGTCGCTAACTGGCCAAAGTTGTTAATGGAATCAAGTGGGAGGCGAGAGAACCATAACAGGGCAGTTCCTGACAAGAAGACCGGGAAACACTTGCATTTGACCGGATCGTTGCCCCTACTCGAGTCCATTTTCCATTCATACCGATTGAGGAAGACACAGGGGTCAGTGGTGCCGTCGTAGAGCGACATTTGCGGCATGTTAAAGCGCCGCGGCCATTCGGCCTCGTTTACCCTTCTTGTGAAGGGATTACGCTTAATGTGCGCTTCCCATGAATCATGCACATTTCCTCGCATTTCCCTCATAATTCTTCGGACCATGTCAGGAAGGGAAGTTGGATAGGGGTCCGCCATTGGGACCTATAGGTTTGGCAAGGTTCCGGAGTTCTTTTGCGAGGACGTCTTCTATGATGAATGTCCGGATCGTCTTCCTCCATGTCCTCGACATCTATGATCGGGTCTTGTTGTGGAAGGTGAGGTGGAGTGGGGAGATGCGGATCATGTTCTGGAGGCGTGCGGGATGTTGTAATAGCGGGCCCATCACCCTGATTAGCGACCATCGGGTTGTGTCGAGGAAGAGGTTGGTTTGTAGGATCTGGTCCGTCATTGATGATCAAGCGAGAGTGGTCTCGGTACTGGGCCCCCTCGCAATATGTGACTATAGTTCGGTCGCCATTGTCGTTCCCATTTCCGTTAACATTGCCATGGCCGTTGCCAAGAGCGTGGGTGCGAGCGGCGACGTTGTTGATGAGGCTAAACCTCTTCCTTTGATGCGGGCCCCTTGACTTGAAAGAGGAAGTTTCAGATATAGTTGGTCGGGGTCGAGCGTTGTTCCGAGTTAGTTGAAGCCGAGCGACGACGCATTAACTTTCTTGTAGTTGCCGCATAAGGTCGATGTTATTCCTTAATGCTTGGTTGAGCTCGACCGCGGTGTTCTCATATCTTTCATTAAGCACGCAAATTTGAGCTTGCGTGACGGCCGCTTCGGGGTCCACAATAGGAGGGATGACTTCATTAGTGGCCGAGATATCTGCCAGTTGAGGTTGTTGGGATGTACCAGCCACGGCTACGGCTGACGAGCCGACTATTGCGTTCTTTGACTTCTTTACCATTGTAAGCGAACTTGACAGCAGGTTGAGCAAGTAACCTTAAGCTCGTCAAAGTCGAGATGGTAATGTGGGAGAAAGACGTAAATCTCGAGTTCAATTCTCAGTGAAAGCACCAAATGTTGATGACAAAAAATGTCGTAAACATCAAAGATTCCAGTTACTGGGAATAGTTAATTTGGTCGCATAGACAAGAGTGGAAAGCAGTAAATAACACGAGAGATTTATAGTGGTTCGGCCTCGGGAGGGGCCTACGTCCACTGTGAAGCGTTGTTGGAATATTATTGATCACTCAAAATTCGACCATCACATGACATCTCATTACATTTGCTTGTAGGCTAGGTGATGTCATCCTTATGATATATGATGGCATAATTGACATATATATAAAAATATAGGAAAATGACGTTTTTGACCTTCTTCTTCCTCAAAGTGGAGATGCCATTAATGGAGCTCTCATAAAGTCTCAAGGTCACAAATTCCAACCCCTTTGAAGTGTGAAGTCATGGGGTATTTATAGGACAAGGATTAGGTAGGAATAGGTGGGAGTAGATAGGAGTAAGTAGAAGTAAGTGGGAGTAGGTGAAAATGGACCTCCACACCCAGAAATTCGCACCCGGTCCGCATGCATGCCAGAAATTTGCATCCCCCTGGGGTGCGAATTTCACACCTCGTGGGGTGCGAAATTTGCGCCCCAGGGGTGCGAATTTCGCACCCAGCTGGGTGTGAATTTCTCACCTGGTGGGGCGTGAATTCCGCACCCTGCTGGGTGCGGATTTCGCACCCTGGGGGTGTGAAGGTTGCATTATAGGAGATGCGAAGGCCTCGGGCACGAGTGCTTTGTTGGTTCGCAGTTCGAGTTGCGAGGTCTTCTGACGGTGCGATCCCTTTTCAACTTGTTTCCCTTACTTCTAACTATCCTCCCGATCTTGTCTCCATGCAATGGGCTGAGCTGAGCATGTCCTGTGTACTTTTGGGAACCGGATCAAAAGGTCAGTTAATAGCGTGTAAATATGGTACTTGCAAATAAATGAGCATGAGCATAATCAGAGTACGATAAGATAACTCATAGCGGAAACAAAATAGGATAGACTAGTATTAACTCAAGCAACAATCTTTTTAAAGTAATTCACTTTACCAATACCGAGCATAGGAGAGAACGAGAACCGAAACCCAAACTTCACACCTGTGAGAACCCGTCCTTCTCTAGAAAACCTGGGTGGTTGTAATGAGGAGAGGGGTCGGAAAAACAAGATTCTAGTGAACAGGAAATTTACAAAACAGACTATAATACACAGATGTATCCCGTTTGGTTCAGCCCAAGATGTATGTCTACCAAGGTTAGTGATTCTAGCCTAACCTTGTAAATAATTACACATGACCTAAACTACCCTTCCCAAGGTGGTATTCCCGAAATATGATACCGAGATAAAACGTTTACGTATATATTTATGAAGCCTTTATACCATAACATAACTGGTTATTTTATCGAGGGTGGACCCCTAATTACGAAGTTATATATATATATATATATATATATATATATATATATATATATATATATATATTCATTCGCTCATCCTTTATTATTTAATGCCTCACTATTAATGACAGATAAGGTTGGATTCTCCCTGATCGCTTAAGACCCTAAGAGGACCTGTTGGTCACTTATTATTCCTCGATAATTTATTTAATGTTGACATAGCTAGAAGGCATTAGCTACGGGACCTACTAGTTAAGGCTTTCATCATTCACGCACTTAAATGATACCCTGTGTAAGGTGAGAGATGATATTTTATTGCTGGCTATACCATCTAGCTTACCTTATTGGATAATCTTCTTAGTCGCTTACTACTCCCTGTAGGATAGGTAGTCACATCTGACATTTTTAAATGTCAAGGTTTGGGTAGGCCCCACACACATGCCATTTAAGACCCCTAAACTGAAAGACCTACTCCCAGGTAGACTCCTCGACCCAACCCACTTAAGACCCAAGGAAGCTGACTATACACGAAGATTATTAAGTTCATACCCGATTAGACTTTAATACCTTTCCCTATTGGGATAAAGTGGGCTACATTATTAAGTCATTCCCATTTAGTCTCTCTTCACGGAAATACTATATGCACACGATTAATTATAGTCACGGGTTCCTATGGTCAATAATGTTTCACATCATTAACCTATTAAGTCCAACTCTAAATTTTAATTACAGGTTCCATATTAACTAGAATAAATTAGGAAGTTATATCCTCCTTACCCTAGGATAAATATTTGATTATTTCCCTAATTGGACTTGGTACTTAAACAACAATCAATACCCATACAAACCCTACTTTTTCATTTATTTCTGTTCATATATCTATTGTCCTTTATAACTATAATGGTTATAATTTCCTAAGGCAACCATAAATCTTTAATTTCCCTTCAATTTCCATTGATTACAATTAATGTCATTTATGAGCCTAACGACCATAATTTTCCTAGGACATTAATTCTCAATGGATATCCTTATATTATTGGTCCCAAAATGTTTATTTGTTGCACCATAACAGACATTACTAATTATTTATTTATTGTTTGTTTGTTATGTATATATATTTGTGCACCAGATCTCTCACATTACGCTGACCACTTATGGATGCTGGATTTGTCGGTCGGTTCCGAGCAGACTTCTACCACAAGTTGAGCCTAACCTCATTATGAATGCTGTTATGAATTAGATTTCCTAATTGGGGTTTACAACATTTATCCTAATAAATCCTTGAAATTATAACTATTTGACTTAATTTCCTTATTAAGTTTATTTTTCCCAAATCAACGTTGTTTACACTAGTTATTTATCCATTTGTGGTTTTATTTATAGAAACCGATCATTTTAATTGCTACAATGGTCACCACAAATATATTAATTAAATATGGGTTACATTTACATATATAATTCCATAATTGAAAACCGTTCAAACATTCAAACATCCAATATAATGTATATTTCGTCATTTATGTAGATTCAGATAGATAATGTGTGTGTGTGTGTGTATATATATATGTGCAGTCAACGTAGTTATCTTTCTTTATTATTATTCATTGTTAAATTTAATCATTTGGTTTAATTAATAACAAAACATTCTTTTTTGTATCCAATCTTGTCAGGAGGTTCCAAACCTTATAAAAAGACCGTTAGTTATAACTATCGTAAATTATGCCGGATAAATGGAATAGACATATTTCAAAACCAAAAGAAATATATATTTACATATATATATATATATATATATATATATATATTTACATATATATATATATATATATATGTTTATGTATATTTGAAATAGTTGATGAAAACTACGCACAAATATGTATATTTATACGTACATTTGCACAACTTTTCCCTTTTTCAATCTTTTTGTCATATTTCTTGTGAATTCAAAATAATTTCTTTTTGTTCAAAAAAGAAGAAAACAACATATTTACAACAACTAAACCAAAACCTTAATAACATTGAACACAAATAGGCATGTACCTTTTAAATTAGAATCACAAAATTAATCGATTTACACTGGGACTAGAGATTTGGAAGAAAACTACATCTAAACAGTGTTACTGGGACTGACTTCCAAATCTTCAGTGTTTTACAACAAACTACAATATATTCTCCAACATAATTGTAGGAAATATGTATAAACAATTTAAGTAAACCTACAATTAATATTATTCCTAACCACAATTCACAATTTCCAAGTTTTGACAATATTTATTAGCAAATCTGATAGGTGTCAATTCAAATTCTATAATATTATAAACAGATCTAATGTTAATAGGCATATATTTTGAGATCTAATTCAAACGAGACAAATAGGCCATTATAACTTTGTATGTAAATTTCCCATTCACTTGAAAGCATCCAAATTTGAATAACCTTTTAGGCCTACAATTCCCAAATTCTTATAAATCTACAATTAATCTGAAAAGGGGATACTTTCAGATCTATAGATATACAAGAAAATAGGAAAAGAAGGGAGAATCTGATGTAGAATAGCTTAGCCATCGATTTACACCCTTTTCCATCTGAATATGATAATCCCCTTCAAATTTACGTGATTTATATTTGATTGATTGCATATGAATATATTTTTATTAAGAAATTTGATTGGGAGATAAAGGGAAATGGCATAGCTTCGCTGCTGCCTACAGATTTGTATGGAAAAGAATGAGGCCTTATCCCTTTATTTATAGGAGCGGAATTGGCCATGAACTGTTAGATTTATTTTAATTTACATTCGTCCATCCTTCTGGTAATATAACATAACTTAACCCTCTAACCCTAGCCGTCATTGGGCATTCTGGCACCCAGTAGGTCGACCGCTTGGGTCAGACGCTTGGGTCAGATGCTTGGGTCGACCGCTTAAGTCCCAGTGAGGGTGGTTAAATATGGTATAATATATATAAATATGTTGATTTATTTAATTTACGTCCGTTATCGTATTTCGTTCGTAACTTTTTCATACGGACTCCGCTCGCGAAACTCCATACATGAAAGTTGACCAGAATTCCGAGACGAACGCATCGGTTAAAGTATCATGGTCAAATTCTATTCTTTGCAAGAATATAATAAAACAAATAGTGTTCTAGATTTCTTGAATTTACAAAATCCAACATCGATTAGCATAGACATAAATATATCAAAGATGCATATACATTAAAACTTAAAAAGCCTGAATAAAATCATATAGATAAATGATGTAAATTTTGGAAGTCACAACACATGAGGAATGTTGCACATTTGGAGTTACCCCACCAAATGGATGTGTCAAGTATGAATTACTACGTCATGATCATATGCAACCAACATCATATAATGTATAGTCAAATAACTTTTATAAATATAGAGATGATAAGTCAAAGTAAGTTTAAAAATTAAGAACTAATGCATGTTATGTAACGACGGTCGGAATAAATCCCCTTTTCCTTCCACATAAGGAGCACGCATATGAGTTGGCACACACATCCTTGTAACAAAAGAAATCCTTGATGTTACGTACCTACCAACTCATATTTGTACCCTACTCCTTCAATTTATTTCGTAATGTGGGACTATTTATTCAAACCATCATTCCTACCTTGACAAGGTGCGAGGGAATCCTAAAAATTGCCACATTGACTCGCATCCTGCAAGTATCTTTTGGCAGCACAGCCTTGCCTTCATGACTCAATCTGTAACCTTCAGCTCTGATACCACTATTATGTAACAACGACCGAAACAAACCCAACTCATATTTATACTTTACTCCTTCAATTTATTCCGTGATGTGAGACTATTTATTCAAACCATCATTCCTACCTTAACAATGTGCGAGGCAATCATAATAGTCTCCCTCTTGACTCGCATCCTACGAGTATCTTTTGAGAGCACTGCCTTGTCTGGATGGCCTAACCGTAACCTTCAGCTATGATACTACTGTTATGTAACGATGGTCGGAACAAAGCCCTCTCCTCCTGCATAGGACATAGACTTATGAGTTGACACATTCATCCTTATAACAATAGAAATCCCTGTTGCTACGTGACTGCCAACTCATATTTGTACTCTGCTCCTTCAATTTATTCCGTGATGTGGGACTATTTACCGTCATTCCAACCTTAACAGAGTGTGAGGCAATCCTAACAATACAAAATACACATCTGACATATTAAACAACTTACATATTTTAAGGCATAAGGATCATTCATCAAATAACCAAAAAAATGACGTAAGTTTATAAACAACTTTGGACTTGGTTCAGGTATGGCTTTTGAAACTAGCTTGATTTTTTTTTTGAAGGCAACATGGATAACAAAGGAAAAATAAACACATAAATTTCTAGAGTCCAAATGCAGACATAGCCATCTTAGAATATCTTAAGTGAATTCTTGTTGAAACTTTAATTTGTGGCGAGCACTCTTCTCCTCTTTACTAGACTCATTTTTTGTCAAGCAAACCCAACACACAAATGAGTATAGCAGCATCTCATAAATTATAATCAATGACCCACAATCACATATCAGATCACATAATATTTGAATAGGTAAAAGAAATCATTGAAACGCATACACTTTTTATAGTTTTTTTTAACAAACTCTAGCCTACACCCACTTGTAGTTATCTTTATTAACACTATGAATTACAAGTATAGTTGGTTGTTTGAATTAAACAAAAGGGAAGGTGTTGTTGTCTCGAAGGAATGGCAGAGCTTCCGAGTGGAGAAAAAAAGAGGAGATCCATTTTTCAAAACACGTAGAGTCTATTTATAGTTGTATATCTAGGCTGATTGATCTGAAATCGCGCAGGAGAGCCAACCAACATAGGATGCACGTGACACATAAGTGGGGCGTGGACTGCCCTACCATTTAAGGGTCGGCATTGTCCCCTCAAGAGGGGTCAATATCAACCTTTAAGGGTTGTTTCAAATGAAGGTGTAACTCCAGGTGTCCCTCTGTTATCGTATTTAGTTTTTATATATTCGGTATTATTGATCTCCTTACAATTTTTAGTTGTTGACATAGTTTCCCTGATGTTTGAAGTTTGAGTTTCTATGGCCTTGTTCCATAATGGTCTACTAACTTTCTTAGAGTCTTTTGCAGACTTCTACGATTCCAGAGTGCATTTCAATGAAATTCGGTTATTTGGAGTTTCATACACGATTCCCAAGCATTCTGACAATCTCTTCAGGCTATTCGCCTCAATGGTCTTGTAATCTTAGCATCCGAGTCCATTAGTAAAGATCTAGTAAAAAAAGTAGGTTATCATTTGTCATCAAAACTTATCTTGCTATGAAAGATGTGTTTTGTATAATCCAGTTTTCACAGTCTCTCGGGATCGATCCTTAGTATTCAAAACCTCGCCAGGTCAATCTTCGGTCTCCTAAAACATTATAGTTCATGCACAATGATCATTTTCTTCTCATACTAAGTTGCATCCCCACTAGGCTATCCTGGCCCCATTCTAGGCTATTTTCGAGTATAATCCTCATTCGATGATCATAGTCTCCTCATGCCTAGCGTTGTCCAAGGTTGGTGATTAAATCCTCACCGGGATCTTTCCAAGCATTGTTGTACTTGGTGCACGGTTGGATTCTTGCCAAATGTTGTTACACTTGACATCGAGACATCCCGTGCATAAAACTTTCTGACCCTTTCCAAGCGTTATTCAAACTTGTTGATCCCAATCGAATCATCCTTTGCAAGGAACGATGTAACAACCCCTTCGGAATGGGACTAAATTTCAACCTAGGAAAGGCCCATCGAAACTTAAAGACATTCTAAATGGGACTTTTGTTCCTGTATGGATTACATTTGCATAGCTAATATATACAAATATACTTTGAATGGACATCTCAAACAGCGAAAAGAGAAAATATAATACTAAAATAAGATGTACCGCTTATTTAAATCACAGAAATATAATAGTCAAAGTTACATCTGTTCCATGGGTACACCAAATAATTCATTCTCACACGTTTCCAAAAGAAGTAAAGCAATAACTACTAATAATAGCATGACAACTTCGTCTTCTTCTTCACCTTCAATCATGACATCGTCCATGGCTTTTACCCCATCCACTGACCTGTTGGATATGTTAAGAAGAGGGGTCATAACAAAAAGTTCTGTGTGACTGAAATATGGTATTACCTAATGTCCATACCCTATATTTTTAGCAGGTTACATATGTTAAGGTATGTCTACGCAGCACACAAGATTTACACAAACATCAAGTATCTAACCAATGAGGTGGATATCCAAGTCAATCGCTTATTAGTGTTTTTAGGGTAAAGCCCTAATGAGGTGGGCATTCTTCGTCGCTTATAGTCCTATTAAAGGTGGATTCTTATGATCTCTTATAACCCTGAGGCAGACCCTAGCCTCTTATGTCCCTGTCCTAATACGTCAACATTCTTAAAGTCTACACTACTTAACTGATATTATGGTAGGACACCTATGTCTCTTAAGACTTCCTTTAAGCAGTTGGTGAGCATGCACTGGCCACATATCTTTTATATACCAAGTATGTCCCTAGTTGAGTCGTTACAAGCTTCTAGAGAAAGTGGACATCCCCCGTGAACTACCATACTCTGTTACCGCTTATGTCTAACCATTTTTAGAGAAGGAGGACCCAAAGAATTACTTCAATTCTAATAACGGTGGGTCCCATGACTTTGGTTCCTCTCCAAGGAGTAAACCATCAGAGGGATCCTAGTCCTAACCACTTAAGACCCAAACTAGATAAAAAAGAGAGTCATCCACACATGTCCTTCTCAAGGTGTAGTAAACCTACATATTTTCACACACAATCGGCTTATATATATAGTTATATATATATATATATATATATATATATACGCACACACACTTTAGACTCTCACATTAAACTGTATACCTGTAGATGATGGATATGTCGATCGATTCCGGGCAAAAATTCTACTACAAGTTGGTTTAACCTCGTGTCTAGTGTACAAAGTTTGAATGGCCCATGGCACATAGACCTCTCACATTAGTTGGGCTTACCTGTGGTTGCTGGATTTGCTGGTTCATTCCGAGCAGACTTATACCACAAATGGCAACTAACCTCATGTCTATGTCATTATTTATATATGTAAAGCCGTTCTATACGCACACACAAGCAATCAAATATTTACATATACATTTCAAATTCGAATTCTATCCTAATCGCATTTATTACATAAATATAGCGTTAATTACAGTGATTACATTTATATAAGTATAATAACTATAATGCTTAAATAACATAAATATTTATATAAACGAGAAAACGTTCTAACGAGATGGCAATTGTCAATTTGCCTAAATCAAGGTATACAAGTTAGTTTTTCCATATTTTTACCTCTGCAACTTAGGCATGATGGCATAATAACAAAATAACAAATAGCAGTAAATGGAAAATATATGTTCATACAAATTTCAACTTGCATCCTAGGCTTGTTGGAATGATTTCAATATTGGATCAAAAATAGAGTATTACATACACATATAATATATACATATATGCTTATAATTTCCACTTTATCTAATTCACCCCTTTTTGGTGTTATGCACATAAAAATGTTTACATTTGACATATTTCAATTATGAATATGTTTGGATTCAAAATAGAATCCAAACCTAATCAAATCATGAAATACCTAAATTTAAACCCTTTTAGGTTACAATCAAATGTTCATAAGGGTGGATTACACAAAATAGAAACAACAACAACCCTTTCATTCTTAACCCAATATTAAGATCAAAAATCCACAAAACCCAGATAACATGACAATTCTTACGCAAATATAATAATAGAAGATTTGGGGTTTTTTGGTATTGATGTTATCGATTTCCAAATCCTCTTAGGCATAGCTATCACCATGTAAAATTAATAAAATATGAATATGCCTAAGTACAAGACATTCCACTCATAGATCTAGGGAAGAACAAAGAGGATTCTGTAGTAGATCTAGATTTATGCTTAATCTTTGCAACGAACGTGCTCCAATTCTCCTTATATATATATATATGTGTGTGTGTGTGTGTGTGTGTGTGTGTGTGTGTGTGTATGTGTGTAAGAAACATATTTTAGAATCATATATATTTATACCTAATTCCAGAGTTTATTCTAAAAACCTATATGAGTATAAAATAAAGAGAAGATAAGATAAAGGTTGGAGGATAGACGAAATCCCTAACCTTTTCTAGAATTTTGTAAGGGAAGAAAGGCAGCATGGATGCAGGGATAATAGAATGGCTAGGGTTCTATTGTGTGATATGAGGGGATATATATAGTTTCCTATGTGAGCATAGGCCATTGGATTACTCATATTTAATCCAGGCCTTTTATTTATATATATCCCTTTAGAAAATCCTAACCAAACATAGATTCATTGGGTTGTTCAATCGCCAGGCAGTCGACCTAGGTGATCGACCGGCAGTCGACACCCCTCTTAGGGTGGCAATCGACCTCCTAGTCGCTGAAACGCCCAATGAACATTGTTGCGCCGAAGTGTTTATTTAACTAATACATTGCTTTATTTCTTAATCTTATTCCTTATATAAAATATCCTTTGTCCCCATGATCTTATCCTCATTTCAAATTTCAAATTCTCCCTCTTTATTTTGAATATATTTTAGACATATATATATATATATATATTACACAAATAATTATATAAATATAATTTTATTTTTTGAAAATTGGTACGCTTCTATTAATTTCTAAGAAAGATACATAGTAAGGTTAGCATACTAGCCTGAATACAACTGAAATAAACGTAATAAAACATGAGAACAACTAAGTATAAAATAGAAGAAACTACGAAATAAAATAACATTTGCACCCATGAAGAGGCCGCTTTTTCCCATTACTGTGATCCATTCCTGCACTCCTTTATGCTAATCACGTAGCTCCATGTTGACTACATACTAACATGCTATGGTTTCGATTTCCCATGATTTTCTCTTATGAACAGTTATCAAACTTTTCCCTCTGAATTCTACTCCATTTGAATAAGAAAATTTTCCTGTAACAGCATTGAACTTCAAACAACATTATACATATTGAACTAGGTAAGCAAGGTGACCATACATTCTTTCAGTGCAAACTAAATTAACTAGATTTCATTTCCAGAAGCCTTTGATAGCAGATGGAAATCCAGTTGAAAATTCCTATGGCATCATAAGAACCTATCTTTCTTGTGCGAATAGATTAGGTTCAAGAAAGGGAAATAAAACCTGCACTTCAAACCACCTACATTCTTGAATGTTCCATTTCTCCTACATAATCATACCACAAACCATAGCTGCTCCACGAATTAATTACCATTTCAATAATCAGCCCAAAATAGTTATCTGGTACACATGAGGTAGGCATGATTTTTGCATGAGATAATCCGAGACAAACCTTATGAAGCCATTGAACCATCTTCAGTTTTACCAGAAACGAAATCTTGAAAGCATTCACTTCTTAGTCATAGGCCCATCCAAGCTTGTGATAAACAAATACAAACCCAATCTATCGTCTTGATAACATTTGCTTTTCTAAACCCATAAAAGGGTACGCATGAGTTAGGAACACAAAAGAATCACGATGGAAACTGGTTCATTTCTCCAAGATCAGAACAAAAATGTAGTGCTTGAAATTGTAAAGCCAAAAATTTGTACTCGGAAAGAAGCTTAACATACGGCTTCGATTCACATTCGAAGACAAAGGTGCAACTCGGGTTAAATTTTGATTACACAGAAGGTTGTGCAGAAACCAAATGGCTCTTTTTACATCCCAAATGTAAAACCATTTTCAATTTCTTATACCAAAATAAATTTTACAGTGAAGACCAAAATGGCAAATTAATCGTACAAGCCCCCAAATTGATGTTGAAATTTAGTGGGGAAACAATATAGATAATCACCACCAATGATTCACGAATAGACGAGAGATTTCGTTCATACCCTTTGCAATCGCAGATAGCAAATATCAGTTTTGATCCAATTCGAGGACACAGTTAGGTGAAATCGATTTACTACCAATGATGGTGCAAGGTAGGAGCAATTGTCGTAGAAAAAACCTTTTCACTGTTGTCTCGATCCTATGAATTTGAAGATTTTGTCGAATCTAGCTTTCATAGGGATTAGTTTGAGGAGTTATAATTTTCTCGGTCTACATGTAATCAAGATCGCCTTTAAATCGACTAGCAATCAGCGGAATTTGAGTAGATCAAAATCTCCAGTAATTCAAATCGTAGAATTCAATACTATTACCTTCCGTAGATCGGCTCGAAATCGAAATAAAAATCCCAGATAAAAGAAAATCGGTTTAAGATAGGACTGAGGAGATGTTATTTTTGGATCTCGCATTTAAATCAATTTCTTCAAATCCCGTTTTGTCCATGTTGGCTTGATCTTCAGTGATGCGATTCTAGAATTGATGCAAAGGTAATCGTGGAATATGGGATTTTAGGGTTAAAGGTCTCTAAATTGAATTGAACTTCGCTGATTTAGATGTTGAATAGACGATCTGGTGTGGAGTAGCCCGTTTTAACATCAGAAATGTGGATCTATGAAGCAGTTATGAGTCGCCATTTCTTCTCCCCATGGGAGAAGGATATATATATATATATTCTGTGTTTTACTGTCCAAATTCATTTGCTTGTAACTTCTTCATACATTAACCGTTTTTAGCATATTATATATGAAAATGATTCAGAATTTTGCCACGGATCCAAATAAAAGAATTTCGTACTCAAATTCTTAAAGCTGCAAAATCTCATTTTCTAGCCTTACCAGTAAATTGTTTATTTTTATTCTTACTTGTTTATTATTAATGTTTATGTATTTTATGGGGCATGTTACATTCTCCTCCCATAAAATACATTTCATCCCGAAATATGTTTAAGGGGCGAAAAATACAATTGCATGAAACATCCATGTTGTACATCCATGTTATTTTAATTCATCCACAAGCATCTATGATTCGTAGTGATTACGAACTGCGAACCCACTAAAGTGAGCTTTATCCTAGAATGTAGGTGTAATAAGTGATGCAATATGTATGCAAACAACCTAATTATGCATATATTTCTATATGAGTGCTCTTGTGCAATGGTGTTGCATTCATTTCCTAACATCTAATCTAGCAATCATGATGCATCCATAAACGTTATTTTGAGGAAAAAATACCTGAGAAAAGCTCTGGGTGAGTCTATCTCATCTTGTACTCAGTCTCCCATGTGATTTCCGCAGGATCATTTCCTCATTGTACTCGGACAAGGCGAATTGTTATGTTGAGGAGTCTCTTGATTCCATTCCCTACAATCCTTGTAGTGGCACGGGGTACTCTGGACTCCAACTCGAATTTTTCTATGTCCCTAATTTCGTTAAGCACGAGTCTGATAGCAGAATCATGAAGGCATTTCCTTAGATGAGATACATGAAAAATATTATGGATCCCCGATAGACGCTTTAGGAGATCCACTCGATAAGCCAAAGATCATATCTTCTCGATGACAGGAAAAGGCCCAATAAATCTAGGAGTCCACTTCCCAGGCTTCCGAAACTGAATAATCTTCTTGAGAGGGATACGTTTACGAATACCAAGTCTCCAACATTAAACTCAAGTTCCCTCCTTCGCTCATCGACATATGATTTCTGACGCTCTTATGCTGCCTTCATCCTCTGCTTAATCAAGGATATCTTCTTCGTGGAATCACGGACGAAGTCTGGTCCGAGTAGAACCTTATCGATTGTTTCCCACCAAAAAGTTGTCGATTTGTATGGCCTCCCACAAAGCGCTTCAAAAGGGGCCATACCAATCATCATTTAAAAACTACTATTATAGGCGAATTCTACGAGTGGTAGGTGCTACTTCCAAACTCCTCCTAGGTCGATAATCTGAGCAAGTCTTCCCAGATCCAATTCAATCTTTCTGTTTGGCCTTCAGTCCGCGGGTGATAGGCTATGCTTAGATTGAGGGTCGTTCCTAATGCTGTTTGTAGGCTTCTCCAAAATTCGCTTGTGAATAAGGGGTCTCTATAACTCACGATACTCGATGGGATACCATGTAATTTGACTATCTATTTGATATATAATTGGGCTAATGAGGCTGCAGTCCTTGTCTTCTTGACTGGTATAAAATGGGCGCTTTTGGTTAAGCGATATATCACAACTCGAATGGCCTCATTCCCCTATTGGCTTCTAGGAAGTCCGTCTACAAAATCCATGGAAATATGTTCCCATTTCCACATGGGGATTTCTAAAGGTAGTAATAATCCCCCAAGCTTCCCTTGATCTGCTTTGACTTCTTGGCATATCAAGCATTTTGCCACGAACTCGGCTACGTCCCTTTTCATTCCTTCCCAATGGAGATTCCTCTTCACATCCTTGTACATTTTATCTCCACCGGGGTGTATGGTCATTTCGACCTATGGCATTCTTCTAGAATGTCTTTCCTTAACCCTTCATCCTTAGGGATGTAAAGTTGTCCATCCTAATGTAAAATTCCATCATCGCCGATCGAATATCTAACCGAATAGGGAAAGGTTTCTTTCCTTCGCACTTTATCCTTTAGGCTTATTAACTCTTCGTCAAGGTCTTGTGTATTTTGAATCCTTTCTCTTAGAGTAGGTCTAACTATCATGGCTCCAAGAAAACCATTAGAAGTGGTTGGTGAGGGTTGTAAATTAAAATTAAAGAGAAACTCTAGTTTCTTCCATTCTAAGATCGCGTTCAAAGTCAAATGTTTTCTACTTAAAGCATCCGCCACATCATTTCCATTGCCCAGGGTATACTGAATCGTGAAATCAAATGAGGCAATATATTCCATCCACTATTGTTGTCTCAAGTTTGGGTCACATTGGGAAAAAATACTTTAGGGATTTATGGTTAGTAAAGAGTTCAAATTTCTCCCCTAAAAGATAATGCCTCCACATTTTAAGGGCGAATACTATTGCGGCTAACTCAAGGTTATGAACTGGGTATCTCTTCTCTATCCTTGAGTTGTTTACTAACATAAGCAACTACTTTTCCTTCTTTCATAAGGACCGCTCCTAAATTGGTCCTACACATCGGTGTAAACTGTAAACAGTTTTGAATTATTAGGACTGGTGCGCTAGTTAATACTTCCTTTATTTTTTTAAAGGCTATGTCACATTTATTACTCCAAGAAAACTCCAAATTCTTCTTTGCTAATTGGGTTAAAGGAGTAGAAATCTTTGCAAAGTCCTTAATAAATTTAAGATAATATCCGGCCAATCCAAGGAAGCTTCTTACTTCCGTAGCATTTCGAGGTATCCTCCATTCCTTGATTGCCTTGATCTTTGCGGGGTCTACGACCAAGCCTTCGCTCGATGCAATATGTCCTAAAAATCTTACTTCTTCCCTCCAGAGATGGCGCTTCGAGAATTTTTCTTTCAATTGGCTCTTTCTTAATATCCCTAACACTTGTCTCAAGTGATTTTCATGCTCTTTACGATCTTTTGAAAATATAAGGATATCATCTACGAAGACTACCACAATTTTATTTTGAATACCCCTAAACACTCTACTTATGAGGTCAACAAAGAAAGCGGGTGCATTCGTTAGTCCAAAGGGAATAACTTCTGATTGGAACAATCCATCCAGCGTCCTAAACGCAGTTTTGTCCTTACTGTCCTCCGCAATTCTTAACTGGTGAAATCCAGTAGCAAGGTCTAATTAGGAAAATACTCGGGATCCTCCCAAATGGTCAAAAAGGTCATCGATTCTAGGTAAAGGGTGCCTATTATTCTCGGTTAATTTATTAAGTTCCCTATAGTCCACACAAAGTCTTAAAGATTTGTCTGCTTTGGTGGCAAATACAATAGGTGCACCCCATTCTGAGGTACTTTGTCCAATGAAACCTTTTTGTAATAATTCTAAAATCTGCTTATTTAATTCCCTTCTTTCCTTAGGCGTCATATGCCTCAAGGGAAATGCTACAGGTCTAGCGTCCTTCTCTAGGTCAATACGAAAAGTGATTTCTCTGTGGGGGTGGAAGTCCCGTGACTTCCTCAAAAGCATCCAAGGATTCACAAAATATAGGGACCAAAGATGGTCCTTCAGAACTAGTAGATAAGGAATATAATAAGGCTTTATCCCTGTTCCTATACAAGGAATATTCAGGCTACTTCCTCCTCGGCTCCTAAGACGAACAATTCTTTTGTCGCAATCTTGGACGACCCCATAAAATGATAACCAGTCATACCTAAGATAAGTTCATACCCCGTAAAATCCAATGCATATGCTTCGCAAGAGAACTCAACATTGTCGACCTCCAATACTAGGTCTTTGCAAAACAGTTCAAGATACTTAGATCTTCCGATAGGCTTGGACACCTCTATCGGACTATTAGAGATAAACATGGGAAGGTTCAACAGATTAACTAGTCTCTTAGAGGTAAAAGAAATAGTCGCTTCGGAATCAAACAAGGTGTGTGCAGAATTTCTAAAACAAAAGTTATACCCTCAAGTGCGGCCTGTCCTTGGTCTTTTGGGGGTCGGCTTTGAATTGGTGATGCCTCTATTGCATAGTTATGGTTACTTTTGATAACCTTAGGCTCTGGGCAGTCCTTAGACATGTGTCTTCTTTATGGCAATTGTAACACATTCCTTTGAATTCCTTCTTCGCCAATGAGGTTCTACAATCCTTGGCCTCATTGCCCTTGCGGTTGCACCTCGTACAAGTCTTTGCTTCCTTTTTGAATTTGTTTCCTTTCATCTTGTTTTCGCACCATTCCTTTTTCTTATTCTTGTTGGAACTTCCTTCTCCCTTCTCTCCTTTTTTATCCTCCTTGGAACCGTAAGTCGTGCAGAGGATAGCCGTCTCTACTAGGGTTTCAAAAGTTTCTCTAAACGTCACTTGGGCTAATAAAGTTTCCTTCAATGGAAAGTTCAACCCTTTAACAAATCTCAAGGCTTTGTTTATGGGGGTGTTAGCCAAACCTCTCCCAAAATTACATAATTCGGTAAATTTTGCTACATACTCTTACAAGCTCAAGCTTCCTTGCTTGAGGTGAATGAATTTCTCTATCTGGATAGTCATTTCTGCCCTTGGCAAAAAATTTGCTTCGAAATGTGTATTGAACTCGGCCCAGGTAAATATCCGGCCCTTGTTCTCTACAGACAATAAATTACACCATTCAAGGGCCACATCTTTCAAGTGTCAGGACACAATTATCCTCTTCACTTAATCAGGCCAGCCAGTAGCCTCAAAAATTCTTTCACAGTCCATTATCCAAGACCATGCATTCGTTAAACTTTCCTTTTCAGTAAATGATTTCCCTTCAAGATTCGTGAAGGTATTACAATAGCGAGAAGTCAAAGGCTACCTTAGTGGCAGGAGATGCAGCTGCCGCTAGGGAAGGATTAGCAACAGGGACATGTTCCATAGTACAGAGGTGTTGTTTGAACCATTTTGTCAAGTATCGGGGTCTTGCCTGGTTACTCTGCTTAGTAGGATTATCAGCCATTCTACTATCTGAAAAGAAAAGGAAAAATCCTTTAGTGGATACTCCTGAGACAGTATTTAAGCTGAAAAGGGAAGAAAATGATAAAGAAGCCTAGTATTAATGTGTATGTTTATTGGAGTAAGTATATATTATATATACACATAGTTTGAAAAACCTTTTTCAAATTACAAATACGCCTCTCATATGTATAATTCCCTTAAATCGGGTAACCTATGCTCTGATACAAAATGTAACAACCCACCCGGAATGTGCCTAAATTTCGACCCAAAAAAGGCTCATCGAAATTTAGAGCCATTCTAAATGGGTCGTTGGTTCCTGTAAGGATTACATTTGCATAGATAATATATACACAGATACTTCGAATGGAGATCTCACACAGCGGAAAGAGAAAATATAACACAGAAATAAGACGTACCGCTTATTTCAAATCACATAAATACAATAGTCAAAGTTACATCTACTCCATGGGTACATCAAATAATTCATTCTCACAAGTTTTCAAAAGAAGTAAAGCAATAACTACTAATAATAGCATAATAACTTCGTCTTCTTCTTCAGCTCCAATCATGACTTCATCCATGGCTTTTACCCCATCTACTAACCTATTGGATATGTTAAGAAGAGGGGTCAGAACATAAAGTTCTGGTGACTGAAACATGATGTTACCTAATGTCCATACCCTATATTTTTAGTAGGTTACATATGTCAAGGTATGTCTACGCAGCACACAAGATTTACACAAACATCAAGTATCTAACCAACGAGGTGGATATCCAAGTCAATCGCTCATTAGTGTTTTTAGGGTAAATCCCTAACAAGGTGGGCATTCTCGGTCGCTTATAGCCCTATTAAAGGTGGATTCTTATGATCTCTTATACCCTAAGGCGGACCATAGCCTCTTACGACCCTGTCCTAATACGTCAACATTCTTAAAGTCTATACTCTCAATTGTAATATGAGAAGTAGTATCGTGAACATTACTACTTAAATGATATTACAGTAGGACACCCATGTCGCTTAAGACTTCCCTTAGACAATTGGTGAGCATGCACTGGCCACATATCTTTTATATACCAAGTATGTCCCTAGTTGAGTCGTTACAAGCTTCTAGAGGAAGTGGACATCCCCCGTGAACTACCCTACTCTGTTATCGCTTATGCCTAACCACTTTTAGGGAAGGAGGACCCAATGACTTACTTCAAATCTAATCAGGGTGGGTCCCATGACTTTGGTTCCTCTGCAAGGAGTAAACCTTCGGAGGGATCCTAGTCTTAACCACTTAAGACCCAAATTAGAAAAGAAAAAAAAAAGAGTCAGCCACTTAAGACCTTCTCAAGGTGTAGTAAACCTACTTATTTTCACATGCAATAGACTTGCATATATATATATATATATATATATATATAGTTATATATACATAGTAGACTCTCACATTAAATCGTATACCTGTAGATGTTAGATATGCCGATCGGTTCCGGGCAGACTTCTACTATAAGTTGGTTTAACCTTGTGTCTAGTGTACTAAGTTTGAATGGCCCATGGCACCTAGACCTCTCACACTAGTTGGGCCTACTTGTGGTTGCTGGATTTGTCGGTCGGTTCCAGGCAGACTTATACCACAAACTGTAACTAACCTCATGTCTGTGTCATAATTTATATAGGTAAAGCCATTCTATACGCACATACAAGCAATCAAATATTTATAAATATGGGGACATTTCAAATTCGAATTCTATCCTAATCGCATTTATTACGTAAATATAACGTTAATTACATTGATTACGTTTATATAAGTATGATTACTATAACACCTAAATAACGTAAATATTCTTATGAACGGGAAAACGTTCTAATGAGATGGTATTGTCAATTTGTCTAAATCAAGGTATACAAGTTAGTTTTTCCATATTTTTACCTTTACAACTTAGGCATGATGGCATAATAACAAAATAACAAATAGCAGTAAATGGAAAATATACGTTCATACAAATTTCAACTTGCATCCTAGGCTTGTTGGAATGATTTCAATATTGGATCAAAAACAGAGTATTACATACACATATAATATATACATATATTCTTATAATTTCCACTTTATCTAATTCACCCCTTTTTGGTGTTATGCACATAAAAACGTTTACATTTGACATATTTCAGATATGAAAACATTTGGATTCAAAATAGAATCCAAACCAAACCAAATCATGAAATACCCAAATTTAAACCCTTTTAGGTTACAATCAAATGTTCATAAGGGTGGATTACACAAAGTAGAAACAACAACAACCCTTTCATTCTTAACCCCATATTAAAATCAAAAATCCACAAAACCTAAATAACATGACAATTCTTACGCAAACATAATAATAAAGGATTTGGGGGGATTTTGGTATTGATGTTATTGATTTCCAAATCCTCTTAGGCATAGCTATCAACATGTTAATCTAATAAAAATATGAATATGCCTAAGTACACGACATTCCACTCATAGAT
The DNA here is from genome assembly GCA_030737875.1 of Allium sativum. Taxonomy (NCBI): domain Eukaryota; kingdom Viridiplantae; phylum Streptophyta; class Magnoliopsida; order Asparagales; family Amaryllidaceae; genus Allium; species Allium sativum. The sequence goes on along the minus strand of CM060926.1, from coordinate 9,153,778 downwards.
CTAGGGAATAGCAAAGAGGGTTCTATAGTAGATCTAGATCTATGCTTAATCTTTACGACGAATGTGCTCCAGTCCTCCTAATATATATATGTAAGAAACATATTTTAGAATCTTATATATATACCAAATTCTAGAGTTCATTCTAAAAACCTATATGAGTATAGAATAGAGAGAAGATAAGATAAAGGTTGGAGGAATAGAAGAAATTCCTAACCTTTTCTGGAATTTAGTAATGGTAAAAAGGCAGCATGGAGTCAGGGATAAGAGAATGGCTAGGGTTCTATTGTGTGATATAAGGGGCTATGTATAGTTGCCCATGTGAACGTAGGCCGTCGGATTACTCAAATTTAATCCAGGCCTTTTATTTACTTATATCCCTTTAGAAATCCCTAACCAAACATAGATTCATTGGGTTGTTCAACCGCCAGGCGGTTGACCGGCGGTCGACACCCCTCCCAGGGGCGGTCGACCTCCTAGTCGCTGAAATGCCCAATGAACATTGTTGCGCTGAGATGTTTATTTAATTAATATGTTGCTTTATTTCTTAATCTTAATCTTTATATAAAATATCCTTTGCCGCCATAATCTTATCCTCGTTTCAAATTTCAAATTTCAAATTCACTCTTTATTTTGAATAAATTTTGGATATATATATCACACAAATAATTATATATATATATATATATATATATATATATATATATGTATATGTATATATATTCAGCGTTTTTAGAAATAAAAGCAATGGGTTTCAACTACTCTTGGAGACGTAGAGGGATGGCCAATAACATTGATAAGATTTTTTTTAATCATGCTTGCTTGCAGAAATTTATTGACATGAAGTCCATATCTCTTTCTCAATTATCTAGCTACCACAATCCTCTGTTACTGGATCTCATTTCTGAACCTCTTGATAAAGGATTTCCGTTTAGATATTCAAATGAATGGCAGTTTAAGTCTGGGTATGATGAATGCATTATGAAAGGATTACAGTCTCTTGGATGGGGTTTTCCAAGCTATATTTTTCTTCAAAAATTAAACGCTTGTAAAACTGAAATGAAAATTTGGAATAAAAGTCGACCCAAGGATGATATGTTATAAGAGATAACTGAAGAAAAATTCATGGATTGTGAAATTGCGTCTGATATGGATCCTGAAAATATTGATTTATATGAGAAAATGTTGGAAGCTAAGCAATCGTTGCAAGTACAAAAATATATTAAATTCTGGAGCTTCAAAGGCCAAAGTTTCTTGGTTACAAGATGACGATACAAACACGAAGTTTTTCCATTCGAAAATGTCTATGAGGAGAAATTCAAACCATTTGAAGGCTCTGATTAATTCTAATGGAGACTTATTATACAAAAGAGAGGAAGTTACTACATAAGCTATTCATTATTTCGAGCAGATGTTCAATAGTGATGCTATTTTAGATATCCCTTCATTCCATTCTTCACATATTATCAACTCGTAAGGACAACAGGTATTACTACAACCTTTTACTCTTGATGAAGTTAAAAAGGCCATAGACTCAATTCATATTGACTCTAGTTCGGGGCCGGATGGTTTGAATTCTCAGTTCTTTAAACTTCATTGGGATACAATTAAATATGAACTTCTTGCAGCTCTTCAAGATATTTTCATTTCAGCCAAACTACCTAAAAGTATTAATCATACTTTCATCACATTAATACCAAAGGTAGAAAGGCCGAATGAAATTTCGCACTACCGTCCAATTTCCTGTTGTAATATGTATTACAAGATTTTAGCAAAATTCTTTGTAATAGAATCAAGTGGTACTTGCCTTATTTAATTTCCTCCAATCAGTGTGCTTTTATCCCTACAAGATACATTAGAGGCAACATATTTCTTGCACATGAGCTTTTGAGAGATTTTAGAAAACCTGGGATCAATAAATTTTGTGTTAAAATTGACCTTCACAAAGCTTATGATAGGATTAATAGACAATTTATTTTTCATGCTATGATGAAAATGAGATTTCCAGTGCATTTCATTAATGTTATTTTTGAGTGTATCTCGACGCCTACTTCCTCTATTTTAATCCAAGGAGTGCCAAAAGGTTTTATAAAATCCAATAGAGGAATACGTCAAGGGGACCCATTATCACCATATCTTTTCTCAATAGCTATGGAATATTTTACATATTGTATGAATGAAGCATTAGTGCAACATAAATTCCTTCCTGTGCATAGATTTGATCCAGTAGTTACTCATCTTTTGTATGTCGATGATTTAATGGTTTTTGGGAAATGTGTTACCTTGAATGCACATGCTTTAAAGGACATTTTTGTTAAATTGGAGAGATTTTTGGTTTGTCGGTTAGTGTTATGAAATCTAAGATTTATTTCAGCAATTCTGCTAGGAATGCTATGGAAATTTCTGATATTCTTGAGATACCAAGGGGTATTCTTCCAGTAAAGTATCTAGGGTTGCCTATATCATCAAATTATATTCATTATGCGGAATTCCAATCGTTACTGAATCAAATACAGAATAAAATACAGGCTTGGGATGCGAATTTCTTAAGTTTTGCTGGTAGAGCAGAGTTAATTCAAACTGTGATTATTCCTATGGTGTTGTATTGGCTGCTTGTGTATCAAATCCCAGAATAGGTAATAGATAAGCTTAATATGATTTGCAGTGATTCCTATTGGGTTAATTCATCACACAAAATCAGTTGGGAAAAGCTTTGTCTTCCAAAGATAGAGGGGGGAATTGGAATGAAATCCTTTTCAGAATTGAAAAAGGCAGCTGGAGTCAAGCTTTTGTGGAAATTACTCAAGCAGGATTCGTTGTGGAGTCGATGGATGATGAAAAGATATTGCAATGACAAGCTTTTTTGGTGCATGAGTGTTGATAATAATGCGTCAAGCACATGGAAATATATCCTGAGGTTAAGAAGCTCTCAACTATTCACGAAGGTAATAACTGATGAAAATTCGACGTTGTTATGGTATGAACCATGGTTGAATAATAAATGTTTGGTGGATATCATTGGGTTTTCCAGGGTATATCAAATTGGAAGGAATGATGAGATGGTTTCTGCTATAATGATAGATGGGAAATTAGATGGTAACTTACATGCGGCAATTAGGGAGGTTATTTCTCTTGTTAACTCAGTTGCTGTAAGTAACAATGCACCTCCTGATTTTTATGCATGGATGGATGGTAGTTTATTTTCATTTCATAAAGCCTGGGGATTTTTTCGAATGAAAGCACCTGAGAGGAATTTTTTCAAAGTAATTTGGCATGGCAAAAATTCTAAAAGGATGGCATTCATATCCTTTTTAGCTGCAGTTACGAGATTAAATACCAAGGATCGTTTGATGAGATATGGGATTGTGAATGAAAATGTGTGTTTATTGTGTGAGAATGAAGAGGAGTCGATTGATCACTTGTATTTTAAATGTGATTATGCTTGGTTCGTTTGGTTCTCTGTTTTACTGAAGCTAAATATAGACGTGAATACCATAGGGCATTCGGAGGAGGAAGCTCAAAGAATTTTAGAGATGTTCAGAGAAAAAGACCAATGTTTTGACTTGGCATGTGCGGTTTATACTACTACGATCTATCAGTTGTGGCAAGAAAGGAATGCTAGGCAATTCAATCATATCAAGATTTGTAGAGAAGTCAGACTGAAGATGATAGAAAAAGAAGTAATGCTTTTGGTGAAGAACAATGGTAGCAAGTCGAAGAGATTGCAGTCAAAGATCGATATTTTACAAAAGTGGGGTATTGACTTAATTGATACTGGTTGATCACTATTTTTTGTTATGGTTTGTTATTGCTGTAATGTTGTGTTGTGTGAGAGCAGTGAAGAGTTTGTATGGTGAGATAGAGAGTGATCTTTTTTGTTGTTGTTTGTATTGTTAATATATGGAGTTTATATATACTCTTTTTCCTTATGTCGTTACCCAACTAGGTTAGGGGGGCATAAGGTTTTGATGAGGCATATAAACAAAATATATGATTGGTTTTGATATAATAGTGAACCAATTTTAAAAAAAAAAAATTTGTTCTGCGTTTTACTGTCCAAATTCATTTGCTTGCAACTTCTTCAAACATTAACCGTTTTCAGCATATTATATATGAAAACGATTTAGAATTTCGCCACGAATCCAAATAAAAGAATTTCATAGCCAAATTCTTAAAGCTGTAAAATCTCATTTTCCAGCCTTATCATTAAATTGTTTATTTTTATTCTTATTTATTTATTATTAATGTTTATGTATTTTACGGGGTGTTACAAACAACCCAAAACTTGCCAAGCATTATTGCACTTTATGGTCCTAGCCTTATTGGGCTTTGGCTAATCACTGCTGTACTCGACGATCCTGATCAAGGCATCCCATGTACGAAACGTCCTATCACTTGCCAAGCATTGTCACACTTAACGATCATAGCCTCACCAGGCTCTTGTCGAGCAATGTTGTACTTGATGGTCCTGATCGAACGAATCCATGTCCAAATGCATCTGGTGCATGCCAAACATTACTCATACTTGATGATCCCGACCGAGCAATCTCATGCAAGGAATGACACGACCCTTGTCAAGCGTTCTCACACTTGATGATCCTGATCGAACCATCCCCTGCGAGAAATGATCTGATCGTTGCTTAGCATTATCCACACTTGACGATTCTAAATGGACCGCATTGCTAATTTCTTGGTAAAACTGCCTATCATTTTCCATGTGTAATCATGCATGACAATCTATTCGTTTGTTAAAGTTTAAATTTAATTGTTGATCATTTTCGACGAGCACGAAGAATACTCATCAAATAATTTTACTAAAGCATTGTTTTATCGTCATCTCAGAGCTTGCCTAAGGATCTCTAGTTCCTACAAGCATAAGTGGCTTAGCCATTTTTATTACAAGTTTACTAAAACAAAATCAAGGAAAACAGCTTATTGCCTTCTAAGAGCATACCTAGTGATCTCTTCGGAAATGATACACGAGCAAGTGGCGTAGCCATTTATTATTTGATTAGCATGCCATCAGCTGATGGAGATCCCTTGCGTGCAGCTAGGCCCTTAGACCTTATGTCGATGGTTGCTTCCCTGATTCCATTACAACTGCTTTATTCTGGACATACTGAGGCAATTTCCCTTTCTTAAATAGCTCTTCAATTCCATCCTTCAGATGTCTGCATTCATTAGTATCATGTCTATCCATATTATGGAATAAAAAGTGTTTCCTAGAAGTTCTTTCATGCATCGAGGGCTCCCTTCTTGCTGCCATTTAATATGGAAGGCGGCCCCTTATGTTCATGTAAATTCTTTCTGGGTTGTCATTCAGATTGTCTAAGAAGAGAATCTTGGTCCTCTCCTCATTATTAATGTTTATGTATTTTACGGGGTGTTACAAACAACCCAAAACTTGCCAAGCATTATTGCACTTTATGGTCCTAGCCTTATTGGGCTTTGGCTAATCACTGCTGTACTCGACGATCCTGATCAAGGCATCCCATGTACGAAACGTCCTATCACTTGCCAAGCATTGTCACACTTAACGATCATAGCCTCACCAGGCTCTTGTCGAGCAATGTTGTACTTGATGGTCCTGATCGAACGAATCCATGTCCAAATGCATCTGGTGCATGCCAAACATTACTCATACTTGATGATCCCGACCGAGCAATCTCATGCAAGGAATGACACAGCCCTTGTCAAGCGTTCTCACACTTGATGATCCTGATCGAACCATCCCTTGCGAGAAATGATCTGATCGTTGCTTAGCATTATCCACACTTGAAGATTCTAAATGGACCGCATTGCTAATTTCTTGGTAAAACTGCCTATCATTTTCCATGTGTAATCATGCATGACAATCTATTCGTTTGTTAAAGTTTAAATTTAATTGTTGATCATTTTCGACGAGCACGAAGAATACTCATCAAATAATTTTACTAAAGCACAAAAAAGTAAGTCTCGTTACATCTAAAGCATTGTTTTATCGTCATCTCGGAGCTTGCCTAGGGATCTCTAGTTCCTACAAGCATAAGTGGCTTAGCCATTTTTATTACAAGTTTACTAAAACAAAATCAAGGAAAACAGCTTATTGCCTTCTAAGAGCATACCTAGTGATCTCTTCGGAAATGATACACGAGCAAGTGGCGTAGCCATTTATTATTTGATTAGCATGCCATCAGCTGATGGAGATCCCTTGCGTGCAGCTAGGCCCTTAGACCTTATGTCGATGGTTGCTTCCCTGATTCCATTACAACTGCTTTATTCTGGACATACTGAGGCAATTTCCCTTTCTTAAATAGCTCTTCAATTCCATCCTTCAGATGTCTGCATTCATTAGTATCATGTCTATCCATATTTTGGAATAAAAAGTATTTCCTGGAAGTTCTCTCATGCATCGAGGGCTCCCTTCTTGCTGCCATTTAATATGGAAGGCGGCCCCTTATGTTCATGTAAATTCTTTCTGGGTTGTCATTCAGATTGTCTAAGAAGAGAATCTTGGTCCTCTCCTCATTTTTTTGGTTGCCCGTATTCACATTGGCTTTCTATTTCCTATTTCCCTTCCAAGCCGGACAGTCCTTCAAGCTACATGGTATTTACTTCAACGACCTCATGATCTAGGCTCTCATCCTCTTACCTCGAAAATCTGTCTGCTTCATGATAGAGTTCGCTGAGATTCATCAGGGGATGCCTTTCCATTTATTTATTTTGAAATCAATGTTATCTAACACACGAAGATTGTTATCATTAAAACCATTGATGGATCCGGCCGATCCACTAATGCCACTATCATAGTGAACCTTTTCGAGAATTCCCACAGATTCTCTTCTGTCCTTTGCTTGATTATTAAAATCATAATATTCTTGTGTCCAGTAATACAAACCTAGAACTTCACCATGAATCTTTCTACAAGCCCTCTCCGGTTACCAATTAATCTATTTTCCAACTTCCTAAATCATATAACAACTATATTCGGAAAAATGAGTAAGTAGAATTTGGTCATCACTTCTTTGGTTTCCCTGAGCACTACTGTATGACTCATGTATTACATGAGATGGACGGTCGGATCCTTCCTTCTATCATAAGCCTCCAGTACCAGTAATTTAAAGTTTGATGGATTACTCGAATTACTAGTGTTCGAAGTGAATGGACTTTGATGCACACTATTGACATCCATGTTCACAGTCTGCCTCTTATTGCCTAGTAGATAGCATTTTCTAGTCCATTATTTTTGTTTCGAAATGATCTTTAGCCAATATTTTGAAGTCCTAAAATTTGAACATCCACGTCTTTTATAGATCCACTTGCGCTTGCATCGATCCTCTTTAATGTAAAGCGGATCCCTATACAAATACTAAATGCAAAATGGGTCTCTATAATTGGTTTATTGTAGTGAATTTGTTTTGTATTTTTTTCCATTGCTTTAAAAAATAAAGAAATTACATAAAATTGTAAATATTAAAACTGGGTAACTAGATAAAACATTGAATAAGTGTAGAAACGTCTGCACCTGTTGATAAATATTACATACATATAGATAAATATTTACTTAATAATTGTCGATATATCAACAAATATTCACTCAATAAGCCAATATTTGAAGACATAAAAAACTGCAAAAACATCTGTAATTATTTTATAAAATTATAGACTTGTTTGCAATTTTCCACTGAGAGTGGATCTGTTTTATTTTGTTTCATTTTCATTTTTTTTTCATTAACATTTTATTGTTTTTTGTTTTCAACAAACATGATGTTGAATATAATTTGAAATAAATTTCTAACCTTTAAAAAAATTCATTAAGTAACTGCATAAAAATTATGCGATTTTTGGCTACAATTGCCTGTATATCAGCAATATTTTTAATAGTTACATATATTTCTTCAAGTTTTTCTAAAGCTTACTGTTTTCTTTTTTTCATTTGTTTTATCTTTTTTTTGAACATGAAGATATATATATATAAAAAAAGCTAAAATAAAATTTGACATTTGAAAGTCTTTAACTTTGTTTTTTTTTATGTTTTATGATGATTTTTGTAAAAGGTAGATCTATACATATTTTTTTCGATAAGTGTGTTTTGTGTATTTTAAACTTAATAGGAACATTATTTTTTCTATCTCTTAATTTTCATGCATCCAAAATCCAAATAGCACATCCAGTCCAAGAACATAGCGGCCTTATGGGCCAAGCTGGCTGGTGGAAGCAAGATTTACAACTTCAGGAGATTGATTTATGAGGTAAGAACTGAAGCCTTCCAAAACTTTTTTTATATACAAAGAAAAGCTGCTAACTTCGTCTACCTGTCGCAATTTCAGTAAATAGCAAGTAAATCCACTACAATTCATTTTACTTCTCTTTTACTCAACTCAAGTTCTCCTAATTTAGATCGGATCATGTGTGTTTCTATTTAATAATTATAGTCATAATTTCTCCCTTTGTACTTATATTATGCTTTTAATCCAAACATGTGAATTGAACTGAGAGATTTGAGAGATGCTCCAAAAAAATAAAAAAGTATAATTTAATAAAATAAATGGTGCAGAAAAAAAAAAAACAAGGTTAAATAACATAAAAGGCTCTATTATTTATATATAATAATGAATTTGAACAGTTTTATACATAACGTACATAGTATAATGACCTTATTAATTACCAACCTAACTACGAATCCATACATCAAAATCTGCCACTTCTCGTCAACTAGCTGTAATGCATATATACAAAAATATCCTAATTTTATGTTATCCAGCTCTCTCCTGATTGCTAATCACAGCCTGAAATAAATAATGATAAACCTGCACAAAAGGTAGCACATAAGAAAATAAGTTATGAAAGCTAAAGTATTATTTAAAAATTCATTCATTTTGTAAGTTATTTAATTTATGACACAACATCAAAACAGTGGTATATCAATTTTATATTGGAAATATCGTTTCTAAAAAGAAACATTTTTGTAAACATCACAGATGTTATGATCAACCGTTTGAACGGTTAATATAATTATTTGTATTTTTGATCAACTGTTATATGCGGTGCGGAAACGGTTTGGACTTCAAACCGCATCAGACCGAAAAATGAGAACAAATATGCAAAACACAAAGGCAGAATTTTACGTTTGCCCAGAAAAATACAAGCATATCCCCCACTCAACTTCTCAATCAATAACTCAGAAATGAACGGCTATCCTTTTAACGATTTTGACGCCAGAAAGAATCAATTCATGCATGAAAGGGAGTCTTTTAGCAATATTCAAAACCTTTCAACACCGAAAAGAACAAGTTTATAGAATTTAAGTCAATTACCTATCATATCTTCGTGCAAAATTGACTAAATAGAACTTGTGTATATGTCAAATAAGTAGGAAGAAGATGCCTTCAATAATTCATCCTTCTATTTGTTAGTTCCCCCACCACCACTTTTAGTAATTGTTTTCTTCCGGACACAAAGTTGAGTTGTCAAAAGAAGATAAGAGCAAATGCGGACCAATGTAACCAAGATATTGCCTGCAAAAAGAGAGAAAATATTCATTCAACTTTAACGTGCACACATCGTCTGTAGTTTAACTTTTTAAAAAAATATGTTATCTTCCGTTAACATACACATTTATAAATACATTCAAATAAGTAACCAAGGCATGTCTCAATCTAGAAATCAGATGAATTTTTTATGCACATGGTATAGCACTTCAAGTTGATTTTCAGTGATGTCGATGTCTAGCTGCTACTTAAGTGGTATACAAATGGATAAGATAAGTGAATGTGTTTTTTATATCGAACATCACACCAGACAGAGTATGTATGTGCGTGCACACACATATATAAGTATGTATATGTGTATAAATATGTATGTAGTTAAAATCAATTTTTGTTCTAGATCTATGTGTACTTCTGTTGCAAGGGGATTGCCTAACAAGCATAATGATCATACTACTGAAGTATATATTATTCTTACTGCACATTAATTTATTGATTTTGTGATAATCACCGATTCATATAGCACATACAGATCTGATTATACTCAAATATAGAGTGATATTAAGTCACCTTACAAAAATCACAAGTTTTATCCAGGAGAAACAGGTTAATATTACGTGCACTTTAAACTTATATCCATGCATCACATACCACTTCAAATTATAATTTCATTGATGTCAACGTCCAGCTAAACAAGTGGTTTACAAATGGGTAAGACACAAGTGAATAGTTTCTTTATATATATACTTGCTAAACCTTTTTTTGTTTTTTCTTTTGAAATTAGACACTTGGGTGGTAGTACACAAATATTTGTCATACTTATTATTTATTAAACAGGAAAAGCTAGTAGCAGAAAAAGTTGGTTTTAACTTTGGTTCTAACAAATGATAATGAAATCTCAATTCTTGGCACTCCACTTGTAAAGTTTCATATTAATAGAGAAACGGTGGCCATGTGAAAAAAGGCATTAGATTTCTTACCTCAAATAAAGAAGAAGAAGAAGATGATGATGATGATGAGGACGAGGAGGAGGAGGAGGAGACGACCATATTAGGAATATATCCGTGTAACCCAATATTATACACAGGCCTTCCATCAGGATAAAACAGGCCATAGTTCCTTTCAGATGTCGGCCCAGGCTTCAAATTTTCATTAAACAAGGCAAAAACATAGATATCAATAGGTGTAGAAGGCTTCATAGGAGTGCCTTGATTCATGGCTATCCTCTGCAACAAATTACTATGATAAACAGCGGCATATTCAGGGGTCGCTCCGACCTCATCAGAATCTCCTTTAGAAGGCCACCCAGTTTCGGATATCTGAACATCTATATCACTGTGACCCATAGCTTTTATAGCAGAATAAACCGAATCTATCTGTGCATAAAGCATGTTATCATAATTCAAACCAGTACCAGCATCGATAACTCCTTGATTAGGGCGGAACAGCACATAATCCAATGAGACCGAGCTAGGATTGGCCTTATATGCAAAGAAAGGATAAGCATTTATCAAGAAAGGGGTCCTGGTCATTGCATGAAAACTTAAAATAGGTTGAATGTATTGACCGAAATCCTCACGGAAACTTCCAGAAGAAGGAGGGAAGGACGTTGCTAGAATATCAAGAGAATGTGCGGTGGTTATGTTCACTTGCTTATCCAGTCCTAGTGAGACTAGAGCCTGATATATAGACTGCATTGCAGGTAGAAGATTCGATTTAAGAACTGTATCGTTTCCTCCTATGACTTCATTTCCAACTGTTATGCATGTGATACGTGTGCCAGGAATAAAGGGTTGAACATGCTGTTGAATCCAAGCTTGCGCGTTCGACGGGTTCATCATGGATGCAACGTATTCATTTCCTATGCCAATGATGAACTCGATGTTAGAGTTCCTGAAAGCAGATAGTACATTGGGGTCTGCATCGTAAAGCTTTACTTTGCGAATGTTAAGAGACTGAAGGAGTTGGGCCACTCTTGTAGGTGAAGGAAGATTGTTCGCAATTTGACCGTAGTTGATTCCCACTGTTAGTCCATGTACTTGATGACGAATTTCGTCTAATGATGGACATAAACATGTCAGTAAGTGGTAGTTTATAGAGCTTTGAGGCTCATCAAAATACATGGTACATGGTTGCTTTCTTGGGTACTTCAGATTGTGTTTGTGCTTATGGAGTAAATACACTTTTGTCCTTGTGGAACATTATTAAACAAAACATGCATAATCTTATTCTGAAAACGAGGATTGTTCTTTAGATTGTTCTTGATACCAAACAAACTAACCGCGTTAAATGGAAATCAAATATAGATTATGCATACAAACTCAAACATTGAGTTCAAATGCTTGATAATGAATTTCATCTACCAAGGATATACATAAACATGTTAGCAAGTGTTAACTCATAGTGGTTAGAACTTAGAAGTTCAGTTAAAACATAAGGTAAATGGTTGCTTTCTTGATTACCTTAAATTATATTTATCAGCATCTACAAACAAGTATCTCATATTTTTCAACAATTAGATGCCACCTAACTGATTGCTTTCGTGAGTAGTCACCAGCTTGTACTCTATACTGACCAGCCTAACCAAGCTAAATGGAAATTAACTATATATATATAATAGAAAGAACCTAATTCCTCTTGAAAATAACTGAAAATGATACACCAAGCAGAACCAGATTCCAACTCTAACCAACCCCTAATCTATTTTTGGTGCTTTCATAGCTAACATATACTGACTTAATTAATAATGTTCATTACTCTACTATATAAACACAGGAAACATGCCTTTCACCATAACGACTAATTTCATCATAACAACACACCTTTCAATTATTAAACAAACATCAATAACGTAAATAAGTATCCAAGATTTATAACATAAACAAGTTTACATGTGGTGGCAGAGAAATAATAGGCATACGTGTAAGACTCACACATGAGCTGTATTATTTATATTTCTACGTATACTACAGCAGAGTGCCATCTGTTCTCACCTTAAAAAAAAGCGTATGAATACTGGTTAATCAGTTAGTGGAAAACACGGTGCTTTAATCAAATTTAACTATATCAATTATCAATAGAATATTCACACTCCCTCCTAAATGGTAAGGTGATTTTTAACAAAGCAGCAAATAACATTTTTAACAGCTTAAAAAGCAAAGCAATCTTGTGCGACATTTACCATTTACTGATTTGAAGTTCGCAAAGATAAAAGCATTTTGAGTTCTACAGCATTTCGCTGTTCACACTGATTTGATGAGATTCAGTCGATAACAAGATGATGCACTTTCTAGCTTTTATTTGCATAAGAAAGAACTAGTAACCAAGACAAAAGAAAAGGTAAACCATTGCAGCGAAAGAAACAATCTGTTCCTCGATAAAGAATCAACATTCATGCTAAGCGCAAATCAAATTCAAAAGTAAGCTTATTATTTGATTTAATCATGTCCGACATTCACAAATTCAAAAAACGAAAATAAATCACAAGCTAGACTACTTTCAACGAACATTCATTAACATCGATAGCCATTAATCAGCAGACAAATATGAACATGGAACTGAATATGTATGCAGATCCAGGGAGGAAATGGCCGCGCAAAGATTCAAAAGAATTATGAATCAAAAGAGAAAAATTCTTACCTGAGATCAGCAATAAGAAGAAGGATAGGATGATTCTTTGGAACCGATGAAGTTTAACCGCCATTAATTATTCAATAATTATAATATGAAAAAAATGAATTGCTTTAATTAAGCCTTTTCAGCTGATTCTGGGATTTCGTTTACATTTATATGCTAGTAGCAGAAGGGCAGATTGAAAAATATGGCGGTGAATAAATTATATCATTTAAGCATCCGACGTGTACTTTCTTCTTTCTGTATCGAGCGAACTGCAACACGCGGTTCACACGCATTTTGAAACCGCCCAAGCATCGCTGGAAACGTTTTTGTCTTGAAAGAGTGCGAAAATAAACATACATAAAAGGCCATTATAACTTGGGCCTTCCACCATTTTTCATTTTTTTTTAAATTAGATTTTTTTTTTTTCCTTTCTTTCATAGCCAACCAGTTTTTATGGTGATCCGTAACATTTTTTATTATAATCAATAATAAAAATACAGTATATTACAAGTGATTGTGGTTTACAATCAACAAATTTGGCTTTTAAAGTAAACCGTGTGACCCCACATCCGTTAATATCACTCTTTATCATAATGCATTAAGTTTTGTGAAGCGTTGTAGATAAACAGAAACAGAAACATTACAAAACAGATATAAAATAACAGCGGAATTTAAAACTTTATTAAACTTAAAACATCGTGGTCTAAAACATAGATACATCATAAGTCTAAAATACAGAATACCCAGTACATCAACTTAAAACTTTTGTCTTGTACTAAAGTCGAGTACAGTAATAAAATAAACATAGCCCCAAAAAATATAGCCATATAAGAGAAGACAGGAAATCAATGTGGTACATTTAAGCAGCTCCAAGAAGAATGAAAGAGAGAATCTAAATCAATCCTGAGTATTCTCACCCTAAGAATCGGGGGGGGGGGGACGGAAGAGAGAGAAGAGGAACCAAAATGGGTTAGATATAAAGTCTGACGAGTCCAGTTGCTTTTAGCATATAAATAAGTAAAAGCATCATGACAGGTATATAAACTGGATGAGAAAGATAACATCATAATGCAAGTGTAACAGACTGAACAGGGTAAACATAATATATTGCGCTTCTCAAGTATTTTTCTTTGCACCAATACGAGCATAACAAGAACAAGATGATCCCAACTAGAACAAGATGGTAGACTTAAGTGTACTTCTAGTGACAGGTTCTACCCCAACAAGAATAGCAAGTAGTCCAACAGGAATAACATGTGTTACCCCCAACAATAATAACAGGCTTCCAACAAGAAAGACTAGATGTATCCTAATTACTACCCCCAATACCTGTTTTGACCCCATAGTAGGATATATCACTTCCTAAAATGACAACCCCGTTATTTTCAAGATGCACGGCTATATCTACTGATGTCGCAGCATCTTATCTTCCCTAGCAAGCGGATTCATGCACGCACATGACTCCGATGGAACGCGTCGTCAACACCTCACTCAAGTGACTCTTATAATCAGCTCAGTAAGCGTGCCCCGACCCCGACCTACTTCGGAGTACTCTTTTGATACCAAGATGGCTTACTGACTGAAACGAGTCTCACACAACAGATGCACAAGCTTCCCTCCCAGGCTTGCATCCCACTATTAGGATTTTAACAGGTTATGCCTAACAGTTTAACAAGGTTGCATAACCCCTACATGTAAAACATGTTAAGTTTGTCGAGTATATACATATATATGTGTGTGTGTGTGTGTGTGTGTGTAACCCGCCCCCACAGATTTAACAAGATTAACCTAACCCCCACTGATTCAAGCAAGTTTACTTAACCCCTAATGAATTTAATAGGTTCATGTAACCCCCCACAGATTTAAATATGTTAAGTATTACAGATTAACAAGTTATCCATTTATGGCTTATTAATGGACTAGATTCTCACATTAAGTCTACTACTTGTGGATGCTGGATATGCCGAGAGGTTTCGGACTGACTTCTACCACAAGTCAGACTTAACATCGTGTCTTAGTACCGTTACGTGTACATTTATGCACTTGACCCCCCTCCCCCCACGTTAGATTAACCACTTGTGGATGGTAGATTTGCCAGGCGGTTTCGAGCAGACTTCTAACACAAGTGTAATCTAACCTCATGTCTAAGTGCGGTTACAGTTTCTAATTATTGTAAATCTAGGCATGTTCATTATTAACCAATTTTCATGTTTATCCAAGATTATGCCCCAAATTAAAGTTTTAGATCAAGATATAAATTATGCTCAAATCCCAATCATGTTTTAACATAAGTTATGCCCCAAATTAACACTCCCCATCGTTCCCAATTTCGTGCGCTTGCATATTTCAACGATAGGCCTAGGCTAGAAGGTAGCCTGACTATAAAAATAAAAAGGGAACGAGTGGGAGAAGAGAACAAGAATTGGCATAATAACAAGACATACGTATGATGACAGAAGTAAGCATACTAAGATGATAGGCATATGGTGACATGATTAGGCATACTAACAGAATGAGTATAATAAAGATAGGCATGCAATAACTAAACAGAGGATCAGGTGTACAAGTAATGGCAGATCTGTTTAATTATGATTCAGGTTATTAACAGGAACAAGTTTATACCCAACTTGTAAACATGTCAAGATTACTATTAATTGTTTATACCTAAAAATAACATGAACTCACTGTGACTGGATCTAAAGAACAGAGAATTGACTATTGCTGTTGTAGTAGAGATACTTGAGTACGTATAACTTGTTGTTGCAGAAGATTAGACTATTTTAATCTGAGTTGGGGCAGCACCTCGTTCTCTCTATAATTTTTGGTGAATAGAAAAATGAGAATGAGGTCCTATTTATAGCCTAAGGTCAACGAATCTTGTTCAGAAATGTGTCCAG
Organism: Allium sativum; assembly: GCA_030737875.1. Classification (NCBI taxonomy): domain Eukaryota; kingdom Viridiplantae; phylum Streptophyta; class Magnoliopsida; order Asparagales; family Amaryllidaceae; genus Allium; species Allium sativum. The sequence goes on along the minus strand of CM060926.1, from coordinate 9,137,799 downwards.
GTGCAGGGGGTTAATCTACCCAAATCTCGGTGAGGTCAACCCTGGGGTTGACATAGGGGTCGACACCCCGTTATGGTATCGACCCATGGGTCGACGCCCATGGGAAAGGGGTCGACCCCTAACGGATCGATTTCCCCCTCCCTTTCCCGCTTCGTAGATTTGAATATTTTGGTTAGTTTGTATATATATAAATCCCTTGCGCGCATGCAAACTTCTAGGCTTAATAACTTATTCATACGATGTCTATGCAAACTCGAAGTCTATCTTACATAAAATTCTGAGACGAACGCAATGGTGTAGCCCATTTTACCTAATTCCCAACATTTAATTAAGTACTCTTTGGTTTATCATTATAGTGTTCTTTAAAATAACGGGGTGTTAATTCTCACCTACTTAAAGGATTTCGTCCCCGAAATCTCTGAGCTAAGAAGATTGTATATCCTAACATCCATCATTCATCTACTCGTCCACCAATCACAGGCATCCATTGTTTTTAAAGATTTCTAATGCTTATATGAACATATGCAAAGGGGTGTGTGTGTGTATATATTTCCTTATACAAATGTAAAAGATTAGGCGGTCTACTGATTCAGTTGACTTCCTTAATGCAATTTATGTTAGTGCCATGAATCCAACATGTATATAAATAATCCTAACATAACATGTAAGTTCTATATGTATGCACAATCATTCATCCAAATGCAACATCCACACGACGATACACCCACTTTCATCTATTAAAAGAAGAAAAATATACACATGCATCCATATGCAGTACGAGAGTGATTGAGCCGATCTAGTGCCTAATGTATGTATATGCATCCACAAGCAACCCCTAGAAAACACTTGCATCCATCAAACATTACTTTCTTCAAACACATGTTTACATTCATGGCTTCCCTACCTAAAGGTGGAAGATTCGATCGATAGGATATACTTAAACGATACAAATAAGTACGAATAAAATCTTTAGAAAAAGAAATTAAGAACATACTCTTGAAAAGAAAAGGGTACGAAGCGCGAATCTTGTCTTCAATCTTCCAAGTTTTATTCTCGGGATCTTCTCCCCATTGAACATTCATCAATTTGACCTCTTGGTTGCGTAGCTTCTTAACCTCTAATCTAAGAATACGGGTAGGGACTCATCTAACTGTCGCCTCCCGTTCCACCTCTACTTCCTCAAGCATACCCGGCTCAGCTACTTCTGCATTACCATGCAAGCACTTCCTTAACTGAGAAATGTGGAAAACATCATGAACACTGGACAATCTCTGTGGTAGCTTTACTCTATAGGCCATTTGGTCAATCCTTTCTATTATGGGAAATGGCCTTGCAAATCTTGGTGCCAATTTCCCTACAGATCCAAAACGAACCACATTCCTCAAAGGTGATATCTTGTTGAAAACCATGTCTCCTACTTCAAACTCAATATCGGTCTCTCTCTTATCTGCGTAGGACTTCTGCCTGTCCTGAGCTGTCTTCATGCGCCTTGGGATAAGATCAATCTTTTCTAAAGTTTCTCTAATCATCTCAGGTCTATGTAGAAGCCTTTGTGTAGACTCCTACCAACAAGTTGGTGATCTACAGGGTGGTCCATACAATGCCTCAAAGGGTGTCTTGCTAATACTAGCCTGATAACTGTTGTTGTAGGTGAACACTAACAAAGGAAGATGCTCTTCCTAAGTCCCTCCTAAGTCTAGGATACACAGTCTTAAAAGATCCTCAAGAACTCTGTTAACCCTCTCCGTCTGTCCATCGGTCTGAGGGTGATAAGCGATGCTCAAATACAAATGTGTACCTAATGCCTCTTGTAAGCTCCTCCAAAACTCACTAGTGAAAATGAGATCATGATCACTCACAATACTAGAAGGTACTCCATGTTGACGAACTATCTCACGAAGATAAACTGCTGCCAACAGTGATGCCGTCCTCTTACTCTTAACCGGAATGAAATGATCACTTTAAGTAAGCATGTCAACTATAACCTAAATACTGGTGTTTCCTTTCCTCAATCTAGGCAAACCATCAATGAAATCCATAGAGACACACTCCCACTTCCACTGTGGGACTTCCAAAGGATGAAGTAAACCTCCGGGTTTCCTTTGCTCAACTTTGACTTGTTGACAGATCAAACATCAAGAAACGAACTCCGCTACATCTTTCTTCATCATGGCCCAAAAGAAAACCCTCTTCATATCTCTATACATCTTATCACCGCCTAGATGGATAGTCATCCTAGAATGATGGACTTCCTCAAGGACTGTCTTCAACAAAGTCCCAACCCGTGGAACACAAAGCCTTCCATCTCGTTGCAACCATCCCTATCATCCGTGTAATATCTACTGAGGTGAGTGGAAGTCTTCCCTCTACTGAGCCTATCTAAGATATATGCTATATGTGGGTCCTATCGCTGTGAAGTTCCTATCTGATCCAACAGAGTAGGTCTCACCTCTAATAATGCCAATAAACCAGGTACGAACTCGGTAGGAGAATCTAAAATCAAAAGTCGATATAGACTCCAAGCTCTGCCTCTCTACAAACAGAGACTCATGGTCATCCTCTGCCTACTCAATGCGTCCGCCACCACATTACCCTTGCCAGGAGTATAAGCTATCTCAAAGTCATAGGACGCTAGGAACTCCATCCATCTTTGTTGCCTCAAATTGAGATCCTTCTGCGAGAACAAGTACTTGAGAGATTTATGATTGGTGTACAACTCGAACTTCTCTCCAAGTAGATAATGGCGTTAAGTCTTAAGCGTAAATGTTATGGCAGCTAACTCTAAGTCGTGGGTAGGGTAGTTCTTCTCATGAACACTTAACTGTCTACCTCCATAACATACTACCCTTCCCTCTTGCATCAGAACCGCACCAAGCCCTGTACCACATGCATCAGTGTGTACTGTGAACACCTTGTTCTTATCAGGCAAAGTCAAGGATGGGGTTGTTGTCAAAGCCCTCTTCAATCGTTGGAACGCATCCTCACAGTCTATACCCCAAGAAAACGTCAGATTCTTCTTCGCCAGTCTGGTCGGCCTGATATATTTGCGAAGTCCTTAATGAACTTCCTATAATAGCCCGCTAAACCAAGAAAATTCCTCACCTCTGTTGCATTATTTGGAATCTGCCAATCTTGAACTACAACTTCTTTCGCGGGATCTACTGCTATCCCATCCTTAAAGACCACATACCCTAGAAATTTCACTTCTTCTTTTTTTTCAAAAATGGCATTTGGAGAATTTCGCCTTAAGCTGGTGTGCACAGAGAGTTTTCAAAATCTCCCTTAAATGTCAGGCATGCTCTTCCTCGCTCTTCGAAAAAAATCAAGATGTCATCAACAAAGACCATAACAAACTTATTTAAGAACTCCCGAAACACCCAACTCATTAGATCCACAAAATAGGCATTCGTCAACCCAAAATGCATGATGAGCCACTCGAAGAAACCATCTGGTGTTCTAAAAGCGGTCTTGTCTATACTATTCTCGGCCACCCTCAACTGATGAAACCCTATGGCTAAGTTTAACTGGGAGAAAACAAATGCACCAACAAGCTAGTCAAACAGATCATCTATCCTCGGAAGTGGTGCCTATTTTTCTTAGTGAGTTTATTCAACTCTCTGTAATCCACACATAAGCGAAGCAAACCATCCGCCTTAGTGGCGAATACTATTAGAGCACCTCATTCATATATGCTTCACCAAATAAACCCTTTCTCAAGTAGCTCCTCTAATTGCTTGCTGAGCTCCCTCCTTTCTCTCGAAGCTATATGGCGCGTAGGCAATGCAACTGGCTTTGCATTGTCCACCAAGTATATAAAAAAATCAATTACGCATCTCGGAGGTAAGCCCCGAACCTCCTTAAAAACATCAGGGTACTCACAGACTACTGGTACGGATCGTAGATCATTGATAGATGCATCAAGCAACTCTAGGAAACTAAGCATGACAGACTCTTTAGGGTCACAAGAAATATCAAGAGTCCTTCCGTGGCAAGTCAAAAGCCTAACGACCCTCCTTTCACAATCCAGAATGGCACCATACATGGCTAGCCAATCCATCCCTAGAATCAAACCATAGCCCATGTAACGACCCGCATTCTACGCATCGAAGGATCGTAGAATATTTATTTCTTTCACATACGAAGTAATATGGTCATGTAACTTTGGGAGACGACTATTGGGGTCATTTCCCATGTTCATGATTTTTGCCGATTTTTAAATGACCGTTTTGCCCCTAACCGATCTTGTTTTGGCCATAACTTTTTATTTGAAAGGAGTTTTGACCTAAAACCACTTCCATTGGCTCCAGATGATGGTTTACCTTACCGTAGAGTGGTCACATTAACCAAACGGACTCACCGTTTGGGAGATATGGCTGAAACAAGTTTCAGAAGGTGAAAAACTACTTAACCGGGCCAAATGAGGTGATTAGTAAAAGGGCCCATAACCCATTTCGGGATTAGGGTTATGGGGAGGCTGAAATGAGTTAGGTTTTCATTTCATTTCAGTTTTCCAGCCGCCACAAACCCTCTCTTCAACCTAACAATGGCCTCCAACATCTAAATACACCTCTAATCACTTCTTAATCAAGTTTTGGCTTAAACTACATCAAATTAAGGAGAGAAAGCACCAAAGCAAGGTTAGGGCTGCTGTGTTACGTTGGGAACAGCACAAAACAGGGGATCATTTCAGATTTGGTATTTTATTTGTGGCCAAGGTGAGTGATTTGCATTGTTTTTCACTAATCACGGCTAATTAGGGGTAATTAGTGATAAGTAGCGAAATTATAGCTCAGAAAAATCTAGAAAAATTTGTAAAATTCTAAAATGATATTCTAGGGCTCTGATAAAAATTTGGGTTAATTTGGTTAAGCTTTGCTAATCCTATCATTAATTGTTGTTAAACATGATTAAGGGGAAAACATGTGTTTTTGGGTATATTTGATCCATATAAACATGTCATATTGTTGTTTTTGTGTTTGTGGATGATTATACATGTTGCTATGACTTCATGGTATGTTTTGTGATTGCATAGAAAAGTTAGAATGGTTGAAAACGTCGTCGTTTGGCGAAAATAGACATCTGGAAAAACTTGCAGTAAACCGGATAGGAGCATTCGGATAGGAGCATTCAGATAGGAGCAACCGGATAGGAGCATCCGGATAAGAGCATTCGGATAGGAACATCCGGATAGTAGCATCCAGATAGGAGCAACCGGATAGGGGCATCCGATCCGAACCGGATAGGGGCATATGATCCGAACCGAATAGGGGACTCCGACCCGAACCAAACAAGAGCATCCGAGCACCCGAACTGAACTAGAAAGGAGCATTCGAACCGAACCAAGCAGAAGGGGGCGAACCGAACCGAACCGGAGGATCGAACACCAAGTAGACCTAAACCCAAGATGCAAAGGAAGTCCAAATGAGGAGTTGTACCTCAGGATCCAGATGGGAACCAAGGAGGGAACTTCATGAGTTGGGCTTTGCTGCAGGACGTGTGCTAAGGGGTTGTCGATGTCTGTAACTTTAGATCACTATGTGTAGGGGGTACGTGAATGGATTCAGGGCCATAGTGGTCTAGGTACGACTAAAGAGCTATAGACCAATGAAATGGGGTCATTTGTAAAGATTTAGTCATGACTCCATGGAATAAGCTTGGTAGTAGCAGTAGTTGTATAAGTCGAACTCTGTCACTACTTCGATGGGTCTAGTGATTGACAGTGGTGGACATCGTATGCTTTACGCACTGAGTGAGAGATGTGAGAATGGTTGCTATGTTTGATTGTTTGCCTTCATTATGACATACACACCCCCACCCCCGTATTCTTTATACCACGTGTTAGTGGCACCTTAGAGTATTGTACAGTATGTAGTGCTAACTCTTTGGTTGCAGGTCCAGGTTCAGGTATGGTTTAGTATACCTGTTATTGTTCTGTTTAGCTGCTTATCGCTCATACCAGACTTTTTGTCTGGCCCATAGTTTTATGTCTCTTCTTATTACTCTGGGTGCTCTCTCGAGTAGACTAGAGACAGGTTAGGTGGTATGCACTAGTAGCTGTACCGGAGATGAGCAGGAGGCTTCCACGTATGATATATATATATATATATATATATATATATATATATATATATATATATATATATATATATATATACACACACATTCTCCCTGTGTTACCGCGGTCACTACTTTGGGCATTAGTGGTGCACCTTTCTTTCTTTTGTTTAGAGACAGTAATTTGGAAAGTTGTAATAAGCTGTATTTGGATTTCCGCTACTTTGATGATGATGTTGATGTTGGTTTTAGCTATCAGCTTATGCACTGTCTCACCTGTTTTATGTCAAGTACATTATTATTATATTTTGTTCCATGCGCTGTGAGACATTCTACAGGGTTTCCGATTAGTTCATTCTCTTCTTTCCTTTCTTTGGCGACCGTTCCATGCTAGTCGGGCATGTGTACAACGCACTTTCGGAGGAAATGCCGGCTGGTGCAGGGCAGGCCGTCACACTTGGTATCAGAGCTCTAAGTTGCGTAGTTAACCTAGGGAAAGACACTAGGGAGAGATAATATGTATATGAGAGCGCGTATTTGTAATTATTTTGGTTTTCAAAAGCTATATATATACTATTAGTATATCTAAGGATGAAGTCGCACTGTATTGACACCACAAAGAGGATGGTTAATCGTTTTCTCTTTACAGATTGAATGATGAGCCGATACGCAAGAGGTGCCGGTAGAGGAGCCAATAATGGGAATGCTGCTGACATGAGGACGATATTTACTGACCTCATGAGAGAGATGCTTAGAGATGTTCAGAGGGCAGCTCCCAATGTTGGTAATGGTGGTGGTCCAAAAGTGCAGGCGCCTAAGGCCGATTTCGCCAAGCTGAATAAGGATTATACGAGTCTTGGTGGGAAGCCGTTCCACGGAACAGAGTCGGCTACGGATGTTCAGGATTGGTTGGATAGCTTCGAGCGTATCTTCAAAGATTTGGGTATCGAGGATGCGATGAGGAGAAGGCTAGCATCTCGTCAGCTGCAAGGACGGGCAATGAATTGGTGGAATGCTATAAAGGCAGCTACTCCCGAGGATCATATTACTTGGGATCAGTTTAAGGCTCGCTTTAGCGATAAGTTCATTCCAGCTGCTCAGAAGTCAGTGCTGTTTAAGAAATTTTTGGAACTCAAGCAGAAAGGTAGAGTTGTCTCGGAGTATATTGCCGAATTCGACACTTTGTCGAAATATGGGTTATCTCTTATTGATACTTCCGAGAAGAAGAACGAGAAGTTCATAACTGGTTTGGATGGATACTTGGGGGAAAGGCTTATTAACCATATCAATGAGACGTTTGAATTAATTGTGGGGAAAGCATTGAGGTCAGAGAGTCTTTACCTTAAGTCGAAGACTGAGGTCGCATCTGCAGAGGAGCCAAAGCCGCAAGCAAGCGGTGGAGGGAACGGTTCTCAGAATAAAAGAAAGCAGAATCAGACCAAGGATGGCCAGAAGAAAAAGAATAAGCAAGATGTTGAGTGCTTCAGCTGTGGTAAGAAGGGCCACTATGCCAAAGAGTGTCGGGCCAAGCCAGCGGATAGGAAGTGCTTCAACTGTGGCCAAGTGGGACATCACAAAGACAAGTGTCCGCAACCCCCTAAAGAAAAGCAGATGGTAAAAGCATATGCCCTTAATGCTATTCCTTCTTCGTCGAATGCCCCAACTGCGGCGGATAAGGGAAAGAATGTCGTTATTCAAGGTATGATTTCTGTTTATGATGTTCCTGTTAGCGTTTTGTTTGATACCGGGGCTTCCAGTTCTTTCATATCTAGTGACCTGGTAGATAGGTTGGGATTGGAGCCCGAGATTGTCGATAGGCCTTTAGTAGTGACAAACCCGATTGGTGGTTCAGCTAACCTTAGCATGATTTGTCATAATGTGGTCTTATCGAGTCATGGATGCATGTTTGGTTATGATTACTTTGTTTTGGGCTTTTCTGGGTTTGGCATTATTTTGGGAGTCGATTGGCTCCAAAGATACGGGGTGGTGGTAGACTATGAGGGCTTTTTTGTGATAGCTAGAGCGGATGATGGGCGGAGGGTAGTGCTTGGTGGTCTACCCGGTGATGGGGTAATGGCTAGTTTTCTAAATTCCCTCGACATCCAGCATAGTGAGTTGTCAGGGTTGCCCGTGGTTGGCCAATATCCGGACGTCTTCGAGGAAGTGACCGGGCTTCCACCACACCGAGAGATCGAGTTTCGTATTGATTTAGTGAAAGATGCCAGACCTATAGTGATGCCACTTCGTCGTATGGCACCAAGGGAGCAGCGAGAGCTCGGGGTGCAAGTAAGCGATCTTTTAAAGAAGGGATTTATCAGAAGGAGTGTTTCTGAATGGGGATCACCAGTTGTGTTTTCTACCAAGGCGGATGGTTCCCTTCGTTTGTGTGTAGACTACCGCGAGTTGAAAAAGTGACAAGGAAGAATAAGTATCCTCTACCGCGGATAAATGATTTGTTTGATCAGTTGAGTGGCGCGAGAGTATTCTCTCAGTTGGATCTCGCGACAGGTTTTCATCAGCTTAGAGTAGAAGCTGAGAGTATAGCTAAAACTACATTTCGGACGCCGTTTGGATTTTATGAGTGGTTGGTCATGCCATTCGGGCTGACCAATGCCCCAACATGCTTTGTGGATCTTATGAATAGGGTATTCAGAGATCGGTTGAATAAGTTTGTCCTTGTGTTCATGGATGATATTTTGGTCTATTCGAGGAAAGAGGAAGAACACAAGGAACATTTGAGGATAGTGATGGAGGTGTTGAGAAAACACCAGTTGAAAGAAAAATTCTCTAAGTGTCACTTCTGGAGGAGGGAAGTGAAATTCTTGGGCCATGTTGTTTCAGAGAATGGTACTGTCGTGGACCCTGCGAAGGTGGCTACGGTACAAGATTGATCTATGCCCAAGAACGCAATGGACATAAGAAGTTTCTTGGGATTAGCTGGAAATTATCGTAAGTTTATCCAAGACTTCTCCAAGATAGCAGCACCGTTGGCTCAGTTGACCAAGAAGAATCAAGCCTTCGTCTGGGACGAAAGGTGCGAGAATGCATTCAAGAGCCTAAAGGAAAAGTTAACATGTGCACCAATGTTATTCATTCCAAAGGGGAATGAAGAAATGACGGTATATACGGATGCATGTGGTACCGGACTAGGTGCTGTATTGATGCAAGGAGGTAGGGTTGTAGCTTATGCAAGTCAGCAAATGAAACCGCATGAGAAAAGATACCCTACCCATGATTTGGAATTGGCAGTGATCGTGTTTGCACTAAAGATATGGAGATATTATATCTTGGGAGAAAGATTCGAGTTGTTTACCGATCATAAATCGTTAAAGTATCTCTTCTCTTAGAAAGATCTAAATCTCCGGCAGCAAAGATGGTTAGAATTCTTGGCTTCCTATGATTTCGACATCGCATATACACTAGGAAAGGGCAATGCGGTGGCTGATGCATTGAGTAGAAGACATGCCAGTTTAGGGGCTATGTTTCTAGAATGGAAGCAACTGGAGTAAATCGCTTTGTATGATTTCAGACCAAAGTGCGAATTGGATCCAGAAATGTTAGCAAGTTTGACGATCAGACCCACTTTGATTGAGCGGATTGGTTCCAGTCAGAGGAACGATCCTAACCTATTGGAAATCATCTCAAAGTTAAAGATGGGAATCGACGGAGATAGGAAAAAGTATGGGCTTGATCGAGATGAATGGCTTAGAAAGAATGGAAGACTAGTTGTACCCAATGTCAATGGATTGAGAGATGAAGTGCTTAGAGAATGTCATCACTCAAAACTGACTATACACCCCGGTGGTAACAAGATGTACCTAGACATGAAACAGACCTACTACTGGGAAGGGATGAAAAGAGACATTGGGAAGTTTATATCCAAATGCATGAACTGCCAGCTAGTTAAACTGAGAAAAAGAACCCTAGTGATTTGCTACAACCATTAGAAATTCCAGAATGGAAATGGGAACAAGTGTCAATGGATTTCATTGATGGGTTACCAAGGACTAGATCGGGCCATGGTAACATTTGGGTGATTGTGGACCGATCGACTAAGAGTGCAAGGTTTATACCCGTCAAGTCAAACAGGACGGCAACTAAGTTAGCGGAACTGTATATAAAGTGGGTAGTGAGATTTCATGGAATACCCAAAGGCATTGTGAGTGACCGAGATCCGTTGTTCACTAGTGGATTTTGGAGGATCTTACAAGAGACGTTAGGATCAGAACTACATCTCAGTACAGCGTATCATCCTCAAACCGACATACAAACAGAGAGGGTGAATCGAGTGTTAGAAGATCTCTTGAGAGCTTGCATATTGGATTTTGGTGGATCATGGGATGACCATTTGCATCTAGTAGAGTTTGCGAATAATAATAGTTATCAATCCAGTATTGGTATGGCTCCGTTTGAAGCTTTGTACGGAAGACCGTGCAACTAACCGTCGTGTTGGGTAGAAACTGGTGAGAAGTTTGTGCTTGGACCCGATGTGATAAGAGAAACTTCAGACAAGATTAAGGTTATCCAACAGCGAATGAACGCTGCCCAAGATAGGCAGAAGAATTATGTTGATAAAAGGAGAAGAGAATTAAAGTTCACCATTGGCGACTTGGTGTTTATCAAGATTTCTCCGTTGAAGAGCGTGATACGATTTGATAGGAGAGGCAAGTTAGCACCAAGATTTGTTGGTCCATTCCCAGTTCTTGAGCAAATTGGGAATTTGGCATACAAAGTTGAATTACCAGAGAAGATGGCAGGAGTTCACAACGTATTTCATGTTTCCCAGTTAAGGAAGTTCGTGCACGACCCAGATGTGACTATTTCACCTGATCAGTTGGATGATATCGAAGTTGAACCCGAGGCGGTTAGGAACCGCAAGCCTATGCATATTGTTGGGAACGATACGAAGTAACTTCGAAGGAAAGCGGTGAATCTAGTCAAAGTCCACTGGGGCGAGAATGAGAATGACTGTACTTGGGAGACAGAGGAGAGTATTAGGAAGACGTATTCAGAACTCTTCGCCTTGTAAGATTTTAACTTCGATTTAGTCTTTCCGCATGCTAGGATAGGCTTGTTTGTTTGTTTTGCATGTTTGATTGTTGTATGTGGCTGGTAGGCATGCGGGATCCTTTGTATGTTTTGGGTTAAGGAATTTCGGGGACGAAATTTCTTAAGGAGGGGAGAGTGTAACGACCGGCATTCTACGAATTGAAGGATCGTAGAATATTTATTTCTTTCACATACGAAGTCGTATGGTCATGTAACTTTGGGAGACGACTATTGGGGTCATTTCCCATGTTCATGATTTTTGCCGATTTTTAAATGACCGTTTTGCCCCTGACTGATCTTGTTTTGGCCATAACTTTTGATTGGAAAGGAGTTTTGACCTGAAACCACTTCCATTGGCTCCGGATGATGTTTACCTTTCCGTACAGTGGTCACATTAACCAAACGGACTCACCGTTTGGGAGATATGGGTGAAACAAGTTTCAGAAGGTGAAAAACTGCTTAACCGAGCCAAATGAGGTGATTAGTAAACGGGCCCATAACCCATTTCGGGATTAGGGTTATGGGGAGGCTGAAATGAGTTGGATTTTCATTTTATTTCATTTTTCCCGCCGCCACAAACCCTCTCTTCAACCTAACAATGGCCTCCAACAACTAAATACACCTCTAATCACTTCTTAATCAAGTTTTGGCTTAAACTACATCAAATTAAGGAGAGAAAGCACCAAAGCAAGGTTAGGGCTGCTGTGTAACATTGGGAACAGCGCCAAACAGGGGATCATTTCAGATTTGGTATTTTATTTGTGGCCAAGGTGAGTGATTTGCATTGTTTTTCACTAATCACGGCTAATTAGGGGTGATTAGTGATAATTAGCGAAATTATAGCTCAGAAAAATCTAGAAAAATTTGTGAAATTCTAAAATGATATTGTAGGGCTCTGATAAAAATTTGGGTTAATTTGGTTAAGTTTTGCTAATCCTATCATTAGTTGTTGTTAAACATGATTAAGGGGAAAACATGGGTTTTTGGGTATGTTTGATCCATATAAACATGTCATATTGTTGTTTTAGTGTTTGTGGATAATTATACATGTTGTTATGACTGTATGGTATGTTTTGTGATTGCATAGAAAAGTTAGAATGGTTGAAAATGCCGTCGTTTGGCGAAAATAGCTTGCTGGAAAAACTTGCAGCAAACCGGATAGGAGCATTCAGATGGGAGCATTCGGATAGGAGCATTCGGATAGGAGCATTCAGATAGGAGCATCCGGATAGGAGCAATCGGATAGGAGCATTCAGATAGGAGCATTCAGATAGAAGCAACCGGATAGGGGCATCCGATCCGAACGGATAGGGGCATCCGATCCGAACCGGATAGGGGACTCCGACCCAAACCAAATAAGAGCATCCGAGCACCCGAACTGAACTAGAAAGGAGCATTCGAACCGAACCAAGCAGGAGGGGGCGAACCGAACCGAACCGAACCGGAGGATCGAACACCAAGAAGACCTAAACCCGAGATGCAAAGGAAGTCCAAATGAGGAGCTGTACCTCAGCATCCAGATGGGAACCAAGGAGGGAACCTCACGAGTTGGGCTTTGCTGCGGGACGTGTGTTAAGGGGTTGTCGATGTCTGTAACTTTAGATCACTATGTGTAGGGGGTACGTGAATAGATTCAGGGCCACAGTGGTCTAGATACGACTAAAGGGCTATAGACCAATGAAGTGGGGTCATTTGTAAAGATTTAGTCATGACTCCATGGGATAAGCTTGGTAGTAGCAGTAGTTGTACAAGTCGAACTCCGTCACTACTTCGATGGGTCTAGTGATTGACAGTGGTGGACATCGTATGCTTTACGCACTGAGTGAGAGATGTGAGAATGGTTGCTATGTTTGATTGTTTGCCTTCATTATGACATACACACGCCCACCCACGTATTCTTTATACCGCATGTTAGTGGCACCTTAGAGTATTGTACAGTATGTAGTGATAACTCTTTGGTTGCAGGTTCAGGTATGGTTTAGTATACCTGTTATTGTTCTGTTTAGCTGCTTATCGCTCATACCAGACTTTTTGTCTGACCCAGAGTTTTATGACTCTTCTTATTACTCTGGGTGCTCTCTCAAGCAGACTAGAGACAGGTTAGGTGGTATGCACTAGTAGCTGTACCGGAGACGAGCAGGAGGCTTCCACATATGATATATATATATACATTCTCCCTGTGTTGCTGCGGTCACTACTTTGGGAATTAGTGGTGTACCTTTCTTTCTTTTGTTTAGAGACAGTAATTTGGAAAGTTGTAATAAGCTGTATTTGGATTTACGCTACTCTGATGATGATGTTGATGTTGGTTTTAGCTATCAACTTATGCACTGTCTCACCTGTTTTATGTCAAGTACATTATTATTATATTTTGTTCCATGCGCTATGAGACATTCTGCAGGGTTTCCGATTAGTTCATTCTCTTCTTTCCTTTCTTTGGCGACCGTTCCGTGCTAGTCGAGCATATGTACATCGCACTTTCGGAGGAAATGCCGGCTGGTGCAGGGCGGGCCATCACAAAATCCATCCCTATAATCAAACCATAGCCCATGAAACCTAGCAAACCTGCGTCGCACTCAAACTCGATGCCTAACACAGATATTCTCAAACCCCGGCAAATCACAGAAAAATGAGTCGTACCTCCAATAGGCTTTGAGACAACAATGGGATCCAAAAACATACTAGTACTAAGGCGTAGAGACTCAACCACAGAATCAGAGATAAAAGAATGCGAAGCGCCATAATCAAAAAGAGTTCTAATAGGATGATTGGAAAGAGAAATCAAACCTTCAACAGAAACTTTCCAAACTCTATCCGGTACACCGGCCACGAGAGCATGCACCTTCCCTCCATAAGATCCTGCCCTTTGGCCTTGTCCTTGCTTCTTCAGACACTCCTTATAATAGCGTCCGACCTCTCCACAATGGTAATAAGTATTCTTCCTTCTTTTGCAGTCTTTGCTCAAATGACCCACGCGCCCACAACTATGACATTTCCTCTTATCTCGGGCTTTGTCGTTCTTTCCACCCTTCTTTTATTGTTGTTGTTCTTCCTTGAGACACCCTTTTTCTCATCCTTGGGTTGTGATCCTTAGAACTAACTCTCTTATTCTCCTCTTCACCATCCTTGTATAACATGTTAACAAGTGAGACGACCCGAACTTCCGCGTGAAGGAAAGCCCGGATTGAATTGAGGACAAGACGAATCAGAACACAAACAGAAGAACATTTCATTGCTTATTACAACAATTCCATCATAATACAATAATGTACAGAGTATGAATAAACATTATACATCAGAGAAATATCCGAGATTTAAATTACATTACATAGCAGCGGAAAAATAATACAAAACACAACTGAAGGAGATATACGGATACAGAGCTTTCCGAATATCATTCCAGCTGTAAACCAGGATCCTGTGAATATAAATCTGCAAAACCCAACTACTAGACGCCCGTGTGGAAAATAAGGGCACTCAGAGTTCAGGTTAAATCAATAAACTCCAAATCAGTCATGTGACTGGTGTAAGAACTAAAACAGTTATTTAAACTTTACTTTAAAAGAGAGTGACTCAAGGGACCACGCCGTATAACACGGAACGGGTTTCCTCCCAAGAATATAGTGCATAGAATAAATAATGCAATGCTTTTTGGAAAAATTAAACTATTATAAGATGCAGGTCCCATCATACAACGCAAGCCGGATGATAGGGTTTTCCCTTATAATAGCCAAATAATGCTTGATATGTTTAAAACAAATCATTTTTATACTATTATAGTGTAAAGTGTACAAAACAACTTCAAATATAAATGTATCAATCATAGGCGACATGGGTACCATCTATCATGTCGCCAATACTAGGCTCTACAATCAAAACCGCAAAATATCGTATTGGAAATTGGATTTCCGTCATGAGTCGAGGCAAGGGGCAAGCTCCTCACCGGCTTCGAGACAATCTAACAAATGCCCCAGGGCTACACACTCTGGGCAGCCCTTGGAATCGGCTGGGCCGGTCCTCCGTTACGTTTGAGGATTAATTATTCCTGAACACACGTTTCTCAGTCCTATCGGACCTATCCATCGGCTTCGAAGAGACCGATATATTCGAGGCGCCTTGCATTCCAACATCCACAAAGGTATAATAATCAACGATGTCTGGGCTAGTAAAACGCTGATACCACCCATAACTAGAAAGAAACGTCGTGTTCTCCCAGCGGTCCTTATCCCCTTTTTAACTTATACCGAGGTTTGAGGTTCGCAAATCAATGCTATACACAAAGCTACACTGTATCAAAGCCTTGCTTTGATCATCAACCACAAGACTCTACTTTTCAGCAAAAGCCTTGATCACTGCATCTCCGCATGCCACACAGACAATTCATGCCATGCGACTGATATCTATCGATACATAACCTCTGAGCTCGTACGTCTCAGAGAAGTGCGTTAAGCACGAGGATAAATTCTCCGCCGCCAAACAGATATATATATTTAATAGAAATCAATCAGCATAGAATAAAATCCAATGTCAAACACACACAATCCATTTATAAGTCCGTTCTGGGTCTAAACGAAACCGAAGGCACCTTATTCCTCCCACATATATCCAATACAAGGGAGAGGCCCTTGCATATCCGTCAATCTCCAAGTACGTCTGGACGATCACCACTTATTACCTCGGCGTGGGTGTACAGCCCAATCAAGACATCAGCAATCATCCAAACGATGTGAAGACCTCTGGTCTTCAACCAACGTCTTCATAGTCGACATATCGTCGAATCAGTTGGGCATAAACTCGGCCTTTCCGAATAACTCGCGTATATAATAAACAAGTGCTATAAACTACAACATATGCCTTATTCCAATTGTGAATATTCTTTTATTCAAATATTCCCATACTTTGGGAAAGGTTCCCACTAATTTTATCAAAGATAAATTCTTTAAAATTCCTTTGGATTTCAATTCAAACCGTATTTTGTCTTTAACCGGGTTAAAGAACTAATGTCTTTTAAAACATAGTTCACGATAAACCCAAATCATATTCCATTCCATCAGCCTCTAACCGTAAATTAGCAAGTGAACAATCCCCTAAGTATTAACCCCGAAGGCCGAAACCAACATCAGATCAATACCCGAGAAACCATCCAACTTAACTAATCTCCAATTAGTTTCTGATTTTCTCAACTCCATTGTTAATCGGGTTAAAGAACCAGTGTTATTTAAAACACTGTTCACGATAAACCCAAAGACCAATTTTAATTCAATTCCAATTAAATATATTAAATTGGAAAACTTTACTTTGGAAAATTCCCGTTAAATCTTAATAAAAAGATTTATAAATTCCAATTCTAATTTCACTGTAAATCGGGTTAAAGAACGAATGTCGTTGAAGACACAGTTCACAACAAACCCAAAATCCAATCAGTCTCTAACCGTAAATTAGTAAGAGAACAATTCCTTAAGTATTAACCCCGAAGGCCGAAACCAACATCAGATCAATACCCAGGAAACCATTCAACTTAACTAATCTCCAGTTAGTTTCTAATTTTCTTAACTACATTCGGTTCAAGAACAGTATTATTAAAGATACCATTCACGACAAACCCAAAATCCAATTTGATATTAAATACAAGACTCTGAATAGAAAATATATTGGCTTATATTCAATATCAAATTCTGAAACCAATGAATATTGTATTGGAATAACGATATATATATCTTCCAAATTCCTCCACAATACCCGTATAATCACGAAATCCAATATTGAAATATTCTGAAGATAATTTCGATTCAAATCCATTCCAATTCATATATTGGAAATCCCGGTTATTTTTAAACCATTTCAAATCCAATTTGTTTATTTTAAAAATATTGGATTTATTATTCTATTTCAAAACTAGTTCATTTCGATACAAATATATTTTTATCTTTTCAAATATGGAATTTTTCAGTCCAATTCTTTCCAAATCATTTATTATGATTTTACACAAATTATTGTTATTTCTAATAATTTTATCAAGGCCCGTACAGTCGATTTCCACAAACGGCCATCGAACTGCACTTACAACGACCTTTTCCAAATTTGATATGGACATAATTCCAAATCAAACTGTTAGATTTCAAAATTCTCATATTTGTTAGAAATCTCTTTTCGATACGAACCCAACGGTTCCGGTTTTAGGAGAATCTGACGGTCGGATCTCCCGTAATGTTCGTTCGAAGTCAATGGTCGAAATTCGCGAACTGCCGCAGCTCGGCCCGCTCTATTCAGGCCATAATATTATATATTTAATATATATAATATATATTTCGTCGATTTCCATTTATAACGTATTTTATAAATCGTTTTAAATTCGTTTTCAAAATAGTTTCAACTTGGTATTCAATTACAAATCAAAATTGAATTTTCCATTATAAATTCATTTTAAATTCTTTTAAATTGATTTCAATTCAATTTCAATTTATTTTAATTTAATTCGAATTTCAAATTCATTTCAATTTAATCCGAATTTCAAATTGATTTCAATTTAATTCGAATTTCAAATTCATTTCAATTTAGTTCGAATTTCAAATTCATTTTAAAATATCATATTCTGAATCTCTTTTCGATATTCATTATAAAATGAGTAAAATCGACCAAATTCCCGTTCGTGTTAAAATGACGTTTAACTACTTAACACGGCTTCACATTTCAATGTTTTCTGAATATTATTTTAAAATATTCGATAATTCTGAACTGGAATCAGACTCATTCAATTACCATATAATTTTATTTATATGAATTTCATCCGATACATGTATACAACAATGATGATAAACAATCAACCATCATCCAAAGTGCGTTCTACACTATATAAGCATCAAATATAAATATTTAACGCTTATAACAGTCTGTCAATCAATCGATCGACATACAACTAATTATTGGGATTAGTGTATGTCATATATCATCCCAATAACCGAGTGGGGTTTCAATCAACAAATAATGAATTTTATCTGTGTAGTTGGGCGATGTGTAAAATTTATCGTCCCAACCAATATCAGTCAAATCAGTGTACATAAACAAATAGTTCAATTTGTTTATAAATATTTATTTTATTCATATACACGTTAAAAATTATATTTTTAACTATAAAATATTTTATTTTCATTTATGAATATCTTATTTATCCATTCCACATCACAAACAATTTTCACAACAACATACAATCAAACAAACAAGTCGTCCATGGTCTGTGGACGACGGGTGTCGGATGCTGCTAAGCACTGTCTGCATCCAGGTATATATTTTAACTAGAAAATAAAATAAAAGTGAGAAGTTCTCACCTTTGGGTTCCACTCCGTCATTTTCTATTTCTGAATGGTATGGATTCCGTTTTGATTTCCATTGATACCATCGCTATCTTTTCCCGCTGTTCACATTAAAAATCAAATTTTTACTATGGCATTTCATATATAAAAATCATATATTTTTATCGCTTTAAATAAAAATCATATTTTAGTTTCTACTTCATATATTTACAACGCTCCTTTCTATATAAAAATTATATTTTTATACTTCTACTTTTTATATAAAGATCAAATTTTTATTTCGATGCTATAAAAATCACATTTTTATTTCAAAATATATATAATAAAAATAAGATTTTTATTTCGCTACATATATAAAAATCAAATTTTTATTATCTCTATAATATAAAAATCATATTTGTATTTTTCTAAAAAAAATATATTCTCATACATATGATAAAATCATATTTTTATACAACTAAAAATATATTCTTTTATGTGATAAAAATCATATTTTTACTTCTTTCTACATATAAAAATTATATTTTTACTTCATCAGAATCGTATTTTTACGACGCTAATGTATATGTAAAAATCATATTTTTACATACCTGAAAACTATATTTTTACTAACCTAAAAATCATATTTTTACGTGCTGCTATATAAATAAAAATCAAATCTTTATGCCGCTATCATACATATAAAAATCTCCTCTTTATCTTGCTATTCATACAACAAAAATCTCATCTTTATTCGTTGTTTACATAGATAGAAATCCTATCTTTGAACGTATAAAAATCAAATCTTTATTACATTAAAACTGAGAATTACTTCAACGCTCCTTACACATATATAATTCAAATTTTATGTAAATATTATTACCTAACAAAAAAACTGAAATTAAAACGAATGAATAAAAAAAACGCACTGTCAGTAAAGAGAGGGGGTTGGAGCAGCCAGCAGAGGCAAAGGGAGAGGTGCGGCCGCGGTGCAGTCGGTGGTGGTGGACCAGCGGAAGCAGCGGCTGCGGGTTTAAAGGGGGAGAGGATGCGCGAGGTAGGAGGTCGAGAGGGGGAGGGGGGCTCGCGAGATCGTTGGAGAGAGCCGGATGCGAGGGGGATCGGAGGGCCGCGCCAGCTTCGGCGGCGCGATGGGCGGCGTTTCATCACCGAGCCCCCTTTTCCCTTTCTTTATTTTTTCTTTTTTTTGATTTATTCTGAGAAGTAACGGGTGAGGAGGGAGAGGATAAAGGGGGCGTTGACCAACTTTAATAATATATATATATATATATATATTCTTAATTTCCAAAAAGTAACTTTTTAATTCGAACAACAAATCGAATCTACCGACTATCGTCCATAGCTAGTTACCCCCATTCCAAACACAATGCGATATGCGAAACAAAAACATTAGAATCTACTGTGTTTGGAATAAAGATTCCTCCATCGCTCCTTACACATTCCAAAGTTGCCTCCATCGCACGAAAATCCTTACGAAGCTTGAGAGAAAATTAGCCGCAGGTGGAACTACTGCAACCACAGATGGAGGTTGGGCACTTGCTTGCCCTTCGACATGTGTCGTAGTTTTAACATGCCTATGGAACCGTGCCG
This sequence comes from Allium sativum, assembly GCA_030737875.1. Classification (NCBI taxonomy): domain Eukaryota; kingdom Viridiplantae; phylum Streptophyta; class Magnoliopsida; order Asparagales; family Amaryllidaceae; genus Allium; species Allium sativum. The sequence continues at coordinate 9,117,796 of CM060926.1, read as the reverse complement.
CAATGGGGACACCCTTCGGGAAGAATCGGTTCCCAGACATGCTAAAAAGAAAAGGGATTCAGGCGGAGAATCAAGAGATACTTTATATGGCTTTGGGGAATATGTTTTTCAAAAACAGACTTTCCTTTTTAAAATGCTTTCTTTTAAAACCTTTTTGGAAACAATTTTCAAAATCTTTTATCCGATCTGGTAACCTTCAGCTCTGATACCAAATGTGACACCCCACGTCCGTTAATGTCACTCTTTATCAGAATACATTAAGTTCCGTGAAACGTTATAGGTAAACAGAAACAGAAACATTACAAGACAGATATAAAATAACAGCGGAATTTAAAACTTTATTAAACGGAAAACATCGTGGTTCAAAACATAATTACATCATAAATCGAACATATAGAAAACCCAGTACATCAACTAAAAACTTTTGTCTTGTACTAAAATCATCAGAGTACAGCAATAAAGAAGAATCGCCCCCAAAAATATAGCCATATCAGAGAAAACAAGAAATCAAAGCGGTACATCTAAGCAGCTTTAAGCAGAATGAAAGAGAACATCCAAATCAATCCTGAGTATTCCCACCCTGCGAACCTAGGGGGAAATGAAAGAGAGAGAAGAGGAAACAGAATGGGTCAGACATTAAGTCTGGCAAGTCCAGTTATTTTTAGCATACAAATAAGTAAAAGCATCAAGACAGGTATATAAAATGGATGAGAGAGATAACAACATCATAAGGCAGGTGTAACAGACTGGGCAGGGTAAACATAATAAATATGACAGAATATATTGCGCTTCTCAAGTACTTTTCTCTGCACCAATACTAGCGTAACAAGAACAAGATGATCCCAACTAGAGCAAGATGTGTAGACTTAGGTGTACTTCTAGTGATATGTTTTACCCCAACAAGAATAACAAGTAGCCCAACAGGAATGGCAAGTGTTACCCCCAACAATAATAACAGGCTCCCAACAAGCAAGACTAGATGTACCACAATTACTACCCCCAATCGATCGGCTCCCTACCCTGTAAATACCCGTTTTGCCCCCATAGTAGGATGTATCACTTCCTAAAGTGGCTAACCAGTAATTCTCAAAATGCATAGCTATATCTATTGATGTCACAGTGTCTTATCTTCCCTGGCAAGCGGACCCATGCACACACATGACTCTGATGGAATGCGCCGTCAACACCCTCACTCAAGTGACCTCTTATAATCAGCTCAGTAAGCATGCCCCGACCCCCACCTACTTCAGAGTACTCGTTTGATACCAAGATGGGTTACTGACTGAAACGGGTCTCACACAACAGATAATACAAGCTTCCCTCCTAAGCTTGCATCCCCACTACTAGGATTTTAATAGTTTATGCCGAATAGTTTAACAAGGTTGCATAACCCCCACATGTAAAACATGTTAAGTTTGCCGGATGTGTGTGTGTGTGTGTGTATATATATATATATATATGTGCGTGTGTGTGTGTAACCCGCCCCCACAGATTTAACAAGATTAACTTAACCCTCACTGATTCAAGCAAGTTTAGTTAACCCCTAATGAATTTAGCATGTTCATGTAACCCCCCACAGATTTAAACAGGTTAAGTATTACAGATAAACAAGTTATCCATTTATGGCTTATTAATGGACTAGACTTCTCACATTAAGTCTACTACTTGTGGATGCTGGATATGCCAGGAGGTTTCGGGCAGACTTCTACCACAAGTCGGATTTAACCCCGTGTCTTAGTACTGTTACGTGTACATTTATGCACTTGACCCCCCATATTATATTAACCACTTGTGGACGGTGGATTTGCCAAGCAGTTCCGCGAAGACTTCTAACACAAGTATAATCTAACCTCGTGTCTAAGTGTGGTTACAGTTTATAATTACTGTAAATCTAGGCATGTTCATTATTAACCAATTTTCATGTTTATCCAAGATTATCCCCCAAATCCCGGTTTGATTCACAATACAAGTTATGCCCCAAATTAAAGTTTTAGATCAAGGTATAATTTATGCCCAAATCCCAATCATGTTTTAATATAAGTTATGCCCCCAAACTAACATTCCCTACCGTTCCCAATTTCGTGCGCTCGCATATTTTAGCGATTGGTCTAGGCTCGAAGGTAGCCTGGATATTAAAATAAAGAGGGAATGAGGGAGAGAAGAGAACAAGAATAGGCATAATAACAAGACATATATATGATGAAAGAAGTAAGCATACTAACAGGATAGACATATGGTGACATGATTAGGCATACTAACAGAATGAGCATAATAAGATTGGCATGCAAGAACTAAACAGAAGATTAGGTGTATAAGTAATGACAGATCTGTTTAGTTATGATTCAGGTTACTAATAGGCACAGGTTTAGATCCAACTTATAAACATGTCAAGATTACTATTAATTATTTATATCTAAAAATAACATGAACTCACTGTGACTGGATCTAAAGAACAGAGAATTGACTATTGGTGTTGTAGCAGAGATTCTTGAAAACGTATAACTCATTGTTGCAGAAGAATATGCTATTTTAATCTGAGTTGGGGCAGCATCTCGTTGTCTCCATTGTTTTTGGTGAATAAAGAAATGAGAATGAGGTCATATTTATAGCCTAAGGTCAATGAATCTTGTTCAAAAATGTGTCCAGGTGTAGGAGAGTTAATCTGCCCAGATCTCAGCGGGGTCGACACCCCCGTTATGGGGTTGACCCATGGGTCGACACCCATGGGGAAGGAGTCGACCCCTAACGGGCCGATTTCTCCCTCCCTTTCCCGCGTTGCAAATTTGAATAATTTTGAATATTTTGGTTAGTTTCTATATATATAATTCCCTTGCGTGCATACAAATTTCAAGGCTTAATAACTTTTTCATACGATGTCCGTTTTACGCAAACTCAGAGTCTATCTTAAGCAAAATTCCAAGACGAACGCAATGGTGTAGTCCATTTTACCTAATTCCCAACATTTAATTAAGTACTCTTTAGTTTATCATTATAGTGTTCTTTAAAGTTACGGGGGTTGCAAACCAACCATTGCCTACGGAGTTTATATGTTCCGTCCACTCAACTTATACTAGCTTAAAGCACTGGAGCTAGCTAATTTACTAGACTATAACAAAAAAATAGATAATTTTTGTATAATTTTAGATCGTATATAACATGCTACATAACAAGTGAATAAAATTCCGTAATGTAGGATTCAACACATGACATCTAGCACCATGTGGAAGTGTGTTAACATACCTTGTGGAAGTGTGTTAACCTCTCCTCCAATAACTTTTTTTTTAAATTAGGTACTTGTACAAATTTGGTTAGTGTACGGTAACACCCTGTAAAAATAAACCATAAATAAACATAAATAATTAAATTAAGAATAAATAATAATAATTAATGAAATATTGGTGGATTGAAAATATGAATATTTAATAATTGAGAAATAGGCCATGATAATATTATGATTGTATTCGTGTCGAGATTCTAGTCCATTTTCATAATTTATTTATCGAAAACGGAGTTCGTATGAAAAGTTACGAATAAAATAAACTATAAGTGTGAAACTGAAATAAAAATAAATATCTATGGCATAATGGAATATTCTTTTTGGATTTCAACTTGTGTGTATACATAAATATATAAGAGAAGACAAAAATCATTAGAAATTAGAAATAATCAATCAACATTAATAACATACTGATATAAAAAGCAACGACCAGGAGAAATATATTCTCCATGCCTTGTCCTTAAGGGGTTTGACCACCCTCCTAGGAAGGGTGTCGAAAGCCCTTAAAGCGGATGAGTGGATCGGTGGTGGTTTTAGATTTGGTTTTTATACGTTTTTATCAAAACGAGCCATTGAGAATTTACAAAACAAATCTGACGGTCCACACACACTTCTACAAGTAAAAATAAGGTTGTAACCTCTTCCTTAACCTTACATTCTCTTCAAAACTACGCTCCATTCTATCTAAATTCCAAAATTAGATCAGGCTAGCTTCTTCTTCTATCTAACACATTTTCTATCTTCTCTAATCTAATTTCCTTATAGAGTCTGGAATTAGATTTATATGTATATAAGATTCTAGCTTGATATATATAATAATTTAGGAGGAATATTTGGAAGCTATTTATGCCCATAATCCCATAATATCTAACCCATTTTCCTATTCAATCTCACTTCATGTTGACAGTTATTTATGCCCATAATGCCCCAGCTTTAAGATTGCCTTTTTTCTGGAAAACCTTCATCATCTTAACAATTCAAACACTCCATGGATTATAGGTGGTGATTTTAATTGTATGTACTCTTGTCATCATAAATTTGGTGGCAGTCCTCTTTGCATTAATGACATTGCTCCTCTTAATCAATGTATCATCAAATCCTGTCTTCTTCCTATCAGCTCTTTTGGACTGAATTATACTTGGACCAATAATAACAGAACTGGTAATCCAACACTTTGCAAGCTCGATCACATTTTTGCAAATTCCCAATTCCTCTATTGTTGGACTAAATCTTTCTTTCATCCATTGCCATCTACCTTATCTGATCATTGTCAATTATTATTCGATTGGGGTATGGAAGATGCTAATAACAAGGGTATAATAAATTTTTACTTTTTTTAATTTTGGTTACAACGTGAAGAATTTTCTGATATCTTATTACAGGTATGGTCTAACCAGTTTTCTTGTGATCCTTTGAGTTCTTTCTTATGTATGTTAAAGCAGCTTAAAATCCATTTAAGAGCTTGGTTTTCTTCTAACTTTGGAAAGGGCACCAAATAATCAGCTACTGTCAGAGCAGAATTAAGTTCAGTTCAGTAGGCTTTGCAAAGAAATCCATATGATTTGGAGCTTCAGCAGTCAGAATTGGATCTGAAAATTAAACTGAAAAGTGCATTGGATATGGAATCACAAGCTATCAAGCAATCATCTTTTTTGAGGAAAGACAAGAAGGCATATAGGAACACTAAATATTACCATAATTATCTAAAGGTAAAGAAAACCAATTTGATTTTCTTTATTAAGGATAAGCATGGTAATGTGCAAAATCAGGAAAGTGATATAAATGTAGACTTTGTTTTTTTTTCCTCGATTTTAGCTCCACCAAAGGCCTCATCAAATTGATATAGAACCTCATCATTCCATTAAACTGCCTTATCTATCCACTGAACAGTCTCAGGACATTATAGCTGAAATATCTTACAATGAAATTAAAGAAGCAGTTTTTGCTTTGGATAATTCTGGTTGTGGAGGACCAGAAGGATATATGCTTTCTTTTTTCAAAAATGTTGGAAGGTAATTGGTAAAGATTTAGTACATGTGTTACAGTTTTTCTTCCTGAATAATAAGATGCCAGTCAGTCTAGCAGCAACATCTATAGCTTTAATCCCTATAGTAGAAAATTCATCCTTAGTCTCAGAATTTTGACCGATATCATGCTGTAATGTGGTTTATAAAGTCATTTCTAAAGTAACTGCGAATAGACTACAGAAAGTTTTACCATCTATTATATCAGATAATTAGTCTGCCTTTGTGAATGGTAGACCTATTAGAGATAACATTCTTATAACACAAGAATTGTTAAGTGGCTACAATAGGAAATCAATATCCCCAAGGTGTATGATTAAGCTTGACATTAGAAAAGCTTTTGATTCCATATCATGGCACTCCGTTCTTGCTATAATGACTAGGATGAATTTCCCGGTGCCTTGCTTTATCCAGGATCTACATATGTATCTCTTTTCCAAAATCTTCAATCTCTAGATGTGGTAGCCTTCATGGATTTTTTGAGGGGACTCAAGGGGGTGGACAAGGAGACCCCGTCTCTCTATACATTTTTATTATAGTAATATACGCAGATCCAGAAAGGAAATGGCAACGCAAAGATTCAAAAGAATTAGGAATCAAAAGAGAAAAATTCTTACTTGTGATCAGCAGTAAGAAGAAGGATAAGATGATTCTTTGGAACCGATGAAGTTTAACAGCCATTGATTATTCACAAATTATAATATGAAAAAAAATGAATTGCTTTAATTAATCCTTTTCAGCTGATTCTGGGATTCCGTTTACATTATAAAGACAAGTAGTAGAAGAGAAGATTGAAAAATATGGCAGTGAACAAATTATATCATTTGAGCATCCGATGTGTACTTTCTTCTTTCTGTATCGAGCAAACTGCAACACGCGGTTCACACGCATCTTGAAACCACCCAAGCATTGCTGGAAACGTTTTGTCTTTGGAAATGTGCAAAAATAAACACACATAAAAGGGCATTATAACTTGGGCCTTCCATCACTTTTCGATTTTTTTAAATTAGATTTTTTTTTTCTTTTTTCTCGTAGCTGACCGGTTTTATGGTGATCCGAACACTTTTTTTATTATAACCCATAATAAAAATACAGTATAGTTAAGTGATTGTGATTTACAATCAACTAATTTGGTTTTTAAAGTCGACCGACCACCACCTACGGAGTTTATATTGTTCGTCCACTCAGCCTACACTAGCTTAGAGCACTGGGACTAGCTAATTTACTAGACTACAATAAAAATTAGATAATTTATGTACGAATGTAGATCGTATATAACATGCTACATAACAAGTGAATAAAATTACGATAGTTGGTTACTTTAAAAGTAAGATTGGTATACGTCAAGGAGACCTAATGTTGCATATATTTTCATATTAGTTATGGAACTATTAACTTGGCTTTTTGATGAAGCTGTTAGTAACAATAAATTCAAGCTTCATCCTAAATGCAATGATCCTCAAATCACATCTCTTCTTTTTGCTGATGATCTCATTGTATTTTGTACTCCTGACAAAGGTACCATGACTAACATTATGAGTATTCTAGATAAACTTTATAAGATAACAGGTTTGCAAACCAATCTTGTGAAATCAGAATTATATATTGTGGGGATCTCGCCTGAAGGGACGGCTGAACTGCAAGCAATCACTGGTCTAAATATCAATCGGAACACCATAAACTGTCTTGGGCTGCCTCTTACTACATCTCGTATCACCACCGCTCAGTGCCTTCCGCTGTACAACAGGATAACTAGCCGTATGAATTGCTAGTCTAATAGCATGCTTAATTAAGCGGGTAGACTTACTTTAATTAAATCAGTTATAATTTCTATGCAATCATATTGGACCAGAACATACATACTGCCTATTAAATTATTGAAAATGATTAGAACCGCTTTCATGAGATTATTTTAGAAAGGGAGTATTCACATTGAATATTCTTCCCCTATATCTTTTAAATTCATGGAAAGGCCGCTCAAGAAAGGTGGTCTTGGAATAATTAACACCATGGTGTGGAATAAAGCTGCTTTTATTAAACATGTAGACCACCTGCTCAATAATACTAATAGTATTTTGGTTGCATGATCCAAAAATCATGTCATCTCGGTGCATGAATTCTGGACCATGGAACCGCCATACAATTAAAGCTGGACCTGGAACAACATGTTCAAAATAAGAACTAAAATTTTGCCATTTTTTAAATACCATTCCTCAGCATTCTTAAATATTAAATTTTGTAATGATCCATGGCTCGATCACGGTGTCATTCAAAGTAAAATTATTCCTTTTCAGGTATTTCAGAACACGCTACTATTGGCAGTCTATTACATAATGATAGGTATGTCTTGCCGCGGGTTGCCACTCCGAGCTACACCGCTGTATGGAAAAGGATAGCTTCTTTACCACATTTGGTGCCTTGCAACGCTTTCACATCATGGAACTGGTCAGGTGAGCAGTTCACAATAAAACAAATGTTCTTTTCTTTGATGGGTATTAAAAGCATGCCATGGTGCATATGGCAGAGACTAATATGGACTGCACACAACGAAGCTAAAGAAAACTTCTTCTTATGGAAAACCATCCACAATGCCATTTTCACAAAAGTTAAGCTACTGTCAAGAAGGATCATGGTGCCAATCTTCTGCACCTTCCGCCTAACCCAACCAGGAAATGTGGAGCATATGTATTTCGAATGCCCAGTCATTCACACTATTTGGAAGGAAATGATGATAACAACAGGACGCAAGGACATGGAACAACAATGTAATATAGAATGGAACCACTTGCACCGACACATAGCAAAGAAGGACCACAAATCCAAACTCATCTCGTTTATACTGAAGAAATTTATTCACCTCATGTGGAAAGTTAGGAAAATAGGATATTTTCTCCTGAAACTTGCATAGAAAACTCGCACCTGAAATCTCACGTGCAGCAGCAAATAAGAAACGAAATCCAGCTCATGAGTCAAGTCTTTGATCATGGGATTTGGAACTGCTGACCTTGCTATGCTTCCAAAGGATTTCCTCTATTGTGTTTATGTGTTCTCGTTTTTCTTTGTGTTTTGATAACTGTGTAACTATGTATTCTTTTAAACTCTTGCTTTGTTTCTATGTATCTTCTTATGTTATCAATAAAGTGGAAGGGACCATTAAACCCCGTCGGCTTTGCCAAAAAAAAATCCGCAACGTTGGATTCAAACACATGTTATCTAGCACCTTGTGGAAGTGTGTTAACATACCTTATGGAAGTGTGTTAACCTCTCCTCCAATAACTTTTATTTTAAAAATTAGGTACTTATACAAATTTGGTTAGTGTACGGTAACACCCTGTAAAAATAAACATAAATAATTAAATTTAGAATAAATAATAATAATTAATGAGATATTGATGGGCTGAAAATATGAATATTTAATAATTGAAAATTAGGCCACGATAATATTATCATTGTATTCGTGTCGAGATTCTAGTCCATTTTCATAATTTATTTATCGAAAACGGAGCTCGTATGAAAAGTTACGAATAAAATGAACTATAAATGTAAAACTAAAATAAAAATAAATATCTACGGCATAATGAAATATTCTTTTTGGAACTCAACTTGTGTATATATATAAATGTATAAGAGAAGACAAAAATCATTAAAAAGCGGAAATAATCAATCAACATTAATAACATACTGATATAAAAAGCAATGACCAGGAGAAATATATTCTCCACGCCATGTCCTAAAGGGGTTCGACCACCCTCCTAGGGAGGGTGTCGACCACCCTTAAGGCAAATGAGTGGGTCGATGCTGGTTTTAGATTTGGTTTTTATATGTTTTTATTGAAACAAACATTTGAGAATTTATAAAACGAATTTGACGGTCCACACACACTTCTACAAGTAAAAATAAGGTCGTAGTCTCCTTTTCAAACCTTACACTTTCTTCCAAACTACGCCTCCATTCTGTCTAAATTCCAGAATTAGATCAGGTTAGCTTCTTCTTCTTTTATCTAACACATTTTCTATCTTCTCTATTCTAATTTCTTTATAGAGTATGGAATTAGAATTATATATATATATATATATAAGATTCTAGCTTGATATATATAATAATTTAGGAGGAATATTTGGCAGTTGTTTATGCCCATAATGCCCATAATCCCATAATATCTAACAAGTTTTCCTACTCAATCTCACTTCATGTTGACAGTTGTTTCTGCCCATAATGCCCCAGCTTTAAGATTGCCTTTTTTTGGAAAATCTTCATCATTTTAACAATTCAAATACTCCATGGATTATAGGTGGTGATTTTGATTATGTGTACTCTTGTCATCATAAATTTGGTGGCAATCCTCTTTGCATTAATGACATTGTTCCTCTTAATCAATGTATCATCAAATCTTGTCTTCTTTCTATCAGCTCTTTTGGACTGAATTATACTTGGACCAATAGTAACAGATCTGGTAATCCAACACTCTATAAGCTCGATCACATTTTTGCAAATTCCCAATTCCTCTATTGTTGGACTAAATCTTTCTATCATTCATTGCCATCTACCTTATCTGATCATTGTTCGTTATTATTCGATTGGGGTATGGAAGATGCTATTAACAAGGGTAAATAAATTTTTAATTTTTTTAATTTTGGTTACAACATGCAGAATTTTCTAATATCTTATTGCAGGTATGGTCTAATCAGTTTTCTTGTGATCCTTTGAGTTCTTTCTTATGTAAGTTGAAGCAGCTTAATATCCACTTAACAGCTTGGTTTTCTGCTAACCTTGGAAAAGGGCACCAAATTATCAACTACTGTTAGAGCAGAATTAAGTTCAGTTCAGGAGGCTTTGCAAAGAAATCCATATGATTTGGAGTTTCAACGGTCAGAATTGGATCTGAAAATTAAACTGAAAAGTGCATTGGATATGGAATCGCAAGTTGTCAGGTAATCATCTTTTTTGGGGAAAGACAAGGGGGCATATAAGAACACTAAATATTACCATAATTATCTAAGGGTAAAGATATTAAGGATAAGCATGGTAATGTGCGAAATCAGGAAATTGATATAAATGAAGCCTTTGTTAAATTTTCTCTCCTCGATTTTAGCTCCACCAAGGACTTATCAAATTGATATATAACCTTATCATTCCATTGAACTGCCTTATTTATTCACTAAATAGTCTCAGAATATCTTATAATGAAATTAAAGAAGCAATTTTTGGTTTGGATAATTCTAGTTGTGGAAGACCAAACAGGTATAATGCTTTCTTTCTTCAAAAATGTTGGAAGGTAATTTGTAATTAATGATTTAGCACATGTGTAACAGTTTTTCTTCCTGAATAATAAGATGCCAGTTAGTTTAGCAGCAACATCTATAACTTTAATCCCTATACTAGAAAATCCATCTTCAGTCTCAGAATTCAGACCGATATCATGTTGTAATGTGGTTTATAAAGTAATTGCTAATAGACTACAAAAAGTTTCACCATCTATTATATCATATAATCAGTTTGCCTTTGTGAATGGTAGATCAATTAGTGATAACATTCTTATAACACAAGAATTGTAAGTGGCTCTAATAGGAAATCAATATCTCCAAGGTGTATGATTAAGCTTGACATTAGAAAAGCCTTTGATTCCATATCATGGCACTCCGTTCTTGCTGTAATGACTAGAATGAATTTCCCAATGCCTTTTTTATCCTAGATCCACACATGTATCTCTTCTTCAAAATATTCAATCTCTAGATGTGGTTTCCTTCATGGATTTTTTTAAGGGAACTCAAGGGGTTAGACAAGGAGACACCATCTCTCTATACATTTTTCTTATAGTAATGGAATCATTGAACTCTTTGCTGGTACAACAAGTGGAGGAAGGAAATTTGGAGCTTCATCCCCATTGTAAAGATCCTCTAATTACTCACCTTCTATTTCCGGATGACCTTGTTATCTTTACAAAGCCAACTCTCTCTAATATCCAGTGTGTACTTTCCACTTTGGAACTTTTTTATAAGTTAACCGGTCTTCAAATTAATTTGAGTAAATCTCATATAATGATTGCTGGCTGGAATTTCACATATTAGGAAGGGGGAAATTATCAACTTTGCAAGTCTTCTGAAACTTCCTTTAAATTCCTATTATCTGGGTCTTCCTCTGATTTGTTCTCGTACCACTAAGCAGAATTGTATGCCTTTATAGAAGAAGATAATTCAGAAGCTCCAACAATGGCCAAGTTGCAAATTATCATAAGCTGGAAGACTTACCATTGTGCAATCTATAGCTTTTGCTATCACTACATACTGGACAAGGCATTATATCTTACCAGCGAATCTACTTAATATGATAATAAGTGCGCTTATTAAATTCTTATGGCATGGGGATCCCTTTGTTAAGAAAACAATTCCAATATCATTTAACAAGCTTTATGAAGATAAGGAACATGGAGGGCTTGGCATCACAAATACATACTTATGGAACAAAACAACAATATCCTTTTATTTTCAGAAACTTTTTAATGATGGAAAATGATTATGGTCAAGATGGATTCATCATAATTGTATTAGAAATAAGAACTTTTTGTCAATTTCTATCCCTCAAAGTTGCAGTTGGAGCTGAAGAAGTATACTCAATCTTAGAGAAACTTTCTTGCCTTTCATACAATATAATTTCAGAAGTTTGCCAAAAATTTCTTTCTGGAAAGATCCTTGGGCAAATACAGGTTTGATTCTCGATAAGGTGGTGGATCATAACTTGACGATCAACTTTGGTATACTAAAAAATGCAGACATTAAAAAATATACTCATGATGGACATTTGGAGTTGCCACATTCAAGCTCTATGGTGTTAAGGCAACCATGGAGAGAAATAGGAGATAATCTGAATTCAACTGGAGATGGATCTATCTTGTGGAATGGTAGGCAACATTCCATAAAGCATGTATATAGTCTATTAAAGTGTGATAAGAATACTTTTCCTTGGTCATCTCGCATATGGAATATAGGCTGCTCAGCAAAAGAAATTTTGCTTCTTTAGAAAGTTATGGCCAATGGCATGAATACAAAGAAAAGTTGTTTCCTTTAGGCATAATTCTGGATGATCTATGTTTGTTGTGTAGAAGTGGGCCTGAATCTAATGTGCATCTCATTTTTGAATGTACTTATGTGTACCAGGTATGGAATAAGCTTTTGGCTGGTGGTGGGTTTCATCGAGCTTCTAATTCAAGTGTAGTAGAATGGTTCAATGTATTCAAAGAACCAAGATGGAAGACTAAACGATCAATGTTGTTCTTGTTAATTCTTGAGTAATTTATTTATTCTGTTTGGTTCAAGGAAGCAATAGAGCATTTGGGAATGGCATGAAGATTGCTAATCAATTATTTGCTGAAATTCAAAGTAATTTGTTGAAAAAGATTAATGCGGGATAGATGGGTCTTAGCTGCTACTGGTTTTCATGTAAAGATGTATCATCTTTTGTTGATATGTGTAGAGTGTGGATTCAATTTTGGCTATGTGGATGCAAATGTGAATGTGCTTCTTATATTTTGATAAACATGTAGAGTTTAAAGGTGGATAGAACCATTGTAAACATGGTAAAATTTTTGAGTGTGAATAAAACATGCTTGTTGTTATAAAAAAAAAAAATTGAAGTACACAATTTCGAGGCTACAATCCAGATTTTTTTCTCTACATAGTTTTCTCCTCCTTTTTGTAATTTTGTAAGTAAGAATTATTATAAGTTTACTACTTTCTGTAATTGTTAATGCAGAATTGGATTGTAATGCCTATAGAGATTTGGGATTCTTACGAAAATAAAATGCATGTAAATCACCCAAATCTCAAAATAATATCAAAAATGATCAATCATATGTTAATTTGTGTTTTGGATTACGGATGTAAGATATGTGTGTGTGTGTGTGTGTATTTAAATTTATGATTTCATAAAATAGATAGTTTAAATGTAATAAGACACATATTGCCAAAATATTAGCTTTTGTGTATTTTAATATATGAAAGTAAAGCAGTACTAGAAGGAAATTACATATATATTATTTTATTACACCTTGCTTTTTCTTTATTTGTTGAAATAATCCTAAGAACCTAGGTTGCAAATTATTTGATTTGTGTTTTTTTATTTCCCTATTATTGCTTTATATGTGAAATGAATATTATATGTTATAGTGAGAAAGCTTGAGAAATATAACTTGTAAACTTTGGTTTTGGTTAGGACTTAGGATTGACATTTCTACGTTTAGAATGTTTCCTTTACGTGCGCCACAAATTACGCCCTTATTTATGTATATTAATAAACGTAATTAACGTATAATAAATGCGTATTAAGTGCATTTAATTAGGAATTCGAATCTAAAATGCCCCCATAAGAAATTCATTTGTGTGTGAGTATTAATGGCTTTTTATTAATATTAATGACACATGACACGAGGTTAATCCCTACTTATAGTAGAAGTCTGCCGAGAACAGACCGGTTAATACATCTTCTATAAGAAGTTGGATTAATATAAGATGTCTAGTGCCATAGGCTATTATAAATAATACAAAAAGACGTTAGGTTAAACTCTACTTGTAGTAGTAGTCTACTTGGAACCGACAGGCAAATCCAGCTGCTACAAGAAGTCGGTTTAATGTAAAACGTCTAATGTAATAAATACTTATGTAAAGTAGGCCTGCCTCGAGAAGGTATTAAGTGGTCGGCCTACCTTATTTTAGTATTAAGTGGTTAGTACTAGGTCTGTTCCTAAGTTTCACTCCTTGGTTTTTGACTAAAATCATGGAACCCACCCTTGTTAGGAATTAAGTGGTCATTGAGTCAGCCTTTCTCTTATAAACTTGTGAGACATTAAATGGTCTTAAACAAAAGCATAGACGCACGAGTAAAGTAGTTCTCAGGAAGTTTTCCGCTACTTATTTACGTGCTACGCACGACGTACCTAGGGATGGGTTGTGTGTGATGATTTTGCGTGTGTGGAGGTTGTGTCGGCCGGGGAAACTGTCTCCCATATGTTTGGTGACCCATCTAGGTGGATTGTTGGTTTCCGGTGTGGGATACCTTCCTTTCCCCTGTGTTTTTTGTTGTTTGATCATTTATCTCTATTTGGTTTTGTGCACTGTGATTTTTTTTCAAGCTTCATAGCACACTCGGATTTACTCTTGTGTTTGGGTTAGCATTGGTTTATTCGTCTTTGCTTTGATTGTTGTGGAGTCTGCTTTTGGATTCATTGGCTTTTGCTTTGGTTTTAGGCAGGCTTTGGTCTCATGCCCGTTGGCTTCGGCTACGTTTTGCGCTTCCTGTTGTGGTATCGTTTGTTGGACCATTATTTGGTCTTTGTTGGTTTGGTTTTGGCACAACAACTCAATCTAAGACTTGTTCGTGTTAGTGTGCATTTGGTGTTGGTTTTGGCTGTTGGGTTGGTGGTTTTTTTTTGTGCATGGCCTTGTTGTGTCTGGGAAGTCTGTCATGGTCGTATAGCGACCATGTTCGTTGATAGCTATATGGTGATGTTTAGCGGTTCTCAGACTTGGATGGCTAGGTTGGTTCCTGCGTTAAGGGGAGTCTTGGGTTTTTCTTTGTTTCTTGTGTCCCTTCGGTAGTTGTGTCCCGTCGATTATAGGAAACCCTCGTCAGTGCGGGGTTTTCAATTTAATGACAACTTGGCATTGAGAGGATCCTTACAGCACAGCGAAACGCGGTCCATTTACGTTTCTGCATGTCTATCCTCCTCCTTCTTGTTTCTGATAGCGGTCTTTCCGGCTTCTCCCCTTTGTCAGCCTCCTCATCTTTCTTGCACTCTTACCCTGTCCTAAGCAAGGAGGAATATCAGTCATTAACGATCGATCATCTCGCCTTACTAAGAATTCTCGCTCAGCTAGATTAATTGATTTTTCATCGATCCCATCTATCTCCTCCCCCTTTATGGTTCGCTTGTTTTCCATTCCTGGACTTTCGTCCACCAGATCTTTTGTCTCTTCCTTCTGTCCTTTGCGTGGGAGATCGAGGCATGTGCCTCGTACTCCTCGCACAATTCGTACACGCTCAATAACGGTGGCCGAGCAAATCGTTAGATCTTCTCGACACACTCTATATTTTGTCTGAGTTGGTTTCTTGGTGTTTTTGGCTTTTGCTTTCTCTCTCTTTTCTTTTATTGGCTATTTTTCTTTCATCTATCTGTAGTCTATTCCCTATGTGAATGGCGAACTTTTTGTCTTGGAACATTCCAGGCATCGACAAAGATGCTTCTTCAGCGAGGCTTAAATGCATCGTCATGAAGCATTCCGTTCGTCTGGTGCAACTTTTAGAGCCATTCATGGGCTCGGAAGTGATCTCCAACTATGTCATTTCTCTTGGGTTTGGGGAAGGTTTAGCCAATGCATCCAATAAGATTTGGATTTATGGACTAAAGACATTTCTATTCGACCCATTTTTAGTTCTTCGTAACTTCTATCGGTTGTTTCTTTGATTTCTTCTTTTTCTCTGTCCTTCGTGTTCTCGACGGTTTATGAGAAATGCGACCACATCGAGAGGTTATGCTTACGCTATGATATTCTGTCTCTTTCTAACCTAGGCTTTGTGGCCTCGACCATAGGGCGATTTCAACGTCTTGTCCTGCCAGGATGAGAAGGGTGGGGGATCCTCTATTAATCATGCAGCGGTTAGGGATTTCAATTCTTTCATAATTGAATCTAGTTTGTCTGAGGTGTCTTTTGTTAGATCGGCTTTTACTTGATGTAATAACCAGGATGGCCCTAGCTGAATCCTTTCATATCTCGATTTGGTTTTCAGTTCGGAGGGGTAGTTCAACCTCTAGACATCTTTTCTTTAAATACCCTAAGGAAAATGTGTCGAAAGGTTGACTCAGTTGGAAAATTATTATTTGTTTTAGTATATATTTGAATTTTGGATTGAAAATAAATAAATCATTACGTTAGTTGGATTTGAATTGTTTGATTTTGTTTTTCACTAGGAGTGATGTTTCATATGTTAATTGTAAACGAAATGGAAAATTCGACAATTTTGAATAGCCAAGATTTCCAAGTTGAACGTGGGAAGATAACTCAGTTTATTAGAAAACTAAAGAGAAAATAGTTATAATTTATTAATCGATTTTTGAGTTACATTTCATCTGGTAGATTTTCAGTAATATCAAAATCAATTTTCAGAAAAATCACGGTTTGGTTGTTCATAAATTAAAATTAATAAATAAAATATTGAAAGTGATTTACAATTTATTGGTATAATTAAGAAACCAGTCAATAATGAGTAAGTTGGATATACGTAGGTTGTTTGGAGTGCAAGGTGTATGGTCTAATGTTTGGATACGTAACTTTGTGGTAATTTATTCCAATCAAAAAAAGGATTTCTCACTTGATTCTGATAGCGAACACTTGATTTGGATTCTTGATATAATACAGAAGTTTTTCATCATAGTTGAAGGCTATGTAAGTGTGATGATCCAGACTTCCCCGCCCCGAAGAGACGGAGGAGCCCGGATTGCTTTGAGACCACGATGCATTTCGAGTTCGTTTTAATTAAATTTTAAATTTATACGCTCTAACTTTGTTTTAAAATAAATTTCTGGCCATTATTTATCAAAATAAATTATTCTAACATTAAAAATCCATTAAATCGATTAAAAATAAAATTTTAAATTGGTTCTAAAATCTGGGTTGTTACAATCTTCCCCACTTAAAATCTTTTCGTCCTCGAAAAGGAAATTAGAATCGAAGGTTGTTTACTTAATCAACTCAACCTTCGCTTGACTCAAGTTCTTCAACTTTTCAGTTTCTAAGAACTTTTCTATTTCTCAAAATTTGGCTAACGCCTTAAATTTTTGAAAAAAATCGCCATAACCTGCGGGCTGATCGATAAAACAACAACTTGCCTCAAAGGGCCCTCATCAATCAAAAAGAAAAAGAAAAAGCCAAGCGGCTCATAAAGTCATCAAACCCAATGAATATAGTAAACATGTACCTATTTGTCAGGCATACAATTTTATTCCTCTTCTTAGCTTCCATGCTTTGACTTGTTCATTATATATATACATGTACATATATCCAATTGCAATCAATTTTCAATTCAATTCAATATTTGACTTAGTTTGCCTTTCATTCGCATATTGGTTTTATTATTCAAATATTTTTGTTAGTTGAACTAATAATCACACATCACAACTAGCAATCAATTAGTTGATTAACTTTTCAAATATATATATAATTTTTGTATACTCAAAAATCCAATTTCAAGGCCAAGTCACATACAATAAACTCTAACTAGGTTTTTGGTTCTCATACCAGTCAATTGGAAATATATAGATATCCCACTTTCAAACCTCGAAAATAAATACTGTTGATGTCGTGGCATCGCCAGAATTATGCCCGGGTGACTAGAGTGTGCTTCTATATCTATCCAGCATATTTAAGACTTCGGATACACGTTAATCACGAGTATGTTCAAAATCTTCTTGTACTTGATAGTCCAAATTCAATATCAAATAAAATACTTAAATATGATAATAAGATATAATTTTTAAAATTAAATTCGTTTTTAGAAATAACTCGCTTTGAACTCATTCCAGGGCATTACTAACCTTATCTCTAACGAGTCATTCTTATAGGACGTTGCTAATCCCATCTCCGATGAATTCTTTCGTTTGGTTCTAATGTATCTTGTTCTTAATCTTTGTAAACCAAAGCTCTGATACCAACTGTGACGATCCAGACTTCCCCGCCACGAAGAGACGGAGGATCCTGGATTGCTTTGAGAACACGACACACTGGAACATAAACATGAGAACATTTTATTTCTATTACAACAATTTCCATCAGAGTACAAGAATATCATAGTACGAATAAATAATATACAACACAAAAATAAATATCAGATATTTACAAATTACAAAACAGTGGAAGTATATATATATACATGAATATAATGCACAGTGGAAAACAATAACTACCATAGCTAAAAGAGATACACCGGTACAAAGCATTCCTAATATAGCTCCAGCTGTAATCCAGGATCCTATGAAAAGAAATATCTACGAAAACCAAAAATACTAGCTGCTCGTGTGGAAAATATGGGCAACCATAGTTTAGGTAGAAACAATAAACTCCGGGTCAATCATGGGACTGGTGTGAGAACTCAAAATAGTTATTAAACTTCACTTTAAAACAAGATAAATCATGGGACCACGCCACATGTCACGGAACGGGTTTACTCCCATGAATACTCTGAAATAAACAATTTGTAAACAACGCAATGCTTTTTGAAAATTGAAGCTATTATAAGACTCAGGTCCCATCACACAATGCAACACAAACGAGAGGATAGGGTTTTACTTATAATGGCCAAATATGCTTACTACGCATAAAACTAAAATCATTTGATATTATCATTAGTGAATAGTGTCAAAAAAACTTCAAATATAAATGTATCAATCCTAGACGGCATAATACCCCATCCTATTATGTCACCATATAGGTTTACAACTAAAACCGTACAATGTCATATTGGAAATTGGATTTCCATCATGAACCAAGGAAAGGGATCTCTCCTTCGATTCGAGATAATCTAGCCTCCCATGTCTCAGGATTCAGCCGTAACTGCACTTGGGAGCGGCAAGGCCGGTCCACTCTTACGTTTGCGGATTGGCAATTCTTGAACAATACGTTTCCTTGCCCTGTGGGGCAAAAAATCTGGTTAGTATGTCGACCATCATGAGCCATTAGTGACCCAAATCCGAGGTATCTTGCTTTCCAACATCCACATAAGTAAATTTCCTGGGCTCCATACCATGGCATCACTCCTAGCTAGAAAGAAACACGTGCCCTCCCTGCAGTCACGCATCCCGTTTCTGGTTCATACCGAGGTGTGAAGCTTGCGAATTAACGCTATACACAAAGCTATGCTAATTAAAGCTGTGCTTTGATCATCATCCACAAGACTCTGCTTTTTTACAAAATCCTTGATCATTGCATCTTAGCATGCCACACTGACAATCTATGCCATACGACTGATGTCTATCAATATATAACCTTTAAGCTTATACGTCTCAGAGAAGGGTGTGAATCAAAAGAATAAATTCTCCGCTACCAAACAGATATATATTTAATAGAAATCAATCATCACAGAATGAAATCCAATGTTAGACACACAATCCATTTACAAGTTCGTTCTGGGTCTGAACGAAATCGAAGGCACCTTATTCCCCATCCCATATGTCCAATACAGGAGAGAGATCCTCACATATCCGGTCTATCTCCAAGTAAGTCTAGACGATCTCCACTTATTACCTTGTCTTGGATGTACAGCCCAATTGAGACATCATTAATCATCTAAACGATGTTAAGATCTCCGGTATTCAACCACCGTCTTCATCGTCGACTCTTAGTCGCCGTATCAGTTATTCAGAATGGGATAAACCTGGTCTTTCCGAATAACTCGCGTATTTTATAATCAATAATCAAGTTCTATAAAAACACATCATACGTCTCATTCCAATTCAGAATATTCTTTTATTCAAATATTCACATCTTAGGGTAAAAGTTCCCATTAATTTTATCAAAGTTAAGTTCATTTAAACTTATTCTTTAATCTTCCTTTAGATATCAGTTTCAAAAGATTTTATTTTATCTTTTTACCACTTAAACCGAATTAAGGTTTAGGAACTATTCGGGATTATCGAGCCTTATCGAAATAATCATTTATTTTATTAATCCCAATCCCAACCTATTCATATCATGGAGAAAAACTGGTAGTATTCCATATCAAACACCTATTGGGTTATCGGTAAATTGAATTACTAGTTCTCATTTCAAATCTAACTAAAGATTTGGCTATCGCATGGAGTAAAACTGGTGGTTCTCCATTCTCGAACATTTCTTGAATTGGTAAATTAAGTTACCTTATTCACATTTCAATCTAATTAAAAATGCATTAAAACTGCACTTAGTTTCAATCTAAAAAATATTACTCAGTTATTATTCAAACTTTTAGGAAACTAATCCTGTCTTTAACTGGGTTCTTAACCAATGTCGCTTAAAACACTGTTCACGGTAAACCTCAAAATCTACTTCCATTTCATTCCAATTATATTTATTAAATGGAAAAGTTCATTAATCTTAATTGAACAATTTATTCATTTCTCAACAGGGTTTAAGAACAGTGTTATTGAAGACATCATTCACGACAAACCCAAAATCCAAATTGATATTAAATACAAGGCCCTGAATAGAAATCATATTGGCTTGTATTCAATATCAAATTCTGAAACCAACAAATATCGTATTGGGAATAACGATATTTATATCTTTCAAATTCCCATAACCGTATCTGTATAACTACGGAATCCAATATCAGAATATCTGAAGATAATTTCCATTCAAATTCATTCCAATTATTCATTAGAAAACTTTTGTTATTTTAAAAACCATTCTCAGTCCAATTTATTAATTTAAACTTATTGGACTATTATTCTACTTGTTAACTAGTTCACTTAGAAAAAAATATCTTTTATCTCTTCAAAACTCGAAATATTTCATCCATAATCTTTCCAAATCATTAATTATGATTTTCCATATTTTTCCATAATTTCAATAATTTTATTAAGGACCTTACAGTCGGTTTCCAATATCGTTCACCGAACTGCATTCATAGCGACCTTTTCTGAAATTGATTTGGCCGCATTTTAAAATCTAACTGCTCAAATTTAAATCCAATATATTCATTGAAAGATCTTTTTGATACGAACCCAACGTTTCCGTTTTTAGGAGAATCCGACGGTTGGATCTCCCGTTACATTAATTTGAAGTCAATGGTTGAAATTCGCGAACGGTCACAGTGCGGTGTGTTCTATTCAAACCATTTAAATATATATAATATATTTCGTTGATTTCCTTTTAAAATGTATTTTATAAAACATTTATAAATTTGTTTCAAATACGATTCCCATTTCCATTTAAATTTTAAATCAAAATTGAATATTCCATATCATCATAATATTAAAATGATGATATTTTCAAAATATCAAATTTTGAAATCACATCTTTTCGATATTCATTATAAAATGAATAAAATCGACAAAACAATCCGTTCTAGTTAAAATGGCGGATAACTACTTAACTTGGCTTCATATTCATTTCAGTTATGAATATTTCCATATTTTCGTGTCCATCCAAAATCGAATATTAAAACCATATTTTATTCTTTACTGAATATTATTTTAAAATATTCGTTATTTCTGAATTGGAATCAGACTCAATCAATTGCCATATAATTTTATTTATATGGATTCCATACATCGCATGTATTCAAAAACAGTGATAAACAAATATTAAATAATCAATTCACATCCAGAGTGCAATTTACAACTGTATAAGCATTAAATAATTATATAACGCCAATAACAGTCTGTCAATCAATCTGTTGACGTACTATTAAATCCAAGGGAGATGTGAATTAATTATCATCCCCAGACCCGTGTGGGGTTTCAGCCAACAATAATGAATTCAAATTAATCACTAGTTAATAAATTTAACCAATTCGAATTTGATTCGAATTATTTTTCTAATTGACCAATTTTTACTGTTTAAATTATAAATGGATATTTATAATTTAATTTCAACAACCACAATAATATTAGCATTATTTTTAATATGTTAAACATCACAATCACAACACAATATAGTCAAATAAATCATCCATGGTTTTCAAACAATAGTGTATGTGAGCTAACAGGCACCGTACAACATTTGTGTGATAATTAAACAAATAAAAATCAACACTGACAATCTATATATTTTCAGTTATAAAATAAATAACCGTACAAAAGAATTGAGTGAGAGAATTATCACTTTGATTCCCACTATGTCAGTCTTTAATGGAGATTTTAGTTCTGAATGGATTTAAATTTGCCTCAAATTCTAATTTGCTCCAAATTCCTACCAGTCAGTTCCATGTTGTAGTGCTTGTCGCCACAATTCCAACTCTAGTTGTTTTACTGAATTCTGATTTCGTATGCAAACAATATAAGCGTTCTAAGTTTAAATATATTAACGAGTCATTAACAAGGTAAATAAATATATAATCAACCCCTAATTACTTCCCTACCGTTCGTTAATTTCTCCAGGAAACAGAAACCAGTCGCTATGCCATAGGGCTCGCCGCTGCTCCTCCATCGGCTGATCGGAGTTCGATCAGAGCACGCCACAACATCTGTCGTCACCTCCTCCCCTAACAACTCCGTCCTCGTCAAACTCGTTGGCCCACGTCAGTTTGAAACCGGCTCCAAACGACGCTACTTTGTGCCAAGAATTCGAGCCTCACACTCCCCTAAAAACGATTAACCCCCTATCAATTTGGAGATCGAACTAAGCTCTTTAATTTTTGTTTTATTTGTTTCAAGTAATTTTGCACGGTTTGGGAGAGATTTTGGGAATGAAAATCGAACGATTTCTGCCCTCCATTTCTAAGCGGCGGCTGCTGTATTAAGGAATTAGGATTTAGATTTTTTTTTTCCTTAGGGTATATATATTATTTAATAATATTTTAATCCGTTCATTACTTGTTTATTGCTCTGAACTTCAAATTAAACCCAACGACTGACGTTCCTAACTAAATACCCCCATTCCGGACATAATGGGATATGTTTCATAAGCCAATTCGACTGTTTCAATCAGCTGTTATTAAAATTAAAATATAAATCAATATATAGAATTTGAACGTACATTTTAATTCACCGGGGCCACATACTGACTTCAAAAATTTTGAAAATTGAAATCTAGCTATGTTTTGACGTTAGACCGTTTGAAAAATGACATTTTAACTAGCTTATTAAATTCAGCCGAATATACAAACATTTTTAAATTTACTACACTCACAAACTAATTCTAAATGACTTGAAATTTTAAACTTGATAATATCTGACATTCTGGATCCAACAAAGGTGGTTTTACCGAAAACGGAGGTCGTTTGCAAAATGGATATTTTTAAGGGCTTATATAATATTAAAATATAAATAAATTCTATAGCGACTACTTTAAATTTTAAATTGGACATAACTTTCAATTTAAAAAATGAAATCTTAGTTTCTTGCATTCATTAGAAAATTACAGTTCAGAATATTCCAACGTTTCTTATTTTACTGAAATCCGATTTATATTGAATTTTGTATATTCATTTGAAATTAAAAATCAAATTTTCAAACTACCATGCCATTTTGAGTTTGTTTTAATTAAATTTTAAATTTATACGCTCTAACTTTGTTTTAAAATAAATTTCAAGCTGTTATTTATCAAAATAAATTATTCTAACATTAAAAATCCATTAAGTGAATTAAAAATAAAATTTATTTTTCCTTTATTTGACATTTTAAATAAGGTCAAGTGTTAGATTTTCCTTTATGGAATCTATTTGATTTGTTGTGTTGGATGTTCCATTTTTGAAATTTGATTGTTTTGGGTTGGTTGATTGCGTGCTTTTATAGAGTACGGTTTATAAAAACTTTGTAGCTTAGTTAGAACTTAAATCCCGGTAAATTTGAAAAAAAGCGATTTCAAAAGAATTTGAAAAAAAAACAATTTGATGTAAAATTTCAAATATTTTGTTATGACTAAATTAGGCTTTTGAAAGTTTTTCCAATTGGAAGACTTCCAGGTAGATTTAATTACTTTAGTTGCTATTTTTGGAGGAACCAGAATACCACCGGACGCTCCATGTTGTTTGTTTTAGAGTTATACCATGCTTCGGTTGAAGGAGCCATCTCCTTGTCATAATTTATTTTGATTTGGTTCTGTTTTATTCAAAGGAATTTGAATATTAAACCTGGGAAGGTAGTTCTAATATTTTCTTTCAAAAATTTGGATGCATATTGGCTTGTTATAGGATAACAATATGTAATTTGGTTGCATGTGTTTATTTATTGTTTATTGCACCATTACTGCCAGTTGCATCATGTCTTGGTTGACGCTATGATTGTTGTGTTGTTTATGCATATGTTAGTTGTTGCTTTATTACTTATTTATTTAATTTACTCTTTTTACCAGTTATATAAGTATATATGGGTTCGGTATTAAAAGTTTGCTTGCTTTCTAATAGTTTTTAGTTTCATGGTGAAGATATGTATGCCCTGACAAAATGGTACTTATTTCAGATTACATATCGTACGTGGGTCTTTTATATAATTTCCTTCGGGTCTGGGTTGCCTCATCACTATGATGAGATGTGTAGTATCATATTTTGTTATTGTGAAACTTTTTGGATCAAGCCGCACAAAGGAGGTGCTGCCGAATTTTTTTAAAAATGTCAAGTGTTAGAAAAATTTAACGGTTTTAGTAACTAATATTTTTATAGTAAATTTACTCAATAGTTTAAACTTAGGGATTTGTTATCATTCCTTTCCTTTATAAATTTCGTGGATGAAATTCTTTTAAGGTGGGTGAATGGAATAACCCGGATTTTTATAACGGGAATATTTAATTATTTAAATATTCAAAACGATTAATTTTAAGATTTACTGATTTGGAATGTCGATTGAACTTAAATTTTAACCTTTGAGTCTAAAATCAATTTAAGTTATTTTGAAGCCATATACAATCTTGCTTGGATATGAAAGATAATAAGAAATCAATAAATTAAATGTTGAAAATCTAAATATTGGAATTCGAGTTTTCTTTTAAAATACACTTAGAACTATAATACCACTTTAAAACTATTATTTTAAAGAATAACGTTAATATTGCTTTCATTCAAATATCTGATATGTCAAAGCCAAGAAAGTTCAAGTTTTGAAATTTAAAAGTTTTCGATATGAATATGGAAAGAAATTTCCATAAACAATACCGCTTATGTTGGTAATATTTAGTTATACTCTCATCACTAGACATCAAAGTATAAAAACTTTCCCCTATCTCGGAGTTTGAAAACATTGCCCGAATGATGCCTAGGGATAACACTACATCAATTTGTCCGACTTTATTTTTAACTAAGAGATAATATAAGTTTGGGATCGGTAAATAGTGATAAGGGAATGTGATTTACTTTCCATATACGATCATTTTTTAATATTCCTGATAGTTGATTTAACAATTATCGGTTCAGCTTTCTTGAGTTGTATGTCAAATCAAAATAATTTGTTGCTCTTTGAGCAATGTTATCCTTTGTTGAAATGGCTAAACCAAAAGAGAGAGTGAAAGTCAAGCTATGTGGGGTTGCTCCCATTGGGGTATTATCACATCTACTGTACATTGGATTCAGTTATTTCATCCGCAGATGTGAAATACTCGGATTCTCGGATTTTTTACGGGGTCTGGCTTGAACGTTTCACAAAGCCATCGGAGTTCTCAGTATGTTCTAGAGGTATACTTTCTGTCAGGGGAGTGCATTTTCCTAGTCATTATTTATTTAGAAAACTTCTCATTTGATTCATTTGGTTTTATAATTAAAAGTTTTCATATTTTAAATTTGCATCGTGAAGATATAAACCCTTCGAGATGTTTATTTAAGTTTAATCCATGATGATATTGGATGTTGTTGAGATTGACCTAGTCCATGGTTAGTGGTACAGTCCCGTTTTCTTCGATAAAATTCACTTTTACCTTGTTGAATCAAAATTCTTTGATCAGTATTTTTGTTTCCACCGAAAAGTGTTGTATGCTCTTCTCCATGGGTTGTTAAGCTATTTCCCTTTGGTTAGCATTCGTATATTTTAATTATGACATCCAATCCTTGTTGTTTCGATGGTTTGGTTTTATGTTGAGGTTTATTATATATGTTATTCATATGAGGTAAAAACACGTTCCATGACCAGCAGCGTGGTCTCACAAAATTATTGAATGTTTCTTGTTGCATGAGTTTGATCGTGTTAGTATTCCAGACAGATTCATGTATTATTTATTATAATGCTCGGGTCAGACCGAGCTTGTTTCTAGGTTGTCTTCTGTTAGAAGTGGAGCCCACGGAGTAGAGTTGGAAGTTTGCCTGTTGCGTTACTTTATTTCCACTGTATTTTATTTTACCTATCAGCATTTGTAAGATCAGATTTTTATAACTGTCCAACTGATAGGATTTGTATTTAACTATAATATACTTTGTATCTTGGAGCGACGGTCCATCTACCGCTATTATTATTTTATGTTGTTGTTTCCGCTCTGAGATTATGTACTTATTATGTTCTTTTCTTTTACTTTAACAATTTACATTTTTGACGATTGGATGTTCAACACTATAGTAGACTTAGTTAGTGTCGACTTTCGATGGTTGAAAATGTGGGTCGTTACACTCGTCACGGTGGATATGTGGTTAAGTAGTCTGATACGACTGCTAGGAGAGGACCTATGGATGTGTAGCTCTCCCCCACAACATTAGGACTCAATATCTCCTAGATGACTCGAGCGAAAGTACTCGGCTTAAAACGGAAATATTGTAAAAATAGATAACTGCGGGAAGAAGTGGAAGCAACTTGACCTAACAATAGGGATTTTTAGTATGCTCCAAAGTTGGCTTGAAGAAATACTTATTAAGGTGATCTTTAGGTATGGTTTGCATTGTGGGTACATATATTAAATGGGCAAGTCTCATATTGTAAGAAATATGATGTATAATGTCATAAATACATGGGATTAGTGACAAATA
The DNA here is from genome assembly GCA_030737875.1 of Allium sativum. NCBI lineage: Eukaryota > Viridiplantae > Streptophyta > Magnoliopsida > Asparagales > Amaryllidaceae > Allium > Allium sativum. Next base: position 9,090,871 of record CM060926.1, on the reverse strand, counting down.
ACAACTATAATTCTTTTTGTTGCAAGTCAATGTTGCTAAGACCATATATATGCTCGTTGAGAGGAGATGAAAGAGTGATTAGTCGAGTTGTCGATACATTGAAAACTTAGTTAGATTTCCCCATCACACATAATAAAACGTTGATGCATGGATAGGCATTGAAGTGCAGAAACTCATTATGATATTCAGGCTATTGTGAATAACCAAACGTAAATTTGCAATTGGACTAGGTGGTATCCTTTGAAAGAGTGGTTTGTTAGTAGCTTGTTTAGATAGTTCAATCAATAACTTAACAATTTAATGCTCGGACGGTTGGAGCATTTGCAGTCAGCTTTGATCGTTTATTAAATTAACTGATGTTTAGTAAGAGATCTATCTATGTTTTCTTATTGTCACTGTGACTATTTTACAATGAAAAAGGTCATTTGCATGAGAAAAGGATATATAATATCAAAACAAATAGACTAGTAAATTTATAAAATTTCAACTTTTTAACATAGAGCCTTCTCTAGTCTTAAAATACAAAGTTATTTCTATTTTATTTTTTTGGTAAAAGCCTCTACTTTAACATTTAGATTATCTGAATAAATATTTGCAATATTAAGCTAACTTAACAAACATTCGAATATTTCGCCCCATCGGTCTCCTTAACACAACCTTCAAGATCATCACCAATGTTCTTGCGAATAAACTCTAAACTATCATCGCCTCCTTAATTGGTATTGATAAATCTGCTTTCATCCTTCGTCGTAATATACTCGATTGTGTGTCAGCCACACAGGGAGTCATATCCTTTTGTCATTTCACATAGACACCTGGTGGTTTGCCCAAACACGATTTCTCCAAAGCCTTTGATTCAGTCAACTGGAATTTCATTCTCGACTTAATGGCACATCGTGGTTTCCCTCCAAAATGGTGCAACTGGATCAGATGTATTCTGAACACAAGCTTTTCTTCCATCTCCATTAATGCTGAATCTGGCGGACATATCAAATCTAAACGCGGGTTGAGACAGGGCGATCCACTTTTACCCTTAATCTTTGTTCTCATCACTGATGTTTTTAACCAAATGTAAGGGTTGCAACCACAAATAACCTTTTTGCTGGCATCAGTCTCCCCAATTCCAATTTGTCAATCTCTAACCTTCAATTCGTTGATGATACCATCCTATTTGTTTCACCCAATTCGACATACATTCACTGCCTCAAAGTCCTCCTTTACACTTTTGAACCCATCTCTTGTCTCTCTATTAACTTTCGTAAAAGTTCTATTATCATGCTAGGTAACTCTTCTGATCTGGGACCTTCCATTTCCACCTGCCTAAGCTGCAGACTTGGCTTATTCCCGATTACATACCTGGATGTTAGAACGAGCTCAAATTTTGGATAGATCCTTAAATATATATGGATTGAACATCTACAAATTCTCGTTCGATTTGGATCGCCGTGCCTCACAGACGGATAGGGGTGCTGCAAACAGGGTGCCTTGAAACGCTCCTCATATATATATATATATATATATATATATATATATATATATATATATATATATGCTATGTTGCAACACGCTACATACCTGTCCTGCTCTAAAAATACTACACACCCGTCCTGTTCTAAAAAAAATATTCGAAATTTTCAAACAACAAATATATGTAGCGTTATCCACAAATATCCTTTACCTTTTTTCATTTTAAAAACAAAAAAAATATATTTTAATCATGGAAACATATTATAATGTTGAATTTAAAAAGGAAGTAAAAGTCTTTTACCAAAATTAAAAACAGAAGTAAAATATGAAACATGTTTTTTGGGGATTGTTAAAGCGACTCCAATATCGGTTAAGGGGAAGTTAATTTCAAGAAGACTCCTCCTTAATTGTAATTTGTTAAAGGGAGGATTGTATGTAAAAAAACAAAAATAGACTAAAATATCCTTACCCATCTTCCTTTACCTATCTCTTGTGTTGTTGTAACCCTAACACTATTGCTGAACGCTGAATAAAACAGCAACAAAAAGGATGCAAATTTGGTTTCTTTTTCAGCAAAGGCAAAGTCCAATGTACTGAAATATGAGAATTTGAGTTTGAGAAAACTAAAGTCGTTTTTTTTAATCCACCATTAAATTATAATCATCATTAATTAGGGTTTATGTTTTTAGGTTACATTAATAAGGATTATAGGGGTAATATTGAAAATTTTACTAAAATGTTTCATGTGGTGAAATATGGAAACAACGGAGGAACAAATTTTCCCTATAACTTAATTTACGTAATTAAGGCAAGCACGTGATTGGTCTCATGCAGGTGATGCATTCCAAGTAGGCAGCTCGTGTCTTCTCCCAAAAAGTCGGTGACTCCCACACAACCCATTCCATCTTGCATGGTCATGTCCAGCTCAGACTCAAGTGACGTGTGGAACCCACTCTTTCCTTAATAATATATACATGCATGGGAGTAGGGAGTAGGAGTATTTTCAATAGCGTTTGTTGAAACGCGGTGGTTAACACGTTAAACTTCAATACCTGCTCTGTACTACACTTTTATTTTCTTTCTATTTGTATGCACGCACTTGTATTGAACTATCATAAATACATGGAGTAATAAATAATATTTTTTTGTTCATCACTAACATAATAACATTCAAAGTAGTCACTCTTTAATTTTCTTATTGATCACATTTACAAAAACTCAAATAAATAGATCAAATTCAAAAGAACAACACATTGTGTATAAGAAATCATATACTTCAGACAAACTTATCTTCATTTTAAAGGCTAAAGTCGATAGCATATAATCTCTAACCTTGCACCCCATATACAAACATGACGCACTACTTCATTTCATGTGGATGACATACACCTTATTTTATGTGGCTGCTATATGTATTAAGATATGTGCTTAAGGATGTATGAAGCATCAAGCACATAGCGATTTAAATATAAAGCAGAGATGGCGACCTTAGCCATGTTCCCAGCTTGTACTTCATTTTCTTCTCTTTTTTTCTTTTTATCGTGGGAAATTTATTGTACAAGAACTAAGTTACATACACTTAAAAAGAGAATTAAAGATCTGATTTCATGAAGCATAGATTTTGTAATATTGATCATAAAGAAAAGGAAAATTAGCCAATCTATAACTGGACCCTTCTTTTAACCTTTTGGTTTGATTTTCTTTTTCAGATATAAAATAGTGTTATATCTTTCCTATAATGAGAAACTTTATGGAAATTGATGTACTGCAATGGTTGGCTGTCTTGGTGCAACAAAAAAAAGGGAGCAATTATTGGAGTCAAGTGAACCATCATTCTCTTTCGGTGATGTGCATGTTTTTAGCTTCATACATATGTGTATATATATATGTATTCTTCTTCAATGAATCGTAACTTGTCCGTATGCATGATATACATGATTATATCATTATGTTGATAAGTTGGAATAGTACTTAGACAGTAGCTTGCAAGCAACCCACAATATAAATGTGGCCCATAAACAATGGAATGTGACTTGTTAACTAATGGTACTCTTGAGATATATAGAATGAAAAGCAACGTTTATGTGCTGTGCTCTTAGATGTATTCTACATTTCTACTACCTACAGTGCAAAACAAAAGGAGTTGTCTGTTGCGTCTAAAAAAGATCCCATGCACTAGATTACCTTGGATTTTGGGAAGTGGCATCAAACAGCATGTCCTGAGGATAGAAATGAATTGTGTATGTTAACAGGCCCGGCCCAACATTGGGTTGCCGGAGCCCAATGTTTATTCATGGTTAGGACTTAGAAGGTTGGTTCCTACTCTGCCTCCAACAATTGGGTTGCACAAAGGTTGGAAGCTAGGAAGGCTGCGTCTTAAAAGCTAAAAAGATTTGTCTTTATATATGCAGTGGTAGAGCCAACAACTGCCGTCACATAGGGCCAACTAAACATTTAGATGGGACCAATTACATATAACAAGCAATTTGCAAAGAAAATGACAAAAATAAGATAGGGCCTTGGCCCCATCTGGCCATACCCTACCTCCGCCCCTGTATATAAGCAATATATTTTATACTTCTCTGATATATAGTTTATTATTATCTAATACAAAACTGCTTAGCGAATCCTGCATTAATCCAAATGCGTTATTAGTATCAACAATGAACAGTAACAGAAAATTTAAACGTAGAATTTGAATGGGGAAGTTGAGTGACGAGAAAAACATTTATGCGCTATGAGCGGAGAATCTGAACAAATTACTTAAAATGTATATATTTTAAATTAAAACTAATTTATAGTTAAATAATTAATTATTTGTTTTTGATGAATAATATAATTAATAATTTACAAAAATAAATAAACTTTATTATCTATAACACTTCAATGCGATCACAATTCAAAAACTGCAAATCAAACAAATTTCATTTGCATAAATTATTGATTTTAGAAATTTACAAAAATTTAAATTGTACTTAGTTAAACATGTTTTATCATCAACGCATCAAATTTTCGCATTTGTTCTAGCTGGACAAAAGTTTACTGCGAAGGGTACCTAAGAGTGGCAATATCACATAGTTCGCTCAATGTCTGAATGTCATTGAATTTCAACGTGGAATCTCAACTTTGATTGTACTTAACTCGTGACATGACGTTCGACAGACGATTATTGTAGTTGAGTTAAAGTTAAAACATTGAAAGTGCAAATTACTCAATATAGAATCTGCCTCCTCAATCATATGAATTGAAATCATTATTAATTGAAGTCAACTGAAAGTCAAAATATCTGGTTAAAGCAGTTCAACTGATATTAATAATTATTACTAAACCGAAGGCTTTATGTTCGGACCATACAAGTTGAGCATGAACGATATTAGAATTTCAACAAACATCATATGTCATACATGCTACTAGGATACAATTTTGATAGAGAGAATTTGTATAAATAATTATTACTGCCAAAGTCCTTTTAAAATAAGTAAAATTTGATTTTATCGAAATTGTGTTAGCAACAAATTTGGCCAAACTTTCACATCACTAGCTAAGGTGATGAGTAAATATTAATATCTGAATCATTTGATATTAATCAATAATTGAATTTGCACTTAAGAATCATACAACTGTATCACTAAATATTTCGATGATCACTTGGTTTAATTAAACTATAATTGTCATAAAGTAATTAATATCGGCTGAACATTGACCCATGTTGATCAATGTTGAAAATGATCCATATGTAAATGTTATATGTACATGTATCGATATACGTAATTTTAAATTTGATTTAAATATAATTATATGATATGAATTGAAATGACATGTAAGTCCAATAGACCCATGTATTGGCCTACCAAACAAGAGGGAGGACCAGAGTAATACGATATTTTCAATCTTGAATTAGTGGAGATATGATGGATATATATCCACTTTTTCCTCTCTTTTTTTCTTTTATTTAAACTCATCACCCCTCACTTTTAAGCTTTGCATTTCTTCTTTCCTCAGCTTACTAAATTTCAAATCGTCACATAGTCCATTATTTCAAATATAACATAAATTTGAATCAAAGTAAGAAAGAAATAAAATCTCCCAAGTTACTAAGAATTTTTATAACAATGGCAATATCAAGCTCCAACGTTTAAATAATGACAACGTACATCTCATCTCCTCTTTTCCCACTTCCCTCCTCGAGCCAACAAATTGACCTTCCTTCTGTCGTACCTCCTGACATCGACCCTCCCTATCTACTCCCGATCCACCTCCAACCTCGAGAAATCCACCACCCTCGAACAACCCTTCCAGTTCGTGCAAGCCAACCCTCAACTGAATTATCAACACGTTTGGACTTCCCTTTTCCAGCTTTTCCTTGCAACACAGGGATGTACAAACCCATTGATATGCAAACCAATGTACTCCGATGATGCTCTGAATCATACAGCTGCTGTCATTGATGCTGACACTTATGTTTGGAAAGAAACCCTTGTTGGCTTCTTCCTCGACAAACCCCTTTCCTTTACAGTTGTTGTTCAGAAACACAAATTTATCTGGAAGCTTAAACGTGAACTAAGAATCAAATCTAATTTGGTGCTCTCTATGTTTCAACTCTGGTGTGAAGAAGATAGATAGAAAGTTCTCATGGGGGAACCGATCGTTATGAAAAGTAAGCATTTTATTATTAAGCCATATGATCCACATGTAAGTAATGTATGTGGGATGGTAAACTAAGTTCCAGTATGGGTGCAATTCTCTAATATACCACTATTTGCTTGGTCTCATACTGGCATTAAATATTTAAATGGTTAGCTAGTAGGCTAGGGAAACTAATCTGCTTAGATGAGATGATTGAGAAAATTGAGTGATTGGAATATGCTAAGTGCCTTGTTGAAGTCAAGCCAGATAAAACGCTTGTTGATAATTTTCTATAAAGTTACCAAATGGTGGGACCCAACGAATTAAAGTTAATTTCTTATGGAAGCCCCATCTTTGTACTAAGTGTTGTGTTTTTGGACACAAGAATGAGGAACGTGAAGGAAACAAAGTAAAGGGTACTACACAAAATGCAAAAGTCAGTAGCAAGCAAGTAAAAGAAGGAATACAAACAAGCAAATTAACTCAAAGTAAGGATAAAATACATATAAATAATGGTGGCACCCAATATGAGAGCAAAATGGTTAGCATTCAAAGTAGTAAAGACTATGCACAGAAAGCTTCAACATGGCACAAAGTAGAAAGAAACAAGAAGAAGGTCACATTTAAAACTCAGAGGGTAGCCTACAGAGTTTGGCCAACCACATCCCAAATGACAAGCTCTTAATGAAAAGAATTCTACTTGGTGGATTATATGATTGAAGAGGGGGAGATAACAGAAAAAGGAAAATCAGTTCGCAATGAAAAGATGCAAATAAGTTAGGCTAGCAAACCAGTAACAACTAAGCAAGATCTGATAGTAATCAATGCCGACCCACTTCTAACCAAAAACAGCTTTGAATCTCTACAAGGGTGTGAAGTGGATAACACTGAGGAGATTGTTAAGACTACTAGTGATAACATTGACAAGGATGCTACTTTATTGGAAATTCCTGAACCTGCTAATGTTGTTCAGTTAGAGGATGTAGCTAAAGTCATAGAAGCACTTGATGCATCTCCCAGTGTAGGGCTTGTTATTGCCAACTTTGATGATTGCTCCATTGATCCTGAAGTTCAAAACAATGACGATATCAATGATTATACTACTCATGGTCATGAACCTGCCATCCTAAAATAATTTCCTGGACTGTGCACCACCTCTGAATGTACTTTGGACACCAGCTGTGAAGATGAGATTGAGGAACAAAGTGATCAAGTGAAAATCCAGTCTTTATGTAAAGCCTCTGAAGTTGCTACCTCGTCTGCAAGTGAAGTCTGCATACCCAAACTGAACCCTTATAGTAATATCTCTCCCCCTCCAGGGCATAAAGCAACTGTTGAGTCACATCTGTTTGAAGTGGATAAAAGCAACAAAGAAAAACACAATGCCAAAAATGCAAAAACAATTAGGCAAATGAAGTTTGACTCTCCTTTGTCTACTAGTGCTGGTAAAGACAAGAAGTGCTGACAAACATATTGAGTTTAATAATGTTACAAAACATATGCATTTGGAACATTATAGGAGCTCATATGGACATCAAGTTGGATAGATGCAAGCTATTAATCAGGAAACACAATCTTACTACTCTAACTTTACTGGAAACAAAACTCAATGAAGCTCTTTCTGCTAGAGCAGCCAGGTACATCAATCCTAGCTGGGATATGCTACATAATTTAAATGATGCAAGTTATTGTAGGATATTACTTATTTTTGACCCAACTATACATAGGTTTACCAAAGTAAACTCCACTAGTAAATTCGTACATTTCCAAAACCTGCATGTATCCACTTCTATATTATATTCTTTTATGTTTGTATATACACCCAATTCAACTGCTTCCAGAGAATATTTCTTTCAAATGTTACCCACTCTAAAATGGTCCTTACACCCTTCGCTATTATGTGGAGACTTCAATTCTCCTCTGAAACTCTTAGACAGGGTTGGAGGCTCTGTTGTTTCACTAAATGAAATTAGGCCCACTAATTTGGCTATTTCAAGTTCTAATTTAGTTGAAATTAACTCTTATGGCACTAAATTCGCTTGAAATAATTGTAAAAGGGGTGGTGTTAGAACCTTTTCTAAAATTGATCATGCTTTCTGTAATTTAGTTTCTCTTAACACATGGCCATGCCTTTCCAATGAACTAGCTATGCCAATCCTCTCTGATCACTCACCTCAAATTCTTCATTTGAGTGAGAAGGAGAATCTAGATTGCCTAGCTTTAAATTTTTGATATTTGGACTAAACAACCAGATTTTCTTGTAACTATTAAGAAAATTTGGGACGTTCCTGTTAGGGTTGAGAATCAAGGATCTTAAGGGAAAACAAACACTAGAGGAGGGATGAATAGTGTTTTAAAGAATTTATAGAAATCTTAACCAATTATCGATTACGCGAACTACTATATTATAACAGAAACAATCACAGATGCAAATATAAACAGAACAATCACAGATGCAAATATAAACAAAATTAAAGTGCACAAAATGAAAAATCACACCAGATTTTTATACTGGTTCGGATTGCATCTAAGTCCAGTCCCACACAACGCTGGATTGTGCAGAGTTTTATAAATATCAGTATCCGATTACAACACCCTTTATTTCACGGGCTACATGGTTAACACCCTTCCTTTACTTGATTTACGGGCTATAAGGAACACACCCCTGCCTTTCCTTGATTTACAGGCTACAAGGAACACACCCAATCTATTTCTGATTACAATTGCCTTAGCACTCTTGAGTAGCACTTCCAAACAGAAATTATTTGATAGAGAATGAAAATAAAAGAAGAATGATATAATTTATCTTGAAATCGACGGAGTATAAGTGTATAATCTTGAAAATTTAAGAGTAATAATGGTGGTAGGTTAAGGGATGAAGAGGATGATTATTAGTTCACAAAAAAAATTTGATTTTAGGGCCTTTATATGGTGTTCCAAAGGATGCAACCGTTTTTGAAACATTTTAAAATGAAAAGACACATCTTTTTAAATTTAAAAAATATTTCAGTTATATGTCGACATGTATATTCATATATGTCGACATATATATTATATATTTAAATTTAAATCATTTTTTAAAGTATTTAAACTAATATATGTATTCTGGAAATTCCTAAAATAAAACTGGTTGTTAAAATATTATTTTGTTTCAAGTATAAAAATATAATAAAATATTATTTAAACGTATAATTATAAACTATATATAAGTAAAAACTATTTAATATAATTATAAACACACACATATATAAATTATATAAACATAAGAAACTTATGAATTAGGAAATGTATATTTTGAAATCATAAGTTTGAAATCTTTGGATGAAAAATTATTTTGAGAGGAGTTTGAAATCAATTCGAAAATAGTTTAAAATAAATTTGAAAATGGATAATTTTGAAAACGGAGTTTGAGTGCTACTCAGAGTTTTACATAATGTCTAGACTCTATTACTCTGGTAGTCTTGGATACTTGAATTCTTGATATCTTGATACTCATGAGTCTTGATTCTCCTTTGAAATCATGAATCTCTTAACTGTACAGTCTTCAATATCTATTACCTGCATATAGATCCTGCATATATATATATATATATATTGAAAATTGGTACGCTTTTATTACTTACGAAAAAAACAGTACAGACTACATATGAAAACCACTATATATAAAAAAAGAAAATACACGCAAAACATAAAAAGATTCTAACTAAGCCCCATGATGAGGTCATCTCCTATGTTCAGAGATCTTCTCGCTTGTTGCATGTCGTGTGCACTTCGCTTCACACATACACCACAAATTCCATTCGGTGCATGATCCATGAAACAACATCCAAGTCAGTTCATACGATCAGAACCACTATTATATTGATGAATGTAATGGATAATATCAATAAAAAAACATGTGAAAACCCAAAGAAAATCCCATCCAAACAGCTGAGAGGATCTGCCAATGATTCATGAAGTGATGCAGCGGTCCTGTTATCCACGCATTTACATTCCAAGTATTTGTAAAGAGACTGAACCATTATATTATTTCAAACCCACGACTGTGCATCATCTAATTGAGGACATGGTCTTATTAAAGCAGCAAATTTTCCATAAAAAAAATGACACGTAAATTATCTCTTCAATTTGGAGTTTTAAGATCTTGCCAAGCCATAGCAGTACAAAGCAGCTCAATGCATGCAATTCGGAGTTTATTTAGAGTAGCAATCGGTTTTGGGTACATAAACTTTGTGACCCATACAGTTTCATCGGCTTCGGCAATTTGCAATGCCTTTTGAAGAAAATTAACAAGTTCTGGAGTCAACTTAAGAAGAGGAGGCCTCGATGCAAGACAAAGTTCTTTCGCAAGAATCACGTAGTGTCTCAACATAAACCATTCCAATTAAAGCACCAAGTCCCATGACACCTCCCATTTGTGCTTGCCATGTATATCCATAACAGCAATGCAAAAGACGAGGTAGAAGCTCCTCAAATACCGGTATTTGGTGGCTGTTAAACGGATCCATCCTTACATTGGACATACAAAATTCTATATCTAGACGCATAACCACTTGATGAAGGCATAGACCCACCATGATTTCTAGCTGTAGCAGATGAGTTGAGAGAAGAACGATCAAAATGACGGCAAATGTTGGTGACAAATTCATCTATTGAACCCTTAAGCTTAGTATCTGAACTGGCTGCAATTACAGTTGTCAATGGTATCTTGAAAACATTTTTCTTAGCCATAAGCCGGGTCTTCGTCTTTACGTTGGTGACAAATTAGCTCTTCAATTACTGAAATGTTGCCTTTAACCCAAGAACCGAACAATCTAGAATTCTAAAACTACATGTCAAAGAGCATTAAATTGGTACACATGTTCTTCATCTTCAGTTGTAAAACCATACTAAATTCGATTCTGTAACAAAAAACCTTCATCGGAAACATTTCAGAATTAACCAGTCCATGAATCATTATCATCCAGGCCTGAAGTCGTTGAGGTGTCAGGATGAACTTAAAAATTACTATCAGACAGATCGCAAACCAAATAACATGCAAACTTGACTAAAACTACCCATATTCATATTCATGAAATTGATGAAAACAAAATTTGGGGTGAAATACACTAAGATCCAACGAACTGCAGCATCAACTTCAAGCAGATATTAAAATTAAAATATCAGATAGAATATTAACCAAAGCAAATATTCCAGATCCACTATCTTGATAGATCAATACCCATGAAATCCAAAACAGAATACATAGATACCAGAATCAGAAGTCTAATATCGCATACAAATATCCACCCAAACCAAACAGTTAAATCTTACCCAAATCCAGCACTGATGTAGATTTATCTTGATCAAGAGGAAAGAACAGTTGGAAGATTTGGTACTGAAACTAATTCAGTAGCGCGGGATCATGCCAAAACCCAAATCAGCAGTGGTTTGTCCTTCCATTATCGCACAAATCTGAACCAACGAGATTGAGAAAATTAATTGTTTGATCTTGGCGGCTTTAGATCGGCACAAATCGGATGGATCTGGCTTCGGTTGTGAAAATGATATCAAAATAAATTGGCTTATCAACGAAAGGTGATTCATTGAAAGTTAAGTATATATCGCAAACGATCTGGAATAATCAGAGAAAAACGATTAAAAATGAGAGAGGAAATAAGAGTTATGGCTCACGTATAGCAAAAGCAGACGACAATAAAAATTGCTTGTCTCCATTAACAAGCCAAAACCCTTCCTTGCATATTACATATTATATATATATATATTATGGATAAAAAATTTGTATATATTTTATACTTAATAATGCAAATGATTGAAACAAGGTTGTTGTCATAAAAACATTATCAATATTCCATTCTCCAGCAATCTCCCCCTTTTTGGTGATGACAACCTTGGTTTATAAAATATTCGTGCATGATATTACTTGTTAATTTGATTCTTCAATTACTCCCTCTTTCACCTTGAATTCCTTTTAACCCCTCCTCAAACAATACCTACCCTTAAACTATACTTATTTTATAAGTTCTCCCCCTTTGTCATTAACAAAAATATATCTATCTAGACTAAGAATAATCCTAGTGACTAACTCTTCTAAATCTATAACTCCCCCTAAATCTATAATTTTCCTTAAACCTAAAATTTATAACTCCCCCTCAATTTGTGGCTATACTATTGTAATTCTACTAAGTAAACTATACAAGAGTACAATGTAATACAATAATTGTATATTTAAACAAAACAAGCAATCAAACAATATGTATAAGGCAATCAATTTTCAACTTCAAATTCAAAAGCACACCACAGAAATCAAATCAAACAAGTTCTTCATTCAAACATTTCTCGGAACCTCCACCCATCCATCTCCACCGAAGATTGGATCCGCTTTTATGACTTCCCAGTCTTCGTTGTCTTGGTGAGAGGTGCTCTGGTGATGTTGTTATCTTCATCTCTGGAAAGAGAATAGATCATCTAACAGATAATATCAAAATGTTTTTCTTGTTGTTCAATCATTTTTATCTGACTTAATTCTAAATAACGTTGATTACGGAGAATGATAGATAGGATATTCTTAAAAGAGTTGAGAGTCTCTTTAAGATTTTCACTTGGATTATGAATAGGAGTAGCCATTAATCTGATTATGTAAAGAGAGAGTCGTTAGAGAAGAAATAGAGAAGTAAAAATGAGTTTTTCTAGAAGAAAATGATATATATAGAATCTGGAATTCATTTAAAACAGAATAGACACAAGATAGTTATAAAAATTGAAATTTGAACAAATTAATATTTTCTATCAGTTATATGTCGACATACATAAACTTGTATGTCAACTTACCCATATATAATTGGATATTTTGATTTTTTTTTTATCACTACTTTGAATTATTTCTTATTATATTATAATAATTTATTTAATTCTAATGTGTTCTTATAGATGTTTAAAGATTGATTTGACAGAAAACAAGAACATTCATTACTACTAATAAGAGATTACATTTAAATGATATATGAAATACCAGGTACGAAATACGAAAAGGAAATACAAGCTAATATGATAAGATAACATAGGATAATACACTTAGGTCTCAACAGATGAAGATGAGGAAGATGATAATCCAAGTTTTCTTCCAATATTTCCAAAAAACTTGTTCATTTTGGATGACATTTGATTGAGAGTCTTCTTGATCTTCTTTTGGTTTTTGACTAATTTGACTTGGTTTTGAAAAATTGCTTCTTTGGATATGGATCTATTTGCAGTGGGAAATTCTATGCTTTCCATGGAGGATTCATTTTCATCGATATCCATTTGATTTCCTTCTTGTTCCATTCTAGCTTGTTTTTTGGCATATGACTCACATGGTTTGAAAATGATTGGAATTTGCATAAGGGATATATTTCTCGAATTAAAGACCTTTCTAGAAACAAATTCCTCTCCTTTGATATCCACTCCAAAATACTTAGAGATTCGGTTAAGGTAAATTCCATGGTAGAGAGTGTTTTCTTTGTAGACATCTCCTTGGGTTTGAATTCTCATAAAATTACTTCGGCCCAATTAATATCATAAGTGCCAAAGATGGAAAAAAGAGCTTTTTGGACCACGATAGTAGGGTGATTAAATTTTTTGGAATGAGGATTAAGAGCGTGTTGAAGAAGAAGGTTGACAATTCTTGCTTTTGGATGGAAAAGGCAATTTTTGAATCCCGTATGTTCATCGCTTTCAAAAATATGGTGAAAAGTTTCCAAAATCATGTTCAACAATTTCAAAATTCGAAAAATCCGCACTCGTTTTCTTGTAATTCAAAATAGTTCCCAAAATATCACAATCCAAAATAATTTGAGTGCCTTTGACGCTACTCCAAACTTGGTTTTCATTTCCTTCATAAAATCTGCGATTTAAATTCGCAAAAAATATTTTGACAAGATTAGGTAACATACTTCATCGTTATTCTGAGAATCAACCAAACTTAAAACCTCATTTTGATTGAGAAGATTATGAAGATCATAAGATTCAAAAATAGCAAATGTTCGATTGACTTTTACATTCGTAACATAATCGATGTAGGCTTGGATAGCCTCTGGGTTGTTATAGAGATGACCTTTGAGAGTCTTGATTAGTCTCATGGTCTTTGGAGTACTTGAGAAAGCCATTAGAGAATAGTTTTGAAGAATACGAGATGAAGAAAATAGTTTTAAATTTTGAATGTGAGGCAGAAGGAGAATAAATAATTAAATAGAGCTCAAAAGGACATATTTTTTCTGAATAGAAGGACACCTTTTCAGAGCTTGAGAGTTGGTAGAAAGATGGCGGGAAGTTTGGAAGTTTAAACACTTAAAAGTCAAAAATTGAATTTCTAAATTTGGTGCATATGTCGACATGTATATTTATGTATGTCGACATATATAAGCAATTTCAAAATTCAATTTTCCCTTTGACTTTGTTATATTATTTTTTAGTTATTTCCTGAGATGACATTAATTTTAAAATATATTTTTAATTTTTTTATTATTATATTATTATTTTGAATTTCAAATTTGAATTTTAGAATTCAAATTTTCAAACAAGGCAAGCAAACAAGCATCTATTCAACCATTTCAATCCAAAATTATTAATTAAGGCGTACCTAATTTTTAGATCCATTCCTTCAATATTTTCAAATTCCTGAATTGTTGTGAAGCACATATTTGAATTTTTGGTTTTTGGCTCTTCGTCACAGGATGATGAATCCGAATCATCTAAAGTTGCTGCATATGCTATTTTCCTCTTCTTTGACGAATTGTTTTTTGTTTGTTGATTTGATCTATCAGGATATGGACACAACCTTTTTATATGGCCTGGTTCATTACCGTTGTAGCATCTATCGCTCTTAGTATTTTTTTCCCGAACTTCCTTAATTATTTATCTAAAAATTATTTCTCCTTTTATATCTCAAATTTTTATTGAAATTCCTTATCGTTAAGGCAATTTCTTAATTATCCTCGATGCTTGAATCAGAATCATTAGTTGTTGCTTTGAACGCTATAGATTTCTTTTCTGATGACTTATTCTCCTTTCTTTTTTGTAACCGTACTTCGAATGACATCAAATTCCCAATTAACTCCTCAATCTTCATTTCAGTAATACTACTGGCCTCTTCAATTGCCAGTGTTTTCTGATCCCAATCTTGAGTTAAAGAACTAAGGATTTTTCTGACTTGGTCCTCTTCAGAATAATTTTTTCCCAAATCCATTAACGAATGCACGATTTTCTGACTTGGTCCTCTTCAGATTCATTTTAAATAACTCAAATTGATTAGTTAACATAGATATCTTTGTTTGTTTAACTTTATTTGTTCCCTCGTGAGTAACTTGCAAGATTTTCCATATATCATAAGAAGATTTACAAACTGATACTCTATCAAATTCATTTCTATCTAATGAGCAGAATAACATATTCATAGCCTTTGAATTATTTTGTGCAGAGCTCTTCTGTTCATTAGTCCATAGTGCATAATTAGTAGTGGGTTCAACATATTCAATTTGTGTGATATTCCAAGTGTCTAATCCTATAGATTATAAATATATTTTCATTCTACATGTCCAATAAGAATAATTACTGCCATTAAATAGTGGTGTTATAACAGTGGACTGCCCCTCTATAAAAGAACTATTATTATTAGCAATTCCAGTGTCGGTTGCCATTTAATATTTCCAAAAATTCAGATGCTGAAATTTTGAAAACCTATGCTCTAATACCAATTGTAAAGGTTAAGAATCAAGGACCTTAAGGCAAAATAAGCACTAGAGGGGGAGTGAATAGTGTTTTAAAGAATTTATAGAAATCTTAACCAATTATAAATTACTCAAACTACTATACGAATCAAAAAATGAATATTATAATAGAAACAATCACATATGCAAATATAAACAAAATTAAAGTGCAGAAAAGGAAAAACACACCGAATTTTTATACTGGTTCGGATTGCTCCTACGTCTAGTCCCGCACAGCGCCGGATTGTGCAGAGTTTTATTAATATCAGTATCTAATTACAACACCCTTGATTTCACGGGCTACAAGGTTAACACTCTTCCTTTCCTTGATTATGGGATACAAGGAACACACCCCTGTCTTTCCTTGATTTATGGGCTACATGGATCACACTCAACCTACCTCTGATTACAGTTGCCTTAGAACTCTTGTGTAGCACTTCCAGATAGAGAGTATTTGATAGAGAATGAAAATAGAAGAAGAATTATACAGTTTATCTTGAAATTGGCGGAGTATAAGTATATAATCTTGAAATTTTAAGAGTAATAATGGTGGTAGGTTAAGGGATGAAGAAGAAGATTATCAGTTCACAAAAAAATCGATTTTAGGGCCTTTATATAGTGTTCCAAAGGAAGCAACCATTTCTGAAACGTTTTAAAATGAAAATACACATCTTTTTAAATTTAAAAAATATTTCAATTATATGTCGACATATATATTATATATATTTAATTTTAAATCATTTTTTAAAGTACTTAAACTAATATATGTATTCTGGAGTTTCCTAAAATAAACTAGTTGTTAAAATATTATTTTTTCAAGTATAAAAACATAATAAAATATTATTTAAACATATAATTAAAAACTATATATATAAGTGATACAAAAATTATATAATATAATTATAAACACACACACACATATATATATATATGTATATTATATAAACATAAGATACTTATAAATTAGGAAATGTATATTTTGAAATCATAAGTTTGAAATCTATGGATGAAAAATTATTTTGAGAGGAGTTTGAAATCAATTTGAAAAAAGTTTAAAATAAATTTGAAAAAAGTTTAAAATAAATTTGAAAATTGATAATTATGAAAATAGAGTTTGAGTGTTATTCACAGTTTTACATAATTTCTAGACTCTATTACTCTAATAGTCGTTGACTCTTGAATTCTTGATATCTTGATACCCATGAGTCTTGATTCTCCTTTGAAATCTTGAATCTCTTAACTGTACAGTCTTCAATATCTATTACCTTATATATATATATATTCTAAATAAAAGTGTTAGTATATATTTTATAATTAATAATGATAATGATTGAACAAGGCTGTCGTCATCTAAACATCATCAACATTCTATTCTCCGACAATTCCTTACTATGGTAATGCAATGTAAATTCTTTTTAAGAAGCTTAAAGCACTTAAGAATGTCCTAAAACATTGGTCCTCTAAGAAATTTGGGAGTGGTAGCTTATAATCTACTTTGCTTCGGAGCCAACTTGAGCAAATACAAAGACAAATTCTACAAGATCCATCAAATCCCAACATTTCCAGTTTGGAGTTTGATCTCTCTTGTAAACATAAAGATGCTCTTCTCATGGAATCTTTGATGAACAAACAAAAAACCAAAATGAAATGGTTTGAAGATGGGGACAGAAATTCTGCTTATTTCTGTGCTGCTTTGAAAGCAAAACAATTAAAAGAAAGTATTCATGCTATTACTGGCATTGATGGGCAAGGTACATACACCTCAACCTGGTATGCAAAGTGACTTTGTTAAGTAATATTCTAACCTTTTTGACAAAATTAATATTTTTGTACCTGATATTGAGGAAATTGATCCTATGTTATTGCCCAAACTTGACTCTGATCAGATTTATTATTTTTGCAACCTTATTTCTGATGATGAGAATAAAGAGGCTATGTTCTCTCTTAATCAAAACTCATGCGGTGGACCTGATGGTTATAATGAAGTGTTATATACATACTATTGGATAATTGTGCAAACTGGTGTTTGCAATGAAATTAAGCAGTTTTTTAAAAGAGGGCAAATGTTTGAATCATTTAATAACAATGTTATTGCTTTTATTCCTAAAGTTAAGAATGAAATTTTAGTTAGTGCATTTAGACCCATATCATGCTGTAATACTATTTACAAATGCATCACCAAAATTATAGCAAACAGATTTAAATATGTGCTTCCTACTCTCATTTCTATCAATCAATCTGCATTTTTGCGAAACAGGATCATTCTCATAATGTGCTACTTGCACCTAAACTTATTAAAGGCTATAAAACTACAAATATTTCCCTAAAAGCAATGCCCAAGCATGACAAAGGAAAGCCTTTGATACACTGCAACAGAAATTAGCAATTAGAATTCTTAGCTATATGAATTTTCCTCCTTGTTTTAATGCATGGATCTTTGCATGTGTCATCACTGCTCACTTCTCTATCAATGTCAATGGCTCCCCTGTTGGGTTCTTTGATAGTAAACATGGCATAAGGCAAGGTGATCCAATATCAGCATATTTATTCATTCATGGATTTTCTAACTAGGATGCTTGATAAGCTAGTTGCTTGCAGCCACTTTGATCTACATGCTAAATGTAGTGACCCATGTATAACTTCCCAAATGTTTGTTAATGATTTGATTATATTTTGCAAACCTAACAATAAAACTCTGACCGGCATTATGAAAACTCTAGATAAATTCTATCTTTTGACTGGTTTAAAAATTAATTATGAAAAATTTGATATCATGCTTGCTGGAGTTAGTCAAGCATGCATGACTACATTCAAAACCTTACTGGTTTAAACTGTAGTGACTCTAAAATTTCATACCTTAACCTACCTTTGGCGATGTCTAGAATCACTACTTCACAATGTCTTCCTTTATTTGAGAAAATGACCAAAAGGATAGAGTGTTGGGCCACTAAGCTTCTTAGCTAAGATGGTATATTAACACTCATAAAATTAGTTATCATTTGCATGCAAGTATATTGGTCTCGTACCTATTTACTTCACAATAAACTCCAATGTATGATTAAGTCTGCATTCATGAAATTCTTGTGGAAAGGTAGTATTCGTGCTAAATACTTGGCTCCTATCTCCTTTGCAAAATTTGAAAGACCCTTGCATAAAGGTGGTCTTGGTATTTTCAACACTAAATCCTGGAATAATGCTGCTATTGGAAAAAATGTTGATGACGTACTGAATAACAAACATAGCTTGTGGGTCAGCTGGTCTTTGAAGCATGTTCTCAAAAAAATAGTTTCTGGTCTTTGAGAACACTTCAGGGCTTCAGTTGGATCTGAAAGAGCATCAATAAGCTCAAGAGTATGATGCTTCCATACTTCTGGTCATTTGGCTTATAATCGAATTAAATTTGGGTAAGATCCATGGTTAGACTTTGGATATATCATTGCTGATAAAATCTGGTTTCTGGATAAATATCAATCTGGTGTTACCACAACTGCAAAGTAGTAGACTGACTTGTGCATGATCGTATTTGCTGCCAAACACAAACAACCAGAGAGTACAATCTGTTTGGAACAGAATTGAAGGAAACAATGAACTTGACAACTCTGAATTCAGCACGATCTAGAATTTCCAAGGTGAGAAGTTCAAAATTAATTCTTTGTACATTTCCTTGATTGG
Organism: Allium sativum; assembly: GCA_030737875.1. Classification (NCBI taxonomy): domain Eukaryota; kingdom Viridiplantae; phylum Streptophyta; class Magnoliopsida; order Asparagales; family Amaryllidaceae; genus Allium; species Allium sativum. Next base: position 9,071,363 of record CM060926.1, on the reverse strand, counting down.
TACGTCATTCTTAATGAATGCAGATGGCACAAGCTTGTTTGGAAAAGAGACAATAATGAGAAGGATAATTTGAGTATGTGGAAGATTCTGAATCAAGCTATACTTACGAAAGAGAAGCTGGTAATGTATGGGATGGTGATCGATGTCAACTGTGTATTCTGTGGAGTCGCTTAGGAAAGCATGCAACATTTGTTCTATGAATGCATTGTTGTTTTGAATCTATGGAAGGAGGTACTTGCGCAAATCGGTGAGAACTGTTTTGCTACAACCAACAGTGAACAATGAAGATATATAAGAAGAAAAGGTGGTCTCAAAAAAGCTAAATATAACGACCCGAACTCCCCCGTGAAGGAAAGCCCGGATTGAGATGAGAACAACACACATCGGAACGCAAACGGAAGAACATTTCATTGTTATTACAACAATTCCATCAGATACAAGAATATACAGAGTATAAATGAATAAAATACACGATCAATATCAGAGATTACAATAAATTACATAGCAGCGGAAAAATATACAAAACACAACTGAAAGTGATACACGGATACAGAGCTTTCCGAGCATCGTTCCAGCTGTAAATCAGGATCCTGTGACTATAAATCTGCAAAACCAAAACTACTAGCTGCCCGTGTGGAAAACAGGGGCACCCAGAGTTTAGGTTAAAACAATAAACTCCAGGTCAGTCATGTGACTGGTGTGAGAACTAAAACAGTTATTTAAAATTTTACTTTAGAAGAAAGTAATTCAAGGGACCACGCCGTATGACACGGAACGGGTTTCCTCCCGAGAATACTAGTGCATAAAACAAATAGCGCAATGCTAAATAAAGAAAAATGAAGCTGTTATAAGACCCAGGTCCCATCACACAATGCAACGCAAGCCGGAGGATAGGGTTTTTACCTTATAACAGCCAAAGCATGCTTGATACGTTTAAAACACATTATTTGATACTATTATAAGTGTATAGTGTCAAAACAATTTCAATCATAAATATCAATCATAGGCGGCATGAATGACCCATACCACTATGTCGCCATACTAGGTTCTACAAATAAAACCGCAATATCACGTATTGGAAATTGGATTTCCGTCATGAGTCGAGGCAAGGGGCAAGCTCCTCTCCGCGTTCGAGACACTCTAGCAAATGCCTCAGGACCCCACTTTGATCCTTGGATCTTCAGGGCCGGTCCTCTCTTACTTTTGAGGATTAGTTATTCCTGAACACACGTTTCCCGGTCCTTACAGACCTATATCCGAGGCGCCTCGTATCCAACAACCACACAGGTGAAAAGTATATAAATGTCAGGGCTGGTAGGTCACTGACACCACCCTAGCTAGAAATAAACGTCTTGCTCTCCCTGCAGTCACTATCCCGTTTTTGACTCATACCGAGGTGTGAGGCTCGCGAATTCATGCTACACACAAAGCTGCGCCACACAGGCCGTGCTTTGATCATCAACCACAAGACTTTGCTTTTCAATAGAAGCCTTGATCAATTGCCACTTACACGTGCCACACTGGCAATTCACTCCATGCGACTGATGTCCATCGATATACAACCTCTGAGCTCGTACGTCTCAAAGAAGGGCGTTAAGCAAGAGAATAAATTCTCTGCCGCCAAACAGATGTATATTTAATAGAGATCAATCAATACAGAATAAAATCCAATGTTAGACACACAATCCATTTACAAGTTCGCTCTGGGTCTGAACGAAACCGGAGGCACTTTCCTCGCATATCCATCCATCTCCAAGTACGTCTGGAAGATCACCAACTGATTCCCTCATCTTGGGTGTACAACCCAATCATGATCATCAGTAATCACCCAAACGATGTGAAGACTTCCGGTCTTCAACCACCGTCTTCATCTTCGACATCTCGTCGAATCGGTTATTCAGAATGGGTATAACCCGGCCTTTCTGAATAACCCACGTATATGATAAACAAATGTTACACAAACACAACAAACGCCTCATTCCAATTTAGAATATTCTTTTATTCACAAAATCACATTCTTAGGGGAAAGGTTCCCATTAATTTTATCCAAGATAAATTCTTTTAAATTTATTCTTTAATCTTCCTTTGGATATCATTTCAAACTAGTCGGGATTAGCGAAACACACCGAAGTAATTATTTATTTTATTTCCCAATCCCAACCTATTCATCCCATGGAGCGAAACTGGTAATACTCCATATCTAACACCACAGTGTTATCGGTAAAATTAATTACCATTTCACGATCAAATCTAATTAAAGATTTAACTATCGCTTTGGAGCAAAACTGGTGATACTCCATTCTCGATCACTTTCCAAATTTGATAATTTAAATTATCAATTCACATTTCAATCTAATTAAAGATTCATTAAAACTCCACTTAGTTTTAATATTTTCAAAAATCAACATCCTATCTTTAACTGGGTTAAAGAACCAATGTCATCTAAAACACGATCCACGATAAACCCAAATCACATTTGATATTAAATACAAGGCTCTGAATAGAAAATATATCGGCTTATATTCAATATCAAATTCTGAAACCAACAAATATCATATTGGAAATAACGATATAAAATATATCTTTCAAATTCCCATAACAATATCTGTATAGTCACGAAATCCAACATCGAAATATTCCGAAGATAATTTTGATTATTTTTAAAATCACTTTCAAATTCAATTTATTTATTTCAAAAATAAATTGATTTTAATTCTAGTTCAAAACTAGTTCATTTCGACAAAAAATTATTTTTACCCTTTAAAATGTGGAATTTTTCATCCCAGTTCTTTCCAATTCACATATTATGATTTTACACAAATTATTAATATTTTTAATAATTTTATCAAGGCCCGTACAGTCGATTTCCATCAACAGCCATCGAACTGCACTTACAGCGACCTTTTCCAAATTTGATTTGGACATAATTCCAAATCCAACCGTTAGATTTCAAATTTCTAATATTCGTTGGAAAGCTCTTTTCGATACGAACCCAACGGTTCTGGTTTTAGGAGAATCCGATGGTCGGATCTCCCGCAACATCAATTCGAAGTCAATGGTCGAAATTCACGAACTACCGCAGCGCGGCGCGTTATATTCAGGCCATTATATATATAATATATATATATTATATATATTTCATTGATTTCCTTTTAAAACGTATTTTATAATCGTTTTAAATTCGTTTTCAAAACCGTTTCAACTCCATATTCAATTTCAAATCAAAATTGAATATTTCGTATCATTACTATATAAATGATAATATTTTCAAAACGTTATATTTCGAAATCACTACCTTTTCTATATTCATTATAAAAACGAATATAATCGATATGAATATCGTTCACATCAAAATAGCGCAACTCTAATCAACACGACTTTATATATTTCAATAAATTCGTTATTCTATTCAACAAATGAATATTTATTCTATTCAACACCTGAATCTTTATTTCTTTCAACACATGACTAATCTCAACACATGAGTACTGTCAACACACAACTATTTTTGTTATGTAAAATATTTTATAAAATTATGGTATCTATCGTTTGATTTTCAATCAAACTCCACCGTGAAGTAGTTCTAATTTTTAAATATGATAAAGATGTAAATTTTATTATTTAAAATATTTTACTCAACACATGAACAGTTTCAACACATAAATATCGTCAACACATGACTATTTTTATATTCAACACATGAATTTTCTTTTATAATATTCATTATTTTCCCGATTGGAATGAGGCCCAATCAATTACCATATAACGTTAATTATATGGATTCCATACAACACATGTATATAATAGCAACGATAAACAATCAACCATCATCCAAAGTGCACCACACAACTGCATAAGCATTAAATATAAATAATTAACGCTTACACAGCCTGTTGACTAATCGATCGACATACAATTAAATAATTGGGATTAGTGTACGCCAAATATCATCCCAACACCCGTGTGGGGTTTCAAATCCACAAACACAAATTTTTATTTGTGCAGTTTCTCGATGTGTAAAATTTATCGTCCCAATCAATATCAGTCAAATCAGTGCATATAAACAAATCGGCCGATTTGTTTATAAATATTTATTTACTCACATTCACTATATTCATATTCACGTTAAAAATTATATTTTTTAATGATAATTAATTTATTTCAACCATCTACAATTTATTATCGATTTCACATCAACATCACAAACAATTTTCACAACACATCAAACAAGCATACAAGCCGTCCATGGTCTGTGGACGACGGGTGTCGGGTGCTACTAAGCACCGTCTGCATCCTAGTATATATATATATATATATAACTAGAAAAAGAAATTTAGAGTGAGAAGTTCTCACCAATAGCTATCCCAACTCCACGACACTTCATTTATAGAAATCTTCGTCATTCTCGCCTTTTGTCACTTTCGTTGTCCGTATTCACTACATATATAAAAATCACATTTTTATATTCTTGCCATGTATATAAAAATCATATTTTTATAATTACTCCATATGGATAAAAATTCTATTTTTACATCGCTACTATATAGATAAACATTCTATTTTTACATCGCTACTATATAGATAAAAATTCTATTTTTACATCGATGCTATATAGATAAAAATTCTATTTTTACATCGATGCTATATAGATAAAAATTCTATTTTTACATCGCTACTATATAGATAAAAATTCTATTTTTACATCGATGTTCATATAATAAAGATTATATTTTTATCCCTCTATTCTCTATATAAAGATTTCGCCTTTCAAATATAAAGATTTCGCCTTTTCAAATATAAAGATTTCGCCTTTTCAAAAGTAAAGATTTCGCCTTTTCCTTACATCACTATATATATAATAAAAATCAGATTTTTATTTCGCTACATATATAAAGATCATATTTTTATATTCTCTATTATATAGAAATCTTATTTTCAATACACTACTTATATAAAAATAGTATTTTTATATCTTCTATTATATAAAGATCACATTTTTAATGTGCCACTAGTACAAAAATTATATTTTTAACATTCCTATCATATAAAAATTCAGTTTTAACTTTCCTATCAAATAAAAATTCAGTTTTTAACTTTCCTATCAAATAAAAATCCAGTTTTTAACTTTCCTATCAAATAAAAATTCAGTTTTTAACTTAAGAAAAATAAATAAAACTTGAATTTAAAACTTACATTGTTTTCGAACGAAGAGGAGGGGTTCATTGCGCGTTCTAGGACCGAAGAAGGAGGAAACGGAGGGAGTAAGAGGGTCGGAGGGGATATGGTGGCGGCGCAGGGTCGAGGAGAGGGCGGCGGTGGTCGGGGATGGCCGCAGGCCGTCGGCGGTGGGGGAGAAGGGGTGGTCAGCGTCGGGTTTGTTGTGGTGGCTCGGGTTGGGCGGGGTTTAAAGGGGAGGTCGGAGAAGAAGGAGAAGGGGAGCAGGGGGGTCGTGGTGGGCTGCGCCACCCTAGGCGGTGGCGGCGGCGGATCCTTCCCCCCGTCGTTCGCCTTTTTTTTCTTCTTCTGATTCGATTTCGAACGGGGGAGGGGGGGGGGGGGGGGTCTGAGTGTATAGAGGGAGAGGAGTGATTTTTTATTTTTATTTATTAATTTAATTTCCATAAAGTTGACTTTTTGTTTCGACCTCAAAACGAGACCCACCGCCTGTCGTCCATAGCGTTTCACCCCCATTTTGAACACAATGGGATATGTACCATAAGCTGATTCGACCGTTTCGATCAGTTTTCATTAAAATCAACATATAACTCTATATATTGATTTTGAACGCGCATTTCAATTTACCGGGGTCACATACGAACTCTAAAAATTCCAGAAAAATATTTTCTAGCTTCGTATTGATGATGCGGTCCTAACAAAACTAATTTCGTCGAATTCTGAGACCGTTGGAAAAATAGCCAATTTCCAGTCGATTAAAATCAACTAAAACTGGTCAAACGCGTTTTCCTTTGCCACGCACACATATTGATTCGAAAAATTATGAAATTTGAAACCTAGCAATAATTTGACATCACGGATCCAACAAAAGTGGTTTCATCGAAATCCGAGGTCGTTTGCAAAATTTCCATTTTTAAGGGCCTGAATTCCATAGCGACTATTCAGAATTTTCAACTGGACATATCTTTTGATTCCCGCTATGAAATCTTGATTTTTCGGATTCGTTGGAAAGATATCCTCAAATAGATCCTATTATTTTTGGTTTCACTAAAATCCGGATTGTTTTGCACCCGGTACATTCAATTGAAGTTTGAAATCGAATTATCGAACTACCGCGCCATTTTCAATTCCTTTTATAATTATATATAATTATTTATATCCTAACGACGACGTATATAATATATACGTTCGATTTCTATTCAAAATAAATTTTTTGCCGTTATTATTTAAAATAATCTATTTTAAATATGCAAAATTCATTAAAATTGCCAAAATAAAAAATTTAAACTGGCTCGCATTTCCGGGTTGTTACACTAAACCCAGGTTATTCAACTTTATCATGAAGAGATTTGTGAGAAACATATGGAAAGAAAGGAATGCTTGTGTTTTTTATAGTACTCATGCACTCAATTACCCGGAATGGAAGCAACATGTATGGTATGACATCAGGGATGGTAAATTTCTCAAGTTTACTTTTGATCCCGGTATTTTTGGGCTTTGATGCTTGCTTCAATTGTATATATTTGTTGTGCTTTTGTCTCTGTTAGGCTAGGGGTTGATATACTGTGTTGGCAAAGTGTTCTTTTTGTTTATTTTTCTCTCTATGTTACTATGTAATCGTCTCAGTATATCAATAAAAGTGGTAAGGTCCACTCAACCCCGTTAGCTTTGCCAAAAAAAATTCTATAAGAGTTGAATTCTTATTACTGAAGAATAGTTAATTCAACATTTAAGGTGTCACAACTAGGCTACAACTATCATTTATATGCATAATAGAAATTGTCTATAGGTATCAACTAATTGCTAATTATAATTTTCATATTTCATAACCGATACAGCATTGAAGGTACACCTCATACTAGTTTTTTGTTTCCTTTTTTTTATATAAAACATCATTATTGTAATGACCTATATTTTACGTGTAAAATAGTGTATTTTATACAATTCATACGAGGTCATACGATTATAATTTTGGAATGCGACTCTTTCAAGATACTTTACACATTTATGACTTTTTTGAATTTCTATGTGACCATTTTGACTTTGAAGATTTTGTCTAATTGTAACTTTTTGATAATAATCGAATTAGAGTTATTGCTTATTTCATTGTTCCAAAGTGTTGGTTTCTCATTTTATAGTTGGTCATATTAGAAAATCAGAACTAATGTCAAGAAGACATGCATTTCTTAATTTTAAAAATTGTTCCTAAAATTATTGTGCAATTAGCAAGACTAATTGGTCGGACCATTATCTAATTAGTGAAATTGTCACAGCCGCCATTTTACGTATCGGAGGATCGTAAAATATTTTTATTTTATTCCCTAAGGGGGATCATTCTCAAGTTTTAATATGTTGCTTATGGGGATGTGAGACATGTCCATAATTTTTACCAATTTTGTTTGTGACCATTTTACCCCTGTCGGTCTTGTACAGAGCATAACTTTTGACTCAGGTCGAATTAGGTGTTGAGACTTGTGCCATTGGAAAGGAAATGTTGATTCCCTTTCCGTAGTGTAGTCACGTTAAAGTTTTGGTTCGGCAGTTTGGGAGGAATAGCTGTATTAAGGTTTTGCAGTTGGCTGTCCAGGTTTTGAGAGCCATAATGGGCTGATTTGGAGAGGCCGATTAGTGGGATGGTGGAAGGCTATAAATAGGGGGTAAGAGGCATGGGAAAGAGTATACTTTCTCCATTCCTTCATTTGGAAGAGCTAGAGTTGCTCCATTCCTCCATTCTCTTCAGCTTTCCACCATTAAAGCTTAGAGAATCGAAGATCTACAACATTTGAGGGTAGATCTACCCAAATCAAAGAGAGAGATGGATCAAATTCTTCGATATCTGGAATCATATTCCATTGCATTTGAGTTGTTTTGGAGAATTGTTGAGTGATATGCATCTCCCACACGGATTCAATCAAGTGTATGAGTGCTTGATCTTGTTTTCGATCAAACTCAAGTCATTTTCCTTATATCTACATCATGGTAAGTCTTTCATATGAATCACCATAGGATCTTGTTTAGCAACTTATAACCGGTAATTTTCATGTTATTTTCGTATCCGCAATTTAGTCCATATGTTCATTTATCATGATTTTGGTGAAGTTTGCATAATTTTAGTGATAATAATCATATTCATGTTGTTAATGATTTCATAACATGCTTATGATTGTGTTGAATGAATTAGATGAGTATATTTCGTCGATTGGTGAAGTTTTGGTCGAAATTGGACTTGCATTGGGACTGTACAGGAAATGGGTCGGCCGCAAAGTATGTGTAGTACATGGTGTAGTACAAGGTGTAGTATAGAAGTGGGTTGGTCCAAAGTAGGTTGGTCCAAAGTGGGTCTGGTCCAAAGTGGGTCGGTCCAAAATGGGTCTGGTCCAAACTGGGTCGGTCCAAACTGGGTCTGGTCCAAAGTGGGTCTGGTCCAGAGTGGGTCGGTCTAAAGTGTGTTTGGTCCAAAGTGGGTCTGGTCCAAAGCGGGTGGATTAGTTCGTTTATTTACCCATTCTCATATACTTTATTGATGATGTTAGTTAGATTTTTTATCGCTCACTAAGACTATTGTCTTACTCAAGGTTTTATGTTTCCCTCTTATTACCTTGGGTTGTTCATCCGATTGTTGGATGGGCAGACTAGGTAGCAGGTGACAGGTGATATCTTGGTGAGGACGATGTTGCAGTTCAGTGGCGAGCAGGAGAATGGCGTATTATCTTTACTACTATCTAGTACCCTTGTTTTCCACAGTTTGTTATTCTTCTCTGGGTGCTGTAGTGAGGCAAAATCGTATAAACCCTATTGTTGAATCCAAGTGCATGGATATTACTTTCTAGTCGTTATGAAAGTTTAGTGTTTTCTGCTTCACTAATATTACCTATTGTATATGTTCTATTATATTTTATCCTTACGTTGTGACTTTTACGACATGTTCCACTTGTGTATCATACCTTGATGATCGTCCATAGCTGCTTGACACACCTTTCAGCGCATTATTCATCTTGTTAGTGCAGGGGTTATGGGCGGTTGTCACATTTGGTATCAGAGCTCTAGTTAACAATTCTAGCCAAAGTTAGAAGACGTAATTATGTATGAGATACATATTTGTAGATTTCAGTTGTATGTATACTATATAGTGTATATAGTATAGTAGCATTTGTACTTCTTTAGCAGCTTTTCTTGTAAGTTGCTAATCATTCTAATTTGCAGATTTAGAATGGGTCGACGTACTTCATGACATACTACTAGGGAGGAGGCTGTGCCTGGAGGGTGGTAATGGAGGTGCACTAGATTACCTGGACATGGTTGAAGCCATGGTGAAGGCATTCATGGGAAGAGTACCCGCTCCAATGGCAGCCACGGTAGATGTAGGTGTTCAGTTGCCTAGGGTTGCAGATTTTGTGAAGCTATGCAAAGATTATACATCTCTTGAAGGGAAGCCATTCAAAGGAGCGGAATCGTCTGAAGAGGTTCAGAGGTGGATGGATTCTTGCATCCGTATCTTTGGAGACTTAGGGTTGGATGATGCAACCAAGAGGAAGCTTGCGTCAAGGCAATTGCAAGGCAGGGCCATGGAATGATGGAATTCTGTTACACTTAAGACTCCCGAGGAAGAGATTTCATGGGAACAGTTCCAAGCTAAGTTTGAAGCAAAGTTTATCTCTACAGCTCAGAAGTCTGCTCTATTCAAGAAATTTGTAGAATTGAAGCAGAATGGTCAACCTGTGCTTGACTACATTTCTGACTTTGAAGCCTTGTCTAGATATGCTCGTTCATACATTGATACACCATATCTAAAGAACGAGAAGTTTGTTATGGATCTGGATGCCTACATAGGAAGACCGTTGGTGGAACATCTTGAAGACTCATTTGAGAAGCTTGTGGAAAAAGTTGTGAGACATGAGAGCTTGTTTTTGAAAGAGGAAGTTGTTGTTGTTGTTGCATCCAAGGAAGCTCCAAAGCCATAACAGGGTGGTAATAATAAGAAAAGGAAGCAACAACGGCAGAAAGGAAAGGATGGCCAGAAGAAGCAGAAAGGCGAAGTGACTTGCTTTAACTACTAGCATAAGGGCCATTATTCCAAGGATTGTAAGAATCCCAAGGATGAGAAGAAGTGCTTCAAGTGTGGAAAACCTGGGCATGAGAAGAAGGATTGTCCAGAATTAACTAAGGCAAGCAAGTTGTGAAGGCATATGCTTTGGAAGTCATGCCATCATCTTTAAGAGCTCCTACTGCAGAGGAAAAGGGAAAGGGTGTCGTCGTTCAAGGCACTCTTCCTATCTGAGGTGTTTCAGTTCGGGTTTTGTTTGATACTGGAGCATCACATTCATTCATTTGGAATGAGCTTGTGTGCCGCTTGGGTTTGGAACCCGAGATTTGTGATAGACCATTACTTGTGACTAATCCAGTTGGGGGTTCGTTCAATTTGTGCATGTTGTGTCGTGGTCTAGTATTGTCGAGTCATGGTTGCTCTTTTATGTGTGATTTCTTTGTTCTTAACTTCGCTGGGTTTGGGATTATCTCGGGTATGGATTGGCTCAAGAGGTATGCGACAAGAGTGAATTGCAAGAAGCTAAAGGTGAGAGTCGGGGAAGCAGAAAGGTGAAAAGTGTTGGTTCAGTGTAAGCCCGAAGATGGTGTCTTCGTAAGCTATCTATATTCGCTTGTGATTCCACAGGAAGACTTGTCATCTTTGCTGATCACTAGTGAGTATGAGGATGTCTTTGACGAGGTCAAAGGGTTACCGCCGCATCGTGAGATTTAGTTTAGGATAAATTTGGTCAAGGGTGCTAGACCAATCGTGACGCCTATTAGGCGGATGGCGCCTAAGGAACAGCGAGAGTTGGAGGTGCAAGTTTGAGACCTTCTAGGAAAGGGATTCATTCGGAGAAGTGTTTCCGAATGGGGTGCACCAGTGGTATTTGCAACCAAGGCGGAAGGCTAGTTAAGATTGAGTGTGGAATACCGTGATCTGAATAAGGTGACCAAGAAGAACAAGTACCCATTGCCAAGGATTGATGACTTGTTCGATCAGTTTCACAAAACCGAAGTGTTTTCTCAGATGGATTTAGCAACGGGATTTCACCAGTTGAGAGTGGCAAAGGATAGTGTATCAAAGATTGCTTTTAGGACACCATACGGTTTCTTCAAATGGTTGGTGATGCCATTTGGGTTGACTAACGCGCCAACATATTTGTGGATCTTATGAATAGAGTTTTCAGAGATAAGTTGAACAAGTTTGTGCCTGTGTTCGTGGATGATATTCTGGTTTACTCCCTGAATGAGGAAGAGCACAAGACGCACTTGAGAGTTGTTTTGGAAATCTTGCGGAAGCACTAGCTGAAAGCTAAGTTTTCGAAGTGTCACTTCTGGAAGGGCGAAGTGGGGTTCTTAGGCCATGTTGTTTCTGGGAATGGAATAGTGGTTCATCCCGCTAAAGTAACAGCAATCCAGGACTGGGATAGACCTAAGAATGCCACGGATGTGAGGAGTTTCCTTGGGTTGGCAGGATATTACCGTTTATCAAGGATTTCTCCAAGATAGCTGCACCATTGACAGGATTGACGAAGAAGAACCAAGTGTTCACATGGGATGCAAAGTGTGAGCAAGCGTTCGAGATCCTGAAGGAGAGACTGGCGAGTGCTCCTATGTTGACCATTCCAAGTGGGAATGAAGAAATGGTTGTATATACTGATGCATGTGGCACTGGACTTGGAGCAGTACTGATGCAAATGGATAAGGTTATGGCCTACGCGAGTCGATGTTGAAGCCGCATGAAAATAATTACCCAACTCATGATTTAGAGTTGGCAGCAATTGTGTTTGCTCTGAAGATGTGGAGATTACCTGTTGGGAGTTTGATTCGAGTTGTTCACGGATCACAATTCGCTGAAGTATCTTTTCTCCCAAAAGGATTTGAATCTTTGGCAGCAAATGTGGCTAGAGTTTCTGGCGTCATATGACTTTGGTATCGCCTATACTCCTGGCAAAGGCAACATAGTGGATGATGCATTGAGTCGAAGACACACAAGTTTGAGAGCGATGTTTTCAGAATGGAAGAGCCTCGAGTACTTGGCAGGGTTTGATTTCAGGCCAAGGTATGAATTGGAACCTGAAATGTTTGCAAGCTTATCAATAAGACCTACTCTCATCGAAAGGATTGGCGAGAGCCAAAAGAAAGATGCAAATCTTGTCGAGTTTATCCAGAAGCTGGAACCAGAAGATAAAGAGTTCGAGGTCGACCGAGAAGATTGGCTACAAAAGCAAGGACGGCTGGTTATTCCTGATTTCGACAGATTGAGAGATGAGGTTCTGAGAGAATGTCATCACTCGAAGTGGACGATTCATCCTGATGGTAATATGATGTACCGAGACAAGAAGTGAATCTACTACTGGGAGGGGATGAAGCGAGATATTGGAAATTTCATTTCCAAGTGCATGAACTGTCAGTTGGTGAAAGCTGAACAAAAAAAGCCAAGTGGATTGCTTCAACCATTGGAAGTTCCTACGTGGAAGTGGGAGCAGATATCAATGGATTTTATAGATGGACTACCTAGAACTAGGGCAGGAAACGAAGGGATTTGGGCCATCGTGGATCGCTTGACCAAAAGTGCAAGATTCATTCCTGTCAAATTGATTAGGACAACATCTAAGTTGGCTGAACTGTAACAACCTGGAAAATCAGAACCAATTTAAATTTTTTAATTTGGCTATTTTAGTGGATTTCGAATATTTAAAATAAATTATTTTAAATAATAACGACTAAAAATTCTTTTGGATCGAAGTTATAGTGAAAATATTTATTTTAATTATAAAACAAGGCCTGAAATGGCGCGGTAGTTTGAAAATTTGAATTCGAACTTTGACTAACTGTACAGGATGCAACACGAAACGGATTTTAGTAAAACCAAAAATATTTAAAAAAATTTGAGAATATCTTTCTAAAGAATCTGAAAAATCGAAATTTCATAGCAGGAATCAAAAGTTATGGCCAAATGAATTTTCAGAAAGGTCGCTATGGAGTTAATATAGCCCTTGAAAATAGACATTTTGCAAACGACCTCCGTTTTCGACGAAACCACTTTTGTTGGATCCATAATATCAAATTATTGCTAGGTTTCAAATTCCATAATTTTTGGAGTTAATATGTGAGCGTGGCAAAGGAAAACGTGTTTGGTTAATTTCAGTCAATTTGGATCGACCAGAAAATGGCATTTTTCAAACGGTCTCCAAATTCGACGAAACTAGTTTTGTTGGGACCGTATCGTCCAAACATAGCTAGATTAATTTTTCTAGAATTTTTGGGATCAGTATGTTGCCCCAGCAAATTAAAATGTACGTTCAAATAAAATATTGAATGTTTTATATTTTAATTCAAAGAAAAACTGACTGAAACAGTCGAATGGGCCTATGAAACATATTATATTGTGTTCGTAATGGGGGTATTTAGCTAGGGGCGACAGTCGTTGGGTTTGAATTGGAGTTCGTAAGGGGAAAGGGGTATTTTTGAAAATAAATAATTAAATATATATTATTAGCCAATCAAATTCAAAGCCATTTTCTCTCTCCCAGATAATCGCTACAGACGAATGACGGAAATAGACCCCCCCTTCTCTCCTCTTTTTCTTCCAATCCGCTCAGTAAAATCAAATGCCACAGTTGAGGATTTTGTAGTGTTCCTCACGAGCTTCACATCCATATAAGGATTAGATTTTTTGTGCACCGTATCGTTCGAATCGAGCTCGGGAAGTCAGAGACTTCAACTTGCCGCCGCCCCTCCCATGGTGGATCGAAGTGGACCCCACCCCCTAGCGCCAGCGTGCCTCTCCTCCCTCTTCGTCGCTGCGAAGGCCGATCGTCCAACCACTTCACCATTTGCACGAAAATTAAAACCTTGTTTTGAATGAATTGGCTGAGGTACGACTTTGTTTATTTTAAACTGATTTCGATAATTTAAAGCATTGTAAGCTTATAAAAATCATATCTTTTTGCTATGTGGTCGAAATCCAGTGAAATAAGAGACATTGGACTCGTGTAGACGTCTTCTACATTCTAGAAGAGACCGAAGAATTTTTGGAGCTTCCTACAATTTTTGGAGGAGTGGAACCCAATGTGAGATTTCTAAATTATAAACGATATGGAATGGCGATGTATAAATTATATAATCGATGCAAAAGTTATATAAGCGTTGTACACCTCATGTATAAGCGTTGTGTAAATTATATGTGCGATGTATAAGTTATATATGCATTGTAAAAATCATATGTGCGTTGAATGAAATTGAAATGAAATGGAAATATATATATATATATACTCCCCTCGTCCACAGACCATGGATGATATGTATTGGTTGTTATTGTTTGGATTTTGGTTGATGTGAAATTTGGTAGAAAAATACGAATGGTTGATAGTAGTTGTTTGTGGTTGAAAAAAAATAGGATTAGTTTGTGGGAAAATTCGTCTGCGTACGAACTAGATTATTGAAATCCCCCTTGTCAAAAGCTGCGAGGCTTTAAGGTAGCGCAAGGAGCCGTACTCGGGACGGTGCTGGTTTTAACTACCCTGCCGTTATGCTGCCGAAATTTCCTGAAATATTCATGTGTTTGAATGTTATTTATGTGTTGAAATACATTTGTAACGGCATGGATTTTGCTCGGGCCTAATCGATCGCAAAATCGACTAAGACCGTTCAAAACCCGAATACGTTAACTCCGGGAATACAACAACATCAGAACAACAACAACAAACTTTTATAAACATCATAATAATGTTACATCAGAGTACAGAATATCAGAGTACATTGAATAAAATACAGCGGAAGATTTAAATTACAACAAATACAATACAGTGCAGCGGAAATAAAATAACTAAGGCAGCGGAAGACAACTATGCTCTGGACACAGCTTTAGGCTTCGATCTAGAATCCTGCTCAAGAGATAAATATCTGCAAAAACTACTCGACTGCCCGTGTAGAAAAGAGGGCACCCGAGTATGCAAAGTGAAACAAACTACGAGTCAGTCAGGGGACTGGTGTGAGAATTCTTAACTAATTTAACTAATAGTAATAAGGCAAATCTAAAGACCACGCCGCTGACGCGGAACGGGTTTATTCCAATGGATTGCCATGCATAAATTAAGGTGACTGAACATATAAATAAATAAATCGTAAAACAACGCAATGCTTTTGGAAAAATGGAATCACCATAAGACTCAAGTCCCATCACACAATGCAAAGCAAACCGGAGGATAGAGTTTTACCTTATGATGATTAAACATGCTTGGTACGATAAAAGCGAATTTGATATTATTATTAGTGTATACAAAAACATTTCAAAATAAATGTATCAATCCTAGGAAGCATAGCTACCATATATTATGCCTCCATACTAGTAATACAATCAAGTCCGTAGGGTCGTATTGAGAATTTGGTTTCCATCATGAGTCAAGGCTAGGAACGTTCTCCTTACCGATTCGAGACACTCTAGCTAATGTCTCAGGATTCCCCGCAGAGAACCCTTGGATCCTGCAGGGAATCCTGAGACATTAGCTAGAGTGTCTCGAATCGGTAAGGAGATCGTTCCTAGCCTTGACTCATGATGGAAACCAAATTCCCAATACGACCCTACGGACTTGATTGTATTACTAGTATGGAGGCATAATATATGGTAGCTATACTTCCTAGGATTGATACATTTATTTTGAAATGTTTTTATATACACTAATAATAATATCAAATTCGCTTTTATAGTACCAAGCATGTTTAATCATCATAAGGTAAAACTATATCCTCTGGTTTGCGTTGCATTGTGTGATGGGACTTGAGTCTTATGGTGATTCCATTTTTCCAAAAGCATTGCGTTGTTTTACGATTTATTTATTTATATATTCAGTCACCTTAATTTATGCACGGCAATCCATTGGAATAAACCCGTTCCGTGTCAACGGCGTGGTCTTTGGATTTTCCTTATTACTATTAGTTAAATTAGTTAAGAATTCTCACACCAGTCCCCTGACTGACTCGTAGTTTGTTTCACTTTGCAAACTCGGGTGCCCTCTTTTCTACACGGGCAGTCGAGTAGTTTTTGAAGATATTTATCTCTTAAGCAGGATTCTGGATCGAAGCCTAAAGCTGTGTCCAGAGCATAGTTGTCTTCCGCTGCCTTAGTTATTTTATTTCCGCTGCACTGTATTGTATTTGTTGTAATTTAAATCTTCCGCTGTATTTTATTCAATGTACTCTGATATTCTGTACTCTAATGTAACATTATTATGATATTTATAAAAGTTTGCTGTTGTTGTTCTGATGTTGTTGTATTCCCAGATTTAACGTATTCGGGTTTTGAACGGTCTTAGTCGATTTTGCGATCGATTAGGTCCGGGCAAAATCCGTGCCATTACAGTTGATATCAGAGCTTTGGTTAGCTCAAATCTTTGGGGTTGTCACAACATTCATGTATATAAAATATTCAGTTTTGAAATAAATTGTTTGAACGATAAAAGTAACATTTTTATTGTATGTATTGAATATATAAAATATTCATGTTTGAAATAAATTGTTTTAACAATAAAAATCACGTTTTTATTATATATATAAATCGCTAAAAATATTCACGTTTTGAAATAAATTGTTTTGACGATAAAAATTACATTTTTATTATATACATGAAGTGTTAAAAATAGTCATGTGTTGAAATAAATATTTGTTGGATAGAAATATATTTTTACCACATGTGTGAAATAAAAATGGTTTGGAAATCGAAGAACGGATTTCATATATATATATATATATATATATATATATATATATAATTAAAAAAAATAGTGAAGCTGCAGTTCGTATTTTAAAATCGTGATTTTAAATGATTATTGCGGAAGATCCGACCGTCGGATTTTCCCAAAACCAAAACCGTTGGGTTCGCTTTGGAAATATCTTTCCAATGTTACCAAAATTTCAAAGATCCAACGATTAGATTGTGTGGAATGTTTAATTCAAATCTGAATAAAAACAACGCCAGAATGGATTATATATATATAATTAAAATAAATCGAATAACGAGGTTGCAGTTCGTATTTTGAAATCGTAACTTCAAACAATTGTACCGGGAGATCCGACCGTCGGATTTTCACAAAACTGGGACTGTTGGGTCCGCTTTGAAAAGATCTTTCTAATGATATAAAATTTGTAAAGATCCAACGGTTAGATTTTCAGATATGTGTAAATCAAATCTGAAGAAAAACAGTGCCATTGCCGCGTTATGGCCTAAAGCGTCGTTTGAATAAATTGGCTATTTTTAAATAAATAAAAATAGCGATAAATCATTATAAAGTATTATAAACGATATGGAATGGAAATAAACTGAATTTACCCGGTTTATTGGATTTTTTGATGGTTGAATGTATTTGACGTGAAAATTACATTAATGAACTGAATTATGGATGTCGAATAATTTAACCAGGAATTGAATTGATTTGAATTCTAAATATACGTGAATTATTTGAAAAGGCCGAGTTAATTCTCATTTCAAATAATTGGTCAATGATTAGAAGTGAAGATATGAAGACGGTGCAAGACCGATGATCTTCACATCGAATGGATGGCTACAGATGCCTTTGATGGGAGTTGCTGCCCTGAAGGGGTTACAGTGGTGGTTGTTCGGACATACTTGTTGATCGTTCGGATGTGCGAGGACCTCTCTCCTATATTGGACATACGGGATGAGGAATAAGGTGCCTCTGGTTTCGTTCAGGCCTATAACGGACTTGTAAATGGATGTGTGTCTGACGTTGTAGACTGACAACGTGGCATACAGAGATGTTATGATCAATGCTTTTGTTGAAAAGCAGAGTCTTGTGGTTGATGATCAAAGCATGGCTTTAAATAGATAGCTTTGTGTTTAGCGTTGATTCGCGAGCCTCACACCCCGGTACGGACCAGAAACGAGAGAGGACATCAGGGAGGACATGCGTTTCCTTCTAGCTAGGAGTGGTGTTTTGGGTTTTACAAGCCCAGGCATTTTACTTATGAGGATGATGGATAGCGAGGCACCTCGGTTATTTCGGTCTCTGCAAAGCCGATAGTTTGGTCGGGATATGACCAGTTTACGCCCCATAGGGTGGGGAAACGCAGTGTTCAGGCATTTTAATCCACTCCGTGTGGACTGGCCCTGACGATCCAAGGGCCCACCTGTGTCTGGGTCATGAGACATAGGCTAGATTGTCTCGAAGCGGTAAGGACGATCCCTTGCCTTGGTTCATGACAGAAATCCAATTTCCAAATACGACATCGTGCGGTTTTGATTGTATACCTATATATGGCGACATAGTGGTATGGGGGCATTTATGCCGTCTATGATTGATACTTATGATTGAAATTGTTTTTGAAACATATAAACACTAGTAATAATATCAAATGCTTTTGTTTTATTCGTATCAATCATATTTTGGCCGTTATAAGGTAAAACTCTATCCTCCGATTTGCGTTGCATTGTGTGATGGGAACCGAGTCTTATAATGGTTTCGTTTTTGTAAAAAGCATTGCGATGTTTAAATCATTTACTTGTTTTGAGCACTGGCAATCCAATGGAGTAAACACGTTCCGCGTTTGCGGCGTGGTCATGTGATTGGCCTTATTATAAAATAAGTTAAGTAGATTTCTCATACCAGGCCCATGACTGACTCGTAGTTTGTTTCACTTGCAAACTCGGGTGCCCCTATTTCTACTCGGGCAGCCTTGTATTCAGGTTTTAGTAGGCTCTTTCTGGATAGCTATGGAGCTGAAGATGGATTCTATCACTTCTTTCTTTTTATGTTGTTCAGCTCCTGTTGTACATATTATGTTTTGATTCCGCTGTAGACATTTTTTGTAAAACTGAAACTATATGTTGTACTAAGTGTGATCCTGTATACTGTGTAACTCTGATGATTATTGTTTATCCAGTGTATTCTGTTGTACATTATCTGTTGTATTTATATATTTCTGTTCTGCTATTATCTGTTTATGTGTTATATTCCAAAGATTACCCTTGCCACCGTGGAACGGGGGTTTGGGGTCGTCACAACGTGGTATCAGAGCTTTGGTTAAGCTTTGTTCTGGAATATAACATATTAATGAACTCGTCAGAAATAGAATCAGAAGTATTTTATGACGGATTACTCATTTCAGATAGGATCAGTAATATCCTAAAATGAGTGTAGCAGAATGAAATACACCCCAATAGACACATTTACATTCAAGTATATGTCTCTATGCTTTAAAATACCTTTTCTGTTGGCCTAACACTTTGTCTGCTATTTGCAGACATTGAAAAATGAGTGGAAGAAGTAGAAGAGGTAGGTCGGAACCAGATATTGAAGCTCTATTAAAGAAGTATCGAAATCTGCGTGGAGTACCGTTCTCGGGCAATGAATCTATTATTCAAACACAAGCATGGATGCACTCTTCTAAGAAAATTTTTGAAGGTGAAAAGCTGAGAGATGATCAGAAAAGATTACTGGCATCTTGGGCACTCAAAGACGAAGCTTTAATCTGGTGGGAAGCTGTCATTAAGCATAATCCAGAAGGTAATATTACCTGGGATAAATTTAAAGAAATTTTCAATGAAAGATTTATTCCTCCAGAAGCAACGGAGCGGTTAAGTGATGAATTCTACTATCTGATACAAGGAGATATGACCATTCCAGAATATCATAAGAAATTCAATGAACTTTCTCATTTTGGCCCGCATCTAATTCAAAATTTTAAGGGGAAGAATCTGAGGTTTATTAACGGGCTTCAAAGAAAGTATCAAAGTAGGGTAATTGCACATGTGAAGCTACCTTTTTCTGAAATGATATATATGGCTTACTAGTATGAAGATCTTGATAAGCAGGGCCTTTTGGAAGACAAGGAAGAATGTAGTTTTAGCAACAAAAGGAAATTTGAAACTAATAGCCCAGAGACAAGTACACAACCTGAGGAAAGTACGACGTCTGGGCTCAGAAAGAAGCCTAGAGTCAATAGGAAAGAGGTTAAATCTGAGAAAGAGCGGGTAATGACTACTATATGAAATAACTGCAAGAAGCGAGGGCATTTTCAATGGAATTGCAGATCCTCGAAGAAAGGAATAAATGTTGGGTCCAAATCCAATAAGAAGGGTCGAGAGAATTGGAAATGCAATCAGTGCCACCAGGCTGGTCATATTGTGAAGAATTGCCAGCTATCATAGAAATTTGAAGCAGTACTATAAATGAAGTGGCAGATGTTCCTGCATCCTCAACCAGAAAAGCGAGGCTAGATGTTTTGGAAGGCACGCTTACTGTCAAATATATTCCAGTTAAAGTACTGTTTGATACAGGCGCAACACGAAGCTTCATTGCAAGTAATGCAGTTAAGAAACTGGATTTCAAACTGAAAAAGCTTAAAGCACCCATGACTGTCCATAATCCGGTTGGGG
Source organism: Allium sativum (assembly GCA_030737875.1). Lineage (NCBI taxonomy): Eukaryota > Viridiplantae > Streptophyta > Magnoliopsida > Asparagales > Amaryllidaceae > Allium > Allium sativum. The sequence goes on along the minus strand of CM060926.1, from coordinate 9,050,764 downwards.
GTTCCCTCAATCTTAGTTGGATTTGTGGAGTGCCTGTTTCCTTTTCCTGTTATCGGTTCCCTACGATCTCAATCGTCATGAATTTCACAGAATTTGATCTTATTCTGGGATTGGATTGGTTAACCAAATATGAAGCTGAGGTTAAGTGCATCGAAAGAGTCGTAAGGGAGAAAATTAAATCAGGAAATTATATAACCATTCCATGTGAAGGTCAGAATTCTGATAGAAAAGACTTTTGGGCAACTCTGGATATTTCTTCCGCTCAATTAGAACCTGTTCCTGTCGTTACGGAGAATATCCGGTCGACATTGAAAATATTCCTGTCGTCAAGAACTATGCGGATGTGTTTGAAGAAGTTGTTAGCTTACCTCCTCGTAGAGAAATTGATTTCAAAATATCTTTAATTCCGAATGCAAGGCCAGTAGTTCACGCTATTCGAAGAATGGCCTTTAAGGAAAAAGAAGAGTTAGACAATCATACTCGACAGCTTGTGTGGAAGGGTCTGGTCAGACCTAGTTTCTCTGATTGGGTAGCAGTGGTGGTGTTTGTCCCAAAGTCAGACGGTACTCTCAGACTATGTGTGGATTATCGTGACTTGAACAAGCATACATTGAAGAATAAATATCCATTGCCGCGGATTGATGATTTGTTGGATCGTCCGAATGGCGCACAAGTGTTTTCACAAATGGACCTAGCTACATGTTTCCATTAGCTTCATATTGCCGAAGAGTGTGTTCCTTTGACAACATTCAGAGGACCAGATTTATTCTACGAGTGGATAGTAATGCCATTCGGCTTATGTAATGCTCCAGCTTATTTTGTCGATCTAATGAACAGAGTATTCAGAGAAGTATTGAATAAATTCGTACTGGTTTTCATTGATGACATATTAATCTCCTCTAAGTCAGAGAGCGAGCATGCAAAACATTTGGAACAAGTGTTAGAGATTCTGAGAAAGAATGTTTTAAAGGAAAAAATTTCCAAATGTATATTCTGGCAAGAAGAATTCAAGTTTCTTGGCCACGTTGTATCAAAAGAAGGAATTTCTGTGGATCCCAGTAAGATCATAGCTATTCAAAATTGGAGGCAGCCAACAACACCCATAGAAGTCTGAAGTTTTCTTGGCTTAGCTAGTTATTATCGGAAGTTCGTTAAAGATTTTTTGAAGATATCTAGTTCCTTAACGAAGCTTACTAAGAAACATTTAAGGTTCAATTGGACTCCGGAATGTGAAACAGCTTTCCAAGAGCTGAAGTTAAGACTGACAACTGCTCCAGTTTTAACAATAATTGATGGCAATCAAGACTTAAAATTCTGGACAGATGCTTCTAAAGAAGGTCTTGGTGCAGTATTAATGCAAAGAGGCCAAGTAATCGCTTATGCTAGCCGTCAATTGAAGCCACATGAGAAGAATTATGCAACTCACGATCTTGAATTGTTACCCATCGTGTTTGCTATCAAAATCTGGAGGCATTATCTATTGGGTGAGAAGTTCGAATTATATACCGATCATCAATCATTGAAGTATTTATTCACCCAGAAAGATCTGAATATGAGGCAGCAGCGTTGGCTAGAATTTCTCGCGGCATATGATCTTGATATTTTGTATACTCCGGGGAAAGCCAATGTTGTGGCTGATGTGCTCAGCAGAAAGAATGTGATCATCGCCAATCTTATAATTACACCATCGTTGATTGATAAAATATCTATTCTTCAGAAAGACGATAGTTTTGTTAAAGAGATGATCAAAAGAATTTAAAGGGGAGAAGTCTCCGGTTTCCAAGTGGATAGCGCAGGAGTTCTGAGATTGAAAGGAAGAATTTGTGTTCCTGACATCCTTGAGCTCAAAAGAGAAGTATTGAATGAGTGTCACAAGTCCAAACTGAGTATCCACCCAGGGGTTAGTAAAATTTATAATGACCTCAAGCGAACATTCTGGTGGAAGGCGATGAAGATATCTCTATATATGTTAGCAAGTGTTCTACTTGTCAACAAGTCAAGAGCGATCAACAAAAACTCGCCGGATTGTTGCAACCGTTGGAAATTCCAGGTTGGAAGTGGGAACAGATTTCTATGGATTTCATAGATGGTTTGCCCAAAACCCGGAGAGGAAAAGACAGTATTTGGGTGATCGTAGATCATTTCACGAAGACCGCCCATTTCATACCTGTCAGATCAAATAGAACCGCTCAGAGTCTGGTGCAGATTTATTTCAAAGAAATTGCTAAACTTCATGGAGTTCCCATGAGTATCGTTAGTGATCGTGACCCGATTTTTGCTAGTAATTTCTGGGAAACATTCCAAGTAAATTGGGAACAAAACTGAACTTGAGCACCGCTTATCATCCTCAAACAGATGGTCAAACTAAGAGGGTGAATCGTATTCTAGAAGATTTATTGTGGGCTTGTGTTATTGATTTTGGCGGATCATGGGAAGACCACTTGCATTTGTCTGAGTTCTCATACAACAACAGCTACCAAGCGAGCCTGAAAATGTCGCCATTTGAAGCATTGCATGGTAGACCGTGCAGATGTCCCGCTTGTTGGGTAGAACCTAGTAATAGACTTGTATTGGGACCAGATATGATTCGCGAAGCTGCGGATAAAGTCGATTTCATTAGGAAACGATTACTAGCGGCTCAAAGCCGACAGAAGAGCTATGCAGATTCGAGAAGAAGAGATTTGTCTTTTTCTGTAGTTGACTATGTGTATCTAAGGGTTTCTCCAATGAGAGGAGTGGTCCGATTTGGTAAAACAGGGAAGTTGGCACCTAGATTTATTGGTCCATTTCCTGTGCTCGAACGGATTGGAACTCTCGCTTATAGGGTTCAATTACCTGATTGGTTTCCTGGAGTACATGATGTATTTCACGTATCTCAACTTCGAAAGCATGTACATGATCCAAACTTGGTCGTGGAAGAAGCCGAGCAACGGGATTTGGAAATTACTCCAGAATTGGCTGTGAGGAGAGAGCCGATTAAGATTATAGGCAAAGAAACTAAAGAGCTGAGGAACAAGAAGGTTCACTTAGTCAAAGTGCAATGGAGTGGAGATCCTCGAGACTGTACTTGGGAAACTGAGGAGAGCATTAAGCAAGCCTATCCTGATTGCATAGTGGATGTCTCTGATTAACTCTGGTGCCAGGTACATTTACCATATTGTGCATTTCCGTTTTGTTCTCTACTTGGTTGTTATTTCCTTTTCATGGATGTGAAAATTTTAATTATATAGTCTGAATGATTTTAAAAGAGTATATGAATTGATTAATATATTTTTGAAAAGTTAATCAGTAAATTGATTGCTAGTAGTGTTGTGTGATTGTTAGTTTAAATAAATATTATTGGAAAGAAAATTTATCTAATCAATAAGGGAATGAATGGTAAATTTATGCAAATCAAATATTGAACTGATTTGAAATTAGATAGAAATACATGCATGTACATCATATATGTTTGAACGGGTAAATGGATTCGCTGTTGAGTAAAGAATTTATTTGTGTGCCCGACAAATAGGTAAACCTTAATGAGTTGGATGCGCAATTTTATTATTATATCAACTCCTGTGAATGCCATTGGATGCGGAGTGCTGGTTGTTCTGTGTGAAATAATAAACGTCGTCATAGGATAGTAACAATTAATTTTGAACTACACTACATGGCATAATGCGTGAAGATAACATACTTTATCATATACCACATAAGCATTTGGAGCTTATGTGACGAGGTTGAAGATTTACCATACGAGCGAGACGCTTGTATGGCGATGACTATATTACAGGTTGAACCAAAGACTGATATGGACTATATAAAATGTAACGATAAATTGCCAGATTAATAAAAACCCCACACGGGTCTGGAGATGACAATAAACACGTCTCACTGGTCATTAAAGCACAAAAACCATTTATAGGGTGACGAGAATTTATTCTCTGGAGTTATGATCTATACACACTCCCCTGTGGACACCGAAATATATCACTATAAATATGTGCATGCTTTTTAGGATTTATTGGGTACCTAATACGACCCAATAAATTTCCAAACCCCTCCCCGTATAAAGGAGGTTATGGCGAAATTTTTCGAAAATTTACGGTGTTAGCCAATTTTTTGAAGAATTAGGAAATTCTTAGAAATTGAAAAGTTGAAGAATGGAAGCCAGAATGAAAGTTGAGTTGGTTAATTAAACAACTTACAGCTTCGTTCCTTTTCGGGGACGAAAAGATTTTATGTGGGGGAGATTGTAACAACCCGGAAAATCGAAACCAATTTAATTTTTTTAATTTGGGTATTTTAGTGAATTTTGAATATTTAAAATAAATTATTTTAAATAATAACGACTAAAAATTCTTTTGGATCGAAGTTATAGTGAAAATATTTATTTTAATTATAAAACAAGGCCTGAAATGGCGCGGTAGTTTGAAAATTTGAATTTTGATTGACTGTACAAGATGAAAATGAAACGGATTTTAGTGAAACCAAAAATATTTAAATCTGTTTGATAATATCTTTCTAACAAATCTGAAAAATCGAAATTTCATAGCGGGAATCAAAAGTTATGGCCAAATGAATTTTCAGATAGGTCGCTATGGAGTTAATATAGCCCTTGAAAATAGACATTTTACAAACGACCTCCGTTTTCGACGAAACCACTTTTGTTGGATTGGGAATGTCAAATTATTGTTAGGTTTCAAATTCCATAATTTTTGGAGTTAATATGTGAGCGTGACAAAGGAAAACGTGTTTGGTTAATTTCAGTCAATTTGGGTCGACCAGAAAATGGCCATTTTTCAAACGGTCTCCAAATTCGATGAAACTAGTTTTGTTGGGACCGTACCGTCCAAACATAGCTAGATTTATTTTTCTGGGATTTTTGGGATCAGTATGTGGCCCCGACAAATTAAAATGTACGTTCAAACCAAATATTAAATGTTTTATATTTTAATTTGAAGAAAAACTGATTGAAATAGTCGAATGGGCCTACGAAACATATTCCATTGTGTTCGAAATGGGGGTATTTAGCTAATGGCGACAGTCGTTGGGTTTGAATTGGAGTTCGTAAGGAGAAAGGGGTATTTTTGGAAATAAATAATTATATATTATTGGCTAATCAAATTCAAAGCCATTTTCTCCGTCCCCGATAACCGCTACAGACGAACGACGGAAATAGATCCCCCCTTCTCTCCTCTTTTTCTTCCAATCCGCTCAGTAAAATCAAATGCCACAGTTGAGGATTTTGTAGTGTTCCTCACGAGCTTCACATCCATATAAGGATCGGATTTTTTCGTGCACTGTATCGTTCGAATTGAGCTCGGGAAGTCAGAGACTTCAACTCGCCGCCGCCCCTCCCCTGGTGGATCGAAGTGGACCCCACCCCCTGGCGCCAGCACACCTCTCCTCCCTCTTCGCCGCTGCGAAGGTCGATCGTCCAACCACTTCACTGTTTGCACGAAAATTCAAAACCTAGTTTTGAATGAATTGGCTGAGGTACGACTTTGTTTATTTTAAACTGATTTCAACAATTAAGAGCGTTGCAAGCTTATAAAAATCATATCTTTTTGCTATGTGGTCGAAATCCAGTGAAACAAGAGACATTGGACTCGTGTGGACGTTTTCTACATTCAAGAAAAGACTGGAGAATTTTTGGAGCTTCCTACAATTTTTGGAGGAGTGGAACCCAATGTGAGATTTCTAAATTATAAATGATATGGAATGGCGATGTATAAATTATATAATCGATGTATAAGTTATATAAGCATTGTACACCTCATATATAAGCGTTGTATAAATTATAGGTGCGATGTATAAGTTATATATGCGTGGTAAAAATCATATGTGCGTTGAATGAAATTGAAATGAAATGGAAATATATTTGTATATACATACATATATATATATATATATATATTTATATATATATATATATATACTCCCCTCGTCCACATATCATGGACGATATGTATTGGTTGTTATTGTTTGAATTTTGGTTGACCTGAAATTTGGTTGAAAAATATGAATGGTTGATAATGGTTGTTTGTGGTTGAAAACAAATAACATTAGTTTTTGGGAAAATTCGTCTGCGTACGAACTAGATTATTGAAACCCCCTTGTCAAAAGCTGTGAGGCTTTAAGGTAGCGCGAGGAGCCGTACTCGGGACGGTGCCGGTTTTAACTACCCTGCCGTTATGCTACCGAAATTTCACGAAATATTCATGTGATTGAATTTTATTTATGTGTTGAAATACATTCATGTATATAAAATATTCAGTTTTAAAATAAATTGTTTGAACGATAAAAATAACATTTTTATTTTATGTATGAAATATATAAAGTATTCATGTTTGAAATAAATTGTTTTAACAAAAAAAATCACATTTTTATTATATATATAAATCGCTAAAAATATTCATGTTTTGAAATAAATTGCTTTGACGATAAAAATTACATTTTTATTATATACATGAAGTGTTAAAAAAAAGTCATGTGTTGAAATAAATATTTCTTGGATAGAAATACTATTTTTACCACATGTGTGAAATAAAAATGGTTTGGAAATTGAAGAACGAATTATATATATATAATTAAATTAAAACGAATAACGAAGCTACAGTTCGTATTTTGAAATCGTGATTTTAAATGATTATTGCGGAAGATCCGACAGTCGGATTTTCCCGAAACCGAAACCGTTGGGTTCGCTTTGAAAATATCTTTCCAATGATACCAAATTTGCAAAGATCCAACGGTTAGATTGTGTGGAATGTTTAATTCAAATTTGAATAAAAACATCACCAGAATGGATTATATATATATATATATAAATATAATTAAAATAAATCGAATAACGAGGCTGCAGTTCGTATTTTGAAATCGTAACTTCAAACAATTGTATCGGGAGATCCGACCGTCAGATTTTCTCAAAACTGGGACTGTTGGGTCCGCTTTGAAAAGATCTTTCTAATGATATAAAATTTGTAAAGATCCAACAGTTAGATTTTCAGATATGTGTAAATCAAATATGAAGAAAAACAGCGCTATGGCCGCGTTATGGCCTAAAGCGTCGTTTGAATAAATTGGCTATTTTTAAATAAATAAAAATAGCGATAAATCATTATAAAGTATTATAAGCGATATGGAATGGAAATAAACTGAATTTACCCGGTTTATTGGATTTTTTTATGGTTGAAAGTATTTGACGTGAAAATTACATTAATGAACTGAATTATGGATGTCGAATAATTTAATTAGGAATTGAAATGATTTGAATTCTAAATATACGTGAATTATTTGAAAAGGCCGAGTCAATTCTCATTTCAAATAATTGGTCAATAATTAGAAGTGAAGATATGAAGACGGTGCAAGACCGATGATCTTCACATCGAATGGATGGCTACTGATGCCTTTGATGGGAGTTGCTGCCCTGAAGGGATTACAGTGGTGGTTGTCCGGACATACTTGTTGATCGTTCGGATGTGCGAGGATCTCTCTCCTATATTGGACATACGGGATGAGGAATAAGGTGCCTCCGGTTTCGTTCAGGCCAATAACGGACTTGTAAATGGATGTGTGTCTGACGTTGTAGATTGACAACGTGGCATACAGAGATGTTGTGATCAATGATTTTGTTGAAAAGCAGAGTCTTGTGGTTGATGATCAAAGCATGGCTTTAAATAGCTAGCTTTGTGTTTAGCGTTGATTCGCGAGCCTCACACCCCGGTATGGACCAGAAACGAGAGAGGACATCAGGGAGGACATGCGTTTCCTTCTAGCTAGGAGTGGTGTTTTGGGTTTTACACGCCCGAGCATTTTACTTATGTGGATGATGGATAGCGAGGCACCTCGGTTATTTCGGTCTCTGCAGAGCCGATAGTTTAGTCGGGATATGACCAGTTTACGCCCCATAGGGCAGGGAAACGCAGTGTTCAGGCATTTTAATCCACTCCGTGTGGACCGGCCATGATGATCCAAGGGCCCACCTGTGTCTGGGTCATGAGACATAGGCTAAATTATCTCGAAGCGGTAAGGATGATCCCTTGCCTTGGTTCATGACGGAAATCCAATTTCCAAATACGACATCGTGCGGTTTTGATTGTATACCTATATATGGCAACATAGTGGTATGGGGCATTTATGCCGTCTATGATTGATACTTATGATTGAAATTGTTTTTGAAACATATAAACACTAGTAATAATATCAAATGATTTTGTTTTATTCGTATCAAGCATATTTTGGCCGTTATAAGGTAAAACTCTATCCTCTAGTTTGTGTTGCATTGTGTGATGGGAACTGAGTCTTATAATGGCTTCATTTTTGTAAAAAGCATTGCGATGTTTAAATGATTTACTTGTTTTGAGCAGTGGCAATCCAATGGAGTAAACCCGTTCCGTGTTTGCGGCATGGTCCTGTGATTGGCCTTATTATAAAATAAGTTAAGTAGATTTCTCAAACCAGTCCCATGACTGACTCATAGTTTGTTTCATTTGCAAACTCGGGCGCCCCTATTTCTACTCGGGCGGCCTTGTATTCAGGTTTTAGCAGGCTCTTTCTGGATAGCTATGGAGCTGAAGATGGATTCTATCACTTCTTTCTTTTTATGCTGTTCAGCTCCTGGTGTACATATTATGTTTTGATTCCGTTGTAGACATTTTATGTAAAACTGAAACTGTATGTTGTACTAAGTGTGATCCTATGTACTTTGTAACTCTGATGATTATTGTTTATCCAGTGTATTCTATTGTACATTATCTAGTGTATTTATATATTTCTATTCTGCTGTTATCTGTTTATGTGTTATATTCCAAAGATTACCCTTGCCACCGTGGAATAGGGGTTTGGGGTCGTCACATGAACTTTATATAAAATGGATAGTTCGATTCCATGGTATCCCAAAGAGTATAGTGAGTGACCGAGATCCATTATTCATGAGTGGATTTTGGAAAAGTTTGCAAGAAACTTTTGGAACCGAGTTGTGTTAGAGTACGACTTATCATCCCCAAACTGATGGTCATACCGAGAGAGTCAATCGAGTTTTGGAAGATCTCCTGAGTGCTTGTGTGTTATACTTCTTAGGATCGTGGGAAGACCATCTACTTCTAGTTGAGTTTGCATATAATAATAACTACCAGTCTAGCGTTGGGATGGCACCATATGAGGCGTTGTATGGGAGACCGTGCAATTCTCCGTTATGTTGGTTAGAAATTGGAGATAAGTTGATACTTGGGCCAGAGATGATAAGAGAAACCTCAGATTGTATCGAGATTGTTCGGCAACGAATGAAGGCAGCCCAAAATCGTCAGAAGAGTTAGGCCGATAAATGTCGAAAAGATTTGGAATTCAACGTTAGCGATATGGTTTTTGTGAAGATTTTGCCATTGAAGCATGTGGTTAGATTCGGAAGCAAAGGGAAGTTAGCTCCTAGGTTCGTTGGACCATTTCCGATAGTCAAGCGGATTGGAAAGCTCGCATATAGATTTGAGTTACCCGAGAAGATGTCGAGTTTGCATAATGTTTTTCATGTGCCATTTCTACGGAAGTTCGTGCATGATTCGAATGTGGTGGTATCTCCAGAGTAGTACAAAGACCTAGAAGTTGAGACCGTAGTTACGAGACCTCGTGCCGCTTTGTGTTGTGGCGAATGACACGAAACAACTTAGGAGGAAGACGACTAAGCTAGTCAAGTACAATGGAGTGAGGATGGCGACGATTGCACATAGGAGACGGAAGGGAGTATGAAGGTGATCCATCTGGAACTCTTTTTCGGTATGACCCGTTAGTATCATGTCACCTCTCTTCGTTGTAACTTGTGCTATGGTTGTTTTTAGAATTCCACGTGTTAGGATAGGGCTATGGATGCACGGTCTGATGGCTGCTAGTTTGGATGATAGAATTGGATGCACACGAGTGATAGGCATGCGAAATTATTATGGTTGCTTGTGTTTGTTGAAATTTCGGGGGCGAAATTCCTAAGGGAGGAAAATGTAACAGCCCGCATTTTACGTATCGGAGGTTCGTAAAATATTTTTATTCTACTCCCTGAGGGTTGGATCATTCTCAAATTTTAATATGTTGCTTATGGGGATGTGAGACATATCCATATTTTTTACCAATTTTTTTTTGTAACCATTTTTCCTCTGTCAGTCTCGTATAGGGCATAACTTTTGACTCAGGTCGAATCTGGTGTTGATACCTGTGCCATTGGAAAGGAAATGATGATACTCTTTCCATAGAGTGGTCACATTAAAGTTTTGGTTCAGCGGTTTGGGAGGAATCATTGTTTTAAGGTTTTGCAGTTGGTTGTCCAGGTTTTGAGAGCCATAATGGGCTGATTTGGAGAGGCCCATTAGTGGGCTAGTGGAAGGCTATAAAAAGGGGGTAAGTGGCATGGGAAAGAGTTTACTTTCTCCATTCCTTCATTTGGAAGAGCTAGAGTTCCTCCATTCCTCCATTATCTTCACCTTTCCACCATTAAAGCTTAGAGAATCGAAGATCTACAACAATTGAGGCTAGATCTACGTAAATCGAAGAGAGAGAGAGAGAGAGATCATCGAATTGAAGAGTTTGGATTAAATTCTTCACTGTCCAAAATCATATTTCATTGCATTTGAGTTGTTTTGGAGAATTGGTGAGTGATATGCACCTCTCACACAGATTCAATCAAGCGTATGTGTGTTTGATCTTGTTTTTCATCAAATTCAAGTCGTTTTCCTAGATCTACATCATGGTAAGTTTATTTTCATATGAATCACCATAGCATCTTGTTTAGCAACTTAAAATCGGTAATTTTCATGTTATTTTCATATGTTTATGCAAGTTAGATCCGCAATTTAGTCCATATGTTAATTTATCATGATTTTGATGAAGTTTGCATAATTTTAGTGATAATCATCATATTCATGTTATTAGTGATTTCATAACATGCTTATGATTGTGTTGAATGAATTAGATGAGTATGTTTCGTCAATTGTGTCAATTGGCGAAGTTTTGGTCGAAGTTGGACTTGCATTGGGACTGTACAGGAAATGGGTCGGCCGCAAAGTACGTGTAGTACATGGTGCAGTACAAGGTGTAGTACAGATATGGGTTGGTCCAAAGTGGGTCTGGTCCAAAGTAGGTCGTTCCAAAGTGGGTCTGGTCCAAAGTGGGTCGGTCCAAAGTGGGTCGGTCCAAAGTGGGTCTGGTCCAAAGTGGGTCTGGTCGGACATTTCTGGTCGGACATTTCTTGTCGGGCATTTCTGTTGATGTTGTGACTTCTAAGTGAATTCAATATGGAATGTCGAAGTGATGTGAAGTGTTCATTGCTAGTCGTAATGCAACGGTTTGATGACAACTCAAAAGCGTTCTAAGCTTGTTGGAAATGGTTGGATGGTCACCGTCGATGATGACCAGAGATAATGAAGGCCTAAGAATTATCGTTATCGTAGGTTTTAGTGGGCTCAAAACAGGGGTTACACAATTTCGCCGTATGGACGAGTACCCTTGGCTTCGTGTATGGCCTAGACACATTTCGTCGTATGGTGTGTGGGGTCTTAGCTAGAACCGGGGCTTACCATTGGCCCTTGACAATTGATGGCAAATTGTTTAGCCAGTCATAAAATTAATGATGGTTTCGAAGAAGGATTGGTGGTGATAGCCAGAGTCTATCATGCATGCTGGATGTTCTATTTGTACCGTCTCATGTAAATTATCCAACGTCGAAGGAGATGTTCCTTGGGTGCTTGTCTGATATTGGTTTTGGCCTTTGGGGCTTGTGCTTGAGGGATGTTGAATCCGATTAGGATGGTTTACGTGAGATATTAAATCTGGATACTATGAGTGCCATTATTGATTGTTCTGGTCTCCATAAATGAATGGTTGAAATGTTTGATGTAAAGGCTATCACTGTCCGATGTGGGGAAGATGAGAGTTGTGTTCTTCTCTAGTGTTGTGGATAGATTAGTTCGTTTATTTACCCATTCTCATATACTTTGTTGATGATGTTTATTAGCTTTTTTATCGCTCACTAAGATTGTTGTCTGACTCAAGGTTTTATGTTTCCCTCTTATTACCTTGGGTTGTTCATCCGATTGTTGGATGGGCAGACTAGGTAGCAGGTGATATCTTGGTGAGGGCGATGTTACAGTTCGGTGGCGAGCAGGAGGCTGGCGTATTATCTTTACTACTATCTAGTACCCTTGTTTTCCACTGTTTGTTATTCTTCTCTGGGTGCTATAGTGAGGCAAAATTGTAATAAACACTATTGTTGAATCCAAGTGTATGGATATTACTTTCTACCCGTTATGTAAGTTTAGTGTTTTCTTCTTCACTAGTATTACTTGTTGTATATGTTCTATTATATTTTATCCTTGCACTGTGAGTTTTACGACAGGTTCCACTTGTGTATCATACCTTGTTGATCGTCCATAGCTGCTTGGCACGCCTTTCAATGCATTATTCATCTTGTTAGTGCAGGGGTTATGGGCGGTTGTCACAGAAACCTATTAATATGGGGCCATAGTAGTGGTACTAATACTTTCCATCTCATTCTAAATCAACTCAAAATCCTAAATAGCTCTAAATCTACTCCAAATCATTCAGATTTCATCCTGAATCACATTAAATTGCTAATTAGTGACTGGAACTTCAATTATAAGGTAGTGATTATCATTTTGCTTGGTTAGAAATGCAATTATCAGCTATCAAAATTAGATATACACTTGATTTGCTTGAATTTGGTAGTTGTTCAATGGTTTGTGACTTCTGACTTTTCTATATGGAGTTATATGTTTGAATTTCTTGATTTTATGTAAGAAATACACGATTTGACACGACTTTAATAGCACAAACCTATCCTGTTATATGATTAATACGCATTTGATTAGAATTCCTCCTATTTATGTACGTATACTCATAATTTTGTGTATGTATTATTAATAATCGAATGTTTGCTTGATTATGATGAATTGCATATTTGATTAGATAAAACTATTGCTATGTTTTGTTAGAATGCTTTGTTTTGATGTTGTGTTAGTGTTATGATTGCATAGGAGATTAGATTGGGAAATTGAGCATATCAAAAGCTAAGTTGGTCAGAATTGGACGAAACTTTGAGGATAAGCTTTGAAGCATAGCATTGGAAAGCTCAATGACCTATATGAAAAAAATTAATAATAAATACAAGCATCGGCATCAGGTCATGAGGATGAGTTGGCTTTGATTCATGGACATGACTAAAGCCGACGTTACAACATTGTGAATGGGAAGGACTAGGATATGTGATGATGTTTATGGTTTGATGCAAGAAGTTTAGCTATGTGTAGAAGGGTACGACAAGTTACTTATGTGACTTAGAGACGGATGCTATGAAGAGAAATCTGAATGCTAAACTTGATAGATTGGGGTTCATGGCATCTATAAGTGGAGTACTAGAGGTGGGAAAGTATAATGAATGGAAGTTAAGTAGAAGAATTACGGTTGAGTCTTCTTGATGAGTTGGTAACGAGTCTTCCCGGTTGGTCTAGTGAATGTGAAACCTTTGGGGATGCTTACAAAGGTTCAGTAAGTCATGTTGGAGATGGCGGCTCATTTTCATCATGAAGAATGGTGATATAACCACATGATGAAAGCTATTGTTCTTTGATTAGTGACTCATATTTAAAATAGGTACCGAAGATGGCGGCTTGAGATGTATGAGGCTGTGAATGGAACGTGGTGGGTTCTAGAATAATGGATTGGATTGAGTGAATATGGCTCGTCATCCACAATGGATTAAGCGAGTAGAGATCACTATCCAAATTGGAGAAAAGGGAAGGCTCGTAAGAATATGAGAGCACCAAGAAATCGTCGATAACTCCAGCTTTTTTTATTACGCTTGAAGTAGGGGTATTGTATAGTGGGGTCGACAATGGATTGGTAGTAACAAGCTGTACACCATGGAGTGCTAGTTTGGTTTTATTGTCTAGCTTCGGGCAATGTGACATGTATTTTGCGTTGGGTCGCATGATACAAGTACACAAGAAAACCAGGATTTTCATTTATCCTTGGCATTTTTGTCATATGAGTTATCATATGTTCAGGGCATGCAGAGGGTGATATCTAGAATGTTTCTTAATTGATGCTATGGTTGCTATCTTAGGTAGGCTATCACACATCAGTATTATGGAAAGGGGTATTGAAGAAATGGTCCAATCAGACTTCTTCCATCAAATTTTGTGTATAGTTTTTATTCATTATTTAGTGGCGTATTATTATATTTATGTGTTGACTCTGTAGTTGATATGATGTGCTAGGTATAATTCATGTACCTTTGTCTAGTACCATATTTCCTAAAAATGGCATTTAGAAATTCATTTTAGAACCTCTATTGTACGGGTTCCGATGACAACAACTATACAATAACAAATGTGTGTATATATACTATTACATTACAAATATAAAAGATCGTTATTAAAGTCTCAAGACAAAAACAAAAGCTGATATGCAAAATCTGACCAAGTCAAACTTTCTTTTTTGGAATTTTTTAATACCCAGGTCAAACGATTGACACCTATGCCCAAGCATATGAAATTGGGTTTGGGAATTCTTAATAAGAATCAACAGTCTAATCTGAAAGGGTGTCTCTTCATATCTTCAACAAAACTCTTCATTTATAAGAAGTAGCGTCTCTGGGGCTGAAAGGAAAGGGAAATGATTACTCAAAGCAACTCTACAACAATATATATATATATATATATACATATATATATATGCTTCAGCCAAGATCGAAACAGATAACTTCTCTTATTCTATACTCAATCTGTCTACTCTATATCTATTGCTTTTTGTATTCAAAAGTTGTAATCACGATCATATATTCTTCCATATTTCTCTAGAAACATTTATGTTTTTGAAAAATCATATTTTGAATTTCTTCCTAAATGGAACTATTACATAACTTGAGCCTATGAAATGTTCCACAGTCGCTACAAAATATCATTTTACAAAATAATTAACTAGTATATTGACAATCATTTTTGTAGGTTCTATAGTAAAGCTTTTTTATATTTTAGAAAAAATATTTATTCCTTTTCCTCAAACTTTCCTATTCAACCTACTATCTTTTCAACAAAGATTGATGTCCACTTTTTCATGAACTTCTGTTTCTTATCTTAATCCGTTTCTTTCGTATTCTTATTATTCCATCTCTTAACCTTTTTAATAGCTACCTTAGAAATGTCCTTTACGTCCATTTTAACTATTTTAAGTAATGCTCATTCTTATGGACATTTAGTATCTCATTCAAAATCATATATTTATACCTTCGTACAAATAGTCTTGGTTGTCTCATTAATATCTTCCTTTCACTTATTGAACATTTAATGCTCTTTTCAAAATTTAAACTTCCGTATTTCTGTTACAGAAGTTTGTACCACTAACAAAAGATGTACTTCTGGATTTCATTAAAACTTAATATTTTCATTTGTAATAGATATCAGTTTGTTCGTATTAATTGTTAGCCTATCAAACATCTATTTCAAAAAAATTCTATACATCTTTTTCCTTGTTTCCACTATAAATGATAAATGAGTTACTAAATTAATTCTCATTTATTACCCACTAAATATGGGGTTTCAATCCTTTTTATCTTTCAAATTATATGGCCTCTATAGCCATTTAATGCTTATAGGTCTCTAAATTGATAAAGAATTTTGTCGGTCACCATATGGACTCTAGGGTATCACTAAAATTAAGGTCGAGCTTTTCCTAGAAGGTCCAATAAATACTATTTTATGGTTAGAATAGAAATATACGTGTTTTAAATATATACATATACTTATTTATTTGTACTAATTTTTTTGAAAATACATTTTCAAAGTAATACGTACGTCTCCTGTATGATAATTTCCTTGTATCGGGTAACCTAGGCTTTGATACCAACTGTAATAATCTTCTTGGAGTGCGCCTAAATCCCAACCTATAAAAGGCATATCGGAACTTAGAGTCATTCTAAGCAAGTCGTTGGTTTCTATATGAAATAAATAACATATCCAAATTAAAAACGAAATTAGAATCTCACAGCGGATGAGACAAAATATAATAACCAAAATAAACGTACCCTTTTCATAAAGACCATAATAATGTCGGTTACATCAAAATTCCAAATATCATAACAAGGTACATTAATAATATCCCATAAATACATAAAACTGCTACACATAATAATAAACTAAGATAAAATCTCCAACACCAAGCTCTAGTCTTCATCACGCCATCAATCAAGCATTCCGACCAACTAACCTATGTTGTTAAGAAAAGGGGGTCAGAACAAAAATGTTCTGGTGAAGGAAAATTACATAAGCTTAAAGAGATTTCCTATACTTGGAAGTATAAACTCATCAGGATATGTCTCGGATATTTCAACACACAATTAAATATGACTTACACATGCATTAAATAGGCGGACTATCCTACAGTCACTTAAGGTCATCATGTGCATGTAAGGGTTGATTCTTATGATCACTTAATACCCTAAGGGTGATTTCTATAATCACTTAAGACCCCACCAGGCGGACTCTAGTTCGGTCACTTAAGGCCATCCTATATTTATTTAATTATGGGCGGATTCCTATGATTACTTAAGACCCTATAGGCGGATCATTTCACTTACTTACGACCCTATGGCGGACTCTAATTTCTCAATACCTTATTTAACATTATCAAATATTCCCTTAATTTTAATGCAAGAAATAGTAATTTTCTGCTTAATACCTAGTGAGGGGAGACACCCATCTCCATTTATGACCCATCTGACGGGCCCTTGTGTTTCTATTTAACTGGCATTACGGGTGAACTCCTAGTCACTTAATACATCCCTTAGACAAGCGATCCCTTTTACATGCTATTTAGAACTCTTATTAGCCCATCCATAGGTATGGCCTCACATAACCCCTAAATAGGAAGCATATAACTTCTGAAGAACTACCATACTCATCTGTATATTTTTTTATTAAGGACCATCTAACACTTCATAAGCTTATAAGAGAAAAATGGACCCAATGATCACTTAAGAACTAATAAGGGAAGGTCACACGACTTTGGTCCAGAACTAAGGAGTGGACCTAGTCCTAACCATTTAATTTCCAAACAACGTAGGTCAGCCACTTAATACCTTCTTGAGGCAAACCTTCTTCACATATGTATTTATTACACTAGATGTCCCACATTAAACTAATTACTTGTATATGCTGGATTTGTCGGGTGGTTCCGGATGGAATTCTGCTACAAGTGAGCTTAACCTCACGTGGTCATGTATTTATTTAATGTCCCATGGCGCAAGACTTCTCACATTAACCCAACTTCTTGTAGATGTGGGATATTTCGGTCGGTTCTAGACAGGCTTCTACTACAAGTAGGGGTTAACCTCATGTCTTTGTGTCATTTACTTTAATAAAAGCCATTGATACTCACACTCATACAAATTTTCCTATGGGTACATTTTAAATTCGAATTCCTAATTAAAAGCATATAATATGCATTTATATTACGTAAATTACGCTATTAATTATAATAAATAAAACGTGGTTAAAGCATGCGTAAAGAAACATCTTAAAATATAGAAATTTGAATCCTAACCTAAAATCAAGGTTTACGAGTTTATTTCCTAAACTTTCTCAACATAACATATGGTGTTTATTCACATTCAAGTCAATAATAGCCAAATAACCGAACATAAACAAAATAACTTGCAATCTAGGTTCTAAGGATTACCACAGTAATAAAAGAAAGTAAAATGCATAATATGCCAACATAATACGTATTTTCCTTCTAGTATTGCTTTACTTCCATATAACATATTTACACAAAAATTAAGATTTTGGTAATATGTGCCTTATTATATTTAAACCATCTGTTTATAAAATTAGTGATTTAAACATACATAAATTACAATACCCAAATCTGTGTTTTTGTATAAACTAGATTTACAATAAGTTAATAAGAAAGTAAATCAACTAAATGATAAAATCATACAATACCGAAAAATAAATTCTTTCTTACATTCATAACCAAAATCCAATATTATCACAATGATTGACCATTTTTGAAGTTACTTAGAGATTTAGGGTATTTCTACGTGTTTAGTTTTCATAGGAATCCCAAATATCTTTTAGGAATAACACTCCAAATTCTACCTACAATTATAGAAAATAGCAAACTTAATATAATTCCCACTCACAGAATTACTTGGAAGAAAACAAGAAAGTTTTGTAGAACTGAAATCTGGATTGAATCCTCGAAATAACATACTCCAAATATTCCTCCTATATATAAGAATCATGTTAGAAACTTATATACATATAATTATAATTTCAAATTATAATAAGAAATCAGATAAGAGAAGATAGAAAATTGGTTAAGAAGAAATCTAACCTGACCTAGCTAAATTCTGGAATATAGAAAAATGAAGGAGAATCGGAGTAGAGGCAGAGTTGAGAAGGCAATGTAGGGTTTGGAGAGGAGGCTAGGGCCTTATTTATATCTATTGAAGTATGTGTGGACCATCAGATTCTTTTTATAAAATCTCAACAGTTCATTCCAACATAATTAGATAAAAAACCAAACTAAAATGGACCTTCACCTTCCCTTCTCTCTTAAAGGCGGTCGACAACCTCCCAAGGAGAGCGGTGAACCCCTAGGTCGACCCCCATTGAGGAGAGGCGGTTGACCCCCTTAAGGGTCAGGCGTGGTAGAATTAATTCTCCAGATCATTTCTTTTGTTTAATTCGTTATTAATGCTCAATAATTCTTTCCGTTTATTACAAGCGTTGTCTCCATCTTATATGATTATATATATACACTATTTTGGAATACAAAAGGAATATTCCATATGAAATAGGTATTCATTTTTATTTCAGATTTATATTTTACGGTTTGAATTTCAAATGATGCGTGTATATTAAGCTTGTATAACTTTTTTATTCGTAACTTTTCATATGAACTCCGTTTTCGGTAAATAAAATAAGAAAACGGACTAAAATATTGCCACGAATATAATTATAATATTTTCATGGCCAAATTCCCTATTATTAAATATTCATATTTTCAGCTCATTAATATTTTATTAATTATTATTGTTAATTATTAATTGAATTATCTGTGTCTATTTAGGTATACTTTATGAGGTGTTACATTTTTCTTCAATGATCAAGCTTCTGAAAGTATGCAGGAGGCAGTAGTTACTTTACAAGTTTCATTCCATTGGGTTTCTTAATTTTAGCTGAATGTAATAGCACGAATGATATGCCAATATATGTTTGACTCTGATCGACCAAAGGGGAATCTTCCTATTTTTTCCTTCAAAGAATTTATTTTTTAATAATTATACTTAATATGAAAAGGGCTTTGCACACGGAATATAATGAATATTTAACATGAAGGATTGTATTGTAAATTTGTTTTGATTCTTGCGTATTCTAATGATATGATAAACTAATGAGCTGTATCATATTGTCGGAAGCTAATACTATAGATGACTGCAACATTTGTAGTGCTTGGTTTTTGGCAACAGAAAATGGTGTTTTACAGAATATGACTCATTATCCATAATTTATCGAGTGAGTAGACCATATCAGGATAACGGTATGGACTGGAAGAAAGAAAAAGTACCAAGAAATTGTTGATAATTCGAAGTGCTTTTGTTACACTCAAAGTGGGGGTATTGTATAGTGGAGACACTAACGGATTAGCAGTGAGGATCAGTATAAGCTAGAGAGCTAAACTGGGTTTAGTGACTAGCTTTAAGCTTTGTGACAAGTATTAAGCTTTGGACTGGATACAAAAATACAATGAAAATTGGGATTTACATTAGTCCTTAGCATTGTGGTCGTATGATTTATCGTGTATTAAGGGCATATAGAGAGTGATAGGTAGGATATTGCTTGATGGATATCATTGTTGATATGATTGCTTTGGTTGCTCTCTTGGGTATGTTATCACCCGTAAGTATTACGAAGAAGGGTATTAGAGAACTGGGCCGATTGGACTTTGTCTATACTATTCTATATAGTACATTTATTTCATTATTAAACTGCAATTATATATATATATATATGTGTGTGTGTGTGTGTGTGTGTGTGTTAACTCTATGGAAGCAGGGACATATTATGTCTAATTCATGTACCTCAATCCAGTATCATATTTTTCTTGTATAATGTTTTGAGATTCATTTATTGCCTACAACAGGCTGTTTTCTAGTCCTAGATTTTATGTTTTTGGTTTTTATTATCATGGGTAATCATAAATGAGTAGACTAGATAACGTGTCTTATTGACACATAATTTTTAGGGATGAGCTATGAGGAGCTTTAATGTATATTATACTATGTTGATTTCCTTGCTTTATGTTGGATAGTTCCGTGGAGCCTTAGCAGTACTGTTGGATTTTTTCTTTTGCTTGCAGGTGAAGCTTCATTGAGGTTGCATGCATTCTATATGATTTTTTTTTTATAAATTCATGATATTACTTCGATGCTATTTCACTTGGTTATCACTCACTATTATGTTTTATATTTTATATTATATTTTATCCATTTACAATGAGATGCACAATGGACTTTATTGTTTTCTTCACTCTGACGACCATTTTTTATTGACTAGGCATAGTTTTGAGTACGCTTGTTGGCTAATTAGTGTCAGTAGTAAGAGGTGATCGTCACAATCACAACACATAGAGATGGACATTTATTGGTTAAACTAAATAAACCAACTAAATTTGGTTGATTTTTTCTGGCTTTTTAGTTAATTTATTCATTTTTTTTTTGTTATTTTTAACATATTGGTCGAATTTTGTTTTAATATTTGAACACCGAACCAATCATTTTAACCAAATTTAAATTAATTTATTTTAAAATAACAAAATTACATATCAGTACAATTATTTATATTATTTTCATTACTGCATTTTCTTTTAGTTCATATTTTTGAGCAAGATGGTTGTGTAGAGCGGTTCTACATGGCCGGTTCTTTTAGTTCATATTAATATTCCTAGAAGAGAACTTTATTTTTTTGAAATGTTTGCATCATGCGAACCAATTAGTTATAGTTACTTCCTTCTTTTCTAATGTCTATGGACCGCAAGACTCCAATGAAAGATCTGAGCTATGGTAGAACTGCTTAGGATATGCTACTCACGTTAATGGATCTTGGGTTATCGGTGGCGATTTCAATACCACCATAGCCTCCCTTGAAAGAAATCTAGGCAATCTCTCTCAAGATTCGGTAGCTTTCAACTCCTTCATCAATTCTTGCTCGCTCATTGACCTGCCTATTAATAATCGCTTATTCACCCGGTCAAACCGTAGATCAATCCCATTGCTAGCCAAGCTTGACCGCTTCTTCTTTATCTCAGTTTGGGATGACCTCCACCCTTTTTCTTTGGTCAAGGGATTATCTACTATTATCTCCGATCACTGTCCCCTTCTTCTCGATTCTGGTTCCCTACCCACTCCTAAACGACCTTTCAAATTCGAACGTCTCTGGTTACTTGTAATGACCCGCAAATCCGTACTATCTGAGTTGACTAATAATACCACACGTCCAACCCAAATTGCACAGAAATACGAATCATTTTTTTAGAAAGAAGTTAGAGGATGAGAAATAGAAAGAAAGAAATATTAGAATAGAAGATAATAAAGAAGAAAAATCTCACAGCGGAACGAATAAAATATATTAAATAACATAACTTTTTGAAATACAAATCAATAATTTTATATACATACCATCATCAGAGCACAACAGTTATTCCTGGAATAGTTATAAACACCTGTTTCCAGATACAAACATAGTACACAGCGGAAATATGATAATCTATAGCTAACTGGTGAAGCCTCTTGCTTCCAACTCCTCCAAATGAATCTGTAAAATCCCGACTACTTGACTGCCTGTACAAATTTGGGCACCCAAGAGTTTAGGGAAAAACAAACAAAATAACTATGGGTCAGTCATGGGACTGGTGTGAGTAAACTCCAACCATTTGTTTAACTTTCAAAATCTTTTCGAAAGAAAAGATAATTGTAAGACCAGCCCACACAAAAACATGGACGGTTTTTACCTTACTATAACCCAAAATACTTTGATACCAAATCCAGTGATATTATAATAATGTCTACATCAAATAAATGGAATCTAGCGGAACGCTTGCATCTCACGCTCCATATATAATATAAAATCAAAAACCGCATGGCTCTTATTGGAGGTTGAATTTCCAACTATGACAAGGTATGGAACCACCTTCCGATAGTGTATCTCTAGAGAGGAATACACTGGGTTCAACAAGAACATCTTGCAACCCGGCCCACACATGACCAACCACTCATTTCGCTTGAGTGTATCGAATGTATATCACCAACGGTAGGGATCAGCAACCGTTTCCCGAATGGGACAACATCGAATAGAATAATGAATTAAATGAATCTTTAGATAGGTGATTATACACCCTAATGGAAGCGACCCACATAGCCATGTTGCCTGCCCGATTTTTGTCATTTCCCGGTTGTTGAGGCCTGAGGCTACGCTCACTTGCCATTCATTTATAGTACAATCACTTTGAATGCCACATTGTCAGATTCGTTAATCATTAATTGATTTGCACAAATATTATGGATATTATGCTAAGGGAATAAATACGTTGCCACCATATATATTTATACAGACCAAATCATTAGATCATTGGAAATACTCTGTCAGACATTCGTCCGTATACGCTCGTCCTGGGATTGAACGAAAATGAAGGCACAATTTCTATTAATAGAAAAAGTCCTTGCACTTCACTCCATCTTCGATTATCTTCATATAATCTGATTCGCAACGCTACTGCCAATACAGAGTGGTTCACAGATAATAATCCAACCGGTCTCTCCATATTGACAACGATATTAGCAAATACTTCGATAGTGGGTTATTTAACTATCGAAGAAAAACAAACATCCATTCAAAACAACCAAACAATCACTGGACCCCTTGATTACTATTCATTAATTAAATCACCCTTTCCATTTTCTTATCAATATTTGTTAAACAAATATTTTCAATTATCATTTGGAAAACATTTCTATATCTCGCCTTCTTTTATTTTCTACACTTAGAAAATATATTCTATATGAAATTGAAACGATTTCAATCACTTATCTCTTTTCCGACTACTTTAATTATACTCAAGAAATATTTACTTTTATATTTCCAAAATTCCATCACTTGAGTTAAAACGAATGCTGTGTAAAACATCGTTACAACAACCCAAAATATTTTATTCAACTAACTATTATTCAAACACTTCTCGTCGAGACTGTGTCTTGCTATTTATTAATTAAAAATGAAATCAATCAAGTTAGGGTAAAATTCCCTCTCAGACCTTGATTGAAAACATCAATAACTTCAAAACAGACAAAACAACTTACCTCGAATAAACACACCATAAAACCCAATTATTCATTTTTAAAACATGTAAATGGTTCGCTTTCTATTTCTAATTTAAAATTTTCCTTTTGTTTACAATATTCTATTTTTAATTTCGTTTCCTTATCGAATTCTATATATATCGATACATTGATTTTTAACTATCAAATTATCTTAAAAATATTCTAACTCCTTAAATTTCCGGAAAATTTCGCCATAACCTCCCTTGTACCGGGAGCATCGGGATATTTCAAATAGCCTCCCATGGCCCTCACCAATCCAAAAGAAAAAGAAAAAGCCAAGCAGCTTGCCGATACAGCGCATAAAATCTCATATATGAATTTAAACATGTACCTTATTGTCGGGCACATAAATTAAAATCTTCATATACTTCATCCCATACTTGTCTAACCCATGCTCACCTGTTTTCAATTCAATTCAACACAATCCAATCGTTTTAAATTCAGTTTCGCTCATTTATTCTTTAATTAGCTATTTTGCCTGTTTCACTTCTTTGTTTGAACATAACATGTTCAAACAAAATATTTAACTTACTCATATCCCAATTGAATTCCAATTTCAATTCTAGTTTTCCTTTCCGATTTTGAATATAAAATTTCAAATAGAATTCACTTATTCAAAGCCCAATATCAATTCAAAATCACATTAACTAATTACTATTCAAATTAGTTAATTCTATTCAATAATCAAAAATCTGATTTCTGTTTCAAAAATCCTTTCATTACCCCACCTGAGTTCACATATAATCTACAACTCAAGTCCGAAATTTTCTAAATAGAGATTCGGATTTTATTCGCTTAAAATCCTTTTATAAATTAAATAAACCGTTATGGTTTTAACATGGTTATGGCGCTGTTTTTCTGAAAATTTGATTTTGATATAACTCAAAATCTATTCAACGAAATCCAGAATTTTCTCCTCCATTTGAAAACTATTATCAAATCGGTCCTGACGATTCTTGTTTCAAAGAATTCCGACTTCAATTGAGTTATGTATACTCAATTGAAGTTCGAAACATCAATTTACGAACTGCAGCGCTGCGGCGAGTTCGTTTTAATTATATATATATATATATAAAATCTTTTAAACTTCGTTTAAAATGAACTCAATAACATTTTAACTCTATTTGAATTTTCTTGATTCAAACTCCATCTTCACTTTTATTTGAATTCTATATTCAAATTCCAATTTCACTTCTATTTGAATCCTATATTCAAATTTCATATTTTAAATTCCATTTGAATTATATATTTAAATCCCATAGTTTAAAATTCCATTTGAATGCTATATTCAAATTCTTTAGTTTAAATTCCATTTGAATTCTTTTTGAATTCTACATTCAAATTCCTTATTTAATTCTCTTTGAATTCAAATTCCATATTTATTCTATTTGAATTTCAAATAGTCAAACTCCGATTTAATTCTATTTGAAATTTCAAATATTCAAACTCCTTTTTAATTCTATTATTCAAATTCTATTTCAAATTCCCTTATTCAAATTCTATTTCAAATTCCCTTATTCAAATTCTATTTCATTCCTATATTCAAATTCTATATTTGAATTCGTATTTGAATTTTCTATATTTAAACTCCATTCAATTTCTATAAAACAATTCCATTTAAATTTCTACATTCAAATTCTAAATTTGAATTTCCTTTGTTTAAATTCCATTTGAATTCTATTCGAATTCTATATTCAAATTACATTTGAATTTCTATATTTACCTCCATTTCACTTCTATTTTCAAATTCTATATTTAAATTTCATTTGAACTTTCTTTGTTCAAATCCATTTTGAATTCCTTTGAATTCAAATTCTATTCCAATTCCTTTGAATTCAAATTCCTATTTATTCAAATTCTATATTTCCAAATTCTATTCAAATTCTAATTTCAATTTGACTTCTATTTAAATAAAATTCGAATTAATCGAATTCAAATCATAAATCCTTACGGATTTATTTTAGTCCAATTTATATTCTGAACATTAGAATAAATTCCATCGTTTATTTCTTTAAAACAATTTCCCCATTTTTATTTTTATATTCGCATTTGAATTTAAATATTCAAATTATCCAACGATAATTTTTCCCACTACATTTATAAACCTTGTTTATAAATTCAATTCAATTCCCTTGAAATTTCCAATTTACAAACATTGTTTGTAAATTTCAAAATTTCCATCTCCTATATATATTTATAACATTGTTCAGTACTTGTTTTATCTATTCAAAACAAGTCAATATTTTTAATCCATTCGAATTTCAATTTCTATTATTAGAAAAATATAATTTTCCATTTAAAATCTCAAAATCTCTTTTGCAATATTTTTATAGATCAATATTCAGGCCCAGTGGTATTTCAAACAATCAAAACAACCAATTATAATTGATAGGTTTTCTAACACATCATATACGACAGCATATGTGCAAACAAACAACGAACAGACAATATATTTTGAGGAATCCAGTTGGATCCCTCCAACCTGTTTTTCCTGCATCCACAGACGTTAGTCAAAAGAAATAATACCCATCCTTCTTCAAGGCAGGATATCGCGGTATAAAAAGGGATCCACTTATATACGTGGGCGTAGGGTCATCCGCTAATGATACTGCGGGCATCCGCTAATGATACTGCAGGAATCAATCCAATCACCAAACCAATATATATATAATAGTCAACCCTAAATAACTAATATATTTAAAGCAACCCGAAAAATCCATACAAGCAACAACAATTATTTTTAACGAATAAAAAAAATTCTAAATAAAAGATGAGTGAGGTTTACTCACCGGGATATTTATTTTTTGCTTGTACCAATTTATATTTCTTTTCTATTGATTTTCCAGTCTCCAACTCCTCATGAAAATTCCATTCGATTTATCCTTGCCTAAGCAAAAATCCAAACTTTGTAAATGAGCAAATGGATTCCCTTTAACAAGGCCTTGTATAATTTTATCATGACATTCATTGTTTAAGCTCTCGAACAATTTAAATGTAACTAAAATTAAACTGCTAAATTTAAGAATAACCTTTTTAATCAAACTGTTAGACACTGTCAAAATATGCGACTTCATTCCCTTGATTTCGAAATGCTTGATCCAAGCTTGAACAGTATGAATGATATTCATTAGAAAATCATTGAAAGGAACTGTTGACTATTGAAAACTTTGCTTCTTTATCTAAATTTTCAACAGAACCCTCCTTCAGATCGTAGACTGTTTTCACGATCGAACCCCTCCATAATGAACAACGTTGTCTCGCCTTGCTCGATCACCTCCGACATCGATCTTCCAAATATGAAACTTTTCATACGTGTGTTCGAACTCTCCATCCTCCTTTGCAAATGAACGGACAAACCCAATCAAAGTACCCAATCAACAACTCGTTTGCTTATCCCATTCGCGACTGCTTCCGCCAATCACTCCTCTCACTGTTGCATCCCCCTCAGAACCCCTAATCACCTAAGGACGAACTCCATTTCGCAAATCAGAACATCGTCGATCCCCATTGTAACTCGCCGTCGCACTCCCTTTGACATACCCATCTCGAGACAATCGCGACCCCCCTATTCGTACTTGCCGAACCCTAGCTTTTTTGAGCCCTGAAAACCCATCGCGAGCTGCGTCGAGCTTCCTAGGAGTATCGCGATTCGATTCCCTCCCTACTTTTTTTTATTATATTTGAATCAAGTTCGATCTGATTTGAAGGAGAAAGATTCACTATTTTAAATGAAACGGGAGAAAACAATTCAATTTCGAATGACTGGAAATGAAAGAAATGGGCTTGAGATGTTTTTTCGTGGGTTTAGGAAGGCATAAATAAGGAAGGCCGATGGTGTTATATAGGTGCGAAGGGAACCATACGTACAAGAGCCATTAATTTGATTTGATTTCGTATTTAATACGATTTGATATAAAGGGATTTTTATTTCTTTTAAACTGATTCTGATTTGATCTTCGATTTGATTTTGATCCTATCCACTAATCAAATAAATCGGGGTTCACAATTAAAAATCGTAAACCGTTATTTTAGCGTACCGACCGTCGTTATAATGTTATAACGCTATTTTGAATTCAACGAAATAGATTATACAATTTAATTTGAACGTATATTTAAAATAGCCATATTAAATCAATTTAAATTTAAAACAAATAAATTCTTCAACAATAAATTTCTACTATCATCGTTCATATTTAAATAGTATATATATATATTGATCATCTAAACCATTTCGATTCAGTTTTATCTTTGAATTAAATTATTCAGTTCTCGTATTTCGATAATTATCAAAATAAATCGTATTTCGATTATTTAATCGATAACCCAATAAAATACCATTTATTTTATAAATTCAATATTTAAAACCATACTAAATATTTAAAATAATTCGACCAAAAATCCGGGTCGTTACATTCTTCCCCCCTTAAAATAATTTCGTCCTCGAAATTGCTAAGGTAGGAAAAATGGTACAAATCCATTACTTTTCAAAATCTCACTTATGTTGAAACTCATCTCTTCATATTTCAACAAATTTAATTCCACCAAAATTTTTGGTCTTCCTTCATTTAATTCGAATGATCTACGATCAATCCATTTATATCCAATATATATATTCCATTAAACCTATTCAAATTGATTCTGGTCAATTTATTTACTTCAATCCATTTAAACTTCCACATTCACATTCCTGGGATTTCATTTTAAATTCTTTCGAAATCACATAAATATATACTTATATTTATTCCCATTTCAAATTCAAAACATTTGAATTTTTCCAAACTATTTGTTTTCTTCCAAACAAATTTCTATCAAAAACTTTTCTAAGGTAGCAATCCATCACCTAGAAACTCTAAAATGAACACTGATGATGCTGCAGTCATCATCAGAATTATTTCCCAGCCACTAAAGTGAGTTCAGTGCTTTAACACTTTCAGAATCCATTCAAAATGATTTTCATTCAAAAATCCTCCTGAAAAAAAGCTATATTATTTTAATATACTTTGAAAGATATTTTCCAACTTCCCAGGATTTAAATTCTGAATTCTGTTTTGAATTCAATTTTAATTCATCTCATTTGAATATTATCAAACAACACATCCAATAATTTTCGAAAATTATTATTTCTATATCAAAATAGAATTTTGGGTAAAATTATTTCATTCACCCACTTTAAAACAATACCGTGTTCAATCTTCTGTTCAAGTGTTTAGAAATTCCTATCGACTTCGTGGCGTCCCACTATTCGATCAGAATTCATAATCCACTCAGCAGACTAGCCAGCACAATATAAACCAATTTTTATATCAATTTACAAATACGCTCTCTCGCATAATATACTCAACTCATTCTAGGGTACTACTGACCCTATCTCTAATGAGCACAATTCCACAAAGCCTAGGGGTTCGCTCAACCTAAGCTCTGATACCAACTGTAATGAACCGCAAATCCGTACTATCAGGGTTGACTAATAATACCACGTCCAACCCAAATTGCACAGAAATACGAATCATTTTTTTAGCAAAGAAGTTAGAGGATGAGAAGTAGAAAGAAAGAAATATTAGAATAGAAGAAAACAAAGAAGACAAATCTCACAGCGGAACGAATAAAATATATTAAATAACATAACTTTTTGAAATACAAATCAATAATTTTATATACATACCATCATCAGAGCATAACAGTTATTCCTGGAACAGTTATAAATACTTGTTTCCAGACACAAACATAGTACACAGCAGAAATATGATAATCTATAGCTAACTGGTGAAGCCTCCTGCTTCCAACTCCTCCAAATGAATCTGTAAAATCCCAACTACTTGACTGCCCGTACAAATTTGGGCACCCAAGAGATTAGGGAAAAACAAACAAAATAACTCTGGGTCGGTCATGGAACTGGTGTGAGTAAACTCCAACCATTTGTTTAACTTTCAAAATCTTTTCGAAAGAAAAGATAATAGTAAGACCAGCCCACACAAAAACATGGACGGTTTTTACCTCACTATAACCCAAAACACTTTGATACCAAATCCAATGATATTATAATAATGTCTACATCAAATAAATAGAATCTAGCGAAACGCTTGCATCTCACGCTCCATAGATAATATAAAATCAAAAACCGCATGGCTCTTATTGGAGGTTGAATTCCCAACTATGACAAGGTATGGAACCACCTTCCGATAGTGTATCTCTAGAGAGGAATACACTGGGTTCAACAAGAATATCTTGCAACCCGGCCCACACATGACCGACCACTCATTTCGCTTGAGTGTATCTAATGTATATCACCAACGGTTGGGATCAGCAACCGTTTCCCGAATGGGGCAGCATCGAATAGAATAAGGAATTAAATGAATCTCTAGATAGGTGATTATACACCTTAATGGGAGCGACCAACATAGCCATGCCGCCTGCCCGATTTTTGTCATTTCCCGGTTGTTGAGGCCTGAGGCTACGCCCACTTGCCATTCATTTATAGTACAATCACTTTGAATGCCACATTGTCAGATCCGTTAATCATTAATTGATTTGCACAAATATTCCGGATATTATGCTAAGGGAATAAATCCGTTGCCACCATATATATTTATACAGACCAACTCATTAGATCATTGGAAATACTCTGTCAGACATTCGTCCATATACGTTCATCCTGAGATTGAACGAAAACGAAGGCACAATTTCTATTAATAGAAAAAGTCCTTGCACTTCACTCCATCTTCGATTATCTTCATATAATCTGATTCGCAACGCTACTGCCAATACAGAGTGGTTCACGGATAATAATCCAACCGGTCTCTCCATATTGACAACGATATTGGCAAATACTTCGATAGTGGGTTATTTAACTATCGAAGAAAAACAAACATCCATTCAAAACAACCAAACAATCACTGGGCCCCTTGATTACTATTCATTAATTAAATCACCCTTTCCATTTCCTTATCAATATTTGTTAAACAAATATTTTCAATTATTATCTCGGTGTCTTACATGCTTTGGAAAACATTTCTATATCTCGCCTTCTTTTATTTTCTACACTTAGAAAATATATTCTATTTGAAATTGAAACGATTTCAATCACTTATCTCTTTTCCGACTACTTTAATTATACTCAGGAAATATTTACTTTTATATTTCCAAAATTCCATCACTTGGGTTATAACGAATGTTGTGTAAAACATCGTTACAACAACCCAAAATATTTTATTCAACTAACTATTATTCAAACACTTCCCTTAGAGACTGGGTCTTGCTATTTATCAATTAAAAATGAAATCAAT
This sequence comes from Allium sativum, assembly GCA_030737875.1. Classification (NCBI taxonomy): domain Eukaryota; kingdom Viridiplantae; phylum Streptophyta; class Magnoliopsida; order Asparagales; family Amaryllidaceae; genus Allium; species Allium sativum. The sequence continues at coordinate 9,020,062 of CM060926.1, read as the reverse complement.
CAAGTTGAGGTAAAATTACCTCTCAGACCTTGACTGAAAACATCAATAACTTCAAAACAGACAAAACCACTTACCTCGAATAAACACACCATAAAACCCAATTATTCATTTTTAAAACATGTAAATGGTTTGCTTTCTATTTCTAATTTAAAATTTTCCTTTTGTTTACAATATTCTATTTTTATTTTCGTTTCCTTATCGAATTCTATATATATCGATTTATTGATTTTTAACTATCAAATTATCTTAAAAATATTCTAACTCCTTAAATTTTCGGAAAATTTCGCCATAACCTCGCTTGTACCGGGAGCCTCGGGATATTTCAATAGCCTCCCATGGCCCTCACCAATCCAAAAGAAAAAGAAAAAGCCAAGCGGCTTGCCGATACGGCGCATAAAATCTCATATATGAATTTAAACATGTACCTTATTGTCGGGCACATAAATTAAAATCTTCATATACTTCATCCAATACTTGTCTAACCCATGCTCACCTGTTTTCAATTCAATTCAACTCAATCCGATCGTTTTAAATTCAGTTTCGCTCATTTATTCTTTAATTAGCTATTTTGCCTATTTCACTTCTTTGTTTGAACATAACATGTTCAAACAAAATATTTAACTTACTCATAACCCAATTGAATTCCAATTTCAATTCTAGTTTTCCTTTCCGATTTTGAATATAAAATTTCAAATCGAATTCACTTATTCAAAGTCCAATATCAATTCAAAATCACATTAACTAATTACTATTCAAATTAGTTAATTCTATTCAATAATCAAAAATCTGATTTCTGTTTCAAAAATCCTTTCATTACCCCACCTGAGTTCACATATAATCTACAACTCAAGTCCGAAATTTTCTAAATAGAGATTCAGATTTTATTCGCTTAAAATCCTTTTATAAATTAAATAAACCATTATGGTTTTAAAATGGTTATGCCGCTGTTTTTCTGAAAATTTGATTTTGATACAACTCAAAATCTATTCGACGAAATCCAGAATTTTCTCCTCTATTTGAAAACTATTATCAAATTGGTCCTGACGATTCTTGTTTCAAAGAATTCCGACTTCAATTGAGTTCTGTATACAAGTTCGAAACGCCAATTTACGAACTGCAGCGCTGCGGCGAGTTCGTATTAATTATATTTATATATATAAACTTTTAAACTTCGTTTAAAATGAACTCAACTTCATTTTAACACTATTTGAATTTTCTTGATTCAAACTCCATCTTCACTTTTATTTGAATTCTATATTCAAATTCCAATTTCACTTCTATTTGAATCCTATATTCAAATTTCATATTTTAAATTCCATTTGAATTACATATTTAAATCCCATAGTTTAAAATTCCATTTGAATGCTATATTCAAATTCTTTAGTTTAAATTCCACTTGAATTCTTTTTGAATTCTACATTCAAATTCCTTATTTAATTCTCTTTGAATTCAAAATCCATATTTATTCTATTTGAATTTCAAATATTCAAACTCCGATTTAATTCTATTTGAAATTTCAAATATTCAAACCCATTTTTAAGTCTATTATTCAAATTCTATTTAAATCCTCTTATTCAAATTCTATTTCAAATTCCCTTATTCAAATTCTATTTCATTCCTATATTCAAATTCTATATTTGAATTCATATTTGAATTTTCTATATTTAAACTCCATTCAATTTCTATAAACCAATTCCATTTAAATTTCTACATTCAAATTCTAAATTTGAATTTCCTTTGTTTAAATTCCATTTGAATTCTATTCGAATTCTATATTCAAATTACATTTGAATTTCTATATTTAACTCCATTTCACTTCTATTTTCAAATTCTATATTTAAATTTCATTTGAACTTTCTTTATTCAAATCCATTTTGAATTCCTTTGAATTCAAATTATATTCCAATTCCTTTGAATTCAAATTCTTATTTATTCAAATTCTATATTTCCAAATTCTATTCAAATTCTAATTTCAATTTGACTTCTATTTAAATAAAATTCGAATTAATCGAATTCAAATCATAAATCCTTACGGATTTATTTTAGTCCAATTTATCTTCTGAACATTAGAATAAATTCCATCGTTTATTTCTTTAAAACGATTTCCCCATTTTTATTTTTATATTCACATTTGAATTTAAATATTCAAATTATCCAACGATAATTTTTCCCACTACATTTATAAACCTTGTTTATAAATTCAATTCAATTCCCTTGAAATTTCCAATTTACAAACATCGTTTGTAAATTTCAAAATTTCCATCTCCTATATATATTTATAACATTGTTCAGTACTTGTTTATCTATTCAAAACAAGTCAATATTTTTAATCCATTCGAATTTCAATTTCTATTATTAGAAAAATAGAATTTTCCATTTAAAATCTCAAAATCTCTTTTGCAATATTTTTATAGATCAATATTCAGGCCCAGTGGTATTTCAAACAATCAAAACAACCAATTATAATTGATAGGTTTTCTAACACATCATATACGACAGTATATGTGCAAACAAACAACGAACAGACAATATATTTTGAGGAATCCAGTTGGATCCCTCCAACCTGTTTTTCCTACATCCACAGACGTTAGTCAACAGAAATAATACCCATCCTTCTTCAAGGCAGGATATCGCGGTATAAAAGGGGATCCACTTATATACGTGGGCGTAGGGTCATCCGCTAATGATACTGTGGGCATCAGCTAATAATACTGCGGGAATTAATCCAATCACCAAACCAATATATATATATATATAATAGTCAACCTTAAATAACTAATATATTTAAAGCAACTTGAAAAATCCAAACAAGCAACAACAATTATTTTTAACGAATAAAAATAATTCTAAATAAAAGATGAGTGAGGTTTACTCACCGGGATATTTATTTTTCGCTTCTACCAATTTATATTTCTTTTCTATCGATTTCCCAGTCTGTAACTCCTCATGAAAATTCCATTCGATTTACCCTTGCCTAAGCAAAAATCCGAACTTTGTAAATGAGCAAATGAATTCCCTTTAACAAGGTCTTGTATAATTTTATTATGACATTCTTTATTTAAGCCCTCGAACAATTTAAATGTAACTAAAATTAAATTGCTAAATTTAAGAATAACCTTTTTAATCAAACTGTTAGACACTGTCAAAATATGCGACTTCATTCCCTTGATTTCGAAATGCTTGATCCAAGCTTGAACAGTAAGAATGATATTCATTAGAAAATCATTGAAAGGAACTATTGACTGTTGAAAACTTTGCTTCTTTATCTAAATTTTCAACAGAACCCTCCTTCAGATCATAGACTGTTTTCACGATCGAACCCCTCCATAATGAACAACGTTGTCTCGCCTTGCTCGATCACCTCTGACATCGATCTTCCAAATATGAAACTTTGCATACGTGTGTTCGAACTCCCCATCCTCCTTTGCAAATGAACGGACAAACCCAATTAAAGTACCCCATCAACAACTCGTTTGCTTATCCCATTCGCGACTGCTTCCGCCAATCACTCCTCTCACTGTTGCATCCCCCTCGGAACCCCTAATCACCTAAGGACGAACTCCATTTCCCAAATCAGAACTTCGTCGATCCCCATAGTAACTCGCCGTCGCACTCCCTTTGACCTACCCATCTCGAGACAATCGCGACCCCCCCATTCGTACTTACCGAACCCTAGCTTTGCTGAGCCCTGAAAACCCATAGCAAGCTGCGTCGAGCTTCCTAGGAGTATCGCGATTCGATTCCCTCCCTACTTTTTTTTAATATTTGAATCGAGTTCGATCTGATTTGAAGGAGAAGGATTAACGATTTTAAATGAAATGGGAGAAAACAATTCGATTTCGAATGACTGGAAATGAAAGAAATGGGCTTGAGATGTTTTTTCGTGGGTTTGAGAAGGCATAAATAAGGATGGCCGATGGTGTTATATAGGTACGAAGGGAACCATACGTACATGAGCCATTAATTTGATTTGATTTCGTATTTAATACGATTTGATATAAAGGGATTTTTATTTCTTTTAAACTGATTCTGATTTGATCTTCGATTTGATTATGATCCTATCCACTAATCAAATAAATCGGGGTCCACAATTAAAAATCGTGAACCACTATTTTAGAGTACCGACCGTCGTTATAATGTCATAACGCTATTTTGAATTCAACGAAATAGAATATACAATTTAATTTGAACGTATATTTAAAATAGCCATATTAAATCAATTTAAATTTAAAACAAATAAATTCTTCAACAATAAATTTCTATTATCATCGTTCATATTTAAATAGTATATATATATTCATCATCTGAACCATTTCGATTCAGTTTTATCTTTGAATTAAATTATTCAGTTCTCATATTTCGATAATTATCAAAATAAATCGTATTTCGATTATTTAATCGATAACCCAATAAAATACCATTTATTTTATAAATTCAATATTTAAAACCATACTAAATATTAAAAATAATTCGACCAAAAATCTGGGTCGTTACGTTACTTGAACCATTTTTTGAGGATTTCATCAAACTGGCTTAGTCACAACTGATGCAATTTCAATCTGCCATAGAAAGAGTTGCTTTTAAACTTAGATCCCTACGAAAAATTATTCGGCCATGGGCTAATTTTGTCCGAGGTTCTCTTCGCACACACATCTCAGCTACCTAAGAAGATTTTCTAAATCTTAACATATTAAAGAATCTCGTCCCTTGACGAATGATGAAACCTACCGACTTAGGGAGTTAGAAGCTGAGCTTGACAGACTCATCAAACAGGAAGAAATTGGATGGAAGCAACGATCCAAAGCTAAATGGATTAAAGAAAGTGACAAAAATACTGCTTACTTTCATCGTCTCGCTAATGGCTGACACAGATTTACTTTCATCTCTGAGATTCAACATAATAACACAACATATTCGAACCAACCTGACCTCATTCGTTTCTTTACCGACTTCTACAATAACCTTCTTGGCAAAGACTCTCCTCCCCTTCCTTTCATCTACCAGGATCGTCTCTATCATGACCCTACTCCCATTCAGATAGATCATCGTTTTTCAGAAGATGAAATTCGGGCAGCGCTTAAAGACACGATAGACGATAAAGCTTCGGGACCAGATGGCTCCAGACCCTTCTTTTTCAAACATTTATGGTCAGTTGTTAAACCTGATATTTTAGATATACGTTGTAACACCCCGCATTTTATGACAAATAAATAATTAATAGTGCATATGTGTGTATATATATATGCATAGACATAAATATATATAAGAAGAATAAAATAATGATAATATGTGATTGCATGTAATAAATACATGCACTAAAAAAGAAGAAAAGATTAATGTAAATAAAAATGTAATGCATGCATTAAAAGAAAGAAATGATTGGTTGGATGCAGTGTAAATATGTTGCATGCACTGATTTACAAATATTATGCATTAATAATATAAAAAAAATAAAAGAAAAAGATGCATGCAAAATGATAAAGTTACATGCAATGGTTTAAATAAAAGATTACAACAAATATGAAAAAGAGGAACGAGAAAAGAACAATGACCACCATTGTTCTAAGCCTTATTAACAATAGCCTTAGTAGTCGAGTTGGTTAGAGCATATGGCTTGCATACAAGAGGTACAAAGTTCGATACCCACCGACATCATATTTTTGTTTTAAGGGAACGATTGAAATAACGCATGTTCTAAAGAGAAAATATGTATAAACGCATATATAAGGAAAGTATAGATATAAGGAAGTATAGAAAAAATATGTATGTATGTACATGAGAATATATGCGTATATATATATGCAGAATATATATATATATATACACACACACAAGAGAAAAGTTCAAGATAAGGCTGCAATCAAAGAAATATGGCAAGAATTAAATAACGGTACAACACCGTTTGAATTTTGAAAACGAATTAAAAGTTGTGCATATATATACGTGTAAAATGGTCATTAGAAGATTTGTAAACATATAAGGAGATTATATGTAAATATAATAGTTAAATAAATTCCAGAAATTCAAACATTCGAAAATTAAACTTCTGCGCCAAAACAGCTCGCGGGACCCATGGGGGGGTCGGCCTAGGGGACGACACACCAATAGAGGGGTCGACCCCACCATAGATCCGGGCAGATTCATCAATGAATCTGGACTGTTTTCTTAACGACGTTCATTGCTGACTCAGCGCCGCGTGCACGATAATATCCTAAATACCAATAAATAGGCTATTAAAGCCTAGCCTTAATCTCACATTTTCTGAGAAGCCGCCTAAGCTCTGCCATTCTTCTTCCTCCTCAAATCTCTTTAGAAAAATAGAATAATTAGTTTAGGAAAATTCTAAATCAAGATCTGGAGGAAAAGGATGAATATTAATAAAGAAGGTGTTCAGAATTCTATTCGGAGTAAGGTAATTTCTTGGATCTGGTCAATTTAATTTCTCCTCTTTCTTCCCATTTTCTTTTAGTAAGAATTATGGATCCATGGTTGTAAGGTTCTAAAGCCAGTTAGGGGAAGCCATAGAATGCTATATCTGGACCAGATTCCGGATTTGGAAAGCAAATTAGGTGAGTGGATTTAAGTTATATCAATTTTCATAATGGTATATTATTGTTTGGCATTCCCCGTTAATATGGAATGTAAATCTGCTAGAACGATTAAAGTAATGAAATGCTAATATGTCATGTTGAAATATTAGTATGTTAAAATATTAATATGTTGGAAAATTCATGTAACAACCCGAATTTTAACAACACGTTAAAATAAGAAATCAAGGCAGAATTAAATTTTAAAATTAGAATTAGGTGAAATGGACATCACCATTGCGTTCGTCTCGGAAAAATACATGAAATAGAGTCCGAGTTTTCGAAAATCGGAGTCCGTATGACCAAGATATGTCCAAAACAAGATTTCAGCAGATTTTCTAGCAGACTGACCCGTGTCGACTGTAGTGTCGACACCCAAGTCGACCTGCCCCCCTTGTGTCGACTGTAGTGTCGACTTCCCCCCTGTACAAGTCAACCTGGTCGGCCTGGGGTGGCCCAGAACCCATTTTTGAGGCCCGGGATGAGTTTTGATGGTCCGGATTGACTCTAGGGTTGATCTAAAGGCCCTAAATGGTTCCTACACTTGACTTCTTCCCCAAGACATGCTTTGGGTCTAGTTTGTTGGCTTGTGATGGATTTAGATGGCTAGGATCTAAACTAGGGTTTATCCTACGGCCTAAACTATCCTAATCTTCTATAAAAAGACCCTAACCTAATCTAAAACTCTCATAAATTGATCCTACAACTAGACTATGCCAAAATGTTTAGTCATGGCCTCCATCCTCTTGTCATAAATTCTATCTTCATTCACATGAGAGATTACATGATCATATGAGTGTATGAGAGTTTCTATGTTCATATGAGAGCTTCTAAACTTGATTTCAAGGCAAATCTTCATCAAAGCAAGGATCTTTCTTATTATTTTCTCAAGGGTTTTATTGGAGCTTATTGATTTGGGTTTTTTGCTAGTGTGGCTTCGTCTCAATCTTTTTATATATTGATTTGTGCCTTCATAGCATTGTAAGCCCCCTCCTACTCTTAGATATTAACTATGAAGTTAAATGTTCATATTGCAAGTTTTGGGTTTGAACTTGAGTAGGTTACATGCTTAGAAACTATCATGTTATGTGTAGATTTATCCTATGCATATTCGTAAAGTTATCACCTTGATTTTGTGGGCTAAAAGCTATAAGCTTTATGTTGAAATGTTGCATTATGCAACATAAGAACTCTCTTATCCCTTAAGTTAACTTGCATAGAATGCTATATGCGAACTTCTAGCCATTTTTCTATGTCATCTATCACCATGATTCACCTATATGCTAAGTTTTGGGGTTATGCATGTTTTTGAGGCTTAACAATGTAACATGCAAGTTAATGAACACATTTATGCCTCATATGCCACCATGATTAACTTGTGGCCTTATACCCTTTTTGTCATGCTTTTGCCAAGTTCCTTCTTAAATCCATTATGCGTTGTTGCGAATGTATATGCGAGTTTAAAAGCGTTGGGGTTACATTATGGGTAAACTTTAATGACATGAAACACGACTTGGGGCAAATTGGTATAAACATGACAACATGTAATTTTGGCTATGAACATGGAACTTGAAAACTAGACGTGTATGGGTTGTAAGTGTAATATGACACTAGACCAAACATGAAAGTGGTCAACTCGAGGTTGGGTTGAGTTTGTAGCATAAATCTACCCGGACCCGCCCGGCTTAACTAGTGGCTACAAACAATAGGACCCAATGTGAGTAGTTGGTCACATAGCACTTAAAACCCGAGGTTAGACTAGGTTGTGGTGTAAATCTACCCGGACCCGCCCGGCTTAACTAGTAACCACAACAAAGTCTAATGTGAGAGGTTGGGGTGCATTAATCTAATTAATGCCACATGAAAAGGTCAAGTAATTTTGATTAATGACACTTAACCGATATGACACGAATGGGTAGGTTAAGTTAAACCGGACTTGGTTCCTTAATGACACTTAACCATATAAGGCAATTAGGGGATGGGGTTAATTAATTTACACTTAACTAATCCGACTTGGTAATTAGATGGGGTTAAGTAATCCATACTTAACTAATCTAACACGGTAAATTCGGTGGGGTTAGGTAATTTACACTTAACTAATCCGACTTGGTAATTAGATGGGGTTAAGTAACTTAGACTTAACTAATCTAAACACGGTAATTAGATGGGGTTAAGTAACCTTCACTTAACTAATCTAAGCACGGTAATTCGATGGGGTTAAGTTAAACACTTAACCAATCTAAACTTGGTAATTCAATGAGGTTAAGTAACCGATACTTAACCAACTTAACATGATAAATTTAATGGGGTTAAGTAACTTATACTTAACCAATTATACATGATGGTTTGATGAGGTTAAGTAACCTATACTTAACCAATCTAATATGCGGACCTAATAGGGCTAAGTCACAAGACCTTTTAAATATACTTAACCATTGTAATACGATTAGTGGATGGGGTTAAGCTAACCCATACTTAACCAATTCGACTCGATAATCTGATGGGATTAAGATAATATATGCTTAATCAATCTAACACAATAATCTGATAGGGTTAAGACAAATAAATACTTAACCAATTTGACTTGATAGGGTTAAGTCATGAGCTTCTTGGTACACTTAACCAACTTGTGGGGCTAAGCCTTGTACTTGAGTACTTAGCCAACCTTGACATGATTCGTGGGCGGGTTAAGTCATGAACTTGAATGACAACACTTAACCCATTTGACAAAACCCTAGCTCAGGGGACTAGGTTGAAAATCGTAGTTAATCAAGGATAACAGGAAAAGAAGCTAAGTGGTAAACCTTAGTTAAGAATAACTAAGTAATAATTCTTAGCCAAGGACATGGGACTAGTTCATAAATAGATGAGTAACCTGATATGGTAGGTCATCGCTTAGTATACGAGGAGGAGCAACTTATCTGACTTGGATAAAAAGCTCCAGCGAACTGGGTGGCGAAGCGGTAGCTTCAGGGGACGTGAGGGTACTCTTGGTATCCCTCTGTGAGGTGGCAGATGGTCCATGAAACCCAGCCTCACAGAGGTTAAGGTCTGCGGTAGAAGAGCCAAGAGTATGCCTTGGTTGCTATGCGAGCGACCTAAAGACTGGGATGGATTAGCGTGGAGTCGACGATACTTGTTTTTGCCCTGGATAGCACGTCGCCGACTACCTACCATCTTTGGTCAATCGTGTATGAACGGAAAGGTAGAGAACTTCCAACAGACCATGTTCTTGCTATCGAGTCATGGGTGAGGTTGGCCAATAGGAAAGTGGGGCATAGTGGGGCCGGGATGTAGTTCTCATACATGATTTTTCTTGGATTGCCTTTCAGTAGTTGAGGGAGGGGTCATGTGGGACCATAGCCACGGATACAAAAACAGACCTTGATATCTGCACCGGTAGATGACTTAAAGCTCCCGACCGAGTTCCATATTTCTTGATTTGCCCTGGCACGGAACTCGAATGGCACATTGAGATACAAGTGCGTCTAGACATGGAAAACGATTCACGATTCATACGTAGGACAAAGGGCGTGGTTGACGGGTGGCATAATCCCTAGTAGTCCTAGGTGGCTTAAAACCCAAACCGAGATACGAAAACGTTCATTAGGTAGCATAATCCCTAGTAGTCCTAGGTGGCATAAATCCTAGTTGAGCGCGTGATAGTTCATGGTAAGAAAACATAACCAGATCTAGGGGTACAGTCCAAAACGATCTCAAGGATCATGGAACTATGTTGAAGTGGTATAGATTTACATAAGAAAGCCCGTACGGCCTACGGCAAAGGACTGAACTTATGCATGGAAAGAATCATACGAATCAGGAAACCTACATATACGATATATTAGGATGACATGGACCATTACATGACATTGGGCAAGAGACATTCATAGTTAACACATGACACGGGCCGGGATACTAGTACGGGAGGTGCAGAGCGAATATACATGATAGATACCTTGCGATATTGTACTTGATAGAAACATGACGATGTGATACCTTGACTTATCTTGGCACCGTATTTTATCATGACACACTTGTTTATCTTGGTACAGTAGTTCATCCTGTTATTTTGGTTTAGCTTATCTATCTAGTCATCATACTTATGTTCATCTCAGTTCCTCATGCCAGTTAACTTTACTAGTTTATATACTGATAGTAGACAGGGCTTACCAGTCTTTATGACTGACCCCGTTTTCTTTCGCTTCTTGTCTTCCGTTTCCCCCCAGGTTACAGGGAGGAAATACTGTTGTTAGTTCGGACCTCTTCTGCTTGAAGGTCATCATGGATGGCTTGGACTTTTCTTGGCTATGGCTACTTTACTATTTTGCTTGGGGAATAATTCATGAAATGGTTTATGCTTCTTTACTATTGCAAGACAGGTTTTGATGTATTCTGATGTAAAAAGGTTTTAGACCTTATTATTTTATAAGGTAATGAAATTTGTTTTACTTCCGCTGTTTTATATGTTCTGTCTTGTGATATCTTTATGCTTGTTTACCTCGTTTAACGCCCTTCCAAAGCTAGTGCATTTCCTTGTGAGTGACCCTAGCGGAGGTGGGGTGTTACATTTGGTATCAGAGCAGAAGGTTACCAGACTGGGAAAAAGTTTTTAAAACCTTCTGAAAACTATTTGAAAACCGTTTACAAAGAAGCATTTTTCAAGAAAAGTTTTTAAAGGCTATTCCCCAAAGGCCATTAGCACTATCCTTGTTTCCTTGATTGAATCTCTTTTCCTTTCTTTCCTCCATCTGTAGTCACAGTAGTTTTACTGCGACTAATTTTTTTCTGGCTACGTAAATGTTTCCCGTACGATGGAGGTGGTTCTCGAGAGACCCGTTTCAGAGTTATACAAGAAAGGATAGTAAGAGCAAGGATAAAGGATACGAGCTCAAGGATAAGCAACTTGTTGGTACGGCTTAATCCTCAAAGTAGGGAGAAAGATGAACAATAAAACCCATGACGAGAGAATATCTTAGGCATGGTAAAACGGGACGGATAGTTAAGTATCATGGAAAAAGGACAAGATCACCGAAGGGGAGATTGTACGCTCTCATTTCTAGTGTACCTCTGAAGGAGGGTAACGATCTTGATAAAGATTTAGCTTTTCTTTCCTAACATCCCGTCAGGACCTTGTTTTGATCATCGCATCATTTAAGTCTGCTTCGATAGTTGAGTCTCTGCACCTTAGTACTAGCGCGGTAGAGGATCCCACTTTTGCCTCAGATCTTGTTGAGGAATCGGTCCATTTATTCATGACTTGTTTGGATTTGAGAATGACATGTCTCGGCTATGGACGGATTCTAGGGATGAAGTGGTTATCCAGCAAGGGATGCCATTCTCGGTTTTGAAAGGAGGGTAGTTAAACTCTTAACTTGCCTTGGTAATACCCTCGAAGCCTCGTGTAACCTTATGAGTTCCGTCATGGTTAGTTACCTAGAATCTTTTGATGCATTTATCGGAAATCTTTGATCCGATCGAGTAATGTTCGCCAGTAAGGCGGATGGTTCATTCTGCATAAGCATGGTCTGTAGGAATCACCCTAGTAAGTACACTGGGCAACATGGCTGGCATCGGTTGTTTTCAAGGGAAAGTTCTTCTGCGTAGAATACCTCTTAGTAGGTAAACAAGATCCAAGATTCACTAGCTGATTTTGGAAAGCTTACGTGAGACCATGAGTACGCGGTTAAGATTGAGCCAAGTATACTAGAAAAGAACAAGTAAAAGTGGAACGAGAGGCGACGATGAAATGAGTTCCAACTCATACTTTGGAAATTGGAATTAAAAAGCTACGAAGGCATGAAGTTAAAGGATGGTCAAGGCACGATGGAATTAAGCTCAAGGAAATTCGGCTTTGAAGATCGAAGACTAGATACGCTCATCATATCTCTTTTTTTAAGAGTATATCCTCGATCCCTGTTTTCCTGTAGGGCTTACTTGTATGCCATCTGTTATGGATATCCTCTCGGTCCTGTTTTCAATCCTACTTCTGTTACAAACCCCATAAGGAGTTTGTCTTGTTTATCTTCTCGATCCTGTTTCAGGGAACCCTAGGTAGAACCCTATGGATGTAAACATTTATTTGAAACATGTTATGATTGATATAGTTGCAAATGGTTGCAAGTGGTTGCTCGTGGATGCGCGAATACACATTAGATACTAGCTCGATTCGGTCACATTTCATATTGCATATGCACGAGTATTTATACTTGTTTATGGATGAAATTGAAGATGTTATCATGCGGATGTTGCATATGAATGAATGTTTGTGCACGCATATAGTGTATATATAGGACTATTTGCATACATGTTAGATTCACGACACTAAACATAATTTGCATTAGAAAGATCATTCAGGCCTGATCATTAGCATTAGCTAAGGAACATGTACACACACGTCTTGCATACATTCATAAAGCATTAGAAATCTCTTAAGGACAATGGTTGCTTGTGGATGATGTTTTGAGTAGATGGATGATGGATGGTAGGATACGTTCTTCCTAACTTGGAGATTTCGGGGACGAAATCCTTTAAGGAGGGGAGAATGTAACAACTCGAATTTTAACAACACGTTAAAACAAGAAATCAAGGCAGAATTAAATTTTAAAATTAGAATTAGGTAAAATGGACATCACCATTGCGTTCGTCTCGGAAATATACGCGAAATAGAGTCAGAGTTTTCGAAAATCGGAGTCTGTATGACCAATATATGGCCAAAACAAGATTTCAGCAGACTTTCTGGCAGACTGACCCGTGTCGACTGTAGTGTCGACACCCAAGTCGACGTGCCCCCCCTTGTGTCGACTGTAGTGTCGACTTCCCCCCTGTACAGGTCAACCTGGTCGGCCTGGGGTGGCCCAGAACCCATTTTTGAGGCCCGGTATGAGTTTTGATGGTCCGGATTGACTCTAGGGTTGATCTAAAGGCCCTAAATGGTTCCTACACTTGACTTCTTCCCCAAGACATGCTTTGGGTCTAGTTTGTTGGCTTGTGATGGATTTAGATGGCTAGGATCTAAACTAGGGTTTATCCTACGGCCTAAACTATCCTAATCTTCTATAAAAAGACGCCTAACCTAATCTAAAACTCTCATAAATTGATCCTACAACTAGACTATGCCAAAATGTTTAGTCATGGCCTCCATCCTCTTGTCATAAATTCTATCTTCATTCACGTGAGATATTACATGAACATATGAGTGTATGAGAGTTTCTATGTTCATATGAGAGCTTCTAAACTTGATTTCAAGGCAAATCTTCATCAAAGCAAGGATCTTTCTTATTATTTTCTCAAGGGTTTTATTGGAGCTTATTGATTTGGGTTTTTTGCTAGTGTGGCTTCGTCTCAATCTTTTTATATATTGATTTGTGCCTTCATAGCATTGTAAGCCCCCTCCTACTCTTAGATATTAACTATGAAGTTAAATGTTCATGTTGCAAGTTTTGGGTTTGAACTTGAGTAGGTTACATGCTTAGAAACTATCATGTTATGTGTAGATTTATCCTATGCATATTCGTAAAGTTATCACCTTGATTTTGTGGGCTAAAAGCTATAAGCTTTATGTTGAAATGTTGCATTATGCAACATAAGAACTCTCTTATCCCTTAAGTTAACTTGCATAGAATGCTATATGCGAACTTCTAGCCATTTTTCTATGTCATCTATCACCATGATTCACCTATATGCTAAGTTTTGGGGTTATGCATGTTTTTGAGGCTTAACAATGTAACATGCAAGTTAATGAACACATTTATGCCTCATATGCCACCATGATTAACTTGTGGCCTTATACCCTTTTTGTCATGCTTTTGCCAAGTTCCTTCTTAAATCCATTATGCGTTGTTGCGAATGTATATGCGAGTTTAAAAGCGTTGGGGTTACATTATGGGTAAACTTTAATGACATGAAACACGACTTGGGGCAAATTGGTATAAACATGACAACATGTAATTTTGGCTATGAACATGGAACTTGAAAACTAGACGTGTATGGGTTGTAAGTGTAATATGACACTAGACCAAACATGAAAGTGGTCAACTCGAGGTTGGGTTGAGTTTGTAGCATAAATCTACCCGGACCCGCCCGGCTTAACTAGTGGCTACAAACAATAGGACCCAATGTGAGTAGTTGGTCACATAGCACTTAAAACCCGAGGTTAGACTAGGTTGTGGTGTAAATCTACCCGGACCCGCCCGGCTTAACTAGTAACCACAACAAAGTCTAATGTGAGAGGTTGGGGTGCATTAATCTAATTAATGCCACATGAAAAGGTCAAGTAATTTTGATTAATGACACTTAACCGATATGACACGAATGGGTAGGTTAAGTTAAACCGGACTTGGTTCCTTAATGACACTTAACCATATAAGGCAATTAGGGGATGGGGTTAAGTAATTTACACTTAACTAATCCGACTTGGTAATTAGATGGGGTTAAGTAATCCATACTTAACTAATCTAACACGGTAAATTCGGTGGGGTTAGGTAATTTACACTTAACTAATCCGACTTGGTAATTAGATGGGGTTAAGTAACTTAGACTTAACTAATCTAAACACGGTAATTAGATGGGGTTAAGTAACCTTCACTTAACTAATCTAAGCACGGTAATTCGATGGGGTTAAGTTAAACATTTAACCAATCTAAATTTGGTAATTCAATGAGGTTAAGTAACCGATACTTAACCAACTTAACATGATAAATTTAATGGGGTTAAGTAACTTATACTTAACCAATTATACATGATGGTTTGATGAGGTTAAGTAACCTATACTTAACCAATCTAATATGCGGACCTGATAGGGTTAAGTCACAAGACCTTTTAAATATACTTAACCATTGTAATACGATTAGTGGATGGGGTTAAGCTAACCCATACTTAACCAATTCGACTCGATAATCTGATGGGATTAAGATAATCTATGCTTAATCAATCTAACACAATAATCTGATAGGGTTAAGACAAATAAATACTTAACCAATTTGACTTGATAGGGTTAAGTCATGAGCTTCTTGGTACACTTAACCAACTTGTGGGGCTAAGCCTTGTACTTTAGTACTTAGCCAACCTTGACATGATTCGTGGGCGGGTTAAGTCATGAACTTGAATGACAACACTTAATCCATTTGACAAAACCCTAGCTCAGGGGACTAGGTTGAAAATCGTAGTTAATCAAGGATAACGGGAAAAGAAGCAAAGTGGTAAACCTTAGTTAAGAATAACTAAGTAATAATTCTTAGCCAAGGACATGGGACTAGTTCATAAATAGATGAGTAACCTGATACGGTAGGTCATCGCTTAGTATACGAGGAGGAGCAACTTATCTGACTTGGATAAAAAGCTCCAGCGAACTGGGTGGCGAAGCGGTAGCTTCAGGGGACGTGAGGGTACTCTTGGTATCCCTCTGTGAGGTGGCAGATGGTCCATGAAACCCAGCCTCACAGAGGTTAAGGTCTGCAGTAGAAGAGCCAAGAGTATGCCTTGGTTGCTATGCGAGCGACCTAAAGACTGGGATGGATTAGCGTGGAGTCGACGATACTTGTTTTTGCCCTGGATAGCACGTCGCCGACTACCAACAATCTTTGGTCAATCGTGTACGAACGGAAAGGCAGAGAACTTCCAACAGACCATGTTCTTGCTATCGAGTCATGGGTGAGGTTGGCCAATAGGAAAGTGAGGCATAGTGGGGCCGGGATGTAGTTCTCATACATGATTTTTCTTGGATTGCCTTTCAGTAGTTGAGGGAGGGGTCATGTGGGACCATAGTCACGGATACAAAAACAGACCTTGATATCTGCACCGACAAATGACTTAAAGCTCCCGACCGAGTTCCGTATTTCTTGATTTGCCCTGGCACGGAACTCGAATGGCACATTGAGATACAAGTGCGTCTAGACATGGAAAACGATTCACGATTCATACGTGGGACAAAGGGCATGGTTGACGGGTGGCATAATCCCTAGTAGTCCTAGGTGGCTTAAAACCCAAACCGAGATACGAAAACGTTCATTAGGTAGCATAATCCCTAGTAGTCCTAGGTGGCATAAATCCTAGTTGAGCGCGTGATAGTTCATGGTAAGAAAACATAACCAGATCTAGGGGACAGTCCAAAACGATCTCAAGGATCATGGAACTACGTTGAAGTGGTATAGATTTACATAAGAAAGCCCGTACGGCCTACGGCAAAGGACTGAACTTATGCATGGAAAGAATCATACGAATCAGGAAACCTACATATACGATATATTAGGATGACATGGACCATTACATGACATTGGGCAAGAGACATTCATAGTTAACACATGACATGGGCCGGGATACTAGTACGGGAGGTGCAGAGAGAATATACATTATAGATACCTTGCGATATTGTACTTGATAGAAACCTGACGATGTGATACCTTGACTTATCTTGACACCGTAGTTTATCATGACACACTTGTTTATCTTGGTACAGTAGTTCATCTTGTTATTTTGGTTTAGCTTATCTATCTTGTCATCATACTTATGTTCATCTCAGTTCCTCATGCCAGTTAACTTTACTAGTTTATATACTGATAGTAGATAGGGCTTACCAGTCTTTATGACTGACCCTGTTTTCTTTCGCTTCTTGTCTTCCGTTTCCCCCCAGGTTACAGGGAGGAAATACTGTTGTTAGTTCGGACCTCTTCTGCTTGAAGGTCATCATGGATGGCTTGGACTTTTCTTGGCTATGGCTACTTTACTATTTTACTTGGGGAATAATTTATGAAATGGTTTATGCTTCTTTACTATTGCAAGACAGGTTTTGATGTATTCTGATGTAAAAAGGTTTTAGACCTTATTATTTTATAAGGTAATGAAATTTGTTTTACTTCCGCTGTTTTATATGTTCTGTCTTGTGATATCTTTATGCATGTTTACCTCGTTTAACGCCCTTCCAAAGCTAGTGCATTTCCTTGTGAGTGACCCTAGCGGAGGTGGGGTGTTACAATTCATATGTTGAAACGTTTAATATGCTGAAATGTTCATATGTCGAAATGTAAACTTGTTAAAATATGTGTAGCGATTATTGTTGTATATATATATGTTCTAATTACATGATTAACTTGTGGCAGATTATTTACTTGAATTATTAACTGTAGAATTGAGAAAATTACATATTAATTTGTTAGATTTGAATAATTACATGATTTAACAATTACATATTAGAATAGAATTAATTACATGTTAGAAAGAATATAAGACATAAAATGGGCTTAATACGATGACATGTAAAATATAGATTACAACAAAAAATTGAAAGAATGGGCACACCTAAATTATATAGAAAATTTGCAGTAAACAGAAAATTGTAACTGCACTTAAGCACGAGGTTAAATTCAACTTGTGGTAGAAGCCTGCCCAGAACCGCCCGGCAAATCCAGCGTCCACAAGTTGTTAATTTAATGTGAGGGGTCTAGTGCGTAAATAAACATGTAACGGTGCTAAGACACGAGGTTAAGTCAACTTGTGGAAGAATTCTACCCGCAATCGCCCATCAAATCTAGCATCCACAAGTGTAGGCTTAATGTGAGAGGTCTAGTGCATAAACATATATAAATATATGTAAATAGCAGGATAGAAATAAATGGCACTAATTGTGATTAATGAAAATGAATGGAAATGAATAAGAAAATGAATGAAAGATGATTACAATAGTAAAAGAAGTGGAATGAACGTGCAATGATAATAACCTATTATAAATAAATTACATTAATGGGAATGTTGTATAATAAGTAAGCTTGTCCTAGGGACAAGTGGAAATTACAACTTAGGTTATAATAAACGATATAGGAAATGGAATATCTTATGTAAGGAGATAAATTGTACTTACTTGTAAATTAAGTTATCTGTACGAACGAGAATCTGAAATCTACTGATAAGGACAACATAAGTTATATTAATAGAAAGGAAACTTATTAGTAAACCTTGGTTAAGAGAACTAAGTTAATAAGTAAACAACGACAAGTTGTAGTGACAGTATAAGATGAAATTATGATTAAATAAGACAAAATTAGGCAAACTTATGAAATGAAATAAGTAATATTTAATCATAAATAATAAGTGACATGTTAAATAAAAAACATGTGAATTGAGATATACTTAATTACATATTTAGTAGAACATATTATTGTAACTATGAAATTAGATAATGAATAATATAAAGAGATTGTAGATTATAGACCATGAATTATAATCTAGAGAATAACATGTTATGGGCTTATTAATAAACTTAAATGGGTTAAGTTATAAGAATGAAATTAATAAGCAAGAGGGGCCCATTCCTTAGAGATATAAGGGGCTTGGAAAGAACTTGGTAACTTGAACAAGAAGTTGATGTGATTTGAAATAACCAAGTTGAATGGAAATCTGAAAGGGAAGCACAAGCGCGTAATTAAATGATAAGACAAAGGGTCTAATAACACGTTAACCTGAGGCACTTGGACCAGTCCGTACATTTGAGGGTGAATAACCCAACGGGATAGATCATGGTGGAGTCATAAAGCACGAGGAGAGCGCACGTCCATCTGATTATTCTGTCGGCTCCAAAGGACGGGAAGGGGAAGCATGCAACTTCCTGAGACGTGGAAGGTGCTCTTGGTAGTCCTCTGTGGTGTAGTGTTCGGGCTGTGCTCACAGAGGTTGGGTCTGCGCGTAACTACCCAAGGAGTAAGCCTTGACTGCAAAAGTAGCTTTGCAGTGAGAAAGCTATTACGAGGTGACACTAGGGTGATTCGGCGATCGCCTCAACAGGGAGGCAGGGTCAGGACCAACAAGGATAGTAGATCGTCGGGTACCCGTCATCGGCAGCCGGTGGGATGCGGAAAGACTAGAGTTAAACCCAAGATGTCATCCACCTTTCACTATCGAGGCTTGGTGGTTGAGGGAGATGCCAACTGGATGTTTAGATTGTTTGTTAGGGGCAAGTCGCTTAGCTCTCGTAGTCTTTACTAGTTGAGGAAGGGGCCGAGGTAGGGCCATAGCCACCATGAAAAACAAACCCAAGGGATATCTGCATTTTGAGGCCCTTAAAGGCGGGCATGTACAGATATGGAAAAGCTCTCGACCTAGTTTCCTATTTCTTGTACAGCCCTGCCACGGAACTCGGTGCACATTAGAGGATATGTGTGGTTAAGGTATCAAGTACGATTGATGATACGTACGTGGGAAACTCTAGATACATGCATGTCTGCTCTGGGTGGTGTATCGTAGACTCTAGAGCATTACTCCGCGATCTGATATGATTAAAGGTGGCAGTCCGTACATTTACGTAGCATGGTGATAGCGGTTCTATGCGGAATGTAGCGTTGTTATATAGAGGTCCGTATGTAACTCCAGCATAGGATGAGGGACTACGTATATTTTTGTGGCGTTACGACAGAGATGGTGCGAGTGGGGTACCACGGGGTGCACCTTTATATTGGGGTAGCTACATATATACTGAATTAGGTTAATCCACTGGGGAGTAAATGGGTACGACATGTGTGTAAGCCTTGAGTGTTGTTAACCGAAGTAACCTAATAAATAAGAAAATGTAATTGAACGGTATATGTAGAGTTATCCAAAATGTGTAGTTTAAATCAAGTCACCATAACTTGTGTTATGACCCGATCCTCATCACATACTCGCAGGTTAGACTTTTGGCAGAGATTGATAGCTTTGGATACTGGTTAGGCAGTATTATAATTTGGGTATGGCTATATTTTGATTAAATTATATTTTATCCATTCCGCTGTGAGATGTTTTCTGGGCTCTGATATATTTTATATCTCTGTCTTTTCTACAGGATACCATAGCAACCAACACGAGTTTCGATAGATTAGAATTTGGAAAAAAAATCGGCCTGCCAGAATTCGGGTTGTCACATATGCAGTGGGTTCCAATCTGATCCGATGACCATTGCATGACTAAACTCGGAAAACATTGTGCTCCTCTGAAAATCACCAAGCTTTACCATCCTTTCAGCGTTCTGCCCCATCAGCCACCTAAAAAACACCTTCAAGATTATCACTAAAGTCCTTGCCAATCGTCTCTAGTCTTGTAACTACCCGCTTTTTACGTATTAGAGGATCATAAAATATTTTTAATTCCCTAAGGGTCGGATCATTCTCATATTTTGATATGTTGCTCATGTGGGGTGTGAAGCATGTCCATGATTTTTACCAGTTTTGTTTATGACCATTTTCCCCCTGTTTTTTTAGGGGATGTCTTTTGAATGAGATCGAATCAGGAGATGGAATCGATTTCATTGGATCGGAAATGGTGTTTCCAATTCCGTAAATGGTCACATTAAAGATTTGGTTTAGCGGCTTGGGAGGAATCGCTGTTTTAGTTCTACATATTTTCTAGACAGACTAATTGGTTATTAGTAGGCTGATTGGTGAGGTTGATTAAGGTTAGGGGTTGTTGGCTATAAATAGTAGGGTGAAGGCAAGGAGAATGGTTTAGTTTCTTCATTCTCTCATTTGGTTGGGGTTTGTGATTCTCCCTACTCCACCAAATACCTCTCGACTTCATTTCAATTCATAGATCTACATAAGAAGATTGAAGAGCAACATCGAAGAAGGTTAGATCACATCAAAGGACTAATTCGGAGGTCATTCTTCGCTGTCTGGATTAGAGATTCATTGATTTCAAGTTATTTTGTGAATTTAGTGAGTGATAAACATCTCCCACATTGAATCAATCAAGTACATGAGTTTGTTTGATCTCATTTTCATCATTTCAAGTCATTTTCACCTAGATATAATGGAGGTAAGTATATTTTCAATTTGAATCACCATAGGATCTAATATAGTAAGATTATAACGGTTAATTCATATGTTAATGTTGAAATCTTATGTTGATGTAAGTTTACATCCATATATCGATTAGTTTATTGTTTTATCATGATTTGGTGAAGTTCAAATGATTGTATAATGATTATTCGATGATCGTTGATGAAAGATTTGTTATGCTATTAATCGTTTGATTAAAATTGGTTGATTTGTATGAGTTATGTGCACTGATGTTTGTCATTTGTTAATGGATCGCTGGAATTGGAGATGGATCACACGGCTTGTTGCTCAAGAAAAGAGATGGATCAGATCATGGAAAAAACTGATGGATCGGTCGAAGTTGATGGATCAGTCGTATCGGGCTTGCATATGAGCATTTGATGGATAGACAAAGAAGTAGGGAGATCACATGATGGATCGTAGTAACCGATGGATCAATAGAAAATTGGAGCGACGCATGGAGAATTGATGGATCGGGTTGATGCATGGACAGATCAATCGTTGTGCTTGGATCGGGTGGATCAGCAAACTAGTGGGACGGTGGAAACATGGGATGTGCATGACATTTGGATGGATCAGGGGCTACCTGATGGATCGTATGGTAAGGCGATGGATCGGACAATGCCAAACCAGGATGGATCGACCGAGAATGTAGAATGATCCACTGATGGATCGTTTTAAAATCTGGAGCGCGCTACATAAAATGTGGGATCGGATCGAAGCGATCCAATGAGGGATGTGTGCATAGTTTTTGGTCGGTTGATGCACATTGATGGATCGCTGAGCATAGCGTGTGGATGAAACGCTATGGAAAATGGATGAAACACTATGGAAAGTGGATATAGATCGGTGAGCGATCCATATGAGAGGTAGTGAATGATCCATTGAATATCGACCAAATGAAGTTTATTTTTGGCTCGACGTTGGACGTTGCTTCAATGTGAATTCAAGGTGAAATGTTTGAAGCATCGTGAGGAGTTCGTTGATCGATGAAATGCACCGAATGTGAAGACGACTCAAGGATGTTTGAGTTCATGGATAATAATTGCTCGAGAAGGTGCTTAAGCTTATGGATAGTCTCCGATAATGACGACTAGAGATATTGAAGGCCAAGGGATTATTGTTAGTCGGAGGTTCTAGCAGACTCAAAGCAGTGGTATAATGGGGACGCCCAAAAAACTAGATGAGTCGAGTACCCTGGGTATTGATGAAAGGGATGGATACATACATGGCGTATGGAGTTTTGCTACAACCAAGGTATCATTAGCCCTTGACGGATGGCATGACGTGGCCAGTCATAAGATTAGCGATGGTTTCAAGACAAGGCAGGCGGTGATAGCCAGAGTCATGGATGTTGATTGTTTTGCTCGTATCGTGTTTTGTGGATTGTTCGACGTCGAGGGAGCTATCCTTTGGGTGCTTATCTGTTGTTGGTTTCGACCTTCGGGGTTTGTACTTGGGAGATGTTGAGATCGATTAGGATGGTCTATGCTTGATAATTAGTTGTTATGGATGTCTGTTATTTCTCTTCTAATTCTCTTGGAAAGGCTACCACTGTCAGATGTGGAGGGGACGAGTTTGGGTTTCTTCTTTGTGAGTTGGTAGATTATATGGTTAATCTACCTATTCTCATATACTTTATTGATGACATTAGATAGTTGTTTTATCGCTCATTAAGGTTATTGTCCGACTCAAGGTTTTAAGTTCCCTCTTATTACCTTGGGTTGTTCATCCATTATGTTGTGGATGGGGAGACTAGGTACCAGCTAGTAGATCTTGATGAGGACGATGATGCTGAGCGACGACGAGCTGGAGGCTGACGTATTATTTTCCTACTTTACAAGTTGTTTCCGCTTTTATGTTCGATGTATGCTACTCTAAGTGAACTTGTATTGAGGCTTCGTGTACATATTCTAATGATGTAATCTAGTTTGATGTATGGATATTCTTTTCATGATGATATGAAAGTTGAGATTCTATTCGATGATGCTTCACTATAACTGCCTGTTGTATATGTTTTATTATATTTTATCCGCGCTTTGAGTTGTACGACAGGTTCCACTTGTGTTATTCTATCCTGATGATCGTCCATAGCTGCCTAACACGTTTTTCAGCGCATAATTCCTCTTGTTAAGTGTAGGAGTTATGGGCGGTCGTCACAAGTATGTTATTGCATCTTTAGTTGGTGCCTAAAAATATGCATTTATCATTGGTCGTAATATTCTAGATTGTGTAGCAGCCATACAATAAGTTATCTCCTTCTGCCATCATACCTCGACGCCGGGTGTAATTCTGAGACTTGATTTCTCTAAAGCTTTTGATTCCATTAATTGTAATTTCATTATTGAACTTATAGGGAACAGCGGCTTCCTTTCCAAATGGTGTAATTGGATCAAGTGTATTCTTTGCACCAGCTTCTCTAACATCAACGTCAATGGCGAAATGGGTGGTCTCATTAAATCTGCACATTGCCTGAGACAAGGGGACCCATTCTCACCTCTTATATTTGTACTCATTGCTGTTGTTTTTAACCAGATGGTCAAACTGGCCATATGGAACAACTACTTTGCATGAATTAAACATTCAAAATCGAACTAGATGTTTTTCAACCTACAATTTGCGGACGATACCATTCTTTTTGCCTCATTAGAACCCACTCACTTGCATTGCCTTAAAATCCTCATGTATGTCTTTGAGCTTGTTTTGGGCCTGTTAATCAACTTCCATAAAAGCTCCATCATAATGTTTGGCAACTCTGATCACCTTCCCCCTTCCATCTCCTCCCTCCTTAACAGTAACTTGACCCACTTCCCAATCGCCTACCTTGGCAACTCCGTCCCACCAAACTTAGAAAATCCATTTGTCTTCCCTCATAGACAAAATTGAGACTAGACCCTCCACGTGGAAAGCAAACTCCCTCTAAGTCACAGGTCACCTTGTTTTCGTCAAATATATCCTCTCTGCCATCCCTTCCTTCTGGATGTCATTTCATAAGCTATCGCGCTGGGTGATCAATAGAATTGATTCCATTATAAGCTCTTTCCTTTGGAACGGGAGTAAGATCAAAAGATTAGTCAACTGGCAACCTGTTTTCCTTCACCGCGATCAGGATGGTTTAGGCATCATCGACCTCAATTCTTTCAACATGGCATTGTTAGCCAAATGGTTCTGGAGATTGCTCACCCCAGGAAACTTCATTTGGAAAGATCGGATCATGTCTCTCTACTACCACTCAAACCCTAACCTCGCACTCCACTTCCCTCCCCATTTCAACCCTTCTCCTTTCTGGACCGGCGTTCTTTCTACCCTTCCTCGAGTTAAGCATCTTTTTCATGTCAACATTGGAAACAATTGCTATTTCTGGCTCGATATTTGGAACAACAACCTCCTCCTTTCTAACTCTTTTTCCAACCTTTTCCCTCTCATTCCTCTCCATGACCTAACTATAAGTATTCCTCAAACTTAGGTCCTACCTTCTTTTTCCCTACCTCTCTCTTTGATTTGGATACACTCAATGAGTTTCTATAAGAACACAATATTCTCCTTTCCCTGAACCTCTTCGATTCGCCAAACAATTTTTACAAGGCTCTATCTCCAGCTAAGGGCTTCTCTATGTCTTCTTGTTATAACTTCCTTAACCAACATGGTCGTCTCTTCTCCGTCGGAAGACTATGGAAATGTCATCTTCCTGTTGGGGAATGGAGTTTTGATGACAACAACATTATTTCAATTATCACTGTTAATTGTTTATAAAATATATACTAACATCTCTATCTATAATATATATACATATATATGCAGGATTTGTATACAGGATTTAAATACTGAAGACTGTACAATTTTAGAGTTCCAAGAGATTCAGAATTCAAGAGAGATTCAAGACTCATGAGTTATCAAGTTTTCAAGAGTCCAAGGGTTGAAGATAAATATAGTAATAGAGTAAATGTAAGATTCTGAATTGCACTCCAGATTCAAAATCTAATTTTCAAATTCTAATTTTCAATTTTCAAATTCTGATCTTCAAATTTCAAATTCTAATTTCAAATTGTTTTTTATCTTACTTATGATTTCAAATTTAAATTTTAAATTTTTAATAAATATAAGTTTATGTAGTTATATAGTTTTAAACCTTATAAATTTATAAATATTTTATATAATATATTATTATGATTTTACACTTTAGAATATTCATTTATATCACTAAGTTTTAATTCAAGAATTTCCAGAATAATATCTATGTTTAAACACTTGAAAAATAGCTTTTAAAAATAAAAATTATATACGTATGTCGACATACATAAATAGATATGTCGACATACAATTGTCAGAAATTCAATTTCAAAGGAAGTGTCTTTTCACCATTTGTGACGTTTCAGAAACATTGCAACCTTTCACGTACTATAAATGGTGGCTGATTTCGAATTTTTCATACTTCTTCTTCTCCATCTTCACCCCTCTACATACCACCATTAATTTTTTTTTTTTGATATTTACACTTCTACTTTGCTGATTTCTACTCAAATTACATAAAACTTCATCTTTTCTCAATCTCTATCTACTACTCTCTGAATTGAAGTGCTATTGAAGAGTTATAAGGCTGTTGTAATCATTTGGGAAGTATTTAGGAAATGGTGTATTCCTTGTAGCTCTGAAATCAAGGAAAGGGAGCGGTGTTAACCTTGTAGCCGTAGAATCAAGGGGGTTTGGAGCGGTGTTTACCTTGTAGACGTGAAATCAAGAGGACTGTACTTGGATATTATTAATAATAAAACTCTGCGCAATCCAGTGTTGCATGGGACTGGACATAGGAGTAATCCGACCAGTATAAAATCCGGTATGTTCTTTCTTTTTCTTCATTTTATATTTATCTGTTTCTGTATTTGTGTTTGATTCTGTGTCTATGATCATCTCTGTTGTGTGTGATTCATATAGTAGATCATTTAAGTTTAAGATTTTCATAAATTCCTTATGAACACTATTCACCCCCTTCTAGTATTAGTCTTTCCTTAAGATCCGCATTTCGCAATCCCAAACAATTAGTATCAGAGCATAAGTTTTCAAAAAGTTCATAATCTGATTTTTGAAAATATTAAATAGCAAATATTGAAATGATTTATATCACTAGTTACAATTCATGCATTGCATCAATGTTTGAAGATTCTGCATTCAATTGTGTTAAAAATTCAAGTGATCTACTGAATTGTCGTCCAGTACAGGAAAAGGTGTGTTACATGGCTATTAGAAATTCAAGTTCTGAAAAGATGGGTTACGTGGCTGTTGAAAATTCAAATTCTGAAATGGTGTGTTACATGGCTGTTAAGAATTCAAATTCTGATGGACAAATGGTGGAAATCAAAAGGAGCTGTTCGAGACATATGACGGGAAACCTAGAATTACTAAATAATCTAGTATATGAAGATGGTGGAAAAGTCAACATCGGAGATAACTCCAAAGGATATATTGTTGGCATCGAAAATGTCAGTAATTCTGAAACTCCTACTATTTCTGATGTTTTATTAGTTAGGAATCTAAAACACAATCTACTAAGTATAAGTCAACTTTGCGATAAAGGCTATAAAATCAATTTTGAGAAAGATAAATGTTTTATAGAAGATAGGAATACAAAAATAATATCCGAAGGAGAAAGAAAAAAAATTATCTATATATTAAGTATGAAAATCTCCAACGTTAATCTATGTCATATGGCCAATACAAGTGACCCTTGGATCTGGCATAAGCAATTCGGTCATATAAATTTTAAACACATCTCTAGGATTTTCAAAGTTAGATTCAATTAGGGGATTACCCAAAATGAAATTTAAAGTAAAAAATTTATGCGGTGCTTGTTAGTTCGGAAAATTAAATAGAAATTCATTTAAATCAAAAGAGGAAATTACTACCTCGAAACCATTAGAATTAATTCATATGGATCTATTCGGTCCATCCCAAACTAAATCATTAAATCACAATAGATATGTTTACGTAGTAGTCGACGATTTTTCAAGATTTACCTGGACTTTATTTCTTAAAAATAAAAGTGATGCTTTTGACCAATTAAATACCTTTGCTAAAAGAATTCAAAATTTATTATCTTTAAAAATCAAAACAATACGTTGTTACCACGGTGGAGAATTCGAAAATGGAAATTTTGAAAAAATTTGTAATAAAAAGGGAATAACCCATAATTTTCTTTCCGTAGAACCCCTCAACAAAACGGATTAGTTAAACGTAAACATAGGTCAATACAAGAATGTGAGAGAACTATGTTATCTAATAGTAACTCACCACGGAATTTTTGGGCTGAGGCAGTTGCAACAGCTTGCTATATTTTAAATAGAATTTCAATAAGACCCCTAACTCATAAAACACCATATGAACTATTGTATAATAAGAAACCAAAAGTATCATATTTTAAAATATTTGGAAGTAAATATTTTATCCTTAATACTAAAGAAAATCTAGATAAATTTGACTCGAAATCCGATAAAGGAGTATTTATTGGATATTCAGAGAGAAGTAAGGCATATAGAGTTTTTAACTTAAGAACCAATACCATTGAAGAAACATTAAACGTATCCTTTGATGAAAATTATAAAAATATAACAAACCATAATGAAGATGAAAGTGAAAATGAGATAGATGAAACAAATAATGAAATTAATCAACCAAATAAACGAATTAGATTACTAAGAGATAACCCTGTAGAAAATATCTTAGGAGATATTGAATCCATTGTTAGGATTCAAAACCAATTAAATAATATGAGTAATTCAGCATTTATTCCTACTATCGAACCTAAGAATCCAAAGGAAGCATTATTCGATGATTCATGGATCCTTGCTATGCAAGAGGAATTGAATGGATGATGTATGGGAACTTGCTTCTACACTAGAGGATAAAACTATAATAGGAACTAAATGGGTTTATAAAATTAAATGAATGAACACGGCGAGGTCATAAGAAATAAGGCACGATTAGTACCACAAGGTTATACTCAAAAAGAGGGAATATATTATGATGAGACGTTTCCCCCCGTAGCAAGATTAGAAGCAATTAGGATATTATTAGCCTTTGCTAATCATAATAATTTCAAATTGTATCAAATGGATGTTAAAAGTGCTTTTATAAACGGATATGTTAAAGAAGACGTATATGTAGAGCAACCACCTCTTTTGAAGATGAAAAATTTCCAAACCATGTATATAAACTAAAGTAAGCATTATATGGATTAAAACAGGCTCCTAGAGCTTGATACGATAGATTAAGAAATTATATATTACAATCAAACTTCGAAATAGGTAAAATAGATAATACACTTTTTATTAAAAGAAATAATAACGATATACAATTAGTACAAATATATGTTGACGACATAATCTTCGGATCAACGAATAATAAAATGAATAAAGAATTTTCAGATATTATGACCCAAGAATTTGAGATGAGCCACATGGGAGAACTAACATTCTTCTTAGGCTTAAAAGTTTGTCAATTAAAGAATGAAACATTTATTAATCAAGAAAAATATGCAAAAGATTTAATTAATAAATATAATTTAATAATTAATGGGAGACCAACACCAATGGCAACTAATAGTGCCTTAAGTAAAGATGATACATCCAAAGACGTTGATCGAAAATTATATAGAGGTATGATAGGATCATTATTATATATAACCGCTAGTAGACCAGATATAATGCATAATGTATGTCTTTGTGCAAGATATCAATCGCAACCTAATGAAACACGTTTAAAAGTCGTAAAACATATTCTAAGATATGTAAAACATACATCAAATTTTGGATTATTTTATCCAAAGGATGATTCGTTTGATTTAATTTCTTATTTAACGCTGATTATTCGAGATGTAAATCTGATCGTAAAAACACTAGTGGAACATGTCATTTCTTAAGAATTCACTAGTTTCGTGGTTTAGTAAAAAGCAAAATATAGTTTCTTTATCAACAACTAAAGCAGAATATATATCTGCTACTTTGGCTTGTTCACAAGTAATATATATGCAACAAACTTTAAAAGATTTTGGATTAAATATAAATAAATCACCAATATACTGCGATAATACAAGCGCTATAAATATATCTAAAAATCCAATTCATCATTCAAGAAATAACATATAGACACATCGTTTTCTAAGAGATAACGTAAGTAAAGAGAAAATTTCACTCGAATTTGTAGAAACAAAAAAACAAATAGCATATATATTAACAAAACCATTAAACGAAGCAACATTCACTAAACTTAGAAGAGAACTAGGTATTTGTTCATTAAGTGAACTAGAGTAATTAAATATATTAATATATAAGAATAACTAGAAAAATCAGAAGAATAAAATTAAAATGCATGTATGTTGGCATACATTTTTAGACATATCGACATATAACTGCCAAATTTTAAAAATTAATTCCCACCAAAAGTTAGTTACAATAACCATTTAAACTTTTCATTTCAAATTTTCTTCTTTATCCTCTCATTTCATTTCTGAAAAACTTAAAAACTAAAATAAACAATGGCCTCCACTAATTATAACAACCAAATCAATACCGAATCGTCCACCAGACCATTCGAAGGTCCTTTTCAACGCTCTACTCTCGCTCGCGTGATGAAATTAGAAGAGAAAATGGAGAATGTACTCCAAATGCTTGTTGAAACCCAAATTCTACAAATTAGGATGAATCAAGAGCAAGTGAAGCAAGGAAAAATCATGAGAAAATTACAGAAATTTGTTATGGATAATCAAACAAATCTGATTATCATCAAAGATGATAATCCAATAATGGAAGAAGAAGAAGAGGAAGAGGAAGATATGATAGAAGAGGAGGAACAAGAAGTGGCACAATAAGAAGTCATGGAGAAGGACGATCAAGTCATATGCGTTGGTGAAGTTTGTTTCGATCAAAAAGGGATATAATTGAGCAAAATAGGGAATTTTGTCTCCATTACCCCCAATTACCCAATTCCTAAGTCCCCAATTACGAAGAATTAGACGTTTAGGTTTCTCGTTTATTCGTATATGTGTTGTATTACTTACACAGTATTTTGTATTATCGTGAAAAGTTATAATTTGCTTTGGATTGTATTGTTTGAAATATAAAACAATGATTAAATTGTTTATTTCTTACAATATTTATTTCTTATAGATTTTGGGGTTAGTATTAGATAGTTATATATATAGAGTAAGGATATAATATATGCACGAATTTAGGGGGAGTTATGTATATTAGTACTTTAGTTTAGAATCAAATATTATAATCAAAGCATATATAAATAAATATAGGATTTAGGGGGAGTTTTTTTAGAATTTCTTTTTGTTGATGACAAATGGGGAGAAATTATAAAATAGGGATTAGTTAGACTTAGTTTAACGGGAGTATATATGATTCATGATGATAGGGGGAGCATTAGAAGGACCAGATCAGATAGTATCAACAGGTAATGAACATGTACAAATATTTTATAAATCAAGGTTGTCATCATAAAAAAGGAGGAGATTGTTGGAGAATGGAGTTTTGATGACAACAACCTTATTTTAATTGTCATTATTAATTATTTATAAAATATATACTAACGTCTCTATCTAGAATATATATACAAATATATGCAGGATTTGTATACAGGATTTAAACACTGAAGACTGTACAGTTTAGAGTTCTAAGAGATTCAGAATACAAGAGAGATTCAAGACTCATGAGTTATCAAGTTTTCAAGAGTCCAAGGGTTCAAGACAAATATAGTAATAGAGTCTAGTTTATATGTAAGACTCCAAATAGCACTCCAGGTTTAAGATCTGATTTTCAAATTTCAAATTCTGATTTTCAAATTTCAAATTCTAATTTCAAATTGTTTTTTATTTTACTTATGATTTCAAATATAAGTTTAAAAGTTTTAATAAATATAAGTATATATAATTATATAGTTTTAAACCTTATAAATTTATAAATATGTTTATATAATATATTACTATGATTTTACACTTTAGAATATCCATTTATATCACTAAGTTTTAATTCAAGAATTTCCAGAATAATATATATGTTTAAATACCTGAAAATAGGTTTTAAAAATAAAAATTATACACATATGTCGTCATTCATAAATAGATATGTCAACATACAACAGTCAGAAATTCAATTTTCAAAGGAAGCGTCTTTTCACCATTTGTAACATTTCTGAGACGTTGCAGCCTTTCACATACTATAAATAGTGGCTGATTTCAAATCTTTTTCATACTTTTTCTTCTCCATCTTCACTCCCCTTCATACCACCATTAATATTTTATGTTTTATTGATTTCTACACTTCTACTTTGCCGATTTCTACTCAAATTACATACAACTTCATCAATTCTCAATCTCTATCTACTATTCTCTGAATTGAAGTGCTATTGAAGAGTTATAGGGCTGTTGTAATCATTTGGGAAGTGTTTGGGAAAGGGTGTGTTCCTTGTAGCCCTGAAATCAAGGAAAGGGAGCGGTGTTAGCCTTGTAGCCGTAGAATTAAGGGTGTTTGGAGCGGTGTTAACCTTGTAGTCCTGAAATCA
Source organism: Allium sativum (assembly GCA_030737875.1). Lineage (NCBI taxonomy): Eukaryota > Viridiplantae > Streptophyta > Magnoliopsida > Asparagales > Amaryllidaceae > Allium > Allium sativum. Next base: position 8,988,120 of record CM060926.1, on the reverse strand, counting down.
AGGGGATTGTACTTGGATATTGATAATAATAAAACTTCGCGTAATCCAGCGTTGTATGAGACTGGACGTAGGAGTAATCCGAACTAGTATAAAATTCGGTGTTTTCTTTCCTTTTTTGCATTTTATATTTATCTTTTTCTGTGTTTGTGTTTGATTTTGTGTATGTGATCATCTCTGTTGTGTGTAATTCGTATAGTAGATCATTTAAGTTTAGGCTTTTCATAAATTCCTTATAAACACTATTCACCCCATCTCTAGCGTTAGTCTTGCCTTAAGATCTGCATTCTGCAATCCCTAACACTTCCTCCTCGCTTTTTATTCTTCTAATGGTGCCTTATCCATGGCTGCATTAATACAAAAGATAGATTTCGCCGTTCCAATATTCCAGCCGATCCCATTTGTGTCATGTTCTCTCTACATGACAAATCCATTCATCACCTCTTCCCGGACTGTGACTTCTCCTACCTCGTTAATTCTAGTTGCAACTAGTTCGCACTTTCTCGGTTTTATTCCTGTAATCTCCTCTTTCAATGACCATTGGCAATATAACACACCTAACCATCTTGTGGATATATTCATTGCTATCTATTGTTGGTATATTTACAAAGAGCGTAACGTTGTTGCGTTTTGCAAACCCAAAAATAATTTTATTAGCATCTGTAGATGTTTCATACATTTGTTTCATGCTTGGTCAGGAACCGCTAATTCTGCTCCGTTCAGTCTCGCTCTCCCCACATGGTGGCATAGCAAGCGGAATCTCAGGGGAGCACTAACGTGGACTGGTTAGCAAGCAGGCTTCACTGATCATTTTTCTTTAGTTTTTCTGTGGTTGTTTAATATCTCTCTTATGTATGTATGTCTTGAACTTGCTGTTTTAACTTTATGGTTGAAAACTCTAGGGATCGTCTTTGGACCCCAATTTTTTTTATTTTGGCTACCAATCTGGCTTGTAGATCGGGTATGTTAATTATTTATGAAATTTAATCGGCTGTGCAGTTACATGGTGCACAACCGTTTCATTCAAAAATATATATATTTGTTTTAACCTTATATTATATCAAAAGGCAGAAAATCCAATTGTTTTAAATAACCGACCAAATTGAATTAAATATTATCGGTTTGTTTAGTTTCAACTTTGGAAAAACATTAATTTGATTTGGTTTGGTTTCAGTTTCTTAATTTGTTATTTTGGTTTCAATATTCAACCAAATCAATCATTTGCTCACATTTACCAAAACCCCCTTTCTTCAACTTTCTACTCTACAAAATTGTGTTAGTTCTAACGATATAATGAAAATTCGCTTAACTTGGTTGAACTGACAACAAAAGTATAACTTTTTATGGAATCGATCTAGTTTTAAAATCAAAAATAAAAACAAACCATTTTGTTTGACTTAAACAAAATTGCACTCTCCTACAATCAACCCGATATGCAAATTCAAAATGTCAGTAACAACACGAGATTCGATTTATATTTTAACCGTAAGGACGAAATCAAAATGAAATGTATTAAAAATGTTCATTTCTACCTCTAGACTTTATTCATGTTCGAAATAACATGTGTATACACGTATCATATTGCTAATTTTATAGATGAACGAATTGTTAACTAATCCAAACTCATAATAAGTCCAGGATCCAAATTTTTCTTGGGCTTACCCGAGGTGACAGGCTCAAAGCCCAATCTGTGCATTTTAAGCGCATTCCAAATCAGTTAAATCGCATTTCAACGTGTCCCTTGCAAAACGAACCCCCCACCATTCCAGGAGCAAAACAAGAGATCCATGACCTCCACTCCTCCTCGCCTTCCTCCTCCTACTTCTCATCATCTTCTTCTCCATTACATCCGTTATCAAATAATACCCTGAGTCGCAGCAATGGGGATCTCAAAAGCCATCGGCGCAGTGGCAGCATCCTTCCTGCTTTCATACTACATGCTCAAATCCACCATGAAATCAGCTCCCCTCCTCCTCTACAACTCCATAATCGCCTTCGTCGTCACACTCGCCTCGCACCCGTCCATCAACTTCCCTCTGCTACTAGGGAAGAACGAAGCCGGCAGATTTCCTATTTGGTCTAAAATAGTTTTCGCCCCTTTTCATGTGCTAGTGAGAACGTACGTGGTGTACAAACGGTACATGAGGAGGGGGAAGGAGGCGGCGTACAATGAAATAGTGGAAGGGATGTATTTAGGAGGATGGCCCACGAAGGAGAAGCATTTGCCTTTGAAGGATGTTGTTGTTATCGATTGTACGTGTGAGCTGCCTAGAAGCGATTTGGTTGATAAGGAGAGATATCTCTGCGTTCCAGTTTGGGATACGAGGTCGCCTACGCCAGTTCAGATTGATTCCGCTGTTAAGTGGGTTCGTCCTTTTAGGGCGCAGAAAGTGCCTATCTTTGTTCATTGTGCTTTTGGTAAGCACCCTTGTCTTTTATTTAATTTTGCTGTAGTGCAGCATCCATGAACAGTTTAATGAATATCCTCGTAGGTTTTAGAGCCCTTTTTGAACAACTTTCTCTTTAACTAAGAGTTGTTTCCAAATTCAGAAGGTTACTAGTTTTTAAGTGAATTGAAATTGTAATAAAACAAAGCTGATATAGCATCAACTAATTGTTACTCACAACTAATCAATTTGTAATTCCATGATAACTCAAGATTTAAGTTCTTGATGGCTAAGAGCATCTCCAATCCATATGGGTTGTGATGTCATGCGGAGCTTAGGTGGCACAACATTTTTGAGACCATGAAGCCGATGTGATCAACCAGGACAATGTCTAGTAAAAATAATCTCCAATGCAAACAAACCATGTTTCAGTTATTTAATTCTGTAACTGACTGAAACCAATTATTCAGTAGAACTTGCTGTAAAACTTCCCACTAAATACAAGGACCGAAGGACACCACAATGCATGAAATATAAAATAATGCAATTAAGTAGAAATTTTGCAACTGAAATGCTGATGTGTACTACTTCAAATTGTGAAGGGAATTGTCTAGAACTAGACATCAAGTTCAAAAATGTCTAAAAGTTCATGGACCACGTCAGATTATAATTTCAATTCACGGTAGCATTGGAGAAGATAATTTCTTTAATAATGTCAATTGCTTATGTGTCAATGACATTTCCTTTCAATCACATTGGCATTGGAGATGCTCTAAACTGGTTGAACCGGCAAAAACAGGCACACACACTCTCCCCCTCCCCCTCCCCCTCCCTCCCTCTCTCTCTCTCTCTCTCTCTCGATCTCGATCTCTATTTACACATTTAAATACAAATTATACATAAACTTATTAAAAGAGAAATGCTAGGTAGGTGAGCCATAATAGATTATAAATGTATGCAACAGAAGTCGTGTATTGATGCAACGCACGATTTCACCAACACAACTGTTATTGTATACATAGGAGCAATGCACAAGGGCAAAAGATTAGTGCTGAAGAACTTGACAAAGTTTGTAGTGGCAAAAAACGAAGTAGTGGAGCTTTATGTTTAGATTTTGGGACAATGAGATTTTTGCAGTGTTGTCTTTTTTTTTTTTCCTTCAAGACAATATAGAGAATGAGAAGAAGAGGAGAGAAAGTAAGAAAATCAAAAAATTCAGTTCAACTAATATTTTTGGTACGACCATGAAATGCTAAAATTGCTTTTTATTTAAATTAAAAAACTATCCCATAAAAATAGGATCTCTGTAGTTGATTTTTTTTTCTTTTCAAAACTTTATTTATGTATGCGTTGGCTCTTGAATAATGGGTCAATAACAATTCACGTGCTAAGCGTGTGCCACGATCATGGGGGGAGCGCGTGTCGTTACGCTCGTAATAATTGATAACTTAGAAGTTGTTCCACCTAACTATTAGTCTTAGTTAAACATGCTAACAGACCGTAGACGAGTGCACACTTCACAAATTATTTCACCCATTTTTTCTAGATGGTTATATTAGATTGTATACATCATATAGAATTTTGAAGTGAGCCTTGCTATTCACCGCACCATTTTCTTTAAAAATTACCAAATGAAAAATAGAAAAATCCAAGTTATAAATATAATACTATTTAAGACTTCTAGTCCATTTCGTCAAATTTTCTATCTTCTCGCAATTTGTTCTAATCAACAAATTTCAAAATAACGGTAGCTTTTAAACTACTAATGACTTTCAAAATTGATTTCAATCTAAAATTAGGTGGAAACGTGAAATTTGATTTAACTTGCAAAAATAAAGCTATTTTGGCAACATTGTAGTCGATGTTGTTTAGCCATTTTCCTAACCAGTTGTATATGCTTTTTTTGCGGACGAATGGGAACTCTTTACATTGCTTTTATCCTAGATGGCACACCTTGACCAATCATATAAACAAGCATGATTAGATTCTCTTTGCAACTGATTATAGTCAAATGCCATTGCAACTGTTCTAGTTCCCCGATTTTATGCCCGAAGCACATATGATTCCTTTATCTTGCCGCACGGTATAATTAAAGTCATTAATTTAATGTCACTATTTTTTTTTTGTAATTGAGTATTTTATGTACAAGTCTAGATAGTATATAACATACTATATGGCAAGTGGGATAGATCGAACCTATAGTATCTCGTACAATGTAAAAGTGTCTTAACCACTTGGACAATGATGTTTGTCTTAAAGTCACTGGAATTTAGTTTGTGTTTTTTTCCGTGGGTCGAAATTCCTGCCGGAGTATCGAAAATCTGGCCATTCTGTTCCGGTTCCGGCACTGACCAGACCGGAATTCTTGAAAATTTCATTCTGTTTGCTCAAATTTGATAAGTAAATAGTTAAACGATTTGCACTTACTCGCGAACGAGCGCGACAAAAATAAATGGGAACTAGAGCATCAGAACGAGAGAGACAGCCGCAAGCAATAATTTAGAAAAATCCGTCTCTCAATTTTGGGCCGACTTAAAAGATTGAGCTTAGTAGAAGAAAGATGAGCAAAGCTTGTTTTCAGTTTTCACGCAAGATAAATAGAGAAAGAGAGATGTAGGAATGAAAAAAAGACGGGAGGATGAAATCAGCAAATGTATTTTTAGATGAAGATGGTGATTTGAGAGGGACGCTGATTTGAGAGTTGGTAATATTATTTTGTATTGAGGTTGGGATACTTCATAAAAGTCAGTGATTAGGCTCACTTTTGTTCAGAGACATGCTTGAATGAATAAATTTCAGGAATTGTTAAGTTATTATACATGTTAAACTCAAAAAATAATCAAATGTCCATTTACAGCAAATTTCAGCGACTTGGCTCACTTTTGTTCCGAGACATGTTTGAATGAATAAATTTCAGGGATTGTTAAGTCATTTGACATGTTAAACTCAAAAAATAATCAAATGTCCATTTACAGCAAATTTGTTCTATACAATAGTTGCTCCAATGATTTGTACACAAGCTTATCTACCTCCTAACGTCCTTGTATGTAAAAACGATTAGAAAATAGCGGAACCAGAATTAGAACGGAAATTCCGGAATTTCTGAAACAGAATTGAAATTTTAAAATATTGTAATGACCGGAACGGGAACAGAAACCAGAATTCTGAACCTTGGTTTTTTTCTAAAATTTGATATTGCATAAGCGAGCGTGATTAATATTAAACTGGAGTAATTTTTAAATGAAAATAGTGAGGTTGGATAGCAGTTCTCTTTTTGAGGTGATTCAGGTTCGGTCATGTAGATAGTGTGATTGTGCATAAGCATTAACATAAAAGCCACATGAATAGTTTCATATTCAACCAATATATAAAATGTACTGAAATGTACATCTAATTTATAATTGGGAAATAAAATGTGCTTAATAATGTAAAACGTATTTCTTGATGTGGTATGATGATTTTTAATTGTGATATTGGGGGGAACTGAATAAATATGAAAATGTCTTAAGTTATTAAGATAATAATTTACTAGTACAATTTTCAAAATCAAATAGTCAGAGCTTTTAGAACCTGCTTTAGTTAAAAATATTACATTTTTATTTAAGCTTTTTAGACCCTTCCACATCATAAATTTTAACTTTTTTCAAAAAAGAGAATTTTTTGCAATTTCACTAAACTTCATCTAACGTCTAGGCTATGCATTCTTCTTCCCTCATTTAAAGTGCGCTGCATCTTGGCAAACTTCTACATCTTGGTGTCCAGAAAACTGACTATTCCCATCTCCATTGGATTCACTAGCAACCAAGATTCGGTTGTTCAAATTCCTAGATGTTGATCGAGTAAAAACAACCTGGATTTGTCTATTGTGGTTTGCAGAAGAGCTAGGAGTTGCTCCATTAATGCTAACTTCTTGTAATTGTGCCGCGACGTCATTTATATTCGTTAATGGTTGAGGAAAAATGGTTGATGGTTTCGAAAATGGTTGACTCGATTCTGCTTCAACTCAATCTCTTTGAGGCAATACCCACATCATCAATCATTACGGATCTTAATCTTTTCTCCCTGTACTTCTGTGTAAGTAGTGAATGTCGAAGAGTGTCCAACATGTATGTAATATTGTTGGTCAACTCTTTAACTTTTTGGAAACCTACGATCAAATAATGGAGACTCAGCCTAGTTCATCAATATGTGACCGCAAAAATAGGTCTTTAACCAAATTCTTGGAACTAAAATAGTATTCAATCTGCTTTAACAGTGCAGCACGCCGAAGGTCGAATGGTGGGATTAACACTGCAAACATGTTTGAATTTCATCCTTATAAGATTATCGAATGTTATTATACATGAAATAAAAGAAATTAAGTGTTAAATATTACATTAACTTCTATTTATCGGTTGATGTGGATTTTTTTTTTAATTCAACTAACGTGAAACTATTTTCAGCGTTATAGTTTCTTCACATGGAAACCTTGATAAATTGTGGGTTCCATTTGTATATATGAATTGTCATATCCAGTTATTAGAACTTATTATAACTGTTATATAAAATCAAATTGAATTGATATGATAGACTTGCATATGGGGACACCAAATTCAAAGATATGAGATTTGTGCTTTAGTTTCTTTATTTCTTTGCTAGTTTTGGTTTTTAATTGGATCGGATAACGGTTGAGAAATTTGTGAATGTCATTTTTAGTTTTGTGTTTTTGTCTGTACAAAAAACGCTCACTATGCATATATATTATGGAAACCGTTCAATTTAGAAAACATAGTTAACATATAAAGTAGAAAATGAGGTGGCGTTTGTTAAAAATGAATTTTGTACTTTGAGTTTTCAACATTAATTATAAACTTAAGAGATATGGAGTAATGATGGATACGATGGAATGTAGATGGAGGAGACCACGGAGGGAATGAAGCAACGATGGAAAAAGGTACTGTATCTCGTGATTCTGTTTCTCAATACATGGAAAATAAATAAAGGTTAGCTTAGATTTTGTTTTGTATGTGAAAATAGATAAATAAACGATGGAAGGAGGGATTGTATCTTGTATTGTATATTTATCTGGTTCTATTTTGTGTGTTATCTTTGTTTTCTATATTTGTTGTTTTCCATGATATACATGTGTTGCACATATTTTATTATGCACGAAAACCCAAAACTAAATTGGCTAAATCATACACTACGTAGTATTTTTTTTCTTGTGCTTTGGAAAATAACATAAGCACAAGAAATGAATTTGTACCATTCTTCATCTCTTTTGTATTGACCAAAATAACATAACTCTCAATAGGTCATGGGAGAAGTGTATGCATGACATGTGCGCTCCTCGTAGCCTTGGGTGTCGCTGAAGACTGGAAAAGTGCTGAAAACATTGTAAGAGCAAGACGACCATTGATCAGAATGAATATGAATCACCGTAAAAATTTAGAAGAGTGGACAAAGAATCATCATATGTCAAAGAAAAGAGAGACAGATGATGTGTCATCCAAGTAAGAATGGTGTTGTGAGAATCACATTATCTTATGGGGTATGTTTGATCGTTGATCATCTTATCATCCTATGGTATATATTTGATCAACGGTCATCATTAGAAGATCAAATGCGAAAATAAATAGCTTAAAATGTCATTCTAAATTTTACTGTATTTCAGTATTTATGCACAAGTGCATGTGAATATCATAAACCTTATTTCTTGCTATTCTGAAAGAATGATTTTATTTTTCTCATGCAGTTCGTGTATGTAATCATGGTTGTACTTCCTTGAATCATTTTTTTATACTTGCAAACATGTACATGTCTATTTGATTAAGATTCCTTCGGAGTTTTCTAATTTTAACTCTTTTCTTTTGGTTAATATTGGCTTATCTTAATTTCCTGATTTTCTTTATCTGATCTCAAATTAATCGTATGGATAAAGGGTATGTTTGGAAAAAGTCTAAGCAAGATCAATATTAATGAATAGAAATAGAATGTTGCCATATATAAACTCAAACAGCACTGCCTGACAACAGTGAAGAAAACAAACTAACACATCAAAAAGAAAAATTGTTCTCCAGTTGTAAACACTTAACATAACAGATGTCTCCAACTGCCGCTACTTCTCAGTTGGTCAAACACAAATCTAACTTACATCAGTTACCAAACTATCTCCTACAAGCAAAGGTTCCCTTCAGCCGGTTTCTCCAACTCTTGGCTAACAGGTTCTTCAATTCTCTTCTCCTATAATGTCAAAGTGTCTTAACCACTTGGACAATGGTGTCTATCTTAAAGTGACTGAAACTTAATTTGTGTTTTTTCCATGGTTCGAAGTTCCGGCCGTAGTGTCGGAAATCCGGTCATTCCGTTCTGGTTTCAGCACTGACTGGGCCAGAATTCATTGAAAATTTCGTTTTGTTTGCTCAAATTTGATAAGTAAATAATTTGACGATTTGCACTTACTCGTGTACAACCGTGACAAAAATAAATGAAAACGGGAGCATTAGAACATTAGAACGAGAGAAACAACCATAAGCAATAGTTTGGAAGAATCTTTCGCTTAATTTAGGGCCGATTTAAAAGATTGAGCTTAGTAGAAGAGAGATCGAGCAAAGCTTGTTTGCACACAAGATAAATAGAGAAAGAGAGATGTAGAAATGAAAGATGGCGGGAGGATGAAATCGGCAAAGGTATTTTTGGATGAAGATGGTGATTTGAAAGGGATGCTGATTGAGAGTTGGTAACAATATTTTGTATTTAGGTTGGGCTACTTCATAAAAGTGAGTGATTTGGCTCACTTTTGTTCTGAGACATGCTTGAATGAATAAATTTCAGGGATAGTTAAGTTATTTGACATGTTAAACTCAAAAATTAATCAAATGTCCATTTACAACAAATTTGTTATGTAGATTAGTTGCTTTAGTAATTTGTAGACAAGCTTACCTACCTACCTCCTAACGTCCTTGTATGTAAAAACGTTTATAAAATAGAGGAACCGAAATTATAACAGAAACTCCGGAATTTTCGAAACAAAGCCGAAATTCAAAAATCCTGTAATGACCGAAATAGAAACGAAAACCAAAATTTTAAATTTTGGTTGTTTTTAAATTTTGATATTGCATAAGTAGAATTCTAAGCGAGCATGGGTAATATTAAAATGGAGTAATTTTTGAATGAAATTGGTGAGGTTGGATAGCAATTCTCTTTTGAGCCATTTCACGTTCAGTCATGTTGATAGTGTGATTGTGTATGAGCATTAACGTAAAAGCCACATGAATAGTTTCATATCCAACCAATATAAAATGTACTGAAATGTACATCTTATTTATAATTATTTATAATTGGGAAATAAAATGTGCTTAACAATGTAAAATGTATTTCTTGATGTGGTATGATGATTTTTAATTGTAATATTGGGGGGAGCTAAAAAAATATGAAGATATCTTAAATTATTAAGATAATAATATACTAGTACAATTTTCTAAATCGGATAGACAGAGCTTTTAGAACCTACTTTAGTTAAAAGTATTACATTTTTATTTAAGCTTTTCAAACACTTCCACATCTTAAATTTTAACTTTTTTCAAAAAAGTGAATTTTCAACAATTTCACGGAACTTCACCTAATGTATAGACTATGTGCATTCTTTCTGCCCTCATTTAATGTGTGTAGCATCTTGACAAACTTCTATAATCTTAGTATCCAGAAAACTTACTATTTCCATCTCCATCGAATTCACTAGCAACCGAGTTTTGGTTGTCCAAATTGCTAGATGTTAATCGAGTAAAAACAACCTCGATTCGTCTATTGTGGTTTGCAGAAGAACTAGGAGCTGCTCCATCAATGCTAACTTCTTGTAATTGTGCTACAACATCATTTATATGCGTTGATGGTTTCGAAAATGGTTGACTCAATACTGTTCCAGCTCAATCTCTTTTAGGCAATACCCACATTATCCAATCATTACGAATCCTAATCTTTTCTCCCTGTACTTCTATATAATCAGTGAATATCGAAGAGTGTCCCATATGTATGTAATATTAATATTGTCGGTCAACTCTTTAACTTTTTGGAAACCTACGATCAAATAAAGGAAACCTGACCTGGTTCATCCATATGTCACCGCAAAAATAGGTCCTTAACCAAATTCTCGGAACTTAAATAGTATTGAATCTGCTTTAACAGTGTCACACGTTGAAGGTCGAATGGTGGGATAAACACTGCAAACATGTTTGAATTTCATCCTCATAAGATTATCGAATGTTATTATACATGAAATAAAAAATATTAAGTATTAAATATTACATTAATTTGGATATATTTTTCATAATTCAACTAATGTGAAACTATTTTCAGTGTTGTAGTTTCTTTAGATAGAAACCTTGATAAATAGTGTGTTCCATTTGTATATCTGAATTATCATATCCAGTTGTTAGAACTTATTATAATTGTTATACAAAATCAAATTGAATTGATATGAAAAACTTGTATATGGGGACACCAAACTCAAAGATATAAGACTTGTGCTTTAGTTTCTTTGTTTCCTTGCTAGTTTTGGTTTTTAATTGGATCGAATAAAGATTGATAAATTTGCGAATGTCATTTTTAGTTTTGTGTTTATGTCCATACAAAAAACGCGCATTATGCATGTATAATACGAAAAACATTCAATTTAGAAAACATAGTTAGCATACAAAATAGAAAATGAGGTGGCATTCGATTAAAAATGAATTGTGTATTTTGAATTTTCAACATTAATTTTAAACTATAAGAGACTAGTGCGAACCCGTGCTACGCACACGACCCATCGCTATAAGGTTGCATTTGAAATATTTTATGACATCTGGTTACTTGACCTTACAATAATTTGTTTGAACTTAAATTTACATTACCATTTCTAAAATAAGGCCCCGTACAAAACATAAGTACACAGACGTTAATAGCAACTTATATAATATTATATCAGATGTTCAACACTGCATAACAAAGCAATGTTTCCAAGAGGCTGGAGCAAAATGCGGATGAAAACCATGCTAACCAAGAAGGTAACATAATTATACATACGATTAACGATGACTATGTTGTACAAATTTGTAACATTACAGAATAAAATAAGTTAAGCTAGAAACAATATAATTTAGTTGTCAACAGGCACAAACGTTAATTTATAAACAAAGCATGTAGGAACAACTTTTTTTACATGAGTTAAACATGGTAGCATTTTCACTTTGACTTATAGATCATGCAGGTACATATGTTTTTATTTTACACGGTATCATATAAAGTTAGAAACTTCTTCACTTTCCCAATATCAAAGCATGTAATAAGAGCCCAGCAAGTTTAACTATGTAATAACAAAACAATTAAGTTCAAATGATACAATATTGCAATAATACTTCAGCCTCAATGAATTGGTTGATTCATTTCAGTGTTCTTCACATCCTTCACATAAAGACCAGCCGCTGCAATAAGATCAAGTCCTAAAAAATTGTAATAAATTGAAATAAAACAACCAAAAGAACATGGAATTCTACATTTAGTGTACGGATGTGCCTAAAAATGTTTTCATGGCAGCAACTAAGAAAAGAGTTTAGAACAATTTTATGCAGTTAATTGTGACATGTTGAGGATATTTAAACCGTGAAGTAAGAACCTATTTTTTGAACTAACCCTTGAAAATCTCAGAACATGAAATATTCCTATCACTGTATGAAATGAAAGCACTTTTCCCAAGAACAATTTTTTAAATACAGTTGACAAAAAAACCCAACGAATTTATGAAATGAGTAAATGATTAAAACTTGTAATTTAGAAGAGAAAGGAAAAGGTTTGACATTAAAACAGGTAAATGAGAATTGACGGGTGCTTAATTGCAAATAAAATGCTCATAAGAATGAGAGATCGGTATTTGAGGGTAGATTAATTCAGAATGAAACATACAAATGGTTATATATTTAATTTTATAAGTAATACAACCGATTAATAAGACAAAAGCAAGTGGAGTAACTTATGTGCCCGTTTTTAATAACTTACAGAAAACAGTTTGAAATGACTATCGGGATTAAGGTAGCTCTAAAACTAATCAAAAGTTCCTTGCGTTGGGATAGGAAAGTGTCTTCATGCATGTTATAAATTACTGCAGTAAGCTAAATTTTTTATTTGCAGTAGGCCAAACTGTTATTTGCAAAATTCAAGCAAAATTCAATTGGATAATATAAATAAAACACATTCAATTATTGTAATAAGTTGACTAAGAAAAAGATAATGAACCTTGTTACAATGGCATATGGTGAGTTGTTGAAAGTTGTTAGAAGTTCACATGGTAGAGTTGTTCTTGTACCTATTTTAAATTTCTCAAGGGGTCTTAGATGACAATACGGGTTCCCCATTCTAATATCCTTGCTTTCATGAATAAGACATAGCATCATCTCCTTTGATTGATTCTGAACTGCTTCAAAGGGAGGTAGCATAGCTGCTTCTTAATAGGGACTTGCTTCTACCATATTTACCATTGCTTACCTTATTTGTTCTAATCACCTCTCACTTTCGGATGTTTAGCAGTTTCCCAAAGTATATTACCATGACTTGGAGCCTTAAATCATGTAAGACGGACATTATTTAAGTTATAAAACATAATCCTTTTTTTCTAGTTTGTTCAACCAAAATTGAAACTCGCGCAAATTATGCACAGAACTCCTAACTAAAAGACAGATGTAAAGATTTGTAAAGCATAATGAATGACTCATGTTTGAATAGAAATCAATACAGAAGTGAAAATCAATGGTTCACTATAAAGTTTTGTTATTCTATATTGCCAAATGTGTCAACAAATTATCTCTTAATCAAAGTGAAATTTGTAATGTTCTTATAACAATGTAATTAGGTATTATTCCTTCATAGTTGTTCTCGGTGTTACGTTGGATGTTTCTCTATGCTAAAGTCATTAACAAAAAATAGCTATAAATATGTATTGATTTTGTAAAAAGAACAATAACTATCTTTTGAATGTTTTTCCATTAAACATTAAATGATATGTTGGTTCCTATTCAAAATATAACATTTATAAGAAATAGTGCGAACAATTTAAAGTGGATGTTTTAATGAAATCCAAATGTATCTCAATTAATTGTAACAAACAATGAAAGGAAATCTGTGTGCGTAGCATTTTTTAAAGCCCATAATCTGTGTTTATAACTGGACATACGGTAAATAATCTATGTAAATAAGATAGAATTGTTGAATTATCTTGCTAAGCCATAGTATCTTATTTTAAAATACTACAAAGACATATTTGCAATCTGAAATCATAGCCATCTTAACTTTATGACCGGACATACAGTAAATAAGAACCCCAGATACATAAAAATGCTTTGTTCGAATATTTGAACCAATTTCCATCATAATTTTATTTTTGAGTACTTTTAGCCTTTTACTATTTCCTAACACAGCTTATACGTTTCTGTTCAAAACTATTATTGAGATTAATTTTCCATGGCAGAGAGCGTTAACCATTTTCACATAGCTATGCTGAAGTAAAATTGGAAAGTAATTTATAAGCTTAATGAACTTTTACCATATAATGCGAAAGTGAGAAACATATGATATCCCGTAAAATTTCTTTCCTGTGAATTATGACATTAATCTTCCTACGTAGCACTTTATTACCATTGCATACATAAATAACGGTGCAATTACGCTTATTTTGCAATGCCCGTGTGCGAAGCACAGGTGCACACTAACAAAATTTTGGGTTTGACCTAGATTTATACGTTATTTATTATTTATATGAAATAAATTATGGTTAAGTTAGTTTAATAATTTACAACTTTGTAAACATCCAATTTAGTTCACACTACATGATATGTTAAGTAAACAAATTGTATTTCTACATTGTTGTATGGCCCATGGTGTATATTTTAATCATACTTCATAACAATCAGGATTTAAATTTAAATTTAAATTTTAGCAACGTTAGAGCAAAAAAAAAAAAAAAAAACTTTCCCACTATTTAGTTAGATGTAAGTCTGTTTGAGCTACAAACTGTCAACAGTTTACCATACAACACATGAAAACACAACGTATAACACATAAACACATGTGCGCTTGATTAGACATTTATGGAAAATGCTTTTTCCTATTAATCAACGTAGTGAAATGGGTAAAAAATAATGTAAAGCTACTGAAAATTGAGAAACAGGCAGGAGCATGGGAGAAAACAAAAAATGGTAATGGCCTTTAAATACTGTGACATAGTCAAAAAGAATCTTATATTAATTCAAATTCCAAAAGAGAAAAAATGTGGTAAGATAAAGATATTTTGTTTATTAATTCATTGAAATCATCACATAAAAGATTAGAAGAATACATATATTAGAAAATAATGTTAATAAAAATCATATAGTAACTCAAGTCGTGATAAGTTTTGTTTTAATTGCCTTAATCCGAATGTGAGAATTAAATAAATAATCAGCAAATGACCATTTTAAAAACTCTTTTTGCGATGCTAAGAAATAACATAGAAATCGATAATCATGATCAAACAGTCAAACATGAATGAAATCAAAATTTATATGAAAAAACAAACCATCTGGTTGAAGAGTGAAGAAGATGGACGTATAGTGGTTTGATTTCATACTAAATTTCAGATCTTGGCCGATGACGGCAAGAACTTCAATAGTAAGTTGTCAGTTGCAGTGTATAGTGCGTATTTGCTACGATAGCGAATAAATCGGGGATTTAAATGTAAAAATGACCAGCATATAATGAAAAAATGAGCATATAAGTTGAAAAACTTAAACTGACTGAACCTCTAATCTTAGACAATAAACTAAGATTAATTTATTTAGAGAAGTGGAAGTGTTCATGCAAAGCTATTCAAAAGAACTCTTAGGGTTTGTAAGATGCCACATGGTAGCATAACAAAAATTCAGTGGAAATAATTTACAAAAAAAGAAGGATAAAATAGAAGGGGGAACTTATAGATAATGTTATATACCTCAATTGGTACATAAAGCAATATAATATGGTTTTACGTTAAAATTTGAAATCCTCAATGAATGTGGCCTTTCCCATATGTTTATAAAAATGTATGCTATGTTTTTTGTTTAGGTAATATGGTTTTGCGTCAATCAATGTGTTATGCCATTTATTTGTATAAAAGATGAGTGTGACATGCTGATGGATAGATTATTAAAATAAAATAGTTGCCATTACTTTTAGATATCAGAAAATTTCAACTTTATTCGCGTGAGAGTTGATCTAATATACTTCAACTATTACAGTCATTATTAAGTAAAAAACGATTGAATAGTCTCATATAATTGATAGTAATGTTTTCTTTATGGATTGCAACCTTCGTACCAAACTAATTAAAGTCAACTCCAAAGCAAAAAGGCATTTTTAACGTAAATTAAGAACATCAAAGTACATATGATAAAGAAAAGAAATAGTTATAGTACTAAAGTCGTTACTGTACCTAATGGTAACATGGTACATAGCATATTCTTCTTTATAGTTAGTATAAATCGCAAACATATCAAAGAGAAGTAAAAGAACAAATAAGCAATGCAGACATAGATTACTCGTCAGTTATGTTTATTCTGGTGTCATTAAAGTTTTGCTCTTTTTTTGTAAGCATGTTATGTAATATATGTTTCTGACTTTAACTCTGTAAAAGGAGTTGCAAACTACAAATTATTCAAAAACAGAAATGCACATTCACTTCTATATATATACTACGTGACTGATAAACAATTTTTGTAAAAAATATCATATAGATGTAATACTAATATTCATGCATATTTAGGTCATCGTTTTTTGTCTATGCTATTATTATGACATATATTGAGATTCAAAGGGCAATGTGATATACAAAATATATAGATACAGAGATATAATAGTAACATCAACTAATAGGTATAAGTGTAGTTAGGATTAAGACCTATAACATGAGTATGTGCAACTTTTTTTTCCTGATTTGATATCCTAACTATTTCGTGAATAGTCAAATTTAGCTCAAAATGTAATGGAATGTTTACCTCAAATTTTACTTTGGTTATGGGACATCATGTTTTCAATAACCGTATATATGAATCAGTGTGTACTCAATTACAAAATAACCAATATCTAAAGTGTATAACAATCAATTTGTAGTTAATTACGAAGTAACTAACATCTATAAAAGAAATAACCTTTTCGGTGATAAGCTAGTGAACCTACTCACAGGAACCATGCATTTTGTCTAAGACACATCTAAAGGATCTTTCTGCTTACAGACCTGAAATATTACAAACAATTCATTTTATAAAAATAAAAAGAAAGTTACAGTGAAAATACACCATATAGACAAATAATAAGAAATTTAATATCTCAGAAAAGATTTCCACAGTCAAGGTGCAATTACCAGAACCAGTATAAAACTTAAAATTGCATAAAAACCATATTAAAGTTCAAACCTTTTACCTTTAAATTTTATAGTTATAATTTCTTGCTCGTGAACGATGAACATGGGAACACACGAATGGATGGTGGGGAAATAACTGCAACTGTTGAGGTTGGGGTGCAAAGTAGTCACCAGAAAGAGCAAATCATAAAGGTCGGGTAGATGTAGAATCGTCCGTTTCGTCAAAGTGAATTTGATTGAAATTACACGGAAGCAAAATAGCAAGGCTTATACAGTAAGTGGATTGAGAAGGATTAGGCTATGAAGTGATTGTAGTAAAAGGGAAAACATAAGGCGACGATTTAGCTCCAGTAAATGGAACACAAAGACACTTAACGAAGAATGGTAGCCGCCATTGGCAGAGTGATGAAGAGTGAAGCAAAATAATTGGGTGATGGTGGGTTGAGGGCGAACCAAGTCACCTTGGATTTAGAGTTAAAGTGCAAACTTGGGAAGATATTTTTTTCTTAAAAAAATGCAGTTAATCAAAAAAATATGATGGTTGGATTCATAAATGCATGGCATGCCACAGAGATACATAAGTGATACTCAGTTTTAATAGAATAGTATATAATAACATAGGAAGATTCCAATATTCTAAATAGGGATTGATTGATTTAATCACTTACTATAGCAGATTCAAGTTAAGCAATCAATTTGTTGAGTCGGTGTCCATACAAACCATGTCCTTAAATAGAAATTATTGTATTCCGACAAAAAATTGTCAAATTGGTATTTACCAGTAGCATTAGATGGAAATTCAAAACTATAAGTCATTTTTGTGTAGTAGTAGACTAATTAAACATCAATAAGCATGTTATGAAAATAGATTATGGACATCATAATGTACTAATTATGCTGGTATGTCCTAATTCATTTATTCCAAATAAACAAAAGCACAAAATATTGAAAATTTATTCAAATAGGCCTCAAAAGTAACAATAAAAGTAAGACAATTAAGTTTAGTATACTTACCTTCCAAATTGAGCTATTTTATTTGCATTTTGCACGTCAACGACGACATCCAACAAAACAAAACCATCTAAAAAGTAAAATATATTTTAATAACTTAAAAGAGCATCATGAAGCTTGCATTGTTTTGAAAATGAGAAAAGTGTGAATTTGTTGGAGGAGATATACAATAGTAAGACAATTTTATGCACTTAGTAAAGTCTTTGCATGTATTTCTTTTGTCAATTTCAAAAATATGGCATAGCTAAGAAATTGTTTTCTAACCAAGTATAAATTATAAAAGCTAGCACAAAGTATGCAATATGAAAAAAGCAAAATAATGATGTATGTTTTGAAACTAAATTCAGTACATCACGTAATTAGTTAATATCAAAGAAGCTGTTTATAAATACAAATATGCCAAGTCATCATCAGTCTGAAAATAATAAACTAATTAATGAAAAATCAATTCAATAATTGACTAAATAATTATTCAGTGATGCTTAAATGCAATATACAAACTATTATAATAAAATATTTTTACTAAGAAATTAGCTAAAATATTGATGTCCTTATATTATTATCATAATTATAACTATTATCATAGTTACAATTAATACCGATTAAATTGACTCTAATGAGCTGACTATGTACGGTAAAACTGAAGTGAAAAAGAGAGCAAGTTTTGTTAGGTGATTTAACATAATAGTATCAGTGTGGACATTTTCTTCTATTTTTCCCTAATTGGTGCGCCACAAAAGACAGTCACAAACACATAAATGGATGAATCTTTAATTCTTCAGCTGCCTTCCTATTTCAGTCACATCTTCAACTAAATACATTGCTGCAAGTAGCCAAAAAATGTTAACCAAATACTAAATATCCCTTAATAAAACAAAAAAAATAATATAAATATTTATGATAATTAATTTACTAACTATTCTCACTTCCACCTTCGGATAATCAATCTATGACCCCTTTGATTACATATTAAGCCAATGAAAATTTCGTCTAATTGACCAAAAAAAATTCACAACCTGAAAAAATTTGATGCATAGGTTCAAAGATTTACAACCAACTTCAAGGAGACAATATTATCCTTTAGCCATTAAATTTCCCATTTGCATTAGATTGAACACAAAAGTTGAAATAAAATATGTGGAATAAGCTTACGTTCATTAGCACATACTATATTGAAATAACTTTATGCATTTATCGAAGCCTTTCCATGTATTTCTTGTTTAACAGTTTAGTTAATAAACCGTTTGAAAATATGCTACTGGTGTGCATTATTTTATCGAAACTAAGCATGAATCAGAAAAGGTAGCGATCAGTAGGCAATATGAACAAAATAAAAACAATATTATTTATTTTGAAACTACATTCAGCATAGCATACAATAAATTAGTATCATTGCAATTTCTAAATACAAATGTATTGATGCCAAATCATCAACGGTCTTAAAACAGTAAACAAATAATGAGAAACTAATTCAAAATGGACAATAAAACTATTCAACTGTGCTTAATAATATAAGATTTTCTTTACTTAATAAATCACTAAAATATAGATGGTCTTATGCTATTATAATAATTACAACTATTATCATAATTACAATAAATACCTGTTAAATTGACTCTTATGAGCTGGTTAACCATACATTATTAGAGGCAGTTATCTATGCATTATTAAAGCTGAAGTGAAAAGGAAACCAATTTGCAATAGATATTGCCTTAATAGCATCGACGTGGACGTTTTCTTCCTTTTTTCACTGGGGAACCACGGACAGCCAAATACGAATAAATGGATGGACCATTTAATTCTTTGGTCTATTTTCCTATTTCATTTGATGTCTGCAACTAAAACATATGGTAGCTGTAGATACCCATATAATTTGGACTGAATACACATATCCTTTGATAAAACAAAATATTATAAATGTTTATGATACTTTATTCAACAAATATTATCATTATCCCATTACATTTACGTTAAAAAAAGGTTTGCATCCAATTGCCTAAAAAATTACATCATAACTTAAAAAAAGAGCGAAAAATTGGTTGATGTTTTTACTATTTAAAAATATTACATAATTCTCAAAAATCTTAAAATTTGAAAAACCAATAATATGGTCGAAAACATGATATTGTTTAAATTTTAATATTTGAAGAAAAAAATCATAACCCTACTTTTGAAGTATGGACTAATGAAGGTGGGAAGAATGAAGGCCATCAAATAATTGTCTGACAATCATTATCAACTAATATCCAAAGGAAAATGATAATAAACCAAACTTGTGGCACTTAGTACATCTACCCGTACATTTCGTCATGGTAGTGCACAGAAAGTAAAAACATGAAATGATACCTAGATGCTACATGTACAGCGTCAAACTTTTTCAAATGAACATGTTCTTAGTTATGGCCGAAATTGTACAGTTGCTACGAAAGTGTATGGTTAAGGTTCATAGATTAACACACACATAACAGTAATCCAAAGGAAGGAGCACTGAATTTTATCAAACAAATCTACATAAAATGAAGATTGCATTGTCAAGCCCTTTGTTTAAATCCATAATGTAAATATGCAGGAATCAATGCAAATGGGAAATGTAAATCTAGAAGAAAAAAAAAAATCAAACAAAAACGGAAGCATGAACGATACAAAATTATAGCAGGGAGTAGATTAGGGAATTATGTAAAAGCCGAGGAAACTATCAAGTGTTACCCAAATAGATGAGGCGAGGCATAAATTGGAAGGAATGGACGTATAAGACTTCGCCCATAATCTCCTTTTCGGTCTTAATTCACCTACTGACATCTATTACTTGATCATTTATCTTGTGTAAAGAGGGGCTAAGCAAGTATGATGTCTCATCACGTCATCCAGGGCTAAGCATAGCATACCATCCGTGTAGAGAAGAGAAGGAAAATAGAGAAGGAGATACCGTCAGATCTGGTAGTTTCGTGAGCTTTTCTTCCATTTTCCGCAGGAGAAAATGAATATGAGGAGAGGGTAGGTTTGGTTGAATGGAGTTTTTGATTGGAGAAGACAAAGAAAGGGGAAGTTTTTTCTCGTGAAATTAGCGAAGGGGATGAGGAAAGCGAATGTTTTTTTAGTAGCAGGTGAACGTGGGCGTGTGTGAAGGGGAAGGCAACCGTTCAATTTGGGTAATGGCCACGTGTTGCAATCTTGTTTTTTTGAAGAAAATGGATCTAAAGAGACTCAAGAGGAAAGATTGTGCTTTCATATAAAATAATAGATAGATAGATGTGGAGTGATGATGAATATGATGAATGAAGATGGAGGGGATCATAGAGGGAATGGAGTAATGATGGAACGAGGGATTGCATCTCGTGATTTTGTCTCTCAAAACATGGAAAATAAATAAAAGTTCTTAGATTCTATTTTGTATGTGAATACGTAAATAAGTGATGGAAGGAGGGATTGTATCTTGTATTTTGTATGTTACCTTTGTTTTCTAAATTTGTTGTTTTCCATGATATACATGCATTGCAAGCATTTTAATAAGCACGAAAACAAAAAATTAAGATGGCTAAACCAAACACTACATAGCAATTTTATTATTTTTTGTTCTTTGGAAAATAACACAAGTGCAAGAAATGAATTTGTACCATCGTTCCTTCATCTCTTTCGTACTAACCAAATAACATAACTATCAATAGGTCATGGGAGAAGTGTATGCATGACGTGTGCGCTCCTCGTAGCCTTAGGTGTCGCCAAAGACCGGAAAAGTATTGAAAACATTGTAAGAGCGAGACGACTATTGATCAGAATGAATATGAATCACCGTAAAAATTTAGAAGAATGGACGAAGTGTTATCATACATCAAAGAGAAGAGAGATGGATGATGCATCCAAGTAATAACAGTGTTGTGAGAATCATATCATCTTATATCGTATTTTTGACCGTTGATCATCATCATATCATCTTATGTTGTATATTTGATCAACGATCATCATTAGAAGATCATATGCGAAAATAAATAGCTCAAAATGTCATTTCAATTTCTACTGTATTTCGGTATTTGTGCATAAGTTCATGTGAATATCATAACCTTATTTCTTGCTATTCTCAAAGAATGATTGTATTTTTCTCATGCAGTTCGTGTATGTAATCATGGTTGTAAAACCACTATATGGAAGGTGTTCATTGCATATGATATTGTGGATCTTAATCTGTTTTTGAGTGAAATTGGTGAGGTTGGATATCAATTCTCTTTTGAGGCGTTTCACGTTCAGTCATGTAGATAGTATGGTTGTGTATGAGCCTTAGCATAAAAGCCACATGAATAGTTTCATATCTAACCAATATAAAATACACAGAAATGTACACCTTATTTGTAATTGGGAAATAAAATGTGCTTAACAATGTAAAACGTATTTCTTGATGAGGTGTGATGATTTTTAATTGTAATAATGGGGGAACTAAAAAAATATGAAGATGTCTTAAACTATTAAGATAATAATATACTAATACAATTTTAAAAATCATATAGGCAGAGCTTTTAAAACGTGCTTTAGTTAAAAGTATTACTTTTTCTTAAGCTTCTTTAAACATTTCCGCATCGTAAATTTAAGCTTTTTACAAAAAAGATAATTTTCAGCAATTTCACGAAATTTCATCTAATGTCTAGACTATGCATTCTTTCTGCGTTCATTCCTCCCCGTACTTCTATACAAGTGGTTAATACCGATGAGTCTCCAATATGTATGTAATTGTTGGTGAATTCTTTTACCTTTGAAAGCCTGCGATCAAGTAATGGAGACTCAACCTAGTTCATCCATATGTTACGGCAAAAATAAGTTCTTAACCAAATTCTTTGGACTAAAATAGTATTCAATCTGCTTTAACAGTATAACAGGTTGAGGTCGAATGGTGGGATAAACTGTTGTGCAAAAATTACATAAATGCGAAAGCAGTACAAAAAGAGGACCTAGCTTGTCGATTAATTATCAACCGCCAACTCAATGAAAAATAACCACAAAATAAAACAAAATAGAAGAAGAATAGAAGAAACAAAGATTTAATGAGGTTCGGCTATGCCTACGTCCACGGACCCAACAACTATTTTTTATTTCACTGAAGAGAGTACAAAAAGAGAATACAAGAGAGAAATTAAAAAATTATAGGTATTAGATGGAAAGACTAGCCTATAATTACAAATTGAATAATCAATTTCAACACAGACTTGTATGCACTCAAAACCCCTAATTGATTGACCACAAAAATTAGGGTAAACTAAAGAAGTGGATAATGATGGATGCTCTCACACTTCATGCTCTACAAATTTGAAGATATAATTAAGCTTAAGGATGAAAGGTTTCTTAGAGATGTAGAAAAAACAATTTCCTCATTGTCTTGGAATCATTCCAAATCTCCATGATGTAATTGCAATGTAAATGGAATGAGAAGATGTTGATTTCCATATATTTCCTTGCTTGCATGATTCTTCAAGCCAATCACTTATCTCTTCATATTACAAAATCAATAAATATACATATTTCCCTATTTATAAATTCATTGAATGACTAATTGACTATGTAATCAATTAGTTCTCTATCAAAATATCCTCTCATATATTTCCACATATAGCACAATTAATTGATTGAATCAATTAGCAAATTTCTTTCCCTCTTATCAAATATTTGAATCACAAATATTCAACACTCCACCTTGATTCAAATATTACAATATCTCTTTCTCAGCAAATCTCAACAAATTGTTGGGTCTGCACCATCAAGCTCAATGTAAACTACTTTAGGCAATATTTTCCAAATAGAGCTTCGAAATCTTTCCCAAGCATAAGAAAGATAGTATGCACATCAACAAATATAATGCATATGAGAGAATATTTAAATTCTTTAGTATATCCGATGTAGGAGATAAACATGTAGATACAGAAATCTGAGAGATTAATGGAGACATCGTAGCGCGCTTCATCTTGTCCAACGTATATTGAGTGAGGACATGCTCAATATTATCTACTTCAACCTCCTTCTCAAGAGTTTTACTCAACTTCACCAAAACTACCTTATCAAACTCAACATCAAGCCGTGCCCAACAAATATCATAAGAAGTTAAATCACCACCTCTATTATGCCCATAAACAAGACAATAGAAGCAGAAGGCCTTAAATGCGATTGAGCTCCACCTAGAGTCTGAATATCTAAAAATCTTCTCATCAACCACGGTACCATTGGCAATACCTTTTTCTCTCCGAATATGGAAACAATCTGATGACTCCAAACGTGTTTGGAAATTTTGTGTCCTCCTAACGTTATCACTTGATAGAGGCTCCACCTTCAATAAAGACCTCTCATCAATTATCGCCTGCCTGCTAGTCACAATTCTCTTATTTGTTTTGCACCACAACCTATACTTCTTCATTCCTTCTGCATAGCCTAACAAAATGTGCTTGCTTCCTCTAGGCTTCAGCTTATCATGTCTCTCATCTTCTAAGTAAGCTGAAGAACAAAACATTTTAAGGAATGAATAATCAACCAACTCTCTTTTCCATATTTCTTCTGGGATCTTCATATCTATGGCAATAGAAGGTGTACGGTTGATGAGAAATACTACCACAGATATCGCTTCTGCCTAAAATCCCACTTTTAGACCAGCAGTCAGTCTCAAGCTCGTAGCTCTTTCCCATGGCTTTGTAGAAAAATCTCTAAATACATGCTCAGATGCATAATAGTTAGTGAATTCTTGTGACGCAAATTCACTACTATTGCCAACTCTAAAAACTCTCAGTTGCTTTCCTGACTTCTTTTCAACTAAGGTCTTCCACTTCTGAAATTGGGCAAATATTTCGGATCTAGTCTTCAAGAAATAGATCCAAACCATATGCAAGAAATCATCCACAAATAAGACAAAGAAACTGGCTCCACCTAAATATGCAATTGGGGTGGGTTCCCTCACATAAGAATGAACATACTTTAGAAACTCTGTAGCTCTAGGTCTTCTTACATCAAATGTGACGTGCTTCTTCTTTCCAAAAGAACAATCTCCACAAGTGCTAGGCTTTAACTGAGAATCAACAACAATTAACCTACGTTTTGTCAATACTTCCAGGCTCTCCTCATCAAAATGACATAAACGAAGGTGCCATAACTGAGTAGAATCTGGAACACTATAATCAGTAGAAACTACCGAATCTCCCAAGGCTGTCACTCCACGAAGCATATAAATATCATCGACTCGCACCCCTTTCATCACTACCAAGGAACCCTTCACCACTCTTAAATTCTCTCCGTCTATTATTATCTTCATACCAAGTCTACTCAAAACTCCAATCGACAACAAACTCTTATGCAACATCGGAACATGTCTAACATCTGTGATAGTCCTAATAACACCATCATGCATCTTAAACCTCACACTTCCAACGCCCACAACATGACAAGATGTGTCATTCTTCAAATGAACTGCTCCGCCATTAATCTTCTCATAATTGACAAAACAGCTCCTATCTGGCGTCATATGACAAGAGACTCCAGAATCAATCACCCAACTTGTAATCTCTAAAGGTGAAATACTGCCTGAAAATAATGATGTATCACTATCTCATCTATCTTCATCTGATCCAACTGCTACCAAATTGAAGCTTTCTCCTTCTTCTCTCTCTTCTTTCTAAGAGCTAAACAATTTTGTATGAAATATCCCTTATTCTTACAATAAAAGCAAGCACCTCTTCTAGAACCCAAGAAGTGGGTCTTATGTCTATCTCCTCCAAGGTGCTTCTGCATTTGATCTCTTCCTCAAGGTGAATGAAGTTGTTGCTGAAGAACACCGTCATTAGTCTTCAGTTTAACCTTCCATGCCCCAAAAACATTTGTTCTAACAAATTTGGTGATGCCATAATTTTTCATACCACTACTAAAAGAATTAGCCATTGTTAACTAATCTAGAACAAGACAGCTAGCTTTGATACCAAACTGTTGTGCAAAAATTACACAAATGCGGAAGCAATACAAAAAGAGGACCTAACTTGTCGATTAATTATCAACCGCCAACTCAATAAAAATAACCACCGAATAAAAAAAAGAAGAAGAATAGAAGACACAAAGATTTAACATGGTTCGGCTATGCGTACGTCCACGGACCCGACAACTATTCTTTATTTCACTGAAGAGAGTACAAAAGAGAATACAAGAGAGAAATTAAAAAATTATTGGTAGTAGATGGAAAGACTAGCCTATGATTACAAATTGAGTAATCAATTTCAACACAGACTTGTATGCACTCGAAACCCCTAATTGATTGACAACAAAAATTAGGGTATACTGAAGAAGAGGATAATGGTGGATGTTGTCAACACTTCATGCTCTACAAACATGAAGATATAAATAAATTTCAGGATGAAAGGTTTCTTATAGATGAAGAAAAAAGAATTTCCTCATTGTCTAGGAATCATTCCAAATCTCCATGATGTGATTGCATTGTAAATGGAAAGAGAAGATGTTGATTTCCATATGTTTCCTTCCTTGCATGATTCTTCAAGCCAATCACTTATCTCTTCATATTACAGAATCAATGAATATACATATTTCCCTATTTATAAATTCATTGATTGACTAATTAGTTATGTAATCAATTAGTTCTCTATCAAAATATCTTCTCATATATTTCCACACATAGCACAATTAATTGATTGAATCAATTAACAAATTTCTTACCCTCTTATCAAATATTTGAATCACAAATATTCAATATAAACACCGCATGCATGTCTATGTAAACACTGCAAACATGTTTGAATTTCATTCTTAAGATTATGAAATATTATTATACATGAAATAAAAAATATATTAAGTATTAAATATTACATTAACTTATATTTATTGGTTGATGTAGATATATTTTTCTTAATTCAACTAATGTGAAACTATTTTCAGCATTGTAGTTTCTTCACATGGATTCCTTGATAAAATTTCTGTTCCATGTGTATATCTGAATTGTCATGTCCAGTTATTATAATTATTATACATAATCAAATCAAATGGATATGATGAACTTGGCATATGGGGACACCAAATTCAAAGATATGAGATTTGTGCTTTAGTTTCTTTGTTTCTTTGCTAGTTTTGGTTTTTGATTGGATCGAATAATGATTGAGAAATTTGTAAATGTCCTTTTCAATTTTGTGTTTTTGTCCATACAAAAAAGCGCAATATGCATGTATATTATGAAAAATGTTCAATTTAGAAAACACAATTAACATACAAAATAGAAAATGAGGTGGCATTTGGTTAAAAATGAATTTTGTATTCTGAACTTGCAACAATAATTATAAACTATAAGAGGTGTGGAGTGACGATGGATATGATGGAATGTAGATGAAGGTGACCATGAAGGGAATGGAGCAATGATGGAAGGAGGGATTGTATCTCGTGATTCTGTCACTCATAACATGGGGCTCTCATAACATGGAAAATAGATAAAAGTTAGCTTAGATTCTATTTTGTATGTGAAAATAAACAAATGATGGAAAGAGGGATTGTATTTTGTATTTATCTGATTCTATTTTGTATGTTATCTTTGTTTTCTAAATTTGTTGTTTTCCACGACATACATGCGTTGCACACATTTTTGTATGCGCGGCAAAAATAAAATGACTAAACCAGACACTACCTAGTATTTTTCTTATTTTCTATGCTTTGGAAAATGACACAAGCACAAGAAACAAATTTATACCATCGTTCCTCCATCTCATTCGTATTGACCAAATAACATAACTGTCAATAGGTCATGGGAGAAGTGTGTGCATGACATGTGTGCTCCATGTAGCCTTAGGTGTCGCCAAAGACTGAAAAAGTGCTGAAAACATTGTAAGAGAGAGGACCATTGATCAGAATGAACATGAATCACAGTAAAAATTTAGAAGAGTGGAAAAAATTTCATCATACGTCAAAGAAAAGGGAGATAGATGATGCATCCAAGTAAGAATGGTGTTGTGAGAATCATATCATCTTATATCGTATGTTTGATCATTGATCATCGTATCATCTTATGGTATATATTTGATCAACGGTCATCATTATAAGATCATATGCGCAAATAAATAGCTCAGAATGTTTTCAATTTTTACTATATTCTGGTATTTGTGCACAAGTGCATGTGAATATCATAAGTCATAACCTTATTTCTTGCTATTCTAAAAGATTTTTTTTTCTTTTCTCCTCATGTAGTTCGTATATGTAATCATCTTGGAAAAACTGATATACGGAAGATGTTTGTTTCATATGATATTATGGATTTTAATCTGTTTTTTGGATGGATTATATCGTGGGAGTTGCTTTATCTTTTGTTGAACAAAGAAAAAATTATTGTACACTATTGAGATTTTCTATCAGCTGTGAGTTTCTTGAATCATTTTTTATACATGCAAACATGTACATGTCTATTTGATTAAGATTCCTTTGGAGTTTTCAAATTTGAACTCTTTTCTTTTGTTCAATATTGGATTATCTTAATTTCCTGATTTTCCTATTAATGAATAGAATGATGCCATATATAAACTCAAACAACACTGCTTAACAACAGTGAACAAAACAAAATAACACTTCGAAAGGAGAAATCGCGCTTCAGTCGTAAACACTTCACATAGTTAACTTAAATCAGTTACAGAAATATCTCCTGCAAGCATAGGTTGAATAACTGAACCTTCAATTCCAAATC
Organism: Allium sativum; assembly: GCA_030737875.1. Taxonomy (NCBI): domain Eukaryota; kingdom Viridiplantae; phylum Streptophyta; class Magnoliopsida; order Asparagales; family Amaryllidaceae; genus Allium; species Allium sativum. The sequence goes on along the minus strand of CM060926.1, from coordinate 8,959,661 downwards.
TCTAGGAGCAAATTTAAGAATTTATCTCTGAATGCTTCACCTAATTTTGAAATTCCTTGTTAATTTTCTCTTATAGTATATTATAATTTTAAGTTCAAGGAAATAGTATTAAATGAAGTTTAATAATATAGTAGATGTTCTTAGAAAGAAATAATGGTATTATTTATGTAAGATATTTGAAACTGATTACTTTAAAGATAAACATGTTATAAAACAAACCCAGAAAAAAAAGAAATGAGAGAGGGGAAATTTTTATTCATTCGGATACCTTTATAACACACATGAGTTCTCTATTTATAGACTTCACATGTTCTAGTAATTATAATAATGTCCCTTGCATTAAGCATATTCACCCTTAATAATAAAATATTACAACACTCCCCTTAGATTTTGCGTATGCAAAGATGATAAAATTAATTGTCTCATTAAAAACCTTTCTATGAAGAACCTTGTAACATCCCGCATTTTTGGTAGTTAAATATTTAACTTATTCTATTATATTAAATATTGATTTGGAATTTTAGATGGATTTATAATATAAAATACGTTTTTATAACGAAGTTTAAAAGTTAAATTTATATACATAATTACAATTTGAACTCGTAAATGTCACGGTATTTCATAATTTACGATTTGAAATTCATGTATATCGATACGAATATAAAACGCCCAATGATAATTGACAATAAAATTAAATAATCATACGAAATAGAACATTCAAATCAATGCGTTGCTTACCTTATGATGAGGCACGTGCTTCGCACATGGGAAATTGTTCGATATATTATATAGGCGTTAGAAATGATTATTTTTCTAATGACCTCCATTTTTCATGAAACAAATTGCATTGGAATATGTTTAACTAATTATTGATAGATTTCCAGTTTGAAGCCAGTCAGAGTTGTTTTATCGGTACGTGCAATTTAAAGGTGAACCGATAAATTAAAATAACGACGTTGTGCAAACGAAGTCAGTTTTCAACGAAACGAACTTCATTGGAACCAGAATGTTCAGACGTAACAGTGTGCCCATTTTCATTGAATTTGGAGTCGGTGTTTTGCGATGCCTATATTTTACGGTAGCGTTAAACAGCAGGACCGTATAAACTATATTTTATGTATAAGTTGAACCCCATTTCTTTACCTACCGTGAATACGCTGTTACCAGTGTTATTGCATTTGCTTCTTTCACTTCAGCAGTCCCTTTCTTTCAGCGGACTTAATTTGTTCCAACTGGTCTAATTTCAATACAGCCAATCCTATTTTACTAAGAGCATCTCCAACAGTGGAGGAAATTCATGTTAAGGGGTGTAATATCCCTTATTTTTGCACCCAACAGTTGTTACACGGTGTAATATGAAGGCAAATGTTACGGGCTGGATTCAGAGTTCGGAATAGGGCGCGCGAGCTGATTTTATCGGCTCGCGACTTCCGGAGCCGATAAAATCAGCTCGTGGCCTTTTTTTTTCCCAACTATTTTTACCATATACAATACCAAATGCATTAATTTTTTTGTAAAATAAACTTCGAAACATAATAATAATATTTGATTACTAAGAGCAAAACCAATTTTTTTTTTTAACGTTTTACCCTAGTTTGTCGTATACAAAAACATAACCGATATGTAATTTGTAAAATAAACTTAGGAACATAATAATAGATGATTAATAACTCGTACGAATACAAGAAAAGGAGTTTGTATAATAGAAAATGAAACACAATCGATGATTAATAACTTAGGAACATCTTAGGAAATGAAACATAATCGATGATTAATAACTTAGGAGTTCGTACAAGAGAAGTAATAGCAGAAAAGGAGTTCGTACAATAGATGATTAATAACTTAGGAACATCTTTACTGCATACATAATCGATAAGTTCAGACAAACATAAAATAAAACACATTCAGGTAATGGTTCTTCATAACTAGGTATCGCCGTGGTGGTTCCATAAATGAGTCATAAGATCCTTCTGTAGCCGGTTATGGAGTTCTGCATCTCTGTAGATAACTTGACGGCTCAAATGAACGTTGAAGTCCTCCTCTGTTAGTGGTTGGTTTTGTCGGAATACTGGAGGTGGTAGCGAAGCACCCTCGTAATCGCAGTGACGTTGATCTTCATCCATATCTCTTTCATCTTCTATAATCATGTTGTGAAGAACGATGCAAGCAAACATGATTGTAGACATCTTACTCCTACGCCATAGCCGACATGGATTACTTATCATTGCAAATCTAGATTGTAAAACACCGAAAGCACGTTCCACATCTTTCCTTTGTCCCTCTTGCATCGCCGCGAACATGACTTGTTTAGGAGTTAATGGATTTGGACATGCTTTAACAATGGTGCTCCATTTCGGGTAAATGCCGTCACCTAGGTAATAGCCATGGTTGTAAGTATTTTGGCCTAGGGTAAATGTTAAAGGAGGTACCTGGCCTTTAGCAAGATCATTGAACAAATGAGATCTTTCCACAACATTTAAGTCGTTATTAGACCCGGGCATTCCGAAGAAAGCGTGCCATATCCACAGATCGTACGATGCCACAGCTTCCAAAATGATGGTTGGTCGTCTTTCCTTGCCGTTGTACGCACCTTGTAATCCCTTAGGACAGTTCTTCCATTCCCAGTGCATACAGTCCAGACTTCCTAACATTCCCGGCCAACCCCTGCTTTCGTGCATCTCTCTGATTCGCACTACATCTGCTTCGTTTGGAGACCGTAAGTATTCTTCTCCGTAGACGTCCACAATTGCTTGACAGAAAGTTTCAAGTGTTTCTAGTGCCGTGCTCTCTGCTATGCGGTATGCATCGTCCAAAGCATCGGCTGGAGTGGCATAAGCTAACATTCTCATAGCTGCCGTCATTTTTTGTTCACCGGACAATCCCTGTGTCTTCGATGCATTATGTTTGTACTTAAAGTAATCATTGTTACCTTGAATACCAGCCAATATCCGAAGAAATAGGTTTCTCCGCATCCTGAATCTTCGACGAAACATATCAGGCCCGTTAGTGCAATCCTCATCGAAGTAATCTTGCATCAAAGACTTGTGGTATTTAGCATGATTTCGGTGTATAAACCTCCTTCCAGGAACCGATCCCCCTCTAGTTGTGGACGATGAACCGTACGCTTCACGGTATAGGTCCCGTATTTCTTGTATTTCTTCTGCTTCCTCTTGAAGGATTTCATCTTCCTCTGAATCGCTAGCAAAAGCCAGCAAGCATTTTGTAAAACTGGAATCCATTTATATTTGTTAGTAAGTTTTGATTTGAGATATGTATGACAATGTTGCTGTTATATATAAGGTTTGATTTGAGTGTCTCTTTATTGGACTCCTTTATTGGACTGAGTGTCTCTTTATTGGTTTGTGTGTCTCTTTATTGGTTTGAGTGTATGTTTATTGGTTTGTGTGTCTCTTTATTGGTCTGAGTGTCTCTTTATTGGTTTGTGTGTCTCTTTATTGGTCTGAGTGTCTCTTTATTGGTTTGTGTGTCTCTTTATTGGTTTAAGTGTATGTTTATTGGTTTGTGTGTCTCTTTATTGGTTTAAGTGTATGTTTATTGAAGGATTTAAACATTTACGCACCCGAAGGAGTTAAAAAGGAGTTAAAAAAGGAGTTAAAAACTATGGGTCATCCACTACCGTCGTTATTTAAACATGTAAACATTTAAGTACCAGGTTTGGCGCTTGGCAAAGTACCAAAACTTGGCACTTGGCAGAGTACCAAAGTTGGCACTTGGCACTTGCTCTCTCGAATATCCAGATGGACTGCCAAATAGTCTCTCTCGAATATCCAGAGGTAATATGTCTAAGGCTGATGCTACAAACTTCGCCCAACTCCCGCGAACGTTTACATACCGAGTCTATTAAAATAATACCAGTTAAACGACTATAAAACCAAGCACGCCTATGCACTAAACGATAACGTGCATGCACTAAATGACTATTTAACAGTTAAATGAGTATTAAAGTTCGTACTACTAACGTATAACAAACTACTACATGATAAAGTTTTAACAGTTAAAAGACTATTTAACAGCTAAATCAATATTTAACTAGTACGTGCAATAATGTATACTATTTAAATGACTATTGACGTTCAAACTACTAGACCATAGAACGTACATGCACTAAACTATAACGTAAAACTATAAAGTAAAACTAATACCTGAACGGTGTCCAGCGCGGTAACTGATCGATGGGTGAATCCCTGTGGCATCTCGTGGAGGATACGTAAGTCCTCAATCGTCGTCCCCTCTGGTGGAGGAAGGTGTACTGGACCAGACATGTCGTCTGGCATAACTCTAACTGTGCGTCTCCCGCTCTTCGTCACGCGTGGCGGCATCCCGACGTTGGAACGATTAAAAAAGAAATTAAAAAGGAGGAAATTAAAATTAAATGAATATAACCAAACACCCCCCCTCCCGAGCCATATATAGGCTCGGGAACAAGCGCGAGCTGATTTTATCAGCTCGCGAGCTCACGAGCTGATAAAATCAGCTCGCGCCTGTTGGGAGATATCAAAGATATCTCCCGTAATGTTACGGGCCGTAACGTTACGGCCCGTAACACTGTTGGAGATGCTCTAAGTATCCTTCATTTCTAAGCAATATAGATATATGTACAAGCTCCCCTATATTTTCACATCCAACCAGGCCTACCAACACAGATATGAGTGAACGTAACATGCAATCTTAATCAAATTAATATGAGCACATGTGTAGCCTATCTGTAAACCTATTCCACGCGCAGCTAAGCCTAACCAAAGTCTACTGGGTACAAATGTTATTAGTAGGAGCATACCCTAATGTATAATACCCCTTGGGGCGTACCAGGCTAGTGGAAAGAGACCGCCTAGTGACATAGCGACTCAATACATATCATAGCCTATCTCTCAAAACACATTACGCAGAACCCATCATTCCTGTACTACACTCCACATATAAGAGATGGGTACAAACACTGCCCACCCTTTCTCCCATCCTACATTCTGCACAGGCCATTCTTCTTTCTCCATCATAGTGAAAACTCACTAAAGTGAAAATTCTTACTGCATGCAGACCTAGCTAGCATCGTACCCTATACCAGCTGTCACTGTGACCTTGTTCTTATCTCCGCATCCGTTACCCTATATATATACATGTATAACAGTTGCTGCTCGCTCCATTTTAGTTTTCAACTGTAAAGCAAATGTAAACTCACATACTAAAAATCGAAAAGAGAAAGGAGAAGACGTGTCAGGTGCAACAGTGATGAATTTAGGGGGTCAGAAAAGAAAAGGGTCCTAACTCATTTTTACACTCGCTGCGAGATTTAACAGCAATGGAGCTTAAATGATACAATGAGGAGTTGGAAGATGTGCGTATGATGAGAAGGGGTGGGAGGGGCACTTTGACGTGTTGGGACGTTACAGGAACGAAAGCAGCAGGGAAATATAAGGAACCGTGGAATAGAAATGTTAGAGATAGCCTGCACGTGTTGGTTGGCTAAGGAGATAGTGCGTGTGTATAGTGCAGTGGGTGGAGAAGACATGGTGGCTGACGAAGTGTATATGTGCAAAACAGGGGAGGCGTTTGGTTCGGCGGCGAGGAGGAGTTGAGTGGTGTAAGGCTGCGGGTTTATGGGGGAACTGGTTGCGAAGAGGAACAACTAGAAGGCGAGATGAAGTGAAGGCGTGAGGGACTTTAAATGGGGAGGACAACAGGTAAGAAGAAAGATACAGTAAAACTATTCTGCCCTGTTATATTTATATACACCTAATTACTTTGAGATGGCCCTAATCGTTTTAATTTGCTTAATGGTAGATTAAGCATGCCTAAGCTTGGTTATTTCACGTGAACAGTAATGGAACAGAATACCCAATCGGAAGCATAACCTAATAATGGAACAATAATGAAATGTTTTTAACATGGGCCGTAGCCTTTTGGTTGGAACCCTAAACCAGTTTTTATACATGGATGGACTATTAGTTGAAAATGCCTAACCGATTTTAAGATGTTAAAGTGCCTGATAGTAGTACAACTACTTTTCTCAGATTTTAAGTACGCAGTACACGTAACGTGCTAATACTAAACGCTAAGTTTTTCAGTAACACGTGGATGGGTAAATTGGTTGTGTGCCAGGGTAGTTTCCTTCTAGTCTAAACCGTTTAGTTTTAACAAATTATATGCGTAGTATGTATAACGTGACCAAAACACTTCGATTGTGCTTAATGACCATAATTAGGAATTTAATTAATAAGTTATTATTTAAATTTAATAATATTAATACCGTATTTAAAATTATAACTATGTCATTCGTACACAGAACTGGACAAACTAAAGGACATTGGGACCGTACCGACAGACATAATATTATGAAAGTGGAACGGATGGAGTTGAAAGCAGTTGGAGGCTTGTAAAACATACCATTTTGACGACAACAAGATGAATTCAACTCACTCAGTTTTTACCCTACTTATATTTCACATAAGTCGGGTTTAAATATTTGTGTGCTATGTTTGTTATTTGGTTGATGGATGCTGAATATATACATACATACATATATATATATATATATATGCGATGACTGAACCGATTAAAGTAAACGTTTGTTTAATTTAATTTTAATCAATCGTTATTTGTAACGATTGTAACCGATGGAGGTAACTTACCTCATTGGCCACGTTTCTAATAATATAAATGTGATAGATTTATAGATGAGTGATTGGATGACTGTTAGTGTTTGATTTTCGAATATCATATCTGTTTATTGATGATATTATTTGAAATAATATATTTGGATGCAGGAAGAAACAGGTTGGAGGGATCCAACTGGATTCCTCAAATTTATTGTTTGTTTTCATATTACAATTACATGAACTGTTTAACCTATATAATTGGATGATGGACTGGATCATTGATTGTTGAATCTAAATTCAACGTTTGTTCTGTTTTAACCAATAGAAAGTATTGGTTGAGTAATTGGTAGCAGTTGGCCCAAAAATATATCGTTTTATAAATATTGATTTACCGTCAGGTGAATCGATGGTAATGAAGTTATAAAATATATTTTATAACTGAAAGATGGATTGAAATCAGTACATTTGAATAAAGGTTTAATAAAAGGAAATTAATATGTAGTAATTATTATTTAAGTTTTAAAAAAATTATTAAATGACTTGGTAAAGTAATCTCTTATGTAATAAGATTTATAAGTAGACGAGCAGAAATTAACGCAACGGTTAAGAGTTGAATTAATTATTTTAAAGAGACCATTAAATGGAATAATTAATTTAAAGGAAACTAGAGTGATTAACGAGATAGTCATGGTTTAATTTGTAGTATACAAATTAGAATTAGTCACTTGATTAATTTATTTTTAATTAATTAAATAAAATAGTTTAACAAATATTTATTTTAACCTTAATAAGATTTTAAAGGAAATGACTGTTTAATTTAGTTAAATAAGAAGTTAACTATTTCTACGATAATTAATGATGGTGTAAATTAATATTTTTATAAATAATAATTTAAGTGATCAATTCGTAAATGAGATCAATTGAAGGAAATAATCAAAGTTGATATTGAAGTATAATGGGATTTTGAGAAGAGTTCATGGAGTAGTGTTTATACTAGAACCGAGATTTGAAACAAAGTTATAAGGGCGTTTTTTAGCTAATGTGAGAGTTTAAAATGAATGTTATACTTAAGGTTTAAGCTAAGGGAAAGGAAGGCCAGGAAAAAAGGGATTTTATATTAAACCCAAATTTTATAAATAATGTTATAAAAGGAGTGTGAGGCTAAAACGTTAAGATTAAATTAACGTTACCTAATTCTGGAAGAATAAGATGCGATTTAAATTCGCTATATTTAATAAGAGATGATGTTTCATCAGTTATAATAAAAATGGGATTTGGTTTGATATTGGGAATGAATAACAATTTTAGTATTACAACTGATATCTTTCTTAAGATAAGAACGCTGTTGATTAAGGTCTGAGAGGTAATTTAAAATATCCCAACTTGAACGACTTCAGGATTATCGAGTGATGATATTAGTTGTAGTGGTGAAGATGTTAAAAGGAATTTATTTTGAGAAATAATAATGTAACGTTAGTTGGGGAATTTGGAATATATATAATAGATTCCAAAAATAAAAGGAAATTAAACGAGCATGAGAATATGAAATGATATTTCCATAGGAAGGGAAATAAAGGAGATTGGCGAAAATATAATGGTATTTTCAAAATAAGAAGATGGGATTTGGAATGGAAAGGTAAGTGATGATATAGTATTCAAATAACGAAACCAAAGGAGGTGTCGTAATGATTGATTACGAACAACAAGTGGAATCGATGATAGAAAATAAATAGTGTTGTAACTAATGTTTTGAAATAATAATAAAATAGGAATTTGATATGGTTATCAAATACTTTTTTTAAATACTAGATTTAAATGATTTTGAGTAGACTAATATATTAAAACGAGAATTAAATGCAATGTCTAAAAATATGGAATACTTTAGAAGTTTAAATTAACTAATCAATAATTATTTATAATAAAAAGGGCCAACTGATGCTGAGTACTGAACCAGTAAATCTATCTTTATTTATGATTGAATGATTGTTTATTTGATAGTTAAATAACCGACTATCAAATCTGGCCAATACGATTATTGGTACGGAAAGACCGGGATCGAATTCATATTCGAAAACCATTTCATCCAGCAAATACGAAATGTTGAATATATCAGATTCGGATCAAGACGAAGCAAGTGAAGACCATGGATGTTTATAAAGCGGTAGAATTACTTATAATCTCTGGTTAGCGCCCGGAGATAAACTGTGATTCTGTCGTGGTTGAAATCTATGGATGGAAAGGACTACTCGCTACTGATCCATGGGGTGATTCCTATATTGGATGCAGGAGGAGAGTGCCTTCGGTTCATCCTGTTTCTGGATGACTTGTATGGACGAATGTCTGCCAGTATATTTCTTAAGAGTCACGTACATTGATTTTTACAAACGTACTCCTGTTGGTGATAGCTAACACGTAAGGTATTTTTGTCGGCGTCAATTAGTGATTTGGCGGATCTAACGATGTGGCATTCAAAGTGAATGATGGCGTGCTACCTGGGAAAGAAGAATTATAACCTCAAGCCTCATCAACTGGGAAATGACAAAAATCGGGTAGGCAGCATGGCTGGGTCGCACCCATTAGGGTGTATAATCACCTATCTAGAGAAATTCCTTTTGTTTCTTAAATCTATTAATGCTGTCCCTTTCGGGAAACAGTAGCTGATCCCAACCGTTGGTGATACACATTCGATACACTCAAGCGAAATGAGTGGTCGGTGATGTGTGGGCCGGGTTGCAAGACATTCTTGTTAAACCCAGTGTATTCACCTCTAGAGATACACTATCGGCAGGTGGTTTCATACCTTGCCATAGTCGGAATTAAATCTCCAGTAAGCACCCGCGGTTTTGATTGTATACTATATATGTGGAGCGTGAGATGCCAGCGTTCTGCTAGATTGATATTTATTTGTATTTAGACACTATTATAATATCAGAAGATATATTGTTTTTAAAAATGTTTTGGGTTATCGTAAGGTAAAAACCATCCATATTTATGTGTGGATTTGGTCTTACGATTGTCCTTTTCTTTCGAAAATATTTTGAACTTTAAAATCAAGTTGGATGATTCCCCTTAAAACTTAGTGTGCTTATCTCACTCTGGTTTACAAGACCGACCCGGTATTTGTAATGCTCAGGTTGTACTGGTCTAGGTTATTGGATACTACGCTGTTCAGAAGACGTGCTGGAGGAGTTCAAGCGTACTAGTATTTATTCCGCTGTATGTTGTATATGAGGACAGATTATTATAACTGTCCAGATGTGTGATGTACTTTGATGATTTGTAAGTTATATTTCAAGCTCTCAACAAAGATTTATTTATATATTATATTTTGTTCTGCTGCGATGTGAGACTCTGATTTTTGTTGTTAGTCTTCTTCTTATTTCTTATATTCTAATATTTCTTTCTTTCTTATCTCATCCTCTAAATTCTTTCTATTGGCATCTGGGTTTCCAGTGCAACTTGGGTTGGACTGGTGATGTTTAGTTAGCTCAAAAGGTACCGAAAATTTGGGTTGTCACAGTTGGTATCAGAGCAATGGTTTGGTAATAACCTTGGCTCTGTAGCATAAGTCGATAGAAATGGGGTTAGTAACACCCTATATTGAGTTTTATGTATATATATGAGAGTGTATTTGTAAATTTTATTTAAAAAATGTTTTACATTGTGTTATTTGATTGGTTCAATAACGAACTGACCACTGATACAATAATGTTTTATAAACCTGGCCAAATGAAATAATTTTTGTCGAATTATATTTTTGTATAGAAAGGAAATAATTTTTTTAAATTTATTGAGATATTAAGTTATGTGGTTGATTGGATGTAATTCGAATTAGATTGAAACTTGGAATGGTTCAATATAACCAAGGAAGATTTCTTATATTAGTAAATGAGATTGAATGGTTCATAATATAACTTAAGACTAACAAGAACAGAATTGATGATTTTTGAAACAAAAACAAAATTTGAATTGTGAAATGAAAGTAAACTAATTTTGAGAATTAATTAGTTAACTGAATATGGAGTTGGAACATAACTTGGTTATGTTAAAGGTGGATATAGAGATGGAGTTAAATCCATTGATGGAAATTTGGATATAAATGGATAATGATGTAATGTAACCCAGTTAGATATAAGTCAATTGATAATTAAAGTATGTTATCCAAGTAAATATCAATGTTGAATATAAATTCAACTGAATGATTTAATTGAGTTGATTGTGCATTGTTTGGTTAATTAGATTGGTTGAATATAATTCATCAATTAGCTGATAAGAGTTGAATGAATTGGCCTTCGATTTATAACAAATTAGATTTTATACAAGTTAATGGAATTTATAACATTTCTTCTACGTCGTAATTTCGGGGACGAAATTCTTTTAAGGGGGAAGGAATGTAACATCCGCATTTTTGATAGTTAAATATTTAACTTATTCTATTATATTAAATATTGATTTGGAATTTTAGATAAATTTATAATATAAAATCCGTTTATATTACGAAGTTTGAACGTTAAATTTATATATATATATATATATATATATATAATTACAATTCGAATCGTAAACGTCGCGGTATTTCATAATTTACGATTTGAAATTCATGTATATCTATACGAATATAAAACGCCCAACGATAAATGATTATGAAATTAAATAATCATACGAAATAGAAAGTTCAAATCAATGCATTGCTTACCTTATGATGAGGCACGTGCTTCGCACATAGGAAATTGTTCGATATATTATATAGGCGTTAGAAATGATTATTTCTCTAACGACCTCCGTTTTTGACGAAACAAATTTCATTGGAATACATATAACTAATTATTGACAGATTTTCAGTTTGGAGCCAATAAGAGTTGTTTTATCGGTACGTGCAATTTAAAGGTGAACTGATAAATTAAAATAATGACGTTGTGCAAACGAAGTCAGTTTTCAACAAAACGAACTTCATTGGAACCAGAATGTTTAGACGTAACAGTGTGTCCATTTTCGTTCAATTTGGAGTCGGTGTTTTGGGTTGCCTATATTTTATGGTAGCGTTAAATAACGGTACCGTATAAACTATATTTTATGTATAAGTTAATACCCATTTCTCTATCTACCGTGAATTACGCTGTTACCAGTGTTACCGCATTTGTTTCTTTCACTTTAGCAGTCCCTTTCTTTCAGCAGACTTAATTTGTTCCGATCTGATACTAAGTATCCTTCATTTCTATGCAATATAGATATAGGTAAAGCTCCCCTATATTTTCACATCCAACTAGGCCTATCTACGCAGACATGAAGCGATCGTAACATGCAGTCTTAATCAAATTAATATGAGCACATGTGCAGCCTATCTGTAAACTTATTCCACGCATAGTTAAGCCTAAACAAACTCTACTGGGTACAAATGTTATTAGCACGATCATACCCTAATGTATACTACCCCTTGGTGCGTACCAGGCTAGTGGAAACAGACCGCCTACTGACATAACGACTCAATACACATCATAACCTATCTCTCAAAACACATCACGCAGAACCCATCATTCCCATACTACATTCCACATATAAGAGATGGGTACAAACACTACCCACCCTTTCTCCCATCCTACATTTTGCACATACCATTCTCCTTTCTCCATCACAGTGAAAACTCACTGAAGTGAAAACTCTCACTGCATGCAGACCTAGCTAACATCATACCCTATACCAGCTATCACTGTGATGTTGTTCTTATCTCCGCATCCGTTACCCTATATATATATATATACGTATAACAGTTGTTGCTTGCTACATTTTAGTTTTCAATAGTAAAGCAAATATAACCTCACATACTAAAAATCGAAAAGAGAAAGGAGAAGACGTGTCAGGTGTAACAGTGATGAACTCAGGGGGTCAGAAAATAAAAGGGTCTCAACTCATGTTTACACTCGCTGCGGGAATCAACAACAAGGGAGCTTAAACGATACAATTGGGAGTTGGAAGATGTGCGTATGATGAGAAGGGGTGGGATGGGCACTTTGACGTGTTGGGGCGTTACACGAACGAAAGCAATAGGGAAATATAAGGAACTGTGGAATAGAAAAGTTAGAGATAGCCTGCACGTGTTGGTTGGCCAGGGAGATAGTGCGTGCGTATAGTGCAGTGGGTAGAGAAGACATGGTGACTGATGAAGTGTATATGTGCAAAACAGGGGAGGAGTTTGGTTCGGTGGCAAGGAGGAGTTGAGTGGTGTAAGGCTGCAGGTTTATGGAGGAACCGATTGCGAAGAGGAACAGCTAGAAGGCGAGAAGAAGTGAAGGCGTGGGGAACTTTTAATGGGGAGGACAACATGTAAGAAGAAAGATGAAGTAAAACTATTCTGCCCTGTTATATTTATATACACCTAATTACTTTGAGATGGCCCTAATCGTTTTAATTTGCTTAATGGTAGATTAAGTACGCCTAAGCTTGGTTAGTTCACGTGAACAGTAATGGAACAGAATAACCAATCAGAAGCATAACCTAGTAATGGAACAATAATGAAATGTTTTTAACATAGGCCGTAGCCTTTTGGTTGGAAGCCTAAACCAGTTTTAATAAATCTATGGACTATTAGTTGAAAATTCCTAACCGATTTAATGATGTTAATGTGCCTAATAGCAGTAGAACTACTTTTCTCAGATTTCAAGTACGCAGTACACGTAATGTGGCAATACTATACGCTAAGTTATTCAGTAACACGTGGATGGGTAAATTGGTTGTGTGCCAGGGTAGTTTCCTTCTTGTCTAAACCATTTAGTTTTAACAAATTATATGCGTAGTATATATAACGTGATCGAAACACTTCAATTGTGCCTAATGACCATAATTAGGAATTTAATTAATAAGTTATTATTTAAATTTAATAATATTAATACCGTTTTTAAAATTATAACTGTGTCATTTGTACAAAGAACTGGACAAACTAAAGGACATTGGGACTGTACCGACGGACATAATATTATGAAAGTGGAACAGACGGAGTTGAACGTAGTTGGAGGCTTGTAAAACAAATCATTTTGACGAGAGCAAGGTGAGTTCAACTCACTCAGTTTTTATCCCACTTATATTTCATATAAGTCGGGTTTAAATATTTGTGTGCTATGATTGTTATTTGGTTGATGGATGTTGAATATATATATGCGGTGACTGAACCGATTAAAGTAAACGTTCGTTTAATTTGATTTTAATCAATCGTTATTTTTAACGATTTTAATCGATGGAGTCAACTTACCTCATTGGCCGTGTTTATAATAATATAAGCATGATAGATTTATAGATGAGTGATTGGATGACCGTTAGTGTTTGATTTTTGAATATCATATCTGTTTATTGAAATAAATGATATTGTTTGAAATAACATATTTGGATGCAGGAAGAAACAGGTTGGAGGGATCCAACTGGATTCCTCAAATTTATTGTTTCTTTTCATATTACAATTACATGAACTGTTTATTCCATATGATTGGATGATGAATTGGATCATTGATTGTTGAATCTAAACTCAACGTTTGTTCTGTTTTAACCAATAGAAAGTATTGGTTGAGTAATTGGTGGCAGTTGGCGCAAAAATATATCGTTTTATAAATATTGATTTACCATCAGGTGAATCGACGGTAATGAAGTTATAAAATATATTTTATAACGGAAAGATGGAATGAAATCAGTATATTTGAACAAAGGTTTAATAAAAGGAAATTAATATGTAGTAACTATTATTTAAGTTTTTAAAAAGTTATTAAATGATTTGGTAAAGTAAACTCTTATGTAATAAGATTTATAAGTAGACGAGCAGAAATTAACGCAACGGTTAAGAGTTGAATTAATTATTTTAAAGAGACCATTAAATGGAATAATTAATTTAAAGGAAGGGGTAACTAAAGTGATTAACGAGATAATCATGGTTTAAGTTGTAGTATACTAATTAGAATTAGTCATTTGATTAATTTATTTTTAATTAATCAAATAAAATAGTTTAACAAATATTTATTTTAACCTTAATAAGATTTTAAAGGGAATTACTGTTTAATTTAGTTAAATAAGAAGTTAACTATTTCTACGACAGTTAATGATTGTGTAAATTAATATTTTTATGAATAATAATAAAAGTGATCAATTCGTAAATGAGATTAATTGAAGGAAATGATCAAAGTTGATATTGAAGTATAATGGGATTTTGAGAAGAGTTCATGGAGGAGTGTTTATACTAGAACCGACATTTGAAACAAAGTTATAAAGACGATTTTTAGCTAATGTGATAGTTTAAAATGAATGTTATACTTAACGTTTAAGTCAGGGAAAGGAAGGCCGGGAAAAAAGGGATTTTACATTAAACCCGAATTTTATAAATAATGTTATAAAAGGAGTGTGAGGCTAAAACGCTAAGATTAAATAAACGTTACTTAAATCTGGATGTATAAGATGCGATTTAAATTCACTATATTTAATAAGAGATGAGGTTTCATCAGTAATAAAAAAAATGGGATTTGGTTTGATATTGGGAATGAATATCGGTTTTAGTATTATAACTGATATCTATCTTAAGATAAGAACGTTGTTGATCAAGGTCTGAGAGGAAATTCAAAATACCCCAACTTGAACGATTTCAGGATTATCGAGAGATGATATTAGTTGTAGTGGTGAAGATGTTAAAAGGAATTTATTTTGAGAAATAATAATGTAACGTTAGTTGGAGATTTTGGAATATATGTTAGCCTACTTTGTGAACTAGGCTACACAAAGAGCAAATAGTGGGAAAGCCATCAACCAGTTCGGATCGAAAGGAACCAGCGCAGGAAAGAATAAGAAATCAAAGACGCAGACATCACATCGGTTCGGTTCGGAGAAGTACTTCAGTGACACCAAAAGAAAGCGAGCAGCCTCATCGGATCAGATCGGAGGCGACCGATCCGAACCCTTTTTTTTGAGCCTGTGACCGTTGCTACACATGTTTCCTGAAGACTCGGACCAAGCATGACCATTTCCTCCCATGATCTCCCACTAAATCGATGTGCTGTCACCATCTGGAGGCCTCCGTACCCACTCTTATGGGATGGGTGCTACGTAGTTCCGAACCGGAGCCACTTCAAGGAGATTTTTCACCTATAAATAGGCCATCAGGGGTCTTTGAAAGGATCTTTTGGCAAATTCTCAGCTCTAACTTCCTTCATAGCCGAATTTCACAACCATATTTAGATCAAAATCATCTGTTAATGTCTATTTTTGAGAGATTTGAGTGAGCATATGCATTGTAATTGTGAACTCGAGTGAGAATCATTGTTGTATCTGCATTCAAATCATCAATTAAAAGAATAGAAAGTGGACGTAGGCTCTTTAATGCCGAACCATGTGACGACCCCATTTCCCGTACTGACGGAGACAAGGGTAATCTTTGGAATATAACACAGAAACAGATAATAGCAGAACATAATTAAATAAATACACCAGATAATGAACAATAGAATATACTGGATAAAAGTAATCATCAGAGTTACACGGTATACAGGATCTTACTTAGTACAATTACAGTTCAACTATACATATATGTCTACAGCGGAAAACAAACATAATGTACAATAGGAGCTGAACAACATAAAAAGAGATAAATGATAGAATCCATCTTCAGCTCCAGCTATCCAGAAAGAACCAGCTAAACCTGAATACAAGGCTGTCCATGTAGAAAAAAGGGGCACCCGAGTTTGAAAGTGAAACAAACTACGAGTCAGTCATGGGACTGGTATGAGAAATCTACTCAACACATTTTAAATATGGCTAGTCACAGGACCACGCCACTTTCGTGGAACGGGTTTACTCCATTGGATCGCCAATGCTCTAAAACAAATATTTCTTTTAAATAACGCAATGCTTTTTCAAAAAATGAAGCCATTATAAGACTCAGTTCCCATCACACAATGCAACGCAAACCGGAGGATAGAGTTTTACCTTATAATGGCCAAAATATGCTTGATACGAACAAAACAAAAGCATTTGATATTATTACTAGTGTTTATATGTTTCAAAAACAATTTCAATCATAACTATCAATCATAGACGGCATGGGTACCATATATCATGTCGCCATATATATATATACAATCAAAACCGCACAGTCACGTATTTGGAAATTGGATTTCCGTCATGAACCGAGGCAAAAGATAGTCCTCACCGAATTCGAGACTGCCTAGCCCGAGTCTCAGGCAAGCGCGCAAGCAAGCCTTGGATCGTCAGGGCCGGTCCACCGATGTGGATTATTATGCCTGAGCAATAAGTTTCCCCGCCCTTTGGGGCGTAAACGAGCCAAAGAATGACTCCATCGGTCCCGGATCGACCGATATATCCGAGGCGCCTCGCAACAGCAACAACCACATAAGTCAAACTCGTCAGGGCGTGTAAAACCACTGACGCCACTTCTAGCTAGGAAGAAACGCATGCCCTCCCTGAGGTCCTGCTCCCGTTTCTGGTTCATACCGGGGTGTGAGGCTCGCGATTTCATGTTATACACAAAGCTACGCCACACAGGCGGTGCTTTGATCATCACCACAAGACTTTGCTTTTCAACAGAAGCCCCGATCATTTGCCACTTAGGCATGCCACACTAGCAATTCATGCCATGCGACTGATGTCCATCGATATACAACCTCTGAGCTCGTGCGTTTCAGAGAAGGGCGTTAAGCAAAAGAATAAATTCTCAAATAAATGTATATTTAACAGAGATCAATCAACACAGAATAAAATCCAATGTCAAACACACAGTCCATTTACAAGTCCGTCCTAGGTCTGAACGAAACCGGAGGCACTATATACCTCGCAAACCCATCGATCACCACGTACGTCTGGACGATCACCACTCATTATCCATATTTCGGGATGCCTCCCAATCAGGACCTCGGTTACCACCCAAACGAGGTGAAGATCTCCGGTCTTCGACCACCGTCTTCATCTTCGACTTTCAATCGTCGTTCAATTATTTGAAATGATAATTAACTCGGCCTTTTCAAATAATTCACGTATATTTAGAATTTCAAATCAATTTATTTCAATGGTTAAATCATTCGACAACACCAATTTTGTTCTTTAATATAATCTTCACACCAAACACATTCAACCATCAAATACCACATAAATCGAGCAAATTCAGTTTATTTCCATTCCATATCGTTTATGATATTTTATAACGATTTATCGCTATTTTTATTTTATTTTAAAATAGCCAATTTATTCGAAACGACGCTTCGGGCCATAACGTGGCCGTGGCGCTGTTTTTCTTCAGATTTGATTTACACATATCTGAAAGTCTAACCGTTGGATCTTCACAAAATTCACATCATTAGAAAGATCTTTTCAAAACGAATCCAACGGTTCCAATTTCGGGAAAATCCGACGGTCGGATCTCCCGGTATAATCGTTTGAAGTTTCGATTTCAAAATACGAACTACAGCGTCGTTATTCGATTATATATAATTATATTTATATATATATAAATATAATTGATTCTAGCGCTGTTTTTCTTCAGATTTGAATTAAACATTCTAATCCAAAGTTGGTGCCGTTGGAAAGATATTTCCAAAGCGAACCCAACGGTTGCGATTTCAGGAAAATCCGATGGTCGGATCTCCTGTACTAATCGTTTGAAATCACGGTTTCAAAATACGAACTACAGCGTCGTTTTTCCATATATTTCAATTCTATTTAAATATATATATATATATCGATTCTTCGATTTCAAAACCATATGAATTTCATACTTTTGATAAAAATGATATTTTTATCAAACTGTCTTCTATTTCAACACTTCACTATATTTGACACTCGTGTATATAATAAAAATGTGATTTTTATTGTAAAACAATTCATTTCTGTAAAGACCCGTAAATTCCCGCTCTTTGGATCGACCATAAACCACACAAGTCTGACCCAAAGGTCGGAAATCCACGAATACTTTAACTTTGGGAATACAACAACATCAGAACAATAACAGCAGACTTTTATAACATCATAATAAATGTTACATCAGAGTACAGAATATATATATCAGAGTACATTAAATAAATTTACAACGGAAGATAATTTTACATTACTTTAATACAGTGCAGCGGAAATAAAATAACTAAGACAGCGGAAGACTTTCCTATGCTCTGGACACAGCTTTGAGCTTCAATCCAGGATCCTGCTAAAGAGATAAATATCTGCAAAAAGCTACTCGACTGCCCGTGTGGAAAAGAGGGCACCCGAGTTTGCAAAAGTGGAAACAAACAACGGGTCAGTCGTGGGACTGGTGTGAGAATTCTTAACTAATATAACTAATAGTAATAAGGCAAATCCAAGGATCACGCCGCTAAAGCGGAACGGGTTTTATTCCAATGGATTGCCGTGCATAATTTAGGTAAATCGTCAAAACAACGCAATGCTTTGTAGAAAAATGAAACCATCATAAGACCCAAGTCCCATCACACAATGCAACGCAAACCGGAGGATAGGATTTTACCTTATAATGGTCAAACATGCTTGATACGATAAAAACGATATTATTATTAGTGTGTATATGTTTGAAAACATTTCAAAGTAAATGTATCAATCCTAGGAAGCATAGGTACCATATGCTATGCCTCCATACTAGTAATACAATCAAAACCGCAAGGGTCGTATTTGGGACTTGGATTTCCATCTGAGTCAAGGCTAGGGAGGAGCTCCTTACCGATTCGAGACACTCTAGCTGATGCCTCAGGATTACCCGCAGTTAACCCTTGGAAATGGCAGGGCCGGTCCTCACATACAGCTTAGAGGATTAGTTATTCCTAAGCACACATTCCCCGGTCCTATAGGACCTATCCGAGGCGCCTCATTCCATCATCCACATAAGTAAAATGTCAGGGCTGGTAGGTCACTGACACCACTCTAGCTAGAAAGAGACGTGCTGCTCTCCCTGCGTTCCCTTCTCCCGTTTTAGACTCCGCCGGTGTGTGAGGCTCGTGAAGTCACGCTATACACAAAGCTATGCCTAAATAGGCTATGCTATGATCATCCCACAAGGCCTGCTTTTCAACAAAGCCTTGATCATATGCATCTTAGCATGCCACATCGTCAATCCATACCATACCATTGATTTCTACCAACATATAACCTCTGAGCTCATACGTCTCAGAGAAGGGTGTAAAACACCAAACAGATATATGTTTAGCAGAGATCAACGAATACAGTATAAAGGAATACAATGTCAGACATACAATCCATTTATAACTTATGCTCTGGGTCTGAGCGAAAGTCAAATCCGTACAAATCAACACTACGTCCGGACGGCCACCACTGTAGCCCCTTCAAGGTAGCTACTCCAATCATGGGCATCAGCAGTCGTCGTCCATTCGATGTGAAGACCGTCGGTCTTCTATCGTCGTCTTCCAATCTTGGATTTTAAACGCCGCTTAAATTATTTGGAATGAGATAGACTCGGTCTTTCCAAATAATTCTCGTATATATATATATATATATATATATATATATATATATATATTGAAAATCATTCTTATTTGTTAATAATATTTAACAACTCACTCCTATTTTAATTATATAAAATACATGTGAACTTTCATTCTTGCCACCTACTTATCATATTTACATTAAATAAAAATGTAAATTTCACCTACGGTGTACATTCATATATATATTTCATAAATAAAATGTAAGCTTTTTCCTACGGTGTATATTGCCTCTTTATTTAACATTAAAAATAACGTTAACTTACCTGCGGTGTAAATTCTTTTTATAATTACATTATAAAATAATGCAAATTAACATACAGTGAAATTTCATTATACCACATTATAAAATAATGTAATTTTAACTTACCGCGTAATTCTCTTAATATTAACATTTAAGATAATGTTAATTTAATCCTACGGTGAAATCCCTTTTATTTTAACATTGAAAATAATGTTAAATTATCCCATGGTGTACTTCTTTTATTTTAACATTAACATAAGTGTAAATTATCATACGATACATTTTCTTTTTATTACATAAAAAAATTATAATGTAAATTTACATACAGTTGAATTTCTCTTTTTCCTAATTACATCATAAATGTGACTTTCCTTCTTTAAATCTAAATTACATAAAATGTAATATTTTACTTCATTCTTATTTCATAAAAATGAATGGTTTATTTCATTCTTTGTGTTTATCCTTCTTTTTACATTTGATAAAAACGATATATTTTTATCATCCTTTTCCATTTGATAAAAAAAAAGTAATTTTTATCACTCTTTCATATTTGACAAAATAAATACTTTTGTTTACATAAAATGTAATTCTAATTCTCAGTGCAAATGTAAATTTTTGTTCGCATAACAAATTTCAACTCATAGCTACATTGGTAAATGTGAATTTTGTTCGCTTGCCAAATTTCCTACCATAGTTTCAAATAAAAATGAAATTTTTATTTGCGATGCAAGTCCTCATTCTAAGTCATAAATAAAAAGTAATATTTATTATCAATGCACATTCCTACTTTTTGTTTGCATATAAAAATGTAAATTCTACTTACAATGCAAGTTCATATTTTTGTTTTACATAATAAAAATGTAAATTCTAACTTTATCTCTTTTACTATGAAAATCCAATTCCTTAACATGTAAATTCTCTTGTTTCTTTATTTACATTTAAACAAAAATGTAACTTTTCTTACTTCAACTACATTTAACAAAAATGTGACTTTTCTTACCTTTAGACTTCCATTAAACCAAAATGTAAATTTGGTTCTTTTCTTCTCTTTGAAACAAAAATATGAATTTTTGTTCTTTTATTTTGACATCTAAAATACTTTACTTTATATGCAAAAAGGTATGACCTTATCTATGCATTTCATATCAAATGCCATATATGACAACAACAAATAAATGAATTTTATTTCATATGCAGCATATGACCTAAACAAATAAATGAATATATGTTTCATATGCAATAACTGGCATTAACAAATGAATACACTTTCATATGCAATGTATGATACTAACAAGTGTATATTCTCATATGCAATATAATGACATAAACAAGTGAATATATCTTCATATGCAATATAAAGACATAAACAAGTGAATATATCTTCATATGCAATATAATGACATAAACAAGTGAATATATCTTCATTTACATTTGACAAAATAAATATTTTGTCACTCTTTTATTTTTGTCGACTTGAATCTTTCTTTTATACAAAAATAGTTCCTCTTTTCTTAATGTCATATAAAAGGTGAGTTTATATGTTAACAAATTTATTCCATTTTTCATGACATATAAAATATGTATTTTAATACATTAACAAAAATGTGAGTTTTATCTTTATAATTTCATTAACAAAAATGTGAGTTTTGTTGAACATAAAATCTAATTAACACAAAATGTTAATTCTTTACTTTATAATCAAATTAACAAAAGTGGATTTGTCGTTCTCAATTATATTAACAAAAGTAAATTTGTTCATACTCAATAATATTAACAAAAGTGAATTTTGTCGCTCTTTTAACATTAAACAAAAGATGTGCTTTTGTCCTCATTTACATTTTTAATGTAAATTTCCTTTTCATTGCCTATTTACCCCAAAGGTAGGTTTTCCTTTTTCATTGTTTATTTACATAAAGATGTAATTCCTTCTTTTGCATTATTACATGGAAAATGTAATTTTCACTTAACTAATGAAATCAATGTTATTTTCAAATTTAACATATAACAGTGCAATAATTTCATGTTTCTATATATTCAAATATCAAATAAAAGAACATTTTATTTGTTAACATTTTCCTATGGTTTCTAATATTACAAAAGCATATTTTCCTATTTAACAAAATAAGTACTTTGCTTTACATATTATGTTTTAACATAAAAAGAGTACTTTTAAATTACATCAATTCTAACACAACAAAATGCATAAGGTGACACATAATACATAAGGTGATTTTTTTTTTTTTTTTGTCATTAATTCTAACATAACAAAGTACATAAGGTGATATTTTTATTTTTATCATCAATTCTAACATAACAAAGGATCACAATCAATACAAACAGCAAACACAATTTCTAACTCAATCATCACGGCACAACATCAAATTAAATAACATACAAACAGTTATTCAACAGCGAGGAAATAATTAATTTAATTAATTAATTAATTAAATAGAAATTCTCACATTGGATTTTGATTCTGAATTTGACAAAAGCGACAAATTTATATGTCAATTCTAAATTTGACAAAAGTGACACTTTTATATGAAATGTCTAAATTTGACAAAAGTGATGTTTTATTCTAAATCAACATTTCCTAACAAAACGGTGTTTTCATTCTAATGTTACGTTACTAACAAAAATGAGATTTTGTTCTAAATAAACATTGCTAATAAAATGATATTGTTATTCTAAATAGACATCACTAACATTTCATATGACCAA
Organism: Allium sativum; assembly: GCA_030737875.1. NCBI lineage: Eukaryota > Viridiplantae > Streptophyta > Magnoliopsida > Asparagales > Amaryllidaceae > Allium > Allium sativum. Next base: position 8,936,601 of record CM060926.1, on the reverse strand, counting down.
AAATGATATTTTTCTATGTTAACATTTCATATGACTAAAAATGATATCTTCCTATTCTAATTTAATGAAACAAAGTGACGATAAAAATATGGTCTTTAATTGTGACAAAATAGCAATGAAAATATGTCCCTTTATTTCAACTCTTTTTATTCTATTTAAACATGTTTAACAAAATTTACATGTTTATTCTAAACAAACATTTTTAACAAAATTGACTTTTTATTCCTAATCAAACATGTTTAACAAAATTGACATCTTTATCCTAACATAACTTTTCTAATCAAAAGTGACATTTTAATTCTATATACTTTTTTATTTAAATCAAAAGTGACATTTTAACAAAAATGATATTTTATTTCTAATGTAACACTTTGACTAAAATGTTATAATTCTCCTAATGGAACATTTTGACTAACATGTTATAATTCTAAGGCGACGCTACTAACAAAATATGTTATTTTTACACGACAATTCTAAATAAACATTTTTCACAAAATGACAATTTTATGTTAACATCACATTTCAAATAAAATGACAACTTTTAATCTAGTTTAACGAACATGATATTCTATTTCGTAAATTTTCATTCAATGAAATAACAATATTTATTTTTGTTGAATCCAATTCAAAAATAACATTTCTAACTCATTGTTTTAATTCACAAAAATGACATTTCAAAATTTTACAACAAACATGATACACACAATTTCAACAAACACAATCAAACATACATCATAATCACAGAACAATCAACAGGGGAAATAAATATATACATACAATCATGAATCTCATACTGAACGAATATATAAATTAAACATTAAAATAAACAATTTTAAATTTTAAAAGAAAATAGAAATCTCACCAATCGTCTTGTTCAGATTCAAAATTTGACCAAAATTGGATGTGCTCAGAATCAGTCCTAGTTGGTTCCATTACGAAGCTCTTATTTTTGTGATCGCAACGCAAGTCGTTTCGTTCGATTTCGTCTCTGTATGAGAGAGTTACAGCATTTTAAAGATTTGAAAATTAATATAATTAATTAATTAAATAATAAATTCCTTTTCACCCTTTAATCCCTTCCCTCTTCCTCGTTTCACTGTCAACCGAGCAACCCATCGTTCCACTCCAACATCCGCCGATACCTTCCACCACACGCCGCCTGGACACGATCTGACGCCACCGCTCCGTCGCCCTACATCAGCCGCACCGCCGCCCTGAACGAGACGCAGCTCGGTGGGCCCCCCACCACGAAATCCGAACCCGAAGTTCGCCCCTTTGCCACGACGCCACGACCACCAGCGAACACCAGAATCGATCACAACCGTCCATCTTGAAGCCCTCGATCTCCTCTTCAGTTTGATATATAGAACTCTGAATTTCGTTGAGTGGATTGGGAGAAAAGAGGGTTTGAATTTGGGATCATTTCGGCCATTGAGAACGTGTATACGGCGGCCACAGGGGTAGGTTTAGGGTTAGCGTATACGGTGGGTATTTATACGCGTATTTCTAGTGTATTTTAACGAATTTAATCCTTTTAAATTCGTATATCGTCTGGAACTCTAAATTAAATTCAACGAAAAATGTTTCTAGGCAAATACCCCTATTCCGGACGCAATGGAACAGGCCTCGTAACCCAATTCGGCTGTTACGATATGTTTCTCTTTTAATTTAATATTTAAAACCCTTAATTATTTAATTCTGACGTACAATTAAATTTACCGGGCCCACATACTGCCTCTAAAAATTACAAAAAAATTATATTTGGCTATGTTTTGACGATACGGTTCTAACAAGACTAATTTCGTCGAATTCTGAGACTGTTTGAAAAATGGCTATTTTCCCGTCGATTAAAATTGACCGAAACTGACAAAACACAGTTTCTTTTGCCACGCTCACATATTAACTCGGAAAATTCTAAAAATTGAAACCTAGCAATAATTTGACATTCTGGTTCCAACAAAAGTGGTTTCGTCGAAAACAGAGGTCGTTTGAAAATTGACTATTTTCAGTGGCTTTAATATTATTTAAAATTGAAAATTTTAAATTCTGGCACATTTTCCAACAAAATTCTTTAAAAATAAAAAATTTAAATTGGCCCTGATTTTCCGGGTTGTTACAATCTCCCCCACTTAAAATCTTTTCGTCCTCGAAAAGGAACTAAGCTAAAGGTAGTTAAATTAACTAACTAAATTTTAATTTTAATTTCATTTGTTGGCTAACTTATCAAATATACATACTCTTTTATATATTCAAAAAAAATATCATTTTCAAAAATAGATCATATAATCAAAAATACGCTAATTATAAGCTTATCACTCTGAACTCATTCTAGGGCATTACTAACCCCATCTCTAATGAGTTTTCACATTCTAGGATACTGCTGATCCTATCTCTAATGAGTATTCTTATTGGACATTACTAATCCAATCTCTGATGAGTCTTCTGTTCCGTTCTAATGAATTGTACCCCAAAGATTTGAGCTAACCAGAGCTCTGATACCAACTGTAAAGACCCGTAAATTCCCGCTCTTTGGATCGACCATAAACCACACAAGTCTGACCCAAAGGTCGGAAATCCACGAATACTTTAACTTTGGGAATACAACAACATCAGAACAATAACAGAAGACTTTTATAACATCATAATAAATGTTACATCAGAGTACAGAATATATATATCAGAGTACATTAAATAAATTTACAACGGAAGATAATTTTACATTACTTTAATACAGTGCAGCGGAAATAAAATAACTAAGACAGCGGAAGACTTTCCTATGCTCTGGACACAGCTTTGAGCTTCAATCCAGGATCCTGCTAAAGAGATAAATATCTGCAAAAAGCTACTCGACTGCCCGTTTGGAAAAGAGGGCACCCGAGTTTGCAAAAGTGGAAACAAACAACGGGTCAGTCGTGGGACTGGTGTGAGAATTCTTAACTAATATAACTAATAGTAATAAGGCAAATCCAAGGATCACGCCGCTAAAGCGGAACGGGTTTTATTCCAATGGATTGCCGTGCATAATTTAGGTAAATCGTCAAAACAACGCAATGCTTTGTAGAAAAATGAAACCATCATAAGACCCAAGTCCCATCACACAATGCAACGCAAACCGGAGGATAGGGTTTTACCTTATAATGGTCAAACATGCTTGATACGATAAAAACGATATTATTATTAGTGTGTATATGTTTTAAAACATTTCAAAGTAAATGTATCAATCCAAGGAAGCATAGGTACCATATGCTATGCCTCCATACTAGTAATACAATCAAAACCGCAAGGGTCGTATTTGGGACTTGGATTTCCATCTGAGTCAAGGCTAGGGAGGAGCTCCTTACCGATTCGAGACACTCTAGCTGATGCCTCAGGATTACCCGCAGTTAACCCTTGGAAATGGCAGGGCCGGTCCTCACATACAGCTTAGAGGATTAGTTATTCCTAAGCACACGTTCCCCGGTCCTATAGGACCTATCCGAGGCGCCTCATTCCATCATCCACATAAGTAAAATGTCAGGGCTGGTAGGTCACTGACACCACTCTAGCTAGAAAGAGACGTGCTGCTCTCCCTGCGTTCCCTTCTCCCGTTTTAGACTCCGCCGGTGTGTGAGGCTCGTGAAGTCACGCTATACACAAAGCTATGCCTAAATAGGCTATGCTATGATCATCCCACAAGGCCTGCTTTTCAACAAAGCCTTGATCATATGCATCTTAGCATGCCACATCGTCAATCCATACCATACCATTGATTTCTACCAACATATAACCTCTGAGCTCATACGTCTCAGAGAAGGGTGTAAAACACCAAACAGATATATGTTTAGCAGAGATCAACGAATACAGTATAAAGGAATACAATGTCAGACATACAATCCATTTATAACTTATGCTCTGGGTCTGAGCGAAAGTCAAATCCGTACAAATCAACACTACGTCCGGACGGCCACCACTGTAGCCCCTTCAAGGTAGCTACTCCAATCATGGGCATCAGCAGTCGTCGTCCATTCGATGTGAAGACCGTCGGTCTTCTATCGTCGTCTTCCAATCTTGGATTTTAAACGCCGCTTAAATTATTTGGAATGAGATAGACTCGGTCTTTCCAAATAATTCTCGTATATATATATATATATATATATATATATATATATATATATATATATATATTGAAAATCATTCTTATTTGTTAATAATATTTAACAACTCACTCCTATTTTAATTATATAAAATACATGTGAACTTTCATTCTTGCCACCTACTTATCATATTTACATTAAATAAAAATGTAAATTTCACCTACGGTGTACATTCATATATATATTTCATAAATAAAATGTAAGCTTTTTCCTACGGTGTATATTGCCTCTTTATTTAACATTAAAAATAACGTTAACTTACCTGCGGTGTAAATTCTTTTTATAATTACATTATAAAATAATGCAAATTAACATACAGTGAAATTTCATTATACCACATTATAAAATAATGTAATTTTAACTTACCGCGTAATTCTCTTAATATTAACATTTAAGATAATGTTAATTTAATCCTACGGTGAAATCCCTTTTATTTTAACATTGAAAATAATGTTAAATTATCCCATGGTGTACTTCTTTTATTTTAACATTAACATAAGTGTAAATTATCATACGACACATTTTCTTTTTATTACATAAAAAAATTATAATGTAAATTTACATACAGTTGAATTTCTCTTTTTCCTAATTACATCATAAATGTGACTTTCCTTCTTTAAATCTAAATTACATAAAATGTAATATTTTACTTCATTCTTATTTCATAAAATGAATGGTTTATTTCATTCTTTGTGTTTATCCTTCTTTTTACATTTGATAAAAACGATATATTTTTATCATCCTTTTCCATTTGATAAAAAAAAAGTAATTTTTATCACTCTTTCATATTTGACAAAATAAATACTTTTGTTTACATAAAATGTAATTCTAATTCTCAGTGCAAATGTAAATTTTTGTTCGCATAACAAATTTCAACTCATAGCTACATTGGTAAATGTGAATTTTGTTCGCTTGCCAAATTTCCTACCATAGTTTCAAATAAAAATGAAATTTTTATTTGCGATGCAAGTCCTCATTCTAAGTCATAAATAAAAAGTAATATTTATTATCAATGCACATTCCTACTTTTTGTTTGCATATAAAAATGTAAATTCTACTTACAATGCAAGTTCATAATTTTGTTTTACATAATAAAAATGTAAATTCTAACTTTATCTCTTTTACTATGAAAATCCAATTCCTTAACATGTAAATTCTCTTGTTTCTTTATTTACATTTAAACAAAAATGTAACTTTTCTTACTTCAACTACATTTAACAAAAATGTGACTTTTCTTACCTTTAGACTTACATTAAACCAAAATGTAAATTTGGTTCTTTTCTTCTCTTTGAAACAAAAATATGAATTTTTGTTCTTTTATTTTGACATCTAAAATACTTTACTTTATATGCAAAAAGGTATGACCTTATCTATGCATTTCATATCAAATGCCATATATGACAACAACAAATAAATGAATTTTATTTCATATGCAGCATATGACCTAAACAAATAAATGAATATATGTTTCATATGCAATAACTGGCATTAACAAATGAATACACTTTCATATGCAATGTATGATACTAACAAGTGTATATTCTCATATGCAATATAATGACATAAACAAGTGAATATATCTTCATATGCAATATAATGACATAAACAAGTGAATATATCTTCATATGCAATATAATGACATAAACAAGTGAATATATCTTCATTTACATTTGAAAAAATAAATATTTTGTCACTCTTTTATTTTTGTCGACTTGAATCTTTCTTTTATACAAAAATAGTTCCTCTTTTCTTAATGTCATATAAAAGGTGAGTTTATATGTTAACAAATTTATTCCATTTTTCATGACATATAAAATATGTATTTTAATACATTAACAAAAATGTGAGTTTTATCTTTATAATTTCATTAACAAAAATGTGAGTTTTGTTGAACATAAAATCTAATTAACACAAAATGTTAATTCTTTACTTTATAATCAAATTAACAAAAGTGGATTTGTCGTTCTCAATTATATTAACAAAAGTAAATTTGTTCATACTCAATAATATTAACAAAAGTGAATTTTGTCGCTCTTTTAACATTAAACAAAAGATGTGCTTTTGTCCTCATTTACATTTTTAATGTAAATTTCCTTTTCATTGCCTATTTACCCCAAAGGTAAGTTTTCCTTTTTCATTGTTTATTTACATAAAGATGTAATTCCTTCTTTTGCATTATTACATGGAAAATGTAATTTTCACTTAACTAATGAAATCAATGTTATTTTCAAATTTAACATATAACAGTGCAATAATTTCATGTTTCTATATATTCAAATATCAAATAAAAGAACATTTTATTTGTTAACATTTTCCTATGGTTTCTAATATTACAAAAGCATATTTTCCTATTTAACAAAATAAGTACTTTGCTTTACATATTATGTTTTAACATAAAAAGAGTACTTTTAAATTACATCAATTCTAACACAACAAAATGCATAAGGTGACACATAATACATAAGGTGATTTTTTTTTTTTGTCATTAATTCTAACATAACAAAGTACATAAGGTGATATTTTTATTTTTATCATCTATTCTAACATAACAAAGGATCACAATCAATACAAACAGCAAACACAATTTCTAACTCAATCATCACGGCACAACATCAAATTAAATAACATACAAACAGTTATTCAACAGCGAGGAAATAATTAATTTAATTAATTAATTAATTAAATAGAAATTCTCACATTGGATTTTGATTTTGAATTTGACAAAAGCGACAAATTTATATGTCAATTCTAAATTTGACAAAAGTGACACTTTTATATGAAATGTCTAAATTTGACAAAAGTGATGTTTTATTCTAAATCAACATTTCCTAACAAAACGGTGTTTTCATTCTAATGTTACGTTACTAACAAAAATGAGATTTTGTTCTAAATAAACATTGCTAATAAAATGATATTGTTATTCTAAATAGACATCACTAACATTTCATATGACCAAAAATGATATTTTTCTATGTTAACATTTCATATGACTAAAAATGATATCTTCCTATTCTAATTTAATGAAACAAAGTGACGATAAAAATATGGTCTTTAATTGTGACAAAATAGCAATGAAAATATGTCCCTTTATTTCAACTCTTTTTATTCTATTTAAACATGTTTAACAAAATTTACATGTTTATTCTAAACAAACATTTTTAACAAAATTGACTTTTTATTCCTAATCAAACATGTTTAACAAAATTGACATCTTTATCCTAACATAACCTTTCTAATCAAAAGTGACATTTTAATTCTATATACTTTTTTTTATTTAAATCAAAAGTGACATTTTAACAAAAATGATATTTTATTTCTAATGTAACACTTTGACTAAAATGTTATAATTCTCCTAATGAAACATTTTGACTAACATGTTATAATTCTAAGGCGACGCTACTAACAAAATATGTTATTTTTACACGACAATTCTAAATAAACATTTTTCACAAAATGACAATTTTATGTTAACATCACATTTCAAATAAAATGACAACTTTTAATCTAGTTTAACAAACATGATATTCTATTTCGTAAATTTTCATTCAATGAAATAACAATATTTATTTTTGTTGAATCCAATTCAAAAATAACATTTCTAACTCATTGTTTTAATTCACAAAAATGACATTTCAAAATTTTACAACAAACATGATACACACAATTTCAACAAACACAATCAAACATACATCATAATCACAGAACAATCAACAGGGGAAATAAATATATACATACAATCATGAATCTCATGCTGAACGAATATATAAATTAAACATTAAAATAAACAATTTTAAATTTTAAAAGAAAATAGAAATCTCACCAATCGTCTTGTTCAGATTCAAAATTTGACCAAAATTGGATGTGCTCAGAATCAGTCCTAGTTGGTTCCATTGCGAAGCTCTTATTTTTGTGATCGCAACGCAAGTCGTTTCGTTCGATTTCGTCTCTGTATGAGAGAGTTACAGCATTTTAAAGATTTGAAAATTAATATAATTAATTAATTAATTAATAAATTCCTTTTCACCCTTTAATCCCTTCCCTCTTCCTCGTTTCACTGTCAACCGAGCAACCCATCGTTCCACTCCAACATCCGCCGATACCTTCCACCACACGCCGCCTGGACACGATCTGACGCCACCGCTCCGTCGCCCTACATCAGCCGCACCGCCGCCCTGAACGAGACGCAGCTCGGTGGGCCCCCCACCACGAAATCCGAACCCGAAGTTCGCCCCTTTGCCATGACGCCACGACCACCAGCAAACACCAGAATCGATCACAACCGTCCATCTTGAAGCCCTCGATCTCCTCTTCAGTTTGATATATAGAACTCTGAATTTCGTTGAGTGGATTGGGAGAAAAGAGGGTTTGAATTTGGGATCATTTCGACCATTGAGAACGTGTATACGGCGGCCACAGGGATAGGTTTAGGGTTAGCGTATACGGTGGGTATTTATACGCGTATTTCTAGTGTATTTTAACGAATTTAATCCTTTTAAATTCGTATATCGTCTGGAACTCCAAATTAAATTCAACGAAAAATGTTTCTAGGCAAATACCCCTATTCCGGACGCAATGGAACAGGCCTCGTAACCCAATTCGGCTGTTACGATATGTTTCTCTTTTAATTTAATATTTAAAACCCTTAATTATTTAATTCTGACGTACAATTAAATTTACCGGGCCCACATACTGCCTCTAAAAATTACAAAAAAATTATATTTGGCTATGTTTTGACGATACGGTTCTAACAAGACTAATTTCGTCGAATTCTGAGACTGTTTGAAAAATGGCTATTTTCCCGTCGATTAAAATTGACCGAAACTGACAAAACACAGTTTCTTTTGCCACGCTCACATATTAACTCGGAAAATTCTAAAAATTGAAACCTAGCAATAATTTGACATTCTGGTTCCAACAAAAGTGGTTTCGTCGAAAACAGAGGTCGTTTGAAAATTGACTATTTTCAGTGGCTTTAATATTATTTAAAATTGAAAATTTTAAATTCTGGCACATTTTCCAACAAAATTCTTTAAAAATAAAAATTTTAAATTGGCCCTGATTTTCCGGGTTGTTACAATTTCAAAACCAGATTATTTTATATAGTTCATATTGGTGATAAAAATGGGGTTTTTATTATAAAACAATTTATTTCAAAACATGACTATTTTATATAGTTCATATAGATGATAAAAAGGTGATTTTTATATTTAAAACACGAACACCATTCAATACATGAATTTCAATGCAACGAATAAATATAGTTTCAACAAATGAAAATAATTCAAACACATGAATATTATTCAAAATTTCGGCAGCATAACGACAGGGTAGTTAAAACCGGGACCGTCCCTAGTACGGCTCCTCGCTCTACCTTAAAACCTCGCGGTTTTTGACAATGGGGATCATGCATCTAGTTCGCACGCAAGCAGCATGTATATTTATTTCATTTCCACAAACTAATCCTATGTGGTTTCAACCAAATATTTCTCAACCACAAATGGGTATTTTTCAACCACAATCAATCAATATCAACCACAAACAATTCCAATCAACCATTCGCTATCAATCAATTTTCACACCAATCACAACCAATAAATATCGTCCATGGTTTGTGGACAAGGGGCGTATATATAGATATATATTTATATATAGCAATTCACTTTTATTTCAACACATATATAATTTTTACAACGCATATATAACTTATACATCGAACGTACAACTTATACAACGCTTATACATGAGGTGTACAACGCTTATATAACTCATACATCGACTATATAATTTATACATCGTCGTTTTCCATATTGTTTATAAATTAGAAATCTCACATTGGGTTCCACTCCACCAAAAATAGTAGAAGGCTCAGAAAAATATGCGGTCCCTTCTAGAAGGTAGAAGGCGTCCACACGAGTCCACTGTCTCTTGTTTCACTGAATTTCGACCACATAGCAAAAAGATATGATTTTTCAAAGTTTGCAATGGTTTAAAGGTGTTAAAACAGTTGAAAATAAAACAAGCCGTACCTCAGCTGAAAGGTTTAAAACTAGGTTTGCAATTTTCGATCAAACTGTGAATCGATAGGAGGATCGGCCGACACAGCGACGAAGAGGGGGGAGACGCGCGCCTGCACGTGGTGGTGGGGTCCAGCTCGGTGGTCCCAGGCGGCGACGACGGTGAGTTGAAGTCGTCGACTTCAGGACGTCGATTCTCCCTCCACAGGCCACGAAAAATTCGAAACGTTATATGGATTTGAAGATCTCGAGAAGATCTTCAAAAAGTTCAACTGTGGCACGAGCTAATTCGGCGTGGATTGATCAGAAAATGAGGGGGAAGATCTGAACGTATTTCCGCCTTCGACGGGGAGAGAGAAATGAAGAATTTTTTTTTTAAAAAAAATATGATTGGCCGGTGGGTTTTAAAGGGGTTTTCTGACACGACCACCAATCTAAACCCAACGACTGTCGTCCCTAGCGTTTTACCCCCATTCCGAACACAATGGGATATGTTTCGTAGGCCCATTCGACTGTTTCAGTCAGTTTTCATTCAAATTAAAATATAAAACATTCAATATTTAATTTGAACGTGCATTTCAATTTATCAGGGCCACAAACTGATTCGAAAAATTCCAGAAAAATAAATCTGGCTATGTTTTGACGATACGGTCCCAACAAAACTAGTTTCGTCGAATTCTAAGACCGTTTACAAAAAGGCCCATTTCTGGTCGATCCAATTTAACTATAATTGATCAAAACACGTTTTCCTTTGCCACGCTCACATATTAGCTTCAAAAATTATGAAATTTGAAACCTAGCAATAACTTCACATCCTGGATCCAACAAAAGTGGTTTCGTCGAATTCCGAGGTCGTATGCAAAATGGCCAATTTCACGGGCTATATAAATTCCATAGCGACCTTTCTGAAAATTCATTTGGCCATAACTTTTGCTTTCCGTTATGAAAATTCGATTTTTCAGATTCGTTAGAAAGGTATTCACTAACAAATTTAAATATTTTTGGTTTCACTAAAATCCGTTTCGTTTTGCACCCGGTACAGTCCGACAAAGTTTGAATTCAATTTTTGAAACTACCGCGCCATTTCAGGCCTTGTTTATAATTAGAATTAATTATATTCGTTTTAAATTATCGATTCAAACTCAGTTTTCATTTCTATTATTTAAAATATTTATTTTAAATATTTAAAATCCATTATTTTAGCCAATTTAATTTTTTTAAATTGGTTCAGATTTTCTGGGTCGTTACAATCTCCCCCACTTAAAAAATTTCGTCCCCGAAAAGGAACAAAGTCGAAAGCGGTTTGATTCATCAACTCTACGTTCGATCTGGCTTCCATTCTCCAACTTTTCAGTTTCTGAGAATTTTCAAATTCTTCAAAAATTTGGCTAACACCCGGAATTTTCGAAAAATTTCACCATAACCTCCTTTGTACGAGGAGGGGTTTGGAAATTTATTGGGCAGTATTAGGTACCCAATAAATCCTAATAAGCATACACATATTTATAGTGATATATTCTGGTGTTTACAGGGGAGCGTGTATTGATAATAACTCCAGAGAATAAATTCTCGTCACCCTGTCAAAGCCTGAGGGAGTGTGTATTTTAAATGCTCCAGAGGATAAATCCTCGTCACCTCGTCCCGTGTGGGAAATAAATAGTCCATGTGCCGTATCTAATAACTAGAGAGACGTGATTGTTGTCAACTCTAGACCCATGTGGGGTTTTTATTAATCTGGAAATTTAATCGTTACAATTTAAATAGTCCATATCAGTCATCAGTTCAACCTGTAAAATATAGTCATCGCCATACAAGCCTCTCGCTCGTATGGTAAATCTTCCACCTCGTCACACAAGCTCCAAATGCTTATGTGGTATATGATGAAGTATGTCTATCTTCAGAAGTATGCCATGTAATGTAGTTCAAAATTAATTGCTACTATCCTATGGCGATATTTATTATTTCACACAGAAAAACCAGCACTCCGCATCCAATGGCATTCACAGGAGTTGGTATAATAATATTTCGCATCCAACTCATTAAGGTTTACCTATTTGTCGGGCACGCAAATAAAATCTTTACTCAACAGCTAATCCATTTACTTGTTCAAACATATATAATGCACAAGTATATATATTTCTATTTATTTTCTAATCAGTTCAATATGTGATTTAATCGAATAAATTCTACCATTATTCTATTGTTGATTAAATTAACCATCGTTTCAGTAATTTAATTAATCAAATCTACAATCACACAACACAAACAACAATTAATTTGTTTTTAACCTTTCAAAAATATATTAATCAATTCCTATATTCTTTTAAAATCATTCAGACTATAGAATTAAAAGTGCACATCCCTGGAAAGGAAATAACAACAGAGTAGAGAACTAATTGGTAATGCAAAGTATGGTAAATGTACCTTGCACCGGAGTCAATCAGAGATATCCACTCGGCACCTAGGATAGGCTTTCTGAATGCTCTCCTCAGTTTCCCAAGTACAATCTCGCGGATCTCCACTCCATTGCACTTTGACTAAGTGAACCTTCTTGTTCCTCAGCTCTTTGGTCTCTTTGCCGATGATCTTTAGCGGCTCTCTTCTCACAGCTAATTCAAGGGTAATTTCAATATCCTGTTGAGCTGCTTCTTCCACGATCAAGTCTGGATCATGAACGTGCTTCCGAAGTTGAGATATGTGAAATACATCATGGACTACAGGCAACCAATCAGGTAATTTAACCCTATAAGCGAGAGTTCCGATCCGTTCCAGAATAGGAAACGGACCAATGAATTTGGGCACTAACTTCCCAGTTTTACCGAACCGGATTACTCCTCTCATCGGCGATACTTTCAAATATACGTAGTCGCCAACAGCAAATGATATATCTCTTCTTCTCCTATCGGCATAGCTCTTTTGTCGGCTTTGAGCGGCCAGTAATCGTTTCTTAATAAAGTCGACTTTGTCGGCAGCTTCTCGAATCATATCAGGCCCCAACACAAGTCTATTTCCGGGTTCGACCCAACAAGCAGGAGATCGGCACGGTCTACCATATAATGCTTCGAATGGCGACATTGTCAGGCTCGCCTGGTAGCTGTTATTATATGAGAATTCAGCCAAATGCAAATGGTCTTCCCATGATCCACCGAAATCTAGAACACAAGCCCGCAATAGATCTTCTAAAATACGATTCACCCTCTCAGTCTGACCGTCTGTCTGAGGATGATAAGCGGTGCTCAAGTTCAACTTCGTTCCCAGTTCGACTTGAAATGCCTCCCAGAATTTGCTAGTAAATATTGTATCTCTATCACTGACTATACTCAGCAGCACTCCATGTAGTCTAACAATTTCCTTGAAATATATCTGCGCCAGACTCTGAGCAGTTCTGTTTGATCTGACAGGTATGAAATGGGCGGTCTTCGTGAAGCGATCTACGATCACCCAAATACTGTCATTCCCTTTTCTAGTTCTGGGCAGACCATCAATGAAATCCATAGAAATATGTTCCCACTTCCAACCAGGAACTTCTAGCGGTTGCAACAATCCAGCCAGTTTTTGTTGGTCGCTCTTGACTAGCTGGCAAGTAGGGCATCGGCTAACATATAAAGAAATGTCCATCTTCATCGACCTCCACCAGAAAGTGCGTTTGATGTCATTATACATTTTGCTTACTCCCGGATGGATACTAAGTTTTGACTTGTGGCATTCATTCAGAACTTCCTTTCGGAGCTCAGCAATGTTAGGAACACATATTCGACCCTTCAGCCTTAGAATCCCCTCATTATCAACCTGAAAACTCGAGGGTTCGCCCTTCTGAATTATCTCTCTGATCTTATGAATGAAGTGATCATCCTTCTGAAGAGCAGATATTTTATCTATCAGTGAAGTCGTGATAATAAAACTGGCGATCATTTCATTCTTTCGGCTTAATGCATCGGCCACGACATTGGCTTTCCCGGGAGTGTATATAATTTCAAAGTCATATGCTGCAAGAAACTCCAGCCAACATTGCTGCCTCAGATTCATGTCTTTCTGAGTGAACAGATACTTCAGCGACTGATGATCTGTAAACTGTTCAAATCTCTCACCCAGAAGATAGTGCTTCCAGATTTTCAAAGAGAATACGATGGCCAACAACTCAAGATCATGAGTTACGTAGTTCTTCTCGTGCGGCTTCAGTTGACGGCTAGCATAAGTAATCACTTGACCCCTTTGCATTAACACTGCGCTAAGGCCTTCTCTAGAAGCGTCAGTCCAGACTTTCAAATCCTGATTGCCATCGATGATGGTTAACACTGGAGCTGTCGTTAATCTTAACTTTAGCTCTTCGAAAGCCTCTTCACTTTCTGGAGTCCAATTGAATTTAGAATGCTTTTTTGTAAGCTTCGTTAAGTGACCAGATATCTTCAAAAAGTCTTTAACGAATTTCCGGTAATAACTAGCCATTCCGAGAAAACTGTGGACTTCTGTGGGGGTACTGGGCTGTTTCCAATTCTGAATAGCTGTGATTTTACTTGGATCCACAGCGATTCCTTCTTTCGATACGACGTGGCCTAGAAATTTCACTTCATCTTGCCAGAATATGCATTTGGACAGTTTGGCTTTCAATACATTCCGTCTCAGAATTTCTAGAACCTGCTCCAGATGCTTTTCATGTTCGGTCTTTGATTTAGAGAAGATTAGAATATCGTCAATGAAAACCAGAACAAATTTATTCAAAACCCCTCTGAACACTCTATTCATCAGATCGACGAAGTAAGCTGGAGCGTTACATAAGCCGAACGGCATTACTAACCACTCGTAGAATAAGTCGGGACCTCTGAATGCTGTCATTGGAACACACTCTTCGGCAATTCGAAGTTGATGGAAGCCTGTCACTAGGTCCATTCTTGAGAATACCTGTGCTCCATTCAGACGATCCAATAAATCATCAATTCGCGGCAATGGATATTTGTTCTTTATTGTCTGCTTGTTCAAGTCACGATAATCCACACATAGCCGTAGAGTACCGTCAGATTTTGGGACAAACACCACTGCTGCACCCCAATCCGAGAAACTGGGCCTGATCAGACCCTTCCATACCAGCTGTCGCGTTTGATTGTCTAATTCCTCTTTCTCTTTCAAGGACATTCTTTGAATAGCGTGAACTACCGGCCTTGCATTCGGAATCAAAGCAATTTTGAAATCTATTTCTCTCTGCGGAGGTAAGCGAACAACTTCTTCGAACACATCCGCATAGTTCTTGACGACATGAATATCTTTCACTAGGTCAGGGATATTCTCTGTGATTTCCGGGATATTTTCTATTTGGGCTAGAGAAACATTCAAAGCAGCCCAGAAGTCTTTTCTATTAGCATTCTGACCTTCACACGGTATGGTTATGTAATCACCTGATTTTATCCTCGCATTAACGACTCTGTCGGCGCATCTAACTTCTGCTTCATATTTGGTCAGCCAGTCTAACCCCAAGATAAGATCAAACTCTTTAAAATTCATGACGACTGCGATGGTAGGAAACCGATAACGAGAGAAGGAAACCGACACTCTACAAACCCAACTGAGATCAATGGAACCCCCAACCGGATTCTGGACAGTCATTGGTTCCTTGAGCTTCTTCAAATTCAAATCCAGCTTCTTAGCTGCATTCTTTGCAATGAAGCTTCGTGATGCGCCTGTGTCAAACAGTACTTTGACTGGAATGTCTTTGACAGTTAGCGTCCCTTCTAAAACATCTGGCCTTTCCTGAATAGACGAGGATACAGGCACTTCTGCCACTTCATTCACCTGAGCCTCTTTGGTCTTCTTTAACAGCCAGCAATCTCTCTTTATATGACCGACCTGATGACAAAGATTGCACTCTCGAGTCACAGGAAACTTGCCCTTGGATTTATACCCTTCCTCCTTTCGTTTCTTCGAGGATTTACAATTTCTGATCAAATGCCCTGGTTTCTTGCACTTAGAGCAGGTGGCCGTCGTGGCTGGTTCCTTTTCAGATCTGGCCCTTTTTCGATTGGCACTGGGCTTCTCACTGATCTCAGACCTCGTACTGGCTTCAACAACATCAGTTTCCGACACTTCCTTGTTACTAGAGCTGACTTCTTCTTCGTCGCGCAACATACCTTTCTTATGGCGATCTTCATACTGATATAAGCCATGTATATCATTTCTGAAAAAGGAAGCTTCACACTCCTCATTAGACTATTCTGATATCTC
Source organism: Allium sativum (assembly GCA_030737875.1). Classification (NCBI taxonomy): domain Eukaryota; kingdom Viridiplantae; phylum Streptophyta; class Magnoliopsida; order Asparagales; family Amaryllidaceae; genus Allium; species Allium sativum. Next base: position 8,920,241 of record CM060926.1, on the reverse strand, counting down.
CTTTGCAGGCCATGAATAAATCTTAGATTTTTCCTCTTTGGATCTTGTATCAGATGAGGAGCAAAGTGAGAAAGTTCGTTGAATTTCTTATGATATTCTGGGATGGTCATATCACCTTGTATCAGATAAGAAAATTCACCACATGATCGCTCAGTCACTTCAGGAGGAGTAAATCTTCCTAGGAAAATCTCTTTGAATCTATCCCAGGTGATAACACCTTATGGATTATCTTTGATGATTGTTTCCCACCAGATTAAAGCTTCTCCATTGAGCGCCTAAGATGCTACTAATCTTTTCTGGTCGTCTCTCAACTAGAAACGCTCAAATATTCTTTCTGCAGAGCTCACCCAAGCTTGAGTTTGAATAACAGATTCATTGCCCGAGAATTGTGCTCCACCCAAATTTCGATATCTCTTAAATAGAGCCTCTAGATCTGGTTCTGCATTTCTCCTGTTTCTGAAACTAATTTTTCTAGTACTTCTGCAAACAGCAGATCAAGTGTCAGGTCATAGAAAAGATATTTTAAGATATAGAAACACATACTTCAAATGTAAATGTGTCTATCGAGGTGTAATTTTCATTCTGCTTTACTCATACTAGGATATTACTGATCCTATCTGTAATGAGTTACCCGTCCTAGAACACTACTGGTTCTATTTCTGACGAGTTCGTTAATATGTCATATTCCAGAACTAAGCTTAACCAAAGCTCTGATACCACGATGTGACGACCCCATTTCCCGTACTGACGGAGACAAGGGTAATCTTTGGAATATAACACAGAAACAGATAATAGTAGAACGAAATTAAATAAATACACCAGATAATGAACAATAGAATATACTGGATAAAAGTAATCATCAGAGTTACACAATATACAGGATCTTACTTAGTACAATTACAGTTCAACTATACATATATGTCTACAGCGGAAAACAAACATAATGTACAATAGAAGCTGAACAACATAAAAAGAGATAAATAATAGAATCCATCTTCAGCTCTAGCTATCCAGAAAGAACCAGCTAAACCTGAATACAAGGCTGCCCGTGTAGAAAAAGGGGCACCCGAGTTTGAAAGTGAAACAAACTACGAGTCAGTCATGGGACTGGTATGAGAAATCTACTCAACACATTTTAAATATGGCTAGTCACAGGACCACGCCACTTTCGTGGAACGGGTTTACTCCATTGGATCGCCAGTGCTCTAAAACAAATATTTCTTTTAAATAACGCAATGCTTTTTCGAAAAATGAAGCCATTATAAGACTTTAATAAGACTTAAATAACGCAATATTTATTTTAACCTTAATAAGATTTTAAAGGGAGTTACTGTTTAATTTAGTTAAATAAGAAGTTAACTATTTCTACGACAGTTAATGATTGTGTAAATTAATATTTTTATGAATAATAATAAAAGTGATCAATTCGTAAATGAGATTAATTGAAGGAAATGATCAAAGTTGATATTGAAGTATAATGGGATTTTGAGAAGAGTTCATGGAGGAGTGTTTATACTAGAACCAACATTTGAAACAAAGTTATAAAGGCGATTTTTAGCTAATGTGATAGTTTAAAATGAATGTTATACTTAACGTTTAAGTCAGGGAAAGGAAGGCCGGGAAAAAAGGGATTTTACATTAAACCCGAATTTTATAAATAATGTTATAAAAGGAGTGTGAGGCTAAAACGCTAAGATTAAATAAACGTTACTTAAATCTGGATGTATAAGATGCGATTTAAATTCACTATATTTAATAAGAGATGAGGTTTCATCAGTTATAACAAAAATGGGATTTGGTTTGGTATCGGGAATGAATATCGGTTTTAGTATTATAACTGATATCTATCTTAAGATAAGAACGCCGTTGATCAAGTTCTGAGAGGTAATTTAAAATACCCCAACTTGAACGATTTCAGGATTATCGAGAGATGATATTAGTTGTAGTGGTGAAGATGTTAAAAGGAATTTATTTTGAGAAATAATAATGTAACGTTAGTTGGAGATTTTGGAATATATGTTAGCCTACTTTGTGAACTAGGCTACACAAAGAGCAAATAGTGGGAAAGCCATCAACCAGTTCGGATCGGAAGGAACCAGCGCAGGAAAGAATAAGAAATCAAAGACGCAGACATCACATCGGTTCGGTTCGGAGAAGTACTTCAGTGACACCAAAAGAAAGCGAGCAGCCTCATCGGATCAGATCGGAGGCGACCGATCCGAACCCTTTTTTTTGAGCCTGTGACCGTTGCTACACATGTTTCCTGAAGACTCGGACCAAGCATGACCATTTCCTCCCATGATCTCCCACTAAATCGATGTGCTGTCACCATCTGGAGGCCTCCGTACCCACTCTTATGGGATGGGCGCTACGTAGTTCCGAACCGGAGCCACTTCGAGGAGATTTTTCACCTATAAATAGGCCATCAGGGGTCTTTGAAAGGATCTTTTGGCAAATTCTCATCTCTAACTTCCTTCATAGCCGAATTTCACAACCATATTTAGATCAAAATCATCTGTTAATGTCTATTTTTGAGAGATTTGAGTGAGCATATGCATTGTAATTGTGAAGTTGAGTGAGAATCATTGTTGTATCTGCATTCAAATCATCAATTAAAAGAATAGAAAGTGGACGTAGGCTCTTTAATGCCGAACCATGTGACGACCCCATTTCCCGTACTGATGGAGACAAGGGTAATCTTTGGAATATAACACAGAAACAGATAATAGCAGAACATAATTAAATAAATACACCAGATAATGAACAATAGAATATACTGGATAAAAGTAATCATCAGAGTTACACAGTATACAGGATCTTACTTAGTACAATTACAGTTCAACTATACATATATGTCTACAGCGGAAAACAAACATAATGTACAATAGGAGCTGAACAGCAAAAAAAGAGATAAATGATAGAATCCATCTTCAGCTCCAGCTATCCAGAAAGAACCAGCTAAACCTGAAAACAAGGCTGCCCGTGTAGAAAAAGGGGCACCCGAGTTTGAAAGTGAAACAAACTACGAGTCAGTCATGGGACTGGTATGAGAAATCTACTCAACACATTTTAAATATGGCTAGTCACAGGACCACGCCACTTTCGTGGAACGGGTTTACTCCATTGGATTGCCAGTGCTCTAAAACAAATATTTCTTTTAAATAACACAATGCTTTTTCAAAAAATGAAGCCATTATAAGACTCAGTTCCCATCACACAATGCAACGCAAACTGGAGGATAGAGTTTTACCTTATAATGGCCAAAATATGCTTGATACGAACAAAACAAAAGCATTTGATATTATTACTAGTGTTTATATGTTTCAAAAACAATTTCAATCATAACTATCAATCATAGACGGCATGGGTACCATATATCATGTCGCCATATATATACAATCAAAACCGCACAGTCACGTATTTGGAAATTGGATTTCCGTCATGAACCGAGGCAAAAGATAGTCCTCACCGAATTCGAGACTGCCTAGCCCGAGTCTCAGACAAGCGCGCAGGCAAGCCTTGGATCGTCAGGGCCGGTCCACCGATGTGGATTATTATGCCTGAGCAATACGTTTCCCTGCCCTTTGGGGCGTAAACGAGCCAAAGAATGACTTCATCGGTCCCGGATTGACCGATATATCCGAGGCGCCTCGCGACAGCAACAACCACATAAGTCAAACTCGTCAGGGCGTGTAAAACCCCTGACGCCACTTCTAGCTAGGAAGAAACACATGCCCTCCCTGAGGTCCTGCTCCCATTTCTGGTTCATACCGGGGTGTGAGGCTCGCGATTTCACGTTATATACAAAGCTACGCCACACAGGCGGTGCTTTGATCATCACCACAAGACTTTTCTTTTCAACAGAAGCCCTGATCATTTTCCACTTAGGCATGCCACACTAGCAATTCATGCCATGCGACTGATGTCCATCGATATACAACCTCTGAGCTCGTGCGTTTCAGAGAAGGGCGTTAAGCAAAAGAATAAATTCTCAAACAGATGTATATTTAACAGAGATCAATCAACACAGAATAAAATCCAATGTCAGACACATAGTCCATTTACAAGTCCGTCCTAGGTCTGAACGAAACCGGAGGGACTATATACCTCGCAAACCCATCGATCACCACGTACGTCTAGACGATCACCACTCATTATCCATATTTCGGAATGCCTCCCAATCAGGACCTCGGTTACCACCCAAACGAGGTGAAGATCTCCGGTCTTCGACCATCGTCTTCATCTTCGACTTTCAATCGTCGGTCAATTATTTGAAATGAGAATTAACTCGGCCTTTTCAAATAATTCACGTATATTTAGAATTTCAAATCAATTTATTTCAATGGTTAAATCATTCGACAACACCAATTTTGTTCTTTAATATAATCTTCACACCAAACACATTCAACCATCAAATACCACATAAATCAAGAAAATTCAGTTTATTTCCATTCCATATCGTTTATGATATTTTATAACGATTTATCGCCATTTTTATTTATTTTAAAATAGCCAATTTATTCGAAACGACGCTTCGGGCCATAACGCGGCCGTGGCGCTGTTTTTCTTCAGATTTGATTTACACATATATAAAAGTCTAACCGTTGGATCTTCACAAAATTCACATCATTAGAAAGATCTTTTCAAAACGAATCCAACGGTTCCAAATTCGGGAAAATCCGACGGTCGGATCTCCCGGTATAATCGTTTGAAGTTTCGATTTTAAAATACGAACTGCAGCATCGTTATTCGATTAAATATAATTATATATATATATATATATATAAATATAATCGATTCTGGTGCTGTTTTTCTTCAGATTTGAATTAAACATTCCAGACAATCCAACCGTTGGATTTTTACAAAGTTGGTGCCGTTGGAAAGATATTTCCAAAGCGAACCCAACGGTTGCGATTTCAGGAAAATCCGATGGTCGGATCTCCCGTACTAATCGTTTGAAATCACGGTTTCAAAATACGAACTGCAGCGTCATTTTTCCATATATTTCAATTCTATTTAAATATATATATCGATTCTTCGATTTCAAAACCATATGAATTTCATACTTTTGATAAAAATGATATTTTTATCAAACTGTCTTCTATTTCAACACTTCAATATATTTGACACTCATGTATTTAATAAAAATGTGATTTTTATTGTAAAACAATTCATTTCAAAACCAGATTATTTTATACAGTTCATATTGGTGATAAAAATGGGGTTTTTATTATAAAACAATTTATTTCAAAACTTGACTATTTTATATAGTTCATATAGATGATAAAAAGGTGATTTTTATATTTAAAACACGAACACCATTCAACACATGAATTTCAATGCAATGAATAAATATAGTTTCAACAAATGAAAATAATTCAAACACATGAATATTATTCAAAATTTCGGCAGCATAACGACAGGGTAGTTAAAACTGGGACCGTCCCTAGTACGACTCCTCGCTCTACCTTAAAACCTCGCGGTTTTTGACAATGGGGATCATGCATCTAGTTCGCACGTAGGCGGCATGTATATTTATTTCATTTCCACAAACTAATCCTATGTGGTTTCAATCAAATATTTCTCAACCACAAATGGGTATTTTTCAACCACAATCAATCAATATCAACTACAAACAATTCCAATCAACCATTCGCTATCAATCAATTTTCACACCAATCACAACCTATAAATATCGTCCATGGTTTGTGGACGAGGGGCGTGTATATATATATATATATATATATATATATATATATATATATATGGGTGCGTTTTTTACAGGTCCCTATTAAGTTTCAAAATATAAAAAAAACCCGGTGATAAAAATAATATAGAATACATCCCTATTGTTGAATTTCCGCTAAAAAAATTCCAGATCTACCCTTATACACCTAAAAAACTATCCAACAACTGTTTGTCCTCATTTACTCAGTCTATCGCTCCTATTATCTTGCTCATAAACTAAATCCTACAATTCTGGAAAACCGTCTACCACTCCAACAGCGTTTTTTTTTACTTTTTTTTTTATTTTTACGAAAACTAGAGAATTTGATACATATATTACGTAAAATTGCATACATATATTAATATTGTGCATAAAAAAATTATTAGTTTTGCGCAACAATGAAGTAGACGTGCTTAAATTAATATTATACAGAAATAAATAATTACTTGAATGTAGGGACTACAATTTTTTTATTAACATTTTTGATTTTTACGAAAAACTAAACAATTACATACAAATGTTACTTAAAATTGCATAAATTTATGCAACTAAGTGAAATAATTGCATACATATACAAAAATGTACTACATAATTGCTGAAACTAAAGAAATGACAAAAAAGTAAATACATATAATTATAACAAGATGCATATATATATATATATGCAAATAACAGAAATATGTGCATACATACATGAAAAATTTCATAACATTTACATGTATTACATCAAAAAATAAGTACAGACCACATTTACATGTACTACATAAAAAATTTCAAAACATTTACAAAGCAAAGATGATGGTCTTTTGCAGAACAAGTAATTTTGTTAAGACCCAGTTTATTGCGCAAACCACATCTTATAGTCTCTGTAGAAACAATTGCAGATTTCAATCATTTGGAAAAAGATGGACGACCAAGCTTCAACAACACCACTACACCAATATCCGCCGGAACACTGTTAGCAAAAAAAGAAAATCAACATTAATAAGCTTAATGTGTAGTAACCTAAATTACAAAAATTGCTTCAGAATAATATAAATACATGTGTACAAATCAGCAAAATAACAGTAATTTCTGAATATTTATATACAAGTATTCCAGATATATGCATCGAAATATGAATATATTTGTAAAATAATATGTTTTTCTGTTTGTTTGTTAAAAAATTGCATACATATATGCGTATATTAAAAATAGCTGCATATTTGTCCGCAACTTTTTATCAGAAGTTCAACAAAAATCAAAGATATTTTCCTACATCTTACACAATAATTTCTGAATATTTATATGCAGGTATTCCAGATATATGCATAAAATATATTTGTAAAATAATATGTTCTTCTGTTTGTTTGATAAAAAATTGCATACATATATGCATATATTAAGAATAGCTGCATATTTGTCCGCAACTTTTTATCAGAAGTTCAGCAAAAATCAAAGATATTTTCCTACATCTTACAGATCGCGATTTTGAATGTTTTTCTGTTTGTATTTTCATCAAAAATTGCATACATATATGCAATAATAAGAATAGCTGCATATTTGTCCGCAACTTTTTATCAGAAGTTCAGAAAAAATCAAATATATTTTCCTACATCAAGCTATGCAACTCGACTCCAGTTTCATCAGAGCAGTACCATACAAAGTTTTTTTTTTTGAAACATAAAAACTCCATTAGTTCAAAACAATTTTTTTGTTTTGGAACATCCATACAAAGTTAATATAGCGGAAAGTATAGTTCAATTTCAGACAAAACCTCAATTGACAACAAAGACAGTAGACACAATTTTTTACTTGTTTCAAAAAACAAAAGCATAAGAACTACACAGTACGTCCATAAGGAACTATGAAGCACCACTCGACCTCCAGATGTAAGGAAACATATCTCGCTCAAATTTGTTTTATGCTTGAAATGCATGCTGAAATTACAAACGATTACAGGAAAAAAATCCAAAAAAAATAAAATACTTGAGTTCAGTGAATTTCTCATCAAAATTAAACTTAGGCAACGAGAACAACCATAAACAAGTCACATGCAGATCAAATTACAGGTCCATAGTCCACAAAAAAGATTAAAGCATCCAACTTTCTATTGTTTAGCGACATATGAAGCCGCATGTAACATTTAGGAAGATCTGTAACTCCCGTTGCCTGAATTACTAACCCATACAAAAATCCATACAAATAGATTTTCAAATAACTGCATAATTAGGGTACTGAATTACTAACCCGTTGCCTGAACGAAGAAGAAGATGAAGATCACCAGTGGAGGAGCTTTCAATTTTGACTAAAATCGCGATTAGGAGGCTGTCCAGGAATTGCGGATTCACCGATTAAGAAGATGCGGATCACGATTTTGATTGCTGGAAGTGAGGCTGACGAATTAGATTTATGCTGACGAATCAGGATTTGGATTGAGAAGAGATAACCTCAGGCGGCGATGGAGGAAGCAGCCACCGATTAGAGGAGGCCATGAATTTCATTGGAGCCGCCGCCGCCATGGAGAACGAAAATTAGGTTTCTGGAAAAGAAAAAAAACTAATTACGTAATGAGTAGATCCGACCTAGGTAAATACAGCGTGAATTAAGAAAAAAGGGCATTTTTATAAAAATATCAGACGCTGTTTGAAATTAGGGATGTAATTTATATGTTTTGAAACAGGAGGATGTGAGCCTAATTAAGTTTTATTTTAAGGATGTGACCCTAATTTTCACTATTTATTTATATATAGCAATTCACTTTTATTTCAACACATATATAATTTTTACAACGCATATTTAACTTATACATCGAACGTACAACTTATACAACGCTTATACATGAGGTGTACAACGCTTATATAACTCATACATCGACTATATAATTTATACATCGTCGTTTTCCATATCGTTTATAAATTAGAAATCTCACATTGGGTTCCACTCCACCAAAAATAGCAGAAGGCTCAGAAAAATATGCGGTCTCTTCTAGAAGGTAGAAGGCGTCCACATGAGTCCACTGTCTCTTGTTTCACTGAATTTCGACCACATAGCAAAAAGATATGATTTTTCAAAGTTTGCAATGGTTTAAAGGTGTTAAAACAGTTGAAAATAAAACAAGCCGTACCTCAGCTGAAAGGTTCAAAACTAGGTTTGCAATTTTCGATCAAACCGTGAATCGATAGAAGGATCGGCCGACACAGCGACGAAGAGGGGGGAGACACGCGCCTGCGCGTGGTGGTGGGGTCCAGCTCGGTGGTCCCAGGCGGCGGCGGCGAGTTGAAGTCGTCGACTTCAGGACATCGATTCTCCCTCCACAGGCCACGAAAAATCCCAAACCTTATATGGATTTGAAGATCTCGAGAAGATCTTCAAAAAGTTCAACTGTGGCACGAGCTAATTCGGCGTGGATTGATCAGAAAATGAGGGGGAAGATCTGAACGTATTTCCGCCTTCGACGGGGAGAGAGAAATGAAGATTTTCTTTTTTTTTATTTTAAAAAAATATGATTGGCCGGTGGGTTTTAAAGGGTTTTTTTGACACGACCACCAATCTAAACCCAACGACCGTCGTCCCTAGTGTTTCACCCCCATTCCGAACACAATGGGATATGTTTCGTAGGCCCATTCGACTATTTCAGTCAGTTTTCATTCAAATTAAAATATAAAACATTCAATATTTAATTTGAACGTGCATTTCAATTTGCCAGGGCCACAAACTGATTCGAAAAATTCCAAAAAAATAAATCTGGCTATGTTTTGACGATACGGTCCCAACAAAACTAGTTTCGTTGAATTCTGAGACCATTTGCAAAAAGGCCCATTTCTGGTCGATCCAATTTAACTATAATTGATCAAAACACGTTTTCCTTTGCCACACTCACATATTAGCTTCAAAAATTATGAAATTTGAAACTTAGCAATAACTTCACATCCCGGATCCAACAAAAGTGGTTTCGTCGAATTCCGAGGTCGTATGCAAAATGGCCAATTTCATGGGCTATATAAATTCCATAGCGACCTTTCTGAAAATTCATTTGGCCATAACTTTTGCTTTCCGTTATGAAAATTCGATTTTTCAGATTCGTTAGAAAGGTATTCACTAACAGATTTAAATATTTTTGGTTTCACTAAAATCCGTTTCGTTTTGCACCCGGTACAGTCCGACAAAGTTTGAATTCAATTTTTGAAACTACCGCGCCATTTCAGGCCTTGTTTATAATTAGAATTAATTATATTCGTTTTAAATTGTCGATTCAAACTCAGTTTTCGTTTCTATTATTTAAAATATTTATTTTAAATATTTAAAATCCATTATTTTAGCCAATTTAAAAATTTTAAATTGGTTCAGATTTTCTGGGTCGTTACATTACTATAAATCGTGCGGTCTTCGTTGCTTTTTAGTTTTATCTCATTAAAATCATAGCTAATTTTGGTGTTAGAACCAATTTTTGGTCTGACATTTTGGTGCTTTCACTGAGAAGACTTTGAATTTTGAAGTTTTTTTTTGGATTATTGTTCTACTTTTTGGACCTTTAAGATCAAAGAAGTTAATCCTTCATTCCCGACACTCTCAAGTATTTGCTATCTGATTTCTGAAGAATCCATCGCCATGGCCAAAGAAAAAGGGAAAGAAACACAAGGCGCTTGGGAGAATGAAGCCAATCAGAGTCAGCAAGCCTTGGTAATGACAAGATCGCGGGGACAAGGATCTGGAGAGGGCCGATCCGAACTGGAATTGCCGAACTGAAGTAACGAAGCCCGTCCGAACTGATCCGAAGGCATGGATGCTGATGCTGCTCCTGTTCCCCCCGTCGAACCGAACTGACCCTACTCCCATGTCCCGATCCGAACATGTTGTAGATGAAGCTGGCACGTCTACTCGAGTTTCTACCAATGCTCCAATGCCGGCCGCGACAACTGGTGAACGACCTGATTCGTCCGCACCCATCACTTAAGGTGATTTTGCGCATTTCTTTGAAATGATTGAGAGCACTAGGGATGCTTTGGAAGCTCACAAGCGGGACAGCCTTCTCATGCGAGAGAATATGAGAACTATGAGTAGGGAAATTGGCGAACTTCGTAGGCAGAAGACACCTTCTCCGACTCGTCGCCTTGTTGCAGACCTTTCTTCCTCTTCGGATGAAGATCGACCATGTGAGAGGAGGCCATACGAAAGAGCAGAGAATCTCCATCAATTGATCTTCGGATCTTTGGGATCCCGTGAAGATGTTGCTCGTGTGTTAGGACCTAATGATCCGTGCCTGAATGAACCTATGTTGCTGCCTATGTGTGGATCACATGTTCTACCCTGGGATCCTGATATCGTCAATCCCACACAGGTGCAGCTCCTCCAGCCCCTTCCTCCTGGGATTGACTGGGAGTGTAGGGAAGAAAGTAGATTGGCTGCTGCCAGGAACAGAAGGGCGACATCTGACCAAGGGCCCAGAGGCAACTCAAATATTAGACATAGGGGGCCCAAAGGCAACTCGTATGTTAGGGCCAGAGAGACAGAACCTAACTTGACGAATGCTGATGTAGAGGCGATGATATGCCAGATCATGACAGAAAGTCAGAATTATACCAATGAAGATTGGGGCATTGAGCGGTGTCATACCCCATTCACTGATGACATACTGGAGTTTCAGTTCCCTCGGCGATTTAATTTGCCGCAGATGGATAGGTACTCCGGGAGAACCGACCCGGGGCAGCACCTGATGAGATATGCATGGTTTATGAATGTCGCAGCAACCCCAGACGCCGTAAAGTGCAAGGCCTTCTCGATTTATTTAGAAGATGTAGCATTGATGTGGTTTACTCGACTCCCTCCGCGGTCAGTATCAACTTTTGTAGAATTGAGTGAGCGCTTTATGAACCAGTTCCGACTTCACGCCCGCAAGTCTAAGAGCGTTATTGAACTATCCAGAATTAAGCAGGCCCCGGGTGAATCATTGAAATCTTACTTGGATCGTTTTAACATAGTAGTTACGGAAGTAAATGATCCCCATGAGCCAACCATACTGATGGCCCTGATAGATAGAGTCGACTTTTCTACTGAATTCAGAGATTATCTATTTGGAAAACCACCTTACACTAGGGAACTGTTCTATGAAAAAGCCAACATTCGATTAAGGCGAGAGGAAGTCCAAGCCAATAAGAAGAGAAAAGCTGAAGGGATCTCTAAGGAAAGTGTTCAAAGCAACGTCGTCGTGAAGCAGTCCGGCGATAGTTCAGGAAAGGTTGAAGTGAACGTTGGCAATAAAGGTGGAAGTGGTAACGGTAGGAATAGAAATGGCGGTAGGAGGAATCAGAAAAGGGAGAACTGCTCTGAAAAAAGGCCCCGATTCCAGACTTTCGAGAACTATACACCGTTGAGTGACACGCTAGAGAACATTTACCTTGATGCATACAATGTTCTGCAGCATAAGAAGTCGCCACCCAGAAATTCTACCGAGAAGGGGATAGCCACGGGAAAGTTTTGCTTGTTTCATGGTACCCACGGCCATTCCACCAACGAATGCCGCCACCTAAAAGACGTAGTTGAAAAGTTGTTGCGAGAAGGGAAACTTGACAAATATAAAGTGGCCCCAAGAGACAGGGGGCAAGGGGGCAAGCCCCAAACTAAGATCAACCTGCTCCCAGACTTACAGCCCAACAGAAAGGCAAAGGGATTGTCATTAATACCATCGTAGGAGGGCCCCATCCAGCAGCTCATAGTTCCAGAGCGATGGATCAATACGTTAACGCAGCCAAGCATTTTGAGCTGGAGAGAGCAGCAGTCTTGAAGACATCACACCAGTAAAGCAATAAAAGACAATGTCTGACAACGTAATTTTCCGTGATAGGGATGATATTGGAGTTATGTCACCCACTGAAGACCTGCTAGTGATCACTACGAACATCGACCCCGCATTAGTCCACAAGGTGTTAGTGGATAATGGGAGCTTAGTCAATATTCTTTTTAAGAAAGCCTTCGAACAAATGAATCTCGAAGCAAAGGACTTAAAGCCTTGTGAAGGATGGATACGAGGCTTCAATGGAGCGTCGACAGCTCCCATGGGATATGTAGAGTTGCTGGTGACGTTGGGACAGGGAAATCGCCAAATAGTGAGGATTCTCCCGTTTGTTGTTTTGGATATCGAATCACCCTATAATGCCTTTTTGGGCTAACCGGCCCTTGCAGAATTCAGGGCATACATTGCGCCCTGGTGCTTACTGCTTAAATTCCCCACTGACATGGGAGTTGGGGTAATGAGAGGTGGTCAGGTTACTGCTCGAGCTTGCTATATGGCAGAGCTGAAGATGCTGATGAAGGGGATGAGTCTAGAGCCTAAGGATGCCTCTCCCCCTACGAAGGAAAACACCGCGTAGCAGCCAAGGGATCCAACCCCGAGAGAGTCGCCCAGAGACTTGCCTGAGGATATGGACCCCAAAGAAGATGAGGGGCCTGGGGGCAGAATGGCGACTCCCAATGAGACAACGGTGGATATCCCCATCGACGAAGCAGATTTAACAAAGGTTCTGAAGATTGGATCGCAGTTAGGACCACTTCGGACAAAAGAGTTGGACGACTTCTTGAAAGAAAACCTAGATGTGTTCGCCTGGACCCACGCTGACATGTGTGGGATATCGCCGGCCGTTATGAGTCACTCCTTGAGCATTAACCCAAAACACCTGCCTGTCAAGCAAAAAAGACAGATGTTGGGCCCTGAACGATCAGCCGCTTTAAAAGAAGAAGTGGAGAAGTTGAAGAACAATGGATTCATAAGAGATTCGAAGTATCCCGACTGGATATCGAATCCCGTCCTAGTCAGAAAATCGAACAGGAAATGGCGGACCTGCATCGACTTCTCCGACTTGAACAAAGCTTGCCCGAAGGATAGTTTTCCACTCCCTAGGATTGATCAGCTAGTAGACTCTACAACCGGACATGAACTCGTGTCATTCATGGATGCCTATTCAGGATATAATCAAATCCCCATGCATATACCAGATCAAGAGCACACAAGCTTCATTACAGACTTGGGTTTGTACTGCTATGTGGTAATGCCATTCGGACTGAAGAATGCAGGAGCTACATATCAGCGCTTAGTCAATCGGATGTTCTATAACCAGATTGGGAAAACCATGAAAGTTTACGTAGATGATATGCTCGTGAAATCCAAGCAATCTCCCGATTTACGAAGGACTTAACAGAAATGTTCGGCATACTACGAAGGTATAGGATGAAGTTGAATCCCTTGAAGTGTTCCTTTGAGTGGCGTCAGGCAAGTTCCTTGGCTTTATCATGAGTTCCAGAGGAATCTAAATCAATCCGGACCAAATAGCAGCAATCCGGAATATAAAGGAGCCGCGAAAGATTAGGGATGTTCAAAGCTTAGCTGGGAAGGTTGCAGCACTGGGCAAGTTCATCTCCAAAGCAACGGACAAGTGTGTACCTTTCTTCGAACTGATTAAGCGAGGAAAACGAAATTTCGAGTGGACTCCTGATTGTGTGGAGGCCTTCCAGAATTTGTTAAGTCTATTGGAGAAGCCTCCCATCTTGTCGAACCCAGTGGATCATGAGGACTTGTTTGTCTACGTAGCGGTATCATCCCATGCCGTCAACACCGCATTGGTACGTGAAGAAGATAAGATCCAAAGGCCTGTATATTATGTGAGTAAGAAATTAGCTGCAGCAGAGAGGAATTATCCGATGATAGAAAAGCTCGCTTATAGCCTTCTTATCGCATCACGGAAGCTTCGCCACAATTTTCAAGCTCATCCAATAATTATCTTTACCTACCAACCTCTTCGTCAAGTGCTGCAATGACCCGAAGCATCGGAGACTTCTTAAGTGGAACATTGAACTTAGCCAATTTGATTTAAATTTCCAACCCAGAAGGTCAATTCGAGGGCAAGTCTTGGCCGACTTCATAGCTGAGTTCACGATTCCTGAAGAGGATGTGTTGGGAGACGAATTTGGACCTTCAGAGCAAACACTTGAGTTGAGCCCTTGGAAGCTGTACACCGACGGGGCTAGAAACGACCGACGATCTGGTGCTGGAGTTGTTTTGATCACTCCTGAAGGACGGTCGATCTATTATGCATTACGACTTGAGTTTCCAGCAACCAACAACGAAGCTGAGTATGAGGCCCTGATTGCCGGGCTGAAACTTGCTAAGGAGTTAGGAGTGACCGTGCTGGACATTTTCTGTGATTCCAAAATAGTAGTCTGCCAGGTATGGAAGGAATTTGTAGCCAGAGGACCTCAGTTAATCACTTACCTTGAAAAAGCTGAAGAATTGCTAGGTCACATGGAAGGTATAGCATAACACACATTCCGAGGACCAAAAATCAAAAGGCAGACAAGCTAGCTAAGTTGGCCAGCTTCGACGATCCTGAGGAAATAGAGTTGGTTCCAATAGAGACATTGGAATCACCAAGCTTTGACCAAATGGAAGTCGAACCGGTGCTGGAACTCGATCCAGAAAGAGAGTCATGGATGACGCCAATCAAGAATTACCTTAATGACGGGACACTCCCATCCAAGAAAAGTAAGAGGCGAGATGTGATTCGCAAAGCCGCCAGGTACGTGTTGCAAGACCAATTTCTTTACCGTTAGGGATTTTCAATGCCCCTGTTACGGTGCATTGGACACGACGACATCCGACATGTATTGGAAGAAGTACACGATGGTGAGTGTGGAGATCACACAGGAGGCTAGACATTGGCCAAAAAGATATTACGGTACGACTATTTTTGGCCGACCGTTAACAGAGATGCAGCTGATTACTCTCGACACTGCGACAGATGTCAGAAGTTTGCTAAGATACCAAAGGCACCCACTAGCCAGCTTAACACGATGGTAAGTCCTTTGTCGTTCGCTACTTGGGGGATAGATATCATCGGAACCCTACCGATTGCAAAAGGAGGGGCAAAATACGCAATCGTGGCTGTGGATTATTTCACAAAGTGGGTGGAGGCTGAGCCACTGACCACAATTACGACAAAGCGGGTGATAAACTTTGTGGTGCAAAATATCATATGCCGATTTTGGATTCCAAAAACTATTATAACAGACAACGGGACCTAATTCGACAGCAACGAATTTAGGGATTTCTGAGATAGGTATAAAATCAATAAGAGGTACACTGCGGTGGCACATCCGCAGTCTAACAGACAGGTTGAAGCAATCAATAAAGTTATCAAGTCCATCCTCAAGAAGAGATTGGAGCGTGCAAAGGCCATGTGGGTAGACGAACTGCCATTAGCCTTATGGGCTTATCGCACAACTTTCAAAACAGCAATAGGCCACACTCCCTTTGCACTCTCGTTCGGCTCCGAGGCAGTTATCCCAGTGGAATTGAAGGTTCCTTCACATCGAACGACGTATTATGACCCCATGACAAACAGATCCCTCCTCCTTGAATCATTACACTCAGTAGAGGAGAAGAGATATGAAGCAAACTTGCGTGCCTTGAGGCACCGACATTAGATAGCGCAATACTATGACAAGAAAGTCAGGCAACGATTTTTTGAGCCAGGCGATCTAGTACTGAAACGCGTTTTCCCGCCGCCAGTCCACCTGGGACCGAAATGGGAAGGACCATATGCAATCCAGAGGATGCTTGATAAAGGAGCCTTCAAGCTAGCGACCATGGATGGTGAAGAAATCCCCAGAGCTTGGAATGCCCAGCATCTGAGGCGGTATTTGAATTAGACTTGTAATATTTTCTTTTGTTCTTTATAAGCCATGTAAAAAGGCACGACTGGCCTAGAAAAGTCTGTTTATTTGAGCAAAAGATTATAAAGTGGATGTAGGCTACGACTTAGCTGAACCACTATAAAACATCGCGTGTCATTTACTTTTCCTGCACTATTTCTTTTAACTTGTACGACTATTCTGTACTAACCGTGAAATGCTAAACATTAAGTTAAACTAAAACAATCAAGGGTAATCTACGTGCAGGAGCAAATGAGACGACCGTTTGCCGGACAAAATGAAAGGGACGAGAAGACAACGTTCCTTACTCTAACTCTCATGACTTGAGAGATAGTAGAAAGGACAGGAAGACGACGTCCTTCGAGGCGTGAAGGTGCACCCCGACAAGAGACCGCCTTGACCGCACTCTAACCTGATCAAATGACAGGAGAGTATAAAGGCGCTGAAAGACGAGTGCCCATGACTAAAAGACTAAATTCCTGCCAGAGAATATCGGGGGCAATCAAAATGTTAAACTTAATCAACCTCGAACAAGCCTTGGCCAGGCCTTCTGTTCAAGATTGATTGGGGGCAGTACACACACCCCTCCCCCTGTATACACCATCTTTTGTTTAGTAGTAATGACTTGGTCTTATAGTTGAAACATGACATGTTATCTATTGACAACATTCTGTTTAATTGATAAATTTACTGACAGTTAAGATTGCTGGAGACAAACTATTTTATTCACAAACAGGAAAGTTTGTACAAAAAGCTAAGCAAAAGATGCGAGGGCCGCACTCGCTACATCAACCGCGGGCCAGTAGAAAATCAAAACAAAGGATAAAAGCTACTTTTCGCTTTCCCTTCGGAGTGGACTTGGCTTTCTCGGAGGCCTTGAGCTTGTCTTTCTCCTCCTTTTCAGCATCAGTGAAGAGGCGCTTCTGATTCTTCTTCCCGGGGACTGGAGGACTGGGATCAATAGGAGACTTTTTAGCAAGCTGTTCAGTGATTGAGATAGTTGAAAGTCTAACAACTAAACTTGAGCCGGGAGGAATGGTTGCAAGTGGGGTCGGAGCCCCAAGTCCTTCCTTTTCAGCTTTGGCTTTCAGAAGTCGGTCTTGTTTTTCCTTCCTGTTAGCCAAAGTTTCATCATCTCCAGTCCCTGAATCTCCTGTCACAATGACATCATCCTCCTTATCATGCTCATCGTTTCCACCGTCATCTCTCAATGCATGGATGATCTCTCCTTTGGGAATCTCGGGTTCAGGTGGAAAGGTGGCCTTGTCAGTGGCCTCTCCTTCTTTACTTCCAGCTTTCTCTACCGAGGTGGAACTAGCAACTTCAGCCTCCTTTTCCTATGCCTTTTCATCAGGTTGTGACCCAGTAGCCTCTCCGGATTTCCCATCCATATTCTTGTTGGTCTCTGTAGTGGGACCAGTACCTACAGAACGAGAAGCAACAATTATTATCTCAGGGGAAAACACAGGATCTTCAATTGTCTGTCCAATGATGTGGGGAAGTGATGAAATAGCCTTAGCAAATTGAGGTGAAAAAGTAGGAATACCCTCAGTAGATTTTTCGACTGTGGCAGCAGGAGCTTCGGAGGGTAGCCCAGTAATAGAGGGTAAGGAAGGAGTCCCAGTGATCCCTGGTCTTTCCCGGTCATACTCCTCAACTACAGCAGCTTCAACAGTGGCAAAAAAAGAGCCGACTTCAAGTGTACTCTTTCCCTTAGCCTGGCGCCTCTCCTCTTCTAGAGTAGCGGAAAGAAGTTTGCGCCCTTCAGCTAAGCACACCGCTTCTTCACCTTTCAGATATTTCTCCATCATCTTGTCCACATCTATCGAGTTTTCTCCAAGCTCTGCTCTCTCCTATTCAACCAGCTGATCCCAAGCATACACCAAGGGAATCAGATAGTCTTTAAGCCAGGCAAGATTGCGGTGACGGATCACCTGAGCAAAGAATCCAACCATAGTCTCACCACCCTCGCCGATCTCCTTTTGAGCGTCTCTGAGCTCCTCGCTAACCTTCTCGACTTGCTTTAACGCGGTGTCTACGTTTCCCTCGGCAAGAGCTGCTCGTGTTTCGACTTCAAGTAGTTTGGCTTCAAGTTCCGCATTCTTTTTAACTAAGTATGCATTCTCTTGCTCGAGGCGAGTACTCTTAAGCTTAGCATCCTCAGCCTGTTTTTTCAAGTCTATTCTCTCTTTGCTGTGGGACTCAAGTTCAGAATGGTAATGCTGTTGCAGTTCCTCAAGCTGTTTTTTATAGTTGTTTGCGTCGCGCTGCGCAAGAGCAAGCTGGGCCTGAGCATCTTCGAGATCCTTTTATGCGTTCTCAATACCTTTATGTCGTATTTGGCAGCATCTTGCATGGTCTTTACATTTTCCATTAAGTCACTAATGATTTTCGAGAGATTTCAGGCATATTTCTTCATCTTCTTGTATTGGTCATCCACAAAATCTATGTTAGCTTTCGTGTCCTTGGCCTAGTCTGGGTGAACCGGTTTAAGCTTAGGAACGATATGTATATGCCCAAAATGATGCTCCGGGAATTGTTGTTTCAGAAGTTCCAACCTAGCGTTATTTTCATCATCGAGCATAATCGGCCTCGTGGTAGTAATATCGATGGTGCGGCGCCTCAACTTTACAATGGGTCTTTCCTTTCTTGTCCCTTTCCCCGCATCCTTTTGCCTCTCAGCTGGATCGGGTACTTTCTTTGATGAGCTGTCTTGGGGAGTTTTATCCTTAGGTGGAGCGGGAGGTTTAGCGCTATGTTTCTCTTTCTCCTGATGCGAAGACTTACTCTTGCGTATGTCCAAGTCTCTATGATGTGGAGATCAAGAACGAGAGGACCGATAGGGCCTGGGTGGCCGATCCCTCCTATCATCTCTACCTATACCTTCATGTTGGTCATGTCTCACGTCAGGGTCTATTGGGGGCATGCTCGAACGAACGTCTTTCATGTAATAGCGTTGCTTCCCCATTTGTCCTGTATAAAAGAATGAGAAAACTTCAGAGTTGATATTAACATGAAACACATTAGCTGTGACGTGCAGTGCGAGTGTCAAGTGTCCTAAGTGCGGGTTCCCTCCCCCCGA
The DNA here is from genome assembly GCA_030737875.1 of Allium sativum. Lineage (NCBI taxonomy): Eukaryota > Viridiplantae > Streptophyta > Magnoliopsida > Asparagales > Amaryllidaceae > Allium > Allium sativum. The sequence goes on along the minus strand of CM060926.1, from coordinate 8,900,748 downwards.
CAAACCAGAGCCTGAGACGAGGCCGGTGTGTATAGTTTTCCCGGCCTTGACGGGTGTAACTTCCTCTTCGGAGGCGAATGCGAGAGGATCTGTTGCAAAATCTTTCAAAGTATAAATGGTTTCGTGAAGGGGGAGATCCCCTAAACCCCTAAACATAGCTTCCTCTGAGGCGGAACCATCCTTTTGGGGAACAGCCGACGATGTTTCTTTCGGGGAAGATAACTTCTCACGAGTGACTGCGCCCTCCGGAACGAAGTACTTATCCCTATATTTTCCAGCGATGTTCGCTAGCTCATCATCCTGAGTAGACGATGGAGAAGGTGGGTTCCTAAGTGGTGTCGTTGGTCCCTTTGAAGTGCCCTCTGTCTCTGGAATAACATCGACAGGAGGTATACATACATAAGGGCCGGGGCCGTGGCCTATACTGCGGGTGATCGATAACAACTCATGATGATGAAGATACTCGTCTTTAAGAAATTCGTCGATAGTCAAAAACTTTTGATCACCAGAAAGAAGTTGGTTGAAACGATCGAAATACACTCGACCCATCACTTGTTTTGGTTGGGAAATGCACATGAAAATAAAAGTCAGTAAAGACTCTAATATGAATTCTTGAAGTTGAAGTCCGCAGGGTTGGTGCCATACTTGATTTAAGCCATCTTCGAGCGCACCCAGGCTGCTATTTGATGTAAAACCATTTGGGTTTTGAATCTCCCGCCTTGCTAATGTAAGGGATAAGGATTATCTTCCTTTTCGGGACCGATTCAAAGTACAAAAAAGATGGAGTATCTTGGGTTCAGTGCTTGAAGTTGTAGAAGAAATGGACATCATCGAAGGTAAGCTCTAGATTTAGAATTTCTCTATACGCTATGTACATAGTATACAGATAAGCGTACGAATTAGGATGAAGCTGCATGGGGGCAATCCGCATTTATCTTAGAAAATCGACGATGAATGGTGGATAAGGAGGAATTGCCCCAACTTGACACATTAACCTGGTGATGGCCATGTATCCTTCTGGAGGATTGTGAGGACGGTCAGTGTCAGAAGGTAACTCGGTGTCTTTACGGAGTATCCCGTGCTTTAGACAAATTCAAGCCATCTTATCATTGTCTATGGTTGACTTAACTGAGTCCTTAGGCGGATCCAAAATTTTGGCATCGCTAAGCTCGTCAGGAGCGCGGTTATCACCTACTCCTCCTTCTTCCTCCTCGCCCAAAGAGATATCACCACCGGAGGATGCTTCACTATCATGAGGATTCATTTCATAATCTGAACCTTCACTATCCCAGTCAGGATTCGAAGTAGAAGATATATCATCAGCGGTAATTCTCTCGGATGTTTCTCCGGCTTCTCCTCTTTCTGCTAACCTGACCCAGTGTCTATCTGTCATATCTATTGAACTATTGAAGAAACAATAGCAAGGATTAGGGTAAAGTTGCCCGTGTCCCCCGGTGCATGTGTGTGAACTAAATTGTATGTGCATGCATGTAATGACAAAGCGTAAAGACAATATGTTGGCGTCAATCAGAAGCGACATAAAATAAAGTTCCATGTCAACTAAATTAACGAAGTTCAGTATAAAAGGCTCTATCCTAACTGTCCCGGAGTTGGTAAAATCCTGTTTAGCCTTGGTTAAGTTAGATCATATTTAGTGCATGCTTTAAGTGTTCGGTTCGGTTTGGAATGGATTTTCATGAGTACAAGGGTCGGATCGGAAGCGTAGGCCTTGTGCGTACACGATAGAAATTCACGCCTTTGTGGAGTATCGGTTCGAATCGAGGATAGATGCTTTCAGTTATCCGGTCTGGGTCAAACACCAGTCCCAGAGACATACACTCTGTACAGTTCGGATCGGATGAAGATGTACAGAACGTTGCAGATTGGCAATCTCCAATGATTCAATCCGATCTGATCCGACTGTCTTCTCCACAAACATGCTTTTCACTCCAACCCGGACCGAAAGGCTGAATCCATTTATCCCCTTCCTTATGCTACCCACTCCGAACCGAACCCACCTCCCTCTCTTTCCTCTCTTCTTCTTGCCCCATCACTGTAACGTTCAAATTGAACCCATCTCCACCCAAAAACCCAATTGGCTTCGTAAACTTGCTCACGACAAGATACATATGGGTTGACATGCTTCACTTCAACTTCAACCTCCCCGCAGCCATCTCGAGGTAGCGACAAGTCACCAACGCCGACGGCGAAGCGATGGAAGCACGGCGGCGAAATCGACACATTAGTAAGCGAGATTACTCGAATTACTCTTGAATTAGAAGCCAAATTCAGTGAGGGAAGAATTAAAACGAAGACCTAAATACTACCTTTGAATTTGCGATGAGAATCAAAGGGTTTTTCTTCATGATTTTTGGGTGCTGGAGTTAGGGTTTCAGGAAAGTGAAGGGCGGCATGAAATAATAAGGGAGATGGAGGAGGGTCTCAGCGCGTATATATACAGGGGGTAGGAGACCCTTTGTATACCCATGGATAAGATATTAAAGCCCGCTTCGAACAACTCAGCCCTTCAAGCTTATGACCTCTCAGACAATATTTTGTGCAAATGGTCAGAGCATGGTTCGGATCGAAAAGATCAATTTCCAAACTGAAGCAATTTTATCAAATGCAATATGGTTGGCGTAAGAAAAGCGCAGTAAAAGTCAGTAATGCACAATGAAAACTTACCTCGAAAAGCTACTAGACATCAGGTGGAAATTCTCAAAATTATTTCAAACAATATGATGTGATTTCTTGCACTTCAGAATGCATTTATAGCCAATAAGAGTTGCTACCTTATGGAGCGACACAAATCTACAAGTAAATGGAAGCGATCATTCAATGGCTTTAATTCAAAGACTGTTTTGTAAACTACTTCGAAGCACACTTTATCTTAAATAAGAGTGTACTTCGAGGGGGCAAAATGTTAGCCTACTTTGTGAACTAGGCTACACAAAGAGCAAATATTGGGAAAGCCATCAACCGGTTCGGATCGGAAGGAACCAACGCAGGGAAGAAGCAGAAATCAAAGACGCAGACATCACACCGGTTCGGTTCGGAGAAGTACTTCAGCGACACCAAAAGAAAGCGAGTAGCCTCATCGGATCGGATCGACCATTTCCTCCCACGATCTCCCACTAAATCGATGCGCTGTCACCATCTGGAGGCCTCCGAACCCGACGCTTATGGGATGGGTGCCAAGTAGTTCCGAACCGGGGCCACTTCGAGGAGATTTTTCACCTATAAATAAGCCACCAGGGGTCATTTGAAAGGATCTTTTGGCAAATTCTCAGCTCTAACTTCCTTTACAGCCGAATTTCACAACCATATTCAGATCAAAATCATCTCTTAAAGTCTATTTTTGAGAGATTTGAGTGAGCTTATGCATTGTAATTGTGAAGTTGAGTGAGAATCATTGTTGTATCTGCATTCAAATCATCAATTAAAAGAATAGAAAGTGGACGTAGGCTCTTTAACGCCGAACCACTATAAATCATGTGTTCTTCGTTGCTTTTTAGTTCTATCTCATTAAAATCATAGCTAATTTTGGTGTTAGAACCAATTTTTGGTCTAACAATATATATAATAGATTCCAAAATAAAAGGAAATTAAAAGGGCGCGAGAATATGAAATGATATTTCCATAGGAAGGGAAATAAAGGAGATTGGTGAAAATATAACGGTTTTTCCAAAATAAGAAGATGGGATTTTGAATGGAAAGGTAAGTGACGATATAGTATTCAAATAACAAAACCAAAGGAGGTGTTGTAATGATTGATTAAGAATAACAAGTGGAATCGATGATAGAAAATAAATAGTGTTGTAACTAAAGTTTTGAAATAATAATAAAATAGGAATTTGATATGGTTATCACATACTTTTTCTAAATACTACATTTAAATGGTTTTGAGAAGACTAATATATTAAAACGAGAATTAAATGCAATGTCTAAAAATATGGAATACTTTAGAAGTTTAAATTAACAATTGGTTAATTATTTATAATAAAAAGGGCCAAGTGATGTCGAGTACTAAACCAGTAAATCAATCTTTATTTATGATTGAATGATTGTTTATTTGATAGTTAAATAACCGACTATCAAATCTGGGCAATACGATTATTGGTACGGAAAGACCAGGATCGAATTCATATTCGAAAACCATTCCGTCCAGCAAATACGAAATGTTGAAGATATCAGATGCAGATCAAGACGAGGCAAGTGAAGATCGTGGATCTTCATAAAGCGGTAGAATAACTTATAATCTCTGGTTAGCCCCCGGAGATAAACTGCGATTCTATCGTGGTTGAAATCTATGGATGGCATGGACTACTCACTATTGATCCATGGGTGAACACTATATTGAATGTAAGAGGAGAGTGCCTTTGGTTCATCCTTTTCCTGTATGACTTGTATGGACGAATGTCTGACAGAATATTTCTTAAGATTCACGTACATTGATTTTTACAAACGTACTCCCGTTGGTGATAACTAACACCTAGGGTATTTTTGTTGGCGTCAATTAGTGATTTGGCAGATCTGATGATGTGGCATTCAAATTGAATGATGGCGTGCTACCTGGGAAAGAAGAATTATAACCTCAAGCCTCATCAACTGGGAAATGACAAAAATCGGGCAGGCAGCATGGCTATGTGGGTCGCACCCATTAGGGTGTATAATCACCTATCTAGAGAGATTCCTTTTGTCTCTTAAATCTATCGATGATGTCCCTTTCAGGAAACGGTTGTTGATCCCAACCGTTGGTGATATACATTCAATACACTCAAGCGAAATGAGTGGTTGGTCATGTGTGGGCCGGGTTGCAAGACGTTCTTATTAAACCCAGTGTATTCGCCTCTAGAGATACACTATCGGCAGGTGATTCCATACCTTGTCATAGTCGGAATCCAATCTCCAATAAGCACCCGTGGTTTTGATTGTATACTATATATGTGGAGCGTGCGATGCAAGTGTTCTACTAGATTGATATTTATTTGTATTTAGACACTATTATAATATCAGAAGATATATTGTTTTTTAAAATGTTTTGGGTTATCGTAAGGTAAAAACCGTTCGTATTTATGTGTGGATTTGGTCTTACGATTGTCCTTTTCTTTCGAAAATATTTTGAACTTTAAAATCAAGTTGGATGATTCCCCTTAAAACTTAGTGTGCTTATCTCACTCTGGTTTACCAGACTGACCTAATATTTGTAATGCTCGGGTTGTACTGGTTTAGGTTATTAGATACTACGCTGTTCAGAAGACGTGCTGGAGGAGTTCAAGCGTATTAGTATTTATTCCGCTGTATGTTGTATATGAGGACAAATTATTATAACTGTCCAGATGTGTGATGTACTCTGATGATTTGTAAGTTATATTTCAAGCTCTCAATAAAGATTTATTTATATATTATATTTTGTTCCGCTGCGATGTGAGACTCTGATTTTTGTTGTTAGTCTTCTTCTTATTTCTTATATTCTAATATTTCTTTCTTTCTTATCTCATCCTCTAAATTCTTTCTATTGGCATCTGGGTTTCCAGTGCAATTTGGGTTGGACTGGTGACGTTTAGTCAGCTCAAAAGGTACCGGAAATTTGGGTCGTCACAAACCTTATGGGAAAAACTATAAATAAGGAAAAAGGTACAATTTTATTTCATCTTTAGGTAACATGCTTACAATGTTACTATGAGGTTTGATACTTCAAAATCAACATTGTAACGACCTAGGTTTTTGACCGGTTTTCGTCGATAATTAAACCAACTTAAACCGTTCATAAAGACGGATAGTTATGGGTACTTACATATTTGGACAAAATTAACATAACTTTTCATTTCATTATCATAATATAACATCAAAGTTACAAGGAATACATCAAAGTATATTGATTTCACAGCGGAAGAAATACTAACTTAGGGGAAGAATGCGAATGCTCCAAAACATATTGCTCCAGCTAAAACAAAATCCTGCTCCAACCAACTCCAAGGCTAAATCCGTGAACCAAACTGTTAGCTGCCTGTGTAAAAATTATAGGCACCCAGAGTTTAGGTGAGTGAATAATAAACTCCAGGTCAGTCGTGAGACTTGTATGAGAACTCAAAACAGCGGTTATTTAGGATTCATTTTAAAGTTGGGTAATTCACCATACCATGCCGCTAACGTGGAATGGGTTTACTCCATGTGAATACCCGTGCATCAAAATTCGTAATGACTTTTGAAAATGAAACTAACATAAGGTATCGCGGCACACACACAATGCAAACACACACATGGGCGAGGTTTCCCCTTATGATAGTAAAAAATACCTGATACTTGAAAATCCTCTGATATTATTACTAGTGCATAGTGTGAAAACAATTTCGCAAATAAATGCATAAATCCTAGCCAACATAATGCCCTATCCCATTATATTGACAATCCTGCTGGTAGAAGGCAATACAACTAAAATCATACGGGCTCGTAGTGGAAATTGGATTTCCAACAAATGACCAGGCAAAGGAGCTTCCTTAACGAACCGATAGGCACGCCTCTAGAGGGATGCCTCGAGAACCAAATCGGGCTCTTTGCCAATACGAGGTCGGGTTACCCCTTAACTAGGTAACTTAGAGCACGCCTGAGCATATCACTTCCCGGTCATTACCAACCTTTAAAACCGAGGCCTCGCAACAGCAACATCCATATAAATAAAAGTTATCCACATAGTTTAATACCTGGGCTCCATACCATAGTACACCTTTTATCTAGAAGGAAATGACTACCCTTAACCTCGCTGCATCTTTCCTGTTTTACCCATTTACCAGGTTGTGAGGCTTGCCGAGGTCACGATATACACAAAGCTATGCTTAAACAAGCCATGCTTTGTGTAATAACCCGGAAAATCAGAACCAATTTAAAATTTTTATTTTGGCAATTTTAATGAATTTTGAATATATAAATTATTTATTTTTAATAATAATGACTAGAAATTTATTTTGAACAAAACTAGAACGTATATATTTATTTGAATTGAAGTTAGAAAATAATTATTTATTTTAATTATAAAAAAAATTGAAAATGGCGCAGTAGTTTGAAAATTCGATTTCAAATTTCAAATGAATGTACAAGATTCAAAATAAACTGGATTTTAGTGAAACTAGATTTATTAGAATCTATTTGAAATTATCTTTCCAACGAATCTGAAAAATTGAAATTTCATAGCGGGAATAAAAAGTTATGCCCAGTTGAAAATTCAGATACTCGCTATGGAAATATAGCCCTTAAAATGGAAATTTTGCAAACGACCTCCATTTTCGACGAAACCACATTTGTTGGATCTAGCATGTCAAGTTATGGCTAGATTCCAATTTTCATAATTTTTGAAATCAATATGTGAGCGTGGCGAAGTTAAACGTGTTTTGACAGTCTTAGTCAATTCGGATCGACCAAAAAATGACCACTTTTCAAATGGTCTTCAAATTTGACGAAATTAGTTTTGTTAGGAACGTATCATTAATACGAAGCTAGAAATAATTTTTCGGGAATTTTTAGGGTCGTATGTGGCCCCAATAAATTGAAATGTGCGTTTGAATTTAAAATATATTGATTTATATTTTAAATTTAATGGAAACTGATCGTAATCGCCAAATTAGCTTAAGATACATATTCCATTGCGTTCGGAATGGGGGTAATCAGCTAGGGATGATAGTCGTTGGATCTCGTTTGGAGTTCAAGGGTAAAGTCAACTTAAAGGAGAATTAAATATATAATATAAATTAAATTATAAAAACCCTAGGCCCTTTTTCTTATCAAACCCGTTACCCCTTTTTTTTCTTTTTCCCAAATTCCCGCTACCCCATTCAGCCCTCCCCTGAAGATCAAAGCCGCCGCCCCAATCCACCACCGCGCCGCCTCCCACGACCACCGCCGACTCCGCCGGTCTTCTTCCCCCTCCCAGTCAACGGCGCCACCCTCCCCCTCCGTCCATTTTCAGCCAATTCGAGAAACCATGGAGCCCTAGCCCCGAAATCCACGCCGCCGGCCACAGTGGACCCCCACCGCCCAACCGCACCCCCTACCACCACCAACAGTCTCCAGCGCTGCCCTACCTCTGGCCATGGGGCCCTCGGCAAGTAAAAATCTGATTTTTATCGTGACCAGTGTCTATATTTCAGTCTAGATATGTTCTAGCCTCTTCCTCGAGCCTCCTCCGATCGTTAATCCGCCGGTGAGTGTTTATTTACATTTTTTAGTTGTTTATATAATTAAAAATGCGATTTTTAATTAAAAATATCGTATATAAAAATATGATTTTTTTATTTATATGATAAGCATATAAAAGAAGTGACTTTTTTTTATAGAAAAAAATTGATTTTTAGTTAAGAAAAGGCGAGATTTTTAAACATGTAAAGACGAGATTTTTAACATGTAAAGACGAGATTTTTAAACATGTAAAGATATGATTTTTAAAATATAAACGTCGTATTAAAAATATGATTTTTATGAAGAAAGCTTTGAAATAAAAATGTGATTTTTATTTATAAGCATCATCGTTTAAAAATGAGATTTTTACTATGAACAGTGGGAAAAGATTGCATTGGAATTTTGGGCAAATCTGAACCGTTCAGGAATAGAGAATGGAGGAGTGGATCCCAAATGTGAGAACTTCTCACTTTAATTGTAACACCCCACGCCCGCTAAGGTCACTCACAAAGGGAATGCCTTAGCTTTGGTGGAGTATTTTTAGTGAGTATAGAACAGAAAAATTACAACAGGACAGATATAAGTAATACTTGAAAATTTAAAACATCATTTCATTAACAAAACATGTTTGGTTACATCACAAAACCGTAACAAGAGTCCAGTACATAATATCCATCCTGATAAAATAGAAGTACATAATCCCATTACATAGACAATAGCCATAATAGAAAAGATAAACCGAGCTTTACTTCTACGATCCAAGCCCAAAAGATAGATATAGCAGTCTGATCCAAGCCCACTAGTGCTAGGCCCACTCTGATAACCTGAGGGTTGGGAAAAAGATAAAAACAACGGGGTCAGACATAAGTCTGAGTGAGTCCTATAACCCTAACAATACAACCATTAAAGTAATTAGGGTATGACATAAATAAGGTACGGTACCTCTGGGGATAATGACTACACTATGTAGCCAACTAAACACCGGATGTACTACGATAACCGAAAAGACGCATTTATCCACCCAAGGATAATTCTTACACCACCCCAGACTTATTCACCCAAGGGTAATTCCTACACTGCACCACACCAGTTCTACCCACCAAGAGTAATTCCTACTTAAAGGTTGATCCCATCTAAAGTCTTGGAAAATATAACTAGTAGTTTCTGGTACTTCTAGCTGACCACGTAGGTGCCGTCTTCCCCTACATCCATTAGGTGTATAACTGACCACGTAGGTGCCGTCTGCCCCTACATCCACTAGGTGTACCTAGTAATCTTACCCAGTAGTTTCGTGTACCCCTACACAGGTGCCGTCTGCCCCTATCTTTACTAGGTGTACCTACTACTACCCATCGATCGGCTCCCTACCGTAGATACCCGTGCTGGTCCCACGATTGGGGTGTATCATTCCCCTAAAGTGGCTACCAGATAATATCACGGTGCACGGCTTTATATCTACACGATGCAACAACGACTTACCAACCAGCCCGGGCCCACACACGCATATGAAACCCGTTGGTCCCGCGTTGCCACCGCTAACCCGTTTTGGCCTCTTATAGTCAAGCCCAATATGCGTGTCCCGTCACTCGACTTGAGTCGAGCCTACAAAGATACGTTTGGGATATTGGTTGAAATGGGCCCCCACAAGCTACTACTTAAGCTTGTCATTTAATCTAGTGCATCCCACTTAACCCTTTAACCATGTCCCCTTACATGTTATAAATCTTGGTTAAGTCCTTTAATCATATTTCGATTGCCACTTAGGGCACCCACTAGATTTCCACATGCCACCCATGGCACTTACTTAACCCCTTAATCATGTTTAATTACATGTTCCACCTTGGTTAAGTATTCTAATCGTATTTTTCTATTGCCACCCAAGGCAACCCACTAGTCTCATCATGCCACCCCAAGGCACCCACTTAACCCCTCATGTCCCACTACATGCTAATATGGTTAAGTGTTTCTTAATTAATTAAGACCGTGATCTCCCATAAAGACCTCCCACATTAGACTGGCTGTTATGACCGCCTGGTTAAGCCGGTAGAGTCCGGGCAGTCTTACGTCATAACAGAGTCTAACCTCGTGTCTTTACCTTAATCACGTATTTAATTTATGGCTAAGACCTCTCACATTGGGCTGACATTTGTACCAACTGGTTAAGCCGGTCGGGTCCGGGCAGTTTTACACTACAAATGAGTCCAACCTCGTGTCTTAGTCGATTAATTATACCTAATTAATCACCCCCATATTAATTATCCCTAAATAATATCAAGTTTTCCATAACATGGGTAGACCTAACTCAATAGGTAAATTCCCATGGGGTAGACCTAACTCAATAGGTAAATTCCCACTTATGGTAATTTATTTTTATGGTATGCTTAATCATACCCAATCATACTTTTATTAACATATTTATTACCCCATCGTTCCCCACGTAAATCGTTCTCATTTCACGACATAATAAAGGGAAAGATCCATCACAAATATCATGGGTTTAACATATAACTTTGTCATGGGTTAAGAGGATGTCAACTTGCATATATGAACATATATTAACCCAACTACATATAACCCAAACTTGCATATTATCATACACATGATTTGCATAACATGTTGAACTTGCATATAGGCATTCTCATAACTTGCATAACATGTTAATCATGCATTTAAGCATACACATAACTTGCATAAGCATTCATATACTTGCATAAGCATTCACATACTTGCATGAGCATTCACATACTTGCATGAGCATTCACATACTTGCATGAGCATTCACATACTTGCATGAACATGCATAACTTGCATATCACATTAAACTTGCATTTAAGCATATACATAACTTGCATAACATCACGCTCATAACTTGCATAATCTCATAAACTTAACTTGCATAACATTATGCACACAACTTGCATACCCTCATACACATAACTTGCATAATATGTCGAATCTTACATATATGACTTGCATCTTAAAGGAGGGTAAATATGCATAGCATATAAGGGTGCCATCTTGCATATGTATATACCATATTTAAAAGGGTAAACTTGCATGTCATGATTTATGCATAATACCAAACACTTAGCATGCATATAACCACTTACTTATCATGCATAGAATCAAATACTTATTATGCATAAAATCAAATACTTATTATGCATAAAACCAAATACTTATTATGCATAAAATCAAATACTTATTATGCATAAAATCAAATACTTATTATGCATAAACCCACCACTTAACTTGCATAAGCCCAAACACTTAACATGCATAAAACCCCATACTTAGTATGCATACAATCAAATACTTATCATGCATAACGTCAAATACTTTAGCATGAATAACATCAAATACTTAACATGCATAACACCAACTACTTAGCATGCATAAAATCACATGCATAACTTGCATATCATGTTACATATAACTTGCATATATCCTCACATATAGTTTGCATAACATGTCACATATGCATAAATGTTTAACATGGTATTTTGCATCATAAAACATGGCCTTAACTTGCATTTAACATAAAACTTGCAAATCACATATCATACAAACTTGCATAAATACATTTATCCACAAACATAGCCATGTCTTATCACATCCTACCATAATCAATTTAACAATTGATTATTAAAGCCATAGAAACTCACCAAAACAAGATTAGCAAGTTAAATGAAGCAAATCCCAATGATTAAGTAGAAGAAGATGTAGATTAGCTTGCAAACCCTCTTAGGATTTTTAGTGGAGGCTCTCCAATTTTCTAAGTGGTGGCATAATGGCCTTAGATCTATTTTTGGTAAGGATAAGGGGGGTATTAGGGTGTATATATAGATTAGTTAGATGTTTTAGGACCATAGGATATACCCTAGAACCAATCCTAGCCTTTAAAGCATGTCTTGGGGAAGAAGTCAAGTGTAGGAACCATTTAGGGCCCAAAAAAAACAGCCCAAAACACATCCCGGGCCTCAAAACATGAGCAGTTTTCGTTTTTGATTTTTCGTGAAACTTTGACGGGCCATAACTTGGTCATACAGACTCCGATTTACGAAAACTCGGACTCTATTTCGCGTATTTTTCCGAGACGAACGCAATGGCACAGCCCGTTTCCCCTGATTCAGAATATTAAATTTAATTCTGCTCTGATTTATGTTATAACAAGTTATTTAACATACGGGGTGTTACATTCTCCCCTACTTAAAGGATTTCGTCCCCGAAATCTCTAAGTCAAGAAGAACGTATCCTACCAACCAAACAACCATCTACTCAACCATCAAACACTGGCATCCATTGTCCTTAAAACAATTTCTAATGATGTATGAGCATATGCAAAAAGTGTGTGTATATGTTCCCTATCTAATGTATGAACATATGCAAACCATGATAGTGCCATGCATCCATTATGTATGCGAGGGAACCCTATCGACACATACAATATCTACATGAGTGCACAATCATTCACCAAAATGCATCATCCATATGATAACACAATCATTATACATCCATAAATATAGCTTCCTACACACAATTTTATGCAATATGCAATATGAAGTGATTGAGCCGATCTAGTGCCTAGAGTGTGTGTATATGCATCCACGAGCAACCACTAGCAAACACTTGCATCCACTTGCATCCATCATACATAACATGTCTCAAACACATGTTTCAACCATAGGACTATCCTATCTGAAGGTCAAAGGTACCAACGAGAGGACATACTAAGGATAAGATAAGTACCAGTCAAACGATAAAGGAGAAGTTAAAAGACATACTCTCAAAAAGAAAAGGGTACAAAGAACGCATCTTCGCTTCCGTCTCCCAAGTTGCGTTGCTCTCCTCTTCTTCCCATTGCACTTTGACTAGCTGAACCTCTCGATTCCTCAATTTCCTAGTCTCTGACCCAAGGATGCGAGTAGGAGCTCGTCGAATAGTCGCATCACGCTCTGCTTCCACTTCTCTAAGCAAACTTGGCTCTACCACCTCTGCGGTCTTATGTAGGCACTTCCTCCTATGGAATACATCATGTACACCACTAAGTCTGTCGGGCAACTCCACCAATGGAAGATGCTCCTCCCATGTACCTCCAAAATCCAAGATACATAGCCTCAAAAGGTCTTCTAAAATATGATTCACCCTCTCGGTCTGGCTGTCCGTCTGAGGATGATATGCGGTACTCAAACGCAACTGAGTCCCTACCGCCTTTTGCAAACTCCTCCAAAACTCTCTAGTGAAGATAGGATCTCGATCACTCACTATACTGGAGGGTACCCGATGCAATCTAACTATCTCTCGAAGATATACAAAAGCTAGCCATGGAGCAGTCCACTTACTTTTCACAGGTATGAAATGGGTGTTCTTAGTAAGTCTGTCTACCACCACCCAAATTCCTGTATTACTCTTTCTCGATCTGGGTAACCTGTCAATAAAATCCAACGAGACGCTGTCCCACTTTCATTGCGGAACCTCCCATGGGTGAAGCAACCCACCTGGTTTCTTTCGCTCCGTCTTCACTCGTTGGCACACCAAGCATCGAGCGACATGCTCGGCCACATCTTTCTTCATACCGGCCCAGAAGAAAGCCCTCTTCATGTCTTGGTACATCTTACCCCCACCGGGATGAATGGTCATCCTAGAACGGTGTGCGTCATCAAGAATAGCCTTCCTCAAACCCTCGTCTTGCGGTACACAAAGTCTACCGTCTCTACGCAAGCACCCTCTATCATCTAGGGTGTACCTACTCAAATGGCTGGACGACTCCCCCCTTATGAGCTTCTCTACTAACTCAACCAACTGTGGGTCGCCCCTCTGTGCTTCTCCAATCCGCCCCAAAAGAGTAGGTCTAACTTCCAAAGAAGCTAGCAAACCGGGTACAAAGTCAACGGAAGGTCTAAAGTCAAACTTAGAAATAAACTCTAAGCTCCGTCGTTCAACGAACAATGAACTCAAGGACAACCTTTTTCTACTTAAGGTGTCCGTTACCATGTTACCCTTACTCATAGGATGCTAAGGATCCCATCCACTTTTGCTGTCCTAAGACTATGCGCTCGAAGAGTCTCCAACACTTCCCTAAGATGTAGGGCATGCTCTTCTCCACCAGAATATCATCCAAAATCATCACAACTGTCTCCCACGCAGACCACCCTAGTCGAATTCGGCATCCCCCAAATGCAAGCCCCAAAGGCCTAAACCAATATCAGACAAACACCCAAGGGATACCTCCTTCGAATTCAGACGACCTACGTGAGACGATACTAGTAAAAATGGCTAAATAATTAAGCCCTCGTCCAATTCTGGATGTTCTCGCCAGTCTCGCTCCAAAACCGTCGTTTATCCTATACTGGCCCTGCTCAGCCTATTGAGCACATACGAAAACTTATTTCGCTCCTAGAAAAGACCCAGATGTCATCTACAAAGACCATCACGAACTTATTTAGGTACTCCCTGAACACCCTTCTCAACAAAGTATGCGGGGGCGTTCTTCAAACCCAATGGCATCACCAGCCACTCATAAAAGAAATCATCCGGAGTCCTAAAGACAGTCTCCTCTATACTATTCTCAGCCACTCTCAACTGATGAAATCCCGTGGCTAAGTCCTACTACAAAAATACTGAGGCGCCAGCCAACTGATCAAGGAGATCATTAATCCTCGGCAATGGGTATCTATTCTTCTTTGTGAGTTTCTTTAGTTCCCTTTAGCCTACACAAAGTCTGAGGGACCCATCCGCCTTCATAACAAAAACTACTGGAGCGCCCCACCCCAATATACTTCGTCTTATGAACCCCTTCTCAAGCAAATCGCCTACTTACTTATGGAGTTCCCTCCTCTCACTAGGAGCCATGTGGCACACTGGCCAAGATACTGGTTTAGCATTATCCATCAGATATATTCGGAAGTCAATCTCCCGCTTCGGAGGTAAGTCCTTCACCTCCTCAAACACATCCGGATATTCCCGGACCGCTCTAGCAGATCGCAGACTCTAGACCAACGTGTCAAGCGATTCTAGATACCTTAGCATAACAGATTCTATGGGATTACAAGAGATCTCGAGAGTGTTACCCAGGCGGCCCATAAGCCTAACAACTCTCCCTTCAAAATGAAGAACAGCACTCCTACTGGATAACCAGTCCATGCCCAAAACTAACCCATAGCCCGTGAAGCCCAACAAGCATCACATCTAAACTCAACGCTAAGTATAGAAACTTTCAAACCCAAACATATCATGGAGCCCCTACTGGGTTTGAAACAACTAAGGGATCATCTACCAAACTGGTGTCTAAGTGCAGTGACTCAACTAACAATGGTGGGATAAACGAACTCAATATATCAGAATCAAATAAAGCTTGAATCGGATGATAAAGAAATCCAAATTCCAACCTAGACGGTCATATCCCCATCTGGTACCCTAGTCGTGAGGGAATACAACTACCCTCCAGAAGATTCCATACCTTGCCCTTGCTTCTTTGGACAATCCTAATAACGTGTCCTATTCCTCCCAAAAGGATAACTACCAGCCTTCTTCTTCCCTATTCTCCACTCATAACCTCCCACCAATGAGGTCTCATCTTTCATTAACCAAACAACTATTTGAGCCTTCCTCCCATCGTTTATCCAATAGATACCTACCAGTCCTCCTCCTTCTTGAACCAACTTCTAATCCGACTAACGTCTAAGTCCCTTGAAGTGGTTTTCCATCCTTATCTATCTTAGAAAGATCATCTATACGCGGAGGGGAAACTCAAAACGGGAGAAAGGAAGAGATTCAAAATGGAGAATTCGAAAGATATAGATATGGCTATTGGGGATTATGCTTTTCTTTCAAAAACTTTTCTCTTAAAAGACATGTTTTTGAAAATACTCCTTTCCAAAAATATTCTTAGAAAATAGTTTTTCTAAAAAAATTATCTGTTCCGGTAACCTTAAGCTCTGATACCACGTGTAACACCCCACGCCCGCTAAGGTCACTCACAAAGGGAATGCCTTAGCTTTGGTGGAGTATTTTTAGTGAGTATAGAACAGAAAAATTACAACAGGACAGATATAAGTAATACTTGAAAATTTAAAACATCATTTCATTAACAAAACATGTTTGGTTACATCACAAAACCGTAACAAGAGTCCAGTACATAATATCCATCCTGATAAAATAGAAGTACATAATCCCATTACATAGACAATAGCCATAATAGAAAAGATAAACCGAGCTTTACTTCTACGATCCAAGCCCAAAAGATAGATATAGCAGTCTGATCCAAGCCCACTAGTGCTAGGCCCACTCTGATAACCTGAGGGTTGGGAAAAAGATAAAAACAACGGGGTCAGACATAAGTCTGAGTGAGTCCTATAACCCTAACAATACAACCATTAAAGTAATTAGGGTATGACATAAATAAGGTACGGTACCTCTGGGGATAATGACTACACTATGTAGCCAACTAAACACCGGATGTACTACGATAACCGAAAAGACGCATTTATCCACCCAAGGATAATTCTTACACCACCCCAGACTTATTCACCCAAGGGTAATTCCTACACTGCACCACACCAGTTCTACCCACCAAGAGTAATTCCTACTTAAAGGTTGATCCCATCTAAAGTCTTGGAAAATATAACTAGTAGTTTCTGGTACTTCTAGCTGACCACGTAGGTGCCGTCTTCCCCTACATCCATTAGGTGTATAACTGACCACGTAGGTGCCGTCTGCCCCTACATCCACTAGGTGTACCTAGTAATCTTACCCAGTAGTTTCGTGTACCCCTACACAGGTGCCGTCTGCCCCTATCTTTACTAGGTGTACCTACTACTACCCATCGATCGGCTCCCTACCGTAGATACCCGTGCTGGTCCCACGATTGGGGTGTATCATTCCCCTAAAGTGGCTACCAGATAATATCACGGTGCACGACTTTATATCTACACGATGCAACAACGACTTACCAACCAGCCCGGGCCCACACACGCATATGAAACCCGTTGGTCCCGCGTTGCCACCGCTAACCCGTTTTGGCCTCTTATAGTCAAGCCCAATATGCGTGTCCCGTCACTCGACTTGAGTCGAGCCTACAAAGATACGTTTGGGATATTGGTTGAAATGGGCCCCCACAAGCTACTACTTAAGCTTGTCATTTAATCTAGTGCATCCCACTTAACCCTTTAACCATGTCCCCTTACATGTTATAAATCTTGGTTAAGTCCTTTAATCATATTTCGATTGCCACTTAGGGCACCCACTAGATTTCCACATGCCACCCATGGCACTTACTTAACCCCTTAATCATGTTTAATTACATGTTCCACCTTGGTTAAGTATTCTAATCGTATTTTTCTATTGCCACCCAAGGCAACCCACTAGTCTCATCATGCCACCCCAAGGCACCCACTTAACCCCTCATGTCCCACTACATGCTAATATGGTTAAGTGTTTCTTAATTAATTAAGACCGTGATCTCCCATAAAGACCTCCCACATTAGACTGGCTGTTATGACCGCCTGGTTAAGCCGGTAGAGTCCGGGCAGTCTTACGTCATAACAGAGTCTAACCTCGTGTCTTTACCTTAATCACGTATTTAATTTATGGCTAAGACCTCTCACATTGGGCTGACATTTGTACCAACTGGTTAAGCCGGTCGGGTCCGGGCAGTTTTACACTACAAATGAGTCCAACCTCGTGTCTTAGTCGATTAATTATACCTAATTAATCACCCCCATATTAATTATCCCTAAATAATATCAAGTTTTCCATAACATGGGTAGACCTAACTCAATAGGTAAATTCCCATGGGGTAGACCTAACTCAATAGGTAAATTCCCACTTATGGTAATTTATTTTTATGGTATGCTTAATCATACCCAATCATACTTTTATTAACATATTTATTACCCCATCGTTCCCCACGTAAATCGTTCTCATTTCACGACATAATAAAGGGAAAGATCCATCACAAATATCATGGGTTTAACATATAACTTTGTCATGGGTTAAGAGGATGTCAACTTGCATATATGAACATATATTAACCCAACTACATATAACCCAAACTTGCATATTATCATACACATGATTTGCATAACATGTTGAACTTGCATATAGGCATTCTCATAACTTGCATAACATGTTAATCATGCATTTAAGCATACACATAACTTGCATAAGCATTCATATACTTGCATAAGCATTCACATACTTGCATGAGCATTCACATACTTGCATGAGCATTCACATACTTGCATGAGCATTCACATACTTGCATGAACATGCATAACTTGCATATCACATTAAACTTGCATTTAAGCATATACATAACTTGCATAACATCACGCTCATAACTTGCATAATCTCATAAACTTAACTTGCATAACATTATGCACACAACTTGCATACCCTCATACACATAACTTGCATAATATGTCGAATCTTACATATATGACTTGCATCTTAAAGGAGGGTAAATATGCATAGCATATAAGGGTGCCATCTTGCATATGTATATACCATATTTAAAAGGGTAAACTTGCATGTCATGATTTATGCATAATACCAAACACTTAGCATGCATATAACCACTTACTTATCATGCATAGAATCAAATACTTATTATGCATAAAATCAAATACTTATTATGCATAAAACCAAATACTTATTATGCATAAAATCAAATACTTATTATGCATAAAATCAAATACTTATTATGCATAAACCCACCACTTAACTTGCATAAGCCCAAACACTTAACATGCATAAAACCCCATACTTAGTATGCATACAATCAAATACTTATCATGCATAACGTCAAATACTTTAGCATGAATAACATCAAATACTTAACATGCATAACACCAACTACTTAGCATGCATAAAATCACATGCATAACTTGCATATCATGTTACATATAACTTGCATATATCCTCACATATAGTTTGCATAACATGTCACATATGCATAAATGTTTAACATGGTATTTTGCATCATAAAACATGGCCTTAACTTGCATTTAACATAAAACTTGCAAATCACATATCATACAAACTTGCATAAATACATTTATCCACAAACATAGCCATGTCTTATCACATCCTACCATAATCAATTTAACAATTGATTATTAAAGCCATAGAAACTCACCAAAACAAGATTAGCAAGTTAAATGAAGCAAATCCCAATGATTAAGTAGAAGAAGATGTAGATTAGCTTGCAAACCCTCTTAGGATTTTTAGTGGAGGCTCTCCAATTTTCTAAGTGGTGGCATAATGGCCTTAGATCTATTTTTGGTAAGGATAAGGGGGGTATTAGGGTGTATATATAGATTAGTTAGATGTTTTAGGACCATAGGATATACCCTAGAACCAATCCTAGCCTTTAAAGCATGTCTTGGGGAAGAAGTCAAGTGTAGGAACCATTTAGGGCCCAAAAAAAACAGCCCAAAACACATCCCGGGCCTCAAAACATGAGCAGTTTTCGTTTTTGATTTTTCGTGAAACTTTGACGGGCCATAACTTGGTCATACGGACTCCGATTTACGAAAACTCGGACTCTATTTCGCGTATTTTTCCGAGACGAACGCAATGGCACAGCCCGTTTCCCCTGATTCAGAATATTAAATTTAATTCTGCTCTGATTTATGTTATAACAAGTTATTTAACATACGGGGTGTTACATTAATTTTATTTTCTAGTTAAAATATATACTAGGATGCAGACGATGCTTAGCAGCACCCGACACTCGTCGTCCACAAACCATGGATGACTTGTTTGATTTGATTGTGTTGTGAAAATTGATTGTGATGTGGAATGGAATAAATAAAATATTCGTGTGTTGAAATAAATAGTTTATAGTTAAAAATATAATTTTTAACGTGTAATGAACAAAATAAATATTTATTTACAAATCGGATTTGTTTATTACACTCATTTGACTGATATTGATTGGGACGATAAATTTTACACATCGCCCAACTGCAAAAAATAATGTTCAGTGTTTGTTGATTGAAACCCCACACGGGTATTGGGATGATATTTGACATACACTAATCCCAATTGTTTAGTTGTATGTCTATCGATTGGTTGACAGAGTGTTGTAAGCGTTAAATATTTATATTTAATGCTTATGCAGTGTAGAATGCACTCTGGATGATAGTTGATTGTTTATCATTGTTGATATATACATGTGTTGTGTGAAATCCATATAAATAAAATTATATGGTAATTGACTGTGTCTGATTCCAATTCAGAAAGAACAAATATTTTAAAATAATGAATTTTTAAAATAAGAAATGTTTTAAAATAATGTTCAGTAAAAGATCAAATTATGATTTTGATGTCCGATTTGGGATGGACACGAAAATATTTAAATATATAAAGTCGAGTTGATTAGATTGACGCCATTTTGACGTGAACGATATTAACATCGATTTTATTCATTTTTATAATGAATATCGAAATGGAAGTGATTTCAAAATCTAATGTTTTTAAAATATTATCATTTATATATTAATGATATGAAGTTGAAATCGTTTTGAAAACGAATTTAAAACGATTTATAAAATACGTTTTAAACGGAAATCAACGAAGTATGTATGTATATATATAGCTTGAATAGAACGCGCCACGGTAGTTCGCGAATTTCGACCATTGACTTCGAAAAGACATTACGGGAGATCTAACCATCGGATTCTCCTAAAACCAGAACCTTGGGTTCGTATCGAAAAGAGCTTTCCAATGAATATAAGAGATTTGAAATCTAATGGATGGATTTGGAATTATATCCAAATCAAAATTGGAAAAGGTCGCTGTAAGTGCAGTTCGATGGCCGTTTATGGAAATCGACTGTACGGGCCTTGGTAAAATTATTAAAAATATCTCTAATTTTTGTAAAATCATAATAAATGATTTGGAAAGAATTGGGATGAAAATTTTCATATTTGAAAAGATAAAAATGTATCTTTATCGAAATGAACTAGTTATGAACTAGAATTATAATCCAATATTTTTAAATAAATAAATTGGATTTGAAATGGTATTAAAAGTAACCAGAATTTCCACTATATGAATTGGAATGGATTTGAATTGAAATTATCTTCGAAATATTTCGATATTGGATTCCGTGATTATATGGACATTGTAAAGGAATTTGGAATATATATATATATATATATATATATATATATATATATATATATATATATATATCGCTATTCCAATACGATATCTGTTGATTTCAGGATTTGATATTGAATATAAGCCGATATATCATCTATTCAGAGCCTTGTATTTTATATCAAATGGGATCATGGGTTTGTCATGAACTGTATCTTCACTAACACTGTTCTTAAACCCAGTTGAGAAAATATTAAATCTTTTTATTGAGATTTAGTGAAGTTTTCCAATTAATTAATATTTAATTGAAATTGAATTGAATTGAATTTTGGGTTTGTCGTGAATGGTATCTTTAATAATACTGTTCTTAAACCAATGGAGTTAAGTAAATTAGAAACTAACTAGAGATTAGCTAAGTTGAATGATTTCCTAAGTATTAATCTGATGTTGGTTTAGGCCTTCGGGATTAATACTTAGGGAATTGTTCTCTTACTAATTTATGGTTAGAGGCTGACGGAATGTGATTTTGGGTTTATCGTGAACGGTGTTTTAAATAACGCTTGTTCTTTAACCCGATTAACAATGGAATGAGATTTGGGTTTGTCGTGAATGGTATCTTTAAAAATACTATTCTTAAACCTATTAGAGTTAAGAAAATTAGAAACTAACCGGAGATTAGCTAAGTTGAATGGTTTACTGGGTATTGATCTGATGTTGGTTTCGGCCATCGGGATTAATACTTAGGGAATTGTTCTCTTACTAATTTACGGTTAGAGACTGATGGAATGTGATTTTGGGTTTATCGTGAACCGTATTTTAAATGACATTGGTTCTTTTACCCAGTTAAAGACAGAATATGATTTCCCAAGTTATATAATCATTAGTATTGATTTTTGGGATGATTAAAACTAAATGGAGTTTTAATGAATCTTTGATTAGATTGAAAAGTGAATGTGATAATTAAAATTATCAATTATCACCAGTTTTGCTCGAAGCGATGGTTAAATCTTTAACTAGATTTGAATGTGAAATGGAAATTAATATTTACCGATAACAACATGGTGTTAGATATGGAGTATTATCAGTTTTGCTCCATGGGATGAATAGGTTGAGATTGGAAAATAAAATAAATGATTACTTCGGTAAGGATCGCTAATCCCGACTAGTTTGGAAAACCTTACTATTGTTTGAATTGGTATCCAAAGGAAGATTAAAGAATAAATTTAAAGAATATATCTTTGATAAAATTAATGGGAACCTTTCCCAAAGGATATGAATATTTAAATAAAAGAATATTCAGAATTGGAATGAGGCGTATGTTGTGTTTTGTAGCACTTGTTTATTAGATACGCGAGTTATTCGGAAAGACCGGGTTTATACCCATTCTGAATAACTGATTCGACGATAAGTCGACGATGAAGACAGTGGTTGAAGACCGGAGGTTTTCACATCATTTGGATGACTACTGATGTCTTGATTGGGATGCCCACCCAAGACGAGGTAATAAGTGGTGATCGCCCAGACATACTTGGAGATCGATTGGATATGCGAGGACCTCTCTCTTGTATTGGACATATGCGACGAGGAATAAGGTGCTTCCAGTTTTGTTTAAACCCAGAACGAACTTCTAAATGGATGCACGTATGACATTTAATTTAATCTATGTTGATTGATTATTACTAAATATATATCTATTTGGCGGCGGAGAATTTATTCTCTTGCTTAACGCCCTTCTCTGAGACGTACGAGCTTCGAGGTTATATATCGATGCATACCATTCGCATGGCATAAATTGCCTGTGTGGCATGCTGAGATGCAAATGATCAAGGATTTTATTGAAAAGCAGAGTCTTGTGGTTGATGATCAAAGCACGACTTTGGTATAACATAGCTTTGTGTATAGCGTTAATTCGCGAGCCTCACAACTCGGTATGAGTTAAAAACGGGATAAGGGAATCCAAGGAGGAAATGACGTTTCTTTCTAGCTATGGGTGGTGTCGGGGTTTTGCAAGCCCAGACATTTATGTTATTTTTACCTTTGTGGTTGTTGGAATGCGAGGCATCTCGGATATATCGGTCTCTTCAGAGCCGATGGATATAGGTCCTATAGGACCGAGAAACGTGTGTTCAGGAATTGCCAATCCACTAACGCAGGTGTGGACCGACCTTGGAGGATCCAGGGGTCTTTTACGGGAGATCTTGAGGCATTTTCTAGAGTGTCATGAAGCTGGCGAGGAGTACATCCCTTGCCTCGACTCATGACGGAAATCCAATTTCCAGTACGTGACATTCAGTTTTATTTGTAGAGCCAAGTATGGTGACATAGTGGGATGGGGCACTATTCCGTCTATGATTGATACATTTATATTTGAAGTTGTTTTCATACACTTTACACTATAATAGTATTAAAATGATTTGTTGTAAACGTACCAGGCATGTTTGGCTATTATGAGGTAAAACTCTATCCTCCGGCTTGCGTTGCATTGTGTGATGGGACCTGAGTCTTATTATAGCTTCATTTTTCCAAAAAACATTACGCTGTTTGTTTTATGCATTGGTATTCTTGGGAGGAAACCCATTCCATGTTATACGGCGTGGTCCCTTGATTTACTTTATTTTAAAGTAAAGATTTAATAACTGTTTTAGTTCTCACACCATTCACATGACTAACCTGGAGTTTATTGTTTTAACCTAAACTTTGGGTGCCCCTATTTTCCACATGGGCGGCTAGCTGTTTTGGTTTTGTAGATTTATGTTCATAGGATCTTGGTTTATAGTTGGAACGATACTCGGTAAGCTCTATATCCGTTTATCTCGTTCAGTTGTGTTTTTGTATTATTTTCCGCTGCTATGTAATGTATTTTAATCTCTGATATTTACCAAATGTATAATATTTATTCATACTCTGTATGTAAATTGTTGTAATAAGCAACGAAATGTTCTTCTGCTTGTGTCCTGATTTGTCGTGTCCTCAACTCAATCTGAGGATTCCTTTAGGGAAGTTCGGGTCGTGTCACTTTGATCATCCATAGCTCATCGCATATCTTAAGTATGCCATATTATCCATTAACAACGCATCACTGAATTCCAGTTATAACCTCAATGCGTGTACGTCTTAGAGAAGGGTGTTAAGCAAGAGAGTAATTCTCCGCCACCAAACAAATATATATCGATAAAACAGTGCTACGCAGTTAATTACATGTCAGACACACAATACATAAATGTCCATTCTGGGTCTGAATGAAACACCAATCCGAAAATCTCCAAATATATTCAAACCTCATGCCACTTATAACCTTGTATCGGGTGGCCTACCCAACCGAGACATCAGCAATTAATCTAAACAATTCAAAGAATCCCAGTCTTCATTCTTCGCTTTCCAAGTCTTGAATTTCTCCATAACGTTGTATTATTACTTGGAATGGTTTTCGAACATACATTCGATCCTGGCCTTTCCAAGTAATAAGCATACTTTTAAAATCCGTAGCTATTGACTATACAAGTTTCTCAATTCAAATCTCCTTCCCAAAACGTTATCAATTCATTTCAATTTAAGGCTGGGTTCATTCAATTCTCATAAATCCCATTATCATCTTAACTTTTCTTGAAATTCAATATTCATTTCCAACCTTATATTTCAAAAGCCAAATCCATTTATTTGTCATTATCTCTTTCCATAAGCTTCTAAATCACCAAATCTTAATTTGGATTTAAATTTATGGTAATTCAAATAATTGACATTTCAAATATAAGTTTAAAAAAGAATTTAATCAAAAAGAATTTAATCGACTTATATTTGATATCGATTCACAAACTCGGGCAAACACCATCAGAATTTGGATATGAATATGGTTTACTATTTCTGATATTATTCGTCCAATCATGGGATTCCATATCGAATATCTGACGACTAACTCTATTCAAAATTCATTTCTTTTTTTAATTCAAATTTACCCAATCTTACTTACCATAAATTTCATCCCATACATTTTAAAATCTTTTGAAGTATAAACAAATCCTTTTCCCATAATTTAAACAATGGTTCATGATTTAAAATCTTCAATTTCAATCATTTCAAAGAAATGGTATAACAACGTTAAAAGCATTACGGAAAGCGCTGAGAAATATCGATTTAACCACATAGATCTAAAATATAAATCCATCGTTTTTCGTTTCAAGTCAATTCGATTCGAAATGTTCAAGTTATAATCATTTGAAATTTAAAATCGATATAAGACATATTACGTTTTTAGATATAAATCGCCAAATTTCTCTTTCTAGAATAGATTAAATTCCATAACTTAGATTCAAAACCATATTCCGAATTTCCTTTATCTTTCCATTCCAATTTGAAAATATCTTTATTTCAAAAAACCCATTATTTGAAATTTAAATATGAATGGTCAATATGCGACATTTATTAATTTAAATTATAATTTATTTGTAAGTTTATAAAATTTCAAATTTAAATTTCAAATTATATTTTGTATTAACCATCTCGTCCGTTGGATCAGTTAGGGATAGCTAGGGAGATCAGGAAACTATATTTCCAAACCCAAGCCTAGAAACTATCCTCTCTGTCATCCTAGAACGTTCTGGTATATTATAAACAAAAAAATTGTCAATATATATTTAAGACCATTTTCAAATTTTCAAATCTCCTTTCGAATTAAACTGGACTTAAAAATAATATATTTAATTTTTAAAAATCAATCTTCATTTATATGGAAGGAAGATTTAATCAATCACCGGTGTAATTTCACAATTACAATGCGTGTGATTTCATACAACCATAAATCAACCATATACATCAGATGAACATGAATTATAATCATCGTAAATAAACAAACATTTCAGCTTTGCACAAGCGTTACGGTCAATAACGCTTATCAGTGTTCAATGTACTATCTACACATCCATTCAGACAATAACATCCATATCCAACCAAATATAATTTATCACAACCAATTATTCAACCACTATAAACTTAAATAAATAATTTAAATTAAGAGTTCTCACCATAATAGCTCCAAAATCTTCATTACCAGAGCGAACAAGCCAACGAACACTGATACCGCTACTCATACTGCTTTCAATCCACTTCTATTAGCGGCTGGTGATTTTTCTGATAATTTACATATTGAAATTAAACTAATAACAATTTTCATTATATATTTATATACAAGGATGCTTTTTATTTTTCTTATAATTTATACTTAACAAAAAATTACCAATGTTATATATTAGCGGGTTCTATTTTCCGATACGATTCTAAAAGATCCAACGGTGGGTAAATCAGAGTTATATTGAATGATTTAGGAGCATTTAAAGTTTAAAACTAATATAAATAATAATTAAAACATACCAAAATAATTCCGGCCTAAAGCCCATTCACCAAAACCAGCCCGCGTGATCCTCTCCTTCTATTTTTCTTGTGTGAAAACTCCTGTAGTCGGACCCATTCGGCCGTGCTTTGTGTGCGTATGCACACACCACTTGCTCCACCGTTCTTCGATCTGAAACCACCAATGAACTTCACTTCACTTCCTAGTCCGACTGCACCTATTCACGGCAACCCCAGCCTCCTCCATCAAAATACGGTCTGTAACCTGGAACTGCAAGTCCGTGTGAACCATAAATGTATCGACACTTATTTTCACCAATCCTCATCAAATTACACCGATTCGAAGCGCTATCTTCCCTCTTCATAATGCCATTCACCGATTCTTCTATCATCACCTCCTCCATTGATGAACTCCAACCCTAATTTCGACGATCTCAAGTTGCCGACACAGAATCGAACCAAAATCACATGAAAAATACTACATACACCGCTGATCTCAATGGCGCAGACTAGGGGTGAGCGTTTGGTTGGTTTGGTTTATCCGATCATAAATTTGTCAAACCAAACTAAAACCAGTAAAAATGAAAACCAAACCAACCAAATTAAGTTTGGTTGGTTATCCGATTAAACCGAACTAAAAATGTTTTACACTATGTGTTTGAAATATTCACTATAATTTGAAACAAACTATAAATATATGATTACAGTATTATTATTTTTGATTTTTAATATTAATTTTGACAGATAGGTGATGATTAATATATATTTAAATAACTAAATTAACCTAAAATATTTATTATAATACCGATAATTTTGAAAATATAGTAAAAATTCGATTTATTTGGTTAAACCAATAACCGAACTTAATATTTTTTTGGGCCGATTACAAACCGATTTAATTTTAAAACCAAACCAAACCGACCAAAATAAATTGTTTGGTTGGTTTATTTGGTTTAACCAAATAATGCTCACCCCTTGCGCAGACGGCATCGATCCATTCTTCTCGGATTGAGAGATTTTATTTTTCGAACATCTCTACATATATTTTCCATTCTCTGTAAAACTGAGATATCTCTCTCGTATATGAATGAAATTTCGATCCGACAATTTATAAAAATCGGAAACGATGACCTGAACAATATTCGTGTAGATCATTTCAGCTAAACGTGAATGGATTGAGAGAAATGGATTTTGGAATGGGTGGAATTGTGATTTTCAATTTACAGGAAGTTGAAAAGTGTAAAGGAAATGTTTTGGACGTGATATACGAACCTAAACTATGGTAATGTGTTTATATAGGCTTCAAAAAGGGTATTATTGTCATTTTAATCATGGGACACATGCTTCCTCTATGAAGCTTATGACATGCATATCTTCTACATTCATGGCTACATGTCTTTAGATTATGCATTGCTCCGCGCATGAGTACACATAGGTGGACAACTCATATTCATACTTATCTTAAGGATATTTTTAGTTTATTTAAGTTAGCAACCCTTTTGCAATACTTATAAATGTGTCCAATGTTCAACACTTATAAGTGTGACTAATATATTACTTAAGGTTCAAAAATATTTATAACTTATTAATATTACAACAATATTTGTCTATATTATTAATCAAACATATACACATATTATTTACTAAAATTCATGCTTAAAAATTTCCTAAACAATGCTTAACAATCCTAAAATTTTATAACACTATTATAATTTAACCAAAAAATAAAAATAAAAATCACTCTTGTACAATATAAAATCTTTTAAAAATAACTTATCATTTTCCAAATTCATATTCTTATATCAATATCAAAATCGGGTAATATCATTACTCATTAATATTGGAATATTTGTAAAATCTTATAAATTAAATATAACTACTATATAAGTTTTCTCATACCGAAAAAAATCATATTTTTAAAATAAACATGGTACTAATTAAAATTCAAAATTGAAATCTATATTTAAACCTTATAAAATCAATTTATAAAAAAAAAATCTATATTATAAAATAAAAATCCAAATTAAACTTAGATAAAAATTCCCGGGATATTACATTCATCCCCCCTTAGGACTTTTCGTCCCCGAAAAGGAAGACGAGTAAATTTAAACTCCTTTACCCATTTTAAACTCCCATTTCTCTCCTATCATATCGGGAACGTAATGGTCAGAACCAAGGTCCATATCATTTAGGATACTCTATCTAATTCTCATTAAAGGTAGAGATTCCTATAATCTCATGATTACTAGGGTCGTCACTAGTCATGTTTATAATCAAATTCTTTGAGTTAAATCCAGAGCTTCTACCACTACCACAGAGGAGAAACTGGGATAGATACTATCTAGTACCTAGATGTCTACGACCCTAAGAAAATTATCTTTCTAATTTTACTAATAAAGTTATGGAACCTATGGTTTACTTGACAATTAAAGTCAAACCATAAGACTTTGTGTTCATACCTCAAATTTGTCAAAATTATTTTACATATTCTATTTAATCTTTGTCTCAAAACATCCAATTATCTTGCAAAAATAACATCTTGGATCATTTTAAATTCTTTTACACTTAATACAAAATTCAAATTCAATTTAAGAGATAATTCATTATACTCATTTCAAATTCAAAACTACTTCATTAATCCATTTATCCATGGTTTCGTCAAGACAAGGCAAAAGGAAGAGTTTAGAAATAGAGTTGGACAATATCTAAGTATGACAATCGGGGAGATAGTGATTATCAGAAGATGGCAATGAGTCAAACAAAATCCAACAACAAGCGAAGAGGTAGAATTATATTTCGAGAACACTCATTCTATTTCAATTCAAATTGTTTCCAATCTCATACTAAACCATTTACAAGTTAAATTTATACTCATTAATATTCATACTTTGAATTCCTTACCCAAAGTATTCTAACAATAATTAAGGGATCTAATATTACTAACTTGAGTCATTCTTATACTTATTCACCAAACCATAAATTATTAATGATTTTTTATTTAAGTTCTCGTACAACTTAAAATTTCCTTAATTACCTTTTAAGGGTTTTACTTACGTAAATTATTTATTACCATATAAGATTATAAATACCTACCAATTCATAAGTTAAGAAAAGTTTATAATATTTCCATAAGTAAATTTTGACTCATAAATTCTAATTCATAAACACATTGATTTTCTGGTAAAGGACCATTATTCCCATATCTCATTCTAGGGTATTCCTAACCCTATCTCTAATGAGATATCACAACTCTGATGAGTCCTTACTTTTGTTCAAATATGCCGTGCCTCATTGCTTTGTGTAAACCAAATCTCTGATACCACGTTGTAACGGTCTGGTCTTTCAACTATCGAACATCAGCTAATACTCCGCCGTGGCATTATACTGGTACCCCAGCACCTTATTTTATGGCTAGCCTCTCGACTGTCGCTGCCTCGTGCCTAACCAACCCCTCCTTGGACGTGTATAGGTAAGAGTCCCCCGCTCGCTATCAAACCAAGAGCGAGAACCCCCTATCACTCTGTCTCATGCCAAACAAGGACTGGTGTGAGAACTCAAAACAGCTGTTAATTAGGATTCATTTTAAAGTTGGGTAATTCACCATACCATGCCGCTAACGCAGAACGGGTTTACTCCATGTGAATAGCTATGCATCAAAATTTGTAATGACTTTTGAAAATGAAACTACAATAAGGTCTCGCGGTACACACACAATGCAAATGCACACATGAGCGAGGTTTCTCCTTATGATAGTCAAAATTGCTTGATACATGAAAATCCTCCGATATTATTACTAGTGCATAGTGTGAAAACAATTTTGCAAATAAATGTTTAAATCCCAGCCAGCATAATGCCCCATCCCATTATACTAACAATCCTGCTGGTAGCGGGCTATACAACTAAAATTGTACTGGATCGTAGTGGAAATTGGATTTCCAACAAATGACCAGGCGAAGGAAATTCCTTACCGAACCGATCGATACGCCCTGAGAACCAAATCGGGCTATCTGCCGACATGAGGCCAAGTTACCCATTAACCAGGTAACTTAGAGCATGCCTGAGTATTTCACTTCCCGGTCGTTACCAACCTTTAAAACCGAGGCCTCGCAACATCAACATCCATATAAATAGAAGTTATCCACATAGGTTAATACCTGGGCTCCATACCATAGTACACCTTTTATCCAAAAGGAAATGACTACCCTTAATCTCGCTGCATCTTTCCTGTTTTAGCCATTTACCGGGTTGTAGGCTTGCCGAGGTCACGATATAGACAAAGCTACGCTTAAACATGCCATGCTTTAATCATCCATAGCTCATCGTTGTAACGACCCGTATTTTTTTACGGTATTTTAAATAATTTATTTAATTATTTAAATAATGGTTTGGTAATTTAAAATGATCAGAATTAAATAATACTGAATATTTAATTAAATTAAATAATAGAACAATATATTTAAATTCCGAAATAGTCGGAAATAGTGGAATTCACAATATTGTGTGAATTGGATCATATATAATATATAATTCAGTTTAGAGTTGAATTATATTAACGAAAATATTATATAAACGACAGTTGAACGTATAATTTTATTATATTTATAATCCAGCTCGAAATGGCAGGCAGTTCGTAATTTGACGATTCGAACTTTGAACGGATACAAGAAGCCGTTTTAAATCGGATTTCTGTGAAACAAGAAACGTTCGGAGCTGGTGAAATATATTTTTCCAATGGAAGAGAAAAATCGAGATTTCGTCTTGTAGATTTTGAGTTATGTCCAAATCAAGTTTTCGAAAAGTCGCTATGGAATTCCTTTATAATTTATAATGATTTATATATATTATAAATGGATTTTTCAATATAAATTGAATATCAATTCAACCGGGATTTGAATATCAAGTTATAAATCCAGTTGGAGCTACATGATATATATTATAAATATATACGATAATATTTATTTATAAATATTTAATTTAATTACTTTTAAATATATTTAATATTTAAATGGATTTATTTAGAGATTTAAAAATAGCCATTTTTGCAAACGACCTCCGTTTTCGATGAAACTAATTTTTTTGGATCTGGAATACTAAATTATTGTTAGATTCCAATTTTCGTGATTTATGGAATCAGTATGCGGTCGCATGGGATTTTAATCTGAAAAATAGTCAATAATTTGACTTCAAAATACGCTGTGTGAGCAAACAGAGTTAGAATTTGACGAAACCAGTTTCGTTGGGTGCTTAATGTCGAACTGTAGCTACATGTCCACTTTCGTCAAATTTGGATATTGTATGTGATCATAGGGATTTTTAAATGACATACGTAATCAACGATAACATAAAATTCAATAACCAATCGAATATAAAAATATTAAAACATACCTATATATACCCCATACTTCTCCGAAACCCTTATACATTTTCCTCCGGTCAAAATTACAAGCCGCCAATATTTACACTCTCCATCTAAATCATGTCTTCTTAAAATCAATAAAATTCAAATAAATTATGAACAAATACAAAACTGGTATTTTGGGATTTGTTATGTGATCAGCTTCGTTTCTATATAGCTTTTATATAGTGCGAAACATTGTTCTGTCCCTCGAGTTTTTGAGGAATGAGCTAGGGTTAAAATTAGTGGTAAATCGAAGCATCATTTATGGAAATGAGTTTTGTTTCTAGCTTTGTAAGATCGGTAGTGTAGGCGTACCAATTTTTGTGGAGGTTCTTGAGAATTTCTGTTGCGTTTTTCTTCTATGCGTGAAAACTGCTGTACGATGGATTTGAAATAGGGATATCGAACCAGGAATTAATTGTATAGTTTGAAAGAGGGATCAAAGAGAAGTTGAATGGTGAAGTTTGTTTTGATTTTAACTGGGGGGAGAAAGAGAGAGGAGGGTGCAAAGTTTCATTCATGGCATGTTGAGCAGCGTGTCTTCACTGAAAGTTACGGAGGTGAAGGGAGATTGAGTTGGGTGAGACTGGTATGAAGAGGAAGGACTTTTGATAAGGAAGAGGATGGTGTAATTAGATTGGAAGTTCGTGAATCGGTGAGGGAGCGACAATTAAAGGAAATTGGAAAAATGGAGTTTGAAATCTGGAAAAGTAGCATACAGGTTTGGGGAGAAAAAGGATGAGGAAGGTGTTTAGCAGTGATGACGTGGATATGGTAAATTTGAAGTTAATTAATATATAATCAGCCTAGTTAATTTCTCATAAATGTGAATAAATTTATTAAACGTATAACTTTATCATACGGTATCAGAATCTGACGAAATAAGATCTGTTAGGATCGTATGGACGAGGGCTATACACTGGAACTGACTGGGAATGAATCGGAGCTCATTATAATTTATTGCAAAATAAATTGTCCGTTTGAATCAAAAATAGTTAATCGTTACTTAACGATGATCGTCCCATGTGAGTAAATCTCACTAACTCTGATCAATTTATATTTTTATAAATATAATCTAGTAATGATAAATGATTGGTGATTGTTGTGTGTTGATTGGTTGGTTGAATTGCTGATGTATTGGTTGAAATTATAGATAACGATATACATATAAATCGTTAATTACATGTTGATTCTGTTTGTCATAATATATCATATCGAAATGAAATCGATGTTATTATATTGTTTAACATCTGTGATTGCTATGTGTTTGAATGATATCGATCATTGTTATTTGATATTTTAAATACCATATATAATACTGGAATTAAAATGGGAATTTTCAATGTGTATGTTGAAAATAAAATATTATAAAGGAATTTCAAAGTGGATATTGAATAAAAAAATAATATTTCTAAAACAAATATAAAAGGAAATATTTATTTATGGAATAAATAGAATTATATTAAAGGAAATATTTATGAAATAAATATGATATTGAAAAGGGAAACATTTATATGAAATAAATAGTTCATATATAGGATATTGAAAAGGGGAATATTTATATGAAATAAATAGGATATTGAAAAGGAAATATTTGGAAAATGAATAGAGTTTTTAAAAAAAGAATTTTACATTAGGAAGGTTTAGACCTTTGCTTCGCACACGGGTGTAACATGATATTGATTTAAAGTAAATATTTTGCAAATAAAATATTATAAAGAAATTTGGGCTTTGAATTAGGAATTTAAATAGAATTACTGAAATTAGAACTGATTGGAAATTAGTTGAGTTGAATGGTTTTCTGGGTATCGATCTGATGTTGGTTTCGGCCTTTGGGGTTAATACGTAGGGGGTTGTTCTCTTACTAGTTTACAGTTAGAGACTGATATATTTGAAAAGATAGTGATATGTGAATCAGAAATGGAAATGTTTTCCAAAGTTGATAACGTATAGTTCTAAAATTAGAAAGTAAGGATTTGATAAATAAGTGGAAACGAGAAATGGGGAAATGAATAAATGTTGATTGATGATTAACCGATAGAATTTCCATCTGAAAATAATATCGTTGGTTGCACACATGTTTTCCTTTGATAATTAAATCACCGACTATCCAAGTTTTTGACCATTTTTCCGTCGTCAATACGAAGAGACCGGGATCAGATATATTATTTGAAAATCACTCCGTATGGCATTAGCGTTGCGAATCATGATGAAGATAATTGAAGATGGAGTTATGCAAGGGCTGTTCAATAAATCCTAGGTAGAAATTGCCTAAGATGGATTTACAGAATAATTCCTTCGGATTGTCCAGTCCTGGACAACTTAAATGGACGAATGTCTGATAGAGTATACCTGGTAGATCGCGTAAGTTGATCATTTGAAACGTATTTACGTTGGTGGCAGAGGAATTCGTTTCTCGTAGCTTATACCCATGGTATTTTTAGGGGAATCAATTTGTGATTTGACGGGTATGGCGATGTGGCATTCAAAATAAATAAAGGAGTGATCTATTAAAAGATACGTTATTACCTTAAGCCTCATCAACTTGGCAATGACATAAATCGGGCAGGCAGCATAGCAAAGTGGGTCGCACCCAATTAGGGTATATTGTCACCATCTAGAGAAGATTCATATTAGTTACTTCTTTCGCTTCTGTATCTCCCGGGAACGGTTATGTTGGTATACCAACCGTAAGGTGATAATATATTCAGAACATTCAAGGAAATGAATGGCCGGTCATGTGTGGCCGAGTTACAAGATGTTCTTGTTGAACTCCAGTGTATCGCTTCTAGAATACACTGATCGGAAGGTGGTTCCATGCCTTGTCATAGTTGGAAATCAATTACCCAATAAGAGCCCGCAGTTTTCATTGTATATTATATATGTAGAACGTGAGATGAGAGCGTTCTACTAGATTGTTATTTGCTTGATTTATACATTATTTTAATATTAGAAAAGTTGTGATATAAAAAATATTTTGAGTAGTCGTAAGGTAAAACCCATCCCTGTTTATGTGTGGATCGGTCTTACGATTATCATTTCTTTAGAAAGGATTTTAAAAGTTAAACAAATGGTTGGAGTTTACTCACACCGGTCACATGACTGACCCAGAGTTTATTTTGTTTTGTTTTCCCTAAACTCTTGGGTGCCCAATATTGTATGGGCAGTCAAGTAGTCGGGATTTTATAGATACGTGAAGAGCTGGAGCAGGAGGCTTGAGGATTTTATAACTATTGTTATTTCCGCTACGTTGTAAGTGTTATACTCTAATAATGGTATTGTATACAGATACTATTTTATTTCAAAGTTATGTTATGAAATATATTTATTCGTTCCGCTGTGAGATTCGTGTTTACTCTGATGTTGTGATGTTCTTCTCCTTCTTTTATTCTATTTTTTTATTTATCTATTCTCATCCTCTACTTTCTTTCATTAACTATCCGGTATTTCCGATGCTTGAATAGTCGACATTGATTTTATGTAGGTTACTCAGGATCGTGAAAACTCGGGTCATTATAGTGGTATCAAAGCTTAAGGTTAAGTAATTACCTTGGCTCTATGGCGTAACTCAGTAGAGATGGGGTTAGTAATACCCTAGACTGAGTTTGAGTGTATATATGTGAGCGCGTATTTGTTGTTCAATATAAAATGATTTTATGTTGTGAAGATTTATTGATTGAGTTGTTTATGGATTTTGGTCGATCAGTTTGATCCACTGTATCGGTAGGGGTTTATAAACACTCGAGTACGATGAACCGACATGGTATGTTTTGGAAAGAGGGTAAATGAAATAATTTTACCCAAATTATATTTTGATATAAAAGAAAATTTTCATACTGAAATGATTATAATATATTGGATATATTGGTTGTTATTGTAATCAAGTAAGATTGTAAATTAAATCGTTATGTAAATAGCCAATCAGAATTCATAAAAGTGAAACACGTAAAATAAGATGAATTAAATCTGATTTTAAATCAGAATTGGAATTAAAGCCCTTGAAGGTTATAAAAGTGTTTGTAAAAGAATCTGGGTTAAATATATGTGAATTTTAAAATCCTGGGAGATTTTAATTTTGTTACAAGCATTGAAAAGGATATTTTGAAATGGATTTCAAAATGAAAGTGTTTAGAAATGGTATTAAAAGTGATATATTATTGAACTCACTTCGATCGCTGGAAAATAGACTCCGATGATGACAACTGCATCATTGGTGTTCATTTTCGAGTTGCTAAGTGACGGATTACTACCAAAGATTTTGTTTTCGAATTGTTTTGGGAAAGCAAGTTATTTGAAATTCGAAAAGGATTGTTTGATTTTAGAAAAATCCAAGGTGTTTAAAACTTCCAGGAAGAGATTGTTTTAAAATAAAAACCAAATCGAATTGAAATTTGGGAAAGCAAATTGGAATTGAAATAAAATCAGTTAAGTGGAAAATGAATTGAGATAGAAAGTATCGAATTTGATTGGATTAGAGATAATCCGAAATGGAATTGGACTGGTAAGTTAAGAGTTGAAATAAAAATGAAATCTGAGTTAAGAATAGAATTCGGCTTGGGTATAACCGAATAATTGGGATGACATTGGTATTTGCAGAATTGGTAACACATGGAAAAGGATATATTGATAAGCCCGACAAAATGGTACCAATTTATATTATATATGGGTTTGAGATTTCAAGGAGCCGAATTGGCAAGCCGCTTGGCTATTTGATTTTCTTCTAGGTTGAAGAAGGCCTAGAGAGGCGTGTTGGAGTTTAAGCTATTGACCAGTACATAGGAGGTGCTGGCGAAATTTTTCGAAAAGTTAAAGTGTTAGAAATTTTTCAGGATTTTTGAAAATTTTCGTTAGTAGAAATGAATTAACATTTAATCAAAATTAAATTGGTTCAGTCGAAACTGAAGTTAAGAAGTGAACAAATAAGTTCTAACCAGTTAATAGGGTTTGTGTACTACCTTAGCAATTTCGGGACGAAATTATTTTAAGGGGGAAAGAATGTAACGACCCGTATTTTTTTATGGTATTTTAAATAATTTATTTAATTATTTAAATAATGGTTTGGTAATTTAAAATGATCAAAATAAAATAATATTGAATATTTAATTAAATTAAATAATTGAACAATATATTTAAATTCCGAAATAGTCGGAAATAGTGGAATTCACAATATTGTGTGAATTGGATCATATATAATATGTAATTCAATTTAGAGTTGAATTATATTAACAAAAATATTATATAAACGACAGTTGAACGTATAATTTTATTATAATTATAATCGAGCTCGAAATGGCACGACTGTTCGTAATTTGGCGATTTGAATTTTGAACGGATATACAGAAGTCGTTTTAAATCGGATTTTTGTTAAACAAGAAACGTTCGGAGCGGGTGAAGTATATTTTTCTAATGGAAGAGAAAAATCGAGATTTCATCATGTAGATTTTAAGTTATGTCCAAATCAAATTTTCAAAAAGTCGTTATGGAATTCCTTTATAATTTATAACGATTTATATATATTATAAATGGATTTTTCAATATAAATTGAATATCGATTCAACCGGGATTTGATATCGAGTTTTAAATCCAGTTGGATCTGTATGATATATATTGTGAATATATACGATAATATTTATTTATAAATATTTAATTTAATTACTTTTAAATATATTTAATATTTAAATGGATTTATTTAGAGATTTAAAAATAGCCATTTTGGCAAACGACCTCCGTTTTCGACGAAATTAATCTTGTTGGATCCGGAATATTAAATTATTGTTAGATTTCAATTTTCGTAATTTATGGAATCAGTATGTGGTCTTACGGGATATTAATCTGAAAAATAGTCAATAATTTGACTTTAAAAATACAATGTGTGAGCAAATAGAGTCAGAATTTGACGAAACCAGTTTCGTTGGGTCCGTAATGTCGAACTGTAGCTACATGTCCACTTTCGTCAAATTTGGATATTGTATGTGATCATAGGGATTTTTAAATGACAGACGTAGACAACGATAACTTAAAATTCAATAAACAATCGAATATAAAAATAATAATACCTACCTATATATACCCCATACTTCTCCTAAACCCTTATACATTTTCCTCCGGTCAAAATTTTCAGTATTTACACTCTCCATCTAAATAGTGCCTTCCTAAAATCAATAAAATTCAAATAAATTATGAACAAATACAAAACTATTATATTTGGATTTGTTATGTGATCAGCTTCGTTTCTATATAGCTTTTGTATAGTGCGAAACATTGTTCTGTCTCTCGAGTTTTTGAGCAGTGAGCTAGGGTTAAAATTTATGTTAAATCAAAGCATCATTTGTGGAAATGAGTTCTGTTTCTAGCTTTCTGGGATCGGGTAGTGTAGGCATACCAATTTTTGTGGAGGTTCTTGAGAATTTCTGTCGCATTTTTCTTCTGTGCGTGAAAACTGCTGTATGATGGATTTGAAATAGGGATATCGAACCAGGTGTTAAGTGTATAGTTTGAAAGAGGGATCGAAGAGAAGTTGAATGGTGAAGTTTTTTTTTGATCTTAACTGAGGGGAGAAAGAGAGAGGAGGGTGCAAAGTTTCGTTCATGGCATGTTCAGCAGCGTATCTTCACTGGGAGTCATGGAGGTGAAGGGAGATCGAGTTGGGTGAGACTGGTATGAAGAGGAAGGACTTTTAATAAAGAAGAGGATGGTGTAATTAGATTGGAATTTCGTGAATCAGTGAGGGAGTGACAATTAAAGGAAATTGGAAAAATGGAGTTCGAAATCTGGAAAAGTAGTGTACTATTTGGGGAGAAAAAGGATGAGGACGGTGCTTAACAGTGATGACGTGGATATGGTATATTTAAAGTTAATTAATATATAATTAGCCTAGTTAATTTCTCATAAATGTGTATAAATTTATTAAACGTATAACTTTATCATACGGTATCAGAATCTGACGAAATAAGATCCATTGGGATCGTATGGATGAGGGCTACACACTGAAACTGACTGGAAGTGAATCGGAGCTCATTACAATTTATTGCAAAATAAATTGTCCGTCTGAATCAAAGATAGTTAATCGTTATTTAACTATGATCGTCCAATGTGAGTAAATCTGACTAACTCTGATCAATTTATATTTTTATAAATATTTTCTAGTAATGATAAATGATAAATGATAATTGATTGTTGTGTGTTGATTGGTTGGTTGAATTGCTGATGTATTAGTTGAAGTTATAGATAACGATATATATATAAATCGTTAATCAAATGTTGATTCTGTTTATCAGAATATTTCATATCGAAATGAAATCGATGTTGTTATATTGTTTAACATCTGTGGATGCAGGAAAACAGGTCGGAGGAATCCAACTGGATTCCTCAACATTTATTTTACTGTTTTTCATATATTGTAATATATGATGTGATATAAAATGTGTTGTTGATTATGTGTGTTTGAATGATATCGATCATTATTATTGGTATTTTAAATACCATATATAATACTGGAATTAAAATGGGAATTTTCAATGTGTATGTTGAAAATAAAATATTATAAAGGAATTTCAAAGTGGATATTGAATAGAAAAAGAAATATTTCTAAAAAAAAGGAAATATTTATTAATGGAATAAATAGAATTATATAAAAGGAAATATTTATGAAATAAATATGATATTGAAAAGGGAAACATTTATATGAAATAAATAGTTCATATATAGGATATTGAAAAGGGGAATATTTATATGAAATAAATAGAATATTGAAAAGGAATTATTTGGAAAATGAATAGAGTTTTTAAAAAGAGAATTTTACATTAGGAAGGTTTAGACCCGTGCTTCGCACACGGGTGTAACATGATATTGATTTAAACTAAATATTTTTCAAATAAAATATTATAAAGAAATTTGGGGTTTGAATTAGGAATTTAAATAGAATTACTGAAATTAGAACTGACTGGAAATTAGTTGAGTTGAATGGCTTTCTGGGTATTGATCTGATGTTGGTTTCGGCTTTCAGGGTTAATACGTAAGGGGTTGTTCTCTTACTAGTTTACAGTTAGAGACTGATATATTTGAAAAGATAGTGATACGTGAATCAGAAATGGAAACGTTTTCCAAAGTTAATAACATATATTTCTAAAATTAGAAAATAAGGATTTGATGAATATATGGAAACGAGAAGTGGGGAAATGAATAAATGTTGATTGATGATTGATCGATATAATTTCCATCTGAAAATAATATCGTTGGTTGCACACATGTTTTCCTTTGATAGTTAAATCACCGACTATCGAAGTTTTTGACCATTTTTCCATCGTTAATACGAAGAGACCGGGATCAGATATATTATCTGAAAACCACTCCGTGTGGCATTAGCGTTGCGAATCAAATACAATGAAGATAATTGAAGACGGAGTTATGCAAGGGTGTTCAGTAAATCCTTAGTAGAAATTTCCTAAGATGGATTTACAGAATAATTCCTTCGGATTGTCCAATCATAGGACAACTTAAATGGACGAATGTCTGATAGAGTATATCTGGTAGATCGCGTAAGTTGATCGTTTCAAACGTATTTACATTGGTGGGGGAGGAATTTGTTTCTTTTGGCTTATACCCGTGGTATTTTTGGGGGAATCAATTTGTGATTTGACGGGTATGACGATGTGGCATTCAAAGTAAATAAAGGAGTGATCTGTAAAAAGATACGTTATGACCTCAAGCCTCATCAACTTGGAAATGACAGAAATCGGGCAAGCAGCATGGCTAAGTGGGCCGCATCCAATTAGGGTATATTGTCACCATCTAGAGAATATTCATACTTGTTACTTCTTTCGCTTCTGTATCTCCTGGGAACGGTTATGTTGGTATACCAACCGTAAGGTGATAATATATTCGGAACATCAAGGGAATGAATGGCCAGTCATGTGTGGCCGAGTTACAAGATGTTCTTGTTGAACTCCAGTGTATCACTTCTAGAGTACACTGATCGGAAGGTGGTTCCATACCTTGTCATAGTAGGAAATCAATTACCCAATAAGAGCCCGCAGTTTTGATTCTATATTATATATGTAGAACGTGAGATGAAAGCGTTCTACTAGATTGTTATTTGCTTGATTTAGACATTATTTTAATATCAGAAGAATTGTGATATAAAGAATATTTTGAGTAGTCGTAAGGTAAAACCCATCCTTGTTTATGTGTGGATCGGTCTTACGATTATCATTTCTTTAGAAAGGTTTTTAAAAGTTAAACAAATGGTTGGAGTTTACTGACACCAATCACATGACTGACCCAGAGTTTATTTTGTTTTGTTTTCCCTAAACTTTTGGGTGCCCAATTTTGTACGGGCAATCAAGTAGTTGGGATTTTATAGATACGTGAAGAGCTGGAGTGGGAGGCTTTAGGATTTTATAACTATTGTTATTTCCGCTGTGTTGTAAGTGTTATACTCTAATAATGGTATTGTATATAGATACTGTTTTATTTCAAAGTTGTGTTATGAAATATATTTATTCGTTCCGCTGTGAGATTTTTGTTTACTCTGATGTTGTGATGTTATTCTCCTTCTTTGTAACAACCCGTAAAATGTGAGCCAGTTTGAAATTTTTATTTTGGCCATTTTAGCGAGTTTTGATTATTTAAAATGAATTATTTTAAATAATAACGACGAGAAAATTTAATTCAAATGGAATTCGACGTATATATTATATACGCCGTCGTTAGAATATAAATAATTATATATAATTATAAATAGAATTGAAAATGGCGCGGTAGTTCGATAATTCGATTTCAAACTTCAATTGAATGTACCGGGTGCAAAACAATCCGGATTTTAGTGAAACCAAAAATAATGGAATCTAATAGTGAATATCTTTCTAACGAATCCGAAAAATCAAGATTTCATATCAGGAATCAAAAGATATGTCCAGTTGAAATTTCTGAATAGTCGCTATGGAATTCAGACCCTTAAAAATGGACATTTTGCAAACGAGCTCGGATTTCGACGAAACCACTTTCGTTGGGTCCGTGATGTTAAGTTATTGCTAGATTCCAAATTTCATAATTTTTCGAATCAATATGTGAGCGTGGCATAGGAAAACGTGTTTTGACCATTTCAGTTGATTTTAATCGACTGGAAATTGGCCATTTTTCTAACGGTCTCAGAATTCGACGAAACTAGTTTTGTTAGGACCGTATCGTCAATACGAAGCTAGAAAATATTTTTCTGGAATTTTTCTAGTTAGTATGTGACCCCGGTAATTTGAAATGTACGTTTAAAATTCAATATAG
Source organism: Allium sativum (assembly GCA_030737875.1). Lineage (NCBI taxonomy): Eukaryota > Viridiplantae > Streptophyta > Magnoliopsida > Asparagales > Amaryllidaceae > Allium > Allium sativum. Next base: position 8,858,450 of record CM060926.1, on the reverse strand, counting down.
TGATTTAAATGTAAATTAAAAGGAAACTGATCGAAACGGTCGATTCAGCTTGCGGTACATATCCCATTGTGTTCGGAATGGGGGTGAAACGCTATGGGCGACAGGCGGTGGGCCTCGTTTCGAGGTCTTATGAAAAAGTCAACTTTAGGTTGAATTAAATAATAATAAAATAAAATAAAAAAAAAGGGAAATCCCCTTTCCTTTATCTCTGGCCCCCCCCCCTAATTTTCATTTAAATCGAATCGAAAAAAAAAAGAAAAAAAAAAAAAAAGGAAAAAAAAAAAAGGAGTGAACCCTCGATGACCAGTCGCCCCACCTGGAGGACCTCGCCGCCGCCTAGGGCAGGCGCACCCCCTCCGACCTCCTGACCTCGCGCCTTCCTCTCCCCTCGCGCTCATCTCCTTCCTCCCTTCGAATCGAAGACGCAAACGCCAGAGCCTCCCCCCACCGTGACGACCGCCGACGAATTGAAGGCCGCCAGCCCCCCCCACCTCCTCGCGATGGCCCGCCACCCCACCACGCTGCGCCCCGGCACCAACCGCCACCTCCGGCAACGTCCCCCCCCCTTCTCTCTCTCACGCAGTAAGTATTTATTTATTTTTTTTATTTATTTATTTTATAAAACCTGATTTTAAATATTTTTAAAACCTGATTTTAAATATTTTTAAAAACTGATTATAAAATATTTTTAAAAACTGATTTTAAACCATTTTTAAAAACTGATTTTAAACCATTTTTAAAAACTGATTTTAAAGCATTGTAAAAACTGATTTTTTTTATTATTTTAGATTTTAAAACTGAAATTTATAAATGATTTTAAAAACTAATTTAAAATGATTTTTAAAAACTGATTTAAAATGAAAATAAAAATCATACTTTTAAAAGGAGAAAAGACGGGATATTTATTATGTAAAAGGAGCAAGACATGATTTTTATATTTTTAAAGTAATAAAAATATGATTTTTATATTTTTAAAGTATTAAAAATATAATCTTTCATATAGTAGAAGGGTAAAAATGTGATTTTTATGGGTGTAGAGAGTTAAAAATATAATTTTTACATGATCGGGATATTAAAAATGTCACCTTTATATATGTAGAAAAATAAAAATGAGATTTTTATAAAGATGAAATCTTTAAATTTGAAAAAGCAAAGTCCACGTTTTTATAAAGGCGAAATCTTTTTATATAGTAGCGTAAATAAAAATTCGATTTTTATATAAAGAACTTTGAAATAAAAATTCGATTTTTATATAAAGAACTTTGAAATAAAAATTCGATTTTTATATAAAGAACTTTGAAATAAAAATTCGATTTTTATATAAAGAACTTTGAAATAAAAATTCGATTTTTATATATTGAATAACATAGTAAAAATTCGATTTTTACATTTGTAGTGAAAGCAGCAACGAAGGTGACAAAAAGGCGAAAAGACGAAGACTTCTGCAAATGTAGAGCCGTGGAGCTAGGATAGCTATTGGTGAGAATTTCTCACCTTTCAATTTAATTTTTCTAGTTATATATATATACTAGGATGCAGACGGTGCTTATTAGAAGCACCCGACACCCGTCCACAAACCATGGACTTGTTTGATTGGTTGTGTAGTTGGTTAGATTATTTGATTTGGATTCGATTGTTTTGGTGAGATGAAATTGATTTGATTGATGTGTGAATGGCGTGGGCCTTCACTAGACCGGGGATAAGGCTAGGCCTTGTCCCGTTTCGAGTATCGTGCCGTTATGCCGCCGAAATTTTCTAAAATATGTTAGAAAATAAAAATATCATTTTATTGTGTAAATGAATTGAATAGAAATTCATAGGTTGAAATAAAATGTTTTATCGTTAAAAATATAAATTTTAACGTGAATGTGAATAAATGAATAGTTATAAACAAATCGGCCGATTTGTTTGCATATACACTGATTTGACTGATATTGATTGGGTCGATAAATTTTACACATCGCCCAACTGCACAAATAAAATCTGTGTTTGATTGTTTGAAACCCCACACGGGTGTTGGGATGAAATTTGAAGTTCACTCATCCTGATTGATTGAATATGTCGATCGATTGATTGACAGGCTGTTATAGGCGTTGAATATCTATATTTGATGCCTTTACAGTGTAGTGCACTTTGGTTGATGGTTGATTATTTTCAATGTTATTATATACATGTGTTGTATGAAAATCCATATAATTAACTTTATATGGTAATTGATTGGGCCTCATTCCAATCGTGAAAATAAAGAATATTTTTATAATAAGAAATATTTGAAATAGAAATATTCGAAATGGAATATTTGAAAATTTCAATATATGAAGCCGTGTTGATTAGATGCGCCATTTTGACGTGAACGATATTTTTATCGATTTTATTCCTTTTGAAATGGATATTGAAAAGTAATTTTGAAATCAAATATTTCGAAATGAATTGAATTGAAAACGATTTCGAAATGAATTGAATTGAAAACGATTTCGAAATGAATTGAATTGAAAACGATTTCGAAATGAATTGAATTGAAAACGAATTCGAAATGAATTGAATTGAAAACGAATTCGAAATGAATTGAATTGAAAACGAATTCGAAATGAATTGAATTGAAAACGAATTCGAAATGAATTGAATTGAAAACGATTTCGAAATGAATTGAATTGAAAATGAATTCAAATTGAATTGAAATTTGAATTGAATTGAAATTTGAATTGAATTGAAATGAATTTTAAAACGGATTTATAAGGAAGGATTCAATTTTGCTTTGAATTGAAATGGAAGTTGAAATAGGTTTTGAAACGATTTTAAAACTATTTATATAATTCGTTTTAAATAAGAATCGACGAAGTATATATTATATATTATATATATAATATAATGGCCTAAATAGAACGCGCCGCGCCGCGGCAGTTCGTGAATTTCGACCATTTATTTCAAACGGACATTGCGGGAGATCCGACCGTCGGATTCTCCTAAAACCGGAACCGTTGGGTTCGTATCGAAAAGAGCTTTCTAATGAATGTTAGAAATTTGAAATCTAACGGTTGGATTTGGAATTATGTCCAAATCAAATTCGAAAAAGGTCGCTGTAAGTGCAGTTCGATGGCCATTGATGGAAATCGACTGTACGGGCCTTGATAAAATTATTAAAAATAGTAATAATTTGTGTAAAATCATAAGAAATGATTTAGAAAGAATTGGGATGAAAAACTCCATATTTGAAAAGATAAAAATAGGTTTTTATCGAAATGAACTAGTTTTGAACTAGAATTATAATTCTATTTATTTTTAAATAAATAAATTGAATTCGAAAAGGGTTTTAAAAGTAACCAAAATTCCAATGATTGCATTGGAGTGGATTTGAATCGAAATTGTCTTCGGAATATTTCGATGTTGGAATTCGTGATTATACAGGTGTTGTTATGGAAATTTGAAAGATATATATGTATATCGTTATTTCCAATACGACATTTGTTAGTCGTAGAATTCGATATTGAATATAAGCCGATATATTTTCTATTCAGAGCCTTGTATTGAATATCGAATGTGATTTGGGTTTGTCGTGAATGGTGTCTTCATTAACACTGTTCTTGAACCCAGTTGAGAAATGATTAAATCTTTTTATTTAGATTTAATGAAGTGTACCAATTAAATAACATTTAATTGGAATTGAATTGATATTGATTTTTGGGTTTATCGTGAACAGTGTTTTAAATAACACTTGTTCTTTAACCCGATAATTAATGAACGTGATTTGGGTTTGTCGTGAATGGTGTCTTCACTAACACTCTTCTTGAACCCAAGTGAGAAAAGATTAAATCTTTTTATTCAGATTTAATGAAGTGTACCAATTAAATAACATTTAATTGGAATTGAATCGATATTGATTTTTGGGTTTATCGTGGACAGTGTTTTAAATAACACTCGTTCTTTAACCCGACGATTAATGAATGTGATTTTGGGTTTATCGTGAACCGTGTTTTTAAATGACACTGATTCTTTAACCCAGTCAAAAGATTAAAACTAAGTGGAGTTTTAATGAATCTTTAATTAGATTGAAAAGATCGAGAATGGAGTATCACCAGTTTTTGCTCCAGGCGATAGTTAAATCTTTAATTGGATTTGAACGTGAAATTTAGAAACTAACTGTCGGTTAGCCAAGCAGAATGGTTTTCTGGATATTGATCTGATGTTGGTTTCGGCCTTCGGGGTTAATATTTGGGGAATTATTCTCTTGATTAATTTACGGTTAGTGACTAATGAATTGGAATGAGGCGTATGTTGTGTTTGTGTAACACTTATTTAAAATATACGCGAGTTATTCGGAAAGACCGGGTTTATCCCATTCTGAATAACTGATACGACGATAAGTCGAAGATGAAGACGATGGTCGAAGACCGGAGGTCTTCACGTCGTTTGGGTGATAACTGATGATCTTGATTGGGCTGTACACCCAAGAAGATGGAAACAGTTAGTGATCGTCCAGACGTACTTGGAGATCGATGGATATGCGGGGTACTAGGTGCCTCCGGTTTCGTTCAGGCCCAGAACGGACTTGTAAATGGACTGTGTGTCTGACATTGGATTTCATTCTGTGTGACTGATATCGGTTGCATAGAGTGGTTTGCCTGTGTGGCATGCTAAGATGCAAATGATCAAGGCTTCTGTTGAAAAGCAAAGTCTTGTGGTGATGATCAAAGCACGGCCTTTGTGGCGTAGCTTTGTGTAACGTTTACTTCGCGAGTTTCACACCCGGTATGAACCAAAAACGGGAGAAAGGACCTCAGGGAGGGCCTGCGTTTCTTCCTAGTTAGAAGTGGCGTCAGTGGTTTTACACGCCCTGACGAGTTTGACTTATGTGGTTGTTGCTGTTGCGAGGCGCCTCGGATTGATCGGTCGTTCTCGAACCGATGGAGTCATTTAGTGGCTCATTTACGCCCCAAAGGGCGGGGAAACGTAGTGTTCAGGCATTTTAATCCACAGCGGTGGACCGGCCCTGTCGCTCCTAGGGTCACTCGAGCTCTGATCCTGAGGCTGGGGCTAGGCAGTCTCGAATCGATTGAGGACTATCTTTTGCCTCGGTTCATAGATGGAAATCCAATTTCCAAATACGAGACTCTGCGGTTTTGATTGTATATCCTATATATGGCGACATAGTGGGATGGGGCGCTTATGCTGCCTATGATTGATACTTATGATTTGAAGTTGTTTTATACACTATGCACTTATTATAGTATCAAATGATTTGTTTTAAACGTATCAAGCATTCTTTGGCTGTTATAAGGGAAAACCCTATCCCCCGGTTTGCGTTGCATTGTGTGATAGGAACTGGGTCTTATAACAGCTTCATCTTTCTTTATTTAGCATTGCGCTGCTGTTTTATGCACTGGTATTCTTGGGAGGAAACCCGTTCCGTGTTATACGGCGTGGTCCCTTGATTTACCTAACTTTTAAAATAAAGAATAATAACTATTTTAGTTCTCACACCAGTCACATGACTGACCTGGAGTTTATTGTTTTAACCTAAACTCTGGGTGCCCTTATTTTGACACGGGCAGCTAGTAGTTTTGGTTTTGCAGATTTATATTCACAGGATCCTGGTTTACAGCTGGAACGATATCCGGAAAGCTTTGTATCCGTATATCTTCTTCTAGTTGTGTATTGTATTATTTTCCGCTGCGATGTATTTAAATGTAATTTAAATCTCTGATATTTCTGTGTAATATTCTTTTATACTCTGCATATTCTTGTAATCTGATGCATCGTTGTAATATACAATGAAATGTTCTTTTATATGCATTCTGTTGTGGCTTGTTCTCGAACTATCCGACGCTTTCCTTTACGGGGAAGTTGCGGGTCTTCACATTTGGTATCAGAGCTTTGGTTTACAAAGCAGAGAACAAGGCACATTAGAAACATACGAAAGAGTTCATCAGATATTGGATTAGCAATATCCAATGAGAATGACTCGTTAGAGATAGGATCAGTAGTATCCTAGAACGGGTGTGAAGAGTATATTTTTCTAATGAAAACAAACTTTTGTTTTGAAAATTTAAATCAATTATTCGTATTTGATTATCCATTTATATTGATGTGGACAATCCAGTATATATAGATTTTGCGTATACGTCTGATCCGCGTGTATTCGAAATTTTAATATATTGGATAGATATAGCATCACACTCTAGTCGCCCGAAGATGGTACTGATGATTGTCATGACATCATCAGTATTTATGTTCGTGTCTCGAAGGTGTGATTCTCTATATATTTCCATTAGGCTGGTGTGAGAACCCAAAACTTATATATAGCTAGAATACATCGTTGTGATTTGGCATCAAAAACATGATTTTTGTATATATATCAAATTATGAATTTGAAACGTTAAATTCACTAATTGATTGATGTTTGTGTTGTTTGTTTAGTTGTTTGCTAATTTTTAACCATTTATGCCTAATTTAACCAAATATTGATTGTATTGAAAATTGGTCGCGTTTGCTTGCATATACATATACTTATATTGAACAGGTCATAGCAAGGAGGCTAGAGCAGAGAATAAAATTTGTTTGCCCGACAAATAGGTACATGTTTACTACATAATTTCCTGTTTTGTTTGGGTGATGATGATTTTGTGAGCCTATTGGCTAGCCGCTTGGCTTTTTCTTTTTCTTTTTGAGATCTGAAGGACCGGGAACGCTATTTGCAATTTCCCGATGCTCCCATTGCAGGGGAGGTTATGGCGAAATTTTTCAAAAATTTAGGGAGTTAGCCAAATTTTTGAAATTTTGAAAATTCTCAGAAACTAAAGAGTTGGAGAATGGAAGCCTGATCGATCGTAGAGCTGAATAATCAAACCACTTTCGACTTTGTTCCTTTTCGGGGACGAAAAGTTTTAAGTGGGGGAGATTGTAACAACCCGTAAAATGTGAGCCAGTTTGAAATTTTTATTTTGGCCATTTTAGCGAGTTTTGATTATTTAAAATGAATTATTTTAAATAATAACGACGAGAAAATTTAATTCAAATGGAATTCGACGTATATATTATATACGCCGTCGTTAGAATATAAATAATTATATATAATTATAAATAGAATTGAAAATGGCGCGGTAGTTCGATAATTCGATTTCAAACTTCAATTGAATGTACCGGGTGCAAAACAATCCGGATTTTAGTGAAACCAAAAATAATGGAATCTAATAGTGAATATCTTTCTAACGAATCCGAAAAATCAAGATTTCATATCAGGAATCAAAAGATATGTCCAGTTGAAATTTCTGAATAGTCGCTATGGAATTCAGACCCTTAAAAATGGACATTTTGCAAACGAGCTCGGATTTCGACGAAACCACTTTCGTTGGGTCCGTGATGTTAAGTTATTGCTAGATTCCAAATTTCATAATTTTTCGAATCAATATGTGAGCGTGGCATAGGAAAACGTGTTTTGACCATTTCAGTTGATTTTAATCGACTGGAAATTGGCCATTTTTCTAACGGTCTCAGAATTCGACGAAACTAGTTTTGTTAGGACCGTATCGTCAATACGAAGCTAGAAAATATTTTTCTGGAATTTTTCTAGTTAGTATGTGACCCCGGTAATTTGAAATGTACGTTTAAAATTCAATATAGTGATTTAAATGTAAATTAAAAGGAAACTGATCGAAACGGTCGATTCAGCTTGCGGTACATATCCCATTGTGTTCGGAATGGGGGTGAAACGCTATGGGCGACAGGCGGTGGGCCTCGTTTCGAGGTCTTATGAAAAAGTCAACTTTAGGTTGAATTAAATAATAATAAAATAAAATAAAAAAAAAGGGAAATCCCCTTTCCTTTATCTCTGGCCCCCCCCCCTAATTTTCATTTAAATCGAATCGAAAAAAAAAAGAAAAAAAAAAAAAAAGGAAAAAAAAAAAAGGAGTGAACCCTCGATGACCAGTCGCCCCACCTGGAGGACCTCGCCGCCGCCTAGGGCAGGCGCACCCCCTCCGACCTCCTGACCTCGCGCCTTCCTCTCCCCTCGCGCTCATCTCCTTCCTCCCTTCGAATCGAAGACGCAAACGCCAGAGCCTCCCCCCACCGTGACGACCGCCGACGAATTGAAGGCCGCCAGCCCCCCCACCTCCTCGCGATGGCCCGCCACCCCACCACGCTGCGCCCCGGCACCAACCGCCACCTCCGGCAACGTCCCCCCCCCTTCTCTCTCTCACGCAGTAAGTATTTATTTATTTTTTTTATTTATTTATTTTATAAAACCTGATTTTAAATATTTTTAAAACCTGATTTTAAATATTTTTAAAAACTGATTATAAAATATTTTTAAAAACTGATTTTAAACCATTTTTAAAAACTGATTTTAAACCATTTTTAAAAACTGATTTTAAAGCATTGTAAAAACTGATTTTTTTTATTATTTTAGATTTTAAAACTGAAATTTATAAATGATTTTAAAAACTAATTTAAAATGATTTTTAAAAACTGATTTAAAATGAAAATAAAAATCATACTTTTAAAAGGAGAAAAGACGGGATATTTATTATGTAAAAGGAGCAAGACATGATTTTTATATTTTTAAAGTAATAAAAATATGATTTTTATATTTTTAAAGTATTAAAAATATAATCTTTCATATAGTAGAAGGGTAAAAATGTGATTTTTATGGGTGTAGAGAGTTAAAAATATAATTTTTACATGATCGGGATATTAAAAATGTCACCTTTATATATGTAGAAAAATAAAAATGAGATTTTTATAAAGATGAAATCTTTAAATTTGAAAAAGCAAAGTCCACGTTTTTATAAAGGCGAAATCTTTTTATATAGTAGCGTAAATAAAAATTCGATTTTTATATAAAGAACTTTGAAATAAAAATTCGATTTTTATATAAAGAACTTTGAAATAAAAATTCGATTTTTATATAAAGAACTTTGAAATAAAAATTCGATTTTTATATAAAGAACTTTGAAATAAAAATTCGATTTTTATATATTGAATAACATAGTAAAAATTCGATTTTTACATTTGTAGTGAAAGCAGCAACGAAGGTGACAAAAAGGCGAAAAGACGAAGACTTCTGCAAATGTAGAGCCGTGGAGCTAGGATAGCTATTGGTGAGAATTTCTCACCTTTCAATTTAATTTTTCTAGTTATATATATATACTAGGATGCAGACGGTGCTTATTAGAAGCACCCGACACCCGTCCACAAACCATGGACTTGTTTGATTGGTTGTGTAGTTGGTTAGATTATTTGATTTGGATTCGATTGTTTTGGTGAGATGAAATTGATTTGATTGATGTGTGAATGGCGTGGGCCTTCACTAGACCGGGGATAAGGCTAGGCCTTGTCCCGTTTCGAGTATCGTGCCGTTATGCCGCCGAAATTTTCTAAAATATGTTAGAAAATAAAAATATCATTTTATTGTGTAAATGAATTGAATAGAAATTCATAGGTTGAAATAAAATGTTTTATCGTTAAAAATATAAATTTTAACGTGAATGTGAATAAATGAATAGTTATAAACAAATCGGCCGATTTGTTTGCATATACACTGATTTGACTGATATTGATTGGGTCGATAAATTTTACACATCGCCCAACTGCACAAATAAAATCTGTGTTTGATTGTTTGAAACCCCACACGGGTGTTGGGATGAAATTTGAAGTTCACTCATCCTGATTGATTGAATATGTCGATCGATTGATTGACAGGCTGTTATAGGCGTTGAATATCTATATTTGATGCCTTTACAGTGTAGTGCACTTTGGTTGATGGTTGATTATTTTCAATGTTATTATATACATGTGTTGTATGAAAATCCATATAATTAACTTTATATGGTAATTGATTGGGCCTCATTCCAATCGTGAAAATAAAGAATATTTTTATAATAAGAAATATTTGAAATAGAAATATTCGAAATGGAATATTTGAAAATTTCAATATATGAAGCCGTGTTGATTAGATGCGCCATTTTGACGTGAACGATATTTTTATCGATTTTATTCCTTTTGAAATGGATATTGAAAAGTAATTTTGAAATCAAATATTTCGAAATGAATTGAATTGAAAACGATTTCGAAATGAATTGAATTGAAAACGATTTCGAAATGAATTGAATTGAAAACGATTTCGAAATGAATTGAATTGAAAACGAATTCGAAATGAATTGAATTGAAAACGAATTCGAAATGAATTGAATTGAAAACGAATTCGAAATGAATTGAATTGAAAACGAATTCGAAATGAATTGAATTGAAAACGATTTCGAAATGAATTGAATTGAAAATGAATTCAAATTGAATTGAAATTTGAATTGAATTGAAATTTGAATTGAATTGAAATGAATTTTAAAACGGATTTATAAGGAAGGATTCAATTTTGCTTTGAATTGAAATGGAAGTTGAAATAGGTTTTGAAACGATTTTAAAACTATTTATATAATTCGTTTTAAATAAGAATCGACGAAGTATATATTATATATTATATATATAATATAATGGCCTAAATAGAACGCGCCGCGCCGCGGCAGTTCGTGAATTTCGACCATTTATTTCAAACGGACATTGCGGGAGATCCGACCGTCGGATTCTCCTAAAACCGGAACCGTTGGGTTCGTATCGAAAAGAGCTTTCTAATGAATGTTAGAAATTTGAAATCTAACGGTTGGATTTGGAATTATGTCCAAATCAAATTCGAAAAAGGTCGCTGTAAGTGCAGTTCGATGGCCATTGATGGAAATCGACTGTACGGGCCTTGATAAAATTATTAAAAATAGTAATAATTTGTGTAAAATCATAAGAAATGATTTAGAAAGAATTGGGATGAAAAACTCCATATTTGAAAAGATAAAAATAGGTTTTTATCGAAATGAACTAGTTTTGAACTAGAATTATAATTCTATTTATTTTTAAATAAATAAATTGAATTCGAAAAGGGTTTTAAAAGTAACCAAAATTCCAATGATTGCATTGGAGTGGATTTGAATCGAAATTGTCTTCGGAATATTTCGATGTTGGAATTCGTGATTATACAGGTGTTGTTATGGAAATTTGAAAGATATATATGTATATCGTTATTTCCAATACGACATTTGTTAGTCGTAGAATTCGATATTGAATATAAGCCGATATATTTTCTATTCAGAGCCTTGTATTGAATATCGAATGTGATTTGGGTTTGTCGTGAATGGTGTCTTCATTAACACTGTTCTTGAACCCAGTTGAGAAATGATTAAATCTTTTTATTTAGATTTAATGAAGTGTACCAATTAAATAACATTTAATTGGAATTGAATTGATATTGATTTTTGGGTTTATCGTGAACAGTGTTTTAAATAACACTTGTTCTTTAACCCGATAATTAATGAACGTGATTTGGGTTTGTCGTGAATGGTGTCTTCACTAACACTCTTCTTGAACCCAAGTGAGAAAAGATTAAATCTTTTTATTCAGATTTAATGAAGTGTACCAATTAAATAACATTTAATTGGAATTGAATCGATATTGATTTTTGGGTTTATCGTGGACAGTGTTTTAAATAACACTCGTTCTTTAACCCGACGATTAATGAATGTGATTTTGGGTTTATCGTGAACCGTGTTTTTAAATGACACTGATTCTTTAACCCAGTCAAAAGATTAAAACTAAGTGGAGTTTTAATGAATCTTTAATTAGATTGAAAAGATCGAGAATGGAGTATCACCAGTTTTTGCTCCAGGCGATAGTTAAATCTTTAATTGGATTTGAACGTGAAATTTAGAAACTAACTGTCGGTTAGCCAAGCAGAATGGTTTTCTGGATATTGATCTGATGTTGGTTTCGGCCTTCGGGGTTAATATTTGGGGAATTATTCTCTTGATTAATTTACGGTTAGTGACTAATGAATTGGAATGAGGCGTATGTTGTGTTTGTGTAACACTTATTTAAAATATACGCGAGTTATTCGGAAAGACCGGGTTTATCCCATTCTGAATAACTGATACGACGATAAGTCGAAGATGAAGACGATGGTCGAAGACCGGAGGTCTTCACGTCGTTTGGGTGATAACTGATGATCTTGATTGGGCTGTACACCCAAGAAGATGGAAACAGTTAGTGATCGTCCAGACGTACTTGGAGATCGATGGATATGCGGGGTACTAGGTGCCTCCGGTTTCGTTCAGGCCCAGAACGGACTTGTAAATGGACTGTGTGTCTGACATTGGATTTCATTCTGTGTGACTGATATCGGTTGCATAGAGTGGTTTGCCTGTGTGGCATGCTAAGATGCAAATGATCAAGGCTTCTGTTGAAAAGCAAAGTCTTGTGGTGATGATCAAAGCACGGCCTTTGTGGCGTAGCTTTGTGTAACGTTTACTTCGCGAGTTTCACACCCGGTATGAACCAAAAACGGGAGAAAGGACCTCAGGGAGGGCCTGCGTTTCTTCCTAGTTAGAAGTGGCGTCAGTGGTTTTACACGCCCTGACGAGTTTGACTTATGTGGTTGTTGCTGTTGCGAGGCGCCTCGGATTGATCGGTCGTTCTCGAACCGATGGAGTCATTTAGTGGCTCATTTACGCCCCAAAGGGCGGGGAAACGTAGTGTTCAGGCATTTTAATCCACAGCGGTGGACCGGCCCTGTCGCTCCTAGGGTCACTCGAGCTCTGATCCTGAGGCTGGGGCTAGGCAGTCTCGAATCGATTGAGGACTATCTTTTGCCTCGGTTCATAGATGGAAATCCAATTTCCAAATACGAGACTCTGCGGTTTTGATTGTATATCCTATATATGGCGACATAGTGGGATGGGGCGCTTATGCTGCCTATGATTGATACTTATGATTTGAAGTTGTTTTATACACTATGCACTTATTATAGTATCAAATGATTTGTTTTAAACGTATCAAGCATTCTTTGGCTGTTATAAGGGAAAACCCTATCCCCCGGTTTGCGTTGCATTGTGTGATAGGAACTGGGTCTTATAACAGCTTCATCTTTCTTTATTTAGCATTGCGCTGCTGTTTTATGCACTGGTATTCTTGGGAGGAAACCCGTTCCGTGTTATACGGCGTGGTCCCTTGATTTACCTAACTTTTAAAATAAAGAATAATAACTATTTTAGTTCTCACACCAGTCACATGACTGACCTGGAGTTTATTGTTTTAACCTAAACTCTGGGTGCCCTTATTTTGACACGGGCAGCTAGTAGTTTTGGTTTTGCAGATTTATATTCACAGGATCCTGGTTTACAGCTGGAACGATATCCGGAAAGCTTTGTATCCGTATATCTTCTTCTAGTTGTGTATTGTATTATTTTCCGCTGCGATGTATTTAAATGTAATTTAAATCTCTGATATTTCTGTGTAATATTCTTTTATACTCTGCATATTCTTGTAATCTGATGCATCGTTGTAATATACAATGAAATGTTCTTTTATATGCATTCTGTTGTGGCTTGTTCTCGAACTATCCGACGCTTTCCTTTACGGGGAAGTTGCGGGTCTTCACATTCTTCTATTATAATTTTCTTTCTTATCTATTCTCAGACTCTATTTTCTTTCATTAACTATCCGGTATTTCCGATGCTTGAATAGTCGACATTGAGTACATGTCGGTTACTCAGGATCGCGAAAACCCGGGTCGTTACAATCGCATACTTAAGTATGCCACATTATCCATTAACAACGCATCACTGAATTCCAGTATATAACCTCTAAGCTCGTACGTCTTAGAGAAGAGTGTTAAGCAAGAGAGTAATTCTCCGCTACCAAATAGATATATATTGATAAAACTGTGCTACGAAGTTAATTACAATATTAGACACACAATCCATAAATGTCCGTTTTGGATCTGAACGAAACACCAATCCGAAAATCTCCAAATATATTCAAACCTCATGCTACTTATAATCTGGTATCGGGTGGCCTATCCAACCGAGACATCAGCAATCAATCTGAACAATTCAAAGAATCCCAATCTTCATTCGTCGCTTTCCAAGTCTTGAATTGCTCCATAATGCAATATTATTACCTGGAATGGTTTTCGAACGTATATTCGATCCCAGTCTTTGCAAGTAATAAGCGTACTTTTAAAATCAGTAGCTATGGACTATACAAGTTTCTCAATTCAAATCTCCTTCTCAAAACATCATTAATTCATTTCAATTTAAGGTTGGATTCATTCAATTCCTATAAATCCCGTTATCATCTTAATTCTTGAAATTCAATATTCATTTCCAACCTTATATTTCAAAAGCCAAATCCATTTATTCGTCATTATCTCTTTCAATAAGCTTCAAAATCACCAAATTTTAATTTGGATTTAAATTTATGGTAATTCAAATGATTGACATTTCAAATATAAGTTTAAAACAGAATTTAATCGACTTATATTTGATATCGATTCACAAACTCGGGCAAACACTATCAGAATTTGGATATGAATATGGTTTACTATTTCTGATAGTATTCGTCCAATCATGGGATTCCATATTGAATATCTGACGACTAACTCTATTCAAAATTCATTTCCTTTTTTTATTCAAATTTCCCAAATCTTACTTACCATAAATTTCATCCTATACATTTTAAAATCTTTTAACGTATAAACAAATCCTTTACCCATAATTTAAACAATGGTTCATGGTTTAAAATCTTCAATTTCAATCCTTTCAAAGAAATGGTATAACAACGTTAAAAGCATTACGGAAAGCGCTGAGAAATGGCGACTTAACCATACAGATCTAAAATATAAATCCATCGTTTTTCGTTTCAAGTCAATTCAATTCGAAATGTTCAAGTTATAATCATTTGAAATTTAAGATCGATATAAGCCATATAACATTTCTAGATATAAATCGCCAAATTCCTCTTCCTAGAATAGATTAAATTCCATAACTTATATTCAGAACCATATTCTGAATTTCCTTTATCTTTCCATTCCAATTTCAAAATATCTTTATTTCAAAGCCCATTATTTGAAATTTAAATATGCATGGTCACTATGCGACATTTATTAATTTAAATTCTAATTTATTTCTAAGTTTAAACCATTTCAAATTTAAATTTCAAATTATATTTTGTATTAACCGTCCCGTTCGTCGGATCAGTTAGGGATAGCCAAGGAGAGCAGGAAACTATATTTCCAAACCCAAGTCTAGACACTATCCTCTCTATCATCCTAGAACGTTCTGGCATATTATAAACAAAAACATTATCAATATATATTTAAAACCATTTTCAAATTTTCAAATCTCCTTTCGAATTAAACTAGACTTAAAAATAATATATTTAATATTTAAAAATCAATCTTCATTTGTAACACCCCGTGTATTCTATAACTGTGAAATTAACAAATTAAAGTATAATTAATTTGAAATCAAAGAACTAAGGGAAACGGGATACGCCATTGCGTTCGTCTCGGAAAAATATGCGAAATAGAGTCCGAGTTTTCGAAAAACGGAGTCCGTATGAAGAAGATATAGCCTCCGGAAGTTTCTGAATTAAGTTTAAAATTAAAAATCGGGCCCAATTGGCCAGGGCGGGAAAATTCCCGCCTAAGACACCCAGGTCGACTGGGCTGTCGACCTGGTCTAGCCAGGTCGACAGGGCTGTCGACAGGGCTGTCGACAGGGCTGTCGACCTGGTCCAGACCCAGGTCGAACCCAGTCCACCCTGGCTGACCTAGTCTTTGTTGGTCGATTTTCAGAAGCATGCTTTGTCATTAGGGCTAGGTGGCAGGCTCTAATTGGTCTCTCTTTCGAATGAATGGCTACGATCAATCCAAGCAACATCGAGGGTCCTAATCAGTTCATAAACTCTATAAAAATGACCCTAGACTCTACCTAACCTAAGTCTCTAACACAATTCTCTAGCCTCCATTGCTCTCTCTCCTTCTAATTAAAAATAAAAATGGCGTCGCTACTCTGCTAGAATCAAAACTAGAAGTCAATCAACATCATCCTAAATTCAAATTTGAGATAAAAGCTTCTGCAACAATTCTGTAACAACTAAAGTTCTTTCTTTAATCCAATCAAGGCAAGTACAGTTATTTTCCGCTATAAACGTTAATTATAATTTTGATATGTTTTTAATTCTGAATCTGAGATTGTGTATATATTCTCTTCTGTCAGATCTGTTTTTCTGTGACTGTTCTGTATCACTTTTCTTCTTTTCTGTTTCTATAGCCAGGCTACCACGAGCCTGTGCCTGATCTCATAAGAGATGAACGTATGAACGCAAATTTTGGGATAAATAATGAATGATGCGAAATTTGACAAGACTGAATTGAATGTATGACTTTAGGTCTGAGGCATAAAATATATTGGACATGTGACTTGGGATTGGATGCATAAATTTGACTATGAACATATAATTTATATATGTTGTATGCATAGTGTATGTTGTAATTTAGATCTGTAATTAATTAAAAAAAAAATGAGCATATGTTGTAAACTAGATTTGGATCTATGCATATTCTATGATAGAAGAAAAGAGGAACCATTGTATGATTACATATGATTTGAGACTTTGGACAAAATGCATATAAAAGTCAAGATCTGATTTTTTTAGAAGATATGATTTAAAGATTTAGATTGTTGGGTATATTTTGCATAATGATTTATGACTTAATAAGAAGAAGGATATGGAAACGTAGGTGTAAAAGATTTACATTAATTAGGATCTCTACTATTGTGATTACACCTAAATAGGGAATTTTGCATATATGGCATGCATTGTAATTAATGATCATATTTGGTATAATTTATATGTGAATCTGCTGTATAAGGTTAGTTTAACAAAAATTAGAACATATGTTATAGGGTAAATTATGTCCATATTCTGCGCTATGTAAATGTATGCAAACATGGAAGTATATGATCTTATTGTGAACCACGACAATTATTTAGGCATATGAATTTAGGCCTAATTTATGTTTAGGCAAGGCATGTAAATAGAACCTTTAGAAATATTAAACCTGCTAAATTTGTCATTTACTGAATCCGTTGAAAATGCCTATTTTGCTTATTTGCTAAGTTGCCTAAAACTGCTAGTTCTGTTATATTGCATAGACTGCTAATTAGATTGAAATGCCAAATCTGTTAAATTTGTCTGTTGAGATGCCTAACCTGTTATATGCCAAAATCTGCTAAGTTGCTAAATCTATTAAATCCGTTAAGTCATATAATCTGGAAAAAATCTGCTATCTGCTAAAATCTGTTATCTGCTGTGTTGATATAATCATCCTGTTATTGATATAATCTGAATTGGCATATATATATATTGGGCGTGCGCATAAACGGTAAATTATTAATTAATTGGCCGCAAAGATAAACATGGCTAACTCGAGGTTAGAATGAGTTTGCGGCGTAATTCTGCCCGGAACCGCCCGGCACATCCAGTGGCCGCAAACAATAGGTTCTAATGTGAGAAGTTAGTCATAACCTGCTTAAGACACGAGGTTAGGTCTGGCTTGTGGCAGAAGTCTTCCCGGAACCGCCCGGCCCATCCAGCGGCCACAAGCTAGCGACCTAATGTGAGAGGTCTGGGCATTAATAATTAATTAATGCAAATCTAAGGTAAGAATGACGTTTAAAATGTATTGGGGAAAATAGGGATAAACCAACGGGATTAATAGGTGTAGTAAACCCGTCCAATACAAAGTTAGACAAATCTGAAAAATCTGTACATCTGATCCGTTAGTCTGAAAACTTGTTAACTTAATTTGTGAACTAGTAAATCTGAATTCCGTATGTCTGAACTTGTGAACAAATAAATCTGAAATCTGCTAGTCTGGGGACACAAGGTTAGGAGGGGAATTACTTGTGTCATCTGTTGTTCGGGACCCATATTAGTCAGTAACCCTTTCTGGTATCAAAACTTTGACCCAACAGTAGGTAGGGTCCGGGCACGCTTACTGAACTAATTATAAGTGGTTCATTCTGATAATGGCGAGGGGTGTTGATGGTGCGTTCCAACCGGGTCATGTGCGTGCATGGATCCCGGTCTGCCTCTGAGGATGTAAGACGCCGTGACATCTGTAAATAGGACTGTGCCAATTGGTTGTCACTTTAGGGAGTGATACACCCTACTGTGGGGCCGACACAGGATATTTATGTATTAGGGAGCCGATCGCTTGGGGTAGGGTTTTAGGGTACGCTTAGTTCTGTCTGTTTCTGTTGGTACCGTCTGTTTCTGTTGGGCGGTAACACCTGTCTGTTTCTGTGTGGTACCGTCTGTTCGGGTGGTAAAGGCCCATTACTAGTGTACACCTAATTCTACATTCTGTTTCCGTAGGGATAAATCTGTTTCTGCTTCTGTCTGTTTCTGATCGGGTAGTAAAGGCCCATTATTAGCATTCTGTTTCTGTTAAAGTATTCTGTACCCGTTCCTGCTTCAATTTAGACATTAGGGTGGTATTTAATTCTGCTATACTAGGATTAGTGCAGAGAAGTGTAAAACAATAGTTTATATCATTCTGTTTTTCTGTTATATCTGCTACACCTGTTACAGTTATCTCACATCCAGTTTTATATTCATATCATATTATTATTATCTGTTCATATGCTGAAAGTCACTGGACTTGCCAGACTTTTTGTCTGACCCTTGTTGTTTCGCCTCCTTTCTTCCGTTTCCCCCCCAGGTTATCCAAGGAGGGAATACTTTAGCTTGATCCAGATTTCTCTTTGCTTGAAGTGCTTAAAGTATGGCTTGGATCTGTATAGCTTCCGTTCCATGGGGATTATGATTTTAAACCATGCATTTTGAAGGCTTTTGTACAAGACTGATATTTTGTACTTGAATTCTGAAATTGAAAGGATGCAACCATATTAATTTCTGTTTCCGCTGTAATAAAGTTAAAATTTTTCAAGTACTGTTTTATCTGTCTTGTAAGTTTCTGTTCTGTTTACTAAAATGCTCCACCAAAGTTAAGGCATTCCCTTTGTGAGTGACCTTAACGGAGGTGGGGTGTTACACTTGGTATCAGAGCTGAAGGTTACCAGATTTTATAAAAAAGTTTTGAAAATTATTTTCAAAAAAAAAGGTTTTGAAAGGAAGTATTTTCAAAAAAAAAAAAGCTTATTTTGAAAAACATAATCCCCAAGAGCCATATATCTTTCTTTCAGTCCTTTTTGTATTGAACCTTTCCTTTTTCATTTCAGCATGTCTGAAGCATCTGAGATACCAGAGGGTGTTCATGTACCCGGTTGGTTTCGTCAATATCTTGAGGCTAGGACCGCCGCTGCAGGTCCAGCAAATGATCCCCCTCTTCCACCCCCTCCTCGTGCAATTGCTTTCTCAAAGATCTGTAGAGATTTTAGGGCCATGGGTGGGAAGGATTTCAAAGGAACTGAATCATTCGTAGAAGCAAGGAATTGGCTCAAAGAAACTGAGGATCTATTCGTTATCTTCGAGGTGGACGATAGGCAGAAGGTACAGTTGGCAGTATGGCTGCTCAAAGACGAAGCTTCCTACTGGTGGGAAGTCACTAACGCTGAGAGGCCGATTGAGACATGGATGGATTTCAGAACAAGGTTTGAGACAAAATTCCTCTTGCAAGCTGAACGAAGTTTACAATTGGAAAAGTTCTTGTCTCTTAAGCAAGGAAGTATGACGGTCAAGGAATACGTCAACCAGTTCAACCAACTAGCAAGATTCGGATTGGATTTAGTCAACACTCAGCATAAAAAGGCTCTCCGCTTTGTTAAAGGATTGAATGAGCCACTGCACAGCCTAGCCATGACCCATGTACCCATGGGAGCAACTTACGAGAAATTGGTGGATATGGCACTACTGCACGAGGAAGACAAGGGCCCGAAAGAGACAAAGAAGGAAGAACCACAGAATAAGAAAGCGGGACCCAAAAAGGAAACACAAAAGAAGGATGAGAAGTCTGAAGATAAGAAAGGGAAAAAGTGCTTTACTTGTGGGAGCTCAACTCATCTGAACAAGGATTGCAGAAAAAGGAAGGGCGCTTGCTTCAACTGTGGGGAGATGGGACACTTCACTAGGGACTGCCCGAAGAGACGAGGACAAGGAGGGCAGGCGAACACTCTTGAGGCTAGTGGCTAGGATAGAAATAGGAAAATTTCTATAGTAGGTTTAATTTCTTTATCTGATTATGACATTTTCTGATTCTGGTATTTTGATTTTGTAATCGATACTCTGCACTTTAATGCTAGTATTATTTCTGAATTCCGCTATAGACTCAGACCCATAAGGGTTATGGATCATCTGTTTGAGATTGGGGTTTGAGGGATATCTGTGTTAGGCGTCAAGTATGACGCATACATTCTGAGTTTTCGTGGGGTATGATTTTATCATGCTTAACTTCCTAAGAATCATTAGGGAACCTGATCTGTACCAGTAGTCTGTAAATATCTAAATACTTTTTATAGGATTTCCAGTTTTGACATTGTCTAAAGAAGGTGATCCTCTGGGTGTCAATTTGATGTTGGTTTCGGTCTTTGGGGCCGATACTTAGGACCCATGTCTAATGGGAACCAAATTTTCGTTCTATCTGTACTCGCTTCCATCATTCGACTGTATCCTATCGATCGAATATTTGAACTTTAGGTAGAAACTAATGGGTGTAAACATGTGTTTGAGACATGTTATGTTTGATGGTTGCAAGTGGATGCAAGTGGTTGCTAGTGGTTGCCCGTGGATGCATATACACACACTAGGCACTAGATCGGCTCGAAAACACTCTCATACTGCATATGGATGGGTGAGCATTTTTCAATTCTTGTGGATGCAAAATGGTTGATTCAGCACATGGATGTTGCATTTGAGTGAATGATTGTGCACTCATATAGAAATAATATATATCATCAGAATTCTATTGCATACATGTTGGACTCATGGCACTGACATAATTCGCATTAAGGAGGTCAACTGAATCAGTAGACCGCCTGATCTTTGCATTAGATAAGGAACATATACACACACTTTTGCATATGTTCATACAACATTAGAAGTTTTCTAAGGACAATGGATGCTTGTGGATGATGGTTGAGTAGATGGGTGATTGGATGGTAGGACACATTCTTCTTAACTTGAAGATTTCGGGGATGAAATCCTTTTAAGTGGGGGAGAATGTAATACCCCGTGTATTCTATAACTGTGAAATTAACAAATTAAAGTATAATTAATTTGAAATCAAAGAACTAAGGGAAACGGGATACGCCATTGCGTTCGTCTCGGAAAAATATGCGAAATAGAGTCCGAGTTTTCGAAAAACGGAGTCCGTATGAAGAAGATATAGCCTCCGGAAGTTTCTGAATTAAGTTTAAAATTAAAAATCGGGCCCAATTGGCCAGGGCGGGAAAATTCCCGCCTAAGACACCCAGGTCGACTGGGCTGTCGACCTGGTCTAGCCAGGTCGACAGGGCTGTCGACAGGGCTGTCGACCTAGTCCAGACCCAGGTCGAACCCAGTCCACCCTGGCTGGCCTAGTCTTTGTTGGTCGATTTTCAGAAGCATGCTTTGTCATTAGGGCTAGGTGGCAGGCTCTAATTGGTCTCTCTTTCGAATGAATGGCTACGATCAATCCAAGCAACATCGAGGGTCCTAATCAGTTCATAAACTCTATAAAAATGACCCTAGACTCTACCTAACCTAAGTCTCTAACACAATTCTCTAGCCTCCATTGCTCTCTCTCCTTCTAATTAAAAATAAAAATGGCGTCGCTACTCTGCTAGAATCAAAACTAGAAGTCAATCAACATCATCCTAAATTCAAATTTGAGATAAAAGCTTCTGCAACAATTTTGTAACAACTAAAGTTCTTTCTTTAATCCAATCAAGGCAAGTACAGTTATTTTCCGCTATAAACGTTAATTATAATTTTGATATGTTTTTAATTCTGAATCTGAGATTGTGTATATATTCTCTTCTGTCAGATCTGTTTTTCTGTGACTGTTCTGTATCCCTTTTCTTCTTTTCTGTTTCTATAGCCAGGCTACCACGAGCCTGTGCCTGATCTCATAAGAGATGAACGTATGAACGCAAATTTTGGGATAAATAATGAATGATGCGAAATTTGACAAGACTGAATTGAATGTATGACTTTAGGTCTGAGGCATAAAATATATTGGACATGTGACTTGGGATTGGATGCATAAATTTGACTATGAACATATAATTTATATATGTTGTATGCATAGTGTATGTTGTAATTTAGATCTGTAATTAATTAAAAAAAAATGAGCATATGTTGTAAACTAGATTTGGATCTATGCATATTCTATGATAGAAGAAAAGAGGAACCATTGTATGATTACATATGATTTGAGACTTTGGACAAAATGCATATAAAAGTCAAGATCTGATTTTTTTAGAAGATATGATTTAAAGATTTAGATTGTTGGGTATATTTTGCATAATGATTCATGACTTAATAAGAAGAAGGATATGGAAACGTAGGTGTAAAAGATTTACATTAATTAGGATCTCTACTATTGTGATTACACCTAAATAGGGAATTTTGCATATATGGCATGCATTGTAATTAATGATCATATTTGGTATAATTTATATGTGAATCTGCTGTATAAGGTTAGTTTAACAAAAATTAGAACATATGTTATAGGGTAAATTATGTCCATATTATGCGCTATGTAAATGTATGCAAACATGGAAGTATATGATCTTATTGTGAACCACGACAATTATTTAGGCATATGAATTTAGGCCTAATTTATGTTTAGGTAAGGCATGTAAATAGAACCTTTAGAAATATTAAACCTGCTAAATCTGTCATTTACTGAATCCGTTGAAAATGCCTATTTTGCTAATTTGCTAAGTTGCCTAAAACTGCTAGTTCTGTTATATTGCATAGACTGCTAATTAGATTGAAATGCCAAATCTGTTAAATTTGTCTGTTGAGATGCCTAACCTGTTATATGCCAAAATCTGCTAAGTTGCTAATTCTATTAAATCCGTTAAGTCATATAATCTGGAAAAAATCTGCTATCTGCTAAAATCTGTTATCTGCTGTGTTGATATAATCATCCTGTTATTGATATAATCTGAATTGGCATATATATATATTGGGCGTGCGCATAAACGGTAAATTATTAATTAATTGGCCGCAAAGATAAACATGGCTAACTCGAGGTTAGAATGAGTTTGCGGCGTAATTCTGCCCGGAACCGCGCGGCACATCCAGTGGCCGCAAACAATAGGTTCTAATGTGAGAAGTTAGTCATAACCTGCTTAAGACACGAGGTTAGGTCTGGCTTGTGGCAGAAGTCTGCCTGGAACCGCCCGGCCCATCCAGCGGCCACAAGCTAGCGACCTAATGTGAGAGGTCTGGGCATTAATAATTAATTAATGCAAATCTAAGATAAGAATGACGTCTAAAACGTATTGGGGAAAATAGGGATAAACCAACGGGATTAATAGGTGTAGTAAACCCGTCCAATACAAAGTTAGACAAATCTGAAAAATCTGTACATCTGATCCGTTAGTCTGAAAACTTGTTAACTTAATTTGTGAACTAGTAAATCTGAATTCCGTATGTCTGAACTTGTAAACAAATAAATCTGAAATCTGCTAGTCTGGGGACACAAGGTTAGGAGGGGAATTACTTGTGTCATCTGTTGTTCGGGACCCATATTAGTCAGTAACCCTTTCTGGTATCAAAACTTTGACCCAACAGTAGGTAGGGTCCGGGCACGCTTACTGAACTAATTATAAGTGGTTCATTCTGATAATGGCGAGGGGTGTTGATGGTGCGTTCCAACCGGGTCATGTGCGTGCATGGATCCCGGTCTGCCTCTGAGGATGTAAGACGCCGTGACATCTGTAAATAGGACTGCGCCAATTGGTTGTCACTTTAGGGAGTGATACACCCTACTGTGGGGCCGACACAGGATATTTATGTATTAGGGAGCCGATCGCTTGGGGTAGGGTTTTAGGGTACGCTTAGTTCTGTCTGTTTCTGTTGGTACCGTCTGTTTCTGTTGGGTGGTAACACCTGTCTGTTTCTGTGTGGTACCGTCTGTTCGGGTGGTAAAGGCCCATTACTAGTGTACACCTAATTCTACATTCTGTTTCCGTAGGGATAAATCTGTTTCTGCTTCTGTCTGTTTCTGATCGGGTAGTAAAGGCCCGTTATTAGCATTCTGTTTCTGTTAAAGTATTCTGTACCCGTTCCTGCTTCAATTTAGACATTAGGGTGGTACTTAGTTCTGCTATACTAGGATTAGTGCAGAGAAGTGTAAAACAATAGTTTATATCATTCTGTTTTTCTGTTATATCTGCTACACCTGTTACAGTTATCTCACATCCAGTTTTATATTCATATCATATTATTATTATCTGTTCATATGCTGAAAGTCACTGGACTTGCTAGACTTTTTGTCTGACCCTTTTTGTTTCGCCTCATTTCTTCCGTTTCCCCCCAGGTTATCCAAGGAGGGAATACTTTAGCTTGATCCAGATTTCTCTTTGCTTGAAGTGCTTAAAGTATGGCTTGGATCTGTATAGCTTCCGTTCCATGGAGATTATGATTTTAAACCATGCATTTTGAAGGCTTTTGTACAAGACTGATATTTTGTACTTGAATTCTGAAATTGAAAGGATGCAACCATATTAATTTCTGTTTCCGCTGTAATAAAGTTAAAATTTTTCAAGTACTGTTTTATCTGTCTTGTAAGTTTCTGTTCTGTTTACTAAAATGCTCCACCAAAGTTAAGGCATTCCCTTTGTGAGTGACCTTAACGGAGGTGGGGTGTTACATCATTTATATGGAAGGAAGACTTAATCAATCACCGGTAAACTTTCACAACTACAATGTGTGTGTGATTTCGTATAACCACAAATCAACCATATACATTAGATGAACATGAATTATAATCACTATAAATAAACAGACATTTCAGCTGTGCACAAGCGTTACGGTCAATAACACTTATCAATGTTCAGTGTACTATCTACACATCCATTCAGACAATAACATCCATATACAACCAAATATAATTTATCACAGCCAATTATTCAACCACTATCAACTTAAATAATTTAAATTAGGAGTTCTCACCATAATAGCTCCAAAATCTTCATTACCAGAGCGAACAAGCCAACGAACACATATACCGCTACTCATACTACTTTTAATCCACTTCTATTAGCGGCTGGTGATTTTTCTGCTAATTTACATATTGAAATTAAACTAATAACAATGTTCATTATATATTTATATACAAGGATTCTTTTAGTTTTATTATAATTTATACTAAACAAAAAATTACCAATATTATATAGCAACGGGTTCTATTTTCTGATACGATTCTAAAGGATCCAACGGCGGGTAAATCAGAGTTATATCGAATGAGTTAGGAGCGTTTAAAGTTTAAAACTAATATAAATAATAATTAAAACATACCAAAATAATTCCGGCCCAAAGCCCATTCACCAAAACCAACCCGCGTGATCTTCTTCTTCCTCTCCTCCTATTTTTCTTGCGTGAAAACTCCTGTAGCCGAACCATTTCAGTCGTGCTTTGTGTGCACATGCACACACCACTTGCTCCACCGTTCTTCGATCTGAAACCACCAACGAACTTCACCTCACTTCCTCGTCCGACTGCTCCCATTCACCGCAACCCCGGCCTCCTCAAACGAAATGCGGTCTGTAACCTAGAACTGTAAATCCGCGTGAACCATAAATGTATTGACACTTATTTTCACTAATTTCATCAAATTACACCGATTTGAAGCTCTCTCTTCCCTCGTCATAACGCCATTCACCGATTCTTCTGTCATCACCTCCACCATTGAATAACTCCAACACTAATTCCGACGATCTTCAGTTGCTGACACAGAATTGAACCAAAATCACATGAAAAATACTACGTACACCGCTGATCTCAATGGCGCAGACGACATCGATCCATCCTTCTTGGATTGAGAGATTTTATTTTTCGAACATCTCTACATATATTTTCCATTCTCTGTAAAACTGAGATATCTCTCTCGTTTATCAACAAAATTTCGATTCGACAATTTCTAAAAATCGAAAACGAAGATCTGACCAATATTCGTGCAGATCATTTCAGCTAAATATGAATGGATTGAGAGAAATGGATTTTTGAATGGTGGAATTGTGATTTTCTATTTACAGGAAATCAAAAAGTGTGAAGGAGATGTTCTAGACGTGACATACAAACCTGAACTATGGTAATGTGTTTATATAGGCTTCAAAAAGGGTATTATTGTTATTTTAATCATGGGACACATGCTTCCTCCATGAAGCTTATGACATGCATATCTTCGACATACATGGCTACTTGTCTTTAGATTATGCATTGCTCCATGCATGAGTACACATAGGTGGACAACTCATATTCATACTTATCCTAAGGATATTTTTAATTTATTTAAATTAGCAACCCTTTTGCAGTGCTTATAAATGTGTCCAATGTTCAACACTTATAAGTGTAACTAATATACTACCTAAGGTTCAAAAATATTTATAACTTATTAATATTACAACAATATTTATCTATATTATTAATCAAACATATACACATATAATTTACCAAAATTCGTGCTTAAAAATGGCCTAAACAAATGCTTAACAATCCTAAAATTTTATAACACCATTATAATTTATCCAAAAAATAAAAATAAAAATCATTCTTGTACAATATAAAATCTTTTAAAAATTACTTATCATTTTCCAAATTCATATTCTTATATCAATATCAAAATCGTGTAATATCATTACTTATTAATATTGGAATATTTGTAAAATCTTAAAAATTAAATATAACTTCTAAAATAAGTTTTCTCATACAAAAAATCATATTTATAAAATAAACAAGGTGCTAATTAAAATTCAAAATTGAAATCTATATTTAAATCTTATAAAATCAATTTATAAAAAAAAATTATATTATAAAATAAAAATCCAAATTTAACTTAGCTAAAAATTCCCGGGATATTACAAACATAATGCCTCATTAAAAATCTTACTAACAAAAACCCAATGGGAAAAATATTAGTTAAGGAAAAGAGTACATTATAGCATAATTTTATATGTTCCCCTTGATTCATAATGCATTATTCAAATAGTTTGGTGATGCAAGCGATGCATACCAATTTTGTAAATCATCTTCTGAAATATTTATTTTGGAAGTACTTTCGTGGATAGATCTGTTGGATTTTCTTGAGATTGAATGTGCTTCATTTCTATCTTATTGTCTTTTCTAGGTTCATGTGTAAAAAAAATAGGAGAAATGTGTTTTGTCCTATCACTTTTGATATATCCTGCTTGAATATGAGTTACGCATGCTACATTTTTTCATAAATAATAGTTGATCTTTCTGTAGTTAAGAGAAGTTGACACGTGCTTCGAATATGTTCGAGTAATGTTCTTAACCAAATACATTATCGATTTGCTTCGTGTAATGCTAGTATTTCAGAATGATTGGATGATGTTGCTACCAATGTTAGCTTTGTAGATTGACATGAAATAGTTGCATTGCTATTAGTAAGCACATATCCAGTTTGTGATCTTGCTATATGTGGATTAGAAAGGTAACCTGCATCAACATAATCAACTAGAATTAGATTATTGCCTATGTTAGAATAAAACAAGCCTAAATATGTGGTTCAACGCAGATATCTCATGACATGTTATATGTCATTCCAGAGACTTTTAGTTGGTGCAGAACTATATTTCATTAGAAGATTGACTGAAAAAGCAATATGTGGTCTCGTGCATTGGGCTAAATATAGCAATGCACCAATTGCACTGAGATATGGTACTTCTGGACTAAGTACATTTTCATCATCTTCTTTTGCTCAGTAAGGATATTTTTTAATATCCAGTGATCTGACAACCATTCACGTACTAAGTGGATATGTTTTATCCATTTGAAAGTATGTCATTTGTACTATGCTCAATATGTAGATTTAAGATAGTTTTTAGTTTTGCCAAGATTTTTCATTTCAAATTTCTGTTTTAGGTAATCTATTGTTTCATCAATCTCTTTTGGAGTTCCAATCAAATTTATATCATCAACATGTACTGCTAAAATAAAAAATCCCTTTACCGATTTCTTTATAATGACACACAGACAAATGAGATTGTTTTTATACCCGACTTTTACCAAATATTCACTAAGATGGTTACAACGCATTCTTCTGGATTGTTTCAAACCGTATAGTAATCATCTCAGTTTCAATGAGTACACCGGTTTTGATTTTGCATCAGGTAATTTATATTCATTTGAGATTTTCATGTAAATATCGGTATATAATTCACCGTATAAGTAAGCTATCATAACATCAGTCAATCTTATATCAAGATTCCCGGAAACTACACGACTTATTAAATATTGAAATGTTATGACATTCATAACAGGAAAGTATGTTTCCTCAAAGTCTAAACCTGATCTTTGCAGAAAACCTTGTGCAACAAGTTGTGCTTTGTATCTCACAACTTCATTTTTATCATTATTCTTTTTAACGAATACCCATTTGTAACCGACTGGTTTAACGTCTTTTGGCGATTTCTCTATTAGTCGAAATACCATGTTGAAAAACAAACTCGGAACAGAAGAAATAAGGTAGAAATGACATTTTTATTCTTTCGGATACCTTTACAACACACATGGGCTCTCTATTTATGGACTTAACATATCCTAGTAATTATAATAATATCCCTTACATTAAGTGTATTCACCCTTAATAACAATATATTACAACATGACAATATTATTGATTAATCCATTTTTGGATCTCAGCTGAACATGAAAAACTCATATGAATTCGGATTAGCTTTAAATTTGAAACGAACGCTTAGAAGGCATAAAAAGGTTTTACAAAGAAAATGAGATCATTTAGCCAAGCCAATAAGGAGATGATATGCGACGCACTAGCGCAAGACTCAATTAACAAAAAGTAATGTCGTCCGTTAGTGCAATGAATATGACTGGTTACGAGCGACCATCTGTGAGTCCTGTATTAAACGAGTATTGAATATATCGATTTTGGTGCTTTGTTTTTTTAAGTGGATTGACGTACTCAATTCATGCTTATCACAAAACTATAGTGGTTAAGGATCTATCAAGAACACAATATAACAACATAATACGTAACAACCACAGAATAGTAAATACACATATATACACATGTACATATACAGCACAAGTACAACAGACACAAGTCACGTAAGTGATTGGTTCTTATAAACCATATACGAGTGCACAAAATAATACACATAACATAGTATTCCTAAAACAACTAAAAAGCTTGAGCTAACATCAGAAGGGAAATAAAATGATCCATGGAAAAAGAAGGTAAGCAGGAATCTACGAGTAGCAGCTAACTTGTAACAACTTAGTCTGACCTGAGTACATAAAATACACGGACAGTCTGGCTTAAATGTATCAGTTAGAGCATGATAAGTGAAAGATAATGTCACATAAATGATGATACTCACAATAGAGGAGGAATACGATAAACTCATAACAACATAGGATACATGAGATAGGCTCACTAACTTATAACCAATAATCTCATGTAAAGTAATATCCATAGTATGTAACAATTTTCATCGACTAAATGATCAAAGTTAAGGCTAAGATAGTGTTAAGAAATCTAAAGTCATATAAAAACATACGATAGAAATTACAAGGTCACACATTTAGTAGACGATTAGGAGTTCGACATACAATACTGTAATCGCTATGAAATAAAGCATCAAAACCCAATTTTCACAAGATGGTGGAAATATTATAAAAAAAACACAAATTATAGAAAGCGTGGAATGATTAAAATCTAGAAAACCACCAAACTACACAGTTTGGATTCAAAAAGGGAGAGTCTCAGTTACACCTACATGTGCAGTGCACAATAATGGCTGAAGCCTACCAAGTACTACTCACATGGTTTTTCGCATAGTTCTGGCACCTAAGCAAATAACTCAAAAGTCTGAATCAAATGACCAGTAGGTCTAATGCAACTATCCCGAGAGCCCTACATAGTTGACCTAATGGACTAACGCAAATGGCCCTCATGGCCTAGTACTAGCAATACACATAACCAGAAGGTCCCACACAATTCCCAAATGTGTCATAGACTTGCCATCAGTAACCCAAATAGTGGTAACGATACGTCATATACCATACATTCTCACTTATCGTTTTACAACAAGTCAACCAACTCTACACAAAAACAACTTCAAGGAACAAGTCCGGATTAACTAATATAATAAACATACTTGTCCCATACAACATGGTTTATTATATCATTTAAGTCACTTCCTCTTTTTCTCAAAGAGTGCAAAAACGTGTAACTTTATATAGATTGTACTTGTTTGGGAAAACGAGTATAAAAGTCACTTTGAAAACACTTACGAATTTTTTTTGTACTAAAATCTTTTTGTAATAGAAAATATTCATATACTGAATAAGTTCGAAATAATTATATTTTAATAAAAAAATTGTAAAATATTAATATCAAAACGATAGTTTGAAACATTAAAAATCCTTTTAATAACTTTTTATAAACAACTGCATTGTGTAAGGCAACTGACTAATAGTTACAAAATTAATGCACAAAGAATCATATGAAAACTCATCGATCTAGAATATGGATCTCTACAATGTTGGTTTTCCTAACGTAGGAAACAACCCAAATAAAATACTTGAAACATAGGTTCAGGAATCATCCAAAAACACTCAAAAAATCAAACAAAATCACCAGGAAGAGCCTAGATTGTAACGTTCCATGCCGAGAACTACCCTAATAAAGAGCGTTACTGAGTAACGTTGTCTATTAGATTGGAGAATAGGGATGGATGAGGACGAACATTTGTAATCTTGTATTAAATGAGTATCGTATACATCGATTATGGGTATAGTATATTTTTTCTTATCTCAAGAGGATCGACGTACTCAATTCATCAAATATAAAACTACGATGACTAAAGATCGTATTCAGAAAAAATTACAACACATCACAGATAACAAGTCACATAACAGAATGTATATAGGTTCAATCATTGAATACAACATATGCCGGTGCCACAAACTCAAATGGTCTGACATAAAGCATGCACATATACAGCAATATCCAAATGAATAAATATACAAATGACGTGAATATATGATTACATAACTTCCCACTAAGATAATAACTTCAATGAGATAGTCTAAGATATATTAATCGACCATGAATTAATAGCGAGCTGTGAACTGAAACAACTTGGTCTTACCCAATTAATACATACATAAATCAGTCTAGTTCACACATATCAGTAACAATAACAGATGAAATAAAATAACAAGTAGACATAAATTCCTTTTCATAAGCAAAGGAATCTCAAAATCACATATTTATTAAAACACAAAAGTGGTAATTCCTTTCAATCAGAAAAGAATATCATACCCCTAGGATAATAGATTTCTCCATAAATCTAAATCCACATAAATAATATGTGGGTTACTTGTGAGAACACAACACAAACACAAACTCAGGTATTTCCCTCAGCACGAATTATACAGGCTTTACGATTAAGGTAATTAACACGTGGAATCACATAACATGAGATGACATACTCAGAAATCACTGAAATTAGAAAAATTACAGAATCATAAATCACGTTAATCACAAGAATCACGAAAAACACAGGAATCACAAAAATCGGGAACTCATCTAAGAGTTCAAAGCCATAGAAAAGAAATCACCATACACACACAAATCTTTGAATAACTCAAAGCTATATTTTTGAATAATAATATGAATCCTGAAATAGTGAAATCATCAATAAACACGAAACACAGAAACAACATGATTTGGATCCAACAATATGAGTGGCAAGTCGAAGCTATGTTGCACATGCTATCACACAAGAATGGCTCGAAGCCTTAGCCAGTACTGATATCAACATAAAAGGTACCTTATACAACATAATTGACCCAAAGGTCGTAACACCCAGGATTCACATAGTAGTGACCCAAGAGTCTAGTATAGGAGAACACACAGAAATGTGTCATACTCATAGATAGTAACCTAAATAGTGGATATTGTGCATCTCATACCACATGTTCTCACTACTGGTTTACTAACCGCTCATCAATTCCACATGGAAAACACAAGAAAACGGGAAAACACAGGAACATAAGAATACACAAAACACAACAGAACACTAGAAATAATATTTCGTTTAGAAAAGTCTGGAATTGACCGATCTCCTATGCTTTTGTGTCCCATACCATGAGGTTTACGAAACCGTTTAATCAACATTACGCCTTCTCGAAAGGTGCAAAAATGTGCAGTTATATATATGAAAACTACAAAGTTTGAGAAAGCAAATTTAAAAACTGATTTTGAAATCATTTGGAATATTTCTTTAAAATCTTTATAATTGGGAATATATATATATATATATATATATATATATACATATATATATAGTATAGCCTTGAGGCAATTTTCATTTTCAAAACTAAAACATGAAAACTGATTTGTCTCAAAGCGATAAGAAAAACTATATATAGTTAATTTTAAAACCGTTTTATAAATATGTGTACGTTTCACAAATACATCCAAATTTATCATGGAAATATAGTCTAAGACTGACACAAATCAATTGGTTTGAAACAAGAATTCGATTACAATATAGGTTTCCATTATTTAGAATGACCGCATGGAAATTTATCACCAAAACAACTTAGGAATTGATCAAATACACAAGAATCAACTACAAAATGCACAAAACAACACCTAGCAAGAAAGATAGAGTTGCTTACGCAACTCCTTGAACAGGTTGATCTAAGGGTCTAGCTTTAAGGATGGTCGACCTGGGGTTGACCAAGGTGTCGACCCTGGTGACGAACATTTCTCCTAGCCAATTATCTTGCCTGAACTCGTTTTTTGATGCATATTTCAGCTAGCAAACAAGGTCGGATCAACTGGAAATTTGACATGGTTGAAGTATAACACTACTACAATGCTACAAAAAAAGAATAACATGATTTCATGGAGAATCAAGCAAGCTATAATAGCCTAAAGTTGGACATTACTATTTTACACAGTTGAGATGAAATAGTGAATCGAAGGTTAGATTTCAATGAACTTTAGATTCAACACACAAAAATGATCAGAAATACTATAAACTAGAATGCATGAGTTTTACAAACTCACCTTGATTGGTTTATTGAATGGTTCCAATGATTTTAGTTTATGAGAGGAGAATTTAAGCCTCTCGAGCCTGAAAACTAAGAAATATTAACATGCAGTCTCAACAAATACTAGTGTAACTCCTCATTTCCCCAAATCTCTAAATTTGATGGATGGATTCTCTATTAAAAGCCTGATTTTCTTATTAAGATAGAGATTGGAAAATATTTCCAGCTTTTGATATGCATTAGAATCAGTTTGAGGATTTATAGTGGAGTTTTTGAGAGGTTTTTCTTCTTTGTCGATTTTTTTTGAGAGAAGGAGGAAAGATTTTTCACTATCAAAAACGTACATGCTATGTTCCCCTTCTATACTTCTCCCGAAACAAGCAAAACTTGAAAATGGGTTAATCAACTAAACAAAGCCCAACTGAAATTAAATTATGTTAATTAGGTTTTATTTCATAATTTCTATATTACTAATATGTTCTTTTTCCTTTTCATTTAACTACACTATGTTGTGTTTAATTTTCATAACGCAAACACACACACACACACACACACACATATATATATATATATATATACATGAAATATTTTTGTACATTTTGACATTGTTTGTTATACAACTTTTGTTAAACCTTATATTTTCCAACACAAATTTACAATTTGTTAATTATCTTGTTAAAACCAAATTAACATTGCATGTTAAAATATATTTTACATTGTAATATTGATTGCTAATCAATATATTATATTTTCGGTATTAACTTTAATCATCAAAATATAATTTACAAGCATGGATTGGAATAAATTTCTTATTATATCAAAGGTATTTAATTTATCCATATGCACACACAGCTCTATAAATCACAACTTTATTTATTCCTCAAATTAAATTATTTCACAAGTCAAAATTTGAGCTCGCATTTACACCCTTCTAGTTTTAATAATACACAGAACATACTATAATCTGTTTATCCGGGTTCCCAAAACCCGGGTTGCTGTATAGATACTCATAGAAAAATACATGCATAGAACAAATCCTAAAGGTCGACCTTTATTATCCTCGGGTCGACCTTAGGGTCAACGTTAGTGGTCCTTGGGTCGAGCTGTAAGTCGACTTAATGATGATTCAGGTCGACCATAGTATCACACCTGTTACAGGAAGCTTTTCCTGGTTTGTACTCAAACTTTAGACATGAAGTAGAACCAGTTTCATATGGTTTTTGAGCTCGATTTTGAGCATGCATAAAGAAGAACATTCAGATAGTAATTTAGAACAAATCTAACATAGATACGTGATAAAACAAAGGAGATACATGTTATGAAAGGTCAACACAGACTCAGTTTTTACTGTAAACACGGAAATTCAAAACATTTTTACAGTCTATGCAGTTAAGCGCTCTACGGATCCAATGCGGCAGAGGTACAAAATGTTGTAGCAAGGATAAAGCGAGGAAATAACGGGATATAGCGGATGAGTAAAAAATAACATATAAAATTCATATTTAATGCTTGTACAAATATATAAATGATTAATAAATGGAAAATTAACATTCAAATTAATTATGATTAGTACATACTTAATTTTAAATGAAAGCATATGTAAATAAATGTAAACTTTTATTTTACTTGATTAAATTTTATAAAGTATTATAGTATTTTATATTTGAAAAACATATGTTAAAAAAGTATACTAGAAAACTAATTTTATAGTTTTATAATGTATAAATGTCAATTTTAAATTCATTTCTTTTATAGAAATATAGCGGAATATAACTGAAATAATGGGACATATTAGGAATATCGGAATATAAGGGGGCTTAAAGAAAAAAGGCTATTTGTAAGGCTATTAGGAAATAGCGTAGTGGTAGAAATTCGCTACAAGATATGGCGGGGTAATAATGGGACGCTAACTGCACAACTTATAACAATGCATAAATTCATAGAGAAACTCTGATAAATCAATGTACACAATTTGACTAAGTTAGAAAATGTGAGATAAAACTCATCTTAGATTTAATACAGCGATTTGACACACAAAACTAGAACTTTGGCTCAGAATTGGCTAAAGAGAAGCTTCAGATGCCTCTAAAATTTCAAAACATAAACATGTAGAAGGAAATACACATATAGTAAATATATTTTCTCAAAAGCTAAGAGATTATGGAAATAAACCACTGGCTAGTTATTAGATTACCTATAAATCCTGATTAACAAGTTATTTCCTTAATTTAGATAGATTTTTAGCTTGGAGTTTTAGAATTTGAGGAGAGGGGTGGAATTTTTTTCTTGGGAAGAAGAAGGAGAGTAATGGAGAGAACACATACTTCCTAATTTCCAGATATTTTCCAGTAATTTTTGTTACTCGATTAGTTTTAGGCCCATTTATCTAAAAAAAGGCTTAAACCATCTTTTACGCCAATTAACACATGATCATGCATTTTTACACAATTTTAACACCATATTTTACATTATAACATTATTTAGACTTTACAAACATGTAGAGAAATCTTTTTAAACCATTTAACATAAAAAAATTCCTAAACACATTAAAATTCACATTTATGTTAAAACGGTTATTTTTACATTCCTTTTAAAACTTACATTTTTAACAACTAAGTTCATACAAAAGACATTGCTTTAACCAAACAAATACCCATACTAAAAAATGTTTTAGCACCCAAATATTGATTTTAATCAATATTTACATCTTATTGTTCATTTGTAACTCTGTTAAATTAAATATTCCTTTTACAACTAAAATTTACCGTTTATAATAACTTACAAAATTGTTGCTTTCTGGCAAATAAAATCCCTTAATACTTATTTTTGTCATCAAATTCACATTTTTAAAGTTTTTGTAAACTGTATTTACATTATATTTAAATCTATTCAATACATTAATATTGAATTGATTCCTTTATTATTTTGTTTAATTCAACACAATCTTAATTCAGCATGCTTCAATTTTATTACTCAAAGTGGCCCCGATCTCGTTATTACATAAACTAGCACGAATCTTAAAGCTTATTTAGCTTGTATAGTTATACAAGTTATATTTTACAAATTCACTTATTTTCTCAAATAATGAATTATAAACATTGTTATAATCTGTTTTTACCCGGGTACCTGGAACCAGGGTTGTTACAGAAGCCCCATTAAAGAAAATGCACCCCCAAAATTTCCTTATATTTACACATTTTTAGTTTCAATTACTACATACCTCTTTGCAATATTTCCCTTTTAAAAGAGTTATAGATTTAATGCTTGAATATAAGGTTTTCAAAACCTTAACATTCATCCTAAGTATAAGAAATAATATACATAATAGATTAATCTACCACATTTCTGGTTTTACTTAGCATATCTTTTAAAAACACACACTTAGATTCTCAATTCTTAATAAGTTAATGTTAGGAAAACTGCACCTTTGCAGAAACGACTAGGATCTTATTCACCCAATTACATAAAAATAATTTCCACAGAAAATGAAATCACATGCACAAATACAAGATATTCCACCTAACCACCCTCATTATTGATTCAACAAAAGAAAAACAATTTTTTTTACACTGAATGGATCAAACACCAAAAGTAAACAAACTACAATTGAATCAATAACCTTATTGAGAATGGGAAAGACTATGTAGATGACTACAACTTTTGTTGAAGAAGAAAAATAGTGAAGAACGACGACAAACCCTTGGACAACCTGAAGGCACAAATAGGAATAGCTTCTCTCAACCCTCAATTCCTAATCTTCCTCTCCAGGGCACAAGCCCTGGAGAAACACAACCTCTCAATCTCTCAACTCAATTTGTTCATACCCTAATCCAATCCTAAAAGCTCTTTATATAGGAGAATAGAAAACCTAGGCAAATATCCAATCTGCCCCCTCAAAAGTATCCAAAATATATGCTACAGAATACTCGGTCAAAACAGGCCCACGTCGGCTCAAATGTCTGACCTGGATGGTCAGAGGTCTGGCCAAACCCTTGGGAAACAATTTCCTAACAACTCAGATGTCTAATCCGATGCTTTAGACATCTGGCCACCTGCTCTATCCACTTCTGCCCCTTTTAGTTACATCTTACCGAAATCCAAATCTCATGTCATCTTTAACATCCATGTGATTGCATATCACAAATCACAACACTCCACCTTGATATGAAATCACATCAATAATAAGTCATCTGACTACCATGGACATGTGATATCCAAATCACAAGGCTCCACCTTAATCTAAAATCATATCAGTACTCTGATAATCACCAACAAGTCAACCAAGCTCTTTCAACGACACATACTCTCAATTAAAACCAACCTCGATTTCCAAGCAACGAGATACACCCTACCTGTTTCCAGAGTACAAGGACTCAATTGATTTCAAGGCAACAATCACACCCAGTAGACTTGAAAGGACTGCGACCACGCCTCAATTACTAATACAACCCACCGCCTGGAAAAGATGCATCTACCACCTGAGCTGCATCATGCAAAAACCAACGGTCTAAAAGTGCTTTCAATACCACAAGATCTCTGACTTGTGGATTTTTCCACATCATCACCTGGCTACCACTTGATTTAAGCTCCTTCCTCGATCACCCTGGATCCCTCGAGCATCATCAACGTGAAGACCCAAGTCGAAAACATGAACCGAATCACCTAGGTACAGGAAAATCAAACCAATTGCCAATTTCTTCGTCTTCTTCCATCTTTCCTCATCCACATCAGAGGGCTTCTTCCTATCTCCATCAATCGGATCAAGAAGATCATTGAGGTAAAGCACATCCTCCGTCTTAGGCTTCCAAAACCCCCAATTTCTTCCATCAAAAATAGTCATCTTCAGAAACGCCATCATATCCAACATAAAAAAATTGATTTTTTTTCAAATAAAAACTATTATTTTTTCAAGTAAAAATTATTATTTTTTCAAACAAAAATCAAATTTTCCAATCCAAAATCACTCTAAGCTTTGCAATGATCTAGCTCCGATACCAACTGTAAGGAAAATTGCGCCTTTGCGGAAACGACCAGGATGTTATACACCCAGTTAATTAAAGAAGATTTCTATAGAAACATAACACAGATATGAAATTACACACAAAAACACAATTATTCCACCCAACCACCCTCTTTGTGATCCAACAAAAAAAAAATCAAATTTTATTTACACTGAATGGATCAAAAACCTAAAGTAAACAAACTACAATTGAATCCATAATCTTTTTGAGAAAGGGAAAGAATTTCTAGATGACTACAACTTTTGTTGGAGAACGAGAAAAATGAAGAACAACGGCAAACCCTTGGATAACCTGGAGGCACAAATAGGTATAGCTTCTCTCAACCCTCAATTCATAATCTTCCTCTCTAGAGCATAAGCTCTGAAGGCACACAACCTCTCATTCTCTTAACACAATTCGGTCATACCCTAACCAATCAAACATTTCCCCGAAATGCGCTATGCCAATGCCCGACATGGTCGTTAAAAGGTTTGAAATGATGAATTACCAAAGAACCTGTAGTATATCTCACTGTGCATGGAATAAAATATAATAATAACATAACTTGATATAAAATAGGCGAGAACGTATATAAGCTGAAAACTAAACCATATCCATCAGAGTAGCGGAATCCAAAACACAACTTCATATCCAATTATTACAACTTCAAAATACTGTTTCTAAAAGGAAATTAAAGAGATACACTACTAATGCCCTAAGAAGTGACCAGCAACAACAAAGGGAGAATATACATAGTACGTGAAAGCCTCCTGCTCGTCTCTGGACAACTACTCGTGCATAACCACCTAACCTGCCTCTAGTCTGCTCGTCTATGAGCACCCAGAGTAATAAGAAGAGACATAAAACTCTGGGTCAGACGAAAGTTTGGTGTGAGCGATAACAAATCTATACCACTAAATAAAGCAATAACAGATACAAGTAATGATAACTGACCTGGACCTGCAATCAAAGAGTTAGCACAACGCAATGTACAATACTCTAAGGTTAACACTAACATAGAGTGTAAAATGGAAGTGTGCGTGTCATGGTGATAACAAACATACCAATCATCCTCACATCTCTCACTCAGTGAGTAAAGCATATGATATCCACTGCTTTGATCACCAAATCCATTTGAGGCCATGAAAGAGTCTAACTCTGTACAACTATTGCTATGACCACACTTCCCTGATCTATAGTCAACAACTCTACCCCGTCCACACAGCCCTGGCTCTAGGTTACGAGCCAAGCAGTCAACACAACCCTGGCTCTGGTTCGTCTACATGCCCCATCTCTCAATGGTGAACCAAAGTTGTAGATATCGATAACTCCTTTGCACACATCCCGTAGTAAAGCCCAATTCTAGAAGTTAACTTGTTGTTTCTCATTTGGATCCTGAGCGATAACTTCCCACTTGGACTTCCTTTGCATCTCGGGTTTTGGTCTAATTGGAGTTGGTCTTCAGAAGAGTTCACGATCGTCGTCACGTGGTAGAAGCTCAAATCCAGTTCGGTTTAGGGTCACCATCACGGCTCGGTTCGTGGTCATCATCGGCTCGTGATCACCATCGCTCGTGGTCACCCTGGGGTCGTGGTTACCACAGGGTCGTGACTACCATGGGGTCGTGGTCACCCTGGGGTTGTGGTCACCATGGTGTCATGGTCACCTTGGGGTCGTGGTCACCATAGGGTCGTGGCGGTTCGTGACCCTCCTGGTCAAGGTGGTTCGTGACCCTCCTGGTCAAGGCGGTTTGTGACCCTCCTGGTCAAGGTGGTTCGTGACCCTCGTGGTCAAGGCGGTTCGTGACCCTCCTGGTCAAGGCGGTTCGTGGCCGTGGTCACCATCAGGAATCGAAACCCTGTAATTTTTCCAATGAGCTAACTTCGCCAAACGACGACGTTTTTAACCATTCTAATTTTCCTATGCAATCACAAAACATACTAAACAACAGTAGTAACATGTAGAATCAACCAAAAACATCAAAACAATGATTTCATCTGTTAATTTAGATCAAACATACCCAAAACCATGATTTTTTCCTTGACCATGTGATTTTCCCCTTAACCATGTCTGACTATAGGATTATCAAACTTAATCCAAATTAATCCAAATTCATACCAGCGACATAAAATAAGATTTTAGATTTTTTCACATATTTTTCTAGACCTTTTAGATGTATGATTTCACTAATTATCACTAATCACCCCAAATTAGCCATAATTAATGTATAAACAAGCAAATCACTCACCTTAGCCAAAAATAAATGTTAGATCTGAAACTTTTACTGG
This sequence comes from Allium sativum, assembly GCA_030737875.1. Classification (NCBI taxonomy): domain Eukaryota; kingdom Viridiplantae; phylum Streptophyta; class Magnoliopsida; order Asparagales; family Amaryllidaceae; genus Allium; species Allium sativum. The sequence continues at coordinate 8,818,054 of CM060926.1, read as the reverse complement.
TATGGCTCGGATCACAATGTGGTGCAGAAGCTCTAACTCTAATTTGATGTTAATACGACTTGATTTGATGTTGATTTGCTTAATTAGTGATTAGAAAGTGATTAGGGATAGATTTTGGAAATGGAAGCCATTATTGAGGTTAGAGGGAGGTTAGTGGCGGTTGGAAAAAATGTAAGGAGATGATTCTCCAACTCCTTTCAGCTCTCCCATAACCCTAACCCCGAAATGGGTTATGGGCCTAGCTGCTAATCACCTTATTAATCCCTATTAGGTCGTTTTCCATCCTCCAAACCTTATTTCAGCCATATCTCCCAAATGTTAAGTCCGTTTGATTAATGTGACCACTCTACAGAATGGGAAACCATCATCCGAATCCAATGGAATTGGTTTTAGGTCAAAAACTCCTTACCAATCAAAAGTTATAGGCGAAACAAAATTTGCTAGGGATAAAATGGTCATTTAAAATTCGGAAAAAATCGTTAATGTGGGAAATGACCCCAATAGTCATTTCCCAAAGTTACACAACCATATGACTTCATATGAAAATAAAATAAATATTCTACGATCCTCCAATATGTAGAATGCACGTCGTTACACTCTTCCCCCTTGAGGAATTTTTCCCCCGAAATTCCTTAACCAAGAAACAAACAATGGTGTCTCGCATGCCTATCATCCATTTAGAAACAATCAGACATTCATAATAACACAACAAGCCTATCCTAGCATGTGGTTTACTAAGAAGGGAATAAATATATCGCGATTAAAATCTTACCAGGTAACCAGCTCTGGATACGACTTCCTTATGCTCTCCTCTGTTTCCCAATTACAACATAACTCTTCTGCCTATCTTGGGCAGCCTTCATTCGCTGTTAAATACCCATGATCTTATCTAAATTTGTCTTATTACATCTGGCCTAAGAACAAATTTCTCATCGGTTTCCAACCAACATGATGCTGAGTTGCACGGTCTTCCGTACAAAGCTTCAAATGGAGCCATACTAATACTGGTCTGATAACTATTATTATATGCGAACTCAATTAGTTGCAAATGGTTATTCCGTGACCCTCCAAAGTCCAATATGCAAGATCTCAAGAGATCCTCTAATACACGATTCACCCTTTCTGTTTGACCATCGGTTTGGGGATGGTACGCGGTACTGAGATGTAATTCTGACCCTAAAGCCTCTTGTAAGCTCTTCCAAAACCCACTAGTATATAATGGATCTCGGTCACTCACAATACCTTTAGGTACTCCATGAAATCTCACTACCCACTTCATATATAGTTCTGCTAACTTAGCTGTCGTTTTATTCGACTTGACCAGTATAAACCATGCACTTTTGGTCAATCGATCCATAATCACCCAAATACCATCATAACCCGATCTAGTCCTTGGTAAACCATCAATGAAATCCATTTAGACTTGTTCCCATTTTCATTTGGAAATTTCTGACGATTGTAACAAACCACTAGGCTTCTTTTGCTCGTCTTTAACTAACTGGTGGTTCATGCACTTGGATATAAACTCCCAACATCTCTCTTCACCCCTTCCCACTGGTAGGTCTGCTTCATGTTTCGATACATTTTGTTACCACCAGGATGTATTGTCAGTTTCAAGTGATGAAACTCTCTAAGCACTTCATCTGTCAATCCATTAACATTGGGTACAACCAGTCTCCCATTATTTCGAAGCCACCCTTCTCGATCAAGTCCATACATGTTTATCTCTTCACCGTCGATTACCTGCTCTACCTTGGAGATGATTTCCAATAGGTTATGATCGTCCCTCTGACCGGAACCGATCTGCTTAATCAAAGTGGATCTGATTGTCAAACTTGATAACATCTCTAGATCTAATTCACACTTAGGTCTGAAATCATATCCTGTGATATACTCCAATTGCTTCCATTCCAGAAACATAGCCCCAAATTGGCATGTCTTCTACTTAATGCATCAGCTACCGCACTGCCCTTCCCGGGTGTATATGCGATATTGAAACCATACGATGCTAAGAACTCTAGCCATCTCTGCCGATGAAGATTTAAATCCTTTTGAGAGAAAAGATGCATTAATGACTTATGATCGGTAAAAAACTCAAATCTTTCTCCCAAGAGATAGTGTCTCCGCATCTTCAACGCGAACATGATCGCTACCAATTCCAAGTCATGAGTAGGATATCTTTTCTCATATGGTTTCAGTTGCCGACTAGCATAAGCTACAACTCTACCTCCTTGCATCAGTACGACACCTAGTCCGTACCACAGGCATCCATGTATACCGTCATCTCTTCGTTCCCCATCGCCGGAATCCTATAGATGATAATCTACTCAAGAGAAGAAAATAGGAACAAACAGAGCAACCCTAGCATCCATCAAACAAGTCCTATCTATCACCTGCTAAAGCCATGAATACATCGATACCTATATGATTGGTCCCACCAATATCAAGGGTTAATGGAAACCCCGGCTCCAAACGAACGACCACACGTCCAAAATAGGTTTATCCTCCCAGGATAACTAGATCACGTCCCACGGATCCAAGGTAAATGGGCATCCCCAGATACCCCTACTTCGAGTCGAGTTCGCGTAGAACACTCTGAACTGTCGATGATTCCTTGGCACTCTCATCAGAAGAGCTATCCACAACTCCATCTTCAACTCGTGCTCACACATAAGGGAAGGGAACCATCGACCTTGGTAGCAAATACATCTGGTGCTCCCCACTCGAAAATACTTCTTCGGATAAATCCCTTCTTCAAAAGATCACCTACTTGCACTTCGAGCTCTCGCTGCTCCCTTGGCACCATACGACGAAGAGGCATCACTATAGGTCTAGCATCTTTCTCTAAATAGGTTTGAAACTCGATCTCTTGGTATGGTGGATGTCCGGTCACTTCCCCGAAGATGTCCGGATACTCGCCAAGAATAGGCACATCTGATAACTCATCATGCGGGATGTCAAGGGAATTTAGAAAACTAGCCATCACCCCATCACTAGGTAGACAACCCAATACTACCTACGCCCATCATCCGCTCTAATGGTCACCGAAGATCCCTCACATTCTACCACCACCCATACCTTTAAAGATAATCGACTCCTAAAATAATGCCAAACCCAGTAAAGCCCAAAGCAAAACAATCACCAGCATACATACATCCATGACTCGATAAGACCAAATTACGACAAACCATACAGAGGCTAGTCAAACCACCGAAGGATTCGTCACAAATAAAGGTCTATCAACAATCTGAGGTTCTAAGTCCAGCCTATCTACTAGGTTTCTAGATACGAAGGAATGGGAAGCCACGGTATCAAACAATACTTGAACATGAACATCATAAATAGAAAGCATACCTTGAATAACGACGCCCATTCCTTTCCCTGCCGCAGTTGGGGCATTCGACAAAGAAGGAACAGTGTTGATAGCATATGCTTTTATGTTCTGCTTCTCCTTAGGGGGTTATGGACATTCTTTCTTGAGATGTCCCACTTGGCCACAATTGAAACACTTCCTCTCCACTGGCCTTGCTCGACAATCTTTGATATAATGGCCCTTCTTGCCATAGACAAAGAACTCGATATCTTTCTTATTCCTCTTTTTCTAGCCATCCTCGGTTTGGTTCTGCTTTCTCTTATCCTGGGACTCCTTGTTAAGCATGGCAAAATCGGCCCTAGGCGCCCGCACTACTACACCACTACCGTTAGAAGCATTAGGAATTGCTCCCTGAGCATCCTTAAGCATTTCTCGAATGAAGGTAGTAAATATCGTCCTTATACCAGGGACATTCCCATTGTTGACCCCTAAAGTCGCTCCCTCTTCAACTCCCGGTGCGGAGTTCCTCATCGTAATCCTCGTATTTCGGCTCATCGTTCAATCTATAAAGAGAAAACGATTAACCATCTCCTTAGTGGTGCCCATGCAGTGCGACTTCATCCTTAGATATATTAATAGTATATATATAGTTTTTGAAAACCAAAATATCACAAATACATGCTCTCATATACGTATACTATCTCTCCCTGATGTCTTCCCCTAGGTTAAACTACGCAACCTAGGCTCTGATACCAAGTGTGACGGCCCACCCTGAACTAATCTGTCATTTCCCCGAAATGCATTGTGCCAATGCCCAACTAGCACGACATGGTCTTCAAAAGGGTTGAAATGATGAATTACCAAAGAACTTGTAGTGTATCTCACAGCGCATGGAATAAAATATAATAATAGTATAACTTGATATAAAATAGGCGAGATAGTATATAAGCTGAAAACTAAACCATATCCATCAAAATCCAAAACACAGCTTCATATCCAATTATTACAACTTCAAAATACTGTCTCTAAAAGGAAATAAAAGAGGTACACTACTAATGCCCAAAGCAGTGACCAACAACAACAAAGGGAGAATACATATATAGTACGTGGAAGCCTCTTGCTCGTCTTCGGACAGCTACTCGTGCATAACCACCTAACCTGTCTCTAGTTTGCTCATTTAGGAGCACCCAGAGTAATAAGAAGGGACATAAAACTCTGGGTCAGTTGAAAGTTTGGTGTGAGCGATAACAAATCTATACCACTAAATATAGCAATAACAGGTATAAGTAATCGTACGTGACCTGGACCTGCAACCAAAGAGTTAGCACAACACAATGTACAGTACTATAAGGTAAACACTAACATAGAGTGTAAAATGGAAGGGTGCGTGTCATAGTGATAACAAACATCAAACATAGCAATCATCCTCACATCTCTCACTCAGTGCGTAAAGCATATGATACCCACCGCTTTGATCACTGAATCCATTTGGGGCCATGATGGAGTCCAACTCCATAGAACTATTGCTATGACCACACTTCCCTGATCTATAGTCAATAACCCTACCCAGTCCACATAGCCCTAGCTCTAGGTTACGGGCCAAGTAGTCCACACAACCCTGGCTCTGGTTCGTCTACATGCCCCTCTCTTAATGGTGAACCAAAATTATAGATATCGATTACTCCTTTACACATGTCTCGCAGCAAAGCTTATTCTAGAAGTTAGCTCGTTGGTTTCCATCTGGATCCTGAGCGATAACTTCCCACTTGGACTTCCTTTGCATCTCACGTTTTGGTCTAATTGGAGTTGGTCTTCAAAAGAGTTCACGATCGTCGTCACACAGTAGAATCTCAAATCCAGTTTGGTTCAGGGTCGTCATCATGGCTCGATTCGTGGTCGTTATCGGCTCGTGATCACCATCGCTCGTGGTCACCATAGGGGTCGTGGTCACCCTGGGGTCGTGGTCACCATGGGGTCATGGTCACCTTGGGGTCATGGTCATCATGGGGTCATGGTCACTGTAACAACCCGGATTTTCAAAACCAATTTAAAATTTTTATTTTAGCAATTTTAATGGATTTCGAACATTTAAAATGGTTTATTTTAAATAACAACGACTAAAACTTTATTTTAATCGAAGTTAGAACATATAAATTTATTTTAATTATAAAACAAGTCTGAAATGGTGCGGTAGTATGAAAATTCGATTTCAAATTTCAAATGAATGTACAGGATTCAAAATAAATCGAATTTCAGTAAAACCAAAAATATTAGAATCTGTTTAATAATATATTTCTAACGAATGTGAAAAATTGAGATTTCATAATATAAATTAAAATTTATCTCCAGTTTAAAATTTAAAATAGTCACTATGGAATTTATATATATTTTATTATAAATATATAGCCCTTAAAAATAGTCATTTTGCAAACGATCTCCATTTTTGAAGAAACCACTTTTGTTGGATCTGGATTGCCAAATTATTGCTAAATTCCAAATTTCATGATTTTTGGAATTAATATGTGAGCGTGGCAAAATAAAATGTATTTTGTCAATTTCAATTGAACTAGATCGACCAGAAAATGAACATTTTTCAAATAGTCTCCAAATTCGACGAAATTAGTTTTGTTAGGACCATATCATCAAAACACAACTAGATTTATTTTTCTATAATTTTTGAAATCAGTATGTGGCCCCAGTAAATTAAAATGTGTGTTCAAATTTAATATATATTGAATTACATTTTAATTTTGATAAAAACTGATCAAAATAGTCGACTGAGTTTACAAAACATATCCCATTGTGTCCGGAATGGGGATATTTGGTAGGGCGACAGTCGTTGGGTTTGATTTGGAGTTTGTACCAATAAACATGTATTTTTGGAATTATATATAGTGAGGGCCAATAAGAAAATTCATTTAAAAATAAAATAAAATAAAAAAACCTCCCCGCTCCATTGACCAGCGATTAACAGCGGTTTTTTCAAATCTTTGGATCCACTTTTCTTCCAATCCACAAAATAAATTTCAAATTTCCTTAAGGCAAAATCAAAGTACTCTCTTCACTCTTCAAATCCATATGGTTTCAGTAGCTCGAGTTGCATATTTGGATCGGAATTGCCTCTCAAACAGTCGCTGCATCGCCTCGTTTTCCGCTGCCATTGCCAGTTCGAGCTCGTTTGTCGAGCACCTTGCCGAAAAGCTCTCGCGAAGGCTGAGAGCGTGGCACAATCTGATCGACACCCCGTGTCTCGATTCATGCAAAAAATCCGAACCCTAGTTTGGAGCTTTCAAAAAAACGGCGGCCTGTGTTTTTGTTGAGGAAGAAGGTATAAATTTTTAATTATTTATTTATTAGTTAAATTAAAAATGTCATTAACACATTAAAGCTAATATATTTCACAAACGAGGTCCAAATCGCGCAAAACTGGATCTGTTGCGATCGTGGGGACGAGAGCTTCACAACAAGACTAACCAGATCTGATTTGGATTAGGTTAGAATTTCGGGCAAATTCAAATCTAAATTGTTCTGAAATTCAGAAATAAAACTGGTGGAGTGGAAACTGATAGTGAAAACTCCTTCTCACTTAAATTAATTTACTGTTAAGCATATAATAAGATGCAGACGGGGCTTAGTAGCCCCCGACACTATTTATTGTATAAACCATGGTTGGTTGTTTGGACTATATTGTGTTGTGATTGTGATGTGAAAAGGAATATAAAATATTCATGTGTTGAATAAATTGTTTGAACAATAAAAATATCATTTTTATGTAAAGTATGAACTATTAAAAATATTCAAGTGTGGAAATAAATATATTATCGTTAAAAATATAATTTTTAACGTATATGTGAACGACATAAAAATTCTCTTATAATGAAAATAAAAATTCATTTACAAATTGAGCGATTTGTTTATGTACATCCATTTAACTGACATTGATTGGAACGATAAATTTTACACATCGCCCAACTACACAAATAATAAACAGCATTTGTTAGTTGAAATCCCACAAACGTATTGGCATGATATTTGACGTACACTAATCCCAATTGTTTAGTTGTATGTCAATCGATGGGTTGACAGAGTGTATAAGTGTTATTTATTTATTTTAATGCTTATATAGTGGTAAAATGCACTTTGGATGTTGTATGAATTTTGATGATTGTTTATCATTATCGTTGTATACGTGCGATGTATGAAATCCATATAACTGAAATTATATGGTAATTGATTGAGTCTGATTCTAATTCAGAATTAACGAATATTTTTAAATAATATCCAGTGTATAATCAAAATCAGATATTTTGAAAGTATTACCATTTTAATATTGTAATGATAAGAAATATTCAATTTTGATTTGAAAATTGAAATGAAGTTGAAATCGTTTTAAAATAAATTTAAAACAAATTTATTAAGAAATATTCAATTTTGATTTGTAAATTTAAATAAAGTTGAAATCGTCTTGAAATGAATTTATGAACGAATTTATAAAGTACGTTTTAAATGGAAATCGATGAAATATATATAATATTATATATATATATTAATGGCTTGAATAGAACGCTCCGCGCTGCGATTGTTCGCAAATTTCAACCATTAACTTCGAATGGACATTACGGGAGATCCGACCATCGGATTCTCCTAAAATAAGAACCCTTGAGTTCGTATCGAAAAGAGCTTTCCAATGAACATAAGAGATTTAAAATCTAACAGTTGGATATGGAGAAACATCCAAATCAAATTTGGAAAAGGTCCATATGGATGCAGTTCGGTAGTCATTAGTGGAAACCGACTGTACAGGCCTTGATAAAATTATTAAAAATATGAAAAAATTGTGTAAAATCATAATTAATGATTTGGAAAGAATCTGGATGAAAAATTCCATGTTTGTAAAGATAATTTTTTTATCAAAATGAACTAGTTAATAACTAGAATAATAATCCAATTATTTTTAGAAATAAATAAATTGGATTTGAAAATGGTTTTAATCTAACCAGAATTTTCCAACGAATAAATTGGAATGGAAATAATATCCGGAATATTTCGATATTGGATTCCGTGATTACACGAATATTGTAGAGGAATTTGGAAGATACAGATATCATTATCCTCAATACGATATCCGTTGATTTCAGAATTTAATATTGAATATAAGCTGATATAATTTCTATTCAGAGCCTTGTATTTGATATCGAATTGTATTTTGGGTTTGTCATGAACGGTGTCTTAAATAACACTGTTCTTTAACCATGTTGAGAAAAGAATAAATCTTTAGATTAAGATTTTGTGAAGTTTTCCAATTAATTGATATTTAATTGGAATTGAATAAAAGAATTGGATTTTTAGGTTTATAGTGAATGGTGTTTTAAATAACATTTGTTCTTTAACCCAATTAACAATGAAGAATGTGATTTGGAATTTATAAATCTTTTTATTAAGATTTAATGGAAATTTTCCAAAGTAAAGTTTTCCAATTTAATAAATTGGAATAGAATGGAATTCGATTTGGTAATAATCGAGATGAGCTTCTGTAAAGGAAGACCATTACTATATATGGAATTTAAAAGGCTTTTTCACTTATATTATTGGTTGGATACAAAAATTTATATCGAATATATATTGATCTGTTTTCTGTGAAGATTCCAAAATTAATGGAATGTGCTTTTGGGTTTATCATGAGCTGTGTTTCAAATTACATTGGTTCTTTAACCCAGTTAAAGGCCGGATTTATTTCCTAAATTTGAATAATCATTACAAAATGATTTTTGGAAGATTAAAACTAAGTGGAGTTTTAATGAATCTTTAATTAGATTGAAATGTGAATGCGATAATTTAAATTATCGAATTTGTGAAATGATCGATAATGGAGTATCACCAGTTTTGCTCCAAGTGATAGTTAAATCTTTAATTAGATTTGAATGTGAAACAGTAATTAATTTTTCTGATAACACTATGGTGTTAGATATGGAGTATTACCAGTTTTGCTCCATGGGATGAATAGGTTGGGATTGGAAAATAAAATAAATGATTACTTTGATGAGGTTCGCTAATCCCGACTAGTTTTGAAAACCTTAATTTGGTTTAAATTGTGAAAAGAATATTCTGGATTGGAATGAGGCATATGTTGTGTTTTTATAACACTTGTTTATAAGATACGCGAGTTATTCGGAAAGACCGGGTTTATCCTATTCTGAATAATTAATATGACGATAAGTGGATGATGAAGACGGTGGTTGAAGACCAGAGTTCTTCACATCATTTGGATGATTACTGATGTCTTGATTGGGAGGCATCCCAAGATAAGGTAATAAGTGGTGATCGTCCAGACGTACTTGGAGATCGACCGAATATGCAAAAACCTCTCTCCTGTATTGGACATATGGGACGAGGAATAAGGAGCCTTCGGTTTCGTTCTGAACCAGAACGGACTTGCAAGTGGATGGTATGTCTGACATTGTATTCCTTTATACTGTATTCGTTGATCTCTGCTAAATATATATTTGTTTGATGGCGCAAAATTTATTCTCTTTCTTAACACCCTTCTCTGAGACGTATGTGAGCTTAGAGGTTATATATCGGTAGAAATCAGTGGTACGGTATGAAGTGACAGTGTGGCATGCTGAGTGGCATGTGATCAAGGCTTTTATTGAAAAGAAGGGCCTTATGATTGATGATCAAAGTAAGGATTTAAATAGCATAGCTTTGTGTATAGCGTTAATTCACAAGCCTCACACCCCGGTATGAACCAGAAACGGGAGAGGACCTCAGGGAGGACATGCGTTTCTTTCTAGCTAGGAGTGGTGTCATGGTATGGAGCCTAGACATTTTACTCATGTGGATGTTGCATATTATTTGATCGATAGCGAGGTACCTCGGATATATCAATCACTACAGGGGCCAATGGATATAATGGTCGACATACTGATCAGATTTACACCCCATAGGGCGGGGAAACGTATTGTTCAGGAATTATAATCCACTAACGTATGTGTGGACCGACCCTGATGCTCCAAGGGCTCACCGAAGTTTGGGTCCTGAGACATAGTAGGATAGATTGTTTCGAAATTGGTAAGGACGATGTCTTGCCTTGGTTCATAGATGGAATCCAATTTCCAATACGTGACATTTCGGTTTTAATTGTAGAAATTGTATCGTGACATGATATATGGTACGCATGCCGTCTATGATTGATACATTTATATTTGAAGTTGTTTTTAACACTATGCACTTATAATAATATCAAATGATTTGTTTTTAAATGTATCAAGCATATTTGGCTATCATAAGGGAAAACTCTATCCTGCAGCTTGCGTTGCATTGTGTGATGGGACCCGAGTCTTGTAATAGCTTCATTTTCTTTCATTAGCATTGCGCTGTTTGTTTTATGCACTGGTATTCTTGGGGGTAAACCCGTTCCATGTTATACTGCGTGGTCCCTTGATTTACTATACTAAATAAAAAATCAACTAAGTAATAATTGTTTTTAGTTCTCACACCAGTCCCATGACTGACCTGGAGTTTATTGTTTTAACCTAAACTCTGGGTGCCTATATTTTCCACATGGGCAGCTAGTAGTTTTGGTTTTGCAGATATTATTTTTACAGGATCCCGGTTTACGGCTGGAATTATATTCAAAAAGCTCTGTATCTGTGTGTTCCTTTCAATTGTGTTATGTATTATTTTCCGCTGCTTAAATCTCTGATATTTTTCTAATGTATATTATTCATTTATACTCTGTTATATTCTTGTACTCTGATGTGATTGTTGTAATAGCAATGGAATATTCTCTCGTTTGTGTCCGGATTTGTCATGTTCTCATTACAATCCATGTTTTCCGGTCTCCTCGGAGGCTAGCGAATTCGGGTCGTAACAGTCGCTCTAGGGTCGTGGTCACTATGGGGTCGTGGTCACCCTGGAGTCGTGGCCACCCTGGGGTCGAGGTTACCATGGGGTCGTGTCACCATCAGGTCGTGGAGGTTCGTGACCCTCCTGGTCAAGGCAGTTCGTGACCCTCCTAGTCAAGGCAGTTCATGACCCATCTAGTCAAGGCGGTTCGTGACCCTCTTGATCAAGGCGGTTCATGGCCCGCTTGGTCAAGGCGGTTCGTGGCCCTGGTCACCATCAGGAACCGAAACCCTGCAGTTTTTCCAGCAAGCTAACTTCGCCAAACGACGACGTTTTCAACCATTCTAACTCTCCAATGCAATCACAAAACATTCCAAACAGTAGTAGTAACATGTAGAATCAACCAAAACATCAAAACAATGATTTCATATGTTAATTTAGATCAAACATATCCAAAACCATGATTTTTTCCTAAACCATGTGATTTTCCCCTTAACCATATCTAACTATAGGATTAGCAAACTTAATCCAAATTAACCGAAATTCATACCAGTGACATAAAATATGATTTTAGAATTTTTCACATATTTTTCCTGAATTTTAGATGTATAATTTCGCTAGTTATCACTAATCACCCTAATTAGCCATAATTAGTGTATAAACTTGCAAATCACTCACCTTAGCCAAAAAATAAATGTTAAATTTGAAACTTTTACTGATTTGGCTCGGATCCCAATGTGGTGCAGCAGCTCTAACTTTAATTTGATGTCAATACGACTTGATTTGATGTTGATTGCTTAATTGGTGATTAGAAAGTGATTAGGGATAGATTTGGGAAATGGAAGCCATTATGGAGGTTAGAGGGAGGTTAATGGAAGCTGGAAAACGTAAGGAGATGATTCTCTATCTCCTTTCATCCCTCCCATAACCCTAATCCCGAAATGGGTTATAGACCTAGCTGCTAATCACCCTATTAAGCTCGATTAGGCTGTTGTCCATCCTACAAACCTTATTTCAGCCATATCTCCCAAATGATAAGTCCGTTTGATTAATGTGACCACTCTACGGAATGGGAAAACCATCATTCGAATCCAATGCAAGTAGTTTCAGGTCAAAACTCCTTACCAATCAAAAGTTATAGGAGAAACAAGATTCGCTAGGGGCAAAACAGTCATTTAAAATTCGGCAAAAATCATGAACGAGAGAAATGACCCCAATTGTCGTTTCCCAAAGTTACACGACCATATGATTTCGTATGATAATAAAATAAATATTCTACGATCCTCCGATATGTAGAATGTGGGACGTTACAACCGGGAGCTAATGGAGAAGAAGACAAAGGACATCACAACCCAAGACCCAGAGAGACGGAAGGGCTATCGGTGTTAACTGGCTTAATACCGATACGATAAGAACCGGAAGCCACATCCCGGAACCTAAGACAGATGGACATTGAGAGACCATCTTGATAAACAACAAAAGAAGTACCGGAAGCAACTTCCGGAGAAGTTAGGATACACTTCAGGAATCTATCGATAGGCAAGCCAGAACCCCGAAGAGAGGCAAGATATCTACACTAATCTGCTTTGTGTCAATACCGACAAGGGTGGTGGACTCGACAGCCTTTCACTTGAATCACAAAGGCAAGCTCCACAAGGTGTTGATATCAAGACCGGAATGTTATGTAATGATGGTTGGAACAAGGCCCCCCTTCCTTGTACGCATATGAGATGGCACACAACTCCCATATAACAAAAGGAATCCCTAATGCTACGTTCCTACCAGCTCATATTTGTACACAATTCCTTCAATATATTCTGTGATGTGGGACTATTGTATCCAAACCATCATTCCTCGTTAACAACATGCGAGACAATCCTAACAGTCTCCCCTTTGACTCGCATCCTACGAGCATCTTTTGAGAGCACTGCCTTGCCTACATAGCCCAGTCCCAACCTTCGGCTCTGATACCACTGTTATGTAACGATGGTCGGAACGAAGCCCCCCTTCCTTGCACGCATATGAGTTGGCACACAACTCCCATATAACAAAAGGAATTCCTAATGTTACGTGCCTACCAGCTCATATTTTATACAATTCCTTCAATATATTATGTGATGTGGGACTATTGTATCCAAACCATCATTCCTCGTTAACAACATGCGAGACAATCTTAACACGGAAGTCTACATCCAAAAGCTAAAATCCTCCGTAAGCCATTTGCACCGACAAACTCGAGACCTAAACAAGTTATACGAACAAGCAATCAAGAAAAGAGTTCCGCTATCCGGAACCCACCTCCCGAAAGTAATAGTCGACACCATGAATGGTTATAGGCCAAGCCTTAAGAATCTAAAGAAGACAACGGCTAGAGCTAGGACTACCGGAACAAAAGGAAAAAGAGGCCGGCAGGAGCTACTGCTGGCTCAACCGCAAAAAGGGTCCTGATTTGTTTATAAATAAGACCCCAGGGGTCTCATTTTGGGACCGAATTTAGTTTCATTTAACTAGTAGAAACCTTTCTTCGAGGTTGTCTACGACCTCATAGTTTCATAAGCATGATACTCACCCCCCGAGGAAAGAGTAACTAATCTTTTGACCAGAGGGCCTAACGCCTAAGACATGATGAAACTAGTAAAAGAGCACTAATTCAAGATTGCATTTCAATAACCTTTGGATAGTTCCTGCATCAAACTTTTGAACATATGCATCGTCTATTCTTGTATGGGTGTTAATGAAAAATATCGTGAACATTTTGGTGCCAGAAGGAGGGCCTGAACCTCCGATTTCGTATTTAGCTTATCAAAAATAACTTGGTAAATTTATCGCTTAGTGGTAGGGGAAAATGAAATCCAAAAGATTGGAGGATTTAAACAAGGAGCCAACTCCCAATGCAATCCTTGAAGGAAACATGGATCTAACGCTCAATCTAAACAACAATGAAGAAAGGACAACCTCCAACCCTGTGAAACCACTAAACCCAAATGCCATGAAGTAAAATGTCGCTAAAATGATTGCTTTGGAGAAGCAAGTCCAAGAAATGCAAGCTCAAATAAACGCTAATCAAGCACAAAAGTCTTCAAAAGTCACTAAGTCTAGCCAGAGGGAGGTAGATGGATCCCTAAAAAGGAAGGCTCCTGTACAACAATCTTAAGTCAAAGAGAGGTTTAAGGCAGCTTCATTTAAGAAGAAAAGATCCCATTTAATAGGGATAAATCATCAAGGAAATCAACGCGAACAGGAGCAGTATGAAACCTCTACATCTAAAGGCTATGATCCTAAAAGGGCGAATTATGATAATATCTAGTCCTATCTCAAAGATATTGCTAGAAAGAATGTCAAAGATTTGTTGGGAAGCAAAGGGAAGAGAACCCAGGATGACAGGGTTAATGACAATGAAAGGTAGCTCCTTTCACCGACAAAATCATGAGTACTATAATACCGTCCAGGGTGAAGGTTCCAACAATCAAGTACCTTGGAACGACTGACTCTAATGATCATCTAATGGATTTCGACAGACAAATGGATCTGTATAATGCTTCAGAAGCCATTAGGTGCTGACTTTTTCCAGTGACCTTCCAAGTAGTAGCAACTAAGTGGTATCGTCAGTACAGAGAAAATACCATCTACTCGTGGAAGCAGTTTTACTACGAATTTTCCACACAGTTTTGCATCTGGAAGGATCCAACATTTGATTACACCATCATTGCCAACATCAAGTAGAGGCAAGGGGAGTCCTAGGAGATTTCTTGAAAAGGTTTGATGTGAAAGCATTAAAGGAAAAGGACATGAATGATCGTAATAAGCTAGGCGTCGTGCATTCAGGGTTAATTGAGAACACCCTTTCTGGAAGGAGTTATATATTCATGGCTGTAAAGATTTGCAAGACTTCCACCTTCAAGTTGATAAATTCATCCGCATGGATGAACTGTACTTTACCAAGAAGAAGTTTGGGCCTCGAGGAGAAGGAGGAAGGCCGAGTTTCAGGCAAAAACCCCAAGGTGGAAATTCAATCAAAGCGGAAACCAAAAAAAGGCCAAAATGGGAAGATACTAATAACAATTTCGTAGCTCTAAGCAAGCCTATTTCCTTTTGTGTATGCTGTGGAAAAAAAAGGGTCAATAACTTCCACGTCTCATTCAAAGCCAAGAATTGCCTCGAACCTCATGCCGGTGGAAAATACAAGACGAATGTGAATAAGACTGATGAGTGTAAGGTTTTGGACGGGATTATTCAAAAGCTCATTTGAGAGGGGATTTTAAAGAATTTTTTCTAATCAAAACATCGTCCGCCCATCGTACGAGTGGACAACAAAAGGTTTTAGCTAATGCATTAGATGCTTCTATGGAGGAAGGTCATACAGACTTAGGACCGCCAATAAACTGGATTAATGTGATCCATGGTGGGCCACATCCTATTCGAAACTACCCGATAGCCAAGAACCAGTACCTAAAGGAGGCCTGCGAAGGGATATTCTCCATCCAAAAGGAACCATTATTGAAAAATGCTCGTTACTCCCTCAAGATGCACAACCTGGTGGTTTCCCTGGAAGAGATGAAGAAAGGGGTCCGTCATCCACACAATAACCCTCTTACGATAACAACTCAAATTGGTCTCTTTGTTGTCTCAAAGATCCTCGTTGACACGGGGAGTGTCGTCAATGCCATCGTCAAGCATGATTTTGATCAAATAGGAATTTCTGAGAAGAAGTTGGAACCAAGCAATGAGCCAATTTTTGGCTTCAACAACAAGGGATCGACTCCTGTAGGATAGTTCAACCTTCTAGTCCAAGTTGGCTTATCTCCACTTCGCCGAACCTTTGAAACTCTCTTTGTCAAGATTGATCAACCATCCTACTACAACACTTTCTTTGGTCGACCTGCTCTGGAGGAAATGGATGCTTTTGTCTCTTTCAAGTATCTTATGCTAAAATTCTTGACTAAACAAGGATGGGGTACTATCCGAGGAGAATGGTTTAGATCCCGAGAATTGTACTTCGCAACGATTGACAAATACAAAAGGGTGTATTCTTCATACTTTGATTCTTCTACTATTTTTTAACCTTCGGATGATGGATTCTTACATCCAACATTCAATGCTAAAGTAAAATTAAAGAAGCTGAGATAAACGAACAAATGGTAGGTCACTTCTTTGAGATGAAAAAGGAAGAGGGTCGATGACATAAATTTGGCAGTGGAAGAGGAAATTGTCACAGACTTGGACTCAAGAGGAGACACTGAAAGGATACGACCAATAGAAGACTTGGAAGAAGTAAACGTCAATCCAAAGGATAAGGCAAATTCATAAACGTAAGAAAATGGTTAGTGGAACCCATGAGGAGCGACCTGGTCCGTTTCTTGCAACTCAACAAGGACGTTTTCATTTGGACCCATTCAGACATGGTCGGAATCAATCCTTCCATCATGAGCCATGCACTAAACACTAACCCCTCTGTAATCCCAGTTTGACAAAAGAAGAGGCAATACAATAGAGACCGATTAGAGGCTTTAAAGGAGGAAGTCAAAAGGTTAGAGGGAAATGAGTTCATCCGAGAAGTTTTTTACCCCAAGTACTTAGCCAATCCTGTGCTAGTAAGAAGTCCAACGGAAAGTGTAAGACTTGTGTTGATTATACAGACTTAAACATGGCCGGCCCAAAGGATTGCTACCCCCTTCCACGAATAGACCAGTTGGTTGATGTAACAAGTGGCCATAAGATACCATCCCTTATGGATGCTTACTTAGGGTATAATCAGATTCCAATGCATAAACCTGACGAGGAACATACAAGCTTTATCACTAATTGGGGAACATTTTTTCACAAAGTAATATGGGTGAGCAAACCCCGGTTCGGTTCAGTTTTGGAGTAAACCCGAAACTGAAAGATCTTGTTTTTAAAAATCGATAACCGTAACCGAAACATCGTTTCGTTTTTAATTTTTTTTCAATTCGGTTTTGATTTTAAAACCGATTTAAACAAAAAATATTATAAATTTAAACAACCATAAAATAAATTGTTTCAACCGAGTGTATTGAGACACATGGTACAAAGTACAGACTAACAGACAATAAGTCATCCAAAGTAGTAAAAGCTAAGCTAGCTAGCTCTAAGCCGAAGACAAGAAACAAAAAAGGAAATGAGCAGGAGCACTCCAGTGAACCACACTACAACAGACCAGCAACAACTTAGAATTCTAGAAAATAGTCTACCGAAACCTCAACTTTCATCTTCAATTCAAAACATCCAAGAATCTACAAAAACAAGATATGGACATTTTATATTTTTCTACCCATAATCCTGTATTCAGTTAAATCAAATGAGCGAAGCAGTAGCCAGTGTGTTTATACTACATAATACGAAACAACATGCAGCAAGTGACAATGTGCAACATTTTATAATTCGGTTCATTTCAGTTTTTCATTCGGTTTGGACTTAAAACCGAAATATTAGTACGGTTCGGTTTTTTGATTTTCGGTTTCGGTTTTTTCAGTTTTTTCGGTTTGGTTTTTATCGGTTTTGGTTCGGTTTCGGTTTTATTTCGGTTTTTTGCTCACCCCTACAAAGTAATGTCGTTCGGATTGAAGAATGCAGGAGCAACATATCAAAGGCTAGTTAACAAGAAGTTCCAAGAGCAAATAGGGCGCAGCATGGAAGTATATGTAGATGACATGCCAGTGAAGTCGGTTAGAGCGGAAAGCTCCCTAAAGGACCTGGAAGAGATGTTCAACATCTTAACAAATTACCAAATGAAGTTAAACCCAAAAAAGTGTTCTTTTGGGATCCAATCCAGAAATTTTCTAGGATACGTGGTAAGCGAGCATGGCATCGAGGCTAGTCCTGACCAAATTCAAGCCATAAAGAATATGGAAGAGCCTAAAACAAGCAAAGAAGTCATGAGCTTAAACGGAAAGGTAGCAGCCCTTCGTAGGTTTATTTCCAAAGCCACCGACAAATGCATCCATTACTTCGATGTTACAAAGAAAAATAAGAACTTCGAATGGAACGAAGAATGTAGAAAGGCCTTTCAAGAATTGAAGGACTACATGGGAAAACCCCCGATTTTGTCCAGTCTCGAGAAACGAGAGGATTTATATCTCTATATGGTCATTTCAGAATATCCAGTGAGCTCAGTCCTCATAAGAGAGAGTAACAGAACTCAACACCCAATTTACTACATCGGCAGAAGGTTAAAGGATGTAGAAACCGAATACCCCATGATGGAGAAATTAGCATATTACCTAATACTTACAGCACAGAAGTTTAGGGGCTACTTCCAAGCACATCCTACTAAGGTCTTGACTAGCTTTCCACTTAAGCAAGTTTTCAGCAAGCTAGAAACCTCAGGGAGGTTAGTAAAATGGGGGATTGAACTTAGCCAATAGGAGATTGAATTTCAACCTCAAGCAGCCATCAAAGGACAAGCTCTTGCGGACTTTGTAAATGAGCGCACAAGCTTCGTTACAAAACAATCAACTAAAGAAAAGGACTTAAAGGCTAAGTGGTAATTATTTGTAAATGGAGCATCAAATGAACGAGGAGCAGTGGCAGGTTACATTGTAATTACTCTGATGGCCATCACTTGCATTATGCGATGAAATTAGGGTTCTCAACAACTAACAATGTGGCCGAATATGAGTCGATGATGGCAGGGTTGAATATGGCGCTGCAACTAAAGATACCTTGAATAGAGATCCTTAGTGATTCTCAACTAATGGTAAATCAGATAAATCAAACCTATCAAACCAAGGACACACGGTTGGCCCAATATGTAAAAAGGATATTAAAGATGCTTCCCCAATTTGAGGACTTCTCAATACCCCAAATACCCAGAGCAGAGAATACCCAAGCTAATTCATTAGCCAAATTAGCCAGTTCCCGTGGAGCACCCGAAACTCGAGTAACTCTTGTAAGACACTAGGAAAGGCCTAGTATCAAACATAAGGAACCTGAAACAAGGAAAGAATTGTTTGTTCTAACTAGATTCCAAGGTTCGAAAAGGGGGGACAAAATGGATAGGGAGGATGCTTCTGACAAAGAACCTTCTTTAACAGAGATAAGTTACCATTACAAAAATACCTAGATGGCTCCTATTGTAAAATACCTTCTGAACGGAACTCTGCCCCGTAGCAGGTAGGATGTAAGGATAATAAGACACCAAACCCCCACGTTTGTGATTAGGAATGTGATTCTCTATAAGAAAGGGCACTCACTCCCCTATTTAATATGTGTAAGCATTGAAGATAGATCCAGAAGGAGGCACATGAAGGTTTGTGCGGAGATCATTTCAGTGTAATCAAGCTAACCAAAAGGGTCATGCGACAAGGTTATTATTAGCCTCAGATGGTTAATCAAGCAATTGAGTATGTCAAGAAATGTGAGAAATGTCAAAGTTTTTCCAAAATACCCCGACTTTCTCCTAGTGTGTTAACCACCATCTCAAGGCCTTGGCCATTATATGTAGGGGGGATAGATTTGATCGGACCCCTACCAATCTCCAAAGGTGGAGCCAAGTATGATGTAGTAGCCATTTACCAAATGGGTAGAAGCTGAACCATATCTAAGAAGGTGTTGAGGTTTGTGATAAAGAATATTGTTACTCGCTTTGGGATTCCTTACAAGATCATATCAGGCAATGGAACACAATTCGAGAGTGAGGAATTCACTTGATTTTGTGAAAAGAATGGAATTATCAAAAGCTTTTCCTTGGTGGCCCATTCAAGGGCAAACGAAGTCGTGGAAGCTGCAAATAAAACCATAAAGACAATCCTCAAGAAATGGCTAAACCTAGCCAAAGGAAATTGGGATGAAGAATTACCCTTAGTACTTTGGGCATATAGGACTTCCGCTAAAACGAAAATAGGGCATACCCTATTTTCTTTAACATATGGATGTGAAGCCATGCTTCCAATTGAGGTTGAATTCTCTTCCAACAGAAAGGATAGGCTACGCATTTGATCTGAATCAAGAATTAAAGAAGGAGTCTTTAGATCTTGTGACGACCCTCCCCGCAGTAGCTGACATTTCCTCGAAATGAGGTGTGCCGATGTCCAACTAGCACGAGACGGTCGTCGAATGAAAAAAGGTTGAAACTATGAGTCACCAAGAACATGTAGTATATATCATAGCGCATGGAACAAAATATAATAATAACATAACTTGACATAAAATAGGCGAGACAATGCATAAGCTGAAAAACTAAACCATATCCGTCAGAGTAGAGGAAACCAAAATATAGCTTATGATCCAAACCATTATTACAACTTCAAAATACTATCTCCAAAGAAAAATAGAAAAGGTACACTACTAATGTCCAAAGTAGTGATCAACAACAACATAGGGAGAATATATATAATATGTGGAAGCCTCCTGCTCGTCTCCGAACAGCTACTCATGCATAACCACCAAATCTGTCTCTAGTCTGCTCGTTTAGGAGCCCCCAGAGTAATAAGAAGAGACATAAAACTCTAGATCAGACAAATGTCTCGTATGAGCGATAGAAGCAAAACAAAACAATAACAGGCGTAAATAATCATACCTGACCTGGACCTGCAACCAAATAGTTAGCACAACAAGATGTACAATACTCTAAGGTAACACTAACATATAGTGTAAAATGGGAGCGTATGTCGTAGTGATAGAAAACATCAAACATAGCAATCATCCTCACATCACTCAATCAGTGCGTAAAGCATAAAATATCCACCGCTTTGATCACCAAATCTATTGGGGCCATGATGACAACTCCGTACAACTATTTCTATGATCATACTTCCCTGGTCTATAGTCAATTACCCTACCCAGTCCACACATCACTAGCTCTTGGTTAAGGGCCAACTAGTCCACAATTCCCTGACTCTGGTTCGCCTACATGCCCCTTCTTTTCAACGGTGAACCAAAGTTATAGATATCGATAAACCCTTTTCACAGGTCTCGCAGTAAAGCCCAACTCTAGAAGTTAACTCGTTGGTTCCCGTCTAGATCCTGAGTAATAACTTCCCATTTGGACTTCCTTTGCATCTCAGGTTTTGGTAAGATTGTAGTTGATCTTCAAAAGAGTTCACAATTGTCACCACGTGGTAGAAGTTTGAATCTGGTTCGGTTCGAAGTCCTCATCTCGGTTTGGGTCGTGGTCCTCCATCAGGTCGGCTCGTGACCCCCCTTGGCTCGTGACCCCCCAGTTCGTGACATTCCCCCGGCTCATGACCCCCCCGGTTCATGACCACCTCCCGGCTCGTGACCAGTCTACGGAATGGCAAACCATCAACCGAATTCAATAGAACTGGTTTCAGGTCAAAACTCCTTACTAATAAAAAGTTATAGGCGAAACAAGATTCGCTAAGGGCAAAACGGTAATTTAAAATTCAGAAAAAATCGTGAATGTGGGAAATGACCACAATAGTCGCTTTCCAAAGTTACACGACTATATGACTTTGTATGGAAATAAAATAAATATTCTACGATCCTCCGATACGTAGAATGCGGGTCGTTACACTCTCCCCCCTTAAGAAATTTCGCCCCCGAAATTCCTTAACTAAGAAAACATGCAATGGTTTCCCGCATGCCTATCGACCACTTACAAACAATCAAACATACACAATAACAAAACAAGCTTATCCTAGCATGCGATTTACTAACAAGGGAATAACTAAATCGCGATAAAAATCTTATTAGGAAAAGAATTCTGGATACGACTTCCTTATGTTCTACTCGGTTTCCCAAGCACAGCCATTCTCATTATCGCTCCACTGAACCTTGACCAGATTCACCGTCTTCCTTCGAAGTTGTTTCATATCATGACAATACAAATCATCCTTGGCTCCCAACTGCCTCGGATTCTAACTCGATATCATCCAACTGATCTGGTGAAATAGTGATATCAGAATCGTGCATGAACTTCCTTAACTGGGAAACATGAAATACGTCGTGAACCCCTGCCAACTTGTCAGGCAATCCAGTTGTATACGCTAAATTCCCAACTTTTTCGAGAAGTGGAAACAGACCAACAAACTTTGGTGCTAACTTACCTCTCCTACCAAATCGAATCACAATCTTTAATGGGGAAATCTTGACGAATACTAAGTTGCCAACAGAAAATTTCTAATCTCTTCGCCTTTTATCAGCATAACTCTTCTGCCTATCTTGGGAAGCCTTCATTCATTGTTGAATAACTTTGATCTTATCTGAAGTTTCTCTTATTACATCAGGCCCAAGCACAAACTTCTCACTAGTTTCCAACCAACATGATGGTGAGTTGCACGGTCTTCCATACAAAGCTTCAAATGGAGCCATACCAATACTGGAATGATAACTATTATTATATACGAACTCAACCAGATGCAAATTTTCATCCCATAAACCCCCAAAATCTAATATACAAACCCTCAAGAGATCCTCCAATACATGATTCACCCTCTCCGTTTGATCGTCGGTTTGAGGATGCTACGCGGTACTAAGGTGTAATTCTGACCCTAAAGCCTCTTATAAGCTCTTCCAAAATTCACTAGTAAATAATGGATCCAGTAACTCACAATACCTTTAGACACTCCATGAAATCTCACTACCCACTTTATATACTGTTCCGCTAACATAGTTGCCATTGTATTTGACTTGACGGGTATAAACCTTGCACTTTTGGTCAATCGATGCACAATCACCCAAATGCCATCATGACCTGATCTAGTCCTTGGAGAACCGTCAGTGAAATCCATTGATACTTGTTCCCATTTCCATTGGGGAATTTCCAGCAGTTGTAACAAAACACTAGGCTTCTTTTGCTCGGCTTTAACTAACTGGCAATTCATGCATTTGGATATAAACTTCCCAACGTCTCTCTTCATCCCTTCCCAGTAGTAGGTCTGCTTCATGTCACCGGGATGTATATTCACTTTTGGGTAGTGACATTCTCTAAGCACTTCATCCCTCAATCCATTAATGTTGGGTACAACTAGTCTCTCATTGTTCCGAAGCCATCCTTCTCGATTAAGTTCATACTTGTTCATCTCCTCACCGTCGATACCCATCTCTATCTTGGAGATGATTCCCAATAGGCTAGGATCGTCCCTCTGACCGAAACCAATCCGCTCAATCAAAGTTGGTCTGATCATCAAACTTGCTAACATCTATGGATCCAATTCGCACTTAGGTCTAAAATCATATCCCGCGATATACTCCAGTTGCTCCCACTCCAGGAACATAGTCCCCAAATTGGCATGTCTTCTACTCAATGCATCAACTACCACGTTGCCCTTCCCAGGTATGTATGCGATATTGAAATCATATGAGGCCAAGAACTCTAACCATCTCTGCTGATGGAGATTTAAATCCTTTTGAGAGAAAAGATACTTTAATGACTTATGATCGGTAAAAAACTCGAATCTTTCTCCCAAGAGATAATGTCTCCACATTTTTAACGCGAACACGATCGCTGCCAATTCCAAATCATGGGTAGGTTATCTTTTCTTATGCGGTTTCAATTTCCGACTAGCATAAGCTACATCCCTACCTCCTTGCATCAATACAACACCTAGTCCGGTACCACACGCATCCGTGTATACCTTCATCTCTTCATTCCCCTTAGGAATGACTAACACTGGGGCGCACGTCAACTTTTCCTTTAGACACTTAAATGCATTCTCATACCTTTCATCCCGGACGAAAGCTTGATTCTTCTTGATCAACTGAGTTAACGATGCCACTATCGTGTATAAGTTTTGAATAAACTTGCAATAATATCCAGCTAATCCCAAGAAACTTCTCATGTCTGTTGCATTCTTGGGCGCAGACCAATCTTGCACCGTAACCATCTTTGCAGGATCCACAGCAATACTATTTTCTGAAACAACATGGCCCTAGAACCTCACTTCCCTCCTCTAGAAGCGACACTTAGAGAATTTCGCTTTGAATTGGTGTTTCCTCAACACCTCCATCACTATCCTCAAGTTTTCCTTGTGTTCTTCCTCTGTTCTCGAGTAAAGAAAGATATCGTCCACGAACACAAGAACAAACTTGTAACGGCTCGGGTTTCGCCCGACCCGATCGATCATTAAATCGACCAAGACCGTTCAAAACCCGAACACGTTAAGTTTGGGAATACAACAACATCGGAACAATAACAGCAGACTTTTATAAACATTACAATAATGTTACATCAGAGTACAGAACTTATCAGAGTATATTGAATAAAATTACAGCGGAAGATAAATTACAATAAATTAAATACAATGCACAGCGGAATACTTTGATGCTCTGGACACAGCCTTAGGCTTCAATCCAGAATCCTGCTTGAGATAAGAACCTGTAGACAAACTACTCGACTGCCCGTGTGGAGAAGAGGGCACCCGAGTTTGTAAAGGTGGAAACAAACAACGGGTCAGTCATGGGACTGGTGTGAGAATTCTAAACTAATTTAACTAATAGTAATAAGGAAAATCCAAGGACCACGCCGCTAACGCAGAATGGGTTTACTCCAATGGATTGCCGGTGCATAAACTAAAGTAAATCGTTAAAATAACGCAATACTTTTTAGAAAAATGAAACCATCATAAGACTCATGTCCCATCACACAATGCAACGCAAACCGGAGGATAGAGTTTTACCTTATAATGGTCAAAAATGCTTGATACAATAAAAACGAATTTGATATTATTATTAGTGTATTTATGTTTCAAAAACATTTCAAAGTAAATGTATCCATCCTAGGAAGCATAGCTACCATATACTATGCCTCCATACTAGTAATACAATCAAGTCCGTAGGGTCGTATTGGGAATTGGGTTTCCATCATGAGTCAAGGCTAGGGAGGAGATCCTTACTGATTCGAGACAATCTAGCTAATGTCTCAGGATTCCCCGCAGTTAACCCTTGGATCCTGCAGGGCCGGTCCACACATACAGCTTCGTGGATTGGCAACTCCTGAACACACGTTTCCCGATCCAATAGGACCCATCATCCGAGGCGCCTAATTCCATCATCCATATAAGTAAATATCAGCCAGTTTAAGCACCGACACCACTTCTAGCTAGAAAGAAACGTGCTGCTCTCCCTGCGTTCCCTTCTCCCGTTTTAGACTCAACCAGGTTATGAGGCTCACGAAGTAACGTTATAACCACAAGGCCTGCTTTTCAATAAAGCCTTGATCATCTTCATCTTGGCGTGCCGCGTTGACAATTCACGTCATGCGATTGATAACTATTAATACCCAACCTCTAAGGGTGTTAAGCAAGAGAATAAATTTTCCGCCACCAACGGTCGTATATTAATAGAAATCAATTTACATAGAACAGAATTCAACGTCAGACACACATCCATTTATAAGCTTATGCTCTGGGTCTGAGCGAAAGCAAAATCCGTACAAATCAACACTACGTCCGGATAACTACCATCTTAGCCCCATCTTGGGAGCAAATCAATCAAGGGCCTCAACACTAGTTTCCCATTCGATGTGAAGATCGTCGGTCTTCAATCGCCGTCTTCAATTCTTCGAACGTCGTATCATTATTTGGAATGAGAGAAAACTCGGACTTTCCAAATAATTCTCGCATACTAAATTTGAAAACCATTTCATATTGTTGTTAATATTTTGTAACGATTTATCGCTATTTTTATTTTACTTTACATACACATCCTAAACATAACAATGTATATTTTCTTCTTCCATCCTTCAATTTACACAAAATGTATATTTGGTTTCATTATTTTTTTCTAATGAAAATCTATTCCTTAGAAATGTAAATTTCTAATCTTATTATTTACATTGAAAAATGTAAATTTCTATTCCTATTTTATTTACATTGAGAAATGTAAACTTATATTTCAATATATTATTATATTAAAAATGTAACTTTTATTTCATATTCTAATTCCTTTGTTTACATTGAAAAATGTAAATTCTTTAAAAATATAACTTCTATTTCATCCTTATTTACATTGAAAAATGCAACTTCCTTTTACCGCCTTTAAAATGACGATAAAAATATATGATTTTTACTATATTCTTTTATCGCATCTAAAGTGACGATAAAAATAAACATTTCATTTCTATTATTTTTATTCACATAAAAAAATGTAAACTTTTCTTTTTAATCTAGTTTACATATCAATCTAATTCACATGCAGATTGACTTAATTACACAAAAATGAAATTTTATGTTCTCTAACTTAATTACATAAAAAAATGAAATTTTCTTTTAATCCTCATTTACATTAAGAAAATGTAAAACTTTTCTAATCTTTATCTTATTACATTAAAAATGTAACTTTCTTTTTATAACAAACTTGGAGGTGAAAATATTCATTTCAATATTAACACATAACGATGTGAAAATAACGTCAATTCCTAATTTAACTCATGACGGTTTAAATAATGTCCATTTTCTATTTAACCATTTATATTTTAATATGGGCCAGACCTCTCACATTAAGCCTGCAACTTGTGGATGCTGGATAGGCTGGTCGGTTCCGAGCAGACTTCTCCCACAAGTTAGGCTTAACCTCGTGTCTTGGCCCAATTTGTATTTGCGCAGTTGGACCTCTCACATTAGGCCCAAGATTTGTGACTACTGAATATGCCGGTCAGTTCCGGGCAGACTTCCACTACAAATGTGATCTAACCTCGTGTCCAAGTACAATTTTAGTTAATCATTATAATTGTTCTACTAAATATTATTTACATGACTCTTCTTAACAAAATTGATGTTTTTAATTCATGTGCCATTCTTTAATAAAGGTGATGAATTCTAATGTCATATAAAGAGGATATTTTATATGTAAATATATTTTCTATGAATCCTAATGACCTTCTAGTTTTAATGACATTATAATTTAACGACATTTTCAATCTAGTAATATTCTAGTTTTAATGACATTCTAATTTAATGACATTTTCAATAAATGACATGATAATATTTTAACATGAAGGGCAAGTTTATCCTAACATAAATGCCAATTTCAAATTTTCATAAAATTGACGAACTAAATTTTACGTAAATGAAAAATTAATTTTTACATAAATAATAAATTCAATTTAAACATAGATGACAAATTTATCTTACATAACATATTTCTAATAAAAGTGGCATGTCTATCCTAATTAAACATTTTTGACTAAAATGATATTTCCTAACTAAAATGATATGTTTAACACAACATGATATATTCTTACAAAAATGTTGTTTAATTAGCACAGATATTTTTCATATACGATAAGAATGTTTTTTTTTTCAAATGACACTTTATTCTAATGGCACTTCTAAATAAATGAGATTTTTAGTGTAATGACCCGGATTTTTGAAACTTTGGTTATCGACATAAACTCGATGTCGATAACCAAAACATCAAAAAAAAAAAAAAACTGGTACTTAATGAAAGAAATTAGAGGGTGAGGATAGATAAGATAGAAACTTAGAATAGAAGAAGAATAGAAGAAGAAAAGAAGAACTTACATCATCAGAGTAACGCGAATCTCACAGCGGAACGAATAACATATAATATAACTTTTAAGTAAAACAGTTATATATATATATATACAATAGCACTTTATCAGAATACAACACTTACAACAACAGCGGAAAAACAATAGCTATAAAATCTTGAAACCTCCTGCTCCAAGCTCTCCAAGTATATCTGTAAATCCCGACTACTTGACTGCCCATACAAATTTAGGCACCCAAGAGTTTAGGGAAAACGACAAAGTAAACTCCGGGTCAGTCATGGGACAGGTGTGAGTAAAATAGTTTAACACAGTTTAATATATATATGATATCTCATAAGACCACGCCGTGGAAACGGAACGGGTTTTTCCCTTATGAAAATCCAACATCTTTGACAAGCAATATCATTCTGATATTATAATAATGTCTAAGTACAAATATATATCAATCTAGCAGAAACGCTTTCATCTCACGTTCTACATATATAGTATACAATCAAAATCGCAAGTACGTATTGGATATTTGGTTTTCCAACTATGACAAGGTATGGAACCACCTTCTGCTAGTGTACCTCTAGAGAGGAATACACTGGGTTCAACAAGAACATCTTACAACCCGGTCACACATGACCGACCACTCATTTCGCTTGAGTGTATCGAATGTATATCACCAACGGTTGGGATCAGCAACCGTTTCCCGAATGGGACATCATCAACAATAGATTTTTAGAAGTAAATGAAACTCTAGATCAGGTGATTATATACCCTAATAGGTGCGACCTACATAGCCATGCTACCTGCCCGATTTTTGTCATTTACCGGATGTGAGGCTAAAAGCTACGCTTATCTTCACATCAGATTCACTTCGAATGCTACATTGTCAGATCCATCGAAAATTACTAATTGACGTCTACAACGGTACATTACATGTTAGCTAAAGAAGTTTCCTTCTCCGCTTCCACTCTTGGTACGTCTGAAGAAATCAATGTACGTGACCTTTCTGGAAATACTCTGTCAGACATTCATCTTCATTCACTTAAAATGTCACATCGTCATACCCGCCAAATCACAAATTGAGTTATCCAAAAATAACACGGGTATACAGCTAAGAGAAACGAATTCCTCCGCCACCAAACGTGAATACGTTTGAACAGATCAACTTACGCGATCCATTGGATATACTCTGTTAGACCTTCGTCCATACAAGTTGTCCTGGGACTGGACAAACCAAAGGCACTATTCAGTATATCCATCTTAGTCACTGTTATCTAAGACTTATACAACAGTCCTTGCACTTTACTCCGTCTTTAATTATCTTTGGCATAAATGATTCGCAACGCTTATGCCAATACAGAGTGGTTTTTGGATAATAATCCAACCGGTCTCTCCATATTAATAACATTAAAATGGTCCAAACTTCGATAGTCTGTGAGTTAACTATCAAAGAAAAACAAGTGTGCAAACAACGATATTATTTCCAGATGAAAATTATATCGAACAAACATCATTTAACATTAATCTCTTTAGTTCATTTTCATCTCATGTTTCCCTATATTCAACATTTGATATTTTCTATATTTAGAAAATATATGTTATTACCATTGGAAAACATTTCCATTTCCTTGTTTTCTATATTATAAGACAATTCCGATACTTCTTTGGAAAACATTTCCAAAACTCAAACCTTGGACATAGACAGATGGTTTAGACAAACCATCGCGATGCCAACTTAAACCATTTTACTTATTAACTAAATCCACTTAACCACTTCACTCTCGAACCGTAACCATTTCTTAATTAAAACCGCAGTCAATCAAGTTGGGGTATAACTACCTCTCAGACCTTAACTGAACAACACTTCTAACCTTGAAATAGGCAAAGTTCACTTTATATTTCTTTAACTAACTTCCTTACTTAACCTTTCTTTCGAATAACTATATTCGATTAACTCCTCTAACTCTATTTGATTTACTCTATTTGATTTACTCTATTCACTTAACTCCTGTCGAATAAACTATATTCGATAACTCCTTTAATTCTATTCGAATAAACTATATTCGATTAACTCCTTTACTTCTATTCGAATAAACTAGGTTCGATTAACTCCTTTAATTCTACTTGATTTGATAACTCCCCTTTTCGAATAACCAATTTTCGAGTAACTCACTTCGAATAACCAGTATTATATTAACTCACTTCGAATAACCAGTATTCGATTAACTCACTTCGAATAACCAATATTCGATTAACTCACTTCGAATAACCAATATTCGATTAACTCACTTCGAATAACCAATATTCGATTACTCTTCTCTCGAATTCACTATATTCGATAACTCTACTTCGAATAAGTGATATTCGATAATTCTACTTCAAATAACTGATATTCGATAACTCTACTTGATTAACTCCATTAATTCTACGGGTTAACTCTAGCTGGTCAATCCTAACTATTTAACTCCTTTAGGTTACTCTAATCGATTTACTCTAATTCTAATAACTCCTATTTGATAACGTTTTATTCATTTATAAAGATTTACTTTTAGTAACGGTTCTTCACTTTATAAATGTTCTCTTTAATAACGTTACTCCACTATACAAGTGTTGTGTACCCATTCTATTTAAAACTATCGGTGTTAAAACCAATATCTCTTATCTATATAAGTTCAGACTTATATATTTCATTTATCGAATGATAAATATTCATTTAATTTATAAACTGTTGTTTATAAATTAATCCTTTCTATTTATCTGTTAAAAACAGATTTCCGTTTTCTATTCATCTTCTGAATATTCTTTTGATTTAGTTTTATTTATTTATCAAATAAATGTTCCTTTTATTCTATTTATTCTAACAAGTAAACATCTCCTTTTAATCCTACTTATTTACCAAATAAACATCTCCTTTTAATCCTATTTATTTATTCCCTAAATAAATAAATCCTTTAACTCTTTATTTATTTCCTAAATAAATAATTTCTTTTAACTCTTTATTTATGTTCTACCAATATATTCCTTTATATTTGTTTTGAAATATATCTCCTTTATATTTCATTTCAAATAAATTCCTTCTATATTTGATTAACAAATAAATTCCCTTATATTTGATTAACAAATATAATTCCCTTATATTTGATTAACAAATATAATTCCCTTATATTCAAAATCCTTTTTCTTTTATAATATAAAATCAATTGATTTTATATAAATAAATTAGTTTCAAAATATACTTTGAAAGTCCCTTTATCACATTCTGGTATTTCTTATGGTATTTAACACACCATATAACAACGATGAATATCGTCCAACACATATAATCACAACAGATTATATATATCACATCATATATCACAATATATAAATCACAGTAAAATAACTGTTGAGGAATCCAGTTGGATTCCTCTGACCTGTTTCCCTGCATCACAGATGTTAGACAATATAATTAACATCGATTTCACTTCACTGTGAAATATTCTGATAACAGAATCACATATAAATATTTAACGGTTTATATATATATACATATATATATATATATATATACATAATTTCTACTAACTGACTGGCAGTTCAATCAAACAGTCAACACACTGTCAAACGACAATATTTAATAGTTCTAAGAATACGTTGTAAAAATAGAACTGTACTGAGTTGGTGAGTTTTACTCACATTGGCAGTTCATCGTTAAAGAACGATAACTGTTGTTTGATTTGAATCAAACATTTTATTTTGCCATAAATTCAAACGAGCTCAAATCCACTTCTGGTCAGTGTCATGGTGTTGCCCTCGTCCATACGATTCTAACGCAACTTACGGTTCTCGATTCTGACCTCGTATGATCAAGTTATTGAATTAACAAGTTGAACACAATTTACTTTGAATTAAAACTTAAATGAATTTAACATTTGGCCTCACCCCCTTCTTACCGGCCCATTTAACTTTCTTGGCCCGCCCACTCTTTCTTCCTCCAGATCAAAATAACGCGACTCCTCCTGTTGCTTCTCATGGCCATTGCGCCTTCATTCTCCACTACTAACTCATCTTCAACTTCATAAAAATCGAAACTGAGATCATCACATTGCTTCTCCTTCCGAACTCTCCTTCTCTATACCCTTAATACCAATTCCGATGCCTCCCTGTAGATCGCGACTCCGCCTTCTTTCCTGTAGCTTATCTACAGGTTGCGACACCAATCGGTGTCGAATCACCCCAAATTCCTCTACCCGACATAAATCGACCTGCTGAATCCAATACAAGTCTCGAAATCAAGCATCGAGCCTTCCTCTTCCCTAAAATACCAACGCTAGTACACGCTGGAAAAATCCAGCGAACATAAACAAATGTCGAACTGTATATAACTGATGTGGAATCGAAGCAAATCATGCAAGGAACCCAAATATACTAGTCTTGCAATTTATAGAATTAGTTTGGATTTTATTTTGGATTTTGAATTTGCGTTTTAGGTTTTTGAAGAGAGAAAACTAACGGCGTATAATTTTATCTTATAGGGAGAACGCATTTGTTTATGTGGTTGAAAAGATGATCATGTGGCTCGTTTAGGGCCACCACACTTAGGATATTTTAGTTTTATTTTTCATTATATATTCATTTCTGCACTCTAAAAATCCGTGTGATCACACACGATGCCCAAAAATCACGAAACTGGACATGTAGCTAGAGTTCGATATTACGGTCCCAACAAAACTGGTTTCGTCGAATTCCGACTCCGTATGCTCATACAGCGTATTTTTAACCATCGAAATACTGACTGTTTCTCACTCTAAAAATCCGTACGACCACACAGTGACTCTAAAAATCACGAAACTGGAAATCTAACAACTATTTGACATTGCGGATCCAACAAAATTAGTTTCGTCGAATTCCGATTTCGTTTGCAAAAGTGGCTATTTTTAAAGCTCTGAATGACCCATTTAAATATATAAATATATATAAATATAATTAAATTAAATATAAATAAATTTATATTATCGTATATACTCACAGTGGAATACCCTACAGCTCAAGAATATTCCTATATGAATTTCCAACTCGATATTCACTTCTGGGTCAACCCGATATTCGATTTATATTGAAATTCCTTTTTAAAATATAAATAATTCCTTTATAAATTATAAAGGAATTCCACAGCGACTTTTCTAAAATTTGATTTGGACATATCTCAAAATCTACACGACGAAATCCCGATTTTTCTCTTCCACTAGAAAGATATACTCCACCAGCTCCACACGTTTCTTGTTTCACAGAAATCCGGCTTAAAACGAACCATGTATATCCAATTGAAGTTCAAATCGCCAAATAACGAACTGCCGCGCCATTTCAAGCTCTATTTTAATTATATTATAATTATACGTTCAAACTGTCGTCGATTGAATATATTCATCATTCGAATTCAATTCTAAACTGAATTATATATCACAGATGATCCAGTTCACACCATATTGCCATTTCAGCCAATTTTGATTATTTCAGAATTAAATATATTATTTAATTTATTATTTTAAATTAAATACTCACCATTATTTAATTCCTCGACCAATAAATTCTTTTAATTACCTTTTAAATAATTAAATAAATTAATTATAATACTTCTGCCAATGCGGGTCATTACAATCTTCCTCACTTAAAATAATTTCGTCCTCGAAATTACTAAGTTAGAGGACGACCCTATATATTGGAATTCCTAAGATTTGTTTACCCCTTATTTCTGATTTCAACTGAACCAATTAATATCGACTAAAATATTTATTCATTCCGACTAACTAAAATTTTCAAAAATTCTGAAAATTTTCTAACACTTCAAATTTTCGGAAAATTTCGCCATAACCTCCTTTGTACAGCCCTATCGGTAAAACCACAACTCGCCTCTCTAGGCCTTCTCCAACCCAAAAGAAAATCAAATAGCCAAGCGGCTTGCCAATTCGGCTCATAAATCTTATATCCAATAGAAATATAAACTTGTACCTTTTTATCGGCATATCATTATATCCTTTCCACCTGTTATCAATTCAGCATATACCAATGTCATGTCAGTCAAATTCCAAATTAGTTTTTTTTTAATCTCCAACACAACCATTCGCTTATATCCAAGCCAAATCCCATTTCAACTCATGTTCAATTCTTGATTTTCAATTCCTTAACTCCTCAATCCAATACCATTTCAGATTCTTATTTCACAAATCCAATCTTATTCGATTTCAATTCAACTTCAGTTACCACTTAACTGACTTTACTTTAATTCAAATCTGCTTTCACAAATTTATGTTAAATTTGTTTTTAATTCAAACATTCTTTCCCTAGGAGTTTTAAAACAGTTTACTCTTTTCAAAAATCAAATTTTCCTTTTTGAAATTCAACTGAGCCCATAATCAATATTCCACTAGTTAAATCACTTTTCTATTTCTTTATCAATATTTGTTAACCAAATATTTTCAATAATCTTATTGGCCTTTTATGTTATTTGGAAAACATTTCCAAATATTGCCTTCCTTTATTTCCTAAATCAATAACCTTTATAATCCTATTTATAATTGGAAAATACTCCAATTACTTGTCTATTTTCCGATCTCGTTTATTTCTATACTTAGGAAATATTTATTATTCTATTTCCAAGTTCACACTTATTTGGGTTAAAACGGATGTTGTGTAAAACATCGCTACGACAACCCAAATACTATATTCAACTAACTCTTATTCAACATTGATCTTCGAGCCTGAAATCTTATCATTTATTTGTTAATAATGAAATCAATCAAGTTGGGGGTATAACTACCTCTCAGACTTGACTGAATAACATTTATAACGTCAAAACAGATATGACTACTTACTCGAATAATCAATACCATACAACTACTTATTCACCTTTAAACACGTATACGCTTTCTCTTTCTATTCTTACGAGATTTTATTCCTAGTCTTCCCTTTTGATT
Source organism: Allium sativum (assembly GCA_030737875.1). Taxonomy (NCBI): domain Eukaryota; kingdom Viridiplantae; phylum Streptophyta; class Magnoliopsida; order Asparagales; family Amaryllidaceae; genus Allium; species Allium sativum. The sequence continues at coordinate 8,783,520 of CM060926.1, read as the reverse complement.
ATACTATTCTATTTCTAAGTTCGTTTCCTTATCGACTTCTATATATATATATCGATACGTTGATTTCTAACTATCAAATTATCTTAAAAATATTCTAACTCCTTAAATTCCCGGAAAAATTCGCCATAACCTCCTTTGTACTAGGAGCATCGGGATATTTCAAATAGCCTCCCATGGCTCTCACCAATCCAAAAGAAAAAAGAAAAAGCCAAGCGGCTAGCCAATACGGCGCATAAAATCTCCTATATGAATTAAATACATACCTTTTGTCGGGCATTCTACTTCTATACGATATTCCAAACCTGTCTCCTGTATATCTATACCTGCCCAATCTATTTTAACTATACCTGATCATTTTAACTCAATTCGTTAATTAATTTGTTAATTAACTCTTTAGTCTATTTCACTTCTATTTATTCAAATTCTATATTATAAATCCTATTTGAATTTCTATTTCACTTCTCTTATATTCAAATCCCATTTTGAAATTCAACATAACTTGTCTTTCCCAAAACAGATTCAAAACAGTATCTCTGGTAGTAATTCGTCACTTACAACTCGAAAATGAATACTGATGATGCAGCTGTCATCATCAGAATCTATTTTCCAGCGATCGAAGTGAGTTCAATACTATAAAACCATTTTTAAACATTTCCACTTTGAAATTCATTTCAAAATATAATTCATACTGCTTGTAAAACAATTTAAAATCTCCCAGGATCTTAAATTTTCCTTATTTTTAATCCAAATCCATTTACAAACACTTATCCAATTTTCCATAATTTTAATTCAATTTCTGGTTTAAATTTCAGATTTAACTCATCTGATTTCACGTATTTCACTTATATGAATTCTGATTGGTTATTTACATAACCACTTAATTTATAATCTTACTCGATTATAATATCAACCAATATATCCAATATATTATAATTTTGATATATATATCTTCTCTATATCAAGATATACCTTGGGTAAACTTATTTTAATTTACCCTCATTTCAAAACATATCGTGTTGACCCATCGTATTCAAGTGTTTTTAAACTCCTACCGATACAGTGGATCAAACTGATCGACCAGAACTCATCAACAACTCAACCAATGAATCCCCACAATATAAAACAATTTTTTTATATCAAATAACAAATACGTTCACTCGTATATATACACTCAAACTCAATCTAGGGTGTACTAACCCTATCTCTACCGAGTCACACCACAGAGCCAAGTAATTCTTAACTTAAGCTCTGATAACAACTGTAATGACCCGGATTTTTGAGACTTTGGTTATCGACATAAACTCAATGTCGATAACCAAAACATCGAAAAAATCCCGGTAATTAATGAAAGAAATTAGAGGGTGAGGATAGATAAGATAGAAACTTAGAATAGAAGAAGAAAAGAAGAACTTACATCATCAGAGTAACACGAATCTCACAGCGGAACGAATGACATATAATATAACTTTTAAGTAAAACAGTTATATATATACAATAGCACTTTATCAGAATACAACACTTACAACAACAGCGGAAAAACAATAGCTATAAAATCTTGAAACCTCCTACTCCAAGCTCACCAAGTATATCTGTAAATCCCGACTACTTGACTGCCCATACAAATTTAGGCACCCAAGAGTTTAGGGAAAACAACAAAGTAAACTCCGGGTCAGTCATGGGACTGGTGTGAGTAAAATAGTTTAACACAGTTTAATATATATATGATATCTCATAAGACCACGCCGTGGATACGGAACGGGTTTTTCCCTTATGAAAATCCAACATCTTTGACAAGCAATATCATTCTGATATTATAATAATGTCTAAGTACAAATATATATCAATCTAGCAGAAACGCTTTCATCTCACGTTCTACATATATAGTATACAATCAAAATCGCAAGTACGTATTGGATATTTGGTTTTCCAACTATGACAAGGTATGGAACCACCTTCTGCTAGTGTACCTCTAGAGAGGAATACACTGGGTTCAACAAGAACATCTTACAACCCGGTCACACATGACCGACCACTCATTTCGCTTGAGTGTATCGAATGTATATCACCAACGGTTGGGATCAGCAACCGTTTCCCGAATGGGACATCATCAACAATAGATTTTTAGAAGTAAATGAAACTCTAGATCAGGTGATTATACACCCTAATAGGTGCGACCTACATAGCCATGCTACCTGCCTGATTTCTGTCATATACCGGATGTGAGGCTAGAAGCTACGCTTATCATCACATCAGATTCATTTCGAATGCTACATTGTCAGATCCATCAAAAATCACTAATTGACGTCTACAACGGTACATTACGTGTTAGCTAAAGAAGTTTCCTTCTCCGCTTCCACTCTTGGTACGGTTGAAGAAATCAATGTACGTGACCTTTCTGGAAATACTCTGTCAGACATTCATCTTCATTCACTTAAAATGTCACATCGTCATACTTGCCAAATTACAAATTGAGTTATCCAAAAATAACACGGGTATACAGCTAAGAGAAACGAATTCCTCCGCCACCAAACGTGAATACTTTGAACAGATCAACTTACGCGATCCATTGGATATACTCTGTCAGACCTTCGTCCATACAAGTTGTCCTGGGACTGGACAAACCGAAGGCACTATTCAGTATATCCATCTTAGTCACTGTTATTTAAGACTTATACAACAGTCCTTGCACTTTACTCCGTCTTCAATTATCTTTGGCATAAATGATTCGCAACGCTTATGCCAATACAGAGTGGTTCTTTGGATAATGATCCAACCGGTCTCTCCATATTAATAACGTTAAAATGGTCCAAACTTCGATAGTCTGTGAGTTAACTATCAAAGAAAAACAAGTGTGCAAACAACGATATTATTTCCAGATGAAAATTATATCGAACAAACATCATTTAACATTAATCTCTTTAGTTCATTTTCATCTCATGTTTCCCTATATTCAGCATTTGCTATTTTCTATATTTAGAAAATATATGTTATTACCATTGGAAAACATTTCCATTTCCTTGTTTTCTATATTAGAAGACAATTCCGATACTTCTTTGGAAAACATTTCCAAAACTCAAACCTTGGACTTAGACAGACGATTTAGACAAACCATCGCGATGCCAACTTAAACCATTTTACTTATTAACTAAATCCACTTAACCACTTCACTTTCGAACCGTAAACATTTCTTAATTAAAACCGCAGTCAATCAAGTTGGGGTATAACTACCTCTCAGACCTTAACTGAACAACACTTCTAACCTTGAAATAGGCAAAGTTCACTTTATATTTCTTTAACTAACTTCCTTACTTAACCTTTCTTTCGAATAACTATATTCGATTAACTCCTCTAACTCTATTTGATTTACTCTATTTGATTTACTCTATTTGATTTACTCTATTCACTTAACTCCTGTCGAATAAACTATATTCGATAACTCCTTTAATTCTATTCGAATAAACTATATTCGATTAACTCCTTTACTTCTATTCGAATAAACTAGATTCGATTAACTCCTTTAATTCTACTTGATTTGATAACTCCCCTTTTCGAATAACCAATATTCGATTAACTCACTTCGAATAACCAATATTCGATTAACTCACTTCGAATAACCAATATTCGATTAACTCACTTCGAATAACCAATATTCGATTAACTCACTTCGAATAACCAATATTCGATTAACTCACTTCGAATAACCAATATTCGATTACTCTTCTCTCGAATACACTATATTCGATAACTCTACTTCGAATAAGTGATATTCGATAATTCTACTTCGAATAAGTGATATTCGATAACTCTACTTGATTAACTCCATTAATTCTACGGGTTAACTCTAGCTGGTCAATCCTAACTATTTAACTCCTTTGGGTTAATCTAATCGATTTACTCTAATTCTAATAACTCCTATTTGACAACGTTTTATTCATTTATAAAGATTTACTTTTAGTAACGGTTCTTCACTTTATAAATGTTCTCTTTAATAACGTTACTCCACTATACAAGTGTTGTGTACCCATTCTATTTCAAACTATCGGTGTTAAAACCAATATCTCTTATCCATATAAGTTCAGACTTATATATTTCATTTATCGAATGATAAATATTCATTTAATTTATAAACTGTTATTTATAAATTAATCCTTTCTATTTATCTATTAAAAACAGATTTCCATTTTCTATTCATCTTCTGAATATTCTTTTGATTTAGTTCTATTTATTTGTCAAATAAATATTCCTTTTATTCTATTTATTCTAACAAGTAAATATCTTCTTATAATCCTATTTATTTACCAAATAAATATCTCCTTTTAATCCTATTTATTTATTCCCTAAATAAATAAATCCTTTAACTCTTTATTTATTTCCTAAATAAATAATTTCTTTTAACTCTTTATTTAGGTTCTACCAATATATTCCTTTATATTTGTTTTGAAATATATCTCCTTTATATTTCATTTCAAATAAATTCCTTCTATATTTGATTAACAAATAAATTCCCTTATATTTGATTAACAAATATAATTCCCTTATATTTGATTAACAAATATAATTCCCTTAAATTCAAAATCCTTTTTCTTTTATAATATAAAATACATTGATTTTATATAAATAAATTATTTTCAAAATATACTTTGAAAATCCCTTTATCACATTCTGGTATTTCTTATGGTATTTAACACACCATATAACAACGATGAATATCGTCCAACACACATAATCACAACAGATTATATATATCACATCATATATCACAATATATAAATCACAGTAAAATAACTGTTGAGGAATCCAGTTGGATTCCTCCGACCTGTTTCCCTGCATCACAGATGTTAGACAATATAATTAACATCGATTTCACTTCACTGTGAAATATTCTGATAACAGAATCACATATAAATATTTAACGGTTTATATATATACATATATATATATATATATATATATATAATTTCTACTAACTGACTGGCAGTTCAATCAAACAGTCAACTCACTGTCAAACCGACAATATTTAACAGTTCTAAGAATACGTTGTAAAAATAGAACTGTACTGAGTTGGTGAGTTTTACTCACATTGGCAGTTCATCGTTAAAGAACGATAACTGTTGTTTGATTTGAATCAAACAGTTTATTTTGCCATAAATTCAAACGAGCTCAAATCCACTTCTAGTCAGTGTCATGGTGTTTCCCTCGTCCATACGATTCTAACGCAACTTACGGTTCTCGATTCTGACCTCGTATGATCAAGTTATTGAATTAACAAGTTGAACACAATTTACTTTGAATTAAAACTTAAATGAATTTAACATTTGGCCTCACCCCCTTCTTACCGGCCCATTTAACTTTCTTGGCCCGCCCACTCTTTCTTCCTCCAGATCAAAATAACGCGACTCCACCTGTTGCTTCTCATGGCCATTGCGCCTTCATCCTCCACTACTAATTCATCTTCTACTCCATAAAAATCGAAACCGAGATCATCACATTGCTTCTCCTTCCGAACTCTCCTTCTCCATACCCTTAATACCAATTCCAATGCCTCCCTGTAGATCGCGACTCCGCCCCCTTTCCTGTAGCTTATCTACAGGTTGCGACACCAATCGGTGTCGAATCACCCCAAATTCCTCTACCCGACATAAATCGACCTGCTGAATCCAATACAAGTCTCGAAATCAAGCATCGAGCCTTCCTCTTCCCTAAAATACCAACGCTAGTAAACGCTGGAAAAACCCAGTGAACAGAAACAAATGTCGAACTGTATATAACTGATGTGGAATCGAAGCAAATCATGCAAGGAACCCAAATATACTAGTCTTGCAATTTATAGAATTAGTTTGGATTTTATTTTGGATTTTGAATTTGCGTTTTAGGTTTTTGAAGAGAGAAAACTGACGACGTATAATTTTATCTTATAGGGAGAACGCATTTGTTTGTGTGGTTGAAAAGATGAACATGTGGCTCGTTTAGGTCCACCACACTTAGGATATTTTAGTTTTATTTTTCATTATATATTCGTTTCTACACACTAAAAATCCGTGTGATCACACACGATGCCCAAAAATCACGAAACTGGACATGTAGCTAGAGTTCGACACTACGGTCCCGACGAGACTGGTTTCGTCGAATTCCGACTCCGTATGCTCATACATCGTATTTTTAACCATCGAAATACTGACTGTTTCTCATTCTAAAAATCCGTACGACCACACAGTGACTCTAAAAATCACGAAACTGGAAATCTAACAACTATTTGACATTGCGGATTCAACAAAATTAGTTTCGTCGAATTCCGACTTCGTTTGCAAAAGTGGCTATTTTTAAAGCTCTGAATGACCCATTTAAATATATAAATATATTTAGATATAATTAAGTTAAATATAAATAAATTTATATTATCGTATATACTCACAGTGGAATACCCTACAGCTCTAGAATATTCCTATATGAATTTCCAACTCGATATTCACTTCTGGGTCAACCCGATATTCGATTTATATTGAAATTCCTTTTTAAAATATAAATAATTCCTTTATAAATTATAAAGGAATTCCACAGCGACTTTTCTAAAATTTGATTTGGACATATCTCAAAATCTACACGACAAAATCCCGATTTTTCTCTTCCACTAGAAAGATATACTCCACCAACTCCACATGTTTCTTGTTTCACAGAAATCCGGCTTAAAACGAACCCTGTATATCCAATTGAAGTTCAAATCGCCAAATAGCGAACTGCCGCGCTATTTCAAGCTCTATTTTAATTATATTATAATTATACGTTCAAACTGTCGTCGATTGAATATATTCGTCATTCGAATTCAATTCTAAACTGAATTATATATCACAGATGATCCAGTTCACACCATATTGCCATTTCAGCCAATTTTGATTATTTCAGAATTAAATATATTATTTAATTTATTATTTTAAATTAAATATTCACCATTATTTAATTCCTAGACCAATAAATTCTTTTAATTACCTTTTAAATAATTAAATAAATTAATTATAATACCTCTGCCAATGCGGGTCATTACATTTAGCCTACATATACCTTAACCAAAAATGTTATTTTTAATTCTAATGTGGATTTCAAAACAAGAAAGTTATTTTGATTCCAATGCGACATATCATAACAATGATAGTTCTAACATCGCTCACATTCTATAAAAATGATTACTTAGTTTTATTGGAAAAAAAATTATTCAACAAAAATGAATGTTTTCTATGTTTTAACAATCTTAATATTTCATGTTAACATAAAAAAATTAAAAACTTTTCCAACCATACCTGTTGACATAAAAGAGTGATCTTTGTGTTAAAACTTCTAACATAAATGTTCTTTTAAATTTCTAACAAAATAATCTTGTAATTCTAACAAAATGTTAATCTTTGTTTAATCATAATCTAATTAACAAAAATGTTGATTTCAACACAACGTATACTGACAAAATGAAAGTTTTATTTTGTTAATTTAGATTTAACATAAATGACATGACTATTTTGTCAATTCTAATATGACAAAATATTTCATCAAGTTAATAGATCAACAAGCATCATCAACAATTTTACATCCAATCACGAACATTCAGCAAATTATTACAGCCCATGTGTAAGACTAAAATTATGATTAACAAATTATATTTATAAAAATAAAGGAATAGAATTTCTCACATCGTTATTGAGTTCTGCGCTGTTCAGATCCAAAATTCGTCAAAAATTCGCCTTGCTTAGAATTAGGCCTAGTCAGTTTCATCGCGAAGATCTCGGTCTCACGATCGTGGCGCACCAATCGTTCCGTTTCGAGTTCGTATGAGTGAGATACGGTTAAATTAAGATTGGATAATTTGAATTTAAATTAATTAAATAATTAAAAGTTGGAAAAAGTCAACCTTCCTCCTTCTTCCTCCTCCCATATTCAGGCCGTTACTTTCATTATTATTGAACCCATTAGGTTCAAAACTAGGTCTCCACTTATCTCGGGATTGGTGAGGCTAGAAGTCGATCGGAAGGTGGAAAATCGAAGAGGGAGGAGAGGGATACTTGCGCCGGAAGTGGTGAGGGTGTGGTGGGCCATGGTCGGCGCGGCGGGGCTGTTTTGAGCGTGGGTTTGGGGTGCTTTCCCTCGAAATCCGTGCAATTTTGGTCGATCATAACCGTATGGATCTGTAGATCTCTCCAAGAGCTTCGATTTGGTATATAATATGTTGAATTTCATTGAGCGGATTGGGAGATATTGTGGAGGGAAGTTTAGGCCATTCTAGGCCATGGAAAATGTCGGTGGCGGCTGTGTTTTGGTAGGGAAGGATTAGGGTTGAGGTTAATTTATATTATTTAATTAGTTAATTAGCCCATTAAGGCCCGATTTGACCCGAACTCAGAATTAGGCCCAACGACTGTCGTTCTTACCTATTAACCCCTATTCCGGATTCATCTAGCTATGTCCCGCAGGCCCAAATGACTGTCTTGACCTAGTTTTCTTTAATTTAAAATATTTTCTTTTATTTTTAATTCAATCGTACGAAAAAATTCACCGGGGTCACAAGTTAATTTCAAAAATTCCCAAAAAATATATTTAGCTATGTTTTGACGCTGCGGACCTAGGAAAATTAATTTCGTTCAATTTTGAGCTCGTTTGAAAAATGACTATTTTCAAGTCGATTAAAATTGACTGAAATTGGCAAAACTGAAATCTTTTTGCCACGCCCACAAATTAATTCTAAAAATTATGAAAAAATAAATTTAGCCATATTTTGATATTCCGGATCCAAAAAAGGTGGTTTCATCATAAACAGAGGTCGTTTGTAAAATGACTATTTTTAAGGGCTACATATTTAATATTAAAAATACATTTTTAAACAAATAATTTTCAAAACTCGAAATATATAAGTGTTTACTGTTTTTAAATGCAGAAACATCATTCTGAACTCAATGGAAGTGGTTTCGAGTCCAAATTCCTCCGTATGCAAAAAGTAGCATTTTTGACCTTTATAAATTTCATAGCGACCTTTCTAAATTTTAAATTGGGCATAACTTTTGATTCCCGTTATGAAATTTTAATTTTTCAGATTCGTTAGAAAGATATTTTTAAATAGATTCTAATGTTTTTAGTTTCACTAAAATCCGTTAAATTTTGCATCGTGTACGGTCAGTCAAAGTTCAAGTTTGACTTTTCAAACTACCGCGCTATTTCTTACTCCTTTTATAATTAAAATTAAATTATTCATTCTAACTTCGATTAAATCAATTTTTAATCATTATTACTTAAAATAAATTGTTCTAAATATCAAGAACTCATTAAAATTACTTAATATAATTTTTTAAATTTACCCCAAAATTCAGGGTTGTTACAGTCTCCCCCACTTAAAACTTTTCGTCCTCGAAAAGGAAAGAAGATAAAAAGTTGTTTAAGTATCTAACTCATATTTCATTCTTTAATTTGTTTCTATAAGTTTATTAGTTGAACTAATAATTACACTACACAACTATCAATCAATTAGTTGATTAACTTTCCAAATATATATAACTTTTATATATTCAAAATCATAATTCCTACGGATTGATTATATATATAATCACAAATACGTTAATTGTGAACTTGTTACTCTCAACTCATTCTAGGGCATTACTAACCCCATCTCTAATGAGTTTTCTCATTCTAGGATACTGCTGATCCTAACTCTAATGAGTATTCTTATTGGAGATTACTAATCCAATCTCTGATGAGTCTTTTGTTAAGTTCTAATGAGTTGTACCCCAAAGATTTGAGCTAAACAGAGCTCTGATACCAACTGTAACGGCTCGGGTTTCGCCCGACCCGATCGATCGTTAAATCGACCAAGACCGTTCAAAACCCGAACACGTTAACTTTGGGAATACAACAACATCAGAACAATAACAACAGACTTTTATAAACATTACAATAATGTTACATCAGAGTACAGAACATATCAGAGTATATTGAATAAAATTACAGCGGAAGATAAATTACAATAAATTAAATACAATGCACAGCGGAAGACTTCGATGCTCTGGACACAGCTTTAGGCTTCAATCCAGAATCCTGCTTGAGATAAGAACCTATAGACAAACTACTCGACGGCCCGTGTGGAGAAGAGGGCACCCGAGTTTGTAAAGGTGGAAAGAAACAACGGGTCAGTCATGGGACTGGTTTGAGAATTCTAAACTAATTTAACTAATAGTAATAAGGCAAATCCAAAGACCACGCCGCTAATGCGGAACGGGTTTACTCCAATGGATTGTCGGTGTATAAACTAAAGTAAATCGTTAAAACAACGCAATGCTTCTTAGAAAAATGAAACCATCATATGACTCAAGTCCCATCACACAATGCAACGCAAACCGGAGGATAGAGTTTTACCTTATAATGGTCAAAAATGCTTGATATGGTAAAAACGAATTTGATATTATTATTAGAGTATTCATGTTTCAAAAACATTTCAAAGTAAATGTATCAATCCTAGGAAGCATAGCTACCATATACTATGCCTCCATACTAGTAATACAGTCAAGTCCGTAGGGTCGTATTGGGAATTGGGTTTCCATCATGAGTCAAGGCTAGGGAGGAGCTCCTTACCGATTCGAGACACTCTAGCTAATGTCTCAGGATTTCCCGCAGTTAACCCTTGGATCCTGCAGGGCCGGTCCACACATACAGCTTCATAGATTGGCAATTCCTAAACAGACATTTCCCGATCTTATAGGACTTATCATCCGAGGTGCCTCATTCCATCATCCACATAAGTAAATATCAGCCAGTTTAAGCACCGACACCACTTCTATCTAGAAAGAAACGTGCTGCTCTCCCTGCGTTCCCTTCTCCCGTTTTAGACTCAACCGGGTTATGAGGCTCGCGAAGTAACGTTATAACCACAAGGCTTGTTTTCAACAAAGCCTTGATCATCTTCATCTTGGCGTGCCACGTTGACAATTCACGCCATGCGATTGATGACTATTAATACCCAACCTCTAAGGGTGTTAAGCAAGAGAATAAATTCTCCGCCACCAACGGTCGTATATTAATAGAAATCAATTTACATAGAACAAAATTCAACGTCAGACACACATCCATTTATAAACTTATGCTCTGGGTCTGAGCGAAAGCCAAATCCGTACAAATCAACACTACGTCCGGATAACTACCATCTTAGCCCCGTCTTGGGAGCAAATCAATCAAGGGCCTCAACACTAGTTACCCATTCGATGTGAAGATCTTCGGTCTTCAATCGCCGTCTTCAATTCTTCGAACGTCGTATCATTATTTGGAATGAGAGAAAACTCAGACTTTCCAAATAATTCTCGCATACAAAATTTGAAAACCATTTTATATCGTTGTTAATATTTTACAACGATCTATCGCTATTTTTATTTTACTTTACATACACATCCTAAACATATCAATGTATATTTTCTTCTTCCATCCTTCAATTTACACAAAATGTATATTTGGTTTCATTATTTTTTTCTAATGAAAATCTATTCCTTAGAAATATAAATTTCTAATCTTATTATTTACATTGAAAAATGTAAATTTCTATTCCTATTTTATTTACATTGAGAAATGTAAACTTATATTTCAATATATTATTATATTAAAAATGTAACTTTTATTTCATATTCTAATTCCTTTGTTTACATTGAAAAATGTAAATTCTTTAAAAATATAACTTCTATTTCATCCTTATTTACATTGAAAAATGCAACTTCCTTTTACCGCCTCTAAAATGACGATAAAAATATATGATTTTTATTATATTCTTTTATCGCATCTAAAGTGACGATAAAAATATACATTTCATTTCTATTATTTTTATTCACATAAAAAAAATGTAAACTTTTTCTTTTTAATCTAATTTACATTTAAAATGTAAATTTTCCTCTTTCAATCTAATTCACATGCAGATTCACTTAATTACACAAAAATGAAATTTTATGTTCTCTAACTTAATTACATAAAAAAAATGAAATTTTCTTCTAATCCTCATTTACATTAAGAAAATGTAAAACTTTTCTAATCTTTATCTTATTACATTAAAAATGTAACTTTCTTTTTATAACAAACTTGGAGGTAAAAATATTCATTTCAATATTAACACATAACGGTGTGAAAATAACGTCAATTCCTAATTTAACTCAAGACGGTTTAAATAATGTCCATTTTCTATTTAACCATTTATATTTTAATATGGGCCAGACCTCTCACATTAAGCCTGCAACTTGTGTATGCTGGATAGGCCGGTCGGTTCCAGGAAAACTTCTCCCACAAGTTGGGTTTAACCTCGTGTCTTGGCCCAATTTGTATTTGCGCACTTGGACCTCTCACATTAGGCCCAACATTTGTGGCTGCTGGATATGTCGGTCGGTTCCAGGCAGACTTCCACCACAAATATGACCTAACCTCGTGTACAAGTACAATTTTAGTTAATCATTATAATTGTTCTACTAAAAATATTATTTTACATGACTCTTCTTAACAAAATTGATGTTTTTAATTCACGTGCCATTCTTTAATAAAGGTGATGAATTCTAATGTCATATAAAGGGGATATTTTATATGTAAGTATATTTTCTATGAATCCTAATGACCTTCTAGTTTTAATGACATTATAATTTAACGATATTTTCAATCTAGTGATATTCTAGTTTTAATGACATTCTAATTTAATGACATTTTCAATAAATGACATTATAATATTTTAACATGAAGGGCAAGTTTATCCTAACATAAATGCTAATTTCAAATTTTCATAAAATTGACAAACTAAATTTTACATAAATGACAAATTAATTTTTACATAAATAATAAATTAAATTTAAACATAGATGACAAATTTATCTTACATAACATATTTCTAATAAAAGTGGCATGTCTATCCTAATTAAACATTTTTGACTAAAATGATATTTCCTAACTAAAATGATATGTTTAACACAACATTATATATTCTTACAAAAATGTTGTTTAATTAGCACAGATATTTTTCATATACGATAAGAATATTTTTTTCCAAATGACACTTTATTCTAATGGCACTTCTAAATAAATGAGAAATTTTAGCCTACATATACCTTAACCAAAAATGTTATTTTTAATTCTAATGCGGATTTCAAACAAGAAAGTTATGTTGATTCCAATGCGACATTTCATAACAATGATAGTTCTAACATCGCTCACATTCTATAAAAATGATTACTTAGTTTTATTGAAAAAAAATTATTCAACAAAAATGAATGTATTCTATGTTTTAACAATCTTAATATTTCATGTTAACATAAAAAAAATAAAAACTTTTTCAACCATACCTGTTGACATAAAAGAGTGATCTTTATGTTAAAACTTCTAACATAAATGTTCTTTTAAATTTCTAACAAAATGATCTTTTAATTCTAATAAAATGTTAATCTTTGTTTAATCATAATCTAATTAACAAAAATGTTGATTTCAACACAACGTATACTGACAAAATGAAAGTTTTATTTTGTCAATTTAGATTTAACATAAATGACATGACTATTTTGTCAATTCTAATATGACAAAAATATTTCATCAAGTTAATAGATCAACAAACATCATCAACAATTTTACATCCAATCACGAACATTCAGCAAATTATTGCAGCGCATGTGTAAGACTAAAATTATGATTAACAAATTATATTTATAAAAATAAAGGAATAGAATTTCTCACATCGTTATTGAGTTCTGCGCTGTTCAGATCCAAAATTCGTCAAAAATTCGACTTGCTCAGAATCAGGCCTAGTTAGTTTCATCGCGAAGATCTCGGTCTCACGATCATGGCGCACCTGAAATCATTCCGTTTCGAGTTCGTATGAGTGAGATACGGTTAAATTAAGATTGGATAATTTGAATTTAAATTAATTAAATAATTAAAAGTTGGAAAAAGTCAACCTTCCTCCTTCTTCCTCCTCCCATATTCAGGCCGTTACTTTCATTATTATTGAACCCATTAGGTTCAAAACTAGGTCTCCACTTATCTCGGGATTGGTGAGGCTAGAAGTCGATCGGAAGGTGGCAAATCGAAGAGGGAGGAGAGGGCTACGTGTGCTGGAAGTGGTGGGGGGTGCGGTGGGCCATGGTGGCGCTGCGGGGCTGTTTTGATCGCGGGTTTGGGGTGCTTTCCCTCGAAATCCATGCACTTTTGGTCGATTATAACCGTATGGATCTGTAGATCTCTCCAAGAGCTTCAATTTGGTATATAATATGTTGAATTTCATTGAGCGGATTGGGAGATATTGAGGAGGAAAGTTTCAGCCATCCTAGGCCATGGAAAATGTAGGAGGCGGCTGTGTTTTGGTAGGGAAGGATTAGGGTTGAGGTTAATTTATATTATTTAATTAGTTAATTAGCCCATTAAGGCCCGATTTGACCCGAACTCAAAATTAGGCCCAACGACTATCGTTCTCACCTATTAACCCATATTCCAGACTCATCTAGCTATGTCCTGCAGGACCAAACAACTGTCTTGACCCTGTTTTCTTTAATTTAAAATATTTTCTTTTATTTTTAATTTAATTGTGCGGAAAAATTCACCGGGGTCACAAATTAACTTCAAAAATTCCCAAAAAATATATATTTAGCTATGTTTTGACGCTGCGGACCTAGGAAAATTAATTTCGTTCAATTCTGAGCCCGTTTGAAAAATGACTATTTTCAAGTCGATTAAAATTGACCGAAATTGACAAAACTGAAATCTTTTTGCCACGCCCACAAATTAATTCTAAAAATTATGAAAAATTAAAGTTAGCCATATTTTGACATTCCAGATCCAACAAAAGTGGTTTTGTCGAAAACAGATGTCGTTTGTAAAATGACTATATTTAAGGGCTACATATTTAATATTAAAAATACATTTTTAAACAAATAATTTTCAAAACTCGAAATATATTAGTGTTTACTGTTTTTAAATGCAGAAACATCATTTTGAACTCAATGGAAGTGGTTTCGAGTCCGAATTCCTCCGCATTCTAAAAGTAGCATTTTTGACCTTTATAAATTTCATAGCGACCTTTCTAAATTTTAAACTGGGCATAACTTTTGATTCCCGTTATGAAATTTCAATTTTTCAGATTCGTTAGAAAGATATTTTTAAATAAATTCTAATGTTTTTGGTTTCACTAAAATCCGTTAAATTTTGCATCCTGTACGGTCATTCAAAAATCAAGTTTGACTTTTCAAACTACCGCGCTATTTCTAACTCCTTTTGTAATTAAAATTAAATTATTCATTCTAACTTCGATTTAAATCAATTTTTAATCATTATTATTTAAAATAAATTGTTCTAAATATCAAAAACTCATTAAAATTACTTAATATAAATTTTTAAATTTACCCCAAAATTCAGGGTTGTTACAAAACTTATTTATTTGATCCCTGAAAAACTCTATTCATAAGATCCACAAAATATGCAGGTGTATTGGTCAACCCAAATGGCATGACCAACCACTCATAGAATCCAAATGGCGTCTGAAATGCCATTTTAGGAATACTCTCAGATGCTACTCGGAGTTGATGAAATCCTATCGCGAGATCCAACTGGAAGAACACTCTTGCTCCATTCAATTGATCAAACAAATCATCTGTCTGTGGAAGAGGATACTTATTCTTCCAGTCACTTTACTCAACTCGCGATAATCCATACATAAGTGAAGGGAACCATCGACCTTAGTAAAAAATACAACTGGTGCTTCCCACTTGGAAACACTTCTTCGGATAAATCCCTTCTTCAAAAGATCGCTTACTTGCACCTCGAGCTCTCGCTACTCCCTTGGCGCCATACGACGAAGTGGCATCACTATAGGCCTAGCATATTTCACTAAATCAATCTGAAACTCGATCTCTCAGTGTGGTGGAAGTCCGGTCACTTCCTCGAAGATGCCCGGATACTCACCAGCAACAGGCACATCTGATAACTCATTATGTGGGATGTCGAGGGAATGTAGAAAACTAGCCATCACCTCATCACTAGGTGGCAACCCAATACCACCCTCCGTCCATCGTCCGCTCTAATGGTCACCGAAGACCCCTCACAGTCTACCACCACTCCATATCTTTGGAGCCAATCGACCCCCAAAATAATGCCAAACCCAGTAAAGCCCAAAACAAACCAATCACAAGCAAACATACATACATGACTCGATAAGACCAAATTATGACAAATCATACTAAGGCTAGTCGAACCACCGATCAGGTTCGCCACAACTAAAGGTCTATCAACAATTTCGGGTTCCAATTCCAACTTATCTAATAGGTCACTAGACACGAAGGAATGGGAAGTCCCAGTATAAAATAGTACTCGAACAGGAACATCATAAATAGAAAGCATACCTTTAATAACGGCACCTTTTCCCTTCTGCGCCGCAGTTAAGGCATTTAACGAAGAAGGAACAACGTTGATAGCATATGCTTTCACCATTTTCTTCTCCTTACGGGGTTGCAGACATTCGTTTTTAAAATGTCCCACTTGGCCACAGTTGAAGCACTTCTTTTCCCCTAGTTTTGCTTGACAATTGCTAGCATAGTGGCCCTTCTTGCCACAGATAAAGCACTCGATATCTTTCTTATTTTTCTTTTTCTGACCATCCTTGGTCTAATTCTATTTCCTCTTATTCTGGGAATTCTTCTTGCCTTCGCCGTTTACCTGCGGTTTTGGTCCTCTACAGATGTAATACCAACCTCGGTCTTTGACTTAGGATAAAGGCTCTCTGATCTCAATGCCTTCCCCACAATAGATTCGAAGGTCTCATCGATTGGTTTATAAGACATTCCCCCACGTATTCATCTTGGCCATTTATGAACTTCTCGTTCTTCTTCTAGGCAGTATCGATAAGAGATAATCCATATTTCGATAAGGTATCAAACTAAGCAATATATTCCGAGTCTGCTCTACCATTCTGCTTAAGCTCTAAAAATTTCCTGAACAATTCTGATTTTTGAGCAGTTGGAATAAACTTGTCACTAAAGCGAGTCTTAAACTGATTCCAAGTAACTTGATCCTCGAGAGTAGCTGCTTTAATAGCTTTCCACCAATTCATTGCTCGTCCTTGAAGCTGACGCAATGCTAACTTTCTCTTCGTTGCATCTTTGATCCCCAAATCCTCAAAGATGCACTCACAACTATCAAGCCAATCTTGAACCTCTGTAGCCGATTCAGTCTCGTGGAATGGTTTTCCACCAAGATTAGTATAATCCTTGTAAAGTTTGGAGAAATTGGCTCCAGGCGCCTGCACTACTGCACCACCATCGTTAGCAGCATTAGGAACTGCTCCTTGAGCATCCCTAAACATCTTTCGCATAAAGGCAGCAAATATTGTCCTCATTTCAGGGACATTCCCATTGTTGGCCCCTGAACCTGATCCCCTTTTAACTCCTGGTGCGGGATTCCTCAACGTGATGTTCGTAGTTCTGCTCATCATTCAAACTATAAAGAGAAAACGATTAACCATCTCCTTGGTGGTGCCAATGCAGTGCGACTTCATACTTAGATATACTAACAATATATATATAGCTTTTGAAAACCAAAATATCACAACTACGCGCTCTCATATACATATAATATCTCTCCGTGATATCTTCCCCTAGGTTAAACTACGAAACCTAGGCTCTGATACCAAGTGTGACGGCCCGCCTCGTAGTAGCCGACATTTCCCCGAAATGCACTATGCCGATGTTCAACTAGCACAAGACGGTCATCAAATGATAAATGGTTGAAGCTATGAATCACCAAGAACCTGTAGTATATCTCACAGCGCATGGAACAAAATATAAGAATAACATAACTTGACATAAACCAGGCGAGAAAGTGCATAAGCTGAAAAACTAAACCATATCCATCAGAATAGCGAAAACCAAAATGCAGGTTATGATCCAAACCATTGTTACAACTTCAAAATATTGTCTCCAAAGCAAAATAGAAAAGTTACACTACTAATCTCAAAAAAGTGACTAGCAAAAACACAGGGAGAATATATATATATAATACGTGGAAGCCTCTTGCTCGTCTTTGGACAACTACTCGTGCGTAACCACCTAACCTGTCTCTAGTCTGATCATTTAGGAGCACCCAGAGTGATAAGAAGAGGCATAAAACTCTGGGTCAGACAAAAGCCTAGAATGAGCGATAGCAGAAAAATAAAACAATAACAGGCATAAATAATCATACCTGAGCTGGACCTACAACGAAAGAGTTAGCACAACAATATGTACAATACTCTAAGGTAACACTAACTTACAGTGTAAAATGGGAGTGTGTGTCATGGTGATAGCAAACATCAAACATAACAATCATCCTCACATCACTCACTCAGTGCGTAAAGCATACAATATCCACCGCTTTGATCACCAAATCTATTGGGGCCATGACGACAACTATGTACAACTATTTCTATGACCATCTTCCCTGGTCTATAGTCAATAACCCTACCCAGTCCATACATCCCTGGATCTAGGTTAAGGGCCAACCAGTTCACACTTCCCTGGTTCTGGTTCGTCTACATGCCCCATCTCTTCAATGGTGAACCAAAGTTATAGATATCGATAACCCCTTTTCACACGTCCCGCAGCAAAGCCCAACTCTAGAAGTTAACTCGTTGGTTCCCATCTGGATCCTGAGTAATAGCTTCCCATTTGGACTTCCTTTGCATCTCGGGTTTTTGTTAGATTGTAGTTGATCTTTAGAAGATTTCACAATTGTCGTCGCGTGGTAGAAGTTTGAATCTGGATTGGTTCGGAGTCCTCATCTCGATTCGGGTCGTGGTCCTCCACCAGGTCGGTTCGTGTCCCTCGTTGGCTCGTGACCCCTACCCCCGGTTCGTGACACCCCCCGGCTCGTGACCCCTTCGGCTCGTGACCCCTCCCTGGTTCGTGACCACGCCCCGGCTCATGACCACTCTACGGAATGGCAAACCATCATCCAAATAAATAGGAAGTGGTTTCAGGTCAAAACTCCTTACCAATCAAAAGTTATAGGCAAAACAAGATTCGCCAGGGAAAAACGGTCATTTAAAATTCGGAAAAAATCGTGAATGTGGGAAATGATCTCAATAGTCGTTTCCCAAAGTTACACGATCATATGACTTCGTATGAAAATAAAATAGATATTTTACGATCCTCCGATACGTAGAATACGAGTCGTTACAGATCTAATACATGGATTATGAGACGAAGCTACAATTAGAATAGCTGAATACCAAAGGAGAATCAAAAAGTACTACAACTCAAAGGTCAAAACTAGAACCTTCATGAAAGGAGATTTGGTCTTACGAAGGGTAATGGCCATGGCCCGAACTAGGAGGGGCCATTAGCTATTCATCAAGAAGTCATGCCTGGGATATATTGACTTTGCAAACCAAATGTTGATCTCGTTCCAAAGACATGGAACTCATAACATTTAAGATTGTACTTCTCAATGGTAAAGTAGTAAAGGATGGTCTTCCCTCAGAATATTCACATTACTAAGGGTAAGGAAACCCTCTCAAAGCTCGAATTAACTCGAGATGGGTCAAACCATGAATGAATAACAACCCTTATCATCACCAAGTTGGTCAGGCCAAGGCACTCCCCGAATGGGGGTGATGAGTAAGCCTTCCTCTGCGCCCAGCTCAGAAATGGCCAGGTTGAACATCAAAAGCGTAAGCCTCCGACCCACACCGGAAACGGACGTGATGGAACATCTTACTAGCACGCCATGCCTCTGCTCACAGAAGAGTACGCCCTGCCTCTTCTATGAACTAAGCACGTCCTACCTCTGCTCATAGAAGAGCACGTCCTACCTCTGCTTATGTTCCGTGTTACCCGCAGAAGGAAATGCAAACCCCTATCATCGCATACGATGGTCAGGATAGGGCACCCCTTGGGGAGGGGGGGCAGTGTGTAAGCCTCTATCAGTAACTACGATGGTCAGAATAGAGTATCAAAAGAGTAAGCCTTAATTCCGCGTATACAATGGACCGATTTAAGTATCAAAGACCACATCATTGCCTACAATGGTCATGATAAGGCACCTCCTAGATGGAGGTCAGGTAAGTCCTTGGTCTCTGCTTGTGGATAAGCTAGCCAAGCACACCGGACGCACAGGCCCAGAGAGTGGTCAACAAAGCACGTACATCCTCTTCTTTGACAAGCCCGAAGAGTGGCCCAATAAGCACATACAACCTCTGCTTCGTAAATCAAAACTGGAAGGGGTAGCGAAACAAATTGCCAAAAATGGATTTCTGGTCTTCAATTCTTAATACCCGAACAAGGGTTATTTCTGGACTTCTATTGTTACCAGAAATGGATTTCTAGTCTTCAATTCTTAATACCCGAACAAGGGATGGGTTGGGGATTTATTATTTCCAGAACTGGATTTCTGGTCTTCAATTCTTAATACTCGAAAAAGGGTTGGTTCAAGACTTCTATTATTGCCAAAAATGGATTTATGGTCTTCAATTCTTAATAACTGAACAAGGGTTGGTTCGGGACTTCTATTATTGCCAGAAATGGATTTCCAGTCATTGATTCTTAATACTCGAAAAAGTGTTGGTTCGGGACTTCTATCATTGCTAGAAATGGATTTCCAGTCTTCAATTCTTAATACCCAAACAAGGGTTAGTTCAGGACTTCTTTTATTGTCAGAAATAGACTTTCGATCTTCAATTTTTAAATGCCCAAATAAGGACCAATGGCATACACTAGAAAGGAGTTCCTCATTTTCAATCCAAGCGACGTTCGAGATAAGACTTTTTCTTTCTGTCTAGAAAGCAAAGTTATAACCTTATACCATGGGGACATGAATAAGAATTCTGTAGACTTCCACTCTATATCCTGCAAACTACTATGGAGAAGATGATATGGACATTTCCTTGTGGAATTTGATGTTAATAATAATATTCGTCCTCAATTAATGATCAGTTAAATATGTTATTAGGGCAAAATCCAGAAAAATGCAAAGAAAATCTAGAAAAGAAGTTTGACTTAAAAAATCAAAAACACCACTTCACTAGGGGGCAAATGTTACTAACAAAATTAACTCCAAGACAGGCTGACAGTGAAGGGGTAGCAGGCCCACAGAAGCCTAAAGATATCTTCAACACAAGCAACAACTAAGCATAAGGCAAAGTTGAGAGCATAGGAAAGACAACTAGAAGGGCAGGCAATTGATATCCTCAATAAAGAAAGAACCTTAAAATCCAATACGAAGAGGGATTACCTACAGGGTAATTCCAATAGGATAGTTCCAGCAGGGAGAATAACTGACAAGAAGTCATCTGAAAACCGAGAGCTAATGGATGATAAGACAAAGGCCAAGACCCAGGAAGACGGAAGGGCTATCGGTATCAACCGGCTTAATACCGATACGATAAGAACCGGAAGCACATCCCAGAACCTCAGACAAATGGACATTGAGAGACCACCTTGATAAACAACAAATGAAGTACTAGAAGTAACTTCCAGAGAAGTTAGGATATGCTTTAGGAATCTACCGACAAGCAAGCCGGAATCCCGAAGAGAGGCAAGTTATCTACACTAATCTGCTTAATGTCCAAACCGACAGGGGCGCAGACTCGGCAGCCTTTCACTTGAATCACAAAGGCAAGCTCCGCAAGGTGTTGATATCAAGACCGGAAGCCAAAATCCTCCGTAAGCAATCCGCACCGACAAACTCGAGACCAATACAAGTTATATGAACAAGCATCAAGAAAAGAGTTCTGCTATTTGGAACCCGCCTCCCGAAAGAAAGAACCGACACCATGAAAGGTCATGGGCCAAGCCTTCATATCTAAAGAAGATTGTGGTCGAGAGCCAGGACTACCGGGACTAAATGAAAAACGGCCGGCAGTGGCTATTGCTTGCCCAATAGCAAAAGGAGTCTCGATTTTCTGTAAATAAGACACTAGGGGTCTCATTTTGGGACCAAATTCTCATTTTTCTCAATCTTACTTTATCTCCCTCATTAGAGAAAACCCTAATTTCCTAATTGAATTGGGGATCTCTTCTACTCTTGTAATATATCTGTAATTATTGAAGGAAAGACGTCACAGATTTATGCATTTCTTGATTTGATAATCATATTGTGTTCATAATGATAAGACAGAGAGTTAAATCTAATCTTTCTTATGACAGAGTTGTCACGGTCTTTCGTGGAAGGAAGGTCTTGGGTAAAACCCAGGCTTTGCCCTCTTCGAACACTAATACGTGATTTAACTCTTCCATAGTGATCCTAATGCAAACCAACCTCGAAAGGGGTCTTGCTGTAGGCTTGTAACTTGATAACTAACGCAACCAAGGCCTTCACAAGCTAGCTCGATGCGAAAGTATTAAATAAGTTAGCAAGTATGACAGCAAGAGAACAAGTCCGAGTGTCGTGAGGCATTAGCCTATTTCTTCTCAACACAATGTATGTTATTTCATCAAAGATCTAAAGGCATTTTATTGCATGAGGTCTCAGTTTCATTTAACTAGTAGAAACCTTTCTTCGAGGTTGTCTTCGACCTCATAGTTTCATAATCGTGATACTCACCCTCTGAAGGAGGAGTAACTAATCTTTTGACTAGAGAGCTTGACACCTAAGACATGATGAAACTAGTTAAAGAGCACTGATTCAAGATTGCATTTCAACATAACTTTGGATCGTTCCTACATCAAACTTTTGAACATATGCATTGTCTATTCTAGTCCGGGTGTTAATGAAAAATATCGTTAACAAATCTCGCTGCACTGCAACACGCAAAAGATATTGCTCTATTCCTTTATGTTGTCCATATTTTGCTCTTTTCCATAATTTCCTACGCCTTAACACCACATTCATGACTGAACGTGTCTTCCTTCATGTGCAGTTAATGTTCCCTATACGTTGCAAAATAAACCCCACGTTCTTGCTCCACATCTTTAATTTGGTTTGAACATTTCTTCCTGCTGTAGATTGGAGTATCTATTTGACTTATAGTAACCATACTAGTGGTTACTAAATTTCCAAAAAAAAAAAAAAAAATCCTAATCTTCTGAAACTAGTGCAGAGTAACTCACTTCAATGCTCCAAACAAAGTAAATAAAGTGACATTTTGAAACTCCTATGGAGCATATCCAAGTTCTTTGATACACTAGCAATTAGCAGACCCACCATCTTCTAACCGATAAATAAATACTGGTAGCAGTTTAACATGAAATTTGAAGATTAACCCATATTGAAACTATATCACGAGTATGTAAATTGTAATCACGTTCATAACGCTGACAACTGCAGAAGCTTGTAGAGCAAGTAGTTGGCATAGAATTTGACAATTAAACTAAATTTTCCATTGATTGAATCCATCATTAGGTTTTTTTGTTCACATGAAAGTCAATTCAGTGAACGTTTTTGAACTCTAAAGCCTCAAAAAATAAATAGTGGAAGCACTGTAGGCTGATAAAATCACAATTATCCCCGAACGTTTGGTAATAAAATTCGTGGGATCATCGGAAACTTATCAAAAATGTTATAGTTAACTACTTCAAAATCAAGCTTGCTGTGCATAAACTTTCAATCGATGGAAAAGCTTTATGGTATAAATCGGAATCGTTGGGGACGAAAATAGAGCAATTATGATAAAATCAGTGTGAAACTCGTAGCAGATGAACTTTGGACGTTAAATCCTAAACTAAATAGGAGTCATATCGCATCTTTCATGGCATTTAACAAAATCCAAATCCATCGGTCTGCTTATTTACCACATTCACCATTCACCCAAATTAAACAATGGTTAGAGGTCTTACCAAATCACCGACGTGCCGCACTGACTTGGAGTAGAACATCTGGAATTCGAACTAGAAGGAGAATCAATTATAGGAAATTGGAATTGAAGGTGCTTCAATTACACCGGAGCATGCCAGAACCAAAAATACCTGGTGTCTTGATCCTCATTATTTTGATTCAAATATCACCTACGATCTCGGTGGGAAGGTTAATGAGAAGGGTTTGGCAATTCGAGGAAATATGGTGATGCGGTTTTGGAAGTAGATATGGTTTTTGATTTGTAGTATATGATGGATTGTAGTAGGATAATTATCAATGGATGAAATTGAAGCTGTAAAGGGGATGGCTTGAAATCACATAGTGGTTTCGTTTAGTTTTGGATCGCCTTTCCTCTCTCTATTGATGAGAGGAAGAAAGCGGTTAATATTTACCATATATATATATATATATACACACATTGAAAATTGGTTCAGTTTATTAACTATTGAAATAAAAGTACACTACATAGACAAGAGAAATTCAAGAAATGCTGAAATCAAATACAACAAAGTACAAAAAGGCGAACATAATTATTAAAAAATCTGAACCAGTCTTTAGATCATGCTCCATGTTAGTAGTCCACAATCCAAGATCTTCCAGAATCATCGCGCATCAAGCACGTGTGTAACTGCTCCATCTTGCTGAGCAAACTAACATCTTCAATACTAAGGCCATGCCTTAACCATGAAAAAATGGCAGCAGAAATGATGGATACCGTCATTGAAACACTTCTTCTGCCATGTTGTTACAAATAGACTAATATATAGGCTCACATCTGGACAGGCTAAATTATGTATAATCAACACCTGTATAGCGTTCATGTTATTATCCGCATACAAAAATCAATCAACCACCATTAATAACCTCCTAATATCTGTCACTTAAACCCATAGAAGGGTATGGACTTAGGAAACCATATAGGAGGTCATCTGAAGAAAGATTATCTAGCTTTATGCATTACAATTCACTCAGATCATAGGAACAGAGTAGAAGGTGTTTGAAATATTATTCCAATAAGCCTGAAACTATGTGAACTACTTAATCTGTGGCATCTAATCACACCCAACAACCGAAGATGTGAATACAATTAGAATAAAAGTGCACAAAAATTGTGCAGTAGAAAAACTTTTGGTTCATTTTACATCTCTAGGTGCAAGACGATTAAATGAATTTTCGTAGATCTCTAAATAAATCGAAGTTAACTATCAGTTATTGAAAGAAATCTAGACTCCCCCGAATTGAACCAAACCCAGGATAATGGTCGAATTACACAAATCAATCTAACATGCAAACTTGATACCAAATCAAATAATTTATCTTTTTTGGATCGGATCTGAGTCGAAATTTAATTCCAAATTAAAGAAGATCGGTTGGAGGATTGGGGGAGATGTGGTTTCAAATGACGTGAGAAGGTCGGTTTCACCAAATCACACAATATCCACGATGGCTTGATCTTCAATGGTGTGGCGCTCAGCGATCTGAAGGTAAGTGTGTTTATTTTGCAACCAGAGTTGGCTGATGATAAGCAATTTCCTGAAGGACGTTGTAGTTAGATGGGTTAATCACCGTAGAACTAGATCTGAGAGCGATTTTTTGCGATAAGATTGGAATTTTGTTAGGATTTAGAAAATTGGCTTTTCAACGATTATGAATAATCGTTGAAGTTTGTTGGTGTGGCTTATCAGCGATGAAGGTTAATTGCTGAAGATTGTTTATGAATCAAAACCAAGCGGTTTTAGCTGTATAGTAGCTGGAAACCCAGCAGTTTCATTTGTTAAACCATTTTTTGGGATTGGATCGCCTTTCCTCTCTATATTGGAGATAGAAAGAAGGATTTCCCATATACATAAATATTATGACGACCGCTCCGTACCTTCTGCAAGAAACAAGGAGAAGTGCGTTGTATGGCGTGTCAGGCCGATAAGGGACAACCGTCAGGGTAGAATAATTCAAAATAGAACCCGTCGTATAACTCGCAACGTATGGATAATAATAAAATATAAAACACGATATGGTAATAAGCACAACTAAACAGAGAATCAAATCTTCATTAAAACCATAGAATTTTGGGTAAAATACTTCTCGATACATGAATCTATGAATACAGTATGCCTCATACATCCCTAAGAGTCTCAATAACATCAACGTACAACGGAAATAAATAAGAAGTATGTGATAATCAATACGCCAGCCTCCTGCTCGTCACTGCATACCAACAACGACACCAAACCTGCTACCTGCTACTCAGTCTGCCCACCATCAAATTAATTAACAACTCAAGGTAATAAGTGGAAAACATAAAGCCTTGAGTCAGACAGCAGTTTATGTGAGCGATAAAATAGCTAACAAACAATTACACATGATAATATGAATATAGGCGGATCAACCAACTGATCTGCACAGCAATCGACAAGTTAACATGTGAAATGCATCCATCACATGCCACATCAAAATAGGAAAAGACTACCCCTAATCCCGCTTCTCTTCAACATGTTATGGTGATGGCCAACCCTGAGAAAATAGAGAAGAAAACATAAAATCGATCATAGCATCTAGTGTCCAAGCCATCACCAACTACAGCTGCGAATCCATCAGTTATCGAACTTGCACTTCATCGATCAAAAGGGCTAATGAAAAACCCCTGGTTCTAGCCAAACTACCATAATCCATCGTGACTCGTATGTTTGCCTCCTAGTTGAGGCAACTAAACCACTCCTACCTGAGAGATCCAAGGTACTAAATCCTACCTGATCCTTACGGCGTCCTCACGATACCTCAGCTTTGCGCTCGCTAAAACACTTCGATCACCAACGATTCCTTGGCACTTCGAATATGTCGAGCCTTTCTTCTTGGCGACGTCACTTCTTTAGTCAAGCTGCCTCCTAAACTAATTCCATTATCATCTCTAGTTAGCTCCTACTTGAGTCAACCATTATCATCCCTGATTAACTCCTATATTAGTCGGTCCTTCAAACTGTATCGTATACCATCCCACGACCCGTATCACATCAACTTAGATTCGACCGCTCCTGCTTGAGTTCACAATCGATGCACCATTCATCTTTGAGTTGCACATCAATCATTTGAATTCCGTTTCAATCCAAACTTCTCCAGCAACACATGGAAGACAAGACAATAAAGCCCCCAAAGTTTCACCCTTCCCTGGCTACCCTTATGGGTCGGTACCGACCTTTATGGGTCGGTGCCTACCCTCCCACTTAGACAATTTGGCTAAGTGGTTGGCCCCATATCCATTCATGTCTTGAGTGCATCCTTCTAGTAAAATCTCTAATTGTTTCGACGTTTATTTTGAAGCTTCTTCCAGTCTGTTTGTATCTTGATTAATCTGCCTTCGACCCATCACAATCAACTTCGAATGATCTAAAATTTCACCAGTAGCCTCGACTTAACAATGCAAGGCAACACACAAAAATCCAGCCTCATACGACCCTTCCTTGTGGGTCGGTATTGACCTTCATGGGTTGATGTCGACCCATGTCCTTAGCTTGTATGGACATGAAATGTTTCCAGCCCTAATTTCACGTTTTCCAGAGCGCCTCCACCAAGTTTCATCTTAATCTGATCATTTTATCCTTTGATTTTCTCTGTTCTTCAATCCTATGATTCTACGACAAACAATCTAACATACAAATAAAGCAATGCAATCAAAACAAGCGTCAATCCATACAGCAATGATAATACAAACATGAACAATTCTTAAACATAACAGAAACATGAGATCAACATGATTTGGATCTAAACATATGAATAAACATGATTAATCAAATAGTTTTCTGGTTAATATGATCAAATTAGCTTTCCTAGGATTACTAAGTCTGAGTGAAACATGTATGATCAGATCTGAGGTGATTTTAACATGAAACATATGAATATGACCCTAATTTACCCTTACAATCTGTAGCTTCTGTGTGAGAGATATCTATCATTGACCAATTTCTAGATTTATAGATTCGATAAGATTAGATCTGGATAGCGCTGAAACCCCTTGAATTTGATGCAATATTATGTGATTTAATCCTCTTTGATGATGATCTACTCTACTAGATGCAATCTACGATGAATTTGATTAAAGAAAATGGAGAAATTGAGTTTTAGGATGAACATGGAGATTCATAGACCCCCAACCTAAAACATAAAATAAAGAGAGTAACCATAATTCTCTCCCCATGTACCCCTATTTATATCTGTTGGCCATATGTCTAATTGGTTTGGCTGATCAGTCGGCCTAAACACAAGCTAAAACTTAAAACAACGATTCATCCCAAACCATTGAACCAAATCCTTCATTTGACTGGAATTATAATTCATCATTCTGATCTAATGAATTGGTCTATGCACCTGATTCGATTGCTAGCTTAAGTTATGGCCCTAACTGTAAACTTGAGGGAAAAATGGTCATACTTGAATTTGGTAAAAATCATGGACATGTCTCACACCTTGATGAACAACATATTAAAATCTAAGAATGATCTGACCACTAGGAAATAAAATATAATATTTTACTATCGGCCGATACGTAAAATATGGGTCGTTACATTCTCCCCTCTTTAGGAATTTCGCCCCCGAAATCCCAAGCAATCACGAGAAAACACAATACCTGGCATGCCTACCATCCACGAGTAGCCAATCTACCATCCAATCTTGCATACAACCATCCATGCAATCAAAATCCTTTCCTAGTCTGCAGAATTATAGAAGCATAGACACAATGACATAAGTAAGATATGATACATGGGACATACCACTCGAAGAGTTCTAAATAGGTCGACTTCATATTCTATTATGTTTCCCACGAATAATAGTCATTGTTCTCGCTCCATTGTAACTTGACTAGCTTAACAACCTTCCTCCTAAGTTGTTTAGTGTCATCCCCCACGATGCGAATAAGCTTGCGAGGCCTAAAAACTTCAGGGTCGATTTCAAAATCTTCAAGCTGATCAGGAGATACCATAACATTCGAGTCGTGCACGAACTTCCGTAAAAATGATATATGAAATACATTATGCACGCTTGCCATCTTCTCAAGTAAATCCAATCTATAAGTAAGCTTTCCAATATGCTCGATAATTGGAAACAACCAAACAAACCTTTGCGCTAACTTTCCTTTCTTTCCAAAATGAATGGTATTCTCAGAGGTGAAATGTTAACAAACACCGTATCTCTAACTGGGAATTTCATGTTCTGTCATCGCTTATTGGCATAACTTTTCTGATGATCCTGGGATGCCTTCATTCATTGACGGACGATCTCAATATTATCCATCATTTCTCTTATTATTTTAGGCCAAAGTACTAAGTTCTCGCTAGTTTGTAACCAACAAGAGGGAGAATTACACGACCCACCGTATAACACCTCATACTATGTCATTTCAATACTCGATTGGTAAATGTTATTATAGGCAAACTCGACTAGGTGTAGATGATCTTCCCACAATCCTCTAAAGTCCAATACACAAGTCCTAAGAAGATCTTCCAATACTCGATTAACCCTAAGAGTCTGGCCATCTATCTGGGGATGATAAGTTGTACTCATACATAGCTCGGTTCCCAATGTCTCTTGTAAACTTTTCCATAATCCACTGGTGAACAACAGATCTCGATCACTAACAATACTCTTCGAAATTCCGTGGAATCGAACTATCCATTTTAGATATAATTCTGCTAACTTCGATGCAGTCCTAGTTGATCTGACAGGAATAAATCTTGCGCTTTTTGTCAAGCGATCCACAACAACCTAAATATTATCATTTCCTGCCTTAGTTCTAGGTAGTCCACTTATAAATTCCATCGATACTTGCTTCCATTTCCACATAGGAACTTCCAATGGCTATAAAAACCCACTCGGCTTCTTCTGCTCGGCTTTAACTAGATGACAGTTCATGCACTTCAAGATAAAATTCCCGTCGTCTCTTTTCATACCTTTCCGATAGTGAATTCGCTTCATATCTTGATACATCTTATTACCTCTTGGATGTATCATCAATTTGGAGTGATGACATTCCTTCAGAACATCATCTCTCAATCTGTCAATATCAGGAACGACCAGTCGCCCGTTCTTACGAATCCAATCATCTTGATCGACTTCGAAATCCTTAATTCCTTCTACATCTACTCTCATCTTTAACCTTCAAACGATTTCCATAAGGTTACCATCACACTTCTGGCTTTCGTCCATCCTTTCGATGAGAGTCGGTCTAATTGATATGCTTACTAACATCTCAGGTTCTAACTCACAATGTGGTTTAAAGTCAAATTCGACCAAATACTCGAGATGTTTCCATCATGTGAACGTGGTTTCCAAACTCGCATGTCTTCGACTTAACGCATCAGCCACCACGTTACCTTTTCCTGGAGTATAAACTAGTCCAAAATCGTACGATGCCAAAAACTCTAACCATCATTGCTGCCGAAGATTCAAATCCTTTAGGGAGAAAAGATACTTTAATGACTTGTTATCAGTAAACAACTTGAACCAAGCTCCCAATAAATAATTCCTCCATATCTTCAAAGCAAATACTTTCTCCGCTAACTCTAAATCATCAGTCAGGTAATTCCTTTCGTGCAGCTTCAGTTTTCGACTCGCTTAGGACACAACACTACCATTCTGCATTAGAATCGCTCCAAATCCAGTGCCATACGCATCGGTATATACTAATATGAATTCATTCCCATTTGGAATTGTAAAAACAGGAGCACTTGTCAATCTTTCCTTTAAAATTCCAAAGGCTTGCTCACACTTAGCATCCCATGCGAAGACTTGGTTTTTCTTTGTCAATCCAGTTAATGATGCAGCTATCTTAGAGAAATCCTTGATAAATCGCTGATAATATCCTGCTATGCTAAGGAAACTTCTAACATCCATTGCTTTTTTGGGTCGACCACAATCTTAAGTTTCTGCTACCTTTGTTGGGTCCACCGCTATCCCTTGTCCCGATACGACATGACCCAAGATTCTTACTTCTTCCTTCCAGAAGTGGCACTTAGAAAACTTATATCTCAACTGATGTTTTCGCAAGACTTCAAAAACAATCCTCAAGTGCGTCTTATGTTCTTCCTTATCCTTTGAGTAAACCAATATGCCATCCACGAAAAGAAACACGAACTTTTTCAACTGATCTCTAAAAACCCGATTCATAAGATCCACAAAATATGCTGGTGCATTAGTTAACCCAAATGACATTAGTAGCCACTCATAAAATTCAGACGGTGTCCTAAAAGTAGTTTTAACATACTATACCTAGCCACTCTTAGTTGGTGAAATCCCTTTGCCAAATCCATTTAGGAAAACATCTTTTCTTCATGAAGCTGATCAAACAAGTCATCAATTCTCGGCAAAGGGTACTTGTTATTTTTGGTCACCTTATTCAGCTCACAATAATCCATACATAATCACAATGATCCATCAACCTTTGTTGCAAGCACAATTGGTGCACCCTATTTGGAAATACTTCTATGAATGAATCCCTTACTCAGAAGATCGTTAACTTGCACCTCTAATTCTCGTTGTTCTTTAGGCGCCATCCACCTAAGAGGCATAATAATAGGTCTGGCTCCATCCACTAAATTAATCTGAAACTCAATCTCTCGAGGTTGCGGTAACCCTCTGACCTCATCAAACACATCAGAAAACCCGCGCACAGTTGGTACTGATGATAACCAATCCTATGGAATCACAAGCGAATATAAAAACCTAACTAGAACTCCATTCTTTGGTAGACAACGTATTACAATCGTTTCCCCTTCCACATTCCGGATTGTCACCTCGAGCCTTTTGCAATCAACCATAGCAGCCAATCCATACCCAAAATAATCCCAAACCCTGTGAAATGTAAAACAAAACAATCACACACAAAGAGCAACCATGACTTGATAAAGCTAGACCATGACAAAGCATACAAAGGCTGGACAAACCCCCTACTAGATTAGTCACAACTAATGGTCTATCAACAATTTCAGGTTCTAAACCTAAGTTGCAAATAAGCTTATTACAAATAAAAGAATGTGATGCTCCCAAACAAAACTCGAACTGAAATGTCTCTAGTAGAAAGTGTACCTTGCACAACAACATTCTTTCCTTTCTCCTCTGTAGTCGGACCCCTCAAAAAAGATGGAACAGCCTCCAAAGCATATGCCTTCACAATCTACTAAACTTTTGGTGCTTTTGGACAGTTGTTCCTCATATGCCTAGGCTTTTCATAGTTATAGCACTTTCTCTCCACCTTGGGGTTCTTACACTCATTGGAATAGTGGCCCTTTTGCTTGCAATTAAAACAAGTGATCTCACCCTTAGGCTTCCTCTGGCCATTCTTTCCTTGCTGTTGTTTCCGATTTCCATTCCACTTTTTCTTATTACCACCACCTTGTTGTGGTATCGATTCTTCCTTATCTCTAACAAGAACCCCGACCTTTTGTAGAAATAGGCTTTCTTTCTTAATGCCTTCTCGACCAATTTCTCAAAAGGTTCGTTAATATGGTCCATTAATTGTTTCCCTAAAATCTCATCCAAAAACCCATAATAAACATCTCGTTCTCTTGGTAAGGAGTCTCAATATACGATCGAGCGTACTTGGACAAAGCCTCAAACTCCGTCACGTACTCAGCGATAGGCCTCCTACCTTGCTTTAAATCGAAAAACCTCTTAAACAATATTGATTTACGGACCATAGAAATAAACATTTCCCCAAACTTAGTTTTGAATTGATCCCAAGTAATCTACTCCTCCAGAGTCTCCAATGTAATAGAGTTCCACCAATCCATCGCTCGTCCTTGCAACTGCCTCGATGCAAGTTTCCTCTTGGTTGCATCGTCGATTCCCAAGTCTCTAAAAATTCTAACACAACTATTTAACTAATTCCGATCATCAACACCGGTTTCATCCCAATAAATGGCTTTCCACCTACAGAAGTGTAGTCCTTGCAGAGCTTCCCAAAATCAACAATCCTAGGCACTTACATAGGAACACCTTGCTCTACTGCTACTTTTGGAGTGGGCATCCTGCTCAAGAATGTTGCCAGCATGGCCTCAAACATGGTAAGATAATCGGGAATAATAGCTGTAGCTCCCGACTGGCTATTGTCGCCTACCCCTCTAGTCGTAGGCTCATACCTAGCAGCATGTCTCGATGTTCATCGACTCATCCTTACTCTGAAGCGAGAGTCAATTCACATTAGAGAAAGCCGCATTGGTGTTCAAGTAATTACTGATCTACTATACTATACTATATAGGTATATATAACATAGTAATCATTCATTAAAAAATACAAATATGTCTCTCATACGTTTATACGTTCGCGAACTTTGGGTAAAATTGATTAACCAAAGCTCTTTAACAAAATGTGACGATCGCCTCGTACCTCCTGCACAAAATAAGAAGTGTGCGGTATGGCATGCCAGGCCAATACGGGACAACCGTCAGGGTAGAATAATTCAAAACAAAATCTATCATATAACTCACAGCGCATGGATAATAATAAATTATACAACATGATATAGTAATTAAGCACAACTAAATAGAGAATCAAATCTTCATTAAAACCATAGAATCTTAGGTACAATACTTCTCGATACATGAATCTATGAATAAAATATTCCTTACTACATCCCACAAAGTCTTAATAACATCAACATATAGTGGAAATGGAAAAGAAAGAGCTAAGTAGTAGGTGATAATTAATAAGCCAGCCTTCTTCTCGTCACAAGAAACAACGACACCAAACCTGTTACCTAT
This sequence comes from Allium sativum, assembly GCA_030737875.1. Classification (NCBI taxonomy): domain Eukaryota; kingdom Viridiplantae; phylum Streptophyta; class Magnoliopsida; order Asparagales; family Amaryllidaceae; genus Allium; species Allium sativum. Next base: position 8,749,983 of record CM060926.1, on the reverse strand, counting down.
TGCTCGGTCTACCCACCATCAAATTGGTGAACAACCGAAGGTAATAAGAGGGAAACATAAAACCTTTAATCAGACAATAGTCTTAGTGAGCGATAAAATAGCTAAAAAATAGTACACAGTATAATATGAATATAGGCGAATCGACCAACTGATCTGCCTAACAACCAACAAGTTAGCATTTGAAGTCCATCCATCACATGTCACATCAGAAATAGGAAAGGACTACCCCCAATCCCGCTTCTCTTCAACATCCTACGGTGATGGCCTACCCAGAGAAAATAGAGAAGAAAACATAAAATCAACCATAGCATCCAATGTCCTAGCCATCACTGACTATAACTATGAATCCATCAGTTATCGAACTTACATTTCACCGGTCAAAAGGGCTAATGGAAAACCACGGTTCTAGCCAAACTGCCATACGCCATCATGACTCGTGTGTTTGCCTCCTAGCTGAGAAAACTAAACTACTCCTACCTGAGTGATCCTTGGTACTCGATCCTACATAATCCTTATGGGCGTCCCTATGATACCTCTGCTTTGAGTCTGCTAGAACACTTCGATAACCAATGATTCCTTGGCACTTCAAATCTATCGAGACTTTCTTCTTAGCGACATCATTTCTTTAGTCAAGCTACCTCTTAAACTATTTCCATTATCATCCATGGTCAGCTCCTACTTGAGTCAACCATCATCATCCCATATTAATACTTATCTGAGTCAATCCTTCTTCAAACTATATCGTATACCATCCCACGACCAGTGTCACATCAACTTAGCTTTGACCACTCCTACTTCAGTTCACAATAAAAGCACCATTCATCTTTGATTTGCGCATAAATCATTTGAAGTCCGTTTCAATCCAAACTTCTCTAGCAACATCAGGATGCCAGGACAACCTAGCCCCCAAAGTTTAGCCCTTCCCCAGCCTACCCTCAACAATCAGTACCGACCTTCATGGGTCAGTGATGAGCCTCTTACTTAACCAATTTGGCTAAGTGGTTGTCCCCATATCCGTTCATGTCTCGAGTGCAGCCTTCCGGTCCAATCTCTAATCGTTTCGACGTTCATTTTAAAGCTTTTGCTAGTCTATTCATATCTCGAGTATTCCGCCTTCGACCCATCACAAATCAACTTCGAATGATCTAAAACTTCACCAGTAGCCTCGATTTACCAACACAAAGTTACACACAAAAGTTCAGCACCATACGACGCTCCCCCATAGGTCAGTGCTAACCTTCATGGGTCGGTGTTGACCTATAACCTTAGTTTGTATGGACATGAAATTTTTCGAGCCCTAATTTCACATCTTCGAGAGCGCCTCTGCTAAATTTTGTGTGAATCCGATCGTCTGAACCTCCGATTTGCTTTGTTCTTCAATCCTATGATCCTGTGGTAAACAATCAAACATACAGCTCAACCAATGCAATCAATTCAATCAAACAAGCGTTAATCTATATAGCAATGATAATACAAACATGAACAATTCATAAACATGAGATCTAGCATGATTTGGATCTAAACTTATAAATAAATGTGATTAGTCTATCAGTTATCCAGTTAATATGATCAAATTAGGTTTTCTAGGTGTTTTCACCAATAATGGTTCAATACCAAAGATATGTAGATCGTACTTCACCAATAATGATTCAACATGAACAATTCTCATTATCACTTTGGAGAGTACAAAATACATGGATTCATTCATACTGTTCATCCCTTCCTTTTTTCTCTTTTTTATGACCTAGTTTACACTTGGATTCATGGAGGAACGGAGGAAATCTCTTAATTAGTGGCGGTTGAAGTGTAGGTCTTCAAACACTTAGATATTTAGGTGAGCTCCCTGGGTTCCATGATGAATTTGCAGTAAATCTATGCTTTGAAGAGAATTAAAGGCGGTAGGAAAGAAGTAGAATGAAGCTTGAATGATCTCTAACATAGATTGGAGAAGGTGACTTGGTTGAATGGGTCATGGCAGAAGGAGGAGAAAGCTTTTGGAGCCAATAATGGAGCATTGAGATATCTCTAATGGAGAATGATGGTGATTTGATCTTCACATCATTGGAGGAAGATGGAGAGAGCTTTGGAAGCCATTAATGGTGGTTGGAGAGCTCTAGAATGGTGAAGGAAACCTTTGGACAACACTTCGTGGTGGTGGAAATCGGTCCCTTGAAGTGTGGTGAAATGGGGTATTTATAGGAGAAGTTTGGACCAGGTGGCAAAGTCGTAAATATGGTGTTCAGGTTTTGGGTCGCACGTCAGTGTATTTACAAAACTACCACTGGATAGTTGGAGCCAACTGTACACAATTGGAAACAGCTGGCGCATGACCCATAGCGTGTGACCCGGGGCATGTGGCCCTTGGCGTGTGACCCCTGGCGTGTGGTCCTTGACGTGTGACCCCTGGCGTGTGGTCCTAGGCGTGTGACCCCTGGCGCGTGGTCCTATCCCTGGCGTGCAACCCCAGACGTGTGACCCCTGGCATGTGGTCATAGGCGTGTGACCCCTAGCGTGTGCTCGTATACTATGAGGTGCGCCCGAATCATCATTCTCTGAACCGCGTTAACAACGAGGTTAACATTTGCCCTTCGAAGCTTGTATTTTTTGCTTTGCGAGGAATGCAAGCTTCGAAATGAATGCTTTTTGTTTACCAGGTCATTTTAAGTCTTCATTATGGGAAGAATTTTTTATAGCTCAATGTTTGCCTTGTCGATCAGCTCTATCATCGGAGACTTCATTGGATGCCCCATGTTTTGGAGAGGACATTATAATCCAATGTTCCTCCTCTTCTGTTGGTTGACTCAACATTTTAAAGTTCATTGAGCATTGTTGATCTCTCTTATGGAGAAGTTAAAAGTTGCTTTCTCTATGGAAATGATTTTTGATCGTTGTAAAATTTCGTAGGAATTCCAGCAACTTTGGAGGGTTGAATCGCTTCGCTCTACGAACTCCCACGCTTCGTTTCACTTATAGTGAACTCCCGCGTTTCATTTCACGCTTACGAATTCCCGCAACTTTTATGGGTTGCATCGCTCCGCGCTACGAACTCCCATGCTTTGTTTCACTTATAGTGAACTCCCGATTTTCTTTTCACGCTTAATAATTCCCGCGACCTTTGGTGGGTTGCATCGCTCCGCGCTACAAACTCCCACGCTTCGTTTCACTTATAGTGAACTCCTGCATTTCGTTTCGTGCTTACAGATTCCCACGACCTTTGGTGGGTTGCATCGCTCCGCGCTACGAACTCCCACGCTTCGTTTCACTTATAGTGAACTCCCACGTTTTGTTTCGCGCTTATGAATTCCCGCGATGTTTGAGATCTTCGTGGTTGTTCGTATCCCTCTTTGCCGTGTGACTCATTGGGACTTTTCCTATTCACTTTTCAAAGTGGTGCTCTTCATCCTTGCATTATGTATATCGATGGTTACAACACTTGACATTTGAATTTGTGTCATTGGGATCGTCACACTTTGTCGGGTCTTAAGAGAGAAAATGCTCATTGGATAGCCTGTAGTGAAAAATCGTTTGTTAGCAAATTTCCATGTAAATTCGGCAAGTAAGAGATTTATACAGGCAGGTAAAACTTCAATCGCAAAGTTATTGTTCGATACAATGCATGTAAATCATTACAGACTGTTTACAAGAAAGTAGAACGTAGTAAGTATTAAAGTAATGCAAGAAGTGGAGAAATTGCGAATAAAGTTGCTTATTTTGAGCCACAAATATTAGATCATCATCAACGGTCGTCAATTTATTATCGGCCTTGGATCAGGTTTAGCAGGAGCTCTGTTGCTTGGATCGGATCAGTCATTTTATGTCCCTTGCCCCTGGAGAGTTGCAGAAGGATTGGCCTCTTGGGGATTCTGCACATACTGTTGCAAGCGGTTCTTCCTAATCAGCTCTTCAATCAACGATCTTAGATGCCTACATTCATTGGTATTGTGGCCTGGCTGATTATGAAATCGGCAGAACTTCCCAGATTTGGTCAGATGGCCATTTATCTTCATTGGTCGAGGTTCCGGGTAATCTTTTACATTCTTTGTGGAAAGGTAAATGTTCTCAGGAGTGTCATTCAGAAGGGTTAATTCATAAGAGTCAAGTAAACGAAACTTCTTATTAGCTTTGTTGTTGTTCCCGTCATTGGCTCGTTTCTGCCCCTAAGTATTCTTCTGATTAGATTGAATAGCCGCACTTTTGGGAGCTTCAAGAAGTTGGTTACCACCAATGATCTGAAGAGGTATAGGATTATCGTCCACTCTTGTGTACTCCTTTGCTTTTTTGTAGAACTTATCAAGCGTAGTCGGTTCCTTCATCTTCATCCATCTTTCGAATTCGTCTGTTTTGTCTACAGCGTTGAGTACAGCCATGAGGACTATGCGTGGTTCCGGATTCCTTACTTCAGATAAGAAAATATTGAATTGGCTGAGGAAGGCTTTGATAGTTTCCCCCGTCTTCTGTTTCATTGCCGAGAGCATTATAGCATCCTTGTCTTTGTTAGCATATAAGCGGAATTGTTCCTTGAACTTTTTGGTTAGGTAAAAGAACCAATTGACAGATTTAGGTGGCAGCTTCGTGAACCATAATGATGCAGCACCTTCTAAGTAGAGAGGAAAATATGTGCATCTCATCTCATCAGTTGCTTTAGCTGCGCTCATATGCCACTCGTATTTGAACAGAAAGTAATTTGGATCAACGAGGCCGTTGTACGGAGGCAAAGTTGGTAGATTGAACTTTTTTGGGCATTTTGCTTCAAGGATTCTCTCTGTGACTGGAGTCCTATCAGGAGAGAACCATTCTCTTTCATCGTCTTTTCTAGCTTGATTCTTCTTCATGGTTTGCTCTATCATGCCAAAGATGTATTCTTCAATGCTATGTTGCTCCGTAAAGCTGAGCTCTTTTCCAAACGTTCGTCTAGTCATGCGGTCTTGATTTGAGAACTTAGGTGCTTTGCCTTCTCGACGAGGAGGTGCCCCCGTGACGGGAGTGATAAACTTTCAAACATTAACTTCAGAATGATTCTTAGATTTTGATTTTTCGACATTAACTTTGTCCTTGTCACTCAACCAATCATAATCGTCTTACATGTTGTTGTTGTGATCATGGTTAGAAGCAGACAAGTTTTCATTCTCTTCGAGATTAACATGGACTTTTGGAGGGGCTGGTTTTGGTAGAGCATTAAGGATGGCGTCAAGTTTCTCCATCATAGCTTTGGTAGAAGCATTCGTTTGTTGGTTCATATTGGCGATAGCGGCGTTTAGCTCAACTTTAGTTACACCGGCCCCATCATGGAGTTTTCACTGACTTCAAAGCGATTAGTAGGTGGAGTAGCTTCACTGTTAGGAACGTTGGTAGATTCCTCAATGGTCTTACTCACGGTCTTCTTTGATTTAGCCATTATGTTGGAAAAGGAGGTGATTTCATGCTTCAATGTAAGGCCTTTAACCTTGTGGTCATGGGTTCGAGCCCCACAGTGGGCGCCAAATGTTTTCACCAAAAATGGTTCAACACCAAAGATACGTAGATCGTACCTCACCAATTCGGCATGCAATAGAAAATGGGGCCGCAAATGCAAAGTAAGCTGGAAAAAGTAAGTAAAGACACAAGAGTTTTTATAGTGGTTCGATCTAAAATAGATCTACGTCCACTTTAGAGGCAATTCTCATTATCACTTTGGAGAGTACAAAATACATGGATTCATTCATACCGTTCATCCCTTTCTTTTTTCTCTTTTTTATGACCTAGTTTACACTTGGATTCATGGAGGAACGGAGGAAATCTCTTAATTAGTGGCGGTTGAAGTGTAGGTCTTCAATCACTTAGAAATTTAGATGAGCTCCCTTGGTTCCATGATGAATTTGCGGTAAATCTATGCTTTAAAGAGAATTAAAGGCGGTAGGAAAGAAGTAGAATGAAGCTTGAATGATCTCTAACATAGATTGGAGAAGGTGACTTGGTTGAATGGGCCATGGCAGAAGGAGGAGAAAGCTTTTGGAGCCAATAATGGAGCTTTGAGATATCTCTAATGCAGAATGAAGGTGATTTGATCTTCACATCGTTGGAGGAAGAAGGAGAGAGCTTTGGAAGCCATTAAGGGTGGTTGAGAGCTCTAGAATGGTGGAGGAAACCTTTGGACAGCACTTCGTGGTAGTGGAAATCGGTCCCTTGAAGTGCGGTGAAATGGGGTATTTATAGGAGAAGTTTGGACCAGGTGGCAAAGTCGTATTTATGGTGTTCAGGTTTTGGGTCGCACGTCGGTGTATTTATGAAACTGCCACTGGATAGCTAGAGCCAACTGCACACAACTGACAATAGCTGGCGCATGACCCATGACATGTAACCCTGGGCATGTGGCCCTTCGCATGTGAACCTGGGCATATGACCCCTGGCGTGTGGTCCTGGGCGTGTGACCCCTGGCGTGTGGTCCTAGGCATGTGACCCAGACGTGTGTTCCTGGGCGTGTGGTCCCTTGTGTGCGACACTATATGTGTGACCCCTGACATGTGGTCTTGGGTGTGTGACCCCTAGCATGTGCTCGTACACTCTGAAGTCTGCCTGAGTCATCATTCTCTGAACCGCGTTAACAACCGGGTTAACACTAGGGTTACTAGGTCTGAGTGTAACATGTATGATCAAATATAAGGTGATTTTAACATGAAACATATGAATATGACCCTAATTTATCCATATAATCTGAGCTTCCTTGTGAGAGATATCTATTACTTATCAATTTCTAGATTTGATGTAGATTCAATGAGATGTGATCTGGATAGAGCTGAAACGCCTTGAATTTGATGCAATATGATGTGATCTAATCCTCTTTGATGACGATGTACTCTTCTAAATGCAATCTCCGATGAATTTGATTGAAGAAAATGGAGAAATAGGGTTTTAGGCTTAAATTAGAGAATCACAAACGCCCAACCTAAAACTTAGAATGAAGAGAGTAACCCTAATTCTCTCCCCATGTCCCCTTATTTATATTTGCTGGCCATAGGCCCAATGGGTTTGGCTGACCAGTCTTCCTAAATACAAGCTGAAACTTAAAACAACAATTCCTCCCAAACAGCTGAACCAAATCCTTTATGTGACCACTTTACAAAATTGTAAATCACCTTTTTGGTTTGATGGAATCGATTTATGCACCTGATTCGATTCCTATCTTAAGTTATGGTTCAAACAGTAAACTCAAGGGAAAAATGGTTATACGTGAATTGGGTAAAAATCATAGACATGTCTCACATCCCAATGAACAAAATATTAAAATCTTAGAATGATCTAACCACTAGGGAATAAATATAATTATTTTACGATCAGTCGATACGTAAAATACGGGTCGTTACATATATATTCAAAGGAGAATGTAAATATATAAACAAAGAGGAGAAAAACCACCTCACTCCAGTGACTCACAAAAACACAAACCGTAATGCAAAACGCAACATAGTTCGTGACAAATACCATAAACCACATATAAAAAAGCCCTTATAGCCTAACAACAAAACAAAAACTCTAGTAAAACCTAAAACCAAACCACCATCATGACTAAAAAAACTCCTACCTAGTACCCATAAAACACTGGGAACCTGTCTCAAACGACGCTAAAGAAAGATCCAAGCCTGAACAACGACCCAAAAGAGCTCCAACGACCAAAAATCTACTTATAATCCCACAATGCCTGCTCCAACAACCATACCATCAATCCCATCTCTTCTAAAACCCCTTGCAGCCCAAGTCCTCTGTGAGCAGCATGAACGTCATTGGAATCCTGCTCCATCCAGCACCTAAAAAAAGAACCTCACCCACACCCGTTCTAGGAGGAGCTTCCCAGGAAACAGTGGAAATACAAGCTAATAATACAGATTGTGGTCAGAGATTACCATGAAGGGCCTACCTCTAAATGAAAAATAAGCATCATCCTTAACCTTACGAATGATAGAGTGCAACATCATGAGTGAATCATCGAAAAATGCCTTGTTTAGAGCTTACCAAAGATGGCAACAAATGAGACTAGGGATAAGACAGAAAAGGATGGATCAAAGATCCTTCCCGACTCCCGTCCAAGCCACCAGCCACAAAGCATGGCAAGCAATGAAGGAGTCCCTTGGACACCTACTAAGTCCCCGAAGTAAGACCAGACAACACTTGCACTCTCACTGGCCATGAATAAGTGTGCAATCGATTCCACCGTACCATATCTACAACATCGACAACGAGAAACACGAGGGATGTCGATCCTCGTTAGGTTAACATCCAGCAGAATCCCCTCATGAAGGATTTTCCACATAAGAATGGAAACCTTCGGAGGGATGCACACTCCCCAAATACAACGAATGTTGCCATCCTAGGCATTGGAATTTTCGTAGTATTCCAAGCTTCCCTCAAAGAGTAAGGACCCTATTCCATTTAAATCGATGACCATGGGAATCCAAAAAGACCTTAATCGACTGCATTCATTTCCACTCTCACTAGTATAAGATGAGGATCCCGAGAAGTCCGCTTGCATAAGCATGTGTGAAGAAATGTCGCCCACAGTGATTCGTTAGCTCGGAATCTAACCTAAACCTTACACACGTAAACCCTATAGTTATCCTTAGGGTTCTGTAAACCTAGGCCACCCTCGTGCCTGGGTCAGCAGATAATATCCCAGAAGACCCAGTGATGCCTCTTTGCATCGTCCTTTCCCCTCCCAAAAAGGAAGATGCTAATGAACGAAAGGCATGGAAGAAAGTAGAAACATTCTACTAGTTTTCGTTGTGCACTCTGACTAATTTTAATGCATTCATATTTGTTATCCCGATATAAGTCTCAACTGGTTATCTTGATTATTACATCATTCCTATAGGATTTAGACTCACAAAGATGAATTTAAAGAATAAGATTTTGATCTAATATTTATTGCATTGGTAATACAATCCCATAGGCTAGGATGAGCCTTAACACTAACCACTAGAGCAAGAGATTCTGGTACGGGGAACAATCAAGAATATCACGAAGAGAAAAGACTTCTAGTTCCTTTGAATGGTTCCTTGTTCTCTTTGATAGACATCCTCCTGGGAGGACGACTAACTGGCATGAAACTTAGTCATCCACTTTGGTGGTAGTCATGAAATAAGCTCAAACATAAAAGAAAATTTTCCAACAACATGAAGTTGAGATGTGTCACAATCACCTTCATATTCAAGAGAAACTAAAGAAACTCCGCAATTGTAATCATCATCCCGAAGTACACAAGACAATTGATCGATCGAACTAGGATACTCAAGATACATGACACTTTTAGAGCATAGGATTCAGATTCATATCAAACAAACCAATTTCATTCCCAAATTCATATCAAAACCGAGTGATATATCGTGGTTCTAAGAAGTTCCAGCATCATCATAAGGACTTGATAATTTTATTAATTATGATTACAAAACATTGTTACATTTTTATATTTTAATTAACTTATGAATAATTTGTTATTAAATACATAATATATATACATTAGTTATTCAAAAAAGGTCGCATGGGGTTACCATGTCAAATTATGATGTCTTTTCTCATACCTATGCCATGATGCAGACCGATGAGGCGGACTCAGTCATATACAGATGGCAGGATAATGATAAAGAAAAATCTGCATATGTAAGTATGTTATAATTAATTAGTTATAATTAATATAATTTAAAATTATATTTTGTAAAATTCAATTGTATTTTGCATTACAACAACAGTTTTAGCAGGCATGTGCACAACTTTTGGATAATATAGGGAGAGATGAGTTGACTGTAGCTGAGGAGGATATTATTTTTGAATTTGTTATAGTTCCACCATCCCAAAACAAACACGATGGATTTGGGAACCAAGCGGTAATTATATTACTAATTTCTCTTTAATTTCCATAAGTAACATTTCTGTACAGTGTTAAATGGAATTATTTGGAATCATTTGCTAATTGGTTGATTCAATATATATTTCTTTAGTTATCAATTTTATATTAACAAATGATATTCTTAAAATCAACATATTTAATCTAACACTCCGAAAACTAGTGTGTACGATTAACATATGACAATAATGATAACTTTGGTGACATCATCTACACATTTCAAAATATTGTTGCAACATTTTTAGTTAGTTCTTAGTGGTTATGTCATATTATATGTAAACATATACTGTATTAAAATTATTTGATTATATTGGAATTTATTATTTAATGTGGTCATGTTAATTTCCGATAGCCATACTTCAAACAGTCATTATTATTTTATGTTTGTATGCAAAAATGAAAATGACAATCAGCACTTAATAAAAGATTTTATTGTCATATGGAATTGATATATGTAACTTACATGATTTTACTATACTATTAGGTTATTGTAAGCAAGCAAAATAATTATTATAGATAAAAATTAATCTGTAATTTCTTGGGATATTTATAAAACATATTCCATGCTAAAAATAAGTATATATGTATGTTTTCCATTCTTGTTCTCTTATTTACTTTCTTTTTTAAAGACATTTTTAACTACCAGGTATAGACAATATTCAAGTTGAATTGATACATAATAACTTATTTTATCCATAGGCTAGGACCACTCAAAAGGTATATTAGCAGGATTATGACAAAATAGAGATCACAAAGCTAGAGCTTTGATTGTCGAGCTATAGAGATGGAGAAGCTAAACTAGCGCCTGGCCGAGCACATGAAGCGCCATGGGACGTTCCCCTAATCCGGTGGTTCTGGTGGTTGCGGTGGTGATGCAGCTTCAGAGGCTAGTTTTAATATGTTTTTGATATATATATATAATATGATATGATGAGGAAGATTTTGATACAGTATGATACTATTTGACGATGATTTGTACTTGTTTTGTGGACTAGATAGATGTATGACTTGCATTTAAGTTTGTTTTATTGTATATACTGGTTGGACTGATGTTTTGGCTATAGTTTGATATTTTTGTTATATATATTAAATGTGTTGTTGTATTCCACTCAAATGAACTTGTTTATTAATTTTAGTTTGAAATGGAGCAATGAGATTGATTATATCATGCGTGGAGGGTTGGAAGAGGAAGGGTGGTGTGGCATATAAAAAAATACTTAGTACATCCGAACGCTAGTGACTGATTATCATTTAAATTTTTCCAACACCTTCCAATGACATGTGCCAGTCCGAAATCGTTGAAAAAAAGTTTGTTGCCTTCGTTGAAATTTGTTGCTAAAGGAGACATGTATTCTGATGGTGATTGCATTGGTTTCCGGTGGCCACTAACGGCATATTGCTGGCGAAATTTACTATTTCTCTTGTGGTAAGGTAAGCGTTGGCTATAATGACAACGTCGCCATTGCCAATAGCGAAAAAAACCATGGCTAGCTATCACTAGTTGATGTATATGTGTCATCTCATAAGGTTATCACGCGTGAACCATTGGAATGAAGCTAGCCGTCATTGGTCTCCACAAGCCTATAACCAATAAGTCATCGCCAACAGTCATATGTCATCGCTAACTTGAAATATTGATTTTTAGCTTTCTTATTGACCATCCAACCGCTCATACATATTCATACACTTGTTTATTAGTCAAAACAAATATAAAACATCCACATGTCCATCAATCATTCACAAACAACACAAGTATTAAATCTATCAAATATAAACAAAAAAATATGCCAAATCTTCATCAAAACAAACAATAATGTAAAATACCGTCATCATCATCTACGAACCCAGGAAAAGGTCCGTTTTTAACTATGTACGTTGCGATATGCTCTTCTTACTTGGTTGTAAGTCCAGTGTCTCAACGATTCTAAATCTCTATTACCCGCCATCTCCATTTACTCATATGGGATGCTATACCTAATTTAGAGCTCATGATCACCTACAAATCAGTTAATAGCTAATTATAAATAATTTTCCAATAATATTAAATAAATTTTATAAATTAATGAATGAATTATCTAGGCTCGATAAATAATATTGTCTCCTGATGTCTCAAACCATGGCGTATGTTTCGAGTCGGCTTGCTGACCACTCTATCTAATATATCCTCCTCCTCGAGGGTCAGATTGCCCTCTATCAATCTGTTCAAGCATGCAAGCTAATTCTAAGTCATTTGTTAAAAAAATTTCCACTCGTTTTCTTAATAATCTAGCCATGCTAGTTGGATAAATGCATTTCCAAGCATATAAAGTTTGGTCTCGATCTGAGGTGCTCTGAAATTCAGACGAACGACTTTTATACTAAATGTCGATGAACGGTTACAACTTAAAACTAAAGATTGGTACCATGTAGTTGCTTATTTTTTCATCAACTTTTTGGAATAGGTCAAATATACTTTAGATTGACATAAGATCCAATAAATTTTATTTTTTGATGATTATTTTATTTCATATATTTTTTTAATTCTAAATACAGTTAAAAATTCATAACTTATAATACAATGGCTTTAATACATGCTATAATTCATAAATATATCACACAATACCAAGTTTATTGAAGTAGCTTAACAGAAAAACTTCATATAAATTGATCGTCGGAGTTATATTTCCAGTGTTGTTGAATGCTTAAACTACGCGAAGAAAGAATATCGAGTATACCAATTTAACTGATCATAACAATCGTTACATCAAACAATTATGTTAGAATTTTTGGTTTATGTTTTTTAGGAATCAAATTATTATTTTAAACATTTTTTAAAAGCATAAGGAGAATTAAACAAATCAATTTATTAGTAAAGTAATTAAAAAAGACTTAACAGTCGTTAACCTTCGAAAAAGTAAAAGGAAACCATCAACGATCATCATCCATGGACATCATCCATGAGCAGCGTGTCATTTGATGATTGCCTAGGCAAAAGGTTGATGCCATATTCACGTTTTGTCTCAACAAATGTTTTGGGACATAATAAGGTCGTGAAACATCCATAGAAAATCCACCAACTGATATCCACTTTATGAATTTGAAGTGTTTATAATAAGGTAAAACACTTCTTACCAATATAAGAGTGCATTTTCCAATCTTCAACTATTTCATATGATATCACGTGTTCACTATTGATGGTAATAAACGCGATTAACAAGGTTGCTTAAACATGGATATGTCCTTTTAGTGAAAAATCATTACTTAAAGCAAATCTTCACACTACAAAACAGCTTGCTGATAGCGACGTATATTAACGGACGCTAACTATCGCTAACCAACACTAAAAGCATCGCCATTTAACTCGATACAAAAAAATAGTGTTGACCTTAGCAACTGCTATCGTAGCCATATTAGCGACGGATAGTGTCTATTTGGTGAGACACGTGGCATGTTATGGGAGATTGGATATTTGGAGCTAGCCTTCACTGAGCACACAAGGTATTGGTAGTTGTCTCTAACTGACATAAGCCCAGAAATATAGTTTTCCACTAACCATCACTAGCCATCACAAATCTAGCAATAAACCGTAAGTGACCGTCGTTAAACTGACACGTATTTTCAGTTTTTCGGCTTCAATCTTGTCTTCTAACCACACGTTCCTTGTCATTCTCATATCCAATCATTCCATAACACATATGTACTAAATTCAATAACATATATCCGTACTCAATAATTCTCAACACATATATCATCAACTCCACAACACATATCTATATAAATCCCAAAATTCAAAACACATATACCACAAAATATCATATATACCACCAAAAACAATATACCATATTCACATACCGAACAAAAATATATGCAACAACTCATATCCATCAAAAAAACATATGTACACCAATATTGCAATAAACCATGTTTATATTTACAAAACCTAAAATGATAAAAATGACAAGTACCAGCTCGTCGCCATCATCATCCCCGCCATCCCCTGACCCAATCTAATCCCTAAGCATCCTGTTGTACTCTGAAATGTATGTGGTAATCCGCTCTTCCAGCATAGCAGTCAATCCACATTTCCTCTAATCATGAAACTCAATCATCTATTGATGAAGCAGTGTTATTTCTTCTCTCGTTGGGATCTCCTATAAGTGACATGGGTCATCGCTACAACAATTTATTTTATAGTGAGTTTAATTTAGGATCCATTACTAAATATAATTTAAAATTTAGTTAATAAAACATTATACCTTCTGATTACCGAAGCCATAACGCCTATTCCAACACATGGGTCAATGATAGAATCTCAGATACGATTGTACTCGTCAAATGTCAACTCATGGCCCTTGAACTGTTTCACTCGAGCGACCTTTGCCTCAAATCTCTCCTGCGATGAAGAACAGTAAATTCAGATAGCAAATGTTTAATTTAAGTTTTTTGAATGAGAAATAAAAAAAATAAAGAATGCTTATTATCGCATCCTTGTGGCAACCCCAACAAGTACTTAGATATCAGAATTTGTGAAATGCGCACTCATTATCGTGTCCAACGGAGGTTAGAAGATTAATAAAATGTGGATTTCTAGGTGGAAAGTATCGGAATGTGTAAATCCTCGGGCGCTTGTTGAACAAACGCCTGACTCCAGGTGTTTGTTCAATAAACGCTTGGATATAGGCGTTTGTTGGACATGCGCCTGGAGTCAGGCGCATGTCCAACAGATGCGTGGGTTAATTATTACAATTAACTCTTAGACGAATGTGTTAGTAATAATTAGTCTACCCATATTATTCAGTTTTGGTAGGTTAAGATGAATTTTTTTGGTATTTATGTTATTCACAATGACGCAGAAATTTAGACACCAAGAAGTAATTAAACAAAAACGACCAACGGTTACAAAAGCTTAGGATACATGGTTTCACTAACTATTAATGGATATATAGTTTCAGCTAACGATTAATGGTTACAATACAAGATTATAAATACTAAAACAACGAAAATACAATAGCTAAACGTGAATAGTTTTACTGACTTCCAACAAAGTTCGAAAGATGGTCTGTTAAATCATTTTGGAGTCTTCGATGAATCTGAGCGTTACGGTAGGAGATTTGGCTTGCTATGTGAAACTCTAGCTCTAGTTCACTTTCAATCATATTTTTGCACCATATCTCTGGTGGTGGTGCAACGCTGTCGTAATTGAAATCATCTTCCATGTCTCTTTCGTTCTCTATAACCATGTTATGTAAAATAATGCAAGTGTACAATATCCTAGTCATTTTAGCCGGGGACCAAAGTCTGCATCAATTATTGACTATGGCAAATCTGGATTAAACAAAGCAAATGCTCTTTCAACATCCTTTCTTTGCCCTTCTTGCATTACTGCAAACCTTGCATATTTATTGCTTTGTGGGTTTGGTATTGTCTCGACAATGGTACTCCATTGTTGGCATATACCGTCACCTAGATAATAACCATGCTCGTACATGTTTCCCTCTAAAGTAAAATGATATGGAACTGATCTATCGTTTGCAAAATCGTTAAACAATGTTAAGCGTTCAACTACGTTCAAATCATTGTTCGAACATGGCATTCCAAAAAAAGAATGCCATACCCATAAGTCGTACGATAGTACAACTTCAAGTATAATAGTTGACGTATGAGACTTACCTTGATAAGCTCCAGCATATGCTTTTGGACAATTCTTCCACTCCAAATGCATGCAGTCTAAACTACCTAACATTCCAGGCCATCCTCTGCTACCATGCATATTCATCAACATTGCAATATTGGCTTCATTTGGTCTACGCAAGTATTGGTTACCGTAAATGTCTACGATTGCTTGGCAGAAATGGTCCAAGCATTCAAATATTGTGCTTTCCTCCATTTTCAAGTTTTCGTCTTGAGTTTCAGCAGGACCTCCACATGCTATCATATGTAGTGCAACTATCATCTTTTGAATTCCAGTGAGCCCCATTGTAAAAGACGCATTGTGTTTGTAGATAAAGTATGAATCATGTTGTTTAATACACTCTAGGATTCGAAGAAACATAGGGCGCCTCATTCGGAGTCTCCACCTAAACTCTTGAGCTCTGTACATTGGATTTGAAACAAAATAGTCTTCTATTAGTCTATCATTATGCCAGGAACAATGTCGATTTTCATATCGATGCCCTACGACAGAACCACCATGTTTCATGCTAGATTCACCATCTGCATGTGGTGCAGCGATTAGCTCCCTTTGTCGACAAAAATGATCATCCACCATAATATCAAGTTCTTTGTTATTATCATCGGACAACAAACACTTTTCACTGGACATTTTTGAGTCTTGAAATATTTGAGAATATATTCAGAATATTGAATAATGTTTGGATAATAGATATTATAAGTCTTCCCCCTAGTATGCATAGTTTTTATTCATTAAAGTTGTCTTCATTACTTACCGCACTCTGTTCTTCATTCGTTACCACATTTTGTTCTTCATCGGGTACCACATTCTGGTCTTCATTGGGTACCACATTCTAGTTTGCATTGGTTAGCTCAATCTGGTCTGCATTAATTACCACACACTGGACTTCATTGGTTACTGCACACTGGTCTTCACTGGTTACCGCATTATGCTCTGCAATGGATACCGTGTTCTGGTCTGCATTAGTTACCGTGCTCTGATCTTCATTGGATACCGCATTCTGGTCTGCATTGGATACCGCAAACTAGCTTTATTGGATATTAGATTCTATCTTTTTTGCTTTATTAAATAGCACCTTGTCTCTTTTCCTCTCATCATCAAGATTTATTTGTGTTGAAGAATAGTGCAGCAAGTGTTTTAAGTAGTAAATTTTTTTGCATGTTTCTTTTTACATATATTGTTATGTTCTCTATGGTTTGTCAATATTAACTCATTATGTTTATGACCCGCTTTTCATCTAGATCAACATGGCTGAATGGGAGGTCGGTGATGAAACCATGGTTCAAATGTACAATGAGTACGAGCGGAATAAGCAACCAGCCGAAGATGTTCAAGTAGAAGCTGCAGAAGAAGAGTCTGAACTCTTTAGTGCGACACAACCAAACATAGCAGTCCAGCGTATGCGACCAGTTCAAAAAACCCCACAATGCTCGGTTGAAGAAGTACTTGCTCGAAAAAACCTAGATAATTCAAGCTCCAACATGACGGGTCGTTCGGTACCATGCTATTACGGAATCGAATGTAATGTTCTTGTTTCTAAAAGCCAGACGAATGTAGGTCGTCGCTTTTATGGTTGCAAAGCGTACATTTACGCGTAGAATCGTCAAGGTTTGCAAAGTTGTAATTTGTTTTTGTTGGGTCAATCCACTGTTAACAAAGAGGGGTGTTCAGTACGCACTTGAGATGCAAGCTGAGGTTAGTCGCTTAGCATGAATTAATGTAGTAGTAAAGGATGAAATGCTTCATGGGTGCTACGGTGTATCTAGAACAATGGATCCTATTGTTGTAGGCTAAGTTGTAGTTGTTAATTCCTAATTAACAAGTGTTATATCCTAATTAAGTGTTGTATCGTGAGATGTAGTAGTTATTTCCTAATTTAT
Organism: Allium sativum; assembly: GCA_030737875.1. Classification (NCBI taxonomy): domain Eukaryota; kingdom Viridiplantae; phylum Streptophyta; class Magnoliopsida; order Asparagales; family Amaryllidaceae; genus Allium; species Allium sativum. Next base: position 8,732,561 of record CM060926.1, on the reverse strand, counting down.
ATGCAATTTTGTTGGAATCAAGTGTTATATCCTAAGTTGTAGTAGTTATTTCCAAATTAACAAGTGTTGTATCCTAAGTGGTTGTGGTTATTTCATAATCATAATTAACATGTATTGTATCCTAAGTTGTAGTATTTATGTCCTATTAACAAGTGTAGTAGTTTTAATAAGTGGACATCACAAAAGTGTCAAATCTTATTATGCTCCAAATTTAATAAAGCTGCAACACATCAGTCTGTTTTTCTTTGACAACACATCAAATTATCACTGACATAAAGCAGTTCGAATGGACTACACATACATACAGATCAACAGTGGCTTTATTAAAATGTTTGAACAATTTATAAGCAACACTATTTATTACAAATTGTGTTGCTTATAAATTGTTTCGTTTCTCATTCTGAAATATTACAGACAAACTCCTAAAGGAAAATGTCCATCCAAAATTGGTCTACTTCTGAGTTACTAATACTTGTGGAAGCTTATATCGAGTTTGATAGAAGACATGAGATTGTGTTGCAAAATGGGGGAGGGGGGTAAGCCATGATTTGTTTTAGATAATGATCCAATACATTTACAACACCTATCCTGAATGCCTTTCGTGGAGGTCTACTACAGATGTTCATAAGACTCATAGTGCGTTTTGGGATGAATGTCATTGTTACCGCGAGATAATCGAGTTGGCAGAAGATGAAGATATATTTCAAGCATGTACACCCGCATTCGATGCACGTTACCGATTAGAATATGGAAGAGATTTCATTGGTCATGAAGCTTATGAAGTTCACTACAACTGGCTAAAACGCTTCGGAACTGATTAAGTTGTAATTGTTTAAATTTGAAGTTGGTTGAGCTAAGTGTTGTTTAGCTTACTTATATCATGAATGTATCATGATAGTGTATCATGAATCTATTTCACAAGCTTAATTTATCTTTTTTTATTTAGCATAACCAACTAACTCAAACATATGTTTGTTTATTTCAATATTTAGGTCTTCCTCGTTTATGGTATTCATTGAAACGCTTAGGAAATCTAGCTGAAACAGTACACCGTTAGGCCTAATAGTGTAGGACAGTACGGAAAGCAGATTCATTGCAAACCGTCAGGTCTAATAGTGTAGGACAGTACATAAAGCAGATTCCTTATAGTGACATATCGCATCACAATTTGTCTTATTGTTTTAATCACTCAATGCCGATCGGGACGAACATTCACTGTATCATGTATCTTGTATTTTGTTATATTGAACGAAGTTTGTATGCAAGGTAAAAGGTATTGTTCATATTTATGAATGCAAATGAGTTAAAAACTAGGGTCATCCCCGTTTAAATTAAACATTTCAATACACAAAAGAGTTAAAAAATAGGGTCGTACTCATCCACATGAGCATTGTTGCTGACAAATGCTTTGGAAATCACATCATGTAAAGCAAAGTGGAACCATTGACCATTCACATCATGCAGTATGAAAAGCAGATTCCTTATAGTATTACGTGAGTTGAAACAGTGTCGGGCAGCATGTAAAGCACATTCGTAACAGTGACCGGTTACATCATTATTTGTTTTATTCATTTGTACACTATGCAGCTATATATCTCTGTCAAATTACTCACAACTTACCTCATTCAAACAACTTTGTTTCCAACTACTCTGTGCATTGCCATATCTATGCCTTCTTGGCCATCATCTACAGACTCCAATGACCAGGCATATGAAAAGATGAGACTTCAGGAGTTTGCGAACGAATTCCCATATCTAAACCTAATGAGAAATCAGGATGAACCAAAGAATAAACAGGGGAACATACAACCTCCATATGAAGCTCAAGTACCACATGTTCAACTTTCGTATGAAGAGTCGGTCGCTCAACCGTGGCAAGAAATAGAGGTATATTGAGTACCACATGTTCAAATTTCTTTTGAATAGGAAGTTGATTCTTATCCATTTTGTTGCTACTGCAGTTATGCGGTTGAAGTTGTGGTTCGAGAAGATGGCAACAATATAGATCGGCGCATTCAGAAATGTCCATCCTATCTGAATGGATGCAATTACACACAATAGATGGATGAACCTTTGTAACCAAACGGAATAGCATATGCAAATGAACTCGAACAAGAGATTAGACATCTCCAAAACGTTATTGAATAGTTGTGGTTTGACCATAGTTATTACGCGACTTAGAACTGCTTTAGACTCCCTTGAGACTGAACATAACATGTAGTTTATTTCCAACATCTGCTATGATGTTTTAGTTGGCATCTAGAATCATTAGTTGTTGTATCTTTATGACCTGTTGTAACTATATGATTATTGTTAGTTGTATCGGTATCCGAAATATTAGTTGTATCATTATGATCATGACCACCTGTTTCTGTATGATTATTAGTTGTATCGTTATGATTATCAGTTGAATTAGTTGTATCATTGTATCATTATGAAATAACTTAATTGTAATCATTTCTACTAAAAGTGGTAAATTAAATTTTAATTAATTCATGTTCCTGGCGTTTGTTCAACAAACATCGAACTTCTGGCGTGTGTTCAACAAACGCATGGATTCTTAGCGTTTGTTGAACACATGCGAGGAGTTTGGCTTTTTTGAACAAACGCCAGGAACCCAGGCATTTGTCAACAAATGCTAGATTTCTAAAACTATTTGAGAATTTGAGTGTTCCAACTATTTGGAGTGTGGAAAATCAAATTTCCACACCCAAATAGTTAGAGTTGCTCTTAAACTTAGCATTCGGCCAAGTGTATGATACATTACATCCTCATTTGTCTGTTTAATAACTTGAGTGCAAGTAAAAACCTCAGTGAGTGTAGGCACCCGATGTAAGCTTGACATCTGAACTTATACAAATAGACAATGTTACCAATATGATTAAATAATATTACAAATATTTATTAATACTATTTATGATACTTACCATTTTTCGTCGATGCTGCTGGAAGGACTTGGACCTACCATGGTGTGAAGTAGGTTTCTTGTTTCTGTTCTCTGGGTTCCTCTTGAAATATTCTATAAATTTAAATATATAATATACGAAACATAAACAAAATAGAATTAAAAAAAGAGTTTATATAACTTACCCTTACCTCAGGAGTATGTCATAGCTGAAGAAACTATGCCCATGCCTCAAGGCTCAACCAGATCGGCTTTTTTTGTCGCTTTTTAGCTTTGGATATAGTGACTCTATAGTTTCTTCGCATTATTTAACCTCAATGTTTAACAAAGGCATCCATCTCCTGCGGGACAATGCAAACAACAACCTGTGTATTAACAAATTAAATGATTTATATTAATATATTGTATTAATTTTTATATGAATTATAAATTTATACTTATTTTCACTTTGGTGAATATGACATTCTTGATATGAGCAGATACGTCGTCCCAATGATCCCCGTATCCTAACATCATTCTTATGTAGGCCTACCCGAAAATCTGCAGGCTGTATCTCTAAACCCCTGCATAAAATACGATTTTTAAATAATAAACATTTCGTAAATTAGATACTTACCCTGCACTCTTAGGCACGAACCCTACCACTGTACATAAATTTAACGCAATGCAGCGAGTACCTACAAAAGGAGAAGGCCGATATTTAGTGGAATGTCGTCTAGACATGTCTATCACATGTTGACGGCAAAAAATATTGTAAACACCTAAGATTATAATTACTAGGAATTATTATTTTGGTCGTGTAACTAAGTATGGAAAGCGGCAAATAACATGAGAGATTATAGTGGTTCGGCCTCGAGAGAGGCATATGTCCACTTTGAAGAGTCGTTGGAATATTATTTATCACCAAGGATTACAAGGGTGAGACTATCTAATGATTTCTCATTACATTCACTTTCGAGTTATATGGAGCCATAATCATCATATGAAATGTATTTGGGAAAAAGAGAATTTAGTCCTTCTTCTTCCTCAAAGAGGAGACGCCATTAAAGAGGCTTTGAAGCTCTCTAGAGGTCCCAAGTGATAGAATAACCACCCCTTTGAAGTGTGAGGCCAAGGGGTATTTATAGGGAAGTAGTTATGTAGGAGTAGGTGAAAATAGGGGACCACAACCAGAATTTCGAGTCCCTCCTGCAAGCCCTAGAAATTTCGAGTCCCCCTTGCACGCTATCGGTATTTCGAACTACTCCTTGGGGCACGAATTTCATCCTAAGGGTTCAAGATTCATAAAACGTGGGGGTACGAATCTCGAACGCCTTGGGGCACGAAATTCGTACCCCGAGGGTACGAATTTAGAGCCACTTAAGGGTTCGAATTTCGCACCCCAGGGGGTGCGAAATTCATCCCCCAAGGGATATGAAGGCCATGCTAGTGCGTGATGGTGGGTTCAAGACTTGGGTTTGCGACTTCCAGAGGTTTGAGGTCTTGGTTCAGAAATAGGTTAAGGGAACTATAAGGTTTCTATTGGCGCGATCCCGCTTCAACTTATTTCCCTCGCTCCTGTGCATCGCTCTTGTCCTTAACTTCAAGCGATGCGTCGAGTCGAGCATGTCTCATGTACCTTTGGGAACCGGACCAAAAGGCCGTTTAACATTTGACCTCCAAAGTACGTCTTGTATGGACATAATGTGCTTTGTGTTGGTTGAAGTTTTGTTAAATTTATTTACTTGTCCTGTAAGTTAAGGAAAAAACAGATGTTAATTGCTTAGTTCATTCGCCGTGGAATTGCGAACGAGTTGTTGTTGACGTGGCGATGTGTTTGCGTTGCTATGCATTCACGTCGCCTTGCCTTCGCACGCTTGTGGCGGTTTGCATGTATGCGTACGGAACACGCATTAGCAAGTGCGTTGTCGCTCTTCTCTCTCTCTCTTTTTCGGTTGTCATGAAATTTCAAACCCGGGGGATTGGGGATTTCGTACCGAGAAGGCCAGAAATTTCGAACCCACGGGATTCGAAATTTCGAGACCTAGGGATTCGAAATTTCGAGACCAAAAGGATTGAAATCACAGACTCAGGGATTCCAAATTTCGAGCCCACGGGGTTCGAAATTTTGAGCCAAATGATTCAAAACGATGTTAATACGAGGGGACTCCCTCTTTTCTTTATAAATAGCCCTTCCCCCTTTTCATTTCACTTTCTCCCTCCAATTTTCGAGATCGGCCGCCATTAAAAAGGCTTTGATTCCCTTGTACTTCGAAATCCGAATGCGAAATAGGTGGGGCTTCAAGGTCCTTGGAGGCGTGTGCGGTGGAAAGGACGGCGTTAGGAGGCGAGCGCCAAGGGGAAAGCTCGAAACCTGATGGGTTCGAGTTTTCGAGCCTCATTGTGGCTTGAGCTTTCAAACCCTGGTGGGGTTCGCGCTTTCGAACCTCAGAGGTTCGAGCATCCGAACCCCACGAGGGTTCGAGCATTTGAACCCTGTGAGGGTTCGAGTATTCGAACCCCTGCGAGGTTTAAGCATTTGAACTTGGATAGGGTTCAAGCATTTGAACCTCAGGGGTTCAAGCATTCGAACCCCGTGAGGGTTCGAGCATTCGAACCCCGATGAGATTCGAGCATTCGAACCCAAATGGGGTTCGAGCATTCGAAACCTTAGGGGTTCGAGTTCTTGAACCTTGTTGGGGCCCGAGTCTTCGAGCCCTAATGGGATTTGAGCTTTCGAACCCCAGCAGAGTTCGAGTCTTCAAACCCTAGGTGGTTCGAGCATCCGAGCCCCGCGGGGGCTCAAATATTCGAACCTCGAAGAGGGGTTTTGAGTCTTCGAGCCTCAAGTGGGGTGCGCTTTCGCGATTGGTTCCACTGCTCCGATCCGTCGTTCTCCCACGTCGCTTAAGAAACTGTATTATTGCATACACTCTGACTTTCCACATAGGATAGACCATATATTAGAAATATAACCGAACTGTTGGACTATTTCGAACTTCTTTTGCGTATCTTGACTTTGCATGACATCGCACGCACATGTTAATTTACACTAATACGAGGGGTACAGGTTATTCAACTACAACATCAAACACTAGTGTGTTAAAGTATAGCTAGTGATGCAGACGAGATCAAAGACTGGAATACCCTGGAAGCCAAGGCTTCCCCGCCATCGCCACATACATCTGAGTCTACCAATAGTGGTAGCTCGACTGGCAGTTAGCTTGAGACTACTGAAGGATCTACTACGTCCCAAACGGCTAGTTTATCTGAAGTGTCCGAACATGGAGAACAAACAGAGAGACAACATCCTCTTATCATATATGAGGAGGTCGATAATATTGATATTATGAGCGGGGACGCACCAGCGGCACCGTTGTCCCTGGACATGTTGCTTGATGCAGTTATCTTGGGAAATCCAATAGATTCGGTACCGTCGCGCATGGATGCTACAAAAATTAGGAAAATGGCATTGCAGTTAAACATACCAGAGGATGATGTCCGTGCCCCGAGAGAGGGTGGCATGGCTCACGCGCCGCTCGAGGGTTTTACTGCTTGGAACAGCCAAGCTTGTTTCTCTGGGTGCGTGCCCCTAGCTAATGGCTTTATTCGGGACATGTTACGCTATTTCCACCTTGTACCATCGCAACTGCATCCAAACTCTTATGCTTCACTATTAGGCACTTATGTTTTCTACCGTGAGTATTTACATTTGGAGCCTACCAGAGAGGACATTCGGTACCTTTTTCAGCTTAAGAGGAGGGCAACATATCACCTTCCCAGTGGTTCCTGGAGGCATCTCCCGCCACCAAATTCTTTGTTGGGGAGTGGCCAAGGTTGGCAGTGTTTAAGCATGAGTGGTTTTTCGTGCGCTGCCCTCCCGGATCTGCAAGGAGATGGATAGAAGGGAGTAAGTGATCTCAGACTTCGCTTCCTACTATTAAATTTGTAAATTCGATGTCTCAAATTTGGTTTTATCTTAACGATGACAGGGAATCTCGAGGCACCCACCGGCACCGAGTATCAACAAAGCCTTGATGCCCTGCAGGCTATCCCTGTGGAGTCATGCAGAATGCCGTAGTAACAAGTCAGGAACGCCTTGGCCTCGCAGGGCTGCTTGCCAATGATCGTGCTATAATCAGGCCTGCGGTTGCAAGCAGTGTGCCAAAAGAGAAGGTGGTGAAAGGCCCCGCGGCTCCTGGTCAGAAAAGAAAGTTTCCCCAACCCGGGCCCAAGCCGAAAAAGGCTGTCAAGTTCCAAGGAGATGTCGATGGAGATGGGGCTCGTGGTCAGGAGGCCATGGATGGAGATGAGGGCCCGCTAAGCGTTCCCGTCTTGCCTCTAATAGGAGGAGTGAGGTTAGGAGCATTGATCAGACTACCGTCTCCAGTGACTTCTCCTGGAATCGCCACCCCACTTGAGGATGAGCGCCAGTTTGGTGGCTTAAATAAACTTGACTTAGAAATATCCCAGTGGCCGGTTACGGCTAGCGTGGAAGAACTAGCTCTTGTTGCAACGGGGTTAATTCCTTCGAGCAGTCCACAATATGGTTTGTTGAGAGAACACTTAGGGCATACACTCACAAACATTTCATAACATAGAGGCTCATCTGAGTGTGCGACTCAACTAACTCTGATCCATTCCTTTGACATGTGATGTGTCTAGAGGGCGTAGAGGACGAGGTAATAGATATGGGGACCGCCGACGGCCCATGAATACTTTCTTCGAGAGCTTCAAAAGGGGGACTAGTTTGTATGGCACTCCACCCCTACCGGATCGTGGTAGTGAACACCGAGTTAGGGATCAATCTCGGCTATCTCCAACCCCTCCTCCTCCTCCTCCTCCAATTCAGGTGTTTGAGGGAGATTCTCGACTTAGCTTAGATGGTTCCTATCCTCCATCTTCGATAGGTCCTTCGCATAAAACACCTTTGACTCCTGCTTTGGTGAGGGAACTACCGCTTGGCCAACCAAGACCAGAGAGGACGACTGTAACTGGGACACAAAAGATAGCAGAATCTGAGATACAAGAGCTTTCTAGGGAGGAACTGAGGGCGTGGTTGAAAAAGATCTTCCCTCGACACTACTTCGATGAGCTAACGGTCCTTCCTAATCTCCGTTCACATCCTGCTAGGGACTCTGGGGTGATAGGGATGCACATGAAGGCCGCATATCACCAGGCCGACGAGCTTACTATTTATTCCTTTCACCTCTCGGAGTTGATTAGGAGGAAAATCTTGGAGCTCACCAACTAGAGGCTGACCACTAATGCCGAGCGGACCACCTTCATCAACCTGAACACAGAAATAGATGAGTTTGCTTTTTGTATCATAGACACACCGTTGCTTATTCATGTTCCTTCAAATATTAACTCGGGGGTCTTATCCTTGCAACGAAGATGAAGCAAGGGTATGAGACACTCAAGAGGGAGGTTGATCATTCCCGTTCTTCTTTCGCGGAGACCGTAGCTGATCTAACCACCGAGAACACGACTCTTAAAAGGGAAAAGGCCGAGGTGGAGAAAGCCTGTGCCGATTTGGAAAGGGATAATGCGAGGGTGACTCAGCTCCAAAATGACAATACTGCTTTGAGAGCACAGAATGATAGCTTAAATAGGAAACTTGAGGAGATGAGGAAGGCAAAGGAAGATGCGGAAGCCAAAATAGGGACGTTTTGAGCTCGGTCGATGGTCTGAAGGCCGAACATCTGATGGAGGTGGAGCAGTTAAGGGTGCAGTTGGAGAATACGGAATACCAGGTAGAATCGTCCCTGGTGGAGGATATCCGAAATATATATGTTAAGGTTCTGAAATTCCGTGGAATTTCATGGGTCGATGATTACTCCCGTGAATTGGCTCGAACCTGGGAGAGGTTGGTGTCGTATGAGGCTTATTTGTGCTAAGTGGATGTGAGCACTTTGAATGAACGCCAGCTCATGATTGATCTCCTGACCGACGAGGAGAATGAAAAGTTAGAGGAAGGGAAGAAGTTACTACTTGAGGACTTTGAGAAAGAGATGCTGGCGAAGGTTGTCACTGAAAAAGGGAAGACTTCTATGATAGAGAGTGTGGTGGTAGCGGAGACATCTGGAAAGGCAAGCTCTTTTCGGTCACTAGCCCTTAAGTCTACTGCGGTGAGTGATCCTGCAGCCTTGGCTCAGCTTTAACTGAGTACGACCTTGAGCATCCGGGGCTAGGAGAGACCGGATTCACCTTGCCTGTCATGACGAGTACTCTTCCTGTCCTTTCTACACTATCCTTGACCAGAGGTAAATTCCCTTTACCATGCATCCCCGAGGATGACGTGATTACCGAATTTGCGGACCAAAAGATTATGTTTTTACTGTGCAACCATTCCTGGATTGACCATGACATCGGGCTCTGCCCCCGTGATCCCACAAGTGACCGGATCTGGGCTAGGATCTGCGGTAGTGCGCTTTGGAGAAGGAGGCAATCAGTTGGACACCTACTCGGATATAAGGATAACGTGTAGCCTTCATGAAGGCCTTATCGAGGAAGGAGAGGTGGTTAACGGACAAAGTGCCACCACCAGCGGCTCAGTGTAGGCCGATGTGCCTTCGATGCATGACCTGGTGGAGAATTTAAAGGGTCATATTATGGACAAGTGCGAGGAGGTGGAGGAGAAGCGGAGGCAAGATGAGGCTGCTAGGCAGGAGGTCCTAATGAAGACCAGACATGATGCTGAGGGGAGAGCCGCTGAGACGACTAAGTAGAGGAAGGTTGATGAGGAGGCAAAAAAGTAGAGGGCTGCTGACAAGGCCTAGAAGAAAAAGTAGGATGACGAAGTCACGTCGAAGGCCACCGGGACCCTTGAGAAAACCAAGGCCGACGATGTTATGTTGCATAAGTCTCGGAAGCTGGCTGAGCGGCGGGCTGCGAGAGAGGCTAGGGAGAAGGCTAAGCGTGAAGGCAAGGAGATCCCGGAGAAGAATGATCTTATGATATCCCTTGCTGGCGGGAGCATACCCAGGCTGATGCCACACACTGCCCTTACTAATTTCACGGAGATCTCAAGCGGTGAGGGTGCAGATGAGAGGCGCCTCTCGGCTTATCATGAATCGATTACTTCTCAGAAGGGCCGAGGAGGCAGAAGCGAGTCCGGAAAGAAGAGGCCTGGTGCGGGTGATGAACGGTCGAGCGTTGAATCTGCATAGAAAAAGCACAAGCACAAGAAGAAAAGACATGATTAGTGTTAGCAAGTTAAGCAGAAATTACCGTTATTTTGGTAGTATAGGCCGAAAGTTTACGCGAGTACGACCCTCGCTTTTGGTTTTTCAAGACAAGGTGTGGTTTTCATGTACACCCTGTCATTAGAAAAGAAAGATGTTAGACGTGTAGTCCGTTAAATGTGTGTGTGGAAATGGAATATGAATTATTAAAGATCACGATTGGCGTCGAGTGTTCGGATGTTCTTCTTATGTTTTCTACCGTCCTATACTTGCATAAGCGTACTTATCATTACACTTAACAAAAAAGAGATTGGGTGCCGCGCTCTAGGTCAATTAATCCAAAGGGGTGAGATAGAGCGCTGGTTCTAGTAAGTTTCCCCCAGCTCAGGAAACCCGTAGTTTGCGAAACCAGGCTAGTCGCCTACTGTTTTGGGTTGCCCGGGGTAAGTCCCAAGTAGAGCGAAGGCATAGGACATTGTGTAGTCCGGTGGGTGGCTCTCCTGTCATTGATCAGGTTGTGGCAAGCAGCAGGCGTCGTATATTCGACGAGAAGAGAAGCCCAGACCATCATCCTATAGGGTCTGATAGTGGCCGTGGGCTACCCCTTAGCCTTGAGACTTCGGGGAAGAAACGATTTAAGGTCAGTCTCGGTGTTGCGCCCAGATTCGACCAACACCCGTAGCTAGGGGAAAAATTTACATCACTCGCAGTTGGCTTTTTGGTGGCCCCAAGTCTCTTGGGACTTGGGCACGGAATGATTTATCCTCGGTCTCGGCACGGGGCCGAGGTTCGAGTTAGTGGTTATTTATACTTGGTCACGCCGCAGGCCGACAACTCGAGTAGCATTGCTGGCTCCCGTGCTCGGATTGTCGGTCATAGCCAGTGTTGTTGTTTGTCTTTGATGTTGGCTTGAGGTTTGGATGGCTGTACTGGCTCCCGTGCTCGGGGTGCCGATACGGCGATCGAATGTTTGCATGTAAGCCGGTTGTCAGGACTAATCAAACTTGTCATGCGTGGAGTAAATGAAAGGAGATTGGAAGTCAAACATCATTTCTAATAAAAACTTTGGCAGTAATAGCCTTTACAATGCCTTTAATTGTTAGAAAACAAAAAAATGTTGGAAAGTGTAAGCAACTGTGTACTAAGTTATGTAAAGTAGCGGCGTAGATGTTCACTATTCCATGCCCTTGGGAGTTCAGCTCCGTCCACGGTTGCGAGTTTGAAAGTTCTATCGCTGAGCTTTCGTTATATGGAGTATGAGCCTTCCAAACGAGGAGAAAAGCCTGCTGGTGGAGGAAAAACACTTTTTAAGACGAGGTCGCCGATGTTGAGGTCCTTATGGCGGACCCTGGATTGAAGTATCGAGCTACTCGTTATCATTGTGCGGCGGCTCAGAGATCAGCTTCATTCCCTTTATCCTTTAGCAAGTCGAGTGACTCCAAAAGTAAGTCCTGGTTTGTCTTTGGATCATAATAAGTAACTCGGTGAGATTGAAGCTTGAGCTCAATAGGGATGACGACTTCGGATCCATAGTCAAGGGAGAAAGGAGTGTGTCTGGTTGCTGTCTTGTGGGTGGTTTGCTAGGCCCATAGGGCTAGGGGAAGATCGTCTTCCCACATTCTCCCATCCTTTTCCAAATGCTTCTTAATGATGGATTTAATGACTTTGTTAACCGCGTCGACTTGCCCATTGGCTTGGGGGTGAGCTACCACCGAGAATCTTTTTTCGATGTTGTGCCGCTGACAGAAGGCTTTGAATTCGGCACTCTCGAACTGAGTGTCATTGTCGGAAATGATAGCTAGAGGGATCCCTTATCGGGTAATGATGTTGCAGACAACGAAGTTGATCATCTTCTTGGTGGTGATTGTGGCGAGAGCTTCGGCCTCTGCCCATTTGGTAAAATAATCAACTGCGACGACAGCATACCATGCCCCACCTCTAGTCATTGGAAGAGTTCTAATGATGTTGATTCCCCACATAGCGAATGACCATGGGCTGATTATTTGTGTCAACTCTGTAGGCGGGGCTCTGGGATCTTTGAGAAGCGCTGGCACTTATCGCACTTGCGAGCATAGTCTGCGGTGTCTCGATCGAGCGTAGGCCAATAATAACCATGTATGAGTATTTTCCTTGCCAGTGTTTGCCCTCCAGTATGGTCGCCACACTCACCTTCATATACATTAGTTAGAACTCAGATGGCATCATCATGGGCTACGCATGTGAGCAATGGGATATAGAAACCTCTGCAGTAGAGCACCCCATCCATAAGAAGGTAGCTACCTGATTGGCGGGTGGGTGCTTGTCTTTCTTTTTAGCATCTCAGAAGGGCCCATGTTGCAAGTAATCCTTGATTGGTGTCATCCAAGATTCAGTTTTGGATTCGGCATTCATGATCGCATTGGTTTATGTTTGCTTGATGCTCAGGGAGTTGAGTACCTCGAATGGGGCAAACCCCAAGAATTGCGAATCCTGAGAGCTCGCCAGTTTGGCTAATGAATCTGCTTTTTTATTTTGCTCTCGGGGAGTGTGCGTGATGACAAAGTGGTCGAGGTTGGTGAGCAATTCCTGACCTAGGCTAAATATAGGGCAAGTCGTTCCCCCTTAGCTTGATATTCTCCTTGTACCTAGCACACAATGAGTTATGAATCAGAGAAGATTTGGATGGTCTTAAGTTTGAGCTCGATTGCGATTCTAAGTCTGACTATCAAGGCCTCATACTTTGCGTCATTGTTGGTAGCAGGGAAGTTTATTTTAACGCATAGTATATCGGGCTATCTTCGGAAGTGATGAGCACGACTCCGGTCCTAGAGCATTTGTTGTTGGAGGACCCATCCACGAACAATTTCCGTTGAGTGTCGGGAGCTTTAGTGTTCTCTGCATGAGTCTCCTCGGGAGCAGTGAATTCTACTATGAAATTAGCGAGAGCTTGTCCGAGGATGGCTCAGCGAGGGATGAATGTTATCTCAAACTGGCTCAGTTCCATACTCCACTTTAATAGTTGTCCAGATGCCTCGGGTCGCTGTAGGATCAATTGCAGGGCTGGTCAGTATAAACCTTTATGGGATGAGACTGGAAGTATGGTCGAAGCTTCCGAGAGCAAATCAATAAGCAGAAGGATAGCTTTTCCAGCTTCAGATAATTCTTTTTTGCCCCCGTCAATCGTTTTCTGATGTAGTAGACGGGTCGTTGGACACGGTTTTCGATGCGCAACAGTGCCGAGCTGATTGCCTGCACGGAAACAACCAAATAAACATATAAGTCCTTTTGTCCACAGGTTTAGATAAAATGGGTGGTCGCTCTATGTGATTCAGGAGGTCCTCGAATGCGGAAACGCATTCTAGGGTCCACTCGAAATTGCGTTTCCCCTTTCGAAGTAAATCAAAGAAAGGAATGCACTTGTCAGTGGCCTTAGAGATGAACTGACATAAATCGGCAACCTTTTTGTTTTAACTTTGGATATCTTTGATGTTCTTGGGGATTTGGATATCCCGAATAGCTTGTATTTTTTCTAGATTGGCTTCTATGCTCCAGGAGTTGACGATGAAGCCCAAGAATTTTCCTGAAGCGACGCCGAAGGAGCACTTCAGGGGATTGAGTTTCATGTCATACTGGTAAAGGACATCAAACATTTCAGAGAGGTCGTGGACATGGTCGCTTGACACTTTGGATTTTACTAGCATATCATCTACGTAAACCTCCATAGATTTCCCAATTTTGTTTTTAAATAGGCGGTTAACCATTCGTTGATTAGTGGCACCGACATTCTTGAGGCCGAAGGGCATGACGGGATAGCAGTAAAGCCCAAGGTCGGTTACGAAAAAGGTATGATCCTGGTCGTAGAGATTTATTGGAATCTGATAGTATTGAATAGCGTCCATGAAAGATAATAGCTGGTATCATGTGATTGAATCAACAAGTCGGTCGATCTTTAGGAGTGGAAAGCTGTCCTTGGGACATGCCTTGTTTAAGCCGGAGAAGTCGACGCGTGTTCGCCATTTACCATTGGCTTTTTTGACCAGGACTGGATTGGAGACCCATTCGGGGTAGTCTACTTCATGAATGCAGTTGTTGTTGAGTAGATGGTTTACCTCTTCGTCGAGTGCTTTGGACCTTTCGGGTCCCAAGAATAGGCGTTTATGATTGGAGGCATTGTGGGATCAATACTTAGGAAATGGCAAGCAACCGCAGGGTCAATGCCTCTTATGTTGGAGTGGGTCCATGCGAACACATCTAGGTTAGCCCTCAATAAATTCACAAGATCTTCTTTGATTGCAGGATGGAGTTGCGATCCTATCTTTAGAACCCTTGATGGATCGTCATGATTGACTGGAACATCCACTGTAGGTTCAATCGGTGTATCCCTCTCGTATTCGGGCTCTTCGTCCTTCCGTGGATCGAGGTCATCAGAAAGATGGTAGTGGCGCCTGAGCCAAGGCCTAGACGCCGCTGATTGTTATGAGGAAACGGGCTTGGCGCAAGAGGGAGCGGGCACGGCTTTGCCTTTGTCCTTATTGCGTGCATTCTTCCATTCTATTGCATAACATTTTCTGGCATTAGCTTAGTCGCCTCTAACTGTTCCAATCCTGTTTTCTGTCGGAGATTTCATTAGGAGAGACCATGATGTCAGGCAGATCTGAAACTCTGTGAGGGAAAGGCGTCCAAAGAAGACATTGTAAGGGGAATCAATGTCGATAACCATGAAGATGAGGATTCAGACTCGGCTTCGGTCCCCATCCCCAAGTTCAACGGGTAGGTCGATGATTCCTACTGGACAACTGGAGGCTCCGTTGAAGCCGTGGATCGTGGCACGACATGGTTTAAGGTCCTTTGTTTCTAATCTCATCTGGTCATAAGCAGCTTTGAAAAGGATGTTGGCCGTGTTTCCTGAGTCAACCAATATTCTTCGGATAGAGGAGGCACCAATTTTGGCCGTGATATCCAAAGGATCGGTGGTTGGAATTTCAATTCCCATGGATTCTCTTTCCTGGAAGATAATGTTGTCCCACATGGTTTTTTGAAGCTTGACTGGGACAGATTCATCGGGAGTGGAGCAAGCCTCATAAGTAGCATGATTTATGGAACATACATACTCTTCCATTTTCCGGAAGCTGTCGTGTGTGGGAAATGGTCCGCCACATATAGTGTTGATCACGATCCCTCGCCTCGGGTTAGATGGACCAGGGGCCGCCTTGGCAGGTGCCTGAGGTGCTGGCACCAGAGGTTTTGAATTTTCTTCGGGAGTAAAGGGTTCTTGGACGTATGCTCGAGTCATTTCTCATGGATGAGCTTCTGGATTGCATCCTTGAGCTAGCGACATTCATTTGTGTTATGTCCGTACACGTCGTGGTATCAGCAGTATCTTCCAGTATTTTTCTCGAGGTCGGTTGATTCTCTAGTGCGTGGCTTCTTGTATGGCACTGTGTTGCATGTTACTAATTAAATTGTTTCTAAGTCTTCATTCAGCAGGGTGTAGGTCTCGAAGGCTCAGTAAGGGTCGGGTTTCCTTGTCTCCATCAGGGCCTGACCGTTATTCCGGCCACCTTGCCGACCATTATTCAGTTTTTGCCTGTAGGGGCCTACCCCCTTGCTCTGATCGAAGGGATCTTCTACTTGATTACCTCTGAGGTTATTATCTGCGGCATTCGCTTGAGGGTCGCTAGGGTGACTGGTTTCGGAGAATCAGTCCCGTCTTACTTCCTCTTGGCATAAGTACTGCCCCGCTTTTTCGTAGAAAGCATCGAGGCTTGTTGGCTGCTTCTGATTAATCCATGCCCCAAATTCGGAAGTAGGAAGGACACCTTTCGCTAACTGAAAGAGTACGGTGCGAGGGTCTAGATCCTTGACCTCGGTGAGGGCGATGTTGAACTGGAAGAGGTAGCTTTTGAGCGACTCAGCGGGCCCTAGGTTTTGGTTGGACAGAGTGAGGGCGTTCTTTGGGGTTGGGATATGCACCCTGAATTGCTTGACTAATTCTGTCGCTAACTGGTCGAAGTTGTCAATGGAAACAAGTAGGAGGCGAGAGAACCATAACAAAGAGGTTCTTGATAAGAAGACTGGGAAGCA
The DNA here is from genome assembly GCA_030737875.1 of Allium sativum. Taxonomy (NCBI): domain Eukaryota; kingdom Viridiplantae; phylum Streptophyta; class Magnoliopsida; order Asparagales; family Amaryllidaceae; genus Allium; species Allium sativum. Next base: position 8,716,427 of record CM060926.1, on the reverse strand, counting down.
CTTACATTTGACCGGGTCGTTTCCCTGGCTCGAGTCCATTTGCCATTCATATCGATTTAAGAAGGTACAAGGATCGGTTGTGCCCATCTGTGGCATGCTGAAGCGTCGTGACCACTCAGCTTCGTTCACCCTTCGTGTGAAGGGGTTACGCCTAACGTGCACCTCCCATGAATCATGCACGTTCCCTCGCATTTCCCTCATGATTCTCCGGATCATGTCAGGAAGATAAGTTGGATGGGAATCCGCCATCGGGATCCACGGATTTTGGCGAGGTTCGAAAGTTCTGTTGCGAGGGCGTCTTCTATGATGAATGTTCGAGTCTTCTTCTTCCATGTCCTCGACATCTGTAATCGGGTCCTGGTGTGGACGATGATGCTAAGCGGGTTGATGCAGATCTTATTCTGGAGGAGCGCGAGCCGTAGAAATAGTAGGTTCATCATCACGATTGAAGATAGTTGGGTTTTGTCGAGGAAGGGGTTTGTTGTTCGGACCCGGTCCGTCACTGATGATCAAGCGAAAGCGATCTCGGTATTGTGCCCCCTTGCTACATGTGACTGTAGTTCGGTCACCATTTCCATTGCCGTTGGCTTAGCCATTGTCGTTGCCATTTCCGTTGTCGAGGGCATTGGTGAGAACGACGACGTTGTTGATGAGACTAAACCTCCTTCTTTGATGTGGGCCCCTCGACTTGGAAGAGGAATTTTCCGAGACAGTTGGTCAAGGTCAAGCATTGTTCCGAGCTAGCTGAAGCTGAGCGACGATGCGCTGACTTTCTTGAAGTTGTCGCACAAGGTCGATGTTATTCCTTAATGCTTGATTGAGATCGACCGCTGTGTTCTCATATTTTTCATTAAGCGTGTGGATCTGAGCTTGTGTTGCGGGCGCTTCGGGGTCCGTAGTGGGATGGACGTTTTCATAAGTGGTCGGGACATCCGCCGGCTGAGACTTTTGAGACGTTTCGGCTTCGGCTGTGGCTAAAGAGCCGGCCATTGCGTTCTTTGGTCGCTTTACCATCGTAAGCGAACTCAGTGGCAGGTTTAGCAAAGGAACCTAAAGCTCATCGAAGTCGAGATGATAATGTGCGACAAAGATGCAAATCCGAGTTTTCTCAGTGAAAGCACCAAATGTTAATGGCAAAAAATGTCGTAAACACCTAAGGTTCCAATTACTAAGAATTGTTATTTTGGTTGTGTAACTAAGTGCGGAAAGCGGTAAATAACACGAGAGATTTATAGTGGTTCGACATCGAGAGAGGCCAACGTCCACTTTGAAGAGTCATTGGAATATTATTTATCACCAAGGATTACAAGTGTGAGACTATCTAATGATGTCTCATTACATCCACTTTCGAGTTATATGGAGCCATAATCATCATATGCAATGTATTTAGGAAAAAGACAATTTAGTCCTTCTTCCTCAAAGAGGAGATGCCATTAAAGTGACTCTTGAAGCTCTCTAGAGGTCCAAAGTGATAAAATTCCCACCCTTTTGAAGTGTGAGGCCAAGGGGTATTTATAGGGAAGTAGTTAGGTAGGAGTAGGTGGAAATAGAGGACCACACCCAAAATTTCTAGTCCCTCCTGCCAGCCCTAGAAATTTCGAGACCCCCGCGCGCTATTGGTATTTTGAACCCCTCCTTGGGGTACGAATTTCGTACCTCGTGGTTACGAATCTCGAACACCTCGGGGGACGAAATTCATACATCGAGGGGTTCGAATTTTGTACCCTGAGGGGTACGAACTTCGAGCCCCTTAGGTGTTCGAATTACGCACCCCAGAGGGTACGAAATTCATCTCCCGAGGGGTATAAGGTCATGCTAGCATGTGCCAGGGGTTCGAGACTTGGGCTTGCAACTTCCAAAGGTTTGAGGTCTTGGTTCGGAAATAGGTTAGGGGAACTTTAAGGTTTCCATTGGCGCAATCCCGCTTCAACTTGTTTCCCTCACTCTTGTGCGTCGCTCTTGGCCTTAACTTCATGCGAAGCGTCGAGTCGAGCGTGTCTCGTGTACCTTTGGGAACCGGACCAAAAATCCCGTTAACATCACAAACATATCAATTCATATAATGATAATATATATATATATATAGCAGTTGGTTTAGTAACTATTATTAGTTACTGGATTATATATATATATATTCATATAATGATAATATATATCTGATATATATACATATATACAATACTTTAGTAAGTAATATTAGTTGGTTTGATAGAAATCAGAGAATGTTTCATTCTAATTCTGATACTATAGACAAATTAATTATTAAGATACTAACTTTTAATCTAGAATGGATGTCTAACCCTCAGTTTAAGATTAATAGGGACCCATTATTTGAAAGATTTTTAGTTAAAAAAAGAAATATTTTGAGTTTGTTTATTAGGATTAATAAGTATTTTAATTATAATAGAATTGGCATTTGTTATTGATTCTTGATTTATATTATTATAAGAGTTGTTTTTGTTAGGGAACGTGGAATGCGGATCTTAAGGAAAAACTAAAACTAGAGGGGGTGAATAGTGTTTTGAAAGAATTTAAAAAAATCTAAAACTTATATGGTCTACTATATGAATCACACACCACAGAGACGATCACAGACAAAGAATCAATCACAAAAAGAGAAAGAAACAAAAATAAAATACAGAAGAGGAAAGAACACACCAGATTTTATACGGGTTCGGATTGCTCCTACATCCAGTCCCACGCAACGCTGCATTGCATAGAGTTTTATTACTAGATTAAAATCTAAGTACAATCCCCTTGATTTCATGGCTTCTAGGTTAACACCGTTTCCACCATCCTTGATTTCCCAGCTACAAGGTTAACACGTTTCCTTTCTTTGATTTCACGGCTATAAGGAACACACCGTTTCCCAAATTATCCCAAAAAAACCAAATGATTACAACAGCCCTATAACTCTTCAATGGCACTTCAATTCAGAGAGTAATGAGTAAAGAGTGATATGAGAAGAAGTTTTATGTGTTTAGAACAGAACAGAGTAGAAGTGTAGAAATCATAAAAATATCAAATAATGATGAAGGAATGAAAACGGATAAAGATAGAGAAGAAGAATGATTAAAAAAATCAAAATCAACTCTATTTATAAGACTTGAAAGGTTGCAACGCTTCTACAACGTTACAAATGGTGAAAAGACACTTCCTTCAGAAGCTGAAAATATGACAGTTGTATGTCGACATATAGACATATGTACGTTGACATAAGTGTTTTGAAAATTTGAATTTTGAATATTTTTCAAGTGTTTTACTATATATATATTCTGGAAATTCTTGAATTAAAACATAGTGATATAAATAAGTATTATAAAGTATAAAATCATATGAAATCATTAAATAAACTATATAAACATATTTATAAAATTATAAAGTTTAAAACTATATAAATATAAAAGTATATAACTATATAAATATAAAAACTTATAAACTTTTAAACTTTTAAACTCAAGTTTAAAATCAAAAGTAATATAGAAAAACTTAATTAAAATTAGAATTAGAATTTTGAAAAAAGAATTTCAAATTTGAAAATCAGAATTTGAAAAACATAACTTGAATTTGAACCTGGAGTGCTATTCATGGTCTTACATATAAACTAAACTCAATTATTATATTTGTCTTGAACTATTGATTTCTTGATTACTCATGAGTCTTGAATCTTATCTGAATTCTGAATTTCTTAAATCTCTAGAACTGTACAATCTTCAATATTAATTCTTGTATACAACTCCTGCATATATGTGTATATATATATATTCTAGACAGAGATGTTAGTATATATTTTATAATCAATTAATTTAGAAATAAGGTTGTTGTCATCAAAACTCCATTCTCCAACAATCTCTTCCTTTTTGATGATGATAACCTTAGTTTATAAAATATTCATATCTGTTGATTCTGATCCTTTTAATACTCCCTCTGTCAATATGAATCCTATTTGCTAAGTCTGTATTCTATATTTCATAATTTCTCACCCTTTGTCATTATCAAAAGGAAATACTAAGTATACTCCCCCTTAATCATTTATCTATCTACATATAACCTACGATTAAAATATCTGACTCTATACTAAAGTATATATAACTCACCCTAAATCTATGCTATAAATCTATAATTCTAAATCTAATGATTATATAAACTGTTGATTCTGATCCTAATGATTATATAATACCCCCTAGATTGAATAACCTTATATCTCCCTCTAAATCTATAATTCTAAACGTAAAATATTATAACTACCCCTAAAATTATAAATATACTAGTCTAGACTAAATAAAAGGATAATAAACTAAGTAAACCAATTAATATTTATAATCAATTTAAACAAGCAAATCGATCCAAACAAGCAATTCAAACAAACAAGCAATTCAAACAAACAAGCAGTTCAAACAACCAATTTAAACAATTAAATTAACCAAAGCATTCTTGAACCTTCAACTAATCCTTAGAAACTCTAAAACTCTTCCTTAACCTATCCTAAACTATAATAAGACTTTAACCTAGACTAAGAAATAACTCTGATATCCTTAAAATTATGACATAAGAGAAGTAAAGTAATTTAATCCAAACAATCAATGAATTTAAGTTTTGTTGTCACAAAACATGAATTTAAATAAATTCAAACATAAAGCCAAACATTTCTTATAACTTCTATTTATCCTAAAAACTTATAAAACTCATGTCAGCTAAAAATGCATAAGTATATTTCTAACATACCACTAATTAACCATATCAAACAAGTCAATCAAGTTATTTATGTCAAACAAACCAGACAAGTCAATTAAGTCAAAAAATTCAAACAAGTCAATCAAATCACACAAATCAATCAAGGTAATCTAGTTTAAGTAAATTTATTATGTATTAATAATCCTATATATTTCTAAGATAATAATTCCCTATATATTATACTTGTTATGTGTGGAGTTAAAAGTTAACATGTAAAGCAGTGTGTGTAGTATATTGGTTATGATGCAGTATGAACTATGTCTTATATGTAAAGCGATATGCGATGATATATTGAATAATATGTAACTTGTGGTATGAATGATTTTATTTTGACATGCATTGTAATAAATGAGACATGACATGAAATAAGATGTGTAATGATATTATGATAATAATGATTTGACGATGATATGTATTTCTGTAAAAGATATTTAAAGTAATATCTAACTACTATGCATATACATATATATTATAAATTATTTGAATCAAACAAAGATAATGTTAATTTCTAGACTTATGTTAAATGTACTAATGAAAATGATTGAAAGAATAATAAAGAAAAGAGTTTAGTAAAAAAAATATTTATGATAAGTAGTAAAATATTCAGGATAATTCTATGAGAAATATGGAGTTAAATAATCTTAGTAGGGTACTTCTTATAGTAAAAATTGAAGATATTTTTAAAGAGAATATAAAATTTGTATCATATAAAGCAAACTATTTTGATATAAACATATATTCATAAGTATATATAAAACTAAATTAAAAAAGTACTTAAAAATTAATTTATTATGAGATATACATAAATATTTTGATACAAGTCAATTTTAAATTTTAAATTTAGAAATCAAAACATATTAATTTTCTAAAAAACCATTTATATGTTAAAACTTTAAAAGAAATCTATAGTTATATAAAAAGATATTTTTAGTAATATAAAGTAACCTATAAAGCTATAACTTCTTATATTAAACTACATATTTAATATATATATATAATCATATATATATATATATATATATATCTTTAAATCAAAATTTTAATTTAACTATAAAAGTTTTAAGAAATAAAAATTAGTATGAAGTTACAAATAGTATTTGGGATAATGTAATCCAAGTTGTTATGAAAAATATACAAGTAAAACTATGTATGTTTATATTTCATACAAAAGATATATTTATATTTTATAATAATATCAAATGTTTGAAAATTTTAATTTATTAACATATCTATGTACTATATATATATGTACACACACACACACACTTTCAATATATTTTTGAAATAAAATGAACATAAGTAGATGATCAAAATTGATAACTTGAGTTTGAACTGACATTTTCATATTTGAAAAAATGTCCTTTCAAAACCAAATCGAAGAGTAGTTAGATTTTAAAATAAGAAGGGATTTTAATTAAATTGGTGTAATTATATGTATACTATAATGTATTGACATATGAACCAAAATATCTAGGATTATAAAAGGGATGAATTTCTATACCTAATTTTGTGCACCGTATATATTCCTAAATTCGATGAAAATTATGAAATAATTGTACGGCGTACCTGTTTTCACAATCCTTCTTTTTGTTGGTCTTCCATTGTTATGAACCACACGTTAACATCTTTCAGAATTTGACAATGAGATCTGCTCTATTGCGACGGACTCAATTTTCTGATTAGCATAGTATATTCATTTTCTGAATTTGAAGATTCTATGAGAAAGATACTGATGATTTAGTAGTTTAACCAACTTGGCGCCAAAATTTTGAATTTAAATTTTGAATGAATGGACACTTCAACTATTATAAGCCAAAAAGTCATATCCCTTTATAAACTCTTCTTTTCTTGATTGATGAATGATCATCTTGGTGTCTTTCTGCCAACAATCATCAAATATAACTTCCTTTCCTGCAAAATAACATACCTTTAAAAAGAGTCAATTGACTTTTAAAAAAAACTAAATGTAATTTGAAATAATAACATCATGATGATTCTGTGATATATCCATTTAAACTTTTCAAGAAATCATATCATGATAACTTGATTTTTTTCAATAAAATTGAATGCAGACTCATCTAATACCGATGCAAGGCATGAATTTAAACTAGCGTTCAAAATTTGCCATTTAATATTTTCAAAAATCAGATTATGAACTTTTTGAAAAACCTTGCTACGATACCAATTGATAGCGAACACGGAATGTGGATCTTAAGGCAAAACTAACACAAGAGGTGGGTGAATAGTGTTTTCAAGGAATTTAAGAAAATCTAATACTTATATGATCTGCTATATGAATCACACACCACAGAGATGATCACAGACACAGAATCAATCACAAACACAGAAATAAACAAAAATAAAATGTAGAAAAGGAAAGAATACACCGGATTTATATTGGTTCGGGTTGCTCTACGTTAAGTCCCACACAACGCTGGATTGTGTAGAGTTTTATTACTAGATCAAAATCTAAGTACAATCCCCTTGATCTGTAACAACCCGGAAAATCTGGGCCAGTTTAAAATTTTTATTTTGGCAATTTTAGCGAAGTTTGAATATTTGAAATAGATTATTTTAAATAATATCGACGAGAAATTTATTTTGAATATATTTAGAACGTTTATATTATATACGCCGTCGTTAGAATATAAATATTTATATATAATTATAAATAGAATTGAAAACGGCGCGGTAGTTCGAAAATTCGATTTCAAACTTCAATTGAATGTACCATGTGCAAAACAATCCGTATTTTAGTGAAACTAAAAACATTAGGATCTATTTGATAATACCTTTCCAACGAATCCGAAAAATCAAGATTTCATAGCGGGAATCAAAAGATATGTCCAGTTGAAAATTCTGAATAGTCGCTATGGAATTCAGGCCCTTAAAAATAGACATTTTGCAAACGACCTCGGATTTCAACGAAACCACTTTTGTTGGATCCGCGATGTCAAATTATTGTTAGATTCCAAATTTCATAATTTTTCGAATCAATATGTGAGCGTGGCAAGGGAAAACGCGTTTGACCAGTTTCAGTTGATTTTAATCGACTGAAAAATGGCCATTTTTCAAACGGTCTCAGAATTTGACGAAACTAGTTTTGTTAGGACCGTATCGTCAATACGAAGCTAGAAATTATCTTTCGGGAATTTTTCGAGTTAGTATGCGACCCCGGTAAATTGAAATGTGCGTTCAAATTCAATATATAGAGTTATATGTTGATTTTGACGAAAACTGATCGAAACGATCGAATCAGCTTACGATACATATCCCATTGTGTTCGGAATGGGGGTAATTAGCTATGGATGACAGGCGGTGGGTCTCGTTTCGAGGTCGAAATTAAAAGTTACTTTATGGGATTAAATAAATATATTTTTATATAAGGGCCCTTGGCCCCTTTATTCTCTCAGATCGAAGTCAACCGAACTAAAAAAAAAACTTGCGATCCCGTTCCTCAGCCCCCCCCCCCCCTCTCGAAATCGATCACCGCGCCTTCTTCTCCGACTACCCCCTCTCCTCCTCGCCTCCTCCCTCTCCGACCCTTAGAACCCACAGCCCCTTGCTCGAAAATCCCATAAACCGCGCCCCCCCTTGAGAGCCCTAAACCCCAAATTGAACCACTGCGACCCGCCTGAATTGGGGCCCATTGCCGCAATCGGATCGACCGCGCCGCCAGCTGGAGGTGCGCCTCGCTTAGGGCTTCAACGTGGGCTGCTCCGATCATCGTCTCCGGCCTCGTACGGCATGCAGTTTCAAAACCTAGTAGGCGTGCTGATGTAGACGCCGTCCAGAACAAAGACAGTAAGCTCCTTTTTCTTATTTTTTTTGTATTAGTTTAATTAATCTTTCCGGAGCAGTAATTAAATTTCTAAGAGAAAGGAAAACATTATTTTTAAAATCTGATTTTTAATATGTTATAAATCTAAATTTATATATATAAAGTTGTTATAAAAAGGTAATTTTTATGCATATTGAAAAATGTAAAGATAGAATTTTTAAAAATGTAAAGATAGAATTTAAAAAAAACTGTAAAGATAGAATTTTTAACACTGTAAAGCTTTGATTTTTAGTTGGAGGAAAATATGATCTTTGTTCATATAAAAATATAATTTTTATAATATAGAAAGGTTAAAATATAATCTTTATAATTGAAAAGGCGAAATCTTTATAATTGAGAAGGCGAAATCTTTATAATTGAAAAGGCAAAATCTTTATAATTGAAAAGGCGAAATCTTTATAATTGAAAAGGCGAGATTTTTATATATTGAATAGCGAAGTAAAAATTCGATTTTTTATATATTGAATAGCGAAGTAAAAATTCGATTTTTATATATTGAATAGCGAAGTAAAAATTCGATTTTTATATATTGAATAGCGAAGTAAAAATTCGATTGTTATATATTGAATAGCGAAGTAAAAAAATTCGATTTTTATATATTGAATAGCGAAGTAAAAATTCGATTTTTACATATGTAGAAAATACAGGCAACGAAGGTGACAAAAAGGCGAGAACGACAAGATTTTCTATAAATGAAGTGTCGTGAAGTTGGGATAGCTTTCGGTGAGAACTCCTCACTCTAAATTCTCCTTTTCTAGTTATATATATATATATACTAGGATGTAGACGGTGCTTAGCAGCACCCGACACCCGTCATCCACAGACCATGGATGGCTTGTTTGTTTGATTGTTGTGTTGTGAAATTTGTTTGTGAAATTGATGTGAAATCGATAATATAAATTAATGTGTTGAAAGGGAATAAAATATTTATATAGTTAAAAATATTTTATCGTTAAAAATATAATTTTTAACATATATATATACACTGTATAAAATTGTCATGTATATGAAATATTCGATTTTGATATAAAATAAAAAATGAATTCGAATTGAATAGAATAGAAAATGTATTCGAATTGATATAAAATAGAAAATGAATTCGAATTGAATAGAATAGAAAATGAATTCGAATTGAATCGAATAGAAAACCAATTTGAATTGAATCGAATAGAAAACCAATTTGAATTGAATCGAATAGAAAACCAATTTGAATTGAATCGAATAGAAAACCAATTTGAATTGAATCGAATAGAAAACCAATTCGAATTGAATTGAAACCGAATTTGAATTGAAGTGAATATATAACGAATTCGAATTGAATTGAAAACGAATTGAAGTGAATATATAACGAATTCGAATTGAATTGAAAATGAATTGAAGTGAATTCAAATTGAATTGAAATTTGAATTGAATAGAAATGAAAGTAAAAACGAATTTATAAGGAAAAATTCAATTTTGATTTGAATTGAAATGGAAGTTGAAATTGTTTTTGAAACGAATTTAAAACGATTTATAAAATTCGTTTTAAATAGAAATCGACGAAATATATATTATATATATAATAAAATGGAGTGAATAGAACGCGCCGCGCTGCGGTAGTTCGCGAATTTCGACCATTGACTTCGAATGGACATTACGGGAGATCCGGCCGTCGCATTCTCCTAAAACCAGAACCGTTGGGTTCGTATCGAAAAGAGCTTTCTAACGAATATTAGAGATTTAAAATCTAACGGTTGGATTTGGAATTATGTCCAAATCAAATTTGGAAAAGGTCGCTGTAAGTGCAGTTCGATGACCGTTGATGGAAATCGACTATATGGGCCTTGATAAAATTATTAAAAATATCGATAATTTGTGTAAAATCATAAGAAATGATTTGTGAAGAATTGGGATGAAAAACTCCATATTTGAAAAGATAAAAATATATTTTTATCGAAATGAACTAGTTATTAACTAGAAAAATAATCCAATGGTTATAAATAAATAAATTGGATTAGATTTGAATTGAAATTATATTTGGATATTTTCGATATTGGATTCCGTGATTATATAGATATTGTGATGGGAATTTGGAAGATATCGATATCGTTATTCCCGATATGATATCTATTGGTTTCAGGATTTGAGGTTGAATATAAGTCGATACTATCTTTATTCAAACCCTTCTATTTAATGTCAAATTGGATTGATTGATTGTTTGGATTGTGCTCGACCAGTTAATGAGCAAAATATGCTTTTACATTTAGCATTGGGTTGGGTTGAAAATATCTGTGTGCTAACGCCTTGTGAAACACTTCACGATTTGACGATAAGGTGTTTAGCGATGTTGTGTTCATTTCAAATTTAATGAATGATTGTGAAATGATATTTTTCTTAAGTGAAAGGAAATGTATTCCCGATTTTGGACAGGGAATGTTTTATAAAAATGTTTTATATAACAGAAAGGATTTCGAGGCCCAAAACCCGATGATTTCTAAAATGATTTAGAAATGTATTATATGTTACATTGTGGTTCATCGCATATTCAATTAGTTGCTATTGATGATGTATCTGTTTGGTGGCGGAGAATTTATTCTCTTGCTTAACACCCTTTTTTGAGACGTACGAGCTCAAAGGTTATGTGATTAATAGTGACCGATCATATGCGTGAATTACTGATGTGAAGTACTATATTTTGAAAGTACTTGTGATTATTACGTTGTGAAAATGATTTTCCCTACTTCGGGATATGAAATGATTTAGTATGTGGCTAAAGAGTCGGGTAACCCTGAGACTAAAAGTATGGGTGAGAGGGCGGTGTATGCTCTCCATGTGTGGGAGGTGCATCGTCGGTGTAGCCTACTCCTACATGGGGTAGGTGCACATTTATATATCGAGTTGCGAGTTGCGTACCCTTTCCCTTGTCGATGGGGAGCACGATATTTGGTTGCATACTTGTTTGTATGCATTGTTATGTTTTGAAATTCATATTTCCAGACGATTTGATTTGAGATCCCGAAGTGAAATCTACTTTGATATAGAAAGTTAGATATGTATTTCAAATGATTTGAAATAAGAAATCGGGAATAAAATCCAAAGGAATGATTTCTGTAAATTAAATTGGATTTAGAAAATCTAAGTGTAGTGATTAATCTAAGTGGGTAGATTGGGATATTACATGTTGATTAATGCATAGTAGATCCATATATCTATATTGATTGTTGTTTATACACTGGTATTCATGAGGGTAAACCCGTTCCGCGTTAGCGGCGTGGTCCCGTGATATACCATATTATCAAATAAGTTAATTATAACTGTTAGAGTTTCTCACACCAGTCCCATAACTGACCTGTAGTTTGCTTTTCCCTTGCGAACTCGGGTGCCCCTATTTTCCACACGGGCAACCGAGTAGTTTTATTTTGCAGATGTATTGAGCAGAATTCTGGATTGAAGCTTTAAGCTGTGTCCAGGCATTTACAGTCTTCCGCTGTGTAGTTTATATTTCCGCTGTGCATTGTATTACATTTATGTAAATTTATTTCCGCTGTGTATTATTTTCGATATACTCTGATATTCTGTACTCTGATGTAACATTATTATGATGTTTATTGAAGTCTTCTGTTATTTGTTCTGATGTGTTGTATACCCAAAGTTAGCGTATGCGGGATTCGAACGGTCTTGGTCGGTTTAGCGATCGATTAGGTCCGGGCGAAATCCGTGTCGTTACATATGGTATCAGAGCTTTGGTTAAACTCAAATCTTTGGGGTACAACTCGTTAGAACATAATAAAAGACTCATCAGAGGTAGGATTAGTAATATCCTATGAAAGAATCCTCATTAGAGATAGAATCAGTAGCATTCTAGAATGAGTGACTCATTAGAGATGGGGTTAGAAATGCCCCAGAATGAGTCGAGAGTTATTTGTTTATAAATAACGTATTTGTGATTATATATATAATCTGGTTTTAGAAAATATGATTTTAAATATATAAAATTATATATTTGAAAATATAATCAATTAATTGATTGATGTTTGTGTTGTTTGTTTATTTGTTTGATAATTTTGAACCACTATGCCTAATAGAATCAAATATTGAATTGTATTGAAAATTGGTCGCATTTGCTTGCATATACATATACTTACATTGAACAGGTCATAGCAAAGAGGCTAGAGCAAAGAATAAAATTTGTTTGCCCGACAAATAGGTACATGTTTACTATAATTTACTGTTTCGTTTGGGTGATGATGATTTTATGAGCCGATTGGCTAGCCGCTTGGCTTTTTCTTTTTCTTTTTGAGATCAGAAGGCCTATATGGCAATTTCGGGAATTTCCCGTGGATCCCGGTGCAGGGGAGGTTATGGCGAAATTTTTCGAAAATTTAGGGTGTTAGTCAAATTTTTGAAGAATTTGAAAATTCTCAGAAACTGAAAAGTTGGAGAATGGAAGCCAGATCGAACGTAGAGTTGATTAATCAAACCACTTTCGACTTTGTTCCTTTTCGGGGACGAAATTTTTTAAGTGGGGGAGATTGTAACAACCCGGAAAATCTGGGCCAGTTTAAAATTTTTATTTTGGCAATTTTAGCGAAGTTTGAATATTTGAAATAGATTATTTTAAATAATATCGACGAGAAATTTATTTTGAATATATTTAGAACATTTATATTATATACGCCATCGTTAGAATATAAATATTTATATATAATTATAAATAGAATTGAAAATGGCGCGGTAGTTCGATAATTCGATTTCAAACTTCAATTGAATGTACCGGGTGCAAAACAATCCGGATTTTAGTGAAACCAAAAACATTAGGATCTATTTGATAATACCTTTCCAACGAATCTGAAAAATCAAGATTTCATAGCGGGAATCAAAAGATATGTCCAGTTGAAAATTCTGAATAGTCGCTATGGAATTCAGGCCCTTAAAAATAGACATTTTGCAAACGACCTCGGATTTCGACGAAACCAATTTTGTTGGATCCGTGATGTCAAATTATTGTTAGATTCCAAATTTCATAATTTTTCGAATCAATATGTGAGCGTGGCAAGGGAAAACGCGTTTGACCAGTTTCAGTTGATTTTAATCGACTGGAAAATGGTCATTTTTCAAACGGTCTCAGAATTTGACGAAACTAGTTTTGTTAGGACCGTATCGTCAATACGAAGCTAGAAATTATTTTTCGGGGATTTTTCGAGTTAGTATGCGACCCCGGTAAATTGAAATGTGCGTTCAAATTCAATATATAGAGTTATATGTTGATTTTGACGAAAACTGATCGAAACGATCGAATCAGCTTACGATACATATCCTATTGTGTTCGGAATGGGGGTAATTAGCTATGGACGACAGGCGGTGGGTCTCGTTTCGAGGTCGAAATTAAAAGTTACTTTATGGGATTAAATAATTAATTAAATATATTTTTATATAAGGGCCCTTGGCCCCTTTATTCTCTCAGATCGAAGTCAACCGAACTAAAAAAAAAAAACTTGCGATCCCGTTCCTCAGCCCCCCCCCCCTCTCGAAATCGATCACCGCGCCTTCTTCTCCGACTACCCCCTATCCTCCTCGCCTCCTCCCTCTCCGACCCTTAGAACCCACAGCCCCTTGCTCGAAAATCCCAAAAACCGCGCCCCCCTTGAGAGCCCTAAACCCCAAATTGAACCACTGCGACCCGCCTGAATTGGGGCCCATCGCCGCAATCGGATCGACCGCGCCGCCAGCTGGAGGTGCGCCTCGCTTAGGGCTTCAACGTGGGCTGCTCCGATCATCGTCTCCGGCCTCGTACGGCGTGCAGTTTCAAAACCTAGTAGGCGTGCTGATGTAGACGCCGTCCAGAACAAAGACAGTAAGCTCCTTTTTCTTTTTTCTTTTTTGTATTAGTTTAATTAATCTTTCCGGAGCAGTAATTAAATTTCTAAGAGATAGGAAAACATTATTTTAAAAATCTGATTTTTAATATGTTATAAATCTAAATTTATATATATAAAGTTGTTATAAAAAGGTAATTTTTATGCATATTGAAAAATGTAAAGATAGAATTTTTAAAAATGTAAAGATAGAATTTTTAAAACTGTAAAGATAGAATTTAAAAAAAAAACTGTAAAGATAGAATTTTTAACACTGTAAAGCTTTGATTTTTAGTTGGAGGAAAATATGATCTTTGTTCATATAAAAATATAATTTTTATAATATAAAAAGGTTAAAAATATAATCTTTATAATTGAAAAGGCGAAATCTTTATAATTGAGAAGGCGAAATCTTTATAATTGAAAAGGTGAAATCTTTATAATTGAAAAGGCGAAATCTTTATAATTGAAAAGGCGAGATTTTTATATATTGAATAGCGAAGTAAAAATTCGATTTTTTATATATTGAATAGCGAAGTAAAAATTCGATTTTTATATATTGAATAGCGAAGTAAAAATTCGATTTTTATATATTGAATAGCGAAGTAAAAATTCGATTTTTATATATTGAATAGCGAAGTAAAAAAAATTCGATTTTTATATATTGAATAGCGAAGTAAAAAGTCGATTTTTACATATGTAGAGAATACGAGCAACGAAGGTGACAAAAAGGCGAGAACGACAAAATTTTCTATAAATGAAGTGTCGTGAAGTTGGGATAGCTTTCGGTGAGAACTCCTCACTCTAAATTCTCTTTTTCTAGTTATATATATATATATATATATATATATACTAGGATGTAGACGGTGCTTAGCAGCACCCGACACCCGTCATCCACAGACCATGGATGGCTTGTTTGTTTGATTGTTGTGTTGTGAAATTTGTTTGTGAAATTGATGTGAAATCGATAATATAAATTAATGTGTTGAAAGGGAATAAAATATTTATATAGTTAAAAATATTTTATCGTTAAAAATATAATTTTTAACATATATATATATACACTGTATAAAATTGTCATGTATATGAAATATTCGATTTTGATATAAAATAGAAAATGAATTCAAATTGAATAGAATAGAAAATGAATTCGAATTGAATAGAATAGAAAATGAATTCGAATTGAATAGAATAGAAAATGAATTCGAATTGAATCGAATAGAAAACCAATTTGAATTGAATCGAATAGAAAACCAATTTGAATTGAATCGAATAGAAAACCAATTTGAATTGAATCGAATAGAAAACCAATTCGAATTGAATTGAAACCGAATTTGAATTGAAGTGAATTTATAACGAATTCGAATTGAATTGAAAACGAATTGAAGTGAATATATAACGAATTCGAATTGAATTGAAAACGAATTGAAGTGAATTCAAATTGAATTGAAATTTGAATTGAATAGAAATGAAAGTAAAAACGAATTTATAAGGAAAAATTCAATTTTGATTTGAATTGAAATGGAAGTTGAAATTGTTTTTGAAACGAATTTAAAACGATTTATAAAATTCGTTTTAAATAGAAATCGACGAAATATATATTATATATATTATATATATATAATAAAATGGCCTGAATAGAACGCGCCGCGCTGCGGCATTTCGCGAATTTCGACCATTGACTTCGAATGGACATTACGGGAGATCCGACCGTCGGATTCTCCTGAAACCAGAACCGTTGGGTTCGTATCGAAAAGAGCTTTCTAACGAATATTAGAGATTTGAAATCTAACGGTTGGATTTGGAATTATGTCCAAATCAAATTTGGAAAAGGTCGCTGTAAGTGCAGTTCAATGACCGTTGATGGAAATCGACTGTATGGGCCTTGATAAAATTATTAAAAATATCGATAATTTGTGTAAAATCATAAGAAATGATTTGTGAAGAATTGGGATGAAAAACTCCATATTTGAAAAGATAAAAATATATTTTTATCGAAATGAACTAGTTATTAACTAGAAAAATAATCCAATGGTTATGAATAAATAAATTGGATTAGATTTGAATTGAAATTATCTTTGGATATTTTCGATATTGGATTCCGTGATTATATAGATATTGTGATGGGAATTTGGAAGATATCGATATCGTTATTCCCGATATGATATCTATTGGTTTCAGGATTTGATGTTGAATATAAGTCGATACTATCTTTATTCAAACCCTTCTATTTAATGTCAAATTGGATTGATTGATTGTTTGGATTGTGCTCGACCAGTTAATGAGCAAAATATGCTTTTACATTTAGCATTGGGTTGGGTTGAAAATATCTGTGTGCTAACGCCTTGTGAAACACTTCACGATTTGACGATAAGGTGTTTAGCAATGTTGTGTTCATTTCAAATTTAATGAATGATTGTGAAATGATATTTTTCTTAAGTGAAAGGAAATGTATTCCCGATTTTGGATAGCGAATGTTTTATAAAAATGTTTTATAAAACAGAAAGGATTTCGAGACCCAAAACCCGATGATTTCTAAAATGATTTAGAAATGTATTATATGTTACATTGTGGTTCATCGCATATTCGATTAGTTGCTATTGATGATGTATCTGTTTGGTGGCGGAGAATTTATTCTCTTGCTTAACACCCTTCTTTGAGACGTACGAGCTCAAAGGTTATGTGATTAATAGTGACCGATCATATGCGTGAATTACTGATGTGAAGTACTATATTTTGAAAGTACTTGTGATTATTACGTTGTGAAAATGATTTTCCCTACTTCGTGATATGAAATGATTTAGTATGTGGCTAAAGAGTCGGGTAACCCTGAGACTAAAAGTATGGGTGAGAGGGCGGTGTATGCTCTCCATGTGTGGGAGGGGCATCGTCGGTGTAGACTACTCCTACGTGGGGTAGGTGCACATTTATATATCGAGTTGCGAGGTGCGTACCCTTTGCCTTGTCGATGGGGAGCACGATATTTGGTTGCATACTTGTTTGTATGCATTGTTATGTTTTGAAATTCATATTTCCAGATGATTTGATTTGAGATTCCGAAGTGAAATCTACTTTGATATAGAAAGTTAGATATGTATTTCAAATGATTTGAAATAAGAAATCGGGAATAAAATCCAAAGGAATGATTTCTGTAAATTAAATTGGATTTAGAAAATCTAAGTGTAGTGATTAATCTGAGTGGGTAGATTGGGATATTGCATGTTGATTGATGCATAGTAGATCCATATATCTATATTGATTGTTGTTTATACACTGGTATTCATGGGGGTAAACCCGTTCCGCGTTAGCGGCGTGGTCCCGTGATATACCATATTATCAAATAAGTTAATTATAACTGTTATAGTTTCTCACACCAGTCCCATGACTGACCTGTAGTTTGCTTTTCCCTTGCGAACTCGGGTGCCCCTATTTTCCACACGGGCAACCGAGTAGTTTTATTTTGCAGATGTATTGAGCAGGATTCTGGATTGAAGCTTTAAGCTGTGTCCAGGCATTTACAGTCTTCCACTGTGTAGTTTATATTTCCGCTGTGCATTGTATTACATTTATGTAAATTTATTTCCGCTGTGTATTATTTTCGATATACTCTGATATTCTGTACTCTGATGTAACATTATTATGATGTTTATTGAAGTCTTCTGTTATTTGTTCTGATGTGTTGTATACCCAAAGTTAGCGTATGCGGGATTCGAACGGTCTTGGTCGGTTTAGCGATCGATTAGGTCCGGGCGAAATCCGTGTCGTTACATGATCTCACGGCTACAAGGTCAACACCGTTTCCACCACCCTTGATTTCCCGACTACAAGGTTAACACCATTTCCTTTCCTTGATTTCATGGCTACAAGGAACACATCATTTCTGAAACTATCCCAAAACAATCCTAAATGATTACAATAGCCCTATAACTCTTCAATAACACCTCAATTCAGAGAGTAATGAGTAGAGAGTGAGAAGAGAAGAAGTTTTTTATATTTAGAATAGAAATCGCCAGAGTAAAAGTGTAGAAATCATAAAAATGTGAAATAATAATGGAGGAATGAAAAGGGATGGAGATAGAGAAGAAGAATGATTAAAAAAATCGAAATCAACCCCAATTTATAAGATTTGAAAGGCTGCAACGCTTCTAGAACATTACAAATGGTGAAAAGACACTTTCTTTCAAAACTGAAAATATGACAGTTGTATGTCGACATATAGACATATGTATGTTGACATAAGTCTTTTGAAAATTTGAATTTTGAATACTTTTCAAGTGTTTTACTATATATATAATTCTAGAAATTCTTGAATTAAAACATAGTGATATAAATAAGTATTATAAAGTAGGAAATCATATGAAATCATAAATATAAACTATATAAACATATTTACAAAATTATAAAGTTTAAAACAATATAAATATAAAATTATATAACTATATAAATATAAAAACTTATAAACTTTAAAACTCAAGTTTAAAATCAAAAGTAAGATAGAAAAACTTAATTAAAATTAGAATTTGAATTTTGAAAATAGAATTTGAAAATAGAATTTGAATTTGAACGTGGAGTGTTATTTAGAGTCTTACATATAAACTAGAATCTATTATTATATTTATCTTGAATACTTGAACTTTTGATTTCTTGATTACTCATGAGTCTTGAATCTTCTCTAAATTTTGAATTTCTTGAATCTCTAAAACTGTACAGTCTTTAGTATTAATTCCTGTGTATAACTCCTACATATATGTGTGTGTATATATATATATTCTAGATATAGATGTTAGTATATATTTTATGATCAGTTAATATTAAAATAAGGTTGTTGTCATCAAAACTCCATTCTCCAACAGTATTCTTGTTATCTTATAATATTTTTTTATATACACATATATATGGATATATACATAAATGTTATATATATATATATATATATATATATGTGTGTGTGTGTGTGTGTGTGTGTGTGTGTGTGATGTTTGCTTATCTTTTTTTAGTTCTTTCAGGCTATAGGTAATTGATGTATGTTGGACAGCTTATTGAAGAGCAGATTTGGAGAGTCCTTTATTTCATTGTGTTATTCTGTTCTTGTGTATTTCTATTGTATTTTTTTTATTGGAGGGACTATTGTATTGTACAGGAGTGGATATACTCCACTATCAAGTGGTGGCCTTATCGGAACTTGATTTTGAAGTATGATGGGCGGTGGTTTATCCGTAGCTTATCCATCTACCTTCCTATACATATAGACATAGTCCGAGTTAGTTATGTACTTTAGGTTACCTATCAGGCTTGTTGGCAGTTATTGTGGTCTATGTGTTTTCTTTATATATATATATATATATATATATATATATATATATATATATATATCTGTGTGTGCGTATGTGTGCGCGCTTTCTTCTTTTTGAAGATCAGACATTTTTTGTTTTCAAAATAAAAATAAAAATAAAAATATATATTAGTTTAAAAACTCAAAACATTCTCTTAAACATATTCATTATCATATAAAACTGATATTATACATTATATCAGTTCCTTATACCAGTCCACAAACTTAGAACATATACGCTACACCGGGAATGCAATTTTGCCATGGCTTTCAGCCGTGGCTATTTAGTTTTGCCCCAGCTGTAGGTAGTGACAAAATTTGGCGTGGCAAAAAATTTTCAACGGCCCGTAGCCCTTGCCGATTTATGTTTTGTCAAGGCTTTGAGCCGTGGTAATTTTAATCGTAATTTTTTATATGATTTAGCCACGGCTTTGGACCATGGCTAAATTTAATTGGAAAAACTACATATTAATTAGATTCATCTACCTGAAGCATAAAGCTCTGATTTAAACAAAATATGAGCAGATTATACCCACCAATACAAATTTATGAGCAGGTTATACCCACCAATATAAATTGTAATCTTCATAGCTACAAATTTACGAAGTTCAACTGAACAACTCATACTTAATTAGCACAAAATTTAGTGATGATTTGAAAGTTGAAACACAAGAAACTATCAAATAACGTTCTTAATTAAGATCCAAAATTCGAAACACAGGCCACTGTCAAACAAAGGTAAAACACAATCACATATAAAATGTTGATACTAACAGGAAAGGTTATTAATAAAGATCCAAAAATCAAAACACAAGCAACTATCAAACAAAGCTAAAAAAATCACAAATATAAATGTTGATACTAACAAACATGGTTTTTAATTAAGATCCAAAAGACAAAACATAAGCAACTATAAAACAAAGCTAAAACACAGTCACATATACAAATGTTAATACTGGCAAACAGCTCATGGCTCCATAGTGAAAAACCCTTAAAGCTAAGTTGGAATTGCTCTCATTCATTCATCATAGGTTTATTTTCATTAGCTTCTGGCTTCTTCTCCTTCGGCCTATGCTCTTTGGTTTTCCAGTTTAAGTAATCGTGAAAAATTAGTTTGAAGTAACAAAGGGTTATTTGAGTGTCTGAGCCTTAAAATTCTTAGTAAACAGTATTTGAGCCTTAAAATTATCACTAACCAAGTGTTTTTATCTACTTAATTTATGCAATAAACTCAAACTTCAAACACTGCTATTATCTATTTAGTTTCCAAGTAACACACAAGGTGAAATAGACGATGCAAGCATGCAATGCAAAGACCAAACCAAAAATTGACAGGTTCAAAACCACATAGTTAAGTATAACTTACAAAAGAACAAGGATCAAACTATTCCAGAAGTCAATGGTGATGATCACGCAAATTCAAATATGATCGATCTTAATGCAAGACAATACTGAAATCTTAGCCTGACATCAAATTATAATGCAAAGCTTAAAAAAGGAATTAGTCGCATTTTATTTCCATTAAATAATCCAATAATTAAATTACATGTTCGTACAAATTAAGAATTCATCTTCAAGCCTGCATTAATCAACCTATTTCTACACATATATGTCCACCATCACACAAATATAGAACATGAAACACATGCCCATACGAACATAATAGAAAACAAAATGTACAAGACAATAGTCAAAAGAAAATGAATGAATGCAAACATGACTCATTTATACACGTGCATATAGTACACACAACATTTGCATGCCTACCTGGTTTTTTAATACCCCTCTACTGCTCCATGGTAGCGGCCTTTGTGCAAGCCATATCAACAGCTTTCCACTGCAGAAGGTGGCAACATCTGTTGTTGCGGTTTTTTATTTTTTTCATTTTTTTTAAAAATAAAAACTAAATTGCATTTATGCTAATTAGTGTTGAATGATTTAGAAAAGGGAAAATGTCTCTTTCCCTAACCATTTGAGCATTTGGATGATGATCTTATATCGATCACTTAGATTAATTTCAATAATCAATCCATAATTGATGTTGTATAGATGTGAATTGATATAAAATGTAAAATCTTAAGCAGTTGTACATCACTTCGAGTTAGTTGCTAGTTAACAAACTATAATTTAAAAAATGGTGCAATAATTCTTAGTTGATAACAATGTATTTTTCTTGAATCAAATCTTAGTTTATAACAATGCATCGTTAAAAATCTGCAATTAATGAGGAACAACAAATATTGAGAGGTAAGGAATAGGAAGATGAAAGTCTTTGTAATTTGCAAAATAAAGAAAATCGACAACTATTTGTTGTCCATTGTTAGCAAAGTGGATTACCATAAATGGTGAGAAAACTAACCTAGACGTTTTATTTAATCACTAGACTCGTAATATAAATTTTCTCTTTTTTTGTGATAGAGTAGGGCTAATTACTGATGATATATTTGTGATTCATATGTACGAATTTTATATGTTTAACCCATACAAATGTGGTGTTAAATGCATTTGAAACTTGGATATGTGGTACATTAATATAACATGTTTCTTTACAATTTTAAAATATCAACAACTTCAAGTAAAATAAAATAAACTATTAACTCGAAACACGAAAATAGTGTAACTCAAGGACAGTCCCCTAATACATGTTTTGCAAGAGCATGACACATATATGATTTTGTCCTATCTATGTCCTAAAACTAAGTTACCTACACACAACAAAGCAATAAGATGGGTCCGGACTGGAAAGCAAATGGAGCACAAAGAAGTGTATATGCACACACGTGCATGAACTTATAAAAGTGAAACAACAAATTAAGACCTCAAAGTATGTGCGAGTAGCTCAATGCTCAAGCCAAATAGTAAGTGCATGTGGAATTTGAAAGAAAAAGAACATTACTTCACTTAGTTGGTAACACATTTTTGAAAGGAAAAACAACGTTTTGAGAATGTTGAAACCAAACACATAGTCTTGCCATGATACATAGATAGCACATCTATTTGTTTGACAAATTAACAAAACCATGACTCGAAACCTCTATTAAACACTTTATTATTATCACCAACAACCTGATATTTCATTCATCTGAAATGAAATTCTACCTCACTTAAACTAATTCTAAGGATTGGAGTCGTCAAAATTATCTTAAGTTGTCTTCAAGTTCATTGATTTTTCCAAAGAAAAATTCAATAATTTATTATTTTTTTAAATATGTTTGAAAAGTAAAAAAAAATCATACAGTGGAAAATTTCCAATTTTTTTAAATCATTGAAAAATTCCGATTTGTTCAGATCATTAAAAAAAATCCAATTTGAAAAATTCCAATTTGTTCAAATTATTGAACAAATTTCCAATTTTTCAATGATTAAAAATTCCGATTTCATAAGACACAAGTCTTAAATTCCAATTTTTCATCATTAAGGTTATTATAATGTGTAATGAAAGACTAATAGAAGATTAGGGATACAAGTTAGGCTGGAAACATTAATTAATGATTATATTTGATCAGAGTCATTGAAAAATTTAAGACATGTTTCTTATTAAATATCCACGACAGAAGAAGGAAACATTTGCCTATAAGATCTATAGTATAACAAATGGAAAAGAATTTAAAGTCATGAATTTGTACGATATAGTAGCAATGAAGTTGGATGTTGTAAGTTCGTATTATGGTTCAGATAAGGTAAATCTCAAAGTCCATTTTTTCTATTCATAAAAGTTTATTTACTTCCCGGTTAATAATTTAAATAACTTTATCTCAGTTCCCCTTGATTGAATCCATTCAAAAAACTCATAGGAAAAATCCATACATATCAAAAGATTTGAATTTCTCATTTTCTATAGTGTCGTGCAATTTTATTTTCTAACATGTGTTAATGTGACAGTCACGAGACCAACAGGCCGTCAATCAGAATGCTGCAAGCATGCGACGATCCCATATGGTGTCGTGGCAGCATCATGCAATAACATGTGTATGGTAGATAATAAAAGGAGAAAATAATAGTAATAACATGGTCATTTTTTTGGTAGGATAATGTGAGAGCTAACGGCTCATGGCAGGAAAAACTAAGCGGAGCAGTTGGTGGGGGTAGTGGGTGTAGTGCAATTGTTGTTGTTGGTTCATTAATGGACATGTGTTCGTGGAAGTAGGTTACTAAGAATGATCTTAATTTTTATTCATATGTATTACCAACAATTTTCCTAATTTGAAATTAATATTAATTCATATATAACTAATTATGTAAATCGAAATGAAAAAAACTAAACATTTAACTTAACACATACATATCTGGCTTACGCGTCTACAATTATTGAATATTACTCTTTGGATGACACACATATCCACCAATCCAAAATTCACCAAATATCAAAGCAAGAGGATGATTTGGTTTGCTTGTTCTCTCTTCTGGCAGCAATATATTGTCATAACCAATTTCTCGTATGCTGGAGGTACAATTTTTCCATGTATACTGGATGCGGTCGAATCTCTACATACCGAGGTTGTGGCAATGATCTCTAGGTCAATATTCAGGATTTCACATTTTTGATTCGACAAACTAGATGAATTCAATGAATTGGGAAAATCATTATTCAACATTCTACCAACACTTTCATGATGTGTACAACTTCCTCCTTCGTTTGCAGCAATGTCTGGTATATGATTTTGTTGACCTCATATCGTTCCATCATCAAGTCAAGGATCCAATTCAACTTACTCTCCATATTATCTAACCTTGCATTCAAGTGTTTCGAGCATCCTTAAGTTTTTTTTATTTGTTTTCGCGCAACATTAGATGTTTTAACTTGTGTCCTTGATATTTTGGCTCTACTACTTTGAGTGCGACCTTTTTTTACCTTGCCAAACACTTGTGATATGATATCTTCATCCAATGTCAAATCTTCTTCATCGCAATCATTGACTAACTCCTTTGCTTTTGCAATTTTTCCTAATATGATAATACTTGAGATGTTATTTATTACGAAAACTTTTGAATAGATGAATTGTTATTCATTTAACTTATGAAGTATACTGAAGCCAAATCTGTATTGTAACGACCCGACTTTTTGCTTGGTTCCCGTTGGTAATTAAACCAACTTAAACCGCTCATAAAGACGGATAGTTATGGGTACCTACATATTGGCACAAAAATAACAGAACTTTTCATTTCCATAACAAATATTACATCAGAGTTAGCAGGAACATCAGAGTACAACATAAGCTCAGCGGAAATAAGCGCTTCGGCGGACTAAGAAAATCCAAAATATAGCTCTAGCTACAACCCTGAATCCAAATCTGAAAGCTAAACCTGCAAACTAAGCTACCGGCTGCCCGTGCAAAATTATGGGCACCTAGAGTTTAGGTGTGGGAACAATAAACTCCAGGTCAGTTGTGAGATTGGTGTGAGAACTGAAAACAATATTTATTTAGGATTCGTTTTAAAGTTGGGTAATTCAACGGACCATGCCCTTAACGAGGAACGGGTTTACTCCATATAAATCTCTATGCATAAAACTTCGCTATGATTTTTGTAAAATGAAACTACCATAAGGTCTCGCGGCACACACACAATGCAAATGCACAGATGGGCGTGGTTTCTCCTTATGATAGTCAAAAATGCTTGATACATGAAAATCCTCTTTCAATACCACAATATACTATACTGACGTGGGATATACAACTAAAATCGTACAGGCTCGTAGCGGAGATTGGATTTGCAACAATGACCAGGCAAAGGAACTTCCTTCCGAACCGAATTTTGAACACCTTTAGAAGGATGTCCAAGGATCAACTAATACTCCTCATGCCAATACAAGGCCAGGTTACCCCTTAATTGGGTAACTTAGAGTACGCCTGAGTATGCCATCTCCCAATCGTTACCGACCTTTCCGAGCGCACGCCAACGACAACCACAAAAGTAGAAGCTTTTACCATATATATTAATATCTGGGCTCTATACCATATTACTCCTTTTATCTAGGAGACAACATCCCAAAACCCTGCTGCGTTTCTTCCTATTTTGGTCATTTACCGAGGAGTGAGGCTTGCCGAGGTCATGATATACATAAAGCTACGCTTAAATAAGCCATGCTTTGATCATCCATAGCTCACCACATAACTTAAGTATGCCACATTGTCCATTCACAACGCATCACTGATTTCCATTAATATATAACCTCTAAGCTCATACGTCTAAGAAAAGGGTGTTAAGCAAAGGAATAAATTCTCCGCCACCAAGCAGATATATATATTTAGCAGAGATCAGTGCTACGCAATCAATTACAATGTCAGACACACAATCCATATATATCCGTTCTGGGTCTGAACGAAACACCAATCCGAAAATCTCAAAATATACTCAGACCTCATGCCACTTATAACCTCGTATCGGGGGATCAACCCAACCGAGACATCAGCAATCAATCTAAACAATTCAAAGAATCCCGCTCTTCATTCGTCATTTTCCAAGTCTTGAGTTGTTCCATAACGTTGTATTATTACTTGGAATGGTTTTCGAACATATATTCGATCCCGGTCTTTCCAAATAATAAGCGTAATTTAAAACAAATACAATTACGGGACACACAGGCTTTCAACCAAATCTCCTTCCTTCATGGATTTTGTTAAATTAAACTTCTTTAAATTCTTCTCAAATTATAACAAAATCCGTATTTAACCTTTCTCTTTTAAAACACATCCCATAAATCAAAGATAATTTAGCCTCAAAACCTCTATTAATTTTCCATTTGATAACTCGTTATCGAAAACCCAGTTTCCTCTGAAAACCCTTACCCCGCATTTCAACCATAGTTTCTAATTAAATTGGTTTCCGAACATTCCATTTTGTAATCTTAACTAAAAGATTATTCTTCCTTCCTAATTCCTTATTTTTAATTTCCTCAAATCAAAGATTTGGTTAAATACCCAAATTACAATATGAATTTCCATAACTCAATCTCATTAGATTTCAAGACTGATATTATTTAAGATATGATTCACGACAAAACCAAAATCAATCGATACTGAACATAAGTTACACAGAAAATGAATCTAGTTATATTCGATATCAATTCTCATAATCAACGAATACTATAAGTGGAATAACGATATAAAAATATTATCTTTCAAATTCCTCAAATAGTATACATTTAATCCAAAGAATTTTGTATCAAATATCCGAAGATTATTTCTATCCGACTTATCCCAATCAAATTGGGAAACCCATATCTTAATTAAAAGATTTATCCAACTCTTTGACATTAGATCTGGATAGAAATATCATCCACTTATACTTAATATTAATCTTTGTATCCAACTCACACTATAAACGGAATAACGGTGAACTACCTTTTAAACTCCTCAAATAGTAAGAGTCACCATCTACCGGATTAATATCAAACATCCGAAGATTTATCTCCAACCATATCCGATTATTTAAAATTGAAAACCCTGTTTAGGTATCAAGTAAATCAATTTAATTTCCATATAAAACATTTACAAGACTTTTAAATCTTTGTAAACATTCCACCAATCATTTACAAATGATTACATATAGTTCGGGAAACAGCTCGCGGTTTACCACTTCAAAATAGATTGTTTTCAAAGAAAGAGTTACCATAGTGTTTCAAAAGCGTTACAAAATAGATATCTTAACTACTTTGATCAAAATATCGTTTATCTTAGTCAAAACATAAATTTATGATTCAAAACACTTTTATATAATTTATAATGATTTTACCATTTTTCCATATTTTTAAAACATTAAAAATAGCTGTTTATAGTTATGGTCGATAACTGCTTTTACAACGACCTTTTCCAAAACCCAAAAATTATAACCCGAAATTAAAATCCGCTTCCATCATTTAAAAGCTCTTGTTAATATAAATCAATTGTTTTTCATTTCTTGGAAATCCGATTTAGATTGCAAAAGTTATAAGCGTTTAAAGTTTGTAACTAAAATACGCAAATTACCGTTGTACGACAAGCTCTATTTTGACCGAAACAAAAATTATTCTTTAGTACTTCAAATTACCTTAGAAAACCATTATATACTCATGTAAATCATTTAAAACCATTTAAAGTAATTACATTGACTTTCCAAATTTATTTTGAGTTAAAAATTCAACTTTTATTTTTTACTTAATAAAACAAATTTCAATTCATTTCTAAATTCAAATAATTTTAAATTAACCTTCCCATTCTTTGGATCAGTTAGGGATAGCTAGGGAGAGCAGGAAACTCTATTTTCCAAACCCAAGCCTAGACACTATCCTCTCTGTAATCCTAGAACGTTCCAGTATTTATTTATTCATTCAAAGAATTTTATCATTATATATGAATTCATACATATGGTCTTTCCAATTATTAACCTTCAATTTCAATAGTGATATTGCTTTTAATTACGAAGGAGATTTGTCGATCACCAATGTGAAACCATACTTGTTGTATCATAGTGTGTTCCAAACAGCATCAACAACCGTTATAAACATCTATAGCAACCGTCATCAACATAATTAAATAAATCATAACTGTGCACAAGCGTTATAACACTAACACTTAATAGTGTGAATGTTTTAAACTACGCATCCATCATCCATCACAACAAACATCAGTCATCATTAACCACTAATAATTCATTACTATATTTAAATTAGTCTAACTATTAATTAAATATATAAACCATGGTTAAAGAGTTCTCACCTAACAGCTTTCCAAATCTTCACGGTAGGCGTGCCTAGCTGAGCGAACCGTCGGACAGTATTTCGGCGCAACGTCTTCTTCACCAATATATATATAATATAATATACACTAATCTCTCTTTCTCTCTATATTATAAGAGGAGGAGGAGGAAGACGATGACGGACTTTGGTAAGGTGGTGGTGGAAAAGAGGAAGACTTATGCCATGGAAACCATGCCATAAGCTTAAGAAGAAGAAAGAAGGTAGGAAAAATGAAAATGGATGATAAAAAATGAATTAAAGAGCTCCTTATATAGGAATGAAGAAGTAAGGAGGTAAAGACACATAAGGGGACAAGTGGAAACCATGCATGAAAGTTTACATGCAAAATTACAAGTGTCCATACACTTGTCTTTAAAAGAGAAGGTGAACTTTTGGTAGCATTTTCCCTTAAATGCTATGAAAACTAAGGGCAACACTTAATTCTAATGCTACTAATTAATGTTGTGGTTTGACAAATCCGATTGAACGACAAATAGTATCAATAAACACAAACTCATTAATAATCATTCTCATTTATAGTTCAAAAAAAAAATCTATCGTCTAACTTATCAAAATTCTTAACCATATATATTAATGTAAAATACAAATTTAAATTCAAATTAAGTAATGAAAATTCCAATTTTAAATTGGTTAAAAATTATGGATCATTACATTCACCCCTCCTTAAAACTTTTCGTCCTCGAAAAGGAAGACGAGTAAATTTAAACTCCTTTACCAGTTTAAATTCTCATTTCTCTCTTAACATATCGGAAATGTAATGGTAAAAACCAAGGCCTGTATCATTCTCAAGATATTCTATCTGATTCTCGTTAAAATAGAGTTTTATATAATCTCGTAATTACTAGGGTCGTCACCGGTCATGTTTATAATCAAATAGTTTCCAAGTTAGACTCAGAGCTACTCCCACTACCACTAAGGAGCTACTGAGATAGATATTGTCTAGTGCCTAGACATCTACGACCCTAAGAAAATTTAAAATTTAGAAATTAACTTTCTAACTCACTACTAAACTTATGGAACCCAAGGTTTTCTTAACAAATTAAGTTAAATCATAAGACTAAGTGTTCATACCTCAAATTTCTAAAAATTATTTTGAATCCAAATCCTTAAATAAATATTCATTTTCCCTTATCATCCAATTATCTTGCTAAAGTATCATCTTAGATCATTTTGAAATTCTTTTGTACCTTGTACAAATTCAAGTTCAAATTAAGAGATAATTCAAAATATATGTTTCAAGTTCAAAACTACTTCATTAATCCATTTATCCATGGTTTCTTCAAGACAAGGTAGAAGGAAGAGTTCAAAAATAAAGTTGGACAATTAAAAACTCAAGCATGACAACCAGGAAGACAATGAAAATCAAAAGATGACGATGGGTCAAGCAAAGCGAAGAGGTAGAATAATATTTCAAGAACACTCATTCTATTTCAATTTTAATTCAAATTGTTTCCAATCCATTTACAAGTTAAATTTATACTCATTTAGTATCCATACTTTGAATTCCTTAACCAAAGTATTCTAATATCTATTCAAATAATCAAGGGGCTTAAATTTACCTAAGCTGGGTCATTCTTATTCTTATTTAAGTTCCGGCGCAACCTAACATTCCCTTAGTTTCCCTTTCAAGGGTTTTTACTCACTTAAGTTATTTATTACCATATAGCATTATAATAGCCAACTAATTTATGAGTTAAGGTAAGTTTCTAATATGTCCATAAGTTAATTTCGACTTATAAATTTAATAACACATTGATTTTATGATGAAACACGCTCTCTTAAGTGTAATATTCCCAAATATCATTCTAGGGTATTCCTAACCCTATTTCTAATGAGATATCATAACTCTGATGAGTCCTTACTTTTGTTCCAAGATGTAGTACCCCATTGCTTTTTATAAACCAAAGCTCTGATACCAAATGTGTAATGACCCAGATTTTTCCTGATTCTCGTTGGTAATTAAACCAACTTAAACCATTCATAAAGACGGATAGTTATGGGTACTTACATATTTGCATAAAAATAACAGAAATTTTCATTTCCATAACAAATATTACATCAGAGTTACCAGGAGCATCAGAGTACAACATAAGCTCAGTGGAAATAAACTCTTCAGCAGACTAAGTAAATCCAAAATATAGCTCTACATCCAACCCTGAATCCAAATTTGAAAGCTAAATCTGCAAACTAAGCTACTGGCTGCCCATGCAAAATTATGGGCACCTAGAGTTTAGGTGTTGGAATAATAAACTCCAGGTCAGTCGTGGGACTGGTGTGAGAACTCAAAACAGTAGTTATTTAGGATTCATTTTAAAGTTGGGTAATTCAACGGAACACGTCGCTAATGCGGAACGAGTTTACTCCATATGAATCTCCGTGCATAAAAATTCGCTATGACTTATGAAAAATGAAACTACCATAAGATCTCGCAGCACACACACAATTCAAACGCACATATGGGTGAGGATTCTCCTTATGATAGTCAAAAATGTTTGATACATGGAAATCCTCTTTCAATACTATAATATAGCGTGAAAAATCCTTTCAAAAGTAAATGTATCAATCTTAGCTAGCATAGGTACCATATACTATACTGACGTATAGTATACAACTAAAATCGTACAGGCTCGTAGCGGAGATTTGGTTTACAACAATGACCAGGCAAAGGAACCTCCTTCCAAACCGAATTTTGAACACCTCTAAAGGGATGTCCGAGGATCAACTAATGCTCCTCGTGCCAACACAAGGTCGGGTTACCCCTAAACTGGGTAACTTAGAGTATGTCTGAGTATGCCATCTCCCGGTCATTACCTGGGCTCCATTCCATAGTACACCTTTTATCTAGAAGGAGACAACACTCCATAACCCTGCTGCATTTCTTCCTGTTTTGGTCATTTACCGAGGAGTGAGGCTTGCCGATGTCATGATATACACAAAGCTACGCTTAAATGAGCCATGCTTTGATCATCCATAGCTCACCACATAACTTGAGTATGCCACATTGTCCATTCACAACGCATCACTGATTTCCATCAATATATAACCTCTAAGCTCATATGTCTTAGAGAAGGGTGTTAAGCAAGAGAATAAATTCTCCGCCATCAAGCAGATATATATTTAACAGAGATCAGTGATATGTAGTCAATTACAATGTCATACACACAATCCATATATGTCCGTTCTTGGTCTGAACGAAACACAAATCCGAAAATCTCGAAATATATTCAGACCTCATGCCACTTATAACCATGTATCGGGGGATCAGCCCAACCGAGACATCTACAATCAATCTAAACAATTCAAAGAATCCCAGCCTTCATTCGTCGTTTTCCAAGTCTTGAGTTGTTTCATAACGTCGTATTATTACTTGGAATGGTTTTCGAACATATATTATGTGACGACCCCAAACCCCCGTTCCATGGTGGCAAGGGTAATCTTTATGTATAACACATAAACAGTAACAGCAGAATAAAAATATATAATTACACCAGATAATTTACAACAGAATACACTGGATAAACATAATCATCAGAGTTACACAATATAACAGGATCATACTTAGCACAAAATACAGTTTCAACTTTATATAAAATGTCTACAGCGGAATCAAACATAGTATACATAACCGGAGATGAACAACATAAAAGAAGTGATAGAATCCATCTTCGGCTCCATATCTATCCAGAAAGAGCCTGCTAAACCTGAATACAAGGCTGACCGTGTAGAAATAAGGCACCCGAGTTTGCAAGGGAAACAAACTACGAGTCAGTCATGGGACTAGTATGAGAAATCCACTTAACTTATCTTACAATAAGGCCAATCATAGGACTACGCCGCTAATGCGGAACGGGTTTACTTCATTGGATTGCTAGTGCTTAAAACAAGTAAATCATTTAAACATCGCAATGTTTTTTTTTACAAAAATGAAGCCATTATAAGACACAGGTCCCATCACATAATGCAACGCAAGCCGAAGGCTTGAGTTTTACCTTATAATGGCCAAAATATGCTTGATACATATAAAACAAAAGCATTTGATATTATTACTAGTGTTTATATGTTTCAAAACAATTTCAATTCATAAGTATCAATTATAGACGGTATGGGTACCATATATTATGTAGCCATATGTAGGTTTACAATCAAAACCGCACGATGTCATATTTGAAAATTGGATTTCCATCATGAACCAAGGCAAGGGATCGTCCTTACAGCTTCGAGACGCTCTAGCACGGGTCTCAGGCAAGCACGCAGGCAAGCCTTGGATCGTCAGGCCCGGTCCATACGTAGTGGATTAAAATGCCTGAACACTGTGTTTCCCCGCCCTATGGGGCGTCAAACTGGCCGGTATATCTACCAACCCATCCATCGGCTCCGTAGAGACCAATATAACCGAGGCGCCTCGCTATCCATCATCCACATAAGTAAAACATCCGGGCGTGTAAAACCAAGACACCTCTCCTAGCTAGAAGGAAACGCATGTCTTCCCTGATGTCCTCTCCCTTTTCTGGACCATACCGGGGTGTGAGGCCCGCGAATCAACGCTATACACAAAGCTATGCTATTTACAGTCGTGCTTTGATCATCAACCACAAGACTCTGCTTTTCAATAAAAGCCTTGATGACATCATCTCTTTATGCCACGTTGTTAATCTACAACGTCAGACATACATCCATTGACAAGTCCGTTCTAGGTCTGAATGAAACCGGAGGCACCGTATTCCTCGTCCCATATGTCCAATACAGGAGAGAGGTCCTCATACATCCGAACGATCAACAAGTACGTCCAGACAACCACCACCGTAACCCCGTCAGGGCAGCAACTCCCATCAAAGGCATCAATAGCCATCCACTCGATGTGAAGATCATCGTTCTTGCACCGTCTTCATACCTTCGACTTCTAATCGTCGACCAATTATTTGAAATGAGATCTAACTCGGCCTTTTCAAATAATTCATGTATATTTAGAATTCAAACCAATTCATTTCCATGGTTAAATTATTTGACATCCATAATTCAGTTCATTAATGTAATTTCCATGTCAAACACATTCAACCATCACATATCCAATAAACCGAGTAAATCCGGTTTATTTCCATTCCATATCGTTTATAATATTTTATAACGATTTATAACTATTTTTATTTATTTAAAAATAGCCAATTAATTCAAACGACGCATCAGGCCATAACGTGGCCATGGCGCTGTTTTTCTTCAGAATTGATTTACACATATATGTAAATATAACCGTTGGATTTTACAAATTTTATATCGTTGGAAAGATCTTTTCAAAACGGACCCAACGGTTCCAGTTTTGGGAAAATCCGACGGTCGGATCTTCCGGTACAATCGTTTAAAGTTATGATTTCAAAATATGATCTACAGCGTCGTTATTCATTTTATTTTAATTATATTTATATATATATACATATATAAATATAATCCATTCTAGCGCTATTTTTATTCAAATTTGAATTAAACATTTCACACAAAATAACCGTTGGACCTTTACAAATTTGGTATCGTTGGAAAGATATTTTCAAAGCGGACCCAACGGTTTCGGTTTCTGGAAAATCCGATGGTCGGATCTTCTATAATATTCGTTCAAAATCACGATTTCAAAATACGAACTATAGCATCGTTATTCGTTTTATTTTAATTATATATATATAACCCGTTTTTCGATATGCAAACCATTTTCATTTATATATGTGGTAAAAATAATATTTTTATCCAACAAATATTTACTTCAACACACGACTATTTTTAACACTTCATTTTTATAATAAAAATGTAATTGTTATTGTCCAAACAATTTATTTCAAACATGAATAATTTTAGCGATTCATATATATAAAAAAATGTGATTTTTATTGTTAAATCAATTTATTTCAAACACGAATATTTTTAGCGATTGATATATATAATAAAAATGTGATTTTTATTATCAAAACAATTTATTTCAAACATGAATATTTATCCAACACATGAATATATTTCCACATGTGAATATAAATCAAACACATGAATATTTCAAAAAAAATCGGCAGCATAACGGCAGGGGGTTTAAAACCGGCACCGCCCTGAGTACGGTTCCTCGCACTACCTTACGCCTCGCGGCGTTCCCTTAGGGGCTTATCCTTATAATCTAAATATTTCGATCATTTTCATATCACAATTAATATTTCCACAAACTATTCCAATTTTGTTTCAACTACAAACAATCATTATCAACCATTCACAACCAAAATCCAAACAATCACAACCAATATATATATCACCCATGGTCTGTGGACGAGGAGAGTGTGTGTGTGTGTGTATATATATATACACGTATATAAATATATTTCAATTTCATTTCAACTCACATATGATTTTTACAATGTATATATAACTATCGCACATATAATTTATACAACGCTTATACATGAGGTGTACAATGCTTATATAACTTATACATTGATCATATAAATTATACATCGCCGTTCCATTTAAATTTGAATTTAGAAAACTCACATTGGGTTCCACTCCTCTAAAAATTGTAGGAAGCTCCAAAAATTCTCCGCTCTCTTCCAGAATGTAGAAGACGTCCACACGAGTCCAATGTCTCTTGTTTCACTGGATTTTGACAAAAACGAAAAAGATATGATTTTTATTGTAAAATCATAATTCGTAGCGTTTTAAAGTGCTATAAACAGTTAAATTATTTCAGCCGTTACCTTCAGCAAACTGTTCAAAACTAGGTTTTGATTTTTCTTTCAATCCGTAGCACGACAGGAGGATCGGCTTGTACAACGTCGAAGGGGGTGGAGTCGCGCGTCTGCGCGTAGAGGAGGGGCTCATTTCAATCCCCCTCTAGAGGCGGCGGCACCTCTTCGAAGTCCCCAACTTTGGAGGTGCGGATCTGCTCGTACGGGTGACGAGAGGGGGTGTACCCTATATGGATTTGAAGAGGAGGGAGAGCTCTTCAAAAAGTTCCAAAGGGCCCTAGGGTTTTGATGCGTGGATTCGCCGAAAAAGAAGAGAGAAGGGGGAGAGCGGTTATCATCGTCGGTCTGGGAGGGTTTACAGGCAGAGAGAAAATATTTTTTTTAATAAAAATTCTGATTGGTCCGTGCTATTTATAAATCCAAAAATATCTGTTTTTCCAAACGAACTCCAATTCAATCCCAATGACTGTCGTCCGTAGCTAAGTACCCCCATTCCAGACACAATGGAATATGTTTCGTAGGCCCGTTGACTATTTCAGTCAGTTATTTTTCAAATTAAAATGTAAAACATTCAAATATGGATTTGAACGTACATTTTAATTTGCTGGGGCCACATACTGACTCTATAAGTTCCAAAAAAATAAATCTAGCAATGTTTGGATGATACGGTCCCAACAAAACTGATTTCATCGAATTTGGAGACCGTTCGAAAAATGGCCATTTTCTGGTCGATCCAAATTGACTAAAATTAACCAAACACATTTATTTTACCACGCTCACATATTAACTCCAAAAATTACGAAAATTGGAATATAGCAATAATTTGACATTCCGGATCCAACAAAATTGGTTTCGTCGAAAACGGAAGTCGTTTGCAAAATGTCCATTTTACGGGCTATATTTATTCCATAGCGACCTTTTGGAAAATTCATTTGGCCATGACTTTTGAATCCCATTATGAAATTTTGATTTTTCAGATTCATTAGAAAGATATTCTTAAACAGATTCAAATATTTTTGGTTTCACTAAAATCCGGTTTGTTTTGCATCTTGTACAGTCAGTCAAAGTTCGAATTCAAATTTTCAAACTACCACGCCATTTCAGGTCTTGTTTTATGATTAAAATAAATTGTAACGGCTGGAAATTTTCGACTCCTCGAGGGTCGAAAATTCCGAGACGTTAGTGAAAGAATTTAGAAGGTGAGAAAGAAAAGATAGAACTAATAGAATAGAAGAAGAAGAAGAACATCAGAATCATCAGAGTAACACGAATCTCACAGCGGAACGAATAACATATAATATATAACATAGCTTTGAAGTAAACAGTTATATATATACAATAGCACTTATCAGAGTACAACACTTACAACACAGCGGAAATAACTATAGCTATAGAATCTTGCAGCCTCCTGCTTCAAGCCCTCCAAGTTTATCTGTAAATCCCGACTACTTGACTGCCCGTACAAATTTAGGCACCCAAGAGTTTAGGGAAAACAACAAAGTAAACTCCGGGTCAGTCATGGAACTGGTGTGAGTAAAATAGTTTAAAACAATTGAACAGGTATATGATATCTCATAAGACCACGCCGTGAATACGGAACGGGTTTTTCCTTATGAGTATCTGAACAACTATGACAAGCAATATCATTGTGATATTATAATAATGTCTAAGTATAAATAGGTATCAATCTAGCAGAAACGCTTGCATCTCATGTTCTATATACATAGTATAAAATCATAAACCGCATGGCGCTTATCGGAGAATGGATTCCAACAGACAAGGTATGGGAGCACCTTCTGATCAGTGTACTCTAGAGGTGATACACTGCAGGTTCAACAAGAACGTCTTGCAACCCGGCCACACATGACCGCTCACTCATTTAGCTTGAGTGTCGCGAATCTATTGCCACCACGGTTATAGGCCATCAAACCGTCATCCGAAGATACAGAATTAAAAAGAAGTATAAATATGAATATTCCCTAGATCGGTGACAATACACCCTGCTTGGGGATGACCCAACTAGCCATGCTGCCTAGCCCAACTTTTGTTACTTCCTGGTGTGAGGCTAGAGGCTACGTCTATCTTCAGAACATCTGATCACCATTCACTTTGAATGCCACATCGTCATACCCGCCAAATCATAAATTGACTTATCCAAAAATAACGCGGGTATACAACTAAGAGAAACGAATTCCTCCGCCACCAAACGTGAATACGTTTGAACAAATCAACTTACGCGATCCATTGGATATACTCTGTCAGGCCTTCTTCCATATACGTTGTCCTGGGACTGGACAAACCGAAGGCACTATTCAGTATATCCATCTTAGTCACTGTTATCTAAGACTTATACAACAACCCTTGCACTTTACTCCGTCTTCAATTTATCTTTGGCATATATTGCTCGAAATGCTTATGCCAATACAGAGTGGTTCTTTGGATAATAATCCAACCGGTCTCTCCATATTAACAACGTTAAAATGGTAAAAACTTTGATAGTCTGTGATTTAACTATCAAATGAAAATATGTCGGTGTACAACAACGATCTTATTTCCAAATGGGAATTCGATCGATCAATCATCATATGTTCATATTTCCTTATTTCATATACTTAGAAAATATATGTTATTAATCATTGGAAAACATTTCCATAACTCATTTTCACATCACTATATTTTCGCAACTATCAGTCCCTAACTGTAACTAGTATGAGAACAATTCTCTAAGTATCAATCCGGAAGGTCGAAACCAACATCAGATCGTCACTTAGAAAACCGTTCAACTTACCCTCACCAGTCAGTTTCTAAATTTGCTTAACTCTATTGATTAACCCTATTCACTTAACTTCTGTCGAATAAACTATATTCGATATCTCCTCCAACACTATTCGAATAAACTATATTCGATTAACTTCTCTAACTCTATTCGAATAAATTATATTCGATTAACTCTTTTAACTTTACTCGAATAAACTATATTCGATTAACACTTTCTTTCGAATAACTATATTCGATTAACTCTTCGACTAACTCCTTTGGATTAACTCTTCGACTAACTCCTTCGGATTAACTCTTCGACTAACTCCTTTGGATTAACTAACTTCGAATAACTCCTTTGGATTAACTTCTTTGGATTAACTCTTCGACTAACTCCTTCGGGTTAACTAACTTCGAATAACTCCTTTGGATTAACTAACTTCGAATAACTCCTTTGGATTAACTAACTTCGAATAACTCCTTTGGATTAACTAACTTCGAATAACTCCTTTGGATTAACTCTTCGACTAACTCCTTCGGATTAACTAACTTCGAATAACTCCTTTGGATTAACTAACTTCGAATAACTCCTTTGGATTAACTAACTTCGAATAACTCCTTTGGATTAACTAACTTCGAATAACTCCTTTGGATTAACTAACTTCGAATAACTCCTTTGGATTAACTAACTTCGAATAACTCCTTTGGATTAACTCTTCGACTAACTCCTTCGGATTAACTCTTCGATTAACTCCTTTGGATTAACTAACTTCGAATAACTCCTTTGGATTAACTCTTCGACTAACTCCTTCGGATTAACTCTTCGACTAACTCCTTCGGATTAACTCTTCGATTAACTCTTTTGGATTAACTAACTTCGAATAACTCCTTTGGATTAACTCTTCGACTAACTCCTTCGGATTAACTAACTTCGAATAACTCCTTTGGATTAACTAACTCCGAATAACTCCTTTGGATTAACTAACTTCGAATAACTCCTTTGGATTAACTCTTCGACTAACTCCTTCGGATTAACTCTTCGATTAACTCCTTTGGATTAACTAACTTCGAATAACTCCATTGGATTAACTCTTCGACTAACTCCTTCGGATTAACTAACTTCGAATAACTCCTTTGGATTAACTAACTCCGAATAACTCCTTTGGATTAACTCTTCGACTAACTCCTTCGGATTAACTCTTCGATTAACTCCATTGGATTAACTAACTTCGAATAACTCCATTGGATTAACTCTTCGACTAACTCCTTTGGATTAACTTACTTCAAATAACTCCTTTGGATTAACTCTTCGAATAACTCCTTTGGATTAACTCTTCAACTAACTCCTTCGGATTAACTAACTTCGAATAACTCCTTTGGATTAACTCTTCAACTAACTCCTTCGGATTAACTAACTTCGAATAACTCCTTCGGATTAACTCTTCAACTAACTCCTTCGGATTAACTAACTTCGAATAACTCCTTCGGATTAACACTTCAACTAACTCCTTCGGATTAACTCTTCGATTAACTCCTTCGGATTAACTCTTCAACTAACTTCTTCGGATTAACTCTTCGATTAACTCCTTCGGATTAACTAACTTCGAAAAACTCCTTTGGATTAACTAACTTCGAATAACTCCTTTGGATTAACTAACTTCGAATAACTCCTTTGGATTAACTAACTTCGAATAACTCCTTTGGATTAACTAACTTCGAATAACTCCTTTGGATTAACTAACTCCGAATAACCAATATTCGATAACTACTCTTCGAATAAATAATATTCGATAACTCTTCTCAAATGAACCACATTTGATTTCTCCACTCGAATAAACTATATTCGATAACTCTTCTCAAATGAATCACATTTGATTTCTCCATTCGAATAAACTATATTCGATAACTCTTCTCAAATGAATAACATTTGATTTCTCCACTCGAATAAACTATATTCGATTACCCTTCTCTCGAATACCCTATATTCGATAACTCTACTTCGGATAAGTGATATTCGACAACTCTACTCGATTAACTCTACTTGGATAACTCTAACCGGTCAACTCAACTGGTTTAACCTAACTGGTTAACTCTAACTGGTTAACTCAACTGGTTAACTCTACTGGTTTAACCTAACTGGTTAACTCGTCTTGATTAACTGAACAAATCCACTTAGTTTAACTTAGCTAATTCACGTTGATTAACTCTAACCGATTCACTTAGTTTAACTCAACTAATTCACTTCGATTAACCACTTAGTTAACTTAACTAATTCACTTCGATTAACCACTTAGTTTAACTTAACAAATTCATTTTGCTTAACTTAACCAATTACTTTGATTTACTCGACTAACTCACTTTGGTTAACTTAACCAATTACTTTGATTAACTCGACTAACTTGCTTTGGTTAACCTAACCAACTACTTTGTTTTAACTCAACTAACTTGCTTTAGTAAATCTAACCAATTACTTTGATTAACTCGACTAACTCACTTTGGTTAACCTAACCAAATTACTTTGATTAACTCGACTAACTCACTTTGATTAACCACTTAGTTTACTTAACTAGTTCACTTAGTTTGACGCAACTAATTCACTTTGATTTACCAATTAGTTTAACTTAACTAATTCACTTGATAACCAATTAGTTTAACTTAACTAATTCACTTTGATAACCAATTAGTTTAACTTAACTAAGTCACTTAGTTTGACGCAACTAATTCACTTTGATTTACCAATTAGTTTAACTTAACTAATTCACTTTGATAACCAATTAGTTTAACTTAACTAAGTCACTTAGTTTGACGCAACTAATTTACTTTGATTTACCAATTAGTTTAACTTAACTAATTCACTTGATAACCAATTAGTTTAACTTAACTAATTCACTTTGATAACCAATTAGTTTAACTTAACTAAGTCACTTAGTTTGACGCAACTAATTCACTTTGATTTACCAATTAGTTTAACTTAACTAATTCACTTTGATAACCAATTAGTTTAACTTAACTAAGTCACTTAGTTTAACTTAACCAATTACTTTGTAAAATCCTTTTATCACACTCTGGTATTTGTTATGGTAATTAACACATCATCTAACAACGATGAATATTTGTCCAAACACGCATAATCACAACGGATTATATACATCACATTATATGTCACAATATATAAATCACAGTAAAAATAACTGTTGAGGAATCCAGTTGGATTCCTCCAACCTGTTTCTCTGCACCACAGATGTTAGACAACACCAGTATAATATTCTGATAAACAGAATCAGCATATAAATATTTATCGGTTTATATATATATATATATATATATTCCACTAACTGACTAGCAGTTCAATCAAACAGTCAACATACAGTCAAACAGACAATAATTAACAGTCCTAAGAATACACTGTAAGAAATAGAACTATTCAGAGTTGGTGAGTTTTACTCACATTTCGCGTTAACCGTTGAATAACGATTTACGTTATTCGATTCAGTCGGACAATTTATTTCGCCATAAATTGTAACATGCTCCAATCGACTCGCGGTCAGTTCCATCGTGGAGTGCTCCTCCATGCGATCCCAACGCAACTTACGGTTCGTCAATCTGATACCGTATGAGGAAGATACGAATTTTACAAGTTACACCACTATTTTAAATAAATAAAAACTTGAGTTTAAAAGGATTTGGGCCTCACCCCCCTTTAACACAAATCCGGCCCAATACCCCTAAGCCAAAACCCGCCTTTAAACACCCTGATCCGCTCTCCCTCAATTCATCTTCTACAGATCTCGTTATCTCCAGTATTACTCCCAACATTTTGACCGACTTTGACCATCTTCTAACTCCACCTCGGCCACCAATGGAGGGCACAACCACCACCAGAGAACCCAGCATCTCAAGCTCCATCTCCCTATACCCCTGAATTGCAGCTCGACCCCCCCCCCCGAAGGTTTTCCGTCGATCAGCCCCTTTACACAGTCAGCGACGGACTCAAGCACCGATTCACCTTCAACTCCACCGAGTTCCAATTTAACACCACCGAACCCTTCCTCTTCGAATCCTCTTTGATTCCATCACCCTTAATTCGCCCTCGCAGCCATCAACTGAATCGCGACCTGGAGTATCTCATGCTAGCCCCCTGTTGTTCGAGCGACATTTTATGTCACGAAATCACTCCAGAAAATCAAAACCGAAGCTAATCTCCATCGCAAGTCCAAAGCACTCGTCCTTTTCTGAGCTCGAAGACCAACCACTTCAAACGATTCTGCCCTAGCTTTGCTGAAGCTCGCGATGTAAATTTCCAGCGATAGGAAAACAAGTTCGAGCCATATAAAGATCATACCAAATAGAAGAGTTTGTGATTCCCTTTCCAGATGTATAAGTCCTTCTATTTATAGATTTCTGTGGGAATTGCTTTTGATTTTTCTTTGTGGCAAACTTTTACTGTGTTCGGATTTATACGACTTATATAGGCTTGAATGGGTCGGTAAGAATTGTGGCTGAAATTGGAGTGTGTGTGGCCTGTTTGTGATCAAAGAATGGAGAGGGATATTTTTGAATTTGATTTTTATATTTTATTTAAATGATTTTCTCCTCGTATTCGTCTTCTAAAAATCCCTGCGACCAACTACGATACCCAAAAATCACCAAACTGGACATGTAGCTAGAGTTTGACATTACGGTCCCAACGAAACAGGTTTCGTCGAATTCCGACTTCGTATGCTCACACAGCGTATTTTTAACTATCGAAATACTGACTGTTTTCCACTCTAAAAATCTGTACGACCACACAGTGACTCTAAAAATCACGAAACTTGAC
The DNA here is from genome assembly GCA_030737875.1 of Allium sativum. Classification (NCBI taxonomy): domain Eukaryota; kingdom Viridiplantae; phylum Streptophyta; class Magnoliopsida; order Asparagales; family Amaryllidaceae; genus Allium; species Allium sativum. The sequence goes on along the minus strand of CM060926.1, from coordinate 8,673,663 downwards.
ATCTAGCAACTATTTGACATTGCGGATCCAACAAAATTAGTTTCGTCGAATTCCGACTTCGTATGCTCACACAGCATATTTTTAACGCTCTGAATAACCCATTTAAATATATAAATATATTTAAATAAATTAAATTAAATATAAATAAATTTATATTATCGTATATATTCACAGTGGAATATCATACGGCTCCAGGAAAATTATATATTTCATATTCTAAGTCCAGATTGAATCGATATTCAATTTACATTGAAAATCCCTTTTATAACGTATATACAGCGTTACGAATTATATACGAATTCCATAGCGACTATTCTGAAATTTGATTTGGGCATAACTTACAATCTACATGACGAAATCTTCATTTTTATCTTCCATTAGAAAAATATAGCTTAACAGATTCAAACGTTTCTTGTTTCACAGAAATCCGACTTATAACGAATCTGGTATATTCAGTTGAAGTTCAACTCACCAAATAACGAACTGTCGCGTCGTTAAGGGCTCGATTATAATTATTATTATTATAATTTATACGTTCAACTATCGTTTATTTAATATATTCGTTATTTAAATAATTAAATAACTTAATTATTATACCTTACAAAACGCGCCATTACAGACTTCCCCCCTTAAAATAATTTCGTCCTCGAAATTGCTAAGCTAGGAAAATGCTACCAACTTTACTAACTAGATTCAAATATCTTTTAGTTTACTTCTCAACTCCAGTTTCAACTGAACCATTAAATTTTCAATTAAATTATTAAGTCATTCTGGCTAACTGAATTTCCATAAATCATGAGAATGTTCTAACGCCTGGAATTTTCGAAAAATTTCGCCATAACCTCCTTTGTATTGGTCAATATGACAAACCACCTCTCGCCTCTCTAGGCCTTCTCCAACCCAAAAGAAAATCAAACAGCCAAGCGGCTTGCCAATTCGGCTCATAAAATCCAAACTCATATATAATATAAACTTGTACCTTTTTGTCGGTCGTATCATTATATCCCTACCCTCTGTTATCAACTCGGCATATACAAATGCCATCCCAATCAACTCCAACCAATTTATTCTTAACACAACCATTCACTTATTCAGGCCGAATTCCATTTCAAATTCGAGTTTCAAATTCCAAACTCTCAACTAATCGTTTCAAATCCAAAACCATATTATTCTCAAATCACTTCCAGTTTTTCTTAACCTATCATCTCAAGTTAAATTCTGGTTTATTATTTACTTTTACCATCCCATTCGAATTAACTTCACAAGTTAAATTTTAATTTCTAGAACTTAAAATTCCTAGGTAAATTTCAAATCAATTCGAAACCATACTGCCAATTCAAAGCCTTTGAATTTTCTAAACAACTTGTTTCCTCAAAACAATTCAAATTAAAATCTTTGTTAGTAATTCACCACTTAGAACTCGAAAATCACACCGATGATACTGCGCAGTCATCATCGGAATTATTTTCCAGCGACCCAAGTGATTTCAATACTATATTATTTTCAAAACCATTACTAAATACTTCCATTTTGAAAACATTTCAAAATCTCCCAGTAACTTAAAATTTCCTTATTTTAATTCCAAATCTGATTTAAATTCATATTTAATTCATCTTATTTCATATACTTTACTTATATGAATTCTGATTAGTTATATATAACCATTTCACATGTTATAATCTTACTCGATTATAATAACAACCAACACTACCAATATATTATATCAAAATATATTCGGGTAAAATTATTTCTTTTACCCACCTTTCAAAACATACCGTGTCGGTCCATCGTATTCGAGTGTTTAGTAACCCCTATCGATATAGTGGATCAAACTGATCGACCAGAATTCACAAACTACTCAACCAATGAGTCTCCACAATATAAAATCACTTTATATTAAATAACAAATACGCACTCGTATATATACACTCAATCTCAGTCTAGGGTATTACTAACCCTATCTCTACCGAGTCACGCCACAGAGCCAAGTAATTCTAAACTTAAGCTCTGATACCAACTGTAACGGCTGGAAATTTCCGACTCCTCGAGAGTCGGAAATTCCGAGACGTTAGTGAAAGAATTTAGAAGGTGAGAAAGAAAAGATAGAACTAATAGAATAGAAGAAGAAGAAGAACATCAGAATCATCAGAGTAACACGAATCTCACAGCGGAACGAATAACATATAATATATAACATAGCTTTGAAGTAAACAGTTATATATATACAATAGCACTTATCAGAGTACAACACTTACAACACAGCGGAAATAACTATAGCTATAGAATCTTGCAGCCTCCTGCTCCAAGCTCTCCAAGTTTATCTGTAAATCCTGACTACTTGATTGCCCGTACAAATTTAGGCACCCAAGAGTTTAGGGAAAACAACAAAGTAAACTCCGGGTCAGTCATGGAACTGGTGTGAGTAAAATAGTTTAAAACAATTGAACAGGTATATGATATCTCATAAGACCACGCCGTGAATACGGAACGGGTTTTTCCTTATGAGTATCTGAACAACTTTGACAAGCAATATCATTGTGATATTATAATAATGTCTAAGTATAAATAGGTATCAATCTAGCAGAAACGCTTGCATCTCACGTTCTATATACATAGTATAAAATCATAAACCGCATGGCGCTTATCGGAGAATGGATTCCAACAGACAAGGTATGGGAGCACCTTCTGATCAGTGTACTCTAGAGGTGATACACTGCAGGTTCAACAAGAACGTCTTGCAACCCGGCCACACATGACCGCTCACTCATTTAGCTTGAGTGTCGCGAATCTATTGCCACCACGGTTATAGGCCATCAAACCGTCATCCGAAGATACAGAATTAAAAAGAAGTATAAATATGAATATTCCCTAGATCGGTGACAATACACCCTGCTTGGGGATGACCCAACTAGCCATGCTGCCTAGCCCAACTTTTGTTACTTCCTGGTGTGAGGCTAGAGGCTATGTCTATCTTCAGAACATCTGATCACCATTCACTTTGAATGCCACATCGTCATACCCGCCAAATCATAAATTGACTTATCCAAAAATAACACGGGTATACAACTAAGAGAAACGAATTCCTCCGCCACCAAACGTGAATACGTTTGAACAGATCAACTTACGCGATCCATTGGATATACTCTGTCAGACCTTCTTCCATATACGTTGTCCTGGGACTGGACAAACCGAAGGCACTATTCAGTATATCCATCTTAGTCACTGTTATCTAAGACTTATACAACAGCCCTTGCACTTTACTCCGTCTTCAATTTATCTTTGGCATATATTGCTCGAAATGCTTATGCCAATACAGAGTGGTTCTTTGGATAATAATCCAACCGGTCTCTCCATATTAACAACGTTAAAATGGTAAAAACTTTGATAGTCTGTGATTTAACTATCAAATGAAAATATGTCGGTGTACAACAACGATCTTATTTCCAAATGGGAATTCGATCGATCAATCATCATATGTTCATATTTCCTTATTTCATATATTTAGAAAATATATGTTATTAATCATTGGAAAACATTTCCATAACTCATTTTCACATCACTATATTTTCGCAACTATCAGTCCCTAACTGTAACTAGTATGAGAACAATTCTCTAGGTATCAATCCGGAAGGTCGAAACCAACATCAGATCATCACTTAGAAAACCGTTCAACTTACCCTCACCAGTCAGTTTCTAAATTTGCTTAACTCTATTGATTAACCCTATTCACTTAACTTCTGTCGAATAAACTATATTCGATATCTCCTCCAACACTATTCGAATAAACTATATTCGATTAACTTCTCTAACTCTATTCGAATAAATTATATTCGATTAACTCTTTTAACTTTACTCGAATAAACTATATTCGATTAACACTTTCTTTCGAATAACTATATTCGATTAACTCTTCGACTAACTCCTTTGGATTAACTCTTCGACTAACTCCTTCGGGTTAACTCTTCGACTAACTCCTTTGGATTAACTAACTTCGAATAACTCCTTTAGATTAACTCTTCGACTAACTCCTTCGGATTAACTAACTTCGAATAACTCCTTTGGATTAACTAACTTTGAATAACTCCTTTGGATTAACTCTTCGACTAGCTCCTTCGTATTAACTCTTCGATTAACTCCTTTGGATTAACTAACTTCGAATAACTCCTTTGGATTAACTCTTCGACTAACTCCTTCGGATTAACTAACTTCGAATAACTCCTTTGGATTAACTAACTTCGAATAACTCCTTTGGATTAACTAACTTCGAATAACTCCTTTGGATTAACTAACTTCGAATAACTCCTTTGGATTAACTCTTCGACTAACTCCTTCGGATTAACTAACTTCGCATAACTCCTTTGGATTAACTAACTTCGAATAACTCCTTTGGATTAACTAACTTCGAATAACTCCTTTGGATTAACTAACTTTGAATAACTCCTTTGGATTAACTAACTTCGAATAACTCCTTTGGATTAACTCTTCGACTAACTCCTTCGGATTAACTCTTCGATTAACTCCTTTGGATTAACTAACTTCGAATAACTCCTTTGGATTAACTCTTCGACTAACTCCTTCGGATTAACTCTTCGACTAACTCCTTCGGATTAACTCTTCAATTAACTCCTTTGGATTAACTAACTTCGAATAACTCCTTTGGATTAACTCTTCGACTAACTCCTTCGGATTAACTAACTTCGAATAACTCCTTTGGATTAACTAACTCCGAATAACTCCTTTGGATTAACTAACTTCGAATAACTCCTTTGGATTAACTCTTCGAATAACTCCTTCGGATTAACTCTTCGATTAACTCCTTTGGATTAACTAACTTCGAATAACTCCATTGGATTAACTCTTCGACTAACTCCTTCGGATTAACTAACTTCGAATAACTCCTTTGGATTAACTAACTACGAATAACTCCTTTGGATTAACTCTTCGACTAACTCCTTCGGATTAACTCTTCGATTAACTCCTTTGGATTAACTAACTTCGAATAACTCCATTGGATTAACTCTTCGACTAACTCCTTTGGATTATCTAACTTCAAATAACTCCTTTGGATTAACTCTTCGAATAACTCCTTTGGATTAACTCTTCAACTAACTCCTTCGGATTAACTAACTTCGAATAACTCCTTTGGATTAACTCTTCAACTAACTCCTTCGGATTAACTAACTTCGAATAACTCCTTCGGATTAACTCTTCAACTAACTCCTTCGGATTAACTAACTTCGAATAACTCCTTCGGATTAACTCTTCAACTAACTCCTTCGGATTAACTCTTCGATTAACTCCTTCGGATTAACTCTTCAACTAACTTCTTCGGATTAACTCTTCGATTAACTCCTTCGGATTAACTAACTTCGAATAACTCCTTTGGATTAACTAACTTCGAATAACTCCTTTGGATTAACTAACTTCGAATAACTCCTTTGGATTAACTAACTTCGAATAACTCCTTTGGATTAACTAACTCCGAATAACCAATATTCGATAACTACTCTTCGAATAAATAATATTCGATAACTCTTCTCAAATGAACCACATTTGATTTCTCCACTCGAATAAACTATATTCGATAACTCTTCTCAAATGAATCACATTTGATTTCTCCATTCGAATAAACTATATTCGATAACTCTTCTCAAATGAATAACATTTGATTTCTCCACTCGAATAAACTATATTCGATTACCCTTCTCTCGAATACCCTATATTCGATAACTCTACTTCGGATAAGTGATATTCGACAACTCTACTCGATTAACTCTACTTGGATAACTCTAACCGGTCAACTCAACTGGTTTAACCTAACTGGTTAACTCTAACTGGTTAACTCAACTGGTTAACTCTACTGGTTTAACCTAACTGGTTAACTCGTCTTGATTAACTGAACAAATCCACTTAGTTTAACTTAGCTAATTCACGTTGATTAACTCTAACCGATTCACTTAGTTTAACTCAACTAATTCACTTCGATTAACCACTTAGTTAACTTAACTAATTCACTTCGATTAACCACTTAGTTTAACTTAACAAATTCACTTTGCTTAACTTAACCAATTACTTTGATTTACTCGACTAACTCACTTTGGTTAACTTAACCAATTACTTTGATTAACTCGACTAACTTGCTTTGGTTAACCTAACCAACTACTTTGTTTTGACTCAACTAACTTGCTTTAGTAAATCTAACCAATTACTTTGATTAACTCGACTAACTCACTTTGGTTAACCTAACCAAATTACTTTGATTAACTCGACTAACTCACTTTGATTAACCACTTAGTTTACTTAACTAGTTCACTTAGTTTGACGCAACTAATTCACTTTGATTTACCAATTAGTTTAACTTAACTAATTCACTTGATAACCAATTAGTTTAACTTAACTAATTCACTTTGATAACCAATTAGTTTAACTTAACTAAGTCACTTAGTTTGACGCAACTAATTCACTTTGATTTACCAATTAGTTTAACTTAACTAATTCACTTTGATAACCAATTAGTTTAACTTAACTAAGTCACTTAGTTTGACGCAACTAATTTACTTTGATTTACCAATTAGTTTAACTTAACTAATTCACTTGATAACCAATTAGTTTAACTTAACTAATTCACTTTGATAACCAATTAGTTTAACTTAACTAAGTCACTTAGTTTGACGCAACTAATTCACTTTGATTTACCAATTAGTTTAACTTAACTAATTCACTTTGATAACCAATTAGTTTAACTTAACTAAGTCACTTAGTTTAACTTAACCAATTACTTTGTAAAATCCTTTTATCACACTCTGGTATTTGTTATGGTAATTAACACATCATCTAACAACGATGAATATTTGTCCAAACACGCATAATCACAACGGATTATATACATCACATTATATGTCACAATATATAAATCACAGTAAAAATAACTGTTGAGGAATCCAGTTGGATTCCTCCAACCTGTTTCTCTGCACCACAGATGTTAGACAACACCAGTATAATATTCTGATAAACAGAATCAGCATATAAATATTTATCGGTTTATATATATATATATATATATATATATATATATATATATATATATATATATATTCCACTAACTGACTAGCAGTTCAATCAAACAGTCAACATACAGTCAAACAGACAATAATTAACAGTCCTAAGAATACACTGTAAGAAATAGAACTATTCAGAGTTGGTGAGTTTTACTCACATTTCGCGTTAACCGTTGAATAACGATTTGCGTTATTCGATTCAGTCGGACAATTTATTTCGCCATAAATTGTAACATGCTCCAATCGACTCGCGGTCAGTTCCATCGTGGAGTGCTCCTCCATGCGATCCCAACGCAACTTACGGTTCGTCAATCTGATACCGTATGAGGAAGATACGAATTTTACAAGTTACACCACTATTTTAAAAAAATAAAAACTTGAGTTTAAAAGGATTTGGGCCTCACCCCCCTTTAACACAAATCCGGCCCAATACCCCTAAGCCAAAACCCGCCTTTAAACACCCTGATCCGCTCTCCCTCAATTCATCTTCTACAGATCTCGTTATCTCCAGTATTACTCTCAACATTTTGACCGACTTTGACCATCTTCTAACTCCACCTCGGCCACCAATGGAGGGCACAACCACCACCAGAGAACCCAGCATCTCAAGCTCCATCTCCCTATACCCCTGAATTGCAGCTCGACCCCCCCCCCCCCCCCCGTAGGTTTTCCGTCGATCAGCCCCTTTACACAGTCAGCGACGGACTCAAGCACCGATTCACCTTCAACTCCACCGAGTTCCAATTTAACACCACCGAACCCTTCCTCTTCGAATCCTCTTTGATTCCATCACCCTTAATTCGCCCTCGCAGCCATCAACTGAATCGCGACCTGGAGTATCTCATGCTGGCCCCTGTTGTTCGATCGACATTTTATGTCACGAAATCACTCCAGAAAATCAAAACCGAAGCTAATCTCCATCGCAAGTCCAAAGCACTCGTCCATTTCTGAGCTCGAAGACCAACCACTTCAAACGATTCTGCCCTAGCTTTGCTGAAGCTCGCGATGTAAATTTCCAGCGACAGGAAAACAAGTTCGAGCCATATAAAGATCATACCAAATAGCATAGTTTGTGATTCCCTTTCCAGATGTATAAGTCCTTCTATTTATAGATTTCTGTGGGAATTGCTTTTGATTTTTCTTTGTGGCAAACTTTTACTGTGTTCGGATTTATACACCTTATATAGGCTTGAATGGGTTGGTAAGAATTGTGGCTGAAATTGGAGTGTGTGTGGCCTGTTTGTGATCAAAGAATGGAGAGGGATATTTTTGAATTTGATTTTTATATTTTATTTAAATGATTTTCTCCTCGTATTCGTCTTCTAAAAATCCCTGCGACCAACTACGATACCCAAAAATCACCAAACTGGACATGTAGCTAGAGTTTGACATTACGGTCCCAACGAAACAGGTTTCGTCGAATTCCGACTTCGTATGCTCACACAGCGTATTTTTAACTATCGAAATACTGACTGTTTTCCACTCTAAAAATCTGTACGACCACACAGTGACTCTAAAAATCACGAAACTTGACATCTAGCAACTATTTGACATTGCGGATCCAACAAAATTAGTTTCGTCGAATTCCGACTTCGTATGCTCACACAGCATATTTTTAACGCTCTGAATAACCCATTTAAATATATAAATATATTTAAATAAATTAAATTAAATATAAATAAATTTATATTATCGTATATATTCACAGTGGAATATCATACGGCTCCAGGAAAATTATATATTTCATATTCTAAGTCCAGGTTGAATCGATATTCAATTTACATTGAAAATCCCTTTTATAACGTATATACAGCGTTACGAATTATATACGAATTCCATAGCGACTATTCTGAAATTTGATTTGGGCATAACTTACAATCTACATGACGAAATCTTCATTTTTATCTTCCATTAGAAAAATATAGCTTAACAGATTCAAACGTTTCTTGTTTCACAGAAATCCGACTTATAACGAATCTGGTATATTCAGTTGAAGTTCAACTCGCCAAATAACGAACTGTCGCGTCGTTAAGGGCTCGATTATAATTATTATTATTATAATTTATACGTTCAACTATCATTTATTTAATATATTCGTTATTTAAATAATTAAATAACTTAATTATTATACCTTACAAAACGCGCCATTACATAAATATATTCACTATAACTTCGATCTAAATAAATTTTTAGTTGTTATTACTTAAAATAATTTATTTTAAATATTCAAAATTCCCTAAAATAGCCAAATTATTTTTTTTAAATTGGTTCTGATTTTCCGGGTTGTTACAATCTCCCCCACTTAAAATCTTTTCGTCCTCGAAAAGGAACGAAGCTGAAAGTTGTTTAACTAACCAACTAAACTTTCATTCTGGCTTCCATTCTTCAACTTTTCAGTTTCTAAGAATTTCCTAATTCTTCAAAAATTTGGCTAACACCCTAAATTTTCGAAAAATTTCGCCATAACCTACTTTGTACGAGGAGGGGTTTGGAAATTTATTGGGTCGTATTAGGCACCCAATAAATCCTAAAAAGCATACACATATTTATAGTGATATATTCTAGTGTCCACAGGGGAGTGTGTATAGATCATAACTCTAGAGAATAAATTCTCGTCACCCTATAAATGGTTTTTGTGCCTTAATGACTAGAGAGACGTGATTATTGTCATCTTCAGACCCGTGTGGGGTTTTTATTAATTTGGCAATTTTACCATTACATTTTATATAGTCCATATCAGTCCTCGGTTTAACCTGTAATATAGTCATTGCCATACAAGCCTCTCGCTTGTACGGTAAATCTTCAACCTGATCATATAAGCTCCAAGTGCTTATGTGGTATATGATAGAGTATGCTACCTTCATGTAGTATGCCATGTAGTGTAGTTCAAAATTAATTGTTACTATCCTATGGCGACGTTTATTATTTCACACAGAACAACCAGCACTCTACATCCAGTGGCATTCATAGGAGTTGATATATAAAATAAAATTGCGCATCCAACTCATTAAGGTTTACCTATTTGTCGGGCACGCAAATAAATTCTTTACTCAACAGCAGATCCATTTACATGTTCAAACATATATAATGTACATGCATGCATTTCAATCAATTTTCAAATCAATTTAATATTTGATTCAATTTGCATTAATTTACCCTTCATTCTCTTATTGATTAGATTAATTATCATTCCAATATTTTGATTAGTCAAATTCATAATCATGCAACACAAATAGCAATCAATTTTTTGATTAACTTTTTCAAATATATAGTTTGTTTATATACTTAAAAATCATACTTGCTAATGTCAGATTATACATACTACTCATTTTCTATGATGTCTGCAAATAGCAGACAAAGTGTCAGGCCAACAGAAAAGGTATTTTAAAGCATAAAGACAAATACTTGAATGTAAATGTGTCTATAGGGGTGTATTTTATTCTGCTTTACCATTCAAAGATATTACTGATCCTTTCTATATTGGGTAGTTCATCTTAGAACAATACTGATTCTATTTCTGATGAGTTCATTAAAATGTTATACTCCAGAACTAAGCTTAACCAAAGCTCCGATACCACGTGTGACGACCCCAAACCCCCGTTCCATGGTGGCAAGGGTAATCTTTGGAATATAACACATAAACAGTAACAGCAGAACAGAAATATATAATTACACCATACAATTTACAACAGAATATACTGGATAAACATAATCATCAGAGTTACATAGTATAACAGGATCATACTTAGTACAAAATTCAGTTTCAGCTTTATATAAAATGTCTACAGCGGAATCAAACATAATATACATAACAGGAGCTGAACAGCATAAAAGAAGTGATAGAATCCATCTTCAGCTCCATAGCTATCCAGAAAGAGCCTGCTAAAACCTGAATACAAGGATGCCCGTGTAGAAATAGGGAACCCGCATTTGCAAGTGAAACAAACTACGAGTCAGTCATGGGACTGGTATGAGAAATCTACTTAACTATCTTATAATAAAGCCAATCACAGAACCACACGCTAATGTGGAACGGGTTTACTCCATTGGATTGCCAGAGCTTAAAACAAGTAAATCATTTAAACGTCGCAATGCTTATTTTTACAAAAATGAAGCCATTATAAGACTCAGGCCCCAACATACAATGCAATGCAAGCCGAAGGATATAGTTTTACCTTATAATGGCCAAAATATGCTTGATACGTATAAAAAAGCATTTGATATTATTACTAGTGTTTTATGTTTCAAAACAATTTCAATCATAAGTATCAATCATAGACGGCATGGGTACCACATATCATGTTGCCATATATAGGTTTACAATCAAAACCGCACGATGTCGTATTTGGAAATTGGATTTCCATCATGAACCAAGGCAAGGGATCATCCTTACCGCTTCGAGACGCTCTAGCACGTGTCTCAGGCAAGCACGCAGGCAAGCCTTGGATCGTCAGGACCGGTACACACGTAGTGGATTAAAATGCCTGAACACTGCATTTCCCCGCCCTATGGGGTGTCAAACTAGCCGGTATATCTACCAAACCATACATCGGCTCCGTAGAGACCGATATAACTGAGGCGCCTTGCTATCCATCATCCACATAAGTAAAACATCCGGGCATGTAAAACCCAGACACCACTCCTAACTAGAAGGAAACGCATGTCCTCCCTGATGTCCTTTCCCGTTTCTGGACCATACCGGGGTATGAGGCCCGCGAATCAATGCTATAAACAAAGCTATGCTATTTACAGTCGTGCTTTGATCATCAACCACAAGACTCTACTTTTCAATAAAAGCCTTGATCACAGCATCTCTTTATGTCACGTTGTCAATCTACAACGTCAGACACACATCCAATGACAAGTCCGTTCTAGGTCTGAACGAAACCGGAGGCACCTTATTCCTCGTCCCATATGTCCAATGTAGGACAGAGATCCTCATACATCCGAACGATCAACAAGTACGTCAGGACAACCACCACTGTAACCCCGTTAGGGCAGCAACTCCCATCAAAGGCATCAGTAGCCATCCACTTGATGTGAAGATCATCGGTCTTGCACCGTCTTCATACCTTCGACTTCTAATCGTCAACCAATTATTTGAAATGAGATTTAACTCGGCCTTTTCAAATAATTCATGTATACTTAGAATTCAAACCAATTCATTTCCATGGTTAAATTATTTGACATCCATAATTCAGTTCATTAATGTAATTTCCATGTCAAACACATTCAACCATCAAATATCCAATAAACCAAGTAAATCTGGTTTATTTCCATTCCATATCGTTTAAAATATTTTATAATAATTTATCGCTATTTTTATTTATTTAAAAATAGCCAATTTATTCAAACGACGATTCAGGCCATAACGTGGCCAAGGCGCTGTTTTTCTTCAGAATTGATTTACACATATCTGAAAATCTAACCGTTGGATCTTTACAAATTTTATATCATTGGAAAGATCTTTTCAAAACAGACCCAACGGTTCCAGTTTTGCGAAAATCCGACGGTCGGATCTTCCGGTACAATCGTTTAAAGTTACGATTTCAAAATACGATCTGCAGCGTCGTTATTCATTATTATTTTTAATTATATATATATATACACACATATATAAATATAATCCATTCTGGCGCTGTTTTTATTCAGATTTGAATTAAACATTTCACACAATCTAACCGTTGGATCTTTACAAATTTGGTATTGTTGGAAAGATATTTTCAAAGTGGACCTAACGGTTTTGGTTTCGGGAAAATCCGATGGTCGGATCTCCTATAATAATCGTTCAAAATCACGATTTCAAAATACAAACTACAGCGTCGTTATTTGTTTTATTTTAATTATATATATATATATATATATATACACACACACATAACCCTTTTTCGATTTCCAAACCATTTTCATTTATATATGTGGTAAAAATAATATTTTTATCCAACAAATATTTACTTCAACACACGACTATTTTTAACACTTCATTTTTATAATAAAAATGTAATTTTTATTGTCAAAACAATTTATTTCAAACATGAATATTTTTAGCGATTCATATACATATTAAAATTTTGATTTTTATTGTTAAAACAATTTATTTCAAACATGAATATTTTTCCAACACATGAATATATTTCCACATATGAATATAAATCAAACACATGAATATTTCAGAAAAATACAGCAGCATAACGGCAGGGGGTTTAAAACCGGCACCGTCCCGAGTATGGCTCCTCGCACTACCTTACGCCTCGCAGCATTCCCTAAGGGGCGTATCCTTATAATCTAAATATTTCGATCATTTTCATATAACAATTAATTTTTCCACAAATAATTCCAATTTTGTTTCAACCACAAACAATCATTATCAACCATTCGCATTTATCAACCAAATTTCACGTCAACTAAAATCCAAACAATCACAACCAATATATATCGTCCATGGTCTGTGGACGAGGGGAGTGTATATGTATATATAAACACGTATATAAATATATTTCAATTTCATTTCAACTCACATATGATATTTACAATGTATATATAACTTATACATGAGGTGTACAACGCTTATATAACTTATACATCGATCATATAATTTATACATCGCCGTTCCATTCAAATTTGAATTTAGAAATCTCATATTGGGATCCACTCCTCCAAAAATTATAGGAAGCTCCAAAATTCTCCGGTCTCTTCTAGAATGTAGAAGACGTCCACACGAGTCTAATGTCTCTTGTTTCACTGGATTTCGACAACAAACGAAAAAGATACGATTTTTATTGTAAAATCATAATTCGTAGCATTTAAAGTTCTATAAACAGTTAAATTTATTTCAGCCGTTACCTTCAGCAAACTGTTCAAAACTAGGTTTTGATTTTTCTTTCAATCCGTAGCACGATAGGAGGATCGGCTTGTACAACGTCAAAGGGGGTGGAGTCGCGCATCTGCGCACGGTGGAGGGCCCCAGTTCGATCTCACCTAGAAGTGACTCTTCGAAGTCTCCGACTTTGGAGGCATGGATCTGCTCGTATGGGTGATGATAGGGGTGTACCCTATATGGATTTGAAGAGGAGGGAGAGCTCTTCATAAAGTTCCAAAGTGCCCTAGGGTTTTGATGTGTGGATTCGCCGGAAAAGAAGAGAGAAGAGGGAGAATAGTTATCGTCGTCGGTCTGGGAGGGTTTACGGTGAGAGAGAAAATATTTTTTTATAAAAATTCTGATTGGTCCGTGCTATTTATAATTCCAAAAATATCTGTTTTTCCAAATGAACTCCAATTCAAACCCAACGATTGTCGTCCCTTGCTAAATAGCCCCATTCCGGACATAATGGAATATGTTTCGTAGGCCCATTCGACTGTTTCAGTCAGTTATTCTTCGAATTAAAATGTAAAACATTCAAATATGGATTTGAACGTACATTTTAATTTGCTGGGGCCACATACTGATTCTATAAATTCCAGAAAAATAAATCTGGCTATGCTTGAATGACACGGTCCCAACAAAATTGATTTCATCGAATTTGGAAATCGTTTGAAAATGGTCATTTTCTGGTCGATCCATATTGAATAAATTTACCAAACACATTTTCTTTTACCACGCTCACATATTAACTCCAAAAATTATGAAAATTGGAATCCAGCAATAATTTGACATTCTGGATCCAACAAAAGTGATTTCGTTGAAAACGAAGGTCGTTTGCAAAATGCCCGTTTTTACGAGCTATATTTATTCCATAGCGACCTTTCTGAAAATTCATTTGGCCATAACTTTTGATTCCCGCTATGAAATTTCGATTTTTCGGATTCGTTAGAAAGATATTCTTAAACAGATTCAAATATTTTTGGTTTCACTAAAATCCGATTTATTTTGCATCCCGTACAGTCAGTCAAAATTCGAATTCAAATTTTCAAACATCTATGCCATTTCAAGCCTTGTTTTATAATTAAAATAAATATATTCACTATAACTTCGATCTAAATAAATTTTTAGTCGTTATTACTTAAAATAATTTATTTTAAATATTCAAATTCCCTAAAATATCCAAATTAAAAAAAATTAAATTGGTTTTGATTTTCCGAGTTGTTACATATTCGATTACGATCTTTCCAAATAATAAGCGCAAATTAAAAAAATACAATTACGGAACATACAGGCTTTCAACCAAATCTCCTTCCATCTTGGATTTTTCTTTGAATCCATTCTCAAATTATAACAAAATCCATTTTTAACCTTTCTCTTTTAAAACACATCCCTTAAATCAAAGATAATTTAGCCTCAAAGCCTCTATTAATTTTCCATTTGATAACTCGTTATCAAAAACCCAGTTTCCTTTGAAAACCCTTACACCACATTTCAACCATAGTTTCCAATTAAATTGGTTTCTGAACATTCAATTCTGTAATCTTAACTAAAAGATTATTCTTCCTTCCCAATTCCTTATTTTTAATTTCCTCAAATCAAAGATTTGGTTAAATCCCCAAATTACGATATGAATTTCCATAACTCAATCTCATTAGGTTTCAAGAATGATATTATTGATATGATTCACACAAAACCCAAATTAATCGATATTGAACATAAGTTACACAGAAATTGTATCTACTTATGTTCGATATCAATTATCATAATCAACGAATACTATAAGTGGAATAATGATATAATAATATCTTCCAAATTCCTCAAATAGTATATGTTTGCACCAAAGAATTTCATATCAAATATCCAAAGATTATTTCTATACAACTTATCCCAATTAAATTGGGAAACCTATATCTTAATTAAAAGATTTATCTAACTCTTTGACATTAGATCTGGATAGAAATATCATCCAGTTATAATTAATATTAATCTCTGTATCCAACTCATTCTATAAACGGAATAACGATGAACTACCTTTCAAACTCCTCAAATAGTAAGAGTCATCATCTACCGGATTATTATCAAACATCCGAAGATTTATCTCCAACCATATCCGATTATTTAAAATTGAAAGCCCCGTTTAGGTATCAAATAAATTAATTTAATTTCCATATAAAACATTTACAGTACTTTTAGATTTTTGAAAACATTCCACCAATCATTTACAAATAATTGCTTATAGTTCGGGAAATAGCTCGCGGTTTACCACTTCAAAATGGATTCTTTTCAAAGAAAGAGTTACAATAGTGTTTCAAAAGTGTTACAAAAGCGTTACAAAACAACTATCTTAACTACTTTAATCAAAATATCGTTTATCTTAGCCAAAACTTAAACTTTATGATTCAAAACACTTTTACTTAATTTATAATGATTTTTCTATTTTTTCCATATTTTTAAAACATTTAAAATAGCTATTTATAGTTATGGTCGACAACTGCTCTTACAGCGGCCTTTTCCAAAACGGTTTTAAACATAACTTGAAAATTATAATCTTGAAATTAAAATCCGCTTTCACTCATTTAAAAGCTCTTATTAATATAAATCGATTGTTTTTCATTTCTTGGAATCCTGATTTAGATTGCAAAGGTTATAAGCGTTTAAAGTTTGTAACTAAAATACACAAATTACCATTGTGCGACAAGCTCTATTTTGACGAAAATAAAAATTATTCTTCAGTACTTCAAAATACCTTAGAAAACCATTATATACTCTTGTAAATCATTTAAAACCATTTAAAGTAATTTACATTGACTTTCCAAATTTATTTTGGGTTCAAAATTCAACATTTATTTTTTACTTAATAAATAAAATTCCAATTCATTTTTAAATTCAAATAATTCCAAATTAACCATCCCATTCGTCGGATCAATTAGGGATAGCTAAGGAGAGCAGGAAACTATATTTTCTAAACCCATGCCTAGATTCTATCCTCTCTGTCATCCTAGAACATTCGGATATTTATTTATTCATTTAAAGAACTTTATCAATATATATGAATTCATACATATGGTCTTTCCCAATTATTAACCTTCAATTTCAATAATGATATTGCTTATAATTACGAAGGAGATTTGTCGATCACCAATGTGATACCATACTTGTTTGGTCTTAGTGTGCCAAACAGCATCAACAACCATTATAAACATCTATGGCAACCATCATCAACATAATTAAATAAATCATAACTGTGCACAAGCGTTATAACACTAACACTTAATAGTGTGTGTGTGTTCTAAACTACGCGTCCATCATCCATCACAACAAACATCAATCATCATTAACCACTAATAATTCATCACTATATTTAAATTAGTCTAACTACTAATTAAATATACAAACCATGGTTAAAGAGTTCTCACCAACACCTTTCCAAATCTTCACGGTAGGCGAGCCTAGCTGAGCGAACCGTCGGATAGTATTTTGGTGCAACGTCTTCTTTACCAATATATATATATAATATAATATACACTAATCTCTCTCTCTCTTTATATTGTAACAGGAGGAGGAGGAGGATGACGACAGACTTTGGCAAGATGGTGGTGGAAAAGAGGAAGACTTATGCCATGGAAACCATGGCCATAAGCTTAAGAAGAAGAAGGAAGGTAGGAAAAATGAAATAGGATAATAAAAAATGAAGTAAAAAGCTCCTTATATAGGAAAGGAGGAGTAAGGAGGTAAAGACACATAAGGAGACAAGTGGAAACCATGCATGAAAGTTTACATGCAAAATTAAAAATGTCCATACACCTTTCTTAAGAAGAGAAGGTGATTGGTGGCATTTTACCTTAAATGCTATGAAAACTAAGGGCAACACTTAATTCTAATGCTACTCATTCATGTTATGGTTTGACAAATCTGATCGAATGACAAATAGTATCAATAAATACAAACTCATTAATAATCATTCTCAAATTTAATTCAAATAAAATCTATCATCTAACTTATCAAAATTCTTAAACATATATATTTATGTAAAATGCAAATTTAAATTCAAATTAAATAATAAAAATTCCAATTTTAAACTGGTTAAAAATTCTGGATTGTTACAGATATGGTACCACCCTTTTTGCGCGAGCCCTTTCCGTAATTCACGATGTATGATTTCTTTTATCGGGTATTCACTAGCCTGAACATATATTTATTTGTAAATATTAATTATGAGAGCCAGTTTATTGATATTTCATTACGTCTATAATGCTTAACAGCATAGCAAGAGAATTATATAACCATACAACATAGTGACAATTTTTTGCCTAGCAAGATTTTGTGGTACTATAATAATACGCGTTTAGAAACAAAATACAAAGTAGAAACAAGTATTGTGTAACTATTCCTTGAAAAGTTGGCAATGGGCAAAAACCTTCCCACGGTTGATTTTGTGCTTTTATAACTTGTCCTTCAAAAGTTGACAGTGAACAATAGTTATTGTATAATAGGCAATACTGTGTAGTGCTCTTACCTGTTTAAAAGGTAGCATATGCACACTTATCTTATAAAAGGAGTTTCTATGTTGTCTGCACTTGCTATAAGACAATAATGATGTTTGTAATCTAATTAATAGTTCAAAATTACCGATCCATGCTCAGGCTCAGACTCAATCCAAGCCTGGACTGGACCAACTGTTTTAGGCAAAGTACATGACTATACATATTGAATCAACCATGTGGACCGGCTCAACCATATGGACCTAGATCTCTATTAATGACCACTTTAAACTTACCTATTTTCCATTTGAATATAACTATTGATAGTTAAAATTTTAAAGTTAAAATAAATGTTAATAGTGAATGTTGACTTATATTTTTGAAGATGCTAGATATTTAAAAGCTGATCAAAAAATGATATTAATAGTGTGCTGCTAAAGGGCACCCCAATTTGCTCTTCCAATTAGCACAACTAAAAAAATACCACAAAAATTACCTTTCACTCTTCCTAATACCTCAAAATAAAAAGTGGCCACCACTATTTATACCTCTTTCATCCTTTGAGCTTCAATTCGTCTATTCTCTCTTTCGAAAACCATAGATTCAACTCCGACCATTGTGAAATCTTTCGACGATGTAAATGCCGAGGAAGAAGAAAGCTGCAGATGCCTCGTCGTCTTAACCGCGATCAACTCAACTAAGTTATTAACCTTAATTTCGGTTTGGTTGAAAATTGCATCAAGTATTATTTGACATGAAATAAATTGATGGAACAACGCTTTCTTGCCACGAAAAGTATTTTTGAATGGTGGTTAATCATCGTACGTATATTATTTCGGTGATGGTTAATGGTTGTTTATTCAGTTAACTTTATTTGTTCTATGGTCAATGTGGTATTAGAAAGCATAAAGAGTTTAATGTGTTTTTATATTTTTGGTTGTGGTAATAGGAAGAGGAAATTGGGGTGCCCTTAACACCACATTATTTATAACATGAATTATACATTCACAAAATATCGTAACATTTGAAATAACACCACCAGTGTCCAAATAACAGCTTAGTAAAAAAATTAGAAGATAAATTTCTATCACCAAAGGGGAGCAAACATATTTTCAGTTAAAGTTATTGTAACACCCCGCATTTTTAATATAATTAAAAATGTATATATATATATGCATAGATAGGTTAATAATGGTGATGTACAATGAAAATTACTTAACATGAAAGAGAAGGAAAGATTAATTCAATGGCAGTGTACGTAACGGAGAAGATAATAAGTATACTTAATTTAAATATCAGGAACTAAGAAAAACGGACATCAACATTGCATTCGTCTCGGAATTCTGCTTGGAATAGAGTCCAAGTTTTCGAAAATCGGACTCCATATGAAAGAGTTATGGTCTTCGAAAGATTCGACAAAAATTCAGAATTTACATAGGAAAATACCCAGGCAGGTCGACATACCTGGGGGTCGACCTACCCAGGAGGTCGACCTGGGGGTCGACCTTAGTGTCGACCTCCCCCCTTGATTTTTTCAGATCCGGGCAGTGACGATTTTTGGTGTGTTAGACGGACCGGATGGCTTCTAGGGCAATCTAATGGCTCTAAAACGCTCTCTACACCTATAAAATAGTGCCCAGACCTAACATAATTCATAAACAAGTCCTTCTGATGCCACTATGCTATCAAACTTCAACCAAACATGGCCGCCGCCTCAAAACTTTAAACTAAATTGCAAGTTCTTCAGCAAGTTTGGAGTTTAATCAAATCAAGTAGCAAATTTCTTCATCAACAATTCATGCTCGTCACCAATAATCAAATAAGAAGATTAAATCAGCATTCTACATCAAGGACAAATCACTTATTTCTCTAATCCAGTCAATGTGAGTGGATTTGAACAATATTTGTTGTACAATGTTGCTTTTATCGTTTACCGTTCCCCATAATGAATATGATGTTAATGTAATAAGATCTGTTATTTTATTTATGACTACGTTTGAGTTCTCTCCTTTTTATCCTTTCCCCTTTTTATTTTTGGATCTAGGTTATCTCGAACCTAGAAGAAATCTTATTATACAATACGCACAATTGGAATATGGGGATATTGGAATATAATCTGTAATTTTGGGGTTTGTGGCACAACAATTGTTATTGCACATATTGGGCATAATCTATTTTATGCAGTCGAGGAATATAATCTATAATGTTGAATTTATGTAAGTTTGACATAATTGTCATTGGATATGGAATTGGTATAATTCAATATTAACAACATGTAATTGGATAACATGGATTGGTGAAATTTATTTGTGACTTGAAAAGTAAGCCTAGACTGAATTAGATTATATGTATGAAAGTGGGAATGTTCGGATATATATATATATATTGGGAAAATATTGATTATATGAAATTGGGTATAATTGGATATTGGAAATTAGCATGTTTGTGTATGAATAACATGGAATTAGTGAATTTGGCTATAATTGGATAATTTGGGCAATATGAAAATAGGCTAATTATTATGTAATTGGTGTAGTGAATGGAAAATTGGAAATAGGCATAAAAATGAAATGTAATTAAGTTGAATTTGGAACATATGACATGAATTTGGGGTTTGGGTGAAAGACGATTATTAATGAACGCCTACGACACGAGGTTAGACGCATTTGTGGTGTAAGACTACCCGGAATCACCCGGCAAATCCAGCAACCACAAGCGGACGTCTAATGTGAGAGGTCAACGGTAAGAACTAGAGGCGTAACGGTTTATGACACGAGGTTAGGCGCATTTGTGGTGTAAGACTGCCCGGAACTGCTCGGCAAATCCAGCAGCCACGAACGGATATCTAACGTGAGAGGTCATACATCGTTACGTTATAGTAAATAAATTAAGAAATACTAACCATAATAAGACATATGGGTGACATGGGTATGGTTAGAGGGTTAAATGGGTGATATAAATGACATGTAAAGCATGACTAGTGTGGACTTAACCGTTGTAAGACATGTGATGTAAAACATGACTAAGGTAGACTTAACCGTAGTAAGACATGTTTAAGATATGGAAACTATAATAAAGGCGGTTAAGTGGGACACGTGTGACATCTGAAACTGAATTTAGACATGCTTAACTAAATGGGACACGTAACTGTATCATAAATTAATTGAATTGGGTAAAGTTTAAGTAACGGGTTAAGTAAAAGGAAGGGTTAAGTCAAATCTAAAATTAATGACACAGTAATGAGGGAATGACAATTACCTATTATAAACTCGAGTTGCGGTGATGTAAAATTAAATAATAGGAAAACTTGTCATAGGGACAAGGGAAGGTTATGACTTAAGATGTAATACAAGACTTGAAGGGTGGGACGACTTATACTATGAAATAAGTCAAATCTAAAATTAATGATAAGAAATGGGGAATGATAAATAACCGATTATGAATGAACTTAAATAAGGCAAGAAAGGATAATAGGTGGAAATTATAACTTATGGGACAAGATAAGTTATAGGAAACGATAAGGAAGACGAGATAACTTATATGTAAAGATATACTTAAATTAAGTGGTTTGGAAAGGAGAAATGTGAAAATTAAAATGATATAAGTTATATGAGTTGAAAAGAAGTAAATTAGAATCATATATTGTGGTTGGGTTGAGTAATTCTCTGGGTGCCATTCTGATGTTGATTTCGGTCTTCGGGACTGGTGTTTAGAGGGTTATTCTCCTAATCAGTATGTATGTGGGACAAGGCATACTTAACTATGAATTACGTATAACATGTTGTTGTAACCCAAAAAGGGAATAATTTATGAAATTGGAAAATAACATGTTGTGGGCTTATTAATGGACTTAAGTGGATTAAGTATAAATTGAATTAATAAGCAAGGGTAACTTGGTGAATACGAAAAAAAAAGGAAGCTAATGTGAATAACCAAGTAAAAAGAGAAAGTTGACGAGGTGGCACAAGCGTGAAATAAATGGTTAGACTTAGGGTTTAATGACATATAAAACTAAGGCGCTTGAAGCAGTCCGTACGTTCTAGGATGAATAACTCAACAAGGTAGATCATGATGGTGTCATAAGGCATGAGAAGAGCGCACATTTGCTATTTTGGCGGCTCCAACGGACTGGAAGGGGAAGCACGCGGCTTCCTGAGACGTTAAAGGTGCTCTTGGTAGTCCTCTGTAGTGGTTTAGCTTCGGGCTAGGATTACAGAGGTTGGGTCTATGCGGAACTACCAGGTGGGTGGGCCTTGACTGCACAAGTAGGGGGCAGTCAGAATGCTGTACGCAGTGGCATTTAGGGTGGTTCGGCGATTGCCTCAGGCGAAGGTGGAGGGTCAAGACCAAACGATAGCAAGATCGTCGGATGCTTGTCACCAGCAGCCTATGGAATTTGAAAAGATAAGAACTAACCTCTAGAGATCATTAACCTTTGCTATCAAGGAATGGGTGCGGGGAGACCCCACATGGATGTTTAGATTGTTTGCTTGTTAGGGGTGGTCGCTTAGCTCGTGTGGTCTTCGCTAGTTGAGGGAGGGGCTGTAGTGGGGCCATAGCCACCATAGAAAAACCAGACCCGAGGGGTATCTGTACATTGGACACTCTTAGAGGCGGGCCCGTACAAATATAGAAAATCTCCCGACCGAGTTCCGTGTTTACTGGTGTAGCCCTGCCACGGAACTTGGGTGCAAAACTAGAGGTTATGTTCTGTAGAAACATCGAGTACGATTGATGATACGTACGTAGGAAAGTCTAGGTACAACCATGTCTGCTCTGGGTGGTGTATCGTGGACTACGGGGCATTATTCGGTGATGGAACCAAACTCGATCGAAAAGTTCGAGGATAGTAGTAAGTACGCTTACGTAGCACAGCGATGGTGGTTCTATGCGGGTGTAGCGTTGTACGTTACTATGGCATTGGATAAGGGACTGCGCATATTTCTATGGCGATACGGAGGAGACCGTGCGAGTGGGGTATCACGGGGTGTACCTCAGTTTGGGGGTAGCTACATATACACTATATTAGGTTAATCTACTAAGGGGTAGATGGGTGTGACGTGTGTGTAAGCTTTGAGTGCTAATAACACGTATAACCTAATAAATAAGAAAGTGTAATTGAACGGTATATGTAGGATTATTCAAGAAGTGTAGTTTAAATTTATTCACACAGAACTTATGTTCTTACCCCCTCCTCATAACATTCGCAGGTTAGACAGAAACTTATAACTTTGGGAATACTGATTTAGCAGTATTGTGATTAAGGTAAAGCTATATTATAAATACATTATATTTTACTCCTTCCGCTGTGAGGTGCTTTTCGAACTCTGACATATCTCTTTTCTATGTCTTTTTTTGCAAGATACCAGAGCAACCAACTTGGGTTTCATTGGATTGGATTTTTTAAAAGAAAATCGGTCCGTCGGAATCCAGGTTGTTACATCTGGTATCAGAGCTTCGTTTTAGTGATCTTAGGGAGATATTGAGTGAACGTATTTGTATTTTCTAAAATATAAATATATTATATATATAAAAAAACCTAAATCCATATAGTGGCCCACTAAACATGAAAAGAGTTGGGATATCTGGTTTGTACACTCAAGGAATGTACATAGAAATTTTTGAGACCCTTAGGTGGTTGGGATAGTGTACAATATGACTTGAAGCTAGAGAAAGAAAAGTATCCCATATAATTAAAACTGGAACGTTATTTCAGAGTAGTGGGTTCGGAAGTGAAACATTATAGATTGGAAAAGAATTAAGATGTGGAAAATGGATTAGGAATATATATAGTCGAGAGAATTGAATTTGCATAAGTGCCTAGGAAAAGCCTAGTGAGTTGAAGACCCGCTTTGAGTCTAACCCAATAATAAACTTTTAAGAACTTGAATCTATAAAAGAGTTTGTTGTGTTTTTCAAGTTTTAATCTTAAAAGTATTTCTGATGTTTGAGAAATTATTTAGTGCATGTTGGGTTTTTAAAGAAAAGCAGGGTATATTTTGTAAAACGGTGATTTCTTGTTTTAAAAGAATTCTCTCATTAAAAAGGTGCATAACATAGAGCATATATAGCTAGCTAGTTTTCATATTATAGTATATTAAAGGATTGAAAAGAAAGTGTTGCGTTTTGTAAAAGAAATTCTATTCTGTTAACAATAAAATCTGATTATTGTTTTAATAAGAAATTTTTATTGGGTGAACAAAATAAGCAGTAGAATGCAGGAATAGAGTAGATATTTGCGCCTTAGCAACCAAAGTTAACATTGTAAATATGAACAGTGTAACTCATTAGTCATCCTTGTCTACTCCAATTTGTGATTTGAAAAAAAAAATGTTTTGAATTTTACTTTGTAACATGTTTTTTATGGTTTGGCAAAAGCAAGTTTTTGAGAAAAGAATAAAAGTTTTACCACTTTAGTTTTTTTGAGAGAAGAATGTAATAAAAAGAAAGAAGGCCAAGCCATGTTTTAAAAATGGAGTAGTTAAGGATTAAGGCCTAGAAAGAACGTGATAAAGTTAAAGCTATTAGAACCAACTGGGAATTGGTTGAGATGAGAAATTCTCTAAGTATCAATCTGATGTTGATTTCGTTCTTCGGGGTTGATACTTAGAGAGTTATTTTCTTGCTAATTTACAGTCAGGGATTAGATAATATTAAACTAATGGGAAATTTCCCGTAGAATGCATAAGCATTGAGAAACCTAGGTTTGTTGCTTGAGAAAAAGAAAAAGGATTGTTGCTTGAAAGAGAAGTATAGGCTAGTAATACACAGCATGGACTAGTAGTGACTACTAGATAGTGAAGGGAAAGAAAGTGTATAAATCTTGTTGAGTGGACTTGTGACAAAGTCCTAGGATTCTTGGCCAATAATTGTAGCTGTGTAGGATACTGTTTGAGCTGAAACAGAAGAGCTTGTTTGAAATAATAAACTTAAGAAGAAGACTAGCCTAACTAACAAGAAAACAACTGAATCAATCAAGCAACAAAACGTGACGGGAAACGGAAAATAAAAATCTTAAGAAAAAGATGAATAAATATGAAATTTTTCCATGATAAGTGGAAAAAGAGAAGAAATTTTCTTATGTGGTTGTACTTGGATAGGAAAATAGGAAATCTTTATAAAATAGTTATGTAAAAATCCAAGTGCAATTAGAAAAGAAAAACGGAGGATGTAAAATTTCCCGCTTTCATAACATAAGAATTCGAATTTGGAAAATTTGATTTTTCTAAATTTCGAATTTAATGATGGTTGGTAGGGTTTTGGATGCGAAAATTGGATGAACTATGCTCTTACTCCGTAAGAGTGTAGGAAAATTTGGATGAAAAATGTTTTGATTTTTCAAAAATATTGCATTCATATAGAACTGCAAGTATATTTATGATGTCAGCATCATGTTTTGAAAGAGTTTTTAAAATTTGCATACATATAGGTGGATCTAAATTAGGCGTACGTACTTTACTATGATGTATCTCACTTTGCACATGTGCGCAATGTTTGCAACAATTTGATGCACACTTGATGGATGGATGTTGCGAGGGATTATCTATTTTACTCTTATCGAATTTCGGGGACAAAATTCTTTAAGGGTGGGAGAATGTAACACCACGTATTTTTAATATAATTAAAAATGTATATATATATATGCATAAATAGGTTAATAATGGTGATGTACAATGAAAATTACTTAACATGAAAGAGAAGGAAAGATTAATTCAATGGCAGTGTATGTAATGGAGAAGGTAATAAGTACACTTAATTAAATATCAGGAATTAAGTAAAATGGACATCACCATTGCGTTCGTCTGGGAATTCTGCTTGGAATAGAGTACAAGTTTTCGAAAATCGGACTCCGTATCAAAGAGTTATGATCTTCAGAAGATTCAGCAAAAATTCAGAATTTACATAGGAAAATACCCAGGCAGGTCGACCTGGGGTTGACCTACCTAGGAGGTCGACCTTAGAGTCGACCTCCCCCCCTGATTTTTTTAGATCTGGGCAGTGACGATTTTGGTGTGCTGGACGGACCGGGTGGCTTCTAGGGAAATATAATGGCTCTAAAACGCTCTCTACACCTATAAAATAGTGCCTAGACCTAACCTAATTCATAAACAATTCCATCTGACGCCTCCATGCTATCAAAATTCAACCAAACAAGGCCACCGCCTCAAAACTCTAAACTAAATTGCAAGTTCTTTAGAAACTTTGGAGTTTAATAAAATCAAGAAGCAAAGTTCTTTATCAACAATTCATGCTCTTCACCAATAATCAAATAAGAAGATTAAATCAGCGTTCTACATCAACGACAAATCACTTATTTCTCTAATCCAGTCAATGTGAGTGGATTTGAACTATATTTGTTGTATAATGTTGCTTCTATCGTTTACAATTCCCTATAATGAATATGATGTTAATGTAATAAGATCTGTTATTTTATTTATGCCTACGTTTGAGTTCTCTCCTTTTTATCCTTTCCCCTTTTTATTTTTGGATCTAGGTTATCTCGAACCTAGACGAAATCTTATTACACAATACGCACGATTGGAAAATGGGGATATTGGAATATAATCTGTAATTTTGGGGTTTGTGGCATAATAATTGTTAATGCATATATTAGGCATAATCTATTTTATGCAGTCGAGGAATATAATCTATAATGTTGAATTTATGTAAGTTTGACACAATTGTCATTGGATATGGAATTGGTATAATTCAATATTAACAACATGTAATTGGATAACATGGATTGGAGAAATTTATTCGGGACTTGAAAAGTAAGCCTAGAGGGTGAATTTGATTATATGTATGAACGTGGGAATGTTGCGATATATATATTGGGGGAATATTGATTATATGAAATTGGGTATAATTGGATATTGGAAATTGGCATGTTTGGGTATGAATAACATGGAATTAGTGAATTTGGCTATAATTGGATAATTTGGGTAATACGAAAATTGGATAACTATTATGTAATTGGTGTAGTGAATGGCAAATTGGAAATAGGCATTACAATGAAATGTAATTAAGTTGAATTTGGAACATATGACATGAATTTCGGGTTTGGGTTAAAGACGATTGTTAATGAACGCCTATGACACGAGGTTAGACGCGTTTGTGGTGTAAGACTGCCCAAAACCGCCCGGAAAATCCAGCAACCACAAGCGGACGTCTAACGTGAGAGGTGGCTCCAATGTGAATAATTTATGAAATTGGAAAATAACATGTTGTGGGCTTATTAATGGACTTAAGTGGGTTAAGTGTAAATTGAATTAATAAGCAATGGTAACTTGGTGAATACGAAAAAAAGGAAGCTAATGTGAATAACCAAGTAAAAAGAGAAAGTTGGCGAGGTGGCACAAGCGTGAAATAAATGGTTAGACTTAGGGTCTAATGACATATAAAACTAAGGCGCTTGAAGCAGTCCGTACGTTGTAGGATGAATAACCCGACAAGGTAGATCATGATGGTGTCATAAGGCACGAGAAGAGCACACGTTCGCTATTTTGGCGGCTCCAACGGACAGGAAGGGGAAGCACGCGGCTTCCTGAGACGTTAAAGGTGCTCTTGGTAGTCCTCTGTAGTGGTTTAGCTTCGGGCTAGGATTACAGAGGTTGGGTCTGCGCGGAACTACCATGTGGGTGGGCCTTGACTGCACATATAGGGGGCAGTCAGATTGCTGTACGCGGTGGCATTAAGGGTGGTTCATCGATTGCCTCAGGCGGAGGTGGAGGGTCAAGACCAAACGATAGCAAGATCGTCGGATGCCTGTCACCAGCAGCCTAAGGAATGCGAAAAGACAAGAGCTAACCCCTAGATATCGTTAACCTTTGCTATCAAGGGACGGGTGCGGGGAGACCCCACATGGATGTTTAGATTGTTTGCTTGTTAGAGGTGGTCGCTTTGCTCGTTTGGTCTTTACTAGCTGAGGGAGGGGCTGAGGTGGGGCCATAGCCACCATAGAAAAACCAGACCCAAGGGATATCTGTACATTGGACACTCTTAGAGGCGGGCCCGTACAGATATAGAAAAGCTCCCGACCGAGTTCCTTGTTTTCTGGTGTAGCCCTGCCACGGAACTTGGGTGTACAAGTAGAAGTTATGTGCAGTAGAAACATCGAGTACGATTGATGATACGTACGTGGGAAAGTCTAGGTACAACCATGTCTTCTCTGGGTGGTGTATCGTGGACTAGGGGGCATTATTCGGTGATGGAACCAAACTCGATCAAATAGTTCGAGGATAGCAGTCAGTACGCTTACGTAGTGTAGCGATGGTGGTTCTATGTGGATGTAGCGTTGTACATTACTATGGCATAGGATGAGGGACTGCGCATATTTCTATGGCGATACGGAGGAGACCGTGCGAGTGGGGTATCACGGGGTGTACCTCAGTTTGGGGGTAGTTACATATACACTATATTTGGTTAATCTACTCGGGGTAGATCGGTGTGACGTGTGTATAAGTTTTGAGTGCTAATAACACGTATAACCTAATTAATAAGAAAGTGTAATTGAACGATATATATAGGATTATTCAAGATGTGTAGTTTAAATTCATTCATACAAAACTTATGTTCTAACCCCCTCCTCATAACATTCGCAGGTTAGACAGAGACTTATAGCTTTGGGAATATTGATTTAGCAGTATTGTGATTAAGGTAAAGCTATGTTTTAAATACATTATATTTTACTACTTCCGCTGTGAGGTGTTTTCCGAACTCTGACATATCTCTTTTCTCTGTCTTTTTCTGCAGGATACCAGAGCAACCAATTCGGGTTTCGGTGGATTGGATTTTTGAAAAGAAAATCGGTCTGTCGGAATATGGGTTGTTACAGTTATTTAAATGATAAAATATTAAGTCAGGATATGTACAAAGTTTTGCAGTTAAAGCGCTCAGTGGTTCAATAGCGATGCAGGTGCAAAAAGTTGTAGCGGCGATAAAGCGGGCAAATAACGAGGCTATAGTGGAAGCGCAAAAAAGGTTCATTAGATACAAAACTAGGTATTTAAAATCAATTCATTATCATTCGCACATCATTTGAGTTGAAGAAACGAATATTAATCAATCTTGTGTAACAACATTAGAAAATGTCATGGTTATGCACACTAAATTTGATGGTTATAGAAGATTTCTACCTTATATTGGGCACTTATGCCTTAAAATTAGCTCTTTATTCTAACTTTTCCAATTTATTTTAAAAGAGAACTGGTCAAATAATCCTCTATATATTAAAATTGCTAAAGCGGTTGTTAAATAGCCTTGATTTAGTGGATGCAGCAGAAAACAGCGGGGATTATGGTGGGTATACTGTTAATCAATGCTAAATTGAAATAGCGTACCGATCAGATAGTGCTACAGACTATAGCAAGGAACTGGCGGGGCTTTAATTCCACCACCATGCCATCTTGAATAAAAATGAAGGTCGACTTCTTATTGCTAGTTCACCACAGATAGTGCACTAAAGGAAAAAAGATAACTAATATTATCATGACACAAACATTACAAATTCAGTCACAAGTTATCACTTATATGCTCGCTACACTATATATACACCAGTTCTGATGTATGATTCCTACAACAAGTATAATATACCTAAAAAAATGGATCTTTCACTCCTAGACAAATATGTCCTAGGATTTACAATACTCCTAATTGCATTTGGAAAAAATGCTGACCCAAGTTGCAACCCAAATACTTATGCACCAGGTCGAGAAACATAAATGAATGCCCTTATCATTCTCGGAAACATGCTTGCATTGACATCTGTTGTTCCTGGTTACAGTTATTCTACAACATTGGAGTCTCCTTATGTGTCAGGGATCTCTGGTTGCTCAATTGATCTTCAATTTGACGAATGTAATTCATTTATTGTTGATTCTTTAAGCAAAATTGAGTCAAAATGTTCTTGCTCTATTTCAGTTAGTTACAATGATGACGACTGCAGTGTAGCCATGAGATTATGTGTTAATATGAGTATTTAAAATATTTTAATTTTCTCTTAAATAACTAAAAATGCATCCAATGTTATTTGATTTTACAAATTAACAGTAATAATTAATGTATAAACTAGAAAGAGTATATATAATTTCATGTTCTGTAACGGTGTGACTTGTATGTCAAGTATGATGACCATAGCTGTAAAATGATTTGTTTGTTTATTTATTTCATATCTCCTTTCCCTTACATTATATGTTTCTTCATTTGTCAAAAACATATCCCAATCTTCCGGTTTGATGGTCGGTGGACAGTTCTTCAATCTATCTTCATTGTTATCGTATTTATCAAGATAGTGTGTCCTTAGTTCGCATTTAGGCTTTGTAAATGACTCGGACAATTTTTAAAAAAACCAAGTCATTTGCATCTGAAACTAAATCAAAAAATGCCTGTGAAAATAATAGTTATTTTAATAGTAAAAACATGTAATGAAATAAATAATATTGCATATGACAATTTATGCAGACCTAAAATGGAAGCGGAATTGAACAAATTTTGCAGACCTAAAATACATAATAATATTTAAATTGGACTTCACTGACTAAAAAAGCCTATGCACTAGGTACAACTATGATAACAGCAAGAAGTTCAACTAGCGTTTTGGTTCAACCTATATCTTAACATTTTTTTTCATAAATCTAGTTTGAACTTGAATTCTATATAGTTGTTATAGAATAAACTTAATTATATATAGCCTCTAAAATTGATCAACTACCACTAGTAGCGACGACAGTGACCAGATGCTGCTGGAGGCAGTCGAAACGTCTTACTGTTGCTAGCAGTGAGGACGCAGGCAGTTCTATGCACACATGCATACACACTTCACACATTTTCAACTCATTTTCTTTATATAAACACACTCATACTGCACACACACACACATATTGTATACATACACAATTATAAATGAACACTACTACTCAAATGTTTAATGTCCACACCCACATAATATTACATTGACGCAAACTTTCACATACATGTAAGCATGCATATAAACTGTTACACACACATGCATATGTGTGTGTGTGTATATATGGTAAATCTTAAATTATTAAGCTTACCACTTACACAAAATAACAATCATTCAAAAAATACCAAGAGGTAGCAATAACAGAATTTAAGGTAAACATAAAGTACAACAGTTTGTAATAGTAAGCCACTCTAATCGAGTTACTATGGTCATAATAGAAAAATACACAATGTTGAACTTGTCTAACCCAAAATACATTGCACTTATTTTCTGTAAACATAGACATTTTTTGATGTCATTGAATAACTAAGT
This sequence comes from Allium sativum, assembly GCA_030737875.1. Taxonomy (NCBI): domain Eukaryota; kingdom Viridiplantae; phylum Streptophyta; class Magnoliopsida; order Asparagales; family Amaryllidaceae; genus Allium; species Allium sativum. The sequence goes on along the minus strand of CM060926.1, from coordinate 8,641,986 downwards.
TCAACACTGATAACAGCAGTAAGTTTATTCTGTAAAATGTCTGTCGATGCTTTGACACAATTCTAACATTACGCCATAGATTGCATACTGCAACACCAGAGAAGTGATGCAAGAAGTTCCAAAAAGTGTTGATATAAGCCAAAAATGATCTATGGCAACACTTTCTCGGTGTTGCATTTTGCTGCTTTGTCGTAGAGTCAAAGGCAACACCTTTGCGACCCTTTGACAACATCGGTATAGGTGTTGCCACATGTACCACTACAACGAAAAATATCCCTTCACAACTGCCAAAAACAGTTGTAATATGTCTATTACAACTGGCAATTGTAATAAAGTCAACCTTTTTTACAACTGTTTCTAGCAGTTATTAAATATTTTTTTACAACTGCTAAAAGTAATTATACCTCAACTGCTATTAATCAAAGATTTCATAATATTATAATCATAACCACTATTTCACTGACAACAGACATAATTTCTCACATTAAGAAGAAAAAAACAATTGAAGTTTACACCATTTGTGAATTAGTAACTTCATTACAGAAAATAGTTGAATTCATTACATATGTCTACAAAAGTACATACACTTATTAAATGAGAAGTTTTCTACATAGCCTTATGACTACTTTACTTTCAGTTATTACACAACAACACAACACAATAATCATAATAGATTTCTAATAAATAAACAAGTTCTACTATACCAGTATTTCTTCTTCTGCTATATAGGTCCAGATCCAAAGAAGAAGAAAAACGGGATGCAAGTGGCATATTGCATCTATATTGTTTCAAGTCTTGTTCTAAACTTTCTTAATAACTCCAAGTCAATGCAATTTTAATTCAAATTCCTGTAAACTATGAAAGCCAATTAAACAAGTTAGTTTACAAAAAAACGATTCTAATATGGATTATCCTTCGATTACCTTTAAACGTGAAGCTACAATCAAAGCAATATCCTATGTCGTTATGTAACGAAAAAAACCATATATTAAACCAATGTTCAACCGGAAATCAGACCCAATTAAAGGATCTGGTTAAACATGTAGACAAAAAACAAATAATAACTTCAGAAACCGAAAATCCGACCTTATTCAACCAGCGTTCAGTCACAAATAGAGCTCATACCTACTGCTTTAGTTACCAGCAAAGGTGACCAAATTTCATTCAAAATAACTTACGATAGTCTACCACGTATAGGTGTGGATTCAACAAAATGTTCATCTGAAAGTGCAGGTGGTTTTATAACTGAGCTACTGCCAAATATCAGTCATCTAAAATTAATGTATCATACCAAAGAAAACAAGCTCAATGCAACCAGACAAAACTGGAGAAATGAAGAAATCCAATAATGTTTTATGTTAAACTTGTCATGTACATGTAGTATAGAATTAAGACAAGACATTTATTGCAGTCATCCAATTTATGATAAATATGATCTGGATTAAGTAGATTCTCCGAAGAGTAAACAGAACAAAAGACACAGTTCATGATATCATGAACCAAGCTCAAGCATAGACTTACCTGGTCGCTAATAACTTCATTGACTAGCTGCTTTTCATCTTCAATTTGCTTAGGTGTACCATCAATTTGAACTATTCTCTCTAAGGACGTATCACCAGGAGGTAGATGTAATGGTATAACCTGAAATTTGCCACATTAAAAGAAGTAAGAATGGACGTTGGAAATTTGGAATATGCTACAACATTCAAAACAGCATTCAGTACATGAATAATCAATTTTCTTTTCACATTGAGAGAATATCCAGTGTTTTACATAGAGCAGTTTTCATTTTGGATACAGAGATTACTCTATAATATATGTTGAAGCAAGTGGAAATTAGATGTGCACATTGTACGCGTTTGTACATGCACAGGCTAGGACAGCAGAATAAACTAAATCCACTTATGGCATTTTTTATATTAAAAACTAAGTTGACTATGTGTAAACAAATGTATTTATATAAGCTAGTGATTGTAGATTAACGTAAGATGTGAATTCAGTAATAAAACTGAACCTACACTATAGCTGTGTACTTCTACTTCTTTTTCACCCATTCTTGATAATTGTTTTCTGCCCGATCACCCCCTTCTGTGTCCTATGTTCTGATCACCATTAAATCTTGCTTACTTCAATATAATTAAAATCATGTATAATTATTTGGAAATGCTGTAAACAAATATTACAGAGAAACAAAATGATTTACCCAGCCTCCATCTTTCAGAATATCAAGGCCTTTCCATTCCGCACATAGCAGCTCAAAATCTCTAAGAATAACTCCACTTTCATCTTCAGTTACATTAACCGTTTTGCTGATTGTAGCCATTGCTCGTGTTGTGAAATTTTTTTCACGGTGCCATATGTAAATCAGTTGTAATTCAGTAATTGTTTCATATGCAGAGAAAACCAATCTACCATCTAAAAACAAAATCTTATATCTGCTTCTGAAATCACAAAATGGGTACCCATGAATTTGATCTTCCACTAAAGAAGGAGATAGATTTGTTGATTTAACACACGATCCTAACGTATGAAAAAAATAACCATATCCATTACCAAAACTAGTAACTTCGAGATGCCAAAAAGTATTAAGTTTTAGGAGCGCAGTTGAAAGCTTCAGAATGAACTTTGTAAATCGTATACATTGGACTGCGAAAAGCTGAATAGCCATGAATAACATACACAAGGATATGATGCTAAAATTGCATATCCCTTGAAATTAATATTAAAAAATGACTAAAATTTGAATCTTTCAGTTTCATCCGGCATATTATTCTGTAGTGGAAAACATATTCTCCATTGAAATCAAAGAGCCAAGAAAATAAACGATGAAACTAGAAGCATTTTATTAAGCCTAGATTACAACAAACTGAAGAACATTTATTGCTGATTACAACAATTACATCAGAGAACAAGAATATAATAGAGTATGAATACTTATTACACAATAGAAATACAATAATATCAGATATTTAAATTACATCTACATAGCAGCGGAAAATATTACAAATACACAACCGAAAGGAATACACGGATACAGAGCTTTCCGAATATCGCTTCAGCTGTAAACCAGGATCCTGTAAATATCTGCAAAAAGCAACTCGACTGCCCAAGTGGAAAATATGGGCACTCGAGTTTGCCAGTGAAACAAACTACAGGTCAGTCATGGGACTGGTATGAGAAATCATAACTTAACCTATATAATGATAAGAATAAGGCTAATCACAGGACCGCGCCGCTAACGCGGAACGGGTTTACTCCATTGGATTGCCAGTGCATAAAATAAGGTAAACCGTTAAACAACGCAATGCTTTTTAGAAAAAATGAAACCATTATAAGACCCAAGTCCCATCATACAATGCAACGCAAATCGGAGGATAGGGTTTTACCTTATAATGGTCAAAAGATGCTTGATACGATAAAACGGATTTAATATTAATACTAGTGTATATATGTTTTAATAAAACATTTCAATCATAATGTATTAATCATAGACGACATGGGTACCATATATCATGTCGCCATACTAGTTCTACAATCAAAACCGCAAAGTCGTATTGGAAATTGGATTTCCATCATGAGTCGAGGCTAGGGGCAAGCTCCTCTCCGATTCGAGACACTCTAGAAAATGCCTCAGGATCCCCCGCAGTGAACCCTTGGAGCGGTAGGGCCGGTCCCCACCTATCGACAGTGGATTAGTTATGCTTGAACACACGCTTCCCGATTCCTTTGAACCTATAGTATGACCACTAACGGCCTATAAAAATCTGAGGCGCCTCAAAATCCATCATCCATATAAGTAAAATCCCAGCCAGTTTAAGCACTGACACTACCACTAGCTAGAAAGAAACGTGTGCACTCCCTACGGTCCATATCCCGTTTTTGACTCATACCGGGGTGTGAGGCTCGCGAAGTCACGATATACACAAAGCTATGCCATAATAGGCTATACTTTGATCATCCCACAAGGCCCTGCTTTTCAACAAAAGCCTTGATCATTTGCATCTTGGCGTGCCACATTGACAATTCACGCCATGCGATCAATCACTATTAATACATACCAGGGTGTTAAGCAGAGAATAAATCCTCCACCACCAAACAGACATACATTAATAGAAATCGATTTAATTCACACGGAACGAAATCCAATGTCAGACACGCATCCATTTACTAGCTTATGCTCTGGGTTTGAGCAAAAACCAAATCAGAACAATCAACAATAGTCCGGACGGCCACCACTGAAGCCCCTTCAAGGTAGCTACTCCCATCAAGGGTCTCTGTAGCAACACATCCATTCGATGTGAAGATCGTTGGTCTTCAACCACCGTCTTCATCTTCGACTCTTCATCGTCGTAGTAATTATTCAGAATGGGTTAAACCCGGTCTTCCCGAATAACTCACGTATTCTATAATTAAAAATCAAGTACTATAAAAACACATCCAACGCCTCATTCCAATTCAGAATATTCTTCTAATAAAATATTCGCATGATTTTATCAAAGATAAACTCTTTAAATTATTCTTAAATCTTACTTTTAAAGATTTATTAAGAACCCAATTTGGTTTCAAATATCACAAATCATTATTCAATGATTAATTAAATTTAAGAAATTAATTTTATCTTTAACTGGGTTAAAGAACTAATGTAATTTTAAAACACCGTTCACGATAAACCCAAAATCGACTTCCATTAAATATGGAATCTTCACAGAAATCAAATCAATATATAATCGTTATATATTTCTGTATCCAACCAATAATATAAATGGAATAACGGCAAAGCCTCTTAAATTCCATATGTAGTATCGATCTTCTTTTACAGAAGCTTATCTCGGTTATTATTAATTCGAATTCCATTCAATTCCAATTTAATATATTAAATTGGAAAATTCCCATTTAAATCTTGATAAAAGATTTATAAATTCCAAATCGTATTCTTACTGTTAATTGAGTTAAAGAACAGGTGTCGTTTAAAAACATTGTTCACAATAAACTCAATTCACAAATCATTTTTTATCCAATTACAAAATATAGTTTGAAACTCTAGTAATCTTATTTAAAAGATTTATTCTTTTCAACTGGGTTTAAGAAAGGTGTTATTGAAGACACCATTCACGACAAACCCAAAATCCAATTTATTTAATTTAATTTCAATTAAATATTCACTAATTGGAAAACTTCATTAAATCTTAATTTAATGATTTATTCTAGTTAATAACTAGTTCATTTAATAAAAATATATTTTTATCTTTTCAAATATGGAATTTTTCATCCCAATTCTTTCTAAATCATTTATTATGATTTTACATAATTTATTAATAATTTTAATAATTTTATTATCACTCGTACAGTCGGTTTCCAATAACGGCCACCGAACTGCATCCATAGCGACCTTTTCCAAATTTGATTTGCACATAATTCCAAACCCAACCGTTAGATTTCAAAACTCTTATATTCATTGGAAAGTTCTTTTCGATACGAACCCAGCGGTTTTGGTTTTAGGAGAATCCGACGGTCAGATCTCCCGTTACGTCAATTTAAAGTTAATGGTCGAAATTCGCGAACGGTCGCTGCGCGACACGTTCTATTCAGGCCATTATATAAATATATAATATATATATATCGTCGATTTCTATTTAAAACATATTTTATAAAACATTTGCAAATTCGTTAAAAATGATTTTAACTTCATTTTCAATTTTAAAGCAAAATTGAATATTCTATATCTTTATTATATTAAAATAATAATATTTCAAAATACCATATTTTTGAAATCACTTCTTTTTAATATTCATTATAAAATGAATAAAAATCAATCGATAACCCGTTCGGGTTAAATTAGCATTTCTACATAACACGGCTTCATATTTTTATATTTTATCCTTCAATGAATATTATCTTAAAATATTAGTTATTTTAAAATATTCTTTATTTTAAACGATTCTTTGTTTTAAAATATTCTTTATTTTAAAACATGGTTTTATTAAAGATATTCTGAACCGGAGCGCGACTCAATCAATTACCATATAAATTCGGTCATATGGATTTCATACATTGCATACGTATATAACAGTAATGATAAATAACCACTAAACAATCCATTCACATCCAGAGTGAAATTTATAACTGTGCGAGCATTAAAATAAATAAATAACGCTCATCACAGACTGTCGATCCATCGATTGACATACAGCTAAATATTGGGACTAGTGTATGGCAAGTATCATCCCAACACCCGTGTCGGGTTTCACACAACAACAATTTACATACACAAATCATTGGTTAATAAATTTATCCGATTATAATTTGGTTCGAATTATCTCTACACGACTAACATGTAAATGACCTTATTTCTTAGTCTAACAAAGCATATTAACAAATGGTCGTTTTTATATTAACATCGATCAAATGTAAATATCATGATTTTAATGAATCGATACCTACTTAACAAATGAACATTTTTCTAATGCACTATATAAATGATAATGTTTTGAATAAACAAAACATATAATGATTACTTTTCTACTGCATGTAAATGGTAATGTTTTGAATAAACAAAACATATAATGACAAAGGATTATTTTTCTACTAACAGGTAAATGATAATGTTTTGATTAAACAAAACATAAAATGATTCTTTTTCTAAGTTCCTAATATTAACATTAAAAATGTGTTTTTAATGTGAAACATATTTCATAATGAAATATGTAAATTTTTCTACTCTTTATAATATTAACATTAAAAATGGGTTTTTAATGTGAAACATATTTCATAATGAAATATGTATATTTTTCATTACATGATTTATTTTCAACAAGGGAATACAAATAAAAACATAACTTTTTATTTCATGCTTTATTTGCAACAAGGAATGCAGATAAAAATTTAACTTTTTATTTCTAGTTTTATTTACATCAAGGAATGTAAATAAAAGAAAATTGTAGCTTTTTAATTTCAATGTATATTTGAGTGTATGTAAAAAGGAACAAACTTATTTTCAATGAATATTTACATTAGTGAATGCAAATAAAGAATAAATCTTGTTTTCAATGAATATTTGCATTTGTGAATGCAACTAAAAGAATAAATCTTATTTTCAATGAATATTTGCATTTATGAATGCAAATAAAAGAACAAACTTTATTTTGAATATATATTTGCATTTGTGAATGCAAATAAAAGAACAAATTTTATTTTGAATATATATTTGCACCTCTAACCAAGTTTGACCAAAAATGTATATTTATTTCACTAATTCAAGTTTTGATAAAAATGTGAATTTTCCATTCACTAATCAAGTTTTGAGAAAAGTGGTATTTCAATTCAATAATCAAGTTTTGATAAAAGTGATATTTTCAATTCACTAATCATATTTTGACAAAAATGTGATTTCATTTCACTAAACATGTTTTTACAAAAATGTTGTTTTTGTTCTAATGTACTTTTTTACACTACGAATGATATTTTATCCTTAATATACATTTTTCACTAAAAATGATCAAAATAATATTTTATTTATATTGAAGTGACAATATAATTTAATTCAACAAATATAAAAATCCATTTTTTTTTGTTTAATATATATTGTTGAACAAAATATGAACAACCATGATTTATTTTAACCAACGCATATAGATCTATAATTTAACGAACTAATCTATGTTCGTAGATCACCAACATACAGACAATCATCCACAATATCATCACATAACAGATCTGAATTATACACATTCAATCATCACTTAGCGGATAAATTAAATAATTAATTATTAAAAAGAAGAAATCTCACCTTGATCAGTTTTAATATTGATTTTCATTTATGTACGGTTCAGATTCGATTTTGCCCCAAATCCTGATTTGCTCAGTTTCGTAGCGTAGATCTGATTTTTACGGTTCCAACGCACCTGAAATCATTTGATTTCGTTTTCGTTTGCTTAAATTATGGTACTTCAAACATTAAACATCTTAATAGAATAATTAGTTTAAAAATTAATTTCCTTAAACCTTAGTTATAAAATTAGGCCGTTCTTCTCTTCCTGTTAGCACCTGTATCGTTCAAACCCAACTTTTTCCCTTTAATCCATCCCTGCGCGCGCCACCAGAGGGGGTTAAACCCTGATCAGACACCGCCCCACCATGCGCTGACGTGGCACCATCCAATGCCCCCGAGCCTGGCCAACTCGCACCCCCTTGCCTTGCGAGTTCCCCTCCAAACGCCCGGCCTTTGCGACAGCAATACTCCCAATTTACCATGTTAAATTCGATCTTGACCGTTGAGAAGCTAGAGCTCGCAATGCTCTTCGATTTGGTGTTAGGATATTTGGATTTTGTTGTGTGAATTGGAAGAACGAGAGGAAAGAAATTCGGAGCGTTTTAGCCATTGAAGATTGTATACGGAGGCTACAGGATAGAGGATTAGGGTTGAGCGTATTCAACTGTATTTATACAGTGTATTTTCCCTTTTATTTAATTCTTTTAATTCAAAAATTATTGTTTAGCGTCCCGTACTCCAAATCAAACCCAACGAGTGTCGCCCCCAACTAATAACCCCCATCCCGGACACAGTGGAACATGTTTCATAACCCAATTCGGCTGCTAAGATATGTTTTTCTTTAAATTAAATTATAAATCATTTAATTATTAAATTCAAACGTATATTTTAAATTACCGGGGCCACATACAACCTCTAAAAATTACAGAAAAATATTTCTAGTCATGTTTTGACGATACGGTTCTAACAAGACTAATTTCGTCGAATTCTGAGACTATCTGAAAAATGGCTATTTTCCAGTCGATTAAATTTGACTAAAACAGTCAAAACACATTTTCTTTTACCACGCTCACATATTAATTCGAAAACTTATGAAAATTGAAACTTAGCAATAATTTGACATTCCGGTTCCAACAAAAGTGGTTTCGTCGAAAACCGAGGTCGTTTGTAAAATGACTATTTTTAAGGCCAATATATTATATTAAAATATATATAAATTCTACAGCGACTTTTCTAAATTTTAAACTGGACATATGTTTCTATTTTCAAGGTGAAATTTCAGTTTCTCAGATTCGTTAGAAAGATGTGGTTAAACAGATTTAAATATTTCTTGTTTCTCTCAATTCTGATTTAAAATGAATTCCGTACAGTCAGTCAAAGTTTGAAATCAAATTTTCAAACGCTGTTTTAAACTACTTTTATAATTAAAGTAAATTTATTCATTTTAACATAAATTTTTAGTCGTTATTCTTTAAAATAAGTTGTTTTAAACATCCTAAATCCATTAAAATTTCTAAAATAAAAAATTTAAATTGGCCCCAAAATTCCGGGTTGTTACAATCGCCCCCACTTAATATCTTTTCGTCCTCGAAAAGGAATGTAGCTAAAAATTGTTTAATTAACCAACTCAACTTTATTGGTTTCCATAATCTTGTTAGTTAAATTAATTTTCATTTCTATACTTTTATTAGTTAAACTAATAATCAAACATCACAACCAGCAATTAATTATGTGATTAACTTTTCAAATATATATAACCTTTATATATAGACAAAAATCATATTTTTATTGCAAACCACAGAAATGTGTACTGACTAAGTGTTGGTTCTCATACCAGTCAATGGAAATATATAGATATACCACCTTTGAAACTCGAACATAAATACTGGTGATGGTGCACCGATCATTAGAATTATCTCCGGGCGACTAGAGTGTGATTCTATATCTACCCAGTATATTAAAACTTCGAATATCTGTTAATTACTCGTATATTCGAAACCTTTATATACTCGATTGTCCACATTAAATTATAATGATATTCTCAAATACGTATTTTAAGATAAAAATTTTAAAACTAAATTTGTTTTTACTTTTAATTTTTAAGAAAATAATACTCTTCACACTCGTTCTAGGATACTACTGATCCCATCTCTAACGAGTTATTCTTATTGGATATTACTAATCCAATCTCTGATGAATTATTTTGTTCGGTTCTAATGTGTCTTGTTCTCGAACGCTGTAAACCAAAGCTCTAATACCAAATGTGACGACCCAAACTTCCCAGTAAAGGAAAGTCTAGATTACTTTGAGAACAATACACATCAGAACACAAACTGAAGAACATTTATTGTTGATTACAACAATTACATCATAGAACAAGAATATAACAGAGTATGAATATTTATTACACAATAGAAATACAATAATATCAGAGATTTAAATTACATCTACATAGCAGCGGAAAATATTACAAATACACAACCGAAAGGAATACACGGATACAGAGCTTTCCGAATATCGCTTCAGCTGTAAACAGGATCCTGTAAATATCTGTAAAAAGCTACTCGACTGCCCAAGTGGAAAATATGGGCACCCGAGTTTGCCAGTGAAACAAACTACAGGTCAGTCATGGGACTGGTATGAGAAATCTTAACTTAACCTATATAATGATAAGAATAAGGCTAATCACAGGACCACGCCGCTAACGCGGAACGAGTTTACTCCATTGGATTGCCAGTGCATAAAATAAGGTAAACCGTTAAACAACGCAATGCTTTTTAGAAAAAATGAAACCATTATAAGACCCAAGTCCCATCACACAATGCAACGTAAATCGGAGGATAGGGTTTTACCTTATAATGGTCAAAAGATGCTTGATACGATAAAACGGATTTAATATTAATACTAGTGTATATATGTTTTAATAAAACATTTCAATCATAATGTATCATTCATAGACGACATGGGTACCATATATTATGTCGCCATACTAGTTCTACAATCAAAACTGCAAGGTCATATTGGAAATTGGAATTCCATCATGAGTCGAGGCTAGGGGAAAGCTCCTCTTCGATTCAAGACACTCTAGCAAATGCCTTAGGATCCCCCGCAGTGAACCCTTGGAGCGGTAGGGTCGGTCCCCGCCTATCGGCAGTGGATTAGTTATGCCTGAACACACGCTTCCCGGTTCCTTTGAACCTATAGTATGACCACTAACGGCCTATAAAAATCCTAGATGCCACAAAATCTATCATCCACATAAGTAAAATGCCATCCAGTTTAAGCACTGACACTACCACTAGCTAGAAAGAAACGTGTGCACTCCCTACGGTCGATATCCCGTTTTTGACACATACCGGGGTGTGAGGCTCGCGAAGTCACGATATACACAAAGCTATGCCGTAATAGGCTATACTTTGATCATCCCACAAGCCCCTGCTTTTCAACAAAAGCCTTGATCATTTGCATCTTGGCGTGCCACGTTGACAATTCACGCCATGCGATCAATCACTATTAATACATACCAGGGTGTTAAGCAGAGAATAAATCCTCCACCACCAAACAGACATACATTAACAAAAATTGATTTAATTCACACGGAACGAAATCCAATGTCAGACACGCATCCATTTACTAGCTTATGCTCTGGGTCTGAGCGAAAACCAAATCTGAACAATCAACAATAGTCCGGACGGCCACCACTGAAGCCCCTTCAAGGTAGCTACTCCCATCAAGGGTCTCTGTAGCAACACATCCATTCGATGTGAAGATCGTCGGTCTTCAACCACCGTCTTCATCTTCGACTCTTCATCGTCGTAGTAATTATTCGGAATGGGTTAAACCTGGTCTTCCCGAATAACTCACGTATTTTATAATTAAAAATCAAATACTATAAAAACACATCAAACGCCTCATTCCAATTCAGAATATTCTTCTAATAAAATATTCGCATTATTTTATCAAAGATAGACTCTTTAAATTATTCTTAAATCTTACTTTTAAAGATTTATTAAGAACCCAATTTGGTTTTAAATATCACAAATCATTATTCAATGATTAATTAAATTTAAGAAATTAATTTTATCTTTAACTGGGTTAAAGAACTAATGTCATTTTAAAACACCGTTCACGATAAACTCAAAATCGACTTCCATTAAATATGGAATCTTCACAGAAATCAAATCAATATATAATCGTTATATATTTCTGTATCCGACCAATAATATAAATGGAATAACGGCAAAGCCTCTTAAATTCCATATGTAGTATCGATCTTCTTTTACAGAAGCTTATCTCGGTTATTATTAATTCGAATTCCATTCAATTCCAATTTAATATATTAAATTGGAAAACTTTACTTTTGGAAAATTCCCATTTAAATCTTGATACAAGATTTATAAATTCCAAATCATATTCTTACTGTTAACTGAGTTAAAGAACAGATGTCATTTAAAAACATTATTCACGATAAACTCAATTCACAAATCATTTTTATTCCAATTACAAAATATAGTTTGAAACTCTAGTAATCTTAATTAAAAGATTTATTCTTTTCAACTTCGTTTAAGAAAGGTGTTATTGAAGACACCATTCACGACAAACCCAAAATCCAATTAATTTAATTTAATTTCAATTAAATATTCACTAATTGGAAAACTTCATTAAATCTTAATTTAATGATTTATTCTAGTTAATAACTAGTTCATTTAATAAAAATATATTTTTATCTTTTCAAATATGGAATTTTTCATCCCAGTTCTTTCTAAATCATTTATTATGATTTTACATAATTTATTAATATTTTTAATAATTTTATTATCACTCGTACAGTCGGTTTCCAATAACGGCCACCGAACTGCATCCATAGCGACCTTTTCCAAATTTGATTTGGACATAATTCCAAACCCAACCGTTAGATTCCAAAACTCTTATATTCATTGGAAAGCTCTTTTCGATACGAACCCAACAGTTCTGGTTTTAGGAGAATCCGACGGTCAGATCTCCCGTTACGTCAATTTAAAGTTAATGGTCGAAATTCGCGAACGGTCGCTGCGCAGCGCGTTCTATTCAGGCCATTATATAAATATATAATATATATATATCGTCGATTTCTATTTAAAACATATTTTAAACATTTGCAAATTCGTTAAAAATGATTTTAACTTCATTCTCAACTTTAAAGCAAAATTGAATATTCTATATCTTTATTATATTAAAATAATAATATTTCAAAATACCATATTTTTGAAATCACTTCTTTTTAATATTCATTATAAAATGAATAAAAATCAATCAATAACCCATTCGGGTTAAATTAGCGTTTCTACATAACACGGCTTCATATTTTTATATTTTATCCTTCAATGAATATTATCTTAAAATATTAGTTATTTTAAAATATTCTTTATTTTAAACGATTCTTTGTTTTAAAATATTCTTTATTTTAAAACATGGTTTTATTAAAGATATTCTGAACCGGAGCGCGACTCAATCAATTACCATATAAATTCGGTCATATGGATTTCATACATTGCATACGTATATAACAGTAATGATAAATAACCACTAAACAATCCATTCACATCCAAAGTGAAATTTATAACTGTGCAAGCATCAAAATAAATAAATAACGCTCATCACAGACTATCAATCCATCGATTGACATACAGCTAAATATTGGGATTAGTGTATGGCAAGTATCATCCCAACACCCGTGTCGGGTTTCACACAACAACAATTTACATACACAAATCATTGGTTAATAAATTTATCCGATTATAATTTGGTTCGAATTATCTCTACATGACTAACATGTAAATGACCTTATTTCTTAGTCTAACAAAGCATATTAACAAATGGTCATTTTTATATTAACATCGATCAAATGTAAATATCATAATTTTAATGAATCGATACCTACTTAACAAATGAACATTTTCTAATTCACTATATAAATGATAATGTTTTGAATAAATAAAACATATAATGATTACTTTTCTACTGCATGTAAATGGTAATGTTTTGAATAAACAAAACATATAATGACAAAGGATTATTTTTCTACTAACAGTTAAATGATAATGTTTTGATTAAACAAAACATAAAATGATTCTTTTTCTAAGTTCCTAATATTAACATTAAAAATGTGTTTTTAATGTGAAACATATTTTATAATGAAACATGTAAATTTTTCTACTCTTTATAATATTAACATTAAAAATGGGTTTTTAATGTGAAACATATTTCATAATGAAATATGTATATTTTTCATTACATGATTTATTTTCAAAAAGGGAATACAAATAAAAACATAACTTTTTATTTCATGCTTTATTTGCAACAGGGAATGCAGATAAAGATTTAACTTTTTATTTCTAGTTTTATTTACATCAAGGAATGTAAATAAAAGAAAAATGTAACTTTTTAATTTCAATGTATATTTGAGTGAATGTAAAAAGGAACAAACTTATTTTCAATGAATATTTACATTAGTGAATGCAAATAAAAGAATAAATCTTGTTTTCAATGAATATTTGCATTTGTGAATGCAAATAAAAGAATAAATCTTATTTTCAATGAATATTTGCATTTATGAATGCAAATAAAAGAACAAATTTTATTTTGACTATATATTTGCACCTCTAACCAAGTTTGACCAAAAATGTATATTTATTTCACTAATTCAAGTTTTGATAAAAATGTGAATTTTCTATTCACTAATCAAGTTTTGATAAAAGTGGTATTTCAATTCAATAATCAAGTTTTGATAAAAGTGATATTTTCAATTCACTAATCATATTTTGACAAAAATGTGATTTCATTTCACTAAACATGTTTTTACAAAAATGTAGTTTTTGTTCTAATGTACTTTTTTACACTAAGAATGATATTTTATCCTTAATATACATTTTTCACTAAAAATGATCAAAATAATATTTTATTTATATTGAATTGACAATATAATTAAATTCAACAAATATAAATGTAACACCCCGTATATTCTATAACAGTTAAATTCACAAATTAAAGTATGATTAATTTCAAATCAAAGAATTAAGGGAAATGGGATACGCCATTGCGTTCGTCTCGGAATTCTGCTTGAGATAGAGTCCGAGTTTGCGTAAAACGGACTCCGTATGAGGGAGATATGACCTCCAGAAGTTTCAGAATTCAGTTTAAAATTCAAACAGACAGAAACAGCTCAGAACAAATTCAAATTTCAAAAAAAATCGGACCCAGGTTGGACTGGGCGGGAATTTTCCCGCCCAAGGCACCCAGGTCGACTGGGTAGTCGACCCGGGCCACCCAGGTCGACTACATAGTCGACCTGGGGGTCGACTGGGTAGTCGACCCGGGCCACCCAGGTCGACTACATAGTCGACCTGGGGGTCGACTGGGTAGTCGACCCGGCCCCTGAGCCAGGTCGAACCCAGCCCCTCCTGGCTGGCCTGGTCAGTGCTTGGCCGAATTTCTGAGTCTTGCCTTGTCACTAGGGCTAGGTGTCAGCTCCTGATTGGTCTCTCCTTCAAACGAACGGCTAATATTCATCCAAGCTCCATCGACGGTCCTAATCAATTCACAAACTCTATAAAAAGGACCTAAGACTCCACCTAATTCATACAAATAAAAATGAGAATAAGACCGTCATGTTGTTGAAGAAAGACTAGGAGTAGCCGTCAAAATTGAGAGACGATTAGGAGACGATTCGAAAGCTTAAAGCAACGACAACTAAATCAAAACAACGCCTACAACAAAGGATAACATCTCCAAATTCAGAATTCAGATTCCTGAATTGAAGATTCGTCATACGTTGTAAGTAGAGTGCTAATCCGATGTGAATGAATAATTGAGTTTTGGTTTGTGTAAAATGAGAAATGGAATTGTACTTAATTTGTGGTGATAATAATTCATAATTGTATGTTGCTATGATTCTAATCGATTTGGGATGTTGTGGTATAACGATGTTAGACCTATTGGATATTTGCAAGTATGTGATTCATGTTGAAAGTTAACAACTATATGTTTGTGGTAGTTTATTACAACACCTATTGGATAATTGCAAGTATATGATTCATGTTGAAAGTTAACGACTATATGTTTGTGGTAGTTTATTTGAGATTCATGCAAGTATATGGTTCACTATTATGCCAACATGATGTATATTTTTATAATCACTTTTAGTGTAGTTGGATCCATTTGGGTATTATGACTCATATGAATTTATGTTGGAATTGGCATCATGATTCAAGTGTAAAACCATACTTTTGTATTAGTGACAAAAGCAAGCATCTTTGTGAACTTGTATTAATTCTATGAACATGACTAGATTACGGTTGGTGTTATGCCTAATTGAAACATGTTTTAGGCCTATGTTGTTATCAAACTCATATGATAATATATATGACAAATAATTAAGTTAGATTCACATTTTTAAATGCAAGTTCACATGACTAGATTAAAACCATGATTCATGTTAGGTATGTTTCATGTCAAGATTATATGCTATTACAATGCAAGTTTACAAGTGCCTAATTTATGTTAATTAGATCGTTATGTTGCAAGTTCATGCGTTCACACTCCCCTCTTGATGTTACTTAGAATATATAAACACCATGTTCTAAGCCTCCCCTTTTCATGTGGCTAAGTTGGGCTTAATTGTTAAGCCCAACATATGTTATAATATAGAATGTATAAAACGGGGGTAATGACGTTGGGTTAAAAATATAAAACATATATGTTGGCATGTCTGACGCATGCCAATGACTTTGAGAACATTTAAGGGGTATAAATTAATTTTACCCAATAAAGATGAATTTGAATAATGGGTTGCAAATATTTACATATAAAAAGAAAAGAGACAAAATATGTAAACTTAGAAAATACGATGTGTTTAACCCGAGGTTGGATTGAGTTGTGATGTAAACCTGCCCGGAACCGCCCGGCTGTCCAGTAGTCACAACAATACCTATCCAATGTGGGTGGTTAAACATTGAGCCCAATAAAGACCCGAGGTTAGACTGAGTTGTGACGTAAGACTGCCCGGAACCAACCGGCAACGGGCAGTCACAACAATACCTGTCTAATGTGAGAGGTCGAGGCTTTAATAAGATAATTAAGGCCGAGTCAGGATTGATAGGATTAAGTAAATTAAATTAATACTTAATCAAATTGAACATGCTAAACTATACAGACTGATTGGGGGTTAGGTTTACAAAACACTTAAATAACTTAGCATGTTGGCTAGAAATCGAAAACCTAGTAGCGGGGGACCCTTTTCAGCTGTAACCCTACAAGGTGTATCAGGATACCCTGAACTAGGCAGGGTGGGGCACGATTACTGGGCTGACTGTAAGAGGTCAAATCGACGGCGGTGGTGCAGCAGTGTAGGTTCTAACGGGGTGCGGGCGTGCACACACTCCGGCGCAGAAAAATTAGGCACTGGGCACCAGTAGTATACCTGTGCATTCTAGAAATTGTGTCGGGCCGCCACCATGGGACTTGATACACCCCATGGTGGGACCAGCATAGGTAACTACAACATCGGGGGGTCGTAAGACACATGTAACTATGGGAGTAGGAGCCGATCATTAGAAATGGATCACTTCACCCTGATTATGGGGTGTCTGTTGGAAACCAGTTTATAGGGGTGCAAAGATTAATATGGGGTACGATAGTACATTCGACTCTTGGCAACTTAACTTAGCTTATAGTGCTTTCCCATTTCCAGTTTGTACTTATCGTGCTCATTTCTTTATTCATAGACTGAATAGTCCTAGACTTACTCAGGCTTTATGTCTGACTCTACTTTTCTTTCGTCCCCCCCCCCCCCCCCCCAAGGTCCACAGGGAGGGAATACCGCAGCTTAACCAGTTTTTACATCCAGCTTGAAGAGAAAGAATGTAATTCTTGGATCTCTTTCGTTTTGGAATATGGCTTTGGACAACAATTATGGGACTTATGCAGTTTACTTATGTTTTTATGCTTCTTTAAATAATGAAATCAAGACAGTTATGAAAATGTAATGTTTTTGGGAGTATTGTAAGACAATTATGGCATGGTTTGTGTAACACGTATTTTAAAGAAATAAAAGTTGTTGTTGTTTTCCGCTGTTCAAAAATATGTGTATTTATATATGTCTTGTGTATCTGTGACTTATACTTATAAACCTCCACCAAAATTAGGGCATTCCCTTTGAGAGTGACCCTAACGGAGGTGGGGTGTTTCACTTGGTATCAGAGCATAGGTTTGCCAGATAAGATAAAAAGTTTTGAAAATTTATTTTCAAAAGAAAATTTAAAGAAGCATTTTTAAAGATAAAATGTTATTTTATTTTAAAAAGGCATAGTCCCCCCAAAGCCATAGGTACTATCTTTTATCCTTCGTTTTGAATCTATTCTTTTTGTTTCAGCATGTCCGAAGAACTTAACTTGCCAGAGGGTATACCAATACCTGGTTGGTTTAGACGATTCTTAGAAGCAAGGGCCAATCAGCCAGGTCCTACCGTTCCTCCTCCCCCAGCTGCAGCAGCACCTCTTCCTCCACCTCCTCCGCGGGGTAATACTTTTGCTAAGATATGTAAAGATTTTAAAGCTATGGGAGGAAAGGACTTTCATGGAACCGAGTCCTTCGTGGCAGCCAGGAATTGGCTAAAGGAAACCGAGGACTTATTCGTCATCTTTGAGGTAGAAGATAGGCAGAAGGTACAACTGGCAGTATGGCTACTTAAAGGTGAGGCTTCCTACTGGTGGGAAGTCACCAATGCAAAAAGACCAGTGGAAACATGGGAGGACTTTAGGGCAAGGTTTGAGGCTAAATTCCTCTCAGAAGCTGAAAGGAGTCTTCAGTTGGAAAAATTCTTATTTCTTAAGCAAGGGAATATGACAGTCAAAGAGTATGTTAATCAGTTCGATCAGCTGGCTAGGTTCGGACTGGACCTAGTCAACACTCCGCACAAGAAGGCTCTCCGCTTTGTCAAGGGATTGAATGAGCCATTACATAGTTTGGCCATGACCCATATACCCATGGGAGCTACGTATGAAAGGTTGGTGCAGATGGCATTGCTGAACGAAGAGGATAAGGGCAAGAAGGAGACAAAGGCAGAAAGCTCTCAAGGGAAGAAAGAGGGTTTACAGCCTAAGAAGACAGACTTTAAGAAGGGCGGGAAAGACAACAAAGAGAAGAGGAAGGGTAATTTATGTGGCAAAGTGGGGCACTTAGTGAAAGATTGCCAGAAAAAGAAGGCCAAGTTGAATGGTGGGTACTTTTCTTGCGGTGAAACGGGCCACATGGCTAAGGATTGCCCAAAGAAGCGAGGGCAGGGGCAGAGGGCTGGATCCACCTCAGGGGCATAGGTTCATGTGCTAGAAGCGCCACCTCTGCAACAGCGAGGTATAAATACTTCTGTAGAAAGTGTAGTTTATCTTTATGATCACCCAGTTCGCACTTTATTTGATTCTGGCGCTTCACACTCCTTTATTTCATCTGCTTTAGTAGAATCTCTGCACCTAGAAACTAGTATGGTAGAGGACCCCTTAATTGTTTCAAATCCAATTGGGGGCCCAGCTCATTTGTCTATGATATGTGTGGGATTGAAAATTTCTATTCTAAGCGTAGAATTTAGATGTTGTGCCTTTGTTTTGGGCTTCTCGGGATATGGTTTGATTTTGGGCATGGATTGGCTATCCAGTAATGGTGCCATCCTTGATTGTGAAAAAAAGGTGGTTAGCTTCTGACCCAACTCGGTAACACTCTGGAAATTACTTGTAATCCCTCTTATGCGGTTATGCTTAGTTATCTCGAATCGCTAGATGCTTCTGTTGAGAGTTTGCAATCGGTTAGAGTGGTCCGTGAATATCCAGATGTCTTCGAAGAGGTGAAGGGCTTACCTCCGAAGCGGGAGATAGACTTCCGCATATATCTTGTAGATAATGCAAAGCCCGTTGCGTTGCCCGTTAGACACATGGCTCCACGGGAAAGGAAAGAGCTCAGTAAACAGATTAAAGAGCTTCTAGAGAAGGGGCTCATTAGAAGGAGCATTTCAGAATGGGGCGCTCCAGTGGTGTTCGCCACAAAGGCGGATGGTTTACTCCGTCTATGTGTTGACTATAGGGAGCTCAACAAGCTAACGAAAAAGAATAGGCACCCTCTCCCCAGAATTGACGATCTGTTTGATCAGCTGGTAGGAGCATCTGTTTTCTCCTAACTCGATTTGGCGACCGGTTTTCATCAGCTAAGGGTGGCTGAAGATAGCATCGATAAGACAGCATTCAGAACCCCAGATGGCTTCTTTGAATGGCTTGTCATGCCTTTCGGCTTGACAAACGCACCCGCTTACTTCGTGGACCTGATGAGTAGGGTGTTCAGAGAATTCCTCAACAAGTTCGTAGTGGTCTTCATAGACGATATCTTGATCTTCTCAAAGAGGGAAGAAGAACATGCTCAGCATTTAAGGGCAATCATGGAAACTCTGCGAGTCCATCAGCTAAAAGCCAAATTCTCCAAATGCCACTTTTGGAGAGAGGAAGTAAGGTTTCTTGGGCACCTAGTATCCAAAGAAGGGTTAGCTGTGGACCCTGCTAAGGTAATAGCGGTACAGGATTGGAAGACACCAAGGAATGCAACTAAGGTCCGAAGTTTTCTAGGACTAGCGGGTTTCTACCAAAAATTCATAATGTATTTTGCGAAAATCTCAGCTCCACTCACAAGGCTGACAAAGAAAAATCTAGTGTTCAATTGGGACTTGGATTGCGGTTTTCTTTCCAACGACTAAAAAGGGCTCTTACAACAGCCCCATTTCTGACGTTGCCAGATGGAAGCAAGATGTTCATAGTTTATACAGATGCATGTGGGACAGGGCTAGGCGTTGTCTTAATGCAAGAAGGAAGGGTAGTAGCTTATGGTGGAAGGAAGTTGAAAGTGCATGAAAAGAACTACCCGACCAACGATCTTGAGTTAGCCGCCATCGTCTTTGCACTCAAGTCTTGGCGACACTATCTCCTAGGTGAGATGTTCGAACTGTATACTGACCATAAATCTTTGAAATCTCTCTTCTCGCAGAAGGACCTTAACTTGAGGCAACATAGATGGATGGAGTTTCTTGCCTCGTACGATTTCGAGATCTCCTATACACCGGGCAAAGGAAACGTAGTGGCAGACGCGTTGAGCCGAAAGAAACTGACCCTAAGCCCGCTGTTTGTTGAAAGGCAAAGCCTAGAATTTATAGCCAGCTTTGACTTTAGGCCCTCCTTCGATTTTGTACCGGGCTTGCTAGCATCTCTCGAAGTACGCCCGACTTTAGTGGACTCAATAGGGACAACACAACGCGAAGACCCTCAGCTTGTGGAAACGATTGATAGGCTAATTAGGGGTGAGACTTCAAGTCACCTCAACAGATACTCCATCGACGATAAGGGTTGGCTAAGGCGAGATGGACGACTATGCGTCCCACAGACAAGGGATTTAGTAAAGGCGGTTCTCGAGGAAGCTCATCACTCCAAGATGACGATACATCCAGGCGGAGATAAAATGTACAAGGACATAAACAGAACTTTCTTTTGAAGCGGCATGAAGAAGGACGTGGCAGATTTTGTTTCTAAGTGTGTGATTTGCCAACAGGTTAAGGCAGAGCAGAAGAAGCTTGGCGGTCTGCTTCATCCTCTAGAGGTCCCGCAGTGGAAGTGGGATAGCATCTCAATGGACTTCATTGATGGGCTGCCTAGGTCTAGAAGAGGCAACACTAGCATTTGGGTAATAGTGGATAGGATTACTAAAAGCGCCCACGTTTTACCTGTCAAGAGTAAAAGGACTGCCTCATCCCTAGCATCTCTTTATCTCAAGGAAATTGTTCGACTCCATGGAATACCCTCCAGCATTGTTAGTGACCGAGACCCTATCTTCACAAGTGAGTTTTGGCGGAGTCTACAAGAAGCGGTAGGCACACAGTTATGCTTGAGTAAAACCTATCACTCCTAAACCGACGGCCAGACAGAAAAAGTGAACAGAGTTTTGGAGGACCTTTTAAGACTGTGCGTCCTGGTTTTCGGAGGGACGTGGGAAGACCATCTTCCTTTGGTGGAATTTGCCTACAACAACAGCTACCAAGCCACCATCGGAATGGCGCCCTTCGAGGCTTTATATGGAAGCCTGTGCCGATCGCCCACTTGTTGGTGGGAGTCTACTGATAAGCTCATACTTGGACCAGATATGATCCGAGAGACTTCAGAGAAAGTAGACTTAATACGGAGAAGAATGAAGACAGCCCAAGACAGACAAAAATACTACGCAGACAAGAGAAGGACCAACCTTGAATTTGAGGTTGGGGACAGAGTTTTTCTTAAGGTATCTCCTCTAAGGAACGTTGTTCGTTTTGGATCCACTGGAAAGCTAGCACCAAAGTTCGTAGGGCCGTTTCCTATTATCGAGAAAATTGGGAAAATGGCCTATAGATTAGAGCTACCTGAAAAACTAGCCGGAATTCACAACGTTTTTCATGTTTCGCACCTCCGAAAATGTCTACATGAATCTGCTGAAGTGGTAGAGCCAAACATCCTAGAAGAAGCTGAAGTGGAAAGCGAAGCAACCGTGAGGAAAGTTCCAACACGCATCTTAGGGACGGAAGTGAAAAGCTACGCAACCGCGAAGTCAAGCTCGTCAAAGTTCAGTGGAGCGACGCCGAGGGAGACGCAACTTGGGAAACTGAAGCTAGAATACGCGCAGCCTACCCTTTTATTTTCGAGGGTACATCTTTGACCTTTCTTTTTCCTTAAGTTGCACTTTTATCTATCTTTTTAGGTATATCTCCGCGACCTTATCCTTTAGGTAAGAAACCCTTTGGATGAAAACATGTAATTGAAACATGTTATGGATGATGGTTGCAAGTGGTTGCAAGTGATTGCTAGTGGTTGCTCGTGGTTGCATATACACACACAATCTAGGTTTTAGATCGGCTCAGTCACTTCATATTGCATATGCACATATGTATTTATATTCATATATGGTTGAAGTTTAACGTGTTGGCATATGGATATTGCATTTATATATGAATGATTGTGCACTCATGTAGAATCATGAATTGGAAAATTTGCATACATAATGGATTCATGACACTTACATAATTTGCATTAAGGAGGTCAACTGAATCAGTAGGCCGACAGATTTTGCATTAGATAAGTACATGTACACACAATTCGCATATGATCATGAAGCATTAGAAGTCTTTTAAGGACAATGGATGCTCGTGTTTGATGGATGAGTAGATGGACGTTTGGATGTTAGGATATACATTCTTCCTAAACTTGAAGATTTCGGGGACGAAATCCTTTTAAGTATGGGAGAATGTAACACCCCGTATATTCTATAACAGTTAAATTCACAAATTAAAGTATAATTAATTTCAAATCAAAGAATTAAGGGAAACGGTATACGCCATTGCGTTCGTCTCGGAATTCTGCTTGAGATAGAGTCCGAGTTTGCGTAAAAGGGACTCCGTATAAGGGAGATATGACCTCCGGAAGGTTCGGAAGTCAGTTTAAAATTCAAACAGACAGAAACAGCTCAGAACAAATTCAAATTTCAAAAAAAATCGGACCCAGGTTGGACTGGGCAGGAATTTTCCCGCCCAAGGCACCCAGGTCGATTGGGCAGTCGACCTGGGGGCCACCCAGGTCGACTGGGTAGTCGACCTGGGGCACCCAGGTCGACTACATAGTCGACCTGGGAGTCGACTGGGTAGTCGACCTGGCCCCTGAGCCAGGTCGAACCCAGCCCCTCCTAGCTGGCCTGGTCTGTACTTTGCCGAATTTCTGAGTCTTTCCTTGTCACTAGCGCTAGGTGTCAGCTCCTGATTGGACTCTCCTTCAAACGAACGGCTAATATTCATCCAAGCTCCATCGACGGTCCTAATCAATTCACAAACTCTATAAAAAGGACCTAAGACTCCACCTAATTCATACAAATAAAAATGAGAATGAGACCGTCATGCTGCTGAAGAAAGACTAGGAGTAGCCTTCAAAATTGAGAGACGATTAGGAGACGATTCGAAAGCTTAAAGCAACGACAACTAAATCAAAACAACGCCTACAACAAAGGATAGCATCTCCAAATTCAGAATTCAGATTCCTGAACTGAAGATTCGTCATACGTTGTAAGTAGAGTGCTATTCCGATGTGAATGAGTAATTGAGTTTTGGTTTGTGTAAAATGAGAAATGGAATTGTACTTAATTTGTGGTGATAATAATTCATAATTGTATGTTGCTATGATTCTAATCAATTTGGGATGTTGTGGTATAACGATGTTAGACCTATTGGATATTTGCAAGTATGTGATTCATGTTGAAAGTTAACAACTATATGTTTGTGGTAGTTTATTACAACACTTATTGATAATTGCAAGTATATGATTCATGTTGAAAGTTAATGACTATATGTTTGTGGTAGTTTATTTGAGATTCATGCAAGTATATGGTTCACTATTATGCCAACATGATGTATATTTTTATAATCACTTTTAGTGTAGTTGGATCCATTTGGGTATTATGACTCATATGAATTTATGTTGGAATTGGCATCATGATTCAAGTGTAAAACCATACTTTTGTATTAGTGACAAAAGTAAGCATCTTTGTGAACTTGTATTAATTCTATGAACATGACTAGATTACGGTTGGTGTTATGCCTAATTGAAACATGTTTTAGGCCTATGTTGTTATCAAACTCATATGATAATATATATGACACATAATTAAGTTAGATTCACATTTTTAAATGCAAGTTTACATGACTAGATTAAAACCATGATTCATGTTAGGTATGTTTCATGTCAAGATTATATGCTATTACAATGCAAGTTTACAAGTGCCTAATTTATGTTAATTAGATCGTTATGTTGCAAGTTCATGCGTTCACACTCCCCTCTTGATGTTACTTAGAATATATAAACACCATGTTCTAAACCTCCCCTTTTTCATGTGGCTAAGTTGGGCTTAATTGTTAAGCCCAAAATATGTTATAATATAGCGAATGTATAAAACGGGGGTAATGACGTTGGGTTAAAAATATAAAACATATGTGTTGGCATGTCTGACGCATGCCAATGACTTTGAGAATATTTAAGGGGTATAAATTAATTTTACCCAATAAAGATGAAGTTGAATAATGGGCTGCAAATATTTACATATAAAAAGAAAAGAGACAAAATATGTAAACTTAGAAAATACGATGTGTTTAACCCGAGGTTGGATTAAGTTGTGATGTAAACCTGCCCGGAACTGCCCGGCTGTCCAGTAGTCATAACAATACCTATCCAATGTGGGTGGTTAAACATTAACCCCAATAAAGACCCAAGGTTAGACTGAGTTGTGACGTAAGACTGCCCGTAACCAACCGGCAACGGGCAGTCGCAACAATACCTGTCTAATGTGAGAGGTCGAGGCTTTAATAAGATAATTAAGGCCGAGTCAGGATTGATAGGATTAAGTAAATTAAATTAATACTTAATCAAATTGAACATGCTAAACTATACAGACTGATTGGGGGTTAGGTTTACAAAACACTTAACCAACTTAGCATGTTGGCTAGAAATAGAAAACCTAGTAGCGGGGGACCCTTTTCAGCAGTAACCCTACAAGGTGTATCTGGATACCCTGAACTAGGCAGGGTGGGGCACGATTACTGGGCTGACTGTAAGAGGTCAAATCGACGGTGGTGGTGCAGCAGTGTAGGTTCTAACGGGGTGCGGGCGACACTCCGGCGCAGAAAAATTAGGCACTGGGCACCAGTAGTATACCTGTGCATTCTAGAAATTGTGTCGGGCCGCCACCATGGGACTTGATACACCCCATGGTGGGACCAGCATAGGTAACTACAACATCGGGGGGCCGTAAGACACATGTAACTATGCGAGTAGGAGCCGATCATTAGAAATGGATCACTTCACCCTGATTATGGGGTGCCTGTTGGAAACCAGTTTATAGGGGTGTAGAGATTAATATGGGGTACGATAGTACATTCGACTCTAGACAACTTAACTTAGCTTATAGTGCTTTCCCATTTCCACTTTGTACTTATCGTGCTCATTTCTTTATTCATAGACTGAATAGTCCTAGACTTACTCAGGCTTTATGTCTGACTCTTCTTTTCTTTCGTCCCCCCCCCCCCCCCAGGTCCACAGGGAGGGAATACCGCAGCTTGACCAGTTTTTACATCCAACTTGAAGAGAAAGAATGTATTGCTTGGATCTCTTTCGTTTTGGACTATGGATTTGGACAGCAATTATAGGACTTATGTAGTTTACTTATGTTTTTATGCTTGTTTAAATAATGAAATCAAGACAGTTATGAAAATGTATTGTTTTTGGGAGTATTGTAAGACAATTATGGCATGGTTTGTGTAACACGTATTTTGAAGAAATAAAAGTTGTTGTTGTTTTCCGCTGTTCAAAAATTTGTGTATTTATATCTGTCTTGTGTATCTGTGACTTATACTTATAAACCTCCACCAAAATTAGGGCATTCCCTTTGAGAGTGACCCTAACGGAGGTGGGGTGTTTCAATAAAAATCCATTTTTTTTGTTTAATAAATATTGTTGAACAAAATATGAACAACCATGATTTATTTTAACCAACGCATACAAATCTATAATTTAACGAACTAATCTATGTTCGTAGATCACCAACAAACAGACAATCATCCACAATATCATCACATAACAGATCTGAATTATACACATTCAATCATCACTTGGCAAATAAATTAAATAATTAATTATTAAAAAGAAGAAATCTCACCTTGATCGGTTTTAATATTGATTTTCATTTCTGTACGGTTCAGATTCGAATTTGCCCCAAATCCTGATTTGCTCAGTTTCATAGCGTAGATCTGATTTTTACGGTTCCAACGCACCTGAAATCATTTGATTTTGTTTTCGTTTGCTTAAGTTATGGTACTTAAAACATTAAACAATTTAATAGAATAATTAGTTTAAAAATTAATTTCCTTAAACCTTAGTTATAAAATTAGGCCGTTCTTCTTCCTGTTAGCACCTGTAGCGTTCGAACCCAACTCTTTCCCTTTAATCCATCCCTGCGCGCGCCACCAGAGGGGGTTAAACCCTGATCAGACACCGCCCCTCCAAGTGCTGACGTGGCACCATCCAACGCCCCCGAGCCTGGCCAACTCGTACCCCCCTTGCCTCGCGAGTTCCCCTCCAAACGCCCGGCCTTTGCGACAGCAATACTCCTAATTTACCATGTTAAATTCGATCTTGACCGTTGAGAAGCTAGAGCTCGCGATGCTCTTCGATTTGGTGTTAGGATATTTGGATTTTGTAGTGTGAATTGGAAGAACGAGAGGAAAGAATTTCGGAGCGTTTTAGCCATTGAAGATTGTATACGGCAGCTACAGGATAGAGGATTAGGTTTGAGCGTATTCAACTGTATTTATACAGTGTATTTTCCCTTTTATTTAATTCTTTAATTTAAAAATTATTGTTTAACATCCCGTACTCCAAATCAAACCCAATGAGTGTCGCCCCTAGCTAATAAACCCCATCCCGGACACAATGGAACATGTTTCGTAACCCATTTCGGCTGCTATGATATGTTTTTCTTTAAGTTAAATTATAAATCATTTAATTATTAAATTCAAACGTATATTTTAAATTACGGGGGCCACATACGACTTCTAAAAATTATAGAAAAATTATTTCTAGTCATGTTTTCATGATACGGTTCTAACAAGACTAATTTCGTCGAATTCTGAGACTGTTTGAAAAATGGCTATTTTCAAGTCGATTAAATTTGACTAAAACAATCAAAACACATTTTCTTTTACCACACTCACATATTAATTCGAAAAATTATGAAAATTGAAACTTAGCAATAATTTGACATTCCGGTTCCAACAAAAGTGGTTTCGTCGAAAACCGAGGTCGTTTGTAAAATGACTATTTTTAAGGCCAATATATTATATTAAAATATATATAAATTCTACAGCGAATTTTCTAAATTTTAAACTGGACATATCTTTCTATTTTCAAGGTGAAATTTCAGTTTCTCAGATTCGTTAGAAAGATATGGTTAAACAGATTTAAATATTTCTTGTTTCGCTCAATTCTGATTTAAAATGAATTCCGTACAGTCAATCAAAGTTTAAAATCAAATTTTCAAACTGCAGCGCTGTTTTAAACTCCTTTTATAATTAAAGTAAATTTATTCATTTTAAAATAAAGTTTTAGTCGTCATTCTTTAAAATAAGTTGTTTTAAACATCCTAAATCCATTAAAATTTCTAGAATAAAATTTTTAAATTGGCCCCAAAATTCCGGGTTGTTACATTGATCTTATACAAATACCACTATATTGTTTTACGATTATTTCTTTATAAATTTCTAGGAATAATATGAATCCATTTACTTGGTACTTTATATAACTATGTGCCTTGAACATCAGCCCGTTCACCAACCTCTAAAGGGTTGAATCAACATCACTAGTCTTCACCAGCTAAAAAAACAATAAATTAAAAGCATGGTCATGATGGTGTATAATCCACTTAAATACACTTGAATATATGAGAAGATGTAATACCTCATCACGTAACCATAGAGTAAAACTTTGACAAATTTCCATGGATGTAATGCTACTTCGATATTGAGATTTAGTATTTTTCACACGAACGGTATACTTTCTGTGATAAACATTTCAAAATGAATATGGGAGTAAATTTACGATAAAGAAAATTTAGAATAAACTAGTGAACTTACTTCTCTTATTCATCCGATCCATTGTACTTATTAAGGACCCATTTACAACTTGTTCAAACTGCACTTGGGTTAAGGTTATATCTTTACCACTATCTAGAGGCATCTCATCAGCAAACTCGTCATCTTTGTCTAAAAACGCTTCACGGGTATGTTTATGGATTCCATCACCTCTCTTTGGCATATACTCCATGCAGTAATAACTAGATTCTTGTACAATATATCCTTCTGCAATACACCTTCAGTACATCTTTTGTTGAGCACGTATCCTTTATATGTTTTAATCAACCTATGTAGGTAACCAGTTGTAAATAACTTGTATCCATTTAAATCGAACTATGAAGAATAAAACTAAATTAGTAATTTACCCTTCAAAAGGATACATCCATCTATATCTAAAATGACCACATATTAATGCTTCATTGGCTAAATGGACCATAAGGTGGATACTAATGTCAAAAAATGTAGGTGGAAAATATTTTTCAAGCATGCAAATCCTTATGTTGTGGATAAGAATGTTGAGGTACTACCGGAAGTAATTGTTGCATTATAACGTGATAATCATGCAACTTCATATTTGTTAGTTCAAGAGGATTGATGCTCACAATGTTGTTGAAGTTAGAATAAAATCAGCTAGGTACTTTCAGGTTTTTCAAAACGGTGCAAAACCGTATCTTTTCTTCTTTACTCAAAGTAAAAGCTGCCTATGGTTAGTTTTTTATTTGTTTCACGGTCTTCCCTCACGCACAATTTTTGTTTTATACCCATGGTTCATAAGTTCTTTCGTGCATTGATGTCATCTTTTAACTTGTCCTTGTGACTCATAATCATGCTAATTAGATGCTTAATGACATCCTTCCCTGTATGCGTCACATCTACATTATGTCAAATCAAATCAGCTTTCCAACATGGTGGATCAAATAAGATAGACATCGTATACCATGCAGGGTTATAGTTAAGGTCTTCATCATCAGTTTACTTTTTTTTCTTTTCGATCGATTTCTTGTTTTTTACCAACTTTTATCTTGATATTAGCTACTTGTTCGTCAACTTGATAACCATTCAGTGACCATGGAGGACAACGATATTCTTGTTCGTCATTAAAGTTTGCTTTTCATCTCGAAACTTGTTTTTATAGGAAGAAATCTTCAATGTTCCATATAACACATCTTCTTACTTTCAGGAAGATAACAAGAACAAGTATCTTCCCCACAAATAGGACATGCAAAATAGGTATGAGTTGTGCACCCCGATAAAGTGACGAATGCAGGATGATCATGAATCGCCCACAACATCCTAGCCCTCAATGTGAACTCTGAGCTATTGAATGAGTCAAACGAAATGACTCATTCTCATAACTACTTTAATTCATCTGTCAATGATTTTAAACAAACATCGATATCCTTTCCAGGTTGTTTTGGTCAGGAAACCAACAATGTCAACAGTGAGAACTCATTATCCATCCAAACATATATTTAAGAAATATAATTCTTATGTGAAGTTGTTCATAAAAGAAATGAAACAATCTGAAAAGTTGTAAATTTTGTAATGTTGCGGACCTATTGAATTAAACTCTATCGCAGCAGAAGTTTAATAGTCACACTAGTTTCATAAGTATATGGTACATGAATGATTGACTCTAGTGCAAGTGGGAGATTGTTAGAGTGTATTCCCTAGAGGCAATCCATTTGATGTGATTAATAACATTGTAGATGTTATTGTTTGAAATAAGAATATTCGGTTATGTTATATTTACTGTGTAATATAAATATTAACATAATGGAAGTCCTTAGAATAATAACACGAAATTATATAGTTCGAGTAAGACTTAAACTTAAGATTATATAATATATTAAGTATTATGATTCTTAAGTTTCCCTAGTCAAGTTTTATTGTTTCTATAGGACATCAATAAAATAATGAGACTAGTATGTTGATTGACTGATGATCAAATCTCTTTGATCATTAATATACGTGATATTAATGTCAAGACATAAATACATATTGGAGAATAGCATATTAAGATGACCCAAGGTGAGAAAACTACATGGAATATAAGTAACAGTATCATAAGTATTCTCATAGTGACAGTGATGCAATGGTCCTCAGACCTGAAATCATTATAATTTTATTCGAGGATATTTGTGTTTTGAAATAATCTAAAGTTACTTGTAATAGAGTGTACGATAACTTTGATTATTGGATACATCTCGAATTGAATGAAAATTATGAATGATCTAGATGGAATTTAACCCCAAATATGTTTGTGGTGATATCCATGGTCCTCTTGATTGAGTCAGACTATGAAATGCATGGCCATGCTCAAATATTGATTTGTTTTGTATAGTCTACTCATTGATCAAAATAAAAAGGATTAAATTATAAAGAGGATGATACGATCCATATCTCAAGTTTAATCCTGGATACATTGGTTAAAAGGATTATATTACATTGATACACTAGTCACGGAAATGTTGTATCGAATCGTTGATCTTATTATAACTTGGGTAGCAGCGACGTATTGCTAGATACCCATCACTGTTCATGATTTTAAATATGATTTAAAATCATTTCCAACGTTGTAATAACCTATGAGGTCACACAATAGAACGATATAAAAGAGAAATTATTTTGGACAAATAAAATATCAATATGTTGATATTTTATTTGAGGTTGGAATATGTATTCGGTTTGGATCCTATTTTTTATGGTTAACCTATATTTTATAAAGGAAAATATGTGTTCTTTTAAAGAATGCGACTAACCCTAAAATTGTGATAAGATTAGATCAAACAAAAAATTAACCGAAATCCTTTTCTCCAAAAACCTAAATAATGGCGGCTAGCACTGAACTCTTTTCCCTTCCTCAATTCAATCGAAGGAGGAAACATTCTTGTGGACTACTATAGAGGCATGGTACCTTGTCACACTTTCGATTTGATGCATCATCTTCATCTTGGTCCGGATTAATCTGGTTTCAGCTCGAAAGCTATATATCCCTAACCCTATTTAATATAAGTTTTGATTTATAATTTTTCGCATAGATCCTTGTTTTTAAATTATTAAAAAACACTTTGCTGAATGTCGATTTGATCGAAATTTTCCTACAGTGGTATCAGAGCCAGGTTTTGCGAGAAATTATAGATTGAACTAATTTTGTTGTTGTTTTTGTTCATGTTTGAATCACTGTATAAATGAAAGTTTCAGAAGTTAGTCTGAAATGATTAAAATTGGGTTTACAGTATGGATTTAATTTTGAAATTAATTTTTTTTAAACAAGAATTAATATCAGATATTAATTCTGTTTATATGATCTTAAATAATTGAAACTTGCGTATATGGTTTATGTTGAAATAAAATTATTTTAATTTAGTACGTATCAATGTCAGATATTGATTCTGGTTGCTAAATCTTACATAATTGAACCATGAACATTTGGATACGGACCCGAGCAGAGTATTGATCTGTTTATATGATTAAACATTTCCAAAGTTATTATCAAAATGTTTGATGGATAAGTATCTGATTAAAATTTGTATTACTGATTAATAGATAAATAAGATGTTTTTCAAAACGTTTTTGTTTTGATGAAATCATATATATGTAAAAAAAATTGAAACAAATTTTGATTTAACCTATGGATATGGATATAAAATCAAAACTAGCTTGATTTATGAATACTAAAACCATGACTTTGTAATATATATATATATCCATATTTGGTTTTATCAAAAGGGAATATATTTTGATTGTTGATCGAATAATTGAATATCAGATTCATAGCTGAACATGTTTTGCATTTTGTGATATTGAACCCATTGTTTTGAATAATTGAATATCAGACTGCCATTGTTTATCTTAAAATCCTAGATAATGTCTGAATTGAATTGTTTAATAATAATAATAATAATAATAATAATAATAATAAGTATGACTTATTAAAATCTTAAGATGAATTTGGACACTTTAATATCCAAACTGTCTAGCTTTGACACAATATTTTTTGACATTAAATATTTTGTTTAAACACAAATTAATAGTAGATATTAATTTTGTTTATGCAGTATTTGATTTTAATCTGTTCAATTGAGTAACAATGCTTGATTTAATCAAATATGTTTGATTTTTTAATATTAAATATATGAAATTGCAGTTTTAAAAATAGATAATCGAAATTATCAAAAACCATGGACTCAGGAAATAACAATAAATTCAATTCAGAAGGGGTGAAATTCTTTTGCTCTAAGTTAAAGCTGTATTTGATACAAGCTATAAAAATGCTTTACTGAAAATGAAATTTTATATTTAACGTAAAATTTTGAATAGAATTTATTGTTGGTTAAATCTGAGTTTAATTAAATTTCAAAACTATGGTTACCATGTTTGTTAATCTTGGAATCCTGTATATAAATCAGAACCAGTTTTGATTGATTAAAATGAAAGCCATTTTTTGTGTGGATACTAATTTGATAGAACATTGTATTGCTGGATTAGAAGAAATTGTGAATTTGTTTTGAAACAATTGTTGTTGAAAAGGCAACCACAATTTTAAATTGGATAGATTATATCATAATATTTAGATGTTAAAATATAATCTGAGTTAATACTGTGTAACCAATGTTTTATTTATGATTACTTGAATTATAATCACAAATTCATTCAGATTACACATTTGATCAAAAGAAATGTTTTCTGCTTAGTTGATCAAATGGATGAATTATATATTCATAATTGAGCATTTTGGGTTATTCATAGTACATAAATGAATTTCAAATCGTTTTGATGTTAGATGACTTTCTCCATTATGTTGAGTTATATATATGTTGTACACATAAATGTATAACAAATGTGATAATACTCTGCATTTTTTTACATAAATATATGATATATTGTGTGATTTTGTATATTTAAATATATATATATATATATGATTCGGCAAGTACGATCTGCCTCAGCCCTACATATGTATATTCTGAAATCTGAACACAGATTTTATTTATGATAAAATGATTTATATACAAATGTCATCTTGAATGTTGTTGTTTGCATAAAATTCATTTTAAATACACCAGTGCATATATACATAATGTAAGATCCGTACATTGTTCATAGTGGCATTAAAGTCATGCCAATATGATTGTAGAACAATCCTATATCCTGAAAACTTTGTGTTTATCTTATTTTAGTTATATGCATATGGGAAATACCCTTTATAACATTCTGCTATAATCTCTTTGAATTTTAATGATGGACATATGTTACTGAATTGTTTAGATAAAGGTATGCATGTCTGGGCAATTGATTTAACTTTAAAACTGGATAGTTTAAGTGTTTAAATATGAGTAGCTTAAATGTTTAAAACTGGAGCATACTTTTATGCATGGTAAATTTACAAATAGATGGTGTATCTGAACATCAATTATAATGATAAATGTATGCTTGCAAATTGAGCCTTGTAACAAAAGGGCAGAAGAAAGCTTTTAATATTGAAATTGTTTCGGTAGGAAAAGGAATACAGTGGCAAAGAAACACTACTGGCAGTTCCGTCATCACTGGTGAGACTAGTGTTGGAAATATATGCTCTTCCTACCTTCAACTCGGCCTACAACAAGCTCTGGTTTCGAATCAGTACTGTGTGTATATATATATATTCTCTGGATATATACATGTGTAAATATATATATATATATATATATATATATTGTAACAACCCGGAATTTTTGAACCAATTTAAAAAATTTATTTTAGCCATTTTAATGGGTTTTGAATATTTAAAATGACTTATTTTTAATAATAATGACTAAAAATTTATTTTAATCGAAATTAAAAGATATAAATTTATTTTAATTATAAAATAAGCTTGAAATGGCGCGGTAGTTTGAAAATTCGATTTTAAATTTTAAATAAATGTACAAAATTCAAAATAAATCGTATTTCAGAAAATCAAGAAACGTTAGAATCCATTTAACTATATCTTTCTAACAAATGTAAGAAACTGAGATTTGACTTTACAATTTGAAAGTTATGTCCGGTTTAAAATTTAAAATAG
Organism: Allium sativum; assembly: GCA_030737875.1. Classification (NCBI taxonomy): domain Eukaryota; kingdom Viridiplantae; phylum Streptophyta; class Magnoliopsida; order Asparagales; family Amaryllidaceae; genus Allium; species Allium sativum. The sequence continues at coordinate 8,607,417 of CM060926.1, read as the reverse complement.
TCGATATGGAATTTATATTTTTTTAAAATATATATATAGTCCTTAAAAATAGCCATTTTGCAGGCGACCTCCATTTTCGACGAAACCACTTCTGTTGGAATCGAAATGTCAAATTACTGTTATGTTTCAAATTTCATAATTTTTGGAATTAATATGTAAGCGTAGTAAATTTAAACGTGTTTGGCTAATTAAGTTTAAATTAATCAACCAAAAAATAACAATTTTTCAAATGGTCTCCAAATTCAACGAAACTAGTTTTTTAGGACTGTATCATCAAAACATAGCTAGATTTATTTATTTTTTGTAAATTTTGGAGACAGTATGTGGCCCCAATAAATTAAAATGTACGTTTAAATTCATTATACATTGATTTAAATTTTAATTTTGAAAAAAAGTTAATCGAAACAGTCGAATTGGCTTACGATATATATTCCGTTTTGTCCGGAATAGGGGTGTTTGGCTGGGGGTGACAATCATTGGGTTTGATTTGGAGTTGGAATGCAAAAATGTCATAATTAAATAAACTAGCAACAAAATAATATTGAAAATATATTATAAAAGCCCCTATATTTATCTAAACCCTAGCATCGTTTCAGATCCGCTTCCCCCCCCCCCCCCATTTAAACAACGACGGAAATTGTCCGAAATAAAACCCTAAATCGCGCTCAATACACTTGGAATTAAATTAGGAATTCAGAAGGAAGATCGAAGAGAACTTTGAGATCTTTAAATCCGCAGAGAAGTGATTGGATTTCGTGATTTATTCAGGTTGGAATTTGGCCTCAAAGGGCATCAATTCGCGCCCAATTCTAGGTCGCGGGGGGGGGGGGGGTTCGAGTTCAGCGAGATTGCAGGCAGTGGTGGAGTGCTCCGGTGCGCTTCTCGTGGCGTTGGTGGGTCGGCAGCAGAGGGCTTCTAGGTGCATGCGAAATTGGATTCAAGAATGGAGCTGATGGGTTATACGATTTACAGTAATGGGGAAGAAGGAGATAGCGTTTTAATAACATTATTAAAAGTTAAGTGTTAATTAATTAATTATTAATAACGTATTATTTTGTTTAAACTTCGCAAGTTAATAACTTTTTGCCACGAACTCCAAATTGCATGAAACAAGATCCGTTGCGATCGTGGAGTCGAGAGCTTCACAACAAGACTAACTAGGTCCAATTTGAGCAAATTTAAATCCAAACGATACCAAAATCATCAGTTAAAGACTGACGGAGTGGAACTCAAAGTGTGAACTCCTTCTCACTCAATATTTTATCATGTAGTTATTTATTTTTGGAGTTCAACCACGAATTCCCACAAATCACATATTGTTGGAAGCGATGTATGGATATTACCGACACTCAGATATCATACTCCGCGATGGCCACTTGTGGCGCCGTAAATGGCATTGGGTTGTTGATTATTTATTTGTATGGATAATTTGGTGATTTGTGTATTGTGATTGTGATGATTAACGTATTAAAATATTGTTAATATTATTATGGAAATTAAAATTATAATTATAAATATCCATTTATAATTTAAAATAGTAAAATTGGAATAAATATCCATTTACAAGTCGGACGAATTGTTTATGTACACCTGTTTTGTTGAGTCAAGAGATTATGGAGTTTTGCTTTCTGACAAAGAAATAAGCCGTGATCGACAAAAAGAAGATATTTATTAGTTTGAAGAGTTACAAAGAGCTACATATGGTATTCTATATTAGAGGTTGATTATTTGGTGTTTTAGTAGTGTTGTTTATGTTAAAATCTATCCTCAAATAATCTCACACCTCGAAATTACTGATATATATATATATATACATATATATATATATATATATATATATATATATATGCACATTGATTATGCAACCTAGGTAAAACCGGTCGACCGCCCATATTTTGACATGTCAACCGTTTCTACCCAGAATGCACAGTAAACGTGTACATGTGAATATAACATAGATATATATTCAAATTTCTATCTACTGGTTCTTTTTGACCTGTTGACCGTTTTCTTTCACAAAACAACCTTTCAAAAAGACAATTTCATTCAATCAAGGGTTGCATCTCCTTCTCTTCACCAATAATCATGGATATTGTTTGTTACTCTTCACAAAGGGTTTCAACTATTTATTCTCTATATAAACACCATGAGATCATCATTATATTCAACGAATTTTGACTTGATTACTATCTCTAATTTCTTGATCTCATTTCTATATTATAAAGCGCTCAATTGCTCATATCCAATAGTATATCGTTTGAATCCTAGAATCTATGTAATATTCTTTTGATTCAATACGAAATCCATTTCCAATCTTCATATACACAAATATTCTATTTGAGGATAAGATTATAGGAAGGTTGTGCTATAAGTGACAAATTCATGTTATCAAGAACACATACTGTCAACAACAATTGTTTTCATCTTAGTTGAAGTCCTCTGTGTTGTAAGAGGCACGTGTTGAAGTCCTCGGTGTTGTTAAAGGCGTGAAATCACGTTCGTCTTCTCGGGTGTTGTAAACCTGTTCCTCCAGGTGAAGTGAGGTGGTTAGTGAAAATCCAGATAGAAGTCTGGGACTGGACGTAGGACGGTGCTCCGAACTAGTATAAAAATCCCTAGTATGATTTTTCTATTTTTACTGCATTTACTGTTGCATATCTGTGATTAGCAGGTATTTATATCATTTTATATTTTCTTTCATAGCTATTATACATTTGTTTCTTATACACCATATTACACGATCCGTGTGTACTGTATTAGTACGTACGCAATCTTCATTTGGTATCAGAGCGGGGTCGTCATATAACTGTAACACAGTTATTTGATATATTCTAATAATATGGCAAATAACGCAAGTACCAGCATTATCACTCAAAACACCACTTACACGGAAGGTCAATCGACACAAAGACCTCCATTCTTCAATGGTCTCAACTATATCTATTGGGCAACACGTATGTCATTCTTTATGCAGTCAAATAGCTATGATGCCTGGAATGCTACCCAGAAAGAAATAGTGTATCCAACCAGAATGGACACCGGGTGAGAGAACTGCAGCAGCTATAAATGCAAAAGCAATAAACATGTTGTTTTTTGCACTAGATCAAAACAAATATAACCGTGCTAGTATCTGTACCACAGCATATCAAATTTGGCAAACGCTGAAATCCACTCATGAAGGTACTAACAAGGTAAAACAAGCCAAAATAGCCATGCTGAAAAGTCAGTTTCAAAATTTCAAGATGAAGCCAAAATAGAAAATAAATGATACGTATTCACAATTTCAAACTATTCACCATTCTCTTATCGGATTAGGACAAAAATATTCTGATTTTGATGTTGTTTCAACAGCCCTACATTCTCTGACTAGTGAATGGGAAGGAAAAGTACTAGCAATTAAAGAAGCTAACCGAAAGTGTGAGTGCGTGTACTTGTCAGGTAATAGTACACTCGGATCGTGTAATATGGAATAACACACAACTATTTGTCTAATACAATAGTTATGCAAATAAATATGAAATAGAAAGATCTCACAGAAACAGTATCACAGATATGTAAATGCAGTAAAAGAAAAATCAGACCAGGGATTTTTATACTGGTTCGGAGCACCGTCCTACGTCCAGTCCCAGACCTCTCTCTGGATTTTCACTAATCAACAACCTCGCTTCACCCGGAGGAACAGGTTCACAACACACCACTTGATTTCACGGGCTACAAGCTTACCCACTTAATTTCACGGGCCACAAGCTTACCCACTTGATTTCACGGGCCACAAGCTTACCCACCTGATTTGAACGGCTACAGGCTTACCGGAATTTCAATACAAAGTAGTTGATGATTGACTATATATTGTATCTTCAATACACGGACTAGTCACTTGTAGTACACCCTTCCTATAATCTTATCCTCGAGTATATACTTTGAATGCGTAGATTTAAGGAAGTAGAATGCTTGTTGAATCAAATGATATTAAATTGATTCAAGGATTCAACAAGTATTTAAATTTGGAGAGCTTTTGTTTTGCAAAGAGTATGAAAATGCAATTCAGAAATTAGATAGAATGTAGAATGATTTTGTTATTGTAAAACAAGTTTGAAGTTGTTTATATAATAGTAGAAAGGTAGTAATTCTTCATGAAGAGTTTCTATAAAAAGTTATGTCCATTTCCTTTGATTATTGAATACAAATCTCTTCAAAATAGAAGCAACCTTTCATAAAAAAGCTTGTTGTTCGAAAACGGTCGACAGGTCAAAAATCTCCAGTCGACTGGTTGAATTTAATTAAAATTGAAAATTCCAGAAAAATATCCGTTATGTGCAAAAACACATAAACCGGTCGACTGGTGATTTTCAACCGGTCGACTGGTTGATCTGAAAAATGCTTTTGTTTTCAAACAGAAACATAACCAGTCGACTGGTGGTTTTTTGGGCGGTCGACCGTTTTATGGCTATGGACCAGAGGACCTCGGTCCACAGTCTATATTGCTCTACACTCTTTCCCAGTCGGAGACTGGACCATTTGGGCTTTTCCTGTGACTTTTCAATTCCTCAAATATACAGATTTCAGCAACAAAGATATGATATTGTTCTGTGCTATACTTTGAGGATAGATTTTAACATATTTCTAACACGACTCAAAGTAAAAAACCTTATCTCTATGAAATGATCTTCATTGCACCTTTATATGTTGGCATCGATCAAAATCTTGTCTCAACATTCTCCCCCTTTTTGATTGATGACAACACCTTGGATTTTCTCCCTCTAAATATAAAGCTCCCCCTGAATTTCTACAACATTCGTTAGTTCATAATATAAATAATCTTACCTTTTGATTCCTGCATTAACAAATGTTAGATCACATATACTATTACCTTTGTTAAGCACATTATTTTAAATGATAGTATATGTAACATGAATAATCATAAGAGAAAATATTTCTCCCCCTTTGTAATTGATTAAAAAGAATAAATACCATAATAAGCACAGTAATCGAGAGTAGTAGAGAATACAAATAATTATAGCACCTTTAGGGGATATTGAATCATGTGATTTTTTTTTGATAAGCTGAGTTTTCAACGATATTTAGAGATGTCGAATAACCTTCTCTTTATTGTGGTGTACCTGCAAAAAATATAAGATATATAGTTTTGGTACCCACTTGCTTTGTTTGGGTCCATGGGTTAGATGGAAGGTAACCATAACCAAGAGGGTTTAATGGAACCTTTAAAGATAAAATTTTCTTTATTAACCACTGAATCAAAATAGTCATCGATATATTTTTCTCTGTTTTTCCAACTTACAAGAACCCAAATACTTAAGTAATCTGTAGTTATATTCCTATTCGTACTTCTACATTTATTATAAATACCGCTAGTCATAGAAGTATTCGAATTTCTATAATAATTGGGTTTTGGATATGCATTAGTACTAGCAGTGATATTCTTATTGTAAATAAAAGCATATCTAGTACTATTTCTACGATTATTTATCCTATAGCACGTTTGTCATGTAAAGGCCGAGATCTAGATAAAATCATGTTTAAATCATTTTGACCTTTATTAAATTTTGCGAATTTATTTGTACATTTGATTCCACAATCGCGATTGATATTTTCAAAAGAAACTTTGCTATTAATACCCTTATTTAATTCAGAGTTCTTCCTTTTTAAAGTTCTATTCTCATTTTCGAGACAACTAATTTGAGATTCTGAATTATATAAAGATGATTGTAATTTTTCAACATTTTCTTTTGATTCAGAGATTGCTTTTTGCAAAATATTATTATTAACTTTTAAAGCCTCACATTCTTTAGATAATTCCAAATTCTTTTCAGTTAGATCTCCATTCTCTTTTTCAAGAGACGAAACTAAATAACCAGAATTATTTAAAGAATCTTCTGATGATTTATTTCTATTTCACAAAAGATCGGTTTCCGTTAAAAGAACATTGTTTTTTTCTTCTAGTCGCTCATTTTCTTTTTGAAGGGAATCTTTTTTAGAAACAAGCTTTTCTAAGGTATTTTCAAAACATTTGGCTTGTTTTACCAAAAAATTGTTTTCTTCTATTAATTTGGAATTTTCTTGCTCACAATTTTTAGACTTGGCTATAATGATTGCATTAAGTTTACCCAAACTTTTACAATCTTTCAACAATTTTTCATGGTCTAACAAAAGATCTTTATATAATGAATCTACACATACCGATTGTGATCTAACTTTAGCCATAAGACATTTGCTTCTTTGCTCTCTTGATTCTGCTTTGTTGCTCTTCCACTTTCTAGTCCCTTGACTAGACTTCTTCATTGCCATTTGTTCTAGGATTTTGTTACGATCTCTATAACACCAAGCTCTGATACCAATTGAAAGTGTGAGTGCGTGCACTTGTCAGGTAATAGTACACTCGGATCGTGTAATATGGAATAACACACAACTATTTGTCTAATACAATAGTTATGCAAATAAATATGAAATAGAAAGATCTCACAGAAACCGTATCATAGATACGTAAATGCAGTAAAAGGAAAATCACACCATGGATTTTTATACTGGTTCGGAGCACCGTCCTACGTCCAGTCCCAGACCACTCTCTGGATTTTCACTAATCAACAACCACGCTTCACCCGGAGGAACAGGTTCACAACACACCACTTGATTTCACGGGCTACAAGCTTACCCACTTGATTTCACGGGCCACAAGCTTACCCACTTGATTTCACGGGCCACAAGCTTACCCACCTGATTTGAACGGCTACAGGCTTACCGGAATTTCAATACAAAGTAGTTGATGATTGACTATATATTGTGTCTTCAATACACGGACTAGTCACTTGTAGTACCCTTCCTATAACCTTATCCTCGAGTATATACTTTGAATGTGTAGATTTAAGGAAGTAGAATGCTTGTTGAATCAAATGATATTAAATTGTTTCAAGGATTCAACAAGTATTTAAATTTGGAGAGCTTTTGTTTTGCGAAGAGTATGAAAATGCAATTCAGAAATTAGTTAGAATATAGAATGATTCCGTTATTGTAAAACAAGTTTGAAGTTGTTTATATAATAGTAGAAAGGGAGTAATTCTTCATGAAGAGTTTCTATAAAAAGTTATGTCCATTTCCTTTGATTATTGAATACAAATCTCTTCACAAATAGAAGCAACCTTTCATAAAAAAGCTTGTTGTTCGAAAACGGTCGACAGGTCAAAAATCTCCGGTCGACTGGTTGAATTTAATTAAAATTGAAAATTCCAGAAAAATAGCCGTTATGTGCAAAAACACATAAACCGATCGACTGGTGATTTTCAACCGGTCGACTGGTTGATCTGAGAAATGTTTTTGTTTTCAAACAGAAACATAACCGGTCGACTGGTGGTTTTTTGGGCGGTCGACCGTTTTATGGCTGTGGACCAGAGAACCTCGGTCCACAGTTTATATCACTCTGCACTCTTTCCCGGTCGGAGCCTGGACCATTTGGGCTTTTTCCGTGACTTTTCAATTCCTCAAATATACAGATTTCAGCAATGAAGATATGATATTGTTTTGTGCTATACTTTGAGGATAGATTTTAACATATTTCTAACACGACTCAAAGTAAAAAAAAAACCTTATCTCTATGAAATGATCTTCATTGCACCTTTATATGTTGGCATCGATCAAAATCTTGCCTCAACATTCTCCCCCTTTTTGATTGATGACAACACCTTGAATTTTCTCCCTCTAAATATAAAGCTCCTCCTGAATTTCTACAACATTCGTTAGTTCATAATATAAATAATTTTACCTTTTGATTCCTGCATTAACAAATGTTAGATCACATATATTATTACCTTTGTTAAGCACATTATTTTAAATGATAGTATATGTAACATGAATAATCATAAGAGAAAATATTTCTCCCCCTTTGTAATTGATTAAAAAGAATAAATACCATAATAAGCACAGTAATCGAGAGTAGTAGAGAATACAAATAATTATAGCACCTTTAGGGGATATTGAATCATGTGATTTTTTTTTGATAAGCTGAGTTTTCAACTGTATTTAGAGATGTCGAATAACCTTCTCTTTATTGTGGTGTACCTGCAAAAAATATAAGATATATAGTTTTGGTACCCACTTGCTTTGTTTGGGTCCATGGGTTAGATGGAAGGTAACCATAACCAAGAGGGTTTAATGGAACCTTTAAAGATAAAATTTTCATTATTAACCACTGAATCAAAATAGTCATCGATATATTTTTCTCTGTTTTTCCAACTTACAAGAACCCAAATACTTAAGTAATCTCTAGTTATATTCCTATTTGTACTTCTACATTTATTATAAATACCGCTAGTCATAGAATTATTCGAATTTCTATAATAATTAGGTTTTGGATATGCATTAGTACTAGCAGTGGTATTCTTATTGTACATAAAAGCATATCTAGTACTATTTCTACGATTATTTATCCTATACCATGTTTGTCATGTAAAGGTCGAGATCTAGATAAAATCATGTTTAAATCATTTTGACCTTTATTAAATTTCGCGAATTTATTTGTACATTTGATTCCACAGTCGCGATTGATATTTTCAAAAGAAGCTTTGCTATTAATACCCTTATTTAATTCAGAGTTCTTCCTTTATAAAGTTCTATTCTCATTTTCGAGACAACTAATTTGAGATCTGAATTATATAAAGATGATTGTAATTTTTCAACATTTTCTTTTGATTCAAAGATTGCTTTTTGCAAAATATTATTATTAACTTTTAAAGTCTCACATTCTTTAGATAATTCCAAATTCTTTTCAGTTAGAGCTCCATTCTCTTTTTCAAGAGACGAAACTAAAGAACTAGAATTATTTAAAGAATCTTCTGATGATTTATTTCTATTTCGCAAAAGATCGGTTTCCTTTAAAAGAACATTGTTTTTATCTTCTAGTCGCTCATTTTCTTTTTGAAGGGAATCTTTTTGAGAAACAAGCTTTTCTAAGGTATTTTCAAAACATTTGGCTTGTTTTACCAAAAAATTGTTTTCTTCTTTTAATTTGGAATTTTCTTGCTCACAATTTTTAGACTTGGCTATAATGATTGCATTAAGTTTACCCAAACTTTTACAATCTTTCAAAAAAAATTCATGGTCTAACAAAAGATATTTATATAATGAATCTACACATACCGATTGTGATCTAACATTAGCCATAAGACATTTGATTCCTTGCTCTCTTGATTCTGCTTTGTTGCTCTTCCACTTTCTAGTCCCTTGACTAGACTTCTTCATTTCCATTTGTTCTAGGATGTTGTTACGATCTCTAGAATACCAGGCTCTGATACCAATTGAAAGTGTGAGTGCGTGTACTTGTCAGGTAATAGTACACTCGGATCGTGTAATATGGAATAACACACAACTATTTGTCTAATACAATAGTTATGCAAATAAATATGAAATAGAAAGATCTCACAGAAACAGTATCACAGATATGTAAATGCAGTAAAAGGAAAATCACACCAGGGATTTTTATACTGGTTCGGAGCACCGTCCTACGTCCAGTCCCAGACCTCTCTCTGGATTTTCACTAATCAACAACCTCGCTTCACCCGGAGGAACAGGTTCACAACACACCACTTGATTTCACGGGCTACAAGCTTACCCACTTGATTTCACGGGCCACAAGCTTACCCACTTGATTTCACGGGCCAAAAGCTTACTCACCTGATTTGAACGGCTACAGGCTAACCGTAATTTCAATACAAAGTAGTTGATGATTGACTATATATTGTGTCTTCAATACACGGACTAGTCACTTGTAGTACACCCTTCCTATAATCTTATCCTCGAGTATATACTTTGAATGCGTAGATTTAAGGAAGTAGAATGCTTGTTGAATCAAATGATATTAAATTGATTCAAGGATTCAACAAGTTTTTAAATTTGGAGAGCTTTTGTTTTGCAAAGAGTACGAAAATGTAATTCAGAAATTAGATAGAATATAGAATGATTCCGTTATTGTAAAACAAGTTTGAAGTTGTTTATATAATAGTAGAAAGGTAGTAATTCTTCATGAAGAGTTTCTATAAAAAGTTATGTCCATTTCCTTTTATTATTGAATAGAAATCTCTTCACAAATAGAAGCAACCTTTCATAAAAAAGCTTGCTGTTTGAAAACGGTCGACAGGTCAAAAATCTCCGGTCGACTGGTTGAATTTAATTAAAATTGAAAATTCCAGAAAAATAGCCGTTATGTGCAAAAACACATAAACCGATCGACTGGTGATTTTCAACCGGTCGACTGGTTGATCTGAGAAATGTTTTTGTTTTCAAACAGAAACATAACCGGTCGACTGGTGGTTTTTTCGGCGGTCGACCGTTTTATGGCTTTGGACCAGAGAACCTCGGTCCACAGTCTATATCACTCTGCACTCTTTCCCGGTCGGAGCCTGGACCATTTGGGCTTTTTCTGTGACTTTTCAATTCCTCAAACATACAGATTTCAGCAACGAAGATATGATATTGTTTTGTGCTATACTTTGAGGATAGATTTTAACATATTTCTAACACGACTCAAAGTAAAAAAAACCTTATCGCTATGAAATGATCTTCATTGCACCTTTATATGTTGGCATCGATCAAAATCTTGTCTCAACACTAATGACCTTTCTGTCATGAAGGCAGATGAATTGATAGGGATTCTAATGTCCTATGAAGCTAATTTGCAGGCTAGAAAGGAACAAAAAGAAGAAAAGAAAAATGTGGCATTCCATTATGAAAAAGATGAAGATGAATCAGATTCTGAAGATGAAGATCTAACGTTCATTGTAAAAGGTTTCAAAAATTCCTGAAACAACGAAAAGCCAGTCGTTATAACAAAAAGAAAACTGGATCAATTAAACCATCATCATCCACTATAGAATGTTTCAACTGCCACAAAAAGAGGCACATGCACAAGGATTGTCTAGAGCCAAAGAAGAAGTCAGAAAATGACAAATTCAAATACAGAAGGGGCAAATCTAAGAAACGAGCAGTCTCAGTGACATGGGATGATTCAGACTCGTCTTCATCGGAAAGTGAAAGTGATATAGAAAATGAACAAGCAAATGTTTGTTTCACGGCAGCAGAAGATGAGATACAAATTCCTACATTTGATGAAGTACTTAATATCAATGCTGAATTGATAGTTAAATATAAAGACATGAAACAACAATTCAAAGAAGCCAAAGCTGATTTGAGTAGATCAGAGTTTGAACGGGATATGTTAAAAGACGAGAAGAAAATATTAGAAGAAGAACTTGAAAAAATTCAAGAATCATCATCTAATATTGATTCTCAATTATCTCTTTTGAGTCAAGAAATTGAAACTCAAAAAGAGAAAAACGATGCTCTTACTACTAAAAATCACGAGCTTAAGGCAATGATCAAAATGTTGGACCTAGAAAAGGCTAGTTTACAAACTAAGTTAGATAATATTACTCAAAATGTTTCTAACTTCAACAAAGGTCAAGAAATTTGACAAAAATCATTGAGAGTTCACAATCTGCTACAAATAAACAAGGTTTGGGATATAAGAAACAAGAAACCAAGAAACATCTCAGTTATAAAAGGAAGAAAAATGATGTAGTAGTACAAAAAAATGAAGCTAAGAAAAATCTTAGTTTATTATATTCCAAGCCAAAACCAGTTGTGAAATTTCAAAAGGAAAATGTCAAGACTATCAAGATATAGGTTCCTAAAACAAATAACAATTTGGTTAGGAACAAATATATTTGGCATTTCATGAATACTATGCATTTTAATTCTAATTATTTATATAAAGGGGATACCGGACCCGTATGGGTTTAGACTCCTAACACCTAACTCTTAGGACCCTATGAAAAAGTGGGTACCATGGACTTAATCTTATTCTTTGCAGGTAACACTTAAGAAAAGAGGAAAGTGGATATTCGACAGTGGTTGCTCGAAGCACATGATAGGAGACAAGAGGTTATTGACAAATATTACATACTCAGATGGTGGCTCCGTCACTTTTGGAGATAATTCAAAAAACTATATCATCGGTAAAGGCGATGTGAGCAATTGAGGTACATCTAACTTACCTCTTATTACCAGTGTCATGCTAGTTAAGAATCTGAAACACAATTTACTTAGCATCAGTCAGTTATGCGATAAGGAATTTACAATTTCCTTTTCAAATAATAAGTGTAGTATTTTAGATAGAGAACATAATTTAGTTTTTGAATGTTATAGAGACAGAAACATATATATTCTGAATATGAATATTAATCATACTTTAGATATGTTTCTTATGGCTCATGATAATCATCCATGGCTATGGCACAAACATTTCTGTCATATAAACTTCAGAACTATCGACAAGCTGGCCAAAACCGATCTAGTTAAAGGTTTACCCAAACTGAGCTTTAAGGTTGACAACATTTGTGATGCATGTCAATTAGGAAAATTGACCAAATCTTCTTTTAAATCCAAGAAAGTCATATCAACATTACAACCACTTGAGTTACTACATATGGATTTATTCGGACCAACTCAGATATAGTCAATAACCATAGTCGATATGTGTTTGTAATTGTTGATGATTACTCTCATTAAACCTAGACTATTTTCCTGAAAAATAAAAGTAACACTTTCGAACAATTCAAATCTTTCGTCAAAAGAATTCAGAAATCAAAAGGGCTTAAGGTTAAAAATATAAGAAGTGATCATGGCGGAGAGTTTGAAAATAATGAGTTTGGACATTTTTGTACAAAGAAAGGTATATGTCATAATTTTTCGTTTCCCAGAACTCCACAACAAAACGGAGTTATAGAACGTAAAAAACCAGACCTGACAAGAACGTGCAAGAATGTTATTGAATGGAACCACTTTACTAAAGCATTTCTGGGCAGAAGCTGTTGCAAATGCATGTTATGTTTTGAATCGTGTGTCCATTCGACCTCTCACCAAGAATATGCCTTATGAATTATTTAACAAAAGGAAGCCTAATATCTCATTCTTCAAAGTCTTTGGTTCTAAGTGCTTTATCTTAAATACGAAAGACTAGCTTGGGAAATTTGATCCAAAGGCCGATGAAGGCATATTTGTCGGTTATTCGGATCGGATCAAGGCCTATCGTGTATTTAATAAACGAACCAAAACTATTGAAGAATCAATTCATGTCTCATTCGATGAATTCTATCAGCACCTTCATAATACATCATATGATGACGAAACTATAGTCACTGACAATCCAATCATCATAAATATTGATTCTGACTTTGAAAAAGTTGTTGAAAATATTCCTCAAACATGTGAGTTACGATCTCCACCAAGAATATTAAGAGACCATCCAGCTTAAAGGGGGAAGTAACTTCACAAGTCAGAACAAGGAGTCAACTCCATCAAATGGGTCATGTCGTGTTTCTTTCAAATATCGAACCTAAGAATCCATAAGAGGATGCTATCGATGGTTACTGGATCATTGCCATGCAGGAAGAACTAAATCAGTTCGAGCGAAATGACGTCTGGGAACTTGTTCGAAGACCAACTGATCAATCAGTTATTGGTACTAAATGGTTTATAAAAATAAGGCTGATGAACAAGGTAATATCACCAGAAATAAAGCCAGGTTAGTTGCACAAGTATATAACCAGGAAAAAGGTATCGATTATGAAAAAACATTTGCGCCAGTTTCTCGACTAGAAGGTATTAGAATCTTATTATATTTTGCTTGTTACCAAAATTTTAAACTATATCAGATGGATGTCAAGAGTGCATTCCTCAATGGATTTATCAAAGAGAATGTATATGTCGAACAACCCCCTTTGTTCGTACATGAAAAATATCCTGACTGTGTGTATGAACTTAAAAAAGCTCTGTATGGTCTAAAACAAGCACCCCGTTTTTGGTATGAACGACTACGTAGCTGTCTTATTAATTCAGGATTTGAAATAGGCAAAGTCGATCAAACTTTGTTTATCAAACATTCTCAAAAAGATATTCTAGTTATCCAGATATATGTAGACGACATCATCTTTGGTTCAACAAACGATAAACTCTGCAAAGAGTTTGCAAATATTATGAACAAAGAATTTGAAATGTCTCATATGGGAGAACTATCATATTTTCTCGGACTTCAAATCAAACAACTTCCAAATGGTATTTTTATCAATCAACAAAAACACTAGGGAAATCTTATCAAACGCTTCGGATTAGAAAACACATCTGGTAAACCCACTCCCATGAGCACAACCATACATCTTAAAAAAGATGAAAATGGTAAAAGTGTTGACCAGAAACTATATCGAAGCATGATTGATTCTCTTCTGTATCTCACAGCAAGTCATCCCGATATAATGATGAGTGTTTGTCTATGTGTACGATTTCAAGCGGATCCAAAGGAATCACACCTACGAGTAGTGAAATGTATAATTCGTTATCTTAATAATACCAAAGATTTCGGTCTTTTCTACCCAAAAGAATGTCCATTCGAATTAGTATCATACAGTGATGCTGATTAATGAGGCTCTCGAACGGACAAAAAAAGTACAAGTGGTATGTGCCATTTTATTGGAAAATCATAAGTCTCTTGGTTTATTAAGAAACAGAATTGTGTTTCACTATCAACGTGTGAAGCTGAATATATATCAACGGCTCTTGCTTGCACTTAAGTAATATATATGCAACAAACATGTGACGGCCGGGAATTTCGCTCGATCCGAATCAGTCGTTAAACCGATCTAGACCGTTCGAAATCCCTGATCGTTTGAGAACAGGACAAAATAGAACGCAGACGGAAGAACATTTCATTGTATATTACAACAATTCCATCAGATACAAGAATATACAGAGTATGAATGAATAAATTACATTCGATAAATATCAGAGATTACAATAAATTACATAGCAGCGGAAAATAATACAAAGCACAACTGAAGGTGATATACGGATACAGAGCTTTCCGGATATCATTCCAGCTGTAAACCAGGATCCTGTGAATATAAATCTGCAAAACCAAAACTACTAGCTGTCCGTGCGGAAAATAGGGGCACCCAGAGTTTAGGTTAAAACAATAAACCCCAGGTCAGTCATGTGACTGGTGTGAGAACTAAAACAGTTATTTAAAATTTTACTTTAAAAGAGAGTAATTCAAGGGACCACGCCGTATAACACGGAACGGGTTTCCTCCCAAGAATACTAGTGCATGGAAAAGACAACGCAATGCTTTTTCGAAAAATGAAGCTATTATAAGACCCAGGTCCCATCACACAATGCAACGCAAGCCGGAGGATAGGGTTTTCCCTTATAATAGCCAAACATGCTTGGAACGTTTAAAACAAATCATTTGATACTATAACAAGTGTATAGTGTCAAAACAATTTCAATCATAAATATAAATCATAGACGGCATGGGTACCATATATCATGTCGCCATACTAGTTCTACAATTAAAACCGCAATACACGTATTGGAAATTGGATTTTCGTCATGAGTCGAGGCAAGGGGCAAGCTCCTCTCCGCGTTCGAGACACTCTAGCAAATGTCTCAGGACTACACACTCTGGGAAATCCTGGGATCCTCCAAGGCCGGTCCTCACTTACGTTAGAGGATTAATTATGCCTGAACACACGTTTCCCGGTCCTTACAGACCTATAATCGAGGCGCCTCGCATCCAACAACCACATAGGTGAAAAGTATATAAATGTCAGGGCTGGTAAGTCACTGACACCACCATAGCTAGAAAGAAACGTCGTGCACTCCTTGGGTCCTCATCCCGTTTTTGACTCATACCGAGGTGTGAGGCTCGCGAATTCACGTCATACACAAAGCTACGCCACAAAAGCCGTGCTTTGATCATCAACCACAAGACTTTGCTTTTCAACAGAAGCCTTGATCATTGCATCTTAGCGTGCCACACAGGCAATTCATGCCATGCGACTGATGTCCATCGATATACAACCTCTGAGCTCGTACGTCTCAGAGAAGGGCGTTAAGCAAAAGAATAAATTCTCTGCCGCCAAACAGATGTATATTTAATAGAAATCAATCAACACAGAATAAAATCCAATGTCAGACACACAATCCATTTACAAGTCCGTTCTGGGTCTGAACGAAACCGGAGGCACTTTCCTCGCATATCCATCCATCTCCAAGTACGTCTGGACGACCACCAACTATTTCCATCCTCTTGGGTGTACAGCCCAATCAGGATCGTCAGTAATTACCCAAACGATGTGAAGACTTCCGGTCTTCGACCACCGTCTTCATCTTCGACATATCGTCGAATCGGTTATTCAGAATGGGTGTAAACCCGGTCTTTCCGAACAACCCGCGTATATTGAAAACAAATGTTACACAAACACAACATACGCCTCATTCCAATTCATTAGTCACTAACCGCAAATTGGCCAGAGAACAATTTCCCAAACATTAACCCCGAAGGCCGAAACCAACATCAGATCAATACCCAGGAAACCATTCTTCTTAGCCAACCTACAGCTAGTTTCTAAATTCCACATTCTTAGGGAAAGGTTCCCATTAATTTTATCCAAGATAAATTCTTTCAAATTTATCCTGTAATCTTCCTTTGGATGTCGTTTCAAACCAAATTATGGTTTTTCTAAACTAGTCGAGATTAGCGAACCACACCGAAGTAATTATTTATTTTATTTCACAATCCCAACCTATTCATCCCATGAAGCAAAACTGGTAATACTCCATATCTAACACCACGGTGTTATCGGTAAAATTAATTACCATTTCACGTTCAAATCTAATTAAAGATTTAACTATCGCTTTGGAGCAAAACTGGTAATACTCCATTCTCGCTCATTTTCTAAATTTGATAATTTAGATTATCCATTCACATTTAAATCTAGCTGTAGATTCATTAAAACTCCTTTTACTGGGTTAAAGAACTAGGTGTTATTTAAAACACCATTCACGATAAACCCATTTCGAATCCATTTAAATATATTAGGAATTCTGATTATTTAAAACCCCTTTTTAAATCTAATTTATTTATTTAAAAATAATTGGGTTTTAAATTTAGTTCAAAACTAGTTCGTTTCGATAAAAATCTATTTTTATCTTTTCAAATGTGGAGATTTTCAACCCAATTTTCCCCAAATCATTTCTTACGATTTTACACAAATTATTACTATTTTTAATAATTTTATCAAGGCCCGTACAGTCGATTTCCAACAATGGCCATCGAACTGCACTTACAACGACCTTTTTTTGAATTTGATTTGGACGTATCTCCAAATCCAACCGTTAGATTTCAAATTTCTAATATTCGTTAGAAAGCCCTTTTCGATACGAACCCAACGGTTCCGGTTTTAGGAGAATCCGACTGTCAGATCTCCCGTAATGTCCGTTTGAAATAAATGGTCGAAATTCACGAACTGCCGCGGCGCGGCGCGTTCTATTCAGGCCATTATATTATATATATAATATATATTTCGTCGATTTCTATTTAAAACGAATTATATAAATAGTTTTGAATTCGTTTCAAAAACAATTTCAACTTCCATTTCAATTCAAATCAAAATCTAAGTTGTTTTCTATTCGATTCAATTCAAATTGGTTTTCTATTCGATTCAATTCGAAATCGTTATCTATTAAATTCAATTCGAAATCGTTATATATTCAATTCATTTCGAAATCGTTATATATTCAATTCATTTTGAAATCGTTATATATTCAATTTATTTTGAAATCGTTATATATTCAATTCATTTTGAAATCGTTATATATTCAATTCATTTCGAAATCGTTTTCAATTCAATTCATTTTGAAATCGTTTTCAATTCAATTCATTTCGAAATCGTTTTATATTCAATTCAGCTTAAACTGAATAAAATCGATATAAATATTGTTCACGTCAAAATGGCGTCAATCTAATCAACACGGCTTCATATATTTCTATTTTCAAATATTTCTTTTTGTCAACACACGACTAATCTCAACGAATGAGTACCGTCCACGTGTGACTATTTTTGTCAAAATATTTCGTTCAACACATGACTAATCTCAACGGATGAGTACAGTCAACACATGAACCTTTATTTTATATTGATAAAGATGTAAATTTTATTATTAAAATATTCGTTCAACATATGACTAATCTCAACGGATGAGTACAGTCAACACATGAACCTTTATTTTATATTAATAAAGATGTAAATTTTATTATTAAAATATTCGTTCAACACATGACTAATCTCAACGGATGAGTACAGTCAACACATGAACCTTTATTTTATATTATTCTTTATTTTCTAAATTGGAATGAGGCCCAATCAATAACCATATAACGTCAATTATATGGATTTTCATACATCACACGCATATAATAGTATTGAAAATAATCAACCAAAGTGCACTACACTGTATAAGCAACAAATATAGATATCTAACGCTTATAACAGCCTGTCAATCCATCGATTGACATATTTAATCAATCAGGATGAGTGAACTTCAAATTTCATCCCAACACCCGTGTGGGGTTTCAAACAATCAAACACAGATTTTAATTGTGCAGTTGGGCGATGTGTAAAATTTATCGACCCAATCAATGTCCTTCAAATAGGTGTACATAAACAAACCGTCCGGTTTGTAAATGAATATTTATTTATTCGCATTCACTAAATTCATATTCACGTTAAAAATTATATTTTTAACGATAAAACATTTTATTTTAACTTATGAATTTCTATTCAGTTCATTCTTCAAATAAAATGATATTTTTATTTTTCTAACATATTTTAGAAAATTTCGGCGGCATAACGGCACGATACTAGAAACGGGACGAGGCCTAGCCTTATCCCCGGTCTAGTGAAGGCCCACGCCATTCACACATCAATCAATCCATTCATTTCACCAAACAATTCAATTTCAATCAAATAATCTAACTAATTTTTGCAATCAAACAAACAAGTCCATGGTCTGTGGACGATTGTGTCGGGTGCTACTAAACACCGTCTGCATCCTAGTATATATATATATAACTTAGAAAAAGAAATTGAAAGGTGAGAAATTCTCACAGATAGCTATCCCAATTCCACGACACTTCTAATGTAGGAAATCTTCACTGTTCTCGTCTCTTATCGCTTTCGTTGTCCGCTTTCACTACATATGTAAAAATCACATTTTTATATACTGATGTCTTTAAAATAAAAATCACATTTTTATTTATTCACTTTCAATTTAAAAATCATATTTTTATAATCACTTCCTACATTTAAAAATCGAATTTTTATTCCGTTATTCAATATATAAAAATCAAATTTTTACTACTATGTTATATAGATAAAAATTATATTTTTATCACGCTATTTTCCATATAAAGATTTCGCCTTTTCTAAAATAAAGATTTCGCCTTTATAAAAACATAGACTTCGCCTTTTCAAATTTAAAGATTTCATCTTTATAAAAATCTCATTTTTATTTTTCTACACATATAAAGATGATATTTTTAATATTCCTATCATGTAAAAATTATATTTTTAACTCTCTACCTAACCAAAAATCATATTTTTACATCTTCTATATAGTAAAGACAATATTTTTAATACTTTAAAAATATAAAAGTCATATTTTTATTACTTTAAAAATATAAAAATCATATTTTTACTTCGTCTATATAGTAAAGACTATATTTTTAATACCTTAAAAATATAAAAGTCATATTTTTATTACTTTAAAAATATAAAAATCATATTTTTACTTCGTCTATACAGTAAAGACTATATTTTTATAGTTCCTACTATGCAAAGATCTTATTTTTATCTTTCTACAATATAAAAGATTATATTTTTACTACCTATATAATATGAAAATTATATATTTTTTTTCGCATTTAAAATCTTGGCTTTATATATTTCAAAAACAACATTCTTTATAAAAATTTCAAGCCAATGTTCTTCATAAAAATTGAACTTTTATTTCATAATCCTATGTATAAAAACAGGAAAATCAGTTTTTATTCCTAATAAAAAATCAGCTTTCAAAATAAGTAAAAATCAGTTTCAAAATAAGAAAAAATCAGTTTACTAAATAAAAATCAGTTTACTAAATAAATAAAAATCAGTTTCAAAATAAGAAAAAATCAGTTTACTAAATAAAAATCAGTTTACTAAATAAATAAAAATCAGTTTCAAAATAAGAAAAAATCAGTTTACTAAATAAAAATCAGTTTACTAAATAAATAAAAATCAGTTTACTAAATAAATAAAAATCAGTTTACTTACAGAGGGGCTGACGCGACGGTAGCCAGAGGAGGAGGTGCGGCTAGGGTTGTTGGAGGCGGAGGAGGATGGTGGAGCGGTCGGATTTTGGGGGGAAAAGGGGCTTAGGGTTTCGATTGGGGAAAGGTGGGGCGACGCTAGGCAACGTGGTGGCTGGAGGGAGGTTCGTCGGAGGTGATGGTTGAGGGCAGGCGCGTGCGGTGGTCAAGGCAGGGTGGCGGCGGTTTAAAGGAGGGGCTGTGGGGCTCGCGCCATGAATCGACAGGAGGGAGAAGAAGGAAGGAGGAGAGAGGAAGGAGGGCGGCTGCGGTGGCCCACGCCAGCGCTGGCGGCGGCGAACGGGATAGGAGGGCGGAGGCGATTTGAGAAGCGGCTTTCCTCATTTTTATTTTTTTATTTTTCGTTTTGAATGAAACGATGTGGAAGGTAGGGGGTTAAGGAGAATTATAAAATATAAATATATATTATTTTATTTTTAACTTTCAAACGGGTAACTTTTTATTTTGAACTCGAAACGAAACCCACCGCCTGTTGTCCATAGCTAATTACCCCCATTCCGAACACAATGGGATATGTATCATAAGCTGATTCGATCGTTTCGATTAGTTTTTGTTGAATTTACATTTAAATCACTATATTGAATTTTAAACGTACATTTCAATTACCGGGGTCACATACTAACTAGAAAAATTCCAGAAAAATATTTTCTAGCTTCGTATTGACGATGCGGTCCTAACAAAACTAGTTTCGTCGAATTCCGAGACCGTTGGAAAAATGGCCAATTTCCAGTCGATTAAAATCAACTGAAACTGGTCAAACGCGTTTTCCTTTACCACGCTCACATATTGATTCTAAAAATTATGAAATTTGAAACCTAGCAATAATTTGACACTGCGGATCCAACAAAAGTGGTTTCGTCGAAATCCGAGGTCATTTGCAAAATGTCTATTTTTAAGGGCCTGAATTCCATAGCGACTATTCAGAATTTTCAACTGGACATATCTTTTGATTCCCGCTATGAAATCTTGATTTTTCAGATTCGTTGGAAAGATATTATCAAATAGATCCTAATGTTTTTGGTTTCACTAAAATCCGGATTATTTTGCACCCGGTACATTCAATTGAAGTTTGAAATCGAATTATCGAACTACCGCGCCATTTTCAATTCTATTTATAATTATATATAAATATTTATATTCTAACGACGACGCGTATAATATATACGTTGAATTATATTCAAAATAAATTTCACGTCGATATTATTTAAAATAATCTATTTTAAATATCCAAAATTCGCTAAAATTGCCAAAATAAAAATTTTAAACTGGCCCAGAATTTGCGGGTTATTACAATCTCCCTCACTTAAAACTTTTCGTCCCCGAAAAGGAACAAAGTCGAAAGTGGTTTGATAAATCAACTCTACGTTCGATCCGGCTTGCATTCTCCAACTTTTCAGTTTCTGAGAATTTTCAATTTTTCAAAAATTTGGCTAACACCCTAAATTTTTGAAAAATTTCGCCATAACCTCCCCTGCACCGGGAGCATCGGGGAATTTCAAATAGCTTCCCCGGTCCTTCTAATCTCAAAAAGAAAAATAAAAAGCCAAGCGGCTAGCCAATAGGCTCATAAAATCATCATCACCCAAACAAAACAGTAAAATATGTAGTAAACATGTACCTATTTGTCGGGCAAACAAATTTTATTCTCTGCTCTAGCCTCCTTGCTATGACCTGTTCAAGGTAAGTACATGTATGTGCAAGCAAATGTGACCAATTTTCAATATAATTCAATATTTGATTCAATTAGGCATAATGGTTCAAAATTATCAAATAAACAAACATCAATCAATTAGTGAATTAGAGTTTCAAATTCATAATTTTGATATATATACTGAAAATCTTGTTTTTGGTGCCAATTCACAACAATGTGTTCTAGCCATATAAGTTTTGGTTCTCACACCAGTCTAATGGAAATATATAGATATCACACCTTCGTCACTCGAAAATAAATGCTGATGATGTTTCGAACCACCATCAGAACATTGTCGGGCTACTAGAGTGCGGTTCTATATCTACCCGGTATATTAAAACTTCGAATATACGTTCATGACGCGTATATGCAAAATCTTTATATATCGGATTGTCCATATTCAAAATAAATAAATAATCAAATACGTATAAAGTGATTTAAATTTTCTGAACAAAATTGTTTTCATTTGAAAAATATACTCTTCACACTCGTTCTAGGATACTACTGATCCCATCTCTAACGAGTCATTCTAATTGGATATTACTAATCCAATATCTGATGAATTCTTTCGTATGGTTCTAATGTGTCATGTTCTCGAGCTCTGTAAACCAAAGCTCTGATACCAAATGTGACGGCCGGGAATTTCACTCGATCCGAATCAGTCGTTAAACCGATCTAGACCGTTCGAAATCCCTGATCGTTTGAGAACAGGACAAAATAGAACGCAGACGGAAGAACATTTCATTGTATATTACAACAATTCCATCAGATACAAGAATATACAGAGTATGAATGAATAAATTACATTCGATAAATATCAGAGATTACAATAAATTACATAGCAGCGGAAAATAATACAAAGCACAACTGAAGGTGATATACGGATACAGAGCTTTCCGGATATCATTCCAGCTGTAAACCAGGATCCTGTGAATATAAATCTGCAAAACCAAAACTACTAGCTGCCCGTGCGGAAAATAGGGGCACCCAGAGTTTAGGTTAAAACAATAAACCCCAGGTCAGTCATGTGACTGGTGTGAGAACTAAAACAGTTATTTAAAATTTTACTTTAAAAGAGAGTAATTCAAGGGACCACGCCGTATAACACGGAACGGGGTTCCTCCCAAGAATACTAGTGCATGGAAAAGACAACGCAATGCTTTTTCGAAAAATGAAGCTATTATAAGACCCAGGTCCCATCACACAATGCAACGCAAGCCGGAGGATAGGGTTTTCCCTTATAATAGCCAAACATGCTTGGTACGTTTAAAACAAATCATTTGATACTATAATAAGTGTAGAGTGTCAAAACAATTTCAATCATAAATATAAATCATAGACAGCATGGGTACCATATATCATGTCGCCATACTAGTTCTACAATTAAAACCGCAATACACGTATTGGAAATTGGATTTCCGTCATGAGTCGAGGCAAGGGGCAAGCTCCTCTCCGCGTTCGAGACACTCTAGCAAATGTCTCAGGACTACACACTCTGGGCAATCCTGGGATCCTCCAAGGCCAGTCCTCACTTACGTTAGAGGATTAATTATGCCTGAACACACGTTTCCCGGTCCTTACAGACCTATAATCGAGGCGCCTCGCATCCAACAACCACATAGGTGAAAAGTATATAAATGTCAGGGCTGGTAAGTCACTGACACCACCATAGCTAGAAAGAAACGTCGTGCACTCCTTGGGTCCTCATCCCGTTTTTGACTCATACCGAGGTGTGAGGCTCGCGAATTCACGTCATACACAAAGCTACGCCACAAAGGCCGTGCTTTGATCATCAACCACAAGACTTTGCTTTTCAACAGAAGCCTTGATCATTGCATCTTAGCGTGCCACACAGGCAATTCATGCCATGCGACTGATGTCCATCGATATACAACCTCTGAGCTCGTACGTCTCAGAGAAGGGCGTTAAGCAAAAGAATAAATTCTCCGCCGCCAAACAGATGTATATTTAATAGAAATCAATCAACACAGAATAAAATCCAATGTCAGACACACAATCCATTTACAAGTCCGTTCTGGGTCTGAACGAAACCGGAGGCACTTTCCTCGCATATCCATCCATCTCCAAGTACGTCTGGACGACCACCAACTATTTCCATCCTCTTGGGTGTACAGCCCAATCAGGATCGTCAGTAATTACCCAAACGATGTGAAGACTTCCGGTCTTCGACCACCGTCTTCATCTTCGACATATCGTCGAATCGGTTATTCAGAATGGGTGTAAACCCGGTCTTTCCGAACAACCCGCGTATATTGAAAACAAATGTTACACAAACACAACATACGCCTCATTCCAATTCATTAGTCACTAACCGCAAATTAGCCAGAGAACAATTTCCCAAACATTAACCCCGAAGGCCGAAACCAACATCAGATCAATACCCAGGAAACCATTCTTCTTAGCCAACCTACAGCTAGTTTCTAAATTCCACATTCTTAGGGAAAGGTTCCCATTAATTTTATCCAAGATAAATTCTTTCAAATTTATCCTGTAATCTTCCTTTGGATGTCGTTTCAAACCAAATTATGGTTTTTCTAAACTAGTCGAGATTAGCGGACCACACCGAAGTAATTATTTATTTTATTTCCTAATCCCAACCTATTCATCCCATGAAGCAAAACTGGTAATACTCCATATCTAACACCACGGTGTTATCGGTAAAATTAATTACCATTTCACGTTCAAATCTAATTAAAGATTTAACTATCGCTTTGGAGCAAAACTGGTAATACTCCATTCTCGCTCATTTTCTAAATTTGATAATTTAGATTATCCATTCACATTTCAATCTAGCTGTAGATTCATTAAAACTCCTTTTACTGGGTTAAAGAACTAGGTGTTATTTAAAACACCATTCACGATAAACCCATTTCGAATCCATTTAAATATATTAGGAATTCTGATTATTTAAAACCCCTTTTTAAATCTAATTTATTTATTTAAAAATAATTGGGTTTTAAATTTAGTTCAAAACTAGTTTGTTTCGATAAAAATCTATTTTTATCTTTTCAAATGTGGAGATTTTCATCCCAATTTTCCCCAAATCATTTCTTACGATTTTACACAAATTATTACTATTTTTAATAATTTTATCAAGGCCCGTATAGTCGATTTCCAACAATGGCCATCGAACTGCACTTACAGCGACTTTTTTCGAATTTGATTTGGACGTATCTCCAAATCCAACCGTTAGATTTCAAATTTTTAATATTCGTTAGAAAGCTCTTTTCGATACGAACCCAACGGTTCCGGTTTTAGGAGAATCCGACTGTCGGATCTCCCGTAATGTCCGTTTGAAATAAATGGTCGAAATTCACGAACTGATGCGGCGCGGCGCGTTCTATTCAGGCCATTATATTATATATATATAATATATATTTCGTCGATTTCTATTTAAAACGAATTATATAAATAGTTTTAAATTCGTTTCAAAAACAATTTCAACTTCCATTTCAATTCAAATCAAAATCAAAGTTGTTTTCTATTCGATTCAATTCAAATTGGTTTTCTATTCGATTCAATTCGAAATCGTTATCTATTAAATTCAATTCGAAATCGTTATATATTCAATTCATTTCGAAATCGTTATATATTCAATTCATTTTGAAATCGTTATATATTCAATTCATTTTGAAATCGTTATATATTCAATTCATTTTGAAATCGTTATATATTCAATTCATTTCGAAATCGTTTTCAATTCAATTCATTTCGAAATCGTTTTCAATTCAATTCATTTCGAAATCGTTTTATATTCAATTCAGCTTAAACTGAATAAAATCGATATAAATATCGTTCACGTCAAAATGGCGTCAATCTAATCAACATGGCTTCATATATTTCTATTTTCAAATATTTCTTTTTGTCAACACACGACTAATCTCAACGAATGAGTACCGTCCACGTGTGACTATTTTTGTCAAAATATTTCGTTCAACACATGACTAATCTCAACGGATGAGTACAGTCAACACATGAACCTTTATTTTATATTGATAAAGATGTAAATTTTATTATTAAAATATTCGTTCAACACATGACTAATCTCAACGGATGAGTACAGTCAACACATGAACCTTTATTTTATATTAATAAAGATGTAAATTTTATTATTAAAATATTCGTTCAACACATGACTAATCTCAACGGATGAGTACAGTCAACACATGAACCTTTATTTTATATTATTCTTTATTTTCTAAATTGGAATGAGGCCCAATCAATCACCATATAACGTCAATTATATGGATTTTCATACATCACACGCATATAATAGTATTGAAAATAATCAACCAAAGTGCACTACACTGTATAAGCAACAAATATAGATATCTAACGCTTATAACAGCCTGTCAATCCATCGATTGACATATTTAATCAATCAGGATGAGTGAACTTCAAATTTCATCCCAACACCCGTGTGGGGTTTCAAACAATCAAACACAGATTTTAATTGTGCAGTTGGGCGATGTGTAAAATTTATCGACCCAATCAATGTCCTTCAAATAGGTGTACATAAACAAACCGTCCGGTTTGTAAATGAATATTTATTTATTCGCATTCACTAAATTCATATTCACGTTAAAAATTATATTTTTAATGATAAAACATTTTATTTTAACTTATGAATTTCTATTCAGTTCATTCTTCAAATAAAATGATATTTTTATTTTTCTAACATATTTTAGAAAATTTCGGCGGCATAACGGCACGATACTAGAAACGGGACGAGGCCTAGCCTTATCCCCGGTCTAGTGAAGGCCCACGCCATTCACACATCAATCAATCCATTCACTTCACCAAACAATTCAATTTCAATCAAATAATCTAACTAATTTTTGCAATCAAACAAACAAGTCCATGGTCTGTGGACGATTGTGTCGGGTGCTACTAAACACCGTCTGCATCCTAGTATATATATATATAACTTAGAAAAAGAAATTGAAAGTTGAGAAATTCTCACAGATAGCTATCCCAATTCCACGACACTTCTAATGCAGGAAATCTTCACTGTTCTCGTCTCTTATCGCTTTCGTTGTCCGCTTTCACTACATATGTAAAAATCACATTTTTATATACTGATGTCTTTAAAATAAAAATCACATTTTTATTTATTCACTTTCAATTTAAAAATCATATTTTTATAATCACTTCCTACATTTAAAAATCGAATTTTTATTCCGTTATTCAATATATAAAAATCAAATTTTTACTACTATGTTATATAGATAAAAATTATATTTTTATCACGCTATTTTCCATATAAAGATTTCGCCTTTTCTAAAATAAAGATTTCGCCTTTATAAAAACATAGACTTCGCCTTTTCAAATTTAAAGATTTCATCTTTATAAAAATCTCATTTTTATTTTTCTACACATATAAAGATGATATTTTTAATATTCCTATCATGTAAAAATTACATTTTTAACTCTCTACCTAACCAAAAATCATATTTTTACATCTTCTATATAGTAAAGACTATATTTTTAATGCCTTAAAAATATAAAAGTCATATTTTTATTACTTTAAAAATATAAAAATCATATTTTTACTTCGTCTATATAGTAAAGACTATATTTTAATACCTTAAAAATATAAAAGTCATATTTTTATTACTTTAAAAATATAAAAATCATATTTTTACTTCGTCTATATAGTAAAGACTATATTTTTATAGTTCCTACTATGCAAAGATCTTATTTTTATCTTTCTACAATATAAAATATTATATTTTTACTACCTATATAATATGAAAATTATATATTTTTTTTCGCATTTAAAATCTAGGCTTTATATATTTCAAAAACAACATTCTTTATAAAAATTTCAAGCCAATGTTCTTCATAAAAATTGAACTTTTATTTCATAATCCTATGTATAAAAACAGGAAAATCTGTTTTTATTCCTAATAAAAAATCAGCTTTCAAAATAAGTAAAAATCAGTTTCAAAATAAAAGAAAATCAGTTTACTAAATAAAAATCAGTTTACTAAATAAATAAAAATCAGTTTCAAAATAAGAAAAAATCAGTTTACTAAATAAAAATCAGTTTACTAAATAAATAAAAATCAGTTTCAAAATAAGAAAAAATCAGTTTACTAAATAAAAATCAGTTTACTAAATAAATAAAAATCAGTTTACTAAATAAATAAAAATCAGTTTACTTATAGAGGAGTTGACGCGGCGGTAGGCAGAGGAGGAGGTGCGGCTAGGGTTGTTGGAGGCGGAGGAGGATGGTGGAGCGGTCGGATTTTGGGGGGAAAAGGGGCTTAGGGTTTCGATTGGGGAAAGGAGGGGCGACGCTAGGCAACGTGGTGGCTGGAGGGAGGTTCGTCGGAGGTGATGGCTGAGGGCAGGCGCGTGCGGTGGTCAAGGCAGGGTGGCGGCGGTTTAAAGGAGGGGCTGTGGGGGCTCGCGCCTTGAATCGACAGGAGGGAGAAGAAGGAAGGAGGAGAGAGGAAGGAAGGAGGGCGGCTGCGGTGGCCCACGCCAGCGCTGGCGGCGGCGAACGGGATAGGAGGGCGGAGGCGATCTGAGAAGCGGCTTTCCTCATATTTTTTTTTAATTTTCGTTTTGAATGAAACGATGTGGAAGGTAGGGGGTTAAGGAGAATTATAAAATATAAATATATATATTATTTTATTTTTAACTTTCAAACGGGTAACTTTTTATTTTGAACTCGAAACGAAACCCACCGCCTGTTGTCCATAACTAATTACCCCCATTCCGAACACAATGGGATATGTATCATAAGCTGATTCGATCGTTTCGATTAGTTTTTGTTGAATTTACATTTAAATCACTATATTGAATTTTAAACGTACATTTCAAATTACCGGGGTCACATACTAACTAGAAAAATTCCAGAAAAATATTTTCTAGCTTCGTATTGACGATGCGGTCCTAACAAAACTAGTTTCGTCGAATTCCAAGACCGTTGGAAAAATGGCCAATTTCCAGTCGATTAAAATCAACTGAAACTGGTCAAACGCGTTTTCCTTTACCACGCTCACATATTGATTCTAAAAATTATGAAATTTGAAACCTAGCAATAATTTGACACTGCGGATCCAACAAAAGTGGTTTCGTCGAAATCCGAGGTCATTTGCAAAATGTCTATTTTTAAGGGCCTGAATTCCATAGCGACTATTCAGAATTTTCAACTGGACATATCTTTTGATTCCCGCTATGAAATCTTGATTTTTCAGATTCGTTGGAAAGATATTATCAAATAGATCCTAATGTTTTTGGTTTCACTAAAATCCGGATTATTTTGCACCCGGTACATTCAATTGAAGTTTGAAATCGAATTATCGAACTACCGCGCCATTTTCAATTCTATTTATAATTATATATAAATATTTATATTCTAACAACGACGCGTATAATATATACGTTGAATTATATTCAAAATAAATTTCACGTCGATATTATTTAAAATAATCTATTTTAAATATCCAAAATTCGCTAAAATTGCCAAAATAAAAATTTTAAACTGGCCCAGAATTTGCGGGTTATTACAAAACATTTCAAGATTTTGATATTCATTTATCAAATTCTATTATATAATGTGATAATACCAGTGCTATAAATTTATCTAAAAATCCTGTGAACCACTTTCGAACCAAACACGTTGATATCCGTCATCATTTTCTAATAGTCAATATTGAAAAGGGAAATATATGTCTTGAGTCTGCCCAAACTGATAATCAACTAGTGGAAATTTTTACTAAGCCTCTACTTGAATCTAATTTCGTAAAATTACGAAGATAGCTTGGTCTTATCTCCAGAAAAGAACTCAACAATTAGTTACTTTTTATTTGAATTATATTTACTCAAACATATATTAGCTATTATTAGCTATTGTTAATATGAGTAAATTGATTATGAGGTTTTGTCAATTCCTATGGCCAAGTAATTCTGGAAACTCCTGGCCTCAACTATATATATATCTTAGGCTATATATATATATATATGTATACATACATACATATATATAAAATCCTATATAAACTTGACATAAATTCCCATTTTTTATTTCTCCCAAGCTGATCTTCAATCCTACATAGTTCATATATTCTGTTTTTTGCTATAATCAATGGCACACATATGTGACAAATGTGCTCAATATTCCCATGTCTCTATCACTAGTTCTGAGACAGGATATCATTACTCTCTGAAACTCCCGAACACAAATCAGGATATCACCAAATCAATTGTACCCCGGCACTATGCCAATTCCAAAACGGTCAAAGAAAGTTTTGTTTTGCTCACCTCATACCAAAGAAAAGATCGATGAAATTCACCATTACTAGAAACATCAGATTGATCTTTAAAGGCAGATATATTATGAGCAAAAGCTGACCTAAGATCGACTATCTCTTCTAGAAAGAATGGCAATGTTCTTTTGTGGCTCAAATAAACATGACGTACACTAGCCTATGCCAAACATTCCTCCATCTTCTAGGAGCCTGAATTCATGGGAAAGAAACTACAATAGGAACGAAGGAGCGAAAGAGAATTGGTCACCATGGAAACCTCGTATTAACGATATCAAAGAAGATTCTACCAATCATAATTCATCAACTTCACATTAGATTTATATCGTGGTTATATTCTCTTGTATCACTCATGTACTAATATATATTGAGTAATTTCTACATCATATGGACCGTTAAATATCAAAAATGGAGCGAAAACCAGGAAAAACAGCGCAGAAACCAACCAGTCGACAGGCCATATTTCAAGCGGTCGATTGTTTTAGCTTCTGATTAAAAACGATCGACCGATGGAAAAGTAGCGGTTGACCGGTGCCAGGTTTTTCTGTTTTTTGAATATACATGTACGACCATTTCTTTTTTCCACTTTTTCACTTTTACTCCAGTCGTTCCTTATTTCAAAAACTCCAAAACCCTAGAATTCATATTGTTTAAAATTTTCTACAATATCAATCAAATGACTCCTCCTCAGAAGAAATCAAAGAAAGCTTCAACTTCTGAACCCCAACCAATTGATCCCTCAATCAAGAAGTGGCTAGTTAATCCGATTACTGTTAAAAGATGGAACGATATGAAAGATTTCAAGATTCATCCTGATTCATTCATTAAGTTCTCCGATTTCTCCAAATATCGCGTTCTTAACTTAGCAAGGAACTCAAATATTGAATCCCTAATTGATTTTGATCAAAATAATGTAGAAATAAACCATATCATGATCAAATTATTCAACGCTAACTTGAATTTGGAGAAGTACAAGCCCGATAATCCTGCACAATGTCTTTGGTCTGTAGTCTGTGGCAAGGAAGCATTTATCTCGTGTTCTAGAATGGCAAGCATTCTTGGAGTTCCTTTTGGTGGTGAAAATTCTCAAACAACTTTTGCAATCTCCATATCAGTGATCGTGTTAGCCATGAATTCATTGAAGCCGATATGGATAGCACAAAATCCAAAGGTTTACGACCCACTGCAAGGATTATTCATCACACTCTCATGCACTCTCTACTACCAAGATTAGGTAATTTTGATGTCGTTTATAAAGAGAACTTCAAGGCATTATATGCAATATACGGGGATATTCATATCAATTGGATTGGTATGATTTTTGATGAGATTTTGCAAGTACATGAATGCACTAGGCCACATTTGTTTTATAATGAATATATCATGAGCCTATTGCTCCACTGCGACATCACACCCCCCGAATCTCCTGTTTCGAAGCCCAAAGTCATTAACACAGCAATAATTAAACGGATAAAACTCCCTGATCCATACTTCACTATTATGCCTTTTGAGCAATGGAAAGACCATAGACATCAAAAAACTTCAAAACGATCATCCCGGCCACGACCTGAGGAAGTCAAACTTCTAGGATTGTCTTCCTCGGCAAAGGAATCGATAGACACCATTGCTCGCAACCAATTTCTACTCGAAGCAAGACTTAAGCGTAGGGGTACAAAGGTCGACAAACGCTTCAACAAGATCAGGTCTTTCTTCGGATCATTATGGGAAGCAATGTCTTGTGGTGCATCATCATCCATGCAAGCTCAAGACCCCGGCAAACGTCCAACTCCTACTACTTTTTATTGGACATCATCGTAGGAGGCTACGAGCTCGGGAACTAGTCATGGGCATGGTCGCGGAAAAACACAAGTTGTTGAAGAGGAAGAGGAGGAAGATGAGATGGACTCGCAATCCGATTCGTCTTAGTTCACTTCCTAGTTTTCTCTTGCTATGTATCTATGTCAATCTTTTGCTTTAAGACTTGATTTATCACTTGTATCTATAAGGTGTCATGTTTTAGTCGTACTAGACTTTTGGTTGTGTATAACGTTATCTTGAGACTCTTGGCATGATCTATGTTACTCATTTACGTTGCTTAAATATTCTGATAGTATCATTTATATCTTCACTTATTTACTCCTTTTTTTCGATGACCAAGGGGGAGAGATTGGTACTAACAGTGTTATGCATGAATATATAGTTCATGATCATATACAGGCACAATCTCAGGGGGAGATCATATACAGGGGGAGATTCAGAACTATGTTGTCATCAATCAAAAAGGGGGAGAATGTTGAGTCAAGAGATTATGGAGTTTTGCTTTCTGACAAAGAAATAAGCCATGACCGACAAAAAGAAGATATTTATTGGTTTGAAGAGGTACAAAGAGCTACAAAAAGAAGATATTTATTGGTTTGGTGTTTTAATAGTGTGGTTTATGGTAAAATCTATCCTTAAATAATCTCACACCTTGGAATTATTGATATATATATATACAAATATATACATGTACACATTGATTATGCAACCTTGGTAAAACCGGTCGACCACCCATATTTTGACTTGTCGACCGTTTCTACCTAGAATGCACAATCAACATATACATGTGAATATAACGTATATATATACATATATATTCAAATTTTTGTCTATTGGTTCTTTTTGACCTGTCGACCATTTTCTTTCAGAAGTCAACCTTTCAAAAAGACACTTTCTTTCAATCAAGGGTTGCATCTCCTTCTCTTCACCAATAATCATGACTATTGTTCGTTACTCTTCACAAAGGGTTTCAACTATTTATTCTCTATATAAACACAATGAGATCATCATTCCATTCAATGAATTTTGACTTGATAACTATCTATAATTCTTGATCTCATTTCTATATTCTCAAGCGCTCAATTGCTCATATCCAATAATATATCGTCTGAATCCTAGAATCTATATAAATTCTTTTGACTCAATACGGTATCCACTTCCAAATCTTCATATACACAAATACTCTATTTAAGGATAAGATTATAGGAAGGTTGTACTACAAGGGACAAATTCATGTTATCAAGAACACATAATGTCAACAACAATTGTATTCATCTATAACAACCCGAAAATCTGGGCCAGTTTAAAATTTTTATTTTGACAATTTTAGTGAATTTTGAATATTTGAAATGAATTATTTTAAATAATATCGACGATAAATTTATTTTGAATATAATT
The DNA here is from genome assembly GCA_030737875.1 of Allium sativum. Lineage (NCBI taxonomy): Eukaryota > Viridiplantae > Streptophyta > Magnoliopsida > Asparagales > Amaryllidaceae > Allium > Allium sativum. The sequence goes on along the minus strand of CM060926.1, from coordinate 8,573,942 downwards.
CGAACGTATATATTATATACGCCGTCGTTAGAATATAAATAATTATATATAATTATAAAAAGAATAGAAAATGGCCCTGTAGTTCGATAATTCGATTTCAAACTTCAATTGAATGTACCGGGTGCAAAACAATCCGGATTTTAGTGAAACCAAAAACATTAGGATCTATTTGATGATATCTTTCCAACGAATCCGAAAAATCGAAATTTCATAGCGGGAATCAAAAGATATGCCCAGTTGAAAATTCTGAATAGTCGCTATGGAATTCAGGCCCTTAAAAATGGGAATTTTGCAAACAACCTCGGATTTCGACGAAACCACTTTTGTTGGGTCCGTGATGTCAAATTATTGCTAGATTCCAAATTTCATAATTTTTCGAATCAATATGTGAGCGTGGCAAAGGAAAACGCGTTTGACCAGTTTAAGTTGATTTTAATCGACTGGAAAATGACCATTTTTTCAACGGTCTCAGAATTCGACGAAACTAGTTTTGTTAGGACCGTATCGTCAACACGAAGGTAGAAAATATTTTTCTGGAATTTATAGAGTTAGTATGTGACCCCAGTGAATTGAAATGCGCGTTTAAATTCAATATATAGAGTTATATGTTGATTTTGACGAAAACTGATCGAAACAATCGAATCAGCCTGCGATACATATCCCATTGTGTTCGGAATGGGGGTAAATAGCTATGGGCGACAGTCGTTGGGATTCGTTCGGAGTTCGAATGTAAATTCACTTTTTAAGAAATAAAATTAAAATATTATAATTAAATATATATCCTTTTACTGGCCCAAGCCCTAGTCAAAGTTCCAAGCCCAGTCAAACAAGAAAAAAACCGCCTCCATTTTGATTTACTGAGGAAAAATCCCAAATTGGGATCGCAACTGGGGTGGCGCCCTTCCTCCGCCTCGTCGCCACCACCCCTCGCCCTATTCCGATCCTCCGCCACCGCCAGAGGGTGGCGCACACCTCTCCCCCCCCCCTCCAGCTTCTCCCGCTCCTCCCTCCTCGCGACACCCCAATCCCCAGCAAACGCCGCCTCCCTCTTCGAACCCCCAAGCCGCCAGTCCTCCTTCCGCCGCCTGGACCACCGCCTCACCCCCACCGACCTTCCCTCCGTTCATCCTCCAGCCCCTCCACTGTTGAAACCCGCAACCCCCCCCCCTCTCCGAAAGCCAAAGTAAGTTTTTACTGTAGTTTAAATTTATGAATTTTATATAGTTTAAAATTTTGATTTTTATTTATTTAAAAGGCTATCGGTGAGAACCTCCCACTTTAAATTTCTTTTTCTAGTTATATATATATATACTAGGATGCAGACGGTGTTTAGTAGCACCCGACACCCGTCATCCACAGACCATGGATGGCTTGTTTGTTAAATTGTTTGGATGTGTAGTTGGTTAGTTTATTTGGTTTGAATTGAATTGTTTGGTGAAATGAATGGATTTGATTGATGTGTGAATGGCGTGGGCCTTCACTAGACCGGGGATAAGGCTAGGCCTTGTCCCGTTTCTAGTATCGTGTCGTTATGCCGCCGAAATTTTTTAAAATAAGTTAGAAAAATAAAAATATCATTTTTATTTTATAAATGAACTGAATAAAAATTCATGTGTTAAAATAAAATATTTTATCGTTAAAAATATAATTTTTAACGTGAATGTGAATAAATAAATATTCATTTACAAACCAGACGGTTTGTTTATGTACACCTATTTTAAGGACATTGATTGGGACGATAAATTTTACACATCGCCCAACTGCACGAATAAAATCAGTGTTTGATTGTTTGAAACCCCACACGGGTGTTGGGATGAAATTTGAAGTTCACTCATCCTGATTGATTAAATATGTCGATCGATTGATTGACAGGCTGTTATAAGCGTTAGATATCTATATTTGATGCTTATACAGTGTAGTGCACTTTGGATGATGGTTGATTATTTACCATTGCTATTATATACACGTGTTGAATGGAATCCATATAATTAACTTTATATGGTAATTGATTGGGCCTCATTCCAATTTAGAAAATAAAGAATGTTATAATATAAAGGTTCATGTGTTGACTGTACTCATCCGTTGAGATTAGTCATGTGTTGAACGAAATATTTTAATAATAAAATTTACATCTTTATCAATATAAAGTAAAGGTTCATGTGTTGACTGTACTCATCCGTTGAGATTAGTCATGTGTTGAACGAAATATTTTAATAATAAAATATACATCTTTATCATATTTAAAATTAGAACTACTTCGCGGTGGAGTCTAATTGAAAATCAAACGATAGATAACCAAATTTTATAAAATATTTTAAATAACAAAAATAGCCACACGTGGACAGTACTCATTCGTTGAGATTAGTCGTGTGTGGAGAAAAAAGATAAATATTCATTTGTCGAATAGAATAACAGAATTATTGAAATATATAAAGCCGTATTAATTAGAGATGCGCTATTTTGACGCGAATCGATATTTATATCGATTATATTCGTTTTTATAAATTGAATTCGAATTGAATAGAAAACGAATTTGATTTGAATTGAATATATATCGAATTTGATTTGAATTGAATATAAAACGAATTGAATTTGATTTAATTAGAAAAAGAATTGAATTTGATTTAATTAGAAAACGAATTGAATTTGATTTAATTAGAAAACGAATTGAATTTGATTTAATTAGAAAACCAATTTGAAATGAATCGAATAGAAAACCAATTAGAAATGAATTGAATATAAAACGATTTCGAAATGAATTGAATATAAAACGATTTCGAAATGAATTGAATATAAAACGATTTCGAAATGAATCGAATAGAAAACCAATTTGAAATGAATCGAATAGAAAACCAATTTGAAATGAATTGAATATAAAACGATTTCGAAATGAATTGAATATAAAACGATTTCGAAATGAATTGAATATAAAACGAATTTGAATTGAATTGAAATTTGAATTGAATAGAAATGAATTTTAAAACGAATTTATAAGGAAAAATTCAATTTTGATTTGAATTGAAATGGAAGTTGAAATTATTTTTGAAACGAATTTAAAACTATTTATATAATTCGTTTTAAATAGACATCGACGAAATATATATTATATATATTATATATATAATATAATGGCCTGAATAGAACGCGCCGCGCCGCAGCAGTTCGTGAATTTCGACCATTTATTTCAAACGGACATTATGGGAGATCCGACCGTCGGATTCTCCTAAAACCGAAACCGTTGGTTCGTATCGAAAAGAGCTTTTTAACGAATATTATAAATTTGAAATCTAACGGTTGGATTTGGAGATACGTCCAAATCAAATTTGAAAAAGGTCGTTGTAAGTGCAGTTCGATGGCCGTTGATGGAAATCGACTGTACGGGCCTTGATAAAATTATTAAAAATAGTAATAATTTGTGTAAAATCATAAGAAATGATTTGGGAAAAATTGGGATGAAAAACTCCATATTTGAAAAGATAAAAATAGATTTTTATCGAAATGAACTAGTTTTGAACTAAAATTAAAACCCATTTATTTTTAAATAAATAAATTGGATTTGAAATGGGTTGTAAATAGAGTTGATTCGTGGGTTTATCGTGAAGAGTGTATTAAACAACACTTGTTCTTTAACCCGATAATAAATAGAATGTGATTTGGGTTTGTCGTGAACTGTGTTTTAAATGACATTAGTTCTTTAACCCAGAAAAAGGAGTTTTAATGAATCTACAATTAGATTGAAATGTGAATTGATAATCTAAATTATCAAATATTGAAATGAGCGAGAATGGAGTATCACCAGTTTTGCTCCAAAGCGATAGTTAAATCTTTAATTAGATTTGAACGTGAAATGGTAATTAATTTTACCGATAACACCACGGTGTTAGATATGGAGTATTACCAGTTTTGCTTCATGGGATGAATAGGTTGGGATTGGGAAATAAAATAAATAATTACTTCGATGTGGTTCGCTAATCCCGACTAGTTTGAAAAACCATAATTTGGTTTGAAATGACATCCAAAGGAAGATTAAAGGATAAATTTTAAAGAATTTATCTTGGATAAAATTAATGGGAACCTTTCCCCTAGGAATGTGATTTGGGGAATAAAAGAATGTTCTGGATTGGAATGAGGTGTTCGTTGTGTTTGTGCAACATTTGTTTTTAATATACGCGGGTTATTCGGAAAGGCCGGGTTTATAACCATTCTGAATAACCGATTCAACGATATGTCGAAGTTGAAGACGGTGGTTGAAGACCGGAAGTCTTCACATCGTTTGGATAATTACTGACGATCCTGATTGGGCTGTACACCCAAGAGGATGGAAATAGTTGGTGGTCGTCCAGACGTACTTGGAGATCGATGGATATGCGAGGAAAGAGCCTCCGGTTTCGTTCAGACCCAGAACGGACTTGTAAATGGATTGTGTGTCTGACATTGGATTTTATTCTGTGTTGATTGATTTCTGTTAAATATATATCTGTTTGGCGGCGGAGAATTTATTCTCTTGCTTAACGCCCTTCTCTGAGACGTACGAGCTTAGAGGTTGTATATCGATGGACATCAGTCGCATGGCATGAATTGCCTGTGTGGCACACTAAGATGCAATGATCAAGGCTTTTGTTGAAAAGCAGAGTCTTGTGGTTGATGATCAAAGCACGGCCTTCGTGGCAGCTTTGTGTATAACGTGAATTCGCGAGCCTCACACCTCGGTATGAGTCAAAAACGGGATACGGACTGCAGGGAGAGCACGACGTTTCTTTCTAGCTTTGGTGGTGTCAGTGACTTACCAGCCCTGACATTTATATACTTTTCACCTATGTGGTTGTTGGAATGCGAGGCGCCTCGATTATAGGTCTGTAAGGACCGGGAAACGTGTGTTCGGGCATAATTAATCCTCTAACGTAAGTGAGGACCGGCCCTGAAGATCCAGGATTGCCCAAGTGTGTAGTCCTGAGACATTTGCTAGAGTGTCTCGAACGCGGAGAGGAGCTTGCCCCTTGCCTCGACTCATGACGGAAATCCAATTCCCAATACGTGTATTGCGGTTTTAATTGTAGAACTAGTATGGCGACATGATATATGGTACCCATGTCGTCTATGATTTATATTTATGATTGAAATTGTTTTGACACTATACACTAATTATAGTATCAAATCATTTGTTTTAAACGTACCAAGCATGTTTGGCTATTATAAGGGAAAACCCTATCCTCCGGCTTGCGTTGCATTGTGTGATGGGACCTGGGTCTTATAATGGCTTCATTTTTCGAAAAAGCATTGCGCTGTTTATTCTATGCACTGGTATTCTTGGGAGGAAATGTGACGGCCCGCTCCGCACTAACTGACATTTACTCCAAAAGTGCGCTGTACACCTATCCAGTTAGCACGGGACGGTCGCTAGAAGAAAAAGAAAGAAGAGAATGGGCTAATTAAGGAACCTGTAGAATGTCTCACAGCGCATAGAACAAAATATAATAATAACATATTTGACATAAAACAGGAGAGACAGTGCATAAGCTAAAAACCAGAACTGAGCATCATAGTAGCGGAAATCCAAAATATAGCTTATTACAACTTTTCAAACTGTCTCAAAGCAAAAGCAAGATAAAGGAGGTACACTACTAATGCCCAAGTAGCGACCACCAATGACACAGGGAGAATATCTATATATATCATACGTGGAAGCCTCCTGCTCGCCTCCGAATCAGCTACTCGCGCATCACCAGCTAACCATAACATGTCTCTAGTCTGCTCGTGTGAGCACCCAGAGTAATAAGAAGAGACATAAAACTCTGGGTCAGACATAAAGCCTGGTATGAGCGATAAGCATCTAAACAAAATAATAACAGGTATAATCCAATCATACCTGAACCTGGACCTGCAACCAAAGAGTTAGCACTACATACTGTACAACACTCTAAGGTGCCATTTCAAGTGGTGTAAAGATAACGGGGGTGGGGGTGTGCATGTCATAGTGATGTCAAACAATCAAACATAGCAAACATCCTCACATCTCTCACTCAGTGCGTAAAGCATACGATACCCACTACCTTGGTCCTCTAATCCTTTGGGCCATGATGGAATCAATCCCGTGTAACTATCACTACAAGCCCACTATCCATCTCTCAGTGGTGGACCAAAGTTATGAATACCGACAACCCCTTTGCACACGTCCCGCAGCAAAGCCCAACCATGAAGTGACCTCATTGGTTCCCAACTGGTTCCGGGATCCTGAGCTCTAACTTCCATTTGGACTACCTTTGCATCTCGGGTTATTGGTCATCACCATCGAATTGTATCGGATCGGCCATCAACATTCTTCATCGGATCGGATCGGCCTCATCTGGTTCGGATCGCGGTTCGCCCTCCCCAAGCACGGTTCGTGGCTCCTTCTTCCACTCGTGGTCGATCGGATCGTGGACCCCCTTCGGATCGTGCTCCATGCTCCTTGGCGTCGGTTCGTGGCTTCATCTCCAGGTCGGATCGTGACCAGCTTCAGATCGCGACTCGTGGATTGTGGGTGCATCGGATCGGGTTTCATCTCCACGCGGATCGGGTCGTAATGCTCATTCGCGATCCGGATCGAAGTACTTCAGTTTGGGCATGGCGCTGCATCGATTCATCTCGTGGGTCTAACCACGATCGGGTCGGGTCGTAGGAGGAATAAGCGATCCGATCCGGGTCAACTTCCAGCGACGGTTTACACGCCTCTCGACGGCGTTTTCGACCATTCTAACTATTGAAATCAGTCACAAAGCACATCATACAGTCATAGCAACATGTATAAACATCCACAAACAGCAAAACAACAATATGATATGTCAAAACGGATCAAACATACCCAAAAATCCATATTTCCCTCTTAAGCATGTTTAAGCAAATCTAACGATAGGATTAGCAAAACTTATCCAAATTAGCCAAATTTTCTAACAGAGGCCTAAAACAATATTTCATAATTTCTGAATATTTTTCCAGATTTTTAACATGCATAATTTCGCTAATTATCACTAATCACCCCTTAATCCCCCAAATTCCGGGATTTGCAAAATTAGTCGAAATTAACCCAAATTCATATCAGAGGCATAAAATGGTGTTTTAGAATTTTGGTAATTTTTCTAGATTTTTCTGAGCCATAATATCGCTAATTACCATAATTAGTGAAAAACAATGCAAATCACTCACCTTTGCCACAAAGTAAACTATAGATCTGAAACAATCTCTGGTTTGGATCCAATCCCTATGTGTTCCAGCAGCTCTCTTGCTAATTTGGTGATGATCTTCTTTGATTTGATGTAGATTAGGCCAAAACTTGATTAGAAAGTGATTAGAGACGATTTGGGATAAGATTAGAAGGTGGAGGCCATTACTAGGGTTTCAAGGAGGAAAGTGGCGGCTCAAAACTGAAATGAAAATGATTCTCTAACTCATTTCAGCCTCCCCATAACCCTAATCCCGAAATGGGTTATGGGCCTATTCACTAATCACCCTATTTGGCCCGGTTAAGCAGTTTTTCACCTTCAAAACATTATTTCAGCCATATCTCCCAAACGGTAAGTCCGTTTGGCTAATGTAACCACTCTACGGAAAGAGAAACCATCATTCGAATCCAATGGAAGTGGTTTCAGGTCAAAATTCCTTTCCAGTCAAAAGTTATGGCCAAAACAGTACCAACTAGGGGCAAAACGGTCATTTAAAAATCAACAAAAATCATGAACATGGGAAATGACCCCAATAATCGTCTCCCAAAGTTACATGACCATACGACTCCATATGTGAAAGAAATAAATATTCTACGATCCTTCGATACGTAGAATGCGGGTTGTTACAGGAAACCCGTTCCGTGTTATACGGCGTGGTCCCTGGAATTACTCTCTTTTAAAGTAAAGTTTTAAATAACTGTTTTAGTTCTCACACCAGTCACATGACTGACCTGGAGTTTATTGTTTTAACCTAAACTCTGGGTGCCTCTATTTTCGACACGGGCAGCTAGTAGTTTTCGTTTTGCAGATTTATATTCACAGGATCCTGATTTACAGCTGGAACGATGCTCGGAAAGCTCTGTATCCGTGTATCACTTTCGGTTGTGTTTTGTATTATTTTCCGCTGCTATGTAATTTATTGTAATCTCTGATATTTATCGAATGTAATTTATTCATTATACTCTGTATATTCTTGTATCTGATGGAATTGTTGTAATAACAATGAAATGTTCTTCCGTCTGCGTTCTGTTTTATCTTTTCCTCACAGTAATTCGTTCTTTCTCATCTCTTCGGAGACCGGGGAAGTTCGGGTCGCTTCATTTGGTATCAGAGCTTTGGTTTACAGAGCTCGAGAACAAGACACATTAGAACCATACGAAAGAATTCATCAGATATTGGATTAGTAATATCCAATTAGAATGACTCGTTAGAGATAGGATCAGTAGTATCCTAGAACGAGTGTGAAGAGTATATTTCTCAATTGAAAACAATTTTGTTTTGAAAATTTAAATCGTTTTAAACGTATTTGAATATTTATTTGTATTGAATTTGGACAATCCAATATATAAAGATTTTGCATATACGCGTCATGAACGTATATTCGAAGTTTTAATATACTGGATAGATATAGAATCACATTCTAGACACCCGGAGATGGTTCTAATGATTGATCGATCATCATAACTTATGTTCGTGTTTCGAAGGTTTGATTTCTATATACTTCCATTAGACTGGTGTGAGAACCAAAACTAATATAGTTAGAATACATTGTTGTGAATTGGCACCAAAAACATGATTTTCTTTATATGTAGTAAAATTATGAATTTGAAACGTTAATTCACTAATTGATTGATGTTTGTGTTGTTTGTTTATTTGTTTGTTTGCTAATTTTGAACCATTTAGCCTAATAGAACCAAATATTGAACTGTATTGAAAATTAGTTGCATTTGCTTGCATATACATATACTTACATTGAAATCGGAATAAAAAAAAATTTATAAATTTTTTTTCTTCACCTTTAATGGCGGAAATCAAACAAAAGAATACATCCAATTTTTCTTATCAATTCAAAAACACCAATACAACATTTCCAAATGATAAATCAAATCCAAATGTAGACTCAAATCCTTCAGCAACTTCAGATCTGGTTACGGATCTGTGTAATCGCAAGCTCGAGTATATTCAACCAGCTCCAGATCATGTTTTTATCCCTGAAAGCACCTATAACAAATCAGTGACATCATGGAAAAACACTATAGCATTGATTCCGATTCTATTCATGTTATCAACAATCAAACTTAAGGAATATGTATCAAAAGTTTGGAAGCCTATTGGTACTTTTAATGTTCACTCAACTCCTGGATTTAATTTTGTGGTACAATTTGATTGTAAAGAAGATTTTGATCGATTAACTGAGTGTAATACATATTCCTATTTTGGTAGATTGATGTTTGTTGAGATCTGGTATCCTGGTTTTGATTTTAACAATAAAAATAGTTCAATGGTCCAGATCTGGATGAGATTATTAGATCTACCACTTGAGTTATGGACGAATGAAGCTATTCAAATGATGGCAAGTTATATCTCAAAACCTATTTTGATTGATGTTAACACAGCTGAGAAAAGGTATACTAAATATGCAAGAGTTCTAGTTTCAGTGGATACTTCAACAGAACTTAAAAATGAGATCCCAATTCATATGCATAATGGTCAGAAGCTTGTGATTCAAGTGGAATATGAATATGTACCTGTAAAATGTCTTCAGTGTTGTTTATTTGGACATGAGGAAGAATTTCATGAAGATTCATCAGATCCAAGGTGGAAACCTCCTGATACTCATATTGAATGCCAAAATCAAACAACTGAAGATCAAAGTGTTAATACAGAGACTCAAAATGTAAATCTAGTACCTGAAGATGCTGCATCTGATTATCTTAGGAATCAAGATGCAATTAATAGTGAAGCTGAAATTCCTCAAACTGATAATCCTTCTGGTGAACATGATGTTATGAATTCTTCTAAACTTCCAGAGAGTTTGATTCCTGACATGTTAGATAATGTAGCTGATTACTTAGAGGAATCAGAGAAAAGGATTAATCAAGAAAAAGGAAAGCAAGATGACATCTCTTCTTTAGTAGATAAGAATGCTAATTATCTACAAAACTCAAAGTCAAAAAACCAAACTCCTGCTAAAAGAACTACGAGGAGTAAATCCTCATTTAAATGACACTAATTTCTTGGAATGTTAGGGGTATGAATACTTCTTTTCGTATGAAAGAAATATTTACACTCCTTAATAAGACTAAATCAACCATGGTTGGTTTAGTTGAAACAAAACTATCTAAAGCAAATTTAGTGTTATTTTCTTCTCTATTACCTAATGATTGGAAATCATTGACTAATAATTCTTCATTGAGTTCTGGCAGGATTTTATTGATCTGGGATTCAAAGGTTTGGCAGATAGACATGATGTCTTTTTCTCCTCAGCACTTAACAGTGAAGGCAGTTAATCATGGAGGATTTATGATGATTTTTACAGTCATTTATGGCAGTAATACATTTTCAAAAAGATTAGTCTTATGGGAATCTTTGGTTAGAGAATCAATCACTTATGCAGACTCTTGGATTTTAATGGGGGATTTTAATAATCCTTTATCACCAAAGGATAAGAAAGGGGGAGCTCCTATTCCTTATCATCATATAAGGGAATTTCAAAAATTTATCATACAAACAGGTTTGAATGAGATAAAACCTTTGGGTTTTAATTTTACATGGCGTAGAAGAGGAATAGCTACAAATATTGATAAAATTTTGGTGAACAATATGTGCCTACATCAATTCCTTAATATGAAAGCTATATCATTTCCACAAAAGTCAAGTGATCATAACCCAATTCTTTTGGATCTAATACCTACTCCAGAACTAAAGGGTTTTCCCTTTAGATACAGAAATGATTGGTGTTGCTATGAAGGATATAATGATGCAATTCAAAAAGTTTTAAGTTCTAATGTATGGGGTTTTTTTAGTTATCAATTTCAGCAAAAACTAAAAAATTGCAAATTAGAACTTAAAAATTGGAATAGAATTAGAAGTAAATCTGCTTCAAATCTTACAGTGGCTGAACAAAGAATTTCTCATCTTGAATCTGATGTTGATCTTCACCCTGAGGATCTCCAACTGTATGAAGATTATCTGAATGCAAAGAAGAATTATCAAAATGTTCAATATATGGTATTCAAAGGTTTAAAACAGCAGGCTAAAGTTTCCTGGTTGCAACAAGGTGATACAAATTCAAAATTCTTCTATTCCAAGATGTCAAATAGGAGGTACTTCAATCAGATTAGAGCTTTAATTGACCCTAATGGAAATTTGTTATATAAACCTGATGAGATTGAAACTGAAGCAATTAATTATTTTACTGCAATGTTTAATGGATCATGCTCATCTGGATTTCCAAGTTTTCAACCAATATCTTATGTCAATGATCAAGGCCAAAGAAATTTAGTGAAAAATGTGGAGCTTGAAGAAGTTAAGGAAGCAGTGTTTTCTATTCATGATGAATCAAGCCCAGGTCCAGATGGTATAAGTGTAAAAATTTTCAAAATACATTGGGAATCTTTGAAGATTGATCTGCTAAATGCTATTTCAGATATTTTTAAGTCTAGTAAAATTCCAAAAGCCTTAAATCATACATTTATAACACTAATTCCCAAAAATGATAGACCATCTGACATTTCTAATTATAGACCCATATCTTGCTGTAATGTCTATTACAAAAAATTTTCAAAAAATTTATGTAACAGACTAAAACCTTATCTTCCTTTTCTGATTTCTGAGAATCAGAGTGCATTTATTAAAGGAAGATATATTGGGGACAATATTTTACTTGCACATGAAATGTTGAGAGATTTCAGAAAACCTGGCATGCCTAAAATGAGTGTAAAAGTGGATCTACAAAAGGCTTATGATAGAGTGAATAGAGAGTTTATATGTTATGTAATGGAATGCATGAAATTCCCTACTCACTTTATTAATCTGATCTATGAATGCATGACAACAGCAACATTTTCAATTATGATACAAGGAATCCCTAAAGGTTTCATATCATCATCAAGAGGAATTAGACAAGGAGATCCTCTTTCTCCCTATCTATTTGCTTTGGCAATGCAATACTTCACTTTTCTAATGGATGAAGCAATTGTATCTAAATCTTTCCAACCTAGCAGCCAAGTGCAACCAGTGATTTCCCATTTATTATATGCTGATGATTAGTTGGTGTTTGGTAAAGCTTCATGTCAAAATGCAAACTATTTAAGGATGATTTTTCAGAAACTAAGCATGTTTGCAGGACTGAATGTCAATGCTTCAAAAACTAAAATATTTTTCAGTATTTCAGTTCCAAACCAATTAGAATTAAAGAATATTTTGGGGTTTGAGCAAGGTTCATTGTCAGTCAAATATTTAGGAGTTCCATTATCATCAAATTACCTTCATTATTCTGAATGTAATTCACTGATTCAAAGGGTTCAGAGCAAAATTCAATGTTGGGAAACAAAACTTTTAAGTTTTGCAGGTCGTGCAGAGCTTATCAATTCAGTTATTACCCCTATCATATTATATTGGCTGCTAATCTATCAAATACCAGAGTATACCTTGGATAAATTGCAGTCATTATGTGCAGATTTTTTCTGGGGGGGTACAGCTCATAAAGTGGCTTGGTCAATATTATGTAAACCTAAGAAAGAGGGAGGTATTGGCCTTAAAAAAATTTCTGATTTAAAGAAGGTTGCTTGTGTGAAACTATTATGGAATTTTTTATCAAATTCTTCCATGTGGAGTAAATGGATTCATAATAGATATTGTAAGAATGATTATTTTTGGTCAATGTCAAAAGATCCTAATGCATCTAGTACATGGAAATCAATTCTGAAATTAAGGTCAAACACAAAACAACTATTTAACAGAAAGATTAGTAAAGGTGAAAACTCTTATCTTTGGTATGATCCTTGGATAAACTGCAAGTGTATGGTTGATAACCTTGGGTATGATAGGCTTCAGATTATTGGAAATTCTGATCAGACTGTGGATGTGATTATTAGAAATGAGGCTTTCCATCCAGAGATCCACCCTACAACAAGAGAATTGCTGGAAGAAATTAGCTCAATTCCAATTCATTCTAATCAAAGTCAAGATTTTTATGAATGGTGTGAAGGAGGGGAATTCTCTTTTCACAAAACATGGGAGTATATAAGAATTAAAGATCCTTCAGATTCCTTATTTTCGGTGATTTGGCACAAGAAAAATAGTCGACGAATATCTTTCATATCTTATCTAGTAGTTTTGGGCAGATTAAATACAAAAGATCGTATACTTCGATTTAGTTCTATGGAAAATACTATGTGTCCTTTGTGTGATAACCATCAAGAATCTATTCCTCATTTATTTTTTCAGTGTGATTATTCGTCATACATATGGAAATCTCTGAAAAATAAATTAGAATTACCTTCAGATATGTGTGATGATGCCAAAGTGGAAGCACGTAATCTCTATCAGAGGTTCCCAAACAAAGATCAGAGTAGGGATTTAGCTTTTGGTTCTTTTACTACAGCAATCTACTCTTTGTGGAGAGAACGGAACTTGAGAATTTTTCAAAGTAAAAGATTATCAGCGTTAAATTTGCTGAGGAGAATTGAAAAGGAGATTGTGGATCTCGTTCAAAGAAATGGATCGAAGTCAACACGAAACTCGAGAAATAGACAGCTGTTGGACAGATGGGGGATAGAACTGAATGATGCCGGTTGAAGATGAGTTCAAACATGTGAAGGCGGTGGAGATTTGGGCTCTCTGGTGGGCCGAGAAGATGGATTTCTTTTTTAATTGTCTTTTATTTGTTTTGTTGTATTTTCTTTCGACTATATGAGTTTAGAATTTGTTTTGTATTTAGCTTACCTTATGAGTACTCTTTTTCCTTGCAAGGTACCCAGTAGGGGGATTGTAAGGTTTTAACGAGGCTTATAAGGTTAGCTTTTTAATTGGTTTAGAAATAAAGAGAACCAATTTTCAAAAAAAAATAATATACTTACATTGAACAGGTCATAGCAAGGAGGCTAGAGCCGAAGAATAAAATTTGTTTGCCCGACAAATAGGTACATGTTTACTATGAAATTTACTGTTTTGTTTGGGTGATGATGATTTTATGAGCCTATTGGCTAGCCGCTTGGCTTTTTCTTTTTCTTTTGGAGATCAGAAGGCCTGTATGGCAATTTCGGGATTTTCCCGTGGCTCCCGGTGCAGGGGAGGTTATGGCGAAATTTTTCGAAAATTTAGGGTGTTAGCCAAATTTTTGAAAATTTGAAAATTCTCAGAAACTGAAAAGTTGGAGAATGGAAGCCAGATCGAACGTAGAGTTGATTAATCAAACCACTTTCGACTTTGTTCCTTTTCGGGGACGAAAAGTTTTAAGTGGGGGAGATTGTAACAATCCGAAAATCTGGGCCAGTTTAAAATTTTTATTTTGGCGATTTTAGTGAATTTTGAATATTTGAAATGAATTATTTTAAATAATATCGACGATAAATTTATTTTGAATATAATTCGAACGTATATATTATATACGCCGTCGTTAGAATATATATAATTATAAAAAGAATTGAAAATGGCCCTGTAGTTCGATAATTCGAATTTCAAACTTCAATTGAATGTACCGGGTGCAAAACAATCCGGATTTTAGTGAAACCAAAAACATTAGGATCTATTTGATGATATCTTTCCAACGAATTCGAAAAATCGAAATTTCATAGCGGGAATCAAAAGATATGCCCAGTTGAAAATTCTGAATAGTCGCTATGGAATTCAGGCCCTTAAAAATGGGAATTTTGCAAATGACCTCGGATTTCGACGAAACCACTTTTGTTGTGTCCGTGATGTCAAATTATTGCTAGATTCCAAATTTCATAATTTTTCGAATCAATATGTGAGCGTGGCAAAGGAAAACGCGTTTGACCAGTTTTAGTTGATTTTAATCGACTGGAAAATGACCATTTTTCCAACGGTCTCAGAATTCGACGAAACTAGTTTTGTTAGGACCGTATCATCAACACGAAGCTAGAAAATATTTTTCTGGAATTTATAGAGTTAGTATGTGACCCCAGTGAATTGAAATGCGCGTTTAAATTCAATATATAGAGTTATATGTTGATTTTGACGAAAACTGATCGAAACAATCGAATCAGCCTGCGATACATATCCCATTGTGTTCGGAATGGGGGTAAATAGCTATGGGCGACAGTCGTTGGGATTCGTTCGGAGTTCGAATGTAAATTCACTTTTTAAGAAATAAAATTAAAATATTATAATTAAATATATATCCTTTTACTGGCCCAAGCCCTAGTCAAAGTTCCAAGCCCAGTCAAACAAGAAAAAAACCGCCTCCATTTCGATTTACTGAGGAAAAATCCCAAATCGGGATCGCAACTGGGGTGGTGCCTTCCTCCGCCTCGTCGCCGCCACCCCTCGCCCTATTCCGATCCTCCGCCATCGCCAGAGGGTGGCGCACACCTCCCCCCCCCCCTCCAGCTTCTCCCGCTCCTCCCTCCTCGCGACACCCTAATCCCCAGCAACCACCGCCTCCCTCTTCGAACCCCCAAGCCGCCAGTCCCCCTTCCGCCGCCTGGACCACCGCCTCACCCCCACAGACCTTCCCTCCGTTCATCCTCCAGCCCCTCCACTGTTGAAACCCGCAACCCCCCCCCCCCCCTCTCCGAAAGCCAAAGTAAGTTTTTACTGTAGTTTAAATTTCTGAATTTTATATAGTTTAAAATTTTGATTTTTATTTATTTAAAAGGCTATGATTATTATTTTTATTTTTAAATAGGATTTTCAGCTTAAAGATAGGATCTTTATTTTAGAAAAGATTCGATTTTTAAAATAGAAAAGGCAAGATCTTTATATGGAGAATAACGAAGGAAAAATAGAATTTTATCCATATGAGGCAATTATAAAAATTCGATTTTTATATATTGAATAGCAAAGTAAAAATTCGATTTTTATATATTGAATAGCATAGTAAAAATTCGATTTTTATATATTGAATAGCAAAGTAAAAATTCGATTTTTATATATTGAATAGCATAGTAAAAATTCGATTTTTATATATTGAATAGCGAAGTAAAAATTCGATTTTTATATATTGAATAGCAAAGTAAAAATACGATTTTTATATATTGAATAGCGAAGTAAAAATTCGATTTTTATATATTGAATAGCAAAGTAAAAATTCGATTTTTATATATTGAATAGCAAAGTAAAAATTCGATTTTTATATATTGAATAGCAAAGTAAAAATTCGATTTTTATATATTGGAGTAAAAATTTGATTTTTATATATTGAATAGCAAAGTAAAATTTTGATTTTTATATATTGAATAGCAAAGTAAAAATTCGATTTTTATATATTGAATAGCGAAGTAAAAATTCGATTTTTATATATTGAATAGCGAAGTAAAAATTCGATTTTTATATATTGAATAGCGAAGTAAAAATTCGATTTTTATATATTGAATAGCGAAGTAAAAATTCGATTTTTATATATTGAATAGCGAAGTAAAAATTCGATTTTTATATATTGAATAGCGAAGTAAAAATTCGATTTTTATATATTGAATAGCGAAGTAAAAATTCGATTTTTATATATTGAATAGCGAAGTAAAAATTCGATTTTTATATATTGAATAGCGAAGTAAAAATTCGATTTTTATATATTGAATAGCAAAGTAAAAATTCAATTTTTATATATTGAATAGCAAAGTAAAAATTCGATTTTTATATATTGAATAGCAAAGTAAAAATTCGGTTTTTACATATGTAGAGAATACGGGCAACGAAGATGACAAAAAGGCGAGAACGACGAAGGTATCTGCAAAAGAAGAGCCGTGGAGTTAGGATAGCTATCGGTGAGAACCTCTCACTTTAAATTTCTTTTTCTAGTTAAATATATATATATACTAGGATGCAGACGGTGTTTAGTAGCACCCGACACCCGTCATCCACAGACCATGGATGGCTTGTTTGTTAAATTGTTTGGATGTGTAGTTGGTTAGTTTATTTGGTTTGAATTGAATTGTTTGGTGAAATGAATGGATTTGATTGATGTGTGAATGGCGTGGGCCTTCACTAGACCGGGGATAAGGCTAGGCCTTGTCCCGTTTCTAGTATCGTGCCGTTATGCCGCCGAAATTTTCTAAAATAAGTTAGAAAAATAAAAATATCATTTTTATTTTATAAATGAACTGAATAAAAATTCATGTGTTAAAATAAAATATTTTATCGTTAAAAATATAATTTTTAACGTGAATGTGAATAAATAAATATTCATTTACAAACCGGACGGTTTGTTTATGTACACCTATTTGAAGGACATTGATTGGGACGATAAATTTTACACATCGCCCAACTGCACGAATAAAATCTGTGTTTGATTGTTTGAAACCCCACACGGGTGTTGGGATGAAATTTGAAGTTCACTCATCCTGATTGATTAAATATGTCGATCGATTGATTGACAGGCTGTTATAAGCGTTAGATATCTATATTTGATGCTTATACAGTGTAGTGCACTTTGGATGATGGTTGATTATTTACCATTGCTATTATATACACGTGTTGAATGGAATCCATATAATTAACTTTATATGGTAATTGATTGGGCCTCATTCCAATTTAGAAAATAAAGAATGTTATAATATAAAGGTTCATGTGTTGACTGTACTCATCCGTTGAGATTAGTCATGTGTTGAACGAAATATTTTAAAAATAAAATTTACATCTTTATCAATATAAAGTAAAGGTTCATGTGTTGATTGTACTCATCCGTTGAGATTAGTCATGTGTTGAACGAAATATTTTAATAATAAAATATACATCTTTATCATATTTAAAATTAGAACTACTTCGCGGTGGAGTCTAATTGAAAATCAAACGATAGATACCCAAATTTTATAAAATAGTTTAAATAACAAAAATAGCCACACGTGGACAGTACTCATTCGTTGAGATTAGTCGTGTGTGGAGAAAAAAAGATAAATATTCATTTGTCGAATAGAATAACGGAATTATTGAAATATATAAAGCCGTATTAATTAGAGATGCGCTATTTTGACGCGAATCGATATTTATATCGATTATATTCGTTTTTATAAATTGAATTCGAATTGAATAGAAAACGAATTTGATTTGAATTGAATATATATAGAATTTGATTTGAATTGAATATAAAACGAATTGAATTTGATTTAATTAGAAAACGAATTGAATTTGATTTAATTAGAAAACGAATTGAATTTGATTTAATTAGAAAACCAATTTGAAATGAATCGAATAGAAAACCAATTTGAAATGAATTGAATATAAAACGATTTCGAAATGAATTGAATATAAAACGATTTCGAAATGAATCGAATAGAAAACCAATTTGAAATGAATCGAATAGAAAACCAATTTGAAATGAATTGAATATAAAACGATTTCGAAATGAATTGAATATAAAACGATTTCGAAATGAATTGGATATAAAACGATTTCGAAATGAATTGAATATAAAACGATTTCGAAACGAATTGAATATAAAACGAATTTGAATTGAATAGAAATGAATTTTAAAACGAATTTATAAGGAAAAATTCAATTTTGATTTGAATTGAAATGGAAGTTGAAATTATTTTTGAAACGAATTTAAAACTATTTTTATAATTCGTTTTAAATAGACATCGACGAAATATATATTATATATATTATATATATAATATAATGGCCTGAATAGAACGCGCCGCGCCGCGGCAGTTCGTGAATTTCGACCATTTATTTCAAACGGACATTACGGGAGATCCGACCGTCAGATTCTCCTAAAACCGGAACCGTTGGGTTCGTATCGAAAAGAGATTTTTAACGAATATTAGAAATTTGAAATCTAATGGTTGGATTTGGAGATACGTCCAAATCAAATTTGAAAAAGGTCGTTGTAAGTGCAGTTCGATGGCCGTTGATGGAAATCGACTGTACGGGCCTTGATAAAATTATTAAAAATAGTAATAATTTGTGTGAAATCATAAGAAATGATTTGGAAAAAATTGGGATGAAAAACTCCATATTTGAAAAGATAAAAATAGATTTTTATCGAAATGAACTAGTTTTGAACTAAAATTAAAACCCATTTATTTTTAAATAAATAAATTGGATTTGAAATGGGTTGTAAATAGAGTTGATTCGTGGGTTTATCGTGAAGAGTGTATTAAACAACACTTGTTCTTTAACCCGATAATAAATAGAATGTGATTTGGGTTTGTCGTGAACTGTGTTTTAAATGACATTAGTTCTTTAACCTAGAAAAAGGAGTTTTAATGAATCTACAATTAGATTGAAATGTGAATTGATAATCTAAATTATCAAATATTGAAATGAGCGAGAATGGAGTATCACCAGTTTTGCTCCAAAGCGATAGTTAAATCTTTAATTAGATTTGAACGTGAAATGGTAATTAATTTTACCGATAACACCACGGTGTTAGATATGGAGTATTAGCAGTTTTGCTTCATGGGAAGAATGGGTTGGGATTGGGAAATAAAATAAATAATTACTTCGATGTGGTTCGCTAATCCCGACTAGTTTGAAAAACCATAATTTGGTTTGAAATGACATCCAAAGGAAGATTAAAGGATAAATTTTAAAGAATTTATCTTGGATAAAATTAATGGGAACCTTTCCCCTAGGAATGTGATTTTGGGAATAAAAGAATGTTCTGGATTGGAATGAGGCGTTCGTTGTGTTTGTGCAACATTTGTTTTTAATATACGCGGGTTGTTCGGAAAGGCCGGGTTTATACACATTCTGAATAACCGATTCGACGATATGTCGAAGTTGAAGACGGTGGTTGAAGACCGGAAGTCTTCACATCGTTTGGATAATTACTGACGACCCTGATTGGGCTGTACACCCAAGAGGATGGAAATAGTTGGTGGTCGTCCAGACGTACTTGGAGATCGATGGATATGCGAGGAAAGAGCCTCCGGTTTCGTTCAAACCCAAAACGGACTTGTAAATGGATTGTGTGTCTGACATTGGATTTTATTCTATGTTGATTGATTTCTGTTAAATATATATCTGTTTGGCGGCGGAGAATTTATTCTCTTGCTTAACGCCCTTCTCTGAGACGTACGAGCTTAGAGGTTGTATATCGATGGACATCAGTCGCATGGCATGAATTGCCTGTGTGGCACACTAAAATGCAATGATCAAGGCTTTTGTTGAAAAGCAGAGTCTTGTGGTTGATGATCAAAGCACGGCCTACGTGGCAGCTTTGTGTATAACGTGAATTCGCGAGCCTCACGCCTTGGTATGAGTCAAAAACGGGATACGGACTGCAGGGAGAGCACGACGTTTCTTTCTAGCTTTGGTGGTGTCAGTGACTTACCAGCCCTGACATTTATATACTTTTCACCTATGTGGTTGTTGGAATGTGAGGCGCCTCGATTATAGGTCTGTAAGGACCGGGAAACGTGTGTTCAGGCATAATTAATCCTCTAACGTAAGTGAGGACCGACCCTGAAGATCCAGGATTGCCCAAGTGTGTAGTCCTGAGACATTTGCTAGAGTGTCTCGAACGCGGAGAGGAGCTTGCCCCTTGCCTCGACTCATGAAGGAAATCCAATTCCCAATACGTGTATTGCGGTTTTAATTGTAGAACTAGTATGGCGACATGATATATGGTACCCATGCCGTCTATGATTTACATTTATGATTGAAATTGTTTTGACACTATACACTAATTATAGTATCAAATCATTTGTTTTAAACGTACCAAGCATGTTTGGCTATTATAAGGGAAAACCCTATCCTCCGGCTTGCGTTGCATTGTGTGATGGGACCTGGGTCTTATAATGGCTTCATTTTTCAAAAAAGCATTGCGCTGTTTATTCTATGCACAGGTATTCTTGGGAGGAAACCCGTTCCGTGTTATACGGCGTGGTCCCTGGAATTACTCTCTTTTAAAGTAAAGTTTTAAATAACTGTTTTAGTTCTCACACCAGTCACATGACTGACCTGGAGTTTATTTTTTTAACCTAAACTCTGGGTGCCCCTATTTTCGACACGGGCAGCTAGTAGTTTTGGTTTTGCAGATTTATATTCACAGGATCCTGATTTATAGCTGGAACGATGCTCGGAAAGCTCTGTATTCGTGTATCACTTTCAGTTGTGTTTTGTATTATTTTCCGCTGCTATGTAATTTATTGTAATCTCTGATATTTATCGAATGTAATTTATTCACTATACTCTGTATATTCTTGTATTTGAGG
This sequence comes from Allium sativum, assembly GCA_030737875.1. Taxonomy (NCBI): domain Eukaryota; kingdom Viridiplantae; phylum Streptophyta; class Magnoliopsida; order Asparagales; family Amaryllidaceae; genus Allium; species Allium sativum. The sequence goes on along the minus strand of CM060926.1, from coordinate 8,552,617 downwards.
AATTTTTGTAATAACAATGAAATGTTCTTCCGTCTGCGTTCTGTTTTGTCTTGTCCTCACAGTAATTCGTTCTTTCTCATCTCTTCGAAGACCGGGGAAGTTCGGGTCGCTTCATCATCTTAGTTGAGGTCCTCGGTATTGTAAGAGACTCGTGTTGAAGTCCTCGGTATTGTTAGAGGCGTGGAATCCCGTTCGTCTGCTCGGGTGTTGTAAACGTGTTCCTCCGGGTGAAGTGAGGTGGTGGTTAGTGAAAATCCAGATAGAAGTCTGGGACTGGACGTAGGACGGTGCTCCGAACCAGTATAAAAATCCCTGGTATGATTTTCCTATTTTTACTCCATTCACTGTTGCATATCTGTGATTAGTTGATATTTATATCATTTTATATTTGCTTTCATAACTATTGGTTATTGTGTGTTATACACCATATTACACGATCTGTGTGTATTGTATTAGTACATACACAATTTTTGTATTTAACTGATCTTGATTGGAACGATGATTTTTACACATCGCCCAAATGCACAAATAATATTTGTTGTTTGAAAACCCCACATGGGTATTGGGATGATATTTGACATACACTAATCCCAATATTTAGATGTATGTCAATCGATGGGTTGACAGGTTGTGATGAGCGTTATTTATTTATTTATTTTAATGCTTAAACAGTTGTAAAATGCACTTTGAATGTTGTTGGAATGTTTATCATTGTAGTTGAATAAATGTGATGTATGAAATCCATATAACTGAAATTATATGGTAATTAATTGAGTCGCATTTCGATTTAGATTATGAACGAATATTTTAATATAATATTCAGTGAATAATCAAAATGTGATTTTGAAATCCGATTTTGGATGGACACAAAAATATTGAAATGTGAAGCCGAGTTATGTAGTTAAACGCCATTTTAACCCGAACATGTTTGTCGATCGATTTTATTCATTTTACAAAGAATACGGAAGGGAAATAATTTCAAAATCAGATATTTTGAAAATATTATCATTTCAATATTATAGTGATATGGAATATTCAATTTTGATTTAAAATTGAAAACGAAGTTGAAATCATTTTAAAACGAATTTATAAACCGATTTATAAATTATGTTATAAATGGAAATCGATGATATTATATATATATATATATAATAGCCCGAATAGAACGCGCCGCGCAGCGACTATTCGCGAATTTCTACCATTAACTTCAAATTGGTGTAACGGGAGATCCGACCGTTGAATTTTCATAAAACTGAGGCCGTTGGGTTTGTATCGTAAAGAGCTTTCCAATGAATATAAGAGATTCAAATTTGAATGTCGGATTTTAAGATACATCCAAATCAATTTCAGAAAAGGTCGCTATGGATGTAGTTCGGAAGTCGTTATTGGAAACCAACTATAAGGGCCTTAATAAAATTATTAAAAATGTCGAAAAATTGTTTAAAATCATAATAAATAATTTGTAAAGATTTTGGCTGAAAAATTCCATATTTGGAAAGATAAAAGACATTTTTATCGAAAAGAACCAGTTAATAACTAGAATAATAATCCAATGTTTTTAAATAAATAAATTGGATTGAGAAATGGGTTTTAAAATAATCAGAATTTTCCAATGTATGAATTGGAATGGATTTGAATAGAAATAATCTTCGGAATATATCGATATTGGATTCCATGATTATACGGATATTGTTGAAGAATTTGGAAGATACAGATATCGTTATTCCCAATACGATATCCGTTAGTTTCATAATTTGATATTGAATATAAGCTGATATAATTTCTATTTAGAGCCTTGTATTTAATATCAAATTGGATTTTGGGTTTGTCATGAATGGTATCTTTAATAACATTGTTCTTAGACCCCGATGAGAAAAGAATAAATATTTTAATTAAGATTCTGACAAATTTACCAAATAATTAATATTTAATTGGAATTGAATTGAAATGGGATTTTGGGTTTATGGTGAACGGTGTTTTAAATAACATTTGTTCTTTAACCTAATTAACAGTGAAGAGATGATTTGGAATTTATAAATCTTTTTATTAAGATTTAATTGAAATTTTCCTAAGTAAATTTTTCCAATTTAATATATTAAATTGGAACTGGATGGAATTCGATTCTGTAATAATCGAGATTAGCTTCTGTGAAGGAAGACCGTTGCTATATGTTGAATTCAAAAGGCTTTGTAGTTATTCCATTTATAGTATTGATTGGATACGGAAATTTATATCGATTATGTATTGATTTGTTTTCCGTGAAGATTCCATAGTTGATGGAAGCTGATTTGGGTTTATTGTGAACTATGTTTTAAATGACATTAGTTCTTTAACCCAATTAAAGATAAGATTAATTTCTTAAATTTGAATAATCATTAAGTAATGATTTTTGAGATTAAAACTAAATTAGAGTTTTAATGAATCTTTAATTAGATTGGAATGAGAATAAGGTAATTAAATTTATCGAATTAATGAAATGATTGAGAATGGAGTACCACCAGTTTTATTCCTGGCGATAGTTAAATCTTTAATTTGATTTGAACGTGAAATGGTAATTAAATTTACCAATAACACAGTGGGTGTTAAATATGGAGTACTACCAGTTTTACTCCATGGGATGAATAGGTTGGAATTGAAAAAAAAATTGATTACTTCAGTAGAGCTCGATAATCCCGACTAGTTTTATAAACCTTAATTTTGTTTGGAATTGTTATAGGATAAAATAAAATCTTTGAAATGATATTCAAAGGAAGATTAAACAGAAAACTTAAAATAATTTATCTTTAATAAAATTAATGGGAACCTTTCCCTAAAGATGTGAATATTTGAATAAAAGAATATTCTGAATTGGAATGAGGCGTATGATGTGTTTTTGTAGCACTTGATTATAAGATACGCGAGCTATTCGGAAAGAATGGGTTTATCCCATTCTGAATAACTGATACGGCAACTAAATGTCGATGATATGAAGACGGTGGTTGAAGACCGGAGATCCTCACATCATTTGGATGATTACTGATGTCTTGATTGGGATGTACACCCGAGACAAGGTAATAAGTGGTGATCGTCCAAGCGTACCTGGAGAACGACCGGATATGTGATGGCCTCTTGTATTGGACATATAGGATGAGGAATGTCTGATATTCTTTCAGACCCAGAACGGACATGCAAATGAATGGTATGTCTGATATTGTATTCCTTTATACTGTATTCTTTGATCCTTGCTAAATATATATTTGTTTGGTGGCCGAGAATTTATTCTCTTTCTTAACACCCTTCTCTGAGACGTACGAGCTTAGAGGTTATATATTGGTGGAAATCAGTGGTACGGTATGGATTGACAGTGTTGCATGCTGAGTTGCACGGATCTAGGCTTCTATTGAAAGGCAGAGTCTTGTGGTTGATGATCAAAGCACGGCTTTAAATACCATAGCTTTGTGTAGTGTTAATTCGCGAGCTTCATACCTCGGTATGAACCAAAAACGGGATAAGGGAGCGCAGGGAAATTGGCATATGTTAGTTTCTAGCTACGAGTTATGTCTTGGTACGGAGCCCAAAATTTACTCATGTGGATGTTGCATACTATTATGACGGATAGACGAGGTACCTAGAAAGCGAGGTAAGTCCTTAAATGGCTCTCGATATGGTCGAAGGACTTACCATTTTGGAGGTTCGATAGAACCGGCTAACATATAGTTTATGGTATAACTAATCATCGACGGATGACCGGCAATGCAGGATCCAAGGGCTCGCCAGCGTCCGAGTCCTGAGGCATTGCTGGTGTATCTCGAATCGATAAGGAGACCATCCCTTTCCTTGGTTCATCGATGGAAATCCAATTTCCAATACGCGATTTTACGGTTTTAGTTGTAAACCTATATGGCGACGTAATATAATGGTACCTACGCCGCCTATGATTGAAACATTTATATTTGAAGTTGATTTCTTCACTTATAGTATTAATAAAAGATGAGTTTTCGCATATCAAGCATATTTGGCAATTATAAGGTAAAACTCTATGCTCGATTGTGTTCAGTGTGTAATGGGACCTGAGTCTTATAATAGCTTCATTTTTCTGTTCAGCATTGCGCTGTTTGTTTAATGCACTGGTATTCATGGGGGATAAACCCATTGCATGTTATACGGTGTGGTCCCGTGATTTACCTAACTTTAAAACAAAAGCTAATAACTGTTTTAGTTCTCACACCAGTCCCATGACTGACTCGGAGTTTATTGTTTTAAGCTAAACTCTGGATGCCCATATTTTACACACGAGAAGCTAGTAGTTTTGGCTTTCGCATATACTTTTTTCCACATGATCCTGGATTATAGCTGGAGCTATATTCAGAAAGCTTTGTATCCGTATATCTCTTTTAGTTGTGGTTGTAGATATTTTCCGCTACACATTTTATTCATGTATTATATTTTTTGCTGTTTTGTAATTTAAATCTCTGATACTATTTTCCGCTGTACATTATTTATTCTCTGATATTCTTGTACTCTGAAGTAATTGTTGTAATAGCAATGAAATGTTCTACTATTTGTGTTCTGATGTGTCATGTTCTCAAAGCAATTCGGGCTTCCCGTAAGGGTGATTTCGAGTTGTTTCATTTTGGTATCAGATCTTTGGTTTACAAGGCTTGAGAACAAGACACATTGGAACCGAACGAAAGAATTCATTAGAGACTGGATTAGTAATATCCTTTAAGAATAACTCGTTAGAGATAGGGTTAGTAATACCCTAAGATGAGTTCGTAGAGTGCTATTTTATAAAAAACAAATTTAGTTTTGAAAACTATATCTTATTATTTGTATTTGTGTATTTTAATTTATATTGATTTTGGAATATCGGGTATAATGAGATTTTAATATACGTCTGATCCACGTGTATTTGAAGTCTCAAATATACTGGGTAGATATAGAATCACACTCTAGTCGCCCGGGGATAATTTTGGTGATGGTGCACCATCACTAGTATTTATATTCGAGTTTTGAAAGTGGGATATCTATATATTTCCAATTGACTGGTGTGAGAACCAAAACATAATTAGAGTTCATTGTTGTGATTGGGCATTGAAATATGATTTTTGAATATATATATATATACAGAAGTTATATGTTTGAAAATTTAATTCACAAATTGATTGTTGGTTATGTTGTTTGATTATTAATTTAAACTAATAAAAATATTGGAATGATAATTAATTTAACCAATATGAGAATGAATGATAAATTTATCCAAATCGAATTTATTATTGAACTGAATTGAAAATTGATTGGAATTGCATACATAGACATGTATATCTATAATGAACAGGTCATGGCGTGGAAGGTAAGAAGAGGAATAAAATTGTTTGCTCGACAAATAGGTACATATTTACTGTATTTATTGGGGTTTAATGATTTTATGAGCAGATTGGCAAGCCATTTGGATTTTTCTTTTTGATTGATGAGGGCCCTATAAGGCAAGTTGTGGTTTTACCGATAGGGTTGCATAAAGGAGGATATGGTGAAATTTTTCGAAAATTTAGGGTGTTAGCCAAATTTTTGAGAAATTAGAAACATCTTAAAAACTAAAAAGTTGAAGAACTCAAGCCAGAATGAAAGTTTAGTTGGTTAATTAAACAACATTCAGCTCCGTTCCTTTTCAAGGACGAAAATATTTTAAGTGGGGGAGATTGTAACAACCTGCAATTTCAAAACCAATTTAAAAAATTTATTTTAGCAATTTTAATGGGTTTTAAATATTTAAAATGATTTATTTCAAATAATAACAACTAAAAATTCATTTTAATCAAATTTAGAACGTATAAATTTATTTTAATTATAAAATGAGCCTGAAATGGCGCGGTATTTTGAAAAATCGATTTTAAATTTCAAACGAATGTACAGAATTCAAAATAAATCGGATTTAAGTAAAATAAGAAACGTTAGAATCCATTTAACTATATCTTTCTAACAAATGTAAGAAAGTGAGATTTCACTTTGGAAACTGAAAGTTATGTCCAGTTTAAATTTAAAATAGTCGCTATGGAATATATATATATTTTTAAATTTATATGTAGCCCTTAAAAATAGCCATTTTGCAGATGACCTCCGTTTTCGACGCAACCACTTTTGTTGGATCCGAAATGTGAAATTATTGTTAGGTTTCAAATTTCATAATTTTTGGAATTAATATGTTAGCATGGTAAATTTAAACGTGTTTGGTCAATCCAGTTTAAATTTAATCGACCAGAAAATAGCCATTTTTCAAACGATCTTCAAATTCAATGAAACTAGTTTTGTTAGGACCGTATCGTCAAAACATGACCGAATTTATTTTTCTGTAATTTTTGGAGACAGTATGTGGCACTAATAAATTAAAATGTACGTTTAAATTCACTATATATTGATTTATATTTATAGTTTTAAATTTTTTTATCGAAACAGTCGATTTGGCTTACGAAACATATTCCATTGTGTCCGAAATACGGGTATTTGGCTAGGGGCGATAGTCGTTGGATTTGATTTGGAGTTCAAATGCAAAATTGTTAAAATTAAATAAACTAGGAATATAATATTATTAAAAATATATTATAAAAGCCCCTATATTTATCTAAACCCTAGCATCGTTTCAGATCTACCGCCCCCTTTTTAAAAAATGACGGAAATTGTTCGAAATAAAACCCTAAATCGCGCTCAATACACTTGGAATTAGATTAGGAATTCAGAAGGAAGATCGAAGAGAACTTCGAGATCTTTAAATCCGTAGAGATGTGATTGGATTTCGTGATTTATTCTGGTCAGATTTTGGCCTCAAAGGGCATCAATTCGCATACAGTTCTAGGGCACTGGGGGTTCGAGTTCGGCGAGATTGCAAGCGGTGGTGGAGTGCTCCGGCGCATTTCTCATGGCGTTGGTGGATCAGCGACAGAGGGCTTCTAGGGGCATGCAAAATTGGATTCAAGAATAGAGCTGATGGGTTATACGGTTTACAGTAACGGGGAAGAAGGAGATAGCGTTTGAATAACGATATTAAAAGATAAGTGTTAATTAATTAATTATTAATAACGTATTATTTTGTTTAAACTTCGCAAGTTAATAACTTTTTGCCACGAACTCCAAATTGCATGAAACGGGATCCATTGCGATCTGGAGTCGAGAGCTTCACAAGAAGACTAACTGGGTCCAATTTGGAGCTTATTTGAATTTGGAGCAAATTTAAATCCAAGTGGTACCAAAATCATCAATTAAAGACTGACGGAGTGGAACTCAAAGTGAGAACTCCTTCTCACTCAATATTTTATAATGAAGTTATTTATTTTGGGAGTTCAACACACGAATTCTCACAAAATAACATATTATTGGAAGCGATGTATGGATATTACCGACACTCGGATTTCATACTCCGCGATGGCCACTTGTGGCGCCGTAAATGGCATTGGGTTGTTGAGTATTTATTTGTATGGATGATTTGGTGATTTGTGTATTGTGATTGTGATGATTAACGTATTAAAATATTGTTAATATTATTGTGGAAATTAAAATTAAAAATATAAATATCCATTTATAATTTAAAATAGTAAAATTGGAATAAATATCCATTTACAAGTCGGACGACTTGTTTATGTACACCTATTTAACTACAAATGCACGAATAATAATCAGTATTTGTTGTTTGAAAACCCCAAATGAGTATTGGGATGATATTTGACATAAACTAATCTCAATATTTAGTTGTATGTCAATCGATAGGATGACAGGCTGTGATGAGCGTTATTTATTTATTTTAATGCTTATACAACTATAGAATGCACTTTGAATGTTGTTGGAATGTTTATCATTGTAGTTGAATACATGTGATCGATGTATGAAATCCATATAACTGAAATTATATGGTAATTGATTGAGTCGCATTTCGATTCAGAATATGAACGAATATTTTAATATAATATTCAGTGAATAATCAAAATGTGATTTTGAAGTCCGATTTTGGATGGACATGAAAATATTGAAATGTGAAGCCAAGTTATGTAGTTAAACACCATTTTAACTCGAACGGGTTTATTGATCGATTTTATTCATTTTATAAAGAATACGAAAGGGAAATGGATTTCAAAATCAAATATTTTGAAAATATTATCATTTCAATATTATAATGATATGGAATATTCAATTTTTATTTAAAATTGAAAATGAAGTTGAAATCATTTTAAAACGAATTTATAAACGAGTTATAAAATACGTTCAAAATGGAAATCGACGATATATATATATATTATATATAATGGCCTGAATAGAACGCGCCGCGCAGCGACCGTTCGCGAATTTCGACCATTGACTTCAAATTGGCGTAACGGGAGACCCGCCGTTGGATTCTTCTAAAACCAGAACCGTTGGGTTTGTATCAAAAAGAGCTTTCCAACTAATATAAGAGATTTAAATTTGAATGGTCGGATTTTAAGATATGTCCAAATCAATTTTAGAAAAGGTCGATATGGATGCAGTCCGTTAGTCGTTATTAGAAACCGACTGTAAGGGCCTTAATAAAATTATTAAAAATGTGGAAAATTTGTGTGAAATCATAATAAATGATTTGGAAAGATTTTGGATGAAAAATTCCATATTTGGAAAGATCAATGATATTTTTATCGAATAGAACTAGTTAATAACCAGAATAATAATCCAATGTTTTTAAATAGATAAATTGGATTGAGAAATGGGTTTTAAAATAACCAGAATTTTCCAATGTATGAATTGTAATGGATTTGAATAGAAATAATCATTAGAATATATCGATATTGGATTCCATGATTATACGGATATTGTTGACAAATTTGGAAGATACATATATCGTTATTCCCAATACGATATCCGTTAGTTTCAAATTTTGATATTGAATATAAGACGATATAATTTCTATTTAGAGTCTTGTATTTAACACCAAATTGGATTTTGGGTTTGTCATGAATGGTGTCTTTAATAACACTGTTCTTAAACCCCGATGAGAAAAGAATAAATCTTTTAATTAAGATTTAGAGAAATTTACCAATTAATTAATATTTAATTGGAATTGAATTGAAATGGGATTTTGGGTTTATCGTGAACGGTGTTTTAAATAACATTTGTTCCTGAACCCAATTAACAGTAAGGAGATGATTTGGAATTTATAAATCTTTTTATTAAGATTTAGTGGAAATTTTCCAAAGTAAAGTTTTCCAATTTAATATATTAAATTGGAATTGGATGGAATTCGATTCGGTAATAATCGAGATAAGCTTCTGTGAAGGAAGACCGTTACTATATACAGAATTTAAAAGGCTTTGCAGTTGTTCCATTTATAGTATTGATTGGATACAGAAATTTATATCGATTTTATATTGATCTATTTTCCGTGAAGATACCATAGTTGATGGAAGCTGATTTGGGTTTATTGTGAACTGTGTTTTAAATGACATTAGTTCTTTAACCCATTTAAAGATAAGATTAATTTCTTAAATTTGAATAATCATTAAGTAATGATTATTGAGATTAAAACTGAATTAGAGTTTTAATGAATCTTTAATTAGATTGGAATGAGAATAAGGTAATTAAATTTATCGAATTAATGAAATGATTGAGAATGGAGTACCACCAGTTTTATTCCTGGCGATAGTTAAATCTTTAATTTGATTTGAACGTGAAATGGTAATTAAATTTACCAATAACACAGTGGGTGTTAGATATGGAGTACTACCAGTTTTTCTCCATGGGATGAATAGGTTGGGATTGGAAAAAAATAATAAATGATTACTTCGATAGAGCTCGTTAATCCTTACTAGTTTTATAAACCTTAATTTGGTTTGAAATTGTTAAAGGATAAAATAAAATCTTTTGAAATGATATTCAGAGGAAGATTAAAGAGAAAATTTAAAAGAATTCATCTTTGATAAAAATAAATGGTAACCATTCCCTAAATATGTGAATATTTGAATAAAAGAATATTCTGAATTGGAATGAGGCTTATGGTGTGTTTTTATAGCACTTGATTATAAGATACGCGAGATATTCGAAAAGACCGGGTTTATCCCACTCTGAATAACCGATACGACAACTAAATGTCGATGATATAAAGATGGTGGTTGAAGACCAGAGATCTTCACATCGTTTGGTTGATTACTGATGTCTTGATTGGGATGTACACCCAAGACAAGGTAATAAGTGGTAATCGTCCAGACGTACTTGGAGATCGACCAGAAATGCGATGGCCACTCTCCTGTATTGGACATATGGGACGAGGAATAAGGTGCCTTCGATTTTGTTCAGACCCAGAATGGACTTGCAATGGATGGTTTGTTTGACATTGTATTCCTTTATACTGTATTCGCTGATCTTTACTAAATATATATTTGTTCGTTGGTGGAGAATTTATTCTCTTTCTTAACACCCTTCTCTAAGATGTACGAGCTTAAAGGTTATATACTGGTGGAAATCAATGGTACAGTATGGATTGACAGTGTGACATGCTGAGTTGCATGGAACAAGGCTTCTATTGAAAAGCAGAGTCTTGTGGTTGATGATCAAAGCACGGCTTTAAATAGCATAGCTTTGTGTAGCGTTAATTCGCGAGCTTCATACCTTGGTATGAACCAAAAACGAGATAAGGGAGCGCAGGGAAATGGACATATGTTAGTTTCTAGCTACGAGTGATGTCATGGTATGGAGCCCAGACATTTACTTATGTGGATATTGCATACTATTATGACGGATAGATGAGGTACCTATGAAGCGAGGTAAGTCCTTAAATGGCTCTCGATATGGTCGAAGGACTGACCATTTTGGAGGTTCGATAGAACCGGCTAACATATAGTTTATGGTATAACTAATCATTGACAGATGACCGGCTCTGCAAGATCCAAGGGCTCGCTAGCGTCCGAGTCCTAAGGCATTGCTAGTGTATCTCGAATCGGTAAGGAGACCATCCCTTGACTTGGTTCATTGATGGAAATCCAATTTCCAATATGCGATTTTATGGTTTTAGTTGTAAACCTATTTGACGACGTAATATAATGGTACCTACGCCTCATATGATTGAAACATTTATATTTAAAGTTGATTTCTTCACTTATAGTAATTATAAAAGATGAAATTTCGCACGTTAAGCATATTTGGCTATTATAAGGTAAAACTCTATCCTCGACTGCGTTCATTGTATGATGGGACGTGAGTCTTATAATAGCTTCATTTTTCTATTTAGCATTGCGATGTTTGTTTTATGCACTGGTATTCATGGGGGATAAACCCGTTCCGTGTTATACTGCGTGGTCCCATGATTTACCTAACTTTAAAATAAAAGCTAATAACTGTTTTAGTTCCCACACCAGTCCCATGACTGACTCGGACTTTATTGTTTTAACCAAAATTCTGGTTGCCCATATTTTCCACACGGGCAACTAGTAGTTTTGGTTTTCGTAGATACTTCTTTTCACAGGATCCCGGATTACATTTGGAGCTATATTCGGAAAGCTTTATATCCGTATAACTCTTTCCGTTGTGGTTGTAGATATTTTCCGCTGCACATTTTAGTAATGCGTTATATTTTCCCCTGTTTTGTAATTTAAATCTCTGATACTATTTTCCGCTGTATATTATTTATTCTCTGATATTCTTGTACTCCGATATAATTGTTGTAATAGCAATGAAATGTTCTACTGTTTGTGTTCTGATGCGTCGTATTCTCAAAGCCATCCGGGCTTTCCCGTAAGGGTGATTTCGGGTCGTTTCATATATACACATTATTGAATGAGTATGACTTGGTTTAATAATGTATATACGTAATTGTAACAAGAGACGTATTCTAAATGTAAACATAATCATTGCATGAACTAATTCAATGATTAATTGCATGTTGTAAAGATAATTTTTTTTATCGATATGTGTGTATTGTTTGTATTCATCATTAACAAATGTTGTTAAGATGCTCTTTTTGTTCATAGTTCTATACTAATAGTTTTGTTTAAAATGTTTATACATGGGTCAGTACTATTTGTTTTGAATTCCTGCACAAATTATAACCAAACCCGCGTGATAGAATTTTGTGTGTTATAAAATGTAGATTTATCTCTATGCTTGTGCATGATATACTAGCAGTACACATGTTGCAAAGTTTATATATTTATTCTGCATGTTTAAGTTATGCATCAAGTGGATTCCCCACAACAAAGTAGTAGGTCTTTGTAGATAACATATTGGTCTTTGTTGAAATGTTGGAAATCCTATTGGACCTCGAACTCAGTGGGATTTGGACTTAGGGTTACTTAATAATAAGGAATCATGTTTCATGAACACACAGAAGTAAGGATTTTAATATCATATGTTGTTGCTTAGAGATTAAAATAAAATATCTGTAAATTGTTCGGTAATTTTGATTACTCAAAATTTTTGAAATGTTTAAAAGAAATATAGGCAAGATTCCTATATATAATGTTGAATTTAAACATATATATATATATATATATATGTGTGTGTGTGTGTGTGTGTGTGTGTGTGTGTGATTTGTATACTATTTAAATTGAATTGATATTACAAATATAAAATATATATTTTGATATATATATATATATATAAATAACTCTAATATTGTTCACCACTACGAATTATAAAATCCATTTAAAGCAAATTTTGTTATATTAAGTCATGGTGAGGTCTTCCAATAATACACCCATCTATGCCAATCTCATCGGATGTAACTAATGCCAAAACGTTGTGCACCTTTTATTTTGGTTACATGTGGTAGGAGTAATTGTCGTGCTTCGAATATATTATTGGGTCTGATTTAACTAAGGTTGCATAATAGGATTATGGCCTTAGAGACAATAGCATGAATTATTCTATATTTTGAGAAAATGAATAATACTAAACAAAATGTTCATGATGCGATCCAAGAGTTATATACACGATATAATTGACATAAGATGTCTACCTAAAAGGTTGTGCTTTGGGGTGTAAGCCAGGTCAAGGCATGACTAGATATGGATCTTGGAACACCATTATATATATACCGATATATATATATATATATATATATAAACAGAGGGATGTTAATTTGAGTGGGAGCGTATTTTAGTTTAAAGTATACATTTATGTTAAGATAAATTTTGATTGTCAAAATTTTATATTTATATTAAATAAATATTACATAATCAATTATTATTTATTGTAAACTGTAGATATTAAGTAACAAATAACTCTGATAATTTAAATTAATCCTTGAGAAGGATAAATTGAATTAAATCAAAATTTTTGATTAACATTGAAATATGAGGATTGTGCTCAAACAAATTAAAAGTAATTGTTTAAGAAATATAGAGAACATCTAAAAGTGAGTTGAAGTAGGACTTGAACCGAATAAGATATAAATATTATTACAATCTACTTAAACATCTCTAGTATTGGATACTAGATATGAATCACATAGATGTATGTGAATTTGTGGGAATTGCAGAATGAGTAGATATCCGACAAAAGGACAAATGGACTTACGATTGGAAAAGAAGCAAATGTTGTTGGATTATCCATAGGAAGTTGCTTTTGTTCTATATACTGGCTTAATTGAATAATTAAGATAATTGTTATTATGAAAATTCCATTTAAAATAAATCTTATAATATATCTTGTTTAAACAAGTATAAATTTCATTTATAATAAAAGAACAATTGTTATTCATTTTATTTAAATGAAATATTTTATGGAATTTCACAAATAGTTAATGATCTTTTTAAATCCTTAACTATAATGTACTTGACATAAATACTAAATGGATTAAATTTAGTGACTTAAATCTAACATACCTTTAGCATTGTTAGTAAGCCCATATACACAAGAAAGCATAATAAAACTCCATTATGATGGAATTTTGAAATCATTTGATTTCGAATCATATGAAGAATGCAAATCTTGTTTATTAGGAAAAATAACTAAATCACCTTTCACTTAACAAAATGAATGGGTGATAAGTATTGGGTCTCGTACATAATGATGTATATAGAGTAATGAATACATAAGCTAGAGGCAGGTTTTATTACTTCATTATATTTACTGATGATGTTAGTAGATATAGATATGTGTATCTTATGAAACACGCTTTGAAAAGTTCTAAGAATTCAAAAATGAAGTCCAAAACCAATTTTGATAGAGAATAAATTCTCTTCGATTAGATCAAGAGAATATTTAAGCGAATTATTTAATGACTATCGAGATGAGTTTGAAATTGTTTCACAACTCACTCGATCTAGAACACCATATTGGAATGGTATGTCTGAAAGGATAAAACACACCTTATACGATATAGTACGATTAATGATAAGTCATATAGATCTTCCAATAAATTAAATTTGTGACAATTTAATCCCACTAAAACGATTTTGAAGTTGCCAAATAATATATGGACTAAGAAATGTCCTAGTATGTCTAATGCAAAGATTTGGGACGTAAGGCATTCATTAAACGTCTTCCTCTGATAAGATTGGACCCAAATCATATAACTATTTTATGGAATATCCAAAATAAACAAATGAATATTATTTCTATAAATCCTCCAATAATAAAATGTTTATTGCTCGAATTGGTATCCCTTTCAAAGGAGAGTCAATCTCTAAGATACCGGTGGAAATGAAATAGAATTCGAAATGTCTCGGAAACCACAAAATACCATTGAATCTTGTATAAACAAGAAATTGAGTGAGAGTGTCACAATAATTCCAATGTTATATATTGATAACACATTAATTATCGTGAATAATGTTAGTTTTAAAACAAGAAATAGATACTGATTCTAAGAAAGAAAATGTTTGGGTTAAGAATTTCATAATTGAACTTAATTCATTGTTGATCCAATAATTTACGTTGCGATAACAATGTGGTCATTGCTCAGGCCTAAAACCTTAAACTCATTATCGATCCAAACATATATTTAAGAAATATAATTCTTATGTGAAGTTGTTCACAGAGGAAATGAACATATGTGCAAAGTTGCAAAAGTTGTAATGTTGCGGACCTACTGAATTAAACTCTATCGCAGCAGAAGTTTAATAGTCACACTAGTTTCATAAGTATACGATACATGAATGATTGGCTCCAGTGCAAGTGGGAGATTGTTAGAGTTGATTCCCTAGAGGCAATCCATTTGATGTGATTAGTAACATTGTAGATGTTATTGTTTGAAATAAGAATATTCTGTTATGTTATATTTACTGCGTAATATAAATATTAACATAATGGAAGTCCTTAGAATAATAATATTGAATTATATAGTTCAACTAAGACTTGAACTTGAGATTATATAATATATTAAGTATTATGATTCTTAAATGTCCCTAGTCAAGTTATTGTTTTTATAGGACAATAATAAAATACTGAGACTAGAATGTTGATTGACTGATGATCACATCTCTTTGATCATTAATATATGCGAGATTAATGTCAAGACATAAATACATAGTCGAGAATAGCGTATTGAGCTGACCCAAAATGAGAAAACTACATGGAATATAATTAACAGTATTATAAGTTATTCTCATAGTGACAGTGATGTAATGGTCCTCAGACCTGAAATCATTATAATTTTATTCGAGGATAATTGTGTTTTGAAATCATCAAGAGTTACTTATAAGAAAGTATACGATAACTGTGATTATTGGATACATCTTGAATCGAATGAAAATTATGAATGATCTAGATGGAATTTAACCCCATAATATATTTGTTGTGATATCCATGGGCCTCTGATTGAGTCAGACTATGAAATGCATGGTCGTGCTAACATATTGATTTGTTTTGTATAGTCTACTCATCGAATCGTTGATCTTATTATAACTAGGGTAGCAGCGACGTATTACTAGATACCCATCACTTTTTATGATTTTAAATATGATTTAAAATCATTTCCAATGTTGTAATAACCTATGGGGTCACACAATAGAACGTTATAAAAGAGAAATTATTTTGGACAAATAAAATACCAATATGTTGATATTTTATTTGAGGTTGGAATATGTATTTGGTTTGGATCCTATTTTTTATGATTGACCTTTATTTTAGAAAGGAACATATGTGTTCTTTTAAAGAATGCGGCTAACACTAAAAAATGTGATAAGATTAGATCAAAAAAAATTAACCGGAATCCTTTTCTCCAAAAACCTAAATAATGGCAGCTAGCACCGGCCTCTTTTCCCTTCTTCAATTCGATCGAAGGAAGAAACATTCTCTGGACTACTATAGAGGCGTGGTACCTTGTCACGCTTTCGATTTGATGCATCATCTTCATCTTGGTCCGGACTCATTTGGATTCAGATCAAAAGGTATATATCCCTAACCCTATTTATTATAAGTTTTGATTTATAATTTTTCGCATAGATCCTTGTTTTTAAATTGTTAGAAAACGCTTTACTAGATGCCGATTTGATCCAAATTTTCCTATAGGAAGATTATATGGTACTATAATTATTGGCCAATAACTATAATGGCTAGATAGAGGTTTATGTGGATTGAAATCATATTTTGTTATCCCAAGCATAACATTTCATGGTTCAATGACAAACATTTGATTAAATGAATCAACAACTTTCCATCGGGAAGTGTCATATGGATGGCGCATTATATTTGAAATAGACTTGACACAAGCATGCCAAGTCAGAGCATCTTCTATCCACGTTATAGTATACGATCTCCTCAATTTAGAAATTAAAGAGAAATGTCTCAATGTCTTTTGAGGTATTTTGGTAGCTCTTTTCTTGTCGTTGAATGTTGTCCTATATCTTGTTTCATTGCAAATTCTACAAGAAACTTTGTTCGCATCATCTTTCCAATATAAAATGTAGTTATTAATGCATGCATCATAAGTTGTGTAGTCCATTCCAACTTGTTTAATCACTTTCTTCATGCCGGAGTATTTTATGGTAGTGCGTTACCTTCAGGGAGTAACTGCCTTATAAATTCGTGGAGTGCAGTCACACCGTTGCCCGAAAAACCATATTGAGTTTTCAAGCTGTTCAGTGTCACAATGGCATATAATTTTGTTACCCCTTTAGGACATGAAGGATACAATTTCTCTTTTGCACTCTCAAAAAGTGATTAATGCTTTTTACTTCGATTGGTCAACCAATCGACATCAACTATAGACTGTTCCCCAGTATTATCGTGCAATGGACCGAATGGTAAAAATGACGAAATTTATCTGCATCACTGACCAAGTCTTCCATCTAGGATGTTCGGACTCATCAATATTTATGGCTTGGCTAAAAATTGTTTTTACTTCTCTGTCAACTCTTCTCCATTAAAACGCCAAACTATATATAATTGGATAATTCTTCATCTGAGTAGATAATAATGAATGTCATCTAATTTAATCTTTATTTTCATAGTTTTGCACTGTGTGTAAGGACAAGAATTGACTTCATTATTACCAACATTTTCTACAGCGAAATCAATAAACTTTTGAACTCCTTCTACATATCGTAAGGTTCTTCGATCAGATCCTTGCATATACTATTTGTCAATACTTGAAGATATAGTGTCCTGCTATATCATACAATGTGATTTTATGGGGAAGATTTACTTCAAAATCCTTCTCTTGTATCATTCTTTTAATTTGAATAAGTAACACTAACACTAAAAGAAATGTACATTACCAAGATTTCTTAGTACTTGCCCGAAAGTACTTTCAAAAAATATGAGTTTTGATATATTTGACATACCATGACGGAGAAATTTGAGACTATATGACTTGGTCATGTCAAAATTTGATGTTGAACAATTAAATAACAAGAAAATCTACTATTAGGAGGAATTTAAAACATGGTAAGTCGTTTCCTCTCTAAATCTAAGGATACACTAATGGTTTGAATTCTCATGACCTTTGGATCATGATCAATAACTTTTTAATTTGCCTCTTTATATTCATGTTGTATAATAATACTGCAATGGTTAATCTTTGTAACTATAGTACTCACAATAACAAACCGAATAAAAGCTTATTTCTCACATATTGCTACAATGTCTAAATTAAGAACTTTATTAATAGAGAAACAAATCATTACATACCCAAAAATAGACAGCAGAGACTATAACTTCTTAAATCTATTACACATAAACCTCATTATACGCAATTCCTTTTTGTGTGTGTGACGGGAGGCAAATACATTTGTAATTTGTTTCCTGTAATGATATATATATTCATGTTACTCTAATCCTTATTGAATTACTTTAATACATTGAGATTGAACCGATACTTAGTTCTAAATTAGGAATGACTAAAACTTATTGTTTTAAATATAAAGTAATCAAATCCTATTTAGAACTATTCCTCGAATTTCTCTAACCTCAAACGAAAATTAGGTTGGTTTCTTGAACTTGCTAGAATCAGTATGTGTTCTAAGCTGAATATAAGTTTGTTATTTACTAGGAAAATGAAAATTGAAAATGAAATGTATGTAAGAAGTTGTATAGAAAAAGAATATAAAAAGGTTATAAAAAAGATTCTTTAATTTTTTTGTTATCGCTGTAGTTTATCCAGTTTGAAGATATTGTTTATGCACTTATTGTATGGATTTTACTCCTATTTTCCAGAACTACAATGTTTAGCCATTCAAAGACTGATGTGGGATGTGAAAACTGTCAGACCATGCATGCAAAAACAATAAATAAGTTGATTACGCACATATTGATTTTAGTTCACTTCTTTATGCAACTCCAACTGAAACACACTATTTTCACCTACATCATTCTGCCATATCTTACTTGCAAGTTGCAAACGGAAACAAACATTAATATTGCCTGTTAATTTATTTTACTTTTCTTTGGTGTTGCTCCATTTTACAGGAGTAATCTCTTTATAGTAGCTTAATGCTATAGTAGTATTATAACAGCCTATTTTTCGTTTAAGCTTTGCCCGTTACTTCAAAATCAAGGTCCTAGTTATATATATATATATATATATATATATATATATATATATATGTTTTATACTACTTATATATCAATATCAACATATGGATTTGTTGGGGCAACCAGATTGTAGAACTAAGTCTATGAATTTACATTTTGGGTTCAAAATACTATTTAAAAGGAGATTATAGTTTTTAGTCATTGAACTTTGAATAAATCGAACTTACAAATTTTCAAATTAGAGTCTCCTAAACTTTTAGTCACTTGTATATCGATCATTATTATTTCTCAATGTTGATGTCAAAAGTTGGTCTAGTGATATCAACCCCAGATGTGTGCTAAACACGCACGAGTAACAATCACAAAAATGCAAGAAAAAGTAAATGAACAAGGGTGACACAATATTTTATAGTGGTTTATCATATATCGATGCCTAAGTCCACTTATAATCTTTGTTTATACTGTCGATTACAAGTTACAGTAGTTTTTCAATGGAAGAAAGTGGAGATTACAAAATCCTTGCGTTGTTTGAAGTGCTCAATTGGATGTTTCTAGTATACCGAGCATAAATTTTTCTGATGAGGATTTCATAATGCCTTTCCATTTTCAGCAATGGTGTATTTATAGATGAAGAAGGTGGGCTGAGCCTTGTCCACGTGGCTTGCCTCTTTTCGAATTTTGGACACGTGCAGCTAGGTCTAGCAAAGTAGTTTTGGCAGGGGGACCCGGTCTACTGTTGATGAATAGTTCTCCTTGGAAATCGTTGTCAACGTGGAGATTGATATCTGGCATATAAAAAGGAGAGCTGGTCAAAAGCTGATCTGATTCAGCAAATTCGGGAGTAGTACTTCGCCCGGTAGCGTATAATTCTCCATATACTTCAGGTGAGATCCGAGACTCTAGGCTGGACCTAATATTATGCGATCAGCTCGATCTACTGGTAGGTGGCTCGGTCGGTCGACTTTCTTTGTATCTTCCAGAGACTGTCCTGGGATGAGCATAACTGGTTGACCTAAGTTAAAGGTGTGTCTGATAGATGGAGAATTGTTTCGCCTGTTATGAAGTTGAGCCTTGGTTTTGAGTTGTGACAGCTTTTGCCAAAAAGTTGGTCAACACTCCTCTTCCCCTAACATACATCTTCCTTGGTAAAGGGAGATGTGTTATGGAATTTCCAAAAAGCATTGAGTTGAAGTCCTTTATATGAAGCCATGATGAGAGGGGCCGAAAAACTGACGATCAGTAGTTATTGCATTAAGGCCAGAAGTCTGACGACGGCTAAGGATCGTACTTAGGTTAGGAAACCGACAATTGTTGACGATCGTATTGAGGCCGATAATTTGCGATTGCCAGAAAATAAGTCGACCATTCTGAGTTGGTCTTGATAGAAACAGAAGACCCGGTATCCACCGATTAAATGATACCTGTAAAGAACTAGAGTATGAGCATTGAACATGCTCAGTTTCACTTGGTAAAACGATGTAGTCTGAGGGACGAGCATAAGCCATGCTCGGTTTTGAGATTTGGAAAGTATTAACCATACTCGACTTAAAGAGTTTGGCGAGTATTAACTATACTCGGCTAATGGAGTTGGCGAGTATTAACCATACTCGGATTAGAGAGTATTGGGTATAAGCCATACCAGGTGGACGATATAAACCGTACCCGATTTTTCCTAGTAGGCGGTGCAGAGGGTTATTCCAAGGTTTTTTAGGTTGAATTTTTGACTATACTCAGGAAGTGATCAGAAGGGTTGAGTATGATCCTTACTCTAGAGTTGATAGCTTTTACTTGCCAAATCCTAACAAAGTTTTGTGAAGTTTGGCAAGTATCAATCATACTCGGCTTAAAGAGTTTGGCGAGTATTAACCATACTCGGCTTATGGAATGGTTTAGATATGGTGGTTGGCGTCCACCATGCTTAGTTCAGAGATTGCGGCTAGCGCTGACCATATTTGGGTTGGTGAGCGTTAATCATGCTCGGCTTGAATCGTTCAAACATGATCCATGTTCGAAAAAGAAAGTTTATTACTGCTAAGGAGCTACTATTGAAAAATGAAAACAAATTCTAAGCGGGTGATAGTTGAATCAAGAGCACACCTAGGAGATCCTAACCTCGTATGTGTGTACTTCAACATAACCACATTATTGAAGATAACATAATAAAAGTACACTTCCTATATCCTAAGAAATGGATAAAATCTGTGACAATCTAAACTTGATCAATTAATGATGATGCCGTGATTGCTAGGCTCAGGTTTCTTTCCGTTTCGAGGAGCTCGAGGACCGATCTTAGGAGCTTGGGAAGAAGGTTGTGAAAGAATATCCTATGTAGGTTTCTTGACGTACTCGGCTATTTCTCCATACATAATCCTATCCTCGATGAGATAGCACATATGCCTGCATTCCCTAGTGTTGTGGCCTGCCATATTATGGTATATGCAGTGCTTTCCAGAGTCGAGTTCTTTTTGGGTCGGCTCCTTTCAAGGAGGTTTGGGGAAAGGAAAATATCCTCGTACGTTAAGGTAAATGTCAAGCCAGGAGAGTTGAGCTTGGTGTATTGATCATACTTTTTCTTTCACGTTGTGATCATTTCTTTCCAAGACTTTTCCTTTTCCTTTGTTCTGGCCATTGGTGTTAGATGGACCTCCGTCCTTGGTAGCAAGCACCTCGAGGCTTTCCATCTCAATGCTAGCATTCTCTTGCCGTAAGAATCTATCAGCTTCATCATATAAATCATCAATGTCCTTGGGGGGTCTCTGGTTAAAGAGATCTTGAATTCTGATTGGTTCTGAACACCGGCTATGGCGGCCATAAGCACCATTGATGGCTCGGGTCGTTCGACTGATGCTACCGCCACGTTGAATCTTTCTACGAAGGATCAGAGGGTCTCGCTGCACCGTTGGTTGATGGAGGTAAGGAGCATGATGCTCTTTGGCCGGGATATGTGGACTCTGAAGTGCTTGATGAAGCGGGTGACCAACATATTCCAGTTGTTGATCGACTCAATTGTTAACTGCCGGAACCACTTGCCAGCTATGTCAGTGAGGAAGAGAGGGAAGCACTTGACCATGAAATTGGTCGATGCAGAAAGTACTTCCATGTGATGCATGTATCGCATGAGATGAAGGGTTGGATCGGTCCTGCGTTGTAGGGCTCCAGGACCGGAAGCTTGATGTCTGGAGGATTTCAGGAGTTCCTGATTTCCCGTATGAACAAACTGCGATGGATGTCATCCACATCTTGCTGAGAAGACATGGCTCGGGTGAAGCGTTTGATGATGCTTGCAAGCTGGCTTCCATCTCCGAAGAGTCGTTGCCACGAATCCAATTCTGCATTGGGGGCCTAGGTGAGAATCCCAGTACTAGGATCTGATGAAAGCATGATCGGAAGTCTTAAGGTCGACTGGGTTTGACCTTCGAGAGTTGAGTGAAGGTGAGAGTGAGGGAGTATCCTAGCCTCAGGCTCTGGTTCGGACGCAGCTAAAGTCGCTTGGTTATTGTTGGACCGAACCGTATCCACTCCTATTGGAAGCGATGGGCTCAGGTGAGTGGTACCCATCTGGGGCTCGGCATTGCCCGCCACTTGGAGCGATGTTAGAATGGTTTACGATAGCATTTCCCTCTGTCACATTAGGGACCAGTATGGTAGATTGGTCTTGGTGACACGGAGGGTTGTTGTCCGCAGCTCTTCGTTGATGGGGAGGCTAAATAAGATGGGTTTGTAGTAAGACGTTGGGTCGAACCGGATGTAACAACGTTCCTGGTTCTGGCCGACCCAAAGGTTGTACTGGATCAGGAGCTGTTTGCCCAGGGAGTTGAGTCGATCCCTTGATCGGAGGAAAACTGATCGATCGATTTTGAACTTGGCCAAGGTCGACCTGAGAATCTGCAGCTACCAAAGCTCCGCTTAATGCTGGAAGTGATGCCCCGGGAAGTGGTCGATCGGGAAGTAGACCCAGGAAGAAGCAAAGGTATGGATCGATCTAGGGCTTGATTCTCTGCAGACCGAAGATCAATTGTTGCCCCAGCCTTGCCAGGTGCAGGAAATGATAATGGAATGTGAGATCCCTTTTCCATCTGAGCAAGGAAGTTGTTCACCACTTCCTGCTGATGTTTGAGAAGTTCACCCTGAGATTCCATCTGATTTATGAACTCAACCAAAATTTTATCCATGTCGTCCCTAGTGAGATATTAGGACATGTCTTCGTGGGAGAAAAGCCCATGGCTCGCCTCCATTGCTGTTGTTTCTGCTACATCGGCAGGTAAAGGACTGGAAGAACAAGCATCCTTCTCACGCTTGATTTCCATTGTCTGCTTAGAAATTGTTGAAGGCAGTCAAAGGTTGTAGGGTATGCCTGTACCCCCTAACCTGGCGTGCCAAAGTGTTGACGTCAAAAGTTGGTCCAGTGATGATCAACCCCCAACGTGTACTAAAAACACACGAGTAACAATCACAGAGATGCAAGAAAAAGTAAATGAACAAAAGCGACACAATATTTTATAGTGGTTCGGCTTATATCGATGCCTACGTCCACTTATAATCTTTGTTTATACTGTCAATTACAAGTTACAGTAGTTTTTCAGTGGAAGAAAGCAGAGATTAGAAAATCCTTGTGTTGTTTGAAGTGCTCGGTTGGATGTTTCCGGTATACCAAGCATAAGTTTTTGTGATGAGGATTTCAACATGCCTTTCCATTTTCAGCAATGGTGTATTTATAGATGAAGAAGGTGGGCTGACCCCTATGCCACGTGGCTTGCCACTTTTTTAGAATTTAGACATCTATAGCTCGGTCTAGTAAAGTAGTTTCAGCACGAGGACCCGGTCTACTGTTGACGAATAGTTCTTCTCGGAAATCGTTGTCGACGTGGAGATTGATATCTGGCATATAAAAAGGAGAGCTGGTCAAAAGCCAGTCTGATTCAGCAACTTCAAGAGTAGGACTTCGTCCGATAGCGTATAGTTCTCCAAATACTTCAGGTGAGATCCAAGACTCTAGGCTTTACCTGATGTTATGGGTTCGGCCCGATCTACTGGTAGGTGGCTCGATCGGTCGACTTGCTTTATATCTTCAAGAGACCGTCCTTGGATGAGCGTAGCTGGTCGACCTGAGTTAAGGGTCGGCCTGATAGATGGAGAATTGTTCCGCCTGTTATGAATTCGAGCCTTGGTTTTGAGTTGTGATGGCTTTTGCCGAAAAGTTGGTCAACACTCAGTAAATTATAAATCGATCTGAAGCTTTGAACAAACCATTTCATGTTGATGATTACCATTTAAATAATTAACTTTAAGCTTACAATTCAATCAAAATTTAATTATATTAACTTCAAATTTTAAAACATTAAATTAAACTAAAAGTTGAATTTAAATTTAGAAGTTAAAGCTATAAATCCAATTTAAAATCAAAACTTGAAACTTGAAACCATAAAACTTTAATATCAATTTAAAATTTTAACTTAAGACTTTATAACATTAAGTTTAATCTTAATTTTCAACTAATATTAACTTGAAATATTAAGTTCAAATTAAAGCAAAAGTTAAAGATATAAACTAATTAGCATAGCTTTAATGTCAAATCGCATGCATATACAAAGATACTTGGAAACGTGTACACAGACACTATTTCTTCTTTCCATTTACCTTACGTGCTCTCTACCTAATGAAGTAAAAATACACCATTTATATATTCAAAAATCTGTATCTCACAAAACACTTTAACTATATTTCAGAAAATAACATTTTTTCTTTTGAAACAAATTTGATTGGACTCAACCTGCATATTAACAGACTTACATATAGTATAACCAATGTAATTTCATATAATAATAAACAGACGAAAACCTTGCTAGTTATATAGTATACACAGAAATAATTTTGATCGGGTATATTATGTCGGCTCTTTGTGGTATTGAGTACAAGATATTTATCTTATAAATAAACAATTTAGTATTGCTTCATTCATTTAATTTAATTGAATATCCTCTATACAAAATCTTACCTAAAATAAATAAATATTTTGATCAATGTCTAACTCAGCTTAAAGGTTTGTTTATTAAGTTTTGCTTACTGAAACATCATATACCATTAATCTTCACAACTAAATAATCAAATAAAAAGACTGAGACTCATAACATACTTAAACAAAATCACTACAAAGATCTCTGCACCATGTAATTTTTTAGGCTTTCGAATGTAATTAGAATAATACCTAAAAAGAATTTGGAATGAGAGGAACACGATTTTGATGTCAATGATGGATTGTTTTGGTACGAAAGGGATTTCAATTTCGATATGAGGAGCGATGGTTTATTTTGGAATGAACATTGTTTTTTATTTATTTTGGTTGGTACTGTGAATTGGGACGGAGTTGTATTTGGGCTTGAAATAATTGGGACACTGAGACAGGGGGATCAGAGGTGTGAATTTTTTTCTTTAATATTGGCATGGCCGAAAGCCATTCCAAGCTCAATCTTCTGACACTAGGAAAAGTTGTTTTGTACACGGCATCGGAAAAGTAATGTGATGTAGTGTACTAGTTACGGATGTATTGTTTATTTTTGCCTGACTATTTATTTATTCCTCCCTACGTGGAGATTAATAGATATGTAATATAGTAGTCTAGTGTTTAGCTAGCTCCTGTACTATAATCTAGAATAGATTTTTTGGATGACCCACTATAAATGCCGTATACGGTGGATGGTGCACCTTAAAAACTGAACTAGTAGTTTGACAATCTGCCAAACTCTTGTGATTATTATAATTATTATTTGTTATAATAATAAGTGTTACGGAACACTATAAAAACTGGACGGCTTTGCCAAAAAAAAATTCACTACAATCGTAAACCATGCTAAATCTTGTTGCCACGGCCAAAAGCCGTTCCAAAATTTCCATGGCTTCCGATTGTGGAAATTCTTCCGCATTTGGGCTTGGCAAAACTGGCAATATAGTGTTGTGATACATTATATCAGTTCATTATATCAATTCATAAGTTCAGTACATGATATCAATTCATTATTAGAAAATATATTATTATACAGCATAAGACAACAAAGCTAAAAATCAAAATATATTTTATACAATAAGTGATTGAAATATTCAAAATTATCAGTTTTCGTCGTTTTCTGATTAAGTCTCGATCCATACTCTATATAGTTTTCTTTTGTGCTCTCAAATGCTTATATTAAAACATTTGATTCATCATTCAATGACCATAATCAACATCATCAGTCGCTACTATTTTATCACTTTGCTCTAGATCTGTTTGATACGTTGCTTCTTTCCGGATATTAATTCTATCAAGCGTAAACATTGCCTTTGTTTTAAAAATAGAAGACCAATCTGCTTTATCTATTTTTAAGGATGGATACAAAGCAAAATAAGCTTGTAATGCTTATTAGATAACACGAATGGGTCATACTTATAGTAATGTGGTGTGTGCTTTAAATTCATAAGCTCATAATCTCTGTGCATGTTGATTCCAGAGCTAGGAACATTGCCGAGCCAATTGAATAAGAATGAAGTGTCTTCTTCAAGATAAGATTAGCAAATCGAACCTTCAACTTATGCTTTTATTTTTTTACTTTTATTCAAATGATTTAAATACCTATTAAAAAGTTAATTCAATTTAAATGCACTTCCATAAATATGAATTTTAAACTAACATAAATTTCATTGATATTTAATATTACCTCTCAAAATGATACACTCATTCATATTGTACTAGACCTTGAAGAATAGTTTCAGATGGAAGATGAATAAGAAAATGCTCTATTACATTAAAGAAATCTGAAGGAAATATTTTCTTTATTTTACAAAGCTATATTGAATTTCTACTTTAAGTTTACGTAGACGGTCGATTTTTACGTCGTCGAACGAAGATGTTTATAAAATAGACTTAACTCTATTATAACACTCTACACTTTAACGAAAAATAATTATTTGAACACCACTTGTAATAGGTATTCCAACATGATATGACAATCATGGTTTTTCATCCCACTCAATCTATTGTTTTTAAAATCAATGCATCTACGGAGATTAGAAGAAATACCATCAAGATATGTTATTCGTTCAACCCATTTTAGCACTAGTTTTATTTGTTTGTTGTCTAGTTCATAGCATGCTCTGGATTTTTTGTTATCATTGGGCTTCATATGAAGTTAGGAACGTTTACAAAAGAATGCTATGTCGAGCCTTGAATTCATATCGTCCTTTGTTTCTCCCTTAACATTCAAAATTTATTGAACACGTTATCAATCTCGTTTTCTTTGTTTTGCATCACGTCAATATTATGTTGGAGTAGGAGATCTTTCCAATAAGATAATTCCCAAAATATAATTGTTTGCACCAATTATGAATGTTAAATTTACTTGGAATTTCAATCTATACTCCAGTTTCATGTATCTTGGGATGGTCCTTTACAATTCATATTTTTTCACTTGGCCTAACCTTTGGTGTTTGCATGTTCCCTTATTAGCTAGCTTTGAAGGTTTTTATCTTTTCTAAAAGTATGATTGGAATGGAGAAGTCACTGATGAAAATCAAACCAATAAATTGTCCTCTCATACATAAAGAAAATGTTCATTTTTCTTCCATGCAATGAGGACAAGCTAGACGACCAGTTGTACTCCAACATGAAAGCATCTCATATTCAGGAAAATCGCTAATAGTCCATAAAAAAAAACGAACATATCAATTTTTTTTGGAAATGTCGTGTGTTTCTACCCCTTCAGCCAATAATATTTTCAACTCTTCGGTTAATGGTTGTAGATTAACATCAATTTCTTGAGTCGTATCATTAGGTCCAAGAACGACAATAATGAGAAACATATATGGAGTTTTCATACACATCCATTAAAGTAAATTATAAGGGGTAACGATAATAGACCAAAACAAAATATTTACTACCAAATCTGAGAGATTGGTGAGAACCCATTTGCAAATAAACCAAATATGACGTTACGGCTCTACATGGAAAATGTCGGATATGTCACATCAAAATATTTTCATGTTTCTTCATTTGATGGATGTATCAAAGTTCAATCTCCTTGTGTTCCCACACTTTGACATTGCATATGCCGTAACTGAGGATGCATATAACCTTTGTAGTGTAGGGATGATGGGTAAATAATACATTCTCTTGAACATAACTCCATTTCCTTTCTTTTTTCTAAGTGTGTATCATTCCTCACTACATATTTTGCGGCTCCTAAGATTAATGTCATTTTTCTTATACTACGTGCAACCTTTTGTTTTTGAACTTTTTAGAATATCGATTTCAGTAAAATATTTATTGTTATTATAATCAATTCAATTTTATATTTTAAAAAAATGAATTCAATAGGATATTTATTCTTATGTATTCATTTTCTAATTTAAAAAAAAAACTATTTAAGTAGAATATTTGTTCTTCTTTTATTTATTTCTTAACTTTTTCGAAATATATGTTTAGTAGAATATTTATTGTTGCCAAATTTGTTATTTAATTTATTAAAAAATCAAATTTGATAGAATATTTGTTCTTGTTAGATTCATTTCTAAGCATTATAAAAAAAACAATTTCAGTATGGTATTTGTTATTGTATTAGATTATTGATTTAAATATAATATTTCTTAGCTTTTTTTGAACTAAATTATAAACTTTAAAACATATTTTATAATTTATTTAATTATTAACTTTTTCGTGTAAACTATAACAAATATTATTTTAAATTTGCATCTAATATTCGCGTAAACTTATCAATACATATATTACTCAATAATTATATGTTAATTTTTTATGTTTAAACCACCCATAATTTTTTAATAATTTTTTATTGCATATTAAAAGATTAAACTACTAATCATCATATTCAAATCAACTAACACACAATACTATCAGCAACTAATTCACAATATCTATCGGTTTCCAATTGATAATCAACTAATTTTCTAATTTAGGGGTTTGATCGTATTCCAAATCAAGTACTAACCTACTACTATCATATGTTAACACATAATCAACATATTCAAATGCAAAAACTTCAAAATTTTCATAAAGATGGTTAATATAATTATATCATTGAGATGAATCAAATAGTAGAGGAGAGGGTAGGAGCTGTAGTTTGGAGGGAGCAGAGGGCGACGGCGACGAGCGGCCGGGATCGATAGGTGGCGACAAGGTAGGGTTCGCCCTTATTATTTCCTTTTCTATGATAATCAATATGTAAAGCTCACATTTTCTAAGATAGTAATGTCAATTTTACGTTCATTTTACAAAGCTTGCTGCTAACAACCATCAATATTTTACAAAGGTAGGATTGAACTCTGATCTTTAGGAAGGCAAGTACAAACATTAACCACAACACCAACACCTTTATACCCTCACCTCTTATCTTTTAACTTTTCTAAGAATTCAAGCCTCCATTATTTTATCATCTTAAAAATATAGCTCTAAACGTCAATCACAAATTCAAATCTCATCTGCTTCAACCTTTTTTTCTACAAATTTCTATTACTAGTTCGAACATTGACTAGAAGATTGTACTTAATTTGATATTTTTCAAATGTCGTTTTATGACCATTTCATTTCAAAACTATTTGCAAACGATAAAAATCGATAATATGTCAAAGTCGATATGCACTGAAGTAATTGCTCAAGTCGATAAATAAAC
The DNA here is from genome assembly GCA_030737875.1 of Allium sativum. NCBI lineage: Eukaryota > Viridiplantae > Streptophyta > Magnoliopsida > Asparagales > Amaryllidaceae > Allium > Allium sativum. Next base: position 8,523,062 of record CM060926.1, on the reverse strand, counting down.
TTGAAACTATATTTTATGTAAAATTTGTAAAAATTTAAATATTTTACATCATCAGCAACAATGAGTGTTTGAAGTTAACTTACCACTTCTAACTGCATGAAGATGTATATAATAGCATGCTTTGAAATTTTGGAAATGCGTGAAAGTAATGTACGTTTATAACACAACTTTGGTTGTCTTTTAATCCTTGATTTCAACCTCACCAGTCCTCTACAACCACTCTGCTGTAAAGGAATGTTTTTCCACCAGTACATCCACCAATTGCACGTCAAATTTCAAAGTGCAAAAAAAAAAAAAAAAAAAAAAAGAATGGAAACATCAAAGAACACCTTCCTGTTAAGCTTCGAATTAGTTTTCCACCAGTACCACATCATAATTTACATTGACATCATAAGTAAAGTCCCATAAGTTTGTTAAGGGAAAATGTACTACTATATGGTTTGATATTCTTTTTGATAACCAATTAAATTAGACTAGTAATAACCAGTTAACAATGTCCAAATCAGTGCTTGCTTTCCTCCCAGAATTTTAAATATACTAAACTTCTCAGTGGCAGCATATGGTTAACTCAATCAGAAGCCTGAAAACTGGCCTTGCGTCGGTGGCTGATTAATTATTTGCATATCTGCAGTTGCAGGGCAGTAGCTGCCCACCTCTGTCCCTGTGTTCCTGCAACAAATTGTATATCATTTACATTTCATAGCATATAAATAATATGTTATGGTAGCATAGTTGCACACCAGGTTATAAACAAATTGCATAATATGTACTTAACATAGCATTTCTAGTGTTACATTTGCATATTCATGCATGAATTTAAGGTTTGATCTTAAATTGATAAGTATGCGGTATGGCTAATTCTGCATGTTGCTTCATTGTATTTAAACTGAATGATAGATGGCATTTTAGGAGAAAATAAGAAATCTTACTCTCTAGGACGAGAAGCCCAAATAGAGCTGAGGGACCGAAGACGATTGTAATACTCTCCAATTGCCAAGAAACATCTTGCTGCTTGTCGAATTGTCAGTATGCGCCCAAGTTGGTGCAGGGCTTGCTGCCTCAGTTTATCTGCCTGTTTATTTATTTATGTTATTTTCTAAGATATTATATCCAAATTTTTATGCTTATTCTAACCAACCCAACTCACCAATTTTATAAAAAAAAAAAAAAAAAAAAATACAACTACTTCAGAGTTCAGACTCATTTTCAAAACATGCTACAGTACATATCTGTTTTTTCCTTCTTGGTGTTGATTCAGCAATTTGCACTGGAGCACTTTAACAATCCATCCTTGCATTTTGTTCTTGCTTTCGTCATTTCTTTCTTTTAATGAATTCCACTTCAAATGGTGATGTGTGCACGACGCATTTTTAAAGAGTTTCCAAATTTGCAAATACTATACAAATTGCTGAATCAACGACAACATGAAAATAACAAGCATGTATAATGTTCCAAGAGCGGACATGATAAAACTCCTATTTTTACTAGAAGTTAAAAGGCGGAATGAAGCAACAAAAATCTTCAATTAGTCCTGGGAGAGCAAGAACTAAGAAGTTAGTCATGGATCATTGTACTTATTATTGTGTTACTGCAAACAATCACAATAATGTGTGTGTGTGGGGGTCAGTGGGTGTGGGTATAACACATTATTGAATAAATTTTACATAATGTCACCTTTTATACCCAACTCCAACCAACAAAAAGCAGAGCTACAACAAGCATATCTCGTAAACAATTATCCAGTGGCATGCAGACGAATATCAAGTTGAACACTAATTTTATGCACATTTACTTGTCAAAAATAAAAGTTGATCTTACACAGCATAACGATCAAGTTGCTGCATCATTTTCTCCGTACTATATATTGATAACAACTACTAAGCTTTTTGCAAGATTTTAGACATTATACAAATAGAACCAGATATCTAGCTTTTGACTTTTAATGGGCCTCTCAATATGCTAGAAGGAAATATAAACAAGAAACAAAAACACAAAGGTAAAGGTAAAGGTATCCAAGAATATATGACAAACAAAGGAATGTTTTGTGAAAGTTACATATTGTCCCTTCAATCCAATTTGACATTTAAAATTTACTTAGTTTCTTCTTTTATTTCACTATATTTCTTTGCTAGTAACCAAACATCAATAATAAAAAGGAAAAAAACACATGTCCATATCAATAGTTGTACAATTAAAATGCTTTGGACATAAAGAAATAGATAAGGAAATACCATTTCAGTGGATACTGTATAGTGGAATTTTATAAGATTTGAATGAAAAGTTAACTTTTGGAAGACACAACAACACACAACGAAAAAGTAAGTTCTGATAATTTGTTAAAAGAAAGTACCCAGAATAAAGAAGAAAAATAAATGTTAAATAATATGGTCGCCACTCTAAATTTTTTTTCCTTCACCTTTTTAAGAAAAAAACAATTTGTCTTTTTTTCTCTCTAAAGAATTGTCCCTTCAGGACATGAAAGGCCTTACCGTTTAATCATTAAGCTCCAAGTATAAATATAGGAAATAACTAAGTTTATGGGTACAATGTCAGTATACATGCTAATTGTTCGTGGCAAGTAGCTACCAGGATCACTCTCAATGCATTTAAACATACAGAATATGACCCTACATCATAAATAACAAACATATTAAAACTGTTTGTCCCAATTCAAGCAATCGCTATCAAAATATTCTCATGAATTAGCACCATTTGATTGGACCAGACAAAGAATTCAAAACATCTACTCAAAATGTATAGTTTCTCTCTATAACACTCTAATTGTCTTTTATTTTCGATCACTCATTTATATTTAAATAAGTTAACGAAGGGAGAAAGTGTTAATGAAAAGAGAAAGAAACAAGAATATGCGGTCGAAATTAGGAAAGCTACAGAGAACTGCATTCTGCATTGTCAATGTGTGTGTGTGTGTGTGTGTGTGTATATATATATATATATATATATATATATATATATATATATATATCGCCCTCTATACGTGAGTTGAACATCTACTAAATTTTGTTGAATTTGACATGGTGTAATCCACGATATGCAAATAAATGAATAATATACTACCTGGTGCACCAATATTTCAACGTTCGCTAGTTTGCCAAGTGCCATGGCCATATGTCCCATATAATTACTAACATTTGAACCATCGTTGAGGGATCCACTTGAAATTGTACCAGCCAGCGATTGCTGCAGCTGCTCGAAACCTTTCGAGAGTGCCTCTTCTGCCTCTTGAGATGATTGTTGGAGGCTGCACATTCCTATTACTTGTTGCTCTGTTAGTGGATCCAGCACTGGCATGCATATCTGTTTCAGAAAATAGCTCCAATCAGGCAATTGGTGCAATGGACTCTCTACGGATGCTAAAAGGTCACTCTAGGTTGTAGATTAAACAAGTGTCCATGATATCTGTAACCTGAGATAAACTACTTTGCTTAATCTATACATAAAAAATATTCCATTTTTTGAAGCTTAAATCAACCACATGAGTAATCATGTTGTGCATATACAACCCCCCCCCCCCCCCCCCCCACCCTTGTGTTGGACATATATAGGTAGGATCAGCAGTCCCTCTTATTTAGTCCTGATCCTGCCTTCGATATTCAACACATGTTATATTTAATTATTCATTTATTTATCTCTTTTGACACTAGTTTCATTATTTATACAGGAACATGCTGCGGATCCTACCATCCCCCCCCCCACCCCCCACCCCCCTCCCTCCCAAAGAAAAAAACCCACGAACACACGCATAAGTACGTACATACATATGTGTGTGTCTCACCCCTGCATGCTCATGCTAAATGCAAAGTTGCATATAATTAGAGGAGTAATATAATAATTAAAATTTATTGGGATGGACGGGGAATATTGAAACCTTGATTAAATCTGAGGGTCTAAAACCACCCATCCATATAAAACATCTTTCAGCAGGAGTTGTCCACATCCCTGTTATTAAATGAAACACATCTGTTTTTGCAGCCATGGCTTTTAATCGAAAAAGCTCATCGTAGTTTGACAGGCATTTATCTACTATGACTCTTAGATCACTATCAGATAACTGAGCTTGTAGTCCTTCTCTTAGCTCACTCATGTGTTTGTAGTTTTCGTCTAACCATCCAGCGTATTCCACGTCAAACATCGCTGCCCCTATATATTGTTTATTTAAATTTAAGCTTCATGCATGCATGATTTGTATCTATGTATATATAATAAGGTGAAGCATGAATTATACCTGAGCTTATATTTCCATTTCCATTGCATCCACCTTGAAAAACAAGACCCTAGAATAATACAAGATCGATTTTCCAAAGAAAATTAATTAGCTTAAATCTGTGATTGGGGTTTCATATATTTACTAGTATACATAGATTTTGAACCTGTGATCTAGCTCTTTGGAGATCTTGTTCTAACTGAGCTAACTTTATTCTACTGGTTTCAAGTTGTTGCACATAAGCCTGTTATTATATATTTATACAATATTTGCACTTAATAATTTGGACTAATGCAAATACCTATATATATTAATTGATAGCTGTTATTGATGAAGTTGACTACCTTCTTTCTTATTCTGCTCTTTCTTGCCGCTTCTCTATTCTGAGCTAAGCGTCTTAGCGTCTGTTACAAGTTACAACACAAATGATATTTAGTGATCCTTAATTTATTGTAAAAAAGCTTGATCCATGTTTTAGGAAAGAACGTTGAAGAAGAAAAGGAGGTACTTTGTTCTATGATTGTTAGTCACTTACTGGTCAGGAAGCATTGAAATTGCTATATAATAAACATTAAGAATACAACAATGCTGCAGATGAATTAAGAAGAAGAATGCAAAACATGATAACTTAAACTTAACAGCACCGAAGAACAGTTGATCAAATAAGTCGAGTCCTATTGTATAAAGGTCGAAAAGAAAAGCGCGAATAGACGATACATTTTTTTTTCTTTTAATTTAGTTAGATGCTACTCATGCAAAATAATATGACAGAAATTTATTGGCATAAGTTTCGACCTTGGCATCTGGTTTTTTTCCACCCACATCTGCATTTGAACCACCCACTCTTCGCTGAAATAAAAATACACGTATGGTATCATTTAAGTTAACAACAACATGAGACCATTAGAGTAAGTAAGAAGAAATAGAAAAACATTGCCAAAAATTGTAGATAACATTCTAAAATTGACCTAACATAATAGAACAACTTCAGTGGATTACATTCTGAATTATATCACTGCTAGGAAACAATTCTCGCAGTAATATTTGAATAGCGATAATTAGCAAACTAAAGTCCAAAAAATGCAAATGTGTTATCAACTACTCAATTCTACATATACTAAAAGGGCGTCATTAAAGGGATTTTATTTTTGGATAAGAAATGGATTTTTTTTGAAGGACTCCACCTAGAAAAAATTTGTTACGAGGACTCCACCCATATAAAACAACTTATAATTTTACTTCTTGCACAGAGTCATTGAAAAATAAGAATAGAATTGATGATGATTCACCGAAAATCATTTTTGGTGGGGATATTTACCAATAAAGATGAATAGCCATCGAAAAACTAGGAGTAGTTATGGTTTGCCGCCACCCCCCCCCCCCCCCCTCCCCTTGTAAGAGGATGGACAAATTTTTTCATACATCTCCTAGCAGTGTGATTTGGAAAATTAAAAAATTGCACCCTCCATAATCCTTATTCAGTTTTACTCCCTTCAACAATACGCTGCTATTATGAGAGTTTATTATTGGGCATTGGTAAAAGGTGATTGATCAACAAAAACCTAGACGTTGTTAAGGTGAATTTTCATTATTATTGCTAGGGGAGGAGCTTCTTCTTCTTTTTTTCTTTTTTTCCTTAATAAAAAACATCCTCTAGCAATCCGAAGATGAATAAATAGCCACCTTTATCCAAATTTGGAGTTATAACAATTCCCCCTGTAGCACTCAATCTATTTGGAAAACTAGAAGTCATTTGAAAAAAACAAGGAATTCAGAAAAAGAACAGAAGACTTGGAGAAATGGTAAAAGTGGAGGTGAGGAAAGTATATTCATTGGGATCCGTGTTGACAAAACACTATTCTTTAACAGGTAAAAGTTCTAGTCAAAACATCTCTATAACTGCAGCTCTTTTTTCAGATTCCTTGAGATTTGTGAGTGCTCTTAAAGAAGAAAAAAAAGTGTAAATACATCCGTATCACATAATCTATTTTTGGAGATGTAGGGATTTGTGCCTCAATATTCACATGCATGTTATTTATTTTTATTGATAAAACAGAAAACAGTGATAATGAAGTCTAATAACTTAGAACCTTGTTCTGGGTATACGATTTAGAATCAGTAGCCATTATATGTTGGTTCTGTTCCGGGTTAGACGAATGTTCTGATGGAGAAATCGTATTTTGAGCTGATCCTGAGTTTGTGCTTTCCTCTGAATGCAAATTCTCCTAATTGATACCACACCATAAAAAACTACTATCAATAAAGCTTCAACAAGAAGCTACCATGTAAATGCCTACGAATATATACATTGAATAAATTAAATTTACTACTAGTGTTTTTTCACTCTTGCAGTTGTATTTAGTTTTCAATATCAAGTTTTCTAACCTGATGACATACTACAATACAAGTATAAATATGTAGTTACCTTATTCCAATTAAAACAAACTGTTTCTTAATTAAAAAAAAAAAAAAAAAAAAAAAAAAAAAAAAAAAATCTCGTAAACATAAAAATGTAAAGCGGGTCTAAGAATGAAGACAATACCAACCTTAATGATTTGCAGAGACCTCATAGGCGAAGAAGGAAAGATCTCAAGAGTGGGAGGTGGTCTAGTAGGCAACAATAAAGCTGCAATGAATTAGCCCCAGTGAGACCAAACAAATTTCAGAAGATCAAATAAAGCCTGCCAACTTTATATCTTTGTACTATGTAGTAGAATATAAAGGACTTTATTGTCAGTGTTTCCGAAAGACCATATATTCATTTCTATATATTGCTATCTTTGATCCGCACCATAAAGCTATAAAGAAAAAGAAAACGATTCACAGAGTGAGTTATTGTGTGCTTTGAGCCAACTATGAATTCAACCCTTGTTTTTTTCATGAGATGAGTGTGAAGACCATTTCAGACTCAATTTTCTACTTCTGTTTTTAGTTTTGTTAAGTTGTGGAAACGGTATTTTTTCCCCTTTCTTTTCAGAGAATAGTATTTTGACAAAAATAATGATGATAGTGGATTTGAAATAATAAAAATTAAAGGAGACCATGGTAAAAGTACATTTTTTGTCCCCATCATTTCTAATGCCAACTACTCCTTGCATTAGAGCTTCTTCCAACTCTCCAAAATAAGTTGTTCCATCTTGATCACTACAAAAAAAATATAACACATGGTCCATCACTAAAAATAGTTCATCTAGGTAACTTAGAATTTAGGAAAAAAGACAACTAAAAGGATATATTAGAGAGGATGCAGAAAAGAAATATGCAATTCATGAACGGATAAGGATCAAAGTTGATCAGAAAAATGGTGGGAAAGATGTGTAATCCAATAATTAAAAGCTATTGCTTTTAGTATATTAGTTGGTATTATTATAAAAAATAGCAAAAAGGGTAGGAAGATGATTAGATAGAAAAAAGTGAAACCTCAGAAAGGAAAATTGAATGATAAAAATGGAGAAACAAACTTACTGCATATTTACATGAAAGCAATCAATTATTTTACATCAACTACAGATCAAAATAGTGGAAATGAGACAAAAGCATGTTCAGGTATAGCAAGAAAATATTAGAAAAGGTTAATGATAATTCGTACAAGGAAGAGTAAACATACAAGAAACTGGCAGCAGGAAGAGGAGGTTGAATAGTTGAATGGCTAGTATCTGAAAACCCATTTTCGCCAACTCGATTGTCACCATCTTCCATCCAACATTTTTCTCCTCTAAGCATTTCTATTTTCATAAAAATGTGACCATGCGATCAGTTTGTGTATATATAAACCTCGTCAAAATCTTCACCATATTCTCTACTTTGGTAGAATAGATAAGTAGTAGATGAAAATAATGTTATATGTATCCATACGGAAAATATTTACAGAAAAAAGACTGAAATTACCAAGATAACAATCTCTGCTGCCGAAGAAGACTGGTAGAAATACACTGGCAATAAGTGATATTAGAATAGCGGAGAAAGGGATTTTATTTCAGCTCTACATATATCACTACTGAACAAGCACCCTTGATTAAGTTTATACTCTTATCAAATATCAATACAAGTACCTTTGTTAATTCCTTTACTTCCACTTCATAAAATGTCTGGCAGAGCCTGAGTTATTATTATTATAACCCTCTGTTTTGTAATAATTGCAAACTGCAGGAATTCATCTAAGGTACACAGAAGAAGATCTTGCTGTCCTTATTGACTGACTTTCTGAATTATATTAAAAAAAGTTGAAAGAGAGAGATAGGGGAAAAAATATTATATAAAAATGGTCATTTATAGCTTAATCCATGTCAAATACCTTAAATCATATGCCACACTTTACACTCTTTTACCCAGTACATTCCAAATGCATATATTATATTAAGTTGGTTTAGCTATAGCCTATATATGTGTTCTTCTAATTTTTAGGGAATATATGGCCCCCCGCTTGAGCTTAAATCAAACAATTTTGTGTACCATCATATACATACATACATACATACATACATACATATATATATATATATATATATATATATATATATATATATATATATACACACATACATACTATATATATATATATATATATATATATATATATATATATATATATATATATATATATATAATTGCTCCTAGTAGGACTTCAGTCACATATATTATTGATATTTGCTGATTATATATTCAAAATGAGAGGGGCCTTGTATGACATGGCTTGAGCTTAATAATTTATGTTGCAACTATCTGCCACATCAATATATATCTAGGTTATTATTTCAAAAGCAAACCATTGGATTAAAGTAGACTGACTCTGGACAAAAATGCCTCTGATTGGTTGACCGTATAATCCTACATGATTACAGACTTCTTCATGACTTAATCAACTTTCTTTGAAAAAAAAACATAATCATGTTTCAAAGCATGAAAACAAATTCTTTATTTATAAAATTACACGTTTCACTTGAACAAGCCAATATATTATGCAGATTGAATTTTGATAACAGTTTTCCATGGTGGTTAACTAGTCCTTTTATCATATTCAAAATATCAAAGTCAATTTTATGTCCTCCTGAGATTTGATTCCTCTATCCTAACAGTTTGAGAATTGAAATTTTTGTTTTGACATGAAAAACTTAATTCTTATAGTATACGCAGTCAACAAGACAATTATTTGTTTTAGAACTTTTTGGACAGAGTTACTTCTTGTAATCATTCTTTATAGGTTAATTATTATATAATAAATTATTGAAAATTAATGGGTTTTACAATTAAGAATACCAAAATACAGCGTGCCACATAATTTGAATTGGTGAGCATGACATTTGCCATTGATTGGTGTTGTCAACTCTAGACGTTCAAGCCTGTATAATACATTTATCTGAATTAAAAATAATACTACAAATGCAAATTTATGTAACTGAGATTATATTTACTTGTAATATGGGGATTTCTGACTTATATATATATATATATATATATATATATATATATATATATATATATATATATATATATATATGATAATTGTTTGTTTTGCATCACCTAAAAATTATCCACTTTGGCCAAGTTTATTTTTTTTACATAAGTAATATTAAATAAAATAAATTTTAGAATTTCTGTTTTGAGACAATCTATCATGTGTGCTCTTCATGTGCATTATTCATCATCGTTTCATGCATTTTTAGTAATAGTTGGTCTAAAAGCGCAAACTTTTAGTCCGGCTCCAAAAATATCCTTACATACAATTATATTTATATAATGCTTAAAATTGCATTTACTAGTTAAGTAATTTTTTTTTACAAATTCAAACAGTATTTTTTTCAAGTACAAAGTAGAGGACCTAACAAATAAACGTTTTTTACAATATCTATTTTTATTAATTAATAACACAAATAACAAAAATTTAGATATTGTAATTTAAAAATGAATATTCAAACAAACTACACATCATTTCAACGTAAAAACATAACCAAAAAATTGTGCAAATCATTTAATTTTGAATGTGTTAAATATATATAGTTTTTAAAAAATGATTCATGCGCAAAGCATATAACATGATCACAAGCGAAGCGCTGTCGTAACGCTCGTCATGATAATTAATATTGTGATAGGTAAAATAATTAATATCTGATCCTAAAATACACTGAATATCAATGACTTTTTATTGGGATATCGACATGCATACAATTGAAACTAATTTTAACATTTATATTGTAACAGAAGCGAGAAAGACGAATGAAAACGGGAAATAAAATTTGAAGTGGTAACAGATTTAACGTGGTTCATTAACAATTGTTAGCCGCGTTCACATGTAGAACTGAGAATTATTTTATTGATCATGAGGAAGACGGACTACAAAGTTATTAATAGAGGAAAAGAAGAAGAAGAAGAAAATACAACTGGGAGAATGATATAATCTGTCTTTCTCAAGATCAATAAATTGTTCTCTCCTCTACCCGTGGACTCAGCTAAAAATTGTTAGTGAACCATGTTAAATTTGTGCGTCCTCCTTCATTATATTTCTATTTTTGTTTATCTTTCTTGCTTCTGTTATCTATGAAAACCTCTTGGAAGGCCAAATGGATTATAATTTCTAGAGTTTTGACATTCCCTGCTCTAATTTTTTTATTGTTTATTGTGTAGGTTGCCAGAGATCAAACGAAAATCGGAGAAATAATTACTTTGTGATACATTATTTTAGGATTTCACGCATAATTATGTTAAATTAGTAATTAGGAATGTTTGTCTATTGTAAACATGCAACACAAAATTGTGTAAAGCTAAAAAGATAAGCAATGTGCCATTACTGTGTCTTCTTAAGTATCTTAACGATAATTACGGTATTTTTTTTCCTCTAATGTCTCCTTAAATCTTCCTATTCTTTAAAAAAGATCATACTACCATTTGATGTTTAACTAAAATTTATTTAAAAAAACACATAACGGTTTTTCTTTCTTCTAAAGTTCATGCATTTGAAATGTGGCTTTACTTTTGTGCATATCATTTGTTTTCAATATATTAAACATATTCAATTTAAAGAAAAACAACGCATCCTAGAAATTCAGAAAGTTTCACCATAAATAATAGCACTATAAAATAGATCTAACAAACAAAAATTCAAACAAACATAGAATTTATATGTCACAACTAAAAATAAAAATTTAAGCTAACTACGCTGGACTTCGATGTGAAATATTGTTAAATATATAAGAAAAATAATTTCTTTTGAATATGTAAACATATAAAGTTGTAGAAAAATTCATAGCTACCGTCACGAGCAAAGTTACGCTCGTGTTAATAAAGGTGTAACATACTCTACATCATGATAAAAAACAATCAACCGGTACCCAATTTTCAACTAAAGACATCAACACTGGTTCGCGAATCAACAACACAATCGACTAATTAATTATTGGTCTATCCAAAAACTGCAAACATGGAATGCAAGTTAGATTTGATAATTGTACTCCATAAACAACCAGCAGGATCAGACCAGTACATGTTACAAAAGAACGGGAGGAAAGCAGCATACTCTGTAAGTTCAAACGACAACAGCAAATTCAAGTATGCCTGCTCCCTGTACCATGCTCCACGTCGAACAGTAAACCGTTTGCAAGGCAACCAGCTGCTTTGATCCGATTCCTGCATTGTGGATCAAAAAGACCGTTCCTGTGAGGAGTTTCGTCATACGAGTTGTGCGCAGTTGGGTATAACGCCCTTTTGTATGCATAACACGTATCATATTAACGAAGCGATTGAGTGTCAATAATGTTCTCCAGATAATGCTTGCGGCGATGAGCGAGATTGTAATTGGATATGACTCGACATGTTCGATTGACTATGCCTTTAAAAATTCCTGATGGATGGCAAGAGTGTCTTAATTTGTTTTGTTTTAATCATAACTTGGTCAATGATAAATACCAGATGTTGTGCTACCTTTGAAAGTTATGGCCATGCTTTTCGAATTACTTTGTGAATATCATTCTCAAACTTTACTTGACATCTACATATGGAATATGTTCTCTGCTAATTCGGTCTAAGATGGCTTGGTTATCTAAAATAGATTGACATTTGTTATGTCTAGTTTTTTTAGAGAGACTTGAGATGATCTACATTCTTTTCGTTCCAAAATCAACTTCCAAATATCAAAAAATACTTCGAGTAATCTTATAAGAATTAGTAGCTCGACATAAATGATAATAATATTAACATAAATCTGTTTGAGTTACGAAAAAATGACATCCTCGTACTATAATCATATATTTCAAATTTTCCGCCGCCACTCCCTCCTCGTCTTTGTGTCCTCAATCGAACTTTGTCTTTTCCTTATGACCAAGACCCTTGCCTGGAAAATCTTTTAGAATTAATTTCCTACAATCACCATGTTAGAAAACATTTCTACGAGAGAAAAACAATATTTTACACAGAAGCACTAAAAGCTCGTACTTGAAAGTGTTGGGTAATGTCATAGGGAAATGAATGTAATTTGTTACTACATCCAGACCTACAATCAATCTTGTTTATAACAAAGGTGCTTATTTTTTTATTACACAAATTTTATATTTTTTAGATATTAACTAAGTGATCAATTTAAATATATCGATATAGCAACCAATGGCCGCTGCCATGTCCAACCCTCCCAACCATTCTTTTACTCTCCCTCTGTCTCTACAAATCAATCGTCACCTTCAATTAGGGCTGTAAATTTTATACGAATGTCCGATATCCGTTCGTGTCTGAGACCGAAATACATCTTTCCGAGTCTGTCCGATTTTCATTTAGGACACGAGTTAGGACAACAAAATTTATACGAGAAAAAATCACGTTCGGTTTGTGTTCGTTCTAATTCATTTGAATTCCTCGTACTTCGAAATATACTCGAGAAAAAACTAATAAAAAATATAAAATTTAATATAAATAACTATGTCCGACCGAGTCAGTTTATGACCATGTCCGAAAAATACATGTCCGTGTCCATTCGATTTTATTTAGGACACGAGTTAGGACTAGGGATGGCAATGGGGCGGGTCTAGGGTCCAAACCTGCTTGACCCGCCCCCTGTTTTGACCCATTTTTGACCCGCCCCATAGGGTCTTTGGGGGGGGTGTAGACCCGCAACCCGCTTTTGAAGGTCGGGGTCTAGGGTCTGGGCACGGCTAACCCGCCCCAGCCCGACCCGCATGATTGAAACATCATTAAAACACTTTATAACTATAATGATTACTTGTTAATCTTCTTAGGTATATACATGGTTATAACTTGAATATTATATTATTTTTTAATTAACAAAGTATAAATTTTTCGTAGTATTGAGTTGCATCAATGATAATCATACAATAACAAATGCACACATTTTGAGCTATTATCTTAAAACTCATTTTATTATATTCTTTTATCACTGTGAACATATTATAATATGTATATATATATATATATATATATATATATATCATTTAGTGATAAAAAATATAAGTATATAAATTTGTGTAAATTAGAACACAATATCATCGGGTCGTGGGGCGGGTCGGGTCTACCCTGACCCGTACGAGTTTCGGGGACGTGGCAAAATTCCAGACCCGCATCGGGTCTACGGGGCGGGTCTGGGGCGGGGTTTAAAAAATCCAGGTCGGGTCTGGGGCACGAGAAACACGTCCCAACCCGCCCCATTGTCATTCCTAGTTAGGACAAAGAAATTTGTACGAGAAACATTTTCGTCCGATCCGTATCCGGTCCGATTTTATTTAGGACAGAAACCGGACATGCCTCCGTCTGATCCTTTCCGACCAGTTTACACCCCTACCTTAAATCCCTCCCAACCCAGTCCCTCCGCCACCTGAGCCTCCTGAATCTGCTCTTCCTACCTCCAATCAAATCCAATCCACTCATCTACCAACTGGAATCTCTAATGACAGATCTAAGAGGTGGTCTTCACTTTTTTTCACTAAACAGAAGAATGCTGGTGATTTCGAACCCTCTCCGATCACTCTCAAGTTCTCTGGCAAAGAAGTCGCGACATCAGAGGATATCCTTCTAGCTACGAAGGAACAGTGGAATGAGTACCTTATTGGATTTTTTTTCTTGACAAGTCGTTTAGCTACTCCGCAGTTACCTCACACCTGCAGCGACTATGGAAACCCACTGGAGCAATTAAAGTAAAATCAAATGGATCCATTTTTTCTTTCATCTATCGAATATTAGGGAAAGAAATAGAATTGCGCAAGCAGACCCTGTCATCATTCATAATTAAACCATGGGATTTACACCTAGGTAGTGATGCTAGAACTATCAAAAATGTTCCAGTTTGGATTAAATTGATGAATATTCCCCTTTTTGCTTGGATGAAACCTGAAATTAGTTGGGTGGCATCACGAGTAGGAAAATTTCTGTGTATGGACACTTCAACGGAGAGAATCGAACGCTTACAATATGCTAAATGTATGGTTGAAGTGTCCCCATAATTGCCATTAACTAATGAATTTCTGGTTGCTTCACCTAATGGGAATGAACAGACTGTATATGTTCACTACTTGTGGCAACCGGAAGTTTGCGATATTTGTAAGGTTTTTGGTCACCTAACAATTAAATGTAAGTCTGGTAACAATGGGCTAGAGTTTAGAGGAAGTGAAAAACCTAGTTCACTTGCAGGAAGCACAGAACTTGAAAGGAGCAATGATGCTTGGTTATCTGATTGTGCCGAGATAATTAAGGGAAATGTAGGCGATTCTCGTAAGAAAACGAGTAAGGTTAAAGACAGAAGATGGATTGTTAACAAGGAAAATGCAGAATGGAGAAGAGTTGAAAATAAGAAGAAAGTTCACAAATATCTTCCAGTATGAATGATCACAACAGTGGTTTGGGTCAAGGCGAAACTATCTCTGTCTCTTTACGAATAGATGGCAAAGATCTCAAGCAAAGTACCATTTCGTCTAACATATTTGGTCTTTTAGACAGTTATAACGTAGTGAGTGAAGATAGTGCTTTGGATTTGGAGGAAGGTGAAATTGGTAGAGTTGATGTCTTGCTCTCTAAGGCATTCAGTCAAAGAGAAGTGAATGAAGGCCATAATAGTGGCACAGTTAAGCAACCAAAGGCACTTGAGAGTGGTGTAGTGAATGTTCCATTGAGTCTGCTCCTATTGAAATTTTGGACCATGCAAATGGCAGTGTAATTGCTGAAACAGGTAGCTTTTCTAAAGATGCTGTTGAAAAAAAAATGTTTTTTTAAAGGTGACTTATTAAAAAATGTTGGAATAAGTGTATGAATGGCTCCTATATATGAATAGTCCCACATCATGGGACTATATGGAAGAAGCAAGTATTTTAAATACTTGTTTCTAAGAAGTCATGTTGGGGCCTTGGGGCTCCCAGTACATGCTTTGTTGTAAGGAGGGAGATCATGCATCATGACCACCACACGCGCACGCGCGACCGACCGACTCGACTCGACTCGACCCAGTTCGGGCTTGGGCTTGGGCCTTGGCTTTGTGGTGTAAACACTTGTATTTTTGGACCAAAAAAAGTTGCATTTTTTCGAACCGTGTTTTAAATACAGAAAATATTTCTGATCCGACTTTTACATGAAGCGGTAAACTCTTGACCCGTTATTTCAGTAGATCCGATTTTCTCTCACTGCCCAGTATTTTCGTTCAGCCCTAATCCCCATCTATATATTATCTTCAGTTGTAGACGAGAACATATATTTGAACAACATTTTCTTACGTCCGCCATTAAAAAAAGAGTGGTTTTTAATATTCGAAAGTGCAAATCTACACTGATTTGTTGTGCAAGAAAATCAGTTATTCTTTTCAGAGGTTGTTTTATCCTAGAGGCGGCAACGAAAGTACGAACCGGTTTGCACCACCGACCAGATCGCCGAATCGTCTTCAAGAAAGCAACCAAGTACGTGACTCAGTCATTGTTTCCCAACAATTTGAAGACGATCTGAAACAATGGCTTCGACATCAACCCTAGATGATGATGCTTCTCCCTCTGCCTTCCAGATCCCACTCGTGACCGCTGCTTCATTCAGATTCGAAGGCTTGCATTTTATGTGATGGCGTCAGAAGATGGAGTTCTACCTGAGAATGAGAAAGGTGGATGCTGCTCTGACCACTAACAAACCGCAGTTACCAGACAAACCTGATGGAACTGATAAAGCGCAGATGGCTTCCTGGACTGAACAATCAAAGCAAGTACAGATCTGGATTGAACAGGATTACTTGTGCAAAAATTTCATACTCAATGGCCTGAGCGATGATCTGTATGACTACTACAACTCGGAGGACATGACAGCGAAAGAGATCTGGGAAGCGCTGAAGAAGAAGTATGATACAGAGGAGGCAGGGGAAAAGAAGTATGTTGTGAGCCGCTATCTCAAGTACCAGATGACAGGTCAGTAGAGATGCAGTCTCATGAGCTTCAGAAAATAGTTCATGAGATCATCTCCGAAGGTATGACATTGGACGAACAGTTTCAAGTTGCTGTTATTATTGACAAATTACCCCCAGGTTGGAAAGGTTTTAAGAATGTCTTACGACATAAGACTAAGGAATTTTCCATAGAGAGCTTGATCACTCGCCTCCGCATTGAGGAGGAGGCTCGCAAACAGGACCAGAAGGAGGAAGTGCTGGTTGTCTCAAACAACAGCACTAAAAAGACCAAACCTGCAATTCTTAAACCAATTCAGAAGTCCTTTAAGAATCAGAACTGGCGCAACAAACAGAATGGGAATCCGCAAGGAAATCCAAAAGGACAGCAGAAACCAGCCCAAAAGAATGATTCTGGACAGTTGTTTCTATGTTACAACCGTGGAAAACCAGGTCATTTGGCACGAAAGTGTATGAACAGGCCAAGCTTTGCACCGAGGCTAACCTGACTGAGGAGCCTCTTATGGCTATGATTACTGAGATTCACCTAGTTGGTGGATCAAAGGGTTAGTGGGTAGACACTGGTGCTTCGTCATGTCTACTATGATCGTGATATGTTCACCACATACACGACTGCTGATGATCAGAAAGTGTTGTTGGTAGATTCTCACATCACTAAAGTTGCAGGGGTTGGAAATGTGGAAATCAAGTTTACCTCTGGAAAGACTGTGATTCTAAAAGATGTTAAATGTGGAAATCAAGTTTACCTCTGGAAAGATTGTGATTCTGAAAGATGTTATGCATACTCCAGAGATGAGGAAGAATCTGGTTTCTGGCTTTCTCCTTAATAAGGCAAGCTTTACTCAAGTTATTGGGGCTGATTTGTATACCCTAACTTATAAGGGAACTTTTGTGGGAAAGGATTATGCTTGTGAGGGAATGTTTAAATTAAATGTTGAATCTAATAAAGTGACTACTTCTGCTTATATGTTGTGTGATTTTAATATTTGACACTCTAGATTATGTCATGTTAATAAATGAATAATTCATAACATGAGCACCCTAGATATGATTCCTAAAATATCAGAATCTGAACCTGATAAATGTGAATTCGGTACACAAGCTAAAATCACAAAGAAACCTCATAAATCTATTGATAGAAATTCTGAACCCTTAGGCTTGATTCATTCTGATATATGTGAGCTTGATGGCACTTTGACTAGACATGGACATCGTTATTTTATCACTTTTAATGATGAATGCTCTGATTTCACCAATGTATATCTTATGAAAAATAAAAGTGATGCATTTGACATGTTTAAAACATTCAAAACTATAATTGAGAATCAAGCAAATAGGAAAATTAAGAGACTTCGTAGTGATAGAGGCACAGAATATGAATCTAGTTCAATTCTAGACTTCTATAAATTACATGGTATTGTCCATAAAAGAACTGCACCCTATTCACCTGAAATGAATGGTAAAGATGAAAGAAAAAATAGGACTTTTACCGAATTAGTAGTTGTCATTCTATAAATTATGGTGCAACAAAACATTAGTGGGGGGGATATTTTATTGACTGTATGCTATGTTCTGAATAGAATCCCCAAATCTAAGAATAAAATTTCACCTTATGAAATTTCAAAGAATTATAAACCCAATGTCTCATACTTTAGAACTTAGGGTTGTTTAGCATATGTTCGCATTCTAGACCCTAAGAGAATGAAATTGGCAAGTAGAGCATATGAACGTGTATTTATAGGCTATGCTATCAATAGCAAAGCATACTGATTTTATGACCTAAATACACATAATATAATTGAATCAAATGATGCCGATTTTTATGAAACAAAATTTCCTTTTAAATTAAGGAATAGTGTGGGCACTTCAAGTATGCCTATTAGAACAGAACTTAATAAAAGTTCTGAAGCTGAACCTAGAAGAAGTAAAAGACCAAGAATCGTAAAAGATTTTGGTTCGGATTTTTGTTCTTTTGCTATAGAGGAGGATCCTTTAAACCTCCAAGAGGCCCTATCCTCTTTAGATGCCGATATTTGGCAAGATGCCATAAATGATGAGATGGATTCTTTGGAATCCATTAAAACTTGGCATTTGTTAGATTTACCCCCTGGTTGTAAATCCATAGGCTGTAAATGGGTGCTTAAAAAGAAATTGAAACTTGATGGCACTATTGATAAATATAAAGCATGACTAGTAGCTAAAGGTTTTAGACAAAAAGAAAATATTGATTTCTTCGACACTTTTTCACCCGTAACTAGAATAACATCCATTCGGGTATTAATCTCACTTGCTTCCATTCATAATTTACCAATACACCAAATGGATGTTAAAACCGCCTTTTTAAATGTTGAATTAGACGAAGAAATTTATATGGATCAGCCTGAAGGATTTGTAGTACATGATCAAAAACATAAAGTATGCAAATTAGATAAATCATTATATGGTTTAAAACAAGCACCTAAACAATGGCATGAAAAATTTGATAACTTAATCATTTCACATGGTTTTAAAGTTAATGAAAGTGACAAATGCATTTATTACAAATCTGAGAATGACATTTGCACTATTATATGCATTTATGTAGATGACCTACTCATCTCTGGGTCAAACATTCATGCCATAAACCCAGTCAAATCCTTATTAAGTGCCAATTTTGATATGAAAGATCTAGGTGAGGCGAGTGTAATCCTTGATATTAAGATTACTAGGTCAAAAAAGGGAATTTCTTTGGATCAACCTCATTACATTAAGAAAATATTAAAGAAATACAATTACTTTGACTGTAAACATGCATGTACACCATATGATCCAAGTGTAAAGTTGTTAAGAACAATGGTGAAGGTGTTAGACAGTCTGATTATGCGAGCATCATTGGCAGCCTTCGGTATGCCACTGATTGTACTAGACCCGACATTGCCTATGTCATAGGATTATTGTGCAAATTTACCAGTAGACTTAGTAGAGCACTGACATGCTATTGAAAGGGTCATGAGATACCTTAAAAGAACTATGAACCTTGGATTACATTATGAAAGGTTTCCAGCTGTATTTGAAGGATATTCTGATGCAGACTGGAATACCTTATCTGATGATTCTAAAGCGACCAGTGGCTATATATTTAGCATCGCTGGAGAAGCTATTTCTTGGAAATCCAAGAAACAGACAATTTTGGCTCAGTCCACTATGGAGTCTGAGATGATAGAACTAGCCACATCTAGTGAAGAAGTAGAGTATTTGAGAAATCTGCTAGCTAAGATTCCCTTATGGGAAAAATCGATACCAGCTGTGTTGATACATTGCGATAGTACCGCGGCTATTGCAAAAGTTCAGAACTGTTATTATAATGCTAAGAGACCAAAAATACGTCATAAGCACGACACTATTAGAGAACTACTTTCTATAGGTACCGTTATAGTGGATTACGTACGTAGTGATGAAATTTTGGCAGATCCTTTGATGAAAGGTCTAGCCAGAGAGAAAGTCCTTAATTCTTTTAAAAGAATGGGACTATTTCCCTTAGATTGTTGATTCACGCACAATGGTAACCCGACCTAAATGACTGGAGATCCTAAGAACTAAGTTCAATGGGTAAAAACTAGTTGTGCAGTGATAGGAGTTGAACATGCTATTTAATAAACCAAGAAGCATATATTCCTAAAGTGATTAGAGGGTGAGTTGATAAAAACTCTTAATGAGATCTATACTCTATTTGGAGTGGACTACCTACCTTCAGGAGTACTCTTGATAGACTCACCTATGTGAATGTGGAAATGTGGTCGTTTCCTATGAAGTTTTGAGCAAAACTTCTAGAGCATTCACTAAACTGGGATAGATGTGCATGACCATAAATGCACGGCCTTATTTGATTGCACTATAGAAAAGGTTGTGTGTGGTTTTATGTCAGGAATTGAGTTCAAGACTACGTGTCACTCTATTAAAAACTGAATCTTATTCACTATGCAAAGGTTCAAGTCGGATGATACCTTTGTTTATACACAATCTTATGTGTTTTTTAGAAACTGCTCGAAAATAATTTTAAAAATTCAAGTGGGGGATTGTTGAAAAAAAATGTTTTTTTATAGGTGATTTATTAAAAAATGTTGGAATAAGTGTATGAATGACTCCTATATGTGAATAGTCCCACATCATGGGACTATATGGAAGAAGGAAGTATTTATACTTGTTTCTAAGAAGTTATGTTGGGGCCTTGGGGCTCCCATTACATGCTTTGTTGTGAGGAGGGAGATCATGCATCATGACCACCACACGCGCGCGCGACCTGCTGACTCGACTCGACCCGGTTCGGTTCGGGCTTGGGCTTGGGCCTGGGCCTTAGCTTTGTGGTGTAAACACTTATATTTTTGGACCAGAAAAACTTGTATTTTTTCGAACCCGGTTTTAAATACGGAAAATATTTCTGAGCCGGCTTTTACATGAAGTGGTAAACACTTAACCCGTTATTTCAATAGATCCGATTTTCTCTCATTGCCCAGTATTTTTGTTCAGCCCTAATTCCCGTCTATATATTATCTTCAGTTGTATACGAGAACATATATCTGAACAACGTTTTCTTACCTCCGTCATTAAAAAAGAGAGCAGTTTTTAATATTCGAAAGTGCAATTCTGCACTGATTTATTGTGCAAGCAAATTAGTTAT
This sequence comes from Allium sativum, assembly GCA_030737875.1. Classification (NCBI taxonomy): domain Eukaryota; kingdom Viridiplantae; phylum Streptophyta; class Magnoliopsida; order Asparagales; family Amaryllidaceae; genus Allium; species Allium sativum. The sequence goes on along the minus strand of CM060926.1, from coordinate 8,501,816 downwards.
TCTTTTCAGAGGCTGTTTTATCCTAGAGGCGGCGGCGAAAGTACAAACTGGTTTGCACCACCGACCAGATCGCCGAATCGTCTTCAAGAAAGCGACCAAGTATGTGACTCAACCAATGTTTCCCAATAGATGCCACACTTGTGCACATAGACAACTCTGCAACGAATATGGTTTTGCATGAAACACTAGATGCTTTTTTGTTATAGTATTTCGCTTGTTGGGATTATATATAATTCTGTTTTTCAAGAAGATTCTTCATAGCATAGTGAATATGTTGAGAAGCAACATTCTGTCCTACCGCTTGAAGCAAAGGAACTGTTAGAAGTAAAAAGGACACTCAAAGAAAAATTCAATACTGAGCTAGCAGGTGAAGGCAATAATGATTTTAAGAATGAAACCATACAAAAGTTACTGAATGAATGTAATTCTGTTCAAAACAGCATGAGAAAGAATGAATTTGGTAAAGACCAGATTATGGCTATTTCTTCTATGCTCAAAAAGGTTGATGCTGCCAACATATGTAAGAAACTAGTATCTCCACGTTCAACCCAAGTCATTAACAAAGTTAAGTCTCCACTAGTCACAGCGTCTCCATATGAACAATTGCTTCTCCTCCGAGTCATAAAGCTAGACCCCCTGATATACTTCTCGACCATCTTACTTCTGCTTCAAGTGAGAAAACAGGGCCTAAAACCCCCATCACCTGAAGCATGAAGAAGGAACTGTTGAGAAATTCGCAAGACAATGGATAGTTGTCATGCTATGCAACATAGCTGTGTAATATTCTTTCATTACAAGTTAGTGTGTAATTGTATCAAGTAATGTTATTGATGTAATATGTGTTTGTAATTTGAACAAGTTAAGATCCTCTTCCCTTCGTGGAAGCACATAGTTGATATACACTTTGTATATCACCAGTATCTTCTTGTACTTCTTTCTTTTCTTCAATAAAAGAGTGTTACGGTGCACTATAAAAACCGGTCGGCTTTGCCAAAAAAGATATCAACATAGAGAAAAAAAATTAAATGATATGTTATGAGATAATAATGATAAGGAACTAATAGCTTGATAAATTTATGACAATATTGAATAACAAATTATTTTATATATTTTTGATTAAGATATTTTTGGAAAGGATATCACCACAGTTATTGAGAATATAGTATGTAAAATTCTTCAAATATTGGACAGTGTATTACTCGTGGTTATTGAACAACTAAGGGGTTATGTACCAATTGTCATTATATAACTATGGAATAACTCATTCGAGAGTTTCCTATTTAATTAATAATAACAAAGGTCGAAAGCTCTGCGGGACCACATATCACTAGTCTTCGGTCGGAGGGGTTTATTGCACAAGCCGGGATGCTGGCTCTCGCAGAGGGAAGCCCAACGAATGTCAGATGCAAAGCCCCACACCTCATTAAGATCATATTGGCATACCCTCCTAAAAAAAAGAGCAGACCCCATTGAAGTCAAACATGAAATCTAGAAGTGATGATATTAAAGAATTTTCTCAACTTGAGAAAATTGTTGAATTTCAATATGGATAGTTCACTTTGATTGTAGTTAAATCACTGTATGTCATTCATCGAACAACAGTAGTTCAATCAAAATTGAAGCATTGAAAATGAAATAATATTCAATAAAGAATTTATCTCTTAGGCTGCATGAGGTTACTGTCGCAATAAATTATACTCAAACTAAAGTCAAAGTCTCTAACCATAATAGTACGGTTAGTATTGGATAATATTATTAATTCAAAGACTTTGTTTGAGTACTAACCAAGTTGAAAGTGGGGATATCAGAATTTGAAGCAAAATCAAATTCCACGAGTCTTATGATAATATGATGTTAAAGAAGGTTTAAATAATTGTTATTAAAATGTGCCATTTAAAACTTTTAAATTGGATTTTACTGAAAAAGATCCATGAGTGATAAATTCGGTCAAACCATCACACCATCAGCTAATGCAAAATGTGAACATTGGTATCCGGATATTTTGATATTGATTACTGATTTAGATTACACCTACAAAAGGCATGACCATATTGATAATTTTTTTGAAATACCACGTGGTTTTAACAAATTTTCAATTGTTATAAATTAATTTAGTTTAATTAATATTTATAATATATTAATTAATCATTTATTTGATATATTGGGTGTCATTAATATTTTTTGAGAGCCATTGCTAATTAACAGATGCAAATAAAAGTTATATTTAAACTTATACAATATCGATATACGCTTGAGTTTGATTTAAATTTATTCATCAACATTTGGAATATTAAATGCCGACTTAGCCTTATTGTATGTAGCCATAACAAGAAAATATCTTGAAAATCCAATGGTTAGCTCTAGAATATGAAAGAATGGTGTTACTAATCAAATGAAGTAATTAAATTTGAGTCCTTAATAAATACCATGATTAATTCCCTTCAATAAATACCATACTTATCTCCTCATTTGTACTCTTACCCACTTTCTCTCTCAAACCTCAGTCTTCATATTACGTTTTCATTTTCCTAGTCAAAATTTTAAGCAAAAAAATCAATATTATTCAATTGATTCAAACAAATGATTTTCTTATTTTCTTACAATAAGGTGGATCATATTGAAAAGCCAGGTGATAGGATTTCAAAACTACTTTTAGTCAAGGGGGATTATGTTGGATCTAAGCCAGTCCATAGCTGAAGATATGGGTGGGTTTCTGCTTTTTACCCTATTGGTTCATTATTAGGCTAATGAACTTTACTTTGTTGAGATTATTTCTAAATATGGTTTAAATAAATCATGTTTTTTATTTGAAATTTATTTAGTTTATTTTTCTTAATATATATATATATATATATATTATACGTATATATGTGTGTGTGTGTGCATGTGTATTGTGATATTTTCTGCAAGATATAACTTCTTGTATATAGATACAAAATTTAAGACATTAGCTTATATATATATATATGTATGTATGTATGTATGTATGTATATGGAAAGTCTAAATGGACACAAACTGGTGACACAAAATTTTGTACGCAAATTGTGGCCTACTATCTCCCCCTGAATTCAACCTTCCACATAAAGACAAATAAATCTTGTGGTCCACAATTTGTGTATCTTAATTTTTGTCACCAATTTGTGTCCATATAGACGCTCCCATATATATATATATATATATATAAAACTGAAAATTGGTACACTTTATTGCTAAAACCAATCATATATTTTAGTTATATGCCTCATTAAAGCCTTGCAATCCCCCTAACCTTGATGGTTGCCTTGCAAGGGAAAGAAGCACATATAAGATCCATATATTAACAATACAAAAGCAAATCCCAATGAAATGAGAATACAACATACTTTACACAAAATACAAAGAGGAAATAAATGAGGAAAAAGGCTAAAATAGGCCCAATCTTGAACCCGCATTCTTCACGCGCCTTCATTCAAACAACTTCATCTTCAACATTAACCAAAGTCGTTTAGTTAAATTCCCACATTTTTAACATATCTACATTCTCCTGCGATAGTATTCCAAACCAAATACATCACCTCCGATTCAATTTGTTTCAGTTTAGAAGCAATAGGAGCACTTCAATTTCTAAATATTCGAGAATTATGTTTGAGCCATATATGTTAGATTGAAGTGGTAAAAGGCACTAATTGCCAACATCCTATAGTTGATTCTTTTATCTGAAAACTGATCAAGTTGAGAAACCTCTGCCTGGAGAGGACCCAAGGTGTTTGTGGATATGCCATGCTTCAGTTTCAATGCGCTCCCGATTACAGCTGAAAATTTATAGTAAAAGAACAAATGGTAAGTCGACTTAAATTTTTGTACGAAGTAAGCATAGAGGATTTGATATAACTTCAAAATTAGTCAATATGTCTTTAGTTTTGAGCCTATTAAACACCGAAAGATATGAGATAAATGATATTCTTTGGCTATTTTTTGGATGCCTATTGATTTAAAATAATCACTTGTATCAGTTCTTTCTCCGATATACTCCCACGCTCGATGAAATGTGAAACACCACCTAGGCACCACTTGTGGTGGTCTAGTATTTTAGCCGAACAAAAATTAACCACTTGGATATATATTGTGAGACCACTCTTGTAGCAACATGTAACATATGATTAAGTTGTTTATGATCAATAATGTCATAAGCTATATCTGTTGGTCTACTAATAGCCTGATATATATAAATACCGATAAGGTAAACCAACCATTTACAATTTATCCATGGTTCAAACCATAGTGAAGTGTTCTATCAATTCATGTTGACTTTGTTAAACCATTGAGATCCGTAAGTTCAAAGCCTAAGAATTGCTTTCCATGTATATGAGGAGTTATCATCTATTTGCAAATCCATTGCTATAGAAAACAAGTAGGGAAAGAAGGGAACTCCTTGTCTAATCCCCCTATTTGATGATATAAAGCCTTTGGGTATACCTTCAAATAAAGTAGAGAAAGTTGCCATAAGCATACACTCATAAATCAAATTGATGAAATGCATGGGAAAACCCATTATTTCCATAACATGGCACATAAACTCTCTATTAATCACATCATATGCTTTATGTAAACCTACCTTCACACAATTTTTTTTTCACTCTTGCCTTTTCAAAGTCCCATAGAAATTCATAAGCTAGCAAAATCCTATCACCAATATATCTTCCAGTTATAAAAGCATATTGGTTCTTTGAAATTAAATGAGCAAAAATGACTTTATTCTATTACACAAAATCTTACTAAAAACTTTGAAAAAAAAATTATAGCAAGAGATAGGATGGTAACGATTGATGTTTGTTGGCCTTTCTATTTTTAGGATAAGTGTGACAAATGTATGGTTGTTGCCATTAGGGAATTTACAAGTCTGAAAAATATCTTGTACAACCAATATAAATCCACTTTCATTTGGTCCCGATGTAACTTCATGAATTTAGCACTTATGCCGTTAGGTCCAGGGCTTAAATCATCATGCACAGAAAAACAACTGCTTGACTTCATGTAAAGTATAGGCTGTAATATTTTTTTTATGATTTGAAGTGTTTATTGTGGCCATGGAATGGAAATTAGGGAAATTATTGATTAAAGGCCCATTAAACAATGATGTAAAGTAACTAACAGACTTAGTTTCAATTTCTTCGGGTTTATATAAAAATTCACCAGTAAGAGTGATGAAAGCTTTAATATTATTGTAATATCTACGCATAGACATTTTAGAATAAGAAATCTTAGAATTTATATCACTTTTCTAAAGCCAAAACACCTTTGTTTTTTTAATTTAAATTCCAGAATTTAATTCGTTGTTGAATAAGAAAATGATGTTTAGCTTGCATCAACTCGTCATATAATTCAAAGATTTCAAGGTCATTGTCTGATGCACTCTCTAACTCTAGGAATTATTGTTCAGCCTCATGTAAAAGAGTATCATTTTTTGGTCGAAGCTTATTCCACACTTTTAGTTCATGCTTGCATGCCTTTAATTTGTGTTGAAATATATACATAGGTGACCCCCATATTTATGATAGTAAACCTCTATCAATTCTCTGTTGATAACCATCTTGAAGATGCCAATCATTTTTGTATCTAAAAGGAAATCCTTTAGATTGTGCAGTGGGAACTAGGTAGAAAAGAACATGATTACAATCACCTGAGAATTAGGATAAAGAAATATCCTTTATATTAGTGAAATTGTGTAGACATCTGTAGTTTACTAATATTTTATCAATATTATAAGCAATTCCTCTCTTTCTCCATGTGTAGTGGAAACCACTTGCCTTGATTTCAATTAATCCTACTTGCAAAAGACAATTGTGGAATGATCTTATATCTTGAAAGGGTATGGGAAGTCCCTTTTTTTATCTAAAAGGGATGAGGAATTATTAAAATTCCATGTTAAAACCCAACTCTCATTTATTAATTCTACTTCATGGATTAGATGCTTCCATAAAAACTATCTTTCCTAGTAATGGTTGGTGGCATATATCATAGTATAGTACCTGGAAAATCCCCCAACATTAGTAACATAGGCTGTTATTTGGTGTGGTGAGGAAAACCAAATATCAATATTCCAAACTATAGTGCCCCAAGCATCAGAATTCTACCTGAAACTGAGCTGTGAGTGGTAAGATAAAATAAATTGTTTGTTGGAATTTTGGTTGGAAGAAGCTATAAGTTATGAGCATTCAAATTATTTTCTAATAGGCCTGCTAAAGTAGGCTTATATTTAGTTAGAAACATGAACACATCACTCATACGTTGTAGTGAGTTTATAACTCTAACATTCCATGTAACATAAGTCATTTAATTGATGCAGTTCTCCTTAACCTTCTTTTAGAAAGAGTTGTTGATGATACAATGTTGTTACCCTTTACATTTTGGAAATATTCATAATTCTGGTTAACATGGTGTGTAGTTAGTTCACCCACAGGAGGCTCTTAAACTAATATTTCAACTACATGATGAATATCATCAGAAGTTATACCAGGTGGAAGTTCAGTGTTGAGGAAGTTGAGATTGTCCTCCCTAGTTGCAGTTGCATCCTGTTCAGGTGTAGGTTATGCATGCATGGTGGATGACGCTGCTATAGAGGTTGAAGCTTCAGTTAGGCATCCATTGTGATTTCTTGGGGACATCATGAATTGTATTTTTATGCCCTAGTTTTCTACTTTTAGTACACTTAGCAGGAATAAATTCATATTCAACAAAAACCTCCTTTTTAACTCCTATATGCAAAAGAATTGGAATTGTACTAATCATTTCAATATCGATTCCCGTGGAGATGAGTAGCATGGCATATTTAATGAATCGTTTTGAAGCAGTATTGTCATAGCATTGGACTAGAGTGCCTATAAACTATAAATCATGGATAATGCACATGGAGACCACATCTCTATCTCAAGGTTATGTTGTCTAAGCCAAACCTGTATCTGAGTGGCATTGAAGTTATCAAAATTGTAGCCAAGTTACCAAAGTAGGAATAAATTAAACACTGAAACATTGATTCAAAATCCCCTGATAATTCAAATTGTATAATAAATCGATATTGTGATGCTATATGAACATGAAATTGTCCCTTTAGCTTTCAAACTTTGGTAATATACTCTTTAAATTTGTTGATGGAAAGGAGAAAACCAGTTGGATGAAGAACTATGGTATTTCGCCATGAATTGTTGGATTTTTTTTGTAGATAACTTTAGAAAGATTAACATATCCTTTAACAAGCTTAATAAGGTGAAGATTACTTGGATTATTTGGAGTAGGGGACCGTTTGTTGGTGACTGCCTCGGCATAGGTTAGTGGTTGGGACAGAGCAGTTGACGATGGCAGTGGTGACGAGGTCGTTGGACATAGGGAAGGATCAAGCAGTTTTGTTTTTGGAAATATAGGACAGTTTGCATGCATGGTATCCACCATGATTAACTGCTAAATATTTCTAAAAATTATATATATATTGTTTATTTTTCTGGCAAAGATAACCAGTTTTTATAATGGACTGCCTACTTTTTCATGATATTCTGTGCAAGATATAATGTTCCCGTATATAGATGCTAGATTTACATCGCAACAAATTGTTAGAAATTTTCTATTAGAAACTGCAATAAAACGTTTCAGTTGCCTAAAACGTTATGCGGTTTCTAATCTTAATGTGACCCTATTAATTGGTTCATAAATGAAACGTTTCATTTTCATTATGCATTTTCTAATCTTAATGTGACCCTATTAATTGGGTCATAAATAGAATGTTTCATTTTCCATTATGCAGTTTCTAATCTTAATGTGACCCAATTAATTAGGACATAAATAGACCGTTCATATTTAGAACGTTAGGTCTGTGATTAATTTTAAGCATTGAATTGGTATATGATGGACACACCAGATTTAGAGTTATGTGTTATATAAAGGATTGGGTCATTTCTCTCCCTAAGAAGTCAAGAGTTATATTGTTCTCCATCAAGAAACACATAAGGAAATAGGGCAAGAGAGAGAAACCGAATTCTGAGAAGAAGAATAAACATTAAAAGCCCAAGAATGTAGATGATAGCCATTACATCTTCCGCTGCTAATCAAGGTACGTTATCTTCATATTAAGTTTCTCCCTTTTGTTTGTGAAATATTCGGTATTAGTGACTCTAGGGTAACTCAATTGAATTGTATAACATTAATCATGAAAGATTGAATAATAAAGAAAACTCTAACATGTGGTATCAGAGCCAACAATTAATTGAATATTTCCTATGACTGCAATTGATCTATTCTATGCTTTACTCGTGATGTTTAATCGAGTACGTATGTGTAATAAGTCATCAATGCACATGAGATTTATGATTTTTTTAATATCCAAAATGGTCAAAATCAGAATAATCATTTAGTGCATAAGCGACATAATGATTATTGATAGAAATTTCCAATTGCAATTATCCCAATAATAAATAAAAAAACTGGTGTCACTAATGATAGAACCTGAGAACTTACCCAAAGGAAAGTGTAACACCCCACTCCCGCTATGATCACTCACAAAGGGAATGCCATAACATCGGTGGAGTATTTTAGTGAATATAGAACAGAAAAATTACAACAAGACAGATATAAATGGTACTTGGAATTTTAAAAACATCATCTCATAACAGCGGAAGTAAAACATGTCTGGTTACATCATAAACCCATAATAAAAGTCAAGTACAATATCCATCGAAATAAAGAAATACATAATCCCACTCTCATACAATAGCCAAAACAAAAGAAAAGATAACTGGATAACTGGAGCTTTACATCTATCCAAGCTCCTAACGACTGGAACCGCAATCCGATCAAGCTCCACTACTGCCAGGATCCACCACAGGACCTGAGGGTTGGGAAAAAGATAAAAACAACGGGGTCAGACATAAGTCTGAGTGAGTCCTATAACTTTAACAATACAATCGTTAAAGTAACCAGAGAAGACATGAGTTGATATACGGTAACATATAGGGATGAATAGCTACCCTAAGCCATCAACTAAACTAAGATAAAGGATAAAGACGCATCTACCCTTCCTACGGTAAATTACTAAACTGCACCACACCAGTCGTTCCTAACTTAAAGGTTGATCCCACCCATAGCTTATAAAATTAACTTAATAGTACTTGCGTACCCCCAGGTGACCAAGTAGGCGCCACGGGGCCCTACAATCCACTAGGTGTACACACTACTCCCCATTCGATCGGCTCCCTAACGTAGATACCCGTGCTGGCCCCACCATGGGGTGTACCATTCCCCAACGTGGCAACCCGATATAATTAACGGTGCACGGCTTATATCTACACGATGCAACAACGGCTTATCTACCAACCCGGGCCCACTCACGCATATGAAGCCCGTTGGACTTGCGTTGCCACCGCTAACCCGTTTTGGCCTCTTATAATCAAGCCCAATATGCGTGTCCCGTCACTCGACATGGGTCGAGCCCACAAAGATACGTTTGGGATATTGGTTGAAATGGGCCCCCACAAGCTACCCACTTAAGCTTGTCAAATATCTAGTGTATCCCACTTAACCCTTTAATCATGTTTAATTACATGTTTCTCTTGGTTAAGTATACTAATCGTATTTTCTATTGCCACCCAAGGCAACCCACTTAAGATTCCACATGCCACCCAAGGCACCCACTTAACCCCTCATGTCCCACTACATGCTATAATGGTTAAGTGTTTCTTAATTAATTAAGACCGTGATCTCCCGTAAAGATCTCCCACATTAGACTGACTGTTATGACCGCCTGGTTAAGCCGGTAGAATCCGGGCAGTCTTACGCCATAACAGAGTCTAACCTCGTATCTTTACCTTAATCACGTTTTTAATTTGTGCCTAAGACCTCTCACATTGGGCTGACATTTGTAGCAACTGGTTAAGCCGGTCGGGTCCGGGCAGTTTTACACTACAAATGAGTCCAACCTCGTGTCTTAGTCAATTAATTACACCTAATTAATCACCCTCATAATTTTATATTAATTATCCCTAATTAATCAAGTTTTTCTTAACATGGGTAGACCTAACTCAATAGGTAAATTCCCATGGGGTAGACCTAACTCAATAGGTAAATTCCCAACACATAGTATGGGTACACCTAACTAAATAGGCAAATTCCCATACTATGTTCATTTGTTTTATATTATGCATAATTAAATTAATTTCACCCAATCTTATTAACCTATGCATTTAATTACCCCATCGTTCCCACGTAATTTCGTTCTCATGATATAACACATATAAAAGGTGTCAACTTGCATATGAATGAACATGTTTCAAAGGTGCCATCTTGCATATTAACAAACACATAACTTGCACATGCACTTGCATAACATGTCACATAACTTGCATATAATATGTCACATAACTTACATATTCACTTGCATAACAAACTTGCATATTAACTCATAGACTTGCATAATGTGTCATCATGAACTTGCATATTAACAAACATATAACTTGCATATTTACATACATGTAACTTGCATATTAACAAACATGTAACTTGCATATTAACAAACATGTAACTTGCATCTTACCAAACATGTAACTTGCATATTAACAAACATGTAACTTGCATATTTACTTACATGTAACTTGCATATTGACAAACATGTAACTTGCATATTAACAAACATGTAACTTGCATATTAACAAACATGTAACTTGCATATTAACAAACATGTAACTTGCATATTAACAAACATGTAACTTGCATATTAACAAACATGTAACTTGCATATTTACTTACATGTAACTTGCATATTGACAAACATGTAACTTGCATATTAACAAACATGTAACTTGCATATTAACAAACATGTAACTTGCATATTAACAAACATGTAACTTGCATATTTACTTACATGTAACTTGCATATTGACAAACATGTAACTTGCATATTAACAAACATGTAACTTGCATATTAACAAACATGTAACTTGCATATTAACAAACATGTAACTTGCATATTAACAAACATGTAACTTGCATAGCATATCACCATGAACTTGCATAATATGCATATGATTACATAGCCCACAACTTGCATATTTAGCATCATGCAAACATAACATACATCATATTAAACTTGCATAAACTTACATACTCAACATGCATAAACATACATACTCAACATGCATAAACATAAGATTAATGCTAACATCATATCATATGATTCAAAGCTCATTAATCCACATACAAAACCATAAATCTCATCACATCTCATCTAATTAGTTTACCAAAAGATCATCAAAGTGATAGAAACTCACAACTAGCAACTTTGAACACCAAATGAAGAAGATTAAGATGCTAAGAAGGGATTAGAAGTTGATTAGAGAGTGATTAGTATGCAACCCTCTTCATAAAATTAGTGGAGGCCATGAGAGCTAGCATTTTGCCATAGTTTAGTCACTAGGTTTAATTATGAATGAATTAGGGTAGGTTAGGGTCTTATTTATAGATTAGGCAAGTGTTTTAGGCCATAGGATTAACCCTAGATTCAATCCAAGCCATCAAAGCATGTCTTGGGGAAGGGGTCAAGTGTAGGAACCATCTAGGGCCTTTAGATTAAAGATGGACCATGAGAACCATTCAAATGCAAAATCTGCACTTGAGCGAATCGGCCCACGGGTTGACAGCCAAACACCCTGGATTAACCCCTAGTCGACCCAGCGGGCTCGGGTCGACTTCAAAAATCGGCCGGTTCGGTTATTCCCCTCTCCCAATTCGCTGTTTTGAGCATTTTTGCATATTTATTTATTAAATTTTCAATTATATATATATATATATATATATCAATATATATATATATATATATATCTACACAACCCATTTCACTTAATTAAGTATACTTTAATTTGGGAATTTTCGTGAAACTTCGCGAGGCCATATCTTGGTCATACGGACTCCGATTTTCGAAAACTCGGACTCTATTTCGCGTATTTTTCCGAGACGAACGCAATGGCATAGCCCGTTTCCCTTGATTCCCATTTTAGAATCAACTTCTGCCTCGATTTATGTTATTACAGGTTATTGAAAATACGGGTTGTTACATTCTCCCCTCCTTAAAGGATTTCGTCCCCGAAATCTTCAAGTTAGGAAGAACGTATCCTACCATCCAATCATCCATCTACTCAAAGCATCATCCACGAGCAATCATTGTCCTTACAAGATTCTAAATGCTGGATGGATATATGCAAAAGTGTGTGTATATGTACTTACCTAATGCAAAAATCAGGCGGTTACTGATACAGTAAACCTCCTTAATGCAAACCATGATAGTGCCATGCATCCAATATGTATGCGAAACCCTATTGACACATACAAATTTCTACATGCGTGCACAACCATACACAAAAATGCATCATCCATATGATAACACAGCCATGATACATCCATCAATCTAACTACCACATCCATTTATGCAATATGCAACATGAAGTGACTGAGCCGATCTAGTGCCTAATGTGTGTGTATATGCATCCACGAGCAACCACTAGCAAACAATTGCATCCATATGCATCCATCAACCATAACATGTTTCAAACACATGTTTCAACCATAGGTTTTACCCTATCTAAAGGTCATAGGTATTAGCGAGAGGATATACTAAAGATAAGATAAGTACTAGACAAGCAATAAAGGAGAAGTTAAAAGACATACTCTCAAAAAGAAATGGATACAAAGAACGCATCTTTGCTTCCGTCTCCCAAGTAGCATTGCTTTCGTCATCTCCCCATTGCACTTTAACTAGCTGAACTTCTCTGTTCCTCAACTTCCTAGTTTCTGACCCAAGGATGCGAGTAGGAGCTCGTCGAATCGTCGCATCACGCTCTACCTCTACATCTCTAAGCAAGCTCGGCTCTACCACCTCCGCGGTCTCATGTAAGCACTTCCTCAAATGTGATACATGGAATACATCATGAACACCACTAAGTCTGTCGGGCAACTCCACCCTATATGCCATCCGTCCAATCCTTTCCTTAATAGGAAACGGCCCAACAAATCTCGGTGCTAACTTCCCTACGGACCCAAAGCGAACAACATTTCTCAATGGAGATACTTTGACAAAAACCATGTCCCCAACCTCAAACTCAAGATCCGTCCTTCTCCGATCCGCATAAGATTTCTGTCTATCTTGCGCTGCTTTCATCCTTTTTCGAATTAAATCAATCTTCTCTGAAGTCTCTCTAACCATATCCGGCCCAAGCAAGATCTTATCCGTAGATTCCCACCAACATGTAGGAGATCGACAAGGCCTTCCATAAAGAGCTTCGAAAGGAGCCATACCAATACTGGACTGAAAGCTGTTATTATATGCGAACTCCACCAAAGGAAGATGTTCTTCCCATGTACCTCCAAAATCCAAGATACAAAGCCTCAAAAGATCTTCTAAGATACGGTTCACCCTCTCAGTCTGACCGTCCGTCTGAGGATGATATGCGGTGCTCAAACACAACTGAGTCCCTACCGCCTCTTGCAAACTTCTCCAAAACTCACTAGTGAAGATAGGATCTCGATCACTCACAATGCTGGATGGTACGCCATGCAATCTAACAATCTCTCTAACATAGACTGAAGCAAGCCATGGAGCGGTCCTCTTACTCTTCACGGGTATAAAATGGGCACTCTTGGTAAGTCTGTCTACCACAACCCAAATTCCCGTATTGCCCTTCCTCGATCTCGGTAACCCATCGATGAAATCCATCGAGACACTATCCCACTTCCATTGCGGGATTTCCAATGGGTGTAGCAACCCACCGGGTTTCTTTTGCTCCGCTTTAACTTGTTGGCACACCAAGCATCTAGCCACATACTCGGCCACATCTTTCTTCATACCGGCCCAGAAGAAAACTCTCTTCATGTCTTGGTACATTTTGTCTCCACCGGGATGAATAGTCGTTCTTGAACGATGTGCATCATCCAAAATAGCCTTCTTCAAACCCTCATCTTGCGGTACACAAAGTCTACCGTCTCTATGCAACCATCCCTTATCATCTATGGTGTATCTACCCAAATGGCTGGACGACTCCCCTCTTATAAGCTTCTCTACCAACTCAACCAACTGTGGGTCGTCTCGCTGAGCCTCGCCAATCCGTCCCAAAAGGGTAGGTCTAACTTCCAAGGATGCCAACAAACCAGGTACAAAATCAACAGAAGGTCTGAAGTCAAACAAAGAAAGAAACTCCAAGCTTCGCCGTTCCACGAACAATGGACTCAAAGATAGCCTTTTTCTACTCAAGGCGTCCGCCACCACGTTACCCTTGCCAGGAGTATACGCTATCTCGAAATCATAGGATGCTAAGAACTCCATCCACCTTTGCTGTCTTAAATTTAAATCCTTCTGAGAGAATAGGTACTTCAATGATTTATGGTCGGTGTACAACTCGAATCTCTCACCAAGAAGATAATGGCGCCAAGATTTAAGTGCGAAAACAATCGCAGCCAACTCTAGATCATGGGTAGGGTAATTCTTCTCATGCACTCTCAATTGTCTCCCTCCATAGGCTATTACCCTTCCCTCCTGCATCAAGACTGCGCCCAATCCTGTCCCACAAGCATCAGTATAAACAACAAACGGCTTACTCCCATCTGGGAGCACTAAAACTGGAGCGGTGGTCAAAGCTCTCTTTAACCGTCGGAAAGCATCATCACAATCTACGTCCCATAAGAAAACCAGATTCTTCTTCGTCAAGCGGGTTAATGGGGCCGATATCTTCGCGAAGTCTTTAATGAACTTCCTGTAATATCCCGCCAACCCCAAGAAACTTCTTACCTCGGTAGCATTTCTAGGAACTTTCCAATCCTGGATAGATACTATCTTTGCGGGATCCACAGCTATCCCTTCCTTAGAGACCACATGCCCTAAGAATCGCACTTCTCTTCTCCAAAAATGACATTTAGAGAATTTAGCTTTAAGACTATGTGCTCGAAGAGTCTCCAATACTTCTCTGAGATGTAAGGCATGCTCTTCTTCACTCTTGGAAAAGACCAAGATGTCATCCACAAAAACTACTACAAACTTGTTCAGATACTCTCTGAACACTCTACTCATGAGATCAACAAAGTATGCAGGGGCGTTTGTCAACCCAAATGGCATCACTAGCCACTCATAAAAACCATCCGGAGTCCGGAAAGCAGTCTTCTCTATACTGTCCTCCGCCACTCTCAACTGATGAAACCCTGTAGCTAAATCCATCTGCGAAAATACTGAGGCGCCAACCAAGAGATCATCAATCTTTGGCAATGGGTGTCTATTCTTCTTTGTGAGTTTATTTAGTTCCCTTTAGCCTACACAAAGTCTGAGGGACCCATCCGCCTTCGTGGCAAAAACTACTGGAGCACCCCATTCCGATATACTTCTTCTTATGAACCCCTTCTCAAGCAATCGCCTACTTACTTATGAGTTCTCTCCTCTCACGAGGAGCCTTGTGGCACACTGGCCAAGTCACTGGTTTAGCATTATCCACCAGATATATTCGGAAGTCAATCTCCCGCTTCGGAGGTAAGCCCTTCACCTCCCCACACACATCCGGGTATTCCCGGACCGCTCTAACAGATCGCAAACTCTAGACCAACGTGTCACGCGATTCTAGATACCTTAGCATAACAGATTCTATGGGATTACAAGAGATCTCGAGAGTGTTACCCAAGCGGGTCATAAGCCTAACAACTCTCCCTTCAAAATCAAGAACGGCACCCCTACTGGATAACCAGTCCATGCCCCAAAACTAACCCATAGTCTGTGAAGCCCAACAAGCATCACATCTAAACCCAACGCTAAGTATAGAAACTTTCAAACCCAACCACATCATGGAGCCCAATTGGGTTTGAAACAACTAAGGGATCATCTACCAACTGGTGTCTCAGTGCAGTGACTCAACTAACAATGGTGGGATAAACGAACTTAATGCGTCCAAATCAAATAAAGTTCGAATCGGATAATAAAGAAATCTAAATTCCAACCTAGACGGTCATACCCCCATCTGGTACCCTAGTCGTGAGGGAATACAACTACCCTCCAGAAGATTCCATACCTTGCCCTTGCTTCTTTGAACAATCCTAATAAGGTGTCCTATTCCTCTCAAAAGGATAACCACTTGCCTTCTTCTTCCCTATTCTCCACTCGTAACCTTCCACCAATGAGGTTTCATCTTTCATTAACCAAACAACTATTAGAGCCTTCCTCCCATCGTCCATTCAATAAGTACTTACAAGTCCTCCTCCTTCTTGAACCAACTTCTAATCCGACTAACATCTAAGTCCCTTGAAGTGGCTTTCCATCCTTATCTATCTTAGAAAGATCATCTATACGCGGAGGGGAAACTCAAAACGAGAGAAAGGAAGAGATTCAAAATGGAGAATTCGAAAGATAAAGATATGGCTATCGGGGATTACGCTTTTCTCTCAAAAACTTTTCTCTTAAAAGACATGTTTTTGAAAATACTCCTTCAAAAATTTTTCTTAGAAAAATAGTTTTTCTAAAATTTTATCTGTTCTGGTAACCTTAAGCTCTGATACCACGTGTAACACCCCACTCCCGCTTCGGATCACTCACAAAGGGAATGCCATAACATCGGTGGAGTATTTTAGTGAATATAGAACAGAAAAATTACAACAAGACAGATATAAATGGTACTTGGAATTTTAAAAACATCATCTCATAACAGCGGAAGTAAAACATGTCTGGTTACATCATAAACCCATAATAAAAGTCAAGTACAATATCCATCGAAATAAAGAAATACATAATCCCACTCTCATACAATAGCCAAAACAAAAGAAAAGATAACTGGATAACTGGAGCTTTACATCTATCCAAGCTCCTAACGACTGGAACCGCAATCCGATCAAGCTCCACTACTGCCAGGATCCACCACAGGACCTGAGGGTTGGGAAAAAGATAAAAACAACGGGGTCAGACATAAGTCTGAGTGAGTCCTATAACTTTAACAATACAATCGTTAAAGTAACCAGAGAAGACATGAGTTGATATACGGTAACATATAGGGATGAATAGCTACCCTAAGCCATCAACTAAACTAAGATAAAGGATAAAGACGCATCTACCCTTCCTACGGTAAATTACTAAACTGCACCACACCAGTCGTTCCTAACTTAAAGGTTGATCCCACCCATAGCTTATAAAATTAACTTAATAGTACTTGCGTACCCCCAGGTGACCAAGTAGGCGCCACGGGGCCCTACAATCCACTAGGTGTACACACTACTCCCCATTCGATCGGCTCCCTAACGTAGATACCCGTGCTGGCCCCACCATGGGGTGTACCATTCCCCAACGTGGCAACCCGATATAATTAACGGTGCACGGCTTATATCTACACGATGCAACAACGGCTTATCTACCAACCCGGGCCCACTCACGCATATGAAGCCCGTTGGACTTGCGTTGCCACCGCTAACCCGTTTTGGCCTCTTATAATCAAGCCCAATATGCGTGTCCCGTCACTCGACATGGGTCGAGCCCACAAAGATACGTTTGGGATATTGGTTGCAATGGGCCCCCACAAGCTACCCACTTAAGCTTGTCAAATATCTAGTGTATCCCACTTAACCCTTTAATCATGTTTAATTACATGTTTCTCTTGGTTAAGTATACTAATCGTATTTTCTATTGCCACCCAAGGCAACCCACTTAAGATTCCACATGCCACCCAAGGCACCCACTTAACCCCTCATGTCCCACTACATGCTATAATGGTTAAGTGTTTCTTAATTAATTAAGACCGTGATCTCCCGTAAAGATCTCCCACATTAGACTGACTGTTATGACCGCCTGGTTAAGCCGGTAGAATCCGGGCAGTCTTACGCCATAACAGAGTCTAACCTCGTATCTTTACCTTAATCACGTTTTTAATTTGTGCCTAAGACCTCTCACATTGGGCTGACATTTGTAGCAACTGGTTAAGCCGGTCGGGTCCGGGCAGTTTTACACTACAAATGAGTCCAACCTCGTGTCTTAGTCAATTAATTACACCTAATTAATCACCCTCATAATTTTATATTAATTATCCCTAATTAATCAAGTTTTTCTTAACATGGGTAGACCTAACTCAATAGGTAAATTCCCATGGGGTAGACCTAACTCAATAGGTAAATTCCCAACACATAGTATGGGTACACCTAACTAAATAGGCAAATTCCCATACTATGTTCATTTGTTTTATATTATGCATAATTAAATTAATTTCACCCAATCTTATTAACCTATGCATTTAATTACCCCATCGTTCCCACGTAATTTCGTTCTCATGATATAACACATATAAAAGGTGTCAACTTGCATATGAATGAACATGTTTCAAAGGTGCCATCTTGCATATTAACAAACACATAACTTGCACATGCACTTGCATAACATGTCACATAACTTGCATATAATATGTCACATAACTTACATATTCACTTGCATAACAAACTTGCATATTAACTCATAGACTTGCATAATGTGTCATCATGAACTTGCATATTAACAAACATATAACTTGCATATTTACATACATGTAACTTGCATATTAACAAACATGTAACTTGCATATTAACAAACATGTAACTTGCATCTTACCAAACATGTAACTTGCATATTAACAAACATGTAACTTGCATATTTACTTACATGTAACTTGCATATTGACAAACATGTAACTTGCATATTAACAAACATGTAACTTGCATATTAACAAACATGTAACTTGCATATTAACAAACATGTAACTTGCATATTAACAAACATGTAACTTGCATATTAACAAACATGTAACTTGCATATTTACTTACATGTAACTTGCATATTGACAAACATGTAACTTGCATATTAACAAACATGTAACTTGCATATTAACAAACATGTAACTTGCATATTAACAAACATGTAACTTGCATATTTACTTACATGTAACTTGCATATTGACAAACATGTAACTTGCATATTAACAAACATGTAACTTGCATATTAACAAACATGTAACTTGCATATTAACAAACATGTAACTTGCATAGCATATCACCATGAACTTGCATAATATGCATATGATTACATAGCCCACAACTTGCATATTTAGCATCATGCAAACATAACATACATCATATTAAACTTGCATAAACTTACATACTCAACATGCATAAACATACATACTCAACATGCATAAACATAAGATTAATGCTAACATCATATCATATGATTCA
Organism: Allium sativum; assembly: GCA_030737875.1. NCBI lineage: Eukaryota > Viridiplantae > Streptophyta > Magnoliopsida > Asparagales > Amaryllidaceae > Allium > Allium sativum. The sequence continues at coordinate 8,482,591 of CM060926.1, read as the reverse complement.
AAGCTCATTAATCCACATACAAAACCATAAATCTCATCACATCTCATCTAATTAGTTTACCAAAAGATCATCAAAGTGATAGAAACTCACAACTAGCAACTTTGAACACCAAATGAAGAAGATTAAGATGCTAAGAAGGGATTAGAAGTTGATTAGAGAGTGATTAGTATGCAACCCTCTTCATAAAATTAGTGGAGGCCATGAGAGCTAGCATTTTGCCATAGTTTAGTCACTAGGTTTAATTATGAATGAATTAGGGTAGGTTAGGGTCTTATTTATAGATTAGGCAAGTGTTTTAGGCCATAGGATTAACCCTAGATTCAATCCAAGCCATCAAAGCATGTCTTGGGGAAGGGGTCAAGTGTAGGAACCATCTAGGGCCTTTAGATTAAAGATGGACCATGAGAACCATTCAAATGCAAAATCTGCACTTGAGCGAATCGGCCCACGGGTTGACAGCCAAACACCCTGGATTAACCCCTAGTCGACCCAGCGGGCTCGGGTCGACTTCAAAAATCGGCCGGTTCGGTTATTCCCCTCTCCCAATTCGCTGTTTTGAGCATTTTTGCATATTTATTTATTAAATTTTCAATTATATATATATATATATATCAATATATATATATATATATATATCTACACAACCCATTTCACTTAATTAAGTATACTTTAATTTGGGAATTTTCGTGAAACTTCGCGAGGCCATATCTTGGTCATACGGACTCCGATTTTCGAAAACTCGGACTCTATTTCGCGTATTTTTCCGAGACGAACGCAATGGCATAGCCCGTTTCCCTTGATTCCCATTTTAGAATCAACTTCTGCCTCGATTTATGTTATTACAGGTTATTGAAAATACGGGTTGTTACAGAAAGTTTTGTTCTATAACTAGTTAACATGATGAGGTTTAATAAATATTTTGATTAAATAAATATTGATCATCCAAAGATGTTTTAATTGAATATATTTATTACTCACTTTTGTTTTGGTATTTAATTATGTTAAGTATAAGATAGTATCTACCTAAAGGAGTGCTATATTATATTGTTATGTACATATCTAAATCTCGTTAGTTATGAGCTTATTGTTATTCCAATATTTCTTTGCAGTAGTTACCATGAATACACATGCTTCATTTGTTACATTGTTCAATGGTGTTAATTTTTCTGAATGGAGAGAACAAGTCAATTTCCATCTAGGTGTTCAGGATCTTGACTTGGCACTCCTTGAGGATAAACCTGTTGCTCTTATAGCAGCTAATACTGAGACAGAAAAATCACACCATTAAGCAGGGAACGTAGTAACATATTGAGCGTTATGTTTATCAAGATGACTGTTGCTAACAACATCAAGTCAACAATTTCGAAAACAGAAAGTGCTAAGGAATATATGTAGTTTGTGGAAGACCATTTTCGTTTAGCTGATAAGTCACTCGCTGGTACTATAATGGAAGAACTCATGTCCATGAAGTCTGATGGGTCGCGAACTATGAAAGAGCACATTATAGAGATGACAAATCTTGCAGCAAGGTTAAACTCCCTTGGGCTTACATTAGAGGATTCTTTTCTTGTCTAATTTATTCTGAACTCGCTACTTTCTGAATATGGACCTTTTCAAATTAACTATAATACTATAAAGGATAAGTGGAATGTTAATAAATTAGCCAGTAGACTTGTTCAAGAAGAAGGATGTTTAAAAAGTCAAGTGAATAACTGTAATGACCCGCATTCTACGCATCGGGGATCGTAGGATATTTATTTCTTTCCCGTATGAAGTCGTACGGTCATGTAACTTTGGGAAACATCTATTAGAGTCATCTCCCATGCTTATGATTTTTGTTGATTTTTAAATGACAATTTTGCCCCTAGTTGGTACTGTTTTGGCCATAACTTTTGATTGGAAAGGAATTTTGACTTGAAACCACTTCCATTAGATTCATTTGATGGTTTACCTTTCCATAGAGGTCATAATAGCCAAACGGACTTACCGTTTGGGAGATATGGCTAAAATAAAATTTGGAGGGTGAAAAACTGCTTAACCGGGCCAAATCGGGTGATTAGTGAGTAGGCCCATAACCCATTTCGGGATTAGGGTTATGGGAAGGCTGAAATGAGATAGAGAATCATTCCATTTCAGTTTTCTAGCCTCCACTTATCACCAAGGAACCCTAAAAATGGCCTCCAACCTCTAAATCATCTCCAAATCATCTTTTGGTCAAGGATTTGGCTTAGCAACCTCTAATCAAGGAAGATCTACACCAAAGCAACATTGGAGCTGCTATTTAGCATTGGGATTTACATCAAATCGGAGATTTATTTCAGATCTTAGTTTATTTGTGGCTAAGGTGAGTGATTTGCATAGTTTTGCACTAATTATGGCTAATTAAGGGTAATTAGTGTTAATTAGCGAATTTATACACTAATAAATTCGGGAAAAATGTTCATAAATTTCTAAATGATGTTTTAGACCTATGATATGAATTTGGGTTAATTTGGTTAAGTTTTGCTAATCCTATCATTAGTTTCACTTAAACATGCTTAAGGGAAAATATGGGGTTTTGGGGTATGTTTGATCCATTTTAACTTATCATATTGATGTTTTGGTGTTTGTGGTTGATTATGCATGCTGCTATGACCGTATGAAATGTTATGTGATTGATTTCAATAGTTAGAATGGTCGAAAACGTCGTTGAATGGCGTAAACACTTGCTGGAAAAGTTTCAGAAAACAGTGCAGGCTTCAGATCGGATCGGATATGGGGGCTCGGATCGGATATGTTGAACTGGGCAAGGGATTCGATCGGATCGGAACCTGACACTTGAGAAAATTGGCAAAACGGAAGGCCATGCTAACTGAACTGGGATCGGATCGGATTAAGGAGGGGGATCGGAGCGGATAGAGGAGGACGGATCGGATCAGAGCTTGTGAAGGATGAGGAAGTGGATCAGAGCGGAAGCGCGAACTGGAGGGGAGATGGCACCCGACCCGACCCGAGGAGAACCACTCGACCCGAACCGTACCAGAAGAAGACCCGACCCGAACCGATGGAGGACACCCGACCCGAACCGATGGCTTGAGGAAGAACCCGACCCGACCCAGTATTGACCAATAACCCGAGATGCAAAGGTAGTCCAATATGGGAAGTTAGACAGGTTAGCTGGTGGTGCGCGAGTAGCTGATTCGGAGGCGGGCAGGAGGCTTCCACGTATGATATATATATATATATATATATATATATATATATATATATATATACACACACACACACACACACACACACACACACATTCTCCCTGTGTCGTTGGTGGTCGCTACTTGGGCACTAGTAGTGTACCTCCTTTATCTTGCTTTTGTTTTAAGACAGTTTGAAAAGTTGTAATAAGCTATATTTTGGATTTCCACTGCTATGATGCTTAGTTCTGGTTTTTAGCTTATGCACTGTCTCTCCTGTTTTATGTCAAGTATGTTATTATTATATTTTGTTCTATGCGCTGTGAGACATTCTACAGGTTCTTTGTATGTTCATTTCCTTCTTCCCTTTCCTTCAGACGACCCGTTCCTTGCTAACTGGACATGTGTACGGCGCACCTTTGGAGTAAATGTCGGTTGGTGCGGGGCGGGCGGTCACACTTGGTATCAAAGCTCTAGGTTGCGTAGTTAACCTAGGGAAAGACACCAGGGAGAGATAGTACGTATATGAGAGCGTGTATTTGTGATTACTTTGGTTTTCAAAAGCTATGTATATATATACTATTAGTAGTATAAGAATGAAGTCGCACTGCACTAGCACCACTATGGGGTCGTTAATCGTTTCCCTTTTTCAGATTGATGATGAGCCGAGACACGAGGGGTGCTGGTAGAGGGACCAACCAAGGGAATGCCGCTGACATGAGGGCGATGTTTACTAACCTCATGAGAGACATGCGTAGAGAAGTGCAAGGGGCAGTTCCCAATCCCGGAGTTGGTGTTGGCCCAGTAGTGCAGGCACCTAGGGTCGATTTCGCCAAGTTGTGCAAGGATTACACTAACCTTGGTGGGAAGCCGTTCCACTGGACGGAGTCGGCCACAGATGTCCAAGATTGGATGGATAGCTGTGATCGTATCTTCGATGACTTGGGTCTTGAGGATGCGATGAAGAGAATGCTAGCGTCTCGTCAGCTGCAAGGGCGAGCAATGAATTGGTGGAATGCCATTAGAACAGCTACTCCAGAGGATCAAGTTACTTGGGTTCAGTTCAAGGGTCGCTTTAGCGAGAAGTTTATTCCAGCTGCCCAGAAGTCAGTGTTGTTCAAGAGGTTCTTGGAACTCAAGCAGAACGGGAGGGCAGTTTCTGACTATATTGCTGAGTTCGATACTTTGTCAAATTATGGACTGTCTCTTATCGACACTCCTGAGAAGAAGAATGAGAAGTTCATTACTGGATTGGATGGATACTTGGGGGAAAGGCTTATTAATCACATCGATGAGACTTTTGAATCGATCGTGGGGAAAGCTTGAGATCAGAGAGTCTTTACCCTAAGTCAAAGACTGAGGCTGCATCTGCAGAAGGGCCAAAGCCGCAAGCAGGCGGTGGAGGCAAGAATAACTCTCAGAATAAGAGGAAGCAGGACCAATCTAAGGGTGGTCAGAAAAAGAGCAAGAAGGATGTTGAGTGCTTCAGCTGTGGAAAGAAAGGCCATTATGCTAAAGATTGTCGGGCTAAGCCAGCGGACAAGAAGTGCTTCAACTGTGGTCAAGTGGGACATTTCAAGGATAAGTGTCCGCAACCTCTTAAGGAGAAGCAGATTGTGAAAGCATATGCTATTGATGTTGTTCCTTCTTCGTCGAATGCCCCAACTGCGGCGGAGAAAGGAAAGAATGTTGTTATTTAAGGTATGCTTTCTATTTATGATGTACCAGTTTGAGTTTTGTTTGATACTGGGGCTTCTCGTTCCTTCATATCTAGTGACCTGGTAGATAGGTTGAGACTGGAACCCGAGATAGTCGATAGACCATTGGTTGTAACGAACCCGATTGGTGGTTCGACTAGCCTTAGTATGATTTGCAGGAATTTGGTCTTATCGAGTCATGGATGTATGTTTGTATGTGATTGCTTTGTTTTGGGCTTTACTGGGTATGGCATTATATTGGGAATCGATTGGCTCCAAAGATACGGGGTGGTGGTAGACTGTGAGGGCTTTTTGGTGACAGTGAGGGCGGATGATGGGCGGAGGGTAGTGTTTGGTATTCTACCTAGTGATGGGGTTATGGCTAGTTTTGTAAATTCCCTAGACATCCCGCAGGATGAGTTGTCAGATGTGCCCGTGGTTGGCCAGTAGCCGGACGTCTTCGAGGAGGTGACCGGGCTTCCACCACACCGAGAGATTGAGTTACGTATTGATTTAGTGAAAGATGCCAGACCTATAGTGATGCCACTTCGTCGTATGGCACCAAGGGAGCAGCGAGAGCTCGGGGTGCAAGTCAGCAATCTTTTGAAGAAGGGATTTATTAGAAGAAGTGTCTCCGAGTGGGGAGCACCAGTTGTGTTTGCCACTAAGGCAGATGGTTCCCTTCGTTTGTGTGTGGACTATCGCGAGTTGAATAAGGTGACGAGGAAGAATAAGTATCCTCTATCACGGATAGATGATTTGTTTGATCAACTGGAAGGAGCAAGAGTGTTCTCCCAGTTGGACCTCGCGACAGGATTTCATCAGCTTCGAGTAGCAGATGAGAGTGTTCCGAAAACGGCATTTAGGACGCTGTCTGGATTTTATGAGTGGTTGGTCATGCCATTTGGGTTGACCAATGCACCAACCTACTTTGTGGATCTTATGAATTGAGTATTCAGAGATCAGTTGAATAAGTTTGTTCTTATGTTCGTGGATGATATCCTTGTTTACTCAAGGACAGAGGAGGAACACAAGGGACACTTGAGGATAGTGATGGAGGTGTTGAGGAAACACCAATTGAAAGCAAAATTCTCTAAGTGTCATTTTTGGAGAAGGGAAGTGAGATTATTGGGTCATGTTGTTTCAGAGAGTGGTATTGCCGTGGACCCTGCGAAGGTGGCTACGGTACAGGATTGGCCTACACCCAAGAATGCAACAGATGTAAGAAGTTTCTTGGGATTAGCTGGATATTATCGTAAGTTTATCCAGGACTTCTCCAAGATAGCAGCACCGTTGACTCAGTTGACTAAGAAGAATCAGTCCTTCGTCTGGGATGAAGTGTGTGAGGATGCCTTCAAGAGTCTAAAGGAGAAGTTGACGCGTGTGCCAGTGTTAGTCATTCCTAAAGGGAATGAAGAGATGACGGTATACACAGATGCTTGTGGTACCGGACTGGGTGCTGTATTGATGCAAGGAGGTATAGTTGTAGCTTATGCTAGTCGACAGCTAAAGCCTCATGAGAAGAAGTATCCTACCCATGATTTGGAATTAGCAGCGATTGTGTTTGCGCTGAAGATGTGGAGACACTATTTCTTGGGAGAAAGATTTGAGTTGTTTACCGATCATAAATCGTTAAAATATCTCTTCTCCCAGAAGGATCTGAATCTCCGTCAGCAGAGATGGTTAGAGTTCTTGGCTTCGTATGATTTTGATATCGCATACACACCTGGGAAAGGTAATGCGGTAGCCGATGCCTTAAGTAGGAGACATGCCAGTTTAGGGGAAATGTTTCTTGAGTGGAAGCAACTGGAGTATATCGCGGGGTTTAATTTCAGACCAAAGTGCGACTTAGATCCAGCTATGTTAGCAAGTTTGATGATCAGACCCACTTTGATTGAGCAGATCGGCTCTAGTCAGAGGGACGATCCTAACCTATTGGAAATCATCTCCAAGTTAGAGATGAGTATCGATGAGGAGATGAATGTGTATGGGCTTGATCGAGATGGATGGCTTCGAAAGAAGGGAAGACTAGTTGTGCCCAACGTGAATGGTTTGAGAGATGAAGTGCTTAGAGAATGTCATCACTCAAAACTAACTATACATCCCGGTGGTAATAAAATGTATCGAGACATGAAGCAGACTTACTATTGAGAAGGGATGAAAAGAGACGTTGGGAAGTTTATATCCAAATGCATGAATTGCCAGCTAGTTAAAGCCGAGCAAAAGAAGCCTAGTGGTTTGTTGCAACCATTAGAAATTCCCGAATTGAAATGGGAGCAAGTCTCAATGGATTTCATCGATGGTTTACCAAGGACTAGATCGGGATATGATAACATTTGGGTAATTGTGGATCGATTGATTAAGAGTGCAATATTTATACCAGTCAAATCAACCCGGACGGCAGCCAAGTTGGCAGAATTGTATATGAAGTGGGTAGTGAGATTTCATGGAGTACCCAAAAGCATTGTGAGTGACCGAGACCCGTTGTTCACTAGTGGGTTTTGAAAGAGCTTACAACAGGCTCTAGGGTCAGGATTACATCTCAGTACCGCATATCATCCTCAGACCGACGGTCAAACGGAGAGGGTGAATCGTATATTGGAAGATCTCTTGAGAGCTTGTATATTGGATTTTGGTGGATCATGGGATGACCATTTGCATCTAGTAGAGTTTGCATATAATAATAGCTACCAATCCAGTATCGGTATGGCTCCATATGAAGCTTTGTACGGAAGGCCATGCAACTCACCATCATGTTGGATAGAGACCGGCGAGAAGTTTATGCTTGGACCAGATGTGGTGAGAGAAACTTCGAATAAGATTAAGATCATTCAACAACAAATGAAAGCTGCCCAAGATAGGCAGAAGAGTTATGCTGATAAGAGGAGAAGAGACTTAAAATTCTCCGTTGGGGACTTGGTGTTTGTCAAGATTTCTCCGTTGAAGAGCGTGATACGATTTGGCAGGAGAGGCAAATTAGCGCCAAGATTTGTTGGCCCATTCCCTGTTCTTGAACTAGTCGGGAATTTGGCATATAGAGTTGGCTTACCAGAGAAGATGGCGGGAGTTCACAATGTATTTCATGTTTCCCAACTAAGGAAGTTCGTTCACGACTCAGATATGACTATTTCACCTGATCAGTTAGAGGACTTCGAAGTAGAACCCGAGGCAGTTGGGAACCGCAAGACGATTCGTATTGTGGGACACGATACGAGGCAACTTCGAAGGAAGGCGGTGAAGCTAGTCAAGGTTCGGTGGGGCGAGGACGAGAATGATTGTACTTGTGAGACAGAGGAGAGCATTAGGAAGGCATATCCAGAACTCTTTGCCTGGTAAGATTTACTTCGCAATTTAGTTTTCAGCATGCTAGGGTAGACTTGTTTTGCTTGTTTACATGTTTGATTGTTGTTTTATGATTGATAGGCATGCGGGACCTTTGTGTGTGTTTTGATTAGGGAATTTCAGGGGCGAAATTTCTTAAGGGGGGAAGAGTGTAATGATCCGCATTCTACGTATCGGAGGATCGTAGGATATTTATTTCTTTCCCGTATGAAGTCGTATGGTCATGTAACTTTGGGAAACATCTATTAGAATCATCTCCCATGCTTATGATTTTTGTTGATTTTTAAATGACCATTTTGCCCCTAGTTGGTACTGTTTTGGCCATAACTTTTGATTGGAAAGGAATTTTGACTTGAAACCACTTCCATTAGATTCGTTTGATGGTTTACCTTTCCATAGAGGTCATAATAGCCAAACGGACTTACCGTTTGGGAGATATGGCTAAAATAAAATTTGGAGGGTGAAAAACTGCTTAACCGGGCCAAATCGGGTGATTAGTGAGTAGGCCCATAACCCATTTCGGGATTAGGGTTATGGGAAGGCTGAAATGAGATAGAGAATCATTCCATTTCAGTTTTCTAGCCTCCACTTATCACCAAGGAACCCTAAAAATGGCCTCCAACCTCTAAATCATCTCCAAATCATCTTTTGGTCAAGGATTTGGCTTAGCAACCTCTAATCAAGGAAGATCTACACCAAAGCAACATTGGAGCTGCTGTTTAGCATTGGGATTTACATCAAATCGGAGATTTATTTCAGATCTTAGTTTATTTGTGGCTAAGGTGAGTGATTTGCATAGTTTTGCACTAATTATGGCTAATTAAGGGTAATTAGTGTTAATTAGCGAATTTATACACTAATAAATTCAGGAAAAATGTTCATAAATTTCTAAATGATGTTTTAGACCTCTGATATGAATTTGGGTTAATTTGGTTAAGTTTTGCTAATCCTATCATTAATTTCACCTAAACATGCTTAAGGGGAAATATGGGGTTTTGGGATATGTTTGATCCATTTTAACCTATCATATTGATGTTTTGGTGTTTGTGGTTGATTATGCATGCTGCTATGACCGTATGAAATGTTTTGTGATTGATTTCAATAGTTAGAATGGTCGAAAACATCGTCGAATGGCGTAAACACTTGCTGGAAAAGTTTCAGAAAACAGTGCAGGTTTCGGATCGGATATGGGGGCTCGGATCGGATATGTTGAACTGGGCAAGGGATTCGATCGGATCGGAACCTGACACTTGAGAAAATTGGAAAAAAGGAAGGTCATGTTAACTGAACTGTGATCGGATCGGATTAAGGAGGGGGAACGGAGCGGATAGAGGAGGACGGATCAGATCGGAGCATGTGAAGGATGAGGAAGCGGATCGGAGCAGAAGCGCGAACTGGATGGGAGATGGCACCCGACCCGACCCGAGGAGAACCACTCGACCCAAACCGTACCAGAAGAAGACCCGACCCAAACCGATGGAGGACACCCGAACCGAACCGATGGCTTGAGGAAGAACCCGACCCGACCCAGTATTGACGAGTAACCCGAGATGCAAAGGTAGTCCAATATGGGAAGTTAGAGCTCCGGATCCAGTTGGGAACCGATGAGTTCACTTCATGGTTGGACTTTACTGCGGGACGTGTGCTAAGGAGTTGTCGACGTTCATAACTTCGATTCACCACTAAAAATGAATGATGGGCTACTTATCAGTGCAGTAGAGTCATTGCGACTCGAGGGGCAAGGTGATGGTAGCAAGACTACGTTATCAGTGCAGTATAGTCATTATGACTTGAGGGGCAAGGTGATGCGTAGTATGACTATGAGCCAGCGCAGATGGGGTGAATAACTCCATGGGGGCAAGTGGACATAGTAAGGATTGGTAAGACTATGAGCCAGCGCAGATGGGGTGGATAACTCCATGGGGCAAGTGGACATAGTAAGGATTGGTAAGGCTATGAGCCAGCGCAGATGGGGTGAATAACTCCATGGGGCAAGTGGACATAGCGAAGGATTAGTGGCTACGTTATCAGTGCAGTGAAGCCATTTTATGATGGGGCAAAGTGATCGTAGCAAGGGTGGGTGATCGAAGTGGTGAATATCGTATGTTTTACGCACTGAGTGAGAGATGTGAGGATGGATGCTATGTTTGGTTGTTTTCCATCACTATGACATGTACACCTCCCCCACCTCCGTATCTTTATACTGTTTGATATGGCACCTTAGAGTGTTGTACAGTATGTAGTGCTAACTCTTTGGTTGCAGGTCCAGGTTCAGGTATGTTTTAGTCTACATGTTATTGTTCACTTTAGATGCTTATCGCTCATACCAGGCTTTATGTCTGACCCAGAGTTTTATGTCTCCTCTTATTACTCTGGGTGCTCACACGAGCAGACTAGAGACAGGTTAGCTGGTGGTGCGCGAGTAGATGATTCGGAGGCGGGTAGGAGGCTTCCACGTATGATATATATATATATATATATATATATATATATATATATACACACACACACATCCTCCCTGTGTCGTTGGTGGTCGCTACTTGGACATTTTTAGTGTACCTCCTTTATCTTGCTTTTGTTTTGAGACAGTTTGAAAAGTTGTAATAAGCTATATTTTGGATTTCCGCTGCTATGATGCTTAGTTCTGGTTTTTAGCTTATGCACTGTCTCTCCTGTTTTATGTCAAGTATGTTATTATTATATTTTGCTCTATGCACTGTGAGACATTCTACAGGTTCTTTGTATGTTCATTTCCTACTTCCCTTTCCTTCAGACGACCCGTTCCTTGCTAACTGGACATGTGTACGGCGCACCTTTGGAGTAAATGTCGATTGGTGCAGGGCGGGCCGTCACAATAACTCAGTAAGTTTTATGAGTAATAAAGCTGGTAAAGAAAAGAATGGAAAATCAAGCCATTTCAAGAAGAAAAAGGAACCTCCAAAGAATGGGCAGGATACGGAAGAAAAGGAACTAAAGGACGTTCGATGTCATTTTTGTAAAAAGAAAGGACATTGTCAAAATGACTGTCAGAAAAGGATATCTTGGTTCGAAAATAAAGGTAATCATCTATCTTTCATATGTTTTAAATCAAATTTAGTTGAAGTTCCTATTAATACATGTGGCTTGATACTGGTACTACAACCATGTTCCAGTAATGTGTAGGGATTTCTTATGATCCAAACTATAAATCCAAATAAAGGACGTTTTCTCTTTATGGGAAACGAGATGAAATCCACAATAGAAGGGATTATGACTTATCGTCTAATTCTGGAAAGTGGATATGTATTAGACTTATATAGTACCATTTATGTACCTTCATTATCTAGAAACCTTATTTCCATAGGTAAATTGGATATTTTTGGTTTGAGATGTATGTTTTGGATTTGTTCTTTTTGATTTATATAAGAATACCGATAATATTGGTTCTGGTATTCTAATTGATGATCTATATAAATTGAAACTGAATGACAATTATGCAAATTCCTTGCTAAATGTAGTAAATAATGTTGGATGCAAATGTAGCATGTTGAATGAAAATTTTGCTTTTTTATGGCATAAAAGACTAGGTAACGTATCTAAAGAAAGAATGATGAGAATAGTAAGTAATGAAATTTTTTCAAATTTGGACTTTAGTGATCTACAATTATGTGTAGATTGTACTAAAGGTGAACAAACCAAAAATAATAAGAAAGGAGCCATTAGGAGCAGCCAGCTCCTTGAAATAACTCACATTGATGTTTGCTGACCTATGGACACTCTAGCCTTTAATGGAGAAAAGTATTTCATAACTTTAATTGATGATTTTTCCCGTTATGGTTATGTCTATTTGCTTCATGAAAAATCTCAATTTGTGAATGTCCTTGAGACGTTTATAAAGGAAATTGAGAGGCAATTAGATAAAAAGGTGAAAATCATAAAGTCTGATAGAGGTGGTGAATATTATGGCAAACATAATGAGTCAGACCAGTGTCTAGGTCCATTTGCAAAATTCCTTGAAAGTCATAGCATATATGCGCAATACACAATGCCAGGTACACCACAGCAAAATGGTGTAGCAGAAAGGTGCAATAGGATGTTAATAGATATGATTAGGAGTACGATGTCAGATTCTACAATACTTAAGAATTTGTGGTCGTATGCTCTCAAAACCGCTAATTATTTCTTGAATAGGGTTCCTAGTAAAGCTGTTCAAAAGACTCCTTTTGAATTATGGACTAACATGAAACCTAGCTTAAGACACCTGCATGTTTGGGGTTGTCCAGCGGAAATAAGAAGTTATAATCCACATGAAAAGAAATTATATTCTCAAACGATTAGTGGGTAATTCTTAGGTTACCCTGAAAAGTCTAAAGGGTGTGTGGTTTACTGTCCTAGTCATAGTCAAGAACTATAGAAACTGATAATGCTAGATTCATTAAGATTGGTGAAGTCAGTGAGAGTACTAGAAGAGAAATAGTAGAAATAAAGGAAACAGAGGTAAATGTTACACTGCCTAGAATAGTTCCTCCATCTATCATTACTCCAAATGTTGTTCCAGCTGTTGAAGAACAACATGATGATTAACAACATATAAATGAAGAAGTACTTCTTGAAGGAAATGACTTACATAATGCTGATAGGCATGAACCACAACAAGTAGCATTAAGAAGATCTCAAAGAGATCGTAGGTCAATTATTTCTAATGATTATGTGGTTTATTTGCAAGAATTGGGTTATGATATAGGAATCAATAAGGACCCTGTTTCATTTTCACATGCTATAGAAAGTAAAGATTCAAAGGAATGGATTAATGTCATGAATGAAGAACTGAAATACATGCGACAGAATGAAGTTTGGGATCTCGTTGAGTTACTACATGGGTGTAAAAGAGTCGAATGCAAGTGGGTTTTTAAAATCAAACACGACTCTAGTGGTAATATCGAACGGTATAAAGCTAGACTTGTTGCTAAGGGTTACACTCAGAAAAATGGTGTTGACTACAAAGGGACATTTTATCCTATTTCAAAAAAGAATCACTAAGAATTATAATGGCATTAGTAGCTCATTATGATTTGGAATTGCATCAAATGGATGTGAAAACAACCTTTTTGAATGGAGATCTTGATGAGGAAGTTTATATGGATCAACCTGAGGGTTTTCTGTAGAAGGTAAAGAACAATTAGTGTGTAAAATTAAGAAGTCAATATATGGACTTAAACAAGCATCCCAGCAATGGTATATTAAGTTCAATACCATTATTACATCTTTTGATTTTAAGCAAAATACAGTTGATCACTTTTTATACCAAAAGATCAGTAGGAGCAAGTTTATTTATCTAGTCCTTTATGTTGATGACATCTTTCTTGCTGCAAATAATTTAAGCATATTGCACTATAAGAAAAAGTAGAATAGACATCTCAGTTTTAACATCGTCGTAAATTCAGCCGATGTCAAAACATATTTTTAACATCGCTAATTTTTAAAGTGATGTTGTTGGTTTCTTAGACACCGATTTATTGAACGACTGATGCCTCAAATACACTTTTAAAAAATTGAACTTAGGCCGCTTGGCTATTAATTCACTTGTTGAACGACAATTTTTAAAGTGATGTTGATGTCTGTTACATCACTTGTTAAATGTATCATTGTTAATGATTAATAATTGGTAAATTATAGTTAATATTTATGAATTATATTCTATAGTAAATATTTTTTAGTAATTATAGTTAATATTTATTAATTATAGTTAATATTTATTAATTATATTGTATTTAGTAAATTATAATTAATATTGTTAGTATTATAGTTAATATTTGTTAATTATAGTTAATATTATAATTAGTAAATTATTATTAATTATAGTTAATATTTATTAATTATATTTTATAGTAAAATTATATCTTATATTAATAAATAAATTGGAATGTGCTTAACATTAATTATATTCTATAGTAAATATTTTTTAGTGATTATAGTTAATATTTATTAATTATACTATAATTAGTAAATTATAGCTGATATTTTTAGTATTATAGTTAATATTTATTAACTATATTTTATAGTAAAATTATTTTTATAGTAAAATTACATTTTAAAGTAAAATTATGTATTATTGCTGAGATAGATTGTACCCAAAAATTATTAAAATCTTACATTAATAAATAAATTGAAATGTGCTTTAACATCAGTTTTTATGCGTCATTTACATCAGCTTCTTGCATTATGTTAAAGTCCCCTTGGTCAATCTGCGCCGCCCATAATTGGCTATATCTGGCCGTTGATCACTTCTACTAATCTGCAACCATCAAAACCCTCCGATCAGCCTCTTCCACGTCATCACCAATTTCCTTCTCCTTTCTTCAGTGAATCAAATATGTTCCTTTGTCAATTTTATTTCTTCCAAAAATTCTCCCCAAATCAAAATCCGAAAATTCCCAAAACCAAATCGAAATCGCTCCTCCGGAGTCACCAATTCTCACTTTATTTTCACTTTTTGGAGAACTTCGCAGTGGAGATAGCTGCGTCCTTGACCTAGTCGCTATTAAAGATAGCTTTTCCGTGTAGTACGAGGGCATCTTCTCCTTTCGTCCAGATTCTTGCATTAGTTGATGCTCCTGTGTTTTGTCGAAAGTAGATTGGGTTGACTCAGTTGATTTGGGTTTATCCGATACAGCCATGGCTTATATAAAATAACCTTCTTAACTTACATGTATTTCATTCACCTGAACTTTATGTTCTAACCTTCCTCCTATTAACATTAACAGGACAATCGGTAAGATAGTTGATTAGGGATGGAGAACGGTCTCTTAAAGGAGGAGCCTCTTGAAAATCTAGTTTTTATGGCTATTTCTTTATTACTATTATTTCTGTGTAATTATGATGAATGATGATGTACCTCTTTATTTGTGAGACATGTTGTAATTGAAAATTCTAGTTTTTTAATAATGCTACATCTTATATTTATGCTATTATATTTTGTCCCTTCTGCCGTGTGAGATTCCAGTTTTGGCTTTAGACTGCTCTGTATTCTGTTTAAGTTAATCCTTATAGGAACCAACAATCCATTTAGAATGACTCTAAGTTCCGATCGGTCTTTCTAGGTCGGAATTTAAGCCCATTTCTAGCGGGTTGTTACAAGAATATAGGCTCAAACCTCTGACTTATCTTCCATTCTAACAGAGATATTTGCATTTCACATCAAAGTGGGAGTAGGATAAAAGCCCCACTTAGAAAGTCATCTAAAAAAGACATGCTTGAAGAGAATGTGACACCTCATTTTTACCCTAAAAATGCATAAGAAGGGCAAATCTCAAAGCAATGACACCTCAGTGCCCGGGAGGTAAAGATCATAGACTTGACTTTATAGCTACACATGATGATGCAACTATTGGAAAAAGTATTCCAAAGTTGATGTCGGAGAAGAAGCTGAGTTCCCCATAACAACAACTTTTCTACATCCAAGAGCGAGTAAGGGGTAGGGGGTGGGGAGGGGGATAATTATCAAAATCAAGAAATTAAAGTAAGTTACCAAGGAAGAGTGGAGGATAAAACTTTTGAACATGATTACAGATCAACTACAAAGAGCCACAAACCAGATAGGAAGGGTTGTGCCAATGTGGAAGCTTATCGACGCAGTAGAGAATGTTATAAAAGATATGTTAACTAAAAAGGACAAGAGAATTTTTGTTGATGAAGAAAATGTGATCAAAGAGAAAATCACTTCTCATAAGATATTATGGTGACTAAGATTTAAACTCATTTTAAGATTCCTACTCTTCAATATAATGGAAAGACTGATCCATATGATCATCATATATCGTTCAAGAGCTAAATGAACGTATACAATGCAAGAAGTGTTGTTCAATGTCGTCTCTTCCTAACTACTCTTCAGGGAGCCACTGTAAAATGGTATAGCTAATACCCTAGGAATATCATCTACTTATGTAAGAAGTTCTCATATGAATTTACAACCTAATTTTTCATATCCAAAGATCCCTCAGTCAATTATACATAATGGAATGAGTTAAATAGATACAAAAGGAACTTCTTGGTTACTACTTGAATGATTTAATGTTGAGGCTATGAAAGCCAATGATATTAAAGATAGGGACAAACATTGTGTTGTTCCTTCGGAATTAACTCAGAATAACCTATTCTTAAGGGAACTATATGTTCATGGATGCAAATATTTGCAAGTCTTTCATTTTCAAGTGGATAAATTCATAAGGATAGAAGAGATGTACCACACTAAGAAAAGAATCCATCTTGAAAGGGAAGGAGAAAAAGCATGATTTAATAGGAAACCGAAGTTGGAAATAGATTTAGTCATTAGGAATTTTGCTTTGAATCGACTTATGTCATATGTCTACATTATTGATAAAGAGAAAGGCAATATTCAGGCATCGAAGAAGTCATGATTAACACCCAACCCAAGAAGAGGAGATAAATACTGCACTTACCACCAAGAAAATGGGCATATAACTAAATAATGTAGGGCCTTAATCTGAATAATCCGATGTTTAGCCAAAGAAGTCCATTTGAAAAAGTTTATTTAGGAAAGTTCTTCTGCTAGTCAACTATAAAAGGGAAACAAACCAACCCTTCCAGGGCTACTAACTTCGTTGGGGATGAAGTTCAACCAAGATCTTCCTAGCCTATCAAAAGTGTTGATGTTAATCATGGGGGCCCTCACTTAGTAGGAGACAGAATAGTAGCCAAGAGCCATTATTTTAGAGAGGAAAGAAGGGATCTTCTCAATTCAAGAGGAAACACCACTAAAGAACTCAAAGTATCAAATCTAGATGGATACTCTTGTTGTCACTCCACAAAAGCTCAAAGGGAATTTCCACCCTTATAATGATAAACTAATTATAATAGTTCAAGTACACTTTCCATTGTCTCAAAGATTCTTGTTGGCACTAGAAGCGCGGCTAATGTAGTTTTTAAACAATCCTTCGTTCGAATGTGCCCATTAATGGAGAATCTAGGCTGAGCCCAAAACCAATTTTTAGTTTCAATAACAAAGGATTATACTGACTGGTTGAATAAAGCTTCCAGTTCAAATGGGAATCCCACCTTACTCCAAAAACATTGAAACCAACTTTGTCATAATTGGTCAACCATCATTCTACAATGCATTCTTCAAGAGGTTAACCATGGATGAGGTCGATGCTTCTGTCTTGCCAAAGTATCTAGTGAAATCCTTGACAAAGAAAAGATGAGGGACCATTAGAGGAGAAAAAATTAGCACTAAGGAAATGAAGAAAACAAGCCTTTGGAAACGAGGCTTGCAAGCCAATTATCCATGGCACCTATAATTATTAAACCTTATAGGTACACTTCCTACAAAAAGAAGAATAAAATAAAAGGAGGGCAGAGCAATTGCATAGAAGTAAAGATTTTTGAAAATAATGAAGTTCGATCATTGAGATGGACAACATGGGATGAAGCCTGAAGAGGATCTGAAAGAATTGTGAATTCATCTTAAAAATCAAAAGAAACTAGTCAAAAGCGGAAAGGCATTGAATGAGCACTTGAGAAACACATTAATCCAATTCTAGAAAGAAAATAAGACATTTTCCCATGGACCCATTCAGATATGGTAGGAATAGATCTTTTTTCAATATGCCAGGCTTTAAATATAAGTCTAGATATGGCATCAACAAGGCAAAAGAAAAGGCAATTTGATAAAGTATGTACATAGAATATTTTAAGGAGGAAGTAAAGAGGTAAAGAAGCTATTGGAAAATGGTTCATTCAAGAAGTTTTCGATCCATAATGGTTATCAAACCCAGTATTAGTCAAGAAATCTAATGGGAAATGGGGAAATCGCATTGGTTATACCAATTTGAACAAAGCTTGCCAAAAAGATTGTTATCTATTACTGTTAATTGATTAAATGATGGATGTTACAAACAATAACCAATTCTTGACTTGCATGGATGCATATTCAGAATATATTCAAATTCCTATGTTTAAACCAAACGAGGAGCACACAAGATTCACTGCGGATTGTGGAATCAATTGTTACAAGGTGACACCTTTGGATTGAAAAAAGTCAAAGCAACATGTCAAAGCTGGTAAACCGCGTGTTTAAGAATATTTTAGTCAATATATGAAATTATATGTTGATGATATGCTAGTAAACTCCAAGAAGTGATGACTATTTAGCTGATTTGGGAAAAACGTTTGTAGCACTACGAGAGTACAAAATGAGACTAAACCCGCAAAAATATTCCTTTAAAATCTATTTTGGAAAAGTCATAGGATACGTTGTGTGCGCATAAGGTATTGAAGCCAGTCCTGGACAAGTTAAAACTATTAGAGTTATGGTGGAGCCTAAAACAAACAGGTATGTGATGACTTTGACAAGACGAGTAGCGACATTAAAATGGTTCATTTCTAAAGCAAACGATAAGTGAATTTCTTATTTTGACATAATAAAACCTTTAAATGGGAAGAAGAATACAAAAAGTTTTCCTAAGAAGTAAAAGATCATATGGAAAAACAACATATCATATATACTCTCATTGATGGAGAAATTTTATATGTCAACCCATTCGTCTTCTATGTGTAATATATATAAGAAAAGGAAATGAGACTCAATTTCTAGTATATGACACGAGAAAAAGGTTGAAGAATGCAGAAACTATATATTTAATCACAGAAAACCTAGCTTGTTTCAAATCTTTTCCTCTTAGCTTTCATGTTTCCCCACTCCCCTCGTCCTTTTCCTCCCAATCCAATCGTTGCTCCCATCACGTCGATCCTTACCTCGAGCCTACCACCTTCAATCCCTCTGCCGCTTGATCCTCCTCCTACCCCCCTCTGGACCCAAACCCTTCCAATCGTCCTATTCCAACCATCCCGTCTTCCTCCGATCAAGCCCAAACCAGCACGAATTTTACTCAATAACCATGGACTTCCTTTTTGTTCAAGCGTAAACCTCTTAACTCTAGGAAGTACATTCCTGTTGAGATTACACCCACGATAGAAAACGGAACTTTGAAGGTTATACCCTAAGTCACAGAATCGGGTACGGAAGTCTGGAATGATTCAGTGGTTGGATTCTTCTTGGATAATTATCTATCGTATTCTGGGGTGGTAGCTAAGCTGAATTCTCTATGGAGATTGAAGGGTTCTATCAAGATAAAATCTGATGGTGTTTTGTATCTATTTGATTTTACTTGCAAAGAAGATAGAAATCAAATTTTACAGGCGGGCCCAATTATAATGAGCTCGAAGTTATTTATCATCAAAATATTTGATCCATCCATAAGTAACGTATGCGGTAATGTCAAATCGGTTCCAGTATAGGTGAAGTTTATAGTATTCTGATTGTTTCTTGGTCTAATTATGACATTTAGTATGCTTGGAATCATCTTTGTATGGATGAAATGACGGAAAGTAGGCAAAGACTAGCTTATATGAAATGTTTGATAGATGTGAAACCTGACAAAGAGTTATTGAATGACTTCTTAATCGAAACGGTTGAGGGTGGTGCTCCGCAAATTTATGTCGAGTATTTTTTGGAAACCGAATATATGTAATCAATGCAAGACTTTTGGGCATCTAAGTGCAGACTGTGTCAAAGATGATAGTACTAATGTAGGTGGTAGGAAAATGATTCGAAGTCAAGTTAATAAATTTTAATGTAATGATCGTGTACCGTCAAAAAGTTTGAACACAAACCATGAAAATAATGCTAGAAATAATTGGCAAATGGTTGGAAATAAGAGAAATAAAAATGTAATACAAGCCAAGGAAAATGTTAGAGGAATAACAAGGCAAGGAAACTGGGTTAGGAAGAATACAAGTGTTGTGGAGGAATTAGTTAAGGAAAATAGTTTCATGGTTTTTGAAGAAGGTGAAATTACAAGTGAAAATGATCAAGCAGAAGATAATAACGAAATTGATGAGGATTATGAGGATATGGACACATATGAGATTGCAAACATACATGTGCCCTCTCTTAGAGGATTATTGTCTAGTAAGAAGCAGAACTCTGTTGTTACATCATCGGAAATCATTGAACTCGAAGAGACAAATGATGAATTGGCTGCTGAGATGGAAGTGCACAACATTTCAGTCAGTTCATAATGCAAGTGTGACGGCCCGCCCTGCACTAGCCTGCATTTCCTACGAAGGTGCGCTGTACACATGCCTGACTAGCACAGAACGGTCGCCAAAGAAAGGAAAGAAGAGGATGAACTAACAAGGAACCTGTAGAATGTCTCACAACGCATGGAACAAAATATAATAATAACATAATCTTGACATAAAAACAGTGCATAAGCTGAAAACTAAACCAATATAGCAGCGGAAATCCAAATACAACTTATTACAACTTTCCAAATTACTGTCTCTAAAACAAAAGAAAGCTAAAGTAGAAGATGCACTACTAATGCCCAAGCAGTGATCTTCAACAACACATGGAGAACTTTATCATACGTGGAAGCCTCCTGCTCGTCTCCGAATCAGCTACTCATGCATACCCAGCTAACCTGTCTCTAGTTTGCTCGTGAGAGCACCCAGAGTAATAAGAAGAGACATAAAACTCTGGGTCAGACAAAAAGTCTGGTATGAGCGATAAGCAGCTAAACAGAACAATAACAAGTATACTAAACCATACCTGAACCTGGACCTACAACCAAAGAGTTAGCACTACATACCATACAATACTCTAAGGTGCCACGAAACAAATGGTGTATAGATAACGGGGGAGGGGGTGTGCATGTCATAATGATGGCAAACAAGTCAAGCATAGCAACCATCCTCACATCTCTCTTTCCGTGCGTAAAGCATACAATGTCCACCACTGTCAATCACTAGACCCATCGAAGTAGTGACGGAGTTCGACTTGTACAACTACTGCTACTACTACCAAGCTTACCACATGGAGTCATGACCAAATCTTTACCAATGACCCCACTTCATTGGTCTATAGCCCATTTAGTCATACCTAGGCCACTGTGGCCCTGAATCCGTTCACGTACTCCCTACATATAGTGATTCAAAGTTACAGACATCGACAACCCCTTAGCACACATCCCGCAGCAAAGCCCAACTCATGAAGCCGACTCATTGGTTCCCAACTGGATCCTGAGTACAAACTTTCCATTTGGACTACCTTTGTTCTCGGGTTATTGGCCTTCTTCGGATCGGTTCTTTACTTCAGTCTATACTTCAAAGTCGGATCGTGATTAGCGTCTCAAGTCCAAGCATCTCGGTTCGGATCGGTTGAGCTACCCCCATCGGATCGGGTCGGGGTCCTCATCTTGTGGCGGTTCGGGTCGGTCATCATCACCTTCTGGCGGATCGGGTCGGTCATCATCACCTCCTGGCGGATCGAGTCGGATTCTTCAATTCCAATTGCCATGCATCGGTTCGGTTTGGAGGTGGCCATGCGGGTCGGGTCGGAGAAAATGCTTCCAGTTTTCAGATCGTCTCGTGGATACACTGCTTGGAGGGCGGTTCGGTTCGGGGCTCCTTCCTCCGATCCGATCCGGATCGGTCAACTTCCTGCAACTTCTTCCAGCGACTGTTTACGCCACTCGATGGCGTTTTCAACTAATCTAACACTTCTAGACAATCAAAAATCATACCATACAATCATAGCAACATGTAACATCAACCCCAAACATCAAAACAATAACTTGATAGGTTAAAATAGAACAAACATAACCAAAATCCCATATTTTCCCATAAGCATGTTTAGGCAAAACTAATGGTATGATTAGTAAAACTTAACCAAATCAAACCAAATTTCTAACAGAGGTCTAAAACATTATTTAAAAATTTATAAATATTTTTCCAGAATTTATTAGTGTATAAATTCGCTAATCTTCACTAATTACCCTTAATTAACTGTAATTAGTGTCAAAACAATGCTAATCACTCACCTTGGCCACAAATAAAATTTTCAGAACTGAAATCTCGTTGATTTGGGCGAATACTGATATCTAACAGCAGCTCTAATGCTGATTTGGTGTAGACCTTCCTTGATTTGACGTAGATTAAGCCAAAACTTGATTAGAATGTGATTAGAAGTTGATTTGGGTGTTGGAGGCCATCGTTAGGGCTTCAAGAATAAAAGTGGCGGTTAAAAAAATGAAGATAAGATCGTTCTCTAACTGGTTTCTGCCTCCTCATAACCCTAATCCTGAAATTCCCCATTGGGCCTAGCTGTTAATCACCCGGTTAAGCCCAATTAAGCTGTTTTTCACTATCTGAAATTTGTTTCAGCCATATCTCCCAAATGGTTAGTCCGTTTGGCTAATGTGACCACTCTACGGAATTGTAAACCATCATCCGAAGCCAATCGAAGTGGTTTCAGGTCAAAATTCCTTTCCAATCAAAAGTTATGGCTAAAACAATACCAACTAGGGGCAAAATGTTCATAAAAAAAATCGGGAAAAATCATGAACATGGGAAATGGCCCCAATAGTCGTCTCCCAAAGTTACATGACCATACGACTTCGTATGGGAAAGAAATAAATGTTCTACGATTCTGCGATGCGTAGAATGCGGGTTGTTACATTCTTCCCCCCTTAAGAAATTTCGTCCCCGAAATTCCTTAACCCATAACATACAAAAGATCCCGTATGCCTACCAATCATATACAACAATCAACCATGCAAAACAAACAAGGCAAACCTATCCTAGCATGCGGAAAGACTAAATCGAAATTGAAATCATACCAGGCGAAGAGTTCTGGATACGTCTTCCTAATGCTCTCCTCTGTCTCCCAAGTATAGTCATTCTCATTCTCGCCCCACTGAACTTTGACTAGATTCACCGCTTTCCTCCGAAGTTGCTTCGTATCGTTCCCAACAATATGCATAGGCTGGCGGTTCCTAACCGCCTCGGGTTCAACTTCGATATCATCCAATTGATCAGGTGAAATAGTCACATCTGGGTCATGCACGAACTTTCTTAACTGGGAAACATGAAATACGTTGTGAACTCCTGCCATCTTCTCTGGTAATTCAACTTTGTACACCAAATTCCCAATTTGCTCAAGAACTGGGAATGAACCAACAAATCTTGGTGCTAACTTGCCTCTCCTGCCAAATCGTATTATGCTCTTTAACGGAGAAATCTTGGCAAACACCAAGTCGCCAATGGAGAACTTCAACTCTCTTCTCCTCTTATCAGCATAACTTTTCTGCCTATCTTAGGCAGCCTTCATTCGCTGTTGGATAATCTTAATCTTAGCTGAAGTTTCTCTTATCACATCGGATCCAAGCACAAACTTCTCGCCAGTTTCTACCCAACATGACGGTGAGTTGCACGGTCTTCCGTACAAAGCTTCAAACGGAGCCATACCGATACTGGATTGGTAACTATTATTATATGCAAACTCTACTAGATGCAAATGGTCATCCCATGATCCACCAAAATCCAATACACAGGCTCTCAAGAGATCTTCCAATATACGATTCACCCTCTCTGTTTGAACATCGGTTTGAGGATGATACGCGGTACTGGGATGTAATTCTGATCCTAACGCCTCTTGTATGCTCTTCCAAAATCCACTAGTGAACAACGGATCTCGGTCACTCACAATGCCTTTGGGTATTCCATGAAATCTCACTACCCACTTTACATATAGTTCAGCTAACTTAGCTGCCGTCCTATTCGACTTGACGGGTATAAATCTTGCACTCTTGGTCAATCGATCCACAATCACCCAAATGCTATCATGGCCCGATCTAGTCCTTGGTAACCCATTAATGAAATCCATTGACACTTGTTCCCATTTCCATTCTGGAATTTCTAATGGTTGTAACAAACCACTAGGCTTCTTTTGCTCAGCTTTAACTAGCTGGCAGTTCATGAATTTGGATATAAACTTCCCAATGGCTCTTTTCATCCCTTCCCAGTAGCAGGTCTGCTTCATGTCTCGATACATTTTGTTACCACCGGAATGTATAGTCAGTTTTGAGGGATGAAATTTTCTAAGCACTTCATCTCTCAATCCATTGACATTGGGTACGGCTAGCCTTCCATTCTTTCTAAGCCATCCATCTCGTCAAGCCCATACTTGTTCATCTCTCCGTCGATTCCCATCTCTAACTTTGAGATGATTTCCAATAGGTTAGGATCGTTCCTCTGACTGGAACCAATCTGCTCAATCAAAGTGGGTCTGATCGTCAAACTTGCTAACATTTCTGGATCTAATTCGCACTTTGGTCTGAAATCATACCCAGCGATGTACTCCAGTTGCTTTCATTCTAGAAACATAGCCCCTAAACTGGCATGTCTTCTACTCAATGCATCAGCCACCGCATTGCCCTTTCTTGATGTATATGCGATGTCGAAATCATAGGAAGCCAAGAATTCTAACCATCTTTGCTGTCGGAGATTTAGATCCTTTTTGAGAGAAAAGATACTTTAACGATTTATGATCGGTAAACAACTCGAATCTTTCTTCCAATAGATAATATCTCCACATCTTCAATGCAAACACGATCGCTGCTAATTGTAAGTCATGGGTAGGGTATCTTTTCTCGTGCGGTTTCAGTTGCCGACTTGCATAAGCTACAACCCTACCTCCTTGCATCATTACAGCACCTAGTCCGGTACCACAGGCATCCGTGTATACTGTCATCTCTTCATTCTCCTTAGGAATGACTAACACTGGTGCGCGCATCAACTTTTCCTTTAGACTCTTGAATGCATTCTCGCACTTTTCGTCCCAGGCAAAAGCTTGATTCTTCTTGGTCAACTTAGTCAACGGTGCCGCTATCTTGGAGAAGTCTTGGATAAACTTACGATAATATCCAGCTAATCCCAAGAAACTTCTTATGTCCGTTGCATTCTTGGGCGTAGACCAATCTTATACCGTAGCCACCTTCGCAGGGTCCATGGCAATACCATTCTCTGAAACAACATGGCCCAAGAATCTTACTTCCCTCCTCCAGAAGTGACACTTAGAAAACTTTGCTTTCAATTGGTGTTTTCTCAACACCTCCATCACTATCCTCAAATGTTCCTTGTGTTCTTCCTCTGTCCTCGAGTAGACCAAAATATCATCCATGAACACAAGGACAAACTTATTCAACTGATCTCTGAATACCCTATTCATAAGATCCACAAAATATGTGGGGCATTGGTCATCCCGAATGGAATGACCAACCACTCATAAAATCCAGACGGCGTCCGGAATGTCGTTTTAGCTATACTCTCAGCTTCCACTCTAAGCTGATGAAAACCTGTCGCGAGATCCAACTGAGAGAATACTCTCGCGCCACTCAACTGATCAAACAAATCATCTATCCGCGGTAGAGGATACTTATTCTTCCTCGTCACTTTATTCGACTCGCGGTAGTCTACACCCAAACGAAGGGAACCATCCTCCTTGGTAGCAAACACAACTGGTGCTCCCCATTCAGAAACACTCCTTCTGATAAATCCCTTCTTCAAAAGATCATTGACTTGCACCCTGAGCTCTCGCTGCTCCCTTGGTGCCATGCGACGAAGTGGCATCACTATAGGTCTGGCATCTTTCACCAAATTAATACGGAACTCAATCTCTCGGTGTGGTGGAAGCCCGGTCACTTCCTCGAAGACATCCGGATACTGGCCAACCACGGGCAACCCTGACAACTCACTATGCGGGATGTCAAGGGAATTTAGAAAACTAGCCAGTACCTCATCACCGGGTAGACCACCAAACACTACCCTCCGCCCATCATCCGCTCTAGCTGTCACCAAAAAGCCCTCACAGTCTACAACCACCCTGTATCTTTGGAGCCAATCAACTCCCAAAATAATGCCAAACCCAGTAAAGCCCAATACAAAGCAATCACAAACAAACATGCATCCATGACTCGATAAGACCACATTACGACAAATCATGCTAAGGTTAGTCGAACCACCAATCGGGTTCGTCACTACTAAAGGTCTATCGACAATCTCGGGCTCCAATCTCAACCTATCTACCAGGTCATTAGATATGAAAGAACTACAAGCTCCGGTATCAAACAAAACTCCAACAGGAACATCATAAACGGAAAGCATACCTTGAATAACGACATTCTTTCCCTTCTCCGCCGCAGTTGGGGCATTCGACGAAGAAGGAATAGCATTAAGGGCATATGCTTTCACCATCTGCTTTTCTTTAGGGGGTTGCGGAAACTTGTCCTTGTGATGTCCCACTTGGCCACAGTTGAAGCACTTCCTATCCGCTGGCTTGGCCCGACAATTACTAGCATAATGGCCCTTCTTACCATAGCTGAAGCACTCAACATCTTTCTTATTCTTTTTCTGGCCATCCTTATTCTGGTTCTGCTTCCTCTTATTCTGAGAACCACTCTTGCCTCCACCGCTTGCTTGCGGTTTCGGTTTTTCTGCAGATGCAGCCTCAGTCTTCGGCTTAGGGTAAAGACTCTTTGACCTCAATGCTTTCCCCACAATCGATTCAAACGTCTCATCGATGTGGTTAATAAGCCTTCCCCCCAAGTACTGATCCAAACCAGTTATGAACTTCTCGTTCTTCTTCCCGGCAGTATCTATAAGAGATAACCCATACTTCGACAGAGTGTCGAATTCAGCAATATACTCCGAGACAGCTCTGCCATTCTGCTTGAGTTCCAAGAATTTCTTAAACAACACTGACTTCTAAGGAGCTGGAATGAACTTTTCGCTAAAGCGAACCTTAAACTGCTCCCAAGTAATCTGATCCTCGGGAGTAGCTGCCTTTATAGCATTCCACCAATTCATTGCCCGTCCTTACAGCTGACGTGATGCTAGCCTTCTCTTCATCGCATCCTTGATATCCAAGTCTTCGAAGATACGCTCGCAGCTATCCAGCCAATCCTAAACATCTGTAGCCGACTCCGTTCCGTGGAACGGCTTCCCACCAAGACTAGTATAATCCTTATTCAGCTTGGCGAAATCGGCCCTAGGCGCCTGCACTATTGGACCACCACCATTACCACCATTGGGAGCTTCCCTCTGCACATCCCTAAGCATCTCCCTCATGAGGTCAGTAAACATCGTCCTCATGTCAGCAACATTCCCATTATTGGCTCCCCTACCAGCACCTCTTGCGTATCGGCTCATCGTTCAATATGTAAAGAGAAAACGATTAACCATCTCCACAGTGGTGCTAGTGCAGTGCAACTTAATCCTTAGCTATACTAATAGTATATATATATATAGCTTTTGAAAACCAAAATAATTACAAATACATGCTCTCATATACGTATACTATCTCTCCCTGATGACTTCCCAAGGTTAACTACGCAACCTAGAGCTCTGATACCAAATGTGACGGCCCGCCCCGTACTAGCCTGCATTTCCTCCGAAGGTGCGCTGTACACATGCCCGACTAGAACGGAACGGTCACCAAAGAAAGGAAAGAAGAGGATGAACTAACAAGGAACCTGTAGAATGTCTCACAACGCATGGAACAAAATATAATAGTAACATAATCTTGACATAAAACAGGCGAGACAGTGCATAAGCTGAAAACTAAACCAATATAGCAGCGGAAATCCAAATTCAGCTTATTACAACTTTCCAAATTACTATCTTTAAAAAAAAAGAAAGCTAAAGTAGAAGATGCACTACTAATGCCCAAGTAGTGATCTTCAACAACACAGGGAGAATAATATATGTATCATACGTGGAAGCCTCCTGCTCGTCTCCGAATCAGCTACTCGTGCATACCTAGCTAACCTGTCTCTAGTCTGCTCGTGAGAGCACCCAGAGTAATATGAAGAGACATAAAACTCTGGGTTAGACAAAAAGTCTGGTACGAGCGATAAGCAGCTAAACAGAACAATAACAGGTAAACTAAACCATACCTGAACCTGGACCTGCAACCAAAGAGTTAGCACTACATGCCGTACAATACTCTAAGGTGCCACAAAACAAATGGTGTATAGATAACGGGGGAGGAGGTGTGCATGTCATAATGATGGCAAACAAGTCAAGTATAGCAACCATCCTCACATCTCTCACTCTGTACGTAAAGCATACGATGTCCACCACTGTCAATCACTAGACCCATCGAAGTAGTGACGGAGTTCGACTTGTACAACTACTGCTACTACTACCAAGCTTACCACATGGAGTCATGACCAAATCTTTACAAATGACCCCACTTCATTGGTCTATAGCCCCTTTAGTCATACTTAGGCCACTGTGGCCCTGAATCCATTCACGTACTCCCTACACATAGTGATTCAAAGTTACAGACATCGACAACCCCTTAGCACACGTCCCGTAGCAAAGCCCAACTCATGAAGCCGACTCATTGGTTCCCAACTGGATCCTGAGTATAAACTTTCCATTTGGACTACCTTTGCATCTTGGGTTATTGGCCTTCTCCAGATCGGTTCTTTACTTCAGTCTATACTTCAAAGTCGGATCGTGATTCGCATCTCGAGTCCAAGCATCTCGGTTCGGACCGGTTGAGCTACCCCCATCGGATCGGGTCAGGGTCCTCATCTTGTGGCGGTTCGGGTCGGTCATCATCACCTCCTGGCAGATCGGGTCGGTCATCATCACCTCCTGGCGGATCGGGTCGGATTCTTCAAGTCCAATTGCCATGCATCGGTTCGGTTTGGAGGTGGCCATGCAGGTCGGGTCGGAGAAAATGCTTCCAATTTTCAGATCGTCTCGCGGATACACTGCTTGGAGAGCGGTTCGGTTCGGGGCTCCTTCCTTCGATCCGATCCGGATCGGTCAACTTCCTGCAACTTCTTCCAGCGACTGTTTACGCCACTGGACGACGTTTTCGACTAATCTAACACTTCTAGACAATCGCAAATCATACCATACAGTCATAGCAACATGTAACATCAACCCAAACATCAAAACAATAACTTGATAGGTTAAAATAGATCAAACATAGCCAAAATCCCATATTTTCCCATAAGCATGTTTAGGTAAAAATAATGGTATGATTAGTAAAACTTAACCAAATCAAACCAAATTTCTAACAGAGGTCTAAAACATTATTTAAAAATTTATAAATATTTTTCCAGAATTTATTAGTGTATAAATTCGCTAAACTTCGCTAATTACCCTTAATTAACTGTAATTAGTGTCAAAACAATGCTAATCACTCATCTTGGCTACAAATAAAATTTTCAGAACTGAAATCTCGCTGATTTGGGCGAATACTGATATATAACAGCAGCTCTAATGCTGATTTGGTGTAGATCTTCCTTGATTTGACGTAGATTAAGCCAAAACTTGATTAGAAAGTGATTAGAAGTTGATTTGGGTGTTGGAGGCCATTGTTAGGGCTCCAAGAATAAAAGTGGCGGTTGAAAAAAATGAAGTTAAGATCGTTCTCTAACTGATTTCAGCCTCCTCATAACCCTAATCCGGAAATTCCCTATTGGGCCTAGCTGTTAATTACCCAGTTTAGCCCAATTAAGCTGTTTTTCACTATCTGAAACTTGTTTCAGCCATATCTCCCAAACAGTGAGTCCGTTTGGCTAATGTGATCACTCTACGGAATTGTAAACCATCATCCGGAGCCAATGGAAGTGGTTTCAGATCAAAATTCCTTTCCAATCAAAAGTTATGGCCAAAACAGTACCGACTAAGGGCAAAATGGTCATAAAAAAATCGGGAAAAATCATGAACATGGGAAATGGCCCCAATAGTCGTCTCCCAAAGTTACATGACCATACGACTTCGTATGTGAAAGAAATAAATGTTCTACAATCCTGCGATGCGTAGAATGCAGGTTGTTACAGCAAGAATGTATAAATGATAGAAGGAAGGAAATTAAACAAGGAAAGGCTAAAGTTGATGAAACTGGTGGTTCAAGTGAGGAAGCAGAGGACACACTTCATAAAGACAAAGCACCCGAAATCATTAAATTTACTAATGAAGGCCACCACCAACCGAATATTTCCAACCACCATGTCATCCCCAGTATTGAGACTGCATGCATGCAAAGTTACATGACAAAAAATACTACATTATTCCCTTCAGACCCTGGAATTCTCCCAACCTCGCTACTTAATGCCAACGTTTATTCCAAAATTTCTCCTCCTCAAGCATTCAAGAAACCCCCTCTCGACTCCTTCTCCCCTGTACCTTCTGATATAATTCCCAATGTCCCAGGTCTAACTACTCCTAGTTCTGCCCCAAAGCAGTACTTGTTAAGGAGTATGAAAAATAGAGGTATCCCACCCCAACAGTTTAATCAATGGTCAAAAATGTGTGTACGTGGAATATAAGAGGTAGCCACAACGACACAAAACTCGATCAATGTAAAAATATGATTTCTGAGAACAACTTAAGTATCCTTATGATTATTGAAACCAAACTCAACCTTGATTTAACGATAAGAGAGCTAAGTATATTAACCCTTCTTGGAATTATATTCATAACATTGCCGAAGCTCCTTATGTTAGGATTCTCGTGCTTTATAATCCTAATTTTGTTTCCTTGCAATCACTTCATTCTTCCGATCAACACATCCACTGCCACACCATCAACCAGAATAACCAGACATCTTATTACTTCACCTTTATCTATGCCGCCAACAACCTCCCTTCCAGATCTACCCTTTTCTGTTCATTACTTTCGCTAAGACAATCCACTCATCCATGGTTTCTCCTAGGTGATTCCAACTGTTGCTTTCAAACAACGCAACGTCTAGGTGGTAATCCCTTATCCTTATCAGAAATTCTACCACTTAGAAATACCATTGACCAAGCTGATCTCATTAATATCAAATGTGTCGGAATGCCTTGGAATAACAAAAAGAGAGATGGTCTAAGAACCTTCTCTTTAATCGATCATGCTTTCTGTAATGATAAATCTTTCACCTTCTAGCTAGCTTTACACTGCACTATGCCCCCACCCCTCCTCTCAGACCACTCCCCGATCTTCCTTCACCTTAGTGAGTTAGAATGAAAGGAAAATCAAGTTTTTTTAATAATTGGGTTGATGATCCCAATTTTCTTAACTTCGTTAAATAAATTGGGGAGAAGCCTGCTTTTGGTAATCTGCTTGTTATTTTGCAGGAAAAACTTAGAAGACCGAAGATCAAACTTAGAGAGTGGGCAAAACAAAAGTATGGTATCGGCAACAAGCAGAGTTCTTATTGGAAAGAAAAATTAAGGATAATCCAAATTAAAATGATGGAGGAGCCATCTAATCCTGCTCATCCTCCTACTTTGAAGATGATATGATTAAGCAAAAAGCTTGAATAAAATGGAAGATAGATGGCGACAATAATATTGCTTATTTTCATGCGACACTCAAAAGTAAACAGTGCAGAGAAAATATTGTCCGCATTGTTGACAAGCATGGCGTTACTTTGGATAAACAGGGTGAAGTTGAGAATGATTTTCTTGAACATTTTTTGGAACTGTTTGGCAACAGTGAAAATTTCATACCAAATATTGATATGGTAGATCCTTACACACTTCCTAAGTTATCTTCTACCGATTATATTTATCTATGTAATGAAGTTTCTGACAATGAAGTCAAAGACGCAATGCATTCTCTAAACAAGAACTCGATGGGAGGACCTGATGGCTTCAACACCTGCTTTTATGCTTTATCTTGGATGTTCATAGGACATGATGTTAGTAAGGCGGTAAGACATGTGTTTCTAAAATCTTCCATGTTGTCTTCCTTTGATGCTACTAACTTAGCACTCATTCCTAAAGTCAGAATGCCTATTCAGTAAATGAATTCAAATCCATCGCGTGTTGTAATACCCTTTATAAATGTATTTCCAAAGTTATAGCTTCAAGGCTTAAAAGGGTTCTCCCTGATATAATTTCTCCAAATCAAGCGGCTTAATTACCGGAGCGTAACATTCTGGATAATGTTCTTCTTTCACACGAGCTCCTAAATGGATATTCCTACTCTAATGTCAGTC
Organism: Allium sativum; assembly: GCA_030737875.1. Classification (NCBI taxonomy): domain Eukaryota; kingdom Viridiplantae; phylum Streptophyta; class Magnoliopsida; order Asparagales; family Amaryllidaceae; genus Allium; species Allium sativum. The sequence goes on along the minus strand of CM060926.1, from coordinate 8,450,534 downwards.
CGAGAGCAATGTTCAAACTTGACTTAATGAAAGCTTTCGACTTGATACAATGGGATTTGATCGTCAGAATAATGGGTTATATGAACTTCCCGCACCACTTCGTCACTTGGAATCTCACTTGTATTTCCACAGCTTACTTTTCAGTCCTCGTGAATGGTTCCAATGTTGGTTATTTTAAAAGTAAACAAGGTATACGTCAAGGCGATCCGATATCTGCCTATATTTTCATTGTTGTGATGGAAGTTCTAACTCGGATGTTGAACCAAAAAGTTGATACTGGACTGTTTAAGCTTCACCCAATGTGTCATCATCCTAGAATCTCTTCGCTAATGTTCGCAGACGACCTTGTCATATTCTGTGATCTGACTATGCAAACAATTAACTCAATCTTTGAAACTTTGAACGAGTTTTACCTTATGACAGGTCTTCGAATTAATCTACTCAAGTCTGACATGAAAGTTGCAGCAATCTTTGATATACATACCCATGTAATACATGAAAGAACATGTCTAAGAAACAACTTTGAAACCTTGTCTTACCATGGACTGCCTCTCACTACGGCTAAGATCACGATTTCACAGTGCTTACCACTTTTCAACAAAATCACAGCTAGACTGGATTCTTGGTCTTCCAGAATGTTAACCCAAGCAGGGCTGTTAACACTAATAAAGTCAGTAATATTTTCTATTCAAGTTTACTGGTCTAGAAATTTCTTACTTCCTACTAAACTAGTCTCCATGATTCGCTCTATATGTATGAGATACTTATGGAAAGGAAAAAATGACGGAAGATACTTAGCACCGATTGTGTTTAAAACAGTTGAATGCCCATTGCAAAAAGGAGTGCTAGGAATCATCAATATTAAAGAGTGGAATAAAAAGCGGCCTTCATCAAACATATCGACGATTTTATCAGCGAAACTGACAACTTATGGCTCAAATGGTCTAAGTTCAATGTGGTGAAGGATAGGAATTTCTGGAAAATGAATCAGTCTCAAAGGATTAGCTGGACTTGGAGGTGCATTTTCAAGCTAAGACTTGTTATTCTTCCTTGTGTCAAATATCTGATTAAACCTGATTCTAAAGTACTATTATGGGATGAACCGTGGTTAGAGAGTGGTCAAATTCTATCGTCTAAATTCACGCACCTTGAAATCATTTCTTTAGGAATTGCTCGTAATGCCAAAGTTTATGATTTTGTTTCTAACGGGAAGATTTGTTTGTCGCATTCTTCAGTTGTCAAAATCAATCAAATGAAAAACAAAGTGAATTTATTGAAGTTAGGAACAGATGAAACTTATGCTACTGATTGGTGCGATATGGGTAAAAAGTTTAAATTAAGATCATGTACGAGAAAATCACCGGAATTAGTGATATGCCAGTTTGTTCATGGAGTAGGAAAATTTGGAAACGAGACAACTGTGTGCGGGAAAATCTATTCATATGGAAAGTAACTAAACGTTCTATCTTGACTAAAGAAAAGCTTACCCAGAGAGGTTTCTTAAATGATGATGCATGCATTTTCTGTAACAATGGGAAAAAATATATTGAGTACTTTTACTTCGAGTGTCAAGTTATTTACAGATTATGGCAAGGTATTATGTTCAGTCTTCGATGAAGTGATGCAAACCAAAACTTTAATGCTCAGTGGAATATATTACTCAACCAAACCAGTATGAAAAAACATAAGGGAAGACTTCTTAATTTTGTGCTCAAAAAGTTCTTGTACATTGTCTACAGAGAGAGGAATGCTAAGGTGTTTAATGGACATAATGCAAAAACTAATGCCCAATTAACAAGAAGCGTGAAGGTGGAAATTAGAGAAGGTATTCGGCTGTTAGGATTTACTTTTGATCCCAGAATTTTGACAAGCCTAATGTAAAGGTGTTTTTCTTTATTGTGTTTGTTTTCTTGTGTTTGAAGAACCATGTTTCCGTATGAGTTGTATTTTCTTTTATTTTCTCCGGTTTTTTAATAAAAGTGGTAGGGGTCCACTCAACCCTGTAAGCAATGCAAAAAAAAACCCAAGCTTATTTCCTAAAGCTTGTTTCCAGCAAAATAAGGGTGTACTTCCAAGTCCACCCAGTTCGATTTCTAACAACCTTCCCTTTCATAAAAAATTTTAACAAGCTGGAAACATCAGAAAGATCAGAAAATCAGGGAATTAAGCTAAGTTAATATGATACAAAATATCAAACTTGGACTGCAATCATAGGTGAAGTAGTGATATATTTTATTAATGAATGTAGTGGTTTTATTGAAGAGCGCCCTGAGAAAGAGAAAGAATCTAAACCCAAATTTAGAGAGGTATTTGTGGAAACCGAATATATGTAATCAATGTAAGACTTCCAGCAAACTAAGGGTGTACTTCCAAGTCTACCCAGTTCGATTTCTAACAACCTTCCCTTTCATAAAAAAAATTCACAAGCTGGAAACTTCCGAAAGATCAGAAAATCGGGGAATTAAGCTAAGTTAATATGATACAGAATATCAACCTTGGACTGCAATCATAGGTGAAGCAGTGATATATTTTATTGATGAATGTAGTTGTTTTATTGAAGAGCGCCCTGAGAAAGTGAAAGAATTTAAACCCAAATGGAAATTTTTCGTAGATCGAGCTTCAAATGGACAAGAATCCCCATAAGTTACATCATCATAAATCCAAATAGGCATTTATGTTATGTGATAAAACTTGGATTTCAAGCCACTAATAATGTAGTTGAGTATGAGTCCATGGTATCTGAGTCAACATATTCATGCAACTAAAAATCCCCAGTATTGAAATATTCAGTGGTTCATAATTGATAGTTAATCAGTTTAAACAACCTTCCAAACAAAGGATCTAAAACTAGCAAAGTATGTGGAAGCTTTGAAAATGCTCGCTAAATCTGAAATTTTTCTCAATTTATCAAATACCATGAGAAAAGAATGAGCATATACTCTCCTTAGCTGAATTGCTAGTTCTAGAGGAGCGTCGGGAGCCAGGATTTTATCATATGGATATCAAGCACACCCCAGCATTGATGAAGTATTACTTAGAGAAGAATTGGTGATCTTAACTCGGTCTCAAGCATCCAATCAAGAGAAAGAAAATATAGTTATTCCCTTGAGTAATTTACTTCATAGCCAAGCTAATGGAAATTACGGAAGTACTTTGATAGAGCCCATCATCAAACATGTAACGCCTCGTAAAATATACCCTAATTAGACATAGTTAATAAAATTAAGAATAACTAGTAATAACTAATAAAAATAATAGTAGGACAAAAATATGAATATTTAATAATTGAAAATTTGATCACAAAAATATCACCATTGTATTCATGGTAAGATTTTAGTCTGTTTTTATATTTTATTTATCGAAATCGGAGTTCGTATGAAAAATTTACGTATATAACAAGTTCGACAATAAAATAATATATAGGAGATTCAAATTTGAAATTGCAAACGTAAATGCGAAATATATTAAATACAAATGGCATAAAAGAATTTTCCATTACTAATTCTAAGTTATGTATATATATACATATAGGAAGGGGACAATGTTTGAAATAATGGTAGGAATTAAATAAAGTCAATAAGCAAATGATAATACAACCGCATGTTCAGGTGAATTACATTCACCATGCCCATTCCTTAAGGGGTCAATCATCTCTCCTTACAGCGGTCGACATAGGGGTCGACCACCCACTAAGGGAGGGTCTCTACCACACTATGAAGAAAAATGAGGGTGGTGGCAAGGTTTAGTTTGGTTGTGTAATATAGTTTGTTGATTTGAACAGTTTGGATTTCATAATTTGAATCCAATGGCTCACACACACTTCAACAACTATAAATAAGACCTTAGCCTCCTCTCTAAACCTCACATTCTCCTTAAGTCTCAACCCTCATTTTGTGTCTCCTCCATTCTGTTTAGTTCCATATTAGTTCATGTTAGTTTTCTTCTTCTCAGATCTAACCTATTTCTATCTTATTTACTCTAATTTCTATATATATTTCTAGAACTAGATTTATGTATAAGATTCTATTTTGAATTATATATACGTATAATAATTTAGGAGAAGGAATAGGAGTACGTATATTCGAAGCTGCCATCCAGAATTTGATTATACACTGTTGTCTCCTTTTTTGCTATACTATGAGTGGGAATTATTTCAGTTTGCCAATTCTCTGTAATTTTAATTTAAAACTGGATTGTTCATGCCTATAGAAATTTGGGATTCTTACGAAAACAAAATACATATAAATCCTACAAATCATTAATAAATATTGTTAATGGTCAATCATGTGTTTATTTGGGTTTTGGATTGTGGACGTAAGGAAAATTGAATTTTTGGGTTTATTCGTAAATTTACATTTAGTCTGATTTACTTTCTTTCTTTTTAATTGTAAATTAAATTAATGCAAATGCCTGGATTAGGTATTGTAACTTATATATGTTTAAACTATTGATTTTATAAAATAGATGACTTAAATGTAATAAAACGTATTTGATCAAAATCCTAATTTTTATGTAAATGTCTTATATGAAAATGAAGCAGTACTAGAAGGAATATACATATATAGTTGTTATTCAACTTATCTCTTTTTAATTACTGAAATAATCCTTAAAATCCAGGTTATAAGTTATTTTTTGTGATCTGTTATTGTCCTGTTATTGCTTCAGTTTGGAATGAGACATCATTTATCATATTGTGTAAGCTTGAGAAATATGACTTGTAAACCTTGATTTTGAGTTAGGATTTACATTTATGTATCTGGAACGTTTCCTTTATGCATGCCACTGGTTACGCTCTTATTTATGTATATAAAATGGTGTAATTAATGAATCATAGCGTATTGAATGTGTTTAATTAGGAATTCGAATTTGAAATATTCCCAGTGGATATTTGTATGTCGTGTGTGTATTAATGGCTTTTGAAATATTAAATGACATGTGACACGAGGTTAACCCCTACTTATAGTAGAAGTTCGCCCGATACCGATCAGAAAATCCAACAGCTACAACAAATCAGGTTAATGTGCGATGTCTAGTGTCATTTGCCATTTATAATAAATACATGTGGACGCAAGGTTAATCCCCACTTGCAATAGAAGTCTGTACGGAACTTCCCGGCATATCCAACAGCTACATGAAGTCAGGTTAATGTGATATGCCTGGTGTAATAAATATTTGTGTGAAGTACGCCTTTCTCGAGAAGGTATTAAGTGGCTGATGCTCCTTATTTGGTTATTTAGTGGTTAGTACTCGGGATGTTCCTAAGGTTTACTCCTTGGTTTTTGGTTAAAGTCATAGGACCCACCCTTATTAGGTATTAAGTGCCAATGGGTCTATCTTTCTCTAATAATTATGAGATATTAAATAGTCTTAAATAAAATGATATATAAATGAGTTAGGTACTTCTCCTAAAGTGATCTACTTATTATTTAGGGACTAGGTGAGGGCCAAAGTTTTAAATCTCGGATATCGGTCGCGTTTCGTCCCAGGGATTTTATAGACTCGGTATCGTGTCGGAGGAGATCTCGGATGATATGAGTCTAACTCGGGAGTTCGTCTCGGATTCTCATCTCGGGTTTGAAAGTTCATATCGGAACAATCTCGGGGTACATGATATGTTAAAAATGATATTTTTAACAAAATGATTTTCATGAATGCTATTAAAAACATAGTAACTTAAACTTAAAATGCAAAATAACTTTATTATTCTTTATTTTGCGAAAGATCATTCATACTATAAATCGTAATATGCTTAAAATAGAAATATTGTTAGACAGGAAACATTAAAAGGATCTAAAACATTAAAAAAATCAGCATAAATAGACCATATAATACATAATTTCATAGGTAACTTGTATGTAAAAAGATGAATATGAAAATTATAAGCATTGTAAAACATATACGAACATACAATATAGTCATTTAACATGCAAAATGTAAAATAAAAAAAGATTGTTATGGCTAGTTTTGAATTTTTTATTTATAGTTCTAGTTCAGGCACAAATTTAAATTTTAACCAAAAAAACTAAGATCTTGGATGATATTTCAGTATTTCGTCTCGGTCGATATACCGTTCGATATTGGAATATCTCGGGCGATATATTCGAAAGGAGATTTAGAGTGATATTTGTTGTTTCGTTTCGGAAGGAGCCCAAAACAAGATCTCGGAGGAGATTTCGGGCGATATTTGCGAGATTTGAAACAGTGAATTGAGGGCACACCTAGGGATGGGCTACTAAGATTTCACCAACATGGAAGGGGAACCGCTTGCCTAAGGGAAGTAATGAGTGACTAGTAGTACACCTACAATGTCATCTAGGTATTAACAAAAAGTCCGCCGGAGGGGTAATAAATGGCGATGAGTGTCTACCCTCACTCGGATTAAGCGGCTGATTGTTATTTCTCCCATTACGACTGAGAGAATATTTGATAACGTTGAAAGTGAGGTCTTAAGTGACTAGGGCCCGCCTTAAGGTATTAAGTGATCATAGGAAACCGCTCGTGGGGTATTAAGTAATCATAGTATCCGTGTATGCATATGTGTGCGTGTGTGTTCATATATATATATATATATATATATATATGTATATATATATAATGGCATTAAGTGACCAATTGATAGTTCGTTTCTTCCCATTAAATTCATGTGCATGCTATATATCATTGTGTGTTATATTCGTGTAACAACATATAATTTTACCGATTTGATTAGGATTATTTAATTAATTATACATATTCAAAATAATGGTTTTTTATTTAAAATACTTTCTTCTAATTAATATTAAATTACTTGAAAATCATAATTTGGTTTACAAAAATATATAGCTCAAAGAAAAACATAAAATGCGATCAATTTTTTTAATCAAAAAGACTGATTTTTTATCGCGTAAAAAGTTATTTAAAATGTTGTAAAATTCATAAAAAATAGAAAACGCATATGTAAATTAAATATAATTTAGTTAATGTTTATAAAATAAATAATTAAGTTAATAAAGCAAGAATGTGATGTTAAATAATTTTAATTAAAGAAAGGAAAGTAAAAATACAAAAGCACCGTTAAAACATGGATTTTATGACAACTAATGAACTTATGTCATCATTTTGATTTTTGAGTGGAAACGTAAGAAGTGAGGAGGGGGTAACGTGGCAATCAAGAAAGGAGGGACAGAAAGGGAAAATGGTGAGGTGGCATAGTTTTGGAGAGAGATATTTTTGGTAAATTCAAGCCTAAATTCATCTTATATAAAAAAATCTCTCTTCCTTCCATTTCATTTCTTTCTCTCATTTTTTTTATCTTCCTTATCCTTTATTCTTATCTTTAATAACTTCCCAAAAAATTTCCATTGAAGGTTTTATTTCAAAAACAAAATTTTATAACTTAAAATACTTTAAAAATCTTTTTAAGCCTTTTTTTCTTCTTCACTTCTTTCTTCATTTTAAAGTGTTTTGCACCCTTGGAAGGCCATAGGCAAGACGATCTATGCCTGAGGCCAAGCCTAAATTCACACATGATGATAAAAATCCATTCTTATACATAGTTATGGATAAATCTAGGTGTGGTTGAGTGCTAGGATGGGTATTGTTTGCTTTAATGTGAGAAATATCACAATTTTATTAAACTTTTAACTTAAATTTATGCTTTGGTTTTGTGGTTATGTTTTGGTGTAAATTCTTTTGTTATTATGATGCTTTAGATGTTTGTAGTTGATGTGTTAAGAACATTGCTTGTATGTTGTTCGTTTTGGAAGTTAGAGAAAGTTGGTAAGCAAATTTTATTAGAATTTGCAAGTTCATATCTTTATTTATGGACAGATGTTTGGATATGAGTACATATGTTATGCTCGTGTATATTAGATGTTGTAATCATGTTCTAGTGTTGGAAATCTTGAATCTTGGATTTTATGTTGGGTTGGGATCCTTTAGGAATGGATCATGTTTTTTGTTGATTAAATTTCAAAGTAAAGGATTTTAATTGATAATTTATTTTATAATGTTCCCAAAATTCTTACTTTTGTTATAGAATACTTCATTAGTAAGTTTATAAAAGTTTAAAGTACAAATGAAAGATTTGAAGTGGTTTTGTGTAGAAGTCCGATTTTTGAAATTACAAGCTTTATAGCGATAGTCGTTATAAGCGTAGTTCATTAAAATGAAATGTTTTTCAAATCAGATCATGTTTTTATTTTAAAAATATTTAGAAAATGTTTTCAAAACATAATTTAAATTTATAAATGTAATTAACATTAATTAATTAATTATTAATTATTTAATTAGTTAGATTAAGTAACTAGTGCTTAATAAAAAATGTATTTATGTTTCAATTTTAAGCAAGTCAATTATAATTTGATAAATAATAAAAGTTAATCATCATTTAATGACTTTAATTAAGTGTTAAGTTAGATTAGTTCTGTTGTTAAGATTTATTTTAATTATTTTTTTATTTAATGAAGATTTAAAAGCTTAATAATTATAAATTAAGTTAAGTTAGGAACTTACTTAAGGACTTTTAGTTACTAACCAAAGTTCAATCTTTACTTAATTATTTAATAAATACTAAATTTAGTTTTATTTACTTAATTAAGGAATGATTATTATTTAATTATTGCCTTAAGGATAAATCAACAAATAGATTTTACTTTAATTGTTTAAATAAATGTTTAATTATTTATTTGATAGGTTATTAATTATTTAAATACGGATTAAGAATAAAATATTTAATAATTTTATTTAGGATTTTATTTATTTTTTAATAATGAGTTAATATTATCTAATTATTACATAAATATTTTTAAGTTCAATTTCTTATTTTCCAAGGATATTTTGAAAAGGTACTTTTATTCTAAGTGATCTCATTATTGATTAACTTTAAGTAACCTCATGAGTTAGGAATTAGGTGACATTTGTTTGTAGTATGGAACACTATTATAATATTAGTGTAAACTGAATTAAATATTCAAGACACTATTTAGTAGAATAAAATCCATTTTTCTATTGTAGTGTAGTAAATTAGCTAGCTCCAGTGCTATAAGCCTGTATAGGTAGAGTGGACGGAACATTAAGTAGTGGACGGTCCACCTTAAAAACCGAATTAGCTGGCTGTTAACTACAATCACCTATACTATATTGTAATTTTATTATTAGTCATAATAAAAGAGTGTTACGGAACACTATAAAAACTGGTCGGCTATGCCAAAAAACCATATTTCTTGTAGTTAAGTTGAAATTAGACATTTGTCTAACAGGATCAATCACCCTTCTATTATTATATTATTGTGGGCATGTTATATTTTGGTTGCTATTGACATGTTATGTGACGATTAATATGTATAGACATTTATTAGTAGAACCCATCCCCATTCTACTATAACTTAGTTGTTAATTGTGTTGGTCATCTATTGGCAAAACAAAAACTCATTATACTATATTGTTAACTTGACATGTGTTTAGTGGATCAATTCACCATCTGCTATTAATGTAACTTGGTTAAGTCAAACCAAATTAGATAAGAACCACGGTGGTCTCTAAGCCTCTTTAGATTTTGAAATCAATAATATATTCTTTTGAAAAGTGCAAGAGCTATTACTGTTTGGAAATATAATATTCAAACGGATTTTTGAGTATTGATTTTATCAAAGAGGTTGTATAATGAATTTAGGTATAAACAAATCATTTTACTAAATGTATTCGAGATAAATAGCTTTTTTGTGGTTAGTTAATTTATTAGCTAGCAAAGTTTTTTTGGCAAGGCCGACCGGTTTTAAAGTGATCCATAACATTTTTATTATTATAAAAAAATAATAATATAGGGAAAATACAAAGACAGGCACCCTTCAGCTAACGACTAGTTTTTAAAGTGAACAACCACTAATTCACTCCACATACAGAGGAAATACAAAGCAATTTTGACATACATAACTAAATTACCTAGAACATTGACATCAACTTATCAAATAAGAAACAACCTACAACAAAAAAAACTGCTTTCCTTGACCACAATCACATATCTCCATTAAGTAGCAACAATACGAAGAGCCACAACTGACCCAATACCGCCAATGAACAATACCTATTGAAACATTGTTGAGCATTTAGCAGCTCAACCTTTTTCCTTCTAGTGAAAGGCCTTGGAATAGCACCTCAAATTGGTGATTCAATAGCAATATCTGTTATGGAGGAATAGCCATTGCTAGGAGAAAAAGGGAAGTTGTCATTTGAAATAAGGGACTGAATGTCCAAAAGTGCTTTATAAGAAGCCGGTGGTTTCAGGTGGGCGTATGGGTATTTGGCCTTCTGCTTAGATGTGGAAAAGGGATTTTTTTTTACTTTGATAGAAATTACAGAGGAAGGCAAGGCACCGCTCGAAGGAGAAATAGCAGTGGCACCGCTAGAAGGAGAAGCTGCAGAAACAACTTTTGAAGCAACAATTGACTTAGGATTGAATTGAAAAGTTGAGGGTTGATTTTCATTTTCAGAGGGCTTTGTTGATGATTAACTTGCATATAAGATAGTGAAAGTGGCTGTTCCACTTTCTTTTTGCCCATCAAAGCAGCTTTATTATTGGCATATGACAAGTTCACAGTATGCACGACCGTTGATAAATCAGCAAGAGCAGCATAGTCCATAATATCTTTTCTAGCACTTGTCTTAAACTTATCACTGTATTCAGTTTTGATACCTATGTCCAAGCTATTGTCATTCAACATTTCTTCATGTAAGTAAACTTCACCCTCTTCTAGCTCTTCTCCATTTCCTTGATAACTATAGTATCAGATTCTCTTGCCCCAATTTTGTAACAAGTCGAATTTCGCTCGGTCCGAATCGATCGCTAAACCGACCAAGACCGTTCGAAACCCGGATTGCTTTGGGAATAACACACATCAAAATGCAGACAGAAGAACATTTCATTGTATATTACAACAATTCCATCAGAATATAACAATATACAGAGTAATGAATAAATATTACATAGAAAATATCAGAGATTTAAATTACATTTAAATACATCGCAGCGGAAAATAATACAAAACACAACTAGAAGTAATACACGGATACAGAGCTTTCCGGATATCTTTCCAGTCGTAAATCAGGATCCTGTGAATAGAAATCTACAAAACCAAAACTACTAGCTACCTGTGTCAAAATAAGGGCACCCAGAGTTTAGGTTAAAATAATAAACTCCAGGTCAGTCATGTGACTGGTGTGAGAACTAAAAACAGTTATTAATCTATATTTTAAAGTTAGGTAAATCGAGGGACCACGCCTTATAACACGGAATGGGTTTCCTCCCAAGAATACCAATGCATAAAACAACAGCGCAATGCTAAATAAAGAAAAATGAAGCTTTTATAAGACCCAGGTCCCATCACACAATGCAACCCAAGCTGGAGGATAGGGTTTTTACCTTATAATAGCCAAAGAATGCTTGATACGCTAAATTTCATCTTTTATTATTACTATAAGTGAAGAAAACAATTTCAATCATAAGTATCAATCATAGAAGACATAAGTGCCCCATACCACTATGTAGCCATACTAGGCTTTACAAATAAAACCGCAAAGTCATGTATTGGAAGCTGGAGGCAAAAGATAGTCCTCACCGAATTCGAGACTCTCTAGCCCGAGCCTCAGGATCAGAGCTCAAGTGACCCTTGGATCGTCAGGGTCGGTCCACCGATGTGGATTATAATGCCTGAACACTGCGTTTCCCCACCCTTTGGGGCGTAAATGAGCCACAGTCACTGATATATCTGAGGCGCCTCATAACAGCAACAACCACACAGGTGAAAATAATATAAATGTCAGGGCTCGTAGGTCACTGACACCACCCTAGCTAGAAGGAAACGCATGCCCTCCCTGAGGTTCTCTCCCGTTTCTGGTTCACAACCGGGGTGTGAGGCTCGCGAATCAATGCTACACAAAGGTATGCCACACATGCCGTGCTTTGATCATCAACCACAAGACTCTACTTTTCAATAGAAGCCTTGATCATATTGCCACTTAGGCATGCCACACAGGCAATTCACTCCATGCGTTTGATATCCATCAATATATAACCTCTGAGCTAGTACATCTCAGAGAAGGGCGTTAAGCAAGAGAATAAATTCTCCGCCGCCAAATAGATATATATTTAATAGAAATCAATCACACAGAATAAAATCCAATGTAGACACATAGTCCATTTACAAGTCCGTTCTGGGTCTGAACGAAACCGGAGGCACCTTGTACCTCGCATATCCATCGATCTCCAAGTACGTCTGGACGATCACCAACTGATTCCCTCCTCTTGGGTGTACAGCCCAATCAAAATCATCAATAATCACCCAAACGATGTGAAGACCTCCGGTCTTCAACCACCGTCTTCATCCTCGACACCACGTCGAATCAGTTATTCAGAATGGGACAAACCCGATCTTTCTGAATAACTCGCGTATATAATAAACAAGTGTTACACAAACACAACATACGCCTCATTCCAATTCAGAATATTCCTTTATTCAAATATTCTCATACTTTGGGAAAGGTACCCATTAATTTTATCAAAAATAAATTCTTTAAATTTATTCTTTAATCTTCTTTTGAATATCAATTCAAATTAGTCGGGATTAGCGAACCACACCGCAGTAATCATTTATTTTATTTCCCAATCCCAACCTATTCATCCCATGAAGTAAAACTGGTCATACTTCATGTCTAACACCACGGTGTTATCGGTAAATTTAATTACAATTTCGTGTTCAAATCTAATTAAAGATTTAACTATCGCTTGGAGCAAAACTAGTGATACTCCATTCTCGATCACTTCAATCTAATTAAAGATTCATTAAAACTCCACTTTTAATCTACCCAAAAATCAATATCCTGTCTTTAACTGGGTTAAAGAACCAATGTCATCTAAACCACGGTTCACGATAAACCCAAAATCACATTCCATTAATTATCGGGTTAAAGAACTAGTGTTATTTAAAACACCGTTCACGATAAACCCAAAAATCAATTCCAATTAAATATCATTTAACTGGTATTCTTCATTAAATCTAAATAAAAAGATTTAATCTTTTTCTCAACTGGGTTTAAGAATAGTGTTAATGAAAACACCATTCACGACAAACCCAAATCCCATTTGATATTAAATACAAGGCTCTGAATAGAAAATATATCGGCTTATATTCAATATCAAATTCTACGACCAACAAATATCGTATTGGAAATAACGATATAAATATATCTTTCAAATTTCCATAACATTATCTGTATAATCACGAAATCCAACATCGAAATATTCCAAAGGCAATTTCGATTCAAATCCATTTCCACTTTATATATTGGAAACTCTGGTTATTTTCAAAACCATTTCAAATCCACTTTATATATTTTAAAAATAAATGGGATTATAATTCTAGTTCAAAACGAGTTCATTTCGATAAAAATCTATTTTTGTCTTTTCAAATTTGGAATTTTTAATCTCAATTCTTCACAAATCATTTCTTATGATTGTACCCAAATTATTACTATTTTTAATAATTTTATCATGGCCCGTACGGTCGATTTCCATCAACGACCATCGAACTGCACTTACAGCAACCTTATCCAAATTTGATTTGGACATAATTCCAAATCCAACCGTTAGATTTCTAATTTCTAATATTCGTTAGAAAACTCTTTTCGATACAAACCCAATGGTTCTGGTTTTAGAAGAATCCGACGGTCGGATCTCCCGTAACGTCAATTCGAAGTCAATGGTCGAAATTCGCGAACTGCCGCGGCGCGGTGTGTTCTATACAGGCCATTATATATATATATATATATATATTATATATTTCGTCGATTTCCTTTTAAAACGTATTTTATAAATCGTTTTAAATTCGTTTTCGAAACGATTTCAACTTCATATTCAATTTCGAATCAAAATTGAATATTCCACATCATCGGTATACAAATGATAATATTTTCAAAGCATTAGATTTTGAGATCCATTCCTTTTCGATATTCATTATAAAAATGAATAAAACCGATATAAATATCGTTCACGTCAAAATGGCATCAATCTAACCAACACGGTTTTATATATTTCAATAACTTCGTTATTCTATTCAACAAATGAATATTTTCTTCAACACATTAATATATATTTTATTTCAACACATGAATATTCTTTCTATTCAACACATGAATTTTATTCTATTTAACACATGAATTTTCTTTTATAATATTCCTCATTTTCCAAATTGGAATGAGGCCCAATCAATTACCATATAACGTTAATTATATGGATTCCCTATAACACATGTATATTATAGCAACGATAAATCGTCAACCATCATCCAAAGTGCACCACTCAACTGCATAAGCATTAAATATAAATAATTAACACTTACACAGTCTGTCAACCCATCGATTGACTTACAACTAAACAATCGGTATTAGTGTACGTCAAATATCATCCGAATACCCGTATGGGGTTTCAAATCAACAAACACAGGTTTTATTTGTGCAGTTGGGCAATGTGTAAAATTTATCGTCCAAATCAATATCAGTCAAATCAGTGTATATAAACAAATCGTCCGATTTGTTTGTTACTATTTATTTTATATACACGTTAAAAACAATATTTTTAACTATAAAATATTTTCCACTATAAAATATTTTATTCCATTCCTCGCAACCCAACAACCACATCACACAATAAAATTTCACAACACAGCAATCAAACAAACAAGTCATCCATGGTCTATGGACAACGAGTGTCGGGTGCTACTAAGCACCGTCTGCATCCTAGTATATATTTCAACCTAGAAATGAAAATAAATTGAGGAGTTTTTACCGAGAAGCTACACCAAACGCCACAACTCTTCGTATGTAGGAAATCTTCGCCGGGCTAGCCTTTTGTCACTTTTGTTGTCCATATTCGCTACATATATAAAAATCGCATTTTTATATTGTTGCTATGTATATAAAAATCACATTTTTATTCTTATACCATTCGTAAAAAAATTATATTTTTATATCGCTACTTTCTATATAAAGATTATATTTTTAAACCGCTATCTTTAAAATAAAAATCACACTTTTATTTCACTTTCACATATATATAAAAATCAAACTTTTCTCTAACTAAAAATCGTATTTTATTTATTTTATTATTTTTTTGTTCACAATTATACATGTAAAAATCGAATCTTTACCTAGCTAACTTCTATATAAAAATCATATCTTTACAACGCTAATGTTCATTTTAAAAATCAAATCTTGTTCTTTTATGAAGTAAAAACCATGCCTTTCATGAATAAAAAATCTTAACTTTCATGAGGTATAAATCTCTCCTTTCTTTTTACTATCAAAAATCCAACCTTTTTATTCGTTATATAAAAAAATCCGACCTTTTTGCTTTTATCATATTTTTGCTAAGTAAAAATAGTAGTTTTAAATCTCTATTATCTACACAAAATATGAATTTCACAACCATCTTATTTAATAAAGAAAAATCGAAATCAAAACAACGTAATTTTAAAAAAAGGAAAACTCACAATTTTTCTCAGCAAATCAGAGAAGGGGGGGTTCCAGGCGGTCGCTGTCGTGATGGAGGGAGGTGGCAGGGCGTAGCGGCGGTGGTGGAGGTTGTGGGGCCAAGTAGCGGCAGCTAGGGTTTAAATGGGGTTCGAATCCGGTCTGAGAAGGAGGGCGCGGGGTCTGGTGGCGGCTTGGGGAAGAGTGGCGCGTTTGGGGGGGGGGGGGAGGAGAGCTCGCCTGAGGCGATGGCGGCGCAGACGAGGAGGCACGGTGGTGGGTTTCGAAGGGGCAACGGGTTTCAGGAGAAAGGGATGCGGTTTTTAATTTTGATTGGGGAGGGATGGTATGACCGAGGGTTGAAGGGAAATAGGGTTATATAATAATTATTATATTATGTTTAATTATCCCATAAAAACAACTTTTTAATACGAACCCCAAACGAGACCCAACGACTGTCAACCCTTGCTAATTACCCTCATTCCGAACACAATGGGATATGTCCCGTAACCCAATTCTAACTTTTCGATCAGTTTCCGATTAAATTAAAATATAAATCTGTATATATTCAATTCAAACGTACATTTCAATTTTTGGGACCACATACTGACTTCAAAAATTCTAGAAAAATTATTTCCAGCTTCGTATTGACGATACGGTCCTAACAAAACTAATTTCGTCAAATTCTAAGACTGTTTGAAAAATGATCTTTTTCTGGTCGATCAAAATTGACTAAAACTGTCAAAACACGTTTTACTTCGCCACGCTCACATATTGATTCGAAAAATTATGAATTTTGGAATCTAGCGATAACTAAACATCCTGGATCCAACAAAAGTGGTTTCGTCGAAAACCGAGGTCGTTTGCAAAATTTCCATTTTTAAGGGCCAGAATTCCATAGCGACTATTCTGAATTTTCAACTGGACGTAACTTTTGATTCCCGCTATGAAATTTTGATTTTTCGGATTCGTTGGAAAGATATTCTCAAATAGATTCAAATATTTTTGGTTTTTCTAAAATCCTGTTTATTTTGAATCCTGCGCATTCATTTGAAATTTGAAATCGAATTTTCAAACTACCATGCCATTTTCAATTCCTTTTATAATTAAAATAAAATATTTATATTCTAACGACAATTCAAATAAATATATACGTCCTATTTCTATTCAAAATAAATTTTTCGTCGTTATTATTTAAAATAATTCATTTTAAATAATCAAAATTCGCTAAAATTGCCAAAATAATTTTTTTAAATTGGCTTAGATTTCCTGGTTATTACAAATTTCTTTTAAAATTGCTTCAAATTGGTTAGTTAAGTCAGTTCCCATTTATCTATACTATCTGAAATTCCATCGTCATGTATTGATGCATGAGGGTTAGTATGTCAAATCATCCACCTAAAATTGGAATGGCACTCTCAACAGTCTTTCCCTTATTTACATGACTAGTCACAGCAACAAGTTTAGATCTCCTACTCTTAAACAAAACTTTTTTACAAACTTGTTTCTTCTTAGTTAAGGGGAATAAACACTATTACCAACCTTGTAATTGTTCTGAACTACCATAGATAGAGCACGGTGTTCAGAAATGACATTAACCCCTTCAGTTTCTTTAGCCTTAAAACTATCTACACTAAGTTGACTACCATGAACATCACATTTCTCCAATAAGTGCCTAAAAACTTTGATGTGTGCACATATATGAGGTTTCTATAAGCATAAAACGTTTACAAGTTGTTCAAAACCATTAGTTAACAAAACAGAGAACTCATCGGGTAACTCATTCTTAGGAGATATCTCAACCAAGCATTTTGCATACGCTATCCTTTCAATCTTCTCGATTGAATCGTCCATGCATAGGAATTTTCCAACCCTTGTACCAAGACAACTGATCCCCAACAGAGACCAAGCGTACAAAGGGATGTTCATCAATTTAATCCACATCGGTACTTGTTTAACACTGCGACTTGAGTTACTAACCACTATATCCTAAGGTTTAATTATAAAAACTTTGTCCCAAATGAGTACAGGATCTTCCTCTATTATTTTTAGCCTATCTTCAACACAAGCTAGGTGGAAGAAAAACATACTACCATTCGATTTTACCTTTATTTCTCTCTAGGCTACCAAATTTTCTTTAAGTGATCGATGATGACTATGTATGATAGAGATTAGTCAAGGAAAAATCCAACTAAATAGCATTGCCAAGTACCCTCTCCTGGTTTAAATTTTTTCTCTGTTGGCAACAAGATTTACCAGAGAACTGAAGCTGAATTGGTGGATGGGAGAGTGAGCCTATGTTTCTAGGTTTTGGTCTGAACAACTCTGACCATTTCGCCTTACCAATGGATAGAGAACCAAGCACCAAAGATATGGAGGAAGAGGAAGGAGATGGAGGGTCAAGCAAGGGAGGAATAGGAGGTGGGAGAATCATTGTAGGAAGTGAAAGGGATGCGGTGATAGGATAAGCCGGGAATTTGATAAGAGAGAGGGAAAGCAGAAAGCAAGATAGCAATTAAATTGCTTTTGGTTGTTTGATAAATGGAGATATAGTGGCTATTTTGTTATAACTTTCACCTTAACTAACAAGGTTCGGTTTAACTTAAGAATAAGCTTTAAGTTTAATATTGGATTTTGAATTAGATTTAAAGTTAATAAGCTAGTTACGTAAAGGAATTTAATTAATAAAATGAATCAAGTAAATTGTTCTAGATGTGTAAAAGGGAGATATGTAATCTTATTAAAGATTGAGTTTATAGAACTTATTTTGGAATTTGGTCTACTTAAGTTGGATATTTATGATTTGAGATGGTAAAATTTTATTATCTATAAGATGAGAGATGAGAGTGATGTTGAGTCAAGATATGAGAGGTAAATAAAATAACCCAACTTGAATGGCTTCATTGCTATCTGAGAAATAATATTAGTTTAAGATTGGAAGCTGAATTTGGAAATTAAAATCATCATTTCCTTAAATGATTTGTTTCTCAAAAGACAAAGTCTTCAAAGTTAAATGAAGTGATTTGGGTTCCAGTAACCCATTAAAGTTGAAATAGAAATGATAAACTATCTTAATTGGTTTTGATGTACATACTTACAGGGTTAAGTATGTGAATATTTAGGATAAGAGATTTGAAATTTACTTAAGAATAAATTAATTAAAAAGAGGCTTAGTGACTATTATGGGAAATTATCTTTTGATTTTTTTGTATGTCATTTGATAATTAAGTAACCGACTATCAAATCTGGACAATGAATGTTACCATGGAAACATCTAGGGAAACACATTAGTTATATGGCATAGTCGTCCCTGTTAATGATTCACTATGCGCATAAACCTTGTTTTGTTCTCCTAGGACAGGTGATAAGAAAATCAATCTACTAAAGGTTAGGAGATGAACTCCACTCTTATCCTTGGCTAGTTGGAGTTGAGTTTACAGGAAATTATCAAAAGTTGTTTTGCAGAGATCAGGATCAGATCAAGTTACCCAAAAACAACTTCGATCCAGTTGAGCGACGAATGTGGCATTTATTGGAGACAAAGGAACCAAGACAAAGTTAGAGTACAAGGGTTACGTTCTAGTAATCCTACGGATGTAGTGGATGTAATGTTTTCGCTTTGTTATGCTCCTGAACGACTTGAATGGATAAATGTTTTCAGAACATTGCCACTGTAGAGCAGTGATCATTCAAAGTAAAATCTGATGAAGAAAGGTGAAAACGTAGCCTTATACCTCATCAATCGGTAATGACCAAAATTGACCCTTTTATGTGTGCTTCGGTGCAGTTGTTGATCCCAACCATGGTGGTTGAATATTCGATACTATCCAAGAATGGATAGGCCAATTCTGTGTCGCGGGGGAGCAAGAAGTTCTTGTGGTCCTCAGGCACATCTTTCATAAGTGTATAATTTTGGTTAATACCCCAGTACCTGGTAATTGTATGGAATTCAAACTCCAATACGAGACTTTTATGGTTTTAGTTGTATACCTATTATGCTGAAATTTAATAAATGTATCAACTTGGGCAAGATTAATAAGTATCTATATTCATACAATATTATAATATCATGAGATTTTCTATAAAGTATTTTGGTAATCGTAAGGTAAAACCCCGTCCATGTTATTGTATGGCGTGGTCTTACAAGATAGTTTTTTTTTTCAAAAGATTTTCAAATATGATAATCAAGTTATTTGAGTTTTCTCACACCAGATCTATTTTTAATCCGTAGTTTCATTTTCTTTCCCTAAAAATCTTGGGTGCTCGAATTTTTATGAGCCGCCAAGTAGTTTAGGCTTTCATGGATGTATTTGTAGGAGCTTAGAACAGAAGGATTCATCAATTATTAGTTATTACCAGGTTCAGATGTTTATTATGTACTCTATATCAGATGTATAATGACAAGCTATTGTAATTGTCCTAAGGTATAATTGTACTAGTGTAACTCTGATGTAGTCGGCTTTGTAAATGACTTTGTAAAGTATTTTGTGATTATTATATGTTATCCACTACGATTGTGAGATTATGTTCTATCTTCTTTTTCTTTAACCCTTAAAGATTGGGTTTTTCGGCACTTGGATATTTGGAATGTTGATACCGTGGATGTATTAGTGTTGACTCTAGAGGTCAAAAAATCTGGTCATTACTTTGTGGTATTAGAGCTGAAGGATGAGCGAGAACCTAGGCTTTATGGAGCTAAACTCAGTAAGAGATAAGTTAATGGAGTTCCTTGTTATGAGTTTGAGTATGTATATAATAGAGTGCATACTTGTTAGTTTTATAAAAGTTTTTTATGTTGTGTGGACTCATCAGTTGAGTGGTTTATAAATTCTAATCGAGACGTGGGACTCCATGGTATTAATAGGGGTCTCTAAACACTTAAACAAGGAAAATCGACACAATACTATTTTATATATTTGGTAAATGTAATATTTTTACCAAATTTTTTTTCCGAATATTTTCTATATAATTATATAGATTTAGGAAGTGTTTGTTTGTTATGGATAATAATATTTATTCATTATCATTAGTTGGCTGATTTTCTTTACTCGGCCAGTTTATGAGCAAATCTGTTCTCTTCTACATGGGTTGGTTTGGTAAGAGATTCTCATTAGACATTGAATTGAATACTTGTGAATTTAGTTTCATGATTTAACGATATGGATTTCGATATCAATGTTGTGTTGGAATTTAAATTCATAAAAAATAGACTATAAATTGAGTGTATAATTATAAATGGGTTTGTACGGAGAATTTAATAACGTAGATCCTAGAGATTTTCAAAAAAAATCAAAGGTTTTGATTAAATATTATTAATTATTATTTTATGATTTTGATATTCTAAAAAGATAAATTTTGTGAAATAAAAGCACTACACCACTTTGGTCACTGGAAAATAATTCTGGTGATGACTATGCAGCTTCATCGGTGTTCATTTCTGAGTTTTATGGTGTGAGTTGCTACCAAATGGAGGATTTTGTTTCAATATGTTTTTGAAAACTAAATTTGACTTGATATACTAAGTTAGAGTATATACATGAAGTATAATTTCAACCTATGTCGATACAAAACTCAGGTGTTTAAATTCTAAATTTTTTGGTTAAGAATATTATATGGATTCGTATAGCCTATGCATTAGGATAGGTTAATTTCTCATCTTGATTGAGTAGGTTGATTAGTAGTTTCATAAGTTAAAATCAAATGGAAATTTTAATGATTTTGAATGCTTAAGATTTACTAGTTAAATATAGAAATTAAAGCTAAGTGTTTGTAATTATGAGGAGGTAAGTTCAAATAACTTGTTTAATTGCAAAGTTAGTAAAATAAGATTGAGTATTTGAAATATGACTCTTAGTCACTTATGAACTAGTAAATAGTTCGAACTGGTATAGTAATAACCAATAGGATGAGTATGTAAGTTGTACTTAGATAATTTGTTCACAATTTTGTAGGGATTCAAGATTTGAGTACATGACTTAAGGTGATCCACACTGAACCGAATAAGGATTAATCACTCGATTCTTGATGGCGAACACTTGGTGAGAGTTCTTGTTACGAAACTAAAATTTTCTACCATACTTGGCTATGCAAGGAGAATATAGGTTCCAAATCTAGGAATCTGATCAAAGTCTACACTGGAGATATCGAGAGAGCAATACTAGTTAAAAAAAGGTAATGTATTCAAGGTTCAGTCGAATCAGATATCACATATGGATGACTTGTGTCCATCATACGAGCTTAAGTTGTTGTTAAGTGAAATTGGTTGTTAAATTTGAGTTCTTTGTCTAAGATGGAATGGAGATAAAATTTCAAGGATGAAATTCTTTTAAGGATGGAGGAATGTAACAACCCTAAATTTTACCGCTTTGGTTAGGAATATTTAATTAATTTTTAATATTAAATATTTTTAACATACTCTCTTTTATTTAATATTAAATGATTTGAAAATCAATTTAAAATTTGGTTTAGAAAAATATATAGTTTAAAGAAAAACATGAAGGTGACTTAAAGAAATTTCAAAAAGGCTGATTTTTTATTGTGTAAAAGTTATCTAAAATGTTGTTAAAATTCATAAATAATTTGAAAAAACATACATAATTTAAATTAAAATTATTTATGTTTATAAAATAATTAGCTAGGTTAAATAAAATAAGGATGTGATGTTAGATAAATTTAATAAAAGAAAGAGAAGTAAAAAGGTGCAAAAGGACCCTTAAAACATGGATTTAAGGATAACTAATGTACTTATGTCATCATTTTGCTTTTTGAGTGGAAAAGTAAGAGAGAGAGGAGGGGCTAACGTGGAATTCAAGGAGGGAGCGGTAGAAAGGTAAGGTGGTGAGGGAGCATAGTTTCTGTTTGCGAACCAATTAACAACTATAAACAATTATTTAATTCGTTCACTTTCCTAAACAACAAGGGTTGTTGTAAAGGGCATCGAACTCTAGGACCAAAAATTATTTTACTAATAAATCCAATCAAGTTACTCCGAAATTTTGGTTGTTTGAAAATAACAGAAAATAAGCAAAAAGTGAGTTTTTAATAATAAATGTAAACAATTAGGGAGCAATGACATAAACTAGATTAATATGATTCAATAGCCAAACAAATTATTCTAGATCTAACTCATGTTTCTGTCACAAACATGAACCAACAACAATTAGGTTTTCAAAAAGAAACATGTGAATAACGATAAGCATAGCCTATGCAGAAGCTAAGCTTTTAAAAAACCATAGGCTATCAGGACAGATTCACTACTTTATTTCAAAAAAAACTAAAAATTAGATCTAATCAGATAAGCGTTAGATCAAACTCAAATATACCCTGTGAAGGAGCATAGCTCTTAAACGACATAGAGTATGAAGGTTCGGATCTAACTCTTGGTTCAGATCTAGATCTATATACATGAAGTTCTAATCTTTTTGGCTATGTGGTTCATATTAAATCTAATCTAAGCGTCATCACCCCCTAATTAAAGAAGATTAGCTAAACATAGCTAAAGAAGAAGAGAAAATGAAAATAAACAACATAAATAAATTACAACAAAAAGTAAAGAGAAAGGGAGAGGAATTATTTTATTCCAAGAAAAGTTTACAGAATAAAACATGCTGTAATTCTAAATGAAAAAAATACAAGTTATTTAAAGCTAATATGATAAAGACTAAATGGCTAATTACACAATGTGAGACTAAAGATTTATCCCAAATAACACATAAGCCAGTGTGAACGCAGCTGTAGAGTGAGAGGCCTTGCAAATGAACCAATGTGAATGCAGCATGAGTCTTTAGTGAGCCAAATATACCTACCTGAACTCTATTTGCAACTGTTCTTCAAGGTATAAACTCTTCAAGCTTTAGTAATTTCAAACTTCACTCTTTTTAAGCAAATTCTTCATGGCTTAAAACATGCTTTTTATCAATAATCCGAAAACACAGCTATAAATACGCAATATCAATTATTTTAAAGGGAAAACAAGATAAATAAGCAGATAAAATATACACATTTACGTGTATATCAGTTTCGGAGAGGGTTATTTTGGAAAATTCAAGCCTAAATTCACCTTATATGAAATCTTTTTCCTCTTCCTTCCATTTCATGTTTTCTCTCATTTTTTTCATCTTCCTTATCCTTTATTCTTCTCTTTAATGGCTTCCAAAAAAATTCCATTTAAGGTTTTATTTCAAAGGTAAAAAATTTATAACTTAAAACACTTTGAGAATCTTGTTTAAAGCTTTTTTTTCCACTTCTTCACTTCCTTCTTCATTTATAAGTGTTTTTCACCTTATATGTCCATGGACAAGCCCGTCTATGCTTGAGGCCAAACTAAATGCAATCATGATGGAAAATATCGATTCTTTTATATAATATGGATAAATATACGTATGATTGAGTGCTGGGATAAGTTTTGGTTGCTTTAATGTGAGAAAGCTCGTATTTTTACTAAGTTTTTAACTTAAATTTATGTTTTACTTTTGTGGTTAAATATTGGTGTAAATTCTTTTGTTATTATGATTCTTGAGATGTTTGTAGTTGACATGTATAAGAATATTGCTGGTATGTTGTTTGGTTTGAAAGTTATAGAAAGTTAGTAAGCAAATTTCATTAGAATTTGCAAGTTTGTTTCTTTAACTATAGATTGATGTTTGGATACAATTTTTTTGTACTCGTGTATATTAGTTGTTGTAATAATGTTTTAGTATTGGACATCTTGAGTCTTGGATTTTGACGCTGATTTGAGATCCTTTAGGAATGGATAGTGCTTTTTGTTGATATGATTTCAAAGGAAAGGGTTTTAAGTGATAATTTATTTTATGCTGTTTCCAAAACTCTTACATTTGTTTTATAACTTCATCAGTAAGTTTTTAAAATTTTAAAAGTACAAAAGAAAAGATTTTGGAAGCGATTTTGCGTAAAAATCTAATTTTTGAAATTATAGGATTTATAGCAATAGTCACTACAAGCGTAGTTCACTAAAATGTAAGTTTTTCAAATTAAATCTTTTTTACTTCAAGAATTTTTAGAAAAATTTTCAAAACATAATTTAAATTTAGAAAACTAATTAACATTATTTAATTATTTATTAAATGATGATTTTATTAGTTAAATTATGTAATTAGTGCTTAATTTAGAAATTTTGTACTTAAATTTTAATTAAGTAAGTTAATTATAATTTGATAATTAACAAAAATCAATCATTATTTACTGACTTATTAAGTATGATTATATACTTTATTGTGATTTATTTTAATTAATTAATTAATTATTTAATGAGGATTTAAAAGCTTAATAATTATAAATTAAGTTAAGTTTTAACTTAGGAACTCATTTAAGGTTTGTTTAATTACTAATTGAAGCTCAATGTTTACTTAATTATTTAATAAATAATAAATTTTAGCTTTAAGTTATTTAATTAAGGAACAATTATTGTTCAATTATTGATTTAAAGGGTAAATAAATAATTAAATTTTATTTTTATAGTTTAAGTAAATGTTTTATTATTTATTTGAAAGGTTATTAATTATTTAAATATTGATTTGGAATAAATTATTTAATAATTTTATCTAGTAGTTTATTTATTTTTTTATAATAAAACAAAGATTTTTTAAGCTCAATTTCTTGTTTTCCAAGGATATTTTGAAAAGCTACTATTATTCCAAGGGATTTCACTATCAATTAACTTTAAGTAACCTTACGATTTTAGGAATTAGGTGACATTTTTTAGTAGAACTAAACACTATTCTATTATTAGTATAAAATGAATTAAATATTAAAGACATTGTTTAGTAGAATAAAAACCCAATTTGGTAGTGGTTAAGTTGAAATTTGACATTTGTTTAACATGACCAATCACCCTCATGTTATTATATTATTATGGACATGTTATATATTGTTTATTATTGACATGTTATAGGACGATCAATATGTATGGACATTTATTAATAAAAGTCATCCTTATTTTACTATAACTTGGTTGTTACTTATTGTAACAACCCGAATTTCAATAAACCGGATTTTTTTTTCAACAATCCTAATATATCGAAGCTCGAGTCGGCTTGTCTGGTATCCTACAGAAAAGATAGAGATAATAAATATATCATAGCTCAGTAAACATCTCATAGTGGAATGGATATAATATAATATAATATAATATAATATAGCCTTACCGAAGTAATGGTACTGTCTAACCAGTATCCAAAGCTATCATATCTCTGCCACAAACCTAACCTACGAGTGTGTTATGAGGAGGGGTCAGAACATAAAGTTCTGGTGACTGGACAAATTATACATTCTAAAATAAATCTACATATACCATTCGGTTAAGTTCTCTTATTTATTAGGTTGTTTGGGTTAACAACACTCAAGGCTATAACTCACGTCGTACCCATCAACTTCCATGTAGATTAACCTAATATAGTATATATGTAGCTACCTCCAACATATCAAAGTACTCCACATAGTACCCTCCTCGCACGGCCTCCACCGTCATGCCACGGAAGCGTATCCTATGTCGAACGACGTACGAAAATCCAAATCATTACGCCACGTTACCGCGCAGAACCATCATCGCTATGCCATGTAAGCGTGTGGATCATCATATACAACTCCTCGGTCGAGTCAAGCCTTAACACAGAGTAATGCCGTAAAGTCTACGATACACCACCTAGTGCGTGTATCTAGATCCTCACATGTACGTACTGTCTACCGTACCCAGAGTCATTTAATAGGGCTGCATCGAATGCATGAAACTCAGTCTAGAGCTTTTCATATCTGTATAGGTCCACTTAAAGGACCTATAATACATATATCCAAGTATGGATTGCTTTTTACGGTGGCTATGGCCTCACCCAGGCCCATCCCCCAACTAGTGAAGGAATGCATCAAGAGCTAAGTGGCGTGCTCCTAGAAAACTGAAAAGACCCGAACTCGCCCTTACGGGAAAGCCCGGATTGAGTTGAGAACACGACCAATCAGAATACAAACAGAAGAACATTTCATTGCTGTTACAACAATTTACATCAGATTACAAGAATATAACAAAGTATGAATAAATAATATACATTAGAAAATATAAAAGATTAAAATAATTTACATAGCAGCGGAAAAATAATACGTAACACAACTGAAAGAAATACTCAGGTACAGAGCTTTCCGAGTATAGCTCCAGCTGTAAACGAGGATCCTGTAAAAATAATATATGCAAAACCAAAACCACTAGCTGCCCGTGTGGAAAATGGGGGTACCCAGAGTTTAGGTTAAAACAATAAACTCCAGGTCAGTCATGTGACTAGTGTGAGAACTAAAACAGTTATTAAATCTTTACTTTAAAAATAAAGTAAATCAAGGGACCGCGCCATATAACATGGAACGGGTTTTCTCCCAAGAATACCAGTGCATAAAATAAACAGCGCAATGCTTTATGGAAAAATGAAGCTATTATAAGACTCAGGTCCCATCACACAATGCAACGCAAGCCGGAGGATAGAGTTTTCCCTTATAATAGCCAAATATGCTTGGTATGTTTAAAACAAATCATTTGATACTATTATAAGCGTATAGTGCAATATCAACTTCAAATATAAATGTATCAATCATAGACGGCATGGGTACCATACATCATGTCGCCATACTATTTCTACAATCAAAACCGCACGATGTCATATTGGAAGTTGGATTTCCTTCATGAACCAAGGCAAGGGATCGTCCTTACCGAATTTAAGACACTCTGGCCTGTTCCTCAGGATAAGTTGCAACTACACCTTGGATCTTCAGGGCCGGTCCTCTCTTACGTTTGAGGATTGGTAATTCCTGAACAATGCGTTTCCCCACCCTATAGGGCGTAAATCTGGTCAGTATATCGACCATACCATCCATCGGACCCGTAGTGACCGTATATCCGAGGCGCCTCGTTTTCCATCATCCACATAAGTAAAAATGTCTGGGCTCCATACCATGACACCACTCCTAGCTAGAAAGAAACGCATGTCCTACATGCAATCCTCTCCCGTTTCTGGTTCATACCGGGGTGTGAGGCTCGCGAATTAACGCTATACACAAAGCTATCCTATTTGAAGTCGTGCTTTGATCATCAACCACAAGACACTTCTTTTCAATAGAAACCTTGATCATTTGCATCTCAACATGCCACACAGGCAGTTCACGCCATGTGACTGATGTCTATCGATATATAACCTCTAAGCTCGTACGTCTTAGAGAAGGGTGTTAAGCAAGAGAATAAATTCTCCGCCACCTAGCAGATATATATTTATTAGAGATCAATCAACCCGGAATAAAATCCAATGTTAGACACACATCCATTTACTAGTTCGTTCTGGGTCTGAACGAAACCAGAGGCACCTTATTCCTCATCCTATATGTTCAATATAGGAGAGAGGTCCACGCATATCTGGTCGATCTCCAAGTACGTCTGGATGATCACCACTTATTACCTTGTCTTGGGTGTACATCCCAATCAAGAAATTAGTAATCATCCAAATGATGTGAAGACCTCCGGTCTTGAACCACTGTCTTCATCGTCGATTTATCGTCGAATCAATTATTCAGAATGGGTATAAACCCGGCCTTTCCGAATAATTCAGTATTTTATAATCAAGTGCTATAAAAAAACATCATACGCCTCATTCCAATTCAGAATATTCTTTTATTCAAATATTCACATCATTAGGGAAAGGTTCCTATTAATTTTATCATAGATAAATTCTTTAAATTTATTCTTTAATCTTCCTTTGGACATCAATTCAAACCAAATTAAGGTTTATCCAAACTATTCGAGATTAGCGAACCATACCGAAGTAATCATTTGTTTTATTTCCCAGTCCCAACCTATTCATTCCATGGAACAAAACTGGTAATACTTCATATCTAACACCACACTGTTATCGGTAAAAATTAATTACCATTTCACCTTCAAATCTAATTAGAGATCTAATTATCGCTTGGAGCAAAACTGGTGATGCTCCATTCTCGATCATTTCACAAATTTGATAATTTAAATTATAACATTCACATTCAAATCTAATTAAAGATTCATTAAAACTCCACTTAGTTTTAATCTTCCCAAAAATCAATATTAATGATTATTTAACTTTGGGAAACCAAACATGCTGCATCAACAATCTACACTATACCATTGATTTCCACTGATATATAATCTCTAAGCTCGTACGTCTCAGAGAAGGGTGTTAAGCAAGAGAACAAATTCTCCGCCACCAAACAGATATATATTTAGCAGAGATCAACAATACGGTTCGAAATACAATGTTAGACATGAAATCATGTCTTTAACTAGGTTAAAGAACTAATGTCATTTAAAAACACAGTTCACGATAAAACCAAGATCACATTCCACTATTTATGGAATCTTCACGGAAAACAGATCAATATATATAATCAATATCAATTTCCGTGTCCGACAAATAATATAAATGGAATAACGACAAAACCTTTTAAATTCCATATATATATTAATGGTCGTCCTCCACAGAAGCTCACTTCGATTATTACCAAATCGAATTCCATTCCATTCCAATTTACTATATTAAATTGGAAAACTTTACTTTGGAAATTTTCCATTAAATCTTAATAAAAAGATTTATAAATTGCAAATCACATTTCTGTAAAAACCCGAAACCCCGTACTGACGACGGCAAGGGTGATCCGTGGAATATACACAGAAACAGATAACAACAGAGCAGAAATAAATAAATACACCAAATAATGAACAATAATACACTAGATAAACAATAATCATCAGAGTTGCACAGTATACAGGATCATACTTAGTACAGATACAGTTCAGTTATACATAAATGTCTACAGCGGAAAACAAACATAATATGTACAATAGGAGCTGAACAACATAAAAAGAGATAAATGATAGAATCCATCTTCAGCTCCAGCTATCCAGAAAGCCTGCTAATAACCTGAATACAAGGCTGCCCGTGTAGAAAAAGGGGCACCCGAGTTTGAAAGTGAAACAAACTACGAGTCAGTCATGGGACTGGTATGAGAAATCTACTCAACACATTAAAAATATGGCTAATCACAGGACCACGCCACTTTCGTGGAACGGGTTTACTCCATTGGATTGCCAGTGCTTTAAAAACAATCAATTCTTTTAAATGTCGCAATGCTTTTTATAAAAATGTAGCCATTATAAGACTCAGTTCCCATCACACAATGCAACGCAAACCGGAGGATAGAGTTTTACCTTATAATGGACAAAATATGCTTGATACGATCAAAACAAATCATTTGATATTATTGCTAGTGTATATGTATTTCGAAAACCATTTGAATCATAACTATCAATTATAGACGACATGGGTACCATATATCATGTCGCCTTATATATATATACAATCAAAACCGCACGATGTCGTATTTGGAAATTGGATTTCCGTCATGAACCAAGGCAAAAGAAAGTCCTTACCGACTTCGAGACGCTCTAGCCCGTGTCTCAGGATCAGAGCTCAAGTGACCCTAGGATCATCAGGGCCAGTCCACCGATGTGGATTAAAATCCTGAACACTGCGTTTCCCCGCCCCATGGGGCGTCAATGAGCCAACGAATGACTCCATCGGACCCGGATCGTCCGATCAAACCGAGGCGCCTCGCAACAGCAACAACCACATAAGTCAAACTCGT
Source organism: Allium sativum (assembly GCA_030737875.1). Classification (NCBI taxonomy): domain Eukaryota; kingdom Viridiplantae; phylum Streptophyta; class Magnoliopsida; order Asparagales; family Amaryllidaceae; genus Allium; species Allium sativum. The sequence goes on along the minus strand of CM060926.1, from coordinate 8,420,369 downwards.
CAGGGCGTGTAAAACCACTGACGCCACTTCTGACTAGAAAGAAACGCATGCCCTCCCTGAGGTCCTTCTCCCGTTTCTGGTTCATACCGAGGTGTGAGGCTCGCGAATTCACGTTGTACACAAAGCTACGCCTCACAGGTGGTGCTTTGATCATCACTACAAGACTTTGCTTTTTAACAGAAGCCCTGATCACTGCATCTTAGCATGCCACACAGACAATTCACACCGTGCAACTGATGGCTATCAATCACACAGAATAAATTCCTATGTTAGACACACTGTCCATTTGCAAGTCCGTTCTGGGTCTGAACGAAACCGGAGGCACTAAATACCTCGCAAACCCATCGATCACCACGTACGTCTGGACGATCACCACTCATTATCCATATTTCGGGATGCCTCCCAATCAGGACCTCGGTTACCATCCAAACGAGGTGAAGATCTCCGGTCTTCGACCACCGTCTTCATCTTCAATTTCTTATCGTCGATTCAGTTATTCAGAATGGGATAAACCCGGTCTTTTTGAGCAACTCGCGTATATAATAAATAAGTGCAGCACTAACATACACACGCATCATTTCAATTCATTAGTCACTAACCGTTAATCAGTAAGAGAACGATTTCCCAAATATTAACCCCGAAGGCTGAAACCAACATCAGATCAACACCCAGAAACCATTCGACTTAGCCAACCTTCAGTTAATTTCTAAATCACATCCATATTGTTTATAATATTTTATAACGATTTATCGCTATTTTTATTTATTTTGAAATAGCCAATTTATTCAAAACGACGCTTCGGGCCATAACGCGGCCGTGACACTGTTTTTCTTCAGATTTGATTTACACATATCTGAAAATATAACTGTTGGATCTTCACAAAATTTCCATCATTAGAAAGATCTTTTCAAAACAAATCCAACGGTTCCGGTTTCGGGAAAATCCGACTGTCGGATCTCCTGGTACCATCATTTGAAGTTTCGATTTCAAAATACGAACTGCAGCGTCGTTATTCGATTAAATATAATTATATATATATATAATCGATTCTGGCGCTGTTTTTCTTCAGATTTGAATTAAACATTTCAGACAATCCAACCGTTGGATTTTTACAAAGTTGGTGCCGTTGGAAAGATATTTCCAAAGCGAACCCAACGGTTGCGGTTTCGGGAAAATCCGATGGCCGGATCTCTAGGTATAATCATTTGAAATCACGGTTTCAAAATACGAACTACAGCGTTATTATTCGATATATTTCAATTCTATTTATATATATATATCGATTCTTCGATTTCAAAACTATATTCTTTTCATACATTGGATAAAAATGATATTTTTATCCAACTGTCTTCTATTTCAACACTTCACTATTTTTAACAATACATGTATATAATAAAAATGTGATTTTTAATGTAAAACAATTTATTTCAAAACATGATTATTTTATATATTTCATATAGGTGATAAAAATAGGATTTTTATTATAAAACAATTTATTTCAAAACAAGATTATTTTATACATTTCATATTTGTGTTAAAAATGGGATTTTTATTATAAAACAATTTCTTTCAAAATATGAATACCATTCAACACATGAATTTCAATTCAACGAATGAATATCGATTCAACACATGATGGTTTTCTATAGTTTCTATATATAGATAAAAATGTGATTTTTATATTTAAAACACGAATACCATTCAACACATGAATTTCAATTCAACGAATGAATATCGATTCAACACATGAAGGTTTTCTATAGTTTGTATATATAGATAAAAATGTGATTTTTATATTTAAAACACGAATACCATTCAACACATGAATTTCAATTCAACGAATGAATATCGATTCAACACATGAAGGTTTTCTATAGTTTGTATATATAGATAAAAATGTGATTTTTATATTTAAAACACGAATACCATTGAACACATGAATTTCAATTCAACGAAAGAATATCGATTCAACACATGAAGGTTTTCTATTCAACAATTAAATATAATTTCAACAAATGAAAATAATTCAAACATATGAATATTATTCAAAATTTCGGCAGCATAACGGCAGGGTAGTTAAAACCGGGGCCGTCCCTAGTACGGCTCCTCGCTCTACCTTAAAGCCTCGCAGCTTTTGACAATGGGGAATCATGCATCTAGTTCGCACGCAGGCGGCATTTATATTTATTTCATTTCCACAAACTAATCCTATGTGGTTTCAACCAAATATTTCAGCCACAAACGGGTATTTTTCAACCACAAATCAATCAATTCCAACCACAAACAATTATAATCAACCATTCGCTATCAACCAATTTTCACACCAATCACAATCAATAAATATTGTCCATGGTTTGTGGACGAGGGGCGTATATATATATATATATATATATATATATATATATATATATATATATATATATATATTTGTATATAGCAATTCACTTCTATTTCAACACATATATAATTTTTACAACGCATATACAACTTATATATCGAACGTACAACTTATACAACGCTTATACAAGAGGTGTACAACGCTTATATAACTCATACATCGACTATATAATTTATACATCGTCATTTTCCATATCGTTTATAAATTAGAAATCTCACATTGGGTTCCACTCCACCAAAAATAGCAGAAGGCTCAGAAAAATAGGCGGTCTCTTCTAGAATGTAGAAGACGTCCACACGAGTCCACTGTCTCTTGTTTCACTGAATTTCGTCAATACACGAAAAAGATATGATTTTTCAAAGTTTTGCAACACTTTAAAGCGTCAAAATCATTTCAAAATATACACAGCCGTACCTTTCAAAATTGCTCAAAACTAGGTTTTAAAAATTCCAGAAATCCGTAGCACTTCGTCCCGATCAGGTTGTGTGACGTCGAAGAGGGTCGAAAGGGCTACGCGGCGATGGAGGGCTTGGCCAGTTCGACGCTGGCAGGTGGTCGGGGCGGCGGTCTGAAGGTGGCGACTTTGGAGGAGAATATCTCGTCGACGGCGCAACGATAGGGGATGCTCCAGCTATGGATTTGAAGAGCTCGACGAGGGCTACAAAATCCTCAACAGGAGGAAGGTGTAATTTCACTTGTAGGAGGAGGAATCGGGGAGGAAAGGATTGAACGAGTTCCGCCGTTCGCGATTTGGGGGAGAGAGAATAGCGGGAGGGGGGGGGGGGTGTTTCTGACGTGGACCAGTAGTTTTTAGTTTTTATTTATTTACTTATAAAGTTTTAAAAATCCGAAAATTCCCCTTGCCTGCTGCGAACCCCAATCCAAACCCAACGACTGTCGTCCCTAGCGTTTTACCCCCATTCCGAACACAATGGGATATGTTTCATAGGCCCATTCGACTGTTTCAATCAGTTTCCATTCAATTTAAAATATATAACATTCAATATTTGATTTGAACGTACATTGCAATTTGCCAGGGCCACAAACTGATTTGAAAAATTCTAGAAAAATAAATCTGGCTATGTTTTGACGATACGGTCCCAACAAAACTAGTTTCGTCAAATTCTGAGACCGTTTGCAAAAAGGCCCATTTCTGGTCGATCCAATTTAACTGTAATTGACCAAAACACATTTTCCTTTGCCACGCTTACATACTAGCTTCAAAAATTATGAAATTTGAAACCTAGCAATAACTTTACATCCCGGATCCAGCAAAAATGGTTTCGTCGAATTCTGAGGTCGTTTGCAAAATGGCCAATTTTACGGGCTATATAAATTCCATAGCGACCTTTCTAAAAATTCATTTGGCCATAACTTTTGCTTTCCGCTATGAAACTTCGATTTTTCAGATTCGTTAGAAAGGTATTCACTAACAGATTTAAATATTTTTGGTTTCACTCAAATCCGTTTTGTTTTGCACCCGGTATAGTCCGACAAAGTTTGAAATGAAAATTTGAAACTACCGCGTCATTTCAGGCCTTGTTTATAATTAGAATTAATTATATTCGTTTTCAAATGTCGATTCAAACTCACTTTTCATCGCTATTATTTGAAATATTTATTTTAAATATTTAAAATCCATTATTTTAGCCAATTTAAAATTTTTAAATTGGTTCAGATTTTCTGGGTCGTTACAATTTCACAATTAATCGGGTTAAAGAACGAATGTCATTAAAAACATAGTTCACGATAAACCCAAAATCAACTTTCATTTCAATTCCAATTAAATGTTAATTAATTGCTAAACTTCTCTAAATATTAATTAGAAGATTTTTTCTTTTCTCAACTGGGTTTAAGAATAGTGTTGATGAAGACACCATTCATGAAAAACCCCAAATCCAATTTAATATTAAATACAAGGCTCTGAATAGAAATTATATCAGCTTATATTCAACACCAAATTCTGAAACTAATGGATATCGCATTGGGAATAACGATATCTGTATCTTTCAAATTCCCGTAACAATATCCATATAACCACGGAATCCAATATCGAAATATTCCGATGATTATTTCCAATCCAATCCATTTAAATTTATTTATTGGAAAATTCTGGTTATTTTTAAAACCATTTGAAATCCAATTTATTTCTTTAAAAATATTGGATTATTATTCTAGTTAATAACTAGTTCATTTTGATAAAAATATTTTTTTATCTTTACAAATGTGGAATTTTTAATCCTAATTCTTTCTAAATCATTTATTATGATTTTGCACAAATTATTAGTATTTTTAATAATTTTATTAAGGCCCTTTCAGTCGATTTCCATAAACAGTCATCGAGCAGCACTTACAACGGCCTTTTCCAAATTTGATTTGGACATAATTCCAAATCCAACCGTTAGATTTCAAATCTCTTATATTCGTTGGAAAGCCCATTCCGATATGAACCCAATGGTTTCGGTTTTAAGAGAACCCGACAATCGGATCTCCCGTAATGTCAGTTCGAAGTCAATGGTCGAAATTCGCGAACGGTCGCGGCGCGGCGCGTTCTATTCAGGCCATTAATATATATATATATATATATATATAATATTATATATATTTCATTAATTTCCATTTAAAACATATTTTATAAATTCGTTTTAAAATCGATTCCCACATTCATTTCAATTTTAAATCAAAATTGAATACTCTTTATCATTATAATATTTAAATGATAATATTTTCAAAATATCATATTTTGAAATGATTTCTTTTTTGATATTCATTATAAAAATGAATAAAATCGATATAAATATCGTTTGCATTAAAATGGCACAAATCTAAACAACACAGCTTCATATATTTCAATATTTTCCTGTCCATCCAAAATCGGACATCAAATTCACATTTTAATCCTTTATTAAATATTATTTTAAAATACTTCCTTACTTTAAAATATTCGTTCTTTTGAATTGGAATCAGACCCAATCAATTACCATATAATGTTATTTGTATGGATCTCACACAACACACGTATACCACAACAATGATAAACAATCAACCATCAGCCAGAGTGCACTACACAACTGCATAAGCATTAAATATAAATAATTAACGCTTACAACAGTCTGTCAACAATTCAATTGACATACAACCAAACAATTGGGATTAGTGTATGTCAAATATCATCACAATACCCGTGTGGGGTTTCAACCAACAAATAATTATTATTATTTGTGCACTTGGGCGATGTGTAAAAAATATCCTCCCAATCGATATCACAAAAATAGGCGAGCATAAAAATGTTGTCCGACCTGTAAATGGATGTGTAAACTTATTTTTAACTATCCAATAATTATTTTATTTATCGCAGTTATAAGCTAAAAGTAATATTTTCAACTTACTAATTGTTTCTAACACTTTATAGAAAATTTAGGCAGCATAACGGCACAATACAGGAACCGGAATAAGGTCTAGCCTTATCCCTTGCCTAATACTGGCTCGCGCCATACAAAAACCAATTCCAATCCAATTCACATCCAAATCAAATCCAAACAAATAAATCAATCAATATCCAAATTTCCACAATACAATCCAAACAAACAACCATGGTTTGTACAATAAAATAGTGTCGGGGGATTCTAAGCGCCATCTGCATCCTAGTATATATTTAACTATAAAATAAATTGAGTGAGAAGGAGTTATTTCAGCGCATTGTGTTCTCCTCCGTGATTTCAGCGCAATCTATTTCACGCATTTTATATTAAAAATTACATTTTTAAACAATGCTATTTACATTAAAAGTCATATTTTTATAACGCTATCTATATAATAAAAAATCATATTTTTATAACGCTATCAATATAATAAAAATCATATTTTTGTAGCGCTATCTATATAATAAAAATCATATTTTTAATTCAATGTTATATATATAAAAATCACATTTTTATTCGATGTTCTTATATTTTTTAAAACTGAAAATAAAACGATGCTAATTCATTTTTAAAAATTACATTTTTAAATCATTGCTATTTCATAAATTTAAAATTCATATTTTTAAATCAAAGCTATATACATAGAAATCATATTTTTTTTACCAAAGCTATATAAATAAAAATTACATTTTTATACTATTCCATTATATATAAAAATCAGATTTTTTAAATAATGTTTTTATATATAAAAATATCAGATTTTTAAACGATGCTTATATATATAAAAAACAAATTTTTAAACAATGCTTATATATATATATATATAAATCAGATTTTTAATCTACTATATATATAAAAAATCGTATCGTTATTAGAAGAACTCAGATATTTTTCTAGGATTTCTAGCAAATGGGGAGTCCACAGTGGTGCTGAGTGGCGGAGGAGGGGCGCTGGTGGTCGAGAAGGTGGTGGGGGTCCATTCAGGTAGCGGCGTGGCAGTGGGGGCCGGCACTGTTCGATTTTAGGTGGTTTGGATCGTTGATTGGAGGAAGGAGAGAGAGAGAGGGGCGCGACTATCAGAGGGGGGGTGTGCGACGGAGGCGGAACAGTTGGGGGGTGATTGCCTGAGCGGCGGTGGGATCTGGTGCGGTGAGCTGAGGGTTAAGGGGGATTTGCTTTTTTTTTTTATTTCAAACAATAGTGGAGAGAGAGAAAGCAAGGGTTTACTTTATAGAATAATATATATTTTTTATTTAATTTATTTCCAAAAAATTACTTTTTTATTCGAACTCCAAATCGAACCCAACGACAGTCACTCCTAGCCAAATACCCCCATTTCGGACACAAAGGGATTTGTCTGGTAAGCCAATTCAATTGTTACAATCAGTTTTCGTCAACATTAAAATATATAACAATCAATATTCAATTTGAATGTACATTTTAATTTACCGGGGCCACATACTGACTCCAAAAATTCCCGAAAAATAAATCTTGCCATGTTTTGATGATACGGTCCTAACAAAACTAATTTCGTTGAATTTGGAGACTATTTGATAAATGGTCATTTTCCTGTCGATTAAATTCAATTTGAAAGTGCCAAACGTGTTTAATTTCACCACGCTCACATATTAATTCCAAAAATTATGAAAATTGGAATTTAGCAATAATTGACATTCAGGATCCAGCAAAAGTGGTTTCATCAAAAATGGAGGTCGTTTGCAAAACGGCTATTTTTAAGGGCTTTATATATATATATATATATTGGAAATTGGTAAACATATATTAACTAGAGAAACATTACATTTTAACGGTTAGCATACCAACCGGATCCTCAAAATCAAATAGACATACATAAATTACACACAGCAAATCAACCAAAAAATTGCTCCAAGATGCTGAACCAAGTGCAAACACCATCCACTTCAGGCCATTCTTCCATCAGCATCTCAATATCAAACCAGAAACCAGTCCCCTTCCAAGCAACTAAGTAGAGGTCAGCATAACAATCATCCCAATTTACATTTAGCTAGATCAAAACAATAGCATCCTCAACACCATACCCAAACAAACACAGAAAAAACCGATTCACCATTGCCACAAATTCCCAAAACGCAAAACCTAAAAAGGAGTTTCGAACATCGGATTGCACGAGACCGGAACTGGACACGAGCTTCAGAACGCTTGCAATGCCAGAACCCGGCTCCCAAACGTCTTCACCCCCGAATCTGAATACTCCATCATCAATCGGCAGAGCAATTGGAGAAAAACGTGTCAGCACCGAAGCGAAGATCTGGCGTAGCTGGGATGGAGTCTGATTTTGAAGCCGCCGGTGTTTCGATGTGGAAAAGTAGCGAGGCCGTAGATTAAAACGAAGGGTTCAAGCCGATCTTACCAGAAATGGAGAAAGCTAGGTCAAGAATCGTGATGGAAAGGAGAGCGACGGGGTTGAAACGCAGGAGGAAGATTACGAAAGAGAGGCGGCGGAAATCGCTTATGACCTAGTCCCCATTTTTGAGAAAGAAACGGCCAATATATATATATATATATATATATATATATATATATATATATGTATGTATGTATGTATGTATATATACATATATGTGTTATATATATATATATATATTCCATAGCGACTATTTTAAATTTTAAACTGGGCATAACTTTCAATTTATATTATGAAATCTCTGTTTTTCACATTCGTTAGAAAGATATGATTAAACAGATTCTAATATTTTTGGTTTTACTGAAATCCGATTTATTTTGAATCCTATACGTTCATTTAAAATTTAAAATCGAATTTTCAAACTGCCACACCATTTCAGGCTCGTTTTATAATTAAAATAAGTTTATACATTCTAACTTCGATTTAAATAAATTTTTAATCGTTATTATTTAAAATAAATCACTTTAAATTCTCAAAATCCATTAAATTAGCTAAAATAAAAAAAAATTAAATTGGTTTTGAATATCCGGGTTGTTACACAAACAATCTAACATCCAATTTGGCATGTCCCTCAACCAACGTCTCGATAGTGAAATATCGATGGTCTCTAGATTTAGCTATAGTCCTTCCGCATCGCACTGACTGTCGATGTCCGGTATCAGACGATTAATATCCTTAATTTGGTTGTGACCAACCTCTCCCGAGGCTAATCACCTGAAGCCATCCGCCACAGCCTTATGACTGCCAAGTCTACAGTTGCAATCAAGGTATACCCACTGGGTGGTATCGTGCTGACCCCCACCTCTGCAAGTACAGCTTGAGCGTGTACCACAACAGAGGACCACCACAGAGTACCCTACCACGTCCCTCGGAAGTCGCGTGCTTCCCTCCGGTCCCGCAGAGACAACAAGTAGAATATCAAGCGGAATAATAAGATGGACGTGCTCCTCTTGTGTCTCCAGACACCACGATGATTTACCTACATTGGGTTCTTCACCTTCGTACGTGCAGATTGGTCCAAGCGCGTCACACAAACATTTTATTAGACCCTATGTCTAATCTTTTAATTGCGCCCTTCCTTTAACGACAGTAATCTACAACCTTTTACCTCGGATTGTAATTAACGAAAGTAATCTACAACCCCTTTTATTACCATGTCAATTACATGTTTACAAGTTCAATAACATGTTTTACTTAATGTGTAATTAAGTATACCCTTCACTAATTCTCAGGTTTTCGTATGACATGTCTACTTAATTAGGATGCGTTTTTTACAGGTCCCTATTAAGTATCAAAATTAGGCTCACATCCGGTCATAGTTATAAATATAAACCCAACCCCTATTTTTGAATTCCGTCTCCTTTTTTGTGGATCCGCTTCCTACCTTCTAGTTTCGCCTCATTCTTCTTTTCACGTCGCTTCCTTCATTTCCTACCAGAAAACAATGCAGCACATAGTAAACAAAAAAATTTCAAAAATTTGCAAACAATCCTAAAAGCCCACGCCAATAAAAAAAAAGTTGCATACATGTATGCAACTATTGCATAAAGGAAATTCAGCTAACATTTTTGCCTGCAGATTTGTTGCACACATGTGTGCATGTTTTCGAATTATTTGCACAGTTGAATGCAAATTAAAATGAACTGAGTTTCACGGTTATGAATTAGTGCACATTTTCATGCAAGAATGAAGCAATACTTGCATAGAAATATGCAAAATCATCAAATGCGGATGCAACACTGGAATACTTGCACATATATTGTAACACCCCACCTCCGCCAGTGCCACTCTTGCAAGGACACTGACTTTGGAGGGGCGTTTAAATCAGGTAATCATGCATGCAGATATCACAAGACAGAACATATAAGTAAAAACAGGGTAAGTATAGCAGCGGATAAAAGCTAGCATATCAAATCCATAGGTTAAGTTACAACACAGTACTTAATTATTTTCCATAAACAAAGTCTAGAAACATAAAACTTGTAACTGAAAAGGAAAAACATGAAGTAGCTATCCCCAAGTAGAAAACCATAGCAAGCTTAAGTCCGAAGCATACATGAGCTATCCAAGAAAAGCAGCTAAGATCCAAGCTAAGTGCTGGTATTCCCGCCCTGTAAACCTGGGGGGGGGGGGGGAAACGAAAGAAAAGAGGCGAAAGAAAATGGGTCAGTCAAAAGACTGGTAAGTCCTATCTACAATTGTACAACAACTAATAAAGTTAACAATATATATAAACAAGGATGAGTCATAGGATGATAACTGGCATGGTAAGAAGTCAACAGGATAGATCAAATGTGGTACCGCATAAACAAGATTGAGGTTTGCACCAAGTGTACTAGTATCACAAGTCGTGTCAAGTGTAAACAACAGGTGATCCCCAGGCCCAAGTTTGACCCACCATCATGAATGACCTAAATCAAGGCCCAACTAGCACGGTCTAGTCGATCGGCTCCCTACAGCCTAACTCGTCAAGTGTCGGTGTCATACGGCCCAACTACGAAGTGTAGCTAAACTGTGCTAGGTCCACCCTAGGGTGTATCAAGTCCTAGGGTGTCAACCCCTGACACAAACCAAGCACGCACAGTTTAAAACTACTGGTGCCCGTGCCTGCTTTTTCAACTCCGGACCATGTGCACGACCCTGGCCCGCCTGAACCTACACCGGCGCACCTACACAGCCGTCGTTTTGGTCTCTTACATGTCACCCCTGTAATCGTGCCCCACCCTAGCCTAGTCCCTAGGGTATCATGATACATCCAAGAGGGTTACTGGTGCAAAGGACCACGTAACTAGGGTTTCCTTAATGGGTTAAACGTGGTTAACCCAACTCATCTAAGTACCAAGTTGGTTAAGTCTACCCAAGGTTCATGACTTAACCCTACCAACCCATCGTGTTTAATTGGTTAAGTATTCAAGCGGTCCATGACTTAACCCTACCATGTGGCATTAATTAATTTAATGCACCCAACCTCTCACATTAGACCTTGTTGTGGTTACTAGTTAGGCCGGGCGGGTCCGGGTAGGTTTACACCACAACTTAGTCTAACCTCGGGTCTTACGTGCGACATGACCAACTACTCACATTGGGTCCTATTGCTTGTAGCCACTAGTTAAGCCGGTCGGTTCCGGGTAGGTTTATGCTACAAGCTCAACCCAACCTCGAGTTGGCCATTCTCATGTTTTCTAAGTGTCATGTCCATCACATTACAAGTTTTCAAGCAATTGGGTAGACCTAACTTAATAGGTAAATTCCCAATGGGTAGACCTAACTTAATAGGTAAATTCCCAAGCTTATGTTTTTATGTCTTTTAAGTTTACCCAATCCCAAACGCAATCCCATCGCTTACATATCGCAATAGCGCATAGAGGATACAAAGAGGGAACTTGGCATAATCATGACATAGAGGGGTTGGAGCCACAAGTTAAACATGGTGGCATGAGACAAAGATGTGAACATAAACTTGCATATCATGTTATCAACTTGCAAAATATTCATAAGCATGCATAACATCATTTTAACTTGCATAGTGTTCATATGCATGCATAACATGGTTTCAACTTGCATAAGGTTCATATGCATGCATCACATCAAACTTGGCAAATAGGTGGAACATGGCCATAGATAGCATGAGATAAGGGCTAGTAACATGCATATAACATTATATGCATGTTAATGCAAGGGTTATGAGAGTTTCAAAGTTGCATTATGCAACATTTCCAACCAAAGATCATATCTTTCTATGCATAAAGCCAAGGTAATGACTTTACTAACATGCATAGAGTAATCTTATGCATGAAATCATAAGATCAAAGCACATATCATGATTAACCCCAAACTCAAACTTGAAACATAACATATTAACTTTATAGTTAAAATACAAGAGTAGAAATAGGCTTACTATGCTATGAAGACTCAAATGAGTATAGCAAATGTAAGAAACCCCTTATGCAACTAATTAAAACCCCAAAATGCAAGCAAACTTGATCAAGACCCCTCCTTTATGATGCCAATAGAGAAACAAGACTTAAATGCAAGCTAAAGAGGATCATACAAGCCTAAATACACTTGTATGCATGGGAATCTCTTGAAAATTGATTTAGGAATTTATGAAGAGAGTGGAGGCCATGAGGGGATTGATTTTGCCATAGTTTAGTTGTAGGATAGATTAATGAGGATTTAGGGTAGGTTAGGGTCTTATTTATAGATTAGGCTAGTGATTTAGACCATAGGATTAAACCCTAGTTCTCATTTCAGCCCTCCAAATCGAATCTGGCCCTCTGGCTCAACACATTCTCAAGATGGTGCACCAGGCAGGACTGGGCGTCTGAGCCAAGTCGACAGGGCTGTCGACCTGGTCAGACCCAGTCGACTCCCAAGTCGACAGGGCTGTCGACTTGGGTACTGTGGCGGGAATTTTCCCGCCTTGGCCCAACTGGCCCAATTTCCAAGCTTAGATTTGAATTTGAAAATCTGTTTTTATTTAGAAATTTTCTGAAAACTTTGTTGGGCCTTAATCGGGTCATACGGACTCCGATTTTCGAAAACTCGGACTCTATTTCGCATGCTTTTCCGAGACGAACGCAATGGCATAGCCCATTTCCCTTAATTCAGATTTTATTATTTAATTCTGCCTTGTTTTGTGTTATATCTTGTTATTAAAATACGGGTTATTACATATATATGCATAAAATTGGAATTCATGAATAATATTATGCATTTAACTGTATTTTTTCATTTTTTTTGTTGTTATTTGCTTTTTGCGTGTTTTTTAACTTTTTTCAGTGATTATTTTGTCAAATGCATAATTTAATTAAATAATAATTTTAATGTTTTTTTAATTTTTTTATTCATTTTTTTTGCTACTTTTGAAAAATAGGGACCTAATTTATGATAAGTTTATGATCGGATGTGAGCCTAATTAAGTTTTCTTTTAGGAACTCGAGCCTTATTTTCACTAATAATTAAGTATAACTTATTTCATTTCATAAGTCTACTTTATTCTTTCTTCTTTAATCATCACCTCGTCTTACACTATCATCACAACATGTTGTTGTTACTTATTAACTTAGTTCTCCTAACTAAGGTTTAATAATAAGTTCTCTTTCCATTTACTATAAACCATGTTATATTTCCACTTGTCCCTAGGACAAGCTTACCTATTATATTACATTCTCGTTAATATAATTAATTATAATAGGGTATATTCCTCGTTCTTCACATTTTCCCCTGGTTTCTTAACATTAACCAAACTTTTACTGTTATAACATTCCTTCAATTACTGTCTTGTATATTCTCATTATTAAAGGAAAATATTTCACATACCTTATTAGACTGATCAGTGGAAAGATATAAAGATTCATTTCCATAACGCACATAAATCAAGATCTGTAGTTGGAAGCTATTTATTTTACTTTCATCGTGAATATATATATATATATATATATATCTTTTTATTTGATTAGTGTGCAATACTGTAAAAGAATCCATATTTCACACTACTCTGTTTTTCCCTTTCTTTTCGTACAACTACGTTCTTACTATTTTTACTATTATGGAAATGTATCGATTTTTTCTCAAATCCATCCAACTCAGTTCACTACAAATTTTTCCTTTTTATTTTCTGAGTTAGATGTTATTTACAATTTCCCAATCACTATAAATTTTCCATACAAATTAGGAACATCTATTCTTTTTCCATTATTCCTAATTTCACTGTTATTTGATTTACAATATATCCAATTTTTCATTAAACAACAATTTCAGTAATATATTCACATTTATTGTAAATCCAACAATTTCAGTATTGTAGTAATTTATAATCCAAACAAAATAGATTTGTATAACAGTATATTCTTAACATTCATAGGAAATAAATCATATCGCAATTACCACAATTTACTGTTATTTAACATGTTAAGGATAACGGAGAATGTAAACAGTAAATATATCATTATCCAAAAGGTATAATTCTAAATCTACTCATCTAACAGCTTTCCAATCCTTGAATCTGATTCAAAACTATGATTTTGTGGTCTTCCTAACTGAATCTAATATTAAACAATCACGAATTTAAAAATCTGATACTAAAAGAAGAGGGAAAGAAGAAAAGAAACCTAAATAAATCAGATTCAAGAACTTACCTCACGTTGATCAGAATTCTGAACACCTATGTTGTAGATTTACATTCTTTATCTTCACATCTTCAATAAAATTCTGAACACCTATGTTGTAGATTTACATTCTTTATCTTCAAATCTTGAAACAAAATTTCCTAAAGCTAATTTTCTAATTATCAAAGATTTGGAGAGGAAAGAAAATTGCAGAGCCTTGGCGTTGTCTCGGAAAATATATGAGTCACTCAGTTTTGTCCCACTTATATTTTACATAAGTCGGGTTTAATATTTTGTGCTATGGTTGCTAATTGTTGAATGTTTTTTAATTATATATATATACATTGAATGAATTGATGAAATTAAACGTTTATTTAATTTTAATTGAAAACCAAATCGTTATTCTAACAGTTTGACCCAATTGAGGTAACTTGCCTTGTTGGTCACGTTTATGATATAAATGTGTTTAATTTGATAAATTGTTTGAATTGTTTTTTTAATGTTAAATAAATCGGGTGTTGTTAAATAATCGTTATTTACTATTATAGAAATTATCGGTTAAGTTGAATGGAGTGATTTTATTTGAGGTAACCTATTTGGATGCAGGGAATGACAGGTTGGAGGGATCCAACTGGATTCCTCACTAATAGTTGTTAAATTTTATTATATTATAATATTTGTTGAAATATGAAATTGCGATGTAGGGATTGATAGGTCAAAGAAATCCAACATGACTCCTTACTAATATTGACGAAGTTTATCAATATGATTGGATGTGTGTGATTTAACTTGAAATTGGTAGACATTTGCCTCTTTAGTACCATTGATAAAATAAAAGATTTTTGGAATCGACGTTAAATCGATTATTTACGTTTTTCAAAGTTATATTTATATGTTTGAAATATGAAATTTATTTTAAAGGTTGAAGTTTCCATTTACGTTTTTATAATTATTTAAATTATAAATTAATGGAATTCTAAGTTATTAATAAATAAATAGTTAAGTTGTATAAACAGAATTGAAATGATAAAATGGTTGGGTATAGGCCTCATGTGTCGTAAATGAATTTTTAAAAGATTTCAAAATATTGAAATGGACTAATGGAATTGCAAATGTATGTGAATTGATTTGAAAGAGATTAAAAGGATTTTTCGTAATTAATGAACGTTTTTGGTAAACGTTGTTTATAAAAGTACAAAATATGATTAAATAGCATTCATGGATGAGATTAGCAAATAAATGGATTTGGAAATGGAATGTGAGTATAGGCGTGTAATTTTAAAATGTGAAACCAATATTTATATTGGATTTAAAGCCTAGTATTTTAAATGGTTTAGTAAATGGATATCGACTAGACTTGGAAATTTATAACACTGGTTTATAATTGTTAAGAGAATTTTTTTTTTGGAAAATCAGTTAAGGAATTATGTTATTAATTCGGAAATGAAAATGGTTTGGTAAACCAATATTATAAAAGAAGTTAAGTGAGTTTTGAGAAATAAACTTAAATGGCTAAGTTATTGATAAATATAAATTTTAATAATTAAGATTATTGTTTTCGTATATAATAAGGAATTCATGGACTGTAACACTATTGTTATGAGAAATGATTTCCAAAGGAATATGAAGTGGTTTTAAAAAACTAGAATCTGTTGTACATTGGTTGAATAGAGTAAGTTTTGACGTGTCAATCTGATGTTGGTTTCGGCCTTCGAGGTTATATACTTAGAGATTTATTCACTTACCATTTTACAATGGGAAGCTAATGAAGTATAAGTGTAATGATAATTCAATATTCTTATATTGAATAAGAAAATGGAAATGTTTTCCTAATATGGTAAGAATTAGATATTTTAATTTTTAAATAATGACTAGTTAATTAAAGAGGCTAAATGATGCTAGGTATTGAATCATTGGATTTGTTTTCTTTTTATAAATGATTATTTATTTGATAGTTAAATATCCAACTATCAAATCTGACTTATACGATTGTTGGTACGGAAAGATTGGGATCGAATTTATATTTGAAATCAATTCTGAACCAATGAATATGTGGAAGATGCATATTAAAGGTGGATAAATTTAAGACCGTGGTTCACAAACCGAAGGGCTACTTGATAAATTACTCTGAATTGCAACCTGAGTATTTTGATGGTAATTCAGTCGTGATTAGAATCTGCGGATTGCAAGGACTGCTAGCTATTGATCCTTTGGGGTAGTTCCTATATAAGGATGTGGCAGGAGGGTACCTTCGGTTCATCCTGTTCCTTGATGACTTGTATGGACGAATGTCTGACAGAGTATTTCCAAAGGATCACGTACACTGATTTCCTCACATGTATTTATGTTGGTGGCGGAGAAGACATCTTCTCTTAGCTTAACACCCAGAGTATTTTTCTGGATGTCAATTAGTGATTTGACGGATCTGACAATGTGACATTCAAAGTGAATGAAGACGTAATAGTTTCTAAAAGGTAATAGTAATCTCAAGCCTGACAACCGGGAAACGACAAAAATCGAGCAGACAACATAGTTATGTGGGTCGCTCCCATCAGGCTGTATTGTCACCATCTACAAAAAATTCTATTTATTCTTCTTTCATTTATGTACCTCCTGGGAATTACGGTGGTCACGACAAAAATCCGTAGGGTGGAAATTTTGGGTACACTCAAAGGAATGAGTGGTTGGTCATGTGTGGCCGAGATGCAAGATGTTGTTGTTGGACTCCAATGTATACCCTCTGGAGTACACTGATCGGAAGGTGGTTCCATACCTTGTCATAGTCGGAATCCAATCCACAATAAGAGCCTATGCTTTTTGATTATATGCTACGCATATAGAGCATGAGATGCAAGCATTCCGCTATATGGTTTTTTTTTTTTGATTAGACACTATTATAATATCAGAATTGTATTTGATATCCAAAATGTTTTGGGTTATCATAAGGTAAAACCGTCCGTATTATATGTGGGCTGGTCTTACGATTATCCTTTTCTTTCGAAAAGATTTTTCTACTTTAATATTAATTTGAATGTAATCTATAAACTTGACGAATTTTCTCACGCTGATTCACTAGACTGATCCTAGCGTTTGCAAAGCTCGGTTCAAACCGGGTTTTACAGGTTCAGGTTATCGAATGCTATGAAGTCCATAGATGTGTTGGAGAAGTCCAGACGTATGATGTTATCTAGTATTTATTCCGCTGTGTGTTATTTGAGGATAGGTTATTGTAACTGTCCAGATGTATTTGATGTTGATGTACTCTGATGATTGTAAGTATTATTTCAAGCTCTCAATAAAGATTTATTTCGAAATTGTATTTTTTTCCGCTGCGATGTGAGACTCTGATTCTGTGTTGGTTCTACTTCTTATTTTTTTAATATAAAATTTCTTTCTTTCTTATCTCTCCCTCTGGTTTCTTTTTATTAACTATCTGATGTTTTGGATACTTGGAGTTTGGCAAATAAAACAGTTTATGTATTATTATCGAAATTCGGGTATCAAATTCCGCCGGGTCATTACAGTGGTATCAGAGCATAAGGTTAAGTAATAACCTTGGCTCTGTGGCGTAACTCGATAGATATGGGGTTAGTAATACCCTAAATTGGGTTTGAGTGTGTGTTTATGTCTCTCTCTCTCTCTCTCTCTCTCTATATATATATATATATATGAGAGCATATCTATAGATTTTATACATAAATGTTTTGTATTGTGTTATTTGATCGGTTCAATATTGAACTTGCAATGGACACAATATTGTTTTGTAAAGAGGGTAAATGAAATAATTTTGCCCAAAAAATATTTTTGTATAGAAAGAAATAATTTTATCAAATTATTGAGATATTGGTTTGTCTGTTTGGTTGGTTTGAATAGAATTCAAATTGAATTAAACTTTTTGAAATGGTTTAATATAGAAAAAAGAGGATTTCAATGTAAATGAGAATTAATAAATCAAAACTTGGATTTTTAAACGGAAGTAAACTACTTGAAAATTAGTTAGTTAATGGAATATGGAATTAGAACTTAACTTGGTTAAGTGGATTTAAGAATGGATGCAGAGATGAAACTAGATAAAATATTTTTTAAGTTGGAAATTGAATGAATAATAATTAAATAGAAACCAATCAGATATTAACCGATTGATGCTTAAATATGTTAAACTAAAGTAAATATTAATATTGAATGTAAATTCAATTGATTTGATTAAGTTGGTTGTGCATTTGTTGTTGATTGGTCGATTGATTGTTTGTTTAGTTGGTTGAATGAGATTCATCAAAAGTTAAATGAATTGGAAACTAAGAAAATGAATTCCAGTATTATAAGTTGAATGGGATCGTTTATGAATTAAAACTGGATAATTTAACACTGTATTTGAATGATGTTTCATATTTAAATTTAATTTTTAGAATTGTTGCAGCTACACTTGTTGATCAATAAGTGTTATTTAGGAATTTCATGTGTTTGTTACTTACATATTGAATTGAGTTAAGTACAGGTGCCAGAAGACTATGAGGATAGATTTTGGTTGCATAGATCGCATATAAGTTGAGCAAGTATGCTCAATAGCACTCGTAAAAGGTACTCCTATGCGAAAATATAAATTTTGGCTTTTGAATTTTGATTTTCCGACCGTGTAGGTCGCTGTATATATTTATTGTTCCAACGATATTGCATAAATCCCTCCGTGCAGGGGAGACTCTACCGAATTTTTCAGGGAATTTAATATGTTAGAAAATTTTGGATTTCTTTAAAAAATATATTCACAATAATGAATTGGTTTTTGATTTCAAATAAATTGGATTGTAGAAAAGTTAACGAGTTGTAGCATTTTTCCCACCTTGATAATTTCGGGGACGAAATTCTTTTAAGGAGGGAGGAATGTAACGTCCCGTATTTTTTATTTTCATATATTTAATTTATTTTATTATTTTAAATTTTGATTTAGAAATAGAAATGGATTTTATATAGAATTCATTTATTAAAAACGAAGTTTGAACGTTAAATTTATATTTAATTTAAAACGAGGTCGTAACGTCGTGGTAGTTCGTAATATTGAGTTTTGAACTTCAATTGGATATATAGGATCCGATATAAGTCAGAATTCTGTGAAACAAGAAATGTTTGAATCTATTTGATTATAATTTTCTTATGAAAGAGAAATATTGAGACTTCATATTATAGACTGTTAGTTATGTCCAAATAAAATTTTCAAATAATCGCTATGAAATCGTTTATAAACTATAACGTTTATTTAATAAATTAAAAAGGATTTTTAATATAATTCGAATGTCGTTTAATCCAGAATTTTTAATGTTGAGTTTTAAACCCATATGAGGTTGTACTTGAAGCTATGTGATATTCCATTTGGATATTTATGATAATAATAATTTTTTATTATTTAATTGGATTATTTGGAATTTATTAAAGTTTTATCAATATTATTATAAGCCTTAAGAATGGTCATTTTGCAAACGGCCTCGGTTTTCGATGAAATTAGTTTCATTTGATCTGTAACATTAAAAATGATTGCATGAAACCAAATTTGTAGCAAACTGAGGTCGTATGTGACAACGGTAGCCATAAATGCTTAGTCGTTTTATGTAGCGCGTAAGAATGAGTATTTATGCATGACTTGAGCAAACCATCGAATTAAGCTGCAAAACAAATTCCATTGAATATGTATCGATGTTTACAGTCAGGACAGGGAGGTATTTCTTTATTTTTTTACAACGGGTATTTTGGTGTCCAAAATAGCGTCGTTTGGCGTGTAAAATAGCATTTCGGGAAATAGTCTCGGAATGTGACGAAATTTGTGTCCTTGGATCCATATTAGTAAACGAACTCCAGTTTCAAGGAAACTAATATTACTAATTCCCTAATGATTTATTATTATAGTATTTCAATTTTAAATTTAATTGGATTTATTTTGTGATCGTACTCAATTTAAACGCGTGTCGATTCACATATATGGGTTATAAAGGAATTTTCCCAAGCGACCTCGAATTCGACGAAACATTTTCCAACATGTCCGGAATATTGTTTTATGTTAGGATTTCCGTTCTCATCAAAAACGAAAGTCATATGTGGTAGTTTTTGTACGTTACTTCGCAACCAAGTTTGGTTTAATAATAAGGTCAGATTATCTCAAGTCCTTAATAAGTTTCAAAATTCACATCACGTCTGGTCCAACTTTTCATGTAAATTACATCCGTATTTTTTGAAAAATCATCAAAAAATCACCAAAAAAATCACGAAAATTCGTAATTAAATACAACAACTAATCATCATCAAAATCATGCGTTAAAACCACAAAAAAAAACATTAAAAACCAAAAAATAAACAGCAAAACAACAGTATTATGCATCAAAAGATGCACCTATTTGTACATAGTTGCATATATTTCAGTGATGCATCAAATTGCAATATAAATGCATACATTTATGCAGTTAAACTGCAATATACACATCCTTTTATGCGTATATTCAATTCTGGCATGTTTTTTCAAGCATTCACAGTTTTCAGACATTGTTGCATACATTTATGCACTTATACAGAATAAACGCATACATTCATGCACATTTTCATAAACCTTCATCCTTTTTATCTTTGTTTCATACATGTATGCACTTATACGGAATAGTTTCATACATGTATGCAACTATTCGTAACACATTCAGCTTAGTTCAACTTTGTATGCATACATGTACGCAACTATTGGTAGTAGTTGCATAAATGTATGCGTATATTCGTCCAGATTTTTCAATAGTGAACGCTGGATAAATATAAGCATGCAACTATTGGTAATAGTTGCATATATGTATGCAACTTTTTCTTTTCTTTTCAAAATG
The DNA here is from genome assembly GCA_030737875.1 of Allium sativum. Classification (NCBI taxonomy): domain Eukaryota; kingdom Viridiplantae; phylum Streptophyta; class Magnoliopsida; order Asparagales; family Amaryllidaceae; genus Allium; species Allium sativum. The sequence continues at coordinate 8,399,145 of CM060926.1, read as the reverse complement.
CTTCTGGGAATATTTATGATTGTTTTATATTTTAGCGCATAGTTTTTATGGAAAACACGTAACTTCGAAAAATAGGAACCCGCTTTAAATATAAAAGTTGGACTGGATGCCATTTGAATTTGCAAATATTTTAAGGACATGATCTTATTTTCACTTAATAATATTATAATCTATATCCTAGATATACATACAATTAATTAGTCAAACCCTTGATTATGCACGTTCGTGGTCCACACGCCAAATTATTTCCGCCTCCACTTTCAAAGCAACGAACGATCAGCATTTCACAAACTTCCCCTCCATTTTCTTTCAACCCACCAACCTAAATCGAAATCCCCTAATAGCAAAGATGTTCAGGCCAACGAGTTCTAGCAAACGATCGGTTGTGATCGAATTTAATGGCCTACGGGGATCAGAAATGGGCCACGAAGGCGCCGACATTCGTACATGATTGTTGGCGACTGGCGGGGTGGTGCGGCGAGCTGCTCCTAGCGATGGTAGCTGATGCTGAGGCGTTTGAACTGGCGCAGTCAGATGAACAATCGGACGTCGGAGATAGTTGCGGTGGTGAGGTGTTGAGAGGCTGCGAGTTCGTGTTTTCGGAAATCGTATGGGAACGAATACGCAGTACTACGAGTAGTAGAGAAAGTAACCTGCCGTATTATCCTTTAAGCAACGTAATTAAATTAATTTATCTAAGATTTGGCAATTAAGGTAATTAAGAAAACTAATTAATTTTTCTTCAATCGTGGACAGGTCGGTAGGAGGATTTTGAAGTGCAGAAGAAAATGAATGGTGTAGGGAAGCAATTTGAGCTGGCCCCGTATAGCGTAATTAATGAAATTAGTCTATATAAATAGTTAATTAAGAAATTTAGTACAATTAAACTCATATTAAGTTAAAACATTAATAACTCTCACATATATTAACAGAATTGGACCAAACAAGTTGCAATGCAATCGTGATGACGAATGCTACATTTTGGAACTGTTCTGGATAGAAATAGAGACATCAGGAATTTACAGTTAAATTAAATGACTGTTTAATTTAACTATAACCAAAACGCTATGTGCATAATTCAAATTTTCAAGTTACATAAATACCCTAATATTATTTTTGGGTGATACTTATTGCATACTTTAATCTTTCATAGCAAATCATAAAGGACAAAAGGTAACTTGGGACCATCCACCTTTTCCATTTCAATAAATCTCAGGACTTTGCACTTGAATATAAATATTTATATGCGTAACACAATAGATGGAACTATTTAAACGAAAGTGGTAGAGCAAACATATCAGATTTAGAGCACATCCATAACCGTGAGAGCCAACAAATATGAAACCAGTCTAGCACAATAAAATATTTAAAGCACCTCATCGAATAAAATCCAAAAAACATGTTTTTTTTAGTAATAAAGCATAAGTTAATAGCTACTCTGAAGACTGGATACAAGTAAATATAGATATTCAAGATTATAAGTGGTTGTATATAAAAGCCTCTCAGATGGAAAAATGACCCGGTAGTGATATACTTTAAATGTGTTATATTGGCTTCTCGTTATAGTTCAAAAAAATCAAGTTGAAGAGAAACAGATTTACAAAAGCTTTAAAGGTGGGTGTTACAGCAAAATTAATACATAATTGCTTATGAATAATTTTCTAACCTTTTAATCAGCAAAAGTACAAAAAAACTTTTATATATTCAATTTATAGAAGTGCCAAATTGCACTACTGAATGAATCTCAATACCGTTTAATCGTATTTCAAGTAAATGTATATTCAACAGTTATTTTAAGATAACAATTAATTCAAATTAACAAATAATTATAAATCATCCCAAAATTTAAGTTGCTTTGATTAACAGTTATAATTGCATTAGCTCAAAACAATATTTATAATTATGAACCATTGCAAATTTATGGTAAGTCATAACTTTTATGTACATTACTCCATCAAAATGACCGCATCTAATTATCAATTACAAATTTTATTAGTTTTTTGCTCCATTTTAAGAGCACCTTCTCTATTTTTAATAAATAAATTACTATTGAAGTATTATGTTAAACCAATTGAAAGCCAACTGTAAAACGAATAGACACAATAAACTAAAGACTCAAATCAATCAACTAACATAATTATGCAGCCTATGTGATTATTCAGGTCAATAAAAAACCAACTTCTACAAAGCACTAAAACAAACATTAATTCCATACCGAACGAGAGAAAAATATATAGAAGGAGAACCAGTAGTACGCCTATTACCAAGGAAAGGTTATAGGGAATCAAAATCAGACACAACACCAGAAATGTCATTTCCTAACGGTTATAAGTGTAACAAATTACATTCCTAACGGTTATAACCGTTGGTAGATGGTATGGGGTAAATATTGTAACGAATTTGCTAACGGTTATAACCATTGAAGATTTGGATTTAACAATGGTTATAACCGTTAAGAATTTTTTTGCTTCCAACGTTAAAACCGTTAGGAAAGCTGTATTGTTCCAACGGTTATAACCGTTAGAATATTTCTCGATTCAAGTGGTTATAACCATTGTAATTTTAATGCACAAATTTAAATATAAGAGATCCCAACACTTATAAGTGTTACAATTTTGGTACTGCTGAAAAATATCTCATACAACATCTTAGAGTATCGCAACATATAATTTAGATATACAAATACAAACTTATGACAGTAACACACATGAAATCAAATTCAAACCAACATTCCATTAAATTTAAAAGAAAGCATCATACATATTAAGGAAGTCACATCAATTTTACAAAATTCATTATGACAACTTGAAATTTCACTAATATAAAATATCTCTAAGCTTACAAAGAACAAATGCGACACTCTGGCTAAACCACAAAATGACCATCAACTTATCCAGAAAATATATAATAATCGTTTTGAGGTGCATCAAATAATGAACATTGTTGTTCTAATTCCTTCATGCATTCGATGCATTTACATTTTCCATTGCTTATCTTCATTCACTTTGTAGTTGAGTATTGCTTTTGAAGTTGAGTGAGTTTTACCTGTTTTGTATTAAAGATGGACCTAAAAGCACGACAGTAACTTATTTTTCTGTCATTTCCGAAGACTTCGACAACGACATCTTTTTCGAATCCCCCAAACCAATGACTCTTTCATTACAATTAACACTAGCTTCAAAATTTTGTCTCTCTTCTGCAGATTCTATTAAAACCTGAATATTCACAAACAACGCTTAATTTAAAAAACAAGGTTGTTAAAAAAACATTGCTCGAAATAATGAAGTTGATGTCCAGATTATATAGATATAAAATAGCACACCAATAAAATCAACAGTGCACGTTAAAAATACATTTAACACCATCCTTAACCACGGAACTAATATCAAAATGAGATTGATATGTAAAAATTGATATATGCTTACAATAAAATGCAACAATTACTCCAAATCTTACACTACAAAACCAGATGTGGTTAAAAGAACAAAAGAGTGGGAAGAAAACTCACACCGAGAAAGATCTCTTCATTTTTCGGAGATTGATACACCTTGTTTGGCTTTGATTACTAATTCTTAGGTCGTCGACCCTATGAACTTTTTTGCCTTTTTTCAATGGCACGCAATATATCCTGCCAATTGAGTCTTGTATCCAGAAATTTACATTATACGTATATCACTCAAATTTTATTTATGAAGGAAAAAATATATGAGCAAACTCACTCCAGCTACAATACCAAGCCTTTCTAGTTGAACAACATCTAAAATCTCAAAATTGATTTTCTCACCAAATTCTTCAGCAATTAGTTCTTCACAACGATTGTCAAGATCCTATACACGAGTAAACAAATTATAGAAAAATATAGAACAATAGTTCACGTACAGTCATGGTTGTCAAATAAAAGAACTGGAATGCAATGAAAAGATAGGATCATTTAATTGAAAGTTTAATTATTATTTTTTAGTTCACAATGCTTATGATGGATCGACTGTCACTGAACGACGAATTTACATGAAGAGCTATTAAGGGATGAGGAGCAGAGTTATTAGAGAGGAACAATTGCAATTTTTATTGATACAAAACATGATACAAAGAGCACACATATATATTGCTATGAGCCCAACGGCTAGTACGAAATATACCAAATATTTATGAGCCTAACGGCTAGTATTAAATATAACAAGTATGCATGAGCCTAACGGCTAGTAGATAATGCCAAAGCATGCTAAATATGATAAAAATGTGTTCACACTCTAACAGCTCTATTGTAACGGCTCTATTATCTTCATTATGCCCCCTCAGTTTGAACTAGGGTTTCCTTGCTCATTCTGGCTTCCGCCTGCACTGATAACGCGAAGTTCCTCTCTCATTCTGATAAAAAATTTGGTCGAAAGGGCATTTGTGAGAGCATCTGCTCTCTGATAATATGCGGGCACATGACATATTGCAAGTCTTCCTGATTGCGTTCTTTCTCTCACAAAATGGAGATCAATTTCAAGATGTTTCGTCCTTGAATGTTGAATAGGGTTTAGAGATAAAGATACTGTGCTCTTATTATCGCACCAAATGACCGGCTTTCGTCTTGGAGTGAAACCAAGCTCCTCCATCAGTGATTATATCCACATGATTTCGGCTGTAGCGCTTGCCAGCGCACGGTACTCAGCCTCTGTGCTAGATCTTGATGTGGTCTATTGTTTCTTTGTACACCAGGAAATGATATTGGAACCGAGGTAAACGCAGTATCCTGAGACAGACTTTCGATCGTCAATATCATTGGCCCAATCGGCATCGCTAAAGCACTGTAAGTTAAGTTCCTTTTCTGAATTTAGGTGTATGCCGTAATGTTTTGTGCCTTGTAAGTATCGTACCACTCTCTTTAATGCCATCCAATGTTCTGATAAAGGGTTCTGCATATATTGACTGAGTTTATTGACGCTGTAGCATATGTCTGGTCGAGTAATAGTTGCGTATTGTAACGCTCCAATTATGTTTCTATATTGTTCGGCATTGTCGATAGCTTCTCCTTTATGCTTAGATAGTCTTAGGTTACTAATCATAGGCGTAGGTAATGGGTTTGCCTTGTGCATATTTGCCCTTTGCAGTATTTCAGTGATATAATTTTGTTGGGATAATATTAATTCACCATTGTTTTTCCTAATCACTTGTATTCCAAGAATTTTTTTTGTTCCCCCAAGTCTTTAATGGCGAAATTTTGATCCAGCTTGTGTACGAATCTGTTTATTTCTTCGCTATTGTCTCCTGTTATTAGCATGTCGTCAACGTATACTAGAATGAACACAGTTCCATGTATGCCCTTCTTCATATATAGAGAATTGTCCGATTTAACTTGTGAGAAACCCATGTTAGAAAAAGTTGACTTTAGCTTTTCATACCAATCTCTCGAAGCTTGTTTTAAGCCATATATTGCTTTGTGTAGTTTGCATACTTTATCACCAGTACCATATCCTTCAGGTTGTTGCATGTATACCTCTTCAGTCAATTCCCCATTCAAAAAAGCATTGTTGACGTCCGGTTGCCTCACATTCCATCCTTTGTTTAGAGCAATGGTTAGTATAATTCTGATGGTTGTGGGTTTTATGACTGGGGAAAAAGTTTCATTGAAATCAAAACCAAATTGTTGCGCGTAACCTTTTGCAACCAGTATGGCCTTGTATTTGTCAATAGATCCATCTTCTTTTCTTTTTATTTTATATGTCCACCTACAACCAATCACATTTTTGTGTTTTGGTTGAGTCACTAATCTCCAAGTATTGTTTTTTATGAGAGCTTTATATTCGGTGTCCATTGCCTTCTTCCATTTGTTTGATATTATAGCCTGAGTGAAATTCAATGGTTCGATCTCACTGGCAGAAATATTAGATACTTTGCGTTTGAAGATTCCTCTCTTTGACCTGGTGATCATGTGATGTCCAGTTGATTGTGGTGGTGTTTGCTGCTATGTATCATTGTTGCTGGTAGTGTCAACATGGTTGATGTTTTCTGTATCTTCACTATACTGCATGTTTTGATGTATGTTTGTATCTTCTGAGTCATTGTGTGTCTCATTGGTTTGCTCATTTGTTCGATCCATAGTTTCTTCCTGGGTGTTTAAATTGCTTGTACGTTGTTGCTCTTCATTTCTATCAATTGAAGGTGGTTCAGTAATGAATGGCTCGAACCGTATGTTATTGGTTATGCTTTGTTCCCCATCCTTTTTGCCGATTTTCTTTTCTGCATAAGGAAACTTGTTTTCATCAAATATTACATGTCTAGAAACATATTTTTTTCATTTTTGTCCATGCACTTATAACCTTTTTGGTTTTGTGCATACCCGATGAACGTGCATGGGCTTGATCTCATACTTAGTTTATGATTGTTATAGTCTCTCAAACATGGAAAACATAGACACCCATAGGCTTTCAGAAAACCATATTCTGGTCTAACACTGTATATCATTTCATGAGGGCTTTTATTGTTTAAGACTTTGGTTGGCAACTTGTTAATGAGGAATACAAATGTGTAGAAAGCTTCATTCCAATATTTCATGGGTAATGAGCTTTGTGATAACAAAGTTAGACCAGTCTCTACTATGTGTCGATGTTTTCTTTCGACTAAACCGTTTTATTTGGACGTATGCGGGCAAGTTAATCTATGTTTGATCCCTCTTTTGAGAAAGTAATTAGTTAGAAGTTTAAACTCAACTCCCCCATCTGTCTGAACAACCTTAACAGTACTGTTCATTTGTTTTTCGACATGAGCTATAAATTGCATAACTGTATTGCAAGCTTCTGATTTAGTTTTCAGCATGTATATCCAAGTATATCTAGAATAAGCATCCACAAAAGAAAGATAATACCTGTGTCCCTGATATGAATTTAGAGGCGCGGGTCCCCATAATTCAGCGGCTATAAGTTCCAGAGGCTCATTATGGCTGGTTTCAGAATCACTAAAAGGGAGCTTGTGGCTCTTGCCGAGTTGGCAGTGCGTGCATGTGTGTTTGATAGGTACATTTTTATAATGAATGTTATTATTACGCAGAACAGTCTTAACAGTTTCCAGATTAGGATGTCCTAATTTTACATGCCAAGAATTAATCACGTTACATTCACTGCTATTATTGTCATAATCAACGTTATTGCAACTATTCCTAATACAGTCATTGTCAATACTAGCATCTATATTATTGTACCAGAATTCTCCACTTGAGTTTGCAGTCTTGAATTTGTAAAAACCATCGTATAGATTACCTCGAAGTAATATTTCATGATTTAGGGAATCTTTAACTAAAATAAACTTAGGATGAAATTCAAAGTAAACACTATTGTCGTTGGCAAATTTTGATACACTTAACAAATTTTTATTAATCTTAGGTACCCTAAGAAGATTGTTTAATTTGAGTTGTCTTTTCCCAAAAATTGTCCCTTTGCCTATGTGTGTGATACTAGCAGTACTACCATTACCCATATGCAAATTTCTCATACCTGAGTAATTTCTGCTCCCAATATTTAAATTTTGAAGATTGCTAGTTATGTGGTGAGTTCCTCCTGAGTCAGGGTACCATTCTTCGAAGCCATTGTCTTCATTTTTTACTTCATCATCATCTACAGCATTATGTCTTCGGTTTGCATTATTATTATTTTGAGTTGAATTCCCAATTGTTGCCATATTTTCTTGTGCTCTTCTTTGTGAAGAGTAATTTTGGCTTGCCTGTTGTCTACCTGTGTCTGAATTATACCTGAAGTAACATTTGTTCGCCATGTTACTAAACTTTTGGCATATTTGACATTTCACACGATAGTTGTTATTATCTCCTTGTATCTGCTTATTTCTGACTGTGGTATAATTGGCAGAGAACTTATTTTGTGCTGTTTTTCTTTGGTCGATTCTGCCTTTATGAGCAAGGAGTGCTGATCGAACGAACTGTAAATCAGGTAAGGTTTGTTGTGTGGCTAGCACAGTTACTAGAGATTCGTATTCTTCATCTAATCCACCAATAATAAATAGGATTTGCTCATTGTCGCTGATCTTATGGCCAACAGCATTTAGTTTGTCACACAGATTTTTAATTTTTCCTAAGTATTCTTTCATGCTTACCTCCTTTTTTTCTAGAATTTTGCAATTCCCTTCTATATTGCATGATTCTAGCAGCTGATTGTGAACTGAAAATTTGTTCAACTGTTTTCCATATTTCATAAGACGTGATACATCCAACTATTTGTGATAATAAATTCGAACTTACCGACGATAGGAGCCATGAGGAGAGGAGGCTGTCTTGTTTTTGAAACTTTGTGTAGTCTGTGTTAGGCATAATCTCCTTCCGAATTGGTTATCGTCACTGGTGGGACTGTTATTGTCCCATTAATGTACTGCAGTAAATCATACCCTCTTAAAGCGATCTCTACTTGATATTTCCATAGAATGTAATTGTCTTCGTCTAGAGATGTGGTGATAATTCGGCTTTTTGGTTTAATCAGGTCATGATGGTTAGGTGGAGCGTTGTACCTCATACTTCCTGAAACAGCGGAGGTTACTTCGTTGTTGTTGGCCATAAAACAAAAACAACTTTCTTCTTGATGATTAAGCCTTTCGGCATTTTGGCTCTGATACCATATTAAGGGATGAGGAGGAGAGTTATAGAGAGGAACAATTGCAATTTTTATTGATACAAAACATGATACAAAGAGCACATATATATAGTGCTATGAGCCCAACGGCTAGTACATAATATACCAAATATTTATGAGCCTAACGGCTAGTATTAAATATAACAAGTATGCATGAGCCTAACGGCTAGTAGATAATGACAAAACATGCTAAATATGATAAAAACGTGTTCACACTCTAACAGCTCTATTGTAACGGCTCTATTATCTTCATTAAGAGCAACTGACTTTGTTGTTATATCTTTACTTTCAACTACATTAATAATGGGATTCTTTATAGCATCTTCTACGACTTCTTTGTTGATGCAATGCATTTTAAAACCATATGTGTTTTCCCAAAATTGTAGGCTAGTTCCACCCTTACCAAATCTACCAATGAACTGAAATCAAGTGTATCTATGCATTAGTAGAAACAATACAAATTTATATATCGAAGAGGTTATATGAAATATTTCTGAAAACATGGATTGAAACAAAGAAGGTTTCTAGCATACCAAAGTGGTCCTTTGCATTTGTAAGAAGCCAAACCAAAGAAAGAAAGCACAAACTTGGTATGCTATTCATACCCTGCGAGTATCTTAGGCTGGGACTTGAAGCACTACCCATTCCTATAATCAATTTCAATAAGTTCATTTAACGTAAGAAAATGAAAGCATACACCAAAAAATTTGATGTTAATAGATCCACAAGATAAAGATGAGATCATTTATCCATGAAAATACTATCCCTCATGCATAAACTACTGATTATACTCGCACAAAGTGTCCACTTTAGCGAATTTATGAGCCTTAAAAAGTGATTCTCAAGAAATCGTTAGTTTTAGTACCATCATTGAATGGATTACAGCTGAGCCGTCATCGAATAATTTGTATAAAATTGTCATGACGTGGCCTATTATAGAAAAGAATGCATATTGCAGTCGAACTACCAACCATTGGCCACACACTAATGATTTGGCATTAGGTCATATTCAAGTAAATATATGAAGACATGGAACTGCATATATAGTTTATATGGCAGTAGCAGTCTCATCACACAGACCATGTTAATTTCTTCATCCCCACATGAAAAATTCATGGAGCAAGAAGCCTATAGTACGGTATGTTTTCAAGATCATTATTATTACGAGTGTAACGACACGCACATCCCAAAATCTTGAGAAAAAACACAATTAATTCTCAGTCAAAACTCCTTATGATTTGCTATAGGTCGTGCCTACTGCAAAGGAACGAGCACTTGCTGATGAATATGGCATCAAGTTTTTTGAGACTATATGATTTCGCTGTTTTTTAGTTTTCTAATGGCTTTATTCTTTTTCATTTTGTTTCCAACCTTTAATTTCGATTGGATGGTATCAAATGTTATAGAGTGCCAAAACGAACCTTAATGTGGAGCAGGTTTTCTTTTCAATTGCTAGAGATATTAAGCAAAGGCTTGTTGAAACCGATCTAAAAGTTGAGGTACAACATTTCTTTTTTCCTTATCACTTTATCTATCTATTCCACTATGGAACCATCAGTATATTAGACTTGCACTCTTGTAATCATGGATAAAAGTTATTAGAATTGTACTTGAAGTAACTATGTTTCCACATTTCCAGTATGTTGTTTATAAACTGATGCATTCTGAATAAGTTTGTCTGAATTATGTTAGTACACAGTCCATTCATGCCTATTTCTTCTAAACTGTTTATAGTTGAACTCCATCTAAGACTTCAGTTAGTGCTTTTTCATCGAAGTTTGTTATAACTATCACTATTATATTATAAGAGGCATCAATTCACATTGCTTCAGCATTTTTTCTTATTGACAAGAAGATGAATAGTTTCATATTATGATGTAGTTTTACTCAGCTTTGAACCATGTATTTCTTTACTAAAATGGGAGGAAAAAACAATCATGTATTATCAATCTTTCTCTTATCTAAATTATAGGACAAGACAATCAAGATCAACAAACCGGACCAAGCAGCTGGAGTCACAAGCAGCAGCAAAATCATCTTGCTGTGGTTAATTTTTATTACAAGGAAAATATAAATACTTTGCAAACTAATTTACTACTTATAGTTAGTGTTGCTATGATGGTAAATTATCAAGTGCTTCTAATTTGTAACCTTTTTCATTATTTTCAACTGCATTCTAGCTTGCACCACTATAGCCTTTCAAGTGTTATGAACAAAATTATCTATCATTATGTAAGCCTTATATGTTTAACAAATTGTTACAGCATAATTCATGACTACCAAACATCTGAAATTTGTATATTTCAACAATTTTTATTTTAACGATGATGATTTATGTTACGCTTAAATTATTGACAATGAAAACAACGGTAAAAAAATTACAACTGTTGTTCTATGCAAAATATTGATGACATCATCAATGGTGTGTTTGCCTTTCTGCTCTGCATGGCTGAGATTTCCTCAGGCTATGAATTTAAAAACCGATATCATAATGCAAAATCTATGCGTTCATATTTTAAAAACCGCATTGAAAATCATGTCCTGTTAATGCAGATAAGAAAGATTAATCTGCTTCTGTACGCCTATGATGCATATAAACTTAAAAAAGCACATACATACAACACAAAATAACCTTACCTTATGAACCGAGAAAACTATAGTTTAAAAAAAATACAACTAATTCTTAGTTTAAACAATACTGATGCACACTGTTGAAAACCGAATATTAATGCAAATCAAAGCAGATAAATGCGAAAAAACACAACTGAATATTGATGCAAACCAAAGCAGATAAATGCGTGGTATAACATAAAGTATCTGGCTTTAAAATAGAAGCTTTCCCACTGTAATCTAAAGCTGGAGATCCTGAGAGTAGTAAATAGGTGTCTGCTGGAAACACCTCCGAATTTTGTACTTTAATCATTGTGTTGCATGGTTTGTTATCATAACCCTTAAAAGAATTTTGAGGCATCCGTGCATAATACATAAGTCTACTGTAAACAAATCCAAATTTTGGTGCAACAAAGAGGCTACAGTCAGTAGCCATTTTTACTCTGGAGATAGAGTGATTATAAAGGGCCTTGCATAATTATCACCAAGAGAGACAATGTTTACAGAAAAAATCGTGCATGAAGAATTACATGAAACATCATGAAGAACTACATCATATAATTGTTATATGGCCTACTATATTAGATAAGATAAGAGACCGCTGAAACCATACATATAGCTTTTATATTAAAACATTAACAACCCCAAATAAAAGATCATTGAATACTTGAAAAAGAAGAGAGGAACAGTCTAACCTGAAGTTTGAAACCTAACCTTAGTAGTGTTAAGTGGCAACCTCAATCTCCTTTTTCTGTTCACATGATGCATCTGCGTCGTTTTAGAAATGGAAGAGTTAGGGTTTTGGTACCTCGAATCCTGGTGACTTTGATTCTCCCTAATAACACCATTTTGATCATTCTTTGTCTTCCGTTCTTTTCCTTGGTCTTGCGCCTGCACATGCACAACATCAGAGGGATGAATGGTCTCTTCCATCGTCTTATGAGCAGATCGATTTTTCTAGTTCATGACTAACTGGAAGCTGTCAGCATCAGTTTGCTGAGGCGAGGTGGGCTTCGAGTTATCAGGATCGGGGGGATGGAGACCTAATCGGCGTAGACGGCTGTCTAGGAGGAGGGGGAGATGGGGGTTGAAAGTCAGGAAGAGAGAAAGAGAGAAAAAGGTGTAAGTGTGAAAAAAGGTTTAGACGCGACTAATGTACAAAATGACGATTAGATCCTTGGTTGTTCAATGGGTGACAAACATATCATATTTGATAACGGTTATAACTGTTGTAAGACCTTGTAACAGTAATATTTGTTGGAACGTTCTAACAGTTATAACCGTTATGAACTGAAATGAAATAATTGTTACAATACGGCCTATTTGGTGTTATGAGAAATTTATGCCCAACTGACAATTGCTTTTATAAAATCGCATCTTTTTAAGATTGAGGAAAATGCAATTATGCTAATGCTAGTTGCTAGTAATGAAATCGCTGCTTCGTTGCTCATTGCTATCCTAGTTTTGAAATACAGAATCATTTCTCATTTTAATTGGAGTCTCTACTCTCGTTGTTGAGTACCCGACATTGCCATCGATTAGCCATCGGTTGGTGTTGGGAATAGCGTTGCTTCTAAATCATGGTGTCGATGCTAGTTGCTGCCCTAGATTGATTGTTGTACCATATTGATTATGAACTAAAGCCCTAGTATATGTGTGGCCCAAAGCCGTTGCTTCTCTTTCTTTACCAAAAGGCCGACCCTGATAGAAGGTGCCACAAAAATACGACAATTGGCAGATCTGCAGGTATAGATTGGTAACAAAGGACCAAACGTTGTAACAATGAATTAGGTACCTGTTGCCTCGATTCACAGGCAGTTGGGTTGATTACAAATCGAAGTAAGGCAGAAGCGACTGGAAGGACGGTTTTGATTTCGAATGTTGGGGAAAGTAATTCTATGGCGGTGGTTGGCAAGTGGTACCCATTGTTGAGAAGAAGGGAAATTAGATTTTGGGAAAGTAGTAGTCGGAAGTTTGCTTTATTTCACGATAATGGAGAATGAAAATTAGGGATCAGAATGATTTTGGAAATTTGGGGGTGAGAAAGAAATAAAAAGGAAAGCAGGTGAATGAAAATAAAAGTGGGAAATAGAAATAGCTGAGGTGTGGATTAATGGTTAAGTTTTTTTTTAAAATGATGGTGTGGATCGCGGAGGTGTAATTTTTTTATTTTTATTTTAATTTGATTATATTAATAGTTACTGCAACATCTTGTTGATATCTATGCTAACACCATGAAGCGAATGTTGTAATAGACAAAAATCAGCATAGCTATCATTACATTGTAGCTAGCGACATCTTGTATTTTCGTTGGAAAAGGACATCTATGCTGTAATGTTCACATTGTCCGGATTATTGCTGATGTCTTGATTAAGAGATACACCCAAGATGAGGTATAATTGAAAGTCGTCCAGACATATTTGGAGATCGTCCGGATTTACAAGGGATTCTCTCCATAATTGGACGAGGAATAAGGTGCCTTCGGTTTCGTTCACACCCATAACGGACTTGTAAATGGATGTGTATCTGACATTGTATTTTACAACATAACCAATTTGTTTCTATTGATGTTATATCAGTTGGTGGCGAAGTATTTATTCTCTTAGCTTAACACCCTCCTCATAGACTTATGCACTTAGAGGGTTATATATTAATAGACAACAATTATATGTTGTGAATTGACATTGTGGCATGCTAAGTGTTGATCCGATCAAAGCTTCTTTTGAAAGCAAAGCTTTGTGGATGATGATCCAAGCATGACTGCTATAGCGTATCTTTATGTTGAAATGTGACTGTAGAGCCTCACATCCCATGAATGGCCAAAAATGGGATGATGGACCATTGAATAAGGACATACGTTTCCCTCTAGCTAAAAAGTTATGCCATGATATGGAGCCTAGGCAAGTTTACTTATGTGGATGATGGATCGAGGCGCCTCGGATGATGGTCAAATATGACCAGGACGATGGTTGAATACGACCAGGGCGATGGTCAGATACAACTGGGGAACGTTATGTTCAGGAGTAGCCTGAACTCAACGGGAATTGGTGTGCCAGCTCTACCGCTCCGAAGGATCACATGCGTGTTCCCTGGACATCTTGCAAGAGAAGATTCGAATGCTTAAAGAAGATCCTTTGCCTTGGTCATTGATGAAATCCAACTTCTAATACGAGCTTTGTGTTTTCAGATGTAAAATAATAGCCAACATAATGGGTCGGGCATTATGCGAGCTAAGATTTATACAATTACTTTCGAAAGTGATTTCCACATTATGCACTAGTAATAATATCAAAAATATTTTTTTTTTGGCGTATCAAGCATGTTTGGCTATTATAAGGTAAAAGTCTTTCCTTCGGTTTGTGTTGCATTATGTGACGGGCATGAGTCTTATAATAGCTTCATTTTTCAAAAAGCATTACGAGTAGTTTATGATTGGTGTTCATGTGGAGGAAACCCGTTCCGTGTTATACAGCGTGGTCCAGTGATTTACCTAGCTTTAAAATGAAGATTAATAACTGTTTTTGTTCTCACACCAGTCCCATGATTGACTTAGAGTTTATTGATCCCACCTAAACTCTGGGTGCCCATATTTTCCACATGGGCACCTAGTAGTTTTGGTTTGCAAATGTTTTATAGAGAAGGTACTGGATTGAAGTTAAAGTTGTGTCTATAGCATTTTATTTCATCTGCTGAGTTTACGATTTTTGTTGTGTACATATTATATTCTAATAGCTATTTCCGATGTGCGATGTATTTATTGTTGTACTCTAATGTAAAAATTATTGTAATGATAATGAAAAAAGTTGTTTGGCCTAGTTCTTATTAGTCGTAATCCCAAGTGATACGTCTTGCTGATCGGTTTAAATCGGTGGACCGATCGACTCAAATAGGGTTGCAAGGCATGTCATCACACTTGGTATCAGAGCTTTGGTATTATACAAAGTTTTAGTGTACTACTCGTCAATAGGAAGAAAGACTCATCAGAGATAGGATTTTTAATATCATAGAAAAATGACTAATTAGAGATAGGGTTAGTAATGCCCTAGAATGAGTTTGAAGAGTATTATATATATAGAAGAGAACGAATTTTCATGTTTATAAAAATGAATTTGGTTTTGAAAGATTATATCATATAATAAGAGTTTGAGTGTTTTATTCAACGTTGAAGTTGGACTATCGAGTATAAGAAGATTTTGAATATACACCTTGCAAACGTATATCCAAAGTCTCAAATATACTGGAAAGATATAGAATCACATTTTAGTCGCTTGGGTATGATTCTGGTGATTGTCGCGATATCACCAGTGTTTATTTTTGAGTTTCGAAAGTGGGATGACTATAGACTTTCAATTGAAACGTCGAAATATACTTAAACCAATCTAAATAAGTGTTTGAGAAATGATTAAGATGAATTGAGCTTTAAATTTAACTGATACGAGTTAAATAGATTAAAAAGACAAAAGGGAATCAAACGATCAAAATTAAACTTAAGAGAAGTTAAATAAAATTGGAATTATGAAACCAATGTAAGAATGGAAAATAAGCTGAGATAAGTCAAATTCAAAAAATTGATGTCGAATTGAATTGGAAGTCAGTTGGAATTGGGCATACATATATTGGATAGGTTATTAAATGGAGGCTTAGAAGTGGAATAAAATTGTATGCTTGACACAAAGGTGCATATTTACTGTATTGATTGGGTTTGGTGATTTAATGAGCCGATTGGCAAGCCGTTTGGCTTTTGAATTATCTTTTTGATTGATGAGGGCCTAGAGAGGCGAGTTGTAGTTGTAGTGATAGGGCTGCACAAAAGAGGTCATGGCGATTTTTTTTCAAAAATTTAAGGCATTAGCCAAATTTGAGAAATGAGAAGTTCTTAGAAACTGAAAAGTTGAAGAACTTGAGTTAGTGGAATGAAGGCTGAGTTGGTTAAGTAAATGACCTTCAATTCCATCTTTGATTTCGAGGATAAAATCTTTTTAAGTCGGGGAGAATGTAATGACCCAGATTTTATTAAGAAATATTTAACGAATATTAAATATTTAAAATGTTTTATTTTAAGAAATAACGACTTGAAATTTATATAACTCGAATTAAAACGAGTTTGAACGTATAATTTATAATATAATTAAAAATGAGCTAACAACAGCACGGTAATTTGTAATATTACGTTTTGAACTTTAAATGAATATACATAATCCAATATAAGTCAGACTTTGTTGAAACAAGAAATGTTCGAATCTATATCTTTCTAACGAAGGTGAAAAATCAAGATTTCATCGTATAGATTAAAGTTATATCTTAATCAAATTTCCAAAAAGTCGCTATGGAATCGTTTATAAACCACAAAGTTTTATTTAATAAAATAAAAGGATTTTATAATAAATTGAATATCGATTTAGCTTAAAAATGAGATATCGAGTTTTAAATCCAGTATAGTTTATTCTGAAGTTATTTAAATTTTATTTGGATATACACGATATTAATAACTAGTTTATTATTAAATTGAATAGTTTTGGAATTGAATAATATTATAATAATATTAAATAGGCCTTAAGAATAGACATTTTGCAAATGACCACCGTTTTCTATGGAACTAACTTTATCGAATCTGGAACGTTAAATTATTGTAGGATTTCAAATTCTGTGTCAACTGGAGTTAGTATATGAGCGTACGCAATTTAAACATGCGTTAAAAAGTCAATTTGAAATTTATAATAGCATATAATTTATTTTTAGAAAAACTGATGAAAATTATCGAATGAGCTTCCAAAACATCTTCCATTCCGGAATAGGGTTATTTGGCTAGGAACGTCAGTCGTAGGGATTGATTGGAGTTCGGGCGCGAAACTTCAAAGCTAAGGAATATAGGAATTATATATTTCCACTATAAAGATCACTAAAACCCTACCCTCTTCCTCTCCTTTCACAGCGTTGGCCCTAGAAAGGAATGGCCAAGAAGCTTCCGTTTTCTTCCTCAATTTTCTTCCAATCCCCACCACTAATCCAAAAACTTCTAACTACAACATTGTAGTGCTTGACGACCTATATCGGTTCAACGATTGTGATTGCTGTTGGTGGAGCGTGGTGGTTGAATCGAGCGCTCAAAGGCGATGCGCTCATCATGAGTTTTCGTGGCGTAAGGGAGGCCAAGTTGGCTAGCGCTGCTGGCGGCGGTAGAGGAGGAGAAGGCCTTCGATGTGGTGGTCTCCAATCGGTGCCTAGTGGCCATGGCGGCACACGTGGTGGAGGACGGAGGGGAAACGTGGCCTGGCTGATAAGAACGGAGGGAAAGGAGTATTTAGGTTAATTATATAATTAATTAAACTAATAACCGTAATTAGTGTGTTTAAATGTTTAAACGTTTAAACTATTATATCTTCTTCATATGAACTCAGAATTGGTTGAGGCTAGATCCGTTGGAATCGTGCAGTCCAGAGCTTCATAACAAAACTGATTTGTTTGAATTTGGAGCTTGTTGGAAATTTAGGTTAAATTAAACCCACGTTCAATTTAACTCAAAAAGTGATTGTTATTATAACGATCAAAACTCAATGTAAGAACTCCCTGAACTGACTTAAAAGTTATTATAATTGTATTTAATTATATATTGATTGCCTGTGATTGTTATGATTACTTCGTGGATGATGGACGTTTATTTACATACTGTTTATGTACGTTTAAGCATTAAAAATTATAAACGCTTATCTTATGATTGTTGCTTGATGGACATTGAACTTTTGTGGTTGTTAATATTATTTCTTACACAATTGACACCACGAATATGAAATTATTTGGAAATAGATTGAGTCGAGTTCCATTGGGATTTTTTTTGCATGGCCGATCGATTTTTACAGTGTTTTGTAACACTCTTTTATTATGACTAATAATAAATTACAATATAGTACAGGTGACTGCAGTTAGCAGTAAGCTAAATTCGGTTTTTAAGGTGGACCGTCCACCGCCATCAGAGTTTATAGTGTTTCGTCCACTCTACCAATCAGGCTTATAGCACTGGAGCTAGCTAAGTTACTGGACTCCAATATTACAACCTTATATGACCTGACTCTCCACACAGCGAGGCTATAGTACATTACATACTAAATAAAGTAGCGAAATACATGTGAATACAAATGAATAGAAACTGTTTTATAATCATCCTAGGGTATTCAACAAATTGCATAGTAGGACATAGTACAAACAAAAACTGAACAGTGTGTTTCAGCGTGCTCCATACAAATGCATGTCCCTTTTCTAAAGCTCCTCACCAGAAATAATGTAGTACCATTGGGATTTTAAATGAATATTATATTCATTTAAATAAAATAAGGCGTAAAAATGGAAATTAGATTTTATATCCAAAACGATTTGGAAATTAAGTTGATATGATTTCAAACAACTATTGAAAAATCTGAAATGGTTTTGAAAGAGATTTGAATTCAAAATGGCTTGTTTTAATTCAAAATAGAATTTGAATAGTAAATTCAAAAAGTGAATTCGAGTTAGGTATATAAACGACGTTTTTAACTCGAATGGACTGCTCTAGGTATATAAACGACGTTTTAAACTCGAACGGACCGTTCTAGGTATATAAATGACATTTTTAACTCGAATGGACTATTCCATTGATCTTATATATTTCTATAATGGATTTTTGTATTTCAAAATATTATATTTTGAAAAGTATTTTTTTAATATAATAATAATATAGAATATTCAATTTTAATATAAAATTGAATTTAAAGTTTAAATCGCTTTTAAACGATTTTATAAATGTTTTATAAAATATATTTGAACTGAATCGACGAACTTTATTTTGAATAATAATATGCTTTGGATAGGACGCGTCGCGCAACGACAATTCACGAATTTCAACCATGAACTTCAAACGGCCATAACTAATGAAATTTAAATCGGATTTCCCTGAAACTGGAAACATTTGTTTGATATTGATAAGAGATTGCAAATGAAATAAGAATTTTGGAATTTCAAGTTATGTTCAAATGTACGTTTGAAAAGGTCGTTGTTAATGCAGTTCGATGACCATAATTGGAAATCGACTAAAATGACCATATAAAAATTATTGAAAATATGGAAAAATTGTGATAAATCAAAATAAGTTATTTGAAAGATATTTGGAATGAACTATGAAGTTTCTAACTATATTTCGGTTTTTGTGTTTTTAACCTAACGGCTGAATACGGTAAACGATGTTTTTGACGTTTAAAATTAAAATACTGAATATAGAGTTTTTAAAGCTATTATATATGGTTTATATAGTTAATAAATCACTTGGAAAGTAATTCGACTTGAGTTTAAAGTAAAAGTCGAAATTTGGTCTGAACAAGACTAGTCGCACAACGACGGTTCACGAACGTCTGTTGACTTCAGATTGACATACCGGGAGATCCGACCATCAGATCGTCCTGAAACGTGAAGTGCTTGGTTCATAATGAAAAGAGTTTTCAAATGAAAAATGAAGTTAGAAGATCCAACTATTAGATCTTGAAATATGTGCAATCAAATTTGAATAAAATTGGATTTTGGGTTTGTTATGAATGACATCTTTAATAACATTATTCTTTTAACCCAATTATGATGAAGATATGTTTTGGAATTGAACGATAAGTATTTTAATTCGTATTTAATGAAGTTTTCCAAAGTGAAGAATTTCCAATTAATAAGTTAAATTGGAAGTATGAGTTGGGTTTATCGTGCACGATGTTTTAAATAACATTTGTTCTTTAACCCAGTAAAAGGAAACGATGATTTTCCAAGATTAGTTGAAATGCATTAACAATATTTTCATCAACACCGGAGATAGGCCTATATGAATGGATCTAAGAGGGGAGAAATGGGTTGTTTAGCGTTTACGAGTCTTCATCAGATTGTTGCTTCTAGGTGTCAAGATTTTGAGGAGAGGGATCGCTAAATGCTGCTTTTGGCAAAGGGCTCAATGGATGTTAGAAAGGAATTCCACACCAAGTTCGTGGAAAGATCTAAACTTATAAGGAAAACTTAGGTTTGAAGGATTAGTTTAAACCTACGGAAAGAGGTGCTTCACCCAATCTGCAGAAAGACTTGGGCAAGAATCCACGCATGTATAGGAAGTAAACAGTAAATCATAGCAATAATAACTAAGAAATAACATGATAAACTCACAGGAAAATACTTTGAGCATAGATTCATTCTTCATTAATCCTTTATTTAGAATACATGAACAGAATGGAAGAAATCCTCCAACCCCTCTTTTGGTTTTTAGAGAAGGAGTACAAGAATTAGAATGAGAGAATCGTCCCCCTGATATGTGACTCATGGGGTATTATTTATAAAGAGCTCGGGGCCCCTTTCGCTCTTGGGCTATTAGGCCTGCAGGTGCCTTTGTCGGTCGCTTTTCTCTTTAGTCTCGGATGTTTGGCTTCCGGCCGCTTTTGGGGTGCTGGTTATGACCTCTAAAGTGACGGTGCCGGTCGATTGGGGCTTCTTTAAGGTTGAGATGAGCTTGTTGAAGTGATGACTTTCGGGCAGCATTTAAACCTCCGGTAGTGGCTCCCAGGTGTAGGCTCTAGCCTTGGTTGTAAGTTTTCGGATGTAGGCTTCCGGCTTTCCCGCATATACTTAGAGGAGCTTGTCATGTATGTGGATAGTTGCCGGTTCGAAACCTCCGTCGGTGTTCGTACTAAGTCGATTAGTACGGATAGCGTGTATCTCCGCTAGGGTTCGGGTTGGCCACCCGGTGGAGCTTTTTGGATTTTCTAGTCTTCCGGCATATGGCTCTGAGGATGTGTTATTGTCTATCGGTGTGACCTTTCGGCTTTTAGGCGAGTGAAGCTTTGGAAGCTGGTTCCAGATGATCTCTATATACTTTTGGTGTCTTTACCTCCAGCTGTACCGATATTAAGCAAGTTAACATCGATAGTCCTTCCGGGTTTCGATGTGCGAAGTTCATGTCCTAGTTTTTCTTAATTTCTAGTTTAGATGACCTTTTATTATAGAACTCCTAGCCGAATAAGTCCTGTTGGATGGACCTGCTGGATGAGCTTTGTTGGCATTTTTTAGACCCTGAGCTTCTTACTTTCAGGAAAGTGTCGGTTTATGCTGCTTTCGAATCATTCTTTACTGTTTTCGGCTCTTCCCATTACTTGACTTTCTGTTTCTAGAAGGTTCCCCAGTGTTTGTGTTCTTATGATACCCCTTCACCGTTAATTGGTTTCGGAGTTAATTTTGGTAGTAATATTTGCCCCCTCCTTAGTAAAGGGGTGTTTTTGACTTTTCAAGTCAAACTCTTTGTCTTTTCCGAAGTATGACTTCAGGGTCTTTTGATCTCCCTCGATCGGAAGCGTTGATTAATCTTTGCCTGTACGGTTCAGATCGATCTTGAAATTTGAACATAAATCCTTCTTCCCCCTCGTTTCTGCCTTTTCACTTGCAAATCAAATCCTCAAACAATATCACTGTTCCTCTAAGAAGCTGCTCAAAATTTTCCTTTTGAAAATCCAAACTCGATCCTTTGTGAGTATTTTTACTTCTTATGCGAGTCATAATCTTAATTATGTGCCAAGATTGATGGGAAAGTTTGTTAGGATTACGCTGATCATAAAATAGGTTCAGATATCAATCTCTTTTTTCCTATGCCTAATGTCCGACATTAGTGACCATCTGCTTCATAGGTTACTTCATTTTAATTAATGCGATTTACAACGTAAGACACACAAGGAGGAAACAACTTTCCTTCTAATTGAAATTTTGTGTCGTCGACACATAATGGAATGGTTCTAACATAATTAGGGTTAACTTTTCATCACCGTTTGCGTTGGCTTGTATAGGTTTTGGGGTGATAACATTTAATTTCCCCAGAAAAATAACAATGTCAGAATACACACACCCATTAAAAAAACTTAGTTGTAAGTTAACTGAAGTATTAGATGTAATCCTCCAAATGTTCCGTATCTGGATTCGATTTGGCTTTTTGGCCAATCGACCTTTGTGTTGATCAAGACGTAATGGTTCTCATTTTTTGTGCAAAAGATGTATGTGCTCTTGTGTAAGAGTTATGTGTACTAATTGCATTGCCATGAAACAATGTTACCTGGCAGAATTATGTCTAGCAAAAGTCCAGTTAAGGCGAAGACCAAAGACTCCAAGGTCTCACGTCCTAAAAAAGAGTTTGCTCCAAAGTTGTCCTTAATTATTTCCCAACGTTCCATGAATGCCATATTGGATAGTTTTGGCATATCGGATATTGATGCTATGATAGTTGCTTCTCCAAATTTTCTCAAGAACCCTCCAGAAGGGTATTTTGCGTATTCGGCAATCCATATCTAGCATGGGGGCTTTCTTCCTTTCCCACCTTTCTTACCTAGGCTTTTAATTGATTTGAAAGTAACTCCCATTCAACTTTCACCCAATACATATACAACCCTCTTATGCTTGGAGACCCTAGCGCTTGCTTCAGGTGAGGATTCTTTGAGCCCTAAACTCATCCGTCATATAATCCGATTTTCGAAAAGCTCAGAGTCGCCGATATGGAGCGCTAATCCTGTAAAGAGATTGGTTAGTGATAGTATTAGCAAGACAAGGCCGTGGGAAGATCAAAATTTTCCTGTCAAATGTTCTCCCTGTATATTTGGAAAATTTGTTGATGGGGGTAAACTTCCGATTCTCGAAGACGAATATTTTATGTCTAAGGCTCTTGCTTATTGGTATCCTTATTTTATCACAGAATCCCCCTCTAAGGATATGAATTTAACAACGGAGGAAGCCCAAGTCTTCGAGGCCATCTTCAAAGCATCAGTGGAGCACATGTGTCGGTCATTTCTCCTAATCACCGACAGGCTCCATCAATACGGTTTGATTCCCTCTGGAAAGAAGATAATGGGATAACCTCCCATTCAATTTTCTGGTCCTAAAGGGCTGGTGCTAAATTCTAACTCATTCAATGCAGGTTCTCCCATCCATTAAGGTGATTTGGATGAGATTATATCTTTTCCTTTATTAGACAATTTTTTATCACTTTTTCTATGGTTCCCTTGTTATTTTCGCTTTACCGGTTTAACTCCTCTTTGATTAGGATCTTCAATTTCTCAGGATGCGTCTGCCCTTGCAGCTTTCGGCCGGTCCAGTGCCCAAGCCGTAAAGAGGCTCGCCCAAACTAACATTTAGTCACCGTCAAAGAAACCTAGACATCAAAAGTCGGTTAGCTTCTTAGAGGACATTGTTGTTTTCATAAGAGTAAGGCAAATCTTTGATCCTTTTACCATTGATGATGACCACATGGTTAATTTGGACATTTCACCCGATGCTTCTCTGAAAGGTAAATCCATAAGTAACTCTGTACTTCCTGATACTTTCAATGGGTTAAACGGAGAAGGGTATAGCCCTCCGATGTCTTCTTCTTCTCAGCCTGCTATCTCTCCTCCAGCCCCTTCGCTAGCCTCTGATTTCGATAGGCTTGTGGGTCTTGCTCTCTCATCTCCCGAAATTGCAAATGTCACACTGACTTCTTCACTCTTAGATTTGGAATATTTTCATCGGCAGCAAAACAAAGACCAACATTTGGTACCGATTTATTCTTTTCGATCCCTTTGTATTCATATTGTTTTTGTGAGAAGCTTAATTCATTTCCCTTCCTCAGATAATGAAAACTTGGTATCTATCCATAGGAAAGGCTGCTGCTTCAGCGACGGAGGTCAATGCTCTTAGGGAGGAAAATCGGGTGTTGACGGATAGGGCCAATACTTTGCTACAGGAGAAGGCGGAGAGTGACAACAAGCCTAAGGAGTTGTAGACTCAACTGAAAGGGGAAAGGAAGGCTAAAGAGGTGCTGGTGAAGTAAGTCGAAGACATTAAGGAGGAAAAATCTGGCATGGAGGTGGACCATGCCGCTGAGGTGGATCGGTTGAACACTCAACTCTCTACCGGAAAAAGAATAATTTATGAGGCTAGTAACAGAATTTCCAACTTTTTGAATTTTCATCTTAATACCATAGCTATGGAGTATTACGAAGATGCCCTCATCCTTGCTTTCTCTGACAATTATAAGAGGCTTTCGAAATTTGACTTCTCTACAGTTGATCCCTTTGTTCGAGATAGAGTTTTGGAGAAGGTTGAGCAGGTGAGACGAGAGCATAAGTTTCCTTCGATGGACAAGGTAAATCCCGTGTCTCTTTTGTTTATCGATGATTTTTCTGAGGATTGCGAGGAAGAAGTAGAGGAGAAAAACGTGGTAGAAGGAGAGATAGAAGAAAATACGGATTAGCAAAGTGGACTCGGAAAAGGTGACGGAACATCCTCTCCCATAGAGAAGGAGCCACCTTCCTAGGAAAGTGGTTCTTCGGATTCCAAGTATAAAGGGACTCCCAATCAGTCCGATGTCGATTTTACATAGGTATGGCTTTCGCTTTCGAAATACTTTCATTCTCCTTGAATTCTGTTAATAACTAGTCTTCTTATGTTACAACAACTCTCTACTTTTCCGAAGATGTAAGTTATAGTAATGCATTAGGCTCTGTGTTTGAATATATGGGGGGATTTCTAAGGAATTCTATTCTTTGAAAACGATTTAACAAGGAGTTTTGAGTATTGTTGTATGTTGTATACATTTTCTTTTAATTTGTCCGTGAATCGCGTTAGTTTTGTGATGTTTGGTGGTTAGCGATGTTGTATTAACATGTCAATGTGTATGTGTATATGAATTGACAAAAGTCATGTGACTGTTTTTCTCTAGAATGCGTGATGTAACTATCTTATATCTAATATTTTCATATTATGTATTACGATATTTCATCTTGTACGTGGCTAGGAGGACCCGTTCCAGACCCTTTCTTCGCAGTTTATAGAGGACTCTTTGAACATCGTTGGTCACAAAGATATTTTTGGAAGTGCCCCCCTGTGGAACAGGTGTTTCATTTGGAAAAACATCTGAAGGAGAAAGATGAAATTATTTGCAATTTGCAATGTAGGCTAGCAACAAAATTCTCTAAGAGTTCAGATGTGGTGGTAGGTAAACTATACCAACAAATCGATAAATTGGACGATGAACTAAAGAAAGCTAAAGAGAATGTCTCTTCTTCAGAATTCGCTTTGCGAAACCCCGATTTGGAATGATAGATCTTTCCCATATGTTCGTAACATAAACCCTTTCGAAACGATGATTGCGTCTGTTTGATGGTTTACGTCGTGACTTCTAGTCGGCATGTTTGTGTGTTGTGTGACTTATATGATGTATCTCTTTTGTCGGAAACAATGTTACTACAACTCAGGGTGTTGTAATGAGTGGAAACCTACTTATGCTAAGTGTTAGTATAAACTTGTTCATGTAACAGTTATCCTTGGGAAAATCCCCAGTGAAAGATCTCCTAGAAAAAAGGGGCAGTCCTAGTTATAGGATTCTATTAGAAATGTTTGGGATCTTTTCCCCAAACCTTCCCTGAAGCGGTGTTTTGATATGATGTCGTTTCCCGTGTTGCGCAAGCAACTAATATGTTGGAAAATAAACTAATGAATGTATAACTTAAAAACGCTTCCCTGAGAGGATCGTAAGCCCATCCTTATTATTAACGGAAGTGTAGTTCCGAGCCATACTTGAATTTCCGAGAGGGACGAACAATTCCTTCTCGTTTAGATTCAAGAGTCTGACTCTACCTAAGTTTGGGGTATTTGTGACAAAACCGGAACCCCACATCCGGTTGTGATTTACTTCAGGATCATCCCGGGTTTAGGTATTGAGATTTAAGACTGAGGGCCCACTTTTGGTCTTTGTCGAGCATTGAATTATCCTGGATCTGGTATTTACAAAAATCAGATCCAACCCAGGTCCGGGTAATAAGAGTAAGAGATCGGAGGTCTGCTTCCGGTATTTATGAGAAACCAATCCAAACCAGATTCAGGTATTAAAGATTGTAGACAGAGGCCACCTTCCGGCATTAATAGAAGTCCCGAACTATGCCTTGCTCGGGCAATTTATGGATTGAAGACCGGAACTCCCCTTCCGGCATTGAATAGAAGTCCTGAAACGTCCCTTATTCAGGTGATTTAAGGATTGGAGACCAGAACTCCCCTTCCAGCATTGAATAGAAGTCCCGAAACGTCCCTTATTCAGGTGATCAAAGGATTGAAGTCTGGAACTATCCTTCCGGCATTGAATAGAAGTCCCGAAACGTCCCTTCTTTGGGTGATTTAAGGATTGAAGACCGAAACCCCCCTTGGGATTGATTTGCGAAGCAGAGGTTGTACGTGCTTCCTGAGCCACCCTCTGGGCTCTTGATGTCAAAGCAGAGGATGTACGTGCTTTGATGGCCAATCTCTGGGCCTATGCGTCCGATGCGCTTGGCTAGCTTATCCACAAGCAGGGCCCAAGTACTTACCCGACCTCCCTCCAGGAGGCGCCTTATCCTGGTCATTGTAGGTACTGATAAGGTCTTAGAAACTTAGATGGGGCCATTGTAAACAAAAAACTAAGGTTTACTCTTTTGATGCTCTATAAGAACCGTTGTAGGTACTGATAGAGGCTTACACGCCATCCCCTCCGAGGGGTACCCTATCCTGACCATCATAGGTGATGATAGGGGTTGGCGTTCCCTTTTTCGGGTTACGAGGAACATAAGAAGAGGTAGGACATGCTCTTCTGTGAGCAGAGGTAGGACGTGCTTAGTTCTAGAAGAGGTAGGGCGTACTCTTCTACGAGCAGAGGCAGGACGTGCTAATGTTAGATGCATTGCCACGACCATTTCTGGTATGAAACGAAGGCTTACGCTTTTGATGCACCTAGCTCCCTTTGATTTGGGCATGGATAAAGACTAACATATCATCCCCCTCCGGGAGATGCCTCGTCCTGACCAATTTGGTGATGACAAGGGATTCAATCCATTCGCGGTTTGACCCCTTTTGGGTTTCTTTCAAGTTCCGAAAGGATGGTTTCCAATGCCCTCGGTTGTGTTTAGTAATCCTTTTCCTAAGGATTTTTACTAAACATAAACTGATCTTGTTATAAGCTCTCATAATTGGCCTTGGCTGACGAATTTGGTAACCATTTCCTCAAGGATTCTGCGATGATTAGTGTCATGTCTATTCCTCATGTGGTAATGACAATAGGGTCCTCCTGTTTTCCTTTCGTATCTGAGGTTTTTCTTTGCAGATGGCCAATAGTTGAGTTCATGTTTGGTTAGGAAATAGATATTCTCTATTGAAGTGATAAAGTGATATTCGTTGAGTGGTCCTGTCGTGAACTTCTTTTCTTGTCGTTAGGTCCTTACCCTCTTGTGGTTCGACATTGTTCTTCTACCTACATCTCCGTTCCTGCATCTCCGTTCCTGCTTCCTAAAGTACACTGAAATTGAGATGTTATCCCTTCGGACCATTTGTTGGTGAAATAGTCAAAATCATTCATCGTTACTGTTCAAACGTTGTTCCTCTAATTTGCTAATAGAGAACTTTCTTAGGTGAGAGAAAACGCTAGCATCCTCTAATGTAGAACCACTTGGAGGAGGTGTTAAGGTTTGTCCTGTGTGGGAGAGGCTATTATCCCTGGTATTGTAAGTGCATTGTCCTATTTTTTCTTTTACGCTTTATTATTCGCAAAGCTTCCGTTCTTAATCTTTTTGCTTCTATCACTCCAGGGCCAGTGATTTTTGTATTATCCATTTGAGATCCTAAAAGCTTTTGTCGGGGCCTTTTACCCATACCTTCGCTTCTTTAAAGGCTTAGTCCAATTTGGGACGGAACAACAT
Source organism: Allium sativum (assembly GCA_030737875.1). Classification (NCBI taxonomy): domain Eukaryota; kingdom Viridiplantae; phylum Streptophyta; class Magnoliopsida; order Asparagales; family Amaryllidaceae; genus Allium; species Allium sativum. The sequence continues at coordinate 8,371,187 of CM060926.1, read as the reverse complement.
AGGTAGGTATATAGCTATTAACCACAAGGTCGGAGGTTCAAGCCCACCTTCTAGCGTAAAATTTTAATAGTATTTTTCGTCAACATCGGAGATAAGCCTATAGGAATGGATCTAAGTTGGGAGATATGGATTGTTTAGCCTTTACGAGTCTTAGTCAGATTGTTGCTTCTATGTGTCAAGATTTTGAGGAGAGGGATCGTTAAACGCTGCTTTTGACGAAGGCCTCAATGGATGTTAGAAAGGAATTCCACACTGAGTTCATGGAAATATCTAAACTTATAAGGAAAAATTAGGTTTGCAAGATGGGTTTAAACCTACGGAAAGAGGTGTTTCATCCAATCTGCAGAAAGACTTGGGCAAGAATCCATGCATGTATAGGAAGCAAATAGTAAATCATAGCAATAATAACTAGGAAATAACACTTTAAACTCATAGGAAAATACTTTGAGCATAGATGCATTCTCTATTAATCCTTTATTTAGAATACATGAACAGAATGGAAGAAATCCTCCAATGGATCCCCTCTTTTGGTTTTTAGAGAAAGAGTACAGGGATTAGAATGAGATAATCACCCCCCCCCCCCAAATGTGACTTATGGGGTCTTATTTATAGAGAACTCGGGGCCCCTTTCGCTTTTGGGCTATTGGGCCTGCAGGTGCCTTTGTTGGTCGCTTTTTCTTTGGTCTCAGATGTTTGGCTTCCGGCCGCTTTTGGGGTGCTGGTTATGACCTTTGATTAAGGGTCCCTATCGATTGTGGATTCTTTGAGATTGAGATGAGGTTGTTGAACTGATGACTTTCGGGCAACATTTAAATCTCCAGTAGTGGCTTTCGGGTGTAGGCTCTCGGACGTAAGTGTTAACGATATTTTTCGTCAACACCGGAAATAGTTCTATGGGAGTGGACCATGGAGAAAGCGTTAGTTTGCTAAGAACCTAACTGTTTCGGCAGGAATATGCTTGACAAGATTCACACAAAAGTATACCGAAAGGTAGCATAGTATGCAGAAAAAGTAAAGCAAAGTAAAGCAACAACATTTTTATAGTGGTTCAGTTTCTTGGGAACCTACGTCCACTTTAAGAGTTTTTTATGATTTTATTCATGGTTGAATTTACATGGGAAATCCCCAAATTGATCTACCAATTTGGGTTTCTACATTCTAGAGTCAGAGAAGAAGATTGTCGGATCCCCCTCAATGTTACCCATGGGGTCTTACTTATAGAGGGTTGGAAGGCCCTTCTGCTTCTTTGGCTATTGGGCATGTAAGAGCTTTGCCGGCCGCCTTTTTATTCGGTTTCGGAGGTCCGGCTCCCGATTGCTTTTGCAGTATTAGTTATGGCCTTCGAAGTGGGGATTCCATTGTTTGCCATTTCTTTGAGGTGGGTATGAATTTGTCGATACGGTGCCTTTCGGAAGGTACTTGGATTTCTTGATGGCAGCTTCTGGTTGCACGCCCACGGAGGTCAACTCCCGATCATTCTGTGGATACTCAAAAGAGCCTGCTTTCCTGATGTTTTCCCAATCCTGTTGTGTCGGTATTAAGGGGGGTCTAATGTCGGCACACCCTTTCGCTCTTCTATGTTTCTGTTATTAAGAGACTCTCCTCATCTCTTTTCCTTAGTTTGCCGACTCGAACCCCTCCCCTTTTGTTACAGGGTATCTCTTAATGGATGTAATCTGCCGGATAGGCTGTGTTGACAATTTGTGGACTTCGAATTCTTTTCTCTTAAGGAGGCGGGTTATGTGTGGCTCTTACATCAATCTTTCGGTCTCATATTCACTAGATACCCTTTTCGCCATTAGCTGGTAGCGGGGATGGGTCTCAGTTGATGCTACCCTTTAGAATCTTTCTCCTTATTTTTGCCTCTTCTTAGTCCTTGGCCCCACTCTCTAAAAGACCATTGGGTGCTTACGGTTATCTGATACCCCTTCGTTGTTACTCTATTTCATTATCAATTTTTTGGTAGTAACATTTGCCCCCTAGTAAAGGGATATTTTTTGACTTTTCAAGTAAAATTCCTTTTCCCTTACGCAGTATCCTTCGATCTCACTCGACTGAAGTCATTTTTTTTACATTCTTCCTCTTTTTTTAATCTTCTTCCTCTCTTTCTCTCTCTATCTCTTTTCAATGAAGAAAGGATAGTGAGGCACCACAGAATTTGGTGCTATACTTAAATACATACAACAATTAGAGCATAGTAATACTTCCATTACAGTTCAAAAAACAAAAGTACACACAAAAGGGGCCCATACATGAGCCAAGATTTTTCATGCAAAATGAGGAAAGCACTTACCAAACTCTCACTACATCATCCATCTGCTGCGTGTTCTGTTGCCAAAGCGGTCATGCGATAATTGGTTAAACTCACAACGATCAAATTCCCCCAAAAGATGACCAATGCCCAAGCCTTCCCCATCATTGCCCCTTGATAGTACCGCACCAGAGGGGCCAACTACCACCTTGCCTTTACTGGTCTGCTTAGCAGGCTCCATCATGTTCTTACCATTAAAACTCACGTTTTCTAGCACTACGTCAATAGTGTTAATTCTCTCTTCGCTACTCTCAGAATTGAATGTCCTTCCTTCGTCTTTGTCTAACAGCTCCTATTCGTCTTCGTTGATATCTGAAAGAATCGCAAATGGATTCGAAGAGGATGCTCCTCCAATGTCAGAGCAACCAACAAACTTCACATTTCTTCTTGGTTTCCAAACCCTGAGAAATCCATTCCTATCTTTTTTGAACACCCAATTCTTGAAATCCGTAAGCTCGAAAGGATCGTTGGGATCCCCGAAAAGCTTGTTAACTTCAATTTCGTGATATGAGGTCCGAGTAAAAAGCCTTATTAGTGTTGGAATATACACTGGTGACGGAATCTTTATTTCCACCATAAGATAAGAAAAGTCTGCCACGTCCCATGTGTCTTCTTGTATCCTTAAGACTTTTCCTACTTTTGACAGTATTATTTTCACCATCTCAAAGTTGCAAAATATAATGGTGAGTTTTTTAAGACAACCCAATGAATCACCTTCTGTCTGGGACTTGCGGAACCAAAATTGAGACTCCATGGTCGAATGTATAGAGTACCCCTGTCAGTCGTAGTGGAGTAGAAATCCCCACGTAAAGAAATACCTTGGAAATTTAATGATGAAAACATTACTGAACTTCTTGATGTTCCATTCCCAAGAGTACAAGCAATAGAATTCCCACTCCAAGGCTCGTGTGATGCTGCTGACTGAGAGCTGACCAGATAAAATCGAGATAATTGCCCAAGAACTGAAGCATTGTAATTCTTCATCAGAAACAAGTGGTGACATGTCAAGCTCATTTAAAGTTGCCTTTTTTTTAAATAGGGAGAGTGGGAATGTTTAACTCCTTTAGGCTTTGTCTTTTTATACTCGCAGTAAATGGCCAAGTTTCTATAATCTATGATCCGACGGTTAGAATTTCTATGCCATGAGTGTTGCCTCATGTGATTTGATCTTGCTCAGGTTTTCCGGAATACGAAGAGGACTTAAGAGCAAGTAATGATGATTTCTTTGCCTCGATTTTGAGTGCAAGATCTTTTAATAATATTTCTTCAAATAGTTACTTAACCCCGGTACGTGTGGTTTATCCGAGGCTTTGCTTGCATGTAGGGTTCCATATTGGACAAATTTCATGACATCATTTTAGGAGTACGGAAGTCTAAGACGAGGTTGACTCCACTTTGATCAATATATATTCTTTTCTTGTTTTCTTAGGAAGAGACTCGTGCAGATAAGAGGGTTTCGGGACCATCCTTCATTCGATTGAACGAAGGCTAAAGATCGGGGGCCCTTTCGGTGTCAATGTAGAGGAAGTCTCAAACCATACGCAGATTCAGATATTAAATAGATATAAGACCGGAACCCTCTCTGGTATTAGTAGAAGTCCCGAACCGAACCCAGATTCGGGTATTAAATAGATAGAAGACCGAAACCCTCTCTGGTATTATTAATTAGAAGACCCGAACTGAACCCAGATTCGGGTATTAAATAGATAGAAGATTGGAGCCCTCTCCGTTATTAGTAGAAGCCCCGAACCAAACCCAGATTCGGGTATTAAATAGGTAGATGACCGAAACCCTCTTCGGTATTAGTAGAAGTCCCGAAACAAACCCAGATTCGGGTATTAGATAGATAGAAGACCGGAAACCTCTCCGGTATAAGTAGAATTCCATAACCGAACCCATATTCGGGTATTAAACCTTTGTTTTGAGTTACCGTTTCAGTTTTGTTTACCTGAGCGTAGGTTGTGTGCATTTTTGAGTGCTTCCTTCAAGCTTTCTTCAAGCTTTTGCTTCTTTCAAGCTTTCGTTTTCTTCAAGCTTTTGCTTTCTTCAAGCTTTTGATTTCTTTAGGCTTTTGCTTTCTTCAGGCTTTTGATTTCTTCAAGATTTTTCTTTCTTCAAGCTTTTGCTTTCTTCAAGCTTTCGCTCTCTTCTGCGGGATGAGATTTGAGCAGAGGCTGTACGTGCTCCAAGTGCTCCCTTCGAGCTTTTTCTCCCTTCTTCAAGTTGAATTTTGAGAAGAGGATGTACGTGCTCTAAGTGCTCCATTAGAGATTTTTCTCCCTTCTTCGGGTTGGAAAACGTACTCCCCTTTTAGAGAATTGGTTAGAAAGTACCCATGTAGGACATTGGTTAGAACATACCCATGTAGGGAATTGGTTAGAACATACCCATGTAGGGCATTGGTTAGAACGTACCCATGTAGGGCATTGGTTAGAACTTACTCAAGAGCATTGGTTAGAATGTACCCATGTACCGCATTGGTTAGAACGTACTCAAGAAGAGTATTGATTAGAATGTACTCAAGAGCATTGGTTAGGTGAGCATACAACTCGTGTAGCGTAGAGCATACATCTCCCGTCGTGATGAGTATATAGCCCGCGTAGTGTAAAAATGCTGGGAGCAGAACCGTAGTTCCACAGATGGACAAACCACTGATGGCCATCAAACATGTTGTGAAAAGTGTATCCACACAAAGCTTTGCAGGCCGACGATATTAGTCAAATGTCGCGTGGCTGCTTAGCTTGAACATCTTGGTTTATGAGATGTGAAATTATCATTAGACACAAAACAAAGATATTGTGTCGGAATTCACAGCGTCGAGGGATTTTCAGAGGAGCCCTCGACAATGTAGTGCCTTCTGGCATAAGTTAGGGTTTGTAACATGTCATACAAAGCAAAATAACATAGCCGTTCGTGCAATCATCCATGACACCTTGTAGATAAACCTCCTACTTTCCTTAGACTCGAAGATTTAGCTACTCTAGGTGCTACCTTAAACTTCCTATTCGCCTAAAGAGCAAGGATTGGGTACGAAGAGGATCATCTATACTGAGGTCTTAAGCTAACCTGAACACTATAGAAGCCTTAAACAGGCACATAACCCTTAATATAACTATCTAAGCACATATCACATGATGTGCACACAAGCAAGCATTCATAAGTTGGAAATTGTGGTAGCGGCAACTACCCGATCCAGAAGGAGTGCCTCTAGGAGCATACTTAGTACCTAGCATCCCTTCCGAAATGCGGGGGATAAAAGCGTTGCATGTCCCGATGTTTGGCAAATGCGAAAAGTATGGGTCCTTGGACACTTAGAGTAGCAGTCCTTTGACCCATATTTGTAACTATTCCTATGGGTGGTGTCGAAGATTCTGAGTTCGGAAGGTTCCTTCCCACTCCCGGGATCAAGACCTTTGCCATAAGAGTTAGCAAACCTTGTTTTAGGAGGCATAGGAGCAGGAGAGGCCCCGACTGTTGGGTCATCCGACATGAGGTTGAGTGGTTGTTGAAATGACTTCATTTCGTCATAGGTATTCCCTTCTAGGTGTCCTTCCTGGAAGAGTCTTTGCATTACACCTTCCAACGCCTCGCATTTGTTGGTTTGATCTCCATTTCTCTTGTGATATTCGCAATACTCCCCTCCCTTGAATGGTTTCGGATGGTTCTTCGATTTGAAAGGCACTGGGAAGTTGATTTTCTCCTTCATTGCTGTATATAGGTGTGAAATAGGTTCGCTTAAGGTCACAGTATTGGCGTTTGGTTTCTCTTCTCTTAGGTTCTTTCGATCTTCATGAAATCTAGGCCCCCTCATTCCGAAGATTCTGATGAGTGTGAGACTTCTTGTCTTCTTTGTAACAACCAAGACTTCCCCTTGAATGATACAACTCTTCCATGCGGATGAAGGTGTTTGCATGATGGTAAAATTCTGGTAAATCTTTACATATCCTCGTATGTATAGTTCTTTCCAAAAAGGCATTCCTTCAATCAGTCCTGAATGAATGGAGACAAGCTTATCGCGACTACTCATAACCTCTGCTCTTGAAGCTTCAGCATTGAATCGCTTTATGTAGTCAGCTATAGATTCTTTTGGCCCTTGCTTTACGCTTATAATGATCGAGTAATTCTCCACTGGGTTCTTACGGATACAAAACTGTATAGAGAAATCATGGGAGAATTGCTTCCAAGAACGGATTTCTTTCTCCTAATATCGGCGGTACCATTTAGCAGCTGTTTCTCGTAGTGTCAAAGGAAACATTCAGCGTCGAACCGTTTCAGAAGGACCATGGAAATCCATATAACTTTCAAATGTAGCAAGGTGTTCATCAGGGTCCGTAGCTTTGTCATATATAAATCGTGGTGCCTTTATGCTGGATGGAGGAGTTTCAGTGGTTCTCTCCCTTCTGCCCTCTGGCGGTGATGGACTTTTGTCTATGCTTGAATCAATTGCTTCACTTGGCACTCGATTGTTCCCTAGTGAAAATGGATTGCTCTGTATGTTCGCTAGAGGTTCGACGGGGCTGTCAGACTCTTGAGGTGCCATTATTCTTGATTCTGCTTCATAAGGCACCGTGCCTGAGGCCAACCTGGCCAAGTCTACCTCAATAAGTCTCCTGGTAGTATCGATTTGTGTTGCAAAAAGTAATATTTCTGTCTCGTTGCTCACCCTTTTTGACATTAAGGCTAGAGATCCCTTCATTTCTGATTTAGCTGGGTTAGTTTGCAAACTGGATGGGGGTCTAGCTCTAATATTGAATTCAGAGGGTATCTTCACCTTAAACTCTGCTTGATAGGTTTCTACCTCGAAGGGTCTCCGGCTTGAGTTTTCTCCAACGGACCTCCAAGTAGCATCAAGTTGCAAAGTTAGATATAGCATTTCCAATTCTTCGTTCTTCTCCTTTATCGGAATCAGGGCCTTCCTCGTTCTTAGATTCGTGGAGTCGGCATTCGATAGTACGCTGATCTCTACATCCGAGGATAAGTGGGAGCCTCGCTCCACGCTTTCCTGTTGTGCATCCATTCTAAACAGTTCCCGAGGACGTCTTGCTGTGACGAAATATAGGATAAAAAGGGGTAGGAATATGAGAGGGAAGGTGGGTAGCTTTAGGGTTACACAGCTTCTCAATTAGTCGATTTCTTTAATTAGCCATATACGGGTTGGGACTCCTCACCAAGGCTCTCCTCGCTTGGTTCTTTTCCTTCAAATCTAGTCCAAACCAGGACGGAACAGCCCAAGTAGATATGTGTGGCTATTGACCACAAGGTCGGAGGTTCAGGCCCTCCTTCTAGCACCAAAACGTTAACGATATTTTTCGTCTACACCGAAAATAGGTCTATGGGAGTGGACCGTAGAGAAAGCATTAGGTTGCTAAGAACCTAACGGTTTCAGCAGGAATATTCTGATGATCCCATCGCATGACAAGATTCACATAAAAGTATACTGAAAGGTAGCATAGTATGCGGAAAAAGTAAAGCCACACAATTTTATAGTGGTTCGGTTCCTTGGGAACCTTCGTCCACTTTAAGAGTTTTTTATGATTTTATTCATGGAGGAAGTTACATGGGAAATCCCCAAATTGATCTGCCAATTTGGGTTTATACTTTCTAGAGTTAGAGAAGAAGATTATCAGATCCCCCTCATGTTACTCCTGGGGTATTACTTATAGAGGGTTGGAGGACCCTTCTACTGTTGGGCTATTGGGCTATTGGGCCTGTAAGAGCTTTGTCAGCCGCCTTTTTCTTTGGTTTCATACGTCCGGCTTCCGATCTCTTTTGCGGTACTGGTTATGGCCTTCGAAGTGGGGCTTCCGTTGTTTGCCACTTCTTTGAGGTGGGTATGAATTTGTCGATACGGTGCCTTTCGGAAGGTACTTGGATTTCTTGATGGCAGCTTCTGGTTGCATGCCCACGGAGGTCAACTCCCGGCCATTATGTGGATACTCAGATGAGCCTGCTTTCCTGATGTTTTCCCAATCCTGTTGTGTTGGTATTAAGAGGGGGCCAATGTCGGCACACCCTTTTGCCCTTCTATGTTTTTGTTATCAAGATTCTCTCCTCTTCTCTTTTCCTTAGTTTGCCGACTCGGACCCCTCCCCTTTCGTAATAGGGTATCCCTTAATGGATATACTCTACCGGCTAGGCTGTGTTGGTAATTTGTGGACTTCGAATTTTTCTCTGTTAAGGAGGCAGGGTCTGTATGGCTCTTAAATCATCCTTTCGGTCTCATATTCACTAGATACCCTTTTTTCCATTAGCTGGTAGCGGGGATGGGTCTTGGTTGATGCTACCCTTTGGAATCTTTCTCCCTATTTTTGCCACCTCTTAGTCCTTGGCCCTACTCTCTAAAAGACCATTGGGTGCTTACGGTTATCCGATACCCCTTCGTTGTTACTCTATTTCATTATTAATTTTTTGGTAGTAATAGTAAGTTTCCAGATGTAGGCTTTCGGCTTTCACACGTATACTTAGAGGAGCTTGTTCTCTTGATGTACATGGATAGCTGGCGGTTCGAAACCGCTGTCGGTATTCTTACTAAATCGATTAGTATGGATATCCTATATCTCCGCTAGGGTTCCGGTTGGCCTTCCGGTGGAGATTTTCAGATTTTCTGGTCTTCTGGCATGTGGCTTCTGAGGATGTGTTATTGTCTATCGGTGTGACATTTCGGCTTTTAGGCGACTGATGCTTCGGAAACTGGTTCCGGATGATCTCTATATATTTTTGGTGTCTTTGCCTCTAGATGTACCAATATTAAGCAAGTTAACATCTATAGTCCTTCCGGGTTTCGATGTGCGAGGTTCCTGTCCTGCTTTTCCTTAATTTCTAGTTTAGATGACCTTTTATTGCAGAACTCCCAGTAGAATAGGTCCTGTCGGATGGACCTTGCTGGATGAGCTTTGTTGGCATTCTTTAGACTCTGAGCTTCTTCCTTACAGGAAAGTACCAGTTTATGCCACTTTTGAACCATTCTTTACTGTTTACGGCTCTTTCCATTACTTGGCTTTCTATTTCCAGAAGGTTCCCCTGTGTTTGTGTTCTTCCGATACCCCTTCGCCGTTAATTGGTTTCAGAGTTAATTTTGGTAGTAACAAAATGAAATCTTTATTTAATTTGATTATAAATATTTAATGAAAGTGTTTTGAACTCGATGATTTATCATTGAGTTGGGTGTTCTGCGAGGTGTTTGATCAGATGTTGGTTTAGGCCTTCGGGGCATACACTTGATAGATTATTCTCTTGGCATTGTGCAATCGAGAACCAATTCTGGTTAACGAATGGTTTTCCCAAACGATATGAGAAATCGCAACTACGATTTTCCACCAAAGATATAATTTGGGAAAGTTAAAAGTGATTTACCATTATGATGGTCAATGAATTGGATTTGAGTAGCGTGTTTTCACGTAATGGAAAGATTTTATCTTTAATTAGATTTGAAATGAAAGAAGGTGATTAAACTTACCAAAAAACGAGGGGTGTTGAATAAGGAGTACCACCATTTTTTCTCCATGGTATGAATAGGATATGAATGGGATAACGATTTGAGAAACTACCATTTTGTAAGGTTCGATAATCCCAATAAAGTCTAGAAAACTCGATTTGAGTTAAAGTTGTGAAATGAGATTTTTATAATCTACTAGAACGATTTCCAAGGAAAGATATGGAAAGAATGATTTGAGTAAATGAATACTCCAGATTGGAATGAGACTTATTATATGTTTATGTAATAACCCGGAAAAAGTGAACCAGTTTAAAAATTTTAAATCAGGTTATTACCAAGAAATTTAAATAGTTGAAATAGCATATTTCAATAAAATATAGAATTTGGTATGGTATGGCAGTTTGAAATTTTGTATACAAACTTTGTCTGACTGTACCGGGTGGAAAATATAACGGATTTTAACGAAACTAAAAATATTTAAATCTATTTATCAATACCTTTCTAACGAGTCTGAAAAATCAAAGTTTCATAACGGAAATCAAAAGTTATGGCCAAATGAATTTTCAGAAAGGTCGCTATATAGTATATATAGCCATTGAAAATTGAGATTTTGCATACGACCTCGGAATTCGACGAAACCACTTTTGTTGGGTCCGGGATGTCAAATTATTGCTAAGTTTTAAATTTCATAATTTTTGAAGCTAGTATGTGAGCGGGGAAAAAGATAATGTGTTTGGTCAAATTCTGTTAAAAAGGGTCAACCTAAAAATGGCCGTTTTTCAAACGAGCTCAGAATTCGACGAAACTGGTTTTGTTAGGACCGTATCGTCAAAACAAAGCTAGATTTATTTTTCTGGAATTTTTCGACTCAGTTTGTGGCCCTGGCAAATTGAAATGTACGTTTAAATTAAATATCGAATGTTTTATATTTTAATTTGAAAAATAACTGATTGTAACAGTCGAAATGGCCAACGAAACATATCCCATTGTGTCCGGAATGGGGGTATTTAGCTAGGGGCGACAGTCGTTGGGTTTAAAAAGGAGTCCGTTTGCAAAACCACTATTTAAAATTTCCTATAAAGCATGGACCAATAGGAATTTTTCATTAAAAAAAAATCCGAAACCCTAGCCGCCAGAGACGATCTGGACGACTCAGAGTGCTCGAGACTTCTCGTCCATTTAGCCGCCGCCTCAGGCGATTTCACCGCCGCCGCCTGTTGAGACTTCTGACCGCCTTCGCCTCCTCTCCACATCCGACCAACCCACGACCCCAGCCATCAACCATCGACGTCGGAAATCGACGAGGAAGTCACGACCTTCAGAGCGCCGCCGCGACGCGCACAGGCCACCGAACCCTTCGCTACCACCGCCGATCTGGAGGTGGTTCGTAGCTCTTTGACGCAGCGTGGTCTGATCGAAGCATCGAGGTACGGATTGGCTGAAAAATCGTGACCTAGTTTCGAAGTTTTTAAAACCTTTGTGATGTAAATTTCTGAAATGAAAATAACACTTTTAAGTGTTGCAAAACTTTGAAAAATAATATCTTTTTCGTTCTTTAACGAAATTTGATGAAACAGGAGACACCGTGACCGCAAGGAGGCTCTCTACATTCTAGAAGAAGCCGCGGATTTTTCTGACCTTCCTACGATTTTTAGCACTGCAATAACCAATGTGAGGAATCTAAACTATTTGTGTGAATGAAATCGCATTGTATAAATTATATAAGCGAAGTGTAAATTATATACGCATTGTATACCTCATGTACATGTGTTGTATAAGTTATATTAGCGATGTATAAATTATACAAGCGTTGAATGAAACATATATGCTTTGAATTGTGATGAAATGCAAGTGAATTATTATATTATATATATATACTCCCCTCGTCCACAGACCATGGACGATATTTATTGCTTGTGTTTGACGTGATATTATATGGTATGACGAATGGTTGGAAATAATTGATTGTGGTTGATATTGTGGTTGAAAAATACCTTTGTGGTTGAAAAATACTCTTGTGGTTGAAACAAAATAGAATAGGATTGTGGAATTGGAAATAAAACATGCCGCCTGCGTGCGAACTAGATGCATGATCCCCATTGTCAAAAACCGCGAGGTTTTAAGGTAGAGCGAGGAGCCGTACTAGGGACGGTCCCGGTTTTAACTACCCTGCCGTTATGCTGCCGAAATTTTCTGAAATATTTATGTGTTAGAATAATTTTCATTCGTTGAAATAAATTACATAAACTATATCGAATATTCATGTGTTGAGTTGCAATTCATTCGTTGAGTTGAAATTCATGTGTTGAATATTATTTGAATTTAAACAAATGGCTTTAGCGATAAAAATCACATTTTTATATATATACAAACTATATCGAATATTCATGTGTTGAGTTGCAATTCATTCGTTGAGTTGAAATTCATGTGTTGAGTATTATTTGAATTTAAACAAATGGCTTTAGCGATAAAAATCACATTTTTATATATATACAAACTATATAGAATATTCATGTGTTGAATTGCAATTCATTCGTTGAGTTGAAGTTCATGTGTTGAATGTTATCATCCTTTAAAAATAAAATGAATCGACAATGAAAACTATATTTTTATAGTGAATATGAAGTGTTAAAAATACACACGTGTCGAATAAATATTTTTGATGATAAAAATATTCCTTTTATCATGTATACGCTTAGTTAAAAATACACACATGTCGAATAAATATTTTTGATGATAAAAATATTCCTTTTATCATGTATACGCTTAGTTAAAAATACACACGTGTCGAATAAATATTTTTGATGATAAAAATATTTCTTTTATCATGTATACGCTTAGTTAAAAATACACACGTGTTGAAATAAATAATAGTTTGCTAGAAATATTATTATTAGCTTTGTTCTGCATATATATACATGTGTTGAACAGGAAAAATGGATTAGCTGTAGAGTAAAGAAATTATTTGCGTGCCCGACAAATAGGTAAACCTTGATGAGTTGGCTGCGCAATTTGATTTATATATCAACTCCTGTGAATGCCATTGGATGCGGAGTGCTGGTTATTCTGTGTGAAATAATAAACAACGCCATAGGATAGCAACAATTAATTTTGAACTACACTACATGACATACTTCTTGATGATATGCATACTTCATCATATTCCATATAAGCAATTGGAGCTTGTGTGACGAGGTGGAAGATTTACCGTACAAGCAAGAGGCTTGTATGGCGATGACTATGTACTACAGGTTGAACTGTTGACTGATATGGACTATATAAATTATAACGATAAATTGTCAGATTAATAAAAACCCCACACGGGTCTGGAGTTGACAATAATCATGTCGCTCTAGTTATTAGATACGGCACATGGACTATTTATTTCCACACGGAAACGGGGTGACGGGAATTTATTCTCTGGAGTGATCATCAGTACATGCTCCCCCGTAAACACCAGAATATATCACTATAAATATGTGAATGCTTTTTAGGATTTATTGGGTACCTAATACGGCCCAATAAATTTCCAAACCCCTCCCCGTACAAAGGAGGTTATGGCGAAATTTTTCGGAATATTAAGGCGTTAGTGAAATATTTGAAGTGAAAACGAAGTCGAAAATATAAAATGAACTATAGTTGAAATTATAGAATGAACTATATTTATATATATAAATATAAATATAATTAAAAGGAATAGAGGCCGTGCAGTTCGCGTTTCGGAATCGTAATTTGAATCGATTAGTACGAGAAATCCGACCATCGGATTTTCCCGAAACCTCAACCGCTGGGTTCGCCTTGGAAATATCTTTCCAACGGCACCAACCTTTTAAAAATCCAACGGGTGGACTGTCCGAAATGTTTAATTCAAATCTGAAGAAAAACAACGCCAGAATCGTTTATATTTATATATAAATATAATTAAATTAAATCGAATAACGACGCTGCAATTCGAATTTTGAAACCGTAACTTCAAACGACTAGTGTGGAAAATCCGACCGTCGGATTCTCACGAAACTGGAACCGTTGGGTTCGCTTTGGGAATATCTTCCCACTGATGTAGACTTCGTAGAAATCCAACGGTTAGATTTTCCGATATGTGTAAAACAAATTAGGGGAAAAACAGCGCCAGTGCCACGACACGACCTGAAACGTCGTTTGATTAAATATGGCCATTTTTAAATAAATAAAAATGGCGAAAAATCGTTATAAAATATTATAAGCAATATTGATTGAGAATAAACCAAATGGGCTTGAATTGTTTGATATTTGATGGTTGTATGTGTATGACATGAAAATAACACTAAAGAACCGAAAGATGGATGTCGAATAATATAACCATAAAATGAATCGATTTAAATTCTAATGACGTGAATTATTTGAAAATGCCGAGCTAACCCTCATTTCAAATAATTTATCGAGCGATTCGAGTTGGAAAATGCAAAGACGATTCAAGACCGACGATCTTCGTATCGGTTGGATGGGCGCTACTGAGGTTCCTAACCGGAGTAGCTACCGGAAAGGGACAGAAGTAGTAACCGTCTGAACGTATGTGTTGATTGGACGGATATACGAGGAATTTGACGCCTCCAGTTTCGTTCAGACTCAGGACGGACTTGTAAATGGACTGTGTGTCTGACATTGGATTTTGTTCTATACTGATTGATCTCTGTTAAATATATATCTGTTTGGCGGCAGAGAATTTATTCTCTTGCTTAACGCCCTTCTCTGAGACGTACGAGCTTAGAGGTTATATATTGATGGAAATCAATCGTATGGAGTGGACTGCCTATGTGGCATGCCAAGATGCTGTGATCAAGGCTTCTGTTGCAAAGCAAAGTCTTGTGGATGATGATCAAAGCAAGGTCTACGTGGCCTAGCTTTGTGTATTTCATAGATTCGCGAGCCTCACACCTCGTTATGAGTTATAAACGGGATACGGACCGCTGGGAGAGCACGACGTTTCTTTCTAGCTATGGTGGTGTCAGTGACTTACCAGCCCTGACATGTATATCTACTTTTCACCTTTGTGGTTGTTGGAATGCGAGGCGCCTCGATTACAGGTCTGTAAGGACCGGGAAACGTGTGTTTAGGAATAAATAATCCTCAAACGTAAGAGAGGACCGGCCCTACCGATTCAGGGGTTACCCAGAGTGTGTAGTCCTGAGGCATTTGCTAGAGTGTCTCGAAGCGGAGAGGAGCTTGCCCCTTGCCTCGACTCATGACGGAAATCCAATTTCCAATACGAAATAACGGACTTGATTGTAGAACTAGTATGGCGACATAGTATATGATAGCTATGCCGTCTATGATTAATATTTATGATGCTATTCGCTTTTGAAACATATATGCACTAGTAATAATATCAATTGATTTTGCTTTATATGTATCAAGCATGTTTGGCCATTATAAGGTAGAACTCTATCCTCCGGCTTGCGTTGCATTGTGTGATGGGACCTGAGTCTTATAATGGCTTCATTCTTTCAAAAAGCATTGCGTTGTTTTAAAAGAATTTACTTTGTTTTAAATGCACTAGCAATCACTGGAGTAAACCCGTTCCGCGAAAGTGGCGTGGTCCTATGATTTGCTTATTACTATTGTTAAACTGTTAAATAGATTCCTCATACCAGTCCCCATGACTGACTCGTTGTTTGTTTCACTTTGCAAACGCGGGTGCCCTTATTTTCACACGGGCAACCTAGTACACAGGTGACAGGTTGTTTTTGGCTCTGCACTGCTGCATAGAGTGCATTTTTGGCTCATGGCGAGGCTGACTTCACCGAGATGACTTTGACATTTTCCGCCATTACTGTACTTATATTATGATTCCGCCACTGGCGATGCAGACTGATTTACTTTCCGTATTTCTCACTATATGTATATGTATTCCGCCTTCGGCGATGTAGACTGATACCCTTATTATGTCTCACTTCATGTATGTATTCCGCCTCTGGCGATGATGACTGATCACTTTCCTTTTATTTACTAAGTTATATCCCACGTTATGCTATTCTGATATTCCTACATGTTGTGATTCCGCTGTCATATCCATGTAAAATTATTTTATTTATTGTTTCTGCTATTATCTGTACTCTGCTATGATGATTAATGTGTTATATTCCTAATGATTATCCTTAATACCGCCCCTTGGATTTTGGGATCGTCACAGGTGGTATCAGAGCTTAGGTTAACCTTAGTTCCGGGATCTAACACATTAAACACCTCGTCGGAATAGAATCAGCAGTGTTCTAATGCGAGTAGCTCATTAGAGATAGGATTAGCAATGTCCTAGAATGAGCTAAGCAGATTAGCAAAACAATTTGATCAGTATATCATCATTATCTTTCCTTGTATTCCCCTGCTTTATCATTTATGAAAATTATCAAATCTGTGAGCTTGACTCTTTTCTTGCTTATACAGTATTCTCTTAGATGGCTACACGAGGAGCAGCAGCTAGAGGAGGCCGTGGAGGCCGAGGAGATGCAGCAGGAGGACGGGGGAATATCCCCGTAGTAGTGGAAGGCCCTATTGTTCAGCCACCAGCACCAGAAGACTTCGAGCTAGATAAAGTAGCGAAGAGGTACAGAAACCTTGGGGGAAAACCTTTTACTGGCATTGGCACAGTGACCGAGGCTATAGCTTGGCTGAAAACCTGTGAGAAAATCTTTGAAGGCATGGGTATGGGAACCAACAACAAAGCTCGACTTGGCATTTGGCTCCTTCAGGAGGAAGCAGAGCTGTGGTGGGATGCCATTACCTCAGAGGATGTAGCTGAAACTGTCAGGACTTGGGAGCAGTTCAAAGCTATGTTCAATGAGAAGTTTGTACCTGAACAAGCTCTAGAGAGGATGCGAGAGCAGTTTGCTAATCTCCAGCAAGGAGATCTCTCTATTCGGGACTACCTTAATAAGTTCACCCAGTTATCGCGCTATGCTCCAGAGCTGATTACGACCAACAAAGCAAAGAACAAGAGATTCATATTTGGGCTGAAGCGCAAGTACCATGATAGAGCTATGAGCAACATCAAACTCTCCTTTACAGAACTAGTAGAGATGGCTTGCAATTACGAAGACATGGATGAGAGGCATGCTAGCCAAGACCGCGCCAAAAGCCAAGCTGGAAATAAGCGCAAGGCTTCAACGGATCAACCCGAATCTAGCATTACCGCGACCGCTACTCAGAAACCTGCAAAGATCCCGAAAGGAAATTGTTACAACTGCGGGAAGCCAGGTCATTTTTCTAATGTATGCAAAGCTCCGAGGAAACCAAAGGCAAATGACTCAGATGAATGCTACAACTGCCATAAGAAGGGGCACAATAGCAGGAATTGTCCTCTGAAGCAGAATGCTCAAGTGGCTCATGTGTATGACGGGAAGACCCCGCCAGCTACCACCGATGGATCAGGTAAACCCGATGTCTTGGGAGGTACCCTTACCATTAAAAATATTCATGTTTCTGTACTTTTTGATACTGGTGCATCACGTAGCTTCATTTCTGGTAACCTTGTTCACGAATTAAAACTGAAAAGAGGAAAACTTAAAGAACCAATTAAAGTTCAAAACCCGATAGGAGGTTCTGTTAGTCTCAGTACATATTGTAAAGTACCTATTTCCTTCTCTCGATACCAGTTCTCTTTTAAAGTGATTGTCATGGACCTGTCCGAATTTGATATTATACTGGGGCTGGACTTGTTGACAAAATATAAGGCCGAAGTTAGATGTGCCGAAAGAATCGTGAAAGTTGAAACAAAACTTGGGCATATCACTATACCATGCCATGGCTCAAAAATAAACAGAACAGAATTTTGGTCTTCTTTAGAAATTACTCCCCCTTCGATAGAAAAGATAACGGTCGTTAAAAACTACGCGGATGTGTTTGAAGAAGTAGAAAACTTACCGCCGCAAAGAGAAATTGAATTTAGGATAGATCTAATTCCTAACGCCCGACCAGTAGTACATCCAATTAGAAGAATGGCCCCGAAAGAAAAAGAAGAGCTAAGTAGTCAAACCCGAGAATTGCTTTGGAAATGTCTAATCCTACCGAGCTTTTCAGCTTGGGGAGCAGCAATTGTATTTGTCCCGAAGTCAGACGGTACTTTAAGACTTTGCGTTGATTACCGAGATCTCAATAAACAGACACTGAAGAACAAATATCCCTTGCCCCGAATAGATGATCTGTTAGATCAATTAAATGGAGCAACAGTATTCTCCAGAATGGACCTAGCTACAGGTTTCCACCAATTACGTATAGCCGAAGACTGTGTTCCTTTGACAGCCTTCAAGGATCCCGATTTATTCTACGAATGGTTAGTAATGTCGTTCGGCTTGTGTAACGCTCCGACATACTTCGTCGATCTTATGAACAGAGTGTTCGGTGGTGTGTTGAATAAATTTGTTCTAGTCTTCATCGATATTTTAATCTACT
Organism: Allium sativum; assembly: GCA_030737875.1. Lineage (NCBI taxonomy): Eukaryota > Viridiplantae > Streptophyta > Magnoliopsida > Asparagales > Amaryllidaceae > Allium > Allium sativum. The sequence goes on along the minus strand of CM060926.1, from coordinate 8,353,017 downwards.
CCAAGTCGGAAGACGAACATGCAAAACATTTAGAACAAGTGTTGAAAATTCTAAGAAGAAATGTCTTGAAAGCTAAATTTTCTAAGTGTGTCTTCTGGCAGAACGAAGTTAAATTCCTAGGCCATGTCGTATCAAAAGAAGGGATTGCTGTAGATCCAAGCAAAATTACAGCGATTCAGAACTGGAAACAACCTACTACTCCCACAGAAGTTCGAAGTTTCCTTGGATTAGCTAGTTACTATCGGAAATTCGTTCAGGATTTTTCAAAGATATCTGGTGTATTGACAAAGCTTACAAAGAAGCATGAGAAATTCAAATGGACACCCGAATGTGAAGAAGCTTTCCAGGAGCTGAAACTGAAGTTGACAACCGCTCCAGTATTGACAATATTAGAAGGCAACCAAGACTTGACTGTATGGACAGATGCTTCTATTAGAGGGCTAGGCGCAGTGTTAATGCAAAAAGGCCAAGTGATCGCTTATGCCAGCCGTCAACTAAAGCCGCATGAAAGAAACTATGCTACTCATGATCTTGAGTTATTAGCTATCATGTTTGCTTTAAGAATCTGGAGGCATTATTTATTGGGCGAGAAGTTCGAACTATTTACCGATCATCAATCCTTGAAATACCTGTTCACCCAGAAAGATTTAAACCTGAGGCAACAGCGTTGGTTGGAATTCCTTGCAGCATACGATTTTGAAATTCTATACACTCCAGGGAAAGCCAATGTTGTAGCAGACGCACTCAGCAGAAAGAATGAAATCATCGCCAGTTTTGTCATCACGTCTTCATTAATAGACAGGATCTCGACCCTTCAGAAAGACGATGAATTTATTCAAAGAATCAGTCAGAGAGTCAAAGGAGGTGAATCCACAAGTTTCGACTCGATGACAAAGGAGTTCTAAGATTAAAGGGCAGAATTTGCATCCCAAACCTTCCCGAGCTCAGAAGAGAAATACTTGATGAGTGCTACAAATCCAAATTAAGTATCCATCCCGGTGTAAGCAAAATGTATAATGATATCAAGCGCACATTCGGGTGGAGGTCAATGAAAAGAGATATCTCATTATATGTTAGCAGATGCCCAACTTGTCAGCTAGTTAAGAGTGATCAGCAGAAATTAGCTGGGTTATTACAACCATTGGAAATTCCAGGATGGAAGTGGGAACAAATTTCGATGGATTTCATCGATGGCTTGCCTCGGACTAAGAAAGGAAACGACAGTATATGGGTAATCGTAGATCGCTTCACGAAGACTGCCCATTTCATACCTGTCCGATCCAACAGAACGGCTCAAAGTCTAGCACAGATTTACTTCAAAGAAATAGTTAAACTACATGGAGTGCCGCTCAATATAGTCAGCGATAGAGATCCCCTGTTTACTAGCAAATTCTGGGAAGCATTCCAGGAAGAATTGGGAACCAAATTGAATCTAAGCACCGCTTATCACCCACAGACAGATGGCCAAACTGAGCGGGTGAATAGAATTCTAGAAGATTTACTGCGGGCTTGCGTTATCGATTTTGGAGGCTCATGGGAAGATCACTTACATTTAGCAGAATTCTCTTACAACAATAGCTATCAAGCAAGTTTGGGAATGTCTCCATTTGAAGCATTATACGGTAGACCGTGCAGATCTCCCGCATGTTGGGTAGAACCTGGCAACAGACTTGTGTTAGGGCCCGATATGATTCGAGAAGCATCGAATAAAGTCGATTTCATTAAGAAGCGATTAAAAACCGCACAGAGCCGACAGAAAAGTTATGCTGATGCGAGAAGAAGGGATATATCGTTTGTCATTGGCGATTATGTTTATTTAAGAGTTTCTCCAATGCGAGGAGTAATCAGATTTGGCAAGACTGGGAAGTTGGCACCGAGGTTTATTGGTCCCTTTCCTATACTTGAACGGATTGGAACTCTTGCATATAGGGTTTCATTACCTAATTGGTTGCCTAGTATACATGATGTGTTCCACGTGTCTCAACTCAGAAAACATGTTCATGATCCCGACCTTATTGTGGAAGAAGCAACGCAACATGATATTGACATAACTCCAGAATTAGCACTCAGTAGAGAGCCATTAAAGATAGTTGGCAAAGAAACTAGAAAGCTGAGGAGAAAAAAGATTCATTTAGTCAAAGTGCAGTGGAGTAGTGATCCTAGAGACTATACTTGGGAGACTGAGGAAAGCATTAAACAAGCCTATCCCAAATGCAGAGTGGACATCTCTGACTAACTCCGGTGCAAGGTACTTTTACAATACTTTGCATTTACATTTTATTTCCTGCTTAGCTGTTATTTCCTTTTCGAGGACGAAAAGTTTTAAGTGGGGGAGATTGTAATAACCCGGAAAAAGTGAACCAGTTTAAAATTTTTAAATCAGGTTATTACCAAGAAATTTAAATAGTTGAAATAGCATATTTCAATAAAATATAGAATTTGGTATGGTATGGCAGTTTGAAATTTTGTATACAAACTTTGTCTGACTGTACCGGGTGGAAAATATAACGGATTTTAACGAAACTAAAAATATTTAAATCTGTTTATCAATACCTTTCTAACGAGTCTGAAAAATCGAAGTTTCATAACGGAAATCAAAAGTTATGGCCAAATGAATTTTCAGAAAGGTCGCTATATAGTATATATAACCCTTGAAAATTGAGATTTTGCATACGACCTCGGAATTCGACGAAACCACTTTTGTTGGGTCCGGGATGTCAAATTATTGCTAAGTTTTAAATTTCATAATTTTTGAAGTTAGTATGTGAGCTGGGCAAAAGATAATGTGTTTGGTCAAATTCTGTTAAAAAGGGACCTAAAAATGGTCGTTTTTCAAACGAGCTCAGAATTCGACGAAACTGGTTTTGTTAGGACTGTATCGTCAAAACAAAGCTAGATTTATTTTTCTGGAATTTTTCGATTCAGTTTGTGGCCCTGGCAAATTGAAATGTACGTTTAAATTAAATATCGAATGTTTTATATTTTAATTTGAAAAATAACTGACTGTAACAGTCGAAATGGCTAACGAAACATATCCCATTGTGTCCGGAATGGGGGTATTTAGCTAGGGGCGACAGTCGTTGGGTTTAAAAAGGAGTCTGTTTGCAAAAACACTATTTAAAATTTCCTATAAAGCATGGACCAATAGGAATTTTTCATTAAAAAAATAAAAAAATAAAATCCGAAACCCTAGCCGCCAGAGACGATCTGGATGACTCAGAGTGCTCGAGACTTCTCGTCCATTTAGCCGCCGCCTCAGGCGATTTCACCGCCGCTGCCTGTTGAGACTTCTGACCGCCTTCGCCTCCTCTCTACATCCGACCAACCCACGACCCCAGCCATCAACCATCGACGTCGGAAATCGACGAGGAAGTCACGACCTTCAGAGCGCCGCCGCGGCGCGCACAGGCCACCGAACCCTTCGCCACCACCGCCGATCTGGAGGTGGTTCGTAGCTCTTTGACGCAGCGTGGTCTGATCGAAGCATCGAGGTACGGATTGGCTGAAAAATTGTGACCTAGTTTCAAAGTTTTTAAAACCTTTCTGATGTAAATTTCTGAAATGAAAATAACACTTTTAAGTGTTGCAAAACTTTGAAAAATAATATCTTTTTCGTTCTTTAACGAAATTTGATGAAACAGGAAACACCGTGACCGCAAGGAGGCTCTCTACATTCTAGAAGAAGCCGCGGATTTTTCTGACCTTCCTACGATTTTTAGCACTGCAATAACCAATGTGAGGAATCTAAACTATTTGTGTGAATGAAATCGCGTTGTATAAATTATATAAGCGAAGAGTAAATTATATACGCATTGTATACCTCATGTACATGTGTTGTATAAGTTATATTAGCGATGTATAAATTATACAAGCGTTGAATGAAACATATATGCTTTGAATTGTGATGAAATGCAAGTGAATTATTATATTATATATATATATACACTCCCCTCGTCCACAGACCATGGACGATATTTATTGCTTGTGTTTGACGTGATATTATATGGTATGACGAATGGTTGGAAATAATTGTTTGTTGTTGATATTGTGGTTGAAAAATACCTTCGTGGTTGAAAAATACTCTTGTGGTTGAAACAAAATAGAATAGGATTGTGTAAATGAAAATAAAACATGCCGCCTGCGTGCGAACTAGATGCATGATCCCCATTGTCAAAAACCGCGAGGTTTTAAGGTAGAGCGAGGAGCCGTACTAGGGACGGTCCCGGTTTTAACTACCCTGCCGTTATGCTGCCGAAATTTTCTGAAATATTTATGTGTTAGAATAATTTTCATTCGTTGAAATAAATTACATAAACTATATCGAATATTCATGCGTTGAGTTGCAATTCATTCGTTGAGTTGAAATTCATGTGTTGAATATTATTTGAATTTAAACAAATGGCTTTAGCGATAAAAATCACATTTTTATATATATACAAACTATATCGAATATTCATGTGTTGAGTTGCAATTCATTCGTTGAGTTGAAATTCATGTGTTGAGTATTATTTGAATTTAAACAAATGGCTTTAGCGATAAAAATCACATTTATATATATATACAAACTATATAGAATATTCATGTGTTGAATTGCAATTCATTCGTTGAGTTGAAGTTCATGTGTTGAATGTTATCATCCTTTAAAAATAAAATGAATCGACAATGAAAACTATATTTTTATAGCGAATATGAAGTGTTAAAAATACACACGTGTCGAATAAATATTTTTGATGATAAAAATATTCCTTTTATCATGTATACGCTTAGTTAAAAATACACACGTGTCGAATAAATATTTTTGATGATAAAAATATCCCTTTTATCATGTATACGCTTAGTTAAAAATACACACGTGTCGAATAAATATTTTTGATGATAAAAATATTTCTTTTATCATGTATACACTTAGTTAAAAATACACACGTGTTGAAATAAATAATAGTTTGCTAGAAATATTATTATTAGCTTTGTTCTGCATATATATACATGTGTTGAACAGGAAAAATGGATTAGCTGTAGAGTAAAGAAATTATTTGCGTGCCCAACAAATAGGTAAACCTTGATGAGTTGGCTGCGCAATTTGATTTATATATCAACTCCTGTGAATGCCATTGGATGCGGAGTGCTGGTTATTCTGTGTGAAATAATAAACAACGCCATAGGATAGAAACAATTAATTTTGAACTACACTACATGACATACTTCTTGATGATATGCATACTTCATCATATTCCACATAAGCAATTGGAGCTTGTGTGACGAGGTGGAAGATTTACCATACAAGTAAGAGGCTTGTATGGCGATGACTATGTACTACAGGTTGAACTGATGACTAATATGGACTATATAAATTATAACGATAAATTGCCAGATTAATAAAAACCCCACACGGGTCTGGAGTTGACAATAATCACATCGCTCTAGTTATTAGATACGGCACATGGACTATTTATTTCCACACGGAAACGGGGTGACGGGAATTTATTCTCTGGAGTGATCATCAGTACATGCTCCCCCGTAAACACCAGAATATATCACTATAAATATGTGAATGCTTTTTAGGATTTATTGGGTACCTAATACGGCCCAATAAATTTCCAAACCCCTCCCCGTACAAAGGAGGTTATGGCGAAATTTTTCGAAAAATTAAGGCGTTAGTGAAATATTTGAAGTGAAAACGAAGTCGAAAATATAAAATGAACTATAGTTGAAATTATAGAATGAACTATATTTATATATATAAATATAAATATAATTAAAAGGAATAGAGGCCGTGCAGTTCGCGTTTCGGAATCGTAATTTGAAACGATTAGTACGAGAAATCCGACCATCGGATTTTCCTGAAACCGCAACCGCTGGGTTCGCCTTGGAAATATCTTTCCAACGGCACCAACCTTGTAAAAATCCAACGGTTGGATTGTCCGAAATGTTTAATTCAAATATGAAGAAAAACAGCGCCAGAATCGTTTATATTTATATATAAATATAAATATAGTTAAATTAAATCGAATAACGACGCTGCAATTCGAATTTTGAAACCGTAACTTCAAACAACTAGTGTGGAAGATCCGACCGTCGAATTCTCACGAAACTGGAACCGTTGGGTTCGCTTTGGGAATATCTTCCCACTGATGTAGACTTCGTAGAAATCCAACGGTTAGATTTTCCGATATGTGTAAAACAAATTAGGGGAAAAACAGCGCCAGTGCCACGGCACGACCTGAAACGTCATTTAATTAAATATGGCCATTTTTAAATAAATAAAAATGGCGAAAAATCGTTATAAAATATTATAAGCAATATTGATTGAGAATAAACCAAATGGGCTTGAATTGTTTGATATTTGATGGTTGTATGTGTATGACATGAAAATAACACTAAAGAACCGAAAGATGGATGTCGAATAATATAACCATAAAATGAATCGATTTAAATTCTAATGACGTGAATTATTTGAAAAGGCCGAGCTAACCCTAATTTCAAATAATTTATCGAGCGATTCGAGTTGGAAAATGCAAAGACGATTCAAGACCGACGATCTTCGTATCGGTTCGATGGGCGCTATTGAGGTTCCTAACCGGAGTAGCTACCGGAAAGGGACGGAAGTAGTAACCGTCTGAACGTATGTGTTGATTGGACGGATATACGAGGAATTTGACGCCTCCGGTTTCGTTCAGACCCAGGACGGACTTGTAAATGGACTGTGTGTCTGACATTGTATTTTGTTCTATACTGATTGATCTCTGTTAAATATATATCTGTTTGGCGGCGGAGAATTTATTCTCTTGCTTAACGCCCTTCTCTGAGACGTACGAGCTTAGAGGTTATATATCGATGGAAATCAATCGTATGGAGTGGACTGCCTATGTGGCATGCCAAGATGCTGTAATCAAGGCTTCTGTTTCAAAGCAAAGTCTTGTGGATGATGATCAAAGCAAGGTCTACGTGGCCTAGCTTTGTGTATTTCGTAGATTCGCAAGCCTCACACCTCGGTATGAGTTAAAAACGGGATACGGACTGCTAGGAGAGCACGACGTTTCTTTCTAGCTATGGTGGTGTCAGTGACTTACCAACCCTGACATATATATCTACTTTTCACCTTTGTGGTTGTTGGAATGCGAGGCGCCTCGATTACAGGTCTGTAAGGACCGCGAAACGTGTTTTTAGGAATAAATAATCCTCAAACGTAAGAGAGGACCGGCCCAGCCGATCCAGGGGTTACCCAGAGTGTGTAGTCCTGAGGCATTTGCTAGAGTGTCTCGAAGCGGAGAGGAGCTTGCCCCTTGCCTCGACTCATGACGGAAATCCAATTTCCAATACGAAATAACGGACTTGATTGTAGAACTAGTATGGCGACATAGTATATGGTAGCTATGCCGTCTATGATTAATATTTATGATGCTATTCGCTTTTGAAACATATATGCACTAGTAATAATATCAATTGATTTTGCTTTATACGTATCAAGCATGTTTGGCCATTATAAGGTAAAACTCTATCCTCCGGCTTGCGTTGCATTGTGTGATGGGACCTGAGTCTTATAATGGCTTCATTCTTTCAAAAAGCATTGCGTTGTTTTAAAAGAATTTACTTTGTTTTAAATGCACTAGCAATCACTGGAGTAAACCCGTTACGCGAAAGTGGCGTGGTCCTATGATTTGCTTATTACTATTGTTAAACTGTTAAATAGATTCCTCATACCAGTCCCCATGACTGACTCGTTGTTTGTTTCACTTTGCAAACGCGAGTGCCCTTATTTTCACATGGGCAGCCTAGTACACAGGTGACAGGTTGTTTTTGGCTCTGCACTGCTGCATAGAGTGCATTTTTGGCTCATGGCGAGGCTGACTTCACCGAGATGACTTTGACATTTTCCGCCGTTACTGTACTTATATTATGATTCCGCCACTGGCGATGCAGACTGATTTACTTTCCATATTTCTCACTATATGTATATGTATTCCGCCTTCGGTGATGTAGACTGATACCCTTATTATGTCTCACTGCATGTATGTATTCCGCCTCTGGCGATGATGACTGATCACTTTCCTTTTATTTACTAAGTTATATCCCACGTTATGCTATTCTGATATTCCTACATGTTGTGATTCTGCTGTCATATCCATGTAAAATTATTTTATTTATTGTTTCTGCTATTATTTGTACTCTGCTATGATGATTAATGTGTTATATTCCTAATGATTATCCTTAATACCGCCCCTCGGATTTTGGGATCGTCACAGTTTATGTATCAAAATTGGACTTAAAGATGCACTAGTTATTTGGAAAGACCGGGTTTCAACTCATTCTAAATAACTATACAACGAGTATTGAAAATACTAAAGATGTTGGTTAAAGAACGGAGATCTTCACATCGTTTAGATTATTGCTGATGCCTCGATTGGGAGGTACACCCAAGACGAGGTTATAAGTGGCAGTAGTCCATACGTACTCAGAGATTGTCCGGATTTGCAAGGGCTTCTCTCCTTAATTAGACGAGGAATTAGGTGCATTCGTATTTGTTCAGTCTCAGAATGGATTTGTAAATGGATGTGTGTCAGATGTTGTATTTTATAACATAACCAATTAGTTTCTATTGATGTTATATCAGCTGGTGGCAGAGAATTTATTCTCTTATCTTAACATCCTCTTCTGAGACTATGTTCCCAGAGGTTTATATGTTAATAGACATTGATTATATGTTGTGAATCGATAACGTGGCATGCTAAGTGTTGAGCCAATCAAAGCTTCTTGCTGAAAAAAAGAGCATTGTGGATGATGATCAAAGCATTGCTGATATAGCGTAGCTTTGAATTGAAACGTGGTTGCGGAGCCTTGCAACCCGTGAATGGATGAAAAAAGGATAATGGAGCGCAGAGTAAGAACATATGTTTCCTTATAGTTGAAAAGTGATGCCATGGTATGGAGCCCAGGCAAGTTTACTTATGTGGATAATGGATCGAGGCGCCTCAGATGATGGTCAAATACGACCAGGACGATGGCCAGATACAACTGGGGAACGTTATGTTCAGGAGTAACCCAAACTCACCGAGAATTGGTGGGCCAGCTCTGCCGCTCGGAAGGATCACATGCATGTGAGTCTTGGATATCTTGCTAGAGATGATCTGAATGGTTCAGGAAGATCCTTCGCCTTGGTCATTGATGGAATCCAACTTCCAATATGAGCTTTGTGTTTTTAGTTGTAACCTAATAGCCAACATAATGGAATGGGCCATTATGCGAGCTAAGATTTATACATTTACTTTTGAAAGTGATTTCCACACTATGCACTAGTAATAATATCAAAAGTAATTGTTTTCTGCATATTAAGAATGCTTGGCTGTTATTAGGTAAAACTCTTTCCTCCGGTTTGCGTTGCATTGTATGATGGGACTTGCGTCTTATGGTAGCTCCATTTTTCAAAAAGAATTTCGAGTAGTTTAGGTATTCATGTGGAGGAAACTTTTCCGTGTTATACAGTGTGGTCCAGTGATTTACCTAACTTTAAAATAAAAATTAATAACTATTTTGGTTCTCACACCAGTTCCATGATTAACTCGGAGTTTATTTTTTCCCACCTAAACTCTCGATGTCTATATTTTCCACACGGGCAGTTAATAGTTTTGGTTTGCAGATGTTTTATAGAGCAGGTGTTGTATTGAAGCTAAAGCTATGTCCAGAGCATTTTATTTCTTCCGCTGAGTTTATGATTCCCGTTGTGTACATATTATATTATGGTAGTTATTTCTGTTGTGCGATGTATTTACTGTTGTACTCTGATGTAAGCTATACTATGATGTAAAAGTTATTGTTATGATAATGAAAATTTTTGTTTTGTTCAGTTCTTATTAGTCGTAATCCCAAGCGACATGTCTTGTTGATCGGTTTAAGGCGGAGGAACGATTGGCTCAAATCGGGCGGCACGGCGGTCGTCACAACAACATTGTAAACCCTTTTGCGAGACACATATGTATGAGTATACATGTGTATATGTATAAAAACACATATATACAAGACTAATGAAGTATTAGATAAAGTAAGAAAAATTAGGAAAAAGTAAGCGTAAGAAAACAAAAGGAGTTTATTTTTATTAGAATAATATCATACAATTACACACTCATTACCCCTACACATCCTTACACTTACACACCTCACTCTTATACATGATGTGACAAGTGAGGGGGAGAGCGATTTTGGCCGAACAGAAGGAGAGTGGGAGGAGCTTTCATCCATCACTTATTTAATTCCTAAATGATTTTTATAAATACTTCACATTTCTTCACAAACTATTTACACTAAAACTCAACATTTCTTGCTCCTCTCAACACCATTAATAGCTTCTAAAACTAAGAAAAATACTTATCATCCCACTAACTTTCTCAAAACAACAACCATGTGACGACCGTCCACAACCCCTGCACTAAACAAGAGGAATAATGCGCTGAATGGTGTGCCAGGCAGCTATGGATGATCATCAGAGTAGGTAAACAACATCGAAACCTGTCGTAGAACTCACAGTGTAAGGATAAAGTATAGTAGAAAATATACAACAGGTAATAATAGTGAAGCACCACATAACAAACTTTTGAAACTTTCACAACATCCTGAAAGATTATCCAAACATCATAGGAAATGTCAAAGTTTGTACATAAGGCCTCACTATACTCATAGAGCAATTCAACAGCGGAAACAGAAATAATAGATAGTAATAAAACTGGTACATAAGCCTCCAGCTCGCCTCCGAACTGCAACATCGTCCTTACTAAGCTATCACCTTTCACCTACCACCTAGTTTGCCCATCCACAACCGGATGAACAACCTAAGGTAATAATAGGGAAACATAAAACCTTGAGTCAGAAAACAGTCTAAGTGAGCGATAAAACAGCAAACAAACATCATCAATAAAGTATATGAGAATGGTTAGATAAACATACTAATCTACCCACAACACCAGAGTAGAACCCAACCCTATCTACCCCACATCGGACAGTGATAGCCTTTACATCAAACATCTTAACCATTCATCCATGATAATTAGAATAACCATTCATTCATGGCAATCAGAAACAACCATCAATAACACTCATATAATCCATATTATAGATCTCACGTAAACCAACCTAATCGAATTCAATATCCTTCAAGCACAAGCCCCAGAGGCCGAAACCAATATCAGACTAGCATCCAACGAACATCTCCTTCGACGTTGAATAACCTACGTGAGACGGTACAAACAGACCATCCAGCATGTATGATAGACTCTGGCTATCACCACCAATTCTGCTTCGAAACCATCGTTAATCGTATGACGACCAACCTTGCTATATGTCAAGGGATAATGGTAACCCAAGTTCTAGCATAAACTTCATACGCCTTTCAACGATATGTATGCCTGTCCAACCTTGACAACTAGGCCTTTCAACGATACCTAGGGTACTCGACCTACAACCGTCTTTGGGTGCCCCGATCGTACCTCTGCTTTAAGCCTGCTAGAACTTATGACAATGATAATCTCTTAGCCTTCGCATCTCTAGTCATCCAACCCCACGACTTTTTATAGCTCAAGCAACCTTCTCGATCAACCATTATCCACCAACTCACGACCTTTGAGTTGTCGCCTCATTCGTTGTTCTACACCGATCAACGAACACATTTCAACACTTTGAACCTTCCTACTTGAATTTTCTTCGAAGTCACACCACCACCAAGCCAAATTACATCACTGCGCTGTAGCTAGGGTTCAGGCGGTTGCCCCCGAAAAAAATTCTAGGCTCTTTGGCTAATCTGGATCGTACACGAAAAATAAAATTTTCGGAAATGACCCTGTTATGCATGACCGATCGACTCCCTGGTGATGGACCGACCCTGGCCTACCTGCATGACCAACCCGTCCTGAAGCACAGGCCGACTGACCAGTATGAATGACCAACCCAAAACTTGCATTCAGATCCAATCGTGCACGATCGACTGAGCACTATTCGACCGATCGACCAGCTGATGCACGACCCAATACCTTCATCACTTCACACTTCGCAATCGACCGACCCTGTTCTGCCAACAAGACTGACCGATCAGCTGATGCACGACCGAACCCATCTATGTGCGACCGACCCCTCTCCTGTACTGCACTGTACTACATGTTGTACTATACATTGTATCGCACGCTCAACCCGTGGCCCACACGCATGACCCGTAACCTACACAGCTCCAATTCAAGTCCAATTTCAACTAAAACTTCGCCAATTGACTATCTCGACAAAATCTATTCATCCAATTCAACCACAAACATGTTATGAAATCACCAACATCATGAATATGACTATTTTCAATAAAACTATGCAAATTACTCCAAAATCATGATAAATGATCATATGAACAAAATTATGGGTCTAACTGAATAAACATATGAGATAGCGCAGAAATTACCGGTTTAAACTTGCTAAATTAGATCAAAGGGTGATTCATATGAAAATGGACTTATCATGGTGTAGATCTATGATAAAACACTTGAATATGATGAAAAACATGATCAAACATTCATATACTTCATTGAATCTATATGAGAGATGCATATCACTCACCAATTCTCCAAATCAAAGCAGAAACAATGAATTAAGATTCCGAACAGCAAGCAATTGGATCCAAACTCCTTGATTCAATGAACTCGCCCTTGAAACAATGTAGATCTAGCCTCAAATGGTGTAGATCTTCGATTTCTTAAGCTTAGATCTTGATTTTAATGGTGGAAAGGTGTTAGAGGAAGGAGGAATGAAACACCCCACCTCCGTTAAGGTCACTCACAAAGGGAATGCCTAAACTTTGGTGGAGCATTTTAGGTAAAATTTGTCTCAATCATACTTAAAAGTAATACGTAGAAGTTCTGTCTTGATCTAAAAATTTCCAAATATAAAAGAAGCATAAAAACAATAATCATATTCCCCAATAATGCATGAACCAGCCATAGTAGTGGAAGAGAGAGTTCAAAGCAATACATTGACTATCTTCGAGGTTGGAAAGAAAACTGAGCTAAGTGGCAACATTTCCTCCCTGTGAACCTTGGAGAGGGGGGGAACGGAAGAAAAGAGGCGAAACAAAACTAGGTCAGACATAAGTCTGGTAAGTCCAGTGATTTTCAGCATATAAACAGGCAAAAGCATCATGACATGAATAAACTGAATATAAGACAATACTATGATAACATGGATAACAAGATAACATAGGATAAGCAAAAGGTATGATAAGGCAAGATAAACTGAATGCGCTTCTACCCTTTCTCTGCTTTGCTACTACTTTGTTATTCTGATTTCTTTATCTATCTTTGCACCACCAAACTAGTGTCCCAACTAGTAATCTGTATAAAATGATAACGTGATCCCAATCCCCATAATTGTGGTAGCCTTCAGGTGTGCATCTATCGTAAGGATTCCACCTCAATCTTCCTAATTGCCATGAACATGTTAGATGTACCCTTACTACCTTATTGATCAGCTCCTTACTTGCATTAATGTTCCCATGTGTCTGTGTCAATCTTCCCTCTCTTGCGTGTAGATACCCTGTGTTGGTCCCACCATAAGGTGTATCAATCCTTATGATAGCGACCCGACACGATTCAAGATGAAAGTGTATAACTACTTGTACCCAGTGCCTGCTTTTTCCTACTCGGGAGTACGTGCACGCCCGTAAACCATCGAAACCTACACTGATGTACCTCCTGCCGCTGTTTTGACCGCTTATAATCAGCCCAGTAATCGTGCCCTACCCTGCCTAGTTTCAGGGTACCATGATACATCTATGTGGGTTACTGCTGAAATGGGCCCCCGTTACTAGGGTTTCCAGCAGGTTAAGTTTGTGGGCCTATATATACAAATATTACCTACCTACACGAGATGTACTTAACCCTCCCACCGATTCTAGCATGTTTTCTTAACGGTTAATTTTGTGGGCCTATATGTACTAATATTACCCACCAACCCGATATGTACTTAACCCTCCTACACATTCAAGCATGTTTATTTAATGGTTAAGTTTTGTGGGCCTATATTTACTAATATTACCCACCAACCTGATATGTACTAAACCCTCTTACACATTCAAGCATGTTTATTTAATGGTTAAGTTTTGTGGGCTTATATTTACTAATATTACCCACCAACCCGATATGTACTTAACCCTCCTACACATTATGTCATATTGGTTAAGTGTTGTCCATTCATGTTAACTTAACCCACCCAGTCATCGTGTCATGTAGGTTAAGTGTTTCTTATTAACTTAACCCGGTTTGTTCATCAAATTATATTGGTTAAGTGTTTTCTTGTTAACTTAACCCCACGTGTTCATCATGTTTTATTGGTTAAGTGTCATCAATCAATTCAAGCTAACTTAACTCACCTACTTGTCATGTTTCTTTGGTTAAGTGTTGCCTTCTTGTGTCAACTTGACCCTACCACAAATCAAGTTATATTGGTTACAACTCAATTATGCCCAATTATACACAATTTAATACTCTTCCCAAATTTTAGCGATGGTCATGTCCAAATCATATTTTTATGCCCAATTTTATTTCCAACATACGTTCATCTCTTATGAGATCTGGCTCAGGCTCGCAGTAGCCTGGCTAGAAGACAAAAAGGAAAGAAGGAAAGAAGAGACAAAGAACAGACATAATATTACCAACGAGATAGATCCAATGGATATAAAAATAGGCATAATCTCAGATTCAGATTTATTACAATGTCAGAATCACAATTAACTTTTATTTCTGAAATAACGTGAACTTACAAATTACAGAACGGTCTTGAATTCTGGGATCTGTATTATGAAATTGAATAGCTCTCCCTTGAAGTAGACTATTTGTTCTTCTAATTTAGATTTGATTTGATTCTTAGAAAATAGTTGTTGAAGTCGTTGAATTTACCTTTGAATCTCTACTTGAATTTTAACTTGATTCTATGAAGGACTTGAGCAGCATAACCCCGTCTTTTATTTATTTTTATATGAATTAGGGTAGAGTATATGCAAAATGAAGTTGTGTAGAGAAAACTGTAGCCTTAGGGGTGTTTATATAGCATAGGGATCAACGAATCTGGTCAGAACGGGCGTCCAGATGCAGAAAAATGAATCTGTCCTCGGATCTGGAAATAAGGGGGAGGTCGACCCCCTGGTCGACCAATCTGACCCAGGCCGTCACCCAGGTCGACCCCCTGGTCGACCTGGGTCCTTGGCGGGAAATTTCCCGCCTAGCCCGAGTGTGTGGTTTGAATTTCGAATTTCAAACCTGAGCTGTTTTATTTAAACTCCTGAAACTTCTGAAGGTCATAACTTCTTCATACGTAGTCCGATTTACGCAAACTCGGACTCTATCTCAAGCAAAATTCCAAGATGAACACAATGGCATAATCAATTTCCCTTAATTCTTCTCTTAAAAATTAAGTATACTTTAATTTGTTACTTTGACGTTCACCAAAAATACAGGGTGTTACATTCTCCCCTCCTTAAAGGATTTCGTCCCTGAAATCTTCAAGTTAAGAAGAATGCATATCCTAACATCCAACGTCCATCTACTCAACCCTTTAATCATAGGCATCCATTGTCTTAAATGGTTTCTAATGTCGTATGAACATATGCAGAGTGTGTGTATATGTCTCTTATCTAATTCAATATCAGGCGGTCTACTGATCCAGTTGACCTCAATACGAATCATGAGAGTGTCATGCGTCCAATATGTATGCAAATATCCCTAATCATGTAAATACTATATGTGTGCATATTCACTCATCCATATGATAACACATCAAGTTTCAATCCATATACAAATACATTCATATGCATATGCAATATGAAAGTGACTGAGCCGATCTAGTGCCTAATGTGTGTGTATATGCATCCACGAGCAACCACAACGCAACCACTTGCAACCACCAATCATAACATGTTTCAAACACATGTTTACATCCATTGGTTTCTAACTAAGGATTGAGGATAGGATTGAGAGGATATACAAGCATGCATAAACTTAAGGAAAGAGAGATCAAGGATGTACCCTCAAAAAGAAAAGGTTAGTCTGCGCGTATCTAGTCTTCAGTCTTCTAAGTCGCATCTTCTTGAGCTTCACTACACTATACCTTAACTAATTTAACTTCACGATTGCGAGGCTTCTTGACCTCCATTTCCAAAACCCACTAGTAAAGATAGGACCTCGATCACTTACTATGCTAGAGGGTATCCAATGTAGTTGAACTATCTTTCCAAGATAAACAGATGTTAACCCTGACACCAAGGGTATATACTAAGATGATTAGAGGTCTCTCCTCTACTTAGCTTATCCATTATGTCACAAATTTGAGGGTCTAAAGTTAAAGGTTGTTATGTACTTTTTGCCTCTCTTAAGGTCAGTCTTACTTAGGGCGCCTGCCACAACCATTTATTTCTCACGCAAACCATCCTAGTCGAACTCGGCATCCCTCAAGTACAAGCCCCAAAGGCCTAAACCAATATCAGACAAGCACCCTAGGAATACCTCCTCCGAATTTGGATGATTTATGTGAGATGATACTAGCAAACCAACCAAACAATTGAGCACTTAACCGACTCTTGCTATCCTCGCCAATCTTGCTCCAAAACTATCGTTGATCGCATAACGGGCTTTGCATTGTCAACTAGATATATGTGGAAGTCTACCTCACGTTTTAGGGGACAAACCCCTAACCTTAATCAAAAACATCTGCGTACTCATGGACTACTCCAACGGATCCAAAATCATCGATAAATACATAAAGTGATTCTAGGTAGCTAAGACAAGCTGATCCCTTAGGATCGCACGAAATTTCGAGGGTATTCCCGAGGCAAGTCGAAAGTCTAACTACCCTCCTTTCACAATTACGAGCTAACCAATCCATGCCTAGAATCAACCCATAGCCCATGAAACCAAAAACATAAGTATCTCAAATCCTTACAAACCAAAGATAAATGAGCCGAACCACAAATTGGATTTGAGACAATAATGGGATCTTCTACTATACAAGTACTAAGGTGCAGAGACTCAACTATGGAAGCAGATATAAATGAATGTGAAGCGCTAAAATAAAAAAGAGTACTAATAGGATGATCAAAAAGATAAACTAAGCTCTTCCTCTCTCTTAGGTATGCTGGCGGTGAGAGCATGCACTTGCCCTCCTAAAAGTCATGTTCTTTTGTTCTTGCTCTTGTCCTTAATTATACGACCCGTTATACCATAATAAAGATACTCCCTCTTGTTTTAGGTTTTACTATTCTTTCCTTTTTACACCTTTTTTTTTACTTTAAGTCCATATCCATGAGTTCCTCATCCTTGGGTTGTGCTTCTTGGCAAAACTCCCTCAGTCTCATCTTTACTATCCTTATGTAACACATTGACAAGTCTCTCTAAAGCTGCCTCCATTGCATGGAAAATCCTACAAAGCTTGAAAGAAAATTAGCCGCAGGTGAAACTACAGTGGCTATAGATGGAATTTGGGCACTTCTATGCCCTTTGATAGGTGTCGTAGCCTCATCGAGCCTACAGAACCATGCCGCGATGAGGTTACCTCCCAAAAAGCCAGGAGCCCCAGAGACTCAGGAAAAAAGGAAACAAGGATTCAAACAGAGGATCAAAAAGATAGTGCATATGGCTTTGGGGAACATGCCTTTAAAACAAAACTTTTCTTTTGAAAATTCTTCTTTTAAATCGTTTTGAAAATAATTTTTCAAATCTTTTATCTGATCCGGTAACCTTCAGCTCTGATACCAAGTGAAACACCACACCTCCATTAAGGTCACTCACAAAGGAAATGCCAAAACTTTGGTGGAGCATTTTAGGTAAAATATGCAGATAAATTACAAGACAGACAAATAAAGTAGCGGAAAATAAAGTCATTTTATAAACAATATTGTTCAGTCAAGCTTTTACAACAGTTGTCTCAATCATACTTAAAAGTAATACATAGAACTTCTGTCTTGATCTAAAAATTTCCAAACATAAAAGAAGCATAAAAACAACAATTATATTCCCCAATAAAGCATGAACAAGCCATTGCAGTGGTAGAGAGAATCCAAAGCAATACATTGACTATCTTCGAGGTTGGAAAGAAAACTGAGCTAAGTGGCAACATTTCCTCCCTGTGAACCTGGGGGGGGGGGACGGAAGAAAAGAGGCGAAACAAAACTAGGTCAGACATAAGTCTGGTAAGTCCAGTGACTTTCAGCATATAAACAAGCAAAAGCATCATCACATGAATAAACTGAATATAAGACAATACCGTGATAACAAGATAACAAAGGATAAGCATAAGGTATGATAAGGCAAGATAAACTGAATGCGCTTCTACTCTTTCTCTGCTTTGCTACTACTTTGTTATTCTGTTCTATATCTATCTCTGCACCACCTAACTAGTGTCCCAACTAGTAATATGTATAAAATGATAACGTGATCCCAATCACCGTAATTGTGGTAGCCTTCAGGTGTACATCTATCGTGAGGACTCCACCTCAATCTGCCTAATTGCCATGAACACGTTAGATGTACCCTTACTACCCTATCGATCGGCTCCTTACTTGCATTAATGTTACACGTGTCTGCGTCCATCGGCCATCTCTTGCATGTAGATACCCTGTGCTAGTCCCACCATAAGGTGTATCAATCCTTATGATAGCGACCCGACACGATTCAAGATGCACAGTGTATAACTACTGGTACCCAGTGCCTGCTTTTTCCCACTCCGGTGTACATGCATGCCCATAAACCGTCAGAACCTACACTAACGTACCCCCTGCCGCTGTTTTGACCGCTTATAATCAGCCCAGTAATCGTGCCCCACTCTGCCTAGTTTCAGGGTACCATGATACATCTATGTGGGTTACTGCTGAAATGGGTCCCTGTTACAAGGGTTTCATGCTGGTTAAGTTTGTGGGCCTATATATACAAATATTACCCACCTACACGAGATGTACTTAACCCTCCCACCGATTCTAGCATGTTTTCTTAACGGTTAAGTATGTGGGCTTATATGTGCTAATATTACCCACCAATCTGATATGTACTTAACCCTCCTACACATTCAAGCATGTTTATTTAATGGTTAAGTTTTGTGGGCCTATATTTACTAATATTACCCACCACCCAGATATGTACTTAACCCTCCTACACATTCAAGCATGTTTATTTAATGGTTAAGTTTTGTGGGCCTATATTTACTAATATTACCCACCAACCCGATATGCACTTAACCCTCCTACACGTTATGTCATATTGGTTAAGTGTTGTCCATTCATGTTAACTTATCCCACCTAGTCATCGTGTCATGTTGGTTAAGTGTTTCTTATTAACTTAACCCCGTTCGTTCATCATGTTATATTGGTTAAGTGTTTTCTTGTTAACTTAACCCCACGTGTTCATCATGTTGTATTAGTTAAGTGTCATCAATCAATTCAAGTTAACTTAACCCACCTACTTGTCATGTTACTTTGGTTGAGTGTTGCCTTCTTGTGTCAACTTGACCCTACCACAAATCAAGTTATATTGGTTACAACTCAATTATGCCCAATTATACACAATTTAATACTTTTCCCAAATTTTAGCGCTGGTCATGTCCAAATCATATTTTATGCCCAATTTTATTTCCAACGTACGTTCATCTCCTATGAGATCTGGCTCAGGCTTGCAGTAGCCTGGCTATAAGACAAAAAGGGAAGAAGGAAAGAAGAGACAAAGGACGAACATAATATTATCAACGAGATAGATCCAATGGATATAAAAATAGGCATAATCTCAGATTCAGATTTATTACAATGTTAGAATCACAATTAACTTTTATTTCTGAAAGTAATGTGAACTTACAAATTACAGAACGGTCTTGAATTCTGGGATCTGTATTCTGAAACTGAATAGCTCTCCCTTGAAGTAGACTATTTGTTCTTCTAATTTAGATTTGATTTGATTCTTAGAAAATAGTTGTTGAAGTCGTTGAATTTGCCTTTGAATCTTTACTTGAATTTTAACTTGATTCTACGAAGGACTTGAGCAGCATAACCCTGTCTTTGATTTATTTTTATATGAATTAGGGTAGAGTATATGCAAAATGAAGTTGTGTAGAGAGAACTATAGCCTTAGGGGTGTTTATATAGCATAGGGATCAACGAATCTAGTCAGAACGGGCGTCCATATGCAGAAAAATGAATCTGCCCTCGGATCTGGAAATATGGGGGAGGTCGACCCCCTGGTCGACCTGGGTCCTGGGCGGGAAATTTCCCACCCAGCCCAGGTGTGTGATTTGAATTTCGAATTTCAAACCTGAGTTGTTTTATTTAAACCCCTTAAATTTCTGAAGGTCATAACTTCTTCATACATAGTCCGATTTATGCAAACTCGAACTCTATCTCAAGAAGAATTCCGAGACGAACGTAATGGTGTAACCCATTTCCCTTAATTCTTCTCGCAAAAATTAAGTATACTTTAATTTGTTACTTTGACGTAGTGTTACAAGGAACATAGGCCACCAAATGAGAGAATAGAGAAATAAACCATTTCCCATACCTCTCACCTCCTATTTATAGCCTTCCACTAGCCCACTAATGGGCCTCTCCAAATCAGCCCATTAAGGCTTCACAAATCTGAACATCCAACTGTTAATCCTTAAAATAGGGATTCCTCCCAAACCGTTGATCCAAATCTTTAATATAAACACTCTACGGAAAGGCAATCATCATTTCCTTTCCAGTGTCATAGGTATCACCACCTAGTTCGACCTAAGTCAAAAGTTATTCCCTGTACAAGACTGAAAGAGGAAAAATGGTCACAAACAAAATTGATAAAAATTATGGACATGTCTCACATCCCCATACGCAACATATTAAAATATGAGAATGATCCAACCCTCAGGGAATAAAATAAAAATATTTTACAATCTTCCGATACATAAAATGCAGGCTGTTACAAACCAACAATATCAAAATCCTCTCACACTCTTTTAAAGTTCTTACATCACCATTAGAAGACCGCACAACAAGTTTGAAGTCAAGATAAGAAGATCCAAGGCCGCATCTAGCTTAGGCCGCGTGAAAAAGGGTGGAGAAGATGGTCGAGCCCATTGAAGGAAGAGGAGCTAGTTCAAGTGGCTTCGGTGTGCATTGTAGCGAAGCTATAGTCGATTTTTGGAATGATAATAACCAATGAAGGTGAGAAACTAAACCTTAAATGACCCTAAATATCATATGTTGATGAAATGAAAATGATTGTTTTATTTAAGTTAAATGATACTTATGTATGCAATGATGATTGTTTATCAAATTTGGATGATAATACGATTGATTATATGGATGTTTGAACAAGTCATGTAAAATACACATCAATAAGCACAAGGGAAATCAATCACTTTCCTTTAATTAATAAGATGGTGAAAATGAAATGGTTAAACCTATTGAAAATGATTTGAAATGTTTAAGAAATGAATTATACACAATTCTAAATGCAACTATGAAATTTAGACAAAATACGAAATTTCAACAAATTTTAGTGTGTCGCGAAACGGTAACTCACGATTTCACTCCTTAAAAAGTGGATCATTTGTATATGGAAAAATATGAATCCAAATTCTTTGAAGTAAGATCTGTCCAAATCCTTATAATCATAGCTTTCCAATGAATTGAAAAAAAAATCAAGATTCCATTAAGTAGATTTTGAAATATGATTAAAATGAGGTTTAAAAAAATCATGGTTTTGCAGTTCAAAAATTTCAGAAATTAAATTTTTATTTTTTTGAAATTTAGATTTTTAATCTCCTAAAATAAGCAATAAATCTTATAAATCATTTAAAATGTTTAAAAGTAATTTAGATTGAATATATAAATTTTCCAATGATAAAAAGTCATTTCAATGAATTAAGCTAATTAAAATAGCAATTTTCCCAGCACTTCTCGCCACACTTTTCTAATAACAACGAAATTTAAACTTAAAATCAATGATTCTTCTCCAAACCTCTTATGAATATTTTCAGATTATTAAACACAAGATTTAAAGACTATTTAAAAGTTATATACTTTGTTTAAAAGAATCTTAATCATTGAATTGAATTAAATGCTATAATTAGCAATTGTTTTAATCTTAGCTCTAATAAGCTGGCGAGTAAATCTGATTTGTTTCCGAGATCCGAATGTGGATGTTTAACCAAGGAGATGTTCAGGAGCTACTAGTTCCTTGGCTCACCCGGCCTATCCTGGACGAGGAGTAGACAAGGTTAAAAAGCCAAAAATGAGTTAAGTATAAAAGTTAAAGTTTTTAAAGATAAATAAATCAAATTTCTTAGAGACGGTCTTGTTGTATTTAGTATCAAATTCCGAGAAGGGAATCCTCACTATCCATAATAATTTAAAGGCGTTTACATTGTTATTCGATGGATAATAGAGACTGAACACAGAAATTGATATCGAGTAAAATGAGTACGATTTCTTTGGTTCCATTATGTTAAATGGACTTACATCCCAGATAACCTAATAAATGAAGTTTTGTGATTCCATGTATACATCCAAAGAATATTTGAAATATATTCAACCTTAAGAGATGTTTTGTGCAGGAATGAATTAAGAAATGAAGAACACCTAAAACCCCATTACTACTTAAATAGTATTTCTATAATGATTGATCCGAGAGACCGGGACCAGATTTGGGTGATTCCTATTTGAAAACCACTTCGAAGAAATCGACGTTTCAAAGGAAAGAATGATGGACGTGCAATGCTGAATGAACAATAATGACAAAGATTGAATAAAGGGTTGTTGTCATTAACCCTTGGGGGAATTTTCCCACATTGCTAATATATAGCAATTTTGCGTTCAATCTTCGATGCAAAGGGAAATTTTTGTTAGACCATATGTTAGACCATATAACCTAATTAAGAGTAGTGCCTTCATTTATCCAAATACATAATGACTTGTATGTATGAACGTCTAACGTTGTACTTTTAATACATGTACATTTATCTCCACAAATGTACATATGTCTGGTGTTGTGGGAAGTAACTCTCCTGGACTATGTACAACCTTCTTTGAGACGTACGAGCTCAAAGGTTTTACACTAGTGGAAATTAATTATGTGTAGAGGACTTGGCAACATGGCATTCAAAGTGAAGAATGTGCTTGGTATAGTAATCGTCGACCTTTAGCCTCATCACCAGGTAATGAAAGAACCAGAGCTCATCTTTGGGCTATATGGGTCGTGCCCAATAAAATATGATCATCACATTTCTAGATTACTCATCATATATTGAGTATGTAGTGTATGCTAAGAGATGTCTCAAATAAGCGGCTATAGACGAGTTGACTTTATATGCGGTCAGTACACCACCTTCAGGTCTGTGTAGCTGGGATGGTCTTACCTCAAATGGAGTGAAGAGAGCTCAGGGTGCATTCCTTTAGAAATGCACTGTATGGAAGGTAGTCTCTTACCTTGCCATTGTATAGAAATGCATCTTCCTTAAGACCTATGAATTTGTTTGTAGAGATCCATCAGGGTTGCGGAATTTAATAATGGTAACAATTTTGCTATATTCTATAATTTATTTTTATTGGATTTTACCCTACAAGTCATTAAAAATAATATCATACAATTTCACGTAACAAGGATTTGGTTACCATAAGGTAAAAACTCATGCTATGTTTATGTGTAGCTGTAGTGTTATGGATACTATTATTTTCAAATAATGAATTTAAGTTTCTCACATTAGTCTTATGACTAACCCAAAGTTTAATTTTTTTTCCCTTAAAACTCTGGGTGCCCCTATTTTCTCCGGGAAGCCAAATAGCATAGGTTTTACTTCGATCAAGTGGATGGAGCTTAGAGCTGAAGAATCTAGAGATAGTCACTGATTCCCACCTTTCTTAGTTTCATTCAGCATTTGTAAGGAAGGTTCTATAACTATTCAAGCTGACTTTAGTACACTCTGATAAGTATGATTACATTTTCATTGTAACATTTTTATGATAAAATATATATACATTTTTCTGTTGAGCATGATTTTGTTCTTTTTACTTTCTTTCTATTTTCTTTCTATTTTCTTTCTTATCACAAATAATTCGCTTCTCCGGTATTCAGTTTTGCAACATGTAAATACCGTTCATCTATTAATGTTGATTTCCAAGGGTTGAGGAAATGGGTCATTTAACGGTGTGTAAGCGCAGTCATCGGATTATAACTAGTAAAAGAAGCGTATAAAGGATTATATGGGATCGTTCCAATGGCATAAAATTAGCAAAGAAAATAATATGACAAGGATCTATTGTCCCAAGATGATAGAACATGCAATCGATTATGTGAAAAAATGTGGTAAGTGCCAAAGATTTTCTAAACTCTTCCACCAACCACAAAATTATTTAACCCTGATCCTAAACCAATGGCCATTAGATGTTTGGAGAATTGACTTCATAAGACCATTGCCTATTTCAAAAAGAGGAGAAAAGTTTGTTATTGCTGCAATTGACTACTTTATCAAATTTATAGAAGTAGGAACTTTATTAAATATAGCAGCAGGAAGAGCCTTGAAGTTTCTAGTAAAAAATATAGTCACTAGATTTGGGATTCCTTAGATTATAATATTAGACAATAGGGAATAATTTGAAAGCGAAGGGTTCACCCGATTTTAACATCAATATGGGATCGTAAAGAGGTTCTCATATGTAGCCCACCAAAGAGAAAATGGACTTGTCGAAGCAGCCAACACAATAGTAAAAACCATTTTTACAAAATGATTAGGTAAGAAGACAAAAAGAAATTAGATAAATGAACTCCCATTAGTATTGTAAGCATAACGAACTCCAACCAAGACTCCAATAAGGCATACTCATTATTCCTTGACATAAGGAAGTGAGGTCATGCTTCCAGTTAAAGTAGAAGTACCATTCCATCGGACAATAACATAATATTTTAATCTAAATTGGGAATTAGGAAAAAAATATTTGGATTTAATCAATGAGTTAGAGATGAAGCTATCGTGCGAACGACTGAAAATCAAAGAAGAATTCTCAAATATTACAATTGTAAAGTTAAAGAAAAATCATGTCAAGAAAAATGTCTAATTCTCTAGAAAATCATGTCAAACACCAAATATTCAGTGGACGGCAACTCAGCCCAAGTTGGGAAGGTTCGGTAGTCATTCATAAAGTGGTTTAACTATGGACATATAAGCTATATCGACAACATGGAATTGTTATACCTGTGGCATGGAATGCTAAGCACTTACGACCATATTTACCGATCTTGAGTAAAGACTAAGATAGCAAAAAAGTACAAAATGGATTAAAAAAATCAATCAAATAACGAAAAATATTTGTTTCAAGGCGAACAATTCAAGCATGAAAGAAAATGCTATATGTTTCACACTGGGATGACTCGATCGAGAAGAAATTAACTCAAATATCAGAGAAGATACAATGTCATAAGTGAAAGTAAATCTACGAGCCAACAAAACGAGAATCAGTCTATCATATGTAAATGTGAAGTTCAGAAGATACTCAAAAACCTAAGACACTTATCCAAGAGGAAAAGAAAAATAACACTTGACTCTGTCTCAAGGTAATAAACCTTCAGTACTAGTATGCATCCCATTAGAGCATCCCAAGCAGACAACTAGGAATCCCTTAACTTAAGGAGAAACTCAGGCTTTTTTAGGCACATCCTAGAGGTGGAAACCCATGACACAAACCCAACGGTAACAAGCCTTTAATGCTGCTATATGCCTCACTGAATCACCACCTAGAAGAAAGTGGACATCCCTTAACTAAGTTAAGGGAAGCCCCAGCCTATTCAGGTACCTCCTCTAGGGAAGAAACCCTTGACACGATCTCCAAATGATGAGCCTTCAGTGTCGCTATATGCCTCACTGGAGCACCCCCAGCAGAAAGGTGGGAACCCCTTAACTAGTGTAAAAGCAAAGCCTTAATTCGTCTAGGTATCTCTTAGAGAAGGCAACAATACCAGATAAAAGGCTTCTAGTTCATCATTATCATCTCCAAGTATAAAGGATTCTGGGTGACAAGTTCGTCTAAGTTCATTGTAACAGCCCGGAAAATCTGAACCAATTTAAAAAATTTATTTTGGCAATTTTAATGAATTTTGAATATTTAAAATTATTTATTTTAAATAATAGCAATAAGAAATTTATTTTTGATGAAGTTAGAATGTATATATTCATTTGAATCATCGTTAGAATACAAATATTTATTTTAAATATAAAAGGAATTGGAAATGGCGCGGTAGTTTGAAAATTCGACTTCAAATTTCAAGTAAATGTACAGAATACAAAATAAACCAGATTTTAGCGAAACTAGAAATATTTGAATCGTTTTGAAAATATCTTTCCAATGAATGCGAAAAATTGAAATTTCATAACGGGAATAAAAAGTTATGCCCAGTTGAAAATTCAGAATAATCGCTATGGAAAATATAGCCCTTAAAAATGGAAATTTTGCAAACGACCTCCGTTTTCGACGAAACCACTTTTGTTGGATCCGGGATGTCAAATTATTTCTAGATTCCAAAATTTATAATTTTTGGGATTAATATGTGAGCGTGGCAAAAGAAAACGTGTTTTGACAGTTTTAGTCAATTTGGATCGACCAGAAATTGGCCATTTTTCAAATGGCCTAAAAATTTGACGAAATAAGTTTTGTTAGGACCATATTGTCAATACTAAGCTAAAAATAATTTATTTGGAATTTTTAGAGTTAGTATGTGGCTCCGGTAAAATGAAATGTACGTTTGAATTGAATATATATAGATTTATATTTTAATTTAAAAGAAAACTGATCGTAACAGCCGAATTAGGTTACGAAACATATCCCATTGCGTTCGAAATAGGAGTAATTAGCTAGGAGCGACAGTCAGTGAGTTCGATTTGGAGTTCAAATGGAAAAGTTTCCTTTTATGGAAAATAAATTATATATAAATAGAAATTAAAAACCCTAAATTTTCATTTTCCCCCAAATTTCAAAAACCCGCCACCAGCTCAGTGAAGGGCGGAAACCGCTCGAAATTTCATCCCAAATTTTCGCGAAATCCACTACGAATTAGATAATGGTTCTGAAGGCAAAATCGAAGAGGCTTCCACCATCTTCAAATCCGTATAGGTTGGGACGATTATCGTATCGCGTGGAGTGAGAAAACCCAGCCCGAACAGGCCGCCGTCGCACGCACTTTACAGGAGCAGGGGACCACCAAAAGGGCTGACGGTCTGAGCGTATATGGGCGGCGTGAAGCTCAAGGGAGGGGGCATCGCCGATCATCCTCCGGGCGACGATGGCGACGGCAAAAGCGAACCCTAGTTTGGAGCTATGGGTTTGAACACGACAGTGTTAAACTAAAGAAGAAAGGTTAATTATTATCCTAACCTAGTTTATTAATGTAATTACATTGTTTAAAAACTAAAATAACATTGTTTAAAAACTGAAATTACATTGTTTTTGAAATCTGAAATAACATTGTTTTAAAACTGAAATTACATTGTTTTTGAAATATGAAATTACATTGTTTTTTAAATCCAAAATTAGCGATGTTTTGAAAATAAAATTAGAATTGCTTTTGAAAATAGTTGAAGCATTGTTTTAAAAAAAATGAAATGGCAAGAATAAAAATATGGTTTTTAAAATGTTTAGAACAGAATAAAAATATGGTTTTTAAAATGTTTAGAACAGAATTAAAATATGGTTTTTTAAAATATATAGAACAGTATAAAAAGAAATTAGCATTGATTTAAAAATAGGATTTTTAAATAGAACTGGCGTTATTAAAAATATGATTTTTGATATAAATTTCGTGAAACAGATTGCGTTGGAATTTTTGGAGAAATCCAAACTGTTCAGAAATTCAGAAATAAAAATGGCGGAGTGGATCCCCAAAGGTAAGAACTCCTCACTATAATTTTGTTATACAGTAATTTATTTTATAACTGCATATATGAACTGTTCCCCGTCGTCCACAGACCATGGATGACTTGTTTGATTGTTTGCTTTGGTTGATTAGATTATTTGGTTGAATTTGGTTGCTTGGGTGAAATGAATTGATTAGAATTGTTATGTGGATATGGCGCGAGCCGATATCAGGAGAGAGGTAATGCTAAACATTACCCGATTTCGATATCGCGCGGTTATACCGCTGAAATTTTCTAAAATATGTTAGAACAATAAAAATATCATTTTTGTTGTATAAATGAACTGAATAGAATATTCATATGTTGAATAAAATATTTTATCGTTAAAACATAATTTTAACGTGTATATGAATAAAATAAATATTCATTTATAAATCAGACGATTTTTTGATGAACACCTATTTAACTGATATGGATTGGAATGGTAAATTTTACACATCGCCCAACTACACAAATAAAATCTGCGTTTGTTGTTTGAAAACCCCACACGGGTATTGGGATGATATTTGACGTATACTAATCCCAACTGTTTAGTTGTATGTCAATCGATTAGTTGACAGACTGTTGTAAGCGTTAAATATCTATATTTAATGCTTATACAGTGTAGAATGCACCCTGGATGATGGATGATTGTTGTTTATGGTTGTTATATACGTGTGTTGTATGAAATCCATATAGACAACATTATATGGTAATTGATTGTGTCTGAATCCAATTCAGAACGAACGAATAATTTAAAATAACGAATATTTTAAAATAATGAATATTTTAAAATAATATACAGTAAAAGAATCAAAATATGATTTTGATGTCCGATTTGGGATGGACACAAATATATTTAAATATATAAAGCCGTGTTGATTAGATTGACACCATTTTGACGTGAACGATATTTATATCGATTTTATTCATTTTTATAATGAATATCGAAAAGGAAGTGATTTCAAAATCTATGTTTTGAAAATATTATCATTTATATATCGATGATATGGGATATTCAATTTTGATTAGAAATTGAATATGAAGTTGAAATCGTTTTGAAAACGAATTTAAAACGATTTATAAAATACGTTTTAAATGGAAATCGACGAAATATATGTAATATATATATTATCTATATAATGGCCTGAATAGAATGCGCGCGCTGCGGCAGTTCGCGAATTTCGACCATTGACTTCGAATGAATATTATGGGATATCCGGCTGTCGGATTCTCCTAAAACTGGAACCATTTGGTTCGTATTGAAAAGAGCTTTCTAATGAAAATTAGAGATTTGAAATCTAATGGTTGGATTTGGAATTATGTCCAAATAGAATTTGGAAAAGGTCGCTGTAAGTGCAGCTCGATGGCCGTTTATGGAAATCGACTGTACGGGCCTTGGTAAAATTATTAAAAATATCAATAATTAGTGTAAAATTATAAGAAATGATTTGGAAGGAATTGGGATGAAAAAATCCATATTTGAAAAGATAAAAATAGGTTTTTATCGAAATGATCTAGTTATGAACTAGAATTATAATCCAATATTTTTAAATAAATAAATTGGATTTTTGAAATGGTTTTAAAAATAACCAGGATTTCCAATATATGAATTGGAATGGATTTGAATCGAAATTGTCTTCGGAATATTTCGATGTTGGATTTCGTGATTATACAGATATTGTTATGGAAATTTGAAAGATACATTTATATCGGTATTTCCAATACGATATTTGTTGGTTTCAGAATTTGATATTGAATATAAGCCGATATATTTTCTATTCAGAGCCTTGTATTTAATATCAAATGGGATTTTTGGGTTCGTCGTGAACGGTGTCTTCAGTAACACTGTTCTTGAACCCCATGTGAAAAGAATAAATCTTTTAATTAAGATTGTTAGAGTTTCCAACTATATTTAATAGTTGGAATAAAATGGAATGTGAATTGGGTTTATCGTGAACTGTGTTTTTTAACGACATTCGTTCTTTAACCCGATTTACACTGAAATGTGATTTGGAATTTATAAATCTTTGGTTAGGATTTAAAGGAGATTTCCCAAAGTAAAGTTTTCCAATTTAATAAAATAAATTAGAATGGAATGGAATTCGATTTGGTAATAATCAAAGTGAATTTCTGTGGAGGAAGACTGCTAATATATGGAATTTAAAAGGCTTTTCTGTTATTCCATTTATATTATTAGTCGGATATGGAAGTTTATATCGATTATATATATTGATATGTTTTCCGTGAAGATTCCATAATTAATGGAATGTGATTTTGGGTTTATCGTGAGCTGTGTTTTAAATGACATTAGTTCTTTAACCCAGTTAAAGACAGGATTTATTTCCTGGATTTGAATAATCATTAAGTAATGATTTTTGGAAATTAAAACTGAATTATAGTTTTAATGAATCTTTAAATAGATTGAAAGGTGAATTTGATAACTAAAATTATCAAATTCAAGAAATGATCGAGAATGGAGTACCACCAGTTTTACTCCAGGAGATAGTTAAATCTTTAATTAGATTTAAACGTGAAATGGTAATTTAATTTACCGATAACACTGTGGTGTTAGATATGAAGTATTACCAGTTTTGCTTCATGGGATGAATAGGATAGGATTAGGAAATTAAACAAATGATTACTTCGGTAAGGTGCGCTAAGCCCAACTAGTTTGGATAAACCATAATTTGGTTTGAATTGATATCCAAAGGAAGATTAAAGAATAAATTTAAAGAATTTATCTTTGATAAAATTAATGGGAACCTTTCCCAAAGGATATGAATATTTAAATAAAAGAATATTCTGGATTGGAATGAGGCGTATGTTGTGTTTTTATAACACATATTTATTATATACGCGAGTTATTCAGAAAGACCGGGTTTATCCCATTCTGAATAACTGATTCGACGATGTGTTGAGGATGAAGACGGTGGTCGAAGACCGGAGGTCTTCACATCGTTTGGATGATTACTGATGTTTTGATTGGGTTGTACACCCAAGACAAGGTAATAAGTGGTGATCATCCAGACATACTTGGAGATCGACCGGATATGTGAGGACCTCTCTCCTGTATTGGACATACGGGATGAGGAATAAGGTGCCATCGGTTTCATTCAGACCCAGAACGAACTTGTAAATGAATGTGTGTCTGACATCGGATTTCATTCCGTGTGATTGATAGACATCGGTTACATAGTGTGAATTTCCTGTGTGGCATGCTGAGATGCAAATGGTCAAGGCTTCTGTTGAAAAGAAGAGTCTTGTGGTTGATGATTAAAGCAACAACTTTAATATAGCGTAGCTTTGTGTAGCTTTAATTCGCGAGCCTCACACACCGGTGTGAACCAGAAACGGGAGAGGACCTCAGGGAGGGCATGCGTTTCCTTCTAGCTAGGAGTGGTGTTAGCGTTTTACTAGCCCTGACATTTTACTTATGTGGATGATGGATGCGAGGCGCCTCGGTTATATCGGTCGTTCCAGGGCCGATAGTTTGGTTGGGATATGACCAGTTTACGCCCCATAGGGCGGGGAAACGCATTGTTCAGGCATTTTAATCCACTCCGTGTGGACCGGCCCTGACGATCTAAAGGTCACTCGAGCTCGGACCTGAGGCTTGGGCTAGAGAGCCTCGAAGCGGTAAGGATGATCCCTGTAACAACCCGGAAAATCAGAACCAATTTTAAATTTTTATTTTGGCAATTTTGATGAATTTTGAATATTTAAAATGATTTATTTTAAATAATCACGACAGGAAATCTATTTTGAATAGAATTAGATCGTATATATTTATATAGATCGACATTAGAATATAAATATTTATTTTTAAATATAAAAGGAATCGAAAATGGCGCGGTAGTTCGAAAATTCAATTTCAAACTTCAAATGAATGTACAGGTTTCAAAATAAACCAGATTTTAGCAAAACCAAAAATATTAGAATCTAGTTGAAAATATCTTTCCTACGAATCCGAAAAATTGAAATTTCATAGCAGGGATAAAAAGTTATGCCCAGTTGAAAATTCAAAATAGTCACTATGGAATTTTGGCCCTTGAATATAGCCATTTTGCAAATGACCTCCGTTTTCGACGAAACCACTTTTGTTGGATCCGAGATGTCAAATTACCGCTAGATGCAAATTTTCATAATTTTTGAGATCAATATGTGAGCGTGGCAAAAGAAAACGTGTTTTTAACAGCCTCAGTCAATTTCGATTGGCCAGAAAATGGCCATTTTTCAAATGGTCTCATAATTTGATGAAATTAGTTTTGTTAGAACTGTATCGTCAATACAAAGCTAGAAAATATTTTTTGGGAATTTTTAGAGTCCGTATGTGGCCCCGGTAAAGTGAAATTTGCGTTCAGATTCAATATATAGATTTATATTTTGATTTTGATGAAAACTGATCGAAGCTACCGAATTGGCTTACAAAACATATCCCATGATGTTCAAAATGGGGGTAATTAGCTAGGAGCGATAGTCGTTGGGCCACGTTTGAAGTTGGAATGAGAAGTCAACATTTTAGGGAATTAAAGAACGGAAATATATATATATATATATTTTTTACATATACCCCCCCCCCCCCCGTATTCATTTTTCTCAAATCAGAACTAAACCCAGTTCCCCAAAAAAAACGAGCCGCCGCTTCCCCCCTCTATCGCCGCCGATCCCCTTCGCTACCCACTTGGCGCCGCGGCTGCGGCCGCCATCATCGCCCCCTATCTCTCTCTCTCTCCTCGTCCAATTGGAGAAACCAGCGCCCCCCCCTTTTCAATCCCCCCAGAACCAGAATGGAAATCGCCAACGTTCGCCACCCCTTCCACTGTAAATCGAACCTCGGCCAGCCGCCTCCTGCGCCCTCACCACCCCCAGCCTCCGCGAGCAAGCCCCCCCTAGAAGACAGTGAGTTTTCAGTTTCTTTTATTTATTATATTTAAAAATCTGATTTATAACACTTTAAAAATCTGATTTTTAATACTTCAAAGGTATGATTTTTTATTGTACACAAAGGTATGATTTTTATTGTATACAAAGGTATGATTTTTATTATATACAAAGGTATGATTTTTAATTATTTAGAAAAGATAATGTTTTTATATAATAGAAAAGATTATATTTTTTTAAAGGTAAAAAGATTTGATCTTTAACATGAAAAGAGTACATTTTTATGTATATAAAGGTGAGGGTTTTAGCGTATAAAAATACGATTTTTATTCTCATGAAGTACCGTATATAACGATTCGATTTATATATGAGTAGCGGATTAAAAATAGAATTTTTATATAATAGAGAATATAAAAATATGATTTTTATATATGTAGCGAAATAAAAATCTAATTTTTATTATATCAAGCGTTGAAATAAAAATGTGATTTTCATAGCATTGAAATAAAAATGCGATTTTTAGTATGAACAGCGGAGAGAAGACTACGTGGGCATTGCAGACAAGTCTAGCCGTTTAGAAATAAAGAATGGCGGAGTGGAAACCAAATGTGAGAACCCCTCACTTTTTATTTGTTTTCTAGTTAAAATATATACTAGGATGCAGGCGGTGCTTAGCAGCACCCGACACCCGTCGTCCACAGACCATGGACGACTTGTATGCTTGTTTGATGTGTTGTGAAGTTTGTTTGTGATGTTGATGTGAAATGGATAATAAAACATTCATGTCTGAAATAAAATATTTTATCGTTAAAAATATAATTTTTAATGTGTATGTGAATAAAATAAATATTCATTTACAAACCGGACGGTTTGTTTATGTACACCAATTTGACTGATATTGATTGGGATGATAAATTTTACACATCGCCCAACTGCACAAATAAATCTGTGATTGTTGTTTGAAAATCCCACACGGGTGTTAGGATGAAATTGGACATAAACTAGTGCCAATAATAAGCTGTATGTCGATCGATCGATTGACAGGCTGTTGCAAGTGTTTAATATTAATATTTGATGCTTATGCAATGTAGAATGCACTATGGATGATAGTCGACTGTGTTTGATTGTTGTTGTGTACATGTATTGTATGGAATCCATATAATCAAATTATATGGTAATTGACTGTGTTTGATTCCAGTTCAGAATTATCGAATATTTTAAAATAATACTCTGGGAATATTGAAATGTGAAGCCGTGTTAAGTAGTTAAACGCCATTTTAACACGAACGGGAATTTTGTTGATTTTATTCGTTTTATAATTAATATCGAAAAGTGATTTCAAAATCGAATATTTTGAAAATATTATCGTTAAATATTGAAATGATATGGAAAATTTAATTTTGAATTGAAATTGAAATAGAACTGAAATTCGAATTAAATTGAAATAGAATTGAAATTCGAATTTAAATTGAAATAGAATTGAAATTCGAATTAAATTGAAATAGAATTGAAATTCGAATTAAATTGAAATAGAATTGAAATTCGAATTAAATTGAAATAGAACTAAAATTCGAATTGAAATTGAAATAGATTTGAAATTCGAATTAAATTGAAATAGAATTGAAATTCGAATTAGATTGAAATAGAATTGAAATCCGAATTAGATTGAAATAGAATTGAAATCATTTTGAATTGAATTTAAAATGGATTGAAATTGAATTGAAATCGATATGAAATGAATTTAAAACGAATTTATATTGGAAAATTCGATTTTGATTTGAATTTGAAATGGAAGTTGAAATTATTTTTGAAATGAATTTAAAACGATTTATAATCGATGAAATATAATATATATATATATAAATATATATATATATTATATATATAATGGTCTGAATAGAACGCGCAGCGCAACGGCAGTTCGCGAATTTCGACCATTAACTTGAAATGGGCGTTACGGGAGATCCGTCTATCGGAT
Source organism: Allium sativum (assembly GCA_030737875.1). Taxonomy (NCBI): domain Eukaryota; kingdom Viridiplantae; phylum Streptophyta; class Magnoliopsida; order Asparagales; family Amaryllidaceae; genus Allium; species Allium sativum. Next base: position 8,318,249 of record CM060926.1, on the reverse strand, counting down.
TCTCCTAAAACTGGAACCGTTGGGTTCGTATCGAAAAGAGCTTTCCAATGAATACAAGAGCTTTGAAATATAATGGTTGGATTTGGAGATATGTTCAAATCATTTTCAGAAAAGGTCGATATGGATGCAGTTTAGTGGCCGTTATTGGAAACCGACTGTACGGGCGATAATAAAATTATTTAAAATATGGGAAAATTATGTAAGATCATAATAAATGATTTGGAAAGAGTAAGGATGAAAAATTCCATATTTGAAAAGATAAAAATATATTTTTATCGAAATGAGCTAGTTATTAACTAGAATAATAATTTATTTATTTTTAAATAAATATATTGGATTTGAGATGGTTTTAAAATACAACCAGAATTTCCAATATATGAATTGGAATGGATATGAATCGAAATTATCTTCGGAATATTTCGATATTGGATTCCGTGATTATACGGACGTTGTGGAGGAATTTGGAAGATATATAGATATATATATCGTTATTCTAATACGATATTTGTTGATTTCAGAATTTGATGTTGAATATAAGACGATATTTTTCTATTCAGAGCCTTGTATTTAATATCAAATTGGATTTTGGGTTTGTCGTGAATGATGTCTTCATTAACACTATTCTTAAACCCAGTTGAGAAAAGATTAAATCCTTTTATTTAGATTTAATGAATAATGAAGTATACCAATTAATTAATATTTAATTGGAATTAAATTGGAATTTGTTTTCGGGTTTATCGTGAACGGTGTTTTAAATAACATTTGTTCTTTAACCCAATTAAAAATGGAATGTGAATTGGGTTTGTTGTGAACTGTGTTTTAATAACATTTGTTCTTTAATCTGATTTACAGTGAAATGTAGTTTGGAATTTATAAATCTTTTTATTAAGATTTAATGGGAATTTCCAAAGTAAAAGATTTCCAATTTAATATATTAAATTGGAATTGAATGGAATTCGATTTGGTAATAATCAAAGTGAGTTTCTATGGAGGAAGATTGTTAATACATATGGAATTTAAAAGGCTTTGCCGTTATTCCATTTATATTATTAGTCGGATACGGAAATTGATATTGATTATATATTGATTTGTTTTCTGCGAAGATTCCATGAAATGGAATGTGATTTGGGTTTGTCGTGAACTGTGTTTTAAATGACATTAGTTCTTTAACCCAGTAAAAGACAGGATTACATGTCTGTCGTTGTATTTTGAACTTTATGGTTGATCTCTACTTAATATTTATCTGTTTGGCAGTGGAGAATTTATTCTCTTGCTTAACGCTCTTCTCTGAGACGTACGAGCTCAGAGGTTATATATCGGCAGAAATAAATAGTACGGTGTAGACTGTCAACGCGGCTTGTTTGTGTTTCCAAAGTTAAATAATCATTAATATTGATTTTTGAGAAGATTAAAACTAAGTGGATTTTTAATGAATCTTTAATTAGATTGAAATTTGTATTGATAATTTAAATTATCTCATTGGAAATGATCGAGAGTGGAGTATCACCAGTTTTACTCCTAGCGATAGTTAAATCTTTAATTAGATTTGAACGTGAAATGGTAATTAAATTTACTGGTAACACCGTGGTGTTAGATAAGGAGTATTACCAATTTTTCTCCATGGGATGAATAGGTTGGGATTGGGAAATAAAATAAATGATTACTTCGGTGTGGTTCGCTAATCCCGACTAGTTTGGAAAACCTTAATATGGTTTGATATCGAAAGAAGATTAAAGAATAAATTTAAAGAATTTATCTTTGATAAAATTAATGGGAACCATTCCCAAAGGAAAAGAATATTTGAATAAAAGAATATTCTGGATTGGAATGAGGCGTATGATGTGTTGTTATAACACTTGATTATAAGATACGCGAGTTATCCGGAAAGACCGGGTTTATACCCATTCTGAATAACTTATTCGACGATGAGTCGAAGAAATTGAAGACGGTGCAAGACTGACGATCTTCACATCGAACGGATGGGTGCTACTGATGCTCATGATAGGAGTAGCAACCTTGAAGGGGCTACAGTGGTAGCCATCCGGACGAACTTGTTGATTGTACGGATATGCGAGGAATAATGTGCCTCCGGTTTCGTTCAGATCCAGAACGGACTTGTAAATGGATGGTGTGTCTGACATTGTATTCCTTTGTATTGTATTCGTTGATCTCTGCTAAATATATATCTGTTTGGTGGCGGAGAATTTATTCTCTTGCTTAACACCCTTCTCTGAGACGTACGAGCTCAGAGGTTATATATCGGCAGAAATCAGTGGTACGGTATGGATTGATAGTGTGGCATGCTGAGATGCAGTGATCCAAACTTTTGTTGAAAAGCAAAGTTTGGTGGATGATGATCAAAGCGCAGCTTTAATATAGCACGACTTTGTGTGGCGTTAATTCGCGAGCCTCACACACCGGTATGGTGGGAAACTGATGGTTAGATCAGTATGGTTTTGAGATGAGGATAGACACCCTATGGGTTGTCATGGATTCGGTTGACCAAGGTAAGGAATAGGGCACACCCCTCGATTTCCCTGATGGATAGGGTTAGCGGTGTTTTCGCATGCCTACGACGTAAACCGCGGTAACTTGTTTTCCTGGATAGTGCGAATGTGCATTACGGTGTTTTCTCATGCCTGCGACGCAAACCATGGTGAATTGAACTACGCGATCGATCTTTCGAATCAGTAACCACCAGTATGGAAATCCAATTCCCAAATACGACACTTTTCGGTTTTGATTGTATACATTATATGGCGACATAGTGGGATGGGGCGCTCATGCCACCCAGGATTGATACATTTATATTTGAAGTTGTTTTCTTCACTTATAGTAATAATAAAAGATGGAATTTCACGTATCAAGCATATTTGGCTATTATAAGGGAAAATCCTATCCTCCGGCTTGCGTTGCATTATGTGATGGGACCTGGGTCTTATAATAGCTGCATTGTTCTTTATTTAGCATTGCGCTGTTTGTTTTATGCGCTGGTATTCTTGGGAGGAAACCCGTTCCGTGTTATACGGCGTGGTCCCTCGATTTGCCTAACTTTGAAATAAAGATTAATAACTGTTTTAGTTCTCACACCAGTCACATGACTGACCTGAAGTTTATTGTTTTAACCTAAACTCTGGGTGCCCTTATTTCCCACACGGGCAGCTAGTAGTTTTGGTTTTGCAGATTTATATTCACAGGATCTTGGTTTACAGCTGAAGCGATATTTGGAAAGCTCTGTATCCATGTATCTGTTTTCAGTTGTGCTTTGTATTGTTTTTCGGCTGCTATGTATTTAAATGTAATTTAAAACTCTGATATTTTTCTGTGTAATATTTATTCATTTATACTCTGTTATATTCTTGTATTCTGATGGAACTATTGTAAAAAGCAATGAAATGTTCTTCTGTTTATGTTCTGATTTTTCGTGTTCTCGAAGCAATCCGGGCTTTCCTTCATGGGGAAGTTTGGGTGGTCACAGTTGGTATCAGAGCTCTGGTTTACAGAGCTCGAGAACAAGGCACATTAGAACCAAACGAAAGAATACATCAGAGATTGGATTAGCAATATCCAATGAGAATGACTCGTTAGAGATATGATCAGTAGTATCCTAGAACGAGTGTGAAGAGTAGTGTTTTTAAAATAAAAATGAAAACAATTTTTGTTTTGAAATTTTAAACATTATGAAACGTATTTGAATATTTTGTTTGTATTGAATTTGGACAATCCAATATATAAAGATTTTTCATATATGCCTTGCAAACGTATATTCGAAGTTTTAATATACTTGATAGATATAGAATCATACTCTAGTAGCCCAAAGATGATTCTGATGATTGAGCACTCATCATCAGAATTTCTGTTCGAGTGACGAAAGTGGGATTTCTATATGATTCCAATTGACTGGTGTGAGAACCAAAACTACATTGGGATTATTGTTGTGAATTGGCATCAAAAACATGATTTTCTGTATATGTATCAAAATATGAATTTGAAATGATAATTCACTAATTGATTGATGGTTATGTTGTGTGATTATTTATTTAAACCAACATGTGAATGAAAAGTAAATTTAGGCCAAATTGAACCAAATATCGAACTGTATTGAAAATTGTTTGAAATTGCATGCATATACATGTGTATACATTGAACAGGTCATTGCAAGGAGGCTAGAGCAGAGGAATAAAATTGTTTTCCCGACAAATAGGTACATGTTTATTGTATTTGTGACGGCCCGCCCCGCACCAACCGACATTTACTCCAAAAGTGCGCTGTACACATGTCCAATTAGCACGGGACGGTCGCCAAAGAAAGGAAAGAAGACGAAGAATCAACAAAGAACCTGTAAAATGTCTCATAGTGCATGGAACAAAATATAATAACAACATACTTGACATAAAACAGGTGCCACAGTGCATAAGCTGAAAACCAGAACTAAGCATCATAGCAGCGAAAATCCAAAATACAGCTTATTACAAATTTTACCATATTGTCTCTAAAACAAAAGAAAGATGAAGAAGGTACACTACTAATGCCCAAGTAGTGACCACCAACGACACAGGGAGAATATATGTAGATATCATACGTAGGAGCCTCATGCTCATCTCCGAATCAGCTACTCGTGCATCACCAGCTAACCTGTCTCTAGTCTGCTCGTGTGAGCACCCAGAGTAATAAGAAGAGACATAAAACTCTGGGTCAGACATAAAGCCTAGTATGAGAGATAAGCATCAAAACAGAACAATAACAGGTAGACTAAAACATACCTGAACCTGAACCTGCAACCAAAGAGTTAGCACTACATATTGTACAACACTCTAAGTTACCATTTCAAATAGTGTAAAGATAACGGGGGTGGGGGTGTGCATGTCATAGTGATGGAAAACAATCAAACAAAGCAACCATCCTTACATCTCTCACTCAGTGCATAAAGCATACGATATTCACCACTTCGATCACCCAACATACCTTGCTACGATCACTTTGCCCCATGAAGTCATAAATGGCTTCACTGCACTTATACATAGCCACTAATCCTTTGCTATGTCCACTTTGCCCCATGGAGTCACAATGACCCCACTGCACTGGCTCATAGTCTCACTAATCCTTTACTATGTCCACTCTGCCCCATGGAGTCACAATGACCCCACTGCACTGGCTCATAGTCTCACTACGCATCACTTTGCCCCTCAAGTCATAATGACTCTACTGCACTGATAACGTAGTCTTGCTACCATCACCTTGCCCCTCGAGTCATAATGACTCTACTACACTGATAAGTAGCCCATCATCCATTTTCAGTGGTGAATTGAAGTTATGAACGTCGACAACTCCTTAGCACACGTCCCGCAGCAAAGCCCAACCATGGAGTGAGCTCATTGGTTCCCCATTGGATCCTGAGCTCTAACTTCCATTTGGGCTACCTTTGCATCTCGGGTTGTTGGTCAATACTGGGTCGGGTCGGGTTCCCCTTCTAGCCATCGGTTCGGGTCGGGTCCTTTACTTTGAATTGGTTCAGTTCGTGGTCTTCCTCTGGTAACGGTTCGGTTCGGGTTCTCAACGTTGCATTGGTTCGGGTTGGGTGTCCCACTTCGGGTCGGGTCGGGTTGCCATCTCCCATCCAGTTCGTGCTCCAGCTCCTGTTGCCTCTTCTGGTCCCGTTCCCTATTCTAATCCGATCCGATCCCTTCGCCATACTCCGGTCCGAGCCCTTCGTCCTTAAGTCGATCCGATCCCCAGCTTAACCAACATGGCCTTCCTTTTTGCCAAGCCTCCCAAGTGTCAAGTTCTTATCCAGTTCGGATGTCCTTGCCCGGTCACTATTCCGATCCGAGCCCCCATATCCGATCCGATCCGGTCCAGAACCTGCACTTTTCCTGCAACCTTTCCAGCAAGTGTTTTACGCCATTCGACGACGTTTTCGACCATTCTAACTATTGAAATCAATCACAAAGCATACCATACAGTCATAGCAACATACATAATCAACCACAAACATCATAACATCAATATGATAGGTTAAAGTGGATCAAACATACCCAAAACCCCATATTTTCCTTTAAGCATGTTTAGGTGAAACTTATGATATGATTAGCAAAACTTAACCAAATTAACCCAAATTCATATCAGAGGTCTAAATCATCATTTCAAATTTTATAAATATTTTCCCAGAATTTTATCATGTTTAAATTCGCTAATTAACAATAATTACCCTTAATTAGCCATAATTAGTGAGGAACTATGCAAATCACTCACTTTAGCCACAAATAAACCTCAAACTGAAATGATTCTCTGATTTGGTGTGAATCTCAATACTAAACAGCCGCTCTAACGTTGATTTGGTGTAGATTTCCCTTGATTTGATGTTGCTAAGCTTAATCCTTGATTAGAAGATGATTTGGAGGTGATTTAGAGGTTGGAGGCCATTTTTAGGGTTTCTAAGAGGTAAGTGGAGGCTAGAAAACTGAAATGAAATGATTCTCTAACTCATTTCAGCCTCCCCATAACACTAATCCCGAAATGGGTTATGGGCCTATTCACTAATCACCCTATTTGGCCCGGTTAAGCAGTTTTTCACCTTCCAAACCTTATTTCAGCCATATCTCCCAAACGGTAAGTCCGTTTTTCACATGTGACCACTCTACGAAAAGGTAAACCATCAAACGAATCTAATGGAAGTGGTTTTAGGTCAAAATTCCTTTCCAATCAAAAGTTATGGCCGAAACAAGATCAGCTTGGGGCAAAATAGTCATTTAAAAATCGGCAAAAATCATAAACATGGGAAATGACTCTAATAGTTGTTTCCCAAGGTTACAAGACCATACGAATTCATATGGGAAAGAAATAAATATTCTACGATCTTCCGATGCGTAGAATGCGGGTTGTTACATTCTCCCCCCCTTAAGAAATTTCGCCCCCGAAATTCCCTAACCAAAACACACACAAAGGTCCCGCATGCCTATCAGCCATAAAACAACAATCAAACATGCAAAACAAGCCTATCCTAGCATGCGGAATAACTAAATCGCAAAGTAAATCTTACCAGGTAAAGAGTTCTGGATACGTCTTCCTAATGCTCTCGTCTGTCTCCCAAGTGCAATCATTCTCGTTCTCGCCCCACTGAAATTTGACTAGCTTCACCGCCTTCCTTCGAAGTTGCTTCGTATCTTGCTCGACAATACGAATCGGCTTGCGGTTCCCAACCGCCTCGGGTTCTACTTCGAAGTCCTCTAACTGATCAGGTGAAATAGTCATATCTGGGTCGTGCACGAACTTCCTTAGTTGGGAAACATGAAATACGTTGTGAACTCTCGCCATCTTCTCTGGTAAGTCAACTCTACATGCCAAATTCCCGACTAGTTCAAGAACAGGGAATGGGCCAACAAATCTTGGTGCCAACTTGCCTTTCCTGCCAAATCGTATCACGCTCTTCAACGGAGAAATCTTGACAAACACCAGGTCATCAACGGAGAATTTTAAGTCTCTTCTCCTCTTATCAGCATAGCTCTTCTGCCTATCTTGGGCAGCTTTCATTCGTTGTTGAATGATCTTAATCTTATCTGAAGTTTCCCTCACCACATCTGGTCCAAGCATAAACTTTTCGCCAGTCTCTATCCAACATGATGGTGAGTTGCACGGTCTTCCTTTCAAAGCTTCATATGGAGCCATACCGATACCGGATTGGTAGCTATTATTATATGCAAACTCTATTAGATGCAAATGGTCATCCCATGATCCACCAAAATCCATTATACAAGCTCTCAAGAGATCTTTCAATATACGATTCACCCTCTCCGTCTGACCGTCGGTCTTAGGATGATATGCGGTACTGAGATGTAATCCTGAACCTAGAGCCTCTCGTAAGCTCTTCCAAAACCCACTAGTGAACAACGGGCCTCAGTCACTCACAATGCTTTTAGGTACTCCATGAAATCTCACTACCCATTTCATATACAATTCTGCTAACTTAGCTGTCGTTCTGGTCGATTTGACTGGTATAAATCTTGCACTCTTAGTCAATCGATCCACAATTACACAAATGCTATCATATCCCGATCTAGTCCTTGGTAAACCATCGATGAAATCCATTGAGACTTGCTCCCATTTCCATTCGGGAATTTCTAATGGTTGCAACAAACCACTAGGCTTCTTTTGCTCAGCTTTAACTAGCTGGCAATTCATGCATTTGGATATAAACTTCCCAACGTCTCTTTTCATCCCTTCCCAGTAGTAAGTCTGTCTCATGTCTCGATACATCTTGTAACCACCGGGGTGTATAGTCAGTTTTGAGTGATGACATTCTCTAAGCACTTCATCTCTCAAACCATTCACGTTGGGTACAACTAGTCTTCCAATTTTTTCTAAGCCATCCATCTCGATCAAGCCCATACAAATTCATCTCCTCACCGTCGATATTCATCTCTAACTTGGAGATGATTTCCAATAGATTAGGATCGTCCCTCTGACTAGAACCAATCCGCCCTATCAAAGTGGTTCTGGTCGTCAAACTAGCTAGCATTTCTGGATCCAATTCGCACTTTGGTCTGAAATCAAACCCTGCGATATACTCCAGTTGCTTCCATTCAAGAAACATAGCCCCTAAACTGGCATGTCTCCTACTCAAGGCATCGGCTACCGCATTACCTTTCCCAGGTGTGTATGCGATATCAAAATCATACGAAGCCAAGAACTCTAACCATCTCTGCTGACGGAGATTCAGATCTTTCTGAGAGAAGAGATACTTTAACGATTTATGATCGGTAAACAACTCAAATTTTTCTCCCAAGAGATAATGTCTCCACATTTTCAACGCAAACACAATCGCTGCCAATTCCAAATCATGGGTAGGATACTTTTTCTCATGCGGCTTTAGTTGCCGACTAGCATAAGCTACAACCCTACCACCTTGCATCAATACAGCACCTAGTCCGGTACCACAAGCATCTGTGTATACCGTCATTTCTTCATTCCCTTTAGGAATGACTAACACTGGCGCACGCGTCAACTTTTCCTTTAGACTTTTGAATGCATTCCCACACACTCCATCCCAGATGAAGGCCTGATTTTTCTTAGTCAACTGAGTCAACGGTGCTGCTATCTTGGAGAAGTCCTGGATAAACTTACGATAATACCAAGCTAACCCCAAGAAGCTTCTTACGTCTGTTGCATTCTTGGGCGTAGGCCAATCCTGTACTGTAGCCACCTTCGCAGTGTCCACGGCAATACTATTCTCTGAAACAACATGGCCCAAGAATCTCACTTCCCTCATCCAGAAGTGACACTTAGAGAACTTCGCTTTCAATTAGTGTTTCCTCAACACCTCCATCACTATCCTCAAATGTCCCTTGTGTTCCTCCTCTGTCCTCGAGTAAACAAGGATATCGTCTGCGAACACAAGAACAAACTTATTCAACTGATCTCTGAATACTCGATTCATAAGATCCACAAAATATGCTGGTGCATTGGTCAACCCAAATGGCATAACCAACCACTCATAGAATCCAGACGGCGTCCTGAATGCCGTTTTCGAAACACTCTCATCTGCTACTCGGAGCTGATGAAATCCTGTCGCGAGGTCCAACTGGGAGAACACTCTTGCTCCTTCCAGTTGATCAAACAAATCATCTATCCGTGGTAGAGGATACTTAATCTTCCTCGTCACCTTATTCAACTCGTGATAGTCCACACACAAGCGAAGGGAACCATCTGCCTTAGTGGCAAACACAACTGGTGCTCCCCACTTGGAGACACTTCTTCTAATAAACCCCTTCTTCAAAAGATTGCTGACTTGCACCCCGAGCTCTCGCTGCTCCCTTGGTGCCATACGACGAAGTGGCATCACTATAGGTCTGGCATCTTTCACTAAATCAATACAGAACTCAATCTCTCGGTGTGGTGGAAGCCCGGTCACCTCCTCGAAGACGTCCGGATACTGGCCAACCACGGGCACATTTGACAACTCATCATGCGGGATGTCGAGGGAATTTATAAAACTAGCCATTACCCCATCACTAAGTAGACTACCAAACACTACCTTACGCCCATCATCCACTCTAACTGTCACCAAAAACCCTCACAGCCTACCACCACCCCGTATCTTTGGAGCCAATCGACTGCCAATATAATGCCATACCCAGTAAAGCCCAAAACAAAGCAATCACAAACAAACATACATCCACGACTCGATAAGACCAAATTTCGGCAAATCATACTAAGGTTAGTCGAACCACCAATCGGGTTCGTCACAACCAACGGTCTATCGACTATCTCCGGTTCCAGTCCCAACCTACCTACCAGGTCACTAGATATGAAGGAACGGGAAGCCCCAGTATCAAACAAAACTCGAACTGGTACATCATAAATAGAAAGAATACCTTGAATGATGACATTTTTTCCTTTCTCCGCCGCAGTTGGGGCATTCGACGAAGAAGGAATAGCATCAATAGCATATGATTTCACAATCTGCTTCTCCTTAAGAGGTTGTGGACACTTATCCTTATGATGTCCGACTTGGCCACAGTTGTAGCACTTCCTTTCCGCTGGCTTGGCCCAACATTCTTTAGCATAATGGCCCTTCTTACCGCAGTTGAAGCACTCAACATCTTTCTTAATCTTTTTCTGGCCATCCTTAGATTGGTTGTGTTTCCTCTTATTCTGAGAGTTATCCTTGCCTCCACCGCCTGCTTGCGGCTTCGGCCCTTCTGCAGATGCAGCCTCAGTCTTTGGCTTAGGGTAAAGACTCTCTGATCTCAAAGCTTTCCCCACAATCGATTCGAAAGTCTCATCGATGTGGTTGATAAGCCTTTCCCCCAAGTACCCATCCAAACCAGTAATGAACTTCTCATTCTTCTTTTCAGGAGTATCGATAAGAGATAGTCAATACTTTGACAAAGTGTCGAACTCAGCAATATAGTCAGAGACTGCCCTACCATTCTGCTTGAGTTCCAAGAATCTCTTAAACAACACTGACTTCTGGGCAGCTGGAATGAACTTCTCGCTAAGGCGAGCCTTGAACTGATCCCAAGTAACTTGATCTTCTGGAGTAGCTGTTCTAATGGCATTCCACCAATTCATCGCTCGCCCTTGCAGCTGACGAGACGCTAGCCTTCTCTTCATCGCATCCTCGATACCCAAGTCATCGAAGATACGATCACAGCTATCCAACCAATCCTGAACATCTGTGGCCGACTCCGTTCCGTGGAACGGCTTCCCACCAAGATTAGTGTAATCCTTCCACAACTTGGCGAAATCGACCCTAGGCGCCTGCACTACTGGACCACCACCGTTTCCGGGATTGGGAACTGCCCCTTGAACATCCCTAAGCATCTCCCTCATGAAGTTGGTGAACATTGTCCTCATGTCCGGAGCATTCCCATGGTTGGTCCCGCTACCAGCACCCCTGGTGTCTCTACTCATCGTTCAATCTGTAAAGAGAAAACGATTAACGACCCCATAGTGGTGCTAGTGCAGTATGACTTCATTCTTATACTACTAATAGTACATATATATAGTTTTTGAAAACCAAAGTAATCGCAAATACGCGCTTTCATATACGTACTATCTCTCCCTAGTGTCTTTCCCTAGGTTAACTATGCAACCTAGAGCTCTGATACCAAGTGTGACGGCCCGCCCCGCACCAACCGACATTTACTCCAAAAGTGCGTTGTACACATGTCCAGTTAGCACGAGACGGTCGCCAAAGAAAGGAAAGAAGACGAAGAATCTACAAAGAACCTGTAAAATGTCACACAGCGCATAGAACAAAATATAATAACAACATACTTGACATAAAACAGGTGAGACAGTGCATAAGCTAAAAACCAGAACTAAGCATCATAGTAGCGGAAATCCAAAGTACAGCTTATTACAACTTTTACAATACTGTCTCTAAAACAAAAGCAAGATGAAGAAGGCACACTACTAATGCCCAAGTAGTGACCAACAACGACATAGGGAGAATATATGTAGATATCATACGTAGGAGCCTCCTGCTCGTCTCCGAATCAGCTACTCGTGCATCACCAGCTAACATGTCTCTAGTCTGCTCGTGTGAGCACCCAGAGTAATAAGAAGAGACATAAAACTTTGGGTCAGACATAAAGCCTGGTATGAGCGATAAGCATCAAAACAGAACAATAACAGGTAGACTAAAACATACCTGAACCTGGACCTGCAACCAAAGAGTTAGCACTACAAACTGTACAACACTCTAAGGTGCCATTTCAAATAGTGTAAAGATAACGGGGGTGGGGGCGTGCATGTCATAGTGATGGCAAACAATCAAACATAGCAATCATCCTTACATCTCTCACTCAGTGCATAAAGCATACGATATTCACCACTTCGATCACCCAACATACCTTACTACGATCACTTTGCCCCATGAAGTCATAAATGGCTTCACTGCACTTATACATAGCCACTAATCCTTTGCTGTGTCCACTTTGCCCCATGGAGTCACAATGACCCCACTGCACTGGCTCATAGTCTCACTAATCCTTTACTATGTCCACTCTGCCCCATGGAGTCATAATGACCCCACTGCACTGGCTCATAGTCTCACTACGCATCACTTTGCCCCTCAAGTCATAATGACTGTACTGCACTGATAACGTATTCTTGCTACCATCACCTTGCCCCTCGAGTCATAATGACTCTACTGCACTGATAAGTAGCCCATCATCCATTTTCAGTGGTGAATCGAAGTTATGAATGTCGACAACTCCTTAGCACACGTCCCGCAGCAAAGCCCAACCATGAAGTGAGCTCATTGGTTCCCCATTGGATCCTGAGCTCTAACTTCCATTTGGACTACCTTTGCATCTCGGGTTGTTGGTCAATACTGGGTCGGGTCGGGTTCCCCTTCTAGCCATTGGTTCGGGTCGGGTCCTTTACTTTGAATTGGTTCAGTTCGTGGTTTTCCTCTGGTAACGGTTCGGTTCGGGTTCTCAACGTTGCATCGGTTCGGGTTGGGTGTCCCACGTCGGGTCGGGTCGGGTTGCCATCTCCCATCCAGTTCGTGCTCCAGCTCCTGTTGCCTCTTCTGGTCCCGTTCCCTATTCTAATCCGATCCGATCCCTTTGCCATACTCCGGTCCGAGCCCTTCGTCCTTAAGTCGATCTGATCCCCAGCTTAACCAACATGGCCTTCCTTTTTGCCAAGCCTCCCAAGTGTCAAGTTCCGATCCAGTTCGGATGTCCTTGCACGGTCACTATTCCGATGCGAGCCCCCATATCCAATCTGATCCGGTCCAGACCTGCACTTTTCCTGCAACCTTTCCAGCAAGTGTTTTACGCCATCCGACGATGTTTTCGACCATTCTAACTATTGAAATCAATCACAAAGCATACCATACAGTCATAGCAACATACATAATCAACCACAAACATCAAAACATCAATATGATAGGTTAAAGTGGATCAAACATACCCAAAACCCCATATTTTCCCTTAAGCATGTTTAGGTGAAACTTATGATATGATTAGAAAAACTCAACCAAATTAACCCAAATTCATATCAGAGGTCTAAATCATCATTTCGAATTTTATAAATATTTTTCCAGAATTTTATCATGTTTAAATTCGCTAATTAACACTAATTACCCTTAATTAGCCATTATTATTGAGGAACCATGCAAATCACTCACCTTAGCCACAAATAAAACCTCAAACTGAAATGATTCCCTGATTTGGTGCGAATCCCAATACTAACAGCAGCTCTAACATTGATTTGGTGTAGATCTCCCTTGATTTGATGTTGCTAAGCTTAATCCTTGATTAGAAGATGATTTGGAGGTGATTTAGAGGTTGGAGGCCATTTTTAGGGTTTCTAAGAGGTAAGTGGAGGCTAGAAAACTGAAATGGAATGATTCTCTAACTCATTTCAGCCTCCCCATAACCCTAATCCCGAAATGGGTTATGGGCCTATTCACTAATCACCCTATTTGGCCCGGTTAAACAGTTTTTCACCTTCCAAACCTTATTTCAGCCATATCTCCCAAACGGTAAGTCCGTTTTTCACATGTGACCATTCTACGGAAATGTAAACCATCAAACGAATCTAATGGAAGTGGTTTCAGGTCAAAATTCCTTTCTAATCAATTGTTATGGCCGAAACAAGATCAGCTAGGGGCAAAATAGTCATATAAAAATCGGCAAAAATCATAAACATGGGAAATGACTCTAATAGTTGTTTCCCAAGGTTACATGACCATACGAATTCATATGGGAAAGAAATAAATATTCTACGATCTTCCGATGCGTAGAATGCGGGTTGTTACAGTATTTCTTGGGGTTTAGATGATTTTATGAGCCGATTGGCTAGCCGCTTGGCAGTTTCTTTTTCTTTTTGGATTGGAGAGGCCTGTACGGCAATTTCTGGATTTTCCCGGTGCTCCCATACAAGAGAGGTTATGGCGAATTTTTTTGGAAATTTAGGGTGTTAGTCAAATTTTTGAAATTTTGAAAAGTTCTTAGAAACTGAAAAGTTGAAGAACTTAAGCCGTAATGAAAATAATGAAAGTTGAGTTTGTTTGTAAAACAACTTTCATCTTCGTTCCTTTTCGGGAACGAAAAGATTTTTAAGTGGGAGAGATTGTAACAACCCGGAAAATTCGAACCAATTTAAAATTTTTATTTTGGCAATTTTGATGAATTTTGAATATTTAAAGTGATATATTTTAAATAATCATGACAAGAAATTTATTTTGAATAGAATTAGAACATATATATTTGTATAGATCGATGATAGAATATAAATATTTATTTTTAAATATAAAAGGAATTGAAAATGGCGCGGTAGTTCAAAAATTCGATTTCAAACTTCAAATGAATGTACAGGATTCAAAATAAACCGGATTTTAGCGAAACCAAAAATATTATAATCTAATTGAAAATATCTTTCCAACGAATCCGAAAAATTGAAATTTCATGGCGGGGATAAAAAGTTATACCCAGTTGAAAATTCAAAATATTCACTATGGAATTTTAGCCCTTGAAAATAGCCATTTTGCAAACGACCTTTGTTTTCGACGAAACCACTTTTGTTGGATCCGGGATGTCAAATTATCGCTAGATGCAAATTTCCATAATTTTTTAGATCAATATGTGAGCGTGGAAAAAGAAAACGTTTTTTAACAGCCTCAGTCAATTTCGATTGACCAAAAAATGGCCATTTTTCAAATGGTCTCAGAATTTGACGAAATTAGTTTTGTTAGAACTGTATCATCAATACGAAGCTAGAAAATATTTTTTCGGAATTTTTAGAGTCCGTATGTGGCCCCGATAAAGTGAAATGTGCGTTCAAATTCAATATATAGATTTATATTTTGATTTTAATGAAAACTGATCGAAGCTGCCGAACTGGCTTACGAAACATTTCCCATGATGTTCGGAATAGGGGTAATTTGATAGGGGTGACAGTCGTTGGGCCTCGTTTGAAGTTAGAATGAGAAGTCAACATTTTAGGGAATTAAAGAAGGGAAATATATAATATAATATATATATTTTACATATATATACCCCCCCCCCCCCGTATTCATTTTTCTCAAATCAGAACTAAACCCCGTTCCCCTAAAAAAAGCGAGCCGCCGCTTCCCCCTCTATCGCCACCGATCCCCTTCGCAACCCACTTGGCGCCGCGGCTGCGCCCGCTATCATCGCCCTCCCCCCATCTCTCTCTCCTCATCCAATTGGAGAAACCAGCGCCCCCCATTTTCAATACCCCCAGAACGGAAACCGCCAACGTTCGCCACCCCCTTCCATCGTAAATCGAACCACGGCCAGCCGCCTCCTGCGCCCTCACCACCCTCCGCGAGCAAGCGCCCCTCCGCCTAGAAGACATTGAGTTTTCAGTTTCTTTTATTTATTATATTTAAAAATCTGATTTATAACACTTAAAAAATATGATTTTTAACACTTCAAAGGTATGATTTTTATTGTATATAAAGGTATGATTTTTTATTGTATACAAAGGTATGATTTTTATTGTATATAAAGGTATGATTTTTATTGTATACAAAGGTATGATTTTTATTCATTTAGAAAAGATAATATTTTTATATAATAGAAAAGATTATATATTTTTTTTAGAAAAAGGTAAAAAGATTTGATCTTTAACATGAAAAGATTACATTTTTATGTATATAAAGGTGAGGATTTTAGCGTATAAAAATACGATTTTTATTCTCATGAAGTAGCGTATATAAAGATTCGATTTTAATATGAGTAGCGGATTAAAAATAGAATTTTTATATAATAGAGAATAAAAAATATGATTTTTATATATGTAGCGAAATAAAAATCTGATTTTTATTATATCTAGCGTTGAAATAAAAATGTGATTTCTATAACATTGAAATAAAAATGCGATTTTTAATACGAACAACGTAGAGAAGACTACATGGGCATTGCAAACAAGTCTAGACCATTCAGAAATAAAGAATGGCGGAGTGGAAGCCAAATGTGAGAACCCCTCACTTTTAATTGTTTTCTAGTTAAAATATTTATTAGGACGCGGACGGTGCTTAGCAGCAACCGACACTCGTCATCCACAGACCATGGACGACTTGTATGCTTGTTTGATGTGTTGTGAAGTTTGTTTGTGATGTTGATGTGAAATGGATAATAAAACATTCATGTGTGAAATAAAATATTTTATCATTAAAAATATAATTTTTAACGTGTGTGTGAATAAAATAAATATTCATTTACAAACCGGACGGTTTGTTTATGTACACCAATTTGACTGATATTGATTGGGACGATAAATTTTACACATCTCCCAACTGCACAAACAAATCTGTGTTTGTTGT
Organism: Allium sativum; assembly: GCA_030737875.1. Lineage (NCBI taxonomy): Eukaryota > Viridiplantae > Streptophyta > Magnoliopsida > Asparagales > Amaryllidaceae > Allium > Allium sativum. The sequence continues at coordinate 8,301,442 of CM060926.1, read as the reverse complement.
TTGAAAACCCCACACGGGTGTTGGGATGAAATTGGACATACATTAATCCCAATAATTAGCTGTATGTCGATCGATCGATTGACAGGCTGTTATAACCGTTTAATATTAATATTTGATGCTTATGCAGTGTAGAATGCACTTTGGATGATGGTCGACTGTGTTTGATTGTTGTTGTGTACATGTATTGTATGAAATCCATATAATCAAATTATATGGTAATTGACTGTGTCTGATTCCAGTTCAGAATTATCGAATATTTTAAAATAATATTCAGTGAATATTGAAATGTGAAGCCGTGTTAAGTAGTTAAACGCCATTTTAACACGAACAGGAATTTTGTTGATTTTATTCGTTTTATAATGAATATCAAAAAGTGATTTCAAAATCGAATATTTTGAAAATATTATCGTTTAAATATTGAAATGATATGGAAAATTTAATTTTGAATTGAAATTGAAATAGAATTGAAATTCAAATTAAATTGAAATAAAATTGAAATTCGAATTTAAATTGAAATAGAATTGAAATTCGAATTAAATTTAAATAGAATTGAAATTCGAATTAAATTGAAATATAATTGAAATTCGAATTAAATTGAAATAGAATTGAAATTCTAATTAAATTGAAATAGAATTGAAATTCGAATTAAATTGAAATAGAATTGAAATTCGAATTAAATTGAAATAGAACTTAAATTCGAATTGAAATTGAAATAGATTTGAAATTCGAATTGAAATTGAAACTAAAATAGAATTGAAATTTGAATTAAATTGAAATAGAATTGAAATTCGAATTAGATTGAAATTCGAATTTGATTGAAATAGAATTGAAATCGTTTTGAATTGAATTTAAAAAGGATTGAAATTGAATTGAAATCGATTTGAATTGAAATAATTTTAAAATGCATTTATATTGGAAAATTCAATTTTGATTTGAATTTGAAATGAAAGTTGAAATCGTTTTTGAAACGAATTTAAAACAATTTATAAAATTCGTTTTAAATGGAAATCGACGAAATATAATATATATATATATATATATATATATATATATTATATATAATATAATGGCCTGAATAGAACGCGTCGCGCAACGGCAGTTCGCGAATTTCGACCATTAACTTTAAATGGACGTTACGGGAGATCCGACCGTCGGATTCTCCCAAAACCGGAACATTGGGTTCGTATCGAATAGAGCTTTCCAATGAATACAAGAGATTTGAAATCTAACGGTTGGATTTGGAGATATGTCCAAATAAATTTCAGAAAAGGTCGCTATGGATTAAGGTCGGTGGCTGTTATTGGAAACCGACTATACGGGCGATAATAAAATTATTAAAAATATGGAAAAATTATGTAAAATCATAATAAATGATTTGGATAGAGTTGGGATGAAAAATTCCATATTTGAAATGATAAAAATATATTTTTATCGAAATGAGCTAGTCATTAACTAGAATAATAATTTATTTATTTTTAAATAAATAAATTGGATTTGAAATGGTTTTCAAAAACAACCAGAATTTCCAATAAACGAATTGGAATGGATTTGAATCGAAATTATCTTCGGAGTATTTCGATATTGGATTCCGTGATTATACAAACGTTGTGGAGGAATTTGGAAGATATAAAGATATATATATATATATATCGTTATTCCAATACGATATTTGTTGATTTCAGAATTTGATATTGAATATAAGCCGATATATTTTCTATTCAGAGCCTTGTATTTAATATCAAATTGGATTTTGGGTTTGTCGTGAATGATGTCTTCATTAACACTATTCTTAAACCCAGTTGAGAAAAGATTAAATCTTTTTATTTAGATTTAATGAAGTATACCAATTAATTAATATTTAATTGGAATTAAATTGAATTTGTTTTCGGGTTTATCGTGAACGGTGTTTTAAATAACATTTGTTCTTTAACCAGATTAAAAATGGAATGTGAATTGGGTTTGTTGTGAACTGTGTTTTAATAACATTTGTTCTTTAATCTGATTTACAGTGAAATGTAGTTTGGAATTTATAAATCTTTTTATTAAGATTTAACGGGAATTTTTCAAAGTAAAATATTTCCAATTTAATATATTAAATTGGAATTGAATGGAATTCGATTTGGTAATAATCGAAGTGAGTTTCTGTATAGGAAGACTGTTAATACATATGGAATTTAAAGGGCTTTTCCATTATTCCATTTATATTATTAGTCGGATACGGAAATTGATATTGATTATATATTGATTTGTTTTCTGCGAAGATTCCATGAAATGGAATGTGATTTGGGTTTGTCGTGAACTGTGTTTTAAATGGCATTAGTTCTTTAACCCAATAAAATACAGGATTACATGTCTGTCGTTGTATTTTGAACTGTATGGTTGATCTCAATTTAATATTTATCTGTTTGGTGGTGGAGAATTTATTCTCTTACTTAACGCCCTTCTCTGAGACGTACGAGCTCAGAGGTTATATATCAGCAGAAATCAATAATACGATGTAGATTGTCGATGCGGCATGTTTGTGTTTCCAAAGTTAAATAATCATTAATATTGATTTTTGGGAAGATTAAAACTAAGTGGAGTTTTAATGAATCTTTAATTGGATTGAAATTTGAATTGATAATTTAAATTATCAAATTTGGAAATGATTGAGAGTGGAGTATCACCAGTTTTACTCCTAGCGATAGTTAAATCTTTAATTAGATTTGAACGTGAAATGGTAATTAAATTTACCGATAACATCGTGGTGTTAGATAAGGAGTATTACCAATTTTGCTCCATGGGATGAATAGGTTAGGATTGGGAAATAAAATAAATGATTACTTCGGTGTGGTTCGCTAATCCCGACTAGTTTGGAAGATCTTAATATGGTTTGATATCGAAAGGAAGATTAAAGAATTTATCTTCGATAAAATTAATGGGAACCTTTCACAAAGGAAAAGAATATTTGAATAAAAGAATATTCTGGATTGGAATGAGGCGTATGATGTGTTGTTATAACACTTGATTATAAGATACGCGAGTTATTCGGAAAGACCAGGTTTATACCCATTCTGAATAACTGATTCGACGATGAGTCGAATAGATTGAAGACGGTGCAAGACCGACGATCTTCACATCGAATGTATGGGTGCTACTGATGCTCATGATAGGAGTAGCCACCTTGAAGGGGCTACAGTGGTAGCCATCCGGACGTACTTGTTGATTGTACGGATATGCGAGGAATAAGGTGCCTCCGGTTTCGTTCAGACCCAGAACGGACTTGTAAATGGATGGTGTGTCTGACATTGTATTCCTTTTACTACATTCGTTGATCTCTGCTAAATATATATCTGTTTGGTGGCGGAGAGTTTATTCTCTGGCTTAATACCCTTCTCTGAGATGTACGAGCTCAGAGGTTATATATCGGCAGAAATCAGAGGTATGGTATGGATTGATAGTTTGGCATGCTGAGATGCAGTGATCCAAAATTTTGTTGAAAAGCAAAGTTTAGTGGATGATGATCAAAGCGCATCTTTAGTATAGCACGGCTTTGTGTAGCGTTAATTCGCAAGCCTCACACACCGGTATGGTGGGAAACTGATGGTTAGATCAGTATGGTTTTTAGATGAGGATAGACACCCTATGGGTTGTCATGGATTCGGTCGACCGAGGTAAAGGATAGGGCACACCCCCCGATTTTCCTGATGGATAGGGTTAGCGGTGTTTTCGCATGCCTGCGACGTAAACCGCGGTAACTTGTTTTCCTGGATAGTGCGGATGTGTATTACGGTGTTTTCGCATGCCTGATGTGATGACCCCAAACTTTCACGGAATGAAAGTAAGGAATAATCATTTGGAATACATCATAAATACAATAATACATATCACAGATACAACATAGCATAGGAAATTCATAGAGTAACAACATCATAGCAGCGGAAATATAATGTCATCAACCACAGAAAATCCACAATCACATAATTCTAAATTATTACATCAAGTTTCAGCAAAGTGGAATAAGTTTCAACTTCAAAATAGAACAACATGAAATAAAATAAGTTTGATGTCTTAAAAAAAAGAGAAAAATGCAGTAGTAGCAAATGATAGATGTCTTCAAGCTCCAAATCATCACCTCTCCACGAAAGCAAATCTCCAAGAAAGATAATAAGCAGCTCCAAAGAAAAGACTCCAAGCAAAGAATGAACCTGTTTACTTGGCTGCCCGTGTAAAAAGGAGGGCACCCGAGTTTTGCAAAAAGGTGGAAACAAACAACGGATCAGTCGTGGGACTGGTGTGAGAATTCTTAACTAATTAATCACTATTAATAGGACAAATCCAAAGACCACGCCGCCAACGCGGAACGGGTTTGCTCTAAAGGATTGCAGTGCATAAAAGTGGCAGAAACAACTAATAAGTAAATCGTACAACAACGTTATGCTTTTTAGAAAAATGGAATCATCATAAGACCCAGGTCCCATCACACAATGCAACACAAACCAGAGGATAGGGTTTTACCTTATAGTGATTAAACATGCTAAATACGGCAAATACGAGTTTAATATTATTATTAGTATATATCAAAACATTTCAAAGTAAATGTATCAATCCTAGGAAGCATAGCTACCATATATTATGCCTCCATACTAGTAATACAATCAAATTTGTAGGGTCGTATTGGAAGTTTGGATTTCCATCATGAGTCAAGGCTAGGGAGGAGCTCCTACCGATTCGAGACACTCTAGCTAATGTCTCAGGATCCCCCGCAGTGAACCCTTGGATAGCTGCAGGGCCAATCCACCATACGAGTTGCGGATTAGTTATTCCTGAACACACGTTTCCCAGTCCTATAGGACCTATCATCCGAGGCGCCTCATTCCATCATCCACATAAGTAAAATGTTGGGCCGTGTTAAAACCCAATCACAACTTCTAGCTAGAAAGAAACGTGCTGCTCTCCCTGCGTTCCCTTCTCCCGTTTTAGACTCCGCCGGTGTGTGAGGCTCGTGAAGTCACGCTGTACACAGAACTATGCCTAAACAGGCTATGCTTTGATCATCCCACAAGGCCTGCTTTTCAACAAAACCTTGATCCTATGCATCTTAGCATGCCACATCATCACTCCATATCGTACTACCAATCCTTTGAAGAAATATATGAACGGGTGTTAAGCAAGAGAATAAATTCCCCGCCACCAAACATCCATACCTTCGACAAAAGATCAATAACATGATATTTGATAGAGTATGTTGTCAGACACACAATCCATGTATTAGCTTATGCTCTGGGTCTGAGCGAAAGCCAAACCCGTGAAATCAACACGTACGTCTGGGCAATGACCGTGACCCTTGAATTGGGAGCAAGTCAAATCAAGGCCACGGTCGTTGTCCATTCGAGGGAGGATTTACGGTCTTCATACGCCATCTTCATACTTCAATTAACGTCGTTTTGATTATTTAGAATGAGAGAACTCGGACTTTCTAAATAATCCTCGTATATATATATATATATATATATATATATATATATATATATATATTGAAAATCATTCTTATTCGTTAATATTTTTTTTTAACGATTCATTCCTATTTTAATTATTTAAAATAATTAAATTTTTATATAACGACGTCTTGAGTCAATAGGTGACTATGGCGCTGCATTCAGCCAATTTTGATTTTTACGTTTCTCAGAATCTAGCCGTAGGATCTTAACGTAATATATATCGTTGGAAAGATTTTTCCAAGACGGCCCAAACGGTTTCAGTTTCAAGAAAATCCGATGGTCGGATCTTCTTGTATAGTCGTTTAAAGGTACGATTTCAAAACGCGAACTACCGCGCTTCACTCGTTTAATTTTAACTATATATATATATATACATATATATATATATATATATAATCGTTTCATCGTAATAACATCGTTTGATTTAAACAACGCTCTAACAACTGCCGATCCTTATTAAATTTTAATTCATTTTAAAATGAAGATAATATTACAACATCCTAAATTCATTCTTTACTTACATTGAAAATGTAAATTCCATCCTTTTTATTTACATTAAAAAAAATGTAAATTTAATTCCTATTTTTTTTATTTACATGTAATAATGTAAATTTTGACACATTCAAAATCCTACTTTTAAATTACATATAAAAATGTAAATTTCAACTTCAATGTACATTCTCATCTTAGTTACATAATAAAAATGTAACTCTTATTTGCAGTGTGAATTCTATTCTAAATTTACATATAAAAAATGTAAATTTAATTACAATGCAAACTCTACTTTTTATTTATATTATAAAAATATGATTTTTAATTACAATGCACACACTACTTATAATTCACATTTTAAAAATATGATTTTTAATTACAATGCAAACACTACTTCTAATTCACATTGTAAAAATATGATTTTTAATTATAATGCAAATACTACTTCTAATTCACATTTTAAAAATATGATTTTTAATTACAATGCAAACACTACTTCTAGTTCACATTGTAAAAATATGATTTTTAATTACAATGCAAACACTACTTCTAATTCACATTGTAAAAATGTGATTTTTAATTACAATGCAAACACTACTTCTAATTTACATTGTAAAAATATGATTTTTAATTACAATGCAAACACTACTTCTAATTCACATTGTAAAAATATGATTTTTAATTACAATGCAAACACTACTTCTAATTCACATTGTAAAAATATGATTTTTAATTACAATGCAAACACTACTTCTAATTCACATTTTAAAAATATGTAACTTAAATATCATATCACACTCCTATACCTTATATTATATATAAAATAAATAAATTTTATTTCTAATGTTCATTCTCATCCTATGTTACATATAAAAAAAATGTGAATACTATCTTACGATGTAAATGCATCTTTTAATTACATAGGAAAAATGTAATTTTTAACATACGGTATAATTTCCTACATACATTACATATAAAAATGTAATGTTTAACATACAATGTAAATTCATGTTTTAATTACATACAAAATTTAATTTTTATCCTACGGTGTAATTCCCTATATAATTTACATATAAAAATGTAAATTTTAGCATACGATGAAATTTACATGTTAATTACAAAGAAAATTGTAATTTTTAACATACGGCATTAATTCACTTTATGATTTACATATAAAAATGTAAATTTTAACATACGATGAAATTCACATGTTAATTACAAAGAAAAATGTAATTTTTAACATACGACATTAATTCACTTTATGATTTACATATAAAAATGTAAATTTTAACATACGATGAAATTCACATGTTAATTACAAAGAAAAATGTAATTTTTAACATACGACATTAATTCACTTTATGATTTACATATAAAAATGTAAATTTTAACATACGATGAAATTCACATGTTAATTACAAAGAAAAATGTAATTTTTAACATACGACATTAATTCACTTTATGATTTACATATAAAAATGTAAATTTTAACATACGATGAAATTCACATGTTAATTACAAAGAAAAATGTAATTTTTAACATACGACATTAATTCACTTTATGATTTACATATAAAAATATAAATTTTAACATACGATGAAATTCACATGTTAATTACAAAGAAAAATGTAATTTTTAACATACGGTCCTAATTCGCATCTAAACAACATATAAAAATGTCATTTTTATTTTACCGTTCTAATTTACATTAATATAATATATAAAAATGTCATCTTTATTTCATCGTTCTTAGTTTCGTACTTTTTCATGTTTTACTTCTTTGCATTTACAAGGAGATGTAAATAAATATAAATGTCAAGTTTCTAATGTCAAGGTTCAATTTCAATGCATAACGCTAAAATAAGGTTCAACTTCAACATCATAACATAACACAAAATATAAGGTTCGATTTCATGTGATAACATTCATGTGACAACATAACACAATAAGTGACAATCATATTTCTTTTATTTTTGAATTGATAAAATAGATCAATTCAACATAAAGGAAGGTGATAACATAAAGTGTGACGAATGTATATAGATCTATAATTCCATCGTAGCCACATATCAAACATTATAAATCATATCTAACAAAGTAGATATGAGGATTAAACATGGGATCACTATGTCACAAACAAATTAATTATTTAATTAATTAATTTAAATAAGTAAATCTCACATCTAGCACTTAAAATTTCAGATCTAAAATTATAACATCGCAACAATTCAAATCTATAACTCATAATAACATCCATCGTCGATCCATTTATTTTTGATTCTCAACTTCTCAAAACGCAATAATAACAATTAAATTAATTAAATTTATTTAAAAAAAATAAATAAATTCTCACATCTAGCACTTAAAATTTCAGATCTAAAATTTTAACATCGCAACAATTCAGATCTATAACTCATAATAACATCCATCGTCGATCCATTTATTTTTGATTCTTAACTTCTCATGATGCAAGAATAACCATTAATTTGATTAAATTAAATTAAAAATAAATTCTCACCTTGATTAAAGCGAATAGAAAAATCCAAATAAATTCAGAAAATGGTCGCACTTGATTTCAGCAACCTCTATTTGCCGTCACGGTCTCGCACAATCTGAAATTTTTCAGTTTGGATTTCGTATGTGTTAATTATCAATTTTTGAACAAAATTAACTTTTAACAACTGCAGCTGTAACGCTTAAAAGCATCACAAATCTGAAATTAATTTTACCTTTATATTTCCAGAATGTTCAAAACTTTGGATCAGGATTTCAGAAGATTGGATCAATGGTTTTACGAATGGTTTACGGGAGATCGACGGGCTTGGAGAGGTGGATATGCGCCTGAAAAGGGGGGAGGTGCGCACGCGCCTGGTGGGCCCGGTTGAGCTCGGCGGCGGCGGGGTTTGGTGCGTCGGGGCGGTGATTCTGGGCGACGAGGAGGGACAATTTTGGTACGGAGTCAAAGTGGAAGAAGAGGGCTTCGAAAAACTCAACTGCGGGATGGTTTAATTCTCTACGGATTGGGAGAGAAGGAGGAGAGAAGTTTTGAAAAGGGGGGCGGCTATGGGTTATGCGATACGGGAAGAAGACGACGTATAGAGTCGTATTTATACAGGCATTTCCACATATTTTCTATTTAATTAATTAATTAATTTAATTCCGGAAAATAGGGTTTTCTCGTTCAAACTCCAATTCGCGCTCAACGACTGTCGAACAATAGGTTTTGACGCCTTCTGAACGCAATGGCGCTAGTACCGAGGTCCAATTCTGAAGTTAAAAGCATGTTTCTTTTATTTTCAAATTAATTCTTTTATTTTTAATTCAAACGTACTTTCTAATATTACTGGGGTCACAAACGAAGTCAGAAAAATCCAAAAAAATTATTTTTGGCTTTCTTATGACGATACGATCCTAACAAAATTAATTTCGTCGAATTCTGAGATCGTTTGTAAAATGGCTATTTTCCAGTCAATTAATTTTGACCGAAATTGACAAAACACAGTTTCTTTTGCCACGCTCACATACTAGCTTCAAAAATCATGAAATTTGAAACCTAGCAATAATTTTACATCCCGGATCCAAAAAAAAGTGGTTTCGTCAAATTCCGAGGTCGTATGCAAAATGTCTATTTTCAAGGGCGATATATTCTCTATAGCGACCTTTCTGCAAATTCATGTGGCCATAACTTTTGATTCCCGCTATGAAACTTCGATTTTTTAGATTCGTTAGAAAGATATTCATTAACATATTTAAATATTTTTGGTTTCACCAAAATCCAGTTTATTCTGCATCTTGTGTAGTTAGTCAAAGTTCAAGTTTGACTTTTCAAACTACCGTCCTATTTCTAATTCTTTTGTAATTTATTTGAATATATTTGCATTAACTTTGCTCAAAATAAATTTCCATTCATTTTTATTTGAAATAATTTATTTTAAATATCTAAACACCCCTAAAATTTCTAAAATGAAAATTTTAAATTGGCCCCAAATTTCAGGGTTGTTACAGTCTCCCCCGCTTAAGAACTTTTCGTCCTCGAAAAGGAAAAAGGAAAATAGAAGAGTAGGAACCAACACAAAGAATGTTTTTAAAAGAAATAGTACCACCTAAAACATCAGGCTTACCTGCTCCTTCAGAAGAAGTAGGTGCGGAAGAAGGTGGTGCACTTGCTCCCTCGTACACATGGGCAACTTGGGAACTCCTCAATAGTGGACAATTAAGTTTGATGTGACCTTTTTTATTGCAGTTATAACATTTTCTAGTGTCCTCTCTTCTGGCCTTCTTTGGATTCCCATAGTCCTTGCTAAAGTGTCCAAACTTCTGGTAGTGGTAGCATTGCAGCTTAGTCTTATCATGAGTCTTAGCGGCTCCAGAACTGCTTTCTTCAGACTTCTTCTCATAGAAACAGGCAAACTTATCATAAAGCCTTTCCACCTCTTGCCTTGCAGTATACTCTTCATTAAACAGCTCTTTAAATTTGGTACAAGTCATGTTTTCTTCATCACCTCCTATATTGACCTCTTCCCACCAAAGCTGTGCTTCGCCTTGGAGCATCCATAAAGCCACAAATCTCTTCTTTTGATCTTCCAGTTCTAACGCTCTAAATAACTTTTCACGATTCTTAAGCCATGCTTGTGCCTGTATCACGGTCTCCGTACCTGTGAACGGAACTCCATCTAAATTCTTAAAATCCTTCACTATCCTCACCAAGTCAAAGGGCTGCGGTGGTGGTGGTTGTTGAACAGTAGCTTCCTCAGTCCCAATAACATTTTACCCCATTGTTCTAACTCTAGCAGTTCTAGCGGCATGAGTACTCATTTTTAGTTAGTTCTGTACGATCAAGGAAAGAGTCAGAACAACTATAATAGTGATTTGAAGAAATGATAAAGATGAAAGGACGGATGAAAAGATGATGATAGAATGACTGACTATTATGTATTCACCTGAAATGTTCGCCATAGAATATTGGGATTCTATGTAAACGAATTATTATAAGTATGTTATATTCCAAAGCTAAGTTTAACCAAAGCTCTGATACCAACTGTGATGACCACAAACTTTCACGGAATGAAAGTAAGGAATAATCATTTGGAATACAACATAAATACAATAATACATATCACAGATACAACATAGCATAGGAAATTCATAGAGTAACAACATCATAGCAGCGGAAATATAATGTCATCAACCACAGAAAATCCACAGTCACATAATTCTAAATTATTACATCAAGTTTCAACAAAGTGGAATAAGTTTCAACTTCAAAATAGAACAACATGAAATAAAATAAGTTTGATGTCTAAAAAAAGAGAGAAAAATGCAGTAGTAGCAAATGATAGATGTCTTCAAGCTCCAAATCATCACCTCTCCATGAAAGCAAATCTCCAAGAAAGATAATAAGCAGCTCCAAAGAAAAGACTCCAAGCAAAGAATGAACCTGTTTACTTGGCAGCCCGTGTAAAAAGGAGGGCACCCGAGTTTGCAAAAAGGTGGAAACAAACAACGGGTCAGTCGTGGGACTGGTGTGAGAATTCTTAACTAATTAATCACTATTAATAGGACAAATCCAAAGACCACGCCGCCAAGGCGGAACGGGTTTGCTCTAAAGGATTGTAGTGCATAAAAGTGTCAGAAACAACTAATAAGTAAATCGTACAACAACGTTATGCTTTTTAGAAAAATGGAATCACCATAAGACCCAGGTCCCATCACACAATGCAACACAAACCAGAGGATAGGGTTTTACCTTATAGTGATTAAACATGCTAAATACAGCAAACGCGAGTTTAATATTATTATTAGTATATATCAAAACATTTCAAAGTAAATGTATCAATCCTAGGAAGCATAGCTACCATATATTATGCCTCCATACTAGTAATACAATCAAATTTGTAGGGTCGTATCGGAAGTTTGGATTTCCATCATGAGTCAAGGCTAGGGAGGAGCTCCTACCGATTCGAGACACTCTAGCTAATGTCTCAGGATCCCCCGCAGTGAACCCTTGGATAGCTGCAGGGCCGGTCCACCATACGAGTTGCGGATTAGTTATTCCTGAACACACGTTTCCTAGCCCTATAGGACCTATCATCCGAGGCGCCTCATTCCATCATCCACATAAGTAAAATGTTGGGCCGTGTTAAAACCCAATCACCAATTCTAGCTAGAAAGAAACGTGCTGCTCTCCCTGCGTTCCTTTCTCCCGTTTTAGACTCCGCCGGTGTGTGAGGCTCATGAAGTCACGCTGTACACAAAGCTATGCATAAACAGGCTATGCTTTGATCGTCCAACAAGGCCTGCTTTTCAACAAAACCTTGATCCTATGCATCTTAGCATGCCACATCATCACTCAATATCGCACTACCAATCCTTTGAAGAAATATATGAACGGGTGTTAAGCAAGAGAATAAATTCCCCGCCTCCAAACATCCATACCTTCGACAAAAGATCAGTAACATGATATTTGATAAAGTATGTTGTCAGACACACAATCCATTTATTAGCTTATGCTCTAGGTCTGAGCGAAAGCCAAACCCGTGAAATCAACACGTACGTCTGGGCAATGACCGTGACCCTTGAATTGGGAGCAAGTCAAATCAGGGCCACGGTCGTTGTCCATTCGAGGGAGGATTTACGGTCTTCATACGCCATCTTCATACTTCAATTAACGTCGTTTTGATTATTTAGAGTGAGAAAACTCGGACTTTCTAAATAATCCTCGTATATATATATATATATATATATATATTGAAAATCATTCTTATTCGTTAATAATATTTTTTTTAACGATTCATTCCTATTTTAATTATTTAAAATAATTTATTTTTTATATAACGGCGTCTTGAGTCAATAGGTGACTATGGCGCTGCATTCAACCAATTTTGATTTTTACATTTCTCAGAATCTAACCGTAGGATCTTAACGTAATATATATCGTTGGAAAGATTTTTCCAAGACGGTCCAAACGGTTTCAGTTTCAAGAAAATCCGACGGTCGGATCTTCTTGTATAGTCATTTAAAGGTACGATTTCAAAACGCGAACTACCGCGCTTCATTCGTTTAATTTTAACTATATATATATAATCGTTTCATCGTAATAACGTCGTTTGATTTAAACAACGCTCTAACAACTACCGATCCTTATTAAATTTTAATTCATCTGAAAATGAAGATAATATTACAGCATCTTAAATACATTCATTACTTACATTGAAAATGTAAATTCCATCCTTTTTACTTACATTAAAAAAAATGTAAATTTAATTCCTATGTAAATTCCTATTTATTTTTATTTACATGTAATAATGTAAATTTTGACACACTCAAAATCCTACTTTTAAATTACATATAAAAATGTAAATTTCAACTTCAATGTACATTCTCATCTTAGTTACATAATAAAAATGTAACTTTTATTTGTAGTGTGAATTCTATTCTAAATTTACAAATAAAAATGTAAATTTAATTACAATGCAAACTCTACTTTTTATTTACATTATAAAAATATGATTTTTAATTACAATGCAAACACTACTTCTAATTCACATTTTAAAAATATGATTTTTAATTACAATGCAAACACTACTTCTAATTCACATTGTAAAAATATGATTTTTAATTACAATGCAAACACTACTTCTAGTTCACATTTTAAAAATATGATTTTTAATTACAATGCAAACACTACTTCTAGTTCACATTGTAAATATATGATTTTTAATTACAATGCAAACACTACTTCTAGTTCACATTGTAAATATATGATTTTTAATTACAATGCAAACATTACTTCTAATTCACATTGTAAAAATATGATTTTTAATTACAACGCAAACATTACTTCTAATTCACATTGTAAAAATATGATTTTTAATTACAATGCAAACACTACTTCTAATTCACATTGTAAAATTATGATTTTTAATTACAATGCAAACACTACTTCTAATTCACATTGTAAAAATATGATTTTTAATTACAATGCAAACACTACTTCTAATTCACATTTTAAAAATATGTAACTTAAATATCGTATCACACTCCTATACCTTATATTATATATAAAATAAATAAATTTTATTTCTAATGTTCATTCTCATCCTATGTTACATATATATAAAAAATGTGAATTCTATCATACGATGTAAATGCATCTTTTAATTACATAGGAAAAATGTAATTTTTAACATACGGTATAATTTCCTACATACATTACATATAAAAATGTAATGTTTAACATACAATGTAAATTCATGTTTTAATTACATATAAAAATGTAATTTTTATCCTACGGTGTAATTCCCTATATAATTTACATATAAAAATGTAAATTTTAACATACGATGAAATTTACATGTTAATAACAAAGAAAATTGTAATTTTTAACATACGACATTAATTCACTTTATGATTTACATATAAAAATGTAAATTTTAACATACGATGAAATTCACATGTTAATTACAAAGAAAAATGTAATTTTTAACATACGACATTATTTCACTTTATGATTTACATATAAAAATGTAAATTTTAACATACGATGAAATTCACATGTTAATTACAAAGAAAAATGTAATTTTTAACATACGACATTAATTCACTTTATGATTTACATATAAAAATGTAAATTTTAACATACGATGAAATTCACATGTTAATTACAAAGAAAAATGTACTTTTTAACATACGACATTAATTCACTTTATGATTTACATATAAAAATGTAAATTTTAACATACGATGAAATTCACATGTTAATTACAAAGAAAAATGTAATTTTTAACATACAACATTAATTCACTTTATGATTTACATATAAAAATGTAAATTTTAACATACGATGAAATTCACATGTTAATTACAAAGAAAAATGTAATTTTTAACATACGACATTAATTCACTTTATGATTTACATATAAAAATGTAAATTTTAACATACGATGAAATCCACATGTTAATTACAAAGAAAAATGTAATTTTTAACATACGACATTAATTCACTTTATGATTTACATATAAAAATGTAAATTTTAACATACGATGAAATTCACATGTTAATTACAAAGAAAAATGTAATTTTTAACATACGACATTAATTCACTTTATGATTTACATATAAAAATGTAAATTTTAACATACGATGAAATTCAATTGTTAATTACAAAGAAAAATGTAATTTTTAACATACGGTCCTAATTCGCATCTAAACAACATATAAAAATGTCATTTTTATTTTACAATTCTAATTTACATTAAAATAATATATAAAAATGTCATCTTTATTTTATCGTTCTTAGTTTCGTACTGTTTCATGTTTTAATTCTTTGCATTTACAAGGAGATGTAAATAAATATAAATGTCAAGTTTCTAATGTCAAGGTTCAATTTCAATGCATAACGCTAAAATAAGGTTCAACTTCAACATCATAACATAACACAAAATATAAGGTTCGATTTCATGTGATAACATTCATGTGATAACATAACACAAGAAGTGACAATCATATTTCTTTTATTTTTGAATTGATAAAATAGATCAATTCAACATAAAGGAAGGTGATAACATAAAGTGTGACGAATGTATATAGATCTATAATTCCATCGTAGCCACATATCAAACATTATAAATCATATCTAACAGAGTAGATCTGAGGATTAAACATGGGATCACTACGTCACAAACAAATTAATTATTTAATTAATTAATTTAAATAAGTAAATCTCACATCTAGTACTTAAAATTTCAGATCTAAAATTATAACATCGCAACAATTCAGATCTATAACTCATAATAACATCCATCGTCGATCCATTTATTTTTTATTCTCAATTTCTCAAAACGCAAGAATAACAATTAAATTAATTAAATTTATTTAAAAAAAATAAATAAATTCTCACATCTAGCACTTAAAATTTCAGATCTAAAATTATAACATCGCAACAATTCACATCTATAACTCATAATAACATCCATCGTCGATCCATTTATTTTTGATTCTTAACTTCTCATGATGCAAGAATAACCATTAATTTGATTAAATTAAATTAAAAATAAATTCTCACCTTGATTAAAGCGAATAGAAAAATCCAAATAAATTCAGAAAATGGTCGCACTTGATTTTAGCAACCTCTATTTGCCGTCACGGTCTCTCACAATCTGAAATTTTTCAGTTTGGATTTCGTATGTGTTAATTATCAATTTTTGAACAAAATTAACTTTTAACAACTGCAGCTGTAACGCTTAAAAGCGTCGCAAATCTGAAATTAATTTTACCTTTATATTTCCAGAATGTTCAAAACTTTGGATCAGGATTTCGGAAGATTGGATCAATGGTTTTACGAACGGTTTGCGGGAGATCGACGGGCTTGGAGAGGTGGATCTGCGCCTGAAAAGGAGGGAGGTGCGCACGCGCCTGGTGGGCCCGGTTGAGCTCGGCGGCGGCGGGGTTTGGGGCGTCGGGGCGGTGATTCTGGGCGACGAGGAGGGACAATTTTGGTACGGAGTCAAAGTGGAAGAAGAGGGCTTCGAAAAACTCAACTGCGGGGTGGTCTAATTCCCTACGGACTGGGAGAGAAGGAGGAGAGAAGTTTTGAAAGGGGGGGCGGCTATGGGTAATGCGATACGGGAAGAAGACGACGTATAGAGTCGTATTTATACAGGTATTTCCACATATTTTCTATTTAATTTATTTATTTAATTAATTCCGGAAAATAGGGTTTTCTCGTTCGAACTCCAATTCGCGCTCAACGACTGTCGAACAACAGGTTTTGACGCCTTCTGAACGCAATGACGCTAGTGCCGAGGTCCAATTCTGAAGTTAAAAGCATGTTTCTTTTATTTTCAAATTAATTCTTTTATTTTTAATTCAAACGTACTTTCTAATTTTACTGGGGTCACAAATGAAGTCACAAAATTCCAAAAAAAATATTTTTGGCTTTCTTATGACGATACGATCCTAACAAAATTAATTTCGTCGAATTCTGAGATCGTTTGTAAAATGGCTATTTTCCAGTCAATTAATTTTGACAGAAATTTACAAAACAAAGTTTCTTTTGCCATGCTCACATACTTGCTCCAAAATCATGAAATTTGAAACCAAGCAATGATTTTACATCCCGAATCCAAAAAAAGTGGTTTCGTCGAATTTCGAGGTCGTATGCAAAATGTCTATTTTCAAGGGCGATATATTCTCTATAGCGACCTTTCTGAAAATTCATTTGGCCATAACTTTTGATTCCCGCTATGAAACTTCGATTTTTCAGATTCGTTAGAAAGATATTCATTAACATATTTAAATATCTTTGGTTTCACCAATATCCAGTTTATTCTGCATCCTGTGTAGTTTGTCAAAGTTCAAGTTTGACTTTTCAAACTACCGTCCTATTTCTAATTCTTTTGTAATTTATTTGAATATATTTGCATTAACTTTGCTCAAAATAAATTTCCATTCATTTTTATTTGAAATAATTTATTTTAAATATCTAAACACCCCTAAAATTTCTAAAATGAAAATTTTAAATTGGCCCCAAATTTCAGGGTTGTTACTGTCTCCCCCGCTTAAGAACTTTTCATCCTCAAAAAGGAAAAAGGAAAATAGAAGAGTAGGAACCAACACAAAGAATGTTTTTAACAGAAATAGTACCACCTAAAACATCAGGCTTACCTGCTCCTTCAGAAGAAGTAGGTGCGGAAGAAGGTGGTGCACTTGCTCCCTCGTACACATGGGCAACTTGGGAACTCCTCAATAGTGGACAATTAAGTTTGATGTGACCTTTTTTATTGCAGTTATAGCATTTTATAGTGTCCTCTCTTCTGGCCTTCTTTGGATTCCCATAGTCCTTGCTAAAGTGTCCAAACTTCTGGCAGTGGTAGCATTGCAGCTTAGTCTTATCATAAGTCTTAGCGGCTCCAGAACTGCTTTCTTCAGACTTCTTCTCATAGCAACAGGCAAACTTATCATAAAGCCTTTCCACCTCTTGCCTTGCAGTATACTTTTCATTAAACAGCTCTTTAAATTTGGTCCAAGTCATGTTTTCTTCGTCACCTCTTATATTGACCTCTTCCCACAAAAGCTGTGCTTCGCCTTGGAGCATCCATGAAGCCACAAATCTCTTCTTTTGATCTTCCAGTTCTAACGCTCTAAATATCTTTTCACGATTCTTAAGCCATGCTTGAGCCTGTGTCACGGTCTCCGTACCTGTGAATGGAACTCCATCTAAATTCTTAAAATCCTTCACTATCCTCACCAAGTCAAAGGGCTGCGGTGGTGGTGGTTGTTGAACAGTAGCTTCCTCAGTCCCAATAACATTTTACCCCATTGTTCTAACTCTAGCAGTTCTAGCGGCATGAGTACTCATTTTTAGTTAGTTCTGTACGATCAAGGAAAGAGTCAGAACAACTATAATGGTGATTTGAAGAAATGATAAAGATGAAAGGACGGATGAAAAGATGATGATAGAATGACTGACTATTATGTATTCACATGAAATGTTCGCCATAGAATATTGGGATTCTATGTAAACGAATTATTATAAATATGTTATATTCCAAAGCTAAGTTTAACCAAAGCTCTGATACCAACTGTGATGACCCCAAACTTTCACGGAATGAAAGTAAGGAATAATCATTTGGAATACAACATAAATACAATAATACATATCACAGATACAACATAGCATAGGAAATTCATAGAGTAACAACATCATAGCAGCGGAAATATAATGTCATCAACCACAGAAAATCCACAGTCACATAATTCTAAATTATTACATCAAGTTTCAACAAAGTGGAATAAGTTTCAACTTCAAAATAGAACAACATGAAATAAAATAAGTTTGATGTCTAAAAAAAGAGAGAAAAATGCAGTAATAGCAAATGATAGATGTCTTCAAGCTCCAAATCATCACCTCTCCACGAAAGCAAATCTCCAAGAAAGATAATAATCAGCTACAAAGAAAAGACTCCAAGCAAAGAATGAACCTGTTTACTTGGCTGCCCGTGTAAAAAGGAGGGCACCCGAGTTTGCAAAAAGGTGGAAACAAACAACGGGTCAGTCGTGGGACTGGTGTGAGAATTCTTAACTAATTAATCACTATTAATAGGACAAATCCAAAGACTACGCCGCCAACGCGGAACGGGTTTGCTCTAAAGGATTGTAGTGCGTAAAAGTGTCAGAAACAACTAATAAGTAAATCGTACAACAACGTTATACTTTTTAGAAAAATGGAATCACCATAAGACCCAGGTCCCATCACACAATGCAACACAAACCAGAGGATAGGGTTTTACCTTATAGTGATTAAACATGCTAAATACGTCAAAACGAGTTTAATATTATTATTAGTATATATCAAAACATTTCAAAGTAAATGTATCAATCCTAGGAAGCATAGCTACCATATATTATGCCTCCATACTAGTAATACAATCAAATTTGACTAACTTTGATTTTTCAGATTCGTTAGAAAGATATTCATTAACAAATTTAAATATTTTTGATTTCACCAAAATCCGGTTTATTCTGCATCCTGTGTAGTTAGTCAAAGTTCAAGTTTGACTTTTCAAACTACCGTCCTATTTCTAATTCTTTTGTAATTTATTTGAATATATTTGCATTAACTTTGCTCAAAATAAATTTCCATTCATTTTTATTTGAAATAATTTATTTAAAATATCTAAACACCCCTAAACTTTCTAAAATGAAAATTTTAAATTGGCCCCAAATTTCAGGGTTGTTACACCTGCGACGTAAACCGTGGTGAATTGCATTACGCGATCGATATTTCGAATCAGTAACCACCAGTATGGAAATCCAATTTCCAAATACGACACTTTTCGGTTTTGATTATTTACAATATATGGTGACATAGTGGGATGGGGCGCTCATGCCTCCTAGGATTGATACATTTGTATTTGAAGTTGTTTTCTTCACTTATAGTAATAATAAAAGATGAAATTTCACGTATCAAGCATATTTGGATATTATAAGGGAAAATCCTATCCTCCGACTTGCGTTGCATTATGTGATGGGACCTAGGTCTTATAATAGCTGCATTGTTCTTTATTTAGCATTGCGCTGTTTGTTTTATGCACTGGTATTCTTGGGAGGAAACCCGTTCCGTGTTATACAGCGTGGTCCCTCGATTTACCTAACTTTAAAATAAAGATTAATAACTGTTTTAGTTCTTACACCAGTCACATGACTGACCTGGAGTTTATTGTTTTAACCTAAACTCTGGGTGCCCCTATTTCCCACACGGGCAGCTAGTAGTTTTGGTTTGCAGATTTATATTCACAGGATCCTGATTTACAGCTGAAGCGATATTCGGAAAGCTCTGTATCCGTGTATCTGTTTTCAGTTGTGCTTTGTATTGTTTTTCCACTGTTATGTATTTAAATGTAATTTAAAACTCTGATATTTTTCTGTGTAATATTTATTCATTTATACTCTGTTATATTCTTGTATTCTGATGGAATTGTTGTAAAAAGCAATGAAATGTTCTTCTGTTTGTGTTCTGATTTGTCGTGTTCTCGAAGCAATCCGGGCTTTCCTTCACGGGGAAGTTTGGGTGGTCACAGTCCCTTGCCTTGGTTCAAAGATGGAAATCCGACTTCTAATACGTGATTTTGCGGTTTTGATTGTATAGCCTAGTATGGCGACATAGTGGTATGGGGCACTTATGCTGTCTATGATTGATACTTATGATTGAAATTGTTTTGACACTATACACTTATAGTAATAATAAAAGATGAAATTTCACGTACCAAGAAATTTTGGCTATTATAAGATAAAAAGTATGTCCCTCAGCTTGCGTTGCACTATGTGAGGGACCTGAGTCTTATAATAGCTTTATTGTTCTTTATTTAGCATTGCACTGTTTGTTTTATGCACTGGTATTCTTGGGGGTAATCCTGTTCTGTGTTATACGGCGTGGTCCCTTGATTTACCTAACTTTAAAATCAAATTAATAACTGTTTTAGTTCTCACACCAGTCACATGACTGACCTGGAGTTTATTGTTTTAACCTAAACTCTGGGTGCCCCTATTTTCTACACATGTAGCTCGTAGTTTTGGTTTTGAAGATCGATATTCACAGGATCCTGGTTTACAGCTGGAACTATACTCGGAAAGCTCTGTATTCGTGTATTTCTTTCAGTTGTGTTATGTATTGTTTTTCCGCTGCTATGTATTTAAATGTAATATAAATATCTGATATTGTTCGAATGTATATTATTTATTCATACTTTGTATATTCTTGTTGTAACAACCCAAGTTCCGACAGACCGATTTTTTTTTCAAAAATCCAATCTATCGAAACCCGAGTTGGGTGCTCTGGTATCCTGCAGAAAAAGACAGAGATAAAGAAACATATCAGAACTCATAAAGCATCTCACAGCGGAAGGAAATAAAGTATAATATATTCAAATATAGCCTTACCTTATTAACAATACTGCCAAACTAGTATCCAAAGCTATACCATCTTTGTCATGAACCTAACCTGGAAGTATGTAATGAGGAGGGGGCCAGAACATAAGTTCTGCGTGAATAGACTTAGAATAAACTTCTGTATAATCCTACATATACCGTTCAGTTACATTTTCTTGGTTATTAGGTTGTTAACAATGTTAGCTCTTTAAGCTATACTTATCCATCCACTAGTAGATTAACCTAATACAATGTATATGTAGTTACCCCCTACTCGTGTCCTCTTTTCATGTGTATGCAGTCCCTTATCCAACTCGTGTCATTTTTTCATACATACGTAGTTCCTTATCCAGTGTCGTACGTCGTACGGGCTTTCATGTATATATATATATACATATATTCTCACTAAGTCTGCGTAAAACCACCATTCCTGTGTTGCTTAAGCGTTTGGACTGCCAACCTAGGTCTTACTAGGTTTTGTTATCGAATAATACCTAGATCCAACTAGGGTTTACCATCGAGTGTTACCTAGGTCTAACTATGGTTTACTTTATCGAACGCTTCCTAGGTTCAACCAGGGTTTACGCTACCTAGGTCCAACTAGGGTTTATGCTACCTATCGAACAATGCCCTCTAGTTTAGGACACACTACCCCGAGCGATATGTGTTCCTAGACTTTACGTCCCAACCGTATCATTAAACGTGCTAGAAATCTAGTTGCACATGTCCTCTATATGTGTGACCCGAGTCCCGTAGCAGGGCAAATCAAGAAACATGGAACTCGGTCGGGAGCTTTAAGTTATCTACCGATGCAGATGCTAAGGTCTACTTTTTTACTGTGGCTATGGTCCCACTTGACCCCTCCCTCAACTAATGAAAGGCACCCAATAATATCAAGAATGAGAACTGTACGCAGGCCCTCTATGCCCCCACAAACCTATTGGCCAACCTCACCCATAACTAGATAGCAAGTATAAGGTCTTTTGGAGTTCTCCTCCTTTCCTCTTTTCGTGCTCGACTGACTCAAGATGGAAGGTAGCCGACGATGTCATATCATAGGGCCAACTGGTTATCACCGTCTCACACTGGCCTATCCTAGTCTTTAGATTGCCTTATTATTGCAACCAAGGCATGCTCTTGGTTCTTCTTACGCAGACCTTAACCTTTGTGAGCCCAGGCAGATCATCTGCATTCTCACAGAGGGATACCAAGAATATCCTCACGTCCCCTCGAAGCCGCGTGCTTCGTAACCCAGTCTGTTGGAGCCTTCTATATGATCAGATGGACGTACGCTCCCCCTCGCGCCCTACGATACCATGGTGATCTACCGAGTTTGGTTATTCATCCCCTATCGTATGGACTGGTCCAAGCGCCTTATCCTTTTGTACTATTAGACCTTATGTCTAAACTTCTGATTACGCGCTTGCTTTGTCTTATTAACTTGGTTATCCTCGTTTACATTGTCCTTCAATTCTAATTACCAAGTTTCTCTTTAACTAAGGTTTATTACTTAGTCCTCTTCAACTAAGGTTTACTTAATTAGTTATCTTTACCGTTGCTTACTAATTCTCTAACTAAGGTCTGTTACTTCGGTTGCCATTTTACTTAGTTTTCTAACTAAGGTTCATTACCCAGTTTCCATCATCGTTATTTACTTAGTTCTCTAACTAAGGTTCAACACTTGGTTAACTTCACCTTCATTTACTTAGTTCTTTAATTAAGGTTCAACACTTGGTTGTCTTTATCGTTATTTACTTAGTTCACTAACTAAGGTTTACCAATGAACTCAAACATGACTTAAGTTTTCTTTATCAAACGATAACGTACGGGTTCTTTCCCACCTTTTCAGCTTATATTAACTTATTTCATAGTATAAGTCGTCCCACCCTTCAAGTCTTGTATTACATCTTAAGTCATAATCTTCCCTTGTCCTTAGGACAAGTTTACCTATTATTAATTTTACATTACCACAACTCTGGTTTATAATAGGTAGTTATCAGTCTCCATTACTGTGCTGGATGAGTTTGTCCATATGTCAAGTTTTACTTAACCCTACCTTCCCGCTCATGCATTACTCGTATATTCCACAAATTTGATTAAGTGTTATCTTTCAGTTCATATTGACTTAACCCACCCACGCATCATGTCAAATTGGTTAAGTGTTGTTAACCTAACCTTACCATACTACATGTGTCATTAGCATAAATTGATTATTAATGTACCAACCTCTCACATTAGACCGATTGCTGCGGTTGTTGGATGTGCCGGGCGGTTCCGGGCAGTCTTACACCACAACTCAATCTAACCTCGGGTTTAAGTGCATTATGACTAACTTCTCACATTAGACCCTATTGTTTGCGGCCACTGGATATGCCGAGCGGTTCCGGGCAGAATTACACTGCAACCTCATTCTAACCTTGAGTTAGTCATGTTTCATCTTTAGCCAATTAACAATTTTTATGAGAACGTTAAGCATCAATTTCAGGTTATGAGTTAGGTTTCATAATCACATAAGAGGTCTCATAATCGCATAAGCTAAGTTTTTATTTGTTCCTTTATAAACTTAGGATTCTTACCTTTAGATTCATTTTTCCCAAAACCCAAAATTTAAACTTATAGTTTAAAACCTCAATCCCGCAATATTAGATTTGAAATAAATCACTTCTTCCCAATCCCATTCCATATTCAATAATTCCAATTAAATTTACACAATATTAGTTAACATTATAAATCGGAATTCATAGTTGCGCACTATTCAGCATAGATTCATGTTTAGAAAACATACCCAAAGATTCATTATTGAAATACGCTCCAAAATTCCCAATTCAAACTTTATTTCATTGAATAATCCCAATATACAATTTGCCAATTGTCCCAATATTTGCAATAATAATTATTATGCCACAATCCCCAAAATACATATTATATTCCTCGATTGCATAAAATAAATTATGCCCCAATATTCCCATATTTCAATCATACGTATATATAACAAGATTTCGTCTAGGTTCGAGATAACCTAGATTCAAAAATAAAAAGGGGAAGGAGAATAAATGGACAATTATTATAACATGAATCTTGAATTGAATTTATAACTGGGGAATGACGAACGATAATAATACTATTATGCAACAAGTTTATTGTAATTCCACTTACTGATTGAAGAACGGATCTTGAATTCTGGGATCTGATTTTCTGAACTTGAATAGCTAATCCTTTGATGTAGAATCCAATTCTTATTATCCAATTCGTGAACTCCAATTTGAAAGCTCTAACTTTGATTGTTTTCTTAAAAACTCTAATTTGATTTGATTTGATGGAAGCTAGGTTAGATTAGAGTTGAGTAGCATAGTGACGCCATTACTTTGATTAATGAATTTAGGGTTAGATCTAGGTGTGTTTATATAGGTGCTCAAAACCTTATCGTATACGCAACGCTGAGTCAGCATTGAACCCAATTAATAAAATAGTCCAGGTTCGCAGACGAATCTAGTCAAATTTTATTGTACACGCAGCGCTGAGTCAGCATTGAACCTAGTTAAGAAAATAGTCCGGGTTCGCAGATGAATATATCCAAATCTTATCGTACACGCAGTGCTGAGTCAGCATTGGGTCCCGTAAGTTGTTTATGCGCAGAAATTTGAATTTCGAACTTTTGTATTTCTTTAATTTAATTAACTGTTTTATTCACATGAAATATTCTTATATGTATACAGTTCCTCTAACGACCATTTTACGCGTATATATATATGCACAACTTTCATTTTATTTTCAAAATTCAAACGATGTTGCACCGTTATTTGATTCTTGCCATATTTCATTGATTGTAGCCTTATCTTGAAATTTTATCTTTCATATACATATATTTTCTGCATATATATATGGGGGCGGCTCTTGGAACACAAAATTAGACACAAACCTGGAGACATAAAGCCTCAACCATTAGATTTTTTGTCTTTATGTGAAGATGTGTAATTCATGGGGTGATCCAATAGTGGAGATTAGTTGTGTCACCCATTGTGTCTAAATATTTTGTCGCAATAGAATTTCCCTATATATATGTATATATATATATTCTCATATATATATATATATATATATACATATATTTTTCTTTATTTCCTTATATGTACGTTCGTATCCTTTCAAAATTTGAATTTGCACACGTACATATATTTGCATGTTCAGTTGGCCCTCTCTAAAACAAAGATAAAAATTATGCCACTGCTGGGGTTCGAACCCCTGACCTCTATATTACAAATCCAATGCCTTAACCAACTGAGCTATGAAGTCTTTTGTTAATAAGTCTTAGAAAAATGATAATTATTGTTCTCTCCTTACTTCTCTTTTTCATGTTAGTTACAATACTTAAATTAAACCATTGCATGAATCTTTTTCTTTTATTTTTCTTTTAATGTTAATGCATTATGTTTGCAAATAAGTGCATGCAACATATTTACATTGCATGCAACTAATCCTTTCTTTTTTTCCAGTGCATGCATTACATTTTTTTTCTTCAGTGCATGTATTTATTACATGCAATCCTTATCTTATTCTTTATTTTATATTTTAATTTGTTTGTGTGTGTGTGTGTGTATATATATATATATATATATTTCTCTTGTGCGTATACAAACTTCGAACCTTAACAACTTCTTCATACAGTGTCCGAGTTACGCAAACCAAGTGTCCATCTGAACCAGAATCTTGAGGCGGACACAATGGTGATGTCCATTTTACTTAGTTCCTGATATTTAAATTAAGTTTTTTATTTTATTATCTCTTCTATTACATATATCGTTAACGTATTAATTTTTCCGTTTCTTCCACTAATTCAAATTGCACATCACTATTATTTATATATCCATGCATATATATATATATATACACACATTTTTAATTATCTTAAAAATGCGGGGTGTTACATTCTCCCACCCTTAAAAACAAATTCGTTCCCGAAATTTGATAGAGATTAAATATATAATCCCTCGCATAATATACATCCATCATGTGTGCATCCAATTTTTGCAAACATTATGCACATGTGCAAAGTGAAATACATCATAGCAATGCATGTATGCCTAGTTTGGTACCACCTATATGTATGCAAACTTTTTAAATCTCTTTCAAAACATGATGCTCACATCATAAATATACTTGCAGTTCTATATGAGTGCAACATTTTGAAAACCAAAATAGCTTTTCATCCAAATCTTCCTACACTCTTACAGAGTAAGAGCATAGTTCATCCAATTGTTGCATCCAAAACCCTACCAATCATCATTAAATTTTGAAATTTAGAAAAATCTAATATTCTAAATTCGATTTCGTATGTTACAAAAAGGTATTAAATGGAAGAACTTACATTCTCCGTTTTTCTTTTATGTACCCTTTCTAATTGCACTTGGATTTTTACATAACTATTCTATGAAAACCTCCTACTTTCCTATCCAAGCACAACTACATAAAAAAATTCTTTTCTCTTTCAACTTATCTTGGGAGAATTTCATTTTTATTCATCTTTTCTTAAGATTTTTTTTTTCACGTTATGTTTGTTGCTTCGCCGAATTTGTTGTTTTCTCCTTAGCTAGGCTATTCTCTTTCTTAGCTTATTTGACTTAATCAAATTACTTAAGTTTATTATTTTCAAATAAGTCTTTTCGTTTTCAACTCAAACAGCATCCTATACAGCTACTACTATGGGCCAAGAATCTTAGGACTTTGTCATCTCAGGCAAATGCAAGTCCACACAACATGATCTACCCACTTATTTTCCCTTTACTACTTAGTGGTCACTACTAGTCCTTGTTGTGTATTACTAGCCTATCCTTTTTCTTTTTCTCAAGCAACAAACCTAGGTTTCTCAATGCTTATGCATTCTACGAGAAATTTTCCATTAGTTTAATATTAGCCAATCCCTGACTGTAAATTAGCAAGAGAGTAACTCCTTAAATATCAACACTGAAGACCGAAATCAACATCAAATTGACATTCAGAGAATCACTCAACTCAACCATTCTCTAGTTGGCTCCAATTGTTTAATTCATAGCTTTAACTTTCTCTCGTTCTTTTCTAGGCACTAATCCTTATCTACTCCATTCTTTTTAAGACATAGTTTGGCTTCCTTTCTTTTCATTACATTTTTCTTTCAAAAATTATAAGTGTTAAAACTTTAGTTTCTTCTCCAAAACTTGTTTTCGCCAAACCATAAAAACATGTTACAAAATAAAATGCAAAACATTTTTTTTCAAATCACAAAACTGGAGTAGACAAGGACGACTATCAGGCTTACATTGTTTCTAATTACAATGTTAATTTAACTACTCGCTATAAGGTGCAGACATATATTTTATTCCTACAACTTATTTTGTCCACCCAACAAAATTTTCTTTTTAAAACAATTATCAAAATTTATTGTCAAAAGAATAGAGATTTCAAAACTTTTTACAAAATGCAACATTTTGTATGCTTTACTTTTTAATCCTTTTTCTAATTTATAAGGCTTCACTTTTAAACCCACTTATCTGAAATACTACCAATTCAGTTTCTATCATATGGGATACATCTTTCTCTAATACCAAACATATTGTACACTTTCCAACCAAACCACTTAAGGGTCTCAAAATTTCTAAGTTCATTACTTTAGTGTACAAAATAGACATCCCATTTCCTTCCACATTTTACTTTTTCTATCTAGTAGGCTTCCTTATGGATCTAGGTTTTTATATATAATATATTTATATTTTAGAAAATACAAATACGTTCACTCATTATCTGTATAGGGATCCTAAACCTCGCTCTGATACCAGATATAACAACCCGAGTTCCGACAGACCGATTTTTTTTCTTCAAAAATACAATCTATCGAAACCCGAGTTGGGTGCTCTGGTATCCTGCAGAAAAAGACAGAGATAAAGAAACATGTCAGAACTCGTAAAGCATCTCACAGCAGAAGGAAATAAAGTATAATATATTCAAATATAGCCTTACCTTATTAACAATACTGCTAAACCAGTATCTAAAGCTATACCATCTCTGTCATGAACCAAACCTGGAAGTATGTAATGAGGAGGGGGACAAAACATAAGTTCTATGTGCCTAGACTTAGAATAAACTTCTGTATAATCCTACATATACCGTTCAGTTACATTTTTCTTGTTTATTAGGTTGTTACAATGTTAGCTCTTTAAGCTATACTTATCCATCCACTAGTAGATTAACCTAATACAATGTATATGTAGTTATCCCCTACTCGTGTCCTCTTTTCATGTGTACGCAGTCCCTTATCCAACTCGTGTCATCTTGTCATATGTACGCAGTTCCTTATCCAGTG
This sequence comes from Allium sativum, assembly GCA_030737875.1. Taxonomy (NCBI): domain Eukaryota; kingdom Viridiplantae; phylum Streptophyta; class Magnoliopsida; order Asparagales; family Amaryllidaceae; genus Allium; species Allium sativum. The sequence continues at coordinate 8,272,709 of CM060926.1, read as the reverse complement.
CCATACGTCATACGGGCTTTCATGTATATATATACATATATTCTCACTAAGTCTGCGTAAAACCACCATTCATGTGTTGCTTAAGCGTTTGGACTGCCAACCTAGTTCTTACTAGGTTCTGTTATCGAATACCACCTAGATCCAACTAGGGTTTACCATCGAGTGTTACCTAGGTCCAACTAGGGTTTAATTTATTGAATGCTTCCTAGGTTCAACCAGGGTTTATGCTACCTAGGTCCAACTAGGGTTTATGCTACCTATCGAACAATGCCCTCTAGTCTAGGACACACTACCCCGAGCGATATGCGTTCCTAGACTTTACGTCCCAACTCTATCGTTAAATGTGCTAGATATATAGTTGCACATGTCCTCTATATGTGCGACCAGAGTCCCGTGGTAGGGCAAATCACGAAACATGGAACTCGGTCGGGAGCTTTAAGTTATCTGTCGATGCAGATGTTAAGGTATGTTTTTACTATGGCTATGGTCCCACTTGACCCCTCCCTCAACTAATGAAAGGCACCCAATAATATCAAGAATGAGAACTGTATGCAGGCCCTCTATGCCCCCACAAACCTATTGGCCAACCTCACCTATAGCTAGATAGCAAGTATATGGTCTTTTGGAGTTCTCCGCCTTTCCGCTTTTCGTGCTCGACTAACTCAAAATGGTAGATAGCCGACGATGTGCTATCACAGGGCCAACCGATTATCGCCAACTCACGCTGGTCAATTCTATTCTTTAGGTTGCCTAATTATTGCAACCAAGGCATACTCTTGGTTCTTCTTACGCAGACCTTATCCTCTGTGAGCCCAGGCGGATCATCTGCATTCTCACAGGGGGATACCAAGAGTATCCTCACGTCCTCTCGAAGCCGCGTGCTTCGTAACCCAGTCTGCTGGAGCCTTCTATATGATCATATGGAGTACGCTCCCCCTCGTGCCCTACGACACCGTGATGATCTACCGAGTTTGGTTATTCGTCCCCTATCGTATGGGCTGGTCCAAGCGCCTTATCCTTTCGTACTATTAGACCTTATGTCTAAACTTCTGATTACGCGCTTGCTTTGTCTTATTAATTTGGTTATCCTCGTTTATGTTGTCCTTCAATTCTAATTACCAAGTTTATCTTTAACTAAGGTTTATTACTTAGTACTATTCAACTAAGGTTTACTTACTTAGTTATCTTTACCGTTTCTTACTTAGTTCTCTAACTAAGGTCCGTTACTTCGGTTGCCATTTTACTTAGTTTTCTAACTAAGGTTCATCACCCAGTTTCCATCATCGTTATTTACTTAGTTCTCTAACTAAGTTTCAACACTTGGTTAACTTCATCTTAGTTTACTTAGTTCTCTAACTAAGGTTCAACACTTGGTTGCCTTTATTGTTATTTACTTAGTTCACTAACTAAGGTTTACCAATGAACTCAAACATGACTTAAGTTTTCTTTATCAAACGATAGCGTACGGGTGCTTTCCCTCCTTTTCAGCTTACATTAACTTATTTCATAGTATAAGTTGTACCACCCTTTAAGTCTTGTATTACATCTTAAGTCATAATCTTCCCTTATCCCTAGGACAAGTTTACCTATTATTTAATTTTACATTACCACAACTCTGATTTATAATAGGTAGTGATCATTCCCCATTACTGTGTTGGTTAAGTTTGTCCATATGTCAAGTTTTACTTAACCCTACCTTCCCGCTCATGCATTACTCGTATATTCCACAAATTTGGTTAAGTGTTGTCTTTCAGTTCATATTGACTTAACCCACCCACGCATCATGTCAAATTGGTTAAGTGTTGTTAACCTAACCTTACAATACTAGCATGTGTCATTAGCATAAATTGATTACTAATGCACCAACCTCTCACATTAGACCGATTGTTGCGGTTGCTGGATGTGCCGGGCGGTTCCGGGCAGTCTTACACCACAATTCAATCTTACCTCGGGTTTAAGCGCGTTATGACTAACTTCTAACATTAGACCCTATTATTTGCGGCCACTGGATATGCCGAGCGGTTCCGAGCAGAATTACACCGCAACCTCATTCTAACCTCGAGTTAGTCATGTTTCATCTTTAGCCAATTAACAATTTTTGTGAGAACGTTAAGCATCAATTTCAGGTTATGAGTTAGGTTTCATAATCACATAAGAGGTCTCATAATCGCATAAGCTAAGTTTTTATCCGTTCCTTTATCAACTTAGGATTCTTACCTTTAGATTCATTTTTCCCAAAACCCAAAATTTAAACTTATAGTTTAAAACCTCAATCCCGCAATATTAGATTTGAAATAAATGGCTTCTTCCCAATCCCATTCCATATTCAATAATTTTACACAATTTTAGGTTAACATTATAAATTGGAATTCATAGTTGGGCACTATTCAGCATAGATTCATGTTTCCAAAACACACCCAAAGATTCATTATTGAAATACGCTCCAAAATTCCCAATTCAAACTTTATTTCATTAAATAATCCCAATATACAATTCGCCAATTGTCCCAATATTTGCAATAATAATTGTTATGCCACAATCCCCAAATTACATATTATATTCCTTGATTGCATAAAATAAATTATTCCCCAATATTCCCATATTTCAATTATACATATGTATAATAAAATTTCGTCTAGGTCTGAGATAACCTAGATCCAAAAATAAAAAGGGAAAGAAGAATAAAAGGACAATTATTATAACATGAATCTTGAATTGAATTTATAACTGGGGAATGACGAATGGTAATAATACTATTATGCAACAAGTTTATTGTAATTCAACTCACTGATTATAGAACGGATCTTGAATTCTGGGATCTAATTTTCTGGATTTGAATAGCTAATCCTTTGATGTAGAATCCAATTCTTATTATCCAATTCGTGAACTCCAATTTGAAAGCTCTAACTTTGATTATTATCTTAAAAACTCTAGTTTGATTTGATTTGATGGAGGCTAGGTTAGATTAGAGTTGAGTAGCATGGTGACGCCATCAGTTTGATTAATGAATTTAGGGTTAGGTCTAGGTGTGTTTATATAGGTGCTCAAGACCTTATCGTACACGCAGCGCTGAGTCAGCATTGAACCCAGTTGAGAAAATAGTCCAGGTTCGCATATGAATCTAGCCAAATTTTATTGTACACGCAGCGCTGAGTCAGCATTGAACCCAGTTAAGAAAATAGTCCAGGTTCGCAAATGAATCTATCCAAATCTTATCGTTCACGCAGTGCCGAGTCAACATTGGGTCCCGCAAGCTGCTTTGGCGTAGAAATTTGAATTTCGAACTTTTGAATTTCTTTAATTTAATTAACTATTTTATTCACATGAAATATTCTTATGTATATACAGTTCCTCTAATGACCATTTTACGTGTATATATATATACGCACAACTTTCGTTTTATTTTCAATATTCAAACGATGTTGCACCATTATTTGATTCTTTCCATATCTCATTGACTGTAGCCTTATATTGACATTTTATCTTTCATATACATATATTTCCTGCATATATATATATATATATATTCTCATATATATACATATATTTTTCTTTATTTCCTTATATGTACGTTCGTACCCTTTCAAATTTTGAATTTGCATACATACATATATTTGCATGTTCTGTTGGCTCTCTCTAAAACAAAGATAAAAATTATGCCACCGCCGGGGTTCGAACCCCTGACCTCTATGTTACAAATCCAATGCCTTAACCAACTGAGCTATGAAGTCTTTTGTTAATAAGTCTTAGAACAATGATAATTATTGTTCTCTCCTTACTTCTCTTTTTCATGTTAGTTACAATACTTAAATTAAACCATTGCATGAATCTTTTTCTTTTATTTTTCTTTTAATGTTAATGCACTATGTTTGCAAATCAGTGCATGCTACATATTTACATTGCATGCAACTAATCCTTTCTTTTTTTCCAATGCATGCATTACATTTTTCTCTCTCTTTTTTTCAGTGCATGTATTTATTACATGCAATCCTTATCTTATTCTTTATTTTATATTTTAATTTGTTTGTATATATATATATATATATATATATATATATATATATATTTCTCTTGTGCGTATACAAACTTCGAACCTTAACAACTTCTTCATACGGTGTCCGATTTACGCAAACCAAGTGTCCATCTGAACCAGAATCTTGAGACGTATATTAAGTTTTTTTTAATTTTATTATCTCTTCTATTACATATATCGTTAACGTATTAATTTTTCCGTTTCTTCAACTAATTCAAATTGCACATCACCATTATTTATATATCCATGCACACATATATATACACACACATTTTTAATTATCTTAAAAATGCGGGGTGTTACACTTGTATTCTGATGGAATTGTTGTAATAAGCAATGAAATGTTCTTCTGTTTGTGTTCCGATTTGTCGTGTTCTCAACTCAATCCGGACTTTCCTTTGCGGGGAAGTTTGGGTCGTTTCATTCGTCTCCCCACATATATGATTTTGGGAAACAAGTTCATTTAAGTTCATCTCCCCGGATAAAGGATTTTCGAGGGACAAGTTCATTTGAGTTCATCTCCCAAGATAAAGGGTTCCGGAAGGTAAGTTCATTTAAGTTCATTTCCCTAATTAGGATGTAAGTTCATCTAAGTTCATCTTCCCAAACTAAGGAATTTGGGAGGCAAGTTATTTAAGTTCATCTTCCCAGATAAAGGATTCTAGGAGATTGTGTCCCCATATCCATATAAAGGATTCTGGAAGACAAGTTCATTTTCTAAGAAAAAAGGATTCTATGATGCATGTTTATTTAAGTTCATTTCCTAAATTAATGATTCGGGTAGGCAAGTTCATTTAAGTTCATTTCCCCTAAATAAAGGATTCTGGAAAGCAAGTTCATTTATGTTCATCTTCCCAGATAAAGGATTCTAGAAGATACGTTCGTTTAAGTTCGTGCTCGAAGATAAAGAATTTTGAGAGACAAGTTTATTGAAATTCATCTCCCCCAATAAAGTATTTTAGGAGTTAAGTTCATCTCCCCGAAAAATATTCTAAGAGACAAGCTCATTAATTTTTATCTTCTCAAATAAAGGATTTTAGAAGACATTCATTTAAGTTCATACCCCAAATAAAGGACCCTAGGAAGTAAATTCATTTATGTTCATTTCCCCATGTTCTTTTGAGTTAATTCCTTAGATAAAAAATTCTAAGAAACAAGTTCATATAAGTTCATTTCCCCATATAAGAAGTTCCTAGGAGTCAAGTTCATTTCTTTGGATAAAGGAATTCTAGATGTCAATTTTTTTCCTTAGATAAATTTCCTTGATGACTAGATTAATTTCTGTAAATAAAGAGTTACTAGAAGATAAATCATTTCTTTAAACAAGAAAATCTCTTAATCATCAGGTCCTCTTATCTGATAGAATTTCTTAATTCTTCAGGTTATTATCAACTGATTGACCTTATTAAATATGGAGCCCCCTTGTACTCCGATCATCAATTCATCATTAGAAATTCATGACCATTCTCACGAGCTTAAAAAAAAGTCCTTAATATTATAATACTATGATCTTTCCACTGATAGTCCCATATACCAATTGCAAAGTAGTAACAAAATTATCGTTTTAATTATCATGATAGCTTTTCAGTGTTTATATGATGTTTCAAAACACTCAAAACATCATTTTTGCAAGTTGGATTTATGCAACTTTTTACACTATGGAGGCAACCATTACACCCTAAATATTTTGGCATTTAAAAAGGATTATTTTGAATCAAAAAGGAGTATTCTGAATCAAAGGGATGGCTTCAAATATGTAAAAGGAACCTTGAATAAAGGGAAAAACTATTTTGGAAAAAGAAAGGATGGGTTCAAATAGGGAAATGTGGCTTCGAACCAAGAGAAATGGCTTAAGTGTCACGTAAAGGTTGCTTTGAACCAAAAAAGATGGCTTTAAATCGAGAAAAGGTATCTTAGACATGAAAATATGGTTTTGAATTTAGATGAATGGTTTCAAGTCTAGGACAAGGCTTCGAAAGTATGTCTGACAATAAAGCTCTCATATTTTGCTTTGAAGGAGGGGATTTCATTGACTTGATTTGCCTACAAAGGATGGATTGCTTCAATCCAGAATTTGGTTTCGCATTATTTGAATGCATGGTTTCACAATGTTCGATTCTCACTATACTCGCTTCGAATCACTAGGATAAATGAAATTCATCATACCAACCATCCTAAATTTAAAACGACCTCACTACTAAGCCAAAGGTAGAAGATACTTGGGATAAAGCAAATTCGAAGCAACACAAAATGCTTTGAAGCAATTAAAATAAGGTGCCTCAAAATGGGTCAAAACATTCAAACAATAGGGCCATGAAGTAGTCTGAAGGTTTAAAGCATAAGGGTATTAAAGTGATATAGAGCTTTACTTCGCAACAGGATTTCGAAGCGACCTGCCTACTCGACATCTATGAATAGGGGTGGGGTGGCGCTAAAAAAGGGGGGAAAATGAGACTATGACATTCATTCGCAGTCATTGCAACCCTAAAACAATATGTGGAAGGTTTTGATTTTGACATTTTAACATGAATTATCATTAAGGGAAAATGAGACTATGACTGTGCCTATGCTATATTCTTAATGACATGAGTTGACTTTATGAAGTTGTATATATTCGGATCGTGCAGTCATGACATTGGGACAATGCATATTTGATTTGATACGACTTGGGCTTTTGGACCGTGCATATTGGACTCATATGACCAAAACCTTTTGGCTTGGCTATCTTATAAAATTTAAGGACTAGTGAACTCCCAAAGCATATCTGTATTAGATTAATTCAATACCCATCGAATCAGATTGTACCATGGATCAGCAAACTAATGAATTCATTCATTCACTTAATGAGTTGGACCATGCTTTATGATTATATCTTAGATGTTATGTGAAATGGAACAATTTGATTTGAGTTTATCTGCATTGCATGACTTCAAATTGACTTCGAAGTGTTCCATATGCCCTCTTTCAAAGTCGGACAAAACATGGATATACCGTCAATTTCGAAGCCATATTCCTTGGGATTTGTGCAAAGCAGATCAAAACTATCTAATTTGAAGTTATTATTTTGAGATTAATTTGTAATAAGCACAAACTTCTCGAAAATGACTCACTTCAACACTTAGATTATTGATCTCAAAGTACCATGTTTGTATGTTTAGTCAATGGCTCGAAACCAACCCTTATAAACCGGCTCAAAGCGATAAATCCTTCAAAATAGAAGGAAATTCAATTATCAATCACTTCCATTCGAAGTGATTTATAAGGAATAATTCACCGTGATCAACAATTAGATATTTTAAACCATTTTTTGTCTAACAATAGTAGGCATTATCCATTCAAAAGTAAATGGGAGATTTAAGCAACTTCATTCACTACAATCAAGTTTTAGTTTTATTTATGCCTTGGGATTTAAATCAAAAGATGATGAATAACTAAAAATTGTCATGAAAAAACAGATATGGCTTTGAAAAATGGAAATGCCACTGATGTTGACATGAAAGATTTACTTTTAAAGCTATAAATACTACAACTTACGTTGTTCGGTGAATCATGTGATGTAGACAAGCCATGGACAACTATCAAATTGTGAAATTTTTGGAAAGTATAGATATGTTTCCAAATATGACAATTGTATCTTTGATTTTTTTAACCCTTCCCCTGGTAGTCGATTCTATAAAACAAAGTTTTTCTAAACTGAAGTTATTGAAATCATATTTTGCAAACAATAACAACAACAACAACTAAGCCATAAATTCCAAACAAGTTGGGATTGGCTAGACATGGAACCCAAAAAAAAGAATCTTTCGTAAAAGTAAAATAAAGGTTTGAAAAAGACAAAAACGAAGATTAAAAAGTTTAGTTAAAAAAAAGAGAAAAAAAAAACAAAACAAAACCCTGAGGTTCTGGTACATGGATTGCTAACTTCCATGCACTCCTATCCGAAACCAACTCTTCAGCTATATTCCAATTCCTTAAGTCTCTTTTTGTTATCTCCTCCCATGTCATTTTAGGTCGGCCCCTACCTCTCCTTGGGCCTTCGGCGCGACCTATAATGCATCGTGCGGTCTTCGTTGGAGATGTCTGAACCATCTCAAGCGATGTTGGACTAACTTCTCTTCAACATGTGCAACTCCAAGTTTGTCCTGAATATCATCATTTCTAATCTGATCTCGTCTGGTATGCCCACAACTCCAACGCAGATACGCATCTCTGCTACACTTATCTTTTGGACATGTTGCATTTTAGTAGGCCAACATTCTGTACCATATAACATCGCCGGTCTAATTGCTGTTCTATAGAGCTTTCCTTTAAGCTTCCGAGGGATTTTCCTATCATAGAGAATGCCAGATGCAAGTTTCCATTTCACCCATCCTGCTTGAACTCTAAAACTAACATCCCTATCAATCTCCCCATCAAACTGCAACATAGATCCTAAATATTGAAAGAATTCTTTCTTGGGTACTACTTGACCGGCCTGGGTGATATCGCTGTCATCTGACTTGACACCACTGAACTCACACTTCATATACTCCCTTTTAGTTCTTCTAATTCTGAAACCCTTCGATTCCAAGGTCTCCCTCCGCAACTCAATTTGTCTATTAACTCCTATTCTACTTTCATCTATCAGCACAACATCATCAACAAAGAGCATACACCAAGGAATCTCTCCTTGTATACCTTTTGTGATTTCATCCATCACTAAAGCAAAAATATAGGGGCTCAAAGCCGAACCTTGATGTAACCCTATGTTAATGGGAAAGTCCTGACACTAGTCACAACCCCCTCGTACATATCCTTAATAAGGGTAATGTACTTTGATGGCGCCCTCTTCCTTTCTAGCGACCACCACATAATCTTCCTCGGTACTCTGTCGTAAGCTTTCTCCAAATCGATAAAAACCATGTGAAGATCTTTCTTCTGCTCCCTATATCTCTCCATAAGTTGCCTAATCAAGAAAATCGCCTCAGTGGTTGATCTTCCAGACATGAAACCAAATTGATTCCTAGATAAACTTGTCAACCTCCTCAAACGTTGTTCGCAGACTCTCTCGCAAAGCTTCATTGTATGACTCATAAGCTTAATTTCTCTGTAGTTTGTGCAACTTTGAATATCTCATTTATTCTTGAAGATTGGAACTAAGATGCTTCTCCTCTACTTATATGGCATCTTGTTAGATTTGAAAATATTATTAAACAACGTAGTTAGCCAGGTTATCCCTGCATCTCCAAAGCATCTCCACACCTTAATAGGAATGTCATCAGGCCCAACCGACTTGCCTGTCTTCAACCGTTTCAACGCCCCCTTTACCTCCGCCTTTTAAATTCTCCGAACGAAATATCTATCGGTGATGTCAGCAGATTCTTCCAACTCAATCGTGGAGCTATCACTTTTTTCGTTGAAAATCATATCGAAGTATGCTCTCCACTTATTTTTTATCTTGTCGTCTTTCACCAAAAACACCTATCGTTCTCATCCTTAATGCATTTAACCTTGTTGAAATCTCTTGTCCTCCTCTCGTGTAGCTTGGCTATTCTGTAGATGTCTCTTTTACCCTCCTTCATACTCAAGATACAAATCTTCGTATGCTTAACCCCTTGCTTCACTCACTACTTTCTTTGCAGTCTTCTTTGACACTTGTACATCTGTATGTTGTCCTCGCCCTTATGATAGTGCATGCATTTTAAGCATTCCTTCTCTTCGATAACCTTTTGCACCTCGTCGTTCCACCACCACGAATATGGGAACACCATTGATGGTTTAGCTTCTAAAAAAAAATTTTAAATAATAAAATTTGAACTTCCATGGTACATAGAAAATAGCAAATACGTTTCAGATGTTGTCTATTTAGTTGTATGAATATCTTTTATTTTATAATTATGTTTTTCATAAATAACCACGTTATTGACATCTTAATTGCAGACATATGAAGTGCTAGCATATTTGATAAAACTCAAAATAGAGAGTAAAAAGGAAAGAACTAACTTATAAATGGGGTAAAACAGTTTGCTGCATGGAAATAATTTTGTTTGATTCTCAAAATTTTGATAAAAAGGGATATGAATGGTCATAAATCCAATTTTATATGATATAGAATATATAAGATAGAATTATCGGAGTTTGATAAATTATGAATTTCAAAATTATATGGAATCAGATTGAATGCAAAACAAATAACATCTGACTATTAATCCATTAAGAAGATGATATTGAAAGCATGCATTAAGAAAACGATTTAATTTCACATGCAGACCCTAATACAATTTGTTAGAGAAATTTCTGGAGATACAGACCCAAAGGAACCATGGCAATATGTAGATGAGCAGAAGGTAATCAGTGAGAAGGCACTTAAACAGTAGATCAAGTCTGCATAAATTAAGGATTTAATTTTTAAAAAAATGTAAAGGAAACTAAAATGCATGATGCAATTGCATATATTATAGAAGTTTTGCATATCTTTATTAATAATTCTCTTGGAAGCACATATTTTTAGTCCAATCGTGAACTTCCCAAAATGCCCTTACTTAGGATCTTTTAAATATACATAATTATTATTTTCTCTAACATCCCCAATAAATTAGGCATTTAATGTCACTTAAATTAGGATCTAAGATTATTTATATTTGGCATATAGATCTACTAATTCAATTTATTTTCCACATATAGAAATCAATACTGACGTGGATATATGGCAATTTCTTATATGGTTAGAAAGCAAATTTGGCTTTATATCAATGGCAGAATTATTTTACAATATTTAGGTGCTAAGTTAGGACAATTTTTATGTGATATATTTGCTATTTATTTTAGTTTAGGCATTTTCATTGGTTTTAATGCTACGAATTTCCATGTGTGATTTGCTGCATCCATTCAATTTTAATGCACAATACTATTATATATATAAACATATTTGTGTTTAAAATTAAAACTAAGAACATTTATATTTGGAATATCGATATATCGATTCAATTTATTTTCTATCTTTACTAGTAATCGAAATAGATTTGGTGTCACACTTTTTTGGTGTACACCTAAACTGACTAAAATGCCCTTTAACAATTTAGAAAAGTATTAATTGAATTCTAGAGAAGTATTGATTGAATTTAGAGTATACGGCTGATATTATTGTTTTATTCTTTGAAAACTTAATTTAAGTAAGCGGCTAATATTTGTCCTAAAATATCGAGTATGATTGAATTCAAAAAAATAAAAAAAAAGATATGCATAAATGCTGATATTTTCGTTTTTTCCCTAAAAACTTTATCACTTAAATATGCTGATGTTATTTTTTTCCTCTTGAATAATGAGATATCTCCTCTAATTGCACTCTTTTATTCCTTTCATCTTTCCAAATTTTCGTAGAGGAATTTTTTTGTAAAGGACAAACTTTGGAATTTTTTTGGTGAGAAGTATGGAAAGTTTCAAAATTAGGGAGAAGGACACATTTACACTAAAGGTGGAATTCACGGGGCCCACTAACATTTTTTCATTTACACTATCATTTGACCTTCTCACTAAATTCTAAACTTTCCATACTTTTCACCAAATTTTTTGTTAAGTTTATCCTTCTTCCTATTTTCCACATTTTCGTATAATTTCTTTCCGTCTTTCAGTTTCCTTCCAATTTAAGTAGCGACTGATATTTCACCTAGAATACCGAGTCTGATTGAATTAAAAAAAAAGTATCTTTATTAATAATTCTCCTGGAAGCACATATTTTTGGTCCAACCGTGAACTTCCCAAAATGCCCTTACTTAGGATCTTTTAAATATACAAAATTATTATTTTCTCTAATAGCCCCAATAAATTAGGCATTTAATGTCACTTAAATTAGGATCTAAGTTTATTTATATTTGGCATATAGATCTACTAATTCAATTTATTTTCCACTTATAGAAATTAATACTGACGTGGATATTTGGCAATTTCTTATATGGTTAGAAAGCAAATTTGGCTTTATATCAATGACAGATTTATTTTACAATATTTAGGTGCTAAGTTTAGAATAATTTTTCTGTGATATATTTGTTATTTATTTTAGTTTAGGCATTTTCATTGGTTTTAATGCTATGAATTTCCATGCGTGATTTGCTTTATCCATTCAGTTTTAATGCACAATACTATTATATATAAACATATTTGTGTTTAAAATTAGAACTAAGATCATTTATATTTGAAATATTGATCTACTGATTCAATTTATTTTCTATCTTTACTAATCTTTACTAATAATCATAATAGATTTGGTGTCACACTTTTTTGGTGTACACCTAAACTGACTAAAATGCCCTTTAACAATTTAGAAAAGTATTGATTGAATTCAAGAGAAGTATTGATTGAATTTAGAGTATATGGCTGATATTTTCGTTTAACTTAATTTAAGTAAGCGGCTAATACTTGTCCTAAAATATCGAGTCTGATTGAATTCAAAAAAAAAAAAAAAGATATACATAAATGCTGATATTTTTGTTTTTTCCCTAAAAACTTCATCACTTAAATATGCTGATGTTATTTTTTCCTCTTGAATAATGAGATATCTCCTCTAATTACACTCTTTTATTTCTTTCCTCTTTCCAATTTCTTTTCCTAATTTTCGTACATTTTCTTTCCTTCTTTCAGTTTCCTTCCAATTTAAGTAAGCGACTGATATTTCTCCTAGAATACCAAGTCTGATTGAATTAAAAAAAAGTATTTGCATAAATGCTGATATTTCCCTAAAAAATTCATCATTTAAATATGCGAATGGTATTTTTTTCATCTTGAATAACAAGATATCTCCTGTAATTGCATAGTTTTTCACCTATAAATAAACGTGCCCTTCTCTTTCTTTCTCAACCGCTGAGAATAACACCTTTCTTCCTTTTAGCCTTTCATACGCTATGAAAGCTTCTAATTTTAGGTAAACCACACTTTATATATTTGTTTTCCAATATTTTTGAACTCCTTCATATATGCCTTCATCTCACTGCCATAAAACAACAATCTTTCATGCAGGAATCTACAACTTCGATGCTTTCTATGTTTCGTCTTCCTTTTTTGTTCTTTTTTATGTTCCATGTTTCATGTTTTTTCCCCTTCAATATAGAGGGGAAAATAAGACTATTTTTGCTTAAATATGTACTATACTGATTGCAATGCTTTGCCCTGACTACAATGCTTCCGCTTCATGTATTTGCGCTCATTAAATATGCATTGGACTATATTGCTTTGTCAAATGAGTATTACTTGAAGCTAACATGCAATGTTGGTGTGTAAGGTCTACCTGATTGTACAAAATGTGTAGTGTGCAGCTGCCCCAAGAATGAATTTAACTGCCGTAATACGTTCTCAAAATTGAATTATTTTTGTTGTTTTTATCATTTTTTACTTATCAAATACTCTTTTTTTATAGAAAAAAAATCAAATCATGATGGATGTGAAAAGGCAATTTTTTGTTGCCCTCATTTCCATTCTTTGCCTGCCAAATCTGTTATAACTAATAACCCAAATTTTCTTAACTTCATATTTATGCTACTTTTACTCATTTATATTTTACTATATTTAGTCATCCAAATTTGCTGCTGCGCATACCTAAGTTTATTCATTCAAAGGTGAGTCTACAGTATATTTACACATTCAAAATGCTTAGATCCATGTGCTTCCTGATGCGCCCACACAATTCTAAATCTCTCTACCTGATCGTACTTAGTATGTATTTGGATGTATATTCATACTCTAATAAAATATTAAAACAAAGTAATATATTCACCATGGACATATTCAAATATGTATTATACGTCTCCTCACATATATAAACTACACAATATATGAGGAATAACAATCCATGCGCGAAGCGCGTGCCGTTACGCTTCGCGTGTGCCATTATCACGCGTGAAGTGCGTGCCACGAGCACGCGCGAAGCGCGTGCCGTGACTCTCGTAATATATAAGAAGTATTCATTCATTCATCATGCTATGAAGAAAATGATTTACATCTTTAAAAAAATGACTATTATTCTAAAAATACAATTATTATACAGTTTCTACTGATAAATTGAAACTACTTATCATTACAGGCTTGCTTATTTGACAAGTGATAAGATACTAATATATTATAACCGTAACACCTATAATGATAATTACCTTGTGATAAAACAAAAACTTGATATATTTTAATGTTGTAAAAATGTGTACATTTTATTATTTCATATGATAAAAAGAACCAATGAAAAATAAGAGAAACGCATTGAGGGTGCATTCTTGATGGTGGAGAGCGGTTGAAATAAACGGGTTAACCGAGCGACTAAAGTTGAATAAGCGAGTGATATGTTTTTGTGATTTTGAACGGTGAATTAAACGGCTAAAGTGAGTGGAGTATTAAATGGTGTATTGAACGGTTGTATATATTTGTTTGTAACAGAAATTTTGTAGTGGTAAAACTAGTAGGACATGCAGATTTGATCATTCTTTTCTTTATCGTCTCTTGTAGAGATATGAGCAAATCGCCTTTTCGATTGCATTGTTATATATTCTACTTGAAGTCTAGATTTTGATTTAGTAGTAGAAAAGAAGGAAATTGAGGGTTTTATATTAAAAATTACATCAAACACACTTTAATTAAAATACTAATAAATATTAATAATTGATAGAAATACATGGATAAAAGAAATGCAACTATATGGATAATAGAAATGCAAATACATTGATAACTATATAAAATAGGGGATTGTTAATGACAATCCAAGTATTGTAAAGGGGAGGATCAATTTAAAAAAATAAAAAAAATTGTTAAGGGAAGTATCAATGCAGAGAGCACCCCTCTTAACAAATAAAGTTTATTTTACCAAATTAGCCTTCTTTACAATAATCCTTTTTTTAGTTGTTAATTAAAAAAAAAATATACTGTATATTAGTCGAACTGCATCAGATTTTTATATAAATATATCAATAATCTCATTTTTCGATCCCTTTTTTTAAATAATTTCATTTCTCATCTGTTGATCGCATTTTTTAAATAATTTCATTTCTCATAGGTTAAGTTATCAATAATCTCATTTGTTTCACGTTCTTCGTTTGTGCCATTATTTGCCCCCCACTTTTTTTGTTTGCAAATAATTCAGGGATTTGGTTTTTTGCATTTAAAATTGATTGAGATTTGGAATGGTAACTGATGTTATTACCAGGGTAAAAATGGAACATAAAAAATTAATTACGTGACTCCCCCTAACATTTTTTTAATGATTGGAGTGTTTTTAAAGTTTGACCCTCCCTTAACAATATTTGGAGTGTCAATAACAACACCCTTAAAATATTTATACATGTCTATAATGTCATTCCGGCTGCAATTACTTCATCCCTTATCGATTCTTTTAGTACGGTCACTTCGTTAACTCTTTTTTCCACTAGTTGAGTATCACCACTTGTTCTGTTTCTCATGCTTTGGTATTTTTCATGATATTCATCTGGTGCAAAATTGGTATTATTATCAAATGTTATAAAATCTGGATCATCATTGTTGTATTTCGTTATAAATTATATATAACCATTGTAGCAATTACAATTTTAATTTGAGTTTTGAAACTGTACGTTGGCATACCCTTTAAAATAACAAAAAAATTCTTTTGGATGTTAAAGGTTTTTTCAATACTCATAGCACACTCGAACGATATAAATTAAAACTTCATTGTTCGATTTTGATTGATGCACTGTATCTCGAAAATGAAAAATATGATACTTACTTTTTGATAAGGTAGTAAATAACCATTAAAAATAGAATAACATGAGTCAAATAAATAATATTGTTTCTGTGGTGGATGAGGAAGTTCGAATTTCTATCGTTTATAACTGCGTTAAAAATTCTGATATCATGTGCAATCTTTTCTCACCCAACCACCACATAAGTAAATTAAAAATCGGTTGAGCAAACTGCCAAGATATTTTGGATGACATATCGATGTAAGGCACACTTTGTCTAAATGTAAGTGCATCATTACATGAGTACCATCTATAATGCACATGCAATTATTATAATAAGAATACTATCGGTTTGAACTTGTAACTTGTTTCAGTATAGTGCTGAATAGAGGATCTACGGGTTTTATGATATCTCTTGCAAGTAAAAAATACACTTTCTAAAACAGTATGAAAATATACTGAAATTGTGCTACGTGACCTTTCAAATATTTCGCTTAATTGTCTGATTGATAACAAATCGACAACTATATATAGAAATTATGGCAACTACTTCTTTAATATGAATATGTGATACTGTAACCAAACTGTAGTTCTGCAGCATATCACACAATAACCAAAAACAAAATCTTTTCATATGAAAATTTCTTTGACATTGTTCGATGTAACGTCCCGC
This sequence comes from Allium sativum, assembly GCA_030737875.1. Classification (NCBI taxonomy): domain Eukaryota; kingdom Viridiplantae; phylum Streptophyta; class Magnoliopsida; order Asparagales; family Amaryllidaceae; genus Allium; species Allium sativum. The sequence goes on along the minus strand of CM060926.1, from coordinate 8,256,334 downwards.
ATTTTTATCGGTTTGTATTTGAATATTTAAGTCAGTTTAAATATTGAATACGTAATATAAGTGGATTTATATATTAATTAAAACGAAGTTGAACGTATAAAAATATTAAATATAATCGAGCCCGTAATATGGCGGCAGTTCGTAATTTAACGTTCTGAACTTCAACTGAGCGTACATATCTGTTACAAGTCGAATTTCTTCGAAACGAGAAACATTGGAATCTGTTTAACTATATTTTTCTAACGGAAGTGGAAAATGGAGATTTCGTCGTATAGATTGCAAGATATGTCCAAATCAAGTATTCAGAAAGTCACTATGAAATCGTATATGAACCATGACGGTTTATTTAATATAATTAAATATTGGTTCCGAATTTGGACAAACCCTTTGAAATGTAGTGGTAATTTAATTTTAAGAAATTTAATGTAGTTTTTAATTCGCAAAATAAGCTACTTTTTATTTTGGAGTATTTTACACCCTATATCAACATTTCAGGGTTTCACAGAATAAGTTAACGGACTTATATTATAATATTTTTGAGACCGTGGGACATTGCTCATCTTCCTGGTATTTTTTTTTTGTCAACAACAGTCTGTATATGGATGAAGTTTCATATAACGTAGTACTGGAATTTTGTAAACTTAAACAAATTAAGACATATGCACGTTTTCTGTTTTGATCCCTTACTCGTCTATACAAAGTCTCGCATCATATATCCTATACAAAGTCTCACGTCCTATATCCTATACAAAGTCTCCCACGTCCTCTCCTCATATATGCGAAGTCAAGTCTTCTGCAAACTTCATACTTTGGGGTTAAGTAAACTAGGTACAGGTAGAGAAACTAGGTAAATAATATTGTTTTCAAATCCTTTCATGCTAAGAAAGAATGCCTATCATATTTTTAACTCACTAGCCTAATTTCCATCACTTCACTGCACAACTCCTTTCATGCAAGAAAATAAAAACGTAAGGACTAAAATTTGTCAATAGCTAATACCCTAGGTTTGTCCCCTTCACTCTACATCAACCTGACTTCGCAATTAAGTTTTTGTACTCCAATTCCTTAACAGCAAAGTAATATGCATGTTCTCTGTGTACGATTCCCTTTCCTTTGCCATTAAGAAATCGATATATATAAATCAAAACCACTTCAGTTTTCTGGCTTCAGCAAAACCATTAAACAAAACGGAAAACTCCATAAACCAAGAAAAAATTAATAAAAATCGAAACAAATGAAAACAGCCTGAAGTCTACCAGTTCGGATACTTTGAAAGTGAAGCATCAAAAAAAAATGTCAGGATTTTACTGAATAGCGGGTATGTGACTGAAATGGGCCTTGGACGTGAAGGGGTAGGAATGATCGGCAAAAGTGGTGGCAGGATTTTGGGGTATGCTGAAGAAACTTGGCAGTTTACTACAAAAAAAAAAAGATATGGTGCATGTATGGGCGGACAACATGATGAAAGAATGGTGGAGTTTAGTTTACTGGCTTGCGTTTGACTAGGAGGAGAAGAAGCGATTAAAGAGTTGGGCGTGAAGGGGTCTACATGAATGAACTAGCTTGTAAAAAGTGGGAGGTTGGGTTCACATATGCTATGTACAGCGATGGGATTTGTTTGCATGCAGATGGTTTTAGTTTTGATCATGAAAAGGTGGGAGGCGCTGCTAACATACATGAGACATGGATGCGGTGAACTTCATGCATGGTCTATGGCGTGTGTCATGCGTAGGATGGGAGCAAGGATGTGGACATGTGATAGGCTAGTGGAGAGGGCGTTAGTATGTGGTTAAGTGAGGGTATCACATTCTACAGCAAACTGTTTCCATGTAAGGGGAACAACACTTGAATTTGGGACTTCAATACTGGATGCTTGTGTTACGGTATATTGGATGCTTGCATTCTATTATAGAGGAGACACTATTGTGCTTCGTGGATGGATGTGCGTGATTGGTCTTCGAGATGGCGTGTCTCCGATGCCGGGCAATCTCACACAAATGGAACTGGAGGACTTAGAAGCTGCGAAGGGGGAAAGATAACAGCAGCGATATTGGTTCGGGTATTAGCGGATTGTAGAGAAGGAATGGAGCGCGATGATTCATGTGAGGAAGGAGATGCATGAGTTACGGGAATAATGAACTGGCGGATCCAAGGGGTGCTGAAGTTCAGGTACTGGTTGATGTCTGTATAAGGGTGGTGAGAGGTATTCCGTGATCGGTGGCCAGCGTGAAATAAAGCTGAACGAAGTTAAAATAGGTATATCAATATGATCGTGGACTGGTATAAGGGACCAACGAATATCATGTATTTATCAGGTGCAAAATGGTTGGAGTGAAACCTTAACCAACAGATTGACATATTCTCAGGTGCGAAATGGATGTGCTGTGTAATCCTGACTATAATTTTGATTGCTCATGTTTTAACGCTGGAAAGAAAACCCCAGCTTTTACGTGAACAGTTCATGAGAATGTAAGTTGGACAATATTTTTCAAGACGCGGAAACAAAAGAACTGGCAACTGAAGAACAGGCTACGCTGAAGCATGAGAACAAAGTTGAGATGGACGGTGCATTTCGAGTTCGCTAGCTAGTGTGGAGCGAGCTTTTAAATAAATGGAACGTCGTCTGAAGCGTTGGAATTGTATGGGCACCAGCAACGCTCTGAAGCTAGTTTGGAGCAATTTAGAGCACGTTCGAATTTATGGCAGAATTGAACGTCGGGGTTAAAATCGACTGACGCAAATCGTTATTTAACGGTTAACGCGCAAAGTGAGTAAATTCATTAACTCTGATCTATTTTAAAATATTGTAATTATATTTTAAATAATGGTTGAATGCTGTGTGATGGTCTTTTAGGTAAATTACAATTAAATTGGTTAAAATATGTATATCGTTGCATATGTACACATCAATGGTTGGATACTGATTCCATCGATTATAATATTTCCTAGTATGGAATTAGTGTTAAGTTTGTTGACTAACATCTGTGGATGCAGGAAACCGGTTGGAGGAATCCAACCGGATTCCTCAATATTTATATGTACTGGTTGTTTTACATTATTTATATATGCACTGTTTAAACCCAAATGGCATTGAAACCCTGTATGGATATTATGTTGAATGGAAATTCAACATTTTTTTGATTTAATCAATAAAAGATATCGACTAAGAAAGTGGCAACAGTCGACCATAAACTCATTCTTTTGTTAAGAAGTTGATTGGCCATCAGGCAAATCAACGAAGTTAGTTATAAAAATATTATTTTTATAATTAAAGATAAGTTTAAACTATAATAGAAGTTCTATTATAAACTGGTATTTTATAGTTCGTTTTTATAAAGTAAATATAAACATTGTTTGATATTTAATAAAGTATGAAGTTGCAATTATCCGACAAGTAAATAATTTGGATAATTATTTTAAGGAAAACGATTAAGATATATTATTAGGTTAATTATATTAATCTAATGCAGTAAAGTAATTAGAATTAGTTAACGAATTAGCTGATGGTTTGAAGTGGACTAAATAAACCGGTTTATTGGAAAATAATTATTAGATTAAATAGGTCTTCAATTAATCTAATGATAATAGCTAAGAAATTAATTGTTTAAATTAATAAGATTTTCTAAATTATTAATTGCCCTTTTAATGAAACTTCAATGATTTTTGAACTAATATAATTAGATATTGTTTATATAGTAAGCAATTAATCTATTTTAGATTAATAATGAAGTAAACTGTTTTACATCAGAGATGAATAATTATTAGTCAATTATTTTTTCTTAAAGGAGATTCATTTAAAATGGTATTAAGTTTAATGAGATGTTTTACTTGAATTAAATAATTCGAATGAAAAGAGAATTATCAAAAGACAAAGAGCGTTAAATAGTTTTTGGGTAAAGGAGTTATAAATGGAGTTGTATAATTAGTGTTAGCCTACTTTGTGAAATAGGCTACACAAACATGAAAGAAATCAGTTATTGAAGAAAATTCTGCCAAGCATCCAGATCGGATCGGAGTACTTCAGACAAAATCAAACCAACATATGGCGAGAAAAGGGGTGCGTGCTAATCTGACCGGATCGGGGATGGTATATCCGATCCGAACCCCATTTGTTAAATCGATCCGATCCGAACCCAATTGTCAACTGCTACACCCCCATGATCTCCTAGATATTCGGGGCAGTTACATCCACTTCCTACCCATGTTGGCCATTAACTCGGTGCGGTGTCAACACTAAAATCCATATGAACCCAAAAGTGGCGGGATAGGAGCCACGTGGACCCGATCCGATCTGAATTCAGGAAGATTTTCCACCTATAAATACCACCTCAAAAGGCATTTGAAAGGATCTTTTGGCACTTTGAGAGTTTGAGTATCCTTGAGAACCGAATTCCAGTACTCCCAAATAATCCAAATCATCATTCAAGGTGTATTTTGAATATAATTGAGTGAATGTATATGAAAATTGAGTGAGATTGAGTGAATATCTTATTGTGCTTTCATCTACATCATCAAGCAAAGTGATATAAAGTGGACGTAGGCTCTTTAACGCCGAACCACTATAAATCTCGTGTCTTCTTTCTGTTTTTAATCTCATTTTATTAGAATTTTAGTCAATTTGGGTGTTAGAACCACTTTTTGGTCTAACATTTTGGTGCTTTCACTGAGAATCATTTGAATTCTCTGTATTTCTGGATTATCGTTCTACTTTTTGGACCGTTGAGTTCAAAGAAGTTAATCCCCAATTTCCGACGCTTTTAAGTACTTGTTGGTTGATTGTTGAAGAATTATGGCCAAAGGAAAAGGCAAGGAAGTTCAAACCAGTCGAGGGAATGAAGTTAGCGAAGATCAGTGAAACGCGGTCGTGACGAGGTCTCATGGGCACAGCTCGGGAGCGGATCAGACTGGCTCTGGAAATCCGAACCGGTCGTAGAGGGAAAGCTCCGATCCGACCCGAGTAGAAGATGTTGAAGAGGTGCGCTCCCCCAACCCGAACCGATCCGGCCAGGTCACTTTGCTCCGATCCGACCCGACTCTAGGTGATGCTGGAACCTCTACTCGAGGCCCTCCAAATGCTCCGACTCCAGCCACCAGGGCCAATGACCAAATCAATCCGTCTGTGCCTGTCACACAAGGAGATTTTTCGCACCTTCTAGACATGCTTGAGAGCAATAGGGAGGCTATGAGAATCCACGAGCGCACCAACCTTATGATGCAAGAGAATATGAGAACCATGAGTAGGGAGATTGGCAAGCTTCGCAGGCAGAGGACCCCTTCCCCAGTTCATCACACTGCAGTGGATCAGTCTTCTTCCTCAGAGGAAGAGCGACTTCGTGAAAGAAGGCCGCTTGAACGACCTCAGAATTTGGAAGAAATGGCTTTCGGATCTCTAGGATCCCGTGAAGATGCTGCTCGTGTGTTAGGACCCAATGACCCGAGCCTGAGAGAGCCTATGCTGTTACCAATGCGAGGATCTCATGTTCTGCCTAGAGATCCTAACCTTACAAACCCCACTCAGGGACAAAGCTTCAGCCCCTTCCTCCTGAGATCGACCGGGAACGTAAGGAGCAAAGCAGAGCAGAAGCCGTTAGAAGAAGGAGGGTGTCCCCTGATCAGGAGCCCATAGGAAACCCGAATATCAGGGCCAGGGAGCCTGAACGGCCCTTGACCAATGCTGATGTATGGGCTATGGTGTGCTAGATCATGTCTGAGAGTCGAAATTACACCAATGAAGATTATGGTATTGAGCAAAGCCATACTCCCTTTACTGACGACATTCTTAACTTTCAGTTCCCCAGACGATTTAATTTTCCGTGGATGGACAGATATAACGGGAGAACTAACCCGGGACAACATCTAATGCGATATGCTTGGTTTATGAATGCTGCGGCTGCTCCTGACGCTGTGAAGTGTAAGGCTTTCCAGATTTACTTAGAAGACGTAGCATTACTATGGTTTACCCGACTTTCTCCTCGATCGATATCGAATTTCAAAGAATTAAGTGAACGTTTTATGAATCAAATCTGACTTCACGCCCGAAAGTCTAAGACTGTTATCGAATTATCGAGAATTACGCAAGCACCGGGTGAGTCCTTGAAGTCGTATCTAGACCGTTTCAATTTAGCTGTAACAGAAGTCAGCGACCCTCATGAGCCTACCATCTTGATGGCCTTAATGGAGGGAGTTGATCCTGATTCCGAGTTTGGAGATTATCTTTCTGGGAAGCCGCCTCCCACAAGAGAGTTGTTTGATGAGAAGGCCAATATTCAGTTAATACGGGAGGAAGCAAGGGAAAACAGAAAGAGGAAGTACGGAGCGGCCTCAAAAGAAGCTGTTAAGAGTAATGTTGCTGTAAAGCAGTCTGGAGAAAGCTCTGGGAAAGTCGAAGTGAATGTTGGAAACAATAATAATGGAAACGGGGGCAACAGCAACCGTAATGGGAATGGTAATAGGAGAAACAGGAACCGAGGAAGTAATTCTTACAAAAGACCCCGGTTCCAGACTTTTGAAAATTATTCACCGTTGAATGATACGTTGGAGAACATTTATTTGGACACGTATAATGTTTTGCAGTACAAAAAACCACCGCCACGAGATTCGACAGAGAAAGAGATTGCTACCGAAAAATTTTGTTTATTTCACGGAACCCACGGACATTCAACGAACGAATGTCGACACTTGAGAGATGTGGTTGAGAAGTTGTTGCGTGAAGGTAAGTTGGATGAGTATAAGGCTGCCCCAAGGGACAGGGGGCAAGGAGGACAGGCCCCAAACCAGAATCAGTCTGTTCCCAAGCCTACAGCGCAACAAAAGGGCAAAGGGATTGTCATTAACATCATAGTAGGTGGACCCCATCCAGCCATCCACAGTTTCAGAGCAATGGACCAATACGTTAATGCAGTTAAGAACATAGATGTGGACGATGTAATGATTTGGAAGATATCACCCCTGTGAAACAGCATAGGACAATGTTCAATGATGTGGTGTTCCGTAGCAGAGACGACACTGGAATCTAATCGCCTACCGAAGATCCGTTGGTTATTACCACTACTATCGGGCCGACATTGGTTCATAAGGTACTAGTAGACAATGGAAGCTCTGTCAACATTCTGTTTAAGAAGTCATTTGATCATATGGGACTCGAGTCTGGAGATTTGAAGCGTTGTGAAGGTTGGATCCGTGGCTTCAATGGGGCATCGACAGCTCCAATGGGGTATATAGAGTTACTCGTGACGTTGGGACAAGGGGATCGTCGAAGGGTACGAATGCTTCAGTTCGTAGTGCTAGATATCGATTCGCCCTACAACGCTTTTTTAGGAAGGCTTGCCCTTGCAGAGTTCAGGGCTTGTATCGCACCATGGTGCTTATTGCTAAAGTTCCCAACTGAAGCCGGAACAGGAGTAATGAGGGGAGACCAAGTCTCCAGGCGAGCTTGTTATATTGCTGAATTAAAGATGTTGATGAAGGGACTCAACATCGATGCTAAAAGTACTTCACCTCCTCCAAAGGAGGGTTCGGCGTAGCAATTAGAGGGATCGGCTCCGAAGGAATTGCCCAAGGGAATGCCTTAGGACCTAGATCCCAGAGAAGATGAGGAACCTGAGGATAGAAAGGCAACTCCTAACAAAACGACAATGGATATACCCATTGATGAAGCTGATCTAGCAAAAAGTTTGAAGATTGGATCCCAGTTGGATCTGCACCGAGCCAAAGAACTGGCTGACTTTCTAAAGGCAAACCTGGATGTGTTTGCCTGGACCCACGCTGACATGTGTGGGATATCACCATCCATCATGAGTCATTCGCTGAGTATAAACCCGAAACACCCGCCTGTAAAGCAAAAAAGACGTATATTGGGCCCAGAGAGGTCGGCCGCTCTGAAAGAAGAAGTGGAGAAGCTGAAAGAGAACGCATTTATTAGAGATTCGACATTTCCCGACTGGATATCGAATCCTGTTTTGGTAAAGAAGTCAAACGGAAAGTGGCGGACGTGTATTGATTTTTCAGACTTGAACAAAGCCTGCCCGAAAGATAGCTTCCCACTCCCCAGAATAGTCCAGCTTGTGGATTCGACGGCGGTACATGAACTTCTTTCTTTTATGGATGCATACTATGTGTACAACCAGATTCCCATGCATGTTCCTGATCAAGAGCACACGAGCTTTATTACAAATTTAGGATTGTACTGCTACGTAGTCATGCCTTTCGGATTGAAAAATGCTGGAGCTACCTACCAACGCTTGGTGAACAGGATGTTTTATAACCAAATAGGGAAGACTATGGAGGTTTATGTGGATGATATGCTTGTCAAATCGAGACAGTCCTCTAGCCATACGCAAGACTTGGCAGAGATGTTCGGTATCCTGCGAAAGTATCGAACGAAGCTAAATCCTTTGAAGTGCTCGTTTGGGGTGGCATCTGGAAAGTTTCTAGGTTTCATCGTGAGCTCTCGAGGAATTGAAATTAATCCCAGTCAGATAGCAGTGATAAGGAACATTGAGGAACCACGAAGAATCAAGGATGTCCAAAGTTTTGCAGGGAAAGTGGCTGTGTTGAGTAGATTTATCTCCAAAGCAACAGACAAATGCGTCCCGTTTTTTGACCTAATAAAAAGGGGAAAGAAAAATTTTGAATGGACTCTGGACTATGTTGAGGCCTTTCGAAATCTATTGGACTTACTAGAGAGACCACCAATTTTGTCGAAGCCAATGGATCATGAAGAGCTGTTTGTTTACCTAACAGTTTCGGCTCATGCCGTTAGCACCGCCTTAGTCAGGGAAGAAGACAAGGTGCAAAGACCGGTATATTATGTAAGTAAGAAATTGGCAGCCGCAGAACGTAACTACCCAAGGATTGAGAAGCTTGGCTACAGCCTCCTGATCGCCTCCCGAAAACATTGCCATTATTTTCAAGCTCACCCAATAATCATATACACTGATCAGCCTCTGAGACAGGTATTGCAAAGACCTGAAGCATCAGGACGGTTGATCAAGTGGAATATTGAATTAAGTCAGTTTGATTTAAACTTTCAGCCGCGGAGATCGATCAGAGGGCAAGCTTTGGCTGATTTTATAGCAGAGTTCACAATTCCGGAGGAGGAACGATCGATGATAAGGTGGTCAAATCAGAGGAAGAATTAGAATTAGATCCATGGAAGTTACACAGACGAAGCCAAGAACAACTGAAGGTCTGGAGCTGGAGTCGTCTTAGTTACTCCTGAAGGACGATAATTATATTATGCTCTACGACTAGAATTTTCAGCGACCAATAATGACTCTGAATATGAAGCCCTGATTGCCGAGCTGAAACTTGCTAAGGAATTCGGAATAAAGGCATTAGATATATTCTACGATTCCAAAATAGTCGTCTGCCAAGTGCGAAAGGAGTTTGTGGCCCGGGGAAGGAGCTGTTGAGCAACTTGGAACAATATAACATAACGCATATCCCAAGAGCTAAAAACCAGAAGGCAGACCGGCTCGCGAAGCTGGCGAGTTCCGATAATCCGGAGGAAACCGAAATGGTTCCAATTGAGACGTTGGGATCGCCAAGCTTTGAGTTAATGGAAATTGAATTAGCTTTCGAAGTAGAACCGGAAAGGGAGTCATGGATGACCCCAATCAAGAATTTCCTTAGAAATGGAGTACTACCGCCAAAGAAAAGTGAGAGGCGAGCCATAGTTCGCAAAGCTACCAGATACGTCCTTCAAGATAATACCCTTTATCGGCAAGGATTTTCTATGCCCCTGTTACGGTGTATAGCGCACGATGACATCAAGCGTGTACTAAGGGAAGTACACGAAGGTGAGTGTGGAGATCATACAGGGGGTCAAACTTTAGCAAAAAAGGTGTTGCAGTATGGGTATTTCTGGCCCACTATTAATAAAGATGCAGCTGATTACTCACGACGCTGCGACAACTGCCAGAGGTTCGCCAAGATCCCCAGAGCACCACCGACCCAGCTCAAATCGATGGTGAGTCTGTGGCCGTTTGCCAATGGGGAATTGACATCATCGGAGTTCTACCGATTGCCAAAGGAGGAGCAAAGTATGCAATAGTCGCTGTGGACTATTTTACGAAGTGGGTGGAAGCTGAGCCCTTTACCAACATCACAGTGAGAAAGGTGATAAGTTTCGTGGTTAGAAATATCATATGCCGATTTTGGATTCCAAGGACCATTATAACTGATAATGGAACCCAGTTCGATGGCGCTGAATTTAGAAATTTCTGCCAGAAATACAAGATTGACAAGCGGTACACTGCAGTCGCCCATCCACAGTCGAATGGGCAAGTTGAAGCAATAAATAAAGTCATAAAATCCATCGTCAAGAAGCGGTTGGAGCGTGCAAAAGCAAAATGGGTGGATGAATTTCCCTTGGCTTTATGGGCTTATCGGACAACGTTTAAGACAGCTACCGGCCATACTCCTTTCTCCCTCTCATTTGGTTCAGAAGCGGTAATCCCGGTATAGCTTGAAGTTCCCTCCCACAGGGTGACATATTATGACCCGATGACGAATCGGGCACTCCTCCTCGAGTCCCTTGATGAAGTCGAAGAGAAAAGGGACGAGGAAGATTTGCGTGCGTCAAGACATCGACATCAGATGGCACGCTATTATGACAAGAAAGTTCGCTTTAGAACCTTTGAGCCAGGGGATTTGGTGCTAAAGCGAGTTTTTCCATCCCTTCCTCATCTCGGTCCAAAGTGGGAAGGACCATTCGCCGTCCAACGGAAACTTGAGATAGGAGCTTTCAAGTTAACAACCGTAGATGGTGAAGAAGTGCCTAGGGCTTGGAATGCCCAGCACTTGATGCGATATTTGAATTAGAGATGTTGTATTTTCTTTTGTTTTTTATGAATCCTGTAAAAAGGCATGACTTGACTAGAAAAGCCCGTTTATATTAACAAAAGATTATAAAGTGGACGTAGGCTATGACTTAGCTGAACCACTATAAAAATATCTTGTGTCATTTACTTTCCTGCATTATTTATACGATCGAAAAATATCCTATCATGACTGTGAAACACGAAATGTTAAACTGAACTTAAAAGACTGGGGATGACCCATGTGCAGGAGTAAATAAAATGACTGACTGTATGACCAAATACAGAAGAATGGGACGACGACATTCTTAACTCTAACTCTCAAGAATCGAGAGAGAGTATAAAGGACGGGAAGACGACGTCCTCTGAGGCGTGAAGGTGCACCCAGATGAGAGACTGCCTCAGTGAAAACTCTAACCTGGAAATGAGACAGGAGAGTATAAATATGCCAGAAAGAACAGGCATCAATGATGAAAGGAACATGGCCCCCATCAGAGAATCGGGGACATTTGAACTCTTTAATTTAATTTAATCTTGAATAGTTCTTTCTTAGTTATTCGAGATTGACTGAGGGCATGTATACGTATACATGTTTCCTCCAGCAAGGACTTCATTATATGACTTTAATTTGACATACTTGTGTATTTTCATTTAAGTACTGAACTAAAAATTATTAGACATTGCAGGAAATAAACTATTTTTATTCACAAACATGTGAGTTTGTACAAGGAAAACAAGCAAAAAAGAAGATTCAAGGGTCGCGCTCGCTGCAACAATTGTGGGCCAATCAAAAAGCCATAAACAAAGCACTTCATCACCTAGACCTTGGATTGGACTTGGATTTTTTAGCAGCCTTCTGAGCATCCTTCGCCTCCCTTTCGGCATCGGTTAGAACGCGCCTTTGTTTTTTCTTCCCAATGACCGAAGTGCTGGAATCGGTTGATTTTTTCCCAGGAGTTGGAACACAGGAATCAAGAGAAGACTTTTTAGCAAGCTCTTCTGTAATAGACCTAGTCGAAAGCTTAACAACTAACCTTTATCCAGCATCCACCACTGCAAGAGGCTTAAGGCTTTCGGGGCCCAGGTCTTCAAATTTTTGCTGCATACGTCTATCTTGTTCGGCTTTCATTTCAGCCAGAGTGATGTCATCAGCGCTTTTAGGATCCCCGATTATAGCCACGTCAGGGTCTTCCTCGTGCCCTTCGCCATCGCCATCGTCTTTCAAGGCATCTATCATCTCGTCGTCATGAGGAGCATCAGCCTTAGGCAATTCAGTTCCCCTTCCTGACTCTACTGTAGCAGCCTTGTCCTTCTCCCCTTGAGCCTTCTCCGCGGGCTTTGCTCCGGTAGTGGTTCCCTGGGGCACGTCTGTCCTCTCGGTCGGTTCAACACCTACAGAATGAGAAACAACGGTTATCAAATCAGGAGAAGATAAGGGGTCCTTCATTGATTGCCCGATTATGTGATGAAAAGTGGAGACAGCTTTGACGAATTGAGGTGAAAAGGTAGAAATACCTTCCGATGACTTCTCAGCAGGAGTGACTGTCGTCTCCGACGCCGTCTCGGGTATGGGGGATAAAAGAGATGCCTGAGGGATCCCCGGGTTTTCGGGGTCATATCCCTCTACTTCAGAAGTTTCAGAGGCAATGGAAGAAGAACCAGCCTCAGAGATGTTCTTTTGTTTAGCCTTCCGCTTCTCTTCCTCCATAGTAGCAGCGATGAGGCGACGTCCCTCAGCTAGGCGTTCTGGTTCATCATCTCTTAGATATTTCTCCATAAGTTTGTCCTCGTCGACGAATTCTACCTTGAGTTCCTCTTTCTCCCATTCAACGATTTGACTCCATACTTGGACCAAGGTAGTCGGATAATCTTCGATCCAAGAGATGTTTCGGCGGCGGATTATATGCGCAAAGAATTCGATCATTAGTTCGCCGAAACCATGCACTTCCTCTTCAGCCTCTGACAACTGCTTGCGGGTCTCTTCGGCGGATTTAATAACACTTTCAACATTACCCTCCGCTAGGGAAGCCCTATTCTCGGCCTCTACCAACTTGGAAGCCAAGTCAGCGTTGCGTTTTTCCAATTCAGTGTTCTTCCTCGCTAACTCGGCCTTTTCTTGCTCAAGAGCGGTGAAAGCAAGTTGCATTTTGGCATTATCCGATTTAGCATCTTCTGCTTGCTTTTTCATCTCCAAGCGCTCTTGACTATGAGACTCGAGCAAGTCATGATGATGTTTTTGTAGCTCTTCAAACTGCTGCTTGAAGTTGGTAGCGTCCCGCTGAGCAACGACAAGTTTGGCCTGTGTATTCTCAAGGTCTTTCTCCAAGTTCTTCAAGGCTTTTGCATCAGCCGCTGCAGTGTTTTTCATTGACTCAGTATCCGTGATTAAAGTTCGAATGATTCTGGAGAGGTTACGCGAATACTTGAACATTTCTGAATATTGTTTCTCCACTGCATCAATCTTGGCTTTGGCCTCGTCAGCCCACCTTTAGGAAATAGGCTCAAGAGCGGGTAAGAAAGTCAGGTTTTCAAAGTAGTGTTCAGGGAATTGTTTCTCCAAATATGCCCACTTGACTTTAGCTTCAACATCCAATGGTGGTAGCTCAGTATCCTTAGGATGAGCGGGCACGACGGCCGTATCACCCTTCCTAGGTCACTTATCGGAAACCTTATGTTTATCTCAAGAGCTGGTTTCTTTTGGCGGACTTCTTTCCCTACCACGTTTTTCTTGAGAAGAGGTTTGATCTTTTGACTGCGACGTGTCTTCTCCTCGACGGCCTTGATAGCCTTTGTATCGTTCTAAATCCGACCGAACGGGGGAGCGAGAGCGCGAGGTCCGCGACTGATAAGAGTCATAAGGCCTTCTATCCTCTCTACCCCGGCCTTCGCGACGATCATGCACAGCATCAGAAGGGGGTCCAGTCATGCTGCGACGAAGTTTCCTGAAGTCATAGTAAGCACGAGACATTGTACCTGTGCAACAATACAAATGGAATTCAGAATCAGTATTCTCATGAAAATTAAGTGCTGTGAAATGTGGTGTTATTGTGTTAAGTGCATCCTAAGTGGTGTTCCCCCCGACAAACCCGAGTCCGAAACCAGACTAGCGCGAGTGGGCGCTTTGGCCTTAGCGGGAGTAGTCTCTTCTGAAGAAGTAAAAACTAAAGGATTTGTACCAAAATCCTATGAAGTGTAGATAGTTTCAGGTAAGGGGAGATCTCCTAAACCCTGAAATATAGGATCATCGGTACTAGGGGCATCTCCCTGGGAAGCATCTATTGGTGGTTCATCGGAAGACGTCGACTTTTCAGGAGAGATAGTATCCTCAGGGACGATGTACCCTTCTCGGTGCTTTTCGGCTATGTTGGCCAGCTCGTCATCCTGAGTCGAAGACGGAGAAGGTGAAGTTCGAAGTGGCATTGTGGGAGTTTTCGAGCTCTCGCCCGTTTCTGGAATTACGTCCACTGGGGGGATGTGCACATATGGACCCGACCCGTGACCTATGCTACGGGTAATGGACAACAACCCACGAAGATGAAGGTATTCATCCTTAAGAACACCGTCGATGGTCAAGAACTTTTGGTCACCATTGAGCAACTGGTGTAAACGATCAAAGTATAATTGACCTAATATTTGCTTTGGGTTGCCAACTGCGGATAAAAATGAAAGCAAGTTAGTATGTCAACATGAACACTTAAAGCTGGAGTCTGGAAAATAGATGTTTTACTTGATTTGGTCCATCTCCTAGCGCACCCCGGTTGTTGTTTAATATAAAACCATTCAGGTTTTGGATCGCTGGCTTTACTGCTAAATGGAACGGTGATGATCTTTCTTTTCGGAACTGATTCAAAGTACGAGAAGGAGGGAGTCTCTTGGGTCCGATGTTTGAAATTATAAAAGAAATGGATATCATCGAAGGTTGGTTCTATGCCTAGAATCTCTTTGTATGCTACATATAAGGTATATAGGTAAGCATATGAGTTGGGATGCAGCTGCATGGGGGCAATCCGTATTTGTCTTAGAAAGTCGACAACAAAAGGAGAAAACGGTGGAATAGCCCCAACCATGTACATCAATCGGGTGATTGCCATAAATCCTTCTGGAGGATTGTGAGGACGGTCAGTTTTCGATGGCACCAAGGTATCCCTTTTTAGTATCCCGTGCTTTAGGCGTATTCGAACAAGTCTGTCGTTGTCAATCGTCGATTCAACAAAATCTTGGGGTGATTCCAATATGATGGCAGACTCAAATTCATCAGGAGCTCGATTATCTCCAATCTCTCCTTCCTCTTCATAGCCCAGAGAAACTTCACCCTCAGAAGACACATTATCGCTTTCATGAGTCTCTACCTCGTAATCTGGGCCTTCATCATCCCACTCTGGATCTGAGGAAGAAGATATTTCATCAAGAGTGATCTTCTGGGACGTCTTTGGAATTTCTCTCTTTTCAGCTAATCTAGATGAACGTCTTGTTGTCATTGTCACTAAACTATTGAAGAAGCAATAGCACAAGTCAAAGTGAGTTAGCCAGTGTTCCCCTATGCATGTGTATGAACTAAAGTGTATACGGTGTGTGCAGAAGATAAAAATTAAACACTTAGAAGCGTAATGTAAAGTTCTAACGATGAAGTGATGTTCGGAATAGTTCTTGATGTTCGTTTGTGTTCGCAAGGCACTATCCTAACTGTTCATGAAGTTGGAAGTTACGTCAAATTTTGATTTAGCCAATTGGACAAATTCTTGTGCTTGAAGATTGGACTGCTTCGGTTCGGTTCGGATATGCACATTGGGATCGGATCGGATGCAAAACCGTGCTTTGGTCAGAAGTAGACATCCAATCGGACCGGTTCGGGAGTGTGTATTCAGAGCGAACCGGTATGGCTTGAGTACTAACGCCCCTTTTTCCTTGTTTCTTACCCCGTCCCGACCCGGTAGAGTAAACTTCGCCTCCCCTCTTTGACTTTTGTTCCGACCCGATCCGGTCTTGTGAACCTCTCACCCTTTTCTTCTCCTCCATCTCCCATGCTTCCTCACCCGAACCGATCCCCCATGTTCTTCGTCTTTTTCTGCCTCCTCAACCACAACCGAACCCAATCCCGTCTCCAAAACTCCAATTGGGACTGAGCAAATACCATCTTCCACCTCCCAACGCCTCGAGGTGATGGCGGACCCACCGATGACAACATCGTGGGAGGAGAAAGCCATAGCGTCGAAGCCAAGCAACAATCATGCCCAAATCGTTCGATTTTACCACAAGTCAAAGCTGAAAACGATTATAGCGAGATGATTTAAGATTATAAAACTACCTATATGATTGATTCAGGAATTAGAACGAGAGTTTTGGGGTTTTAGACGTCTAGGGTTTCGTTCTCTTGTTGGGGCAATTTCTGGAGAAGTGATGGAAATAAAAAGAAGAAGAAAAGATGGAAATAGGGCAACGGATTTATACAGGGTGCGAGATGACCCTTAGTATTCCCACTTTTCACTCCGTTCGGACTGGAATCCGAACCCCTAAACATATGTTTGGCCCGTTATTTTGGTGATGGCGGATTTAAAAGGGAACCTATCCAGACTAGAACATAAGCCTATGTATATACTCGTGGCCCATCGGTTTAAGCAATCACAAGTCGAAGAGCAAGAGCCATTCGGACCGGAATGCGAGCTTATATGATCCGAACCCGGATGGAATAGCGCACACTGAAGTGATATTTAAACTGAGTTTAAAGAAAAATAAAGAAAAAGATTACCTGGAGGGACTGCTGGAAATTGCAAAGGATTCTCAAATTTGTTAAAAATAAAGGAAATAATCCAAACGTTATGTGACGTATATATAGATATCAAGAGACGCAGCTTTCTGAAACGATGTATCTTTATACATCAATGAAAATGACTTCTCAACGACTCAAAATTAAAGATCAATGTACAGATGATATCAAGGCACACTTCATCTTCGATAGAAGCATCCCTTGAGGGGGCAAAATGTTAGCCTACTTTGTGAAATAGGCTACACAAAGATGAAAGAAATCAGTTATTGAAGAAAATTCTGCCAAGCATCCGGATCGGATCGGAGTACTTCAGACAAAATCAAACCAACATACGACGAGAAAAGGGCCGCGTGCTAATCTGACCGGATCGGGGATGGTATATCCGATCCGAACCCCATTTGTTAAATCGATCCGATCAGAACCCAGTTGTCAACTGTTACACCCCCATGATCTCCTAGATATTCGGGGCAGTTACATCCACTTCCTACCCATGTTGGCCACTAACTCGGTGCGGTGTCAACACTAAAATCCATATGAACCCGAAAGTGGTGGGATAGGAGCCACGTGGACCCGACCCGATACGAATTCAGGAAGATTTTCCACCTATAAATACCACCTCAAAAGGCATTTGAAAGGATATTTTGGCACTTTGAGAGCTTGAGTATCCTTGAGAACCGAATTCCAGTACTCCCAAATAATCCAAATCATCATTCAAGGTGTATTTTGAATATAATTGAGTGAATGTATATGAAAATTGATTGAGTGAATATCTTATTGTACTTTCATCTACATCATCAAGCAAAGTGATATAAAGTGGACGTGGGCTCTTTAATGCCGAACCACTATAAATCTCGTGTCTTCTTTCTGTTTTTAATCTCAATTTATTAGAATTTTAGTCAATTTGGGTGTTAGAACCACTTTTTGGTCTAACAATGAGATTGAAGTGAAGGGTTAATATTTGATATAAATAGCCATAAACAACGGTGATTTCAAAGTAATTATATGGCGTTATAAAACTATATTGAAAAAATTAAACAAGAAATACGAATTGATCGAGATTTGAAATAATAAGGGGTTAGAGTTACGAGCTTGTTTCTATTCTAAGATAAGAACGTTGTCGATCAAGGTCTGAGAGGTAAATAAAATATCCCAACTTGAACGGCTTCACTATTATCGAGGAATGATATCAGTTTGTAATGGAAAGAGATGTCAAGATTAGTATAAAGAGAATATGGCAGCGGATTGCAAGTTTTCGAACTATAACGATAAAGTAACGTTGTTAAGCAAACTTAAGCGTGATATTTATATACAACATTATCCCTAAGGAATGGAAACAGTTTGGTTTGAAATCCGCTCATTCTAAAGTAATAAGTAACAATGTATGTCCAAAGAGATATAGGAATGTTATGTTGGGAACAAAGACGAATAATTGATATTCAATATATTTCTCGTATTAAATGGAAATCTTTAAGTATGGAAATTGATAAAAACATTAATGATAAAATATGTCGTTCGACATTGGTTTTAGGTCATATAAGATATGATAATCGAATATTGAATAGATTTTATATATATATCGCTATTTCCAAAGTACAAGAAGGTTAAAGGAGTTTTTGAAATATGATGTAATATTTCCGAGAAAAGGGAAATCAAGAAGGGTTTATAAAAATATGGGAAGCTAGAAAATTAATATTTATATATAAAAAGAGCCAGATATTGTGTGATGTTTAGTTGTACATTTGAATGGATGTTTGTTTTTACTTCAATAGTTAAATAACTGACTATTGAAGTATTTTGACCATCTTTGTCAATACGGAGAGACCGGTTCGATATATTATCCGAAAACACTCCGTATAGGCATAAGCGCTGCGAATTAGATTATGCTAAAGATAATTGAAGACGGAGTGAAATGCAAGGGTCGTTCTGCTCCAGAATGGTGCTTTCTGTTTGTCCAGTCCCAGGACAACTTGTGCGGATGAGTGTCTGACAAAGTATACCTAATAAATCACGTATGGTTGATCTCTTAAAGGTATTACGTCTGGTGGCGGAGGAATTCATTCCTCTTAGCCTTTTATACCCGTGATATTTTTGGAAATCGATTTGTGAATTGATGGGTTTGACGATGTGGCATTCAAAGTGAACGGTGACCAGATGTTCTAAAAAGACTAACGTAGCCTTAAGCCTCACAACCAGGAAATGACAAAAATCGGGCAGGCAGCATGGCTAGGTGGCTCATTCCCAAGCAGGGTATATTTGTCACCAATCTAGAGAAAATTCATTATTTATTCTTCTTTTGATTCTGTATCTTACGGATTACGGTTAGATGGCCAACAACCGTGAGTGACAATATATTCGATACACTCAAGCTAAATGAGTGGTCGGTCATGTATGGGCCAGGTTTCAGGATGTTCTTGTTAAACCCCAATGTATCCCTTCTAGAGTACAATGATCGGGAGGTGGTGCCATACCTTGTCATAGTTGGAATCCAATCTCCAATAAACGCCCTATGGTTTTTGATTTTATACTGCGTATGTGGAGCGTGAGATGCAAACGTTGTGCTATTTGATTATTTATTTGATTATACCTTAGTATAATATCACTGTATTTTGATATCAAAAATGGTTTGGTTATAGTAAGGTAAAAATTGTCTGTGTTTATGTGTGGGCTGGTCTTACTATCACTTTTTTTTCAAAGGATTTTTCAAAGTTAAACAAATTGGTTGGAGTTTACTCACACCAGTTCCATGACCGACCCAGAATTTATTTTGTGTGTTTTCCCTCTTGGGTGCCCAAATTTGTACGGGAAGTCAAGTGTTTAGGCTTTGCAGATTCACTTGGAGGAGCTCAAAGCAGGAAGCTTCACCGCTAGTTATTAGAGATTATTTCCGCTGTGATGTATATGAGTTATACTCTGATATGGTATGTATATACAAATTCAGTTTTGTATTTCAAGATTTTGTTATATAATATATTTTATTCATTCCGTTGTGAGCTTCGTGTTTACTCTGATTCTATTTAGTTGTGTTCTTCTTCTTCTTCTATTCTATTAGTTCTATCTTATCTTTCTCATCCTCTAACTTCTTTCTATTAATGACCCGGTGTTTTCAATACTTGAATAGTCAACATGGTGTTTGATGTTGAATTTCTGGGTCGAAAATTTCGCGGCCGTTACAGTGGTATCAGAGCTGAAGATTAAGTTATTACCTTGGCTCTGTGGCGTAACTCAATAGAGATGGAGTTAGTAATACTCTAGATTGAGTTGAGTGTATATATATATGAGCGCGTATTTGTAAATTAGTATAAAAACTATTTTGTATTGTGTTGATTGATATGTTGAGTGGTATATAAATTATGATCATCGCATTTCGCTGACGTGGTTGATAGGGATTTATAAACGCTTAGATAGAGCAATTCGGCACAATATTGTTTTAAAATTGGGTAACTAAAATAATTTTACCTAAAATATATTTTAATATAAAAAGAAGTATAAATTTTTGAGATTATTATAATATATTGGATATGTTGATCGTAATCGAATAAGATCATAATTGAGTTGGTTGTGTAAATAACCAATCGAAATTCATAATAGACGAAATTTGATGGATTAAATCTAAATTTAAAGCCAGAATTGAAATAAACCTCTAGAAACTTGGAAAAGTGTTGTAAATGAATTTTGAATTGAATATATGAGAAATTTAAAATCCTAGGAGAGATTTGGAAATGTATTTCAAGCATTTAGAAAGGATATTTGGAAGTAAATTCCAAGATAAAAGTGTTTGAAAAATAAGTTTTGAATATGATATAGTATTGAGCTCACTTTGGCTACCGGAAAATAATACCGATGATGGATGGCCACATCATCAGTATTGATTTTTGAGTTTCTAAAGTGACGGATTACTACCAAAAGATATTGGTTTGAAAATTGTTTTGAGAAAACAAATTATTTTGAATCCTGAAAAGGAATATTTATTCTGGAAAGGCAAAGCTGTTTAAAAACTTATGGGACGATATTGTTTTAAATTAAAACAAGTATACAAGATGAATTTGAAATGATGGAAATAAATTTTACTTAAGAAGTTAAGTAAAGATTGTCAAAGCAAATGGAGATTAACAAAAACAGTTAAGGAGAAATTAAATTTGATGGAAAATGGTACTAAAATAAAACTGGAATTGAATTGAAGACGATTAAGTGGAAATTGAGATGGAATAGGATTTAACTTGGCAAAGTAATTGAACTTGTGAAATAAGATTTTTGGAATGGAACTGAATATTGTTATGGAATTGAATTGTTGAGTAAGTATTTGAAACTGAGATCAGAACTAGAGTTTGAAATGACGTCTGATTTGGGTATAAGTGAAGGAATGGGTTGGAGAATAAATTGATTGGAGATCAGTTGGAAATGTTTGGAAGTATGCTGGTTTGATAGCAGATGGCAGAGGTAGAGATGAGTGCCCAGCAGAGAAGGTACACGTTTATATTTATATGGGTATGAGATTTATGAGCTATTTTTTGCAAACCCTTGGCTATTCTATTTTTGGGATTGAAGAAGGCCTAGAAAGACAAGTTGTAGTAGTATCGAATGAGCCGTGCAGAGGAGATGCTGGCGGAATTCTTCGAAAATTTAAGCTGTTAGGAAATTTTTAGAATTTCTGAAAGTATTTGTTAATAAGAAGAAAGTAATATTTTAATTGGAATTAATCGGTTCAGTTGATACAAAATTTAAGAAATTAAATACATTTTAATCTGGTTATAATAGGAATTGTAACAATTTTTTTCCTACCTTAGTAATTTCGGGGACGAAATTCTTTTAAGGGGGAAGGAATGTAACGTCCCGCATTTTTATCGGTTTGTATTTGAATATTTAAATCAGTTTAAATATTGAATATGTAATATAAGTGGATTTATATATTAATTAAAACGAAGTTGAACGTATAAAAATATTAAATATAATTGAGCCCGTAATATGGCGGCAGTTCGTAAATTAACATTTTAAACTTCAACTGAGCGTACAGATCTGTTACAAGTCGAATTTTTTCGAAACAAGAAATATTGGAATCTGTTTAACTATATTTTTCTAACGGAAGTGAAAAATGGATATTTCGTCGTATAGATTGCAAGATATGTCCAAATCAAGTATTCAGAAAGTCGCTATGAAATCGTATATGGACCATAATGGTTTATTTAATATAATTAAATGTTGGTTCCGAATTTGGACACCCTTTGAGATGTAGTGATAATTTAATTTTTAGAAATTTACTATAGTTTTTAATTCGCAAAATAAGCTACTTTTTATTTTGGAGTATTTTACACCCTATATCAACATTTCAGGGTTTCATAGAATCAGTTAACGGACTTATATTATTATATTTTTGAGATCGTGGGACAATGCTCCTCTTCCCGGTATTTTTATTTTAGTCAACAACAGTCTGTATATGGACGAAGTTTTATATAACGTAGTACCGAAATTTTGTAAACTTAAACAAATTAAGACATCCGCACGTTTTCTGTTTTGACCCCTTACTCATCTATACAAAGTCTCACGTCCTATATCCTATACAAAGTCTCCCTCACGTCCTCTCCTTATATACGCGAAGTCAAGTCTTCTGCAAACCTCATACTTTGGGGTTAAGTAAACTAGGTACAGGTAGAGAAACTAGGTGTATAATATTGTTTTCAAATCCTTTCATGCTAAGAAAGAATGCCTATCATATTTTTAACTCACTAGCCTAATTTCCATCACTTCACTGTACATCTCCTTTCACGCAAGAAAATACAAACGTAAGGACTAAAATTTGTCAATAGCTAATACCCTAGGTTTGTCCTCTTCACTCTTCATCAACCTGACTTCGCAATTAAGTTTTTGTACTCCAATTCCTTAACAGCAAAGTAATATGCACGTTCTCTGTGTACGATTCCCTTTCCTTTGCCATTAAGAAATCTACATATATAAATAAACGAAACCACTTCAGTTTTCTGGCTTTAGAAAAACCACTAAACAACACAGAAAAACTCCATAAACCAAGAAAAAATTGATAAAAATCGAAACAAATGAAAACAGCTGGAAGTCTACCTGTTCGGATACTTTGAAAGTGAAGCATCAAAAAAAATGTCGGGATTTTACTGAATGGCGGGTATGTGATTGAAAGGGGTAGGAGTGATCAACAAAAGTGGTGGCAGGCTTTTGGGGTATGCTGAAGAAACTTGGCAGATTACTAAAAGAAAGAAGATATGGTGCATGTATGGGCGGACAGTATGATGGAAGCACGGTGGAGTTTAGTTTACTGGCTTGCGTTTAACTAGGAGGAGAAGAAGCGATTGAAGAGTTGGGCGTGAAGGGGTCTACATGAATGTACGTAGCTTGTAAAAAGTGGGAGGTTGGGTTCACATACGCTATGTACAGCGATGGGATTTGTTTGCATGCAGATGGTTTTAGTTTTAATCATGAAAAGGTGGGAGGCGCTGTTAACATACAGGAGACATGGATGTGGTGAACTTCATGCGTGGACTGTGGCGTGTGTCATGCGTAGGATGGGAGCAAAGATGTGGACATGTGATAGGCTAGTGGAGAGGGCGTTAGTTTCGGTTAAGTGAGGGTATCACATACTAGAGCAAACCGTTTCCATGTAAGGGGAACAACACTTGAATTTGGGACTCGAAGATTGTAGGCATGCGTGGCGGTATACTAAATGCTTGTGTTCTATTGTGGAGGAGACGCTATTTTGCTTCGTGGATGGATGTGTGTGATTGGTCTTCAAGATGGGGTGCCTCCGATGCCGGGCAATCTCATGCAAGTGGAACCGGAGGACTTAGAAGCTGCGAAGGGGGAAAGATAACAGCAACGATATCGGTTCGGGTATTAGCGGATTGTAGAGAAGGAATGGAGCGCGATGATTCATGTGAGGAAGGAGATGCATGAGTTACGAGAATACTGAATTGGCGGATCCAAGGGGTGCTGAAGTTCAGGTACGGGTTGATGTCTGTATAAGGGTGGTGAGAGGTATTCCGTGATTGATTGCTCATGTTTTTAACGCTGGAAAGAAAACCCCAGCTTTTACGTGAACAGTTCATGAGAATGTAAGTTGGACAATATTGTTCAAGACGCAGAAACAAAAGAACCGGTAACTGAAGAACAGGCTACGCTGAAGCATGCGAACATAGTTGGGATGGACGGTGCGTTTCGAGTTCGCTAGCTAGTGTGGAGCGGGCTTTTAAATAAATGGAACGCAATCTGAAGCGTTGGAATTGTACGTACACCGGCTATGAAGCTAGTTTGGAGCAATTTAGAGCACGTTCGAATTTATGGCAGAATTGAACGCCAAGGTTAAAATCGACAGATGCAAATTGTTATTTAACGGTTAACGCGCAAAGTGAGTAAATTCACTAACTCTGATCTATTTTAAAATATTGTAATTATATTTTAAATAATGGTTGAATGTTGTGTGATGGTCGTTTAGGTAGATTACAATTAAATTGGTTAAATATATAATTCGTTGCATATGTACACATCATTGGTTGGATACTGATTCCATCGATTGTAATATTCCCTAGTATGGAATTAGTGTTAATTGTGTTGACTAACATCTGCGGATGCAGGAAACCGGTTGGAGGAATCCAACCGGATTCCTCAATATTTATATGTACTGGTTGTTTTACATTATTTATATATGCACTGTTTGAACCCAAATGACATTGAAACACTGTATGGATATTGGTGTTGAATGGAAATTCAACATTTTTTGATTTAATCAATAGAAGATATCGACTAAGAAAGTGGCAACAGTCGACCATAAACTCATTCTTTTGTTAAGAAGTTGATTGGCCATCAGGCAAATCAACGAAGTTAGTTATAAAAATTATATTTTTATAATTAAAGCAATGTTTAAACTATAATAGAATTTCTATTATAAACTGGTATTTTATAGTTCGTTTTTATAAAGTAAATATAAACGTTATTTGATATTTAATAAAGTATAAAGCTATAATTATCTGACAAGTAAATAATTTGGATAATTATTTTAAGGCAAATGGTTAAGATATATTATTAGGTTAATCATATTAATCTAATGAAGTAAAGTAATTAGAATTAGTTAACGAAATAGCTAATGGTTTGAAGTGGACTAAATCAACCGGTTTATTGGAAAATAATTATTAGATTAAATAGGTCTTCAATTAATCTAATGATAATAGCTTAGAAATTAATTGTTTAAATTAATAATATTTTATAAATTATTAATTGTCCTTTTAATGAAAATTGAATGATTTTTGAACTAATATAATTAGTTATTGTTTATAAAGTAAGCAATTAATCTATTTTAGATTAATAATGAAGTAAACTATTTTACTTCAGAGATGAATAATTATTAGTCAATTATTGTTGCTCAAAGGAGATTCATTTAAAATGGTATTAAGTGTAATGAGATGTTTTACTTGAATTAAATGATTCGAATGAAAAGATAATTATCAAAAGATAAAGAGCGTTAAAGAGTTTTTGGGTAAAGGAGTTATAAATGGAGTTGTATAATGAGATTGAAGTGAAGGTTTAATATTTGATATAAATAGCCATAAACAACGGAGATTTCAAAGTAAGTATATGGCGTTATAAAACTATATTGTAAAAATGAAACAAGAAATACGGATTGATCGGGATTAGAAATAATAAGGGGTTAGAGTTACGGGCTTATTTCTATTCTAAGATAAGAACGTTGTCGATCAAGGTCTGAGAGGTAAATAAAATACCCCAACTTGAACGACTTCACTATTATCGAGGAATAATATCAGTTTGTAACGGAAAGAGATGTCAAGATTAGTATAAAGAGAATATGGCAGCGTATTGCAAGTTTTCGAACTATAACGATAAAGTAACGTTGTTAAGAAAACTTAAGCATGATATTTATATACAACACTATCCCTAGGGACTGGGAACAGTTTGGTTTGAAATCCGCTCATTCTAAAGTAATAAGTAACGATGTTTGTCCAAAGAAATATAGGAGTGTTATGTTGGGAACAAAGACGAATAATTGAGATTCAATATATTTCCCATATTAAATGGAAATCTTCAAGTTTGGAAATTGATAAAAACATTAATGATAAAAATGTCGTTCGACATTGGTTTTAGGTCATATAAGATATGATAATATAATATTGAATAGATTATATATATATATATTGCTATTTCCAAAGTAAAGGAAGGCCAAAGGAGTTTTTGAAATATGATGTAATATTTTCGAGAAAAGGGAAATCAAGAAGAGTTTATAAAAATATGGGAAGCTAGAAAATTAATATTTATATATAAAAAGAGCCAGAGATTGTGTGATGTTTAGTTGTACATTTGAACGGATGTTTTTTTTGCTTCGATAGTTAAATAACCAACTATCGAAGTGTTTTGACCATCGTTGTCAATACGGAGAGATCGGTTGGATATATTATCCGAAAATCACTCCGTATAGGTATAAGCGCTGCGAATTAGACTATGCTAAAGGTAACTAAAGACGGAGTGAAATGCAAGGGGCGTTCTGTTCCAGAATGGTGCTTTCTGTTTGTCCAGTCCCAGGACAACTTGTACGGATGAGTGTCTGATAGAGTATACCTAATAAATCACGTACGGTTGATCTCTTAAAGGTATTGCGCCTGGAGGTGGAGGAATTCGTTCCTCTTAGCTTTTTATACCCGTGATATTTTTGGAAATCGATTAGTGACGAGTTTGACGATGTGGCATTCAAAGTGAATGGTGACCAGATGTTCTAAAAAGATTAACATAGCCTCAAGCCTCACAACCAGGAAATGACAAAAATCGTGCAGGAAGCATATCTAGGTGGGTCATTCCCAAGCAGGGTATATTTTTCACCAATCTAGAGAAAATTCATTATTTATTCTTCTTTCGATTCTGTATCTTATGAATTACGGTTGGAGGGCCAGCAACCGTGGGTGACAATATATTCGATACACTCAAGCTAAATGAGTGGTCGGTCATGTGTGGGCCGGGTTGCAAGATGTTCTTGTTGAACCCCAGTGTATCCCCTCTAGAGTACACTTATCGGGAGGTGGTCCCATACCTTGTCATAGTGGAATCCTGTAGTGTCCCGAATGACCAAATAACACAAGTCCAACCCAAATTACACTGGAAACCAGAAAACTAATAGAAAGAAAACAGATGGTGAGACTAGATAAGATAGAAACTTAGAATAGAAGAAGAAGAACATGCAACATCAGAGTAAACACGAATCTCACAGCGGAACGAACAACATATAATAGATACATAACTTTGAAATAAAATCATTATATGTATACAGTAACATTATCAGAGTATAACACTTACAATACAGCGGAAATAACTATAGCAATAAAATCCTGAAGCCTCCTGCTCCAAGCTCTCCAAGTATACCTGTAAAATCATGACTACTTGACTAAAATACTTAATGATCCCCAAATCACCACATTAACTCAATCCCTTCTTCAGGCCCATTAACTTTAAACCCACCCCGTCTACACAGTATCTCCTTCCTCAACATTTTCGCACTCCAGTACACATCCCCATAAAAACATCACCGAAATCCATCAGAACTCACCACCGTTCACCAAATCGGAATTAGCACTGAACTCCTCATCTCAAACCGCGCCTGCTCACCATCACAGCGCCTCCTCCGATGTCCTCGTCTGAGTTGCGACATCGAACCCAGCAAAAGCCCCACCTTTAAATCGTGCGACACCTTCAGGCATGAAATCCGACCAAACTTCGCCGACCTTTATCTTCTTCAACCCCGAGTTCAACTCCACCGTCACCCAAGCCCAACACCTCCTACATCAGCACCAATCCCCAAACCTTGCCGTCGCTGTCCTACGGTCCAGCGAACCCAAGGAACTTCGAACATGATGAAACACACATAGAGATGTAGAGAATCTCCTGTGGAACTCAAATATATATATTACTTGATTTTAGGAATTTCATACGGTTTTGTTTTGATTTATTTGCTCACGATCTTTTTCCTGTATGAAGAGTGAGTGGCAACGGAATAATTTTGAGTAGAGGAAGATTTATTTAGGTTTAGGCAGTGTATTTATAGGAGCGAGTAGCGTATAGAGTAAGCTTTACATATTATTTTATTAATTTATATCATTTCGCTATTTGTATTTGCCGTTAAAAATCCCTGTGATCACAGATAATTCCCAAAAATCATGAAAATGGGCATGCAGGTAGAGTTCGACATTACGGACCCAACGAAATAGGTTTCGTCGAATTCCGACTCCGTTTGTTCATACAGCGTATTTTTAACAGTCAAAATAATGACTGTTTTTCACATTAAAAATCCGTACGGTCACATACTAACTCCAAAAATCACGAAACTTGGAATCTAACAATAATTTAATGTTACGGATCCAACAAAATTAGTTTCGTCAAAAACGGAGCTCGTTTGCAAAACTGGCTATTTTTAAAGCTCTAAATAACCCCTATTTTAAATATAAATATATTTAAAAATAATTAAATAAAATATAAATAAATTTATATTATCGTATATATTCACATGGAATATTGTACAGCTCCAAAATAAATATATATGGAGTTATAACCTGATATTTCAAATTTCCCAGTTATATCGATATTCGATTTATATTTAACTCCTTTTGAAATATAAACAAATCGTTATAAATTATAAAGGAATTCCATAGTGACTTTTCTAAAATTTGATTTGGGCATAACTCAAAATCTACGCGATGAAATTCCGATTTTTCTCTTCCACTAGAAAAATATACTTCACCAGCTCCGAACGTTTCTTGTTTCACAGAAATCCGACTTAAAACGGACCCTGTATATTCAGTTGAATTTCAAATCGCCAAATAGCGAACTGCCGCGCCATTTCGAGCTCGAATTTAGTTATATTATAACTAATACGTTCAACTGTCATTCAAATAATATATTCGTTATTTTAATTCAATTTTAAGCTGAATTAAATATTGTAAATGACCTAATTCACACAGCATTGTGAATTCAGCTATCGCCGACCATTTGGGAATTATAATATATTATTTATATTAATTAAATATTCAATATTATTTAATTTAACAACCATTTAATTCCCTAAATCATTATATAAATAATTAAATAAATTAATTATTATACCGTAAAATACGGGTCGTTACATTCTTCCCCCGCTTAAAACAATTTCGTCCTCGAAATTGTTAAGATAGAAAACAAACTCTATTAACTGGGTAAAAATTATTTGTTTACTTCTTATTTCCAGTTTTAACTGAATCAATTAAAATATTAATCAATTCTTACCAACGAAAATTTTCAAAAATCCTGAAAAATTTCTAACACCTTAACTTTTTGAAAAAATTCGCCAGCACCTCCTTTGTACTGGTCAATGGTTCAAACTCCAACTCGCCTCTCTAGGCCTTCTTTAATCCTAAAGAAAATCAAACAGCCAAGCGGCTTGCCAATTCGGATCATAAATCTCATATCTAATAGAATTATAAACTGGTACCTTTTTTTGGGCATATCAATATATCCTTTACATCTGCTGCTAATTCAGCATATATCAATGTCATCCCAATCATTCGCTTATACCCAAGCCAAATTATGTTCTTAACTCAGATTCCAATATTCATTTCAATTCCTAACTTACCAGTCAAATTCCATTTCGGAATATCTCTAATCCAATCTAATTCGATATTTTCTATCTCAATTCATTTTCCACTTAACTGGTTTCAATTCAATTTCTATTTCTATTTGCTTTTACATATTCTAATTTAATTTGTTTTTGATTCAAACAATCTTCCTCAGGGATTTTCAAACATTTTAGCTTTTCTAAAACCAGATATCCCTTTTCAGGATTCAAAATACTTGCTTTCCAGAAAACAATTCAAAAACAAAATCTTTGGTAGTAATCCGTCACTTAGCAACTCGAAAATGACACTGATGATGTGTCCATCATCATCAGGGTTATTTTCCAGCTTATCGAAGTGAGTTCAATACTATAACAATTTCAAAACCATATTTAAACACCTTCATTTTGAAATTACTTTCAAAATATCGTTCACAATGCTTGTAAACAATTTAAAATCTCCCAGGATTTTAAAATTCTCATATATTTAATCTAATTCCATTTACAAACACTTTTCATGTTTTCGGAATTTTAATTCTAATTTTGATTCTAAATTCAGATTTAATTCATCTGATTTCATATATTACACTTATATGAATTCTAATTGGTTATTTATATAACCATTTCAATCTATAATCTCATCCGATTATAATAACGACCAATTCGTCAAATATAATAATTTTAATATATATTCACTTTTATATCAAAATATACTTTGGATAAAATTATTTCATTTACCCTCTTTTCAAAACATACCATGTCGATCCATCGCATTCAAGTGTTTATTAACTCCTATCGATACAGTGGATCAAACCGATCGACCAGAACTCATAAACAACTCAATCAATAAATCTCCATGATATAAAACAATTTTATATTGAATAACAAATACACGCTCATATATATACACTCAAACTCAATTTAGGGTATTACTAACCCTATCTCTACTGAGTCACGCCACAGAGCCAAGGTAATTACTTAACCTTCAGCTATGATACCAATTGTAGTGTCCCGAAATTCTGGTATAATTTGAGCTGACCAAATAACACAAGTCCAACCCAAATTACACTGGAAACCAGAAAACTAATAGAAAGAAAACAGAGGATTAGAATAGATACGATAGAAACTTAGAATAAAAGAAGAAGAAGAACATACAATATCAGAGTAAACACGAATCTCACAGCGGAACGAACAACATATAATAGATACATAACTTTGAAATAAAATCAGTATATGTATACAGTAACATTATCGGAGTATAACACTTACAACACAGCGGAAATAACTATAGCTATAAAATCCTGAAGCCTCCTGCTCCTAGCTCTCCAAGTATATCTGTAAAATCCTGACTACTTGACTAAAATACTTAATGATCCCCAAATCACTACGTTAACATAATCCCTTCTTCAGGCCCATTAACTTTAGACCCACCCCGTCTACACACTATCTCCTTCCTCAACATTTTCGCACTCCAGTACACA
The DNA here is from genome assembly GCA_030737875.1 of Allium sativum. Lineage (NCBI taxonomy): Eukaryota > Viridiplantae > Streptophyta > Magnoliopsida > Asparagales > Amaryllidaceae > Allium > Allium sativum. Next base: position 8,225,671 of record CM060926.1, on the reverse strand, counting down.
TCCCCAAAAAAACATCACTGAAATCCGTCAGAACTCACCACCGTTCACCAAATCGGAGTTAGCATTGAACTCCTCATCTCAAACCGCGCCTGCTCACCATCACAGCCCCTCCTCCAATGTCCTCTTCTGAGTTGCGACATTGAACCCAACAAAAGCCCCACCTTTAAATCGTGCGACACCTTCAGGAATGAACTCCGACCAAACTTCGCCAACCTTCACCTTCTTCAACCCCGAGTTCAACTCCACCGTCACCCAAGCCCATCACCTTCTACATCAGTACCAATCCCCAAACCTAGCTGCCGCTGTCCTACGATCCAGCGAACCCAAGGAACTTCGAACATGATGAAACACACATAGAGATGTAGAGAATCTCCTGTGGAACTCAAATATATATATATATATATATATATATATATATCACTTGATTTTAGGAATTTTATACGGTTTTGTTTTGATTTATTTGCTCACGATTTTTTTCCTGTATGAAGAGTGAGTGACGGCAGAATAATTTTGATAGAGGAAGATTTAATTAGGTTTAGGCAGTGTATTTATAGGAGCGAGTAGCGTATAGAGTAAGCTTTACATATTATTTTATTAATTTATATCGTTTCGCTATTTGTATTTGCCGTTAAAAATCCCTGTGATCACAAACAATACCCAAAAATCATGAAAATGGGCATGCAGGTACAGTTCGACATTACGGACCTAACAGAACTGGTTTCGTCGAATTCCAACTCCGTTTTCTCACACAGCGTATTTTTAACCGTCAAAATACTAACTATTTTTCACATTAAAAATCCGTACGGCCACATACTGACTCCAAAAATCACGAAACTTGGAATCTAACAATAATTTAATGTTACGAATCCAACAAAATTAGTTTCATCGAAAACGGAGCTCGTTTGCAAAACTGGCTATTTTTAAAGCTCTAAATAACCCCTATTTTAAATATAAATATATTTAAAAATGATTAAACTAAATATAAATAAATTTATATTATCGTATATATTCACATAGAATATCGTACAACTCCAAAATAAACATATATGGAGTTATAAACCGATATTTCAAATTTTCCAGTTATATCGATATTCGATTTATATTTAAATCCTTTTAAAATATAAATAAATCGTTATAAATTATAAAGGAATTCCATAACGACTTTTCTAAAATTTGATTTGGACATAACTCAAAATCTACACGATGAAATCCCGATTTTTCTCTTCCACTAGAAAAATATACTTCACCAGCTCCGAACGTTTCTTGTTTCACAGAAATCCGACTTAAAACGGACCCTGTATATTTAATTGAAGTTCAAATCGTCAAACAGCGAACTGCCGTGCCATTTCAAACTCGAATTTAATTATATTATAATTAATATGTTCAACTGTCGTTCAAATAATATATTCATTATTCTAATTCAATTCTAAGCTGAATTAAATATTATAAATGATCTAATTCACACAGTATTGTGAATTCAGCTATCGCCGACCATTTGGGAATTATAATATATTATTATATTATTTATATTAATTAAATATTTAGTATTATTTAATTTAACGACCATTTAATTTCCTAAATCATTATATAAATAATTAAATAAATTAATTATTATATCGTAAAATACGGGTCGTTACAAATCCAATCTCTAATAAGCGCCCTGTGGTTTTTGATTTTATACTATGTATGTGGAGCGTAAGATGCAAGCGTTCTGCTATTTGATTATTTATTTGATTAGACATTACTATAATATCACTGGATTTTGATATCAAAAATGGTTTGGTTATAGTAAGGTAAAAACCGTCCGTGTTTATGTGTGGGTTGGTCTTACTATCACTTTTTTTTCCAAAGGATTTTTCAAAGTTAAACAAATTGGTTGGAGTTTACTCACACCAGTCCCATGACTGACCCAGAGTTTATTTTGTGTGTTTTCCCTAAACTCTTGGGTGCCCAAATTTGTACAGACAGTCAAGTGTTCAGGCTTTGCAGATTCACTTGGAGGAGGTTAAAGCAGGAAGCTTCACCGCTAGTTATTAGATATTATTTCCACTGTGATGTATATGAGTTATACTCTGATATGGTATGTGTATACAAATTCAGATTTGTATTTCAAGATTTTGTTATATAATATATTTTATTCGTTCCGCTGTGAGTTTCGTGTTTACTCTGATTCTATTTAGTTGTGTTCTTTTTCTTCTTCTATTTTATTAGTTTTATCTTATCTTTCTCATCCTCTAATTTCTTTCTATTAATGACCCGGTGTTTTCGATACTTGAATAGTCAACATGGTGTTTGATGTTGATTTTCTGGATCGAAAATTTCGCGGCCGTTACATTCGACATGCTCATTGAGCATTTTTTTCCCACTCTATGCCAGTAAAAATTAACATATGTATTTGTCAGATTTGATTCTTTCTTCTACAGTTATGCTCTCTTAAAACGATTAAAATCTCCATAATCGGAATCACCCTTGACATCAGACATTACGTGTTTATGTGTTGAGTTTGTGTGTAGGAGTGGTTGGTGAGGAGTTGAATTGAATTTGTGTGGAGTTCGAGAGATGAGGAGTCGTGGAGTTGGAATGTTGTTTTGGTTGTGTTTTTGTAGAGATATTGAGAGCTTAACAGCTGAAGTAGCCGTCGGACGCCGAAGTATAAATTTCGACAGTTCAGCCCAAGGGTTAGAATTTTAATTATTACCATTCGGTCAAGCAACCAAAAAAGACTGTGAACGGTATCTAACATCATTTGAAGTGTCTTGAATGAAATCAAATCATTTTACAACATATTACTCATGATTTAACGTATTTATCAATAAATTTATCTTACCATACGGATTTTACTAAATTCCTAGAATAATTGATTAGTAGTCCATAAAATAATTATAAATTCACAATGAAGGATCCAAAGCTTTTAAATTTGAATGTCCGAATTAATTTCATCCACATGTGAATAATCGTTACCTTTTTCCATATTGATTTCACATTTTAAAACACCCTTTGCAAAGGTTCAAAATCCACTTCCTATTATATATATATATATATATATATATATATATATATATATATATATATATATATATATATATAGTTATCCCTGGTCTATGTTTCCAAGAAATATACATGTTTCAAACTGAAGCAGATATCTCATATTTTTGTGAACTGAAAATATGCAATGCAACCTTCATCTTTCATTTCAAATATTTACAATTTAAAGTAAAAATATATATATTTATATTAAAAAAGGGATACTTTATTTAAACTAACAAATATATAGTTTAATGTTAGAAAGGAAATTAAACTGAGCACCGGGAATGTCTCGGATTCATGACATTTATAGCTTGTTTGAACTTCACACTTTTAACCACTTAAAGTTTTAAACTAAGGATTCTTGACAACAGATTGCAGATACTGCACATATATGCATTACAAACTGTAAACATAAATAATGCACATTTTTATTGAAAATATTAGCAAAGATGTTCCATAAACCCCAAACCTAATTTTAAGAACGGTTTTACAGGTATTAATTCCAAAAACAAAAGATGACCCCTAATTTTCGTTTTTTTTTTTCCTTCAAAATCAGTCCCACCTTTATGCATACTGTAACATCAGCAGCAAGTTAGGCAGAATTACTACAATATAATAATAAATTGATATATTGCTCATAAATTGGGCTGAGCTTAAATGGGAATAGATTTCTTTCTCCTAAGAATAATGTCCAAATCCATATCATCATTATAACATAAAAGAAGGGCAAATACTCTGTTATCTACTGATCTACACAGCATGAAATCACAGAGACACAGACCAACTATTCTCAGTTAAAAAAATAAAATAAAAAATCACAGTACCACTACTCAGGGATCAACAGCGACTTAACAATGGTATCCGACATGCCAGCAGCAAGGGGGAACATGTGACCAGCGTTTGGAAGCTCGTGATACTTTATCCAAGACAGCTTTTGGGCAATGTACCTTGACATGGCCACCGACACTACTCGGTCCTCAGCACCATGCCACAGGTGAACCGAACCTCCTTTGTTTGGAAACGGGTTTGGGATATCCAACGGGCTAAATTTCCAGTGCCCAAAGCCCACCATCATGTCCCGGTGTAGGGAGTTGTACTCTCCTTGTTGGGTTATCTGACCCTGTTAGTTAAAAAATAATAATACTTGTCAGGGTTTGTTTACAACACACAAAAAAGAAGGAAAAAAGAAAAAGAAAAAAGAAATCTGTTCAGTAATTTGAAATGTCCATTGCTTTCTGAAAAAGCAAAAAAAACTTATATTCTGATTTTCAGTTAAAAACATATATGTTTTAAAATTTAATTAAAAGTTTTGACTTTTCAGTTTTAAAAACTTTAAATATATCGAATCTGCGGATTTCCATTTTGTATTCAAGAATTTGATTTTTTTTTTTTTTTTTTTTTTTGGAAAACTTATTCCGAAAACTTGAATTACGTTGGAATTCGATAGGCAAAGTTATATATATAGGAGCGCTACGCGGCAACCATACAATATCCCTATCCTACCGTGAACTAATGTTTTAAAACGCAAAAGGTTTACGTGAGGCGTTTTTAGGTCCGTGACGCGAGACGTAAACCTCGAAGCGTTGAGGCATAACACTTTCAGGTTAAAAAAAAGCGCAACATATATACTTAATTTTTAATATGGAATAACATTAAGCATCAAATAGTAAGTAAAAACCATAAATCATTTGATTTCATCACTCAAATAGTAAGTAAAAACAATAAACCATAAAAAAAAAAAAATGTACAAAAAAATGGCTGACTGGAATCAAGCTCGATTCTAGTTGAATAGAGTGATTCCAGTCCGAAATTTCAACAATTGGTTACCTGCTTTTGACTTCTGCTTTTAAAATGCAAAAAAGTAACTTGCATTAAGCTATCCAAAGGATCCATAGACATCGTATTGTACGAATTTCTCAACCGAAATTTAGTATAAAGAGTAAATGAGTATTCAAATAAAGAGTTGACTCTATGTAGTGAATTCAAACCGTCTTGCAGGGTAAATATTAGATTCGTCAATGGATACACGAAAAATCAAAATTCATCAGCATCCATATCCAAAAAACGGATAAACATCTGATATTCAGAAAAACGAATACAAATGCGTAGTTATCCGCATTCGAAAATTATCCATTCAATTTTTGTCAAGATTATAGTTAATACTTTGTGTATTTTAATACAATGATAGACGTGTTTATTTCATTTATTAAACTGATGATTTGTATTATATTAATTTAATTCATACTAATTGCCCAAAACTATTTATTAGTATTCTATTTGTTTATTTTTTTCATACTTTATAATTAATGGGATTGAAAAAAGCTAATGCTAAAACTAAATTTTCTATTTATATTTCTCAATTTATCTTTAACGTACAAGATAATTATTTGACATTCTTCTATATCCACAATTGCGGATATCTGATATGGAACAATATGCATTCAAAAGTATCCGTCTATAGGTATTGTAAATATAATGCAATATTTTTCGATTTTACACATTTGAAAGACAACGAAGGCATATAAGTTCTTCAACTATCATAAAAAGCAGATCTATTTTGGTACAACCTCAAAATAAAGAGTATCTCTGCAAACAAAATTTATAGTTAGACTTTAAGTATTTATTATAAATATAGATACATTTTAAAACTCCATCTGTGAAGCCTAGCTGTTGTTGTATGGATTCAGCCTATATCTTAACAAAAATAAATCTGCTTTTCACCAGATCAGAAATGCAAGACCAAAAATCATAGGTTCATACACGTAAATAAATCCGATGAAAATCAGATTTATTTCTGTAATAAGTTTCGAACTAGATTTATAGTTGGAATAAGTACGGTTTAGAAACATGATTATTACATTTATCCTATTTCTGCGATACTTTCTGGCTTTCTGCAATGACGAATGCTTTTATAGTTATTCAACATAAAATAATTGTTAAGAAAGAGAGAGCACGTGTGGATATTACCATATAACTATCCCTGCCCTTAAATTTGGGAAGAACCTTCAAATCTGCAGGAGAGAAAAGTTCAGGGCGAAAAGCAATAGCGCTGGAAGAAGGAAACCACTTTTGAGTGTTCCACCAGTAAGTCAGCCACGGAAAATAGTGAGATACCGAAACTGCCCACTTATCAGCTTCAAATTGCTGGTCCCAAGCTGCTTTTATCACATCTTTAGGAAAGCCTGCCCACCAGAAATTAGCCGCTGGTGCTAGAAGTGCTGCCCCTGCAAGCCTGATCAACAGTGCTCATCCATATTAAGGTGTATATGTTAGTTCAAAAGGTACACATGCATGTCTAGTATATGTTAGTTCAAAAGGTACACATGCATGTTTAAAGCATGCACGTACAAGCCTGAAAACGAGGCCTAGTTTATAATATGTTTTTTCTAGATGTTTACTCAGTAAATTTGTGCAGTCACAAACTGTATAAATTATTAGTCAAAATACCTATGAGGAATATATTTGAGACAAGCCCAAATAATCTCTCCTCCCATGGAATATCCAATCACGTAGAATTTTGGCCCAAAGCCCAATTGATCTGCGAGTTCTTCCATGTCCAAAGGCGTGCTTTGCTCTGTCTTTTTAGTGTCTGGATCACTCTCTCCATATCCTGCTCTATCGAAAGATACCATGTATATTCCAAGTTCTTCGAGTAATCCCTGAAAATCAAATTAAGCAATTTTCCATATTATATGCCTCTCATATAGGTGTGTGTCAACATATTTTGAGGTCTAGGACCTAGGTGAAATTTGCTGAAAGAGTACATTTCAGTGGTTCTATATAATTTTTTTCATTCAAACTCATCCTTTTGGAAATTGAGTACTGTACACATTAAGTTCAAAATTCAAATACGTACTGTGTTGATTTCCAAGATATTTTAAGTTAGCTATGAATGTGTTGCATCATTTTTGACAGTTTTCTTCAAATTTATGTACAACTATAACCTTCTTCAACTAATCTGTTGTAAGAATTGTTTCGATCTTACTCTTACCGGTTCAACTTGAAATATCTAACCCAACAACATTCGTAATTAGGATTTCAAATTTATTGGAATTACATTACAGAAAAGTATTAATCCAAATCTAATCAGCGTTTGTAAATAACAACTTTTAAGGAAGTTGAAACTTCTCGTTATTCGAATATGTTTTCATATGAATTTTTCTTATTTCATAAGTTATTGACAACATATATTTCACCGAATGGAAAAGGAAAAAGAAAAAGAAAAATGAAGGAACAGTTGGTCCATAGAAGGAAAGTGTTGTATCAAAATTGAATGGCTATAGTTCTAAAAAATAAATAAAACACCAGATTCTGCTCTTCTGTATTATGTGGAAATGCTAAAACATGGGTTTTGGGTTCGTATTTTTTACATATCAAATGGCCAATATGTATTATATGTGATGCCCAACTGCATTTTGGGGTCTTAGGCAATTGGTTTGCTAGCCTACCACTTGGGCTGGTCTACGATCATAGAACTTATTTACACATTACTTATACACCGCCACATAAGACAAACCAAAGTCTTCTTTTGGGAGATTTAACAGAGTTAAACATTTGACGAATGAAATGAACTTAAAAGGTAGCAATTAGGTGTGTATAAGTTGACTAAACAAAAAGATCAATAAGGAAATGGTACCGTAGAAATTGGGAGTGCATCATATCGACAAGAGTAGAAGCCATGAACATATATGATCTTATATTTTGCCTTCTCTTTTGGCACACCATGCTCTAAATATGCTAAGTACCTTCCATCTCTAAGTTTAATTCTATTAGAAGTAATTTGAGGTCCGGTAGGAGATCCACAAATCTTAGGTGGTGGCGGTTGAATAGCTCGATAAGTCCATGCAGCTAAACCAACCAATATAGCAGCCGATACTTTCCTAAATAAACCTGAAATTGCACTCTCATGTATATGCTTGCATCTTTAAGAGTGTTACAAGGAAAAGGGAAAAAATTCTGGGAAGTCCATTTAACAAAGTTAAAACCTCATGAATTGTCATTTTATCCTTTTCTAGTTTCCAGACTTTTAACCATGGCAAAAATAAAGTGATTCGTATGCTTTAGAAGTACAAAGACATAAAATAGAATTCTCGATCAAATTCAGCGATATAAAAAACTTGACATATTCCTAAACATCTAAAAGTACACTGTTGCTAAAATTAGCAACAAGTTGGTAACAAATATCTCTTTCGAATATATTTATGTGGCAAAAAATATAAAGTCAACTAAATGGGTGACCCATATTTTATTTGATATCTCAAACGAAAGCTGCTCAGAATCAAAACTTCAAAAAACTCATACGCAGAGAATGGTCATTAATACTTTGAATTTGACAGTTGTACAATATGTTTAAATGCCAGTAACTGCAACTATCAACATAACATGAGATCCTCAACAGTAGTAGTGTTTGTTAACACGTGCCTGTAGGGAACATGTTAATAAGCCCATAAACAAATTGAAAGCAGAAAATATGTCCCGACTCCCTAATCATAATTAAGATGAATCTATTACGTACATGCAGTTGTAATATTTCTGTAATCCTAATTCCTAACAATAGGTCATGCAAACATCTCCTGTATATGTGTATAATAATATAAAATTCTCCACTTGATTTTTAATATAAATGTAGGTGAGAATGATGCAGGAATCTACTAATACTTCTACTTGTGGCATTGCAATATGAGCAATGCTAAGAACAGTTGCCTACAGACGACTGTTCTTATGCACTTGCGGGCTTCCCGAGAAGAATTCAGAAGGTCCTGGTCATTACAAAAATTAATAAAATTTTACGGTGGGCGCCACTAAATTTCTCTCAGCGGGCCGATGAGTGCTAGAAACAATCGCCTGCAGGTGATTGTGCCTAGCATTCTCCTTTCAATGATAGCAACAACATTAATACAACAGTTTCCTACTTCAATGCAATTAACTGTCTTTGGACTAATCTGTTCTTCACAAAATATAGGAAACAGTTTACCCACAACTCAAAAGCGTTCAACCACTTGATCCAAATATTACATCTTATCTTTCCCAGTAGAATGTTTGTCAACTCCTACTTCTATTATATAGTACATACCATGAATTACAAATTACATTTATGGAAAAGATGGTCAAATTTTTGTAAATTTCATTTATACAGGTTGCCAAATGCCTAACACACCAAGTTTGCTGCCCTGTCCTATTAAGTATAACCCAACATGTGAAGGGAAGCATGGATACGATGAGAATTGAGAAATTATGCTTACATGCGTTGCAAGTTAGCATTCAGATTCCATTCATCAATTCATTATATGATGTTACAGTGAAGTCATACATCTAATTTCCTATCTAAACACCCATTAATAATTTCCAATGCCTATGTTGTATACCGAAAGTGTAATGCTGTTACATAATATTGTAATGCGAATATCATAGAAGAGTAAGACCAAGTTATCTATAAATCAGCGTTGTGGTTCTTAAACAAACAAATAATCAGAAACAGAATAGGTATTTCAGTGACACTGTTGAACGCAAACAACAAAAACCTCAACTCAGTACTCAAACCTAAAAATCCATCAAAATCACACACTTCTATTCTTTCAGACGACACTCATTGTAAGAAGAATTAAAACAACATTAGATGGTGTTTGATTTGAATGCAAGATTTGCGTTTTGCCGTTTTTACATATTAAACGCACAGGGAGCGAAGAATCGGATGGAAATTGGCTTTTACGTAAAAACTGAAAATGACTTTTTCTTATTTTCCACTTTTGGGCATCAGAAACTATTTCTTTCTACCCCTTCTTCCCCTCACTGGGATAACTAGGACTTCTCTACCACGCCATTGCGCACGGTTCTCAGGATTACGTTCCTTGCACCACTGTAGAATGATTTAAGCCAATCGCACCGTAAATCACCCAAAGTACGCATAAACGTGTGATTTCAGATAATACCCTAACCCACCACGTAAATAACATACTACACGACAAAATGAAAGGAAGAAAAGGGTTCGATGGACGGCCAGTAACCGTATTTCATATTCCCTCTGCGGCTACTTTGGTAGCATTCTTTGCTTGAAATAAAGATTAAAGAAATATACCAGAGGAAGATGAGTTTGCAGAAAGATGATTTCTTGTATGCGATCTAGCTGACGCAGCCGATACTTTAACCGCCATTGTTTCAGGATCTCCTAAACAAAGGGGGTGAAATTTAAGTGGTTATTTGAAACTTGAAAGTAATATTTTTCAGAATGATATGAGAGATATGGAATTAAACAACGATGACGACGACAGTTGCGACAGTTTACGTGGGCGCAAGGCGCTTTATGGAAAGAGAAGAAACCCCGCTTTTCAAAGACTGATTTGATTTCTTTTCTTTAATGGTAAAGTTGACAACAACCTTTCATTTGCCAAATCAACGAAGTCCGTTTATTGTGAGTGCTATCACCAGAGAGTGTGAGTGCTAGTTTGTTGACTGACTTTCATATGAGGTCACAGCGACTTTGGTCTCCTATTAAAAAAAATCAAGGGGTCCATATAAATTCCTTGATTTTCGATTTCGTCCAATAAAAGAAGGGGGTCTCCATATAAATTTCTTGATTTTCGATTTCATCCAATAAAAAAAGGGGGTCACTGCGACCTCACATAAAGTGAGGTCAACAAACTTCTATTCGTTTATTGTTATCAAAATATCTGTTGTTCACTCCCAAGAATTCCAACTAAGATTTGCTTGTGGTAAGCAAATAATCCAGCATTTTTAATAAAATATTTAAGTAGAACATTTAAACGGCACATTTAATTTATTTATTTTATAATTAATTAAATATTTGTTTTGTTGTGTAATATGCATTTAATAATAAAAAATAAAATACAGCAAAGTAATTTTGATATTTCATTCTGTCGTAACAACATATATTTTACTCAAATACCAACGAAATAAATTGACTACAAAACAAATGAATGAACAAACTGCAACGAACAAATAAATTACATATATACTACTACTTATTACGGCGGAACTTGTTCAACAGACAACTCATCAGATCAATATCAGAAAGCGTCAGCTAGGGCTGTCAATGGGTCGTATCGAGTCGGGTTTGGTTCGGGTCAAATCGGGTTCGGGTCAATTATTAAACGGGTCGGGATAAACACATTTAATAAACGGGTCAAATTATGCCAACCCGAACCCAACCCCTTTATAAACTGGTTGACCCAACCCAACCCGCGTAACCCGTTTACCTAATCGTGTCGGGCCGGTCGGATTGACCCATTTAACCTATTTTGACCAGTTTATTTACAGAAATCTTTTTATCACCTACACCTTGCAAAATAAAAGCATGCTGAAATAGAACAATACAATACTTAAAAATACAATACTTAAAAAAGGCAACATACATGATACAATCATTAATACAAACTAGCAACAGAAGATCACCAAATGGATTATACAAATTACAAATACAATGCAATACACTTAAAAGGCAACAAACAATCTAGCAACTTGCAAACAATACAGCACTTCACATCAAATGGAACATTCCTACCGCCTACATGGATTGAAAACAAACAAATCATTGGTTGTATATGAAAATGCAAATTTTGATTACAACAGCAATGGTATTCAAATTGCTCAATGCTCAACATTAAATTATCACAACTATTGATATATTTGTGCAACTATTGACTTTTGAACTATTCTATTTTATATTAAACGGGTCATGGCGGGTCAAAAATGGATTTATGGGTTAATCCGAAACCCACCCGTTTTTAAACGGGCCAGAGCGGGTTGATCCGAAATTGACCCGTTTATAAATGGATCGGGTCGGGTCGGGTTGTTTCCGTGCGGGTTACGAGTCGTGTTAGAAATTGATAGCCCTAGCGTCAGCACGACACCACATTGTGAAATAACTATATAAGCTCACACCTCTTAACGTCAGTAACACTGGTTAGCATAAAATGACATTCATCCACCTACCTAGTGAAACGGTCTGTCGGAACCAATGACTGATGCTGAACAGAAGTCATACCTCGGTTGGAGGTGGGGTGTCTAAACTGAGCCCGTGAGGCATCATAATCATCCAATCGTTGTACATAGATGTGTCTACAACAGTGAACGACTGGTGCTGAGTATGAATCGGGGGAGGTGCGTCCCCTAGTATCCGATACCGGCAAGTGCCCTTTTCCTATGTGTTCACCAAATATCTCGTCTATGTAATGTCCCGGGTTTTAGCCTAATATCTTTAAACCCATAAATCGATTTATTTCGTTAAACTAATTTAATTAATGAGAATAAACCCATTTATATAATTGAGAAAAGAGTAATTAACTTTTGTCGTCACACTTATATAAGCATATAAGAATTTTTCCATTTTCTCATGTCCACATTTCATTTGTAGCTAAACACTATAGCAAAAGCGTAGCTAAACACTAAGTAAATCCAATTTGTTTAAAGAACAAATTAACGTAGAAATTAGCATGCACTTACACCTACACTAGATTAATTAAACTTTAGTGCATTTACCCATTTTAAAACATGAACTTAAACAATTCTTTTGCGCAAGAACAAGAAGAACCCTGCAGCAAAAACAACTGAATTAAGGGATAATATCAATACACATATGCATCTTGATTTATCTAGCAAAAACATGAGCTAATCAATTAACTTTGTAAGGCTTAAACTCAGCCAAGCTTTGCGCAAGGACAGGGAAATCATTTTCTGCTGAAAACAAATGAATATAGTAGCTCATTTTAATTCCTTTCCTCATATAAAAATGTATAAGAAGACAGGAAGATTGACAAGTGATTAGACCTAAAAACACTTAAGTAGTTTTAGAAGATTGATGGAAGTAATTGCCATCATACACAAGAAGGACAAGGCGCAGCAAACATTAATGTGTAATGTACTTAAAAACTAAGCTTTAGAATTTAGTTTTAACATTTTATTATTTGCAAATTTTCCTGCCAAATGATCTGAAAAGAAGAAGCTTTCTATCTCGTTTTCACCTAAATATATAAGGAGAATGTTGTAATTTGTTTGTGCCAAAGGATCGTAGCATTTAATAGCTTTGTCATGCTTAAAAACAATTGTGGACGTAAGGACATCCACATACCCTTTGCGCAGGAAAATCTCAAACAAAACTTATCATCAAAAATGAAAACATTTTCCTGTTATGTAGCCTGCACCACCTGCACATTTTTGATCAGAGAAAAGGGACTTGTCTAATTTAAGTAATGAAAACATTATTTGTTTTTATTATATGTTGATGCCTATAAATAGACTACTGTTATTTCTCTTTTGAATCACCTTATATTCGAGCAATCAAAAAGGAAAACAAGGAACTTTAAAGCACAACAACCAAAGCATTTAAGTGAGTAAACCTCACTATATTTTCTTGAACATGCAAGTTGATGAAAGTTTGTGTATATTTTTATTTAGTTTTACTACTATGTATATATATGTTGCATGATCAAATCTACCTTGAACATCCATGTTAAACACACTGTTAAACCTTTTGTATTCCTGTATGTTGCTGTGTTAATGAATTCAAGGAAATGAATATTCAGTTCTAAGTGACATTTGAAGGTATATAGCAAACCTTTGTCTGTTGGAATCAACACATTAGTGTTCCCCTGTTAAACTAGGTGCAAACAATTATCTGTTGATGCTATTTTCATAGCTGTGAAAATGATGAGACCTGAGTATGCAAATAAAGAATTCACACAAGTATATACAATGTTTAACAAGTTTTAAAACCATATATATAAGTTCATATATACCCTGTTATATATATATATATACTGTAAGAAGGATTCAAACAAGATTTTCGACCATCATATTTTTGAATCTCAGGGTGATAAACGTGATCAGTAAAAGGAAACATGATTTTTAAATCAAACATCAAAATTTTTAATAAAGAGGATCATGAGAAAAATGGGTTTTGGCCGAGGTGATGATCGTGGCTTTTGTGGGTGATCCAAGTGTTGGAAAATTCTGGATTTAAGTATGGAGGGGCATAATGATCCCTAGAAGCTAGGAAAAATGTCAAAGATTTTTTTCTAACATATAAAAATAGGGGTTGAATCAATCATAGGGTTTTGTTCGATTTTGGGTTACTCGACTTTGAAGATGAACTGCGCCGCCGTGGAGGAAGTGGAGACGTGCGCACCGGGGGGGACTCTGTCGTGGGTCGTCGACAAGGTGTGGCCGGAGTGGGCTAGGTTCCGGCGGCCTGAGGAGGGAGATGGAGCAACTTTCTCGGATCGAGTTAGCGGTGGAGTATGACACAGCAAAATCTGGAGTGATCGGGCACGAAGGATTAGCGATGGTCAAGGGATTGGGCATGGTGACTGAAGCTTGGCATTTGGCACTTTGGCAAGATGATCGGGCACAAAGGATTTGCGGTGATCAAAGGATTGGGCACGGTGACTGGAAGCTTGGAATTTGGGAATTTGGCAAGGGAAGGGTAAATGAATGGGCACGAGATTTTATCGGTGATCCAGGGGTTAGGCACGATGACCGAGGGGTTGGTAGTTTGGCAACCTGGTAGTACCACATGGTACTTTGGTTGAGATGAAAACACGGTTGCGGCAAGGAAAAAAGGTACTGGAACACGGTGACTGAGACCTGGTAGTTTGGCAAACCGATAGTGCCACCTAGTACTTGGACTGAGGAGAAAACGTGGGTTGTGACAAGTGATTTTGGCACTGGAACACGCTATTTTGAAAATGGTACTTGGTACTTTATTAAAAACAATAACCAAAGTGATTTTTGAACAAAGTTTTTAAATTAAAAATAGTTTAATTTAAAAATAGATATAATTAAAAATGAAGAGGAATTATATAATTAAATAAAAAGAAGAATTTTATTTAAAAGTATCGTAGACAAGTGAAAGGAAGAAGATAGCCGAATTGCAAAGAGCAGACTTTGACTGTGGGAAGTCGACGAATTTGATTTTGTAATATAAAAGAAATAATTTAAATAAATTATAAATTTCATTTATTTATGATAAACTAGAAGTAAGAAGATAGTTTACAAGAAGAACAGAAATATTAAACATCGTTTAAACACAGATAACAAACAATGTAAAATACCGTGTTCGACGCACACCCTTTTATTTATTTAAATATAAAAGATGTGTAAACTGAAATAAAAATCATCTTAAGTTGATAATTTAATATCAGTTATAAAAGACCTTTCGTATATCAATTCGAAGAGACCAGAATAAACATTTCAAATTTGATTTCTACGTTGCAAGTCGAAGATTATAATAAAAGACAGAGATATACAAGAATTGTTTTATAAATCCTAGGTAGAAATTGCCTAAGATAGGTTTATAAAATAATGTCTTTGGTTTGTCCAGTCCCAGGACAACTTGCAAGGACGAACGTCTGGCAGAATGCTCCTAACTAATCACGTACATTGATCTTTTCAAACGTAGTTATAAGTGGCAGAGGAATTCGTTTCTCTTGCTTTATACTTGTAATATATTTTTGAAGAAGTCAATCAGTAAATTAACGAGTTTGACGATGTGACGTTCAAAGCAAATAAAAAGCGTGTGTCAAGGTATGTTAGCTTCAAGCTTCACAACTAGGAAATGACAAAAATCGGGCAAGCAGCATGGCTATGTGGGTAGCTCCCATTAGGGTGTACTATCGCCTATCTAGAGATATTCCTTTTTATCAATGTTGTCCCATTCGGGAAATGGTTACTGTACACAACCATTAGTGATATACATTCGATACACTCAAGAGAAATGAGTGGTCGGTCATGTGTGGTCGGGTTACAAGAAGTTCTTGTTGAATCCAGTGTATTCCTCTCTAGAGGTACACTATCGGAAGGTGGTTCCATACCTTGTCATAGTTGGAAATCCATCTACCATAAGCATTAACGGTTTTGTTTGTATACTATATAAGTAGAATGTGAGATGAAAGCATTTCTACTAGATTCTAAATTATTGTGAAAACCCTAGACATTATCATAATATCTGTTTAAATTATACAAACTGTTTTGATTCTCATAAGGTAAAAACCCGTTCCGTATTTACGGCATGGTCTTATGAGTAAGGATTTTATTTCTCATCTTGTTTAAAATTGTTTACTCACACCAGTCCCCGACTGACCCAAAGTTTATTTTTCTGCGTTTTCCTTTAAAACTCTTGGGTATTCATAACACTTGTTATGAATAGACAAGTGATCCAGATCTTGACTTACTTTTGGAGTAGCTGGGTGGGAAGGATCTGAATGTTGGCTTATCTATGTATAATTATCTGCCAGTTGTTTTATCCATGATGTTATGTATAATTATCTGCAAGTTAGTAACACAAATGTTAAGTATGTAATTTGTGATGAAATGTATCCGTATGTAGGAAGTACTCTAATGTACTTGACTTAAGATATGTAATATTTTGGGTTGTTATGTTATGATCAAGTTCTGCTGTGAGATTCTGATGTTTTTCTGTAGTTTTATCTTCTATCTATCTTTTATTCTTATATAATGATACAACTTCCGAGGTGTTCGAAAGTTGAGTCGTTACAGTCTAGCTTCATAAATTTAAGAGGAACATTTCTTCTAAAACTTTGCTACTTGTTTGCAGCATTATTCCACGATTCATCAGATCCATCTAGGCAACTCCGCTCTTTATTCCACTCACCTCCCGGAAGTTGTAACAAGTTGTCTCATGCCCTCCAAAGATGCTTTAGATTATCCTGTTTATTCTTCATCTACATTTCCGACCAGTTGTCATTGAATATCTTTCGATAAATTCCGCTGCAACAACAGTCAAAAATGACCAGCTGCTTCCCTTCAAGCACTGGTTGTTAACGCAATATCAATGAACGTTGTCCTGCATTCATCCGTTCAATTTGCGATAGATATGGACTAAATAGCACTAGAAGCGATGCTAGATGAGTGAGTCATACTACAGAAAAGACAAAATTTCAAAACCATTTGAAAAAATCGGAACTATATATTGTAGAGAACTAAAAAATAAACATAATTGTAAATAAATTTACCTAAAAAAAGGCATTATGGAGGCCCAAAAAAATTAAAGTAGAGGAGAAAGGGAGGGAGTCTGGTTTTATGGAGGATGACAGAGGATAGGGGGTATTTATGGCTAATTGGCTTGTCTTGCTAGTTTGATTAGGCGAACGTCACCTAAAAATTTGATAGCTATTATATTTTTTAACAAATAATTATACGTATGTGTATTCATCCCTAATCTTCATGCGTCATCTTTTCCTTCTTTACCTATTAAAACTATTATGGTTGATGGAAGCAGCAAGTGTGATACCCCACCACGAGACCTACCCTAATAAAGAGCTTTAACGAGTAATGCCATCTATTAGAGCTGAGAATAGGGTGGTTAGGGGAGACCATCCGTAATTTCGTATTAAACGAGCATTGAATATGTTGAATAGGTGTCTAAAATTTTCTTTCGTTATTCAAGTTGATCGACATACTCAACACGTCTAATATGAAACTGCAATGGTTAAGGATCGTATCCAGAATAATATATAACACAGCAAACAGATCACATAACAGATACATATAAAACATTAGCAGAGTATAACAAACACATGTGTTATAGATACGAGTGGTTATACATGAATCATATAAATACAACACTTGCAAATTACAAATGAGTATACAATACCTCAAATGCAATCATGGAATAATTATGGAAGATAATCCAAAGGTGAAATTTCAAGAGCCAACTTAATAGCTAGCCAAACTTGAAATAACTAGGTTTGACTCAAGTATTACATACACGGATCAGTCTAGTTTACATATTAGTTATACTACATCAGATGAAATATGAATTATAAATAATAATTCCTTTTACCCAAAAAGAATTATACAAGCTAAGACAATGATTGGTTTATGAGGTTCTTAAGGCTTAACAGCCTATAATATACTAAAGACAACATGAGCAATCACCAAGCAGAATTTTTCTTCATTAAAGAGGTGCTAACTTCTAGCTAAGTACCTAAGGTGTAACATCAAGAAAAATCATCGAATGCCAGCAAAACAGCATATAAACTTGCATAAAAGTTTGTTTGATCCAAGAGTGATCAGTATATATAAATGAATACCAATTAGCACTACAATTATAATTGGTTTTAGCCCAGTAAACCAACATAAATAGAACCCAAATATAAAATGGCAACAATACAACAAATCATAATTATAAGGGCCCAAAACTGCAAAGTCAATAATATCGTCGAATCATCTTTTTGGATTCAAAACTTCATGGAAAATAAGATCATTGGATCGAATCATCAAATATTAACATCTGAATCCAAAATAGAAAAGACCATCAATAGTATTAATTTCGATATGAAACATCATGATATTGCACGTGCATATT
This sequence comes from Allium sativum, assembly GCA_030737875.1. Lineage (NCBI taxonomy): Eukaryota > Viridiplantae > Streptophyta > Magnoliopsida > Asparagales > Amaryllidaceae > Allium > Allium sativum. The sequence continues at coordinate 8,207,304 of CM060926.1, read as the reverse complement.
CTTTTGCCAAGTACTATATATTAGGAGACTTGTCAGCCTCTAGTCGTGGCCCACCAGCCTTGACCATCGAAACCACCATTTTGATATATATCGAACCCACAGGTCGATAGTTGAATAAGTGACCCAACAATCCATATTCTGGATTGAAGCCCACCAGCTCGATAATTTGAATAAGTGACTTAGCAACCCTTATTCTGACCCACCACCCTTCAACAAACAATAACACCGAACAACTGGTATATTATTTGCTCAACGATTTCACACTAGAAACCATCGATACATCAAATCATTAGAAGCATTAATCATCAGAAACATCAAGTCAACTGCTTCAATTAGATGGGCCTGTAAAATATACCTTCATGTCCTATACCACGAGGTTCACTATATATTGTTTAATCGCAAATATGTCTTCTTGAAGGATGCAAAAATGTGTGATTTATATATAGAAAATATATTTTGTTTTATGAAAGCGATTTCTAAAATGATTTTGAAATCTATTTATTTGACATTTATAATTTCCAAATATAGTTATACTATTATTTTGAGACATTTGTTAATAAAGTCCAAAACCAAGAAATTCTTTTTGCCTCAAAGCAATAATTTAAAATGTTATCGTATGCGAATGGAAATTTGTTTAAAACCCATGGATGAGTAAAAATCATCGTCGAAAACCATCACAAAACAACAATTAAACCAACCGAAAAGTATTTATAATCTAAGATTTGGGTTGAGCATGACATACACTTGGTTTTTTTCAAGTTAATGATACAAATAACAAAGTGGCATATCATCAGTAAACATAGGCATTTAGGCAAGAAAAAACTACATTAAAACACATACAGAAGCAGGAAATGAATCATGCGCAAGTTAATTAGATAGAGTGGGTCGACCCACTATTGAACTGTGTAGACCTAGGGGTTGATCCAAGAGGTAGGTGGGTCGACCCACTTTACGCACTCTCCAACAGGATGAAATCCTACTTCGTTGTCCATTTTTTATCGATTTCTAAAGCAATTCAAATACAGTTTACAATATGTAATGATCAAACAAGCAGGATCATGATTCTAGCAAAAAAAACGAGGCATGAATTACATGAAACTAATTAATATCGAGGAAAAAAATAGGTCTTAAAGAATGGCCTAGACAAGGGTTGGTTATAACAAGATTTACTATATCTTCTCCAGTTACAGTATACCATTTCTAGCAACGAATATGAACCCAAACAATCAATTAAACACAAAGAAAATAGTAAACTAGAATGTGTAAGTCTACTGACTCACTAGAGCTTGTATTTGAACGGATTAGGCATCCTATATCTTGCAGCATAGAGAAACCTTGACATGCATGGGCAATCTCCTTACTGTAATTTCTTCCTCAGAGAATTTCATAGAGAAATAACTTGATTTTATACTTAAGATTACTTCTTGGCCAGAGTAGGAGGAGCTTTATCTTTCTTTAGATTTGATTCTGGCAAAAAGAGATTTGTTTGGAAGAGAGAGAAGACCATTTTCTTTTTCCAAGAGAGGAAAAATATGGCTAGAAGAAGAAGGAGTCCGATAAAAAGAACGTACTTGTTTCTAATTCTAGAAACATCTCTTTGGGCTTGTTGGATTCAATTTATCTACCCATGGATCCAAAAACTCAAGTGTTACAAATTGTTAATGTTACTAATTTTTCTAATTAGTTATTCAATAGCTCTTTACAAGTTTTAATAACAAGCACACTATTAACACAAAATTTTCTTTTTACCAAAACATGTTATAATATTTACAAATCATTTAGACGCCAACATTAACACAAAACAATAATGTAACCATGTTAGTCAAAATAATTGTTTTTACCTTTTAAAACATATTTATATTTTTACAGATAAAACTATACACATTATTGATTTAACAAATTAAATCAATGAACTACATAAAATACTTCAAATGTCCAGCCATTGATTCACATTCAATATTGCAATCTCTTTTACTTTATTTTAAGTGCAACTCGTTTAATTTACTAATTATAACTATTAATGCAACCAGTTTACTTTTTAAACAACTTACAATTTACTTCTGTCTTTACAAAATTCAACATTATATTATTTATTTAAGATTTTGTTAGCCTACTTTGTGAACAAGGAAGACCAAAGGCCACTTAATGAAAAGTGTTGACGAGAACGACACGCACCCAAAGCCCGGTTCTGTTCGGATATTCCTAGGTATGCTGATACGTTGCGGAGCAAAAAAAACAGTAGCGCGAACCCAGAACCGGATCGGTTCGAGACCATCCGATTCATTCCCCTTCCTCTCATCGATCTGAACCGAAAGCAGTTAGACAGCAGTTATAACCCACGTCTCCAGAAGATACGGGCGGTTAGGCAACTACTTCCCCATGTTCACCCACTAACTTGATGCACTGTCATCATCTTAGCATCTCCGATCCCGACTTTCCAGGGATAAAGGCCACGTATATCCGAACCGGATCCATTCCAGAGAGATTTTCTGCCTATAAATACACCCCCAAGGGTCATTTGAAGGGATCTTTTGGAAAATTCAGAGCTCAAACTCCCTTACCAACTGAATTTCACCATTTTATTCAGATCATCATCACAATTTGAAGTGAAAAACCATAAAACATTGAGTGAAATTATCCATTGTAAAAGTGAGATTGAGTGATTATCATCATTGTTCTTGTATTTGAATCATTCAACAACGAAGTATAAAGTGGACGTAGGCTCTTTAACGCCGAACCACTATAAATTATGTGTTTTCTTTGTTTTTTCTTTTCTCATTTAGGTTAGATTATCGTTTATTTGGCTGTTAGAGCCATTTTTGGATCTAACATTTTGGTGCTTTCACTGAGAAATCTTTGAATTCTCAGCTTTTTGGGATTATCATTCTAATATTTGGACCCTTAAGTTCAAAGAAGTTAATCCTTTGTTTCCGACATTCTCGAATACTTGTTGATTGATCTCTGAAGAATTGGATATTATGGCCAAAGAAAAAGGAAAAGAAGTACAAAGCATTCGGTAAAATGAAGCTAGCAAAGATCAGTAGGCCATGGTCGTGACAAGGTCACGGGGACAGAGCTCAAGAGCAGACCAATCCGAACCGGATGCTCCGAACCGATGGATGGCTTGAATCTGAATCTTAACTGAACCGTAGGCTTTGATGTCGCTCATACACCCCTTCGAAACGATCCAGCTCTGCTACCTTACTCCAGTCTGATTCGAACGTGGCAAAAGCTGGCACATCTACTCGAGCTCCCACAAATGCTCCGATACCCAGTGCCAATTGAGGATCGGCCCACTCGCAATGCACTTGTAACCCATGGGGAATTTTCCCGCTTGCTTGATATGCTTGAGAGCACTAGGGATGCTTTGAAGGATCACGAACGTGATAGTGTTCTCATGAGAGAAAACGTGAAGCTTATGAACGAAGAAATTAGCGAGCTTCGCAGGCAAAGAGCGTCCTCTCCAATACGTCGTCCTCCAATGGATCACTCATCATCTTCAGATGAAGAGCTCCTGCATGGAAGGAGGCTATGTGAAAGGCCCGAAAACCTTGACCAACTGACATTCGGATCCTTGCGGTCCCGCGAAGACGCAGCCCGCGTTCTGGGGCCCGACAATCCTAGTTTGAAGGAATCAATGTTGTTACCAATGCGAGGATCACATGTTCTCCCGAGAGATCCAAATATTACCAATCCCACTCAGGGACAACTCCTTCAACCTATTCGTCCTGTGATTGACCAAGACCGCAGGAGGCGAGGTGGTTCGGTTACCGATCGGAACCCAAGGGAGTCGCCAGAAGTAGATTATAGACGCATGAGAAGAGAAAGGAGCAGGGAACCTGAACCGGCTCTAACTAATGCAAAGTAGAAGCAATGATACGTCAAATCATGACCGATAACTGTTGGTACACCAATGAGGATTGGGGTATTGAGCACAGTCATACCCCGTTTACTGATGACATCCTGAACTTCCAATTCTCTAGACAATTCTATTTGTCACAGATGGATCAATATGCTGGAAGAACAGATCCGAAACAACATTTAATGAGATATGCGTGGTATATGAACGCTGCAGCTGCACCTGAAGCTGTAAAGTGTAAAGCCTTCCCAATATATCTAGAGGATGTAGCATTAATGTGGTTTACTCGACTGCCCCCGCGATCGGTGTCAAGTTTTCAAGAGCTAAGCGAGATTTTTATGAAACAGTTCCGACTCCACTCCCACAGAGATAAAAGCGTTATCAAACTGTCCAGAATCAAACAGGCCCCTGGAGAATCTCTGAAATCATGCTTGGACCGCTTCAACTTAGTAGTTACTAAAATAAGCGATCCTCATGAACCAACTATTCTGATGGCCTTGATCGAAGGAGTTGATCCAGATACTGAATTCGGAGGTTACTTAGCTGGGAAGCCACCACTGACCAGGAAAGCTTTCTATGAAAAGGAGAATATCCGTCTACGGCGAGAAGAGATATTTGCTAATCGAAAAAGAAAGTCTGATGGAACCACGAGAGAAGATATTCAAAGTAACATTGCTGTGAAGCAGCCCGGTGACAGCTCAGGAAAAGTCGAGGTGAATGTTGGTAACAAAAACAAAGGAAATAACAATAGGAATGGAAATGGCAATAGGAGAATCGAGGAAGTCACTCGGGCAAAAGGCCTCGATTCTAAACCTTTGAAAATTATACACCTCTGAATGACACATTAGAAAACATTTACCTAGATACTTACAACATCTTGCAATATAAAAAGCCTCCGCCCCGAGATTCTACAGAGAAGGAGATGGCTACTGGAAAATTTTGTCTGTTTCACGGAACACACGGACATTCTACTAATGAATGCCAACATTTGAGAGACGTTGTCGAAAAGATACTGCGAGAAGGAAAGTTAGACATAAGGTTGCCCCAAGAGACGGGGGCAGGGAGGACAAGCCCCGAATCCAAATCAACTTGCTCCTAAGCCCACCTCTCAACAAAAAGGTAAAGGAATTGTTATCAATACTATAGTGGGAGGACCTCACCCCGCTGCCCATAGTTATAGGGCTATGGACCAATACGTCAATGCGGTTAAGCACCTTGAAGTGGGAGAATGCAGCAACCTCGAAGACATCGCCCGGTGAAGCAACAGAAAACAATAACGATGTCATATTTCGTAAAAGAGATAATTCTGGAATTGAATCACCCACATAGAGGACCCATTAGTGATCACTACTACTATCGGTCCAGCTTTGGTTCACAAAGTATTGGTGGATATGGGAGTTCGGTTAATATTCTCTTTAAAAAAACATTCAATCAGATGAAACTTGAAGCGAAAGACTTGAAGCCTTGCGAGGGATGGATATGCGGCTTCAATGGAGTATCAACTGCCCCAATAGGATATGTAGAATTGTCAGTGACATTGGGACAAGAGGATCGCAGAAGAGTGAGAATTCTCCCTTTTGTAGTTATGGACATTGAATCGCCCTATAATGCTTTTTTGGGTCGACCAACCCTCGTAGAATTCAGGGCTTATATTACACCTTGGTGCTTATTGCTAAAATTCTCAACCGAGTCAGAAGTGGGAGTGATGAGAGGTGATCAAGCCACCGGACGAGCCTGTTACACGACCGAATTAAAGACGTTGATGAAACGATTAAGCCTCGAAGCTAAAGACGCCCCCTCCCCTACGAAGGAGGGTTCATCATAGCAACTAAATGGATCGGCCCCGAGGAAGCTGCCCAGAGGACTGCCCAAGGACATAGATCCCAGAGAGGATGAAGAGCCTGGGGACAGAAAGGCAACTCCTAATGAAATGACAGTGGATATTCCCATTGACGATGTTGATCCCACAAAGGTTTTGAAGATTGGATCACAGTTGGATCCATTATGAGCAAAGGAATTGATTGATTTTCTGAAGTAAAATTTAGATGTGTTTGCCTGGACCCATGCTGACATGTGTGGGATATCTCCATCCCTTATGAGTCACTCATTGAGTATTAATCTGAAGCATCCACCCGTTAAACAAAAGAGACGTATGTTTGGCCCGGAGAGGTCGGCAACCCTAAAAGAAGAAGTGGAGAAGTTGAATGATAATGGGTTCATTAGAGATTCAACATATCCCGACTGGATATCGAATCCTATTTTTGTTAAGAAATCAAATGGAAAATGGAGAACATGCATTGATTTTTCGGACTTAAACAAAGCTTGTCCAAAGGATAGTTTCCCACTCCCTAGGATTGACCAGCTAGTAGACCCGACGGCCGGACATGAACTTCTTTCCTTCATGGACGCATATTCAGAATATAACCAGATCCCGATGCATGTGCCGGATCAAGAGCACACGAGTTTTATAACAAATTTGGGGTTGTATTACTATATGGTGATGCCATTCGGATTAAAGAATGTCGGAGCCACATATTAGTGCCTGGTAAATTGAATGTTTTATAACCAGATTGGAAAAACCACGGAAGACTATGTAGATGACATGCTCGTGAAAACCAGGCAATCCTCTAGTCATACACAAGATTTAGCGGAGATGTTTGATATCTTACGGAGATGCGGGATGAAGTTGAACCCCTTAAAGTGCTCGTTTGGGGTGGCATCTGGAAAGTTTCTCGGTATCGTCATGAGTTCTCGAGGAATTGAAATAAATCCTAGCCAGATAGCGGCAATAAGAAATATAGAAGAATCACAAAAGATCAGGGACATTCAAAGCCTGGCAGGGAAGGTCGCCGCATTAAGCAGGTTCATCTCCAAAGCCACGGACAAGTGTGTCCCATTCTTCGACTTAATCAAGCGGGGGAAACGTAATTTCGAATGGACTCCAGACTATGTAGAGGCCTTCCAAAACTTATTGGATTTATTAAAGAAACCCCCGGTATTGTCAAAGCCGGTGGATCATGAAGATCTGTTCGTCTATCTGGCGGTGTCATCTCACGCTATCAGTACAGCTTTGGTGCATGAAGAAGACAAGGTCCAAAGGCCAGTATATTACGTAAGTTAGAAGTTAGCAGCAACGGAACGTAATTATCCAAGAATAGAAAAGATTGCCTACAGCCTCTTGATTGCCTCTCGAAAGCTCCAACATTATTTCCAAGCTCATGGGATAGTTATATATACAGATCAACCTCTAAGACAAGTCTTGCAAAGACTCAAGCATCAGGACGATTACTTAAGTGGAATATCGAATTGAGCCAATTTGATCTGAATTTCCAACCAAGGAGGTCAATAAGGGGCATGCTTTGTCCGACTTCATAGTAGAATTCACGATTCCTGAATAAGAACCGGTGAATGACAATGTTGTTACTTCGGAGCACGAGTTACAGATGGGGCCAAGAATGATCGAAGATCCAGCGCCAGAGTTGTTTTTATCACTCTTGAAGGACGATCCATTTACTACGCCCTGCAATTGGAATTTCCTGCCACCAATAATGATTCCGAGTATGAGGCCCTGATTGCCGGTCTGAAACTCGCCAAGGAATTAGGAGTAAGAACATTGGACATATTCTGTGACTCCAAGATAGTTGTCTGCCAGGGTCGGAAGGAGTTTGTGACCAAGGGACCTCGACTCGTTACTTATCTTGGAAAGTAGAGGAGTTACTGGACAATTTGGAACATTACAGTATAACACACATTCCGAGAGCGGAAAATCAGAAGGCAGACTGACTGGCTAAGCTAGCAAGTTATGACAACCCTGAAGAAACCGAAATGGTTCCAATAGAGATATTGGAGTAACCAAGCTTTGTCCTAATGGAAGTCGAATTAGCCCTGGAAGCTGAGCCAGAAAGGGAGTCTTGGATGAAACCAATTAAGAACTTCCTCAAGAGAGGAATTCTCCCATCGAAGAAGAGCGAGAGACGAGCTGTAACATGTAAAGTTGCAAGATACGTTTTACAGAATGACGTCCTTTATCGCCAAGGATTTTCTATGCCTTTGTTATGGTGTATAGCACATGACGACATCAAGCATGTACTAAGAGAAATACATGAAGGTGAGTGTGGAGATCATACCAGGGTCCAACCCTAGCAAAGAAAGTTTTGTAGTGCGGATATTTTTGGCCTACCATGAATAAAGACGTAGCTGATCACACACGACACTGCGACAAATGTCAGAGATTCGAAAAAGTTCCAAGAGCACCTCCAAAACAACTCAAATCAATGGTCATCCCGTGGCCATTCGCGATGTGGGGATTAAACATCATCGAGACCCTGCCAATTGCTAAGGGAGGAGCTAAATACATGATCGTCGTCATGGATTATTTCACAAAGTGGGTGGAAGCTGAACCTTTAACCACGATCACGGCAAGGAAGGTGATAAGCTTTGTGGTTAGAAATATTATTTGTCGATTTGGGATACCGAAAACCATTATAACTGATAATGGAACCCAATTCGACAGTGCCGAATTTAGAAACTTCTGTCAGAAATATAAGATTGATAAGAGGTATACCACCGTAGCTCACCCACAATCGAATGGACAGGTTGAAGTAATAAACAAAGTCATTAAGTCTATTCTTAAGAAGCGGTTAGAGCAGGGCAAAGCCATGTGGGTGGATGAGCTGCCGCTAGCTTTGTGGGCCTACCGAACAAATTTTAAGATGGCTACTAGCCATACTCCTTTTTCACTCTCCTTCGGATCAGAGGCGGTGATCTCGGTGGAACTTAAAGTCCCCTCTCATAGGGTGACATACTATGACCCAATGACGGATATAGCACTCCTCCTAGAATCCCTCGACGCTTTTGAAGAAAAGAGGGACGGAGCAGACTTATGTGCTTCAAGGCATCGACGCCAAGTGGCACGTTATTATGACAAAAAAGCCCGCTCTAGGATTTTCGAACCAGGAGACTTGGTACTGAAGCGAGTCTTTCCACCTCTAGTCCATCTAGGCCCAAAGTGGGAAGGACCATACACCATCCAATGGAAACTTGAAACGGGAGCCTTCAAGTCGGTGAAGAAGTTCCTAAAGCTTGGAACGCCCAACATTTGCGGCGATATTTGATTTGAGATTGTACTATTTTCTTTTGTTTCATAGGCCATGTAAAAAGGCACAATTTGCTTAGAAAAGTCTGTTTATATGAACAAAGATTATAAAGTGGATGTAGGCTATGACTTAGCTGAACCACTATAAAAATATCGTGTGTCATCTATTTTCCTGCATTGTTTTCATTATTTCTTGTGAATTTTCTGCCCTAATTATGGAATATTAAATTGAATCTAAAAAGTTAAGGGCAATGCATGTGCAGGGGCAAACGAAACGACCGTTTGCATAACGAAATAAAAGGAATGGGAAGACAAAGTTTTTAACTCTAACTCTCGTGGATTGAGAGAGGGTATAAAGGACGGGAAGACGATGTCCTCTGAGGCATGATGATGCACCCGAAAAGAGACCACCTTGATGACACTCTAACCTGATTATGCGACAGGAGAGTATAAAGACGCAAAAAGAATAAGCATCAACGACAAAGGAAACTTGACCCCACCAGAGAGTCGGGGGCAACTAAATATTAAAACTAATCAATCTCGAACAAAGCATTAGACATGCCATTTATTCAAGGTTGATAAGGGGCATACACATGCATATCCCCAACATATATTGTCTATCATCTAATAGTAATGACTTTAAATATGACATGTTGTTTATCTGCATTTTTACTTAAATGATGAATTTGCAAACATTTGACATTGCAGGAAGTAAACTATTTTATTCACAAGTACGTGAATTTACATAGGAAAACTAAACAAAAGATGCGAGGTCCGCACTTGCTACAACAACAGCGGAGCAATGGGTAGACAAAACAAGAGACAAGATTCACTTTCACTTCTATTTCGAGGCAGACTTAGCTTTTTTAGCAGCTTTATGTGTGTCTCGTGCCTCTCTTTCGGCGTCAGTCATGACGCGCTTGTGTTTTTTCTTCCCTGCAGCTGAAGGGCTAGGATTAGCAGTAGTCTTACTGGCCAGTTCCCCGGTGATTTACCTACCCGATAATTTGACAACTATTTTTAGATTTGGGGTCAACCATTGCTAAAGGTTTGGGATCTCCGAGTTCCACTTCTTTTCTCTTTGCTTTCAGACCCGTATCCTTCTTGGTTTTCATCTCCGCTGAAGTCATATTGTAAGTATTCCCTGAGTCCCCAGTCACAACAACATCAATGTCCTCTTCATGCCCGTCGTCACCATCATCTTCTATCAGGGCATCTATCATCTCCCCATACTGAAAAGTCTCAGTAATAGAAGGCATGGGAACTTTATCAGTAACCTCCTCCTTCTCGCCCTCAGATCGTCCTCCATATTTTGTAGCAATAGCTTCATACCGTTCCTCCTGAGTCACTTCGATGGACTTCTCACTGACGATTGTCTTCTGTTGCTCATTGGTCTTGTCAGTTGGATCAATACCTTCAAAACGAGAAGCGACAGTTATTAACTCAGGGGAAAACAAGGGATCTTCAATCGATTTCCCAATAATACGATGAAAGGTGGAAATAGCTTTGAAAAATTGGGGTGAAAAGGTAGATTCAAATGATTTCTCGATTGGGGTGGCTACCGTCTCTGGTGCTAATTCAGGTATAGGAGATAAAAGAGGCGCTTTAGGAATTCCCGGATTCTCGGGATCATATTCCTCCACTCCAATAGCCTCGACGGCAGCCGAAGAAGAACTGGATTCAATAATATTTTTCCCTTTGGACTGACGTTTCTCTTCCTCCATGGGAGCAGCAATAAGTCGGCGTCCTTCAGCCAAACGTACCAGTTCCTCACCCTTAAGGAACTTCTCCATAAGCTTGTTTTCGTTAATGGAGTCCACTCTAAGTTCTTTCTTTTCCCACTCAATGATTTGGTCTCATACGTAAACTAGAGCTGTCAAATAATCCTCGATCCAAGAAATATCCCGACGACGGATCATCTGAGTGAAGAATTCTATCATCAGCTCATTATAACCGTTCAGCTCCTTCTGCGCCTCGAAAAGTTTCTTTTGAAATTCTTCGGCAGACTTAATGGCAATACTTGTATTTCCCTCGGCCAAGACTGCTCTAGATTCAGCCTCTAGTAGCTACGCTTCTAGTTCGGCATTTCGCTTGGCCAAACTAGTATTTTTCTTCTTTAACTCGGTCTTTTCTCGCTCAAGGGTAGAGCAAGCCAACTGTACTTTGATGTGATCAGATTTAACATCTTCAACTTGCTTCTTTAGGTCTAGACGCTCTTGGCTATGAATCTCCAAGCAAGTGTGTAACACTTCTGTAGTTCATCGTGTTGTTTTTTATAGTTGTCGAGATCCCGTTGAGCGAGAGCAAGCTGATTCTGTGCATTTTCTAAGTCTTTCTCTGAGTTTTCAGGATGCGTTCATCGTAATTGGCCATTTCCTTCAGTTGGTCAATATCAGTGATTAAATCGCGAATAATCTTATAAAGGTTGCGCGAATATCTGTACATCTTTGTGTATTACTTATCCACTAAGTCTATCTTCGCTTTGGCATCGTCCGCCCACTTTGAAGGAACAGGCTCAAGGGCAGGAATAAATTGCACGTGATCGAAATAGTGGTCTGGGAATTGCTTTTTTAAATATGCCAGTTTTGCTTTGGCATCAGAATCAAGCGGCATGGAGTTGGATATGGACAGCTTGACGTTCCTTCGCTTGGCGGGTACGACGGATGCATCGTCTTTACTCGGCCTTTTCTCGACTTGTTTATACTTATCTTGCGAATCAGTATGTTTTGACGACGGCTTCTCTTGAGGTTGCTTATCCTTAGGAGGAACCGAATCTTTGGATTGTGGTCTATCCCCTTCACGACGGTCTTGGTGGCCCTTATGCTTGTCTAGATCTGCCCGACGAGGAGAACGAGAGCACGAAGAATGAGGACGGTTGGAATCATAATGCCTCCTATCATCCCTGTCGCGGCTCTCGCGATGATAAAGCTCAGTATCAGAATCATATTTGGGCACACTGGTGCGAATTTTCTTGATATCATAGCGGGGACGCACCATGGTTCCTACAAAACAACATATATAAAGTTCTGAACCGGTATTTATATAAAGCGTAAGTGCTCAGACATGCGGTGCTGATGTGTTGTGCGCATCCTAAGTGGTATTCCCCCCAAACCAACCAGAGCCTGAAGTTAGGCTAGCATGTGTGTTCTCCTTAGCCTTTACAGGAGTAGTTTCTTCTGAAGAAGTAAAGGTCAAAGGATTCATTCCGAAATCTTCCGAAGAATAGAGTGTTTCGGGCAAGGGAAGATTTCCTAAACCCCTAAATGTAGAGTCATCCACAGTGGGGGCATCTCCTTGAGGAGCATCTAACGGCAAGTATTTTGGAGATATTGACTCTTCAGGAGTAGTAACATTGTCAAGAGTGATGTACTTATCTCTGTCTTCTTCTGCTATATTTGCCAAAATATCATCTTGAGTCGTAGAGGGGGAAAGAGGATCCCTAAGAGGCATTGCTGGATCTTTTGAACTTTCTCCCCTCTCAAGTGGAGCATCAATTGGCCCTTCAACTAGGGGTATGTATACATAAGGGCCTTTTCCATGGCCTATACTGCGGGTGATAGATAACAGCCTGTGACGATGGAGGTGCTCGTCTTTAAGGACGTCGTCGATGGTCAAGAACTTTTGATCACCGGGGAATAGCTGGTGCAAACGATTGAAGTATACTTGACCCGTCACTTGCTTTGGATTAGGAACTGTAAATAAAAATAAGATTCATTTAATGTGCTGACATAATTATTTGAAGTTGAAATCTAAAGAGTTGGTGCCTTACTTGACTGGAGTCATCTCCTAGCGCACCCAGGTTGCTGTTTAATATAAAACCATTTGGGTTTTGAGTCACCAGCCTTGCTGCTATATGGGATAGTGATGATTTTCCTTTTTGGAACTGATTCAAAGTATGAAATGGATGGAGTATCTTGGGTCCGGTGCTTGAAATTATAAAAGGAATGAATGTCATCAAAATTAAGTTCAACACTTAGAATCTCTTTGTAAGGTATAACAGAGTGTACAAATATGCGTAGGAGTTGGGATGTAGTTGCATGGGGGCAATCGGCAGTTGTCTCATAAAATCGACGACAAAAGGCAGAAACGGAGGTATTGCCCCAACTAGACACATTAATGTGGTGATAGCCATATAACCTTCTGGTGGATCATGGGGGCGATCCGTTTTCGAGGGCAACTGAGTATCTCTTTGAAGAATCCCATGCTTTAGGCGTATCCGTAAGAGTCTGTCATTGTCAATTGTCGACTGGACCGAATCCTCCGGTGATTCCAAGATATTGACATTTCCAAACTCATCGGGAGCACGTTTATCTCCTACCCCTCCTTCTTCTTCCTCGCCTAAAGAAACATCACCCCCGGATGATACTTCACTATCACGAGTACCCAATATGTAGTCTAAGCCCTCACTATCCCAATCTGGATCTGAAGTAGAAGTTACATCCTCAATGATGGGATTTTTAGATGTTCCTATGGCTTCTCTTTTCTCTGCTAATCTGGACGAGCGTCTCTCGGTCATGTCTAGTTTATTATTGAAGAAACAATAGCAAGGATTAGAGTAAAGTTGCCCGTGTTCCCCTGTGCGTGTGTGTGAACTAAAGCGCGCAAATGTGTACACAATAATACAAAGCAAGCATATAAGGACGCAAAGCAAGAAAATGGCAAAGCAGTCATGTGTTTGTGACAGCTTCGAAAGCTTAGGCATGATCATAAGGCTCTATCCTAACTGTCCATAAGAGTCACAGGCCACAGTTAACATCGGTTCGAGTGTTCAAGACATGGGCGGATCGGCCTAAGTATTTCATTTATGCGGATCGGTTCGGGTATATATGAGTGGAGGCAAATTAGCCCAATTGTCATTCTAAAGCTAATCGGTGCGGGTGTGTGTGCTGATTGCGGATCGGATCGGATGTGTAGGTTATGATAGAATAGGTTTGGATGCACATATTATAATCAGATCGCATCAATTACTAGAAGCAACGGACCGGATTGAAGATCCATATCACAAACGGATCAGATAATACCGAACCGAACCAAACAACATCGGCATCCCAAAGCCTATCTACCCAATTCAACTTTCCTCTGCAATAGCTATCACCCTCTCCAACCCAAACCGGCGCCATGTGCCATAATCCAAGTATTTCTGGATCGTCCATTTTGCCTTGAACCGATCTGATTCCCTTTCTTCTTCCTCTACTCCTACTTCGCTTTCCCAATGTCACCAAACCCATTTGTTCTTAGAAATTCACTCATAGCTAAAGCTCAATGGATCAATTATGTTAGCGCCAAACTAATTTTTCTCAAACACCTCGAAGCGCTGACAAGGCCATCGACGACGGTGGTGAGGAGGCGAAGGGCACGGCTTCGACGATTGACACGCAATCGAAAACGCGAAGATGGGAGGAATTAGCAAATGAATTACAGGAAAAATTAAATTACTTAAGATTGTTAACCCACCTTCAAACTTAATCTAGAATCGGAATGGAATATGAAATATTTTCGAGGGTTAGGGGTTTTTCTCTCTTCGAATTTGGGGCAAAAATCGCTGAAGCAAGGAAGTAAAAAAGAAGAGAAGTGTATGGACTTATACACTAAGAGGAAAAAGTCCCTATGTACTCCCTGAAGTGATTGTTTGGCTCGATTCGAATGGAAGTGAAAGAAGAGTGATCCACGGCCTTCTCTATTTTAGCCCAGAAAATACACTATGAACCAGACACGCAATGGATAGGATAGGCCTCACCCGAACCAGAACCATCAGCGTCAGCTTAGCACACGAAATAAATTCGAGGGAAGAAGTGACAAGCTAATAAGTACGCATTATAAAAAAAATTTACCCGGGGGAGCGACCTGGATATTAAAAGGAGTCCCTGAAGTTATTATAAATAATGGACGCAGTTTATGCATTCCATGGCGTATTTGTAGTCAACAAAAGGTGCAACTTGACATAGCAACACAACTCTACATGCGAATGGAAGCGATTGTTCAATGGTTTTGATTCGAGAACCACCGTGTGGACCATCCGATCAGTTCAGGACCATCTGATCCGTTCCCCTTCCTCTCTACATCATCGATCCGAACCGAAAGCAATTAGACAGCAGTTATAACCCACGACTCCAGAAGATGCTGGCGGTTAGGCAACTACTTCCCTACGTTTACCCACTAACTTGATGCGCTATCATTATCTTAGCATCTCCAATCCCGACTTTCTGAGGATAAAGGCCACATATATCCGAACCGGAGCCATTCCAGAGAGATTTTCCGCCTATAAATACACCCCAAGGGTCATTTGAAGGGATCTTTTGGAAAATTCAAAGCTCAAACTCCCTTGTCAACAAAATTTCACCATTGTATTCAGATCATCATCATAATTTGAAGTGAAAATCCGTAAACATTGAGTGAAATTATCCATTGTAAAAGTGAGATTGAGTGATTATCATCATTGTTTCTGTATTTGAGTCATTCAACAACGAAGTATAAAGTGGACGTAGGCTCTTTAACGTCGAACCACTACAAATTGTGTGTTTTCTTTGTTTTTCGTTTCTCATTTCAGTTAGATTATCATTCATTTGGGTGTTAGAGCCATTTTTGATCTAGCAGATTTCAACACAATTCTCTGTTTTATTTTGTCAAGAAACGTGACTTGCATTTAAGAATACAAATCCATAATTCATTAATATTCATTTAAAAACAATTCAACACTTATATTGAAATTATATTTCTACTTAAATATTTATTGCATATCAATATTATATATTTTCAATATTCTCATCTGTTTTCAAATTAAAATTAACCACAGATTAGAATAAATTACTTATTATAACCAGGACATACAATTCATTCCCGTGTACTTAACTAAGAAAAACCGCAAAATTTATATTTCTAGTTTTTAAAATACTGCACGAGTTAACTCTAGAACTTGTATTTTATTTATCATGAGTTCTAACACAAACAGAAAACACTATAGGCTATTCAGTTCGGCTACCCAAAAATCTGTGTTGTTACGGACTGGCATTAATAATAGGATGTGTTATAAGACTTATTCTAGCCTATCAGCCTTCAACAAAAAACAACACCGAACAATTTTGTATGTTTGTTTGTAACCCACCAGCCCCTTAGTAGTGGCATTAACAATAGGATGTGTTATAGGCCTACGGACAGTAACCCAATGGTGATAACTGTGCGTCTCATGCCACACGTTCTCACCTGGTTTACTATTCGCTCATCGATTTCACACCAGAAATCATAAATCATCAACACATCAAATCATCGGAAACATTAATCATCAAAACATCAAGTCAACTGCTACAATTAGACGGGTTGTAATTAACCGATACAATATACCTTTGTGTCCCAAACCATGAGGTTTACTATATCGTTTAATCACAAATACGTCTTCTTGAAGGGTGCAAAATTGTGTGTTTTATATATAAAAAATATATTTTGTTTTATGAAAGCAGTTTCTAAAATAATTTCGAAATCTATTTATTTGTTACGTATCAAAAATTTATAATTTCCAAAATATGGTTATATTATTGCTTTGAGACATTTCGTTAATAAAATCCAAAACCAAGAAATTCATTTTCCTCAGAGCTAGAATGTAAAACATTATAATATACGAATGGAAAACTAGTTTAAAACCCGTGCATGTGTAAAAATTATCATTGAAAACCATTACAAAACAGCAATTAAACCAACCCAAAGGTCTTCATAATCTAAGATTTGGGTTGAGCATGCCATAGACTTGGTTTTGCCAAGCTATTGGTACAAATAACAAAGTGGTATATCATTAATAAACACACAAAAACATTGGCATTTAGGAAAGAAAAAGCTATAGGAAAACACATATAGAAGCAGGAAATAAATCATGCGCAAGTTTCATAAAGTGGGTCAACCCAAGAGGTAGGTGGATAGACTCACTTCAAGCACTCTCCAACAGGATGAAATCTTACTGTCATTAAGTTTTGATCAATTTTTCTCAATTACGGTATACAACATGTAGTGAGAAAACAAGAAAGATCAAGATTCTAGCAACAAAACAAGACATGAATTACATGAAACCAATTAATATTGAGGATAGAAATATGTCTCAAAGAATGGCCTAGATAAGGGTTGGTTACAACAAGATTTATTGTATCTTCTCTAGTTATAGTAAACCATTTCTAGCAATGAATATGAACACAAACCATCAGTTAAGCTCAAAGAAAATAGTAAACTAGAATGTGTGAGTCTACTAACTCACTTGAGCTTGGATTTTGAATGGATTAGGCATCCTGTATCTTGCAGTGTAGAGAAACCTTGACATGCATGGCCAATATCTTTTCTGTAATTTCTGCTTGAGAGGATTTAAGAGAAGTGACTTTATTCTATACTTGAGATTACTTCTTAGCTAGAGTAGTAGGAGTTTTATCTCCCTCTAGATTTGATTTAGGCAAAAAGTGATTTGCTTGAGTAGAGGGAAGGCCATTTTCTTGTTGTGTTCATTTTCCAAGTAGAGGAAAAATACGGCTAGAAGAAAAAACAGCCCCAAAAAAAGAACGTACTTGTCTAATTCCAAAAACATTTCTTTGGGATTATTGGGTTTAATTCATCTACACATGGACCCTAAACTCAAGTGTTACAAATTGTTAATGTTACTAATTTGTCTAATTAGCTATGCAACAACTCTTTACAAGTTATAATACCAAGCACGCTATTAACACAAATTTTTCTTTTTGACAAAGCATGTTATAATATTATAAATCATTCAGACGACAATCTTAACACAAAACAATAATGTAACCATGTTTGTCAAAATATTTGTTTTACCATTTAAAACATATTTATATTTTTATAAACAAAACTTTACACTTTATTGATTTCACAAATTAAATCAATGAACTACATAGAATATTTGAAATGTCTAACTATTTATTCACATATAATATTGCATTCCCTTCTATTTTATTTTAATTGCAACTCGATTAATTTACTAATTATAGTTATCAATGCAACCAACTTACTTTTTAACAACAACTTACAATTTACTTTTTATCTTTACAAAATTCAACATTATGTTATCTCTTTAAGATTCCTCATACATATCCCAAACACAATTCTCTATCACATTTTGTTAAGAAATGCGACTTGCATTTAAGATAATATTCATTTTAAAGCAGTTCAACACTTAAATTGAAATTATATTTCTACTTAAATATTGATTATGAATCAATATTATATATTTTGAATGTTCTCATCCATCATCAAATTAAAATTAACCGCAGATTTGAATAAATTACCTATTACAGCCAGGACATATAATTCATTCCAATATACTTAACTTAGAAAAACCACAAATTCTATATTTCTAGTTCTTAAAATATTATACAAGTTAGCTCTATAACTTGTATTTTATTTATCTTGAATTAAAAAAAAAACAGAAAACACTATAGCCTGTTCAGCCCGGGTACCCAAAAATCCGGGTTGTTACAGCAAGTTCACAACAGATCTTACAAGTATACAATGAAGTAAGATATGGTTCCTTTATAACTACTACTATATCAGGAATTATAATAATCATGGTGTCATAGATACTATCAACTTTCGTTGGTAAATACTATGATTGTTTTTTGTTCTCTAGATTGCATGGATGATGTAACACCACCCATTTTTAATTAAATAAAATAAAATTTTGAAAAGCTTTCAGAATTTGGTCATGTAATTAGCATCATTGCGTTCATGGCAGTTTTCTGATCAATTTAAACTTATGTTTTGCAGGAAATGGATTTAAGATGAAAAAAATAATCTTTAAATAAAATATTACAACAAATATAAAAAGAAGGTATAAGAAAAGAACAATGACCACCATTGTTTTAAGTCTTGTTAACAAAACCCTATGTAGTCCAGTTGGCACGAGCATGTGTCTCCCAAGTGAGTGGCGCAAGTTTGAGTCCCGCTGGCGCCATATTTTTATTTTAGCGGGAAGGCTAAAATAATACATATTCAAAGAGGAAAATATGTATAAATACACATATAAGGAAAATTATACATAAAAGTAAGTACAAAATTATATGTATACATGAAAATGTAAATATATGTGTATGTGTTAGCAAAAATATATACATATGAAAGAGAAATCCAAAATAAACTCTCAATCAATGAAAATAGGTAAGAATTTAATGACGGCATAACGCCGATTTAATTTTAAAAAAGAAACAAAGGTTGTGCATTTATATGTACACAAATTCAAATGTTGAAATAAAAAGGTGCAAGATAAGAGCAGAAAGAAGTTAAGCATAATGAATGAATAATGGACAAGAAATCAGCTGAACTGAAATAAGAGTGCATAAAAAGAAATAAAATAAAGCGTCATTAATTGCATTGATTAACGGACAAGGAATGGAAAGATTGTATGCATATATACACGCATAAATTCAAAATTCAAACTTAAAGATAAATTATAACTGGAATATTATAATTTAGATGTGTATATTAAGTAAGGAATTGAACATCACTAATCAGCATTAGAATGTTACGATCTGTTTTATGTGA
Organism: Allium sativum; assembly: GCA_030737875.1. Classification (NCBI taxonomy): domain Eukaryota; kingdom Viridiplantae; phylum Streptophyta; class Magnoliopsida; order Asparagales; family Amaryllidaceae; genus Allium; species Allium sativum. The sequence goes on along the minus strand of CM060926.1, from coordinate 8,187,826 downwards.
CGTGAAATTTTTGTATGTGCGGTTCGGATTTTAATGGATTAAATCCGATGGTCCAGACTTTCTTGTACACCTACAAATACACTAGCAGAGCCTAGCTTTAAACTCATATTTTCTGAGGTGCTGCTTAGGCTCTGCCATTCTCTTCTTCCTCCAAATATTTTCAGAAAAATAAAATATTAGTTTTAGGAAATTTTGATTCAAGATTTGAAGATAAGAGACATAAATCTACAACATAGGTATCTAGAATTTTGATCAACATGAGGTAAGTTCTTGAATCTGATTTATTTAGGTTTCTCTTCCTTTAGTATCAGATTTGTAAATTCGCGGTTGTTTAATATTAGATTCAGTTAGTGAGTCCATGGAACAACAAATTTGGATCTGATTCATGGATTGAAAAGCTGTTAGGTGAGTGGGTTAAATTATACCATTTTTAAATAATGGTGTATCTATCATTTGCATTCCCTATTATATTTAATATGTTGAACAATTAATAATCATGGAAATTGGCTACTGAACCTATTAACGATATTTTCGTCAACACCGGAGATAGGTCTACGGAAGTGGACCTAAGAGAAAAATAGATATATTTAGCTTTCACGAATTTGAGCTAGTTCACCGTTTCCTAGATATCAAGGTTTAGAGCTCAAAAGATTAGTTACTCTTCCCTTAATGGGGTGAGCATCACGCGTAAGCGGCTCAAGAACCAATAGTTACCTTGGGACAAGGGTTCCCTAAGCACAACCCTCGATAAGGGCTAAATGGCTTGTAGGAAGGGGTTCCACACCGACTTTGCGGAAGGGTCTAGCCTTGGGTAGGAGCTTGTGATCAGCATGTAGAAAGCATATAACATGTTTTACCGGAGATAGCTAAGAAGTCATATAAGAAACCCATAAGAAAATATTCTAAGTGTTGATTCGCTCTTTATTGATCTTTGATTCAGAAGTATATGAGTGATTACAATGGAAAACCCCGAACTGATTTAGAAATTAGGGTTTACTCTAGAGAAAAAGAGTAAGAATGAGAAATGAGATAATTGCCATGAAAATGAGAACCCTAGGGTCTTGTTTATAGACAAATCAGGGCCCCTTTTGCTATTGGGCCAGTGGCACCCCCGTCGGCTGCTTTTCCCTTTGGTTCCGGAAGTTTTGGCCCTCGACCGCCTTTTCTTTAGGTTTTGAAGGCTTTGCCTATGGTTTTTTGAGTTGTCGGTTCCTTCTTTTGGGAGGAGGGTTCCGGTCTGTGGAACTCCTTTTTGATTGGTTGTTCATCCACTCTGTATTGATCTGAGCGTGTCATTGCGAATTGCTTCCGGATGTAGGCTTCCAAACTTGTCTCTCTTCAAGATTCTGGTATGTCTCTCTGTAGATTCCTGAAGTGTATCCTTGCTTTTCCGGGTGGTTGCTTTCGGTGCTTTGTTAGTTACTTATCAGGGTAACTCCTTGGTGACTACTTGATTGAGGTTTTGGTTGGTAGCTCCCGAACAACTTCCTTATATCTGAACTTTGTGCTCTTGATGCTCCAGTTTCTTATCGTATCGGTATTAAGCCAATTAATACCGATAGCTCTTTCATCCTCCTAGGTCTTCGATTGTGATGTCCTTTTTTTCCTCTCTATTAGCTCCCGGCTTTGGATGACTTCTTGTCGGTTATGTTCCATGCCGGAACTTCCCTGCCGGTAATTCCTCTTCCTGCTGGATTTTGAGGTTCCTTCTTTATTAAGAGTGCCGGTTGCTTACCCTTTCAGATGTCTCTCTTAGGCTCTCGGTTTTATCCTGTGTTCAGCTTCCACTTACATATTAGTTTTCTTTGTTCATGACGGTCCGATACCCCTTCACCGACAACCTGTTCCGGAGGTAATTTCGGTAGTAACATTTGCCCCCCACCTTTGTGAAGGGGTAATTTCGACTTTCCAAGTCAAACTTCGATGCCCTTTCGGTGCTTTGGCTCTCTGTCTCTTGATCTCCCCTGATCAGATATGTTGATTGACTCTTGTCTGTACGGCATGGATTAATCGTAATTTGGTATAATTACCATCACTTCTTCTTCCCCATTTTTACTTGCAACATAAATTTCTTAAAATAGATTATTGTTCATCGGGAATTACTAAATCCCTTTCGAAAATTTCCAATTCGATCCCTTGTGAGTAATCTAACTTTTAATTACGAGTAGAACTTTAAACTAATTACTCGAATTAATTAGGGTTTTGCGCATTTAAATGCAAGCTGCTTAATCATAGGCGATTTAGATTATGATTCCCTATGAACTACACAAATGCTCTTTCCCCGATGTTATTTCTTGGGGTCTGAGAGGTACAATTCTCATAAGAAAGGTTATTTGCTATTATAAAAAAGAATTTATGCTTTCGTTTCTAGTGAACTCATTGTCAATGCTATTGGCTTGTTTGTTATGACTTTTCTGACACCAAATCCTGCTTTCATTCAATATGTAAGCGCCGGATTATTCCGAGAATGCTGAACCATCCGGCAGGGCGATCAAAGGGTTGGTTTGTACTTTGGTTTTGGGTGTCAGTAAAGTCTAATGGTTTTATTGTCATAACCTTTTGACTTTGATTTCACGTGCATTGGAACCGAGGGTCAATCACGCTCCCGGTGATGATTTAGGATCACTTGGTCTCGGTTTATCCATTACCAGTTCTATTTAGTCTTCCCGACACCATTCTTTCGTTTCTTTTTTATCTTTGGTGCTAGGATGACTAATTTTATCATCGTTAAGGGCTTGATTGTTTCTAAGTGAATGCGAAATTAGTATGAACTCTGTCTAGATTAATATTTGGGGGGTATCCTAATATGCAATGATTTAAGCATTAAGCATTAAAAAAGTTTACATGTTATCTACTCATTTCATACTAATGAATGGGGTGCTAATTCACATGTTTATGAAATTATATCACCTGGCAGCATAATGTCCGATAAGAAGATCTATAGTCAATTGAAACCTGGTGTTCCCGGCACCTTTCGGAAAAAAGAAGCCCTTAGCTTTGAAGAAGCCTTTAATTACTTCTCAGGATGAAGTAGATTCCATCCTTAACAACTTTGGGATGTCTGATGTAGATGCCATCCCTGCTACTAGTAGGGATAGTATCAGAAATCCTTCGAAAGGTTACTTTGCATATTCAGCCATTCACATCTGGCATGGAGGCTTCTTTCCCTTTCCGACTTTTATATCTCAACTCGTGTGGGACCTGGATATTGCACCTATTCAACTTCTTCCGAACACATATACTTTGCTTCTTTGTCTCGAAATTCTGTCACTTGAATCGCGTCAGGCTTCCCTTACTTCTAGCCTTATTCAGCATTTGATACGTTTTTCGAAAGAAGCTGACTTGCCTATCTTGCATGCCAACCCCTTGAAGAAAATTGTCAACGATGGTATTGGAAAAAACTATGCCTTGGGAAGATTGGTTCTTTTTCATTAGATGCCCACCTGGCATTTCAGGCAACTTTGCAGATTTTTGTGAGTTCCCCTATTTTTTTCACGAGTAATCATACTTTTATGAGCATGGTTTAACTTTATTTTCTTTCCAGATCCTGCTTTCAAGGGAGTTTCTTTAACGGAGAGTGAGTCTCGTGCACTTGAAATTATCTCTAAAGAATTTGAGGAGTCGCGAAGCCGATCAGCTTTGTTGACTTTGGATAAATTGTTCCAATATAACCTCCTTCCTGACGGGCAAAAGATCTTGGGGCGTCCACCCGTCCACTTCTCAGGATCCAAGCATTCGACTTTGGGTTCGAATGCATTTACTACTTCCTACCCTTTGTTTCCAAGTATCCTTATTGGGATTGCTACTTTCTTTTTCAAAAAGCTTTAATTCATAAGATATTCATTCCTGAATTTTCCTTCGTATCTTACATTTTAATTAGGGGTCTCAGTTTCTGAAGTTGTAACTCTTACCAATGCTCTAGATTAATCCACTGTTGTCTCTATCAAGAGGCTGGCCGAATCAACTGTTGAGCTACCAGCTAAAAGATTAAGATTTGACACTTTTGTTCCTCTTTTTCGGGATATCAATTTTAAGGTTGTTTAACGAGAAGCTTCTGTCTTTATAGCCCATACTGTTGATTCTATCGTGGTGCCTATTACTGTTTCTCCCGAGGGTACCTTTGGTAGAGAATGTGAGGGTCGTGTTCTGCCGTCAACCTTTCCAAGTACATTAAAAGTGGATAAGCGTACCATGGCCCAAACTTCCACTTCTTAACACGTTGAGCCTTCGAGTTTTCCTGCAACCCCAATGAGCTTTGACGCCTTTGTGAATATTGATCATTCTTGTCCTAAGGCTACAGACATTTCGTTACCCTCCTATTCTTTAAACGAGGAAGATTTTTATCAACATTTAGTTGATCGACATCTCTTGGTATAGGTTTTCTTTCTTAATACTTCTTTTATTCTTAATTCGCTATGATGACTAATTGGATTCTACTCCCTTTACAGCTTACTCAAAGATGGCTTTTGTCTAAAGCAACTCCTTCCTCATATTCTCCTGAGGTCATTCACCTTTGTGAAGTTAACAAGGCTTTGAGGGATGAATGTGAGAGATTGAAGGCTTCCTTAGAACATGCCAAAGCAGCTCTTGAAAAAGAGAGGTAGGCAAAGGATTTAGTACCTGACCAGGTTTCGTTCTTAGAGCAGCCAATAACAGAAAACGTGGCTAGTCATGTCGACGAACTCAAGAGGAAGGATGAGAAGCTCTCCCTTGCCGCATAAGTAATTTATGAGGCTAAAGGCAGAATTTTTGATTTCTTGCAAGTTCATCTTCCGCAAATCAAGATTGAGTACTACGAGGATGCCTTATTTCATGTTATGTCTAATAACCTTTGGATTCTTCTTGAGATGCAATTCAGCACCATCCCTTCTTTTATTAAGGATAGGGCCATGGAGATGATTAACAAGGCCAAACAAAGGGTCGAGATGCCAGAGAGGGATAGGCTCAAAGTTGAGGATCTCCTATTCATTGAGAATCTCACTGATGACTCAGGTGAGGAGTAGGAGCTCTCAAATTATGCTAATGATGACGGAAGCGAGGATAGTAACAGCCCCAATGGCAGCGGCCGCCGAGATGCTCATGACAAGGACGAGAGCGGTCCTTCTGCGGCTCCTGATGCTTCACATGTTTCTACAGAATACAACACTAATGTTGGAGGTACTCATGCTACTCAGTACTCCGAAGTTCACCCATCCAAGGAATGTGGTTTTTCTGGGCCCTCAACGAGAGAACAACTTCCCGACCCTAGGGTTTCTCCCTCTCAGGTATAGCTTTAGTTTTCGTAACGCTCTTCCTTTCCTCAAGTACTTAAAGGTAACTACTTTCTTATCATTATATTGAATAGACCAAAAGAAATATTATCTCAAGAATTAGAGCAGAGTTAGATGAAAAACAGAGGGAAATAACTCGATCTCCTATAGAGCAAGGAAGGTTTTTAAAAGATTATAATGCACTATCCCGGAGATATCATGATTTAGAAAAGAGCGCGTCTAAGCTTATCCATTACAAGGAGCACGAGGTTGCACCTAGACTAAGGAAAGCCCGTAAGCATAGGGAAACTCTCCGGGAGGAAAACAAGGAATTAATGACCTTATATTGGATGTTGATCGAGGATAGAGATATATAAGTTAACTTTTTGTATGAATTCTATAAACAATACGCAATAGTGGATTTTTTTTCTTAGGGGAGCATAGCGGTGGCTTAATATGTCGCCTTCACAGGCTTTACCTAGATGAGTGTGGAGTTGACCTACATCCCGGGGCTTGTTGGAACCTCGAGAGGGTTCTTTCAATTCTCAGGGTTCTTCCCCCAGAAAAGCTTGAGTATAACAAGGATAGGTTTACCACTGAACTGTTTAAAAGATCGGTTTTGTATGAGCAGGAGGAATATTTGTAAACTTGATGTTGTGGTTGTATGAAAAATGTATGGGATTCTATTTGCTATATATGGCTACTAATTCTTTTTATTTATGTTATGACAGAACCTTGTTTATCATGAAGATGCACTACATTTGCAACACCCCGTAATTCTATAACACTAAGATTCACGAATCAAGGCAGAATTAAGAGTTAAAATCAAAATCAAGGGAAACGGGCTACGCCAATGTGTTCGTCTCGGAAAAATACGCGAAATAGAGTCCGAATTTTCGAAAATCGGAGTCTGTATGACCAAGATATGGCCCGTCAAAGTTTTCAGAAAATTCCAAGTTCAAAACAGTTTAAAAACTAGAGCCAAATTCGAATTCAAACACACAGGGGGCAGGGCGGGAAAATTCCCGCCCAGGTCAAGTCGACAGGGGTGTCGACTGCGCAGTCGACACCCCCCCCATCGATTGCCCAATCGACATCGGTGTCGACCTGGGTCCCGAAATCCAGTTTTCTGCACCCAGTTCGTTCTTCTGTATCTATACGCCATTCTGACCAGGTTCGTCCGCCTAACACTATATAAACAGCCATGGTCTTCTTCTATATTCACATTTCTTTTCTATCCTTATGCTGCCTCTGAGAAAATATAAAAATAAGAAGATAATACAAAAATCCAAGACAAGGTTATGCTGCTCAAGTTGTCTAGAAGAGATTCAAAGCTTCAAGATAAGGATTAAAGGCTAAACGTCGCACGAATCATAGCAACGCCATCTTTCTATTCTAATCTAATCTCTGTAAGTCAGTTATTTTTAGATTTGAACGTTTTGTTTTTATTCGTGACATGAAATTAAAGGGATAAAAGACTATGCCTAATCTTTCTTCTTGAATCAGTGCTTGTACCTTTGGACCTAATTAAGAACTGTTGTGATTCGATGACCAATAAGACTGTGACGGTGAAACTATGGACTTTGGAACCATATGCCTTGGAACTATGAACATAAGCCTTTTATTTTGGGACATAAAACATTGCCTATGACTATGAATATTTCCTATGACTATGAACGTTGCCTATGACTATGAACATCGCCTAAGACTGTGATTCATTGAACTGTGAGGATTATTACCTATGACTATGAATATTTCCTATGACTATGAACGTTGCCTATGACTATGAACATCGCCTGAGACTGTGATTCATTGAACTGTGAGGATTATTGCCTATGACTATGAACATTTTCTATGACTATGAACGTTGCCTATGACTATGAACATCGCCTATGACTGTGATTCATTGAACTGTGAGGATTATTGCCTATGACTATGGATATAAGATTATTATTTATGCCCATGACATTGTAGTTATAAAACCATGTTGTTTATTTTGGATCTAGGCCTGACTTTCTATTCAGTTTATTCTTGGTTATCTTTGGTTTTAGACCTTGGGAATTTACCTATTAAGTTAGGTCTACCCATGTTCTTGAACCCCTGTCTCTATTCTGTCTATTCTTGGTTTTAGACCTTGGGAATTTACCTATTTAGTTAGGTCTACCCATGTTCTTGAACCTACGTCGTTATTCAAAACCATTTTATGCCAGTTGTTATATCTATCCTTTTCATAGCAATCTTTGGTTCATTCCCTATTTGCTACGAATCTAGATTTATCTATAATCTAGATTAAAACATGATTGTACGAACGGTGGGAATGCGATTTGGGGCAAAATATGAAATTTACTAAAACGTAGTTTAACTTGGAAATTGGCATAAATTGGAAACATGTATTATGGCATGTTCATAGAAATGCAAATTGGATAAATTTGACATGAATTATAAGATGTGTAATTTGAATCTTGTATTGACGTGTAAATCTAGTATTTACATGAAAAGTGAACTAGAGTAATAAGTCTAGTTTGACGTGAATTAGAATGTTAAATTAGAATTGGATTATCTAATTTGGCTCGATAAGTATATTGGCATAAACTTGAAATTGGCCATAATTAGGAGTAATTTTCAGGATTAGCAAAATCATGGTTAGTGACACTTCATTTGGTATGGTTTACATACCAAAAAGCATAAACATGATATAGAGGGGAAAATGGGCCGTAAGAATAAATATTGACAATTTACATTAAAGAGTAATTGGGAAATAAGTAAATTAGGATTAATTTACTTATAGAATTTGTCCTAAGTGAGAAATGTAAATTTAGACAAATTAAAGATTTATTAACGACATCTCTTTTAATGAAACACCAGAAAGTTCTAGGGTGACAGAGAGGATAGTGTCTAGGCTTGAGTTTGGAAAATACAAGTTTCCTGCTCTCCCTGGCTATCCCTAACTGATCCGACGGACGGGATGGTTACTTTCAAAACCGGATTTGAAGATTAATCAAAAACTCTTTTGAACTAGAAAACACGAATAGGCCTAACCCGAGGTTAGACTGAGTTGCGTTGTAAACCTGCTCGGAACCAACCGGCACATCCAGTAATCGCAACAATATCTGTCTAATGTGAGTGGTCGTGGCTTTAATTTATTTAGTTAAAGCTAGAACAAGAATGCTAAGGTTAAGTTAACTAAGACACTTAACCAACTCAACATGATAACAAGACTGGTAGGTGGGGTTAGGTTCATACAGTTAAGCTAGAATGGGAGGGTTAAGTCCATAGGAACACTTAACCAACTTAAGCACAGTTAAGCTAGAACGGGGGGCTAAGTCCACAGGGACACTTAACCAAACTCATGGTAACAAGACAAGATTTGTAGAGGTTAAGTAACTAAGAGAACACTTAGCCAAATTAACATGTTAACTAGTCTAGAAAGTGGGGTTAAGTAAAGATGATACACTTAGCCAAATTAACGTGTTAACAAGACTAGAGGTTGGGGTTAAGTAAGATTTAATGCACTTAGCCAATTTGATATGTTAGCTGGGCTAGACCGTAGGGTTAAGTAAACTTGAACACTTAACCATCAGATTTTGATAAAGGAATAGGGTTAAGTCTAAAACATAAATGGATAATACTTAACCATTAATAACATGTTAGTTAAGACAGACGGGCAAGGTTAAGTTAAAAAGGAACACTTAACCAATACAGGGTGAGTGGGTAGGGTTAAGTAATAAGAAATACTTAACCAATATAACTTGGTTTGTGGTGGGGTTAAGTCAACATGAATAACCGATAACACTTAACCAGTATAACAGGATGAATGAAGAGGGTTAATTTGGCTTGAATTGACTAATGACACTTAACCAATCCAAATTGACGAGAAAGGGAACTAAGTAGTAAACCTTAGAAAACAACGATTCTGGAAACTAAGTGGTAAATCTTAGTTAGTAAAACTAAGTAGTAATACTTAGTATAACACGGGAAGGAGCGAATGTTCGTCTGAATAGAGAGAAGGCTCCAACGAATTGGGTTACGAAGCCCGAGGCTTCGAGGGGACGTAAGGGTACTCTTGGTATCCCTCTGCGAGGCTGCAGATGATCCGCCTGGGCCCACAGAGGTTAAGGTCTGCGTGGAAGAACCAGGGGTATGCCTTGGTTGCAATACATGGCAACCTAAAGACTAGGATGGACCGGCGTGATTCGGCGAGCAAACGGTAGCCCAGTGATAGCAACTCGTCGTCTACCATCCATCTTGAGTCAATTGAGATACGTGAAGCGGAAAGGCGGAGAAGTCCAAAAGACCATATACTTGCTATCTAGTTATGGTTGCGGATGGCCATAGGATAGTGGGGCACCGGGGGCCGGCGTATAGTTCTCATTTTACAAGGTGCGCCTTTCATTAGTTGAGGGAGGGGTCAAGTGGGACCACAGCCACTGGAATAAAAACAGACCTTAGCATCTGCATCGGCAGATATCTGAAAGCTCCCGACCGAGTTCTGTATTCCTTGATTTGCCCTGACATAGGACTCGGGTCGCACATTACAGGACATGTGCATCTAGACAAGCGATAACGATTCGCGATACAGGCGTGGGGAAGTATAGGAACATATATCACTCTAGGTAGTGTGTCCTAGACTTGGGGGCATCGTTCGACAGGAAGCGTAATCCCTAGTTGGACTAGGTGGCATAAACCCTGAACTCGAGAAGCGTTCAGCAGATAGCGTAAACTCTAGTTATATCTAGAAAGCACTTGATAGAAAACCCTAGATTAGATCTAGGTAATAAATAATAAATGTAAGCCTGAAGGCAATGGAAACTACAGGGGTTGGGATCATGTTATCGTTACTAGTTGGAACACTAGTTAGGTGGTGCAGAGATATAGAAACCAGTATAATAAGGAAATAGCGAAGCGGCGAAAGTATTAGAGCATATCCAGTTTATCTTATTTTAGCATATCTTGTGATTATCTTGTCTAATCTTGCTGACCCTATGGTCATGGTGTAATCTTGGATTCAGTTAATTCATGTCGTTTTGTTTTCCATGTTCACATGCTAGAAGTTACTGAACTTACTCAGGCTTTATGTCTTACTCTGTTTTTCTTTCGTCTTCTTCCCTTCCGTTTCCCCCCTTCCGAGGTAGTAGAGGAGGGAGTAGTATAGCTCAGGTTAAGTTGGACTGTCACTCTTTCCCAGCTAGAAGATTTGTCGAAGTTTTTCTTGGATTCTCTTTTCAGATGCTATGGCTGGTTCTTGCTACATTGGGGAATATAAATGTATTTTTATGCTTCTTTATTTTGTAAGACAGATGACACTTTGATATTGTAAAGAAATCTTTGTACAGACTATTTTATCAACGAAGCAAAGTTTTATTTTCCGCTGTTTAATTTCTGTCTGTCTTGTAATTTATCTGCATCTTTTACCCTAAATGCTCCACAGATCTTAGTGCATTCCCTTTGTGAGTGACACTAACGTACGTGGGGTGTTACACGTGGTATCAGAGCTGAAGGTTACCGGATCAGATAAAAGATTTAAAATTATTTTCAAAACGGTTTTAAAAGAAGCATTTTCAAGAGAAAAGATTTGTTTTAAAGGCATATTCCCCAAAGCCATACGCATTGTCTTCTCTTCCTCTGTTTGAATTCTTGTCTCCTTCTTTCTTGAGTCTCTGGGGCTCCTGGCTTTCTGGGAGGTAACCTCATCGATGGGCGAAGTAGTGCCCGACTTCCATCTATAACCGTAGTAGTTTCACCTGCGGTTAGTTTTCTTCCAAGCTTAGTAGGATTTTCCGTACGATGGAGGCAGCTTTCGAGGGATTTGTCAACATGACTACACACAGAAGGGGATGAGGAGTTTGGATAAGGAACACAACCCGAGTATGAGGAATTCATGGATGTAGATTTAGCTCACGAAGGAGAAAGAAATCATAAAACCTAAGATAAGAGGAAGTATCTTTACTAGGGTATGATAGGGCTTATAATTAGGGACAAGGGCAAGAATGAGGAACAAGATTTTCAGAAGGGCAAGTACATACTTTCACCACTAAGCGTACTTAGGAGAAAAGGTAGTAAAGTTCTGTTGGCAGAGTCTAGTTGTGCTGTTCGTACTCTTTCCTTTGGATTTAGCACTTCGCATTTGTTTATATCCACTTCCCTAGTTGAGTCTCTGCACCATAGTACTTGTATAGTAGAAAGATCCCACTAGAGTCTCAAATCCAATTGGTGGTCCGACCACTCTATTTTTAGTAGGGATTTGAGGATAGCTATCGAGTTTGCTTATATCATCTCACGTAGGTCGTCTAAATTCGAAGGAGATATTCCTTGGATGCTTGTCTGATATTGGTTTAGGCCTTTAGGGCTTGTACTTGAGGAATGTCGAGTTCGACTAGGGTGGTTTGCGTGAGAAATGAATAGTTGTGGAAGGCACTCTAGAAAGTACGTAGTGACCTTTTTACCCGCATAGTTATAGCGTGATGGATAAGCTAAGAGGAGAGACCTCTAATCATCTTAGTACATACACTTGGTATCATAGTTGACATCTGTTTACTTTAGAGATGGAGGTCAGAAACTTCACAATCGTGAAGTTAAATTAGTTAAGATACAGTGGAGTAAAGCTCAAGAAGGCTAGATACTAGCATCATACCCTTTTTCCTTGAGTGCATCCTTGATTTCTTTTGTTTGTAGGAGCTTTATGCATAATTGTTTCTCCCTTTCCAAAGTATATCCTCTAGGACGTATCATCGATCCTTAGGTAAAAGCCAATGGATGTAAACATGTATTTGAAACATGTTATGGTTGAATGGTTGCAAGTGGTTGCAAATGGTTGCTCGTGAATGCATATGCATACGTATTAGGCACTAGATCAAGTTCGGACGCTTTCATATTGCATTTACAGATATGTATTTGTTTGTAAGTTGAACTTGATATGTTATCATATGGATGTTGCATATGGATGAATGGCTGTGCACGCATGTAGTATTTACATAACTAGGGATGCTTGCATACATGATTGGACGCATGACACTGACATGATTCGCATTAAGGAGGTCAACTGAATCAGTAGACCGCCTGATTTTGCATTAGATAAAGACATATACACACACTATGCATATGAACATGAAAGCATTAGAAATCTTTTAAGGACAATGAATGCCTGTGATTGAATGGTTGAGTAGATGGGTGATTGGATGGTAGGACACATTCTTCCTAACTTGAAGATTTCGGGGACGAAATCCTTTTAAGTGGGGGAGAATGTAACACCCCGTAATTCTATAACACTAAGATTCACGAATCAAGGCAGAATTAAGAGTTAAAATCAAAATCAAGGGAAACGGGCTACGCCATTGCGTTCGTCTCGGAAAAATACGCGAAATAGAGTCCGACTTTTCGAAAATCGGAGTCTGTATGACCAAGATATGGCCCGTCAAAGTTTTCAGAAAATTCCAAGTTCAAAACAGTTTAAAAACTAGAGCCAAATTCGAATTCAAACACACAGGGGGCAGGGCGGGAAAATTCCCGCCCAGGTCAAGTCGACAGGGGTGTCGACTGCGCAGTCGACACCACCCCCCTGCCCCCCCCATGTCGACTGCCCAGTCGACATGGGTGTCGACCTGGGTCCCGAAATCCAGTTTTCTGCACCTAGTTCGTTCTTCTGTATCTAGACGCCATTCTGACCAGGTTCGTCCACCTAACACTATATAAACAGCCCTGGTCTTCTTCTCTATTCACAATTCTTTTCTATCCTTATGCTGCCTCTGAGAAAATATAAAAATAAGAAGATAATACAAAAATCCAAGACAAGGTTATGCTGCTCAAGTTGTCTAGAAGAGATTCAAAGCTTCAAGATAAGGATTAAAGGCTAAACGTCGCACGAATCATAGCAACGCCATCTTTCTATTCTAATCTAATCTCTGTAAGTCAGTTATTTTTAGATTTGAACGTTTTGTTTTTATTCGTGACATGAAATTAAAGGGATAAAAGACTGTGCCTAATCTTTCTTCTTGAATCAGTGCTTGTACCTTTGGACCTAATTAAGAACTGTTGTGATTCGATGACCAACAAGACTGTGACGGTGAAACTATGGACTTTAGAACCATATGCCTTGGAACTATGAACATAAGCCTTTGATTTTGGGACATAAAACATTGCCTATGACTATGAATATTTCCTATGACTATGAACATTGCCTATGACTATGAACATCGCCTAAGACTGTGATTCATTGAACTGTGAGGATTATTGCCTATGACTATGAATATTTCCTATGACTATGAACGTTGCCTATGACTATGAACATCGCCTAAGACTGTGATTCATTGAACTGTGAGGATTATTGCCTATGACTATGAACATTTCCTATGACTATGAACGTTGCCTATGACTATGAACATCGCCTATGACTGTGATTCATTGAACTGTGAGGATTATTGCCTATGACTATGGATATAAGATTATTATTTATGCCCATGACATTGTAGTTATAAAACCATGTTGTTTATTTTGGATCTAGGCCTGACTTTCTATTCAGTTTATTCTTGGTTATCTTTGGTTTTAGACCTTGGGAATTTACCTATTAAGTTAGGTCTACCCATGTTCTTGAACCCCTGTCTCTATTCTGTCTATTCTTGGTTTTAGACCTTGGGAATTTACCTATTTAGTTAGGTCTACCCATGTTCTTGAACCTACGTCGTTATTCAAAACCATTTTATGCCAGTTGTTATATCTATCCTTTTCATAGCAATCTTTGGTTCATTCCCTATTTGCTACGAATCTAGATTTATCTATAATCTAGATTGAAACACGATTGTACGAACGGTGGGAATGCAATTTGGGGCAAAATATGAAATTTACTAAAATGTAGTTTAACTTGGAAATTGGCATAAATTGGGAACATGTATTATGGCATGTTCATAGAAATGCAAATTGGATAAATTTGACATGAATTATAAGATGTGTAATTTGAATCTTGTATTGACGTGTAAATCTAGTATTTACATGAAAAGTGAACTAGAGTAATAAGTCTAGTTTGACGTGAATTAGAATGTTAAATCAGAATTGGATTAGCTAATTTGGCTCGATAAGTATATTGGCATAAACTTGAAATTGGCCATAATTGGGAGTAATTGTCAGGATTAGCAAAATCATGGTTAGTGACACTTCATTTGGTATGGTTTACATACCAAAAAGCATAAACATGATATAGAGGGGAAAATGGGCCGTAAGAATAAATATTGACAATTTACATTAAAAGAGTAATTGGGAAATAAGTAAATTAGGATTAATTTACTTATAGAATTTGTCCTAAGTGAGAAATGTAAATTTAGACAAATTAAAGATTTATTAATGACATCTCTTTTAATGAAACACCAGAAAGTTCTAGGATGACAGAGAGGATAGTGTCTAGGCTTGAGTTTGGAAAATACAAGTTTCCTGCTCTCCCTGGCTATCCCTAACTGATCCGACGGACGGGATGGTTACTTTCAAAACCGGATTTGAAGATTAATCAAAAAACCCTTTTGAACTAGAAAACACGAATAGGCCTAACCCGAGGTTAGACTGAGTTGCGATGTAAACCTGCCCGGAACCAACCGGCACATCCAGTAATTGCAACAATATCTGTCTAGTGTGAGAGGTCGTGGCTTTAATTTATTTAGTTAAAGCTAGAACAAGAATGCTAAGGTTAAGTTAACTAAGACACTTAACCAACTCAACATGATAACAAGACTGGTAAGTGGGGTTAGGTTCATACAGTTAAGCTAGAATGGGAGGGTTAAGTCCATAGGAACACTTAACCAACTTAAGCACAGTTAAACTAGAACGGAGGGCTAAGTCACAGGGATACTTAACCAAACTCATGGTAACAAGACAAGATTTGTAGAGGTTAAGTAACTAAGAAAACACTTAGCCAAATTAACATGTTAACTAGTCTAGAAAGCGGGGTTAAGTAAAGATAATACACTTAGCCAAATTAACGTGTTAACTAGACTAGAGGTTGGGGTTAAGTAAGATTTAATGCACTTAGCCAATTTGATATGTTAGCTGGGCTAGACCATAGGGTTAAGTAAACTTGAACACTTAACCATCAGATTTTGATAAAGGAATAGGGTTAAGTCTAAAACATGAAGGGGTAATACTTAACCATTAATAACATGTTAGTTAAGACAAACGGGCAAGGTTAAGTTAAAAAGGAACACTTAACCAATACAAGGTGAATAGGTAGGGTTAAGTAATAAGAAATACTTAACCAATATAACTTGGTTTGTGGTGGGGTTAAGTCAACATGAATTACCGATAACACTTAACCAGTATAACAGGATGAATGAAGAGGGTTAAGTTGGCTTGAATTGACTAATGACACTTAACCAATCCAAATTGACGAGAAAGGGAACTAAGTAGTAAACCTTAGAAAACAACGATTCTGGAAACTAAGTGGTAAATCTTAGTTAGTAAAACTAAGTAGTAATACTTAGTATAACACGGGAAGGAGCGAATGTTCGTCTGAATAGAGAGAAGGCTCCAACAAATTGGGTTACGAAGCCCGAGGCTTCGAGGGGACGTAAGGGTATTCTTGGTATCCCTCTGTGAGGCTGCAGATGATCCGCCTGGGCCCACAGAGGTTAAGGTCTGCGTAGAAGAACCAGGGTTATGCCTTGGTTGCAATACATGGCAACCTAAAGACTAGGATGGACCGGCGTGATTCGGCGAGCAAACGGTAGCCCTGTGATAGCAACTCGTCGTCTACCATCCATCTTGAGTCAATTGAGATACGTGAAGCGGAAAGGTGGAGAACTCCAAAAGACCATATACTTGCTATCTAGTTATGGTTGCGGATGGCCATAGGATAGTGGGACACGGGGGCTGGCATATAGTTCTCATTTTACAAGGTGTGCCTTTCATTAGTTGAGGGAGGGGTCAAGTGGGACCATAGCCACTGGAATAAAAACAGACCTTAGCATCTGCATCGGTAGATATCTGAAAGCCCCCGACCGAGTTCTGTATTCCTTGATTTGCCCTGACACAGGACTCGGGTCGCACATTACCGGACTTGTGCATCTAGACAAGCGACAACGATTCGCGATACAGGCGTGGGGAAGTATAGGAACATATACCACTCTAGGTAGTGTGTCCTAGACTTGGGGGCATCGTTCGACATGTAGCGTAATCCCTAGTTGGACTAGGTGGCATAAACCCTGAACTCGAGAAGCGTTCAGCAGATAGCGTAAACTCTAGTTATATCTAGAAAGCACTTGATAGAAAACCCTAGATTAGATCTAGGTAATAAATAATAAATGTATGCCTGAAGGCAATGGAAACTACAGGGGTTGGGATCACGTTATCGTTACTAGTTGGAACACTAGTTAGGTGGTGCAGAGATATAGAAACCACTATAACAAGGAAATAGCGAAGTGGCGAAAGTATTAGAGCATATCCAGTTTATCTTATTTTAGCATATCTTGTGATTATCTTGTCTAATCTTGCTGACCCTATGGTCATGGTGTAATCTTGGATTCAGTTAATTCATGTCGTTTTGTTTTCCATGTTCACATGCTAGAAGTTACTGAACTTACTCAGGCTTTATGTCTGACTCTGTTTTTCTTTCGTCTTCTTCCCTTCCGTCCCCCCCTCCAGGTAGTAGAGGAGGGAGTAGTATAGCTCAGGTTAAGTTGGACTGTCACTCTTTCCCAGCTTGAAGATTTGTCGAAGTTTTGCTTGGATTCTCTTTTCAGATGCTATGGCTGGTTCTTGCTACATTGGGGAATATAAATGTATTTTTATGCTTCTTTATTTTGTAAGACAGATGACACTTTGATATTGTAAAGAAATCTTTGTACAGACTATTTTATCAATAAAGCAAAGTTTTATTTTCCGCTGTTTAATTTCTGTCTGTCTTGTAATTTATCTGCATCTTTTACCCTAAATGCTCCACAGAACTTAGTGCATTCCCTTTGTGAGTGACACTAACGGACGTGGGGTGTTACAACATTTGATTTGTAGATTAAGAAAGGAATCTTTGACAACATCTTCTCGCGTTTTCAAGAGAACTCTTCTAAAAGAACTCAAGTGTGTTTATACGAAATTCCCTCGGCTTCCCCTTATCTTTTTGGGTGAAGACCATGAGGCGATTTTAAAAAGACTTAGGATTGAGCATGTCAATTTGCTATATAAATAATAAATGTACTGATAAGTGAATGTGAACCCTTGTGATTCTTTCTGGTTCGTGTGTTTATCGAAACCTTGAAAAATTGTTTTAAACAATATTTACACAAAGCTTTCATATAGAAAAATGACACAATTCTTGTGAATAAAGGTTTATGCATAACTACTCTTTATTCTTGTGAGTAGGTGGGTCGTCATGAAACTTTTTTCCCTCAAGATAATGTATTACTCACCAACGAGGTTACTTCTACAACCCGAGAGAGAACGATCTTATTTCAAACTTTATCTATCGAGCACTTGAATGAAAGAATAGAAGCTTTGAAAGGTCAACTAGAAAAGAAAGACGGACTTATACTTGGATTGAAGACGTATATAAAGACTAAACCCTCTACTGAGTTCGAAGATGACTTAAGAGGTTTACGCCAACGCGTCATTAACTTGGAAATTGAGTTAGAAAATGTCAACGAAAAATGTAAGACATAAGAACATTCCTTCAAAAATATCGCCATCATAACGGTGTCTCGGCCTTCTAGTGCTGCAACTGCGCCTAGGGCCTCCGCTCCTCAAAAGCATTTTACTTGAAGAACCCTCCTCGAGGGTTAGAAGAATTAATCATTTCTGATTGGTGCAAGAAGGCGGTAGCCGAGTTGAAGAATATTTATGACAACAAACTGATTAAGGATTCATTTTATCATGTTAGCTAGTATGTTGACCAAATCAGGCTTTTACATGGGGTAGACATGACCTACATGTAAACGTTTTTTAGTTGGAGAAAGACAACAAATCTCTTAGGGCCATGTGTAGAGCTTATGATAGGGCTCTGAAACTTCAGGTCCAACCATCTGATAATAATTGGTGAAGTTAGCAGAAAGGTGCGTAAACTTAATCATCTCCTAAGCATTGCAATTCGCCACGCCATCAACCCCCCGTTACCCGAGGATGAAGGAAGGCAGGACAATCGATAGTGTTCGTAATTGTAACATGTACATATCCATATTTAAATAGTCAATGATGCAATTATTGTGAATGAACTTGTAAACTGTCTGCGTATCACTTGTCGTGTAACTTTTGCTTGTATTGAATAAAAACAATAATGATTTGTACATGATAAGTTTAAGAAATCTCACTAAAAAAGAAGGATGATTACTTGTCTTCTCCAGAAAAGCCTTCTGGATAATAGACTTTGCATTTTCCTTTGAGTCTTGTTTCATCAATCCTTCTTCGGAAGTGAAAATCAAAGTCTTAGCGACCCAAATTAGGGTATTAACGTGAGGTGGTCAGAGTGCCTCTTTTGGTAATTGATTAGAAACTTTAGTTGATGTTCTAAATCACAGTATTAGGATGAAATCCGGGTCTCCCCTAGCAATAATATAAATTTTTGGTCTGACCCAGACTCGGGTTGCTCCATAAAGAACCAGGATCTTATTCCTAATGTTTCAGTAGACATCCTGACTTAACCCATATTCGGGTATTTAATAGAAGTCCCGAACTAACCCAGATTCAGGTATTAAATTGAAGTCCCGAACTAACCCAGATTCGGGTATTAAATAGACTAAAGGCCAGAATTCTACATCTGGTATTAGTAGAATCCCCGAACCAACCTTTATTCGGGAGTTTAAAGGTTGAAGACCAGAAATCTGCTTCCGGTATTAATGTTTTGTTACCCACTTTGGGTTTGGTTTATGAAGCAGAGGTTGTACGTGCTTCTTAAGCCACTCTCTGGGCTTTTATCATCAAACCAGAGGATGTACGTGCTTTGTTGGCCACTCTCTGGGCTTGTGCATCCGGTGCGCTTGGTTAGCTTATCCACAAGCAAGGCCCAAGGACTTACCTGACCTCCCTCCAGGAGGCGCCTTATCCTGACCGTTATAGGCGATGATAAGGTCTTAGATGCTTAAACTGGGCCATCGTAGATGCGGAAGTAAGGCTTACTCTTTTGATGTTCTACCCTGGCCATCGTAGACAGTGATAGTGGATTACACTCCACCCCCCTCCAAGGGGTGCCCTATCCTAACCATTGTAGGAGATATTAGGGGTTTGCGCTCCCTTCTGCGGGTAACACGGAACATAAGCAGTGGTAGAACGTGCTCTTTTGCGAGCAGAGGTAGGTAATGCTTAGTTCATACCAGAGGTAGAGCGTACTCTTCTGCGAGCAGAGGCAGGGCATGCTAATTAGATGCTCCATCACGACTGTTTCTGGTGTGATTCGAAGGCTTATGCTTTTGATGCTTTAACCTGGCCTTTTCTAACTTAGGCGCGAAGAAAAGCTTACACACCCCCCTTCCGGGGGGTGCCTTTCCCTGGCTCACTTTGCGTGACAAGGTTTTTATATCCATTTGATTTGACACACCTTAGGTTATTTCGAGCTTCGAGAGGGTTCTTGTTCCCCTAGTCATGTAAACAACCCTTTTCTCAAAGTATCTCTCGCTACAGTTAGCTATGTTTTCTTTACATATATATGTAGTTTTCCTTGGCTCAGGAAGTTGATAATCTTCCCTTCTAGGGATCTGCAATGGTTGGTTTCATGTCCATTCATCATATGATAGTAGCATTAAGGTCCTCCCAACTTAGCTTCATTTTTGGGTTTCTTCTTTAATGAAGGCCAAAAGTTCAATTCATGTTTAGTCAGGAAGTAGATACCTTCAATTGTTTTAGTGAGCTTACACCCCTTCGGTAACCTTGACTCAAAGGCTTTCTTTTGATGTTACAACTTACCACTTGATTCCATTATCACCCTTTTATTTTCGAATTTTTTTAGCTATATCTTGATGCAAGAGTGTATTCCTTTTAAACTCTTTTGCAATAGGGTGAACGAAACTTCTCTCGATTCTCTGCTCAAATATTATTCCTCTAGCTTGCGTTTGGATGACCTCTTTGATATGAAGAAAGGGGTTATATTCTCTTGGTGTGGAAACTCTTAGGGAAAAGATTGGGGTTGGTCATAAATGGAAGGCATTAATGCTCCAATGATCAGGATCATAAGGCTCTACGTTTTTTCCTTATCTTGAATATGCAGGGTTTCCATCTTAACCTTCTTGACCATCCATGGCTCATTAATACTTTATGCAACCATGGGGAACTCATTAGTTATTCGTAGAGACCTTCTATTCATGATTTTCTGCTTCTTCAAGGCTTAGTCCAACCGGGGACGGAGCAACATAGTTAGATATGTGACTGTTAACTATAAGGTCGGAGGTTCAAGCCCTCCTTCTAGCACCAAAATATTAATGATATTTTTCATAAATACTGAAGATAGGTCTACGAAAGTGGACCTAAAGGAAAAATTGGTATATTTAGCTTTTACGAGTTCGAGTTAGTTCACTGTTTCCTAGATATCAAGATTTAGAGCCCAAAAGATTAGTTACTCTTCCCTCAATGGGGTGAGCATCACGCTTAAGCGACTCAAGAACCAACAGTTATCTTGGGACAAGGGTTCCCTAAGCACAACCCTCGATGAGGTCTAAATGGTTTATAGGAAGGGTTCCGCACCGACTTTCGGGAAGGGTCTAGCCTTGGGTAGGAGCTCATGAGCATGTAGAAATCATATAACATGTTGTACCGAAGATAGCTAAGAAGTCATATAAGAAACTCATAAGAAAATATGCTAAGTGTTGATCCGCTCTTTGTTGATTTTTTGGTTCAGAAGTACATGAGTGATTACAATGGAATCCCCAAATTGATATAGAAATTTGGGTTTACTCTAGACAAAAAGAGTACAAGAATGAGAAATGATAAAATCGCCTCGAACTCCTTAACAAGACGATTTGTTTATGATCGACTGTTGTCACTTTCTTAAACGATATCGCTTATTTATTTAATCAAAACAAATGTTGAATTTCCATTCAACATCAATACTAACATGGGGTTTTACTGTCATTTTGGTTCAAACAGTGCACATAGAAATAATATACAACCAATAGTACAGATAAATATTATGGAATCTGGTTGGATTCCTCCAACCGATTTCCTGCATCCACAGATGTTAGTCCAAACAATTTACACTAATTTCATACTATGGAATCTTATAACCGATGGAATCAGTATCCAACAAATGATGTGTGTATATTGGACGATATTCAACCAATTAAATTGTAATTTACCTAATCACCCATCGCGCAGCATTCAACCAACATTAAAATATAATTATAATATTTTAAAACATATCAGAGTTAGTGGATTTACTCACCTTTGCGCGTTAACCGTTAAATAACGATTTGTGTTAGTCGATTAAACCCGGTGTTTAATTCTGCCATATTAGTTCCTAAATGAATACTTCGTCGCTATAATTCCAACATGACCGGTCCCGTTCAATTCTCATTCTCTTACGAGCGTGAATAACGTCGGTTATAAGCCACCATCATTGGTTATCACCCACTTCGACATCTTTAGCTCACCACCTCGCTCGCACCAGTGCTCCGCCCAAACACCCACTTCAACATGTGCTTCTAATATAAACAGAACTCCGTACCTAGCTTCAACATGATCTCCTTTCTTTCTATCTATTCTTTGAACCCATTTCGTAAAGGTCCATCACCCATACGCCACCGACTTGCTCCACCAGTACATGGACTATCTTCCCTCACTATCGGTTCATGCTTATTTTTTTTTTTTCAATACTCCAAAACCTGTATACGCACCCTGAAACTCGCCATACTTCAAACATACCATTTCCGCCCCGCCTTGGGTGTCATTCCATTTCTTATTCTGTTAAAACACATCCATTATTTCAAAACAATGTCCATGTTACTTCCATCTGTACCCTATTTGCATCATCCCATATCTCTTCTCCCATCCTATCAATATCCATGCTTGCATGTTATGGATGGTGGAATCGCAAGTTGCTACTCCCCTTCCATGCTCGTTTACCCTTCTTTATACACGCCGTACTTATATTTCAACTCTATTGTGAAGTAAGATCCATCCACTTCATGCATTTAATCCACTTCATGTACAGAGACTCCACAAGTGCACCATCATTCACTCCTTTGTAAACTTGATCGTCTGCTATTTAGTTCCCGACTTCTGGCACTCCGTGCATGTGTGCACCTCAACCCACTTATCGTACATTTGCACTTCCCTGATCATTTCCATAAACTTACTTCATATGCGCCCATTCACCTTGCCGTACATCACTTCCACATATATAAACTTCATCATTCTAAATAAACAGCAAGTTCTTGTACTCCTCCTTCTCAATTCACACATCCATTTCCAAATTTCAAACCCAACTACTCTGTTTCTCCCCATACTTCACTCTAAACAAGACTGCACCATCTCTCACCTACCTGCTCACTCACCACTTCACAGAAATACTCATGAGGCCACCGATCCCTTCTTTTCATGAAAGGAAAAGGATCCCGCTCCTATTGTTAAATCCTGTAGCATCTCCCACATCCCCAAAACACAACCGTCTCCATGATACACCATCCCCCATGTACAGTACTCCTCTTCATACGTCCATCGTTCTCAACAAAGAAACCGCCAATAACCTCTCTTCGTTTCACCTCAGCTTGTCCGAATCGGCTAAAGATGTCCCTACTTCTTGCATTCCTTAGCACAGCCTCTCTCCTTACCACCTCCTTTGTTTTCCACTAAATTGCATGAACTCACCCTCTTCCATACGCCCAGCCACATCCACGTCCCTACAGACATCACTTCCCTCACATGTACCAAAACGCACCACTTCCCTTTACCGCCCCTGACAATCTTAAGACCTCAACCAACCCTCCAGCAATCTCCATGGCGATCTCCTCCAGTACCCACAATATACCGCCGAACGGTACCCCTTTAACGTTGACGTGGAGCTGTTTTTGCATGTAAGAAGGACACGGACTTTAAGTGTTTGGTGAACTCGTGTGTTTCCTTTTAGATCAATTGTTTTTAGGGAAAAGAACAGAAGAGGGAGTGCGGAAAGAAGGATTTAGTTTTTGGGAAGAAATGTTGTAGTGCGGTGGATATTATATACAAAGATGAAGCCTTTATATGTAAGTAATAGGCTAATAGCTGCTGTGTTAGGGGTAGTTGTAGACTAGGGTAAGGCCATTTCATTTCTTAAGTTTTAAGCAATAGGAGAGGAATGGGTCTGTGATTTTTAGGGGAATGTGATAGATGTACGTGACTTAACCGAGAAGGAAGCTAGTTATATTATGTTTATTTTATTATTTGTTAAAATCTTTGTATTCATGACTTGAACAGTGTTTAGGATTGCTCTGTACGTTGCTTGTATTACTCATCACCTTTGGTTTTTCTAAGTATTGGCATCCTATTTAAACTCCCATACTCTTAATGTTCAAGTTTAACCTTTTCAGTTTAATTGAGTTTTCTTTTTATGTGTAATAAGTTAATGAGTGGTATTCTAGATCCCATCTTTATGAATCCGCTCCTATACACTACCAAAGGACTCATTTTTAGCGTACCACATTACGTGAAAATGCAAGCCACTATGGACAAAAATAAAAATATAGTCGTGTCTAGTGAGGTGGCATGGTCCCAAAAATATAATAATATCGGTAGATTCACTCAAATTTTGAAACCCCAAAATGCTGATATAGGGTGCACCATACTCCAAATAAAAAGTTGCGTATTTAATTAATTAAAAATTACAGTAAAATTCTAAAAATTAAATTATACCTATGTCTCAAAAGAACCTTGTCTAAATTCGAAACCGATATTTAAATATATTCAAATAAACCGTTACAGTCGATAAACGATTTTATAGTGACTTTCTGAATATTTGATTTGGATATAATTCACAATCTATAACGCGAAATCTTGGTTTTTCACTTCTGTTAGAAAGATACAGTCCAACACATTCCAACGCACGGGCTCGATTATATTTAATATCTATTTTTATACGTTCAACTTTGTTTTTATTAATATATAAATCCATTTATATTACGAATTCAACATTTAAACTGATTTAAATATTCAAATTCAAACCGACAAAAATGCGGGACATAACATTCCTTCCCCCTTAAAATAATTTCGTCCTCGAAATTTCTAAGATAGGGAAAATGCTACAATCTCTGTTATAAACAGGTTAAAAATCTTTAATTTCTTAAATTCCGTTTCAGCAGAACTGATTAATTTAAATTAAAATATTAATTTCTTCTTATTAACGAATACTTTTAGAAATTCTGAAAATTTCCTAACAGTTTAATTTTTTGGAGAATTTCGTCAGTATCTCCTCTGCACGGGTCAATCGGTACTACTACAACTCGCCTCTTTGGGCTTTCTCCAATCCAAAAGAAATTCAAACAGCCAAGTGGCTTGCCCAATATACTCATAGAAATCTCATACTCGATATAACTTAAACACGTACCCTTTTTGTTGGGCATTCAACTTCATCCCTTTCATTTTTTATCACCTCGGTTGGTCTCCTCAAACCCATCATTCACCTTTTCCAAGCCAAATTTCATCTCAAATTCCAGGTCTGATCTCAATCCCAATTTCTTTCTCAATAATCCAAGTCCATAGTCAAGCCTGGTTCTGTTCCAAATCTTAATTCACAAATTCCACTATTTTGCCAAGTCAAATCCTTATTCCAGTACGATTTCCACTTACTTGGCTTCAATTCAACTCCAATTTTATTTACTGATTTATTTCTCAAATCAATTATCTTCATCTCCAAATTCAAAATTCGATTCTTATTTTCCAAGAATCAATTCATTTTAATAACTCGAATCTCTAATATTTCTCTTTTACAATTTCCATTCCGGATCGTCCCAAATTCAGTCCAATTCTGATATCTTAGTTTAAATTCCACTTTTACCATTTTCTTCGTAAGTTAAATTTTTATTTCAAAATTCAAATTCCTGGGATTTTTCAAATTAGTTTGAAATCATATATTATTCAAAACTTTTGAATTTCTGACAACTTGTTTGCTCTCAATAATTTCAAAAACAAATTCTTTGGTAGTAATCCGTCACTTAGAACCTCGAAAATGAACACCAATGATGGCGCGCGCATCGTCGGAATTATTTTCCAGTCATCGAAGTGAGTTTAATACTATATCACTTTCAAAACACTTACTTTCAAACATTTTCATTTGAAAATCACCTCAAAATATCTTTTCAAAATGCTTGGAAAACATTTCCAAATCTCTCCCAGGATTTTAAATTTTCCATATATTCAATCCAAAATTCATTTGCAACTCCTTGCCAAGTTTTTAGAGTTATATTTCGATTCTAGTTTTAAATTCAGATTTAGTTCATCTGATTTTGCATATTATATTTATATAATATTTCGATTGGTTGTTTATATAACCAACTCAATTATGATCTTTTTCGATTATAATAATGATCACACATCCAATAATATCAAGATATATACTTCTTTTTATATCAAAATATATTCTGGGTAAAATTATTTTATTTACCCAGCTTTTTAAAACAATACTATGTCGAATTGCCCTATCCAAGCGTTTATAAATCCCTATCGACCCTATCAGCTAAATGCGTCGATCTGGAATTTATATTCCACTCATCTGAACAATCAACACAATATAAAACAGTTTTTATATTGATTTACAAATACGCGCTCATATATATACACTCAACTCAATCTAGAGTATTACTAACCCCATATCTATTGAGTTACGCCACAGAGCCAAGGTAATCACTTAACCTTATGCTCTGATACCAACTGTAACGGCCCGAAAATTCGTACCAATTTGAGTTGACTAATATACTACACTTTCAACTCAAAGTGCACAAAATTCAGATCATTAATAGAAAGAACTAAGAGGATGAGAAAGATAAGATTGAACTAATAGAATAGAAGAAGAAGAACACAACTGAACAGAATCAGAGTAAACACGAAACTCACAGCGAAATGAATAAAACATATTAATATCATAATTTTGAATTTACAAATCTGAATTTGTACTTACATATCATATCAGAGTATAACTCATATACATCACAACAGAAAATAATCTCTAAATAACTAGTAGTGGAGCTTCCTGCTTCAAGCTCCTCCAAGTGAATCTGCAAAATCCTGAAATACTCGACTGCCCGTACAAATTTGGGCACCCAAGAGTTTAAGGAAAAACAAACAAAATAAACTCTGGGACAGTCATGGGACTGGTGTGAGTAAATTCCAACTATAATGTTTAACTTTGAAAAACCTTACTATAACCCAAAATATCTTTGATATCAAATCCAGTGATATTATGATAATGTCTAAGCAAATAAATATCCAAGTAGCAGAACGCTTGCATCTCACGTTCCATATATATAGTATAAAATCATAAACCGCAGGGCACTTATTGGAGAATGGATTCCAACAGACAAGGTATGGGAGCACCTTCCGAACAGTGTACTCTAGAGGGTATACACCTGGGTTCAACAAGAACGTCTTGCAACCCGACCGCACATGACCGACCACTCATTTAGCTTGAGTGTATCAAATATATTGCCACCCACAGTTGTTGGCCATCCAACCGTAATCCAAAAATACATAATCGAAAAAGAAGAATAAATATGAATTTTCTCTAGATCGGTGACAATACACCTGGCTTGGGGATGACCCAACTAGCCATGTTGCCTAGCCCAACTTTTGTTACTTCCTGGTTGTGAGGCTAGAGGCTACATCTATCTTCAGAACATCTGATCACCATTCACTTTGAATGCCACATCGTCAAATCCGTAATCACATATTGATTACACAAATGCATATTGGGTGTAGAATAAAGAGAAGTTACGTTCTCCCCACCAACTTGGTATATTCGTAAAAATCAACGGCGTGACCGTTGGAAATACTCTGTCAGACATTCGTCTATACAAGTTGTCCTGGGACTGGACAAACAGAAAACACCATTCTGGGTTAGGACGACCCGTGCATTTAACTCCGTCTTCAATTTTCTTCAGCATAGTATAAATCGCAGCACTTATGTCTATACGGAGTGGTTTTCAGATAATATATCCAACCGGTCTCTCCGTATTGACAACGATGGTCAAAACGCTTCGATAGTCGGTTATTTAACCATCAAAGTAAAACAAACATTCATTCAAATGTATAACTAGACATTACATAAACACGGGTACTGTTTTTTTAACATTCGTTTTTATTATTTGAATTCCCATATCTTACCAGATATTTCTTAAACCCTGTTTTAGTCTTCTTGGAAAACATTTCCTGTTATTACGAACTCTTACTCTCCCATGTTCCAGAAAATATACATTAACGTTCGAAACATTTCCATTCTTTTTACATTCTTTATTTTCTACACTTGGATATTATACCCTATCTACATTGGAAAAATATTTCCAACTCATTATAAACATTTTAATCTGCCCAACATTTACTTTTAAAACATTATTCACTTTAAATTGTGAATATCATCCCTAATATAGAAATCTGAATACCTTTATCAAATAACTCTAAGTAATAAATACCCTTATCTTGTTTACCGAAATCTCTTTCATAATTTTATATGCCCATTCCACTTTAGAATCTCTGTTTCTAAATCAACTTCTGGTTAAATCAATATCAAGTTTATAACTAAATATTGATTATATATCCTATTATAATTCATCGGTTAAACCTAATATTAACTAACCTATCAGATTATAATTCCTAAAAATAATTTACTTTTAATACATTCGACATCACCGAATTCTAGTTCCCAATCCTAATGGTTTAATTCTAATCTCATTTCGAACATCGAAATGTTGTCATCGTTTTCTAACACGATTCTTCAATTTCTCTTTCTAAACTTATTCTTATATTTTCCTTGGACAAAACATTGTTATTTATTTCTTCCGAATAAGTGGATTTCAAATCAACTGTTTACATTCCCTAGGGAGTAGTGCTATATATATAAAAAATCACGCTTAAGTTTGGTCAACAGCGCTAATTTATCGTTATTTTACAACTAATCTCGACATAACAGTCACGCTTAAGCCTAGTCAACATCGTTATTTTATCACTATAGCTCTAAGACTCGTAATACGCTGCCATATTCCCTTTATACTAACCTTGACATCTCTTTCCTTCACAAACTGATATCGTTTCTCGATAATAGTGAAGCCTTTCAAGTTGGGGTATTTTATTTACCTCTCAGACCTTGATCGACAACGTTCTTACCTTAGAACAGATATAAGTCTATACTTTAATCCCTTATTACTTATAATATCTATTAGACCGTATTTTCTTGTTTAATTTGAACTATGGTTTATAATACCATATCCTTACTTTGAAACTCGACTGTTTTTGACTATCTATATTAAACATTAACTCCTCACTTTAACTTCATTTCACGGTTCTATTTATAAATTATTTAGATATCAAATAATCGCTTATATTTATTTTATAGAAACGAACTATAAAATACCAGTTTTTAATAGAACTTCTATTACGATTTAAAACTTTGCTTTAATTATAAAAATATAATTTTTATAATTAACTTCGTTGATTTGCCTGACGGTCAATCAACTCCTTAACAAGACGATTTGTTTATGGTCGACTGTTGTCACTTTCTTAAACGATATTGTTTATTTATTTAATCAAAACAAATGTTGAATTTCCATTCAACATCAGTATTCACATGGGGTTTCACTGTCATTTGGGTTCAAACAGTGCACATAGAAATAATATACAACCAACAGTACATATAAATATTGTGGAATCCGGTTGGATTCCTCCAACCGATTTCCTGCATCCACAGATGTTACTCCAAACAATTTACACTAATCTCATACTATGGAATCTTATAACCGATGGAATCAGTATCCAACAAATGATGTGTGTATATAAGACGATATTCAACCAATTAAATTGTAATTTACCTAATCACCCATCGCGCAGCATTCAACCAACATTAAAATATAATTATAATATTTTAAAACAGATCAGAGTTAGTGAATTTACTCATCTTTGCGTGTTAACCGTTAAATAACGATTTGCGTTAGTCGATTAAACCCGGTGTTCAATTCTGCCATATTAGTTCCTAAATGAAGACTTCGTTGCTATAATTCCAACATGACCGGTCACGTTCAATTCTCGTTCTCTTACGCACGTGAATAACGTCGATTATAAGCCACCATCATCAGTTATCACCCACTTCGACATCTTTAGCTCACCATCTCGCTCGCACCAGTGCTCTGCCCAAACACCCAATTCAACATGTGCTTCTAATATAAACAGAACTCCCTACCCAGCTCCAACATGATCTGCTTTTCTTTCTGTCTTTTCTTTGAACCCATTTCGTAAAGGTCCATCACCCATACGCCACCGGCTTGCTCCACCAGTACATAGACAATCTTCCCTCACTATCGGTTCATGCTTAAAAAAATTTCAATACTCCAAAACCTGTATACGCACCCTGAAACTCGCCATACTTCAAACATACCATTTTCGCCCCGCCTTGGGTGTCATTCCATTTCTTATTCTGTTAAAACACATCCATTATTTCAAAACAATGTCCATGTTACTTCCATCTGTACCCCATTTGCATCATCCCATATCTCTTCTCCCATCCTATCAATATCCACGCCTGCATGCTATGGATGATGGAACGCAAGTTGCTTCTCCCCTTCCATGCTCGTTTACCCTTCTTTATGCACGCTGTACTTATATTTCAACTCTATTGTGAAGTAAGATCCATCCACTTCATGCATTTAATCCACTTCATGTACAGAGACTCCACAAGTACACCATCATTCACTCCTTTGTAAACTTGATCGCCTACTATTTAGTTCCCGACTTCCTGGCACTCCGTGCATGTGTGCACCTCAACCCACTTATCAGACATTTGCACTTCCCTGATCATTTCCATAAACTTACTTTACATGCGCCCATTCACCTTGCCGTACACCACTTCCACATATATAAACTTCATCATTCTAAATAAATAGCAAGTTCTTGTACTCCTCCTTCTCAATTCACACATCCATTTCCAAATTTCAAACCCAACTACTCTGTTTCTCCCCATACTTCACTCTAAACAAGACTGCACCATCTCTCACCTACCTGCTCACTCACCACTTCACAGAAATACTCATGAGGCCACCGATCCCTTCTTTTCATGAAAGGAAAAGGATCCCGCTCCTATTGTTAAATCTTGTAGCATCTCCCCCATCCCCAAAACACAACCGTCTCCATGAATACACCATCCCCCATGTACAATACTCCTCTTCATACGTCCATGGTTCTCAACAAAGAAACCGCCAATAACCTCTCTTCGTTTCACCTCAGCTTGTCGGAATCGACTAAAGACGTCCCTACTTCTTGCATTCCTTAGCACGGCCTCTCTCCTTACCACTTCCTTTGTTTTCCACTAAATTGCATGAACTCGCCCTCTTCCATACGCACACCCACATCCGCGTCCCTACAGACATCACTTCCCTCACATGTACCAAAATGCACCACTTCCTTTACCGCCCCTGACAATCTTAAGACCTCAACCAACCCTCCAGCAATCTCCATGGTGATCTCCTCCAGTACCCATAATATACCGCCGAACGGTACCCCCTTGACGTGGACATGGAGCTGTTTTTGCATGTAAAAAGGTCATGGACTTTAAGTGTGTGCTGAGCTCATGTGTTTCCTTTAGATCAATTGTTTTTAGGGAAAAGAACAGAAGAGGGAGTGCGATAAGAAGGATTTAGTTTTTGGGAAGAAATGTTGTAGTGCGATGGATATTATATACAAAGATGAAGCCTTCATATGTAAGTAATAGGCTAATAGCTGCTGTGTTAGGGGTAGTTGTAGATTAGGGTAAGGCCATTTCATTTCTTAAGTTTTAAGCAATAGGAGAGGAATGGGTCTATGATTTTTAGGGGAATGGGATAGGTGTACGTGACTTAACTGAGAAGGAAGCTAGTTATATTATGTTTATTTTATTATTTGTTAAAATCTTTGTATTCATGACTTGAACAATGTTTAGGATTTCTCTGTACGTTGCTTGTATTACCCATCACCTTTGGTTTTTCTAAGTATTGGCATCCTATTTAAACTCCCATACTCTTGACGTTCAAGTTTAACCTTTTCAGTTTAATTGAGTTTTCTTTTTTATGTGTAATAATTTAATGAGTGGTATTATAGATCCCATCTTTATGAATCCCCTCCTATACACTACCAAAGGACTCATTTTTAGCGTACCACATTACGTGAAAATACAAGCCACTATGGACAAAAATAAAAATATAGTCGTGTCCAGCGAGGTGCCATGGTCCCAAAAATATAATAATATCGGTAGATTCACTCATATTTTGAAACCCCAAAATGCTGATATAGGGAGCACCATACTCCAAATAAAAAATTGAATATTTAATTAATTAAAAATTATAGTAAAATTTTAAAAATTAAATTATACCTCTGTCTCAAAAGAACCTTGTCTAAATTCGAAACCGATATTTAAATATATTCAAATAAACCGTTACGGTCGATAAACGATTCTATAACGACTTTCTGAATATTTGATTTGGATATAACTCACAATCTATAATGCGAAATCTTGGTTTTTCACTTCTGTTAGAAAGATACAGTCCAACAGATTCCAACGCTTCTTGTTTCGAGGAAATCCAACTTGTAACGGATCCAGTACGCTCAGTTGAAGTTCAGAATGTTAAATTACGAACTGCCGCGATATTACGGGCTCGATTATATTTAATATATATTTTTATACATTCAACTTTGTTTTTATTAATATATAAATCCATTTATATTACAAACTCAATATTTAAACTGATTTAAATATTCAAATTCAAATCGATAAAAATGCGGGACGTTACAAAACAAGTACGAGTAAAAGCTTTGGAAAAAGAAGTTAAGAACATCCCCTTGAAAAGAAAAGGGTACGAAGCTTGAATCTTGTCTTCAGACTCCCAAGTTGCATCCTTGCGGTCTCCGCCCCATTGAACTTTCATCAACTTGACCTCTCAGCTGCGTAGCCTCTTAACCTCTGATCCAAGAATACGGGTAGGAACTTGTCTAACTGTGCTTTCCGTTCTACCTCTACTTCCTTAAGCCTACTCGGCTCAACTACTTCTGCGGTATCATGCAGACACTTCCGCAAATGAGAAATGGGGAAAACATCATGAACACCTTCCATTCTCTCTGGTAGCTTTATTATATAGGCCATTTGACTTATTCATTCCACTATTGGAAATAGCCCTACAAACCTTGGCGCCAATTTCCCTACAGATCCAAAGCGAACCACATTCCTCAGAGGTGATACTTTGATGAAAACCATGTATCCCACCTCAAACTCAATATCGGTCCTTCTCTTATCTGTGTATGACTTCTGCCTGTCCTGAGCTGTCTTCATGCGTCTAAGGATAAGATCAATCTTTTTTAAGGTTTCCCAAACCATCTCAGGTCCAAGTAGAAGCCTATCTCTGCTGTCTCAATTTGAGATCCTTCTGTGAGAACAGATACTTGTGCGACTTATGGTCTGTGTATAATTAGAACCTTTCCAAGCAGATACTGTCGCCAAGTCTTAAGCGCGAATACTATAGCAGCCAATTCTAAATCATGGGGAGGGTCATTCTTCTCGTGAACTTGCAACTGTCTACCACCATAACATACTACCCTTCTCTCTTGCATCAAGAACACCAAGGCCCGTACCACATGCATCAGTGTATACTGTGAACACCTTGTTCCCATCAGGCAAATTCAGAACCGGGGTTGTCGTTAGAGCCCACTTTAATTGCTGAAAAGAATCCTCATAGTCTATATCCCACGGAAAAGGCTAAATTTTCTTTGTTAGTCTGGTGAGTGGGGCGATATCTTTGCGAAGTCCTTAATGAACTTCCTTTAATAGCCTGCTAAACCAAGAAAAGTCGTCACCTCTGTTGCATTCTTTGGAATCTTCCAATCTTGTACTGCAACAACTTTCATGGGATCCACTGCTATCCCATCCTTAGAGAACACATGCCCTAGAAATCTCACTTTCTTTCTCCAAAAATGACAATTGGAGTATTTCTCCTTAAGCTGGTGCGCTCGGAGAGTCTTCAAAACTTCCCCTAAATGTGGGGCATGCTCTTCCTCGCTCTTCGAGAAGATCGAAATATCATCCACAAAGACCTCAACGAACTTATTTAGAAACTCTTGGGATACCCTACTCATCAAATCCACAAAATACGCGGGTGCATTCGTCAACGAAAAAGGCATGACTAGCCAATCTAAGAACTATATGGAGTTCTGAAAGCGGTCTTGTCTGTACAATCCTAGGCCACCCTCAACTGATAAAAACTCATGACCAAGGCTAAGTTAGAGAAAACAGATGCACTAACAAGCTGGTCAAATAGATCATCTATCCTAGGAAGCGGGTGACATTTCTTCTTAGTGAGTTTATTCAACTATCTGTAATCCATGCATAAGCGAGGCGAGCCGTCTGCCTTAATTGTAAAGATGACTGGCACATCCCATTCAGATATGCTTCACTTAATAAAATCCTTCTCAAGTCGCTCCCTTACTTGCTTGCTGCGCTCCCTCCTTTCCTTAGAAGCCATGTGGCGCACAAGCAATGCGAATGGCTTCGCATTGTCCACCAAGTATATCCGAAAATCGATCTCGCGCCTCGAATGTAAGCCACAAACCTCCTTAAAAACATCTAAATACTCATAGACTACCGGTACAAATCGTAGATCATCGACAGATGCTTCAAGTGATTCTAGGAAACTAAGCATGACAGACCCCTTTAGGTCACAAGAAATCTTGAGAGTCCTTCCGAGGAAAATGAAAAGTCTAATGGCCCTCTTCTCACAATCCAGAATGGCACCATACATGGCTAGCCAATCCATCCTTAGAATCAAACCATATCCCATAAAATCAAGCACATATGCATCGCACTCAACTTGACGCCCAACACATATATTCTCAAACCCCGACAAATCATAGAAAGATGAGCCGTGCCCCCAATAGGGTTTGAGACAACAACGAGATCCAAAACCATACTAGTACTAAGGTGTAGAGACTCAATCCATAGAATCATATATAAAAGAATGTGAAGTGCCAAGAGTCCTAATAGGATGATCAGAAAGAGAAATAAAATCTTCAACAGAAATTTTACTACCTCCGTCTGGTCCACTACCCTCGAAAGCATGCACCGGCTCTCCAGATGGTCCTGTCTTTTGCCCTTATCCACGCTTCTTCAGGCATTCCTTAGTATAGTGTCCAACTTTACTATAGTTGAAGTAAACGTTCTTACTTTTTCGGAAATCTTTGACCAAATGACCCAAGCACTTACAACCATAACATTTCTTAGAGAAATTACCGAATCGCAACGGTGGAGGAACAACGGCTGCAGCTAGGGGTGGGACATCTCCTTGGCTCCTGGTAGGTGTCGTAGCCTTAAGATACCTACGGAACCAATCCAATACTTGAACGCCCTCGGGAATATTCGGTTCCCTAGACATGCTAAAACAGAAAGGAAGAAAGATTCAAACAAAGAATCGAGAGATAATTTATATGGCTTTGGGGAATTTATTTTTCAAAACAGACTTTTCTTTGAAAGTACGTTCTTTTTAAAACCTTTTGCAAAAAAAAAAAAACATTTTATCCGATCTTGTAACCTTCAGCTCTGATACCAAATGTGACACCCCACGTCCGTTAATATCACTCTTTTTGTCAGAATGCATTAAGTTCCATGAAGCGTTATAGGTAAACAGAAAAAGAAACATCACAAGACAGATATTAAATAGCAGCGGAATTTAAAACTTTATTTTTCAACAGAAAACATCATGGTCCAAAATCTAGTTACAACATATGTGTGAAATATAGAAAACCCATTACATCAAATTAAAATATCTGCCTTGTACTAAAATCATCAGAGTACGTACAGTAATATAAAATCATAGTCCCCAAAAATAGCCATAGTGAGGTGGACAGGTAATCAAATCGGTACATCTAAGCAGCTTCAAGCAGAAACAAAAGAGAGGATCTTAATCAAGCCTGAGTATTCCCATCCTGAGAACCTTGGGGGGGAAGGAAGAGAGAGAAATGGAAACAAAACGGGTCAGGCATAAAGTTTGGCGAGTCTAGTTACTTTTAGCTTATAAACAAGTAAAAGCATCATGACCGGTATAAAAGCTGGATGAGAGATAACAGTGTCACATGATAGGTAAAACAAACTGAACAAGATAAGCAGGATGAACAGAACAGAACCAATTACACTTCTCAATTACTTTTCTCTGCACCAATACTAGTATAACAGAAATAGAATGATCCCAACAGAAACAAATGGTAGACTTAGGTGAACTTCTAGTGATGGGTTTTACCCCCAAACGATAATAACAGGCAGCACAACAGAAATAACGGGTGTTACCCAAACGATAATAATGGGTTCTTAAACAGGCAGGACTAGATGTGCCCTAATTACTACCCCCAATGATTGACTCCCTATCCCGTAGATACCCTGTGCTAGCCCCACAGTAGGATGTATCACTTCCTAAAGTGGCAACCCCTTTCCCCGATAGGCACAACCATATCTACTGATGTCACAACATCTTACTTTCCTGATCAGTCCGGACCCATGCACACACATGACTTCGTTGGAATGCTTCGTCAACACCCCCACCTTTATGAACCTCTTATAATCAGCTAAGTAAGCATGCCCCTGACACCCATCTAGTTCAAGGTCCCCTTTTAGATACCAGTATGGGTTAATGACTAATACAGTTCCCACACAACAGATGATACAAGCCACTCCTAGGCTTGCATCCCCACTACTAGGATTTTGAAAGGTGATGCTTAACAAATTAACAAGCCCGCATAACCCCAACATATAAAACATGTTAAGTTTATCGGGTTTATATAACCCCCACAGATTTAACAAATTTACAGATTTAACAGGTTTAATTAACCCCACAGATTTAACAGGTTTACTTAACCCCATTGATTTAATTAACCCCTTACCTTTAGATTGTAATTAATGAAAGTAATCTACAATCTTTTATCCCCAGATTGTAATTAACGAAAGTAATCAATAATCTTTTATCCTCGGATTGTAATTAACGAAAGTAATCCAGAATCCCTTACTCCAAGATTGTAATTAACGAAAGTAATCTACAATCTTTTATCCCTGGATTGTAATTAACAAAAGTAATCTACAATCCCTTACTCATAGATTGTAATTAATGAAAGTAATCTACAATCCTTTATATTATTCATTGTCTAATTCCATAGTTACAATAACATGTTTTACTTAATATGTAATTAAGTATACTTCATCTCAATTCACTTGTTTTCTATTTAACACGTAATTTATTATTTATGATTAAATATAACTTATTTCACCTTATATATTCACCTCGTTCTTTCTTATTTAATCATAATTCCATCTTATACTATCACTACAACTTGTCATTGTTTACTTATTAACTTAGTTCTCTTAACTAAGGTTTACTAAAAAGTTTCTTTTCCATTTAATATAACTTATATTATAATTTCCACTTATCTTTAGGAAAAGTCTATCTATTATATAACATTTTCATTAATGCAATTAGTTATAATAGGTTATTATCATTCCCCGTTCATGTACGTTAATGTACCAGACCTCTCACATTAAGTTGACCATTTGTGGATGCTGGATATGCCGGGCGGTTCCGGGCAGACTTCTACCACAAGCTGGACCTAACCTCATGTCTTAGCACAGTTACATGTATATTTACACACTAGACCCCTCATATTAAATTAACCACTTGTGGATGCTGGATTTGCCGGTCGGTTTCGAGCAGACTTCTATCACAAGTTGAATTTAACCTCGTGTTTAAGTGCGTTTTAAATTTCTTAATTTCCATAATTGTATTAACAATATTTTTGTTGTAATAATCCTATTTAGGAATTACTCATGCTCATCATAGGCTTTTCAATTAAAAAATTCAGTTTCAATAGATTTCAGCAGATTAGTCATTTTAATAGATTAAACATCTCTGCAAGTTACAGCAGGTTACTTACCGTTTCATTAACATGTTCCGCTTAATCTTAAATTAAACCTACATATTTATATGTCCCCAAATTTCGGTCATAATTCACAATATAACATATACCCCACGTTTTAGTCTTACATTATAGTATAGGTTATGCCACCAAATCCTAGTCATGATTCATAATACAAGTTATGCCCTAAATCTAACTTTCCCAACAATTCCCAATTTTGTCCGTTCGTATATTTCAGCAATAGTCCTAGGCTCGAAGGTAGCGTAGGCTACAAAAAAAGGGAAAGAGGGAGAGAAGAGAACATAAATAGGCATAATAACATAATAGGAATATGATAACAGAAATAGGCATATCATAAATAGGCTTATAAGAACTGAACAATAGATCAGGTGTACAGACGAATACATGTAATGACAAATCTATTTAGGTATGAATCAGATTCTTAGCAGGCATAGGTTTAGATCCAGATTTATTAAAATGTCAGTCTTACTTGTTAAATGTTTATATCTACAAGCAACATAAACTCACAGAGACTCTAAAGAACTAAGAAAAGAGTGTTGATGTTGTAGCAGAGATTCTTGTATAGGTAGAAGTCGTTGTTGCAGAAGAATAGGCTAATTCAATCTGGGCAACATCTAGTTGTCTCCATTATTTTATGTAAATAAAACAATAGAAATGAGGTCCTATTTATAGCCTTAAGCCAACGAATCAGGTCAAGAAATAAGTCCAGGTTCAAAGAATGGATCTAGCCGGACACCGGGTGGGTCGACCCCGGGGTCGACCCTAGGGTCAACACCCCCTTGTGTGGGTCGACCCTAGGGTCGACAACCCCTTATGTGGGTCGACCCTAAGGTCGACCCCTATGGGGAATGGGTCGACCCCCAATGGGTCGATCTCCCACGTGTTTTCCTGCTCTACGATTTTGAATTATTTTGAATATTCTGGAATGGTTTGTTTATATAGATTTTGCTTATATGCATACAAACTTCAAAGCTTAATAAATTCTTCATACGATATCCGTTATATGCAAACTCGGGGTCTATCTTAAGCAGAATTTCGAGACAAACACAATGGTACAGTCCATTTTACTTAATTTCCAATATTTAATTAAGTATTCTTTATTTTATTGTTATAATGTCCTTTGAAATTACGGGATGTTACAATATTCTTTAGAATTGATTGCGTAATCGGCAAAGAAAATTTACAGTAATTATGAATAATATATGGAATAGGAATTCAATATCTAAATCAAAAATAAAAAGGGAAAATTTGGTAGTGGATTGAGTTAGTTAGATTTGAGGAAAATGATATATTTCTATAACGACAAATTACCGTGGAAGTAGTTACAAGAAAAGGAAAAGAAAAAGGGATTAGTGTGAAATTGGTATTCTTTTAGCGTATTGCATACTAATCGAATAAAGTGCACATATATATATATATATATATATATATATCCACACTTAAAATAAAGAAAATGACTTGCAATCACGGATCTAAGTCGGTGTGCCTTATGGAAATAAACCATTATATCTTTCCATAAATCAAACTAATGAGGTGCGTGAAAAATAAAGGAAATGTACATGACATTAATTAAAGAATAGATATGTTATAATTACATGGAAAATTTACAATAATTGGGAAATTGTAAATACTGCATTAAGACATGAGGTTAAGTTCAACTTGTGGTAGAAGTCTGCCCAGAACCGCATGACAAATCAAGCATCCACAAGTTGTCCGCTTAATGTGAAAGGTCTGGTGCATAAACATACATATATGAATATATGTATATAACGTAAAATAAATAAATGACATTAATTGTAATGAATGGTTATTACAACAGTAAAAGTTTGGTTAATGTTAAAGAACCAAGGAAAATGTGATGAATGGGGAATATAACCTATTATAATTAATTACATTAATGAGAATGCAATATAATAGGTAGGCTTGTCCTAGGGACAAGTGGAAATTATGACATGGGTTTTAATAAATAAAAAAGGGAATTTATTAAACCTTAGTTAAGAGAACTAAGTTAATAAGTAAACAACAACGATAGGTTGTATAAGAATCTTGATAAATAAGGAAGAATGAGGTGAACTTACGGAATGAAATAAGTTGTACTTAATTATATGTATTAAGTAACATTTTAACAGAAAACATGTGGATTGAGATAAGATTACTTAATTATACATTAAGTAGAACATGTTATTGTAACTTTTAAACATAAAATTGGACAACGAATTACATGGTAATAATGTAAAGGGATTGTAGATTACTTTCGTTAATTACAATCTATGGAATTACATGTTGTGGGCTTATTAATGAACTTAAATGGGTTAAGTTATATCACCGAATTAATAAGCGATAGGGGTCCATTCCTTAGAGATATAAAGGACTCGGAGAAAATCTAATAACTTGAATAAAAGATAAAATGTGGATAATCAAGTTAATCAGTAAGCTAATAAGATAGAACAAGTGCATGATTAAACAATTAGAAATAGGTTCTAATAAAACGTGAGCGTGAGGCGCTTGGACCAGTCCGCACGTCTGAAGGTGAAAACCCAAAGGGATAGATCATCAAGATGTTAGGAAGCATGAGAGGAGAACGTCCATCTGATTCTTCTGCTTGCTGGCTCTGTGGGACTGGAAGGAAGCACACGACTTTTGAGGGACATGGTAGGATACTCTGTTGTGGTCCTCTGTTGCGGTGCATGCTCAAGCTATACTTGTAGAGGTTGGGTTTGCACGTTACCACCTGGTGAGTATACATTGACTACAACGATAGTTTGGCAGTCTGAAGGCTGTAGCAGTATGAAATTGGGGTGATTCGATGATTCGCCAACAAGGAGTCTAGTTAGGTCCAAATAAAGGATAATAATAGTCGGGTACCTGTCATCGGCAGTCAATGTGATGCGAAAAAACTAGAGCTAAACCAACAGTCCATCGATCTTTCATTATCGAGACTTTGGTTGCATGACACGCCAATTTGGATGTATATTGTTTGTTAGGGGCTTGTCACTTAGCTCTTGATGTAGTCTTTCATTAGTTAAGGGAGGGGTCGAGGTGAGACCATAGCCACCGAATAAATGCATACCATAGTTTAGATATCTGTACTTTAGGTCTCTTTAGCAGACTTATACAAATATAGAAAAGCTCCTGATCGAGTTTCATGCATTCAGATGCTGCCCTATTATGGGACTCGGTATATAGTAGAGAGTAGGTAAATGTGAGGATCTAGGTACATGAACGCCGCAATGGGTGGTGTATCGTAGACATTAAGGCATTACTCTATGCTCAGGCTTGATTCGACCGAGGAGATTGGATATGGCAGTCCATACGCTTACGTAACTCGAGTTTGGCCACTACCAAAATGTCGCATCCCTCGAACACGACCTCCGTCAGTATCCGTCCGCAGCCGAGCCGAAGGCGAGACATGCTCTGAGCCAAAGGCGAGCCGTCAAGCGGGTCTGGGCGCAGCACCGGTAGGGGTCCGAGGCCCCATAGTCCCAGTGGCGATCGACCTAACCGGTTAGGTCAAACCAGTGGGCATCGCCCGATTCATCCGATTTCCGCCAACAAGTGTGTTGCCCAGAATTACCAGATCGACTCAAAGTCTGGATTCAGCCAACAACTTCCATGAACCTCGTCGCTCCTCCAAACATTGCCAAACCAAGACCTCGAACCCCAAAGAGTTGCGAGTCCAAGTCCCGAACCTCTAGCCTGCATTTATATAAACTTCGTACCCCCCGGGGTTTGAAATTTGTACCCTTCGGGGTACGAATTGTGTACCCCTAAGGGGTTCGAAATTCATACCCCTAGGGTTCAAAGTTTGTACCCCTCGGGTTCGAATTTCATACCCCTAAGGGGTTCGAATTTCTTACCTTAGGGGTTCGAAATATGTACCCCTCGGGGGTTCGAAATACGTACCCCAGGGAGGGGTATAAAGTATATGCATGTGCGTGCTAGGGGGGTCGAAATTCCGGAGG
This sequence comes from Allium sativum, assembly GCA_030737875.1. Taxonomy (NCBI): domain Eukaryota; kingdom Viridiplantae; phylum Streptophyta; class Magnoliopsida; order Asparagales; family Amaryllidaceae; genus Allium; species Allium sativum. The sequence continues at coordinate 8,146,566 of CM060926.1, read as the reverse complement.
GAGGATGTAGGGGTTCGAAATTCCTGGTGTGGTCCCATACTTTTACCTACTCCCACCTAACCACTCCATTATAATTACCCCATTGCCTCACACTTCAAGGTGGTTAGAATTTGGGAACTTAGCATTTTTTGAGAGCTCCAAGTGGCCTTATTAATGGCATCTCCACTTTGAGGAAGAAGAAGGGCAATATTGCATTTTTCTAATATTATAATATATGATCATTGTGACATCATATAACTTGGAAATGTATGTAGAAAGATGTCATGATATGTTCACCAACTTATAACTCTTTGTTATTAATAATATTCCAACGACTCTGCCAAAGTGGAAGTAGGTCTCTCGCAAGGCCGAACCACTATAAATCTCTCGTGTTATTTACTGCTTTCCACACCTACTTTCACGACCAAAACGATAATTCCTAAGTAATTGGAATCTTGGGTGTTTACGACATTTTTTGCTGGCAACACTATCTCTACCTATAAATTAGAAAAAATTCCATCATAAAAGATTAACTAAAACTATTACATTTAATTCAAAACTATAAAAAAGAGAGAAACCAATTTATTCAACCATTTAAGCATCACTCTACTCATCGGAAATGTCAACAAGTATGTTTAATTAAGTTTCATTACGATCCTTATATTCATGTAATACAATATCTAACGGCTCATGCTTCAAAACTATTAAAATAACAAGGTGCGCCCTGCTAATTAAAAATAATACACTGTTTATTAAAAAACTTATTTTAATTCGATATTTTTTCTAAGGGTGAGACTTATATATGCATAAATGATGGAACAAAGGTTTTAAGTTGGAAAATACACGATAATATAATTACTTTTATGGGTATTTGGAATTTTTAGGACTATACCCTCTGTTAAAAATTTGTCATTGTGTAGTTAATAAGTATTTTATATCTACTGTTGGAAAATACAATAGCTGAGTCCCGTAAAAAGTCGCTCTCTTGAGGATGTTTCGACGATATGCTCAATGGTGCAAAGCAGTTTGTACCTTTCGCTACCGCCTCTAGGATAAAACAACCTCTTCTTTAGTATCAATTCGCTTGCACAAACGAATTAAGCCTGATTTGCACTCAAATTAAAAAATTGTGCTGCTCTTTTCTTTTCTTTTTGTAGTGAATTTTTTTCCAATAAAGATAAGGAGGCTTTTGAAGAGAGAGGAAGTTGAAAATTTTGTTCCTTTTTATTGCTTTGTCTATTCCATTTCTTATATAGATAGAATGCAAAAATGTAATGTTCGCTATGTTAGCAGAAGGAAAGTTGGATCACGATTAATGCCATAATAAATAAGAGAAATGGTCAAAAAAACTGCAATTTATAACGTGTAAATTGTATACGTTTCAAAAATGATGAATGTTAATAAGTTTTAGTTTATTATCATTCATAGAAATATTTTAATACTATTTTTTTCGTTACAGCTCGATAAAAATTCACATAAATATATGACCATTGTGCTAGTGTAACTGCTCAATCACAATAATAGCTCATACATGCACACACAAACACACACACATATACATATATGTTATAACCTTTAACGGCTCAATTGCAATACTGACTCAATAATAAATTCTTAGTAGCCGTATTTTTTTAATAAATTCACTACATATACAAAACGTTTCCAACGATCCCGCACTTGAATTTATTTAAAAGTATTTTCGAGTAGTTCAAAAAACATAAGATTGTGCATAAACAAAGGTGTCTTTTGACTTGAACCTTTGCATAGTGGATAAGGTTCAGTTTTTACTACAGTGACACGTGGTTTTGAACTCTATTCCTAATATTAGACCACACACAACCATTCTTTAATGCAGTCAAATAATCCCATGCGTTTATGGCCATGCATGTCTATCTTAGTTTAGTGAATGCTCTTTTGCCTCAAACTCCATAGGAAACAACCACATTTCCACCTTCACATAGGTGAGTCTATCGAGAGTAGTCCTAAAGGTATGTACTCCACTCCAAACATAGTGTAAATCTCATTAAGAGTTTCTATTGACTTATCCTCTAATCACTTCAGGAATACATGTCTCTTAGTATATAAAAATAACATGTTCAACCATTACCACTACACAACTTGTTTTTACCCATTGTACCTAGTTTTTGGGATCTTTGGTCATTAGGTCAGGTTACCATTGTGCGTGAATCAACAATCTAAGGGCAATAGTTTCAATCTTTTAGAAGTGTTAAGAACTTTCTCTCTGGATAGTCCTTTCGTCAAAGGATCTGCCAAATTTTCATCACTACTTTAGTGATCCACTCTAACAATGCCTGAAGAGAGTAGTTCTCTAATAGTACTATGCTTACGACGTATTTGTCTTCTCTTACTGTTATAATAACGGTACTGTACTTTTGAAATAACCGTGGTACTATTGCAATGGATCAACACTGTCGGTATCGGTCTTTTCCCACATAGGAATCTCAGCTAGCAGATTTCTCAAGTAATTTGCTTCCATACTAGTTGTGGCTAGTACTATCATCTCAGACTCCATAGTAGACTGAGAAAGAAATAACTCCTCCAGCAATGCTAAATATATAGCTACTGGTCATTTTTGAATCATCAGATAAAGTACTCCAGTCTGCATCGGAACAAACTTCAAGAATAGCTGGAAACTTTTCATAATGTAATTCAAGCTTTTTAATTCGTTTTAAGGTATATCATGAACCTCTCAATAGCATGCTAATGCTCTATACTAGGTCTACTGGTAAACCTGCTCAATAATCCCACGACATAGGCAATGTGGTATAGTACAATCAGTGGCATACCGAAGGTTGTCAATGATGCTCGCATATTCGTACTATCTTACACTTTCACTAGTGTTTTTAAAAAGCTTTACATTGGGATCATATGGTGTACATGCAGATTTGCAGTCAAAATAATTGTATTTCTTTAGAATCTTCTCAATATAATGAGATTGGTTCAAAGAAAGTCCTTTTTCGGACCTTGTCATCGTAATACTAAGGATTACACTCGCTTCATCTAAATCTTTCATGCCAAAATTGGCACTTAACCAAGATTTAACATTGTTTATTGCATGGACGTTTGACCCAAAAATAAGTAGGTATTCCACATATAAACATGTGATAGCACAAATTTCATTCTTAGATTTATAATAAATGCATTTGTCACTTTCATTAACTTTAAAACCATATGAGATTATCAAGTTAACAAATTTATCATGATATTGCTTACGGACTTGTTTTAAACCTTATAATGATTTATCTAATTTGCAAACTTTATATTCTTGACCAAGAACTACAAATACTTCAGGTTGGTCCATATATATTCCTCTTCTAGTTCACCATTTAAAAAAGCAGCTTTAACATCCATTTGATGTATTATTAAATTACGAATAAATGCAAGTGAAAATATTACTTGAATGGATGTAATTTAAGTTACATGTGAAAAAGTGTCAAAAAAGTCTACGTTTTCTCTTTATTTAAAATCTTTAGCTACTAAACGTGCTTTATATTTATCAATTGTTCCATTAGGTTTTAGTTTTATTTAAGAACCCATTTACAGCCTATAGATTTACAACTAGGTGGTAAATCTACTAAGTGCCAAGTCTTATTGGATTCCAAAGAATCCATCTCACTGTTTATAGCCTCTTGCAAAAAATCGGCATCTAAAGAAGATAAGGCCTCTTGGAGGTTTAAGGGATCCTGCTCTATAGTAAAAGCAAAAAATCTAAACAAAAGTCTTTTGCGGTTCTAACTCATTTACTTCTTCTAGGTTCATTTTCAGAATACTCATTAATTTTATTCTAGTAGGCATGTGATTACTAGATATGCCCCCACTATTCCTTTATTTAAAAGGAAAATTCAATTCATAAAAATCAACACCATTTGATTCAATTATGTTATGTGTATTTAAGTCATAAAATCCATATACTTTGCTTTTAATAGCATAGCCAATAAACACATATTAATATGCTCTACTTGCCAATTTTTTTCTCTTAGGGTCTGGAATATGAACATATGCCAAGCATCCCCAAGTACTAAAATATGACACATTGAGTTTGTAATTATTAAAAATTTCAAAAGGTGAAATTTTACTTTATGATTTAGGGATTCTATTTAAAACATAATACACAGTTAATAATATATCCCACCATCAATGTTTTTCTGCACCTGAATTGTATAAAATGGCTACAACCAATTCGGTAAAGTAACTATTTTTTCTTTCAGCTTTACCATTCATTTTAGGTGAATAAGGTGCAGTCCTCTCAAGTATTATACAATGTAGTTTATAGAAATCCAAAATTGAACTAGATTCATGTTTTGTTCCTCGATCACTATGAAGTCTCTAAATTTTCTTATTGATTTTTGGTTTAATTTTGAATGTTTTAAACATGTCAAATGCATCACTTTTATTTTTCATAATATATACATAAGTGAAATCAGAACAGTCATTAATAACAGTGATAAATAGTGGTTTCCATGTTTTGTATATGTGCTATCAAGATCTCATATGTCAGAAAGAACTAAATCTAAGGGTTCAGATTTCTACCAACAGATTTATGTGGATTCTTTGTAATTTTAGCTTCAGTACAGAATTCACATTTACCAAAATCAGTTTCTGACATATTGGGAATCATATCTAAAATGCTCATGTTATGAATTATACGTTTATTAACATGACATAATCTAGAGTGCCAAATATTAAAATTAAACAACATGAAAGTAGAATTGTTCATCTAAAGCTACACCTTCAGAGATTGTAATGACCCGTATTTCTACGGTATAATAATTAATTTATTTAATTATTTAAAATATGAATTAGAATGTTAAATGGTAGTTGAATTAAATAATAGTGAATATTTAATTAATATAATAATTAAATAATATATTTACTTACTGAAATAGTCAGAAATAGTGAATTAACAATATAATGTGAACTGGACAATTTAAAATATATATATTCATTTTAGATTTGAATTAGAATAACGAATATATTATTTGAACGAAAGTTTGAACGTATAATTATATTATAATTAAAATCGAGCTCGAAATGGCGCTGTAGTTCGTTATTTAGCGATTTGAACTTCAACTGAATATACATGGTCCGTTTTAAATCCGATTTCTGTGAGACAAGAAACGTTCGGAGCTGGTGAAGTATATCCTTCTAACGGAAGAGGAAAATCGGGATTTCATCGTGTAGATTTTGATTTATGTCCAAATCAAATTTTAGAAAAGTCGCTATGGAATTCCTTTGAAATATATATTTATATTATAAAAGGATTTCATATATAAATCGAATATCGATGTAACACTAGATTTGAAATATCGAGTTATAAATCTAACTGGAGCTATATGATATTCTAGTGTGAATATATACAATAATATTTATTTATAAATATTTAATTTAATCTTTTTTAAATATATTTATATATTTAAATGGGTTATTTAGAGCTTTAAAAATAGCCAGTTTTGCAAATGACCTCCGTTTTCGATGAAACCAATTTTGTTGGATCTGCAATATTAAATTATTACTAGATTTCAATTTCCGTGATTTTAGAAGTCAGTATGTAGCCGTACCGATTTTTAATGTGAAAAACAGTCGATATTCTAACAGTTAAAAATACGTTGTGTGAGAAAACGGAGTCGAAATTCGACGAAACTAGTTTCTTTGGGTCCGTAATGTCAAACTGTAGTTGCATGTCCAGTTTCGTGATTTTTGGATGTTATATGTGATCACAGGAATTTTTAAACAGCATGTACAAACAGCGTTCGAATAATAGGAATAAAATAATCGATTAAAATAATATTAAATCTTACTATAAATAACCCCAACTTTTTCTTAAACCCTAAATCTACTTTTTGTTGGGTCAAACAAGGCGCCGCTACCTCAGGAAAAAATTCCACCGTGAAAATCCTTCTTAAAAAATTCCTAGAATTCAAAATAAAAATCCATAAATGCTGAAAATAGTTTCTATGATTTTGTTATGAGTAGTGCTTAACATCTGTATAGGTTTTGTGATGTTCGAGTAGTAATCTGTCGCGTAGAAAAAAAATATTGTGCGCGCTGTGTTCTAGGGTTACAGATTGACTCACGTACAAGCATCGATAGGTGTTTTCGATTGTATATTTGGGTTTAGGAGGGTGATTTACTTGTGTTCTCCATTTTTGAGGGTATTCGATTGAAAAAGGGGTCGTGACTTTTCCTGTACTTGCTGCAAAACTGAGAACGACGGAAGTTCTTAATGGCATTCGAGTTGTGATTTTTGGATGTAGGGAGAAGGAGAAATCGAAGAGGAGTTTAAAGGTGTTTGCGGTTTTGTTGTTCGTGAATTGTTGATGGAGCGACGAGGAGATGTAGAAGTGGAAATGGCCATTTGTACTGATTGGGTTTTGAAATGATACGGAGAAGAAGATGAAGTGGATATAGCGGGTGGGCTGGGCTTGAGTGTGGTGAGGCCCAATTGTTGATTTAATTAATTCGATTCTAGTTTAAATAGTACATTGATTTGTAAATGCTATAACTTTATCATACATAATCAGAATTCAACGAAACAAGATCCGACAGGATCGTATGGACGACGACTACGAAGTGGAACTGACTGGGAGTGAATCGAAGCTCGTTACAATTTATAGCGAAATAAATTGTCGGATCTGAATCAAGTCAAAGACAGTTATCGTTATTTAACGATGATCGTCCAATGTGAGTAAAACTCACCAACTCTAAACAGTTATATTTCTATAACATATTCTTAGAACTGATAATTATCTGTTGATTGCTGTGTGTTAACTGTTTGGTTGAGTTCTTATGTATTGGTTGAAATTATAGATAACGATATATATATATATATAAATCGTTAATCAAATATTGATTCTGTATCAGAACATTTCATATCGAAATGAAATCGATGTTATTATATTGTTTTAACATCTGTGGATGCAGGGGAACAGGTTGGAGGGATCCAACTGGATTCCTCAAATATTATTTCTGTTTGTTCTCATATATATTGTAATATATGACGTGATATATAATCTGTGTTGATTATGTATGTTTGGATGAGATTGATCATGGTTAATTGGTATTTTAAATACCGTAAGAAATACTGAGATGCAAAAAGGGGATTTTCAAAGTATATTTTGAAAATAAACTATTTATATAAAATCAATGGATTTTATATATAAAAGGAAAAGGGTTTTATAAAAGAAAACAATTATAAAATCAAAGAGTTGAAAAGGGAATTATTTGTAAAACAAATATAAAAGGAAAATTTTGTGAAACAAATAGGAAAAGAAATATTTATTTAGAAAATAAATATATGGAATTGAAAAGGTAGTATTTGTAAATCATTTACAAATAGATTTAAAAAGGAGATATTTGTAAAACATTTACAAATAGAATTAAAAAGGAAATATTTATTTAGAAAAATAATTAGGGTTATAAAAAGGAAATATTTATTTAGGAAATAAATAGAGTTATAAAAGGGATTTATTGGGAAATGAAAAGAATGCCATATAAGGAAATATTTGGCAAAAGAATAGAATTTTACATCAGGAAAGTTTAGACCCGTGCTTCGCACATGGGTATAACATGATATGGATTTAAAGCAAAGATTTTAAAAATAATCGGTTGTAACCAATAGATTGAGAAGATTAATTTATAAATAATATTTTATAAATTAAATAAAATACTTATCATTGGATAAATAGAATATATAAGTCAGGGCTTATATAGAGAAGTAAGAATCGATTTCAACATCGATATTTGAAACTGGATATGGAGGTCGAGTTAACCAAAGGAGTTAATCAAAATGTGTTAATCAAAATAAGTTAGAGGAGTTAATTGATTAAAGTTAGAGTTAATTGATTAGAGGTAGAGTTAATCGATTAGAGTTAGAGTTAATCGATTAGAGTTAGAGTTAACCAGTTAGAGTTAATCAGTTAGAGTTAATCGATTAGAGTTAAGTCGAACTAGAGTTATTCGAATAGAGGAAGAAATTATTGAATATTAGTTATTCGAAAGGAAAAAGGAATTATCGAGTATTAGTTATTCGAAAGGAATTATCAAATATTAGTTATTCAAAAGGACTTATCGAATATTAGTTATTCGAAAGGAGTTATCGAGTATTAGTTATTCGAAAGGAGTTAAATCGAATATTAGTTATTCGAAAGGAGTTAATCGAATATAGTTTATTCGAAGAAAGAGTTATTGAATAAGGTTATTCGAATAAGAAAATTAATCGAATATAGTTTATTCGAATAGAGAAATGAGTTATCAAGTATTAGTTATTCAAAAGGAATTATCGAATATTAGTTATTCGAAAGGAATTATCGAATATTAGTTATTCGAAAGGAGTAATCGAATATTAGTTATTCGAAAGGAGTTAAATCGAATATTAGTTATTCGAAAGGAGTTAATCGAATATAATTTATTCGAAGAAAGAGTTATCGAATAAGGTTATTCGAATAAGAGAATTAATCAAATATAGTTTATTCGAATAGAGAAAGGAGTTCTCGAATATTAGTTATTCGAAAGGAATTATCGAATATTAGTTATTCGAAAGGAATTATCAAATATTAGTTATTCGAAAGGAGTTATCGAATATTAGTTATTCGAAAGGAGTTAAATCGAATATTAGTTATTCGAAAGGAGTTAATCGAATATAGTTTATTCGAAGAAAGAGTTATCGAATAAGGTTATTCGAATAAGGTTATTCGAATAAGAGAATTAATTGAATATAGTTTATTCAAATAGAGAAAGGAATTATCGAATATTAGTTATTTGAAAGTAATTATCGAATATTGGTTATTCGAAAAGAGTTATCGAATACTAGTTATTCGAAAGGAGTTAAATCGAACATTCGTTATTTGAAAGGAGTTAATTGAATATAGGTTATTCGAAAGGAGTTAATTGATAAGAGTAAATTTGTTAGAGTTAATCCAATAGAGTTAATCCAATAGAGTTAATCCAGTAGGGTTAATCAAATAGAGTTAATCCAATAGAGTTAATCAAATAGAGTTAATAGAATTGAGTTAATCAAATAGAGCTAACTAATAAGAGTAAATCGATTAGAGTTAATCGAATAGGGTTAATTGTATAGAGTTAATCGAATATGGCTATTCGAAGAGAGATTATCGAATAAAGTTTATTCGAAGGAAAGAGTTATCGAATAAAGATTCATTCGAAAGAGAGTTACGTAAGGAAGTTTGTTAAATATTTAAAAGATAAACTTAGACTATTTCGAAGTTAAAACGTTGTTCAGATAAGATCTGAGAGGTAATTATACCCCAACATGATTGACTTCCTTCTTAACTAAGGAATGGTAAGGTTTGATAATGAATAATGGTTAAGTGAATTTAGTTAATGAGTGAAATGTTTTGAGTTAGCATGGTGATGTTTGATTTAAACATCAGTTTAAATCCAGTGAAGGAGTTTTGGAAATGTTTTCCAAATAAGAATCAGAAATGATTTCTAATAATAGAAAATAAGAATTCAGAATATATAGAAACAGGAGATAAGTAAATTAATGAACTAATGAGATAAATGTTAAACGATGATTGATAGATAAAATTTCCATCTAGTAATAATATCGTTGTTTGCACACGTGTTTTTCTTTGATAGTAAAATCATAGATTATCAAAGTTTTGACCATTTTACCTTCGTCAATACGGAGAGACCGGTTGGATTCTTATTTAAAGAACCACTCCGTATGGGCGTTAGCGTTTCAAATCAAATAGATCGAAGACAAATTGAAGACGGAGTAAAGTGCAAGGGCTGTTGTATAAGTCCTAGGTAGAGATTGCCTAGGATGGGTGTACGGAATAGTGCCTTCGGTTTGTCCAGTCCTAGGACAACTTGAATGGATGAATGTTTGACAGAGTATATCTGGTAGATCACATAAGTTGATCGTTTCAAATGTATTTACAATGGTGGCGGGAATTCGTTTCTCTTAGCTTATACCCATGGTATTTTTGGGGAAATCAATTTGTGATTTGACGGGTATGACGATGTGGCATTCGAAGTAAATGGAGGAGTGATCTGTTAAAAGATACGTTTTGACCTCGAGCCTCATCAAATGGGAAATGACAGAAATCGGGCAGGCAGCATGGCTAAGTGGTTCACAACCAAGTAGGGTATATTGCCACCATCTAGAGAATATTCATATTTGTTACTTCTTTCAATTCTGTATCTCCCGGGAATGGTTATTTTGGTTTACCAACGGCAAGGTGACAATATATTCGATAGACTCAAGCGAAATGAGTGGTCGGGTGTGGCCGAGTTGCAAGATGTTCTTGTTGAACTCCAGTGTATCGCTTCTAGAGTACACTAAGTGAAAGGTCGATCCATACCTTGTCATAGTTGGAATCCATTCCCCAAATAAGAGCCCACGATTTTGATTGTATATTATATATGTAGAATGTTAGATGCAAGCGTTTCTACTAGATTGGTATTACTTGTGTTAGAAATTATTATAATATTAGAATAATATTGTTTTACTAATGATTTGGGTTATCGTAAGGTAAAAACCATCCGTGTTTATGTGTGGATCGGTCTTATGATTATCCTTTGTTTCAAAAGGACTTTGAAAGTTAAATCAAGTAGTTTGAGTTTACTCACGCCAGTCACATGACTGACCTGGAGTTTATTTTGTTTTGTTTTCCCTAAACTCTTGGGTGCCCAATTTTGTACGGGCAGTCAAGTAGTCGGGATTTACAGATACTTGAAGAGTTGGAGCAGGAGGCTTCAGAATTATATAGCTATGGTTTTTCCGCTGTGTTGTAAGTGTTGTACTTTGGAAATGATATGTATATTCAAGTACAGATTTATATTTCAAAGTTATGTTATGAAATATATTTATTCGTTCCGCTGTGAGATTCGTGTTTACTCTGATGTCGTAGGTTCTTCTTGTTCTTCTTATGTTCTAAGTTTCTATCTTATCTATCCTCACCCTCTATTTTCTTTCTATTAGTTTTCTGATTTCCAATGTAATTTGGGTTGGACTTGTGTTATTTGTTCACTTCAAATTGGACCGGAATTTCGGGACACTACAGTTGGTATCAGAGCGAGGTTAAGTTGTTACCTTGGCCCTGTGGCGTGACTTAGTAGAGATAAGGTTAGCAATACCCTAGATTGAGTTGAGTGTATATGTATGAGCGCGTATTTGTTGTTCAATATAAAATGATTTTATATTGTGGAGATTTATTGATTGAATTGTTTATGGGTTCTGATCGATCAATTTGATCCACTATATCGGTAGGAGTTTATAAACACTCGAATACGATGAACTGACATGGTATGTTTTGAAAATAGGGTAAATGAAAATAATTTTACCCAAAGTATATTTTGATATAGAGAATATATATATATTGAAATTATAATATATTGGTTGTTATTATAATCGAGTAAGATTATAAATTAAATGGTTATGTAAATAACCAATCAGAATTCATATAAGTGTAGTATAAATCAGATGAATTAAATCTGAATTTAAATCAAAATTGAAATTAGAACCCTGGAAATTTGAAATAGTGTTTATTAATGAATACAGAATTAAATATATGGGGATTTTAAAATCCTGGGAGATTTTAAATTGTTTTACAAGCATTGTAAATGATATTTTGAAATGTATTTCAAAATGGAAGTGTTTAGAAATGGCTTTGAAAGTGATATAGTATTGAACTCACTTCGATTGCTGAAAAATAAATTCCGATGATGAAGTCGACCATCATCGGTGTTCATTTTTGAGTTGCTAAGTGACGGATTACTACCAAAGATTTTGTTTTTTGAATTGTTTTGAGAAGACAAGCTGTTTGAAATCCTGAAAGGGAAAGTTTGATTTTTGATATGGTAAACTATTTAAAACTCCCAAGAAAGAGCAGTTTGAATGAAAAACAAATTGAATTAAAATTTGGGAAAGCCAATTGGAATTAAAATAAAGTCAGTTAAGTGGTAACTGAAATTGAATTAGAATGATATCGAGACAAATTGGATTTGTGAGACTTGAATTTGAAGTGTAATTTGATAATCAGGCTAAGAGTTTGGAATCGAAAATGAAACTCGAGTTTGAAATGATATTTGGCTTGGATATAAGCGAATGGTTGTGTTGGAGATAAAAGTGATTAGAGTTTGATTGGGATGACATTGGTATATGCTGAATGGGTAGCAGATGTAAATGATATAATGATATGCCCAACAAAAAGGTACAAGTTTCTATTTCTATTGGATATAAGATTTATGAGCCGTATTTGCAAGCCGCTTGGCTGTTTGATTTTCTTTTGGGTTGGAGAAGGCCCAGAGAGGAGAGTTGTAGTTGTACCGATTGACCAGTACAAAGGAGGTGCTAGCGAAATTTTTCAGATATTTCGGGTGTTAGAAAATTTTTAGAATTTTTGAAAATTTTCGTTGATAATAATTAATTAATATTTTAATTGGAATTACTTGATTCAGTTAAAACTGAAATTAAAAGTAAACGAATAATTTTTAACCTAGTTAATAGGGTTTGTTTTCTACCTTAGCAATTTTGAGGACGAAATTATTTTAAGGGGGGAAGAATATAACGACCCGTATTTCTATGGTATAATAATTAATTTATTTAATTATTTAAAATATGAATTAGAATGTTAAATGGTCGTTGAATAAAATAATAGTGAATATTTAATTAATATAAAAATTAAATTATATATTTAATTTCTGAAATAGTCGGAAATAGTGAATTAACAATATAATGTGAACTGGACAATTTAAAATATATATATTCAGTTTAGATTTGAATTAGAATAACGAATATATAATTTGGACGACAGTTTGAACGTATAATTATATTATAATTAAAATCGAGCTCAAAATGGCGCAGCAGTTCGTTATTTGGCGATTTGAACTTCAACTGAATATACAGGGTTCGTTTTAAATCGGATTTCTGTGAAACAAGAAGCGTTCGGAGCTGGTGAAGTATATCCTTCTAATGGAAGAGAAAAATCGGGATTTCATCGTGTAGATTTGATTTACATCCAAATCAAATTTTACAAAAGTCGCTATGGAATTCCTTTGAAATATATATTTATATTATAAAAGGATTTCATATATAAATCGAATATCGATGTAACACTGGATTTGAAATATCGAATTATAAATCCACCTGGAGCTGTATGATATTCTAGTGTGAATATATACAATAATATTTATTTATAAATATTTAATTTAATCTTATTTAAATATATTTATATATTTAAATGGGTTATTAGAGCTTTAAAAATAGCCAGTTTTGCAAACGACCTCCGTTTTCGACGAAACCAATTTTGTTGGATCCGCAATATTGAATTATTGCTAGATTTCAATTTACGTGATTTTTGAAGTCAGTATGTGGCCGTACCGATTTTTAGTATGAAAAACAGTTGATATTCTAACAGTTAAAAATACGTTGTGTGAGCAAACGGAGTCGGAATTTGATGAAACTAGTTTCGTTGGGTCTGTAATACCGAACTATAGTTGCATGTCCAGTTTTGTGATTTTTGGATGTTATGTGTGATCACAGGAATTTTTAAATAGCGTTTGAATAAAAGGAATAAAATAATCGATTAAAATAATATTAAATCTTAATATAAATAACCCCAACTTTTTCCTAAACCCTAAATTTACTTTTTCTTGGGTCAAACAAGGCGCCGCTACCTCAGGAAAAAATTCCACCGTGAAAATCCCTCTTAAAAAATTCCTAGAATTCAAAATAAAAATCCATAAATGCTGAAAATAATTTCTATGATTTTGTTATGAGTAGTGCTTCACATCTATATAGGTTTTGAGATGTTCGAGCAGCATACTGTCACGTAGAAAAAATACATTGGGCGTGCTGTGTTCTAGGGTTACAGATAGATTTACGTACAAGCATCGACAGGTGTTTTCGATTGTATATTTGGGTTTAGGAGGGTGATTTACTTGTGTTCGCCATTTTCGAGGGTATTCGATTGAAAAAGGGGTCGTGACTTTTCCTATACTTGCGGCAAAACAGAGAACGACGGTAGTTCTTAATGGCGTTCGACTTGTGATTTTTGGATGTAGGGAGAAGGAGAAATCGAAGAGGAGTTTAAAGGGGTTTGCGGTTTTGTTGATCGTTAATTGTTGATGGAGCGACGAGGAGATGTAGAAGCGGAAATGGCCATTTGTACTGATCGGGTTTTGAAATGATACGGAGAAGAAGATGAAGTGGACATAGTGGGTGGGCTGGGCTTGAGTGTGGTGAGGCCCAATTGTTGATTTAATTAATTCGATTCTAGTTTAAATAGTACATTGACTTGTAAATGCTATAACTTTATCATACAAAATCAGAATTCAACGAAACAAGATCCGACAGGATCGTATGACGACGGCTACGAAGTGGAACTGACTGGAAGCAAATCGAAACTCGCTACAATTTATTGCGAAATAAATTGTCGGATCTGAATCAAATCAAAGACAGTTATTGTTATTTAACGATGATCGTCCAATGTGAGTAAAACTCACCAACTCTAAACAGTAATATTTCTATAACATATTCTTAGAACTGATAATTATCTGTTGATTGCTGTGTGTTAACTGTTCGGTTGAATTCTTATGTATTAGTTGAAATTATAGAAAGTGATATATATATATGTATGTATGTACGTATGTATAAATCGTTAATCAAATATTGATTCTGTATCAGAACATTTCATATCGAAATGAAATCGATGTTATTATATTATTTTAACATCTGTGGATGCAGGGGAACATGTTGGAGGGATCCAACTGGATTCCTCAAATATTATTTCTGTTTTTTTCATATATATTGTAATATATGACGTGATATATAATCTGTGTTGATTATGTATGTTTGGATGAGATTGATCATGGTTAATTGGTATTTTAAATACCGTAAGAAATACTGAGATGCAAAAAGGGGATTTTCAAAGTATATTTTGAAAATAAATTATTTGTATAAAATCAATGGATTTTGTATATAAAAGGAAAAGGGTTTTATAAAAGAAAACAATTATAAAATCAAAGAGTTGAAAAAGGAATTATTTGTAAAACAAATATAAAAGGAAAATATTGTGAAACAAATAGGAAAAGAAGTATTTATTTAGAAAATAAATATATGGAATTGAAAAGGGAGTATCTGTAAACCATTTACAAATAGATTTAAAAAGGATATATTTGTAAAACATTTACAAATAGAATTAAAAAGGAAATATTTATTTAGAAAAATAAATAGAGTTATAAAAAGGAAATATTTATTTAGGAAATAAATAGAGTTATAAAAGGGATTTATTGGGAAATGAAAAGAATGTCATATAAGGAAATATTTGGCAAATGAATAGAATTTTACAACAGGATAGTTTAGACCCGTGCTTCGCACACGGGTATAACATGACATGGATTTAAAGCAAAGAATTTAAAAAGAATCTGTTGTAACCAATAGATTGAGAAGATTAATTTATAAATAATATTTTATAAATTAAATAAAATACTTATCATTGGATAAATAGAATATATAAGTCAGGGCTTATATAGAGAAGTAAGAATCGATTTCAACATCGATATTTGAAACTGAATATGGAGGTAGAGTTAATCAAAGGAGTTAATCAAAATGTGTTAATCAAAATGAGTTAGAGGAGTTAATGGATTAGAGTTAGAGTTAATCAATTAGAGTTAGATCGAACTAGAGTTATTCGAATAGAGAAAGAAATTATCGAATATTAGTTATTCGAAAGGAATTATCGAATATTAGTTATTCGAAAGGAATTATCGAATATTAGTTATTCGAAAGGAATTATCGAATATTAGTTATTCGAAAGGAAATATCGAATATTAGTTATTCGAAAAGAGTTATCGAATATTAGTTATTCTAAAGGAGTTAAATCGAATATTAGTTATTCGAAAGGAGTTAATCGAATATATTTTATTCGAAGAAAGAGTTATCGAATAAGGTTATTCGAATAAAAGAATTAATCGAATATAGTTTATTCTAATAGAGAAAGGAGTTAACCAATATTAGTTATTCTAAAGGAATTATCGAATATTAGTTATTCGAAAGGAATTATCAAATATTAGTTATTTGAAAGGATTTATCGAATATTAGTTATTCGAAAGGAGTTAAACCGAGTATTAGTTATTCGAAAGGAGTTAATCGAATATACTTTATTCGAAGAAAGAGTTATTGAATAAGGTTATTCGAACAAGAGAATTAATCTAATATAGTTTATTCGAATACAGCAAGGACTTATCGAATATTAGTTATTCGAAAGGAATTATCGAATATTAGTTATTCAAAAGGATTTATCGAATATTAGTTATTCGAAAGGAGTTATCGAATATTAGTTATTCGAAAGGAGTTAAATCGAATATTAGTTATTCGAAAGGAGTTAATCGAATATAGTTTATTCGAAGAAAGAGTTATCGAATAAGGTTATTCGAATAAGAGAATTAGTCGAATATAGTTTATTCGAATAGAGAAAGGAATTATCAAATATTAGTTATTCGAAAGGAATTATCGAATATTAGTTATTCGAAAGGAGTTATCAAATATTATTTATTCGAAAGGAGTTAAATCGAACATTAGTTATTCGAAAGGAGTTAATCTAATATAGTTTATTCGAAAGGAGTTAATTGATAAGAGTAAATTAGTTAGAGTTAATCCAATAGAGTTAATCCAGTAGGGTTAATCAAATAGAGTTAATCCAATAGAGTTAATAAAAAAGAGTTTATAGAATTGAGTTAGTCAAATAGAGCTAACTGATAAGAGTAAATCGATTAGATTTAATCGAATAGAATTAATATAATAGAGTTAATTCAATATGGCTATTCGAAGAGAGATCATCGAATATAGTTTATTCGAAGGAAAGAGTTATCGAATAGAGATTCATTCGAAAGAGAGTTACGTAAGGAATAAAGATTTAAAAGATAAACTTTGACTATTTCGAAGTTAAAATGTTGTTCAGTTAAGGTCTGAGAGGTAAGTATACCCCAACTTGATTGACTTCCTTCTTAACTAAGGAATGGTAAGGTTTGATAATGAATTATGGTTAAGTGAATTTAGTTAATGAGTGAAATGGTTTGAGTTGGTATGGCGATGTTTGATTTAAACATCAGTTTAAATCCAGTGAAGGAGTTTTGGAAGTGTTTTCCAAATAAGAATCAGAAATGTTTTCTGATAATAGAAAATAAGAATTTAGAATATATGGAAACATGAGATAAGTAAATTAATGAACTAAGGAGATAAATGTTAAATGATGATTGATCGATAAAATTTCCATCTGGAAATAATATCGTTGTTTGCACACGTGTTTTTCTTTGATAGTTAAATCACATACTATCAATGTTTTGACCATTTTTCCGTCATCAATATGGAGAGACCGGTTGGATTCTTATCCAAAGAACCACTTTGTATGGGCGTTAGCGTTTCGAATAAAATAGATCGAAGACAAATTGAAGACGGAGTAAAGTGCAAGGGCTGTTTATAAGTCCTAGGTAGAGATTGCCTAGGATGGGTGTACGGAATAGTGCCTTCGGTTTGTCCAGTCCCAGGACAACTTGAATGGATGAATGTTTGATAGAGTATATCTGGTAGATCACGTAAGTTGATCGTTTCAAATGTATTTATGCTGGTGACGGAGGAATTCGTTTCTCTTAGCTTATACCCGTGGTATTTTTAGGGAAATCAATTTGTGATTTGACGGGTATGACGATGTGGCATTCGAAATAAATGGAGGAGTGATATGTTAAAAGATACGTTTTGACCTTGAGCCTCATCAACTGGGAAATGACAGAAATCGGGCAGGCAGCATGGCTAAGTGGTTCGCAACCAAGTAGGGTATATTGTCACCATCTAGAGAATATTCATATTTGTTACTTCTTTCAATTCTGTATCTCCCGGGAATGGTTATGTTGGTTTACCAACTGTAAGGTGACAATATATTCGATACACTCAAGCGGAATGAGTGGTCGGTCATGTGTGGCTGAGTTGCAAGATGTTCTTGTTCAACTCTAGTGTATCACTTCTAGAGTACACTGAGCGAAAGGTGGATCCATACCTTGTCATAGTTGGAATCCATTCCCCAAATAAGAGCCTGCGGTTTTGATTGCATATTATATATGTAGAACGTTAGATGCAAGCGTTTCTACTAGATTGATATTACTTGTGTTAGACATTATTATAATATCAGAATAATATTGTTTTACTAATGATTTGGGTTATCGTAAGGTAAAAACCATTCGTGTTTATGTGTGGATCAGTCTTATGATTATCCTTTGTTTCAAAAGGATTTTGAAAGTTAAATCAAATAATTTGAATTTACTCATGCCAGTCACATGACTGATCCGGAGTTTATTTATTTTTTGTTTTCCCTAAACTCTTGGGTGCCCAATTTTGTACGGGCAGTCAAGTAGTCGGGATTTACAGATACTTGAAGAGCTGTAGCAGGAGGCTTCAGAATTATATAACTTTGGTTTTTCCATTGTGTTGTAAGTGTTGTACTTTGGAAATGATATGTATATTCAAGTACAGATTTATATTTAAAAGTTATGTTATGAAATATATTTATTCGTTCCGCTGTGAGATTCGTGTTTTCTCTGATGTCGTAGGTTCTTCTTCTTCTATTCTAAGTTTCTATCTTATCTATCCTCTCCCTCTGTTTTCTTTCTATTATTTTTCTGATTTCCAGTGTAATTTGGGTTGGACTTGTGTTATTTGGTCAGTTCATATTGGACCGGAATTTCGGGACACTACAGAGATGATCTCATGAGCTATTTTCTAAAGCTCATGGGACTACATCTCTGCTAACCTGTCGTCTGTCATGTAATATTTGAAGCGATTGACAACACACTTCTTTTCCCCTGCCTCCTCCATGTTATACATCTTTTTCAGTGTCTCCCATATCTCCTTTGCTGATTTGTCGGAATTGTAGTAGTCGTACAGGTCATCGCCGAGGCCGTTGAGAGTGAAATTTTTGCAGAGGTAGTCCTACTCAATCTAAGTCTGGAGTTGCTTCGATTGTTCTCTCTAGGAAGCCATTTAGGTTGCATTAGCTTCATCGAGTTTCTCTGCCAGCTGCGGTTAGTTAGTTGTGAGCGTAGCAACCACTTTTCTCATGGTTAGAAAGAACATCATCTACTAATGCCAAAGTTTGAAGTGTAAACCTTCGAATCTGAGCAGGGCAGTAGTGACATGAGGGGTCTGGAATGCGGAGGAAGGTGCAACGTCGTCAAAATTTGTTGTCGAAGCCATTGTTTTTTTTTTGAATTGTCTTCCATATGTTGGAAAAAACAATGGTTGAGTCATGGACAAAGTCGCTCTCTTGAAGATGTTTTGGCGATCTGCTCAATGGTGCAAAGCAATTCATACCTTTCACCACCGCCTCTAGGATAAAACATCCTCTTCTTCAATATCAATTCATTGCATAAACAAATTGAGCCTAATTTGCAATTAAATTAAAAAAACTGTACTGCTCTTTTCTTTTTGTAGTGAATTTTTTTCCCCAATGAAGATAAGGAGGTTTTTGAAGATAGAGAAAGATGGATTTTTTTTTCTTCTTTTTATTGCTTTGTTTATTCCATTTCTTATATAGACAGAATGCAAAAATGTAACATTTGCTATGTTAGTGGGAGGAAAGTTGGATCACAATTAATACCATAATAAATAAATAAATGGTTAAAAAGACTGCAATTTATGACATGTGAATTGTGTACGTTCAAAACTGATGAATGTTTTGTAACGGCACGATAATAAGCCAAATAAATATATGACCGTTATGTTAGTGCAACTGCTCAATCACAACAATGGCTCACACATACACACACACACACACACACACACACACACACACATATATATATATATATGTGTGTGTGTGTGTGTGTGTGTGTGTGTTACAGTTAGGGCTGTAACAGTAACGGTTACCATTACTGTAACACCCCACGCCCGCTATGGTCACTCTCTAAAGGAATGCCATAACATCGGTGGAGTATTTTGAGTGAATATAGAACAGAGTAATTACAGCAAGACAGATATAAGTAATACTTTGAAAATTTAAAACATCATTTCAATTGCAGCGGAAAATAAAACATGTCTGGTTACATCACAAAACCATAATAGAAGTCAAGTACAAATATCCATCCTGCTAAATAAAAATACATAATCCCAATACATGAACTGATAGCCATAAAAGAAAAGGGTAAACTGAGCTCTACATCTAGGGTCCAAGCTCCAAGAGAGAAATAAAAGCAGCCTGATCAAAGCCCACTCGTGCTGGGCCCACTCTGAGAACCTGAGGGTTGGGAAAAAGATAAAAACAACGGGGTCAGACATAAGTCTGAGCGAGTCCTATAACTTTAACAATACAATCATTAAAGTAACCAGAGAAGACATAAACTTGACATACGGTAATGTCTGGGGATGAATGGCTACACTAAGCAGCTTGGTAGACTTAGGATAAACTAAGATAACTGTAAAGACGCATTTACCCACCCAAGGATAATTACTACACTGCACCACACCAGTCATTTCTACTTAAAGGTTGATCCCTCCCAAGGACTTAGAAAATTTCCCCAGTAGTCTCGTATACCCCTAGCTGACTACATAGGTGCCGTCTGCCCCTATCTCCACTAGGTGTAACCACTACTCCCAAATGATCGGCTCCCTACCGTAGATACCCGTGCCGGCCCCACAGTGGGGTGTATCACTCCCCAAAGTGGCAACCCGATACAACAAACGGTGCACGGCTTATATCTACACGATGCAACAACGTCTTACCAACCGGCCCGGGTCCACACACGCATATGAAACCCGTTGGACTTGCGTTGCCACCGCTACCCCGTTTTGGCCTCTTATAGTCAAGCCCAGTACGCGTGTCCCGTCCTCGACATGGGTCGAGCCCAATAAGATACATATGGGTTACTGGTTGAAATGGGCCCCCACAAGCTACCCACCTAAGCTTGTCCCTTTTTCTAGTGCATCCCACTTAACCCTTTTAATAATCATGTTCACTTACATGTTTAAAGTTTGGTTAAGTCATTTAATTATATTTCAATTGCCACCCAAGGCGCCCACTAGATTTCCACATGCCACCGAAGGCACCCACTTAACCCCTCATGTCCCACTACATGCTAATATGGTTAAGTGTTTCTTAATTAATTAAGACCGTGATCTCCCATAAAGACCTCCCACATTAGACTGGCTGTTATGACCGCCTGGTTAAGCCGGTAGGGTCCGGGCAGTCTTACGTCATAACAGAGTCTAACCTCGTGTCTTTACTTTAATCACGTATTTAATTTATGGCTAAGACCTCTCACATTGGGCTGACATTTGTAGCAACTGGTTAAGCCGGTAGGGTCCGGGCAATTTTGCACTACAAATGAGTCCAACCTCGTGTCTTAGTCGATTAATTACACCTAATTAATCACCCCCATATTAATTATCCCTAATTAATATCAAGTTTTTCATAACATGGGTAGACCTAACTCAATAGGTAAATTCCCATGGGGTAGACCTAAC
This sequence comes from Allium sativum, assembly GCA_030737875.1. NCBI lineage: Eukaryota > Viridiplantae > Streptophyta > Magnoliopsida > Asparagales > Amaryllidaceae > Allium > Allium sativum. The sequence goes on along the minus strand of CM060926.1, from coordinate 8,125,091 downwards.
TCAATAGGTAAATTCCCACTTATGTTAATTTATTTTTATGGTATGCTTAATCATACCCAATCATACTTTTATTAACATATTTATTAACCCCATCGTTCCCAACGTAAATCGTTCTCATTTCATGACATAATAAAGGGAAGATCCATCACAAATATCATGGGTTTAACCAAATCTTAGCATATAACTTTGTCATGGGTTAAGAGGATGTCAACTTGCATATATGAGCATATATTAACCCAACTACATTTAACCCAAACTTGCATATTATCATACACATGACTTGCATAACATGTTGCATATGAACTTGCATATTATCATACATATGACTTGCATAACATGTTGCATATGAACTTGCATATTATCATACACATATCTTGCATAACATGTTGAACTTGCATATAAGCATTCTCATAACTTGCATAACATGTTAAACATGCATTTAAGCATACACATAACTTGCATAAGCATTCTCATACTTGCATAAGCATGCATAACTTGCATATCATGTTAAACTTGCATTTAAGCATATACATAACTTGCATATGAACTTGCATAACAACCTACATAACTTACATAACATCATACACATAACTTGCATATGAACTTGCATAACATCATACACATAACTAACATAACATCATACACATAACTTGCATATGAACTTGCATAACTCACTTGTTAAACATGCATAAACCCACTTATTAAATATGCATAAACCCACTTATTAAACATGCATAAACCCACTTGTTAAACATGCATAAACCAACTTGTTAAACATGCATAAACCAACTTATTAAACATGCATAAACCCACTTATTAAATGTGCATAAACATAGGAAAACATAGAGTAGCATATCATTACAAATGATTCAAACTCACTAATCCGCATTCAAGACCATAAGTCTCATTACACCTAATCTACTTACTTTAGCAATTGATGTTAAAGTGATAGAAACTCACCAAAACCAAGATTAGCAAACTTATGAAGTAGAACTAGTTGCTAAATATGAAGAAGATGATGATTAGAGGTTGATTAGCTTGCAACTTCCTTCATAAACTAGTGGAGGCTCCTCTTAAATTTGATTTTGGCGGCATGAGGCCATCATTTCTATTTTTAGTATGGATTAGGCTTGCATTAGGGTGTATTTATAGGATTAGGGTGTGTTTTAGACCATAGGATTAGCCCTAGGTTAGATTAGGTCCGTCAGATTTAGGAAATCTCTAGAACACAGCCCAGCCCTAGCCAGCAAACCAAATCTGGTGCACCCAAGCCAACTGGCTCGACACCCTGTGTCGATAGGCAAGTCGACAGGGCAGTCGACTCCCTAGTCGACAGGCTTGTCGACAGCCCTGTCGACATGGGTAGGGCGGGAAGTTTCCCGCCTGCCCCCTGCTGGCTCCAATTTCGAAATCTGATTTTTAATTTTTAAATCTGTTTTTAACTTTGAATTTTCTGCAAACTTCATTGGGCCATAACTGGGCCATACGGACTCCGATTTACAAAATTTCGGACTCTATTTCGCGTATTTTTCCGAGACGAACGCAATGACGTAGCCCGTTTCCGCCGATTCTCACATTTGAGATTATTTATTCTGCAATTAGTGAATTTTAGCATTAACTGAAATATGGGGTGTTACATTCTCCCCTCCTTAAAGGATTTCGTCCCCGAAATCTCTAAGCTAAGGAGAATGCATATCCTACCATCCAAACAACCATCTACTCAATCCATCAAACACGGGCATCCATTGTCCTTAAAACAATTTCTAATGATGTATGAGTATATGCAAAAAGTGTGTGTATATGTTCCCTATCTAATGTATGAACATATGCAAACCATGATAGTGCCATGCATCCATTATGTATGCGAGAGAATCCTATCGACACATACAATATCTACATGAGTGTACAATCATTCACCAAAATGCATCATCCATATGATAAGACAATCATTATACATCCATAAATATAGCTTCCTACACACAATTTTATGCAATATGCAATATGAAGTGACTGAGCCGATCTAGTGCCTAGAGTGTGTGTATATGCATCAACGAGCAACCACTAGCAAACACTTGCATCCACTTGCATCCATCAACCATAACATGTATCAAACACATGTTTCAACCATAGGTTTACCCTATCTAAAGGTCAAACAGTACTAACGAGAGGACGTACTAAAGATAAGATAAGTACTAGACAAACGATAAAGGAGAAGTTAAAAGACATACCCTCAAAAAGGAACGGGTACAATGAACGCATCTTCGCTTCCGTCTCCCAAGTTGCATTGCTCTCATCTTCTCCCCATTGCACTTTGACTAGTTGAACCTCTCTGTTTCTCAACTTCCTAGTCTCTGACCCAAGGATGCGAGTAGGAGATCGTCGAATCGTTGCATCACGTTCTACTTCCACTTCTCTAAGCAAGCTTGGCTCTACCACCTCTGCAGTCTCATGTAGGCACTTCCTCAAATGTGACACATGGAATACATCATGTACCCCACTAAGTCTGTCGGGCAACTCCACTCTATATGCCATCCGTCCAATCCTTTCCTTAATGGGAAATGGCCCTACGAACCTTGGTGCTAACTTCCCAACAGATCCAAAGCGAACCACATTTCGTAACGGAGACACTTTGACAAAGACCATGTCCCCAACTTCAAACTCAAGATCCGTCCTTCTCTTGTCCGCATAAGATTTTTGCCTATCCTGCGCTGCTTTCATCCTTCTTCGAATCAAGTCAATCTTCTCAGAAGTCTCCCTAACCATATCAGGCCCAAGCAAGATCTTATCTGTAGATTCCCACCAACATGCAGGTGATCGACAAGGCCTTCCATAAAGAGCTTCGAAAGGAGCCATACCAATACTGGACTGAAAGCTATTATTATATGCGAATTCCACCAATGGAAGATGCTCTTCCCATGTACCTCCAAAATCTAAGATACAAAGCCTCAAAAGGTCTTCTAGGACACGATTCACCCTCTCAGTCTGGCCGTCCGTCTGAGGATGATATGCGGTGCTCAGACACAATTGAGTCCCCACTGCTTCTTGCAAACTTTTCCAGAACTCGCTAGTGAAGATAGGATCTCGATCACTCACTATGCTAGAGGGTACCCCATGCAATCGAACTATCTCTCGAAGATATACTGAAGCTAGCCATGGAGCAGTCCTCTTGCTCTTTACAGGTATGAAATGGGCGCTTTTAGTAAGTCTGTCTACCACAACCCAAATTCCCGTATTACCCTTTTTTGATCTGGGTAACCCGTCAATAAAATCCATCGAGACGCTATCCCACTTCCATTGCGGAACCTCCAATGGGTGAAGCAACCCTCCAGGTTTCTTTTGCTCCGCCTTCACTTGTTGGCACACCAAGCATCGAGCGACATACTCGGCCACATCTTTCTTCATACCGGCCCAGAAGAAAACCCTCTTCATGTCTTGGTACATCTTGTCTCCACCGGGATGAATGGTCATCCTAGAACGGTGTGCATCATCAAGAATAACCTTCCTCAAACCCTCGTCTTGCGGTACACAAAGTCTACCGTCTCTACGCAAGCACCCCCTATCGTCTAGGGTGTACCTATTCAAATGGCTGGACGACTCCCACCTTATGAGCTTCTCCACCAACTCAACCAACTGTGGGTCGTCCCTCTGTGCTTCTCCAATCCGCCCCAAAAGAGTAGGTCTAACCTCCAAGGATGCTAGCAAACCGGGTACATAATCAATGGAAGGTCTGAAATCAAACATCGAGATAAATTCCAAGCTTCGTTGTTCCACGAACAATGGACTCAAGGACAACCTCTTTCTGCTCAAGGCGTCCGCCACCACGTTACCCTTGCCAGGGGTATACGCTATCTCGAAATCATAGGATGCTAAGAACTCCATCCACCTTTGCTGTCTCAAGTTCAAATCCTTCTGAGAAAACAAGTACTTCAATGATTTGTGGTCAGTGAACAATTCGAATCTCTCACCAAGCAGATAATGGCGCCAAATCTTAAGCGCAAAAACAATAGCGGCCAACTCTAAATCATGGGTAGGGTAATTTTTCTCATGCACTCTCAACTGCCTTCCACCATAGGCTATTACCCTTCCCTCTTGCATTAAGACTGCGCCTAGTCCTGTCCCACAAGCATCGGTATAGACAACAAATGGCTTGCTCCCATCTGGCAACACTAAAACTGGAGCAGTGGTTAAAGCTTTCTTTAACCGTCGGAACGCATCATCACAATCTACGTCCCATGCGAAAACAAGATTCTTCTTCGTTAAGCGGGTTAATGGGGCTGATATCTTTGCGAAGTCTTTGATAAACTTCCTATAGTAACCCGCCAACCCCAAGAAACTTCTTACTTCGGTAGCATTCTTCGGAACCTTCCAATCCTGAATTGATACTACCTTCGCGGGATCCACAACTATCCCTTCCTTGGAGACCACGTGCCCCAAGAACCGCACCTCCTTCCTCCAGAAGTGACATTTAGAGAATTTAGCCTTAAGGCTATGTGCTCGAAGAGTCTTCAATACCTCCCCAAGATGTAGGGCATGCTCTTCTTCACTCTTAGAAAATACTAAGATATCATCCACAAAGACCACCACGAACTTATTAAGGAACTCCCTGAACACCCTACTCATCAAATCAACAAAATATGCAGGGGCGTTCGTCAACCCAAATGGCATCACCAGCCACTCATAGAAACCATCCGGAGTCCTAAAGGCAGTCTTGTCTATGCTGTCCTCAGCCACCCTCAACTGATGAAACCCCGTGGCTAAGTCCAACTGAGAAAATACCGAAGCGCCAACCAACTGATCGAAAAGATCATCATTCCTCGGCAATGGGTGTCTATTCTTCTTTGTGAGCTTGTTGAGTTCTCTATAGTCTACACAAAGTCTGAGGGACCCATCCGCCTTCGTAGCAAAAACTACTGGAGCACCCCACTCCGATATACTTCGTCTTATGAACCCCTTCTCAAGCAACTCCCCTACTTGCTTATGGAGTTCCCTCCTCTCACGAGGAGCCATGTGGCGCACTGGTAAAGATACAGGTTCAGCATTATCCACCAGATATATTCGGAAGTCAATCTCCCGCTTCGGAGGTAAGCCCTTCGCCTCCTCAAACACATCCGAATATTCCCGGACCACTCTAACAGATTGCAAACTCTCGACCGAAGCGTCAAGCGATTCAAGATAACTTAGCATAACAGAATCCATGGGATTACAAGAAATCTCGAGAGTGTTACCCAAGCGGGTCATGAGCCTAACAACTCTCCTTTTGCAATCAAGAACGACACCATTACTGGATAACCAGTCCATGCCCAAAATCAACCCATAGCCCGTGAAGCCCAAAACAAAAGCATCACATCTAAACTCAATGCTAAGTATAGAAATCTTCAAACCCAAACATATCATGGACAAATAAGTGGAGCCCCCAATTGGGTTTGAAACAACCAAGGGATCATCTACCAGACTGGTGTCTAAGTGCAGTGACTCAACTAATGATGATGAGATAAACGAATGCGATGCGCCTGAATCAAACAATGTACGGACAGGATGATCAAATAGAAAAACCAGACTTTCAACGGAAATAGTTCTACCTCTTTCCTGAATCGGTGGGACCGCGAGAGCCTGTACTTGCCCCCTAGCCTGACCCGGTGCCATAAGAGCTTGCACCTGTCCTCCTGAGGTAGACCTCGTCCTTTGCCCCTTCTTAGGACAGTCTTTCACTAGATGCCCTGCTTCGCCACAGTGGAAGCAGCCAGTCTTCTTCTTCTTGCGACAATCCTTGCTTAGGTGGCCAGGTGTCCCACAATTGAAACACTTCTTCTTCTTGCCCTTGCCACCGTTGCCTTTCCCACCTTTATTTTGCTGTTGTTGCTGAGGTCTCTTTTGATCTCCCTTCTTCTCGGGTGCCTTATTAGCATTGGGACCCTTCTCTTCTTCATGCATGAGTGCCATGTCAACTAGCTTCTCGAAGGTGGCCCCCATAGGGATATGAGTCATAGCCAACCCATGCATCGGTTCATTCAAGCCTTTCACGAACCTCAAAGCCTTCTTCTCCGGTGTATTCACCATGTCTAGGCCAAACCTTGCCAATTGATTAAACTTGTTGACATATTCCTTCACTGAGAGATTTCCTTGCTTTAGGGTCAAGAATCTTTCCATATACAAGTTTTCCTCCGCCCTTGAGAGAAACATTGCCACAAATCTTTGCTTAAAATCCGCCCAAGAGTCAACGGGGCGTTCTCCATTAGTGACCTCCCACCAGAATGAGCCCTCTCCCTTCATTAACCAAGCAGCCAACTTGACTTTCTTTCCTTCTTCCATCTCAAAGATATCTATCAATTCTTCCACCTCTTTAAGCCAATCTCTAGCCTCCACAAAAGTTTCAGATCCTTGAAAAGGTTTTCCTCCCATAGCTTTAAATTCCTTGCAAGTCTTAGCAAAAGTATCCGTGCGAGGAGGAGGGGGAGGAGGAAGATCGGGTGCTACGGTTGGTGGAGGAACATTTGCTGGACCCGCAGTGGTGGCCCTAGCCTCCATCAATCTCCTATACCATACTGGTATCATCACACCCTCCGGAAAGTTAAGATCCTCAGCCATGCTGAAACGAAAAAGGAAAGATTCAAAACGGAGAATTCGAAGGATAAAGATATGGCTATTGGGGATTATGCTTTTCTTTCAAAAACTTTTCTCTTAAAAGACATGTTTTTGAAAATATCTCTTCCAAAAATGTTTTTAGAAAAATAGTTTTCTAAAAATTTTATCTGTTCCGGTAACCTTTGCTCTGATACCACGTGTAACACCCCACGCCCGCTATGGTCACTCTCTAAAGGAATGCCATAACATCGGTGGAGTATTTTGAGTGAATATAGAACAGAGTAATTACAGCAAGACAGATATAAGTAATACTTTGAAAATTTAAAACATCATTTCAATTGCAGCGGAAAATAAAACATGTCTGGTTACATCACAAAACCATAATAGAAGTCAAGTACAAATATCCATCCTGCTAAATAAAAATACATAATCCCAATACATGAACTGATAGCCATAAAAGAAAAGGGTAAACTGAGCTCTACATCTAGGGTCCAAGCTCCAAGAGAGAAATAAAAGCAGCCTGATCAAAGCCCACTCGTGCTGGGCCCACTCTGAGAACCTGAGGGTTGGGAAAAAGATAAAAACAACGGGGTCAGACATAAGTCTGATCGAGTCCTATAACTTTAACAATACAATCATTAAAGTAACCAGAGAAGACATAAACTTGACATACGGTAATGTCTGGGGATGAATGGCTACACTAAGCAGCTTGGTAGACTTAGGATAAACTAAGATAACTGTAAAGACGCATTTACCCAGCCAAGGATAATTACTACACTGCACCACACCAGTCATTTCTACTTAAAGGTTGATCCCTCCCAAGGACTTAGAAAATTTCCCCAGTAGTCTCGTATACCCCTAGCTGACTACATAGGTGCCGTCTGCCCCTATCTCCACTAGGTGTAACCACTACTCCCAAATGATCGGCTCCCTACCGTAGATACCCGTGCCGGCCCCACAGTGGGGTGTATCACTCCCCAAAGTGGCAACCCGATACAACAAACGGTGCACGGCTTATATCTACACGATGCAACAACGTCTTACCTACCAGCCCGGGTCCACACACGCATATGAAACCCGTTGGACTTGCGTTGCCACCGCTACCCCCGTTTTGGCCTCTTATAGTCAAGCCCAGTACGCGTGTCCCGTCCTCGACATGGGTCGAGCCCAATAAGATACATATGGGTTACTGGTTGAAATGGGCCCCCACAAGCTACCCACCTAAGCTTGTCCCTTTTTCTAGTGCATCCCACTTAACCCTTTTAATAATCATGTTCACTTACATGTTTAAAGTTTGGTTAAGTCATTTAATTATATTTCAATTGCCACCCAAGGCACCAACTAGATTTCCACATGCCACCCAAGGCACCCACTTAACCCCTCATGTCCCACTACATGCTAATATGGTTAAGTGTTTCTTAATTAATTAAGACCGTGATCTCCCATAAAGACCTCCCACATTAGACTGGCTGTTATGACCGCCTGGTTAAGCCGGTAGGGTCCGGGCAGTCTTACGTCATAACAGAGTCTAACCTCGTGTCTTTACTTTAATCACGTATTTAACTTATGGCTAAGACCTCTCACATTGGGCTGACATTTGTAGCAACTGGTTAAGCCGGTAGGGTCCGGGCAGTTTTGCACTACAAATGAGTCCAACCTCGTGTCTTAGTCGATTAATTACACCTAATTAATCACCCCCATATTAATTATCCCTAATTAATATCAAGTTTTTCATAACATGGGTAGACCTAACTCAATAGGTAAATTCCCATGGGGTAGACCTAACTCAATAGGTAAATTCCCACTTATGTTAATTTATTTTTATGGTATGCTTAATCATACCCAATTATACTTTTATTAACATATTTATTAACCCCATTGTTCCCCACGTAAATCGTTCTCATTTCATGACATAATAAAGGGAAGATCCATCACAAATATCATGGGTTTAACCAAATCTTAGCATATAACTTTGTCATGGGTTAAGAGGATGTCAACTTGCATATATGAGCATATATTAACCCAACTACATTTAACCCAAACTTGCATATTATCATACACATGACTTGCATAACATGTTGCATATGAACTTGCATATTATCATACATATGACTTGCATAACATGTTGCATATGAACTTGCATATTATCATACACATATCTTGCATAACATGTTGAACTTGCATATAAGCATTCTCATAACTTGCATAACATGTTAAACATGCATTTAAGCATACACATAACTTGCATAAGCATTCTCATACTTGCATAAGCATGCATAACTTGCATATCATGTTAAACTTGCATTTAAGCATATACATAACTTGCATATGAACTTGCATAACAACCTACATAACTTACATAACATCATACACATAACTTGCATATGAACTTGCATAACATCATACACATAACTTACATAACATCATACACATAACTTGCATATGAACTTGCATAACTCACTTGTTAAACATGCATAAACCCACTTATTAAATATGCATAAACCCACTTATTAAACATGCATAAACCCACTTGTTAAACATGCATAAACCAACTTGTTAAACATGCATAAACCAACTTATTAAACATGCATAAACCCACTTATTAAATATGCATAAACATAGGAAAACATAGAGTAGCATATCATTACAAATGATTCAAACTCACTAATCCGCATTCAAGACCATAAGTCTCATTACACCTAATCTACTTACTTTAGCAATTGATGTTAAAGTGATAGAAACTCACCAAAACCAAGATTAGCAAACTTATGAAGTAGAACTAGTTGCTAAATATGAAGAAGATGATGATTAGAGGTTGATTAGCTTGCAACTTCCTTCATAAACTAGTGGAGGCTCCTCTTAAATTTGATTTTGGCGGCATGAGGCCATCATTTCTATTTTTAGTATGGATTAGGCTTGCATTAGGGTGTATTTATAGGATTAGGGTGTGTTTTAGACCATAGGATTAGCCCTAGGTTAGATTAGGTCCGTCAGATTTAGGAAATCTCTAGAACACAGCCCAGCCCTAGCCAGCAAACCAAATCTGGTGCACCCAAGCCAACTGGCTCGACACCCTGTGTCGACAGGCAAGTCGACAGGGCAGTCGACTCCCCAGTCGACAGGCCTGTCGACAGCCCTGTCGACATGGGTAGGGCGGGAAGTTTCCCGCCTGCCCCCTGCTGGCTCCAATTTCGAAATCTGATTTTTAATTTTTAAATCTGTTTTTAACTTTGAATTTTCTGCAAACTTCATTGGGCCATAACTGGGCCATACGGACTCCGATTTACAAAATTTCGGACTCTATTTCGCGTATTTTTCCGAGACGAACGCAATGACGCAGCCCGTTTCCCCCGATTCTCACATTTGAGATTATTTATTCTGCAATTAGTGAATTTTAGCATTAACTGAAATACGGGGTGTTACAATTACCGTTATGTGAATACCGCTACCATACCATACCGTTGTAGTCGGTAAATCAAATATGCTTACCGCTACCGCTATTATCGGTTACCATATCGTTGGTATACTGAAACATTGGTTGCCATATCGTCGGTTACAGTAAATTACCGTTACTTAAAATATGCAGTAACATCCTAGAAATTCAGGACAAATAGTCCAAGTAAAATTGTTAAACCACACATATTATATAAAATCTCATATAAAATATGCAAGCATGAAGAATCCTCTCCAACGTAAAGGAAATTGGCTACAAATCCATGGTTACTGTAAAATATTATCAACAATTACCAAGGATAAATAACTTAATTAACTCACACATCCACAACTTCACCAAGAAGCACATCATAATTAATAGGGGCAGACTTCTCTCCCTTTTCTTTACCAGCATCGTCTATTTTAATTTGCCTCCTCTCGCTTGGAAAGAATCCACCACAAGAAGACCGTTCTATGTTGCTGCTACGTGTAGGGAATCCGAATGCCCCAAAAAACACTTAGCCATTTCTTCAGCCATCTCCATAAAATTACCAAATTCACTTGCAATACTTTGCTCAGTGGATTCAATGTCACTGCGTAGTCCAGGGAATTAGATTACCACTTCTAGACGCTTCCTTCCTTCAATTGCCACTTTTTAATTTTCTTTTTTATTATAATTGAATAGGAAGGAGTAAAAGAAAGTTGGAATTACAATTGCGACCAACGACCATATAAGACGAAGAAAATTATTTAAAAATATTAAGAGATAATTGTAATGAACCAAGATTTTTAATATTTAATATATGATATAATTTAAATTTTATGAATATCAAGTGAATTTAATAAGGTTTAAATACAAATATTGTTTTAAAAATATTATATATATATATATGTGTGTTTGAATAAATATTTTTGTTTTGATATGAATACCTTATTTTAAGGTTTCATTTAAGAGTTCATTGAAATAAATAATTTTAAATATGAATAGGTGATAATATTATTTAGTTTACAAAATGTATTGATTTCCATAAAGATTAGTCGAGTTCTAAACCTCATTTTTTTATAATTTATATTTGATAAAATAATATGAATAAGTATTTTGAAATATTAGTATTTTGTAAATCTTAAGTAAAATATTGGTTACGCATATATCTATTGTAGACTTGCTATATTTATAAGTGTTACTAAGGTGTAACTAAAAAAATAAAAATATAACAACTAAATAAATAAGCCAATTATGTTAACATGCATTGGTGGATTTTAAAATATAGATTAGGTGTCCTCTTTGTTGTCATAATGCATGTTATTGAGATTTTTAGATAAGCCATGTGTCCCTTAACTTAATGACCAAAATATCCTTCCCATTCATATACAAAAATATGTTTTCTTTTTCCTGATAAAGCTACAGATTAAATCTCACAACCTTTATCTTCTTCTTCCTTCTTTGTAAAACTTCCAGTAAAATAAAACCCACCTTTCCTCTTCAATCAAAAATCCATAACTCACAAATCTACTTGTTCTAGCCAAAATGATTAAAACGAATGTTGTTCGGATTGTCATTTCTGATTTTTAGAAATTGACGGATCCATATTTCATCAACAATCGAAAGAGTAATCTCAGATTTCCAGTAAAATGGAAAATGGTAAAGAGAACTTCGAAAAATCCTTCCTCTCAATCCGCTCCAAATTGATCGACGCCGTTAGCGCCATTACGATTGGAGGAGGACATAATACTTTTCGTGCGAGTTTGAGACATCTCTGTGTCGATGATTTTGAAAGTTGAAAACTAGGGTTGGAGATGGTCGGAAAATCAGGCAACGATAGGGAAAACAGAGCTTGGCATTGCGACGAGGATGGAGAGAGCTTCGATGGCGCAAAATTCGGCAGAGTTCGGTGCATGAAAGAGTGGTGCGACGGGATAGTTCCATGCATTTTTTTTGGTAGCAGCAAGTCTCGGCCGCGCTCGGGTTCACCGTCGATTTTTGAATGAAGGAGCCGGAGTTATGGAGATGTGGTGTAGACTAGTGAGCATGCGAAGAGAAGTCTGATGATGGTCTCGGATCGAAGAATGGTCGTGTGTTTTTGTGTGCACCGTGCATGTGCGTGTTGCTCACGTGAAAGACTAAGGATAGGAACAGGAGAACGCAGAGAAGAAGAAGGAGGGAACTTGGTTGGGCCGTGTAACGACCCGAAAAATCTGAACCAATTTAAAAATTTTAAATTGGCTATTTTAGTGGATTTTAAATATTTAAAATAAATATTTTAAATAATAACGAAGAAAAGTGTGTTTGAATCGACGTTTGGAAATAAATATAATTAATTCCAATTATAAACAAGGCCTAAAATGGCGCGGTAGTTTCAAAATCTGAATTCAAACTTTGACTGAATGTACCGGGTGTAAAACAAAACGGATTTGAATGAAACCAAAAATATTTAAATCTGTTAGTGAATAACTTTCTAACGAATCTGAAAAATCGAAGTTTCATAGCAGGAAGCAAAAGTTATGGCCAAACGAATTTTCGGAAAGATCGCTGTAGAGTTTATATAGCCCGTGAAAATGGCCATTTTGCAAACGACCTCGGAATTTGACGAAACCACTTTTGTTGGATCCGAGATGTTAAACTATTGCTAGGTTTCAAATTTCATAATTTTTGAAGCTAGTATGTGAGCGTGGAAAAGGAAAATGTGTTTGGTCGATTTCTATTAAATTGGATCGACCAGAAATGGGCCATTTTTCAAACGGTCTCAGAATTCGATGAAACTAGTTTTTTTGGGACCGTATCATCAAAACATAGCTAGATTTATTTTTCGGGAATTTTTAGAATCAATATGTGGCCCCGACAAATTGAAATGTACGTTCAAATTAAATATTGAATGTTTTATATTTTAATTTGAAAGAAAACTGACTGGAACAGTCGAATGGGCCTACGAAACATATCCCATTGTGTTCGGGATGGGGGTATTAGGCTAGGGGCGACACTCGTTGGGTTTGATTTGAAACTCATGGTGTTAATTTATAAATTAAAAGAATAAAATATTAATATAAAAAGGGTCCAAAACCCTAGCCATCGATTTCCCACAGCCGCCAGTTGAAATCGAACGCTCCCTACTGTCCAAAACTCCTCCCTCGAATTGCTTCCAATCCACGGCGAATTGATAGGTGGTTGTAAAGAGAAAATCGAAGAAGGTGGAGAGGGCTTCGAAGTGATATGGGTTTGATGAGGTATAGAGGCACCAGATGATCGGAATCCCCTCTCAAAAGTCCGTCGCTCGTGCTCGAAAAGCACGCCATAGAGGCGATCGATCTCGGCATGGAGGGGAGGCGCTAGAAGCTCTCTCACTTCGAAGTGGTACCACCCGATCGTCAACATGCCTCTTCGTTTGCGTGCGGTTTTGAACCCTAGTTCTGAACGAAAAGTGAAACTGTCGGCGACCAGAAAACATGATTGAGGAAGAAGAGGGTAGGAAGGGGAAATTAACTTATTTAATTAATTTAGATTATTTCAATTTTGTAATTAACGCGTTGATCATCATAACTTTTCCATACGAGGTCGAAATCACGCAAAACTGGATCCGTGGCGATCGTGGGGACGAGAGCTTCGCAACAAACCTGACCACGTCCAAAATAGAGCACTTCAGATTTTCAGGCAATTTCAAATTGAAACAGAACAGAAATTCAGATAAAACTGATGGAGTGGATCCCACTGTGAGAATTTCTCACTAAAATTCTTTTTGTTCAATTAATTATATTATAACTGAATATATGAACTGCTCCCCGTCGTCCACAGACCATGGACGACTTGTTTGATTGTATTCTGTGTGAAAATATCGTATATATATTGAAAGTGAAAAATCGTATATATATATATTAAAAGTGAATATATCGTACATATATTGAAAGTGAAAATATCGTACAAAATTGAAATGAAAACGATATATATATATATATATATGAAATGAAAACGATATATATATGTAATGTGAAAACGATATATATATGAAATGAAAACAAGATATATATGAAATGTGAAAACGATATATATAAGAAATGAAAATGATATATATATGAAATGTGAAAACGACATATATATGAAATGAAAACGATATATATATATATATATGAAATATGAAAATGATTTGATTGTTAAAAATATAATTTTTAACATATATATATATACACTGTATAAAATTGTCATGTATATGAAATATTCGATTTTGATATTGAATAGAAAATGAATTCGAATTGAATTGAATAGAAAATGAATTTGAATTGAATTGAATAGAAAATGAATTCGAATTGAAATGAATTTGAAATTTCAATTGAATTGAAATGAATTTAAAACGAATTTATAAGGAAAAATTCAGTTTTGATTTGAATTTGAAATGGAAGTTGAAATTGTTTTTGAAACGAATTTAAAATGATTTATAAAATTCGTTTAAAATAGAAATCGACGAAATATATATTATATATATATAATATAATGGCCTGAATAAAACGTGTCGCGATGCGGCAGTTTGCGAATTTCGATCATTGACTTCGAATGGACATAACGGGAGATCCGACCGTCGGATTTTCCTGAAACTGGAACCGTTGGGTTCGTATCGAAAAGAGCTTTCTAACGAATATGAGAAATTTGAAATCTAACAGTTGGATTTGGAATTATGTCTAAATCAAATTAGGAAAAGGTCGTTGTAAGTGCAGTTCGATGGCCTTTAATGGAAATCGACTGTACGGGCCTTGATAAAATTATTAAAAATATCAATAATTTTTGTAAAATCATAATAAATGATTTAAAAAGAATTGGGATGAAAAATTCGATATTTGAAAAGATAAAAATATATTTTTATCGAAACGAACTAGTTATTAACTAGAAAAATAATCCAATGGTTATAAATAAATAAATTGGATTGGATTTGAATTGAAATTATCTTCGGATATTTTCGATATTGGATTCCGTTATTATACAAATATTGTGATGGGAATTTGGAAGATATCGATATCGTTATTCCCGATATGATATCTGTTGGTTTCAGGATTTGATGTTGAATATAAGTCGATACTATCTCTATTCAAAACCTTATATTTAATATCAAATTGGATTGATTGATTGTTTGGATTGTTCTCGACCAGTTTATGAGCAAAATATGCTTTTAAATTTAGCATTGGGTTCGGTAGAAATATCTGTGTGTTAATACCTTGTGAAACACTTCACGATTTGAAGATAAGGTGTTTAGCGATGTTGTGTTCATTTCAAGTTTAATGAATGATTTTGAAATGATATTTTCCTTAAGTGAAAAGAAATATATTCCCGATTTTAGACAGGGAATGTTTTATAAAAATGTTTTATAAAACAGAAAGGATTTCGAGGCCCAAAACCCGATGATTTCGAAATGATTTAGAAATGTATTATGGTTTTACATTGTAGTTCATCACATATTCGATTAGTTGCTATTAATGATGTATCTGTTTGGTAGCGGAGAATTTATTCTCTTGCTTAACACACTTCTTTGAGATGTATGAGCTCAAAGGTTATGTGATTAATAGTGACTGATCATATGTGTGAATTACTGATGTGAAGTACTATATTTTGAAAGTACTTGTGATTATTATGTTGTGAAACGATTTTCCCCACTTCGGGATATGAATTGATTTAGTATGTGGTTAAAGAGTCGGGTAACCCTGATACTAAAAGTATGGGTGAGAGGGCGGTGTATGCTCTCCATGTGTGGGAGGTGCATCGTCGATGTAGCCTGCTCCTATGTGGGGTAGGTGCACATTTATATATATCGAGTTGCGAGGTGCGTACCCTTTGCCTTGTCAATGGGGAGCACGATATTTGGTTGCATACTTGTCTGTATGTATTGTTATGTTTTGGAATTCATATTTCCAAACGATTTGATTTGCGATCCCGAAGTGAAATCTACTTTGATATAGAAAGTTAGATAGGTATTTCAAATGATTTGAAATAAGAAATCGGGAATAAAATTTAAAGGAATAATTTCTGTAAATTGAATTGGATTTGGAAAATCTAAGTGGTGATTAATCTAATTGGGTAGATTGGGATATTGCATGTTGATTGGTGCATAGTAGATCCATATCTATATTACCGATTGTTGTTTATACACTGGCATTCATGGGGGTAAACCCGTTCCCTGTTATTCAGTGTGGTCCCTTGATTTACCTAACTTTAAAATAAAGATTAATAACTGTTTTTGTTCTCACACCAGTCCCATGACTGACCTGTAGTTTGTTTCACTTGCAAACTCTGGTGCCCCTATTTTCCACACGGGCAGTCGAGTAGTTTTATTTTGCAGATATATTGAGCAGGATTCCGGATTGAAGCTTTAAGCTATGTCCAGGCATTTACAGTCTTCCGCTGTGTAGTTTATATTTCCGCTGTGCATTGTATTACATTTATGTAAATTTATCTTCCGCTGTGCATTATTTTCGATATACTCTGATATTCGGTACTCTGATGTAACATTATTATGATGTTTATAAAAGTCTTCTGTTATTTGTTCTGATGTGTTGTATACCCAGAGTTAGCGTATGCGGGATTCGAACGGTCTTGGTCGATTTAGCGATCGATTAGGTTTGGGCGAAATCCGTGTCGTTACAGCTGGTATCAGAGCTTTAGTTAATTCAATTCTTTGGGGTACAACTTGTTAGAATATAATAAAAGATTCATCAGAGGTAGGATTAGTAATATCCTATAGAAGAATCCTCATTAGAGATAGAATCAGTAGCATTCTAGTATGAGTGACTCGTTAGAGATGGGGTTAGAAATGCCTTAGAATGAGTTGAGAGTAATATGATTATATATAACGTATTTGTGATTATATATATAATCCGTTTTTAGAAAATATGATTTTAAATATATAAAATTATATTTGTTTGAAAAGTTAATCAACAAATTGATTGCTGGTTGTGATGTTTGATTATTAGTTAACTAATAAGATTATTGAAACCGATATGACAATGTAAGGTAAATTAAGCCAATTTGAATCAAATGTTGAATTGTATTGAAAATTGATTGCAAATGCATGCATGTACATATATATATGTGTGAACAGGTCATTGCAAGGAGGCTAGAGCAGTGGAATAAAATTGTTTGCCCGACAAATAGGTACATATTTATTGTATTTCTTTGGGTTTGGATGATTTTATGAGCCGATTGGCTAGCCGCTTGGCCTTTTCTTTTTCTTTTGGATTGAAGAAGGCCATGGGAGGCTATATGAAATATCCCAAAGTCCCCGGTGCAGGGGAGGTTATGGCGAAATTTTTCGAAAATTTAGGGTGTTAGCCAAATTTTTAAAAAATTTGAAAAGTTCTTAGAAACTAAAAAGTTGATGAACTTAAGCCGTAAAGAAAATAGTGAAAGATGAGTTGATTAGTTAAACAACTTTCGGCTTCATTCCTTTTCGGGGACGAAAAGTTTTAAGTGGCGGAGATTGTAACGACCTGGAAAATCTGAACCAATTTAAAAAAATTTAATTGGCTATTTTAGTGTATTTTAAATATTTAAAATAAATATTTTGAATAATAACGACGAAATGTGTGTTTGAATCGACGTTTGAAAATAACTATAATTAATTCCAATTATAAACAAGGCCTGAAATGGCGCGGTAGTTTCAAAATTTGAATTCAAACTTTGAATGACTGTACCGGGTGTAAAACAAAACGGATTTGAGTGAAACCAAAAATATTTAAATATGTTAGTGAATACCTTTCTAACGAATCTGAAAAATCGAATTTTCATAGCAGGAAACAAAAGTTATGGCCAAACGAATTTTCAGAAAGGTCGTTGTAGAGTTTATATAGCCCGAGAAAATGGCCATTTTGCAAACGACCTCGGAATTCGACGAAACCACTTTTGTTGGATCCGGGATGTTAAACTATTGCTAGGTTTCAAATTTCATAATTTTTGAAGCTAGTATGTGTGACGAGAAGAAATTTCGCTCGGTCCGAACCAGTCGCTAAACCGACCCAGACCGTTCGAAACGCCCTATCGTTTGAGAACATGACAAAATAGAACGCATACAAAAGAACATTTCATTGTATATTACAACAATGCATCAGATTACAAGAATATACAGAGTATAAATGAATATTACACAGAAATATCAGAGATTTAAATTACATTTAAATACATAGCAGCGGAAAATAATACAATACACAACTAGAAGAAGATATACGGATACAAAGCTTTCCGGATATCATTCCAGCTGTAAACCAGGATCCTGTGAATATAAATCTGCAAAACCAAAACTACTAGCTGTCCGTGTCGAAAATAGGGGCACCCAGAGTTTAGGTTAAAACAATAAACTCCAGGTCAGTCATGTGACTGGTGTGAGAACTAAAACAGTTTTTAATCTTTATTTTAAAAGTTAGGTAAATCAAGGGACCACGCCGTATAACACGGAACGGGTTTCCTCCCAAGAATACCAGTGCATAAAACAAACAGCGCAATGCTAAATAAAGAAAGATGAAGCTGTTATAAGACCCAGGTCCTATCACACAATGCAACGCAAGCCGGGGGATAGGGTTTTCCCTTATAACAGCCAAAGAATGCTTGATACGTTTAAAACAAATCATTTGATACTATAATAAGTGCATAGTGTATAAAACAACTTCAAATCATAAGTATCAATCATAGGCGGCATGGGTACCATATATCATGTCGCCATATATAGGTTTACAAATAAAACCGCAAAGTCACGTATTTGGAAATTGGATTTCCTTCTATGAACCGAGGCAAAAGATAGTCCTCAACCGATTCGAGACGCTCTAGCCCGTGTCTCAGGCAAGTACTCAGTCAAGCCTTTGGATCGTCAGGGCCGGTCCACCGATGTGGATTAAAATTCCTGAACACTACGTTCCCCACCCTATGGGGTGTCAATGAGCCAACAAATGACTCCATCGGTTCGAGAACGACCGATATATCCGAGGCGCCTCGCAACAGCAACAACCACATAAGTCAAACTCGTCAGGGCGTGTAAAACCACTGACGCCACTTTTTAGCTAGAAGGAAACGCATGCCCTCCCTGAGGTCCGTCTCCCGTTTTTGGTTCATACCGGGTGTGAAACACGCGAAGCAAACGTTACACAAAGCTACGCCACAAAGGCCGTGCTTTGATCATCACCACAAGACTTTGCTTTTCAACAGAAGCCTCGATCAATTGCCACTTAGGCATGCCACACAGGCAATTCACTCCATGCGTTTGATATCCATCAATATATAACCCCTGAGCTCGTACGTCTCAGAGAAGGGCGTTAAGCAAGAGAATAAATTCTCCGCCGCCAAACAGATATATATTTAATAGAGATTAACCACACGGACTAAAATCCAATGTCAGACACACAGTCCATTTACAAGTCCGTTCTGGGGCTGAACGAAACCGGAGGCACCTAGTACCCTGCATATCCATCGATCTCCAAGTACGTCTGGACGATCACCAACTGTTTCCATCTTCTTGGGTGTACAGCCCAATCAAGATCATCAGTTATCACCCAAACGACGTGAAGACTTCCGGTCTTCGACCACCGTCTTCATCTTCGACACCACGTCGAATCAGTTATTCAGAATGGGATAAACCCGGTCTTTCTGAATAACTCGCGTATATATTATAAAAGTGTTACACAAACACAACATACGCCTCAATCCAATTCAGAATATTCTTTTATTCAAATATTCCTATACTTTGGGAAAAGTTCCCATTAATTTTATCCAAGATAAATTCTTTAAATTTATTCTTTAATCTCCTTTGAATATCAATTCAAACTAGTCGGGATTAGCGAACCACACCGAAGTAATCATTTATTTTATTTCCCAATCCCAACCTATTCATCCCATGAAGTAAAACTGGTAATACTTCATATCTAACACCACAGTGTTATCGGTAAATTCAATTACCATTTCACGTTCAAATCTAATTAAAGATTTAACCATCGCCTGGAGCAAAACTGGTGATACTCCATTTTCGATCATTTCAATCTAATTAAAGATTCATTAAAACTCCACTTAGTTTTAATCTTTAACTGGGTTAAAGAATCAGTGTCATTTAAAACACGGTTCACGATAAATCCAAAATCACATTCCATTACTTATCGGGTTAAAGAACAAGTGCTATTTAAAACACTGTTCACGATAAACCCAAAAATCAATACCAATTCAATTCCAATTAAATATCGTTTAATTGGTACACTTCATTAAATCTAAATAAAAAGATTTAATTTTTTTTTCTCAACTGGGTTCAAGAACAGTGTTAGTGAAGACACCATTCACGACAAACCCAAATCACATTTGATATTCAATACAAGGCTCTGAATAGAAAATATATCGGCTTATATTCAATATCAAATTCTACGACTAACAAATGTCGTATTGGAAATAACGATATAAATATATATCTTTCAAATTTCCATAACAACATCTGTATAATCACGAATTCCAACATCGAAATATTCCGAAGACAATTTCGATTCAAATCCACTCCAATGCAATCATTGGAAATTTTGGTTATTTTCAAAACCCTTTTCAAATTCAATTTATTTATTTAAAAATAAATAGAGTTATAATTCTAGTTCAAAACTAGTTCATTTCGATAAAAATCTATTTTTATCCTTTCAAATATGGAGCTTTTCATCCCAATTCTTTCTAAATCATTTCTTATGATTTTACACAAATTATTAATATTTTTAATAATTTTATCAAGGCCCGTACAGTCGATTTCCACCAATGGCCATCGAACTGCACTTACAGCGACCTTTTTCCAAATTTGATTTGGACATAATTCCAAATCCAACCGTTAGATTTCAAATTTCTAATATTCGTTAGAAAGCTCTCTTCGATACGAACCCAACGGTTCCGGATTTAGGAGAATCCGACGGTCGGATCTCCCGTAATGTCCGTTTGAAATCAATGGTCGAAATTCGTGAACTGCCGCGGCGCGGCGCGTTCTATTCAGGCCATTATATTATATATATAATATATATAATATATTTCGTCGATTTCTATTTAAAAACGAATTATATAAACAGTTTTAAATTCGTTTCAAAATCTATTTCAACTTCCATTTCAATTCAAAGCAAAATTGAATTCTTCTTTATAAATTCGTTTCAAAATTCATTTCTATTCAATTCAAATTTCAATTCAATTTGAATTCATTTCAATTCGCTTTCAATTCAATTTGAATTTGTTTTCAATTCAATTCATTTCGAAATCGGTTTCAATTCAATTCATTTCGAAATCGTTTTCAATTCAATTCATTTCGAAATCGTTTTCAATTCAATTCATTTCGAAATCGTTTTCAATTCAATTCATTTCGAAATCGTTTTCAATTCAATTCATTTCGAAATCGTTTTCAATTCAATTCATTTCGAAATCGTTTTCAATTCAATTCATTTCGAAATCGTTTTCAATTCAATTCATTTCGAAATCGTTTTCAATTCAATTCATTTCGAAATCGTTTTCAATTCAATTCATTTCGAAATCGTTTTCAATTCAATTCATTTCGAAATCGTTTTCAATTCAATTCATTTCGAAATCGTTTTCAACTCAATTCATTTCGAAATCGTTTTCAATTCAATTCATTTCGAAATCGTTTTCAATTCAATTCATTTCGAAATCGATATAAATATCGTTCACGTCAAAATGGCGTCAATCTAATCAACACGGCTTCATATATTGATATTTTCAAATATTCCATTTCGAATATTTCTATTTCAAATATTTCTATTTCTAAACTGGAATGAGGCCCAATCAATTACCATATAAAATTAATTATATGGATTTTCATACAACACATGTATATAATAGCATTGAAAAATGATCAACCATCAACCAAAGTGCACTACACTGTATAAGCATCAAATAAAGATATCTAACGCTTATAACAGCATGTCAATCAATCGATCGACATATTTAATCAATCAGAATGAGTGAACTTCAAATTTCATCCCAACACCCGTGTGGGGTTTCAAACAACCAAACACAGATTTTATTTGTGCAGTTGGGCGATGTGTAAAATTTATCGTCCCAATCAATGTCATTCAAATAGGTGTACATAAACAAACCGTCCGGTTTGCAAATGAATATTTTATTTTGTTCACTTCACTATTTTCATATTCACGTTAAAAATTATATTTTTAACGATAAAACATTTTATTTCAACCTATGAATTTCTATTCAATTCATTTATTCAATAAAATGATATTTTTATTTTTCTAACATATTTTAGAAAATTTCGGCGGCATAACGGCAAGATACTAGAAACGGGACGAGGCCTAGCCTTATCCCCGGTCTAGTGAAGGCCCACGCCATTCACACATCAATCAAATTCACCAAACAACCAAATTCAAATCAAATCATATAACTAAGCTATGCAACCAAACAAACAAGTCCATGGTCTGTGGACGATTGTGTCGGGTGCTACTAAGCACCGTCTGCATCCTAGTATATATATATAATTAGAAAAGAAATTGAAAGGTGAGAAATTCTCACCGATAGCTATCCAATCATCTTGACTCTTCTTTGATATAATTCTTCTTCGTTTTCGCCTTTTTGTTACCTTCGTCGCCTGCTTTCACTACCTATGTAAAAATCGAATTTTTACTTCGCTATTCAATATATAAAAATCATATTTTTATTTCGAAGTTCAATATATAAAAATCATATTTTTATTTCGAAGTTCAATATATAAAAATCATATTTTTATTTCGAAGTTCAATATATAAAAATCATATTTTTATTTCGAAGTTCAATATATAAAAATCATATTTTTATTTCGAAGTTCAATATATAAAAATCATATTTTTATTTCGAAGTTCAATATATAAAAATCATATTTTTATTTCTAACGCTATATATATATAATCCCATTCTTATACTATGTTTATATTTTAAAAATGTGATATTTCTATTTTTAAAACAATTCTACTTCTATATTTTTAAAATCAATTATGCCTTTATTTAAAAAAAAATCCTTTTATATTTTTTTTTTCATGCTATCATATACAAATCGAGTTCCTTTTAAATAGATAAATTAAAATAAATAAATAAATAAAAAGAAAAGAAGGGGTAGAACTTACAGCGTTTTTTAAAAAAGGGGGTATGGCGCTCCGGTTGTCGAATCAGCGGAGGAGGGTTTCAGCGGAGGTTTTTTCTTTTTGGGTGGCTCGCGCGTTACAGGAGGCGAGGGTTTGGGGTTTGTTGTGCTCGAGAGGAAAGGGGAGAAGGAGCGGAGGTCGTAGGAGGGGAAGGGTGCAGATCGACGGAGGCTAGGGGGGTGATCGCGTGCCCGAGGCGGCGGCTAAAGGCTCCGAAGAGGGTGCTCGGGATCTGGGGCGGCGGCTTCAAATCGGAGAAGGAGGACTCGTGAGAGAGAGGAGGGAGGAAGGGCGTTGGTCGGAGGGCGTGGCGATGGCAGGGGAGGCGCGATTAGTTAGGTTTTTTTTTCTGTTTTCATCTGAACGAATGAAAAAAACGGGGGGGGGGGGGGGAATTATAATATATATATATATATATATTTAATTATTTAACTTCATAAAGCAACCTTTTCATTTTGACCTCGAAACGAGACCCACCGCCTGTCGCCCATAGCTGATTACCCCCATTCCGAACACAATGGGATAGGTCTGGTAAGCCAACTCGACTGTTTCGATCAGTTTTTGTTCAAATTAACATTTAAATCCTTATATTGAATTTTAAACGTACATTTCAATTTACTAGGGTCACATACTTCTTTTAAAAATTCCATAAAAATATTTTCTAGCTTTGTATTGACGATACGGTCCTAACAAAACTAGTTTCGTCGAATTCTGAGACCGTTAGAAAAATGGCCAATTTCCAGTTGATTAAAATCAACTGAAACTGGTCAAACGCATTTTCCTTTGTCACGCTCACATATTGATTCGAAAAATTATGAAATTTGAAACCTAGCAATAACTTCACATCCCGGACCCAACAAAACTGGTTTCGTCGAAATCCGAGGTCGTTTGCAAAATGTCCATTTTTAAGGGCCTGAATTCCATAGCGACTATTCAGAATTTTCAACTGGACATATCTTTTGATTCCCGCTATGAAATTTTGATCATTCGGATTCGTTGGAAAGATATTATCAATTAGATCCCATTATTTTTGGTTTCACTAAAATCCGGATTGTTTTGCACCCGGTACATTCAATTGAAGTTTGAAATCGAATTATCGAACTACCGCGCCATTTTCAATTCCTTTTATAATTATATATAATTATTTATATTCTAACGACGAACTATATAAATATATTCGTTCGAATTCTATTCAAAATAAATTTTTCGACGATATTATTTAAAATAATTCATTTTAAATAATCAAAATTCGCTAACATTGCCAAAATAAAAATTTTAAACTGGCCCAGATTTTGCGGGTTATTACAATCTCCCCCACTTAAAACTTTTCGTCCCCGAAAAGGAACAAAGTCGAAAGTTGTTTAACAATTCAACTCAACTTCCATTGTTTCGATTACGGCTTAAGTTCTTCAACTTTTCAGTTTCTAAGAACTTTTCAAAGATTTCAAAAATTTGGCTAACACCCTAAATTTTCGAAAAATTTCGCCATAACCTCCCCTGCACCGGGAGCATCGGGGAATTTCAAATAGCTTCCCCGGTCCTTCAGATCTCAAAAAGAAAAAGAAAAAGCCAAGCGGCTAGCCAATAGGCTCATAAAATCATCATCACCCAAACAAAACAGTAAATTATGTAGTAAACATGTACCTATTTGTCGGGCAAACAAATTTTATTCTCTGCTCTAGCCTCCTTGCTATGACCTGTTCAATGATATACATGTATATGCAAGCAGATGCGACCAATTTTCAATACAGTTCAATATTTGGTTCAATTAGGCATAATGGTTCAAAATTATCCAACAAATAAACAAACAATACAAACATCAATCAATTAGTGAATTATCATTTGAAATTCATAACTTTGATATATAGTCAAAAATCAGATTTTTGATGCCAAATCACAACAATAAGCCCTATCTAATTTTGGTTCTCACACCAGTCAATAGGAAATATATAGAAAGTCCACCTTCGTCACACGAACATAAATTCTAATGATGGAGCTCCATCATCAAAATCATCTCCGGGCGATTAGAGTGTAATTCCATATCTATCCAGTATATTAAAACTTCAAATACACGTTTGCAAGGTGTATATGCAAAATCTTTATATATTGAATTGTCCCGATCAATATAAATAAATAATCAAATACGAGTAGTTGATTTAAATTTTCAAAACAAAATTTGTTTCCCTTTTTCAAATATACTCTTCACACTCGTTCTAGGATACTACTGATCCTATCTCTAACGAGTCATTCTAATTGGATATTACTAACCCAATATCTGATGAATTCTTTCATATGGTTCTAATGTGCCTTGTTCTCTAAGCTTTGTAAACCAAAGCTCTGATACCAACTGTGACGAGAAGAAATTTCGCTCGGTCCGAACCAGTCGCTAAACCGACCCAGACCGTTCGAAACGCCCTATCGTTTGAGAACATGACAAAATAGAACGCATACAGAAGAACATTTCATTGTATATTACAACAATGCATCAGATTACAAGAATATACAAAGTATAAATGAATATTACACAGAAATATCAGAGATTTAAATTACATTTAAATACATAGCAGCGGAAAATAATACAATACACAACTAGAAGAAGATATACGGATACAAAGCTTTCCGGATATCATTCCAGCTGTAAACCAGGATCCTATGAATATAAATCTGCAAAACCAAAACTACTAGCTGCCCGTGTCGAAAATAGGGGCACCCAGAGTTTAGGTTAAAACAATAAACTCCAGGTCAGTCATGTGACTGGTGTGAGAACTAAAACAGTTTTTAATCTTTATTTTAAAAGTTAGGTAAATCAAGGGACCACGCCGTATAACACGGAACGGGTTTCCTCCCAAGAATACCAGTGCATAAAACAAACAGCGCAATGCTAAATAAAGAAAGATGAAGCTGTTATAAGACCCAGGTCCTATCACACAATGCAACGCAAGCCGGGGGATAGGGTTTTCCCTTATAACAGCCAAAGAATGCTTGATACGTTTAAAACAAATCATTTGATACTATAATAAGTGCATAGTGTATAAAACAACTTCAAATCATAAGTATCAATCATAGGCGGCATGGGTACCATATATCATGTCGCCATATATAGGTTTACAAATAAAACCGCAAAGTCACGTATTTGGAAATTGGATTTCCTTCTATGAACCGAGGCAAAAGATAGTCCTCAACCGATTCGAGACGCTCTAGCCCGTGTCTCAGGCAAGTACTCAGTCAAGCCTTTGGATCGTCAGGGCCGGTCCACCGATGTGGATTAAAATTCCTGAACACTACGTTCCCCACCCTATGGGGTGTCAATGAGCCAACAAATGACTCCATCGGTTCGAGAACGACCGATATATCCGAGGCGCCTCGCAACAGCAACAACCACATAAGTCAAACTCGTCAGGGCGTGTAAAACCACTGACGCCACTTTTTAGCTAGAAGGAAACGCATGCCCTCCCTGAGGTCCGTCTCCCGTTTTTGGTTCATACCGGGTGTGAAACACGCGAAGCAAACGTTACACAAAGCTACGCCACAAAGGCCGTGCTTTGATCATCACCACAAGACTTTGCTTTTCAACAGAAGCCTCGATCAATTGCCACTTAGGCATGCCACACAGGCAATTCACTCCATGCGTTTGATATCCATCAATATATAACCCCTGAGCTCGTACGTCTCAGAGAAGGGCGTTAAGCAAGAGAATAAATTCTCCGCCGCCAAACAGATATATATTTAATAGAGATTAACCACACGGACTAAAATCCAATGTCAGACACACAGTCCATTTACAAGTCCGTTCTGGGGCTGAACGAAACCGGAGGCACCTAGTACCTCGCATATCCATCGATCTCCAAGTACGTCTGGACGATCACCAACTGTTTCCATCTTCTTGGGTGTACAGCCCAATCAAGATCATCAGTTATCACCCAAACGACGTGAAGACTTCCGGTCTTCGACCACCGTCTTCATCTTCGACACCACGTCGAATCAGTTATTCAGAATGGGATAAACCCGGTCTTTCTGAATAACTCGCATATATATTATAAAAGTGTTACACAAACACAACATACGCCTCAATCCAATTCAGAATATTCTTTTATTCAAATATTCCTATACTTTGGGAAAGTTCCCATTAATTTTATCCAAGATAAATTCTTTAAATTTATTCTTTAATCTCCTTTGAATATCAATTCAAACTAGTCGGGATTAGCGAACCACACCGAAGTAATCATTTATTTTATTTCCCAATCCCAACCTATTCATCCCATGAAGTAAAACTAGTAATACTTCATATCTAACACCACAGTGTTATCGGTAAATTCAATTACCATTTCACGTTCAAATCTAATTAAAGATTTAACCATCGCCTGGAGCAAAACTGGTGATACTCCATTTTCGATCATTTCAATCTAATTAAAGATTCATTAAAACTCCACTTAGTTTTAATCTTTAACTGGGTTAAAGAATCAGTGTCATTTAAAACACGGTTCACGATAAACCCAAAATCACATTCCATTAATTATCGGGTTAAAGAACAAGTGCTATTTAAAACACAGTTCACGATAAACCCAAAAATCAATACCAATTCAATTCCAATTAAATATCGTTTAATTGGTACACTTCATTAAATCTAAATAAAAAGATTTAATTTTTTTTCTCAACTGGGTTCAAGAACAGTGTTAGTGAAGACACCATTCACGACAAACCCAAATCACATTTGATATTCAATACAAGGCTCTGAATAGAAAATATATCGGCTTATATTCAATATCAAATTCTACGACTAACAAATGTCGTATTGGAAATAACGATATAAATATATATCTTTCAAATTTCCATAACAACATCTGTATAATCACGAATTCCAACATCGAAATATTCCGAAGACAATTTCGATTCAAATCCACTCCAATGCAATCATTGGAAATTTTGGTTATTTTCAAAACCCTTTTCAAATTCAATTTATTTATTTAAAAATAAATAGAGTTATAATTCTAGTTCAAAACTAGTTCATTTCGATAAAAATCTATTTTTATCCTTTCAAATATGGAGTTTTTCATCCCAATTCTTTCTAAATCATTTCTTATGATTTTACACAAATTATTAATATTTTTAATAATTTTATCAAGGCGCGTACAGTCGATTTCCACCAATGGCCATCGAACTGCACTTACAGCGACGTTTTTCCAAATTTGATTTGGACATAATTCCAAATCCAACCGTTAGATTTCAAATTTCTAATATTCTTTAGAAAGCTCTCTTCGATACGAACCCAACGGTTCCGGTTTTAGGAGAATCCGACGGTCGGATCTCCCGTAATGTCCGTTTGAAATCAATGGTCGAAATTCGCGAACTGCCGCGGCGCGGCGCGTTCTATTCCGGCCATTATATTATATATATAATATATATAATATATTTCGTCGATTTCTATTTAAAAACGAATTATATAAACAGTTTTAAATTCGTTTCAAAATCTATTTCAACTTCCATTTCAATTCAAAGCAAAATTGAATTCTTCTTTATAAATTCGTTTCAAAATTCATTTCTATTCAATTCAAATTTCAATTCAATTTGAATTCATTTCAATTCGCTTTCAATTCAATTTGAATTCGTTTTCAATTCAATTCATTTCGAAATCGTTTTCAATTCCATTCATTTCGAAATCGTTTTCAATTCAATTCATTTCGAAATCGTTTTCAATTCAATTCATTTCGAAATCGTTTTCAATTCAATTCATTTCGAAATCGTTTTCAATTCAATTCATTTCGAAATCGTTTTCAATTCAATTCATTTCGAAATCGTTTTCAATTCAATTCATTTCGAAATCGTTTTCAATTCAATTCATTTCGAAATCGTTTTCAATTCAATTCATTTCGAAATCGTTTTCAATTCAATTCATTTCGAAATCGTTTTCAATTCAATTCATTTCGAAATCGTTTTCAATTCAATTCATTTCGAAATCGATATAAATATCGTTCACGTCAAAATGGCGTCAATCTAATCAACACGGCTTCATATATTGATATTTTCAAATATTCCATTTCGAATATTTTTATTTCAAATATTTCTATTTCTAAACTGGAATGAGGCCCAATCAATTACCATATAAAATTAATTATATGGATTTTCATACAACACATGTATATAATAGCATTGAAAAATGATCAACCATCAAACAAAGTGCACTACACTGTATAAGCATCAAATAAAGACATCTAACGCTTATAACAGCATGTCAATCAATCGATCGACATATTTAATCAATCAGGATGAGTGAACTTCAAATTTCATCCCAACACCCGTGTGGGGTTTCAAACAACCAAACACAGATTTTATTTGTGCAGTTGGGCGATGTGTAAAATTTATCGTTCCAATCAATGTCATTCAAATAGGTGTACATAAACAAACCGTCCGGTTTGCAAATGAATATTTTATTTTGTTCACTTCACTATTTTCATATTCACGTTAAAAATTATATTTTTAACGATAAAACATTTTATTTCAACCTATGAATTTCTATTCAATTCATTTATTCAATAAAATGATATTTTTATTTTTCTAACATATTTTAGAAAATTTCGGCGGCATAACGGCACGATACTAGAAACGGGACGAGGCCTAGCCTTATCCCCGGTCTAGTGAAGGCCCACGCCATTCACACATCAATCAAATTCACCAAACAACCAAATTCAAATCAAATCATATAACTAAGCTATGCAACCAAACAAACAAGTCCATGGTCTGTGGACGATTGTGTCGGGTGCTACTAAGCACCGTCTGCATCCTAGTATATATATATATAATTAGAAAAGAAATTGAAAGGTGAGAAATTCTCACCGATAGCTATCCAATCATCTTGACTCTTCTTTGATATAATTCTTCTTCGTTCTCGCCTTTTTGTTACCTTCGTCGCCTGCTTTCACTACCTATGTAAAAATCGAATTTTTACTTCGCTATTCAATATATAAAAATCATATTTTTATTTCGAAGTTCAATATATAAAAATCATATTTTTATTTCGAAGTTCAATATATAAAAATCATATTTTTATTTCGAAGTTCAATATATAAAAATCATATTTTTATTTCGAAGTTCAATATATAAAAATCATATTTTTATTTCGAAGTTCAATATATAAAAATCATATTTTTATTTCTAACGCTATATATATATAATCCCATTCTTATACTATGTTTATATTTTAAAAATGTGATATTTCTATTTTTAAAACAATTCTACTTCTATATTTTTAAAATCAATTATGCCTTTATTTAAAAAAAAATCCTTTTATATTTTTTTTTTCATGCTATCATATACAAATCGAGTTCCTTTTAAATAGATAAATTAAAATAAATAAATAAAGAAAAAGAAAAGGAGGGGTAGAACTTACAGCGTTTTTTAAAAAAGGGGGTATGGCGCTCCGGTTGTCGAATCAGCGGAGGAGGGTTTCAGCGGAGGTTTTTTCTTTTTGGGTGGCTCGCGCGTTACAGGAGGCGAGGGTTTGGGGTTTGTTGTGCTCGAGAGGAAAGGGGAGAAGGAGCGGGGGTCGTAGGAGGGGAAGGGTGCAGATCGACGGAGGCTGGGGGGGTGATCGCGTGCCTGAGGCGGCGGCTAAAGGCTCCGAAGAGGGTGCTCGGGATCTGGGGCGGCGGCTTCAAATCGGAGAAGGAGGACTCGTGAGAGAGAGGAGGGAGGAAGGGCGTTGGTCGGAGGGCGTGGCGATGGCAGGGGAGGCGCGATTAATTAGGTTTTTTTTTCTGTTTTCATCTGAACGAATGAAAAAAAGGGGGGGATTATAATATACATATATATATATATATATATTTAATTATTTAACTTCATAAAGCAACCTTTTCATTTTGACCTCGAAACGAGACCCACCGCCTGTCGCCCATAGCTGATTACCCCCATTCCGAACACAATGGGATAGGTCTGGTAAGCCAACTCGACTGTTTCGATCAGTTTTTGTTCAAATTAACATTTAAATCCTTATATTGAATTTTAAACGTACATTTCAATTTACTGGGGTCACATACTGCTTCTAAAAATTCCATAAAAATATTTTCTAGCTTCGTATTGACGATACGGTCCTAACAAAACTAGTTTCGTCGAATTCTGAGACCGTTAGAAAAATGGCCAATTTCCAGTTGATTAAAATCAACTGAAACTGGTCAAACGCATTTTCCTTTGTCACGCTCACATATTGATTCGAAAAATTATGAAATTTGAAACCTAGCAATAACTTCACATCCCGGACCCAACAAAAGTGGTTTCGTCGAAATCCGAGGTCGTTTGCAAAATGTCCATTTTTAAGGGCCTGAATTCCATAGCGACTATTCAGAATTTTCAACTGGACATATCTTTTGATTCCCGCTATGAAATTTTGATCATTCGGATTCGTTGGAAAGATGTTATCAATTAGATCCCATTATTTTTGGTTTCACTAAAATCCGGATTGTTTTGCACCCGGTACATTCAATTGAAGTTTGAAATCGAATTATCGAACTACCGCGCCATTTTCAATTCCTTTTATAATTATATATAATTATTTATATTCTAACGACGAACTATATAAATATATTCGTTCGAATTCTATTCAAAATAAATTTTTCGATGATATTATTTAAAATAATTCATTTTAAATAATCAAAATTCGCTAACATTGCCAAAATAAAAATTTTAAACTGGCCCAGATTTTGCGGGTTATTACAGTATGTGTGCGTAGTATAGGAAAATGTGTTTGGTCGATTTCTATTAAATTGGATCGACCAGAAATGGGCCATTTTTCAAACGGTCTCAGAATTCGATGAAACTAGTTTTGTTGGGACCGTATAGTCAAAACATAGCTAGATTTATTTTTCGGGAATTTTTAGAATCTATATGTGGCCCCGGCAAGTTGAAATGTACGTTCAAATTAAATATTGAATGTTTTATATTTTAATTTGGAAGAAAACTGAATGAAACAGTCGAATGGGCCTACGAAACATATCCCATTGTGTTCGAGATGGGGGTATTTGGCTAGGGCGACACTCGTTGGGTTTGATTTGGAACTCATGGTGTTAAACGGTTAATTTATAAATTAAAAGAATAAAATATTAATATAAAAAGGGTCCAAAACCCTAGCCATCGATTTCCCACAACCGCCATTTGAAATCGAACGCACCCTATTGTCCAAAACTCCTCCCTCGAATTGCTTCCAATCCACGGCGAATTGATAGGTGGTTGTGAAGAGAAAATCGAAGAAGGTGGAGAGGGCTTCGAAGTGATATGGGTTTGATGAGGTATAGAGGCGCCAGATGATCAGAATCCCCTCTCAAAAGTCCGTCGCTCGTCCTCGAAAGCACGCCATAGAGGCGATCGATCTCGGCATGGAGGGGAGGCGCTAGAAGCTCTCTCAGAGCTCTTCGAAGTGGTACCACCCGATCGTCGACAGGCCTCTCCGTTTGTGTGCGGTTTTGAACCCTAGTTCTGAACGGAAAGTGAAACTGTCGGCGACCTGAAAACATGACTGAGGAAGAAGAGGGTAGGAAGGGGAAATTAATTTATTTAATTAATTTAGATTATTTCAATTTTGTAATTAACGCGTTGATCATCATAACTTTTGCATACGAGGTCGAAATCACGCAAAACTGGATCCGTGGCGATCGTGGGGACGAGAGCTTCGCAACAAAATGACCGCATCCAAAACAGAGTACGTCAGAATTTCAGGCAATTTCAAATCGGAACAAAACAGAAATTCAGATAAAACTGATGGAGTGGATCCCACTGTGAGAATTTCTCACTAAAATTCTTTTTTTCAGTTAATTATATTATAACTGCATATATGAACTGCTCCCCATCGTCCACAGACCATGGACGACTTGTTTGATTGTATTCTATGTGAAAATATCATATATATATTCTGTGTGAAAATATCGTATATATATTGAAAGTGAAAATATAGTATATATATTGAAAGTGAAAATATCGTACATATATTGAAAGTGAAAATATTGTACATAATTGAAATGAAAACGATATATATATGAAATGAAAACGATATATATATGAAATGTGAAAATGATATATATATGAAATGAAAACGATATATATATATATATGAAATGAAAACGATATATATATGAAATGTGAAAACGATATATATAAGAAACGAAAAGGATATATATAAGAAATGAAAACGATATATATATGAAATGTGAAAACGATATATATATGAAATGAAAACGAGATATATATATATATATATATATATATATATGTGTGTGAAATGTGAAAGTGATTTGATTGTTAAAAATATAATTTTTAACATATATATATACACTGTATAAAATTGTCATGTATATGAAATATTCGATTTTGATATTGAATAGAAAATGAATTCTAATTGAATTGAATAGAAAATGAATTCGAATTGAATTGAATAGAAAATGAGTTCGAATTGAATTGAATAGAAAATGAATTCGAATTGAAATGAATTTGAATTTTGAATTGAAATGAATTTAAAACGAATTTATAAGGAAAAAATCAATTTTGATTTGAATTTGAAATGGAAGTTGAAATTGTTTTTGAAACGAATTTAAAACAATTTATAAAATTCGCTTTAAATAGAAATCGATGAAATAAATATTATATATATAATATAATGGCCTGAATAGAACGCGTCGCGCTGCGGCAGTTCGCAAATTTCGACCATTGACTTCGAATGGACATTACGGGAGATCCGACCGTCAGATTCTCCTAAAACCGGAACCGTTGGGTTCGTATCGAAAAGAGCTTTCTAACGAATATGAGAAATTTGAAATCTAACGGTTGGATTTGGAATTATGTCCAAATCAAATTTGGAAAAGGTCGCTGTAAGTGCAGTTCGATGGCCTTTGATGGAAATCGACTGTACGGGCCTTGATAATATTATTAAAAATATCAATAATTTGTGTAAAATCATAATAAATGATTCAGAAAGAATTGGGATGAAAAATTCCATATTTGAAAAGATAAAAATATATTTTTATCGAAACGAACTAGTTATTAACTAGAAAAATAATCCAATGGTTATAAATAAATAAATTGGATTGGATTTGAATTGAAATTATCTTCGGATATTTTCGATATTGGATTCCGTGATTATACAGATATTGTGATGGGAATTTGGAAGATATCGATATCGTTATTCCCGATATGATATCTGTTGGTTTTAGGATTTGATGTTGAATATAAGTCGATACTATCTCTATTCAAAACCTTATAGTTAATATCAAATTGGATTGATTGATTGTTTGGATTGTGCTCGACCAGTTTATGAGCAAAATATGCTTTTACATTTAGCATTGGGTTGCATAGAAATATCTGTGTGTTAACACCTTGTGAAACACTTCACGATTTGACGATAAGGTGTTTAGCGATGTTGAGTTCATTTCAAGTTTAATGAATGATTTTGAAATGATATTTTCCTTAAGTAAAAAGAAATATATTCCCGATTTTAGACAGGGAATGTTTTATAAAAATGTTTTATAAAACAGAAAGAATTTCGAGGCCCAAAACACGATGATTTCGAAATGATTTAGAAATGTATTGTGGATTTACATTGTAGTTCATCACATATTCGATTAGTTGCTATTAATGATGTATCTGTTTGGTGGCGGAGAATTTATTCTCTTGCTTACCACCCTTCTTTGAGACGTACGAGCTCAAAGGTTATGTGATTAATAGTGACTGATCATATGTGTGAATTACTTATGTGAAGTACTATATTTTGAAAGTACTTGTGATTATTATGTTGTGAAATGATTTTCCCGACTTCGGGATATAAAATGATTTAGTATGTGGCTAAAGAGTCGGGTAACCGTGAGACTAAAAGTATGGGTGAGAGGGCGGTGTATGCTCTCCATGTGTGGGAGGTGCATCGTCGGTGTAGACTGCTCCTATGTGGGGTAAGTGCACATTTATATATATCGAGTTGCGAGGTGCGTACCCTTTGCCTTGTCGATGGGGAGCACGATATTTGGTTGCATACTTGTCTGTATGTATTGTTATGTTTTGGAATTCATATTTCCAAACGATTCGATTTGAGATCCCGAAGTGAAATCTACTTTGATATAGAAAGTTAGATAGGTATTTCAAATGATTTGAAATAAGAAATCGGGAATAAAATCCAAAGGAATAATTTCTTTAAATTGAATTGGATTTGGAAAATCTAAGTGGTGAATAATCTAAATGGGTAGATTGGGATATTGCATGTTGATTGGTGCATAGTAGATCCATATCTATATTATCGATTGTTGTTTATACACTGGAATTCATGGGGGTAAACTCGTTCCATGTTATACGGCGTGGTCCCTTGATTTACCTAACTTTAAAATAAAGATTAATAACTGTTTTAGTTCTCACACCAGTCCCATGACTGACTTATAGTTTGTTTCACTTGCTAACTCGGGTGCCCCTATTTTCCACACGGGCAGTCGAGTAGTTTTATTTTGCAGATATATTGAGCAGGATTCTGGATTGAAGCTTTAAGCTGTGTCCAGGCATTTACAGTCTTCTGCTGTGTAGTTTATATTTCCGCTGTGCATTGTATTACATTTATGTAAATTTATCTTCCGCTGTGTATTATTTTCGATATACTCTGATATTCGGTACTCTGATGTAACATTATTATGATGTTTTTAAAAGTCTTCTGTTATTTGTTCCGATGTGTTGTATACCCAGAGTTAGCGTATGCGGGATTCGAACGGTCTTGGTCGATTTAGCGATCGATTAGGTCTGGGCGAAATCCGTGTCGTTACAAGCCTGGGGTGATGTAGTTGGGCTTGGGCTTCTTTGTTGAGGTATAATTCTTTTATTTATTTCAAGTTTAAGTTTAAACTTTATTAGCTAATATCTCATTCGATTTAAATCAGATTTATGCACGGTTAAGTTCATTAGAATCGTATTTACAAACAGAATCCATTTATATATATGTTTGGTAATTTTAGTTAAGAATAAATTATGGAAAATAAAATGAAATGTCCTTATATATATATATATGACAACATGTGGCAACAATGTTATTAATTCAATGTAAAATTAGCAGAAGATCTCTAGTTGCTAATGGATATGGATCAAAAGAGATACAAGTAGCGATGTCGGTGTTCATGGGCTTGTCCGTCTTGGTTATGTAGTCGCGGAGCTATTTCAGTGAGAACACTTAATTTGATCATTAATTTTAATTAATAGTGATTAAATAATGAATTGTGATGGATGAATGATAATTGGTTGGATATGAATGTTATTGTGTGAATGAATGTGCATGTAATTATATAAAATACTGAACACAGATAAGCGTTATTGATAGTAACACTTGTGCATAGCTAAATTGTTTGTTATTGATGATGATTATAATTCATGATCATCCGACTTATATGGTTGATTTATCATGTTTGCATGATGCACACACAATACCATGGTTGTGGAATTATACAGATGACCGATTTAAATGTTCCTTCCATACAAGTGATTTTTTTTCAAATATTAAAATATTATTTTTAAGCCCAGTTAATTCGAAAGACATTTGGAAATTTAATATAATATTTTATAATATTATATACCAGACCATTCTAGGATGACAGAGAGGATGGTGTCTAGGCTTATGTTTGGAAATCCAGTTTCCTGCTCTCCCTGTCTATCCCTAACTGGTCCGACGAACGAAACGGTTAATTCAAACATAATTTGAATTTGTATTTTAAGTTGTTTAAAACTTAAAATAAAATAAAAATTGATTGGAATTAAGATAATAAATGTCACTTAAGGACCATTTATGAAGTTTAAATTTAAATAAAAAGGGTTTTTGAAATCCTAAGGTTTACGACTTATTTAAATTTAAATTAAGATTTGGAATTTGAGGAATGATTTTGGATTAAACTTAATAATAGGTATTGGAAATTAAGTTGTTTTGAAATTTTAAATTCAATTCGAAAAGATTTGAAGGAATTATATTTAAATCGATGTATAACGCGCTACGGTGCGACAGTTCGTAAATATTGATTTAAATTTTGAATGGTCATACTTTGGTCGTGTGAAATCGGTTTGACTTGAAGTAAGAAACGTTGATTTTCAAATATTAACGATTTTTGAATAGAAAAGGGATTTTCAAATTTCAACGTAAAATTTTCAAGTTATGTTCGAAACAAATTTGGAAAAGGTCGTTATACGTGCAGTTTGGTGACCATAATAGAAATTCAAATAAAACCAGTTTTAAATTAGAGAGAATTCATGATATATCTTACTTTATTAACTTAAAGTAATTTGAAATGAATTATTTGAATTTTTGAATTGATTTGGAATCATCAAGTTGGAAATCCCAACCTCCAATATGAGCCATACGGATTTTGATTGTATACCTATATGTCAATATAACCAGTTGGGGTTATCGGGGCTATGATTCTATATTTATTTGTGAAATGATTTCCACACTGTATGTAATAATTAAAAGAGGATTTTCACATATGAAAGCATGTTTGGTTATCATAAGATAAAACTCGCCCATCTGGTGTGCGCCTACATTGTGTGATGTGAGACGAGCTTATGATGGCTTCATTTTCCAAAAGTCATTGCAAATTTATGTGCACGGGTGTTCACATGGAGTAAACCCGTTTCGTGTTAGCGGCGTGGTCCGGTGAATTTCCCAACTTTAAAATAAATCCTAAAACAACCTTTTTATGTTCTCACACCAGTCCCATGACTGACCTGGAATTTATTGTTCATTCCTAAACTCTGGGTGCCCATTATTTTTCACATGGGCAGATAGTTGTTTAGTTTTGCAGTTATGGTTTTTGGAGCGAGGTTCGGAGTGCTTTCTGAGTTGGAGTCCACGCCAGAGTTGAAGCTTCTGCTGTATCATGTTGTTCTTCCGCTAAGAGTATATTATATATTTTCTTCTGCTGTACTTATGTTGTAACTCTGATATTCCATGTAACTCTGATGTAATCATGTATTATGTAATAAAAGTTCTTCTATTTTGTGAAAAATATGTATGTACCCATAACAATTCGTCTTTTTGAACGGTTTAAATCGGTTTAATTACCGGAAAAAATCTGGCAAAAAGATGGGTTGTTATAGTTGGTATCAGAGCTTTGGTTATACAAAGCTATGGGGTACGACATATTTTGAATAAAAGGTAGGACTCATCAAATTTATAATATCTCATTAGAGATAGGGTTAGGAATGCCCTAGAATGAGATCCTGGAGTATTAAAGTCGAGAGAGCGTATTTTGAACTAAGTAAATCATTTGGAAAGTGTGATTATTTTGGAATATAATTAAAGATAAGGGTTTTGAGTATTTTATTCGACGGCGATTGTACTATCGAATATGTAAGGATTTTGAATATACATCTGATCAACGTATATACGAAGTCCAGTATATACTAGATAGATGTAGAATCAAACTTCAGTTGCTCGAGGACAATTCCGTTGATGACTGCAGCATCATCGATATTCATTTTCGAGTTTCGAAGGTGGGATGACTATATAATTCCGATTTAAATGTCGAGAAATATTTAAAATCATCTAACTAAGTGTTTTAATGAGTAAATCTTAATAAATGGTTTGGTAAATTAATATAGGAATTTAATTTGGGATAACAAAAACTAGAAGTTCTGAAAGTAAGGAAAATTTAGATTAGCTTTAAATACCTAACTGGAGTTGTAAATGATAATATGCAAATTAAGCTATTTTGTTTGAAAGTATAATTTTAGCAAAGCAAACCCCTTAGGAAATTTAATGGTAATTTTTGACTTAAATTAAGAATTAGTTTAAAAGGATGATTTAAAATATAACCAACATCTAAGTGGGAGAGAAAAAATACTCTTCCCTATTGAGACAGTATAAGTAAGTCAACTGGAAATTGTTTAATAAGAAATCATTTATGACGCAAAGGTAATATTGAAGTAAGATTTACTTTAATTGAATTGTCCATAATCGTATCGTTAGGTACACTCAATTTTCTATCTTGACCTACGCTAGTTCCAATTTTGAACAGTTTGTTTTGAAAGGCATCATTCATCTTATGAACTTGGTCAAGTAATTTGATTCGAACCCTCACTCTAATATTGAACTTTTATCTATAGCTCGACTTAAGCACATGCAATTTGATTTGTCGAACAAAGCCAAGTTTAAATTCAAACTAGATAATGGTGAGCTATCCAAATATCATGTTATCTCAATAACTAAACGTTGTATAGTAATTGGAAGCGTTTGAAATAAAAGGTCTAACTTATGCAAGAAATTTGGATTTATAAATATTAATTGAATTTGAAATATACCACAAATGTCCGAATGGATGCCTAAAACAATACTAGTTTGAAATATGCTGAATCAGAGTGGCGTAGTAGAAGTTTGTTGTTATTTTAAATGGAAATGATTTTCCTGACTAGTTGAGTAAAGAAATTTTTCCCAAATTAGCCTTAATATTTGAAGAAAGAAGAAAATCATATATTTTAGATGTCGAACGAATTTAGAAAGAAAAGGCTTATTTGATTTTTGTGAATATGATAATTAAGGTATGAAATTCAACCATGAAAGATTTGAAGATTTACCGAAGATCTTGAAATATCTAAACCAATTTAGAATTTGGACTAAAAGAAAGCTTAAAGGACCTACGTAGTAAATGGCTACTAAAGAATTCATATTAATAAATTTGATTAAAGGGGAATTGTATGGTTATATGAATCTTAACTTATGAAAATAGTTAGATGTTTCGGAATAAATTGAAAATTATGAATATGATCCTTAAAATTTTCGACTAAGAATTGGAAACGTTTGAATAAGATCCTTAAAGTCGAAATATGGAACAAAATCTTATGTGGTTGAAGTTTAAATTTTATACTCAATTGAACGAATTTTCCAACTATTTTAGACATGATGGATGACTTATAAATAATGAAATTTCAACGACTAGAATCCCGATATTTTGAAATATTTAGAAAAAAATAAGTATTTGTAAATGAAGATTTCAAAATGATTTACAGCTTCGGGATATGAAATGATTTGGTTTGTTCAAGTAACCATGACTAAAACAGGGTTGTGATGAAAGGTTGGATTTCATGCGATGGGTGATACTCAGTTGCCCTGTCATGAGGATAGACTTCTCGAACTAATTATATATGATTTCATTATAGTATATTTGAAATTTTGAAATCAAATTTGGTTTTTGGAAATCCCAAAGTTAAGTACGATATTCTATACGAAAGGAATATATAGTATTTCAATGGTTTGAAACGGAAAAGGGGATTCTAAGTTCGAGAGATCATCTTGAGATTTTAAAATTGAAATTTATAGGTAAGATTTATTTTGCTTATGTATAATTATACAAACTCTCCTTTTCGAGGACGAAAAGTCTTAAGTGGGGGAGATTGTAACGATCCAAGATTTTAAATATTAATATATGATATAATTTCAATTTTATGAATATCAAGTGAATTTAATAAGGTTTAAATACATATTATTTTAAAAATATTATATATATATATATGTGTGTGTGTGTGTGTATGAATAAATATTTTTGTTTTGATATGAATACCTTATTTTAAGGTTTCATTTAAGATTTCATTGAAATAAATAATTTTAAATATGAATAGGTGATAATATTATTTAGTTTATAAAATGTAATGATTTCCATAAAGATTAGTTGAATTCTAAACCTCATTTTTTTTATAATTTATATTTGATAAAATAATATGAACAAGTATTTTGAAATAGTAGTATTTTGTAAATCTTAAGTAAAATATTGACTTGCTATATTTATAAGTTTTACTAAGGTGTAACTAAAAAAATAAAAATTTAACAACTAAATAAATAAGCCAATTATGTTAACATGCATTGGTGGATTTTAAAATAAAGATTAGGTGTCCTCTTTGTTTTCATAATGCATATTACTGAGATTTTTTAGATAAGCCATGTGTCCCTTAATTTAATGACCAAAATATGCTTCCCATTCATATACAAAAATATTTTTTCTTTTCCTGATAAAGCTACAGATGAAATCTCACGACCTTTATCTTCTTCTTCCTTCTCTGTAAAACTTCCAGTAAAATGAAACCCACCTTTCCTCTTCAATCAAAAATCCATAACTCACAAATCCACTTGTTCTAGCCAAAATGATTAAAACGAATGTTGTCCATATCGTCATTTCTGGTTTTTAGAAATTGACGGATCCCGATTTCATCAACAATTGAAAGAGTAATCCCAGATTTATAGTAAAATGGAAAATGGTAAAGAGAACTTCGAAAAATCCTTTCTCTCAATCTGCTCCAAATTGATCGACGCCGTCAGCGCCATTGCGATCGGAGGAAGACATAGTATTTTCATGCGAGTTTGAGACGTTTCTATGTCGATGATTTTAAATGTTGAAAACTAGGGTTGGAGGTGGTCGGAGAATCAGGCAACGATAGGGGAAATGGAGCTTAGCATTGCTACGAGGATGAAGAAAGCTTCGATGGCGCAAAATTCGGCGGAGTTCGACGCATGAAAGAGTGGTGCGACGGGATAGTTCCATGCATTTTTTTGGGTAGCAACAAGTCTCGGCCACGCTCGGGTTCACGGTCGATTTTTGAATGAAGGAGCGGGAGTTGTGGAGATGTGGTGTAGACTAGTGAGCATGCGAAGAGAAGTTTGATGATGGTCTCGGATCGAAGAATGGGCATGTGTTTTTGTGTGCACCGTGCATGTGCGTGTTGCTCGCGTGAAAGACTGAGGATAGGAAGAGGAGAACGCGGAGAAGAAGAAGGAGGGAGCTTGGTTGGGCCGGGTCTGGTGTAGTTGGGCTTGGGCTTCTTTGTTGAGGGTATAATTCTTGTATTTATCTCAACTTTAAGCTTAAACTTTATTAGCTAATATCTCATTCGATTTAAATTAGATTTATGCACGGTTAAGTTCGTTAGAATCGTATTTGCAAACAGAATCCATTTATATATATGTTTAGTAATTTTAGTTAAGAATAAATTACGGAAAAAAATGAAATGTCCTTATATATATAAATATGACAACATGTGACAACACATTATTAATTCAATGTAAAATTAGCAGAAGATCTCTAGCTGCTAATGGATATGGATCAAAAGAGATACGAGTAGCGATGTCGGTGTTCGTGGGCTTGTCCGTCTTGGTTATGTAGTCGCGGAGCTATTTCGGTGAGAACACTTAATTTTATCATTTATTTTAATTAATGGTGATTAAATAATGAATTGTGATGGATGAATGATAATTGGTTGGATATGATTGTTACTGTGTGAATGAATGTGCATGTAATTAGATAAAACACTAAACACTGATAAGCGTTATTGATAGTAACGCTTGTGCACAGCTAAATTGTTTGTTATTGATGATGATTATAATTCATGATCATCCGACTTATATGGTTGATTTATTATGTTTGCATGATACACACACAATACCATGGTTGTGGAATTATACAGATGATCGATTTAAATGTTCCTTCCATACAAGTGAAATTTGATTTTTCAAATATTAAAATATTATTTTTAATCCTAGTTAATTTGAAACAGATTTGGGAATTTAATAAAATATTTTATAATATTATATACCAGACAGTTCTAGGATGACAGAGAGGATGGTGTCTAGGCTTGGGTTTGGAAATCCAGTTTCCTGCTCTCCCTGACTATCCTTAACTGGTCCGACGGACGGAATGGTTAATTCAAATATAATTTGAATTTGAATTTGAAGTTGTTTAAAACTTAAAATAAAATAAAAACCGATTGGAATTAAGATAACAAATATCGCA
The DNA here is from genome assembly GCA_030737875.1 of Allium sativum. NCBI lineage: Eukaryota > Viridiplantae > Streptophyta > Magnoliopsida > Asparagales > Amaryllidaceae > Allium > Allium sativum. The sequence continues at coordinate 8,082,207 of CM060926.1, read as the reverse complement.
TAAGGACCATTTATGAAGTTTAAATTTAAATTTAAATAAAAAGGGTTTTTGAATTCCTAAGGTCTACGACTTATTTAAATTTAAATTAAGATTGGGAATTTAAGGAATGATTTTGGATTAAAGCTAATAATTGGTTTTGGAAATTAAGTTGTTTTGAAATTTTAAATTCAATTCGAAAAGATTTGAAGGAATTATATCTAAATCGATGTATAACGCACTACGGCGCGATAGTTCGTAAATATTGATTTTAATTTTGAACGGTTATAACTTGATCGTGTGAAATCGGTTTGACTTGAAGTATGAAATATTGATTTTCAAATATTAACGATTTTTGAATAGAAAAGGGATTTTCAAATTTCAACGTAAAATTTTCAAGTTATGTTCAAAACAAATTTGGAAAAGGTCGTTATACATGCAGTTTGGCGAACATAACGGAAATTCAAATAAAACCAGTTTTAAATTAGAGAGAATTCATGATATATCTTACTTTACTAACTTAAAGTAATGAGAAATGAATTATTTGAATTTTTGAATTGATTTGGAATCTATTTGATTTAAATGGCTATTGCAACGCTTTTAGTAACATTCAGCGTTATTATCTCAGTTCCAAAGATAAATGGGTTTTGGAATTTAAAAATCGTGAACCATTATTTTAAATAGCTAATGTATCGTAAAATGGTTCGGAAGGATTTTTAAGTGTTTAAATATGGTATTATTTATAAATTTTGAATGTTAGAATTTAAAGGGAAATGAGTTAAATACAGTTTATATCGGATATTCGATATGCAGTTCCAAGGTTGAATAAATACTATCAGAAGCAAAAAAAATTACCTCTAGATTCTGATAGTGTTTGTTGAGTTGTGAATTTATATCAAATATAAGTCGATTTAACTCTATCAAACTTATGTTGAATATAAATTTTTTTGATTATTGTATATGAAATTGTAATCCAATTATAGATTTGGTAAATTGAATGACTTGAGGAAATAAATAAAGAAGTATGAGAATCAAAAAGGTATGTGTTGAAATATGGGGTTGGTAAATCGAATATTTGATTTCAAATAAGAATTAAGATGATAACGGAATTTATGATCAATCCAACCTTGATTAGTAAATGAATGGATAACGATTGGAAGGAAAGTTGAATTGAAAATCTGTATGGCCCATAATCATCGTTTATGAATACGCTTATTACTTGGAAAGACCGGGATCGGATTTAAGTCCGAAAACCATTCCAAATAATAATACGATGCATGAAGCATACTCAAGACTTGGAATCGATGAATGAAGACTGGGAATTCTCGAATTTATTTGGATGGATTGCTGATGTCTCAAATCAGGGTGTACACCTGATATGAGGTTATAATTGGCATGAGGTCTTAATATATTTGAAGATTTTCGGAATTTGTTCAGTTCAGACCCAGAATGGACTTGTATGGATTGTGTGTCTGACATTGTAGTTGACAACATAACACTAATTTCCGTTGATATTTATCTAGTTTGTGACGTACACTATTTCAAATCTCGCAAATATCGCCCGAGGTCTCCTCCGAGATCTCATTTTGGGCTCCTTTTGAAATGAAACAGTAAATATCACTCAAAATCTCCTTTCGGATATATTTCCCGAGATGTTGCAATATCAAACGATATATCGACCAAGAAAAAATACTAGAATATCGTCCGAGATCTTAGTTTTTGGGTTAAAATTTAAATTTGTGCCTGCACTAGAACTATAATTAAGGAACTCAAATCTAGCCATATCAATCATTTGTTATTTTACATTTTGCATGTTAAATGAATATATCGTATGTTCGTATATGTTTTACAATGCTTATGATTTTCATATTCGTCTTTTTACATACATGTTACTTATGAAATTATGTATTTTAAGATTTATTTATGCTAAAAAAATATAATGTTTTGGAACCTTTTAATGTTTCATGTCTAACAATATTTCTGTTTTAAGCATATTACGATTTAGAGTATGAATGATCTTTCGCAGAATAAAGAATAATAAAGTTATTTTGCATTCTAAGTTTAAGTTACTATGTCTATAATAACATTCATAAAATTCATTTTGTTAAAATATCACTTTAACATATCATGTACCCCGAGATTATTCCGATATGAACTTTCAGAAATCCGAGACGAAATACCGAGTTAGACTCATCTCGTCAGAGATCTCCCCAGATACGAGACCGAGTCTATAAAACCCCTGAGACGAAACGCGACCGATATCCGAGATTTAAAACCTTGGTGACATACGAGCTCGAAGTGGTTATGTATGGATGGGAATAAGTGGTCATGTTGTGAATGGACAATGTGACATACTTAAGATATGAAACGAGCTTGTATGATCATGGCATTGCTTATCTAGGCATGTTTTGTGTATGACGTGACATCGACACACCTCACACCCCGGATTGATGAGAAAATGGCGGTTAGGTTGTATACTTATATATGATTGATGATGAAGCTGCAGTAGTGGGAAACCACTTATAACTTGGGGAAATTGGGTATGTTCGGGGGGGGGGGGAGGGGGCGTGTCTGGTCGAAAACTATTGATCTGCCATGCGATTTGTTGTTAGTGTCTGAGATGGACGAAAAAGCCATGTTACACTTCGCTTCGTATCCCTGATTGATCTTTCGTGCCAGGAACCATCAAGTTGGAAACCCAAATATCCAATACGAGCCATACGGATTTTGATTGCATACCTATATGTCAATATAACCAATTGGGGTTATGGGGGCTATGATTCTATCTTTATTTGTGAAATGATTTCCACACTGTATGTAATAATTAGAAGAGAATTTTCACATATGAAAGCATGTTTGGTTATCATAAGATAAAACTTGCCCATCTGGTGTGCGCCTGCATTGTGTGATGTGGGACGAGCTTATGATAGCTTCATTTTCCAAAAGTCATTGCGAATTTATGTGCACGGGTGTTCACATGGAGTAAACTTGTTCCTCGTTAGCAACGTGGTCCGGTGAATTTCCTAACTTTAAAATAAATCCTATAACAACTGTTTTATGTTCTCACACCAGTCCCATGACTGACCTGGAGTTTATTGTTCTTTCCTAAACACTGGGTGCCCATTAATTTTCACACGGGCAGCTAGTAGTTTAGTTTTGCAGTTATGCTTGTTGGAGCGAGGTTTGGAGCGCTTTCTGAGTTGGAGTCCACGCTAGAGCTGAAGCTTCCGCTGTATCATGTTGTTCTTCCGCTAAGAGCATATTATATATTTTCTTCCGTTGTACTTATGTTGTAACTCTGATATTCCATGTAACTCTGATGTAATCATGTATTATGTAATAAAAGTTCTTCTATTTTGTGAAAAATATGTATGTACCCATAACAATTCGTCTTTGTGAACGGTTTAAGTTGATTTAATTACCGGTGAAAATCGGGCAAAAAGACGGGTCGTTACAATAATGGCTGCGTTTGGGTTTAATTCTGTCATTTGGGCTAGAAGTAAAACCCTACGAACTGAAATGGAGGACGACACAAATCTAAAAGAAATATAAATCCAACAGCCTAAAATGTTGTATATAAAATAACTAAAATGCAAAGTTTCGTTAATTTACCGATACCGATGGTTTGAAGAAAAATTTACCGTTGTTTTTACCGCTCCGAACGGTAATATTACCGTTACCGAACCGATTGTATCCGTATACTGTTTTGTTGTTTTATCGATAAAAATTTGATTGGTAACGTTATGGTAACGATAATGTTACTGTTACCATAACAGCCCTAGTTGCAGTTACAACTTTCTATGGCTCCATTGCAATAATGGCTCAATAATAAATTCATAGTAATTGTATTTTTTTTAATAAATTCACTACATATACAAAATGTTTCCAACATCTACTTTTGTGAAGCGTTGACATCCTAATTCGAATATACTTTTACTTAACATTTGGAGAGATGATGGTAATATTAGATGATGTAGCTTATTTGCTAAATATTCATGCCGAATATTTACTGGTATAAATATTTGACCATCCCAAAAATAATAAGTTAAATGTTTACCTATTTGATATGTAGTTATCAAAGCACATAAAATTGTCAATCCGAGCATGTAAAAATCAATCTTTCCATGTCTCAAGATAATTTGCATTAATATAAATTATTTACTTTAGGTACTCATCGTACTTCATATGTGAATTTTGTAAATTATTGTTGTATTATTTACAATTGGCTCAGTCTTAAAATAAAATGTTTTTTCTTTTTTTTCATACCCACGAATCTTCTTTGAATTAAGACTATTTTTCTTTTGATATTTCATTTATATAGAATATGGGTTTGTAACACCCCACCTCCGCTAGGGTCACTCACAAAGGGAATGCACTAGGTTTGGTGAAGCATTATCGAGGTAAACATGCACAGAAATATTACAAGACAGAACATATATAAAACAGTGGAAGTAAAACAAATTTCATTACCTTATAAAATAAGGTCTAAAGCCTTTTACATCAGAATACATCAAAACCTGTCTTGCAATAGTAAAGAAGCATAAAACCTTTTCATAAATTATTCCCCAAAATAAAGTGGTGAAGCAGCCATAGCCAAGAGAAGACCAAGCTACACATGATGACCTTCAAGCATAAGAAGTCCGAACTAAACAACATCATTTCCTCCGTGAAAACCTGGGGGGAACGGAAGACAAAGAGGTGAAAGAAAACGGGGTCAGTCATAAAGACTGGTAAGTCCTATCTACTTCCAGTATAAAAACAGGTAAAGGTAACATGACATGCATAAACTGAAAGTAAACATAAGGATGACGACAAGATAGATAAGCTAAACCAAGATAACCGGATGAACTACTGTAGCCAGATAAACTAAGGTATCATGATAAACTACGGTGTCAAGATAAATCAAGGTATCACATCGTCAGGTTTCTATCAAGTATACTATCCCAAGGTATCTATCATGTATAACATCTCACGGTATCTATCATGTATAACATCCCAAGGTATTTATCATGTATATTTGCTCTGCACCTCTCGTACTAGTATCCCAACCCGCGTCACGTGCTAACTATGAATGTCCCTTGCCCAATGTCATGTAATGGTCCATGTCAACCTAATATATAGCATATGTAGGTTTTCCCAACTCGTATGTTTCTTTCCATGTATAAGTTCAGTCCTTTGTCGTAGGCCGTACGGGCTTTCCCATGTAAATCTATACTACCTCAACGTAGTACCATTTTATCCTTGAAGTTGTTTTGGACTGCTACCCTTGATCTAGTTATGTTTTCTTACCATGAACTATCACGTGTTCACTTAGGATTTATGCCACCTAGGACCACTAGGGACTATGCTACCTAATGAACATTTCTGTGTTTTGGTTTGGGTTTTAGCCACCTAGGACCACTAGGGATTATGCCACCCGTCAACCACGCCCTTTGTCCCATGTATATATCGTGAATCGTTTTCCATGTCTAGACGCACATGTATCTCAATGTGCCATCCGAGTTCCGTGCCAGGGCAAATCAAGAAATACGGAACTCGGTCGGGAGCTTTAAGTCGTCTGCTGATGCAGATATCAAGGTCTGTTTTTGTATCCGTGGCTATGGTCCCACGTGACCCCTCCCTCAACTACTGAAAGGCAATCCAAGAAAAATCATGTATGAGAACTACACCCCGGCCCCACTATAGCCCCACTTTCCTATGGGCCAACCTCACCCATGACTCGATAGCAAGAACATGGTCTGTTGGGAGTTCTCTGCCTTTCCGTTCGTACAAGATTGACTAAAGATGGTAGGTAGTCGGCGATGTGCTATCCAGGGCAAAAACAAGTATCGACGACTCCACGCTAATCCATCCCAGTCTTTAGGTCGCTCGCATAGCAACCAAGGCATACCCTTGGCTCTTCTACTGCAGACCTTAACCTCTGTGAGGCCGGGTTTCATGGACCATCTGCCACCTCACAGAGGGATACCAAGAGTACCCTCACGTCCCCGAAGCTACCGCTTCGTCACCCAGTTCGTTGGAGCCTTTATCTAAGTCAGATAATTCGCTCCTCCACGTGTGTTTAAGCGATGACCTACCGTATCGGGTTACTCATCTATCTGTGAACTGGTCCAAATCCCTCGACTAAGAATTACTACTTAGTTTCCTAAACTAAGGTTTACCCCTTAGTCTCCTTTCACGTTATCCTTGTTAATCCCGGTTTTCCACCTAGTTCCCTGAACTAGGGTTTTGTCTAATGGGTTAAGTATTGTCATTTAAGTTCATGACTTAACCTGCCTACGAATCATGTCAAGATTTGGCTAAGTATTCAAGTCCAAGACCTAGCCCTACAAGTTGGTTAAGTATACCAAGAAGCTCATGACTTAACCCTATTCAATCATCAAGTCAAATTGGTTAAGTATTTGTTTATCTTAACCCTATCAGATTATCGTGTTAGATTGGTTAATCATAGATTATCTTAACCTCATCAGATTATCGAGTCGGATTGGTTAAGTATAGGTTAACTTAACCCCATACACTAATCGTATTGGAATGGTTAAGTATATTTAAACGGTCTTGTGACTTAACCCTATCAAGTTCTCGTATTAGATTGGTTAAGTATGGTTGCTTAACCTCATCAAATCATCATGTATAATTGATTAAGTATAAGTTACTTAACCCCATTAAATTATCATGTTAAGTTGGTTAAGTATTTGTTACTTAACCTCATTGAATTACCAAGTTTAGATTGGTTAAGTGTTTAACTTAACCCCATCGAATTATAGTGTTTAGATTAGTTAAGTGTAGGTTACTTAACCTCATCTAATTACCGTTTTTAGATTAGTTAAGTGTATATTACTTAACCCCATCCCCTAATTGTCTTATATGGTTAAGTGTCATTAAGATATCAAGTCCGGTTCCACTTAACCTACCTATTCGTGTCATATCGGTTAAGTGTCATTAGTCAAAATTAATTAACCTTTTCATGTGGCATTAATTAAATTAATGCACCCCAACCTCTCACATTAGACTTTGTTGTGGTTACTAGTTAACCCGGGCGGGTCCGGGTAGATTTATACCACAACCTAGTCTAACCTCGGGTTTTAAGAGCTATATGACCAACTACTCACATTGGGTCCTATTGTTTGTAGCCACTAGTTAAGCCGGGCGGGTCCGGGTAGATTTATGCTACAAACTCAACCCAACCTCGAGTTGGTCACTTTCATGTTTGGTCTAGTGTCATATTACACTTACAACCCATACGTGCCTAGTTTTCAAGTCCCATGTTTACCCCACATGTTATGTCCCCATTTAGGTGTATCATGAGTGTCATATTTTCATGAAATCCCATGTCAAATTATCATGTCATAATCACGCTCGTCTAACCTACCCCAAATCGTGTTTCCAACCAAAGTAAAAGCGAGTCAACATAGTAAGGATACCATGCTACATATTGGCCTCAAAACATGCACGATGCCAAAAAGGGGTTGGCCACAAATATGCATGGTATCATAAGGGGGTTTGGTCTCAAGATATGCATAGCATCATAAGGGGGTTTTGGCCACAAACATGCATAGTATCATAAGGGAATTTGGCCACAAACATGCATAGTGTAAGGGAATTTGGCCACAAACATGCATAGTATCATAAGGGAATTTGGCCACAAACATGCATAGTATCATAAGGGGATTTGGCCACAAACATGCATGATAACATAAGGGGGTTGAGTTCATTTACATGCATAAGCCCCAAAGTCAAATCTTTGCCAATGTTTCACAAGTCAAATGGTTCCCAAAGGTTCATGCTAGCATTCCATAGATAAAGATTCAAACTTGCAAGATAAACTAGGTTAAGCATAACATGAGTGACATGATTAAGTCGCTAAAACTTAGCCCAAGGTCATAGATCATAGAAAAGGGGCAAAGTTAGGTTCACATAGGCTAGCATACTTATGTTTCATCGCATTTTATTCCATGTCACATTAGAACCACCGTTAGAATCTACAAGTAGCTAGAACTTACATAGCGTGGCAAGAGGGCTAGGAGCATGAATCGTCTTGACGAAGAAAGGTGGCTCCTTTGTTGAAGAATCGTCATGAAACTTGCATAGCAACGTTGATTCACTCCCTTGATTTGATGTAACAAGCTAGCACCTTTGATTCGGATCCGATTTGAAGGCATGAGCTCTTGGAGTTGGAGATGGATGCCATGATCAAGATAGATTTTGGCGGCACTTCATGGCATGAGTGATTTGTGAGGGTTTAGGGTAGGCTTAGGGTTTTTTTTATAGAGATTAGGAGTAGTTTAGGCCCTTAGATTAACCCTAGGATAGATCTGAGCCTTTAAAATCCGTCACAAGCCTCCAACCATGTCTTGAAGAACAAGTCAGGTGCACCCAGGCCAAACTGGCCGACCACCCAAGTCGACAGGGGTGTCGACTGGGCAGTCGACACCACCTGGGGTGTGTCAACTCCCAAGTCGACTCCCCAGTCGACTTGGGGGTGGCGGGAATTTTTCCCGCCTCTTCTGCTTGGCTGAATTTGAAATCTGAATTCAAATTTGAACTTGTTTTTGAACTTGAAATTTTCTTGAAACTTTGACGGGCCATATCTTGGTCATTCGGACTCCGATTTTCGAAAACTCGGACTCTATTTCGTGTATTTTTCCGAGACGAACGCAATGGCATAGCCAGTTTCCCTTGATTCAGATTTTATAATTAAATTCTGCCTTGATTCTCGTCTTAGCATGTTGTAAAAATCCGGGTTGTTACATCCTCCCCAACTTAAAGGATTTCGTCCCCGAAATCTCCAAGTTAGGAAGAACGTATCCTACCATCCATCATCCATCTACTCAAAACATCATCCACAGGCAACCATGGTCCTTAAAAGACTCCTAATGCTTTATGAACACATGCAGAAAGTGTGTGTATATGTTCCTTAGCTAATGCTAATGATCAGGCCTGAATGATCTTTCTAATGCAAGATATGTTTAGTGCCATGGGTCCAACATGTATGCAAATAGTCCTAGTCATATAAACACTACATGTGTGCACAAACATTCATTCATATGCAACATCCGCATGATAACACATTGACTTTCAAACAAGTATAAATACTCGTGCATATGCAGTGCAAAATGTGAGTGCGTTGATCTAGTATCTAACGTGTATTCGCGCATCCACGAGCAACCACTTGCAACCATTTGCAACCATATAAATCATAACATGTTTCAAATACATGTTTACATCCATAGAGTTCTACCTAAGGTTCCCAAGATAGGATCGAGAAGATAAACAAGACAAACTCCTTACGGGGTTTGCAACAGAAACAGGACCGAGAGGATATCCACCAAGCGATAGCATGCAAGCAAGCTCTATAAGAGAACCAGGGATCAACGATATACTCTTAAAAAGAGACATGATGCGCGCGTCTAAGCCACATTTCCTTGAGCTTAATTCCATTGTGCCTTGACCGCCTTTGACTTCATGATTTCGTAGCTCCTTGATTCCTATTTCCAAGGTATGAGTCGGAACTCATTTCACTGTCGCCTCTCGTTTCACTTCCACTTATTCTTTCCCTAGTATGCTCGGCCCAAACATATCTGCGTACTCATGCAAGCTCTCCAAAATTCACTAGTGAATTCTAGATCTCGTTTACCAATGCCAATCCATGTTACCACGTGCACTTACTAGGGTGATTCCTATAACCCATGCTTAAGCGGAATGAACCATTCGCCTTATTGGCGGACGTTACTTGATCGGATCGGAGATTTCCGATAAATACATCAAGTGATTCTAGGTAACTAACCATGACAAAGCCCAAAAGGTTACACGAGACTTCGAGGGTATTACCAAAGCAAGCCAAGAGTCTGACTACCCTCTTTTCAAAACCGAGAATGGTATCCCTTACTGGATAACCACTTTACCCCTAGAATCCATCCATAGCCCAACAATAGAAGCATTGCTTCTAATCTCAACACTTGGCATAGACACTCTCAAATCCAAACAAGTCATGAATAAATGGGCCGATCCTCCAACCAGATTTTGGGACAAAAGTGGGATCTTCTACCATGCCAGTACTAAGGTGCAGAGACTTAACTATCGAAGCAGACTTAAATGATGCGATGATCAAAACAAAGTCTGGACGGAATGATAGAAAAGAAAGGCTAAGCCTTTAACAGAAACGGTACCATTCCTCTTAGGTACGCTAGAAATGAGAGCATACCATTGCCCTCTCGCTGATCTTGTCCTTATCTTCCTTTGTGGATCAAGCCATACCAACAAGTTGCTTATCCTTACGTCTGTGTCCTTTATCCTTGCTCTTATTACCCTTCCTTGTAACACGGTAACAAGTCTCTCGAGAACTTCCTCCATCGCACGGGAAAACACTTACGTAGCTAGACAAGGATTAGTCGTAGTTAAAACTACTGTGACTACAGATGGAGGAAAGAAAGGAAAAGGGATTCGATCAAGGAAACAAAGGATAGTGCTAATGGCTTTTGGGGAATAGCCTTTAAAAAAATTTCCTGAAAAATGCTTCTTTGTAAACGGTTTCTCAAATAGTTTTCAGAAGGTTTTAAAAACCTTTTGCCCAGTCTGGTAACCTTCTGCTCTGATACCAAATGTAACACCCCACCTCCGCTAGGGTCACTCACAAAGGGAATGCACTAGGTTTGGTGAAGCATTATCGAGGTAAACATGCACAGAAATATTACAAGACAGAACATATATAAAACAGCGGAAGTAAAACAAATTTCATTACCTTATAAAATAAGGTCCAAAGCCTTTTACATCAGAATACATCAAAACCTGTCTTGTAATAGTAAAGAAGCATAAAACCTTTTCATAAATTATTCCCCAAAATAAAGTGGTGAAGCAGCCATAGCCAAGAGAAGACCAAGTTATACATGATGACCTTCAAGCATAAGAAGTCCGAACTAAACAACATCATTTCCTCCCTGAAAACCTAGGGGGGAACGGAAGACAAAGAGGCGAAAGAAAACGGGGTCAGTCATAAAGACTGGTAAGTCCTATCTACTTCCAGTATAAAAACAGGTAAAGGTAACATGACATGCATAAACTGAAAGTAAACATAAGGATGACGACAAGATAGATAAGCTAAACCAAGATAACCGGTTGAACTACTGTAGCCAGATAAACTAAGGTATCATGATAAACTATGGTGTCAAGATAAATCAAGGTATCACATCGTCAGGTTTCAATCAAGTATACTATCCCAAGGTATCTATCATGTATAACATCCCACGGTATCTATCATGTATAACATCCCAAGGTATTTATCATGTATATTTGCTCTGCGCCTCTCGTACTAGTATCCCAACCCGCGTCATGTGCTAACTATGAATGTCCCTTGTCCAATGTCATGTAATGGTCCATGTCAACCTAATATATAGCATATGTAGGTTTTCCCAACTCGTATGTTTCTTTCCATGTATAAGTTCAGTCCTTTGCCGTAGGCCGTACGGGCTTTCCCATGTAAATCTATACTACCTCAACGTAGTACCATTTTATCCTTGAAGTTGTTTTAGACTGCTACCCTTGATCTAGTTATGTTTTCTTACCATGAACTATCGCGTGTTCACTTAGGATTTATGCCACCTAGGACCACTAGGGATTATGCTACCTAATGAACATTTCTGTGTCTCGGTTTGGGTTTTAGCCACCTAAGACCAGTAGGGATTATGCCACCCGTCAACCACGCCCTTTGTCCCACGTATATATCGTGAATCGTCTTCCATGTCTAGACGCACATGTATCTCAATGTGCCATCCGAGTTCAGTGCAAGGGCAAATCAAGAAATACGGAACTCGGTCGGGAGCTTTAAGTCGTCTGCTGATGCAGATATCAAGGTCTGTTTTTGTATCCGTGGCTATGGTCCCACGTGACCCCTCCCTCAACTACTGAAAGGCAATCCAAGAAAAATCATGTATGAGAACTACATCCCGGCCCCACTATAGCCCCACTTTCCTATGAGCCAACCTCACCCATGACTCGATAGCAAGAACATGGTCTGTTGGGAGTTCTCTGCCTTTCCGTTCGTACACGATTAACTAAAGATGGTAGGTAGTCGGCGATGTGCTATCCAGGGCAAAAACAAGTATCGTCGACTCCACGCTAATACATCCCAGTCTTTAGGTCGCTCGCATAGCAACCAAGGCATGCCCTTGGCTCTTCTACCGCAGACCTTAACCTCTGTGAGGCCGGGTTTCATGGACCATCTGCCACCTCACAGAGGGATACCAAGAGTACCCTCACGTCCCCCGAACCTACCGCTTCGTCACCCAGTTCGTTGGAGCCTTTATCTAAGTCAGATAATTCGCTCCTCCACGTGTGTTTAAGCGATGACCTACCGTATCGGGTTACACATCTATCTGTGAACTGGTCCAAATCCCTCAACTAAGAATTACTACTTAGTTTCCTAAACTAAGGTTTACTCCTTAGTCTCCTTTCCCGTTATCCTTGTTAATCCCGGTTTTCCACCTAGTTCCCTGAACTAGGGTTTTGTCTAATGGGTTAAGTATTGTCATTTAAGTTCATGACTTAACCTACCTACGAATCATGTCAAGATTTGGCTAAGTATTCAAGTCCAAGACCTAGCCCTACAAGTTGGTTAAGTATACCAAGAAGCTCATGACTTAACCCTATTCAATCATCAAGTCAAATTGGTTAAGTATTTGTTTATCTTAACCCTATCAGATTATCGTGTTAGATTGGTTAATCATAGATTATCTTAACCTCATCAGATTATCGAGTCGGATTTGTTAAGTATAGGTTAACTTAACCCCATCCACTAATCGTATTGGAATGGTTAAGTATATTTAAACGGTCTTGTGACTTAACCCTATCAAGTTCTCATATTAGATTGGTTTAGTATGGTTGCTTAACCTCATCAAATCATCATGTATAATTGATTAAGTATAAGTTACTTAACCCCATTAAATTATAATGTTAAGTTGGTTAAGTATTGGTTACTTAACCTCATTGAATTACCAAGTTTAGATTGGTTAAGTGTTTAACTTAACCCCATCGAATTACCGTGTTTAGATTAGTTAAGTGTAGGTTACTTAACCCCATCTAATTACCGTGTTTAGATTAGTTAAGTGTATATTACTTAACCCCATCCCCTAATTGTCTTTTATGGTTAAGTGTCATTAAGAAATCAAGTCCGGTTCCACTTAACCTACCCATTCGTGTCATATCGGTTAAGTGTCATTAGTCCAAATTACTTAACCTTTTCATGTGGCATTAATTAAATTAATGCACCCCAACCTCTCACATTAGACTTTGTTGTGGTTACTAGTTAAGCCGGGTGGGTCCGGGTAGATTTATACCACAACCTAGTCTAACCTCGGGTTTAAGTGCTATATGACCAACTACTCACATTGGGTCCTATTGTTTGTAGCCACTAGTTAAGCCGGGCGGGTCCGGGTAGATTTATGCTACAAACTCAACCCAACCTCGAGTTGGTCACTTTCATGTTTGTTCTAGTGTCATATTACACTTACAACCCATACGTGCCTAGTTTTCAAGTCCCATGTTTACCCCACATGTCATGTCCCCATTTAGGTGTATCATGAGTGTCATATTTTCATGAAATCCCATGTCAAATTATCATGTCATAATCACGCTCGTCTAACCTACCCCAAATCGTGTTTCCAACCAAAGTAAAAGCGAGTCAACATAGTAAGGATACCATGCTACATATTGGCCTCAAAACATGCACGATGCCAAAAAGGGGTTGGCCACAAATATGCATGGTATCATAAGGGGGTTTGGTCTCAAGATATGCATAGCATCATAAGGGGTTTTTGGCCACAAACATGCATAGTATCATAAGGGAATTTGGCCACAAACATGCATAGTATAAGGGAATTTGGCCACAAACATGCATAGTATCATAATGGAATTTGGTCACAAACATGCTTAGTATCATAAGGGGATTTGGCCACAAACATGCATGATAACATAAGGGGTTTGGGTTCATTTACATGCATAAGCCCCAAAGTCAAATCTTTGCCAATGTTTCACAAGTCAAATGGTTCCCAAAGGTTCATGCTAGCATTCCATAGATAAAGATTCAAACTTGCAAGATAAACTAGGTTAAGCATAACATGAGTGGCATGATTAAGTCGCTAAAACTTAGCCCAAGGTCATAGATCATAGAAAAGGTGCAAAGTTAGGTTCACATAGGCTAGCATACTTATGTTTCATCGCATTTTATTCCATGTCGCATTAGAACCACCGTTAGAATCTACAAGTAGCTAGAACTTACATAGCGTGGCAAGAGGGCTAGGAGCATGAATCGTCTTGACGAAGAAAGGTGGCTCCTTTGTTGAAGAATCGTCATGAAACTTGCATAGCAACGTTGATTCACTCCCTTGATTTTATGTAGCAAGCTAGCACCTTTGATTCGGATCCGATTTGAAGGCGTGAGCTCTTGGAGTTGGAGATGGAGGCCATGATCAAGATAGATTTTGGCGGCACTTCGTGGCATGTGTGATTTGTGAGGGTTTAGGGTAGGCTAAGGGGTCTTTTTATAGAGATTAGGAGTAGTTTAGGCCCTTAGATTAACCCTAGGATAGATCTGAGCCTTTAAAATCTGTCACAAGCCTCCAACCATGTCTTGAAGAACAAGTCAGGTGCACCCAGGCCAAACTGGCCGACCACCCAAGTCGACAGGGGTGTCGACTGGGCAGTCGACACCACCTGGGGTGTGTCGACTCCCCAGTAGACTTGGGGGTGGCGGGAATTTTTCCCGCCTCTTATGCTTGGCTGAATTTGAAATCTGAATTCAAATTTGAACTTGTTTTTGAACTTGAAATTTTTTGAAAACTTTAACGGGCCATATCTTGGTCATACGGACTCCGATTTTCGAAAACTCGGACTCTATTTCGCGTATTTTTCCGAGACGAATGCAATGGCATAGCCCGTTTCCCTTGATTCAGAATTTATAATTAAATTCTGCCTTGATTCTCGTCTTAGCATGTTGTAAAAATCCGGGTTGTTATAGGGTTGCTTAGAGAAAAATAATGTTAATGGCATTAATCAATGTTATCTTTGTGCCCATAACAATGACCCTTGGCATTTTTACATCGCCATCACTCATTACCAGTTGAAGGAAATTTAGAAACTCAAGATAATAATTTTCACGTTTGAATAAAAGATATGCAATAGCAACACAGAAGGTGTGATTAGTTGACATAGCATCGGCTATCCCAGCTAATATCAGTAATTACGCCACTTCCATATAAGGAATTATGATGTCTTTCAAAGTAATATTTTCCCTTAAGCTTACTTAAGAGATATATTCAAGAATGACCACTTTATCCATTTTCTTATGCCTAGGGAAGAGACCATAAATGGTTTAAATTGTTATAATATTGAATGGGCTATTTTGTCTTATGTTGTGCAAAATGACTTTTGGTTTCACCATATTTGTGTACATTTCAATAGTTAATTCTATCTCATCCACCATTAGTCTACATAGAAAGGAGTAGTGCTCTTTTGAACTATAAAGTGTGGAATGATTATGAAAAATACATATTACTCCTAACCATGAAGTTTAACATTTTCAAACAAAATTTACAATTGCACTTTTTCGTACATGTTAATATAATACTATTAGATTTTTTTCCTTTGTACTCTTTGCATGCTCCATTTGTGTTCCATCCAAATATGATTTTTGGATTCCTATTATAATTGTTAATATTTGGTTTTAATACTACCACTGTGTTGCATTCCTTCTAGCCATGAAATCGATCAATTTTCTCATTTTATATTTATTCTGAAATACCTTCATATGATTTAAAAAAAAATCAGCTTAGAAAATGAATTGATTTGCATAATATTAAAATAAGTTACATACATCATATACCATGAACTCATTAACTGGCCATAAATGAGATGATCTTAATGGACACATAATGTCTTAAAGCAAAGTTTGTTTCTATAGTCATTTATCTTAATGTAAATGTGTGCATATTAGAAAACAGAAATAATATATATGAAAATTATTACAAGCTTTATAATTTTTCAACTATAACTTATTTTTTAAAATATTTCTACGATGTGGGACTAAAACTTTATTTTATTATTCAAAACAATCCTCTTTTTCTTTCCTAAACAATGAAAACAATTATAAAGAATCGGTATTTACAAAAGTATGGTTAATACATACTTTCTTTGCTTTGTGGTTTGTAAGTGTCAAGATTTCAGAAATATCTAGATCTTCTCCAATGATAATCAAAAAATCGTAAGTATTGAAAATTATAATTGTTTGGAAATTGGAAACCCGGACGTGACCTAATTAAATGATAAAACCATAAGTAATGATAACATGGATCTATAACAAATTGTGGAACAATAATAATAACAAATTAAAAAAAATTCAATTCACATATGAACATATAGATGAATAAACATGAATTCTAAAACCATGCTCTAATACCACATGTTAACAATTTATGTAACATGAATGTAATGAAAATTAATTAAACATACCTCATGAAGTTTTCAATGAAGAGAGCATCAGCTTTAATGGTGGAAGAAATTGATTTCCCTCTCTCTTTCCAACAATATTGAGTTATGTGTAATTGTTTTATATAAGTAAATATTAGGCTTAGATTCTTAAAATCAAGCATAATACACGAAAATTCCTTCCCAAAAAAGATTATAATTTAGGTCCCTAGAATTTATGAATATGCAATTATTCAGTGAATAATTACAGATATTTGTGCAATTATATCAAAAGATTGCATAAATGTCTGCAAATATTTTATGAATAATGGTAGATTTGTACTTTTTTTTGGTGAATAATTATTGATATTTCTACAATATTTTCAAAAAATTGCTAAAATTTTCACTACTTTTTGGTGAAAATATAATTAACGAAGTTTCTGCAAATTTTCGTTGAATAATTGCAGAAATTTCCGTAGTTTTTGGATATGTTTGCATAAATGTCTACAATTATTCACAAAATAATTGCATAAAATTATACAATTTTTAGTTAACTCAATTCTAGGGATAAAAAAATTTCTTTTTTGAATTTTGTTTCTTTTGAAACTTGACAGAAATTTTAGCCAAACCATCCCCTTAGATAGTCTCTTGTGATGGAAAACAATTATTGTTCATAAGCAGAGAGAGGACCAAATTTTAAGATCTTTACATATTCTTGATCATCCATCAAGATCAAAATAAAATTAATTTTCTTGTAATTAGGGATGTCAATGGGTCGTGTCGGGTCGGGTTAACTCGGGTTCGGGTCAATTCTTAAACGGGTTTGGTCACCCATTTATTAAATGGGTCATATTTTCTCCATCCAAACTCAACCCGTTTATAAACGGGTTGTCCCGACTTGACCCGTGTAACCCGTTTATTTGAAAGGGTCTGGTCGGGTTAAACAGGTTGACCGATGAACCCATAAACACGTTTACTTGATTGTATTCCTAAAAATAATCTACATTTCAGAAATCATTTAGCAAAATATAAACATAAGATACAATACATGAGCATTAAAATCCACATTTTATATGAGCATTCAGCAATAGTAATGCACAGTTAATTTGAGATGATACAATACAAATGACATCATACATATTACGACATTCAAGTCATCAAATAACAATGACACAAATAATCAAATATTCCTAATCAACATGACTATGATATTCAAATAAAATAGACAATAAATTCAGCACATATGGTTTACTTAAATAAACATGACAGATTGACAGTGATAAAATATTCCCTTGGCTATTGAGAAATAAGGACATTCACTTAATTCAACATATATTCAACGGAGAAATCTACATATTCGCATGGAAACATATTCATTCAGTCATTTGTTTAGTAAACATAAATAAGGACATAAGAATTTAAACAAACAAATTGTTTTTGGTATGCATTCAGTAAATAAATTTAAGAGGGGAAACACAAGATGAGATGGATAACCTCACATGAACTGGATAACCTCACATGAATGAAATGGATAAACTAAATGAATTCAAAAGTTGTATTTTTACAGTTGCAACCAAACGACAACCTAATTCAAGTTGACTAAAAAAACTAAAAAAATTACATTCAAGCACACTAAAAAACTATATCAGGTTCGGTTTCTCTTCAAATCAGATAATCATTTTTCACTGAAACAAATGCAACCCAAAAGAGTTTTCATTTCAATGCTTCAAAAGTTTTAAATGAAATACTAAAATCGAAAAAAAAACGACTGATCTGATGGTGCGTCGAGTCCGTCGATCTGATGTCGATGATCTGAGGTTGATGTCGATGTTCATCTATCTAGTTTTGTTTTCGATCTGGTGTTGTTGCTTTGCCACTTGCCGATTTGAATCCCTGAGCTTGAGATAGTTCACAGCGAAAAAAGAAAGAAAGAAAAGTGGAAACTCTAAAGTCTGAAGGTTATGGCGACTTGGTGTAAAGTGCAAACTAGGTTAATCCGTAATTGTGTTTGTACGCAGAATTCACAAAGATAGTAAATAAAAGTAACAATACTTAGTCTAACAGGTTCATCCCAGTCCTTGTATGCATAATCGCATATGTCATATGATGAATAAAAATATATTTTATATTAAACGGGTCATGGTGGGTTAAAAACGGGTTCACGGGTCAACCCGAAACACATCCATTTATTAAATGGGTCAGAGCGGGTTAACCAAAAATTAACCAATTTATAAATAGCTTGGGTCTGGTTAGGATTTTTCCGTGTGGGTTACGAGTCGTATTAGAAATTGACGGCTCTACTTGTAATATTTTAATATATTAGTTAGCATATTTATTAGGAAAACTAATTCCCTAATAGTGACCACTTAATGAAAAAGTAATCCAAACAGTTCCTTTGATAAGAGAAATTAATTATTTTATAACCATTTGAATATACTAGTTAACATATTAATGGAAAATTTGATTTCCTAATATTGACTGCATAATGAGGAAGGATTTTGAACATTTCCTTATCCCACTCTATATCAATGAAACAATACAGACGTCATGGCTACCAATGATGTCAATAATTTGTGGTCCATCAAAATTTATTAGTGTACAAGTGGTACTCATGACATCATGAGTTTATTGTTTTATATTGTAAACTAATTATCTTCTATATTTTGTTATATGTTTTGTTCTTTGATATTTGACCGATCTTAATTGCACTTATTGGCGGTTTTCTCTACATTTTGGTCTTCAACAATTGATTGTTTTCCATTGCCTATGGTAACATTTTTCTCGTTTGATTTTTTATTTTGACTTTATTTTCTTGCTTTCGCTTGTTATTTTATTCTCAATGCTATTAGTCAAGTTTAGGCATCGGTAGCACCTTCAAGAACTTTAGACACATATATAAATAAAATTTAAAATAAACTTCATATTTCCAACCCAACATATATGGAAAAACAATGCAAGATAATTTGATTTATAGTTGATTAAAGGCATAAACAGGTTCATTTTTTAATTCCATTTTTTAATTCCAATTAAACTCTTTAACAATTTGGCAGATATATTCTTCAATTTGTCCAACTTCATCTCCCATCTTTACCATTTGAAGTTATTGCAGATCAGCCACTCATTAGAGGTCTCTATAACCTAATGCCTTCTGTTGATATCAGCCATTTCTCTCTTCCTAGTGGGGAGCCTATTATCTCCTCCTCTTATTTCGCCGATTACATCTTGGTGTTTACTAATGGTCAGTCCAGGTCTATCCGCAAACTCGGTAAGTTTTTAAATGATTACGAGAGATGTTCTAGTCACCTCATAAAATCTTCTAAAAACTCTGTTATTTGTTTCTTCCAAGCTTCCCTCATTGTTAAAATGAGACTTCAGAAAGAGACCAACTTTTCCATTTGTAACCTTCCTATTACTTACTTGGGTGTTCAACTGTACCGGGGATGAAAAATTAACCTCCACTTTAGAGATCTAACTATCAAAGCCCGAAATCTCATTATGGGATGGAGTGGTTCTCTACATTCTTAGGCAGGCAGATTAGTCCTCATCTAATTGGTCATGAGTTCCTTGGTTTGCATATTTTCTTGATCTTCACTCCCACTCTTCCTTCTTTTACAACTACCAACGTCTTTGCTTCAATTTCTTTTGGTGTTGTAGGACAATCATATGAAACGTCACTAGGTCTTTTGGAATTGCATATGTCGTCCCAAGTCTGAAGGGGGTCTGGGTACTCGTAGCATGCAGGTGGTCTGCAAAATCTACTATCTTAAATTATGGCATTGTTTCTAGAATTGTGACTCTCTATAGGCTAATATTCTTCAATATAAATATCGCAGGTTGGGGCCCCAAAGCTCCCTTAGCATTCTTTTTTGTTCAAGTGAAACTTAGAAATGCATGCAGAAAACTAGAAGTAGGTTTGCTGTTTTATCTTCCTCTAGCCCTCCTCCTTGGTCTGATAACTTGTTCCTTATCAAGAATGCCTAGGATGCTATTAGGATTTGTTCTCCCATCCAACTCCCCTTTTCCATGATATGGGATCACTGCATTCTCCCCAAAGTTTCCATTCTTATATGGAAAATTAGTCATAATGCCCTTTGGCTAGACTTGAACATTTCTAGACTTGGCATTTCATCCGTATCTAAATGATGCTACTATGACTATAGTCATTGCAAATCGATCCCACATCTCTTCGGTGATAGCATGACTGCCAGGTACATTCGGCAGCATTTTGGCAATATCATGAACTTTTAATCCACTCCTTCTTCCCTTAAGCCACGTTGCACTTTCTGGTGGTCCATTTCTAGTGGTAAATCTGTAAGAGTCGTTCTTTGTAACAACCCACATTTTACGTATTGGAGGATCGTCAAATATTTTTATTTAATTCCTTGAGGGTAGAATCATTCTCATATTCTGATATGTCATTTATAGGGATGTGAGACATGTCCATAATTTTTACAAATTTTTTTATGACCATTTTTCCCATGTTAGTTTTGTATAAGGGATAACTTTTGACTGGGATTGAATCAGGTGCTGAGATCGATTTCATTGGAAGGGAAATGGTGTCGCCAATTCCGTAGAGTGGTCATATTAAAGATTTGGATTAGCGGTCTGAGAGAAATCGCTGTTTTAGTGCTACACAAATTCCGTCCAGGCTATTTGGAAACTAGTGGGCTGATTTGTGGGGCTCGCTAAGGCTTGGGCTGTTGGCTATAAATAGAGGGTAGAGGCATGGGAGAAAGTTTAGTTTCTTCATTTTCTCTCATTTGGTTGAGCTCGTGATCCTCCTTGCTCAATCAAATACCCTTTTCCACCATTAAAATTCTAGATCCACTAAAGAAGATTAAAGATCTACATAGAATAAAGCTAGATCTACTCGAATGAAGGAAGATTGCATAAAATTGAGAGGTTTGGAGATTGATTATCGCTATCCGGATTTGAGATTATTCGATTTCAAGTTATTTTGAAGAATTGGTGAGTGTCAAGCATCTCTCTCACACGGATTCAATCAAGTATATGTGTTGTTTGAACTTATTTTCATCATTTACATGTTGTTTTTACTAGATCTGCATCATATTTTCATTTGAATCACCATAGGATCTAATCTAGCAACTTAAATCGGTAATTCTTTTGTTAATTCGGTGTTTTTGCAAGTTTAGATCCATTTGTTTATTCATTCATTGTTTTATCATGTTTTGGTGAATTCATAGTTATATGACGATATATTGTTGTGCTAATGTGTGTTGATGACTGCTATTGATTTTGAGTTGAATTTGATCGATTTGAATGAGTTGTTTGCGTCGATGTTGTCGTTTGGTGATGGATTGGTAAAGGTTGGAGATGGATCGGTCAAATCTGGAATCGGGTCGTTTTTTTATAGGTCGTGTGGCTTGGAGAGCAAGAAATTGGTTGGGTCGTTCAAAGTGATGAGCCGGGCCATTGATGACGTGGCAGACTCAGGTCGTGTGGCTTATTGTTGTAGAAATGGATGGGTCATTGGCTATGAGTCGTTTTTGGCCATGGGTTGTTTTTGGCCATGGGTCGTTTTTAGCTATGGGTCATTTTTTTCCGGCTATGAGTCATTTTTCATAACGGAAAGGCTGAAATGCTATGGATTGAATGTCGACCAAAATTGATGGTTATTTTAGTTCGAGAATGGGCATGGCTTCGAAGTGAATTCAGGAAAGAATGTTCGAACCATCGTGAAGTGGTTGTCGATCCGGGAGATGCAATAGATGTGAAGACGACTCAAGTGGAATTTGAGCTCGTGGACAATGGTGGCTCGAGACAGGGTCTGAGCTTATGGGTAGTTGCCGGTGATGACGACTAGAATTATGAAGGCCGAGAGATTATCGTTGTCGTAAGTTCTAGCGGGCTCAAAGCAGGGGTATAATAGGGACGCCTGAAAGGCTAGTTGGACTAGTTGAGTACCCTAGGTAGTCACGATGGGCCTAGTTGTCTCAGGGAGACTAATGTATGTTGGACGTGCAGTAGTCTGACTAGAACTAGGATTACCATTAGCCTTTGACGTACTGGCGTAATGTAGTCAGTCATATGATTAAAGATGGTTTCAAGGTAGGATAAGCGGTGATAGCCAAAGTCTTGGATGATGATTTTTTGCTTGTACCGTCTTGTGTAGATTGTCCAACGTCGAAGAAGATGTCTTCTAGGTGCTTGTCTGATGTTGGTTTAGGCCTTCAGGGCTTGTGCTTGGGAGCTGTCGATTTTGATTAGGATGGTCTATACATGATAATTAATTTCTATTTCTGTTACTGTGTGGTTTTTATTGATTGTTGTGAAGGTCATCACTGTCGGATGTGGAGAAGACAGGTTTGGGGTTCTTCTCTGATGATGTGTCGGTAGATTGGATGCTTGATCTACCTATTTCTCATATACTTTATTAATGATGTTTGATAGTTGTTTCATCGCTCATTAAGACTATTGTCTGACTCAAGATTTTATATTTCCCTCTTATTACCTTAGGCTGTTCATCCATGTTTTGGATGGAAAGACTGAGTGCAAGTAGCAGGAAGTAGATCTTGATGAGGACAATATTGCAGAGTGATGACGAGCAGAAGGCTGACTTATTATTTCCTACATATTATTATATGTTTCCGCTGTTATGGTTGTTATGATACTCTGAGTGATTATAGTGAGGCTTTTTGTACAGAATTTGGTGACGTATTCCTGTGGTACTGTGGATATCCTTTTGACGATATGAAAGTTTAAAATTCCACGCAATTATGCTTCACTACTACTACCTGTTGTATATGTTCTATTATATTTTGTACTTGCGTTGTGAGTTATATGACAAGTTCCACTTGTGTTATCCTACCCTGATGATCGTCCATAGCTGTCGGGCACGTCTTTCAGCGCATTATTTCCCTTGTTAAGTGCAGGAGTTGTGAGTGGTCGTCACATTCTTTCTCGTATCATCCCAGCTTACATCTGTTGGCATCTTTGTTGTACGCGCAATAGCTTTCAATTCGACAACATAAATTTCAAAAAAGTCAAAATTATTGATCTTATTCATGAAGACATCAAAAATATTTTCATTCCCTGCTCTTATAAGGGCCTAACTAGCTGATTTTTAAACTCCATCATCGACTTTAACATTTACTCATCCTCATGAATGCACTATTCCTATTTATGTAATTGCTTGTTTTGTTTTTAGTTACTACTGTCTTTTCTCTTATTCTTCAAGATTTTTAGAGATAGCTTGTCTCTCTCCTTCTTTTCATCTCGTTCACTGCTCTTCCTTGTGGTTTCTCATGTTTTTTTTGCCTCTTGTGTACTCGGTTAGTTGGATCTTTGCCTCTCCGCCACTTACTTGCTTATCCCATGTCTTATGCTTATGTATCCATGTATGCTTATTTGGCCCAGTTAGGTTTTGGCCTCCCTTTTCCTTTAATTTTGTGAGCCACTGTTGGGAGGAATTTTCCCAACTTTATCTATATATAAGCATCTCCATCCTACCCCACCATCTTTCTGATGGTCTTTGAGGGCTGACTTTTATATTTGAAAAATGAAATTATTATAGATGACAGAAGCATTTATTTGACAGTATATTCTATAGATGGCGTATAGCACACTCAGGTATGGTTTATTCGTAGTAACAACATTACAAGGAATAGTATAACCACGATGCCATAAACACTAGAAATTGCTCAAATCTAGTTTACTATTTACTACAAAGCGATGAAAACAATTAATAAATAAATACTATGTTTTATTTTATTTTAGATTGCGTAGGCGACTGAAGAAAATGAAGAAATGCATATGGATTATAGTAACGAGTTCAGAATATACGATGCATGTAACATATTTCAATATTATATGAGTCAATTCATTTCATAAATTGAAATTTTTGAGAAGATATAAATTGATGTAATAGACTAATTCCACGGCTAGGCATAATGCAATGGTAGTAGTAGTTTTAAAATAAATTTTAAACGTTATTAGTAGTAATCCGAGAATCATGTTTGAATATGAGAAAATTTGAGCATATAAAGAGTACTAAAGCAAAAAATCCAATAGTATTAAATTAACAAGCACAAAAAGTGCAATTGTCCGTTTTTGTATATAATGTCCTGTTTAGGCAAGAAAAATGGATAGAGTGGATCGTTCTAGCAATAACAAGCTTAACTTTGAATTACATTGTAATATTTTAGATGAAGTGCCGTGATTCTGACATATTTTAGGCTCATTTTACAAGTGTAGTTTGTTTATAATATCTCTATATCTTATGGTTATAGTAAGAAACAAACAAATATAGAATGTCTTTGTTAGCGATTAATAGTGTCTTGGAAACTAATCAAGTCTTTTGTTTTGCTATTGCAAATATTGTATTTAAATGTGAAGATTTATATCTTTTGGTCTTAAAATACATAACTGATAAATCATTGATTATAATGTAGAAATGCCTCACTATGGATAGAGGATAACAATGATTAACATCATCAACATTGTTTTCCCCGGAAGCCTATAACTTATGCAAATGAAATATTGAAAAAATATTTTTGATTTTATTCAAAGAAGAGTTATGTGTTTAGAATTAAGGTTAAAAATTCATTTTCTTTAAGATTTGGCCAACCTACGCGAGCCTTAATATAACAATAATGTACAAAATTTGCATGTGAAATATGATATGCAGTCAAATTTAGTAAAAATACATTAATGAGAATTGGCTAGAGACATAAGAATATGGATTTGTACATGCTTGGATTCACAATTTTATGCACTTTGGAAACTGCACACCAAATAAGCAAAATACATACTTATATGTTTATATAATTATTTTTTCTTTTTTTATATAATAATAACCAGATATATTTTTGCTATCGCTAAGGTTGCGAATGCTATATTGAATATATAAAAAATGAGCCACGAGTTAATGTAACTTCGAAAGAGCATAAAGGGAGCATGCATTCACAACTTAAACTATCTTTTACAGAACTAAAAGTTATATTTGAAACAAGCTTGTTAAAAGTATTTCATGTTTCTCATAAAAAAGAATTTAAAATTTTACATATTGTTGTTTCATTTTCGACATTGGAGCTAATTCATTCTACGATTTAGAAATAAATTATTATGAAATTATAGATGGTGACTTACATTAATGTGTTATTCGTAAGGTATATGGACTTTCATGCTCTATGTGTTAGCAAACCTCGATCGAAATGTAGAAATACCTTTGGATATGATTCATGTTTAGTGGACTAAATTACATATAATAAATATGGAAGGGGAAAAATTAATGTGAAGAATAAGCTTTGAAAACTACAAAATTAAGTTATGAAAATGGAATTACCACATCAAATGCAAGTTTATATGAAAATAAATGAGTTGTTTATCCCTAAATGTCAAGCCTTGCATCTGCGATTAGCGAAGTCAAAACCATGAAAGATCACATAACAAAATTTATACTTCAACAAGAAGTTCGCCTTCTGCGTTTGGGTTAGGTGAATGTGCTTTAACCTAATGTAATGTAACTAAAAAAAGTTAATCATTTTATTATGATAAAAAATGAAAAGTTAACCATTCATAGATCAAAAAATATCAATTTATCCGCATACATAAATTATATGATAAATGAGTGTAAGCTATATATCGAAGAATTGTTGATTTTGGATGATAATTGTGGATTTAGATGTGTTGCTTCTTTTTAGGATTTGGAAGAATTAGTGGAAAAAAACCGAAGAATGTTAGGAGGTTTATGAACAAGTGTTTATTGAAAAAGGTAGAACCATAAATTTTATAAAAATGTTTAACAATGAATTTGGCGGTATCGTGTAAATGGACGATTATGCCTGAGGTTGTGTACATAATAGCCACTGAACATAATGTTACAACTTTTAGTATTAACGAGAGATTGAGTTAGACTATACCATCTTCAAATGGAAAAATTCAATGGAACATCATAAATTAGGAATTCTTATGTAAATAAAAATCATTGTCTGGATATTGTATAAAAAAAAATTATTTCTAATTAATAAATGAGCAATTTTCACTTTTTAATGTAATATTTTATTTTTACATGTTATCTTAGAAGCAACCCACTGATACCATAAATATATATATATATATATATATATATCGATTTGTTTGCTAATCGTCATTTTGAAGCTGAATAATGGAAGTATATATTAAAAGGTAAAAGAGAACAAATTAAGAAAAGTCAAAATTATTTGCAATATGACTAGATTAGACTATTTGAATATCACGAAGCTATTACATTGGTTTGAAGCATTATCAAGTTTGTGCTAATGTACTGCCAATGTTGTTTGAACTTAATCGTAGTCCGATATTGAATGGTTGAATATTATTTTTATTCCTACTTGGAATTATTTAAATGCAATGTTAAATCATTTGAGTTATTATTTAAAATAGTTCAATGTAAGTTTTGTATCCATCATAATGTGTAACATCCTGTAAATTCCGATCATTTAACATTTAATTTTTGAAAAAATGATTAAATTTCGAAACATAAGCCAGGATTTTAAATCCCATGCTATCGTGCCAGATTTTGCATCACGAGTCCCCAGTGCGCACACGTAGAAATTCATATCCATGCAACCTTGGTCTAGTGTTTTCGAGATGCCAGATCTCACCCCCTAGCCTTTGCCACTTTTCATATCCGCTTTCCATGATGCAAACCCGAGGATTTCGCATCCCAGCCTGAGCCGATCCATTAATTTTTGAGTTGCCAAATATGTTTGGCAAATTCATATCCATGGCAACCCATTTCCCTTTGTATTCGATCCTTGAAATCCGCTTCGCATTTTCGATACGCACTTGAAACTTTAAGTGATTTGCCCATGATTTCACATCCAATCAAGGATGCGAAATCTGGGGATGCGAAAATTCAAGTTGCCAAACCAAAATCCTTGGCATGATCGACATTGCATGCACAAGGGATTTTCTGCCATTTTCACATGTTAATCATCTGTTTTCAACGTGCTATTTCAGCCACTTTGTCAAATGTCAGATTTTAATGCCATGAGTTGCGCAAGCCATTTCGAGTGATCATTCCTTGTCGATCAACTGTTTTTCAGTGCGCGAAACTAGAATATACCAGATTTCATATTTTCCACGATGAGTTTTGCCACGTGATCAGAATGACATGCTCAAGGATTTTGAGATGATTGCACCGAATCGGTCACCAATTTTTACCATGCCGGATTTTCCAAGTTTATTAACGATGATTTCATGAATCAAAGCTATTTCCAATCTTTTCCGAACACATTGTGACTTCAACCAAATAGCTCTGTGCTTTCCGACGACATTCTCGGGACTTGAGCGCGTCGCTGACCATAATCTAGACATGGGACTACTTTGCCAAAAACTGATCAACACTCTACCCACTAAAACATGTCTTTCTCAACTGCAGGAAGATACATTTTGCGAGAAAACCAGAAATCGAGAAACCAAAGCCAGGAGAAGTCCAAAGTGAACTTCTATAAACAAAAAACTGAAGAGACATGATCGCGTCAGATCATATTAACCAGAAATCCAAAGCCAATGAGCTAGAAATCCACGATCGCACCGGATCGTATTAGCCATTAAACCAGAAATCTGCAATTGCACCGGATCGTATTAACCATAAAACCAGAAAGCTTGAAATGCAACGAAAGCCGACGATCGCTCCGGATCATTTCTTGAGAGATAACTAGAATAGATGAATATCCAGAACAATTTAAGGACAAAGGAGGCTGAACATTCAAAATAATCATAACCAGGAAATCGGGAAAACCCGAAATTCGTAAATCCAGAGTAACTAACAACCAGATTGCCAGATAAAAATTTCAAGGCGGCTTTGCTGAGGCAATACGACCAAGAATAGCCAGAAGATTGCAAGGAAATCCAGAGAAGTCCAAAACGGCCTAGCAGGAGCAAGACGACCAAGAATAAGCCAAAGTAGTCCAAGACGGCCTTGACGGGGAAAGACAACCAAGGATAAGCCAGAATGGTCCAACATGACCTTGACGGAGCAAGAGAACTGAGAACAGGCCAGAAAAGTCCAAGATGGCCTTACCAGGGTAAGACAACCAAGGATAAGCCATTAATCCATGTATCACAGTCCTTAGAGTTTGCAATCCAGTTTTATATTTCCTTACCCCGCCGCCAACGCCTCGATAAATGAAGTAGTTTTGATTAAAGTTATAAAACTTTGGAGTTTTTAGCAAAGACAAAAGGAAAACTTAATGGTTTATCATCCGTAGAGAGCATGCCTCGGGACTCGCCTATTCTCGTACATGGTTATGCAGACTTAGCCATTTCTGATTTCAAGTTCATTCGTGAAGGAAACTGAACGGTTCATCGTCTGGGAAGAGCACGCCTAAGGATGTTTGTTCCCATACATAGGTAGGCAAACTTAGTTATCAAAGTTCCAAAACCAGAGTTTTCTCAAGACGGCTCTGCCAGAGCAAAACGCTTGAGTAGCTAGAAAGGTTCAGGACGGCCTTACCAGAGCAAACAACCAAGAAAAACCAGAATAAATCAAGGCGGCCCTGCCGAAGCAAGACGACCAAGAAAAGCCAAAACATATCCATTTTATTAATAACCAAGGGGGTGATGGTGTGTTGTCGAGTAAAGAGCATGCGTAGGGATTATACAAGCTTCCGTACATGGGTAGTCGACTCAACTGTCTACAACCAAAAAGCCAAACATATATATCGAGAGGACCAGAGCCGATAAATCCAAAACCGTGGGCTAGATCCCGAATATCCAAATCCAGAGAAAGTTGGAACCAAGCAATAAACCTGAGAAACCAAAACTCCGAAAGCCGAAAAGCCAAAAATAAGAGAAAGCCAAAAACCATATTCAAGAAGGCAAAGAAGACCAAAACTAAGAAGCCAAATAACCAATATATCAACAATACCAGAAGATCAGAAACCACAAGCCAAGAGATACTGATGCCCGAAAGGCTTGCATCCGAGACATCAAATCCAAAATTAGATCAGTTGATAATATTTCTGCCAGGATGAGAGCTAGTCCCTGGCATATCCTATGTAACAACCCGCATATTTTATGATAATATATTTAAATATAATGTCGTTAATCGAGTATAGGTCCAAAAAGTCATGTTTTGCACACATATGAATTTGGACTCGAAACCACTTCCACTTTGTTCAAAATGTCGTTTACGACAACAAAAACTGTAAACATCGATATGTTTGGAGTTTGGGAAAATTAGGACATTGGTTGGGGTTTAGGTAAGCCAACCTATTCTATTTTTAGACCACCCCCATCAGCCCACTCTCCCTCGTTCTCTTCTTCTCTTCAAAACATGAATAAAAATGAGGGAAAAGATGGAAAATAAAATTTCCTAAACCTACTTTACTTCTAGGAGCTTGCAAATTGAAGTAGAAATCAAAGTGGAGCTAAGGTAAGCCTCCTCTTCATCTTCTCCATCTCGATTCCACTTCAATTCATCTTAATTCCTAAAGCTAATTATTATGAAATATTGTATATTCATGTGTAGATTGAAGATTTTGTGTGCTATATCGGAAGAGAGAGTGATCTATCTTGGTTTTGCGCATCCTCTTTCCATATTTAGATCAAAGGTGAGTTCTTGGAGAACTCACATCTATGCCTTAAGCTTTAAGCTTGTATAGTGTGCATACGGCACATGTGTATTGTGTGTTTTGGGTTGTTTGTATGTGAACGTCCCAATTCATGAGTTTTAATTTCATTTTGATGAATTCAAGTATAAATCTTTAGTTTTGTTTGAGTTTTGTGTTATGAAGTGTTTCGACGAAACCATTAAGGTCTCATTTTCACTTTGATAAAGTTACTTGCCTCCATCGACCCCCGAATTCCATAGATATCGACTTGGCCATAAGGCCAAGCCTTATGCTGCATTAAGCAGCAGGCCAGTCGATTGACTCAACACGTCAGTTGACTGATCCAGGACCTGGAATTCAGCCAGGAACCAAGTTAGTCAACTGACCATTGATCAGTCGACTAGATTTAGGGTCAGTCGACTAACCTGTACATAAGCACACAAAAATATGAAATTACACAGATTCAGTCGCTGACCTCTGAATTCAATCGACTGAACCTGATTTCTGCTGTTGACCGGTGGAGACCACGGTATATAGTTTAGCCTGTTCCAGGCTCTTTCCCGGCAGAGTTTAAGCCCATTTGGCTTTTTTCTGTAACTGTTCAGTTTCTCTGATTCACTTATTTCAGCAGCTTGATTATCGACCTTTTATGGACTTTTGATTTATTCATGATAATCTATAGTCATAGGATTTGATTTACGTTATTAAAACGTGAATTTTGAGATAGATTTCTATTGCATTCGATATTTGATGAGAGCTGCCACTTCAAAACTAAAAAGTGTTTTAAATTATTAGTAGATACCAATCTTTTACCAAACAATTTTTAACTCTACTTTACTATATATGAAGTTATTTTCCAAATTGGTTTCCAATCCGACTTCATTATGTGAAGTTATTTTATAAATTGATTTAAAAATCTACCAGTATAAATTTGATAAACTTTTTTTTGTTCATGTGAGAAATCTAATTAAAAACCTTAGTAAAAATAAGGACTATGAACCCTTGCAGTTGCTTCGATCATTAATTCTTGGACTCACTCGACTGAAAACCACGACAATGATCATTTTGTATTTCTAGCGGAGTATACAAATTGTTCGTAAATATTCGAGTAGAGCAAGTGGTTATGGGATATGTAACTCGACTCTTATATTTACTAGCTTGGCTTAGTTTACACTATTCTAGATCAATTGTAATCATTTTGATCTTTAGGACACTCCGATGATCTTCGAATCATCTTGAGGAACTTCGGTTCATTTGATTATATCGATGATATTCGGATCATCTTGAGGAACTTCATTCATTTGATTATATCGATAATCCTCGAATCATCTTGAGGAACTTTGTTTCATTTGAGTATATTGATGATCTTCGGATCTTCTTGAGGAACTTCGGTTCATTCGATTATATCGATGATCTTCGTATCATCTTAAGGAACTTCAGTTCATTCAATTATAATGATGATCTTCGGATCATGTTGAGGAACTTTGTTTCATTTGATTATATCAATGATCTTCAGATCATCTTCAGGAACTTCATTTAATTTGATTATATCTATGATCTTTGGATCATCCTGAGGATTTTGGTTTATTTCTTTATATCGATGATATGTGGATCGTCCTGAGGATCTCCAAATCATTTTATATTGATGGAATATGTGATATCATATCTTAGAAGTAGTTTTGTGATTTAGGATGAGATACCTTATATAGCATCGAGATTTCATTGACATATTGTATGGACATTTCGAGCCTTCACATTTTACATGTGGACATTGTTGTTATTTCTTATATGTTATTTTATGTTTATATCTTTTATCATATCATAGTTTATTATGATGAGTACAACTAGACTGATCCGTTTATTGTTTATTCTTATAAATAATACTCGGGCCAGACCATGTATTACTGTGCTCATATTGGACTTCTAACATGGATTAGCTTCTCCTTTTAGCTTTTGTATCTACATTATTATTGTAGTAATTTGGGATTTATGTATATGAGATATCTTTGTATACATATTCATATGGATAGAGCATGTACCTATTGTGATTTGATGTATAGTGGATCGACTATGACCACTATTTTTTTATTTACTCTTATGTGTTATATTCATGTCTATTTCTGCCTTAGTGATGTGTATATCTATGTCTTGACTCTGATTGCATTGTTATGTATTTTATATTGATTCTGAATTATATACAACTGTTGTGTAGCAGTTTTGAACTTGAATTAGATGTGTTGGATTTTCTCAGGAGATTTGAGAGGTAAGACCACATTATCTGATACATTTAACACTCGTTCAAAGCTAATATATAGACGGTCGCTCGTCAACAACCTTATTCTTCAAGTTATTTGACATCATTGACCTTGGCTAACATGAGTATAGAGACAGGGAGTGACATCCTGAGTAGCATGAGGGGGTTGTTCCAATCCTAACACCATAGCTCGATTCTGAACAAACCGTGTCAGCTCAACACGTGTGACATGCTCCTCAATCATATCCCTGAGATGTCGAAAATCATTTGTATTATGACCGTCAAGATTATGAAGCAAACAACGCCGACCAGTGTCCTTTTCACTGTGAGTTGACTCCCTTACGGGAGGCTTCCTGAAAGGAGCAGTGGGATGAACCTCCAAATAAATCTCTTCAGGGGTGTGAGTAAGTTTCGAATAAGATGAGAACTTAGGATGCCTCTAGGCCGTTCTTCGATCATTCCTCAAAGGATGTTTACTTGTCCCAGAACCCTTAGCTTTGCCAGAGTCCGATGGTTTCCCATCCTTAACCGCATTAGACTTGAGAACCTTTTCATCAGTCCTCGCATCCTCTTCCCGAAGAAACCTTTCCGCTTCAAAGTGGAACTTTGAAACACCCCACCTCCGTTAAGGTCACTCTCAAAAGGAATGCACTAACTTTAGTGAAGCATTACAGGTAAGAGATGCAGAAAAATTACAAGACAGACAAATAAACAGCGAAAAAACTAAATTTTATTTCATAAGCAACGTAGCTCAGTCAATCTTTTACAATAATTGACTCAATCATACTTAAAAATATTACATAAAACTTCTGTCTTGATTCAAAAACTTCCAAGTATATAAGAAGCATAAAACATAGCAAAGTAGCATAAGTCCCCAAATTAAAGTGCAATCACAGCCATGGCCAAAGATAAGAGGTTCCAAGCCATACATCACAGAATCTCCAAGCTTGGAAAGAGAAACGGTCCAAACTAAGCTGAGCTATTCCCTCCCTGACTACTTGGGGGGGAGGGGAATGGAAGAAAAGAAGATGAAAGAAAACAGGTCAGACATAAGTCTGGTAAGTCCAGTGATTTTTCAGCATGTAAACAAGATAAAGGATCATGACATGAATAAACTGAAAATAGGACAATACCACAAAACAAGATAACTGAAGACAAGATAAGGCAAGGTAAACTGAATGCGCTTCTACTCTTTCTCTGCTTCCCTACTACCCTGTTATTCTGGTTTCTATATCTCTGCACCACTTAACTAGTGTCCTAACTAGTAATCTGTATAAAATGATAATATTACAATGTGATCCCAATCCCCGCAATTGTGGTAGCCTTCAGGTGTACATATAGTAGGAGGAACTTACCTCTATCAGCCTAATTGCCACAAAGATGTTAGATGTACCCTTACTACCCTATCGATCGGCTCCCTACTTGTATTAATGTTCCATGTGTCTGTGTCAATCGGCCCTCTCTTGGGTGTAGATACTCTGTGCTAGTCCCACCATAAGGTGTATCAATCCTTATGATAGCAACCCGACACGATTCAAGATGCACAATGTGTAACTACTAGTACCCAGTGCCTGCTTTTTCCCACTCCGGAGTACGTGCACGCCCGTAAACCGTCGAAACCTACACTGACGTACCCCCTGCCGCTATTTTGACTGCTTATAATGAGCCAAGTAATCGTGCCCCACCCTGCCTAGTTCAGGGTACCATGATACATCTATGTGGGTTACTGCTGAAATGGGTCCCCGTTAATAGGGTTTCCTACTGGTTAAGTTTGTGGGCCTATATATATAAATATTACCAACTTACAGGAGATGTACTTAACCCTCCCACCGATTCAAGCACGTTTATTTAAAGATTAAGTTTGTGGGCCTATATATACTAATATTACCCACCTACATGAGATGTACTTAACCCTCCCACCGATTCAACCATGTTTATTTAACGGTTAAGTTTGTGGGCCTATATATACTAATATTACTCACCTACACGAGATGTACTTAACCCTCCCACCGATTCAAACATGTTTATTTAACGGTTAAGTTTATGGGCCTATATATACTAATATTACTCACCTACACGAGATGTACTTAACCCTCCCACTGATCAAGTCAATACGTATTGTTGGTTAAGCTTTCCTTAAACCTATCCGCTTCGTTCATGTAATATTGGTTAAGAGTTGTCCATTCATGTTAATTAACCCACCCACACATCATGTTGTATTGGTTAAGTGTTTCTATTAACTTAACCCCACTTGTTCATCATGTTATATTGGTTATGTGTTGCCCTCTTATGTTACTTAACCCTATCATACATCATGTTATATATATTGATTAAGTGTTGCCTTCTTGTGTTACTTAACCCTACCATACATCATGTTATATTGGTTAAGTGTTTCTATTCACTTAACCCCACTCGTTCATCATGTTATATTGGCTAAGTGTTGCCCTCTTTTGTTACTTAACCCTATCATACATCATGTTATATATTGGTTAAGTGTTGCCTTCTTGTGTTACTTAACCCTACCATACATCATGTTATATCGGTTAAGCGTAGCCTTAGTTAACTTAACCCTACCATTTGTTTAATTAACATGTTGTACTGGTTAAGTGCTGCCTTAGTTAACTTAACCCTACCATTTGTTTAATTAACATATTGTACTAGTTAAGTGTTGCCTTAGTTAACTTAACCCTACCATTCTTAACATGTCCTGTTCATTAGCATTAATTGATTTATTAATGCACCAACCTCTCACATTAGATATGTGTTGTTGCGTTTACTGGATGTGCCGGGCGGTTACGGGCAGTTTTACACCACAACTCAATCTAACCTCGGGTTTTTCTTGGGCATGATGCACTAACCTATCATTTTAGATAGGTGTTGTTGTGGTTACTGGATGTGCCGGGCGGTTCCTGGAAATTTTACACCACAACTCAATCTAACCTCGGGTTAGGCATGTTCATCCTTTATTTAATTTACATATTCGTGATTTATGTCAAGTTTATATGTAAATTATCCACAAGTGTTGTCATGTCACATTTGTTATTTAAATTATGTTAATAATTAATGATATACATATTATACCATTTCATGTTATTAATCATTTACATGATTATGAGCCAGTAAATGCCATTAGCATGTAATTTAATGTTTTACCCCAATGTTTCCCTCGTTATTCGTTCGCATAATTTACATAGAACGTTAGGCTCGCCAATTAGCCTAACTCATAAACAAAAGGGAAAAAAGGAACATGTAGCATTCCAATAGCACAAAATAATATGAATATAACTAAGCATGTGTAATACAAATTTTTCATGAACAATATAAACTTAATCAAGCATATCAATGTGAACTTGTATTTGAGTTAGATCCAATTAACATAGATCTTAAGCATATGAACAGGAATTTACATAGATCTTAAACATATGTATTAACTTGTATCTAAACATGTAAGCATGTAGATCTAAACATATAAGCATATATGAACATGACTTAGTTTATGAACATGTACATAACATAACATAAAAGCAAGCGTGTAGATCTAAACATATAAGCATATATGAACATGACTTAGCTTATGAACATGTACATAACATAAAAGCATTACCAAATTAATATACAATATGATAGGTCCAATTGTACAAATCACAATAGTCTCATAGGCATAGTTAATTTCAGATTTGTTACAAGGATAAACATGAATCGGAATCACAATTAGGCATAGTTCTAGATTCGATTTATTTCACGTCATGACTTTTATATACTTACATCTGAAATATAACTGAACTTACAGAAAAAGAACAGTTCTTGTACTCTGGAATTTGATTTGTGAATTTGTTAAGTTATTCCTTTGATGTAGACTATTGATGTTCTTCTAATTGATTTCTAGTTAAAGAAGATATTCTAGTTTTAAGAAGATGGAGGCTACGCTAGTTCAGAGAGAGACAACATTACGGCTTCATAGAATGTATTTATGTGTTTTAGGTTTTGGGTTTGAGTTGATTATATAGAAGTTTAGGATTAATTCTAGCCTTTAGATTAGTCTAAGAGAAATCAGAGCCATCAAACCAAAGAGATGTGTCATCCAGCCAACCATAGCATGACACATATGCCCTAATACCTCAGAAATCAGTCATTGGCCAATCAGAGAAGCCCACATCAGCACAGGGTTGTCAAAATTCGTCACTGGCCAGATCTGGCTGATGGGGTCGAACCATACAAGGGGG
Source organism: Allium sativum (assembly GCA_030737875.1). Taxonomy (NCBI): domain Eukaryota; kingdom Viridiplantae; phylum Streptophyta; class Magnoliopsida; order Asparagales; family Amaryllidaceae; genus Allium; species Allium sativum. The sequence continues at coordinate 8,045,743 of CM060926.1, read as the reverse complement.
TCGACACCTATGTCGACTCCGGTGCCGACCCCAAAGAGCCTGAGTCGACATAGGTGTCGACCCAGTCGACACCCCAAACGTGGTCGGTTCCACGTTTCCTCCTCCCGCTTTCGCTGTTTTGAATATTTTATTTTAATTCTGGTTTAAACTGAAATCTTCTAACCTCCATAACTTATTCATACCGTATCTGTTTTACGCAAACTCGAAATCTATCTCAAGTAGAATTCCGAGACGAACGCAATAGCGCAACCCGTTTCCCTTAATTCTTCTTTTAAAGATGAATTATTCTTTAATTATCTCTTATGTCCCGTTTTAAAATTACGGGGTATTACATTCTCCTCTCCTTAAAGGATTTCGTCCCCGAAATCTCCAAGTCAAGAAGAATGTTTATCCTACCATCCAACATTCATCTACTCAACCATTCAATCACATGCATACATTGTCCTTAAAAGGTCTCTAATGCTTTTCATGAACATATGCATAGCGTGTGTATATGTCCTTACCCAAATGCAAAATCAGGCGGTCTACTGATTCAGTTGACCTCCTTAATGCTAATTATGTCAGTGTCATGAGTCCATCGTGTATGCAATTATTCCTAATTGTACTTTATAACTTTTACATGAGTGCACAATCATTCATACAAATGCAACATCCATATGATAACACATCAAGTTTCAATCCATATATATAAATTCACTCATGCGTATGCAATATGGAAGTGACTGAGCCGATCTAGTGCCTAATGTGTGTGTATATGCATCCACGAGCAACCACTAGCAAACACTTGCATCCTCTTGCATCCACCAAACATAACATGTCTCAAACACATGTTTACATCCATTGGCTTCTACCTAAGGATCGAGGATAGGACCGAGAGGATATACTTAAAATATAAAGACTAGCAAATAAACTTTACAGAAAAAGAGAGATCAAGAATATGCCCTCAAAAAAGGTATGATGCGCGTATCTAGTCTTCAGCCTTCTAAGTCGCATCTTCTTGAGCTTTACTCCATTGTACTCTGACTGTCTTAACTTCACGATTGTGTAGCTTCTTAATTTCTGTTTCCAAAATATGAGTTGGAACTCATTTCACTGTCGCCTCTCGTTTCACCCCTTCTCCTTCTAGTATACTCGGCACTACAACTTCGATGTGTCATGCTAAAAAGGTCTTCCAAAAGGTCTTCCAAAATTCACTAGAGGGTATTCCATGTGTAAGAACTATCTCTTGAAAATAAACAGATGCTAACCATGTTACCAGGTGTAGTTGTTAAGGTGATTAGAGGTCTCTTCTCTACTTAACTTATCCATTGCCTCAGCTATCTGAGAGTCTTTTCTTTGTGAAGTCCCTATTTAATTCAAAAGGGTATGTAACGACCCGAAAAATCCGAACCAATTTAAAATTTTTATTTTAATTTATTTGGTGGAAAAATGTTGCAGAAATTAAAAATTCCATTTTTAAATAATATTAAAGCCAGTGAAAATAGTCAATTTTCAAATGATCTCTGTTTTCGACGAAACCACTTTCATTGGGACCGGAATGTCATATTATTGCTAGATTTCAATTTTTAGAATTTTTCGATTTAATATGTGAGCGTGGCGAAGAAAAATGTGTTTGGTCGATTACAATCAAATTTAATCGATTGAAAAATAGCCATTTTTCAAACAGTGTTAGAATTCGACGAAATTAATTTTGTTAGGACCGTATCGTCATAACATAGACAAATATTTTTTTTTTTGGATTTTTCTGAGTCCGTTTGTGGCCTCGGTGAATTTATTTATGCAGACGAATTAAATTAATAAAGGAATTAAATATTAAATTAAATAATACAGGCCACATACAGCCGTTTGGGCTGACGGGACCTGTCCCATTGGGTCCGGTATATGGGCTATTGGCTAGGGTCACTTTCTGCTGGACTGAATTTGAACCGGGTTGGAAGATATGGTTTTTTTGTAAAAATACATTTTAATATTATAAATAATAGGAGAAAAACCCTAATGCACTGTTCATCTCCTTCGTTGCCGCCGCCTCCTTCATCTCAATGGCCGAATGTACTTCCCCTTCCTTCATTAATTTCTCCTTCATCTCTTCGAATTAGAACCCCTCACACATACCAAATCAAAGCCCTTTCCTTCCCCTTTAATTCCATACAGGTAGATCATCTTCTCATCACCCGAAGCCAGAGCAGCAGACCCACAAACCCGCGCCCGTTCGTGCTCCGCCCTGACCTCCAGGCGCCACCGAGTGGGCCCCCCTGCACCGTGCGTGCGCCTCCCCTAGCACGCCAGCGTGCCACATCCTGATCGACAAACGGCTTCGCGGATCGACTGATTTTTGGACCTGAAATTCTGAACAAAAAACGAGAATATACGGCCTATACTTCTGAGGTATAAATTCAACAAATCCTAACAGTTAAAAGCGTAGCAAGTTTCTTATTTAAATTATAAAAGCGATAACTTACTCATACATGATCGGAATCTGAAAATTTCAGATCCGTTGGGACCGTGGCGCTGAATACGACCTTTTAAAACTGATTGGAATAAATTCTGGATTCGTTTGGATTTTTGGATCTGTTTGAACATAAGGTCAGGTCTCTAATTTTTAATAATTAAATAATTTAATTAAAATGGTGAAATCATGGTTTGTATATTATTGTTCCTGATCTGCGATGTGATGATATTTGTATGGTTATTGAAATATGTGGTGATGCCATGAGATATCTATGTTATTTAGATCTGTGATTTTTGATGTAATCATAGTAAAGTCCTCGTCTTTATTTTTATCTTTATTCCTTTCTAGTAAAGTTAAATTTTTATTTTGGTTTATGAAATAAAAAGCAAAGTTAGAATTTTAATTTGATTTATAAAACATAATAAAGTTTTCATCTCTTCTTGTTTTTGAAACAAAATATGATAAAATTTGGATCTTTTGTTTTTGAAACAAATCAAAACAAAGTTGAATCTTTATTTTGATTTATATAATAAAATAAAAGAAGATTTGATCTTTTATCTTGAAAGAAAAATAAAATAAAAAGGAAGTTTGATCTTTTATTTTGATTTTTAAAATAAAGGAAAATTTGGGTTTTAACATAAAGAAAGTTTGATCTTTTATTTTTATTTCTAAAATAAAAGAAAGTTGGATTTATAAAATAAAGATTTGATCTTTTATTCTAATTTATAATATGAATAAAGTTTAGAAATTTTGTTTTGATTCACAAAACAAAATAAAGATGGGACTTTTATTTTGATGCATGGAAATTATACACAAAATCCATCGTTGTGTTAATTTAGTTGTAATGACACAAAATCCATCGTTGTGTTAATTTAGTTGTAATGACACAAAATCCATCGTTGTGTTAATTTAGTTGTAATGACACAAAATCCATCGTTGTGTTAATTTAGTTGGAATGACATTAAATTTCATCGTCATGTTATATAATTGAAATGAATCAAATATTGGCATTAGAAAATATAGTTATTTTAGAAATGTTGACACTAGAGAGGATGTTTACATTAGAAATAAAGTTCACCTTTTTATTTGCATTTTACAATGCAAATATTAAATAGAAAGATACATTAACTTTTAATTCATTTTTCTAATGTAGTGAAAATAAATAGAGAAACTTACAATTTTCTAATGTAAAGAAAAATAAAAGAAAATATTTACATTTTTAATGTAAAGGAGAAAGAAAAGAAAAATAAAGAAAAGAGTTACATTTTTCTAATGTAAGGAGAAATAAGAAAAGTTACATCATTTTTCTATGTAAAGAGAAAAGAATAGAAAACCTTAATTTCTTTTTAATGTAAAAGGAAAGAAATTGAAACTTACATTTTTCTATGTAAAGGATTTAGAAAGAAAAGAAAAATAAAGAAAAGAGTTACACTTTCTTATGTAAACAATAAAAAGAAAGATTTACATTTTCAATGTAAATAGAAAACAAAGAAAGATTTACATTTTCAATGTAAATAGACAAAAAAAGAGATTTACATTTTATATGTAAATAAGAAGAATAAGGGACTTTTTCATTTTATTGAAATATACAATGTTGAAAACATCATTTTTGTCGCATTAGAATTGGCGAACAAAAATGTCATTTTATTGAAATATACAATGTTGAAAACATCATTTTTGTCGCATTAGAATTGGCGAACAAAAATGTCATTTTATTGAAATATACAATGTTGAAAACATCATTTTTGTCGCATTAGAATGGGCGAACAAAAATGTCATTTTATTGAAATTTACAATGTTGAAAACATTATTTTTGTCACATTAGAATTGGCGAACAAAAATGTCATTTTATTGAAATATACAATGTTGAAAACATCATTTTTGTCGCATTAGAATTGACGGACAAAAATATCATTTTTATTGAAAGTAAAATACACAATGTTAAAAACATCATTTTTGCTGCATTAGAATTAGCAAACAACAATATTGTTTTTGTAGAATAAAGAAATGAATTTTAGTAAAGGGGATCGCTAAGTGGTTTAGATATATAAATATAAATATAAAATTAAACGAAACAAGCGCGACAGTTCGCGTATCGACAATCGTAACTTCAAACGATTATATAGAAAGATCCGACCGTTGGATTTTCCCAAATCTGGAACCGTTAGGACCGTTTTGGGAAGAGCTTTCCAATGATATAAATTTCACCAAAATCCGACGGTTAGATTTTAAGATATTTGTAAATCAAATTTTGGTAAAAGCAGCGCCAGGGCCGCCCATTGACCCGAAACGTCGTTTATTTATTTCGAGCTATTTTTAATAAATAAAAATAGCGATAAATAGTTATAAATATATATGAAATGTTTTAAATTATAATTATGTGAAAATTATTTGAAAGGACCGAGTTTAACTCATTTCAAATAATTGAACGGCGATTAAATCAAAGATGTAACAAGACGGTGTAGAAGACCGGCGATCTTCACATCGAATGGACGATGACTTCTGATACCTTGGACTAATTTGCTCCCAGGACAGGGTTGAAGCAGTAATTGTCCGGACGTGTGTGTTGGTCGTGCGGATAAGCGAGCGCCTTTTTGGTGTCTCCGGTTTTGTTCAGACCCAGAACAGACTTGTAAATGGATGCGTGTCTGACGTTGAAATTCACTTCATGTAATTAAATCGATTTCTATTAATATATGTCTATTTGGTGGTAGAGAATTTATTCTCTACTTAACACTCTGATACGTAGTGATAGTTATCGATCGCATGGCGTTGAATTGTCAACGTGGCACACCAAGATGCAATGATCAAGGCTTTGTTGAAAAGCAGGCCTTGTGGCTGATGATCAAAGCATAGCCTGTTTAGGCATAGCTTTGTGTATAACGTAACTTCGTGAGCCTCACACCCCAGTATGAGTCAAAAACGGGATTAGGACTGCAGGGAGTGCACACGTTTCTTTCTAGCTAGTGGTGTTTGGGTTTTGACACGGCCCGACATTTTACTTATGTGGATTTTGGATTGAGGTACCTCGGGTTTTTATAGGTCGGAAGTGGTCATATTATAGGTTCAAAGGAACCGGGAAGCGTGTGTTCAGGAATTGCCAATCCACTACCGTTAGGTGGGGACCGGCCCTGAAGATCCAAGGGTTCACTGCGGGGGATCCTGAGGCATTTGCTAAAGTGTCTCGAATTGGAAGAGGACGATCCCTAGCCTCGACTTCATGACAGAAAACCAATTCCCAATATGACATCACGGTTTTGATTGTAAACTTATGTACGGCGACATAGTATATGGTACCTATGCCGTCTAGGATTGATATATGTATTTTGAAGTATTTTAATACTGCTTAAACACTAATGATAATATCAAAATATTACTTTTCACCGTATTAAGCATGTTTGATCATCATAAGGGAACACTCTATCCTCCTGTGTGCGTTGCATTGTGTGATAGGACTTGAGTCTTATGATGATTTCATTTTTCAAAATTCATTTCGCTGTTTTACCCAGACTTTATAAACTTATGCACTGGCAATCCAATGGAGTAAACCCGTTCCGCGTTAGCGGTGTGGTCCTGAGATTCGCCATGTTGATAGTTAATTTAGTTAAGAATTCTCACACCAGTCCCATGACTGACTCGTAGTTTGTTTCACTTTTGCAAGCTCGGGTGCCCTCTTTCCACAAAGGCAGCCAATTGACAGGTTTCTAGGTGATACTTTCTGGTCGGAGCTTGCTTTGGGAGGAAGAAGAAGAAGAAGACCTTTTCTCCATCTTTTATTCTGCTTTTGAGACATTTTTCTATCTTTTGCTTTTGATGTATGTAATGGGATTTGAAAATTATTTCCTTTCATTTGAGACTTGTTTCTCTTTTGTTAAGACTTCTATTATGCTAAGTGGATCCTGTAAAACTGCATACTCTGATGTTCTGCTGTAATGCTGATGACATTTATTTTCGCTGCAATGGTTTATGTGTTATGATAATTATCTGAGATCAGTTTTTGTTGTAAATATGTTGTATTCCAAAATGATTATCCTTGCTTTCTATCTACGGAAGTTTGGGGTCATCACAGGGTAGGTCTTACTCCTAGCGATGCCGACTACTAATTAACCGAAGGTTTTAAAATCAAAGTTTGATATGTATTCTAAACTTTTCCTTTTCACATAAAGAGGACTTGAAGTCAACCTTTTTCTTCTTAAGGCATCCGCTACGACCTTACCCTTACATCAAAATGGCGCCTAGTCCCGTGCCGCATGCATTCGTGTATACCGTAAGCCTTTTACTATCGTAAGGTAAAAGTCAAAACTGGGGTTGTTGTAAGAGCCCTCTTGGATTGTTGGAAAGCGATATCGCAACCAATATCCCGAGCAAAGGTTAGATTCTTCTTCGTCAATCTTGTAAGTGGGGCTAATACCTTCGCAAAGTCCTTAATGAACTTCCTCTATTACCCCACTAGTCCAAGAAAGCTTCTTACTTCTGTTGCATTCCTTGGGACCTTCCAGTCTTGCACCGCGACTACTTTTGCGGGATCTAATGCTATCCCTCCATTGGACGCCACATGTCCTAGAAACCTTACTTCTTCTCTCCAAAAATGACATTTTTTTGGTGAACTTTGCCTTAAGTTGATGTGCTTGGAGGGTATCCGAGACTTCCCTTAGATGCAAAGCATGTTCTTCCTCATTCTTACGGGAAACCAAAATATCATCTATGCATAAGCGAAGTGAACCATCAGCATTTGTAACGAAAATGACTGGAACACCCGATTCAGAAATACTTCACCTTATGAACCCTTTTTCAAGTAACTCTTTTACTTGTTTATTGAGCCTTTCCTTCCCTTGGATTCATGTGTCGTACAGGTAATGCAACTGGCTTTGCATTGTCAACTAGATATATGTAGAAGTCTATCTCGCGTTTTAGGGGGACAAACCCCTAACCTAATCAAAAACATCTGTGTACTCATGGACTACTCCAACGGATCACAAATCATCGATAGATGCATCAAGTGATTCTAGGTAGCTAAGACAAACTGATCCCTTAGGATCACACGAAATCTCGAGGGTATTCCCAAGGCAAGTCAAAAGTCTAACTACCCTCCTTTCACAATTACTAGCTAACCAATCCATGCCTAGAATCAACCCATAGCCCATGAAACCAAAAACATAAGCATTACACTTAGACTCAATACTTAATATAGATATTCTGAAATCCTTACAAACCAAAGATAAATGAGCCAAACCACCAATTGGATTTGAGAAAATAATGGGATCTTCTACTATACAAGCACTAAGGTGCAGAGACTCAACTATGAAAGCAGATATAAACGAATGTGAAGCGCTATCAAAAAGAAAAACTAGACTTTATCGATAGAAACTCTACTACCTCTCTCTTAGGTACGCTGGCGGTGAGAGCATGCACTTGCCCTCCTGAAAAATCCTGCCCTTTGTTCTTGCCTTTGTCCTTAATTATATGACCCGTTATACCATAATAACGACACTTCCTCTTGTCTTAGATTTTTCTATTTTTGCCTCCTTCGTGAACCAAGTCCATATCCATGAGTTTCTCATCTTTGGGTTGTGCTCCTTAGCCAAACTCCCTCATTCTCATCTTTGTCATCCTTGCGTGGCTTATTGACAAGTCTCTTGAAAGCTGCCTCCATCGCATGGAAAACCCTACAAAGCTTGAAAGAAAATTAGCCGCAGGTGAAACTACTGCTACTATAGATGGAAGTTGGGCACTTCTTCACCCTTTGACAGGTGTCGTAGTCTCATCAAGCCTACGGAACCATGCCGCAATGTGGTTACCTCCCAGAAAGCCTGGAGCCCCGGAGACTCAGTAAAGAAGGAAAACAAGGATTCAAACAGAGGATCAAAAGATAATGTATATGGATTTGGGGAATATGCCTTTAAAACCAAACTTTTCTTTCGAAAATGCTTCTTTTAAAGCTGTTTTGAAAATAATTTTACAAATCTATTATCTGATCAGGTAACCTTCAGCTCTGATACCAAGTGAAACACCCCACCTCCGTTAAGTTCACTTTCAAAGGGAATGCATTAACTTTAGTGAAGCGTTACAGGTAAGAGATGCAGATAAACTACAAGACAGACAAATAAACAGCAGAAAAACTAAATTTTATTTCATAATCAACGTAGTTCAGTCAAGCTTTTACAACAATTGACTCAATCATACTTAAAAGTATTACATAAAACTTAAGTCTTGATTCAAAAACTTCCAAGTATATAAGAAGCATAAAACATAGCAAAGTAGCATAAGTCCCCAAAATAAAGTGCAATCACAGCCATGGCCAAAGATAAGAGGTTCCAAGCTATACATCACAGAATCTCCAAGCTTGGAAAGAGAAACAGTCCAAACTAAGCTAAGTTATTCCCTCCTGACTACCTGGGGGGGGGGAACGGAAGAAACGAAGACGAAAGAAAACAGGTCAGACATAAGTCTGGTAAGTCCAGTGATTTTTCACCATGTAAACAAGATAAAGGATCATGACATGAATAAACTAAAAAAAGGACAATACAACAAAACAAAATAACTTAAGACAAGATAGGCAAGGTAAACTGAATGCGCTTCTACTCTTTCTCTGCTTCGCTACTACCCTATTATTCTGATTTCTATATCTCTACACCGCCTAACTAGTGTCCCAACAAGTAATCTGTATAAAATGATAATATTACAATGTGATCCCAATCCCCGCAATTGAAGTAGCCTTCAAGTGTACATCTAGCAGGAGGATCTTACCTCAATCAGCCTAATTGCCACGAAGATGTTAGATGTACCCTTACGACCCTATCGATCGGCTCCCTACTTGTATTAATGTTCCATGTGTCTGTGTCAGTCGGCCCTCTCTTGCATGTAGATACCCTGTGCTGGTCCCACCATAAGGTGTATCAATCCTTATGATAGCAATCGGACACGATTCAAGATGCACAGTGTGTAACTACTGGTACCCAGTGCCTGCTTTTTCCCACTCCGGAGTACGTGCACACCCGTAAACCGTCGGAACCTAAACAGACGTACCCCCTGCCGCTATTTTGACCGCTTATAATCAGCCCAGTAATCGTGCCCCACCCTGCCTAGTTCAGGATACCATGATACATCTATGTGGATTACTGCTGAAATGGGTCCCCGTTACTAGGGTTTCCTACTGGTTAAGTTTGTGGGCCTATATATACAAATATTACCCACCTACACGAGATGTACTTAACCCTCCCACCGATTCAAGCACGTTTATTTAACGGTTAAGTTTTTGGGTCTATATATACTAATATTACCCACCTACATAAGATGTACTTAACCCTCCCACCGATTCAAGCATGTTTATTTAACAGTTAAGTTTGTGGGCCTATATATACTAATATTACCTACCTACACGAGATGTACTTAACCCTCCCACTGATTCAAGCATGTTTATTTAACGGTTAACTTTGTGGGCCGATATATACTAATACTACCCACCTACACGAGATGTACTTAACCCTCCCACTGATCAAGTCAATACGTATTATTGTTTAAGCTTGTCTTAACCCAATCCGCCTCGTTCATGTAATATTGGTTAAGAGTTGTCCATTCATGTTAACTTAACCCACCCACACATCATGTTGTATTGGTTAAGTGTTTCTATTAACTTAACCCCACTCGTTCATCATGTTATATTGGTTAAGTGTTGCCCTCTTGTGTTACTTAACCCTATCATACATCATGTTATATATATTGGTTAAGTGTTGCCTTCTTGTGTTACTTAACCCTGCCATACATCATGTTATATTGGTTAAGTGTTAATATTAACTTAACCCCACTCGTTCATCATGTTATATTGGTTAAGTGTTGCCCTCTTGTGTTACTTAACCCTATCATACATCATGTTACATATATTGGTTAAGTGTTGCCTTCTTGTGTTACTTAACCCTACCATACATCATGTTATATATTGGTTAAGTGTTGCCTTCTTGTGTTACTTAACCCTACCATGCATCATGTTATATCGCTTAAGTGTAGCCTTAGTTAACTTAACCCTACCATTTGTTTAATTAACATGTTGTACCGGTTAAGTGTTGCCTTAGTTAACTTAACCCTACCATTTGTTTAATTAGCAAGTTGTACTGGTTAAGTGTTGCCTTATTTAACTTAACCCTACCATTCTTAACATGTCATGTTCATTAGCATGAATTGATTTATTAATGCACTAACCGCTCACATTAGATCTCTGTTATTGCAGTTACTGGATGTGCCGAGCGGTTCTGGGTAGTTTTACACCACAACTCAATCTAACCTCGGGTTTTTCTTGGGCATGATGCACTAACCTTTCACATTAGATAGGTGTTGTTGCGGTTATTGGATGTGCCGGGCGGTTCCGGGCAGTTTTACACCACAACTCAATCTAACCTCGGGTTAGGCATGTTCATCCTTTATTTAATTTACATATTTGTCATTTATGTCAAGTTTATATGTAAATTATCCACAAGTGTTGTCATGTCACATTTACTATTAAAATTATGTTTATAATTAATGGTATACAAATTATACCATTTCATGCTATTAATCATTTACATGATTATGAGCCAATCTAAGCCATTAGCATGTAATTTAATGTTTTACCCCAACGTTTCCCCCTATTATTCGTTCGCATAATTTACATAGAACGTTAGGCTCGCAAATTAGCCTAACTCATAAACAAACGGTAAAAAAGGAACATGTAGCATTCCAACAACACAAAATAATATGAATCAACTAAGCATGTGTAATACAAATTTTTCATGAACAATATAAACTTAATCAAGCATATCAATGTGAACTTGTACTTGAGTTAGATCCAATTAACATAGATCTTAAGCATATGAACATGAATTTACATAGATCTTAAACATATGTATTAACTTGGATCTAAACATGTAAGCATGTAGATCTAAACATATAAGCATATATGAACATGACATAGTTTATGAACATGTACATAACATAACATAAAAGCAAGTGTGTAAATCTAAATATATAAGCATATATGAACATGACTTGCTTATGAACATGTAAATAACATAAAAGCATCACCAAATTAATATACAACATGATAGGTCCAATTATACAAATCACAATAGTCTCTTAGGCATAGTTAATTTCAGATTTGTCACAAGGATAAACATGAATCAGAATCACAATTGGGCACAGTTCTAGGTTCGATTTATTTCAAGTCATGACTTTTATATATTTAAATCTGAAATATAACTGAACTTACAGAAAAAGAACATTTCTTGTATTCTAGAATCCGATTTCTGAATTTGTTAAACTATTCCTTTGATGTAGACTATTGATGTTCTTCTAATTGATTTCTAGTTGAAGAAGATATTCTAATTTTAAGAAGATGGACGCTACGCTAGTTCAGAGAGAGATAGCAAGACGGCTTCATAAAATGTGTTTATGTATTTTAGGTTTAGGGTTTGAGTTGATTATATAGAAGTCTAGGATTAATTCTAGCCTTTAGATTAGTCTAGGAGAAATCAGAGCCATCAAACCAAAGAGATGTGTCATCCAGCCAACCATAGCATGACACATATGCCCTAATACCTCAGAAATCAGTCATTGGCCAATCAGAGAAGGCCACATCATCACAGGGTTGTCAAAGTACCTCACTGGCCTGATCTGGCTGATGGGGTCGACCCCTAAAGGGGGTGGTCGACACCTATGTTGACCCCGGTGTCGACTCCAAAGAGCCTGAGTCGACATAGGTGTCGACCCAAACGTGGTCGGTTCCGCGTTTCCTCCTCCCGCCTTCGCAGTTTTGAATATTTTATTTTAATTCTGATTTAAACTGAAATTTTCTAACCTCCATAACTTCTTCATACTGTATTCGTTTTACGCAAACTCGGACTCTATCTCAAGTAGAATTCCAAGACGAACGCAATGGCGCAACTCGTTTCCCTTAATTCTTCTTCTAAAGATTAATTATTATTTAATTATCTCTTATGTCCCGTTTTAAAATTACGGGGTGTTACAAACTCCCTAAGATCCCTCGGCGGTCCTGATGCAATGAAGTTTTGAAGTCAAACTTATCCAGAATACCAGAGACATCGGCTATTAAAATCATGGACGGATCGGGTCTGTCGACCGACGCTACCGCCGCATTAAACCTTTTCATGAATTTACATAGGGTCTTGCTGGACTTCTACTTGATTGCTATTAAAGCCATAACGCTTTTCAGATGAACGATGTGAACTCTGAACTGCTCCACAAACTTCCCAAGCAAAGAATTCGAAGAGTGAATAGAATCCATTTCCAACTATCAGAACTATATGGCAGCGATGTTTGTCAAGTAAAGTGGAAAACACTTTGCTATGATGCTTTCCGAAGTAGTGATAACTTCCATATGGCAGCGATGTTTGTCAAGTAAAGTGGAAAACACTTTGCCATAATGCTTTCCGAAGCAGAGAGAACTTCCATATGGCGCACATAACGTATCAAGTGTGCAATCGGATCCTTCCGACCATCATAAGCCTCCAACATCGCCAATTTGAAGAATGGTGGGTTGCAAAAATTCCTAATATCCAAAGAGTACGGACTGCGAGTAGCACAATCCAAATCTAAAGAAGTAGCACCACCTCGAATGAATCAACGAATAACATCCGCTATTTGATATCCATTACCAAGAGCGAGCAACTGATTCAAATTATCCAAGCCGACAGTGATGCCCTTAGTGTTTAAGTCCAAATTAGGAACCAATTGATTAGTAAGAAGAACATCCAGTTGAATTCCTTTCTGAGGAGCCACATTGGGAACAACCATTACTCCCAGGACATTGGGAGCACCACCATCAAAAACTGCACGCGTTGGCGCTTGAACCACATTACCAATGGCGGAGCCCACGATTTGACCAACCAAAGTGTCACCTGCTGGAGTGATGTCGGGATTAGGGGTGCCCCCGAGTGTAGTGGGAACGACGTTGGTCCGAGGATCGACATCGCCCTACTGATTAGTTTGCGGGGTTTCCCCTAAGTCCTGAGTCATAGCTTGTGGAATACTGGTACTTGTTCCAATAATATCCACTTGGCCTATCGGCCTTCAAGCACTTCCAAGTCTAGCCTTAATCCAAACAAGAAAAGTAGTCATCACTACTTAATGTCGCTCGAGTCAAATGTTCAAATCCGTAGCCAAACCTTTAACAGTCTCACCCCATCCTCTCGAGTAACATAGTTCGAGGGATTTCCATTTGAGGAAAGTTCTTCACTTCCTTTACCTCTAGTACCTTGAGCTTCAGCAATAGTGTCAAGTTCTTGCGCTTAACCCTGATGAAAAGCGAGCGAACAAAGTCGAAGTTAAGAACTGAAACCAAGTTCAAAAACCAAAACTGAATCCAAATACGAAATCATAATTCAAATCCGAAAACCAAAACCAAAGAAGAAGTCAAAGTTGTGTGCCCCCTTCCTAGAGCGCCAAAGTGTTGATATAGAAAATTGGTTATTTGCACATGCCAACCCCGAAGTGTAAGTTTAGCAGTAAATTTGTAATCCGAACATCCAAAAGCAATTAAATGTAAAGGGACCACACAACTTTTATAGTGGTTTGGAACTAATGCCTACGTCTACTTCATAGTAATCATTCATCATAATATTGTCAATTACAGAGCTTGTACAAGTTCAAACAATTTATGTTTACAAAGTTTTATAATTGAATAACAAATATCTTGTTCATTCTGAAGTTTGACCAAAATGCTTTTCTTCTTCTTCGTTGCATCTAAGTGTGAATTAATGTCCAAGAAATAGCTTCCATATCCAAAAGTATGCAAATATGTCCAAAAGCAAGCCAACAGTCCAACTGAATATCCAAAAGTTATAGGCAAACGTTTATGTAACTTTTGGAAGTTCTACCAACGTCCAATAGCCATGAAGATGATGATGGCAACAATTAATGGTGCTTGATAGCACCAATTTCGTATGCCAATGTGTAGGCAAAGTCCAAAAATGCCAACTCTTAAGAATGCCAAGCAAGGGGGATACGTGAGTTTTGGGGGAATCAGCCCAAATTTTGTATCCCGAGGGGATGTGAAATTCTCAACCCAAAAAGATAGCCAAAAAATCAAGCCATATGAAAAAAAATGACGTTCTTAAGCCATGTAATATTGAATCCTGAAAATAGCCTGAGCAGCCGTGTCGATCAGGCAAAAACCCTCGATCCGCCCAAGAAAATGAGTTTTCCACTTCGCCCTGGCATTTGCTAGGATTTCGCATCCCATGTCGTTGTTCCAGATATCACATCACGAACCCCCAGTGCGCAGACGTAGAAATTCGTATCTAGGTTGCCTTGATTTAGTGTTTTAGAGATGCCAGAACTCACCTCCTAGCCTGTACCACTTTTCATATCCACTTTCGATGATGTGAACCCGAGGATTTCGCATCCCAGCTTGAACCGATCCAATGATTTTTGAGTTGCCAAATCCATTTGGAAAACTAGTATCCATGCCAAGCCATTTCCCTTCATATCTGATCCCCTGAAAACTGCTTCACTTCCCTAATACGCACTCGAGACTTTGAGTGATCTGCCCATGATTTCACATCCGATCAGGGATGTGAAATCTTGGGATGTGAAATTCAAGTTGCCAAATCAAAATCCTTGGCCTAATCAGCCTTGCATGCGCATAGGGATATCATCCATTTTCACGTGTTGATCACTTGTTTTCAACGTGAAAAATCATCCATTTTGCCAGATGCTAGATTTTGATGACGAGTTGAGCAAGCCGTTTTAAGTGATCGTGCCATGCCAATTAGCTGTTTTTCAGTGCACAAAACCCATATTCTATATGTTTTTCCGAAGAGTTTTTCCATGTGATCGGACCGACACTCTCAAGGATTTTGAGCTAATCAAACCGAGTTGATCACGTAATTTTACCATGCCAGATTTTACGAGTTTATTAATGATGATTTCACAAATCAACGCTATTTCCAACCTTTTCCGAACACATCGTGTCTTTGACCAAATCACTTTATGTTTTCTGATGACGTTCTCGAGACTTGAGCGCGTCACTAACTATAATCTTGACGTGTGGCTGCTTTGCCAAAAAGCTGGTCAACAATTATGTGCTTTATATTTGATGTATAAGGACATGTTACTGTAACTGTCCTACGGTAGAATTGTACAGTGTAACTCTATTATAATTAATTTTGTAGTCAACTTTGTAATGTATTTTGTGATTACTATATGTTATTTACTGCTATTATGAGACTCTATTCTGTCTTCTTTTTTTTAACCCCTAGTGATTGGGTTTTCCGACCCATGGATGTTTGGCATATTTGTACCATGGGTATATTAGTGTCGACTTTAGAGGTCGAAAAATCCAATTGTTACAATTATCTTAGACATAACTTGATGAATTCATACTGCCAAATATAGAAAATAGGTTTCCAATTAAACTTAAAGAATTTTCATTTACTAGAACTATTACTCTGACGCTCCTCCTCTTAACAACATATGTTATTAGGCGGAGATGCTTGAAAGACGATGTAATGGAGACATGAGTTTGGCGATGGTGATTTGTTTCTAGTTTATTATTATCATTACGTCTAGTAGTAGATTGATTTATGGGATATTTATGATATACCTTTATTATGACAATGGAATTTGTGAGGTAATCAACATCATGTGGTTATTACGAAATGATACATCTATTTTAATTATTATATTTTTCCATTCCTCTGCGATATTCAGATTTCATTTTAGTCTGGCTTTGAATTATATTTCTTATGGAAATTAGCGACTTTTTTAAAATGGCTCTATGTTCTGATAGGCCTATTTTGAGTCAGGATTTAGGCCCATTCTAGGAGGTTGTTAGAAAATATTTGACAAATTAGGAGTTACTAGCTGATAAAAATAAATCAAGAAGGTTAAAGAATCAAACACTGGGATTTGTTACATTCAAGAAGAAAATTGTATAATAAGGGATATTCCTTTCCTTATCTACGGTGTGAAACAACCTGTAATTTGTTCACCTTGATTAAGGGAATTTAAATTATTTTAAATATTCAAATATGGATTATGTCCAGGTATATTCCTTTTCGTATTTGCAGTGCGAAACAACCTGGAATTAGCATATTTAAATTATTTTAAACGTTCTCAAATATGGATTATGTCCAACTAGTAATGAAGTTTAAGGTAAGGAACAATGATAATACACTCATTTTGGGAAATTAATATGGAAAATATTTCCTTGGGAAATTAGTGATAAAATGACTGAAGTCGTTTTATCAATAAAACAGGTTTCTTTCCATAAGCGAGTTCTAAATGCAGCGAACGATTCTGGATACATACAATTAATTTTGTAATTAAAGAAGAATATAAATAAGATGTTATACTCTATATATGGAAACTAAATGTATTAATGACATCATCAATAAGAGTATTATATTCGGTAACGGAATTATGGGCTTAAATGAAGAACTAAGGAATTTAATAATTATTTTAATAAGAATTAAATGATTTGGAATCATTTTAAATATGTTAAATAGTGATAATTAATCATTTAGAAATAAGTACAGAAATATACTTGACCTAGAAATATAAAAAAACAGATATTATTCTATCGATAAAATCCCGAATTTCATTAATAATGGATAAATATGGTTTTAATGACTAAATAATCATGTTTTAATCATTTAAATTTAATAATAAAATTATTTTTGAATTTTGTTTACTTAGATAAATAGTTTGAGTGAAAATTGAAAGTATGACAGATAAATAAATTCTGAGTTCTCAACAGTTTGACAAATAGAAGTCATAAAACGTTGTAAACCCTTTAGTGAGACATATATGTATGTGTGTGCGTGTGTGTGTATAACAACACATATGTACAAGACTAATGAACTGTTAGATAAAGTAAGAAAGATTAGGAAAAAGTAAGCATAAGAAAACAAAAGGAGTTTAATTTTATTAAAATAATACCATACACTTACACATTCATTATCCCTACACATCCTTGCTCTTACACACCATGATTTTACACATGATGTGACAAGTAAGGGGGAAGGTGATTTCATCCAAAAATAGGGAGGAGAGTGGGAGGAGCTTTCAATAATTTTCCGTCCTCTATTTTATTCTAAATATTTTCTATAAGGACTTCACCTCACTTCACATATTATTTATACTAAAACTCTACATTTCTTACTCCTCTCAAAATCCTTAATAGCTTGTAAAAACTAAGAAAATACTTATCGCCTCACTGATTTTCTCAAAAAAAATACAAACAATATCGAAATTCTATCATGCTCTTTCCAAGTTCTTACATCATTATTAAAAGACAACACAACAAGTTTAAAGTCAAGACAAGAAGATCCAAGGCCTCATCTAGCTTACCCATGAGAAAAGGACGAGGAGAGAAGGTGGACGAGCTCAAGGAAGGAAGAATATCTGGCTCAAGTGGCTAATTTGGTGCGACGGTGGCGGAGCTATAACCGACTATAGCAATGATAATAACCATTGAAGGTGAGAAACTAAACCTTAAATGACCTTAATTATCATACATTGATGAAATGAAATGATTGCTATGCTTAAGTTAAATGATACTTATGTATTGTATAACTATTGTTTATCAAATATGGATGATAATATGATTGACTGAATGGGTGTTTGAACAAATTACATTATGTATACACCGACAAGCACAAAGGAAATCACTTTCCTTTAATTAATGGACTGGTGAAAATGGAATGGTTAAACCTCTTGAAAATGATTTGAAATGTTCTAGAAATGAATTATAAGCATTTCTAAGTGCAAATATAAAATTCAGAAAAAATAAAAAAATTCCGGTAATTTTAGTATGTCACGAAATGATCACTCGCGATTTCACTCCTTAAAAGTGGATATTTCGTATAAGGAAAAGTATAAAGTCAAATTCTTTGAAGTAAAATTTTTCTGAATCCTTATAATCATAGCTTTCCAACAAATTAAAAAAATAATCAAGATTCCATTAAGTAAATTTTGAAATATGATTAAAACAAGTTTCGATAAACATTGCGGTTTTGTAGTTTAAAATCTAGAAAATGATTTTTTTTTTTGAAATTTAGTTTTTTAATCTCTTAAAATATGAAATAAATCTTATAAATCATTTAAACTATTTTAAAAGTGATTTAAGCTGAATTTATGAATTTTCCAATGATAGGAAGTTGTTTTAACGAATTAAGCTAAAATAGCAATTTTCACAGCACTTCTCGCCGCACTTTTCCAATAACAATGAAATTTAAACATGAACTCAATGATTGTTCTCCAAACCTCTTATGAATATTTTTAGATTATTAAACACATAATTTAAAGACTATTTAAAAGTTATATACTTCATTTAAAAGAATCTTAATGATTGAATTGAATCAAAACCTATAGTAAGCAATTGTCTTGATCTTAGCTCTAATAAGTCGAAGACTAAATCCGATTTTCTATTTCTGAGATCTTAATATGGGTGTTTAACCCAAGAAATGTTTAGGAGATACTAGTGCCCTGGCTCACCTGCCACTTTCATAGAGGAGGAATAAATAAGGTTGAAATGTCGGAAATGTGTTAAGTATAAAAGAACAAATTTTTTGAAGATAAATAAATCAAATTTCGCATAGATGATCTTATTGTATTTAGTATCTATACGATGAGGAATCCTTACTATCCGTAAGAATTTAAAAGGTGTTTACACCGTTGTTCGACAAATAGTAGAGATTGGACATGGAAATTGATATCACGTAAAATAGTATGATTTCTTCAGGTCCATTATACTAAAATGGGCTTACATCCAAAATAGCCTAATGAATGAGGTTTAATGATTCCATTTATACACCCAAAGAATGTTGAAAGATATACATCCTTAAAAGATGTTTTGTGAATAAATGAATTAAGAAATTAAGAACATCCAAAATTCCAATACTACTTAAATAATATTTTTATGATGATTGATTCGAAGAGACCAAGATTAGATTTGGATGATTCCTATTTGAAAACCAATTCAAAACAATCAACGTTTCAAAGGAAAAAAATTGATGAGCAATGATGAATGAGCAAGAATGATGAAGATTGAATGAAGGGTTGCACTCACTTACCCTTAGAAGAAATATCAAACATTACAAATATACATCAATTCTTTATTCAATCTTCGATGCAAGGGATACTTTTTGTTTGATCATATGATCTAAGGAAGAGCAGTTCCTTCGATTTATCCAAACCAGGATGGCATGTATGGATGAATGTTTAACGTTGCACTTTTGATATGCACGTATTGATCTGTGTGAATTTACGTCTGTTTGATAGTGTAAGGAGTAACTCTCCTACACTATATATACCCTTCTCTGAGACATACGAGCTTAAAGGTTGTACATTAGCAAAAATCAGTTGTGTGTAGTGGACTTGGCAATGTGGCATTCGAAGTGAAGAATAAGCTTGGTATAGTAAGCGCTAACCTTTAGCCTCATCACCCCGTAATGGCCGAAATAGAACCCGTCGTTTGGCTATATGGGTCGTGCTCATTAGGATATGATCATCATATTTATGGATTAATCATCATATGTCGAGTATGTCATGTATGATAAGAGATGTCTCAAATAGGCCAGTTATGGCCGGGGTGATATCATATTGTCTCGGTGCACTACCTACGGGTCTGTGTAGCTGGGTCGGTCTTATTTGGAATTGAGGCGGAAAGCCCTAGGTGCATTCCTCTATAAATGCACACTGTACAAAAGGTAGTTTCTTACCTTGCCATTGTATGGAAATCCATCTTCCCTAAAAGCTTTGAATTTGTTTATAGAGCTCCATTAGTGCTGCAAAATTTAATAATGGTAATAATTTCACTATTTCTATAATTTATTTTTTTGGCTTTTACCCCATAAATCAATTAAAATAATATCAGACAATTTCACGTTGCAAGATTTTAGTTACCATAAGGCAAAACCCCATTATATGTTTATGTGTGGTCGTGGTCTTATAGAATACCATTATTTTCAAGTAATGAATTTAATTTTTCACACAAATGTCATGACTGACAGAAGATTATTTTCTTTTCCTTAAAACTTGGTTGCCGCTATTTTCTCCATGAGGCCTAATAGCTTAGGTTTTACTTGGATCAAATGGATGGAGCTTCGAGTTGAAGAATCTGGAGATAGTCACTGATTCTCACCTTTTCTTTGTTCCATTCAGTATTTGTAAGGACTTGTTTTATAATTTTCCAAGCTGACTTTAGTAAACACTCTGCTAAGTATCGTTATATTTCGTTGTAACATTTTATGACGAATTGTATATATATCTGCTATTCATGGTTCTGTTCTTTCTACTTTCTTTTTATTTTATTTATTACTACGAGCAATTCGCTTGTCAAGAACTTGATTTTGCATCATGTGAATACCGTGGATGTATTAGTGTCAATATCTGAGGGTAAAGGAATTTGGTCATTTCATTGTGTGTAAGCGCAGAGATCGGATTACAAATTGTAAAAGAAGCTCATGAAGGATTCCATGGGGATCGTTCCAATGGCATAAAACTAGCAAAGAAAATAATATGACAAGGATATATTAGCCCAAAATGATAGAACATGCAAAGAAACTCTTTCGCCAGCCACCAAATTAATCAACCCTAATCCTAAACAATTGGCCATTAGATGTTTGGGGAATTGACTTCATAAGACCATTGCCTATTTCAAAAGGAGGAGAAAAATTTGTTGCAACTGCAATTGACTACTTCACCAACGAAGCAGAATCTTTATCAAATATCACAGTGGGATGAGTCCTAAAGCTTCTAATAAAGAATATAGTCACCAGATTTTGGCTTCCTTAGAAGATAATATCAGACAAAAGGACATAATTCAAAAGCGAAGAGTTCACCCGATTTTGTAATAAAAATGGGATAATAAAGAGGTTCTCATTTGTAGATCATCTAAGAGCAAACAAAGTCGTCGAAGAAGCCAACAAAATAGTCAAAATCATTTTTTTACAAAATGATTGGGCAAGACAAAAGGAAATTAGATAGATGAACTCCAACTAATATTATAGGATTATCAAACTTCAGCCAAGACTCCAATAGGACATCTCCCTATTCCTTCACATATGAAAGTAAGGTCATGCTTCCTGTTGAAGTAGAATTACTTTCCATCGGAGAATACCATAAGATTTTAATCCAAAACGAGAATTAAGGAAAAAAAATCTTTGGATTTAATCAATGAGTTAGAGATGAAGCTATCACGTGAACAGCTGAATATCAAAGGAGATTTTATGAATACAATAATTCTAAAGTGAAAGAAAGATCATTTCAAGAAGGATATCTAGTTCTCTAAGAAAATCATGTCAAACACCAAAAATCCAATAGATGGCTACTTAGACCAAGTTGGCAAGGTCTGTTACTCATTCATAAAGTGATTTTACTAGGGACATATAAGCTATGTCGATCACATGGAATTGTTCTACCTAAGGCATGGAATGGTGAGCACTACTGACCATATTTCCTAAATAAAGATTAAGAAACAAAAAAATATAAAATGGTTAAAAATAATATCAAATAATGACAAATACTTGTTCTACGTAAGGCTGGTCCATAAGCACTTGTATAAGTCGTCTAGACTCAAATTTATATCCTGAACTTCTCTGAAATTGATGAGGAAAACCCAAAACTGAGGCAAATAAGTAATTTAGAAATAAATTTATATTTACATACACTTAAATCTATTTCTATTTCGGTTTACTATTTGAAATTTTGTGATAGGTATACAGGTGACTTAATTGGATGCTAGAGCATATAAAGTGTAACACCCCGTAATTTTAAAGAAAATTAATAAACTAAAGAATACTTAATTTAATTCCGGGAATTAAGTAAAACATACTGTACCATTGCATTCATCTCGAAATTCTGGTCTAGATAGACTCCGAGTTTGCATAAAACGGACATCGTATGAAGGAGATATTAAGGTTTGAAGTTTGTATACATATAAGAGAAATATATATATAGACTAATCAGTTCAGAAATTCAAAAATATTCAAAAATCAAAGCGGGAAGAGGATGTGAGATTTGGACCTGTTGGAGGTTGACCATGCCTCAAGGGCATTGGCCCATGCCCTAGGGGTGTCGACCCATGGGTCGACACACTCAAGGGAGTGTCGACCCTAAGGTCGACACCGGGGTCGACCCACCCCGGATCCATCCAGGTTCATTTCCTGAACCTGGACTTGTTTCTGAACGAGATTCATTAGCAGTAGGCTATATATAGGACAACATTTCTATTGTTTTATTCACCTAAAACTATGAAGACAACGAGATGCTTCCTCATCCTGGATTGAATTGGCCTATTTTCTTCAGCAACAACTTATACGCATACAAGAATTTCTTCTCCAGCTTGAGCCTAATTATTCTCTGTTCTTTAGATCTAGTCTCTATGAGTTCATGTTATTTTTAGATATAAACATTTAAGAAGTAATCCTGACATGTTTATAAATCTGGATCTAAAACCTATGCATGTTAAGAAACTGATTCGTACCTAATCAGTCCTACTTTTACATGTACACCTGATCTGATGTTCAGTTCTTATATACCTATTTCTGATATGCCTATTTCTGCTATCATATGCCTATCTTTGTTATTATATGCTTATTTTGTTTTATGCCTATTATTTTCTTCTCTCTCTCTTTCCCTTTTTATTTTTATAGCTTAGGCTACCTTCGAGCCTAGGTTAATATCGTTGAAATATGCGTACGAACGACATTGGGATTAATTGGGAATGACTGGGAATGGTAATTCGGGGGCATAACCTGCACTACGAATATGACTAAAATTTGGGGCATAACTTATACTGTGGAGTATAATTGAAATATGTGGTGTATAAACATTTAAACATGTAGGCTTAATTCAAAGATTAGGCAGAACATGTTAATGGAACTATATGTAATCTGTTTGATCTGTTGGGGGTTAAGTAAACTTGTTAATTTGTTGGGGTTGTAGGGACACTATTAACCCGTGTAAAACTTAACCTGTGGAAATCCTAGTTGATTGGGGACATAAGTTTAGGGGTTTGACTTGTGCCATATGTTGTGTGGGATCCTTATTAGTCATTAACCCATTCTGGTATTAATAGGGGACCCCACACTAGGTAGGGGTCAGGGCACGCTTACTGAGCTAATTACAAGTGGTTCATTTGGATGGGGTGTTCTGATGGCGCATTCCAACGAGGCCATGTGCGTGTATGGGTCCGGTCTGTCTGGGAAAATAAGATGCCGTAACAATTATAAATAGGTTTGTGTCCTTTTGGTGGTTGCCAATTTAGGAAGTAATATACCCTACTGTGGGGCCGACACAGGGTATTTACGTGGTAGGGAGTCGATCGCTTGGGGGTAGTAATTTGGGTACATCTAGTTCTGTTTAGGTACATATTATTTCTGTTTGGGGTAACACCCGTTATTTCTTTTTAGGTTCCTGTTATTTCGGTTTGGGGGTAAAACCCGTTGCTAGAAGTACACCTAAGTCTACCATTTATGTTCTGGTAGGATTGTTCTGTTTCTGTTAAGTAATTCGATAACACTTAATTCGGTATACTAGTATTGGTGTAGAGAAAAGTATTTGAGAAGCATAATATATTCATACTTGTTATATGATACTATTATCTCTCATCTAATTTATATTCCTATCATGATACTTTTACTTATTTATATGCTAAAAGTAACTAGACTCGCCAGACTTTATGTCTGACCTGTTTTGTTTCCTTTTCTCTCTCTTCCTTTCCCCTAGGTTCTTAGGGTGGGAACGCTCAAGCCCGATTAAGACTTTCTCTTCTGTTTCTGCTTGGATTTGGATTTTCTTCGATGTACCGCTTTGACTTCTTGTCTACTTGTCTATAGCTATTTATGGGGACTATGGCTTTTTATTTCTGTACTCTGATGGTTTTAGTACAAGGCAGATATTATGGGGACTATGGCTTTTTATTTCTGTACTCTGATGGTTTTAGTACACGGCAGATACTTTAATTTGATGTAACTGGCTTTTAGTATTTCAAACTTATGTTGTAATAGGATTTTTGGACCACAATATTTTCTGTTGGAAAATAAAGATTTGAATTTCCACTGCTATTTTATCTCTGTCTTGTGAAATTCATTGTCTGTTTACCTATAACGCTTCATGGAATTTAATGCATTCTGATAAAAAGTGACATTCACGGACGTGGGGTGTCACGTAAAGACTCAGTGTGTGTCAGTATGTATGTATGTTTATTTATATGAAAGTGTTTATGTAACTGAGTGATCAGTCTGTAGTAAGGATTGTATGTTCATCAATGTGTGTCTGTATTATATATCAGTGGGTTATACAATAGTAGAGTCAGAAAGTCGTACTATTTTAATTTTTTAAATAAAATATTTAATTAAACAAATTAACCGTTTGAATATCAAATTTTGTGCAATATTATTTTATTTAATATAAATGTTTATTTCTATATGAGATGCAATATATAATAGTACAGTTATAAACACATTCATATAATAGTATATATGTTTGTTATCATCAAACAAAGATCATACTGTTATACTCAGCA
Organism: Allium sativum; assembly: GCA_030737875.1. Taxonomy (NCBI): domain Eukaryota; kingdom Viridiplantae; phylum Streptophyta; class Magnoliopsida; order Asparagales; family Amaryllidaceae; genus Allium; species Allium sativum. The sequence goes on along the minus strand of CM060926.1, from coordinate 8,020,775 downwards.
TTAAGCAATGTATTGAGCGGTTGTACGTATTTTTTTATAATAGAAATTTGTTTCGTTAAAACAAGTAGGAAATGCAAATTTTCTCATTCTCTTCTTGATCATCACTTGTAGAGATATGAGCAAATCGTTTTTTCGTTTGCATTGTGCTATTTTCTAGTTACAGTCTCAATTTTGATTAAGTAGAAGAAAAGAGGCAATTTGAGGGCTTTATATTAAAAAATATATCAAACACTCTCTAACTAGAATACCGATAAATATTAATAATTGGTAGAAATACATGGGTAAAATAAATGCAAACACATGGATAGTAGGAATGCAAATGCATCGAAGGTTTTAATTAAAGATTAACTGACCTTTATTTAATAATTAGATGCCTAGAATTACAGTAATTAGAAACTGTAATCGCACTTAGACACGATGTTAGATTACACTTGTGGTGGAAGTTTGCACGGAACCGACCGACATATCCAACGACCACAAGCGGTGAATCTAATGTGAGAGGTCTAAGTGCATAAACACGAGACGTTCTAAGACACGAGGTTAAGCCCGACTTGTGGAAGAAGTCTGTCCGGACCCAACTGGCATATCCAACATCACAAGTTGTAGGCTTAATGTGGGAGGTCTAGTACATTATAACCATGAATGAATATGGTAATAAACTTGAATACTTAACCTAGTTGAATCCATAGGGATTGTATATGTTAACCTAGAGGTCCAGTATGAACTTCGAGGAGCAATGATTTGACTATTGAATGGAGTAAATTCATACCAACAGAGCGTCGGCCGGTATATTAATTGGGCGAAATAACTCTCCACCTACTATCTATCGTTGAATCCAAATAAGGACATTCCCGTTAGAATCAGTAGAGGCGCCAGTATATTAATTGGGGAGGTATAAACATTGGGGAGAAAGCTACACACCTATTGTCGTCTCTCCATATCCTGGAGTAGCTAAATATGCCTAATGGCTAACAAGGCTACCCCAATCAATCCAATATATTAATTCATAACTCCGACCTTAGGGAGAGTCTCTCTTGGGCATCGAAGGACCACTAGGCATCGAATCAGGTATAAACACAGGCTACCTTATTTAATTGATGAATGTGCCTCTATATGTGTAGCTCCCTCTTTGCTTAATAAGCTTAGCATCAATCCCCTTATGTCCCTCTCTTTCCTTAGAGATTCAGCATACCAGGTATTCAATACCAATTAGATGGAATAAATTCTAGATTAAAAAGATATTTAATTTAAAAAACCATTTATTTTATTAAATAAAACGTTATAATTTATAAGCGATTCCATAGCGACTATTTGAAAATTTGAAATGGACATAACTCAAAATCTATAATATGAAATCTCGATTGTTCTCTTTCATTAGAGAATTATAATCAAATAGATTCAGACGATTCTTATTTCAAAGAAATCCGACTTAAAATGGATTATGTATATTCAATTGAAGTTCAAAACGTAATATTATGAACTACCGTGATGAGCTCGTTTTAAATTATATATAAATTATATATTTAAACGTCATTAAATCAATAAACATAAATCCATATATATATTTCCAAACTGTCATTTAAAACCAAATTACATGTGCAAACAAAACGGTTAAAAATCTGGGTCGTTACAAATCTAGATCCCCGTTATTGTATTTCGTTATAAAATTATATATAGCCATTGTAACGATTACAACTTTAACTTGAGTTTCAAAGCTGTACGGTTGCATGCTCTTAAAAATCGCAAAAAATTTTCTTCTAAATGTCAAATGTTCTTTCAATACTCATACGCAAACTTGAATGATAGAAATTTAAACTTTATTATTCAATTTTGATTAATTCATTGTATCTCGAAAATGAGGAATATGATATCTTACATTTCGATAAGGTGGTAAATAACCATTAAGAAGAGAATAACCTAAGTCAACTAAATAATACTGTCTTTGTGGTGGATGAGGAAAGTTCGAGTTTCTATCATTTATAACTGCGTAAAAATTCTTATATCGTGTGCAGTCTCTTTCCACCCAACCATCACATAAGTAAATTGTAAATCGAATGAGCAAACTGCTAAGATATTTTGGATGACATATCAATGTAAGGAATGTCTGAAGGTAAGTGCGCCATTTACATGAGTACCATCTATAGCGCATTTACAATTCTTAAAACAAGGATAATATCAGTTTGAACTTGTAATTTGTTCCGGGTTTTATAATATCTTTAGCAAATAACAATACGCTTTCAAAAACAGTATGCAAATATACTGAAATTGTGCAACCTGACCTTTGAAATCTTTCGCTTAATTGTCTGTTTGATAGCGAAGCTCCAACTGTATATAGAAATATGGCAGTTGCTCTTTTAGTACGAATATGTGATGCTATAGTCAAACCGTAGTTCTGCAGCATATCATGCAATGAAAGAAAACAAAGTCTTTTCGTACGAAAATTTCTTCGATATTTTTCAGCATGCCCATTGGGTATTTCTTCTACCCACTCTATGCCATTAAAAGTTGATGTATGTATTTGTCGGATTTTGTCCTTCTACAGCTGTGCACTTTCAAAACTATTAAATCCTCTAGATCTTCATAATTGGAATCACCCTCAACGTCGAACATTACATGCTTATTGTTGAGTTTGTATGTAGTACGAATGGTGGTGAGGAGTTGAATTGAATTTTTGTGGAGTTGGAGATGTGAGGGGTTGTGGAGTTGGAACGGTGGTTTGATTGTGTTTTTGGTAGAGATGTTTGAGAGCTGAACGGTTGAAGCAGCCTTTGGCGTCCGACGCATCAAAGAACAAATTTCAACTGTTCAGCTCAACGAATGGAATTTTAATTATTACCGTTCATGCGTCCGATGCATCGAACGCGACCACAACGGTCAACCGACTAAAAAAGACGTGAACGGTACCTAACGTCATTTGATGTTTCTTGAATAGAATCAAATCATTTTACAACATATTACCTATGATTTACTGTATTTACCAATAAATTTATCTTACCAATACCGGTTTTACTAAAAACCTAGAATAACTGACTAGTCAATTTTACTGTGAAGGACAAATTTCATAACATTTTCAAACTTAAGGACAATCCAATAAAAATTTATTTTCAAGGACAACACACACCGTAAAATTGATACCATAGACGCCGTAAAACTGATACCTAAAAACAGATAACTAAATTCTGATATCATACACACTATAAAACTGAATTGGTAGTCAAATTCTGATACCATGTACACTGTAAAACTGATACATAAAATATGATATTTTGTCCTTTAGAATATAATTTCAACAGACCGTCCTTATGGTTGAAAAAACCCGTAACTTTGTCCTTCACACTATTTTCCTAAATTATAAATTCAAAGTCAAGGATTTAAAGATGTTAAATTTGAACGTCTGACCAGAATGGTTTAAATTAATTTCATCCTCATGTGAACAATCATTGCCTTTTCCCATATTGATTTCTTTTACATTTTGCAAAGGTTCAAAATCCACTTCCCATGTCAAAAATAAATTTACTTATCTCTATGTTTCCAAGAAAAATATATGTTTCAAACTGACGCAAATATCTCATATTGCATAACATCGATCCCACCTTTAAATATTTATTTAATATATATTGCATAATATATATATTGCGTTTTATGCATACTGTAACATCAGTAGCAAGTTACGTAGAATTACTACAATATAACAGTAAATTGATATACTGCTCATCATTTTAACATCAAACCAGGGCAAACACTCATCTACATTGCCGGAAATCACAGAGACACAGACCAACTACTCTAAGATTTAATAATAATAATAATAATAATAATAATAATAATAATAATAGTTATTTACAGCATTACTCAGGGATCAACAGCAACTTAACAATGGTATCGGGCATGCCATCGGCCAGGGGGAACATATGACCAGCTTCCGGAAGCTCATGATACTTCAACCAAGAAAGCTTATGGGCAATGTACCTGGACGTGGCCACTGGCACTATTCGGTCCTCAGCACCATGCCACAGGTGAACAGAACCTCCTTTGTTTGGAAAAGGGTTTTGGATATCCAAAGGGCTAAATTTCCAGCTCCCAAAGCCCACCATCATGTCCCGGTGTAGGGAGTTGTACTCTCCTTGTTGGGTTATCTGACCCTGGTTAGATAAACAATAATAATACTGTCAGGGTTCGTTTACAACACACAAAAAAGAAAAAGAAAATTTGTTTGGTAATTTAAAATGTCCATTATTCTTTGAAAAAGCCAAAAAAAAAAAAAAAAAAAAAAAAAAAAAAAAAAAAAAAAAAAAAAAAAAAACTGAATTCAGTTTAAAAAATATATATGTTTCAAAATTTAACTAAAAGTTTCAGTTTTAAAATTTTCAAGTATCGAATTTTGAGAATATGGATTTTGTACTCAAGAATTCTCAATTTATTGTCAACGGACAAGATAATTATTTGATAACTGTCTACATCCACAAATGTGAATATTTAATATCCAAAAATGATTTCGAATGCGAATGTGGATATGATACAATATGTATTTGAAAGTATCCGTTTACAGACCTAGTAGATATGATGCAATGTTTTTCGATTTTACACATTTGAAAGACAATGAAGGCGTAGAAGTTCTTCAACTATTATAAAAAGCAGATCTATTTTGGTACAACCTAGTATGTCTGCAACAAAATTTATAGTTAGGCTTCAAGTATTTATTTTAAATCTAGATTCATTCTAAAACTCCGTCCATGAAGTTTTCTAGGTAGAAGTTCTTCAACTAGAATAAAAAGCAGATCTATTTTGGTACAACCTTAAAATATAGAGTATCTCTGCAAAAAAAAAATTATAGTTAGGATTCAAATATTTATTTTAAATACAGATTCATTCTAAAACTCCATATGCGAAGTTTTCTACGTTGTGATAGGTTCAGCAGACCAACTTAAGAACATTGTCTCTCTTACGGAAATGGAACCTTATTTGGTTTTGGGTTCCATATCTAGCCAACTCCAACTTGTTTGGGATTAAATGGTCTAGTTGTTGTTGTATAGATTCAGCCTAAATCTTTAGAAAAATAAATCTGCTTTTCATCAGATCAGAAATGCAGGACCAAAAATCATAAGTTTGCACATGTAAATAAACCAGATTTATTAGGTAATACATTTCAAACTAGGTTTATAGCTGGAATAAGTTTGGTCTACAAACATGATTATTGCATTTGTCCTATTTCTGCAATACTTTTTGCAATGAGGAATGTTCTTATAGTTGTTCAACATAAAATCTTTATTGAGAAAGAGAGAGCAAGTGTGGATATTACCATATAACTGTCCCTGTCCATAAATTTGGGAAGAACCTTCAAATCTCCAGGAGAGAAAAGTTCAGGGCGAAAAGCTATAACGCTGGAAGAAGGAAACCACTTTTGAGTGTTCCACCAGTAAGTCAGCCACGGAAAATAGTGAGATACCCAAACTGCCCACTTATCAGCTTCGAGTTGCTGGTCCCAAGCTGCTTTTGTCACATCTTTAGGAAAGCCTGCCCACCAGAAATTAGCCGCTGGTGCTAGAAGTGCTGCCCCTGCAAGCCTGATCAACAGTGCTCATCCATATTAAGGTGTGTACATGTCAGTTCAAAAGGTACACATGCATGTTTAAAGCGTGGACGTACAAGCCTGAAAACGAGGCCTAGTTTATAATACGTTTTTTCTAGATGTTTACTCAGTAAATTTGTGCAGTCACAAACTGTATAAATTATTAGTCAAAATACCTATGAGGAATATATTTGAGACAAGCCCAAATAATCTCTCCTCCCATGGAATATCCAATCACGTAGAATTTTGGCCCAAAGCCCAATTGATCTGCGAGTTCTTCCATGTCCAAAGGCGTGCTTTGCTCTGTCTTTTTAGTGTCTGGATCGCTCTCTCCATATCCTGCTCTATCGAAAGATACCATGTATATTCCAAGTTCTTCGAGTAATTCCTGAAAATCAAATTAAGCAATTTTCGATATTATATGCCTCTCATATAGGCGTGTCTCAACATATTTTGAGGTCTAGGACCTAGGTGAAATTTGTTGAAAGAGTACATTTCAGTGGTTCTTTATAAAAAAAATTCATTCAAACTCATCCTTTTGGAAATTGAGTACTGTATACATTAAGTTCAAAATTCAAACACGTATTGTGTTGATTTCCAAGATATTTTAAGTTAGCTATGAATGTGTTGCATCATTTTTGACAGTTTTCTTCAAATTTATGTACAACTATAACCTTCTTCAACTAATCTGTTGTAAGAATTGTTTTGATCTTACTCTTACCAGTTCAACTTGAAATATCTAACCCAACAATATTCGTAATTTGGATTTCAAATTTATTGGAATTACATTACAGAAAAGTATTAATCCAAATCTAATCAGCGTTTGTAAATAAAAACTTTTAAGGAAGTTGAAACTTCTCGTTATTCGAATACGTTTTCATATGAATTTTTCTTATTTCATAAGTTATTGACACCATATATTTCACCAAATGGAAAAGGAAAAAGAAAAAGAAAAATGAAGGGAAAGTTGGTCCATAGAAAGAAAGTGTTGTATCAAAATTGAATAGCTATAGTTCTAAAAAATAAATAAAACACCAGATTCTGCTCTTCTGTATTATGCGGAGATGCTAAAACATGGGCTTTGGGTTCGTATTTTTTACATATCAAATGGCCAATATGTATTATATGTGATGCCCAACTGCATTTTGGGGTCTTACGCAATTGGTTTGCTAGCCTACCACTTGGGCCGGTCTACGATCATAGAACTTATTTACACATTACTTATACACTGCCACATAAGACAAACCAAAGTCTTCTTTTGGGAGATTTAACAGAGTTAAACATTTGACGAATGAAATGAACTTAAAAGGTAGCAATTAGGTGTGTATAAGTTGACTAAACAAAAAGATCAATAAGGAAATGGTACCGTAGAAATTGGGAGTGCATCATATCGACAAGAGTAGAAGCCATGAACATAGATGATCTTATATTTGGCCTTCTCTTTTGGCACACCATGCTCTAAATATGCTAAGTGCCTTCCATCTCTAAGTTTAATTCTATTAGAAGTAATTTGAGGTCCAGTAGGAGATCCACAAATCTTAGGTGGTGGCGGTTGAATAGCTCGATAAGTCCATGCAGCTAAACCAACCAATATAGCAGCCGATACTTTCCTAAATAAACCTGAAATTGCACTCTCATGTATATGCTAGCATCTTTAAGAGTGTTACAAGGAAAAGGGAAAAAAATTCTGGGAAGTCCATTTAACAAAGTTAAAACCTCATGAATTGTCATTTTATCCTTTTCTAGTTTCCAGACTTTTAACCATGGCAAAAATAAAGTGATTCGTATGCTTTAGAAGTACAAAGACATAAAATAGAATTATCGATCAAATTCAGCGATATAAAAAACTTGACATATTCCTAAACATCTAAAAGTACACTGTTGCTAAAATTAGCAACAAGTTGGTAACAAATATGAGCAATGCTAAGAACAATGCTAAAATGATGCAGGAATCTACTAATACTTCTACTTGTGGCATTTCAATATGAGCAATGCTAAGAACAGTCGCCTACAGACGACTGTTCTTATGCACTCGCAGGCTCTCCGAGAAGAATTCAGAAGGCCATATTCATTAAAAAAATTAATAAAAATTTACGGTGGGCGCCACTAAATTTCTCTCAGTGGGCCGACGAGTGCTAGAAACAATCGCCTCTAGGTGATTGTCCTTAGCATTCTCCTTTCAATGATAGCAACAACATTAATACAACAGTTTCCTACTTCAATGCAATTAACTGTCTTTGGACTAATCTGTTGTTCACAAAATATAGGAAACAATTTACCCACAACTCAAAAGCGTTCAACCACTTGATCCAAATATTACATCTTATCTTTCCCAGTAGAATGTTTCTCAACTCCTACTTGTATTATATAGTACATACCATGAATTACAAATTACATTTACGGAAAAGATGGTCAAATTTTTGTAAGTTCCATTTATACAAGTTGCCAAATGCCTAACACACCAAGTTTGCTGCCCTGTCCTATTAAGTATAACCCAACATGTGAAGGGAAGCATGGATACGATGAGAATTGAGAAATTATACTTACATGCGTTGCAAGTAAGCATTCAGATTCCATTCATCAATTCATTATATGATGTTACAGTGAAGTCATACATCCAATTTCCTATCTAAACACCCATTAATAATTTCCAATGCCTATGTTGTATACCGAAAGTGTAATGCTGTTACATAATATTGTAATGCGAATATCATAGAAGAGTAAGACCAAGTTATCTATAAATCAGCGTTGTGGTTCTTAAACAAACAAATAATCAGAAACAGAATAGGTATTTCAGTGACACTGTTGAACGCAAACAACAAAAACCTCAACTCAGTACTCAAACCTAAAAATCCATCAAAATCACACACTTCTATTCTTTCAGACGACACTCATTGTAAGAAGAATTAAAACAACATTAGGTGGTGTTTGATTTGAATGCAAGATTTGCGTTTTGCCGTTTTTACATATTAAACGCACAGGGAGCGAAGAAGCGGATGGAAATTGGCTTTAACGTAAAAACTGAAAATGACTTTTTCTTATTTTCCACTTTTGGGCATCAGAAACTATTTCTTTCTACCCTTCTTCCCCTCACTGGGATAACTAGGATTTTCTTCTCTACCACGCCATTGCGCACGGTTCTCAGGATTACGTTCCTTGCACCACAGTAGAATGATTTAAGCCAATCGCACATTAAATCACCCAAAGTACGCATAAACGTGTTATTTCAGATAATACCCTAACCCACCACGTAAATAACATACTACACGACAAAATGAAAGGAAGAAAAGGGTTCGATGGACGGCCAGTAACCGTATTTCATATTCCCTCTACGGCTACTTTGGTAGCATTCTTTGCTTGAAATAAAGATTAAAGATATATACCAGAGGAAGATGAGTTTGCAGAAAGATGATTTCTTGTATGCGATCTAGCTGACGCAGCCGATACTTTAACCGCCATTGTTTCAGGATCTCCTAAAAAAGGGGTGAAATTTAAGTGGTTGTTTGAAACCTGTAAGTAATATTTTTCAGAATGATACGAGAGATATGGAATTAAACAACGATGACGACGACAGTAGCAACAGTTTACGTGGGCGCCAGTAGCTTGACAGCACTTTAGAGGAAGATGAGTTTACGTGGGCGACAGTAGCTTGAAAACTGTAAGTAATAGTAAAGTAGACAACAACCTTTCATTTGCCAAATCAATTTATTGTGAGTGCTATCACTGTGAGAGTGTGAGTGCTAGTTTATTGACCTCACATAAATTGGGGGGTCCGTATGAGTTTCCTGATTTTCGATTTCCTTCGATAGAGGAAGGAAGTCTCCGTGACCTCACATAAAGTGAGGTCAACAAACTTCTGTTCGTTTATTGTTATCAAAATATCTGTTGTTCACTCCCAAGAATCCCAACTAAGATTTGCTTGTGGTAAGCAAACAATCAAGCATTTTTTAATAAAATATTTAAGTAGAACATTTAAATGGCACATTTAATTTATTTATTTTATAATTAATTAAATATTTGTTTTGTTGTGTAGTATGCATTTAATAATCAAAAATAAAATACAGCAAAGTAATTTTGATATTTCATTCTGTCGTAACAACATGTATTTTACTCAAATACCAACGAAATAAATTGACTACAAAACAAACAAATGAATAAACAAACTGCAATGAACAAATAAATTACATATATACTACTGCTTATTACGGTGGAACTTGTTCAACAGACAACTCATCAGATCAATATCAGAAAGCATCAGCTAGGGCTGTCAATGGGTCGTGTCGAGTCGGGTTTGATTCGGGTCAAATCGGGTTCGGGTCAATTATTAAACGGGTCGGATCAACCCATTTAATAAACGGGTCAAATTATGCCAACCCGAACCCAACCCCTTTATAAATGGGTTGACCCGACCTGACCCGCGTAACCCGTTTACCTAATCGGGTCCGGTCGGATTGACCCATTTAACCCATTTTGACCAGTTTATTTACATAAATCTTTTTATCTCCTACACCTTGCAAAATAAAAGCATGCTGAAATAGAACAATACAATACTTAAAAATACAATACTTAAAAAAGGAAACATACATGATACAATCATTAATACAAACTAGCAATAGAAGATCACCCAATGGATTATACAAATTACAAATACAATGCAATACACTTAAAAGGCAACAAACAATCTAGCAACTTGCAAACAATACAACACTTCACATCAAATGGAACATTCCTTCCGCCTGCATGGATTGAAAAAAAAACAAATCATTGGTTGTATATGAAAATGCTAATTTTGATTACAGCAGCAATGGTATTCAAATTGCTCAATGCTCACCATTAAATTATCACAACTATTGATATATTTGTGCAACTATTGACTTTTGAACTAATCTATTTAATATTAAACAGGTCATGGCGGGTCAAAAACGGGTTTACGGGTCAACCCGAAACCTACCCGTCTATTAAACGGGCCAGAGCGGGTTGGTCCGAAATTGACCTGTTTATAAATGGGTCGGGTCGGGTCGGGTTGTTTCCGTGCGGGTTACGAGTCGTGTTAGAAATTGACAGCCCTAGCGTCAGCACGACACCACATTGTGAAATAACTATATAAGCTCACACCTCTCAATGTCAGTAACACTGGTTTGCATAAAATGACATTCGTCCACTTACCTAGTGAAACGGTCTGTCAGAACCAATGACCGATGCTGAACAGAAGGCATACCTCAGTTGGAGGTGGGGTGTCTAAGCTGAGCCCGTGAGGCATCATAATCATCCAATCGTTGTACATAGATGTGTCTGCAACAGTGAACGGCTGGTGCTGAGTATGAATCGGGGGAGGTGCGTCCCCCAGTATCCGATACCGGCAAGTGCCCTTTTCCTATGTGTTCACCAAATATCTCATCTAGCTTCATAAATTTAAGAGGAACATTTCTTCTAAAACTTTGCTACTTGTTTGCAGCATTGTTCCACGATTCATCAGATCCATCTAGGCAACTCTGCTCTTTATTCCACTCACCTCTCGGAAGTTGTAACAAGTTGACTCATGCCCTCCAAAGATGCTTTAGATTATCGTGTTTATTCTTCATTTGTGCTTCCGACCAGTTGTCATTGAATATTTTTCGATAAATTCCACTGCAACAACAGTCAAAAATGACCAGCTGCTTCCCTTCAAGCACTGGTCGCTAATGCAGATATCAATGAACGTTGTCCTGCATTCATCCGTCCAATTTGCGATAGATATGGACTAAGTAGCACTAGAAGCGATGCTGGATGAGCGAGTCATACTACAGAAAAGACAAAATTTCAAAATCGTTTGAAAAAATCGAAACAACTATATATTGTGGAGAACTAAAAAATAAACGTAATTGTAAATAAATTTACCTAAAAAAAGGCGTTATGGAGGGCCAAAAAAATTAAAATAGAGGAGAAAGGGAGGGAATCTAGTTTTGTGGAGGATGACAGAGGAGAGGGGGTATTTATGGCTAATTGGCTTGTTTTGCTAGATTGATTAGGCGAACGTCACCTAAAAATTTGACAGCTATTATATTTTTTAACAAATAAATATACATATGTGTATATTCATCCCTAATCTTCATGTGTCATCTTTACCTTCTTTACCTATTGAAACTGTTATGGTTGATGGAAGCATCAAGTGTGATACCCCACCACGAGACCTACCCTAATAAAGAGCATCAACGAGTAATGTCATCTATTAGAGCGGAGAATAGGGTGGTTAGGGGAAACCATCCGTAATTTCGTATTAAACGAGTATTGAATATGTGTCTAAAATTTTCTTTTGTTATTCAAGTTGATCGACATACTCAACACGTCTAATATGAAACTGTGATGGTTAAGTATCATATCCAGAATAATATACAACACAGCAAACAGATCACAGAACAGATACATATAAAACATTAGCAGAGTATAACAAACACATGTGCTATAGATACGAGTGGTTATACATGAATCATATAAATACAACACTTGCAAATTACAAATGAGTATACAATACCTCGAATGCAATCATGGAATAATTATGGAAGATAATCCAAAGGTGAAATTTCAAGACCCAACTTAATAGCCAGCCAAACTTGAAATAACTAGGTTTGACTCAAGTATTACATACACGGATCAGTCTAGTTTACATATTAGTTATAGTACATCAGATGAAATATGAATTATAAATAATAATTCATTTTATCCAAAAAGAATTATACAAGCTAAGACAATGATTGGTTTATGAGGTTCTTAAGGCTTAACAGCCTATAATATACCGAAGACAACATGAGCAATCACCAAGCAGAATTTATCTTCATTAAAGAGGCGCTAACTTCTAACTAAGTACCTAAGGTGTAACATTAAGAAAAATCATCGAATGCCAGCAAAACAGCATATAAACTTGCATAAAAGTTTGTTTGGTGATCAGTATATATAAATGAATACCAATTAGCACTACAGTTATAATTGGTTTTAGCCCAGTAAACCAACATAAATAGAACCCAAATATAAAATAGCAACAATACAAAAAATCATAATTATAAGGGCCCAAAACTGCAGAGTCAATAATATCGTTGAATCATCTTTTTGGATTCAAAACATCATGGAAAATAAGATCATAGGATCGAATCATCAAATATTAACATCTGAATCCAAAATAGCAAAGACCATCAATAGTATTAATTTCAATATGAAACATCTTGATATTGCACGTGCATATTCTTTTGCCAAGTACTATATATTAGGAGACTTGTCAGCCTCTAGTCGTGGCCCACCAGCCTTGACCATCGAACCCACCATTTTGATATATATCGAACCCACAGGTCGATAGTTGAATAAGTGACCCAACAATCCATATTTTGGATTGAAGCCCACCAGCTCGATAATTTGAATAAGTGACCGAGCAACCTTTATTCCAACCTACCATCCTTCAACAAACAATAACACCGAACAACTTTGTACATATATCTGTATACCTACAGGACCCACCAACCCCTTGATACCGACATTAACAACATGATGTGTTATAGAATTACGGATAGTAACCAAGCGATGATAACTATGTGTCCCATACCACATGTTCTCACTACTGGTATATTATTTGCTCAACGATTTCACACTAGAAACCATCAATACATCAAATCATTAGAAGCATTAATCATCAAAAACATCAAGTCAACTGCTTCAATTAGATGGGCCTGTAAAATATACCTTCGTGTCCTATACCACGAGGTTCACTATATCTCGTTTAATCGCAAATATGTCTTCTTGAAGGATGCAAAAATGTATGATTTATATATAGAAAATATATTTTGTTTTATGAAAGCGATTTCTAAAATGATTTTGAAATCTAATATTTGACATTTATAATTTCCAAATATAGTTATACTATTATTTTGAGACATTTGTTAATGAAATCCAAAACCAAGAAATTCATTTCGCCTCAAAGCTATAATTTAAAATGTTATCATATACGAATGGAAATTTGTTTAAAACCCGTGCATGTGTAAAAATCATCGTCGAAAATCATCACAAATCAACAATTAAACCAACCGAAAAGTATTTATAATCTACTGATACAAATAACAAAGTGATATATCATTAGTAAACATAGGCATTTAGGAAAGAAAAAACTACATTAAAACACATACAGAAGTAGGAAATGAATCATGCGCAAGTTAATTAGACAGAGTGGGTCGACCCACTATTGAACTGTGTAGACCTAGGGGTCGATCCAAGAGGTAGGTGGGTCGACCCACTTTACGCACTCTCCAATAGGATGAAATCCTACTTCGTTGTCCAGTTTTTATCGATTTCTGAAGCAACTCAAATACAGTTTACAATATGCAATGATCAAACAAGCAGGATCATGATTCTAGCAAAAAAACGAGACATGAATTACATGAAACTAATTGATATTGAGGCAAAAAATAGGTCTTAAAGAATGGCCTAGACAAGGGTTGGTTATAACAAGATTTACTATATCTTCTCCAGTTACAGTATACCATTTCTAGCAATGAATATGAACCCAAACAATCAATTAAACACAAAGAAAATAGTAAACTAGAATGTGTAAGTCTACTGACTCACTAGAGCTTGTATTTGAACGGATTAGGCATCCTATATCTTGCAGCATACAGAAACCTTGACATGCATGGGCAATCTCCTTACTGTAATTTCTTCCTCAGAGAATTTCAGAGAGAAATAACTTGATTTTATACTTAAGATTACTGCTTGGCCAGAGTAGGAGGAGCTTTATCTTTCTCTAGATTTGATTCAGGCAAAAAGAGATTTGTTTGGAGGAGAAAGAAGGCCATTTTCTTTTTCCAAGAGAGGAAAAATATGGCTAGAAGAAGAAGGAGCCCGATAAAAAGAATGTAATTGTTTCTAATTCTAGAAACATCTCTTTGGGCTTGTTGGATTCAATTTATCTACCCATGGATCCAAAAACTCGTGTTACAAATTGTTAATGTTACTAATTTGTCTAATTAGTTATGCAACAACTCTTTACAAGTTTTAATAACAAGCACACTATTAACACAAAATTTTCTTTTTACCAAAACATGTTATAATATTTATAAATCATTTAGACGCCAACGTTAACACAAAACAATAATGTAACCATGTTAGTGAAAATAATTGTTTTTACCTTTTAAAACATATTTATATTTTTATAGATAAAACTAAACACATTATTGATTTAACAAATTAAATCAATGAACTACATAAAATACTTCAAATGTCCAGCCATTGATTCACATTCAATATTGCAATCTCTTTTATTTTATTTTAAATGCAACTCGGTTAATTTACTAATTATAACTATTAATGCAACCAGTTTACTTTTTAAACAACTTACAATTTACTTATGTCTTTAAAAAATTCAGCATTATAGTACTTATTTAAGATTTTGTTAGCCTACTTTGTGAATAAGGCTACATAAAGACCAAAGGCCACTTAATGAAAAGTGTTGATGAGAAGGACACGCACCCAAAGCCCGGTTCTGTTCGGATATTCCTAGGTATGCTAATACGTTGCGGAGCAAAAAAAAAACAGCAGCGCGAAGCCAGAACCGGATCGGTTCAGGACCATCCGATCCATTCCCCTTCCTCTCTACATCATCGATCTGAACCGAAAGCAACTAGACAACAGTTATAAATAACCCACGACTCCAGAAGATGCAGGCGGTTAGGCAACTACTTCCCCACGTTCATCCCTAACTTGATGCACTGTCATCATCTTAGCATCTCCGATCCCAACTTTCCAGGGATAAAGGCCACGTATATCCAAACCGGAGCCTTTCCAGAGAGATTTGCTGCCTATAAATACACCCCCAATGGTCATTTGAAGGGATCTTTTGGAAAATTCAGAGCTCAAACTCTCTTGTCAACCAAATTTCACCATTGTATTCAGATCATCATCAGAATTTGAAGTGAAAATCCATAAATATTAAGTGAAATTATCCATTTTAAAAGTGAGATTGAGTGATTATCATCATTGTTCTTGTATTTGAATCATTCAACAACGAAGTATAAAGTGGACGTAGGCTCTTTAACGCCGAACCACTATAAATTGTGTGTTTTCTTTGTTTTTTCTTTTCTCATTTCAGTTAGATTATCGTTCATTTGGGTGTTAGAGCCAATTTTGGATCTAACATTTTGGTGCTTTCATTGAGAAATCTTTGAATTCTCAGCTTTTTGGGATTATCATTCTAATATTTGGACCCTTAAATTCAAAGAAGTTAATCCTTTGTTTCTGGCATTCTCGAATGCTTGTTGATTGATCTCTGAAGAATTGGATTATATGGCTAAAGGAAAAGGAAAAGAAGTACAAAGCACTCGGTAAAATGAAGCTAGCGAAGATCAGCAGGGCATGGTCGTGACACGGTCACGGGGACAGAGCTCAGGAGCAGACCGATCCGAACCGGATGCTCCGAACCAAATGGATGGCTTGAATCTGAATCCTAACCGAACCGGAGGCTTTGATGTCACTCATACCCCCTCCGAACCGATCCAGTTCTGCTACCTTACTCCGGTCCGATCCGAACGTGGCAGAAGCTGGCACATCTACTCGAGCTCCCACAAATGGTCCGATACCGCCAGTGCCAATTGAGGATCGACCCACTCCCAATGCACTTGCAACCCATAGGGAATTTTCCTGCTTGCTTGATATGCTTGAGAGCACTAGGGATGCTTTGAAGGATCACGAACATGATAGTGTTCTCATGAGAGAAAACATGAAGCTTATGAACAAAGAAATTAGCGAGCTTCGCAGGCAAAGAGCGTCCTCTCCAATACATCGTCCTGCAATGGATCACTCATCATCTTCAAATGAAGAGCTCCCATGTGAAAGGAGGCCATATGAAAGGCCCGAAAACCTTGACCAACTGACATTCGGATCATTGGGGTCCCGCGAAGACGCAGCCCGCCCGACGATCCTAGTTTGAGGGAACCAATGCTGTTACCAATGCGAGGATCACATGCTCTCCCGAGAGATCCAAATATTACCAATCCTACTAGGGGACAACTCCTTCAACCTATTCGTCCTATGAATGACTAGGACCGCAGGAGGCGAGGAGGTTCGGTTACCGATCGGAACCCAAGGGAGTCGCCAGAAGTAGATGATAGACGCATGAGAAGAGAAAGGAGTAAGGAACCTGAACCGGCTCTAACTAATGCAAAAGTAGAAGCAATGATACGTCAAATCATGGCCGATAGCCGTCGGTATACAATTGATGATTGGGGTATTGAGCGCAATCATACCCCGTTTACTGATGACATCCTGAACTTCCAATTCCCTCGACGATTCAATTTGCCACAGATGGATCGATATGCTGGAAGAACAGATCTGAAACAACATCTAATGAGATATGCGTGGTATATGAACGCTGCAGCTGCACCTGACGCTGTAAAGTGTAAAGCCTTCCCAATATATCTAGAGGATGTAGCGTTAATGTGGTTTACTTGACTTCCCCCGCGATCGGTGTCAAGTTTTCAAGAGCTAAGAGAGCTTTTTATGAAACAGTTCCGACTCCACTCCCATAGAGCTAAAAGCGTTATCGAACTGTCCAGAATCAAACAGGCCCTTGGAGAATCTCTGAAATCATGCTTGGACTGCTTCAACTTAGCAGTTACTGAAATAAGCGACCCTCATGAACCAAATATTCTGATGGCCTTGATCAAAGGAGTTGATCCAGATACTAAATTCGGAGGTTACTTAGCTGGAAGTCACCACTGACTAGGAAAACTTTCTACGAAAAGGAGAATATCCGTCTACGACAAGAAGAGATATATGCTAATCGAAAAAGAAAGTCTGATGGAACCACGAGAGAAGATATTCAAAGTAACGTTGTTGTGAAGCAGCCCGGTGTAACACCCCACCTCCGCTAGGGTCACTCTTTCGGGGGCACTAGCTTCTGGGGGGGCGTTAGAACTGGGTAAGCATGCATAATGATATATCAAGGCAGGACAAGAACATAAATATATGTAAAACAGAGTAAGTGAGAATAAAACAGCGGAATATCTCAAACCATCTCAAAACAAGTCTAGTACATCATAAAGTCAACTGCCAAAATAAACATGTCTAGTACATCATTAACAGAAATACTGAAATACATAGTGCTATCCCCAAAAATAAAGATGATAAACCATAGCGAGCTCAATGTCCAGGCATACATGAGCTATCCAGCAAACAAGCAAGCGATCCAAGCTAGGCACCACTGTTCCCTCCCTGAGAACCTGGGGGGGGGGGAACGGAAGAAAAGAAGCGAAAGAAAACAGGTCAGTCAAAAAGACTGGTAAGCCCTACTACGATCAGTCTATAAACTAGTAAAGTTAACATCATGATGGAAACTGAGATGAACATACTGGCAATAGATAAAGGTGTCATCACATAAAGAAGATTAAACTTTGCACCACAGTGTACTAGCAAACTAACATAACAGGTATTGATCCCTCAGCCCAAACTTTGGCCCAATAGCATGAGGTGACCTTAATGCAAGGTCCAGTCCAACGGTCTAGTCGATCGGCTCCCTATAAACCTAACACGTCAAGTGTTGGTGTCCATACGGCCCACATATGGTTGTAGTCAGACTGTGTTGGGTCCACCTTTGGGTGTATCAAGCCCTCGGGTGTCAACCCCAGACACCTAAGCAATAATGCACAGTCTAAACCTACTGGTACCCGTGCCTCGAGTTTGTCCAACACCGAACTACGTGCACATCCGTAGCCCGCCTGGACCTGCACCGCTGTACCACTCAGCCGTCGCTTTGGTCGCTTACATCAGTCCAGTAATCGTGCCCCGCCCTAGCCTAGCCTCTAGGGTTGTGAATGATACCAAACTGGGATTACTGCTGGAACAGACCACGTTGCTAGGGTTTTCTAAGAGGGTTAAGTGTGGTTTAACCCCTCACTAATCATGGATTAAATTAGTTAAGTGTAACCAACAGTTCACCACTTAACCCCATTTAATCCCTCGCATCCCCAAAATTGGTTAAGTATTAGTGGGCCATGACTTAACCCTAATCATGAGGCATTAATTTAATTGTACCTTAACCTCTCACATTAGACTTTGTTGCGGTTACTAGTTAAGCCGGGCGGGTCCGGGTAGCTTTACACCACAACTTGGTCTAACCTCGGGTCCAAGGTACACATGACCAACTTCTCACATTGGGTCCTATTGTTTGTAGCAACTAGTTAAGCCGGTCGGCTCCGGGTAGGTTTACGCTACAGACTCAACCCAACCTCGAGTTGGCCACACTTATGTTTTCTAAGTGTCATGTCCACTTTATTTTTAAACCATAATTACAAGTTTAACAAATACTTGGGTAGACCTAACTTAATAGGTAAATTCCCAAGGGGTAGACCTAACTTAATAGGTAAATTCCCAATCTTATATTTTCATGTATTTTAAGTTTTACCCAAACCCTCCCAACGTCATTCTATCGCTTACATATTCGTTATAACGCATAAAGGATAGAAAGAGGGAACTTGGCACAACATACATGATGAATCTTACATATCATAATAAACATGCATAATATGTTGGACTTGCATAACTTAGCATAGTGAACTTGCATAAACATGCATAACTTGTTAAACTTACAAATCATGGCATAGTGAACTTGCATAAACATGCATAACTTGTTAAACTTGCAAATCATGGCTTAGTGAACTTGCATAAACATGCATAACTTGTTAAACTTGCAAATCATGGCATAGTGAACTTGCATAAACATGCATAACTTGTTAAACTTGCAAATCATGGCTTAGTGAACTTGCATAAACATGCATAACTTGTTAAACTTGCAAATCATGGCATAGTGAACTTGCATAAACATGCATAACTTGTTAAACTTGCAAATCATGGCTTAGTGAACTTACTTGCAAATCATGGCATAGTGAACTTGCATAAACATGCATAACTTGTTAAACTTGCAAATCATGGCTTAGTGAACTTGCATAAACATGCATAACTTATCAAACATGTGTAACATAGCATAGTGAACTCACATAAGCATGCATAACTCATTAAACATGCATAACATAGCATAGTGAACTCGCATAAGCATGCATAACTTATTAAACATGCATAAATCCC
Organism: Allium sativum; assembly: GCA_030737875.1. Lineage (NCBI taxonomy): Eukaryota > Viridiplantae > Streptophyta > Magnoliopsida > Asparagales > Amaryllidaceae > Allium > Allium sativum. The sequence continues at coordinate 8,001,112 of CM060926.1, read as the reverse complement.
AACTTTCATCACATATTAACTTTAGAGTTTCTAAAATGAAGGTAAGAGGGCTTACAAATATTATGAAGACACAAATCTACTAATAAAGATTGAGAAGCCCTTTTATGCAAGCATATAAAAACCCAAAACAAAGCTCCAATTAACAAAAATCCCAAAAACTCTAGCTTAGCAAATAAAGCTTGCAACTTGATGATGTATGCAAGCTAATGATCATTCATACAACTTAGAAATGCTTGTATGAACATCAAAATCTTCATAGGAATAATTTTTGAAGAGAATGGAGGCTAGGGTTTTTAGGTGGAGGCCATTTGAGAATTCAATTTGACATAGTTTGGTTGCTAGAATGAATAATGAGGTTTTAGGGTAGGATTAGGGGCTTATTTATAGAAGATTAGAGTGTTTTTAGCCCTAGGATTAACCCTAGGTTAGTTTAGGTCCGTCAGATTTCGGAATTCTCTAGAACCAAGCCACAAGACCAAGCCCAAATCAAAATGGTGCGCCAGGCAAAAGTGCCTGGCCACCCCGTGTCGGCAGGGCTGTCGACAGGGCAGTCGACACCCTTAGACCCCTGTCGACATGCCTGTCGACATGGGGGTCCTGGCGGGAGTTTTCTCGCCTGACGCCAGTTAGCCCTAATCCTTGTTTTTAATTTAAAATTTAAATCTGTTTTTAACATGGAAATCTCTGAAAACTTCAATGGGCCTTAACTGGGTCATACGGACTCCGATTTTCGAAAACTCGGACTCTATTTCGCGTATTTTTCCGAGACGAACGCAATGGCATAGCCCGTTTCCCTTGATTCGGATTTTAGAATTAAATTCTGCCTCGATTTATGTTATAACAGGTTATTTAAAATACGGGTTGTTACATTCTCCCCTCCTTAAAGGATTTCGTCCCCGAAATCTTCAAGTTAGGAAGAACGTATTCTACCATCCAATCATCCATCTACTCAAAGCATCATCCACGGGCAATCATTGTCCTTAAAAGATTCTAAATGCTGTATGAACATATGCAAAAGTGTGTGTATATGTACTTATCTAATGCAAAGATCAATGCAAAATATGTTAGTGAAATGTATCCATATGTATGCAAATCCCTAACATAATGCATAATATCTACATGCGTGCTCAATCATACATCCATATGCAACATCCATGTGATTGCATACAAATTTCATCCAAGAATAAGCATAAACACTCATGCACATGCAATATGAGGAGTGTGTGAGCCGATCTAGTGCCTAATGTGTATCATGCATCCACGAGTAACCACTTGCAAACACTTGCAACCACTTGCAACCATCAAACATAACATGTCTCAAACACATGTTTCATCCAAAGGGTTTCTATCTAAGGTTCTCATGACAAGATTAGCGCGATAACTAGATAAACATGGATAGCAAAGAGAAAGATATGCTAACAAAGGAAAGAGATTGAGAGTGTACCCTCAAAAAGGAATGGATAAAGCCCACGCATCTTCTCCTCGGTTTCCCAAGTCGCGTCTTCTTCGGCTTCACCCCATTGAACCTTCACCAGCTTGACCTCTCGATTCCTTAGCGTCTTGGTCTCCGTCCCCAAGATACGAATCGGAGCTCTCCTCAAAGTTGCCTCTTTCTCTACTTCCACGTCTTCAAGAATGCTAGGTTCAACCACCTCAGCGGACTCATGTAGGCACTTTCGGAGATGCGAGACATGAAAGACATTATGCACTACGGACAGCTTCTCGGGCAACTACACTTTATAAGCCATCTTCCCAATTCTCTCTATGATAGGGAAGGGTCCAACAAATCTCGGGGCTAACTTCCCAACAGCTCCAAATCGGACTACATTCCGCAAAGGAGAAACCTTTACGAAAACCATATCCCCAACATCAAACTCCAAATCGGATCTTCGCTTATCAGCATAGGATTTCTGTCGGTCTTGGGCCGCCTTCATCCGTCTTCTAATCAACTCGACCTTCTCGGATGTATCTCTAATCATGTCGGGTCCAAGTATAAGCTTATCTGTAGTCTCCCACCAACATGTGGGTGACTTGCACGGCCTCCCATATAAAGCTTCAAATGGTGCCATCCCTATGCTCGCCTGATAACTGTTATTATATGCAAACTCAACAAGAGGAAGATGGTCTTCCCAAGCACCACCAAAATCCAGAATGCAAAGCCTCAACAAGTCCTCAAGTACCCTATTCACCCTTTCTGTTTGGCCGTCTGTTTGTGGGTGATAGGCCATACTCAGGTTCAACCTCGTGCCCATAGCTTCCTGCAAACTGTTCCAGAACTGACTAGTAAAGATGGGGTCTCGGTCACTGACTATGCTGGAAGGGACTCCATGTAGTCGTACTATCTCACGAAAATATACTGATGCTAGTCCAGATGCGGTCCTTTTGCTCTTCACCGGAATGAAATGAGCACTCTTCGTAAGCCTATCTACAATGACCCATATGCTCGTATTCCCTTTCCTTGACCTTGGAAGCCCATCAATAAAGTCCATAGAAATACTCTCCCACTTCCATAGCGGGACCTCTAGAGGATGCAATAGCCCACTGGGCTTCTTCGACTCGGCTTTTACTCTCTGACAGACAACACATCTAGAGACAAACCCTGCCACATCCTTCTTCATTCCAGGCCAGAAGAAAATGCGCTTCATATCCTTATACATCTTATCTCCACCCGGATGTATAGTCAACTTGGAGCGATGTGCTTCATCAAGAACTTTCCTCACCAAGTCTTCTATCATCGGAACACAAAGCCTTCCGTCTCTCCTCAGCCAACCCTTATCATCTATAGAATATCGAGCAAGGTGACTAGATGTCTCCCCTCGAATCAGCTTATCCATGATCTCAATTATCTGAGGGTCTTCCTTCTGCGAAGCCCCAACTTGATCCAGAAGGGTAGGCCTGAGCTCTAGAGATGCTAAAGAACCGGTCATCGACTCAACTGTCAAAGAAAAATCAAAGGTTGCCAAGAACTCTAAATTCTTCATCTCAACAAATAGAGGACTTAGTGTCAACCTTTTTCTACTCAACGCATCCGCTACAACATTCCCCTTGCCAGGGGTATAGGCTATATCAAAATCATAGGACGCCAAGAATTCCATCCATCTCTGCTGTCTCAAGTTCAGATCCTTCTGCGAAAAGAGATACTTCAAAGACTTATGATCAGTATACAGCTCAAATCTCTCTCCCAGAAGATAATGACGCCAAGCCTTGAGTGCATATACTATCGCTGCCAGCTCTAGATCATGAGTGGGATAATTCTTCTCATGCACCTTAAGTTGCCTCCCACCAAAACATATAACTCTGCCCTCCTGCATCAGAACGGCGCCCAATCCCGTGCCACAAGCATCAGTGTACACGGTAAACATCTTACCACCATCGGGTAAAGCTAGAACTGGTGCTGAGGTAAGGGCTCTCTTGAGTCTCTAAAAAGCAAGCTCACAATCCATATCCCAAGCAAAAACTAAGTTCTTCTTCGTCAACTTAGTAAGAGGAGCGGATATCTTCGCGAAGTCCTTGATGAACTTCCGGTAAAAACCCGCAAGACCTAGAAAACTTCTCACCTCGGTTGCATTCCTTGGAGTCTTCCAATCCTGGACTGCAACCACCTTAGCGGGATCCACCGCTAAGCCTTGCTTGGATACGATATGCCCAAGGAATCTAACTTCCCTTCTCCAAAAGTGACACTTGGAGAACTTGGCCTTTAACTGATGCGCTCTAAGCGTATCCATCACCTCTACAAGATGCCTCGCGTGCTCTTCTTCATCCTTGGAGAAGATCAGAATATCATCCACAAAGACCACGACAAATTTGTTCAAGAACTCCCGAAACACCCTACTCATCAAGTCCACAAAATACGCGGGTGCATTCGTCAAACCGAACGGCATAACAAGCCATTCAAAGAATCCATCTGGAGTTCTGAATGCAGTCTTGTCTATACTATCTTCAGCCACTCTGAGCTGATGAAATCCAGTAGCAAGATCAAGCTGAGAGAAAACAGAAGCACCAACAAGCTGGTCAAAAAGATCATCGATTCTCGGTAACGGGTGTCTGTTCTTCTTAGTCAGCTTATTCAATTCTCTATAATCCACACAGAGTCGAAGAGAACCATCTGCCTTAGTAGCAAACACCACAGGCGCTCCCCATTCGGATATACTTCGTCTGATGAAGTTCTTTTCAAGCAACTCTTTCACTTGCTTGCTTAGCTCCCGTCTCTCATGCGGAGCCATGTGCCGAACGGGAAAAGAAACAGGCTTAGCATTATCCACCAGATAAATGCGAAAATCAATTTCTCGTTTAGGGGGCAACCCCTTAACTTCTTCAAAAACATCTGGATAATCTCGGACCACCCTTACAGACTGAAGGGCTTCCTCTGACGAGTCGAGAGATTCAAGATAGCACAACATGACGGGATCCTTCGGATTGCATGAAATCTCTAAGGTGTTGCCAAGGCGAGTCACAAGCCTCACAACCCTATGCTCACAATCAAGAATGGCTCCATATCGGGACAGCCAATCCATGCCCAGTATCAATCCGTATCCCCTAAAACCAAGAACATACGCACTACACAAGAACTCTACACTGAGTATAGAGATCCTCAGATCCTCACATATCATAGATAGATGAGCAGAACCCCCAATGGGATTCGAAACACAAACAGGATCATCCACTAAGCTAGTACTAAGGTGCAAGCTATCAACAAGATCAGATGAAATAAAGCTATGTGATGCACCAGAATCAAACAAGGTACGAACTGGAAGATCAGAAACATAAACAAGGTTCTCAACAGAAACACTACCTCGATCGGGAACTGGAGCAGTATTGAGAGCATGAACTTGCCCTCCTGAAGGTCCAGCCTGTCCTTTCTTCTTCGGGCATTCATTGCTGAAGTGTCCAGTCTCACCACAGGAAAAACATCCACCACTAAGCTTCCTTTTCTTCTTCCTACAATCCTTAGCAAAGTGTCCAGGCACACCACAGTAATTGCACTTTCCCTTGCCTTTGTTGTTGTTCCCCTTCTTGTTCTTGCTCTGATTCCCCTGACTGCTTTGACCACCTTGATTGCCTTTACCTTGAGAATCAGTCTTCTTTGCTTGAGTGTCACTCGACTTAATCTCTTTCTTCCCATCTCCCTGAAGTAGAGCCATATTGACCAAACTCTCAAAAGTAGCCCCATGCGGAATATGTGACATTGCCAAACCCTGCAGCGGCTCATTCAACCCTCTAGCAAATCGAAGAGCCTTCTTCTCAGGAGTGTTCACCATATCCAAACCAAAACGGGCTAGCTGATTAAACTTGTTCACATACTCCTTGACAGACATATCACCTTGCTTTAATGCAATGAACTTCTCCATCTGTAAATTCGCCTCAGCAGAAGATAGAAACTTGGCCACAAATCTAGCCCTCAAATCGGCCCAAGTCTCGACGGGCCTCGTCCCATTGGTGACTTCCCACCAATAGGCTGCTTCATCCTTCAAAAGCCACACTGTCAATAAGATTTTCCTCTCGTCATCAATCCCAAAGATAGCAAACAAGTCCTCAGTGTCTTTCAGCCAATTCCTAGCTTCAACAAAAGATTCCGTGCCTAGGAAATTCTTGCCTCCCATCGCCTTGAAGTCTTTACAAACCTTCGTGAACTCAACCTGAGGATGCTGAGGGGGAGGAGGAGGAAGAGGAGCCTCAGCAACAGGAGGAGGAACATTAGCAACGGGAGGTGGAATATTAACTGCTGGAGGAGGAGGAGCAGGAACCACCGGAGGAGGGACATTAGGGGTAGGATTCTCAACTACAGGAGGAGGAGTGGGAGTAGGGTTTGCGGGGCCGGCTGCCGCCCTAGCTTCTAGAAGTCTCCTATACCAGAGTGGTACGTTTACTCCATCCGGGATGGAAAGATTCTCAGCCATACTGAAACGAAAGATAAGATAAGATTAGGTCAAGGGAACGAAGGATAACGCTAATGGCTTTTTGGGGAATAGCCTTTTAAAATACTAGACTTTTCTTTGGAAAATACTTTATACTTGTTTTGAAAATAGTTTTTCAAAAGTCTTTTAAAAACTTTTTGTTCTTTCTTGTAAACCATATGCTCTGATACCAAATTTGTAACACCCCACCTCCGCTAGGGTCACTCTTTCGGGGGCACTAGCTTCTGGGGGGCGTTAGAACTGGGTAAGCATGCATAATGATATATCAAGGCAGAACAAGAACATAAATATATGTAAAACAGAGTAAGTGAGAATAAAACAGCGGAATATCTCAAACCATCTCAAAACAAGTCTAGTACATCATAAAGTCAACTGCCAAAATAAACATGTCTAGTACATCATAAACAGAAATACTGAAATACATAGTGCTATCCCCAAAAATAAAGATGATAAACCATAGCGAGCTCAATGTCCAGGCATACATGAGCTATCCAGCAAACAAGCAAGCGATCCAAGCTAGGCACCACTGTTCCCTCCCTGAGAACCTGGGGGGGGGGGGGAACGGAAGAAAAGAAGCGAAAGAAAACAGGTCAGTCAAAAAGACTGGTAAGCCCTACTACGATCAGTCTATAAACTAGTAAAGTTAACATCATGATGGAAACTGAGATGAACATACTGGCAATAGATAAAGGTGTCATCACATAAAGAAGATTAAGCTTTGCACCACAGTGTACTAGCAAACTAACATAACATGTATTGATCCCTCAGCCCAAACTTTGGCCCAATAGCATGAGGTGACCTTAATGCAAGGTCCAGCCCAACGGTCTAGTCGATCGGCTCCCTATAAACCTAACACGCCAAGTGTTGGTGTCCATACGGCCCACATATGGTTGTAGTCAGATTGTGCTGGGTCCACCTTTGGGTGTATCAAGCCCTCGGGTGTCAACCCCAGACACCTAAGCAATAATGCACAGTCTAAACCTACTGGTACCCGTGCCTCGAGTTTGTCCAACACCGAACTACGTGCACGTCCGTAGCCCGCCTGGACCCGCACCGCTGTACCACTCAGCCGTCGCTTTGGTCGCTTACATCAGTCCAGTAATCGTGCCCCGCCCTAGCCTAGCCTCTAGGGTTGTGAATGATACCAAACTGGGATTACTGCTGGAACAGACCACGTTGCTAGGGTTTTCTAAGAGGGTTAAGTGTGGTTTAACCCCTCACTAATCATGGATTAAATTAGTTAAGTGTAACCAACAGTTCACCACTTAACCCCATTTAATCCCTCGCATCCCCAAAATTGGTTAAGTATTAGTGGGCCATGACTTAACCCTAATCATGAGGCATTAATTTAATTGTACCTTAACCTCTCACATTAGACTTTGTTGCGGTTACTAGTTAAGCCGGGCGGGTCCGGGTAGCTTTACACCACAACTTGGTCTAACCTCGGGTCCAAGGTACACATGACCAACTTCTCACATTGGGTCCTATTATTTGTAGCAACTAGTTAAGCCGGTCGGCTCCGGGTAGGTTTACGCTACAGACTCAACCCAACCTCGAGTTGGCCACACTTATGTTTTCTAAGTGTCATGTCCACTTTATTTTTAAACCATAATTACAAGTTTAACAAATACTTGGGTAGACCTAACTTAATAGGTAAATTCCCAAGGGGTAGACCTAACTTAATAGGTAAATTCCCAATCTTATATTTTCATGTATTTTAAGTTTTACCCAAACCCTCCCAACGTCATTCTATCGCTTACATATTCGTTATAACGCATAAAGGATAGAAAGAGGGAACTTGGCACAACATACATGATGAATCTTACATATCATAATAAACATGCATAATATGTTGGACTTGCATAACTTAGCATAGTGAACTTGCATAAACATGCATAACTTGTTAAACTTACAAATCATGGCATAGTGAACTTGCATAAACATGCATAACTTGTTAAACTTGCAAATCATGGCTTAGTGAACTTGCATAAACATGCATAACTTGTTAAACTTGCAAATCATGGCATAGTGAACTTGCATAAACATGCATAACTTGTTAAACTTGCAAATCATGGCTTAGTGAACTTGCATAAACATGCATAACTTGTTAAACTTGCAAATCATGGCATAGTGAACTTGCATAAACATGCATAACTTGTTAAACTTGCAAATCATGGCTTAGTGAACTTGCATAAACATGCATAACTTATCAAACATGTGTAACATAGCATAGTGAACTCACATAAGCATGCATAACTCATTAAACATGCATAACATAGCATAGTGAACTCGCATAAGCATGCATAACTTATTAAACATGCATAAATCCCAACTTTCATCACATATTAACTTTAGAGTTTCTAAAATGAAGGTAAGAGGGCTTACAAATATTATGAAGACACAAATCTACTAATAAAGATTGAGAAGCCCTTTTATGCAAGCATATAAAAACCCAAAACAAAGCTCCAATTAACAAAAATCCCAAAAACTCTAGCTTAGCAAATAAAGCTTGCAACTTGATGATGTATGCAAGCTAATGATCATTCATACAACTTAGAAATGCTTGTATGAACATCAAAATCTTCATAGGAATAATTTTTGAAGAGAATGGAGGCTAGGGTTTTTAGGTGGAGGCCATTTGAGAATTCAATTTGACATAGTTTGGTTGCTAGAATGAATAATGAGGTTTTAGGGTAGGATTAGGGGCTTATTTATAGAAGATTAGAGTGTTTTTAGCCCTAGGATTAACCCTAGGTTAGTTTAGGTCCGTCAGATTTCGGAATTCTCTAGAACCAAGCCACAAGACCAAGCCCAAATCAAAATGGTGCGCCAGGCAAAAGTGCATGGCCACCCCGTGTCGACAGGGCTGTCGACAGGGCAGTCGACACCCTTAGACCCCTGTCGACATGCCTGTCGACATGGGGGTCCTGGCGGGAGTTTTCCCGCCTGACGCCAGTTAGCCCTAATCCTTGTTTTTAATTTAAAATTTAAATCTGTTTTTAACATGGAAATCTCTGAAAACTTCAATGGGCCTTAACTGGGTCATACGGACTCCGATTTTCGAAAACTCGGACTCTATTTCGCGTATTTTTCCAAGACGAACGCAATGGCATAGCCCGTTTCCCTTGATTCGGATTTTAGAATTAAATTCTGCCTCGATTTATGTTATAACAGGTTATTTAAAATACGGGTTGTTACACCCGGTGACAGCTCAGGAAAAGTCGAGGTGAATGTTGGTAACACAAACAAAGGAAATAACAATAGGAATGGAAATGGAAATAGGAGAATGGAGGAAGTAACTCGGGAAAAAGGCCTCGATTCTAAACCTTTGAAAATTATACACCACTGAATGACACATTGGAAAACATTTACCTGGATACTTACAACGTCTTGCAATATAAAAGCCTCCGCCCCGAGATTCTGTGGAGAAGGAGATGGCTACTGGAAAATTTTGTTTGTTTCATGGAACATGTGTACATTCTACTAATGAATGCCGACATTTGAGAGACGTTGTCGAAAATCTGCTGCGAGAAGGAAAATTAGACGAATACAAGGTTGCCCCAAGAGATGGGAGCAGGGAGGACAAGCCCTGAATCCAAATCAACCTGCTCCTAAGCCCACCTCTCAAAAAAAGGTAAAGGAATTGTTATCGATACTATAGTGGGAGGACCTCACCCCTCTGCCCATAGTTATAGGGCTATGGACCAATACGTCAATGCGGTTAAGCACCTTGGAGTGGGAGAATGCAGAAACCTCGAAGACGTCGCCCCGGTGAAACAACAGAAAACAATGTCGGTGTCATATTTCGTAAAAAGATGATTCTGGAATTGAATCACCCACAAAGGACCCATTGGTGATCACTACTACTATCGGTCCAGCTCTGGTTCACAAAGTAATGATGGATATGAGAGTTCGGTTAATATTCTCTTTAAAAAAGCATTCAATCAGATGAAACTTGAAGCGAAAGACTTGAAGCCTTGCGAGGGATGGATACGCGACTTCAATGGAGCATCAACTGCCCCCAATGGGATATGTAGAATTGTCTGTGACATTAGGAGAAGGGGATCGCAGAAGGGTGAGAATTCTCCCCTTTGTAGTTATGGACATTGAATTGCCCTATAACGCTTTTTTGGGTCGACCAACCCTCATAGAATTCAGGGCTTATATTGCACCTTGGTGCTTATTGCTAAAATTCCCAACCGAGTCATGAGTGGGAGTGATGAGAGGTGATCAAGCCACCAGACGAGCCTGTTACATGACCGAATTAAAGACGTTGATGAAAGGATTAAGCCTCGAAGCTAAAGACGCCCCCTCCCCTACGAAGGAGGGTTCAGCACGACAACTAAAGGGATCAGCCCCGAGGGAGCTGCCCCGAGGACTGCCCGAGGACATATATCCCAGAGAGGATGAAGAGCCTGGGGACAGAAAGGCGACTCCCAATGAAACGACAGTGGATATTCCCATTGACGACGTTGATCCCACAAAGGTTTTGAAGATTGGAACCCAGTTGGATCCATTCTGAGCAAAGTAATTGACTGATTTTCTGAAGGAAAATTTAAATGTGTTAGCATGGACCCATGCTGACATGTGTGGGATATCTCCATCCGTTATGAGTCACTCATTGAGTATTAATCCAAAGCATCCACCCATTAAACAGAAGAGACGTATGTTAGGCCCGGAGAGGTCGGCAGCTCTAAAAGAAGTGGAGAAGTTGAAAGATAATGGGTTCATTAGAGATTCGACATATCCCGACTGGATATCGAATCCTATTTTGGTCAAGAAATCAAATGGAAAATGTAGAACATGCATTGATTTTTCGGACTTAAACAAAGCTTGTCCAAAGGATAGTTTTCCACTCCCTAGGATTGACCAGCTAGTAGACTCGACGGTCGGACACGAACTTCTTTCCTTTATGGACGCATATTCAGGATATAACTAGATCCCGATGCATGTGCTGGATCAAGAGCACACGAGTTTTATAACAAATTTGGGGTTGTATTGCTCTGTGGTGATGCCATTCGGACTAAAGAATGTCGGAGCCACATATCAGCGCCTGGTAAATCGAATGTTCTATAACCAGATTGGAAAAACCATGGAAGAATATGTAGATGACATGCTCATGAAATCCAGGCAATCCTCTAGTCATACACAAGATTTAGCGGAGATGTTTGATATCTTACGGAGATACGGGATGAAGTTGAACCCCTTAAAGTGCTCGTTTGGGGTGGCATCTAGAAAGTTTCTCGGTTTCATCGTGAGTTCTCGAGGAATTGAAGTCAATCCTAACCAGATAGCGGCAATAGGAAATATAGAAGAACCACAAAAGATTAGGGATGTTCAAAAAGCCAGTGGATCATGAAGATCTATTCGTTTATCTGGCGGTGTCATCTCATGTTGTCAGCACAGCTTTGGTGCGTGAAGAAGACAAGGTCCAGAGGCCAGTATATTACATAAGTTTGAAGTCAGCAGCAGCGGAACGTAATTATCCAAGAATAGAAAAGATTGCCTACAGCCTCTTGATTGCCTCCTGAAAGCTCCGACATTATTTCCAATCTCATGCGATAGTTATATATACAGATCAACCTTTAAGACAAGTCCTACAAAGACCCAAGCATCGGGACGATTACTTAAGTGGAATATCGAATTGAGCCAATTTGATTTGAATTTCCAACCAAGGAGGTCAATAAGGGGCAGGCTTTGGCCGACTTCATAGCAGAATTCATGATTCCTGAATAAGAAACGGTGAATGACAATGTTGTTACTTCAGAGCACGAGTTACACATGGGGCCAAGAATGATCGAAGATCCGACGCCGGAGTTTTTTTTATCACTCCTGAAGGACGATCCATTTACTACGCCCTGCGATTGGAATTTCCTGCCACCAATAATGATTCCGAGTATGAGGCCCTGATTGCCGGGCCGAAACTCGCCAAGGAATTTGGAGTAAGAACATTAGGCATATTTTGTGACTCCAAGATAGTTGTCTGCCAGGGTCGGAAGGAGTTTGTGACCAAGGGACTTTGACTCGTTACTTATCTTGGAAAGTAGAGGAGTTACTGGACAATTTGGAACATTACAGTATAACACACATTCCGCGAGCGGAAAATCAGAAGGCAGACCGACTGGTTAAGCTAGCAAGTTCTGACAACCCTGAAGAAACCGAAATGGTACCAATAGAGTTATTGGAGTCACCAAGCTTCGACCTAATGGAAGTCGAATTAGCCCTGGAAGCTGAGCCAGAAAGGGAGTCTTGGATGACACCAATTAAGAACTTCCTAAAGAGCGGAATTCTCCCATCGAAGAAGAGCGAGAGACGAGTTGTAACATGTAAAGCTGTAAGATACGTTTTACAGGATGACGCCCTTTATCGGCAAGGATTTTCTATGCCTTTGTTATGGTGTATAGCACACGACGACATCAAGTGTGTACTAAGAGAAGTACATGAAGGTGAGTGCGGAGATTATACCGGGGGTCCAACCCTAGCAAAGAAAGTTTTGCAGTGCTGATATTTTTGGCCTACCATGAATAAAGATGCAGCTGATCACTCACGACGCTGCGACAAATGTCAGAGACTCGCAAAAGTTCCAAGAGCACCTCCAAAACAACTCAAATCAATGGTCAGCCCGTGTCCATTCGCGATGTGGGGATTAAACATCATCGGGACCCTGCCGATTGCTAAGGGAGGAGCTAAATACGCGATCATCGCCATCGATTATTTCACAAAGTGGGTGGAAGCCGGACCTTTAACCATGATCACGGCAAGGAAGGTGATAAGCTTTGTGGTCAGAAATATTATTGTTGGTTTGGGATACCAAAAACCATTATAACTGATAATGGAACCCAATTTGACAGTGCCGAATTTAGAAACTTCTGTCAAAAATATAAGATTGATAAGAGGTATACCACCGTAGCTCACCCGCAATCGAATGGACAGGTTGAAGTAATGAACAAAGTCATTAAGTCTATTCTTAAGAAGCAGTTAGAGTGGGCCAAAGCCATGTGAGTGGATGAGTTGTCGCTAGCTTTGTGGGCCTATCGAACAAATTTTAAGACGGCTACTCGCCATACTCCTTTTTCACTCTCCTTCGGATCAGTGGCGGTGATCTCGGTGGAACTTAAAGTCCCCTCTCATAGGGTGACATACTATGACCCAATGACGGATAGAGAACTCCTCCTAGAATCCCTCGACGTGGTTGAAGAAAAGAGGGACGAAGCAGACTTACGTGCTTCAAGGCATCGATGCCAAGTGGCACGTTATTATGACAAAAGGGTTCGCTCTAGGACTTTCGAACCAGGAGACTTGGTACTGAAGCGAGTCTTTCCACCTCCAGTCCATCTAGGCCCAAAGTGGGAAAGGCCATACACCATCCAATGGAAACTTGAAACGAGAACCTTCAAGTCGGTGAAGAAGTTCCTAAAGCTTGGAACGCCCAACATTTGCGGTGATATTTGATTTGAGATTGTACTATTTTCTTTTATTTCATAGGCCATGTTAAAGGGCATGTCATGCCTAGAAAAGTCTGTTTATATGAACAAAGATTATGAAGTGGATGTAGGCTACGACTTAGCTGAACCACCATAAAAATATCGTGTGTCATCTATTTTTCTGCATTGTTTTCATTATTTCTTGTGAATTTTCTGCCCTAATTATGGAATATTAAATATTAAATTGAATCTAAAAAGTTAAGGGCAATGCATGTGCAGGGGCAAACGAAACGACAGTTTGCATAACGAAATAAAAGGAACGGGAAGTCAAAGTTCTTAACTCTAACTCTCGTGGGTTGAGAGAGAGTATAAAGGACGGGAAGACGACGTCCTTTGAGGCATGATGGTGCACCCGAAAAGAGACCTCCTTGATGACACTCTAACCTGATTATGCGACATGAGAGTATAAAGATGCAAAAGGAATAAGCATCAACGACAAAGGAAACTTGACCCCACCCGAGAGTCGGGGGCAACTAAATATTAAAGCTAATCAATCTCGAACAAAGCCTTAGACAAGCCATTTATTCAAGATTGATAAGGGACATACACATGCATATCCCCAGCATATATTGTCTATCATCTAGTAGTAATGACTTTAAATATGACATGTTGTTTATCTGCATTTTTACTTAAATGATGAATTTTCAAACATTTGACATTGCAGGAAGTAAACTAATTTATTCACAAGTACGTGAATTTACATAGGAAAACTAAATAAAAGATGCGAGGGCTGCACTCGCTACAACAACAGCGGACCAGTGGGTAGACAAAACAAGAGACAAGATTCGCTTTCACTTCTATTTCGAGGCAGACTTAGCTTTTTTAGCGGCTTTAAGTGTGTCTTGTGCCTCTCTTTCGGCATCCGTCATGATGCACTTGTGTTTCTTCTTCCCTGCAGCTGGAGGGCTAGGATCAGCAGGAGTCTTACTGGCCAGTTCCTCGGTGATTGACCTACCCGATAATTTGATAACTATTTTAGATTTGGGGTCAACCATTGCTAAAGGTTTGGGATCTCCGAGTTCCACTTCTTTGGTCTTTTCTTTCAGACCCGTATCCTGCTTGGTTTTCATCTCCACCGAAGTCATATTGTCAGTATTCCCCGAGTCCCCAGTCACAACAACATCAATGTCCTCTTCATGCTCGTCGTCACCATCATCTTCTATCAGGGAATCTATCGTCTCCCCATACTGAAAAGTCTCAGTAATAGAAGGAATGGGAACTTTATCAGTAACCTCCTCCTTCTCGCCCTTAGCTCCTCCTCCAGATTTCGCAGCATTAGCTTCATCCCATTCCTCCTGAGTCTCTTCGATGGACTTCTCACTGACGACTATCTTCTATTGCTCATCGGTCTTGTCAGTTGGCTCAAACCTACAGAACGAGAAGCGACAGTTATTAACTCAGGAGAAAACAAGGGATATTCAATTGATTGACCAATAATACGATGAAAGGTGGAAATAGCTTTGACAAATTGGGGTGAAAATGTAGAGATACCTTCTGATGATTTCTCGATTGGGGTGGCTACCGTCTCTGGTGCTAATTCAGGTATAGGAGATAAAAGAGGCTCTTAAGGAATTCCTGGATTCTCGGGATCATATTCGTCCACTCCGGTAGCCTCGACGGCAGCAGAAGAAGAACCAGATTCAATAATATTTTTGCCTTTGGCCTGACGTTTCTCTTCCTCCATGGCAGCAGCAATAAGTCGGCGTCCTTCGGCCAAACGTACCGGTTCCTCACTCTTAAGGACCTTCTCCATAAGCTTGTTTTCGTCAATGGAGTCCACTCTGAGTTCATTCTTTTCCCACTCGATGATTTGGTCCCATACGTAAACTAGAGTTGTCAGGTAATCCTCGATCCAGGAAATATCCCGACGACGGATCATCTGAGTGAAGAATTCTATCATCAACTCACTATAACCGTTCAGCTCCTTCTGTGCCTCGAAAAGTTTCTTTTGAACTTCTTCGGCAGACTTAATGGCAATACTTGTATTTCCCTCGGCCAAGACTGCTCTAGATTCAGCCTCTAGTAGCTTCGCTTCTAGTTCGGCATTTCGCTTGGCCAAATTAGTATTTTTCTTCTCTAACTCAGTCTTTTCTCGCTCAAGGGTAGAGCAAGCCAACTGTACTTTGATGTGATCAGATTTAACATCTTCAACTTGCTTCTTTAGGTCTAGACGCTCTTGGCTATGAGTCTCCAAGCAAGTGTGGTAACGCTTCTGTAGTTCATCGTGTTGTTTTATATAGTTGTCGAGATCCCGTTGAGCGTGAGCAAGCTGAGTCTGTGCATTTTCTAAGTCTTTCTCTGAGTTTTCAGGATGCGTTCATCATAATTGGCCATTTCCTTCATTTGGTCAATATCAGTGATTAAATCGCGAATAATCTTAGAAAGGTTGCGCGAATATCTGTACATCTCTGTGTATTGCTTATCCACTAAGTCATCTTCGCTTTGGCATCGTCCGCCCACTTTGAAGGAATAGGCTCAAGGGTAGGAATAAATTGCAAGTGATCGAAATAGTGGTCTGGGAATTGCTTTTTTAAATATGCCAGTTTTGCTTTGGCATCAGAATCAAGCGGCATGGACTTGGATATGGATAGCTCGACGTTCCTTGGCTTAGCGGGTACAATGGATGCATCGTCTTTACTCGGCCTTTTCTCGACTTGTTTGTACTTATCTTGCGAATTTGTACATTTCGACGGTGGTTTCTCTTGGGGTTGCTTATCCTTAGGAGGAACTGAATCTTTGGATTGTGGTCTATCCCCTTCACGACGGTCTTGGTGGCCCTTATGCTTGTCTAGATCTGCCCGACGAGGAGAACGAGAGCACGAAGAATGAGAACGGTTGGAATCACAATGCCTCCTGTCATCCCTGCCGCGGCTCTCGCGACAATCATGCTCAGTATCAGAATCTTATCTGGGCACATTGGTGCGGATTTTCCCAATATCATAGCGGGGATGTACCATGGTTCCTACAAAACAACATATATAAAGTTCAAAACCAGTATTTATATAAAGCATAAGTGCTCAGACATGCGGTGCTAATGTGTTGTGCACATCCTAAGTGGTATTCCCCCCCAAACCAACCAGAGCCTGAAGTTAGGCTAGCATGTGTGGTCTCCTTAGGCTTCGCAGGAGTAGTTTCTTCTGAAGAAGTAAAGGTCAAAGGATTCATTCCGAAATCTTATGAAGTATAGAGAGTTTCGGGCAAGGGAAGATTTCCTAAACCCCTAAATGTAGAGTCGTCCACAGTGGGGGCATCTCCTTGAGGAGCATCTAACGACAAGTATTTTGGAGATATTGACTTTCCAGGAGTAGCAGCATCATCAGGAGTGATGTACTTATCTCTGTCTTTTTCTGCTATATTTGCCAAAATATCATCCTGAGTCATAGAGGGGGAAGGAGGATCCCTAAGGGGCACTGCTGGATCTTTTGAACTTTCTCCCCTCTTAAGTGGAGCATCAATTTGCCCTTCAACTAGGGGTATGTATACATAAGGGCCTTTTCCATGGCCTATACTACGGGTGATAGATAACAACGCATGATGATGGAGGTGCTCATCTTTAAAGACATCGTCGATGGTCAAGAACTTTTGATCACAGGTGAGTAGCTGGTGCAAACGATTGAAGTATACTTGACCCGTCACTTGCTTTGGATTAGGAACTGTGAATAAAAATAAAGATTCATTTAATGCGCTGACATAAGTATTTGAAGTTGAAATCCAAAGAGTTGGTGCCTTACTTGACTGGAGCCATCTCATAGCGCACCCAGGTTGCTGTTTAATATAAAACCATTTGGGTTTTGAGTCACCAGCCTTGCTGCTATATGGGACAATGATGATTTTCCTTTTTGGAACTGATTCAAAGTATGAAAAGGATGGAGTATCTTGGGTTCGGTGCTTGAAATTATAAAAGAAATGAATGTCATCAAAAGTAAGTTCAACACCTAGAATCTCTTTGTAAGCTATATACAGAGTGTACAAATAAGCGTAGGAGTTGGGATGCAGTTGCATGGGGGCAATCCGCAGTTGTCTCAGAAAATCGACGACAAAAGGCGGAAACAGAGGTATTGCCCCCAACTAGACACATTAATCTGGTGATAGCCATATATCCTTCTAGTGGATTATGGGGACGATCCGTTTTCGAGGGCAACTAAGTATCTCTTTGAATAATCCCATGCTTTAGGCGTATCCGTAAGAGTCTGTCATTGTCATTTGTCGACTGGACTGAATCCTTCGGTGATTCCAAGATATTGACATTTCCAAACTCGTCGGGAGCTCGGTTATCTCCTACCCCTCCTTCTTCTTCCTCGCCTAAAGAAACATCACCCCCGGATGATACTTTACTATCATGAGTACCCAATTTGTAGTCTAAGCCCTCACTATCCCAATCTGGATCTGAAGTAGAAGATACATCCTCAATGATGGGGTTTTCAGATGTTCCTATGGCTTCTCTTCTCTCTGCTAATCTGGACGAGCATCTCTCGGTCATGTCTGGTTTATTATTGAAGAAACAATAGCAAGGATTAGAGTAAAGTTTCCCATGTCCCCCTGTGCATGTGTGTGAACTAAAGCGCGAAAATGTGTGCACAATAATACAAAGCAAGCATATAAGGACGCAAAGCAATAAAATGGCAAAGATGTCATGTGTTTGTGACAGCTTTGAAAGCTTAGGCATGATCATAAGGCTCTATCCTAACTGTCCATAAGAGTCACAGGCCACAGTTAACATCGGTTCGAGTGTTCAAGACATGGGCGGATCGGCCTAAGTATTTCATTTATGCGGATCGGTTCGGGTATATATGAGTGGAGGCAAATTAGTCCAATTGTCATTCTAAAGCTAATCGGTGCGGGTGTGTGTGCTGATTGCGGATCGGATCGGATGTGTAGGTTATGAGTGGATAGGTTTGGATGCACATATTATAATCAGATCGGATCAATTACTAGAAGCAACGGACCGGATTGAAGATCCATATCACAAACGGATCAGATAATACCGAACCGAACCAAACAACATCGGCATCCCAAAGCCTATCTACCCAATTCAACTTTCCTCTGCAATCACTATCACCCTCTCCAACCCAAACCGGCGCCATGTGCCATAATCCAAGTATTTCTGGATCGTCCATTTTGCCTCGAACCGATCTGATTCCCTTTCTTCTTCCTCTACTCCTACTTCGCTTTCCCAATGTCACTAAACCCATTTGTTCTTAGAAATTCACTCACAGCTAAAGCTCATTGGATCAATTATGTCAGCGCCAAACTAATTTTTCTCAAACACCTCGAAGCGCTGACAAGGCCATCGACGACGGTGGATAGGAGGCGAAGGGCACGGCTTCGACGATTGACACGCAATTGAAAACGCGAAGATGGGAGGAATTAGTAAATGAATTACAGGAAAAATTAAATTACTTGAGATTGTTAACCCACCTTCAAACTTAATCTAGAATCGGAATGGAATATGAAATATTTTCGAGGGTTAGGGTTTTTTCTCTCTTCAAATTTGGGGCAAAAATCGCTGAAGCATGGAAATAAAAAAGAAGAGAAGTGTATGGACTTATACACTCAGAGGAAAAAGTCCCTATGTACTCCCTGAAGTGATTGTTTGGCTCGATTCGAATGGAAGTGAAAGAAGAGTGATCCACGGCCTTCTCTATTTTAGCCCAGAAAATACACTACGAACCAGACACGCAACAGATCGGATAGGCCTCATCCGAACCATAACCATCAGGTCAGCTTAGCGCACGAATTCAACTCGAGAAAATAATTGACAAGCTAATAAGTACACATTATAAAAAAAATTACCCTGGGGAGCGACTTGGGTATTAAAAGGAGTCCCTGAAGTTATTATAAATAATGGAGGCAGTTTATGCATTCCATGGCGTATTTATAGACAACAAAAGATGCGACTTGACGTAGCAACACAACTCTACATGCGAATGGAAGCGATTGTTCAATGGTTTTGATTCGAGAACCACCGTATGGACCATCTGATCGGTTCAGGACCATCCGATCCGTTCCCCTTCCTCTCTACATCATCAATCCGAACTGAAAGCAATTATACAGTAGTTATAACCCATGACTCCAGAAGGTGCGGCGGTTAGGCAACTACTTCCCCATGTTCACCAACTAACTTGATGTGTTGTCATCATCTTAGCATTTCCGATCCCGACTTTCCAGGGATAAAGGCCATGTATATCCGAACCGGAGCCACTCCAGAGAGATTTTCCGCCTATAAATACACTCCCAAGGGTCATTTGAAGGGATCTTTTGGAAAATTCAGCGCTCAAACTCCCTTGTCAACCGAATTTCACCATTGTATTCAGATCATCATCACAATTTGAAGTGAAAATCTGTAAACATTGAGTGAAATTATCCATTGTAAAAGTGAGATTGAGTGATTATCATCATTGTTTTTGTATTTGAATCATTCAACAACGAGGTATAAAGTGGACGTAGGCTCTTTAACGCCGAACCACTATAAATTGTGTTTTCTTTGTTTTTTCGTTTCTCATTTCAGTTAGATTATCGTTCATTTGGGTGTTAGAGCCATTTTTGGATCTAACAGATTTCAACACAATTCTCTATTTTATTTTGTCAAGAAATGTGACTTGCATTTAAGAATACAAATCCATAATTCATTAATATTCATTTTGAAACAATTCAACACTTATATTGAAATTATATTTCTACTTAAATATTGATTGCATATCAATATTATATATTTTCAATATTCTCATCTATTATCAAATTAAAATTAACCACAGATTGGAATAAATTACTTATTATAACCGGGACATACAATTCATTCCAGTGTACTTAACTAAGAAAAACCACAAAATTTATATTTCTAGTTTTTAAAATATTGTAGAGTTAACTCTAGAACTCGTATTTTATTTACCATGAGTTCTGAAACAAACAGAAAACACTATAGGCTGTTCAGTTCGGGTACCCAAAAATCTGTGTTGTTACAGACTGGCATTAACAATAGGATGTGTTATAAGACTTATTCTAGCCTATCAGCCTTCAACAAACAACAACACCGAACAATTTTGTATGTTTATTTGTGTACGTATAGGACCCACCAGCCCCTTAGTACTGGCATTAACAATAGGATGTGTTATAGGCCTACGGACAGTAACCCAATGGTGATAACTGTGTGTCCCATTCCACACGTTCTCACCTGGTTTACTATTCTCTCATCAATTTCACACCAGAAATCATAAATCATAAATCATCAACACATCAAATCATCGGAAACATTAATCATCAAAGCATTAAGTCAACTGCTACAATTAGACGGGTTGTAATTAACCGATACAATATACCTTTGTGTCCCAAACCATGAGGTTTACGATATCGTTTAATTACAAATACGTCTTCTTGAAGGGTGCAAAAATGTGTGTTTTATATATATAAAATATATTTTTGTTTTATGAAAGCAGTTTCTAAAACAATTTCGAAATCTATTTATTTGTTACGTATCAAAAATTTATAATTTCCAAAATATGGTTATACTATTGCTTTGAGACATTTCGTTAATAAAATCCAAAACCAAGAAATTCGTTCGCCTCAGAGCTAGAATATAAAACATTATTATATACGAATGGAAAACTAGTTTAAAACCCGTGCATGTGTAAAAATTATCATTGAAAACCATTACCAAACAGCAATTAAACCAACCCAAAAGTCTTCATAATCTAATATTTGGGTTGAGCATGCCATAGACTTGGTTTTGCCAAGCCATTGGTACAAATAACAAAGTGGTATATCATTAATAAACACACAAAAACATTGGCATTTAGGAAAGAAAAAACTATAGGAAAACACATACAGAAGCAGGAAATGAATCGTGCGCAAGTTTCATAAAGTAGGTCAACCCAAGAGGTAGGTGGATCGACTCACTTCAAGCACTCTCCAATAGGATGAAATCTTACTGTCATTAAGTTTTGATCAATTTTTCTCAATTACGGTATACAACATATAGTGAGCAAACAAGAAAGATCAAGATTCTAGCAACAAAACAAGGCATGAATTACATGAAACCAATTAATATTGAGGATAGAAATATGTCTCAAAGAATGACCAAGATAAGGGTTGGTTACAACAAGATTTATTGTATCTTCTCTAGTTATAGTAAACCATTTCTAGCAACGAATATGAACCCAAACCATCAGTGAAGTACAAAGAAAACAGTAAACTAGAATGTGTGAGTCTACCAACTCACTTGAGCTTGGATTTTGAATGGATTAGGCATCCTGTGTCTTGCAGTGTAGAGAAACCTTGACATGCATGGCCAATATCTTTACTGTAATTTCTGCTTGAGAGGATTTCACAGAAGTAACTTTATTCTATACTTGAGATTACTTCTTGGCTAGAGTAGGAGGAGTTTTATCTCCCTCTAGATTTGATTTAGGCAAAAAGAGATTTGCTTGGAGTAGAGGGAAGGCCATTTTCTTGTTGTGTTCATTTTCCAAGTAGAGGAAAAATACGGCTAGAAGAAAAAACAGCCCCAAAAAAAGAACGTACTTGTCTAATTCCAAAAACATTTCTTTGGGCTTATTGGGTTCAATTCATCTACAAATGGACCCTAAACTCAAGTGTTACAAATTGTTAATGTTACTAATTTGTCTAATTAGCTATGCAACAACTCTTTACAAGTTATAATACCAAGCACGCTATTAACACAAAATTTTCTTTTTACCAAAACATGTTATAATATTACAAATCATTTAGATGACAATCTTAACACAAAACAATAATGTAACCATGTTTGTCAAAATATTTGTTTTTACCATTTAAAACATATTTATATTTTTATAAACAAAACTATACACTTTATTGATTTAACAAATTAAATCAATGAACTACATAGAATGTTTGAAATGTCCAACTATTTATTCACGTACAATATTGCATTCTCTTCTATTTTATTTTAATTGCAACTTGGTTAATTTACTAATTATAGTTATCAATGCAACTAACTTACTTTTTAAAAAACAACTTACAATTTACTTTTTATCTTTACAAAATTCAATGTTATGTTATTTCTTTAAGATTTCTCATACATATCCCAAACACAATTCTCTATCACACTTTGTTAAGAAATGCGACTTGCATTTAAGAATAAAAATCCACAATTTATTAATATTCATTTTAAAGCAGTTCAACACTTAAATTGAAATTATATTTCTACTTAAATATTGATTGCAAATCAATATTATATATTTTCAATATTCTCATATATCATCAAATTAAAATTAACCGTAGATTTGAATAAATTACCTATTACAACTAGGACATATAATTCATTCCAATATACTTAATTTAGAAAAACGACAAATTCTATATTTCTAGTTCTTAAAATATTATACAAGTTAGCTCTAGAACTTGTATTTTATTTATCTTGAATTTTAAAAAAACAGAAAACACTATAGCCTGTTGAGTCTGGGTACCCAAAAATCCGGGTTGTTACAGCAAGTTCACAACAGATCTTACAAGTATACAATGAAGTAAGATATGGTTCCTTTATAACTACTACTATATCAGGAATTATAGTAATCATGGTGTCATAGATACTATCAACTTTCGTTGGTATATACTATGATTGTTTTTTGTTCTCTAGATTGCACAGATGATGTAACACGATGCATTTTTAATTAAATAAAATAAAATTTTGTAAAGCTTTCAGAATTTGGTTATGTAATTAGCGTCATTGCGTCCATGGCGATTTTCTGATCAATTTAAACTTATGGTTTGCAGGAAATGGATTTAAGATGAAAAAGTTATCTTTAAATCAAATATTACAACAAATATAAAAAGAAGGTATAAGAAAAGAACAATGACCGCCATTGTTTTAAGTCTTGTTAACAAAACCCTATGTAGTCCAGTTGGCACGAGCATGTGTTTCCCAAATGAGCAGCGCAAGTTTGAGTCCCGCTGGCGCCATATTTTTATTTTAGAGGGAAGGCTAAAATAATACATATTCAAAGAGGAAAATATGTATAAATACACATATAAGGAAAATTATACATAAAAGTAAGTACAAAATTATATGTATACATGCAAATGTAAATATATGTGTATGTGTTAGCAAAAATATATACATATGAAAGAGAAATCCAAAATAAACTTGCAATCAATGAAAATAGGTAAGAATTTAATGATGACATAACGCCGTTTGAATTTTAAAAAAGAAACAAACGTTGCGCGTATACATGTACACAAATTCAAATGTTGAAATAAAAAGGTGCAAGATAAGAGAAAAAAGAAGTTAAGCATATAATAAATGAATAATGGGCAAGAAATCAGCTGCATTTGAAATAAGAGTGCATAAAAAGAAATAAAATAAAGCGCCATTAATTGCATTAATTAATGGACAATGAATGGAAAGATTGTATGCGTATATACACGCATAAATTCAAAATTCAAAATTCAAACTTAAAGATAAGTTTAACTGGAATATTATAATTCAGATGTGTATATTAAGTAAGGAATTGAACATCACTAATCAACATTAGAATGTTAAGATCTGTTTTATGTGACATGAAATTTTTGTATGTGTGGTTCGGATTTTAATGGATTAAACCCGATGGTCCAGACTTTCTTGTACACCTACAAATAAACTAGCAGAGCTTAGCTTTAAACTCATATTTTCTGAGGTGCTGCTTAGGCTCTGCCATTCTCTTCTTCCTCCAAATATTTTTAGAAAAATAAAATATTAGTTTCAGAAAATTCTGATTCAAGATTTGAAGATAAGAGACATAAATCTACAACATAGGTGTCTAGAATTTTGATCAACATTAGGTAAGTTCTTGAATCTGATTTATTTAGGTTTCTCTTCCTTTTTCCCTCTTCTTTTAGTATCAGATTTGTAAAACCGCGGTTGTTTAATATTAGATTCAGTTAGGGAGGCCACAAAACAACAAAATTTGGATCAGATTCATGGATTGAAAAGCTGTTAGGTGAGTGGGTTAAATTATACCATTTTTATCGTTTGCATTCCCTATTATATTTAATATGCTAAACAATTAATAATTATGGAAATTGGCTACTAAACCTGTTAACGATATTTTTCGTCAACACCGGAGATAGGTCTACGGAAGTGGACCGAAGGGAAAAATAGGTACATTTAGCTTTCACGAGTTTGAGTTAGTTCACCGTTTCCTAGATATCAAGGTTGAGAGCCCAAAAGATTAGTTATTCTTCCCTTAATGGGGTGAGCATCATGCGTAAGCGACTCAAGAACCAACAGTTATCTTGGGACAAGGGTTCCCTAAGCACAACCCTCGATAAGGGCTAAATGGCTTGTAGGAAGGGTTCCGCACCGACTTTCCGGAAGGGTCTAGCTTTGGATAGGAGCTCGTGAGCATGTAGAAATCATATAACATGTTGTACCGGAGATAGCTAAGAAGTCATATAAGAAACTCATAAGAAAATATGCTAAGTGTTGATCCACTCTTTATTGATCTTTGGTTCAGAAGTACATTAGTGATTACAATGGAAATCCACAAATTGATTTAGAAATTAGGGTTTACTCTAGACAAAACGAGTACAAGAATGAGAAATGAGAAAACCGCCTTGAATATGGGACCCCTGTTGTCTTATTTATAGACAAATCGGGACCCTTTTGCTATTAGGCCAGCAAAACCCCCTATCGGCCACTTTTCCCTTTGGTTCCAGAAGTTTTGGCTCTTGGCCGCCTTTTCTTTAGGTTATGAAGGCTTTGCCTACAGCTTTTTGAGGTGTCGGTTCCTACTTTCGAGAGGAGGGTTCCGGTCTGTGGAACTCCTTTTTGATTGCTTATTCATCCACTTTGTATTGATTCCAGCTTGTCGGTGTGAATGGCTTCCGAATGTAGGCTTCCAGATATGGGCTCTCGGTCTTGTTATTAACACTTTGTGGAGCTTTCCTTTTTGATTCAAATGGAAGGTTGTCGGGTCTGCCACCCTAATTAGTATCGACTCTAAGCAGATTAGTGTGGATAACTTGCCTCTCTTCGGGGTTTCGGCTTGTCTCTCGGTAGACTCCTGAAGTGTATCCTTGCTTTTCTGTGAGGATGCTTCCGGTGCTTTGTTAGTTACTTATCAGGGTAACTCCTTGGTGACTACTTAACTGAGGTTTCGGTAGGTGGCTCTCGAAACACTTCCTTATGTCTGAACTTTGTGCTCTTAATGCTCCCATTTCTTATCATATCAGTATTAAGCCAGTTAATACCGATAGCTCTTTCATCCTTCTGGGTCTCCGATTGTGATGTCCTTTGTTTTCCTTTCTATTGGCTCCCGGCTTCAGATGACTTCTTACCAGTTATCTTCCTTGCCAGAACTACCCTGTCGGTAATTCCTCTACCTGCTGGATTTTGAGGTTCCCTCTTTATTAAGGGTGCCTGTTTCTTACCCTTTCAGATGTCTCTCTTAGGCTCTTGGTTTTACCCTGTGTTCAACTTCCACTTACGGATTACTTTTCTTTGTTCATAACGGTCCGATACCCCTTCACCGATAGCCTGTTCCGGAGGTAATTTCGGTAGTAACAAAACTTGTTTAGAATATATTGAAATTTTTATTGTTGTATAAAACCTATTTTCATTAGATATTCTATATGATTTGGGAATTACTGTAAACACGAAAATTGTGGAACTTGAATTAATCATGAGTATATTTGTGACACCCCACGTTCATTAATGTCACTCTTTATCAGAATGCATTAATTTCTGTGAAGCGTTATAGGTAAAAAGAAACAAAAACATCACAAGACAGATATAAAATAGCAGCGGAATTTAAAACATTATTTTTTAATAGAAAACATCGTGGTCCAAAATCCAGTTACAACATAGGTCTGAAATTTAGAAAACCCATTACATCAAATTAATATATCTGCCTTGTACTAAAATCATAGCATCCAAAAATGGCCATAGCAAGGTAGATAGGCAATCAATGCGGTACATCTAAGCAGCTCGATGAAGAAACAGAAGAGAAGATCTTAATCAAGCCTGAGTGTAACACCCCGAAATTTTAAATATTAAAGATAACATATTAAAGAATACTTGATTTCAAATGTGGGAATTAATGGGAAACGGGTTGCGCCATTGCGTTCATCTCGGAATTCTACTTGAGATAGAGTCCGAGTTTACGTAAAACGGACATCGTACGAAGGAGATATGGATGAACGAAGTTAAGCAGAAAAATCGGAAAAAAATGAAGACCAGAATGCACTGGCGCACTTGTAAAGTGCGCCAGTTCAAAAATGCACTGGCGCACTTGTGAAGTGCGCCAGTTCAAAAATGCATTGGCGCACCTGCCCAGTGCGCCCAGGTCAGGCTAAAAGCCTGCACAGATTTCTGGAGTGTTCCGATCCGAACAGTGAGTCATTACTGAGTCACTAGGGCTTAGGTGGCTATCTGAATGGTTCTGGTTATTCCTAGGTTAATCTGACGGCTCGTAATTAATTAATCTTCTATAAAAACACCCTAAACCCCTAACCCTAATCACTCAAATTCATATCAAGAGCCGCCATGCCGTCAATGGAGAACCTAGAGTAGCCGTCATACACTTTCAACCCTAAAGCAAGATAGAGGCCTAAATCAAAAATCAAATCAAATCTAAATAACAACTAAGTCTACATCAAAGGCGAGCAATTCAGTTTCAGAATACAGATCCCATAAAGACAAGACTATCCTTTTTGATTATGAATATGATAGCTTTCACAAGATAATTCATTAATTTAATTATGATAAGATATAACTGGGATCATAAGAGTATGATTTTGAATCATGTGATGTAAATTATATGTATGTTTGTGGTGTTGAATCATATGTTAGTTCTTATGTGAATTTTATGCAAGTTGGATCATATGTTAGTTCTTATGTGAATCCTATGCAAGTTGAATCACATATCTTATGCAAGTTTGTGGTGATTGGATCATATATTCTTATATAAATCTTATGCAAGTTTGGGTTGTTAAAATATATGTGAAACATGTATATGCATATGCTAGTTTATGTGACATTAATCTATATGTTTAGATCCATATGCAAGTTCACACCTTTATGATTAGATCCATAAGCAAGATTATATCTTTATGTTTAGATCTATATGCAAGATTACATCTTTATGTTTAGATCCATATGCAAGTTCACGCCTTTATGTTTAGATCCATATGCAAGTTCACACCTTTATGTCTGGATCTATAGCAGTACATAAGTTCTGAAAGTTTATGTCCATCACCTATGCTAGTTTTGTATCATATGCTAGTTTGAATGAAATTCATATGCAAGTTATTGGCTATGTAATCTTATGTCATGATCCTTTGATCTATTTTATGTGTTATGTGATGTTGTTTTTCTTTTTATGAGTTAGACTATTTGCGAGTCTAATGAAAACGTACGAATAGCGTGGGGATGATGGGATAATATTGAATATACATAAAAATGTGAATTGGCATAAATGGCCTTAAAAGACATATATTTAATTTAAGACATTAGTTGGCATAATTGGTATTTATGGACATAATTTTAAGAGACAATTATGGACATAAATAAATTTGGAATTTATTTAAAATTTTGAATAGGGATATTAATCCAATTTGGGGTTAAATAAATATGTGTAATAATAAACCGCCTAAGACACGAGGTTAGGCTCTTTTGTGGTGTAAGACTGCCCGAACCCGCCCGGCAAATCCAGCAGCCACAAATGCCATTCTAATGTGAGAGGTCAAAGACACGAATTAAATGCGTAACAGTTGTAAAGACACGAGGTTAGGCTCTTTGCAATATAAGACTGGCCGGACCCGCCCGGCAAATCAAGCAACCGCAAATGTCAGTCTAATGTGGGAGGTATTTACAAGGTTACAGTTCTAATGAATTAAGTAACACTTAACCAGATAAACATGTGGTGGGACATGGGGGGTTAAGTGGGTGCCTTGGGTGGCATGGGAAATTAAGTGGGTGCCTTGGGTGGCATGTGAAATACGATTAGACGTACTTAACCAAGTTGAAACATGTAAGAAGACATGAATAAAAATGGGGTTAAGTGGGAAACCTTAGTGGGGACCAAGCACATGTGGAAAGCTCGTGTCGTGCGTGGGGGGCCCTTTTCAAACCAGTAACCCATTAAGTATCTTTGTGAGCTCGACCCAAGTCGAGGACGGGACACGCTTACTGGATTTGATTATAAGAGGTCAAAACAGGTTAGCGGTGGCAATGCAAGTCCAACGGGGTCATGTGCGTGCGTAGGCCCGGGCTGGTAGGTAAGACGTTGTTGCATCATGTAGATATAAGTCGTGCATCTTTAGTGGTATCGGGTTGCCACTTTGGGAAGTGGTACACCCCACTATGGGACCAGCACGGGTATCTACGAGTTAGGGAGCCGATCGAATGGGGGTAGTGGGTACAACTAGTAGAGATAGGGGTAGACGGCACCTATGAAGGCAGCTAGGGGTACACAAACTGCCATTATCATTATTAAGTTCTGTAGGCGGGATCAACTTTTAGGGTGACTAGTGGTGGTGCAGTATAGTAATTATCCTATAGTGATTAGGAACGAGATTAACACCAAAATATTCCTCTTATTTGCTTTGTCATGCCCACTTATTCCATGATCATATCTTATCTTACCAGTTTATGCCTTATCCTAGTTACTTTAATAATTAAATTATTAAAGTTATTATACTCGCCAAACTTTACGTCTGACCCCCTTGTTTTCGCCTCTTTTCTTCCTCCCCCCCCCAAGGTTCTCAGAGTGGGACTAGTACTAGTGGAGCTTGATCTTGGATCTCTTTCTCTCTCTTTTGGAAGTGCTTGGATTGCTGAAAGTAAAGTTCAGCTCATCTCTTTTATGGCTACTTGTGTTGGGGTTTATGCTTTTTTATTTTATGTACTCTGAAACAATTTATCAAGATGGATATTAAGTGTACTTGGTTTATGAAGTTGTTGTAATCAAAATATTTTTTCGCTGCAATAAAAGTTGTTTTAAAATTTTCAAGTACCATTATTTATATCTGTCTTGTTATATTCTGTTCTATACACTAAATACACTCCATGGAAGTTAATGCATTCCCTTTGTGAGTGACATTAATGGACGTGGGGTGTTACACGTGGTATCAGAACTGAAGGTTACTAGACCAGATATGAATTTTGAAAAACTATTTTTCAAAAAGCATTTTATAAATAAATGCTTTCAAAAGTATGTTTTAAGGAAAGTATTTTCAAGAGAAAAGTTTGTTTTGAAAACATAACCACCAAGAGCCATATATCTTTCTTTCGAATTCTCTGTTTTGAATCTCTTCATTTTCTTTTCAGCATGTCTGGAATTCCCGAGATACCTGAGGGATACCGATACCAGGATGGTTTAGAAGGTATCTTGAAGCTAGGGCCAATGTTGCATGCCCAGCAAATGCTCCTCCTCCTCCTCCTCCTCCCCGTGTTGATACTTTTGCAAAGATATGCAAAGATTTTAGAGCAATGGTTGGGAAACCTTTTCACGGATCAGAGACGTTTGTTGAAGCTCGAAATTGGCTTAAGGAGGTGGAAGATCTATTTGGTATTTTCGAAGTAGAAGATGGAAGGAAATTCCAATTGGCTGCTTGGTTAATGAAAGACGAAGCCTCGTTTTGGTGGGAGCTCACGAACGGAGAGCGTCCGGTGGAGACATGGATGGATTTCAAGCGTAGGTTCGAAATGAAGTTTCTCTCATGAGCAGAAGAGAATTTATATATGGAAAGATTTTTGGCGTTGAAGCAAGGGGATTTTCAGTAAAGGAGTACGTCAACAAGTTCAATCAGTTGGCGAGATTTGGTTTGGACTTGGTAAACACACCTGAGAAGAAGGCCTTAAGGTTCGTTAAGGGTTTGAATGAGCCACTACATGGGTTAGCTATGACCAACATTCTTATGGGGGCTACCTTTGAGAAATTAGTTGACATAGCGCTTATGCATGAGGAAGAGAAAGGTGCTAATGTTAATAAGGCACCGGAGAAGAAAGGGGACCAAAAGAAACCACAACAACGAAACAAGAAAGGAGAGAAGAATAATAATGGCAAAGTAAAGAAGAAGTGCTTTAATTGTGGGACACCAGGCCATCTGAGTAAAGACTGTAGGAAAAAGAAGAAGACTGGTTGTTTCCGCTGTGGAGAGGCAGGTCATCTAATTAAGGACTGCCCAAGGAAACAGGGGCAGGGGCAAAGAACTTTTGGAGGGCAGCTTTAGGCTCTCATGGCACCAAGGCAGGCAAGAGGGCAGACTCAGGCTCTCATGGCACCAGGACAGGAGAGAGGTAGAAACATTTCCGTTGAAAGTTTAGTTTTTCTGTTTGATCATCGTATTCGTACGTTGTTTGACTCTGGCGCTTCGCACTCGTTTGTATCTGCTTCGTCAGTTGAAACACTGCACCTAAATACTAGTCTAGTTACGGATCCCATAGTAGTCTCAAATCCTATTGGTTGTTCGACTCATCTTTCTATGATTTGTCGGGAATTGAGAGTGTCTATCTTGGGCGTTGGGTTTGAATGCAACGCTTTGTTCTTGGCTTCATGGGCTACGGCTTGATTCTAGGTATGGATTGGCTAACTAGATACGGTGCCATCCTAGATTGTGAAAGAAGGGTAGTTAGATTGTTGACTCGTTGTGGAAAGACCCTTGATATTTCTTATGACCCTAGAGGTCCGGTAATGCTTAGCTACCTAGAATCCCTTGACGCATCCAACGATGATTCGAAATCTGTTCGTGTGGTCCGTGAATATAGTGACGTCTTTGACAAAGTTCGAGGTTTACCCCCGAGGTGTGAGATAGACTTTCGAATATATCTAGTAGATAATGTGAAGCTAGTTGCATTACCAGTGCACCACTTGGCCCCGAAAGAGAGAAGAGAACTCAGTAAGCAGTGAAAGAATTGCTTGAGAAGGGGTTCATAAGAAGAAGTATTTCAAAGTGGGGTGCTCCAGTCGTTTTTGCTACAAAAGCTGATGGTTCACTTAGATTGTGCGTGGACTATAGAGAGCTTAATAAACTAACAAAGAAGAACAGACACCCATTGCCGAGGATAGACGATCTATTCGATCAGTTGGTGGGTGCTTCAGTTTTCTCGCAACTGGATTTAGCTACCGGGTTTCATTAGCTAAGGGTGGATGAAGATAGCATCGATAAGACTGCCTTTAGAACTCCTGACGGTTTCTTTGAGTGGCTCCTCATGCCTTTTGGTTTGACGAATGCACCCACATACTTTGTTGACTTAATGGGTAGGGTGTTTAGGGAGTTTCTAAACAAGTTTGTGGTAGTCTTTGTAGACGATTTCTGGTTTTCTCTAAAAATGAAGAAGAGCATGCCTTACATCTTAGGGAAGTCTTAGAGACCCTACGAGGGCATCAGCTAAAAGCTAAGTTCTCCAAGTGCCATTTTTGGAGAAAAGAAGGGAGGTTCTTAGGATACGTGGTCTCTAAGGAAGGGATAACTGTGGATCCCGCCAAGGTGGTGGCAATCCAAGAATGAAAAACTCCTAAGAACGCAACAGAAGTAAGAAGCTTTTTAGGGCTGGCTGGCTATTATAGGAAGTTCGTTAAGGACTTCGCGAAAATATCAGCCCCTCTCACTCGATTGACGAAGAAGAACTTGATTTTTTTCTTAGGATGTTGACTGTGACGATGCTTTCCAACGTCTGAAGAGGGCTTTGATGACCGCTCCAGTTTTAGTTTTTCCAGACGGGAGTAAAACATTCACTGTATATACCGATGCTTGCGGGACAGGACTTGACGCAGTTTTAATGCAAAAGGGAAGGGTGATATGCTATGGTGGAAGGCAGTTGAAAGCCCACGAGAAAAATTACCCTACCCACGACTTAGAGTTGGTGGTCATAGTTTTTGCGCTTAAGTCATGGCATCATTATTTGCTTGGCGAGAGGTTTGAGTTGCATACAGACCATAAGTCGCTAAAGTACTTATTCTCTCAGAAGGACCTAAACTTGAAGCAACAGAGATGGATGGAGTTTTTGGCATCCTACGATTTTGAGATTGCATATACCCCTGGCAAGGGTAACGTTGTAGCTGACGCCTTAAGTAAAAAGAAGTTAACTTTAAGTCCTTTGTTCGTAGAGCGGCAGAGTTTGGAGTATATATATCTTCCTTTGACTTCAGACCCTCTGTCGATTATCTACCCGGATTATTGGCATCGTTAGAGGTGCAACCAACATTTTTGGGTCGAGTTGGAGAGGCCCAGCGAAACGACCCACAATTGGTTGAGATAGTAGGCAAGCTTATAGGAGGGGAGTCCTCGAGTCATCTGAATAGATATGCTATAGATGAGAGAGGTTAGCTACGTAGAGATGGAAGACTTTGTGTACCACAAAACGAGAGTTTGAAGAAGGCAATTCTTGAAGACTCACATCGCTCTAAGATGACCATACATCCCGGTGGTGATAAGATATATAGGGATATGAAGCGAGTTTTCTTTTGGGCCGGAATGAAGAAGGTCGTGGCCGAGTTCGTTGCTAGATGCTTAGTGTGCCAACAAGTCAAGGCGGAGCAAAAGAAGCCCGGAGGTTTGCTCCACCCTTTAGAGATTCCGCTTTGGAAATGGGAAAAAGTTTCCATGGATTTTGTAGATGGGTTACCAAGATCAAGGAAGGGTAATACGGGGATTTGGGTAATTGTAGATCGACTTACTAAAAGTGCCCATTTTATTCCCGTTAAAAGTAGAAGGACCGTCGCATGGTTAGCATCCGTTTACCTTCGAGAGATAGTCCGTTTGCACGACATACCCTCTAGCATTGTGAGCGATAGAGATCACATTTTCACGAGCGAATTTTGGAAAAGCTTACAAGAGGCGGTTGGAACACAATTATGCTTAAGTACCGCTTATCATCCTCAGACGGACGGCTAAACCGAGAGAGTAAATCGGATTCTAGAAGACCTTCTAAGGCCATGCATCCTATACTTTGGAGGAACATGGGAAGAACATCTTCCACTAGTAGAGTTCGCCTATAATAATAGTTTTCAGACTAGCATTGGCATGGCACCTTTTGAGGCTCTTTATGGATGACCGTGCCGATCACCTACTTGTTGGTGGGAATCCACAGATAAGGTTTTGCTTGGACCCGACATGATTAGGGAGACTTCGAGAAGATAGACCTGATTCGACGACGAATGAAGACGGCGCAGGACCGACATAAGTCATATGGTGATAGGAGGCAAACCGATCTTGAGTTCAATGTTGGGGACATGGTTTTTGTTAAGGTGTCACTGTTGAGAAACGTAGTCCGCTTTGGATCAGTAGGGAAGTTGGCACCAAGGTTCGTAGGACCCTTTCCAATTATAAAGAGGATTGGGCAGATGGCGTATAGAGTAAAGTTACCAGAGAAGCTCAGCGGAGTTCATGACGTTTTTCACGTTTCGCATTTGCGTAAGTGTTTGCATGATACGGCAGAATTGGTAGAGCCGAGCACGCTCGAAGAAGTGGAAGTAGAGCGCAATGCCACGATCAGACAAGCTCCTACACGCATTCTCGG
This sequence comes from Allium sativum, assembly GCA_030737875.1. Lineage (NCBI taxonomy): Eukaryota > Viridiplantae > Streptophyta > Magnoliopsida > Asparagales > Amaryllidaceae > Allium > Allium sativum. Next base: position 7,967,237 of record CM060926.1, on the reverse strand, counting down.
ATCGGAGGTCAAAAAGATTCGCAACAAAGAGGTCAAGTTGGTCAAAGCGTAATGGGGAGATGATCAAAGAGACGCTACTTGGGAGACGGAAGATAAGATGCGTATGCTGTACCCTTTCCTTTTTTAGGGTATGTTTTATTTTCCCCTTTTTCTACCGCTTTGTTGATACTTTTCCTATCCTTTAGTATTATCTTCATGATGACATATTCGATCTTTAGTTAGGAATAACTCAATGGTTGCAAACATGTGTTTGAGACTTATGTATGATGGATGCAAATGGATGCAAGTGGTTGCTAGTGGTTGCTCGTGGATGCATGTACACACACCTTAGGCACTAGATCGGCTCAATCACCTTCATATTGCATATAAATGTGTGTGCATATTTAAATAAATGGATGTATAATGGTTGTGTTATCATATGGATGCTGCATTTTGATGAATGGTTGTGCACACATGTAGAAATAATGTGTATCGATAGGATTCTTCTGCATACATAATGGATGCATGGCACTATCAAGGTTTGCATTAAGGAGGTCAACTGAATCAGTAGACCGCTTGATTTTGCATTAGATAAGGAACATATACACACACTTCTTATATATGTTCATACATCATTAGAAACCTTGTAAGGACAATGGATGCCTGTGTTTGATGGTTGAGTAGATGGATCATTGGATGTTAGGATATGCATTCTCCTTAACTTGGAGATTTCGGGGGCGAAATCCTTTAAGGACGGGAGAATGTAACACCTAAAAATTTTAAATATTAAAGTTAACAAATTAAAGAATACTTAATTTCAAATGTGGGAATTAAGGGAAACGGGTTGCGCCATTGCGTTCTTCTCAGAATTCTGCTTAAGATAGAGTCTGAGTTTGCGTAAAACGGACATCGTATGAAGGAGATATGGACGAACAAAGTTAGGAAGAAAAACCAGAAAAAAAGACCAGAATGCACTGGCGCACTTGTGAAGTGCGCCAGTACAAAAATGCACTGGTGCACCTGCCAAGTGCGCCCAGGTCGGGCTAAAAGCATGCACAGATTTCTGGAATGTTCTGATCCGAACAGTGAGTCATTGTTGAGTCATACGGCTTAGGTGGCTATCTGAATGGTTCTGGTTATTCATAGGTTAATCCGACGGCTCTTAATTAATTAATCTTCTATAAAAACACCCTAAACCCCTAACCCTAATCACTCAAATTCATATCAAGAGCCGCCATGCCGTTAATGGAGAACCTAGAGTAGCCGTCATACACTTTCAACCCTAAAGCAAGATAGAGGCCTGAATCAAAAATCAAATCAAATCTAAATAGCAACAAAGTCTACATCAAAGGCAAGCAATTCAGTTTCAGAATACAGATCCCAGAAAGACAAGACTATTCTTTTTGATTGTGAGTATGATAGCTTTCACAAGATAATTCATTAATTTAATTATGATATGATATAATTGGGATCATAAGAATATGATTTTGAATCATGTGATGTAAATTATATGTATGTTTGTGGTGTTTAATCATATGTTAGTTCTTATGTGAATTTTATGCAAGTTGGATCATATGTTAATTCTTATGTGAATCCTATGCAAGTTGAATCATATATCTTATGCAAGTTTGTGGTAATTGGATCATATATTCTTATATGAATCTTATGTAAGTTTGGGTTGTTAAAATATATGTGAAACATGTATATGCATATGTTAGTTTATGTGACATTAATCTATATGTTTAGATCCATATGCAAGTTCACACTTTTATGATTAGATCCATAAGCAAGGTTATATTTTTATGTTTATATCTATATGCAAGATTACATCTTTATGTTTAGATCCATATGCAAGTTCACACCTTTATGTTTAGCTCCATATGCAAGTTCACACCTTTATGTCTGGATCTATAGCAGTACATAAGTTGTGCAAGTTAATGTCCATCACCTATGCTAGTTCTGTATCATATGCTAGTTTGAATGAAATTCATATGCAAGTTATTGGCTATGTAATCTTATGTCATGATCCTTTGATCTAGGCTTGCATCCCCACTACTAGGATTTTGATAGGTGATGCTTAACAGATTAACAAGCCTGCATAACCCCAACATATAAAACATGTTAAGTTTATCGGGTTTATACAACCCCCACAGATTTAATAAATTTACAGATTTAACAGGTTTAATTAACCCCACAGATTTAACAGGTTTACTTAGCCCCACGGATTTACTTAACCCCTTACCCTTAGATTGTAATTAACGAAAGTAATCTACAATCTTATATCCCCGGATTGTAATTAACGAAAGTAATCTATAATCTTTTGTAACACCCCACTCCCGCTATGATCACTCACTAAGGGAATGCCATAGCATCGGTGGAGTATTTTAGTGAATATAGAACAGAAAAATTACAACAAGACAGATATAAATAGTACTTGAAATTTTAAAACATCATCTCATAACAGCGGAAGTAAAACATGTCTGGTTACATCATAAAACCACAATAAAGGTCAAGTACAATATCCATCAAAATAAAGAAGTACATAATCCCACTCTCATACAATAGCCAAACAAAAGAAAAGATAACTGGATAACTGGAGCTTTACATCTATCCAAGCTCCTAAAGACTGGAACAGCAATCCGATCAAGCTCCACTACTGCTAGGATCCACCGTAGGACCTGAGGGTTGGGAAAAAGATAAAAACAACGGGGTCAGACATAAGTCTGAGCGAGTCCTATAACTTTAACAATACAATCGTTAAAGTAACCAGAGAAGACATAAACTGATATACGGTAACATATAGGGATGAATGGCTACCCTAAGCAGTCAACTAAACGAAGATAAAGGATAAAGACGCATCTACCCTCCCTAAGGTAAATTACTAAACTGCACCACACCAGTCGTTCCTAACTTAAAGGTTGATCCCACCCAAGGACTTATAAAATTTACTAATTAGTACCTGCATACCCCTAGGTGACCAAGTAGGCGCCACGGGGCCCTACAATCCACTAGGTGTACACACTACTTCCCATTCGATCGGCTCCCTAACGTAGATACCCGTGCTGGCCCCACCGTGGGATGTATCATTCCCCAATGTGGCAACCTGATGGAACTAAAGGTGCACGGCTTATATCTACTCGATGCAACAACGGCTTACCTACCAGCCCGGGCCCACTCACGCATATGAAGCCCGTTGGACTTGCGTTGCCACCGCTAACCCGTTTGCCTCTTACAGTCAAGCCCAGTATGCGTGTCCCGTCCTCGACATGGGTCGAGCCCACAAAGATACGTATGGGTTACTGGTTGAAATGGGCCTCCACAAGCTACCCACCTAAGCTTGTCCCTTTTTCTAGTATATCCCACTTAACCCTTTAATCATGTTTTAATTACATGTTCTATTTTGGTTAAGTATTCTAATCGTATTTTCTATTGCCACCCAAGGCAACCACTAGATTTTCTCATGCCACCCGAGGCACCCACTTAACCCCTCATGTCCCTCTACATGCTAATGTGGTTAAGTGTTTCTTAATTAATTAATTAAGAACGTAACCTTTGTAAAGACCTCTCACATTAGACTGTCTTTTATGACCGCTGGTTAAGCCGGTTGGGTCCGGGCAGCCTTATGTCATAACAGAGTCTAACCTCGTGTCTTTACATTAATTACGTATTTAGTTTGTGCCTAAGACCTCTCACATTGGGCTAACATTTGTAGCAACTGGTTAAGCCGGTTGGGTCCGGGCAGTTTTACGCTACAACTGAGTCCAACCTCGTGTCTTAGTCAATTAATTACACCTAATTAATCACCCTCATAATTTTATATTAATTATCCCTAATTAATCAAGTTTTCTTAACATGGGTAGACCTAACTTAATAGGTAAATTCCCATGGGGTAGACCTAACTCAATAGGTAAATTCCCAACACATAGTATGGGTACACCTAACCAAATAGGCAAATTCCCATACTATGTTTATTTATTTTGTGTTATGCATAATTATATTAATTTCACACAATCTTATTAACTTATGCATTTAATTACCCCATCGTTCCCACGTAATTTCGTTCATGATATAACACATATAAAAGGTGTCAACTTGCATATGAATGAACATGTTTCAAAGGTGCCATCTTGCATATTAACAAACACATAACTTGCATATGAACTTGCATAACATGTCACATAACTTGCATATAATATGTCACATAACTTACATATTCATTTTGCATAACAAACTTGCATATTAGCTTATAGACTTGCATAATGTGTCATCATGAACTTGCATATTAATAAACATGTAACTTGCATATTTACATACATGTAACTCGCATATTAACAAACATGTAACTTGCATATAAAGAAACATGTAACTTGCATATTTACATACATGTAACTTGCATATTAACAAACATGTAACTTGCATATTAACAAACATGTAACTTGCATATTTACATACATGTAACTTGCATATTAACAAACATGTAACTTGCATATTTACATACATGTAACTTGCATAGCATATTACCATGAACTTGCATAACATGCATATGATTACATAGCCCACAACTTGCATATTTAGCATCATGCAAACATAACATACATCATATTAAACTTGCATAAGCTTACATACTCAACATGCATAAACATAAGATTAATGCTAACATCATATCATATGATTCAAAGCTCATTAACCCACATACAAAACCATAAATCTCATCACATCTCATCTAATTAGTTTACCAAAAGATCATCAAAGTGATAGAAACTCACAACTAGCAACTTTGAACACCAAATGAAGAAGATTAAGATGCTAAGAAGGGATTAGAAGTTGATTAGAGAGTGATTAGTATGCAACCCTCTTCATAAAATTAGTGGAGGCCATGAGAGCTAGCATTTTGCCATAGTTTAGTCACTAGGTTTAATTATGAATGAATTAGGGTAGGTTAGGGTCTTATTTATAGATTAGGCAAGTGTTTTAGGCCATAGGATTAACCCTAGATTCAATCCAAGCCATCAAAGCATGTCTTGGGGAAGAAGTCAAGTGTAGGAACCATCTAGGGCCTTTAGATTAAAGATGGACCATGAGAACCATTCAAATGCAAAATCTGCACTTGAGCGAATCGGCCCACGGGTTGACAGCCAAACACCCTGGATTAACCCCTAGTCGACCCAGCGGGCTCGGGTCGACTTCAAAAATCGGCCGGTTCGGTTATTCCCCTCTCCCAATTCGCTGTTTTGAGCATTTTTGCATATTTATTTATTAAATTTTCAATTATATATATATATATCAATATATATATATATATCTACACAACCCATTTCACTTAATTAAGTATACTTTAATTTGGGAATTTTCGTGAAACTTCGCGAGGCCATATCTTGGTCATACGGACTCCGATTTTCGGAAAACTCGGACTCTATTTCGCGTATTTTTCCGAGACGAACGCAATGGCATAGCCCGTTTCCCTTGATTCCCATTTTAGAATTAAATTCTGCCTCGATTTATGTTATTACAGGTTATTGAAAATACGGGTTGTTACATTCTCCCCTCCTTAAAGGATTTCGTCCCCGAAATCTTCAAGTTAGGAAGAACGTATCCTACCATCCAATCATCCATCTACTCAAAGCATCATCCACGAGCAATCATTGTCCTTACAAGATTCTAAATGCTGGATGGATATATGCAAAAGTGTGTGTATATGTACTTACCTAATGCGAAAATCAGGCGGTTACTGATACAGTAAACCTCCTTAATGCAAACCATGATAGTGCCATGCATCCAATATGTATGCGAAACCCTATTGACACATACAAATTTCTACATGCGTGCACAACCATACACAAAAATGCATCATCCATATGATAACACAGCCATGATACATCCATCAATCTAACTACCACATCCATTTATGCAATATGCAACATGAAGTGACTGAGCCGATCTAGTGCCTAATGTGTGTGTATATGCATCCACGAGCAACCACTAGCAAACAATTGCATCCATATGCATCCATCAACCATAACATGTTTCAAACACATGTTTCAACCATAGGTTTTACCCTATCTAAAGGTCATAGGTATTAGCGAGAGGATATACTAAAGATAAGATAAGTACTAGACAAGCAATAAAGGAGAAGTTAAAAGACATACTCTCAAAAAGAAATGGATACAAAGAACGCATCTTTGCTTCCGTCTCCCAAGTAGCATTGCTTTCGTCATCTCCCCATTGCACTTTAACTAGCTGAACTTCTCTGTTCCTCAACTTCCTAGTTTCTGACCCAAGGATGCGAGTAGGAGCTCGTCGAATCGTCGCATCACGCTCTACCTCTACATCTCTAAGCAAGCTCGGCTCTACCACCTCCGCGGTCTCATGTAAGCACTTCCTCAAATGTGATACATGGAATACATCATGAACACCACTAAGTCTGTCGGGCAACTCCACCCTATATGCCATCCGTCCAATCCTTTCCTTAATAGGAAACAGCCCAACAAATCTCGGTGCTAACTTCCCTACGGACCCAAAGCGAACAACATTTCTCAATGGAGATACTTTGACAAAAACCATGTCCCCAACCTCAAACTCAAGATCCGTCCTTCTCCGATCCGCATAAGATTTCTGTCTATCTTGCGCTGCTTTCATCCTTTTTCGAATTAAATCAATCTTCTCTGAAGTCTCTCTAACCATATCCGGCCCAAGCAAGATCTTATCCGTAGATTCCCACCAACATGTAGGAGATCGACAAGGCCTTCCATAAAGAGCTTCGAAAGGAGCCATACCAATACTGGACTGAAAGCTGTTATTATATGCGAACTCCACCAAAGGAAGATGTTCTTCCCATGTACCTCCAAAATCCAAGATACAAAGCCTCAAAAGATCTTCTAAGATACGGTTCACCCTCTCAGTCTGACCGTCCGTCTGAGGATGATATGCGGTGCTCAAACACAACTGAGTCCCTACCGCCTCTTGCAAACTTCTCCAAAACTCACTAGTGAAAATAGGATCTCGATCACTCACAATGCTGGATGGTACGCCATGCAATCTAACAATCTCTCTAACATAGACTGAAGCAAGCCATGGAGCGGTCCTCTTACTCTTTACGGGTATAAAATGGGCACTCTTGGTAAGTCTGTCTACCACAACCCAAATTCCCGTATTGCCCTTCCTCGATCTCGGTAACCCGTCGATGAAATCCATCGAGACACTATCCCACTTCCACTGTGGAACTTCCAATGGGTGTAGCAACCCGCCGGGTTTCCTTTGCTCCACTTTAACTTGTTGGCACACTAAGCATCTAGCCACATACTCGGCCACATCTTTCTTCATACCGGCCCAGAAGAAAACTCTCTTCATGTCTTGGTACATTTTGTCTCCACCGGGATGAATAGTCATTCTTGAACGATGTGCATCATCCAAAATAGCCTTCTTCAAACCCTCATCTTGCGGTACACAAAGTCTACCGTCTCTATGCAACCATCCCTTATCATCTATGGTGTATCTACCCAAATGGCTGGACGACTCCCCTCTTATAAGCTTCTCTACCAACACAACCAACTGTGGGTCGTCTCGCTGAGCCTCGCCAATCCGTCTCAAAAGAGTAGGTCTAACCTCCAAGGATGCCAACAAACCAGGTACAAAATCAACAGAAGGTCTGAAGTCAAACAAAGAAAGAAACTCCAAGCTTCGTCGTTCCACGAACAATGGACTCAGAGATAGCCTTTTTCTACTTAAGGCGTCTGCCACCACGTTACCCTTACCAGGGGTATACGCTATCTCGAAATCATAGGATGCTAAGAACTCCATCCACCTTTGCTGTCTTAGGTTTAAATCCTTCTGAGAGAATAAGTACTTCAATGATTTATGGTCGGTGAACAACTCGAATCTCTCACCAAGAAGATAATGGCGCCAAGACTTAAGTGCGAAAACAATCGCGGCCAACTCTAGATCATGGGTAGGGTAATTCTTCTCATGCACTCTCAATTGTCTCCCTCCATAGGCTATTACCCTTCCCTCCTGCATCAAGACTGCGCCTAATCCTGTTCCACAAGCATCGGTATAAACAACAAACGGCTTACTCCCATCCGGGAGCACTAAAACTGGAGCGGTGGTCAAAGCTCTCTTTAACCGTCGGAAAGCATCATCACAATCTACATCCCACGAGAAAACCAGATTCTTTTTCGTCAAGCGGGTTAATGGGGCTGATATCTTCGCGAAGTCTTTGATGAACTTCCTATAATATCCTGCCAACCCCAAGAAACTTCTTACCTCGGTAGCATTTCTAGGAACTTTCCAATCCTGGATAGATACTATCTTCGCGGGATCCACAGCTATCCCTTCCTTAGAGACCACATGCCCTAAGAATCGCACTTCTCTTCTCCAAAAATGGCATTTAGAGAATTTAGCTTTAAGACTATGCGCTCGAAGAGTCTCCAACACTTCCTTGAGATGTAAGGCATGCTCTTCTTCATTCTTGGAAAAGACCAAGATGTCATCCACAAAAACTACTACAAACTTATTCAGATACTCTCTGAACACTCTACTCATGAGATCAACAAAGTATGCGGGGGCGTTTGTCAACCCAAATGGCATCACTAGCCACTCATAAAAACCATCCGGAGTCCGGAAAGCAGTCTTCTCTATACTGTCCTCCGCCACTCTTAACTGATGAAACCCTGTAGCTAAGTCCATCTGCGAAAATACTGACGCGCCAACCAACTGATCAAAGAGATCATCTATCCTCGGTAATGGGTGTCTATTCTTCTTCGTGAGCTTATTAAGTTCTCTATAATCCACACAAAGTCTGAGGGACCCATCCGCCTTCGTGGCAAACACTACTGGAGCTCCCCACTCCGATATACTTCGCCTTATGAACCCCTTCTCAAGCAACTCCCCTACTTGCTTATGAAGTTCTCTTCTCTCACGAGGAGCCATGTGGCGTACTGGCAAAGACACTGGTTTGGCATTATCCACCAAATAAATTCGGAAATCTATCTCCCGCTTCGGAGGCAAACCCTTTACTTCTTCAAACACATCCGGATATTCCCGGACTACTCTGACAGAACACAAACTCTCGACCGAAGCATCGAGCGATTCAAGATAACTTAGCAAAACAGATTCCATGGGATTGCAAGAGATCTCGAGAGTGTTACCCAAGCGGGTCATGAGCCTGACAACTCTCCTTTCGCAATCAAGAACGGCACCATTACTGGATAACCAGTCCATGCCCAAGATCAACCCATAGCCCGTGAAGCCCAATACAAAAGCATCACATCTAAACTCAACGCTAAGTATAGAAATCTTCAAACCCAAACATATCATAGACAGATATATGGAGCCCCCAATTGGGTTTGAGACAACCAAGGGATCATCAACTAGACTGGTGTCTAAGTGCAGTGACTCAACTAACGATGATGAGATAAAAGAATGCGATGCGCCAGAGTCAAACAAAGTACGAACTGGATGATCAAACAGAAAAACCAGACTTTCAACGGAAATAGTTCTACCTCTCTGCTGAATCGGTGGAACTGAGAGAACCTGAACTTGCCCCCCTGACTGAGGTGGTGCTATAAGAGCTTGCACCTGGCCTCCTGAGGTAGACCCCGTCTTCTGCCCCTTCTTTGGGCAGTTTTTCACAAGATGCCCTGCTTCACCACAATGAAAGCAACCGGTCTTCTTCTTTTTGCGACAATCCTTACTGAGGTGTCCTGGTGTTCCACAATTGAAGCACTTCTTCTTCGTCTTCTTTTTGTCACCATTGCCTTTTCCGCCCTTGCCTTGTTGTTGCTGTTGCGGTTTCTTCTGATCCCCCTTTTTCTCTGGTGCCTTAGAATTCTTATCATCCTCATGCATAAGTGCCATGTAGACAAGCTTCTCAAAAGTGGCCCCCATAGGAATGTGAGTCATAGCTATTCCTTGCAATGGTTCGTTCAAGCCTCTAACGAACCTCAAAGCCTTCTTCTCCGGTGTATTCACCAACTCTATGCCAAACCTTGCTAATTGATTGAATTTGTTGACATATTCTTTCACCGTGAGATTCCCTTGCTTCAAATTCAAGAACTTCTCCATAAACAGATTCTCTTCCGCCCTTGAGAGAAACTTAGCCCCAAACCTTTGCTTAAAATCTGCCCAAGAGTCAACAGGGCGTTCTCCATTAGTGACCTCCCACCAGAATGAGGCCTCTCCCTTCATTAACCAAGCCGCCAACTTGACTTTCTTTCCCTCTTCCACTTCAAAGATATCTAGCAACTCTTCCACTTCCTTAAGCCAATCTCTAGCCTCTACGAAAGTCTCTGAACCAAGAAAAGGTTTTCCTCCTATAGCCTTGAACTCCTTGCAAACCTTAGCAAAATTATCCACTCTAGGCTGAGGAGGAGGAGCGGTTGTCTCTGGTGTAGTAGCATTGGCCGGACCCGCAGCCGCGGCCCTAGCCTCTTGCAACCTCCTATACCATAGTGGTATAACTAAACCCTCCGGGATGTTAAGATCTTCAGCCATGCTGAAACGAAAGAGGAAAGATTCAAAAAGGAGATTCCGAAAGATAAAGATATGGCTATTGGGGATTATGCTTTTCTTTTTCAAAAACTTTTTCTCTTAGAAGACATGCTTTTAAAAATACTTTCTTCGAAAATACTCTTAGAAAGTAGTTTTTCTCAAAAATTTTATCTGTTCTGGTAACCTTAAGCTCTGATACCACGTGTAACACCCCACTCCCGCTATGATCACTCACTAAGGGAATGCCATAGCATCGGTGGAGTATTTTAGTGAATATAGAACAGAAAAATTACAACAAGACAGATATAAATAGTACTTGAAATTTTAAAACATCATCTCATAACAGCGGAAGTAAAACATGTCTGGTTACATCATAAAACCACAATAAAGGTCAAGTACAATATCCATCAAAATAAAGAAGTACATAATCCCACTCTCATACAATAGCCAAACAAAAGAAAAGATAACTGGATAACTGGAGCTTTACATCTATCCAAGCTCCTAAAGACTGGAACAGCAATCCGATCAAGCTCCACTACTGCTAGGATCCACCGTAGGACCTGAGGGTTGGGAAAAAGATAAAAACAACGGGGTCAGACATAAGTCTGAGCGAGTCCTATAACTTTAACAATACAATCGTTAAAGTAACCAGAGAAGACATAAACTGATATACGGTAACATATAGGGATGAATGGCTACCCTAAGCAGTCAACTAAACGAAGATAAAGGATAAAGACGCATCTACCCTCCCTAAGGTAAATTACTAAACTGCACCACACCAGTCGTTCCTAACTTAAAGGTTGATCCCACCCAAGGACTTATAAAATTTACTAATTAGTACCTGCATACCCCTAGGTGACCAAGTAGGCGCCACGGGGCCCTACAATCCACTAGGTGTACACACTACTTCCCATTCGATCGGCTCCCTAACGTAGATACCCGTGCTGGCCCCACCGTGGGATGTATCATTCCCCAATGTGGCAACCTGATGGAACTAAAGGTGCACGGCTTATATCTACTCGATGCAACAACGGCTTACCTACCAGCCCGGGCCCACTCACGCATATGAAGCCCGTTGGACTTGCGTTGCCACCGCTAACCCGTTTGCCTCTTACAGTCAAGCCCAGTATGCGTGTCCCGTCCTCGACATGGGTCGAGCCCACAAAGATACGTATGGGTTACTGGTTGAAATGGGCCTCCACAAGCTACCCACCTAAGCTTGTCCCTTTTTCTAGTATATCCCACTTAACCCTTTAATCATGTTTTAATTACATGTTCTATTTTGGTTAAGTATTCTAATCGTATTTTCTATTGCCACCCAAGGCAACCACTAGATTTTCTCATGCCACCCGAGGCACCCACTTAACCCCTCATGTCCCTCTACATGCTAATGTGGTTAAGTGTTTCTTAATTAATTAATTAAGAACGTAACCTTTGTAAAGACCTCTCACATTAGACTGTCTTTTATGACCGCTGGTTAAGCCGGTTGGGTCCGGGCAGCCTTATGTCATAACAGAGTCTAACCTCGTGTCTTTACATTAATTACGTATTTAGTTTGTGCCTAAGACCTCTCACATTGGGCTAACATTTGTAGCAACTGGTTAAGCCGGTTGGGTCCGGGCAGTTTTACGCTACAACTGAGTCCAACCTCGTGTCTTAGTCAATTAATTACACCTAATTAATCACCCTCATAATTTTATATTAATTATCCCTAATTAATCAAGTTTTCTTAACATGGGTAGACCTAACTTAATAGGTAAATTCCCATGGGGTAGACCTAACTCAATAGGTAAATTCCCAACACATAGTATGGGTACACCTAACCAAATAGGCAAATTCCCATACTATGTTTATTTATTTTGTGTTATGCATAATTATATTAATTTCACACAATCTTATTAACTTATGCATTTAATTACCCCATCGTTCCCACGTAATTTCGTTCATGATATAACACATATAAAAGGTGTCAACTTGCATATGAATGAACATGTTTCAAAGGTGCCATCTTGCATATTAACAAACACATAACTTGCATATGAACTTGCATAACATGTCACATAACTTGCATATAATATGTCACATAACTTACATATTCATTTTGCATAACAAACTTGCATATTAGCTTATAGACTTGCATAATGTGTCATCATGAACTTGCATATTAATAAACATGTAACTTGCATATTTACATACATGTAACTCGCATATTAACAAACATGTAACTTGCATATAAAGAAACATGTAACTTGCATATTTACATACATGTAACTTGCATATTAACAAACATGTAACTTGCATATTAACAAACATGTAACTTGCATATTTACATACATGTAACTTGCATATTAACAAACATGTAACTTGCATATTTACATACATGTAACTTGCATAGCATATTACCATGAACTTGCATAACATGCATATGATTACATAGCCCACAACTTGCATATTTAGCATCATGCAAACATAACATACATCATATTAAACTTGCATAAGCTTACATACTCAACATGCATAAACATAAGATTAATGCTAACATCATATCATATGATTCAAAGCTCATTAACCCACATACAAAACCATAAATCTCATCACATCTCATCTAATTAGTTTACCAAAAGATCATCAAAGTGATAGAAACTCACAACTAGCAACTTTGAACACCAAATGAAGAAGATTAAGATGCTAAGAAGGGATTAGAAGTTGATTAGAGAGTGATTAGTATGCAACCCTCTTCATAAAATTAGTGGAGGCCATGAGAGCTAGCATTTTGCCATAGTTTAGTCACTAGGTTTAATTATGAATGAATTAGGGTAGGTTAGGGTCTTATTTATAGATTAGGCAAGTGTTTTAGGCCATAGGATTAACCCTAGATTCAATCCAAGCCATCAAAGCATGTCTTGGGGAAGAAGTCAAGTGTAGGAACCATCTAGGGCCTTTAGATTAAAGATGGACCATGAGAACCATTCAAATGCAAAATCTGCACTTGAGCGAATCGGCCCACGGGTTGACAGCCAAACACCCTGGATTAACCCCTAGTCGACCCAGCGGGCTCGGGTCGACTTCAAAAATCGGCCGGTTCGGTTATTCCCCTCTCCCAATTCGCTGTTTTGAGCATTTTTGCATATTTATTTATTAAATTTTCAATTATATATATATATATATATATCAATATATATATATATATATCTACACAACCCATTTCACTTAATTAAGTATACTTTAATTTGGGAATTTTCGTGAAACTTCGCGAGGCCATATCTTGGTCATACGGACTCCGATTTTCGGAAAACTCGGACTCTATTTCGCGTATTTTTCCGAGACGAACGCAATGGCATAGCCCGTTTCCCTTGATTCCCATTTTAGAATTAAATTCTGCCTCGATTTATGTTATTACAGGTTATTGAAAATACGGGTTGTTACATCTTTTATCCCCGGATTGTAGCTAACGAAAGTAATCCACAATCCCTTACTCCTAAATTGTAATTAACGAAAGTAATCTACAATCTTTTATCCCTGGATTGTAATTAATGAAAGTAATCTACAATCTCTTACTTCTAGATTGTAATTATGAAAGTAATCTACAATCTTTTATCCCCGGATTGTAATTAATGAAAGTAATCCATAATCCCTTTATATTATTCATTGTCTGATTCCATAGTTACAATAACATGTTTTACTTAATATGTAATTAAGTAAACTTCATCTCAATTCACCCTTTTTTTGTTTAACATGTCACTTATTATTTATGATTAAATATGACTTATTTAACCTCATATATTCACCTCGTTCTTTCTTATTTAATCATAATTCCGTATTACATTGTCACTACAACATATCTTGTTTACTTATTAACTTAGTTCTCTTAATTAAGGTCTACTAATAAGTTTCTTTTCCATTTATTATAACTTATGTTATAATTTCCACTTATACCTAGGACAAGCCTATCTATTATATAACATTTTCATTAATGTAATTAATTATAATAGGTTATTATCATTCCCCGTTCATGTATGTTAATGTACCAGACCACTCACATTAAGTTGACCGCTTGTGGATGCTAGATATGCCAAGCGGTTCCGGGCAGACTTCTACCACAAGCTGGACTTAACCTCATGTCTTAGTATGGTTACATACATTAAATTAACCACTTATGAATGCTGGATTTTTTGGGCGGTTCCGGGCAGACATCTACCACAAGTTGAATTTAACCTCATGTCTAAGTGCGGTTACAATTTCTTAACTGCCATAATTGTATTAATAATCTTCTTGGTCTAATAATCCTATTTAGGAATTACTCATGCTCATAATAGGATTTTCAATTAAAGTATTCAGTTTCAATAGATTTCAGCAGATTAGTCATTTTAACAGATTAAACATTTTCGCAAGTTACTGAAAGTTACTTGCCGTTTCATTAACATGTTCCACTTAATCTTAAATCAAACCTACAGATTTATATGCTCTAAATTACGGTCATAATTCGCAAGATAACATATGCCCCACATTTTAATCTTACATTACAGTATAGATTATGCCCCTAAATCCTAGTCATGATTCATAATGCAAGTTATGCCCTAAATCTAACTATCCCAACTATTCCCAATTTCGTCCGTTTGCATAATTCAGCGATAGGCCTAGGCTATAAAAATAAAAAGGGAAAGAGGGAGAGAAGAGAACAGAAATAGGAATAATAACAGAACAGAAATATGATAACAGAAATAGGCATATCGGAAATAGGCATATAAGAACTAAACAATAGATCAGATGTACAGAGGAATACATTTAATGGCAGATCTGTTTAGGTATGAATCTTAGCAGGCATAGGCTTAGATCCAGATTTATAAACATGTCAGGATAACTTTTTAAATGTTTATATCTAAAAGCAACATAAACTCACAGAGACTGGATCTAAAGAACTGAGAAAAGAGAGTTGATGTTGTAGCAGAGATTCTTGTATACGTATAAGTCGTTGTTGTAGAAGAATAAGCTAATTTAATCTGAGCAAGGGCAACATCTCATTGTCTCCATTGTTTTGGATGAATAAAACAATAGAAAAGAGGTCCTATTTATAGCCTAAAGCCAACGAATCAGGTCTAGAAACAAATCCAGGTTCAGAGAATGGATCTGGCCAGATCCCCGGGTGGGGGGTCGACCCTAGGGTCGACCCCCACGGGGTATGGGTCGGCCCGAACGGCTTGATCACCCGTGTTGTTTCTCGCTCTCTGATTTTGAATATTCTGGACTGGTTTGTTTATATATATATTTCTTATATGTACACAAACGTCAAAGCTTAATAACTTCTTCATACGATGTCTGTTTTTCGCAAACTCGGAGTCTATCTTAAGCAGAATTCCGAGACGAACACAACGGTACAATATGTTTTACATAATTCCCAATATTTAATTAAGTATTATTTAGTTTATTATTATAGTGTCCTTTGAAATTACGAGGTGTTACATTCTCCCTTACTTAAAGGATTTCGTCCCCGAAATCTCTATGTTACAAAGAATGTATATCCTAACAACCACGTCCACCTACTCATTCATAAATCATAGGCATTCATTGTCCTTAAAAGATTTCTAATGCTTATATAAACTTATGCGATAGTGTGATTTCCTTACACTAATGCGAAAAATCAGGCGGTCTACTGATTCAGTCGACCTCATTAATGTAATGTATGTTGGTGCCATGAATTCAGAATGTATGCAAATAGTCCTAGTATATCATGTAAATGCTATATGTGTGCACAATCATCCATTCAAATGCAACATTAAAGTGATGATACATCCATTTCTATCCATAAAAAAATGCATACACATCCATATGCAGTATGAGAGTGATTGAGCCGATCTAGTGTATATATGCATCCTCGAGTAACCACTAACAAACACTTGCATCCATCAAACATAACTTGTCTCAAACACATGTTTACATCATTTGGTTTCCTGCCTAAAGGTCAAAGATTTGATCGATAGGATATACTAAGATGACAGAAACAAGTAGTGTAAAAGCTTTGGAAAAAGAAGTTAAGAACATACCCTTGAAAAGAAAAGGGTACGAAGCGTGAATCTTGTCTTCAGACTCTCAAGTTGCATCCTTGCGGTCTCCGCCCCATTGAACTTTCATCAACTTGACCTCTCAACTGCGTACCTTCTTAACCTTTGATCCAAGAATATGGGTAGGAACTTGTCTAATTGTCTCTTTCCGTTCTACCTCTACTTCCTTAAGCCTACTCGGTTCAACTACTTCTGCGGTATCATGCAGACACTTCCGCAAATGAGAAATGTGGAAAACATTATGAACACCATCCATTCTCTCTGGTGGCTTTATTCTATAGGCCGTTTGACTTATTCATTCCACTATGGGAAATATCCCTAAAACCTTGGCACCAATTTCCCTACAGATCCAAAGCGAACCACATTCCTCAGAGGTGATACTTTGATGAAAACCATGTCCCCCACCTCAAACTCAATATCGGTCCTTCTCTTATCTGTGTATGACTTTTGCCTGTCCTGAGCTGTCTTCATGCATCTGAGGATAAGATGAATCTTTTCTGAGGTTTCCCAAACCATCTCAGGTCCAAGTAGAAGCCTATCTCTGTTGTCTCAATTTGAGATCCTTCTGTGAGAACAGATACTTGTGCGACTTATGGTCTGTGTATAATTAGAACCTTTCCAAGCAGATACTTTCGCCAAGTCTTAAGTGCGAATACTGTAACAGCCAATTCTAAATCATGGTAGGGTCGTTCTTCTCGTGAACTTGCAACTGTCTACCACCATAACATACTACCCTTCTCTCTTGCATGAAGACGACACCAAGGCCCGTACCACATGCATCCGTGTATACTGTGAACATCTTGTTCCCGTCAGGCAAAGTCAGAACTGGGGTTGTCGTTAGAGCCATTTTTAATCGCTGAAAAGAATCCTCACAGTCTACATCCCACGAAAAGGCTAAATTTTTCTTTGTTAGTCTGGTGAGTCGTGCCAATATCTTTGCGAAGTCCTTAATGAACTTCCTATAATAGCCCGCTAAACCAAGAAAAGTCGTCACCTCTGTTGCATTCTTTGGAATCTTCCAATCTTGTACTGCAACTACTTTCACGGGATCCATTGCTATCCTATCCTTAGAGAACACATGCCCTAGAAATCTCACTTTCTTTCTCCAAAAATGACAATTGGAGAATTTCTCCTTAAGCTGGTGCACTCGGAGAGTCTTCAAAACTTCCCCTAAATGTTGGGCATGCTCTTCCTTGGTCTTTGAGAAGATCGGAATATCATCCATAAAGACCTCAACGAACTTATTCAGAAACTCTTGGGACACCCTACTCATCAAATCCACAAAATACGCGGGTGCATTCCTCTACCAAAAAGGCATGACTAGCCAATCGAAGAAACTATCTGGAGTTCTGAAAGCGGTCTTGTCTGTACTATCCTAGGACACCCTCAACGGATAAAAACCCATGGCCAAGGCTAACTTAGAGAAAACAGATGCACCAACAAGCTGGTCAAATAGATCATCTATCCTAGGAAGTGGGTGATGATTCTTCTTATTGAGTTTATTCAACTATTTGTAATCCATGCATAAGCAAGGCGAGTCGTCTGCCTTAGTTGTAAAGACGACTGGAGCACCCCATTCAGATATGCTTCACCTAATAAACCCCTTCTCAAGTAGCTCCCTTACTTGCTGAGCTCCCTCCTTTCCTTAGAAGCCATGTGGCACACAAGCAATGCGACTGGCTTCGCATTGTCCACCAAGTATATCCGAAAATCGATCTCGTGCCTCGAAGGTAAGCCCCTAACCTCCTCAAAAACATCCGAATACTCACAGACTACCGGTACAAATCGTAGATCATCGACAGATGCTTCAAGTGATTCTAGGAAACTAAGCATGATAGACCCCTTTGGGTCACAAGAAATCTTGAGAGTCCTTCCGCGGAAAATCAAAAGTCTAACGACCCTCTTCTCACAATCCAGAATGGCACCATACATGGCTAGCCAATCCATCCTTAGAATCAGACCATAGCCCATAAAACCAAGCACATATGCGTCGCACTCAACTCGACGCACAACACATATATTCTCAAACCCCGACAAATCATAGAAAGACGAGTCGTGCCCCAATGGGGTTTGAGACAACAACAAGATCCAAAACCATACTAGTACTAAGGTGTAGAGACTCAATCCACATAATCGTATATAAAAGAATGTGAAGTGCCATAATCAAAAAGAGTCCTAACAGGATGATCGGAAAGAGAAATAAAATCTTCAACAGAAACTTTACTACCTCCGTCTGGTCCACTACCCTCGAAAGCATGCACCGGCTCTCCAGATGGTCATGTCTTTTGCCCTTGTCCATGCTTCTTCGGGCATTCCTTAGTATAGTGTCCAACTTTACTATAGTTGAAGCAAACGTTCTTACTTTTCGGCAATCTTTGACCAAATGACCCAAGCGCTTACAACCATAACATTTCTTAGAGAAATTACCTCATCGCGACGGTGGGGGAACAACGGCTGTGGCTAAGGGTGGGACATCTCCTTGGCTCCCGGTAGATGTCGTAGCCTTAAGATACCTACGGAACCAATCTAATACTTGAACGCCCTCGGGAATATTCGGTTCCCCAGACAAGCTGAAACAAAAAGGAAGAAGGATTCAAACAGAGAATCAAGAGATAATTTATATGGCTTTGGGGAGTTTATTTTGCAAAACAGATTTTTCTTTGAAAGTACTTTCTTTTTGAAACCTTTTGCAAAAAAAATTCAAAACATTTTATCCCATCTTGTAACCTTCAGCTCTGATACCAAATGTGACACCCTACGTCCGTTAATGTCACTCTTTTTGTCAAAATGCCTTAAGTTCAATGAAGCGTTATAAGTAAACAGAAATGGAAACATCACAAGACAGATATTAAATAGCAGCGGAATTTAAAACTTTATTTTTCAACAGAAAACATCGTGGTCCAAAATCCAGTTACAACATAGGTCTGAAATACAGAAAACCCATTACATCAAATTAAAATATCTGCCTTGTACTAAAATCATCAGAGTACGTACAATAATATAAAATCATAGTTCCCAAAAATAGCCATAGCAAGGTGGACAGGTAATCAAATCATTACATCTAAGCAGCTTCAAGCAGAAACAAAAGAGAGGATCTTAATCAAGACTGAGTATTCCCATCCTGAGAACCTTGGGGGGGGGAGGAAGAGAGAGAAAAGGAAACAAAATGGGTCAGGCATAAAGTCTGGTGAGTCCAGTTACAGTTAGCATATAAACAGGTAAAAGCATCATGACCGGTATAAAAGCTGGATGAGAGATAACAGTGTCACATGATAGGTAAAACAAACTGAGCAAGATAAGCAAGATGAATAGAATAGAACAAATTGCACTTCTCAAATACTTTTCTCTACACCAATACTAGTATAACAGAAACAGAATGATCCCAACAGAAATAAATGGTAGACTTAGGTGTACTTCTAGTGATGGGTTTTACCCCCAAATGATAACAACAGGTAGCCCAACAGAAACAACCGGTGTTACACCAAATGATAATAACGGGTTCTTAAACAGGCAGGACTAGATGTACCCTACTTACTACCCCCAATCGATTGACTCCCTATCCCATAGGTACCCTGTGCTAGCCCCACAGTAAGATGTATCACTTCCTAAAGTGGCAACCCCTTTCCCCGATGGGCACAACCATATCTACTGATGTCACAACGTCTTACTTTACTGATCTGTCTGGACCCATGCACGCACATGACTCCATTGGAATGCTTCGTCAACACCCCCACCCTTATGAACCTCTTATAATCAGCTCAGTAAGCATGCCCCTGACACCCACCTAGTTCGAGGTCCCCCTTTGGATACCAGTATGGGTTAATGACTGATACGGGTTCCACACAACATATGATACAAGCCACCCCCTAGGCTTGCATCCCCACTACTAGGATTTTGAAAGTTGATGCTTAACAGATTAACAAGCCTGCATAACCCCAACATATAAAACATGTTAAGTTTATCGGGTTTATATAACCCCCACAGATTTAACAAGTTTACAGATTTAACAGGTTTAATTAACCCCACAGATTTAACAAGTTTACTTAACCCCACTGATTTACTTAACCCCTTACCTTTAGATTGTAATTAATGAAAGTAATCTACAATCTTTTATCCCTGGATTGTAATTAACGAAAGTAATCAGCAATCTTTTATCCTCGGATTGTAATTAACAAGATTAATCCAGAATCCCTTACTCCAAGATTGTAATTAATGAAAGTAATCTACAATCTTTTATCCCTGGATTGTAATTAACCAAAGTAATCTACAATCCCTTACTCATAGATTGTAATTAACAAAAGTAATCTACAATCTATCTTAGTTTAGTGAATGCTCTTTTGCCTCAAATGATCACGTGCGTTTATGGCCATGCACGTCTATCTTAGTTTAGTGAATGCTCTTTTGCCTCAAACTCCATAGGAAACAGCCACATTTCCACCTTCACATAAGTGAGTCTATCGAGAGTACTCCTAAAGGTACGTACTCCACTCCAAATATAGTGTAAATCTCATTAAGAGTTTCTATTGACTTATCCTCTAATCACTTTAGGAATACATGTCTCTTAGTATATAAAAATAACATGTTCAACCATTACCACTACACAACTTGTTTTTACCCACTGTACCTAGTTTTTGGGATCTCCGGTCATTAGGTCAGGTTACCATTGTGCGTGACTCAACAATCTAAGGGCAATAATTTCATTCTTTTAGAAGTGTTAAGGACTTTCTCTCTGGACAGTCCTTTCGTCAAAGGATCTGCCAAATTTTCATCACTACTTAAGTGATCCACTCTAACAATTCCTGGAGAGAGTAGTTCTCTAACAGTACTCTGCTTAGACGTATTTGTCTTCTCTTACTGTTATAATAACGGTACTGTACTTTTGAAATAGCCGCGGTACTGTTGCAATGGATCAACACAGCCAGTATCAGTCTTTTCCCACATAGGAATCTCAGCTAGCAGATTTCTTAAGTACTTTGCTTCCGTACTAGTTGTGGCTAGTACTATCATCTCAGACTCCATAGTAGACTGAGCAAGAACTAACTCCTCCAGCAATGCTAAATATATAGCCACTGGTCATTTTTGAATCATTAGATAAAGTACTCCAGTTTGCATCGGAATAAACTTCAAGAACAGCTGGAAACTTTTCATAATGTAATTCAAGCTTTACAATTCGTTTTAAGGTGTATCATGAACCTCTCAATAGCATGCCAATGCTCTATACTAGGTCTACTGGTAAACCTGCTCAATAATCTCACGACATAGGCAATGTGGTCTAGTACAATCAGTGGCATACCGAAGGTTGTCAATGATGCTCGCATATTCGTACTATCTTACACCTTCACCAGTGTTTTTAAATAGCTTTGCATTGAGATCATATAGTGTACATGCAGATTTGTAGTCAAAATAATTGTATTTCTTTATAATCTTCTCAATATAATGAGATTGGTTCAAAGAAAGTCCTTTTTCGGACCTTTTCATTTTAATACCAAGGATTACACTCGCTTCATCTAGATCTTTCATGCCAAAATTGGCACTTAACAAAGATTTAACATTATTTATTGCATGAACGTTTGACCCAAAAATAAGTAGGTCATCCACATATAAACAAGTGATAGCACAAATTTCATTCTTAGATTTATAATAAATGCATTTTTCACTTTCATTAACTTTAAAACTATGTGAGATTATCAAGTTAACAAATTTATCATGATATTGCTTACGGGCTTGTTTTAAACCTTATAATCATTTATCTAATTTGCAAACTTTATATTCTTAACCAAGAACTACAAATACTTCAGGTTGGTCCATATATATTCCTCTTCTATTTCACCATTTAAAAAAGCAGTTTTAACATCCATTTGATATATTATTAAATTATGAATAAATGCAAGTGAAATTATTACTTGAATGGATGTAATCCAAGTTACAAGTGAAAAAGTGTCAAAAAGTCTATGTTTTCTCTTTGTTTAAAACCTTTAGCTACTAAACGTGCTTTATATTTGTCAATTGTTCCATTAGGTTTTAATTTTATTTTAAGTACCCATTTACAGCCTATAGATTTACGATTAGGTGGTAAATCTACAAAGTTCCAAGTCTTATTGGATTCCATAGAATCCATCTCATCATTTATAGCCTCTTGCAAACAATCGGCATCTAAAGAAGAAAAGGTCTCTTGGAGGTTTAAGGGATCCTCCTATATAGTAAAAGCACAAAATCTAAAAAAAAAGTCTTTTGCGGTTCTAGCTCATTTACTTCTTCTAGGTTCATTTTCAGAATACTCATTAATTTTATTCTAATAGGCATGTGATTACTTGAAATGCCCCCACTATTCCTTCATTTAAAAGGAAAATTCGATTCATAAAAATCAGCACCATTTGATTCAATTATGTTATGTGTATTTAAGTCATAAAATTTGTATGCTTTGCTTTTAATAGCATAGCCAATAAACACATATTAATATGCTCTACATGCCAATTTTATTCTCTTAGGGTCTGGAATATGAACATATGCCAAGCATTGTAACACCCCACATCCGCTACGGTCACTCACTAAGGGAATGCCATAACATCGGTGGAGTATTTTAAGTGAATATAGAACAGAAAAATTACAACAAGACAGATATAAGTAATATTTGAGAATTTAAAACATCATTTTATTCCAGTGGAAAGTAATACATGTTTGGTTACACCAAAACCATAGATAAGAGTCAAGTACATAATATCCATCCTGATAAAAACAAAAGTACATAATCCCACTACATAACCTAATAGCCATAATAGAAAAGATAAATTGAGCTTTACATCCACGGTCCAAGCTCCAAAAGATAGATAAAGCAGTCTGATCAAAGCCCACTAGTGCTAGGCCCACTCTGAAAACCTGAGGGTTGGGAAAAAGATAAAGAAACAACGGGGTCAGACATAAGTCTGAGTGAGTCCTATAACCCTAACAATACAATCATTAAAGTAATTAGGGTATGATATAAACAAGGTACGGTACCTCTGGGGATAATGACTACACTAAGTAGCCAACTAAACACAGGATGTACTAAGATAACCGAAAAGACGCATTTATCCACCCAAGGATAATTACTAGATTGCACCACCCCAGATCTACCCACCCAAGGGTAATTCCTACACTGCACCACACCAGTTCTACCCACCCAAGGGAAATTCCTACTTAAAGGTTGATCCCACTAAGTGTACCTAGTAATTTTACCCAGTAGTTTCTTGTACCCCTAGCTGACTACATAGGTGTCGTCTGCCCCTATCTCCACTAGGTGTACCCAGTAATTTTTAATAGTAGTTTCGTGTACCCCTAGCTGACTACATAGGTGTCGTCTGCCCCTATCTCCACTAGGTGTACCCACTACTCCCCAAGCGATCGGCTCCCTACCGTAGATACCCGTGCTGGCCCCACAATGGGGTGTATCACTCCCCAAAGTGGCAACCCGATACAACAAATGGTGCACGGCTTATATCTACACGATGCAACAACGTCTTACCTACCAGCCCGGGTCCACACACACATATGAAACCCGTTGGACTCGCGTTGCCACCGCTACCCCGTTTTGGCCTCTTATAGTCAAGCCCAATATGCGTGTCCCGTCCTCGACTTGGGTCGAGCCCACAAAGATACGTTTGGGATATTGGTTGAAATGGGCCCCCACAAGCTACTACTTAAGCTTGTCATTTTATCTAGTGCATCCCACTTAACCCCTTTTATAATCATGCCCACTTACATGTTAAGGTTTGGTTAAGTCATCTAATTATATTTCAATTGCCACTTAAGGCCCCCACAAGCTACTACTTAAGCTTGTCATTTAATTATATTTCAATTGCCACTTAAGGCCCCCCACAAGCTACTACATGCCACCCAAGGCACCCACTTAACCCCTCATGCCCCTCTACATGCTAATTTGGTTAAGTGTTTCTTAATTAATTAAGATCGTAACCTTTGTAAGGACCTCTCACATTAGACTGTCTTTTATGGCAGCTGGATATGCCGGTTGGTTCCGGGCAGCCTTACACCATAACAGAGTCTAACCTCGTGTCTTTACACTTGTCACGTATTTAGTTTATGACTAACACCTCTCACATTGGGCCAATCATTTGTAGCCGCTGGATTTACCGGTCGGTTTCGGGCAGTCTTATGCTACAAACGGGTCCAACCTCGTGTCTTAGTAGATTAATTACACCTAATTAATCACCCCCATAATTTGTATTAATTATCCCTAATTAATTACAAATATTTAAGAATATGGGTAGACCTAACTCAATAGGTAAATTCCCAATTCCATAATATGGGTAGACCTAACTTAATAGGTAAATTCCCAATTATATCCATCCACTTTACGGTATGTTTAATCATACCCACTTCACACAATTTTATGTGTTCATTAATTTTTACCCCATCGTCGCCACATAAATACGTTAACATGACATACTTCAAAAGAGAAGATTCATCATACACACAATGGGTTCAACTTAGCATATCATTAGCATTATCATGGGTTTAAAAGGTGTCAACTTGTATATATGACCATAAACCCAACTTGCATAAATAACCAACCCAAACTTGCATGAATCACATATGTCATAAAGATGGTAACTTGCTTAAATGTTCATGTCATAGACTTATCATAAAGGTGTCAACTTGTATACATGTCATAGGTCTAAAAGGGATGAACTTGCACATGTACTTATGTCATACATAGAGGCAAACTTGCATATGAACTTGCATCATAACTTGCATATGAACTTGCATCATAACTTGCATATGAACTTGCATCATAACTTGCATATGAACTTGCATCATAACTTGCATAACATGCCATACTTAGAGGCAAACTTGCATATATTATGCATATCATAAAAAGAGACAAACTTGCATATGAACTTGCATCATAACTTGCATATGAACTTGCATCATAACTTGCATATGAACTTGCATCATAACTTGCATAAAACCAAACACTTAGTATGCATAAAACCAAATACTTAGCATGCACAAAACCAAATACTTAGCATGCATAAAACCAAATACATAACTTGCATAACATGTTACATATAACTTGCATATAATCTCACATATAGTTTGCATAACATGTTACATATGCATAAATGTTCAACATAGTGTTTTGCATAGTGAGCATCATAAAACATAGCATTAAACTTGCATATAGCATAAAACTTGCAAAACACACAACATACACTATACTAAACTTGCATAAGCACATTTATCCACAAACATAGCCATATCTTATCATATCCTATCATAATCAATTTAACAATTGATTATTAGGGCTATAGAAACTCACCACTAAACTCCAATAAGCAAACCCTTGCCAAAAATCACCCAAAAACTCTAGCCTTGAACATAAAGCTTGCAACTTGATGATGAATGCAAGCTAATGCTCACTCATACAACTCAAAGATGCTTGTATGAACATGAAAGCCTTCATAGAAATAGTATTTAAAGAGGATGGAGGCTAGGCTTTTGAGTGGAGGCCATGATCATAGAAAATTTTGGCATAGTTTAGTTAGAGGATAGGATTATGATCATTTAGGGCTAGCTTAGGGTCTTATTTATAGGATTAGGCAAGTGTTTTAGGCCATTAGATTAACCCTAAATTAGATTAGGTCCATCAGATCTCGGAAGCTTCTAGAAACCAGCCCCAAAACACAGCCCAAACCCTGAAATGGTGCACCAGGCCAAACTGGCCGAGCACCCCCTATCGACACCCAAGTCGACAGGGCTGTCGACTTGGTCCTAGCCAAGTCGACTGCCCAGTCGACAGGGCTGTCGACTTGAGTAGCTAGGCGGGAATTTTCCCCCCCGCGCCCAATGGCCCCAATTTTGAAATTTGAACCTGAATTTTAAATCTGTTTTGAACTTTGAATTTTCTGTAAACTTCATTGGGCCATAACCGGGCCGTACGGACTCCGATTCTCGAAAACTCGGACTCTATTTCACGTATTTTTCCGAGACGAACGCAATGACGCAGCCCGTTTCCCCCAATTCTCACATCTGAGGTTATTTATTCTGCAATTAGTGAATTTTAGCATTAACCGAAATTCGGGGTGTTACATTCTCCCCTCCTTAAAGGATTTCGTCCCCGAAATCTCTAAGCTAAGGAGAATGCATATCCTACCATCCAAACAACCATCTACTCAATCCATCAAACACGGGTATCCATTGTCCTTAAAACAATTTCTAATGATGTATGAGCGTATGCGAAAAGTGTGTGTATATGTTCCCTATCTAATGTATGAACATATGCAAACCATGATAGTGCCATGCATCCATTATGTATGCGAGAGAACCCTATCGACACATACAATATCTACATGAGTGCACAATCATTCACCAAAATGCATCATCCATATGATAACACAATCATTATACATCCAAAAATATAGCTACCTACACACAATTATATGCAATATGCAATATGAAGTGATTGAGCCGATCTAGTGTCTAGAGTGTGTGTATATGCATCCACGAGCAACCACTAGCAACCACTTGCATCCACACGCATCCATCAAACATAACATGTCTCAAACACATGTTTCAACCATAGGTTTACCCTATCTAAAGGTCAAAGGTACTAATGAGAGGACATACTAAAGATAAGATAAGCACTAGACAAACGATAAAGGAGACGTTTAAAGGACATACCCTCAAAAAGGAATGGGTATAACGAACGCATCTTCGCTCCTGTCTTCCCAGTAGCATTACTCTCACCTTCTCCCTTTTTCACTTTGACTAGTCGAACCTCTCTGTTTCTCAACTTCCTAATCTCTGACCCAAGGATGCGGGTAGGAGCTCGTCGAATAATCACATCACGCTCTACCTTTACTTCTTTAAGCAAGCTCGGCTCTACCACCTCTGCGGTCTCATGTAGGCACTTCCTCAGATGTGACACATGGAATACATCATGTACACCACTAAGTCTGTCGGGCAACTCCACCAATGGAAGATGCTCTCCTCATGTACCTCCAAAATCTAAGATACATAGCCTCAAAAGGTCTTCTAAAATACGATTCACCCTCTCGGTCTGGCCGTCCGTCTGAGGATGATATGCGGTAATCAAACACAACTGAGTCCCTACCGCCTCTTGCAAACTCTTTCAAAATTCTCTAGTGAAGGTAGGATCTTGATTGCTCACTATACTGGAAGGTACACCATGTAATCTAACAATCTCTCGAATGTAGATTGAAGCTAGCCATTGAGCAGTCCTCTTACTCTTCACGGGTATAAAGTGGGCACTCTTAGTAAGTTTGTCTACCACAACCCAAATTCCCGTATTACCCTTCCTCGATCTCGGTAATCCATCCCACTTCCATTGCGGAACTTCCAATGGGTGAAGCAACCCACCTGGTTTCTTTTGCTCCGCTTTCACCTGTTGGCATACCAAGCATCGAGCGACATACTTGGCCACATCTTTCTTCATACCGGCCCAAAAGAAAACTCGCTTCATGTCTTGGTACATCTTGTCCCCACCGGGATGAATGGTCATCTTTGACCGATGTGCATCATCAAGTATAGCCTTCCTCAAACCCTCGTCTTGCGGTACATAAAGTCTACCATCTCTACGCAACCACCCCTTACCATCTAGGGTGTACCTACTCAAATGGCTGGACGACTCCCCCTCCTCATGAGCTTCTCCACTAACTCAACCAACTGTGGGTCGTCTCGCTGTGCTCCGCCAATCCGCCCCAAAAGAGTAGGCCTAACCTCCAAGGAGGCTAGCAAACCGGGTACAAAGTTAACGGAAGGTCTAAAGTCAAACATAGAAATAAACTCTAAGCTCCGTCGTTCAACGAACAATGAACTCAAGGACAACATTTTTCTACTTAAGGCGTCCGCTACTATATTGCCCTTGCCATGGGCATACGCCATCACAAACTCATAGGATGCTAAGAATCCCATCCAAAATCATCACAACTGTCCATCTCCCACGCAGACCACCCTAGTCGAACTCGACATCCCCCAAATGCAAGCCCCAAAGGCCTAAACCAATATCAGACAAACACCCAAGGGATACCTCCTTCGAATTCAGACGACCTACGTGAGGTGATACTAGTAAAAACGGCCAAATAATTAAGCCCTTGTCCAACTCTGGATGTTCTCGCCAGTCTCGCTCCAAAACCACCGTTTATCCCATAACTGGCTTTGCTCAACCTATTGAGCACATACGAAAACTTATTTCGCTCCTAGAAAAGACCAAGATGTCATTTACAAAGACCATCACGAACTTATTTAGGTACTCCCTGAACACCCTTCTCATCAAATCAATATGCGGGGGCGTTCGTCAAACCAAATGGAATCACCAGCCACTCATAAAAAAAACCATCCGGAGTCCTAAAGGCAGTCTTCTCTATACTATCCTCAGCCACTCTCAACTGACGAAACCCCGTGGCTAAGTCCAACTGCGAAAATACTGAGGCGCCAACTATCTGATCAAAGAGATCATCAATCCTCGGCAATGGGTGTCTATTCTTCTTTGTGAGTTTATTTAGTTCTCTTTAGCCTACACAAAGTCTGAGGGACCCATCCTCCTTCGTGGCAAAAACTATTGGAGCACCCCACTCCGATATACTTCGTCTTATGAACCCCTTCCCAAGCAAATCGCCTACTTGCTTATGGAGTTCCCTCCTCTCACGAGGAGCCATGTGGCACACTGGCCAAGATACTGGTTTGGCATTGTCTACCAGATATATTCGGAAGTCAATCTCCTGCTCCGGAGGTAAGCCCTTCACCTCCTCAAACACATCCGAGTATTCCCGGACCACTCTAACAGATCGCAAACTCTCGACCGACGTGTCAAGCGATTTTAGATAACTTAGCATAACAGTTTCCATGGGATTACAAGAGATCTCGAGAGTGTTACCCAAGCGGGTCATAAGCCTAACAACTCTCCCTTCAAAATCAAGAACGGCACCCCTACTGGGTAACCCGTCCATGCCCAAAACTATCCCATAGCCCGTGAAGCCCAAAAAGCATCACATCTAAACTTAACGCTAAGTATAGAAACTTTCAAACCCAAACACATCATGGAGCCCCAATTGGGTTTGAAACAACTAAGGGATCATCTACTAACTGGTGTCTAAGTGCAGTGACTCAACTAACAATGATGAGATAAACGAACTCGATGCGTCGGAATCAAATAAAGTTCGAACCGGATAATAAAGAAATCCAAATTCCAACCTAGACGGTCCTATCCCCATCAGGTACACTAGCAGCGAGGGAATACAACTACCCTCCAGGAGATTCCATACCTTGCCCATGCTCCTTTGGACAATCCTAATAAGGTGTCCTATTCCTCCAAAAGGATAACTACTAGCCCTCTTCTTCCCATTCTCCACTCGTAACCCTCCATCAAAATGAGGTTTCGTCCTTCATTAAACATCAACTATTTGAGCCTTCCTCCCATCGTCTATCCAATAGGTACCTACAAGTCCTCCTCCTTCTTGAACCAACTTCTAGTCCGACTAATGTCTATGTCCCTTGAAGTGGTTTTCCATTCTTATCTATCTTAGAAGGATCATCCATACGCGGAGGGGAAACTAAAAACGAGAGAGGAAGAGATTCAAAACGGAGAATTTGAAAGATATAGATATGGCTATTGGGGATTATGCTTTTCTTTCAAAAACTTTTCTCTTAAAAGACATGTTTTTGAAAATATTCCTTTCAAAAATATTCTTAGAAAATAGTTTTTCTAAAAATTTTATCTGTTCTAGTAACCTTAAGCTCTGATACCACGTGTAACACCCCACACCCGCTACGGTCACTCACTAAGGGAATGCCATAACATCGGTGGAGTATTTTAAGTGAATATAGAACAGAAAAATTACAATAAGACAGATATAAGTAATATTTGAGAATTTAAAACATCATTTTATTCCAGTGGAAAGTAATACATGTTTGGTTACACCAAAACCATAGATAAGAGTCAAGTACATAATATCCATCCTGATAAAAACAAAAGTACATAATCCCACTACATAACCTAATAGCCATAATAGAAAAGATAAATTGAGCTTTACATCCACGATCCAAGCTCCAAAAGATAGATAAAGCAGTCTGATCAAAGCCCACTAGTGCTAGGCCCACTCTGAAAACCTGAGGGTTGGGAAAAAGATAAAGAAACAACGGGGTCAGACATAAGTCTGAGTGAGTCCTATAACCCTAACAATACAATCATTAAAGTAATTAGGGTATGATATAAACAAGGTACGGTACCTCTGGGGATAATGACTACACTAAGTAGCCAACTAAACACAGGATGTACAAAGATAACCGAAAAGACGCATTTATCCACCCAAGGATAATTACTAGATTGCACCACCCCAGATCTACCCACCCAAGGGTAATTCCTACACTGCACCACACCAGTTCTACCCACCCAAGGGCAATTCCTACTTAAAGGTTGATCCCACTAAGTGTACCTAGTAATTTTACCCAGTAGTTTCTTGTACCCCTAGCTGACTACATAGGTGCCGTCTGCCCCTATCTCCACTAGGTGTACCCAGTAATTTTTAATAGTAGTTTCGTGTACCCCTAGCTGACTACATAGGTGCCGTCTGCCCCTATCTCCACTAGGTGTACCCACTACTCCCCAAGCGATCGGCTCCCTACCGTAGATACCCGTGCTGGCCCCATAATGGGGTGTATCACTCCCCAAAGTGGCAACCCGATACAACAAATGGTGCACGGCTTATATCTACACGATGCAACAACGTCTTACCTACCAGCCCGGGTCCACACACGCATATGAAACCCGTTGGACTCGCGTTGCCACCGCTACCCCGTTTTGGCCTCTTATAGTCAAGCCCAATATGCGTGTCCCGTCCTCGACTTGGGTCGAGCCCACAAAGATACGTTTGGGATATTGGTTGAAATGGGCCCCCACAAGCTACTACTTAAGCTTGTCATTTTATCTAGTGCATCCCACTTAACCCCTTTTATAATCATGCCCACTTACATGTTAAGGTTTGGTTAAGTCATCTAATTATATTTCAATTGCCACTTAAGGCCCCCACAAGCTACTACTTAAGCTTGTCATTTAATTATATTTCAATTGCCACTTAAGGCCCCCACAAGCTACTACTTAAGCTTGTCATTTAATTATATTTCAATTGCCACTTAAGGCCCCCCCACAAGCTACTACATGCCACCCAAGGCACCCACTTAACCCCTCATGCCCCTCTACATGCTAATTTGGTTAAGTGTTTCTTAATTAATTAAGATCGTAACCTTTGTAAGGACCTCTCACATTAGACTGTCTTTTATGGCAGCTGGATATGCCGGTTGGTTCCGGGCAGCCTTACACCATAACAGAGTCTAACCTCGTGTCTTTACACTTGTCACGTATTTAGTTTATGACTAAGACCTCTCACATTGGGCCAATCATTTGTAGCCGCTGGATTTGCCGGTCGGTTCCGGGCAGTCTTATGCTACAAACGGGTCCAACCTCGTGTCTTAGTAGATTAATTACACCTAATTAATCACCCCCATAATTTGTATTAATTATCCCTAATTAATTACAAATATTTAAGAATATGGGTAGACCTAACTCAATAGGTAAATTCCCAATTCCATAATATGGGTAGACCTAACTTAATAGGTAAATTCCCAATTATGTCCATCCACTTTACGGTATGTTTAATCATACCCACTTCACACAATTTTATGTGTTCATTAATTTTTACCCTATCGTCCCCACGTAAATACGTTAACATGACATACTTCAAAAGAGAAGATTCATCATACACACAATGGGTTCAACTTAGCATATCATTAGCATTATCATGGGTTTAAAAGGTGTCAACTTGTATATATGACCATAAACCCAACTTGCATAAATAACCAACCCAAACTTGCATGAATCACATATGTCATAAAGATGGTAACTTGCATGTCATAGACCTATCATAAAGGTGTCAACTTGTATACATGTCATAGGTCTAAAAGGGATGAACTTGCACATGTACTTATGTCATACATAGAGGCAAACTTGCATATGAACTTGCATCATAACTTGCATATGAACTTGCATCATAACTTGCATGTGAACTTGCATCATAACTTGCATATGAACTTGCATCATAACTTGCATATGACTTGCATATGAACTTGCATCATAACTTGCATATGAACTTGCATAACATGCTATACTTAGAGGCAAACTTGCATATATTATGCATATCATAAAAAGAGACAAACTTGCATATGAACTTGCATCATAACTTGCATATGAACTTGCATCATAACTTGCATATGAACTTGCATCATAACTTGCATATGAACTTGCATCATAACTTGCATAAAACCAAACACTTAGTATGCATAAAACCAAATACTTAGCATGCACAAAACCAAATACTTAGCATGCATAAAACCAAATACATAACTTGCATAACATGTTACATATAACTTGCATATAATCTCACATATAGTTTGCATAACATGTTACATATGCATAAATGTTCAACATAGTGTTTTGCATAGTGAGCATCATAAAACATAGCATTAAACTTGCATATAGCATAAAACTTGCAAAACACACAACATACACTATACTAAACTTGCATAAGCACATTTATCCACAAACATAGCCATATCTTATCATATCCTATCATAATCAATTTAACAATTGATTATTAGGGCTATAGAAACTCACCACTAAACTCCAATAAGCAAACCCTTGCCAAAAATCACCCAAAAACTCTAGCCTTGAACATAAAGCTTGCAACTTGATGATGAATGCAAGCTAATGCTCACTCATACAACTCAAAGATGCTTGTATGAACATGAAAGCCTTCATAGAAATAGTATTTAAAGAGGATGGAGGCTAGGCTTTTGAGTGGAGGCCATGATCATAGAAAATTTTGGCATAGTTTAGTTAGAGGATTGGATTATGATCATTTAGGGATAGCTTAGGGTCTTATTTATAGTATTAGGCAAGTGTTTTAGGCCATTAGATTAACCCTAAATTAGATTAGGTCCATCAGATCTCGGAAGCTTCCAGAAACCAGCCCCAAAACACAGCCCAAACCCTGAAATGGTGCACCTGGCCAAACTGGCCGAGCGCCCCCTGTCGACACCCAAGTCGACAGGGCTGTCGACTTGGTCCTAGCCAAGTCGACTGCCCAGTCGACAGGGCTGTCGACTTGGGTAGCTAGGCGGGAATTTCCCCCCTACGCCCAATGGCCCCAATTTTGAAATTTGAACCTGAATTTTAAATCTGTTTTGAACTTTGAATTTTCTGTAAACTTCATTGGGCCATAACCGGGCCGTACGGACTCCGATTCTTGAAAACTCGGACTCTATTTCGCGTATTTTTCCGAGACGAACGCAATGACACAGCCCGTTTCCCCCAATTCTCACATCTGAGGTTATTTATTCTGCAATTAGTGAATTTTAGAATTAACCGAAATTCGGGATGTTACAAGCATCCCCAAGTACTAAAATATGACACATTGAGTTTGTAATTATTAAAAATTTCAAAAGGTGAAATTTTACTTTCTGATTTAGGGATTCTATTTAAATCATAATACACAGTTAATAATATATCCCTCCATCAATGTTTTCTGCACCTGAATTGTATAAAATGGCTACAACCAATTCGGTAAAGTAACTATTTTTTCTTTCAGCTTTAGCATTCATTTTAGGTGAATAAGGCGTAGTTCTCTCAAGTATTATACCATGTAGTTTATAGAAATCCAAAATTGAACTAGATTCATGTTTTGTTCCTCGGTCACTATGAAGTCCCTAAATTTTCTTATTGATTTTTGATTTTAGTTTTGAATGTTTTAAACATGTCAAATGCGTCACTTTTATTTTTCATAATATATACATAAGTGAAATCAGAACAGTCATCAATAAAAGTGATAAAATAGTGATTTCCATGTCTTGTAAATGTGCTATCAAGATCGCATATGTCAGAAAGAATTAAATCTAAGGGTTCAGATTTCTATCAACAGATTTATGTGGTTTCTTTGTAATTTTAGCTTGAGTACATAATTCACATTTATCAAAATCAGTTTATGACAATTTGGGAATCATATCTAAAATGCTCATGTTATGAATTATACGTTCATTAAGATGACATAATCTAGAGTGCCAAATATTAAAATTACACAACGTGCAAGTAGAACTGTTCATCTTAATCCATACCTTCAGAGATTATCTCATGAGCTATTTTCTGAAGCTCGTGGGACTACATCTCTGCTAACCTGTCGTCTGTCGTATGATATTTGAAGCAACTGACAACATACTTATTTTCCCCTGCCTCCTCCATGTTATACATCTTTTTTAGTGTCTCCCATATCTCCTTTGCTGATTTGTCGGAATTGTAGTAGTCGTACAGGTCATCGTCGAGGCCGTTGAGAATGAAATTTTTGCAGAGGCAGTCCTACTCAATCTAAGTCTGGAGCTGCTTCGATTGTTCTATCTACGAAGCCATTTGGGTTGCATTAGCTTCATCGGGTTTCTCTGCCAGCTGCGGTTAGTTAGTCGTGAGCGCATCAACCACTTTTCTCATGGTTAGAAAGAACATCATCTTCTAACGCCAAAGTTTGAAGTGCAGCCCTTCGAATCTGAGCAGGGAAGTAGTGACATGAGGGGTTTGGAACGCGGAGGAAGGTGCAACGTCGTCAAAATTTGTTGTCGAAGCCATTGTTATTTTTTTGAATTGTCTTCCATATGTTGGAAAAAAACAATGATTGAGTCACGAACAAAGTCGCTCTCTTGCAGATGTTTTGGCGATCTGCTCAATGGTGCAAAGCAGTTCATACCTTTCACCGCCGCCTCTACGATAAAACATCCTTTTCTTCAATATCAATTCATTTGCACAAACGAATTGAGCCTGATTTGCAATCAAATTTAAAAAACTGTACTGCTCTTTTCTTTTTGTAGTGATTTTTTTTCCAATGAAGATAAGGAGGTTTTTGAAGATAGAGAAAGATGGATTTGTTTTCTTCTTTTTATTGCTTTGTCTATTCCATTTCTTATATAGACAGAATGTAAAAATGTAACGTTCGCTATGGTAGTGGAAAGATGGATCACAATTAATGCCATAATAAATAAATAAATGGTTAAAAAACTGCAATTTATAACGTGTGAATTGTGTACGTTCAAAACTGATGAATGTTTTGTAACGGCACGATAATAAGCCAGATAAATATATGACCGTTATGTTAGTGCAACTGCTCAATCACAACAATGGCTCATATATATATATATATATATATATATATATATATATATATATATATATATATATCTATGTGTGTTACAGTTAAGGCTGTAACGGTAAGTGTAACGACCCGGAATTTTGGGGCAAATTTAAAATTTTTATTTTAGTTAATTTAATGGATTTAGTATATTTAAAATAATTTATTTTAAATAATAACGACGAAAAATTTATTTAAATCAAAGTTAGAACGTATAAATTTATTTTAATTATAAAACGAGCCTGAAATGGCGCGGTAATTTCAGTTTTCGATTTTAAACTTTGAAAAATTATATAACATTGATCTTAAGTCGGAATTGGATAAAATTGGACACGTTAGGATCATATTGACGATATCTTTCCAACCAATGTAAGAAATTAAGATTTCAGTTTATATTTTGTAAGTTATGGCAAATTCAAAATCTCATAAAAACGCTATGGAATTTATTTATATATATATATATATATATATATATATATAATATAAGACCTAAAACACTGCTTTTTTACATACGAATGAATTGGGACTCGAAACCACTTCCATTGAGTTCAAAATGATGTTTTTGCATTGAAAAAAATTATAAAAACTGATATATTTCGATATTCGGAATTTAGTTATTAAAATAAATATTTTTAATATATATAATATACGCCTTAAAAATAGCCATTTTTCAAACGGTCTCCAAATTCGACGAAATTAGTTTTGTTAGGACCGTATCGTCAAAACAAAGCTACAAATAATATTTCTGTAATTTTTGAAGTCAGTATGTGGGCGTTATTAATTTTTCATTGAAACGGTAAATTTTTAGACTTTAAAAATTCCTTGATAATTCATACGGACTCAGAATTTAACGAAACCAGTTTCTATGGATTCATATTGTCGAGAAATAGTTATGTTCCAGTTTTCAGCAAAATTTTATAACGTACGTATTCGTTCGGATTTTAAAACACTGAAAAGGACTTAAAATAATAAAATAATAGAAAATATGGGTTATTAATTAAATGGGTTATATTACACATGGACTTAATTAAAAATTAACAACCTCTATATAATATCTCATAATTCCACCCTAACCATTTCTCTAAACATAATTCTAGCCTCCTTCTTCATCTCTCTCATGGCGGCTCACTTCTCCACTAAAATTTCTTTGCACAAAAGACCCTGAAATTTCAATAATTTATATCTCTCAATCCGTACACAATCAAACCAAACCATTTTTGGGTATTGTAGATCTTATTGAACTTTGCCTACCACAAAAATTCCGGAACCTATCGTCGCACGGATTCGCCGGAATCGATGGTCAAAGCCAGAAAATGACTTTCGGATTTTGGCGAATTCTGATCAAACGGTGAAGAATCAGGCGATAGCCCAGTTCAAGGAAATGTAGACGAGAGTTAGACGAACAACTTTTCTTCAGAGAGTTGGTCTGAAAGGGGAAGGATTGGCGGGATCTTCGAGATGAACTAAGATGTGAATTCCAGCGAAGCTCAAAACTGTTTTGATTGATTTTCGGTGCTGGCGTGCGTTTTCTGGTGATGGAGTTCGAAGGTCAGAGGGGTGGCATTGCCTGACGCGTCCAACCATGGTGGTCCTCGACCCTGACATCAACGGTGATGGCCGAATTCCGGCACGAACGGAAAAAAGGGAACTCGAAAATTCCGATCGCCTGCGTCGTGTTGGAGGTGGCGGCTGGAGCTGGGGGCACGTGGTGGAATGGCGGAGCGACTGGTGGTGGTAGCCAACGGTATAGGGGGCTGTGGCAGCGGTGATCGTTGGTCAAATGGGTGGAGCTCGGGTTTGACCTGTTCTGGGGTGAAATTTATTTAATTATTCAAATATTTAATTTATTCAAACTTCGTAATTATATAACTCTCTCTTACGAACTCGAAATCTGACGATTTTAGATCCGCTGCGATTGTGGAGTCGAGAGCTTCGCAATGACACTAACTACGTTCAATTCTGAGTGAGTCGAAAATTTAGGTAATTTTCATAATTTAAATTATTCAAACTTCGAAAATTCATATCATTTTGATACGAACTCGAAATCGCGCAAAAGAGGATTCGCCATGATCGTTGAGTCATAAGCTTCGTGTAGACACCAAATTCATCAATTTTAGAGCATGTTGGATTTTGGGCCAAAATTGGGCCCGAACCGTCAATTAAAGCCCGACAAAGGTGAGAACTTTTATCTCACTCAAGTTTTTGAACAGTTAATTATTTTTATTATTAAATATTAATTAATTATCTGTGTTGGAATTATTGTTTGTTGGATAAATGTTGATTTGGATGACTGTTGTGAATTGTTTGAAATTTGAAATATGTAACATGTTGTTATGACATTTGTGATATTTAAACATGTTTACACTGCCATTTACAAGTTGCCTGACTTTTTCATGTTGATTGGACGATAAATTTTCACACATCGTCCAAAAGCACAATTAATAATATATTATTTGAATTTGTGTTGGTTGAAACCCCACACGGGTCTTGGGTTGATATTCTGACTACACATCGCCTTCGTGATTAATTTAAAATGCACTTTGGCTGTTATTGAAGTTTTATCATTATTGTGGAATTAATGCGATGTTTGAAATCCATATAATTAATATTATATGGTAATGGATTGGGTCTCATTCCAATTTTGAATTAAAGGAATATTTTAATTTAATATTCAGTTAATGGAATTAATTGACGTATGAATTAGAAAGATTATATCTTTATTGTTTAAAAGTTATAATAAAAAGGATTCTATTAAAAAGATTACATCTTTAAGGTCAGTATGTTAAGATAAGAAGGTTTGATTTCAAAATTTGAACATTTTGAAAAGATTACTATTATTACTATTATTATAATATAATAATATAGAAAGTTAAATTTTTCATTAAAATTTGAAATGTCAGTTTGGATATTCGGAAACAAATGGTGTTATAAAATTAGTAACAATTTAATGTAAAGATCATAATTTTACTTTAAAGGGATGTTTTAAAATAATATTTTTAGTAAATTAATTATAATTATTAATTATAATTGTACTTGGACACGAGATTAGGTTACATTTGTGGTATAAGTCTACCCGGACACAATCGGCATATCCAGCAGCCACAAATGTTGGGCCTAATGTGAGGGGTCCAAGTGTGCAAATACGAAACGGGCCATGACACGAGGTTAAGCCCAACTTGTGAGATAAGTCTGCCCGGAACCAACCGGCATATCCAGCATCCACAAGTCGCAGGTTTAATGTGGGAGGTCTGGCCCAGTATAAAATGGATAAGATAATGAAATGGGGCTCTTTAATCTGTTTTAAATAGCAACGCCATTTTAACCCGAACATGTTTATCGATTTATTTTATCCATTTTATAATGAATATTAAAAGAGCTAATTTCAAAATTAATATTTTGGAAATAATATTGTTTTAATATGGTAATAGATAGAATATTCAATTTGGATTTAAAATTGAAATAAAAGTTGGAATCATTTTATAAACGAATTTATAAACATTTTAGAATATGTTTAGAAAGTAAATCGATGAAATATATATAATATATATATATAATATATATATATTATATATAATGGCCTGAATAGAACGCGCCGCGCAGCGACCGTTTGCGAATTTCGACCATTAACTTTAATTTGACGTAACGGGAGATCCGACCGTTGGATTCTCCTAAAACCGAAACCGTTGGGTTCGTTCGAAAAGAGCTTTCCAATGGATATAAGAGAGTTGAAATCTAACGGTTAGATTTGGAGATATGTCCAAATCAATTTCAGAAAAGGTCGCTGTAAGTGCAGTTCGGTGGCCGTTATTGGAAACTGACTGTACGAGCAAAATAAAATTATTAAAAATAGGGAAAAATTATGTAAAATCATAGTAAATGTTTTAAAGGGATTTTTGATGAAATTTCCAAGTTTATAAAGAAATCTTTATCAGAATTAGTGATTTATTTATTTTTAATAAATTAATAAAAATAAATAAAAGGATTTAAATGGTTTTAATAAAACCAGGATTTTCCAATACACATATTGGAATGGATTTGAATGGAAATAATCTTCGGATTATTTCAGTATTGGATTCTGTGATTATACAGATATTATTGTGGGAATTTGGAAGATATTAATATCTTTATTCATGATTTGGTATACGTTAGTTTTCATAATTTGATATTGAACATAAATCGATATAATTTCAATTCAAAGCACGGTATTTAATATCTGATTAGAATTTGGGTTTGTCGTGAATAGTGTCTTAAATAACACTGTCCTTAAACCCATTTGAGAAATAATAAATCTTTTAATTAAGATTTAAATAAGATTTCCAATTATTAAACCTAATTGAAAATTAAGTGAAACTGACTTTTGGGTTGATTGTGATTCGTTGATCTCTGCTAAATATGTATCTGTTTGGTGTCGGAGAATTTAT
This sequence comes from Allium sativum, assembly GCA_030737875.1. Classification (NCBI taxonomy): domain Eukaryota; kingdom Viridiplantae; phylum Streptophyta; class Magnoliopsida; order Asparagales; family Amaryllidaceae; genus Allium; species Allium sativum. Next base: position 7,927,055 of record CM060926.1, on the reverse strand, counting down.
TCTCTTGCTTAACACCCTTCTCTGAGACGTACGAGCTTAAAGGTTATATATTGGCAGAAATCAATGGTATGGTATGGACTGACAATGTGGCATGCTAAGATGCAAATGATCAAGGCTTTTGTTGAAAAGCAGATCCTTGTGGTTGATGATCAAAGCAATGCTTTAATTAGCATAGCTTTGATTATAGCGTGATTTCGCGAGCCTCACACCCCGGTATGAGTCAAAAACAGGAAATGGACCGTAGGGAGTGCGCACGTTTCTTTCTAGCTAGAGTGGTGTCAACGACTTACCAGCCCTGACATTTTTACTTATATGGATGATGGATTATGAGGTACCTCAGATTTATAGGTTGTTAGTGGCCATATGGAGGTTCAAAGGAACCGAGAAATGTGTATTCAGGCATAATTAATCCACTAACATATGTGTGGACCGACCCTACCACATCCAAGGGTTGCCCACAGGTGTGATCCTGAGGCATTTGCTAGAGTGTCTCGAATCGGAGAGGACGATGCCTAGCCTCGATTTCATGATGGAAAACCAATTTCCTATACGAGATATTTCGGTTTTGATTGTAGAACTAGTATGGCGACATGATATGTGGTACCCATGCCGTCTATGATTGATACATTTATATTCGAAGTTGTTTTATACACTATACACTTACAGTAATAATAAAAGATGAAATTTCGCGTATCAAGCATATTTGGCTATTATAAGGGAAAACTCTATCCTCCGTCTTGCGTTGCATTGTGTGATGGGACCTGAGTCTTACAATGGGTTCATTTTTCCAAAAAGCATTGCGCTGTTTATTTATGCACTGGTATTCTTGGGGGTAAACCCGTTCCGTCCTAACGGCATGGTCCCTTGAATTACCTAACTTTCAAATCAATTTAAAATAACTGTTTTTGAGTTCTCACACCAGTCCCATGACTGACCTGGAGTTTATTGTTTTAACCTAAACTCTTGGTGCCCATATTTTCCACACGGGCAGCTAGTAGTTTTGGTTTTGTAGGTATTATATTCACAGGATCCTGGTCTACAACTAAAGCGATATTCGGAAGGCTCTGTATCCATGTATTTCTTTCAGTTGCGTTTTGTATTATTTTTCCGCTGCTATTTAAATGTAATTTAAACTTTGATATTGTATTTCCAATATATATTATTTATTTATACTCTGGAATATTCTTGTACTCTGATGTAATTGTTGTAATAGCAATAAAATGTTCTTCTGTTTGTGTTCTGATGTGTGTTGTTCTCAAAACAATCCGGGCTTTCCTTTACTGGGAAGTTTGGGTCGTCACAGTAACGGTTACCATTATCGTTATGTGAATACCACAACCATACCATACCGTTGTAGTCGATAAATCAAAAAGCTTACTGCTACCGCTATTGTCGGTTACCGTATTGTCGGTATACTGAAACATTGGTTACCATATCGTCGGTAACGGTAAATTACCGTTACTTAAAATATGCAGTAACATCCTAGAAATTTAGGACAAATAGTCCTTGTAAAATTGTTAAACCACACATATTAAATAGAATCTCATTTAAAATATGCAAGCATGAAGAATCCTCTCTAACGTAAAGGAAATTGGCTACAAATCCATGGACACTGTAAAATATTATCATAAATTACCAAGGATAAATAAATTAATTAGCTCACACATCCACAACTTCACCCGGAAGCACATCATAATCAATAGGGGCAGACTTCTCTCCCTTTGCTTTACCATTGCTGTCTGTTTTAATTTGCCTCCTCTCGCTTGGAAAGAATCCACCACAAGAAGACCGTTCTTTGTTGCTGCTATGTGTAGGGAATTCGAATGCCCCAAAAAACCCTTAGCCATTTCTTCAGCCATCTCCATAAAATTACCAAATTCACTTGCAATACTCTGCTCAATGGATTCAATGTCACTGCGTAGTCCATGGAATTAGATTACCTCTTGTAGACGCTTCCTTCCTTCAATTGTCCCTTTTTAATTTTCTTTTTTATTATAACCGAATTGGAAGGAGTGGAAGAAAGTTGGAATTACGATGGCGACCAATGACCATATAAGACGAAGAAAATTATTTAAAAATACTAAGAGATAATTGTAATGATCCAAGATTTTTAATGTTTAATATATGATATAATTTCAAATTTATGAATATCAAGTGAATTTAATAAGGTTTAAATACAAATATTGTTTTAAAAATATTATATATATGTGTATTTGAATAAATATTTTTGTTTTGATATGAATACCTTATTTTAAGGTTTCATTTAAGATTTCATTGAAATAAATAATTTTAAATATGAATAGGTGATAATATTATTTATTTTATAAAATGTATTGATTTCCATAAAGAATAGTTGAGTTTTAAACCTCATTTTTTTATAATTTATATTTGATAAAATAATATGAATAAGTATTTTGAAATATTAGTATTTTGTAAATCTTAAGTAAAATATTGGTTACGCATATATGTGTTGTAGACTTGCTATATTTATAAGTGTTACTAAGGTATAACTAAAAAAATAAAAATTTAACAAGTAAATAAATAAGCCAATTATGTTAACATGCATTGGTGGATTTTAAAATAGAGATTAGGTGTCCTCTTTGTTGTCATAATGCATGTTATTGAGATTTTTAGATAAGCCATGTGTCCCTTAACTTATTGACCAAAATATCCTTGCCATTCATATACAAAAATATGTTTTCTTTTTCCTGATAAAGCTACAAATGAAATCTCACGACCTTTATCTTCTTCTTCCTTCTTTGTAAATCTTCCAGTAAAATAAAACCCACCTTTCCTCTTCAATCAAAAATCCATAACTCACAAATCCACTTGTTCTAGCCAAAATGATTAAAACGAATGTTGTCTGGATCGTCATTTCTTGTTTTTAGAAATTGACGGATCCAGATTTCATCAACAATCGAAAGAGTAATCTCAGATTTACAGTAAAATGGAAAATGATAAAGAGAACTTCGAAAAATCCTTTATCTCAATCCGCTCCAAATTGATCGATGTTGTCAGTGCCGTTGCGATCGGAGGGAGACGTAATATTTTTCATGCGAGTTTGAGACATTTCTGTGTCGATGATTTTGAAAGTTGAAAACTAGGGTTGGAGATGGTCGGAGAATCAGGCAACTATAGGGGAAACGGAGCTGGGCAATGCGTCGAGGATGGAGAGAGCTTTGATGGCGCAAAATTCGGCGGAGTTCGGTGCATGAAAGAGTGGTGCGACAGGATAGTTCCATGCATTTTTTTAGGTAGCAGCAAATCTCAGCCACGCTCGGGTTCACGGTCGATTTTTGAATGAAGGAGTCGTAGTTGTGGAGATGTGGTGTAGACTAGTGAGCATGCGAAGAGAAGTTTGATGATGGTCTCGGATCGAAGAATGGTCGTGTGTTTTTGTGTGCACCGTGCATGTGCGTGTTGCTCGTGTGAAAGACTGAGGATAGGAAGAGGAGAACGCAGAGAAGAAGGAGGGAGCTTGGCTGGGCCGGGTCTGATGTAGTTGGGCTTCTTTGTTGAGGGTATAATTCTTTTATTTATTTCAAGTTTAAGTTTAAACTTTATTAGCTAATATCTCATTCGATTTAAATCGGATTTATGCACGGTTAAGTTCGTTAGAATCGTATTTGCAAATAGAATATATTTTTGTATATGTTTGGTAATTTTAGTTAAGAATAAATTATGGAAAATGAAATGAAATGTCCTTATATATATATATATATATGACAACATGTGACAACAACATTATTAATTCAATGTAAAATTAGTAGAAGATCTCTAGCTGCTAATGGATATGGATCAAAAGAGATACAAATAGCGATGTCGGTGTTCTTAGGCTTGTCCGTCTTGGTTATGTTGTCGCGGAGCTATTTCAGTGAGAACATTTAATTTGATCATTTAATTTAATTAATAGTGATTAAATAATGAATTGTGATGGATGAATGATAATTGGTTGGATATGAATGTTATTGTGTGAATGAATGTGCATGTAATTAGATAAAACACTGAACATTGATAAGCATTATTGATAGTAACGCTTGTGCACAACTAAATTGTTTGTTATTGATGATGATTATAATTCATGATCATCCAACTTATATGGTTGATTTATTATGTTTGCATGATGCATACATAATACCATGGTTGTGGAATTACACAGATGATTGATTTAAAAGTTCCTTCCATACAGGTGAAATTTGATTTTCAAATATTAAAATATTATTTTTAAGCCCAGTTAATTCAAATGACATTTGGAAATTTAATATAATATTTTATAATATTATATATCAGACTGTTCTAGGATGACAGAGAGGATGGTGTCTAGGCTTGGGTTTGGAAATCCAGTTTCCTGCTCTCCCTGGCTATCCCTAACAGGTCCGACGGACGGAACGGTTAATTCAAATATAATTTGAATTTGAATTTGAATTTGAAGTTGTTTAAAACTTAAAATAAAATAAAAACCGATTGGAATTAAGATAATAAATGTCACATAAGGACCATTTATGAAGTTTAAATTTAAATTTAAATTTAAATAAAAAGGGTTTTTGAAATCCTAAGGTTTACGACTTATTTAAATTTAAATTAAGATTAGGAATTTGAGGAATGATTTTAGATTAAACTTAATAATCGGTTTTGGAAATTAAATTGTTTTGAAATTTTAAATTCAATTTGAAAAGATTTGAAGGAATTATATTTAAATCGATGTATAACGTGCTACGGTGCGACATTTCTTAAATATTGATTTAAATTTTGAATGGTTATACTTTGGTCGTGTGAAATCGGTTTGACTTAAAGTAAGAAACGTTGATTTTCAAATATTAACAATTTTTGAATGGAAAAGGGATTTTCAAATTTCAACGTAAAATTTTCAAGTTATGTTCGAAACAAATTTGGAAAAGGTCGCTATACGTGCAGTTTGGTGACCATAACAGAAATTCAAATAAAACTAGTTTTAAATTAGAGAGAATTCATGATATATCTTACTTTATTAACTTAAAGTAATTAGAAATGAATTATTTGAATTGATTTGGAGTCTACTTGATTTAAATGGCTATTGCAGCGCTTTTAGTAACGTTCAACGTTACTATCTCAGTTCCAAAGATAAATGGGTTTTGGAATTTAAAAACCGTGAACCATTATCTTCAATAGTTAAAGTATCGTAAAATGGTTTGGAAGGATTTTTAAGTGTTTAAATATGGTATTATTTATAAATTCTGAAGGTTAGAATTTAAAGAGAAATGAGTTGGATAGAGTTTATGTAGGATATTTGATATGTAGTTCCAAGGTTGAATAAATACTATCAGAAGCAAAAAAAAATATTTACCTCTAGATTCTGATAATGTTTGTTGAGTTGTGAATTTATATCAAATATAAGTCGATTTAACTCTATCAAACTTATGTTGAATATAAATTGTTTGGATTATCATATATGAAATTGTAATTCAATTAGAGATTTGGTAAATTGAATGACTTGAGGAAATAAATAAAGAAGTATGAGAATTGAAAGGTAGTGTTGAAATATGAGGTTGGTAAATCGAATATTTGATTTCAAATAAGAATTAAGATGATAACGGAATTTATGATCAGTCCAACCTTGATTAGTAAATGAATGGATAACGATTGGAAGGAAAGTTGAATTGAAAATATGTGTGGCCATAACCATTGTTTATGAATACGCTTATTACTTGGAAAGACTGGGATTGAATTTATGTTGGAAAACCCTTCCAAGTAATAATACGACACATGAAGCATATTCAAGACTTAGAATCGATGAATGAAGACCGGGAATCCTTAAATTTATTTGGATGGATTGCTGATGTCTCAAATCAGGATGTACACCTGATATGAGGTTTTAAGTGGCATGAGGTATAAATATATTTAAATATTTTCGTATTTTGTTCAGTTCAGACCTAGAATGGACTTGTATGGATTGTGTGTCTGACATTGTAGTTGACAGCATAATACTGATTTCCGTTGATATGTATCTGGTTTGTGACGTACGAGCTCGAAGTGGTTATGTACGGATGGAAATCAGTGGTCATGTTGTGAATGGACAATGGGACATACTTAAGATATGAGATGAGCTTGTATGATCATGACATCGCTTATCTAGGCATGCTTTGTGTATGACATGACATCGAAAAACCTCACACCCGGATTGATGAGAAATTGGAGGTTAGGTTATATACTTATATATGATTGATGATGAAGCTGCAGTAGTGGGAAACCACTTATGAACTTAGGGAAATTGGGTATGTTGGGGGGGCCATGTCTAGTCGAAAACCGTTGATCTGCCCTGCAATTTTTTGTTAGTGTTCGAGATGGACGAAAAAGTCGTGTTACACTTCGCTTCGTATCCCTTATTGATCTTTCATGCCAGGAATCATCAAGTTGGAAACCCAAATCTCCAATACGAGCCATACAGATTTTGATTGTATACCTATATGTCAATATAACCAATTGGGGTTATGGGGGCTATGATTCTATATTTATATGCGAAATGATTTCCACACTGTATGTAATAATTAAAAGAGGATTTTCACGTATGAAAGCCTGTTTGGTTATCATAAGATAAAACTCGCCCATCTGGTGTGCGCCTGCATTGTGTGATGTGAGACCAGCTTATGATAGCTTCATTTTCCAAAAGTCCTTACGAATTTATGTTCATGGGTGTTCACATGGAGTAAACCCGTTCCGTGTTAGCGGCGTGGTCCGCTGAATTTCCCAACTTTAAAATAAATCCTAAAATAATTGTTTTATGTTCTCACACCAGTCCCATGACTGACCTGATGTTTATTGTTCTTTCCTAAACTCTGGGTGCCAATTAATTTTCATGCGGGCAGCTAGTTGTTTAGTTTTGCAGTTATGTTTGTTGGAGCAAGGTTCGGAGCGCTTTCTGAGTTGGAGTCCACGCTAGAGTTGAAGCTTCCGCTGTATCATGTTGTTCTTCCGCTAAGAGTATATTATATATTTTCTTCCGATGTACTTATGTTGTAACTCTGATATTCCATGTAACTCTGATGTAATCATGTATTATGTAATAAAAGTTCTTCTATTTTGTGAAAAATATGTATGTACCCATAACAGTTCGTCATTTTGAACGGTTTAAATCGGTTTAATTACTGGCAAAAATCGGGCAAAAGACGGGTCGTTATACTTAGTATCAGAGCTTTGGTTATACAAAGTGATGAGCTACGACATATTTTGAACAAAAGGTAGGACTCATCAGAGTTATAATATCTCATTAGAGATAGGGTTAGGAATGCCCTAGAATGAGATCCTGGAGTATTAAAGTTTAGAGAGCGTATTTTGAACTAAGTAAATCATTTGGAAAGTGTGATTATTTTAGAATATAATTAAAGATAAGGGTTTTGAGTATTTTATTCGACGACGATTGGACTATCGAGTATGCAAGGATTTTGAATATACGTCTGATCAACATGTATACGAAGTCCAGTATATACTAGATAGATGTAGAATCACACTTCAGTCACTCGAGGACAATTCCGTTGATGACTGCAGCATCGTCGGTATTCATTTTCGAGTTTTGAATAATTCTGATTTAAACGTCGAGGAATATTTAAAATCATCTAACTAAGTGTTTTAATGAATAAATCTTAATAAATGGTTTGGTAAATTAATATAGGAATTTAATTTGGGATAACAAAAATTAGAAGTTTTGAAAGGAAGAAAAATTTAGATTAGCTTAAAATACCTAACAGGAGTTGTAAATGATAATATGCAAGTTAAGCTATTTTGTTTGAAATTATAATTTTAGCAAAGCAAACCCCTTAGGAAATTTAATGGTAATTTTTGACTTAAATTAAGAATTAGTTTAAAAGGATGATTTAAAATATAACCAACATCTAAGTAGGAGAGAAAAAAAATACTCTTCCCTATTGAGACAGTATGAGTAAGTCAACTGGAAATTATTTAGTAAGCAATCATTTATGATGCAAATGGAATATTGAAGTAAGATTTACTTTAATTGAATTGTCCATAATCGTATCGTTAGGTGCACTCGATTTTCTATCTTGACCTACGCTAGTTCCAATTTTGAACAGTTTGTGTAACACCCTGCCTCCGTTAAGGTCACTCACAAAGGGATTGCCTTAACTTCGGTGGAGCATTTTTGGTACAAGTTGCAGAAAAATTACAAGACAGACAAATAAAGCAGCGGAAAAATAAATAACCTTTATTGATTAAAACACAGCTTGTACAAAGATTGTTTTACAACACCAATACTTATTACAACAAAGCATCTGCCTTGTTTAAAATAAAAAATCATAAACTGATAATGATATTCCCCAATAAAGCATGAGCCATCCATAGCAGTAGAAAATGGAGTTCAAAGCAATGCGTCAAAGAGTCTTCAAGCTCGGAAAGAGTAACGGTCCAAAATGAGCTGAGCTATTCCCTCCCTGGCCACCTGGGGGGGGGGGGGAACGGAAGAAAAGAGGCGAAAACAAACTAGGTCAGACATAAGTCTGGTAAGTCCAGTTATACTTCAGCATGCAAACAAGAATTAGACTATGACATGAACAAACTAAACTTAGAACCATACCATAGTGATAAGATAACCCTAAAACAAGACAAGGTAAGATTAACGGAATTGGCTATCGCATCCGCTTATATTTCTCTGCACCCACTAAGGACTGTTTCAACTAGCATCGTGTGTTCACAATAAAATGATCCCCTTTTTATTGTGTATGCAGTCCCTAATCCATCGAGTGTTACATAGATCCAACTAGGGTTTACTTATCGAATGCTTCCTAGATTCAACCAGGATTTACGCTACCCAGGGCCACTGGGGTTTATGCTACCTATTGAACGCTTCTCGGATTCAGGGTTTACACGACCTAGGTCCAACTAGGTATTATGCTACCTATCGAACGATGCCCCCTAGTCTAGGACACACTACCCAGAGCGACATATGTTCCTAGACTTTCCCCACATATGTGTCGTGAATCGTTATCGATGTCTAGATGCACATGTCCTCTATATGTGCGACCCGAGTCCCGTGGCAGGGCTAATCAAGAGACACGGAACTCGGTCGGGAGCTTCCAGATATCTGCCAATTGCAAATGCTAAGGTCTGCTTTTACAGTGGCTATGGTCCCACTAGACCCCTCCCTCAACTAACAAATAAAGGCACCCAAGAAAAACAAAAATGAGAACTATATGCAGGCCCTCTATGCCCCCACAAACCTATTGGCCAACCTCACCCATAACTAGATAGCAACTATATGGTCTTTTGGAGTTCACCGCCTTTCCGCTTTATGTATCTCGATTGACTCAAGATGGTAGGTAGACGACGAGTTGCTATCACATGGCAAAAACTGGTCTCGCCAAATCACGCTAGTCCATCCTAGTCTTTAGGTTGCCTTATTATTGCAACCAGGGCATACCCTTGGCTCTTCTAACTTAGACCTTAACCTCTGTGAGCCCAGGAGGATCATCTGCAGCCTCACAGAGCGATACCAAGAGTACCCTCACATCCCCTCGAAGCTGCGTGCTTCGTAACCCAGTTCATTGGGGTCTTCTTCATGATCAGATGGACGTTCGTTCCTCCTCGTATTCTACTTGGTTTTCTTGACTAAGGTTTACTACTTAGTTCTCTTAACTAAGGTTTACTACTTAGTTTCCTGAATCGTTCGTTTTCTTAACTAAGGCTTACAACTTAGTCCTCTTAACTAAGGTTTACTACTTAGTTCTCTTTCTCGTCATGTTGGATTGGTTAAGTGTCATCAGTTAACTCAAGTTAACTTAATCCATTCACTTGTCATGTTGAATTGGTTAAGTGTTATCCAGTAGTTTACGTTGACTTAACCTACCCATATATCATGTCAAATTGGTTAAGTGTTATCTAGCGGTTCATGTTAACTTAACCCACCCCTACATCATGTCAAATTGGTTAAGTGTTCCTTAACCTTACTCGTTTGTCAGGTTATACTGGTTAAGTGTCTCTCATTAACTTAACCCTGTTCATTTATCATGCTATTAACGGCTAAGTGTCCTAAGTTTACTTATCCCCACCATCTAGTCTAGTTAGCTTGTTATAACGGTTAAACATTTACTTAACCTTACCCACTTGTCTAGTTTACATGTTATACTGGTTAAGTGTTTCCTTAGTTACTTAACCCCCACAAATCTTGCCTTGTTAACATGTTAAGTTGGTTAAGTGTTTCCTTAATTACTTAACCTCACCATTTCTAGCTTGATTGTTCATGAGCTTTAATTAGTTAATTAAAGCACCAACCACTCACATTAGACAGGTATTGTTGTGGTCACTGGATGTGTCGGTCGGTTCCGGGCAGTTTTACACCACAACTCAGCCTAACCTCGGGTCGTTCTGGGCTTGATGAACTAACCTCTCACATTAGACAGGTATTGTTGTGGTTACTGGATGTGCTGGTCGGTTCCGGGCAGGTTTAAACCACAACTCAGTCTAACCTCGGGTTAGGCATATTCATCTTTTACATTTTTACATATTTACCTTTCACGTTTATATGTAAATTATGGCCCACTTTCCTTCTAAATCATATACATAATTTTTGGTATATAAATTATACCATTTTCATGCCACTATTCATTTACATGCTTATGTGACAACATGCCAATTACATTTAATTTCATGTTTTCCCTCAACGTTACCCCCGTTGTACGTTCGCAAAATTACATATAGTGTTAGGCTCAATATTTAGCCTAACTCATAAAAATGGGAAAAGCATAGAGCATGTAATATTTCAACAACATAAAAAAACGCAATATATAAATTTGGCATATGATAATAAACTTGCATGAATCATAACCATGTGAACTTTACACAAATCTACACAACTAGACTTGGGCATGTAAGGATGAACTTTCTAGGGATTGGATCTACTTAACATAGATTTAAACATGTAAGGTTGTAGATCTAAATATATAAGGTTGTACGACATTATTTAACCTAACAACTTGTGTACAACATAGCATAAGGAAATCACCCAGTTTCTAACCATGATAGATTATTCACAACATGATAGGTTGTTATAAATTTTGTGGAATCATGTCATACAACTTGCATATAATATAAACATTATCTTGACATATAAATATATGTATGAACTTGATGTGGCATGTAAGTGTGAATAAATTAGATCTACTAATCACCATTGCAAGAACTAGCATAGATCCAAATTACATACTCATGAACATATATAGATCTAGATTGCATACCCATGAACATATGTAGATCTAAATTGGATCTAACATAAAAATATGTAACTTACATTAAATTAACATATATAGATCTAACTTGGATCTAATTCTATAAAAACGTTTAAATTAACATATATGGATCTAACTTAGATCTATCACATAAACATGTTTAAATTAACATATATATAGATCTAATCATAAAGTCATGTGAATTTAGACTTATAGGATTATGTGAACATAGCTTAGCCTCATGAACTTGCATATGGCATAACTTAGGAAAATCAACAAACATGATGGCTTCATGTAAACATGTAAAAACCACAAACATACTTCATGAGAACATCAATCCCAATTAGTTTCGTCACAAGAATATAACATAGGAAAATAGCATGAATAAACATGAATCCACATAGATAAACTAATAGGCACCGTTCTAATATCAGTTTCTTACAAGCCATGACTTTCAATTAATGTTTAAATCGGAAATATAACTGTACTTACAAAATATAGGCAAGTCTTATTTTTCTGAAATCTGTTTTCTGAAGCTGAATAGCTTTCCTTTGATGTAGATTAGTCGTTCTTTTAATTTAGATTTGATTTAGCTTGGTTCATCTCTTTGTTAGCTTCAAGTGGTGGCTACTCTAGGTTGTCTAATGGCAGCATGACGACTCTTGGTTTAATTTTAAATAAGATTTAGGGTTTAGGTGTTGCTTTTATAGAGATTTGATTGAATAGGAGCCGTCAGATCATCTCAGAATCAATCAAGGCCATTAAGACAAGATAGAGTTATCCAGAATAGCTAACTCAGCCCTAATGACCCAGCAAAGAGTCACAAATCGTCGGTTTTCAGATCTGCCCGAGGGGTGGTAGGTCGACCCCCAGGTCGACACTAAGGTCGACCTGTTTAGGGGAGGTCGACACTAGGGTCGACCTGATCCCTGGGCGGGAAATTTCCGGCTCAAGCCATTTCTCCTTCTGGATTTGAATTTTGATTTGAACCGTTCTAATTCTTGATTCTTCCGGAGGACATAACTCCTTCATACGGAGTCCGATTCACGCAAACTCGGACTTTATCTCAAGAAGAATTACGAGACAAACGCAATAGCATAACCCATTTCCCTTGATTTTAAGATCTATAATTAAGCATTCTCTAATTTGTTACTTAATGTATTTCCCGAAAAATACGGGGTGTTACATTCTCCCCTCCTTTAAAGGATTTCGTCCTCGAAATCTCTAAGTTAGGAAGAATGTTTATCCTACCATCCAACATCTATCTACTCAACCATCCAATCACAGGAATCCATTGTCCTTAGAAGGTTTCTAATGCTTTTCATGATCATATGCATAGTGTGTGTGTATGTCCTTATCTAATGCAAAATCAGGCAGTCTACTGATTCAGTTGACCTCCTTAATGCAAATCATGTCAGTGCCATGAGTCCATCATGTATTCAACTACTCCTAATCGTATTTTATAACTTCTACATGAGTGCACAATCATTCATACAAATGCATCGTCCATATGATAACACATCAAATTTCACAAATACATATATGCATATGTAATAAGAAAGTGACTGAGCCAATCTAGTGCCTAATGTGTGTGTATATGCACTCACGAGCAACCACTGGTAACTACTTGCAACCATCAAACATAACATGTTTCAAATACATGTTTACATCCATTGGCTTCTACTTAAGAATTAAGGATAGGACCGAGAGGATATACTTAAAAGATAGAGACTAGTCATGCAAATAAACTCTACAGAAAAAGAGATCAAGGATATACCCTCAAAAAGGGTATGATGCGCATATCTAGTCTTCAGTCTTTTAAGTTGCATCTTCGTGAGCTTCTCTCCACTGTACCTTAACTTCGCGGTTGCGGAGCCTAGGACCTTGGTCACTTACTATGCTAGAGGGTATCCAATGTAATCGAACTACCCTTCCAAGATAAACAGATATTAACCATGATACCAAGTGTATATCCTAAGATGATTAGAGGTCTCTCCTCTACTTAGCTTATCCATCATGTTACAAATCTGAGGGTCTAAAGCTAATGGTTGCTATGTGCTTTTTACCCCACTTAGGGTCAGTCTTACTTAGGGTGCCAGCCCCAACCATTTATTTTTCACGCAAACCATCCTAGCCGAACTCGAGATCCCTCAAGTACAAGCCCCAAAGGCCTAAACCAATATCAGGAAAGCACCTAAGGGATACCTCCTCCGAATTTGGACGATCTATGTGAGATGATACTAACAAAACAACCAAACAATTGAGCACTTTACCGACTCTGGCTGTCCTTGCCAACCTTGCTTCAAAATTATCGTTGATCGCATAACTGGCTTTGCAGCGTCATCTAGATACATGCGGAAGTCTGTCTCGAGTTTTAGGGGGAAAACCCCTACCCTAATCAAAACATCTTGCGTACTCATGGACTACTCCAACGAATCAAAAATCGTCGATAAATTCATAAAGTGATTCTAGGTAGCTAAGACAAAGTGATCTCTTAGGATCGCACGAAATCTCGAGGGTATTCCCGAGGCAATTCGAAAGTCTAACTACCCTCCTTTCACAATTACTAGCTAACCAATCCATGCCTAGAATCAACCCATAACCAATGAAACCCGAAAACATAATTATCTCAAATCCTTACAAGCCAAAGATAAATGAGCCGAACCACAAATTGGATTTGAGAAAATAATGGGATCCTCTATTATACAAGTACTAAGGTGTAGAGAACCTATGGAAGTAGATACATACGAATATGAAGCACTAAAATCGGAAGGAGTACTAACAGGATGACCAAAAAGGAAAAACTCTTTCAACAAAAATCTTACTGCCTCTCTCTCAGGTATGCTGGCGGTGAGAGCATGCACTTGTCTTCCGGAAAATCCTGTCCTTTGTTCTTGCCCTTGCCCTTAATTATGTGAACCGTTATACCAAAATAAAGATACTTCCTTTTTTAGGTTTTACTATTCTTTCCTCCCCTCCTTTATGAACCAAGTCCATATCCATGGGTTCTTCATCCTTGTGTAACTTGTTGACATGTCTCTCGAAAGCTGCCTCCATCGCACGGAGAATCCTACAAAGCTCGAAAGAAAATTACGGCTACAGACGGAAGTTAGGCGCTTATATTCCCTTTGACAGGTGTCGTAGTCTCATCAAGCCTACGGAACCAAGCCGCGATGAGGTTACCTCCCAAAAAGCTAGGAGCTCGGGGGACTCAAGAAAGAAGGAAACAAGGATTCAAGCAGAGGGTCAAAAGATAGTGCATATGGCTTTGGGGAATATGCCTTTAAAACAAAACTTTTCTTTTGAAAATGCTTCATTTAAAACCGTTTGAAAATAATTTTTCAAATCTTTTTATCTGATCCGGTAAACTTCAGCACTGATACCAAGTGTAACACCCCACCTCCGTTAAGGTCACTCACAAAGGGAATGCCTAACTTCGGTGGAGCATTTTTGGTACAAGTTGCAGAAATATTATAAGACAGACAAATAAAGCAGCGGAAAAATAAATAACCTTTATTGATTAAAACACAGCTTGTACAAAGATTGTTTTACAACACCAATACTTATTGCAACAAAGCATCTGCCTTGTTTAAAATAAAGAAGCATAAACCGACAATGAAATTCCCCAATAAAGCATGAGCCAGCCATAGCAGTAGAAAATGGAGTTCAAAGCAATGCGTCAAAGAGTCTTCAAGCTCGGAAAGAGTAACGGTCCAAAATGAGCTGAGCTATTCCCTCCCTGGCTAACCCGGGGGGGGGGGGGGACAGAAGAAAAGAGGCGAAAATAAACTAGGTCAGACATAAGTCTGGTAAGTCCAGTTATACTTCAGCATGTAAACAAGAAAAGGACTATGACATGAACAAAATGAACTTAGAACCATACCATAGTGATAAGATAATCCTAAAACAAGACAAGGTAAGATTAACGGAATTGGCTATCGCATCCACTTCTATTTCTCTACACCCACTAAGGTCTGTTTCAACTAGCATCGTGTGTTCATGATAAAATGATCCCCTTTTTATTGTGTATGCAGTCCCTAATCCATAGAGTGTTACCTAGCTCCAACTAGGGTTTACTTATCGAATGCTTCCTAGATTCAACTAGGGTTTATGCTACCTAGGGCCACTGGGGTTTATGCTACCTATTGAACACTTCTCAGATTCAGGGTTTACACGACCTAGGTCCAACTAGGGATTATGCTACCTATCGAACGATGCCCCCTAGTCTAGGACACACTACCTAGAGCGGTATATGTTCCTAGACTTTCCCCACGTATGTGTCGTGAATCGTTATCGATGTCTAGATGCATATGTCCTCTATATGTGCGACCCGAGTCCCGTGGCAGGGCTAATCAAGAGACACGGAACTCGGTTGGGAGCTTACAGACATCTGCCAATTGCAAATGCTAAGGTCTACTTTTACAGTGGATATGGTCCCACTAGACCCCTCCCTCAACTAACAAATGAAAGGCACCCAAGAAAAACAAGAATGAGAACTATACGCATGCCCTCTATGCCCCCAAAAACCTATTGGCCAACCTCACCCATAACTAGATAGCAAGTATATGGTCTTTTGGAGTTCTCCGCCTTTCCGCTTTACGTATCTCGACTGACTCAAGATGGTAGGTAGACGACGAGTTGCTATCACAGGGCAAAAACTGGTCTAGCCGAATCACGCTGGTCCATCCTAGTCTTTAGGTTGCCTTATTATTGCAACCAAGGCATACCCTTGGCTTTTCTAACGCAGACCTTTACCTCTGTGAGCCCAGGAGGATCATCTGCAGCCTCACAGTGGGATACCAAGAGTACCCTCACGTCCCCTCGAAGCCACGTGCTTCGTAACCAAGTTCATTGGAGCCTTCTTCATGATCAGATGGACGTTCGTTCCTCCTCGTATTCTACTTGGTTTTCTTGACTAAGGTTTACTACTTAGTTCTCTTAACTAAGGTTTACTACTTAGTTTCCTGAATCATTCGTTTTCTTAACTAAGGTTTACAACTTAGTCCTCTTAATTAAGGTTTACTACTTAGTTCTCCTTCTCGTCATGTTGGATTGGTTAAGTGTCATCAGTTAACTCAAGTTAACATAATCCATTCACTTGTCATGTTGAATTGGTTAAGTGTTATCCAGTAGTTTACGTTGACTTAACCTACCTATATATCATGTCAAATTGGTTAAGTGTTATCTAGCGGTTCATGTTGAATTAACCCACCCCTACATCATGTCAAATTGGTTAAGTGTTCCTTAACCTTACTCGTTTATCAGGTTATACTGGTTAAGTGTCTCTCATTAACTTAACCCTATTTATTTATCATGCTATTAACGTCTAAGTGTTCTAAGTTTACTTAACCCCACCATCTAGTCTAGTTAGCATGTTTAAGGTTAAACATTTACTTAACCTTACCCACTTGTCTAGTTTACATGTTATAATGGTTAAGTGTTTCCTTAGTTACTTAACTCCCACAAATCTTGCATTGTTAACATGTTAAGTTGGTTAAGTGTTTCCTTAATTACTTAACCTCACCATTTCTAGCTTGATTGTTCATGAGCTTCAATTAGTTAATTAAAGCACCAACCACTCACATTAGACATGTAATTTTGTGGTTACTGGATGTTCCGGTCGGTTCCGGGCAGTTTTACACCATAACTCAGTCTAACCTCGGGTCTTTCTAGGCTTGATGCACTAACCTCTCACATTAGATAGGTATTGTTGGTTAATGGATGTGCCGGTCGGTTTCGGGCAGGTTTACACCACAACTCAGTCTAACCTCGGGTTAGGCATATTCATCTTTTACATTTTTACATATTTACCTTTCACGTTTATATGTAAATTATGGCCCACTTTCCTTCTAAATCGTATACATAATTTTTGGTATATAAATTATACCATTTTCATGCCACTATTCATTTACATGCTTGTGTGACAACATGTCAATTACATTTAATTTCATGTTTTCCCCCAACGTTACCCCCGTTGTACGTTCGCAAAATTACATATAGTGTTAGGCTCAATATTTAGCCTAACTCATAAAATGGGAAAAGCATAGAGCTTGTAATATTTCAATAGCATAAAAAAATGCAACATATAAATTTGGCATATGATAATAAACTTGCATGAATCATAAGCATGTGAACTTTACACAGATCTACACAACTAGACTTGGGCATGTAAGATGAACTTGCATGGGATCAGATCTACTTAACATAGATCTAAACATGTAAGGTTGTAGATCTAAATATATAAGGTTGTACGACATTATTTAACCTAACAACTTGTGTGCAACATAGCATAAGTAAATCACCCAGTTTCTAACCATAAACATGTTTAAATTAACATCTATATAGATCTAATCATAAAGTCATGTGAATTTAGACTTATAGGATTATGTGAACATAGCTTAGCCTCATGAACTTGCATATGGCATAACTTAGGAAAATCAACAAACATGATGGATTCATGTAAACATATAAAAACCACAAACATACTCCATGAGAACATCAATCCCAATTAGTTTCATTACAAGAATATAACATAGGAAAATCGCATGAATAAACATGAATCCACATAGATAACCTAATAGGCACCGTTCTAATATCAGTTTCTTACAAGCCATGACTTCCAATTAATGTTTAAATCAGAAATATAACTGTACTTACAAAATATAGGCAAGTCTTGTTTTTCTGAAATCTGTTTTCTGAAGCTGAATAACTTTCCTTTGATGTAGATTAGTCATTCTTTTAATTTAGATTTGATTTAGCTTGGTTCGTCTCTTTATTAGCTTCAAGCGGCGGCTACTCTAGGTTGTCTAATGGCAGCATAACGGCTCTTGGTTCAATTTTAAATATGATTTAGGATTTAGGTATTAGGTTGCTTTTATAGAGATTTGATTGAATAGGAGCCGTCAGATCATCTCAGAATCAGTCATGACCATTACGACAAGATAGAGTTATCCAGAACAGCCAACTCAGCCTTAATGACTCAGTATGGAGTCACAAATCGTCGGCTTTCAGATCTGCCCGAGGGGGGGTAGGTCGACACTAAGTCGACCTGTTTAGGGGAGGTCGACACTCGGGTCGACCCCTTGCTCGACCTGATCCCTGGGCGGGAAATTTCCCGCCCAGGCCATTTCTCCTTCTGGATTTGAATTTTGAATTTTGATTTGAACCGTTCTAATTCTTGATTCTTCCGAAGGCCATAACTCCTTCATACGGAGTCCGATTCACGCAAACTCGGATCTGTATATCAAGCAGAATTCCGAGACAAACGCAATGGCGTAACCCGTTTCCCTTGATTCTCAGATCTACAATTAAGTATTCTCTAATTTGTTACTTAACATATTTCCCAAAAAATACGGGGTGTTAAGTTTGTTTTGAAAGGCATCATTCATCTTATGAACTTGGTCAAGTAATTTGATTCGAACCCTCACTCTGATGTTGAACTTTTATCTATAGCTAGACTTGAGCACATGGAATTTGATTTGTCGAACAAAGCCAAGTTTAAATTCAAACTAGATTATGGTGATCCATCCAAATATCATGTTATCTCAATAAATATACATTGTATAGTAATTGGAAGCGTTTGAAATAAAGGGTCTAACTTATGCAAGAAATTTGGATTTATAAATATTAGTTGAATTTGAAATTTACCGCAAATGTCCAAATAGATGCCTGAAACAATACTAGTTTGAAATATGCTGAATTAGAGTGGCATAATAGAAGTGTGTTGTTATTTTAAATGGAAATGATTTTCCCGACTAGTTGAGTAAAGAAATTTTCCCCAAATGAGCCTTAATATTTTAAGAAAGAAGAAAATCATATATTGTAGATTTCGAACGAATTTAGAAAGAAAAGGCTTATTCGATTTTTGCGAATATGATAATTATGGTATGAAATTCAACCATGAAAGATATGAAGATTTACCGGAGACCTTGAAATATCTAAACCAATTTAGAATTTGGACTAAAAGAAAGCTTAAAGGACCTACGTAGTAAATGGCTACTAAAGAATTCATATTAATAAATTTGATTAAAGGGAAATTTTATGGTTATATGAACCTTTACTTATGAAAATAGGCAGATGTTTTGGAATAAATTGAAACTTATGAATATGATCCTTAAAATTTTCGACTAAGAATTGGAAACGTTTGAATAAGATCCTTAAAGTCGAAATGTGGAAAAAAATCTTGTGTGGTTGAAGTCTAAATTTTATACTCAATTGAAGAATTTTCCAACTATTTTGGACATGATGGGTGACTTATAAATAATGAAATGTCAACGACTAGAATCTCGATATTTTGAAATGTTTAGAAAACAATAAGTATTTGTAAATGAATATTTCGAAATGATTTACAACCGGGATATGAAATGATTTGGTTTATTCAAGTAACCATGACTAAAACAGGGTTGTGATGAAAGGTTGGATTTCATGCGATGGGTGATACTTAGGTGCCCTATCATGAGGATGGACTTCTCGAACTAATTATATATGGATTTCATTATAGTATATTTGAAATTTTGAAAGCAAATTTGTTTTTTGGAAATCCTGAAGTTAAGTATGATATTCTATACGAAAGGAATATGTAGTATTTCAATGGTTTGAAATGGAAAAGGGGATTCTAAGTCCGAGAGATCATCTTGAGATATTAAAATTGAAATTTATAGGTAAGATTTATTTTGCTTATGTATAATTTACGAACTCTCCTTTTCGAGGACGAAAAGTCTTAAGTGGGGGAGATTGTAACGATCCAAGAGTTTTAATATTTAATATATGATATAATTTCAATTTTATGAATATCAAGTGAATTTAATAAGGTTTAAATACAAATATTGTTTTAAAAATATCATATATATGTGTGTTTGAATAAATATTTTTGTTTTGATATGAATACCTTATTTTAAGGTTTCATTTAAGATTTCATTGAAACAAATAATTTTAAATATGAATAGGTGATAATATTATTTAGTTTATAAAATGTATTGATTTCCATAAAGATTAGTTGAATTCTAAACCTCATTTTTTTATAATTTATATTTGATAAAAATAATATGAATAAGTATTTTGAAATAGTAGTAATTTGTAAATCTTAAGTAAAATATTGGATAAGCATATTATATATTGTAGACTTTTTATATTTATAAGTGTTACTAAGGTGTAACTAAAAAACTAAAAATTTAACAACTAAATAAACAAGCCAATTTTGTTAACATACATTGGTGGATTTTAAAATAGAGATGAGGTGTCCTCTTTGTTGTCTTAATGCATATTATTGAGATTTTTAGATAAGCCATGTGTCCCTTAACTTAATGACCAAAATATCCTTCCCATTCATATACAAAAATATGTTTTCTTTTTCCTGATAAAGCTACAGATGAAATCTCACAACCTTTATCTTCTTCTTCCTTCTCTATAAAACTTCCAGTAAAATGAAACCCACCTTTCCTCTTCAATCAAAAATCCATAACTCACAAATCCACTTGTTCTAGCCAAAATGATTAGAACGAATGTTGTCTGGATCGTCATTTCTGGTTTTTAGAAATTGACGGATCCAGATTTCATCAATAATCGAAAGAGTAATCTCATATTTATAGTAAAAATGGAAAATGGTAAAGAGAACTTCGAAAATCTCTCAATCTGCTCCAAATTGATCGACGCCGTCAGCGCCATTGCGATGGGAGGAAGACGTAGTATTTTTCATGCGAGTTTGAGACGTTTCTATGTTGATGATTTTTAAAGTTGAAAACTAGTGTTGGAGATGGTCGGAGAATCAGGCAACGATAGGGGAAACAGAGCTTGGCATTGCGACGAGGATGGAGAGAGCTTCGATGGCGTAAAATTCGGTGGAGTTTGGTGCATGAAAGAGGGGTGCGACGGGATAGTTCCATGCATTTTTTTGGGTAGCAGCAAGTCTTGGCCACACTCGGGTTCACGGTCAATTTTTGAATGAAGGAGCCGGAGTTGTGGAGATGTGGTGTAGACTAGTGAGCATGCGAAGAGAAGTTTGATGATGGTCTCGGATCGAAGAATGGTCGTGTGTTTTTGTGTGCACCGTGCATGTGCGTGTTGCTCACGTGAAAGAACGAGGATAGGAAGAGGAGAACGCGGAGAAGAAGAAGGAGGGAGCTTGGTTGAGTCGGGTCTGATGTAGTTGGGCTTGGGGTTCTTTGTTGAGGGTATAATTCTTTTATTTATTTCAAGTTTAAGCTTAATCTTTATTAGCTAATATCTCATTCGATTTAAATCGGATTTATGCACGGCTAAGTTCGTTAGAATCGTATTTGCAAATAGAATCCATTATATATATATATATATGTTTGGTAATTTTAGTTAAGAATAAATTATGGAAAATAAAATGTCCTTATATATATATGTATGTATGTATGTATGTATGTATGTATATATATATATATATATATATATATATATATGACAACATGTGACAACCACGTTATTAATTCAATGTAAAATTAGCAGAAGATCTCTAGCTGCTTTAGGATATGGATCAAAAGAGACACGAGTAGCGATGTCGGTGTTCGTGGGCTTGTCCGTCTTGGTTATGTAGTCGCAGAGCTATTTCGGTGAGAACACTTAATTTAATCATTTATTTTAATTAATAGTGATTAAATAATGAATTGTGATGGATGAATGATAATTGGTTGGATATGAATGTTACTGTGTGAATGAATGTACATGTAATTAGATAAAACACTAAACTCTGATAAGCGTTATTGATAGAAACGCTTGTGCACAGCTAAATTGTTTGTTATTGATGATGATTATAATTCATGATCATCCGACTTATACGGTTGATTTATTATGTTTGCATGATGCACACATAATACCATGGTTGTGGAATTATACAAATTATCGATTTAAATGTTCCTTCCATACAAGTGAAATTTGATTTTCAAATATTAAAATATTATTTTTAAGCCCAGTTAATTCGAAAGAGATTTGGAAATTTACTATAATGTCTTATAATATTATATACCAGACAGTTCTAGGATGACAGAGAGGATGGTGTCTAGGCTTGGGTTTGGAAATCCAGTTTCCTGCTCTCCCTGGCTATCCCTAATAGGTCCGACGGACGGAACGGTTAATTCAAATATAATTTGAATTTGAATTTGAATTTGAATTTGAAGTTGTTTAAAACTTAAAATAAAATAAAAACCGATTGGAATTAAGATAATAAATATCGCGTAAGGACCATTTATGAAGTTTAAATTTAAATTTAAATAAAAAGGGTTTTTGAATTCCTAAGGTTTACGACTTATTTAAATTTAAACTAAGATTTGGAATTTGATGAATGATTTTGGATTAAAGTTAATAATCGGTTTTGGAAATTAATTTGTTTTGAAATTTTAAATTCATTTCGAAAAGATTTGAAGGAATTATATCTAAATCGATGTATAACGCGCTACGGCGCGACAGTTCGTAAATATTGATTTAAATTTTGAGCGGTTATAACTTAATCGTGTGAAATTGGTTTGACTTGAAGTAAGAAACGTTGATTTTCAAATATTAATGATTTTTGAACAGAAAAGGGATTTTCAAATTTTAATGTAAAATTTTCATGTTATGTTCAAAACAAATTTGGAAAAGTTCGCTATACATGCAGTTTGGCGACCATACCGGAAATTCAAATAAAACCAATTTTAAATTAGAGAGAATTCATGATATATCTTACTTTATTAACTTAAAGTAATTAGAAATGAATTATTTGAATTTTTGAATTGATTTGGAATTTACTTGATTTAAATGGCTATTGCAACGCTTTTAGTAACGTTCAACGTTATTATCTCAGTTCCAAAGATAAATGGGTTTTGGAATTTAAAAATTGTGAACCATTATTTTAAATAGCTAAAGGATCGTAAAATGGTTCAGAAGATTTTTTAAGTGTTTAAATATGGTATTATTTATAAATTCTGAAGGTTAGAATTTAAAGGGAAATGTGTTGGATACAGTTTATATCGGATATTCGATATGTAGTTCCAAGGTTGAATAAATACTATCAGAAGCAAAAAAAATTACCTCCATATTCTGACAGTGTTTGTTGAGTTGTGAATTTATATCAAATATAAGACGATTTAACTCTATCAAACTTATGTTGAATATAAATTGTTTTGATTATCGTATATGAAATTGTAATCCAATTAGAGATTTGGTAAATTGAATGACTTGAGGAAATAAATAAAGAAGTATGAGAATTGAAAGGTATGTGTTGAAATATGAGGTTGGTAAATCGAATATTTGATTTCAAATAAGAATTAAGATGATAACGAAATTTATGATCAATCCAACCTTGATTAGCAAATGAATGGATAACGATTGGAAGGAAAACTGAATTGAAAATCTGTGTGGCCCATAGTCATTGTTTATGAATACGCTTATTACTTGGAAAGACTGGGATCAGATTTAAGTCCGAAAACCATTCCAAGTAATAATACGATGCATGAAGCATATTCTAGACTTGGAATTGATGAATGAAGACTGGGAATTCTCGAATTTATTTGGATGGATTGCTGATGTCTCAAATCAGGGTGTACACCTGATATGAGGTTATAATTGGCATGAGGTCTGAATATATTTGAAGATTTTCGGATTTTGTTCAGTTCAGACCCAGAATGGACTTGTATGCATTGTGTGTCTGACATTGTAGTTGACAGCGTAACACTGATTTCCGTTGATATTTATCTGGATTGTGATGTATGCTATTTCAAGTCTCGCAAATATCGCCCAAGGTTTCCTCCGAGATCTCGTTTTGGGCTCCTTCCGAAATGAAACTGCAAATATCACTCTAAATCTCCTTTCGAATATATCGCCCGAGATGTTGCAATATCGAATGATATATCGACCGAGACAAAATACTGGAAATCGTCCGAGATCTTAGTTTTTTTGGTTAAAATTTAAATTTGTGACTGCACTAGAACTATAATTAAGAAACTCAAATCTAACAATATCAATCTTTTGTTATTTTACATTTTCCATGTTAAATGATTATATCGTATGTTCGTATATGTATAACAATGCTTATGGTTTTCATATTCATCTTTTTACATGCATGTTACTTATGAAATTATGTATTTTAAGGTCTATTTATGCTGAATTTTTTAATGTTTTGCATCCTTTTAATGTTTCATATCTAAAAATATCTCTGTTTTAAGCATATTACGATTTAGAGTATGAATGATCTTTCGCAGAATAAAGAATAATAAAGTTATTTTGCATTTTAAGTTTAAGTTACTATGTCTATAATAGCATTCATAAAATTCATTTTGTTAAAATATCAGTTTAACATATCATGTACCCCGAGATTGTTCCGATATGAACTTTCAGACCCGAGATGAAAATCCGAGACGAACTCCCAAGTTAGACTCATCTCGTCCGAGATCTCCCCAGATACGAGACAGAGTCTATAAAACCCCCAAGACGAAACGCGACCGATATCCGAGATTTAAAACCTTGGTGACGTACGAGCTCGAAGTGGTTATGTATGGATGGGAATAAGTAGTCATGTTGTGAATGGACAATGTGACATACTTAAGATATGAAATGAGCTTGTATGATCATGGCATTGCTTATCTAGGCATGCTTGTGTATGACGTGACATCGACAAACCTCACACCCTGGATTAATGAGAAACTGGCGGTTAGGTTGTAAACTTATATATGATTGATGATGAAGCTGCAGTAGTGGGAAACCACTTATAACTTGGGGAAATTGGGTATGTTCGGGGGGAGGGGGGCGTGCCTTGTCGAAAACCGTTGATCTACCCTGCGATTTGTTGTTGGTGTCCGAGATGGACGAAAAAGCCGTGTTACACTTCGCTTCGTATCCCTGATTGATCTTTCGTGCTAGGAATCATCAAGTTGGAAACCCAAATCTCTAATACAAGCCATACGGATTTTGATTGCATACTTATATGTCAATATAACCAATTGTGGTTATGGGGGCTATGATTCTATATTTATTTGTGAAATGATTTCCACACTGTATGTAATAATTAAAAGAGGATTTTCACGTATGAAAGAATATTTGGTTATCATAAGATAAAACTCGCCCATCTGGTGTGCGCCTGCATTGTGTGATGTGGGACGAGCTTATGATAGCTTCATTTTCCAAAAGTCATTGCGAATTTATGTGCACGGGTGTTCACATGGAGGAAATCCGTTCCGCGTTAGCGGCGTGGTCTGGTGAATTTCCCAACTTTAAAATAAATCCTAAAACAACTGTTTTATGTTCTCACACCAGTCCCATGACTGACCTGGAGTTTATTGTTCTTTCCTAAACTCTAGGTGCCCATTAATTTTCACACGGGCAGCTAGTAGTTTAATTTTGCAGTTATGTTTGTGGGAGCGAGGTTCAGAGCACTTTCTGAGTTGGAGTCCACGTTAGAGTTGAAGCTTCCGCTGTATCATGTTGTTCTTCCGCTAAGAGTATATTATATATTTTCTTCCGTTGTACTTATGTTGTAACTTTGATATTCCATGTAACTCTGATGTAATCATGTATTATTTAATAAAAGTTCTTCTATTTTGTGAAAAATATGTATGTACCCATACCAATTCGTCTTTGTGAACGGTTTAAGTCGATTTAATTACCAGCGAAAATCGGGCAAAAAGACGGGTCGTTAAAATAATGGCTACATTTGGGTTTAATTCTGTCATTTGTGCTAGAAGTAAAACCCTACGAATTGAAATGGAGGACGGAAAAAATCTAAAAGAAATATGAATCCAACGGCCTAAAATGTTGTATATAATATAATTAAAATGCAAAGTTTCGTTAATTTACCGATACCGATGGTTTGAAGAAAAATTTGCTATTGTTTTTACCGCTCCGAACGGTAATATTACCGTTACCGAACCGATTGTATCGGTATACTGTTTTGTTGGGTTATCGGTAAAAATTTGATTGGTAATGGTATGGTAACGATAATGTTACTGTTACCATAACAACCCTAGTTACAATTACAACTTTCAATGGCTCCATTGCAATAAAGGCTCTGTAACGACCCGCATTTTACGCATCGCAGGATTGTCGAATATTTATTTCTTTCACATACGAAGTCTTATGGTCATGTAACTTTGGGAGACAACTATTGGAGTCATTTCTCATGTTCATGATTTTTGCCGATTTTTAAATGACCATTTTGCCCCTAGCTGGTCTTGTTTTGACCATAACTTTTGACTGGAAAGGAATTTTGAACTGAAGCCACTTCCATTGGCTTCAGATGATGGTTTACCTTTCAGAAGAGTGGTCACATGTGAAAAACGGATTTACCGTTCGGGAGATATGGCTGAAACAAGTTTCAGATGGTGAAAAACAGCTTAATTGGGCTTAATCGGATAATTAACAGCTAGGCCCAAGGGGGATTTCGGGATTAGGGGCATATAGGGGCTGATTAGGGTTAGAGAACATTTCTTCCAGCCGCCACTTTCATTCTTGGAACCCTAGCAATGACCTCCAACACCCAAATCAACTTCTAATCAAGTTTTGGCTTAATCAACATCAAATTAAGGAGGAATAACACCAAAGCAAGGTTAGAGCTGCTGAGTTGCATTGGGAACAACGCCAAACAGAGATTCATTTCAGATTTGGTATTTTATTTGTGGCTAAGGTGAGTGATTTGCATAGTTCCTCACTAATTATGGTTAATGAAGGGTAATTAGTGAAATTATACATGTTAAAAATCTGGAAAAATATTTATAAATTTGAAAATAATGTTTTATACCTCTGTTAGAAATTTGGGTTGATTTGGTTAAGTTTTGTTAATCTTATGATTAGTTTTGCCTAAACATGTTTAAGGGAAAATATGGGGTTTTGGCTATGTACGATCCATTTTACATGCTATGGTTGTTGTTTTGGTGTTTATGATTGATTGTACATGTTGCTATGACTGTATGGTATGATTTGTGATTGTCTAGAAGTGTTAGATTGGTCGAAAAAGCCATCGAGTGGCGTATAGACAGTTGTTGGAAGTTGCAGGACAAGTGCAGGAAAATACCCGGACCGGATCAGATCGTCTTACCGATCGCAACACCTTCTCCAAACCGATCCGCCAGAGGTTCTTCGATCCGACCCAGAGCAGAGAGGAGGGCTTGAGCTTCTTGTACCTCGAAGGGAGACTACTTCCAAACCAATCCGATTGCTTAGGGAGGAGTATGCGATCCGAGCCGCTTAGTGGACTCCGAGCCAATGGCGTTGCATCACGAACCAGGAGACCCGAATCAGTCCTAGCTCACGATCCGAACCAGGACACCACGACCCGATCCGGATGACCTTGCACGAGCTGGAGTATGGATCACCACCTGGAGCCCGACCACGAACAGGAGGCCAAACTGAACCGCCAGGGGTGTCCACGACCGATCCGAACCGAGTTGCTTGGACTTGAGGCGCGAATCACGATCCGAACAGGAAGTATAAACCGAAGTGAAGAACTGATCCGGAGGGGAAGACTAAAACCCGAGATGCAAAGGTAGTCTAAGTAGGAAGTTTGTACTCAGGATCCAGTTGGGAATCAATGAGTTAACTTCATGATTGGGCTTTGTTGCGGGACGTATGCTAAGGAGTCGTCGATGTCTATGACTTTGGATCACAATGTATGGGAGGTACGTGGACGGATTCAGGGCCACAGTGGCCTAGGTACAACTAGTGGGCTATAGACCAATGAAGTGGGATCATTTGAAAAGGGTTTGTCATGATTCCATGGGATAAGCTTGGTAGTAACAGTAGTTTTACAAGTCGAACTCCGTCACTACTTCGATGGGTCTAGTGATTGACAGTGGTGGACATCGTACGCTTTACGCGCTGAGTGAGAGATGTGAGGATGATTGCTATGTTTGTTTTGTTTGCCATCATTATGACATGCACACCCCCACCCCCGTATTCTTTACACCATATGATAGTGACACCTTAGAGTATTGTATGGTATGTAGTGTTAACTCTTTGGTTGCAGGTCCAGGTTCAGGTATGGTTTAATATACTTGTTATTGTTCTGTTTAGCTGCTTATCGCTCATACCAGACTTTTTGTCTGACCCATAGTTTTATGTCTCTTCTTATTACTCTGGGTGCTCTCACGAGCAGACTAGAGACAGGTTAGGTGGTATGAACAAGTAGTTGTACCGGAGACGAGAAGGAGGCTTCCACGTATGATATATATATATATATATATATATATATATATATATATATATATATATTCTCCATGTGTTGTTGTGGTCACTACTTTGGGCATTAGTGGTGTACCTTTCTTTCTTTTTGCTTAGAGACAGTAATTTGGAAGGTTGTAATAAGCTCTATTTGGATTTCCGCTACTCTGATGATGATGTTGATGTTGATTTTAGTTATTAGCTTATGCACTGTCTCGCCTGTTTTATGTCAAGTATATTATTATTATATTTTGTTCCTTGCGCTGTGATACATTCTACAGGTTTTCGATTAGTTCATTCTCTTCTTTCCTTTCATTGGCTACCGTTCCATGCTAGTTGGGCATGTGTACAACGTACTTTCGGAGGAAATGCCGGCTGGTGCGGGGCGGGCCGTCACACTTGGTATCAGAGCTATAGGTTGCGTAGTTAACCTAGGGAAAGACACCAGGGAGAGATAATACGTATATGAGAGCGCGTATTTGTGATTATTTTGGTTTTAAAAGCTATATATATTATTAGTATAACTAAGGATGAAGTTGCACTGCACTGACACCACAAAGAGGATGGTTAATCGTTTTCTCTGTGTAGATTAAACGATGAGCCGATACGCAAGGGGTACCGGTAGAGGAGCCAATAATGGGAATGTTGCTGAGATGAGGATGATGTTTACTGACCTCATGAGAGAGATGCTTAAAGATGTTCAGAGGTCATCTGCCAATGCTGGAAATGGTGGTGGTCCAATAGTACAGGCGCTTAGGGCCGATTTCGCCAAGCTGAGCAAAGATTACACTAATCTTGGTGGAAAGCCGTTCCAAGGAACGGAATCGGCCACGGATGATCAAGATTGGTTGGATAGCTACGAGCGTATCTTCGAAGACTTGGGTATTGAGGATGCGATGAAGAGAAGGCTAGCATCCCGTCAGCTGCAAGGACGGGCAATGAATTGGTGGAATGCTATAAAGGCAGCTACTCCGAGGATCAGATTACATGGGATCAGTTTAAGGCTCGCTTTAGCGATAAGTTCATTCCAGCTGCTCAGAAGTCATTGTTGTTTAAGAACTTTTTGGGGCTCAAGCAGAATGGCAGAGCTGTCTCAGAGTATATTGCCGAATTTGACACTTTGTCGAAATACGGGTTATCCCTAATAGATACTGCCGAGAATAAGAACGAGAAGTTTATAACAGGTTTGGATCAGTACTTGGGGGAAAAGCTTATTAACCACATCGATGAGACGTTTGAATCGATTGTGGGGAAAACATTGAGGTCAGAGAGTCTTTACCCTAATTTGAAGACCGAGGTTACATCTGCAGAGGAGCCAAAGCCGCAAGCAAGCGGTGGAGGCAAAAATGGTTCTCAAAATAAGAGAAAGCAGAATCAGACTAAGGATGGCCAGAAGAAAAAGAATGAGAAGAATGTTGAGTGCTTCAGCTGTGGTAAGAAGGGCCATTATGGTAGTAATTGTCGGGTCAAGCCAGCGGATAGGAAGTGCTTCAACTGTGGCCAAGTGGGACATCACAAGGACAAGTGTCCGCAACCCCCTAAAGAAAAGCAGATGGTGAAAGCATATGCCCTTAATGCTGTTCATTCTTTGTTGAATGCCCCAACTGCGGCGAAGAAGGGAAAGAATGTCGTTATTCAAGGTATGCTTTCTGTTTATGATGTTCCTGTTAGAGTTTTGTTTGATACCGGAGCTTCCAGTTCTTTCATATCTAGTGACCTGGTAGATAGGTTGGGATTGGAGCCCGAGATCGTCGATAGACCTTTAGTAGTGATGAACCCGATTGGTGGTTCGACTAACCTTAGCATGATCTGTCGTAATGTGGTCTTATCGAGTCATGGATGCATGTTAGTTTGTGATTGCTTTGTTTTGGGCTTTACTGGGTTTGGCTTTATTTTGGGAGTCGATTGGCTCCAAAGATACCGGGTGGTGGTAGACTGTGAGGGCTTTTTGGTGACAGCTAGAGCGGATGATGGGAAGAGGGTAGTGTTTGGTGGTTTACCTAGTGATGGGGTAATGGCTAGTTTTCTAAATTCCCTCGACATCCCGCAAGGTGAGTTGTCAGGTTTTCCCATGGTTGGCCGGTATCCGGACGTCTTCGAGGAAGTGACTGAGCTCCCACCACACCGAGAGATTGAGTTCCGTATTGATTTAGTGAAAGAACCCTGACCTATAGTGATGCCACTTCGTCGTATGGCACCAAGGGAGCAGCGAGAGCTCGGGGTGCAAGTCAGCGATCTTTTGAAGAAGGGATTTATCAGAAGAAGTGTTTCTGAATGGGGAGCACCAGCTGTGTTTGCCGCCAAGGCTGATGG
Source organism: Allium sativum (assembly GCA_030737875.1). Lineage (NCBI taxonomy): Eukaryota > Viridiplantae > Streptophyta > Magnoliopsida > Asparagales > Amaryllidaceae > Allium > Allium sativum. The sequence goes on along the minus strand of CM060926.1, from coordinate 7,896,387 downwards.
TTCCCTTCGATTTTGTGTAGACTACCGCGAGTTGAATAAGGTGACGAGGAAGAAAAAGTATCCTCTACCGCGGATAGATAATTTGTTTGATCAGTTGAGTGGCACGAGAGTATTCTCTCAGTTGGATCTCGCGATGGGTTTTCATCAGCTTAGAGTGGAAGCTGAGAGTATAGCTAAAACGGCCTTTCGAACGTCGTCCGGATTTTATGAGTGGTTGGTCATGCCATTCGAGTTGACCAATGCCCCAACATATTTTGTGGATCTTATGAATAGGGTATTCAGAGATCAGTTGAATAAGTTTGTCCTTGTGTTCGTGGATGATATTTTGGTCTACTCGAGGACAGAGGAAGAACACAAGGAACATTTGAGGATAAGGATGGAGGTGTTGAGAAAACACCAATTGAAAGCAAAGTTTTCTAAGTGTCACTTCTGGAGGAGGGAAGTGAGATTCTTGGGCCATGTTGTTTCAGAGAATGGTATTGCCGTGGATCCTGCGAAGTTGGCTACAGTACAAGATTGGTCCACGCCCAAGAATGCAACAAACATAAGAAGTTTCTTGGGGTTAGCTGGATATTATCATAAGTTTATTCAAGACTTCTTCAAGATAGCAGCACCGTTGACTCAATTGACTAAGAAGAATCAAGCTTTAGTCTGGGACAAAAAGTGTGAGAATGCATTCAAGAGTCTAATGGAAAAGTTGACATGTGCACCAGTGTTAGTCATTCCTAAGGGGAATGAAGAGATGACAGTATATACGAATGCATGCGGTACCGGGCTAGGTGCTGTATTGATGCAAGGAGGTAGGGTTGTAGCTTATGCAAGTCGGCAATTGAAACCGCACGAGAGAAGATACCCTACCCATGATTTGGAATTGGCAGCGGTCGTGTTTGCATTGAAGATGTGGAGACATTATCTCTTGGGAGAAAGATTCGAGTTGTTTACCGATCATAAATCGTTAAAGTATCTCTTCTCTCAGAACGATCTAAATCTCCAACAGCAAAGATAGTCAGAATTCTTAGCTTCCTATGATTTCGATATCGCATATACACCAGGAAAGGGCAATGCAGTGGCTGATGCATTAAGTAGAAGACATGCCAGTTTAGGGGCTATGTTTCTAGTATGGAAGCAACTGGAGTACATCGCTGGGTATGATTTCAGACCAAAGTGCGAATTGGATCCAGAAATGTTAGCAAGTTTGATGATCAGACCCCCTTTGATTGAGCGGATTGGCTCTAGTCAGAGGGACGATCCTAACCTATTGGAAATCATCTCAAAGTCAGAGATGGGAATCAACGGAGAGATGAACAAGAATGGGATTGATCGAGATGGATGGCTTAGGAAGAATGGAAGACTAGTTGTACCCAATGTCAATGGATTGAGAGATAAAGTACTTAGAGAATGTCATCACTCAAAACTGACTATACACCCCGGTGGTAACAAGATGTATCGAGACATGAAGCAGACCTACTACTGGGAAGGAATGAAAAGAGACATTGGAAAGTTTATATCCAAATGCATGAATTGCCAGCTAGTTAAAGCTGAGCAAAAGAAGCCTAGTGGTTTGTTACAACCATTAGAAATTCCAGAATGGAAATGGGAACAAGTGTCAATGGATTTCATTAATGGGTTACCAAGGACTATATCGGGCCATGATAGCATTTGGGTAATTGTGGACCGATTGACCAACAGTGCAAGATTTATACCCGTCAAGTCAAACAGGACGGCAGCTAAGTTAACAGAACTGTATATAAAGTGGGTAGTGAGATTTCATGGAATACCCAAAGGTATTGTGAGTGACCGAGATCCGTTGTTCACTAGTGGATTTTGGAAGATCTTACAAGAGGCGTTAGGATCAAAATTACATCTCAGTACCGCATACCATCCTCAGGCCGACGGTCAAACAAAGAGGGTGAATCGAGTGTTAGAAGATCTCTTGAGAGCTTGCGTATTGGATTTTGGTGGATCATAGGATGACCATTTACATCTAGTAGAGTTCGCATATAATAATAGTTATCAATCCAGTATCGGTATGGCTCCATTTGAAGCTTTGTACGGAAGACCGTGCAACTCACCGTCATGTTGGTTAGAAACTGGTGAGAAGTTTGTGCTTGGACCAGATGTGATAAGAGAAACTTCAGACAAGATCAAGATCATTCAACAGCGAATGAAGGATGCCCAAGATAGGCAGAAGAGTTATGCTGATAAGAGGAGAAGAGAATTAAGGTTCTCCATTGGGGACTTGGTGTTTGTCAAGATTTCTCCGTTGAAGAGCGTGATACGATTTGGCAGGATAGGCAAATTAGCACCAAGATTTGTTGGCCATTCCCAGTTCTTGAGCAAATTAGGAATCTGGCATATAAAGTTGAATTACCAGAGAAGATGGCAGGAGTTTACAACGTGTTTCATGCTTCCCAGTTAAGGAAGTTCGTACACGACCCAGATGTGACTATTTCACCTAATCATTTGAATGATATCGAGGTTGAACCCGAGGCGGTTGGGAACCGCAGGCCTATGCGTATTGTTGGGAATGATATGAAGCAACTTTGAAGGAAAGCGGTGAAATTAGTCAAAGTTCAATGGGGCGAGAATGAAAATGATTGTACTTGGGAAACAGAGGAGAGCGTTAGGAGGACGTATCCAGAACTCTTCGCCTGGTAAGATTTTAACTTCGATTTAGTCTTTTCACATGCCTAGACAGGTTTGTTTTATTTGTTTTGCATGTTTGATTGTTGTTTGTGGCTGGTAGGCATGCAGGATCCTTTGTATGTTTTGGGTTAAGGAATTTCAGGGATGAAATTTCTTGGGGGGGGGGGGGGGAAGAGTGTAACGACCCGCAATCTACGCATTGCAGGATCGTAGAATATTTATTTCTTTCACATACAAAGTCGTATGGTCATGTAACTTTGGGGAGACGACTATTGGAGTCATTTCCCATGTTCATGATTTTTGCCGATTTTTAAATGACCGTTTTGCCCCTAAATGGTCTTGTTTTGACCATTACTTTTGACTGGAAAGGAATTTTGACCTGAAACCACTTCCATTGGCTCCGAATGATGGTTTACCTTTCCGTAGAGTGGCACATGTAAAAAACGGACTTACTGTTTGGGAGATATGGCTGAAATAAGTTTCAGATGGTGAAAAACAGCTTAATTGGGCTTAATCGGGTAATTAACAGCTAGGCCCAAGGGGGATTTCGGGATTAGGGGCATATAGGGGCTGATTAGGGTTAGAGAACATTTCTTCCAGCCGCCACTTTCATTCATGGAACCCTAGCAATGGCCTCCAACACCCAAATCAACTTCTAATCAAGTTTTGGCTTAATTAACATCAAATTAAGGAGGAATAACACCAAAGAAAGGGTAGAGCTGCTGAGTTGCATTGGGAACAGCGCCAAACAGAGATTCATTTCAGATTTGGTATTTTATTTGTGGCCAAGGTGAGTGATTTGCATAGTTCCTCACTAATTATGGTTAATGAAGGGTAATTAGTGTTAATTAGTGAAATTATACATGTTAAAAATCTGGAAAAATATTTATAAATTTGAAAATAATGTTTTATACTTCTGTTAGAAATTTGGGTTTATTTGGTTAAGTTTTGTTAATCCTATGATTAGTTTTGCCTAAACATGTTTAAGGGAAAATATGGGGTTTTGGCTATGTTTGATCCATTTTACATGCTATGGTTGTTGTTTTGGTGTTTATGATTGATTGTACATGTTGCTATGACTGTATGGTATGATTTGTGATTGTCTAGAAGTGTTATATTGGTCGAAAACGCCATCGAGTGGCGTATAAACAGTTGCTGGAAGTTGCAGGACAAGTGCAGGAAAATACCCGGACCGGATCGGATCGTCTCACCGATCGCAACACCTTCTCCGAACCGATCCGCCAGAGGTTCTTCGACCCAACCTGGAGCAGAGAGGAGTGCTTGAGCTTCTTGTACCTCGAAGGGAGACTACTTCCAAACCGATCCGATTGCTTAGGGAGGAGTATGCGATCTGAGCCGCTTAGTGGACTCCGAGCCAATGGCGTTGCATCACGAACCAGGAGCCCCGAATCAATCCTAGCTCACGATCCGAACCAGGACACCACGACCCGATCCGGATGACCTTGCACGAGCTGGAGTATGGATCATGACCTGGAGCCCGACCACGAACAGAAGGAGGCCAGACCGAAAAGCCAGGGGTGTCCATGACCGATTCGAACCGAGATGCTTGGACTTGAGGCGCGAATCACGATCCGAACAGGAAGTATAAAATGAAGTGACAAATCGATTCGGAGGGGAAGACTAAAACCCGAGATGCAAAGGTAGTCCAAGGAGGAAGTTTGTACTCAGGATCCAGTTGGGAACCAACGAGTTAACTTCATGATTGGGCTTTGCTGCAGGACGTGTGCTAAGGAGTCGTCGATGTTTATGACAACTATGTATGGGAGGTACGTGGACTGATTCAGGGACACAGTGGCCTAGGTACAACTAGTGGGCTATAAACCAATGAAGTGGGATCATTTGAAAAGGGTTGGTCATGATTCCATGGGATAAGCTTGGTAGTAGCAGTAGTTGTACAAGTCGAACTCCATCACTACTTCGATGGGTCTAGTGATTGACAGTGGTGGACATCGTATGCTTTACGCACTGAGTGAGAGATGTGAGGATGATTGTTATGTTTGATTTGTTTTCCATCATTATGACATGCACACCCCCATCCCCGTATTCTTTACACCATATGATAGTGACACCTTAGACTATTGTACGGTATGTAGTGCTAACTCTTTGGTTACAGGTCCAGGTTCAGGTATGGTTTAGTATACTTGTTATTGTTCTGTTTAGCTGCTTATCGCTCATACCAAACTTTTTGTCTGACCCGGAGTTTTATGTCTCTTCTTATTACTCTGTGTGCTCTCACGAGCAGACTAGAGACAGGTTAGGTGGTATGCACGAGTAGCTGTACCGGAGACGAGCAGGAGGCTACCACGTATGATATATATATATATATATATATATATATATATATATATATATATATATATATATTCTCCCTGTGTTGCTACGGTCACTACTTTGGGCATTAGTGGTGTACCTTTCTTTCTTTTTGTTTAGAGACGGTAATTTGGAAAGTTGTAATAAGCTGTATTTGGATTTCCGCTACTCTGATGATGATGTTGATGTTGGTTTTAGTTATCAGCTTATGCACTGTCTCGCCTGTTTTATGTCAAGTATATTATTATTATATTTTGTTCCATGCGCTGTGAGACATTCTACAGGTTTTCGATTAGTTCATTCTCTTCTTTCCTTTCTTTGGCGACCGTTCCGTGCTAGTTGGGAATGTGTACAGCGCACTTTCGGAGGAAATGCCGGCTGGGGAGGGGCGGGCCGTCACAGGCTCAATAATAAATTCATAGTAACTGTATTTTTTTAATAAATTCACTACATATACAAAACGTTTCCAACATCTACTTTTGTGGAGCGTTGACATCCTAATTTGAATATACTTTTACTTAACATTTGGAGAGATGCTGGTAATATTAGATGATTGAGCTTATTTGCTAAATATTCATGCGGAATATTTACTGGTATAAATATTTGACCATCCCAAAAATAATAAGGTGAATGTTTTACCTATTTGATATGTAATTATCAAAGCACATAAAATTGTCAATCCGAGCATTTAAAAATCAATCTTTCCATGTCTCAAGACAATTTGCATTAATATAAATTATTTACTTTAGGCACTCATCGTACTTCATTTGTGAATTTTGTAAATTATTGTTGTATTATTTACAATTGGCTCAGTCTTAAAATAAAATGATTTTTCTTTTTTTTCATACCCAAGACTCTTCTTTCAATTAAGGCTATTTTTCTTTTGATATTTCATTTATATAAAATATGGGTTGCTTAGAAAAAAACAATGTTAATGGCATTAATCAATGTTATCTTTGTGCCCATAACAATGACCCTTGGAATTTTTACATCGCCATAACTCATTACCAGTTGAAGACAATTTAGAAACTCAAGATAATAATTTTCACGTTTGAATAAAAGATATGCAATAGCAACACAGAAGGTGTGATTAGTTGACATAGCATCGGCTATCCCTGTTAATATCAGTAATTAAGCCACTTCCATATAAGGAATTATAATGTCTTTCAAAGTAATATTTTCCATTAAGCTTACTTAAGAGATATATTCAAGAATGACCACTTTATCCATTTTCTTATGCCTAGGGAAGAGACCATAAATGGTTTAAATTGTTATAATATTAAATGGACTATTTTGTCTTATGTTGTGCAAAATGACTTTTGGTTTCACCATATTTTTGTACATTTCAATAGTTAATTCTATCTCATCCACCATTAGTCTACATAGAAAGGAGTAGTGCTCTTTTGAACTATAAAGTGTGGAATGATTATGAAAATTACATATTACTCCTAACCATGAAGTTTAATATTTTCAAACAAAATTTACAATTGCACTTTTTTGTACATGTTAATGTAATACTATTAGATTGTTTTCCTTTGTGCTCTTTGCATGCTCCACTTGTGTTCCATCCAAATATGATTTTTGGATTCCTATTATAATTGTTAATATTCGGTTTTAATACTACCACTGTGCTGCATTCCTTCTAGCCATGAAATCGATCAATTTTCTCATTTTATACTTATTCTGAAATACCTTCATATGATTTAAAAAAAAACCAGCTTAGAAAATGAATTGATTTGCATAAATATTAAAATAAGTTACATACATCATATACTGTGAACTCATTAACTGGCCATAAATGAGACGATCTTAATGGACACATAATGTCTTAAAGCAAAGTTTGTTTCTATAGTCATTTATCTAAATATAAATGTGTGCATATTAGAAAACAGAAATAATATATATGAAAATTATTACAAGCTTTATAATTTTTCAACTATAACTTATTTTTTAAAATATTTCTACGATGTGAGACTAAAAATTTATTTTATTATTCAAAACAATCCTCTTTTTCTTTCCTAAACAATGAAAACAATTATAAAGAATCGATATTTACAAAAGTATGGTTAATACATACTTTCTTTGCTTTGTGATTTGTAAGTGTCAAGATTTCAGAATTATCTATATCTTTTCCAATGATAATCATAAAATCGTAAGTATTGACAATTAATTATAATTGTTTGGAAATTGGAAACCCGGACGTGACCTAATTAAATGATAAAACCATAAGTAGTAATAATATGGATCTATAACAAATTGTGGAACAATAATAATAACAAATTATAAAATTTTCAATTCACATATGAACATATAGATTGTTAGACCGAAATCAAGGCCTAACACCCAAATCCAATGTGAAAACCTCACAATCACAGATCAATACAGAAAAGCAGTAAAATAAAAGGAGACACACGGGATTTTTATAGTGGTTCGGCTCAATCCAAGCCTACGTCCACTTTATAGTTTCTTAAATCCTAAGAAGGTATCACAAATACACTTTGGTTGCAGTTTACACACGAAATCCTCCTGTTTTCAATGAAAAGTAGTAAGAAAAAAGGGAAGATTATACACGAAATCCTCGTGTCTTTGTGTGGAATTTGGCTTTTTTGCTACTGAAAATGTTTTGCAGAGAGCGACGGTGGAAGCCGTGAGGAGTTAGAGCCAAAAGATCCCTCAAATTGCCAAAGAGTGGTGTATTTATAGCTGTAGAGAAGCTCTGGGCGGTTCCGGTTCGGATGGGCCACGTGGCGTGACCAGAGGAGATCTCAGAAGTAGTGGAGAACGTGGAAAAGTCCTTCCCACTTCATGCTTTGCCAAGTGTAAGCTAATCCGGATTAATAGAAGGCGGTTACTCCTTAAGGAATGGTCAAACTTGTAAGCAGAAGCAGGTCGAGGCGGTTCGGTTCGGGTCCGATCCGAACCGAGCTGATGTCTCCGATCCGAAGATTGGAAACACTTCAGTGCAGAATACTTTAGGCGGGTCGGGTCTTCTGTGCTCTGATCCGATCCGGGGAGTTCAAAATTTCCTTTCCCAAAGTTATGCCATTAGGTCCTCTTACCCGATCCGAACCGTAAATCCGATCCGAATGGGTTATGCCAATTCCAGATTCCAAGTTCCCGGTCCTACACGCGTTCACGGAAACGGGCGTAACTTTCAAACCGTAAGTCCGTTTTAGCCAAACGAAAGCTCGATTTGAAGCTGATTCAGAGAGCTACAAGAGTTTTGAAGCTTTGCTCCATAATTGCTGTTTTCGGGCTCAAAAGTGGCCGTCTGATAGGAGTTTCGGGCCAATCTTTGTCTGTGATGCGACTTCAACCAAATCGCTCCATGTTTTCTAACGATGTTCCCAATACTTGAGCGTATTTTTTTAGCAGAAATTCTATGTGTGACTGCTTTGACTAAAAAGAGGGTCAACATTTTGCCCCTAGAACATATCTTGCTAGTTGAAGGAAGATGTGTTCTGGATAATCCAAGGCCACGCCGGGCCTGCCAGCTGCAAGTATAATCCATACCTGCGAAGAAAAGAGAGAAAAAAGGCGTGTCAAATCCTGATAAAACTGATTACACTTTCGAGCATAAACCATGCTTGGGCGTTTGTTTGAGCATAAACCATACTCGAGGGATGTTCGAATCATCCTGCCAAAACCTGGAGAGGGACCTAACCTTCCGGTTATAAGCCATACCAGGAAGTTCAAACTGAGCATAAGCCGAGTTTTATTGAGTTCCTTTGCCCAATCCTGACAAGATCGCTCGTCGTTCCGGAGTATAATCCATACTTAATCATCCTAGTGAGTATGATCCATACTCATGTCAGGATAGAGCTATACTTGCCAAAACCTGACAAGACTGTCTGTCCCTAGGCATAATCCATGCCTAGGGGTCCGAGATAAGTATAAGCCATACTTTAATTGAGATTGAGAATCCTGCCACAATCTAACGAGACACTTAAATTCGCCAAACATAATCCATGCTCGGAAAGTCCTTCCTTATTCAATTCAAAGTACAAAAACCAAAGCAAATCCTGATTGGTTTGTCATCGAGTGTAGAGCACGCTTTGGAGCTAAATCCTAACCCCGAACGTGTGTACTCCGATTTAGCCAATCAGAAAACCTAAAGAAAGCAAAGAGACATATCTTAAATCCTAAGAAATGCTGAAAATGCAGAGGGATCCAATCCAGATCAGTTGACGATGAGCCCACGGGAACTTGTTCCAGGGTCATTCCCTCTTCGGGGAGCAGGTAGTAGCAGCGCGGGTGCAGGCGTTGTAGGTTGTTTCACATACTCGGGTAGCTCTCCACGTCTAACTCGTTCCTCAATCAAGTCTCGCAAGTGCCTACAGTCATTTGTGTCATAACCGTCCATATCATGAAATATGCAGTTGTGACGTCCCAAAATCCCGTACTGACGGCGACAAGGGTAATCTTTGGAATATAACACATAAACAGATAACAGCAGAACAAAAATAAATAAATACACCCGATAATGAAAAATAATACACTGGATAAACAATAATCATCAGAGTTGCACAGTATACAGGATCATACTTAGTACAAATACAGTTCAGCTATACATAAATGTCTATAGCGGAAAACAAACATAATATGTACAATAGGAGCTGAACAACATAAAATAGATAAATGATAGAATCCATCTTCAGCTCCAGCTATCCAGGAAGAGCCAGCTAAACCTGAATACAAGGCTGCCCGTGTAGAAAAAAGGGCACCCGAGTTTGAAAGTGAAACAAACTACGATTCAGTCATGGGACTGGTATGAGAAATCACTCAACACATTTAAAATATGGCCAATCACAGGACCACGCCACTTTTGTGGAACGGGTTTACTCCATTGGATTGCCAGTGCTTTAAAACAAATCATTCTTTTAAACATCGCAATGCTTTTTATAAAAATAAAGCCATTATAAGACTCAGTTCCCATCACACAATGCAACGCAAACCGGAGGATAGAGTTTTACCTTATAATGGCCAAAATATGATTGATACGAATAAAACAAAAGCAATTGATATTATTACTAGTGTTTATATGTTTCAAAAACAATTTCAATCATAACTATCAATCATAGACGGCATGGGTACCATATATCATGTCGCCATATATATACAATCAAAACCGCACAATGTCGTATTTGGAAATTGGATTTCCGTCATGTACCAAGGCAAAAGATAGTCCTTACCGACTTCGAGACTGTCTAGCCCGAGCCTCAGGGTCAGAGCGCATCGACCCTTGGATCGTCAGGGCCGGTCCACCGATGTGGATTAAAATTCCTGAACACTGCGTTTCCCCGCCCTATGGGATGTAAATGAACCAACGAATGACTCCATCGGACCCGGATCGTCCGATCTAACCGAGGCGCCTCGCAACAGTAACAACCACATAAGTCAAACTCGTCAGGGCGTGTAAAACCACTGACGCCACTTCTAGCTAGAAAGAAACGCAGGCCCTCCCTGATGTCCTCTCCCGTTTCTGGTTCATACCGGGTGTGAGGTTCGCGAATTCACGTTGTACACAAAGCTACACCACACAGGCGGTGCTTTGGTCATCACCACAAGACTTTGCTTTTCAACAGAAGCCCTGATCACTGCATCTTAGCATGCAACACAGGCAATTCACACCGTGCAACTGATAGCTATCAATCACACAGAATATATTCCAATGTCAGACACACTGTCCATTTGTAAGTCCGTTCTGGGTCTGAACGAAACCGGAGGCACTATATACCTCGCAAACCCATCGATCACCACGTACGTCTGGACGATCACCACTCATTATCCACATTTCGGGATGCCTCCCAATCAGGACCTCGGTTAACATCCAAACGAGGTGAAGATCTCCGGTCTTCGACCACCGTCTTCGTCTTCGATTTCTTATCGTCGATTTAGTTATTCAGAATGGGATAAACCCGGTCTTTCTGAGCAACTCGCGTATATAATAAACAAGTGCTATACAAACACTACTACGCATCATTTCAATTCAACACATGAAGGTTTTCTATTCAACAAATAAATATAGTTTCAACAAATGGAAATAATTCTAACACATGAATATTATTCAAAATTTCGGCAGCAAACGACAGGGTAGTTAAAACCGGGGTCGTCCCTAGTACGGCTCCTTGCTCTACCTTAAAGCCTCGCAGCTTTTGACAATGGGGAATCATGCATCTAGTTCGCACGCAGGCGGCATGTATATATTTTTTTCAATTCCACAAACTAATCCTATGTGGTTTCAACCAAATATTTCTCAACCACAAACGGGTATTTTTCAACCATAACCATTCAATTACAACCACAAACAATTTCAATCAACCATTCACTATCAATCAATTTTCACACCAATCACAACCAATAAATATCGTCCATGGTTTGTGGACGAGGGGCATGTGTGTGTATATATATATATGTATATATATATATATAGCATTTCACTTCTATTTCAACACATATACAATTTTTACAACGCATATATAACTTATACATCGAACGTACAACTTATACAATGCTTATATAACTCATACATCGACTATATAATTTATACATCGTCGTTTTCCATATCGTTTATAAATTAGAAATCTCACATTGGGTTCCATTCCACCAAAAATAGCAGAAGGCTCAGAAAAATATGCGGTCTCTTCTAGAATGTAGAAGACATCCACATGAGTCCACTGTCTCTTGTTTCACTGAATTTTGTCAACAAACGAAAAAGATATGATTTTTCAAAGTTTGCAACACTTAAAAGTGTTAAAATCAGTTCAAAAATTTCAAAGTCGTTACCTTTTAGTGAGGTTCGAAACTAGGTTTCAGTTTTTCACGTTATCCATAGCACGAGGTGACGATCGGGCGGCGCCATGTGAAAGGGCTCGGAAGTGCGCTCCAGGCACTGGTGGTCCCATCAGGTGCGACGGCGAGATGGTGCTCCGGCGGGCCTTCGAACTGCTCGGGATTGGAGAGGTGATTCGAAGGATATACTCAACGATAGATGCTCCAACCAGTATGGATTTAAAGCTCGGAAGAAGATCTATAAATTCCCCAACAGGAGCGAGGTGTTTTGTTGCGAGATGGACGAGGAAAAGAGGAGAGAAGGAAGAAAGGGGAAGTCGCCGTCGATTTGGGGGGAGAAGCGGGCCTGTGCGATGAGGGAGAAAGAATATGATTGGCCCTCGATTTTTATATTTATTTTTAATTTATTTAAATCCGAAAATACCCCTTCCTCCAAACGTACACCAATTCAAACCCAACGACTGTCGCCTCAAGCTAAATACCCCCATTCCGAACATAATGGGATATGTTTCGAAGGCCCATTCGACTGTTTCAGTCAGTTTTCCTTCAAATTAAAATATAAAACATTTAATATTTGATTTGAACATACATTTCAATTTGTCAGGGCCACAAACTGATTCGAAAAATTCCAGAAAAATAAATCTGGCTATGTTTTGACGATACGGTCCCAACAAAACTAGTTTCGTCGAATTCTGAGACCGTTTGCAAAAAGGCTCATTTCTGGTCGATCCAATTTAACTATAATTGACCAAACCACGTTTTCCCTTGCCACGCTCACATACTAGCTTCAAAAATTATGAAATTTGAAACCTATCAATAACTTCACATCCTGGATCCAACAAAAGTGGTTTCGTCGAATTCTGAGGTCGTTTGCAAAATGGCCAATTTCACGGGCTATATAAATTCCATAGCGACCTTTCTGAAAATTCATTTGGCCATAACTTTTGCTTCCTACTGTGAAACTTCAATTTTTCAGATTCGCTAGAAAGGTATTCACTAACAGATTTAAATATTTTTGGTTTCACTCAAATCCGTTTTGTTTTGCACCCGGTATAGTCCGACAAAGTTTGAATTCAATTTTTGAAACTGCAGCGCCATTTCAGGCCTCGTTTATAATTAGAATTAATTATATTCATTTTCAAATGTCGATTCAAACTTACTTTTCATCGTTATTATTTTAAATATTTATTTTAAATATTTAAAATCCACTAGTTTGGCCAATTTAAAAATTTTAAATTGGTTCAGATTTTCCGGGTCGTTACAGCAGTATTTTCCAGAATCGCGTTCTCTCTGCGATGGCTCCCTCCTGGGAGGCTTTGGATAGGAGACGTCACTGTATGTGTTTATGTAGATGTCAGTCAAGGTCGAATTGAGTTCGGTGTACTTTTCATATCTGGGCCCTCTCTGGGGCTGAGTGTTGCAGTCATTCTTGACAGCTGCTTTTCCTTTGCCTTTACCAAAATCAGACGGTTCTCCGTCTTTGAGCATGTTAACATCGAGAATTTTCTTTTTGGACATTGCATCTTCTTCACGCATAAATCTATCCGACTCAAGGTAGAATTCGCTGAGATTCCGTGGTTTGTCTCGGTACAAGAATTTTTTGAACTCCGAGTTGTCCAGAACACCGGATACTGCCGCCATCAATACCATAGATGGCTCAGGTCGATCAACTGATGTTGCTGCAACATTGAACCTTTCCAAAAATGAGCGCAGAGTTTCTCTGGGCCTCTGCTTGATTGCGGTGAGAGACATGACATTCTTAGGTCAAGCAATGTGGACCCGAAACTGTTCAATAAAGCGAGCGACCAACATGTTCCAACTGTTGATCGATTCAGATTCCAGCTGTCGAATCCACATAGCAGCTATATCGGTCAAAAAGAGAAGGAAGCACTTTGCCATGACGTTTTCGGACGTCGATTGAACTTCCATATGACGTTTGTAGTGCATTAGGTGCACGGTAGGATCTGTCCTGCCGTTGTAGGACTCCAGTTATGGAAGTTTGAAATCCGGTGGGTTGCGAGAATTCCTGATTTCTTGTGTGAATGGATTGTGATTGACATCATCCATGTCGCTCTAATAAGTGCGACCTCGAGAGAGGCGTTCAATGAGATTGGCGAGCCGATTGCCTTCAAAATGTCGTCGTAAACTGCCAAGATCAGAGATGGTGCCCCCAGTGTTGAATCCAGAAGAGTGTGGAAGTGTATATGGAGCTTGGAAGGCTATCTGATTCGGTTCGGAGGTGCCCCCATATTGCAGGTCGTGGAGGCCGAACCAGTTTGGTTCGTGGGGCCCGATCCGAACCGATGCTTGGTTGCCATTCTGAGTTGCTTCGTGCTGCTGCACTCGCGTGGGTTCTATCCGAACCGGAGCAGACGTGGGTTGTGCTCGACTCGTGCCACGATTTCCAGAGGGGAAGCTGCTGGCCCCGAGCTCAGGTAATGCTGCGGTTTGGATCGGATCGGATCCGACCCGATGTGGATTTCCCCTTGTTTCCATCTGAACTGGGTTCTGATTTTCTATGATGTGCTCGGGTTGAATAAGGACCGATCCGATCCGGTTCGCTTCAGCAGCTCGAGCCGTTTCCATGTTATTTCTAGCGAGTTGTGTGTTGCCGCTCGGCCTGCCTTCCATCCAAGCGATGAATTGGTCGATCATCTCCTGTTGCTTGTGGAGGAGATCATCTTGCCTTGCCATCTGGGTTCTTAATTCAGCGAGAACGCCGTCCATTTCGTCTCTGGTTAAGTATGATGATAGATCATCATGAGAGGAAGCCTCCTGGCTCGCCTTATTCCTCGCTCCTTCTGTACCAATGTCCTCGGTATGAGAGAAGGTTCCATCTTTCTTTCGTTTAACCATTGATCCAACAGTCGAGCAATCCAATTCCTTTGAGGTTAGAGAATGAAATAGTATCGTGTGCCCACTTCCTGGCGCACCAAAATGTTAGATCGAAAACTGGGCCTAACACCCAAATCCAATGCGAAAACCTCACAATCACAGATCAATACAGAAAAGCAGTAAAATAAAAGGAGACACACGGGATTTTTATAGTGGTTCGGCTCAATCCAAGCCTACGTCCACTTTATAGTTTCTTAAATCCTAAGAAGCTATCACAAATACACTTTGGTTGCAGTTTACACACGAAATCCTCCTGTTTTCAATGAATAGTAGTAAGAAAAGGGAAGATTATACACGAAATCCTCATGTTTTTGTGTGGAATTTGGCTTTTTTGCTACTGAAAATGTTTTGCAGAGAGCGACGGTGGAAGTTGTGAGGAGTTAGAGCCAAAAGATCCCTCAAATTGCCAAGGAGTGGTGTATTTATAGCTATAGAGAAGCTCTGGCGGTTCCGGTTCGGATGGGCCACGTGGCGTGACCAGAGGAGATCTCAGAAGTAGTGGAGAACGTGGAAAAGTCCTTCCCAATTCGTGCTTGGCCAAGTGTAAGCTGATCCGGATTAATAGAAGGCGGTTACTCCTTAAGAAACGGTCAAACTTGTGAGCATAAGCAGGTCGAGGTGGTTCGGTTCGGGTCCGATCCGAACCAAGCTGATGTCTCCGATCCGAAGATTGGAAACACTTCGTTGTAGCATACTTCAGGCGGGTGAGGTCTTCTGTGCTCCGATACGATTCGGGGAGTTCTAAATTTCCTTTCGTAAAGTTATGCCATTGGGTCCTCTCACCCGATCCGAACCGTAAATCCGATCCGAATGGGTTATGCCAATTCCAGATTCCAAGTTCCTGGTCCTACACGCGTTCACGGAAATGGGCGTAACTTTCAAACTGTAAGTCCGTTTTAGCCAAACGAAAGCTCGATTTGAAGCTGATTCAGAGGGCTATAAGAGTTACAGAGCTTAACTCCGTAATTTTTGTTTTCGGGCCCAAAAGAGGTCGTCTGATAGGAGTTTCGGGCCAATCTTTGTCTGTGATGCGACTTCAACCAAATCGCTCCCTGTCTTCTGACGATGTTCCCAATACTTGAGCGTATAGTTTACCAGAAATTCTATGTGTGACTGCTTTGACTAAAAAGAGGGTCAACATAGATGAATAAACATGAATTCTAAAACCATGCTCGAATACCACATGTTAACAATTTATGTAATATGAATGTAATGAAAATTAATTAAACATACCTCATGAAGTTTTCAATGAAGAAAGCATCAGCTTTAATGGTGGAAGAAATTGATTTCGCTCTCACTTTCCAACAATATTGAGTTATGTGTAATTGTTATATATAAGTAAATATTAGGCTTAGATTCTTAAAATCAAACTTAATACATGAAAATTCCTTCACAAAAAAGATTATAATTTAGGTCCCTAGAATTTATGATTATGCAATTATCATTGAATAATTACAGATATTTGTGCAATTATATCAAAAGATTGCATAAATGTCTGCAAATATTCTATGAATAATGGTAGATTTGTAATTTTTTGGTGAATAATTGTTGAAATTTCTACAATATTTTCAAAAAATTGCTGAAATTTTCACAACTTTTTGGTGAAAATATAATTAACGAAGTTTCTGCAAATTTCCGTAGTTTTTGGATATATTTGCATAAATGTCTACAATTATTCACTAAATAATTGCAAAAAATTATACAATTATTTGTTAACTCAATTCTAGGGATAAAAAAAATTTCTTTTCTGAATTTTTGTTTCTTTTGAAACTTGAAAGAAATTTTAGCCAAACCATCCCCTTAGATAGTCTCTTGTGATGGAAAACAATTATTGTTCATAAGCAGAGAGAGGACCAAATTTTAAGATCTTTACATATTCTTGATCGTCCATCAAGATCAAAATAAAATTAATTTTCTTGTAATTAGGGATGTCAATGGGTCGTGTCGGGTCAGGTTAACTCGGGTTCGGGTCAATTCTTAAACGAGTTTAGTCACCCATTTATTAAATGGATCATATTTTCTCAACCAAAACCCAACCCGTTTATAAACGGGTCGTCCCGACCTGACCTGTGTAACCCGTTTATTTGAAAGGGTCAGGTCGAGTTAAACAGGTTGACCGATGAACCCATAAACATGTTTACTTGATTGTATTCCTAAAAACAATCTACATTTTAGAAATGCATTTAGCAAAATATAAACATAAGATACAATACATGAGCATTAAAATCTACATTTTATATGAGCATCCAACAATAGAAATGCACAGTTAATTTGAAATGATACAATACAAATGACATCATACATATTACGACATTCAAGTCATCAAATAACAATGACACAAATAATAAAATATTCCTAATCAACATGACAGTGATATTCAAATAAAATAGACACAAAATTCAATACATATGGTTTACTTAAATAAACATGACAGATTGACAGTGATAAAATATTCCCTTGGCTATTGAGAAATAAGGACATTCACTTAATTCAACACATATTCAACGGAGAAATCTACATATCCACATGGAAACATATCCATTCAGTCATTTGTTTAGTAAACATAAATAAGGACATAAGAATTTAAACAAACAAATTGTTATTGGTACGCATTTAGTAAATAAATTTAAGCGGGGAAACACAAGATGAGATGGATAACCTCACATGAACTGGATAACCTCACATGAATGAAATGGATAAACTAAATGAATTCAAAAGTTGTATTTTTACAGTTGCAACCAAACGACAACCTAATTCAAGTAGACTAAAAAAAACTAAAAAATTACGTTCAAGCACACTAGAAAACTATACCAGGTTCGGCTTCTCTTCAAATCAGATAATCATTTTTCATTGAAACAAACACAACCCAAAAGATTTTTCATTTCAGTGCTTCAAAAGTTTTAAATGAAATACTAAAATCGAAAAAAAACCGACTGATCTGATGGTGTGTCGAATCCGTCGATCTGATGTCGATGATCTGAGGTTGATGTCGATGTTCTCTTATCTGGTGTTGTTGTCGATCTGGTGTCGTTGCATTGCCACTTGCCAATTTGAATCCCTGAGGTTAAGATAGTTGACAACGAAAAAAGAAAGAAAGGAAAGTGGAAACTCTGAAGTCTAAAGGTTGTGGCGGCTTGGTGTAAAGTGCAAACTAGGTTAATCCGTAATTGTGTTTGTACGCAGAATTCACAAAGATAGTAAATAAAGTAACAACACTATGTCTAACAGGTTCATCCCGGTCCTTGTATTCATAATCACATATGTCATATGATGAATAAAAATATATTTTATTTTAAACGGGTCATGGTGGGTCAAAAACGTGTTCACAGGTCAACCCGAAACACATCCATTTATTAAACGGGCCAGAGCGGGTTAACCAAAAATTGACTAATTTATAAATAGGTCGGGTCGGGACTTTTCCTTGTGGGTTACGAGTCGTATTTCAAGTCGTACTAGAAATTGACAGCCCTACTTGTAATCTTTTAATATATTAATTAGCATATTTAATAGGAAAACTAATTCCCTAGTAGTGACCACTTAATGAAAAAGTAATTCAAACAGTTCCTTTGATAAGAGAAATTAATTATTTTATAACTGTTTGAATATACTAGTTAACATATTAATGGAAAATTTGATTTCCTAATATTGATTGCATAATGAGGAAGAATTTTGAACATTACCTTATCCCACTCTATATCAATGAAACAATACAGACGTCATGGTTACCAATGATGTCAATAATTTGTTGTCCATCAAAATTTATTAGTGTGCAAGTGGTACTCATGACATCATGAGTTTATTGTTTTATATTGTAAACTAATTATCTTCTATATTTTGTTATACGTTTTGTTCTTTGATATTTGACCAATCTTAATTGCACTTATTAGCGGTTTTCTTTACATTTTTGTCTTCAACAATTGATTATTTTCCATTGCCTATCGTAACATTTTTCTCGTTTGATTTTTTATTTCGACTTTATTTTCTTTCTTTCGCTTGTTATTTTATTCACAATGCTATTAGTCAAGTTTATGCATCGGTAGCACCTTCAAGAACTTTAGACACATATATAAATAAAATTCAAAATAAACTTCATATTTCCAACCCAACATATATGGAAAAACAATGCAAGATAATTAGATTTATAGTTGATTAAAGGCATAAACAGGTTCATTTTTTTAATTCCAATTAAACTCTTCAACAATTTGGCATATATATTCTTCAGTGTGTCCAACTTCATCTCCCATCTTTACCGTTTGAAGTTATTGCGGATCAGCCACTCATTAGAGGTCTCTATAACCGAATGCCTTCTGGTGATATCATCCATTCTCTCTTCCTAGTGGGGAGCCTATTTTCTCCTCCTTCTATTTTGCCGGTTACATCTTGGTGTTTACTAATGGTCAGTCCATGTGACGGCCCGCCCCGCACCAACCGATATTTACTCCAAGAGTGCGCTGTACACACGTCCAGTTAGCACGGAACGAGTCGTTAGAAGGAAAAGGAAGAAGGAAATGAACTAATCAAGGAACCTGTAGAATGTCTCACAGTGCATCGAACAAAATATAATAATAACATATTTGACATAAAACAGGAGAGACAGTGCATAAGCTGAAAATCAAAACTAAACATCATAGCAGCGGAAAATTCAGAATACAGCTTATTACAACTTTCAAACTGTCTCAAAGCAAAAGAAAGCTAAAATGGAAGATACACCACCAATGCCCAAGCAGTGATCTTCAACAACACAGGGAGAATACTATATATGTATATTACGTGGAAGCCTCCTGCTCGTCTCCGGATCATCTACCCGTGCATCACCAGCTAACCTGTCTCTAGTCTGCTCGTGTGAGCACCCAGAGTAATAAGAGGAGACATAAAACTCTGGGTCAGACATAAAGCCTGGTATGAGCGATAAGCATCTAAACAGAATAATAACAGGTATACTAAACCATACCTAAACCTGGACCTGCAACCAAAGAGTTAGTACCACATACCGTACAATACTCTAAGGTGCCATAATAAATAGTGTAAGGATACGGGGGTGGGGTGTGCATGTCACAATGATAGCAAACAAATCATCCACAGCAACCATCCTCACATCTCTCACTCAGTGCGTAAAGCATACAATATCTACCACTTTGGAACACTAGACAAACTGAGGCAACGACGAATCCCGACTTGTAGAAACCCTGCTATGACCAAGCTAAACATATGGAGTCATGACCAAACATTTCAATGACCCACTTCATTGGTTGTAGCCCTTGGTTCTACCGATGCCATAATGGCCCTGAATCCGCCTTCGTACCTCCTACCATAGTGGTCCAAAGCTATAGACGTCGATAACTTCTTGGCACGCGTCCGCAGCAAAGCCCAACCATGAAGCGAACTCGTTGATTCCCATCTGAATCTTAAGCTCTAACTTCTCATTTGGACTACCATTGCATCTCGGGTTTGGTCGAATTGGAGTGGGTCTTCAGAAGAGTTGTCACGCATTAACAGTCCTAGAATTCGGTTCGGTTCGGTAGTCATCACCTTCATCGGTTCGGGTCGGGAGTCATCACCTTCATCGGTTCGGGTCAGTCCTCCTTCCTTGTCATCTTTCCATTCGGTTCGGGTCGGGTACTCTACTTCGGTTCGGGTCGGTGTCCTCCTCCGGGTCGGGTTGGGTGTCCTTCCTTCCAGTGCTCCGATCCGCTCCCTCATTTCTTCACGTATGCCGATCCGATCCCTCCTTGCCATCTGATCCGCGTGGCCTTCCCTCTTGCTAGTTCTCCCAAATGTTTGCTTCCGATCCGATCCCCTTGTCCACTGCAACTCTAAGTAAACGGCCTTCCTTCTCGCCAAGCCTCCTCCAGTGACAAGTTCCAATCCAGTTCGAATTTCCTTGGTCAGTTCACAAGTCCGATCCGACCCCTTACTCCGATCCGAACCGGTTCGGAACCTGCACACTTCTGCAACTTTCCAGCGAGCTTTCTACGCCATTCGACGGCATTTTCGACCAATTTAACTATTCTAATCAATCATAAAACATACCATAGAGTCATAGCAACATGTAAGAACAACCACAAACACCAAACAACAATTCAAATGAACCAAAATGGATCAAAGGTGGCTAAAACCTCACATTTTCCTATAATCCCTCTTAAACATGTTTAAGCACATACTTAGTAAAACTTAATCAAATCGTCTAAATTTTCTAAAAGAGGCATGAAATATTATTTAAGAATTTCTAAACATTTTTCCAGAATTTATTAGTGTATAAATTCGCTAATCTTCACTAATTACCCTTAATTAACTGTAATTAGTGTCAAAACGATGCTATCACTCACCTTGGCCACAAAATAAAACACCAAATCTGAAATATCCTCTGTTTGGGTCGAATTCCTATGTATAGCAGCAGCTCCAACCTTGCTTTGTTGCTATTTGGCCTTGTTTTGATGTAGTTTAGGCTTAATCTTCACTAAAAATGTGTTTTGGGGTGGTTTTAGTGGATGGAAGCCATTACTAAGGTCTCAAGAAGGTTTGTGGTGGCTCAAAACTGAAATGAAAGTGATAACCTAACCCTAATCAGTCCTCCTATACCTCTAAACCCGAAATTCCCCTCTGGGCCTAGCTGCTAATCACCCGGTTAAGCCCAATTAAGCTGTTTTTCACCATCTGAAACTTGTTTCAGCCATATCTCCCAAACGGTGAGTCCGTTTGGCTAATGTGACCACTCTACGGAAAGAGAAACCATCATCCGGAGCCAATGGAAGTGGTTTCAGGTCAAAATTCCTTTCCAGTCAAAAGTTATGGCCAAAACAGTGCCAACTAGGGGTAAAATGGTCATTTAAAAATCGGGAAAAATCATGAACATGGGAAATGACCCCAATAGTCGCCTTCCAAAGTTACATGACCATACGACTTCGTCTGTGAAAGAAATAAATATCCTACGATCCTATGATGCGTAGAATACGGGTCGTTACACTCTCCCCCCTTAAGAAATTTCGCCCCCGAAATTCCTTAACCCAAGACATACAAAGGATCCCGCATGCCTAACAACCACATACATCAATCAAACATGTAAAACAAGTAAAACAAACCTATCCTAGCATGCGGAGAACTAAATCGAAGTCAAAATCTTACCAGGCAAAGAGTTCTGGGTGTGTCTTCCTAATGTTCTCCTCTGTCTCCCAAGTACAATCATTCTCGTCCTCGCCCCACTGAATTTTGACTAACTTCACCACCTTCCTTCGAAGTTGCTTCATGTCGTGTTCGACAATACGGGCCGATTTGCGGTTCCCAACCGCCTCGGGTTCTACTTCGAAGTCCTCTAACTGATCAGGTGAAATAGCCATATCTGAGTCGTGAACGAACTTCCTTAGTTGGGAAACATGAAATACATTGTGAACTCCTGCCATCTTCTCTGGTAAGTCAATTCTATATGCCAAATTCCCGACTAGTTCAAGAACAGGGAATGGGCCAACGAATCTTGGTGCCAACTTGCCTCTCCTGCCAAATCGTATTACGCTCTTCAACGGAGAAATCTTGACAAACACCAAGTCGCCAACGGAGAATTTTAGGTCTCTTCTCCTCTTATCAGCATAACTCTTCTGCCTATCTTGGGCAGCCTTCATTCGTTGTTGAATGATCTTGATCTTATCTGAAGTTTCCCTCACCACATCTGGTCCAAGCATAAACTTCTCGCCAGTCTCTATCCAACATGATGGTGAGTTGCATGGTCTTCCATACAAAGCTTCAAATGGAGCCATACCGATACTGGATTGGTAACTATTATTATATGCAAACTCTACCAGATGCAAATGGTCATCCCACGATCCACCAAAATCCAATATACATGCTCTCAAGAGATCTTCCAAAATACGATTCACCCTTTCCGTCTGACCGTCGGTCTGAGGATGATATGCGGTACTGGGATGTAACTCAGACCCTAGAGCCTCTTGTAAGCTCTTCCAAAACCCACTAGTGAACAACGGGTCTCGGTCACTCACAATGCTTTTAGGTACTCCATGAAATCTCACTACCCACTTCATATACAATTCTGCCAACTTGGCTGCCGTTCTGGTTGATTTGACTGGTATAAATCTTGCACTTTTAGTCAGTCGATCCACAACTACCCAAATGCTATCATGTCCCGATCTAGTCCTTGGTAAACCATCAATGAAGTCCATCGAGACTTGCTCCCATTTCCATTCAGGAATTTCTAATGGTTGCAATAACCCACTAGGCTTCTTTTGCTCGGCTTTAACTAGTTGGCAATTCATGCACTTGGATATAAACTTCCCAACCTTTCTTTTCATCCCTTCCCAGTAGTAAGTCTGCTTCATATCTCGATACATCTTATTACCACTGGGGTGTATAGTCATTTTTGAGTGATGACATTCTCTAAGCACTTCATCTCTCAATCCATTGGCGTTGGGTACAACATGCTTTCCATTCTTTCTAAGCCATCCATCTCGATCAAGCCCATACTTGTTCATCTCCTCATCGATATCCATCTCTAACTTGGAGATGATTTCCAATAGGTTAGGATCGTCCCTCTGACTAGAGCCGATCCGCTCAATCAAAGTGGGTCTGATCGTCAGACTTGCTAACATTTCTGGATCCAATTCGCACTTTGGTCTGAAATCAAACCCCGCGATAAACTCCAGTTGCTTCCATTCAAGGAACATAGCCCCTAAGCTGGCATGTCTTCTACTCAATGCATCAGCCACCGCATTGCCCTTTCCTGGTGTGTATGCGATGTCAAAATCATAGGAAGCTAAGAACTCTAACCATCTCTGCTGACGGAGATTCAGATCTTTCTGAAAGAAGAGATACTTTAACGACTTATGATCCGTAAATAGCTCAAATCTTTCCCCCAAGAGATAGTGTCTCCACATCTTTAACGCGAACACGATCGCTGCCAATTCTAAGTCATGGGTAGGGTATCTTCTCTCGTGCGGTTTCAATTGCCGACTTGCGTAAGCTACAACCCTACCGCCTTGCATCAATACAGCACCCAGTCCGGTACCACAGGCATCCGTGTATACCGTCATCTCTTCATCCTCCTTAGGAATGACTAACACTGGTGCGCTTGTCAACTTGTCCTTTAGACTTTTGAATGCATTCTCGCACCTTTCATCCCAGACAAAACCTTGATTCTTCTTGGTCAACTGGGTCAATGGTGCAGCTAACTTGGAGAAACCTTGGATAAACTTACGATAATATCCAGCTAACCCCAAGAAACTTCTTACATCTGTTGCATTCTTGGGCGTAGGCCAATCTTGTACAGTAGCCACCTTTGCTGGGTCCACGGCAATACCGTTCTCTGATACAACATGGCCCAAGAACCTCACTTCCCTCTTCCAGAAGTGACACTTAGAAAACTTGGCTTTCAATTGGTGTTTTCTCAACACCTCCATCGCTACTCTTAAATGTTCCTTGTGTTCTTCCTCTGTCCTCGAATAGACCAAAATATCATCAACGAACACAAGAATAGACTTATTCAACTGATCTCTGAATACCCTATTCATAAGATCCACAAAATATGCTGGGGCATTGGTCAGCCCGAATGGCATGACCAACCACTCATAAAATCCAGACGGCGTCCGAAATGCCGTTTTAGCTATACTCCCAGCTTCCACTCTAAGCTGATGAAAACCTGTCGCGAGATCCAACTGAGAAAATACTCTCGCGCCACTCAACTGATCGAACAAATCATCTATCCGCGGTAGAGGATACTTGTTCTTCCTCGTCACTTTATTCAGCTCGCGGTAGTCTACACACAAACGAAGGGAACCATCCGCCTTGGTAGCAAACACAACTGGTGCTCCCCATTCAGAAACACTCCTTCTGATAAATCCCTTCTTCAAAAGATCGCTGACTTGCACCTCGAGCTCTCGCTGCTCTCTTGGTGCCATACAACGAAGTGGCATCACTATAGGCCTGGCATCCTTTACCAAATCAATACGAAACTCAATCTCTCGGTGTGGTGGAAGTCCGGTCACTTCTTCGAAAACATCCGGATACTGGCCAACCACGGGCAAACCTGACAACTCACTATGCGGAATGTCGAGGAAGTTTAGAAAACTAGCCAATACCCCCTTACTGGGTAGACCACCAAACACTATCCTCCGCCCATCATCCGCTCTAGCTGTCACCAACAAGCCCTCACAGTCTACCACCACCCCGTATCTTTGGAGCCAATCTACTCCCAAAATAATGCCAAACCCAGTAAAGCCCAAAACAAAGCAATCGCAAACAAACATGCATCCATGACTCGATAAGACCACATTACGACAAATCATGCTAAGGCTAGTAGAACCACCAATCGGGTTCGTCACTACTAAAGGTCTATCGACAATCTCGGGCTCCAATCCCAACCTATCTACCAGGTCACTAGATATGAAAGAACTGGAAGCTCCGGTATCAAACAAAACTCTAACAGGAATATCGTAAACAGAAAGCATACCTTGAATGACGACATTCTTTCCCTTCTCCGTCGCTGTTGGGGCATTCGACGAAGAAGGAATAGCATTAAGAGCGTAGGCTTTCACCATTTGCTTTTCTTTAGGGGGCTGTGGACACTTGTCCTTGTGATGTCCCATTTGCCCACAGTTGAAGCACTTCCTATCCGCTGGCTTGGCCCGACAATTACTAGCATAATGGCCCTTCTTACCACAGCTGAAGCACTCCACATCTTGCTTATTCTTTTTCTTCTGGCCATCCTTAGCTTGGTTCTGCTTTCTCTTATTCTGGGAACCACCCTTGCCTCCACCACTTGCTTGTGGCTTTGGCTCATCTGCGGATGCAACCTCAGTCTTCGGCTTAGGGTAGAGACTCTCTGATCTTAATGCTTTTCCCACAATCGACTCAAACGTCTCATCGATGTGGTTAATAAGCCTTTCCCCTAAGTACTGATCTAACCCAGTTATGAATTTATCATTCTTTTTCTCGGCAGTATCAATAAGTGATAACCCATATTTTGAAAAAGTGTCAAATTCAGCAATATATTCCGAGACAGCTCTGCCATTCTGCTTGAGCTCCAAGAATTTCTTAAACAGCACTGACTTCTGAGCAGCTGGAATGAACTTCTCGCTAAAGCGAGCTTTAAACTGCTCCCAAGTAATCTGATCTTCGGGAGTAGCTGCCTTTATAGCATTCCCCCAATTCATTGCCCGCCCTTGCAGCTGACGGGATGCTAGCTTTCTCTTCATCGCATCTTCGATACCCAAATACTCGAAGATACGTTCGCAATTGTCCAACCAATCTTGAACATCCGTGGCCGACTCCGTTCCGTGAAACGGCTTCCCACCAAGACTAGTATAATCCTTATTCAGCTTGGCGAAGTCGACTCTTGGCGCCTGCACTATTGGACCACCACCATTTCTACCATTGGGAGCTGCCCTCTGTACATCTCTAAGCATCTCTCTCATGAGGTCAGTAAACATCGTCCTCATGTCAGCAGCATTCCCATTATTGGCTCCCCTACCAGCACCTCTAGTATATCGGCTCATCGTCAATCTGAAAAAGGAAACGATTAACGACTCCATAGTGGTGCTAGTGCAGTACGACTTCATCCTTATACTAGTAATAGTATATATATATATATATAGCTTTTAAAAACCAAAGTAATCACAAATACGCTCTCTCGTATACGTATATTATCTCTCCCTGATAACTTCCCTAGGTTAACTACGCAACCTAGAGCTCTGATACCAAGTGTGACGGCCCGCCCCGCACCAACCGACATTTACTCCAAGAGTGCGCTGTACACACGTCCAGTTATCACGGAACAAGTCGTTAGAAGGAAAAGGAAGAAGGAAATGAACTAATCAAGGAACCTGTAGAATGTCTCACAGCGCATCGAACAAAATATAATAATAACATACTTGACATAAAACAGGAGAGACAGTGCATAAGCTGAAAATCAAAACTAAACATCATAGCAGCGGAAAATTCAGAATACAGCTTATTACAACTTTCAAACTGTCTCAAAGCAAAAGAAAGCTAAAATGGAAGATACACCACCAATGCCCAAGCAGTGATCTTCAACAACACAGGGAGAATACTATATATGTATATTACGTGGAAGCCTCCTGCTCGTCTCCGGATCATCTACCCGTGCATCACCAGCTAACCTGTCTCTAGTCTGCTCGTGTGAGCACCCAGAGTAATAAGAGGAGTAATAAAACTCTGGGTCAGACATAAAGTCTGGTATGAGCGATAAGCATCTAAACAGAATAATAACAGGTATACTAAACCATACCTGAACCTGGACCTGCAACCAAAGAGTTAGTACCACATACCGTACAATACTCTAAGGTGCCATAATAAATAGTGTAAGGATACGGGGGTGGGGTGTGCATGTCACAATGATAGCAAACAAATCATCCATAGCAACCATCCTCACATCTCTCACTCAGTGCGTAAAGCATACAATATCTACCACTTTGGAACACTAGACAAACTGAGGCAACGACGAATCCCGACTTGTAGAAACCCTGCTATGACCAAGCTAAACATATGGAGTCATGACCAAACATTTCAATGACCCACTTCATTGGTTGTAGCCCTTGGTTCTACCGATGCCATAATGGCCCTGAATCCGCCTTCGTACCTCCTACCATAGTGGTCCAAAGCTATAGACGTCGATAACTTCTTGGCACGCGTCCGCAGCAAAGCCCAACCATGAAGCGAACTCGTTGATTCCCATCTGAATCTTAAGCTCTAACTTCTCATTTGGACTACCTTTGCATCTCGGGTTTGGTCGAATTGGAGTGGGTCTTCAGAAGAGTTGTCGCGCATTAACAGTTCCAGAATTCGGTTCGGTTCGGTAGTCATCACCTTCATCGGTTCGGGTCGGGAGTCATCACCTTCATCGGTTCGGGTCAGTCCTCCTTCCTTGTCATCTTTCCATTCGGTTCGGGTCGGGTACTCTACTTCGGGTTGGGTCGGTGTCCTCCTCTGGGTCGGGTCGGGTGTCCTTCCTTCCAGTGCTCCGATCCGCTCCCTCATTTCTTCACGTATGCCGATCCGATCCCTCCTTGCCATCTGATCCGCGTGGCCTTCCCTCTTGCTAGTTCTCCCAAATGTTTGCTTCCGATCCGATCCCCTTGTCCACTCCAACTCTAAGTAAACGGCCTTCCTTCTCGCTAAGCCTCCTCCAGTGACAAGTTCCAATCCAGTTCGAATTTCCTTGGTCAGTTCACAAGTCCGATCCGACCCCTTACTCCGATCCGAACCGGTTCGGAACCTGCACACTTCTGCAACTTTCCAGCGAGCTTTCTACGCCATTCGACGGCATTTTCGACCAATCTAACTATTCTAATCAATCATAAAACATACCATAGAGTCATAGCAACATGTAAGAACAACCACAAACACCAAACAACAATTCAAATGAACCAAAATGGATCAAAGGTGGCTAAAACCTCACATTTTCCTATAATCCCTCTTAAACATGTTTAAGCACATACTTAGTAAAACTTAATCAAATCGTCTAAATTTTCTAACAGAGGCATGAAATATTATTTAAGAATTTCTAAACATTTTTCCAGAATTTATTAGTGTATAAATTCGCTAATCTTCACTAATTACCCTTAATTAACTGTAATTAGTGTCAAAACGATGCTATCACTCACCTTGGCCACAAAATAAAACACCAAATCTGAAATATCCTCTGTTTGGGTCGAATTCTTATGTATAGCAGCAGCTCCAACCTTGCTTTGTTGCTATTTGGCCTTGTTTTGATGTAGTTTAGGCTTAATCTTCACTAAAAATGTGTTTTGGGGTGGTTTTAGAGGATGGAAGCCATTACTAAGGTCTCAAGAAGGTTTGTGGTGGCTCAAAACTGAAATGAAAGTGATAACCTAACCCTAATCAGTCCTCCTATACCTCTAAACCCGAAATTCCCCTCTGGGCCTAGCTGCTAATCACCCGGTTAAGCCCAATTAAGCTGTTTTTCACCATCTGAAAATTGTTTCAGCCATATCTCCCAAACGGTGAGTCCGTTTGGCTAATGTGACCACTCTACGGAAAGAGAAACCATCATCCGGAGCCAATGGAAGTGGTTTCAGGTCAAAATTCCTTTCCAGTCAAAAGTTATGGCCAAAACAGTGCCAACTAGGGGTAAAATGGTCATTTAAAAATCGGGAAAAATCATGAACATGGGAAATGACTCCAATAGTCGCCTTCCAAAGTTACATGACCATACGACTTCGTCTGTGAAAGAAATAAATATCCTATGATCCTATGATGCGTAGAATACGGGTCGTTACAGTCCAGGTCTATCCGCAGACTCGGTAAGTTTTTAAATGATTATGAGAGATGTTCTGGTCACCTCATAATATCTTCTAAAAACTCTGTTATTTGTTCCTTCCAAGCTTCCCTCGTTGTTAAAATGAGACTTCGGAAAGAGACCAACTTTTCCTTTTGTAACCTTCCTATTACTTACTTGGGTGTTCAACTGTACCAGGGACGAAAAATTAACCTCCACTTTAGAGATCTAACTATTAAAGCCCGAAAGCTCATTACGGGATGGAGTGGTTCTCTACATTCTTAGGCGGGAAGATTGGTCCTCATCTAATTTGTCATGAGTTCCTTGGTTTGCATATTTTCTTGGTCTTCACTCCCACTTTTCCTTCTTTTACAACTACCAACGTCTCTGCTTCAATTTCTTTTGGTGTTTGTAGGACAATCATATGAAACGTCACTAGGTCTTTTGGAATTGCATATGTCATCCCAAGTCTGAAGGGGGTTTGGGTACTCGTAGCATGAAGGTGGTCTGCAAAATCTACTATCTTAAATTATGGCATTGTTTCTAGAATTGTGACTCTCTATAGGCTAATATTCTTCAATATAAATATCATAGGTTGGGGCCCCGAAGCTCCCTTGGCATTCTTTCTTGTTCAAGTGAAACTTAGAAATGCATGCAGAAAACTAGAAGTAGGTTTGATGTTTTATCTTCCTCTAGCCCTCCTCCTTGGACTGATAACTTGTTCCTTATCAAGAATGCCTACGATGCTATTAGGATTTGTTCTCCTGTCCAACTCCCCTTTTCCATGATATAGGATCATCGCATTCTACCCAAAGTTTCCATTCTTATACGGAAAATTAGTCATAATGCCCTTTGGCTGGACTTGAACATTTCTAGACTTGGCATTTCATCCGTATCTAAATGATGCTAATATGACTATGGTCATTGCAAATCGATCCCACATCTCTTCAGTGATAGCATGGCTGCCAGGTACATTCGATAGCATTTTGGCAATATCATGAGCTTTCCATCCACTCCTTCTTCCCTTAAGTCACATTGCACTTTCTGGTGGTCCATTTCTCGTGGTAAATCTGTAAGGGTCATTCTTTGTAACAACCCACATTTTACGTATCGGAGGATCGTCAAATATTTTTATTCAATTCCGTGAGGGTAGAACCATTCTCATATTATGATATGTCATTTATAGGGATGTGAGACATATCCATAATTTTTACCAATATTATTTATGACCATTTTTTCCATGTCAGTTTTGTACAGGGGATAACTTTTGATTGGGATTGAATTAGTTGCTGAGATTGATTTCATTGGAAAGGAAATGGTGTTGCCAATTCCGTAGAGTGGTCATATTAAAGATTTGGATAAGCGGTCTGAGAGAAATCGCTGTTTTAGTGCTACACAAATTCCATCTAGGCTATTTGGAAAGTAGTGGGCTGATTTGTGGGGCTCGCTAAGGCTTGGACTGTTGGCTATAAATAGGGGGTAGAGGCATGGGAGAAAGTTTAGTTTCTTCATTTTCTCTCATTTGGTTGAGCTCGTGATCCTCCTTGCTCAATCAAATACCTCTCTTCCACCATTAAAATTCTAGATCTACGCAAGAAGATTAAAGATCTACATCGAATAAAGCTAGATCTACTCTAGTGAAGGAAGATTGCATTAAATTGAGAGGTTTGGAGATTGATTATCGCTGTCCGGATTTGAGATTAGTCGATTTCAAGTTATTTTGAAGAATTGGTGAGTGATAAGCATCTCTCTCACACAGATTCAATCAAGTATATGTGTTGTTTGAACTTATTTTCATTATTTACATGTTGTTTTCACCTAGATCTACATCATGGTAAGTATATTTTCATTCAAATCACCATAGGATCTAATCTAGCAACTTAAATCGGTAATTGTTTTGTTAATTCGGTGTTTTTGCAAGTTTAGATCCATTTTGTTAATCTAGCAACTTAAATCGGTAATCTAGCACTTAGATCCCTCACATTAGATTCACCACTTGTGGTCGCTGGATATGTCGGGCGGTTCTGGGCAGATTCCACCACAAGTAATCTAACATCGTGTCTAAGCGCAGTTATAGTTTCTAATTGCTGCAATTCTAGGCATTTCAACAGTTAACCAATTATTCCTATATCGTTATAGGTTTACATGCCCCTTTCCCAAGTTATGTTCATAATGAACCATATGCCCCAAATTTATATCCATATATTTCATTCAAGTTATGCCTAAATCTCCCAATACAAGTTATGCCCCGAATTTAACGTTTTCCTCATTCCCAAATTAACGTGTTTGCATATTTCAGTGGCATGCCTTAGCTCGAAGGTAGCTAGGCTATATAAAAATAAAAGGGAAGAAGAAAGAAATGATCATACTAACAAGATCGACATACAATGGCAGAATTAGGCATAAACATATAGTGGCATAATGACAAGATAGGCATATAGGAACAGATCTGATGAACATGTGATAATAGAACTGATTCTAACGTAATAGGGATATCATAAACAAGCATGATAAGATCTAAACGATGGATTAGATAACCAACTAACAATAGATCTGATTTAGCCACAAACATAATAGGAATAGGCATGATGTGATCTACATAGTGAATTAGATCTACAAACGATGGCATATCTGACATGATAAATAGGTATAGGTTCAAATCTAGTTCATAGTCATGTCAGAATAACTTAGATAAACAGGTTATAGCAGATCTGATACAGTCAAATAGTCACAGGCATAGATCCAAGTTATAGTCATGTCAAGATTTACTTTTAAACATTTAGATCTAAAATTAACAGACTCACAGTGTTTGGATCTAAGAAAAATAGAAGAAAGAATTGCTGATGTTGAATCATAGATCTCTAAACTCTAGTTGATTGACTTGATTGCAGAAGAAGAAAAGACTTGATTTGATATGGGCAGAGGCAACATCTGGTTCTCCATTATCTTTGGTGTGGAGAAACTAGAAAATAAGGCCATATATATAGTTGTCCCCAAAACCCTAATCTTCCCAAATCTGTCGCGGGGGGTCGACCCCCCATTGTGGGGTCAACCCATGGGTCGACACCCCCATTTTGGGATCGACCCAGGGGTCGACACCCCTTGATGGGTTAGATACCCCTGGGCGTGATTTTCCCCGCTCTCCTAATTTCTGCGAAATTGAACTGGTTTGAATTTTCTGGACTAATTATTTACATATATATTCTTCTTACGCGTATACAAACTTCAAACCTTAATAAATTCTTCATACGGTGTCCGTTTTATGCAAACCAGGTGTTTATTTTGACCAGAATTCCGAGACGAACGCAATGGCGCAGTCCGTTTCCCTTAATTCTAAATATTAAATTAATTATTCTTTAGTTTATCATCTTTTAGTGTTGTTAAAAGCATAGGGTGTTACAGGAGGCAAGTGTTACACCCTAAATATTTTGGCCTTTGAAAAGGATTATTTCGAATCAAAAAGGAGTATTATGAATCAAAGGGATGGCTTCAAATGTGTAAAAGGAACCTTGAGTAAAGGGAAAAACTATTTTGGGAAAAGAAATGATGGGTTCGAATAGGGAAATGATGATTCGAACCAAGAGAAATGGCTTAAGAGTCACGTAAAGGTTGCTTTGAACCAAGAAAGATGGCTTTAAATCGGGGAATGTATCTCAGAGATGAAAAGATGGTTTTGAACTTAGATGAACAGTTTCAAGTTCAGGACGAGGCTTCGAAAGTATGTCTGATAATAAAGCTCTCATATTTTGCTTTGAAGGAGGGGATTTCCTTGAGTTGATTTGCCTACAAAGGATGGATTGCTTCAATCTAAAATTTGGGAATGCATGGTTTCACAATGTTGGATTCTCACTATACTCGCTTTGAATCACTAGGATAAATGAAATTCATCATACCAACCATCCTAAATTCAAAATGACCTTATTACTAAGCCAAAGGCAGAAGATGCTTGGGATAAAGCAAATTTGAAGCAGCACAAAATGCTTTGAAGCAATCAAAATAAGGTGCCTCAAAATGGGTCAACACAGTCAAACAATAGGGCTATGAAGCGATTTGAAGGTTTAAAGCATAAGGGTATCAAAGTGATATAGAGCTTTACATAGCAGCATGATTTCGAAGCGACCTGCCTATTCGAAACCTCCCATCTATGAATAGGGGTGGGGTGACACTAAGAAAGGGGCGAATTCTTTGATTCTCTCTTCTCATTATCTCAATTTCTTTCATTCACAGTTACTGCAACCCTAAATCAATATGGGGAAGGTTTTGATTTTGACATTTTAACATGAATCATCATTAACGAAAAATGAGACTATGACTTTGCCTATGCTATATTCTTAATGATATGATATTGACTTTATGAAATTGTATATATTCAGACCGTGCAATCATGACATTAGGACAATGCATATTGGATTTGATATGACTTGGGCTTTTGGACCGTGCATATTGGACTTATATGACCAAAACCTTTTGGCTTGGCTAGCATATAATTTTTTAAAATTTAAGGACTAGTGAACTCCTAAAGCATATCCGTATTAGATTAATTCGATACCCATTGAATCAGATTGTACCATGGATCAACGGACTAATGAATTCATTCACTTAATGAGTTGGACCCTGCTTTATGATTATATCTTAAATGTTACGTGAAATGGAACAATTTGATTTGATTTTATTTGCATCGCATGTCTTTAAAATGACTTCGAAGTGTTCCATATGCCCTCTTTCGAAGCTGGACAAAACATGGATATACCATCAATTCCGAAGCCATATCCCTTGGGATTCGTGCGAAGCAGATCAAAACTGTCCAATTCAAAGTTATTATTTTGAGAATAATTTGTAATCAGTACAAACTTCTCGAAAATGACTCACTTCAACACTTAGATTGTTGATCTCAAAGTACCACGTTTGTACGTTTAGTCAACGGCTCGAAACCAACCCTTATAAACCAGCTCAACGCGATAAATCCTTCAAAATAGAAAAAAAATCAATTATCAATCATATCGATTCGAATTGATTTACAAGGAATAATTCACCATGATCAACAATTAGATATTTTAAACCATTTTGGTCTAACGATAGCAGACATTATCCATGGGAGATTTGAGCAACTACATTCATTACATTCAAGTTTTAGTTTTATTTATGCCTTGGGATTAAAATCAAAAGATGATGAACAACTAAAAATTGTCATGAAAAATAGATATGACTTTGAAAAATGGAAATGCCACTGATGTTGACATGAAAGATTTACTTTTAAAGCTATAAATACTACAACTTACGTCGTCCGGTGAATCATGTGACGTAGACAAGCCATAGACAACTATCGAATTTTGGAATTCTTGGAAAGTATAGATATGTTTTCAAATATGACGATTGTAGAAAAAAAGCATTTTAAATAATAAAACTTGAACTTCCATGGTATAGAGAAAATAGAAAGGTATGTTATAAGTTTCAGATGTCGTCTATTTAGTTGTATGGATATCTTTTATTTTATAATTATATTTTTCATAAATAACCATGTTATCGACATCTTAACTGCAGACATATGATATGAAGTGCAAGCATATCTAACAAAAATCAAAATAGAGGGTAAAAAGGAAAGCATGAACTTGTAAATGGGGCAAAACAATTTGCAGCACAGAAATAATTTTGTTTGATTCTCAAAATTCTGGTAAAAAGGGATACGAATGGTCACAAATCCAAATTTATATGATGTAGAATAGATAAAATAGAATTATCGGAGTTTGTTAAATTATAAATTTCATAATTATATGGAATAAAATTGAACGCAAAAAGAATAACATTTGACTATTAATCCATTAAGCAGATGATATTGAAAGCATGCATTAAGAAGATGATTTAATTTCCACATGCAGACCTAATCCAATTTGTTGAAGAAAATTCTGAAGACACAGACCAAAAGGAACCATTACAATATGTAGTTGGGCAGAAGGTAATATGTGAGAAGGCACTTAAACAGTAGATCAAGTTTACATAAATTTAGTATTCAATTATGAAAAAATGCAAAGGAAACTAAGGTGCATGATCTAATTGCATATAGTATAGAAGGTTTGCAAATGATAGATAGAGGTGTAAATCGGTCGGACCGGACCGGACGAAGGTGTGTACAGTTTCTGTCCTAAAAAAATTGGACCGAACACGGATTGGACCAATTTTTTTCTTGGAAAAATTTTGTTGTCCTAATTCGTGTCCTAAATAAAATTTGGTCGGACACGGACATGATCGGACCCGGTCGGACATGGCTATTTATATCACATTTTGTACATTTTACTAGATTTTCTTTCAACTATACACCGAATTACAAGTAATTCAGACGAATTCGAACGAGCCTAGACCGGACATAATTTTTTCTTGTATAAATTTTGTTGTCCTAATTCGTGTCCTAAATGAAAATCAGACGAATGTATTTCGGTCATGGACACGAATGGACGTCGTACATTCGGACAAAATTTACAACCCTAATGATAGATGAAACAGGAAGAAGTATTCATTCATCATGTTATAAAGACAATGATTTACATCTTTACAAAAAATGGCTATTATTCTACAAATACAATTATTATACCGTTTCTATTGATAACTTGAAACTACTTTATCACTACTGACTTGCTTATTTGCCAAATGATGAGATACTAATATATTATAACCATAACACATATAATGATAATTAATTTGTGATAAGACAAAAACTTGATATATTTTTATGTTGTAAAAGTGCTCCACGGCACATTTCATTTTTATATAATAAGAAGCACCAACGAAAAATAAGAGAAATGCATTAAGAGATCATCCTTGGCGATGACGAGCGGTTAAACTTGAGTGAACGGATGATATGTTTTTATGATTTTAAACGGTTAAAATGAGCGGAGTATCAAGTGGTATATTGAGCAGTTGTATATATTTGTTTGTAACAAAAATTTTACAATGGTAAAACTAGTAGGAAATGTAGATTTTCTCATTCTCTTCTTCGCTTGTGGAGATATGAGCAAATCGTTTTTTTTTTTTTTTTGGCATTGTGCTATATTCTGGTTGAAGTCTAGATTTTGACTTAGTAGTAGAAAATAGGGAATTTGAGTTTTTTATATTAAAAAATATATCAAGCACACTCTAATTAAAATACCAATAAATATTAATAACTGATAGAAATATATGGATAAAAGAAATGCAAATACATCAATACTATTTAAAATATTTATACATGTTTATTATGTTATTCCTTCTGCAATTACTTCATCTCTTATCGAATCTATAATTACTGTCACTTCATTAACCCTTTTTTCCACTTGTTGAGTACCGCCTCCTGTCCTGTTTCTCATGTTTTGATATTTTTCATGATATTCATCCGGTACAAGATCGGTATTATCATCAAATGCCATAAAATCTGGATCGTCGTTATTGTATTTCGTTATAAAATTATATATAGTCATTGTAGCAATTGCAACTTTTACTTGAATTTCAAAACTGTACATTGGTACACTCTTTAAAATAACAAATTTTTTCTTTTAGATTTCAAAGGTTCTTTCAATACTCATATGCAAACTTGAGTGATAGAAATTAAAACTTCATTGTTCGATTTCGATTGATTCACTGTATTTCGAAAATGAGTAATATGATACCTTAAGTTTTGATAAGGTGGTAAATAATCATTAAAAAGAGAATAACCTAAGTCAACTAAATAATACTGTCTCTGTGGTGGATGAGGAAGTTCGAGTTTCTGTCGTTTATAATTGCATTAGAAATTCTGACATCGTGTGCAGTCCCTTCCCACCCAACCATTACATAAGTAAATTGTAAATCAAATGAGCAAATTGCTAAGATATTTTGGATGACATATCGATGTAACGCACAACTTTGTCTAAATGTAAATGCGTCATTACATGAATACCATCTATAACACACATGCAATTATTAAATATGGATAATATCGGTTTGAACTTGTAACTTGTTTCGGTATAGTGTTGAATAGAGGATCTACGGGTTTTATAAAATCTTTAGCAAGTAATAAATACGCTTTCAAAAACAGTGAAAATATACTAAAATTGTGCTACCTAACCTTTGAAATTTTTCGCTTAATTGTCTGATTGATAGTAAAGCGGCAATTGTATATAGAAATATGAATTGCTTCTTTAATATGAATATGTGGTACGGTAGCCAAACCGAAGTTATGCAGCATATCACGCAATGAGAGAAAACAAAATCTTTTCATATTTTTTATTTTTCTTTTGACATTGTTCTACATGTCCATTGAGTATTTCTTCCACTCACTCTATGCGAGTAAAAATTGATATATGTATTTATCGGATTTGATTCCTTCTTCTACGTTATGCTCTCTCAAAACGATTAAAACCTAAAAATCTTCGTAATCGGAATCACCCTCAACGTTGAAAATCACGTGTTTATGTGTTGAGTTTGCGTGTATTAGGAATAGTGGTGTGGAGTTGAATTTGAATTTGTGTGGAGTTGGGGAGATGAGGAGTTGGAATGTTGTTTGGTTGTGTTTTTGCAGTGATGTTTGTGAGCTTAACGGTTGAAGTAGCCGCCAGACGCTAAAATACAATTTTCGATTGTTCAGCTTAACAGTTAGAATTTTAATTATTATAGTTAGGGGTGAGCGTTTGGTTGGTTTGGTTTATCCGATTGTGAAAATTATCAAACCCAACTAAAACCGGTAAAAACGAAAATCAAACCAAACCAACCAAATTAAGATTGGTTGGTTATCCGGTTTAACCGAACTAATTTTTTTCTTAGACTTTATGTTCATTATATTAACTATAATTTGAAATAAATTATAAATATATGACTAAATTATTATTATTTATGATTTTTATGCTTTCCAAAAGTAATTCTGATACATATGTAATGATTAAAGTTTAGTTAGATAACTAAATTAACTAAGTATTTACTATAATATTAATAGTTTTGAAAATATAATAAAAGTTTGGTTAATTTGATTAAACCGATAACCAAACTAAATATTTTTCCGAACCGATTACAAACCAATCTAATTTCAAAATCATACCAAACCGACCAAAATAGATTAGTTTGGTTGGTTTATTTGGTTTAACCAAATAAAGCTCACCCCTAATTATCATTCGGTCAACCAACCAAAAAAGACTGAACGGTATCTAACATCATTTGAAGTATCTTGAACGGAATCAAATCATTTTACAGCGTATTACCTATGATTTACCGAATTTATGAATAATTTATCTTATCATACCAATTTTACTAAAATCCAAGAATAATTGACTAGTAATCATGAAATAATTATATCACAGTCAAGAATCCGAAGCTTTTAAATTTGAATGTCTGACCATAATGGTTAAAATTAATTTCATCCACATTTGAATAATAGTTGCTTTTTCCATATTGATTTCTTTAACAGTTTAGAACACCCTTTGCAAAGGTTCAAAATCCACCTCCCATGTTAAAAATTAATTTCCTCACTCTTGGTCTATGTTTCAAAGAAATACATACGTTTCAAACTGATGCAAATATCTCATATTTTTGTCAACTGAAAATATGCAATGCAACCTACATCTTTCATTTCAAATATTTGCAATTTAAATTAAAATTATATATTTTTATATTAAAAAAGGGATACTTTATTTAAAATAACAAATATATCTATTAAATAATAGTAAAGCAAAAGAATTTCAAGCTCTTTCCTTGATTCTCTCCATTCTCTCTATTCTCCTTAATTTTCTCCATTCTCTCAATTCTCCTTAAAACTCTAAAGATACTTTTATTAAATAAAAATAATACAACAATATCTTTATTAATAATTCTAAAAATATATCTTCATTTGAAATTGAATATTTCTACTTTTATCTAAACACAAATGATTTATTTAATCTTTGATTTTTACCGAGTATGATTTATTTAATGTTGCAGAACTTGCGCATTGCAGTTAATAGCATTGATTTTGACTAATTATAATCTTCCTTCAGTTTAATATAGAACGGGTTTGTAGGCAATTCTTTTGATATTCCAGAGAATACCTCGTTACCTATGAATGCCAGTTGCTTTTTATCTCAACGTAGCTTTTCTTCACAAATCCCTCCTTCCTCAGATCTAACTCTTTCTTCCACAATTTTTGTGCAACTTTTCAAAACCTGACAATCAAATTGGTCTGACTGAGCAACCCCTAAGTCACTGCCTCCCACCTATCTTATTTCGCCACCACCCGAAAACCCATGTCCCTTCTGTCCGAACCCTGCAGCGCCTCCTTCCCAGTACCGAGCAGCAGCCTGCTTCACACACCGGCTCCATCAGCACAGTAGCTCAGCCTGAGTTTCGAACCACTGAAGTGAGGTAAATTCACTTCCTTTCCATCGATTTCTTCACTGTTCTGCTTTTACTAAGGGTCGGCTTTTCACTAATCTGATAAGCTTATTTTTCAGAACAGTTTTTTTAGTAACTATTGACTTAATATTTCACGTTTATGTTGTAATTCTATAAAAAAAGTTGTACTGAGCTGGATGCATGTACTACCATGGGAAAGAACAACTTTGTTTCTCCTGTTTGCGAATTACAATAAATATGAATCAGGTTTCTACTTTGTTTTTTTTTTTTTTTTTGGTAGTACTAATAATATTCCAGAATTATAATACCATGCATGTGAAGTCTGTTTCCCATAATTTCTACATCAAACGTGACCACTTGCTTTCTTACCTCATTTAACACAAAATCAGTCTTCTTCTTTTTGTGAACGAAATTTATCAAGAACTAAAAGATACTGATTAAGAAAAGAGAAGAAGAAAAAATAGAATAAAAATGGGAAGAGGAAGAGTACAACTGAAAAGAATAGAGAACAAGATTAATAGGGAAGTGACCTTCTCTAAAAGAAGAAACGGTTTGATGAAGAAAGCTCACGAGATTTCTGTTCTTTGTGATGCCGAAGTTGCCCTCATTATTTTCCCTTCTAAAGGGAAGCTCTATGAATATTCGACTGATTCAAGGTATATAATATTTTTAGTTTTTTTTATTTGTTTTCTATCATAAAACATGCATAATGATGTACTACCATGGGAGATTTTGAACAACATGTGGTAGGAGAGGTGAAACTAAACCGAGCTTTTTTCAGCAAAAGACCATAACAACTAAAATGAGAGACATCAAACCAAGGCAAATATGGTAAGAACAAAAAAGACTACATCCATTTTAGAACTGATTTTTTTCTTAAATTAAATAAAAAAATAATTAAACCAGATTACTATAATACTTGATCAAATTCGAACAAGTAAACTTTTACATAGCATAATACCATGGTTCCATTGTCTGACTCAACTTTTTTACTTCCAATTATTATAGTTTTGGTTTATGTCATAAGTGCATCCAATTTACTATTATCTAACATAGCTTAAAATTTCTCTTTTACTATGGGTAATAAGGCTTGGGAACCTTTTGAATTCAAATATGCTAGACTCACAAAAGAAATATGTTAAATGCATATAATTTTAATATGGCATAGTATTAGCGACCTACTCTTTCTATCGGTTCTTCACATTGGTGGTTGATTTACTTATTTTTTCTTATACAGGTTGTTCAACTTTTCTACTATTATTCTTTTGGATTTGCAGTCCAACATTCAAACTTTTCATTTCTCCTTTCAGGCAAGTGAGTAACATATATTTTCTTGAAGATATGTTTCTACCTTTTAGATCATATTCTAGAATCATGATCTAAGAAATTGAGTTAAGTTATTAAATGATAATTTCAACTAAAATTGAGCAACAAGAGTGTATATGAAAATAAGTTCTCAATAACCTGTCTAGATAAAACATGAGTTTGAGAAATTGCACAATGAATTGGTTAATAGAAAGCAGTTTTGTCAATGTAGAGTTTGTACTGTTATAGATAAAGATATACATAAAAATTTACTCAAATTAAAGTACACAACATAAAAATATATATCTATTTTTGTTTTGGCTTTGTGTTTGCTAGCATTGTATTTTGCTAGATCGAAAATCTTACCATGCATTATGTATAGTTTGACTCGACTACTTCAGGAATAGACCACTTCATTCGGCGTAGTTGGAACATCCAAATCTTTCAAATGGTCTAGCTTAATTTACAAGTAGGCATCATCACCATTGTAGATTTACTCTCGAATTTCAATATTATCTTCCATGTCTTAGTTTTAATCTTATAGTACAATTACATTATTTATAACAAATTTACGCATAAGAAAAATGATACATGATGATTACTTTATGCCAGTGTAAGTTAAATATTTCTTTTGTCTTTCATAGAAATTTTCTAAAATTCGATAATGAGAATAAAATATAATGGAATTATAAAAAAAGCGATTAAGTGCATTCTTTTGTCAAAATATGTAAAGAGCAGAATTAATCGTTGTTTTCTTAATTGGTCACATGGTTAAAGCTCACTGACAATAGTTCTCTATATTAGTCATCATAAATGTCTGTCTCGGTATCTAACAATAAAAAATATTCAAATTATTGTTTTGTTGATGTCTTAAATATTATTATACTGTTTTCCATAGACTTGGAAAATATTTGAATGTTATATTTACTGCCATATTTTGATAAATGATTTAAATTGGTCTTAAAAGTGTTTATATTTAAATTGGTCTTAAATGATTTAAATTGTTATATTTAAAATTTGAATATTATGAAGACAGTTTGAGATGTAGCTTATCGATGTTAAAAGCATATAAATATCAAAATTTTAACTTCTTTATGAATAGTTTTAAATTCTGTGTTAGTCCATTCCAAAAAATTTGGTGTGAGATATGATGCTTAGATTTTGGATTTTTAAATTTGAAACTTCTCACTTTTGAGTCATGACATTTTTGGACATATAAAAACCCTTACAAAATTTGAGTCTATTCATATTGAAATTCAAAATTTGAAATTTATATGCATTTAAAATTGATTAAATAAATTTTGAACTACTAAAATCATAAACGATTTTTTTTCTTCATATTTTATGTTTGACCGCTTTTCAAATTAATTAATATCAAGAACAATGATTCTTTGTTAACAAATACCATATTTCTAAAATACAGAAGTTTGACATGTTCGATTTCTATAAGTTCGATATTCTTACAATTTAAGTGGTTGGAAAAGGAATTTTAAGCAATCATTAAATATGTTGAAACTTAAATTTTTGTGTATTGGAAAAAATTAAGATTTTTTAATACAAAATTTATTAACTTAAAAGGAACGATTATATATTTTGAACATAAATTTACAATAAAGTTTTGGGACAATTAGAATGCTAGATGGTTTAGTGCTCTAGATTGGCTAATTATCAACATTTGTAATGATTTGGGTGCTTATATTCCCCAAAAAAAATCCATGGCTCAAATTTTTAAGACTCGAATTCAAAATTCTACAAGTTAAACAAAGATACCTAATAAAACATAGAATATGAAACCATTTCGAAAGGAAATTTCGATTTTTTATTTTGACCTTTCAAGATCATTAAAACTATATTTTGAACCTTTTGATTTATAACTGCATATTAATGTGCTATAGAGTAATATTATATTTTACAACTTTTGGATTTAATATAATTAATCCACATTCAATATTTGGATGCATTCAGGTGTTCATGCTCGACTATAATATCAGGTTCGACCATTTCCCCCTTTACTGTCAACTTTTATTTTGGATTTTTTGTATTAATTCTATCTTTTTTGGGTGCATACGTCCGGTCTTCTATATTTCCATTTGTTTTTGTTTATAGCTAATTGGTATGAAATTTGTATCACCTAATTGGTACATATGATTCTGTTAATATAACAATGTATATTTTGAGTCTTCACTATATTGTTGGTCTAGACCTAGAAAGCAATTAGCAATTCTTCTAATGCAAAAGGCCAATGTGGAAAGAAGAT
Organism: Allium sativum; assembly: GCA_030737875.1. Taxonomy (NCBI): domain Eukaryota; kingdom Viridiplantae; phylum Streptophyta; class Magnoliopsida; order Asparagales; family Amaryllidaceae; genus Allium; species Allium sativum. The sequence goes on along the minus strand of CM060926.1, from coordinate 7,853,578 downwards.
ATCCATTATTAGATGACGAATTTTCCTATTTAAAAATTCATACAATTTAACTCTATTTGAGTTTTCATTGTTTACAGTCTGTTGTAGGTTGCAGTACTACAGTTTTAGTTTGCTTAGGATTATTTTTAATTTACATTATTGTGTCCATCATCTTTATATTGACAATGTTTTCCAACAAGATGATAACCTTCCTCCTCAGTCAGACTCAGCATGCAACAGGCTGTTGGACAAGCAAACAGAAGAAAGAAATTTCACTGGTTTAGTATGTTGATATCCATCACTGCTTTTTTACTTCTGCGCTGCAGCTTAACTTTAGGAATTGTGTGCTTAATTTCAAGGTTTTTTCTTTCCATTTTTTTACGAACCCCTTTGTACACTTTAGTATCAGATGTATGCTATGTTCATTTTGTACTTATTTTTGTCTTATCAGCTTTGTCCATCTTTTGTTCCACTGCTATTTACAAACTGAGCTTATACATAGAGAATGCTTGCTTCATAATTTTGCTAGCCTATTCAATTATGTTGATCCATTTTGTTGTAGTCATGTTGATGTGTCCAAATAAATCGCCAATAGTCATGTGGAATCAAAAATCATATGTATGTTATATTTTATTGTTAACCAAGTTTAATCTTCGTAGTTTTGCCTCTTTCAACAAAATTCAACATAATAATGAGATAAAAGAGTAACAACTAACAATTAAATCAACTTTCCCATGTAAGGTTCATATTTAATTTCGTAAATACACATATATGCTATTTGTTAATGCATTTCAATGTTTAAAAAGTAAAAAAACTAATCCAAACTTAATTCCTCACTTTTTGGTGTCCAGCCCATTGTCGTTTTTCATGCATGAGAATTTTTAAAATATTAATATTTTTAACAACGATGCATTGATAGTGGTTTTATTTTATTAGAATAAATTTAATTAATAAATATTCATTAATTCATCTAATAAATCCGCAAATGTGATGTTTCAATTTGTATGTTATATTCATATTAAGAAAAGCAATTAAATAGAGTTTTCATTTAAATATAAAGATATATAATTCAGATATCATAAATATTTTATATGAATAACATTAGAAAAAATAATTTATTATTCTTTTGTCTCAATAAATTTATCTGCATTTTTGAATTATGTTTTTAACTTTAAATATCGATATTTTTATATTTCTATAGTTACCGTTTACCAATCTTTCATGTTTGGATACATATATTTAAATTGCTTACGAAACTGTAAATTTAAAATATTTTAATAATCTGTATATCAATCGTATATGTATACACACATGTACTAAAAAAACAATGAAAAATTTGTGTTTAACTACATAAATATATAGATCACACACATAAATTTATGTACGTAAACAGTAATAACAAAGTTAATTTGTAAATTAATTATAACCATATATGTACATAAACAGTAAATTTATCATACACAACATCCAAAAGTTCTAATTTTAACTTCAAATAACTCTGCATTAAAATCTCAGCGATCTTTTACAAAATCCTTCTCAATCTATTCGTATTATTTACTCTTAAGTCAATATACTTTAACTAATTACATGTTTTAAAATTTAACATATATAAAAGAAATAAGTTAAATAATATTTGATAACTTATCTAAAAAAATTATAATATGTCGATTTCAACAAAAATACTTGGTCATAGTAGTAAGAACAATAAAATTATTGTTCTACTTCAAAGAAATATAAGTTACATAACACTATAAACAACAACAATAATGTATATTATATTTAATTTGTTGATTTTATCGTGTGTTGTATAATAAAGTTCCAATTTTAATATTAAAATTTTAAAATATATACTTTATAATATTATCGTGTGCAACGCACGTGTTACACACTAGTAGTTTAATATTAGAAAGGAAGTTAAACTAGGCACCGAGAATGTCTCATTGACTCCTATACATGACATTTATAGCTTTTGTTTGAACTTCATACTTTTAACCACTTAAACTAAAGATTCTTGACAACTTAGATGGCAGATACTGCACATATATGCATTGCAAACTGTAAACATAAACAAATGCACATTTTTATTGAAAATATTAAGAAAGATGTTCCATAAATGCACTTATATGCATTACAAACTGTAAACTATTCTCAGAAAACAAAAAAATTACAGTACTGCCTACTCAGGGATCAACAGCGACTTAACAATGGTATCCGGCATGCCAGCAGCAAGGGGGAACATGTGACCAGCGTTTGGAAGCTCGTGATACTTTATCCAAGACAGCTTTTGGGCAATGTACCTTGACATGGCCACCGACACTATTCGGTCCTCAGCACCATGCCATAGGTGAACCGAACCTCCTTTGTTTGGAAACGGGTTTTGGATATCCAACGGGCTAAATTTCCAGCGCCCAAAGCCCACCATCATGTCCCGGTGTAGGGAGTTGTACTCTCCTTGTTGGGTTATCTGACCCTGTTAGTTAAAAAATAATAATACTTGTCAGGGTTTGTTTACAACACACAAAAAAGAAGGAAAAAAAAAGAAAAAAGAAATCTGTTCAGTAATTTAAAATGTCCATTGCTTTCTGAAAAAGCAAAAAAAAAAAAAAAAAAAAAAAAAATTATATTCTGAATTTCAGTTAAAAACGTATATGTTTCAAAATTTAATTAAAAGTTTTGACTTTTCAGTTTTAAAATTTTTAAAAATCGAATCTGCGAATTTCCATTTTGTATTCAAGAATTTGATTTTTTTTTTTTTTTTTTTTTTGGTAAACTTATTCCGAAAACTTGAATTACTTTGGAATTCGATAGGCAGAGTTAGATATATACATATATATATATATATACATATATATATATATATATATACATATATATATATATACATATATATATATATAGGACTGTTACGAGGCACCCATACAACATCCCTATCCTACCGTGAACTAATGTTTTAAAACGCAAAAGGTTTACGTGAGTCGTTTTTGGGTTCGTGAAGCGAGACGTAAGCCTCGAAGCGTTGAAGCATAACCCTTTCAGGTTAAAAAAACGCAACACATATACTTGATTTTTAATATGGAATAACATTAAGCGTCAAATAGTGAGTAAAAACCATAAAGTATTTGATTTCATCACTCAAATAGTAAGTAAAAACAATAAACCATAAAAAAAAACAGTACAAGAAAAAGACAAAAAAAATGGCTGACTTTCAACAACTGGTTACCTGCTTTTGACTTCTGCTTTTAAAATGCAAAAAAGTAACTTGCATTAAGCTATCCAAAGGATCCATAGACATCGTATTGTACGAATTTCTCAACCCAAATTTAGTATAATGAGTAAACGAGTATTCAAATAGAGAGTTTACTCTGTGTAGTGAATTCAGACCGTCTTGCAGGGTAAATATTAGATTCGTCAATGGATACTCGAAAAATCAGAATCCATCAGCGTCCATATCCAAAAAAAAGGGATAAACATCTGATATTCAGAAAAACGAATACAAATGCGTAGTTATCCGCATTCGAAAATTATCCATTCAGTTTTTGTCAAGATCATAGTTAATATTTTTTGTATTTTAATACAATGATAGACGTGTTTATTTCATTTATTAAACTGATGATTTGTATTATATTAATTTATTCATACTAATTGCCCAAAACTATTTATTAGTATTCTATTTGTTTATTTTTTTCATACTTTATAATTAATGGGATTGAAAAAAGCTAATGCTAAAACTAATTTTTCTATTTATATTTCTCAATTTATCTTTAACCTACAAGATAATTATTTGACATTCTTCTATATCCACAATTGCGGATATCTGATATCCGAAAATGATTTCGAATGCAGATATAGATATGGTACAATATGCATTCAAAAGTATCCGTCTATAGGTATTGTAAATATAATGCAATATTTTTCGATTTTACACATTTGAAAGACAACGAAGGCATATAAGTTCTTCAACTATCATAAAAAGCAGATCTATTTTGGTACAACCTTAAAATAAAGAGTATCTCTGCAAACAAAATTTATATCTGCAAACAAAATTTATAGTTAGACTTCAAGTATTTATTATAAATATAGATACATTTTAAAACTCCATTTGTGAAGCCTAACTGTTGTTGTATGGATTCAGCCTATATCTTAACAAAAATATTAAATCTGCTTTTCACCAGATCAGAAATGCAAGACCAAAAATCATAAGTTCATACACGTAAATAAATCCGATGAAAATCAGATTTATTTCTGTAATAAGTTTCGAACTAGATTTATAGTTGGAATAAGTATGGTTTAGAAACATGATTATTACATTTATCCTATTTCTGCAATACTTTCTGGCTTTCTGCAATGACGAATGCTTTTATAGTTATTCAACATAAAATAATTGTTAAGAAAGAGAGAGCACGTGTGGATATTACCATATAACTATCCCTGCCCTTAAATTTGGGAAGAACCTTCAAATCTCCAGGAGAGAAAAGTTCAGGGCGAAAAGCTATAACGCTGGAAGAAGGAAACCACTTTTGAGTGTTCCACCAGTAAATCAGCCACGGAAAATAGTGAGATACCGAAACTGCCCACTTATCAGCTTCGAGTTGCTGGTCCCAAGCTGCTTTTGTCACATCTTTAGGAAAGCCTGCCCACCAGAAATTAGCCACTGGTGCTAGAAGTGCTGCCCCAGCAAGCCTGATCAACAGTGCTCATCCATATTAAGGTGTGTATATGTTAGTTCAAAAGGTACACATGCATGTTTAGCATATGTTAGTTCAAAAGGTACACATGCATGTTCAAAGCGTGCACGTACAAGCCTGAAAACGAGGCCTAGTTTATAATATGTTTTTTCTAGATGTTTACTCGGTAAATTTGTGCAGTCACAAACTGTATAAATTATTAGCCAAAATACCTATGAGGAATATATTTGAGACAAGCCCAAATAATCTCTCCTCCCATGGAATATCCAATCACGTAGAATTTTGGCCCAAAGCCCAATTGATCTGCGAGTTCTTCCATGTCCAAAGGCGTGCTTTGCTCTGTCTTTTTAGTGTCTGGATCGCTCTCTCCATATCCTGCTCTATCAAAAGATACCATGTATATTCCAAGTTCCTCGAGTAATTCCTGAAAATCAAATTAAGCAATTTTCGATATTATATGCCTCTCATATAGGTGTGTGTCAACATATTTTGAGGTCTAGGACCTAGGTGAAATTTGTTGAAAGAGTACATTTCAGTGGTTCTATATAATTTTTTTCATTCAAACTCATCCATTTGGAAATTGAGTACTGTATACATTAAGTTCAAAATTCAAATACGTACTGTGTTGATTTCCAAGATATTTTAAGTTAGCTATGAATGTGTTGCATCATTTTTGACAGTTTTCTTCAAATTTATGTACAACTATAACCTTCTTCAACTAATCTGTTGTAAGAATTGTTTCGATCTTACTCTTACCGGTTCAACTTGAAATATCTAACCCAACAAAATTCGTAATTAGGATTTCAAATTTATTGTTATTACATTACAGAAAAGTATTAATCCAAATCTAATCAGCATTTGTAAATAACAACTTTTAAGGAAGTTGAAACTTCTCGTTATTCGAATATGTTTTCATATGAATTTTTCTTATTTCATAAGTTATTGACAACATATATTTCACCAAATGGAAAAGGAAAAAGAAAAAGAAAAATGAAGGAACAGTTGGTCCATAGAAGGAAAGTGTTGTATCAAAATTGAATGGCTATAGTTCTAAAAAATAAATGAAACACCAGATTCTGCTCTTCTGTATTATGTGGAGATGCTAAAACATGGGCTTTGGGGTTCGTATTTTTTACATATCAAATGGCCAATATGTATTATATGTGATGCCCAACTGCATTTTGGGGTCTTACGCAATTGGTTTGCTAGCCTACCACTTGGGCTGGTCTACGATCATAGAACTTATTTACACATTACTTATACACTGCCACATAAGACAAACCAAAGTCTTCTTTTGGGAGATTTAACAGAGTTAAACATTTGACGAATGAAATGAACTTAAAAGGTAGCAATTAGGTGTGTATAAGTTGACTAAACAAAAAGATCAATAAGGAAATGGTACCGTAGAAATTGGGAGTGCATCATATCGACAAGAATAGAAGCCATGAACATAGATGATCTTATATTTGGCCTTCTCTTTTGGCACACCATGCTCTAAATATGCTAAGTACCTTCCATCTCTAAGTTTAATTCTATTAGAAGTAATTTGAGGTCCAGTAGGAGATCCACAAATCTTAGGTGGTGGCGGTTGAATAGCTCGATAAGTCCATGCAGCTAAACCAACCAATATAGCAGCCGATACTTTCCTAAATAAACCTGAAATTGCACTCTCATGTATATGCTTGCATCTTTAAGAGTGTTACAAGGAAAAGGAAAAAAAAATTCTGGGAAGTCCATTTAACAAAGTTAAAACCTCATGAATTGTCATTTTATCCTTTTCTAGTTTCCAGACTTTTAACCATGGCAAAAAAAAAAGTGATTTGTATGCTTTAGAAGTACAAAGACATAAAATAGAATTCTCGATCAAATTCAGCGATATAAAAAACTTGACATATTCCTAAACATCTAAAAGTACACTGTTGCTAAAATTAGCAACAAGTTGGTAACAAATATCTCTTTCTAGAATATATTTATGTGGCAAAAAATATAAAGTCAACTAAATGGGTGACCCATATTTTATTTGATATCTCAAACGAAAGCTGCTCAGAATCAAAACTTCAAAAAACTCGTGCCCAGAGAATGGTCATTAATACTTTGAATTTGACAGTTGTACAATATGTTTAAATGCCAGTAACTGCAACTATCAACATGACATGAGATCCTCAACAGTAGTAAGGTTTGTTAACACGTGCCTGTAGGGAACATGTTAACAAGCCCATAAACAAATTAAAAGCAGAAAATATGTCCCGACTCCCTAATCATAATTAAGATGAATCTATTACGTACATGCAGTTGTAATATTTCTGTAATCCTAATTCCTAACAATAGGTCATGCAAACATCTTCTGTATATATGTATAATAATATAAAATTCTCCACTTGAATTTTAATATAAATGTAGGTGAGAATGATGCAGGAATCTACTAATACTTCTACTTGTGGCATTTCAATATGAGCAATGCTAAGAACAGTTGCCTACATACGATTGTTCTTATGCACTCGTGGGCTTCCCGAGAAGAATTCAGAAGGTCCTGTTCATTAAAAAAAAAAAAAAAAAAAAAAAATTTACAGTGGGCGCCACTAAATTTCTCTCAGCGGGCCGACGAGTGCTAGAAACAATCGCCTGCAGGTGATTGTTCCTAGTATTCTCCTTTCAATGATAGCAACAACATTAGTGCAACAGTTTCCTACTTCAATGCAATTAACTGTCTTTGGACTAATCTGTTGTTCTCAAAATATAGGAAACAGTTTACCCACAACTCAAAAGCGTTCAACCACTTGATCCAAATATTACATCTTATCTTTCCCAGTAGAATGTTTGTCAACTCCTACTTGTATTATATAGTACATACCATGAATTACAAATTACATTTACGGAAAAGATGGTCAAATTTTTGTAAGTTCCATTTATACAAGTTGCCAAATGCCTAACACACCAAGTTTGCTGCCCTGTCCTATTAAGTATAACCCAACATGTGAAGGGAAGCATGGATACGATGAGAATTGAGAAATTATACTTACATGCGTTGCAAGTAAGCATTCAGATTCCATTCATCAATTCATTATATGATGTTACAGTGAAGTCATACATCCAATTTCCTATCTAAACACCCATTAATAATTTCCAATGCCTATGTTGTATACCGAAAGTGTAATGCTGTTACATAATATTGTAATGCGAATATCATAGAAGAGTAAGACCAAGTTATCTATAAATCAGCGTTGTGGTTCTTAAACAAACAAATAATCAGAAACAGAATAGGTATTTCAGTGACACTGTTGAACGCAAACAACAAAAACCTCAACTCAGTACTCAAACCTAAAAATCCATCAAAATCACACACTTCTATTCTTTCAGACGACACTCATTGTAAGAAGAATTAAAACAACATTAGGTGGTGTTTGATTTGAATGCAAGATTTGCGTTTTGCCGTTTTTACATATTAAACGCACAGGGAGCGAAGAATCGGATGGAAATTGGCTTTAACGTAAAAACTGAAAATGACTTTTTCTTATTTTCCACTTTTGGGCATCAGAAACTATTTCTTTCTACCCTTCTTCCCCTCACTGGGATAACTAGGATTTTCTTCTCTACCACGCCATTGCGCACGGTTCTCAGGATTACGTTCCTTGCACCACAGTAGAATGATTTAAGCCAATCGCACCGTAAATCACCCAAAGTACGCATAAACGTGTGATTTCAGATAATACCCTAACCCACCACGTAAATAACATACTACACGACAAAATGAAAGGAAGAAAAGGGTTCGATGGACGGCCAGTAACCGTATTTCATATTCCCTCTACGGCTACTTTGGTAGCATTCTTTGCTTGAAATAAAGATTAAAGATATATACCAGAGGAAGATGAGTTTGCAGAAAGATGATTTCTTGTATGCGATCTAGCTGACGCAGCCAATACTTTAACCGCCATTGTTTCAGGATCTCCTAAAAAAGGGGTGAAATTTAAGTGGTTGTTTGAAACCTGTAAGTAATATTTTTCAGAATGATACGAGAGATATGGAATTAAACAACGATGACGACGACAGTAGCAATAGTTTACGTGGGCGCCAGTAGCTTGACAGCACTTTAGCTGATATCAACGTGACTCCACTGCCTTATTGGTGAAAATCACGGAGACACATATGAGCTTCCGGTTTCCACCAATAGGGGACCGAGGTCATGATGACACGAACTCAAACTCCGTGGGGAAGGGCGTTTTATGGAAAATTAAGAAACCCCACTTTTGAAAGACTGATTTGATTTCTCTTCTTTAATAGTAAAGTAGACAACAACCTTTCATTTGCCAAATCAATTTATTGTGAGTGCTATCACTGTGAGAGTGTGAGTGCTAGTTTATTGACCTCACTTTTATGTGAAGTTACGGTGACTTCAGAAGAAATCGGGGGGTCCATATGAGTTCCCTGATTTTCGATTTCCTTCGATAGAGGAAGGGAGTCTCCGTGACCTCACATAAAGTGAGGTCAACAAACTTCTGTTCATTTATTGTTATCAAAATATCTGTTGTTCACTCCCAAGAATCCCAACTAAGATTTGCTTGTGGTAAGCAAACAATCAAGCACTTTTTAATAAAATATTTAAGTAGAACATTTAAACGGCACATTTAATTTATTTATTTTATAATTAATTAAATATTTGTTTTGTTGTGTAGTATGCATTTAATAATCAAAAATAAAATACAGCAAAGTAATTTTGATATTTCATTCTGTCGTAACAACATGTATTGTACTCAAATACCAACGAAATAAATTGACTACAAAACAAATGAATAAACAAACTGCAATGAACAAATAAATTACATATATACTACTGCTTATTACGGTGGAACTTGTTCAACAGACAATTCATCAGATCAATATCAGAAAGCATCAGCTAGGGCTGTCAATGGGTCGTGTCGAGTCGGGTTTGATTCGGGTCAAATCGGGTTCGGGTCAATTATTAAACGGGTCGGATCAACCCATTTAATAAACGGGTCAAATTATGCCAACCCGAACCCAACCCCTTTATAAATGGGTTGACCCGACCTGACCCGCGTAACCCGTTTACCTAATCGGGTCCGGTCGGATTGACCCGTTTAACCCATTTTGACCAGTTTATTTACAGAAATCTTTTTATCACCTACACCTTGCAAAATAAAAGCATGCTGAAATAGAACAATACAATACTTAAAAATACAATACTTAAAAAAGGAAACATACATGATACAATCATTAATACAAACTAGCAATAGAAGATCACCAAATGGATTATACAAATTACAAATACAATGCAATACACTTAAAGGGCAACAAACAATCTAGCAACTTGCAAACAATACAGCACTTCACATCAAATGGAACATTCCTTCCGCCTGCATGGATTGAAAAAAAAAAAACAAATCATTGGTTGTATATGAAAATGCTAATTTTGATTACAGCAGCAATGGTATTCAAATTGCTCAATGCTCACCATTAAATTATCACAACTATTGATATATTTGTGCAACTATTGACTTTTGAACTAATCTATTTAATATTAAACAGGTCATGGCGGGTCAAAAACGGGTTTATGGGTCAACCCGAAACCCACCCGTCTATTAAACGGGCCAGAGCGGGTTGGTCCGAAATTGACCTGTTTATAAATGGGTCGGGTCGGGTCAGGTTGTTTCCGTGCGGGTTACGATTCGTGTTAGAAATTGACAGCCCTAGCGTCAGCACGACACCACATTGCGAAATAACTATATAAGCTCACACCTCTCAACGTCAGTAACACTGGTTTGCATAAAATGACATTCGTCCACCTACCTAGTGAAACGGTCTGTCAGAACCAATGACCGATGCTGAACAGAAGTCATACCTCAGTTGGAGGTGGGGTGTCTAAGCTGAGCCCGTGAGGCATCATAATCATCCAATCGTTGTACATAGATGTGTCTACAACAGTGAACGGCTGGTGCTGAGTATGAATCGGGGGAGGTGCGTCCCCCAGTATCTGATACCGGCAAGTGCCCTTTTCCTATGTGTTCACCAAATATCTCATCTAGCTTCATAAATTTAAGAGGAACATTTCTTCTAAAACTTTGCTACTTATTTGCAGCATTGTTCCACGATTCATCAGATCCATCTAGGCAACTCTGCTCTTTATTCCACTCACCTCCCGGAAGTTGTAACAAGTTGACTCATGCCCTCCAAAGATGCTTTAGATTATCCTGTTTATTCTTCATCTGTGCTTCCGACCAGTTGTCATTGAATATTTTTTGATAAATTCCACTGCAACAACAGTCAAAAATGACCAGCTGCTTCCCTTCAAGCACTGGTCGCTAATGCAGATATCAATGAACGTTGTCCTGCATTCATCCGTCCAATTTGCGATAGATATGGACTAAGTAGCACTAGAAGCGATGCTGGATGAGTGAGTCATACTACAGAAAAGACAAAATTTCAAAATCGTTTGAAAAAATCGAAACAACTATATATTGTGGAGAACTAAAAAATAAACGTAATTGTAAATAAATTTACCTAAAAAAGGCGTTATGGAGGCCAAAAAAATTAAAATAGAGGAGAAAGGGAGGGAATCTAGTTTTGTGGAGGATGACAGAGGAGAGGGGGTATTTATGGCTAATTGGCTTGTCTTGCTAGTTTGATTAGGCGAACGTCACCTAAAAATTTGACAGCTATTATATTTTTTAACAAATAAATATACATATGTGTATATTCATCCCTAATCTTCATGTGTCATCTTTACCTTCTTTACCTATTGAAACTGTTATGGTTGTTGGAAGCATCAAGTGTGATACCCCACCACGAGACCTACCCTAATAAAGAGGATTAACGAGTAATGTCATCTATTAGAGCGGAGAATAGGGTGGTTAGGGGAAACCATCCGTAATTTCGTATTAAACGAGTATTGAATATGTTGAATATGTGTCTAAAATTTTCTTTTGTTATTCAAGTTGATCGACATACTCAACACGTCTAATATGAAACTGCGATGGTTAAGTATCGTATCCAGAATAATATACAACACAGCAAACAGATCACAGAACAGATACATATAAAACATTAGCAGAGTATAACAAACACATGTGTTATAGATACGAGTGGTTATACATGAATCATATAATTACAACACTTGCAAATTACAAATGAGTATACAATACCCCGAATGCAATCATGGAATAATTATGGAAGATAATCCAAAGGTGAAATTTCAAGACCCAACTTAATAGCCAGCCAAACTTGAAATAACTAGGTTTGACTCAAATATTACATACACGGATCAGTCTAGTTTACACATTAGTTATAGTACATCAGATGAAATATGAATTATAAATAATAATTCCTTTTACCCAAAAAGAATTATACAAGCTAAGACAATGATTGGTTTATGAGGTTCTTAAGGCTTAACAGCCTATAATATACCAAAGACAACATGAGCAATCACCAAGCAGAATTTATCTTCATTAAAGAGGCGCTAACTTCTAACTAAGTACCTAAGGTGTAACATTAAGAAAAATCATCGAATGCCAGCAAAACAGCATATAAACTTGCATAAAAGTTTGTTTGGTGATCAGTATATATAAATGAATACCAATTAGCACTATAGTTATAATTGGTTTTAGCCCAGTAAACCAACATAAATAGAACCCAAATATAAAATGGCAACAATACAAAAAATCATAATTATAAGGGCCCGAAACTGCAGAGTCAATAATATCGTCGAATCATCTTTTTGGATTCAAAACTTCATGGAAAATGAGATCATAGGATCGAATCATCAAATATTAACATCTGAATCCAAAATAGCAAAGACCATCAATAGTATTAATTTCGATATGAAACATCTTGATATTGCACGTGCATATTCTTTTGCCAAGTACTATATATAAAGAGACTTGTCAGCCAGTCGTGGCCCACCAGCCATGACCATCGAACCCACTATTTTGATATATATCGGACCCACAGGTCGATAGTTGAATAAGTGACCCAACAATCCATATTTTGGATTGAAGCCCACCAGCTCGATAATTTGAATAAGTGACCGAGCAACCCTTATTCTAACCTACATTCTTCAACAAACAATAACACCGAACAACTTTGTACATATATCTGTATACCTACAGGACCCACCAACCCCTTGATACTGGCATTAACAACATGATGTGTTATAGAACTACGGATAGTAACCAAGCGATGATAACTATGTGTCCCATACCACATGTTCTCACTACTGGTATATTATTAGCTCAACGATTTCACACTAGAAACCATCAATACATCAAATCATTAGAAGCATTAATCATCAAAAACATCAAGTCAACTGCTTCAATTAGATGGGCCTGTAAAATATACCTTCGTGTCCTATACCACGAGGTTCACTATATCTCGTTTAATCGCAAATATGTCTTCTTGAAGGATGCAAAAATGTATGATTTATATATAGAAAATATATTTTGTTTTATGAAAGCGATTTCTAAAATGATTTTGAAATCTATTTATTTGACATTTATAATTTCCAAATATAGTTATACTATTATTTTGAGACATTTGTTAATGAAATCCGAAACCAAGAAATTCATTTCGCCTCAAAGCTATAATTTAAAATGTTATCATATACGAATGGAAATTTGTTTAAAACCCGTGCATGTGTAAAAATCATCGTCGAAAACCATCACAAATCAACAATTAAACCAACCGAAAAGTATTTATAATCTACTGATACAAATAACAAAGTGATATATCATTAGTAAACATAGGCATTTAGGCAAGAAAAAACTACATTAAAACACATACAGAAGTAGGAAATGAATCATGCGCAAGTTAATTAGACAGAGTGGGTCGACCCACTATTGAACTGTGTAGACCTAGGGGTCGATCCAAGAGGTAGGTGGGTCGACCCACTTTACGCACTCTCCAATAGGATGAAATCCTACTTCGTTGTCCAGTTTTTATCGATTTCTGAAGCAACTCAAATACAGTTTACAATATGCAATGATCAAACAAGCAGGTTCATGATTCTAGCGAAAAAACGAGACATGAATTACATGAAACTAATTGATATTGAGGCAAAAAAAACCGGTCTTAAAGAATGGCCTAGACAAGGGTTGGTTATAACAAGATTTACTATATCTTCTCCAGTTACAGTATACCGTTTCTAGCAACGAATATGAACCCAAACAATCAATTAAACACAAAGAAAATAGTAAACTAGAATGTGTAAGTCTACTGACTCACTAGAGCTTGTATTTGAACGGATTAGGCATCCTATATCTTGCAGCATACAGAAACCTTGACATGCATGGGCAATCTCCTTACTGTAATTTCTTCCTCAGAGAATTTCAGAGAGAAATAACTTGATTTTATACTTAAGATTACTGCTTGGCCAGAGTAGGAGGAGCTTTATCTTTCTCTAGATTTGATTCAGGCAAAAAGAGATTTGTTTGGAGGAGAGAGAAGGCCATTTTCTTTTTCCAAGAGAGGAAAAATATGGCTAGAAGAAGAAGGAGCCCGATAAAAAGAATGTACTTGTTTCTAATTCTAGAAACATCTCTTTGGGCTTGTTGGATACAATTTATCTACCCATGGATCCAAAAACACGTGTTACAAATTGTTAATGTTACTAATTTGTCTAATTAGTTATGCAACAACTCTTTACAAGTTTTAATAACAAGCACACTATTAACACAAAATTTTCTTTTTACCAAAACATGTTATAATATTTACAATTCATTTAGACGCCAACGTTAACACAAAACAATAATGTAACCATGTTAGTCAAAATAATTGTTTTTACCTTTTAAAACATATTTATATTTTTACAGATAAAACTAAACACATTATTGATTTAACAAATTAAATCAATGAACTACATAAAATACTTCAAATGTCCAGTCATTGATTCACATTCAATATTGCAATCTCTTTTATTTTATTTTAAATGCAACTCGGTTAATTTGCTAATTATAACTGTTAATGCAACCAGTTTACTTTTTAAACAACTTACAATTTACTTATGTCTTTAAAAAATTCAGCATTATAGTATTTATTTAAGATTTTGTTAGCCTACTTTGTGAATAAGGCTACACAAAGACCAAAGGCCACTTAATGAAAAGTGTTGATGAGAAGGACACACACCCAAAGCCCGGTTCTATTCGGATATTCCTAGGTATGCTAATACGTTGCGGAGCAAAAAAAAAATAGCAGCGCAAAGCCAGAACTGGATCGGTTCGGTACCATCCAATCCATTCCACTTCCTCTCTACATCATCGATCTGAACCGAAAGCAACTAGACAACAGTTATTACCCACGACTCCAGAAGATGCGGGCGGTTAGGCAACTACTTCCCCACGTTCATCCCTAACTTGATGCACTGTCATCATCTTAGCATCTCCGATCCCGACTTTCCAGGGATAAAGGCCACGTATATCCAAACCGGAGCCATTCCAGAGAGATTTTCTGCCTATAAATACACCCCCAATGGTCATTTGAAGGGATCTTTTGGAAAATTCAGAGCTCAAACTCTCTTGTCAACCAAATTTCACCATTGTATTCAGATCATCATCATAATTTGAAGTGAAAATCCATAAATATTAAGTAAAATTATCCATTGTAAAAGTGAGATTGAGTGATTATCATCATTGTTCTTGTATTTGAATCATTCAACAACGAAGTATAAAGTGGACATAGGCTCTTTAACGCCGAACCACTATAAATTGTGTGTTTTCTTTGTTTTTTCTTTTCTCATTTCAGTTAGATTATCATTCATTTGGGTGTTAGAGCCAATTTTGGATCTAACATTTTGGTGCTTTCATTGAGAAATCTTTGAATTCTCAGCTTTTTGGGATTATCATTCTAATATTTGGACCCTTAAATTCAAAGAAGTTAATCCTTTGTTTCCGGCATTCTCGAATGCTTGTTGATTGATCTCTGAAGAATTGGATTATATGGCCAAAGGAAAAGGAAAAGAAGTACAAAGCACTCGGTAAAATGAAGCTAGCGAAGATCAGCAGGGCATGGTCGTGACACGGTCACGGGGACAGAGCTCAGGAGCAGACCGATCTGAACCGGATGCTCCGAACCGAATGGATGGCTTGACTCTGAATCCTAACCGAACTGGAGGCTTTGATGTCACTCATACCCCCCCTCCGAACCGATCCAGCTCTGCTACCTTACTCCGGTCCGATCCGAACGTGGCAGAAGCTGGCACATCTACTCGAGCTCCCACAAATGGTCCGATACCGCCAGTGCCAATTGAGGATCGAGCCACTCCCAATGCACTTGCAACCCATAGGGAATTTTCCCGCTTGCTTGATATGCTTGAGAGCACTAGGGATGCTTTGAAGGATCACGAACATGATAGTGTTCTCATGAGAGAAAACATGAAGCTTATGAACAAAGAAATTAGCGAGCTTCGCAGGCAAAGAGCGTCCTCTCCAATACATCGTCCTGCAATGGATCACTCATCATCTTCAAATGAAGAGCGCCCGCGTGAAAGGAGGCCATATGAAAGGCCCGAAAACCGTGACCAACTGACATTCGGATCATTGGGGTCTCGCGAAGACGCAGTCCGCGTTCTGGGGCCCGACGATCCTAGTTTGAGGGAACCAATGCTGTTACCAATGCGAGAATCACATGTTCTCCCGAGAGATCCAAATATTACCAATCCTACTCAGGGACAACTCCTTCAACCTATTCGTCCTATGAATGACTAGGATCGCAGGAGGCGAGGAGGTTCGGTTACCGATCGGAACCCAAGGGAGTCGCCAGAAGTAGATGATAGACGCATGAGAAGAGAAAGGAGTAAGGAACCTGAACCGGCTCTAACTAATGCAAAAGTAGAAGCAATGATACGTCAAATCATGGCCGATAGCCGTCGGTATACAATTGATGATTGGGGTATTGAGCGCAGTCATACCCCGTTTACTGATGACATCCTGAACTTCCAATTTCCTCGACGATTCAATTTGCCATAGATGGATCGATATGCTGGAAGAACAGGTCTGAAACAACATCTAATGAGATATGCGTGGTATATGAACGCTACAGCTGCACCTGACGCTATAAAGTGTAAAGCCTTCCCAATATATCTAGAGGATGTAGCATTAATGTGGTTTACTCGACTTCCCCCGCGATCGGTGTCAAGTTTTCAAGAGCTAAGAGAGCTTTTTATGAAACAGTTCCGACTCCACTCTCATAGAGCTAAAAGCGTTACCGAACTGTCCAGAATCAAACAGGCCCCTGGAGAATATCTGAAATCATGCTTGGACTGCTTCAACTTAGCAGTTACTGAAATAAGCGATCCTCATGAACCAAATATTCTGATGGCCTTGATCAAAGGAGTTGATCCAGATACTAAATTCGTAGGTTACTTAGCTGGAAGTCACCACTGACTAGGAAAGCTTTCTACGAAAAGGAGAATATCCGTCTACGGCGAGAAGAGATATACGCTAATCGAAAAAGAAAGTCTGATGGAACCACGAGAGAAGATATTCAAAGTAACGTTGCTGTGAAGCAGCCCGGTGACAACTCAGGAAAAGTCGAGGTGAATGTTGGTAACACAAACAAAGGAAATAACAATAGGAATGGAAATGGAAATAGGAGAATGGAGGAAGTAACTCGGGAAAAAGGCCTCGATTCTAAACCTTTGAAAATTATACACCGCTGAATGACACATTGGAAAACATTTACCTGGATACTTACAACGTCTTGCAATATAAAAGCCTCTGCCCTGAGATTCTGCGGAGAAGGAGATGGCTACTGGAAAATTTTGTTTGTTTCATGGAACACATGGACATTCTACTAATGAATGCCGACATTTGAGAGACGTTGTTGAAAAGTTGCTGCGAGAAGGAAATTAGACGAATACAAGGTTGCACCAAGAGATGGGGGCAAGGAGGACAAGCCCCGAATCCAAATCAACCTTCTCCTAAGCCCACCTCTCAAAAAAAGGTAAAGGAATTGTTATTGATACTATAGTGGGAGGACCTCACCCCGCTGCCCATAGTTATAGGGCTATGGACCAATACGTCAATGCGGTTAAGCACCTTGGAGTGGGAGAATGCAGAAACCTCGAAGATGTCGCCCCGGTGAAACAACAGAAAACAATGTCGATGTCATATTTCGTAAAAAGATGATTCTGGAATTGAATCACCCACAGAGGACCAATTGGTGATCACTACTACTATCGGTCCAGCTCTGGTTCACAAAGTATTGGTGGATATGGGAGTTCGGTTAATATTCTCTTTAAAAAAGCATTCAATCAGATGAAACTTGAAGCGAAAGACTTGAAGCCTTGCGAGGGATGGATACGCGACTTCAATGGAGCATCAATTGCCCCCAATGGGATATGTAGAATTGTCAGTGACATTAGGACAAGGGGATCGCAGAAGGGTGAGAATTCTCCCCTTTGTAGTTATGGACATTGAATCGCCCTATAACGCTTTTTTGGGTCGACCAACCCTCGTAGAATTCAGGGCTTATATTGCACTTTGGTGCTTATTGCTAAAATTCCCAACCGAGTCATGAGTGGGAGTGATGAGAGGTGATCAAGCCACCGGACGAGCCTGTTACATGACCGAATTAAAGACGTTGATGAAAGGATTCAGCCTCGAAGCTAAAGACGCCCCCTCCCCTACGAAGGAGGGTTCAGCACGACAACTAAAGGGATCAGCCCCGAGGGAGCTGCCCCGAGGACATAGATCCCAGAGAGGATGAAGAGCCTGGGGACAGAAAGGCGACTCCCAATGAAACGACAGTGGATATTCCCATTGACGACGTTGATCCCACAAAGGTTTTGAAGATTGGATCCCAGTTGGATCCATTCTGAGCAAAGTAATTGACTGATTTTCTGAAGGAAAATTTAGATGTGTTAGCCTGGACCCATGCTGACATGTGTGGGATATCTCCATCCGTTATGAGTCACTCATTGAGTATTAATCCAAAGAATCCACCCATTAAACAGAAGAGACGTATGTTAGGCCCGGAGAGGTCGGCAGCTCTAAAAGAAGTGGAGAAGTTGAAAGATAATGGGTTCATTAGAGATTCGACATATCCCGACTGGATATCGAATCCTATTTTGGTCAAGAAATCAAATGGAAAATGGAGAACATGCATTGATTTTTCGGACTTAAACAAAGCTTGTCCAAAGGATAGTTTTCCACTCCCTAGGATTGACCAGCTAGTATACTCAACGGTCGGACACGAACTTCTTTCCTTCATGGACGCATATTCAGGATATAACTAGATCCCGATGCATGTGCCGGATCAAGAGCACACGAGTTTTATAACAAATTTGGGGTTGCATTGCTCTGTGGTGATGCCATTCGGACTAAAGAATGTCGGAGCCACATATCAGTGCCTGGTAAATCGAATGTTCTATAACCAGATTGGAAAAACCATGGAAGACTATGTAGATGACATGCTCATGAAATCCAGGCAATCCTCTAGTCATACATAAGATTTAGCGGAGATGTTTGATATCTTACGGAGATACGGGATGAAGTTGAACCCCTTAAAGTGCTCGTTTGGGGTGGCATCTAGAAAGTTTCTCGGTTTCATCGTGAGTTCTCGAGGAATTGAAGTCAATCCTAACCAGATAGCGGCAATAAGAAATATAGAAGAACCACAACAGATTAGGGATGTTCAAAAAGCCGGTGGATCATAAAGATCTGTTCGTTTATCTGGCGGTGTCATCTCATACTGTCAGCACAGCTTTGGTGCGTGAAGAAGACAAGGTCCAGAGGCCAGTATATTACATAAGTTTGAAGTCAGCAGCAGCGGAACGTAATTATCCAAGAATAGAAAAGATTGCCTACAGCCTCTTGATTGCCTCCCGAAAGCTCCGACATTATTTCCAATCTCATGCGATAGTTATATATACAAATCAACCTTTAAGACAAGTCCTACAAAGACCCAAGCATCGGGACGATTACTTAAGTGGAATATCGAATTGAACCAATTTGATCTGAATTTCCAACCAAGGAGGTCAATAAGGGGCTGGCTTTGGCTGACTTCATAGCAGAATTCACGATTCCTGAATAAGAAACGGTGAATGACAATGTTGTTACTTCAGAGCACGAGTTACACATGGGGCCAAGAATGATCGAAGATCCGACGCCGGAGTTGTTTTTATCACTCCTGAAGGACGATCCATTTACTTTGCCCTACGATTGGAATTTCCTGCCACCAATAATGATTCCGAGTATGAGGCCCTGATTGTCGGGCCAAAACTCGCCAAGGAATTAGGAGTAAGAACATTAGGCATATTCTGTGACTCCAAGATAGTTGTCTGCCAGGGTCGGAAGGAGTTTGTGACCAAGGGACCTTGACTCGTTACTTATCTTGGAAAGTAGAGGAGTTACTGGACAATTTGGAACATTACAGTATAACACACATTCCAAGAGCGGAAAATCAGAAGGCAGACCGACTGGCTAAGCTAGCAAGTTCTGACAACCCTGAAGAAACCGAAATGGTACCAATAGAGATATTGGAGTCACCAAGCTTCGACCTAATGGAAGTCGAATTAGCCCTGGAAGCTGAGCCAGAAAGGGAGTCGTGGATGACACCAATTAAGAACTTCATAAAGAGCGGAATTCTCCCATCGAAGAAGAGCGAGAGACGAGTTGTAACATGTAAAGCTGTAAGATACGTTTTACAGGATGATGCCCTTTATCGGCAAGGATTTTCTATGCCTTTGTTATGGTGTATAGCACACGACGACATCAAGCGCGTGCTAAGAGAAGTACATGAAGGTGAGTGCGGAGATTATACCGGGGGTCCAACCCTAGCAAAGAAAGTTTTGCAGTGCAGATATTTTTGGCCTACCATGAATAAAGATGCAGCTGATCACTCACGACGCTGCGACAAATGTCAGAGATTCGCAAAAGTTCCAAGAGCACCTCCAAAACAACTCAAATCAATGGTCATCCCGTGTCCATTCGCGATGTGGGGATTAAACATCATCGGGACCCTGCCGATTGCTAAGGGAGGAGCTAAATACGCGATCGTCGCCGTCGATTATTTCACAAAGTGGGTGGAAGCTGAACCTTTAACCATGATCACGGCAAGGAAGGTGATAAGCTTTGTGGTCAGAAATATTATTGTCGGTTTGGGATACCAAAAACCATTATAACTGATAATGGAACCCAATTCGACAGTGCCGAATTTAGAAACTTCTGTCAAAAATATAAGATTGATAAGAGGTATACCACCGTAGCTCACCCGCAATCGAATGGACAGGTTGAAGTAATGAACAAAGTCATTAAGTCTATTCTTAAGAAGCGGTTAGAGCGGGCCAAAGCCATGTGAGTGGATGAGTTGTCGCTAGCTTTGTAGGCCTATCGAACAAATTTTAAGATGGCTACTCGCCATACTCCTTTTTCACTCTCCTTCGGATCAGAGGCGGTGATCTCGGTGGAACTTAAAGTCCCCTCTCATAGGGTGACATACTATGACCCAATGACGGATAGAGCACTCCTCCTAGAATCCCTCGACGCGGTTGAAGAAAAGAGGGACGAAGCAGACTTACGTGCTTCAAGGCATCGATGCCAAGTGGCATGTTATTATGACAAAAGGGTTCGCTCTAGGACTTTCGAACCAGGAGACTTGGTACTGAAGCGAGTCTTTCCACCTCCAGTCCATCTAGGCCCAAAGTGGGAAAGGCCATACACCATCCAATGGAAACTTGAAACGAGAGCCTTCAAGTCGGTGAAGAAGTTCCTAAAGCTTGGAACGCCCAATATTTGCGGTGATATTTGATTTGAGATTGTACTATTTTCTTTTATTTCATAGGCCATGTAAAAGGGCATGTCTTGCCTAGAAAAGTCTGTTTATATGAACAAAGATTATAAAGTGGATGTAGGCTACGACTTAGCTGAACCACTATAAAAATATCGTGTGTCATCTATTTTCCTGCATTGTTTTCATTATTTCTTGTGAATTTTCTGCCCTAATTATGGAATATTAAATATTAAATTGAATCTAAAAAGTTAAAGGCAATGCATGTGCAGGGGCAAACGAAATGACAGTTTGCATAACGAAATAAAAGGAACGGGAAGACAAAGTTCTTAACTCTAACTCTCGTGGGTTGAGAGAGAGTATAAAGGATGGGAAGACGACGTCCTTTGAGGCATGATGGTGCACCCGAAAAGAGACCGCCTTGATGACACTCTAACCTGATTATGCGACAGGAGAGTATAAAGACGCAAAAGGAATAAGCATCAACGACAAAGGAAACTTGACCCCACCCGAGAGTCGGGGGCAACTAAATATTAAAGCTAATCAATCTCGAACAAAGCCTTAGACAGGCCATTTATTCAAGATTGATAAGGGGCATACACATGCATATCCCCAGCATATATTGTCTATCATCTAGTAGTAATGACTTTAAATATGACATGTTGTTTATCTGCATTTTTACTTAAATGATGAATTTTCAAACATTTGACATTGCAGGAAGTAAACTATTTTATTCACAAGTACGTGAATTTACATAGGAAAACTAAATAAAAGATGCGAGGGCTGCACTCGCTACAACAACAGCGGACCAGTGGGTAGACAAAACAAGAGACAAGATTCGCTTTCACTTCTATTTCGAGGCAGACTTAGCTTTTTTAGCGGCTTTAAGTGTGTCTTGTGCCTCTCTTTCGTCATCCGTCATGATGCGCTTGTGTTTCTTCTTCCCTGCAGCTGGAGGGCTAGGATCAGTAGGAATCTTACTGGCCAGTTCCTCGGTGATTGACCTACCCGATAATTTGACAACTATTTTAGATTTGGGGTCAACCATTGCTAAAGGTTTGGGATCTCCGAGTTCCACTTCTTTGGTCTTTTCTTTCAGACCCGTATCCTACTTGGTTTTCATCTCCACCGAAGTCATATTGTTAGTATTCCCCGAGTCCCTAGTCACAACAACATCAATGTCCTCTTCATGCCCGTCGTCACCATCATCTTCTATCAGGGAATCTATCGTCTCCCCATACTGAAAAGTCTCAGTAATAGAAGGAACGGGAACTTTATCAGTAACCTCCTCCTTCTCTCCCTTAGCTCCTCCTCTAGATTTCGCAGCAGTAGCTTCATCCCATTCTTCCTGAGTCTCTTCGATGAACTTCTCACTGACGACTATCTTCTATTGCTCGTCGGTCTTGTCAGTTGGCTCAAACCTACATAACGAGAAGCGACAGTTATTAACTCAGGAGAAAACAAGGGATCTTCAATTGATTGCCCAATAGTACGGTGAAAGGTGGAAATAGCTTTGACAAATTGGGGTGAAAATGTAGAGATACCTTCTGATGATTTCTCGATTGGGGTGGTTACCGTCTCTGGTGCTAATTCAGGTATAGGAGATAAAAGAGGCTCTTAAGAAATTCCTGGATTCTCGGGATCATATTCCTCCACTCCGGTAGCCTTGACGGCAGTAGAAGAAGAACCACATTCAATAATATTTTTGCCTTTGGCCTGACGTTTCTCTTCCTCCATGGCAGCAGCAATAAGTCGGCGTCCTTCGGCCAAACGTACCGGTTCCTCACTCTTAAGGAACTTCTCCATAAGCTTGTTTTCGTCAATGGAGTCCACTCTGAGTTCTTTCTTTTCCCACTCGATGATTTGGTCCCATACGTAAACTAGAGTTGTCGGGTAATCCTCGATCTAGGAAATATCCCGACGACGGATCATCTGAGCGAAGAATTCTATCATCAACTCACTATAACCGATCAGCTCCTTCTGTGCCTCGAAAAGTTTCTTTTGAACTTCTTCGGCAAACTTAATGGCAATACTTGTATTTCCCTCGGCCAAGACTGCTCTAGATTCAGCCTCTAGTAGCTTCGCTTCTAGTTCGGCATTTCGCTTGGCCAAATTAGTATTTTTCTTCTCTAACTCAGTCTTTTCTCACTCAAGGGTAGAGCAAGCCAACTGTACTTTGATGTGATCAGATTTAACATCTTCAACTTTCTTCTTTAGGTCTAGACGCTCTTGGCTATGAGTCTCCAAGCAAGTGTGGTAACGCTTCTATAGTTCATCGTGTTGTTTTATATAGTTGTCGAGATCCCGTTGAGAGAGAGCAAGCTGAGTCTGTGCATTTTCAAAGTCTTTCTCTGAGTTTTCAGGATGCGTTCATCGTAATTGGCCATTTCCTTCATTTGGTCAATATCAGTGATTAAATCGCGAATAATCTTAGAAAGGTTGCGCGAATATCTGTACATCTCTGTGTATTGCTTATCCACTAAGTCATCTTCGCTTTAGCATCGTCCGCCCACTTTGAAGGAATAGGCTCAAGGGTAGGAATAAATTGCAAGTGATCGAAATAGTGGTCTGGGAATTGCTTTTTTAAATATGCCAGTTTTGCTTTGGCATCAGAATCAAGCGGCATGGACTTGGATATGGATAGCTCGACGTTCCTTCGCTTGGCGGGTACGATGGATGCATCGTCTTTACTCGGCCTTTTCTCGACTTGTTTGTACTTATCTTGCGAATCTGTACGTTTCGACGGCGGTTTATCTTGGGGTTGCTTATCCTTAGGAGGAACTGAATCTTTGGATTGTGGTCTATCCCCTTCACGACGGTCTTGGTGGCCCTTATGCTTGTCTAGATCTGCCCGACGAGGAGAACGAGAGCACAAAGAATGAGAACGGTTGGAATCACAATGCCTCCTGTCATCCCTGCCGCGGCTCTCGCGACGATCATGCTCAGTATCAGAACCATAACTGGGCACATTGGTGCGGATTTTCCCAATATCATAGCGGGGATGTACCATGGTTCCTACAAAACAACATATATAAAGTTCAGAACCAGTATTTATATAAAGCATAAGTGCTCAGACATGCGGTGCTAATGTGTTGTGTGCATCCTAAGTGGTATTCCCCCCCCCCCCAAACCAACCAGAGCCTGAAGTTAGGCTAGCATGTGTGGTCTCCTTAGCCTTCGCAGGAGTAGTTTCTTCTGAAGAAGTAAAGGTCAAAGGATTCATTCCGAAATCTTATGAAGTATAGAGAGTTTCGGGCAAGGGAAGATTTCCTAAACCCCTAAATGTAGAGTCGTCCACAGTGGGGGCATCTCCTTGAGGGGCATCTAACGGCAAGTCTTTTGGAGATATTGACTTTTCAGGAGTAGCAGCATCATCAGGAGTGATGTACTTATCTCTGTCTTTTTCTGCTATATTTGCCAAAATATCATCCTAAGTCGTAGAGGGGGAAGGAGGATCCCTAAGGGGCATTGTTGGATCTTTTGAACTTTCTCCCCTCTTAAGTGGAGCATCAATTGGCCCTTCAACTAGGGGTATGTATACATAAGGGCCTTTCCATGGCCTATACTGCTGGTGATAGATAACAACGCATGATGATGGAGGTGCTCATCTTTAAAGACGTCGTCGATGGTCAAGAACTTTTGATTACCGGTGAGTAGCTGGTGCAAACGATTGAAGTATACTTGACCCGTCACTTGCTTTGGATTAGGAACTGTGAATAAAAATAAAGATTCATTTAATGCGCTGACATAAGTATTTGAAGTTGAAATCCAAAGAGTTGGTGCCTTACTTGACTGGAGCCATCTCATAGCGCACCCAGGTTGCTGTTTAATATAAAACCATTTGGGTTTTGAGTCACCAGCCTTGCTGTTATATGGGACAGTGATGATTTTCCTTTTTGGAACTGATTCAAAGTATGAAAAGGATGGAGTATCTTGGGTCCGGTGCTTGAAATTATAAAAGAAATGAACGTCATCAAAAGTAAGTTCAACACCTAGAATCTCTTTGTAAGCTATATACAAAGTGTACAAATAAGCGTAGGAGTTGGGATGCAGTTGCGTGGGGGCAATCCGCAGTTGTCTCAGAAAATCGACGACAAAAGGCGGAAACGGAGGTATTGCCCCCAACTAGACACATTAATATGGTGATAACCATATATCCTTCTAGTGGATTATGGGGACGATCCGTTTTCGAGGGCAACTGAGTATCTCTTTGAATAATCCCATGCTTTAGGCGTATCCGTAAGAGTCTTTCATTGTCAATTGTCGACCGGACTGAATCCTTCGGTGATTCCAAGATATTGACATTTCCAAACTCGTCGGGAGCACGGTTATCTCCTACCCTTCCTTCTTCCTCGCCTAAAGAAACATCACCCCCGGATGATACTTTACTATCACGAGTACCCAATTTGTAGTCTAAGCCCTCACCATCCCAATCTGGATCTGAAGTAGAAGATACATCCTCAATGATGGGATTTTCAGATGTTCCTATGGCTTCTCTTCTCGCTGCTAATCTGGACGAGCGTCTCTCGGTCATGTCTGGTTTATTATTGAAGAAACAATAGCAAGGATTAGAGT
Organism: Allium sativum; assembly: GCA_030737875.1. Classification (NCBI taxonomy): domain Eukaryota; kingdom Viridiplantae; phylum Streptophyta; class Magnoliopsida; order Asparagales; family Amaryllidaceae; genus Allium; species Allium sativum. The sequence goes on along the minus strand of CM060926.1, from coordinate 7,827,611 downwards.
AAAGTTTCCCATGTCCCCCTGTGCATGTGTGTGAACTAAAGCGCGCAAATGTGTGCATAATAATACAAAGCAAGCATATAAGGACGCAAAGCAAGAAAATGGCAAAGATGTCATGTGTTTGTGACAGCTTTGAAAGCTTAGGCATGATCATAAGGCTCTATCCTAACTGTCCATAAGAGTCACAGGCCACAGTTAACATCGGTTCGAGTGTTCAAGACATGGGCGGATCGGCCTAAGTATTTCATTTATGCGGATCGGTTCGGGTATATATGAGTGGAGGCAAATTAGTCCAATTGTCATTCTAAAGTTAATCGGTGCGGGTGTGTGTGCTGATTGCGGATCGGATCGGATGTGTAGGTTATGAGCGGATAGGTTTGGATGCACATATTATAATCAGATCGGATCAATTACTAAAAGCAACAGACCGGATTGAAGATCCATATCACAAACGGATCAAATAATACCGAACCGAACCAAACAACATCGGCATCCCAAAGCCTATCTACCCAATTCAACTTTCCTCCGCAATCACTATCATCCACTCCAACCCAAACCTGCGTTATGTGCCATAATCCAAGTATTTCTGGATCGTCCATTTTGCCTCGAACCGATCTGATTCCCTTTCTTCTTCCTCTACTCCTACTTCGCTTTCCCAATGTCACCAAACCCATTTGTTCTTAGAAATTCACTCACAGCTAAAGCTCAATGGATCAATTATGTCAACGCCAAACTAATTTTTCTCAAACACCTCGAAGCGCTGACAAGGCCATCGACGACGTGGTGAGGAGGCGAAGGGCACGGCTTCGACGATTGACACGCAATCGAAAACGCGAAGATGGGAGGACTTAGCAAATGAATTACAGGAAAAATTAAATTACTTGAGATTGTTAACCCACCTTCAAACTTAATCTAGAATCGGAATGGAATATGAAATATTTTCGAGGGTTAGGGTTTTTTCTCTCTTCGAATTTGGGGCAAAAATCGCTGAAGCAAGGAAGTAAAAAAGAAGAGAAGTGTATGGACTTATACACTCAGAGGAAAAAGTCCCTATGTACTCCCTGAAGTGATTGTTTAGCTCGATTCGAATGGAAGTGAAAGAAGAGTGATCCACGACCTTCTCTATTTTAGCCCAGAAAATACACTACGAACCAGACACGCAACAGATCAGATAGGCCTCATCCGAACCATAACCATCAGGTCAGCTTAGCGCACGAATTCAACTCGAGAGAAGAATTGACAAGCTAATAAGTACACATTATAAAAAAATTACCCTGGGGAGCGACTTGGATATTAAAAGGAGTCCCTGGAGTTATTATAAATAATGGAGGCAGTTTATGCATTCCATGGCGTATTTATAGACAACAAAAGATGCGACTTGACGTAGCAACACAACTCTACATGCGAATGGAAGCGATTATTCAATGGTTTTGATTCGAGAACCACCGTGTGGACCATCCGATCCGTTCCCCTTCCTCTCTACATCATCGATCCGAACTGAAAGCAATTATACAGTAGTTATAACCCACGACTCCAAAAGATGCGGCGGTTAGGCAACTACTTTCCCATGTTCACCCACTAACTTGATGTGTTGTCATCATCTTAGCATCTCCGATCCCGACTTTCCAGGGATAAAGGCCACGTATATCCGAACCGGAGCCACTCCAGAGAGATTTTCCGCCTATAAATACACCCCCAAGGGTCATTTGAAGGGATCTTTTGGAAAATTCAGCGCTCAAACTCCCTTGTCAACCGAATTTCACCATTGTATTCAGATTATCATCACAATTTGAAGTGAAAATCCATAAACATTGAGTGAAATTATCCATTGTAAAAGTGAGATTGAGTGATTATCATCATTGTTTTTGTATTTGAATCATTCAACAACGAGGTATAAAGTGGACGTAGGCTCTTTAACGCCGAACCATTATAAATTGTGTGTTTTCTTTGTTTTTTCGTTTCTCATTTCAGTTAGATTATCGTTCATTTTGGTGTTAGAGCCATTTTTGGATCTAACAGATTTCAACACAATTCTCTATTTTATTTTGTCAAGAAATGTGACTTGCATTTAAGAATACAAATCCATAATTCATTAATATTCATTTTGAAACAATTCAACACTTATATTGAAATTATATTTCTACTTAAATATTGATTGCATATCAATATTATATATTTTCAATATTCTCATCTATTATCAAATTAAAATTAACCACAGATTGGAATAAATTACTTATTATAACCGGGACATACAATTCATTCCAGTGTACTTAACTAAGAAAAACCACAAAATTTATATTTCTAGTTTTTAAAATATTGTACGAGTTAACTCTAGAACTCGTATTTTATTTACCATGAGTTCTGAAACAAACAGAAAACACTATAGGCTGTTCAGTTCGGGTACTCAAAAATCTGTGTTGTTACAGACTGGCATTAACAATACGATGTGTTATAAGACTTATTCTATCCTATCAGCCTTCAACAAACAACAACACCGAACAATTTTGTATGTTTATTTGTATACGTATAGGACCCACCAGCCCCTTAGTACTGGCATTAACAATAGGATGTGTTACAGGCCTACGGACAGTAACCCAATGGTGATAACTGTGTGTCCCATGCCACACGTTCTCACCTGGTTTACTATTCTCTCATCGATTTCACACCAGAAATCATAAATCATCAACACATCAAATCATCAGAAACATTAATCATCAAAACATTAAGTCAACTGTTACAATTAGACGGGTTGTAATTAACCGATACAATATACCTTTGTGTCCCAAACCATGAGGTTTACGATATCGTTTAATTACAAATACGTCTTCTTGAAGGGTGCAAAAATGTGTGTTTTATATATATATATATAATATATTTTTGTTTTATGAAAGTGGTTTCTAAAACAATTTCAAAATCTATTTATTTGTTACGTATCAAAAATTTATAATTTCCAAAATATGGTTATACTATTGCTTTGAGACATTTCGTTAATAAAATCCAAAACCAAGAAATTCGTTCGCCTCAGAGCTAGAATGTAAAACATTATTATATACGAATGGAAAACTAGTTTAAAACCCATGCATGTGTAAAAATTATCATTGAAAACCATTACAAAACAGCAATTAAACCAACCCAAAAGTCTTCATAATCTAATATTTGGGTTGAGCATGCAATAGACTTGGTTTTGCCAAGCCATTGGTACAAATAACAAAGTGGTATATCATTAATAAACACACCAAAACATTGGCATTTAGGAAAGAAAAAACTATAGGAAAACACATATAGAAGCAGGAAATGAATCATGCGCAAGTTTCATAAAGTAGGTCAACCCAAGAGGTAGGTGGATCGACTCACTTCAAGCACTCTCCAATAGGATGAAATCTTATTTTCATTAAGTTTTGATCAATTTTTCTCAATTACGGTATACAACATATAGTGAGCAAACAAGAAAGATCAATATTCTAGCAACAAAAAAAGACATGAATTACACGAAACCAATTAATATTGAGGATAGAAATATGTCTCAAAGAATGACCAAGATAAGGGTTGGTTACAACAAGATTTATTGTATCTTCTCTAGTTATAGTAAACCATTTCTAGCAATGAATATGAACCCAAACCATCAGTGAAGTACAAAGAAAACAGTAAACTAGAATGTGTGAGTCTACCAACTCACTTGAGCTTGGATTTTGAATGGATTAGGCATCATGTGTCTTGCAGCGTAGAGAAACCTTGACATGCATGGCCAATATCTTTACTGTAATTTCTACTTGAGAGGATTTCACAGAAGTAACTTTATTCTATACTTGAGATTACTTCTTGGCTAGAGTAGGAGGAGTTTTATCTCCCTCTAGATTTGATTTAGGCAAAAAGAGATTTGCTTAGAGTAGAAGGAAGGCCATTTTCTTGTTGTGTTCATTTTCCAAGTAGAGGAAAAATACGGCTAGAAGAAAAAACAGCCCCAAAAAAAGAATGTACTTGTCTAATTCCAAAAAAAATTCTTTGGGCTTACTGGGTTCAACTCATCTACAAATGGACCCTAAACTCAAGTGTTACAAATTGTTAATGTTACTAATTTGTCTAATTAGCTATGCAACAACTCTTTACAAGTTATAATACCAAGCACGCTATTAACACAAAATTTTCTTTTTACCAAAACATGTTATAATATTACAAATCATTTAGATGACAGTCTTAACACAAAACAATAATGTAACCATGTTTGTCAAAATATTTGTTTTTACCATTTAAGACATATTTATATTTTTATAAACAAAACTATACACTTTATTGATTTAACAAATTAAATCAATGAACTACATAGAATGTTTGAAATGTCCAACTATTTATTCACGTACAATATTGCATTCTCTTCTATTTTATTTTAATTGCAACTTGGTTAATTTACTAATTATAGTTATCAATGCAACTAACTTACTTTTTAAAAACAACTTACAATTTACTTTTTATCTTTACAAAATTCAATGTTATGTTATTTCTTTAAGATTTTTCATACATATCCCAAACACAATTCTCTATCACATTTTGTTAAGAAATGCGACTTGCATTTAAAAATAAAAATCCACAATTTATTAATATTCATTTTAAAGCAGTTCAACACTTAAATTGAAATTATATTTCTACTTAAATATTGATTGCGAATCAATATTATATATTTTCAATATTCTCATATATCATCAAATTAAAATTAACCGCAGATTTGAATAAATTACCTATTACAACTAGGACATATAATTCATTCCAATATACTTAATTTAGAAAAACCACAAATTCTATATTTCTAGTTCTTAAAATATTATACAAGTTAGCTCTAGAACTTGTATTTTATTTATCTTGAATTCTAAAAAAACAGGAAACACTATAGCCTGTTGGGTCTGGGTACCCAAAAATCCGGGTTGTTACAGCAAGTTCACAACAGATCTTACAAGTATACAATGAAGTAAGATATGGTTCCTTTATAACTACTACTATATCAGGAATTATAGTAATCATGGTGTCATAGATACTATCAACTTTCGTTGGTATATACTATGATTGTTTTTTGTTCTCTAGATTGCACAGATGATGTAACACGATGCATTTTTAATTAAATAAAATAAAATTTTGTAAAGCTTTCAGAATTTGGTCATGTAATTAGCGTCATTGCGTTCATGGTGATTTTCTGATCAATTTAAACTTATGGTTTGCAGGAAATGGATTTAAGATGAAAAAGTTATCTTTAAATCAAATATTACAACAAATATAAAAAGAAGGTATAAGAAAAGAACAATGACCGCCATTGTTTTAAGTCTTGTTAACAAAACCCTATGTAGTCTAGTTGGCACGAGCATGTGTCTCCCAAGTGAGCGGCGCAAGTTTGAGTCCCGCTGGCGCCATATTTTTATTTTAGAGGGAAGGCTAAAATAATACATATTCAAAGAGGAAAATATGTATAAATACACATATAAGGAAAATTATACATAAAAGTAAGTACAAAATTATATGTATACATGCAAATGTAAATATATGTGTATGTGTTAGCAAAAATATATACATATGAAAGAGAAATCCAAAATAAACTTGCAATCAATGAAAATAGGTAAGAATTTAATGACGGCATAACGCCGTTTGAATTTTAAAAAAGAAACAAACGTTGTGTGTATATATGTACACAAATTCAAATGTTGAAATAAAAAGGTGCAAGATAAGAGAAAAAAGAAGTTAAGCATATAATAAATGAATAATGGGCAAGAAATCGGCTGCATTTGAAATAAGAGTGCATAAAAAGAAATAAAATAAAGCGTCATTAATTGCATTAATTAATGGACAATGAATGGAAAGATTGTATGCGTATATACACGCATAAATTCAAAATTCAAACTTAAAGATAAGTTTAACTGGAATATTATAATTCAGATGTGTATATTAAGTAAGGAATTGAACATCACTAATCAACATTAGAATGTTAAGATCTGTTTTATGTGACGTGAAATTTTTATATGTGCGGTTCGGATTTTAATGGATTAAATCCGATGGTCCAGACTTTCTTGTACACCTACAAATAGACTAGCAGAGCCTAGCTTTAAACTCATATTTTCTAAGGTGCTGCTTAGGCTCTTCCATTCTCTTCTTCCTCCAAATATTTTCAAAAAAATAAAATATTAGTTTTAGAAAATTCTGATTCAAGATTTGAATATAAGAGACATAAATCTACAACATAGGTGTCTAGAATTTTGATCAACATTAGGTAAGTTCTTAAATCTGATTTATTTAGGTTTCTCTTACTTTTTCCCTCTTCTTTTAGTATCAGATTTGTAAAACCGCGGTTGTTTAATATTAGATTCAGTTAGGGAGGCCACAGAACAACAAAATTTGGATCAGATTCATGGATTGAAAAGCTGTTAGGTGAGTGGGTTAAATTATACCATTTTTATCGTTTGCATTCCCTATTATATTTAATATGCTGAACAATTAATAATTATGGAAATTGGCTACTAAACCTATTAACGATATTTTTCGTCAACACCGGAGATAGGTCTACGGAAGTGGACCTAAGGGAAAAATAGGTACATTTAGCTTTCACGAGTTTGAGTTAGTTCACCGTTTCCTAGATATCAAGGTTTAGAGCCCAAAAGATTAGTTATTCTTCCCTTAATGGGGTGAGCATCATGCATAAGCGACTCAAGAACCAACAGTTATCCTGGGACAAGGGTTCCCTAAGCACAACCCTCGATAAGGGCTAAATGGCTTGTAGGAAGGGTTCCGCACCGACTTTCCGGAAGGGTCTAGCCTTGGATAAGAGCTCGTGAGCATGTAGAAATCATATAACATGTTGTACCGGAGGTAGCTAAGAAGTCATATAAGAAACTCATAAGAAAATATGCTAAGTGTTGATCCACTCTTTATTGATCTTTGGTTCAGAAGTACATGAGTGATTACAATGGAAATCCACAAATTGATTTAGAAATTAGGGTTTATTCTAGACAAAACGAGTACAAGAATGAGAAATGAGAAAACCGCCTTGAATATGGGACCCCTGTTGTCTTATTTATAGACAAATCGGGACCCCTTTTGCTATTGGGCCAGCAAAACCCCCTATCGGCCGCTTTTCCCTTTGGTTCCGGAAGTTTTGGCTCTTGGCCGCCTTTTCTTTAGGTTCTGAAGGCTTTGCCTACAGCTTTTTGAGGTGTCGGTTCCTGCTTTCGGGAGGAGGGTTCCGGTCTGTGGAACTCCTTTTTGATTGCTTATTCATCCACTTTGTGTTGATTCGAGCTTGTCGGTGCGAATGGCTTCCGAATGTAGGCTTCCAGATATGGGCTCTCGGTCTTGTTATTAACACTTTGTGGAGCTTTCCTTTTTGATTCAAATGAAAGGTTGTCGGGTCCGCCACCCTAATTAGTATCGACTCTAAGCAGATTAGTGTGGATAACTTGCCTCTCTTCGGGGTTTCGGCTTGTCTCTCGGTAGACTCCTGAAGTGTATCCTTGCTTTTCTATGAGGATGCTTCCGGTGCTTTGTTAGTTACTTATCAGGGTAACTCCTTGGTGACTACTTAACTGAGGTTTCGGTAGGTGGCTCCCTAAACACTTCCTTATGTCTGAACTTTGTGCTCTTAATGCTCCCATTTCTTATCATATCAGTATTAAGCCAGTTAATACCGATAGCTCTTTCATCCTTCTGGGTCTCCGATTGTGATGTCCTTTGTTTTCCTTTCTATTGGCTCCCGGCTTCAGATGACTTCTTACCAGTTATCTTCCTTGCCAGAACTACCCTGTCGGTAATTCCTCTTCCTGCTGGATTTTGAGGTTCCCTCTTTATTAAGGGTGCCTGTTTCTTACCCTTTCAGATGTCTTTCTTAGGCTCTTGGTTTTACCCTATGTTCAACTTCCACTTACGGATTACTTTTCTTTGTTCATAACGGTCCGATACCCCTTCACCGATAGCCTGTTCCGGAGGTAATTTCGGTAGTAACAAAACTTGTTTAGAATATATTGAAATTTTTATTGTTGTATAAAACCTATTTTCATTAGATATTCTATATGATTTGGGAATTACTGTAAACACTAAAATTGTGGAACTTGAATTAATCATGAGTATATTTGTGACACCCCACGTTCGTTAATGTCACCCTTATCAGAATGCATTAATTTCTGTGAAGCATTATAGGTAAAAAGAAACAAAAACATCACAAGACAGATATAAAATAGCAGCGGAATTTAAAACATTATTTTTTAATAGAAAACATCGTGGTCCAAAATCCAGTTACAACATAGGTCTGAAATTCAGAAAGCCCATTACATCAAATTAATATATCTGCCTTGTACTAAAATCATAGCATCCAAAAATGGCCATAACAAGGTAGATAGGCAATCAATGCGGTACATCTAAGCAGCTCAAAGAAGAAACAGAAGAGAAGATCTTAATCAAGCCAGAGTGTAATACCCCGAAATTTTAAATATTAAAGTTAACAAATTAAAGAATACTTGATTTCAAATGTGGGAATTAAGGGAAACGGGTTGCGCCATTGCGTTCATCTCGGAATTCTACTTGAGATAGAGTCCGAGTTTGCGTAAAACGGACATCGTATGAAGGAGATATGGACGAACGAAGTTAAGCAGAAAAACTGGAAAAAAATGAAGACCATAATGCACTGGTGCACTTGTGAAGTGCGCCAGTTCAAAAATGCATTGGCGCACCTGCCCAGTGCGCCCAGGTCGGGCTAAAAGCCTGCACAGATTTCTGGAGTGTTCCGATCTGAACAGTGAGTCATTACTGAGTCACTAGGGCTTAGGTGGCTATCTGAATGGTTCTGGTTATTCCTAGGTTAATCTGAAGGCTCTTAATTAATTAATCTTCTATAAAAACACCCCAAACCCCTAACCCTAATCACTCAAATTCATATCAAGAGCCGCCATGTCGTCAATGGAGAACCCAGAGTAGCCGTCATACACTTTCAACCCTAAAGCAAGATAGAGGCCTAAATCAAAAATCAAATCAAATCTAAATAACAACTAAGTCTACATCAAAGGCGAGCATTTCAGTTTCAGAATACAGATCCCATAAAGACAAGACTATTCTTTTTGATTGTGAATATGATAGCTTTCACAAGATAATTCATTAATTTAATTATGATAAGATATAATTGGGATCATAAGAGTATGATTTTGAATCATGTGATGTAAATTATATGTATGTTTGTGGTGTTGAATCATATGTTAGTTCTTATGTGAATTTTATGCAATTTGGATCATATGTTAGTTCCTATGTGAATCCTATGCAAGTTGAATCATATATCTTATGCAAGTTTGTGGTGATTGGATCATATATTCTTATATGAATCTTATGCAAGTTTGGGTTGTTAAAATATATGTGAAACATGTATATGCATATGCTAGTTTATGTGACATTAATCTATATGTTTAGATCCATATGCAAGTTCACACCTTTATGATTAGATCCATAAGCAAGATTATATCTTTATGTTTAGATCTATATGCAAGATTACATCTTTATGTTTAGATCCATATGCAAGTTCACACCTTTATGTTTAGATCCATATGCAAGTTCACACCTTTATGTCTGGATCTATAGTAGTACATAAATTTTGAAAGTTTATGTCCATCACCTATGCTAGTTTTGTATCATATGCTAGTTTGAATGAAATTCATATGCAAGTTAATTGCTATGTAATCTTATGTCATGATCCTTTGATCTATTTTATGTGTTATGTGATGTTGTTTTTCTTTTTATGAGTTAGACTATTTGCGAGTCTAATGAAAACGTACGAATAACGTGGGGATGATGGGATAATATTGAATATACATAAAAATGTGAATTGGCATAAATGGCCTTAAAAAGGCATATATTTAATTTAAGACATTAGTTGGCATAATTGGTATTTATGGACATAATTTTAAGAGACAATTATGGACATAAATAAATTTGGAATTTATTTAAAAATTTGAATAGGGATATTAATCCAATTTGGGGTTAAATAAAGATGTGTAATAATAAACCGCCTAAGACACGAGGTTAGACTCTTTTGTGGTGTAAGACTGCCCGGACCCGCCCGGCAAATCCAGCAACCACAAATGCCAGTCTAATGTGAGAGGTCAAAGGCACGAATTAAATGCGTAACAGTTGTAAAGACACAAGGTTAGGCTCTTTGCAATATATGACTGCCCGGACCCGCCCGGCAAATCAAGCAACCGCAAATGTCAGTCTAATGTGGGAGGCCTTTACAAGGTTACAGTTCTAATGAATTAAGTAACACTTAACCAGATAAACATGTGGTGGGACATGAGGGGTTAAGTGGGTGCCTTGGGTGGCATGGGAAATTAAGTGGGTGCCTTGGGTGGTATGTGAAATACGATTAGACGCACTTAACCAAGTTGAAACATGTAAGAAGACATGAATAAAAATGGGGTTAAGTGGGAAACTTTAGTGGGGACCAAGCATATGTGGAAAGCTTGTGTCGTGCGTGGGGGGCCCTTTTCAAACCAGTAACCCATTAAGTATCTTTGTGAGCTCAACCCAAGTCGAGGACGGGACACGCTTACCAGATTTGATTGTAAGAGATCAAAACAGGTTAGCGGTGGCAATGCAAGTCCAACGGGGTCATGTGCGTGCGTGGGCCCGGGCTAGTAGGTAAGACGTTGTTTCATCATGTAGATATAAGTCGTGCATCTTTAGTGGTATCGGGTTGCCACTTTGGGGAGCGATACACCCCACTATGGGACCAACACGGGTATCTACGAGTTAGGGAGCCGATCGAATGGGGGTAGTGGGTACAACTAGAAGAGATAGGGGCATATGGCACCTATGAAGGCAGCTAGGGGTACACAAACTTCCATTATCATTATTAAGTTCTGTATGCGGGATCAACTTTTAGGGTGACTAGTGGTGGTGCAGTATAGTAATTATCCTATAGTGATTAGGAACGAGATTAACGCCAGAATATTCCTCTTATTTGCTTTGTCATGCCCACTTATTTCATGGTCATATCTTATCTTACCAGTTTATGCCTTATCCTAGTTACTTTAATAATTAAATTGTTAAAGTTATTATACTCGCCAGACTTTACGTCTGACCCCCTTGTTTTCGCCTCTTTTCTTCCTTCCCCCCCCCAAGGTTCTCAGAGTGGGACTAGTACTAGTGGAGCTTGATCTTGGATCTCTTTCTCTCTCTTTTGGAAGTGCTTGGATTGCTGAAAGTAAAGTTCAGCTCATCTCTTTTATGGCTACTTGTGTTGGGGTTTATGCTTTTTATTTTATGTACTCTGAAACAATCTATCAAGATGGATATTAAGTGTACTTGGTTTATGAAGTTGTTGTAATCAAAATATTTTTTCGCTGCAATAAAAGTTGTTTTAAAATTTTCAAGTACCATTATTTATATCTGTCTTGTTATATTCTGTTCTATACACTAAATACGCTCCATGGAAGTTAATGCATTCCCTTTGTGAGTGACATTAATGGACGTGGGGTGTTACACGTGGTATCAGAACTGAAGGTTACCAGACCAGATATGAATTTTGAAAAACTATTTTTCGAAAAGCATTTTATAAATAAATGCTTTCAAAAGTATGTTTTAAGGAAAGTATTTTCAAGAGAAAAGTTTGTTTTAAAAACATAACCCCCAAGAGCCATATATCTTTCTTTCGAGTTCTCCATTTTGAATCTCTTCATTTTCTTTTCAGCATGTCTGGAATTCCTGAGATACCTGAGGGATACCGATACCAGGATGGTTTAGAAGGTATCTTGAAGCTAGGGCTAATGTCGCAGGCCCAGCAAATGCTCCTCCTCCTCCCCGTGTTGATACTTTTGCAAAGATATGCAAAGATTTTAGAGCAATGGTTGGGAAACCATTTCACGGATCAGAGACGTTTGTTGAAGCTCGAAATTGGCTTAAGGAGGTGGAAGATCTATTTGGTATTTTCGAAGTAGAAGATGGAAGGAAGTTCCAATTGGCTGCTTTGTTAATGAAAGACGAAGCCTCGTTTTGGTGGGAGCTCACGAACGGAGAGCGTCCGGTGGAGACATGGATGGATTTCAAGCGTAGGTTCGAAATGAAGTTTCTCTCATGAGCAGAAGAGTATTTATATATATGGAAAGATTTTTGGCGTTGAAGCAAGGGGATTTTCAGTAAAGGAGTACGTCAACAAGTTCAATCAGTTGGCGAGATTTGGTTTGGACTTGGTAAACACACCTGAGAAGAAGGCCTTAAGGTTCGTTAAGGGTTTAAATGAGCCACTACATGGGTTAGTTATGACCCACATTCCTATGGGGGCTACCTTTGAAAAATTAGTTGACATAGCGCTTATGCATGAGGAAGAGAAAGGTGCTAATGCTAATAAAGCACCAGAGAAGAAAGGGGACCAAAAGAAACCACAACAACAAAACAAGAAAGGCGAGAAGAACAATAATGGCAAAGGAAAGAAGAAGTGCTTTAATTGTGGGACACCAGGCCATCTGAGTAAAGACTATCGGAAAAAGAAGAAGACTGGTTGTTTCCACTGTGGAGAGGCAGGTCATCTAGTTAAGGACTGCCCAAGGAAACAGGGGCAGGGGCAAAGAACTTCTGCAGGGCAGCTTCAGGCTCTCATGGCACCAGGGCAGGCGAGAGGGCAGACTCAGGCTCTCATGGCACCAGGACAGGAGAGAGGTAGAAACATTTCCGTTGAAAGTTTAGTTTTTCTGTTTGATTATCCTATTCGTACGTTGTTTGACTCTGGCGCTTCACACTCGTTTGTATCTGCTTCGTTAGTTGAAACACTGCACCTAAATACTAGTCTAGTTACGGATCCCATAGTAGTCTCAAATCCTATTGGTTGTTCGGCTCATCTTTCTATGATTTGTCGGGATTTGAGAGTGTCTATCTTGGACGTTGGGTTTGAATGCAACGCTTTGTTCTTGGCTTCATGGGCTACGGCTTGATTCTAGGTATGGATTGGCTAACTAGATACGGTGCCATCCTAGATTGTGAAAGAAGGGTAGTTAGATTGTTGACTCATTGTGGAAAGACCCTTGATATTTCTTGTGACCCTAGAGGTCCAGTAATGCTTAGCTACCTAGAATCCCTTGGCGCATCCAACGATGATTTGAAATCTGTTCGTGTGGTCCGTGAATATAGTGACGTCTTTGACAAAGTTCGAGGTTTACCCCCGAGGTGTGAGATAGACTTTCGAATATATCTAGTAGATAATGCAAAGCTAGTTGCATTACCAGTGCGCCACTTGGCGCCGAAAGAGAGAAGATAACTCAGTAAGCAGTGAAAGAATTGCTTGAGAAGGGGTTCATAAGAAGAAGTATTTCAAAGTGGGGTGCTCCAGTCGTTTTTGCTACAAAAGCTGATGGTTCACTTAGATTTTGCGTGGACTATAGAGAGCTAAATAAGCTAACAAAGAAGAACAGACACCCATTGCCGAGGATAGACGATCTATTCGATCAGTTGGTGGGTGCTTCAGTTTTTTCTCAACTGGATTTAGCTACAGGGTTTCATCAGCTAAGGGTGGATGAAGATAGCATCGATAAGACTGCCTTTAAAACTCCTGACGGTTTCTTTGAGTGGCTCGTCATGCCTTTTGGTTTGACGAATGCACCCACATACTTTGTTGACTTAATGGGTAGGGTGTTTAGGGAGTTTCTAAACAAGTTTGTGGTAGTCTTTGTAGACGATATTCTGGTTTTCTCTAAAAATGAAGAAGAGCACGCCTTACATCTTAGGGAAGTCTTAGAGACCCTACGAGCGCATCAGCTAAAAGCTAAGTTCTCCAAGTGCCATTTTTGGAGAAAAGAAGGGAGGTTCTTAGGATACGTGGTCTCTAAGGAAGGGATAGCTGTGGATCCCGCCAAGGTGGTGGCAATCCAAGATTGAAAAACTCCTAAGAACGCAACAGAAGTAAGAAGCTTTTTAGGGCTGGCTGGCTATTATAGGAAGTTCGTTAAGGACTTCGCGAAAATATCAGCCGCTCTCACTCGATTGACGAAGAACTTGACTTTTTCTTGGGATGTTGACTGTGACGATGATTTCCAACGTCTGAAGAGGGCTTTGATGACCGCTCCAGTTTTAGTTTTTTCAGACGGGAGTAAGACATTCACTGTATATACCGATGCTTGCGGGACAGGGCTTGGCACAGTTTTAATGCAAGAGGGAAGGGTGATATGCTATGGTGGAAGGCAGTTGAAAGCCCACGAGAAAAATTACCCTACCCACGACTTAGAGTTGGCGGCCATAGTTTTTGCGCTTAAGTCATGGCGTCATTATTGGCTTGGCGAGAGGTTTGAGTTGTATACAGACCATAAGTCGCTAAAGTACTTATTCTCTCAGAAGGACCTAAACTTGAGGCAACAGAGATGGATGGAGTTTTTGGCATCCTACGATTTTGAGATTGCATATACCCGTGGCAAGGGTAACATTGTAGCTAGCGCCTTAAGTAGAAAGAAGTTAACTTTAAGTCCTTTGTTCGTAGAGCGGCAGAGTTTGGAGTATATATATCTTCCTTTGACTTCAGACCCTCTGTCGATTATCTACCCGGATTATTGGCATCGTTAGAGGTGCAACCAACACTTTTGGGTCGAGTTGGAGAGGCCCATCGAAATGACCCACAATTGGTTGATATAGTAGGCAAGCTTATAGGAGGGGAGTCCTCGAGTCATCTGAATAGATATGCTATAGATGAGAGAGGTTAGCTACGTAGAGATGGAATACTTTGTGTACCACAAAACGAGAGTTTGAAGAAGGCAATTCTTGAAGACTCACATCGCTCTAAGATGACCATACATCCCGGTGGTGATAAGATGTATAGGGATATGAAGCGAGTTTTCTTTTGGGCCGGAATGAAGAAGGACGTGGCCGAGTTCGTTGCTAGATGCTTAGTGTGCCAACAAGTCAAGGCGGAGCAAAATAAGCCCGGAGGTTTGCTCCACCCTTTAGAGATTCCTCTTTGGAAATGGGAAAACGTTTCCATGGATTTTGTAGATGGGTTACCAAGATCAAGGAAGGGTAATACGGGGATTTGGGTAACTGTAGATCGACTTACTAAAAGTGCCCATTTTATTCCCGTTAAAAGTAGAAGGACCGTCGCATGGTTAGCATCCGTTTACCTTCGAGAGATAGTCCGTTTGCACGACATACCCTCTAGCATTGTGAGCGATAGAGATCCCATTTTCATGAGCGAATTTTGAAAAAGCTTACAAGAGGCGGTTGGAACACAATTATGCTTAAGTACCGCTTATCATCCTCAGACGGACGGCCAAACCGAGAGAGTAAATTGGATTCTAGAAGACCTTCTAAGGCCATGCATCCTAGACTTTGCAGGAACATGGGAAGAACATCTTCCACTAGTAGAGTTCGCCTATAATAATAGTTTTCAGACTAGCATTGGCATGGCACCTTTTGAGGCTCTTTATGGATGACCGTGCCGATCACCTACTTGTTGGTGGGAATCCACAGACAAGGTTTTTCTTGGACCCAACATGATTAGGGAGACTTCGAGAAGATAGACCTGATTCGACGACGAATGAAGACGACGCAGGACCGACAGAAGTCATATGGTGATAGGAGGAGAACCGATCTTGAGTTCAATGTTGGGGACATGGTTTTTGTTAACGTGTCACCGTTGAGAAACGTAGTCCACTTTGGATCAGTAGGGAAGTTGGCACCAAGGTTCGTAGGACCCTTTCCAATTATAGAGAGGATTGGGAAGATGGCGTATAAAGTAAAGTTACCAGAGAAGCTCAGCGGAGTTCATGACGTTTTTCACGTTTCGCATTTGCGTAAGTGTTTGCATGATACGGCAGAAGTGGTAGAGCCGAGCACGCTCGAAGAAGTGGAAGTAGAGCGCAATGCCACGATCAGACAAGCTCCTACACGCATTCTCGGATCGGAGGTCAAAAAGCTTCGCAACAAAGAGGTCAAGTTGGTCAAAGCGTAATGGGGAGATGATCAAAGAGACGCGACTTGGGAGACGGAAGATAAGATGCATACGCTGTACCCTTTCCTTTTTGAGGGTATGTTTTATTTTCCCCTTTTTCTACCGCTTTGTTGATACTTTTCCTATCCTTTAGTATTATCTTTGCGATGACATATTCGATCTTTAGTTAGGAAGAACCCAATGGTTGCAAACATGTGTTTGAGACTTATGTTTGATGGATGCAAATGGATGCAAGTGGTTGCTAGTTGTTGCTCGTGGATGCATGTACACACACCTTAGGCACTAGATCGGCTCAATCACCTTCATATTGCATATAAATGTGTGTGCATATTTAAATAAATGGATGTATAATGGTTGTGTTATCATATGGATGCTGCATTTTGATGAATGGTTGTGCACACATGTAGAAATAATGTGTATCGATAGGATTCTTCTGCATACATAATGGACGCATGGCACTATCAAGGTTTGCATTAAGGAGGTCAACTGAATCAGTAGACCACTTGATTTTGCATTAGATAAGGAACATATACACACACTTCTTGTATATGTTCATACAGCATTAGAAATCTTGTAAGGACAATGGATGCCTGTGTTTGATGGTTGAGTAGATGGATCATTGGATGTTAGGATATGCATTCTCCTTAACTTGGAGATTTCGGGGGCGAAATCCTTTAAGGACGGGAGAATGTAACACCTCGAAATTTTAAATATTAAAGTTAACAAATTAAAGAATACTTAATTTCAAATGTGGGAATTAAGGGAAACGGGTTACGCCATTGCGTTCTTCTCGGAATTCTGCTTAAGATAGAGTCCGAGTTTGCGTAAAATGGACATCGTATGAAGGAGATATGGATGAACGAAGTTAGGCAGAAAAACCAAAAAAAAGACCAGATTGCACTGGCGCACTTGTGAAGTGCTCCAGTACAAAAATGCACTGGTGCACCTGCTAAGTGCGCCCAGGTCGGGCTAAAAGCATGCACAGATTTCTGGAATGTTCTGATCCGAACAGTGAGTCATTGTTGAGTCACAGGGCTTAGGTGGCTATCTGAATGGTTCTGGTAATTCATAGGTTAATCCGACGGCTCTTAATTAATTAATCTTCTATAAAAACACCCTAAACCCCTAACTCTAATCACTCAAATTCATATCAAGAGCCGCCATGCCGTTAATGGAGAACCTAGAGTAGCCGTCATACACTTTCAACCCTAAAGCAAGATAGAGGCCTGAATCAAAAATCAAATCTAATCTAAATAACAACTAAGTCAACATCAAAGGCAAGCAATTCAGTTTCAGAATACAAATCCCAGAAAGACAAGACTATTCTTTTTGATTGTGAGTATGATAGCTTTCACAAGATAATTCATTAATTTAATTATGATATGATATAATTGGGATCATAAGAATTAAGTAACACTTAACCAGATAAACATATGGTGGGACATGGGGGGTTAAGTGGGTGCCTTGGGTGGCATGTGAAATACGATTAGACGCACTTAACAACGTTGAAACATGTAAGAAGACATGAATAAAAATGGGGTTAAGTTGGAAACCTTAGTGGGGACCAAGCTTAGGTGGAAAGCTTGTGCCGTTCATGGGGGGCCCTTTTCAAACCAGTAACCCATTAAGTATCTTTGTGAGCTCGATCCAAGTAGAGGATGGGACACGCTTACTGGATTTGATTGTAAGAGGTCAAAATGGGTTAGCTTTGGCAACGCAAGTCCAACGGGTCATGTGCGTGCATGGGCCCGGGGTGGTAGGTAAGACGTTGTTGCCTCGTGTAGATATAAGCCTTGCATCTATAGTGGTATCGGGTTGCCACTTTGGGGAGTGATACACCCCACTGTGGGACCAGCACGGGTGTCTACGAGTTAGGGAGCCGATCGAATGGGGGTAGTGGGTACAACTAGTGGAGACAGGGGTAGACGGCACCTATGAAGGCAGCTAGGGGTACACGAACTACCATTATCATTATTAAGTTCTGTAGGCGGGATCAACTTTTAGGGTGACTAGTGGTGGTGCAGTATAGTAATTATCCTATAGTGATTAGGAACGAGATTAACGGCAGAATATTCCTCTTATTTGCTTTGCCATGCCCACTTGTTTCATGGTCATATCTTATCTTACCAGTTTATGCCTTATCCTAGTTAGTTTAATAATTATATTGTTAAAGTTATTATACTCGCCAGACTTTATGTCTGACCCCCTTATTTTCGCCTCTTTTCTTCCTCCCCCCCCCCAGGTTCTCAGGGTGGGACTTGTACTAGTGGAGCTTGATCTTGGATCTCTTTCTCTCTCTTTTGGAAGTCCATGGATTGCTGAAAGTAAAGTTCAGCTCATCTCTTTTATGGCTACTTGTGTTGGGGTTTATGCTTTTTATTTTATGTACTCTGAAACAATTTATCAAGATGGATATTAAGTGTACTTGGTTTATGAAGTTGTTGTAATCAAACTATTTTTTCGCTACAATAAAAGGTGTTTTAGAATTTTCAAGTACCATTATTTATATCTGTCTTGTTATATTCTGTTCTATACACTAAATACGCTCCATGGAAGTTAATGCATTCCCTTTGTGAGTGACATTAATGGACGTGGGGTGTTACACTGAGCATTCCCACACTGAGAACCAGGGGGAAGGAAGAGAGAGAAAAGGAAACAAAACGGGTCAGACATAAAGTTTGGTAAGTCCAGTTACTTTTAGCATATAAACAAGTTAAAGCATCATGACAAGTATAAAAACTGGATGAGAGATAACAGTGTCACATGATAGGTAAAACAAACTGAAAAGGATAAGAAGGATGAATAGAACAGAACATATTATGCTTCTCAAATTCTTTTCTCTACACTAATACTAATATAACAGAAACAGAATGATCCCAACAGAAAAAAATGGTAGACTTAGGTGTACTTCTAGTGATGGGTTTTACCCCTAAACGATAATAACCGGAAACCCAACAGAAATAACGGGAGTTACCCTAAACAATAATAATGGGCTCTTAAAAAGGCAGGACTAGATGTACCCTAATTACTAGCCCCAATCGATAGGCTCCCTATCCCTTAGATACTCGGTGCTGGCCCCACATTAGGATGTATCACTTCCTAAATTGGTAACCCCTTTCCCCGATAGGCACAACCATATCTACTGATGTCATAGCGACTTAATTTCCCGACCAGTCCGGACTCATGCACGCACATGACTCCATTGGAATGCGCCGTCAACACCCCCACCCATATGAACCTCTTATAATCAGCTTAGTAATCGTGCCTCTGACCCCTACCTAGTTCGGAGTCCCCCTTTGGATACCAGTATGGGTTACTGGCTGATACGGGTCCCACACAATAGATGATACAAGCCACCCCCTAGGCTTGCATCCCCACTACTAGGATTTTGACAGGTGATGCTTAACAGATTAACAAGCTTGCATAACCCCAACATATAAAACATGTTAAGTTTATCGGGTTTATATAACCCCCACAGATTTAATAAATTTACAGATTTAACAGGTTTAATTAACCCCACAGATTTAACAGGTTTACTTAGCCCCACGGATTTACTTAACCCCTTACCCTTAGATTGTAATTAACGAAAGTAATCTACAATCTTTTATCCCCGGATTGTAATTAACGAAAGTAATCTATAATCTTTTATCCCCGGATTGTAACTAACGAAAGTAATCCACAATCCCTTACTCCTAAATTGTAATTAATGAAAGTAATCTACAATCTTTTATCCCTGGATTGTAATTAATGAAAGTAATCTACAATCTCTTACTCCTAGATTGTAATTATGAAAGTAATCTACAATCTTTTATCCCCGGATTGTAATTAATGAAAGTAATCCATAATCCCTTTATATTATCCATTGTCTGATTCCATAGTTACAATAACATGTTTTACTTAATATGTAATTAAGTAAACTTCATCTCAATTCACCCGTTTTTTGTTTAACATGTCACTTATTATTTATGATTAAATATGACTTATTTAACCTCATATATTCACCTCGTTCTTTCTTATTTAATCATAATTCCGTATTACATTGTCACTACAACATGTCTTGTTTACTTATTAACTTAGTTCTCTTAATTAAGGTCTACTAATAAGTTTCTTTTCCATTTATTATAACTTATGTTATAATTTCCACTTGTACCTAGGGCAAGCCTATCTATTATAGAACATTTTCATTAATGTAATTAATTATAATAGGTTATTATCATTCCCCGTTCATGTACGTTAATGTACCAGACCTCTCACATTAAGTTGACCGCTTGTGGATGCTGGATATGCCAAGCGGTTCCGGGCAGACTTCTACCACAAGCTGGACTTAACCTCATGTCTTAGTATGGTTACATACATTAAATTAACCACTTATGAATGATGGATTTGCTAGGCGGTTCCGGGCAGACTTCTACCACAAGTTGAATTTAACCTCGTGTCTAAGTGCGGTTACAATTTCTTAACTGCCATAATTGTATTAATAATCTTCTTGGTCTAATAATCCTATTTAGGAATTACTCATGCTCATAATAGGATTTTCAATTAAAGTATTCAGTTTCAATAGATTTCAGCAGATTAGTCATTTCAACAGATTAAACATTTTCGCAAGTTACAGAAAGTTACTTGCCGTTTCATTAACATGTTCCACTTAATCTTAAATCAAACCTACAGATTTATATGCCCTAAAATACGGTCATAATTCGCAAGATAACATATGCCCCATGTTTTAATCTTACATTACAGTATAGATTATGCCCCCAAATCCTAGTCATGATTCATAATGCAAGTTATGCCCCAAATCTAACTATCCCAACTATTCCGAATTTCGTCCGTTTGCATATTTCAGCGATAGGCCTAGGCTATAAAAATAAAAAGGGAAAGAGGGAGAGAAGAGAACAGAAATAGGAATAATAACAGAATAGAAATATGATAACAGAAATAGGCATATCGGAAATAGGCATATAAGAACTAAACAATAGATCAGATGTACAGAGGAATACATGTAATGACAGATCTGTTTAGGTATGAATCTTAGCAGGCATAGGCTTAGATCCAGATTTATAAACATGTCAGGATAACTTTTTAAATGTTTATATCTAAAAGCAACATAAACTCACAGAGACTGGATCTAAAGAACTGAGAAAAGAGAGTTGATGTTGTAGCAGAGATTCTTGTATACGTATAAGTCGTTGTTGTAGAAGAATAAGCTAATTTAATCTGAGCAAGGGCAACATCTCATTGTCTCCATTGTTTTGGATGAATAAAACAATAAAAAAGAGGTCCTATTTATAGCCTAAAGCCAACGAATCAGGTCTAGAAACAAATCCAGGTTCAGAGAATGGATCTGGCCAGATCCCCGGGTGGGTCGACCCTAGGGTCGACCCCCACGGGGTATGGGTCGGCCCGAACGACTTGATCACCCGCGTGGTTTCTCGCTCTCTGATTTTAAATATTCTGGACTGGTTTGTTTTTATATATATATATTTCTTATATGTACACAAACGTCAAAGCTTAATAACTTCTTCATACGATGTCTGTTTTTTGCAAACTCGGAGTCTATCTTAAGCAGAATTCCGAGACGAATACAATGGTACAGTATGTTTTACATAATTCTCAATATTTAATTAAGTATTATTTAGTTTATTATTATAGTGTCCTTTGAAATTACGGGGTGTTACATTCTCCCCTACTTAAAGGATTTCGTCCCCGAAATCTTTATGTTACAAAGAACGTATATCCTAACAACCACGTCCACCTACTCATTCATAAATCATAGGCATTCATTGTCCTTAAAAGATTTCTAATGCTTATATAAACATATGCGATAGTGTGATTTCCTTACACTAATGCGAAAAATCAGGCGGTCTACTGATTCAGTCGACCTCATTAATGCAATGTATGTTGGTGCCATGAATTCAGAATGTATGCAAATAGTCCTAGTATATCATGTAAATGCTATATGTGTGCACAATCATCCATTCAAATGCAACATTCAAGTGATGATACATCCATTTCTATCCATAAAAAAATGCATACACATCCATATGCAGTATGAAAGTGGTTGAGCCGATCTAGTGTATATATGCATCCTCGAGTAACCACTAACAAACACTTGCATCCATCAAACATAACATGTCTCAAACACATGTTTACATCATTTGGTTTCCTACCTAAAGGTCAAAGATTCGATCGATAGGATATACTAAGATGACAGAAACAAGTAGTGTAAAAGCTTTGGAAAAAGAAGTTAAGAACATACCCTTGAAAAGAAAAGGGTACGAAGCGTGAATCTTGTCTTCAGACTCTAAAGTTGCATCCTTGCGGTCTCCGCCCCATTGAACTTTCATCAACTTGACCTCTCGACTGCGTACCTTCTTAACCTCTGATCCAAGAATACGGGTAGGAACTTGTCTAACTGTCTCTTTCCGTTCTACCTCTACTTCCTTAAGCCTACTCGGTTCAACTACTTCTACGGTATCATGCAGACACTTCCGCAAATGAGAAATGTGGAAAACATCATGAACACCATCCATTCTCTCCGGTGGCTTTATTCTATAGGACATTTGACTTATTCATTCCACTATGGGAAATATCCCTACAAACCTTGGCACCAATTTCCCTACAGATCCAAAGCGAACCACATTCCTTAGAGGTGATACTTTGATGAAAACCATGTCCCCCACCTCAAACTCAATATCGGTCCGTCTCTTATCTGTGTATGACTTTTGCCTATCCTGAGCTATCTTCATGCATCTGAGGATAAGATCAATCTTTTCTGAGGTTTCCCAAACCATCTCAGGTCCAAGTAGAAGCCTATCTCTGCTGTCTCAATTTGAGATCCTTCTGTGAGAACAGATACTTGTGCGACTTATGGTCTGTGTATAATTAGAACCTTTCCAAGCAGATACTTTCGCCAAGCCTTAAGCGCGAATACTATAACAGCCAATTCTAAATCATGGGTAGGGTCGTTCTTCTCGTGAACTTGCAACTGTCTACCACCATAACATACTACCCTTCTCTCTTGCATCAAGACGACACCAAGGCCCGTACCACATGCATCCGTGTATACTGTGAACTTCTTGTTCCCGTCAGGCAAAGTCAGAACTGGGGTTGTCATTAGAGCCATTTTTAATCACTGAAAAGAATCCTCACAGTCTACATCCCACGAAAAGGCTAAATTTTTCTTCGTTAGTCCGGTGAGTGGGGCCGATATCTTTGCGAAGTCCTTAATGAACTTCCTATAATAGCCCGCTAAACCAAGAAAAGTCGTCAACTCTGTTGCATTCTTTGGAATCTTCCAATCTTGTACTGCAACTACTTTCACGGGATCCATTGCTATCCCATCCTTAGAGAACACATGCCCTAGAAATCTCACTTTCTTTCTCCAAAAATGACAATTGGAGAATTTCTCCTTAAGCAGGTGCGCTCGGAGAGTCTTCAAAACTTCCCCTAAATGTTGGGCATGCTCTTCCTTAGTCTTTGAGAAGATCGGAATATCATCCATAAAGACCTCAACGAACTTATTCAGAAACTCTTGGGACACCCTACTTATCAAATCCACAAAATACGCGGGTGCATTCCTCAACCAAAAAGGCATGACTAGCCAATCGAAGAAACTATCTGGAGTTCTGAAAGCGGTCTTGTCTGTACTATCCTAGGACACCCTCAACGGATAAAAACCCGTGGACAAGGCTAACTTAGAGAAAACAGATGCACCAACAAGCTGGTCAAATAGATCATCTATCCTAGGAAGTGGGTGATGATTCTTCTTAGTGAGTTTATTCAACTATTTGTAATCCATGCATAAGCGAGGCGAGCCGGCCGCCTTTGTTGTAAAGACGACTGGAGCACCCCATTCAGATATGCTTCACCTAATAAAACCCTTCTCAAGTAGCTCCCTTACTTGCTTGTTGAGCTCCCTCCTTTCCTTAGAAGCCATGTGGCACACAAGCAATGCGACTGGCTTCGCATTGTCCACCAAGTATATCCGAAAATCGATCTCGTGCCTCGAAGGTAAGCCCCTAACCTCCTCAAAAACATCCGAATACTCACAGACTACTGGTACAAATCGTAGATCATCGACAGATGCTTCAAGTGATTCTAGGAAACTAAGCATGATAGACCTCTTTGGGTCACAAGAAATCTTGAGAGTCCTTCCGCGGAAAATCAAAAGTCTAACGACCCTCTTCTCACAATCCAGAATGGCACCATACATGGCTACCCAATCCATCCTTAGAATCAGATCATAGCCCATAAAACCAAGCACATATGCGTCGCACTCAACTCGACGCCCAACGCATATATTCTCAAACCCCGACAAATCATAGAAAGATGAGTCGTGCTCCCAATGGGGTTTGAGACAACAACAAGATCCAAAACCATAATAGTACTAAGGTGTAGAGACTCAATCCACATAATCGTATATAAAAGAATGTGAATTGCCATAATCAAAAAGAGTCCTAACAGGATGTTCGGAAAGAGAAATAAAATCTTCAATAGAAACTTTACTACCTCCGTCTGGTCCACTACCCTCGAAAGCATGCACCGGCTCTCCAGATGGTCTTGTCTTTTGCCCTTGTCCATGCTTCTTCGGGCATTCCTTAGTATAGTGTCCAACTTTACTATAGTTGAAGCAAACGTTCTTACTTTTTGGCAATCTTTGACCAAATGACCAAAGCGCTTACAACCATAACATTTCTTAGAGAAATTACCTAATTGCGACGGTGGGGGAACAACGGCTGCAGCTAGGGGTGGGACATCTCCTTGGCTCCCGGTAAATGTCGTAGCCTTAAGATACCTACGGAACCAATCTAATACTTGAACGCCCTCGGGAATATTCGGTTCCCCAGACATGCTGAAACAAAAAGGAAGAAGGATTCAAACAGAGAATCAAGAGATAATTTATATGGCTTTGGGGAGTTTATTTTTCAAAAAAGATTTTTCTTTGAAAGTACTTTCTTTTTGAAATCTTTTGCAAAAAAAATTCAAAACATTTTATTCGATCTTGTAACCTTCAGCTCTGATACCAAATGTGACACCCTACGTCCGTTAATGTCACTCTTTTTGTCAGAATGCATTAAGTTCAATGAAGCGTTATAAGTAAACAGAAAAGGAAACATCACAAGACAGATATTAAATAGCAGCGGAATTTAAAACTTTATTTTTCAACAGAAAACATCGTGGTCCAAAATCCAGTTACAACATAGGTCTGAAATACAGAAAACCCATTACATCAAATTAAAATATCCGCCTTGTACTAAAATCATCAGAGTACGTACAGTAATATAAAATCATAGTCCCCAAAAATAGCCATAGCAAGGTGGACAGGTAATCAAATCATTACATCTAAGCAGCATCAAGCAGAAACAAAAGAGAGGATCTTAATCAAGACTGAGTATTGGGGGGGGGGGGGAGGAAGAGAGAGAAAAGGAAACAAAACGGGTTAGGCATAAAGTCTGGCGAGTCCAGTTACATTTAGCATATAAACAAGTAAAACCATCATGACCGGGATAAAAGCTGGATGAGAGATAACAGTGTCACATGATAGGTAAAACAAACTGAGCAAGATAAGAAGGATGAATAGAATAGAACAAATTACACTTCTCAAATACTTTTCTCTACACCAATACTAGTATAACAGAAACAGAATGATCCCAACAAGAACAAATGGTAGACTTAGGTGTACTTCTAGTGATGGGTTTTACCCCCAAACGATAACAACAGGCAGCCCAACAGAAACAACCGGTGTTACCCCCAAACGATAATAACGGGTTCTTAAACAGGCAGGACTATATGTACCCTACTTACTACCCCCAATCGATTGACTCCCTATCCCGTAGGTACCCTGTGCTAGCCCCACAGTAAGATGTATCACTTCCTAAAGTGGCAACCCCTTTCCTCGATGGGCACAACCATATCTACTGATGTCACAGCGTCTTACTTTACTGATCAGTCCGGACCCATGCACGCACATGACTCCATTGGAATGCTTCGTCAACACCCCCACCCTTATGAACCTCTTATAATCAGCTCAGTAAGCATGCCCCTGACACCCACCTAGTTCGAGGTCCCCCTTTGGATACCAGTATAGGTTAATGACTGATACGGGTTTCACACAACATATGATACAAGCCACCCCCTAGGCTTGCATCCCCACTACTAGGATTTTGAAAGTTGATGCTTAACAGATTAACAAGCCCGCATAACCCCAACATATAAAACATGTTAAGTTTATCGGGTTTATATAACCCCCACAGATTTAACAAATTTACAGATTTAACAGGTTTAATTAACCCCACAGATTTAACAGGTTTACTTAACCCCACTGATTTACTTAACCCCTTACCTTTAGATTGTAATTAATGAAAGTAATCTACAATCTTTTATCCCTGGATTGTAATTAACGAAAGTAATCAGCAATCTTTTATCCTCGGATTGTAATTAACAAAATTAATCCAGAATCCCTTACTCCAAGATTGTTATTAATGAAAGTAATCTACAATCTTTTATCCCTGGATTGTAATTAACGAAAGTAATCTACAATCCCTTACTCATAGATTGTAATTAACAAAAGTAATCTACAATCTATCTTAGTTTAGTGAATGCTCTTTTGCCTCAAATAATCACGTGCGTTTATGGTCATGCACGTCTATCTTAGTTTAGTGAATGCTCTTTTGCCTCAAACTCCATAGGAAACAGCCACATTTCCACCTTTACATAAGTGAGTCTATCGAGAGTACTCCTAAAGGTACGTACTCCACTCCAAATATAGTGTAAATCTCATTAAGAGTTTCTATTGACTTATCCTTTAATCACTTTAGGAATACATGTCTCTTAGTATATAAAAATAACATGTTCAACCATTACCACTACACAACTTGATTTTACCCACTGTACCTAGTTTTTGGGATCTCTGGTCATTAGGTCAGGTTACCATTGTGCGAGACTCAACAATCTAAGGGCAATAGTTTCATTCTTTTAGAAGTGTTAAGGACTTTCTCCCTGTACAGTCCTTTCGTCAAAGGATCTGCCAAATTTTCATCACTACTTAAGTGATCCACTCTAACAATTCCTGAAGAGAGTAGTTCTCTAACAGTACTCTGCTTAGACGTATTTGTCTTCTCTTACTGTTATAATAACAGTACTGTACTTTTGAAATAGCCGCGATACTGTTGCAATGGATCAACACAGCCAGTATCAGTCTTTTCCCACATAGGAATCTCAGCTAGCAGATTTCTCAAGTAATTTGCTTCCATACTAGTTGTAGCTAGTACTATCATCTCAGACTCCATAGTAGGCTGAGCAAGAAATAACTCCTCCAGCAATGCTAAATATATAGCCACTGGTCATTTTTGAATCATCAGATAAAGTACTCCAGTTTGCATTGGAATAAACTTCAAGAACAGCTGGAAACTTTTCATAATGTAATTCAAGCTTTATAATTCGTTTTAAGGTGTATCATGAACCCCTCAATAGCATGCCAATGCTCTATACTAGGTCTACTGGTAAACCTGCTCAATAATCTCACGACATAGGCAATGTGGTCTAGTACAATCAGTGGCATACCGAAGGTTGTCAATGATGCTCGCATATTCGTACTATCTTACACCTTCACCAGTGTTTTTAAATAGCTTTACATTGAGATCATATAATGTACATGCAGATTTGTACTCAAAATAATTGTATTTCTTTACAATCTTCTCAATATAATGAGATTGGTTCAAAGAAAGTCCTTTTTCGGACCTTTTCATTTTAATACCAAGGATTACACTCGCTTCGTCTAGATCTTTCATGCCAAAATTGGCACTTAACAAAGATTTAACATTGTTTATTGCATGAACGTTTGACCCAAAAATAAGTAGGTCATCCACATATAAACAAGTGATAGCACAAATTTCATTCTTAGATTTATAATAAATGCATTTGTCACTTTCATTAACTTTAAAACCATGTGAGATTATCAAGTTAACAAATTTATCATGATATTGCTTACGGGCTTGTTTTAAACCTTATAATCATTTATCTAATTTGCAAACTTTATATTCTTAACCAAGAACTACAAATACTTCAGGTTGGTCCATATATATTCCTCTTCTAGTTCACCATTTAAAAAAGCAGTTTTAACATCCATTTGATGTATTATTAAATTATGAATAAATGCAAGTGAAATTATTACTTGAATGGATGTAATCCAAGTTACAAGTGAAAAAGTGTCAAAAAAGTCTATGTTTTCTCTTTGTTTAAAACCTTTAGCTACTAAACGTGCTTTATATTTGTCAATTGTTCCATTAGGTTTTAATTTTATTTGAAGTACCCATTTACAGCCTATAGATTTACAATTAGGTGGTAAATCTACTAAGTGCCAAGTCTTATTGGATTCCAAAGAATCCATCTCATCGTTTATAGCCTCTTGCAAAAAATCGGCATCTAAAGAAGAAAAGGCCTCTTGGAGGTTTAAGGGATCCTCCTCTATAGTAAAAGCACAAAATCTAAAAAAAAAGTCTTTTGCGGTTCTAGCTCATTTACTTCTTCTAGGTTCATTTTCAAAGTACTCATTAATTTTATTCTAATAGGCATGTGATTACTTGATAAGCCCCCACTATTCCTTTATTTAAAAGGAAAATTCGATTCATAAAAATCAGCACCATTTGATTCAATTATGTTATGTGTATTTAAGTCACAAAATCTGTATGCTTTGCTTTTAATAGCATAGCCAATAAACACATATTAATATGCTCTACTTGCCAATTTTATTCTCTTAGGGTCTGGAATATGAACATATGCCAAGCATCCCCAAGTACTAAAATATGACACATTGAGTTTGTAATTATTAAAAATTTCAAAAGGTGAAATTTTACTTTCTGATTTAGGGATTTTATTTAAAACATAATACACAGTTAATAATATATCCCTCCATCAATGTTTTCTGCACCTGAATTGTATAAAATGGCTACAACCAATTCGGTAAAGTAACTATTTTTTCTTTCAGCTTTAGCATTCATTTTAGGTGAATAAGGCGTAGTTCTCTCAAGTATTATACCATGTAGTTTATAGAAATTCAAAATTGAACTAGATTCATGTTTTGTTCCTCGATCACTATGAAGTCCCTAAATTTTCTTATTGATTTTCGGTTTTAGTTTTGAATGTTTTAAACATGTCAAATGCATCACTTTTATTTTTCATAATATATACATAAGTGAAATCAGAACAGTCATCAATAAAAGTGATAAAATAGTGGTTTCCATGTCTTGTAAATGTGCTATCAAGATCACATATGTTAGAAAGAATTAAATCTAAGGGTTCAGATTTCTATCAACAGATTTATGTGGTTTCTTTGTAATTTTAGCTTGAGTACATAATTCACATTTATCAAAATCAGTTTATGACAATTTGGGAATCATATCTAAAATGCTCATGTTATGAATTATATACGTTCATTAAGATGACATAATCTGGAGTGCCAAATATTAAAATTACACAACGTGCAAGTAGAACTGTTCATCATAATCCATACCTTCAGATAAGATCTCATGAGCTATTTTCTGAAGCTCGTGGGACTACATCTCTGCTAACCTGTCGTCTGTCATATGATATTTGAAGCAACTGACAACATACTTATTTTCCCCTGCCTCCTCCATGTTATACATCTTTTTCAGTGTCTCCCATATCTCCTTTGCTGATTTGTCGGAATTGTAGTAGTCGTACAGGTCATCACCGAGGCCGTTGAGAATGAAATTTTTGCAGAGGCAGTCCTACTCAATCTAAGTCTGGAGCTGCTTCGATTGTTCTATCTAGGAAGCCATTTGGATTGCATTAGCTTCATCGGGTTTCTCTGCCAGCTGCGGTTAGTTAGTCGTGAGCGCAACAACCACTTTTCTCATGGTTAGAAAGAACATCATCTTCTAACGCCAAAGTTTGAAGTGCAGCCCTTCGAATCTGAGCAGGGAAGTAGTGACATGAGGGGTCTGGAACGCGGAGGAAGGTGCAACGTCGTCAAAATTTGTTGTCGAAGCCATTGTTATTTTTTTGAATTGTCTTCCATATGTTGGAAAAAACAATGATTGAGTCACGAACAAAATCGCTCTCTTGCAGATGTTTTGGCAATCTGCTCAATGGTGCAAAGCAGTTCATACCTTTCACCGCCGCCTCTACGATAAAACATCCTTTTCTTCAATATCAATTCATTTGCACAAACGAATTGAGCCTGATTTGCAATCAAATTTAAAAAACTGTACTACTCTTTTCTTTTTGTAGTGAATTTTTTTCCAATGAAGATAAGGAGGTTTTTGAAGATAGAGAAAGATGGATTTGTTTTCTTCTTTTTATTGCTTTTTCTATTCCATTTCTTATATAGACAGAATGCAAAAATGTGATGTTCGCTATGGTAGTGGAAAGATGGATCACAATTAATGCCATAATAAATAAATAAATGGTTAAAAAACTGCAATTTATAACGTGTGAATTGTGTACGTTCAAAACTGATGAATGTTTTGTAACGGCACGATAATAAGCCAAATAAATATATGACCGCTATGCTAGCGCAACTGCTCAATCACAACAATGGCTCATATATATATATATATATATATATATATATATATATATATCTATGTGTGTGTTACAGTTAAGGCTGTAACGGTAACTGTAACGACCCGGAATTTTGGGGCAAATTTAAAATTTTTATTTTAGTTAATTTAATGGATTTATTATATTTAAAATAATTTATTTCAAATAACAACGACGAAAAATTTATTTAAATCGAAGTTAGAACATATAAATTTATTTTAATTATAAAATGAGCCTGAAATGGCGCGGTAATTTCAGTTTTTGATTTTAAACTTTGAAAAATTATATAACATTGATCTTAAGTCGGAATTGGATAAAACTGGACACGTTAGGACCATATTGACGATATCTTTCCAACCAATGTAAGAAATTAAAATTTCAGTTTATATTTTTTAAGTTATGGCTAATTCAAAATCTCATAAAAACGCTATAGAATTTATATATATATATATATATATATATATATATATATATATATATATATATATATATATATATATAATATAATATAAGACCTAAAACACTGCTTTTTTACGTACGAATGAATTGGGACTCGAAACCACTTCCATTGAGTTAAAATGATGTTTCTGCATTGAAAAAAATATAAAAACTAATATATTTCGATATTCCGAATTAATTATTAAAATAAATATTTTTAATATAATATATATACGCCTTAAAAATAGCCATTTTTTCAAATGGTCTCTAAATTCGACAAAATTAGTTTTGTTAGGACTATCGTCAAAACAAAGCTAGAAATAATTTTTCTGTAATTTTTGGAGTCAGTATGTGGGCGTTATTAATTTTTCATTGAAACGGTAAATTTTTAGACTTTAAAAATTCCTTGATAATTCATACGCACTCAGAATTTAACGAAACTAGTTTCTATGGATTCGTATTGTCGAGAAATAGTTATGTTCCAGTTTTCAGCAAAATTTTGTAACGTATGTATTCGTTCGGATTTTAAAACACCGAAAAGGACTTAAAATAATAAAATAATAGAAAATATGGGTTATTAATTAATGGGTTATATTACACATGGACTTAATTAAAAATTAACAACCTCTATATAATATCTCATAATTCCACCCTAACCATTTCTCTAAACATAATTCTAGCCTCCTTCTTCATCTCTCTCATGGCGGCTCACTTCTCCACTAAAATTTCTTTGCACAAAAGACCCTGAAATTTCAATAATTTATATCTCTCAATCCGTACACAATCAAACCAAACCATTTTTGGGTATTGTAGATCTTGTTGATCTTTACCTACCACAAAAATTCCGGAACCTATCGTCGCACGGATTCGCCGGAATCGATGGTCAAAGCCAGAAAATGACTTTCGGATTTTGGCGAATTCTAATCAAACGGTGAAGAATCAGGCGATAGCCCAGTTCAAGGAAATGTAGACGAGAGTTAGGCGAACAACTTTTCTTCAGAGAGTTGGTCTGAAAGGGGAAGGATTGGCGGGATCTTCGAGATGAAATAAGATGTGAATTCCAGCAAAGCTCAAAACTGTTTTGATTGATTTTCGGCGCTGGCGTGCGTTTTCTGTTGATGGAGTTCGAAGGTCAGAGGGGCGGCGTTGCCTGACGCATCCAACCATGGTGGTTCTCGACCCTGACATCAACGGTGATGGCCGAATTTCGGCACGAACGGAAAAAAGGGAACTCGAAAATTCCGACCGCCTGCGTTGTGTTGGAGGTGGCGGCTGGAGCTGGGGGTGCGTGATGGAACGGCGGAGCGACTAGTGGTGGTAGCCAACGGTATAGGGGGCTGTGGCAGCGGTGATCGGTGGTCAAAGGGGTGGAGCTCGGGTTTGACCTGTTCTGGGGTGAATTTTTTTTAATTATTCAAATATTTAATTTATTCAAACTTCGTAATTATATAACTCTCTCTTACGAACTCGAAATCTGACAATTTTAGATCCGCTGCGATCGTGGAGTCGAGAGCTTCGCAATGACACTAACTACGTTCAATTCTAAGTGAGTCGAAAATTTAGGTAATTTTCATAATTTAAATTATTCAAACTTCGAAAATTCATATCATTTTGATATGAACTCGAAATCGCGCAAAACAGGATTCGCCATGATCGTTGAGTCATAAGCTTCGTGTAGACACCAAATTCGTCAATTTTAGAGCATGTTGGATTTTGGGCCAAAATTGGGCCCGAACCGTCAATTAAAGCCCGACAAAGGTGAGAACTTTATCTCACTCAAGTTTTTGAACAGTTAATTATTTTTATTATTAAATATTAATTAATTATCTATGTTGGAATTATTGTTTGTTGGATAAATGTTGATTTGGATGACTGTTGTGAATTGTTTGAAATTTGAAATATGTAACATGTTGTTATGACATTTGTGATATTTAAACATGTTTACACTGCCATTTACAAGTTGCCTGACTTTTTCATGTTGATTGAACGATAAATTTTCACACATCGTCCAAAAGCACAATTAATAATATATTATTTGAATTTGTGTTGGTTGAAACCCCACACGGGTCTTGGGTTGATATTCTGATTACACATCGCCTTTGTGATTAATTTAAAATGCACTTTGGCTGTTATTGAAGTTTTATCATTATTGTGGAATTAACGCGATGTTTGAAATCCATATAATTAAAATTATATGGTAATGGATTGGGTCTCATTCCAATTTTAAATTAAAGGAATATTTTAATTTAATATTCAGTTAATGGAATTAATTGACGTATGAATTAGAAAGATTTTTTCCTTATTGTTTAAAAGTTATAATAAAAAGGATTCAATTAAAAAGATTACATCTTTAAGGTCAGTATGTTAAGATAAGAAGGTTTGATTTCAAAATTTGAACATTTTGAAAAGATTACTATTATTATAATATAATAATATAGAAAGTTAAATTTTTCATTAAAAATTGAAATGTCAGTTTGGATATTCGGAAACAAATGGTTTTATAAAATTAGTAACAATTTAATGTAAAGATCATATCTTTACTTTAAAGGGATGTTTTAAAATAATATTTTCAGTAAACTAATTATAATTATTAATTATAATTGTACTTGGACACGAGATTAGGTTACATTTGTGGTATAAGTCTACCCGGACACAATCAGCATATCCAGCAGCCACAAATGTTGGGCCTAATGTGAGGGGTCCAAGTGTGCAAATACGAAACGGGCCATGACACGAGGTTAAGCCCAACTTGTGGGATAAGTCTGCCCGGAACCAACCGGCATATCCAGCATCCACAAGTCGCAGGTTTAATGTGGGAGGTCTGGCCCAGTATAAAATGGATAAGATAATGAAATGGGGCTCTTTAATCTGTTTTAAATAGCAATGCCATTTTAACCTGAACATGTTTATCTATTTATTTTATCCATTTTATAATGAATATTAAAAGTGCTAATTTCAAAATTAATATTTTGGAAATAATATTGTTTTAATATGGTAATAGATAGAATATTCAATTTGGATTTAAAATTGAAATAAAAGTTGGAATCATTTTATAAACGAATTTATAAACATTTTAGAATATGTTTAGAAAGTAAATCGATGAAATATATAATATATATATATATATTATATATAATGGCCTGAATAGAACGCGCCGCGCAGCGACCGTTTGCGAATTTCGACCATTAACTTTAAATTGACGTAACTGGGAGATCCGACCGTTGGATTATCCTAAAACCGAAACCGTTGGGTTCGTTCGAAAAGAGCTTTCAATGGATATAAGAGAGTTGAAATCTAATGGTTAGATTTGGAGATATGTCCAAATCAATTTCAGAAAAGGTCGCTGTAAGTGCAGTTCGGTGGCCGTTATTGGAAACCGACTGTACGAGCAAAATAAAATTATTAAAAATAGGGAAAAAATATGTAAAATCATAGTAAATGTTTTAAAGGGGTTTTTGATGAAAATTCCAAGTTTATAAAGAAATCTTTATCAAAATTAGTGATTTATTTATTTTAATAAATTAATTAAAATAAATAAAAGGATTTAAATGGTTTTAATAAAACCAGGATTTTCCAATACACATATTGGAATGGATTTGAATGGAAATAATCTTCGGATTATTTCAGTATTGGATTCTGTGATTATACAGATATTATTGTGGGAATTTGGAAGATATTAATATCGTTATTCATGATTTGGTATACGTTAGTTTTCAGAATTTGATATTGAACATAAATCAATATAATTTCAATTCAAAGCACGGTATTTAATATCTGATTAGAATTTGGGTTTGTCGTGAATAGTGTCTTAAATAACACTGTTCTTAAACCCATTTGAGAAATAATAAATCTTTTAATTAAGATTTAAATAAGATTTCCAATTATTAAGCCTAATTGAAAATTAAGTGAAACTGACTTTTGGGTTGATTGTGAACAATATTTTTAAATGACATTAGTTCTTAAAACCCGATTGACAGTGAAATTTAGATTGGTAATTCATAAATCTTTTAATTAAGATTTGACGAAATATTCTAAAGAGAAGTTTTCAATTTAGTATATTAAATTGGAATATGATTTTGGGTTTATTGTGAGCAATGTTTTAAGCGACATTTGTTCTTTAACCCAGTTAAAGGCAAGATTATTTCTTGAAAGTTAAATAATCATTAAATAATGATTCTTGAAGATTAAAACTATATATAGTTTTAATAAATCTTTAATTGGATTGAATGAGAATAAAAGTAATTAAATTTACTTAATTCAAGAAACGAACGATAATGGAGTACCATTAGTTTTACTCCAAGCGATAGTTAAATCTTTAATTAGATTTGAATGATGAAACGGTAATTAAGTTTACCGTAACACATTGGGTGTTAAATATGGCGTACCACCAGTTTTACTCCATGGGTTGTATAGGTTGGAAATGGGGTATTAATAAATGATTACTTCGGTAAGGTGTCAATCCCGACTAGTTGAATAAACCTTAATTTGGTTTAAATTAAAATCAAAGAATATTCTTGATTGGAATGAGGCGTTGGTTGTGTTTTAAAGTAGATGATTTTAAATTGCGCAATTTATTCGGAAAGACCGGGTTTAACCCATTCTGAATAATTCATACGACGATTGAAGATCGATGATGAAGACGGTTATTGAAGACCGTGAAATTTCCATATCGAATGGATGATTATTGATATCTTGATTGGACCGTACACCCAAGATGAGGGAAAAATTGGTGACCAATCAGACGTATTTGGAGATCTACCGGATATGGTTTCGTTCAGACCCAGAACGGACCGGTAAATGGATTGCGTGTCTGACATTGTATTCCTTTATATTGTATTCGTTGATCTCTGCTAAATATGTATATGTTTGGTGTTGGAGAATTTATTCTCTTGCTTAACACCCTTCTCTGAGACGTACGAGCTTAAAGGTTATATATTGGCAGAAATCAATGGTATGGTATGGACTGACATTGTGGCATGCTAAGATGCAAATGATCAAGACTTTTGTTGAAAAGCAGATCCTTGTGGTTGATGATCAAAGCAATGCTTTAATTAGCGTAGCTTTGATTATAGTGTGATTTCGCGAGCCTCACACCCCGGTATGAGTCAAAAACGGGATATGGACCGTACGGAGTGCGCACGTTTCTTTCTAGCTAGAGTGGTGT
Source organism: Allium sativum (assembly GCA_030737875.1). Classification (NCBI taxonomy): domain Eukaryota; kingdom Viridiplantae; phylum Streptophyta; class Magnoliopsida; order Asparagales; family Amaryllidaceae; genus Allium; species Allium sativum. The sequence goes on along the minus strand of CM060926.1, from coordinate 7,791,516 downwards.
CAACGACTAACCAGCCCTGACATTTTTACTTATATGGATGCTGGATTATGAGGTACCTCAGATTTATAGGTTGTTAGTGGCCATATGGAGGTTCAAAGGAACAGAGAAACGTGTATTCAGGCATAATTAATCCACTAACATATGTGCGGACCGACCCTACTGTGACGACAAGGAATTTCGCTCGATCCGAATCAGTCGTTAAACCGATCTAGACCGTTCGAAACCCCTGATCGTTTGAGGACAGGACAAAACAGAACGCAGACGGAAGAACATTTCATTGCTATTACAACAATTCCATCAGATACAAGAATATACAGAGTATAAATGAATAAATTACATTAAATACATATCAGAGATTACAATAAATTACATTGCAGCGGAAAAAAATACAAAGCACAACTGAAGGTGATATACGGATACAGAGCTTTCCGGATATCAATCCAGCTGTAAACCAGGATCCTATGAATATAAATCTGCAAAACCAAAACTACTAGCTGCCCGTGTCGAAAATAGGGGCACCCAGAGTTTAGGTTAAAATAATAAACTCCAGGTCAGTCATGTGACTGGTGTGAGAACTAAAACAGTTATTTAAAACTTTACTTTAAAAGAGAGTAAATCAAGGGACCACGCCGTATAACACGGAACGGGTTTCCTCCCAAGAATACCAGTGCATAGAATAAACAATGCAATGCTTTTTCGAAAAATGAAGCTATTATAAGACCCAGGTCCCATCACACAATGCAACGCAAGCCGGAGGATAGGGTTTTCCCTTATAATAGCCAAACATGCTTGGTACGTTTAAAACAAATCATTTGATACTATAATAAGTGTATAGTGTCAAAAACAATTTCAATCATAAATATAAATCATAGACGGCATAGCATCCCATGCTACTATGTCGCCATACTAGGATCTACAAATAAAGCCGAAATATCTCGTATTGGAAATTGGATTTCCGTCATGAGTCGAGGCAAGGGGCAAGCTCCTCTCCGCTTCGAGACACTCTAGCAAATGTCCCAGGACTACACACTCTGGGTAACCCTTGGATCGGTTGGGCCGGTCCTCTCTTACGTTTGAGGATTGGCAATTCCTAAACACACGTTTCCCGGTCCTTACAGATCTATAATCGAGGCGCCTCATTCCAACAACCACAAAGGTGAAAAGTATATGAATGTCAGGGCTGGTAAGTCATTGACACCACCAAAGCTAGAAAGAAACGTCGTGTTCTCCCAACGGTCTGTATCCCGTTTTTAACTCATACCAAGGTGTGAGGCTCGCGAATCCACGCTATACACAAAGCTATGCCACGTAGGTCGTGCTTTGATCATCAACCACAAGACTTTGCTTTTCAACAGAAGCCTTGATCCATGCAACTCAGCATGCCACACAAGCAATTCATGCCATGCGATTGATATCTATCGATATATAACCTCTAAGCTCGTACGTCTCAGAGAAGGGCATTAAGCAAGAGAATAAATTCTCCGCCGCCAAACAGATATATATTCAACAGAAATCAATCAACACAGAATAAAATCCAATGTCAGACACACAATCCATTTAAAAGTTCGTTCTGGGTCTGAACGAAACCGGAGGCACTTTCCTCGCATATCCATCGATCTCCAAGTACGTCTGGACGACCACCAACTGATTCCCTCATCTTGGGTGTACAACCCAATCAAGATCATCAGTAATCACCCAAATGATGTGAAGACTTCTGGTCTTCAACCACCGTCTTCATCTTCGACATATCGTCGAATTGGTTATTCAGAATGGGTATAAACCCGGCCTTTCCAAACAACCCGCGTATATTAAAAACAAATGTTACACAAACACAACATACGCCTCATTCCAATTCAACAGTCACTAACCGCAAATTAGCAAGAGAACAATTTCCCAAATATTAACCCCGAAGGCCGAAACCAATATCAGATCAATACCCAGGAAACCATTCTTCTTAGCTAACCTACAGCTAGTTTCTAAATTTCATATTCTTTGGGAAAGGTTCCCATTAATTTTATCCAAGATAAATTCTTTAAAATTTATCCTTTAATCTTCCTTTGGATGTCATTTCAAACCAAATTATGGTTTTTCCAAACTAGTCGAGATTAGCGAACCGTACCGAAGTAATTATTTATTTTATTTCCCAATCCCAACCTATTCATCCCATGAAGCAAAACTGGTAATACTCCATATCTAACACCACGGTGTTATCGGTAAAATTAATTACCATTTCACGTTCAAATCTAACTAAAGATTTAACTATCGCTTTGGAGCAAAACTGGTAATACTCCATTCTCGCTCAATTTCTAAATTTGATAATTTAGATTATCAATTCACATTTCAATCTAATTACAAATTCATTAAAACTCCCTTTTCTGGGTTAAAGAACTAATGTCATTTAAAACACAGTTCACGACAAACCCAAATCACATTCTATGTATTTATCGGGTTAAAGAACAAGTGTCATTTAAAACACCCTTCACGATAAACCCACAAATCAATTCTATTTACAACCCATTTCATCTCCAATTTATTTATTTAAAAATAAATGGGTTTTAATTTCAGTTCGAAACTAGTTCATTTCGATAAAAATCTATTTTTATCTTTTCAAATCTGGAGTTTTTCAACCCAATTTTTCCCAAATCATTTCTTATGATTTTATACAAATTATTACTATTTTTAATAATTTTATCAAGGCCCGTACAGTCGATTTCCATCAACGGCCATCGAACTACACTTACAACGACCTTTTCCAAATTTGATTTGGACGTTTCTCCAAATCCAACCGTTAGATTTCAAATTTATAATATTCGTTAGAAATCTCTTTTCGATACGAACCCAACGGTTCCGGTTTTAGCAGAATCCGACGGTCGGATCTCCCGTAATATCCGTTCGAAGTCAATGGTCGAAATTCGCGAACTGCCGCGGCGCGGCGCGTTCTATTCAGGCCATTATATTATATATATATAATATATATTCCGTCGATTTCTATTTAAAACGAATTTTATAAATAGTTTAAATTCGTTTCAAAAACAATTTCTACTTCCATTTCAAATTCAAATCAAAATTGAATTTTTCCTTATCAATTCGTTTTAAATTCATTTCAATTCAATTTGAATTCATTTCAAATCGATTTTTATTCTATTTCAATTCGTTTTCAATTCAAATTCGTTTTCTACTCAATAAAATTCAAAAACGAATATAATCGATATAAATATCGTTCGCATCAAAATAGCGCATCTCTAATCAACACGGCTTTATATATTTCAACTGCTTCGTTATTCTATTCAACAAATGAATCTATATTTTTTTCAACACACGACTAATCTCAATGAATGAGTACTGTCCACGTGTGACTATTTTTGTTATTCAATATATTTTATAAAAATTATGGTATCTATCGTTTGATATCAAATCAGACTCTAATCGTAAATTAGTAAGAGAACGATTCCCTAAATATTAACCCCGAAGGCCGAAACCAACATCAGATCAAAATCCAGGAGACTACTCATCTCATCTATTTTCCAGTTAGTTTCTAATTTCATACATGATAAAGATGTAAGATTTATTATTAAAATACTTTGTTCAACACATGACTAATCTCAACGGATGAGTACTGTCAACACATGAACCTTTATTCTATAAAGATAAAGATGTAAATTTGATTGTTAAAATATTTCGTTCAACACATGACTAATCTCAACGAATGAGTACGGTCAACACATGAACCTTTATTCTATAAAATTCTTTATCTTCTAAATTGGAATGAGGCCCTATCAGTTACCATATAAAGTTAATTATATGGATTCCATACAGCTCATGTATATAATAGCAACGATAAATAATCAACCATCATCCAAAGTGCACTACACTGTATAAGCATCAAATATAGATATCTAACGCTTACAACAGCCTGTCAATCAATCGATCGACATATAACTAATTATTGGGATTAGTGTATGCCGTGTTTTATCCCAATACCCGTGTGGGGTTTCAAACAATCAAATACAGATTTTATTTGTGCAGTTGGGCGATGTGTAAAATTTATCGTCCCAATCAATGTCCTTCAAATAGGTGTACATAAATAAACCGTCTGGTTTGTAAATGAATATTTATTTATTCACATTCACGTTAAAAATTATATTTTTAATGATAAAACATTTTATTCAACCTATGAAAATATTCTATTCAGTTCATTTATTAAATAAAATGATATCTTTATTTTTCTAACTTATTTTAGAAAATTTCGGCGGCATAACGGCACGATACCAGAAACGGGACGAGGCCTAGCCTTATCCCCGGTCTAGTGAAGGCCACGCCATTCACACATCAATCAAATCCATTCCATTTCACCAAACAATTCAATTCAAACCAAATAATCTAACCAACTACACAACCAAACAAACAAGTCCATGGTCTGTGGACGATTGTGTCGGGTGCTACTAAACATCGTCTGCATCCTAGTACATATATATATATATCTAGAAAAAGAAATTTAGAGTGAGAAGTTCTCACCAACTAGCTAATCCAATCATCTCGACTCTTCTTTTGTAGAAAATCTTGTCGTTATCTCCTTTTGTCACTTTCGTTGCCCGTAGCCACTACATGTATAAAAATCACATTTTTATTATCTACATTATATAAAAATCTTATCTTTATATCTTCTATAAGTTAAAAATCGGATTTTTATCCTCTCTATAATATAAAGATCATATTTTTATTTACTTCATATGTCAAAAACTGTAGAAGCTTTAAAATGGAGAAAACTCACTTTTTTCTAACGCCCGGATTCACTGTTCGGGTTCCAGGATTTGCAAACAAGCTTCAATCTTCACACCATCTTTTTTCTAGTTTAAACACGCCATTCCGGACAACTTTGCCTAAGGGTCTTATTGCCGAAAATGCTATAATTCGCCAGAATTCGCGAAAGTACACGAATTTTTCCGCTTTTGAACAGCAGACTTCGAACGCGTTTTCCGAGCAGCTCCGAACTCCAAAACACGACTTCCATATAGCCAAATCGAAGAGAATTTCGTGCTCTACAATTTTGGTCTAGGAGAACTTTGGCCAGAAATGCACGGTTTGGGACTAATTCGCGAAATGGTGACAGGGTGTTATTTGCAAAACGGGATTTTTGGTGAAAATGGATTTTTGGGTGTAGCGGGGCCCACGGCCGGAGTTGGGTGGTGCTGGGGGGGCGCCGGCCTGAATGACGTGGGGGAGGGGCTGAGGTGCGGCGGTGGGGTCCACGGAGGCGGGTGGTGGTGATTTGGGGCTTAGGGTTTGCAAATGGAGAGAGGAGAGAGAGGAGGAGGAAGAGGAGGAGGAGGGGAGGAGGAGGAGGGGGTGCGGCGGCTCAAGGTGGTGCGGCAGCGGGGAGGAGGGCGGTGGCAGCGGGTTTGGGGAGGAGGAGGCCATTTTTGAGTTTTTGTGAAGAAAGAGGAAGAGGAAGAAAGTGAAGAAGAAAAGGAAGTAAAAGTGTTTATATGCTAGTTTCTCGCGTATCGCCTGAACGCTAACGATCTCCAATCGCCGCGGATTTCGGATACGAGATAGTAGACGTGAAGACGAGTCCAACGAAACAAGTTTCGTCGAATTCCGAGTTCGTTTGACCGCTCAAAAAAAAATCACAAATATGCTCAGATATTGCTCAAAAATGCGATTTTGGCGCACCTTTTCTTCTCGCACGCTCACACACTAATTCCAAAAATCATGCCCTATGGGATTTAACCATTATTGGACCATACGAATCCAAAAAAAAAAACGAAATCGAATTATGAGGTCGTATCAATAATGTTCCTTTGTAAAATGACTGCTCGCTTTACCCTGAACTGTTTCAATTCGCACGGCCACATACTAACTCCGTTCGATGCGCCATTTGGAACTCAACAATGATTTGTCAATATGAATCCATAAAAATTTATCTCGTCGAATTCTGAGCTCGTATGCAAACTTTCACTTTTTAAGGGCTATGTATTGTTAACCGAACAACTCCAGCCCATAGCCACTATTCTGGATATCGGAATATATCGAAGCTTATACTTTTCGGAGTTCTAAACGGCATTTTGAACTCAATGAAAGTGGTTTCGAGTCCAAATTCATTCATATGCAAAATTTGACTTTTTGGGCCATGTATAATTTACATAGCGACTATTCTGAATTTTCAACTGGGCATAACTTTTGATTCGCGCTATGAAATTTCGATTTTTCAGATTCGTTGGAAAGATATTATCAAATAGATCCTATTATTTTTGGTTTCGCTAAAATCCGGTTTATTTTGCTCCCGGTACATTCAATTGAAGTTTGAAATCAAATTATCGAACTACCGCGCCATTTTCAATTCTATTTATAATTATATATAAATATTTATATTCTAACGACGACGCGTATAAATATATACGTTCTAAATATATTCAAAATAAATTTTCGTCGATATTATTTAAAATAATTCATTTTAAATATTCAAAATTCATTAAAATTGCCAAAATAAAAATTTTAAACTGGATCGCATTTCCGGGTTATTACAATCTCCCCCACTTAAAACTTTTCGTTCCCGAAAAGGAACGAAGCCGAAAGTGGTTTGATTAATCAACTCTACGCTCATTCTGGCTTCCATTCTCCAACTTTTTAGTTTTTGAGAATTTACAAATTCTTCAAAAATTTGACTAACACCCGGAATTTTCGAAAAATTTCGCTATAACCTCCTTTGTACGGGGAGCACGGGAAAATCCCGAAATTGCCATATAGGTCTTCTGATCTCAAAAAGAAAAAGAAAAAGCCAAGCGGCTAGCCAATTGGCTCATAAAATCATCATCACCCAAACAAAAGAGTAAATTATGATAAACATGTACCTATTTGTCGGGCAAACAAATTTTATTCTCTGCTCTAGCCTCCTTGCTATGACCTGTTCAATGTAAGTACATGTATATGCAAGCAAATGCGACCAATTTTCAATAATATTCAATATTTGATTCAATTAGGCATAATGGTTCAAAATTATCAAACAAATAAACAAACAACACAAACATCAGTCAATTAGTGAATTAGAGTTTCAAATTCATAATTTTGATATATATACAAAAAATCATGTTTTTGATGCCAAATCACAACAAATAAATCTATCTATATAAGTTTTGGTTCTCACACCAGTCTAATGGAAATATATAGGTATCACACCTTCGAAACACGAACATAAATACTGATGATGCACGTGCTATCATCAGTGCCATCTCCGGGCGACTACAATGTGATTCTATATCTATCCAATATATTAAAACTTCGAATATACGTTCATGACGCGTATATGCAAAACCTTTATATATTGGATTGTCCAAATTCAATACAAATAAAATATTCAAATACGTATAAAACGATTTATATTTCAAAACAAAATTGTTTTCATTTGAAAAATATACTCTTCACACTCGTTCTACGATACTACTGATCCTATCTCTAACGAGTCATTCTAATTGGATATTACTAATCCAATATCTGATGAATTCTTTCGTATGGTTCTAATGTGTCTTGTTCTCGAGCTCTGTAAACCAAAGCTCTGATACCAAATGTGACGACATGGAATTTCGCTCGATCCGAATCAGTCGTTAAACCGATCTAGACCGTTCGAAACCCCTGATCGTTTGAGAATAGGACAAAACAGAACGCAGATGGAAGAACATTTCATTGCTATTACAACAATTCCATCAGATACAAGAATATACAGAGTATAAATGAATAAATTACATTCAATACATATCAGAGATTACAATAAATTACATTGCAGCGGAAAATAATACAAAGCACAACTGAAGGTGATATACGGATACAGAGCTTTCCGGATATCAATCCAGCTGTAAACCAGGATCCTGTGAATATAAATCTGCAAAACCAAAACTACTAGCTGCCCATTTCGAAAATAGGGGCACCCAGAGTTTAGGTTAAAACAATAAACTCCATGTCAGTCATGTGACCGGTGTGAGAACTAAAACAGTTATTTAAAACTTTACTTTAAAAGAGAGTAATTCAAGGGACCACGCCGTATAACACGGAACGGGTTTCCTCCCAAGAATACCAGTGCATAGAATAAACTACACAATGCATTTTCGAAAAATGAAGCTATTATAAGACCCAGGTCCCATCACACAATGCAACGCAAGCCGGAGGATAGGGTTTTCCCTTATAATAGCCAAACATGCTTGGTATGTTTAAAACAAATCATTTGATACTATAATAAGTGTATAGTGTCAAAAACAATTTCAATCATAAATATAAATCATAGACGGCATAGCATCCCATGCTACTATGTAGCCATACTAGGCTCTACAAATAAAGCCGAAATATCTCGTATTGGAAATTGGATTTCCGTCATGAGTCGAGGCAAGGGGCAAGCTCCTCTCCGCTTCGAGACACTCTAGCAAATGTCCCAGGGCTACACACTCTGGGTAACCCTTGGATCGGTTGGGCCGGTCCTCTCTTACGCTTGAGGATTGGCAATTCCTGAACACACGTTTCCCGGTCCTTACAGACCTATAATCGAGGCGCCTCATTCCAACAACCACAAAGGTGAAAAGTATATGAATGTCAGGGCTGGTAAGTCACTGACACCACCAAAGCTAGAAAGAAACGCTGTGTTCTCCCAACGGTCCGTATCCCGTTTTTAACTCATACCGAGGTGTAAGGCTCGTGAATCCACGCTATACACAAAGCTATGCCACGTAGGCCGTGCTTTGATCATCAACCACAAGACTTTACTTTTCAACAGAAGCCTTGATCCATGCAACTCAGCATGCCACACAGGCAATTCATGCCATGCGATTGATATCTATCGATATATAACCTCTAAGCTCGTACGTCTCAGAGAAGGGCGTTAAGCAAGAGAATAAATTCTCCGCCGCCAAACAGATATATATTTAACAGAAATCAATCAATACAGAATAAAATCCAATGTCAGACACACAATCCATTTACAAGTTCGTTCTGGGTCTGAACGAAACCGGAGGCACTTTCCTCGCATATCCATCGATCTCCAAGTACGTCTGGACGACCACCAACTGATTCCCTCATCTTGGGTGTACAGCCCAATCAAGATCATCAGTAATCACCCAAACGATGTGAAGACTTCTGGTCTTCAACCACCGTCTTCATCTTCGACATATCGTCGAATCGGTTATTCAGAATGGGTATAAACCCGGCCTTTCCGAACAACCCGCGTATATTAAAAACAAATGTTACACAAACACAACATACACCTCATACCAATTCAGCAGTCACTAACCGCAAATTAGCAAGAGAACAATTTCCCAAATATTAACCCCGAAGGCCGAAACTAACATCAGATCAATACCCAGGAAACCATTCTTCTTAGCTAACCTACAGCTAGTTTCTAAATTTCATATTCTTTGGGAAAGGTTCCCATTAATTTTATCCAATATAAATTCTTTAAAATTTATCCTTTAATCTTCCTTTGGATGTCGTTTCAAACCAAATTATGGTTTTTCCAAACTACTCGAGATTAGCGAACCGTATCGAAGTAATTATTTATTTTATTTCCCAATCCCAACCTATTCATCCCATGAAGCAAAACTGGTAATACTCCATATCTAACACCACGGTGTTATCGGTAAAATTAATTACCATTTCATGTTCAAATCTAACTAAAGATTTAGCTATCGCTTTGAAGCAAAACTGGTAATACTCCATTCTCGCTCAATTTCTAAATTTGATAATTTAGATTATCAATTCACATTTCAATCTAATTACAGATTCATTAAAACTCCCTTTTCTAGGTTAAAGAACTAATGTCATTTAAAACACAGTTCACGACAAACCCAAATCACATTCTATGTATTTATCGGGTTAAAGAACAAGTGTCATTTAAAACACCCTTCACGATAAACCCACAAATCAATTCTATCTACAACCCATTTCAACTCCAATTTATTTATTTAAAAATAAATGGGTTTTAATTTCAGTTCGAAACTAGTTCATTTCGATAAAAATCTATTTTTATCTTTACAAATATGGAGTTTTTCATCCCAATTTTTCCCAAATCATTTCTTATGATTTTATACAAATTATTACTATTTTTAATAATTTTATCAAGGCCCGTACAGTCGATTTCCATCAACGGCTATCGAACTGCACTTACAACGACCTTTTCCAAATTTGATTTGGACGTATCTCCAAATCCAACCGTTAGATTTCAAATTTCTAATATTTGTTAGAAAGCTCTTTTCGATACGAACCCAACGGTTCTGGTTTTAGGAGAATCCGACGGTCGGATCTCCCGTAATATCCGTTCGAAGTCAATGGTCGAAATTCGCGAACTACCGCGGCGTGGCGCGTTCTATTCAGGCCATTATATTATATATATAATATATATATTCCGTCGATTTCAATTTAAAACGAATTTTATAAATAGTTTAAATTCGTTTCAAAAACAATTTCTACTTCCATTTCAAATTCAAATCAAAATTGAATTTTTCCTTATCAATTCGTTTTAAATTCATTTCAATTCAATTTGAATTCATTTCAAATCGATTTTTATTCTATTTCAATTCGTTTTCAATTCAAATTCGTTTTCTACTCAATAAAATTCAAAAACGAATATAATCGATATAAATATCGTTCGCGTCAAAATAGCGCATCTCTAATCAACACGGCTTTATATATTTCAACTACTTCGTTATTCTATTCAACAAATGAATCTATATTTTTTTCAATACACGACTAATCTCAACGAATGAGTACTGTCCACGTGTGACTATTTTTGTTATTCAATATATTTTATAAAAATTATGGTATCTATCGTTTGATATCAAATCAGACTCCAACCGTAAATTAGTAAGAGAACGATTCCCTAAATATTAACTCCGAAGGCCGAAACGAACATCAGATCAAAATCCAGGAGACCACTCATCTCATCTATTTTCCAGTTAGTTTCTAATTTCATACATGATAAAGATGTAAGATTTATTATTAAAATACTTCGTTCAACACATGACTAATCTCAACGGATGAGTACTGTCAACACATGAACCTTTATTCTATAAAGATAAAGATGTAAATTTGATTGTTAAAATATTTCGTTCAACACATGACTAATCTCAACGAATGAGTACGGTCAACACATGAACCTTTATTCTATAAAATTCTTTATCTTCTAAATTGAAATGAGGCCCAATCAATTACCATATAAAGTTAATTATATGGATTCCATACAGCACATGTATATAATAGCAACGATAAATAATCAACCATCATCCAAAGTGCACTACACCGTATAAGCATTAAATATAGATATCTAACGCTTACAACAGCCTGTCAATCAATCAATCGACATATAACTAATTATTGAGATTAGTGTATGCCGTGTTTTATCCCAATACCCATGTGGGGTTTCAAACAATCAAACACAGATTTTATTTGTGCAGTTGGGCGATGTGTAAAATTTATCGTCCCAGTCAATGTCCTTCAAATAGGTGTACATAAACAAACCGTCCGGTTTATAAATGAATATTTATTTATTCACAATCACGTTAAAAATTATATTTTTAACGATAAAACATTTTATTCAACCTATGAAAATATTCTATTCAGTTCATTTATTAAATAAAATGATATCTTTATTTTTCTAACTTATTTTAGAAAATTTCGGCGGCATAACGGCACGATACCAAAAACGGGACGAGGCCTAGCCTTATCCCCGGTCTAGTGAAGGCCCACACCATTCACACATCAATCAAATCCATTCCATTTCACCAAACAATTCAATTCAAACCAAATAATCTAACCAACTACACAACCAAACAAACAAGTCCAAGGTCTGTGGACGATTGTGTCGGGTGCTACTAAACACCGTCTGCATCCTAGTATATATATATATATATATATATATATATATCTAGAAAACGAAATTTAGAGTGAGAAGTTCTCACCAACTAGCTAATCCAATCATCTCGACTCTTCTTTTGTAGAAAATCTTGTCGTCATCTCCTTTTGTCACTTTCGTTGCCCGTAGCCACTACATGTATAAAAATCACATTTTTATTATCTACATTATATAAAAATCTTATCTTTATATCTTCTATAAGTTAAAAATCGGATTTTTATCCTCTCTGCAATATAAAGATCATATTTTTATTTACTTCATATGTCAAAAACTGTAGAAGCTTTAAAATGGAGAAAACTCACTTTTTTCTAACGCCCGGATTCACTGTTCGGGTTCCAGGATTTGCAAACAAGCTTCAATCTTCACACCATCTTTTTTCTAGTTTAAACACGACATTCCGGGCAACTTTTCCTAAGGGTCTTTTTGCCGAAAATGCTATAATTCGCCAGAATTCACGAAAGTACACGAATTTTTCCGCTTTTGAACAGCAGACTTCGAACGCGTTTTCCGAGCAGCTCCGAACTCCAAAACACGACTTCCATATAGCCAAATCGAAGAGAATTTCGTGCTCTACAACTTTGGTCTAGAGGGACTTTGGCCAGAAATGCACGGTTTGAGTGTTATTCGCGAAATGGTGACAGGGTTTTATTTGCAAAACGGGATTTTTGGTGAAAATGGATTTTTGGGTGTAGCGGGGCCCACAGCCGGAGTTGGGTGGTGCTGGGGGGGGGGGGCGCCGGCCTGACTGACGTGGGGGAGGGGCTGAGGTGCGGCGGTGGGGTCCACGGAGGCGGGTGGTGGTGATTTGGGGCTTAGGGTTTGCAAATGGAGATAGGAGAGAGAGGAGGAGGAAGAGGAGGAGGAGGGGAGGAGGAGGAGGGGGTGCGGCGGCTCAAGGTGGTGCGGCAGCGGGGAGGAAGGCGGTGGCAGCGGGTTTGGGGAGGAGGAGGTCATTTTTGAGTTTTTGTGAAGAAAGAGGAAGAGGAAGAAAGTGAAGAAGAAAAGGAAGTAAAAGTGTTTATATGCTAGTTTCTCGCGTATCGCCTGAACGCTAACGATCTCCAATCGCCGCGGATTTCGGACACGAGATAGTAAACGTGAAGACGAGTCCAACGAAACAAGTTTCGTCGAATTCCGAGTTCGTTTGACCGCTCAAAAAAAATCACAAATAAGCTCAGATATTGCTCAAAAATGCGATTTTGGCGCACCTTTTCTTCTCGCACGCTCACACACTAACACCAAAAATCATACCCTCTAGGGTTTAACCATTATTGGACCATACGAATCCAAAAAAAAAAACGAAATCGAATTCTGAGGTCGTATCAATAATGTCTCTTTGTAAAATGACTGCTCGTTTTACCCTGAACTGTTTCAGTTCGCACGGTCACATACTAACTGTAACACCCCACCTCCGCCAGGGTGGCTCTTGCAAGCACTCTGACTTTGGAGGGGCGTTTGAATCAGGTAAACATGCATAATGATATATCAAGGCAGAACAAGAACATATGTATATATGTAAACAGAGTAAATAAGATAAGTAAAACAGCGGAAGATTTCAAACTATTTCAAAACAAGTCTGGTACAACATAATGTCAACTTTCCAAATACACAAGTCTAGATAAAAACAACATCACTGAAAAACTGAAATACATAAGTACTATCCCCAAAATAAGTGATAACCATAGCTAGCTTCATGTCAAGACCGTACATGAGCTAAAATCCCACAAGCAAGCGATCAGAAATCCAGGCTAAGCTCCAATATTCCCACCCTGAGAACCTAGGGGGGGAAACGGAAGAAAAGAGGCGAAAGAAAACAGGTCAGTCAAAAAGACTGAGTAAGCCCTACTACAATCAATGTAAACTGATAAAGTTAACTGGCATGAGAAGCAGGGATGAACATAAGGATAACAACATACTAGCATGATGATTAACTAACAAGGTAGATAAAGGTGTCATCGCATAATCAGGTTTAAGGTTTTTGCACCACATGTGTACTAGCAAGCTAACATGACTTGAATAAACAAGTATTGATCCATTGGCCCAAGCTTTGGCCCAATAACATGAAGTGACCCTAATACGAGGTCCAATAACATGAAGTGACCCTAATACGAGGTCCAACCAAACGGTCTAGTCGATCGGCTCCCTATAAGCCTAACTCGTCACGTGTTGGTGTCAATACGGCCCAAACATAATTGTAGTCAGACTGTGCCGGGTCTCCCGTCGGGTGTATCAAACCCTAGGGTGTCAACCCCTGGACACCATAAACATAAGTGCACAGTCTAGATCTACTGGTACCCATGCTTGACTTCTCCAAATACGGACTACGTGCACGACCATAATCCGCCCGGAACTACATCGGCGTACCACTCTGCCGTCGTTTTTGGTCACTTACCTCAAGTCCAGTAATCGTGCCCCCACCCTAGCCTAGTCCCTAGGGTCTTAATGATACAAACTTGGGATTACTGCTGGAGTGGACCCCCATTGCTAGGATTTTCTAGTGGGTTAAGTACGGTTTAACCCTCTTGCTAATCATGGATTAACTTGGTTAAGTGTAACGATGAGTTCACGACTTAACCCTGATTAATCTACCAAGCCCAAATTGGTTAAGTATTAAGTGGACCATGACTTAACCCTAATCATGAGGCATTAATTAATTAATGTGCCTTAACCTCTCACATTAGACTTTGTTGCGGTTACTAGTTAAGCCGGTCGGTTCCGGGTAGCTTTACACCACAACTTGGTCTAACCTCGGGTTCAAGGTACAACATGACCAACTTCTCACATTGGATCCTATTGTTTGTAGCAACTAGTTAACCCGGTTGGTTCCGGGTAGGTTTACGCTACAAACTCAACCCAACCTCGAGTTGGTCACACTTATATTTTCTAAGTGTCATGTCCATTATGTTTACAAAACATATTACAAGTTTTCAAGCATTTGGGTAGACCTAACTTAATAGGTAAATTCCCAATGGGTAGACCTAACTTAATAGGTAAATTCCCAATCTTATGTTTTTATGTCTTTTAAGTTTACCCAACCCCAAACGCAATCCCATCGCTTACATATCGCAGTAGCGCATAAAGGATAGAAAGAGGGAACTTGGCATAATCATGACATAAAGATTTTGAAGCCACAAGTTTAACATGGTGGCATATGAAATGTACATATGTTCATATACTTGCATATTGCATTTTTAGGCCTCAAAAGCATGCATAAAACCAAACTTAGCATATTGGTGATACATGGTGATAAATGACATGTAGAAATGGCCATAAGTTCGCATTTAGCCTCACATGCAAGTTATCATAAGAGATATGATAACTTACATGTTGCCAAAATGCAACCTTTAGCATAAAGCTTGAAGCTTTAAGCTCATAAACCCAAGATAAGCTTGCATAACATGATAACATGAACAAAATGATCAACCCAAACTTGCATAACAAAACTTGCATATCATATGACAAACTTGCATAACATAACATGATAAACTTGCATATCATAACATGGCATACTTGCATAACATAACATGATAAACTTGCATATCATAATGGTCAACCAAACTTGCATCATTCATTTAACTTTAGAGTTTAAATATGAAAGTAGAAAAGGGCTTACAATGCTTATGAAGACTCAAATGAGTATAAGCAAATATAAGATTGAGACAAAGCCCTTATGCAATCAAATAAACCCAAAATGCAAGCTCCAATAGAAAAACCCTTGAGCCACAATGATCAAAACCCTTGCTTTATGATGTAAATATGGAAACTTGACTTGAATGCAAGCTAATGATGCTCATACAAGCTTAAAAACACTTGTATGCATGGAAAATCTCTCATAGAAATAACTTAGAATTTTATGAAGAGAGTGGAGGCCATGAGAGGAATGATTTTGCCATAGTTTAGTTGTAGGGTTGAATAATGATGATTTAGGGTTAGGTTAGGGGCTTATTTATAGAGATTAGGATTAGTTTCAACCTTAGGATTAAACCCTAATTCCAATCTCAGCCCTTAAAACCGAATCTGGCCCCCAAACTCAACACAACTCCCAAAATGGTGCACCAGGCAAAACTGCCCGGCTGAGCCAAGTCGACACCCAAGTCGACAGGGCTGTCGACTTGGGCCTAACCATGTCGACTGCCCAGTCGACAGGGCTATCGACATGGGTGGTTTGGCGGGAAATTTCCCGCCTGCGCCCAACTGCCCTATTTTCCAAATTCAAACTTGAATTTGAAATCTGTTTTTACTTTGAAATTTTCTGAAAACTTCGTTGGGCCTTAATCGGGTCATACGGACTCCGATTTTCGAAAACTCGGACTCTATTTCGCGTATTTTTCCGAGATGAACGCAATGGCATAGCCCGTTTCCCTTGATTCAGATTTATAAATTAAATTCTGCCTCGATTTACGTTATAACAGGTTATTGAAAATACAGGTTGTTACATTCTCCCATCCTTAAAGGATTTCGTCCCTGAAATCTTCAAGTTAGGAAGAACGTATCCTACCATCCAACATCCATCTACTCAAAACATCATCCACGAGCAATCATTGTCCTTACAAGATTCTAAATGTTGTATGAACTTATGCAAAGGTGTGTGTATATGTACTTATCTAATGCAAATATCATCAATGCAAATTATGTTAGTGAAATGAATCCATATGTATGCAATTCCTAACATAATGTATAACATCTATATGTGTGCACATAACATACATCCATATGCAACATCCATGTGATAACACAAAAATTTTCATCTATGAATAAGCATAAACACTCATGCATATGCAATATGAGGAGTGTGTGAGCCGATCTAGTGCTTAATGTGTATAATGCATCCACGAGTAACCACTTGCAAACACTTGCAACCACTTGCAAACATCAAGCATAACATGTTTCAAACACATGTTTCATCCAAAGGGTTTCTACCTAAGGTTCTCATGACGAGATTAACACGATAAACTAGATAAACATGGATAGCAAAGAGAAAGATATGCTAACAAAGAAAAGAGATTGAGAGTGTACCCTCAAAAAGGAATGGATAAAGCCCACGCATCTTCTCCTCGGTTTCCCAAGTTGCGTCTTCTTCGGCTTCACCCCATTGAACCTTCACCAACTTGACCTCTCGATTCCTTAACTTCTTGGTCTCCGTCCCCAAGATACGAATCGGAGCTCTCCTTAAGGTAGCCTCTTTCTCCACTTCCACATCTTTCAGAACACTTGGCTCAACAACCTCTGCTGATTCATGTAAACACTTCCGGAGATGCGAGACATGAAAAACATCGTGTACTCCGGCAAGCTTCTCGGGCAACTCCACTCTATAAGCCATCTGCCCGATCCTCTCTATAATAGGGAATGGTCCAACAAACCTCGGTGCTAACTTCCCAACGGCTCCAAATCGGACCACATTCCGCAAAGGAGAAACCTTCACGAAAACCATATCCCCAACATCAAACTCCAAATCAGTTCTTCGCTTATCAGCATAGGATTTCTGTCGGTCTTGGGCCGCTTTCATCCGTCTCCGAATCAACTCGACCTTCTCGGATGTATCTCTGATCATATCAGGCCCAAGTATAAGCTTATCTGTAGTCTCCCACCGACATGTAAGCGACTTGCACGGCCTCCCATATAAAGCTTCAAATGGTGCCATCCCTATGCTTTCCTGATAACTGTTATTATATGCAAACTCAACAAGAGGAAGATGGTCTTCCCAAGTACCACCAAAATCCAGAATACAAAGCCTCAACAGATCCTCGAGTACCCTATTCACCCTTTCGGTTTGACCGTCCGTCTGTGGGTGATAAGCCGTACTTAGATTCAACCTCGTGCCCATAGCTTCTTGCAAGCTATTCCAGAATTGACTTGTAAAGATTGGGTCACGATCACTGACTATACTAGAAGGGACTCCATGTAGTCTCACAATCTCACGAAGATATACAGACGCTAGCCAAGATGTGGTCCTCTTGCTCTTCACCGGAATGAAATGAGCACTCTTCGTAAGTCTATCCACAATAACCCAAATGCTCGTATTCCCTTTCCTTGACCTTGGTAGCCCATCGATAAAATCCATGGAAATACTCTCCCACTTCCATAGTGGAACGTCTAGAGGATGCAATAGCCCACCGGGCTTCTTCGACTCGGCCTTAACTTGCTGGCAAATGATACATCTAGAGACAAACTCTGCCACATCCTTCTTCATCCCAGGCCAAAAGAAAATGCGCTTCATATCTTTATACATCTTATCTCCGCCCGGATGTATAATCAACTTAGAGCGATGCGCTTCCTCCAGAACTTTTCTTACTAAATCTTCTACCATTGGAACACATAACCTTCCGTCTCTCCTCAGCCAACCCTTGTCATCAATAGAATATCGAGCGAGATGACTAGACGCCTCTCCTCGAATCAGCTTATCCATAATCTCAACTATCTTAGGGTCTTCTCTCTGTGAAGCCCCAACTTGATCAAGAAGGGTAGGTCTGAGTTCTAGAGATGCTAAAGAACCGTTCATCGACTCAATTGCCAAAGAGAAATCAAAGGTTGCCACATACTCTAAATTCCTCATCTCAACGAATAGAGGACTCAGAGTCAACCTTTTTCTACTCAATGCATCTGCTACCACATTCCCCTTGCCAGGGGTATAAGCTATCTCAAAATCGTAGGACGCCAAGAATTCCATCCATCTTTGTTGCCTCAGATTCAGATCCTTCTGAGAAAAGAGATACTTCAATGACTTGTGATCGGTATAAAGCTCAAATCTTTCTCCCAGAAGATAATGGCGCCAAGCCTTGAGTGCATATACTATTGCTGCCAACTCTAAGTCATGAGTGGGATAATTCTTCTCATGCACTTTGAGTTGTCTACCGCCAAAGCATATCACTCTTCCTTCTTGCATCAGAACAGCTCCTAACCCCGTGCCACATGCATCGGTGTATACTGTAAATAACTTCCCTCCATCGGGCCAAGCTAGAACATATGCTGATGTGAGAGCTCTCTTGAGCCTCTGAAAAGCAAGCTCGCATTCTATGCTCCAAGCAAAAACTAAATTCTTCTTCGTCAATTTTGTGAGAGGAGCGGAAATCTTCGCAAAGTCCTTGATGAACTTCCAGTAAAAGCCTGCAAGACCTAGAAAACTTCTCACTTCGGTTACATTCCTTGGAGTCTTCCAATCCTGAACTGCAACTACCTTAGCGGGATCCACCGCTAAGCCTTGCTTAGATACTATATGCCCAAGGAATCTAACTTCCCTTCTCCAAAAGTGACACTTGGAGAACTTGGCCTTCAACTGATGCGCTCTAAGCGTATCCATCACCTCCACGAGATGCCTTGCGTGCTCTTCCTCATCCTTAGAGAAGATCAGAATATCATCTACGAAGACCACGACAAACTTGTTCAAGAACTCCCTGAACACCCTACTCATCAAGTCCACGAAATATGCGGGTGCATTAGTCAAGCCGAACGACATGACAAGCCATTCGAAGAATCCATCTGGAGTTCTGAACGCAGTCTTGTCTATGCTATCTTCAGCTACCCTGAGCTGATGGAATCCAGTAGCAAGATCAAGCTGAGAGAAAACAGAAGCACCAATAAGCTGGTCAAAGAGATCATCAATCCTCGGTAACGGGTGTCTGTTCTTCTTAGTCAACTTATTCAACTCTCGATAGTCAACACAAAGTCGGAGAGAACCATCTGCCTTGGTAGCAAATACCACAGGCGCTCCCCATTCAGATATACTTCGTCTAATGAAGTTCTTCTCAAGCAACTCCTTCACTTGCTTACTTAGCTCCCACCTTTCACGCGGAGCCATGTGCCGAACGGGCAAAGAAACCGGCTTTGCATTATCCACCAGATAAATGCGGAAATCAATCTCTCGCTTAGGGGGCAACCCCCTAACTTCATCGAAAACATCCGGATACTCTCGAACCACTCTCACAGACTGAAGAGTTTCCATTGACGAGTCGAGTGATTCAAGATAGCACAACATGACGGGACCTCTCGGATTACAAGAAATTTCTAGGGTGTTTCCGAGGCGAGTCACGAGCCTCACAACCCTATGCTCACAATCAAGGATGGCTCCATATCTGGACAACCAATCCATGCACAATATCAATCCGTATCCCCTAAAACCAAGAACATAAGCACTACACAAGAACTCTACACTCAGTATAGAGATCCTCAAATCCCCACATATCATAGACAGATGGCGGAACCCCCAATAGGATTTGAGACACAGACGGGATCATCTACCAAGCTAGTACTAAGGTGCAAACTGTCAACAAGATCAGATGAGATAAAGCTATGCGATGCACCAGAATCAAACAAGGTACGAACTGGAAAATCAGAAATATATACAAGGCTCTCAACAGAAATACTACCTCGATCGGGAACTGGAGCGGTATTGAGAGCATGAACTTGCCCTCCTGAAGGTCCAGCACGCTGAGTCTGACCCTGGCCTTGCCCTTGTTTCTTCGGGCAATCCTTACGGAAATGTCCAGTCTCATCGCAGAAAAAGCATTCACCATTCTTCCTTTTCCTCTTCTTACAATCCTTAATAAGATGCCCAACTGAACCGCAATAATGGCACTTCCCCTTGTTGTTATTGCCCTTGTTGTTGTTCCCCTTGTTGCCTTGACTCTTGTTCTTGTTCTTGTTCTGATTGCCTTGACTGCTCTGACCACTTGGATTACCCTGATTTCCTTTCCACTGGGAAACAGTCTTCTTGGCTTGAGTATCATTCATCTTGTTCTCTTTCTTGACATCTCCCTGAAGTAACGCCATATCAACCAAGCTCTCAAACGTGGCCCCATGGGGAATATGTGACATAGCCAATCCCTGCAACGGCTCATTCAATCCTCTAGCAAAACGAACAACCTTCTTCTGAGGAGTATTCACCATATCCAAGCCAAAACGAGCTAACTGATTGAACTTGTTCACATATTCTTTGACAGACATTTCTCCTTGTTTCAAAGTTATGAACCTCCCCATTTGCAGATTCTCCTCAGCAGAAGATAGAAACTTAAGCACGAACCTTGCCCTGAAATCGGCCCAAGTCTCAACAGGCCTAGTACCATAGGTGACTTCCCACCAATAAGCGGCTTCATCCTTCATAAGCCAAACCGCCAACAAGATCTTCCTCTGATCGTCTAACCCAAAGATAGCAAATAAATCCTCGGTCTCTTTCAACCAATTTCTGGCCTCTACAAAAGTCTCAGTGCCTTGAAAGTTCTTGCCACCCATTGCTTTGAAATCTTTGCAAGTCTTTGCGAAGTCAGCTTGAGGATGCTGAGGGGGAGGAGGAAGAGGAACCTCAGCGACAGGAGGAGGAGGAACATTAACTACCGGAGGAGGAGGAGGAGGAACATTAACTACCGGAGGAGGAGGAGGAACATCTGCGGGGCCGGCTTCGGTCGCCCTAGCCTCCAAAAGTCTCCTATACCAAACAGGTACGTGTACTCCCTCCAGAATAGCAAAGTTATCGGCCATACTGAAGACGAAGAAAAAGACAGATTCAGAATGGAGAAAAACGAAGGAATTTTGCTAATGGCTTTTTGGGGAATAGCCTTTAAAATAAACTAGACTTTTCTTTGGAAAATACTTTATACTTGGTTTTGAAAATAGTTTTCCAAAAGTTTTAAAAACCCTTTTTTTTTGTTCCTTCTCGTAAACCATATGCTCTGATACCAAATGTAACACCCCACCTCCGCCAGGGTGGCTCTTGCAAGCACTCTGACTTTGGAGGGGCGTTTGAATCAGGTAAACATGCATAATGATATATCAAGGCAGAACAAGAACATATGTATATATGTAAACAGAGTAAATAAGATAAGTAAAACAGCGGAAGATTTCAAACTATTTCAAAACAAGTCTGGTACAATATAATGTCAACTTTCCAAATACACAAGTCTAGATAAAAACAACATCACTGAAAAACTGAAATACATAAGTACTATCCCCAAAATAAGTGATAACCATAGCTAGCTTCATGTCAAGACCGTACATGAGCTAAAATCCCACAAGCAAGCGATCAGAAATCCAGGCTAAGCTCCAATATTCCCACCCTGAGAACCTGGGGGGGGGGGGAGCGGAAGAAAAGAGGCGAAAGAAAACAGGTCAGTCAAAAAGACTGAGTAAGCCCTACTACAATCAATGTAAACTGATAAAGTTAACTGACATGAGAAGCAGGGATGAACATAAGGATAACAAAATACTAGCATGATGATTAACTAACAAGGTAGATAAAGGTGTCATCGCATAATCAGGTTTAAGGTTTTTGCACCACAGGTGTACTAGCAAGCTAACATGACTTGAATAAACAAGTATTGATCCATTGGCCCAAGCTTTGGCCCAATAACATGAAGTGACCCTAATACGAGGTCCAATAACATGAAGTGACCCTAATACGAGGTCCAACCAAACAGTCTAGTCGATCGGCTCCATATAAGCCTAACTCGTCACGTGTTGGTGTCAATACGGCCCAAACATAATTGTAGTCAGACTGTGCCGGGTCTCCCGTCGGGTGTATCAAGCCCTAGGGTGTCAACCCCTGGACACCATAAACATAAGTGCACAGTCTAGATCTACTGGTACCCATGCTTGACTTCTCCAAATACGGACTACGTGCACCACCATAATCCGTCCGGAACTACATCGGCGTACCACTCTGCCGTCGTTTTTGGTCACTTACCTCAAGTCCAGTAATCGTGCCCCCACCCTAGCCTAGTCCCTAGGGTCTTAATGATACAAACTTGGGATTACTGCTGGAGTGGACCCCCATTGCTAGGATTTTCTAGTGGGTTAAGTACGGTTTAACCCTCTTGCTAATCATGGATTAACTTGGTTAAGTGTAACGATGAGTTCACGACTTAACCCTGATTAATCTACCAAGCCCAAATTGGTTAAGTATTAAGTGGACCATGACTTAACCCTAATCAAGAGGCATTAATTAATTAATGTGCCTTAACCTCTCACATTAGACTTTGTTGCGGTTACTAGTTAAGCCGGTCGGTTCCAGGTAGCTTTACACCACAACTTGGTCTAACCTCGGGTTCAAGGTACAACATGACCAACTTCTCACATTGGGTCCTATTGTTTGTAGCAACTAGTTAAGCCGGTCGGTTCCGGGTAGGTTTACGCTACAAACTCAACCCAACCTCGAGTTGGTCACACTTATATTTTCTAAGTGTCATGTCCATTATGTTTACAAAACATATTACAAGTTTTCAAGCATTTGGGTAGACCTAACTTAATAGGTAAATTCCCAATGGGTAGACCTAACTTAATAGGTAAATTCCCAATCTTATGTTTTTATGTCTTTTAAGTTTACCCAACCCCAAACGCAATCCCATCGCTTACATATCGCAATAGCGCATAAAGGATAGAAAGAGGGAACTTGGCATAATCATGACATAAAGATTTTGAAGCCACAAGTTTAACATGGTGGCATATGAAATGTACATATGTTCATATACTTGCATATTGCATTTTTAGGCCTCAAAAGCATGCATAAAACCAAACTTAGCATATTGGTGATACATGGTGATAAATGACATGTAGAAATGGCCATAAGTTCGCATTTAGCCTCACATGCAAGTTATCATAAGAGATATGATAACTTACATGTTGCCAAAATGCAACCTTTAGCATAAAGCTTGAAGCTTTAAGCTCATAAACCCAAGATAAGCTTGCATAACATGATAATATGAACAAAATGATCAACCCAAACTTGCATAACATAACTTGCATATCATATGACAAACTTGCATAACATAACATGATAAACTTGCATATCATAACATGACATACTTGCATAACATAACATGATAAACTTGCATATCATAATGGTCAACCAAACTTGCATCATTCATTTAACTTTAGAGTTTAAATATGAAAGTAGAAAAGGGCTTACAATGCTTACGAAGACTCAAATGAGTATAAGCAAATATAAGATTGAGACAAAGCCCTTATGCAATCAAATAAACCCAAAATGCAAGCTCCAATAGAAAAACCCTTGAGCCACAATGATCAAAACCCTTGCTTTATGATGTAAATATGGAAACTTGACTTGAATGCAAGCTAATGATGCTCATACAAGCTTAAAAACACTTGTATGCATGGAAAATCTCTCATAGAAATAACTTAGAATATTATGAAGTGAGTGGAGGCCATGAGAGGAATGATTTTGCCATAGTTTAGTTGTAGGGTTGAATAATGATGATTTAGGGTTAGGTTAGGGGCTTATTTATAGAGATTAGGATTAGTTTCAACCTTAGGATTAAACCCTAATTCCAATCTCAGCCCTTAAAACCGAATCTGGCCCCCAAACTCAACACAACTCCCAAAATGGTGCACCAGGCAAAACTGCCCGGCTGAGCCAAGTCGACACCCAAGTCGACAGGGCTGTCGACTTGGGCCTAACCATGTCGACTGCCCGGTCGACAGGGCTGTCGACATGGGTGGTCTGGCGGGAAATTTCCCGCCTGCGCCCAACTGCCCTACTTTCCAAATTCAAACTTGAATTTGAAATCTGTTTTTACTTTGAAATTTTCTGAAAACTTCGTTGGGCCTTAATCGGGTCATACAGACTCCGATTTTCGAAAACTCGGACTCTATTTCGCGTATTTTTCCGTGACGAACGCAATGGCATAGCCCGTTTCCCTTGATTCAGATTTATAAATTAAATTCTGCCTCGATTTACATTATAACAGGTTATTGAAAATACGGGTTGTTACACTAACTCCGTTCGACGCGCCATTTGGAACTCAACAATGATTTGTCAATATGAATCCATAAAAATTTATCTCGTCGAATTCTGAGCTCATATGCAAAATTTTACTTTTTAAGGGCTATGTATTATTAACCGAACAACTCCAGCCCATAGCCACTATTCCGGATATCGGAATATATCGAAGCTTATACTTTTCGGAGTTCTAAATGGCATTTTGAACTCAATGAAAGTGGTTTCGAGTCCAAATTCATTCATATGCAAAATTTGACTTTTTGGGCCATGTATAATTTACATAGCGACTATTCTGAATTTTCAACTGGGCATAACTTTTGATTCCCGCTATGAAATTTCGATTTTTCAGATTCGTTGGAAAGATATTATCAAATAGATCCTATTATTTTTGGTTTCGCTAAAATCCGGTTTATTTTGCATCCGGTACATTCAATTGAAGTTTGAAATCGAATTATCGAACTACCGCGCCATTTTCAATTCTATTTATAATTATATATAAATATTTATATTCTAACGACGACGCATATAAATATATACATTCTAAATATATTCAAAATAAATTTTTGTCGATATTATTTAAAATAATTCATTTTAAATATTCAAAATTCATTAAAATTGCCAAAATAAAAATTTTAAACTGGCTCGCATTTCCGGGTTATTACAATCTCCCCCACTTAAAACTTTTCGTTCCCGAAAAGGAACGAAGCCGAAAGTGGTTTGATTAATCAACTCTACGCTCATTCTGGCTCCATTCTCCAACTTTTCAGTTTCTGAGAATTTTCAAATTCTTCAAAAATTTGACTAACACCCGGAATTTTCGAAAAATTTCGCTATAACCTCCTTTGTACGGGGAGCACGGGAAAATCCCGAAATTGCCATATAGGCCTTCTGATCTCAAAAAGAAAAAGAAAAAGCCAAGCGGCTAGCCAATCGGCTCATAAAATCATCATCACCCAAACAAAACAGTAAATTATGATAAACATGTACCTATTTGTCGGGTAAACAAATTTTATTCTCTGCTCTAGCCTCCTTGCTATGACCTTTTCAATGTAAGTACATGTATATGCAAGCAAATGAGACCAATTTTCAATAATATTCAATATTTGATTCAATTAGGCATAATGGTTCAAAATTATCAAACAAATAAACAAACAACACAAACATCAATCAATTAGTGAATTAGAGTTTCAAATTCATAATTTTGATATATATACAAAAAATCATGTTTTTGATGCCAAATCACAACAAATAAATCTATCTATATAAGTTTTGGTTCTCACACCAGTCTAATGGAAATATATAGGTATCACACCTTCGAAACACGAACATAAATACTGATGATGCATGTGCTATCATCAGTACCATCTCCGGGCGACTAGAATGTGATTCTATATCTATCCAATATATTAAAACTTCGAATATACGTTCATGACGCGTATATGCAAAACCTTTATATATTGGATTGTCCAAATTCAATACAAATAAAATATTCAAATACGTATAAAACGATTTATATTTCAAAACAAAATTGTTTTCATTTGAAAAATATACTCTTCACACTCGTTCTAGGATACTACTGATCCTATCTCTAACGAGTCATTCTAATTGGATATTACTAATCCAATATCTGATGAATTCTTTCGTATGGTTCTAATGTGTCTTGTTCTCGAGCTCTGTAAACCAAAGCTCTGATACCAAATGTGACGACATGGAATTTCGCTCGATCCGAATCAGTCGTTAAACCGATCTAGACCGTTCGAAACCCCTGATCGTTTGAGAACAGGACAAAACAGAACGCAGACGGAAGAACATTTCATTGATATTACAACAATTCCATCAGATACAAGAATATACAGAGTATAAATGAATAAATTACATTCAATACATATCAGAGATTACAATAAATTACATTGCAGCGGAAAATAATACAAAGCACAACTGAAGGTGATATACGGATACAGAGCTTTCCGGATATCAATCCAGCTGTAAACCAGGATCCTGTGAATATAAATCTGCAAAACCAAAACTACTAGCTGCCCGTGTCGAAAATAGGGGCACCCAGAGTTTAGGTTAAAACAATAAACTCCCGGTCAGTCATGTGACTGGTGTGAGAACTAAAACAGTTATTTAAAACTTTACTTTAAAAGAGAGTAATTCAAGGGACCACGCCGTATAACACGGAACGGGTTTCCTCCCAAGAATACCAGTGCATAGAATAAACAACACAATGCTTTTTCGAAAAATGAAGCTATTATAAGACCCAGGTCCCATCACACAATGCAACGCAAGCCGGAGGATAGGGTTTTCCCTTATAATAGCCAAACATGCTTGGTACGTTTAAAACAAATCATTTGATACTATAATAAGTGTATAGTGTCAAAAACAATTTCAATCATAAATATAAATCATAGATGGCATAGCATCCCATGCTACTATGTTGCCATACTAGGCTCTACAAATAAAGCCGAAATATCTCGTATTGGAAATTGGATTTCCGTTCATGAGTCGAGGCAAGGGGCAAGCCCCTCTCCGCTTCGAGACACTCTAGCAAATGTCCCAGGACTACACACTCTGGGTAACCCTTGGATCGGCTGGGCCGGTCCTCTCTTACATTTGAGGATTGGCAATTCCTGAACATACGTTTCCCGGTCCTTACAGACCTATAATCGAGGCACCTCATTCCAACAACCACAAAGGTGAAAAGTATATGAATGTCAGGGCTGGTAAGTCACTGACACCACCAAAGCTAGAAAGAAACGTCGTGTTCTCCCAACGGTCCGTATCCCGTTTTTAACTCATACCGAGGTGCGAGGCTCGCGAATCCACGCTATACACAAAGCTATGCCACGTAGGCCGTGCTTTGATCATCAACCATAAGACTTTGCTTTTCAACAGAAGCCTTGATCCATGCAACTCAGCATGCCACACAGGCAATTCATGCCATGCGATTGATATCTATCGATATATAACCTCTAAGCTCGTACGTCTCAAAGAAGGGCGTTAAGCAAGAGAATAAATTCTCCGCCGCCAAACAGATATATATTTAACAGAAATCAATCAACACAGAATAAAATCCAATGTCAGACACACAATCCATTTACAAGTTCGTTCTGGGTCTGAACGAAACCGGAGGCACTTTCCTCGCATATCCATCGATCTCCAAGTACCTCTGGACGACCACCAACTGATTCCCTCATCTTGGGTGTACTGCCCAATCAAGATCATCAGTAATCACCCAAACGATGTGAAGACTTCCGGTCTTCAACCACCGTCTTCATCTTCGACATATCGTCGAATCGGTTATTCATAATGGGTATAAACCCGGCCTTTCCGAACAACCCGCGTATATTAAAAACAAATGTTACACAAACACAACATACGCCTCATTCCAATTTAGCAGTCACTAACCGCAAATTAGCAAAAGAACAATTTCCCAAATATTAACCCCGAAGGCCGAAACCAACATCAGATCAATACCCTGGAAACCATTCTTCTTAGCTAACCTACAGCTAGTTTCTAAATTTCATATTCTTTGGGAAAGGTTCCCATTAATTTTATCCAAGATAAATTCTTTAAAATTTATCCTTTAATCTTCCTTTGGATGTCGTTTCAAACCAAATTATGGTTTTTCCAAACTAGTCGAGATTAGCGAACCGTACCGAAGTAATTATTTATTTTATTTCCCAATCCCAACCTATTCATCCCATGAAGCAAAACTGGTAATACTCCATATCTAACACCACGGTGTTATCGGTAAAATTAATTACCATTTCACGTTCAAATCTAACTAAAGATTTAACTATCGCTTTGGAGCAAAACTGGTAATACTCCATTCTCGCTCAATTTCTAAATTTGATAATTTAGATTATCAATTCACATTTCAATCTAATTACAGATTCATTAAAACTCCCTTTTTTGGGTTAAAGAACTAATGTCATTTAAAACACAGTTCACGACAAACCCAAATCACATTCTATGTATTTATCGGGTTAAAGAACAAGTGTCATTTAAAACACCTTTCACGATAAACCCACAAATCAATTCTATCTACAACCCATTTCAACTCCAATTTATTTATTTAAAAATAAATGGGTTTTAATTTCAGTTCGAAACTAGTTCATTTCGATAAAAATCTATTTTTTTCTTTTCAAATATGGAGTTTTTCATCCCAATTTTTCCCAAATCATTTCTTATGATTTTATACAAATTATTACTATTTTTAATAATTTTATCAAGGCCCGTACAGTCGATTTCCATCAACGGCCATCGAACTGCACTTACAACGACCTTTTCCAAATTTGATTTGGACGTATCTCCAAATCCAACAGTTAGATTTCAAATTTCTAATATTCGTTAGAAAGCTCTTTTCAATACGAACCCAACGGTTCTGGTTTTAGGAGAATCCGACGGTCGGATCTCCCGTAATATCCGTTCGAAGTCAATGGTCGAAATTCGCGAACTGCGCGGCACGGCGCGTTCTATTCAGGCCATTATATTATATATATAATATATATTCCGTCGATTTCTATTTAAAACGAATTTTATAAATAGTTTAAATTCATTTCAAAAACAATTTCTACTTCCATTTCAAATTCAAATCAAAATTGAATTTTTCCTTATCAATTCGTTTTAAATTCATTTCAATTCAATTTGAATTCATTTCAAATCGATTTTTATTCTATTTCAATTCGTTTTCAATTCAAATTCGTTTTCTACTCAACAAAATTTAAAAACGAATATAATCGATATAAATATCGTTCGCGTCAAAATAGCGCATCTCTAATCAACACGACTTTATATATTTCAACTACTTCATTATTCTATTCAACAAATGAATCTATATTTTTTTCAACACACGACTAATCTCAACGAATGAGTACTGTCCACGTGTGACTATTTTTGTTATTCAGTATATTTTATAAAAATTATGGTATCTATCGTTTGATATCAAATCAGACTCCAACCGTAAATTAGTAAGAGAATGATTCCCTAAATATTAACCCCGAAGGCCGAAACCAACATCAGATCAAAATCCAGGAGACCACTCATCTCATCTATTTTCCAGTTAGTTTCTAATTTCATACATGATAAAGATGTAAGATTTATTATTAAAATACTTCGTTCAACACATGACTAATCTCAACGGATGAGTACTGTCAACACATGAACCTTTATTCTATAAAGATAAAGATGTAAATTTGAATGTTAAAATATTTCGTTCAACACATGACTAATCTCAACGAATGAGTACGGTCAACACATGAACCTTTATTCTATAAAATTCTTTATCTTCTAAATTGGAATGAGGCCCAATCAATTACCATATAAAGCTAATTATATGGATTCCATACAGCACATGTATATAATAGCAACGATAAATAATCAACCATCATCCAAAGTGCACTACACTGTATAAGCATCAAATATAGATATCTAACGCTTACAACAGCCTGTCAATCAATCGATCGACATATAACTAATTATTGGGATTAGTGTATGCCGTGTTTTATCCCATACCCGTGTGGGGTTTCAAACAATCAAACACAGATTTTATTTGTGCAGTTGGGCGATGTGTAAAATTTATCGTCCCAATCAATGTCCTTCAAATAGGTGTACATAAACAAACCGTCCGGTTTGTAAATGAATATTTATTTATTCACAATCACGTTAAAAAATATATTTTTAACGATAAAACATTTTATTCAACCTATGAAAATATTCTATTCAGTTCATTTATTAAATAAAATGATATCTTTATTTTTCTAACTTATTTTAGAAAATTTCGGCGGCATAACGACATGATACCAGAAACGGGACGAGGCCTAGCCTTATCCCCAGTCTAGTGAAGGCCCACGCCATTCACTCATCAATCAAATCCATTCCATTTCACTAAATAATTCAATTCAAACCAAATAATCTAACCAACTACACAACCAAACAAACAAGTCCATGGTCTGTGGACGATTGTGTCGGGTGCTACTAAACGCCGTCTGCATCCTATATATATATATATATATATATATATATCTAGAAAAAGAAATTTAGAGTGAGAAGTTCTCACCAACTAGCTAATCCAATCATCTCGACTCTTCTTTTGTAGAAAATCTTGTCGTTCTCTCCTTTTGTCACTTTCGTTGCCCGTAGCCACTACATGTATAAAAATCACATTTTTATTATCTACATTATATAAAAATCTTATCTTTATATCTTCTATAAGTTAAAAATCGGATTTTTATCCTCTCTATAATATAAAGATCATATTTTTATTTACTTCATACGTCAAAAACTGTAGAAGCTTTAAAATGGAGAAAACTCACTTTTTTCTAACGCCCGGATTCACTGTTCGGGTTCCAGGATTTGCAACCGAGCTTCAATCTTCACACCATCTTTTTCCTAGCTTAAACACGCCATTCCGGACAACTTTCGCCTAAGGGTCTTTTTGCCAAAAATGCTCCAATTCGCCAGAATTCGCGAAAGTACACGAATTTTACCGCTTTTGAATAGCAGACTTCGAACGTGTTTTCCGAGCAGCTCCGAACTCCAAAAACATGACTTCCATATAGCCAAATCGAAGAGAATTTCGTGCCCTACAACTTTGGTTTAGAGGGACTTTGGCCAGAAACGCACGGTTTGGGAGTTATTCGCGAAATGGTGACAGGGTGTTATTTGCAAAACGGGATTTTTGGTGAAAACGGATTTTTGGGTGTAGCGGGGCCCACGGCCGGAGTTGGGTGGTGCTGAGGGGGGGCGCCGGCCTGACTGACGTGGGGGATGTGCTGAGGTGCGGCGGTGGGGTCCAAGGAGGCGGGTGGTGGTGATTTGGGGCTTAGGTTTTGCAAATGGAGAGAGGAGAGAGAGGATGAGGAAGAGGAGGAGGAGGGGAGGGGGAGGAGGAGGAGGGGGTGCGGCGGCTCAAGGTGGTGCGGCAGCGGGGAGGAGGGCGGTGGCAGCGGGTTTGGGGAGGAGGAGGCCATTTTTGAGTTTTTGTGAAGAAAGAGGAAGAGGAAGAAAGTGAAGAAGAAAAGGAAGTAAAAGTGTTTATATGCTAGTTTCTCGCGTATCGTCTGAACGCTAACGTTCTCCAATCGCCGCGGATTTCGGACACGAGATAGTAGACGTGAAGGCGAGTCCAACGAAACAAGTTTCGTCGAATTCCGAGTTCGTTTGACCGCTAAAAAAAATCACAAATATGCTGAGATATTGCTCAAAAATGCTATTTTGGCGCACTTTTTCTTCTCGCACGCTCACACACTAACACCAAAAATCATGCCCTCTTGGATTTAACCATTATTGGACCATACGAATCCAGAAAAAAAACGAAATCGAATTCTGAGGTCGTATCAATAATGTTCCTATGTAAAATGACTGCTCGCTTTACCCTGAACTGTTTCAGTTCGCACGGCCACATGCTAACTCCGTTCGACGCGCCATTTGGAACTCAACAATGATTTGTCAGTATGAATCCGTAAAAATTTATCTCGTCGAATTCTGAGCTCGTATGCAAAATTTCACTTTTTAAGGGCTATGTATTGTTAACCGAACAACTCCAGCCCATAGCCACTATTCCGGATATCGGAATATATCGAAGCTTATTCTTTTCGGAGTTCTAAACGGCATTTTGAACTCAATGAAAGTGGTTTCGAGTCCAAATTCATTCATATGCAAAATTTGACTTTTTGGGCCATGTATAATTTACATAGCGACTATTCTGAATTTTCAACTGGGCATAACTTTTGATTCCCGCTATGAAATTTCGATTTTTCAGATTCGTTGGAAAGATATTATCAAATAGATCCTATTATTTTTGGTTTCGCTAAAATCCGGTTTATTTTGCACCCGGTACATTCAATTGAAGTTTGAAATCGAATTATCGAACTACCGCGCCATTTTCAATTCTATTTATAATTATATATAAATATTTATATTCTAACGACGAAGCGTATAAATATATACGTTCTAAATATATTCAAAATAAATTTTCGTCGATATTATTTAAAATAATTCATTTTAAATATTCAAAATTCATTAAAATTGCCAAAATAAAAATTTTAAATTGGCTCGCATTTCCGGGTTATTACACCTATCACATCCAAGGGTTGCCCACAGGTGTGATCCTGAGGCATTGCTAGAGTGTCTCGAATCGGAGAGGACGATGCCTAGCCTTGATTTCATGATGGAAAACCAATTTCCAATACGAGATATTTCGGTTTTGATTGTTGAACTAGTATGGCGACATGATATATGGTACCCATGCCGTCTATGATTGATACATTTATATTCGAAGTTGTTTTATACACTATACACTTATAGTAATAATAAAAGATGAAATTTCGCGTATCAAGCATATTTGGCTATTATAAGGGAAAACTCTATCCTCCGGCTTGCGTTGCATTGTGTGATGGGACCTGAGTCTTATAATAGGTTCATTTTTCCAAAAAGCATTACGCTGTTTATTTATGCATTGGTATTCTTGGGGGTAAACCCGTTCCGTCCTAACGGCATGGTCCCTTGAATTACCTAACTTTAAAATCAATTTAAAATAACTGTTTATGAGTTCTCACACTAGTCCCATGACTGACCTGGAGTTTATTGTTTTAACCTAAACTCTTGGTGCCCATATTTTCCACACGGGCAGCTAGTAGTTTTGGTTTTGCAGGTATTATATTCACAGGATCCTGGTCTACAACTGAAGCGATATTCAGAAGGCTCTGTATCCATGTATTTCTTTCAGTTGCGTTTTGTATTATTTTTCCGCTGCTATTTAAATGTAATTTAAACTTTGATATTGTATTTCCAATATATATTATTTATTCATACTCTGGAATATTCTTGTACTCTGATGTAATTGTTGTAATAGCAATAAAATGTTCTTCTATTTGTGTTCTGATGTGTGTTGTTCTCAAAACAATCCGGGCTTTCCTTTACTGGGAAGTTTGGGTCGTCACAGTAACGGTTACCATTACCATTATGTGAATACCGCTACCATACCATACCGTTGTAGTCGATAAATCAAAAAGCTTACTGCTACCGCTATTGTTGGTTACCGTATCGTCGGTATACTGAAACATTGGTTACCATATCGTCGGTAACGGTAAATTACCATTACTTAAAATATGCAGTAACATCCTAGAAATTCAGGACAAATAGTCCTTGTAAAATTGTTAAACCACACATATAATATAGAATCTCATATAAAATATGCAAGCATGAAGAATCCTCTCCAATGTAAAGGAAATTGGCTACAAATCCATGGACACTGTAAAATATTATCATCAATTACCAAGGATAAATAACTTAATTAGCTCACACATCCACAACTTCACCAGGAAGCACATCATAATCAATAGGGGCAGACTTCTCTCCCATTGCTTTACCATTGCTGTCTGTTTTAATTTGCCTCCTCTCGCTTGGAAAGAATCCACCACAAGAAGACCGTTCTCTGTTGCTGCTATGTGTAGGGAATTCGAATGCCCCAAAAAACCCTTAGCCATTTCTTCAGCCATCTCCATAAAATTACCAAATTCACTTGCAATACTCTGCTCAATGGATTCAATGTCACTGCGTAGTCCATGGAATTAGATTACCTCTTGTAGACGCTTCCTTCCTTCAATTGTCCCTTTATAATTTTCTTTTTTATTATAAACGAATTGGAAGGAGTGGAAGAAAGTTGGAATTACGATGGCGACCAACGACCATATAAGACGAAGAAAATTATTTAAAAATACTAAGAGATAATTGTAATGATCCAAGATTTTTAATGTTTAATATATGATATAATTTCAAATTTATGAATATCAAGTGAATTTAATAAGGTTTAAATACAAATATTGTTTTAAAAATATTATATATATGTGTATTTGAATAAATATTTTTGTTTTGATATGAATACCTTATTTTAAGGTTTCATTTAAGATTTCATTGAAATAAATAATTTTAAATATGAATAGGTGATAATATTATTTATTTTATAAAATGTATTGATTTCCATAAAGAATAGTTGAGTTTTAAACCTCATTTTTTTATAATTTATATTTGATAAAATAATATGAATAAGTATCTTGAAATATTAGTATTTTGTAAATCTTAAGTAAAATATTGGTTACGCATATATGTGTTGTAGACTTGCTATATTTATAAGTGTTACTAAGGTGTAACTAAAAGAATTAAAATTTAACAAGTAAATAAATAAGCCAATTATGTTAACATGCATTGGTGGATTTTAAAATAGAGAATAGGTGTCCTCTTTGTTGTCATAATGCATGTTATTGAGATTTTTAGATAAGCCATGTGTCCCTTAACTTAATGACCAAAATATCCTTCCCATTCATATACAAAAATATGTTTTCTTTTTCCTGATAAAGCTACAAATGAAATCTCCCGACCTTTATCTTCTTCTTCCTTCTTTGTAAATCTTCCACTAAAATAAAATCCACCTTTCCTCTTCAATCAAAACTCCATAACTCACAAATCCACTTGTTCTAGCCAAAATGATTAAAACGAATGTTGTCCGGATCGTCATTTCTGGGTTTTAGAAATTGACGGATCCAGATTTCATCAACAATCGAAAGAGTAATCTCAGATTTACAGTAAAATGGAAAATGATAAAGAGAACTTCGAAAAATCCTTTCTCTCAGTCCGCTCCAAATTGATCGACGCTGTCAGTGTCGTTGCGATCGGAGGGAGACATAATATTTTTCATGCGAGTTTGAGACATTTCTGTGTCGATGATTTTGAAAGTTGAAAACTAGGGTTGGAGATGGTCGGAGAATCGGGCAACGATAGGGGAAACGGAGCTGGGCAATGCGACGAGGATGGAGAGAGCTTCGATGGCGCAAAATTCGGCGGAGTTCGGTGCATGAAAGAGTGGTGCAACGGGATAGTTCCATGCATTTTTTTAGGTAGTAGCAAATATCAGCCACGCTCGGGTTCACGGTCGATTTTTGAATGAAGGAGCCGGAGGTGTGGAGATGTGGTGTAGACTAGTGAGCATGCGAAGAGAAGTTTGATGATGGTCTCGGATCGAAGAATGGTCGTGTGTTTTTGTGTGCACCGTGCATGTGCGTGTTGCTCACGTGAAAGACTGAGGATAGGAAGAGGAGAACGCGGAGAAGAAGGAGGGAGCTTGGTTGGGTCGGGTCTGATGTAGTTGGGCTTGGGCTTCTTTGTTGAGGGTATAATTCTTTTATTTATTTCAAGTTTAAGCTTAATCTTTATTAGCTAATATCTCATTCGATTTAAATCGGATTTATGCATGGCTAAGTTCGTTAGAATCGTATTTGCAAATAGAATCCATTTATATATATATACATATATATGTTTGGTAATTTTAGTTAAGAATAAATTATGGAAAATAAAATGTCCCTATATATATATGTATGTATATATATATATATGACAACATGTGACAACCACGTTATTAATTCAATGTAAAATTAGCAGAAGATCTCTAGCTGCTAATGGATATGGATCAAAGGAGACACGAGTAGCGATGTCGGTGTTCGTGGGCTTGTCCGTCTTGGTTATGTAGTCGCGGAGCTATTTCAGTGAGAACACTTAATTTAATCATTTATTTTAATTAATAGTGATTAAATAATGAATTGTGATGGATGAATGATAATTGGTTGGATATGAATGTTACTGTGTGAATGAATGTCCATGTAATTAGATAAAACACTAAACTCTGATAAGCGTTATTGATAGAAACGCTTGTGCACAGCTAAATTGTTTGTTGTTGATGATGATTATAATTCATGATCATCCGACTTATACGGTTGATTTATTATGTTTGCATGATGCACACACAATACCATGGTTGTGGAATTATACAAATTATCGATTTAAATGTTCCTTCCATACAAGTGAAATTTGATTTTCAAATATTAAAATATTATTTTTAAGCCCAGTTAATTCAAAAGAGATTTGGAAATATACTATAATGTTTTATAATATTATATACCAGACAGTTCTAGGATGACAGAGAGGATGGTGTCTAGGCTTGGGTTTGGAAATCCAGTTTCCTGGTCTCCCTAGCTATCCCTAACAGGTCCGACGGACGGAACGGTTGATTCAAACATAATTTGAATTTGAATTTGAAGTTGTTTAAAACTTAAAATAAAATAAAAACCGATTGGAATTAAGATAATAAATATCGCGTAAGGACCCTTTATGAAGTTTAAATTTAAATTTAAATAAAAAGGGTTTTTGAATTCCTAAGGTCTACGACTTGTTTAAATTTAAACTAAGATTTGGAATTTGAGGAATGATTTTGAATTAAAGTTAATAATCAGTTTTGGAAATTAAGTTGTTTTGAAATTTTAAATTCAATTCGAAAAGATTTGAAGGAATTATATCTAAATCGATGTATAACGCGCTACGGCGCGACAGTTCGTAAATATTGATTTAAATTTTGAGCGGTTATAACTTAATCGTGTGAAATTGGTTTGACTTGAAGTAAGAAATGTTGATTTTCAAATATTAACGATTTTTGAACAGAAAAGGGATTTTCAAATTTCAATGTAAATTTTTCATGTTATGTTCAAAACAAATTTGGAAAAGGTCGCTATACGTGCAGTTTGGCAACCATAACGGAAATTCAAATAAAACCAATTTTAAATTAGAGAGAATTCATGATATATCTTAATTTATTAACTTAAAGTAATTAGAAATGAATTATTTGAAATTTTGAATTGATTTGGAATTTACTTGATTTAAATGGCTATTGCAACGCTTTTAGTAACGTTCAACGTTATTATCTCAGTTCCAAAGATAAATGGGTTTTGGAATTTAAAAATCGTGAACCATTATTTTAAATAGCTAAAGGATCGTAAAATGGTTCAGAAGGATTTTTAAGTGTTTAAATATGGTATTATTTATAAATTCTGAAGGTTAGAATTTAAAGGGAAATGAGTTGGATACAGTTTATATCGGGTATTCGATATGTAGTTCCAAGGTTGAATAAATACTATCAGAAGCAAAAAAAAATTTACCTCCAGATTCTGACAGTGTTTGTTGAGTTGTGAATTTATATCAAATATAAGACGATTTAACTCTGTCAAACTTATATTGAATATAAATTGTTTTGATTATCGTATATGAAATTGTAATCTAATTAGAGATTTGGCAAATTGAATGACTTAAGGAAATAAATAAAGAAGTATGAGAATTGAAAGGTATGTGTTGAAATATGAGGTTGGTAAATCGAATATTTGATTTCAAATAAGAATTAAGATGATAACGAAATTTATGATCAATCCAACCTTGATTAGTAAATGAATGGATAACGATTGGAAGGAAAGCTGAATTGAAAATCTGTGTGGCCCATAGTCATTGTTTATGAATACGCTTATTACTTGGAAAGACTGGGATCGGATTTAAGTCCGAAAACCATTCCAAGTAATAATACGACGCATGAAGCATATTCTAGACTTGGAATCGATGAATGAAGACTGGGAATTCTCGAATTTATTTGGATGGATTGCTGATGTCTCAAATTAGGGTGTACACCTGATATGAGGTTATAATTGGCATGAGGTCTGAATATATTTGAAGATTTTCGGATTTTGTTCAGTTCAGACCCAGAATGGACTTGTATGCATTGTGTGTCTGACATTGTAGTTGACAGCATAACACTGATTTCCGTTGGTATTTATCTGGTTTGTGATGTACGCTATTTCAAGTCTCGCAAATATCGCCCAAGGTCTCCTCCGAGATCTCGTTTTGGGCTCCTTCCGAAATGAAACTGCAAATATCACTCTTAATCTCCTTTCGAATATATCACCCGAGATGTTGCAATATCGAACGATATATCGACCGAGACAAAATACTGGAAATCGTCCGAGATCTTAGTTTTTTTGGTTAAAATTTAAATTTGTGACTGCACTAGAACTATAATTAAGAAACTCAAATCTAACCATATCAATCTTTTGTTATTTTACATTTTCCATGTTAAATGATTATATCGTATGTCGTATATGTATAACAATGCTTATGGTTTTCATATTCGTCTTTTTACATGCATGTTACTTATGAAATTATGTATTTTAAGGTCTATTTATGCTGAATTTTTTAATGTTTTGGATCCTTTTAATGTTTCATGTCTAAAAATATTTCTGTTTTAAGCATATTACGATTTAGAGTATGAATGATCTTTCGTAGAATAAAGAATAATAAAGTTATTTTGCATTTTAAGTTTAAGTTACTATGTCTATAATAGCATTCATAAAATTCATTTTGTTAAAATATCAGTTTAACATATCATGTACCCCGAGATTGTTCCGATATGAACTTTCAGACCCGAGATGAAAATCTGAGACGAACTCCCGAGTTAGACTCATCTCGTCCGAGATCTCCCCAGATACGAGACCGAGTCTATAAAACCCCCGAGACGAAACGCGACCGATATCCGAGATTTAAAACCTTGGTGACGTACGAGCTCGAAGTGGTTATGTATGGATGGGAATCAGTGGTCATGTGTGAATGGACAATGTGACATACTTAAGATATGAAATGAGCTTGTATGATCATGGCATTGCTTATCTAGGCATGCTTGTGTATGACGTGACATCGACAAACCTCACACCCTGGATTAATGAGAAACAGGCGGTTAGGTTGTAAACTTATATATGATTGATGATGAAGCTGCAGTAGTGGGAAACCACTTATAACTTGGGGAAATTGGGTATGTTCGAGGGGGGGGGGGCGTGTCTAGTCGAAAACCGTTGATCTGCCCTACGATTTGTTGTTTGTGTCCAAGATGGATGAAAAAGCCTTGTTCCACTTCGCTTCGTATCCCTGATTGATCTTTCGTGCCAGGAATCATCAAGTTGGAAACCCAAATCTCTAATACAAGCCATACGGATTTTGATTGCATACTTATATGTCAATATAACCAATTGTGGTTATGGGGGCTATGATTCTATATTTATTTGTGAAATGATTTCCACACTGTATGTAATAATTAAAAGAGGATTTTCACGTATGAAAGCATGTTTGGTTATCATAAGATAAAACTCGCCCATCTAGTGTGCGCCTGCATTGTGTGATGTGGGACGAGCTTATGATAGTTTCATTTTCCAAAAGTCATTGCGAATTTATGTGCACGGGTGTTCACATGGAGGAAATCCGTTCCGCGTTAGCAGCGTGGTCTGGTGAATTTCCAACTTTAAAATAAATCCTAAAACAACTGTTTTATGTTCTCACACTAGTCCCATGACTGACCTGGAGTTTATTGTTCTTTCCTAAACTCTAGGTGCCCATTAATTTTCACACGGGAAGCTAGTAGTTTAATTTTGCAGTTATGTTTGTTGGAGCGAGGTTCGGAGCACTTTCTGAGTTGGAGTCCACGCTAGAGTTGAAGCTTCCGATGTATTATGTTGTTCTTCCGCTAAGAGTATATTATATATTTTCTTTCGTTGTACTTATGTTGTAACTCTGATATTCCATGTAACTCTGATGTAATCATGTATTATTTAATAAAAGTTCTTCTATTTTGTGAAAAATATGTATGTACCCATAACAATTCGTCTTTGTGAACGGTTTAAGTCGATTTAATTACCGGCGAAAATCGGGCAAAAGACGGGTCGTTAAAATAATGGTTGCATTTGGGTTTAATTCTGTCATTTGTGCTAGAAGTAAAACCCTACGAATTGAAATGGAGGACGGAAGAAATCTAAAAGAAATATGAATCCAACGGCCTAAAATGTTGTATATAATATAATTAAAATGCAAAGTTTCGTTAATTTACCGATACCGACGGTTTGAAGAAAAATTTGCTATTGTTTTTACCGCTCCGAACGGTAGTATTACCGTTACCGAACCGATTGTATCGGTATACTGTTTTGTTGTGTTATCGGTAAAAATTTGATTGGTAATGGTATGGTAACGATAATGTTACTGTTACCATAACAACCCTAGTTACAGTTACAACTTTCAATGGCTCCATTGCAATAAAGGCTCTGTAACGACCCGCATTCTACGCATCGCAGGATTGTAGAATATTTATTTCTTTCACATACGAAGTCGTATGGTCATGTAACTTTGGGAGACAAATATTGGAGTCATTTTCCATGTTCATGATTTTTGCCGATTTTTAAATGACCGTTTTGCCCCTAGCTGGTCTTGTTTTGACCATAACTTTTGACTAGAAAGGAATTTTGAACTAAAGCCACTTCCATTGGCTTCGGATGATGGTTTACCTTTCCGTAGAGCGGTCACATGTGAAAAACAGATTTACCGTTTGGGAGATATGGCTGAAACAAGTTTCAGATGGTGAAAAACAGCTTAATTGGGCTTAATCGGGTAATTAACAGCTAGGCCCAAGGGGGATTTGGGATTAGGGGTATATAGGGGCTGATTAGGGTTAGAGAACATTTCTTCCAGCCGCCACTTTCATTCTTGGAACCCTAGCAATGGCCTCCAACACCCAAATCAACTTCTAATCAAGTTTTGGCTTAATCAACATCAAATTAAGGAGGAATAACACCAAAGCAAGGTTAGAGTTGCTGAGTTGCATTGGGAACAGCGCCAAACAGAGATTCATTTCGTATTTGGTATTTTATTTGTGGCCAAGGTGAGTGATTTGCACAGTTCCTCACTAATTATGGTTAATGAAGGGTAATTAGTGAAATTATACATGTTAAAAATCTGGAAAAATATTTATAAATTTGAAAATAATGTTTTATACCTCTGTTAGAAATTTGGGTTGATTTGGTTAAAATTTGTTAATCCTATGATTAGTTTTGCCTAAACATGTTTAAGGGAAAATATGGGGTTTTGGCTATGTACGATCCATTTTACATGCTATGGTTGTTGTTTTGGTGTTTATGTTTGATTGTACATGTTGCTATGACTATATGGTATGATTTGTGATTGTATAGAAGTGTTAGATTGGTCGAAAAAGCCATCGAGTGGCGTATAGACAGTTGTTGGAAGTTGCAGGACAAGTGCAGGAAAATACCCAGACCGGATCGGATCGTCTTACCGATCGCAACACCTTCTCCGAACCGATCCGCCAGAGGTTCTTCGATCCGACCCGGAGCAGAGAGGAGGGCTTGAGCTTCTTGTACCTCGAAGGGAGACTACTTCCAAACCAATCCGATTGCTTAGGGAGGAGTATGCGATCCGAGCCGCTTAGTGGACTCCGAGCCAATGGCGTTGCATCACGAACCAGGAGCCCCGAATCAATCCTAGCTCACGATCCAAACCAGGACACCACAACCCGATCCGGATGACCTTGCACGAGCTGGAGTATGGATCACGACCTGGAGCCCGACCACGAACAGGAGGCCAAACCGAACCGCCAGGGGTGTCCACGACCGATCGGAACAGAGATGCTTGGACTTGAGGCGCGAATCACGATCCGAACAGGAAGTATAAACCGAAGTGAAGAACCGATCCAGAGGGGAAGACTAAAACCCGAGATGCAAAGGTAGTCCAAGTAGGAAGTTTGTACTCAGGATCCAGTTGGGAATCAACGAGTTAACTTCATGATTGGGCTTTGCTGCTGGACGTATGCTAAGGAGTCGTCGATGTCTATGACTTTGGATCACTATGTATGGGAGGTACGTGGACGGATTCAGGGCCACAGTGGCCTAGGTACAACTAGTGGGCTATAGACCAATGAAGTGGGATCATTTGAAAAGGGTTTGTCATGATTCCATGGGATAAGCTTGGTAGTAGCAGTAGTTGTACAAGTCGAACTCCGTCACTACTTCGATGGGTCTAGTGATTGACAGTGGTGGACATCGTACGCTTTACGCACCGAGTGAGAGATGTGAGGATGATTTCTATGTTTGTTTTGTTTGCCATCATTATGACATGCACACCCCACCCCCGTATTCTTTACACCAAATGATAGTGACACCTTAGTGTATTGTATGGTATGTA
The DNA here is from genome assembly GCA_030737875.1 of Allium sativum. Taxonomy (NCBI): domain Eukaryota; kingdom Viridiplantae; phylum Streptophyta; class Magnoliopsida; order Asparagales; family Amaryllidaceae; genus Allium; species Allium sativum. Next base: position 7,749,022 of record CM060926.1, on the reverse strand, counting down.
GTGCTAACTCTTTGGTTGCAGGTCCAGGTTCAGGTATGGTTTAATATACCTGTTATTGTTCTGTTTAGCTGCTTATCGCTCATACCAGAATTTTTGTCTGACCCATAGTTTTATGTCTCTTCTTATTACTCTGGGTGCTCTCACGAGCAGACTAGAGACATGTTAGGTGGTATGAACAAGTAGTTGTACCGGAGACGAGAAGGAGGCTTCCACGTATGATATATATATATAGATATTCTCTCTGTGTTGTTGTGGTCACTACTTTGGGCATTAGTGGTGTACCTTTCTTTCTTTTTGCTTAGAGACAGTAATTTGGAAGGTTGTAATAAGCTCTATTTGGATTTCCGCTACTCTGATGATGATGTTGATGTTGATTTTAGTTATTATGCACTGTCTCGCCTGTTTTATGTCAAGTATATTATTATTATATTTTGTTCCATGCGCTGTGATACATTCTATAGGTTTTCGATTAGTTCATTCTCTTCTTTCCTTTCTTTGGCTACCGTTCCATGCTAGTTGGGCATGTGTACAGCGCACTTTCGGAGGAAATGCCGGCTGGTGCAGGGCGGGCCGTCACACTTGGTATCAGAGCTCTAGGTTGCGTAGTTAACCTAGGGAAAGACCTCAGGGAGAGATAATACGTATATGAGAGCGCGTATTTGTGATTATTTTGGTTTTAAAAGCTATATATATTATTAGTATAGCTAAGGATGAAGTTGCACTGCATTGACACTACAAAGAGGATGGTTAATCGTTTTCTCTGTGCAGATTAAACGATGAGCCGATACGCAAGGGGTACTGGTAGAGGAGCCAATAATGGGAATGTTGCTGAGATGAGGATGATGTTTACTGACCTCATGAGAGAGATGCTTAGAGATGTTCAGAGGGCATCTCCCAATGCTGGAAATGGTGGTGGTCCAATAGTACAGGCGCCTAGGGCCGATTTCGCCAAGCTGAACAAAGATTACACTAGTCTTGGTGGAAAGCCATTCCAAGGAACAGAATCGGCCACGGATGTTCAAGATTGGTTGGATACCTACGAGCGTATCTTCGAATACTTGGGTATCGAGGATGCGATGAAGAGAAGGCTAGCATCCCGTCAGCTGCAAGGACGGGCAATGAATTGGTGGAATGCTATAAAGGCAGCTACTCCCGAGGATCAGATTACATGGGATCAGTTTAAGGCTCGCTTTAGCGATAAGTTCATTCCAGCTGCTCAGAAGTCGGTGTTGTTTAAGAAATTTTTGGGGCTCAAGCAGAATGGCAGAGCTGTCTCGGAGTATATTTCCGAATTTGACACTTTGTCGAAATACGGGTTATCCCTAATAGATACTGCCGAGAAGAAGAACGAGAAGTTTATAACAGGTTTGGATCAGTACTTGGGGGAAAAGCTTATTAACCACATCGATGAGACGTTTGAATCGATTGTGGGGAAAACATTGAGGTCAGAGAGTCTTTACCCTAAGTTGAAGACTGAGGTTGCATCTGCAGAGGAGCCAAAGCCGCAAGCAAGCGGTGGAGGCAAGAATGGTTCTCAGAATAAGAGAAAGCAGAATCAGACTAAGGATGGCCAGAAGAAAAAGAGTAAGAAGAATGTTGAGTGCTTCAGCTGTCGTAAGAAGGGCCATTATGCTAGTAATTGTCGGGCCAAGCCAGCGGATAGGAAGTGCTTCAACTGTGGCCAAGTGGGACATCACAAGGACAAGAGTCCGCAACCCCCTAAACAAAAGCAGATGGTGAAAGCATATGCCCTTAATGCTGTTCCTTCTTTGTCGAATGCCCCAACTGCGGCGAAGAAGGGAAAGAATGCCGTTATTCAAGGTATGCTTTCTGTTTATGATGTTCCTGTTAGAGTTTTGTTTGATACCGGAGCTTCCAGTTCTTTCATATCTAGTGACCTGGTAGATAGGTTCGGATTGGAGCCCGAGATCGTCGATAGACCTTTAGTAGTGACGAACCCGATTGGTGGTTCGACTAACCTTAGCATGATCTGTCGTAATGTGGTCTTATCGAGTCATGGATGCATGTTTGTTTGAGATTGCTTTGTTTTGGGCTTTACTGGGTTTGGCATTATTTTGGGAGTCGATTGGCTCCAAAGATACCTGGTGGTGGTAGACTGTGAGGGCTTTTTGGTGACAACTAGAGCGGATGATGGGCAGAGGGTAGTGTTTGGTGGTCTACCTAGTGCTGGGGTAATGGCTAGTTTTCTAAATTCCCTCGACATCCTGCAAGGTGAGTTGTCAGGTTTTCCCGTGGTTGGCCAGTATCCGGACGTCTTCGAGGAAGTGACTGGGCTTCCATCACACCGAGAGATTGAGTTCCGTATTGATTTAGTGAAAGATGCCAGACCTATAGTGATGCCACTTCGTCGTATGGCACCAAGGGAGCAGCGAGAGCTCGGGGTGCAAGTCAGCGATCTTTTGAAGAAGGGATTTATCAAAAGAAGTGTTTCTGAATGGCGAGCACCAGTTGTGTTTGCCGCCAAGGCCGATGGTTCCCTTCGATTTTGTGTAGACTACCGCGAGTTGAATAAGGTGACGAGGAAGAAAAAGTATCCTCTGCCGCGGATAGATAATTTGTTTGATCAGTTGAGTAGCACGAGAGTATTCTCTCAGTTGGATCTCGCGATGGGTTTTCATCAGCTTAGAGTGGAAGCTGAGAGTATAGCTAAAACGGCCTTTCGGACGTCATCCGGATTTTATGAGTGGTTGGTCATGCCATTCGAGTTGACCAATGCCCCAACATATTTTGTGGATCTTATGAATAGGGTATTCAGAGATCAGTTGAATAAGTTTGTCCTTGTGTTCGTGGATGATATTTTGGTCTACTCGAGGACAGAGGAAGAACACAAGGAACATTTGAGGATAATGATGGAGGTATTGAGAAACACCAATTGAAAGCAAAGTTTTCTAAGTGTCACTTCTGGAGGAGGGAAGTGGGATTCTTGGGCCATGTTGTTTTAGAGAATGGTATTGCCGTGGATCCTGCGAAGTTGGCTACGGTACAAGATTGGTCCACACCCAAGAATGCAACAGACATAAGAAGTTTCTTGGGGTTAGCCGGATATTATCGTAAGTTTATCCAAGACTTCTTCAAGATAGCAGCACCGTTGACTCAATTGACTAAGAAGAATCAAGCTTTCGTATGGGATAAAAAGTGTGAGATTGCATTCAAGAGTCTAATGGAAAAGTTGACATGTGCACCAGTGTTAGTCATTCCTAAGGGGAATGAAGAGATTACAGTATATACGGATGCATGCGGTACCGGGCTAGGTGCTGTATTGATGCAAGGAGGTAGGGTTGTAGCTTATGCAAGTCGGCAATTGAAACTGCATGAGAGAAGATACCCTACCCATGATTTGGAATTGGCAGCGATCGTGTTTGCATTGAAGATGTGGAGACATTATCTCTTGGGAGAAAGATTCGAGTTGTTTACCGATCATAAATCGTTGAAGTATCTCTTCTCTCAGAACGATCTAAATCTCCAACAGCAAAGATAGTTAGAATTCTTAGCTTCCTATGATTTCAATATCGCATATACACCAGGAAAGGGCAATGCGGTGGCTGATGCATTGAGTAGAAGACATGCCAGTTTAGGGGCTATGTTTCTAGAATGGAAACAACTGGAGTACATCGCTGGGTATGATTTCAGACCAAAGTGCGAACTGGATCCAGAAATGTTAGCAAGTTTGATGATCAGACCCCCTTTGATTGAGCGGATTGGCTCTAGTCAGAGGGACGATCCTAACCTATTGGAAATCATCTCAAAGTCAGAGATGGGAATCGACGGAGAGATGAACAAGTATGGACTTGATCGAGATGGATGGCTTAGGAAGAATGGAAGACTAGTTGTACCCAATGTCAATGGATTGAGAGATGAAGTACTTAGAGAATGTCATCACTCAAAACTGACTATACACCCCGGTGGTAACAAGATGTATCGAGACATGAAGCAGACCTACTACTGGGAAGGAATGAAAAGAGACATTGGGAAGTTTATATCCAAATGCATGAATTGCCAGCTAGTTAAAGCTGATTAAAAGAAGCCTAGTGGTTTGTTACAACCATTAGAAATTCCAGAATGGAAATGGGAACAAGTGTCAATGGATTTCATTAATGGGTTACCAAGGACTAGATCGGGCCATGATAGCATTTGGGTAATTGTGGACCGATTGACCAAAAGTGCAAGATTTATACCCGTCAAGTCAAACAGGACGGCAGCTAAGTTAGCAGAACTGTATATAAAGTGGGTAGTGAGATTTCATGGAATACCCTAAGGCACTGTGAGTGACCGAGATCCGTTGTTCACTAGTGGATTTTGGAAGAGCTTACAAGAGGCGTTAGGATCAGAATTACATCTCAGTACCGCATACCATCCTCAGACCGACGGTCAAACAGAGAGGGTGAATCGAGTGTTAGAAGATCTCTTAAGAGCTTGCGTATTGGATTTTGGTGGACCATGGGATGACCATTTACTTCTAGTAGAATTCGCATATAATAATAGTTATCAATCCAGTATCAGTATGGCTCCATTTGAAGCTTTGTACGGAAGACCGTGCAACTCACCGTCATGTTGGTTAGAAACTGGTGAGAAGTTTGTGCATGGACCAGATGTGATAAGAGAAACTTCAGACAAGATCAAGATCATTCAACAGCGAATGAAGGATGCCCAAGATAGGCAGAAGAGTTATGCTGATAAGAGGAGAAGATAATTAAAGTTCTCCATTGGGGACTTGGTGTTTGTCAAGATTTCTCCGTTGAAGAGCGTGATACGATTTGGCAGGAGAGGCAAATTAGCACCAAGATTTGTTGGTCCATTCCCAGTTCTTGAGCAAATTGGGAATCTGGCATATAAAGTTGAATTACCAGAGAAGATGGCAAGAGTTTACAACGTGTTTCATGCTTCCCAGTTAAGGAAGTTCGTACACGACCCAGATGTGACTATTTCACCTAATCAGTTGAATGATATCGAGGTTGAACCCGAGGCGGTTGGGACTATGCATATTGTTGGGAACGATACGAAGCAACTTTGAAGGAAAGCGGTGAAATTAGTCAAAGTTCAGTGGGGCGAGAATGAAAATGATTGTACTTGGGAAATAGAGGAGAGCATTAGGAGGACGTATCCAGAACTCTTCGCCTGGTAAGATTTTAACTTCGATTTAGTCTTTTCGCATGCTAAGACAGGTTTGTTTTATTTGTTTTGCATGTTTGATTGTTGTTTGTGGCTGGTAGGCATGCGGGATCCTTTGTATGTTTTGGGTTAAGGAATTTCAGGGATGAAATTTCTTAGGGGGGGAAGAGTGTAACGACCCGCATTCTACGCATTGCAGGATCGTAGAATATTTATTTCTTTCACATACGAAGTCGTATGGTCATGTAACTTTGGGAGACGAATATTGGAGTCATTTCCCATGTTCATGATTTTTGCCGATTTTTAAATGACCGTTTTGCCCCTAGCTGGTCTTGTTTTGACCATTACTTTTGACTAGAAAGGAATTTTGACCTGAAACCACTTCCATTGGCTCCGGATGATGGTTTACCTTTCCGGAGAGTGGTCACATGTAAAAAACGAACTTACCGTTTGGGAGATATAGCTGAAACAAGTTTCAGATGGTGAAAAACAACTTAATTGGGCTTAACCGGGTAATTAACAGCTAGGCCCAAGGGGGATTTCGGGATTAGGGGCATATAGGGGCTGATTATGGTTAGAGAACATTTCTTCCAGCCGCCACTTTCATTCTTGGAACCCTAGCAATGGCCTCCAACACCCAAATCAACTTCTAATCACTTTCTAATCAAGTTTTGGCTTAATCAACATCAAATTAAGGAGGAATAACACCAAAGAAAGGTTAGAGCTGCTGAGTTGCATTGGGAACAGCGCCAAACAGAGATTCATTTCAGATTTGGTATTTTATTTGTGGCCAAGGTGAGTGATTTGCATAGTTCCTCACTAATTATGGTTAATGAAGGGTAATTAGTGTTAATTAGTGAAATTATACATGTTAAAAATCTGGAAAAATATTTATAAATTTGAAAATAATGTTTTATACTTCTGTTAGAAATTTAAGTTGATTTGGTTAAGTTTTGTTAATCCTATGATTAGTTTTGCCTAAACATGTTTAAGGGAAAATATGAGGTTTTGGCTATGTTTGATCCATTTTACATGCTATGGTTGTTGTTTTGGTGTTTATGATTGATTGTGCATGTTGCTATGACTGTATGGTATGATTTGTGATTGTCTAGAAGTGTTAGATTGGTCGAAAACGCCATCGAGTGGCATATAAATAGTTGTTGGAAGTTGCAGGACAAGTGTAGGAAAATACCCGGACCAGATCGGATCGTCTTACCGATCGCAACACCTTCTCCGAACCGATCCGCCAGAGGTTCTTCGATCCGACCCGGAGCATAGAGGAGGGCTTGAGCTTCTTGTACCTCGAAGGGAGACTACTTCCAAACTGATCTGATTGCTTAGGGAGGAGTATGCGATCTGAGCCGCTTAGTGGACTCCGAGCCAATGGCGTTGCATCACGAACCAGGAGCCCTGAATCAATCCTAGCTCACGATCCGAACCAGGACACCACGACCCGATCCGGATGACCTTGCACGAGCTGGAGTATGGATCAAGACCTGGAGCCCGACCACGAACAGAAGGAGGCTAGACCGAAAAGCCAGGGGTGTCCACGACCGATTCAAACCGAGATGCTTGGACTTGAGGCGCGAATCACGATCCGAACAGGAAGTATAAACCGAAGTGACGAACCGATTCGGAGGGGAAGACTAAAACCCGAGATGCAAAGGTAGTCCAAGTAGGAAGTTTGTACTAAGGATCCAGTTGGGACCCAACAAGTTAACTTCATGATTGGGCTTTGCTGCGGGACATGTGCTAAGGAGTCGTCGATGTTTATGACCACTATGTATGGGAGGTACGTGGACTGATTCAGGGCCACAGTGGCCTAGGTACAACTAGTGGGCTATAGACCAATGAAGTGGGATCATTTGAAAAGGGTTGGTTATGATTCCATGGGATAAGCTTGGTAGTAGCAGTAGTTGTACAAGTCGAACTCCGTCACTACTTCGATGGGTCTAGTGATTGACAGTGGTGGACATCGTATGCTTTACGCACTGAGTGAGAGATGTGAGTATGATTGTTATGTTTGATTTGTTTGCCATCATTATGACATGCACACCCCCACCCCCGTATTCTTTACACCTTATGATAGTGACACCTTAGACTATTGTACGGTATGTAGTGCTAACTCTTTGGTTACAGGTCCAGGTTCAGGTATGGTTTAGTATACCTGTTATTGTTCTGTTTAGCTGCTTATCGCTCATACCAAACTTTTTGTCTGACCCGGAGTTTTATGTCTCTTCTTATTACTCTGGGTGCTCTCACGAGCAGACTAGAGACAGGTTAGGTGGTATGCATGAGTAGCTGTACCGGAGACGAGCAGGAGGCTTCCACGTATGATATATATATAGATATTCTCTCTGTGTTGTTGCGGTCACTACTTTGGGCATTAGTGGTGTACCTTTCTTTCTTTTTGTTTAGAGACGGTAATTTGGAAAGTTGTAATAAGCTGTATTTGGATTTCCGCTACTCTGATGATGATGTTGATGTTGGTTTTAGTTATCAGCTTATGCACTGTCTCGCCTGTTTTATGTCAAGTATATTATTATTATATTTTGTTCCATGCGCTGTGAGACATTCTACAAGTTTTCGATTAGTTCATTCTCTTCTTTCCTTTCTTTGGCGACCGTTCCGTGCTAGTTGGGAATGTGTACAGCGCACTTTCGGAGGAAATGCCGGCTGGGGCGGGGCGGCCCGTCACAGGCTCAATAATAAATTCATAGTAACTGTATTTTTTTTAATAAATTCACTACATATACAAAACGTTTCCAACATCGACTTTTGTGGAGCGTTGACATCCTAGTTCGAATATACTTTTACTTAACATTTGGAGAGATGCTGGTAATATTAGATGATTTATCTTATTTGCTAAATATTCATGCGGAATATTTACTGGTATAAATATTTGACCATCCCAAAAATAATAAGGTGAATGTTTTACCTATTTGATATGTAATTATCAAAGCACATAAAATTGTCAATCCGAGCATGTAAAAATCAATCTTTCCATGTCTCAAGACAATTTGCATTAATATAAATTATTTACTTTAGGTACTCATCGTACTTCATTTGTGAATTTTGTAAATTATTGTTGTATTATTTACAATTGGCTCAGTCTTAAAATAAAATGATTTTTCTTTTTTTTCATACCCAAGACTCTTCTTTGAATTAAGGCTATTTTTCTTTTGATATTTCATTTATATAGAATATGGGTTGCTTAGAAAAAACAATGTTAATGGCATAAATCAATGTTATCTCTGTGCCCATAACAATGACCCTTGGCATTTTTACATTGCCATAACTCATTACCAGTTGAAGACAATTTAGAAACTCAAGATAATAATTTTCACATTTGAATAAAAGATATGCAATAGCAACACAGAAGGTGTGATTAGTTGACATAGCATCGGCTATCCCCGTTAATATCAGTAATTACGCCACTTCCATATAAGGAATTATAATGTCTTTCAAAGTAATATTTTCCCTTAAGCTTACTTAAGAGATATATTCAAGAATGACCACTTTATCCATTTTCTTATGCCTAGGGAAGAGACCATAAATGGTTTAAATTGTTATAATATTAAATGGACTATTTTGTCTTATGTTGTGCAAAATGACTTTTGGTTTCACCATATTTTTGTACATTTCAATAGTTAATTCTATCTCATCCACCATTAGTCTACATAGAAAGGAGTAGTGCTCTTTTGAACTATAAAGTGTGGAATGATTATGGGAATTACATATTACTCCTAACCATGAAGTTTAATATTTTCAAACAAAATTTACAATTGCACTTTTTTGTACATGTTAATGTAATACTATTAGATTTTTTTCCTTTGTACTCTTTGCATGCTCCACTTGTGTTCCATCCAAATATGATTTTTGGATTCCTATTATAATTGTTAACATTCGGTTTTAATACTACCACTGTGTTGTATTCCTTCTAGCCATGAAATCGATCAATTTTCTCATTTTATACTTATTCTGAAATACCTTCATATGATTTTAAAAAAAAATCAGCTTAGAAATTGAATTGATTTGCATAATATTAAAATAAGTTACATACATCATATACTGTGAACTCATTAACTGGCCATAAATGAGACGATCTTAATGGACACATAATGTCTTAAAGCAAAGTTTGTTTCTATAGTCATTTATCTAAATATAAATGTGTGCATATTAGAAAACAGAAATAATATATATGAAAATTATTACAAGCTTTATAATTTTTCAACTATAAATTATTTTTTAAAATATTTCTACGATGTGGGACTAAAACTTTATTTTATTATTCAAAACAATCCTCTTTTTCTTTCCTAAACAATGAAAACAATTATAAAGAACCGATATTTACAAAAGTATGGTTAATACATACTTTCTTTGCTTTGTGATTTGTAAGGGTCAAGATTTCAGAATTATCTATATCTTTTCCAATGATAATCATAAAATCGTAAGTATTGACAATTAATTATAATTGTTTGGAAATTGGAAACCCGGACGTGACCTAATTAAATGATAAAACCATAAGTAGTGATAATATGGATCTATAACAAATTGTGGAACAATAATAATAACAAATTATAAAATTTTCAATTCACATATGAACATATAGATTGTTAGACCGAAATCTGGGCCTAACACCCAAATCCAATGCGAAAACCTCACAATCACAGATCAATACAGAAAAGCAGTAAAATAAAAGGAGACACACGGGATTTTTATAGTGATTCGGCTCAATCCAAGCCTACGTCCACTTTATAGTTTCTTAAATCCTAAGGTATCACAAATACACTTTGGTTGTAGTTTACACACGAAATCCTCCTGTTTTCAATGAAAAGTAGTAAGAAAAAAGAGAAGATTATACACGAAATCCTCGTGTTTTTGTGTGAAATTTGGCTTTTTTTTCTACTGAAAATGTTTTGCAGAGAGCGACGGTGGAAGCCGTGAGGAGTTAGAGCCAAAAGATCCCTCAAATTGCCAAGGAGTGGTGTATTTATAGCTGTAGAGAAGCTCTGGGCGGTTCCGGTTCGGATGGGCCACGTGGCGTGACTAGAGGAGATCTCAGAAGTAGTGGAGAACGTGGAAAAGTCCTTCCCAGTTCATGCTTTGCCAAGTGTAAGCTAATCCGGATTAAAAGAAGGCGGTTACTCCTTAAGGAACGATCAAACTTGTAAGCAGAAGCAGGTCGAGGCGGTTCGGTTCGGGTCCGATCCGAACCGAGCTGATGTCTCCAATCCGAAGATTGGAAACACTTCAGTGCAGAATACTTTAGGCGGGTCGGGTCTTCTGTGCTCCGATCCGATCCGTGGAGTTCTAAATTTCCTTTCCCAAAGTTATGCCATTGGGTCCTCTCACCCGATCCGAACCGTAAATCCGATCTGAATGGGTTATGCCAATTCCAGATTCCAAGTTCCCGGTCCTACACGCGTTCACGGAAACAGGCGTAACTTATAAACCGTAAGTCCGTTTTAGCCAAACGAAAGCTCGATTTGAAGCTGATTCAGAGAGCTACAAGAGTTACAAAGCTCAGCTCCATAATTGCTGTTTTCGGGCCCAAAAGTGGTCGTCTGATAGGAGTTTCGGGCCAATCTTTGTCTGTGATGCGACTTCAACCAAATCGCTCCATGTTTTCTGACGATGTTCCCAATACTTGAGCGTATTTTTTACCAGAAATTCTATGTGTGACTGCTTTGACTAAAAAGAGGGTCAACATTTTGCCCCCCAGAACATATCTTGCTGGTTGAAGGAAGATGTGTTCTGGATAATCCAAGGCCACGCCGGGCCTGCCAGCTGCAAGTATAATCCATACCTGCGAAGAAAAGAGAGCAAAAAGGTGTGTCAAATCATGATAAAACTGATTACACTTTCGAGCATAAACCATGTTTGGGCGTTTGTTTGAGCATAAACCATACTCGAGGGACATTCGAATCATCCTGCCAAAACCTGGAGAGGGACCTAACCTTCCGGGTATAAGCCATACCAGGAAGTTCAAACTGAGCATAAGCCAAACTCGAGTTTTATTGAGTTCCTTTGCCCAATCCTGACAAGATCGCTCGTCGTTCCGGAGTATAATCCATACTTAATCATCCTAGTGAGTACAATCCATACTCATGTCAGGAGAGCTATACTTGCCAAAACCTGACAAGACTGTCTGTCCCTAGGCATAATCCATGCCTAGGGGTCCGAGATAAGTATAAGCCATACTTTAATTGAGATTGAGAATCCTGCCACAATTTGACGAGACACTTAAATTCGCCAAACATAATCCATGCTCGGAAAGTCCTTCCTTATTCAATTCAAAGTACAAAAACCAAAGCAAATCCTGATTGGTTTGTCATCGAGTGTAGAGCACGCTTTGGAGCTAAATCCTAACCCCGAACGTGTGTACTCCGATTTAGCCAATCAGAAAACCTAAAGAAAGCAAAGAGACATATCTTAAATCCTAAGAAATGCTGAAAACGCAGAGGGATCCAATCCAGATCAGTTGATGATGAGCCCGCGGGAGCTTGTTCCAGGGTCATTCCCTCTTCGGGGAGCAGGTAGTGGCAGCGCGGGTGCAGGCGTTATAGGTTGTTTCACATACTCGGGTAGCTCTCCACGTCTAACCCGTTCCTCAATCAAGTCTCGCAAGTGCCTACAGTCATTTGTGGCATAACCGTCCATATCATGAAATATGCAGTTGTGACGTCCCCAAATCCCGTACTGACGGCGACAAGGGTAATCTTTGGAATATAACACGTAAACAGATAACAGCAGAATAGAAATAAATAAATACACCAGATAATGAACAAATAATACACTGGATAAACAATAATCATCAGAGTTGAACAGTATACAGGATCATACTTAGTACAAATACAGTTCAGCTATACATAAATGTCTACAGTGGAAAGCAAACATAATATGTACAATAGGAGCTGAACAGCATAAAATAGATAAATGATAGAATCCATCTTCGGCTCCAGCTATCCAGGAAGAGCCAGCTAAACCTGAATACAAGGCTGCCCGTGTAGAAAAAGGGGCACACGAGTTTGAAAGTGAAACAAACTACGAGTCAGTCATGGGACTGGTATGAGAAATCTACTCAACACATTTAAAATATGGCCAATCACAGGACCACGCCACTTTCGTGGAACGGGTTTACTCCATTGGATTGCCAGTGCTTTAAAACAAATCATTCTTTTAAACATCGCAATGCTTTTTATAAAAATGAAGACATTATAAGACTCAGTTCCCATCACACAATGCAACGCAAACCGGAGGATAGAGTTTTACCTTATAATGGCCAAAATATGATTGATACGAATAAAACAAAAGCAATTGATATTATTACTAGTGTTTATATGTTTCAAAAACAATTTCAATCATAACTATCAATCATAGACGGCATGGGTACCATATATCATGTCGCCATATATATATACAATCAAAACCGCACGATGTCATATTTGGAAATTGGATTTCCGTCATGAACCAAGGCAAAAGATAGTCCTTACCAACTTCGAGACTGTCTAGTCCGAGCCTCAGGGTCAGAGCGCATCGACCCTTGGATCGTCAGGGCCAGTCCACCGATGTGGATTAAAATTCCTGAACACCGTGTTTCCCCGCCCTATGGGGCGTAAATGAGCCAACGAATGACTCCATCGGACCCGGATCGTCAGATCTAACCGAGGCGCCTCGCAACAGTAACAACCACATAAGTCAAACTCGTTAGGGCGTGTAAAACCACTGACGCCACTTCTAGCTAGAAAGAAATGCAGGCCCTCCCTGATGTCCTCTCCCGTTTCTGGTTCATACCGGGTGTGAGGTTCGCGAATTCACGTTGTACACAAAGCTACGCCACACAGGCGGTGCTTTGGTCATCACCACAAGACTTTGCTTTTCAACAGAAGCCCTGATCACTGCATCTTAGCATGCTACACAGGCAATTCACACCGTGCAACTGATAGCTATCAATCACACAGAATAAATTCCAATGTCAGACACACTGTCCATTTGCAAGTCCGTTCTGGGTCTGAACGAAACCGGAGGCACTATATACCTCGCAAACCCATCGATCACCACGTACGTCTGGACGATCACCACTCATTATCCATATTTCAGGATGCGTCCCAATCAGGACCTCGGTTAACATCCAAACGAGGTGAAGATCTCCGGTCTTCGACCACCGTCTTCATCTTCGATTTCTTATCGTCGATTTAGTTATTCAGAATGGGATAAACCCGGTCTTTCTGAGCAACTCGCGTATATAATAAACAAGTGCTATACAAGCACTACTACGCATCATTTCAATTCAACACATGAAGGTTTTCTATTTAACGAAAAAATATAGTTTCAACAAATGGAAATAATTCTAACACATGAATATTATTCAAAATTTCGGCAGCATAACGGCAGGGTAGTTAAAACCGGGGCCGTCCCTAGTACGGCTCCTCGCTCTACCTTAAAGCCTCGCAGCTTTTGACAATGGGGAATCATGCATCTAGTTCGCACGCAGGCGGCTTGTATATATTTTTTACATTTCCATAAACTAATCCTATGTGGTTTCAACCAAATATTTCTCGACCACAAACGGGTATTTTTCAACCACAATCATTCAATTACAACCACAAACAATTTCAATCAACCATTCACTATCAATCAATTTTCACACCAATCACAACCAATAAATATCGTCCATGGTTTGTGGACGAGGGGCGTATATATATATATATATATATATATATATATATATATATATATATATAACATTTCACTTCTATTTCAACACATATATAATTTTTACAACGCATATATAACTTATACATCGAACGTACAACTTATACAACGCTTTTACAAGAGGTGTACAACGCTTATATAACTCATACATCGACTACATAATTTATACATCGTCGTTTTCCATATCGTTTATAAATTAGAAATCTAACATTGGGTTCCACTCCACCAAAAATAGCAGAAGTCAAAAAAATATGCGGTCTCTTCTAGAATGTAGAAGACATCCACACGAGTCCACTGTCTCTTGTTTCACTGAATTTTGTCAACAAACGAAAAAGATATGATTTTTCAAAGTTTGCAACACTTAAAAGTGTTAAAATCAGTTCAAAAACTTCAAAGCCGTTACCTTTCAGTGGGGTTCGAAACTAGGTTTCAGGTTTTCACGTTATCCGTAGCACGAGGTGACGATTGGGCGGTGCCATGTGAAAGGGCTCGGAAGTGCGCTCCAGGCGCTGGTGGTCCCATCAGGTGCGACGGCGAGATGGTGCTCCGGCGGGCCTTCGAACTGCTCGGGATTGGAGAGGTGAATCGAAGGATATACACAACGATAGATGCTCCAACCAGTATGGATTTAAAGCTTGGAAGAAGATCTATAAATTCCCCAACAGGAGCGAGGTGTTTTGTTGCGAGATGGACGAGGAAAAGAGGAGAGAAGGAAGAAAGGGGAAGTCGCCGTCGATTTGGGGGGAGAAGCGGGCCTGTGCGATGAGGGAGAAAGAATATGATTGGCCCTCGATTTTTATATTTATTTTTAATTTATTTAAATCTGAAAATACCCCTTCCTCCAAACGTACACCAATTCAAACCCAACGACTACCGTCCCTAGCTAAATACCCCCATTCCGAACACAATGGGATATGTTTCGAAGGCCCATTCGACTGTTTCAGTCAGTTTTCCTTCAAATTAAAATATAAAACATTTAATATTTGATTTGAACGTACATTTCAATTTGCCAGGGCCACAAACTGATTTGAAAAATTCCAGAAAAATAAATCTGGCTATGTTTTGATGATACGGTCCCAACAAAACTAGTTTCTTCGAATTCTGAGACCGTTTGCAAAAAGGCCCATTTCTGGTCGATCCAATTTAACTGTAATTGACCAAACCACGTTTTCCCTTTCCATGCTCACATACTAGCTTCAAAAATTATGAAATTTGAAACCTAGCAATAACTTCACATCCCAGATCCAACAAAAGTGGTTTCGTCGAATTCCGAGGTCGTTTGCAAAATGGCCAATTTCACGGGCTATATAAATTCCATAGCGACCTTTCTGAAAATTCATTTGGCCATAACTTTTGCTTCCTACTATGAAACTTCAATTTTTCAGATTCTTTAGAAAGGTATTCACTAACAGATTTAAATATTTTTGGGTTCACTCAAATCCGTTTTGTTTTGCACCCGGTACAGTCCGACAAAGTTTGAATTCAATTTTTGAAACTGCAGCGCCATTTCAGGCCTCGTTTATAATTATAATTAATTATATTCATTTTCAAATGTCGATTCAAACTTACTTTTCATCGTTATTATTTAAAATATTTATTTTAAATATTTAAAATCCACTAGTTTAGCCAATTTAAAATTTTTAAATTGGTTCAGATTTTCCGGGTCGTTACAGCAGTATTTTCCAGAATCGCATTCTCTCTGCGATGGCTCCCTCTTGGGAGGCTTAAGATAGGAGACGTCACCGTTTGTGTTTATGTAGATGTCAGTCAAGGTCGAATTGAGTTCGGTGTACTTTTCATATCTGGGCCCTCTCTGGGGCTGAGTATTGCAGTCATTCTTGACAGCAGCTTTTCCTTTGCCTTTACCAGAATCAGACGGTTCTCCGTCTTTGAGCATGTTAACATCGAGAATTTTCTTTTTAGACATTGCGTCTTCTTCACGCAGAAATCCATCCGACTCAAGGTAGAATTCGCTGAGATTCCATGGTGGGTCTCGGTACAAGGATTTTTTGAACTCCGAGTTGTCCAGAACACCGGATACTACCGCCATCAATACCATAGCTGGCTCAGGTCGATCAACTGATGTTGCTGCAACGTTGAACCTTTATAAAAATGAGCGCAGAGTTTCTCTGGGCCTCTGCTTGATTGTGGTGAGAGACATGACATTCTTAGGTCAAGCAATGTGGACCCGAAACTGTTCAATAAAGCGAGCGACCAACATGTTCCAACTGTTGATCGATTCAGATTCCAGCTGTCGAATCCACATAGCAGCTATATCGGTCAAAAAGAGAGGGAAGCACTTTGCCATGACGTTTTCGGATGCCGATTGAACTTCCATATGACGTTTGTAGCGCATTAGGTGCACGGTAGGATCTGTCCTGCCGTTGTAGGACTCCAGTTGTGGAAGTTTGAAATCCGGTGGGTTGCGAGAATTCCTGATTTCTTGTGTGAATGGATTGTGATTGACATCATCCATTTCGCTCTAATAAGTGCGACCTCGAGAGAGGCGTTCAATGAGATTGGCGAGCCGATTGCCTTCAAAAAGCCATCGCAAACTGCCAAGATCAGAGATGGTGCCCCCAGTGTTGAATCCAGAAGAGTGTGGAAGTGTATATGGAGCTTGGAAGGCTATCTGATTCGGTTCGGAGGTGCCCCCATATTGCAGGTCGTGGAGGCCGAACCGGTTCGGTTCGTGGGGCCCGATCCGAACCGATGCTTGGTTGCCATTCTGAGTTGCTTCGTGCTGCTGCACTCGCGTGGGTTCTATCCGAACCAGAGCGGACGTGGGTCGTGCTCGACTCGTGCCATGATTTCCAGAGGGGAAGCTGCTAGCCCCGAGCTCAAGTAATGCTGCGGTTCGGATCGGATCGGATCGGATCCGACCCGATGTGGATTGCCCCTTGTTTCCATCTGAACTGGGTTCTGATTTTCTATGATGTGCTCGGGTTGGATAAGGACCGAACCGATCCGGTTCGCTTCAGCTGCTCGAGCCGTTTCCATGTTATTTCCAGCGAGTTGTGTGTTGCCGCTCGGCCTGCCTTCCATCCAAGCGATGAATTGGTCGATCATCTCCTGTTGCTTGCGGAGGAGATCATCTTGCCTTGCCATCTGGGTTCTCAATTCAGCGAGAACGCCGTCCATTTCGTCTCTGGTTAAGTATGATGATAGATCATCATGAGAGGAAACCTCCTGGCTCGCCTCATTCCTCGCTCCTTCTGTACCAATGTCCTCAGTATGAGAGAAGGTTCCATCTTTTTTTCGTTTAACCATTGATCCAACAGTCGAGCAATCCAATTCCTTTGAGGTTAGAGAATGAAATAGTACCGTATGCCCCCTTCCTGGTGCACCAAAATGTTAGATCGAAAACTGGGCCTAACACCCAAATCTAATGCGAAAACCTAACAATCACAGATCAATACAGAAAAGCAGTAAAATAAAAGGAGACACACGGGATTTTTATAGTGGTTCGGCTCAATCCAAGCCTACATCCACTTTATAGTTTCTTAAATCCTAAGAAGCTATCACAAATACACTTTGGTTGCAGTTTACACACGAAATCCTCCTATTTTCAATGAATAATAGTAAGAGAAGGGAAGATTATACACGATATCCTCGTGTTTTTGTGTGGAATTTGGCTTTTTTGCTACTGAAAATGTTTTGCAGAGAGCGACGGTGGAAGCTGTGAGGAGTTAGAGCCAAAAGATCCCTCAAATTGCCAAGGAGTGGTGTATTTATAGCTGAAGAGAAGCTCTGGCGGTTCTGGTTCAGATGGGCCACGTGGCGTGACCAGAGGAGATCTCAGAAGTAGTGGAGAACGTGGAAAAGTCCTTCCCAGTTCGTGGTTTGCCAAGTGTAAGCTGATCTGGATTAATAGAAGGCGGTTACTCCTTAAGAAACGGTCAAACTTGTGAGCAGAAGCAAGTCGAGGCGGTTCGGTTCGGGTCCGATCCGAACCAAGCTGATGTCTCCGATCCGAAGATTGGAAACACTTCATTATAGAATACTTCAGGCGGGTGAGGTCTTCTGTGCTCCAATCCGATTCGGAGAGTTTTAATTTTCCTTTCCTAAAGTTATGCCATTGGGTCCTCTCACCCGATCCGAACCGTAAATCCGATCCGAATGGGTTATGCCAATTTCAGATTCCAAGTTCCTGGTCCTACACGCGTTCACGGAAATGGGCGTAACTTTCAAACTGTAAGTCCGTTTTAGCCAAACGAAAGCTCGATTTGAAGCTGATTCAGAGGGAAATAAGAGTTACAACGCTCAGCTCCGTAATTGCTGTTTTCGGGCCCAAAAGAGGTCGTCTGATAGGAGTTTCGGGCCAATCTTTGTATGTGATGCGACTTCAACCAAATCGTTCCCTGTCTTCTGACGATGTTCCCAATACTTGAGCGTATAGTTTACCAAAAATTCTATGTGTGACTGCTTTGAATAAAAAGAGGGTCAACATAGATGAATAAACATGAATTCTAAAACCATGCTCTAATACCACATGTTAACAATTTATGTAACATGAATGTAATGAAAATTAATTAAACATACCTCATGAAGTTTTCAATGAAGAGAGCATCAGCTTTAATGGTGGAAGAAATTGATTTCTCTCTCTCTCTCTCTTTCCAACAATATTGAGTTATGTGTAATTGTTATATATAAGTAAATATTAGGCTTAGATTCTTAAAATCAAACTTAATACATGAAAATTCCTTCCCAAAAAAGATTATAATTTAGGTCCCTAGAATTTATGATTATGCAATTATCATTGAATAATTAAAGATATTTGAGCAATTATATCAAAAGATTGCATAAATGTCTGCAAATATTCTATGAATAATGGTAGATTTGTAATTTTTTGTTGAATAATTGTTGAAATTTCTACAATATTTTCAAAAAATTGCTGAAATTTTCACAAGTTTTTGGTGAAAATATAATTAACGAAGTTTCTACAAATTTCCGTAGTTTTTGGATATATTTGCATAAATGTCTACAATTATTCACTAAATAATTGCAAAAAATTATACAATTATTTGTTAACTCAATTCTAGGGATAAAAAAAAATTCTTTTCTGAATTTTTGTTTCTTTTGAAACTTGAAAGAAATTTTAGCCAAACCATCCCCTTAGATAGTCTCTTGTGATGGAAAACAATTATTGTTCATAAGCAGAGAGGACCAAATTTTAAGATCTTTACATATTCTTGATCGTCCATCAAGATCAAAATAAAATTAATTTTCTTGTAATTAGGGATGTCAATGGGTCGTGTCAGGTCGGGTTAACTCGGGTTCGGGTCAATTCTTAAACGAGTTTGGTCACCCGCTTATTAAATGGGTCATATTTTCTCAACCAAAACCCAACCCATTTATAAACGGGTCGTCCCGACCTGACCCGTGTAACCCGTTTATTTGTAAGGGTCAGGTCGAGTTAAAGAGGTTGACCGATGAACCCATAAACACGTTTACTTGATTGTATTCCTAAAAACAATCTACATTTCAGAAATGCATTTAGCAAAATATAAACATAAGATACAATACATGAGCATTAAAATCTACATTTTATATGAGCATCCAGCAATAGAAATGCACAGTTAATTTGAAATGATACAATACAAATGACATCATACATATTACGACATTCAAGTCATCAAATAACAATGACACAAATAATCAAATATTCCTAATCAACATGACAGTGATATTCAAATAAAATAGACACTAAATTCAATACATATGGTTTACTTAAATAAACATGACAGATTGACAGTGATAAAATATTCCCTTGGCTATTGAGAAATAAGGACATTCACTTAATTCAACACATATTCAATGGAGAAATCTACATATCCGCATGGAAACATATTCATTCAGTCATTTGTTTAGTAAACATAAATAAGGACATAAGAATTTAAACAAACAAATTGTTATTGGTATGCATTTAGTAAATAAATTTAAGCTGGGAAACACAAGATGAGATGGATAACCTCACATGAACTGGATAACCTCACATGAATGAAATGGATAAACTAAATGAATTCAAAAGTTGTATTTTTACAGTTGCAACCAAACGACAACCTAATTCAAGTAGACTAAAAAAACTAAAAAATTACGTTCAAGCACACTAGAAAACTATACCAGGTTCGGCTTCTCTTCAAATCAGATAATCATTTTTCATTGAAACAAACACAACCCAAAAGATTTTTCATTTCAGTGCTTCAAAAGTTTTAAATGAAATACTAAAATCGAAAAAAAAACGACTGATCTGATGGTGTGTCGAATCCGTCGATCTGATGTCGATGATCTGGGGTTGATGTCGATGTTCTCTTATCTGGTGTTGTTGTCGATCTGGTGTCGTTGCTTTGCCACTTGCCGATTTGAATCCCTGAGGTTGAGAAAGTTGACAACGAAAAAAGAAAGAAAGGAAAGTGGAAACTCTGAAGTCTAAAGGTTGTGGCGGCTTGGTGTAAAGTGCAAACTAGGTTAATCCGTAATTGTGTTTGTACGCAGAATTCACAAAGATAGTAAATAAAAGTAACAACACTATGTCTAATAGGTTCATCCCGGTCCTTGTATTCATAATCACATATGTAATATGATGAATAAAAATATATTTTATTTTAAATGGGTCATGGTGGGTCAAAAATGTGTTCACGGGTCAACCCGAAACACATCCATTTATTAAACGGGCCAGAGCGGGTTAACCAAAAATTGACCAATTTATAAATAGGTCGGGTCAGGACTTTTCCTTGTGGGTTACGAGTCGTATTTCAAGTCATATTAGAAATTGACGGCCCTACTTGTAATCTTTTAATATATTAATTAGCATATTTAATAGGAAAACTAATTCCCTAGTAGTGACCACTTAATGAAAAAGTAATTCAAACAGTTCCTTTGATAAGAGAAATTAATTATTTTATAACTGTTTGAATATACTAGTTAACATATTAATGGAAAATTTGATTTCCTAATATTGATTGCATAATGAGGAAGGATTTTGAACATTTCCTTATCCCACTCTATATCAATGAAACAATACAGACGTCATGGTTACCAATGATGTCAATAATTTGTGGTCCATCAAAATTTATTAGTGTGCAAGTGGTACTCATAACATCATGAGTTTGTTGTTTTATATTGTAAACTAATTATCTTCTATATTTTGTTATATGTTTTGTTCTTTGATATTTGACCAATCTTAATTGCACTTATTGGCGGTTTTCTTTACATTTTGGTCTTCAACAATTGATTGTTTTCCATTGCCTATCGTAACATTTTTCTCGTTTGATTTTTTATTTCGACTTTATTTTCTTTCTTTCGCTTGTTATTTTATTCACAATGCTATTAGTCAAGTTTATGCATCGGTAGCACCTTCAAGAACTTTAGACACATATATAAATAAAATTCAAAATAAACTTCATATTTCCAACCCAACATATATGGAAAAACAATGCAAGATAATTAGATTTATAGTTGATTAAAGGCATAAACAGGTTCATTTTTTAATTCCAATTAAACTCTTCAACAATTTGGCAGATATATTCTTCAGTGTGTCCAACTTCATCTCCCATCTTTACCGTTTGAAGTTATTGCGGATCAGCCACTCATTAGAGGTCTCTATAACCTATGCCTTCTGGTGATATCAGCCATCTCTCTCTTCCTTGTGGGGAGCCTATTTTCTCCTCCTTCTATTTTGCCGGTTACATCTTGGTGTTTACTAATGGTCAGTCCAGGTCTATCCGCAGACTCAGTAAGTTTTTAAATGATTATGAGAGATGTTCTGGTCACCTCATAAAATCTTCTAAAAACTCTGTTATTTGTTCCTTCCAAGCTTCCCTCGTTGTTAAAATGAGACTTCAGAAAGAGGCAAACTTTTCCTTTTGTAACCTTCCTATTACTTACTTGGGTGTTCAACTGTACCGGGGACGAAAAATTAACCTCCACTTTAGAGATCTAACTATCAAAGCCCGAAAGCTCATTACGGGATGGAGTGGTTCTCTACATTCTTAGGCGGGCAGATTAGTCCTCATCTAATTTGTCATGAGTTCCTTGGTTTGCATATTTTCTTGGTCTTCACTCCCACTTTTCCTTCTTTTACAACTACCAACGTCTCTGCTTCAATTTCTTTTGGTGTTTGTAGGACAATCATATGAAACGTCACTAGGTCTTTTGGAATTGCATATGTCATCCCAAGTCTGAAGGGGGTTTGGGTACTCGTAGCATGAAGGTGGTCTGCAAAATCTACTATCTTAAATTATGGCATTGTTTCTAGAATTGTGACTCTCTATAGGCTAATATTCTTCAATATAAATATCGCAGGTTGGGGCCCCGAAGCTCCCTTGGCATTCTTTCTTGTTCAAGTGAAACTTAGAAATGCATGCAGAAAACTAGAAGTAGGTTTGATGTTTTATCTTCCTCTAGCCCTCCTCCTTGGTCTGATAACTTGTTCCTTATCAAGAATGCCTAGGATGCTATTAGGATTTGTTCTCCCGTCCAACTCCGCTTTTCCATGATATAGGATCACCGCATTCTACCTAAAGTTTCCATTCTTATATGGAAAATTAGTCATAATGCCCTTTGGCTGGACTTGAACATTTCTAGACTTGGCATTTCATCCGTATCTAAATGATGCTAATATGACTATGGTCATTGCAAATCGATCCCACATCTCTTCGGTGATAGCATGGCTGTCAGGTACATTCGGTAGCATTTTGGCAATATCATGAGCTTTCCATCCACTCATTCTTCCCTTAAGTCACATTGCACTTTCTGGTGGTCCATTTCTCGTGGTAAATCTGTAAGGGTAATTCTTTGTAACAACCCACATTTTACGTATCGGAGGATCGTCAAATATTTTTATTCAATTCCTTGAGGGTAGAACCATTCTCATATTATGATATGTCATTTATAGGGATGTGAGACATATCCATAATTTTTACCAATTTTATTTATGACTATTTTTTCCATGTCAGTTTTGTACAGGGGATAACTTTTGACTGGGATTGAATTAGTTGTTGAGATTGATTTCATTGGAAGGGAAATGGTGTTGCCAATTCCATAGAGTGGTCATATTAAAGATTTGGATCAGCGGTCTGAGAGAAATCGCTGTTTTAGTGCTACCCAAATTCCATCCAGGCTATTTGGAAAGTAGTGGGATGATTTGTGGGGCTCGCTAAGGCTTGGACTGTTGGCTATAAATAAGGGGTAGAGGCATGGGAGAAAGTTTAGTTTCTTCATTTTCTCTCATTTGGTTGAGCTCGTGATCCTCCTTGCTCAATCAAATACCTCTCTTCCACCATTAAAATTCTAGATCTACGCAAGAAGATTAAAGATCTACATCGAATAAAGCTAGATCTACTCGAGTGAAGGAAGATTGCAATAAATTGAGAGGTTTGGAGATTGATTATCGATGTCCGGATTTGAGATTAGTCGATTTCAAGTTATTTTGAAGAATTGGTGAGTGATAAGCATCTCTCTCACACGGATTCAATCAAGTATATGTGTTGTTTGAACTTATTTTCATTATTTACATGTTGTTTTCACCTAGATCTACATCATGGTAAGTATATTTCATTCAAATCACCATAGGATCTAATCTAGCAACTTAAATCGGTAATTCTTTTGTTAATTCGGTGTTTTTGCAAGTTTAGATCCATTTTGTTAATCTAGCAACTTAAATCGGTAATCTAGCACTTAGATCCCTCACATTAGATTCACAACTTGTGGTCGCTGGATATGTCGGGCGGTTCCGGGCAGATTCCACCACAAGTGTAATCTAACATCATGTCTAAGCGCGGTTATAGTTTCTAATTGCTGCAATTCTAGCATTTCAAAAGTTAACCAATTATTCCTACATCGTTATAGGTTTTCATGCCCCTTTCCCAAGTTATGTTCATAATGAACCATATGCCCCAAATTTATATCCATATATTTCATTCAAGTTATGCCTAAATCTCCCAATACAAGTTATGCCCTGAATTTAACGTTTTCCTCATTCCCAAATTAACGTGTTTGCATATTTCAGTGGCATGCCTAAGCTCGAAGGTAGCCAGGCTATATAAAAATAAAAGGGAAGAAGAAAGAAATGATCATACTAACAAGATCGACATACAATGGCAGAATTAGGCATAAACATATAGTGGCATAATGACAAGATAGGCATATAGGAACAGATCTGATGAACATGTGATAATAGAACTGATTCTAACGTAATAGGGATATCATAAACAAGCATGATAAGATCTAAACGATGGATTAGATAACCAACTAACAATAGATCTGATTTAGCCACAAACATAATAGGAATAGGCATGATGTGATCTACATAGTGAATTAGATCTACAAACGATGGCATATCTGACATGATAAATAGGTATAGGTTCAAATCTAGTTCATAGTCATGTCAGAATAACTTAGATAAACAGGTTATAGAAGATCTGATACAGTCAAATAGTCACAGGCATAGATCCAAGTTATAGTCATATCAAGATTTACTTTTAAACATTTAGATCTAAAATTAACAGACTCACAGTGTTTGGATCTAAGAAAAATAGAAGAAAGAATTGCTGATGTTGAATCACAGATCTCTAAACTCTAGTTGATTGACTTGATTGTAGAAGAAGAAAAGACTTGATTTGATATGGGCAGAGGCAACATCTGGTTCTCCATTATCTTTGGTGTGGAGAAACCAGAAAATAAGGCCATATATATAGCTGTCCCCAAAACCCTAATCTTCCCAAATCTGTCGCGGGGGGTCGACCCCCCATTGTGGGGTCAACCCATGGGTCGACACCCCCATTTTGGGATCGACCCAGGGGTTGACACCCCTTGATGGGTTAGATACCCCTGGGCGGGATTTTCTCCGCTCTCCTAATTTCTTCGAAATTGAACTGGTTTGAATTTTCTGGACTAATTATTTACATATATATTCTTCTTACGTGTATACAAACTTCAAACCTTAATAAATTCTTCATACGGTGTCCGTTTTATGCAAACCAGGTGTTTATTTTGACCAGAATTCCGAGACGAACGCAATGGCGCAGTCCGTTTCCCTTTATTCTAAATATTAAATTAATTATTCTTTAATTTATCATCTTTTAGTGTTGTTAAAAGCATAGGGTGTTACAGGAGGCAAGCGTTACACCCTAAATATTTTGGCCTTTGAAAAGGATTATTTCGAATCAAAAAGGAGTATTATGAATCAAAGGGATGGCTTTAAATGTGTAAAAGGAACCTTGAGTAAAGGGAAAAACTATTTTGGGAAAAGAAACGATGGGTTCGAATAGGGAAATGATGATTCGAACCAAGAGAAATGGCTTAAGAGTCACGTAAAGGTTGCTTTGAACCAAGAAAGATGGCTTTAAATCGGGGAAAGTATCTCAGACATGAAAATATGGTTTTGAACTTAGATGAACAGTTTCAAGTCCAGGACGAGGCTTCGAAAGTATGTCTGACAATAAAGCTCTCATATTTTGCTTTGAAGGAGGGGATTTCCTTGAGTTGATTTGCCTACAAAGGATGGATTGCTTCAATCTAAAATTTGGGAATGCATGGTTTCACAATGTTGGATTCTCACTATACTCGCTTTGAATCACTAGGATAAATGAAATTCATCATACCAACCATCCTAAATTCAAAACGACCTTATTACTAAGCCAAAGGCAGAAGATACTTGGGATAAAGCAAATTTGAAGCAACACAAAATGCTTTGAAGCAATCAAAATAAGGTGCCTCAAAATGGGTCAACACAGTCAAACAATAGGGCTATGAAGCGATTTGAAGGTTTAAAGCATAACGGTATCAAAGTGATATAGAGCTTTACATAGCAGCATGATTTCGAAGCGACCTGCCTATTCGAAACCTCCCATCTATGAATAGGGGTGGGGTGACACAAAGAAAATGGCGAATTATTTGATTCTCTCTTCTCATTATCTCAATTTCTTTCATTCACAGTTACTGCAACCCTAAATCAATATGGGGAAGGTTTTGATTTTGACATTTTAACATGAATCATCATTAAGGAAAAATGAGACTATGACTTTGCCTATGTTATATTCTTAATGATATGATATTGACTTTATGAAATTGTATATATTCAGACCGTGCAATCATGACATTGGGACAATGCATATTTGATTTGATATGACTTGGGCTTTTGGACCGTGCATATTGGACTTATATGACCAAAACCTTTTGGCTTGGCTAGCATATAATTCTTTTAAAATTTAAGGACTAGTGAACTCCTAAAGCATATCCGTATTAGATTAATTTGGTACCCATTGAATCAGATTGTACCATGGATCAACGGACTAATGAATTCATTCATTCATTCACTTAATGAGTTGGACCCTGCTTTATGATTATATCTTAAATGTTACGTGAAATGGAACACTTTGATTTGATTTTATTTGCATCGCATGTCTTTAAAATGACTTCGAAGTGTTCCATATGCCCTCTTTCGAAGCTGGACAAAACATGGATATACCATCAATTCCGAAGCCATATCCCTTGGGATTCGTGCGAAGCAGATCAAAACTGTCCAATTCAAAGTTATTATTTTAAGAATAATTTGTAATCAGTACAAACTTCTCGAAAATGACTCACTTCAACACTTAGATTGTTGATCTCAAAGTACCACGTTTGTACGTTTAGTCAACGGCTCGAAACCAACCCTTATAAACCAGCTCAACGCGATAAATCCTTCAAAATAGAAAAAAAAATCAATTATCAATCACATCAATTCGAAGTGATTTACAAGGAATAATCCACCATGATCAACAATTAGATATTTTAAACCATTTTGGTCTAACGATAGCAGACATTATCCATGGGAGATTTGAGCAACAACATTCATTACATTCAAGTTTTAGTTTTATTTATGCCTTGGGATTAAAATCAAAAGATGATGAACAACTAAAAATTTTCATGAAAAATAGATATGACTTTGAAAAATGGAAATGCCACTGATGTTGACATGAAAGATTTACTTTTAAAGCTATAAATACTACAACTTACGTCGTCCGGTGAATCATGTGATGTAGACAAGCCATAGACAACTATCGAATTTTGGAATTCTTGGAAAGTATAGATATGTTTTCAAATATGACGATTGTAAAAAAAGCATTTTAAATAATAAAACTTGAACTTCCATGGTATAGAGAAAATAGAAAGGTATGTTATAAGTTTCAGATGTCGTCTATTTAGTTGTATGGATATCTTTTATTTTATAATTATATTTTTCATAAATAACCATGTTATCGACATCTTAACTGCAGACATATGATATGAAGTGCAAGCATATCTGACAAAAATCAAAATAGAGGGTAAAAAGGAAAGCATGAACTTGAAAATGGGGTAAAACAATTTGCAGCACATAAATAATTTTGTTTGATTCTCAAAATTCTGGTAAAAAGGGATACGAACGGTCACAAATCCAATTTTATATGATGTAGAATAGATAAAATAGAATTATCGGAGTTTGTTAAATTATGAATTTCATAATTATATGGAATCAAATTGAACGAAAAACGAATAACATTTGACTATTAATCCATTAATCAGATGATACTGAAAGCATGCATTAAGAAGATGATTTAATTTCCACATGCAGACCTAATCCAATTTATTGAAGAAAATTCTGGAGACACAGACCAAAAGGAACCATTACAATATGTAGTTGGGCAGAAGGTAATCTGTGAGAAGGCACTTAAACAGTAGATCAAGTTTACATAAATTTAGTATTTAATTATGAAAAAATGTAAAGGAAACTAAGGTGCATGATCTAATTGCATATAGTATAGAAGTTTTGCAAATGATAGATAGAGGTGTAAATCGGTCGGACCGGACCGGACGAAGGTGTGTACAGTTTCTGCCCTAAAAATATTGGACCGAACACGGATTGGACCAATTTTTTTCTTGGAAAAATTTCGTTGTCCTAATTCGTGTCCTAAATAAAATTTGGTCGGACACGGACACGATCGGACTTGGTCGGACATGGCTATTTATATCACATTTTGTACATTTTACTAGATTTCCTCTCAACTATACACTGAATTACAAGTAATTCAGACGAATTCGAACGAGCCTAGACCGGACATAATTTTTTCTTGTATAAATTTTGTTGTCCTAATTCGTGTCCTAAATGAAAATCAGACGGACGTATTTCGGTCACGGACACGAACGGACGTCGTACATTCGGACAAAATTTACAACCCTAATGATAGATGAAACAGGAAGAAGTATTCATTCATCATGTTATAAAGACAACGATTTACATATTTACAAAAAATGGCTATTATTCTACAAATACAATTATTATACCGTTTCTATTGATAACTTGAAACTACTTTATCACTACTGACTTGCTTATTTGCCAAATGATGAGATACTAATATATTATAACCATATAATGATAATTAATTTGTGATAAGACAAAAACTTGATATATTTTTATGTTGTAAAAGTGCTCCACGGCACATTTTATTTTCATATAATAAAAAGCACCAACGAAAAATAAGAGAAAAGCATTAAGAGATCATCCTTGGCGATGACGAGCGGTTAAACTTGAGTGAGCGGATGATATGTTTTTATGATTTTAAACGGTTAAAATGAGCGGAGTATCAAGTGGTATATTGAGCAGTTGTATATATTTGTTTGTAACAGAAATTTTACAATGGTAAAACTAGTAGGAAATGTAGATTTTCTCATTCTCTTCTTCGCTTGTGGAGATATGAGCAAATCATTTTTTTTTTTTTTTTTTTTTGTGGCATTGTGCTATATTCTGGTTAAAGTCTAGATTTTGACTTAGTAGTAGAAAAGAGGGAATTTGAGTTTTTTATATTAAAAAATATATCAAGCACACTCTAATTAAAATACCAATAAATATTAATAACTGACAGAAATATATGGATAAAAGAAATGCAAATACATCAATACTATTTAAAATATTTATACATGTTTATTATGTCATTCCTTCTGCAATTACTTCATCTCTTATCAAATCTATAATTACTGTCACTTCATTAACTCTTTTTTCCACTCGTTGAGTACCGCCTCCTGTTCTATTTCTCATGTTTTGATATTTTTCATGATATTCATCCGGTACAAGATCGGTATTATCATCAAATGCCATAAAATCTGGATCGCCGTTATTGTAATTCGTTATAAAATTATATATAGTCATTGTAGCAATTGCAACTTTTACTTGAATTTCAAAACTGTACATTGGTATACTCTTTAAAATAACAATTTTTTTCTTTTAGATGTCAAAGGTTCTTTTAATACTCATACGCAAACTTGAGTGATAGAAATTAAAACTTCATTGTTCGATTTCGATTGATTCACTGTATTTCGAAAATGAGTAATATGATACCTTAAGTTTTGATAAGGTGGTAAATAATCATTAAAAAGAGAATAACCTAAGTCAACTAAATAATACTGTCTCTGTGGTGGATGAGGAAGTTCGAGTTTTTGTCGTTTATAATTGCATTAGAAATTCTGACATCGTGTGCAGTCCCTTCCCACCCAACCATTACATAAGTAAATTGTAAATCAAATGAGCAAATTGCTAAGATATTTTGGATGACATATCGATGTAACGCACAACTTTGTCTAAATGTAAATGCGTCATTACATGAGTACCATCTATAACGCACATGCAATTATTAAATATGGATAATATCGGTTTGAACTTGTAACTTGTTTCGGTATAGTGTTGAGTAGAGGATCTACGAGTTTTATAAAATCTTTAGCAAGTAATAAATACGCTTTCTAAAACAGTGAAAATATACTAAAATTGTGCTACCTAACCTTTGAAATTTTTCGCTTAATTGTCTGATTGATAGTAAAGCGGCAATTGTATATAGAAATATGAATTGCTTCTTTAATATGAATATGTGGTACGGTAGCCAAACCGAAGTTATGCAGCATATCACGCAATGAGAGAAAACAAAATCTTTTCATATTTTTTCTTTTTCTTTTGACATTGTTCTACATGTCCATTGAGTATTTCTTCCACTCACTCTATGCGAGTAAAAATTGATATATGTATTTATCGGATTTGATTCCTTCTTCTACGTTATGCTCTCTCAAAACGATTAAAACCTAAAAATCTTTGTAACCGGAATCACCCTCAACGTCGAAAATCACGTGTTTATGTGTTGAGTTTGCGTGTATTAGGAATAGTGGTGTGGAGTTGAATTTGAATTTGTGTGGAGTTGGGGAGATGAGGAGTTGGAATGTTGTTTGGTTGTGTTTTTGCAGTGATGTTTGTGAGCTTAACGGTTGAAGTAGCCGCCAGACGCTAAAATACAATTTTCGATTGTTCAGCTTAACAGTTAGAATTTTAATTATTACAGTTAGGAGTGAGCGTTTGGTTGGTTTGGTTTATCCGATTGTGAAAATTATCAAACCCAACTAAAACCGATAAAAACGAAAACCAAACCAAACCAACCAAATTAAGATTGGTTGGTTTGGTTGGTTATCCGGTTTAACCGAACTAATTTTTTTCTTAGACTTTATGTTCATTATATTAACTATAATTTGAAATAAATTATAAATATATGACTAAATTATTATTATTTATGATTTTTATGCTTTCCAAAAGTAATTCTGATACATATGTAATGATTAAAGTTTAGTTAGATAACTAAATTAACTAAGTATTTACTATAATATTAATAGTTTTGAAAATATAATAAAAGTTCGGTTAATTTGATTAAACCGATAACCAAACTAAATATTTTTTCGAACCGATTACAAACCAATCTAATTTCAAAATCATACCAAACCGACCAAAATAGATTAGTTTGGTTGGTTTATTTGGTTTAACCAAATAAAGCTCACCCCTAATTATCGTTCGGTCAACCAACCAAAAAAGACTGAACGGTATCTAACATCATTTGAAGTATCTTGAACGGAATCAAATCATTTTACAGCGTATTACCTATGATTTACCGAATTTACGAATAATTTATCTTATCATACCAATTTTACTAAAATCCAAGAATAATTGACTAGTAATCATGAAATAATTATATCACAGTCAAGAATCCGAAGCTTTTAAATTTGAATGTCTGACCAGAATGGTTAAAATTAATTTCATCCACATTTGAATAATAGTTGCTTTTTCCATATTGATTTCTTTAACAGTTTAGAACACCCTTTGCAAAGGTTCAAAATCCACCTCCCATGTTAAAAATTAATTTCCTCACTCTTGGTCTATGTTTTAAAGAAATACATACGTTTCAAACTGATGCAAATATCTCATATTTTTGTCAACTGAAAATATGCAATGCAACCTACATCTTTCATTTCAAATATTTGCAATTTAAATTAAAATTATATATTTTTATATTAAAAAAGGGATACTTTATTTAAAATAACAAATATATCTATTAAATAATAGTAAAGCAAAAGAATTTCAAGCTCTTTCCTTGATTCTCTCCATTCTCTCTATTCTCCTTAATTTTCTCCATTCTCTCAATTCTCCTTAAAACTCTAAAGATACTTTTATTAAATAAAAATAATACAACAATATCTTTATTAATAATTCTAAAAATATATCTTCATTTGAAATTGAATATTTCTACTTTTATCTAAACACAAATGATTTATTTAATCTTTGATTTTTACCGAGTATGATTTATTTAATGTTGCAGAACTTGCGCATTGCAGTTAACAACATTGATTTTGACTAATTATAATCTTCCTTCAGTTTAATATAGAACGGGTTTGTAGGCTATTCTTTTGATATTCCAGAGAATACCGCGTTACCTATGAATGCCAGTCGCTTTTTATCTCAATGCAGCTTTTCTTCACAAATCCCTCCTTCTTCAGATCTAACTCTTTCTTCCACAATTTTTGTGCAACTTTTCAAAACCTGACAATCAAATTGGTCTGACTGAGCAAACCCTAAGTCACCGCCGCCCACCTATCTTATTTCGAATTGAGAATTTGAGATTATGATTGCAGGAAGAAAATGTTTAGATGCGGAAAAGAACTTTTGATTTTTGATATTATTGAGAAAGGAATGAATAATGCATTTACAAAACATTGCAGATTACAATATATAGCCTATTCTATAAATGGGCTAAGTGGGCCAAGCCCATTACATTGTATTGACGGAAGTAATATATACTTGTGTTTTCTCTTATTCTTTACTCCCCCCGTCAAACCCAACTAGGGTTAGGGTTTGCTGAGAATCATGGCGCCGCACGAGACGATCTTGAGAAAAACTTAAGTCAATCAATGAATCTGAGCTCCAAAGATCTTCAATTGAAGTGAGTCGCCGCATCATCATCTACGAGTTGTTAATCTGGTATATAGATGATTCTGGTAGATCGTTCTTTTGGATCTGCAGCATCAACATTCAATTCCTCTTTTAATCTGGTAAAGTTCAATTTCGACAGAGGTTTGGTAAGTATATCTGCCTTTTGATGTTGAGTAGGTATGTATCCAACTCTTAATTTCTTCTGCATAACCTGTTCTCGAATAAAATAGAGATCTAATTCTAAATGTTTCGTCTTTGAGTGAAGAACTGGATTAGATGTGAGGGATATAGCACTGATATTGTCGCACCATATTACAGCCCTCTTTTCTGAATTAATTTTAAGTTCACTTAGGAGAGATTGAATCCAAATTACTTCTGCTGCAGCACTTGCGACACACCTAAATTCAGCTTCAGTGCTGGATCATGACACAGTACACTGTTTCCTTGCACTCCATGACACTGGATTTTTTCCTAAGTAAATACAATATCCAGATGTAGACTTTCTATCATCTATATCAGTTGCCCAATCTGCATCTGCGTATGCATTTATATTTAGAGTGTTGCTAGCTTTTAATATAAGACCATGATCTATAGTACCCTTTAGATATCTTAAAATTCTTTTGATAGCCTTCCAATGAGTATCTAATGGGTTCTGCATAAATTGACTTGCTTTATTGACACTGTATGATATGTCTGGCCTTGTAATAGTTGCATACTGTAATGCACCAACAATACTTCTATACAACCTTGCATCCTGCATAGCTTCACCTTTATGCTTAGATAACTGACTGTTTATAACCATAGGAGTTGGCAGAGAATTGGCTTTATCCATTTTGGCTCTTAATAGAATCTCTGATATGTATTTTCTTTGATTGAGATGGATCTCTGATTCAGATGTTCTTTTAACTTCAATACCCAGAAAGTAGTTTAAATCACCCAAATCTTTGATAGAAAATTCAGCATTCAGAATTTCTGTAATATGCTTTATCTCTGTTTTGCTACTACCTGTAATAATAAAATCATCCACATAAATCAGAATATATGTAGAATCTGAATTAGTAAACTTTGTAAAGATAGAATTATCAGATTTTGTAGAATTGTATCCATGTTTGACAAGTGTTGATTTCAGCTTGTCAAACCAAACTCTGGGTGCCTGTTTTAAACCATATATTGCCTTGTTCAGCTTGCACACCAATTTTTATTGCTGTTTTGAATGAACCCTTCAGGTTGCTCCATAAACACTTCCTCCTGTAAATCACCATTGAGAAAAGCATTATTAACATCAAGCTGTCTAATTGTCCAATTTCTATTCAAGGCAATAGTTAAAATTATTCTAATAGATGGTGATTTCACAACAGGTGAAAATGTTTCTGAAAAATCAAATCCATACTGTTGTGAATATCCTTTAGCCACTAATCTTGCCTTGAATTTTGAAATTGAACCATCAGAATTTTTCTTTAATTTATAAATCCATCTACAGCCAATAATATTTTTATTTTCTGGTTTTTCAACCAGTGACTATGTTCCTTTCTTTATTAAAGCACTATACTCATCATGCATGGCCCTTTTCCAGTTTTCAGATTGAATTGCTTCATTGAAAGAAACTGGTTCATCCTGCAAAACAGTAGAATTAATATTCTTTGGTTTGAATATTCCACATTTGGCACGAGTTAGCATAGGATGTTTGTTGAGATTATCATTTGCAGCAGTATTCTGATTGATATTATTGTCTGGCACTTCTCTAACAGGTGTTTGATCACTGCTGCTACTGTCCATTCCTTGACTTGC
Organism: Allium sativum; assembly: GCA_030737875.1. NCBI lineage: Eukaryota > Viridiplantae > Streptophyta > Magnoliopsida > Asparagales > Amaryllidaceae > Allium > Allium sativum. The sequence continues at coordinate 7,715,133 of CM060926.1, read as the reverse complement.
TTGACTTTGGTTATTAATACTTTGACTGTCAGCACTAGTATCATCAATATGCTCTTGACCTGGCTCTCTTAGGGGCACTGTGTGTTGAGAGCTGGTAACGGTGCCACTCTTCACATGTTGAGGTGGCATTGCTACTTGAACTTCATCAGGAATATCAGGTATGACAATTCGAGGATTCATAACTCTTTCAGTTGTCTTTATATTCAAACAACTGAATGGATACACCTGCTCATTAAACTTAACATGTCTGGAAATATATATTCTGCCTGAACTATCCAGACATTTATACCCTTTCTGACTATTACAATACCCCAGAAAAGTACATGAAGTTGATCTAAAATCCAATTTATGTTTGTTATATGGCCTTAAGCAAGGAAAGCATTGACATCCAAAAATTCTTAAGTGATTATAATCTGGTTTAACTTTGAATAACATTTCCTGTGGACTTTTTAAATTTAAAACCTTAGTTGGTAATAAATTTATTAAGTGAACTGCTGTGTTAAAAGCTTCTGGCCAAAATTTTAATGGCATTGAAGCTTGAGCAAGCAAAGTCAAACCAGTTTCTACAATGTGTCGATGCTTTCTTTCAATTAAACCATTTTGCTCAGAGGTATATGGGCAAGTTGTTCTATGATTAATACCTTTTTTCTCAAAAAATGATTTTAGGGGTAAGAATTCTCTTCCACCATCAGTTTGAATGGTATTAACATTGTATCCTGTCATATTTTCAACCTTTTTTACATATTGCATGACAACATTGCAAGTTTCAGATTTAGACTTCAACATATAAATCCATGTAAATCTAGAGTATGCATCTATAAAAGATATATAATACTTATACCCATAGTCAGAACTGACTGAAGCAGGACCCCATAAATCAGTTGCAATTAACTCTAGTGGTTAAGTGTAGATTGTGTTAGAATTAGGAAATGCAAGTTTGTGAGATTTTCCCAATTGACAAGATGAGCAAACATAAGATTTTGAATTTTCATTAATATTCATATTGTTATTTCTCATAACTTGCTTAACAATCTTAAAACTAGGATGACCTAACTTGCAATGCCACAATTCAAATTCTTTACAGACTTCAGAATCATTCACAACAGTCATCACACAATTTTCCTCATTACATTTAGGGTTTTCATGATTTGACATGTCAAATCTGTACAATCCATTGTATTCACTACCCTGCAAAATAATTTTCTGTGTTAGAATATCTTTGACTATACAAGAATTAGGATAAAATTCAAAATAAAAATCATTATCCTTGGCAAATTGGGAAACACTCAACAAGTTTTTTTTAATTGAAGGAACCCTTAAAAGATTTTTTAGAATAAGTTCTTTGGGTCCATTTAAACTTGCATTTCCTTTGTGTGTGATGTGTGCAATCTTACCATTACCTACAAAAAGATTTTGAGTACCTTTATATTCTTTGTTTCCCAAGTTAAGATTGCTTAGATTGTTGGTAACATGATTTGTAGCCCCTGAATCTGGGTACCAGCAATCATCATTGGTCTCTTCAATGGAGCTTGTTTCAGAATTTAACACTTCTGCTTGATTTTTACTACCTTCTTTCTGCACATGAATCATATTCACATTATTGCTGCTGTTTTGCTGTGAAGGAGTATAGTTAGAATTATATCTGAAATAGCATTTGCTAGCACTGTGCCCATATTTTCCACAAATCTGGCATTGAATTCTACCATTGTTGTTACTTCTACCACCTCTTCTACCACCTCTATTTGATGATCCTCCTCTCTGATTGTTGTACTGATTTCTTGATCCTTGTCCTTGACCCTTTTCTTGCTGTTTATTCTTGTTGTAAGTATAATTAACAGATAGGTCAGAATTGATAGCTTTGGTGTGCTCTATTCTTCCCTCATGTGAAAGTAGTGTAGAGTACACATATTGAATAGTAGGAGTAGGTTCCATAGTTGAAATTATGGCAACAACAGCCTCATAATCCTGATCTAAACCACTAATTATGTAAAGAATATGTTCAGACTCTGAAATCTTGTGTCCTACACAGGCTAGTTGATCACATAGATTCTTGATCTTAAGTAGATACTCATTCATTGACATGTCATTCTTCCTCATATTTTGTAATTGCCTTCTATAATGCATAATTCTGGCTGATGATTGAGATGAAAAATTTCTTTCAACTGCTGTCCATACCTCATGAGCAGTCTTACACCCAATTAACTGAGGTAGGATAGATGTACTTATGGATGACATCATCCATGCACACACAAGACTGTCTTGCCTTTGATAGGCAATGTATTCAGGATTCTGCACAAGTTTATCTTCACTGTCTCTTGTATATTTTGGTGGAATTATTCTAGTACCAAATATGTAATCATCTAACCCATATCCTCTGATTGCTGTTTCAATTTGTAGTTTCCAAAGCAGAAAGTTGGATTCATCCAGTTGGACTGAAATTATCTGACTCTGTGGTTTCACAATGGCTTTCATCAGGTCATTGACTGGATCATTTGGAGGATTGTTGCCAGGAGGTTGACTCTGTCCAACCCCTGTGCTTGATACTTGAGGGCTGGTAATTCCTCCCTCATTCGACATTGTATCAGGAAAAATAAGTGATGAACACAGGTAAAGAAAGCTTATCAGAAAGAACTTTGAATTGTGAAGGTTTTAGAAATACACAACTGAAATTTTGCTGCAGACTTGAGACTTTTTTATGATGATTTTTCTATTCTTGATTGAAAATTGATTTCTGGAGATTTTCTTGATTCTGAAACAAGTCTTTCAGGAGGCACTTGATTTCAATTGTGTAATTTTCTTGATCTTCTTGATCAGTTATTTCTGAATCAATTGAGTTTTCTTTACCACACAACTGCCTTTAATAACAGATGCAGCCAGTGTGATGATCTCGGCAAGGCACTGCTTATTACTGGCAGCAACACCCTTCAAATGAGAGGATTCTTGAATCTTCGATGAAGGGGTCCAGATGATGAAATTTTTCTGATGGACAATAAGCTGATCACCTTGAAACAGATTGATCAGAATGCTCTTGAGCAAAACCTGCTCTGATACCAAATTGAGAATTTGAGATTATGATTGCAGGAAGAAAATGTTTAGATGCGGAAAAGAACTTTTGATTTTTGATATTATTGAGAAAGGAATGAATAATGTATTTACAAAACATTGCAGATTACAATATATAGCCTATTCTATAAATGGGCTAAGTGGGCCAAGCCCATTACATTGTATTGACGGAAGTAATATATACTTGTGTTTTCTCTTATTCTTTACTTTTTGCCACCACCCGAAAACCCATGTCCCTTCTGTCCGAACCCTGCAGCGCCTCCTTCCCAGTACCGAGCAGCAGCCTGCTTCACACACCGACTCCATCAGCACGGTAGCTCAGCCTGAGGGTCGAACCACTGAAGTGAGGTAAATTCACTTCCTTTCCATCAATTTCTTCACTGTTCTGCTTTTACTAAGGGTTGGCTTTTCACTAATCTGATAAGCTTATTTTTTAGAACAGTTTTTTTAGTAACTATTGACTTAATATTTCACGTTTATGTTGCAATTCTATAAAAAAAAGTTATACTGAGCTGGATGCATGTACTATCAGGGGAGAGAACAACTTTGTTTCTCCTGTTTGCGAATTACAATAAATATGAATCAGGTTTCTACTTTGTTTTTTTTTTTTTTTTTTTTTTTTTTTGGTAGTACTAATAATATTCCAGAATTATAATACCATGCATGTGAAGTCTGTTTCCCATAATTTCCACATCAAACGTGACCACTTGCTTTCTTACCTCATTTAACATAAAATCAGTCTTCTTCTTTTTGTGAACGAAATTTATCAAGAATTAAAAGATACTGATTAAGAAAAGAGAAGAAGAAAAAATAGAATAAAAATGGGAAGAGGAAGAGTACAACTGAAAAGAATAGAGAACAAGATTAATAGGCAAGTGACCTTCTCTAAAAGAAGAAACGGTTTGATGAAGAAAGCTCACGAGATTTCTGTTCTTTGTGATGCCGAAGTTGCCCTCATTATTTTCCCTTCTAAAGGGAAGCTCTATGAATATTCGACTGATTCAAGGTATATAATATTTTTAGTTTTTTTATTTGTTTTCTATCATAAAACATGCATAATGATGTACTACCATGGGAGATTTTGAACAACATGTGGTAGGAGAGGTGAAACAAAACCGAGCTTTTTTCAGCAAAAGACCATAACAACTAAAATGAGCGACATCAAACCAAGGCAAATATGGTAAGAACAAAAAAGACTAATCCATTTTAGAACTGATTTTTTTTCTTAAATTAAATAAAAAAATAATTAAACCAGATTACTCTAATACTTGATCAAATTTGAACAAGTAAACTTTTACATAGCATAATACCATTGTTCCATTGTCTGACTCAACTTTTTTACTTCCAATTATTATAGTTTTGGTTTATGTCATAAGTGCATCCAATTTACTATTATCTAACGTAGCTTAAAATTTCTCTTTTACTATGGGTAATAAGGCTTGGGAACCTTTTGAATCCAAATATGCTAGACTCACAAAAAAAAAAATGTTAAATGCATATAATTTTGATATGGCATAGTATTAGCGACCTACTCTTTCTATCGGTTCTTCACATTGGTGGTTGATTTACTTATTTTTTCTTATACAGGTTGTTCAACTTTTCTACTATTATTCTTCTGGATTTGCAGTCCAACATTCAAACTTTTCATTTCTCCTTTCAGGCAAGTGAGTAACATATATTTTCTTGAAGATATGTTTCTACCTTTTAGATCATATTCTAGAATCATGATCTAAGAAATTGAGTTAAGTTATTAAATGATAATTTCAACTAAAATTGAGCAACAAGAGTGTACATGAAAATAAGTTCTCAATAACCTGTCTAGATAAAACATGAGTTTGAGAAATTGCACAATGAATTGGTTAATAGAAAGCAGTTTTGTCAATGTAGAGTTTGTACTGTTATAGATAAAGATATACATAAAAATTTACTCAAATTAAAGTACACAACATAAAAATATATATCTATTTTTGTTTTGGCTTTGTGTTTGCTAGCATTGTATTTTGCTAGATCGAAAATCTTACCATGCATTATGTATAGTTTGACTCGACTACTTCGGGAATAGACCACTTCATTCGGCGTAGTTGGAACATCCAAATCTTTCAAATGGTCTAGCTTAATTTACAAGTAGGCATCATCACCATTGTAGATTTACTCTCGAATTTCAATATTATCTTCCATGTCTTAGTTTTATTCTTATAGTACAATTACATTATTTATAACAAATTTACGCATAAGAAAAATGATACATGACGATTACTTTAAGCCAGTGTAAGTTAAATATTTCTTTTGTCTTTCATAGAAATTTTCTAAAATTCGATAATGAGAATAAAATATAATGGAATTATAAAAAAAGCGATTTAGTGCATTCTTTTGTCAAAATACGTAAAGAGCAGAATTAATCGTTGTTTTCTTAATTGGTCACATGGTTAAAGCTCACTGACAATGGTTCTCTATATTAGTCATCATAAATGTCTGTCTCGGTATCTAACAATAAAGAATATTCAAATTATTGTTTTGTTGACGTCTTAAATATTATTATACTGTTTTCCCTAGACTTGGAAAATATTTGAATGTTATATTTACTGCCATATTTTGATAAATGATTTAAATTGGTCTTAAAAGTGTTTATATTTAAATTGGTCTTAAATGATTTAAATTGTTATATTTAAAATTTGAATATTATGAAGACAGTTTGAGACGTAGCTTATCGATGTTAAAAGCATATAAATATCAAAATTTTAACTTCTTTATGAATAGTTTTAAATTCTGTGTTAGTCCATTCCAAAAAATTTGGTGTGAGATATGATGCTTAGATTTTGGATTTTTAAATTTGAAACTTCTCACTTTTGAGTCATGACATTTTTGGACATATAAAAACCCTTACAAAATTTGAGTCTATTCATATTGAAATTCAAAATTTGAAATTTATATGCATTTAAAATTGATTAAATAAATTTTGAACTACTAAAATCATAAACGATTTTTTTTCATATTTTATGTTTGACCGCTTTTCAAATTAATTAATATCAAGAACAATGATTCTTTGTTAACAAATACCATATTTCTAAAATACAGAAGTTTGACATGTTCAATTTCTATAAGTTTGATATTCTTACAATTTAAGTGGTTGGAAAAGGAATTTTAAGCAATCATTAAATATGCTGAAACTTAAAATTTTGTGTATTGGAAAAAATTAAGATTTTTGAATACAAAATTTATTAACTTAAAAGGAACGATTATATATTTTGAACATAAATTTACAATAAAGTTTTGGGACAATTAGAATGCTAGATGGTTTAATGCTCTAGATTGGCTAATTATCAACATTTGTAATGATTTGGGTGCTTATATTCCCAAAAAAAAAAATCCATGGCTCAAATTTTTAAGACTCGAATTCAAAATTCTACAAGTTAAACAAAGATACCTAATAAAACATAGAATATGAAACCATTTCGAAAGGAAAATTCGATTTTTTATTTTGACCTTTCAAGATCGTTAAAACTATATTTTGAACCTTTTGATTTATAACTGCATATTAATGTGCTATAGAGTAATATTATATTTTACAACTTTTGGACTTAATATAATTAATCCATATTCAATATTTGGATGCATTCAGGTGTTCATGCTCGACTATAATATCAGGTTCGACCATTTCCCCCTTTACTGTCAACTTTTATTTTGGATTTTTTGTATTAATTCTATCTTTTTTGGGTGCATACGTCCGGTCTTCTATATTTCCATTTGTTTTTGTTTATAGCTAATTGGTATGAAATTTGTATCACCTAATTGGTACATATGATTCTGTTAATATAACAATGTATATTTTGAGTCTTCACTATATTGTTGGTCTAGACCTAGAAAGCAATTAGCAATTCTTCTAATGCAAAAGGCCAATGTGGAAAGAAGAAATCCATTATTAGATGACGAATTTTCCTATTTAAAAATTTATACAATTTAACTCTATTTGAGCTTTCATTGTTTACAGTCTGTTGTAAGCTGCAGTACTACAGTTTTAGTTTGCTTAGGATTATTTTTAATTTACATTATTGTGTCCATCATCTTTATATTGACAATGTTTTCCAACAAGATGATAACCTTCCTCCTCAGTCAGACTCAGCATGCAACAGGTTGTTGGACAAGCAAACAGAAGAAAGAAATTTCACTGGTTTAGTATGTTGATATCCATCACTGCTTTTTTACTTCTGCGCTGCAGCTTAACTTTAGGAATTGTGTGCTTAATTTCAAGGTTTTTGCTTTCCATTTTTTTACGAACCCCTTTGTACACTTTAGTATCAGATGTATGCTATGTTCGTTTTGTACTTATTTTTGTCTTATCAGCTTTGTCCATCTTTTGTTCCACTGCTATTTACAAACTGAGCTTATACATAGAGAATGCTTGCTTCATTATTTTGCTAGCCTATTCAATTATGTTGATCCATTTTGTTGTAGTTATGTTGATGTGTCCAAATAAATCGCCAATAGTCATGTGGAATCAAAAATCATATGTATGTTATATTTTATTGTTAACCGAGTTTAATCTTCGTAGTTTTGCCTCTTTCAACAAAATTCAACAGAATAATGAGATAAAAGAGTAACAACTAACAATTAAATCAACTTTCCCATGTAAGGTTCATATTTAATTTCGTAAATACACATATATGCTATTTGTTAATGCATTTCAATGTTTAAAAAGTAAAAAAACCAATCCAAACTTAATTCCTCACTTTTTGGTGTCCAGCCCATTGTCGTTTTTCATGCATGAGAATTTTTAAAATATTAATATTTTTAACAACGATGCATTGATAGTGGTTTTATTTTATTAGAATAAATTTAATTAATAAATATTCATTAATTCATCTAATAAATCCGCAAATGTGATGTTTCAATTTGTACGTTATATTCATATTAAGAAAAGCAATTAAATAGAGTTTTCATTTAAATATAAAGATATATAATTCAGATGTCATAAATATTTTATATGAATAACATTAGAAAAAATAATTTATTATTCTTTTGTCTCAATAAATTTATCTGCATTTTTGAAGTATGTTTTTAACTTTAAATATCGATATTTTTATATTTCTATAGTTACTGTTTACCAATCTTTCATGTTTGGATACATATATTTAAATTGCTTACGAAACTGTAAATTTAAAATATTTTAATAATCTGTATATCAATCGTATATGTATACACACATGTACTAAAAAAACAATGAAAAATTTGTGTTTAACTACATAAATATATAGATCACACACATAAATTTATGTACGTAAACAATAATAACAAAGTTAATTTGTAAATTAATTATAACCATATATGTACATAAACAATAAATTTATCATACACAACATCCAAAAGTTCTATTTTTAACTTCAAATAACTCTGCATTAAAATCTCAGCGATCTTTTACAAAATCATTCTCAATCTATTCATATTATTTACTCTTAAGTCAATATACTTTAACTAATTACATGTTTTAAAATTTAACATATATAAAAGAAATAAGTTAAATAATATTTGATAACTTATCTAAAAAAATTATAATATGTCGATTTCAACAAAAATACTTGGTCATAGTAGTAAGAACAATAAAATTATTGTTCTACTTCAAAGAAATATAAGTTACATAACACTATAAACAACAACAATAATGTATATTATATTTAATTTGTTGATTTTATCGTGTGTTGTATAATAAAGTTCCAATTTTAATATTAAAATTTTAAAATCTATACTTTATAATATTATCGTGTGCAACGCACGTGTTACACACTAGTAGTTTAATATTAGAAAGGAAGTTAAACTGGGCACCGAGAATGTCTCATTGACTCCTATACATGACATTTATAGCTTTTGTTTGAACTTCATACTTTTAACCACTTAAACTAAAGATTCTTGACAACTTAGATGGCAGATACTGCACATATATGCATTGCAAACTGTAAACAAAAACAAATGCACATTTTTATTGAAAATATTAATAAAGATGTTCCATAAATGCACTTACATGCATTACAAACTGTAAACTATTCTCAGAAAACAAAAAAATTACAGTACTGCCTACTCAAGGATCAACAGCGACTTAACAATGGTATCCGGCATGCCAGCAGCAAGGGGGAACATGTGACCAGCGTTTGGAAGCTCGTGATACTTTATCCAAGACAGCTTTTGGGCAATGTACCTTGACATGGCCACCGACACTATTCGGTCCTCAGCACCATGCCATAGGTGAACCGAACCTCCTTTGTTTGGAAACGGGTTTTGGATATCCAACGGGCTAAATTTCCAGCGCCCAAAGCCCACCATCATGTCCCGGTGTAGGGAGTTGTACTCTCCTTGTTGGGTTATCTGACCCTGTTAGTTAAAAAATAATAATACTTGTCAGGGTTTGTTTACAACACACAAAAAAGAAGGGAAAAAAAAAGAAAAAAGAAATCTGTTCAGTAATTTAAAATGTCCATTGCTTTCTGAAAAAGCAAAAAAAAAAAAAAAAAAAATTATATTCTGAATTTCAGTTAAAAACGTATATGTTTCAAAATTTAATTAAAAGTTTTGACTTTTCAGTTTTAAAAATTTTAAAAATCGAATCTGCGAATTTCCATTTTGTATTCAAGAATTTGATTTTTTTTTTTTGGTAAACTTATTCCGAAAACTTGAATTACTTTGGAATTCGATAGGCAGAGTTATATATATATATATATATATATATATATATATATATATATATATATATATATATATAGGACTGTTACGAGGCACCCATACAACATCCCTATTCTACCGTGAACTAATGTTTTAAAACGCAAAAGGTTTACGTGAGTCGTTTTTGGGTTCGTGAAGCGAGGCGTAAGCCTCGAAGCGTTGAGGCATAACCCTTTCAGGTTAAAAAAAACGCAACACATATACTTGATTTTTAATATGGAATAACATTAAGCGTCAAATAGTGAGTAAAAACCATAAAGTATTTGATTTCATCACTCAAATAGTAAGTAAAAACAATAAACCAAAAAAAAAAAAAAAAACATTACAAGAAAAAGACAAAAAAAATGGCTGACTTTCAACAACTGGTTACCTGCTTTTGACTTCTGCTTTTAAAATGCAAAAAAGTAACTTGCATTAAGCTATCCAAAGGATCCATAGACATCGTATTGTACGAATTTCTCAACCCAAATTTAGTATAATGAGTAAATGAGTATTCAAATAGAGAGTTTACTCTGTGTAGTGAATTCAGACCGTCTTGCAGGGTAAATATTAGATTCGTCAATGAATACTCGAAAAATCAGAATCCATCAGCATCCATATCCAAAAAAAAGGGATAAACATCTGATATTCAGAAAAACGAATACAAATGCGTAGTTATCCGCATTCATTCGAAAATTATCCATTCAGTTTTTGTCAAGATTATAGTTAATATTTTGTGTATTTTAATACAATGATAGACGTGTTTATTTCATTTATTAAACTGATGATTTGTATTATATTAATTTATTCATACTAATTGCCCAAAACTATTTATTAGCATTCTATTTGTTTATTTTTTTCATACTTTATAATTAATGGGATTGAAAAAAGCTAATGCTAAAACTAAATTTTCTATTTATATTTCTCAATTTATCTTTAACCTACAAGATAATTATTTGACATTCTTCTATATCCACAATTGCGGATATCTGATATCCGAAAATGATTTCGAATGCAGATATAGATATGGTACAATATGTATTCAAAAGTATCCGTCTATAGGTATTGTAAATATAATGCAATATTTTTCGATTTTACACATTTGAAAGACAACGAAGGCATATAAGTTCTTCAACTATCATAAAAAGCAGATCTATTTTGGTACAACCTTAAAATAAAGAGTATCTCTGCAAACAAAATTTATAGTTAGACTTCAAGTATTTATTATAAATATAGATACATTTTAAAACTCCATTTGTGAAGCCTAGCTGTTGTTGTATGGATTCAGCCTATATCTTAACAAAAATATTAAATCTGCTTTTCACCAGATCAGAAATGCAAGACCAAAAATCATAAGTTCGTACACGTAAATAAATCCGATGAAAATCAGATTTATTTCTGTAATAAGTTTCGAACTAGATTTATAGTTGGAATAAGTACGGTTTAGAAACATGATTATTACATTTATCCTATTTCTGCAATACTTTCTGGCTTTCTGCAATGACGAATGCTTTTATAGTTATTCAACATAAAATAATTGTTAAGAAAGAGAGAGCACGTGTGGATATTACCATATAACTATCCCTGCCCTTAAATTTGGGAAGAACCTTCAAATCTCCAGGAGAGAAAAGTTCAGGGCGAAAAGCTATAACGCTGGAAGAAGGAAACCACTTTTGAGTGTTCCACCAGTAAGTCAGCCACGGAAAATAGTGAGATACCCAAACTGCCCACTTATCAGCTTCGAGTTGCTGGTCCCAAGCTGCTTTTGTCACATCTTTAGGAAAGCCTGCCCACCAGAAATTAGCCACTGGTGCTAGAAGTGCTGCCCCAGCAAGCCTGATCAACAGTGCTCATCCATATTAAGGTGTGTATATGTTAGTTCAAAAGGTACACATGCATGTTTAGCATATGTTAGTTCAAAAGGTACACATGCATGTTCAAAGCGTGCACGTACAAGCCTGAAAACGAGGCCTAGTTTATAATATGTTTTTTTCTAGATGTTTACTCTGTAAATTTGTGCAGTCACAAACTGTATAAATTATTAGTCAAAATACCTATGAGGAATATATTTGAGACAAGCCCAAATAATCTCTCCTCCCATGGAATATCCAATCACGTAGAATTTTGGCCCAAAGCCCAATTGATCTGCGAGTTCTTCCATGTCCAAAGGCGTGCTTTGCTCTGTCTTTTTAGTGTCTGGATCGCTCTCTCCGTATCCTGCTCTATCAAAAGATACCATGTATATTCCAAGTTCCTCGAGTAATTCCTGAAAATCAAATTAAGTAATTTTCGATATTATATGCCTCTCATATAGGTGTGTGTCAACATATTTTGAGGTCTAGGACCTAGGTGAAATTTGTTGAAAGAGTACATTTCAGTGGTTCTATATAATTTTTTTCTTTCGAACTCATCCTTTTGGAAATTGAGTACTGTATACATTAAGTTCAAAATTCAAATACGTACTGTGTTGATTTCCAAGATATTTTAAGTTAGTTATGAATGTGTTGCATCATTTTTGACAGTTTTCTTCAAATTTATGTACAACTATAACCTTCTTCAACTAATCTGTTGTAAGAATTGTTTCGATCTTACTCTTACCAGTTCAACTTGAAATATCTAACCCAACAACATTCGTAATTAGGATTTCAAATTTATTGGAATTATATTACAGAAAAGTATTAATCCAAACCTAATCAGCGTTTGTAAATAACAACTTTTAAGGAAGTTGAAACTTCTCGTTATTCGAATACGTTTTCATATGAATTTTTCTTATTTCATAAGTTATTGACAACATATATTTCACCAAATGGAAAAGGAAAAAGAAAAAGAAAAAGAAAAATGAAGGAACAGTTGGTCCATAGAAGGAAAGTGTTGTATCAAAATTGAATGGCTATAGTTCTAAAAAAATAAATAAAACACCAGATTCTGCTCTTCTGTATTATGTGGAGATGCTAGAACATGGGCTTTGGGTTCGTATTTTTTACATATCAAATGGCCAGTATGTATTATATGTGATGCCCAACTGCATTTGGGGTCTTACGCAATTGGTTTGCTAGCGTACCACTTGGGCTGGTCTACGATCATAGAACTTATTTACACATTACTTAACCAAAGTCTTCTTTTGGGAGATTTAACAGAGTTAAACATTTGACGAATGAAATGAACTTAAAAGGTAGCAATTAGGTGTGTATAAGTTGACTAAACAAAAAGATCAATAAGGAAATGGTACCGTAGAAATTGGGAGTGCATCATATCGACAAGAGTAGAAGCCATGAACATAGATGATCTTATATTTGGCCTTCTCTTTTGGCACACCATGCTCCAAATATGCTAAGTACCTTCCATCTCTAAGTTTGATTCTATTAGAAGTAATTTGAGGTCCAGTAGGAGATCCACAAATCTTAGGTGGTGGCGGTTGAATAGCTCGATAAGTCCATGCAGCTAAACCAACCAATATAGCAGCCGATACTTTCCTAAATAAACCTGAAATTGCACTCTCATGTAAATGCTTGCATCTTTAAGAGTGTTAAAGGAAAAGGGAAACAAATTCTGGGAAGTCCATTTAACAAAGTTAAAACCTCATGAATTGTCATTTTATCCTTTTCTAGTTTCCAGACTTTTAACCATGGCAAAAATAAAGTGATTCGTATGCTTTAGAAGTACAAAGACATAAAATAGAATTCTCGATCAAATTCAGCGATATAAAAAACTTGACATATTCCTAAACATCTAAAAGTACACTGTTGCTAAAATTAGCAACAAGTTGCTAACAAATATCCCTTTCTAGAATATATTTATGTGGCAAAAAATATAAAGTCAACTAAATGGGTGACCCATATTTTATTTGATATCTCAAACGAAAGCTGCTCAGAATCAAAACTTTAAAAAACTCATACCCAGAGAATGGTCATTAATACTTTGAATTTGACAGTTGTACAATATGTTTAAATGCCAGTAACTGCAACTATCAACATAACATGAGATCCTCAACAGTAGTAGGATTTGTTAACACGTGCCTGTAGGGAACATGTTAATAAGCCCATAAACAAATTGAAAGCAGAAAATAAATGGGAAGCATGGATATAATGAGAATTGAGAAATTATACTTACATGCGTTGCAAGTCAGCATTCAGATTGCATTCATCAATTCATTATATGACGTTACAGTCAAGTCATACATCTAATATCCTATCTAAACACCCATTTATAATTTCCAATGCCTATGTTGTATACCGAAAGTGTAATGGCTGTTACATAATATTGTAATGCAAATATCAAGAAGAGTAAGACCAAGTTATTTATAACTCAGCATTGTGGTTCTTAAACAAACAAATAATCAGAAACGGAAAAGGTATTTAAGTGACACTGTTGAAAGCAAACAACAAAAACCTCAACTCAGTACTCAAACCTAAAAATCCATCAAAATCACACACTTCTATTCTTTCAGACGACACTCATTGTAAGAAGAATTAAAACAACATTAGGTGGTGTTTGATTTGAATGCAAGATTTGCGTTTTGCCGTTTTTACATATTAAACGCACAGGGAGCGAAGAAGCGGATGGAAATTGACTTTAACGTAAAAACTGAAAATGACTTTTTCTTATTTTCCACTTTTGGGCATCAGAAACTATTTCTTTCTACCCTTCTTCCCCTCACTGGGATAACTAGGATTTTCTTCTCTACCACGCCATTGCGCACGGTTCTCAGGATTACGTTCCTTGCACCACAGTAGAATGATTTAAGCCAATCGCACCATAAATCACCCAAAGTACGCATAAACGTGTGATTTCAGATAATACCCTAACCCACCACGTAAATAACATACTACACGACAAAATGAAAGGAAGAAAAGGGTTGATGGACGGCCAATAACCGTATTTCATATTCCCTCTACGGCTACTCTGGTAGCATTATTTGCTTGAAATAAAGATTAAAGAAATATACCAGAGGAAGATGAGTTTGCAGAAAGATGATTTCTTGTATGCGATCTAGCTGACGCAGCCGATACTTTAACCGCCATTGTTTCAAGATCTCCTAAAAAAGGGGGTGAAATTTAAGTGGTTATTTGAAACTTGAAAGTAATATTTTTCATAATGAATGAGAGATATGGAATTAAACAACGATGACGACGACAGTTGCGACAGTTTACGTGGGCGCAAGGCGCTTTATAGAAAGAGAAGAAACCCCACTTTTCAAAGACTGATTTGATTTCTTTTCTTTAATGGTAAAGTAACAGCAACCTTTCATTTGCCAAATCAACGAAGTCCGTTTATTGTGAGTGCAATCACCCTGAGAGTGAGAGTGGGAGTGCTAGTTTGTTGACCTGACTTTCATGGGAGGTCACGGAGACTTCGGTCTCCTATTAAAGAAAATCAGGAGGTCCATATAAATTCCTTGATTTCCGATTTCGTCCAATAAAAAAAGGGGGTCATCGTGACCTCACATAAAGTGAGATCAACAAACTTCTATTCGTTTATTGTTATCAAAATATCTGTTGTTCACTCCAAGAATTCCAACTAAGATTTGCTTGTGGTAAGCAAATAATCAAGCATTTTTAATAAAATATTTAAGTAGAACTTTTAAACGGCACATTTAATTAATTTTTTTATTTTTTTTATTTTATAATTAATTAAATATTTGTTTTGTTGTGTAATATGCATTTAATAATCAAAAATAAAATACAGCAAAGTAGTTTTGATATTTCATTCTGTCGTAACAACGTATATTTTACTCAAATACCAACGAAATTAATTGACTACAAAGCAAATGAAACCGCAACGAACAAATAAATTACATATATACTACTACTTATTACGGCAGAACTTGTTCAATAGATAACTCATCAGATCAATACCAGAAAGCGTCAGCTAGGGCTGTCAATGGGTCGTGTAGAGTCGGGTTTGGTTCGGGTCATATCGGGTTCGGGTCAATTATTGAACGGGTCGGATCAACCCGTTTAATAAACGGGTCAAATTATGCCAACTCGAACCCAACCCCTTTATAAACGGGTTGACCCGACCCAACCCGCGTAACCCGTTTACCTAATCGGGTCGAGTCGGATTGACCCATTTAACCCATTTTGACCAGTTTATTTACAGAAATCTTTTTATCACCTACACCTTGCAAAATAAAAGCATGCTGAAATAGAATAATACAATACTTAAAAAAGGCAACATACATGATACAATCATTAATACAAACTAGCAACAGAAGATCACCAAATGGATTATACAAATTACAAATACAATGCAATACACTTAAAAGGCAACAAACAATCTAGCAACTTGCAAACAATACAACACTTCACATCAAATGGAACATTCCTACCGCCTGCATGGATTGAAAACAAACAAACCATTGGTTGCATATGAAAATGCAAATTTTGATTACAACAACAATGGTATTCAAATTGCTCAATGCTCACCATTAAATTATCATAACTATTGATATATTTGTGCAACTATTGATTTTGAACTAAACTATTTTATATTAAACGGGTCATGGCGGGTCAAAAAAGGGTTTATGGGTTAACCCGAAACCCACCCGTTTATTAAACGGGCCAGAGCGACTTGATCCGAAATTGACCCGTTTATAAATGGGTCGGGTCGGGTCGGGATGTTTCCGTGCAGGTTACGAGTCGTGTTAGAAATTGACAGCCCTAGCGTTAGCACGACACCACATTGCGAAATAACTATATAAGCTCACACCTCTCAACGTCAGTAACACTGGTTAGCATAAAATGACATTCATCCACCTACCTAGTGAAGCATTCTGTCAGAACCAATGACTGATGTTGAACAAAAGTCATACCTCAGTTGGAGGTGGGGTGTCTAAGCTGAGCCCGTGAGGCATCATAATCATCCAATCATTGTACATAGATGTGTCTACAACAGTGAACGACTGGTGCTGAGTATGAATCGGGGGAGGTGCGTCTCCCAATATCCGATACCGGCAAGTGCCCTTTCCTATGTGTTCACCAAATATCTCGTCTATGTAATGTCCCGGGTTTTAGCCTAATATCTTTAAACCCATAAATCGATTTATTTCGTTAAACTAATTTAATTAATGAGAATAAACCCATTTATATAATTGAGAAAAGAGTAATTAACTTTTGTCGCCATACTTATATAAGCATATAAGAATTTTTCCATTTTCTCATGTGCACATTTCATTTGTAGCTAAACACTAAGTAAATCCAATTTGTTTAAAGAACAAATTAACGTAGAAATTAGCATGCACTTACGCCTACACTTGATTAATTAAACTTTAGTGCATTTACCCATTTTAAAACCTGAACTCAAACAATTGTTTTGCGCAAGAACAAGAAGAACTCTGCAGCAAAAACAATTGAATTAAGGGATAATATCAATACACATATGCATCTTGATTTATCTAGCAGAAACATGAGTTAATCATTTAACTTTGTAAGGCTTAAACTCAGCCAAGCTTTGCGCAAGGACAAGGAAATCATTTTCAGCTGAAAACAAATGAATATAGTAGCTCATTTTAATTCCTTTCCTCATATAAAAATGTATAAGAAGACAAGAAGATTGACAAGTGATTAGAACTAAAAACACTTAAGTAGTTTTAGAAGATTGATGGAAGTAATTGCCATCATACACAAGAAGGACAAGGCGCAGCAAACATTAATGTGTAATGTACTTAAAAACTAAGCTTTAGAATTTAGTTTTAACATTTTATTATGTGTAAATTTTCCTGCCAAATGATCTGAAAAGAAGAAGCTTCCTATCTCGTTTTCACCTAAATATATATGGAGAATGTTGTATTTTGTTTATGCCAAAGGATCGTAGCATTTAATAGCTTTGTCATGCTTAAAAACAATTGTGGACATAAGGACATCTACATACCCTTTGCGTAGGAAAATCTCAAACAAAACTTAGCATCAAAAATGAAAACATTTTCCTGTTATGTAGCCTGCACCACATGCACATTTTTGATCAGAGAAAAGGGACTTGTCTAATTTAAGTAATGAAAACATTATTTGTTTTTATTATATGTTGATGCCTATAAATAGACTACTGTTATTTCTCTTTTGAATCACCTTATATTCGAGCAATCAAAAAGGAAAACAAGGAACTTTAAAGCACAACAACCAAAGCATTTAAGTAAACCTCACTATATTTTCTTGAACATGCAAGTTGATGAAAGTTTGTGTATATTTTTATTTAGTTTTACTACTGTGTATATATATGCTGCATGATCAAATCTACCTTGAATATCCATGTTAAACACACTGTTAAACCTTTTGTATTACTATATATTGATGTGTTAATGAATTCGGGGAAATGAATATTCAGTTCTAAGTGACATTTGAAGGTATATAGAAAACCTTTGTCTATTGGAATCAACACTTTAGTGTTCCCCTATTAAACTAGGTGCAAACAATTATTTGTTGATGCTATTTTCATAGTTGTGAAAAATGATGAGACCTGAGTACGCAAACAAATGATTCACACAAGTATATACAATGTTTAACAAGTTTTAAAACCGGATATATAAGTTCATATATACCCTGTTATATATATATACACACTGTAAGAAGGATTCAAACAAGATTTTTGATCATCATATTTTCGAATCTCAGGGTGATAAACGTGATCAGTAAAAGGAAACATGATTTTTAAATCAAACATCAAATTTTTTAATAAAGAGGATCATGAGAAAAATGGGTTTTGGCTGAGGTGATGATCGTGGCTTTTATGGGTGATCCAAGTGTTGGAAAATTATGGATTTAAGTATGGAGGGGCATAATGATCCATAGAAGCTAGGAAAAATGACAAAGATTTTTTCTCTAACATATAAAAATAGGGGTTAAATCAATCATAGGGTTTTGTTCGGTTTTTGGGTTACTCGACTTTGAAGATGAATTGCGCCGCCGTGGAGGAAGTGGAGACGTGCGCACCGGGGGGGAACTCTGTTATGGGTCGTCGACAAGGTGTGGCCGGAGTGGGCTAGGTTCCGGTGGCCTGAGGAGGGAGCTGGAGCAACTTTCTCGGATCGAGTTAGCGGTGGAGTATGACACAGGAAAATCTGGAGTGATCGGGCGTGAAGGATTATCGGTGGTCAAGGGATTGGGCACCGTGACTGAAGCTTGGCATTTGGCACTTTGGCAAGATGATCGGGCACGAAGGATTTGCGGTGATCAAAGGATTGGGCATGGTGACTGGAAGCTTGGCATTTGGGAATTTGGCAAGGGAAGGGTAAATGAACGGGCACGAAATTTTATCGCTGATCCAGGGGTTGGGCACGATGACCGAGGGGTTGGTAGTTTGGCAACTTGGTAGTACCACATGGTACTTTGGCTGAGATGAAAACACGGCTACGGCAAGGAAAAAAGGTACTGGAACACGGTGACTGAGACTTGGTAGTTTGGCAAACCGATAGTGCCACCTAGTACTTGGACTAAGGAGAAAACGTAGGTTGTGACAAGTGATTTTGGTACTGAAGCACGCTATTTTGAAAATGGTACTTGGTACTTTAGTAAAAACATTAACCAAAGTGATTTTTGAACAATGTTTTTAAATTAAAAATAGTTTAATTTAAAAATAGATATAATTAAAAATAAAGAAGAATTATATAATTAAATAAAAAGAAGAATTTTATTTAAAAGTATCGTAGACAAGTGAAAGGAAGAAGATAACCGAATTGCAAAGAGCAGACTTTGACTGTAGGAAGTTGACGAATTTGACTTTGTAATATAAAAGAAATAATTTAAATAAATTATAAATTTCATTTATTTATGATAAACTAGAAGTAAGAAGATAGTTTACAAGAAGAACAAAAATATTAAACATCGTTTAAACACAGATAACAAACAATGTAAAATACCGTGTGCGACGCACACCCTTTATTTATTTAAAAATAAAAGATGTGTAAACTGAAATAAAAATCATCATAAGTTGATAATTTAATATCAGTTGTAAAAGACCTTTCGTATATCAATTCGAAGAGACCGGAATAAACATTTCAAATTCGATTTCTACGTTGCAAGTCGAAGATTATTAAGGATAATAAAAGACGGAGAATACAAGAATTGTTTTATAAATCCTAGGTAGAAATTGCCTGAGATAGGTTTATAAAATAATATCTTCGGTTTGTCCAGTCCCAGGACAACTTGTAAGGACAAACGTCTGACAGAATACTCCTAACTAATCACGTATATTGATCTTTTCAAACGTAGTTATAATTGGCAGAGGAATTTGTTTCTCTTGCTTTATACTTGTAATATATTTTTGAAGAAGTCAATTAGTAAATTAGTGGGTTTGACGATGTGATGTTCAAAGCAAATAAAAAGCGTGTGTCAAGGTATGTTAGCTTCAACCTTCACAACCAGGAAATGACAAAAATCGGGCAGGCAGCATGGCTATGTGGGTAGCTCCCATTAGGGTGTACTATCGCCTATCTACAGATATTCCTTTTTATCAATGTTGTCCCATTCGGGAAATGGTTGCTGTACACAACCATTGGTGATATGCATTCGATACACTCAAGAGAAATGAGTGGTCGGCCATGTGTGGCCGGGTTATAAGAAGTTCTTGTTGAATCCAGTGTATTCCTCTTTAGAGGTACACTATCGGAAGGTGGTTCCATACCTTGTCATAGTTGGAAATCCATTTACCATAAGCATTAACGGTTTTGTTTGTATACCATGTAAGTAGAATGTGAGATGAAAGCATTTCTACTAGATTCTAAATTATTGTGAAAACCCTAGACATTATCATAATATCTATTTAAATTATACAAACTGTTTTGATTCTCATAAGGTAAAAACCCGTTCCGTACTTACGGCGTGATCTTATGAGTAATGATTTTATTTCTGATCTTGTTTAAAATCGTTTACTCACACCAGTCCCTGACTGATCCAGAGTTTATTTTTCTGTGTTTTCCTTAAAATTCTTGGGTATTCATAACACTTGTTATGAATAGACAAGTGATCCAAGTCTTGACTTACTTTTGGAGTAGCTGGATGGGAAGGATCTGAATGTTGGCTTATCTATGTATAATTATCTGCCAGTTGTTTTATCCATGATGTTATGTATAATTATCTGCAAGTTAGTAACACAAATGTTAAGTATGTAATTTGTGATGAAATGTATCTGTATGTAGGAAGTACTCTAATGTACTTGAATTAAGATATGTAATATTTTGTGTTGTTATGTTATGATCAAGTTCCGCTGTAAGATTCTGATGTTTTTCTATAGTTTTATCTTCTATCTATCTTTTATTCTTATATAATGACACAACTTCCGAGGTGTTCGAAAGTTGGGTCATTACAGTCTAGCTTCATAAATTTAAGAGGAACATTTCTTCTAAAACTTTGCTACTTGTTTGCAGCATTGTTCCACGATTCATCAGATCCATCTTGGCAACTCCGCTCTTTATTCCACTCACCTCCCGAAAGTTGTAACAAGTTGTCTCATGCCCTCCAAAGATGCTTTAGATTATCCTGTTTATTCTTCATTTACGTTTCCGACCAGTTGTCATTGAATATCTTTTGATAAATTTCGCTGCAACAACAGTAAAAAATGACCAGCTGCTTCCCTTCAAGCACTGGTTGCTAACATAGATATCAATGAACGTTGTCTTGCATTCATCCGTCCAATTTGTGATAGATATGGACTAAGTATCACTAGAAGTGATGCTGGATGAGTGAGTCATACTACAGAAAAGACAAAATTTCAAATCCGTTTGAAAAAATTGGAACAACTATATATTGTAGAGAACTAAAAAAAACATAACTGTAAATAAATTTACCTTAAAAAAGGCGTTATGGAGGCCTAAAAAAATTAAAATAGAGGAGAAAGGGAGGGAGTCTGGTTTTGTGGAGGATGACAGAGGAGAGGGGGTATTTATGGCTAATTGGCTTGTCTTGCTAGTTTGATTAGGCGAACGTCACCTAAAAATTTGACAGCTATTATATTTTTTAACAAATAAATATACATATGTGTGTATTCATCCCTAATCTTCATGCGTCGTCTTTTCCTTCTTTACCTATTAAAACTATTATGGTTGATGGAAGCAGCAAGTGTGATACTCCACCATGAGACCTACCCTAATAAAGAGCATTAACGAGTAATGTCATCTATTAGAGCAGAGAATAGGGTGGTTAGGGGAGACCATCCGTAATTTCGTATTAAACGAGTATTGAATATGTTGAATAGGTGTCTAAAATTTTCTTTTGTTATTCAAGTTGATCGACATACTCAACACATCTAATATGAAACTGCGATGGTTAAGGATCGTATCCAGAATAATATACAACACAACAAACAGATCACATAACAGATACATATAAAACATTAGCAGAGTATAACAAACACATATGCTATAGATACGAGTGGTTATACAAGAATCATATAAATACAACACTTGTAAATTACAAATGAGTATACAATACCCCGAATGCAATCATGGAATAATTATGGAAGATAATCCAAAGGTGCAATTTCAAGACCCAACTTAATAGCTAGCCAAACTTGAAATAACTAGGTTTGACTCAAGTATTACATACACGGATCAGTCTAGTTTACATATTAGTTATACTACATCAGATGAAATATGAATTATAAATAATAATTCCTTTTACCCAAAAAGATTTATACAAGCTAAGACAATGATTGGTTTATGAGGTTCTTAAGGCTTAACAACCTATAATATACCAAAGACAACATGAGCAATCACCAAGCAGAATTTATCCTCATTAAAGAGGTGCTAGCTTCTAGCTAAGTACCTGAGGTGTAACATCAAGAAAAATCATCGAATGCCAGCAAAACAGCATATAAACTTGCATAAAAGTTTGTTTGATCCAAGAGTGATCAGTATATATAAATGAATACCAATTAACACTACAGTTATAATTGGTTTTAGCCCAATAAACCAACATAAATAGAACCCAAATATAAAATGGCAACAATACAACAAATCATAATTATAAGGGCCCAAAACTGCAAAGTCAGTAATATAGTTTGTTAGCCTACTTTGTAAACTAGGCTATACAAAGTCAAGAAGTCAGAAGTTCAAGTAAACAAAAGACACTCTGTTACACATCCGGTTCGGATCGGAATTACAGAGGTAAGAACAGAAGCAACACAAAGCTAAAAAATCTAATATTAGAATATAATCTGCCTATAAATCGGATCGGATTGGGGGTAGTCAGGGAAAAGCAAAGTGAGACAAAGTGAGGAGAGACAAAATTCAAACCGGATCGGATCGGATAGGTGCTCTG
Source organism: Allium sativum (assembly GCA_030737875.1). Lineage (NCBI taxonomy): Eukaryota > Viridiplantae > Streptophyta > Magnoliopsida > Asparagales > Amaryllidaceae > Allium > Allium sativum. Next base: position 7,692,136 of record CM060926.1, on the reverse strand, counting down.
ATCCGAACCCCATGTCATTAGAAGGACCCGATCTGATCCCAGAAGTTTCCAGCCGCTTCACTCCATGATCTCCTGGATATTCGGGGCAGTTACACCCACTTTCTACCCACGACGGCCACTTACCTGATGTGCTAGCAACAACAGAAATCATCCGATCCCGAAAGTCATGGAATGGAGGACGCGTGCACCCGATCCGAACCAAATTCTGGAGAAGTTTCCACCTATAAATAGACCTCTAAGTGTCATTTGAAGGGATCTTTCTGCCACTCTGAGAGTTCAAACATCTTTGAGAACCGAATTCCAGCACTCCAAACATTTTTAAATCATCAATCAAAGTATATTTTGAGATAATTGAGTGAATGTATATGGAAAGTGAGTGAAATTGAGTAAATATCTCATTGTATTTACATCTACATCATCAAGCAAAGTGATATAAAGTGGACGTAGGCTTTTTAACGCCGAACCACTATAAATCCTGTGTCTCTTTTCTGTTTTTGATCTCATTTTATTTTAATTTCAGTCAATTTGGGTGTTAGAACCACTTTTTGGTCTAACATTTTGGTGCTTTCACTGAGAGCAATTTGAATTCTCTGTTTTTCCGGATTATCGTTCTACTGTTTGGACCGTTGAGTTCAAAGAAGTTAATCCCCAATTTTCGACGCTTTTAAATACTCGTTGGTTGATTATTGAAGAATTATGGCCAAAGGAAAAGGCAAGGAAGTTCAAACCAGTCGAGGGAACGAAGTTGGTGAAGATCAGCAAAATCCGGTCGTGACGAGGTCTCGTGGGCAGAGTTCGGGAGAGGATCAGACAGGTTCAGGAAATCCGAACCGATCACATAGAGAGAGCTCCGATCCGAACCGAGTAGAAGACGTTGAAGAAGTGCGCTCCCACAACCCGAACCGATCCGGCCAGGTTACTTTGCTCCGATCCGATCCGACACTACGTGATGCTGGAACCTCTACTCGAGCCCCTCCAAATTCTCCGACTCCAGCCACCAGGACCAATGACCAGATCAATCCATCTGCGCCTGTCACCCAAGGATATTTTTCACGCCTTCTTGACATACTTGAGAGCACTAGGGAGGCTATGATAATCCACGAGCGCACCAATCTTATGATGCAAGAGAACATGAGAATCATGAGTAGGGAAATTGGCGAACTCCGCAGACAAAGAACTCCATTCCCAGTTGATCATACTGCAATGGATCAGTCTTCTTCTTCTGAGGAAGAACGACCCCGTGAAAGAAGGCCGCTCGAACGACCTCAGAATTAGGAGCAAATGACTTTCGGATCTTTGAGATCCCGCGAGGACGCTGCTCGTGTACTAGAACCCAATGATCTGAGCTTGAGAGAGCATATGCTATTACCAATGCAAGGATCCCTTGTTTTGCCTAGAGACCCTAACCTCACCAATCCCACTCAGGGACAAATGCTTCAACCCCTTCCTCCCGAGATTGACCGGGAACGTAGGGAGCAAAGCAGAGCAGAAGCCGCTAGAAGAAGGAGGGCATCCCCTGATCAGGAGCCCAGAGGAAACCCGAACATCAGAACCAGGGAGCCTGAACCGCCCTTGACCAATGCTGACGTCTGGGCTATGGTACGCCAGATCATGTCTGAGAGTCGAAACTACACAGATAAAGATTATGGTATTGAGCGAAGCCATACTCTCTTTACTGATGATATTCTTGACTTTCAGTTCCCCCGACGTTTTAATCTGCCGCAGATGGACAGATATAACGGGAGAACCGACCCGGGACAACATTTGATGCGATACGCATGGCTTATGAACGGTGTCGCTGCCCCCGACGCTGTGAAGTGTAAAGCTTTCCCGATTTACTTAGAATACGTAGCATTACTATGGTTTACTCGACTTCCTCCTCAATCAATATCAAATTTCATAGAATTAAGTGAACGTTTTATGAATCAATTCCGACTTCACGCCCGAAAGTCTAAGAATGTTATTGAACTATCGAGAATTAAGCAAGCGCCGGGTGAGTCCTTGAAGTCATATCTAGACCGCTTCAATTTAGCTGTAATAGAAGTCAGTGACTCGCATGAACCTACCATCTTGATGGCATTAATGGAAGGAGTTGATCCTGATTCAGAGTTTGGAGAATATCTTTCTGGGAAGCCGCCTCCCACGAGAGAGTTGTTTTATGAGAAGGCCAATATTCAGTTAAGACGGGAGGAAGCAAGGGCAAACAGAAAGAGGAAGTCTGGAGCGACCTCAAAAGAAGCTGTTCAGAGTAATGTTGCCGTAAAGCAGTCTGGAGAAAGCTCTGGGAAAGTCGAAGTGAATGTTGGAAATAAGAATGGAAACAATAATAATGGAAACGTGGGCAACAGCAACCGTAATGCGAATGGTAATAGGAGAAATAGGAACCGAGGAAGTAATTCTGAAAAATGACCCCGGTTCCAGACGTTTGAAAACTATTCACCGTTGAATGACACATTAGAGAACATTTATTTGGACACGTATAATGTTTTGCAATATAAAAACCACCGCCACGAGATTCGACAGAAAAAGAAATTTCTACCGGAAAGTTTTGTTTATTTCACGGAACTCACGGACATTCAACAAACGAATGCCGACACTTGAGATATGTGGTTGAGAAGTTGTTGCGTGAAGGCAAGTTGGATGAGTATAAGGCTACCCCAAGGAACAGGGGGCAAGGAGGACAGGCCCCAAACCAGAACCAGTCTGCTCCCAAGCCTACATCGCAACAGAAAGGCAAAGAGATTGTCATTAACACCATAGTAGGTGGACTCCATCCAGCTATCCACAGTTTCAGAGCAATGGACCAATACGTTAATGCGGTTAAGCACATAGATGTGGATGAGTGCGATGATTTGGAAGACATCACCCCTGTGAAACAGCAGAAGACAATGTTCGATGATGTAGTGTTCCATAGCAGAGACGACACCGGAATCCAGTCACCTACCAAAGATCCGTTGGACATTACCACTACCATTGGACCGGCACTGGTTCATAAGGTACTAGTGGACAATGGAAGCTCTGTCAACATTTTGTTTAAGATGTCGTTTGATCAGATGAAACTTGAGTCTGGAGACTTGAAGCCCTGTGAAGGTTGGATCCGAGGCTTCAATGGGGCATCGACAGCTCCAATGGGGTATATAGAATTGCCCGTAACATTGGGGCAAGGGGTCGTCGAAGAGTACGAATGCTTCAGTTCGTAGTGCTATATATCGATTCGCCCTACAACGCATTTTTGGGAAGGCCTGCCCTTGCAGAGTTCAGGGCTTGTATTGCACCGTGGTGCTTATTGCTAAAGTTCCCAACTGAAGCTGGAACAGGAGTAATGAGAGGAGATCAAGTCTCCGGACGAGCTTGTTATATTGCTGAATTAAAGATGCTGACGAAGGGACTCAACATCGGGACTAAAGGTACCTCACCTCCTCCAAAGGAGGGTTTGGCGTAGCAATTTGAGGGATCAGCCCCGAAGGAGTTGCCCAAGGGAATGCCCTAGGACCTAGATCCCAGAGAAGATGAGGAACCTGAGGATAGAAAGGCAACTCCTAACGAAACGACAGTGGATATACCCATTGATGAAGATGATCCAGCAAAAGTTTTGAAGATTGGATCCCAGTTGGATCCGCACCGAGCAAAAGAACTGGATGACTTCCTGAAGGCAAACCTGGATGTGTTTGCCTAGACCCACGCCGACATGTGTGGGATATCACCATCCATCATGAGTCATTCGCTGAGTATAAACCCAAAACACCCACCTGTAAAGAAAAAGAGACGTGTGCTAGGCCCAGAGAGGTCGGCAGCTCTGAAAGAAGAAGTGGAGAAGCTGGAAGAGAATGGATTTATTAGAGATTCGACATATCCTGACTGGAAATCGAATCCTGTTTTGGTAAAGAAGTCAAACGGAAAGTGGCGGACATGCATTGATTTTTCAGACTTAAACAAAGTCTGCCCGAAAGATAGCTTCCCACTCCCCAGAATAGACCAGCTTGTGGATTCGACGGCGGGACACGAACTTCTTTCTTTCATGGACGCATATTCCGAATACAACCAGATTCCCATGCATGTGCCCGATCAAGAGCACACGAGCTTCATTACAAATTTGGGGTTGTATTGCTATGTGGTCATGCCGTTCGGATTGAAAAATGCTGGAGCTACCTACCAACGCTTGGTGAACAGGATGTTTTATAAGAAAATAGGGAAGACTATGGAGGTTTATGTGGACGATATGCTTGTCAAATCAAGATAATCCTCCAGCCATACGCAAGACTTTGCAGAGATGTTCGGTATCCTGCGAAAGTATCGGATGAAGTTAAATCCTTTGAAGTGCTCGTTTGGGGTGGCATCTGGAAAGTTTCTAGGTTTCATCATGAGCTCTCGAGGGATTGAAATCAATCCCAGTCAAATAGCAGCGATAAGGAACATTGAGGAACCAAGGAGAATCAAAGATGTCCAAAGTCTTACAGGGAAAGTAGCTGCGTTGAGTAGATTTATCTCCAAAGCAACAGACAAATGCGTCCCCTTTTTTGACTTGATAAAAAGGGAAAAGAAAAATTTCGAATGGATTCCGGACTGTGTTGAGGCCTTTCGAAATCTATTGGACTTACTAGAGAGACCACCGATTTTGTCGAAGCCAGTGGATCATGAAGAGCTGTTTGTTTATCTAGCAGTATCGGCTCACGCTGTTAGCACCGCCTTTGTCCGGGAATAAGACAAGGTGCAAAGGTCGGTATATTACGTAAATAAGAAATTGGCAACTAAAGAACGCAACTACCCAAGGATTGAGAAGCTTGCTTACAGCCTTCTGATCGCCTCCCGAAAACTTCGCCATTATTTTCAAGCTCACCCAATAACCATATACACTGATCAGCCTTTGAGACAGGTGTTGCAAAGACCCGAAGCATCGGGACGGTTGATCAAATGGAATACTGAATTAAGTCAGTTTGATTTAAATTTTCAGCCGCGGAGATCGATCAGGGGGCAAGCTTTGGCTGACTTTATAGCAGAGTTCACAATTCCGGAGGAGGAAATAATCAACGACAAGGTGGTCAAGTCAGAGGAGGAATTAAAATTAGATCCATGGAAGTTGTACACAGACGGATCCAAGAACGACCGAATGTCCGGAGTTGGAGTCGTCTTAGTTACTCCTGAAGGACGATCGTTATTATGCTCTGCGACTAGAATTTTCAGTGACTAATAATGACTCTGAATATTAAGCCCTGATTGCAGGGCTGAAACTTGCTAAGGAATTTGAAATAAGGGCATTGGATATATTCTGCGACTCCAAAATAGTCGTCTGCCAAGTGCGAAAGGAGTTTATGGCCCGGGGACCTCGACTTATTACCTATCTCGGGAAAGTGGAGGAGCTGTTGAGCAACTTGGAACGGTATAACATAACGCATATCCCAAGAGCTGAAAACCAGAAGGCAGACCGGCTAGCAAAGCTGGCTAGTTCCGACAATCCGGAGGAAACCGAAATGGTTCCAATTGAGACGTTGGGATGACCTAGCTTTGAGTCAATGGAAATTGAATTAGCTTTCAAAGCAGAACCGGAAAGGGAGTCGTGGATGACCCCAATCAAGAATTTCCTTAGAAATGGAATACTCCCGCCAAAGAAGAGTGAGAGGCGAGCCATAGTTCGCAAAGCTACCAGATACATCCTTCAAGATGATACCCTTTATCGGCAAGGATTTTCTATGCCCCTGTTATGATGTATAGCGCACGACGACATCAAGCGTGTACTAAGAGAAGTACACGAAGGTGAGCGTGGAGATCATACGGGAGGTCAGACCTTAGCAAAAAAGGTATTGCGGTATGGATATTTCTGGCCCACAATTAATAAAGATGCAGCTGATTACTCACGACGCTGCGACAAGTGCCAGAGGTTTGCCAAGATCCCCAGAGCACCACCGACCTAGGTCAAGTCGATGGTGAGTCCGTGGCCGTTTGCCATGTGGGGAATTGACATCATCGGAGTTCTACCGATTGCTAAAGGAGGAGCGAAGTATGCAATAGTCACCGTGGACTATTTTACGAAGTGAGTGGAAGCTGAGCCCTTAACCAAAATCACAGCGAGAAAGGTGATAAGTGGTTAGAAATATTATATGCCGATTTGGGATTCCAAGGACCATTATAACTGATAATGGAACCCAGTTCGATGGTGCCGAATTCAGAAATTTCTGCCAGAAATACAAGATAAACAAGCGGTATACTGCAGTCGCCCATCCACAGTCGAATGGGCAGGTAGAAGCAATAAATAAAGTCATAAAGTCCATCCTCCAGAAATGATTGGAACGTGCAAAAGCAAAACGGGTGGTTGAATTGCCCTTGGCTTTGTGGGCATATCGGACAACGTTTAAGACAGCTACCGGTCATACTCCTTTCTCTCTCTCTTTTGGCTCAGAAGCAGTAATCCCGGTAGAGCTTGAAGTTCCCTCTCACAGGGTGACATATTATGACCCGATGACGAATCGGGCACTCCTCCTCGAGTCCCTTGATGAAGTCAAAGAGAAAAGGGACGAGGCAGACTTGCGTGCGTCGAGACATCGACGTCAGATGGCACACTATTATGACAAAAAAGTTCGTTTTAGAACCTTTGAACCAGGAGATTTGGTGCTAAAGCGAGTTTTTCCATCCCTTCCTCACCTCGGTCCAAAGTGGGAAGGACCCTTCGTCATCCAACGGAAACTTGAGACTGGAGCCTTCAAGTTAACGACCGTAGATTGCGAAGAAGTGCCTAAGGCTTGGAATGCCCAACACTTGATGCGATATTTGAATTAGGGATGTTGTATTTTCTTTTGTTTTTCCTATGAACTCTGTAAAAAGGCATGAATTGCCTTAGAAAAGTTTGTTGATACGAACAAAGAACTATAAAGTGGATGTAGGCTACGACTTAGCCGAACCACTATAAAAATATCGTGTGCCACTTACTTTCCTGCATTATTTATATCTTCAAATGTTATTCTATTGTGACTTATGAGATGTGAAATTAAAATCTGAGAAGTTGGAGATGGCCTATATGCAGGAACAAACACAACGACTGTATGTACAATAAGACATAAAAGAATGGGAAGACGACATTCTTAACGCTAACTCTCAAGAATTGAGAGAGAGTATAAAGGACGGGAAGACGATGTCCTCTGAGGCGTGATGGTGCACCCAGATGAGAGACCGCCTCAGCAAGAACTCTAACCTGAATATAAGACAGGAGAGTATAAAAGATGCCAGAATAGAACAGGCATCAATGACAAAAGGAATGTGACCCCCGTCAAAGAATCGGGGACATTCGGACTTTTTAACTTAATCTTGAATAGTTTTTCAAGACTGACTGGGGGCATATATGTACACACATATTCCCCCCCCCCCCCCCCCACTATGACTCCATTACACAATTTTAGTAGAACATGCATTTGCATTTTTACATAAGTACTGAACTGACGACTAACAGACATTGCAGGAAACGAATTATTTTTATTTACAAATGAATGAATTTGTACAGGAAAACAGGCAAAAAGAAGGTGCAAGGGCCGCACTCGTAGCAACAATTATAGGCCAATTAAATGCTAAAATGAAGCAAAGCACTTCATCACTTAGACTTTGAAGTGAACTTGGACTTCTTAGCAGCCTTTTGAGCATCCTTCGCCTCTTTTTCAGCATCAGTTAAGATGCGCCTTGGTTTTTTCTTCCCTGAGACTGAAGTGCTGAAATCGGTTGACTTTTTCCCGGGAGGCGCTACGCTGGAATCAAGAGAAGACTTTTTAGCAAGTTCTTCTGTAATAGATCTAGTCGAAAGCTTAACAACTAACCTTGATCCAGCATCCACTACTACGAGAGGCTTAAGGCTTTCGGGGTCTAGGTATTCAACTTTAAGCTGCATGCGTTTGTCTTGTTCGGCTTTCAGTGCAGCTAAAGTAATGTCATCAGCGCTTTTTGATTCCCCAACTATAGCCACCTCAGGGTCCCCCTCATGTCCCTCATCGCCACTATCATCCTTTAAGGCGTCTATCATCTCACCATCATGAGGAGCATCAGTCTTACCCTTGTCTCCTTCATTCTTCTCCGCTGACTTTACTTCGGCAGTAGTTCCCTGGGGCACGTCTGCCTTCTCGGACGGTTCAGCACCTGCGGAATGAGAAACAACAATTATCAACTCGGGAGAAAATAAAGGGTCCTTCATTGATTGTCCAACTATGCGATGGAAAGTGGAGACAACTTTGATGAATTGGGGTGAAAAGGTAGAAATACCTTCTGATGATTTTTCAGCTGGAGTAGCCGCCGCCTCTAAAGCCGATTCAGGAATATGAGATAAAAGAGATGTCTGAGGGATCGCCGGGTTTTCAGGGTCGTATCCCTCTACTTCAGGAGTTTTAGCGGCAGTGGAAGAAGAGCCAGCCTCCAAGATGTCTTTTTGCTTAGCCTTCCGCTTTTCCTCATCCATGGCAGCAGCAATCAAGCGATGCCCCTCGGCTAGACTCGCCGGCTCGTCATCTCTTAGATACTTTTCCATAAGTTTGTCCTCGTCGATGGAATCTACCTTGATTCTTCTTTTTCCCATTCAAAAATTTGGCTCCATACATGAACCAAGGTAGTCGGGTAATCATCGATCCAAGAGATGTTTCGGTGGCGGATTATATGTGCAAAAAATTCAATCAGTAATTCACCAAAGCCCTGCACATCCTCCTGAGCCTCCGCTAGCTGCTTGCGGGATTCTTCGGCCGATTTGATGATGCTTTCAACATTACCCTCCGCCAGGGCAGCCCTGTTCTTGGCCTCCATCAACTTGGAAGCCAAGTCATCATTTTTCTTCTCCAATTCGGCGTTCTTCTTCGCCAACTTGGCCTTTTCTTGCTCAAGGTCGGCATAAGCAAGTTGCATTTTGGCAGCATCTGACTTGGCATCTTCTGCTTGCTTTTTCAGCTCCGAACGCTCTTGAGTATGAGACTCGAGCAAGTCATGATAGCGTTTTTGTAAATCTTCAAATTGTTGCTTGAAGCTAGCAGCGTCCCGTTGAGCGATAGCAAGTTGAGCCTGTGTATCCTCGAGGTCTTTTCCTAAATTTTTTAAGGCCCTTGCATCATCTTCTATGGAATTCTGCATCTAGTTAGTATTCGTGATTAGAGTTCGGATGATTCTGGAAAGGTTGCGCGAATACTTGAACATCTCTGAATATTGTTTCTCGACCGCGTTTATTTTTGCTTTTGCCTCATCTGCCCACCTCAAGGAAATAGGCTCAAGAGTAGGTAAAAAAGTCAAGTTTTCAAAGTAGTGATCAGGAAATTGCTCCTCCAGATACGCCCGCTTAACTACAGTTTCAGCATCCAATGGTGGAGGTGCAGGGAATATCAGCTCGGTGTCCCTTTGTGTGGAGAGCTTAATGGCCTCCTCATCCCTTTAGGCCGTTTAGCAGGAACCTTGCGCTTGCTTCACGATTCGGTATCTCTCGGCGGGCTCCTTTCCCTACTGCGCTTTTCTTGAGAAGAAGCTGAGTCTTTTGATTACGGCATGTTATCTTCTCGACGACCTTGGTAGCCCTTATACCGCTCTGGATCTGACTGAATCGGAGAGCGAGAGCGCGAGGACCGCGAATGATAAGAATCATAGGGCCTTCTGTCCTCCCTACCGCGACCTTCGCGACGATCATACTCAACATCGTGAGGGGGTCTGGTCATGTTGCGGCGTAGCTTCTTGATGTCATAGTAAGCACGAGACATTTTACCTGCACAATAATGCAAGTGGAATTCAAAATCAGTATTCTCATAAGACGTAAGTGCTGTGAAGTGGGGTGCAATTGTGTTAAGTGCATCCTATGTGGTGTCCCCCTCCAACAAACCAGAATCTGAAGCCGAGCCAGTGCGAGAGGGCTCTTTGGCCTTAACAGGGTGGCCTCCTCCGAAGAAGTAAAAACTAAAGGATTTGTGCCAAAATCCTCGGAAGTGTAAATAGTGTCAGGAAGTGGGAGATATCCCAAGCACTGAAATGTAGGATCATCAACAGTAGGGGCATCTCTTTGGGAAGCACATGTTGGCTGTTCTTTAGGAGATGGTGATTTCTCAGGAGAAACAACATCCCCAGGAGTGATGTACCCCTCTCGGTGCTTCTCAGGTAAATTAGCCAACTCATCGTCTTGAGTAGAACTTGAAGAAGGTGAAGTTCGAATTGGCATGGTGGGACCTTTCGAGCTCTCGCCCATTTCTGAATTACATCCACCAGAGGGATATATACATATGGACCTGACCCGTGACCTATACTACGTGTAATGGATAGCAATCCGTGGTGATGAAGATATTTGTCCTTGAGGACTTCATTAATAGTTAAAAACTTTTGATCACCATTAAGAAGCCGATGCATCCGATCAAAGAACACTTGACCCGATATTTGTTTTGGATTGTCAACTGCAAACAAAAAGAAAATGGATTAGTGTGGTGGCATGGACATTCAGAGTCGAGGTTTAGAAAACCAGTGCCTTACTCGATTTTGTCCATCTCCTAGCACACCCCGGTTGTTGCCTTATATAAAACCATTCCATCTTGGAGTCGCCGGCCTTGCTACTGAATGGCGCTAAAATTATCTTTCTCTTTGGGAGAGACTCGAAGTAAGAGAAAGAGGGAGTTTCTCGAGTCCGGTGCTTGAAGTTATAAAAGAAATGAATGTCATCAAAAGTGAGCTCTATGCCTAAGATCTCGCGGTATGCTACATATAAGGTATGCAGGTAAGCATAGGAGTTGGGATGCATCTGCATGGGGGCAATCCGCATCTGTCTTAGAAAGTCGACGACAAAGGGTTAAAACGATGGAATAGCTCCGGCCATGCACATCAATCGAGTGATTGCCATAAATCCCTCCAGAGGATTATGAGGACAGTCGGTTTTAGACGGCACTAGAGTATCTTTTTTATGTATCCCGTATTTCAAGCATATTCGAAGGAGCCTGTCATAGTCAATTGTCGATTCAATAGAATCTTGAGGTGATTCCAATATGACGGTAGATTCAAATTCGTCAGGAGCTCGAGTATCTCCAACCCCTCCTTCCTCTTCATAACCCAGAGAAACTTCGCTGTCAGAAGACGTTCCGTTGTTATGCGCCCCACTTCATAATCTGATCCCTAGTCACCCCATTCAGGGTCTGAGGAAGAAGATATGTCGTCAAGAGTAACTTTGTCGGATGCCTCTGGGACCTCTTTCTTTTCTGCCATTCTAGAAGAATGTCTCTTGGCCATGATCACTAAACTATCGAAGAAGTAATAACAGAAGTTAGAGTAAATTAGCCCGTGTCCCCCTGTACACGTGTGTGAACTAAAGTGTGTACGGTGTGTGCATAAGATGTAAAGTTAACACTCGAAAGCGTAAGGAAAAATCTTGGCAACGCAATGATGTTAAGAACAGTTCTTGATGTTCGTTTATGTTCGCGAGGCACTATCCTAACTACCCATTAAGTTGAAGATTATGCCAAGAGTTGATTTGGAAAGTTAAACAAGTTCTTATGCATTAAGTTGGACTGCTCTTCGGTTCAGTTCGGATGCATTCATTGGGATCGGATAGGGGACACAGCCCTGCCTTGGACTCAGACAAACATTGAAGCCCAGGGATCAAAGTCGGATCGGTTCGGAAGTAGGCTCCTCGAACGGTCCGGATCGTACTAAGTGACCATGCCCCTCTCCTCCTTTATTTCGCTTTCCGGTCCGATCCGGTTGCGAGAGTACTATCCGACCCGATCCAGTTAGGTGAGCTCTGTCTCCCTCTTCAATTTTTGCCCCGACCCGATTTGGCCTTCTGAGCCTTTTCTTCCTTTTCTTCTCCTCCGTCTTCCATATCTCCTCGCCAGAACCGATTCCCTATGCCCTTCGTCTTCCTCTTCCCCCTCGGTCACAACCAAACTCAATCCCATCGCTTCGAGGTGATGCGGAGCCACCAACGACGACGGCGAGGGAGGAGAGAGTCACGGCGTCGAAGCCAAACGATAACCACACTCAAATCACTCAAATCAACTGCAAATTTCAATTGGAACCAATTATTACTAAGATAATTGAAGTTTTAAACCTACCGAGATGTTTGAATTGAAGATTGACGAAAGAATTTCAGAGTTTTTGAGCTTTCTGAAAGCTAGGGTTTCAGTGTAAAAACTGTTGAGCGAGATTAATGAAAGAAAGGGAGGAAGAAGGAAATGGATAATGGGTTTATATATGTATTCTTAGTGACTAATCGTATTCCCCATTTTTATTCTCCCCGCTCGGACTGGGATACAGGCCCACGAACACATTCTGGCCTGTTGGACCAGCATTAAGCAATACGAAGGAAGTCCCTTCGGATTGGGCCCGAACCGAATGAATTGATAACAACGACTCGGTGTGCAAATTAAATTCAAAGAAAAATGAAGAAAAGACATACCTGGAAGAATCCCTGATCATCAAGGAGAGTTCCTAGGGTTGTTTAAAAGTGAAGAAAATAAATCATGTATTCTACGACATATATATAAGCGATAAAAGACACGACTTCTTGAAGTAACGCATCTTCACAAGCGAATGGAAATGACTTTTCAAAGATCAATGAGCAAATGATATCAAAGCACGCTTCGTCTTCAACGGAAGCGTCCTTTGAGGGGGCAAAATGTTAGCCTACTTTGTAAACTAGGCTATACAAAGTCAAGAAGTCAGAAGATCAAGTAAACAAAAGACACTCTGTTACACATCCGGTTCGGATCAGAATTACAGAGGTAAGAACAGAAGCAACACAAAGCTAAAAAATCTAATATTAGAATATAATCTGCCTATAAATCGGATCGGATCGGATCGGGGGTAGTCAGAGAAAAGCAAAGTGAGACAAAGTGAGCAGAGACAAAATTCAAACCGGATCGTAACGGATAGGTGCTCTGATCCGAACCCCATGTCATTAGAAGGACCCGATCCGATCCCAGAAGTTTCCAGCCGCTTCACTCCATGATCTCCTGGATATTCAGGGCAGTTACACCCACTTTCTACCCACGATGGCCACTTACCTAATGTGCTGGCAACACCAGAAATCATCTGATCCCAAAAGTCATGGAATGGAGGACGCGTGCACCCGATCCGAACCGAATTCTGGAGAAGTTTCCACCTATAAATAGACCCCCAATGGTCGTTTGAAGGGATCTTTTTGGCACTCTGAGAGTTCAAACATCTTTGAGAACCGAATTCCAGCACTCCTAACATTTTTAAATCATCAATCAAAGTATATTTTGAGATAATTGAGTGAATGTATATGGAAAGTGAGTGAAATTGAGTGAATATCTCATTGTATTTACATCTACATCATCAAGAAAAGTGATATAAAGTGGACGTAGGCTTTTTAACGCCGAACCACTATAAATCTTGTGTCTCTTTTCTGTTTTTGATCTCATTTTATTATAATTTCAGTCAATTTGGGTGTTAGAACCACTTTTTGGTCTAACGTCATTGAATCATCTTTTTGGATTCAAAACTTCATGGAAAATAAGATCGTAGGATCGAATCATCAAATATTAACATCTGAATCCAAAATAGAAAAGACCATCAATAGTATTAGTTTCAATATGAAACATCATGATATTGCACATGCATATTCTTTTGCCAAGTACTATATATTAGGAGACTTATCAGCCTCTAGTCTTGGCCCATCGGCCTTGACAATCGAACCCACCATTTTGATATATATCGAACCCACAGGTCGATGGTTGAATAAGTGACCCAACAATCCATATTCTGGATTGAAGCACACCAACTCGATAATTTGAATAAGTTACCGAGCAACCCTTATTCTGACCCACCATCCTTCAACAAACAATAACACCGAACAACTTTGTACATATATATCTATACCTACAGGACCCACCAACCCCTTGATACTGGCATTAACAACACGATGTGTTATAGAATTACGGATAGTAACCAAGCAATGATAACTATGTGTCCCATACCACATGTTCTCACTACTGGTATATTATTCGCTCAACGATTTCACACTAGAAACTATTGACACATCAAATCATTAGAAGCATTAATCATCAGAAACATCAAGTCAACTGCTTCAATTAGATGGGCCTGTAAAATATACCTTCGTGTCCTATACCACAAGGTTCACTATATCTCGTTTAATCGCAAATATGTCTTCTTGAAGGATGCAAAAATGTGTGATTTATATATAGAAAATATATTTTGTTTTATGAAAGCGATTTCTAAAATGATTTTGAAATCCATTTATTTGACATTTATAATTTCCAAATATAGTTATACTATTATTTTGAGACATTTGTTAATGAAATCCGAAACCAAGAAATTCATTTTGCCTCAAAGCTATAATTTAAAATGTTATCATATACGAATGGAAATTTGTTTAAAACCCGTGCATGTGTAAAAATCATCGTCGAAAACCATCACAAAACAACAATTAAACCAACCGAAAAGTATTTATAATCTAAGATTTGGGTTGAGCATGACATACATTTGTTTTTTTTGTTGAAGCTAATGATACAAATAACAAACTGGTACATCATCAGTAAACATAGGCATTTAGGCAAGAAAAAACTACATTAAAACACATACAGAAGCAGGAAATGAATCATGCGCAAGTTAATTAGATAGAGTGGGTCGACCCACTATTGAACTGTGTAGACCTAGGGGTCGATCCAAGAGGTAGGTGGGTCGACCCACTTTACGCACTCTCCAATAGGATGAAATCCTACTTCGTTGTCCAGTTTTTATCAATTTCTAAAGCAATTCAAATACAGTTTACAATACGCAATGATCAAACAAGCAGGATCATGATTCTAGCAAAAAAACGAGACATGAATTACATGAAACTAATTAATATCGAGGAAAAAAATAGGTCTTAAAGAATGGCCTAGACAAGGGTCGGTCATAACAAGATTTACTATATCTTCTCCAGTTATATTATACCATTTCTAGCAACGAATATGAACCCAAACAATCAATTAAACACAAAGAAAATAGTAAACTAGATTATGTAAGTCTACCGACTCACTAGAGCTTGTATTTAAACGGATTAGGCATCCTATATCTTGTAGCATAGAGAAACCTTGACATGCATGGGCAATCTCCTAACTATAATTTCTTCCTCAAAGAATTTCAGAGAGAAATAACTTGATTTCATACTTAAGATTACTTCTTGGTCAGAGTAGGAGGAGCTTTATCTTTCTCTAGATTTGATTCTGGAAAAAAGACATTTGTTTGGAGGAGAGAGAAGGCCATTTTCTTTTTCCAAGAGAGGAAAAATTTGGCTAGAAGAAGAAGGAGCCCAAAAAAAAAGAACGTACTTGTTTCTAATTCTAGAAACATCTCTTTTGGCTTGTTGGATTCAATTTATCTACCCATGGATCCAAAAACTCAAATGTTACAAATTGTTAATGTTACTAATTTTTCTAATTAGTTATGCAACAACTCTTTACAAGTTTTAATAACAAGCACACTATTAACACAAAATTTTCTTTTTACCAAAACATGTTATAATATTTACAAATCATTTAGACGCCAACGTTAACACAAAACAATAATGTAACCATGTTAGTCAAAATAATTGTTTTTACCTTATAAAACATATTTATATTTTTACAGATAAAACTATACACATTATTGATTTAACAAATTAAATCAATGAACTACATAAAATACTTCAAATGTCCAGCCATTGATTCATATTCAATATTGCAATCTCTTTTATTTTATTTTAAATGCAACTCGGTTAATTTACTAATTATAACTATTAATGCAACCAGTTTACTTTTTAAACAACTTACAATTTACTTTTGTCTTTACGAAATTCAACATTATATTATTTATTTAAGATTTTGTTAGCCTACTTTGTGAACAAGGCTACACAAAGACCAAAGGCCACTTAATGAAAAGTGTTGATGAGAAGGACACACACCCAAAGCCCGGTTCTGTTTGGATATTCCTAGGTATGCTGATACGTTGTGGAGAAAAAAAAAACAGCAGCACGAAGCTAGAACCGGATCGGTTCGGGACCATCTGATATGTTCCCCTTCCTCTCTACATCATCGATCCGAACCGAAAGTAGTTAGACAGCAGTTATAACCCACGACTCCAGAAGATGCGGGCGGTTAGGCAACTACTTCCCCATGTTCACCCACTAACTTGATGCACTGTCATCATCTTAGCATCACCGATCCCGACTTTCCAGGGATAAAGGCCATGTATATCCGAACCAGATCCATTCCAGAGAGATTTTCTTCCTATTAATACACCCCCAAGGGTCATTTGAAGGGGCCTTTTGGAAAATTCAGAGCTCAAACTCCCTTGTCAACTGAATTTCACCATTGCATTCAGATCATCATCACAATTTGAAGTGAAAATCCATAAACATTGAGTGAAATTCTCCATTGTAAAAGTGAGATTGAGTGATTATCATCATTGTTCTTGTATTTGAATCACTCAACAACGAAGTTTAAAGTGGACGTAGGCTCATTAACACCGAACCACTATAAATTGTGTGTTTTCGTTGTTTTTTCTTTTCTAATTTCGGCTAGATTATCGTTTATTTGGGTGTTAGAGCCATTTTTGGATCTAACATTTTGGTGCTTTCACTTAGAAATCTTTGAATTCTCAGCTTTTTGGGATTATCATTCTAATATTTGGACCCTTAAGTTTAAAGAAGTTAATCATTTATTTCCGACATTTTCGAATACTTGCTGATTGATCTCTGAAGAATTGGATATTATAGCCAAAGAAAAAGGAAAAGAAGTACAAAGCACTCGGTAAAATGAAGCTAGCAAAGACCAGTAGGCCATGGTCGTGACAAGGTCACGGGGACATAGCTCAGGAGAAGGACCAATCCGAACCGGATGCTCCGAACCAAATGGATGGCTTGAATCTGAATCCTAACTGAACCGGATGCTCTGATGTCTCTCCTACATCCCTCCGAACCGATCAAGCTCTGCAACCTTATTCCGGTCCGATCCGAACATGGCAAAAGCTGGCACATCTACTCGAGCTCCCACAAATGCTCCGATACCGCCAGTGCCAATTGAGGATCGGCCCACTCCCAATGCACTTGTAACCTATAGAAAATTTTCCCGCTTGCTTGATATGATTGAGAGCACCAGGGATGCTTTGAAGGATCACAAACGTGATAGTGTTCTCATGAGAGAAAACATGAAGCTTATGAATGAAGAAATTAGCGAGCTTCGCAGGCAAAGAGTGTCCTCTCCAATACGTCGTCCTGCAATAGATCACTCATCATCTTCAGATGAAGAATGCTTGCGTGGAAGGAGGCCATGTGAAAGGCCCGAAAACCTTAACCAACTGACATTCGGATCATTGGGGTCCCGTGAAGACGCAGCCCGCGTTCTGGGGCCCGACAATCCTAGTTTGAGGGAATCAATGTTGTTACCAATGCGAGGATCACATGTTCTCCCGAGAGATCCAAATATTACCAATCCCACTTAGGGACAACTCCTTCAACCTATTCGTCTTGTGAATGACCAGGACCACAGGAGGCGAGGTGGTTCGGTTACCGATCGGAACCCAAGGGAGTCGCCAGAAGTAGATTATAGACGCATGAGAAGAGAAAGGAGCAGGGAACCTGAACCGGCTCTAACTAATGAAAAGTAGAAGCAATGATATGTCAAATCATGGCTGATAACTATCGGTAAACCAATGAGGATTGGGGTATTGAGCGCAGTCGTACCCTGTTTACTGATGTCATCCTGAACTTCCAATTCTCCCGACGATTCAATTTGTCACAGATGGATCGATATGCTGGAAGAACAGATCCGAAACAACATTTAATGAGATATGCATGGTATATGAACGCTGCAGCTGCACCTGAAGCTGTAAAGTGTAAAGCCTTCCCAATATATCTAGAGGATGTAGCATTAATGTGGTTTACTCGACTGCCCCCGCGATCGGTGTCAAGTTTTCAAGAGCTAGGCGAGCTTTTTATGAAACAGTTCCGACTCCACTCCTACAGAGCTAAAAGCGTTATCGAACTGTCTAGAATCAAACAGGCCCCAGGAGAATCTTTGAAATCATGCTTGGACTGCTTCAACTTAGCAGTTGCTAAAATAAGCAATCCTCGTGAACCAACTATTCTGATGGCCTTGATCGAAGGAGTTGATCCAGATACTAAATTCGGAGGCTACTTTGCTGGGAAGCCACCACTGACCAGGAAAGCTTTCTACGAAAAGGGGAATATCCGTCTACGACGAGAAGAGATATATGCTAATCGAAAAAGAAAGTCTGATGGAACCACGAGAGAAGATATTCAAAGTAACGTTGCTATGAAGCAGCCCGGTGACAGCTCAGGAAAAGTCAAGGTGAATGTTGGTAACAAAAACAAAGGAAATAACAATAGGAATGGAAATGGCAGTAGGAGAATCGAGGAAGTAACTCGGGCAAAAGGCCTTGATTCTAAACCTTTGAAAATTATACACCGCTGAATGACACATTAGAAAACATTTACCTAGATACTTACAATGTCTTGCAATATAAAAAGCCTCCGCCCCGAGATTCTACGGAGAAGGAGATGGCTACTGGAAAATTTTGTCTGTTTCACGGAACACACGGACATTCTACTAATGAATGCCGACATTTGAGAGACGTTGTCGAAAAGCTGCTGCGAGAAGGAAAATTAGACGAATACAAGGTTGCCCCAAGAGACGGGGGCAGGGAGGACAAGCCCCGAATCCAAATCAACCTACTCCTAAGCCCACCTCTCAACAAAAAGGTAAAGGAATTGTTATCAATACTATAGTGGGAGGACCTCACCCCACTTCCCATAGTTATATGGCTATGGACTAATACGTCAATGCGGTTAAACTCCTTGAAGTAGGAGAATGCAGCAACCTCGAATACGTCGCCCTAGTGAAGCAACAGAAAACAATATCGATGTCATATTTCGTAAAAGAGAAGATTCTGGAATTGAATCACCCACACAGAGGACCCGTTGTTGATCACAACTACTATCGGTCCAGCTTTGGTTCACAAAGTATTGGTGTATATGGGAGTTCAGTTAATATTCTCTTTAAAAAAGTATTCAATCAGATGAAACTTGAAGCGAAAGACTTGAAGCCTTGCGAGGGATGGATATGCGGCTTCAATGGAGCATCAACTGCCCTAATGGGATATGTAGAATTGTCAGTGACATTGGGACAAGTGGATTGCAGAAGAGTGAGAATTCTCCCTTTTGTAGTTATGGACATTGAATCGCCCTATAACGCTTTTTTGGGTCGACCAACCCTCATAGAATTCAGGGCTTATATTGCACCTTGGTGCTTATTGCTAAAATTCCCAACCGAGTCAGGAGTGGGAGTGATGAGAGGTGATCAAGCCACCGGACGAGCCTGTTACATGACCGAATTAAAGATGTTGATGAAAGGATTAAGCCTCAAAGCTAAAGACGCCTCCTCCCCTATGAAGGAGGGTTCATCATAGCAACTAAAGGGATCGGCCCCGAGGGAGCTGCCCAGAAGACTGCCCGAGGACATAGATCCCAGAGAGGATGAAGTGCCTGGGGACAGAACGGCGACTCCCAATGAAACAACAATGGATATTCCCATTGACGACGTTGATCCCACAAAGGTTTTGAAGATTAGATCCCAGTTGGGTCCATTCTGAGCAAAGGAATTGACTGATTTTCTAAAGTAAAATTTAGATGTGTTTTCCTGGACCCATGCTGACATGTGTGGGATATCTCCATCCGTTATGAGTCACTCATTGAGTATTAATCCGAAGCATCCACCCGTTAAATAGAAGAGACGTATGTTTAGCCCGGAGAGGTCGGCAACATTAAAAGAAGAAGTGGAGAAGTTGAAAGATAATGGGTTCATTAGAGATTTGACATATCCCGACTCGAATCCTATTTTGGTTAAGAAATCAAATGGAAAATGGAGAACATGCATTGATTTTTCAGACTTAAACAAAGCTTGTCCAAAGGATAGTTTCCCACTCCCTAGGATTGACCAGCTAGTAGACCCGACGACTAGACACGAACTTCTTTCCTTCATGGACGCATATTCAGGATATAACCAGATCCCGATGCATGTACCGGATCAAGAGCACATGAGTTTTATAACAAATTTAGGGTTGTATTGCTATGTGGTGATGCCATTCGGACTAAAGATTGTCGGAGCCACATATTAGCGCTTGGTGAATTGAATGTTCTATAACCAGATTGGAAAAACCATAGAAGACTATGTAGATGACATGCTCGTGAAATCCAGGCAATCCTCTAGTCATACACAAGATTTAGTGGAGATGTTTGATATCTTACGGAGATGCGAGATGAAGTTGAACCCCTTAAAGTGCTCGTTTGGGGTGGCATTTGGAAAGTTTCTTGGTTTCATAATGAGTTCTCGAGGAATTGAAATCAATCCTAGGCAGATAGCGGCAATAAGAAATATAGAAGAACCACAAAAGATTAGGGACGTTCAAAGCCTGGCAGGGAAGGTCGCCGCATTAAGCAGGTTCATCTCCAAAGCCACGGACAAGTGTGTCCCATTCTTCGACTTAATCAAGCGGGGGAAACATAAATTCAAATGGACTCCAGATTGTGAAGAGGCCTTCTAAAACTTATTGGATTTATTAAAGAAACCCCCGGTATTGTCAAAGTCGGTGGATCATAAAGATATGTTCGTTTATCTGGCGGTGTCATCTCACGCTGTCAGCACAGCTTTGGTGCGTGAAGAAGACAAGGTCCAGAGGCCAGTATATTACGTAAGTTAGAAGTTAGCAGCAGCAGAACGTAATTATCCAAGAATAGAAAAGATTGCCTATAGCCTCTTGATTGCCTCCCGAAAGCTTCGACATTATTTCCAAGCTCATGCAATAGTTATATATACAGATCAACCTCTAAGAAAAGTCTTGCAAAGACTCGAGCATTAAGACGATTACTTAAGTGGAATATCGAATTGAGCCAATTTGATCTGAATTTCCAACCAAGGAGGTCAATAAGGGGCAGGCTTTGGCTGACTTCAAAGCAGAATTCACGATTCCTAAATAAGAAGCGGTGAATGACAATGTTGTTACTTCAGAGCACGAGTTACAGAAGGGGCCAAGAATGATCGAAGATTCGGCACCGGAGTTGTTTTTATCACTCCTGAAGGACGATCCATTTACTATGCCCTGTGATTGGAATTTCCTGCCACCAATAATGATTCCGAGTATGAGGCCCTGATTACCGAACTGAAACTCGCCAAGGAATTAGGAGTAGGAACATTGGACATATTCTGTGACTCTAAGATAGTTGTCTGCCAGGGTCAGAAGGAGTTTGTGACCAAGGGAACTCGATTCATTACTTATCTTGGAAAGTAGAGGAGTTACTGGACAATTTGGAACGTTACAGTATAACACACATTCCGAGAGCGGAAAATCAGAAAGCAGACCGACTGGCTAAGCTAGCAAGTTCTGACAACCCTGAAGAAACCGAAATGGTTCCAATAGAGATATTGGAATCACTATGCTTCGTCCTAATGGAAGTCGAATTAGCCCGGGAAGCTGAACCAGAAAGGGAGTCTTGGATGACACCAATTAAGAACTTCCTCAAGAGCGGAATTCTCCCATCGAAGAAGAGCAAGAGACGAGCTGTAACATGTAAACCCAAGATACGTTTTACAGGACGACATCCTTTATCGCCAAGGATTTTCAATGTCTTTGTTATGATGTATAGCACATGACGACATCAAGCGTGTACTAAGAGAAGTACATGAAGGTGAGTGTGGAGATCATACCGGGGTCCAAACCCTAGCAAAGAAAGTTTTGCAGTGCGGATATTTTTGGCCTACCATGAATAAAGACGCACCTGATCACTCACGACGCTGCGACAAATGTCAGAGATTCGCAGAAGTTCCAGGAGCACCTCCAAAACAACTCAAATCAATGGTCAGCCTGTGGCCATTTGCGATGTGGGATTAAACATCATCGGGACCCTACCGATTGCTAAGGGAGGAACTAAATACACGATCATCGCCGTGGATTATTTCACAAAGTGGGTGGAAGCTGAACTTTTAACCACGATCATGGCAAGGAAGGTGATAAGCTTTGTGGTCAGAAATATTATTTGTCGATTTGGGATACCGAAAACCATTATAACTGATAATGGAACCCAGTTTGACAGTGCCAAATTTAGAAACTTCTGTCAGAAATATAAGATAGACAAGAGGTATACCGCCGTAGCTCACTCGCAATCGAATGGACAGGTTGAAGTAATAAACAAAGTCATTAAGTATATTCTTAAGAAGCGGTTAGAGCGGGCCAAAGCCATGTGGGTGGATGAGCTACTGCTAGCTTTGTGGGCCTATCGAACAAATTTTAAGACGGCTACTGGCCATACTCCTTTTTCACTCTCCTTCGGATCAGAGGCGGCGACCTCGGTGGAACTTAAAGTCCCCTCTCATAGGGTGACATACTATGACCCAATGACGGATAAAGCACTCCTCCTAGAATCCCTCGACGCGGTTGAAGAAAAGAGGGACGAAGCAGACTTACGTGCTTCAAGGCATCGACGCCAAGTGGCACGTTATTATGACAAAAAGGTTCGCTCTAGGACTTTCGAACCAGGAGACTTGGTACTGAAGCGAGTCTTTCCCCCTCCAGTCCATATAGGCCCAAAGTAGGAAGGACCATACACCATCCAACGGAAACTTGAAACGGGAGCCTTCAAGTCGATGAAGAAGTTCCTAAAGCTTGGAACGTCCAACATTTGCGACGATATTTGATTTGAGATTGTACTATTTTCTTTTGTTTCATAGGCCATGTAAAAAGGCACAATTTTCTTAGAAAAGTCTGTTTATATGAGAAAATATTATAAAGTGGATGTAGGCTATGACTTAGTTGAACCACTATAAAAATATCGCGTGCCATCTATTTTCCTGCATTGTTTTCATTATTTCTTGCGAATTTTCTGCCTTAATTATGGAATATTAAATATTAAATTGAATCTAAAAAGTTAAGGGCAATGCATGTGCAAGGGCAAATAAACGACCGTTTGCATAACAAAATAAAAGGAATGGGAAGACAAAGTTCTTAAGTATAAATCTCGTGGATTGAGAGAGAGTATAAAGGACAAGAAGACAACGTCCTCTGAGGCATGATGGTGCACCCGAAAAGAGATCGCCTTGATGACACTCTAACCTGATTATGCGACAGGAGAGTATAAAGACGCAAAAAGAATAAGCATCAACGACAAAGGAAACTTGACCCCAATAGAGAGTCGGGGCAACTAAATATTAAAACTAATCAATCTCAAACAAAGCCTTAGACAGGCCATTTATTCAAGATTGATAAGGGGCATACACATGCATATCCCCAGCATATATTGTCTATCATCTAGTAGTAATGACTTTAAATATGACATGTTTTTTATCTGCATTTTTACTTAAATGATGAATTTGCAAACATTTGACATTGCAGGAAGTAAACTATTTTATTCACAAGTACGTGAATTTACATAGCAAAACTAAACAAAAGATGCGAGGTCCGCACTCGCTACAACAACAGCGGACCAGTGGGTAGACAAAACAAGAGACAGATTTGCTTTCACTTCTATTTCGAGGCAGACTTAGCTTTTTTAGCAGCTTTAAGTGTGTCTCGTGCCTCTCTTTCGGCGTCAGTCATGATGCGCTTGTGTTACTTCTTCCCTGCAGCTGGAGGGCTAGGATCAACAGGAGTCTTATTGGCCAGTTCCCCGGTGATTGACCTACCCGATAATTTGACAACTATTTTAGATTTGGGGTCAACCATTGATAAAGGTTTGGGATCTCCGAGTTCCACTTCTTTGGTCTTTGCTTTCAGACCTGTATCCTGCTTGGTTTTCATCTCCGCCGAAGTCATATTGTCAGTATTCCCTGAGTCCCCAGTCACAACAACATCAATGTCCTCTTCATGCCCGTCATCACCATCACCTTCTATCAGGGCATCTATCATCTCCCCATACTGAAAAGTCTCAGTAATAGAAGGCATGGGAACTTTATCAGTAACCTCCTCCTTCTCGCCCTCAGATCCTCCTCCATATTTCGCAGCAGTAGCTTCATCCCGTTCCTCCTGAGTCTCTTCGATGGACTTCTCATTGATGACTATCTTCTGTTGCTCATTGGTCTTGTCAGTTGGCTCAATATCTACAGAACGAGAAGCGACAGTTGTTAACTTAGGAAAAACAAGGGATCTAAAATTGATTGCCCAACAATACGATGAAAGGTGGAAATAGCTTTGACAAATTGGGGTGAAAAGGTAGAGATACCTTCTGATGATTTCTCGATTTGGGTGGCTACCGTCTCTGGTGCTAATTCAGGTATAGGAGATAAAAGAGGCGCTTTAGGAATTCCCGGATTCTCGTAATTATATTCCTCCACTCCAATAGCCTCGACGGCAGCAGAAGAAGAACTGGATTCAATAATATTTTTCCCTTTGGCCTGACGTTTCTCTTCCTCCATGGCAGCGGTAATAGGTCGGCGTCCTTCGGCCAAACATACCAGTTTCTCACCCTTAAGGAACTTCTCCATAAGCTTGTTTTCGTCAATGGAGTCCACTCTGAGTTCTTTCTTTTCCCACTCGATGATTTGGTCCCATATGTAAACTAGAGTTATCGGGTAATCCTCGATCCAAGAAATATCCCGACGACGGATCATCTGAGTGAAGAATTCTATCATCGGCTCACTATAACCGTTCAGCTCCTTCTGCGCCTCGAAAAGTTTCTTTTGAACTTCTTCGGCAGACTTAATGGCAATACTTGAATTTCCTTCGGCCAAGACTGCTCTAGATTCAACCTCTAGTAGCTTCACTTCTAGTTCAGCATTTCGCTTGGCCAAACTATTATTTTTCTTCTCCAACTCAATCTTTTCTCGCTCAAGGGTAGAGCAAGCCAACTATACTTTGATGTGATCAGATTTAACATCTTCAACTTGCCTCTTTAGGTCTAGACGCTCTTGGCTATGAGTCTCCAAGCAAGTGTGTAACACTTCTATAGTTCATCGTGTTGTTATTTATAGTTGTCGAGATCCCGTAGAGCGAGAGCAAGTTGATTCTGTGCATTTTCTAAGTCTTTCTCTGAGTGTTCAGGATGCGTTCATCGTAATTGGCCATTTCCTTCATTTGATCAATATAAGTGATTAAATTGCGAATAATCTTAGAAAGGTTGCACGAATATCTGCTAATCTCTGTGTATTGCTTATCTACTAAGTCCATCTTCGCTTTGGCATCGTCCGCCCACTTTGAAGGAACAGGCTTAAGGGCAGGAATAAATTGCATGTGATCAAAATAGTGGTCTGGGAATTGCTTTTTTAAATATGCCAGTTTTGCTTTGGCATCAGAATTAAGCGGCATGGACTTGGATATGGACAACTCGACTTTCCTTCACTTGGCGGGTACGATGGATGCATCGTCTTTACTCGGCCTTTACTCGACTTGTTTATACTTATCTTGTGAATCAGTACGTTTTGACGACGGCTTCTCTTGGGGTTGCTTATCCTTAGGAGGAACTGAATCTTTGGATTGTGGTCTATCCCCTTCACAACGGTCTTGGTGGCCCTTATGCTTGTCTAGATCTTCCCGACGAGGAGAACAAGAGCATGAAGAATGAGGACGGTTGGAATCATAATGTCTCCTATCATCCCTGCCGCGGCTCTCACGACGATCATGCTCAGTATCAGAATCATATTTGGGCACACTGGTGCGGATTTTCTTGATATCATAGCGGGGACGCACCATGGTTCCTACAAAACAACATATATAAAGTTCAGAACTAGTATTTATATAAAGCATAAGTGCTCAGACATGCGGTGCTGATGTGTTGTGCGCATCCTAAGTGGTATTCCCCCCAAACCAACCATAGCTTAAAGTTAGGCTAGCACGTGTGGTCCCCTTAGCCTTCACAGGAGTAGTTTCTTTTGAAGAAGTAAAGATCAAAGGATTCATTTCGAAATCTTATGAAGAATAGAGAGTTTCGGGCAAGGAAGATTTCCTAAACCCCTAAATGTAGAGTCGTCCACAGTGGGGGCATCTCCTTGAGGAGCATCTAACGACAAGTCTTTTGGAGATATTGACTTTTCAGGAGTAGCAACATTGTCAGGAGTGATCTACTTATCTCTATCCTTTTCTGCTATATTTGCCAAAATATCATCCTGAGTCGTAGAGGGGGAAGGAGGATCCCTAAGGGGCACTGCCGGATCTTTTGAACTTTCTCCCCTCTCAAGTGGAGCATCAATTGGCCTTTCAACTGGGCGTATGTATACATAAAGGCCTTTTCCATGGCCTATACTGCGGGTGATAGATAACAGCCCGTGACGATGGAGGTGCTCATCTTTAAGGACGTCGTCGATGGTCAAGAACTTTTGATCACCGATGAATAGCTGGTGCAAACAATCGAAGTATACTTGAATAGTCACTTGCTTTGGATTAGGAACTGCGAATAAAAATTAGATTCATTTAATGTGCTGACATAAGTATTTGAAGTTGAAATCCAAAGAGTTGGTGCCTTACTTGACTGGAGCCATCTCCTAACGCACCCAGGTTGCTGTTTAATATAAAATTATTTGGGTTTTGAGTCACCAGCTTTGCTGCTATATGGGATAGTGATGATTTTCCTTTTTGGAACTGATTCGTAGTATGAAAAGGATGGAATATCTTGGGTCCGGTGCTTGAAATTATAAAAGAAATGAACGTCATTAAAAGTAAATTAAACACCTAGAATCTCTTTGTAAGCTATATACAGAGTGTACAAATAAGAGTAGGAGTTGGGATGCAGTTGCATAGGGGCAATCGACAGTTGTCTCAGAAAATCGACGACAAAAGGTGGAAATGGAGGTATTGCCCCAACTAGGCACATTAATCTGGTGATAGCCATATATCCTTCCGGTGGATTATGGGGGCGATCCGTTTTCGAGGGCAACTGAGTATCTCTTTGAAGAATCCCATGCTTTAGGCATATCCGTAAGAGTCTGTCATTGTCAATTGTCGACTAGAGCGTATCCTTCGGTGAATCCAAGATATTGACATTTCCAAACTCATCAGGAGCACGGTTATCTCCTACCCCTCCTTCTTCTTCCTCGCCTAAAGAAACATCACCCCGGATGATACTTCACTATCATGAGTACCCAATTTGTAGTCTAAGCCCTCACTATCCCAATCTGGATCTGAAGTAGAAGATACATCCTCAATGATGGGATTTTCATATGTTCCTATGGCTTCTCTTTTCTCTGCTAATCTGGACGAGCGTCTCTCGGTCATGTCTAGTTTATTATTGAAGAAACAATAGCAAGGATTAGAGTAAAGTTTCCTGTGTCCCCCTGTGCGTGTGTGTGAACTAAAGCGCGCAAATGTGTACACAATAATACAAAGCAAGCATATAAGGACAGAAAGCAAGAAAATGGCAAAGAAGTCATGTGTTTGTGACAGCTTCGAAAGCTTAGGCATGATCATAAGGCTCTATCCTAACTGTCCATAAGAGTCACAGGCCACAATTAACATCGGTTTGAGTGTTCAAGACTTGGGCGGATCGGCCTAAGTATTTCGTTTATGTGGATCGGTTCGAATATATATGAGTGGAGGTAAATTAGTCCAATTGTCATTCTAAAGCTAATCGGTGCGGGTGTGTGTGCTGATTGCGGATCGGATCGGATGTGTAGGTTATGAGCGGATAGGTTTGGATGCACATATCATAATCGGATCGGATCAATTACTAGAAGCAACGGACCAGATTGAAGATCCATATCACAAAAGGATCAGACAATACCTTACCGAACCAAACAACATCGGCATCCCAAAGCCTATCTACCCAATTCAACTTTCCTCTGCAATCGCTATCACCCTCTTCAACCCTAACCAGCGCCATGTGCCATAACCTAAGTATTTCTGGATCGTCCATTTTGCCTCGAACCGATCCGATTCCCTTTCTTCTTACTCTACTCCTAGTTCGCTTTCCCAGTGTCTCCAAACCCATTTGTTCTTAGAAATTCACTCACAGCTAAAGCTCAATGGATCAATTATGTCAGTGCCAAACTAATTTTTCTCAAACACCTCGAAGCACAAAAGATATACAAAGGGAGATTCCCTGGTGTATGCTCTTTGCCGATGATGTTGTGCTGATTGATGAAAGTAGAATAGGGGTTAATCGACAACTGGAGTTGTGGAGGGAGACCTTGGAATCAAAGGGTTTCAGGCTTAGCAGAACTAAAACAGAGTATAAGAAGTGTGAGTTTAGCAGTGTCAGGTCAGATGACGGAGATGTTACCCTGGCCGGTAGAGTATTACCCAAGAAGGAATCGTTTCGATACTTAGGATCTATGTTGCAGTTTGATGGAGAGATTGATAAGGATGTTAGTTTTAGAATTCAAGCAGGATGGGTGAAATGGCGACTAGCATCTGGCATTCTCTGTGATCAGAAGATTCCTCAGAAGCTTAAAGGAAAGTTCTATAGGACAGCAATCAGACCTGCAATGTTATATGGTGCAGAATGTTGGCCTACTAAGAGGCAACACGTCCAGAAGATAAGTATATCAGAGATGCGAATGCTGCGTTGGAGCTGTGGGCATACCAGACGAGATCGAATTAGAAATGAGGATATTCAGGAAAAACTTGGAGTTGCACCTATTGAAGAGAAGTTAGTCCAATACCGCTTGAGATGGTTTGGACATATCCAACGTAGCTGGAATTCTAGGTCGCGCCGAAGGCCCAAAGAGAGGTAGAGGTCGACCTAAAATGACATGGGAGGAGATAATAAAGAGAGATTTAAGTAACTGGAGTTTATCGGAAGAGCTGGTAGTTGATAGGAGTGCATGGAAATTGGCAATCCATGTACCAGAACCATAGGTTTTTTTTAGACTTTATTTCACGTTTACTGAACCTTTTTACTTTTTATTTACTATTTTAGATTTTATTTCACTTGTATTGAACATTTTTACTTCTTATTATTAGTATTATTAAAAAAAAACCTTTATCGGACGGCTTTTTATTTGATTGGTTATTTTAAACCCTTATATATATATATATTATTATCATCATTATTAATTTTATTTTATTTTAATTTTGGGTTCCATATCTAGCCAACCCCAACTTGTTTGGGATATATGGCTTTGTTGTTGTTGTTGTACCTCGAAGCACTGACAAGGCAATCGACGACGGTGGTGAGGGGGCGAAGGGCACTGCTTTGACGATTGACATGCAATCAAAAACGCGAAGATGGGAGGAATTAGCAAATGAATTACAGGAAAAATTAAATTACTTGAGATTGTTAACCCACCTTCAAACTTAATCTAGAATCGGAATGGAATATGAAATATTTTCGAGGGTTAGGGTTTTTTCTCTCTCCGAATTTGGGGAAAAAATCGCTGAAGCAAGGAAGTAAAAAAGAAGAGAAGTGTATGGACTTATACACTCAAAGGAAAAAGTCCCTCCGTACTCCCTGAAGTGACAGTTTGGCCCGATTCGAATGGAAGTGAAAGAAGAGTGATCCACTTCCTTCTCTATTTTAGCCCAGAAAATACACTACGAACCAGACTCGCAACGGATCGGATAGGCCTCACCCGAACCAGAACCATCAGGGTCAGCTTAGCACACGAAATCAATTCGAGAGAAGAAGTGACAAGCTAATAAGTACACAATATAAAAAAAAATACTTGGGGGAGCGACTTGGATATTAAAAGGAGTCCCTAAAGTTATTATAAATAATGGAGGCAGTTTATGCATTCCATGGCGTATTTATAGACAACAAAAGGTGCGACTTGACGTAGCAACACAACTCTACATGCGAATGGAAGCGGTTGTTCAATGGTTTTGATTTGAGAACCACCGTGTGGACCATCCGATCGGTTCAGGACCATCCGATCTGTTCCCCTTCCTCTCTACATCGTCGATCCGAACCGAAAGTAATTAGATAGCAGTTATAACCCACGACTCCAGAAGATGCTGGCGGTTAGGCAACAACTTCCCTACGTTCACCCACTAACTTGATGCGCTATCATCATCTTCGCATCTCCGATCCCGACTTTCTAGG
Source organism: Allium sativum (assembly GCA_030737875.1). Classification (NCBI taxonomy): domain Eukaryota; kingdom Viridiplantae; phylum Streptophyta; class Magnoliopsida; order Asparagales; family Amaryllidaceae; genus Allium; species Allium sativum. The sequence goes on along the minus strand of CM060926.1, from coordinate 7,662,180 downwards.
ATAAAGGCTACGTATATCCGAACTGGAGCCATTCCAGAGAGATTTTCCGCCTATAAATACACCCCAAGGGTCATTTGAAGGGATCTTTTGGAAAATTCAGAGCTTAAACTCCCTTGTCAATCGAATTTCACCATTGTATTCAGATCATCATCATAATTTGAAGTGAAAATCCGTAAACATTGAGTGAAATTATCCATTGTAAAAGTGAGATTGAGTGATTATTATCATTGTTTCTGTATTTGAATCATTCAACAACGAAGTATAAAGTGGACATAAGCTCTTTAACGTCGAACCACTACAAATTGTGTGTTTTCTTTGTTTTTTCGTTTCTCATTTCAGTTAGATTATCGTTCATTTTGGGTGTTAGAGGCATTTTTGGATCTAACAGATTTCAACACAATTATCTATTTTATTTTGTCAAGGAATATGACTTGCATTTACGAATACAAATCCATAATTCATTAATATTCATTTTAAAACAATTCAACACTTATATTGAAACTATATTTCTACTTAAATGTTGATTGCATATCAATATCATATATTTTCAATATTCTCATCTATTTTCAAATTAAAATTAACCACAGATTAGAATAAATTACTTATTATAACCAGGACATACAATTCATTCCAGTGTTCTTAACTAAGAAAAACCGCAAAATTTATATTTCTAGTTTTTAAAATATTGTACGAGTTAACTCTAGAACTTGTATTTTATTTATCATGAGTTCTGACACAAACAGAAAACACTATAGCCTATTCAGTTCGGCTACCCAAAAACCTGTGTTGTTACAGACTGGCATTAACAATAGGATGTGTTATAAGACTTGTTCTAGCCTATCAGCCTTAAAACAGACAACAACAACGAACAATTTTGTATGTTTATTTGTATACGTATAGGACCCACCGGCCCCTTAGTACTGGCATTAACAATAGGATGTGTTATAGGCCTACGAACAGTAACTCAATGGTGATAACTGTGCGTCCCATGCCACACGTTCTCACCTGGTTTACTATTCGCTCATCGATTTCACACCAGAAATCATAAATCATCAACACATCAAATCAACGGAAACATTAATCATCAAAACATTAAGTCAACTGCAACAATTAGATGGGTTGTAATTAACCGATACAATATACCTTTGTGTCCCAAACCATGAGGTTTACTATATCGTTTAATCACAAATACGTCTTCTTGAAGGGTGCAAAAATGTTTGTTTTATATATATAAAATATATTTTGTTTTATGAAAGCGGTTTCTAAAACAATTTCGAAATCTATTTATTTGTTACGTATCAAAAATTTATAATTTCCAAAATATGGTTATACTATTGCTTTGAGACATTTCGTTAATAAAATCCAAAACCAAGAAATTTATTTGCCTCAGAGCTAGAATGTAAAACATTATTATATATGAATGGAAAACTAGTTTAAAACCCGTGCATGTATAAAAATTATCATTGAAAACCATTACAAAACAGCAATTAAACCAACCTAAAAGTCTTCATAATCTAAGATTTGGGTTGAGCATGCCATAGACTTGGTTTTGCCAAGCTATTGGTTCAAATAACAAAGTGGTATATCATTAATAAACACACAAAAACATTGGCATTTAGGAAAGAAAAAACTATAGGAAAACACATACAGAAGCAGGAAATGAATCATGCGCAAGTTTCATAAAGTGGATCAACCCAAGAGGTAGGTGGATCGAATCACTTCAAGCACTCTCCAAGAGGATGAAGTCTTACTGTCATTAAGTTTTGATCAATTTTTCTCAATTACGGCATACAACATGTACTGAGCAAACAAGAAAGATCAAGATTCTAGCAACAAAACAAGACATGAATTACATGAAACCAATTAATATCGAGGATAGAAATATGTCTAAAAGAATGGCCTAGATAAGGGTTGGTTACAACAAGATTTATTGTAACTTCTCTAGTTATAGTAAACCATTTCTAGCAATGAATATGTACCCAAACCATCATTTAAGCACGAAGAAAATAGTAAACTAGAATGTGTGAGTCTACTAACTTACTTGAGCTTGGATTTTGAATAGATTAGGCATCTTGTATCTTGCAGTGTAGAGAAACCTTTACATGCATGGCCAATATCTTTACTGTAATTTCTGCTTGAGAGGATTTCAGAGAAGTGACTTTATTCTATACTTGAGATTACTTCTTGGCTATAGTAGGAGGAGTTTTATCTCCTTCTAGATTTGATTTAGGCAAAAAGAGATTTTCTTGGAGTAGAGGGAAGGCCATTTTCTTGTTGTGTTCATTTTCCAAGTAGAGGAAAAATACGGCTAGAAGAAAAAACAGCCCCCAAAAAAGAACGTACTTGTCTAATTCCAAAAATATTTCTTTGGGCTTATTGGGTTTAATTCATCTACACATGGACCCTAAACTCAAGTGTTACAAATTGTAAATGTTACTAATTTGTCTAATTAGCAATGCAACAACTCTTTGCAAGTTATAATACTAAGCACGCTATTAACACAAATTTTTCTTTTTGCCAAAGCATGTTATAATATTATAAATCATTTAGACGACAATCTTAACACAAAACAATAATGTAACCATGTTTGTCAAAATATTTGTTTTTACCATTTAAAACATATTTATATTTTTATAAACAAAACTATACACTTTATTGATTTAACAAATTAAATCAATGAACTACATAGAATATTTGAAATGTCCAACTATTTATTCACATATAATATTGCATTCTCTTCTATTTTATTTTAATTGCAACTCGGTTAATTTACTAATTATAGTTATCAATGCAACAAACTTACTTTATAACAACAACTTACAATTTACTTTTTATCTTTACAAAATTCAACATTATGTTATTTCTTTGATATTTCTCATACATATCCCAAACACAATTCTCTATCACATTTTGTTAAGAAATGCAACTTGCATTTAAGAATAAAAATCCATAATTTATTAATATTCATTTTTAAGTAGTTCAACACTTAAATTGAAATTATATTTCTACTTAAATATTGATTACGAATCAATATTATATATTTTCAATATTCTCATCTATCATCAAATTAAAATTAACCGTAGATTTGAATAAATTAATTATTACAACCAGGACATGTAATTCATTCCAATATACTTAACTTAGAAAAACCACAAATTCTATATTTCTAGTTCTTAAAATATTATACAAGTTAGCGTTATAACTTGTATTTTATTTATCTTGATTTTAAAAAAAAAAACCAGAAAACACTATAGCCTGTTCAGTCCGGGTACCCAAAAATCCAGGTTGTTACAGCAAGTTCACAACAGATCTTACAAGTATACAATGAAGTAAGATATGGTTCCTTTATAACTACTACTATATCAGGAATTATATTAATCATGGTGTCATAGATACTATCAACTTTCGTTGGTAAATACTATGATTGTTTATTGTTCTCTAGATTGCATGGATGATGTAACACCACCCATTTTTAACTAAATAAAATAAAATTTTGAAAAGCTTTCAGAATTTGGTCATGTAATTAGCGTCATTGCGTCCATGGCGATTTTTTGATCAATTTAAACTTATGGTTTGCAGGAAATGGATTTAAGATGAAAAAATAATCTTTAAATGAAATATTACAACAAATATAAAAAGAAGGTAGAAGAAAAGAACAATGACCACCATTGTTTTAAGTATTGTTCACAAAACCCTATGTAGTCCAGTTGGCACGAGCATGTGTCTCCCAAGTGAGCGGCGCAAGTTTGAGTCCCGCTGGCGCCATATTTTTATTTTAGAGGGAAGGCTAAAATAATACATATTCAAAGAGGAAAATATGTATAAATACACATATAAGGAAAATTATACATAAAGGTAAGTACAAAATTATATATATATATATATATGAAAATGTAAATATATGTGTATGTGTTACCAAAAATATATACATATGAAAGAGAAATCCAAAATAAACTTGCAATCAATGAAAATAGGTAAGAATTTAATGACGGCATAACGCCGTTTGAATTTTAAAAAAGAAACAAAGGTTGCCCATATATGTGTACACAAATTCAAATGTTGAAATAAAAAGGTGCAAGATAAGAGCAGAAAGAAGTTAAGCATAATAAATGAATAATGGACAAGAAATCAGCTGCATTTGAAATAAGAGTGCATAAAAAGAAATAAAATAAAGCGTCATTGATTGCATTAATTAACGGACAAGGAATGGAAGGATTGTATGCGTATATACACGCATACATTCAAAAGTCAAACTTAAAGACAAGTTATAACTGGAATATTATAATTTAGATGTGTATATTAAGTAAGGAATTGAACATCACTAATCAACATTAGAATGTTAAGAATCTATTTTATGTGACGTGAAATTTTTGTATGTGCGGTTCAGATTTTAATGGATTAAATCCGATGGTCCAGACTTTCTTGTACACCTACAAATAGACTAGTAGAGCCTAGCTTTAAACTCATATTTTCTGAGGTACTGCTTAGGCTCTGCCATTCTCTTCTTCCTCCAAATATTTTTAGAAAAATAAAATATTAGTTTTAGGAACTTATGATTCAAGATTTGAAGATAAGAGACATAAATCTACAACATAGGTGTCTAGAATTTTGATCAACATGAGGTAAGTTCTTGAATCTGATTTATTTAGGTTTCTCTTCCTTTTTCCCTCTTCTTTTAGTATCAGATTTGTAAATCCGCGGTCGTTTATTATTATATTCAGTTAGGGAGGCCACAGAACAACAAATTTGGGTCAGATTCATGGATTGAAAAGCTGTTAGGTGAGTGGATTAAATTATACCATTTTTAAATAACGGTGTATCTATCGTTTGCATTCCCTATTATATTTAATATGCTGAACAATTAATAATCATGGAAATTGGCTACTAAACCTATTAACGATATTTTTCGTCAACACTGGAGATAGGTCTACGGAAGTGGACCTATGGGAAAAATAGGTATATTTAGCTTTCACGAGTTTGAGCTAGTTCACCATTTCCTAGATACCAAGGTTTAGAGCTCAAAAGATTAGTTACTCTTCCCTTAATGGGGTGAGCATCATGCATAAGCGACTCAAGAACCAACAGTTATCTTGGGACAAGGGTTCGCTAAGCACAACCCTCGACAAGCGCTAAATGGCTTGTAGGAAGGGGTTCCGCACCGACTTTGCGGAAGGGTCTAGCCTAGGGTAGAGCTCGTGATTCAACATGTAGAAAGCATATAACATGTTTTAACGGAGATAACTAAGAAGTCATATAAGAAACCCATAAGAAAATATGCTAAGTGTTGATTCGCTCTTTATTGATCTTTGATTCAAAAGTACATGAGTGATTACAATGGAAATCCCCGAATTGATTTAGAAATTAGGGTTTACTATAGAGAAAAAGAGTAAGAATGAGAAATGAGAAAATTGCCATGAAAATGGGAACCCTGGGGTCTTATTTATAGACAAATTAGGGCCCCTTTCGCTATTGGGCCAGCGGCACCCCCGTCGGCTACTTTTCCCTTTGGTTCCGGAAGTTCTGGCCCTCGACTGCCTTTTCTTTAGGTTTTGAAGGCTTTGCCTATGGTTTTTTGAGTTGTCGGTTCCTTGTTTTGGGAGGAGGGTTCCGGTCTGTGGAACTCCTTTTTGATTGGTTGTTCATCCACTCTGTATTGATCTGAGCGTGTCATTGCGAATTGCTTCCGGATGTAGGCTTCCGGACTTGTCTCTCTTCAAGATTCTGGCATGTCTCTCTGTAGATTCCTGAAGTGTATCCTTGCTTTTCCGGGTGGTTGCTTCTGGTGCTTTGTTAGTTACTTATCAGGGTAACTCCTTGGTGACTACTTGATTAAGGTTTCGGTAGGTGGCTCCCGAACAACTTCCTTATGTCTGAACTTTGTGCTTTTGATGCTCCTGTTTCTTATCGTATCAGTATTAAGCCAGTTAATACCGATAGCTATTTCATCCTCCTAGGTCTTTGATTGTGATGTCCTTTTTTTCCTCTCTATTAGCTCTCGGCTTTGGATGACTTCTTGTCAGTTATGTTCCCTGCCGGAACTTCCCTGCCGGTAATTCCTCTTCCTGCTGGATTTTGAGGTTCCTTCTTTATTAAGAGTGCCGGTTGCTTACCCTTTCGGATGTCTCTCTTAGGCTCTCGGTTTTACCCTGTGTTCAGCTTCCACTTACAGATTACTTTTCTTTGTTCATGACGGTCCGATACCCCTTCACCAACAACCTGTTCCGGAGGTAATTTTGGTAGTAACATTTGCCCCCCACCTTTGTAAAGGGGTAATTTCGACTTTGCAAGTCAAATTTCGATGCCCTTTCGGTGCTTTGGCTCTCTGTCTATTGATCGCCCCTGATCAGATCTGTTGATTGACTATTGTCTGTACGACTTGGATTAATGGTAATTTGGTATAATTACCATCACTTCTTCTTCCTTATTTTTACCTACAACATAAATTTCTTAAAACAGATTATTGTTCATCGAGAATTACTAAATCCCTTTCGAAAATTTCCAATTCGATCCCTGGTGAGTACTCTAACTTTTAATTACGAGTAGAACTTTAAACTAATTACTCGAATTAATTAGGGTTTTGCACATTTAAATGCAAGTCGTTTAATCATAGGCGATTTAGATTATGATTCCCTATGAACTACACAAATGATCTTTCCCCAATGTTATTTCTTGGGGTCTGAGAAGTACAATTCTCATAAGAAAGGTTATTTACTGTTATAAAAAAGAATTTATGCTTTCGTTTCTAGTGAACTCATTGTTAATGCTATTATCTTGTTTGTTTTGACTTTTCTGACACCAAATCCTTCTTTCATTCAATATGTAAGCGCCAGATTATTCCGAGAATGCTGAACCATCCGGCAGGGCGGTCGAAGGGTTGGTTTGTACTTTGGTTTTGGGTGTCAGTAAAGTCTAACGGTTTTATTGTCATAACCTTTTGACTTTGATTTCACATGCGTCAGAACCGAGGGTCAATCACGCTTCCGGTGATGATTTAGGATCACTTGGTCTCAGTTTATCCATTACCAGTTCTATTTAGTCTTCCCGACACCATTCTTTCATTTCTTTTTGTCTTTGGTGCTAGGATGACTAATTTTATCATCATTAAGGGCTTGATTGTTTCTAAGTAAATGCGAAATTAGTATGAACTCTGTCTAGATTAATATTTGGGGGTATCCTAATATGCAATGATTTAAGCATTAAAAAAGTTTACATGTTATCTACTCATTTCATACTAATGAATGGGGTGCTAATTCACATGTTTATGAAATTATATCACCTGGCAGCACAATGTCCGATAAGGAGATCTATAGTCAATTGAAACCTGGTGTTCCCGGCACCTTTCGGAAAAAAGAAGCCCTTAGCTTTGAAGAAGTTTTTAATTACTTCTTAGGATGAAGTAGATTCCATCCTTAACAACTTTGGGATGTCTAATGTAGATGCCATCCCTGCTACTAGTAGGGATAGTATCAGAAATCCTTCGAAAGGTTACTTTGCATATTCAGCCATCTACATCTGGCATGGAGGCTTCTTTCCCTTTTCGACTTTTATATCTCGACTCATGCGGGACCTGGAGATTGCACCTATTCGACTTCTTCCAAACACATATACTTTGCTTATTTGTCTCAATATTTTGTCACTTGAACCGGGTCAGGCTTCCCTTACTTCTAGCCTTATTCAGCATTTGATACGTTTTTCGAAAGAAGCTGACTTGCCTATCTTGCATGCCAACCCCTTGAAGAAAATTGTCAACGATGGTATTGGCAAAACTATGCCTTGGGAAGACCGGCTCTTTTCATCAGATGCCCACCTGGCATTTCAGGCAACTTTGCAGATTTTGGTGAGTTCCCCTATTTTTTTCATGAGTAATTATACTTTTTTGAGCATGGTTTAACTTTATTTTCTTTCTATATCCTGCTTTCGAGGGAGTTGCTTTAACGGAGAGTGAGTCTCGTGCACTTGAAATTATCTCTAAAGAATTTGAGGAGTCGCGGAGCCGATCAGCTTTATTGACCTTGGACAAATTGTGTCAATATAACCTCCTTCCTGACGGGCAAAAGATCTTGGGGCGTCCACCCGTCCACTTCTCAGGATCCAAGCATTTGACTTTGGGTTCGAATGCATTTACTACTTCCTCCCCTTTATTTCCAAGTATCCTTATTGGGATTGCTACTTTCTTTTTCAAAAAGCTTTAATTCATAAGATATTCATTCTTGAATTTTCCTTCGTATCTTTCATTTTAATTAGGGGTCTCAATTTCTGAAGTTGTAACTCTTATCAATGCTCTAGATTAATCCACCGTTGTCTCTATCAAGAGGCTGGCTGAATCAACCGTTGAGCTACCAGCTAAAAGATTAAGATTTGACACTTCTGTTCCTCTTTTTCGGGATGTCACTGTTAAGGTTGTTTATCGAGAAGCTTCTGTCTTTATAGCCTCTACTGTTGATTCTACCGTGGTGTCTATTACTGTTTCTCCCGAGGGTACCTTTGGTAGAGAATGTGAGGGTCGTGTTCTGCCATCAACCTTTCCAAGTACATTAGAAGTGGATAAGCGTGCCATGGCCCAAACTTCCACTTCTTAACACGTTGAGCCTTCGAGTTTTCCCGCAACCCCAATGAGCTTTGACGACTTTGTGAATATTGAACTTTCTTGTCCTAAGTCTACAAACATTTCGTTACCCTCCACTTCTTTAAACGAGGAAGATTTTTATCAACATTTAGTTGATCGTCATCTCTTGGCATAGGTTTTCTTTCTTAATACTTCTTTTATTCTTAATTCGCTATGATGACTAATTGGATTCTACTCCCTTCACAGCTTACTCAAAGATGGCTTTTGTCTAAAGTAACTCCTTCCTCATCTTCTCCCGAGGTCATTCGCCTTCGGGAAGTTAACAAGGCTTTGAGGGATGAATGTGAGAGATTGAAGGCTTCCTTAGAACATGCCAAAGCAGCTCTTAAAAAAGAGAGGTAGGCAAAGGATTTAGTACCTGACCAGGTTTCGTTCTTAGAGCACCAAATAACAGAAAACGTGGCTAGTCATGTCGACGAACTCAAGAGGAAGGATGAGAAGCTATCCCATGCCGCATAAGTAATTTATGAGGCTAAAGGCAGAATTTTTGATTTCTTGCAAGTTCATCTTCCGCAAATCAAGATTGAGTACTATGAGGATGCCTTATTTCAAGTTATGTCCAATAACCTTTAGATTCTTCTTGAGACGCAATTCACCACCATCCCTTCTTTTATTAAGGATAGGGCCATGGAGAGGATTAACAAGGCCAAACAAAGGGTCGAGATGCCAGAGAGGGATAGGCTCAAAGTTGAGGATGTCCTATTCATTGAGAATCTCACTGACGACTCAGGCGAGGAGGAGGAGCTGAAACACCCCACCTCCGTTAAGGTCACTCACAAAGGGAATGCCTTAACTTTGGTGGAGGATTGTAAGTAAAAGCCACAGATAAACTCAAGACAGATATAAATACACATATTTAAATAGCGGAAACCAAACAGACCTTTATTTCATCAATACGTGTTCAAACAAAACATTTCCATAATTGTCTCAAAATACTTCCAACATTACAATCTCACTACTGTCTTGATTATTAAAGAAGCATAAAACATAAAGAAAGTGACAAAAATCCCCATAGTGATATCCAAAGCCATAATTCGAGCAAAAGAGATCCAAATCATACATCTACGGTCTTGGAGCTTGTAAAGAGTCTGACTGAGTTGAGTTGTTTCCTCCTTGTGGACCTGGGGGGAGGGGGAACCGAAAGAAAAGAAGATGAAAGGAAAATAGAGTCAGACACAAAGCCTGAGTAAATCTAGTAACTCTTCAGTATATGAATAAGAAAAGGGCATGATAGATATAAACTGAAAACAAGAAAGTGTCACAAGCTAAGGAAGTGTCGTTTAGAGTCGAATGTGCTATCGCACCCACACTATATCTCTGTACCTACTTGAGTTTATTCTAACTGGCACCCCATGCTGAGGGTGAAGTGATCCCCATTTTTATTTAAAGATAGGCTCCTAATCGCGTAAACATGTGTCATACGGCCCCCAAGAATTTTAGATACCTATGTTGGCCCTACCATGGGGTGTATCAAGACCCATGGTGGCGGCCCCGACACAAAATCTAGAAGGCATAGGTTATACTACTGGTGTCCACAGTGCCATGTTTTTCTGCTCCGGAGTGTGTGCACGCCCGCACTCCATTAAAACCTACACCATGCACCCACCGCCGTCGTTTTGACCGCTTACAATCAGCCCAGTAATCGTGCCCTACCCTGCTTAGTTTCAGGGTACCATGATACCTAACTTGGGTTACTACTGAAACGGGTCCCTCATTACTAGGATTTTCTAGTCAAACATGTTAAGTGGTTAAGTGTCTGTATTTACCTAACCCTACCCATCAATTCTTGTTAACACATTTAATTTGGTTAAGTGTTTATAGTTGACTTAACCCTACCATCTGTCCTTAGCCTCTTAGAGCACCAGACCACTCACATTAGACAGGTATTGCTATGGTTACTAGATGTGCAGGTCGGTTCCGGGCAGGTTTACACCGTAGCTCAGTCTAACCTCGGGTCATTATTGAGCTCAATGCTTAACCACCCACATTGGATAGGTTTGTTGTGACTACTGGACAGCTGGGCGGGTCCGGGCAGGTTTACATCACAACTCAGTCCAACCTCGGGTTAAGCATATCGTGTTTTCTAAATTTACATATTTTTATTACTTCTCAATTATATATGTAAATTTCATATCTTTTATTCTTGGGTATATCAATTCATACCGCTTAAATGTCATTGTCGTTGGCATGTGCCAGCCATGCCAACATATATTTTTCATGTCTTACACCCAACGTTATTACCCCCGTTTGTACGTTCGCAACATTATAACAAATGTTGGGCTCGACACAATTCAGCCCAACTTTATAAACGTGAGAAAAGCGGAAATCAATCACATGTAACATTTACAATACATAAAGGTGTGTGGCGCATGAACTTGCAATTTCGCGATTCAACTAACATAAATTATGGGTCATGTGAACTTGCATTCAAATCAAAGTATAACTAAGTAGGTGACATATGAAATGGCATAGTTTAGGCTTATACAAACTTGTGTTTAAACATGTTTAACTTGGCATAATATCAACCACAAAACTAGCATGTTGTATATTCACCAAAATATACAATTTTAACATCTAATCATATAGCCTATTTCAACATGAACTTACATAGTTTATGAAACCCAAACGATACATAACATAGGTCCAATTATACTTGCAAATAAACATAAGAATGTGTTCATAGGTTTTGGGTCATGTAGGCATAAAAGGTCTCAAATCTAGAACATGTTAACATAAGCCTTAATTTAGACTTAGTGAATGTATATAGTCCATGCCATAGGCATAAACATAAAGGGATCAAATTCTAGTTTTTGCCACAAACTTGCAAGTGCCATTGTTTTCATATACAATTGTTTAATAGGCTTGCATCAATCAATTTAGGCCACAAATATCAATAAACAAGTCATGACAGAATCATTACAATACATAGAATTTATATCGTATTCATACAATAACACAATTCTATTTTCATTTACATCGAATCACATCACAGTTTTTATTCATATTCTGAAAGGTCACTATACTTACAACGAATGCAGAATCTTGAATTCTAGATTCTGAATTCTAAAATTGAGATGTGCTCCTCTGGTAGACTAACGTTGCGTTGATTAATTTGATTAAACTTTAATCTTCTTCTTAATTTGATTCGTCTCTAAGCTTCTCTCTCGACGGCTATGTTCAATTCCTACCTGGCAGCATGACGACTCCCATCTTATTTTTTTGTGTGAATTTTTAGTTGAGACGTAGGGTGTATTTATAGATTTTTAAATTGTTTTGAGCCGTCAGATGAAGTCAGGAGGAATCTAGACCATACAAATTTCAAAGAGCTAATCAAGAGGTGACATGTCAGCCCTAGTGACACACCGAGCCACAGAAATTCGAGCCAGAGCCAGACCTAGCCAGCCAGGTCGACCAGGTAGGTCGACTGGCAGGTCGACACCTAGGTCGACACTATGGTCGACCTGGGGTGGCCAGGTCGACACCATGGTCGACCCTATAGTCACCTGGTCTCCGGGCGGGAATTTTCCTACCCAGCCCAGTTTGAACCTGTTTTTCGAATTTCGAATTTTAATCTGAGCTGTTTGAATTTAAATTTTATTCTGAAACTTCCGAAGGTCATAACTTCTTCATACGGAGTCCGATTCGCGCAAACTCGGACTCTATCTCAAGCAGAATTCTGAGACGAACGCAATGGCATAACCCATTTCCATTAATTCTTTCATTTAGAATTAATCACACTTTAATTTGTGAAGCTTAATGTTATAGAATTCACAGGGTGTTACAGGAGCTCTCGGATTATGCTAATGATGACGGAAGCGAGGATAGAAACGGCCCCAATGGCAGCGGCCATCGAGATGCTCATGACAAGGACGAAAGTGGTCCTTCTGCGGCTCCTGATGCTTCACGTGTTTCTACAGGATACAACACTAATGCTGGAGGTACTCATGCTGCTCAGTACTCCGAAGTTCACCCATCCAAGGAATGTGGTTTTTCTGGGCCCTCAAGGAGAGAACTACTTCCCGACCCTAGGGTTTCTCCCTCTCAGGTATAGCTTTAGTTTTCATAATGCTCTTCCCTTCCTCAAGTACTTAAGGGTAACTACTTTCTTGTCATTATGTTGAATAGACCAAAAGAAATATTGTCTCATGACTTAGAGCAGAATTAGATAAAAAAACAGAGGGAAATAACTTGATCTCATATAGAGCAAGGAAGGTTATTAAAAGACTATAATGCACTATCCCGAAGATACCACGATTTAAAAAAGAGCGCGTCTAAGCTTATCCATTACAAGGAGCACGAGGTTGCACCTAGACTAAGGAAAGCACGTAAGCATAGGGAAACTCTCTGGGAGGAAAACAAGGAATTGATGACCTTATTTTGGATGTTGATCGAGGATTGAGATATATTAGTTAACTTTTTGTATGAATTATATAAGCAATACACAAAAGTGTATTTTTTTGTCTTAGGGGAGCATAGCGGTGGCTTAATATGTTTCCTTCACAGGCTTTACCTAGATGAGTGTGGAGTTGACCTACATCTCGGGGCTTGTTGGAACCTCGAGAGGGTTCTTTCAATTCTCAGGGTTCTTCCCCCAGAAAAGCTTGAGTATAACAAGGATAGGTTTATCACTGAACTGTTTAAAAGATCGGTTTTGTATGAGCAGGAGGAATATTTGTAAACTTGATGTTGTGGTTGTATGAAAAATGTATGGGATTCTATTTGCTATATATGGCTGCTAATTCTTTTTATTTATGTTATGACAGAACCTTGTTTATCATGAAGATGCACTACATTTGATTTGTAGATTAAGAAAGGAATCTTTGACAACATCTTCTCGCGTTTTCAAGAGAACACTTCTAAAAGAACTCAAGTGTGTTTATACGAAATTCCCTCGGCTTCCCCTTATCTTTTTGGGTGAAGACCGTGAGGCGATTTTAAAAAGACTTAGGATTGAGCATGTCGAGTTGATATATAAATAATAAATGTACTGATAAGCGAATGTGAACCCTTGTGATTCTTTCTGGTTCATGTGTTTATCAAAACCTTGAAAAATTGTTTTAAACAATATTTACACAAAGCTTTCATATAGAAAAATGACACAATTCTTATGAATAAAGGTTTATGCATAACTACTCTTTATTCTTGTGAGTAGGTGGGTCATCATGAAACTTTTTTACCTCAAGATAATGTATTACTCACCAACGAGGTTCCTTCTACATCCCGAGAGAGAATGATCTTATTTCAAACTTTATCTATCGAGCACTTGAATGATAGAATAGAAGTTTTGAAAGGTCAACTAGAAAAGAAAGACAGACTTATACTTGGATTGAAGACGTATATAAAGACTAAACCCTCTATTGAGTTCAAAGATGACTTAAGAGGTTTATGCCAATGCGTCATTAACTTGGAAATTGAGTTAGATAATGTCAACGCAAAATGTAAGACATAAGAACATTCCTTCAAAAATATCACCATCATAACGGTGTCCCACCCTTCTAGTGCTGCAACTGCGCCTGGGGCCTCCGCTCCTCAAAAGCATTTTTACTTCAAGAACCCTCTTCGAGGGTTAGAAGAATCAGTCATTTCTGACTGGTGCAAGAAGGCGATAGCCGAGTTGAAGAATATTTATGACATCAAATTGATTAAGGATTGACCAAATCAGGCTTTTACATGGGGAAGACATGACTTACATGTAAACGTTTTTTAGTTGGAGAAAGACAACAACTCTCTTAGGGCTATGTGTAGAGCTTATGATAGGGCTCTGAAACTTCAGGTCCAACCCTCTGATAATAATTGGTGAAGTTAGCAGAAAGGTGCGTAAACTTAATCAGCTCCTAAGCATTGCAATTCGCCACGCCATCAACCCCCCGTTACCCGAGGATGAAGGGAGGCAGGACAATCGATAGTGTTTGTAATTGTAACATGTACATATCCATGTTTAAATAGTCGATGATGCAATTATTGTGAATGAACTTGTAAACTGTTTGCGTATCACTTGTCGTGTAACTTTTGCTTGTATTGAATAAAAGCAATAATGATTTATACATGATAAGTTTAAGAAATTTCACTGAACGAGAAGGAGGATTACTTTTCTTCTCCAGAAAAGCCTTCTGGATAATAGACTTTGCATTTTCCTTCGAGTCTTGTTTCATCAATCCTTCTTCGGAAGTGAAAATCAAAGTCTTAGCGACCCAAATTAGGATATTAACGAGAGGTGGTCAGAATGCCTCTTTTGGTAATTGATTAGAAACTTTAGTTGATGTTCTAAATCACAGTTTTAGGACGAAATCTAGGTCTCCCCTAGAAATAATATAAATTTTTGGTCGGACCCAGACTCGGGTTGCTCCATAAGGAACCAGGATATCGTTCTTGATGTTTCAGTAGACATCCTGACTTAACCCATATTCGGGTATTTAATAGAAGTCCCGAACTAACCCAGATTCAGGTATTAAATTGAAGTCCCGAACTAACCCAGATTCAGGTATTAAATAGACTAAAGGCCAGAATTCCACATCTGGTATTAGTAGAATCCCCGAACCAACCTTTATTCGGGCGTTTAAAGGTTGAATACCAGAAATCTGCTTCCGGTATTAATGTTTTGTTACCCACTTTGGGTTTGGTTTATGAAGCAGAGGTTGTACGTGCTTCTTAAGCCACTCTCTGGGCTTTTATCATCAAACCAGAGGATGTACGTGCTTTGTTGGCCACTCTCTGGGCTTGTGCATCCGGTGCGCTTGGCTAGCTTATCCACAAGCAAGGCCCAAGGACTTACCTGACCTCCCTCCAGGAGGCGTCTTATCCTGACCGTCATAGGCGATGATAAGGTCTTAGATGCTTAAACTGGGCCATCGTAGATGCGGAAGTAAGGCTTACTCTTTTGATGTTCTACCCTGGCCATCGTAGATGGTGATAGAGGATTACACTCCACCCCCCTCCAAGGGGAGCCTATCCTGACCATTGTAAGCGCTGTTAGGGGTTTGCGCTCCCTTTTGTGGGTAACACGGAACATAAGCAGTGGTAGAACGTGCTCTTCTGCGAGAAGAGGTAGGTAGTGCTTAGTACATACCAGAGGTAGAGCGTACTCTTCTATGAGCAGAGGCAGGGCGTGCTAATTAGATGCTCTGTCATGACTGTTTCTGATGTGATTCAAAGGCTTATGCTTTTGATGCTTTAACCTGGCCTTTTCTAACTTGGGCGTGGAGAAAATCTTACAAACCACCCCCCTCTAGGGGGTGCCTTGCCCTGGCTCACTGCGGTGACAAGGTTTTTATATACATTTGATTTGACCCACCTTGGGTTATTTAGAGCTTCGAGAAGGTTCTTGTACCCCTAGTCATGTAAACAACCCTTTTCTCAAAGTATCTCTCGCTACAGTTAGCTATGTTTTCTTTACATATATATGTAGTTTTCCTTGGCTTAGGAAGTTGATAATCATCCCTTCTAGGGCTCTGCAATGGTTGGTTTCATGTCCATTCATCATATGATAGTAGCATTAAGGTCCTCCCAACTTAGCTTCATTATTGGGTTTCTTCTTTAATGATGGCCAAAAGTTCAATTCATGTTTAGTCAGGAAGTAGATACCTTCAATTGATGTAGTGAGCTTACACCCCTTCGGTAACCATGACTCAAAGGCTTTCTTTTGATGTTGCAACTTACCACTTGATTCCCTTATCTCCCCTTTATTTTCGAATTTTTTTAGCCATATCTTGATGCAAGAGTGTATTCCTTTTAAACTCTTTTGCAGTAGGGTGAACGAAACTTCTCTCGATTCTCTGCTCAAATATTATTCCTTTAGCTTGCCTTTGGATGACCTCTTTGATATGAAGAAAGGGGTTATATTCTCTTGGTGTGGAAACTCTTAGGGAAAATATTGGGGTTGGTCATAAATGGAAGGCATTAATGCTCCAATGATCAGGATCATAAGGCTCTACGTTTTTTTCCTCATCTTGAATATGTAGGGTTTCAATCTTAACCTTCTTGACCATCCTTGGCTCATTAATACTATATGCAACCACGGGAAACTCATTAGTTATTTGTAGAGACCTTCTATTCATGATTTCTGCTTCTTCAAAGCTTAGTCCAACCAGGGACGGAGCAACACAGTTAGATATGCGACTGTTAACTATAAGGTCGGAGGTTCAAGCCCTCCTTCTAGCGCCAAAATGTTAATGATATTTTTCATCAATACTGAAGATAGGTCTGCGAAAGTGGACCTAAAAGAAAAATTGGTATATTTAGCTTTCACGAGTTTTAGTTAGCTCACTGTTTCCTAGATATCAAGATTTAGAGCCTAAAAGATTAGTTACTCTTCCCTTAATGGGGTGAGCATCACGCTTAAGCGACTCAAGAACCAACAGTTATCTTGGGACAAGGGTTCCCTAAGCACAACCCTCGATAAGGGCTAAATGGTTTGTAGGAAGGGCTCCGTACCGACTTTTCGGAAGGGTCTAGCCTTGGGTAAGAGCTCATGAGCATGTAGAAATCATATAACATTTGTACCAGAGATAGCTAAGAAGTCATATAAGAAACTCATAAGAAAATATGCTAAGTGTTGATCCGCTCTTTATTGATCTTTGGTTCAGAAGTACATGAGTGATTATAATGGAATCCCCAAATTGATTTAGAAATTTGGGTTTACTCTAGAAAAAAAGAGTACAAGAATGAGAAATGGGAAAATCGCCTCGAATATGGGACCCCAGTTGTCTTATTTATAGACAAATTGGGACCCCTTTTGCTATTGGTCCAGTAGCGCCCCCTATCGGCTGCTTTTCCCTTTGGTTCTGGAAGTTTTGGCTCTCGGTCGCTTTTTCTTTAGGTTCTGAAGGCTTTGCCTATGGCTTTTTGAGGTGCTGGTTCCTGCTTTCGGGAGGAGGGTTCCAATCTGTGGAACTCCTTTTTGGTTGCTTATTCATCCCCTTTGTATTAATTCGAGCTTGTCGGTCCGAATAGCTTCCAGATGTAGGCTTCCGAATATGGACTCTGGGTCTTGTTATTAACACCTTGTGGAGCTTTCCTTTGTAATTCAAGTAAAAGGTTATCGGGTCCGCCACCCTAATTAGTATCGACTCTAAGCAGATCAGTGTGGATAACTTGTCTCTCTTCGGGGTTTCGGCTTGTCTCTCGGTAGACTCCTGAAGTGTATCCTTGCTTTTCTGCGAGGATGCTTCCGGTGCTTTGTTAGTTACTTATCAGGGTAACTCCTAGGTGACTACTTAACTGAGGTTTCGGTAGGTGGCTCCAGAAACACTTCCTTATGTCTGAACTTTATGCTCTTAATGCTACCATTTCTTATCATATCAGTATTAAGCCAGTTAATACCGACAGCTCTTTCATCCTTCTGAGTCTCCGATTGTGATGTCCTTTGTTTTCCTTTCTATTAACTCCCGACTTCGGATGACTTCTTACCAGTTATCTTCCTTGCCAGAACTACCCTGCCGGTAATTCCTCTTCCTGCTAGATTTTTAGGTTCCCTCTTTATTAAGGGTGCCTGTTTCTTACCCTTTCAGATGTCTCTCTTAGGCTCTCGGTTTTACCTTGTGTTCAACTTCCACTTACGGATTACTTTTCTTTGTTCATAACGGTCTGATACCCCTTCACCGATATCCTGTTCCGAGGGTAATTTCGGTAGTAACAAAACTTGTTTAGAATATATTGAAATTTTTATTGTTGTATAAAACCTATTTTCATTAGATATTCTATATGATTTGGGAATTACTGTAAACACTAAAATTATGGAACTTGAATTAATCATGAGTATATTAGTGACACCCCACGTTCATTAATGTCACTCTTTATCATAATGCATTAATTTCTATGAAGCATTATAGGTGAAAAGAAACAAAAACATCACAAGACAGATAAAATAGCAGCGGAATTTAAAACGTTATTTTTCAATAGAAAACATCGTGGTCAAAAATCCAGTTACAACGTAGGTCTGAAATTCAGAAAACCCATTACATCAAATCAATATATCTGCATTGTACTAAAATCATAGCCCCCAAAAGTAGCCATAGCAAGGTAAACACATAATCAATGCGGTACATCTAAGCAGCTCGAAGAAGAAACAGAAGAGAAGATCTTAGTCAAGCCTGAGCATTCCCACCCTGAGAACCGGTTGGAAGGATTAGAGAGAAAAGGAAACAAAACGGGCCAGACATAAAGTTTCGTAAGTCCAGTTACTTTTAGCATATAAACAAATAAAAGCATCATGACAAGTATAAAAACTGGATGAGAGATAACAGTGTCACATGATAGGTAAAACAAACTGAAAAGGATATGAAGGATGAATAGAACAGAACATATTACGCTTCTCAAATACTTTTCTCTACACTAATACTAATATAAGAGAAACAGAATGATCCCAACAGAGACAAATGGTAGACTTAGGTGTACTTCTAGTGATGGGTTTTAACCCCAAACGATAATAACAGGCAACCCAACAGAAATAACGGGTGTTACCCCAAACGATAATAACGGGCTCTTAAATAGGCAGGACTAGATGTACCCTAATTACTACCCCAAGCTCCCTATCCCGTAGATACTCGGTGCTGGCCCCATAATAGGATGTATCACTTCCTAAAGTGGCAACCCCTTTCCCCGATAGGCACAACCATATCTACTGATGTCATAGCGGCTTAATTTCCCAATCAGTCCGGACTCATGTACACACATGACTCCGTTGGAATGCGCCGTCAACACCCCTAACCATATGAACCTCTTAATTAGCTTAGTAAGCGTGCCTCTGACCCTTACCTAGTTCGGAGTCCCCCTTTGGATACCAGTATGGGTTACTGACTGATACGGGTCCCACACAACAGATGATACAAGCCACCCCCTAGGCTTGCATCCCCACTACTAGGATTTTGACAGGTGATGCTTAACAGATTAACAAGACTGCATAACCCCAACATATAAAACATGTTATGTTTATCAGGTTTATATAACCCCCACAGATTTAACAAATTTACAGATTTAACAGGTTTAATTAACCCCTCATTTTAGCAGGTTTACTTAGCCCCACTGATGTACTTAACCCCTTACCCTTAGATTGTAATTAACGAAAGTAATCTACAATCTTTTATCTCCGGATTGTAATTAACGAAAGTAGTTTACAATCTTTTATCCCCAGATTGTAATTAACGAAAGTAATCCACAATCCCTTACTCCTAGATTGTAATTAACGAAAGTAATCTACAGTCTTTTATCCCTGGATTGTAATTAACGAAAGTAATCTACAATATTTTACTCCTAGATTGTAATTAATGAAAGTAATCTACAATCTTTTATCCCCAGATTGTAATTAACGAAAGTAATCTACAACCCCTTTATATTATTCATTGTCTGATTCCACAGTTACAATAACATGTTTTACTTAATATGCAATTAAGTACACTTCATCTCAATTCACCTGTTTTCTGTTTAATATGTCACTTATTATTTATGATTAAATATAACTTATTTAACCTCATATATTCACCTCGTTCTTTCTTATTTAATCATAATTTCGTATTACATTGTCACTACAACTTGTCGTTGTTTACTTATTAACTTAGTCCTCTTAACTAAGGTCTATTAATAAGTTTCTTTTCCATTTATTATAACTTATGTTAAAATTTACACTTGTACCTAGGACAAGCCTATCTATTATATAACATTTTCATTAATGTAATTAATTATAATAGGTTATTATCATTCTTCGTTCATGTACGTTAATGTACCAGACCCCTTACATTAAGTTAACCGCTTGTGGATGCTGGATATGCCAGGCGGTTCCGGGCAGACTTCTACCACAAGCTGGACTTAACCTCGTGTCTTAGTACAGTTACATATATATTTACGCACTAGACCCCTCACATTAAATTAACCGCTTATGAATGCTGGATTTGTTGGGCGGTTCTGGGCAGACTTCTACCACAAGTTGAATTTAACCTCGTGTCTAAGCGCGGTTACAATTTCTTAATTGCCATAATTGTATTAATAATCTTTTTGGTTTAATAATCCTACTTAGGAATTACTCATGCTCATCATAGGTTTTTCAATTAAAGTATTTAGTTTCAATAGATTTTAGCAAATTAGTCATTTTAACAGATTAAACATCTTCACAAGTTACAGAAAGTTACTTGCCGTTTCATTAACATGTTCCACTTAACCTTAAATTAAACCAACAGATTTATATGCCCTAAATTACGGTCATAATTCACAATATAACATACGCCCCACGTTTTAGTCTTACATTACAGTATAAGTTATGCCCCCAAATCCTAGTCATGATTCATAATGCAAGTTATGCCCCAAATCTAACTATCCGAACTATTCCCAATTTCGTCCGTTCGCATATTTCAGCGATAGGCTTAGGCTATAAAAATAAAAAGGGAAAGAGGGAGAGAAGAGATCAGGAAAAGGAATAATAACATAATAGGAATATGATAACAGAAATAGGTATATAAGAACTGAACAATAGATCAGATGTACAGAGGAATACATGTAATGACAGATCTGTTTAGGTATGAATCAGATTCCTAGCAGGCATAGGCTTAGATCCAGATTTATAAACACGTCAGGATAACTTTTTAAATGTTTATATCTAAAAGCAACATAAACTCACAGAGACTGGATCTAAAGAACCGAGAAAAGTGAGTTGATGGTGTAGCAGAGATTCTTGTATACGTATAAGTCGTTGTTGTAGAAGAATAAGCTAATTCAATCTGAGCAGGGGCAGCATCTCGTTGTCTCCATTGTTTTGGATGAATAAAACAATAGAAAATAGGTCCTATTTATAGCCTAAAGCAAACAAATCAGGTCAAGAAACAAATCCAAGTTCAGAGAATGGATCTGGCCAGATCTTGTGACGGCCCGCCCGCACCAACCGACATTTACTCCAAAGATGCGCTGTACACATGTCCAGTTAGCACGGAATGGGTTGTCAAAAGGAAAGGGAAGAAGGAAATGAACTAACAAGGAACCTGTAAAATGTCTCACAGCGCATAGGATAAAATATAATAATAACATACTTGACATAAAACAGGTGAGACAGTGCATAAGCTAAAACAACTAACACAGCAGCGGAAAAATGTAAGTATAGCTTATGGTCCAAAGTTAAATATTATTACAACTTTTCAAACTGTCTCAAAGCAAAAGAAAGATAAAGGAGGTACACTACTAATGCCCAAGTAGCGACCACCAACGACACAGGGAGAATATCTATATATCATACGTGGAAGCCTCATGCCCGCCTCCGAATCAGCTACTCGCGCATCACCAGCTAACCTGTCTCTAGTCTGCTCGTGTGAGCACCCAGAGTAATAAGAGGAGACATAAAACTCTGGGTCAGACATAAAGCCTAGTATGAGCGATAAGCATCTAAAAAGAACAATAACAGGTAGACTAAAACATACCTGAACTTGCAACCAAAGAGTTAGCACTACATACTGTACAACACTCTAAGGTGCCATATCAAACGGTGTAAAGGTATGTAGGTGGGGGGTATGCATGTCATAGTGATGGCAAATAATCAAACATAGCATCCATCCTCACATCTCTCACTCAGTGCGTAAAGCATACGATATTCACCACTTCGATCACCCAACACACCTTGCTACGATCACTTTTCCCCATGAAGTCATAAATGGCTTCACTGCACTGATAACGTAGCCACTAGTCCTTTGCTATGTCCACTTGCCCCATGGAGTTATTCACCCCATCTGCGCTGGCTCATAGCCTTACCAATCCTTTACTATGTCCACTTGCCCCATGGAGTTATTCACCCCATCTGCGCTGGCTCATAGTCTTACCAATCCTTTACTATGTCCACTTGCCCCATGGAGTTATTCACCCCATCTGCGCTGGCACATAGTCTTACAACGCATCACCTTGCCCCTCAAGTCATAATGACTCTACTGCACTGATAACGTAGTCTTGCTACCATCACCTTGCCCCTCGAGTCGCAATGACTCTACTGCACGGATAAGTAGCCCTTCATCCATTTTTAGTGGTGAATCGAAGTTATGAACATCGACGACTCCTTAGCACACGTCCCGCAGCAAAGCCCAACCATGAAGTGAACTCATCGGTTCCCAATTGGATCCTGAGCTCTAACTTCCCATATTGGACTACCATTGCATCTCGGGTTATTGGTCAATACTGGGTCGGGTCGGGTCCCCCTTCAAGCCATCAGTTCGGGTTGGGTCCACTACGTTGCGTCAGTTCATGGTCCTCCTCTGGTACGGTTCGGTTCGGGTCCACTCCATCGCGTCGGTTCGGGTCGGGTGTCCCACTTCGGGTCGGGTCGGGTGCCATCTCCCATCCCGTTCGTGCTTCTGCTCTGATCAGCTCCCTCGCCCTTCATTTGTTCCGATCCGATCCTCCTCCTTTAGCCGCTCTGATCCCCCTTCTTTATCTGATCCGGTCCCAGTATTGCTAGCATGGCCTTCCTTTTTGCCAGATTTCTCAAGTGTCAAGTTCCGAACCGATCGAATCCCTTGCCCAGTTCACTTATCCGATCCGAGCCAACATATCCGATCCGATCCGAAACCTGCACTGTTTCCTGAAGCTTTTCCAGCAAGTGTTTACGCCATTTGATGACGTTTTCGACCATTCTAACTATTGAAATCAATCACAAAGCATATCATACAGTCATAGCAACATGCATAATCATTCACAAACATCAAAACATCAACAGGATAGGTTAAAATGGATCAAACATACCCAAAACCCCATATTTCCCCTTAAGCATGTTTAGGTGAAACTAATGATAGGATTAATAAAACTTAACTAAATTAACCCAAACTCATCTCAGAGGTCTAAAACATCATTTAAGAATTTATGAACATTTTTCCAGAATTTTATCAAGTTTAAATTTGCTAATTAACACTAATTACCCTTAATTAGCCATAATTAGTGCAAAACTATGCAAATCACTCACCTTAGCAACAAATAAACTAAAATCTGAAATAAATCTCTAATTTGATGCGAATCCCAATGCTAAACAGCAACTCCAATGTTGATTTGGTGTAGATCTCCATTGATTTGATGTTGCTAAGCTTAATCCTTGATTAGGAGATGATTTGGAGGTGATTTAGAGTTTGGAGGCCATTTTTAGGGTTTCTTGAAGATAAGTGGAGGCTAGAAAACTGAAATGGAATGATTCTCTAATTCATTTCAGCCTCCCCATAACCCTAATCCCGAAATGGGTTATGGGCCTATTCACTAATCACCCTATTTGGCCCGTTTAAGCAGTTTTTCACCTTCCAAACCTTAATTCTGCCATATCTCCCAAACGGGAAGTCCGTTTGGCTATTATGACCACTCTACGGAAAGGTAAACCATCAAACGAATCTAATGGAAGTGGTTTCAGGTCAAAATTCCTTTCCAATCAAAAGTTATGGCCAAAACAAGATAAGCTAGGGGCAAAATGGTCATTTAAAAATCGACAAAAATCATGAACATGGGAAATGACCCTAATGGATGTTTCCCAAAGTTACATGATCATACGACTTCATACGGGAAAAAAATAAATATCCTACGATCCTCTGATGCGTAGAATGCGGGTCGTTACATTCTCCCCCCTTAAGAAATTTCGCCCCCGAAATTCCCTATCCAAGACACACAAAAGGGTCCCGCATGCCTATCAATCATAAAACAACAA
Source organism: Allium sativum (assembly GCA_030737875.1). Lineage (NCBI taxonomy): Eukaryota > Viridiplantae > Streptophyta > Magnoliopsida > Asparagales > Amaryllidaceae > Allium > Allium sativum. Next base: position 7,637,911 of record CM060926.1, on the reverse strand, counting down.
TCAAACATGCAAAACAAGTAAGACAAGTCTATCCTAGCATGCGGAATAACTAAATTACGAAGTAAATCTTACTAGGCAAAGAGTTCTGGATATGCTTTTCTAATGCTCTCCTCTGTCTCCCAAGTACAATCATTCTCGTTCTCGCCCCACTGAACCTTGACTAGCTTCACCGCCTTCCTTCGAAGTTGCTTCGTATCGTGCCCCACAATGCGAATCGACTTGCGGTTCCCAACCGCCTCGGGTTCTACTTCGAAGTCCTCTAACTGATCAGGTGAAATAGTCATATTTGAGTCGTGAACGAACTTCCTTAGTTGGGAAACATGAAATACATTGTGAACTCCCGCCATCTTCTCTGGTAAGCCAACTCTATATGCCAGATTCCCGACTAGTTCAAGAACAGGGAATGGGCCAACAAATCTTGGTGCCAACTTGCCTCTCCTGCCAAATCGTATCACGCTCTTCAACGGAGAAATTTTGACGAACACCAAATCACCAACGGAGAATTTTAAGTCTCTTATCCTCTTATCAGCATAACTCTTCTACCTATCTTGGGTAGCCTTCATTCGTTGTTGAATGGTCTTAATCTTATCTGAAGTTTCCCTCACCACATCTGGTCCAAGCATAAACTTCTCGCCAGTCTCTATCCAACATGATGGTGAGTTGCACGGTCTTCTGTACAAAGCTTCATATGGAGCCATACCGATACTGGATTGGTAGCTGTTATTATATGCAAACTCTAATAGATGCAAATGGTCATCCCATGATCCACCAAAATCCAATATACATGCTCTCAAGAGATCTTCCAATATACGATTCACCCTCTCCGTCTGACCGTCGGTCTGAGGATGATATGCGGTACTGAGATGTAATTCTGACCCTAGAGCCTCTTGTAAGCTCTTCCAAAACCCACTAGTGAACAACGGGTCTCGGTCACTCACAATGCTTTTAGGTACTCCATGAAATCTCACTGCCCATTTCATATACAGTTCTGCCAACTTGGCTGCCGTTCTGATCGATTTGACTGGTATAAATCTTGCGCTCTTAGTCAATCGATCCACAATTACCCAAATGCTATCATATCCCGATCTAGTCCTCGGTAAACCATCGATGAAATCCATCGAGACTTGCTCCCATTTCCATTCGGGAATTTCTAATGGTTGCAACAACCCACTAGGCTTCTTTTGCTCGGCTTTAACTAGTTGGCAATTCATGCATTTGGATATAAACTTCCCAACGTCTCTTTTCATCCCTTCCCAGTAGTAAGTCTGCTTCATGTCTCGATACATCTTATTACCACCGGGATGTATAGTCAATTTTGAGTGATGACATTCTCTAAGCACTTCATCTCTCAAACCATTCACGTCGGGTACAACTAGTCTTCCATTCCTTCGAAGCCATCCATCTCGATCAAGCCCATACACATTCATCTCCTCACCGTCGATGTCTATCTCTAACTTGGAGATGATTTCCAGTGGATTAGGATCGTCCCTCTGGCTGGAACCAATCCGCTCTATCAAAGTGGGTCTGATCGCCAAACTAGCTAGCATGACTGGATCCAATTCGCACTTTGGTCTGAAATCAAACCCCGCGATATACTCCAGTTGTTTCCATTCAAGAAACATAGCCCCTAAACTGGCATGTCTCCTACTCAAGGCATCGGCTACCGCATTACCTTTCCCAGGTGTGTATGCGATATCAGAATCGTACGAAGCCAAGAGCTCTAACTATCTCTGCTGACGGAGATTTAGATCCTTCTGAGAGAAGAGATACTTTAAAGATTTATGATCGGTAAACAACTCAAATCTTTCTCCCAAGAGATAATGTCTCCACATCTTCATCGCAAACACGATCGTTGCTAATTCCAAATCATGGGTAGGATACTTCTTCTCATGCGGCTTTAGCTGTCGACTAGCATAAGCTACAGCCCTACCTCCTTGCACCAACACCTCACCTAGTCCAGTACCACAAGCATCCGTGTATACCGTCATCTCTTCATTCCCTTTTGGAATGACTAGCACTGGCTCACGCGTCAACCTTTCCTTTAGACTCATGAATGCATTCTCACACACTCCGTTCCAGACGAAGGACTGATTCTTCTTAGTCAACTGAGTCAACGGTGCTGCTATCTTGGAGAAGCCCTGGATAAACTTACGATAATATCCAGCTAATCCCAAGAAACTTCTTACATCTGTTGCATTCTTGGGTGTAGGCCAATCCTGTACAGTAGCCACCTTCGTAGGATCCACGGCAACACCATTCTCGGAAACAACATGACCCAAGAATCTCACTTCCCTTCTCCAAAAGTGACACTTAGAGAATTTCGCTTTCAATTGGTGTTTTCTCAACACCTCCATCACTATCCTCAAGTGTCCCTTGTGTTCCTCCTCTGTCCTTGAGTAAACAAGGATATCGTCCATGAACACAAGAACAAACTTATTCAACTGATCTCTGAATACTCGATTCATAAGATCCACAAAATAGGCTGGTGCATTGGTCAACCCAAATGGCATGACCAACCACTCATAGAATCCAGACGGCGTCCTAAATGCTGTTTTCGGAACACTCTCATCTGCTACTCGAAGCTGATGAAATCCTGTCGCGAGGTCCAACTAGGAGAACACTCTTGCTCCTTCCAGCTGATCAAACAAATCATCTATCCGCGGTAGAGGATACTTATTCTTCCTCGTTACCTTATTCAACTCGCGATAGTCCACACACAAACGAAGGGAACCATCTGCCTTATTGGCAAACACAACTGGTGCTCCCCACTCGGAGACACTCCTTCTAATAAATCCCTTCTTCAAAAGATTGCTGACTTGCACCCCGAGCTCTCTCTGCTCCCTTGGTGCCATACGATGAAGTGGCATCACTATAGGTTTGGCATCATTCACTAAATCAATACGGAACTCAATCTCTCGGTGTGGTGGAAGCCCGGTCACCTCCTCGAAGACGTCCGGATACTGTCCAACCACGGGCACATCTGACAGCTCATCCTGCGGGATGTCAAGGGAATTTACAAAACTAGCCATAACCTCATCACTAGGTAGACTACCAAACACTACCCTCCGCCCATCATCCGCCCTAACTATCACCAAAAAGCCCTCACAGTCTACCACCACCCCGTATCTTTGGAGCCAATCGACTCCCAATATAATGCCATACCCAGTAAAGCCCAAAACAAAGCAATCACAAACATACATCCATGACTCGATAAGACCAAATTCCTGCAAACCATACTAAGGCTAGTCGAACCACCAATCGGGTTCGTCACAACCAATGGTCTATCGACTATCTCGGGTTCCAGTCCCAACCTATCTACCAAGTCACTAGATATGAAGTAATGGGAAGCCCCAGTATCAAACAAAACTCGAACTAGTACATCATAAATAGAAAGCATACCTTGAATAACAACATTCTTTCCTTTCTCCGCCGCAGTTGGGGCATTCGACGAAGAAGGAACAACATCAATAGCATATGCTTTCACAATCTGCTTCTCCTTAAGAGGTTGCTGACACTTATCCTTGAAATGTCCCACTTGACCACAGTTGAAGCACTTCTTATCCGCTGGCTTGGCCCGACAATATTTGGCATAATGGTCTTTCTTACCACAGCTGAAGCACTCAACATCCTTCTTGTTCTTTTTCTGGCCACCCTTAGATTGGTCCTGCTTCCTCTTATTCTGAGAGTTATTCTTGCCTCCACCGCCTGCTTGCGGCTTTGGCCCTTCTGCAGATGCAGCCTCATTCTTTGACTTAGGGTAAAGACTCTCTGATCTCAAAGCTTTCCCCATAATCGATTCAAAAGTCTCATCGATATGGTTGATAAGCCTTTCCCCCAAGTATCCATCCAAAACAGTAATGAACTTCTCATTCTTCTTCTCAGGAGTATCGATAAGAGACAGTCCATACTTCGACAAAGGGTCGAACTCAGCAATATAGTCAGAAACTGCCCTACCACTCTGCTTGAGTTCCAAGAATCTCTTAAACAACACTGACTTCTGGGCAGCTGGAATGAACTTCTCGCTAAAGCGAGCCTTGAACTGATCCCAAGTAACCTGATCTTCGGGAGTAGCTGTTCTAATGGCATTCCACCAATTCATCGCTTGCCTTTGCAGTTGACGAGACGCTAGCCTTCTCTTCATCGCATCCTCAAGACCCAAGTCATCGAAGATACGGTCATAGCTATCCATCCAATCTTGAACATCTGTGGCCGACTCCGTCCCGTGGAATGGCTTCCCACCAAGGTTAGTCTAATCCTTGCACAACTTGGCGAAATCTACCGTAGGCGCCTGCACTAGTGGGCCAACACCAATTCCGGGATTAGGAACCGCCCCTTGCACTTCTCTAAGCATGTCTCTCATGAGGTCAGTAAACATCGCCCTCATGTCAGCGGCATTCCCATTATTGGCTCCCCTACCAGCACCTCTAGCATATCGGCTCATCGTCAATCTATAAAAGGGGAAACGATTAATGACCCCATAGTGGTGCTAGTGCAGTGCGACTTCATTCTTATACTACCAATAGTATATATATATAGCTTTCGAAAACCAAAGTAATCACAAATACGCGCTCTCATATACGTACTATCTCTCCCTAGTGTCTTTCCCTAGGTTAACTACGCAACCTAGAGCTCTGATACCAAATGTGATGGCCTGCCCGCACCATCCGACATTTACTCCAAAGATGCGCTATACACATGTCCAATTAGCACGGAATGGGTCGTCAGAAGGAAAGGGAAGAAAGAAATGAACTAACAAGGAACCTGTAAAATGTCTCACAGCGCATAGGATAAAATATAATAATAACATACTTGACAGAAAACAAGTGAGACAGTGCATAAGCTGAAACAACTAACATAGCAGCGGAAAAATGTAAGTACAACTTATGGTCCAAAGTTAAACATTATTACAACTTTTCAAACTGTCTCAAAGCAAAAACAAGATAAAGGAGGAACACTACTAATGCCCAAGTAGCGACCACCAACGACACAGGGAGAATATCTATATATCATATGTGGAAGCCTCTTGCCCGCCTCCGAATCAGCTACTCGCGCATCACCAGCTAACCTGTCTCTAGTCTGCTCGTGTGAGCACCCAGAGTAATAAGAGGAGACATAAAACTCTGCCTGGTATGAGCGATAAGCATCTAAACAGAACAATAACAGGTAGACTAAAACATACCTGAACCTGGACCTGCAACCAAAGAGTTAGCACTACATACTGTACAATACTCTAAGGTGCCATATCAAACGGTGTAAAGGTACGGAGGTGGGGGGTGTGCATGTCATAGTGATGGAAAACAATCAAACATAGCATCCATCCTCACATCTCTCACTCAGTGCGTAAAGCATACGATATTCACCACTTCGATCACCCAACACACCTTGCTACGATCACTTTTCCCCATGGAGTCATAAATGGCTTCACTGCACTGATAACGTAGCCACTAGTCCTTTGCTATGTCCACTTGCCCCATGGAGTTATTCACCCCATCTGCGCTGGCTCATAGCCTTACCAATCCTTTACTATGTCCACTTGCCCCATGGAATTATTCACCCCATCTGCGCTGGCTCATAGTCTTACCAATCCTTTACTATGTCCACTTGCCCCATGGAGTTATTCACCCCATCTGCGCTGGCTCATAGTCTTACTACGCATCACCTTGCCCCTCAAGTCATAATGACTCTACTGCACTGATAACGTAGTCTTGCTACCATCACCTTGCCCCTCGAGTCGCAATGACTCTACTGCACTGATAAATAGCCCTTCATCCATTTTTAGTAGTGAATCAAAGTTATGAACATCGACGACTCCTTAGCACACGTCCCGCAGTAAAGCCCAACCATGAAGTGAACTCATCGGTTCCCAATTGGATCCTGAGCTCTAACTTCCCATATTGGGCTACCTTTGCACCTCGGGTTATTGGTCAATACTGGGTCGGGTCGGGTCCCCCTTCAAGCCATCGGTTCGGGTCGGGTCCACTACGCTGCGTCAGTTCATGGTCCTCCTCTGGTACGGTTCGGTTCAGGTCCACTCCATCACGTCGGTTCGGGTCGGGTGTCCCACTTCGGATCGGGTCGGGTGCCATCTCCCATCCCGTTCGTGCTTCCGCTCCGATCAGCTCCCTCGCCCTTCATTTGTTCCGATCCGATCCTCCTCCTTTAGCCGCTCTGATCCCCCTCCTTTATCCGATCCGGTCCCAGTATTGCTAGCATGGCCTTCCTTTTTGCCAGATTTCTCAAGTGTCAAGTTCCGAACCGATCGAATCCCTTGCCCAGTTCACTTATCCGATCTGAGCGACCATATCCGATCCGATCCGAAACCTGCACTGTTTCCTGAAGCTTTTCCAGCAAGTGTTTACGCCATTCGACGACGTTTTCGACCATTCTAACTATTGAAATCAATCACAAAGCATATCATACAGTTATAGCAACATGCATAATCAATCACAAACATAAAAACATCAACAGGATAGGTTAAAATGGATCAAACACACCCAAAACCCCATATTTCCCCTTAAGCATGTTTAGGTGAAACTAATGATAGGATTAATAAAACTTAACCAAATTAACCCAAACTCATCTCAGAGGTCTAAAACATCATTTAAGAATTTATGAACATTTTTCCAGAATTTTATCAAGTTTAAATTCGCTAATTAACACTAATTACCCTTAATTAGCCATAATTAGTGCAAAACTATGCAAATCCCTCACCTTAGCCACAAATAAACTAAAATATGAAATAAATCTCTGATTTGATGCGAATCCCAATGCTAAACGGTAGCTCCAATGTTGATTTGGTGTAGATCTCCCTTGATTTGATGTTGCTAAGCTTAATCCTTGATTAGGAGATGATTTGGAGGTGATTTAGAGGTTGGAGGCCATTTTTAGGGTTTCTTGAAGATAAGTGGAGGCTAGAAAACTGAAATGGAATGATTCTCTAACTCATTTCAGCCTCCCCATAACCCTAATCCCGAAATGAGTTATGGGCCTATTCACTAATCACCCTATTTGGCCTGGTTAAGCAGTTTTTCACCTTCCAAACCTTAATTCAGCCATATCTCCCAAACTTTAAGTCCGTTTGGCTATTATGAACACTCTACGAAAAGGTAAACCATCAAACGAATCTAATGGAAGTGGTTTCAGGTCAAAATTCCTTTTCAATCAAAAGTTATGGCCAAAACAAGATAAGCTAGGGGCAAAATGGTCATTTAAAAATCAACAAAAATCATGAACATGCGAAATGACCCTAATGGATGTTTCCCAAAGTTACATGATCATACGACTTCATACGGGAAAGAAATAAATATCCTACGATCCTCCGATGCGTAGAATGCAGGTCGTTACAGATCCCCGGGTGGGTCGACCCTGGGGTCGATCCTAGGGTCACCCCCATGGGGTATGGGTCGCCCCGAACGGCTCGATCACCCATGTGGTTTCTCACTCTCTGATTTTGAATATTCTAGACTGGTTTGTTTATATATATTTTTCTTATATGTACACAAACGTCAAAGCTTAATAACTTCTTCATACGATGTCTGTTTTCCGCAAACTTGGAGTCTATCTTAAGCAGAATTCCAAGACGAACACAACGGTACAATATGTTTTACTTAATTCCCAATATTTAATTAAGTATTATTTAGTTTATTGTTATAGTGTCCTTTGATATTACGGGGTGTTACATTCTCCCCTACTTAAAGGATTTCGTCCTCGAATCTCCATGTTACGAAGAATGTATATCCTAACAACCACGTCCACCTACTCATTCATAAATCATAGGCATCCATTGTCCTTAAAAGATTTCTAATGCTTATATAAACATATGCGATAGTGTGTGTATATGTCCTTACACTAATGCGAAAAATCAGGTGGTCTACTGATTCAGTCGACCTCCTTAATGCAATGTATGTTGGTGCCATGAATTCAGCATGTATGCAAATAGTCCTAGTATATCATGTAAATGCTATATGTGTGCACAATCATCCATCCAAATGCAACATTCAAGTGATGATACATCCATTTCTATCCATAAAAAAATGCATACACATCCATATGCAGTAGGAGAGTGATTGAGCCGATCTAGTGCCTAGTGTGTAGGTATATATGCATCCTCGAGTAACCACTAACAAACACTTGCATCCATCAAACATAACATGTCTCAAACACATGTTTACATCCTTTGGTTTCCTACCTAAAGGTCGAAGATTCGATCGATATGATATACAAAGATGACAGAAGCAAGTACGAGTAAAAGCTTTGGAAAAAGAAGTTAAGAACATCCCCTTGAAAAGAAAAGGGTATGAAGCATGGTTCTTGTCTTCAGACTCCCAAGTTGCATCCTTGCGGTCTCCGCCCCATTGAACTTTCATCAACTTGACCTCTCAGCTGTGTATCTTCTTAACCTATGATCCAAGAATACGGGTAGGAACTTGTCTAACTATCGCTTTCCGTTCTACCTCTACTTCCTTAAGCCTACTCGGCTCAACTACTTCTGCGGTATCATGCAGACACTTCCGCAAATGAGAAATGTTGAAAACATCGTGAACACCTTCCATTCTCTCTGGTAGCTTTATTCTATAGGCCATTTGACTTATTCAATCCACTATGGGAAATAGCCCTACAAACCTTGGTGCCAATTTCCCTACAGATCCAAAGCGAACCACATTCCTCAGAGGTGATACTTTGATGAAAACCACGTCTCCCACCTCAAACTCAATATTGGTCCTTCTCTTATCTGTGTATGACTTCTGCCTGTCCTGAGCTGTCTTCATGCATCTGAGGATAAGATCAATCTTTTTTAAGGTTTCCCAAACCATCTCAGGTCCAAGTAGAAGCCTATCTCTGCTGTCTCAATTTGAGATCCTTCTGTGAGGACAGATACTTGTGCGACTTATGGTCTGTGTATAATTAGAACCTTTCCAAGCAGATACTGTCGCCAAATCTTAAGCGCGAATACTATAGCAGCCAATTCTAAATCATGGGTAGGATCGTTCTTCTCGTGAACTTGCAACTGTCTACCACCATAACATACTAACCTTCTCTCTTGCATCAAGACAACACCAAGGCCTGTACACATGCATCAGTGTATACTATGAACACCTAGTTCCCGTCAGGCAAAGTCAGAACCGGGGTTGCCGTTAGAGCCTTCTTTAATCGCTGAAAAGAATCCTCATAGTCTATATCCCATGAAAAGCTAATTTTTCCTTCGTTAGTCTAGTGAGTGGGGCCAATATCTTTGTGAAGTTCTTAATGAACTTCCTATAATAGCCTGCTAAACCAAGAAAAGTCGTCACCTCTATTGCATTCTTTGGAATCTTCCAATCTTGTACTGCAACTACTTTCACGGGATCCACTACTATCCCATCCTTGGAGAACACATACCCTAGAAATCTCACTTTCTTTCTCCAAAAATGACAATTGGAGAATTTCTCCTTAAGCTCGTGCGCTCGGAGAGTCTTCAAAACTTCCCCTAAATGTTGGGCATGCTCTTCCTCGCTCTTCGAGAAGATCGGAATATCATCCACAAAGACCTCAACGAACTTATTTAGAAACTTTTGGGATACCTTTCTCATCAAATCCACAAAATACGTTGGTGCATTCGTCAACCAAAAAGGCATGACTAGCCAATCGAAGAAACTATCTGGAGTTCTGAAAGCGGTCTTGTCTGTACTATCCTAGGCCACCCTCAACTGATAAAAACCCGTGGCCAAGGCTATGTTAGAGAAAACAGATGCACCAACAAGCTGGTCAAATAGATCATCTATCCTAGGAAGTGGGTGACGATTCATCTTAGTGAGTTTATTTAACTATCTGTAATCCATGCATAAGCGAGGCGAGCCGTCTGCCTTAGTTGTAAATACAACCGGCACACCCCATTCAGATATGCTTTACCTAATAAACCCCTTCTCAAGTTGCTCCCTTACTTTCTTGCTGAGCTCCCACCTTTCCTTAGAAGCCATGTGGCGCACAAGCAATGTGACTGGCTTCGCATTGTCCACCAAGTATATCCGAAAATCGATCTCGCGTCTCGAAGGTAAGCCCATAACCTCCTTAAAAACATCTGAATACTCACATACTACCGGTACAAATCATAGATCATCGACAGATGCTTCAAGTGATTCTAGGAAACTAAGCATGACGGACCCCTTTGGGTCACAAGAAATCTTGAGAGTTCTTCCGTGGAAAATGAAAAGTCTAACGACCCTCTTCTCACAATCCAGAATGGCACCATACATGGCTAGCCAATCCATCCTTAGAATCAAACCATATCCCATAAAACCAAGCACATATGCGTCGCACTCAACTTGACGCCCAACACATATATTCTCAAACCCCGACAAATCATAGAAAGATGAGCCATGCCCTCAATAGGGTTTGAGACAACAACGAGATCCAAAACCATACTAGTACTAAGGTGTAGAGACCCAATCCACAGAATCATATATAAAAGAATGTGAAGTGCCATAACCAAAAAGAGTCCTAACAGGATGATAGGAAAGAGAAATAAAATCTTCAACAGAAACTTTACTACCTCCGTCTGGTCCACTACCCTCGAAAGCATGCACCGGCTCTCCAGATGGTCCTGTCTTTTGCCCTTGTCTATGCTTCTTCGGGCATTCCTTAGTATAGTTTCCAACTTTACTATAGTTTAAGCAAACGTTCTTACTTTTTCGGAAATCTTTGACCAAATGACCCAAGCGTTTACAACCAAAACATTTCTTAGAGAAATTACCTAATCGCGAGGGTGGAGGAACAACGGCTGCAGCTAGGGGTGGGACATCTCCTTGGATCCTGATAGGTGTCGTAGCCTTAAGATACATATGGAACCAATCCAATACATGAACGCCCTCGGGAATATTTGGTTCCCCAGACATGCTGAAACAGAAAGGAAGAAGGATTCAAACAGAGAATCGAGAGATAATTTATACGGCTTTGGGGAATTTATTTTTCAAAATAGACTTTTCTTTGAAAGTACTTCCATTTTGAAACCTTTTGCAAAAAAAAAAAAAAAAAACATTTTATCCGATCTTGTAACCTTCAGCTCTGATACCAAATGTGTCACCCCACGTCCGTTAATGTCACTCTTTTTGTCAGAATGCATTAAGTTCCATGAAGCGTTATAGGTAAATAGAAAAACAAACATCACAAGACAGATATTAAATAGCAGCGGAATTTAAAACTTTTTTTTAAATAGAAAACATCGTGGTCCAAAATCCAGTTACAACATAGGTCTGTAATACAGAAAACCCATTACATCAAATTAAAATATCTGCCTTGTACTAAAATCATCAGAGTACGTACAGTAATATAAAATCATAGTCCCCAAAAATAGCCATAGTAAGGTGAACAGGTAATCAAATCGGTACATCTAAGCAGCTTCAAGCAGAAACAAAAGAGAGGATCTTAATCAAGCCTGAGTATTCCCATCCTGAGAACCTTGAGGGGGAAGGAAGAGAAAGAAAAGGAAACAAAACGGGTCAGGCATAAAGTTTGGCGAGTCTAGTTAATTTTAGCATATAAACAAGTAAAAGCATCATGACCGGTATAAAAGCTGGATGAGAGATAATAGTGTCACATGATAGGTAAAACAAACTGAACAAGATAAGAAGGATGAATAGAACTGAACAAATTACACTTCTCAATTACTTTTCTCTACACCAATACTAGTATAACAAAAACAGAATGATCCCAACAGAAACAAATGGTAGACTTAGGTGAAGTTCTAGTGATGGGTTTTTACCCCCAAACGATAATAATAGGCAGCCCAACAGAAATAATGGGTGTTACTCCAAACGATAATAATGGGTTCTTAAACAGGCAGGACTAGATGTACCCTAATTACTACCCCCAATCGATTGACTCCCTATCCCGTAGATACCCTGTGCTAGCCCCACAGTAGGATGTATCACTTCCTAAAATGGCAACCCCTTCCCCCGATAGGCATAACCATATCTACTGATGTCACAACATCTTACTTTCCTGATCAGTCCGGACCCATGCATGCACATAACTCCGTTGGAATGCTTCGTCAACACCCCCACCCTTATGAACCTCTTATAATTAGCTCAGTAAGCATGCCCCTGACACCCACCTAGTTCTAGGTCCCCCTTTGGATACCAGTATGGGTTAATGACTGATACAGTTCCCACACAACAGATGATACATGCCACCCCCTAGGCTTGCATCCCCACTACTAGGATTTCGAAAGGTGATGCTTAACAAACTAACAAGCCTGCATGACCCCAACATATAAAACATGTTAAGTTTATCGGATTTATATAACCCCCACATATTTAACAAATTTACAGATTTAACAGGTTTAATTAACCCCGCAGATTTAACAGGTTTACTTAACCCTACTGATTTACTTAACCCCTTACCTTTAGATTGTAATTAATGAAAGTAATCTACAATCTTTCCCCATATTGTAATTAACGAAAGCAATCAACAATCTTTTATCCTCGGATTGTAATTAACGAAAGTAATCTAGAATCCCTTACTCCAAGATTGTAATTAACGAAAGTAATCTACAATCTTTTATCCCTGGATTGTAATTAACAAAAGTAATCTACAATCCCTTACTCATAGATTGTAATTAATGAAAGTAATATACAATCTTTTATCCTTGGATTGTAATTAATGAAAGTAATCTACAATCCCTTTATATTATTCATTGTCTAGTTCCATAGTTACAATAACATGTTTTACTTAATATGTAATTAAGTATACTTCATCTCAATTCACTTGTTTTCTAATTAACACGTAATTTATTAATTGTGATTAAATATAACTTATTTCACCTTATATATTCACCTCGTTCTTTCTTATTTAATCATAATTCTGTCTTATACTATCACTCCAACTTGTCATTGTTTACTTAATAAATTAGTTCTCTTAACTATGGTTTACTAATAAGTTTCTTTTCCATTTATTATAACTTATATTATAATTTCCACTTATCCTTAGGACATGTCTACCTATTATATAACATTTTCATTAATACAATTAGTTATAATAGGTTATTATCATTCCCCGTTCATGTACGTTAATGTACTAGACCTCTCATATTAAGTTGACCATTTGTGGATGTTGGATATGTCAGGCGGTTCCGGGCAGACTTCTACCACAAGCTGGACTTAACCTCATGTCTGAGCACAGTTGCATGTATATTTATGCACTAGACCCCTCACATTAAATTAATCACTTGTGGATGTTGGATTTGCCGGTCGGTTTCGAGCAGACTTCTACCACAAGTTGAATTTAACCTCGTGTTTAAGTGCGGTTTAAATTTCTTAATTTCCATAATTGTATTAACAATATTTTTGGTCTAATAATCCTATTTAGGAATTACTCATGCTCATCATAGGCTTTTCAATTAAAAAATTCAGTTTCAATATATTTCAGTAGATTAGTCATTTTAACAGATTAAACATCTCTGCAAGTTACAACAGGTTACTTACCGTTTCATTAACATGTTCCTCTTAATCTTAAATTAAACCTACATATTTATATGCCCCTAAATTATGGTCATATTTCGCAATATATCATATGCCCCATGTTTTAGTCTTACATTATAGTATAGGTTATGCCACCAAATCCTAGTCATGATTCATAATACAAGTTATGCCCCAAATCTAACTTCCCCAACCATTCCCAATTTTGTCCGTTCATATACTTCAGCGATAGTCCTAGGCTCGAAGGTAGCTTAGGCTACAAAAAAAGGGAAAGAGGGAGAGAAGAGAACAGAAATAGGCATAATAATAGAATAGGAATATGATAACAGAAATAGGCATATCAAAAATAGGCTTATATAAGAACTGAACAATAGGTCAGGTGTACAGAGGAATACATGTAATGACAGATCTGTTTAGGTATGAATCGGATTCTTAGCAGGCATAGGTTTAGATCCAGATTTATTAAAATGTTAGTCTTACTTGTTAAATGCTTATATCTAAAAGCAACATAAACTCACAGAGACTCTAAAAAAATGAGAAAAGAGTGTTGATGTTGTAGCAGAGATTCTTGTATAAGTAGAAGTCGTTGTTGCAGAAGAATAGGCTAATTCAATCTGAGCGGGTGCAGCATCTAGTTGTCACCATTATTTTATGTAAATAAAACAATAGAAATGAGGTCCTACTTATAGCCTTAAGCCAATGAATCGGGTCAAGAAACAAGTCCAGGTTCAAAAAATGTATCTGGCCGGACACCGGGTGGGTCGACCCCGGGGTCGACCCTAGGGTCAACACCCCTTTGTGTGGGTCAACCCTAAGGTCGACGCCCATGGGGAATGGGTCGACCCCCAACGGGTCGATCTCCCGCATGTTTTCCTGCTCTACGATTTTGAATTATTTTGAATATTCTGGAATGGTATGTTTATACAGATTTTGCTTATATATATACAAACCTCAAAGCTTAATAAATTCTTCATACGATGTCCGTTATACGCAAACTCGGAGTCTATCTTAAGCAGAATTTCGAGACAAACACAATGGTACAGTCCGTTTTACTTAATTCCCAATATTTAATTTAGTATTCTTTATTTTAGTTTTATAATGTCCTTTGAAATTACGGGATGTTACAATATTCTTTAGAATTGATTGCCTAATTGGCAAAGAAAATTTACAGTAATTACGAATAATATATGGAATAGGAATTCAATATCTAACTCAAAAATAAAAAGGGAAATTTTGGTAGTGGATTGAGTTAGTTAGATTTGAGGAAAATGATATATTTTTATAACGACAAATTACTGAAGAAGTAGTTACAAGAAAAGGAAAAGAAAAAGGGATTAGTGTGAAATTGGTATTCTTTTAGCATATTGCATACTAATTGAATAAAGTGCACATATATATATATATACACACACACACTTAAAATAAAGAAAATGACTTGAAATCACGGATCTAAGTCGGTGTGCCTTATGGAAATAAACCATTATATCTTTCCATAAATCAAACAAATGAGGTGCGTGAAAGGTTTTCCTAAAATAAAGGAAATGTACATGATAGTAATTCAAGAATAGATATATTATAATTACATGGAAAATTTACAATAATTGGGAAATTGTAAATAACTGCACTAAGACATGAGGTTAAGTTCAACTTGTGGTAGAAGTCTGCCCAGAACCGCTTGGCAAATCAAGCATCCACAAGTTGTCCGCTTAATGTGAGAGGTCTGGTGCATAAACATACATACATGAATATATGTATATAATGTAAAATAAATAAATGACATTAATTGTAATGAATGAATGTTACAACAGTAAAAGTTTGGTTAATGTTAAAGAACCAAGGAAAATGCGATGAACGGGGAATATAACCTATTATAATTAATTACATTAATGAGAATGCAATATAATAGGTAGGCTTGTCCTAGGTACAAGTGGAAATTATGACATGGGTTTTAATAAATAAAAAAGGGAATTTATTAATAAACCTTAGTTAAGAGAACTAAGTTAATAAGTAAACAACAACGATAGGTTGCATAAGATTCTTGATAAATAAGGAATAATGAGGCGAACTTACAGAATGAAATAAGATGTATTTAATTATATGTATTAAGTAACATTTTAACCGAAAACATGTGGATTGAGATAAGATATACTTTATACATTAAGTAGAACATGTTATTGTAACTTGTAAACATAAAATTGGACAACGAATTACATGGTAATAATGTAAAGGGATTGTAGATTACTTTCGTTAATTACAATCTATAGAATTACATGTTGTGGGGTTATTAATGAACTTGAATGGGTTAAGTTATATCACTGAATTAATAATCGATAGGGGTCCTGTAACGAACCGGGATTTTCGACTCCGAAAATCAACATCAACTACCATGTTGACCATTCAGACATCGAACATTCCAGATCATTTATAGAAAGAAGTTAGAGGGTGAGAATAGATAAGATAGAAATATTAGAATAGAAGAAGAAGAAACAACACCACAGAGTCTCACATCGCAGCGGAACAAAATATAATACAGAAATAAATCTTTATTGAAAGCTTTAAAATACTTACAATATCAGAGTACACATCTGGACAGTGATAACACACAGCGGAATACTAGTAATATCATACGTCTGGACTCTTCCAGCTCGTCTCTTCACAGCAGTCGATAACTTGAACCTGTACAACCCGGTCTAACCCGAGCATTTACAAAACACCGGGTCAGTCTGGTGAACCAGAGTGAGATAAACTCGCACAGTAATAAGGGTGAATCATCCAATCATGATTTTAAAGTTCAAAACCTTTTCAAAAGAAAAGGATAATCGTAAGACCAAATCCACACATAAACACAGACGGTTTTTACCTTACGATAACCCAAACCACTTTTGGAATCAATATCTTTTCTGATATTATAATAATGTCTAAATACAAGTAAATAGAATCTAGTAGAACGCTTGCATCTCACGCTCTACATATATAGTATACAATCAAAAACCGCGGGCGCTTATTGGAGATTGGATTCCAACTTGACAAGGTATGGGTCCACCTTCCGATAGTGTATCTCTAGAGACGAATACACTGGGTTCAACAAGAACTTCTTGCAACCCGGCCCTCACATGACCGACCACTCATTTCGCTTGAGTGTATCGAATGTATATCACCGACGGTTGGGATCAGCAACCGTCTCCCGACAAGGGACAGCATCGAAACATAGATTTAAGAAACAAATAGGATTTCCTCTAGATAGGTGATCATACACCCTAATGGGAGCGACCCACATAGCCATGCTGCCTGCCCGATTTTTGTCATCTCCCGGTTGATGAGGCTTGAGGTCAGAACTTATCTTTGAACATCTGGTCACCATTCACTTTGAATGCCACGTCGTCAAATCCATCAGATATCACTAATTGACATCCACAAAAATACTCTAGCAGTTAAGCTAAGAGAACGGCGATTCCCCGCCAACACTATAGCACGTTTGAAGAAATCAACGTACGTGATCCTTCGGAAATACTCTGTCAGACATTCGTCCATATACGTCATCCAGGAACAGGATGAACCGAAGGCACTCTCCTACTGCACCCATATAGGAATCACCCCATGGATCAGTAGCGAGAAGTCCTTGCAACCCATAGATTCCAACCACGACAGAATCACAGCTTATCTCTGCTTGCCAGGCAGAGAGTATTAGTGGTTCTTCCGTTTATGAAAATCAACGGTCTTCACAGCACCATCTCGACCATCTTCTGATATCTTCACGTATTTGTTGGTCGGAATGGTTTTCGAATATAAATTCGATCCCGGTCTTTCCATACCAACAATCGCATTGGACAGATTTGATAGTCGGTGTTTTAACTATCAAAATAAACAGTGTTTCAAACATGACACTCCAATGAGTTCAATGGTTCAGTATTCAGCATCACTTGGCCTTTTGACAAACTGATTTACTTTTTGTTAAATTAAAACTTCTAATTCTTTAATTATTCAAAAATATGATATTTGAATAACTCCAATTCGATTTAACTCTAATCGATAAACTAATATTTGACTTAACTCCATTCGCTTGACTCTAGATCACAACGATCACAATGGTTACGCCTAATTCCCTTAGGAAACATCCGACCGCCGTAGGCTATCTGTAGCCCTGCGAATTACGCTAGCAGTCGTACGCAATGGCAACTTACCTTGAATACTATGTTTGACTAACTCTAGCTCGAATAACTATATTCAATTACCCACTTAAATCTTCTTTCAAATCATCTTTTAAATTCGGAAATCCATTAGTTTTAACAAAGAAATTTATAGCACATATGTTATAACAATAGTGTTATAATTACTATTTAGATTTACAAAACAACAGCGCTATAATCGCTGTTTAGGTTTACAACCCATTTACTATAGCAAAAGCTCTACAAACGCTATATTAGATTTACAAAACATATGTTATAATAACAGCGCTAAAATCGCTGTTTAGATTTTCAAAACATATCCACTAACGTCTCTTACGATTTACCAACTAATACTATCTTCAGATAATCCCGATGTTGTTCAAGTTGGGGTATTATAATTACCTCTCAGACCTTGATCAACAACGTTCTTATCCTCAGATAAATGTCAGTTGTAATCCAACACCAAAATTCCACTCCAGTCTCAAAACAAATCCCATTTATAAATTGGGTTTATTTATACAATCTTATGACCCATTTCTTTATCCCCAATTTCACTTTCTACCGATCTCCTTTCAATTATTTTCAACCCTTATCCACTTTGGAGGTCTTATTTCCCTTGTCCCGTTTTTACTTGATTTCACTCTCACGTAACGTTAATGTAAAGTTAACGCTTTACACTTTAAATCTCACTTAAAACCTCTGGTTTATAATAAACCCTTTTATCGTAATCTCCTTTCATATAATTGAGTACGTTTATTTCCTTTCACCATTCAATTGGCTTGCATCTCACATTCAGTAACCTTTTAAATGAATTCCCATTTAAAAATATATTCCTAAATTTATCATTAATTAAAATAATAACTTATTTCAAACATTAACTACTTTAGTAGTTAATCCCTTTACTAACTAAATTAAATATTAAATCCCTTTTAAATCCTTATTTAAATTCAAACAATATTCATTTAACTATTTTAGTCAAAACACATTAACTTGATAAACAATTCTAATTCCAAACGGTCGATTTAATTAACTCAAAAACTTGATTATCTCATTAACCGATTTCAACAATCCTCGCTTTAAATTAATTAAAAATATAATTAATTTAGATAGATTCTAATTATTTGTTTTCTTTACAAAACAAATTTTCAAGGTTTAACCATTTAATTCATTTCTTATTCTTCAACTGGTAAATCTGGTTAACATCAGCATTTGCTTTGCAAAATAAATTCATAACAAATCAAAGTCTTAAACAAATAAAATATTTATCTCACTTTGATAACTTTTATTCAAAATAATATCTTTCAAAAATCTATCTCCAGTTATAAAATACATTTTATAACTTTATCTTTATCGACTCACCTGACGGTGAATCAATATTTATAAAACGATTGATTTCATAGGCCATACACTGCCAAATACCCAACCAATATCCCCCATTGGTTTAAACCAAACAGATGTTGAATATTCAGTTAATAAACAATAATCAAATCAATCAGCCAAACATATCAGTTCATATATAATAACATGAAAATAAATAATACATTTGAGGGATCCAGTTGGGTCCCTCCAACCTGTTCTTCCCTGTATTCAAAACGGTTATCTCAAATCAGACGGTTCAGTTTTGTTTAACTGATAAATTAAATAACGACCATTTAACATCAACCATGAGTAATTCAACCATTTGAAACACGTTTATAAATAAGCGTGACCAATAAGGTAAGTTACCTTTATTGGAATCAATCGTTAAAAATAACGATTTGGTATTTCACTGAAATTAAACACAGTTTAATTTCATCAGATAAATCAACAAACGAATGTATAATTAGCAAATGGGCAACCATCAGCAAGCAGAGCACACAAAATAAAAACCCCAATTTATGTAAAATATAAATAGGGTAACTGAGTGAGTTTAACTCACCTTCGACTATTATTCGTTGGCAGAACGGTTCGTTTTACACACCACCGATGCGTTTACTCTGTCCGTTCCCATCCAAAATCTTACGTCCGTTGGCATGGGTCCGCTGCTCCTGGTTTGATCTAGTTCTGATACTATATCCAGCCATGTTTAAAACACTCCAATTTTTCTTTCAGTATACTGCTACCGTATACTGCTACCGCCTTTATTTAGCATTGGACACCTGATGTTTTGCTCCACTTAGTAAACAGGACCAACCGCTCTTTTCTTTCCGCACTTTTGTTCCCATCCCTTCCACCGAAGCATGCTCCGGTAACATACTCCAAACCCAACCTTAATGCTCACGCAACACTCACCTTCTAAACGCGAGCTCCTCACATTTTACCACACATGAACACCTTCCCACCATCCCACTGTTTCGTCCTGGCCACTCCTTTACATTTTTTTTTTCAACGTGAAAGCCCAAAACTCGTCAGCCCACAACACCCCTAAAGACCCGTCCTCTCCCACTCTCCTACTGTAAATCCATTAGCACCCATCCCATGTTTCCTTGCTCACGAACGGGATTCAAAACCCCATGCTGCTCCTTGGATCCCCACCCTCCAGTCATTTGGCACCATGCACCAGATCAGTACTCATACATGCACAGATATTGGTCCATTAGTTTCGAAACCTGATGTATATAAATATATTTTCTTTTAGTTTTCTATTCTTTGTTTTTGTGCTGCGAAGATAAAGGCGAGGGGGGGTATTTATAGAACGAGCAAGCTTGGTGGCCACGAAAACTTGGCAGTCACGGTTTAGGATTTTTAGCTTTGCAGTGTAGATTAGCTTTCAGTGAGTTTTCGTTTCAAAATGTTTGAGTGATGTAACAGTGAAAATATAAGACGAGAATTTGCAGTTGATTTGAAATTTGCCTGTACTTAAGCATATGGAAGAAATTTGAGAACACAGACAATATGTTGGCAAATCATAGCATATGTCTATGCTTTATTTTTCGTGTTTCGTGTACTTTGGAACGGTAGAATTTGGGGTAGGTTACAGCACAAGTTATTTTCAACCGCTTTTTTTTTCCGGATGCATGTGTGTTTTCAGAAAAACACAACGTGGGGAGGTTCGTACATGGACAGGTTGGCTTGAGTAAATTTATACTATATGCTATATTCTATTGGATGCTTGTCCTTGTATTTGCAATAGAACACGGTGTATCTTTCATATTTGTTTTGATTTGAGTATTTCTATTTACTGATAAAAAGGTTATTCTCAGTATAAAAATATATTTCAGATCCAATGGGACAGGTTTCGTCGAAATCCGAGGTCGTATGAAAAAATTTCCTTTATGAAACCGGAAATGAACACACGTTTAATTTTTCCACAGTCACCAGATAAATCAAATCAACTCGAAACTGCGAAGTCTGATAATAACTTTTCGATACAAACCCAATGACACTAATTTCGTCGCATTCTGAGACTGTTGCCCCGGTAAGCTGTTTTTACCCCGAACCGCCCTACCCTTTTTAATGCCAAATTTCTCGATCTCTAAAAACAACAAACTATATATCTATCCTGACTCTAATCGACGATACGAACTCAACGGAACTGCTTTCGTGGCCTAATTCGATCATCTGCTCCAGTTACATTCAAATATCCTTTTATTTATTTAAATACACGCTATAGAAAATGAACGAGCGTTTACGGCTACCGTGGTCGCATACGATATTGGTTTTCCACGCAATTCACCACCGTACAATAATTTAGCGATACGGTTCTAATGAAACTGATTTCATCGAAATCTGAATCCGTTTGCAAAATGGCCATTTTAAAGGCCTATAATTTAATAACGATTGTCCATAGCTACTATTTCAAAATTTGATTTGGCCATAACTTACTATCAACAACACGAAATCTGGATTTTTCTCTTTCATATGAAAATTATCGTCAATACGGTTCCAACGTTTCTTGTTTCACAGAAATCCGACTTATATGTACACTACACCCTTTCCTACCGTTCCTTTGAGATAGCATAAGATCTGCTCAAGTGCCAACCAGTGCTGAATAGTAGGGCATGACATAAACTGACTCATCACACTTACTGAATAGGCTATGTCTGGTCGAATCCTGTATTCTCAGTTGAAGTTCAAAACTCTATATTGCGAACTGCAGCGCCATTTCAGGCTCGATTTATATTATATATAAATTATAACGTTCAACTTTGTTTTAATAACGAATTCAATATTTAATTTCATTAATATTCCCAACATAATATCTAAAACTAATTTAAATATTCATATTCAAATGGTCGAAAAACACGGGTCGTTACAGGTCCATTCCTTAGAGATATAAGGGACTCGGAAAAAATCTGATAACTTGAATAAAAGATAAAATGTGGATAATCAAGTTAATCGGTAAGCTAATAAGATAGAACAAGCGCATGATTAAACAACTAGAAATAGGTTCTAATAACACGTTAGCGTGAGGAGCTTGGACCAGTCCACATGTCTGAAGGTGGAAACCCAAAGGGGTAGATCGTCGAGGTGTTTAGAGGCATGAGAGGAGAACGTCCATCTGATTCTTCTGCTTGCTGGCTCTGTGGGACTGGAAGGAAGCACACGACTTTTGAGGGACGTGGTAGGATACTCTGTTGTGGTCCTCTGTTGTGGTGCATGCTTAAGCTGTACTCGTAGAGGTTGGGTTCGCGCGTTACCACCCGGTGAGTAAACCTTGACTACAACGATAGTTTGGCAGTCTGAAGGCTGTGGCGGTATGACATAGGGGTGATTCGACGATTCGCCTACAAAGAGGCTAGTTAGGACCAAATAAAGGATAATAATAGTCGGGTACCTTTCATCGGCAGTCAATGTGATGCGGAAAGACTAGAGCTAAACCTACAGTCCATCGATCTTTCATTATCGAGACTTTGGTTGCATGATATGCCAATTTGGATGTATATTGTTTGTTAGGGGCTTGTCACTTAGCTCTTGATGTAGTCTTTCATTAGTTAAGGGAGGGGTAGAGGTGAGACCATAGCCACTGAATAAATGCATACCATAGTTTAGATATCTGTACTTTAGGTCTCTTTAGCAGACCTATACAAATATGGAAAAGCTCCTGACCGAGTTTCGTGCATTCAGATGTAGCCCTATTATGGGACTCGGTATATAGTAGACAGTACGTACATGTGAGGATCTAGATACATGCATGCCGCACTGGGTGGTGTATCATAGACATTAAGGCATTACTATATGCTCAGGCATGATTCGACCGAGGAGATTGGATATGGCAGTCCATAAGCTTACGTGACATAGCGATGATAGTTCTGTGCGGAATGTGGCATAGTTATATGGAGCTTCGTATGTCGCTCGGGCGTAGGATGATAGTTGCATATGCTTCCGTAGCGTGATGACAGTGACCATGCGAGAAGGGTACTATAGGAAGTACCTTGATATTGGGGGTAGCTACATATATGCTATATTAGGTTAATCTACTGGGAGGTAAATGGGTATGACGTTTGTATAAAGCCTTGAGTGCTATCAACCCGAAACAACCTAATAAATAAGAAACTGTAACTGAACGGTATATGTAGGATTATTTTAGAATTGTAATATAAAACCAGTCACCAAAACTTATGTTCTGACCCCCTCCTCTTAACATACTTGTAGGTTAGGCTCATGACAGAGATACAATAGCTTTGGATACTGGTTAGGCAGTATTATTCATGGGTAAGGCTATATTTGAATATATTATATTTTATTCTATTCCACTTTAAGATGTTTTCTGATATATGATATTTTTATTATCTCTGTCTTTTCTGCAGGATACCCGACAAGCCAACTCGGGTTTTAATAGATTGAATTTTGAGAAAAGTTCCGTCTATCAGAATTCGAGTTGTTACAGATGATCAGAGAATTATAAGAAAATGTTCAAACTCCTTCCTCGTTATGTTGTCAACACTAGGAAATTGGATTTCCTATCAATATGCTAATTAGTATATTAAAATGATTACAAAAGAATTAATTTCTCTTGTCTTGATCTTGATGAACGATCAAAAAAATGCAAAATTCTAAAACGTTGGTCCTATCTGTTAACTGACCTTTTGGTCTGGTTCCCAAAAGTATGCAAACACGATCGACTCAATATATCGTGTGATATTACACTCCAGAGGCATTGCCAATATCATCTGGGGTCCAGTACCAGAAGACTCGAGTCTGGCCACTAGCAGAATGTCGCATCCCTTGAACGCGACCTCCGTCAGTATCCGTCCGCAGCCGAGCCGAAGGCGAGTCGTGCTCTGAGCCAAAGGTGAGCCGTCAAGCGGGTCTGGGCGCAGCGCCGGTAGGGGTCCGGGTCCCCATAGTCCCGGTGGTGATCGACCTAACCGGTTAGGTCAAACCAGTGGGCACCGCCCGATTCATCCGATTTCCGCCAACAAGTGTGTTGCCAAGAATTACCAGAATGACTCAAAGTCAGGATTCAGCCAACAACTTCCGTGAACCTCGTCGATCCTCCAAATATTGCCAAACCAAGACCTTGAACTCCAAAGAGTTGCGAGTCCATGTCCCGAACCTCTAGCCCTCGGGTTCGAAGTTCGTACCCCTAAGGGGTTCGAAATTCTTACCTTCGGGGTTCGAAATACGTACCCCTCGGGAGTTCGAAATACGTACCCCTCGGGGGTTCGAAATACGTACCCCAGGGAGGGGTATGAAGTATATGCATGTGCGTGCTGGGGGGTTCGAAATTCCGGAGGGAGGATGTAGGGGTTCGAAATTCCTGGTGTGGTCCCATACTTTTACAAACTCCTACCTACTCCCACCTAACCACTCCATTATAAATACCCCATTGCCTCACATTTCAAGGGGGTTGGAATTTGGGAACTTAGCATCTCTTAAGAGCTCCAATTGGCCTCATTAATGGCATCTCCACTTTGAGGAAGAAGGGCAATATTGCAACTTTCCTAATGTTATAATATATGATAATTATGACATCATATAACTTGGAAATGTATGTAGAAAGATGTCATGAGATGTTCACCAAATTGTAACTCTTTGTTATTAATAATATTCCAGCGACTCTGCCAAAGTGGAAGTAGGTCTCTCCCGAGGCCAAACCACTATAAATCTCTCATGTTATTTACTGCTGTCCACACCTACTTTCATGACCAAAAAGATAATTCCTAAGTAATTGGAATCTTGGGTGTTTACGACATTTTTTGCTGGCAACACTATCTCTACCTATAAATTAGAAAAAATTTCATCATAAAAGATTAACTAAAACTATTGCATCTAACTCGAAATAAAAGAAAAGAGAGAAACCAATTTATTCAACCATTTAAGCATCACTCTACTCATCGGAAATGTCAACAAGTATGTTTAATTAAGTTTCATTACAATCCTTATATTCATGTAATACAATATCTAACGGCTTATGCTTTAAAAACTATTAAAATAACAAGGTATGCCCTGCTAATTAAAAATAATACACTGTTTATTAAAAACTTATTTTAATTCGATATTTTTTCTAAGGGTGAGACTTATATATGCATAAATGATGGAACAAAGGTTTTAAGTTGGAAAATACATGATAATATAATTACTTTTATGGGTATTTGGAATTTTTAGGACTACACCCTCTGTTAAAAATTTGTCATTATGTAGTTAATAAGTATTTTATATCTACTGTTGGAAAATACAACAGCCGAGTCCCGTAAAAAGTCGCTCTCTTAAGGATGTTTCGACGATATGCTCAATAGTGCAAAGCAGTTTGTACCTTTCGCAGCCACCTCTAGGATAAAACAACCTCTTCTTCAGTATCAATTCGCTTGCACAAACGAATTGAGCTTGATTTGCGCTCAAATTAAAAAATTGTGCTGCTCTTTTATTTTATTTTTGTAGTGAATTTTTTTCCAGTGAAGATAAGGAGTTTTTTGAAGAGAGAGGGAGTTGAAAATTTTGTTCCTTTTTATTGCTTTGTCTATTCCATTTCTTATATAGATAGAATGCAAAAATGTAATGTTCGCTATGTTAGTGGAAGGAAAGTTGGAACACAATTAATACAATAATAAATAAGAGAAACGGTCAAAAAACTACAATTTATAACATGTAAATTGTATACGTTTCAAAAATGATGAATGTTAATAAGTTTTAATTTATTATCATTCATAGCAATATTTTAACACTATTTGTTTTCGTTACTGCTCGATAAAAATTCACATAAATATATGACCATTGTGCTAGTGTAACTGCTCAATCATAATAATAGCTCATACATGCACACACACACATACACACACACACACACACACACACACACACACACACATATATATATATATATACATATATATGTTATAACCTTTAACGGCTCAATTGCAATAATGACTCAATTATAAATTCTTAGTAGCTGTATTTTTTAATAAATTCACTACATATACAAAACGTTTCCAACGATCCCCCACTTGAATTTATTTAAAAGTATTTTCGAGTAGTTCAAAAAACATAAGATTGTGCATAAACAAAGGTGTCTTTTGACTTGAACCTTTGCATAGTGGATAAGGTTCGGTTTTTACTACAGTGACACGTGGTTTTGAACTATGTTCCTGAAATCAGACCACACACAACCATTCTTTAATGCAGTCAAATAATCCCATGCGTTTATGGCCATGCATGTCTATCTTAGTTTAGTGAATGCTCTTTTGCCTCAAACTCCATAGTAAACACCCACATTTCCACCTTCACATAGGTGTGTCTATCTAGAGTAGTCCTAAATGTATGTACTCCACTCCAAACATAGTGTAAATCTCAATAAGAATTTCTATTGACTTATCCTCTAATCACTTCAGGAAAACATGTCTCTTAATATATAAAAATAACATGTTCAACCATTACCACTACACAACTTGTTTTCACCCATTATACCTAGTTTTTGGGATCTCCGGTCATTATGTCAGGTTACCATTGTGCATGACTCAACAATCTAAGGGAAATATTTTCATTCTTTTTGAAGTGTTAAGGATTTTCTCTCTGGGTAGTCCTTTCGTCAAAGGATCTGCCAAATTTTCATCACTACTTTAGTGATCCACTCTAACAATGCTTGAAGAGAGTAGTTCTCTAATAGTACTGTGCTTACGACATATTTGTCTTCTCTTACTGTTATAATAACGGTAATGTACTTTTGAAATAGCCGTGGTACTATTGCAATGGATCAACACTGCCGTATCGGTCTTTTCCCACATAGAATTCTCAGCTAGTAGATTTCTCAAGTACTTTGCTTCCATACTAGTTGTGGCTAGTACTATCATCTCAGACTCCATAGTAGACCGAGAAAGAAATAACTCCTCCAGTAATGCTAAATATATAGCCACTGGTCATTTTTGAATCATCAGATAAAGTACTCCAATCTGCATCGGAATAAACTTCAAGAACAGCTGGAAACTTTTCATAATGTAATTCAAGCTTTATAGTTCGTTTTAAGGTATATCATGAACCTCTCAATAGCATGCCAATGCTCTATTCTAGGTCTACTGGTAAACCTGCTCAATAATCCCACGACATAGGCAATGTGGTCTAGTACAATCAATGGCATACCGAAGATTGTCAATGATGCTCGCATATTCGTACTATCTTACACCTTCACCAGTGTTTTTAAAAAGCTTTACATTAGGATCATATGGTGTACATGCAGATTTTCAGTCAAAATAATTGTATTTCTTTAGAATCTTCTCAATATAATGAGACTGGTTCAAAGAAAGTCCTTTTTCGGACCTTGTCATCTCAATACCAAGGATTACACTCGCTTCATCTAGATCTTTCATGCCAAAATTGGCACTTAACAATGATTTAACATTGTTTATGGCATGAACGTTTGGCCCAAAAATAAGTAAGTCATCCACATATAAATATGTAATAGCACAAATTTCATTCTTAGATTTATAATAAATGCATTTGTTACTTTCATTAAATTTAAAACCATATGAGATTATCAAGTTAACAAATTTGTCATGATATTTCTTACGGACTTGTTTTAAACCTTATAATGATTTATCTAATTTGCAAACTTTATATTCTTGACTAAGAACTACAAATACTTCAGGTTGGTCCAATTATATTCCTCTTCTAGTTCACCATTTAAAAAAGCAGTTTTAACATGCATTTGATGTATTATTAAATTACGAATAAATGCAAGTGAAATTATTACTTGAATGGATGTAATTCAAGTTACATGTGAAAAAGTGTCAAAAAGTCTATGTTTTCTCTTTGTTTAAAACCTTTAGCTACTAAACGTGCTTTATATTTATCAATTGTTCCATTAGGTTTTAGTTTTATTTTAAGTACCCATTTACAACCTATAGATTTACAACTAGGTGGTAAATCTACTAAGTGCCAAGTCTTATTGGATTCCAAAGAATCCATCTCACCGTTTATAGCCTCTTGCAAAAAATCGGCATCTATAGAAGATAAGGCCTCTTAGAGGTTTAAGGATCCTCCTCTATAGTAAAAGCACAAAATCTAAACAAAAGTCTTTTGTAGTTCTAGCTCATTTACTTCTTCTAGGTTCATTTTCAGAATACTCATTAATTTTATTCTAGTAGGCATGTGATTACTTGATATGCCCCCACTATTCCTTTATTTAAAAGGAAAATTCAATTCATAAAAATCAGCACAATTTGATTCAATTATGTTATGTGTATTTAAGTCATAAAATCTGCATACCTTTCTTTTAATAGCATAGCCAATAAACACATATTAATATGCTCTACTTGCCAATTTTATTCTCTTAGGGTCTGGAATATGAACATATGCCAAGCATCCCCAAGTACTAAAATATGACACACTGAGTTTGTAATTATTAAAAATTTCAAAAGGTGAAATTTTACTTTCTGATTTAGGGATTCTATTTAAAACATAATACACGGTTAATAATTTATCCCACCATCAATGTTTTTCTGCACCTGAATTGTATAAAATGGCTACAACCAATTTGGTAAAGTAACTATTTCTTCTTTCAGCTTTACCATTCATTTTAGGTGAATAAGGTGCAGTTCTCTCAAGTATTATACCATGTAGTTTATAGAAATACAAAATTGAACTAGATTCATGTTTTGTTCCTCGATCACTATGAAGTCTCTAAATTTTCTTATTGATTTTTAGTTTTAGTTTTGAATGTTTTAAACATGTCAAATGCATCACTTTTATTTTTCATAATATTTACATAAGTGAAATCAGAACAGTCATGAATAAAAGTGATAAAATAGTGGTTTCCATGTCTTGAAAATGTTCTATCAAGATTGCATATGTCAGAAAGAATTAAATCTAAGGGTTCAGATTTCTATCAACAGATTTATGTGGTTTCTTTGTAATTTTAGATTGAGTACAGAATTCAAATTTATCAAAATCAGTTTCTGACATATTGGGAATCATATCTAAAATGATTAAGTTATGAATTATACATTTATTAACATGACATAATCTAGAGTGCCAAATATTAAAATTACACAACATGTAAATAGAATTGTTCATCTAAAGCCATACCTTCAGAGATTGTAACAACCCGTATTTCTACGGTATAATAATTAATTTATTTAATTATTTAAAATATGAATTAGAATGTAAAATGGTCGTTGAATTAAATAATTGTGAATATTTAATCAATATAATAAGTAAATAATATATTAATTTCTGAAATAGTCAGAAATAGTGAATTGACAATATAATGTGAACTGGACAATTTAAAATATATATATTCATTTTAGATTTGAATTAGAATAACGAATATATTATTTGAATAAAAGTTTGAACGTATGATTATATTATAATTAAAATCAAGCTCGAAATGGCGCTGCAGTTCGTTATTTGGCGATTTGAACTTCAACTGAATATACAGGGTCCGTTTTAAATCGGATTTCTGTGAAACAAGAAACGTTCGGAGCTGGTGAAGTATATCCTTCTAATGGAAGAGGAAAATCGGGATTTCATAGTGTGATTTTGGTTTATGTCCAAATCAAATTTTAGGAAAGTCGCTATGGAATTCCTTTGAAATATATATTTATATTATAAAAGGATTTCATATTTAAATCGAATATCGATGTAACACTGGATTTGAAATATCGAGTTATAAATCCAACTGGAGTTGTATGATATTCTTGTGTGAATATATACGATAATATTTATTTATAAATATTTAATTTAATTTTTTTAAATATATTTATATATTTAAATAGGTTATTAGAGCTTTAAAAATAGCCAGTTTTGCAAACGACCTCCGTTTTCGACGAAACCAATTTTGCTGGATCTGCAATATTAAATTATAACTAGATTTCAATTTCCGCGATTTTTGAAGTCAGTATGTGGCCGTACTGATTTTTAATGTGAAAAACAGTCGATATTCTGACAGTTAAAAATACGCTGTGTGAGCAAAAAGAGTCAGAATTCGACGAAACTAGTTTCGTTGGGTCCGTAATGTCAAACTGTAGTTGCATGTCCAGTTTCGTGATTTTTGGATGTTATGTGTGATCACAAGAATTTTTAAACAATGTGTACAAACAGCGTTCGAATAATAGGAATAAAATAATTGATTAAAATAATATTAAATCTTGCTATAAATAACCCCAACTTCTTTTTAAACCATAAATTTACTTTTTCTTGGGTCAAATAAGGCGCCGCTACTCCAGTAAAAATTTCCACCGTGAAAATCCCTCTTCAAAAATTCCAAGAATTCAAAATAAAAATTCATAAATGCTGAAAATAGTTTCTATGATTTTTTTATGAGTAGTGCTTCACATCTATATAGGTTTTGTGATGTTCGAGCAGCATTCTATCACGCAGAAAAATTACATTGTGCGTGTTGTGTTCTAGGGTTACAGATCGACTCACGTACAAGCATCGATAGGTGTTTTCGATTGTATATTTGGGTTTAGGAGGGTGATTTACTTGTGTTCGCCATTTTTGAGGGTATTCGATTGAAAAAGGGGTCATGACTTTTCCTGTACTTGCGGCAAAACTGAGAACGACGGAAGTTCTTAATGGTGTTCAAGTTGCGATTTTTGGATGTAGGGAGAAGGAGAAATCGAAGAGGAGTTTAAAGGTGTTTGCGGCTTTGTTGTTCGTGAATTGTTGATGGAGCGACGAGGAGATATAGAAGCGGAAATGGCCAATTGTATTGATTGGGTTTTGAAATGATACGAAGAAGAAGATGAAGTGGATATAGCGGGTGGGACGGGCTTAAGTGAGGTGAGGCCCAATTGTTGATTTAATTAATTCGATTCTAGTTTAAATAGTACATTGACTTGTAAATGCTATAACTTTATCATACATAATCAGAATTCAACGAAACAAGATCCGACAGATTCGTATGGACGACGGCTACGAAGTGGAACTGACTGGGAGTGAATCGAAGCTCGTTACAATTTATAGCGAAATAAATTGTCGTATCTGAATCAAATCAAAGACAGTAATCATTATTTAACGATGATCGTCCAATGTGAGTAAAACTCACCAACTCTGAACAGTTATATTTCTATAAAATATTCTTAGAACTGATAATTATCTGTTGATTGCTGTGTGTTAACTGTTTGGTTGAATTGCTTATGTATTGGTTGAAATTGTAGATAACGATATATTTATATAAATCGTTAATCAAATATTGATTATGTATCAGAACATTTCATATCGAAATGAAATCGATGTTATTATATTGTTTTAACATCTGTGGATGCAGTGGAACAGGTTGGAGGGATCCAACTGGATTCCTCAAATATTATTTCTGTTTGTTTTTCATATATATTGTAATATATGACGTGGTATATAATCTGTGTTTATTATGTGTGTTTGGATGAGATTGATCGTGGTTAATTGGTATTTTAAATACCGTAAGAAAAACTGAAATGCAAAAAGGGGATTTTCAAAGTATATTTTGAAAACAAATTATTTATATAAAATCAATGGATTTTATATATAAAAGGAAAAGGGTTTTATAAAAGAAAACAATTATAAAATCAAAGAGTTGAAAAGGGAATTATTTGTAAAACAAATATAAAAGGAAAATATTGTGAAACAAATAGGAAAAGAAATATTTATTTAGAAAATAAATATATGGAGTTGAAAAGGGAGTATTTGTAAGCCATTTACAATTTGATTTAAAAAGGAGATATTTGTAAAACATTTATAAATAGAATTAAAAAGGAAATATTTATTTAGAAAAATGATTAGAGTTATAAAAAGGAAATATTTATTTAAGAAATAAATAGAGTTATAAAAGGGATTTATTTGGAAATGAAAAGAATGTCATATAAGGAAATATTTGGCAAATGAATAGAATTTTACATCAGGAAAGTTTAGACCTGTGCTTCGCACATGGGTATAACATGATATGGATTTAAAGCAAATATTTTAAAAAGAATCTATTGTAACCAATAGATTGAGAAGATTAATTTATAAATAATATTTTATAAATTAAATAAAATACTTATCATTGGATATATAGAATATATAAGTCAGGGCTTATATAGAGAAGTAAGAATCGATTTCAACATCGATATTTGAAACTGAATATGGAGGTAGAGCTAATCAAAGGAGTTATCAAAATGTGTTAATCAAAATGAGTTAGAGGAGTTAATCGATTAGAGTTAGAGTTAATCGATTAGAGTTAGAGTTAATCGATTAGAGTTAGAGTTAATCGATTAGAGTTAGAGTTAACCAGTTAGAGTTAATCAGTTAGAGTTAAGTCGTACTAGAGTTATTCGAATAGAGAAAGAAATTATCGAATATTAGTTATTCGAAAGGAAAAAGGAATTCTCGAATATTAGTTATTCGAAAGGAGTTATCGAATATTAGTTATTCGAAAGGAGTTATCGAATATTATTTATTCGAAAGGAGTTAAATCGAATATTAGTTATTCGAAAGGAGTTAATCGAATATAGTTTATTCGAAGAAAGAGTTATCGAATAAGGTTATTCGAATAAGAAAATTAATCGAATATAGTTCATTCGAATAGAGAAAGGAGTTATCGAATATTCGTTATTCGAAAGGAATTATCGAATATTAGTTATTCGAAAGGAATTATCGAATATTAGTTATTCGAAAGGATTTATCGAATATTGGTTATTCGAAAGGATTTAAATCGAATATTCGAAAGGAGCTAATCGAATATAGTTTATTCGAAGAAAGAGTTATCGAATAAGGTTATTCGAATAAGAGAATTAATCGAATATAGTTTATTCGAATGGAGAAAGGAGTTATCGGATATTAGTTATTCGAAAGGAATTATTGAATATTAGTTATTCGAAAGGAGTTATCGAATATTAGTTATTCGAAAGGAGTTAAATCGAATATTAGTTGTTCGAAAGGAGTTATTCGAATATAGTTTATTCGAAGAAAGAGTTATCGAATAAGGTTATTCGAATAAGAGAATTAATCTAATATAGTTTACTCGAATAGAGAAAGGAATTATCGAATATTAGTTATTTGAAAGGAATTATCGAATATTAGTTATTTGAAAGGAGTTACCGAATATTAGTTATTCGAAAGGAGTTAAATCGAACATTAGTTATTCGAAAGGAGTTAATCGAATATAGTTTATTCGAAAGGAGTTAATTAATAAGAGTAAATTAGTTAGAGTTAATTGAATTGAGTTAATCCAATAGAGTTAATCCAGTAGGGTTAATCAAATAGAGTTAATCCAATAGAGTTAATCAAATAGAGTTAATAGAATTGAGTTAATCAAATAGAGCTAACTGATAAGAGTAAATCGTTTAGAGTTGATCGAATAGGGTTAATTGTATAGAGTTAATCGAATATGGCTATTTGAAGAGAGAATATCGAATATATATAGTTTATTCGAAGGAAAGAGTTATCGAATAGAGATTCATTCGAATGAGAGTTACGTAAGGAAGTTTGTTAAAGATTTAAAAAACAAGCTTTGACTATTTCGAAGTTAAAACATTATTCAGTCAAGGTCTGAGAGGTAATTATACCCTAACTTGATTGACTTCCTTCTTAACTAAGGAATGGTAAGGTTTGATAATGAATGATGGTTAAGTGAATTTAATTAATGAGTGAAATGGTTTGAGTTGGCATGGCGATGTTTGATTTAAACATCAGTTTAAATCCAGTGAGGGAGTTTTGGAAATGTTTTCCAAATAAGAATCAGAAATGATTTCTGATAATAGAAAACAAGAATTTAGAATATATGGAAACAGGAGATAAGTAAATTAATGAACTAAAGAGATAAATGTTAAATGATGGTTGATTGATAAAATTTCCATCTGGAAATAATATCGTTGTTTGCACACGTGTTTTTCTTTGATAGTTAATCACAGACTATCAAAGTTTTGACCATTATTCCATCATCAATACAGAGAAACCGGTTGGATTCTTATCAAAGAACCACTCCGTATGGGCATTAGCGTTTCAAATCAAATAGATCGAAGAAAAATTGAAGATAGAGTAAAGTGCAAGGGCTGTTGTATAAGTCCTAGGTAGAGATTGCATAGGATGGGTGTACGGAATAGTGCCTTCGGTTTGTCTAGTCCCAGGACAACTTGAGTGGACGAATGTTTGACAGAGCATATTTGGTAGATCACGTAAGTTGATCGTTTCAACCGTATTTACGTTGGTGGCGGAGGAATTCGTTTCTTTTAGCTTATACCCATGGTATTTTTGGGGAAATCAATTTGTGATTTGACAGGTATGATGATGTGGCATTCGAAGTAAATGGAGGAGTGATCTGTTAAAAGATACGTTTTGACCTCGAGCCTCATCAACTAGGAAATGACAGAAATCGGGCAGGCAGCATGGCTAAGTGGTTCGCAACCAAGTAGGTTATATTGTCACCATCTAGAGAATATTCATATTTGTTACTTCTTTCAATTCTATATCTCCCGGGAATGGCTATCTTGGTTTACCAACTGTAAGGTGACAATATATTCGATACACTCAAGCGAAATGAGTGGTTGGTCATGTGTGGCCGAGTTGCAAGATGTTGTTGTTGAACTCCAGTGTATCGCTTCTAGAGTACACTGAGCGAAAGGTGGATCCATACCTTGTCATAGTTGGAATCCATTCCTCAAATAAGAGCCCGCTGTTTTGATTGTATATTATATATGTAGAACATTAGATGCAAGCGTTTCTACTAGATTGATATTACTTGTGTTAGAAATTATTATAATATCAGAATAATATTGTTTTACTAATGATTTGGGTTATCGTAAGGTAAAAACCATCCGTGTTTATGTGTGGATCGATCTTATGATTATCCTTTGTTTCAAAAGGATTTTGAAAGTTAAATCAAATAATTTGAGTTTACTCACGCTAGTCACATGACTGACCCGGTGTTTATTTTGTTTTGTTTTCCCTAAACTCTTGGGTGCCCAATTTTGTACGGGCAGTCAAGTAGTCGGGATTTACAGATACTTGAAGAGTTGTAGCAGGAGGCTTCGGAATTATATAGCTATGGTTTTTCCGCTGTGTTGTAAGTGCTGTACTTTGGAAATGATATGTATATTCAAGTACAGATTTATATTTCAAAGTTATGTTATGAAATATATTTATTCGTTCCGCTGTGAGATTCGTGTTTACTCTAATGTTGTAGGTTCTTATTCTTCTTCTATTCTAAGTTTCTATCTTATCTATACTCACCCTCTGTTTTCTATCTATTAGTTTTCCAATTTCCAATGTAATTTGTGTTGGACTTGTGTTATTTAGCCAGTTCATATTGGACCGGAATTTCGGGACACTACAGTTGGTATCAGAGCGAGGTTAAGTTATTCCCTTGGCTCTGTAGCGTGACTCAGTAGAGACGGGGTTAGCAATACCCTAGATTGAGTTAGATGTATATATATGAGTGCGTATTTGTTGTTCAATATAAAATGATTTTATATTGTGCAGATTTATTGATTGAATTGTTTATGGGTTCTGATCGATCAGTTTGATCCACTGTATCGGTAGGAGTTTCAAAACACTCGAATACGATGAACTAACATGGTATGTTTTGAAAAGAGGGTAAATGTAAATAATTTTACCCAAAGTATATTTTGATATAGAGAACATATATATATTGAAATTATAATATATTGGTTGTTATTATAATCGAGTAAGATTATAAATTAAATGGTTATGTAAATAACCAATCAGAAATCATATAAGTGTAATATATGAAATCAGATGAATTAAATCTGAATATAAATCAGAATTGAAATTAGAACCCTGGAAATTTGAAATAGTGTTTGTTAATGAATATAGAATTAAATATATGGGGATTTTAAAATCCTGGGAGATTTTAAATTGTTTTACAAGCATTGTAAATGATATTTTGAAATGTATTTCAAAATGGAAGTGTTTAGAAATGGCTTTGAAAGCGATATAGTATTGAACACACTTCGATCGCTGAAACATAAATTCCGATGATGAAGTCGACCATCATCGGCGTTCATTTTTGAGTTGCTAAGTGACGGATTACTACCAAAGATTTTGTTTTTGGAATTTTTTTGAGAAGACAAGCTGTTTGAAATCCTGAAAGGGAAAGTTTGATTTTTGATATGGTAAACTATTTAAAACTCCCAAGAAAGCGCAGTTTGAATTAAAAACAAATTGAATTAAAATTTGGGAAAGCCAACTAGAATTAAAATATAGTTAGTTAAGTGGTAATTGAAATTGAATTAGAATGATATCGAGACAAATTGGATTTGTGAAACTTGAATTTGAAGTGTAATTTGATAATCAAGTTAAGAGTTTGGAATTGAAAATGAAACTCAAGTTTGAAATGATATTTGGCTTGGATATAAGCGAGTGGTTTTGTTGGAGATAAAAGTGATTGAAGTTTGATTGGGATGACATTGGTATATGCTGAATGGGTAGCAGATGTAAATGATATAATGATATGCCCGACAAAAAGGTACAAGTTTATATTTCTATTGGATATAAGATTTATGAGCCGTATTGGAAAGCCGCTTGGTTGTTTGATTCTCTTTTGGGTTGGAGAAGGCCTAGAAAGGCGAGTTGTAGTTGTACCGATTGACCAGTACAAAGAAGGTGCTGGCGAAATTTTTCAAAAATTTCGGGTGTTAGAAAATTTTCGTTGATAAGAATTAATTAATATTTTAAATGGAATTACTTGATTTAGTTAAAAATGAAACTAAAAGTAAACGAATAATTTTAAACCCAGTTAATAGGGTTTGTTTTCTACCTTAGCAATTTCGAGGACGAAATTATTTTAAGGGGGAAAGAATATAACGACCCGTATTCCTACGGTATAATAATTAATTTATTTAATTATTTAAAATATGAATTAGAATGTTAAATGGTCGTCGAATAGAATAATAGTGAATATTTAATTAATATAATAATTAAATAATATATTTAATTTTTGAAATAGTCAGAAATAGTGAATTGACAATATAATGTGAACTGGACAATTTAAAAAATATATATTCAGTTTAGATTTGAATTAGAATAACGAATATATTATTTGAACGACAGTTTGAACGTATAATTATATTATAATTAAAATCGAGCTCGAAATGGCGCTGCAGTTCGTTATTTGGCGATTTGAACTTCAACTGAATATACAGGGCCCGTTTTAAATCGGATTTCTGTGAAATAAGAAATGTTCGGAGCTGGTGAAGTATATCCTTCTAATGGAAGAGGAAAATCGGGATTTCATAGTGTAGATTTTGGTTTATGTCCAAATCAAATTTTAGGAAAGTCGTTATGGAATTCCTTTGAAATATATATTTATATTATAAAAGGATTTCATACTTAAATCGAATATCGATGTAACATTGGATTTGAAATATCGAGTTATAAATCCAACTGGAGCTGTATGATATTCTAGTGTGAATATATACGATAATATTTATTTATAAATATTTAATTTAATCTTTTTTAAATATATTTATATATTTAAATAGGTTATTAGAGCTTTAAAAATAGCCAGTTTTGCAAACGACCTCCGTTTTCGACGAAACCAATTTTGCTGGATCTGCAATATTAAATTATTACTAGATTTCAATTTCCGCGATTTTTGAAGTCAGTATGTGGCCGTACCGATTTTTAATGTGAAAAATTGTCGATATTCTAACAGTTAAAAATACGCTGTTTGAGCAAAAGGAGTCAGAATTCGATGAAACTAGTTTCGTTGGGTCTGTAAAGTCGAACTGTATTCGCATGTCCAGTTTTCTGATTTTTGGATGTTATGTGTGATTAGGGTTGTAAATTTTGTCCGAATGTCCAATGTCCGTTCGTGTCTGTGACCGAAATACGTCCGTCCGAGTCTGTCCGATTTTCATTTAGGACACGAGTTAGAACAACAAGATTTGTACGAGAAAAAACCGTGTTCGGTCCGAGCTCGTCCGAATTACTTGAAATTCGGCGTATAGTTGAGGGAAAAACAAGTAAAATGTACAAAATATAATATAAATAGTCATGTCCGACCGAGTCCGACCTAGTCCGCCCGTGTCCATGTCCGACCGATTTTATTTAGGACACGAATTAGGACAACGAAATTTGTCCGGGAAAAAAATTCGTTCGGTCCGTGTTACAAAAACTGAACACACCTCCGTCCGGTCCGGTCCGACCGATTTACATCCCTATGTGTGATCACAGGAATTTTTAAACAGCGTTCGAATAAAAGGAATAAAATAATCGATTAAAATAATATTAAATCTTACTATAAATAACCCCAACTTTTTCTTAAACCCTAAATTTACTTTTTCTTGGGTCAAACAAGGCACCACAACCTCAGGAAAAAAATTCCACCGTGAAAATCCCTCTTCAAAATTCCTAGAATTCAAAATAAAAATCCATAAATGCTGAAAATAGTTTCTATGATTTTGTTATGAGTAGTGCTTCACATCTATATATGTTTTGTGATGTTCGAGCAGCATTCTGTCGCGCAGAAAAAATACATTGTGCGCGCTGTGTTCTAGAATTACAGATAGATTCACGTACAAGCATCGAAAGGTGTTTCCGATTGTATATTTGGGTTTAGGAGGGTGATTTACTTGTGTTCGCCATTTTTGAGGGTATTCGATTGAAAAAGGGGTCTTGGCTTTTCCTGTACTTGCGACAAAACAAAGAACGATGGTAGTCCTTAATGGCGTTCGAGTTGTGATTTTTGGAGGTAGGGAGAAGGAAAAATCGAAGAGGAGGCTAAAGGTGTTTGCGGTTTTGTTGATCGTGAATTGTTGATGGAGCGACGAGGAGATGTAGAAGTGGAAATGGCCATTTGTACTGATCGGGTTTTGAAATGATATGGAGAAGAAGATGAAGTGAATATAGCAGGTGGGCTGGGCTTGAGTGTGGTGAGGCCCAATTGTTGATTTAATTAATTCGATTCTACTTTAAATAGTACATTGACTTGTAAATGCTATAACTTTATCATACAAAATCAGAATTCAACAAAACAAGATCCCACAGGATCGTATGGACGACGGATACGAAGTGGAACTCACTGGGAGTGAATCGAAGCTCGTTACAATTTATAGAGAAATAAATTGTCGGATCTGAATCAAATTAAAGATAGTTATCGTTATTTAACGATGATCGTCCAATGTGAGTAAAACTCACCAACTCTGAACAGTTATATTTCTATAACGTATTCTTAGAACTGATAATTATCTGTTGATTGCTGTGTGTTAACTGTTTGGTTGAATTGCTTATGTATTGGTTGAAATTGTAGATAACGATAAATTTATATAAATCGTTAATCAAATATTGATTATGTATCAGAACATTTCATATCGAAATGAAATCGATGTTATTATATTGTTTTAACATCTGTGGATGCAGGGGAACAGGTTGGAGGGATCCAGCTGGATTCCTCAAATATTATTTCTGTTTGTTTTCATATATATTGTAATATATGATGTGATATATAATATGTGTTGATTATTTGTGTTTGGATGAGATTGATCATGGTTAATTGGTATTTTAAACACCGTAAGAAATACTGAGATGCAAAAAGGGGATTTTCAAAGTATATTTTGAAAATAAATTATTTATATAAAATCAATGGATTTTATATATAAAAGTAAAACGGTTTTATAAAAGAAAACAATTATAAAATCAAAGGGTTGAACAGGGAATTATTTGTAAAAAAAATATAAAAGGAACATATTGTGAAACAAATAGAAAAAGAAATATTTATTTAGAAAATAAATATATGGAATTGAAAAGGGAGAATCTGTAAACAATTTACAAATAGATTTAAAAAGGAGATATTTGTAAAACATTTACTGTAGAAACCCGTAACTTCCCCGGTAAGGAAAGAACGGATCGCTTCGAGGACAACACACAAAAGAACGCACACAGAAGAACATTTCATTGCTAATTACAACAATTCCATCAGAATACAAGAATATACAGAGCATGAATAAATATTACACAAACAATATAAGAGATTTAAATTACATTTAAATACATCGCAGCGGAAAATAATACAATACACAACCAAAAGTAATACACGGATACAGAGCTTTCCGAGTATCGTACCAGCTGTAAATCAAGATCCTGTGAACATAAATCTTCAAAACCAAAACTACTAGCTACCCGTATCAAAATAGGGGCACCCAGAGTTTAGGTTAAAACAATAAACTCCAGGTCAGTCATGGGACTGGTGTGAGAACTAAAACAATTATTAATCTTTATTTTAAAGTTAGGTTAATCAAGGGACCACGCCGCATAACACGGAACAGGTTTCCTCCCAAGAATACCAGTGCATAAAACAACGCAATGCTAAATAAAGAACAATGAAGCTATTATAAGACCCGGGTCCCATCACACAATGCAACGCAAGCCGGAGGATAGCGTTTTTACCTTATAATCGCCAAAGGATGCTTGATACGCTAAATTTCATGTTTTAATTCTTAATCAGACTCCAACTGTAAATTAGTAAGAGAACGATTCCCTAAGTATTAACCCTGAAGGCCGAAACCAACAACAGACAAATACCCAGGAAACCACCCATCTTAGCTCGTTTCCAGTTAGTTTCTGATTTTATATACAATCATAAATAACAATCAAAGGCGGCATGAATGTCCCATACCACTATGTCGCCATATATATGTATACTGTAATGTCCCGCTATTTTGACCAACTTTGTTTGATAATAAACATTGATTTACTTATATGTTAATTTAAAATAAAATAGAGATAGATCCAATTAATATGTAAATAACTTTATATATATATATATATCTGTGTGTGTGTGTGTGTGTGTGTGTGTGTATTATAGGAAACAAGGATATGAATATTTTGAGACCTTATTTTAGATTCTTTATTTAAGTAAATATGTTTATAACTCATCAATACAACATGAATGTACTAGAACTAAAGTATATTGATGAGCATAACATGTATAAGTGAAATGGTATACATATGTCACCTTTATGAATATATATAGGATTACAAATGAATGTATATGAATATATTTATATATTGACTTACGATAGTTAATACAAATCCTTTAACTGAGATTCTATGAATTAGAATTATACGCCAACATTTATAACAAAATAAATGGGTTATAGCATGTTAATACATAATGAATACAAATCGTTTGTTAAAATACCAAAATGAAAGGCCTAGATAAAAACAAGGTGTATTGCTCTTGTAACTACAAACAAGAAAGTCAAAAACATTAATGTAGGAAGCTGCAAATCAATGGGAAAGTATGGCTCATATATGCACAAAATCCTATAAACTATATAATAATAAACACCATGTGCTTGATGAAATGATTCATCAAATAAAAACAAAGAAGTATGGCCACGATCAACTTATTAATGGGATTTAAGATATGCAATAGTGTGTCTAAGGTATACAGGCCATTCTCCTAAAACTAGCTACAAACTTTCATGTGAAGAAATCTTCTAAGAAAAATATCATATATTTTCATTGCAAAAACCTGTCTTATATTATCCACTAAATCCAGGAAGGGTATGACAAGTCGACGGCATTAAAGGAGTAAGGGTTTAGGGGTGTTCCTAGAAGCTAATGTGAAGACAAGATCTGATATAAAATACTTACTTGTTTCACATTTTCTACAGCGAACAAGATTTGAAAATGGGAAGCCTAAAGAACAAATACTGTA
This sequence comes from Allium sativum, assembly GCA_030737875.1. Classification (NCBI taxonomy): domain Eukaryota; kingdom Viridiplantae; phylum Streptophyta; class Magnoliopsida; order Asparagales; family Amaryllidaceae; genus Allium; species Allium sativum. Next base: position 7,596,302 of record CM060926.1, on the reverse strand, counting down.
TTACCTATAGCTTTGAAAAATAGAGTATGTAAATTATTTAATAGGAAACTTTGTTATAAATAGCACCATAATTTCCATGTCTTCCCTCACACGAAATCATTTGACCAAGCGGATTCAAGTATACAACAGCAGAAATTACAGCAGTTTTTAAGAGCAGGGGAAAGCAAATTAAGTGAGTAAACTTACTTTTATCTTTGGTTAAAATCATTTCTATAATTGTTATTGAATGATTCACAACTAAATGATTGTAATGTGTCGGCATAGATCATATACCAAGTATATAAACATTAATCTGGTGATGCTAAGAACACCAGGGACAAACATTTAAACTGTCTCTGTATACATTAATAAAGACTCAAACACCATTTTGTCCTTATAAAAATATACAACTCAGATCTAAGCAAGTGTTAAATATTAGTTTCTTCGTGAAAAATGTTCACCTAAGTCCATAGGATACAACAAAGATGAATTTAGGATTTATAGATTAGTGTGATCAGAAATAAACCCAAATTCCTGTATCAACATCAAAATACGGGGTTTTTCAAGTTTCGTGAAACCGAGTTTTGGTTATGTAAATATAATCGTAGGAGAAAAACATGAATTTTGGTATTAGTTTCATGATTTTTAGTAATGGTGTTGTTGAGATATGAAGAGATGAACGAAAATTACAATTGGGGCTTTTTCCGGCAACCTAGTTGATCGGAGATGATACTGTTCGAACTGGAGGGGTATAGGGAGTCGTAGATCATAGGAAAAATAGGCGTTAATTTTTATATTTCTTGAATCATAGGATTGGTGTCGATTTTAGGTTTAAGGTTCATGTTCAGCTATGGGTTTTTGATCGATTCATGAAGGAACATGGGAGGATCGAGTGTGATGAAAACTGGCGTGGAGGAGCTCATATGGTCGGAGAAGAGGTCGGAGGTGGCGGAAGTCCTTCCGGCGGTCGGAGCCAAGCAAGAGCGTCAAAGGTTTGGGACGACCTGGAATGTATATTTTGGGGTAGTGGGAGTTTAACAGCATTTTGGAGAAGAAGGGGGTTTAGGGTGAAGATGGCGGGTCGATGGCAATCATAGGTGAAGAGGTGACTTGCGGGCGATGTTCTGGTGGTCATCCGGCGTTGGCGGTGGCCGTGCACGTGCACAGCGATGCCATATACAGTAGAGGGTATTCACGTTTTTTTTTGGGGTCATGGTTTAGTTGAGTTCGGACTTGGTATCAGTCCTTAAATGAAGCCTGTATGGGTTTAGACATGCCAGTTCTAGGGTGTTCACTTGCGTGTTGTGTTAAGTTACAAAATCAGTTATCTGTGTAAAGCAAAGGAACTAGAAAATAAAATAAATAAAAAGAACCTACAGTATCGGGTAGAAGTAATATTGGGTGAGAGCAACAAGTATAGGAACTGGAAACAAGTAGGTGCATATGAAAGAAGAAAGTGACAACGGCAGTATAAAGAACAAAGGAAGATGGCCAAAGGTTTGAGCCTTCAAGGTTTTCAGCAAGGTCAAAATAAAATGATAAAAATAACTAAAATAGGGAAAACGCAACCATGTTGATTAATATAGTCTTTCAGTAATGATGAAATAAGAAAAATGAAAGTTAAATTAAGAAGAAGGAAGGCTCAACGGGTTAAACTAGGAAAGGAAGTAGGGACAACAAAGAAGAGAAAGTAGTTGGTAACAACAGCAAGAAAGAATTAGGACGGCAAGGAAAGGAATGGGCAGAAGTTCAAAGTAAAAGGAAAAATGGTGTAAAGAAGGAATGGGCCTGAAGTGATGGCCAAGTGAGAATGGCCTTTAGGCTTGAAAAATTGAAGAGTAGAAATAGAAAAATTAAAGGAAATAGAAAGGTAGAAATGAAAGGAAACAAAGTTCAAAAGGAAATTTAAAGAGAAGAGATGATAGAAATAAATAGTAATATAGGAGAAATAAAACAAAGAAGAAAGAAAGGGAATATATATATATATATAATACTTTAAATAAATATACAAAAATATATGTATAAATAAGAAAAATAGACGATGACTTGACTATGAACCATGCAGGAAGAATAACTCCTATACAGTTTAAATAAATTGTCGTAATTAACGAACTAACAATACTGTATTCATTGCCGTGTGCGAAGCACGGGCCTTCTAGTTAGAAATTTAAATGATCAGTTCTTTAAAGATCATAAGACTTTAAAAGACATTACACTGATCGTTTCGAAGAGTCCGGGATATATATTCCACTTCGATTTGATTTATACGCCGCGTGTCAGAGGTTGGGAAGATTTATTGAAGACGAAAAACGAAAAGGCTGTTCGGTTTGTCCAGTCCCAGGACGACTGGTATGGACGGATGTCTGACAGAGTATTTCCAACGGAGCTCAGGTACGTTGATTTCCTCAAACGTATTCTGTGGTGGCGAGAAGACACCTTCTCTTAACTTAACAAACAACCTGAGTATTTTTGTGGAAATCAATTAGTGATTTCCGGCGGATTTGATGATGTGACATTCAAAGTGAATGGTGGACAAGTGATTTAGAAGATAACGTAGCCTCAAAGCCTCACAATCAGGAAATAACAAAAATTGGGCTAGGCAGCATGGCTAGTTGGGTCATTCCCAAGCAGGGTATATTATCACCATCTAGAGAAATTCCTTTTTGTCCTCTCATCTATTTTCACTGCTGCAGCATTCGGTAACGGTTGCTGATCACAACCGTGGGTGAAAATATATTCGCTACACTCAAGTTAAATGAGTGGGCGGTCATGTGTGGCCGGGTTGCAAGACGTTCTTGTTGAACCTGCAGTGTATACCCTCTAGAGTACACTGATCGGTAGGTGCCCCCATACCTTGTCTATTGGAATCCAATCTCCAATAAGCGCTCTGCGACTTTTGATTTTTACTATATATGTGAACGTAAGATGCAAGCGTTTCACTAGATGGTTATTTATTTGATATAAACAATCATAATACCAAACGTTTTGATATAAAATACTTAGATTATTATCCAGATATTAGACATGGATTGATCTAAAGATTTCTAAAGTAAATGAATCGGTCAACATGGAAAAACCTTATTCCTTATTTCCCTGTGTACATCTTCTAACAATGTTTACTCACACCAGTCCCCTGACTGACCCAGAGTTTATTTTCTGTGTTTTCCTAAACTCTTGGGTACTCATAACACTTGTTATGGGTAGACAAGTGATCCAGGTGACTAATGGAATCCTTTTGAAGTATCGTGGAGTAAGAGTTCAAGACCCAGTCTAGCAGTTATAGCTATCTCTAAGTATCTAGTTGAGTATCCGTATTAAACTAGTAATCATGTATGATGTTGTATTCTAATGTTGTAATATGATGTAACAGACTCTGATATGTAATGTGATATTATATCTTGTTAAAATTCCGCTGTGAGATTCTGATGTAATGTTCTTCTTACTCTTCTACTCTATTAGTTCTATCTTTTCTATCTCATCCTCTAACTTCTTTCTATTAACAGTCAGGAGTTCAATACTTGGTTTTGTTTGACGAGTAATACAGGATTTCATATTACTGTTGAAAATTCAAGTATCGAATTTTTCCGGCCGTTACAGTTGGTATCAGAGCTATTGGTTAAGTGGTAACATTGGTTCTGTGGCGTAACTCAGAAGAGATAGGGTTAGAAACACCCTAGATTGAGTTAAGATAAGTATTGAGAGAGCGTTTTTTGAAAATTTAAAAACTATAAATCCAATTCTGTACTTAGTATAGGTCAACTAGAGTTATCAACTTAGGCCATCTTTAAGAATATACTCCAATTAGATTGGATTATCAAACTAATATAGTCAGATAATTGAAAATAAGTTCTCGTATAAAAAGAGACCAAGGATCGAGTAGGGCGACCATAAAAACCGATGGAAAGAGTCAAATGAATTAGGGTCAACCTCGGGTTAAGTCAAATGGAGTAAAATTAAAAAGGTATCTTAATTTTTAGTAATAGGAGTTAAAATAAATAGGGTCAGCCCAGACTAAGTTAAATAACGTTGAGTTAAATTTAGAAAAATATCTGGTGAATGACATTGATTTTTCCCGATAATAACGACCAGACTTGAGTTATAGACTCATCTAGGTTAAGTGAACTGATTTGGCAATAAAATCAAGATTTAAGATTCTAGAAATAAGAAATAAATAAGAAGTCTGTTGGGAAAATTCAGACATGTAAAAACTTTGACTTTAATTAAACCAAAATAATAGGATATAATTGAAATGTTTTGAGTTACGAACCATTATTCATCTCGAAATAAGAACGTTGTCGACCAAGGTCTGAGAGGTAAATAAAATACCCCAACTTGGATGACTTCACTATTATCTAGGGATAATAATAGTTTGTGACGGTAAGGGATGTCGACATTAAGTTTATTATTCGATAGAAAGAATATTTCGACAATATTTACAAGATTGATAAAATGTGATAAACATATTGGGTATTAAAGAATGATATACGTTTTAAACATTGATTGGCCGATTTCGAAGTATAATGATATGTATAGAAAATGAAAAGAGTTTATATAAATGTGGTGATATTTCCGAAGTGATATGAATAAGAGATTCGTAAATAAGATAATTTAAGAATTTGGGATTTAGATAAATATGATTTTGGCAAGAATAGTAAATGGAATTAATGTTAATCAAAGAAATGAGTTTGAGATTCGACAAAAGGGATTAAAAACGAACTTGGCACGACACGATAGTTCGTAATCTGAAGTTTTAAACTTAAATTGGATTTATAAGATTCATTTTGAATTAGGATTCTTTGGAACAAAAACCATATTCTGAGTTCTAATTAATTAATTAATTAATTAATTAGTCCATCAAGAAGATGTGATAAGTAATTACAGATGTTGGTTATAAGTATTTGACTATTAATTAAAACTGAAAACAACTCGTTAAACTTTAATTTCGGGGACGAAATTCTTTTAAGGGGGGTGGACTGTAATGTCCCGCTATTTTGACCAACTTTGTTTGATAATAAACATTGATTTACTTATATGTTAATTTAAAATAAAATAGAGATAGATCCAATTAATATGTAAATAACTTTATATATATGTGTGTGTGTGTGTGTGTGTGTATTATAGGAAACAAGGATATGAATATTTTGAGACCTTATTTTAGATTCTTTATTTAAGTAAATATGTTTATAACTCATCAATACAGCATGAATGTACTAGAACTAAAGTATATTGATGAGCATAACATGTATAAGTGAAATGGTGTACATATGTCACCTTTATGAATATATATAGGATTACAAATGAATGTATATGAATATATTTATATATTGACTTACGATAGTTAATACAAATCCTTTAACTGAGATTCTATGAATTAGAATTATACGCCAACATTTATAACAAAATAAATGGGTTATAGCATGTTAATACATAATGAATACAAATCGTTTGTTGAAATACCAAAATGAAAGGCCTAGATAAAAACAAGGTGTATTGCTCTTGTAACTACAAACAAGAAAGTCAAAAACATTAATGTAGGAAGCTGCAAATCAATGGGAAAGTATGGCTCATATATGCACAAAATCCTATAAACTATATAATAATAAACACCATGTGCTTGATGAAATGATTCATCAAATAAAAACAAAGAAGTATGGCCACGATCAACTTATTAATGGGATTTAAGATATGCAATAGTGTGTCTAAGGTATACAGGCCATTCTCCTAAAACTAGCTACAAACTTTCATGTGAAGAAATCTTCTAAGAAAAATATCATATATTTTCATTGCAAAAACCTATCTTATATTATCCACTAAATCCAGGAAGGGTATGACAAGTCGATGGCATTAAAGGAGTAAGGGTTTAGGGGTGTTCCTAGAAGCTAATGTGAAGACAAGATCTGATATAAAATACTTACTTGTTTCACATTTTCTACAGCGAACAAGATTTGAAAATGGGAAGCCTAAAGAACAAATACTGTATTACCTACAGCTTTGAAAAATAGAGTAGGTAAATTATTTAATAGGAAACTTTGTTATAAATAGCACCATAATTTCCATGTCTTCCCTCACACGAAATCATTTGACCAAGCGGATTCAAGTATACAACAGCAGAAATTACAGCAGTTTTTAAGAGCAGGGGAAAGCAAATTAAGTGAGTAAACTTACTTTTATCTTTGGTTAAAATCATTTCTGTAATTGTTATTGAATGATTCACAACTAAATGATTGTAATGTGTCGGCATAGATCATATACCAAGTATATAAACATTAATCTGGTGATGCTAAGAACACCAGGGACAAACATTTAAACTGTCTCTGTATACATTAATAAAGACTCAAACACCATTTTGTCCTTATAAAAATATACAACTCAGATCTAAGCAAGTGTTAAATATTAGTTTCTTCGTGAAAAATGTTCACCTAAGTCCATAGGATACAACAAAGATGAATTTAGGATTTATAGATTAGTGTGATCAGAAATAAACCCAAATTCCTGTATCAACATCAAAATACGGGGTTTTTCAAGTTTCGTGAAACCGAGTTTTGGTTATGTAAATATAATCGTAGGAGAAAAACATGAATTTTGGTATAAGTTTCATGATTTTTAGTAATGGTGTTGTTGAGATATGAAGAGATGAACGAAAATTACAATTGGGGCTTTTTCCGGCAACCTAGTTGATCGGAGATGATACTGTTCGAACTGGAGGGGTATAGGGAGTCGTAGATCATAGGAAAAATAGGCGTTAATTTTTATATTTCTTGAATCATAGGATTGGTGTCGATTTTAGGTTTAAGGTTCATGTTCAGCTATGGGTTTTTGATCGATTCATGAAGGAACATGGGAGGATCGAGTGTGATGAAAACTGGCGTGGAGGAGCTCATATGGTCGGAGAAGAGGTCGGAGGTGGCGGAAGTCCTTCCGGCGGTCGGAGCCAAGCAAGAGCGTCAAAGGTTTGAGACGACCTGGAATGTATATTTTGGGGTAGTGGGAGTTTAACAGCATTTTGGAGAAGAAGGGGGTTTAGGGTGAAGATGGCGGGTCAATGGCAATCATAGGTGAAGAGGTGACTTGCGGGCGATGTTCTGGTGGTCATCCGGCGTTGGCGGTGGCCGTGCACGTGCACAGCGATGCCATATACAGTAGAGGGTATTCACGTTTTTTTTTGGGTCATGGTTTAGTTGAGTTCGGACTTGGTATCAGTCCTTAAATGAAGCCTGTATGGGTTTAGACATGCCAGTTCTAGGGTGTACACTTGCGTGTTGTGTTAAGTTACAAAATCAGTTATCTGTGTAAAGCAAAGGAACTAGAAAATAAAATAAATAAAAAGAACCTACAGTATCGGGTAGAAGTAATATTGGGTGAGAGCAGCAAGTATAGGAACTGGAAACAAGTAGGTGCATATGAAAGAAGAAAGTGACAACGGCAGTATAAAGAACAAAGGAAGATGGCCAAAGGTTTGAGCCTTCAAGGTTTTCAGCAAGGTCAAAATAAAATGATAAAAATAAATAAAATAGGGAAAACGCAACCATGTTGATTAATATAGTCTTTCAGTAATGATGAAATAAGAAAAATGAAAGTTAAATTAAGAAGAAGGAAGGCTCAATGGGTTAAACTAGGAAAGGAAGTAGGGACAATAGTTGGTAACAACAGCAAGAAAGAATTAGGGCGGCAAGAAAAGGAATGGGCCGAAGTTCAAAGTAAAAGGAAAAATGGTGTAAAGAAGGAATGGGCCTGAAGTGATGGCCAAGTGAGAATGGGCTTTAGGCTTGAAAAATTGAAGAGTAGAAATAGAAAAATAAAAGGAAATAGAAAGGTAGAAATGAAAGGAAACAAAGTTCAAAAGGAAATTTAAAGAGAAGAGATGATAGAAATAAATAGTAATATAGGAGAAATAAAACAAAGAAGAAAGAAAGGGAATATATATATAATACTTTAAATAAATATACAAAAATATATGTATAAATAAGAAAAATAGCCGATGACTTGACTATGAACCATGCAGGAAGAATAACTCCTATACAGTTTAAATAAATTGTCGTAATTAACGAACTAACAATACTGTATTCATTGCCGTGTGCGAAGCACGGGCCTTCTAGTTAAAAATTTAAATGATCAGTTCTTTAAAGATCATAAGACTTTAAAAGACATTACGCTGATCGTTTCGAAGAGTCCGGGATATATATTCCACTTCGATTTGATTTATACGCCGCGTGTCAGAGGTTGGGAAGATTTATTGAAGACGAAAAACGAAAAGGCTGTTCGGTTTGTCCAGTCCCAGGATGACTGGTATGGACGGATGTCTGACAGAGTATTTCCAACGGAGCTCAGGTACGTTGATTTCCTCAAACGTATTATGTGGTGGTGAGAAGACACCTTCTCTTAACTTAACAAACAGCCTGAGTATTTTTGTGGAAATCAATTAGTGATTTCCGGCGGATTTGATGATGTGACATTCAAAGTGAATGGTGGACAAGTGATTTAGAAGATAACGTAGCCTTAAAGCCTCACAATCAGGAAATAACAAAAATTGGGCTAGGCAGCATGGCTAGTTGGGTCATTCCCAAGCAGGGTATATTATCACCATCTAGAGAAATTCCTTTTTGTCCTCTCATCTATTTTCACTGCTGCAGCATTCGGTAACGGTTGCTGATCACAACCGTGGGTGAAAATATATTCGCTACACTCAAGTTAAATGAGTGGGCGGTCATGTGTGGCCGGGTTGCAAGACGTTCTTGTCTAACCTGCAGTGTATACCCTCTAGAGTACACTGATCGGTAGGTGCTCCCATACCTTGTCTGTTGGAATCCAATCTCCAATAAGCGCTTTGCGACTTTTGATTTTTACTATATATGTGAACGTAAGATGCAAGCGTTTCACTAGATGGTTATTTATTTGATATAAACAATCATAATACCAAACGTTTTGATATAAAATACTTAGATTATTATCCAGATATTAGACATGGATTGATCTAAAGATTTCTAAAGTAAATGAATCGGTCAACATGGAAAAACCTTATTCCTTATTTCCCTGTGTACATATTCTAACAATGTTTACTCACACCAGTCCCCAGACTGACCCAGAGTTTATTTTCTGTGTTTTCCTAAACTCTTGGGTACTCATAACACTTGTTATGGGTAGACAAGTGATCCAGGTGACTAATGGAATCCTTTCGAAGTATCGTGGAGTAAGAGTTCAAGACCCAGTCTAGCAGTTATAGCTATCTCTAAGTATCTAGTTGAGTATCCGTATTAAACTAGTAATCATGTATGATGTTGTATTCTAATGTTGTAATATGATGTAACAGACTCTGATATGTAATGTGATATTATATCTTGTTAAAATTCCGCTGTGAGATTCTGATGTAATGTTCTTCTTACTCTTCTACTCTATTAGTTCTATCTTTTCTATCTCATCCTCTAACTTCTTTCTATTAACAGTCAGGAGTTCAATACTTGGTTTTGTTTGACGAGTAATACAGGATTTCATATTACTGTTGAAAATTCAAGTATCGAATTTTTCCGGCCGTTACATATACAATCAAAACCACAAAATGTCGTATTGGAAGTTGGGTTATCATTTATGGTATGAACTGAGGCAAGGGATTGTCCTCTACCGAATTCGAGACAATCTAGCCCATATCTCAGGATCAGAACGCATCAACCCCTTAGGTCGTCAGGGTCTGTCCACACGGAGTGGATTATTATGCCTGAACAATACGTCTCTCCGCCCTATGGGGCGTAAATGAGCCAATGAATGACTCCATCGGCTTCACATAGTCACCGATATATCCGAGGCGCCTCGCAACAGCAACAACCACATAAGTCAAACTCGCCAGGGCATGTAAAACCACTGACGCCACTTCTAACTAGAAGGAAATGCATGCCCTTCCTGATGTCCTCTCCCGTTTTTGGTTCATACCGGATGTGAAACTCGCGAATTAAACGTTACAGAAAGCTATTCCACAAAGGTCGTGCTTTGATCATCAACCACAAGACTTTGCTTTTCAACAGAAGCCTTGATCATTTGCTACTTAGGCATGCCACACAGGCAATTCACTCTATGCGTTTGATATCCATCAGTATATAACCCCTGGGCTCGTACGTCTCAGAGAAGGGCGTTAAGCAAGAGAATAAATTCTCCACCGCCAAACAGATATATATTTATAGAAATCAATCACATAGAATAAAATCCAATGTCAGACACACAGTCCATTTACAAGTTCGTTCTGGGTCTGAACGAAACCAGAGGCACCTAGTACCCCGCATATCCATCGATCTCCAAGTACATCTGGACGATCACCAACTGATTCCATCCTTTTGGGTGTACGGCCCAATCAAGATCATCAGTAATTAACCAAACGATGTGAAGACCTCCGGTCTTCGACCACCGTCTTCACCTTCGACTTATCGTCGTATCAGTTATTCAGAATGGGATAAACCCGGTCTTTCCGAATAACTCGCGTATATAATAAACCAGTGTTACACAAACACAACATACGCCTCATTCCAATTCACCAGTCACTAACCGTAAATTAACAAGAGAATAATTTCCCAAACATTAACCCCGAAGGCCGAAACCAACATCAGATCAATACCTTGGAAACCACCCGTCTTCTTAGATAACCTACAGTTAGTTTCTAAATTTCACATTCTTAGGGAAAGGTTCCCATTAATTTTATCAAAGATAAATTCTTTTAAATTTATTCTTTAATCTTCCTTTGAATATCAATTCAAACCAAGTTATGGTTTATCCAAACTAGCCGGGATTAACGAACCTTACCGAAGTAATCATTTGTTTTAATTTCCCAATCCCAACCTATTCATCCCATGAAGTAAAACTGGTAATACTTCATATATAACACCACGGTGTTATTGGTAAATTCAATTACCATTTCATGTTAAAATCTAATTAGAGATTTAACTATCGCCTGGAGCAAAAATGGTGATACTCCATTCTCGATCTTTTCAATCTAATTAAAGATTCATTAAAACTTCACTTAGTTCTAATCTTTAACTGGGTTAAAGATTCAGTGTCATTTAGAACACGGTTCACGATAAACCCCAAAATCACATCACATTTCAATCAGTCCCTAACCGTAAATTAGCAAGTGAGCAATTCCCTAAGTATTAACCCCGAAGGCAGAAACCAACATCAGATCAATACCCCAGAAACCATTCAACTTAACTAATCTTCAGTTAGTTTCTGATTTTCTTAACTCAGTTGGGTCTAAGAACAGTATTATTGAAGATACCATTCACGACAACCCAAAATCACATTCCATTAATTATCGGGTTAAAGAACATGTGTTATTTAAAACATCGTTCACGATAAACCCAAAAATCAATTCAAATTCAACTCCAATTACATATTATTTAATTGGTACACTTCATTAAATCTAAATAAAAAAGATTTAATCTTTTTCTCAACTGGACTTAAGAACAGTGTTAATGAAGACACCATTCACGACAAACCTAAATCACATTTGATATTAAATACAAGGCTCTGAATAGAAAATATATCGGAATTATATTCAATATCAAATTCTGAAATCAACAAATATCGTATTGGAAATAACGATATAAATATATATTTCAAATTCTCATAACAATATCTGTATCACCACGAAATTCAACATTGAAATATTCCAAAAACAATTTCGATTCAAATCCATTCCAATTCAATTATTGGAAATCCTAGTTATTTTCAAAACCATTTCAAATCAGATTTATTTAATTTAAAAATAAACAAATTATTATTCTAGTTCAAAACTAGTTCATTTCGATAAAAATCTATTTTTATCTTTTCAAATATGGTTTTTTTCATCCCAATTCTTCACAAATCATTTCTTATGATTTTACACAAATTATTATTATTTTTAATAATTTTATCAAGGCCCGTACAGCGATTTCCATCAACGGCCATCGAACTGCACTTACAGCGACCTTTTCCAAATTTGATTTGGACATAATTCCAAATCCAACCATTAGATTTCAAATCTCTAATATTCATTAGAAATCTCTTTTGGATACGAACCCAATGGTTCCGGTTTTAGGAGAATCCGACGGTCGAATCTCCCGTAATGTCTGTTCGGAGTCGATAGTCGAAATTCACGAACTACCGTAGCGCGGCGCATTCTATTCAGGCCATTATATTATATATATAATATATATATTATATACTTCGTCGATTACCTTTTTAAATCGTTTTAAATTCGTTTTCAAAACGATTTCAACTTCTTATTCGATTTCAAATCAAAATTGAATTTTCCTTTTTACATTCATTTCTATTTGATTTCAATTCAATTTCAATTCGATTCAATTCAATTTCAATTCGATTTGAATTCTATTCAATTCAATTTTAATTTGATTTGAATTCCTATTCAATTCAATTTTAATTCGATTTGAATTCCTATTCATATTCAATTTCAATTCGATTTGAATTCTATTTCTATTCAATTTAATTCGATTTGAATTCCTATTCAATTCAATTTCAATTCGATTTGAATTCTATTTCTATTCAATTTAATTCGATTTTATTTTCTATTCAATTCAATTCGAATTTATTTTCTAAAATATTCCATTTGAATTCCTTTTCTATTCAATTCAAATTCATTTTCTATTCAATTCGATTCGAATTCACTTTCTATTCAATTCAATTCGAATTCATTTTCTAAAATATTCGATTATTGAAATCACTTTTCAATATTCATTAAAAACAAATAAAATCAACAAAGTTCTCGTTCGTGTTAAAATGGCGTTTAACTACTTAGCACGGCTTCGTATATTTCTATTTTCAAATATTCGATTTCAAATATTTCTATTCAAATATTTCTTTTTCAAATATCTATTTCAAATATTTCTATTCAAATATTCTATTTCAATTTTTTCTATTCAAATATTCTATTTCCAAAACTGGAATGAGGCCCAATCAATTACCATAGATTTTATTTCTATGGATTTGCATACAACGCATGTATATATCAACAATGACAAATAATCAACCATCACCGAAAGTGCATTCTACACTGTATAAGCATCAGATATAAATATTCAACGCTTATAACAGTCTATCAATAATCGATCGACATACAACTAATTATTGGGATTAGTGTATGTCATATATCACCCCAATACCCGTATGGGGTTTCAAACAATCGAACACAGATTTTATTTGTGCAGTTGGGCAATGTGTAAAATTTATCGTCCCAATCAATATCAGTCAAATGTGTGTATATAAACTAATCGTTCGATTTGTTTATATTAATTTATTTCATTTTATATACACGTTAAAAATTCTATTTTTAACTATAAAATATTTTTAACTATATAAATATTTTATTTCGTTCCACATCACACAATCAACTACACATCAAAATCAAAACAACAAACAAGCCATCCATGGTCTGTGGACGACGGGTGTCGGGTGCTACTAAACACCGTCTGTATCCTAGTATATATTTTAAGTAGAAAATTGAACTAAAGGTGAGAAGTTCTCACCGACTAGCTAAACCAAACGCCACGACTTCATATGTAGAAGTCTTCGCCGTTCTCGACTTTTGTCACTTTCGTTGCCCGTAGCCACTACATATATAAAAATCACATTTTTATATTGTTGCCACTTCATATATAAAAATCACATTTTTATATTGTTGCTATTTATATAAAAATCACATTTTTAATTCGCTTTATATGGATAAAAATTCTATTTTTATATCGCTACTATATAGATAAAAATTCTATTTTTACATCGCTACTATATAGATAAAAATTCTGTTTTTACATCGTTACTATATAGATAAAAATTCTATTTTTACATCGCTACTATATAGATAAAAATTCTATTTTTACAATGGTGTTCATATAATAAAGATTGTATTTTTATCACGCTATTCTCTATAAAAAGATTATATTTTTACAATGCCATTCTATATAAAAAAGATTATATTTTTACTATGCTATTCTATATAAAAAGATTATATTTTTACTATACTATTATATATATATAAAATCGGTTTTTCTTTATAAAAATCAATTCTTTTTCTTATTAATCCATTTCCTAAAACTGATTTTTATCTTATAAAGTCCATTACTTCACATAAACGAAAATAAATATAAATAAAACTACTTACAGTTAAATTTGGGAGACGGGAGGCTTGTTGGAGGTTCATGGGATGGTGCGGAGGTCGGTGGGGTGGTGCAGAGGTCGGTGGTGGGGCCAGCGTGGCGATTGACTTCGGCTTCAGGGGGCTAGGGCATCGGGGTTCTGGTTTCGTGAATGGAGGAAGTGGGAGCGAGTGGAGAGGGAGGCGGCGACGTGGGTGGACGGTGACAGGGCGGTCTGGGGGTGGCGATCGACGGTAAGGGGGCGACGGCGATGGCATCGGCTGGAGGGCTCGATCGATTTTAGGTTTTTTTCCTTTTGTTCGACCGGTCTGAAGATAAAAGGGGGGCAAAGTTTATATATTAATTATTTTATTATTTTATTATCCTTTAAGTTAGTGTTCTGTTCGAACTCTGAATCGAACTCACCGACTGTCGCTCCTAGCTAATTACCCCCATTCCGAACACAATGGGATACGTATCGCAGGCGATTCGATCGTTTCGATCAGTTTTCGTCAAAATCAAAATAGAATTCTATATATTGAATTTGAATGCACATTTCAATTTACCGAGGCCACATACTAACTCTAAAAATTCCCGAAAAATATTTTCTAACTTCGTATTGACGATAAAGTCCTAACAAAACTAATTTCATCGAATTCTAAGACCGTTTGAAAAATGGCCAATTCTCCAGTCGATTAAAATCAACTGAAACTGGTCAAACGCGTTTCCCTTTGCCACGCTCACAAATTGATTCGAAAAATTTCGAAATTTGGAATCTAGTAAAAACTTGACATCATGGATCCAACAAAAGTGGTTTCGTCGAAAACCGAGGTCGTTTGCAAAATTCCTATTTTTAAGGGCCAGAATTCCATAGCGATATTCTGAATTTTCAACTGGACGTATCTTTTTATCCCCGCTATGAAATTTCGATTCTTCGGGTTCATTGGAAAGATATTCCCAATTAGATTCAAATATTTTTAGTTTCACTAAAATCCGGATTATTTTGAATCCTGTACATTCGTTTGAATTTTGAAATCGAATTATCGAACTACTGCGCCATTTTCAATTCCTTTTATATTCATAAATAAATATTTATATTCTAACGACGATTCGAATAAATATATTCATTCGAATTCTATTTAAAATAAATTTCTCGTCATTATTATTTAAAATAATCATTTTAAATATTCAAAATTCACTAAATTTGCCAAATTAAAAATTTTAAATTGGCTCAGATTTCCGGGTTATTACAATCTCCCCCACTTAAAACTTATCGTCCCCGAAAAGGAACGAAGCCGAAAGTTGTTTCACTAACCAACTCAACTTCCACTATTTTCATTACGGCTTAAGTTCTTCAACTTTTCGGTCTCTAAGAACTTTTCAAATTTTTCAAAAATTTTGGCTAACACCCTAAATTTTTGAAAAATTTCGCCATAACCTCCCCTACATCGGGGATTCGGGATATTTCATATAGCCTCCCATGGCCTTCTCCAATCCAAAAGAAAAGGAAAAAGCCAAGCGGCTAGCCAATCAGCTCATAAAATCATCATCACCCAAACAAAACAGTAAATTATGGTAAACATGTACCTATTTGTCAGGCAAACAATTTTATTCCTCTTCTCTAGCCTCCTAGCTATGACCTGTTCAATGTAAGTATATGTACATGCATGCAAATGCGATAAATTTTCAATACAGTCCAATATTTGGTTCAATTAGGCTAAATGGTTCAAATTTATGAATCAAACAACACAATCAGCAATCAATTAGTTGATTAGCTTTTCTAATTCATAATTTTGATACATAGTCTAAAAATCAGATTTTTGATGCCAGATCACAACAATAAGCCCTATCTAGTTTTGGTTCTCACACCAGTCTAATGGAAATATATAGATATCTCACTTTCGTCACTCGAACATAAGTTCTGATGATGTTTCGAACCACCATCAGAATATCCACGGACGACTAGAGTGTGACTCTATATCCATCCAGTATATTGGAGGCTTCCAATTCACGTGGATCAGACGTATATTAAAATCTCCATATACCTGATAGCCCAAATCAATATAAATAAATATTCAAATACGTATAAAACGATTTAATTTTCAAAACAAAATTTGTTTTCATTTTAAAAATATACTCTTCACACTCGTTCTAGGATACTACTGATCCCATCTCTAACGAGTCATTCTTATTGGATATTACTAATCCAATCTCTGATGAATTCTTTCATATGGTTCTAATGTGTCTTGTTCTCTAGCTCTGTAAATCAGAGCTTTGATACCAAATGTAGTAACCCGTAACTTCCCCGGTAAGGAAAGAACAGATCGCTTTGAGGACAACACACAAAAGAACGCACACAGAAGAACATTTCATTGCTAATTACAACAATTCCATCAGAATACAAGAATATACGGAGTATGAATAAATATTACACAGACAATATCAGAGATTTAGATTACATTTAAATACATCGTAGTGGAAAATAATACAATACACAACTAGAAGTAATACATGGATACAGAGCTTTCCAAGTATCGTTCCAGCTGTAAATCTGGATCCTGTGAATATAAATCTATAAAACCAAAACTACTAGCTGCCCGTGTCAAAATAAGTGTACCCAGAGTTTAGGTTAAAACAATAAACTCCAGGTCAGTCATGGGACTGGTGTGAGAACTAAAACAGTTATTAATCTTTATTTTAAAGTTAGGTAAATCAAGGGACCACGCCGTATAACACGAAATAGGTTTCCTCCCAAGAATACTAGTGCATAAAACAACAGTGCAATTCTAAATAAAGAACAATGAAGCAATTATAAGACCCAGGTCCCATCACACAATGCAACGCAAGCCGGAGGATAGGGTTTTTACCTTATAATAGCCAAAGGATGCTTGATACGCTAAATTTCATGTTTTAATTCTTAATCAGACTCCAACCGTAAATTAATAAGAGAACGATTCCCTAAGTATTAACCCCGAAGGCCGAAACCAACATCAGACCAATACCCAGGAAACCACCCATCTTAGCTCGTTTCCAGTTAGTTTCTGATTTTATATACAATCATAAATATCAATTATAGGCGGCATGAATGTCCCATACAACTATGTCGCCATATATAGGTATACAATCAATACCGCAAAATGTCGTATTTGAAGTTGGATTATCATTTATGGTATGAATCGAGGCAAGGGATCGTCCTCTACTGAATTCGAGACAATCTAGCCCATGTCTCGTGATCAGAACACATCAACCCCTTAGATCGTCAGGGCCGGTCCACACGGAGTGGATTATTATGCTTGAACAATACGTCTCCCCGCCCTATGGGGCGCAAATGAGCCAACGATTGACTTCGTCGGCTTCACATAGTCACCGATATATCCGAGGCGCCTCGCAACAACAACAACCACATAAGTCAAACTCGTCAGGGCGTGTAAAACCACTGACGCCACTTCTAACTAGAAGGAAATGCATGCCCTCCCTGACGTCATCTCCCGTTTTTGGTTCATACCGGGTGTGAAACTCGCAAATTAAACGTTACACAAAGCTATGCCACAAAGGCCGTGCTTTGATCATCAACCACAAGACTTTGCTTTTCAACAGAAGCCTTGATCATTTGCCACTTAGGCATGCCATACAGGCAATTCACTCTATGCGTTTGATATCCATCAGTATATAACCCCTGAGCTCGTACGTCTCAGAGAAGGGCATTAAGCAAGAGAATAAATTTTCCGCCGCCAAACAGATATATATTTAATAGAAATCAACCACACAGAATAAAATCCAATGTCAGACACACAGTCCATTTACAAGTTCGTTCTGGGTCTGAATGAAACCAGAGGCACCTAGTACCCCGCATATCCATAGATCTCCAAGTACGTCTGGACGATCACCAACTGATTCCCTCTTTTTGGGTGTACGGCCCAATCAAGATCATCAGTAATTAGTCAAACGACGTGAAGACCTCCGGTCTTCGACCACCGTCTTCACCTTCGACTTATCCTCGTATCAGTTATTCAGAATGGGATAAACCCGGTCTTCTCGAATAACTCGCGTATATAATAAACAAGTGTTACACAAACACAACATACGCCTCATTCCAATTCATCAGTCACTAACCGTAAATTAACAAGAGAATAATTTCCCAAACATTAACCCCGAAGGCCGAAACCAACATCATCTCAATACCCAGGAAACCGCCCATCTTCTTAGATAACCTACAGTTAGTTTCTAAATTTCATATTCTTAGGGAAAGGTTCCAATTAATTTTATCAAAGATAAATTCTTTAAATTTATTTTTTAATCTTCCTTTGAATATCAATTCAAACCAAATTATGGTTTATCCAAACTAGCCGGGATTAACGAACCTTACAGAAGTAATCATTTGTTTTAATTTTCCAATCCCAACCTATTCATTCCATGAAGTAAAACTGGTAATACTTCATATCTTACACCACGGTGTTATCGGTAAATTCAATTACCGTTTAACGTTCAAATCTAATTAAATATTTAACTATCGCCTGGAGCAAAACTGGTGATACTTCATTCTCGATCTTTTCAATCTAATTAAAAATTCATTAAAACTCCACTTAGTTCTAATCTTTAACTGGGTTAAAGAATCAGTGTCATTTAGAACACGGTTCACGATAAACCCCAAAATCACATCACATTTCAATCAGTCCCTAACCGTAAATTAGCAAGTGAGCAATTCCCTAAGTATTAACCCCGAAGGCCGAAACCAACATCAGATCAATACCCCAGAAACCTTTCAACTTAACTAATCTTCAGTTAGTTTCTGATTTTCTTAACTCAGTTGGGTCTAAAAATAGTATTATTGAAGATACCGTTCACGACAACCCAAAATCACATTCCATTAATTATCGGGTTAAAGAATAAGAGTTATTTAAAACATCGTTCACGATAAACCCAAAAATCAATTCAAATTCAACTCCAATAAAATATTATTTAATTGGTACACTTCATTAAATCTAAATAAAAAAGATTTAATCTTTTTCTCAACTGGACTTAAGAACAGTGTTAATGAAGACACCATTCATGACAAACCCAAATCACATTTGATATTAAATACAAGGCTCTGAATAGAAAATATATCGGCTTATATTCAATATCAAATTCTGAAATCAACAAATATCATATTGGAAATAACGATATAAATATATCTTTCAAATTCCCATAACAATATCTGTATCACCATGAAATTCAACATCGAAATATTCCAAAGACAATTTCAATTCAAATCCATTCCAATTCAATTATTGGAAATCCTGGTTATTTTCAAAACCATTTCAAATCCAATTTATTTATTTTAAAAATAAACAAATTATTATTCTAGTTCAAAACTAGTTCATTTCGATAAAAATCTATTTTTATCTTTTCAAATATGGAATTTTTCATCCCAATTCTTCACAAATCATTTCTTATGATTTTACTCAAATTATTATTATTTTTAATAATTTTATCAAGGCCCGTACAGTCGATTTCCATCAACGGCCATCGAACTGCACTTACAGCGATCTTTTCCAAATTTGATTTGGACATAATTCCAAATCCAACCATTACATTTCAAATCTCTAATATTCATTGGAAAGCTCTTTTTGATACGAACCCAACGGTTCTAGTTTTAGGAGAATCCGACGGTCGGATCTCTCGTAATGTCTGTTCGAAGTCAATGGTCGAAATTCACGAACTACCGCAGCGCGGCACGTTCTATTCAGGCCATTATATTATATATATAATATATAAAATATATACTTCGTCGATTACCTTTTTAAAACGTATTATATAAATCGTTTTAAATTCGTTTTCAAAACGATTTCAACTTCTTATTCGATTTAAAATCAAAATTGAATATTCCTTTTTACATTCATTTCTATTTGATTTCAATTCAAATTTCAATTCGATTTCAATTCGATTCAATTCAATTTCAGTTCGATTTGAATTCTATTCAATTCAATTTTAATTTGATTTGAATTCCTATTCTATTCAATTTAATTCGATTTGAATTCCTATTCAATTCAATTTCAATTCGATTTGAATTCTATTTCTATTCAATTTAATTCGATTTGAATTCCTATTCAATTCAATTTCAATTCGATTTGAATTCTATTTCTATTCAATTTAATTCGATTTGAATTCCTATTCAATTCAATTTTAATTCGATTTGAATTCTATTTCTATTCAATTTAATTCGATTTCATTTTCTATTCAATTCAATTCGATTTATTTTCTAAAATATTCCATTCGAATTCCTTTTCTATTCAATTCAATTCGAATTCATTTTCTATTCAATTCAATTCGAATTCATTTTCTATTCAATTCAATTCGAATTCATTTTCTATTCAATTCAATTCGAATTCATTTTCTAAAATATTCGATTATTGAAATCACTTTTCAATATTCATTAAAAACCAATAAAATTGACAAAGTTCCCGTTCGTGTTAACATGGCGTTTAACTACTTAACACGGCTTCATATATTTCTATTTTCAAATATTCTATTTCAAATATTTCTATTCAAATATTCCTTTTTCAAATATTCAATTTCAAACATTTCTATTCAAATATTCTATTTCAAATATTTCTATTCAAATATTCCTTTTTCAAATATTCTATTTCAAATATTTCTATTCAAATATTCTATCTCAAATATTTCTATTCAAATATTCTATTTCAAAACTGGAATGAGGCCCAATCAATTACCATAGATTTTATTTATATGGATTTCCATACAACGCATGTATATATCAACAATGACAAATTATGAACCATCATCCAAAGTGCATTCTACACTGTATAAGCATCAGATATAAATATTCAATGCTTATAACAGTCTGTCAATCAGTCGATCGACATATAACTAATTATTGGGAATAGTGTATGTCATATATCACCCCAATACCCGTGTGGGGTTTCAAACAATCAAACACAAATTTTATTTGTGCAGTTGGGCAATGTGTAAAATTTATCATCCCAATCAATATCAGTCAAATGTGTGTATATAAACAAATCGTTCGACTTGTTTATATTAATTTATTTCATTTTATATACGCGTTAAAAATTCTATTTTTAATAATAAAATATTTTTAACTATATAAATATTTTATTCCATTCCACATCACACAATCAACTACACATCAAAATCAAACAAACAAACAAGCCGTCCATGGTCTATGGACGACCGGTGTCGGGTGCTACTAAACACCGTCTGCATCCTATTATATATTTTAACTAGAAAATTAAATTAAAGGTGAGAAGTTCTCACCGACTAGCTAAACCAAATGCCATGACTCTTCATATGTAGAAGTCTTCGCCGTTCTCGACTTTTGTCACTTTCGTTGCCTGTAGCCACTACATATATAAAAATCACATTTTTATATTGTTGCTATTTATATAAAAATCACATTTTTAATTCGCTTTATATGGATAAAAATTCTATTTTTACATCGCTACTATATAGATAAAAAATCTATTTTTACATCGCTACTATGTAGATAAAAATTCTATTTTTACATCGCTACTATATAGATAAAAATTCTATTTTTACATCGCTAATAAATAGATAAAAATTCTATTTTTACAACGGTGTTCATATAATAAAGATTGTATTTTTATCACGCTATTCTATATTAAAAGATTATATTTTTGCAATGCCATTCTATATAAAAAGATTATATTTTTACTATGCTATTCTATATAAAAAGATTATATTTTTACTATGCTATTCTATATAAAAAGAGATTATATTTTTACTGTGCTATTATATATATATAATCAATTTTTCTTTATAAAAGTCAATTCTTTTCTTGTTAATCCATTTCCTAAAACTGATTTTTATCTTATAAAGTCCATTACCTCACATAAACGAAAATAAATATGAATAAAAATACTTACTGTTAAATTTGTGAGATGGGAGGGTTGTTGGAGGTTCATGGGGTGGTGCAGAGGTCGGTGGGGGTGGTGCGAAGATCGGTGGTGGGGCCAGCCTGGCGGTTGACTTCGGCTTCAGGGGGCTAGGGCGTCGGGGTTCTGGTTTCGTGAATGGAGGAAAGGGAGCGAGTGGAGAGGGAAGCGGCGGCGTGGGTGGACGACGACAGGGCGGTCTGGGGGTGGCGATCGACGGTGAGGGGGTGACGGCGATGGCATCGGCTGGAGGGCTCGATCGATTTTTTTTCCTTTTGTTTGACCGGTCTGAAGATAAAAGGAGGGGGGCAAAGTTTATATATTAATTATTTTATTATCCTTTTAGTTAGTGTTCTATTCGAACTGTGAATCAAACTCACCAACTGTCGCTTCTAGCTAATTACTCCTATTCCGAACACAATGGGATACGTATAGCAGGCTGATTCGATCGTTTTGATCAGTTTTCATCAAAATCAAAATAGAACTCTATATATTGAATTTGAATGCACATTTCAAATTACTGGGGCCACATACTAACTCTAAAAATTCCCGAAAAATATTTTCTAACTTCGTATTGATGATACGGTCCTAACAAAACTAATTTCATCGAATTCTGAGACCGTTTGAAAAATGGCCAATTCTACAGTCGATTAAAATCAACTTAAACTGGTCAAACGCGTTTTCCTTTGCCACGCTCACATATTGATTCGAAAAATTTCGAAATTTGGAATCTAGCAATAACTTGACATCACGGATCCAACAAAAGTGGTTTCGTCGAAAACCGAGGTCGTTTGCAAAATTCCTATTTTTAAGGGTCAGAATTCCATAGCGACTATTCTGAATTTTCAACTGGACGTATCTTTTTATCCCCGCTATGAAATTTTGATTCTTCGGATTCGTTGGAAAGATATTCCCAATTAGATTCAAATACTTTTGGTTTCACTAAAATCCAGTTTATTTTGAATCCTGTACATTCGTTTGAATTTTGAAATCGAATTATCGAACTACTACGCCATTTTCAAATCCTTTTATATTTATAAATAAATATTTATATTCTAATGATGATTTGAATAAATATATTCGTTCGAATTCTATTCAAAATAAATTTCTCGTTGTTATTATTTAAAATAATCATTTTAAATATTCAAAATTCACTAAATTTGCCAAAATAAAAATTTTAAATTGGCTCAGATTTCCGAGTTATTACATTTACAAATAGAATTAAAAATGAAATATTTATTTAGAAAAATAAATAGAGTTATAAAAAGGAAATATTTATTTAGGAAATAATTAGAGTTATAAAAGGGATTTATTGGGAAATGAAAAGAATGTCATTAAAGGAAATATTTGGCAAATGAATAGAATTTTACATCAGGAAAGTTTAGAACTGTGCTTCGCACACGGGTATAACATGATATGGATTTAAAGCAAAGATTAAGAAGAATCTGTTGTAACCAATAGATTGAGAAGATTAATTTATAAATAGTATTTTATAAATTAAATAAAATACTTATCATTGGATAAATAGAATATATAAGTCAGGGCTTATATAGAGAAGTAAGAATCGATTTCAACATCGATATTTGAAACTGAATATGGAAGTAGAGTTAATCAAAGGGGTTAATCAAAATGTGTTAATCAAAATGAGTTAGAGGAGTTAATGGATTAGAGTTAGAGTTAATCGATTAGAGTTAGAGTTAATTGATTAGAGTTAGATCGAACTAGAGTTATTCGAATAGAGAAAGAAATTATCGAATATTAGTTATTTGAAAGGAATTATCGAATACTAGTTTTTCGAAAGGAATTATCGAATATTAGTTATTTGAAAGGAGTTATCAAATATTAGTTATTCGAAAAGAGTTAAATCGAATAATAGCTATTTGAAAGGAGTTAATCGAATATAGTTTATTTGAAGAAAGAGTTATCGAATAAGGGAATTAATCGAATGTAGTTTATTTGAATAGAGAAAGGAGTTATCGAATATTAGTTATTCTAAAGGAATTATCGAATATTAGTTATTCGAAAGGAACTATCGAATATTAGTTATTCGAAAAGAGTTATCAAATATTAGTTATTCGAAAGGAGTTAAACCGAACATTAGTTATTCGAAAGGAGTTAATCGAATATAGTTTATTCGAAGAAAGAGTTATCGAATAAGGTTATTCAAATAAGAGAATTAATCGAATATAGTTTATTCGAATAGAGAAAGGAGTTATCGAATACTAGTTATTCGAAAGGAATTATCAAATATTAGTTATTCGAAAGGAATTATCGAATATTAGTTATTCGAAAGGAGTTATCGAATATTAGTTATTCGAAAGGAGTTAAATCGAATATTATTTATTCGAAAGGAGTTAATCAAATATTGTTTATTCGAAGAAAGAGTTATCGAATAAGGTTATTAGAATAAGAGAATTAATCGAATATAGTTTACTCGAATAGAGAAAGGAATTATCGAATATTAGTTATTCGAAAGGAATTATCGAATATTAGTTATTCGAAAGGAGTTATCGAATATTAGTTATTCGAAAGGAGTTAAATCGAACATTAGTTATTCGAAAGGAGTTAATCGAATATAGTTTATTCGAAAGGAGTTAATTGATAAGAGTAAATTAGTTAGAGTTAATTGAATAGAGTTAATCTAGTAGGGTTAATCAAATAGAGTTAATCCAATAGAGTTAATCAAATAGAGTTAATAGAATTGAGTTAATCAAATAGAGCTAACTGATAAGAGTAAATCGATTAGAGTTAATCAAATAGAATTAATTGAATAGAGTTAATTGAATATGGTTGTTCGAAGAGAGGTTATCGAATATAGTTTATTCGAAGGAAAGAGTTATCGAATAGAGATTCATTCGAAAGAGAGTTACGTAAGGAAGTTTGTTAAAGATTTAAAAGATAAACTTTGACTATGTCGAAGTTAAAACGTTGTTCAGTTAAGGTCTGAGAGGTAATTATACCCAACTTGATTGACTTCCTTCTTAACTAAGGAATGTTAAGGTTTGATAATGAATGATGGTTAAGTGAATATAGTTAATGAGTGAAATGGTTTGAGTTGGCATAGCGATGTTTGATTTAAACATCAGTTTAAATCCAGTGAAGGAGTTTTGGAAGCGTTTTCCAAATAAGAATCAGAAATGTTTTCTGATAATAGAAAATAAGAATTTAGAATATATGGAAAAAGGAGATAAGTAAATTAATGAACTAAAGAGATAAATGTTAAATGATGATTGATCGATAAAATTTCCATCTGGAAATAATATCGTTGTTTGCACACGTGTTTTTCTTTGATAGTTAAATCATAGACTATCAAAGTTTTGACCATTTTTCCGTCATCAATACGTAGAGCCCGGTTGGATTCTTCTCCAAAGAACCACTCCGTATGGGCGTTAGCATTTCGAATCAAATAGATCGAAGACAAATTGAAGACGGAGTAAAGTGCAAGGGCTGTTGTATAAGGCCTAGGTAGAGATTGCCTAGGATGGGTGTACGGAATAGCGCCTTCATTTTGTCCAGTCCCAGGACAACTTGAATGGACGAATGTTTGACAGAGTATATCTGGTAGATCAAGTAAGTTGATCGTTTCAAATGTATTTACGTTAGTGGCGGAGGAATTCGTTTCTCTTAGCTTATACCCGTGGTATTTTTAGGGAAATCAATTTGTGATTTGACAGGTATGACGATATGGCATTCGAAGTAAATGGAGGAGTGATCTGTTAAAAGATACGTTTTGACCTCGAGCCTCATCAACTGGGAAATAACAGAAATCGGGCAGGCAGCATGGCTAAGTGGTTCGCAACCAAGTAGGGTATATTGTCACCATCTAGAGAATATTCATATTTGTTACTTCTTTCAATTCTGTATCTCCTGGGAATGGTTATGTTGGTTTACCAACTGTAGGGTGACAATATATTCGATACACTCAACTGAAATGAGTGGTCGATCATGTGTGGCCGAGTTGCAAGATGTTCTTGTTGAACTCCAGAGTATCACTTCTAGAGTACACTGAGCGGAAGGTGGATCCATACCTTGTCATAGTTGGAATCCATTCCCCAAATAAGAGCCCGCGGTTTTTATTGTATATTATATATGTAGAACGTTAGATGCAAGCATTTCTACTAGATTGGTATTACTTGTGTTAGACATTATTATAATATCAGAATTATATTGTTTTACTAATGATTTGGGTTATCGTAAGGTAAAAACAATCCGTGTTTATGTGTGGATCGGTCTTATGATTATCCTTTGTTTCAAAAGGATTTTGAAAGTTAAATCAAATAATTTGAGTTTACTCACGCCAGTCACATGACTGACCTGGAGTTTATTTTGTTTTGTTTTCCCTAAACTCTTGGGTGCCCAATTTTGTACGGGAAGTCAAGTAGTCAGGATTTACAGATACTTGAAGAGCTGTAGCATGAGGCTTCAGAATTATATAGCTATGGTTTTTCCACTGTGTTGTAAGTGTTGTACTTTGGAAATGATATGTATATTCAAGTACAGATTTATATTTCAAAGTTATGTTATGAAATATATTTATTCGTTCCGCTGTGAGATTCGTGTTTACTCTGATGTCGTAGGTTCTTCTTCTTCTATTCTAAGTTTCTATCTTATCTATCCTCACCCTCTGTTTTCTTTCTATTAGTTTTCTGATTTCCAGTGTAATTTGGGTTGGACTTGTGTTATTTGTCAGTTCAAATTGGACCGGAATATCGGGACACTACAGAGATGATCTCATGAGCTATTTTCTGAAGCTCATGGGACTACATCTCTGCTAACCTATTGTCTGTCATGTGATATTTGAAGCGACCGAAAACATACTTCTTTTCCCCTGCCTCTTCCATGTTATACATCTTTTTCAGTGTCTCCCATATCTCCATTGCTGATTTGTCGGAATTGTAGTAGTCGTACAGGTCATCGCCGAGGCCGTTGAGAATGAAATTTTTGCAGAGGTAGTCCTTCTCAGTCTAAGTCTGGAGCTGCTTAGATTGTTCTATCTAGGAAACCGTTTGGGTTGCATTAGCTTCATCGAGTTTCTCTGCCAGCTGCGGTTAGTTAGTTGTGAGCATAGCAACCACTTTTCTCATGGTTAGAAAGAACATCATCTTCTAACGCCAAAGTTTGAAGTGCAGCCCTTCGAATCTGAACAGGGCAGTATTGACATGAGGGGTCTGGAATGCAGAGGAAGGTGCAACGTTGTCAAAATTTGTTGTCAAAGCCATTGGTTTTTTTTTGAATTGTCTTCCATATGTTGGAAAAAACAATGATTGAGTCACGGACAAAGTCGCTTTCTTGAAGATGTTTTGGCGATCTGCTCAATGGTGCAAAGCAATTCATACCTTTCACCGCCGCCTCTAGGATAAAACATACTCTTCTTCAATATCAATTCATTTGCACAAACAAATTGAGCCTAATTTGCAATCAAATTAAAAAACTGTACTGGTCTTTTCTTTTTGTAGTGAATTTTTTTTCCAGAGAAAGATGAATTTTTTTTCTTCTTTTTATTGCTTTGTCTATTCCATTTCTTATATAGACAGAATGCAAAAATGTAACGTTCGCTATGTTAGTGGAAGGAAAGCTGGATCACAATTAATACCATAATAAATAAATGGTTAAAAAACTGCAATTTATACATGTGAATTGTGTACGTTCAAAACTGATGAATGTTTTGTAACGGCACGATAATAAGCCAAATAAATATATGACCGTTATGCTAGTGCAACTATTCAATCACAACAATGGCTCATATATATATATATATACACACACACATGCGTGTGTTACAGTTAGGGCTGTAACGGTAACGGTTACCATTACCGTTATGTGAATACTGCTACCATACCATACCGTTGTAGTCGATAAATCAAAAATGCTTACCGCTACCGCTATTGTCGGTTACCGTATTGTCGGTATACTGAAACATTGGTTACCATATCGTCGGTAACGGTAAATTACCGTAACTTAAAATATGCAGTAACATCCTAGAAATTCAGGACAAATAGTCCTAGTAAAATTATTAAACCACACATATTATATAAAATCTCATATAAAATATGCAAGCATGAAGAATCATCTCCAACGTAAAGGAAATTGGCTACAAATCCATGGTTACTGTAAAATATTATCATCAATTACTAAGGATAAATAACTTAATTAGCTCACACATCCACAACTTCACCAAGAAGCACATCATAATTGTGACAACCCGCCCCGCACCAACCGACATTTACTCCAAAAGTGCGCTGTACACATGTCCAGTTAGCACGGGACGGTCGTTAGAAAAGGAAAGAAAGAAGACGTGGAATCAACAAGGAACCTATAGAATGTCTCACAGCGCATGGAACCAAATATAATAACAACATACTTGACATAAAACAGGTGAGACAGTGCATAAGCGGAAAACAAACTATCATAGCAGCGGAAAATCCAAAGTACAGCTTATGATCCAAAGCCAACATTATTACAACTTTTAAAAACTGTCTCAAAATGCTAAACAAGAAAGGTACACTACTAATGTCCAAAGTAGTGACCGACAACGAGATAGGGAGAATATCTATACATATCATACGTGGAAGCCTCCTGCTCGCCTCTGAATCCGCTACTCGCGCATCACCAACTAACCTACCTCTAGTCTGCTCGTGAGAGCACCCAGAGTAATAAGAAGAGACATAAAACTCTGGGTCAGACAAAAAGTTTGGTATGAGCGATAAGCAGCTAAAAAGAACAATAATAGGTATACTAAACCATACTTGAACCTGGACCTACAACCAAAGAGTTAGCACTACATACTGTACAACACTCTAAGGTGCCATTAACAAATGGTGTAAAGAATACGGGGGTGTGTGCGTGCATGTCATAGTGATGGAAAACAACCAAACATAGCAACCATCCTCACATCTCTCACTCAGTGTGTGAAGCATACGGTATCCACCACTTCGATCACCCAATACTTTGCTATGATCACTTGCCCCATGAAGTCAAAATGGCTTCACTGCACTGATCCATAGCC
The DNA here is from genome assembly GCA_030737875.1 of Allium sativum. Taxonomy (NCBI): domain Eukaryota; kingdom Viridiplantae; phylum Streptophyta; class Magnoliopsida; order Asparagales; family Amaryllidaceae; genus Allium; species Allium sativum. The sequence goes on along the minus strand of CM060926.1, from coordinate 7,567,299 downwards.
ACTAATCCTTCGCTATGTCCACTTTGCCCCATGGAGTCGTACACACCCCACTGCACTGTCTCATAGCCTTATTAATCCTTTACTATGTCAACTCTACCCCATGGAGTCACAGTGGCTCCACTGCACTGGCTCATAGTCTTACTACGATCACTTTGCCCCTCCAGTCGTGATGACTCTACTGCACTGATACGTACTCCTGCTATGATCACTTTGCCCCTCGAGTCGTGATAACTCTACTGCACTGATAAGTAGCCCATCATTCCCTTTCAGTGGTGAATCGAAGTTATGGACATCGACAACTCCTTAGCACACGTCCCGCAACAAAGCCCAACCATGAATGGAACTCATTGGTTCCCAACTGGATCCTGAGCTCTAACTTCCATTTGGACTACCTTTGCATCTCGGGTTATTGGTCATCACCGGATCGGTTCGGATCTCCCCCTTACCATCGGTTCGTTTCAGCCTCCATCTCCTAGTCATCAACACGGTTCGTGAATTAACACCCTTCACTGGATCGGATCGGGTACCTCGAGCTCCCTCACAGTACATCGGTTCGGATCGGTAGTCATCACCCCCTGGCGGATCGGGTCGGGTTCTTCAAGTCCAATCGCCACGCATCGGTTCGGTTCGGAGGTGGCCATGCGGGTCGAATCGGAGTGATACATGCCACGAGAGGCGGATCAGGTTGGAGTTTCCAGGTCGCATTTCCATACAATGTTGACGGAGCGGATTGGCGCTTCTGAATTCGCGTGGGGGGTGGTTCAGATCGGGCTCCCTTCTCTGATCCGATCCGGATCGGCCAGATTCCTGCGCCTTTTCCAGCAAGCAGTTTACGCCACTCGACGGCGATTTCGACCACTCTAACTATTCTAATCAATCACAAAGCATACCACAAAGTCATAACAACAAGTAGAAGTGACCTCAAATACCAAAACATCAATATGATAGATTAAAATGGATCAAACATAGCCAAAAGCCCATATTTTCCTTTAAACATGTTCAAGCATAATTAATGATAGGATTAGTAAAACTTAACCAAATTAACCCAAGTTCATATCAGAGGTCTAAAATATCATTTAAGAATTTATAAATATTTTTCCAGAATTTTATCATGTTTAAATTCACTAATAAACACTAATTACCCTTAATTAACCATAATTAGTGAGGAACTATGCAAATCACTCACCTTAGCCACAAATAAACCTTAGATCAGAAATAAATCTCTGCTTGGGCGCGAATAACAATGCAAATCAGCAGCTCTAATCTTGATTTGGTGAAGATCTCCCTTGATTTGATGTTGCTAAGCTTAATCCTTGGCTAGAAAGTGATTTGGAGGTGATTTAGAGGTTGGAGGCCATTTTTAGGGTTTCTAGGAGGTAAGTGGAGGCTAGAAAACTGAAATGGAATGAAACCCTAACTCTTTTCAGCCTCCCCATAATCCTATTCCCGAAATGGGTTATGGGCCCATTCACTAATCACCCTATTTGGCCCGTTTAAGCAGTTTTTCACCTTCCAAACCTTAATTCTGCCATATCTCCCAAACGGTAAGTCCGTTTGGCTATTATGACCACTCTACGGAAAGGTAAACCATCAAACGAATCTAATGGAAGTGGTTTTAGGTCAAAATTCCTTTCCAATCAAAAGTTATGGCCGAAACAAGATCACGTAGGGGCAAAACGGTCATTTAAAAATCGGCAGAAATCATGAACATGGGAAATGACCCCAATGGTCGTTTCCCAAAGTCACATGACCATAAACCTTCATATAAGAAAGAAATAAATACTCTACGATCCTCCGATGCGTAGAATGTGTGTTGTTATATTCTCCCACCCTTAAGAAATTTCGCCCCCGAAATTCCCTAACCAAAACACACAAAGGGTCCCGCATGCCTATCAACCATAAAACAACAATCAAACACGCAAAACAAGTCTATCCTAGCATGCAGAATAACTAAATTACGAAGTAAATCTTACCAGGCAAAGAGTTCTGGATACGTTTTCCTAATGCTCTCCTCCGTCTCCCAAGTACAGTCATTCTTTTTCTCGCCCCACTGAACCTTGACTAGCTTCACTGCCTTCCTTCGAAGTTGCTTCGTATCGTGCTCGACAATACGAATCGGCTTGCAGTTCCCAACCGCTTTGGGTTCCACTTCGAAGACCTCTAACTGATCAGGTGAAATAGTCATATCTGGGTCATGCACGAACTTCCTTAACTGGGAAACATGAAATATGTTATGAAATCCTGCCAACTTTTTGGGTAAGTCAGCTTTATACGCCAAATTCCCAACTTGCTCAAGAACTGGGAATGGGCCAACAAATCTTAGTGCCAACTTGCCTCTCCTTCCAAATCGTATCACACTCTTCAACGGAGAAACCTTGACAAACACCAAGTCACCAATGGAGAATTTTAATTCTTTTCTCCTCTTGTCAGCATAACTCTTCTGCCTGTCCTGGGCAGCCTTCATCCGTTGTTGAATGATTTTAATCTTATCTGAAGTTTCCCTTACCACATCTGGTCCAAGCACAAACTTCTCACTGGTCTCTATCCAACATGATGGTGAGTTGCACGGTCTTCCGTACAAAGCTTCATATGGAGCCATACAGATACTGGATTGGTAGCTATTATTATATGCAAACTCTACTAGATGCAAATGGTCATCCCATGATCCACCAAAATCCAATATACAAGCTCTCAAGAGATCTTCCAATATACGATTCACCCTCTCTGTCTGACCGTCAGTTTGAGGATGATACACGGTACTGAGATATAGTTCCGACCTTAGAGCCTCTTTTAAGCTCTTCCAAAACCCACTAGTGAACCACGGGTCTTGGTCACTTACAATGCTTTTAGGTACTCCATGTGTAACACCACATAATTTTATAACATTAAAATTCACAAATTAAAGTATACTTAATTTTTAGAAAAGAATTAAGTGAAATGGGTTGCGCAGGGAAATATATATATATATATATATATATATATATATATATATATATATATATATATAATATGCGAAAAAGTTCAAACCAGCGAATTGGGAGGGGAAATAACCAAACCGGCCCATTTTTGAGGTCGACCCGAGCCTCGCTGGGTCGACTAGGGGTTAATCCAGGGTGTTTGGCTGTCAACCCATGGGCCGATTCGCTCAAATGCAGATTTTGCATTTGATTGGTTCTCATGGTTCAGGGTTAATCTAATGGTCCTAAATAACTTCCTACACCTATAAATACATCCTAATGCTAACCTTAAACCTAATTAAAATAGAATAGTTACCGTCATACCATCGCCATGGAAATCAATGGAGCCGCCGCCAACTAAGAAAGAAGAAAAGAAAATTCAATTCTAATTCTCTCAACCCTAAAGCAAAGCAAAACTCTCTCTTTTCTTCTCTAAATTTTGAGTATGATGATCTTAACAAGATTATTATCATTTTAATTAGGTTGAGTTATGAATGGATTATGAGTAGATGATGTGAATTATCATATATGTTGTTGTAAACCCCTTTTGCTATCATGTATATTGTAAATCCCATGTTATGTGATGATGATATCTTATATGTTGTAAATCATGCTATGATGATGTTATGTATGTTGAAAGTTTCTATGCTAAGTTGTGATGAATCATACATGTTAAAAAGGCCATGAATTTACCATCTATGCTAGTTAGTTCATATTAATTAAATCATCATGTTTGGGTTATGTTGATCTATACGACAAGTCACATATGCAAGTTAGATTGATTAGAAAAGTTATGAACATATGCCAAGACATCTATTATGATATCTAGAATTATGCTATGACATATGTGATATCCTATGCTAGTTCACACCATCATTATGTTGCCTAAAAACCCCATATGCAAGTTTGTGTATAGATTTGGGCTATGATCATATCATGTAAATTGAGACATTTAACAAGTTGACACCTTTTGATCCTTAACATGTGTAGTTTATGCAAGTTTCACCCCTATTATGATTAGATTTATTTTAATTGTCTATATGTTGTGATAATTTATCTTTGTGCTAGGTGTTAGACTATACAAGTCTAGCCTATATTATGCGTTGAATAAGCAAACGTATAAACGTGGGGTAGGGGTAATATAAAGGATTTAATATTAAAAAGTTGGGGTGCAATTGATATGATTTTGCATGCCATAAGTGGATGGCCATAATTGAGTCAATTATGGACATCATTAAAAGTTGACTTAATTTATAATTTGAATAGGGAATTATTAAAACTGGGGTAAAAGATTTTAAGTGTTAATCAATGCTTAGGACACGAGGTTGGATTCGTTTGTGACGTAAACCTGCCCGGACCCGCCCGGCAAATCCAGTGGTCACAAATGTCAGCCCAATGTGAGAGGTCCTAGGCCTAAACTAAAGCATAACGGTTGTAAAGACACGAGGTTAGACTCTTTTATGGTGTAAGACTGTCCGGACCCGCCCGGCAAATCCAGCTGCCATAAATGCCAGTCTAATGTGAGAGGTCTTTATGAGGTTATGGCCTGAATGAATTAAGAAATACTTAAGCAGATAAACATGTAAGGTGGGACATGGGGGTTAAGTAGGTGCCTTGGGTGGCATGAGGAATCTAGGGGGTGCCCTTAGTGGCATGTGAAATACGATTAGTAAGACTTAACCAAACACACATGTAAATGAACATGACTAAGAGGGTTAAGTGGGATATACTAGTGACAAGCTTAGGTGGGTAGCATATAGGGGCCCATTTCGACCAGTATCCCAAACGTATCTTTGTGGGCTCGACCCAAGTCGAGGACGGGACACGCATGCTGGGTTCGACTGTAAGAGGCCAAAACGGGGAGTGGTGGCAACACAAGTCCAACGGGTTTCGTATGCGTGTGTGGACCCGGGCTGGTAGATAAGACGTTGTTGCATCATGTAGGTATAAGCCGTGCATTCTCAAGTTGTATCGGGTTGCCACTTTAGGGGAGTGATACACCCCACTGTGGGTCAACACGGGTATCTACGAGTAGGGAGCCGATCGAAAGTGGGTAGTGGGGGTACACCTAGTGGAGATAGGGGCAGACGGCACCTATGTAGTCAGCTAGGGGTACGCAAGGCTATTTATAAAGTTTCTGTGTGAAGCAAGTGGGATCAACCTTTAGGGTGACTGGTGCGGTGCAGTGTAGTAATGTGCGGTGCAGTGTAGTAATCATTCGTTAGTAATTAGGTGTGCCTTTACCGTTATCTTTAACGTTATCTTAAATGCTATCTTTATCTTCCTTAGAGTTCATAGACATTTACTTGTCTTCCAGCTTATGCCTTAGTCTAGTTCTTTTGATAATAGTATTGTTAGAATTATCATACTCGCCAGACTTTATGTCTGACCCCCTCTATTTCTATCCTTTTCCCCCTCCAGGTCCTCAGGTTGGGCCCAGCTCTAGTGGAGTTTGATTGAATTGCTTCATCTCTCTTTGGAATGCTTGGACCGTTGAAGTAACGTCCAGCTTGTTATCTTTTTAATGGCTATTTATGTAATGGGATTATGTATTTTGTTTTTATGAAGATGGATATTGTACTTGGTTATGATCTATGGTTTTATGATGTAACAAACATGTTTAATTTCCGCTGCAATAAAATGAAGTTTTAGATTTCCAAGTACTATTTACTATCTGTCTTGTTGTAATTTTCCTGTTCTATATTCACTTATAACCTCCATGGAAGTTAATGCATTTCCTTCGTGAGTGACATTAATGGACGTGGGGTGTTACACGTGGTATCATAGCTTAAGGTTACCAGAGCAAATAAAAATACTTTAGAAAAATAGTTATTTTTGGAAGAAGTGCTTTCAAAAACATGTTTTAATGAGAAATTTAAAGAGAAAAGTTTTTAAGAAAAAAAAACATAATCCCCAGTTGCCCATATCTTTATCTTTCGAATTCTCCATTCTGAATCTTTCCTTTTTCGTTTCAGCATGGCTGAAGATCTTAATCTACCCGACGGTGTAACGATACCAGGATGGTATAGGAGGTTATTAGAGGCTAGGGCCGCTGCAGGTCCAGCCAATGTTCCTCCACCACCAGTTGCACCCGTTCCTCCTCCTCCTCCTCGCGTAGATACTTTTGCAAAGACGTGCAAGGAATTCAAGGCTATGGGTGGAAAACCATTTCAAGGGTCAGAAACGTTTGTGGAAGCTAGAGATTGGCTTAAGGAGGTGGAAGAATTGCTAGAAATCTTTGAAGTAGAAGAAGGGAGGAGAGTTCGATTAGCAGCTTGGTTGATGAAGGGAGAGGCCTCGTTTTAGTGGGAGGTCACTAATGGGGAGCGTCCTGTTGACTCTTGGGCGGATTTCAAACGTAGGTTCGAGGCGAAGTTTCTCTCAAGGGCGGAAGAAAATCTATATATGGAAAATTCTTGACATTGAAGCAAGGAAGCTCATCAGTGAAAGAATATGTCAATAAATTTAATCAGTTAGCAAGGTTTGGCTTGGACTTAGTGAACACGCCGGAGAAGAAGGCGCTGAGGTTCGTGAATGGCTTGAATGAACAATTGCAAGGGTTGGCTATGACCCACATCCCGATGGGGGCCACCTTTGAGAAGTTAGTAGAAATGGCGCTCATGCATGAGGAGAAAAGCGCTAAAGCTGATAAGGCACCCGAGAAGAAGGGGGATCAGAAGAAACCACAACAGCAAAACAAGAAGGGTGGAAAAGACAATAATGGCAAGGGAAAGAAGAAGTGCTTTAACTGTGGAACCCAGGCCATCTCAGCAAGGATTGCCGAAAGAAAAAGAAGACAGGCTGTTTTCATTGTGGCGATGCGGGACATTTAGTGAAGGACTGCCCAAAGAAGGGGCAGAGGGCAGGAGCTACCTCGGGAGGACAGGTGCAGGCTCTTATGGCACCAGGGCAGGCAAGGGGACAAGTTCAGGCTCTCGCGGTCCCACCGCTGCAAGAACGAGGTAGAACCATTTCTGTTGAAAGCTTAGTTTTTCTGTTTGATCATCCTGTCCGTACCTTATTCGATTCGGGCGCATCACATTCGTTTATCTCTACATCATTAGTTGAATCACTGCACACCAGTTTAGTAGAGGATCCCTTAGTTGTTTCGATCCAATTGGGGGCTCAGCTTATTTGTCTATGATGTGTTTGGATTTGAAAATTTCCATACTTAGCGTTGAATTTAGATGTGATGCTTATGTGTTGAGCTTCACGGGCTATGGGCTAATTTTAGGAATGGATTGGTTATCCAGAAATGGGGCCGTTCTTGATTGTGAAAGGAGAGTAGTTAGGCTCGTGACTCGCCTTGGCAACACTCTCGAAATCTTTTGTAATCCCATAAATTCGGTTATGCTAAGTTATCTAGAATCGCTTGACGCGTCTGAGGAAAATCTACAATCTATTAGAGTGGTCCGAGAATATTCGGATGTGTTTGAGGAGGTGAAGGGCTTTCCTCCGAAGCGGGAGATAGATTTTCGAATATATCTTGTGGATAATGCGAAACCAGTATCTTTTCCAGTACGCCACATGGCTCCACGTGAAAGGAGGGAACTCGGTAAGCAAGTGAAGGAGTTGCTTGAGAAGGGGTTCATAAGACGAAGTATATCGGAGTGGGGTGCTCCAGTAGTATTTGCCATGAAGGCGGATGGGTCCGTTAGACTTTGTGTGGACTATAAAGAACTTAATAAGCTTATTAAGAAGAACAGACACCCACTGTCGAGGATTGACGATCTCTTCGATCAGTTAGTTGGCGCCTCAGTGTTTTCGCAGTTGGACTTAGCCACTGGTTTCCATCAGTTGAGAGTGGCTGAGGATAGCATTGACAAGACTGCCTTTAGGACTCCGGACGGTTTCTATGAATGGCTAGTGATGCCCTTCGGTTTGACAAACGCCCCCGCATACTTTGTTGATTTGATGAGTAGGGTGTTTAGGGAGTACCTTAACAAATTTGTGGTAGTCTTTGTAGATGACATCTTGATCTTTTCTAAGGATGACGAAGAGCATGCCCTACATCTTAGGGAAGTGTTGGAGACTCTTCGAGCGCACAAGCTTAAAGCTAAATTTTCTAAGTGTCACTTTTGGAGGAAGGAAGTACGGTTCTTAGGACACGTGGTTTCCAAAGAAGGGATAGCTATAGATCCCGCGAAGGTGGTGGCCATCCAAGATTGGAAGGTTCCTAAAAATGCTACCGAAGTGAGAAGTTTCTTGGGGTTGGCTGGCTACTATAGGAAGTTTATCAAAGATTTCGCAAAGATATCAGCTCCATTGACATGCTTGACGAAGAAGAACCTAGTTTTCACATGGGACGTAGATTGTGATGATGCGTTCCAATGTTTGAAGAGAGGTTTGACTTCAACCCCAGTCTTAGTATTGCTAGACGGGAGTAAGTCGTTTACCGTTTATACTGACGCTTGTGGGACAGGACTAGGCGCAGCCTCAATGCAAGAGGGCAGGGTAATAGCCTATGGTGGAAGGCAGTTAAGAGCGCATGAAAAGAATTACCCCACGCAAGACCTAGAGTTGGCCGCTATTGTTTTCGCGCTTAAGTCTTGGCGTCATTATCTTCTTGGTGAGAAATTCGAACTATTCACTGACCACAAATCTTTAAAATACCTATTCTCTCAAAAGGACTTGAACTTAAGGCAGCAAAGGTGGATGGAGTTCTTAGCGTCCTACGACTTTGAGATAGCACATACCTCTGGCAAGGGTAACGTGGTGGCCGATGCCTTAAATAGAAAAAGATTATCCTTAAGTCCTTTGTTTGTTGAGTGACAAAGTTTGGAATTCATTTCGATGTTTGACTTTAGACCTTTCGTTGACTTCGTACCCGGTTTTCTAGCATCCTTGGAGGTCAGACCTACGCTTTTGGGACGGATTGGCGAGGCACAGCGAGACGTTCCACAGTTAGTTGAGTTAGTAGAAAAGCTCAAAGGAGGGGAGTCATCATGCTATCTCCGTAGGTATACTCTAGATGATAAGGGCTGGTTACGTAGGGACGGTAGACTTTGTGTACCAAAAGACGATGACCTAAGGAAGACTATTCTTGACGAAGCACATTGTTCGATGATGACCATTCATCCCGGCGGGGACAAGATGTACAAAGACATGAAGAGAGTTTACTTTTGGGCCGGCATGAAGAAAGACGTGGCCGAGTATGTCGCTAGATGCTTGGTGTGCCAACAAGTAAAAGCGGAGCAAAAGAAACCCGGTAGGTTGCTTCACCCATTGGAGGTTCCACTATGGAAATGGGAAAGCATCTCGATGGATTTTGTGGATGGATTACCGCAATCGAGGAAGGGTAATACGGGAATTTGGGTTATAGTAGATAGACTTACTAAGAGCGCCCATTTTATTCCCGTGAAGAGTAAGAGGACTGCTACATGGTTAGCTTCTGTATACATTCGAGAGATAGTTCGTTTGCACGGTGTTCCTTCTAGCATAGTGAGCGACCGCGATCCTATTTTCACTAGCGAATTTTGGAGAAGCTTGCAAAAGGCGGTAGGGACTCAGTTATGTTTGAGCACCACATATCATCCTCAGACGGACGGCCAGACTGTGAGGGTGAATCGCATTCTAGAGGATCTGTTGAGGCTATGTATCCTAGACTTTGGGGGTACATGGGAAGAGCATCTTCCATTGGTTGAGTTCGCATATAATAATAGCTTTCAGTCCAGTATTGGTATGGCACCATTCGAAGCTCTATATGGACGACCTTGTCGTTCACCTACATGTTGGTGGAAATCTACGGATAAGATCTTACTTGGGCCCGATATGATTAGGGAGACTTCGGAGAAGATCGACTTGATTCGAAGGAGGATGAAAGCAGCGCAAGATAGGCAGAAATCTTATGCGGGTAAGAAGAGGACAGATCTCGAGTTTGAAGTTGGGGACATGGTCTTTGTCAAAGTGTCTCCATTACGAAACGTTGTTCGCTTTGGGTCCGTTAGGAAATTAGCACCAAGATTTGTAGGGCCGTTTCCTATTAAGGAGAGGATTGGACGGATGGCGTATAGAGTGGAGTTGCCTGAGAGACTTAGTGGTGTACATGACGTATTCCATGTGTCACATTTGAGGAAGTGCTTGCACAAGACCGCGGAAGTGGTAGAGCCGAGCTTTCTTAGAGAGGTGGAGATAGAGCGTGATGCGATAATTCGACGAGCTCCGACGCGCATTCTTGGGTCGAAGATCAAGAGGTTGAGGAATCGAGAGGTCAGACTAGTCAAAGTGCAATGGGGAGATGATGAGAGCAACACTACTTGGGAGACGGAAGAGAAGATGCGTTCACGATACCCTTTTCTTTTTGAGGGTATGTCCTTTAATTTCTCCTTTATTGCTTAGCTTGTACTTATATTATCTTTAGTATATCCTCTCGCTAGTATCTTTGACCTTTAGTCAGTATAATCCTATGGTTGAAACATGTGTTTGAGACATGTTATGTATGGTGGATGCAAAGTGGATGCAAGTGTTTGCTAGTGGTTGCTCGCGGATGCATATACACACACTATTAGGCACCAGATCGGCTCAGTCACTTCATATTGCATATTACATATATATGGATGTATTTAGTAAAATGGATGTATAATGGTTGTATTATCATATAGTTGCTGCATTCGGGTGGATGGTTGTGCACACATATAGAATTAATATGTATCATTAGGAATCTTTTGCATACATAATGGACGCATGGCACTATCATGAATTGCACTAAGGAGGTCGACTGAATCAGTAGACCGCCTAATTTTGCATTAGATATGGACATATACACACACTATGCATATAAACATTAAAGCATTAGAAGTCTTTTAAGGACAATGGATGCTGGTGTTTGATGGTTGAGTAGATGGACGATTAGATGGTAGGATATACATTCTTCTTGACTTGGAGATTTCGGGGACGAAATCCTTTAAGGAGAGGAGAATGTAACACCCCGTAATTTTATAACATTAAAATTCACAAATTAAAGTATATTTAATTTTTAGAAAAGAATTAAGTGAAATGGGTTGCGCAGAGAAATATATATATATATATATTGATATATATATATATATATATATATATATATATGCGAAAAAGTTCGAAACAGCGAATTGGGAGGGGAAATAACCGAACCAGCCCATTTTTGAGGTCGACCCGAGCCTCGCTGGGTCGACTAGGGGTTAATCCAGGGTGTTTGGCTGTCAACCCGTGGGCCGATTCGCTCAAATGCAGATTTTGCATTTGATTGGTTCTCATGGTTCAGGGTTAATCTAATGGTCCTAAATAACTTCCTACACCTATAAATACATCCTAATGCTAAACCTAAACCTAATTAAAATAGAATAGTTACCGTCATACCATCGCCATGGAAATCAATGGAGTCGTCGCCAACTAAGAAAGAATAAAATCAAATTCAATTCTAATTCTCTCAACCCTAAAGCAAAGCAAAACTCTCTCTTTTCTTCTCTAAATTGTGAGTATGATGATCTTAACAAGATTATTATCATTTTAATTAGGTCGAGTTATGAATGGATTATGAGTAGATGATGTGAATTATCATATATGTTGTTGTAAACCCCTTTTGCTATCATGTATATTGTAAATCCAATGTTACGTGATGATGATATCTTATATGTTGTAAATCATGCTATGATGATGTTATGTATGTTGAAAGTTTCTATGGTAAGTTGTGATGAATCATACATGTTAAAAAGGCCATGATGTTACCATCTATGCTAGTTAGTTCATATTAATTAAATCATCATGTTTGGGTTATGTTGATCTATACGACAAGTCACATATGCAAGTTAGATTGATTAGAAAAGTTATGAACATATGCCAAGACATCTATTATGACATCTAGAATTATTCTATGACATATGTGATATCCTATGCTAGTTCACACCATCATTATGTTGCCTAAAAACCCCATATGCAAGTTTATGTATAGATTTGGGCTATGATCATATCATGTAAATTGAGACATTTAAAAAGTTGACACCTTTTGATCCTTAACATGTGTAGTTTATGCAAGTTTCACCCCTATTATGATTAGATTTATTTTAATTGTTTATATGTTGTGATAATTTATCTTTGTGCTAGGTGTTAGACTATACAAGTCTAGCCTATATTATGTGTTGAATAAGCGAACGTATAAACGTGGGGTAGGGGTAATATTAAGGATTTAATATTAAAAAGTTGGGGTGCAATTGATATGATTTTGCATGCCATAAGTGGATGGCCATAATTGAGTCAATTATGGACATCATTAAAAGTTGACTTAATTAATAATTTGAATAGGGAATTATTAAAACTGGGGTAAAAGATTTTAAGTGTTAATCAATGCTTAGGACACGAGGTTGGACTCGTTTGTGACGTAAACCCGCCCGGACCCGCCCGGCAAATCCAGTGGTCACAAATGTCAGCCCAATGTGAGAGGTCCTAGGCCTAAACTAAAGCATAACGGTTGTAAAGACACGAGGTTAGACTCTTTTATGGTGTAAGACTGTCCGGACCCGCCCGGCAAATCCAGCTGCCATAAATGCCAGTCTAATGTGAGAGGTCTTTATGAGGTTATGGCCTGAATGAATTAAGAAATACTTAACCAGATAAACATGTAAGGTGGGACATGGGGGTTAAGTAGGTGCCTTGGGTGGCATGAGTAATCTAGGGGGTGCCCTTAGTGGCATGTGAAATACGATTAGTAAGACTTAACCAAACACACATGTAAATGAACATGACTAAGAGGGTTAAGTGGGATATACTAGTGACAAGCTTAGGTGGGTAGCTTATGGGGGCCCATTTCGACCAGTATCCCAAACGTATCTTTTTGGGCTTGACCCAAGTCGAGGACGGGACACGCATGCTGGGTTCGACTGTAAGAGGCCAAAACGGGGAGCGGTGGCAACGCAAGTCCAACGGGTTTCGTATGCGTGTGTGGACCCAGGCTGGTAGATAAGACGTTGTTGCATCGTGTAGGTATAAGCCGTGCATTCTCAAGTTGTATCGGGTTGCCACTTTAGGGGAGTGATAAACCCGACTATGGGGCCAGCACGGGTATCTACGAGTAGGGAGCCGATCGAAAGTGGGTAGTGGGGTACACCTAGTGGAGATAGGGGCAGGCGACACCTATGTAGTCAGCTAGGGGTAAGCAAGGCTATTTATAAAGTTTCTGTGTGAAGCAACTGGGATCAACCTTTAGGGTGACTGGTGCGGTGCAGTATAGTAATGTGCGGTGCAGTGTAGTAATCATTCGTTAGTAATTAGGTGTGCCTTTACCGTTATCTTTAACGTTATCTTAAACGCTATCTTTATCTTCCTAAGAGTTCATAGACATTTACTTGTCTTCCAACTTATGCCTTAGTCTAGTTATTTTGATAATAGTATTGTTAGAATTATCATACTCGCCAGACTTTATGTCTGACCCCCTCTATTTCTACCCTTTTTCCCCCTCCAGGTCCTCAGGTTGGGCCCAGCTCTAGTGGAGTTTGATTGAATTGCTTCATCTCTCTTTGGAAAGCTTGGACCGTTGAAGTAAAGTCCAGCTTGTTATCTTTTTAATGGCTATTTATGTAATGGGATTATGTATTTTATTTTTATGAAGATGGATATTGTACTTGGTTATGATCTATGGTTTTATGATGTAACAAACATGTTTAATTTCCGCTGCAATAAAATGAAGTTTTAGATTTCCAAGTACTATTTACTATCTGTCTTGTTGTAATTTTTCTGTTCTATATTCACTTATAACCTCCATGGAAGTTAATGCATTCCCTTCGTGAGTGACATTAATGGACGTGGGGTGTTACACCATAAAATCTCACTACCCACTTCATACACAATTCTGCTAACTTAGCTGCCGTTCTGGTCGATTTGACTGGTATAAATCTTGCACTCTTAGTCAATCGATCCACAATTACCCAAATGCTATCATGTCCCGATCTAGTCTTTGGTAAACCGTCTATGAAATCCAACGAGACTTGCTCCCATTTCCATTCGGGGATTTCTAATGGTTGCAACAAACCACTAGGCATCTTTCGCTCGACTTTAACTAGCTGGCAATTCATGCACTTGGATATAAACTTCCCAACGTCTCTTTTCATTCCTTCCCAGTAGTAAGTCTGTTTCATATCTCGATACATCTTATCACCACCGGGGTGTATAGTCAGTTTTGAGTGATGACATTCCCTAAGCACTTCATCTCTCAAACCATTCAAGTTGGGTACAACTAGTCTTACATTCTTTCGAAGTCATCCTTCTCGATCAAGCCCATACAAATTCATCTCCTCACCGTTGATATCCATTTCTAACTTGGAGATGATTTCCAATAGATTTGGATCGTCCCTCTGACTGGAACCAATCCGCTCAATCAAGGTGGGTCTGATCGTCAAACTAGCTAACATCTCTGGATCCAATTCGCGCTTTGGTCTGAAATCATACCATGCGATATACTCCAGTTGCTTCCATTTAAGAAACATAGCCCCTAAACTGGCATGTCTCCTACTCAAGGCATCGGCTACCGCATTGCCTTTCCCAGGTGTATATGCGATATCAAAATCATACGAAGCCAACAACTCTAACCTTCTCTGCTGACGGAGATTCAGATCTTTCTGAGAGAAGAGATACTTTAACGATTTATGATCGGTAAACAACTCAAATCTCTCTCCCAAGAGATAATGTCTCCACATCTTCAACGCGAACACGATCACTTCCATTTCCAAATCATGGGTAGGATACTTTTTCTTATGCAGCTTTAGTTGCCGACTAGCATAAGCTACAACCCTACCTCCTTACATCAATACAGCACCTAGTCCGGTACCACAAGCATCCGCGTATACCGTCATCTCTTCATTCCCTTTAGGAATGACTAACACTAGCGCATGCATCAACTTTTCTTTTAGACTCTTGAATGCATTCTCACACACTTCGTCGCAGACGAAGGCTTGATTCTTCTTAGTCCACTGAGTCAACGGTGCTGCTATCTTGGAGAAGTCCTGAATAAACTTACGATAATATCCAGCTAACCCCAAGAAACTTCTTACGTCTGTTGCATTCTTGGGCGTAGGCCAATCCTGTAACGTAGCCACCTTCGCAGGGTCCACGGCAACACCGTTCTCTGAAACAACATGGCCCAAGAATCTCACTTCCCTCCTCCAGAAGTGACACTTAGAAAATTTCGCTCTCAATTGGTGTTCTCTCAACACCTCCATCACTATCCTCAAATGTCCCTTGTGTTCTTCCTCTGTCCTCGAGTAAACAAGGATGTCGTCTACGAACACAAGAACAAACTTATTCAGTTGATCTCTGAATACTCGATTCATAAGATCCACGAAGTATGCTGGTGCATTGGTCAACCCAAATGGCATGACCAACCACTCATAGAATCCAGACGGCGTCCTAAATGCCATTTTCAGAACACTCTCAGCCGCTACTCGAAGCTGATGAAATCCTGTCGCGAGGTCCAATTGGGAGAACACTCTTGCTCTTTCCAGCTGATCAAACAAATCATCTATCCGCGGTAGAGGATACTTATTCTTCCTCGTCACCTTATTCAACTCGCGATAGTCCGCACACAAACGAAGGGAACCATCTGCCTTAGTGGCAAACACAACTGGTGCTCCCCACTCAGAGACGCTTCTTCTAATAAACCCCTTCTTCAAAAGATCGCTTACTTGCACCCCAAGCTCTCACTGCTCCCTTGGTTCCATATGACGAAGTGGCATCACTATAGGTCTGGCATCTTTCACTAAATCAATACGGAACTCAATCTCTCGGTGTGGTGGAAGCCCGGTCACTTCCTCGAAGACGTCCGGATACTGGCCAACCACAAGCACATCTGACAACTCATCATGCGGGATGTCGAGGGAATTTATAAAACTAGCCATTACCCCATCACTAGGTAAACTACCAAACACTACCCTCCGCCCATCATCCGCCCTAACTGTCACCAAAAAGCCCTCACAATCTACCACCACCCCGTATCTTTGGAGCCAATCGACCCTAATATAATTCCATACCCAGTAAAGCCCAAAACAAAGCAATCACAAACAAACATACATCCATGACTCGATAAGACCAAATTTCGGCAAACCATACTAAGATTAGTCGAACCACCAATCGGGTTCGTCACAACCAATGGTCTATCAACTATCTCGGGTTCCAGTCCCAACCTATCTACCAGGTCACTAGATATGAAGGAACGGGAAGCCCCAGTATCAAACAAAACTCGAACAGGTATATCATGAATAGAAAGCATACCTTGAATGACAACATTCTTTCCTTTCTCCGCCGCAGTTGGGGCATTCGACGAAGAAGGAATAGCACCGATAGCATATGCTTTCACGATCTGCTTCTCCTTAAAAGGTTGTGGACATTTATCCTTATGATGTCCCACTTGGCCACAGTTGTAGCACTTCCTATCCGCTGGCTTGGCCCGACACTCTTTGGCATAATGGCCCTTCTTTCCACAGCTGAAGCACTCAACATCTTTCTTACTCTTTTTCTGTCCATCCTTAGCTTGGTTCTGCTTCCTCTTATTCTGAGTGTTATTCTTGCCTCCACTGCCTGCTTGCGGCTTCAGCCCTTCTGCAGATGCAACCTCAGTCTTTGACTTAGGGTAAAGACTCTCTGATCTCAAAGCTTTCCCCACAATCAATTCAAAAGTCTCATCGATGTGATTGATAAACCTTTCCCCCAAGTATCCATCCAAACCAGTAATGAACTTCTCATTCTTCTTCTCAAGAGTATCAATAAGGGATAATCCATACTTCGACAAAGTGTCGAACTCAACAATATACTCCGAGACTGCCCTACCATTCTGCTTAAGCTCCAAGAACTTCCTCAACAGTTCCGACTTCTGAGCAGCTGGGATAAACTTGTCGCTAAAGAGAGCCTTAAACTAATCCCAAGTAACCTGATCCTCTGGAGTGGCCGTCTTAATAGCATTCCACCAATTCATCGCTCGCCCTTGTAGCTGACGAGACGCTAGCCTTCTCTTCATCGCATCCTCGATACCCAGGTCGTCGAAGATATGATCACAGCTATCCAACCAATCCTGACCATCCGAGGCCGACTCCATTCCGTGGAACGGCTTCCCACCAAGGTTAGTGTAATCCTTGCACAACTTGGCGAAATTGGCCCTAGGCGCCTGCACTATTGGACCACCACCATTACCGGCATTGGGAGCTACCCCTTGCACATCCCTAAGAATTTCTCTCATGAGGTTAGTAAACATCGCCCTCATGTCAGCAGCATTCCCATTATTGGCTCCTCTACCAGCACCTCTTGCGTATCGGCTCATCGTTCAATCTGTAAAGAGAAAACGATTAACCATCTTCATAGTGGTGCTAGTGCAATGCGACTTCATCCTTAGCTATACTAATATATATATAGCTTTTGAAAACCAAAGTAATCACAAGTACGCACTCTCATATACGTACTATCTCTCCCTAGTGTCTTTCCCTAGGTTAACTACGCAACCTAGAGCTCTGATACCAAATGTGACAACCCGCCCCGCACCAACCGACATTTACTCCAGAAGTGCACTGTACACATGTCCAGTTAGCACGGGACGGTCGTCAGAAAAGGAAAGAAGACGAAGAATCAACAAGGAACCTGTAGAATGTCTCATAGCGCATGGAACCAAATATAATAACAACATACTTGACATAAAACAAGTGAGACAGTGCATAAGCTGAAAACAAACTATCATAGCAGCGAAAAATTCAAAGTACAGCTTATGATCCAAAGCCAACATTATTATAACTTTTAAAAACTATCTCAAAAAGCTAAATAAGAAAGGTACACTACTAATGCCTAAAGTAGTGACCGACAACAACACAGGGAGAATATCTATATATATCATACGTGGAAGCCTCCTGCTCGCCTCCGAATCCGCTACTCGCGCATCACCAGCTAACCTGTCTCTAGTCTTCTCATGAGAGCACCCAGAGTAATAAGAAGAGACATAAAACTCTAGGTCAAACAAAAAGTCTGGTATGAGCGATAAGCAGCTAAACAGAACAATAACAGGTATACTAAACCATACCTGAACCTGGACCTGCAACCAAAGAGTTAGCACTACATACTATACAACACTCTAAGGTGCCATTAACAAATTGTGTAAAGAATACGGGGGGTGGGGGTATGCATGTCATAGTGATGGCAAACAATCAAACATAGCAATCATCCTCACATCTCTCACTCAGTGCGTAAAACATACGATATCCACCACTTCGATCACCCAAAACTTTTCTATGATCACTTGCCCCATGAAGTCACAATGGCTTCACTGCACTGATCCATAGCCACTAATCCTTCGCTATGTCCACTTTGCCCCATGGAGTCGTACACACCCCACAGCACTGGCTCATAGCCTTACAAATCCTTTACTATGTCCACTCTACCCCATGGAGTCACAATGGCTCCACTGCACTGGCTCATAGTCTTACTACGATCACTTTGCCTCTCGAGTCGTGATGACTCTACTGCACTGATACATAGTCCTGCTACGATCACTTTGCCCCTCGAGTCGTGATGACTCTACTGCACTGATACGTAGCCCATCATTCCATTTCAGTGGTGAATCGAAGTTATGGACATCGACAACTCCTTACCACACGTCCCGCAGCAAAGCCCAACCATGAAGTGAACTCATTGGTTCACAACTGGATCCTGAGCTCTAACTTCCATTTGGACTACCTTTGCATCTCGGGTTATTGGTCATCACCGGATTGGTTCGGATCTCCCCCTGACCATCGGTTCGGTTCAGCCTCTAGCTCCCAGTCATCAGCACGGTTCGTGAATTAACACCCTTCACTGGATCGGATCGGGTACCTTGAGCTCCCTCACAGTACATCGTTTTGGATCGGTAGTCATTATCCCCTGGCGGATCGGGTCGGGTTCTTCAAGTCCAATCACCATGCATCGGTTCGGTTCGGAGGTGGCCATGCGGGTCGGATCAGAGTGATACATGCCACTATAGGCGGATCGGGTCGGAGTTTCCAGATCACATTGCCATATAATGTTAACGGAGCGGATCGGAGCTTCTGAATTCGCGTGGGGGATGGTTCGGATCAGGCTCCCTTCTCCGATCCGATCCGGATCGGCCAGATTCCTGTGCCTTTTCCAGCAAGCAGACGGCATTTTCGACCATTCTAACTATTCTAATCAATCACAAAGCATACTACAAAGTCATAGCAACAAGTAGAAGTGACCTCAAACACCAAAACATCAGTATGATAGATTAAAATGGATCAAACATAGCCAAAACCCCATATTTTCCCTTAAACATGTTCAAGCATAATTAATGATAAGATTAGCAAAACTTAACCAAATTAACCCAAGTTCATATCAAAGGTCTAAAATATCATTTAAGAATTTATAAATATTTTTCCAGAATTTTATCATGTTTAAATTCGCTAATTAACACTAATTACTCTTAATTAACCATAATTAGTGAGCAACTATGCAAATTACTCACCTTAGCCACAAATAAACCTTAGATCTGAAATAAATCTCTTCTTGGGCGCGAATAACAATGCAAATTAGCCGCTCTAATCTTGATTTGGTGAAGATCTCACTTGATTAGATGTTGCTAAGCTTAATCCTTGGCTAGAAAGTGATTTGGAGGTGATTTAGAGGTTGGAGGCCATTTTTAGGGTTTCTAGGAGGTAAGTGGAGGCTAGAAAACTGAAATGGAATGAAAATCTAACTCTTTTCGGCCTCCCCATAACCTTATTACCGAAATGGGTTATGGGTCCATTCACTAATCACCCTATTTAGCCCGGTTAAGCAGTTTTTTCACCTTTCAAACCTTATTTCAGCCATATCTCCCAAACGGTAAGTCTGTTTGGCTATTATGACCACTCTACCGAAAGGTAAACCATCAAACGAATCTAATGGAAGTGGTTTCAGGTCAACATTCCTTTCCAACCAAAAGTTATGGCCGAAACAAGATCAGCTAAGGGCAAAACGGTCATTTAAAAATCGGCAGAAATCTTGAACATGGGAAATGACCCCAATGGTCATTTCCCAAAGTTACATGACCATACGCCTTCATATAAGAAAGAAATAAATATTCTACGATCCTCCGATGCGTAGAATGCGGGTTGTTACAATAATCAATTGGGGCTGACTTCTCTCCCTTTGCTTTACCAGCGTCATCTATTTTAATTTGCCTCCTCTCGCTTGGAAAGAATCCACCATAAGAAGACCGTTCTCTGTTGCTGCTACGTGTAGGGAATTCGAATGCCCCAAAAAACACTTAGCCATTTCTTCAGCCATCTCCATAAAATTACCAAATTCACTAGCAATACTCTGCTCAATGGATTCAATGTCACTGCGTAGTCTTGGGAATTAGATTACCACTTGTAGACGCTGCCTTCCTTCAATTTCCACTTTTTAATTTTCTTTTTTATTTTAACTGAATAGGAAGGAGTAG
Source organism: Allium sativum (assembly GCA_030737875.1). Classification (NCBI taxonomy): domain Eukaryota; kingdom Viridiplantae; phylum Streptophyta; class Magnoliopsida; order Asparagales; family Amaryllidaceae; genus Allium; species Allium sativum. Next base: position 7,546,926 of record CM060926.1, on the reverse strand, counting down.
AAGAAAGTTGGAATTACAATGGCGACCAACGACCGTATAAGACAGAGAAAATTATTTAAAAATACTAAGAGATAATTGTAATGATCCAAGATTTTTAATATTTAATATATGATATAATTTCAATTTTATGAATATCAAGTGAATTTAATAAGGTTTAAATACAAATATTTTTTTAAAAACATTATATATATGTGTGTTTGAATGAATATTTTTGTTTTGATATGAATACCTTATTTTAAGGTTTCATTTAAGATTTCATTGAAATAAATAATTTTAAATATGAATAGGTGATAATATTATTTAGTTTACAAAATGTATTAATTTCCATAAAGATTAGTTGAGTTCTAAACCTCATTTTCTTATAATTTATATTTGATAAAATAATACGAATAAGTATTTTGAAATATTAGTATTTTGTAAATCTTAAGTAAAATATTGGTTACGCATATATCTATTGTAGACTTGCTATATTTATAAGTGTTACTAAGGTGTAACTAAAAAAATAAAAATATAACAACTAAATAAATAAGCCAATCATGTTAACATGCATTGTGGATTTTAAAATAGAGATTAGGTGTCCTCTTTGTTGTCATAATGCATGTTATTGAGATTTTTAGATAAGCCATGTGTCCCTTAACTTAATGACCAAAATATCCTTCCCATTCATATACAAAAATATGTTTTCTTTTTCCTGATAAAGCTACAGATGAAATCTCACGACCTTTATCTTCTTCTTCCTTCTTTGTAAAACTTCCAATAAAATAAAACCCACCTTTCCTCTTCAATAAAAAATCCATAACTTACAAATCCACTTGTTCTAGCCAAAATGATTAAAACGAATGTTGTTCGGATTGTCATTTCTGGTTTTTAGAAATTGACAGATCCAGATTTCATCAAAAATCGAAAGAGTAATCTCAGATTTATAGTAAAATGGAAAATGGTAAAGAGAACTTTGAAAAATCCTTTCTCTCAATCTGCTCCAAATTGATCGACGCTGTCAGCGCCATTGCGATCGGAGGAAGACATAATACTTTTCATGCGAGTTTGAGACGTTTCTGTGTCGATGATTTTAAAAGTTGAAAACTAGGGTCGGAGATGGTCGGAGAATCAGGCAACGATAGGGGAAACGGAGCTTGGCATTGCGACGAGGATGAAGAGAGCTTCGATGGCGCAAAATTCGGTGGAGTTCAGTGCATGAAAAAGTGGTGCGACGGGATAGTTCCATGCATTTTCTTGGGTAGCAGCAAGTCTCGGCCACGCTCGGGTTCACAGTCGATTTTTGAATGAAGGAGCCGGAGTTGTGGAGATGTGGTGTAGACTAGTGAGCATGCGAAGATAAGTTTGATGATGGTCTCGGATCGAAGAATGGTTGTGTGTTTTTGTGTGCACTGTGCATGTGCGTGTTGCTCGCGTGAAAGACTGAGGATAGGAAGAGGAGAACGCGGAGAAGAAGAAGGCGGGAGCTTGGTTGGGCCGGGTCTGATGTAGTTGGGCTTGGGTTTCTTTGTTGAGGTACAATTCTTTTATTTATTTCAAGTTTAAGTTTAAACTTTATTAGCTAATATCTCATTCGATTTGAATTGGATTTATGCACAGTTAACTTCGTTAGAATCATATTTGCAAACAAAATCCATTTATATATATGTTTGGTAATTTTAGTTAAGAATAAATTATGGAAAATAAAATGAAATGTCCTTATATATATGATAACATGTGACAACAACGTTGTTAATTCAATGTAAAATTAGCAGAAGATCTGTAGCTGATAATGGATATGGATCAAAAGAGATACAAGTAGCGATGTCGGTGTTCATGGGCTTGTCCGTCTTGGTTATGTAGTCGCGGAGCTATTTCGGTGAGAACACTTAATTTGATTATTTATTTTAATTAATAGTGATTAAATAATGAATTGTGATGGATGAATGATAATTGGTTGTATATGAATGTTATTGTGTGAATGAATGTGCATGTAATTAGATAAAACACTGAACACCGATAAGCGTTATTGATAGTAGCGCTTGTGCACAGCTAAATTGTTTGTTATTGATGATGATTATAATTCATGATCATCCGACTTATATGGTTGATTTATCATGTTTGCATGATGCACACACAATACCATGGTTGTGGAATTATACAGATGACCGATTTAAATGTTCCTTCCATACAAGTGAAATTTGATTTTCAAATATTAAAATATTATTTTTAAGCCCAGTTAATTCGAAAGACATTTGGAAATTTAATATAATGTTTTATAATATTATATACCATACCGTTCTAGGATGACAGAGCGGATGGTGTCTAGGCTTGTGTTTGGAAATCCAGTTTCCTGCTCTCCCTGGCTATCCCTAACTGGTCCGACGAACGGAACGGTTAATTCAAATATAATTTGAATTTGAAGTTGTTTAAAACTTAAAATAAAATAAAAACCGATTGGAATTAAGATAATAAATGTCGCTTAAGGACCATTTATGAAGTTTAAATTTGAATAAAGGGTTTTTAAAATCCTAAGGTTTACGACTTATTTAAATTTAAATTAAGATTTGGAATTTGAGGAATGATTTTGGATTAAACTTAATAATAGGTTTTGGAAATTAAATTGTTTTGAAATTTTAAATTCAATTCGAAAAGATTTGAAGGAATTATATTTAAATCGGTGTATAACGTGCTACGGTGCGACAGTTCGTAAATATTGATTTTAATTTTGGATGGTCATACATTGGTCGTGTGAAATCGGTTTGACTTGAAGTAAGAAACGTTGATTTTCAAATATTAATGATTTTTGAATATAAAAGGGATTTTCAAATTTCAACGTAAAATTTTCAAGTTATGTTCGAAACAAATATGGAAAAGGTCGTTATATGTGCAGTTTGGTGACCATAACAGAAATTCAAATAAAACCAGTTTTAAATTAGAGAGAATTCATGATATATCTTACTTTATTAACTTAAAGTAATTTGAAATGAATTATTTGAATTTTTCAATTGATTTGGAATCTACTTGATTTACATGGTTGTTGCAGCGCTTTTAGTAACGTTCAACGTTATTATCTCAGTTCCAAAGATAAATGGGTTTTGGAATTTAAAAACTGTGAACTATTATCTTAAATAGTTAAAGTATTATAAAATGGTTCGGAAGGGTTTTTAAGTGTTTAAATATGGTATTATTTATAAATTTTGAAGGTTAGAATTTAACGGGAAATGAGTAGAATAGAGTTTATGTCGGATATTCGATATTTAGTTCCAAGGTTGAATAAATACTATCAGAAGCAAAAAAAATATTTACCTCCAGATTCTGATAATGTTTGTTGAGTTGTGAATTTTTATCAAATATAAGTCGATTTAACTTTATTAAACTTATGTAGAATATAAATTGTTTGGATTATCGTATATGGAATTGTAATCCAATTAGAGATTTGGTAAGTTGAATGACTTGAGGAAATAAATAAAGAAGTATGAGAATTGAATTGAAATATGAGGTGGTAAATCAAATATTTGATTTCAAATAAGAATTAAGAAAATAACGGAATTTATGATCAATCCAACCTTGATTAGTAAATGAATGGATAACGATTGGAAGGAAAGTTGAATTGAAAATCTATGTGGCCCATAACCATTGTTTATGAATACGATTATTACTTGGAAAGACCGAGATCGGATTTAAGTCCGAAAACCATTCCAAGTAATAATACGACACATGATGCATATTCAAGACTTGGAATTGATGAATGAAGATCGGAAATCCTCAAATTTATTTGGATGGATTACTGATGTCTCAAATCAGGGTGCACACCTGATATGAGGTTATAAGTGGCATGAGGTCTAAATATATTTGAAGATTTTCAGATTTTGTTCAATTCAGACCGAGAATGGACTTGTATGGATTGTGTGTCTGACATTGTAGTTGACAGCATAACACTGATTTGCATTGATATGTATCTGGTTTGTGACGTACGAGCTCGAAGTGGTTATGTATGGATGGAAATCAGTGGTCATGTTGTGAATGGACAATGTGACATACTTAAGATATGAGATGAGCTTGTATGATCATGGCATTGCTTATCTAGGCATGCTTTGTGTATGACGTGACATTGAAAAACCTCACATCCCAGATTGATGAGAAACTGGCGGTTAGATTGTATACTTATATATGACTTCCACACTGTATGTAATAATTAAAAGAGGATTTTCACATATGAAAGCGTGTTTGGTTACCATAAGATAAAACTAGCCTATCTGGTGTGCGCTTGCATTGTGTGATGTGAGACAAGCTTATGATAGCTTCATTTTTCAAAAGTCATTGCGAATTTATGTGCACGGGTGTTCACATGGAGTAAACCCGTTTCGTGTTTGTGGCATGGTCTGGTGAATTTCCCAACTTTAAAATAAATCCTAAAACAACTATTTTATGTTCTCACACCATTCCCATGACTGACCTGGAGTTTATTATTCTTTCCTAAACTCTGGGTGCCCATTAATTTTCACACGGGAAGCTAGTAGTTTAGTTTTGCAGTTATATTTGTTGGAGAGAGGTTCGGAGCGCTTTCTGAGTTGGAGTCCACGCTAGAGTTGAAGCTTCCGCTGTATCATGTTGTTCTTCCGCTGAGAGTATATTATATATTTTCTTCCATTGTACTTATGTTGTAACTCTGATGTAATCTTGTATTATGTTATAAAAGTTCTTCTATGCTGTGAAAAATATGTATGTACCCATAACAATTCGTCTTTATGAACGGTTTAAGTCGATTTAATTACCGGTGAAAATCGGGCAAAAAGACGGGTCGTTACAATAATGGCTGCGTTTGGGTTTAAATCTTTCATTTGTGCTAGAAGTAAAACCCTACGAACTAAAATGGAGGACGGCACAAATCTAAAAGAAATATGAATCCAACGGCCTAAAATGTTAAAATGCAAAGTTTTGTTAATTTACCGATACCGACGGTTTGAAGAAAAATTTACCGTTGTTTTTACCGCTCCGAACGGTAATATTACCGTTACCGAACCGATTGTATCAGTATACTGTTTTGTTGTGTTATCGATAAAAATTTGATTGGTAACGTTATGATAACGATAATGTTACTCTTACCATAACAACCCTAGTTGCAATTACAACTTTCTATGGCTCCGTTGCAATAATGGCTCAACAATTAATTCATAGTAACTGTATTTTTTTAATAAATTCACTACAAATACAAAACGTTTCCAACATCTATTTTTGTGGAGCATTGACATCCTCATTCGAATATACTTTTACTTAACATTTGGAGAGATGATGGTAATATTAGATGATGTAGCTTATTTGCTAAATATTCATGCCGAATATTTACTGGTATAAATATTTGACCATCCCAAAAATAATAAGTTAAATATTTTACCTATTTGATATGTAGTTATCAAAGCACATAAAATTGTCAATCCGAGCATGTAAAAATCAATCTTTCCATGTCTCAAGACAATTTGCATTAATATAAATTATTTACTTTAGGTACACATCGTATTTCATTTGTGAATTTTGTAAATTATTGTTGTATTATTTACAATTGGCTCAGTCTTAAAATAAAATGTTTTTTTTTCATACCCACTACTCTTCTTTGAATTAAGACTATTTTTCTTTGATATTTCATTTATATAGAATATGGGTTGCTTAGAGAGAAATAATGTTAATGGCATTAATCAATGTTATCTCTGTGCCCATAACAATGACCCTTGGCATTTTTGCATCGCCATCACTCATTACCAGTTGAAGGCAATTTAGAAATTCAAGATAATAATTTTCACGTTTGAATAAACGATATGCAATAGCAACACATAAGATGTGATTAGTTGACATAGCATCGGCTATCCCAGTTAATATCAGTAATTACGCCGCTTCCATATAAGGAATTATGATGTCTTTCAAAGTAATATTTTCCCTTAAGCTGACTTAAGAGATATATTCAAGAATGACCACTTTATCCATTTTCTTATGCCTGGGGAAGAGACCATAAATGGTTTAAATTGTTATAATATTGAATGGGCTATTTTGTCTTATGTTGTGCAAAATGACTTTTGGTTTCACCATATTTTTGTACATTTCAATAGTTAATTCTATCTCATCCACCATTAGTCTACATAGAAAGGAGTAGTGCTCTTTTGAACTATAAAGTGTGGAATGATTATGAAAATTACATATTACTCCTAACCATGAAGTTTAACATTTTCAAACAAAAATTACCATTGCACTTTTTTGTACATGTTAATATAATACTATTAGATTTTTTTTCCTTTATACTCTTTGCATGCTCCACTTGTGGTCCATCCAAATATGATTTTTGGATTCCTATTATAATTGTTAATATTCGGTTTTAATACTACCACTGTGTTGCATTCCTTCTAGCCATAAAATCGATCAATTTTCTCATTTTATATCTATTCTGAAATAGCTTCATATGATTTTAAAAAAAAATCAGCTTAGAAAATGAATTGATTGCATAATATTAAAATAAGTTACATACATCATATACTGTGAACTCATTAACTGGCCATAACTGAGATGATCTTAATGGACACATAATGTCTTAAAGCAAAGTTTGTTTCTATAGTCATTTATCTAAATGTAAATGTGTGCATATTAGAAAACAGAAATAATATATATGAAAACTATTACACGCTTTATAATTTTTTAACTATAACTTATTTTTTAAAATATTTCTACGATGTGGGACTAAAACTTTATTTTATTATTCAAAACAATCCTCTTTTTCTTTCCTAAACAATGAAAACAATTATAAAGAATCGGTATTTACAAAAGTATGGTTAACACATACTTTCTTTGCTTTGTGATTTGTAAGTGTCAAGATTTCAGAAATATCCAGATCTTTTCCAATGATAATCAAAAAATCGTAAGTATTGACAATTATAATTGTTTGGAAATTGGAAACCCGGACGTGACCTAATTAAATGATAAAACCATAAGTAGTGATAATATGGATCTATAACAAATTGTGGAACAATAATAATAACAAATTATAAAATTTTCAATTCACATTTGAACATATAGATGAATAAACATGAATTCTAAAATTATGCTCTAATACCACATGTTAACAATTTATGTAACATGAATGTAATGAAAATGAATTAAACATACCTCATGAAGTTTTCAATGAAGAGGGCATCAGCTTTAATGGTGGAAGAAATTGATTTCTCTCTCTCTTTCCAACAATATTGAGTTATGTGTAATTGTTTTATATAAGTAAATATTAGGCTTAGATTCTTAAAATCAAACTTAATACATGAAAATTCCTTCCCAAAAAAGATTATAATTTAGGTGCCTAGAATTTATGAATATGCAATTATTCAGTGAATGATTACAGATATTTGTGCAATTATATCAAAAGATTGCATAAATGTCTGCAAATATTCTATGAATAATGGTAGATTTGTAAACTTTTTGGTGAATAATTGTTGATATTTCTACAATATTTTCAAAAAATTGCTGAAATTTTCACAACTTTTGGTGAAAATATAATTAACGAAGTTTCTGCAAATTTTTGTTGAATAATTGCAGAAATTTCCGTAGTTTTTGGATATATTTGCATAAATGTCTACAATTATTCACTAAATAATTGCATAAAATTATACAATTATTAGTTAACTCAATTTTAGCGATAAAAAAAAATTCTTTTCTGAATTTTTGTTTCTTTTGAAACTTGACAGAAATTTTAGCCAAGCCATCCCCTTAAATAGTCTCTTGTGATGGAAAATAATTATTTTTCATAAGCAGAGAGAGGACCAAATTTTAAGATCTTTACATATTCTTGGTCGTCCATCAAGAACAAAATAAAATTAATTTTCTTATAATTAGGGATGTCAATGGGTCGTGTCGGGTAGGGTTAACTTGGGTTCGGGTCAATTCTTAAACGGGTTTGGTCACCCGTTTATTAATGGGTCATATTTTCTCAACCCAAACCCAACCCGTTTATAAATGGGTTGTCCCGACCTGACCCGTGTAACCCGTTTATTTGAAAGGGTCAGGTCGGGTTAAACAGGTTGACCGATGAACCCATAAACATGTTTACTTGATTGTATTCCTAAAAACAATCTACATTTCAGAAATTAATTTAGCAAAATATAAACATAAGATACAATACATGAGCATTAAAATCGACATTTTATATGAGCATTCAGCAATAGCAATGCACAGTTAATTTGAGATGATACAATACAAATGACATCATACATAATACGACATTCAAGACATCAAATAACAATGACACAAATAATCAAATATTCATAATCAACATGACAGTGATATTCAAATAAAATAGACACTAAATTCAACACATATGGTTTACTTAAATAAACATGACAAATTGACAGTGATAAAATATTCCCTTGGCTATTGAGAAATAAGGACATTCACTTAATTCAACACATATTCAACGGAGAAATCTACATATTCGCATGGAAACATATTCATTCAGTCATTTGTTTAGTAAACATAAATAAGGACATAAGAATTTAAACAAACAAATTGTTATTGGTATGCATTCAGTAAATAAATTTAAGAGGGGAAACAAAAGATGAGATGGATAACCTCACATGAACTGGATAACCTCACATGAATGAAATGGATAAACTAAATGAATTCAAAAGTTGTATTTTTACAGTTGCAACCAAACGACAACCTAATTCAAGTAGACTAAAAAAACAAAAAAAATTACATTCAAGCACACTAAAAAACTATACCAGGTTTGGCCTCTCTTCAAATCAGATAATCATTTTTCATTGAAACAAATGCAAACTAAAAGATTTTTCATTTCAGTGCTTCAAACGTTTTAAATGAAATACTAAAATAAAAAAAACGACTTATCTGATGGTGTGTCGAGTCCATCGATCTGATGTCGATGATCTGAGGTTGATGTCGATGTTCTTCTATCTAGTGTTGTTGTCGATCTGGTGTGGTTGCTTTGTCACTTGCCGATTTGAATCCCTAAGCTTGAGATAGTTCACAGCAAAAAAAGAAAGAAAGGAAAGTGGAAACTCTAAAGTCTGAAGGTTATGGCGGCTTGGTGTAAAGTGCAAACTAGGTTAATCCGTAATTGTGTTTGTACGCAGAATTCACAAAGATAGTAAATAAAAGTAACAATACTAAGTATAGCAGGTTCACCCCGGTCCTTGTATGCATAACCGCATATGTCATATGATGAATAAAAATATATTTTATATTAAACGGGTCATGGTGGGTCAAAAACGGGTTCACAAGTCAACTCGAAACACATCCATTTATTAAACGGGTCATAGTGGGTTAACCAAAAATTGACCAATTTATAAATAGCTCAGGTCGGGATTTTTCCGTGTGGGTTACGAGTCGTATTTCAGGTCGTATTAGAAATTGATGGCCCTACTTGTAATCTTTTAATATATTAATTAGCATATTTAATAGGAAAACTAATTCCCTAGTAGTGACCACTTAATGAAAAAGTAATTCAAACAGTTCCTTTGATAAGAGAAATTAATTATTTTATAACCGTTTGAATATGCTAGTTAACATATTAATGGAAAATTTGATTTCCTAATACTGACTGCATAATGAGGAAGGATTTTAAACATTTCCTTATCCCACTCTATATCAATGAAACAATACGGACGTCATGGCTAACAATGATGTCAATAATTTATGGTCCATGAAAATTTATTAGTGTGCAAGTAGTACTCATGACATCATGAGTTTGTTGTTTTATATTGTAAACTAATTATCTTCTATATTTTGTTATATGTTTTGTTCTTTGATATTTGACCGATCTTAATTGCACTTATTGGCGGTTTTCTCTACATTTTGGTCTTCAACAATTGATTGTTTTCCATTGCCTATGGTAACATTTTTCTCGTTTCATTTTTTATTTTGACTTTATTTTCTTTCTTTCGCTTGTTATTTTATTCTCAATGCTATTAGTCAAGTTTAGGCATCAATAGCACCTTCAAGAACTTTAGACACATATATAAATAAAATTTAAAATAAACTTCATATTTCCAACCCAACATATATGGAAAACAATGCAAGATAATTTGATTTATAGTTGATTAAAGGCAAAACAAGTTCATTTTTTAATTCCAATTAAACTCTTCAACAATTTGGCAGATATATTGTAATAACCCGGAAATGCGAGCTAGTTTAAAAATTTTATTCTGGCAAATTTTAGTGAATTTTTAATATTTAAAATGAATTATTTTAAATAATATCAACGAGAAATTTATTTTGAATAGAATTAGAATGTATATATTTATATACGTTATCGTTAGAATATAAATATTTATTTTAATTATGAAAAGGAATTGAAAATGGCACGGTAGTTCGATAATTCAATTTCAAACTTCAATTGAACATACCAGGTGCAAAATAAACCGGATTTTAGTGAAACCAAAAATAATGGAATCTAATTGAGTATATCTTTCAAAAGAATCCGAAAAATTGAAATTTCATAACGGGAATCAAAAGATATGTCCAAATGAATTTTCGGAATAGTCGCTATGGAATTTCGTCCCTTAAAAATGGAGATTTTGCAAACTACCTCGGATTTCTACGAAACCACTTTTATTGGATCCGTGATGTCAAGTTATTGCTAGATTCCAAATTTCATAATTTTTCGAATCAATATTTGAGCGTGGCAAAGGAAAACGCGTTTGACCAGTTTTAGTTGATTTTAATCTACTGGAAAATGGCCATTTTTCAAACGGTCTCAGAATTTGATGAAATTAGTTTTGTTAGGACCGTATCATCAATACGAAGCTAGAAAATATTTTTCGGGAATATTTCTAGTTAGTATGTGACCCCAGTAAATTGAAATACGCGTTCAAATTCAATATATGGAGTTATATGTTGATTTTGACGAAAACTGATCGAAACGATCAAATCAGCTTACGATACATATCCCATTGTGTTCAGAATGGGGGCATTTAGCTAAGGACGACAGTCGGTGAGTTCGATTTCGATTTGAAAATAAAAAGTTGACTTTTAGAGAATAAAATGTTTATTAAATAAATTATAGCTAGGCCCTCCCCCTTACTTCTCTCTCTCCCTCTCTTTGATCGTTCTCAGATCCAAACGCAGAGGAAAAAAAAGAGAATAAAAGGGAGGAGCTCATCGCTCCTCCGATTAGAGCCACCACCGCACCCTAGGGCGGCGCCGCCACCCTCCCCTTACCTCGCGCCTGCCCCTCCGTTCGCCCCCTCCTGCTCCGTTCGTGAAGAACCGACGCTCCTTCAACGACCCCGCAAACCGTATACTGTACACCCCCTTAACCCGAAACCCACCACCGCAGTCACCACCTCCTGGTCAGCGCCCATTCATCGATCCCCCCCTCCCATCCCTCTCCCCTCTGCTGCAAAGACCGCGCCCTCCTCCCTCTTCGTACCGATAAATTTTGAGCTCCCTTGTCTTTCCTCTTTTTCCTTATTTAGCAAAGCATGGTAAAACTGAATTTTTATGTTATTAAAAATATAGAGTTTCTTGAGTTGAAAATTTTAGGTTTCTTTATATATTAAAACCGAAAAGATTTGATTTTTTAAAAACTGAAAGGGTTTGATTTTTATAAACAAAAGGGTTTGATTTTTCATGAGATAAAGATACGATTTTTGTGATGATTAAAAATATAATTTTTATTATAGTAAAGCATTAAAAATATGATTTTATATGATGTAGAAATTAAAAATATGATTTTTATAGAAGTAACAAAATAAAAATATAATTTTCATATTATAGAAAGGTTAAAAATATAATTTTTATATTATAGAAAGGTTAAAAATATAATTTTTATATTATATAAAGGTTAAAAATATAATTTTTATATAGGAAGAAGCGGTATAAAAATATAATCTCTAATGGATAAAGAGCGATATAAAAATATAATTTTTATATAGAGAATAGCGTGATAAAAATATAATCTTTATTATATGAACATCGATGTAAAAATAGAATTTTTATCTATAAAGTATCGATGTAAAAATAGAAATTTTATCTATATAGTAGCGATGTAAAGATAGAATTTTTATCCATATGGAGTGATTATAAAAATATGATTTTTATATACATAGCTACAATATAAAAAAGTGATTTTTATATATGTAGTGGCTACGGGTGACGAAAGTGACAAAAAGCGAGAACGACGAAGATTTCTACAAATAGAGTGTCATGGAGTTGGGATAGCTATTGGTGAGAACTTCTCACTCTAAATTTACTTTTCTAGTTAAATATATATACTAGGATGCAGACGGTGTTTAGTAGCACCCGACACCATCGTCCACAGACCATGGAATTGTTTGTTTGGTTGTGTAGTTGGTTAGGTTATTTGATTTGAATTTGATTGTTTGGTGAAATGGAATGGATTTGATTGATATGTGTATGGCGTGCGCCATTTTTAGACCGGGGATAAGGCTAGGCCTTGTCCTGTTTCTAGTATCGTGCCGTTATGCCGCCGAAATTTTCTAAAATAAGTTAGAAAAATAAAGATATCATTTTATTTAATAAATGAACCGAATATAATATTTATAGGTTGAAAAAAATAATTTGGTCGTTAAAAATATAATTTTTAACGTGAATGTGAATAAATAAATATTCATTTACAAACCGGACGGTTTGTTTATGTATACCTATTTGAAGGACATTGATTGGGACGATAAATTTTACACATCTCCCAACTGCACAAATAAAATATGTGTTTGATTGTTTGAAACCCCACACGGGCATTGGGATGATATTTGACGTACACTAATCCCAATAATTGGTTGTATGTCGATCGATGGATCGACAGGCTGTTATAAGCGTTAGTTATCTATATTTAATGCTTATACAGTGTAGTGCACTTTGGATGATGGTTGATTATTTATCGTTGCTATTATATACATGTGTTGTATGGAAACCATATAATTAACTTTACATGGTAATTGATTGGGCCTCATTCCAATTGGAAAAACAAAGAATATTATAAAATAAAGGTTCATGTGTTGACAGTACTCATCCGTTGAGATTAGTCATGTGTTGAACGAAATATTTTAACGATAAAATTTACATCTTTATCATATATAAAATTAGAAACCAGCTTCTTTATAAAATAAAGGTTCATGTGTTGACAGTACTCATCCGTTGAGATTAGTCATGTGTTGAACGAAATATTTTAACGATAAAATTTACATCTTATCTAGTTTCCAGTTAGTTTCTAATTTTATATTTAATCCAATTATAAAAACGAATATAATCGATATAAATATCGTTCGCGTCAAAATAGCGCATCTCTAATGTAATAACCCGGAAAATCTGGGCTAGTTTAAAAATTTTATTTTGGCAATTTTAGTGAACTTTGAATATTTAAAATAGATTATTTTAAATCATATCGACGAGGAATTTATTTTGAATATATTTAGAACGTATATATTATATACGTCGTCGTTAGAATATATAAAATTTATATATAATTATAAATAGAATTGAAAATGGCGCGGTAGTTCGATAATTCGATTTCAAACTTCAATTGAACGTACCGGGTGCAAAACAATCAGGATTTTAGTGAAACCAAAAACATTAGGATCTAATTGATGATATCTTTCCAATGAATCCGAAAAATCAAGATTTCATAGCGGGAATTAAAAGATATGTCCAGTTGGAAATTCTGAATAGTCGCTATGGAATTCAGGCCCTTAAAAATGGGAATTTTGCAAACGACCTCGGATTTCGACGAAACCACTTTTGTTGGATCCGCTGCGTCAAGTTATTGCTAGATTCCAAATTTCATAATTTTCTGAATCAATATGTGAGCGTGGCAAAGGAAAACGCGTTTGACCAGTTTTAGTTGATTTTAATCGACTGGAAAGTGGTCATTTTTCCAACGGTCTCGGAATTCGACGAAACTAGTTTTGTTAGGACAGTATCGTCAATACGAAGCTAGAAAATATTTTTCTGGAATTTTTCTAGTTAGTATGTGACCCTGGTGATTTGAAATGTACGTTTAGAATTCAATATAATGATTTAAAGGTAAATTCAACGGAAACTGATCAAAGCGATCAAATCAGCTTGCGATACATATCCCATTGAGTTCGGAATGGGGGTAAAACGCTATGGACGACAGGCGGTGGGCCTCGTTTCGAGGTCGTATGTAAAAGTCAACTTTTTTTCGAATAAAATAATTAATTAAAAAATAATAATAAAATAATAATAATAATAATCCTTCTCCCTTACACCAGGCCCCCCCCCCCGATCTCATTTCAAAACAGAAAAAAAGAAAAAAAAACCCGCTGGAAAGGGGGAAACCCTTATCGCGCCGCCGCCCTCCCATCGCCTCGCCCTCCGCCAAAGCTCCAGTCGCGCCGCCCCTCTGATGCTCCGCTCCTCCCTCCATCGACCAAACCCCCCCCCCCCCCCCCCGGTCGAAGCCTGCGTCGCCACCAAAGCCGAGAGCCCTCCCAAACGCGAGCGCCACCTCGACGACCCCTTCCCCCTCGCCTCGGCCTGCGCAACACCAGAACCCCCCCACTGACGCTCCAGCCGACGAACTCCGATAACCGCAGAAAAAAAAACTGTAAGTTTCAAAAATTCTGAATTTATGTGTTATAAATTTGATTTTTATATGTGCTTTAGAACTGACTTTTATATATATATATATATATATATATATAAAGGACTGATTTTTTTTATAGAATATATATATTTTATATGAAAGAAAGAATATATTTTATATGAAAGAAAGAATATATTTTATATGAAAGAAAGAATATATTTTTATATGAAAGAAAGATATTATTTTTATAAGCAGAAAGATTTTTAACATGAAGTTAAAGTTATAAAGATACTATTTTTTTTATATATCATAGGAAAATTAAAGATACGATTTTTATATTTTTAAAGGATTAAAAATATGATTTTTATATTTTTAAAGTATTAAAAATATAGTCTTTACTATATAGACGATATAAAAATATGATTTTTGTTTATGTAGAGAATTAAAAATATAACTTTTACATGATAGGAATATTAAAGATGCCATCTTTATATGTGTAGAAAAATAAAAATATGATTTTTATATATTGAACTTCGAAATAAAAATATGATTTTTATATATTGAACTTCGAAATAAAAATATGATTTTTATATATTGAACTTCGAAATAAAAATATGATTTTTATATATTGAACTTCGAAATAAAAATATGATTTTTATATATTGAACTTCGAAATAAAAATATGATTTTTATATATTGAACTTCGAAATAAAAATATGATTTTTATATATTGAACTTCGAAATAAAAATATGATTTTTATACATGTAGTGGCTACGGGCAACAAAAGCGACAAAAGGCGAAAAGTCGAAGATTTCTATAAAAGAAGAGCCAAGAAGAGCCAAGATGATTGGATATCTTTCGGTGAGAACTTCTCACTCTTCAATTTCTATTATAGTTATAAATATAAACTAGGATGCAGACGGTGTTTAGTAGCACCCGACACCCGTCATCCACAGACCATGGATGGCTTGTTTGTTAAATTGTTTGATTTCAAAAATTAATTAGATTATTTGATTGAAATTGAATTGTTTGGTGAGAATGAATGGATTTGATTGATGTGTGAATGGCGTGGGCCTTCACTAGACCGGGGATAAGGCTAGGCCTCGTCCCGTTTCTAGTATCGTGCCGTTATGCCGCCGAAATTTCCTAAAATAAGTTAGAAAAATAAAAATATCATTTTATTTAAAGAATGAACTGAATAGATATTCATATGTCGAAATAAAATATTTTATCGTTAAAAAAATAATTTTTAACGTGAATATGAATATAGTGAAAGTGAATAAAATAAATATTCATTTACAAACCGGACGGTTTGTTTATGTACACCTATTTGAAGGACATTGATTGGGTCGATAAATTTCACACATCGCCCAACTGCACGAATAAAATCTGTGTTTGATTGTTTGAAACCCTACACGGGTGTTGGGATGAAATTTGAAGTTCACTCATCCTGATTGATTAAATATGTCGATCGATTGATTGACAGGCTGTTATAAGCGTTAGATACCTATATTTGATGCTTATACAGTGTAGTGCACTTTGGTTGATGGTTGATTATTTTTCAATGCTATTATATACATGTGATGTATGAAAATCCATATAATTAACTTTATATGGTAATTGATTGGGCCTCATTCCAATTAGAAAAATAAAGAATATTATAATAAAGGTTCATGTGTTGACTGTACTCATTCGTGAGATTAGTCATGTGTTGAACGAAATATTTTTATAATAAAATTTACATCTTTATCAATATTATAATAAAGGTTCATGTGTTAACTGTACTCATTCGTGAGATTAGTCATGTGTTGAACGAAATATTTTTATAATAAAATTTACATCTTTATCAATATAAAATAAAGGTTCATGTGTTGACTGTACTCATTCGTGAGATTAGTCATGTGTTGAACGAAATATTTTTATAATAAAATTTACATCTTTATCAATATAAAATAAAGGTTCATGTGTTGACTGTACTCATTCGTGAGATTAGTCATGTATTGAACGAAATATTTTTATAATAAAATTAAATCTTTATCAATATAAAATAAAGGTTCATGTGTTGACTGTACTCATCCGTTGAGATTAGTCATGTGTTGAACGAAATAATTTAACAAAAATAGTCACACGTGGACGGTACTCATTCATTGAGATTAGTCGTGTGTTGACAAATAGAAATATCTGAAATAGAATATTTGAAAATAGAAATATATGAAGCCGTGTTGATTAGATTGACGCCATTTCGACGTGAACGATATTTATATCAATTTTATTTCGAAATGAATTGAATATATAACGAATTTGATTTGAATAGAAAACGAATTTGGTTTCAATTGAATATATAACGAATTTGAATCGAATAGAAAACCACTTTGAAATTTGAATTGAATAAAAAAATGAATTTTAAAACGAATTGATAAGGAAAGATTAAATTTTGATTTGAATTGAGATGGAAGTGGAAATGTTTTTGAAACGAATTCAAAACTATTTATATAATTCGTTTTAAATAGAAATCGATGAAATATATATTATATATATTATATATATAATATAATGGCCTGAATAGAACGCGCCGCGCCGCGGCAGTTCGTGAATTTCGACCATTTATTTCAAACGAACATTACGGGAGATCTGACCGTCGGATTCTCCTAAAACCGGAACCGTTGGGTTCGTATCGGAAAGAGCTTTCTAACGAATATTTGAAATTCAAAATCTAATGGTTGGATTTGGAGATACGTCCAAATCAAATTCGAAAAAGGTCGCTATAAGTGCAGTTCGATGGCCATTGTTGGAAATCGATTGTACGGGCCTTGATAAAATTATTAAAAATAGTAATAATTTGTGTAAAATCATAAGAAATGATTTGAGAAAATTTGGGATGAAAAACTCCATATTTGAAATGATAAAATAGATTTTTATCAAAATGAACTAGTTTGAACTAAATTTAAAACCCGATTTGTTTTTAAATAAATAAATTAGATTTAAAAAGGGGTTTTAAATAATCGGAACTCCTAATATATTTGATTTGGATTAAACTAGAATTGATTTGTGGGTTTATCGTGAACTGTGTTTTAAACAACACTAGTTCTTTAACCCAATAATAAATAGAATGTGATTTGGGTTTGTCGTGAACTGTGTTTTAAATAACACCTAGTTCTTTAACCCAGTAAAAGGAGTTTTAACGAATCTGCAATTAGATTGAAATGTGAATTTACAATCTAAATTATCAAATTTAGAAAACGAGCGAGAATGGAGTATCACCAGTTTTGCTCCAAAGCGATAGTTAAATCTTTAATTAGATTTGAACGTGAAATGGTAATTAATTTTACCGATGACACCACGGTGTTAGATATGGAGTATTACCAGTTTTGCTTCATGGGATGAATAGGTTGGGATTGGGAAATAAAATAAATAATTACTTCGTTACGGTTCGCTAATCTCGACTAGTTGGAAAAACCATAATTTGGTTTTAAATGACATCCAAAGGAAGATTTCAGGATAAATTTTAAAGAATTTATCTTGGATAAAATTAATGGGAACCTTTCCCTAAGAATGTGGAATTTAGAAACTAGCTGTAGGTTGGCTAAGAAGAATGGTTTTCTGGGTATTGATCTGATGTTGGTTTCGGCCTTCGGGGTTAATGTTTGGAAAATTGTTCTCTTGCTAATCTGCGGTTAGTGACTAATGAATTGGAATGAGGCGTATGTTGTGTTTGTGTAACATTTGTTTTAATATACGCGGGTTATTCGGAAAGGCCGGGTTTATACCCATTCTGAATAACCGATTCGACGATAAGTCGAAGATGAAGACGGTGGTTGAAGACCGGAAGTCTCACATCGTTTGGTTAACTACTGACGATCCTGATTGGGCAGTACACCCAAGAGGATGGAAATAGTTGGTGGTCGTCCAGACGTACTTGGAGATGGATGGATATGCGAGGAAAGTGCCTCCGGTTTCGTTCAGACCCAGAACGGACTTGTAAATGGATTGTGTGTCTGACATTGGATTTTATTCTGTGTTGACTGATTTCTATTAAATATATATCTTTTTGGCGGCGGAGAATTTATTCTCTTGCTTAACGCCCTTCTCTGAGACGTACGAGCTTAGAGGTTATATATCGATAGATATCAATCGCATGGCATGAATTGCCTGTGTGGCACACTGAGTTGCATAGATCAAGGCTTCTGTTGAAAAGCAAAGTCTTGTGGTTGATGATCAAAGCACGGCCTACATGGCTGCTTTGTGTATAACGTGAATTCGCGAGCCTCACACCTCGGTATGAGTTAAAAACGGGATACGGACTGCAGGGAGAGCACGACGTTTCTTTCTAGCTTTGGTGGTGTCAGTGACTTACCAGCCCTGACATTTATATACTTTTCACCTTTGTGGTTGTTGGATGAGGCGCCTCGATTATAGGTCTGTAAGGACCGGGAAACGTGTGTTCAGGCATAATTAATCCTCTAACGTAAGTGAGGACCGGCCCTGAAGATCCAGGGCTTACCCAGTGTGCGTAACCCTGAGGCATTTGCTAGAGTGTCTCGAACGCGGAGAGGAGCTTGCCCCTTGCCTCGACTCATGACGGAAATCCAATTTCCAATACGTGTAATTCGGCTTTATTTGTAGAGCCTAGTATGGCGACATAGTAGCATGGGATACTATGCCGTCTATGATTTATATTTATGATTGAATTGTTTTAACACTATACACTTATTATAGTATCAAATGATTTGTTTTAAACGTACCAAGCATGTTTGGCTGTTATAAGGTAAAACCCTATCCTCCGGTTTGCGTTGCATTGTGTGATGGGACCTGGGTCTTATAATGGCTTCATTTTTCTAAAAAGCATTGCGTTGTTTATCCTATGCACTGGTATTCTTGGGAGGAAACCCGTTCCGTGTTATACGGCGTGGTCCCTTGAATTACTCTCTTTTAAAGTAAAGTTTTAAATAACTGTTTTAGTTCTCACACCAGTCACATGACTGACCTAGAGTTTATTGTTTTAACCTAAACTCTGGGTGCCCCTATTTTCCGCACGGGCAGCTAGTAGTTTTGGTTTTGCAGATTTATATTCACAGGATCCTGGTTTACAGCTGGAATGATATCCGGAAAGCTCTGTATCCGTATATCACCTTCAGTTGTGCTTTATATTATTTTCCGCTGCTATGTAATTTATTGTAATCTCTGATATTTATCAAATGTAATTTATTCATTCATACTCTGTATATTCTTGTATTCTGATGGAATTGTTGTGATAACAATGAAATGTTCTTCTGTGTGTGTTCTGATTTGTCCTGTTCTCAAACGATCAGGGGTTTCGAACGGTCTAGATCGGTTTAACGACTGATTCGGATTGAGCGAAATTCCCGGCCGTCACATTTGGTATCAGAGCTTTGGTTTACAGAGCTCAAGAACAAGACACATTAGAACCATACGAAAGAATTCATCAGATATTGGATTAGTAATATCCAATTAGAATGACTCGTTAGAGATAGGATCAGTAGTATCCTAGAACGAGTGTGAAGAGTATATTTTTCAAATGAAAACAATTTTGTTTTGAAAATTAAACCATTTTATACGTATTTGACTATTTATTTATTTTGAATATGGACAATCTAGTATATAAAGATTTCGCGTATACGCGTCATGAACATATATTCGAAGTTTTAATATATTGGATAGATATAGAATCATACTCTAGTGGCCCGAAGATGATTCTAATGATTGACTAGTTGTCATTAGTATTCATGTTCGAGTAACGAAGGTGTGATATCGATATATTTCCATTCGACTGGTGTGAGAACCAAAACTAATATAGCTAGAACACATTGTTGTGAATTGGCATCAAAAACATGATTTTTTGTATATGTATCAAAATTATGAATTTGAAAACTCTAATCCACTAATTGATTGATGTTTGTGTTGTTTGCCTATTTGTTTGCTAATTTTGAACCATTATGCCTAATATAACCAAATATTGAATTGTATTAAAAATTGGTCGCATTTGCTTGCATATACATATACTTACATTGAACAGGTCATAGCAAGGAGGCTAGAGCAGAGAATAAAATTTGTTTGCCCGACAAATAACATAATTTACTGTTTCGTTTGGGTGATGATGATTTTATGAGCCTATTGGCTAGCCGCTTGGCTTTTTCTTTTTCTTTTTGAGATCTGAAGGACCGGGGAAGCTATTTGAAATTCCCCGATGCTCCCATTGCAGGGGAGGTTATGGCGAAATTTTTCGAAAATTTAGGGAGTTAGCCAAATTTTTGAGAATTTGAAAATTTTTAGAAACGGAAAAGTTGGAGAATGGAAGCCAGATCGAACGTAGAGTTAATTAATCAAACCACTTTCGACTTTGTTCCTTTTCGGGGACGAAAAGTTTTAAGTGGGGGAGATTGTAATAACCCGGAAAATCTGGGCCAGTTTAAAATTTTTATTTTGGCAATTTTAGTGAACTTTGAATATTTAAAATAGATTATTTTAAATCATATCGACGAGGAATTTATTTTGAATATATTTAGAACGTATATATTATATACGTCGTCGTTAGAATATATAATATTTATATATAATTATAAATAGAATTGAAAATGGCGCGGTAGTTCGATAATTCGATTTCAAACTTCAATTGAACGTACCGGGTGCAAAACAATCAGGATTTTAGTGAAACCAAAAACATTAGGATCTAATTGATGATATCTTTCCAGTGAATCCGAAAAATCAAGATTTCATAGCGGGAATTAAAAGATATGTCCAGTTGGAAATTCTGAATAGTCGCTATGGAATTCAGGCCCTTAAAAATGGGAATTTTGCAAACGACCTCGGATTTCGACGAAACCACTTTTGTTGGATCCGCAGCGTCAAGTTATTGCTAGATTCCAAATTTCATAATTTTCTGAATCAATATGTGAGCGTGGCAAAAAGAAAACGCGTTTGACCAGTTTCAGTTGATTTTAATCGACTGGAAAGTGGTCATTTTTCCAACGGTCTCGGAATTCGACGAAACTAGTTTTGTTAGGACCGTATCGTCAATACGAAGCTAGAAAATATTTTTCTGGAATTTTTCTAGTTAGTATGTGACCCCGGTGATTTGAAATGTACGTTTAGAATTCAATATAATGATTTAAAGGTAAATTCAACGGAAACTGATCAAAGCGATCAAATCAGCTTGCGATACATATCCCATTGAGTTCGGAATGGGGGAAAAACGCTATGGACGACAGGCGGTGGGCCTCGTTTCGAGGTCGTATGTAAAAGTCAACTTTTTTTCGAATAAAATAATTAATTAAAAAATAATAATAATAATAATAATAATAATAATAATCCTTCTCCTTTACACCAGCCCCCCCCCCCCCCCCGATCTCATTTCAAAAGAGAAAAAAAGAAAAAAAAAAAACCCCGCTGGAAAGGGGGAAACCCTTATCGCGCCGCCGCCCTCCCATCGCCTCGCCCTCCGCCAAAGCTCCGGTCGCGCCGCCCCTCTGATGCTCCGCTCCTCCCTCCATCGACCAAACCACACCCCCCCCGTCGAAGCCTGCGTCGCCACCAAAGCCGAGAGCCCTCCCAAACGCGAGCGCCACCTCGACGACCCCTTCCCCCTCGCCTCGGCCTGCGCAGCACCAGACCCCCCCCCCCCCCCATTGACGCTCCAGCCGACGAACTCCGATAACCGCAGAAAAAAAACTGTAAGTTTTAAAAATTCTGAATTTATGTGTTATAAATTTGATTTTTATATGTGCTTTAGAACTGACTTTTTTTTTATATATATATAAAGGACTGATTTTTTTTTATAGAATATATATATTTTATATGAAAGAAAGAATATATTTTATATGAAAGAAAGAATATATTTTATATGAAAGAAAGAATATATTTTATATGAAAGAAAGAATATATTTTTATATGAAAGAAAGATATTATTTTTATAACCAGAAAGATTTTTAACATGAAGTTAAAGTTATAAAGATACTATTTTTTTTATATATCATAGGAAAATTAAAGATACGGTTATTTTTAAAGGATTAAAAATATGATTTTTATATTTTTAAAGTATTAAAAATATAGTCTTTACTATATAGACGATATAAAAATATGATTTTTGTTTATGTAGAGAATTAAAAATATAACTTTTACATGATAGGAATATTAAAGATGCCATCTTTATATGTGTAGAAAAATAAAAATATGATTTTTATATATTGAACTTCGAAATAAAAATATGATTTTTATATATTGAACTTCGAAATAAAAATATGATTTTTATATATTGAACTTCGAAATAAAAATATGATTTTTATATATTAAACTTCGAAATAAAAATATGATTTTTATATATTGAACTTCGAAATAAAAATATGATTTTTATATATTGAACTTCGAAATAAAAATATGATTTTTATATATTGAACTTCGAAATAAAAATATGATTTTTATACATGTAGTGGCTACGGGCAACAAAAGCGACAAAAGGCGAAAAGTCGAAGATTTCTATAAAAGAAGAGCCAAGATGATTGGATAGCTTTCGGTGAGAACTTCTCACTCTACAATTTCTATTATAGTTATAAATATAAACTAGGATGCAGACGGTGTTTAGTAGCACCCGACACCCGTCATCCACAGACCATGGATGGCTTGTTTGTTAAATTGTTTGATTTCAAAAATTAATTAGATTATTTGATTGAAATTGAATTGTTTGGTGAGAATGAATGGATTTGATTGATGTGTGAATGGCGTGGGCCTTCACTAGACCGGGGATAAGGCTAGGCCTCGTCCCGTTTCTAGTATCGTGCCGTTATGCCGCCGAAATTTCCTAAAATAAGTTAGAAAAATAAAAATATCATTTTATTTAAGGAATGAACTGAATAGATATTCATATGTCGAAATAAAATATTTTATCGTTAAAAATATAATTTTTAATGTGAATATGAATATAGTGAAAGTGAATAAAATAAATATTCATTTACAAACCGGACGGTTTGTTTATGTACACCTATTTGAAGGACATTGATTGGGTCGATAAATTTCACACATCGCCCAACTGCAAGAATAAAATCTGTGTTTGATTGTTTGAAACCCTACACGGGTGTTGGGATGAAATTTGAAGTTCACTCATCCTGATTGATTAAATATGTCGATCGATTGATTGACAGGCTGTTATAAGCGTTAGATATCTATATTTGATGCTTATACAGTGTAGTGCACTTTGGTTGATGGTTGATTATTTTTCAATGCTATTATATACATGTGATGTATGAAAATCCATATAATTAACTTTATATGGTAATTGATTGGGCCTCATTCCAATTAGAAAAATAAAGAATATTATAATAAAGGTTCATGTGTTGACTGTACTCATTCGTGAGATTAGTCATGTGTTGAACGAAATATTTTTATAATAAAATTTACATCTTTATCAATATTATAATAAAGGTTCATGTGTTAACTGTACTCATTCGTGAGATTAGTCATGTGTTGAACGAAATATTTTTATAATAAAATTTACATCTTTATCAATATAAAATAAAGGTTCATGTGTTGACTGTACCCATTCGTGAGATTAGTCATGTGTTGAACGAAATATTTTTATAATAAAATTTACATCTTTATCAATATAAAATAAAGGTTCATGTGTTGACTGTACTCATTCGTGAGATTAGTCATGTGTTGAACGAAATATTTTTATAATAAAATTAAATCTTTATCAATATAAAATAAAGGTTCATGTGTTGACTGTACTCATCCGTTGAGATTAGTCATGTGTTGAACGAAATAATTTAACAAAAATAGTCACACGTGGACGGTACTCATTCATTGAGATTAGTCGTGTGTTGACAAATAGAAATATCTGAAATAGAATATTTGAAAATAGAAATATATGAAGCCGTCTTGATTAGATTGACGCCATTTCGACGTGAACGATATTTATATCAATTTTATTTCGAAATGAATTGAATATATAACGAATTTGATTTGAATAGAAAACGAATTTGGTTTCAATTGAATATATAACGAATTTGAATCGAATAGAAAACCACTTTGAAATTTGAATTGAATAAAAAAATGAATTTTAAAACGAATTGATAAGGAAAGATTAAATTTTGATTTGAATTGAGATGGAAGTGGAAATGTTTTTGAAACGAATTCAAAACTATTTATATAATTCGTTTTAAATAGAAATCGATGAAATATATATTATATATATTATATATATAATATACTGGCCTGAATAGAACGCGCCGCGCCGCGGCAGTTCGTGAATTTCGACCATTTATTTCAAACGAACATTACGGGAGATCTGACCGTCGGATTCTCCTAAAACCGGAACCGTTGGGTTCGTATCGGAAAGAGCTTTCTAACGAATATTTGAAATTCAAAATCTAACGGTTGGATTTGGAGATACATCCAAATCAAATTCGAAAAAGGTCGCTATAAGTGCAGTTCGATGGCCATTGTTGGAAATCGATTGTACGGGCCTTGATAAAATTATTAAAAATAGTAATAATTTGTGTAAAATCATAAGAAATGATTTGAGAAAATTTGGGATGAAAAACTCCATATTTGAAATGATAAAATAGATTTTTATCAAAATGAACTAGTTTGAACTAAATTTAAAACCCGATTTGTTTTTAAATAAATAAATTAGATTTAAAAAGGGGTTTTAAATAATCGGAACTCCTAATATATTTGATTTGGATTAAACTAGAATTGATTTGTGGGTTTATCGTGAACTGTGTTTTAAACAACACTAGTTCTTTAACCCAATAATAAATAGAATGTGATTTGGGTTTGTCGTGAACTGTGTTTTAAATAACACCTAGTTCTTTAACCCAGTAAAAGGAGTTTTAACGAATCTGCAATTAGATTGAAATGTGAATTTACAATCTAAATTATCAAATTTAGAAAACGAGCGAGAATGGAGTATCACCAGTTTTGCTCCAAAGCGATAGTTAAATCTTTAATTAGATTTGAACGTGAAATGGTAATTAATTTTACCGATGACACCACAGTGTTAGATATGGAGTATTACCAGTTTTGCTTCATGGGATGAATAGGTTGGGATTGGGAAATAAAATAAATAATTACTTCGTTACGGTTCGCTAATCTCGACTAGTTGGAAAAACCATAATTTGGTTTTAAATGACATCCAAAGGAAGATTTCAGGATAAATTTTAAAGAATTTATCTTGGATAAAATTAATGGGAACCTTTCCCTAAGAATGTGGAATTTAGAAACTAGCTGTAGGTTGGCTAAGAAGAATGGTTTTCTGGGTATTGATCTGATGTTGGTTTCGGCCTTCGGGGTTAATGTTTGGAAAATTGTTCTCTTGCTAATCTGCGGTTAGTGACTAATGAACTGGAATGAGGCGTATGTTGTGTTTGTGTAACATTTGTTTTAATATACGCGGGTTATTCGGAAAGGCCGGGTTTATACCCATTCTGAATAACCGATTCGACGATAAGTCGAAGATGAAGACGGTGGTTGAAGACCAGAAGTCTTCACATCGTTTGGATAACTACTGACGATCCTGATTGGGCAGTACACCCAAGAGGATGGAAATAGTTGGTGGTCGTCCAGACGTACTTGGAGATGGATGGATATGCGAGGAAAGTGCCTCCGGTTTCGTTCAGACCCAGAACGGACTTGTAAATGGATTGTGTGTCTGACATTGGATTTTATTCTGTGTTGACTGATTTCTATTAAATATATATCTGTTTGGCGGCGGAGAATTTATTCTCTTGCTTAACGCCCTTCTCTGAGACGTACGAGCTTAGAGGTTATATATCGATAGATATCAATCGCATGGCATGAATTGCCTGTGTGGCACACTGAGTTGCATAGATCAAGGCTTCTGTTGAAAAGCAAAGTCTTGTGGTTGATGATCAAAGCACGGCCTACGTGGCTGCTTTGTGTATAACATGAATTCGCGAGCCTCACACCTCGGTATGAGTTAAAAACGGGATACGGACTGCAGGGAGAGCACGACGTTTCTTTCTAGCTTTGGTGGTGTCAGTGACTTACCAGCCCTGACATTTATATACTTTTCACCTTTGTGGTTGTTGGATGAGGCGCCTCGATTATAGGTCTGTAAGGACCGGGAAACGTGTGTTTAGGCATAATTAATCCTCTAACGTAAGTGAGGACCGGCCCTGAAGATCCAGGGGTTACCCAGTGTGCGTAACCCTGAGGCATTTGCTAGGTTGTCTCGAACGCGGAGAGGAGCTTGCCCCTTGCCTCGACTCATGACGGAAATCCAATTTCCAATACGTGTAATTCGGCTTTATTTGTAGAGCCTAGTATGGCGACATAGTAGCATGGGATACTAAGCCGTCTATGATTTATATTTATGATTGAATTGTTTTGACACTATACACTTATTATAGTATCAAATGATTTGTTTTAAACGTACCAAGCATGTTTGGCTGTTATAAGGTAAAACCCTATCCTCCGGTTTGCATTGCATTGTGTGATGGGACCTGGGTCTTATAATGGCTTCATTTTTCTAAAAAGCATTGCGTTGTTTATCCTATGCACTGGTATTCTTGGGAGGAAACCTGTTCCGTGTTATACGGCGTGGTCCCTTGAATTACTCTCTTTTAAAGTAAAGTTTTAAATAACTGTTTTAGTTCTCACACCAGTCACATGACTGACCTGGAGTTTATTGTTTTAACCTAAACTCTGGGTGCCCCTATTTTCCGCACGGGCAGCTAGTAGTTTTGGTTTTGCAGATTTATATTCACAGGATCCTGGTTTACAGCTGGAATGATATCCGGAAAGCTCTGTATCCGTATATCACCTTCAGTTATGCTTTATATTATTTTCCGCTGCTATGTAATTTATTGTAATCTCTGATATTTATCAAATGTAATTTATTCATTCATACTCTGTATATTCTTGTATTCTGATGGAATTGTTGTGATAACAATGAAATGTTCTTCTGTGTGTGTTCTGATTTGTCCTGTTCTCAAACGATCAGGGGTTTCGAACGGTCTAGATCGGTTTAACGACTGATTCGAATTGAGCGAAATTCCCGGCCGTCACATCTAATCAACAAGGCTTTATATATTTCAATAATTCCGTTATTCTATTCAACAAATGAATATTTATCCTATTTAATACATGAATCTATATTTTTGTCCACACATGACTAATCTCAACGAATGAGTACTATCCACGTGTGACTATTTTTGTTATTCAATATATTTTATAAAAAATTATGGAATTTGAATTGAATTGAAATGAATTTAAAACGAATTCGAATTGAATTGAATATATAACGAATTCGAATTGAATTGAATATAAAACAAATTCGAACTGAATTGAAAACGAGTTGAAATAGAATAAAAATCAATTTGAAATGAATTCAAATTGAATTGGAATTTGAATTGAATTGAAATGAATTTAAAATGAATTCGAATTGAATTGAATAGAAAATGAATTCGAATTGAACTGAATATATAACGAATTCGAATTGAATTGAATATAAACCGAATTCGAATTGAATTGAATATATAACAAATTCGAATTGAATTGAATATAAAACGAATTCGAACTGAATTGAAAACGAATTGAAATAGAATAAAAATCAATTTGAAATGAATTCAAATTGAATTGGAATTTGAATTGAATTGAAATGAATTTAAAACGAATTCGAATTGAATTGAATATATAACGAATTCGAATTGAATTGAATATAAAATTCGAACTGAATTGAAAATGAATTGAAATAGAATAAAAATCAAGTTGAAATGAATTCAAATTGAATTGGAATTTGAATTGAAATGAATTTAAAACGAATTTATAAGTAAAAATTCAATTTTGATTTGAATTTGAAATGGAAGTTGAAATTGTTTTTGAAACGAATTTAAAACTATTTATAAAATTCATTTTAAATAGAAATCGACAAAGTATATATTATATATATAATATAATGGCCTGAATAGAACGCGCCGCGCCGCAGCAATTCGCGAATTTCGACCATTGACTTCGAACGGACATTACGGGAGATCCGACCGTCGGATTTTCCTAAAACCGGAACCGTTGGGTTCGTATCGAAAAGAACTTTCTAACGAATATTAGAAATTTTAAATCTAACGGTTGGATTTGGAGATACGTCCAAATCAAATTTGGAAAAGGTCGATGTAAGTGCAGTTCGATGGCCGTTGTTGGAAATCAACTGTACGGGCCTTGATAAAATTATTAAAAATATCAATAATTTGTGTAAAATCATAAGAAATGATTTGGAAAAAATTGGGATGAAAAACTCCATATTTGAAGGAATAAAAATAGATTTTTATCGAAATGAACTAGTTTTGAACTAAATTTAAAACCCAATTATTTTTAAATAAATAAATTGGATTTAAAAAGGGGTTTTACATAACCGGAATTTCTAATATATTTGATTGAAATTGAATTAGAAGTGATTTGTGGGTTTATCGTGAACGGTGTTTTAAATAACACTTGTTCTTTAACCCGATAATAAATAGAATGTGATTTGGGTTTATCGTGAACTGTGTTTTAAATGACATTAGTTCTTTAACCCAGAAAAAGGAGTTTTAATGAATCTGCAATTAGATTGAAATGTGAAATGATAATTTAAATTATCAAATTTGGAAAATGAGCGAGAATGGAGTATTGCCAGTTTTGCTCCAAAGCGATAGTTAAATCTTTAATTAGATTTGAACGTGAAATGGTAATTAATTTTACCGATAACACCGTGGTGTTAGATATGGAGTATTACCAGTTTTTCTTCATGGGATGAATAGGTTGGGATTGGGAAATAAAATAAATAATTACTTCGATGTGGTTCGCTAATCTCGACTAGTTTGGAAAACCATAATCTGGTTTGAAATGACATCCAATGGAAGATTAAAGAATTAATTTTAAAGGATTTATCTTTGATAAAATTAATGGGAACCTTTCCCTAAGAATGTGAAATTTAGAAACTAGTTGTAGGTTAGTTAAGAAGAATGGTTGGGTATTGATCTGATGTTGGTTTCGGCCTTCGGGGTTAATATTTGGGGAATTGCTCTCTTACTGATTTACGGTTAGTGACTAATGAATTGGAATGAGGCGTATATTGTGTTTGTGTAACATTTGTTTATTATATACGCGGGTTGTTCGGAAAGGCCGGGTTTACACCCATTCTGAATAACTGATTCGACGATAAGTCGAAGATGATGACGGTGGTCGAAGACCGGAAGTCTTCACATCGCTTGGGTGATTACTGATGATCTTGATTGGGCTTTACACCCAAGATGAGAGAATCAGTTGGTGGTCGTCCAGACGTACTTGGAGATCAATGGATATGCGAGGAAAGTGCCTCCGGTTTCATTCAAACCCAGAACGAACTTGTAAATGGACTGTGTGTCTGACATTGGATTTTATTCTATGTTGATTGATCTCTATTAAATATACATCTGTTTGGCGGTAGAGAATTTATTCTTTTACTTAACGCCCTTCTCTGAGACGTACGAGCTCAGAGGTTGTATATCGATGGACATCAGTCGCATGGCTTGAATTGCTTATGTGGCACGCCTAAGTGGCAATTGATCAAGGCTTCTGTTGAAAAGCAAAGTCTTGTGGTTGATGTTCAAAGCACGGCCTTTGTGGCGTAGCTTTGTGTATAACGTGAATTCGCGAGCCTCACACCTCGGTATGAGTTAAAAACGGGATAAGGACTGCAGGGAGAGCACAACGTTTCTTTCTAGCTTTGGTGGTGTCAGTGACTTACCAGCGCTGACATTTATATACTTTTCACCTATGTGGTTGTTGGATGAGGCGCCTCGATTTTAGGTCTATAAGGATCGGGAAACGTGTGTTCAGGAATACTAATCCTCAAACGTAAGAGAGGACCGGCCCTGAAGCATCTAGGGGTTGCCCAGAGTGTGTAATCCCGAGGCATTTGCTAGAGTGCCTCGAATCGGTGAGGACCTTGCCCCTTGCCTCGAGTCATGACGGAAATCCAATTTCCAATACGTGTATTTTAGTTTTATTTGTAGAGCCTAGTATGGCGACATAGTGGGATGGGGCACTTATGCCGTCTATGATTGATACTTATGATTTGAAATTGTTTTATACACTATGCACTTACAATAGTATCAAATGATTTGTTTTAAACGTATCAAGCATTCTTGGCTATTTTAAGGTAAAAACCCTATCCTCCGGCTTGCGTTGCATTGTGTGATGGGACCTGGGTCTTATAATAGCTTCATTTTTCGAAAAAGCATTGCGCTGTTTATCCTATGCACTGGTATTCTTGGGAGGAAACCCGTTCCGTGTTATATGGCGTGGTCCCTTGAATTACTCTCTTTTAAAGTAAAGTTTAAATAACTGTTTTAGTTCTCACACCATTCACATGACTGACCTGGAGTTTATTGTTTTAACCTAAACTCTGGGTGCCCTTATTTTGACACGGGCAGCTAGTAGTTTTGTTTTTGCAGATTTATATTCACAGGATCCTGGTTTACAACAGGAATGATATCCAGAAAGCTCTGTATCCGTATATCACCTTCAGTTCTGCTTTGTATTATTTTCCGCTGCTATGTGATTTATTGTAATCTATAATATTTATCGAATGTAATTTATTCAATTATACTCTGTATATTCTTGTATCTGATAGAATTGTTGTAAAAGCAATGAAATGTTCTTCTGTTTGCGTTCTATTTTGTCGTGTTCTCAAAACGATCAGGGGTTTCAAACGGTCTTTGTCGGTTTAACGACCGATTCGGATCGAGCGAAATTCCTTGCCGTCACATATATCCTTCAGTGTGTCCAACTTCATCTCCCATCTTTACCATTTGAAGTTATTGCGGATCAGCCACTCATTAGAGGTCTCTATGACCTAATGCCTTCTGGTGATATCATCCATTTCTCTCTTCCTAATAGGGAGCCTATTATCTCCTTCTTCTATTTCATCAGTTACATCTTGGTGTTTACTAATGGTCAGTCCAAGTCTGTCCGCAAACTCGGTAAGTTTTTAAATGATTATGAGTGATGTTCTAGTCACCTCATAAAATCTTCTAAAAACTCTGTTATTTGTTCCTTCCCAGCTTCCCTCATTGTTAAAATGAGACTTCAGAAAGAGACCAACTTTTCCATTTGTAACCTTCCTATTACTTACTTGGGTGTTCAACTGTACCGGGGACGAAAAATTAACCTCTACTTTAGAGATCTAACTATCAAAGTCCGAAAGCTCATTACGGGATGGAGTTGTTCTCTACATTCTTAGGCGGGCAAATTAGTCCTCATCTAATTGGTCATGAGTTCCTTAGTTTGCATATTTTCTTGGTCTTCCCTCCTACTCTTCCTTCTTTTACAACTACAAATGTCTTTGCCTCAATTTCTTTTGGTGTTTGTAGGACAATCATATGAAACGTCACTAGGTCTTTTGAAATTTCATATGTCATCCCAAGTCTGAAGGGGGTCTGGGTACTCGTAGCATGCAGGTGGTCTGCAAAATCTACTATCTTAAATTATGGCATTGTTTCTAGATTTTGTCTCTCTATGGGCTAATATTCTTCAATATAAATATCGCAGGTTAGGGCCCCGAATCTCCCTTGGCATTCTTTCTTGTTCAAGTGAAACTTAGAAATGCATGCAGAAAACTAGAAGTAGGTTTGCTATTTTATCTTCCTCTAGCACTCCTCCTTGGTCTGATAACTTGTTCCTTATCAAGAATGCCTAGGATGTTATTCGGATTTGTTCTCCGGTCCAACTCCCGTTTTCCATGATATGGGATCACTACATTCTACCCAAAGTTTCCATTCTTATATGGAAAATTAGTCAGGGATTGAATCAGGTGGTGAGATCGATTTCATTGGAAGGGAAATGGTGTTGCCAATTCCGTAGAGTGGTCATATTAAAGATTTGGATCAACGGTCTGAGAGGAATCGCTATTTTAGTGCTACACAAATCCCATCAAGGCTATTTGGAAAGTAGTGGGTTGATTTGTGGGACTCGCTAAGGCTTGGTCTGTTGGCTATAAATAGGGGGTAGAGGCATGGGAGAAAGTTTAGTTTCTTTATTTTCTCTCGTTTGATTGAGCTCGTGATCCTCCTTGCTCAATCAAATACCTGTCTTCCACCATTAAAATTCTAGATCTACTCAAGAAGATTAAAGATCTACATCGAATAAAGCTAGATCTACTCGAGTGAAGGAAGATTGCATAAAATTGAGAGGTTTGGAGATTGATTATCACTATCCGGATTTGATACTAGTCGATTTCAAGTTATTTTGAAGAATTGGT
Organism: Allium sativum; assembly: GCA_030737875.1. Classification (NCBI taxonomy): domain Eukaryota; kingdom Viridiplantae; phylum Streptophyta; class Magnoliopsida; order Asparagales; family Amaryllidaceae; genus Allium; species Allium sativum. Next base: position 7,514,148 of record CM060926.1, on the reverse strand, counting down.
GAGTGATATGCATCTCTCTCACACGGATTCAATCAATTATATGTGTTGTTTGAACTTATTTTCATCATTTACATGTTGTTTTCACTAGATCTACATCATGGTAAGTATATTTTCATTCGAATCACCATAGGATCTAATCTAGCAACTTAAATCAGTATTCTTTTGTTAATTCGGTGGTTTTGCAAGTTTAGATCCATTTGTTTATTCATTCATCATTTTATCATGTTTTGGTGAATTCATAATTATATGATGATATAGTGTTGTCCTAATGTGTGTTGATGACTGCTATTGATTTTGGGTTGAATTTGATAGATTTGAATGAGTTGTTTGTGTCGATGTTGTCATTTGGTGATGGATTGGTAAAGGTTGGAGGTGGATCCATCAAATCTGGAATCGGGTTGTTTTTTTATAGGTCGTGTGGCTTGGAGAGCAAGAAATGAGCTGGGTCGTTCAAAGTGATGAACCGGGCCATTGATGACGTGGCAGGCTCAGGTCGTGTGGCTTATTGCTGAAGAAATGGATGGGTCATTAGCTATGGGTCATTTTTGGCCATGGGTTGTTTTTGGCCATGGGTCGTTTTTGGCTATGGGTCATTTTTTTCCGGCTATGAGTCATTTTTCATAATGGAAAGGTGGTCGACTTGGTCGACGCTAGTCTATGAATTAGAAAAGCGCGACATTCGTAATAAATTCTGCAAGCATACAGGTGTGTAGCATACAGGTCGAACACAGGGAGGAAAGTTAAATTTTATTAATTATATGTTTCGTGGGCGTGTTAGACGAACTTTGGAGGTTGATTTTGAAAATAAAACAAAAAAAATTAAAAATGTGATTTGATTCAGAACAGATCTAACTGAACCGACGATCAGATCACAATTTCAATGGAAAAGAAATAAAACTATGAATTAGATTTGAATCTAATCAAATCCAATTTGACCTAAGAAAATAATAAAAGCAGAAATTGAAATTGCAGAAATTGAAATAACAAACAAGAATTAAAATTAGGATTTCCGCTAAATCTAATCAGACGGTAAATCACTAATGCAAATAAGTGCAAAATACAAATAGTGTTCTACCGAATCTAATCGTATAGACAACACTAGTTGCTAAGAAAACAAAAAAAATGCAAAAAATAAAAGAGAAAGAAGAACTTTTATTAGAACAATGGAAATAAGAGATGAGATGGTGGCTACAATGCCATTACAAGGGTATATATAGGGTAGATAGCCAAACCCTAACCCTAACCCTAATGATAACTGGGCCTGGTCATTACATCACTAATTAGTTTACAATGAGAAACATAAATGGGCCTTAGATAATTAAAGCAAATTTGGGCCTTTTCTCTTTTTCCTCTTGTTTCTTTGACACTTCTTCATTGATTTGTGATGTGCAAAGCCTTGTTATCAATCCTTTTCTTGTCCAACAGCAACTAGATGTGATATCTTCATCTATAATTCTTCAAAATGCAAATACACAGCAAATTGAACTCTATTTCTCTACATTTCTGGTTGCATGCGGGCTGGGTTGGAATATAAAGTAACAAAACAATACCCAAGTAATATTTATTTATATACAAAAGATAAGATATAAGAGCATAAAATAAACACATTTTTATGTCAATCAAATACACCCACACTTATCTTTTACTCGTCCTCGAGTAAAACAAGAAATGAAAAACTAACTAGATAGGTCACACTTTCGTAGGAAACACGATTGCATTGAGCGTATGCAACAAGCCGTTAAACCTCTAGGTGTCCCTAGTAGGACGAGTGGTGTCTCGTGAGGGTTTTCAGTGGATACTACCCACAAAATCCAAATGCAGTATGCTATGATTCAAATGAAACTACATGAATGCAATGGACATATGCAAATAAAAATGTAAAAATGAAAACACGACTTATTTCAGGAAAGTGGTACAACAATTTAAGTTGACAATTTCTAATCAGCTGATTTTATTTTAGATACCTCAACTTGTCACAAATTTCCAATATAAATCAAGTTTTCAAATGTTAAATTCCAGTTTGGCCAGTTAGTTCGGTCGATAACATAGTGCAGCCATGAAATAAATTCTTAGTTTGCTTGGCACAGTTTGCAAAGTGGTATTCTAATTTTCTCATGTATGGCTAGTCAAATCAATAAGGTCAAGAAGTGTTTGGGCATCATCGCTTATTCTTTATTCTATAAAATTTTAAAATTTATGTTCAAGTACATACATCTAACTAAAAAGACCAAGGTTTACCACCCATGCACTGCCTCGCGGACTAACGGAGAGTAGGTAAAGAGCTTGGCGGATTGTGCAGGCCGACTTTGACTTTGTCAACAACGTGTCGGTAATCCTTAGGTGTCCAATCCCATAAAATGAGACCAAGATATTCCAACTTTGACTTTGTCAACAACGTGTCGGATAGAGCTTGGCGGGTTTGCACACCAACGCTCGATATACAAGCAATGTTGGATACCCTTGGAATACTATTATTATTATCGAAAATATAAGCACAAAAGAGAGTTACGCGAATTCAACTTAACACAACTTAGTTTTAAAGATTTGAAAAGCTAATATAAGTATTTTAAGTCCTCCACTTATTTAAACAAAGTCTACAATATAGAATAGATTTCATGGCCATCACCTAAGAATCTCCCTATGTACTGGTTACACTATTATCCCTCAAAATTAAACTTTTCATTGTATTTCCTATTCGATCTAAGTTGAGAGAGAAAAATACTATCAACTGGCTAAAAATTGTAAACTTATTTTGTTGTATCAATTGAAAATGAGTCGTATTTCAAAAAAAAAAAAATTTATGGTACGTTACTACAATCTAAAATGTATGATGGTCCTACTTAAATGATGAAAATAAAAAGAAATAAAAACAAAGAAAAATGAAAATGGATGAAATGCAGACTCCCCCCCCCCCCCCCACACTAGAACTAAACAGTGTCCACACTGTGAACGTTTCCTAAATTTGAAAGATCGCACCCAAAGGTGAATGTGATGCAAAATTATTGGAAGAATGAAATGGAGTTTAGCCACTATATGCGAATGAAAATCATATGTACAATGATATATGTGTTTGCGATGCATGCGATGCAAAGAGTGCCACCAACTTTTCCCCCCACACTTGGTTTTAGCCCTATGAGTCCCGTTCCCACTATGTCTAGACATGTTTTCTAACAAGCAAGAGTTTTTGAAAACCATCTCATCTTTGTACCTCGATTTGTAGTCCAGGAGATAAATATCTAGGGTCATCCTAACCTGAAGTTTTTCAACCAAGCCAGCATTCCAAAAGTAATTCATGTATTCAACAAATTTGTCAGTGTAATTTTTCAAAAATTTGTGATCGTATATAAATTCAGTGAAATCTGAAATCTGAGTGTTGTTCAAGACTATGTGATCACCTTTCTTGATTGGCAACGTATTATCGGCACCGACAATTTCACGTTCATTTGAATATTCAAAATCAAAATTTTCAAACTTGGATTGGTGGCTTGATTCTATTTCATCCCTGTCAATTAAAAGTTTTAGTTCATCTTCGAAAAGTTCTTCGAAAGCTAATGTGGACACGTCAATTGAAGTATGAGAAACTGCCTGAAATGGTAAATGTGGCGGGTCATCAACAATGGTTTCTACCTTGTCGATCTGTCCTATTCCGGATTCTTGGTCCTTCGGAGGAGAAGGTGTCGACACAGGAAGTGGAAGAAGTAAAGGTATAGAAGATGGTTTGTTGGGATTGCCAACAGTCAAAGAAGAGATAGTGTCGGGGTTGCCGACATCAGAAAAAGAGATGTTGGGATTGCCAACATTAAAAGAAGGTGGGGATTTGGAAGGTTCAGACGAATTGGCCTCGGTTGCCATTGGAAGAGCGTCAAGATTTTCGATTGGGATCAGAATCAAATGATTGTCGGGATTGGAGTCAGAATTAAGGCTTTCATCCTCACATAAACCAAAGAATTCATGTTCATTAAAGTTCTTTTCCAAATTTGAATTGAAAAATTCCACATTTTCGTTTTGTTCAATTTCTAGAATTTCAAGTTTCTCACAGTCTAAAAGAGGAAGATCAAAATCCAAGCTTAAATCTTTTTTCTGAAAAGAGTTGAAGTCCAAAACATTTGTTGAATTTTGAAAAACTTCATCAAGATGATTATTCTCAATTTCAAAAGTCGTTATTTGAAACTTTTCAATGTCAGTAAAGAATGGACTATTTTCTGATTCATCACATGTTTGAATTTTATTTTGTTGCTCTCGCTGTTCCTTCAAAGTTGTCATTAAACAAAGAAGTTCATCCATCTTTCTATCTTTTTCATTAAGCTGTCTATCTAGCCTTTCTACCCTCTCTCTAAAAACGTTAAGATGGTATTCTTCAAAATCGTTGATTTGCGAGCTCTCGTTTTGGATTTCTTGAGTTTCAAAATTATAGTCCATATCAATTTCACAATCAAAATTACTTCCAATGTGGTGGTTGTTTGAATTTTCGGTTTGATATTGGAAATCATTTTGATCATAAAAATTATGTTTGTAACCAAAACTGTTAAATTTCGAGGGAAAATTGCAACCTTGGTTATATTCAAGTTGTGGATATGGGTCGTTATTTTGAAGATTTTGATCGATTTGAAAATCATTTTCATATCCAAAATTATTTTCGAATTGGTTTCCAACTCCATACTGATGTGGATCAAAGCTATAGTGGGATTCAAAATCGTTTTGATGTGGGTGTGGTCCATAATCGAAATTATTGAAATTTGAATTGAAATCGCAATTTCGATCATTTCTATGATTTTGAAAATGTTGGTCGGTTGGAAAATTTTGAAAATTGTTGGCATTGGGCTTACAAAATTTTGGAAAATCTTGTTTCATGAGATGTAATTCGTATTCATACTCTTCAAGAGGATGTCTACTCCGGTTATTATCCCACATTTCTCTCAATGATTTTTTTGAATTAGACATTTGAAATGAAATCACGGCAAGACAGAAATTATTCTCAATTCAAAATAATATAAAATAATGAGTTGTGCTCTATTAATTAACTGACTCAATTGGAAGGGGGAAGAGGGTCTTATGGCCGTTCACGTATAGTATAAAACTAAGGGATACGACCAATGTTTTACGGGTAGTATGCAACCTCTTTTGCTAAAAGTTCAATAAATTGAACTAATATATATCCGCGATCCAATTGTACGAGACAGTCAACTTCACAAAGCACCACTTTTCAGTTATATTATTTTGAAAATCAAAATCACGTTTTAAAATTGAAAATCGATGAGAGTGATTAGTTATGGAAAACCGTTCCTCACCACAAATTCAGAAATATCAGTCACAGAACAGACACAGAAATATAAATTGCAGAATTAAAATTTACATTCAAGCCGCTGCCCCTGTAGAAATTTTTTACAACAATTGTCTATATATTTTTTTTTTCTTTTTTTTTTCCTTTTGCAGCAGAGCACCTGTAGAGTTTTAAAAGTTTTCACCTTGATCGGCAGTCCTCCAGTGAATTTGGGAAGCGCTAGCGCGTTCACACCCCACTTGGTGTGCAACCGCTCCAACCCATCTGAATCGTCCGCTGTTTTCTGTTGTTGTCCCCTTTTTTAAAAAAAATTCAGTTGTACCTGTTTTTTTTTTTTTTTTTTTTAAAGAGAAAGAAGAGAGGGAGGGATGGATAATCTCAAAAGGAAACTAAGCTAAAGGAATCAAAACAACTAAGCTAAACAAACAAAAATAAAATTCGACAAAATTGACTTAATCAATACTCAATAGTAAATAGTAAATAACACGGTTTCTGAACACATACTGGTTTCTGAACACAATCAATACTCAATAGTAAATAACACGGTTGCTCACAAAATTTCCAACTTGTCTCGACGAAACCATGGGCTAACACAAACTCAAATACAAAGGCATTGAGGGCCTACCAGATATATCGCTCAAACAAAAAAATCTCAGTCCATTTTTCTTTGAAATCAATGAATTCAGAAAACAACTAGTTCCAGACTCCTTTTTTTCGAGATAGGAATTGATCGGACTGCGCCTTCAGGGTTCAATTCGGGTTTGGTCTTCAATCGAATCAGGTTTTCGCAGGACTCTGCGATTTATGGTGACGGAGGGTGATGGTATATGCGGTGAGGAAGGGTCTGAACTGGTGAACAGAGGAGATATTCGGCTATGTTGATTTCAATAGTAGGTGTACTGGGTTCGGATCTAATATGGGATGCTGATCTTCAAATTGGGTTGTGGTGTTTTGTATTGGGTTTCGGGTATGGGGACTGCGATTCTTCGAATTGCTAATGGGTGGTGAAGGGTGCGGGAACTTGAGTGATTTTCTGGACGTGGGTGACTGTGGTTCTTTTCTGCGATGTGGTTTGAAGGTAGTCTGAGGATGAGGATTTTGGGGGAGCTGTCAGTTTTTTTTTTTTTTTTTTTTTTTTAAAAAAGGATGAGGACGGTGGTATGGGATGATATGGGATTGTGGCAAAATTCTAGAGTGTTGAATCTGGTGGATTGTTAAGGCGCAAGAAGTGAATTTGTGGATGGGGTATGTCTGAGGTTGCGGTTGTGATGTTGTTTTTGGCAGAGGAATGGTGAGATAGATGGACTGTGTGATGGACTGATGGTGCGTTTTGGGATGGTTGCAATTCTGGACGTGGGTGTGGCTAACGGTGGTGTTGAATTTGGTTGGATGATGGACAGCAGTTCGGTGTGTTTTTGATTCAATGGCTTTATGAGGAGTGTATGGAGATGTATAAGCGTGATGAATATTTGTGAACTGTGGCGTTTTGGGGGGGGGGGGTTTGACTATGGTTGGCAAGCGGGATAAGTGTTTGTGAAGATGCGGATTGTTGGTGGCGAGGGCTGTAGATGGACGTGGACTGTTAAGGTGAAGGTTGCTAAAATCGGGGCGTGAGATAACACACAGTTACTATGAAATGATGTGGGTATGGATTAGCAGTGATTGGGTATGGAATTGTTTATGGTATTTGAGGGTGAATTGGTCTGAACAGAAGAGGGTTTGCTTGACGGTTGTGATGGTGAAGTTTGGACTTGATTCCGGGTACGATGATGATTTAGAAAGGAGATGCAGTAATCAAATACAAGGCGGAAAAATTAAGGATTTTTTTATATATATATATATAGTGACTTGTAAAAGAAGAAGGAATTTCTTTTTTTTTTTCTTCAAATTGTTGAGAGGAGGGAAGAATTGTAACAAAAATCAAGACAAGGAAAGAAATACACGAAAAATGGCAAGAACTTGTTTTTTTTTTTAGAGAAGAAAAGATTGATAGAAAGAAGTTTGAAAAAAAAAACAAATAAATAAGGAATCAAGCAAGAAGAAAAAAAAAGAAGACTGCAAGAAGGAGTTGTAAAGAGTTGTTGTTTTTTTTTTTTTTTTGAACTTGTAAAACAAGAAATAAATTTGTATAAAGGAGGGAATTGATTAGGAAAGAAAAGAAAGAAATAAAAGAAAATAGAAATGGCAAGAGCAGAGAATCAATGAAAATGGTATGTTATTTTTTTCTCTTGTTATGAAGATTGTAGCATCATTGAATAATGCCAAATCAAATCAATCAAGAATTTTTTTTCTAAATATACAAGAAAACAAAAGAAAATACAATAAAATAAAACTAACACGAATCAGAAATTAAATAAATAATAAAATTCAATCGTTACCTCCCCGGCAACGGCGCCAAAAACTTGGTCGACGCTAGTCTATGAATTAGAAAAGCGCGACATTCGTAATAAATTCTGCAAGCATACAGGTGTGTAGCATACAGGTCGAACACAGGGAGGAAAGTTAAATTTTATTAATTATATGTTTCGTGGGCGTGTTAGACGAACTTTGGAGGTTGATTTTGAAAATAAAACAAAAAAAAATTAAAAATGTGATTTGATTCAGAAAAGATCTAACTGAACCGACGATCAGATCACAATTTCAATGGAAAAGAAATAAAACTATGAATTAGATTTGAATCTAATCAAATCCAATTTGACCTAAGAAAATAATAAAAGCAGAAATTGAAATTGCAGAAATTGAAATAACAAACAAGAATTAAAATTAGGATTTCCGCTAAATCTAATCAGACAGTAAATCACTAATGCAAATAAGTGCAAAATACAAATAGTGTTCTACCGAATCTAATCGTATAGACAACACTAGTTGCTAAGAAAACAAAAAAAATGCAAAAAATAAAAGAGAAAGAAGAACTTTTATTAGAACAATGGAAATAAGAGATGAGATGGTGGCTACAATGCCATTACAAGGGTATATATAGGGTAGATAGCCAAACCCTAACCCTAATGATAACTGGGCCTGGTCATTACATCACTAATTAGTTTACAATGAGAAACATAAATGGGCCTTAGATAATTAAAGCAAATTTGGGCCTTTTCTCTTTTTCCTCTTGTTTCTTTGACACTTCTTCATTGATTTGTGATGTGCAAAGCCTTGTTATCAATCCTTTTCTTGTCCAACAGCAACTAGATGTGATATCTTCATCTATAATTCTTCAAAATGCAAATACACAGCAAATTGAACTCTATTTCTCTACATTTCTGGTTGCATGCGGGCTGGGTTGGAATATCTGTAAAAGTAACAAAACAATACCCAAGTAATATTTATTTATATACAAAAGATAAGATATAAGAGCATAAAATAAACACATTTTTATGTCAATCAAAAGGCTGAAGTGCTATGGATTGAATGTCGACCAAACTTGATGGCTATTTTAGTTCGAGAACGGACGTGGCTTCGAAGTGAATTCAGGGAAGAATGTTTGAAGCATCGTGAAGTAGTCGTCGATCCGGGAGATGCAACAGATGTGAAGACGACTCAAGTGGGATTTGAGCTCGTGGATAATGGTGGCTCGAGACAGGGTCTGAGCTTTTGGGTAGTCGCCGGTGATGACGACTAGAGTTATAAAGGCCGAGAGATTATCGTTGTCGTAAGTTCTAGTGGGCTCAAAGCAAGGGTATAATAGGGACGCCTAAAAGGCTAGTTGGACTAGTCGAGTACTGTAACGACCCGGAAAATCTGAACAAATTTAAAAAAATTAAATTGGCTAAAATAATGGATTTTAAATATTTAAAATAAATATTTTAAATAATAGCGATGAAAAGTGAGTTTGAATCGACGTTTGAAAACGAATATAATTAATTCTAATTATAAACAAGACCTGAAATGGCGCTGCAGTTTCAAAAATTGAATTCAAACTTTGTCGGACTGTACCAGGTGCAAAACAAAACGGATTTGAGTGAAACCAAAAATATTTAAATCTGTTAGTGAATAACTTTCTAACGAATCTGAAAAATCGAAGTTTCATAGCGGAAAGCAAAAGTTATGGACAAATGAATTTTCAGAAAGGTCGCTATGGATTTTATATAGCCCATGAAATTGGCCATTTTGCATACGACCTCGGAATTCGACGAAACCACTTTTGTTGGATCAGGGATGTGAAGTTATTGCTAGGTTTCAAATTTCATATTTTTTGAAGCTAGTATGTGAGCGTGGCAAAGGAAAATGTGTTTTGGTCAATTATAGTTAAATTGGATCGACCAGAAATGGGCCTTTTTGCAAACGGTCTCAGAATTCGACGAAACTAATTTTGTTGGGACCGTATCGTCAAAACATAGCCAGATTTATTTTTCTGGTTTTTTTCGAATCAGTTTGTGGCCCTGGCAAATTGAAATGTACATTCGAATCAAATATTGAATGTTTTATATTTTAATTTGAAGGAAAACTGACTAAAATAGTCGAATGGGCCTACGAAACATATCCCATTGTGTTCAGAATGGGGGTAAAACGCTAGGGACGACAGTCGCTGGGTTTGGATTGGGGTTCGTGTGTTAAAGAGGGTATTTTTGGAATTTTAAAAGTTGTAAATAAAAAAAATATCATTCGCCCACGTCAGCCCCCCCGATAGTTTCTCTCTCCCCGTAAGCGAACGAACGACGGAACCCTTTCAAAACTTCCAGGACTGATCGCTGCCGCCACAGGCGTTTTCGCCACCCCCTCCAGTTGGCTTTTTCGTTCGCCTTCCCCTCCTCTTTCAATCAATCCAAGCCTCATCTGAATTCATTTGGTATCTGCGACGAATTTCAGCTAGGAAGTCACCAACTTTGGAGCGCCGCCGAGCCACGTAGGGACCACCGAGCTGAGTGCCACCACAGGCGCTGGAAAGCCTGTTCGAAGCTCTTCGACGTTGCAGCATCCGATCGTGACGATACTGCATAGATCGATCGGAAAATTTAAACCTAGTTTTGAAGGTTTGAAACTATTTTTCTGAGCCTTCTGCTATTTTTGGTGGAGTGGAACCCAATGTGAGATTTCTAATTTATAAACGATATGAAAAACGACGATGTATAAATTATATAGTCGATGTATGAGTTATATAAGCGTTGTACACCTCTTGTATAAGCATTGTATAAGTTGTACGTTCGATGTATAATTTGCATATGCGTTGTAAAATTTATATATGTGTTGAAATAGAAGTGAAATGCTATATATATATATATATATATATATATATATATATATATATATATATATATATATATATATATATACACGCCCCTTGTCCACAAACCATGGACGATATTTATTGATTGTGATTGGTGTGAAAATTGATTGATAGCGAATGGTTGATTGGAATTGTTTGTGGTTGATATTGATTGATTGTGGTTGAGAAATACCCGTTTGTGGTTGAGAAATATTTGGTTGAAACCACATAGGATTAGTTTGTGGAAATGAAATAAATATACATGCCGCCTGCGTGCGAACTAGATGCATGAATCCCCATTGTCAAAAACTGCGAGGTTTTAAGGTAGAGCGAGGAGCCGTACTAAGGACGGTCCCGGTTTTAACTACCCTGCCGTTATGCTGCCGAAATTTTGAATAATATTCATGTGTTAGAATTATTTTCATTTGTTGAAACTATATTTATTCGTTGAATAGAAAACCTTCATGTGTTGAATCGATATTCATTCGTTGAATTGAAATTCATGTGTTGAATGGTATTCGTGTTTTAAATATAAAAATCACATTTTTATCTATATATACAAACTATAGAAAACCTTCATGTGTCAAATCGATATTCATTCGTTGAATTGAAATTCATGTGTTGAATGGTATTCATGTTTTAAATATAAAAATCACCTTTTTATCGATTTATATAAACTATAGAAAACCTTCATGTGTTGAATCGATATTCATTCGTTGAATTGAAATTCATGTGTTGAATGGTATTCACATTTTGAAAGAAATTGTTTTATAATAAAAATCCCATTTTTAACATCAATATGAAATGTATAAAATAATCTTGTTTTGAAATAAATTGTTTTATAATAAAAATCCTATTTTTATCACCTATGTGAAATATATAAAATAATCGTGTTTTGAAATAAATTGTTTTACATTAAAAAATTACATTTTTATTATATACATGAATTGGTAAAAAGAGTGAAGTGTTGAAATAGAAGACAGTTAGATAAAAATATCATTTTTATCAAATGTATGGAAATCATATAGTTATGAAATCGAAGAATCGATATATATATATATAAATAGAATTGAAATATATCGAATAACGACGCTGCAGTTCGTATTTTGAAACCGTGATTTCAAACGATTATACCGGGAGATCCGACCATCAGATTTTCATGAAATCGCAAACGTTGGGTTCGCTTTGGAAATATCTTTCCAACGGCACCAACTTTGTAAAAATCCAACGGTTGGATTGTGTGGAATGTTTAATTCAAATCTGAAGAAAAACAGCGCCAGAATCGATTTTATTTATATATATATAAATATAATTATATTTAATCGAATAACGACGCTGCAGTTTGTATTTTGAAATCGAAACTTCAAACGATTATACCGGGAGATCAGACCGTCGGATTTTCCCGAAACTGGAACCGTTGGATTCGTTTTGAAAAGATATTTCTAATGATGTAAATTTTGTGAAGATCCAACGGTTAGATTTTTAGACACGTGTAAATCAAATCTGAAGAAAAACAGCGCCATGGGCGCGTTATGGCCCGAAGCGTCTTTTTGAATAAATTGGCTATTTTAAAATAAATAAAAATAGCGATAAATCGTTATAAAATATTATAAACGATATGGATGTGAAATTTAGAAATTAACTGAAGGTTGGCTAAGCCGAATGATTTCCTGGGTATTGATCTGATGTTGGTTTCGACCTTCGGGGTTAATATTTGGGAAATCGTTCTCTTACTGATTGACGGTTAGTGACTAATGAATTGAAATGATGCGTATGTATGTTAGTGTTGCACATGTTTATTATATACGCGAGTTGCTCAGAAAGACCGGGTTTATCCCATTCTAAATAACTGAATCGACGATAAGAAATCGAAGGTGAAGACGGTGGTCGAAGACCGGAGATCTTCACCACGTTTGGATGGTAACCGAGGTCCTGATTGGGAGGCATCCCAAAATATGGGTAATGAGTGGTGATCGTCCAGACGTACGTGGTGATCGATGGGTCTGCGAGGTATATAGTGCCTCCGGTTTCGTTCAGACCCAGAACGGACTTGCAAATGGACAGTGTGTCTGGCATTGGAATTTATTCTGTGTGATTGATAGCCATCAGTTGCACGGTGTGAATTGCCTGTGTGGCATGCTAAGTTGCAGTGATCTGGGCTTCTGTTGAAAAGCAAAGTCTTGTGGTGATGATCAAAGCCCCCGCCTGTGTGGCGTAGCTTTGTGTATAACGTGAATTTGCGAACCTCACACCCCGGTATGAACCAAAAACGGGAGAGGACATCAGGGAGGGCATGCGTTTCCTTCTAGTTAGAAGTGGCATCAGTGGTTTTACACTCCCTGACGAGTTTGACTTATGTGGTTGTTGCTGTTGCGAGGCGCCTCGGTTTGATCGGACGATCCGGGTCCGATGGAGTCATTTGTTGGCTAATTTACGCCCCAAAGGACGAGGAAACGCATTGTTCAGGCATTTTAATCCACGTCGGTGGACCGGCTCTGACGATCCAAGGGTCACTCAAGCTCTGATACCAAATTGAGACGACCCCAAACCCTGTACTGACGGTGGCAAGGGTAATCCTTGGAATATAACACATAAACAGATAATAGCAGAACATAATTAAATAAATACACCAGATAATGCACAATAGAATATACTGGATAAGAGTAATCATCAGAGTTACACAATATACAGGATCATACTTAGTACAAATACAGTTCAACTATACATATATGTCTACAGCGGAAAAACAAACATAATGTACAATAGGAGCTGAACAACATAAAAAGAGATAAATGATATAATCCAGCTTCAGCTCCAGCTATCCAGAAAGAACCAACAAAACCTGAATACAAGGCTGTCCATGCAAAAAAAGGGCACCCGAGTTTGAAAGTGAAACAAACTACGAGTCAGTCATGGGAATGGTATGAGAAATCTACTAAACACATTTATAATATGGCTAATCACAGGACCACGCCACTTTCGTGGAACGATTTTACTCCATTGGATTGCTAGTGCTTTAAAACAAATCATTCTTTTAAACATCGCTATGCTTTTTATAAAAATGAAGCCATTATAAGACTCAGTTCCCATCACACAATGCAACGCAAACCGGAGGATAGAGTTTTACCTTATAATGGCCAAAATATGATTGATACGAATAAAACAAAAGCATTTGATATTATTACTAGTGTTTATATGTTTCAAAAACAATTTCAAATCATAAGTATCAATCATAGACGGCATTAATGCCCCATACCACTATGTCGCCATATATAGGTATACAATCAAAACCACACAGTCACGTATTTGGAAATTGGATTTCCATCATGAACCAAGGCAAAAGATAGTCCTTACCGACTTCGGATACCACGATGAAACGACCCGAAATCCCCCTTACGGGAAATCCCGGATTGAGTCGAGAACAAGCCATAATAGAACGCAGACGGAAGAACATTTCATTGTACATTACAACAATTCCATCAGAATACAAGAATATACAGAGTATGAATAAATATTACACAGAAATATCAGAGATTTAAATTACATTTAAATACATCGCAGCGGAAAATAATACAATACACAACTAGAAGAGATATACGGATACAAAGCTTTCCAGATATCATTCCAGCTGTAAACCAGGATCCTGTGAATATAAATCTGCAAAACCAAAACTACTAGCTGCCTGTGCGGAAAATAGGGGCACCCAGAGTTTAGGTTAAAACAATAAACTCCAGGTCAGTCATGGGACTTGTGTGAGAACTAAAACAGTTATTTAAAACTTCACTTTAAATCAGAAATATCAAGGGACCACGCCGTATAACGCGGAACGGGTTTCCTCCCAAGAATACCAGTGCATATAACGAAACAGCGCAATGCTTTTTGAAAAAATGAAGCTATTATAAGACCCGGGTCCTATCACACAATGCAACGCAAGCCAGAGGATAGGGTTTTTACCTTATAATAGCCAAGAATGCTTGATACATTTAAAACAAATCATTTGATACTATTATAATTGCATAGTGTATAAAACAACTTCAAATCATAAGTATCAATCATAGACGGCATAAGTGCCCCATCCCACTATGTCTCCATACTAGGCTCTACAAATAAAACTGCAAGCTTACCTCCACAGAGAGAAATAGATTTCAAGATTGCTTTGATTCCGAATGCAAGGCCGGTAGTTCATGCAATTCGAAGAATGTCCTTGAAGGAGAAAGAGGAATTAGACAATCAAACACGACAGCTCGTATGGAAGGGTCTGATCAGGCCTAGTTTCTCCGATTGGGGTGCAGCAGTGGTGTTTGTCCCAAAATCTGACGGTACTCTACGGCTATGTGTGGATTATCGTGATTTGAACAAGCAAACAATAAAGAACAAATATCCATTGCCGCGAATTGACGATTTATTAGATCGTCTGAATGGAGCACAGGTATTCTCAAGGATGGACCTAGCTACAGGCTTCCATCAACTTCGAATTGCCGAAGAGTGTGTTCCAATGACAGCATTCAGAGGTCCCGACTTATTCTACGAGTGGTTAGTAATGCCGTTTGGCTTATGTAACACTCCAGCTTACTTCGTCGATCTGATGAATAGAGTGTTCAAAGGGGTTTTGAATAAATTTGTTCTGGTTTTCATTGACGATATTCTAATCTTCACTAAATCAAAGGCCGAACATGAAAAACATTTGGAACAGTTTCTGGAAATCCTCAGAAGGAATGTATTAAAAGCCAAACTATCCAAATGTATATTCTGGTAAGATGAAGTGAAATTTCTGGGCCACGTCGTATCGAAAGAAGGAATTGTTGTGGATCCAAGTAAAAATCACAGCTATTCAAAACTGGAAACAGCCCAGTACTCCTACAGAAGTCCGCAGTTTTCTCGGATTGGCTAGTTATTACCGAAAGTTCGTTAAAAACTTTTCGAAGATATCTGGTCACTTAACGAAGCTTACAAAGAAGCACTCAAAATTCAAATGGACTCCAGAAAGTGAAGAGGCTTTTGAAGAGCTAAAGTTAAGATTAACGACAGCTCCAGTGTTAACAATCATCGATGGCAATCAGGATTTGAAAGTTTGGACTGACGCTTCTAGAGAAGGCCTTGGCGCAGTGTTAATGCAAAGAGGTCAAGTGATTGCGTATGCTAGCCGTCAATTGAAACCGCATGAGAAGAAATACGTAACTCATTATCTTGAGTTATTGGCTATAGTGTTCGCCTTGAAAATCTGGAGACACTATCTTCTGGGTGAGAGATTTGAACTGTTTACAGATCACCAGTCGTTAAAGTGTCTGTTCACCTAGAAAGACTTGAATCTGAGGCAACAATGTTGGCTGGAGTTTCTTGCAGCATATGACTTTGAGATTATCTACACTCCAGGGAAAGCCAATGTCGTGGCCGATGCGCTGAGTCGAAAGAATGTAATGATCGCCAGCTTTGTTATCACGACTTCCTTGATTGACAAAATATCCATGCTTCAGAAGGATGATGACTTTCTTAAGGATATGATGAAAAGGATTCAGAAAGGCGAACCCTCGTGTTTTCAAATAGATAATGATGGAATCCTGAGATTGAAAGGAAGGATTTGTGTTCCTGGCATTCCCGAGCTCAAAAGGAAAGTGTTAGACGAGTGTCACAAGTCCAAGCTGAGTATCCATCCTGGCGTAGCCAAAATGTATAACGATCTCAAGCGAACGTTCTGGTGGAAGGCTATGAAAAGAGACGTTTCAATATATGTTAGCCGATGCCCCACTTGCCAGCTAGTCAAAAGCGACCAACAAAAACTTGCTGGATTATTGCAACGGCTAGACGTTCCTGGTTGGAAGTGGGAACATATTTCCATGGAGTTCATTGATGGTCTGTCCAGAACCAGAAAAGGAAATGACAGTATTTGGGTGATCGTAGATCGCTTCACGAAGACCGCCCATTTCATACTTGTCAGCTCAAACAGAACTGCTCAGAGTCTGGCGCAGATCTACTTCAAGGAAATAGTTAGACTACATGGAGTGCCGCTCAGTATAGTCAGTGATAGAGATACAATATTTACTAGTAAATTTTGGGAGGCATTCCAAGTAGAGCTGGGAACAAAGCTGAACCTAAGCACCGCTTATCATCCTCAGACAGATGGTCAGACTGAGAGGGTGAATCGTATTTTAGAAGATCTATTGCGGGCTTGTGTTCTAGATTTCGGTGGATCATGGGAAGACCACCTGCATTTGGCTGAATTCTCATATAATAACAGCTACCAGGCGAGCCTGACAATGTCTCCATTTGAAACATTATATGGTAGACCGTGCCGATCTCCTGCTTGTTGGGTCGAACCCGGTAATTGACTTGTGTTGGGGCCAGACATGATCCGAGAAGCTGCCGACAAAGTCGATTTTATTAAGAAACGATTACTGGCCGCTCAAAGCCGACAAAAGAGCTATGCCAATAGGAGAAGAAGAGATATATCCTTTGCGGTTGGCGACTATGTATATCTGAAAGTATCGCCGATGAGAGGAGTTATCCGGTTCGGTAAAACTGAGAAGTTGGCGCCCAAATTCATTGGTCCGTTTCCTATTCTGGAACGGATTGGGACTCTCGCTTATAGGGTTGAATTGCCTGATTGGTTGCCTGGAGTGCATGATGTATTTCACATATCTCAACTTCGAAAGCACGTTCACGATCCAGACTTAATCGTGGAAGAAGCAGCTCAACAGGATATTGAAATTACTCCAGAATTAGCTGTGAGAAGAGAGCCGCTAAAGATTATCGGCAAAGAAACCAAAAAGCTGAGGAACAAGAAGGTTCACTTAGTCAAATTGCAATGGAGTGGGGACCCGCGAGATTGTACATGGGAAACTGAGGAGAGCAATTAGAAATCCTATCCTAGATGCCGAGTGGATATCTCTGATTGACTCCGGTGTAAGGTACATTTACCATACTTTGCCTTACTAATTAGTTCTCTACTCTATTGTTATTTTGTTTCCATGGATGTGCACTTTTAATTCTATAGTCTGAATGAATTTAAAAGAATATAGAAATTGATTTGTATGATTTTGAAAAGTTAAAAACAATTTGATTGTTGTTTGTGTTGTGTGATAGTAACTTTGATTAATTGAATTATTGAAACAATAGTTAATTTAATCAACAATAGAATAATGGTAGAATTTATTCATTTAAATCACACATTGAACTAATTAGAAAATAGATAGAAATTTATACATGTGCATTATATATATGTTTGAACAGGTAAATGGATAGCTGTTGAGTAAAGATTTTATTTGCGTGCCCAACAAATAGGTAAACCTTAATGAGTTGGATGCGAAATATTATTATATCAACTCCTGTGAATTCCATTGGTTGCGGAGTGCTGGTTGTTCTGTGTGAAATAATAAATATCGTCATAGGATAGTAACAATTAATTTTGAACTACACTGCATGGTATACTTCTGAAGATAGGCATACTTCATCATATACCACATAAGCATTTGGAGCTTGTGTGACGAGGTGGAAGATTTACCATACGAGCGAGAGGCTTGTATGGCGATGACTATATTTTACAGGTTGAATTGATGACTGATATGGACTATTTAAATTGTAACGATAAAATTGCCAGATTAATAAAAACCCCACACGGGTCTGGAGTTGACAATAATCACGTCTCTCTAGTTATTAGATACGGCACATGGACTATTTATTTCCCACACGGAACGAGGTGATGAGGATTTATCCTCGGGAGCATTTAAAATACACACTCCCTTAGGCTTTGACAGGGTGACAAGAATTTATTCTCTGGTGTTATTATCTGTACACGCTCCCCTGTAAACACCAGAATATATCACTATAAATATGTGTAGGTTTATTAGGATTTATTGGGTACCTAATACGGCCCAATAAATTTCCAAACCTCTCCCCGTACAAAGGAGGTTATGGCGAAATTTTTCCAAAATTCCGGGTGTTTGCCAAATTTTTGAAGAATTTGAAAATTCTCAGAAACTGAAAAGTTGGAGAATGGAAGCCAGATTGAACGTAGAGTTGATTAATCAAACCGCTTTCGACTTTGTTCCTTTTCGGGGACGAAAAGTTTTAAGTGGGGGAGATTGTAACGACCCGGAAAATCTAAACCAATTTTAAAATTTTAAATTGGCTAAAATAATGGATTTTAAATATTTTAAATAAATATTTTAAATAATATCAATGAAAAGTGAGCTTGAATCGACGTTTGAAAACGAATATAATTAATTCTAATTATAAACAAGGCCTGAAATGGCGCTGCAGTTTCAAAATTTGAATTCAAATTTTGTCGGACTGTACCGGGTGCAAAACAAAATGGATTTGAGTGAAACCAAAAATATTTAAATCTGTTAGTGAATAGCTTTCTAACGAATCTGAAAAATCGAAGTTTCATAGTGGAAAGCAAAAGTTATGGCCAAATGAATTTTCAGAAAGGTCGATATGGAATTTATACAGCCCGTGAAATTGGCCATTTTGCATACGACCTCGGAATTCGACGAAACCACTTTTGTTAGATCCGGGATGTGAAGTTATTGCTAGGTTTCAAATTTCCTATTTTTTGAAGCTAGTATGTGAGTGTGGCAAAGGAAAATGCGTTTTGGTCAATTATAGTTAAATTGGATCGACCAGAAATGGGCCTTTTTGCAAACGGTCTCAGAATTTGACGAAACTAGTTTTGTTGGGACCGTATCGTCAAAACATAGCTAGAATTATTTTTCTGGAATTTTTCGAATCAGTTTGTGGCCTTGGCAAATTGAAATGTACGTTCGAATCAAATATTGACTGTTTTATATTTTAATTTGAAGGAAAATTGACTGAAACAGTCGAATGGGCCTACGAAACATATCCCATTGTGTTCAGAATAGGGGTAAAACGCTAGGGATGACAGTCGTTGGGTTTGGATTGGGGTTCGTGTGTTAAAGAGGGTATTTTTGGAATTTTAAAAGTTATAAAAAAATATATCATTCGCCCACGTCAGCCCCTCCCCCCCCCCCCCCCGATAGTTTCTCCCTCCCCGTAAGCGAACGAACGACGAAACCCTTTCAAAACTTCCAGGACTGATCACCGCCGCCACAGGCGTTTTCGCCACCCCCTCCAGTTGGCTTTTCCGTTCGCCTTCCCCTCCTCTTTCAATTAATCCAAGCCTCGTCTGAATTTGTTTGGTATCTGCGTCGAATTTCATCTAGGAAGTCACCAACTTTGGAGCACCGCCGAGCCACGTAGGGACCACCGAGCTGAGTGCCACCACAGGCGCTAGAAAGCCTGTTCGAAGCTCTTCGACGTTGCAGCATCCGATCGTGACGATACTGCACAGATCGATCGGAAAATTTAAACCTAGTTTTGGAGGTTTGAAAAGGTATCGGCTTTGAAATTTCTGAAATGAAAATAACACTTTTAAGTGTTGCAAAACTTTGAAAAATCATATCTTTTTCGTTTCTTGACGAAATTCGATGAAACAGGAAACATCGTGACCGTGTGGACGTCTTCTACATTCTAGAAGAGACCGCATATTTTTCTGAGCCTTCTGCTATTTTTGGTGGAGTGGAACCCAATGTGAGATTTCTAATTTATAAACGATATGGAAAACGACGATGTATAAATTATATAGTCGATGTATGAGTTATATAAGCGTTGTACACCTCTTGTATAAGCGTTGTAAAAGTTGTACATTCAATGTATAAGTTGCATGTGCATTGTAAAAATTATATATGTGTTGAAATAGAAGTGAAATGCTATATATAAATATATATATATATATACGCCCCTCGTCCACAAACCATGGACAATATTTATTGATTGTGATTGGTGTGAAAATTGATTGATATGCGAATGGTTGATTGGAATTGTTTGTGGTTGATATTGATTGATTGTGGTTGAGAAATACCCGTTTGTGGTTGAGAAATATTTGGTTGAAACCACATAGGATTAGTTTGTGGAAATGAAATAAATATACATGCCGCCTGTGTGCGAACTAGATGCATGAATCCCCATTGTCAAAAACCGCGAGGTTTTAAGGTAGAGCGAGGAGCCGTACTAGGGACGGTCCCGGTTTTAATTACCCTGCCGTAATGCTGCCGAAATTTTGAATAATATTCATGTGTTAGAATTATTTTCATTTGTTGAAACTATATTTATTCGTTGAATAGAAAACCTTCATGTGTTGAATCGATATTCATTCGTTGAATTGAAATTCATGTGTTGAATGGTATTCGTGTTTTAAATATAAAAATCACATTTTTATCTATATATACAAACTATAGAAAACGTTCATGTGTTGAATCGATATTCATTCGTTGAATTGAAATTCATATGTTGAATGGTATTCGTGTTTTAAATATAAAAATCACCTTTTTATCGATTTATATAAACTATAGAAAACCTTCATGTGTTGAATCGATATTCATTCGTTGAATTGAAATTCATGTGTTGAATGGTATTCATATTTTGAAAGAAATTGTTTTATAATAAAAATCCCATTTTTAACATCAATATGAAATGTATAAAATAATCTTGTTTTGAAATAAATTGTTTTGTAATAAAAATCCTATTTTTATCACCTATGTGAAATATATAAAATAATCGTGTTTTGAAATAAACTGTTTTACATTAAAAAATCACATTTTTATTATATACATGAATTGGTAAAAATAGTGAAGTGTTGAAATAGAAGACAGTTAGATAAAAATATCATTTTTATCAAATGTATGGAAATCATATAGTTTTGAAATCGAAGAATCGATATATATATATATATATATATAAATAGAATTGAAATATATCGAATAATGACGCTGCAGTTCGTATTTTGAAACCGTGATTTCAAATGATTATACCGGGAGATCCGACCATCGGATTTTCCTGAAATCGCAACCGTTGGGTTCGCTTTGGAAATATCATTCCAACGACACGAACTTTGTAAAAATCCAACGGTTGGATTGTCTGGAATGTTTAATTCAAATCTGAAGAAAAACAGCGCCAGAATCGATTATATATATATATAATTATATTTAATCGAATAAAGACGCTGCAGTTCGTATTTTGAAATCGAAACTTCAAACGATTATACCGAGAGATCCGACCGTCGAATTTTCCCGAAACTGGAACCGTTGGATTCGTTTTGAAAAGATCTTTCTAATGATGTAAATTATGTGAAGATTCAACGGTTAGATTTTCATATATATGTAAATCAAATCTGAAGAAAAACAGCGCCACGGCCGTGTTATGGCCCGAAGCGTCGTTTTGAATAAATTGGCTATTTTAAAATAAATAAAAATAGCGATAAATCGTTATAAAATATTATAAATGATACAGATGTGAAATTTAGAAATTAACTGAAGGTTGGCTAAGATGACTGGTTTCCTGGGTATTGATCTGATGTTGGTTTCGACCTTCGGGGTTAATATTTGGGAAATCGTTCTCTTACTGACTGACGGTTAGTGACTAATGAATTGAAATGATGCGTATGTATGTTAGTGTTGCACTTGTTTATTATATATGCGAGTTGCTCAGAAAGACCGGGTTTATCCCATTCTGAATAACTGAATCGACGATAAGAAATCGAAGATGAAGACGGTGGTCGAAGACCGGAGATCTTCACCTCGTTTGGATGGTAACCGAGGTTCTGATTAGGAGGCATCCCGAAATATGGATAATGAGTGGTGATCATCCAGACGTACGTGGTGATCGATGGGTTTGCGAGGTATATAGTGCCTCCGGTTTCGTTCAGACCCAGAACGGACTTGCAAATGGATAGTGTGTCTGACATTGGAATTTATTCTGTGTGATTGATAGCCATCAGTTGTACGGTGTGAATTGCCTGTGTGGCATGCTAAGATGCAGTGATCAGGGCTTCTGCTGAAAAGCAAAGTCTTGTGGTGATGATCAAAGCCCCCGCCTGTGTGGCGTAGCTTTGTGTATAACGTGAATTCGTGAACCTCACACCCCGGTATGAACCAGAAACAGGAGAGGACATCAGGGAGGGCATGCGTTTCCTTCTAGTTAGAAGTGGCATTAGTGGTTTTACACGCCCTGACGAGTTTGACTTATGTGGTTGTTGCTATTGCGAGGCGCCCCGGTTTGATCGGACGATCCGGGTCCTATGGAGTCATTCGTTGGCTCATTTACGCCCCAAAGGGTGGGGAAATGCATTATTCAGGCATTTTAATCCACATCGGTGGACCGTCCCTGACGATCCAAGGGTCACTCGAGCTCTGATCCTGAGGGGCGGGCTAGAGCATCTCGAAGTCGGTAAGGACTATCTTTGCCTTGGTTCATGACGGAAATCCAATTTCCAAATACGGGACTGTGCGGTTTTGATTGTATACCTATATATGGCGACATAGTGGTATGGGGCATTAATGCCGTCTATGATTGATACTTATGATTTGAAATTGTTTTTGAAACATATAAACACTAATAATAATATCAAATGGTTTTGTTTTATTCGTATCAATCGTATTTTGGCCATTATAAGGTAAAATTCTATCCTCCGGTTTGCGTTGCATTGTGTGATGGGAACTGAGTCTTATAATGGCTTCATTTTTATAAAAAGCATAGCGATGTTTAAAAGAATGATTTGTTTTAAAGCACTGGCAATCCAATGGAGTAAACCCGTTCCACGAAAGTGGCGTGATCCTGTGATTAGCCATATTATAAATGTGTTAAGTAGATTTCTCATACCAGTCCCATGACTGACTCGTAGTTTGTTTCACTTTCAAACTCGGGTGCCCTTTTTTTTGCATGGGCAGCCTTGTATTCAGGTTTTGTTGGTTCTTTCTGGATAGCTGGAGCTGAAGCTGGATTATATCATTTATCTCTTTTTATGCTGTTCAGCTCCTATTGTACATTATGTTTGTTTTTCCGCTGTAGACATATATGTATAGTTGAACTGTATTTGTACTAAGTATGATCCTGTATATTGTGTAACTCCGATGATTACTCTTATCCAGTATATTCTATTGTGCATTATCTGGTGTATTTATTTAATTATGTTCTGCTATTATCTGTTTATGTGTTATATTCCAAGGATTACCCTTGCCACCGTCAGTACGGGGTTTGGGGTCGTCTCAAGTACCCTAGGTAATCATGATGGGCCTAGTTGTCTTAGCGAGACTAATGTATGTTGGACGTGCAGTAGTCTGACTAGAACTAGGATTACCATTAGCCTTTGACATACTGGCGTAACGTAGTCAGTCATATGATTAAAGATGGTTTCAAGGTAGGATTGGCGGTGATAGCCAAAGTCTTGGATGATGATTGCTTTGCTTGTATCGTCTTGTGTAGATTGTCCAATATCGAAGGAGATATCTTCTAGGTGCTTGTCTGATGTTGGTTTAGGCCTTCAGGGCTTGTGCTTGGGAGCTGTCGATTTCGATTTGGATGGTTTACATAGGGTAATTAGTTTCTACGTCTGTTACTATGTGGTTTTTATTGATTGTTGTGAAGGTATTCACTATCGGATGTGGAGGAGACAGGTTTGGGGTTCTTCTCTGATGATGTGTTGGTAGATTGGATGCTTGATCTACCTATTTCTCATATACTTTATTAATGATGTTTGATAGTTGTTTTATCGCTCATTAAGACTATTGTCTGACTCAAGATTTTATATTTCCCTCTTATTACCTTAGGCTGTTCATCCATGTTTTGGATGGAAAAACTGAGTGCAAGTAGCAGGTAGTAGATCTTGATGAGGACAATACTGCAGAGTGATGACGAGCAGAAGGCTGACTTATTATTTCCTACATATTATTACATTTTTCCATTGTTATGGTTATTATGATACTCTGAGTGATTGTAGTGAGGCTTTTTGTACAGAATTTGGTGACGTATTTTTGTGGTACTGTGGATATTCCTTTGACGATACGAAAGTTTAAAATTCCACGCAATTATGCTTTGCTACTACTATCTGTTGTATATGTTCTATTATATTTTATACTTGCGTTGTGAGTTATATGACAAGTTCCACTTGTGTTATCCTACCCTGATGATCGTCCATAGCTGTCGGGCACGTCTTTCAGCACATTATTTCCCTTGTTAAGTGCAGGAGTTGTGAGTGTTCGTCGCATTCTTTCTCGTATCATCCCAGCTTACATCTATTGGCATCTTTGTTGTACGCGCAATAGCTTTCAATTCGACAACATAAATTTCAAAAAAGTCAAAATTATTGATCTTATTCATGAAGACATCAAAAATATTTTCATTCCCTGCTCTTATAAGGGCCTAACTAGCTGATTTTTAAACTCCATCATCGACTTTAACATTTACTCATCCTCATGAATGCACTGTTCCTATTTATGTAATTGCTTGTTTTATTTTTAGTTACTACTGGCTTTTCTCTTATTTTTCAAGATTTTTAGAGATAGCTTGTCTCTCCCCTTCTTGTCATCTCGTTCACAGCTCTTCCTTGTGGTTTCTCATAGTTTTTTTTCCTTTTGTGTACTCGGTTAGTTGGATCTTTGCCTCTCTGCCACTTACTTGCTTATCCTATGTCTTGTGCTTATATATCCATGTAAGCTTATTTGGCCCAGTTACGTTTCGGCCACCCTTTTCCTTTAATTTTGCGAGCCACTGCTGGGAGGAATTTTCTCAGCTTTATCTATATATAAGCAGCTCCATCCTACCCTACCATCTTTCTGATGGTCTTTGAGAGCTGACTTTTATATATGAAAAATGAAATTATTATAGATGATGGAAGCATTTATTTGACAACATATTCTATAGATGGAGTATAACACACTCAGGTATGGTTTATTCGTAGTAACAACATTACAAGGAATATTATAACCACGATGCCATAAACACTAGAAATTGCTCAAATCCATATTACTATTTACTAGAAAGCGATGAAAACAATTAATAAATAAATACTATGTTTTATTTTATTTTAGATTGCGTAGGCAACTGAAGAAGATGAAGGAATGCGTATGGATTATAGTAACGAGTTCATAATATACGATGCATGTAACATATTTCAATATTATATGAGTCAATTCATTTCATAAGTTGAAATTTTTGAGTAGATATAAATTGATGTATTAGACTAAATCCATGGCTAGGAATAATGCAATGGTAGTAGTAGTTTTAAAATAAATTTTAAACTTTATTAGTAGTAATCCGAGAATCATGTTTGAATACGAGAGAATTTGAGCATATAAAGAGTACTAAAGCAAAAAATCCAATAGTATTAAATTAACAAGCACAAAAAGTGCAATTGTCCATTTTTGTAATGTAATGTCCTGTTTAGGCAAGAAAAATGGATAGAGTGGATCGTTCTCAGCAATAACAAGCTTAACTTTGAATTACATTGTAATATTTTAGATGAAGTGACGTAATTCTGACATATTTTAGGCTTATTTTACAAGTGTTGTTTGTTTATAATATCTCCATATCTTATGGTTATAGTAAGAAACAAACAAATATAGAATGTCTTTGTTAGCGATTAATAGTGTCTTGGAAACTAATCAAGTCTTTTGTTTTGCTATTGCATATATTGTATTTATATGTGAAGATTTATATCTTTTGGTCTTAAAATGCACAACTGATAAATAATTGATTATAATGTAGAAATGCCTCACTATGGATAGAGGATAACAATAATTAACATCATTAACGCTGTTTTCCCCAGAAGCCTATAACTTATGCAAATGAAATTTTGAAAAAATATTCTTGATTTTATTCAAAGAAGAGTTATGTGTATAGAATTATGGTTAAAAAATCATTTTCTTTAAGATTTGGCCAACCTACGCGAGCCTTAATTATAATAATAATGTACAAAATTTGCATGTGAAATATGATATGCAGTCAAATTTAGTAAAAATACATTAATGAGAATTGGCTAGAGACATAAGAATATGGATTTGTACATGCTTGGATTCACAATTTTATGCACTTTGGCAACTACAAAACAAATAAGCAAAATACATACTTTTATGTTTATATAATTATTTTTGCTTTTTTTTTATAATAATAACCTGATATATTTTTGTTATCGCTAAGGTTGCGAATGCTATATTGAATATAAAAAATGAGCCACGAGCTAATGTAACTTCGAAAGAGCATAAAGGGAGAGCATGAATTCACAACTTAAACTATCTTTTACAGAACTAAAAGTTATATTTGAAACAAGCTTGTTAAAAGTATTTCATGTTTCTCATAAAAAAGAATTTAAAATTTTACATTGTGTTGTTTCATTTTCGACATTGGAGCTAATTCATTCTACGATTTTAGAAATAAATTATTATGTAATTATAGATGGTGACTTACATTGATGTGTTATTCGTAAGATATATGGACTTTCATGCTCTATGTGTTGGCAAACCTCGCTCGAAATGTAGAAATACCTTTGGATATGATTCATGTTTAGTGGACTAAATTACATATAATAAATATGGAAGGGGAAAAATTAATGTGAAGAATAAGCTTTGAAAACTACAAAATTAAGTTATGAAAATGGAATTACCGCATCAAATGCAAGTTTACATGAAAATAAATGGGTTGTTTATCCCTAAATGTCAAGCCTTGCATCTACGATTAGTGAAGTCAAAACCGTGAAAGATCACATAAGAAAATTTATACTTCAACAAGAAGTTCGCCTTCTGCGTTTGGGTTAGGTGAATGTGCTTTAACCTAATGTAATGTAACTAAAAAAAGTTAATCCTTTTATTACGATAAAAAATGAAAAGTTAACCATTCATAGATCGAAAAATATCAATTTATCTGCGTTCAAAAGTTATATGATAAATGAGTGTAAGCTATATATTGAAGAATTGTTGATTTTGAATGATAATTGTGGATTTAGATGTGTTGTTTCTTTTCAGGATTTGGAAGAATTAGTGGAAAAAACCAAAGAATATTAGGAGGTTTATGAACAAGTGTTTATTGAAAAAGGTAGAACCATAAATTTTATAAAAATGTTTAACAATGAATTTGGTGGTATCGTGTAAATGGACGATTATGTCTGAGGTTGTGTACATAATAGCCACTGAACATAATGTTACAACTTTTAGTATTAACGGGAGATTGAGTTAGACTATACCATCTTCAAATGGAAAATTTCAATGGAACATCATAAATTAGGAATTCTTACGTAAATAAAAATCATTGTCTGGATATTGTATAAAAAATATTTATTTCTAATTAAAAAATTAGCAATTTTTACTTTTTAATGTAATATTTTATTTTTACATGTTATCTTAGAAGCAACCCACTGATACCATAAATATATATATATATCGATTTGTTTGCTAATAGTCATTTTGAAGCTGAATAATGGAAGTATATATTAAGTGGTAAAAGAGAACAAATTAAGAAAAGTTAAAATTATTTGCAACATGACTAGATTAGATTATTTGAATATCACGAAGCTATCACGTTGGTTTGAAGCATTATCAAGTTTGTGCTAATGTACTGCCAATGTTGTTTGAAATAAATCGTAGTCCGATATTGAATGGTTGAATATTATTTTTATTCCTACTTGGAATTATTTAAATGCAATGTTAAATCATTCTGAGTTATTATTTGAAATAGTTCAATGTAAGTTTTGTATCCATCATAATGTGCAACATCCTGTAAATTCCGATTAACATTTAATTTAACTTTTGAAAAAATGCTTAAATTTCGAAACATTAGCCAGGATTTTAAATCCCATGCTATCGTACCAGATTTTGCATCACGAGTCCTTAGTGCGCACACGTAGAAATACATATCCATGCAACCTTGATATAATGTTTTCGAGATGCCAGATCTCACCCCTAGCCTTTGCCACTTTTCGTATCCTCTTTCCATGATGCAAACCCGAGGATTTTGCATCCCAACCTGAGCCGATCCATTAATTCTTGAGTTGCCAAATATGTTTGGAAAATTCATATCCATGGCAACTCATTTCCCTTTGTATTCGATCCCTTGAAATCCGCTTCGCATCTTCAATACGCAATTGAAACTTTAAGCAATTTGCCCATGATTTCACATCTAATCAAGGAAGCGAAATAGGGGGATGTGAAAATTCAAGTTGCCAAACCAAAATCCTTGGCATGATCGACATTGCACGCACAAGGGATTTTCTGCCATTTTCACATGTTGATCACCTTTTTTCAACGTGCTATATCAGCCACTTTGCCAAGTGTCAGATTTTAATGCCACGAGTTGCGCAAGCCATTTCGAGTGATCATTCCTTGCCGATCAACTGTTTTTCAGTGCATGAAACTAGAATATACCAGATTTCATATTTTCCACGATGAGTTTTGCCAAGTGATTAGAATGACATGCTCAAGGATTTTGAGATGATTGCACCGAATCGGTCACCTATTTTTACCATGCTGGATTTTTCAAGTTTATTAACGATGATTTCATGAATCAAAGCTATTTCCAATCTTTTCCGAACACATTACGACTTCAACCAAATAGATTTGTGTTTTCCGACGACGTTCTTGGGACTTGAGCGCGTCGCTAACCATAATCTAGACATGCGATTACTTTGGCAAAAAACTGATCAACACTCTACCCACTAAAACATGTCTTTCTCAACTGCAGGAAGATACATTTTGCGAGAAAACCAGAAAACGAGAAACCAAAGCCAGGAGAAGTCCAAAGTGAACTTCTATAAAAAAAATGAAGAGACACAATCGCGTCAGATCATATTAACCAGAAATCCAAAGCCAATGAGCTAGAAATCCACGATCGCACCGGGTAGTATTAGCCATTAAACGAGAAATCTGCAATTGCACTGGATCGTATTAAATATAAAACCAGAAAGCTTGAAATCCAATGAAAGCCGACGATCGCTCCGGATCATTACTTGAGAGATAACCAGAATAGATGAATATCTTCAATAACTTAAGGACAAAGGAGGCCGAACATTCAAAATAACCATAACCAGGAAATCAAGAAAACCCGAAATTCGTAAATCCAAAGTAACTAACAACCAGATAGCCAGATAACAATTTCAAGGCGGCCTTGCTGGGGCAATACGACCAAGAATAGCCATACGATTCCAAGGAAATCCAGACAAGTCCAAGACGGCCTAGCAGGAGTAAGACGACCAAGAATAAGCCAAAGTAGTCCAAGACGGCCTTGACGGAGAAAGACAACCAAGGATAAGCTAGAAAGGTCCAACACGACCTTGACGGAGCAAGAGAACTAAGAACAGGCCAGAAAAGTCCAAGACAACCTTACCGAGGTAAGACAACTAAGGATAAGCCATTAATCTATGGATCGGAGTCCTTAGAGTTTGCAATCCAGTTTTATAGTTCCTTACCCCGCCGCCAACGCCTCGATAAATGAAGTAGTTTTAATTAAAGTTATATAACTTTGGAGTTTTTGCAAAGACAAAAGGAAAACTTAACGGTTTATCATTCGTAGAGAGCATGCCTAGGGACTCGCCTGTTCTCGTACATGGTTATGCAGACTTAGCCATTTCTGATTTCAACTTCATTCGTGAAGGAAACTGAATGGTTCATCGTCTGGGAAGAGCATGCCTAGGGATGTTTGTTTCCGTACATGGGTAGGCAAACTTAGTTATCAAAGTTCCAAAACCAGAGTTTTCTCAAGACGACCCTGCCAGAGCAAAACGATTGAGTAGCCAGAAAGGTTCCGGATGGCCTTGCCAGACTAAACGACCAAGAAAAGCTAGAATAAATCAAGGCGGCCCTACCGAAGCAAGATGACCAAGAAAAGCCAAAACATATGCATTTTATTAATAACCAAGGGGGTGATGGTGTGTTGTCGAGTAAAGAGCATGCGTAGGGATTATAACAACTTCCGTACATGGGTAGGTCGACTCAACTGCCTACAACCAGAAAGCCAAATATATATATCGAGAGGACCAGAGCCGATAAAGCCAAAACCGTGGGCCAGATCCCGAATATCCAAATCCAGAGAAAGCTAGAACCAAGCAATAAACCTAAGAAACCAAAACTCCGAAAGCCGAAAAGCCAAAAATAAGAGAAAGCCAAAAACCATATTCAAGAAGGCAAAGAAGACCAAAACCAAGAAGCCAAGTAACCAATATATCAACAATACCAGAAGATCAGAAACCATAACCCAAGAGATACTGATGCCCGAAAGGCTTGCATCTGAGACACCAAATCCAAAATAAGATCAGTTGACAATATTTCCACCAGGATGAGAGCTGGTACCAGGCGTATCCTATGTAACACCCCGCATATTTTGTGATAATATATTTAAATATAACGTCATTGATAAAGTATAGGTCCAAAAAGTCACATTTTGCACACATATGAATTTGGACTCGAAACCACTTCCACTTTGTTCAAAATGCCGTTTACGACAACAAAAATTGTAAACATCGATATGTTTGGAGTTTGGGAAAATTAGGACAATTGTTGGGGTTTAGTTTAGCCAACCAATTCTATTTTTAGACCACCCCCATCATCCCACTCTCCCTCGTTCTCTTCCTCTCTTCTAAACATGAATAAAAATGAGGAAAAAGATGGAAAATAAAATTTCCTAAACCTAGTTTACTTCTAGGAGCTTGCAAATTGAAGTAGAAATCAAAGTGGAGCTAAGGTAAGCCTCCTCTTCATCTTCTCCATCTCGATTCCACTTCAATTCATCTTAATTCCTAAAGCTAATTATTATGAAATATTGTATATTCATGTGTAGATTGAAGATTTTGTGTGCTATATCGGAAGAGAGAGTGATCTAGCTTGGTTTTGCGCATCCTCTTTCCTTATTTAGATCAAAGGTTAGTTCTTGGAGAACTCACATCTACGCCTTAAGCTTTAAGCTTGTATAGTGTGCATACGACACATGTGTATTGTGTATTTATTGTGTGTTTTAGGTTGTTTGTATGTGAACATCCCAATTCATGAGTTTTAATTTCATTTCAATGAATTCGAGTATAAATGTTTAGTTTTGTTTGAGTTTTGTGTTATGAAGTGTTTCGACAAAACCATTAAGGTCTCATTTTCACTTTGATAAAGTTACTTGCCTCCGTCGACCCCCGAATTCCATAGATATTGAATTGGCCATAAGGCCAAGCCTTATGCTGCATTAAGCAGTAGGCCAGTCGATTGATCCAGGACCTGGAATTCAGCCAGGAACCAAGTTAGTCAACTGACCATTGATCATTCGACTGGATTTAGGGTCAGTCGACTGACCTGTACATAAGCACACAAAAATATGAAATTACACAGATTCGGTTGCTACCTCTGAATTCAATCGACTGAACCTGATTTCTGCTGTTGACTGGCGGAGACACGACATATAGTTTAGCCTATTCCAGGCTCTTTCCCGGCAGAGTTTCAGCCCATTTGGCTTTTTTCTGTAACTTTTCAGTTTCTCTGATTCACTTATTTCAGCAGCTTGATTATCGACCTTTTATGGACTTTTGATTTATTCATGATAATCTATAGTCATAGGATTTGATTTACGTTATTAAAACGTGAATTTTGAGATAGATTTCTATTGCAATTGATATTTGATGAGAGCTGTCACTTCAAAACTAAAAAGTGTTTTAAATTATTAGTAGATACCAATCTTTTACCAAATAATTTTTAACTCTACTTCACTATATTTGAAGTTATTTTCCAAATTGGTTTCCAATCCGACTTCATTATGTGAAGTTATTTTATAAATTGATTTAAAAATCTACCAGTATAAATTTGATAAACTTTTCTTAGTAAAAATAAGGACTATGAACCCTTGCATTTGCTTCGATCATTAATTCTTGGACTCATTCGACTGAAAACCACGACAATGATCGTTTTGTATTTCTAGCAGAGTATACAAATTGTTCGTAAATATTCGAATAGAGCAAGTGGTTATGGGACATGTAACTCGACTCTTATATTTACTAGCTAGGCTTAGTTTACACTATACTAAATCAATTGTAATCATTTTGACCTTTGGGACACTCCAATGATCTTCGGATCATCTTGAGGAACTTCAGTTCATTTGATTATATCGATGATCTTCAGATCATCTCGAGGAACTTCATTCATTTGATTATATCGATAATCCCCGAATCATCTTGAGGAACTTTGTTTCATTTGAGTATATCGATGATCTTCGGATCTTCTTGAGGAACTTCGGTTCATTCGATTATATCGATGATCTTCGTATCATCTTAAGGAACTTCGGTTCATTCGATTATAATGATGATCTTCGGATCATGTTGAGGAACTTTGTTTAATTTGATTATATCAATGATCTTCAGGAACTTCATTTAATTTGATTATATCGATGATCTTCGGATCATCTGGAGGATCTTTGGTTTATTTCTTTATATCGATGATATATGGATCGTCCTGAGGATCTCCTAATCATTTTATATTGCTGGAATATGTGATATCATATCTTAGAAGTAGCTTTATGATTTAGGATGAGATACCTTATATAGCATCGAGATTTCACTGAAATATTGTATGGACATTTCGATCCTTCACATTTTACGTGTGGACATTGTTGTTGTTTATTATATGTTATTTTCTGTTTATATCTTTTATCATGTCATAGTTTATTATGATGAGTACAACTAGACTGATCCGTTTATTGTTTATTCTTATAAATAATACTCGGGCCAGACCGTGTATTACTGTGCTCATATTGGACTTCTACCATGGATTAGCTTCTCCTTTTGGCTTTTGTATCTACATTATTATTGTAGTAATTTGGGATTTATGTATATGAGACATCTTTGTATACATATTCATATGGATAGAGCATGTACCTATTGTGATTTGATGTATAGTGGAACGACTATGACCACTATTTTTTTATTTACTCTTATGTGTTATATTCATGTCTATTTCTGCCTTAGTGATGTGCATATCTATGTCTTGACTCTGATTGCATTGTTATGTATTTTATATTGATTCTGAATTATATACAACCGCTGTGTAGCAATTTTGAACTTGAAATAGATGTGTTGAATTTTCTCAGGAGATTTGAAAGGTAAGACCACATTATCTGATACATTTAACACTCGTTCAAAGCTAATATGTAGATGGCCGCTCATCAACAACCTTATTCTTCAGGTTATTTGACATCATTGACCTTGGCTAACACGAGTATAGAGGCAGGGAGTGACTCCTGAGTAGCATGAGGCGGTTGTTCCAATCCTAACACCATAGCCCGTGTCTGAACAAATAGTGTCAGCTCACCACGTCTGACATGCTCCTCAATCATATCCCTGAGATGTCGAAAATCATTGTATTATGACCGTCAAGAATATGAAGCAAACAATGCCGACCATTGTCCTTTTCACTGTGAGTTGTCTCCCTTACGGGAGGCTTCCTAAAAGGAGCAGTGGGATGAACCTCCAAATAAATCTCTTCAGGGGTGTGAGTAAGTTTCGAATAAGATGAGAACTTAGGATGCCTCCAAGCCGTTCTTTGATTATTCCTCGAAGGATGTTTACTTGTACCAGAACCCTTAGCTTTGCCAGAGTCCGACGGTTTCCCATCCTTAACCGCATTAGACTTGAGAACCTTTTCATTAGTCCTCGCATCCTCTTCCCGAGGAAACATTTTCGCTTCAAAGTAGAACTTTGAAACACCCCACCTCCGTTAAGGTCACTCTTAAAGGGAATGCATTAACTTTAGTGAAGCGTTACAGGTAAGTGTAGATAAATTACAAGACAGACAAATAAACAGTGGAAAAACTAAATTTTATTTCATAAGCAACGTAGTTCAATCAAGCTTTTACAATAATTGACTCAATCATACTTAAAAGTATTACATAAAAATTCTGTCTTGATTCAAAAACTTCCAAGTATTTAAGAAGCATAAAACATAGAAAAGTAGCATAAGCCCCTAAATTAAAGTGCAATCACAGCCATGGCCAAAGATAAGAGGTTCCAAGCCATACATCACAGAATCTCCAAGCTTGGAAAGAGAAACGGTCCAAACTAAGATGAGCTACTCCCTCCCTAACTGCTTATAGGGGGGACGGAAGAAAAGAAGATGAAAGAAAATAGGTCAGACATAAGTCTGGTAAGTCCAGTGATTTTTCAGCATGTAAACAAGATAAAGGATCATGACATGAATAAACTGAAAATAGGACAGTAAGACAAAACAAGATAACATAAGACAAGATAAGGCAAGGTAAACTGAATGCGCTTCTACTCTTTCTCTGCTTCGCTACTACCCTGTTATTCTAATTTCTATATCTTTGCACCGCCTAACTAGTGTCCCAACTAGTAATCTGTGTAAAATGATAATATTACAACGTGATCCCAATCCCCGCAATTGTGGTAGCCTTCAGTGTACATCTAGTAGGAGGATCACTTCAATCAGCCTAATTGCCACGAAGATGTTAGATGTACCCTTACTACACTATCGATCAGCTCCCTACTTGTATTAATGTTCCATGTGTCTGTGTCAATCGACCCTCTCTTGGGTGTAGATAACCTGTGCTGGTCCCACCATAAGGTGTATCAATCTTAATGATAGTAACCTGACATGATTCAAGATGCACATTGTGTAACTACTGGTACCCATTGCCTGCTTTTTCCCACTCCGGAGTACGTCCACGCCCGTAAACCTTCGGAACCTACACTGACATACCCCCTGCCACTATTTTGACCGCTTATAATGAGTCAAGTAATCGTGCCCCACCCTGCCTAGTTCAGGGTACCATGATATATCTATGTGGGTTACTATTGAAATGGGTCCCCGTTACTAGGGTTTCCTACTGGTTAAGTTTGTGGGCCTATATATACAAATATTACCAACTTACATGAGATGTACTTAACCCTCCCACTGTTTCAAGCATGTTTATTTAACGGTTAAGTTTGTGGGCCTATATATACTAATATTACCCATCTACATGAGATGTACTTAACCCTCCCACTGATTCAAGCATGTTTATTTAACGGTAAAGTTTGTGGGCCTATATATACTAATATTACTCACCTACACGAGATGTACTTAACCCTCCCACCGATTCAAACATGTTTATTTAATGGTTAAGTTTGTGGGCCTATATATACTAATACTTCCTACCTACACGAGATATACTTAACCCTCCCACTGATCAAGTCAATACGTATTATTGGTTAAGCTTGCCTTAACCCTATCCGCTTCGTTCATGTAATATTGTTTAAGAGTTGTCCATTCATGTTAACATAACCCGCCCACACATCATGTTGTATTGGTTAAGTGTTTCTATTAACTTAACCCCACTCGTTCATCATGTTATATTGGTTAAGTGTTGCCCTCTTATGTTACTTAACCCTATCATACATCATGTTATATATATTGGTTAAGTGTTGCCTTCTTGTGTTACTTAACCCTACCATACATCATGTTGCATTGGTTAAGTGTTTCTATTCACTTAACCGTACTCGTTCATCATGTCATATTGGTTAAGTGTTGCCCTCTTGTGTTACTTAACCCTATCATACATCATGTTATATATTGGTTAAGTGTTGCCTTCTTGTGTTACTTAACCCTACCATACATCATGTTATATCGGTTAAGTATTGCCTTAGTTAACTTAACCCTACCATTTGTTTAATTAACATGTTGTACAGGTTAAGTGTTGCCTTAGTTAACTTAACCCTACCATTTGTTTAATTAACATGTTGTACTGGTTAAGTGTTGCCTTAGTTAACTTATCCCTACCATTCTTAACATGTCCTGTTCATTAGCATTAATTGATTTATTAATGCACCAACCTCTCACGTTAGATCTGTGTTGTTGCGGGTACTGGATGTGTCGGGCGGTTACTGGGTGTTTTACACCACAACTCAATCTAACCTCGGGTTTTTCTTGGGCATGATGCACTAACCTCTCATATTAGATTGGTGTTGTTGCGGTTACTAGATGTGCCGGGCGGTTTCGAGCAGTTTTACACCACAACTCAATCTAACCTCGGATTAGGCATATTCATCCTTTATTTAATTTACATATTCGTCATTTATGTCAAGTTTACATGTAAATTATCCACAAGTGTTGTCATGTCACATTTACTATTTAAATTATGTTCATAATTAATGATATACAAATTATACCATTCCATGCAATTAATCATTTACATGATTATAAGCCAATCTACGCCATTAGCATGTAATTTAATGTTATACCCCAATGTTTCCCCCTGTTATTCGTTCGCATAATTTACATAGAACGTTAGACTCGCCAATTAGACTAACTCATAAACAAAAGGAAAAAAAAGGAACATGTAGCATTCCAACAACACAAAATAATATGAATCTAACTAAGCATGTGTAATACAATTTTTTCATGAATAATATAAACTTAATCAAGCATATCAATGTGAACTTGTACTTGAGTTAGATCCAATTAACATAGATCTTAAGCATATGAACAGGAATTTACATATATCTTAAACATATGTATTAACTTGGATCTAAACATGTAAGCATGTAGATCTAAACATATAAGCATATATGAACATGACTTAGTTTATGAACATGTACATAACATAACATAAAAGCAAGCATGTAGATCTAAACATATAAGCATATATGAACATGAGTTAGCTTATGAACATGTACATAACATAAAAGCATCACCAAATTAATATACAATTTGATAAGTCCAATTGTACAAATCACAATAGTCTCATGGGCATAGTTAATTTCGGATTTGTTACAAGGATAAACATGAATCGGAATCACAATTAGGCACAGTTCTAGATTCGATTTATTTCACGTCATGACTTTTATGTACTTAAATCTGAAATATAACTGAACTTATAGAAAAAGAATAGTTCTTGTACTTTGGAATCTGATTTCTGAATTTGTTAAGTTATTCCTCTGATGTAGAATATTGATGTTCTTCTAATTGATTTCTAGTTAAAAAAGATATTCTAGTTTTAAGAAGATGGAGGCTACGCTATTTCAGAGAGAGACGACATTACGGTTCATGGAATCTGTTTTAGGTTTAGGGTTTCAGTCGATTATATTGAAGTCTAGGATTAATTCTAGCCTTTAGATTAGTCTGGGAGAAATCAGAGCCATCAAACCAAAGAGATGTGTCATCCAGCCATTCATAGCATGACACATATGCCCTAATACCTTAGAAATAAGTCATTGGCCAATCAGAGAAGGCCACATCAGCACAGGGTTGTCAAAATTCGTCACTGGCCAGATCTGGCTGATGGGGTCAACCCCTACAGGGGGGTCGACACCTATGTCGACCCCGGTGTCGACCCCAAAGAGCCTGAGTCGACATAGGTGTCGACCCAGCGGGTCTCGGGTTGACACCCCAAACGTCGTCGGTTCCGCGTTTCCTCCTCCCGCTTTCGCTGTTTTGAATATTTTATTTTAATTCTGGTTTAAACTGAAATCTTCTAACCTCCATATCTTCTTCACACTGTATCCGTTTTACGCAAACTCGAACTGTATCTCAAGTAGAATTCCGAGACGAACGCAATGGCGCAACCCATTTCCCTTAATTCTTCTTTTAAAGATTAATTATTCTTCAATTATCTCTTATGTCCCGTTTTAAAATTACGGGGTGTTACATTCTCCCCTTCTTAAAGGATTTCGTCCCCGAAATCTCCAAGTCAAGAAGAATGTTTATCCTACCATCCAACATTCATCTACTCAACCATTCAATCACATGCATCCATTGTCCTTAAAAGGTCTCTAATGCTTTTCATGAACATATGCATAGTGTGTGTATATGTCCTTACCCAAATGCAAAATCAGGCGGTCTACTGATTCAGTTGACCTCCTTAATGCTAATTATGTCAGTGCCATGAGTCCATCATGTATGCAATTATTCCTAATCGTACTTTATAACTTTTTCATGAGTGCACAATCATTCATACAAATGCAACATCCATATGATAACACATCAAGTTTCAATCCATATATAAAAATTCACTCATGCGTATGCAATATGGAAGTGACAGAGCTGATCTAGTGCCTAATGTGTGTGTATATGCATCCACGAGCAACCACTAGCAAACACTTGCATCCACTTGCATCCATCAAACATAACATGTAACACCCCGTATTTTCTGAGAATAGTAAAAAAAATGGTTAATTATGAAGAAGTTATTAAGCCTTGAAGTTTATATGCATATGAGAGAAATATATATAGATATATATAAAAATTAAATAAATAAACATTCAAAACAGCGAATTCGGACGGGGAATAACCGAACCGGCCCATTTTTGAGGTCAACTCGAGTCCTGCTGGGTCGACTAGGGGTTAATCCAGGGTGTTTGGCTGTCATCCCGTGGGCCGATTCGCTCAAATGCAGATTTTGCATTTGAATGGTTCTCATGATTCAGGGTTAATCTAATGGTCCTAAATAACTTCCTATACCTATATATACATCCCTAACCTAAACCTAAATCTCATATACAATTCTCTAGCCTCCATTGCTCTCTTCCTCTCTAAAAATAAATAAATCAATGGCGTCTCTACTCTGCTGAAACCTAAGCTAGGACTTGTGCTTCTTCTTCCTCCAATTCTGATTAGGATTAAAAGAGAACAGCTACAACACCTTTTTCTTTTAGAATCCAACCAAGGCAAGTGCAGTTAGTTTCCGATATAAACTTTAATTATAATTGTGACATGATTGTAAATCTGAATTTGAGATTGCGTATGTTCTGTTCTGATCTATTTTATTCTATATCTCTTTCTTCTTTCTGTTCTATAGCCAGGCTACCCCGAGCCTGCTCCAAATCTCATAAGAGATTAACGCACGAACGTTAAACTTTGGGATAAATAATGAATGATGGCATAATTGGACATGGCTAATCAGTGACTAAAAGGACATAGGTTGTAAACTAAATTTAGATACGTGCATATTCTGTGAATTGGAAGAAGAGGAACCATTGTATATTAACATGTGACTTGAGACATTGGACATAACGCATATTTTTGAATTAAAGATCTGTTATAATTTAAAGTTCTAGATTGTTGGGCATATTGTTTATATAGAAATTCATGATTTGGGATAAAAAGGGAATATGGCTTAGGTGTGAAGATTTATGTTAAGATTTGATAACTATTAAATGTGAATAACACCTAAGTGGGAGATTTTTGAATATATGACATGCATTGAAATCGATGGCTATATTTGGTATAATTTATATGTGAATCTTTTGTACTAGGCAAGTTTAACTAAATTTGAGACGTGTGTTATATGGTAAATTACGACCATAATCTGTGCCATGTAAATTCAATGCAAACGTGGGGTATATGATCATAATGTGAATCATGACAACTATTTAGGCATGCAAACTTAGGCCAAATTTATAATTAGGCAAGATATGTTTATGAAACTTTAAGGAATGATTAAATCTGTTATATGGCCTAATCTGCTAGTTCTGTTATATTGCCTAATTTGCTAGTTCTGTTATATTGCCTAATCTGCTAGTTCTGCTATAATCTGCTATATCTGTTCATATACCAAATCTGTCATCTGCTAAGTCTGCTGAAGATGCCTAAACTGTTATATGCTTGATCTGCTAGTTTGCTTAATCTGCTAAATCCGTTAAGTCGCCTAATCTGAAAAATCTGTTATCTGCAATATCTGTTGAGTTGATATAATTAGTCCGCTATTGACATAATCTGAATTGGCTATAGTTATGAATAATTGACAAGTATATTAGGCATGGGTATAAATGGTGAATCATTAATTAATTGGCCGCAAAGATAAACATGGCTAACTCGAGGTTAGAATGAGTTTGCGGCGTAATTCTGCCCGGAACCACCCGGCATATTCCAGTGGTCGCAAACAATAGGTTCTAATGTGAGAAGTTAGTCATAACGTGCTTGAAACCCGAGGTTAGACCCAGTTTGCGACAGAAACCTGCCCGGAACCAACCGGCCTAACCAGTAGTCGCAAACTGTCAGTCTAATGTGAGAGGTTTGGGCATTAATATTTAATTAATGAAAATCTGAGATAATTATGATGTCTAAAACGTGTTGGGTAAGGCTAAACCAATTGGACCAATGAATCTGATAAACCTGTTTCCTGAATCCGTAGGCCCAATACAAAGTTAGATAATATGTAACTAGTTAATCTGTAAATCTGTAACCAGTTAATCTGTAAGCCTGTTAATCCGAACATCTGATCCGTTAGTCTGAAAACCTGTTAACTTGATTGTCTGATCTGTGAACTAGTTAATCTAAATTTTGTATGTCTGAAACTTGTAGACAAGTTAAGCTGAAATCTGTTAGTCTGGGGACACAAGGTTAGGAGGGGAATTACTTGTGTCATCTGTTGTTGGGGACCCATATTAGTCAGTAACCCTTTCTGGTATCAAAACTTTGACCCAACAGTAAGTAGGGTCCGTGCACGCTTACTGAACTAAATATAAGTGGTTCATTCTAATAATAGCGAGGGGTGTTGATGGTGCGTTCCAACCGGGTCATGTGCGTGCATGGATCCCAGTCTGCCTCTGAGGATGTAAGGCGCCGTGACATCTGTAAATAGGTCTGTGCCAATTGGTTGTCACTTTAGGGAGTGATACACCCTACTGTGAGGCCGACACGGGATATTTATGTATTAGGGAGCCGATCGCTTGGGGTAGGGTTTTAGGGTACACTTAGTTCTGTCTGTTTCTATTGGTACCGTCTGTTTCTGTTGGGTGGTAACACCTGTCTGTTTCTGCGTGGTACCGTCTGTTCGGGTGGTAAAGGCCCATTACTAGTGTACACCTAATTCTACATTCTGTTTCCGTAGGGATTAATCTGTTTCTGCTTCTGTCTGTTTCTGATCGGGTAGTAAAGGCCCATTATTAGCATTCTGTTTTGGTTAAATTATTTTGTACCTGTTTCTGTTTCAGTTTAGACATTAGGGTGACACCTAATTCTGTTATACTAGTATTAGTGCAGAGAAGTGTAAAGCAATAGCTTATATCATTCTGTTCTTCTGTCATATCTGCTACATCTGTTACAGTTATCTCTCATCCAGTTTTATTTTCATGTCATGTTATTATTATCTGTTCATAACTGAAAATCACTGGACTTGCCAGACTTTTGTCTGACCCTTGTTGTTTCGCCTCCTTTCTTTCGTTCCCCCCAGGTTTTGCAGTGCTTAAAGTATGGCTTGTCTTCTTCTGTGGGGATTATGATTTTAAACTATGCATTCTGAAGGCTTTTGTACAAGACTGATATTTTGTACTTGAATTCTGATATTGTGATTTGAAAGGATGTAACCAAGCTTCTGTTGAAATAAATTTATAAATTTTTCAAGTACTGTTTTATCTGTCTTGTAAGTTTCTGTTCTGTTTACTAAAATGCTCCACCAAAGTTAAGGCATTCCTTTGTGAGTGACCTTAACGGAGGTGGGGTGTTACATAACATGTCTCAAACACATGTTTACATCCATTGGCTTCTACCTAAGATCAAGGATAGGACCAAGAGGATATACTTAAAAGATAAAGACTAGCAAATAAACTTTACAGAAAAAGAGAGACCAAGAATATGCCCTCAAAAAGGGTATGATGCGCGTATCACTTCTTCACCCTTCTAAGTCGCATCTTCTTGAGCTTCACTCCATTGTTCTCTGGCTGTCTTAACTTCACGATTGCGTAGCTTCTTAATTTATGTTTCCAAAATATGAGTTGGAACTCATTTCACTATCGCCTCTCGTTCCACTCCTTCTCCTTCTACTATACTCGGCACTACAACTTCAGTTGTGTCATGCTAAAAAGGTCTTCCAAAATCCACTAGAGGGTATTCCATATGGAAGAACTATCTCTTGAAAATAAACAGATGCTAACCATGTTACTAGTAGTTGTTAAGGTGATTAGAGGTATCTTCTCTACTTAACTTATCCATTGCATCAGCTATCTGAGAGACTTTTCTTTGTGAAGTCCCTATTTAATTCAAAAGGGCAGGTCTTACTCCTAGCGATGCCGACTACTAACTAATCGAAGGTTTTAAAATCAAAGTTTGATATGTATTCTAAACTTTTCCTTTTCACATGAAGTGGACTTAAATTCAACCCTTTTCTTCTTAAGGCATCCGCTACGACCTTACCCTTACATCAAAATGGCGCCTAGTCCCGTGCCGCATGCATTCGTGTATACCGTAAGCCTTTTACTATCGTAAGGTAAAAGTCAAAACTGGGGCCGTTGTAAGAGCCCTTTTTGATTGTTGGAAAGCGATATCACAACCAATATCCCAAGCAAAGGTTAGATTATTCTTCGTCAATCTTGTAAGTGGGGCTAATACCTTCGCAAAGTCCTTAATGAACTTCCTATATTAGCCCACTAGTCCAAGAAAGCTTCTTACTTATGTTGCATTCCTTGGGACCTTCCTGTCTTCCACTGCAACTAATTTTGCGGCATCTACTGCTATCCCTCCTTTGGACGCCACATGTCCTAGAAACCTTACTTCTTTTCTCCAAAAATGACATTTTGGAGAACTTCGCCTTAAGTTGATGTGCTTGGAGGGTATCCGAGACTTCCTTTAGATGCAAAGCATGTTCTTCCTCATTCTTAGGGGAATCCAAAATATCATCTATGCATAAGCGAAGTGAACCATCCGCCTTTGTAATGAAAACGACTGGAGCACCCCATTCAGAAATACTTCGCCTTATGAACCCTTTTTCAAGTAACTCTTTTACTTGTTTACTGAGCCTTTCCTTTCCCTTGGATTCATGTGTCGTATAGGTAATGCAACTGGCTTTGCATTGTCAACTAGATATATGCGGAAGTCTATCTCACGTTTTAGGGGACAAACCCCTAACCTAATACAAAA
The DNA here is from genome assembly GCA_030737875.1 of Allium sativum. Taxonomy (NCBI): domain Eukaryota; kingdom Viridiplantae; phylum Streptophyta; class Magnoliopsida; order Asparagales; family Amaryllidaceae; genus Allium; species Allium sativum. The sequence goes on along the minus strand of CM060926.1, from coordinate 7,471,016 downwards.
CATCTGCGTACTCATGGACTACTCCAACAGATCGTAAATCGTCGATAGATGCATCAAGTGATTCTAGGTAGCTAAGACAAACTGATCCCTTAGGATCGAAATCTCGAGGGTATTCCCGAGGCAAGTCAAAAGTCTAACTACCCTCCTTTCACAATTACTAGCTAACCAATCCATGCCTAGAATCAACCCATAGCCCACGAAACCAAAAACATAAGCATTACACTTAGGCTCAATACTTAATATAGATATTCTAAAATCCTTACAAACCAAAGATAAATGAGCCAAACCACCAATTGGATTTGAGAAAATAATGGGATCTTCTACTATACAAGCACTAAGGTGCCGAGACTCAACTATGGAAGCAGATATAAATGAATGTGAAGCGCTAAAATCAAAAAAAGTACTAACAAGATGATCAAAAAGAAAAACTAGACTTTTTTGACAGAAACTCTACTACCTCTCTCTCAGGTTTGCTGGCGGTGAGAGCATGCACTTGCCCTCCTGAAAAATCCTGCCCTTTGTTCTTGCCATTGTCCTTAATTATATAACCCGTTATACCATAATAACGACACTTCCTCTTATCTTAGATTTTTCTATTTTTTCCTCCTTCGTGAACCATGTCCATATCCATGAGTTTCTCATCTTTGGGTTGTGCTCCTTAGCCAAACTTCCTTATTCTCATATTTTCCATCCTTGCGTGGCTTGTTAACAAGTCACTTGAAAGCTGCCTCCATCACATAGAAAACCTTACAATGCTTGAAAGAAAATTAGCCGTAGGAGAAACTACTGCGGCTATAGATGGAAGTTGGGCACTTCTTCACCCTTTGACAGGTGTCATAGTCTCATCAAGCCTACGGAACCATGCCGCGATGTGGTTACTTCCCAGAAAGCCAGGAGCCCCGGAGACTCAGTAAAGAAGGAAAACAAGGATTCAAACAGAGGATCAAAAGATAATGTATATGGCTTTGGGGAATATGCCTATAAAACAAAACTTTTCTTTAGAAAATGCTTCTTTTAAAGCCATTTTGAAAATAATTTTTCAAATCTTTTATCTGATCCAGTAATCTTCAGCTCTGATACCAAGTGAAACACCCCACCTCCGTTAAGGTCACTCTCAAAGGGAATGCATTAACTTTAGTGAAGCGTTACAGGTAAGAGATGCAGATAAATTACAAGACAGACAAATAAACAACGGAAAAACTAAATTTTATTTCATAAGCAACGTAGTTCAGTCAAGCTTTTACAACAATTGACTCAATCATACTTAAAAGTATTACATAAAACTTCTGTCATGATTCAAAAACTTCCAAGTATATAAGAAGCATAAAACATAGCAAAGTAGTATAAGTACCCAAATTAAAGTGTAATCAAAGCCTTGGCCAAAGATAAGAGGTTCCAAGCCATAAATCACAAAATCTACAAACATGGAAAGAAAAACAGTCCAAACTAAGCAAAGCTATTCCCTCCTGACAACCTGAGGGGGAAACGGAAGAAAAGAAGACGAAAGAAAACAGGTCAAACATAAGTCTGGTAAGTCCAGTGAATTTTCAGCATGTAAACAAGATAAAGGATCATGACATGAATAAATTGAAAATAGGACAATACAACAAAACAAGATAACTTAAGACAAGATAGGCAAGGTAAATTGAATGCGCTTCTACTCGTTCTCTGCTTCGCTGCTACCCTGTTATTCTGATTTTTATATCTCTGCACCACCTAACTAGTGTTCCAACTAGTAATTTGTATAAAATTGATAATATTACAACGTGATCCCAATCCCTGCAATTGTGGTAGCCTTCAGGTGTACATCCAGTAGGAGGACCTTACCTCAATCAGCCTAATTGCCATGAAGATGTTAGATGTACCCTTACTACCCTATCGATCGGCTCCCTACTTGTATTAATGTTCCATGTGTCTGTGTCAGTCGGCCCTCTCTTGCGTGTAGATACCCTATGCTGGTCCCACCATAAAGTGAATCAATCCTTATGATAGCAACCGGACACGATTCAAGATGCACAGTGTGTAACTACTGGTACCCAGTGCCTGCTTTTTCCCACTCGGAGTGCATGCACGCCCGTAAACCATTGGAACCTACACTGACGTACCCCCTGCCGCTATTTTGACCGCTTATAATCATCCTAGTAATCGTGCCCCACCCTGCCTAGTTCAGGGTACCATGATACATCTATGTGGATTACTACTGAAATGGGTCCCCGTTACTAAGGTTTCCTACTGGGCAAGTTTGTGGGCCTATATATACAAATATAACCCATCTACATGAGATGTACTTAACCCTCCCACCGATTCAAGCACGTTTATTTAACGGTTAAGTTTGTGGGCCTATATATACAAATATTACCCACCTACACGAGATGTACTTAACCCTCCCACTGATTCAAGCATATTTATTTAACGGTTAAGTTTGTGGGCCTATGTATACTAATATTACCCACCTACACGAGATGTACTTAACCCTCCCACCGATTCAAGCATGTTTATTAAACGGTTAACTTTGTTGGCCTATGTATGCTAATATTACCCACCTACACGAGATGTACTTAAACCTACCACCGATCAAGTCAATACGTATTATTGTTTAAGATTGCCTTAACCTTATCCGCTTCGTTCATGTAATATTGGTTAAGAGTTGTCCATTCATGTTAACTTAACCCACCCACACATCATGTTGTATTGGTTAAGTGTTTCTATTAACTTAACCCCACTCGTTCATCATGTTATATTGGTTAAGTGTTGCCCTCTTGTGTTACTTAACCCTATCATACATCATGTTATATATGTTGGTTAAGTGTTGCCTTCTTGTGATACTTAACCCTACCATACATCATGTTATATTGGTTAAGTGTTACTATTAACTTAGCCTCACTCGTTCATCATGTTATATTGGTTAAGTGTTGCCCTCTTGTGTTACTTAACCCTATCATACATCATGTTATATATATATATATATATATATATATATATATATTGGTTAAGTGTTGCCTTCTTTTGTTACTTAACCTTACCATACATCATGTTATATATTAGTTAAGTGTTGCCTTCTTGTGTTACTTAACCCTACCATACATCATGTTATATCGGTTTAGTGTAGCCTTAGTTAACTTAACCCTACCATTTGTTTAATTAACATGTTGTACTGGTTAAGTGTTGCCTTAGTTAACTTAACCCTACCATTCTTAACATGTCCTGTTCATTAGCATGAACTGATTTATTAATGCACCAACCTCTCACATTAGATCTGTGTTGTTGAGGTTACTGGATGTGCCGAGCGGTTCTGGGAAGTTTTACACCACAACTCAATCTAACCTCGGGTTTTTCTTGGGCATGATGCACTAACCTTTCAGATTAGATAGGTGTTGTTGCGGTTATTGGATGTGCCGGGTGGTTCCGGGCAGTTTTACACCACAACTCAATCTATCCTCGGGTTAGGCATGTTCATCCTTTATTTAATTTACATATTCGTCATTTATGTCAAGTTTATATGTAAATTATCCACAAGTGTTGTCATGTCACATTTACTATTTAAATTATGTTCATAATTAATGGTATACAAATTATACCATTTCATGCTATTAATCATTTACATGATTATGAGCTAATATATGCCAGTAGCATGTAATTTAATGTTTTACCCCAACGTTTCCCCCCATTATTCGTTCGCATAATTTACATAGAACGTTAGGCTCACAAATTAGCCTAACTCATAAACAAAAGGAAAAAAAGGAACATGTAGCATTCCAACAGCACAAAATAATGTGAATCTTACTAAGCATGTGTAAATTTTTCATGAACAATATAAACTTAATCAAGCATATCAATGTGAACTTGTACTTGAGTTAGATCCAATTAACATAGATCTTAAGCATATGAACAGGAATTTACATAGATCTTAAACATATGTATTAACTTGGATCTAAACAAGTTAGCATGTAGATCTAAACATATAAGCATATATGAAGATGACATAGTTTATGAACATAACATAACATAAAAGCAAGTGTGTAGATCTAATGATATAAGCATATATGAACATGACTTAGCTTATGAACATGTACATAACATAAAAGCATCACCAAATTAGTATATAGTATGATAGGTCCAATTGTACAAATCACAATAGTCTCATAGGCATAGTTAATCTCATATTTGTCACAAGGATAAACATGTATCAGAATCACAATTAGGCACAGTTCTGTATTCGATTTATTTCAAGTCATGACTATTATATATTTAAATCTGAAATATAACTGAACTTACAGAAAAAGAACAGTTCTTGTATTCTAGAGTCTGATTTCTGAATTTGTTAAGTTATTCCTTTGATGTAGACTATTGATGTTCTTCTAATTGATTTCTAGTTGAAGAAAATATTCTAGTTTTAAGAAGATGGTTGCTACGCTAGTTCAGAGAGAGACAGCAAGACGGCTTCATAGAATGTGTTTATATATTTTAGGATTAGGGTTTGAGTTGATTATATAAAAGTCTAGGATTAATTCTAGCCTTTAGATTAGTCTAGGAGAAATCAGAGCCATCAAACCAAAGAGATGTGTCATCCAACCAACCATAGCATGACACATATGCCCTAATACCTCAGAAATCAGTCATTGGCCAATCAAAGAAGGCCACATCAGAACAGGGTTGTCAAAATTCCTCACTGGCCTGATGTGGCTGATGGGTCGACCCCTACAGGGGGCGGTCGACACCTACGTCGTCCCCAGTGTCGACCCCAAAGAGCCTGAGTTGACATAGGTGTCGACCCAAACATGGTCGGTTCCACGTTTCCTCCTCCCGGCTTCGGTGTTTTGAATATTCTATTTTAATTCAGGTTTAAACTGAAATCTTCTAACCTCCATAACTTCTTCATACTATATCCGTTTTACCCAAACTCGGACTCTATCTCAAGTAGAATTCCGAGACGAACGCAATGGCACAACCCATTTCCCTTAATTCTTCTTTTAAATATTAATTATTCTTTAATTATCTCTTATGTCCCATTTTAAAATTACGGGTGTTACAAACTCTCTAAGATCCCTCGGGGTCCTGATGCAATGAAGTTTTGAAGTCAAACTTATCCAGAATATCAGAGACATCGGCTGTCAAAATCATGGACGGATTGGGTCTGTTGACCGACGCTACCACCGCATTAAACCTTTTCATGAATTTACATAGTGTCTTTTTGGACTTCTACTTGATTGCTATTAGAGCCATAACGCTTTTCAGACGAACGATGTAAACTCTGATCTGCTCCAAAAACTTCCCAAGCAAAGAATTTCAAGAGTGAATAGAATCCATTTCCAACTATCTGAACTATATGGCAGTGGTGTTTGTCAAGTAAAGTGGAAAACACTTTGCTATGATGCTTTCCAAAGTAGAGATAACTTCCATATGGCAGCGATGTTCGTCAAGTAAAGTGGAAAACACTTTGCCATAATGTTTTCCGAAGCAAAGAGAACTTCCATATGGTGCACATAACGTATCAAGTGTGCAATCGGATCCTTCCGACCATCATAAGCCTCCAACATTGCCAATTTGAAGTTTGGTCGGTTGCAAAAATTCCTAATATCCAAAGAGTACGGACTGCGAGTAGCACAATCCAAATCTAAAGAAGAAGCACCACCTTGAATGAATCAACGAATAACATCCACTATTTGATATCCATTACCAAGAGCGAGCAACTGATTCAAATTATCCAAGCCGACAGTGATGCCCTCAGTATTTAAGTCCAAATTAGGAACCAGCTGATTAGTAAGAAGAACATCCAGTTGAATTCCTTTCTGAGGAGCCGAATCGGGAACAACCATTACTCCCGGGACATTGAGAGCACCACCATCAAAAGCTGCATGCATTGGCACTTGAACCACCTTACCAATGGCAGAGACCACGATTTGACCAACCAAAGTGTCATCGGTTGGAGTGATGTCGGGATTAGGGGTGCCCCCGAGTGTAGTGGGAACGACGTTGGTCCGAGGATCGACATCGCCCTACTGATTAGTTTGCGGGGTTTCCCCTAAGTCCTGAGTCATAGCTTGTAGAACACTGGTACTTGTTCCAATAATATCCACTTGGCCTATCGGCCTTCAAGCACTTCCAAGTCTAGCCTCAATCCAAGCAAGAAAAGTGGTCATCACTACTTAATGTCGCTTGAGTCGAATGTTCAAATCCGTAGCCAAACCTTTAACAGTCTCATCTCCATCCTCTCAAGTAACATAGTTCGAGGGATTTCCATTTGAGGAAAGTTCTTGATTTCCTTCACCTCTAGTACCTTGAGCTTCAGCAACAGTGTCAAGCTTCTTGCGCTTAACCCTGATGAAAAGCGAGCGAACAAAGTCGAAGTTGAAAATTGAAACCAAGTTCGAAAACCAAAACCGAATCCAAATACAAAATCATAATTCAATTCGAGAACCAAAACCAAAGAAGAAGTCAAAGTTGTGCACCCCCTTCCTAGAGCGCCAAAGTGTTGATGTAGAAAATTGGTTATTTCCGCATGCCAACCCCGGAGTGTAAGTTTAGCAGTAAATTTGTAATCTGAACACCCAAAAGCAATGTAATGTAAAGGGACCACACAACTTTTATAGTGGTTTGGAACTAATGCCTACGTCCACTTCATTGTAATCATTCATCATAATATTATCAATTACAGAGCTTGTACAAGTTCGAACAATTTATGTTTACAAAGTTTTATAATTGAATAACAAATATCTTGTTAATTCTGAAGTTTGACCAAAATGTTCTTCTTCTTCTTCGTTGCGTTTAAGTGTGAATTAATATCCAAGAAATAGCTTCAACATCCAAAAGTATGCAAATATGTCCAAAAGCAAGCCAAAAGTCCAACTGAATATCCAAAGGTTATAGGAAAACGTTTATGTAACTTTTGGAAGTTCTACCAACGTCCAATAGCCATGAAGATGATGATGGAAACAATTAATGGTGCTTGATAGCACCAATTTCGTATGCCAATGTGTAGGCAAAGTCCAAAAATGCCAAGTCTTAAGAATGCCAAGCAAGGGGGATACGTGAGTTTTGGGGGAATCAGCCCGAATTTTGTATCCCGAGGGGATGTGAAATTCTCAACCCAAAAAGATAGCCAAAAAATCAAGCCATATGCAAAAAAATGATGTTCTTAAGTCATGTAATATTGAATCCCGAAAACAGCCTGAGCAGGCGTGTCAATCAAGAAAAAAACCCTCGATCCGCACAAGAAAATGAGTTTTCCACTTCGCCCTGGAATTTGCTAGGATTTCGCATCCCGTGTCGTTGTTCTAGATATCACATCACGAACCCCCAGTGCGCAGACGTAGAAATTCGTATCTAGGTTGTCTTGATTGAGTGTTTTGGAGATGCCAGAACATGCCTCCTAGCCTGTACCACTTTTCATATCCACTTTCGATGATGCGAACCCGAGGATTTCGCATCCCAGCTTTAACCGACCCAATGATTTTGGAGTTGCCAAATCCATTTGGCAAACTTGTATCCATGCTAAGCCATTTCCCTTCATATCTGATCCCGTGAAAACTGATTCACTTCCCCAATACGCACTCGAGTCTTTGAGTGATCTACCCATGATTTCACATGGGATGTGAAATCTTGGGATGTGAAATTCAAGTTGCCAAATCAAAATCCTTGGCCTAATCAGTCTTGTATGCGAATAGGGATATCGTCCATTTTCACGTGTTGATCACTTGTTTTCAACGTGCAAAATCATCGATTTTGCCAAATGCTAGATTTTGATGACATGAGTTGAGCAAGTCGTTTTAAGTGATCGTGCCATGCCAATTAGCTGTTTTTCAGTGCACGAAACCCATATTCTATATGTTTTTCCAAAGAGTTTTTCCATGTGATCGGACCGACACTCTCAAGGATTTTGAGCTGATCGAACCGAGTTGATCACATATTTTTACCATGCCATATTTTACGAGTTTATTAATGATGATTTCACAAATCAACGCTATTTCCAACCTTTTCCGAACACATTGTGTCTTTGACCAAATCACTTTATATTTTCTGATGACGTTCTCGAGACTTGAGCACGTCACTAACTATAATCTTGACGTGTGGCTGCTTTGCCAAAAAGGTGGTGAACAATTATGTACTTTATATATGATGTATAAGGACATGTTACTGTAACTGTCCTACGGTAGAATTGTGCAGTGTAACACTGTTATAATTAATTTTATAGTCAACTTTGTAATGTATTTTTTGATTACTATACGTTATTTACTGCTATTATGAGACTCTATTCTGTCTTTTTTTATCCCCTAGTGATTGGGTTTTCCAACCCATGGATGTTTGGCATATTTGTACCACGGGTATATTAGTGTCGACTTTAGAGGTCGAAAAATCTAATTGTTACAATTCTCTTAGGCATAACTTGATGAATTTATACTGCCAAGTATAGGAAATAGGTTTCCAATTAAACTTAAAGAATTTTCATTTACTAGAACTATTACTCTGATGCTTCTCCTCTTAACCACATATGTTATTAGGCGGAGATGCTTGAAAGACGATGTAATGGAGACAAGAGTTTGGCAATGGTGATTTGTTTCTAGTTTATTATTATCATTACGTCTAGTAGTAGATTGATTTATGGGATATTTATGACATACCTTTATTATGACATTGGAATTTATGAGGTAATCAACATCATGTGGTTATTACGAAATGATACATCTATTTTAATTATTATATTTTTCCATTCCTCTACGATATTCAGATTTCATTTTAGTCTGGCTCTAAATTGTATTTCTTATGGAAATTAACGACTTTCTTAAAATGGCTCTATGTTCTGATGGGCCTATTTTGAGTCAGGATTTAGGCCCATTATAGGCGGTTGTTAGAAAATAGTTGACAAATTAGGAGTTACTAGCCGATAAAAATAAATCAAGAAGGTTAAAGAACCAAACACTCGGATTTGTTACATTCAAGAAGAAAATTGTATAATAACGGATATTCCTTTCCTTATCTACGATGTGAAACAACCTGTAATTTGGTCACCTTAATTAAGGGTATTTAAATTATTTTAAATATTCAAATATGGATTATGTCCAGGTATATTCCTTTTCGTATTTGCGGTGCGAAACAACCTGGAATTAGCATATTTAAATTATTTTAAATGTTCTCAAATATGGATTATGCCGAACTAGTAATGATGTTTAAGGTAAGGAACAATGATAATGCACTCATTTTGGGAAATTAATATGGAAAATATTTCCTTGAGAAATTAGTGATAAAATGACTGAAGTCGTTTTATCAATAAAAAGGTTTCTTTCCATAAGCGAGTACTAAATGCAGCGAACGATTCTGGATACATACACTTAATTTTGTAATTAAAGAAGAATATAAATAAGATGTTATACTCTATATATGGAAACTAAATGTATTAATGACATCATCAATAAGAGTATTATATTCGGTAATGAAATTATGGGCTTAAATGAAGAAATAAGGAATTTAACAATTATTATAATTATTTTAATAAGAATTAAATGATTTGGAATCATTTTAAATATGTTAAATAGTGATAATTAATCATTTAGAAACAAGTACAGAAATATACTTGACCTAGAAATATAGAAAAAACCGATATTATTCTATGATAAAATCCCGAATTTCATAAATAATGGATAATATGGTTTTAATGACTATATAATCATGTTTTAATCATTTAAATTTAATAATAAAATTATTTTTGATTTTTTTTTACTTAGATAAATAGTTTGAGTGAAAATTGAAAGTATGACCGATAAATAAATTCTGAGTTCTCAATGGTTTGACGAATAGAAGTCATAAAACGTTGTAAACCCTTTAGTGAGACATATATGTATGCGTGTGCATGTGTGTGTATAACAACACATATGTACAAGACTGATGAACTGTTAGGTAAAGTAAGAAAGATTAGGAAAAAGTAAGCATAAGAAAACAAAAGGAGTTTAATTTTATTAAAATAATACCATGCACTTACACACTCATTATCGCTACACATCCTTACTCTTACACACCATGAGTTTACGCATGATGTGACAAGTAAGGGGGAAGGTGATTTCAGCCGAAAATAGGGAGGAGAGTGGGAGGAGCTTTCAATAATTTTCCGTCCTCTATTTTATACTAAATATTTTCTGTAAGGACTTCACCTCACTTCACAAATTATTTACACTAAAACTCTACATTTCGTACTCCTCTCAAAATCCTTAATAGCTTGTAAAAACTAAGAAAATACTTATTGCCTCACTGATTTTCTCAAAACTCATGCTCTTTCCAAGTTCTTACATCATTATTAAAAGACAACACAACAACTTTAAAGTCAAGATAAGAAGATCCAAGGCCTCATCTAGCTTACCCATGAGAAAAGGAGGAGGAAAGAAGGTGGACGAGCTCAAGGAAGGAAGAATACCTGGCTCAAGTGGCTAATTTGGAGCGATGGTGGCGGAGCTATAACCGACTATAGCAATGATAATAACCATTGAAGGTGAGAAACTAAACCTTAAATGACCTTAATTATCATACATTGATGAAATGAAATGATTGCTTTGCTTAAGTTAAATGATACTTGTGTATTGTATAATTATTTTTTATCAAATTTGGATGATAATATGATTGACTGAATGGGTGTTTGAACAAATTACGTTAAATATACGTCGACAAGCACAAAGGAAATCACTTTCCTTTAATTAATGGACTGGTGAAAATGGAATGGTTAAACCTCTTGAAAATGATTTGAAATGTTCTAGAAATGAATTATAAGCATTTCTAAGTGAAAATATAAAATTCAGAAAAAATAAAAAATTTCCAGAAATTTTAGTATGTCACGAAACGATCACTCGCGATTTCACTCCTTAAAAGTGGATATTTCGTATAAGGAAAAGTATAAAGTCAAATTTTTTGAACTAAATTTTTCTGAATCCTTATAATAATAGCTTTCCAAAAAATTGAAAAAAAAAATCAAGATACCATTAAGTAAATTTTGAAATATGATTAAAACAAGTTTTGATAAACATTGCGGTTTTGTAGTTTAAAATCCAGAAAATGATTTTTTTTTTTTTTGAAATTTAGATTTTTAATCTCTTAAAATATGAAATAAATCTTATAAATATTTTAAAAGTGATTTAAGCTGAATTTGTGAATTTTCCAATGATACGAAAGTTGTTTTAATGAATTAAGCTAAAATAGCAATTTTCATAGCACTTCTCGCCACGCTTTTCCAATAACAATGAAATTTAAACATGAACTCAGCGATTCTTCTCCAAACCTCTTATGAATATTTTTAGATTATTAAATACATAATTTAAAGACTATTTAAAAGTTATGTACTTCATTTAAAAGAATCTTAATGATTGAATTGAATCAAAACCTATAATAAGCAATTGTTTTGACTTAGCTCTAATAAGTAGAAGACTAAATCCGATTTTCTATTTCTAAGATCTGAATATGGGTGTTTAACCCAAGAAATGTTTAGGATATACTAGTGCCCTAGCTCACCTGACTCTTTCATAGAGGAGGAATAAATAAGGTTGAAATGTCAGAAATGTGTTAAGTATAAAAGAACAAGTTTTTTGAAGATAAATAAATCAAATTTCGCATAAATGATCTTATTGTATTTAGTATCAATACGATGAGGAATCCTTACTATTCGTAAGAATTTAAAAGGTGTTTACATTTTTATTCGACAAATAGTAGAGATTGGGCATGGAAATTGATATCACGTAAAATAATATGATTTCTTCAGGTCCATTATACTAAAATGGGCTTACGTCCAAAATAGCCTAATGAATGAGGTTTAATGATTCCATTTATATGCCCAAAGAATGCTGAAAGATATACATCCTTAAAAGATGTTTTTTGAATAAATGAATTAGTAAATTAAGAACATTCAAAATTCCAATACTACTTAAATAATATTTTTATGATGATTGATTCGAAGAGACTGCGATTAGATTTGGATGATTCCTATTTGAAAACCAATTCAAAACAATCAACGTTTCAAAGGAAAAAAATTGATGAGCAATGATGAATGAGCAAGAATGATGAAGATTGAATGAAGGGTTGCACTCACTTACCCTCAGAAGAAATTTCAAACATTACTAATATAAATCAATTCTTTATTCAATCTTCGATGCAAGGGATACTTTTTGTTTGATCATATGATCTAAGGAAGAGTAGTTCCTTCGATTTATCCAAACCAGGATGGCTTGTACGGATGAATGTCTAACGTTGCACTTTTGATATGCGCATATTGATCTGTATGAATTTACATCTGTTTGATAGTGTAAGGAGTAACTCTCCTACACTATATATACCCTTCTTTGAGACGTACGAGCTTAAAGGTTGTACATTAGCGAAAATCAGTTGCATGTAGTGGACTTGGCAACGTGACATTCGAAGTGAAGAATAAGCTTAGTATAGTAAGCGCTAACCTTTAGCCTCATCACCCAGTAATGGCAGAAATAGAACCCGTCGTTTGGCTATATGGGTCGTGCTCATTAGGATATGATCATCATATTTATGGATTAATCATCATATGTCGAGTATGTCATTTATGATAAGAGATGTCTCAAATATGCCAGTTATGGCCGGGGTGATATCATATTGTCTCAGTGCACTACCTACGGGTCTGTGTAGCTGGGTCGGTCTTATTTGGAATTGAGGCGGAAAGCCCTAGGTACATTCCTCTAGAAATGCACACTGTACAAAAGGTAGTTTCTTACCTTGCCATTGTATGGAAATCCATCTTCCCTAAAAGCTTTGAATTTGTTTATAGAGCTCCATTAGGGCTGCAGAATTTAATAATGGTAATAATTTTACTATTTCTATAATTTATTTTTTTGGGTTTTACCCCATAAATTAATTAAAACAATATCAGACAATTTCACGTTGCAAGATTTTAGTTATCATAAGGCAAAACCCCATTATATGTTTATGTGTGGTCGTGGTCTTATAGAATACCATTATTTTCAAGTAATGAATTTATTTTTTCACACAAATGTCATGACTGACAGAAGATTATGTTCTTTTCCTTAAAACTTGGTTGTCGCTATTTTCTCCATGAAGCCTAATAGCTTAGGTTTTACTTGGATCAAATGGATGGAGCTTATAGTTGAAGAATCTGGAGATAGTCACTGATTCTCACCTTTTCTTCGTTCCATTCAGTATTTGTAAGGACTTGTTTTATAATTGTCCAAGCTAACTTTAGTAAACACTCTGATAAGTATGGTTATATTTTTCGTTGTAACATTTTATGATGAAATGTATATATATCCGCTATGCATGATTCTGTTCTTTCTACTTTCTTTTTATTTTATTTCTTACTACGAGCAATTCGCTTGTCAAGAACTTGGTTTTGCATCATGTGAACACCATGGATGTATTAGTGTCAATATCCGAGGGTAAAGGAATTTGGTTATTTCATTGTGTGTAAGCGCAGAGATCGTATTACAACTTGTAAAAGAAGCTCATGAAGGATTCTATGGGGATCGTTCCAATGGCATAAAACTAGCAAAGAAAATAATATGACAAGGGTATATTAGCCCAAAATGATAGAACATGCAAAGAAACTCTTTCGCCAGCCACCAAATTAATCAACCCTGATCCTAAACAATTAGCCAATAGATGTTTGGGGAATTGACTTCATAAGACCATTGCCTATTTCAAAAGGAGGAGAAAAATTTGTTGCAACTGCAATTGACTACTTCACCAAATGAATAGAAGCAGAATCTTTATCAAATATCACAGTGGGAAGAGTCCTAAAGCTTCTAATAAAGAATATAGTCACCAGATTTTGGCTTCCTTAGAAGATAATATCAGACAACAGGTCATAATTCAAAAGCGAAGATTTCACCCGATTTTGTAATAAAAATGGGATAATAAAGAGGTTCTCATTTGTAGATCATCTAAGAGCAAACAAAGTCGTCTAAGAAGCCAACAAAATAGTCAAAATCATTTTTTTACAAAATGGTTGGGTAAGACAAAACGAAATTAGATAAATGTACTCCAACTAATATTATAGGGTTATCAAACTTCAGCCAAGACTCCAATAGGACATTCTCCCTATTCCTTCACATATGAAAGTAAGGTCATGCTTCCTGTTGAAGTAGAATTACTTTCCATTGGAGAATACCATAAGATTTTAATCCAAATCGAGAATTAAGGAAAAAATCTTTGGATTTGATCAATGAGTTAGAGATGATGCTATCATGTGAACGGCTGAATATCAAAGGAGATTTTATGAATACAACAATTCAAAAGTGAAAGAAAGATCATTTCAAGAAGAATATCTAGTTCTCTAAGAAAATCATGTCAAACACCAAAAATCCAGTAGATGGCTACTTAGACCAAGTTGGCAAGGTCTGTTACTCATTCATAAAGTGATTTCACTAGGGACATATAAGTTATGTCGATCACATGGAATTGTTCTACCTAAGGCATGGAATGATGAGCACTACTGACCATATTTCCTAAATAAAGATTAAGAAAACAAAAAAAATATAAAATGGTTAAAAATAATAATCAAATAATGACAAATACTTGTTCTACCTAAGGTCGGTCCATAAGCACTTGTATAAGTCATCTAGACTCAAATTTATATCCTGGCCTTCTCTGAAAATGATGAGAAAAAACCAAAACTGAGGCAAATAAGTAATTTAGAAATAAATTTATATTTACATACACTTATATCTGTTTCTATTCCGGTTTACTATTTGAAATCTTGTGATAGATATACAGGTGACTTAATTGGATGCTATAGCATAAAGTGTAACACCCCGTAATTTTAAAGAACATTAATAAACTAAAGAATACTTAATTTAATTCTGGGAACTAAGTAAAACGTACTATACCATTGCATTTGTCTCGAAATTCTAGTCCAGATAGACTCCGAGTTTGCGTAAAACGGACATCGTATGAAGGAGATATTAAGGTTTGAAGTTTGTATACATATAAGAGAAATATATATATTGTTTAACCAGTCTAGAAATTCAAAAATATTCAAAAATCAAAGCGGGAAAAGGATGTGGGATTTGGACCTATTGGGGGTCGACCCATGCCTCAAGGGCATCATCTCATGCCCTAGGGGTGTCGACCCATGGGTCGACACACCCAAGGGAGTGTAGACCCTAAGGTCGACACCGGAGTCGACCCACCCCGGATCCATCCAGGTTCATTTCCTGAACCTGGACTTATTTCTGAACGAGATTCATTAGCAGTAGGCTATATATCGGACAACATTTCTGTAATTTTATTCACCTAAAACTATGAAGACAACGAGATGCTGCCTCATCCTGGATTGAATTGGCCTATTTTCTTCAGCAACAACTTATATGCATACAAGAATTTCTTCTCCAGCTTGAGCCTAATTATTCTCTGTTCTTTAGATCTAGTCTCTATGAGTTCATGTTATTTTTAGATATAAACATTTAAGAAGTAATCCTGACATGTTTATAAATCTGGATCTAAAACCTATGCATGTTAGGAAACTGATTCTGTAACGACCCTGAATTTTGGGGCCAAGTTAAAATTTATTTTAAGTGATTTTAAATGAGTTTTGATATTTAAAATAATCTATTTTAAATAATAAGGATCACAAATTTGGTTCAAATCGAAGTTAGAATGAATAAATTAATTTTAAATATAAAAAGAGCTAGAAATGGCGCGGTAGTTTGAAAAGTCAAACTTGAACTTTGACTAACCATACAAGATGCAAAATTTAACGGATTTTAGTGAAACCAAAAATATTAGAATCTATTTAAAAATATCTTTCCAACGAATCCGAAAAATCGAAATTTCATAGCGGAAATCAAAAGTTATGACTAATTCAATTTTTAGAAAGGTCGGTGGGTAATTTGCATAAGACAAAAATGCTAATTTTCACATATTTAGGAATTTGAACTCGAAACCACTTCCATTGGTTTCAGAATGACGTTTCTGCATTGAAAAACAGTAAACACTTATATGTTTCGAGTTTCAGAAAATATTTGTTTAAAAATGTATTTTTAATATTAAATATATTCGCCTTGAAAATAGCCATTTTTCAAAAAGTCTCAGAATCGAACGAAATAAATTTTGTTGGGTTCGTATCATCAAAACAAAGCTAAAAATGATTTTTTGGTAATTTTTAGAATTAATATATAATTATAATTGATTTTTCAGTGTAAACGGGTAAATTTTTGACTTTAAAAATTCATTAAAAATTCAAACGGGCTCAGAATTAAACGAAATTAATTTTCATAGGTCCACAGCATCAAAACATAGCTAAGTATATTTTTCGAGAATTTTTGAAGTTAATTTGAGACCTGGGTGAATTTCTGCGTACGTTTGAATTTAAAATAATGATTTATATTTAAAACTGAAAAACGAAGGCCAAGACGATCTCGTGGGCTGATGAAACATATCCAGATGAGTTCGGAACGGGGGCTAAATGGAATGAACGACAGTAAGCAGGCTTGAATCGGAGTTCGGGCCAAAACGGGCTTAAGCGGGCCAATTAAATAATGATTAGTTTAACCTAATATTTTAATATAAAAACACTATTCACGTCCATCTTATTCCTCTTTGCTGAGCCGCACAAACCCATCATGGCTGAAAACTTCAAACCCTCATAACTCCTTCATTTCTCAACGAAAATTTGCGTGTGAGTACACGTTTCGAAGCTCTCGCCGAGCTCTTCGATCTCCGACAAGTCCCGTCCCTTTCCGTCGCCTGTGCCGCCCGCCCCGAGCCCGAGAAGGTCCGCCGGTCGCAGCCACGCCGGGCCCACCACGCTCGACCGAACTCCACCCCCTTCTGGCCGTGCAAAGATCTCTCCAAGGCGGTCATTCTCCAAAAAACGGCACCCAAAACCGTTCAGTAAATCAAAAGTTATCGCGATTTGAAGTTTTGAACAAATTCTGAAATTGAGGTATGCTTCAGATTTTGTAACGCTTTTAAGCGTGGCAGAAACAGTTGTTAAAAGTCTGTTTGAATTAAAACATCAATAACTTTTTCATATAAACACCGATTCTGAAAATTTCAGATCCGATGGAACCGTGACTTCGAATACAACTTTAATACAGAGCAATTGGGAACAAACTCTAATCTAATTGAGGTGAGAATCCTATTTATTTTATTTAAGTAATTATGTTTTAATTATGGATGTTCGCATTCATAATCATATATGTATGTGAATCTGCTATGATATAAACTGTATGTGAATCTGTTATGACTTAATCTGTATGCGTATGCTATGTCAAAACCCACTGTATGTTGAGATGTTACAATATGAAAATTATAAATTAAAATTGTTCATGTATGTTGTGTGACATGTTTATATGTTAAAATGTTAACATATCAAAATTGTTCATTGTATGTTATATTAACATTATTATATATTAAAAATAGAAAATGTTGGAAATGTTCATCGTAGGATAAAATTGACATTTTTGTCAATATTAAAATAAGAAAATAAACATGCATGTTGAAGTGACATTTTTGTCAATATTAAAATAAGAAATGGTTCATGTATGTTGTAAAGTGACATTTTTGTCAATATTAAAATAAGAAATTGTTCATGTATGTTAAAGTGACATTTTTGTCAATATTAAAATAAGAAATTGTTCATGTATGTTAAAGTGACATTTTTGTCAATATTAAAATAAGAAATTGTTCATGTATGTTAAAGTGACATTTTTGTCAATATTAAAATAAGAAATTGTTCATGTATGTTGAAGTGACATTTTTGTCAATAATAAAATAAGAAAATGAACACCGTATGTAAATTGACACTTTTGTCAATATCAAAATAAGAAAATGAACACCGTATGTAAATTGACACTTTTGTCAATATCAAAATAAGAAAATGAACACCGTATGTAAATTGACACTTTTGTCAATATCAAAATAAGAAAATGAACACCGTATGTAAATTGACACTTTTGTCAATATCAAAATAAGAAAATGAACACCGTATGTAAATTGACACTTTTGTCAATATCAAAATAAGAAAATGAACACCGTATGTAAATTGACACTTTTGTCAATATCAAAATAAGAAAATGAACACCGTATGTAAATTGACACTTTTGTCAATATCAAAATAAGAAAATGAACACCGTATGTAAATTGACACTTTTGTCAATATCAAAATAAGAAAATGAACACCGTATGTAAATTGACACTTTTGTCAATATCAAAATAAGAAAATGAACACCGTATGTAAATTGACACTTTTGTCAATATCAAAATAAGAAAATTAGCACCGTATGTTGAATGAACAAATTTGTGTTATAATAGAATACAAGCACCGTATGTTGAATGAACAAATTTGTGTATTTATAAAATAGAATTGGTCGTTATATGTGAATGATTATATTTTGTTCATTTATAAAATAAGAAAGCACTATATGTTAAAGAATTATATTTTGTGTCATTAACAAAATAGAATTTGTCGCTATGGTAAAGAATTATATTTTGTGTCATTATTCAAAATAAAATTTGTCGCTATATGAAACGAACCATTTTTTGTTCGTTAATAAAAATAGAATTAGTCGCTATATGTAATGAACTAATATTTTGTTCATGAGTAACAATAAGCAAGCACCGTATGTTGAATGAATATATTTTGTTCATTATCAAAATAAGAAAAGCACCGTATGTTAATGAATAATATTTTGTTCATTATCAAAAGAAGAAAGCATCGTATGTTAATGAACTATATTTTGTTCATTATTAAAAATAAAAATAGCATGGTATGTTAATGAACTATATTTTGTCCATTATATAAAATAGAAGATGGCACTATATAAAAATAGCATATTTGTCATGTTATCAAATAGAAAATACATTGTATGCATATTATTTTTGTCAAGTTAGAAAAATAGAAAATACATGTATTGCATATTATTTTTGTCAAGTTAGAAAAATAGAAAATACATTGTATGTATAGCATATTATTTTTGTCAAAATAGAAAATACATTGTATGCATATTATTTTTGTCAAGTTAGAAAAATAGATAATGCATTGTATGAATATATTATTTTGTCATGTTAGAAAAATAGAAATGCATTGCATAAAATACTATTTCGTCATGTTAGAAAAATAGAAATGCATTGCATAAAATGGTATTTTGTCATGTTAGAAAAATAGAAATGCATTGCATAAAATACTATTTCGTCATGTTAGAAAAATAGAAATGCATTGCATAAAATATTATTTTGTCATGTTAGAGAAATAGAAATGCATTTCATAAAATATTATTTTGTCATGTTAGAGAAATAGAAATGCATTGTATGAAACTATTATTTTGTTACGTTAGAAAATAATAAATGCATTGTAGGTAAAAGAATATTTTTGTTATGTTAAAATAAGACATGCATTGTATGAAAAATAATATTTTGTCATGTCAACAATATAGAAAATGCATGTCATGTAAATATACATTATTTATAATGTTTATTAAAAGAGAATTTGCATTGTAAGATAATAAGCATTATTTATAATGTAAATAAAAAGAGAATTCACCCCGTAGGAAGAATTAACATTTATTTTATGTTAAATAAGAGAAATGAAACTATATGCAAGGATTAACATTATTTTTAATGTTAAGCAAAAGAAATGAAACTGTATGAAAAGAATTAACATTATTTTTTAATGTAAAAGATAAAGGAATAATATTGGGAAATCTATATTTTCTAATGATATTGGGAAATCTATATTTTCTAATAATATATTTTCAATGTTATAAAAAGGAAAAGGAAGTGTATGTAAATTTAACATCATTCATAATGTTAAATAAAAGGAAAATTTCACCGTATGATAGTTACACTATTTTATAATGTTAAGATTTAAAGAACTTGACCGTAGGAAGAATATACATTATTCATAATGTATATAAAAAGAGAATTCACCCCGTAGGAAGAATTAACATTATTTATAATGTTAAATAAAAGAAAAGAAACTGTATGTAAGTTTTAACATTATTTATAATGTTAAATAAAAGAAAAGAAACTGTATGTAAGGTTTAACATTATTTATAATGTTAAATAAAAGAAAAGAAACTGTATGTAAGGTTTAACATTATTTATAATGTTAAATAAAAGAAAAGAAACTGTATGTAAGGTTTAACATTATCTATAATGTTAAATAAAAGAAATGAAACTGTATGTAAGGTTTAACATTATTTATAATGTAAATAAAAGGAATGAAACGTATGTAAGAACAACATTATTTATAATGTTAAATGAAAGGTAAGGAACTGTATTGAAACATTAACATTATTTATAATGTAGGAAAAAGGGAACTTACACCATAGGAAAGTGTTCATTATTCATAATGAAATTGGAAAAGAAATATATAAAGAAATGAATGGGATGACACATTATAATTTACATTCTTAAATGAAAATTATAAAGTATAAAATAAATAATAATGAATTAAAAAGGGAAGAATTATCGTCTAATCCTAAACTACATTGTCAGGTAAGTAGAAAGGTGAAAGTTAAGAGAAATGTAAGCTGCACGTAGGGACGACAAACTAAACGAATTATATATATATATATATATATATTTATATATATATATTTATATATATAATTAAAATATAACGAATCGAGCGCAGTAGTTCGTGTTTTGAAATCGAACTTTTAAACGAATATACCGGAAGATCCGACCGTCGGATTTTCCCAAAACTGAAACCGTTAGGACCGTCTTGGAAAAATCTTTCCAACGATATAAGCTACGCTAAAATCCAACGGTTAGATTTTGAGGAAAGTGAAAAACAAAATTGATTGAAAACAGCGCCAAGGTCGCCCTTGACCTGAAGCGTCGTTAAATAAGGAAATTAATTATATTAAAATAATTAAGGCAAGAATTAATCGTCATAAAATAAAATAACGATATGAAATGTGTTTTTCTCAAAATATATGAATGCGAGATTATTTGGGAAGTCCGGGTTAATCCCATTCCAAATGATCGTACGATTTCAAGAATTCAAGTATGAAGACGGCGTATGAAGACCGTAAATCTCCCCTCGAATGGACAACGATCAAGACTCTGAATTGGTTTGCTCCCAATTCAAGGGTCGAGGTAATTGCCCAAACGTACGTGTTGATTTCACGGGTTTGACCCTAGTTCAGACCTAGAGCATGGGTATAAATGGATGGTGTGTCTGACATCGTACCCCACAAAATATTATGTTGTTGATATTCAGTTAATATATAAACGATTGGTGGCAGAGAATTCATTCTCTACTTAACACCCGTTTATATAGTGACGGAAGATCAATAGTACGGTATGGAGTGACGGTGTGGCATACTAAGATGCAATGATCAGGGTTACTTGTTGAAAAGCAGAACCTTGTGGTATGAAGAACATGACTTCACGAGCCTCACAAACCGGTAGAGTCTAAAAAGGGGGAAGGGAACGCAGGGAAAGTAGCACGTTTCTTTCTAGTTAGTAGTCATTTTACTTTTGGAGGATGATGAAATGAGGCGCCTCGGATAGGTCCTATAGGACCGGGGAACGTGTGCTTAGGAATTGCCAATCCTCTAAGCTGTATGTGAGGACCGGCCCTGCAGGATCCAAGGGTTAACTGCGGGTAATCCTGAGACGTTAACTAGAGCGTCTCGAATCGGTAAGGAGTCCTCCCTAGCCTGGACTCATGATGGAAACCCAAATTTCCAATACGACCCCGACGGATTTGATTGTATTACTAGTATTGGAGGCATAGTATATGGTACCTATGCTTCCTAGGATTAATACATTGCTTTGAATTGTTTTAAAACATATACACTAATAATAGTATTAGTTACGTATTTGGCGTATTTAGCATGTTTAACCACCATAAGGTAAAACTCTATCCTCTTGGTGTGCGTTGCATTGTGTGATGGGACCTGAGTCTTATGGTGGTTCCATTTTTCAAAAGACATTGCGTTGTTGACGACTTATTTAGTCATTTATTATGACACTTTAAATTATGCACAGCAGTCCCTTAGAGTAAACCCGTTCCGCGTTGGCGGTGTGGTCTTTTGGAGTTGCCTTATTTTTATTAGGATAAGTTATTTAAGAATTCTCACACCAGTCCCACGACTGACCCATAGTTTGTTTCACCTTTTTGCAAACTTGGGTGCCCTCTCTTCTACACGGGCAGCCAAGTAGACAGGTTCTTTTTCTGCTTGGAGTTTCTTTGGAGCTACTTTTATCTTTTCGCTTGGATTCTGCGTGGGAGAAGAGGTGATGGCTTGGAGCTTGAAGACTTTTTGTTTCTGTTGGCATCTTTTCTTTTCTTTTTAGACATCAAACTTATTTCTTTTCTGCAAACTTGTTGTAATAATCTTAGTTCTGTGACTGTGGAATTTCTGTGATTGATGACATTATATTTTTCCGCTGCTATAATGTTATTACTCTATGAATCTCCTTTGCTATATTGTATCTGTGTTCTGTTTTATTGTATTTATGTTGTATCCCAAAAATGATTTCTCCTGCTTTCACTTGTGGAAGTTTGGGGCTGTCACAGTTGGTATCAGAGCTTTGGT
The DNA here is from genome assembly GCA_030737875.1 of Allium sativum. NCBI lineage: Eukaryota > Viridiplantae > Streptophyta > Magnoliopsida > Asparagales > Amaryllidaceae > Allium > Allium sativum. The sequence continues at coordinate 7,448,511 of CM060926.1, read as the reverse complement.
TTACAAAGCGGAGTACAACATATCTATAATAATTCGTTTACATAGAATCACTATATTCTATGGCGAACAGTTCATGAGATACATAATAGCCAGTCACTTTATCGTCATCTTTTCATTCATCCTTCGATCTTTCCTATCTCTTAGAATCACCTTTTCTGTTGTTTTGACTCTTCCCTTGATCGTGTATTCGAAGAAGACTAAGTGAAGTGGCGATGATCAATTGGCACATGTTTAAGAAGGAGCGAAAGGACCAACTTCTTCGGTAGAAAGCCTGATGTTATAGGCGGTACTATTTCTGTTTAAAACGTTTCAACATTCTCTGTGTTTATTCTTCCTCTTCTCCTCTTTTATTTTCTTTTTCCTTTTCGAGGACGAAAAGTTCTTAAGTGGGGGAGACTGTAACGACCCTGAATTTTGGGGCCAAGTTAAAATTTATTTTAAGTGATTTTAAATGAGTTTTGATATTTAAAATAATCTATTTTAAATAATAAGGATCACAAATTTGGTTCAAATCGAAGTTAGAATGAATAAATTAATTTTAAATATAAAAAGAGCTAGAAATGGCGCGGTAGTTTGAAAAGTCAAACTTGAACTTTGACTAACCATACAAGATGCAAAATTTAACGGATTTTAGTGAAACCAAAAATATTAGAATCTATTTAAAAATATCTTTCCAACGAATCCGAAAAATCGAAATTTCATAGCGGAAATCAAAAGTTATGACTAATTCAATTTTTAGAAAGGTCGGTGGGTAATTTGCATAAGACAAAAATGCTAATTTTCACATATTTAGGAATTTGAACTCGAAACCACTTCCATTGGTTTCAGAATGACGTTTCTGCATTGAAAAACAGTAAACACTTATATGTTTCGAGTTTCAGAAAATATTTGTTTAAAAATGTATTTTTAATATTAAATATATTCGCCTTGAAAATAGCCATTTTTCAAAAAGTCTCAGAATCGAACGAAATAAATTTTGTTGGGTTCGTATCATCAAAACAAAGCTAAAAATGATTTTTTGGTAATTTTTAGAATTAATATATAATTATAATTGATTTTTCAGTGTAAACGGGTAAATTTTTGACTTTAAAAATTCATTAAAAATTCAAACGGGCTCAGAATTAAACGAAATTAATTTTCATAGGTCCACAGCATCAAAACATAGCTAAGTATATTTTTCGAGAATTTTTGAAGTTAATTTGAGACCTGGGTGAATTTCTGCGTACGTTTGAATTTAAAATAATGATTTATATTTAAAACTGAAAAACGAAGGCCAAGACGATCTCGTGGGCTGATGAAACATATCCAGATGAGTTCGGAACGGGGGCTAAATGGTATGAACGACAGTAAGCAGGCTTGAATCGGAGTTCGGGCCAAAACGGGCTTAAGCGGGCCAATTAAATAATGATTAGTTTAACCTAATATTTTAATATAAAAACACTATTCACGTCCATCTTCTTCCTCTTTGCTGAGCCGCACAAACCCATCATGGCTGAAAACTTCAAACCCTCATAACTCCTTCATTTCTCAACGAAAATTTGCGTGTGAGTACACGTTTCGAAGCTCTCGCCGAGCTCTTCGATCTCCGACAAGTCCCGTCCCTTTCCGTCGCCTGTGCCGCCCGCCCCGAGCCCGAGAAGGTCCGCCGGTCGCAGCCACGCCGGGCCCACCACGCTCGACCGAACTCCACCCCCTTCTGGCCGTGCAAAGATCTCTCCAAGGCGGTCATTCTCCAAAAAACGGCACTCAAAACCGTTCAGTAAATCAAAAGTTATCGCGATTTGAAGTTTTGAACAAATTCTGAAATTGAGGTATGCTTCAGATTTTGTAACGCTTTTAAGCGTGGCAGAAACAGTTGTTAAAAGTCTGTTTGAATTAAAACATCAATAACCTTTTCATATAAACACCGATTCTGAAAATTTCAGATCCGATGGAACCGTGACTTCGAATACAACTTTAATACAGAGCAATTGGGAACAAACTCTAATCTAATTGAGGTGAGAATCCTATTTATTTTATTTAAGTAATTATGTTTTAATTATGGATGTTCGCATTCATAATCATATATGTATGTGAATCTGCTATGATATAAACTGTATGTGAATCTGTTATGACTTAATCTGTATGCGTATGCTATGTCAAAACCCACTGTATGTTGAGATGTTACAATATGAAAATTATAAATTAAAATTGTTCATGTATGTTGTGTGACATGTTTATATGTTAAAATGTTAACATATCAAAATTGTTCATTGTATGTTATATTAACATTATTATATATTAAAAATAGAAAATGTTGGAAATGTTCATCGTAGGATAAAATTGACATTTTTGTCAATATTAAAATAAGAAAATAAACATGCATGTTGAAGTGACATTTTTGTCAATATTAAAATAAGAAATGGTTCATGTATGTTGTAAAGTGACATTTTTGTCAATATTAAAATAAGAAATTGTTCATGTATGTTAAAGTGACATTTTTGTCAATATTAAAATAAGAAATTGTTCATGTATGTTAAAGTGACATTTTTGTCAATATTAAAATAAGAAATTGTTCATGTATGTTAAAGTGACATTTTTGTCAATATTAAAATAAGAAATTGTTCATGTATGTTGAAGTGACATTTTTGTCAATAATAAAATAAGAAAATGAACACCGTATGTAAATTGACACTTTTGTCAATATCAAAATAAGAAAATGAACACCGTATGTAAATTGACACTTTTGTCAATATCAAAATAAGAAAATGAACACCGTATGTAAATTGACACTTTTGTCAATATCAAAATAAGAAAATGAACACCGTATGTAAATTGACACTTTTGTCAATATCAAAATAAGAAAATGAACACCGTATGTAAATTGACACTTTTGTCAATATCAAAATAAGAAAATGAACACCGTATGTAAATTGACACTTTTGTCAATATCAAAATAAGAAAATGAACACCGTATGTAAATTGACACTTTTGTCAATATCAAAATAAGAAAATTAGCACCGTATGTTGAATGAACAAATTTGTGTTATAATAGAATACAAGCACCGTATGTTGAATGAACAAATTTGTGTATTTATAAAATAGAATTGGTCGTTATATGTGAATGATTATATTTTGTTCATTTATAAAATAAGAAAGCACTATATGTTAAAGAATTATATTTTGTGTCATTAACAAAATAGAATTTGTCGCTATGGTAAAGAATTATATTTTGTGTCATTATTCAAAATAAAATTTGTCGCTATATGAAACGAACCATTTTTTGTTCGTTAATAAAAATAGAATTAGTCGCTATATGTAATGAACTAATATTTTGTTCATGAGTAACAATAAGCAAGCACCGTATGTTGAATGAATATATTTTGTTCATTATCAAAATAAGAAAAGCACCGTATGTTAATGAATAATATTTTGTTCATTATCAAAAGAAGAAAGCATCGTATGTTAATGAACTATATTTTGTTCATTATTAAAAATAAAAATAGCATGGTATGTTAATGAACTATATTTTGTCCATTATATAAAATAGAAGATGGCACTATATAAAAATAGCATATTTGTCATGTTATCAAATAGAAAATACATTGTATGCATATTATTTTTGTCAAGTTAGAAAAATAGAAAATACATGTATTGCATATTATTTTTGTCAAGTTAGAAAAATAGAAAATACATTGTATGTATAGCATATTATTTTTGTCAAAATAGAAAATACATTGTATGCATATTATTTTTGTCAAGTTAGAAAAATAGATAATGCATTGTATGAATATATTATTTTGTCATGTTAGAAAAATAGAAATGCATTGCATAAAATACTATTTCGTCATGTTAGAAAAATAGAAATGCATTGCATAAAATGGTATTTTGTCATGTTAGAAAAATAGAAATGCATTGCATAAAATACTATTTCGTCATGTTAGAAAAATAGAAATGCATTGCATAAAATATTATTTTGTCATGTTAGAGAAATAGAAATGCATTTCATAAAATATTATTTTGTCATGTTAGAGAAATAGAAATGCATTGTATGAAACTATTATTTTGTTACGTTAGAAAATAATAAATGCATTGTAGGTAAAAGAATATTTTTGTTATGTTAAAATAAGACATGCATTGTATGAAAAATAATATTTTGTCATGTCAACAATATAGAAAATGCATGTCATGTAAATATACATTATTTATAATGTTTATTAAAAGAGAATTTGCATTGTAAGATAATAAGCATTATTTATAATGTAAATAAAAAGAGAATTCACCCCGTAGGAAGAATTAACATTTATTTTATGTTAAATAAGAGAAATGAAACTATATGCAAGGATTAACATTATTTTTAATGTTAAGCAAAAGAAATGAAACTGTATGAAAAGAATTAACATTATTTTTTAATGTAAAAGATAAAGGAATAATATTGGGAAATCTATATTTTCTAATGATATTGGGAAATCTATATTTTCTAATAATATATTTTCAATGTTATAAAAAGGAAAAGGAAGTGTATGTAAATTTAACATCATTCATAATGTTAAATAAAAGGAAAATTTCACCGTATGATAGTTACACTATTTTATAATGTTAAGATTTAAAGAACTTGACCGTAGGAAGAATATACATTATTCATAATGTATATAAAAAGAGAATTCACCCCGTAGGAAGAATTAACATTATTTATAATGTTAAATAAAAGAAAAGAAACTGTATGTAAGTTTTAACATTATTTATAATGTTAAATAAAAGAAAAGAAACTGTATGTAAGGTTTAACATTATTTATAATGTTAAATAAAAGAAAAGAAACTGTATGTAAGGTTTAACATTATTTATAATGTTAAATAAAAGAAAAGAAACTGTATGTAAGGTTTAACATTATCTATAATGTTAAATAAAAGAAATGAAACTGTATGTAAGGTTTAACATTATTTATAATGTAAATAAAAGGAATGAAACGTATGTAAGAACAACATTATTTATAATGTTAAATGAAAGGTAAGGAACTGTATTGAAACATTAACATTATTTATAATGTAGGAAAAAGGGAACTTACACCATAGGAAAGTGTTCATTATTCATAATGAAATTGGAAAAGAAATATATAAAGAAATGAATGGGATGACACATTATAATTTACATTCTTAAATGAAAATTATAAAGTATAAAATAAATAATAATGAATTAAAAAGGGAAGAATTATCGTCTAATCCTAAACTACATTGTCAGGTAAGTAGAAAGGTGAAAGTTAAGAGAAATGTAAGCTGCACGTAGGGACGACAAACTAAACGAATTATATATATATATATATATATATTTATATATATATATTTATATATATAATTAAAATATAACGAATCGAGCGCAGTAGTTCGTGTTTTGAAATCGAACTTTTAAACGAATATACCGGAAGATCCGACCGTCGGATTTTCCCAAAACTGAAACCGTTAGGACCGTCTTGGAAAAATCTTTCCAACGATATAAGCTACGCTAAAATCCAACGGTTAGATTTTGAGGAAAGTGAAAAACAAAATTGATTGAAAACAGCGCCAAGGTCGCCCTTGACCTGAAGCGTCGTTAAATAAGGAAATTAATTATATTAAAATAATTAAGGCAAGAATTAATCGTCATAAAATAAAATAACGATATGAAATGTGTTTTTCTCAAAATATATGAATGCGAGATTATTTGGGAAGTCCGGGTTAATCCCATTCCAAATGATCGTACGATTTCAAGAATTCAAGTATGAAGACGGCGTATGAAGACCGTAAATCTCCCCTCGAATGGACAACGATCAAGACTCTGAATTGGTTTGCTCCCAATTCAAGGGTCGAGGTAATTGCCCAAACGTACGTGTTGATTTCACGGGTTTGACCCTAGTTCAGACCTAGAGCATGGGTATAAATGGATGGTGTGTCTGACATCGTACCCCACAAAATATTATGTTGTTGATATTCAGTTAATATATAAACGATTGGTGGCAGAGAATTCATTCTCTACTTAACACCCGTTTATATAGTGACGGAAGATCAATAGTACGGTATGGAGTGACGGTGTGGCATACTAAGATGCAATGATCAGGGTTACTTGTTGAAAAGCAGAACCTTGTGGTATGAAGAACATGACTTCACGAGCCTCACAAACCGGTAGAGTCTAAAAAGGGGGAAGGGAACGCAGGGAAAGTAGCACGTTTCTTTCTAGTTAGTAGTCATTTTACTTTTGGAGGATGATGAAATGAGGCGCCTCGGATAGGTCCTATAGGACCGGGGAACGTGTGCTTAGGAATTGCCAATCCTCTAAGCTGTATGTGAGGACCGGCCCTGCAGGATCCAAGGGTTAACTGCGGGTAATCCTGAGACGTTAACTAGAGCGTCTCGAATCGGTAAGGAGTCCTCCCTAGCCTGGACTCATGATGGAAACCCAAATTTCCAATACGACCCCGACGGATTTGATTGTATTACTAGTATTGGAGGCATAGTATATGGTACCTATGCTTCCTAGGATTAATACATTGCTTTGAATTGTTTTAAAACATATACACTAATAATAGTATTAGTTACGTATTTGGCGTATTTAGCATGTTTAACCACCATAAGGTAAAACTCTATCCTCTTGGTGTGCGTTGCATTGTGTGATGGGACCTGAGTCTTATGGTGGTTCCATTTTTCAAAAGACATTGCGTTGTTGACGACTTATTTAGTCATTTATTATGACACTTTAAATTATGCACAGCAGTCCCTTAGAGTAAACCCGTTCCGCGTTGGCGGCGTGGTCATTTGGAGTTGCCTTATTTTTATTAGGATAAGTTATTTAAGAATTCTCACACCAGTCCCACGACTGACCCATAGTTTGTTTCACCTTTTTGCAAACTTGGGTGCCCTCTCTTCTACACGGGCAGCCAAGTAGACAGGTTCTTTTTCTGCTTGGAGTTTCTTTGGAGCTACTTTTATCTTTTCGCTTGGATTCTGCGTGGGAGAAGAGGTGATGGCTTGGAGCTTGAAGACTTTTTGTTTCTGTTGGCATCTTTTCTTTTCTTTTTAGACATCAAACTTATTTCTTTTCTGCAAACTTGTTGTAATAATCTTAGTTCTGTGACTGTGGAATTTCTGTGATTGATGACATTATATTTTTCCGCTGCTATAATGTTATTACTCTATGAATCTCCTTTGCTATATTGTATCTGTGTTCTGTTTTATTGTATTTATGTTGTATCCCAAAAATGATTTCTCCTGCTTTCACTTGTGGAAGTTTGGGGCTGTCACAGATTCGTACCTAACCAGTCCTACTATTACATGTACACTTGATCTGATGTTCATTTCTTATATGCCTATTTCTGATATGCCTATTTCTGCTATCATATGCCTATCTTTGTTATTATATGCTTATTTTGTTTTATGCCCTATTATTTTCTTCTCTCTCTCGTTCCCTTTTTATTTTTATAGCCTAGGCTACCTTCGAGCCTAGGTCAATATCGTTGAAATATGCGTACGAACGACATTGGGATTAATTGGGAATGATTGGGAATGGTAATTTGGGGGCATAACCTGCACTATGAGTATGACTAAAATTTGGGGCATAACTTATACTGTGGAGTATAATTGAAATATGTGGTGTATAAACATTTAAACATGTAGGCTTAATTCAAAGATTAGGCAAAACATGTTAATGGAACTATATGAATTCTGTTTGATCTGTTGGGGGTTAAGTAAACTTGTTAATCTGTTGGGGTTGTAGGGACACTATTAACCCGTGCAAAACTTAACCTATGGAAATCCGAGTTGATTGGGGACACAAGCTTAGGGGTTTGACTTGTGTCATAAGTTGTGTGGGACCCTCATTAGTCAGTAACCCATTCTGGTATTAATAGGGGACCCCACACTAGGTAGTGGTCAGGGCACGCTTACTGAGCTAATTACAAGTGGTTCATTTGGATGGGGTGCTCTAATGGCGTGTTCGAACGAGGCCATGTGCGTGCATAGGTCTGGTCCGTCTGGGAAAATAAGACACCATAACAATTATAAATTGGTTTGTGTCCTTCTAGTGGTTGCCAATTTAGGAAGTAATATAACCTACTGTGGAGCCGACACAGGGTATTTACGTGGTAGGGAGTCGATCGCTTGGGGGTAGTAATTTGGGTACGTCTAGTTCTGTTTAGGTACATGTTATTTCTCTTTGGGGTAACACCCGTTATTTCTTTTTAGGTTCCTGTTTTTTCGGTTTGAGGGTAAAACCCGTTGCTAGAAGTACACCTGAGTCTAACATTTATGTTATGGTGGGATTATTCTGTTTCTGTTAAGTAATTGGTTAACACTTAATTCAGTATACTAGTATTGGTGTAGAGAAAAGTATTTGAGAAGCATAGTATATTCATACTTGTTATATGATATTGTTATCTCTCATCTAGTTTATATTCCTATCATGATACTTTTACTTATTTTATGCTAAAAGTAACTAGGCTCGCCAGACTTTATGTCTGACCTGTTTTGTTTCATTTTCTCTCTCTTCCTTCCCCCCAAGTTCTTAGGGTTGGAACGCTCAGGCCCGATTAAGACTTTCTCTTCTGTTTCTGCTTGGATTTGGATTTGCTTCGATGTACCGCTTTGACTTCTTGTCTACTTGTCTATAGCTATTTATGGGGACTATGGCTTTTTATTTCTGTACTCTGATGGTTTTAGTACAAGGCAGATATTATGGGGACTATGGCTTTTTATTTCTGTACTCTGATGGTTTTAGTACAAGGCAGATACTTTAATTTGATGTAACTGGCTTTTAGTATTTCAAACTTATGTTGTAATAGGATTTTTGGACCACAATATTTTCTATTGGAAAATAAAGATTTGAATTTCCGCTGCTATATTATCTCTGTCTTGTGAAACTCATTGTCTGTTTACCTATAACGCTTCATGGAACTTAATGCATTCTGATAAAGAGTGATATTCACGGACGTGGGGTGCCACATAAAGACTCAGTGTGTGTCAGTATGTATGTATGTTTATTTATATGTAAGTGCTTATGTAACTGAGTGATCAGTCTATAGTAAGGATTGTATGTTCATCAATGTGTGTATGTATTATATATCAGTGGGCTATACAATAGTAGAGTCAGAAAGTTGTACTATTTTAAATTTTTAAATAAAATATTTAATTAAATAAATTAACCGTTTGAATATCAAATTTTGTGCAATATTATTTTATTTAATATAAATATTTATTTCTATATGAGATGCAATATAGAATTGTACAGTTATAAACACATTCATATAATAGTATATATGTTTGTTATCATCAAACAAAAATCATACTGTTATACTCAGCATTAAGCAATGTATTGAGCGGTTGTACATATTTTTTTATAATAGAAATTTGTTTCGTTAAAACAAGTAGGAAATTCAAATTTTCTCGTTTTCTTCTTGATCATCACTTGTAGAGATATAAGCAAATCGTTTTTTCGTTTGCATTGTGCTATTTTCTAGTTACAGTCTCAATTTTGATTAAGTAGTAGAAAAGAGGAAATTTGAGGGTTTTATATTAAAAAATTCATCAAACACTCTCTAAGTAGAATACCGATAAATATTAATAATTGGTAGAAATACATGGGTAAAATAAAGGATTAATTGTCAAGAATAATCCGAAGTTTAACATGCCTTCCCATAATAATCCCAAGTTTGGATTATTTCTGAATAATCCGAAGTTTGGGGGTGTCTTCCCATAATGATCCCGATGACTTTTTGATGTATTATTTTGAGATGAATATGGAAAGAAACCCCCAAACTTCGGATTAATATGAGAAGAACCAAGTGAATGGGATTAAAATGGGAAGACACCCCCTAAACTTCGGATTATTCAGAAATAATCCAAACTTAGGATTGTTATGGGAAGACACGTTAAACTTCAGATTATTCTTGACAATTGATCCTAAAATAAACGCAAACACATCGATAGTAGGAATGCAAATGCATCGATAGCTATTTAAAATATTTATACATGTCTATTATGTCATTCCTGCTGTAGTTAATGTATCCCTTATCGAATCTCTAAGTATAATCACATCGTTAACTCTTCTTTTCACTCGTTGAGTATCACCTCATGTTCTATTTCTCATGTTTTGATATTCTTCGTGATATTCATCAGGTACAAGATCGATATTATCATCAAATGCCATAAAATCTTGTAACTACCCAAAAAATTCGATGCTTGAATTTTCCACAATAACTCCATATTACTTGTCAAAAATCCAAGTATCGAAAACCCAGATTGTTAATAGGAAGAAGTTAAAGGTTTAGAGAAGAAATAAATAATTATTAGAATAGAAGAATAAGAGGATCATAGTCTCAAAGCGGAACGAATAAATATAATATATCCAAACTCTTTGCACAAAAAGACCTATATATATATGATTGCAATCATAGTATACATTTATCTCAATACAACACACACACAGCGAAATAAATTAATACCGACAAATATGTGGAATACTTCACGACTCCAGCTCCTCTTATGAATCTCCAAGCAAAATTTAACATGGAAATATAGTCGGTCTGACCCAAGCACATTTGAAGAAAAGCAAAATTCACCCGATTCAGTTTGAAATAATCTCAATGATAAATTCACATAGAAAACAATTTGTTTAACTTTAGAAAATTCTTTTTAAAAAAACGGATAATCATAAGACCAATCCACACATAGACACGGATGGTTTTTACCCTATGATAAACCAAAATATTTTTGATATATCAAAATCCGGTGATATTATAATAGTATCTACCAAACCACAAATAAATAACCATCTAGTAGAACGCTTACATCTCACACTCTATAGTATAAAATCAAAAACCGCATAGCGCTTATTGGAGAATGGATTCAATCTATGATAATGTAAGCGACCACATCCCGACCAGTGTACTCTGGAGATGAATACACCGGGGTTCAATAAGAACATCTTGCAACCCAGGCTAAACATGACTGGTCATTCATTTAACTTGAGTGGACCGAATATATCATTACACGGTTGGGGGCCAGCTAACCAAACTGAAAGCATATATAAAATGAATAATCGAGGCATTTTATTTCTCTATATCAGGTAATGGTATACCCTGCTTGGGTATGACCCAACTAGTCATGAGACCTAACCGATTTCTGCCATTTCCCGGTTTATGTGGCTTGAGGTCACGTTTGTCTTTTTAGAAAAACACATCTCCATATAATTTGAATGCCACATTGTCAGATCCGCCAGAAATCACTAATTGACGTCCACAAATATACTTTGGGTGTTAAGCAAGAGAATTTCTCCACCACCAAACTTGATATATTGGTAAAAATCAACTTACTTGACCCTCAGGAAATACTCCGTCAGGCATTCATCCATACAAGTCATCTAGAAATAGGATGAGCCAAAGGCACCTTACTACCGCATACTTATATAGGAATCACCCCAAGGATTAGTAGTAAGTAGTCTGTGCAATCCGTGGATTTCAACAACGACAGAACCATAGTGTGTCTCTAGGGGCTAACCAGAGATTATAAGTAGTTCTTCCGCTTTACGAAGATCTACGGTCTTCAATTTCTCCATATGTATCCCCCTACAAGTCAGTTTCGTAAGCAATGTTGATTCGAAGTGGTTTTGGGTCTAGTTCGCATCTCGTTCCCTTTGAAACAACATGCCAAAAGGTCCAATAAGATATTCATTGATAGTCGAGTTTTTTAACCATCAATTCACACAGTACGGTTAAGCATATTGGTAGCTCAGACCCTATTATTCGAATCTTTCATTCAAACCTCTTTATCAATCTTTGAAAATCGTATCATCGATTTATCATTGATTCCATTCACTTACCTCAACAATTATCTTTTTCTTTTGTAATGGAATAATAACTATGTTCTTAATCCTTAAGAATAACACGTTTACCAACCTATCATTTTTCGTAACATTTTATAAACTCTTTGTATCCCTTTAGCTTGGAAATATCACTACATATCATACTCCACAATATAATCTAATTACCAATTCTATATAGGCTAAACAACTTTAATCCATACATTATTTACCTTAAAACCAAATAGTTTACTTACATTTCACAACTTGCAAATACATTGCAAAATTTCCTTTTTATAACTAATCTCGACATCACTTTCCATTACAAACTAATACCATCCCTCGATAATAGTGAAGTCGTTCAAGTTGGGGTATTTTATTTACCTCTCAGACCTTGATCGACAACATTCGAATCTCAGAACGGATAAAAGTTCGTAACTAAAACCCATATTAAGTAAAATCAATCCAAAAACTCATTTTCTATTTTACTTAAAAACATGGTTTATAACCATATTCTTACTTTGGAAAATCTTCATCGATTATAACCATTTTACTTAATATTAATCTTTCGTTTTTAAATTTATTTTCATAGATTCTGTTTGTAACTTGGATTATATTATCGTAATCCATTACCAAATATTTTATCAAACGCTTTAACATTATAACATAATTAAGATTTTGGATTTTATAACTAAAATCTATTGTAATAACTCGAAAATCTGAGCTAATTTAAATTTTTTATTTTGGTAATTTTAATGAATTTTGAATACTTAAAATGGATTATTTTAAATAATAACGATGAGAAATTTATTTTGAATAGAATTAGAATGTATATATTTATTTGAATCGTCATTAGAATATAAATATTTTATTTTAATTATAAAAGGAATTGAAAATTGCGCAGTAGTTTGAAAATTCGATTTCAAATTTCAAATGAATATATAGGATTCAAAATAATCCAGATTTTGGCGATTCCAAAAATATTAGAATCTGTTTGAAAATATCTTTCCAACGAATCCGAAAAATTGAAATTTCATAGTGGGAATAAAAAGTTATGCCCAATTGAAAATTCAAAATAGTCGCTATGGAATTTAATTATATTCTTCCATTACATAATATATGGCCCAAAAAGTCACATTTTGCATACAGATTAATTTGTACTCGAAACCACTTCCATTGAGTTCAAAATGCCATTTACAAATCCAAAAAGTATAAGCTTCGATATATTCCGAGATCCGGAATGGTGGCAATTGGCTGGGGTTTTGGTTAGCGATACATAGCCCTTAAAAAGTAAAATTTTGCATATGAGCTCAGAATTCGACGAGATAAATTTTTCTGGATTCATAATCACAAATCGTTGTTGAGTTCCAAAGGGCGCGTCGAACGGAGTTAGTATGTGGTCGTGCGAGCTAAAACAGTTCAGGATAAAACAGGCAGTCATTTTACAAAGGAACATTATTGATACTATCTCAGAATTCGATTTCGTTTTTTTCTGGATTCGTATAGTCTAAAAATGGTTAAATCCAAAAGGGCATGATTTTTGGAGTTAGCATGTGAGTGTGCAAAAAGAAAAGGTGCGCTAAAATCGCATTTTTGAGCAATATCTGAGCATCTTTGAGAATTTTATTGGATGGTCAAATGAACTCGGAATTCGACGAAACTTATTTCGTTGGACTCGTCTTCACGTCTACTATGTCTTGTCCAAAATCCGCGGCAAACGGAGATCGTTTGCAGTCGGACGATTTGTGAGAAACTGGCATATAAACACTTAGCTTCCCTTTTCTCTTCATAATTCTTCATCTCCTTCCTCCAAAAAAAAAAATCAAAAATGGGCTCCTCCTTCCTCCAAATCGCTGCCGCCCCTCCTCCACTGCCACCGCCAGCTCCGGCCGCCACCACCTCCCCCCGGCCACCTCCTCCTCTTCCTCCCTCTCCTCCTCTTTCCCTTTTTGTTTTGCAAAACCCTTGAACCAAAACCACCACCACCCGCCACCATGGCCCCACCGCCGCACTTCAGCCACCTCCCCACGTCCATTCAGGTCCGGCGCCGCCCCTGACCACCCAACTCCGGCCGTGGGCCCCCCGTCATAAAAATCACATTTTTCACAAATTTCCCGTTTTGCAAATAACACCCTATCGCTATTTCGTGAATAACTACCAAACCGTGCATTTTTAGCCAAGATTCCACGACCAAAGTCGTAGAGCACGATTTTCTCTTCGATTTGGTAAATGGAAGTCCTAATTTGGATTGCGGAGCTGTCCGGAAAACGCGTCCGAAGTTGACGTACCTATTGTTGTTTTTGGCGATTTCCGGCGAATTGGTGCAGTTTTGGAAGAAAGACCCCTTGACCAAAGTTGTCCGGAATGGCGCGTTTAGGCTAATGACAGGGTTTGTGAAGTTTGGAGGTCGTATGCAAGTTCTAGAGCCAAAGAGGCGAATTCGAGTGCAGAGAACGACAAAAGCGAGCGCGGCGACAAAGATTTTCTACATTAGAAGAATCGCGACGAATTGGTTTAGCTTATGGGTGAGAACTTCTCACTTTAATTCTTGTTTTCTAGTTAAAATTATATACTAGGATGCAGATGGTGCTTAGCAGCACCCGACACCAGTCGTCCACAGACCATGGATGACTTGTTTGATTTTGTTGTGTGGTGAAAGTTGATTGTGATGTGGAATGAATGGAAATATATTCATGTGTTGAAATAAATTATTTATTGTTAAAAATATAAATTTAGCGTGAAGGTGAATAAATAAATATTCATTTACAAATCGAACGATTTGTTTATGTACACCAATTTGAAGGATATTGATTGGGACGATAAATTTTACACATCGCCCAACTGCACAAATAATATTCAGTGTTTGTTGATTTGAAACCCAACACGAGTGTTAGGATGATATTTGGCGTACACTAATCATAATTATTTAGTTTTATATCGATCGATTGGTCAACAGACTGTGTAAGCGTTAATTATTTATATTTAATGCTTATGCAGTTGTGTGGTGCACTCTGGATGATGGTTGATTATTTATAATTGCTATTATATACATGTGATGTATGGAATCCATATAATTAACATTATATGGTAATTAATTGGGCCTCATTCCAATTGGGAAAATAAAGAATATTATAAAATAAAGATTCATGTGTTGAATAGAATAAATAGTCATGTGTTGACGATACTCATGTGTTGAGAATATTCATGAGTTGAGACTTATCATTTGTTGAAAGAAATATAGATTCATGTGTTGAATAGAATAAATATTCATTTGTTAAATAGAATAACAGAGTTATTGAAATATATAAAGCCGTGTTGATTAGATATGCGCCATTTTGATGCGAACGATATTTATATCGATTATATTCGTTTTTGTAATGAATATAGAAAAGGAAGTTATTTCAAAATATAACGTTTTAAAAATATTATCATTTATATGTTAATGATATGGAATATTCAATTTTGATTTAAAATTGAATATGAAGTTGAAATCGTTTTCAAAACGAATTTAAACGATTTATAAAATACATTCAGAATTGAAATCGACGAAATATATATATAATATATATATTATATATATTAAATGGCCTGAATAGAACGCGTCGCTCCGCGGCAGTTCACGAATTTCGACCATTAACTTCGAATTGACGTTACGGGAGATCCAACCGTCGGATTCTCCTAAAACTGGAACCGTTGGGTTTGTATCGAAAAGAGCTTTCCAATGAATATTAGAAATTTGAAATCTAATGGTTGGATTTGGAATTATGTCCAAATCAAATTTGGAAAAGGTCGCTGTAAGTGCAGTTCGGTGGCTGTTATTGAAAACCGACTGTACGTGCCTTGATTAAATTATTAAAAATCTCAATAATTTGTGTAAAATCATAATATATGAATTGGAAAGAACTGGGGTGAAAAATCCCATATTTGAAAGGAGAAAATATATTTTTATCGAAACAAACTAGTTATGAACTAGAATTATAATCCAACTTTTTTTTTTGAATAAATAAATTGGGTTTGAAGTGGTTTTAAAAATAATCAGAATTTCCAATATATGAATTGGAATGGATTTGAATAGAAATTATCTTCAGAATATTTCGATGTGGGATTTCGTGATTATATAGATATGGTTGTGGAAATTTGAAAGATATATTTATATTGTTACTTCCAATATGATATTTGTTGGTTTCATAATTTGATATTGAATATAAGCTGATATATTTTCTATTCAGAGCCTTGTATTTAATATCAAATGGGATTTTGGGTTTGTCGTGAATGATGTCTTAAATAACACTGTTCTTGAATCCAGTTTAGAAAAGAATAAATCTTTTAATTAAGATTTAGTGAAATTGTTCAGTTAATTAGTATTTAATTGGAATTGAATTTAAATTGGTTTTTGGGGTTTATTGTGAGCGGTGTTTTGAATAACACATGTTCTTTAATCCGATTAACAATGGAAAGTGATTTTGGGTTTATCGTGCACCGTGTTTTAGATGACATTGGTTCTTTAACCCAGTTAAAGACAGGATATTATTTTTGAGAAGATTAAAACTAAGTGGAGTTTTAATGAATCTTTAATTAGATTGAAATGATCGAGAATGGAGTATCACCAGTATTGCTCCAAAGCGATAGTTAAATCTTTAATTAGATTTGAACGTGAAATGGTAATTAATATTTACCGATAACACCGTGGTGTTAGATATGGAGTATTGCCAGTTTTGCTCCATGGGATGAATAGGTTGGGATTGGGAAATAAAATAAATAATTACTTCGGTGTGGTTCGCTAATCCCGACTAGTTTGGAAAACCTTAAAATGGTTTGAAATGATATCCAAAGGAAAATTAAAGAATAAATTTAGACGAATTTATCTTTGATAAAATTTGTGGGAACCTTTCCCTAAGAATGTGAAAATTTTAATAAAAGAATATTCTGAATTGGAATGAGGCGTATGTTGTGTTTGTGTAACGCTTGTTTACCGGGTTTATACCCATTCTGAATAACCGATTCGACGATATGTCGAAGGTGAAGACGGTGGTTGAAGACCGGGGGTCTTCACGTCGTTTGGATGATTCCTGACAATCTTGATTGGGCTATACACCCAAGATGAGGGAATAAGTTGGAGATCGTCCAGTTGTACTTGGAGATCGACGGATATACGAGGAAAGTGCCTCTAGTTTCGTTTAGACCCAGAACGAACTTGTAAATGGACTGTGTGTCTGACATTGGATTTTATTCTGTGTGATTGATTTCTATTAAATATATATCTGTTTGGTGGTGGAGAATTTATTCTCTTGCTTAACGCCCTTCTCTCAGACGTACGAGCTCAGAGGTTATATATTGATAGATATCAATCGCATGGCATGAATTGCCTGTGTGGCATGCCTAAGTGGCAAATGATCAAGGCTTATGTTGAAAAGCAAAGTCTTGTGGTTAATGATCAAAGCACTGCCTATGTGGTGTAGCTTTGTGTATAGCGTTAATTCGCGATCCTCACACCTCGGTATAAGTCAAAAACGGGATAAGTACCATTGGGAGAACCTGACGTTTCTTTCTAGCTATGGGTGATGTCAGTGGCCTATCAACCCTGACATTTATATACTTTTTACCTGTGTGGTTTTTGGAATGTGAGCCGCCTCGGATATAGGTCTGATAGGACCGAGAAACGTGTGTTCAGGAATAGCCAATCCTCAAAAGTAAGAGAGGACCGACCCAAACGATTCCAAGGATCGCTGTGTGTGGTCCTGAGACATTTGCTAGAGTGTCTCGAACGGAGAGGAGCTTGCCCCTTGCCTCGACTCATGACGGAAATCCAATTTCCAATATGTGATAATTCGGTTTTATTTGTAGAACCCAGTATGGTGACATAGTAGATGGTAGCTATGCCGTCTATGATTGATACTTATGATTGAAATTGTTTTGAAACTATACACTTATAGTAATATCAAAATAATCTGTTTTTAAACGTATCAAGCATTATTTGGCTATTATAAGGTAAAACCCTATCCTCCGACTTGCGTTGCATTGTGTGATGGGACCTGGGTCTTATATTAGCTTCATTTTTCTTTATTTAACATTGCGCCGTTCGTTTTATGCACTGGTATTCTTGGAAGGAAACACGTTTCGTGTTATACGGCGTGGTCCCTTGATTTACCTAACTTTAAAAATAAAGATTAATAACTGTTTTAGTTCTCACACCCTCACATGACTGACCTGGAGTTTATTGTTTTAACCTAAACTCTGGGTGCCCTTATTTTCGACACAGGCAGCTAGTAGTTTTGGTTTTGCAGATTTATATTCATAGGATCCTGGTTTACAGCTAGAATGATATTCGGAAAGCTCTGTATCCGTATATCTCCTTTCAGTTGTGTGTTGTATTATTTTTCCATTGTTATGTATTTAAATGTAATTTAAATCTATGATATTTGTCAAATGTGTAATATTTATTCATACTCTGTATATTCTTGTATTCTGATGTAATTGTTGTAATAAACAATGAAATGTTCTTCTGTTTACGTTCTGATTGGTCTTGTCCTCAAAGCAATCTGTTCTTTCCTTCATAGGGAAGTTTGGGTTGTTATATCTATTTATCCATTTCGTTACACAAAATCCTTTCAATGTCGTTACTATAACATATTTTGGATTTTTCATTAGCTTTTACCCAAAATATGATAAGTATTTCCTTCTCTGAAAAATCTTCTTTCCATCCCATTACAACTCGGTTATTATCTTGAATGAATTCCATTCAAGGAGTAATCACTTTATAAAACATAAAACAAATTTATATTATCGATTTATTTTTGTATAATATATAAATTGAAAATTGGAAATCCAGTCTCATTTATGAAAATAAATTTTATAACTTAACCGTGTCAATTCGTTTGACAAATCAACGTCTAAATAAAAATGTAGATTTTTAGGCCATTTGCTGCCAATAACTCAATCAATACCGTCTATTGGTTAAAAACATCACATCAATGTTGAATTTCAATTCAACGTTCAATATATAATCAACCATCAACATTCAATCAGAATCTAATATTGTTTAGGGTAAACAGTTCATATTTGAATAATATGGAAAATAAAACAACAAATAAAATATTTGAGGAATCTGGTCGGATCCCTCCAACCTGTCCTTCCCTGCATCACCGATCATAAAAATATTTGATAATAATATATTAAACAAATATTAAAACAAATCATCCAATACGACATAATATAAATGTCGCCAATCATTAAACAATCAATAAGCAACCAAGGCATCCAATCATCCAAATATTATTGTCAATGATAAACTATATTTTTATATGAATGTAACACATCATAGTATTCCAGAAAAATGTGAGAATTAACTCACATTATTTTTGATTCTATGATTTCTGCGTTATTTTGTTTAATTTTAAACATGTGTTTAAAATTAAATGAAAATCCCAATTATTTCCAAAATTTTCTGAACTAGTTGAGTGGCGTAATGCTTTTCACTGTGATTCCAACGTGGCCACTTTCATTCAATTTTGTTACTATATGCAGAAGTTATACTTAGTATTAGTTCATGGTTAAATTTAAAATGATAATAATCCCTTCAATTATGACTTTATCCAACTAATAACTTGTTTTAGCGATAACTGGGCCAATCATTTTTGTTTGAAACAGTTCCTATGGTTCATTCAGCATCTTCCCCACAATATTGTTTCAACCATCCTGAACCCATGTCTTCAACCTGCATCGTTCCAGAATACAACCTAATTCACTAAATTTAATTAGATTAACTGACCTTTATTTAATAATAAAATACATACCTAATTACTTCTTATATAAAATAGTAGCCGACTTTTGTTTTCGTTCTACAACTTCGAGAAGCTTTCCATCCCCTTCGAATCCCGTTCAAGAATACCACATCTTTTAATAATTTAAATTAAATAATAATTCTTAATTAAGCTTAATTAGCAAACTAATTACTTTAGTTAGGGTAAAACAATCAGGCTGATTCTTCTTTGATACCATCTGCTCTCGACTTTTTCTTTGTTCATTCCTGTTACATGTTCTTCGTTCTTCACCCACACAAAGCTTCTTCTCGACTTCAACATCCCCAGCCGCGCCACACCATGGTCGAACGCTGTCCGATCATAAACTGCCACTCAGCTCGCCTCATCCAATTTCCCTATCACGTGAAATATGATCGAACTCGGCCTCTTCCTTATTCTCGAATTCGAGCTCAAACCCGACATCTTTCAGGCCAGATTCCGGCTTTGACAGAGCTCCAGAATGCATTGCAACCGTTTACATCATCAATCTCAACAAGATGAATAATTTCGTTGTTGAATGTTTTTGAATTTAATCGGTGGACTTAAGGATATTTGAGAAAGGATTTTGGAGTTTATAGGCCATTTTTTGGTGAAGGAATTGGCAAATGAATTTATATCGGAGTCAGCTTGGTTGGCAAGGAAGAAAATAATTGGGATGTCAGACTCGTTTACCATGAAATGATGGTGCTTTGAAAAAAAACGAAGGTTGATGTTGTAATGACCCAGTTTTTGTCGACTTTGGTTATCGCCATAAACTCCATGACGACTAACCAAACATCGAAAAATACCGGAAAGTTAATAGAAAGAAGTTAGAGGGTGAGGATAGATAAGATAGAAACTTAGAATAGAAGAAGAAGAAGAACGTACATCATCAGAGTAACACGAATCTCACAGAGGAACGAACAACATATAATAGATAACATATCCTTGAAATAAAATCAGTATATGTATACAGTACAACACAGCGAAATAACTATAGCTATATAATCCTAAAGCCTCCTGCTCCAGCTCTTCAAGTACCTGTAAAATCCTGACTACTTGACTACCCGTACAAAATTGGGCACCCAAGAGTTTAGGGAAAACAAAACAAAATAAACTCCGGGTCAGTCATAGGACTGGTGTGAGTAAATCAGTTTAAAACAATTTGAACAAGTAAAAGATATGTCATAAGACCACTCCATATAACGGAACGGGTTTTTCCCTTATGAGAATCCAAAATATCTTTATATCAAAAACCTTTTGATATTATAATAATGTCTACCAACCGCAATATATAAATCTTCTAGTAGAAACGCTTTCATCTCACGTTCTACATATATAGTATACAATCAAAACCGCAAGCAGTACTGGGTAATGGATTTCCAACTACGAAAAGGTATGGAACCACCTTTCGCTAGTGTACCTCTAGAGAGGAATACACTGGATTCAACAAGAACATCTTGCAACCCAGCCACATATGACCGACCACTCATTTCGCTGAGTGTATCGAATGCATATCACCAACGGTTGGGATCAGCAACCGTTTCCCGAATGGGTCAGCATCGACAATATATTTTTAGAAGTAAATGAAACTCTAGATCAGGTGATTATACACCCTAATAAGTGCGACCTACATAGCCATGTTGCCTGTCCAATTTCTGTCATTTCCCGGTTGTGAGGCTAGAAGCTATGCTTATCTCTGATAGAACACACGTTTATTCACTTTGAATGTCACATCGTCATACCCGCCAAATCACAAATTGATTTCCCCAAAAATTCCATGGGTATACAGCTAAGAGAAATGAATTCCTCCACCACCAAACATAAATACGTTTGAAGAGATCAACTTACGCAATCTATTAAATATACTTTGTCAGACATTCTTCCATACGGGTCGTCCTGGGACTGGACAAACCAAAGGCACTATTCAGTACAACCATCTTAGGCAATCTTTACCTAAGATTTATAAACAGCCCTTGCACTTTACTCCGTCTTCAATTATCTTTGGCATAGATGATTCACAACGCTTGTGCCAATACAGAGTGGTTCTTTGGATAATAATCCAACCGGTCTCTCCATGTTAACAACGTTAAAATGGTCAAAAACTTCGATAGTCGGTGAGTTAACTATCAAAGAAAAACACGTGTGCAAACAACGATATTATTTCCAAATGGAAATTATATCGATCAATCATCATAGAACATTTATCTCTTTAGTTCATTAATTTACTTATCTCCTGTTTCCATATATTCTAAATTCTTATTTTCTATTATCAGAAGACTTTCTGATTCTCGTTTGGAAAACATTTCCAAAACTCCTTCACTATCAAACCTTACCATTCCTTAGTTAAGAAGAAAGTCAATCAAGTTGGGTATAATTACCTCTCAGAGCTTAACTGAACAATCGTTTTAACTTTGAAATAGTCAAAGTTTATCTTTTAAATCTTTAACAAACTTCCTTATGAAACTCTCGGATTCTATTTACGAATCCACTTCTTTATTGAAAACATTGGTTATAACGATAACGTTATATTCCCTACTTTCGAATTATCTAACTTCAAATTATAACTTCCATTTATTACTTAGTTCGAATAATTAAACAAACACCAATTCATTAATATATTCTCTTGATTTAAGAACCGGAAAGCATAAATACTTTCCCGAATTTGATATAATCGAATTCGACTTATAACTCTCTTTCGAGAAATATCTATTTGATTAACTCTTCTTTGAATAACCTATATTCGATTATCTCTCTTCGAGTAATTTATATTCGATAACCCTCTTCGAATAACTTATATTCGATTAACTCACTTCGAATAACTTATATTCATTCAACTCACTTTGAATAACTTATATTCGATCTCTTTCTTTCGAATACGCTATATTCGATAATCTCCTTTCGATTAAACTATAATCGATAACTCCTTTCGATTTAACTAACATCGATTAACTCCTCTAACTCTATTCGAATAAACTATATTCGATTAACTCCTTTAACTCTATTCGAATAAACTATATTCAATTAACTCCTTTAACTCTATTCGAATAAACTATATTCGATTAACTCCTTTGGATTTACTCATTTGGATTAACTCGGTTTGATTAACTCAACTTGACTAACTTAATTTAGTTAACTCGACTTATTTAACTCAATTTGTTTAACTCCTATCAAATAACTAATATTCGATTAACTTATACTCGAATAACTAATATTCGATTTACTCGATTGGACGAACTTAACTCGACTAACCAGACTCGATTAACTCGACTTGACTAACTCGACTTGACTAACTTGACTCGACTAGCTCGACTCGACTACTTGGTTTGACTAACTCCTTTCGAATAACTCCTTTCGACTAACTCCTTTCGATTAACTATAATCGACTAACTCCTTTCGATTAACTATAATCGACTAACTCGACTCGACTAACCATGTTCGTTTAACTTGACTAACTCGACTAACTTTCGAATACCATATTCGATTTACTAACTTTCGAATAACATATTCGATTTACGTGTTTCGAATATCTAAATTCGATTAACTCCTTCGAATACTAAATTCGATTAACTCCTACGAATACTAAATTCGATTTAACTCCTTTTCATTAACTCTATTTATTTTTCCCAATAAATATTCTTTTATTCTATTTATTTTCTAAATAAATATTCCTTTAATTTAATTCTATTGATTTAACAAGTAAATATCTCTTTTATAATCAATTTATTTAAAAAATAAATATTTCCTTTATCTTTCTATTTATAAGTGTTTTACAAATATCTCCTTTTCGATTTCATTTGTAAAGGTTTTACAAATATTTCTCTTTCGATTTCATTTGTAAAGGTTTTACAAATATTTGTATTTCTATTTCACAAATATATCCTTGTATATTTGTTTTCACAAATATTTCCTTGTATATCTTTATTTATTTTCTAAGTAAATAATTCGTTTACGATATCCTATTTATTTACTAAATAAATAATTCGTTTAATATCTCCTATTTATTTAATAAATAAATATCTCCTTTATAAAATCTTATGTATTTACAAATATTTCCTTTTATAAATATTTCATTTATTAAGATTTCCCTTTATTTATAATTCCATTTATAAATATTCTCTTTTATAAAATCTTATGATTTTACAAGCATTTCCCTTTTTATAAAATCTTTTGATTTTATAAATAAATTCCTTCTTTAAAAGCTTTGGATTTTTAAAATAAATCCCTTTTATAAAATCTTCTTTGATTATATAAATATTTTCTCCTTTATAAAATCCTTTGATTTTGTAAATAATTTATTTTCAATATTCACTTTGAAAATTCTCTTTTCAACATTCCGGTATGCTTGGGCATTTAACATATCAAATCATGTTGACCAATATCATCCAAGAACACATAATCGACAACAGATTATATATCACATCATATATTGCAGTATATGAACAGAACAATATTATAAATATTGAGGAACCCAGTTGGGTCCCTCCAACCTGTTTCCCTGCATCACAGATGTTAACAAGCACGAATATAAAATATTCTGTTAAACAGAATCAATATTCGATTAACGATATATATATCATTATATATGATTTCAATCAATACACAAACAATTCAACCAAATAGTTAAAACACAACAATCAATCATCATTTATCAGTTCTAAATATACGTTATAAAAATAGAACTGTTCAGAGTTGGTGAGTTTTACTCACAATTTGATGGTCGATGATTTTTCCGTCGTTTTACCTAATTTTAAACAAACGTTTAAAACTAGATAAAATTCTGATTAGTTCCAAATTATTCCGAGCTAGCTCGGTCGTGAAGATATCATTCTTACGAGTCCAACGACTCTAGTCTCGTCAGATTCTGTCAATGTATGAACAATGTACGATGGTTATAAGATTTGATTATACTATACTTCTCAAATGATTAATTAACAAGTTAATTATCTTAATAATATTCACCTTTAATTACCACCCATTTAGTCATGCTAAACTTCTTTCTCCCTCGACCAAGTTTTCCCGCAATGGCCTGTAAGCCATTTTCAAACCTTCCTGACCTTCTCTAACTTCCCAACTCTTCACGAAATTTTCCACAATCTCCACGACATAACAATGAACTCGGCCTCATCATTTAGTCACAACCAAAAACCCAAGCTTATGATTACTTAATTAATTTTAACTTTAATCACTTTATAAACCCACGACCTCCTTTGTCTTCTACATCCCAATATTCCACAAACCTGACTCTCTTTCCAGCAATTTGAACGCACTCTAGTTCTCAACATCATGCAACTATTATCCTCCTACACCCTTCTATGTATGCACCACCACCCAGTTCCACTATCATATATTCAAACTTACCAAAGCATTTCAACTTCCCTCCTAGAACTCAACTACACTATAATCACGCATCCCATACAAACAAAACAGGCTAACCTTTCCGGCTCGAGCTTTTAAAGCTCGAGTTATAATTCCAGGAAATACAAAGGACACAAGTCTGTCCCTCACCATTTAAATCCATAAATCGCAGTTTTTTGGTGTATTCCCCTTCTTGCCAAAATCCACTCTTAATACCCATAACCGCCACCTGTATACACATCTTCTTCAATACCTTATTTTGCTCTGCTCCAGTATATATTTCATACTTTCCGATGCACTTACCAGTTTGCTTTTGTCTGTATAGGAGGCTAACCCAACTTTGCACCAAATTTTCTGTTCACTGCAAAACTGTCTCCTCGTTTCTTTCTTACCACCGTGAAGCTTCAGACCTTGTTGCCATAACCAGATCTGAATATTTCCGTCTTCCCGTTATTGCTGGAACCCGCTCCTCTCTGTCTTTCCATGAAACTCCAAACAAACACACCACCATCCCTCTCGTTCAACCCTATACAAGCTCCTCCTTTCTCTTATCCATGTTTTGACTTCTCCTTCATTGTCGATGCTCCACAGCAGCCTTCCCCCTTCATTAAAACCGTGACCATCTGCTCCTGTTCCTAGACAGAAACCAGACCCTCTCGCCACTCTCCGTACATCTTAAACTCGCACACTCCGAGCCCTAGGGTTTTCAATAGAAACTTGACCTCATGTTTTTAGAAGAGAAGATGGCAGCTCAATTTCTGCTTAACTTCGGTGAAGAATGAATTAGGTTTTTAGGGATGGTGTGAACGCATATTTATAGGGTTGGATTTCTAGATATTTTGTGTACAACCTTGCTGTAGTGTTTTTAACTTTCGGTGCATATTGATTTGTGCAAGTTATGGTACGACATTTCTAGCTTGCAAGTGTTTTTGCTTAATTTTCTTTTCCTTAAGTAAGCATAT
Organism: Allium sativum; assembly: GCA_030737875.1. Classification (NCBI taxonomy): domain Eukaryota; kingdom Viridiplantae; phylum Streptophyta; class Magnoliopsida; order Asparagales; family Amaryllidaceae; genus Allium; species Allium sativum. The sequence continues at coordinate 7,422,613 of CM060926.1, read as the reverse complement.
TTACATCTAGCTTATATGTATAAGTGATTGTAACTCACAATAAATAGTTGCAGTTAAGCTAGGATAGGATGGAACGTGTATTGGTAGGGGGACGTGCCGTATAATTTAGCCCAAAGGATATATGGACATTTAGTGAGCGTATAATAATCCTACCCTACTCATTTACAGACTGTTATAGACAAAAATAAAAATATTTTTGTGACGGGCAATGTCCCACGATCCCAAAAATATAATAATATCGGTAGGTTAACTCATATTGTGAAACCCCCGAAATATTGATATAGGGTGCAAAATACTCCAAATAAAAAGTTGCGTGTTTAATTAATTAAAAATTACAGTAAAATTCTAAAAATTAATTTATCACTACATCTCAAAAGAACCTTGTCTAAATTCGAAACCGGTATCCAGTTATATCGAATAAACCGTTACGGTCGGTAAACGATTCTATAGCGATTATTTTAAAATTTGATTTGAACGCAAATCAAAATCTACACGACGAAATCCCGATTTTTCTCTTCCATCAGAAAAATATACGCCACCAGCTCTGAATGTTTCTTGTTTCACAAAAATCCGACTTGAAACGGCTTCTGTATATTCGTTTAAAGTTCGAATCGTCAAATTACGAACTTCAGCGCCATTACGAGCTCGATTATAATTATAATATAATTTATACGTTCAACCATCGTTAATTAAATATATTCGTTATCGTAATTCAATTCTAAACTGAATTATATATTTTGAATTTGCCCAATTCACACCATATTGCCATTTCAGCTAATTCTGATTATCTTAGAATTTAAAATATTATTTAATTATTATATTAATTAAATATTCAATATTGTTTAATTTAACGACCATTTAATTCTCGGATTCACCATATAAATAATTAAATAAATTAATTATACATCGCTGAAAATACGGGTCATTACATTCTTTCCCCCTTAAAATAATTTTGTTCTCGAAATTGCTAAGGTAGAAAACAAACCCTATCGACCGGTTAGAACTTATTTGTTCACTTTTTAACTCCAGTTTTCAACTGGACCAATTTAAATCCAATTAAATTATTAATTAATTCTTATCAATGAAATTTTTTGAAAATACTGAAAATTTTCTAACACCTTAATTTTTCGAAAAATTTCTCCAGCATCTCCTTTGTACTGGTCAATGGCTCAAACTCCAACTCGCCACTCTGGGCCATCTCCAACCCAAAAGAAAATCAAACAGCCAAGCGGCTTGCCAATTCGGCTCATAAATCTTATATCCAATAGAAATATAAATTTGTACCTTTTTGTCGGGCATATTATTATATTCTCCCACCTGTTATCAATTCAGAAGATATAAGGGTCATCCCAATCAAATTCCAATCTGTTTTTATTCACAAATCCAACCATTCGCTTATACCTAAGTCGAATTCAATTTCAAATTAAAGTTCCATTCTCGATTTCAAATTCTTAACTCCATTATCCAATGACATTTCAAATTCAAATCTCACAAAAGCAATTTGTCTCGGTACCACTCTAATCTAATTAAATTTTAATTGCCACTTAACTGATTTCAATTCAATTCCAGCTCGGTTTCATAAATTTCTATTTAAATTTGTTTTTAATTCAAACAGTCTTTTTCCTGGGAGTTTTAAATAACTTTGCTTTTCTCAAAAATCAAACCTTCCTTTTCAGGATTCAAAACAACTTGTTTTTCTCAAAACAGTTCAAAATGAATACCTTTGGTAGTAATCCGTCACTTAGAACTTGAAAATGAACACTGATGATGTGGCCATCATCATCAGAGTTATTTCCTAGCTATCAAAGTGAGTTCAATACTATATCACTTTTTAAAACTCATATTTAAACATTTCCATTTTGAATTTTATTTCAAAATATCCTTCCAATGTTTGTAAAACAATTTAAAATCTCCCAGGATTTTAAAATCCTCATATACTTAATTTAACACCATTTACAAACACCTTTCAAATTCCAGGGTTTAAATTTCAGCTCTGATTTTAATTTCAGATTTAATTCAATTCATTATGCTTATCTGAATTCTGATCGATTATTTACATAACCATTTCACATTTTTATAATCTTATTCGATTATAATAACAACCAATATATCCAATATATATATATATATATATATATATATTCATTCCAATATACATATCTTCTCTATATCAAAATATAATTTGGGTAAAATTATTTCGTTACCCTCTTCTCAAAACATATCGTGTCGACCCTTCGTATTCGAGTGTTTAGAAACTCCTACCGATACATTGGATCAAACTGATCGATCAGAACCCATAAACAACTCAACCAATAAATCTACACCATATAAAATCATTTTATATCAAATAACAAATACGTTCACTCGTATATATACACTCAAACTCAATCTAGGGTGTTACTAACCGCATCTCTACTGAGTCATGCCACAGAGCCAAGGTAATACTTAACCTTAAGCTCTGATACCAACTGTAACGACCCAGTTTTTGTCGACTTTGGTTATCGCCACCGAAAAATACCAGAAAGTCAATAGAAAGAAGTTAGAGGGAGAGGATAAATAAGATAGAAAATTAGAATAGAAGAAGAACATACATCATCAGAGTAACACGAATCTCATAGCGGAACGAACAACATATAATACATAACATATCCTTGAAATAAAATCAGTATATGTATATAGTAACATTATCAGAGTACAACACTAACAACACAGCGGAAATAACTTTAACTATATAATCCTGAAGCCTCCTTCTCCAGCTCTTCAAGTATCTGTAAAATCCTGACTACTTAACTACCCGTACAAAATTGGGCACCAAAGAGTTTAGGGAAAACAAAACAAAATAAACTCCGGGTCAATCATGGGACTGGTGTGAGTAAATAAGTTTAAAATAGTTTGAAAAAGTAAACGGTATCTCATAAGACCACACTATATAACGGAACAGGTTTTTCCCTAACGAGAATCCTAAATATCTTTATATCAAAAACCTTTTTATATTATAATAATGTCTATCAACCACAATATAATAATCATCTAGCAGAAACGCTTTCATCTAACGTTCTATATATATATAGTATACAATCAAAACCACAAGCACGTATTGGGTAATGGATTTCCAACTACGACAAGGTATGGAACCACCTTTCGCTAGCATACCTCCAGAGAGGAATACATTGGGTTCAACAAGAACATCTTGCAACCCGGCCACACATGACCGACCACTCATTTCGCTGAGTGTATCGAATGTATATCACCAACGGTTGTGATCAGCAACAGTTTCCCAAATGGGTCAGCATCGACAATAGTTTTTTAGAAGTAAATGAAACTCTAGATCAGGTGATTATACACCCTAATAGGTGCGACCTACGTAGCCATGTTGCCTGCCCGATTTCTGTCATTTCCCAGTTCTGAGGCTAGAAGCTACGCTTATCTCTGACAGATCACACGTTTATTCACTTTGAATGTCACATCGTCATACCCGCCAAATCACAAATTGATTTCCCCAAAAATTCCATGGGTATACAGCTAAGAGAAATAAATTCCTCCGCCACCAAACATAAATACATTTGAAGAAATCAATTTACGTGATCTATTAAATATACTCTGTCAGACATTCTTCCATACAGGTCATCCTGGGACTGGACAAACCGAAGGCACTATTCAGTACAACCATCTTAGGCAATCTTTACCTAAGATTTATACAACAGCCCTTGCACTTTACTCCGTCTTCAATTATCTTTGGCATATATGATTCGTAACGCTTATGCCAATACAGAGTGGTTCTTTGGATAATAATCCAACCGGTCTCTCCATATTAACAACGTTAAAATGGTCAAAAACTTCGATAGCCGGTGAGTTAACTATCAAAGAAAAACATGTGTGCAAACAACGATATTATTTCCAAATGGAAATTATATCGATTAACCATCATAGAACATTTATCTCTTTAGCACATTAATTTACTAATCTCCTGTTCCCATATATTCTAAATTCTTACTTTCTATTATCAGAAAACATTTCTGATTCTCGTTTGGAAAACATTTCCAAAACTCCTTCACTATCAAACCTTACCATTCCTTACTTAAGAAGGAAATCAATTAAGTTGGGGGATAATTACCTCTCAGAGCTTAACTGAACAATCGTTTTAACTTTGAAATATTCAAAGTTTATCTTTTAAATCTTTAACAAACTTCCTTATGAAACTCTCGGATTCTATTTACGAATCCACTTCTTTATTGAAAACATTGGTTATAACGATAACGTTATAATCCCTACTTTCGAATTATCTAACTTCAAATTATAACTTCCATTTATTACTTAATTTGAATAATTGAACAAACACCAATTCATTAGTATATTCTCTTGATTTAAAAAACGGAAAGCATAAGTACTCTACCGAATTTGATATAATCGAATTCGACGTATAACTCTCTTTCGAGAAATCTCTATTTGATTAACTCTTCTTCGAATAACCTATATTCGATTATCTCTCATCGAATAACTTATATTCGATAACCCTCTTCGAATAACTTATATTCGATTAACTCACATCGAATAACTTATATTCGATCAACTCACTTCGAATAACTTATATTCGATCTCTTTCTTTTGAATACGCTATATTCGATAATCCCCTTTCGATTAAACTATAATCGATAACTCCTTTTGATTTAAGTAATATCGATTAACTCCTTTAACTTTATTCAAATAAACTAAATTCGATTAACTCCTTTAACTCTATTCGAATAAACTATATTCGATTAACTCCTTTAGCTCTATTCGAATAAACTATATTCGATTAACTCCTTTGGATTTACTCATTTGGATTAACTCGGTCCGATTAACTCATCTTGACTAACTTAACTTAATTAACTCGACTTATTTAACTCAACTTATTTAATTCCTATCGAATAACTAATATTCGATTAACTTATATTCGAATAACTAATATTCGATTTACTCGATTGGACGAACTTAACTCGACTAACTCGACTCGATTAACTCGACTTGACTAACTCAACTCGACTAACTTGACTCGACTACTTGGTTTGACTAACTCAATTCGATTAAATCCTTTCGAATAACTCCTTTCAACTAATTCCTTTCGATTAACTATAATCGACTAACTCCTTTCGATTAACTATAATCGACTAACGCGACTCGACTGACCATGTTCGTTTAACTTGACTAACTCGACTAACTTTCGAATACCATATTCGATTTACTAACTTTCGAATACCATATTTGATTTACTCGTTTCGAATATCTAAATTCGATTAACTCCTTCGAATACTAAATTCGATTAACTCCTTAGAATACTAAATTCGATATAACTCCTTTTCATTAACTCTGTTTATTTTTCCCGATAAATAGTCTTTTATTCTATTTATTTTCTAAATAAATATACCTTTAATTTAATTCTATTTATTTAAAAAATAAATATCTCTTTTATAATCTATTTATTTAACAAATAAATATTTCCTTTATCTTTCTATTTTTAAGTGTTTTACAAATATCACCTTTTCGATTTCATTTGTAAAGGTTTTACAAATATTTCTTTTTCGATTTTCATTTGTAAAGGTTTTACAAATATTTCTCTTTCTATTTCTGTTTCACAAATATATCCTTGTATATTTGTTTTCACAAAAATTTCCTTGTATATCTTTATTTATTTTCAAAATAAATAATTTGTTTATGATATCCTATTTGTTTACTGAATAAATAATTTGTTTAATATCTCCTATTTATTTAACAAATAAATATCTCCTTTATAAAATCTTATGTATTTATAAATATTTCCTTTTATAAATATTTCATTTAAAAGATTTCCCTTAATTTATAATTCCATTTATAAATATTCTCTTTTATAAAATCTTATGATTTTGTAAGCATTTCCCTTTTTATAAAATCTTTGTATTTTATAAATAAATTCCTTCTTTAAAAGCTTTGGATTTTTAAAATAAATCCCTTTTTTAAAATCTTCTTTGATTTTATAAATATTTTTACCTTTATAAAATCCTTTGATTTTATAAATAATTTATTTTCAATATTCACTTTGAAAATTCCTTTTCAACATTCCGGTATGCTAGGATATTTAACATATCAAATCATGTTGACCAATACCGTCCAAGCACACATAATCGAAAACAGATTACATATCACATCATATATTGCAATATATGAACAGAACAGAACAGTATTATAAATATTGAGGGACCCAGTTGGCTCCCTCCAACATGTTTCCCTGCATCACAGATGTTAACAAGTACGAATATAAAATATTCTATTAAATAGAATCAATATTCGATTAACGATATATATATATATATATATATATATATCATTATCTATGATTTCAATCAATACACAAACAATTCAACCAAACAGTTAACACACAGCAATCAGTCTTCATTTATCAGTTCAAAATATACGTTATAAAAATAGAACTATTCAGAGTTGGTGAGTTTTACTCACAATTTTTTGGTCGATGATTTCTCCATCGTTTACATAATTTTAACAAAATGTTTAAAACTAGATAAAATTTTGATTAGTTCCAAATTATTCTGAGCTAGCTCGATCGTGAAGATATCATTCTTACGAGTCCAACGACTCTAGTCTCGTCAGATTCTGTGAATGTATGAACAATGTATGATGGTTATAAGACTTGATTATACTATACTTCTCTAATGATTAATTAACAAGTTAATTATATTAATATTATTCACCTTTAATTACCACCCATTTAGTCATGCTAAACTTCTTTCTCCCTCGACCAAGTTTTCCCGCAATGGCCTGTAAGCCATTTTCAAACCTTCCTGACCTTCCCTAACTTCCCAACTCTTCACAAAATTTTCCATAATCTCCACGACATAACAATGAACTCGGCCTCATCATTTAGTCACAACCAAAAACCCAATCTTATGATTAATTAATTAATTTTAACTTTAATCACTTTATAAACCCACGGCCTCCTTTGTCTTCTACATCCCAGTATTCCATAAACCTGACTCTCTTTCCAGCAATTTGAACGCACTCCAGTTATCAACATCATGTAACTATTATCCTCCTACACCCTTCTATGTATGTACCACCACCCAGTTCCACTATCATATATTCAAACTTACCAAAGCATTTCAACTTCCCTCCTAGAACGTAGCTATCACTATAGTCACGCATCCCATACAAACAATGCAGGCTGACCTTTTCGGCTCGAGCTTTTAAAGCTCGAGTTATAATTCCAGGAAATACAAAGGACACAAGTTTGTCCCTCACCATTTAAATCCATAAATCGCAATTTTCTGGTGTAAACCCCTTCTTCTTGCCAAAATCCACTCTTAATACCCATAATCGCCACCTGTATACACATCTTCTTCAATACCTTATTTTTCTCTGCTCCAGTACATATTTCATAATTTGCGATGCATGTACCAGTTTGCTTTTGTCTATATAGGAGGCTAACCCTGCTTTGCACCAAATTTTCTGTTCACTGCAAAACTGTCTCCTCGTTTCCTTCTTACACCGTGAAGCTTCAAACCTTGTTGCCATAACCAGATCCGAATATTTCCATCTTCCCGTTACTGCTGGAACCTGCTGCTCTTTGTCTTTCCATGAAACTCCAAACAAACACACCATCGTCCCTCTCGTTCAACCCTATACAAGCTCCTCCTCTCTCTTATCCATGTTTTGACTTCTCCTTCATTGTCGATGCTCCACAGCAGCCTTCCCCCTTCATTAAAATCATGACCATCTGCTCCTGTTCCCAGACAGAAACCAGACCCTCTCGCCACTCTTCGTACACCTTAAACTCGGAAACTCCTAGCCCTAGGGTTTTCTGTAGAAACTCGAACTCACGTTTTTATAAGAAAAGATGGCGGCTCGATTTCTGCATGACTTCAGTGAAGAACGAATTAGGTTTTTAGGGATGGGGGTGAATGCATATTTATAGGGTTGGATTTCTAGATTTGTAGGGTGGAATGAGACAAAACTTGCTGATTTGTTTGACCGTGAGGACACAGATATGACCCGATTTCATAGATTCCCAAGTTTTCAATTTGGTTTTTAAGGAAAAATAGATGATGATTTTTTTAAGGATATTTTTTTCTTTCTTATATACATACATCCACAATATTTGAATTCGAGGTAGCGTATCCTTATTAAGATACGTGGAGATATGAGAATGATTGTTATATGGACAAAATGACACTAAGATTTTGATTTCTGATTTGGCAAAGATATCGTTTCTAATCCTACATCGAGATCTTCCTTCAGATTAGCCAAGATTTTAGTCACAATTTAATTAGATTGGTAATATTTTTACCTAAGACTATTTAAAAATTTGATCAAATAATTTCCAGTAGCCAGAAAAGATATGTTGCGAGATTTTATAAAGATTTGAATTGGATTTTATAGCGCTTTTATACGAGTCGAAAAATGACGTTCAAAAAGCGTCCCTATCAAAATATCTTACGGTTCCAGACTCTAATTAAAACAACGCGACTAACGTTTATAGTTTTGATCGTTATTTTAAATACGCTGGAACAGGTTTCGAGATTTAATTCGAATGTTATTTCAAATTCGTTTTCATACAATAATTTAACATTACGGGTCCAATGAAACTAATTTCGTTGAAATTCATCACTGTTTCAAAGATGGCTATTTTTAACCCGATTAAATTAATATAATATTCATGTTTTCGCCAAAACAACATTAAACTGAATATTTTAACACTCTATTAACTTTCAATTTATTTCAACAACACAAAAAACTATTCAAAAAGAAACTGGTCGAGATAGACGACCGCACCGCTGTTACACCCCGTAATTTTAACAACACTAATGATGATAAATTAAAGAATACTTAATTAAATATTCATAATTAAGTGAAATGGGCTACGCCATTGCGTTCGTCTCGGAATTCTACTTGAGATAGCCACCTGGTTTGCAGAAAACGGACACCGTATGAAGTTATTGAGGTTTGAAGTTTGTATATGCATAAGAAGAATATATATGAATAAAAATAAGTCCACAAATTCAAAACGATTCAAAATCACATGAAGGGCTTAGGCAGTAAAATTCCCGCTATGGGTGTCGACCTAGGGTTCGACACCATCATAGGGGTGTCGACACCCACATCGACACCCACACAGGGGTGTCGACACCTCCTAGATCCAGGGCAGATTCCTGCTTCTAAACGTGGACTGATTTCTAGTCTAGATTCATTAGTTCTAGGCTATAAATAGGACCCTATACCGATTGTTTTCTTCACACAAAAACAATGGAGGACTAGGTGCTGCCTCTGCCTAGACTAAAATAGCTTGTTCTTCTTCTACAACGGGGGAGGGGTTAAACTAATTCAGAGATCAGTGATTCAACATCTGCAATTCCTTTTCTATTTCTTAGATCCAATCATAGTGAGTCTATGTTAATTTTAGATCTGAATACGTAAAAGTTAATCTTTACATGACTATAACCTGGATCTAAGCCTATATCTATTGAATCATGTCAGATCTATCATTATTTGTAGATCTAATTCGCTGTTTAGATCTCATCATGTATGTCCCTATGATGTTAATGGTTAAATCAATGTTATTGTCATAACAGATCTGTTATTAGTTAGATACCTAATTCACTGTTTTGATCTCATCATGCCTTTTTATGATGTCCCTAATATGTTAGAATCAGTTTTACTATCACATGTTCATCAGATCTGTTCCTTTATGCCTATAGTGTCAATATGCCTAACTTTGTCACTAAATATTAGCTTTATGCCTATTTTCTGTCATTTATGTCAACCTGGTTATTATGTTCGTTCCTTTCCTCTTCCCTACTTTTTTCCTTTTTTATTTTTATAGCCAAGCTACCTTTGAGCCTAGGCATGTTGGTGAAATATGCGAGTGCATAAACTTGGGAACGAGGGGAAAACGTTAAATTTGGGAATAACTTATATTGGGAAATTTGGGAATAACTTATATTGGGAAATTTGGGCATAAATTGAATGAAATACATGAATGTGGATTTGGGGCATAAGCCAAACTTTGATTAAAAACCTTAATTTGGGGCATATGGTTCATTATGAACATGACTTGGGAAAGCGGCATGAAAACCTATAACGACATAGGAATAATTGGTTAATAATGAATATGCCTAGAACTAAAGTAATTAGAAACTGTAATCTCACTTAGACACGAGGTTAGATTACACTTGTGGTAGAAGTTTTCCCGGAACCGACCGGCAAATCCAGCGACCACAAGCGGTGAATCTAATGTGAGGGGTCTAAGTGCATAAACACGAGACGTGTTAGGACACGAGGTTAAGCCCGACTTATGGAAGAAGTATGCCCGGACCCAACCGACATATCCAACATCACAAGTTGCAGGCTTAATGTGGGAGGTATAATACATTATAACCATAAATGAATATGGTAATAAACTTGAATACTTAACCTAGTTGAATCCATTAGCACTGTATATGTTAACTTGAATAGGGGTTAAGTAAACTTGTATGAAATAGTGGGAGGGTTATGTATATCTTGGGTTGGTGGGTAATATTTATATATAGGCCCACAAATTAACCTATGGGGCTATTCAATCTTTTACTCTGGTACGTCGTAACCTGTAGAAAACCTAGTCGGGATGCAAGCGTATGCGAAAGCTTGTATCATCTTGTGTGTGGGACCCATTTCAGTCAGTAACCCATATATAGGTATTAAACGAGTACTCCGACTAGGTCGGAGTCGGGGCAAGCTTACTAGGCTGATTGTAAGATATCCAAAAGAGGGGATGGTGTCTGACGGCGCGTTCCATCGGGCTCATGTGCATGCATGGGTCCGCCTGCCTAGGAAAATAAGAAGTTATGGCATCAGTAGGTATGGTGGTGCACATCCTGGAAATGAAGGGTTGCCACTTTAGGAAGTGATACATCCTACTGTGGGACCAGCACAAGGTTTCTACGGAGTAGGGTGACGATTAATTGGGGTAGTAATTAGGGTACATCTAGACTCTGATATGTCTAGGAGCTCGTTATTATCCTTAGGGGTAACTCCGGTATGTTGGGTTGTCTGTTGATTGTATGGGGCTAAACCTCTCACTAGAATTACGCCTAAGTCTACTATTTTATAGTAGTTGGGATCATCTCATTCTAGTTATACTAGTATTGGTGTAGAGAAAGGGAAAGTACTAGAGAAGCGCAATATACTCAATCATGTTTATCTTGTTTACCTTGTCATACCTGCCTTTTATGATGTTATCTCTCTTATCCACTTTATATGCCTGTTATGTCACTTTTACTTATTTATATGCTAAAAGTAACTGGACTCGCTAGAATTTATGTCTGACCTATTTTGTCCTCTTCTCTTTCTCTTCCGTTTCTCCTCAGGTTCTGAGGGTGGGAATACTCGAGCTTAATCAGGACTCTGCCTTCATTTTGCTTGGAGCTGTTTTAGATGTACGCACTACAAGAACAACCGAGATTAGCGATAGATTTTTAACAGCAGAAAATTCTGTTGCTGATTAGCGGCGGATTTCTGTGGGCTTTGTAAGAGAAAATATTTTTGAATTTATATATCATCTTATTATAAATTATTACCGTCGAATACTAATTCTGTCGCTAAATCAGTGGAAACTGCAGTTCTTTACCGTCATATAATATTTAACGCTAAATTCCGTTGCTAATAGAGTCAGATTACCATCGACATAATTTTGAAGCTATTTTCCTGCAATTTTCCAAGAGATTTGAAACGAACTTTTATATTTATTATTTATAAAATGTTTTAAATTTGTGTTATTACTTAGTAATTAATAAGTAAATTTAAATTTTAAATAATTAATGTTAATAATACATTAGTAATTAATAATAAATAATAACTATGAGAAGTAAATAAAATTCAATAGTTAATGATGATTAAATTTTTTTGAAAATTAATGCTGATTAATTATTAATTACTATATAATATAAATAAGAGGTAATAGTAATTAATAAAATACATTGTTGTTCGATGTTTATTAAATTTGTTTTGATAATCAATGATTATTTAATAGTCTTTAATACGATTAATTTAATTAATATCAAGAAATTATTAATACATATTTACTTTTAAAAAATTGATTTGTACGTATTATTTGATAAATAATTAGTTATTAAGAAAAAAAATGATCTAAGATTAAAAATAAGAAGTTAGATAAATATTAAAGAATTTCAAAATTCAAAAAAATTCAAACATTAGCACATAAGTTATTATTTTCATGCATATTAATGTACTATTAAATAATTAATAATTGATATGTGATAGTTAATATAAGTATATAATAGGTATTATAAATTAATATCTACTATTAATAATTAGTTGTTGGTAATCTATAATTAATAATAAATATTTAGTTAGTGATTAATTACAGCTGAGCATAAGATCTAAGTAGTGCACTTATCTCTAATAAATTGTGAGACAACACATTTTCAGTTTATAAAGATCAGAATTTAAACTGTAAGATTATATATACATATATAATATCATGTTCTTTTATACTGGTGTATAATGTGATTTCAGTATACATGTTTCCTAAATTCAATAAGTATTGCAATTATCTCTAATATAATATGAGACAACACATCCTTAGTTGTTCGAGGTTTAACTTTTTAGTAACATTTATCATGTAGTTTATTGGAAATTTTGTTTCATAAAATAAAATAAAAGAATAATATTTGAATTTTATTGGAAATTTTCTTAAAAGTCAATAATTAAACTACTTATATTGCTTGCTATTGTGTGGTTTGTTTCAGTCTCCCTCCTAGTTTCCTCCATTTTTTCATTTCCCGCTTAAGTCCTTAACCCTAAATTAATTCAATTCCCTCCAAGGATCTCTATTCTTTCGCCGCCTCCCTCATTTCACCCAAAACATAAATCGATTCCAAAGTATTCCTCCTTCCTCCTAGTTTCAATTCATTCGCTCCTCATTCTTCTGTTTTCCTCACCGATAACCCTAGCTTTTCCCATCGCTGGTTTACTGTTTTTAGCTATTCACTTGAGCCCCGTTTAGATCTAAACTTCCTTACCCTTCTACCAGCCTTTTTCAACTTCTCTGATGAACCGTCTTTGTTCTCTTCTCCATCAGACTTTTGGATCTGCCTTCACAAACACCTTGCCATAGTTTCAACCAATTCTTTCGTCGTTAGCCCTTGTTTACAACGGATCTAGCATTTCTTGGGTCGATTTTTCAAGATTAGTGGTTGTCGCATGCTTCTCATTCGGTCTCTATAGCGCGGATGAAAATGGTCTGCGTTTGATTTTGATTTTTGTATAATGGGTGAGTTTCTTGTTTTCATTCTATTCATCCGCTTTTGGCCTCTTAAAAATCTAGGATACCATTCTATATAATTTGTTCTACATGTAAGTAAATAAATAAAATTTGCAGATTAAATTGCACATTAAATTGGCAGATTTTGATTTTGGTGTAATGGAGATTGCTGGGGAATGGATGCCCGCTAAATAGCAAACCTGGATGTGAATGAATATAGCAGTTTGGAGTCTAAAATACTTTAAAATTTTAGTTTTTTTATCTTCGATGTCCATTGAGTTAAACACAATCTGCCATCTCTATTTGTTTGTTCTCCTAAAGCAAAATATTCAATCTAGATATTCAAGCAAATATGGATTCACGGATGAAGAACACAGATTTTAGTAACTTTAAAATGATATTCTCATAGTTCCTAAGACTCATTTCATGTGAAGAGAGCAAGTTAACTTCTGTGCAGAAGCAAATATTGTAGCAGGTTAGTTTATTGTTGATGTATATAGGTCAGTTTAGTCTTTCGAATGATCATGTTTCCAAATTGTAATTAAAATCCTGGACGAATCTTACCACACACAAATTGAAAACACTCATTCGTGTGAAATCATCATTCTGTCACCTATTTATTTTACAATGTTTGTAGCGATTTTACATTAGTCTTCCATGTTAATTTCTCCTTGCAATAGTACTATAGTAGTAGCATTCAGAGTAGCAACAAAATAATGAGGAATTGTCATATGTACAGAATTGGAAAAGCATCAACTAAATGATGTTCAAAGCATTGAAAATGCAGACTTGGCACTTTTGATGAATACGGATTGTGACGCTTACTGCATGATAAAACAATATTCTGGTCATAACTCTCTTGTTTCAACATATTTTGGTTCATGTCCTGTTTATAAAGTAACGGTGCTTCTTCCAAAAATAATACATTGTATTGGTTGTGCTTAAGAAGAATTCACCTGATCGCATCACTTGGAGTTCCGTTACATCACACCAGCCACCACATACTCTCCATTGCTGCCATAAGTATGTGCCACACTTTAGATTCAAGCCCGAAGCCGAATTCATTAAATTCTAAATGAATCTCAAGTTTGAACGTTTAGTTGCTTCAATTATTTGTCAAATTTAGTTTGATCGGAATTGCTAATGAATTAAATAGTTGAAAAGTTTGAAAGAAAACACAAACTGGTTTACTAATGTGTTTTCCATTTTATTGCTTATATTGCATTCATGTTTGATTGATGTTGTCTTGCATTTATGTTATTACCTTCCTGATGGATGTTTGAAGAATCAAAATGTTTCATTTAATTGATTACTAGATAAATCACCTGAAGTAGATGCTTGTGTTACATAGACACCTAATCAAAGTCTAAACGTTGGGTTTGATTTCATGCTTACTAATACTGACGGATTAGCAAAGGCAAGATGCAAGCACATATTTGATGTATAACCTTCAATTGTTGCAAATTTGATTATTTAAAGTATATTAGGATTTTACTTTGTCATCATTTTGTGAATTGGTCAATTTGTTCGACATGTTAGCACTGCCTAAACCCTTAGTTTTAGAATAAATGTTTTGCTGAAATGTTTTCTTTGTATATCGAAGTAGGCATTACTTCTTTCCAAAGTTCTATTTTCATCTACCACCTTATTGTATTTTAGAAAATGGTGAGGTTCCTATGGTACATTGAAAAGTTGGGCCTGCTTAATGCAGAACACAAGAGTCAACTAGAATGGACAATTTGAGCAAAGGCTTCAATTGCTAAACTATTTGAGCAAGGTTTAAAAAAATAAAATATATTTTTAAGTAATTTTATTACAAGGACATGTATTTTCCTCTATATTTATGTTTTATTTATCATCTATTTTCTTTGGCAGTGGGTTTGCTACAGATACTGTGGCTGCTATGAAATTGATGTATGTATCCATGATGTAAAAATGGCTGTAAAAGTGCTAGCAAATCCTTTACATTGCATGTTTGGCCAAGGAGATGCCAAAGAAGACTTACGATTTGGAAACATCATGTTATTTCGAAGACTAATAGACTATCAGCAGTAGCAGCAGGAGGAGAATCTGAATGTTGTGCCTTGTGCAGTGATGCCATAGAAGTGAATAACTGAAATATGTTGATTTTTTTGGTATTTTTGAATCTTTACATTGATGCATGGGCACAGCCAAGTGTTGTGTTTGTAATGGATATTGTGGTTTTTTGTATGTAATTATTTTTTTAGTTCTAAATTAATATTGTTGACTAATTTATCTTTGTTTTTTTAATATGTTATTTATTTCAGTGTTCATGTTTGAATGTTATTTATTGTGTATATCTCTCTCTCTCTATACATATACATATACATATATATATCATAAGGGGAATAACAGCTGATTACCAACAAAAAAATGAGGTTAAGTTTACTTCAATTTAATATTCATCGCTAATCCCTTGGCAAGTAGTAAGGGTTTACCAACGTCTATTATAAATGATAATTTATTATAAATTAATTATCCATCGGTAAATTGTCGGTAAATAAATTAAAATTAAATTATTAAATAAAATTATATTTTTATCAAATAAAGAGTAAAATGAAGGAAAACTGTCGGAAAACTCATGCTATATTCCGTCGCTAAAATCTGACGCTATTACCATCATGGTTTTTACCGACCACCAAATTATACAGGAAATGCGTCGCTAATCCAATATAGCGACGGATTAGAAGCGGATTACTGTCGTCGCTATTTGCTGTTTTCTTTGTAGTGACGGCTTGATTTCATATCTCTCTACTATGGCTATGTTTTGGGTATTATGGTTCTTTTATTATTGTACTCTGATGTTTTAAGTACAAGAAATAAGTTTTAATGATGTACTGGGTTTTATGCATTTCAGACATATGATGTAACCATGTTTTGAACTACGTTGTTTTCAGCTTAATAAAAATTTAAATTTCGCTGCTATTTTATATCTATCTTGTAAGGTTTCTATTTTTGTTTACCTATAACGCTTCACAAAACTTAATGCATTCTCTTAATGAGTGACATTAACAGACATAGGGTGTCACACTTGGTATCAGAGCTGAAGGTTACCAGATCGGATAAAATATTTTGAAAATTATTTTCAAAAAGGTTATAAAAGGAAACATTTTCAATCTATTTTGAAAAACATATTCCCCTAAGCCATATGTAACATCTTTCGATTCTTTGTTTGAATCCCTTTTCCTTTTCTTTTCAGCATGTCTGGGGAACCTAGTATTCCTGAGGGTCTTACGATACCAGGCTGGTTCCGTAGGTATCTAGAGGCCACGGCACCCTCAGGTGGCCAAGCAGACGTTCCTCCCCCAGCTGCACCCGTTAGTCCCCTTCCTCTTCCTCTGCGAGCAGATGATTTCTCTAAGATCTGCAAAGATTTCTATGCTATGGGTAGAAAGCCATTCCAAGGAACTGAAACTTTCGTGGAGGCAAGGAATTGGCTAAAAGAGACGGAGGATTTGTTTGGAATTTTCGAAGTGGACAATCGTAGGAAGATTCAGTTAGCCGCTTGGCTGTTGAAAGATGAGGCTTCATTCCGGTGGGAAGTGACGCAAGCACGGCGTCCAGTGGAGACTTGGGATGATTTTCGCCAGAGGTTTGAAATGAAGTTTCTTTCTCAAGCTGAAAAAAGCATGCAAATGGAAAGATTTCTAGCACTCAAGCAAGGAGGCATGACTGTCAAAGAGCAAGTTAACAAGTTCAATCAACTGGCGAGGTTTGGGTTGGAACAAGTGGATACTCCACATAAGAAAGCTTTGCGGTTTGCTAAAGGGCTGAATGAACCCCTCCATGGGTTAGCTATATCCCATATTCCGATGGGAGAAACTTTTCAAAGGCTCGTTGATATGGTATTGATGCATGAAGAAGATAAGGCTGAAAAGAAAGAAGTTAAGGTGATGGAAACACAAAATAAGAAAGTATGGCCCAAGAAAGAACAACAACAACAACAACAAAAGAAGAGCGGAAAGAATGACAAGCCTAGGGATAAGAGGAAATGTCACAAATGTGGACGTGAGGGTCATTTGATAAAGGACTGCAAAAGACGTAAGAATGCTTGTTTCAGTTGTGGAGATGTTGGACACTTTTCTAAGGAGTGCCCGAAGAAGCAAGGACAAGGTCAAAGGGCAGGAGCTTCTGGAGGGCAGGTGCATGCTCTCGCAACCAGTTCTCTAGATCGAGGTAGGAAATTTTGCATTAAAAGTTTGATTTATCTTTCCAATCATCCAGTTAGTACTTTTTTTGATTATGGCGCTTTGCATTCATTTATATCTGATTCTGTGGTTGAGTCTCTGCACCTTAGTACTAGTATGGTAGTGGATCTCATTGTTGTCTCAAACCTCATTGGTGGTATGGCTCATTTGTCCATGATTTGTCGGGGTTTGAGAATATCTGTGTTAGGCATCGAGTTTGAGTGCGATCCATCTGTGCTTGGTTTCATGGGCTATGGTTTGATTCTAGGAATGGATTGGCTAGCCATGTATGGTTCCATTCTAGATTGTGAGAGGAGGGTCGTTAGACTTTTGACTTACAATGGGAAGACACTCGAGATTTCTTGTGAGACAAAGGGGTCTGTCATGCTTAGTTTCCTAGAGTCACTTGATGCCTCTATCGATGATCTGCGATCTGTACCAGTAGTCCATGAGTATTATGATGTTTTTGATGAGGTTCGGGAATTACCTCTGATGCGCGAGATCGATTTTCGTATATACTTGGTGGACAATGCAAAGCCAGTTGCATTTCCTGTGCGCCATATGGATCCAAGCGAAAGGAAGGAGCTTAGTAAGCAAGTACGGGAGCTACTTGAGAAAGGGTTTATTAGGCGAAGCATATTTGAATGGGGTGCTCCGGTGGTATCTGCAACTAAGGAGGATGGTTCGCTTCACTTATATGTGGACTAAAGAGGCTTGAATAAGCTCACTAAAGAGAACAGGCACCCACTCCCGAGGATAGATGATCTGTTTGACCAGCCTATTGGTGCATCAGTTTTCTCTCTGTTAGACTTATGCAAGGGATTTCATCAGTTGAGGGTGGCCGAGGACAATATAGACAAGACCGCTTTTAGGGCTCCAGATGGTTTCTTTGAATGGCTCGTTATGCCTTTTGGGTTGACGAATGCATCTGCCTATTTTGTTCATCTGATGAGTAGGGTGTTTCAAGAGTTCCTAAATAAATTTTTTGTGCTCTTTGTTGATGACATCTTAATCTTCTCAAAGTGCGAGGAAGAGTATGCCTTACATATAAGGGAGGTTTTGAAAACTCTGCATGCGCATCAGCTTAAGGCAAAGTTGTTCAAATGTCATTTTTGGAGAAAAGAGGTGAGATTTCTTGGGCATGTGGTTTCTAAAGATGGGATAGCGGTAGACCCCACAAAGGTAGTTGTAGTTCAAGATCGGCAGATCCCAAAGAATGCAACGGAGGTGAGAAGTTTTCTAGGGGTTGGCAGGCTATTATAGTAAGTTCATTAAGGACTTCGCAAAGATATCATCCCCACTCACCAGGCTGACAAATAAGAATTTAACATTTTCGTGGGATATAGATTGTGATCTTGCTTTCCAACGATTGAAGAGGGCTCCGACAACAGCCGCAGTCTTGATCTTGCCCGATGTGAACTAAGTATTTACAGTATACACTGATGCATGTGGTACCGGGCTTAGTGCGGTTCTGATGCAAGAGGGAAGGGTAGTATGTTATGGGGGTAGACAACTAAGAGTTCATAAGAAGAACTACCCTACCCATGATTTAGAGCTAGCTACCACAGTAAGCTAGCTGCCATAGTATTCGCGCTTAAGACTTGGCGCCATTATTTGCTTGGAGAGAAGTTTGAATTATACACCGATCATAAATCTCTCAAGTACTTATTCTTACAGAAAGATCTTAATTTAAGGTAGCAAAGGTGGATGGAGTTCCTAGCATCTTATGACTTCGAGATTGCTTATACCCCTGACCAGGGTAATGTGGTGGCAGACACACTGAGTAGGCAGAGGATGGCCTTAAGTCCTCTGTTTGTGGAGAGGAAAATCTTGGAGTTTATATCGACTTTTGATCCTCCACCGAGTTTATTCCTGGCTTATTTTCATCACTTGAGGTGGACCTACTCTTATGGATCAGACAGGAGCTTCACAACGAGAGGATCCACAGATTTCAGACATCCTTGATAAGCTCAGTAGAGGGGAGACTTCTGGTCACCTCAGTAGATATTCCATAAACGATAGATGGTGGTTGCGACGAGATGGAAGGCTTTCCATTCCCCAAGTCGGGAGTTTGATGAAGACAGTCCTAGAGGAAGCCCATCATTCTAAGATGACTATCCATCCAGGTGGTGATAAGATGTATAAAGACATGAAGAGAATTTTCTTTTGGGTTGGGATGAAGAAAGATGTGGCAGAGTTTGTTTCTCAATGTTAGATTTGCCAGCAAGTCAAGGCTGAGCAAAAGAAGTCTGGTGGTTTACTTCATCCTTTGGAGTTTCCACGGTGGAAGTGGGAGAGTGTCTTTAAGGATTTCATCTATGGTTTGCCTAGATCAAGGAAGGGAAACACCGGTATTTGGGTTGTAGTAGACAGACTTACTAAGAACGCTCATTTCATCCTAGTTAAGAGTAAGAGGACGGCGGCATGGCTGGCAGCATTTTACGTTCGTGAGATAGTCCGTCTTCATGGAGTACCTTCTAGTATCGTAAGTGATCGGGACCCCATGTAATGACCCGCATTGGCAGAGGTATTATAATTAATTAATTTAATTATATAAATAGTGATATAGTGAATTAAATGGTGGTTTAATTAAATAATGGTGAATATTTAATTTAAAATAATAAATTAAATAATATATTAAATTTAGAAATAATCAAAAATATTGGAAATCACAATATTATGTGAATTGGTTCATCCCTAGGATTTAATTCATCTTAGAGTTGAATTATATTGATGAATATATTCAATCGACGTAAGTTTGAACGTATAATTATAATATAATTAAATTCGAGCGCGGAACGACGAGGCAATTCGCTATTTGGCGATTTGAACTTCAACTGAATATACAGGGTTCGTTTTAAACCGGATTTTTGTGAAACAAGAAACTTGTGGAGCTGGTGGAGTATATCTTTCTAGTGGAAGAGAAATTTCGGGATTTCGTCGTGTAGATTTTGAGATATGTCCAAATCAAATTCTCAGAAATGCAGCGTCCTGACCATAACGATTTAATTATATTTTTTATAAGGATTTAAATAGAAATCGAACATCTATATAACTCTGGCGATGTAATATCGAGTTGTAAATCCATATAGGAATATTCTGAAGCTGTACGGTATTCCATGTAAATATAGACGTTAATATTTATATTTAAATATTAAATTTAATTATATTTAAATATATTTATATATTTAAATAGGCTATTTAGAGCTTTAAAAATAAGTCACTTTTGCAAACGAAGTCGGAATTCAACGAAACTAATTTTGTTGGATCCGCAGTGTCAGATTATTGTTAGATTTCTAGTTTTGTGATTATTAGAGTTACTATGTAGTCGTACGGATTTTTAATGTGAAAATAGTCAGTATTTTGATGGTTAAAAATACGCTATGTGAGCAAATGGAGTCTGAATTCGACGAAACAAGTTCCGTTGGGTCTGTAATGTCAAACTCTAGTGGTATGTCCATTTCCATGATTTTTAGACATCGTATGTGATCATACGGGATTTTTAATTACAAATGAAAGTTATGCTTGAATAAGAATAATATAGTAATAATATAAAACCTCCTATAAATAATCTTTTTACCTCATTCTAAACCTAATACTTCTCATTCTAGTCAACGGAATTCATGCCGTCGATTTCCTTTCTGCTCAAATGAAAAACGTGAGATTTAAATTCAAGAAGTATTCAAATAAATTTGTATAAAATACAACGCGTGTATCTATGGATTCTTGAGGTAATCAGCTTCGATATAGTACTCATTTCACGGGTTGTGATTCATGCTTGGGGAGTTCGACGATTAGCAGTAGTTCTTATGGTTTGGGTATGTTTGATTTTGGAGCACTGTTTGAAGAAATAAAGTCTGTAATTGGTTTAGGAGGTGGATTCACTTGTGCTAGCCATTTTTGGTGTGTTTCGATGATGAAATGGAACACGTGAGTTCCTGTAGTTCATGGATCCTCTAGTTCGACGTGATGGAGTGGAGGAAGCCGAGGTGGGTGCAAGTGATACGGGTGTGTTGAGGAGTTGAAGAGGATTCGAAGTGGAAGAAGATGACAGTTTCAGTTTGTGGAATGGTGCGATGTGGAGGGAGTTAGTGATGGAGGAAGCCACAGTAATGGAAGGAGGAAACATTGGAGTTCTTGTTCGATGAAGAAGGATTACGCTGGGGTATTAGCAGTAAGCCAAGATATAATGGTAGTTATGCTATTAATTGAATAATTAGTCCGAATGTTAAGTAAATAAAATGCTGCGTGTTTTGGGAAAATAAGAACCAGGAAGTTGAAGCTTTTGGTTTAATACTGGCATAGGACTCAGATTGAAACAGGAAGAAGAATTACTGTAAAGTGGATTTGAAGTTGTTCGACCAGGGTATATTTGCATAAGCCAAATTCATATGAACGATAAATAAAAGGAAATGGCGAGAATACTGGGTAGGGTGATGAAGCAGGCTACTTCTTTGGTAATAACTGTAGATCGAAATTGATGAGAAGTGTTGTGTATACGTGAAGAGATAAGTAGTTCGAGAGTTATTGTTTGATGATGGGTTGGAAGCCATCGACAAGAGGTGATGTTTGATGATGGGTTTAGATGGAGTTTAATGCGATGGATAAAACAGACAGCAGCTAGATGTGTTTATGGAAAGGAAAGGCATGGCGGGTCTGGGAAATACAAAAGGGAATTGGGCCGGATCGAAAAGGTTAAAGCCTAATTAATTTAATTAATGAAGTTTAAATTAAATTTAATCTTGTATAATAATTTGTGATGCAATATCTTATAATACGCAATCAGAATTTGACAAAACAAGATCCGATAGGATCATATGGACGGACACTACACGATGGAACTGACTGGAAGTTCATCGGAGCTCGTTACAATTTATAGCAAAATAAATTGTCCGACTGAATCAAGCGATGGTTATCGTTATTAACGATGATCGTCCAATGTGAGTAAATCTCACTAACTCTGAATAGTTTATAATTTCATGTTGTATTTTTAGAACTGTTAAATATTGGCTGATTGACTGTGTGTTGACTGTTTGATTGAAATGCTAGTCAGTTAGTTGAATTTCTATATTGATTCTGTTTATCTGAATATATCATATGGAACTGAAAGTGATGTTGATTTTATTGTGTAACATCTGTGGTTGCAGAGAGACAGGTTAGAGGAATCCAACTGGATTCCTCAACATTTATTTTACTGTGATTCATATATTGTAATATATGATGTGATATATAATCTGTTGTCGATTATATGTGTTTTAACGATATTGGTCATCGTGATTTGATGTGTTAAATACCATAACATACCGGAAGGGTGGAAAGGGAATTTTCTAAATAAATATTGAAAATAGATTATTTATAAAATCAAAGGATTTTATAAAAGAGATAATATTTATAACAATCAAAGGAGATTTTATAAAAGGAATTATTTATAAATGGAATATTTATAAATAGAAATTTATTTATAAATGGATTATTTATAAATAGAAAATACTTAGAAATGAAACCCTAAAGGAATTATTTGCAAACCATTTGCAAATAGATTAGAACGAGAAAGGTTTGTAAACCATTTACAAATCAATCAGAAAGAGGAATATTTGTAAAACCTTTACAAATGAAATCGAAAAGGAGGTATTTGTAAAGCCATTTACAAATAGAATTAAAAAGGAAATATTTAGAAAATAAATAGAGTTATAAAAAGGAAATTTGTTTATAACTGAATAGGATGTTATAAAAAGGAAACCGTTATAAAAAGGAAAACGTTACTATAAAAAGGAAATCATTTGTAAAGTGAAGAACCGTTACTAAAAGTAAATCTTTATTAATGAATAGTTTATTCGAAGGGAGTTAATCGAATATAGTATTCGAAAGTAAGCAAATCGAATTAGTTATGCGAATTAGTTATTCGAATAGAGTTAAATAATAAGAGTTATTCGAATTTTTTATTCGAATAAAGTTAAACACAAAAGAGTTATTGAATTAGTTTAATCAAAAGGAGTTATCGATTTTAGTTTAATCGAAAGGAGTTATCGAATTAGTTATTCGAAAGGAGTTAAGTAAAAAGAGTTAATCGATTAGGGTTAGATAAATATAGTAAATCGAATTTAGTTTATTTGAAGAAAGGTTAATCGGATCTAGTTATGCGTAAGAGAGATTATCAAATATAGTTATTCGAAGGGAGGAGTTATCGAATAGAGATTTATTCGAACGAGAGTTACGTAAGGAAGTGTTACCCTATTTCGAGATTTGAAATGTTGTTCAGTTAAGGTCTGAGAGGTAGTTATATCCCAACTTGATTGACTTCGTTTTTAATTTAGAAATGGTTAAGGTTCGAGAGTGAAAGTGGTTAAGTGAATTTAGTAAATAAGTATAGTGGTTTGAGTGTCGTCGCGATGTTGATTTAAACATCTGTTTAAATCAAAGTAAAGAAGATTTGGAAATGTTTTCCAAATAGAATCAGAAACGTAATCGAATATTGAAATTTGAAATATGAATATATATATATATATCTATATATATATATATAAAGATATATGTATATATATGATCGATGATTGATTGATTGAAATTCCATCTGGAAATAATATCGTTGTTTGCACACGTGTTTTTCTTTGATAGTTAACTCATCGACTATCGAAGTTTTTGACCATTTTAACGTTTTTAATATGGAGTGACTGGTTGGATTATTATCCAAAGAACCACTCTGTATTGGCATAAGCGTTGCAAATTATATATGCCAAGGATAATTGAAGACGGAGTAAAGTTCAAGGGCTGTTGTATAAATCTTAGATAACAGTGCCTAAGATGGATATACTGAATAGTGCCTTCGGATCATCCTGTTCCTGGATGACTGATATGGATGAATGTCCGACAGAGTATTTCCTGAAAGGTCACGTACATTTATTTCTTCAACCATACCAAGAGTGGAAGCGGAGAAGGAAACTTCTTTAGCTAACACATAATGTACTGTTGTAGACGTCAATTATTGATTTTCGATGGATCTGACAATTTGGCATTCGAAGTGAATCTGATGTGATGATAAGGCGTAACCTCAAGCCTCATCAACCGGTAAATGACAGAAATCGGGCAGGTAGCATGGCTAAGTCGGTCGCTCCAAAGTAGGGTGTATAATCACCTGATCTAGAGTTTCATTTACTTCTAAAAATCTATTGTCGATACTGTCCCATTCGGGAAACGGTTGCTGATCCCAACCGTTGGTGATATACATTCGATACACTCAAGCGAAATGAGTGGTCGGTCATGTGTGGCCGGGTTGCAAGATGTTCTTGTTGAACCCGGTGTATTCCTTTTTAGACGTACACTAGCGGAAGGTGGTTCCATACCTTGTCATAGTTGGAAATCCATTACCCAATACGTGCTTGCGGTTTTGATTGTATACTATATATGTAGAACGTGAGATGAAAGCGTTTCTGCTAGATGATTATTATATTGTGGTTGATAGACATTATTATAATATCAAAAGGTTTTTGATATAAAGGTATTTTGGATGCTCATAAGGGAAAAACCCGTTCTGTTATACGGCGTGGTCTTATGAGATATCATTTACCTGCTTGAACTGTTTTAAACTGTTTTACTCATACCAGTCCATGTAGCGTGCTCGGGGCATGTGTCGCATGATAGGGGGCTCTCGCTTTTCATTAGGTTATTTTGTTTTGTTTTCCCTAAACTCTTGGGTGCCCAATTTTGTACGGGCAGTCAAGTAGTCGGGATTTACAGATTGTTGAAGAGCTCGGAGCAGGAGGCTTCAGGATCATATAGCTATAGTTATTTCCGCTGTGTTGTAAGTGTTGTACTCTGATAATGTTATTGTATACATATACTGATTTTATTTCAAGGATATGTTATCTATTATATGTTATTCGTTCCACTATGAGGTTCGTGTTACTCTGATGTTGTGATCTTCTTCTTCTATTCTAAGTTTCTATCTTATCTTTCCTCACCCTCTGTTTTCTTTTTATTAATTTCCTGATTTCCAGTACAATTTGGGGTTGGACTTATGTTTTTGGTCAGCTCAAATTGGACCAGATTTTCGGGTCATTACAGTTGGTATCTGATCTTAAGTTAAGTGAATTACCTTGGATCTGTGGCGTGACTCAGTAGAGATGGGGTTATTAATACCCTAGATTGAGTTGAGTGTAAATATACGAGTGAACATATTTGTATATGGTATAAAAATAATTTTGTATTGTGGAGATTCATTGGTTGAGTTTTTTATGGGTTCTGGTCGATCAGTTTGATCCACTGTATCGGCAGGATTTACTAAACACTCAAATACGATGGGTCGACACGATATGTTTGAAAAGAGGGTAAATTAAAATAAGTTTACCCGAAGTATATTTTGATACAAGGAATATATATATATTGGAATTATAATAGTGTGGATATATTGGTTGTTATTATAATCGAGTAAGATTATAAAAATAAAATGGTTATATATATTACCAAGTAGAATTCGTATAAGTATTACAAAGCGAATTAAATCTGAATTTTAAACCAGAAATTGAATTAAAACTCTGGAGAATTGGATAAGTGTTTGTAAATGGATTTGGATTAAGAATAAGGAAAATTTAAGATCCTGGGATATTTTAAATTGTTTTACAAGCAGTAAGAATTATATTTTGAAATGAATTTCAAAGAGAAAATGTTTAGAAATGGTTTTATAGTATTGTACTCACTTCGATCGCTGGAAAATAGATTCTGATGATGACAGTTGCATCAGCAGTATTCATTTTCGAGTTATAAGTGACGAACTACTACCAGAGATACTGTTTTCAATTTTTTTGGGAAAGACAAGTTGTGTTGAATTCAAATGGGATTTATAATATAAAATTTGAATAGAAATTGAATAGAATTAACTAAGTCGAAGAGGAATTAGTTAATCGAGTTTTGAATTTGAAGTTGAACTTTGAAAGGTGAATTGGATTTGTAAATGGATATTCGAAATCGAATATAGAACTTAAATTTGAGATTTGGATTCAAATTAGTAAATAAGCAAGTTAAAATATATTTGAACATGTCATGTTCAAATATAAAAGTGAAATAGACTAAAGAGTTAATTAACAAATTAATTAACGAATTGAGTTAAAACGATCAGGTATAGTTAAAATAGATTGGGCAGGTATAAATATACACGAGATAGGTATGGATAAGGTATGATGGTATATAAATAGAATGCTCGACGAAAAGGTATGTATTTAATTCATATATGAGATTTTATGCGCCGTATCGGCTAGCCGCTTGGGTTTTTTCTATTTCTTTGGATTGTTGAGGGCCATGGGAGGCTATTTGAAATATCCCGATGCTCCTGGTACAAAGGAGGTTATGGCAAATTTTTCCGGGAATTTAAGGAGTTAGAATATTTTTAAGATAATTTGATAGTTAGAAATCAACGTATCAATATATATAGAAGTCGATAAGGAAACGAACTTAGAAATAGAATAGTAAAATCATACAGGAAGACTAAGAATAAAATCTAGTAAGAATAGAAAGAGGAAGCGTATATGTGTTCAAAAGTGAATAAGTGGTTGTATGGTATTGATTATTCGAGTAAGTAGTTATATCTGTTTTGACATTATAAATGTTATTCAGTCAAGGTCTAAGAGTTACTTATACCCCAACTTGATTGATTTCATTATTAACAAATGAATAGTAAGATTTCAGGCTCGAAGATCAATGTTGAATAAGAGTTAGTTGAATATAGTATTTGGGTTGTCGTAACGATGTTTTACACAACATCCGTTTAACCCAAATAAGTGTAAGCTTGGAAATATAATAAAGAATATTTCCTAAGTATAGAAATAAATGATATCGGAAAAGAGATAAGTAATTGGAATATCTTCTAATTATAAATAGCATATATTTTCTAAAGTTTAGAAAATAAAGGAAGGCGATATTCGGAAATGTTTTCCAAATAACATAAAAGGAGAACCTGGTTACTGAAAATATTTGGTTAACAAATATTGATAAAGAAATAGAGAAGTGATTTAACTAATGGAATATTAATTAAGAGCTCAGTGACATGTTCAAAAGGAAATTTTGATTTTTGAAAAAAGTAAACTGTTTAAAAACTCCCAGGGAAAGAATGTTTGAATTAAAAACAAATTTAACAGAAATTTGTGAAAGCTAATTTGAATTAAAGTAAAGCCAGTAAAGTGGTAACTGAGATTGAATTAGAATGATATCAAGACAAATTGGATTGTGAGATTCAAATTTGAAGTGTAATGTGATAATCAAGATAAGAGTTGGGAATCGAGAAGAAACTTGAGTTGAAATGATATTCGGTTCGGATATAAGCGAATGGTTGTGTTGTGGATAAAAGAAAATTGGAATTTGATTGGGATGACCCTTGTATCCGCTGAATTGATAACAGGTGGAAAGGACATAATAATATGCCGACAAAAAGGTACAAGTTTATATTTCATATGATATAAGATTTATGAGCCGAATGAGCAAGCCGCTTGGCTGTTTGATTTTCTTTTGGGTTGGAAATGGCCCAGAGAGGCGAGTTGGAGTTTGACCTATTGACCAGTACAAAGGAGGTGCTGGCGAAATTTTTCGAAGAGTTAAGGCATTAGAAAATTTTCAGGATTTTTGAAAATTTTCATTTATAAGAATTAAATAATTTTTTAATTGAAATTAAATTGGTTCAGTTGAAACTGAAGTTAAGAAGTGAACAAATATGTTCTAACCAGTCGATAGGGTCGTTCTCTACCTTAGCAATTTCGAGGATGAAATTATTTTAAGTGGGTAAGAATGTAATGACCCGCATTGGCAAAGGTATTATAATTAATTTATTTGATTATATAAATAGTGATATAGTGAATTAAATGGTGGTTTAATTAAATAATGGTGAATATTAAATTTAAAATAATAAATTAAATAATATATTAAATTCAGAAATAATCAAAAATATTGGAAATCACAATATTCTGTGAACTGGTCCATCCCTAGGATTTAATTCAGCTTAGAGTTGAATTATATTGACGAATATATTCAATCGACGTCAGTTTGAACGTATAATTATAATATAATTATATTCGAGTGCGTAACGACGCGGTAGTTCGCTATTTGGCGATTTGAACTTCAACTGAATATATAGGGTTCGTTTTAAATCGGATTTCTGTGAAACAAGAAACGTGTGGAGCTGGTGGAGTATATCTTTCTAGTGGAAGAGAAATATCTGGATTTCGTCATGTAGATTTTGAGTTATGTCCAAATCAAATTCTCAGAAATGCAGCGCCCTGACCATAACGATTTAATTATATTTTTTATAAGGATTTAAATAGAGATAGAACATCGATATAACTCGGACGATGTAATATCGAGTTGTAAATCCATATAGGAATATTCTGAAGCTGTACAGTATTCCACGTGAATATAGACGTAATTTTTTTTTAAATATTAAATTTAACTATATTTAAATATATTTATATATTTAAATAGGCTATTTAGAGCTTTAAAAATAAGCCACTTTTGCAAACGAAGTCAGAATTCGATGAAACTAATTTTGTTGGATCCGCAATGTCAGATTATTGTTAGATTTCCAGTTTCATGATTTTTAGAGTTATTATGTAGTCGTACGGATTTTTAATGTGAAAATAGTCAGTATTTTGATGGTTAAAAATACGATGTGTGAGCAAACGGAGTCGGAATTCGACGTAACAAGTTCCGTTGGGTCTGTAATGTCAAACTCTAGTGGTATGTCCATTTCCATGATTTTTAGACATCGTATGTGATCATACGGGATTTTTAATTACAAACAAAAGTTACGCTTGAATAAAAATCAATATAATAATAATATAGAACCTCCTATAAATAATCTTTTTACCTCATTCTAAACCTAATACTTCTCATTCTAGTCAATGAAATTCATGCCGTCGATTTCCTTTCTGCTCAAATGAAAGACGTGAGAATTAAATTCAAGAAGTATTCAAATAAATTTGTATAAAATACAATGTGTGTATCTATGGATTCTTGAGGTAATCAATTTTGATCTAGTACTCGTTTCAAGGGTTGTGATTCATGCTTGGGGAGTTCGACGATTAGCAGTAGTTCCTAGGATTTGGGTATGTTTGATTTTGGAGCACCGTTTGAAGAAATGAAGCCTGTAATTGGGTTTAGGAGGTGGATTCACTTGTGCTGGCCATTTTTGGTGTGTTTCGATGATGAAATGGAACGCGTGAGTTCCTGTAGTTCGTGGATCCTCTAGTTTGACGCGATGGAGTGGAGGTAGCCGAGGTGGGTGCAAGTGATACGGGCGTGCTGAGGAGTTGAAGAGGATTCGAAGTGGAAGAAGATGATAGTTTCGGTTTGTGGAACGGTGCGATGTGGAGGGAGTTAGTGTTAGAGGAAGCCGCAGTAATGAAAGGAGGAAACATCGGAGTTCTTGTTCGATGAAGAAGGATTACGCTGGGGCATTAGCAGTAAGCCAATATATAATGGTAGTTATGCTATTAATTAAATAATTAGTCCGAATGTTAAGTAAATAAAATGCTGTGTGTTTTGGGAAAATAAGAACCGGGAAGTTGAAGCTTTTGGTTTAATACTGGCACGGGACTCAGATTTAAACAGGAAGAAGAATTACTGTAAAGTGGATTTGTAGTTGTTCGACCGGGGTATATTTGCATAAGCCAAATTCATATGAACGATAAATAAAAGGAAATGGTGAGAATACTGGGTGGGGTGATGAAGCAGGCTACTTCTTTGGTAGTAACTGTAGATCGAAATTGATGAGAAGTGTTGTGTATACGTGAAGAGATAAGTAGTTCGAGAGTTATTGTTTGATGATGGGTTGGAAGCCATCGGCAAGAGGTGATGTTCGATGATGGGTTTGGATGGGGTTTAATGCGATGGATAAAACAGACAGCAGCTAGACGTGTTTATGGAAAGGAAAGGCATGGCGGGTCTGGGAAACACAAAAGTGAATTGGGCCGGATCGAAAAGGTTAAAGCCCAATTAATTTAATTAATGAAGTTTAAATTAAATTTAATCTTGTATAATAATTTGTGATGCAATATCTTATACATACGCAATCAAAATTCGACAAAACAAGATCCGATAGGATCATATGGACGGACCCTACACGATGGAACTGACTAGAAGTTCATCGGAGCTCGTTACAATTTATAGCAAAATAAATTGTCCATCAGAATCAAGAGATTGTTATCGTTATTAACAATGGTCGTCAAATATGAGTAAATCTCACTAACTCTGAACAGTTTATAATTTCATGTTGTATTTTTAGAACTATTAAATATTGGCTGATTGACTGTGTGTTGACTGTTTGATTGAACTGCTAGTCAGTTAGTTGAATTTCTATATTGATTCTGTTTATCTGAATATATCATATGAAACTGAAAGTGATGTTGATTTTATTGTATAACATCTATGGATGCGGGGAAACAGGTTACAGGAATCCAACTGGATTCCTCAACATTTATTTTATTGTGATTCATATATTGTAATATATGATGTGATATATAATCTGTTGTCGATTATATGTGTTTGAACGATATTGGTCATCTTGATTTGATGTGTTAAATACCATAACATACCGGAATGGTGGAAAGGGAATTTTCAAAATGAATATTGAAAATAGATTATTTATAAAATCAAAGGATTTTATAAAAGAGATAATATTTATAACAATCAAAGGAGATTTTATAAAAGGAATTATTTATAAATGGAATATTTATAAATAGAAATTTATTCATAAATGGATTATTTATAAATAGAAAATACTTAGAAATGAAACCCTAAAGGAATTATTTGCAAACCATTTGCATATAGATTTGAACGAGAAAGGTTTGTAACCATTTACAAATCAATCCGAAAGAGGAGTATTGTAAAACCTTTACAAATGAAATCGAAAAGAAGGTATTTGTAAAACAATTTACAAATAGAATTAAAAGGAAATATTTAGAAATAAATAGAGTTATAAAAAGGAAATTTGTTTATAACTAAATAGGATGTTATAAAAAGGAAACCGTTACTATAAAAAGGAAATCATTCGTAAAGTGAAGAACCGTTACTAAAAGTAAATCTTTATAAATGAATAGTTTATTCGAAGGGAGTTAATCGAATATAGTATTCGAAAGTAAGAAAATCGAATTAGTTATGCGGATTAGTTATTCGAATAGAGTTAAATAAATAAGAGTTATTCCAATTAGTTATTCGAATAGAGTTAAACACATAAGAGTTATTGAATTAGTTTAATCAAAAGGAATTATCGATTTTAGTTTAATCGAAAGGAGTTATCAAATTAGTTATTCGAAAGGAGTTAAGTAAAAAGAATTAATCGATTAGGGTTAGATAAATAGAGTAAATCGAATTTAGTTTATTTGAAGAAAGGTTAGTCGGATCTAGTTATGCGTAAGAGAGATTATCAAATATAGTTATTCGAAGGGATGAGTTATCGAATAGAGATTTATTCGAACGAGATTTACGTAAGGAAGTGTTAAAGAGTTAAAAGATGAACTTATCCTATTTCGAGATTTGAAATGTTTTTCAGTTAAGATCTGAGAGGTAGTTATATCCCAACTTGATTGACTTCGTTTTTAATTTAGAAATGGTTAAGGTTCGAGAGTGAAAGTGGTTAAGTGAATTTAGTAAATAAGTATAGTGGTTTGAGTGTCGTCGCGATGTTGATTTAAACATCTGTTTAAATCCAAGTAAAGAAGATTTGGAAATGTTTTCCAAATAGAATCAGAAACGTAATCGAATATTGAAATTTGAAATATGAATATATATATATATATATACATATACATATATATATATATATATATATATATATATATATATATATATATATATATGATCGATGATTGATTGATAGAATTTCCATCTGGAAATAATATCGTTGTTTGCACACGTGTTTATCTTTGATAGTTAACTCACTATCAAAGTTTTTGACCATTTTATCGTTGTTAATATGGAGAGACCGGTTGGATTATTATCCAAAGAACGTATTGGCATAAGCGTTGCAAATTATATATGCCAAGGATAATTGAAGACGGAGTAAAGTACAAGGGCTGTTGTATATATCTTAGATAACAGTGCCTAAGATGGATATACTGAATAGTGTCTTCGGTTCATCCTGTTCCTGGATGACTGGTATGGATGAATGTTCGACAGGGTATTTCCAGAAAGGTCACGTACATTGATTTCTTCAACCGTACCAAGAGTGGAAGTGGAGAAGGAAACTTCTTTAGCTAACACATAATGTACTGTTGTAGATGTCAATTAGTGATTTTTGATGGATCTGACAATGTGGCATTCGAAGTGAATCTGATGTGATGATAAGGTGTAACCTCAAGCCTCATCAACCGGTAAATGATAGAAATCGGGCTGGCAGCATGGCTAAGTCGGTCTCTCCGAAGTAGGGTGTATAATCACCTGATCTAGAGTTTCATTTACTTCTAAAAATCTATTGTCGATACTGTCCCATTCGGGAAACGGTTGCTGATCCCAACCGTTGGTGATATACATTCGATACACTCAAGCGAAATGAGTGATCGGTCATGTGTGGCTGGGTTGCAAGATGTTCTTGTTGAAACCGGTGTATTCCTTTCTAGAGGTACACTAGCAAAAGGTGGTTCCATACCTTGTCATAGTTGGAAATCCATTACCCAATACGTGCTTGTGGTTTTGATTGTATACTATATATGTAGAACGTGAGATGAAAGCGTTTCTACTAGATGATTATTATATTGTGGTTGATAGACATTATTATAATGTCAAAAGGTTTTTGATATAAAGATATTTTGGATGCTCATAAGGGAAAAACCCATTCTGTTATACGGCGTGGTCTTATGAGATATCATTTACCTGCTTGAACTGTTTTAAACTGTTTTACTCATACCAGTCCCATGACTGACCCAGAGTTTATTTTGTTTTGTTTTGTTTTCCCTAAACTCTTGGGTGCCCAATTTTGTACGGGCAGTCTAGTAGTCGGGATTTACAGATAGTTGAAGAGCTTGGAGCAGGAGGCTTCAGGATCATATAGCTATAGTTATTTCCGCTGTGTTGCAAGTGTTGTACTCTGATAATGTTATTGTATACATATACTAATTTTATTTCAAGGATATGTTATCTATTATATGTTATTCGTTCCGCTGTGAGGTTCGTGTTACTCAGGTGTTGTGATCTTCTTCTTCTTCTATTCTAAGTTTCTATCTTATCTTTCCTCACCCTCTGTTTTCTTTCTATTAATTTCCTGATTTCCTGTACAATTTGGGGTTGGACATATGATTTGGTCAGCTCAAATTGGACCGGATTTTCGGGTCATTACACCCCATTTTTACCAGTGAATTTTGGAGGAGCTAGCAAGAAGCATTAGGTACATAGTTGTGTTTGAGCACCGCTTATCACCCTCATACCGATGGACAGACGAAAAAGGTGAATAGAGTTATTAGGGATCTTTTAAGGCTGTGTATCCTAGACTTCGGAGGCACTTGGGAAGAGTATCTTCCTTTAGTAGAGCTCGTTTACAACAACAGTTACCAAGCTAGTATTGGCATGGCACCATTCGAACCACTGTACGGACGACCCTGTAGATCACCGATTTGTTGGTGGGAGTCTACAGAAAGACTTATACTGGGACCAGATATGGTTAGAGAAACTTCCGAAAAGATTGATCTCATTAGACGGCGAACGAAGACAGCTCAGGGTAGGCAGAAGTCATATGCAGACAAGAGAAGGAATGGCATTGAGTTTGAGGTGGGAAACATGGTTTTCGTCAAGGTATCACCTTTGAGGAATGTGGTTCTCTTTGGATCTATAAGGAAATTGACACCAAGATTTGTAGGGCAATTTCCCATAACAGAAAGGATTGGTCAAATGTCTTATAGAGTAAAGCTACCAGAGAGACTATCCAGCGTTCATGATGTTTTCCACGTTTCTCATTTACGAAAGTGCTTGCATGATACCACAGAAGTAGTAGAGCCGGGTATACTTGAGGAAGTAGAGGTGGAATGGGAGGCGACAGTTAGGCGAATACCTACTTGTATTCTTGGATCAGAAGTTAAGAAGCTACGCAACCGAGAAGTCAAGTTGATGGAAGTTCGGTGGGAAGATAACACACATGCAACTTGGGAGACCGAAGACAAGATTCATCCTTTGTAACCTTTTCTTTTCGAGGGAATGTACTTAACTTCCTTTCCAAAGCTTTTATTTATGCTTGTTTCTATCATTTCAGTATACCCTATCGATCGAATCTTCAACCTTTAGGTAGGAAACCCAAGGATGTAAACATGTGTTTTAGACATGTTATGTTTGATGGATACAAGTGAATGCAAGTGTTTGCTAGTGGTTGCTCGTGGATGCATATACACACACGTTAGGCACTAGATCGGCTCAATCACTCTCATACTGCATATGGATGTGTGTGCATTTTTCTTCTTTTAATGGATGAAAATGGATGTATCATCATATGGATGTTACATTTGGACGGATGATTGTGCACACATATATAACTTACATGTTATAATAGGATCATTTGCATACATGATGGATTCATGACACTAATATACATTGCATTAAGGAGGTCAACAAAATTAGTAGACCGCATGATCTTTCGCATTAGTATTGGGACATATACACACACCTTTGCATATATTAATACAAGCATTAGATTATTTTTAAGGACATTGAATGCCTGTGGTTGATGGATGAGTAGATGGATGATGGATGTTAGGATATACATTCTTCTTAACTTAGAACTTAATTAAATATTTAGAATTAAGTGAAATGGACTGCACCATTGCGTTCGTCTCGGAATTCTACTTGATATAGACACCTGAATTGCGTAAAACGGACATCATATGAAGAAGTTATTAAGGTTTGAAGTTTGTATATGCATAAGAAGAATATATATGAATAAAAAAAATTCCAGAAATTCAAAATGATTCAAAATCACGCGGAGGGTCTAGGCGGGAAAATTCCTGCTCTGGGTGTCGACCTAAGGGTCGACACCATCATAAGGGTGTCGACACCCATGTCGACACCCACATGGGGGGTCGACCCCCATGTCGACACCCCCCAGATCCAGGGCAGATTCCGGCTTCTGAACGTGGACTAATTTCTGGTCTAGATTCGTTGGTTCTAGGCAATAAATAAGACTCTATACCCATTGTTTTCTTCACACAAAAACAATGAAGCACTAGATGCTGCCTCTGCCTAGACTTAAATAGCTTGTTCTTCTTCTACAACGGGGGTTAGACTAATTCAGAGATCCGTGATTCAACATCTGCAATTCCTCTTTTATTTCTTAGATGCAATCACAGTGAGTCTATGTTAATTTTAGATCTAAATACTTAAAAAGTTAATCTTGACATGATATAACCTAGATCTAAGCCTAAACCTATTCAATCATGTCAGATCTATCATTATTTGTAGATCTAATTCGCTATTTAGATCTCATCATGCCTGTCCCTATAATGTTAATGGTTAAATCAGTGTTATTGTCACATTAGATCTGTTATTAGTTGGATATCTAATTCACTGTTTATATCTCATCATTCCTGTTCATGATGTCCCTATTATGTTAGAATCATTTCTACTATCACATGTTCATCAGATTTGTTCCTTTATGCCTATATTGCCATTATGCCCAACTTTGTCACTGTATATTAGTTGTTACTCCTATTTTCTGTCATTTATGTCAAACTTGATATTATGTTCATTCTTCTCCTCTTCCTTTCTTATTTTCCTTTTTTATTTTTATAACCAGGCTACCTTCGAGCCTAGGCTTGCCACTGAAATATGCGAGCATGTAAAATTGGGAATGAGGGGAAAACGTTAAATTTGGGCATAACTTGTATTGGGAAATTTGGGCATAAATTGAATGAAATACATGAATGTTTATTTGGGGGCATAAACCAAACTTTGATTAAAAACCTTAATTTGGGGCATATGGTTCATTATGAACATGACTTGGGAAAGAGGCATGAAAACCTATAACGACTTAGGAATAATTGGTTAATAATGAAGATGCCTAGAATTATGGTAATTAGCACAAGGTTAGATTACACTTGTGATGGAAGTTTGCCCCGAACCAACCGGCATATCCGACGACCATAGCGGTAAATCTAATGTGAGGGGTTTAAGTGCATAAACACGAGACGTGCTAAGACGCAAGGTTAAGCCCGACTTAAGGAAGAAGTTTGCCCGGACCCAACCGACATATCTAGCATCCCCAAGTTGTAGGCTTAATGTGGGAGATCTAGTACATTATAACCATAAATGAATATGGTAATAAACTTGAATACTTAACCTAGTTGAATCCATAGAGATTGTATATGTTAACTTGAATAGGGGTTAAGTAAACTTATATTAAATAGTGGGAGGATTAAGTATAACTTGGGTTGGTGGGTAATATTTATATATAGGACCACAAACTTAACCTATGGGGTTTTGCAATCTTTTACTCTGGTATGACATAAAATGTGGAAAACCTAGTGGGGATGCAAGCGTAGGGAGAAGCTTGTATCATCTTGTATGTTGGACCCGTTTCAGTCAGTAACCCATATATACTTATCGAACGAGTACTCTGAACTAGGTCGGAGTCGGGGAAAGCTTACTGGGCTGAATGTAAGAGATCTAAAAGAGGGCATGGTGTCTAACGGCGCATTCCATCGGACTCATGTGCGTGCATGGGTCCGCCTGCCCAGGAAAATAAGACACTGTGGCATCAGTAGATATGGATGTGCACATCGTGGAAATGAAGGGTTGCCACTTTAGGAAGTGATATATCCTATTATGGGGCCAGCACAAGGTATCTACGGAGTAGGAAGTCGATCGATTTGGGTAGTAATTAGGGTACATCTGGACTCTGGTATGTTTAGGAGCCCGTTATTATCCTTAGGGGTAACTCTGGTATGTTGGGTTGTCTATTGATTGTATGAGGTTGAATCTCTCACTAGAAGTATGCCTAAGTCTACCATTTTATAGATGTTGGGATCATCTCATTCTACTTATACAGTTGTTTTTATCCTTAGGGAAAGTACAAGAGAAGCGCAATATACTCTATCATGTTTACCTTGTCATACCTTCCTTTTATGATGTTATCTCTCTTATCCACTTTATATGCCTATCATGAAACTTTTACTTATTTATATGCTTAAAGTAACTGGACTCACTAGACTTTATGTCTGGCCTAATTTGTTTCCTCTTCTTTCTCTTCCGTTTCCCCTCAGGTTCTCAAGGCGAGAATACTCAAGCTTGATCAGGACTCTGCCTTCATCTTGCTTGGAGCTGTTTTAGATGTACGACATGATTTCATATCTCTCTACTATGGCTATGTTTTGGGGATTATGCTTCTTTTATTATTGTACTCTGATGTTTTAAGTTCAAGACAAAAGTTTTAATGATGTACTGGGTTTTATGCATTTCAGACATATAATGTAACCATGTTTTGAACTACGTTGTTTTCTGCTTAATAAAATTTTAAATTATGCTGCTATTTTATATCTATCTTGTAAGGTTTATGTTTCTGTTCACCTATAACGCTTCATAAATCTTAATGCATTCTCTTAATGAGTGACATTAACGGACGTGGGGTGTCACAATCGCTCCTCTTCCTTTTGTCTCCACGAAGGCTCCCCACCTAGGCACCCGGGAGCCCCACTCATATTCAAAAGGCGCCCTGTTTTCGACACGATTATAATAAGTAGTTACGCTGCCATATTTCCAATATCATGGCCAGGGGCTAGGGTAACTGTTGTAGGAGAGTCGTCTTATAGGTGACCTTATTGCATGGTTCAGACATCACTTGTGTAAAAAGAGATTCAATACCGCTAGGGTAGGAACTGGAGCGACCAATAGGGAGCGAAGTGAGAGTACATTTCGACCTCTAACCTAGATGTCCAGTATGAACTCCGAGGAGCAATGATTTGACTATTGAATGGAGTAAATTCATACCAACAAAGCGTCGACCGGTATATTAATTGGGCGAAATAACTCTCCACCTACTATCTATCGTTGAATCCAAATAAGGACATTCCCGTTAGAATCAGTAGAGGCGCTAGTATATTAATTGGGGAGGTATAAACATTGGGGAGAAATCTACACACCTATTGTTGTCTCTCCATTGTCCTGGAGTAGCTAAATATGCCTAATGGCTAACAAGGCCACCCCAATCAATCCAGTATATTAATTCATAACTCCGACCTTAGAGAGAGTCTCTCTTGGGCACCAAAGGACCACTAGGCATCGAATCAGGTATAAACACAGGTTACCTTATTTAATTGATGAACGTGCCTCTATATGTGTAGCTCCCTCTTTGCTTAATAAGCTTAGCATCAACCCCCTTATGCCCCTCTCTTTCCTTAGATATTCATCATACCAGGTATTCAATACTAATTAGATGGAATAAATTCTAGATTAAAAAGATATTTAATTTAAAAAACCATTTATTTTATTAAATAAAACATTATAATTTATAAGCGATTCCATAGCGACTATTTGAAAATTTGAATTGGACACAACTCAAAATTTACAAGATGAAATCTCGATTTTTCTCTTTCATTAGAGAATTATAATCAAGTAGATTCAGACTATTCTTATTTCAAAGAAATCCGACTTAAAATGGATTATGTACATTCAATTGAAGTTCAAAACGTAATATTATGAACTACCACGATGAGCTCGTTTTAAATTATATATAAATTATATGTTTAAACGCCGTTAAATCAATAAACATAAATCCATATACATATTTCCAAACCGTCGTTTAAAACCAAACTATATGTGCAAACAAAACGGTTAATAATCTGGGTCGTTACAAATTTGGATCCCCATTATTATATTTCGTTATAAAATTATATATAGCCATTGTAACGATTACAACTTTAACTTGAGTTTCAAAGCTGTATGGTTGCATGCTCTTAAAAATCGCAAAAAATTTTCTTCTAAATGTCAAATGTTCTTTCAATACTCATATGCAGACTTGAATGATAGAAATTTAAACTTTATTGTTCGATTTTGATTAATTCATTGTATCTCGAAAATGAGGAATATGATATCTTACATTTTGATAAGGTGGTAAATAACCATTAAGAAGAGAATAACCTAAGTCAACTAAATAATACTGTCTTTGTGGTGGATGAGGAAAGTTCGAGTTTCTATCATTTATAACTGGGTAAAAATTCTTATATCGTGTGCAGTCTCTTTCCACCCAACCATCACATAAGTAAATTGTGAATCGAATGAGCAAACTGCTAAGATATTTTGGATGACATATCAATGTAAGGAATGTCATAAGGTAAGTGCGCCATTTACATGAGTAACATCTATAGCGCACTTACAATTCTTAAAACAAGGATAATATCGGTTTGAACTTGTAATTTGTTCCGATATAGTGTTAAATAGAGGATCTACGGGTTTTATAATATCTTTAGCAAATAATAATACGCTTTCTATTCATATATGCCTATCACGCAAATGAAAGAAAACAAAGTCTTTTCATACGAAAATTTCTTTGACATTGCTCTGCATTACCATTTGGTATTTCTTCTACCCACTCTATGCCATTAAAAGTTGATGTATGTATTTGTCGGATTTTGTCCTTCTACAGTTGTGCACTTTCAAAACGATTAAATCCTCCAGATCTTCATAATTGGAATCACCCTCGACGTCGAACATTACATGTTTATTGTTGAGTTTGTATGTAGTACGAATGGTGGTGAGGAGTTGAATTGAATTTGTGTGGAGTTGGAGATGTGAGGGGTTGTGGAGTTGGAACGGTGGTTTGAATGTGTTTTTGGTAGAGATGTTTGAGAGCTGAACAGTTGAAGCATCCTTTGGCGTCCGATGCATCAAAGAACAAATTTCAACTGTTCAGCTCAACGATTGGAATTTTAATTATTATCGTTCATGCGTCCAATGCATCGGACGCGACCACAACGGTCAACCGACTAAAAAAGACGTGAACGGTACCTAGTGTCATTTGAAGTTTCTTGAATAGAATCAAATCATTTTACAACATATTACCTATGATTTACTGTATTTACCAATAAATTTATCTTACCAATACCGATTTTACTAAAAACCTAGAATAACTGACTAGTAAATTTTACTTTGAAAGACAAATTTCATTACTTTTTCAAACTAAAGAAAAATCCAACAAAAATTTATTTTCAAGGACAATACACACCTTAAAACTGATACCATAGACACCATAAAACTTATACCTAAAGCTAGAAAACTAAATTCTGATACCATACGCACTATAAATCTGAATTTGTAGTCAAATTCTGATACCATGCACATTGTAAAACTGATACCTAAAATATGATATTTTGTCCTTCAGAATATAATTTCAACTAGGGGTGGGCATAAACCGCGCCACAATGCACAAACCGCCTAGACCGGACCACAAAAACATTGCGGAAAACCGCACTAGATTCTCTCCCTAAACCAAACAGCCCAAACCAAACCGACTCGCGATGATATGGTTCAGTTGCGGTTTGAACTATTACCAAACCATATTATACCGAATCGAACCGCATTGCTACTCCGGTAATGTTATGATAAAAAAAATAACAAATTCCCGTCTAACCTTTTATTTTAACGATATATATTTTATTCTCAGCGTTTGTTGTAGTTATATCAATTCATGACAATGCTATGTGTTCTAACCATCAGGTGACACAATGTCATACAATCGTAAATTGATTGTTGATGGAAGCAATTCTCTTGTTTCATGTTTAATATGGGTTCAAACCCTACCGAACTAAAACTGGATCGTATTACATCGAAACTGAACCGTTTGAATGGTTAGTATAATGGTTTGTATTTTTGGAAAACCGTTTGATGCGGTGTGGAAGTGGTTTGAGCTCCAAACCGCACCGAACCGAACCGCGCCCACCTCTAATTTCAACAAACTGCCCTTATGGCTAAAAAAACCCGTAACTTTGTCCTTGACACTATTTTCCGAAATGATAAATTCAAAGTCAAGGATTTAAAAATGTTAAATTTGAACGTCTGACCAGAGTGGTTTAAATTATTTTCATCCTCATGTGAACAATCATTGCCTTTTACCATATTGATTTCTTTAACATTTTGCAAAGGTTCAAAATCCACTTTCCATGTCAGAAATAAATTTACTAATCTCTATGTTTCCAAGAAATATATATGTTTCAAACTGATGCAAATATCTCATGTTGCATAACATCAACCCCGCCTTTAAATATTTATTTAATATATTGCATAATATATATATATATATATATATATATATATATTGTGTTTTATGCATACTGTAACATCAGTGGCAAGTTATGTAGAATTACTACAATATAACAGTAAATTGATATACTGCTCATCTTTTTAACATCAAACAAGGGCAAACACTCATCTAAATTGCAGGAAATCACAGAGATACAGACCAACTACTCTAAGATTTAATAATAATAATAATAATAATAATTAGTATTGTTATTTTTACAGCACTACTCAGGGATCAATAGAGACTTAACAATGGTATCGGGCATGCCATCGGCGAGGGGGAACATATGACCAGCTTCCGGAAGCTCGTGATACTTCAAACAAGAAAGCTTACGGGCAATGTACCTTGACGTGGCCACTGGCACTATTCGGTCCTCAGCACCATGCCACAGGTGAACAGAACCATCTTTGTTTCGAAAAGGGTTTTGGATATCCAAAGGGCTAAATTTCCAACTCCCAAAGCCCACCATCGTGTCCCAGTGTAGGAAGTTGTACTCTCCTTGTTGGGTTATCTGATCCTGGTTAGATAAACAATAATAATACTATCAGGGTTCGTTTACAACACACAAAAAAGAAAAAGAAAATTTGTTTGATAATTTTAAATGTCTATTATTCTATGAAAAAGCCAAATAAATAAATAAATTCTGAATTCAGTTTAAAAAAATATATGTTTCAAAATTTAACTAAAAGTTTCAGTTTTAAAATTTTCAAGTATCGAATTTTGAGAATATGGATTTTGTATTCAAGAATTTCTCAATTTATGGTCAACAGACGGGATAATTATTTAATAACTATCTATATCCACAAATGTTAATATTTAATATCCAAAAATGATTTCGAATGCGAATGTGGATATGATACAGTATGTATTCAAAAGTATCCGTTATAGACCTAGTAAATATGATGCAGTGTTTTTCGATTTTACACATTTGAAAGACAATGAAGGCGTAGAAGTTCTTCAACTATTATAAAAAGCAGATCTATTTTGGTACAACCGAGTATGTCTGCAACAAAATTTATAGTTAGGCTTCAAGTATTTGTTTTAAATCTTGATTCATTCTAAAACTCCGTCTATGAAGTTTTCTACGTAGTTGTTTTTCAACTATAATAAAAAGCACATCTATTTTAGTACAACCTTAAA
The DNA here is from genome assembly GCA_030737875.1 of Allium sativum. NCBI lineage: Eukaryota > Viridiplantae > Streptophyta > Magnoliopsida > Asparagales > Amaryllidaceae > Allium > Allium sativum. The sequence continues at coordinate 7,379,736 of CM060926.1, read as the reverse complement.
ATAAAGAGTATCTCTGCAAACAAAATTTATAGTTAGGATTCAAATATTTATTTTAAATATAGATTCATTCTAAAACTCCATATGCGAAGTTTTCTACATTGTGATAGGTTTGGCAGACCAACTTAAGAATATTGTCTCTCTTACGGAAATGGAACCTTATGTGGTTTTGGGTTCCATATGTAGCCAACCCCAACTTGTTTGGCATTAAATGGTCTAGTTATTATTGTATAGATTCAGTCTAAACCTTTATAAAAATAAATCTGCTTTTCACCAGATCAGAAATGCAGGACCAAAAATCATAAGTTTGCACATGTAAATAAACCAGATTTATTATGTAATACATTTCAAACTAGGTTTATAGCTGGAATAAGTTTGGTCTACAAACGTAATTATTGCATTTGTCCTATTTCTGCTATACTTTTTGCAATGAGGATTGTTTTTCTAGTCGTTCAACATATAATCTTTGTTGAGAAAGAGAGAGCAATTGTGGATATTACCATATAACTGTCCCTGTCCATAAATTTGGGAAGAACCTACAAATCTCCAGGAGAGAAAAGTTCAGGCGAAAAGCAATAAGCTCGAAGAAGGAAACCAATTTTGAGTGTTCCACCAGTAAGTCAGTCACGAAAAATAGTGAGATACCAAAACTGCCCACTTATCAGCTTCAAACTGCCGGTCCAAAGTTGCTTTTGTCACATCTTTAGGAAAGCCTGCCCACCAGAAATTAGGCACTGGTGCTAGATGTGCTACCCCTGCAAGCCTGAACAACAGTGTCTATCCATATTAAGGTGTGTATATGTTAGTTCAAAAGGAACAAATTTTTAATTGCGGCTTCCACCAAAAAACTTGTTGTACAACCCTGAAAACGAGGTCTAGTTTATAATATGTTTTTTTCTAGATGTTTACTTTGTAAGTTTGTGCAGTTACAAACTGTATAAATTATTAGTCAAAATAACTATGAGGAACATATTTGAGACAAGCCCAAATAAGCTCTCCTCCCGTGGAATATCCATTCACGTAGAATTTTGGCTCAAAGCCCAATTGATCTGTGAGTTCTTCCATGTCCAAAGGCATGCTTTGCTCTATCTTTTTAGTGTTTGGATCGTTCTCTCCATATCCCGCTCTATCGAAAGATACTATGTATATTCCAAGTTCTTCGAGTAATTCCTGAAAATTAAGCAAATTTCGATATTTTGTATGTAACGAACTGGGATTTTCGACTCCGGAAATCAACACAAAACTGCACTATAAGAAAAATACCCTATTGCAAGAAGCTATTTGCAACAAGCCTCAAATGTCAGTTGCAGTAAATGATATTTAGCAACAGACCTTTCGTTGCTGTTGCAATAGATAAGATTTAACAACATGCTTTTCCTTCCTGTTGCAAAAAGCATATTTTTCGCAACAGCGCTTTCATGCCTGTTGCGAAAACATACTTTTAGCAACTGCTCTTTCATTCCTGTTGCAATAGACATATTATTTGCAACTACACTTTCAAACCAGTTGCAAAAATTATATATTTAGCAACTATTTTCACCAGTTGCGAGAATTATAATTTTTTTGCAACAGGTAAAGCCACTTGCAAAAACGTAGTTTTAAAAATTATTTTTCCTTAAGTAATATTCAGTTAAAAAATTAGAGGTATAAGCATAATAGCATACACACACACACATATAATTTATAATTGGCAAATATAATTAATATTATATCATTAAAAACTATATTATTTAGTAATTATTTTTAGTATTTAGTATTATACCATTAACAATTATTTTTATACTTCTAATAGTGTATTTAATTATTAGTGATCTATAATTAAGTAATATTTAAGAAATAAGGAGTAATATTTAAAATTTAACAATTATTTTTTTTAATAATTATCAATTAATATTTAGTATTAAATTATTGATTAAAATTTAGTAATAATTATATAATAACTAAGACTAGTATTTAATAATAGATTATAAATACGGAATTATTAATAACTAATGTTACACAATGATAAATACAACTAACTCGAAACAGGAAATAATTTCTATTAATAATTATGAACTTATACTTAATTAATTATTAATAATAACTAATTATGAACTTATATTTTGGCAGTGCCCTTGACAGGATCAAGATTAGTATTTAAAATAGTGAAATTTTTTGAAGTGATCTGTTCGTTTCCGCCAAAATTTCGTTTCCCTCCTGTTTCCCCAAAATTTTTGTTTCCCGCTACCCTTAACCCTAAATTTCAATTTGCCCCAGCTAAATAAAATTCGTATTTATCAGAAGTTGTGCAAATTCGTGTACTCACAACCAAACCACTGCTCGTCTTCCTCTCCTTCTCCCTCCTCGTCTTCCTCCTATTCACCCTCAACAACTTCTCAAACGCCAATTAGCCTCCCTCCTTCAACCCGCTAACCCTCTTATCGGATCCACACCCATCTCTTAAGATCCGCCCCATCTACACATCCTACGATCAGTAAATCTCCCACGAGCTCAGCAACACCCTAAACCTCAAACTCGGCCTCCTCTGGGCCATCCGCGACAGGTCCCGAAAGATCGCCGCCTCCTCCTCCTTCTCTGATCTCCGATCATCCGGCCTCCTTTCGAACTCCGCCACCATACTGTACATCGGCGCCCGCCTCGGCAAAGCGGTCTTCGCCCTCCGATCCATCGGCATCTCTAACTCAAAGGTTTATTTTCTGAATCGAAGCGATTACGTTCTAAACATTATATAATTATTGTGGCAGTCTATGTGAACTTTTGTCCAATTTCTATTATAGCAGAAGTGCAAATTTGTTTCTACGTTAAAAAAAACAAGGTTACTGTCATTAGATTTATTTAATATACGTTGTTGGATGTTTTGGGTTGCAGAGTCAAACTTCCTGTGGTGCCGTCATGTAGAAGAGGTATGAAATTAATATTGGAAGTCATGGTCATTTGCTTGTAAAAAAGGTGATATCATAGAGCGACATAACAACACGGCTCTCTTGCCATATGTACGAAGGTCAAACTTGCTTGGAATTAGTGAAGCTGTCACAATAATGATCAGCAGAAGACAAAATATGATTGGTATCATGAAATTCTTGAAGTTCCAGTAACAATGACTGAAAGGTGAGTTTTAACTCTTAGCTCTTATAATCCCGAAGTCCATCCGGCTGTCAACAATTGAGTAAGAGGAATTGCTCTTCTTCTTTATTGTTTTTTTAATTTATATTAATGTACTTTAGCAAACCATTTATTATGCTAGACAGTGGATTTTTCTTGTGAATGAATGAAATGGTTGAAATACAACTATATGTTATTGTTTCATTCGGTTAACTCGTTAAATTGGTAAAATTGTATGTCTAGAACTAGGATTCAATCTGATGATTGAATTATGTTGTTACATGCATGATGTAAGCCATTAGAATACAAATGGAACATTGTCGAAGTGGATTAAATTTATGTACTTTGATTATATAACGTTTGTGCCTTATGTGCATTAATTAATGACCCAGGACAAGTTCTGTTTTGCTTTCCCGCCCTTAACACTTACTTTGAATCCCTTAACTCCTCTTCACTTTGTCGCCATGTTTCCTGTTTCATAGTAGTTTGCCTTTGAGATATATATCCCATTGCTTGTGAATGAAGTAATGCTTCTTACTTGCTTATGCATGTTCTGAAGTTACTACTGTTAGTTCTTGACAAACCTATTGAAACATATTCCTTTTTCCAATATTCTAACTCTTAGTTCTCATTACATGTTCAATTTGGATTAAAAGCATGGAAAACTGCTCCTGATGTCACTGGTCTTAATGCTGCGGACTATGCAAGATCTAGAGGCCATGAATCACACCTTAACCTAGTACAAAAGAAAATGGACAAGAATCAGACGAATGATAAATCCCACATTATTGCTATACCACATGTGATAATCAGAAAACTGCAAGTTTGAAATGTATTAGATTGAAATGCACGGTGGTAGAGATATAGAATTTGTGTCATTGAATTTGGATATAGGAGAGAAATGATTATGTGGTTAATGCTTGTTTGTTAAGTTTTTGACCAATTTATATTGAAAATAATTTGTAATATTGAAGGGAAATGTTAATATATATTTGTATCCATCTTTGTTAATGTATTGTTTTTGCTTGAATTTACACATATTGTCATAAAATTTGAACTTTTGTGAATATTTAATAAAATATTTTAGAGTAGTATTATCTTTGATCTGATATTTAAATTGTATAAGACTATTTTGCAACTGTCATTTGCTATTGCAAAAGAATCAGTTGCAACAGCAAAGGTCTGTTGCGATAAAGTATACTGCAACATCTTATTGCAACAGGCGGAAAATGTTGCAAGCTTTTTGCAACTTCAGCTATAACAACAGACGCGGGTCTGTTGCAATTGGTCTACTGCAACAGATATTGCCTATTGCGAAAAGCGTTTTTTGTTGTAGTGCTGCCATGTTGACTATTCAAACATCGGAAATACCTGATCGTTTATAGAAAGAAGTTAGAGGGTGAGAGTAGATAAGATAGAAAGTTAGAATAGAAGAGGAAGAAGAAAATCACCACAGAACAAAATCAGAGTAATACGAATCTCACAGTGGAACGAATGAAATATATTATAACATAACTTTGAAATAAAACAGTATACATATACAATAACATTATCAGAGTACATCACTTACACACAGCGGAAATAACAATAGCTATATAATCCAGAAGCCTCCAGCTTCAAGCTCCTCCAAGTATATCTATAAAGAGCTAAACTACTTGACTGCCCATACAAATTTGGGCACCCAAGAGTTCAGGGGGAAAATAAAACAAAATAAACTCTGGGTCAGTCATGGTACTGGTGTGAGTAAACTCAAATCATTTGGTTTTACTTTTCAAAATCCTTTCAAAAAAAAAAAGATAATCATAAGACCGATCCACACATAAACACGGATGGTTTTTACCTTACGATAACCCAAAACAGTTTTTGGAAATCAATACTTCTCTGATATTATAATAATGTCTAATCACAAGTAATTAACAATCTAGCCGAACGCTTGCATCTCACGTTCCACATATATAGTATACAAACAAAACCGCGGGAGCTTATTGGAGATTTGGATTCCGACTATGACAAGGTATGGGACCACCTGCCGATAGTGTATCTCTACAGGCGAATACATTGGGTTCAACAAGAATGTCTTGCAACCCGGCCCACACATGACCGAGTACTCATTTCGCTTGAGTGTATCGAATGTATATCACTAACAGTTGGGAGCTACCCACCATTTCCTGAAAAGGGACAGCATCGAATAGATAAAAGAATAAATTGGATTTTCTCTAGATAGGTGATATACACCCTAATGGGAGCGACCCACTTAGCCATGCTGTCTGCCTGATTTCTGTCATTTCCCGGTTGATGAGGCTTGAGGTCGTAACGTATGTTTGACAAATCATACATCCATTTACTTTGAATGCCACATCGTCATACCCGCCAAATCACAAATTGATTTCCTCAAAAATACCACGGGTATAAAGCTAAGAGAAACGAATTCCTCTGCCACCAAACGTAAGTACGTTTGAAGAGATCAACTTACACGATCCATTAGATATACTCTGTCAGACACTCGTCCATTCACGTTTGTCCTGGGACTGGACAAACCGAAGGCACTATTCTGTCAACAGGATAGTACTTGCATAACTCTGTCTTCAATATTTGATCGCAACGCTAACGTCCATACAGAGTGGTTTTCAGTTAATGAATCTGATCCCGGTCTCTCCATATTGACGACGGAAAAATGGTCAAAAACTTCGATAATCGGTGATTTAACTATCAAAGAAAAACAGGTGTGCAAACAACGATATTATTTCCAGATGGAAATTCTATCGATCAATCATCATTCAACATTTATCTCTTTTAAGTCAACTTATTATTAATTTATTCATTTCCCCATTTCTATATACTCGTAAATTCTCATTTTCTAAATTTAGAAAATATATTCTATAAATCATTTGAAAACATTTCCATATTTTCTCACATTCCTTATTTCTATATTAGAAAATAATTCTGGTTCTTATTTGGGAAAACATTTCCAAACTCCTTTCATTTGATTTAAACCGATTGTTTAAATATAACATCGCTATGCAAACTCGAACCATTTCACTCATTAACTAGATTCACTTGACCAACCTTCACTATCGAACCTTAACCATTCCTTAGTTAAAACGAAGTCAATCAAGTTGGGGTATAGTTACCTCTCAGACCTTAACTGAACAACATTTCTAACCTCGAAATAGACAAAGTTCACCTTTCAAATCTTTAACAAACTTCCTTACGAAAACTCTCGGATTCTATTTATGAATCCACTTCTTTATTTTAAAATATTGGTTATAGCTATAGCGTTATAATCCCTTCTTCCTAAATATCTAACTTCAAAATATAACTTTTATTCCTTAATTTATCTAAATAACTAAACCACTAATTTATTAATAAATAAGTAAACCTTGATTAAAAACGGCAAGTAAATATTACTTTCCCGAATTCAATATAATCGAATTCAATGTATAATTCTCTTTTCGGATAATCTCTATTTGATAACTCCTTTTCGAATAAACTACATTCGATAACTCTTTCTTCGAATATCTAGATTCGATAATCTCTCTCCGAATAACTATATTCGATTAACTCCCTTCGAATGATTTACATTCGATTAACCCTCTTCGAATGTTTTACATTCTATTAACTCCCTTAACTCTATTCGAACAAATTATTTCGAATAACTCCTTTGATTTAACTCATTTGGATTAACTCTGTTTGATTAACTCAAATCAATTAACTCAACTTGATTAACTTACTTGATTAACTCAACTTATTTACTCTACTTATTTAACTCTTATCGGATAACAAATATTCGATTAATTTATATTCTAATAACTATGTCTGTTTTAACTTTATTCCAAATGGCTAATATCTAATCTAACACCATTCGCTTTACTCTAGATCGCAACGATCACAATGGTTACGCCTGAGTCCCTTAGGAAACATCCGACTGCCATAGGCTATCTACAGCCCTGCGAATTACGCTAGCAATCGTACGAAATGGCAACACATCCTAAATTACTATGTTGACTATATCTCAATAACTATATTCGATCACCTCTAATTGAATAACTAATGTTCATGAATTTCTAATTCGATTAACTCTATCTAATTAACCCTAACTGATTAACTCCTTTTATTCACTCTACGTTTATTCGGTTTAAATATCGATGTTGAAATCGATTCTTACTTCTCTATATAAGTCCTGACTTATATATTCTATTTATCCAATGATAAGTATTTCATTTAATTTATAAAATATTATTTATAAATTTAACTTCTCAATCTATTGGTCAGAATAGATTCTATTTAAAATCTTTGCTTTAAATCCATGTCCTGTTGTACCCGTGTGCGAAGCACGGGTCTAAACCTTTCAAATGTAAAATTCTCCTTTTATACAATTATAGTCACCTTTCAAGTATTTCCTTTTTATGATCTATTTATTTACAAAATAAATCCCTTTTGATAATTCTATTTATTCTATAAAATATTTTCTATTAATAAAATCTATTGATTTTATAAGTAATTCCTTTTATAATCTAACTATTCCCTTACACATATTTCCCCTTTCTATTCTATTTATTTTTCAATAAATATCCCTTTTCAATTCTATTTGTAAATAGTTTACACACATTCCTTTTTCAATTCTATCTATTTGATTTACAAATAAATATTCCTTTTTAATCTATTTATTTTCTAAATAAATAGTTTTCTTTTTTTATAAAATCTATTGATTTTATGAATATTTCTTTTCAATATAACATTGAAAATTTCCTTTTTAACACTCCAGTATTCCTTATGGTATTTAGTGTACCATATAACAATGATCGACATTATTCAACCATACAAAATCAACAACATATTTCATATCACATCATATAACACAATATATGAAAAAAAACAGTAAAATAAATGTTGAGGAACCCAGTTGGGTCCCTCCGACCTGTTTCCTTGCATCCACAGATGTTAAACCATAAAATTAACATCGATTTCATTTTTCTATGAAATATTCTGCTAACCAGAATCAATATTTGATTAACGATTTATATTTATATCGTTATCTATATTTTCAATCAACTAACTAGCAGTTCAATCAAACAGCCAACACACAGTAAACAACCATTATTTATAAATTTTAAAAAATATTTTATAAAAATATAAACTGAGCAGAGTTAGTGAGATTACTCACATTTCGTGTTAACCGTTAAATAACGATTTGCGTCTGTTGATTCAGATGGACAATTTATTTTGCTATAAATTGTAACGAGCTCGGATTCACTCTCAGTCAGTTCCATTGGGTTGCTTCCGGTCCATACGATCCCATCAAATCTTGTTTCGCTGAGTTTCGATAAAGTATGAAATAGTTATTGCTTTACGAAGTTCATATACTTTTAAATATAATAAAAACTTGAATTAGATTTATCTAAATCCTATTGGGCCATACCACTTTCAAAACTCGGCCCACCCTTCTCAAAGTACCAGACCCGACTCCTATATACCCGCTTCTTCTTCTCCGATCTGCAAACACACTTCCAGTATTTCCCAATTCAATTCAATCCTCCACCGCTCCTTCTATACTTAATGAAAATCGAAACCAAAAATCCCCAATCAGTTTACGTTCGAATCTCCATCGCCCCATAGCGTCAACTCCTAACTCGTTCACCTCCTTAAATCATGCGTCGACACCTTATCCAGCCTGCTACAATGAAGACAGCGATCGTTTTCATCACTATATCCTTCAGAAATCCGCGCCTAGGTGCTATTCAACTCAACAAACACAAATCCATCTGCTGTTTCTCAAGTTAAAGTTCAAATCTATCGATTTCCTTAACCCTAGCGGCCACTGCATCCTCAGACATCGAACTGGAATGCGTTCGATCTCAACTAAACACACACTAGATTGGTGCAGACTGCCTCACGAGTGCGAATATATTTGTGAGAGGAGTTATGGTAATTTATGTGATTTTATTTGGACTTGTTCTTTGATTTTTCCTCTCTCTCATTTTGATTTTCCAGAAGAAAGTGGCGGCCAAGAAATGTATTGACCAGAGGAAGTGAAATTTAGGTTTAGAGAAGTTAGAGGTATTTTATAGGAAAATTATAATATATTTTTATTCGAATATTATATTTATTTTAGTCAATCGCTGTTTGTAGATGTTGTTTAAAAATCACCGTGAGCACATACAATACCCAAAGATCACAAAAATGGGCATGTAGCTACAGTTTAACATTGTTGACCCAACGAAACTGGTTTCGTCAAATTCCAACTTCGTTTGCTCACACAACGTATTTTTAACCATCGAAATACTGACTGTTTTCACATTAAAATTCCGTACGGCCACATACTGACTTCAAAAATCACGGAAATTGAAATCTAGCAATAATCTGATATTGCAGATTCAACAAAATTAGTTACGTCGAATTCTGAGGTTGTTTGAAAAACTGGCTATTTTTAAAGCTCTAAATAACCCTTTTAAATATATAAATATATTTAAAAACATTTAAATTTAATATTTAAAAATAAATATTATCGTATATATTCACAATAGAATATCATGCTGCTACACCGGGATTTATAACTCGATATTTCAAATCCAGTTTTACATCGATATTTGATTTATATTTAAAAATCCATTTTAAAATATAAATAAATCGATATAAATTATAAAGGAATTCCATAGCGACCTTTTGAAAATTTGATTTGGACATAACTAAAAATCTACACGACGAAATCTTGATTTTTCTCTTCCATCAGAAAAATATACTTCACCAGCTCCTAGCATTTCTTGTTTTACAGAAATCCGGCTTAAAACGAATCCTGTACATTCAGTTGAAGTTCAAATCGCCAAATAGCGAACTACAGCGCCATTTCGAGCTCGAATATAATTAAATTATAATTATACGTTCAAACTGTCGTTAAATAATATATTCGCCAATATAATTCAACTCTAAACCGATATATATATCTTAAATAATCCAATTCACACTATATTGTGAATTCCACTATACTTGCTTATTTCTGAATTAAATATATTATTCTATTATTTATTTTAATTAAATAACACATATAATTTAAATCCAACGACCCTTAAATTCTAATTCCCTATTTAAATAATTAAATAACTTAATTATAATACCAAAAAATGCGGGTCGTTACAATGTGCCACTCATATAGTTGTGTCTCAACATATTTTGAGGTCTAAGACCTAGGTGAAGTTCGTTGAAAGAGTACATTTCAGTGGTTCTATATAAAAAATTTCATTCAAACTTATCCTTTCGGAAATTGAATACTATATACGTTAAATTCAAATACGTATTGTGTTGATTTCCAAAATATTTTAAGTTAGCTATGAATGTGTTGCATCATTTTCGACAGTTTTCTTCAAAGTTATATACAACTATAACATTCTTCAACTAATCTGTTGTCAGAATTATTTCGATCTTACTCTTACCAGTTCAACTTGAAATATCTAAGAGCATCTCCAACAAGGTTTCGGGTCGTAACGTTATGACCCGTAACATGTTGGGAGATATCCTTGATATCTCCCAACAGGCGTGAGCCGATTTTATCGGCTCGCAGCTGGCGAGCCTATTTTATCGGCTCGCGAGGCTCCCAAGCCTATATATGGCGTAGGGGTGGAGGGAGGGGGTTTGTTATCTTTCCCTTTTTTCTCTTAATTTTTTTTATTCGGTACGACGCTGGGATGCCGCCACGCATAATGAAGATGGAGAGATGAACAGTTCCAGTTATGTCAGACGACGCATATGGTCCGGCTCACCTTCCTCCACCAGCGGGGACGACGATTGAGGATTTATATCCTACACGAGCCGCCACAGGGATTCACTTATCGATCTTTTACCGCACTAGCCACCGTTCAGGTACTAATTTTAATTTTTTGTAACATTTGTAGTTACTGAAATGTTATATAGTATGCCCTGTTGGTTTTACGTTATAGTTTAGTGCATGTACATTATATGTTTTAATAGTATGAACTGTTGGTTTTATAGTCATTTAACTGTTATAATTTTAATAGACTGAGTACATCTATCTTCGCAGGAGTTGGGCGAAGTTTGTTCCACATGCCCTTGACATATTACCATTACATGTTCAGGAAAGGCTACTAACTAGTCCGTTCGGACTCTTTTTACGTATTATACCTCCCAATCATTTGATCGACCATTGGTAGAGGCCTTATTAGAGAGATGGTGGCCTACGACACACACTTTTCACTTTCCGGATTTTGAGCCAGGTATCATCCTAGCTGATTTTTACATGCTTATGGGGATTGAGATTGGCCTTCCAGATAGAGTCACTTGTCCATTTGATTCGTCTTATGAGTCACCCAATTCCTACCTGCAGTATTTGCCAGATTTGTCAGCGGCTCGTATAGCTAATGGTGTTGTTTCCATCATATATTTACTTCAGTATATTACAGCACATCTAGATGTGGTAGATTTCCATGACATAGTATTCAGGACTGCCATTTCATACCTCCTTGGTTCGACATTCTTTTCGAACCAACAGAGTACGATTAGACTGGGCTACCTAGCAGCACTAGTCGACTTAGAGCAGTTGCATATGATTGATTGGGGCTCTGCTATTTTGGGTTATCTATACGCCGCTCTTGACTCATATGCTTTTGGAGAGGTTCGCCAGATGTTTGTTTTTTGGTACATGTTGTCGTGCTGGTACTACGAGTACATGACCAACATTCATCCACGCATACAATCCACCGCCAGTCATGCTGCCGAGATCTTTTTCCCACGCATGCATAGATATGAGACTACTCACGGGGTTCGGCGTGCTCCTGCTAGTGTGAGACATGGCTTGATGGAGACTCGTGCTCAGTTAGATATGAGGGAGAGGGGGAAAATATTACGAGCACATTGGACTTCTTATTAGATGTTACTTTCAGCGGATGGCCCACTACCTGATGCCCATCCATTAGCCATTGCATGTCGCTTATCTCTACGACGTGTCCTCTTGTTCCCACCGGCCCACCTTCCTAGTTGGTACTTGGGAAATCGATGTTATTACTAGGGTTCCGGTCAGTCGCGCGTACCTAGAGATCCACTTCTGCGACTTGATATGTTCAGGCCGCAGCGTTCTATAAGGAGACAGTACGTGGATGGTCTGAGACCGGCAGGATGGGTTGATATGACCGATTTTAACTTAACCGACGCAGAGTTTGGTCTTATTGGGTTCGGGTATCTCCTAGACGGTACTTGCTACCGGATTATACTTACCCAGCATAGGATACATATTGCGGGTATTCAGGAGATGGCTCTGCTGCATGCTCAGCCCTTAAATCAGCAGCACCAGGCCATAGTTCTATGTAAGGAGACAGCATGTGTATGTCGTGATGTATATTTATGTATGGCTCGATGTATATATGTGAATGTCTCGATGTTTTGGACTTTATGTTATTTTTTAATGTGTTCTATGTAATGTTTGCTCGTTTATTATGTTCTGTGTAATGTTTGCTCGTTCTATATATGTTCTATGTAATGTTTGCTCGTTTATTATGTTCTGTGTAATGATTGCTTGTTTATTATGTTATGTGTAATGTTTGCTCGTTTATTATGTTCCGTGCCAAATCTGGTACTTTGGCAAGTGCCAAATCTGGTACCTTGCCAAGTGCCAAATTTGGTACTTTGGCAAGTGCCGAATCTGGTACATTGCCAAGTGCCAAATCTAGTACTTTGGCAAGTGCCGAATCTGGTACTTTGCCAAGTGCCAAATCTGGTACTTTGGCAAGGGCCAAATCTAGTACTTTGCCTATTGTTCCAAATCTGGTACTTTGGCAAGTGCCAAATCTGGTACTTTGGCAAGTGCCGAATCTGGTACCTTGCCAAGTGCCGAATCTGGTACCTTGCCAAGTGCTGAATCTGGTATGTTGGAAAGTGCCGAATCTGGTACGTTGGAAAGTGCCGAATCTAGAACTTGGGCAAGTGTCGAATCTGGTACTTTGGCAAGTGCTGAATCTGTACTTTGGCAAGTGTTGAATCTGTACTTTGGCAAGTGCCGAATCTGGTACTTTGGCAAGTGCCGAATCAGGTACTTTTGCAAATGCCAAACCTGGTTTATAATTTAATAATAAAACGAACTACAGTGGCGGTGCAGTTCGTTTTATAACGTTTCGAACTTCAATTGGTTGTACAAAATCCAATCTAAGTCGGATTTCCTCACAACAAGACACGTTTGCATCTACTCGACAATATTTTTCTATTGGAAGAGATAAAATCGGTTTTCATGTTGTAGATTTTATTTTACGTCTAAATCAAAATTCCAGAAAGTCGCAGTGGTAATTGTTTATAAAATATATGGTTTACATGTATAAGTTAAAGGATTTTTATAAAATAAAATGAGGACGACCCTCATTTTTAACTCCTTCGTGTGCTTAAATGTTTAAATTAAGCGGGTAAGTGGACGACCCTCGTTTTATAACGTTCCTAACTTCAGTATGTGTAAATAATATGGATAAGTGGACAACCACGGACCCACACTCTTGTTTTCCCTATATATAACGGTTTCTCTGAAACCTTGAATCACAATTTATTTTCTTCCAGCCACCACCTCCTTCCTGTTTCCCCAAAGGAGCCAAACTGGTAAGAAAAGAGTATAGTTCCCTTTTTGGAGTATGTCAGAACAGGGAAAAGAAAGTGTAGCCTCCAACATGGACAAATGGGAAAATGACGATGAGTGGGTAGCAAGTCAAAGACCTGGAAAAAATGATTGGTGAAGGACGCGATCTCAAGCCAGTACGTCTAGGTGGATCCAACCCTATGTGCCGTTGTGGAGAAGAATCGGTCGTCGTTGTTTTGAAGACCGAAAAAGATGCTCGGCGCCGATTTTTTGGTTGTGCAGCTTAACAAGATCACACCGTTTTCCCGAGGAAATTGACTGTTGTTACTTTAAGCAGTGGATTGACCCACCGATGTGCGAACATGGAGTTCAGTATGCATTGGAAGCGCAAGTCGAAATATGACGTTTGAACAAGATTGTTGCTGAGGCAGCTAGAGCTGGCTTTTACCCACGTCCGTGGTAGTGGAAACTATCATATCGTTTATTACTGTACTTCAAATTTGATGTTTATGTGTTTAGTTGTTGTAGTTCTTTCAATTGTACTTCGGCATTTATGCATGTTGTAATTGTCGTTGTTGTAAGCTTCTAAGTTATGTGATGCAAAATATTTATGTACTGCAAGCTATTTACTGTCCAGTTAAAGTCCATTTGTACCAATAAAAGACTATTCGTGCCAATAAAGAGGCACACATACCAATAAAGGAGCACTCGTACCAATAAAGGACACTCTGTACCAATAAAGAGGCACTCGTACCAATAAAGGAGCACTCATACCAATAAAGGACACTCTGTCCAATAAAGAGGCACTTGTACCAATAAAGGAACACTCGTACCAATAAAGGACACTCTGTCCAATAAAGAGGCACTCGTAATAATAAAGGAGCACCTGTACCAATAAAGGACATTGTCCAATAAAGAGGCACTCGTACCAATAAAGGGTCACTCTATTCATTAAAGGACACTCTTTCCAATAAAGAGGCACTTGTACCAACGAAGGAGCACCATGTCGATAAAGGAACACTCTGTCCAATAAAGGAGCACTTAATCCAATAAAGGAGAACACTCCACCCACAAAAGCTACCCACTTACCAATACTGCATGCCTTATATATAACAACAACATTGCAATTCATATCTGAAATCAAAACTTATTCACAAATATAAATGGATTCCATTTTTACGAAATGTGTGCTGGCTTTTGATAGCGATTCGGAGGAAGATGAAATCCTTCAAGAGGAAGCGGAAGAAATACAAGAAATACGGGACCTATACCGTGAAGCGTATGGTTCATCATCCACAACTAGAGGGGGATCAGTTGCTGGAAGGAGGTTTATACACTGAAATCATGCTAAATACCATAAGTCTTTGATGCAAGATTACATCGATGATGATTGCATTTACAGGCCTGATCTGTTTAGTAGAAGATACAGGATGCAGAGAAATCTATTTCTTCGGATATTGGCTGGTATTCAAGGCAGCAATGATTACTTTAAGTACAAACAAAATGCATCGAAGACACAGGGGTTGTCCGGTGAACAGAAAATGACGACCACTGTGAGAATGTTAGCTTATGCCACTCCAGCCGATGCTTTGGACGATGCATACCGCATAGCAGAGAGCATTGCACTTGAAACACTTGAAACTTTCTCTCAAGCAGTGGTGTACGTCTATGGGGAAGAATACTTATGGTCTTCGAACGAAGCAGATGTAGTGCGAATCAGAGAGATGCACGAAAGCAGGAGTTGGCCAGGAATATTAGGAAGTCTGGACTGTATGCATTGGGAATGGAAGAACTGTCATAAGGGATTACAAGGTGCATACAACGACAAGGAAAGGCGACCAACCATCATTTTGGAAGCTGTGGCATCGTATGATCTATGGATATGGCACGCTTTCTTCGGAATCCCTAGTTCGAATAACGACTTAAATGTTGTAGAAAGATCCCATCTGTTTAATGATCTTGCTCAAGGCCAAGTACCTCCTTTAACATTTACCCTCGATCAAAATACTTACGAGCATGGCTATTACCTAAGTGACGACATTTACCCGAAATGGAGCACCATTGTAAAAACATGTCCAAATCCATTGACTCCTAAACAAGTCAGATTCGCGACGATGCAGGGGCACAAAGGGAAGATGTAGAGCGTGCTTTCGGTGTTATACAATCTAGATTTGTAATGATAAGTAATCCATGTCAGTTGTGGTCTAAGAAAAAGATGTCGACAATCATGTTTTCTTGCTTCGTTCCTCACAACATGATTATAGAAGATGAAAGATATATGGACGAAGAGCAACGTCACTGCGATTACGAGCGTGTTCACAACCACCGCAAGTATTTCGACCAAACAATCCACTAACAGAGGAGGACTTCAACGTTCATTTGACCAGTCAGGTTATGTTTAGAGATGCAGAACTCCATAACCAGCTGTAGAAGGATCTTATGAATCATTTATGGAACCACTATGGCGATACTTACTTATGAAGCACCCTTATCTGAATTCGTGTTTTATTTCATGCTTGTCCGAACTTATCGATCTTGTAAGCAGTAAAGATATTGTACTTTTCTATTGTACCGTTGTGTTCTCTTGTATTCGTAAGGGTTATTAATCATCTATTATTATATTTCAAATTTGTTTGTTCTACGAAAATACTGACGTTTTTTTGTCATATTAAAAAAAATTAAGGTAGGATAGGGGGAAACAAAAATAAATTCCTAAACGTGTCACGAGACAATTTTATTGGCTCGTGAAGTCACGAGCCAATTAAATCGGCTCGCGACTTCATGAGCCGATAAAATCGGCTCGCATGCCCTGTTTAGGAACCTGAATTGCCCCCATAACTTCTTGTTGAATTTTACGCTTCAAGATAACTGTTGGGTGCAAAAACAATGTATATTCATGTCCGTAACATGAATTAGCACCTTTGTTGGAGATGCTCTAACCCAGCAACATTCGTAATTAGGATTCCAAATTTACTGGAATTACATTACAGAATAGTATTAATCCAAATCTAATCAACGTTTGTAAATAACAACTTTTATGGAAGTTGAAACTTATCTTTATTCGAATACGTTTTCATTTGAATTTTTCTTATTCATAAGCTATTGACAACATATATTTCATCAAAAGGAAAAGGAAAAAGAAAAAGAAAAATGAAGGAAAAGTTGGTCCACAGAAAGAAAGTGTTGTATCAAAATTGAATAGCTATAATTCTAAAAAATAAATAAAACATCGGATTCTACTCTTCTGTATTATGCGTAGATGCTACAACATGGGTTGTGGGTTCGTATTTTTAACATATCAAATAGCCAATATGTATTATATGTGATGCCCAACTGCATTTTGGGGTCTTACGCAATTGGTTTGCTAGCCTACCACTTGGGCTGGTCTGCGATCATAGAATTTATTTACATATTACTTATACACTGCCACATAAGACAAACCAGAGTCTTTTTTTGGGAGATTTAATAGAGTTGAACATTTGACGAATGAAATGAACTTAAAAGGTTGCAATTAGGTGTGTATAAGTTGACTAAACAAAAAGATCAATAAGGAAATGATACTGTAGAAATTGGGAGTGCATCATATCGACAAGAGTAGAAGCCATGAACATAGATGATCTTATATTTGGCCTTCTCTTTTGGCACACCATGCTCTAAATACGCTAAGTACCTTCCATCTCTAAGTTTAATTCTATTAGAAGTAATTTGAGGTCCAGTTAGGAGATCCACAAATCTTAGGTAGTGGCGGTTGAATAGATCGATAAGTCCATGCAGCTAAACCAACCAATATAGTAGCCGATACTTTCCTACATAAACCTGAAATTGCACTCTCAAGTAAATGCTTGCATCTTTAAGAGTGTTAAAGGAAAAGGGAAAAAAATTCTGGGAATTTCATTTAACAAAGTCAAAACCTCATGAACACTTGTACAGTCATTTTTATCCTTCTCTAGAATTTTTAACCATGGCAAAAATAATATGATTCGTATGTTTGGAAGTACGAAGACATAAAATAGAATTCTTTATCAAATTCAGTGATATAAAAAACTTGACATATTCCTAAATATTAAAAAGTACACCTCTACTAAAATTAGCAAGAAGTTGTTAACAAATATCCCTTTCTAGAATATATTTATATGGCAAAAAAATATAAAGTCAACTAAATGGGTGACCCATATCTATTTGATATCTCAAACGAAAGCTGCTCAGAATCAAAACTTCAAAAAACTCATACCCAAAGAATTGTCATTAATACTTTGAATTTGACTGTAGTACATATGTTTAAATGCCTGTAACCGCAACTACCAACATCACATGAGATGCATCCTCAACCGTAGTAGGTTTTGTTAACATGTGCCTGTAGGCAGTGGCGTAGCCAGGATTTTTGTATGGGGGTGGGGCAAGATAATAATTTACGGGGGTTCGGGGGCGGTAGCCCCCGATTTTTTTTTTTATGTTGCCTATATGATTATGTAAATAAATATCATTTCACACCATCAAATAAACACAACTAAATATAATTATATCATCATATTCGATTACAAAAACGATCAATTATTGATCTTTCAAACAAAACATGCATATATTGTACTACTTTAAAGTTGCCCACGTCGAGTTCTCATGTTTTGAAAGCGATCGAGAATTGTATCGTTGTTAATCTCTTTGAATATATCTTTTTCAATGTATGCAACACAACTATCATTCAACCATTCATCTCCCATCGGATTCCGTATGTCATTTTTCACTATATTCATAGCAGAAAATGCTCTTTCCACAGTTGCAGTTGAAACGGGTAAGATAAGCGAAAATGTCAAGAGCTTGTAAACCAAATTATACACAATATTTTTTTTTTCAACACCATCTTCCTAGCCAAATCACCGATCCCTTTCATATCTTTAAACATATCATTAGACTTCATATCAATTTCATAAATTTCCAACAGATTATAAAGATCCATACGTTCTGCTTCAGAAAAATCATCGGGATAAAATTCAGATAATCGAACTAGCTTCACTTTGTCAAACGAGGCAAATGAATCGACTGGACTAAGAGAAGACATACAAAGAAGTAATTCTGAATTTACCTCATCAAAGCGGTTGTTAAGCTCAACAATCTGCTTATCTAGACAAAGATAAAACAAATCAACTCAATAATGATGTAAATTTGTAATCATTGATCCTCTTCTTGATCTACCCAAAAGAATGTAATTCTCATCCATATTCGAAATAGGAATTTGTTGATTGGTGCAAAAAGAGTTAACCTCTTTTAGAAGAGTGTCCCATCCACTAGCTCGCATTTTATTTAACCTCTCTTTAGATGCTTTTACCAACGTCAATGCATTTACGATATCTTGATCTTTTCGTTGTAGTGCCTTGGAAAGATCATTAGTAATTGCAAGAACACTTTTCATCAAATGCAAAAGAAATATGAAATCATAAGATTGCAACACTTTGATTAAATTTAAAGGTTCCCCTTTTTTATCACCAGACATATCTTCTACTAGATCGATAAGGACATCAATAACCGAAGGAAACATAACAATCAAATTGACTAATGTACCATAATGTGAACCCCAACGTTTGTCACCTGGTCGTTTCAAACTACGTTCTTGATTTAATCCATGTCCACTAGAAAGTTCACCACTTTCAAGCTGATTAAATATTCTATTTGCTTCTTTTTCTCTAAGAATGTCCCGATGTTTGCATGAAGCTCCAGCGAGATTTACCAAATTATTAACCAAGTAAAAAAACTCGGAAATATGGTCTATATCT
Organism: Allium sativum; assembly: GCA_030737875.1. NCBI lineage: Eukaryota > Viridiplantae > Streptophyta > Magnoliopsida > Asparagales > Amaryllidaceae > Allium > Allium sativum. Next base: position 7,360,308 of record CM060926.1, on the reverse strand, counting down.
TTGGCGACACGAACAAGTGCTAATTGAAGTTGATGTGCGAAACAGTGAACATAGAAAGCAGACTTGTTCTCATTTAGAACAAGTGTTTTAAGACCATTAAACATGCCTTGCATATTACTTGCACCATCATAGCCTTGGCCTCGCAACATAGACATACTCAATTCATGTTTACCAAGAAAAGCATCAAGTGATGTTTTTAGAGAAATTAATGTCGTGTTAGGAACATGCACCATGCCTACAAACCTTTTAATAACACTTCCTGTCTCATCCACAAATCGTAAAACAATTGCCATTTGTTCTTTAATTGATATATCACGAGCTTCATCAATCAATAATGTTGTAAGACAGTGTCTATAATTTTCACGGCAATACAATTGACTATATCTTTTTGAATATCCGGTGATGTCAACTTATTATTTAGTGGTGCATTTTTTAGAACAACCGCATCAACCGACGCTTTTCGTGAGCGAGCCATTGCAAAAGTTCAAGAAAATTTCCTTTATTCATTGATTCTTCGGATTCATCATGACCACGAAAAGGCAAACCTTGATGTAACAAATATCGAATGCATACAAGAGTTGAGTTTAATCGAGAGTCAATTTTGGTTTGGGTTGATTGTCTCTCGATTGCCATTGCAATATGCTGATTTTGATTCATCAAATTCTCGGCCTTTGTATATGCTGCTCTATGAATATCTGAATTAGCATGTTCTTTAAGTCTTTGACTATGTTTCCAATTTCTAAACCCATCCCGAATAAATGCATCACTTGTATTTCTAATCATCGATTGTGGGCGAAATAAGTAGCATAGCAAACAATATACTGCATCTTCTTTTACACTATATTCCAACCAATTCTTATAATCGATAAACCATGATTGATTAAAACGTCTAGCTCTTCCACCAAGTATTGTTTGTGGAAATATTTGTAAAGAAGGCTGACAAGGACCTTTTTGTAAATATGCCCTTCTTACTGTATCTCGGTCATTTGGATCATAATCTAAAATTTGATGTCTTAGACTAGGATCAGATGGAAGATTTGATAATTCGACTTGAATACGACTTCGAATTACCTAGTTTGAAATAATTGGGTTCCGATTATCATCATCTGATGCATTACTAGAAGGTGTAGAAGCTCCGGTTTCAACGTAAACATCTTCAATTGTTCTCTTAAAATATTTTCGCATATCTAGAATTTAAAAAAAAACAATTTATTTTTTCAACACTCAATTGAAAAATAAATGTAACACCCCACACCCGCTAAGGTCACTCACTAAGGGAATGCCTTAACTTCGGTGGAGTATTTTAAGTGAAAATAGAACAGAAAAATTACAACAAGACAGATATAAATAATAATTGTTAACTAAAACATCATTTCATTGCAGCAGAAGGTAAACATGTTTGGTTACAAAACCATAAAACAAGAGTCAAGTACTAAATATCCATCCTGATAAAAACATAAGTACATAATCCCACTACATAACTAATAGCCATAATAGAAAAGATAAGCTGAGCTTTACATCAACGGTCCAAGCTCCAAAAGATAGACAAAGCAATCTGATCAAAGCCCACTAGTGCTAGGCCCAATCTGAGGACCTGAGGGGGGAAAAAGATAAAAACAACGGGGTCATACATAAGTCTGAGCGAGTCCTATAACTTTAACAATACAATCATTAAAGTAATTAGGGTATGATATAAACTTGGTATGGTAACGAATGGGGATAAATGACTACACTAAGCAGCCAACTAGACATAGGAAGATCGAAGATAACGGTAAAGACGCATCTACCCACCCAAGGGTAATTACTACACTGCACCACACCAGTCATTCCTACTTAAAGGTTGATCCCACCCAAGGACTTAGAAAATATAACTAGTAGTTTCGTGTACCCCTAGCTGACCACATAGGTGCCGTCTGCCCCTATCTCCACTAGGTGTACCCACTACTCCCCAAGTGATCGGCTCCCTAACGTAGATACCCGTGCTGACCCCACAGTGGGGTGTATCACTCCCCAAAGTGGCAACCCGATACTACCAACGGTGCACGGCTTATACCTACACGATGCAACAACGTCTTACCTACCAGCCCGGGCCCACACACGCATATGAAACCCGTTGGACTTGCGTTGCCACCGCTAAGTCACTCACTAAGGGAATGCCTTAACTTCGGTGGAGTATTTTAAGTGAAAATAGAACAGAAAAATTACAACAAGACAGATATAAATAATAATTGTTAACTAAAACATCATTTCATTGCAGCAGAAGGTAAACATGTTTGGTTACAAAACCATAAAACAAGAGTCAAGTACTAAATATTCATCCTGATAAAAACATAAGTACATAATCCCACTACATAACTTATAGCCATAATAGAAAATATAAGCTGAGCTTTACATCAACGGTCCAAGCTCCAAAAGATAGGTAAAGCAATCTGATCAAAGCCCACTAGTGCTAGGCCCAACCTGAGGACCTGAGGGGGGGAAAAGATAAAAACAACGGGGTCAGACATAAGTCTGAGCGAGTCCTATAACTTTAACAATACAATCATTAAAGTAATTAGGGTATGATATAAACTTGGTATGGTAACGAATGGGGATAAATGACTACACTAAGCAGCCAACTAGACATAGGAAGATCGAAGATAACGGTAAAGACGCATCTACCCACCCAAGGGTAATTACTACACTGCACCACACCAGTCATTCCTACTTAAAGGTTGATCCCACCCAAGGACTTACAAAATATAACTAGTAGTTTCGTGTACCCCTAGCTGACCACATAGGTGTCGTCTGCCCCTATCTCCACTAGGTGTACCCACTACTCCCCAAGTGATCGGCTCCCTAACGTAGATACCCGTGCTGACCCCACAGTGGGGTGTATCACTCCCCAAAGTGGCAACTCGATACTACCAACGGTGCACGGCTTATACCTACACGATGCAACAACGTCTTACCTACCAGCCCGGGCCCACACACGCATATGAAACCCGTTGGACTTGCGTTGCCACCGCTAACCCGTTTTGGCCTCTTATAGTCAAGCCCAGTACGCGTGTCCCGTCCTCGACATGGGTCGAGCCCAATAAGACACATATGGGTTACTGGTTGAAATGGGCCCCCACAAGCTACCCACCTAAGCTTGTCCCTTTTTCTAGTGCATCCCACTTAACCTTTTAATCATGTTTAATTACATGTTTCCACTTGGTTAAGTATTCTAATCGTATTTTCTATTGCCACCCAAGGCAACCCACTAGATTTCCACGTGCCACCCAAGGCACTTACTTGATTTCCACATGCCACCCAAGGCACCCACTTAACCCCCCATGCCCCACTACATGCTTATCTGGTTAAGTGTTTCTTAATTGATTAAGAACGTAACCTTTGTAAAGACCTCTCACATTAGACTGTCTTTTATGGCAGTTGGATTTGTCGGTCGGGTCCGGGCAGCCTTACGCCATAACAGAGTCTAACCTCGTGTCTTTACACTTGTCACGTATTTAGTTTATGCCTAAGACCTCTCACATTGGGCCAATCATTTGTAGCCGCTGGATTTGCCGGTCAGGTCCGGGCAGTCTTATGCTACAAAAGGGTCCAACCTCGTGTCTTAGTCGATTAATTACACCTAATTAATCACCCCTATATTTTGAATTAATTTTCCCTAATTAATTCCAATTTAATGATGTACATAATTGACTCAATTATGTCCATCCACTTATGGTACGCAACTTCATACCAATTTCACCATAATTTTGTTAACATGAATATTAACCCCATCGTTCCCCACGTAATACGCTAACATGACATACTTAAAAGGGAAGATTCATCACAAATACAATGGGTTCAACTTAGCATAACATTAGCATCAACATGGGTTTTAAAGGTGTCAACTTGCATATATGACCATAGCATCAAACCCAACTAGCATAAATAATCAACCCAAACTTGCATGAATCACGTATGTCATAAAGAGGGTAACTTGCATAAGTTACTTATGTCATACAAAGGGGTAATCTTGCATATGTATGTATGACATACAAAGGGGTTAACTTGCATATGTATGCATGTCATACAAAGGTGTAAACTTGCACATGTTACTTGCATATAATCAAACACCAAACTTGCATAACATGTCATATATGAACTTGCATATAATCAAACACCAAACTTGCATAACATGGTGTCATAATGGATCAATGTTTATCATAATGATTTGCATAACTAGCATCATGAACACATAGCATAGTTTACACCCAACTTGCATAACTAGCTTCATGAGCACATAGCATCAAACTTGCATAACTTGCATCATGAACATATAGCATACAACTTGCATAACTAGCATCATGTACATATAGCATAAAACTTGCATAACTAACATCGTGAACACATAACATATGATAAAATAACTTGCTTTGATCCACATACATAACCATAACCTCATTATATCCTATCATAATTAGTTTAGCAATTGCTTGCTAAAGGCATAGAAACTCACAACTTGTTGATTAGCACTCCTATGAAGAAGATTTAGTTGCTAGCGTTGATTAGAAGTTGATTTGAGAAGCTATCTTCCTCTTTAATTTGTGGAGGCTCCTTCTAAGTTGCATTTTGACGGCATGATGGCTTTGTATCTATTTTTAGTATGGATTAGGGTAGTCTTAGGGTGTATTTATAGATTAGTTAAGTGTTTTAGGCCATAGGATTAACCCTAGGATAGTTTAGAGCCATCAGATCTCGTCACAAGCCACCAAACACAGCCCAAACCCCAAAATAGTGCACCCAGCCAAACTGGCCGAGCCACCTGTGTCGACACTACAGTCGACACGCCCCCATGTGCGTCGACTCCCCAGTCGACACGGGGGTCGACCTGGTGCAGGCGGGAATTTTCCCGCCTAGCCCCATTTCTGCATTTGAAATCTGTTTTTTCGAAATTTGAATTTTCTGAAAACTTCTTCGGGCCTTAACTGGGTCATACGGACTCCGATTTTCGAAAACACGGACTCTATTTCGTGTATTTTTCCGAGACGAACGCAATGGCGTAGCCCGTTTCCCCTGATTCAGATCTTAAAATTTAATTCTGCCCTGATTTATATTATAACAAGTTATTCAACATACGGGGTGTTACACAAAACCTATAAGGGAAGTTGTAAACAATTTCTACAATTGGAAGACTATTTATTTATTCACAGAAATCACAAGATGATATGAAGTTGTAAACAATTTCTGGAAACAGGGAATGAATGAAATAAAGTTGCCGCACATTTGTCTTCCACCCAATTTCAAAAGGTCATGCACTTACGCCCAAATTAATTATACAAGGAATGAACAATTTCAAAAGTTTGCCCAAATTAATTATTCAGGGAATGAATAATTTCAAATAAGGAATGAATGAAACAGTCAAACAGGGAATTCATTTGCCCAAATTAATTATACAAGGTTTAACCTATAGGAAACAGTCAAACAGGGAATGTCTATGTTGCGAGGTTATCTTTCAGTAACAATTTCTGTCTCAACAACACTATAGGAAACAGTCAAATAGGGAATTCATTTAGAACAGTGAAGGTTATGCCCAATTTCAAAATCAGCAAGCTTATCACCCATTTCTGCCAAAGCTGGAGGCGACGAGGCGGTGCTAGCAGAAGCCGATGGCGCTGGAGGCCGCAGATTAGATGGCTTGAGGTGTAGCGTTCGCTGAAGGCGATCCGTGTTTGCTCGATGCTGAAGAGCGGCTTCGATAAATTAGGTTTTTTTTTTCTCCGTAAGCAGGAGAATGAAATAAAGTTTCCGTATTTTTTTTTTTTTGAGGACGCGGACTGGGAGGGGCACGTGCCCAGCCCAACTCACACGTACCTCCGCCCCTGCCTGTAGGGAACATGTTAATAAGCCCATAAACAAATTGGAAGCAAAAAATATGCCTACTATTTCTGTAATCCTAATTCCTACAATAGGGCACGCTAATATCTTCTGCATATGTGTATAATCATAGAAAATTCTCCACTTGAATTTTAATATAAATGTAGGTGAGAATGATACATGAATCTATTAATATTTCTACTTATGGTATTTCAATAAGAGCAATGCTAAAAACAGTCGCCTATAGACGACTGTTCTTATGCAATCATGGCCCTTGAAAGGAATTCGGGTGCCCTGCTGATTAAAAAAAAATTATTCCTCACAAGGGGCCCCTGAGTGCTAGTAGCAGTTGCCTAACAAGCGACTGTTCCTAGTATTCTCCTTTCAATAATAGTGACAACATTAATGCAACAATTTCCTAGTTCAATGTAATTAACTCTCTTTGGGCTAATCTGTTGTTCACAAAATATTAGAAATTTTTTTACCCACGACTCAAAAGCATGACTTGATCCAAATACTACATCTTATCTTTCCCAGTAGAATGTTTGGTAACTCCTACTCGTATTATATAGTACATACCATGAAGTACAAATTACATTTACGGAAAAGATGGCCAAGTTTTTTGAAGTTCCATTTGTACAAATTGCCAAATGCCTAAAACACCAAGTTGACTGCCCTGTATAAACCAACATGTGATGGGAAGCATGCATATAATTAGAATTGAGAAATTATACTTTTGCAGGTCAGCATTCAGATTCCATTCATCAATACATCATATGATGTTACAGTGAAGTCATACATCTAATTTCCCATTTAAACACCCATTAATAATTTCCAATGCCTATGTTGTATACCAAAAGTGTAATGGATGTTACATAATATTTTGTAATGCAAATATCATAGAAGAGTAAGACCAAGTTATTTATATCTTAGCAGTGTGGTTCTTAAACAAACAAATAATCCGAAACAAAAAAGGTATTTCAGTGACACTGTTGAACGCAAACAACAAGAACCTCAACTCAGTACTCAAACCCTAAAAATCCACTGCAATCACACTAGTTTGATGAACCCCGTGGCCTATCACCACTCTAATTAGATGAATGGGGGCATTGCCTCATTTGAATTGTGAACCCAAGCTCAAACTCACGCTGCTCAAGCATGGGTTCAACAATTTAAATGGGGTGATGCCCATCTGAGCATCTCCAGCCACTGCTAGAGATGCTCTAAGAAGAATTACAACAACATTAGGTGGTGTTTGATTTGAATGCAAGATATGCTTTTTGCCGTTTTAACATATTAAACGCACAGACAGGAAGTGAAGAAGCGGATGGAAATTGGCTTTAACGTAGGACTGAAAATGACTTTTTCTTATGTTCCACTTTTGGGTATCAAAAACTATGTCTTTCTACCCCTTCTTCCCTTTCCTGGAATAACTGCGACTTTCCTTCTCTACCACGCCATTGCACAAAGTTCTCAGGAGTGCGTACCTTGCACCACAGTAGAATGATTCTAGCCAAACGCGCTCTGAATCACCCAAACTACAACATGAACGTGTGATTTCAGATGATACCCTAACCCACGAAAATAACATATTACACGACAAAATGAAAGGAAGAAAAGGATTCAATGGACGACCAAAAACCCTATTACATATTCCCTCTACGGCTACACTTAGGTAACATTCTTAGCTTGAAATAATGATCAAAGAAATATACCAGAGGAGGTTGAGTTTGCAGAGAGATGATTTCTTGTATGCGATCTAGCTGACGCAGCCAGTACTCAGGTAACAGTTATTATATTTTTTTAACAATTAAATATACATATTTGTATATTCATCCCTAATCTTCATGCATCATCTTTACCTATTAAAATTGTTATGCTTGATGGAAGTAGCAAGTGTGACACCCCACATCGAGACCCAACCTAATAAAGAGCATTAACGAGCAATGTTGTCTATTAGAACGACGAATAGGGTGGTTAGGGAAGACCATCCGTAATTTCGTATTAGACGAGTATTGAACATGTTGATTGAGTTCTAAAATTTTCTTTTGTTATTCAAGTGGAATGACATACTCAACATGTCTAATATGAAACTACGATGGTTAAGAATCGTATTCAGAACAATATACAATACATCACGACAAACAGATCATAGAACAGATACATATAAAACATCATCATAGTATAACATATACATGTGTTATAAATATGAAAGGTTATACACGAATCATATAAATACAACACTTACAAATAACAAGTGAGTATACAATGAAGGTTATGCCCAATTTCAAAATCAGCAAGCTTACCACCCATTTCTGCCAAAGCTGGAGGCGGCGAGGCGGTGCTAGCAGAAGCCGATGGCGCTGGAGGCCGCAGATTAGATGGCTTGAGGAGTAGCGTTCGCTGAAGGTGATCCGTGTTTGCTCGATGCTGGAGAGCGGCTTCGATAAATTAGGTTTTTTTTTTTCTCCGTAAGCGGGAGAATGAAATAAAATTTCCGTATTTTTTTTTTCTTTTTTCTTTTTTGAGGACGCGGACTGGGAGAGGCACGTGCCCAGCCCAAGTCACACGTACCTCCGCCCCTCCTGTAGTGAACATGTTAATAAGCCCATAAACAAATTGGAAACAGAAAATATGCCTACTATTTTTGTAGTCCTAATTCCTACAATAGGGCATGCTAATATCTTCTGCATATGTGTATAATCATAGAAAATTCTCCACTTGAATTTTAATATAAATGTAGGTGAGAATGATACACGAATCTATTAATATTTCTACTTATGGTATTTCAATAAGAGCAATGCTAAAAACAGTCGCCTATAGACGACTGTTCTTATGCAATCATGGCCCCTGAAAGGAATTCGGGTGCCCTGCTGATTAAAAAAAAAAATATTCCTCACAAGGGTTCCCCGAGTGCTAGTAGCAGTTGCCTAACAAGCGACTGTTCCTAGTATTCTCCTTTCAATAATAGTGACAACATTAATGCAACAATTTCCTAGTTCAATGTAATTAACTGTCTTTGGACTAATCTGTTGTTCACAAAATGTTAGAAATTTTTTTACCCACGACTCAAAAGCATGACTTGATCCAAATACTACATCTTATCTTTCCTAATAGAATGTTTGGCAACTCCTACTTGTATTATATAGTACATACCATGAAGTACAAATTACATTTACGGAAAAGATGGCCAAGTTTTTTGAAGTTCCATTTGTACAAATTGCCAAATGCCTAAAACACCAAGTTGACTGCCCTGTATAAACCAACATGTGATGGGAAGCATGCATATAATTAGAATTGAGAAATTATACTTTTGGAGGTCAGCATTCAGATTGCATTCATCAATACATCATATGATGTTACAGTGAATTAGTCATACATCTAATTTCCCATTTAAACACCCATTAATAATTTCCAATGCCTATGTTGTATACCAAAAGTGCAATGGATGTTACATGATATTTTGTAATGCAAATATCATAGAAGAGTAAGAGTAAGACCAAGTTATTTATATCTTAGCAGTGTGGTTCTTAAACAAACAAATAATCAGAAACAAAAAAGGTATTTCAGTGACACTGTTGAACGCAAACAACAAGAACCTCAACTCAGTACTCAAACCCTAAAAATCCACTGCAATCACACACTTGTATTCTTTCAGAGGATACTCATTTTAAGAGCATGCATCTCCAGCAGTCAGCGCAGATTGGAGATGGGAATGGAAGAAAAAAAAGTGGCGCCCACTTCTCCAGCAAACTGTGGGGATTTGCGCTGTTTTTTCATTTTTCTTAAAACGGGGAAATGAAACCCGTCGTGTACGTGTTGAAACAAATTGACTACAAAACAAACAGAATACACAAACTAGACTTCGTTGGCTTATGGAGGCCCAAAAAAATTTTAAAATAGAGGAGAAAGGAAGGGGGCCTGGTTTTGTGGAGGATGACAGAGGAGAGGGGGTGTAAAGGGCTAAAGGTAGAATTCTACCTATTGGCTTGTCTTGCTAGTTTGACTAGGTGAACAACACCTAAAAATTTGACAGTTATTATATTTTTTAGCAATTAAATATACATATTTGTATATTCATCCCTAATCTTCATGCATCATCTTTACCTATTAAATTGTTATGCTTGATGGAAGTAGCAAGTGTAACACCCCACATCGAGACCCACCCTAATAAAGAGCATTAACGAGCAATGTTGTCTATTAGAACGACGAATAGGGTGGTTAGGGGAGACCATCCGTAATTTCGTATTAGACGAGTATTGAACATGTTGATTGAGTTCTAAAATTTTCTTTTGTTATTCAAGTGGATTGACATACTCAACATGTCTAATATGAAACTACGATGGTTAAGAATCGTATTCAGAACAATATACAATACATCACAACAAACAGATCATAGAACAAATACATATAAAACATCATCATAGTATAACATATACATGTGTTATAGATATGAAAGGTTATACACGAATCATATAAATACAACACTTACAAATAACAAGTGAGTATACAATGACCCGAATGTAATCATAGAATAATTCTGGAAGATAATCCAAAGGTAAAATTTCAAGACCTAAGTAGGGTTGAAAACGGATGCAGTCGGATACGGATATTATCTGTATCTGTGTCCGAAAATAAAAATCTGTACCCATATCCAATATCCAAAAATACCAGTGTAAGAATATCTGCATCCGTTTCCTCAGATATTTTTGGACATCCAAAAATATCTATATCCGCTTTTGTAAAAACAGATATCTGAAAATATCCAAAAATATCTGTATCTGAAACTTAAAAATTCACATTCGATGTGGTTATCCAAAAATATCCCAAAAATATTCGAAGATATTCGTGTTTGAAACTTAAAAATGCACATCTGATGCAGTTATCCAAAAAAATCTGAAAAGTGATCTGAAAATAAAACAATAAAAAATTTTAACTGCATCATTAGCATGAAAATTTGACTCACAAAATATTTTTTTAAAAAGCTGATTACATTTGATTAAAATTTTTAATGAGGACGCCAATCATATAAATTTCATGCAACAAATGTTTTAAGAGATAAAGTATCCAAAATATGAAAAACACAATCTTAAGGCTAAAAAAAATCATACAAGAATATAGATAATTATATCCTAATTGTAGCCATACAACAAAATAAAATGAGTGTGTAACTTAAAATGTTGCGTAGTGCCAAATACAAATACAACATTATATATTAACTTAAGGAACTTTTTATATTATTTTAGCTATTTTAAGAAAATTTATATATTAACTTAAGCATAAGTAAATTAAACATTATAAGCATACACATATACACATGTAAACAAATCAAAATATCAAACAGATATTTTTCAGATATGGATACCACTATAAACATATCAGTATCTGGAAGAGTTTTCAGATATCGAACATCTGTATCCGCATCTCAAATAACGAATATATTTCATAATTTTGGATACAGATGCGGATGGATATCTGATTTTTGGGTACCCTTTGACAGCCCTAAACCCAAGTCAATAGCCAGCCAAACTTGAAATAACTAGGTCTGACCCGAGTATTACATACATGGATCATTCTATCTTACATATCAGTTATAATACATTAGATGAAATATAAAATTATAAATAATGATTCCTTTTACCCAAAAGGAATTATACAAGCTAAGCCAATGATTGGTTTATGAGGTTCTTAAGGCTTGACAGCCTATAATATACCTAAGACAACATAAGCTATCACCAAGCAGAATTTATCTTCATTAAAGACGTGATAAACTTCTAGCTAAGCACCAAAGGTGTAACATCAAGAAAAATCATCGAATGCCAGCAAAAGAACATATAAAATCGTATAACATTTTATTTGATCTGAGAGTAATCAATATATATAAATGAATACCAATTAGCACTACAATTATAATTGGTTTTAGTTCCAGTAAGCTAATATATATAGGACATAAATATCAAATGACAACAATACAACAAATCATAATTGTAAGGGCCCAAAACTACAAAGTCAATAATATCGTCAAATCATCTTTTTGGATTCAAAACTTCATGGAAAACAACATCATAGGACCAAATCATCAAATATCAACATTCAAATCCAAAACAGCAAAGATCATCAATAGTATTAATTTGGATCTGAAACATTATGATATTGCACGTGCATATTCTTTTGCCAAGTACCATATACTAGGAGACTTGTCAACCTCTAGTTGTAGTCCACCAACCCTGACCATCAGACCCACCAGTTCGATATATATCGAACCCACTAGCTTGATAGTCGAATAAGTGACTCAACAACCCTTATTATGGATCGAAGCCCACCAGCTCGATAATTTGAATAAGTGTCCGAACAACCCTTATTCCGGCCCACCATCCTTCAACAAACAATAACCCCGAACACTTCGTACGTATATTTGTATACGTATTAGACCCATAAATCCCTTGGTTTTGGCATTAACAACAGGATGTGTTATAGACTTATGGACGTAACCCGACAGTTATAACTGTGCATCCCATACCACATGTTCTCACTACTGATTTACTATTCGCTCAACGATTTCACACTAGAAACCATCAATACATCGAATCATCGGGAACATCAATCATCGGGAACATCAAGTCAACTGCTCAATTAAATGGGTCTGTAATTAACTGATACAATATACCTTTGTGCCCTATACCACGAGGTTCACTATATTGTTTAATCACAAAAAGGTCTTCTTAAATGATGCAAAAGTGTGTGATTTATATATAGAAAATATATTTTGTCTTATGAAAGCAGTTTCTAAAGCGATTTTGAAATCTTTTTATTTGATATTTATAATTTCCAAATATAGTTATACTATTGCTTCGAGACATTTTGTTAATGAAATCCAAAACCAAGAAATTAATTTTGCCTTAAAGCTAAAATTTAAAACATTATTATATTCGAATGGAAAATTGTTTTAAACCCATGCATGCGTATAAAAAACATCGTCGAAAACCATCACAAAACAACAATTAAACCAATCTAAAAGTCCTTATAATCTAAGATTTGGGTTGAGATGACATACACTTTGTTTTTCCAAGCTATTGATACAAATACAAAGTGGTATATCATCAGTAAACACACTAGAACATAGGCATTTAGGTAAGAAAAAAGTACATGAAAACACATACAGAAGTAGGAAATGAATCCTACGCAAGTTAAATAGAGTGGGTAGACTCACTATTGATCGGTTTTGACCTAGGGGTCGACCCAGGAGGTAGGTAGGTTGACCCACTTTATGCACTCTCCAACAAAATGAAATCCTACTTCGTTGTCAAGTTTTGATTGATTTCTAGAGCAACTCAAATACGGTTTATAACATGTAGTGAGCAAGCAAGCAGGATCATGATTCTAGCAACAAAACGGGACATGAATTACATGAAACCAATCAATATTGAGGCTAGAAATAAGTCTCAAAGAATGGCCTAGACAAGGGTTGGTTACAACAAGATTTGATATAGCTTCTCCAGTTGCAGCAAACCATTTCTAGAAACTAATATGAACCCAAACCATTAACTAAACACAAAGAAAACAGTAAACTAGAATGTGGGAGTCTACCGACTCATTTGAGCATGAATTTTGAATGGATTAGGCATTCTATATCTTGCAGCATAGAGAAACCTTGACATGCATGGACGATCACCTTACTGTAATTTCTTCCTAATAGGATTTCAGAAAGAAATAACTCGATTCTATATTTGAGATTATTTCTTGGCCAGAGTAGGAGGAGCTTTATCTTTCTCTAGATTTGATTTAGGTAAAAAGAGATTTGTTCGGAGGAGAGAGAAGGCCATTTTCTTTTACCAGTAGAGGAAAAATATGGCTAGAAGAAGAAGGATCCCCATAAAACGAATGTACTTGTTTCCAATTCCACAAACATCTCTTTGGGCTTATTGGATTCAATTCACCTACCCACGGACCCAAAAATCCAAGTGTTACAAATTGTTAATGTTACTAATTTGTCTTATTAGCTATGCAACAACTCTTTACAAGTTTTACTACCAAGAACACTATTAACACAAAATTTTCTTTTTTCCATAACATATTATCATATTTACAAATCATTTACACGCTACCGTTAACAGAAAACAATAATGTAACCATGTTTGTGAAAAATATTGTTTTTACCTTTTAAAACATATTAATATTTTTACAGACAAAACCTATATTGATTTAACAAATTAAATCAAAGAACTACATAAAATACTTCAAATGTCCAACTATTGATTCACATTCAATATTGCATTCTCTTTTATTTCATTTTAATCACAACTAAATTGATTTACTAATTATAGTTATTAATGCAACCAATTTACTTTTTAAACAACTTACAATTTACTTTTATCATTACAAAATTCAACATTATATTATTTATTTTAGATTTCTCATGCTTATCCCAAACACAATTTTCTATTTCATTTTGTCAAGAAATGTGACTTGCATTTAAGAATACAAATCATCAATTCATTAATATTCATTTTAAAACAATTCAACACTTATACTGAAGTTATATTTCTACTTAATTATTGATGGCAAATCAATATTATATATTTTTAATATTCTCATTTATCATCAAATTAAAATTAACCACGAATTGGAATAAATTGCTTATTATAACCAAGACATACAATTCATTCCAATATACTTAACTCAGAAAAAACTCAAATTTTATATTTCTTGTTTTTAAACTATTATACAAGTTAGCTCTAGAGCTCGTATTTTATTAATCTTCAATTCTACAACAAACAAAAAACACTATAGTCTGTTCAGTTCGGGTACCCAAAAATCCAGGTTGTTACAGACTTGCCCCCTTAAAGAAATTGCATCCCCGCAATTTCCTTAAGCGAAAGGCATACATAACAATTTTCCGAAGACAATATTTAATTTAATCTACTTATAAAAGATTATCTTGTGCTAACAATCCCAAATTTTCCACACTTTTTTCTTAACTAAGTTTGAAAATTCTAGGTATTTCGTGCATAACAATTTCAAATTCTTTTCTTAATAGCATAATACAATAATTTAAAATTTATAACATATCCTTCACATAGCTGATTATTTAGAATATACACTACCTCCATTCAACTCCAACTCGATAGAAATATTGCCACTAATTTCCTCAAACAACGGATGGTAATTTGATTACAGGATAAAATAGTCTTGCTATTTATTGTCTTATACATCCAGCTTAATGGATGCAACCATTTCTCAACTTGATCATAAGGGCGAGTATTCTAAATATACCGCTTATGTTCAAAATGGCTTTCAAATTCCAAATACTTTTAGTATTAGTAAACACTGATACTAATTTTCCTTGAAACCTTTTAGAACACCATTTCCACCAGATAATTCTTAATTTTTCTTTGAATGATATCAATCCACCTAGTCGTCATAAATTCCATATCTTTTGGCTGCGATGTCAATACAAGATCGCTATTACCTCGCCACCGTACTTTATTACTCTAAGCTTGAGTGGTGGTTTAACTCCATTCTTAAGAATAAACTCCATTATTATATCCAAAAAAATTATTTTATAACCCAAAGGATAATATGTTTAATCGTCTCCTTTAAGTATTTAAGAAATCTTTATCGATATCCTTTATCCGACATATCGGTCAAAACCCCTTAAATTACTCAACGGGCAACCTAATACGAAGGGAAATCAATCAAATTATTAATTCATATATGGTTGCTTCTATTCTTATTCGTTTCATCAGTATTCGCAATTTCAAATAGAAACAACTCAACTCTACACTTCTCCATTTCTATAACTTGATTTAAGTTTTAAGTATATTAATCATTTATCATCAATATTAATCACCATCCCTTAATACCATTTTAGATTTATTAAATTTCTTGTTGACATGCTTTTATACAAAGCTGTCACACATCAAGATATTGGTTAACGACTCGCCCAAGCGTGAAGAATATCGTCAGAGAACACAAGCTATTTGGTCGAAGTCGCTACGTAAACACAAAAATGGCCCTAAACTCCCTTAGATGACCTTTTTTGGGACCGAAAACATCATTTATTGCCGTCTGAGTTAGCTTTAGGTACAATTTTCATTTGGCTCAAACGAACTTACGGTTTGAAAGTTATCCCCGTTTCCGTGAACGCACGTCGATCACTCGGAAACATCATATCAACTCAGTATAGCGAACCCCGGATTCGTCAAACACAAGCCTCGCCCCCTTTCGTATCCCTCCCGGGGGATGCGAAATTTGCATCTCTTGGTAGGGATATGAAATTCGTATCCTCCAAGAGGGATACAAATTTTATATCCCTCAAGGGGATACAAATTTTCCTGCACTTCATAATAGGGGTCCAAAATTCTACTGTGTGGGCCCTATTTCCTACCTACTCCATTACCAACTCCCTCGTATAAATATCCCCAAGCTTGGCCTTCGTTTGGATCCTTTTTCACTTGGATTTTTGGACCTCTTGGAGCCTCATTAATGGCAGCCATATTTTTAGGATTTCTTGGACATTGAAGCTAAATTTGGACATAGTTGACCAAGTCAACTCATCTTCTACTCAACGAAAAAGAAGATGGGCATCTTAGTCAAAATTTAAGACTAACATACATTATATAGTTCTTTTGCACCGCTTTGTACTCAAATATTGTCCGAACTTGTACAACTTTGTAATCGACAAATATACGATGAATGATTACTATGAAGTGGACATAGGCGTTAGTGCCGAACCACTGTAAAAAGTTGTGTTCTCCCACACTAGTTTACTTCATTTTCGGACCATTGTGTTCATACCACACATACACTTGAGGGTTGGTGTGTGCTGAATAAAGAGACAATTCCTCATGTTAACAATTGTGCATAGCCGAAATAATTCACATGTTTCTGTTGTGCACTCTGATTTCAAATCAGAATAAAATCACTTCACTTATATAAATCTTGGATTTAATTTACCAACCCATCCCAATTTATTTAATGCAACCGTCAACCAAAACATTAATTGACGGGATTTAAATTTTTCCTCAAAAATTCTAAACCCATGGATTAAACATATAAAGGATCAAAGGATGGAAACTTTTCATCGAGATAAACCATAAAAGATATAACACCTAACATGGACTATTACAGAATGAAACATGGATTTCGAATTTCATTTGAATACTTGGTTGTTTACTCGACTTGAACGATAAGAATTATAAGAAAAGGGTAACACCGAGAGTGATAAAGTAGTCATAAGTGTTATCCTTCTACGCTATAACACATGTATTATTTTGGTTATGTTATGTGTTTATTGTATTTTGTTATTAACCTCTGCTCTAATCCCAACTATGACACCCCATCCGGAGACCTGTCTTAAAGAAGACCATTAATGAGTTATGTCGTCTATTAGAGTGGAGAATATGGTTGGTTAGGGGCTACCATCCATAATTTCGTATTAGACGGTTACTAAATGCGTCGATTCAGTATCTAAATTTCCTTTTGTTATTCAAGTGGATCGACGTACTCAACACGTCTAATATGTAACTACGATGGTTAAGGATCATATCCAAAACAATATACAATATATCACAGCTAAGAGATCCCAAAACATATACATATGAAACATTAGTGTAGTATAAAAAATACATGTGCTACAAATACGAACGGTTATACACGAATCATATAAATAGAACAGTTCCAAATAACAAATGAGTATACAATTACCTAAATGAAATCATGGAATAATTCTAGAAGTTATTCCAAAGTGAAACTGCAAGACCCAAGTCCATGGCCATCCAAACCCGAAACAACTCGGTTTGACCCGAGTATTACACATGGATCAATCTAGTTTACATATCAGTTATAATACATCAGATGAAATATGAAATTATAAATAATAATTCCTTTTACCCAAAAGAAATTATACAAGCTTAGTCAATGATTATTTATGAGGTTCTTAAGGCTTAATAACCTATAATATACCAAAGAAAAAATGAGCAATCACCAAGCAGAATTTATCTTCATTAAAGAGGTGTTAAACTTCTAACTAAGCACCTAAGGTATACCACCAAGAGAAATAATCGAATACCAGTAAAACTACTCATAAACTTGCACAAAAGTTTATTTAATCCAAGAGTGATCAGTATATATAAATGAATACCAATTAGCACTACATTTATAATTGGTTTTAAGTCTAGTAAGCCAATATAAATAGGACCCAAATATAAAATGACAACAATACAACATATCATAATTGTAAGGGCCTAAAACTACAAAGTCAATAATATCATCAAATCATCTTTTTGGATTCAAAACTTCATGGAAAATAAGACCATAGAATCAAATCATCAAATATCAACATTTGAATCCAAAATAGCAAAGATCACCAGTAGTATTAATTTGGATCTGAAACATCATGATACTTCACGTGCAATTTTTTTGCAAAGTACCATATACTAGGAGATTTGTCAGCCTCCAGTCGTGGCCTAGCAGCCCTAGCCATCGAACCCACCAGTTGGATATATATCAAACCCACCGGCTCGATAGTAGAATAAGTGACCTAACAACCCTTGTTCTGGATCTAAGCCCACCAGCTCGATAATTTGAATAAGTGACCCAACAGCCCTTATTTTGGCCCACAGCCTTCAATAAGAAACAACACCGAACAACTATGTGTGTATATTTGTACATGTATGGGACCCACCAACTCCTTGTATTGGCATTAACAAAAGGATGTGTTATAGTCAAAGGAATGCATCTGGCTTTATCAAAATGCATTCTAAGGAATGTATCTTATTTAATGCTCCCTGCACCAGTTTACTACATCGAGGCACTATATCTAGGCATGTATTTATCCTACTAGCATTTGACCAGCAAATTGAAGCCTGAATTTTTAAGCATTTAGAGGCATTTAGGTTTACTGTCTTTTTCGCTGCTTTAATATTCTTTGACCCTATAACCCATTTGTTGTATTCTTTTCTTTTGCAGTTATAGGTGAAAATCGGTTGGACCAAACAAAATCGGACTAAATGAAGTTGTGGTCCATTTTTGTCCTAGATATGGTGCATCAATACAGTAAACTGGTGCAGGGAGCATTAAATAAGATGCATTCCTTAGAATGCAATTTGATGTGATGATGGGAACAAATTGAATTAATAGAAGAACAGTTCAACAAGTGCATAAGACTATTAGTTATTTCAATTATCTTGTGATTAGACAAATCAAATGAAATTTGAAATTGCAGCAAATATTAAGTAAGTGAGAACACCTTAATCAGGATGAATCACCGTGATGGTTCGGTAAATCTATCGCAAATCAAATTCGTCTGAATTTCTTGTAGTTCAAAATGTAATTGATGTAAAATCTACTAAAAATTATAAAATTTGGTTTAAATACCCATATCCATTCGTGCATGCTCATGTCTCGTTCGTGTCATTGTTTGATAAGCGTATGTCCGTGTCTGACAGATTTTAATTAAGACACGAGTTAGGACCAAAAAAATTATATGATAAAAAAATCTCATCCAATTTGTGCCCTATCAGATTTTATTTAGTACAAAAATAGGCTACATCTTTAGTTAATCTGATTTTATCCAGTCCAATTGATTTATACCCATAACCGCAAAAGAAAAGAATACAACAAATGAGTCATAGGGTCAAAGAATACTAAAGCAACAAAAATAGTCATTCCTTGAAATGCATTTGGATAAAGTCGGATGCATTCTTTGGAATGCATGCTTCGCAGCACTCCTTGGAATTGCAACAACCCGTATTTTTCGATTGTTTAAAATTTTGAGTTCAATAAGATTTTTACTTTTATTATGGTTAGAATATAAAATTTAATGATTTAATTATGTAATTGTATGATGTAAGCTTAATATGATTGTTTAAGTATTGAAAATTTCAACTTGTACTGACTACAAATAAGTTGTGATTTCGTTTATATAGATAAACATTGAAAATTAGAATTTAATATTAATATATTTAATGAAATTGATTTGTGTAACTAATAATTGAAATAAACTTTGAGTTGAGTAAACAATGAAAATTGAATGCAGATAAACGAAAATTAAACTTATATGAATTCTATTTTGATATGGATAAAATTTACAAACTTTAAATTTAATTTAATGGTAAATAAACGAAAAACTGAATATTTTTGTTGACAATAAAATATGTCGTAAACACCCAAGATTCTTAATTACTTAAGAATTAAAGTTTCACGTGGAAATATAAGCACAGAAAGTAGTAAATAATACAAGAGATTTATAATGGTTCGGTCCTGTGAGGGGCCTACATCCACTTTGGAAGAGTCGCTGATATTTTATTGATAATAGAGAGTTACTAGCTAGAGACTATTACATGACATCCCTTTACATACATTTCTAAGTAATTTGAGGTCATAGTTATCATATATGAGTATTATGAAAAGGACAATTTTCCCCT
Organism: Allium sativum; assembly: GCA_030737875.1. Classification (NCBI taxonomy): domain Eukaryota; kingdom Viridiplantae; phylum Streptophyta; class Magnoliopsida; order Asparagales; family Amaryllidaceae; genus Allium; species Allium sativum. The sequence continues at coordinate 7,340,035 of CM060926.1, read as the reverse complement.
CTTCTTCCTCAAAGGATGGATGCCATTAAAGTGGTCACTTGGAGCTCTCAAGAGATGTCAAATCAACTCAAATCCAATCCCTTTGAAGTGTGAGCATGGGGTTATTTATATTGGAGTGGCTAGGTGGGAGTAGGTAGGAGTAGGGGAACACAACAGTAAACCTCGGATCCTATAGTGTAGGCCACCAAAAGCTCGGATCCCCCTTGTCTCTTCCCGAAAACCCGCAACCCTTAGTGGTGTATGAATTTCGTATCCCACGGGGTACGAATTTCGTACCCCAAGGGGCATGAGTGATGCTGGAAGGAGTCTGGAGGAGTCGAGGTTAGCAAGACTCGGGGCTTCTTTGAGTTCAAGGTATTGGTTTGGCAATGTTTTGAGGAGTGGTGAGGTTCTTGTCTGCACGACCATTTCTAGTCTCATTTCCTTAACTCCTTGGAGACACTCCGGGTTTTAACATCATGCGATATGCTGAGTTGAGCGTGTATTGCGTACTTTTGGGAACCAAACAAAATGGTCCATTAACATTTTCACCCAACGTACATCTTGTCTTGACATGATGTGCTTTGAGTTGGTAGAAGTAATTGTTGAATTGTCGATTTTCCTGAGAACTCACAAAAATAAATGTTAGTGGTTGAGCATGTTTACTTAGGAATTGTAAATGGGTTTTCATTGGTACGAAATCGCACTTTCCGTTGTTAGGTACTTATGCTGTATTGAATTCTATACACGTATACATACGCACGTGGAGATACGTGCATTTCCACATTCCTACATATATATATGAATATATATATATATATATATGTGTGTGTGTGTGTTTTTATTTTGTACCCCAAACGGGGATACAAGATTTCATACTACGGTGGGGTACGAAAAATTCGTACCCTACCGTGGTACGAAATTTCGTACCCCACCGGGGTACAAAAATTCATGCTTCGCTAAGTAACATGAAGGGTCGGCGGTTCGGCCCCATTTCACCCTAAAAATAAGAGCTTCCACCCCCACTCTCTCCCTTCTTTTGTTTTTACTCTCACAGCCATTGAACTCGAGATTCTGAACCATAGAATTCAATTCACTTGAACACTCAATTCGAAAACATGTAGGATGAGGAGAGTCTGAGCTTGATGCTCATGCGGGGACTCAAGTTTGAGCATGGAGGAGGGTTCCACTCTCGAGCGCCACTCTCAGGCTTCAAATCGAACTTCAAGCAGAGGAGGCGAGGGAAGATGGAGTTTCAGGGAGTATTGAGAGGCACGACCGAGATTGTCGGAGCTCGTATCCCTGAGTGGGGGTATGAAATTTTGTACCTCTCAGTAGGGTACGAACTCTGTACCCCTTATGGGGGTATGAACCCTCGTACTCCCCCAGGGTACAAAATTTTGTACCCCTCAAGGGGTAAGAGTTTTCGTACTCCCCAACTGGGGTACGAATGCTCGTACTCCCCCGGAGTATGAAACTTCGTACCCCTCAAGGGATACGAGTTTTCGTACTCCCCAAATGGGGTATGTATGCTCATCCCCCCCGAGGGTACGAATTTTCGTATCCCTCATAGGGATATGAATTCTCGTATCCCCTGTTGGGGATACGAGTTTTTGTACCTCCTAAGGGGTACGAGATTTCTGAGGTCCTTAGCATTTCGATTCCACTTTGCCTTTCCCACTCAGGGATTGACTTTCAGATGTCTCGCCTTTGGGTCCACGTTGCCTTCGCGACTTTGAGCGGTTGGGTCGAAATTCGCGCTTAACCATATTGGAATCGGTGATTCAACCCAGCACATAGGATTAGAACATGTATATTTGGACTATGACCAAACTTATAGAACCATTGGCCATATTTAATCAATTCTAAACGCAACGTAGTCGCGATTTGACGTGAACCCGGGAAAGTTGGTTGACTACGACGAAGATTACAATCGCATGGACTTGTGGTTGTTGCTGTATCTTAAGTCTTTAACTTATAAATTGTATAATTCTTATGTTGCACAAAATAGCACGCACATGTTAGCCGGCACCAACACGATGGGTGCAAGTTACTCAACTACGATGTCTAAAGCTAATATGTTAAAAGTATAGCTAGCAATGAAGAAAAGATCCATTACAGAACAAACCTAGGAAGCTGAGGCTTCTTTACCATCGTCACACACATCCGACCCAAATAGCAATGCTAGCTCGATAGGCAATGAGCTTGAGACTTCCGAGAGGTCCAATCCTTTTTAGAAGAAAAGTTTGCCAGAAGCGTCTGATCATAGGGAGTTTCCAGAAAGACAACACTCCCCGGTTGTGCACGAGGAGGTAGAGAATGTGGATATCGTTGAGGGGAACCATTCGATGGCGCAGAATATGTTGGCGGATGCAGTTATACTCGAAAATCCGTTGGATTCGGTGCCATCGCATATGGATGTGACGACGGTAAAGCGCATGGCGTTGCGATTCCACATTCCCCAGGGAGATGTTTGCGCTCTCGGGATAGATGACAGGGTCCACACACCACTAGAGGGATACACTACCTGAAATAAGAAGGTCTGTATTACTGGGTGCGTTCCCCTGGCCAACAACTTTATTCAGGACATGTTGTATTACTTTCACCTTGCGCCATCGCAACTTCATCCGAATGCGTATGCTTCCTCTTAGGTAACTACATTCTTTATAGGGAGTATCTGCAACTAAAACCCACCGAAGAGGACATTCGGTATTTGTTTCAGTTGAAGAGGAGAGCTAATATATCGTCGTCTCTTTACTTCTTGGAAGCTTCGCCCGCCACTAAGTTTTTTCTGGGGAAACGGCCCAAGCTGACCGTTTACAAGCATGACTGGTTTTTTGTGCACTATCCACCCGGGTTTGCGAGGAGATGGTTGGAAGGAAGTAAGCATTCTTCTTTGCATTTTTCTTTTATTGTAGGGCCGCGGACTTGATGGTTTATGCATGACTCTGTTTTCATATGGCAGGGAATCTTGAGGCGCCCACAAACACTGAGTACCAACGGCGTCTTGAAGCTTTATTGGCAATTTCGGCTGAGTCGCGTTCCACAGAGAAAGTCCTAAGTCAAGACCATCTCCATCGCGCAAGGCTGCTCCTTGATGATCGAGCGGCACATAGACCAGCCGTTGTCAGTGGTGGAAAGGTAATGGATGCTGGAAAAGACGTAGGTTCCACAAGTCGAAAGAGGAAGATGCCCCCTGCCAGGCATAAACCAAGCAAAGCTGCTAAGACTCAGGAGGAAACTGGCGAGGGCGATGTTGGAGATGAAGAGATAGTTTCCAGGGACGAGGACCCGTTGAACGCTCTTGTACCGCTTATAACAAATGAGGCGAGGATAGGAGCATTGACAAGGTCGCAGTCTCTAGCAACTACTTTAAAGACAGCCATCTCACTCAAGAGAGAGAGCTAGTTTGATGATCTTAATAAACTCCCGCTAGACTTGTCTCCATGGCTGGGTACAAAAAGTATGGAAGAACTAACTTTGGTTGCATGGGAATTTACTCCTTCGAGCGGACAATTATCTAATCTGTTGAGAGAACACTTAGGACATACACTTATGAACACCGCATGGCACAGCATTTTCTTGTATGTGTAGAGTATCTGACTTTAAGCTGTTTCTTTGGCAAATGATATGGCAAGAGGACGAGGAAGCCGAGGCTATGGGCACGGAGATCGCCGACTCCCTAGGAACAGTTTTCTTGATAGCTTCAGAAGGGAGACTAGCTTGTTTGATGACTCTCCGCCTTCATACGATCATGGCAGCAAACACCATCATAGAAACCGCTCCCGATGATCCCCGACTCCTTCACCCCATATTCGGACATCTGGTTCGGATTGCCGGCCTGACGCGGTGGGCCCTGGCATTCTTCGTCGATAGTTCCCCTCCACACTGCGGCTCTGGCTCCTACTTATGCCTCCAGAGGGAAGGAGTCGAAACTGAGTCATCAGAAGAAGGAGTTGGTGAGGAAGAAGAAGCAGGATCTGTTGGTGCCTGAGACCCACGAGCTTTCCGTTGAGGAGAGGAAAGCGCTGCTAAAGCAGAAATTCCCCCAAATTACTTCGACGAACTAGTATTCCTTCCTGATATTAGTCTGATTCCCCTGGCGAACGCTGAAGAGGTATGGATGCAAGTGAAGTCTGCATATTTCTAAGCTAAAGAGCTCACGAAGTATTCCTTCTGCCTCTTGGAATTGATTAGAAACAAGAATGTGGAGATCTAGAATCGAGGATTGACCATTGACGCCGAAAGGACCATCATCCGTAATTTGGAGAAAGAGATAGGTACATCTACTTTCTGTGTCGTAAACATTTCTTTGTTCGCAGTTATACCCTCGAATGCTAATCTCTTAGTGTTGTCGTTGCAACGGAGCAGACGGAAACATATGAGAAACTGAAGAAAGAGGCGGAGCATGCTAATTTGACTTCCAATGATAACGAGGCGTCGCTAACAACTGAGAACATGGCCTTGAAAAGGGATCAAGCCAATCTGGAGAAAGTAAATGCTGAACTTGGAGAAGGACGAAGAGTAGGTACCCCAGCTTTAGAAGGACAATGAGGCCCTGAGGGTAGAGGACGAGAGGTTAAAGGCGGTGAACGAAAGGACTCAGAAACTCTAGTAGGAAGTCGCCGAGATGAGAAGGCAACTAGAGGCGACCAAGAAGGAGAAGGAGGAGGCCGAGGCCAGTAATAAGGAGGTGTTGGGCTCAGTGGATGGGTTGAAGCTCGAGTACCGAAGAGAAATGGACAACCTAAGAGAGGAGGTCGAGGATGCGAAAGTCAGGGTGGAAGCCTCCCAAGAGGAGCACATCTAAAACATGTATGTTAAGGTCTTAAAGTATCGTGGACTCTGATGGGTCGGAGATTATCCCCGCATGCTGGCTCAAACTTGGGAAAAGATGGTACCCTATGAACCTATGAAGCTTGGTTGCATCAGGTTGATGTGCGAACTTTGAATGAGTATGTAACGACCCACATTCTACGCATCGGAGGATCGTAGAATATTTATTCCATTTTCATACGTAGTCATATGGTCGTGTAACTATGGGAAGCGGCTACTGGGGTCATTTCCCACATTCACGATTTTTGCCAATTTTATAAATGACCGTTTTGCCCCTGGCAAATCTTGTTTTACTTATAACTTTTGATTCGTAAGGATTTTTGAGCCAAAACCACTTCCAATGGATTCAAATGGTGGTTTATCTTTCCATAGAGTGGTCACATTAATCGAACGGACTTACCGTTTGGGAGATATGGCTGAAATAAGGTTTAGAAGATGAAAAACAGCATAATCGGGCTTAATTGGGTGATTAGTGGTTAGGCCCATAACCCATTTCGAGACAGGGTTATGGGAGGGCTGAAAGGAGTTGGAGATTGATTTTTTTTTTCATTTTTTCCAGCCGCCACTTACATTTCCTTGAACCCTAACAATGGCCTCCATCCTCCAAATCTCATCCTAATTACTTCCTAATCGCTTTTTAACCAAAACAACACCAAATCAAGAGAAATTAACATCAACTCAGAGATAGAGCTGCTGCTATATGTGCCATATCAGTCATAGTTTCAGATCTAAGATTCATTTGTGGCTAAGGTGAGTGATTTGCACTTTTATTCACTAATTAAGGCTAATTAGGGGTGATTAGTGATAATTAGCAAAATTATGCATCATAAAAATTTGGAAAAATATGCAGAAATTCTAAAATATTATTTTATGTCATTGGTGAAAATTTGGGTTAATTTGGATTAAATTTGCTAATGTTATAGTTAAAACATGCTTAAGGGGATTAAGAGGAAAATCATGCTTTTTGGGTATGTTTGATCTAAAATATTTCACATGACTGATATTTTGGTGTTTTTGGTTGATTATACATGTTACTACTGTTGTTTGGTATGTTTTGTGATTTCATAGTAAGGTTAGAATGGTTGAAAACGCCATCGTTTGGCAAAATTAGCTTGTTGGAAAAACTGCAGAAAATCGGTTCCTAAAGGGGGTATGCCTCACGAACTGCCCAGGAGAACTTCGGTTCCTGAAGGGGTTATGTCTCACGAACCACCCCAAGATGATGGTCACGAACCGCTTCAAGATGATGGTCACGACCCACCCCAAGATGATGGTCACGAACCGCTCTAAGATGGTGGTCATGAACCGCTCTAAGATGATGGTCATGAACCGCTCCAATGTGAGGACTCACGAGCCGGGGGAGGGGTTCACTAGCCGGGGGGTCACAAACCGACCCTGACGAGGACCACGACCCGAACCAAGATGATGACTCCAAATCGAACTAGATTCAAACTTTTGCCACGCGACGATAATTGTGAACTCTTCTGAAGATTAACTTCAATTCAACCAAAATCTGAGATGCAAAGGAAGTCCAAATGAGAAGTTATTACTCATGATCCAGATGGGAACCGACGAGCTAACTTCTAGAGTTGGGATTTTCTGCGGGATGTGTGCAAAGGGGTTATCGATATCTATAACTTTGGTTCATCATTAAAGAGAGGGGGCATGTAGACAAACCGGAGCTAGGGAAGTGTGGACTGGTTGGCCCTTAACCTAGAGCCAGGGATGTGTGGACTGGGTAGGTCATTGACTATAGACAAGGGAAGTATGGTCATAGCAATAGTTGTACGGAGTTGTCGTCATGGCCCAATAGATTTGGTGATCAAAGCGGTGGATATCGTATGCTTTACGCACTGAGTGAGAGACGTGAGGATGATTGCTATGTTTGCTATCACCATGACCCACACACTCCCATTTTTACACTATATGTTAGTGTTACCATAGAGTAATGTACATCTTGTTGTGCTAACTCTTTGGTTGCAGGTCCAGGTATGATTATTTATACCTGTTATTGTTTTATTTTGCTGCTATCGCTCATACCAGAATTTTGTATGACCCAGAGTTTTATGTCTCTTCTTATTACTCTGGGTGCTCCTAAACGAGCAGACTAGAGACAAGTTAGGTGGTTATGCACGAGTAGCTGTCCGGAGACGAGCAGGAGGCTTCCACGTACTATTTACATATGTTCACCCTGTGTTGTTGCTGGTCACTACTTTGGGCATTAGTAGTGTACCTCTCTTTATTTCATTTTTAGAGACAGTATTTTGAAGTTGTAATAATGGTTTGGATCATAAGCTGTATTTGGTTTCCGTTACTCTGATGGATATGGTTTAGTTTTCATCTTATGCACTGTCTCGCCTGTTTTATGTCAAGTTATGTTACTATTATATTTTATTTCGTGCACAGTGAGATATACTACAGGTTCTTAGTGATTCATCTTTTAAACCCTTTACTTTTTGACGACCGTTCCGTGCTAGTTGGACATTGGTACAGTACATTTTGGGGAAATGTCATCTAGTACGGGGCGGGTCGTCACACTTGGTATCAGAGCCTAGGTTTACGTAGTTTGACCTAGGGGAAGACATCAGGGAGAGATAACATACGAATATGAGAGCGCGTATTTGTGATATTTTGGTTTTCAAAATCTATATATATACTATTAATGTATCTAAGGATGGGGTCGCACTGCATTGGCGCCACTAAGGAGATGGTTAATCGTTTTCTCTTTACAGATTGAACGATGAGCCGAAATACGAGGAGCACGGTAAGGAATGTCCCTGACATAAGGACGATGTTTACTAACTTCATGCGGGAGATTCTTAGGAATGCTCAGGGAGCAGTTCCTAATGCTGCTAACGGCGGTGGTGTAGTAGTGCAGGCGCCTAGAGCCGACTTCGTAAAGCTTAGCAAGGATTGTACTTGTCTTAGTGGGAAACCGTTTCATGGAATGGAATCGGCTATGGAGGTTCAGGATTGGCTTGATAGTTGTGAGTGCATCTTCGAGGATTTGGGGATCGATGATGCAATGAAGAGAAAGTTAGCATCGCGATAGCTTCAAGGAGGGGTTATGAATTGGTGGAATGCCATTAAAGCAGCTACTCCCGAGGATCAAATTACTTAGAATCGGTTTAAGACTCGCTTTAGTGACAAGTTTATTCCAGTTACTTAGAAATCCAATTTATTTAGGAATTTTTTGGAGCTTAAGCAGAATGGTGGGGCAGTCTCGGTGTATATTGCTGAATTTGATACCTTATCGAAATATGGATTATCCCTTATCGATACTGCTGAGAAGAAGAATGAGAAGTTCATAACTGGCTTGGATGGGTACTTGGGGGAAAGACTTATACACCATATCGATGAGATATTCGAATCTATTACGGGAAAGGCATTGAGGTCTGAGAGCCTTTACCCTAAGTCAAAAACCGAGGTTATTGTTACATCTATAGAGGAGCCAAAGCTGAAGGCAAGAATAATTCCCAGAATAAGAGGAAACTGAACCATACCAAGGATGGTCAGAAAAAGAAGAATAAGAAAGATATCGATTGCTATAGTTGTGGCAAGAAGGGTCACTATGCCAAAGAGTGTCGAGCAAAACCAGGGGAAAAGAAGTGCATCAACTGTGGCCAAGTGGGACATTTTAAGAATGAATGTCGACAACCCCCTAAGCAGAAGCAAATGGTGAAAGCTTATGCTATCATCGTTGGTCCTTCTTCGTCGAATGCCCCAACTGCGGCGTAGAAGGAAAAATGTGTCATTATTCAAGGTACGCTTTCTATTTATGATGTTTCTGTTCGAGTGTTGTTTGATATCGGGGCTTCCCATTCCTTCGTATCTAGTGACCTGATAGATAGGTTGGAATTGGAACCCGAGATTGTTGATAGACCTTTAGTTGTGACGAACCCGATCAGTGGTTCGACTAGCCTTAGTATGATTTGTCGAGATTTGGTCTTATCGAGTCATGAATGTATGTTTGCTTGTGATTGCTTTGTTTTTGGCTTTGCTGGGTTTGGCATTATTTTGGGAGTCGATCGGCTCTAAAGGTATGTGGGTGGTGGTAGATTGTGAGAGGTCTTCGGTGACCATTAGAGCGGATGATGAACGGAGGGTGGTATTGGTTTGCCTACCTAGTGAAGAGGTGATGGCTAGTTTTCTACATTCCCTCGACATCCCGCAGGATGAGTTATCAGATGTGCTTATTGTTGGCGAGTATCCGGACATCATCGAGGAAGTGACCGAACTTCCTCCACACCGAGAGATCGAGTTTTGAATTGATTTAGTGAAAGATGCCAGACCTATAGTGATGCTACTTCGTCGTATGGCACCAAGGGAGCAGCGAGAGCTCGAGGTGCAAGTGGACGATCTTTTGAAGAAGGGACTTATCCAAAGGGGTGTTTCCGAGTGGGGAGCACCAGTTGTATTTGCTACCAAGACCGATGGTTCCCTTCGCTTATGTGTAGACTACTGTGAGCTGAACAAGGTGACTAGGAAGAATAAGTATCGTCTTCCACGAATAGATGATTTGTTTGATCAACTGAATGGAGCAAGAGTTTTTTCCCAATTGGATCTAGCGACAGGTTTTCATTAGCTCCGAGTAGCAGTTGAGAGTATACCTAAAATGACATTTTGGACGCCGTCTGGATTCTATGAGTGGTTGGTCATGCCATTCGGGTTGACCAATACACCCGCATATTTTGTGGATCTTATGAATAGAGTTTTTAGAGTTTAATTAAATAAGTCTGTTCCTGTGTTCGTGGACGACATCTTGGTTTACTCGAGGACAGAGGAAGAACACAAGGAAAATTTGAGAAGGTATTGTCGTGGATCCTGCGAAGGTGGCTACGGTGCAAGATTGGTCTATGCCCAAGAATGCAATGGACGTGAGAAGTTTCTTGGGGTTAGCTGGATATTATCGTAAGTTTATCCAAGACTTCTCCAAGATAGCGGCACCGTTAACTCTGTTGATCAAGAAGAATCAAGCTTTCGTTTGGGACGAAAGGTGTGAGAATGCATTTAAGATCCTAAAGGAAAAGTTAACGTGTGCACCAGTGTTAGTTATTCCTAAAGGGAACAAAGAGATGATGGTATACACGGATGCCTGTGGCACAGGACTAGGTGTTGTATTGATGCAAGAAGGTAGGGTCGTAGCCTATGCTAGCCGGCAACTGAAACTGCATGTGAAAAGATATCCTACCCATGATTTGGAATTGGCAGCGATCGTGTTCGCATTAAAGATGTGGAGACACTATCTCTTGGGAGAAATATTCCAGTTGTTTACCGATCATAAGTCATTAAAGTATTTTTCTCTCAGAGGGATTTAAATCTTTGTCAGCAGAGATGGTTAGAGTTCTTGGCTTCATATGATTTCAATATCGCATACACACCTAGGAAGGGCAATGCGGTAGTTGATGCATTGAGTAGGAGACATGCCAATTTGGGGGCTATGTTTCTAGAATGGAAGCAACTGGAGTATATCGCGGGATATGATTTCAGACCTAAGTGCGAGTTGGATCGAGAAATGTTAGCAAGTTTGACGACCAGACCAACTTTGATTGAGCGGATCGGTTCCAGTCATAGGGACGATCCTAATCTACTGGAAATCATATCCAAGGTATAGATGGGCATCAACGGTGAGAAGATGAACAAGCATGGACTTGATCGAGAAGGATGGCTTCGAAAGAATGGTAGACTGGTTATACCTAATGTCAATGGATTGAGAGATGAAGTGCTTAGAGAATGTCATCACTCAAAACTGACTATAAACCTCGGTGGTAAGAAAATGTATCGAGACATGAAGCAGACCTACTACTGGGAAGGGATGAAGAGATACGTTGGAAGTTTATATCCAAGTGCATGAATTGCCAGTTAGTTAAAGCTAAGAAAATGAAGACTAGTGGTTTGTACAACCGTTGGAAATTTCCAAATGGAAATGTGAACAACTCTCAATGGATTTCATTGATGGTTTACTAAGGACCAGATCAGGTCATGATAGTATTTGGGTGATTGTGGATCGATTGACCAAAAGTGCAAAGTTTATACCGGTCAAGTCGAATAGAATGGCGACAAAGTTAGAAGAACGATATATAAAGTGGGTAGTGAGATTTCATGGAGTACCTAAAGGTATTGTAAGTTACCGAGATCCATTATTTACTAGTGGGTTTGGAAGAGCTTACAAGAGGCTTTAGGGTCAGAATTACATCTCAGTACCGCATATCATCCCCAAACCGATGGACAAACGGAGAGAGTGAATCGTGTATTAGAGGATCTTTTGAGAGCTTGCATATTGGACTTTGGAGGGTTATGGGATGACCACTTGCATTTGGTTGAGTTCACATATAATAATAGTTACCAGTTCAGTATTGGTATGGCTCCTTTTGAAGCTTTATACGGAAGACCGTGCAACTCACCATCATGTTGGTTGGAAACCGGTGAGAAATTTGTGCTTGGGCCAGATGTAATAAGGGAAACATCAGATAAGATCAAGGTTATTCAACAACGAATGAAGGCTGCCCAAGATAGGCAAAACAATTATGCTGATAAAAGGCGAAAAGATATGAAATTCTCCATTGACGACTTGGTATTCGTCAAGATCTCTCCGTTGAAGAGTGTGATTCATTTTGGTAGGAGATGCAAGTTAGCACCATGGTATTTGGTCCGTTTCCATTTCTCGAACATGTTGGGAATTTAGCATATAAAGTTCGATTGCCTGAGAAGGTGGCAGGAGTTCACGACGTATTTCATGTTTCCCAGTTAAGGAAGTTCGTGCACGATTCTGATATGACTATTTCATCAGATCAGTTGGATGATATCGAGATAGAATCCGAGGCAGTTGGGAGCCACAGGATGATTTTCGTTATCACGAATACCCGAAGATGATGTGATTATCGAATTTATAGACTAAAAGGTTGTGTTTTTACTGTGCAGCCCTTCCCAAAGCTGCTACGACACCGCGCTTTGCCCATGCTTCCCCAAACAACGGACCTTGGGTTTGGAATACAAGGGATACAATTTGGAGAGGAAAGCGGTCCGGTAGACACGTTCTCGGATGTCGAGCTCGGGTCCAATATTTACAAAGGTGTTTTAGGGAAAGGAGAGGTTGTGGATGGCCAAATTGCTCATGTGACGGGTCCGGTGGAGGCCAATGTGCCAACAATGAAAGCCATGGTGGAGGCCCAAAAGGCCCAGATGGTGGCTAAGTCTGAAGAGCAGAAGGAAGCTGCTATAAAAGAGGCATAGAAGAAAGCTGGACAGGATGCCGAGGGAAAGTTGGTTGTTGTAGCGGCGAAGGAGAAGGCCGATGCCGAGGCAAAGGAAGCAAGGATTGTCGAAGACATCCAAAAAAGAGAGCCATTGATGAGGCTGGGAAGAAGAGGGTTGCCACAGAGGCTAAAAAGAAAGAGGCCGATGATGCCAAACAGAGAGCCGCGAAGACTTATGAGAAGCTTAAGGCCGATGACATCGTAAAGCTAGCTGATCGTAAAGTTGCCGAAGAGGTTAAGAAGAAAATGGAGCTAGAGGCCAAGACAGTTCCGGGAGGAGGTGACGCTGTGATTGCCCTTGCTTCTAGTATTGCCCCCAAATTGCCCCTATCGAAATCACAGAGATTACTAGTGGTGAGGATGAAGGCGGAAGTCGCACCACGGTTTCTCACGAGTCGATCACTCCTATAAAGGGCAAAGGAGAGAAAAGCGGCGAGGGCTCCAGAAGAAAGAGGTTTGTCCCTAGTGACCCACCGAGTGTTGAATCTGTCCAAAAGTGGAAAAGAAAGAAGAAGAATGGGTAGCATTAGTAATAGATTTTACCCGTATTTTGGTTATGCAAGCCGATAGGATACGCGAGTACGTCCTTCTCTTTTTGTGTTTTAAAAGCACAATGTGGTTTTCATGTACCCCCTGTCATTAGATGGGAATGATATTAGATATGTAGTTTGTTTTGTGTGTGTGAGAAAGGAAATATTAGTTATTTAAATTGCATTTCATGTTGTGTGTTCGAATGTTTGTCTTATGTTTTCCAGCGTCCTGTACTTGCACAAGAGTACTTATTGTTACATTAACCAAAATATCGGGAGTCTTTGCTTTGGGGGTGTCCCCGATTGTGTAGAGACCGTGCGCTGGTTCCATTTGAGAGGCTTCTTGTGTGTAGGAATCCCGAAGGAAGTGGAATCCAAGCCAGGTACCTTCTGCCTTGGACCGCCCGGTGTTCGTTAGTCCTAAGTAGAGTGAAGGCGTGGACGTTGCAATTCGTCTGACTTTTGGTTCTCCCATCGTTCTTTCGGGTTTAGAGCAAGAGGACTTCGTTTATTTGCCAAAGAGTGCCCGGATCCAAATCCAGAGGTTGGATTATGGCCGAGGGGCTACCCCCAATCCCTGGGGATTAGTAGCGGGAACGATTTAAGCTCGGTCTCGGTGCTAGGCCAAGATTCGATAGGTACTTGGATCCTGACCCGATAGGTCGGTAGGAGCAATGCGAGTAGTTGGTGTCACGCTAGGTTGGCCGGTGGGCTTCCCCCAAGTTCGAGGACTTGGGAACGGAACGATTTATACCCGGTCTCGGTGCTGGGCCAAGATTCGAGTGGAGTTGTTTATACTCGGTCGCATCGCGAGGCCAAGACTCGAGTAGCGGTGCCGGCTCCCATGCTCGGGGTATCAAATCGGTGCCATTGGTGTTTGTCCTTGATGTTGGTTCGAGGTTCGAATGGCGGCATCAGCTCCCGTGCTAGGGGAGTCCATCCGGCGTTTAAGTGTTTGTGTACGCAAGTCAGTCATGATGGTCAATCAAACATATCTTGCAAGAAGTAAACATAACAAGGACACATGAAATTGAACATTATCTTTACAAATAACCATGGCAGTAACAGCCTTTACAATGCCTTGAATTTCAAAAAAACAAAACATCATTGGAAAGCAGGAAAACTATACACTAAGTTATGTGAAGTAGCGACGGATATGTTCGTTATTCCATGCCCTTGGGAGCTCGGCTCCGTATACGGTTTCTAGCTTGTAAGTTCCATATCTAAGCTTCCGTTGTATGACGTACGGGACTTCCCAACAAGGACTGAGTCTAGTCAGTGGGGGAAAGATTTGTTTCAGGATGAGGTAGCCAATATTGAGATCCTTACGGCGGACTCTAGAATTTAAGTATCGGGCTACTCGTTGATGCTGGGAGGCAGCCCTGAGCTCAGCCTCTTTCCTTTTCTCCTCGAGCAAATCGAGCAATTCCATAAGCAAGTCATGATTGGTTTTTAGGTCATAGTAGGTGACTCGATGAAATTGAAGCTTTAGCTGAATGGGGATGACAGATTCTGATCCATAGGTAAGGGCAAATGGAGTGTAGTTGGTTGCTGAATTATGGGTGGTCCGGTAGACCCAAAGGGCTAGAGGGAGTTCGTCTACCCACAAGCCCTTGGCTTTTTCCAGACCCTTCTTGATGATGGATTTAATCACTTTGTTGACAGCCTCGACTTGCCCATTGGCTTAAGGGTGAGTCACTGCCGAAAATCTCTTTTCGATGTTGAGCCGTTGATAGAAAGTCTTGAACTCTACGCTCTCAAATTAGGTTCCATTATATGAGATGATGGCCTCAGGGACTCCGTAGCGGATAATGATATTACGGACGGCGAAACTGATTACCTTCTTTGTGGTGATTGTAGCGAGAGCTTTGGTTTCCGCCCATTTGGTGAAATAGTCAACTGCAACTAAGGAATAACATGCCCCGCCTCTAGCCATTGGAAGAGTCCTAATGATGTCTACTCCCCACATGGAAAACGACCAAGGACTGACCATTTGCGTCAACTCGGTAGGAGGGGCTCTTGGGATCTTTGAGAAGCGCTGGCATTTGTCGCACTTGCGGGCATAGTTCGCGGCGTCTTGATCGAGTGTGGGCTAGAAGTAAACAAGCCTGGTGATTTTTCTTGCTAAGGTTTGACACCAGGTATGGTCTCCACACTCGCCTTTGTGCATGTCTGTCAGCACGTGGTTAGCGTCATCACGGGCTACGCATCGGAGTAGTAGGACAGAGAAACCTCTGCGGTAGAGTACTCCATCCAAAATGATGTAGCGAGATGACTGTCGAATGAGCGCTTGTCTTTCCTTGTAACATCCCGGGAGGGTTTCGTGTTGCAAGTAGTTCTTGATCGGTGTCATCCAAGACTTAGGTTCGGCCTTGGTATCCACTACCAAATCAATCTGCATCCCGTGAATGCTTGGTGAATCAAGTACTTCGTTTGGAGTGAGCCCTATGAGATGGGCATCCTCGGAGCTTGCCAATTTGGCTAACGAGTCTGCTTTTTCATATGGTTCTCGGGGGATATGTGTGACGACAAAGTGGTTGAATTTAGTGGGCAATTCCTAAACTTGGGATAGACAGGGAGCGAGTCGTGCCCCCTTGGCTTGATATTCCCTATGTACCTGACACATGATGAGCTATGAGTCAGAGAAGATTTGGATAGCCTTGATGCTAAGTTCGATTGCGATTCTAAGCCCGGCTATCAAAGCCTCATATTCTGCATCGTTTTTGGTCGTAAAGAAGTTGAACTTTAAATCGTAGCATATCGGGCGCTCCTCTGGAGTGATGAGAACGACTCCAGCGCCATAGCATTTATTATTGGAAGATCCATCTACAAATAGTTTCCATTGAATGTTTGGAGCTTTGATGCTTTCTAGAGGAGGCTCCTCGGGGGCGGTGAATTCTATTATGAAATCAACAAGAGGTTGTCCAAGGATGGCTCGACGGGGGATGAATGTTATCTCGAACTGACTCAGCTCTATATTCCACTTTAGTAGTCGTCCAGATGCCTCCGGTTGCTGTAGCACCTATCGTAGAAGCTGGTCAGTATAGATCTTTACAGGGTGAGACTGAAATTATGGTCGTAGCTTCTGAAAGGAGATCAACAAGCAGAAGGATAGTTTTTTGAGCTTTGGATGGTTCTTTTCTGCCCGTGTCAGTATTTTTCTGATGTAGTAAACAGGTCGCTGGACACAGTCTTCAATGCGTACCAGTGCAAAGCTGATTGCCTACATGGAAACAACCAAATAGACTTATATGTCCTCGTGGTCCATAGGTTTGGACAGGATGGTTGGTCACTCCATGTGATTCAGAAGTCCCTTGAATGCAGCGACACATTCTGGGGTCCATTCGAAGTTGTGCTTCCATTTTCGAAGCAAATCAAAAAAGGGAATGCATTTGTTAGTGGCTTTGGAGATGAATCAACTTAAAGTGGCGACCTTCCCATTTAAAATTTGAACATCCTTGATGTTCTGAGGGGCTTGAATATCTCGGATGGCTTTGATCTTGTCTGGATTGACTTTGATGCCTCGAGAATTGACAATGAAACCCAAGAATTTTCCCAAGGCAACTCCAAAGGAGCATTTCAGGGGATTGAGTTTCATGTCGTACTGGCGGAGGACATCGAACATCTCGGAGAGGTCACGAACGTGGTTGCTCGATATCTTAGACTTTACCAGCATATCATCCACATATACCTTCATGGATTTTTCAATCTGGTTCTTAAGAGGCGGTTAACCATTTGTTGATAAGTGGCTCCCGCGTTCTTGAGATCGAAAGGCATGACACGATAACAATAGAGCCCGAGGTCGGTTATGAAAGAGGTGTGATCCTGGTCGGGAAGGTTCATCGGAATTTGATTGTAGCCTGAATAAGCATCCATGAAGGATAAGAGCTGGTACTCGGTGGTTGAGTCAACAAGTCGGTCGATCTTTGGAAGTAGGAACTGTCTTTGGGGCATTCCTTGTTCAAATCGGAGAAGTCGACGCACGTTCGCCACTTACCGTTTACTTTTTTGACCAGAACCTGGTTAGAGACTCATTCGGGATAGTCGGCTTCGCATATGAAGTGGTTGTTGAGTAGTCTATCTACCTCTTCCTTAAGTGTGTTGGATCTTTCGGTTCCTAAGAATCGGCGTTTCTATTTGACCAGAGGTAGTGAGGGGTCAAGAGTTAACTGGTGGCAAGCGATTACGGGGTCGATGCCCCGCATGTCCAAGTGGGTCCAAGCGAACACGTCTAGGTTGGCCCTTAAGAAATCTACAAGATCTTCTTTTATTGCGGGGTGAAGTTGCGATCCGATTTTCAAGACCTTTGACGAGTCGTTGGGGATAATCAGAACATCCACAGTAGGTTCAACCGAGGTAGCCCTCTCATAGTCGGGTTCTTCGTCCTCCCTTGGATCAAGATCATCGGAAAGACAATAATGGCGCTTGAGCCAAGGCTCAGACGCCTTTGATTGCTATGCGGAGATAGTCATGGTGCAAGAAGGCAAAGGCATGCCCTTGCATTTGTTCTTATTGCGCACATTCTTCCATTCTATTGTGTAACAATCTCGAGCGATCGCTTGGTCACATTCTTCCATCGGAAACTTCATTAGGAGAGAAAATGGTGACATGCAGACTTGGAATCCTGTAACCAAGGGACACCCAAAGAAGACACTATAGGGAGAGATGATGCCGATAACCACGAAAGTGAGGATGCGGACCTGGCTCCAATCCCCGTCTCCTAATTCAATAGGTAGGTCGACCATGCCTACGGGGCGACTGGAGGATCCATTGAAGTCGTAGACCGTGGCATGGCAGGGTTTCAAGTCCTTGGTCTCCAACCTCATCTGATCGTAAGCAACTTCGAAGATAATGTTGACTGAACTTCCCGAGTCGATCAATACTCTTCGGACAGAAGCAAAGTCGATCTGAGCTGTGATCACGAGGGGGTCTATGGTTGGGATCTCGATTCCCGTAGATTCTCTTTCGCGGAAGATGATGTCGTCCCGCATTATTTTCTGATGTTTGGCGGGGATGGATTCATCCAAAGTGGAGCAAGGTTCATAGGTGGCATGCTTTATAGAGCTCACGTACTCCTCCATTTTTTGGAAGCTTACGTTCGTGGGTTAAGGCCCTCCACAGATAGTACTAATCACAATTACCCGTCTTTGGTTGGACGGACCTCGGGCTGCTTGGGCAGGTGCTAGAGGCACGAATGTTGGAGGACCTGGGGTTTCTTCAGGAGGAAAAGGGTCTTGAACGTACTGCTCAAGGAGCTTCTTGCGGATAAAATTTTCGATTGAGTCCTTGATTTGACGATAATCATTGGTATTGTGCCCATACATGTCATGGTATCGACAGTACCTACCGGAGTTCTTCTCACGGTCAGTGGACTCCCTAGAATTTGGTTTCTTATACTGGAGCGTGTTACATGTTTCCAAGTAGAACGTCTCCAGATCTTCATTCAGTGGAGTGTAGGTCCAGTAAGCTTGGTAGCGACCGGGCTTCTTGGAACCTGGTTGTTTTTGCGGCCTCCCTGCCTGCTGATGTTCGGCTTTGGTTTGTAGGGAACTGCTCCTTTATCTTTGTCGAAGGTTTCTCCAACTTGTTTTCCTTTGATGTTGTCGTCGACGGTGTCGGCATAAGGATCGTTGGAAGGGTTGGTCCGAGAAGTTCGATTACCTCTTGCTTCCTCTTAGCACAAGAATTATCTGCCTTTTCGTAGAAAGCATCAAGACTATTAGACAGTTTTCTACCGATCCAGACCTCAAATTCAGAAGTTGGAAGGACACCTTTCTCAAGCTGGAAAAGTACGGGACGGGGTTCTGGGTCATCAACCTCAGCAACGGCGGTATTAAACGCGAGAGGTAGCTCTTAGGAGACTCTGCAGGCCCTTGGGAAAGGTTAGACAGAGTAAGGGCATTCTTCGGACTCAGGACGTGCATCCTGAATTGCTTGACCCATTCTATGGCTAGTTGTACGAAGTTGTTGCAGAATGGAGCGGAAGGCGAGATAACCAGAGTAAAGTTGTGCTTGACAAGAAGAATGGGAAGCACTTTATTTTGATTGGGTCGGTGACCCAACTGGAGTCCATTTGTCATTCATAACGGTTCAGGAAGGAACAAGGATCGGTTGTGTTGTCATAGAGGGCCATCTGCGGCACGCTGAAACTTCGGGGCCACTCGGCATCATGTACGATCCTAGAAAAGGGATTACGCCTTAAGTGGGTTTCCCACGAGTCATTGGCGTTCCCTCACATTTCTCTCATGATCCTTCGGACCCGACCCTATGCATTAACACGTGCATGGCCATCTGGTCACACTACACTAGGACAAACAACATGGATCCGACCCGCCTGGGGCAGTTGCCATGCATGGATTTGGACCTATTCTTAAGGCATGCTTTTCTACAATTTACATGGATCAGATTACACATAGCAACCTACGAAATGAGGACATGTTCTCCACTCAGCACACTACATTTCCGAGTCTTCATGGAAGCTCGCCACGTGGCACATCCGACCCGAAACCTTCCTTTGGCTATAAATACACACATGCAAGGCACTTCAAAAGGACTTTTGGTTCTTCCTCCTCACAACAACCACCGTTACTCAACGCAAGGACTTTGCGCTACAACATATCATTAATTCTACCACTTAACTTGAGGATTTCGTGTATAATTTCATGTACTTAACACGAGGATTTCGTGTATGAACACTCTCATTCTCCTTATTCTCTCAGTGTACTACTTTCACTTATAATTTGTAAGTATAAATAATAGATTATAAAGTGGATGTAGGCTTGGTTTGAGCCGAACCACTATAAAAATATTGTGTGTCCCTTTGTTATTTACTGCATTTATCATCTGTGATCTGCGTTTATGAGGATTTCATACCGCATTGGGTGTTAGTGCCATTTTTCAGTCTAACAGTCAAAGAGTACTAAAGTAGCAAAAAGAGATAGGCAACCTAAATGACTAAATGCTTAAAAATTTAGGCTTCAATTTGCTGTGTAAATGCTAGTAGGATAAATACATGCCTGGATATAGAGCCTCAATGTAGTAAACTAGTGCAAGGAGCATTAAATAAGATGCATTCTTTAGAATGCATTTGATAAAGCCAGATGCATTCCTACGAATGCATTCTTCGCAGCATTCCATGGAATGCATTTCTGTTAAGTCGAGGATTTCATAGAACGCTTTAGCTTCAAAGAGATGCGTTCCTTCAATGCATATAAGTTATCAAATTGTAGTGATGTGTTCCTTTAATGCATATAAGTTATCCTATTGTATTCCATTGAATGCGTGTATATTTTCCAGTGGTGTTCCTTGAAATGCATTTTGGTTTGGTGAGATGCGTTCCTCGAAATGCATTTTGGTTTGGTGAGATGCATGCATTACGATGAATGTTGGAATATTTGCATTCCAAGGAATGCACCTCACTAATCGAAACGCATTCCTTTGTACGCCACTAGATAATTTACATGCATTCCATAGTATGCCACTAGAAGCAAATCGCTTATATGCAAAAAATAGCTTTAATGTGCCAATGGGAACAACTTGAATTAATAGCAGAACAATTGAACAAGTGATGAGGGGTTGTGGAGTTGGAATGGTGGTTTGATTGTGTTTTTTGTAGAGATGTTTGAGAGTTGAATGGTTGAAGTAGCCTTTGGCTTTCGACGCGTCAAAGAACAAATTTCAATTGTTCAGCTCAACGATTGAATTTTAATTATTATCGTTTGTGCGTCCAACGCATCAGACGCGACCACAACGGTCAATCGACCAAAAACGATTGTGAATGGTACTTAACATCATTTGTAGTGTCTTGAACGGAACTAAATCATTTTACAACATATTATCAATGATTTACCGTGTTTACCAATAAATTTATCTTACCAATACCGATTTTACTAAAAACCTAGAATAATTGACTAGTAAATTTTATTGTGAAGGACAAATTTCTTAACCTTTTCAAACTCAAGGACAACCCATCAAAAATTTATTCCTAAGAAAAATACACACTGTAAAACTGATATCTTAGACACACTGATACTTAAAAACAGATAGTTCTAATACCATACACACTGTAAAACTGATACCTAAAATCTAATGTTTTGTCCTTTAGAATAAAATTTCAATAGACCGTCCTCATGGTTGAAAAAACCCGTAACTTTGTCCTTAACACTATTTTCTTGAATTATAAATTAAATGTCATGAATCCAAAGTTTTTAAATGTGAATGTCTGACGAGAATGGTTTAAATTAATTTCATCCTCTTGTGAATAATCATTGCCTTTCCCATATTGATTTCTTTCACATTTTCCAAAGGTTCAAAATCCACATCCCATGTCAAAAATAAATTTACTTATCCCTGGTCTATGTTTCCAAGGAATACATATGTTTCAAACTGACGCAAATATCTCACATTGCATAACATCGATCCCACCTTTAAATATTTATTTAATATATTGCACAAAATATATATTTTGTTTTATGCACACTGTGAAACATCAGTAGCAAGTTACGTAGAATTACTACAATATAACAATAAACTGATATACTACTCATCATTTTAACATCAAACCAGGGCAAACACTCATCTACATTGCAGGAAATCACAAAGACACAAACCAACTGCTCTAAGATTTTTTTTACCGCACTACTCAGGGATCAACAGCGACTTAACAATGGTATCGGGCATGCCATCGGCGAGGGGGAACATATGACCAGCTTTCGGAAGCTCGTGATACTTCAACCAAGAAAGCATCTGGGCAATGTACCTTGACGTGGCCACTGGCACTATTCGGTCCTCAGCACCATGCCACAGGTGAACAGAACCTCCTTTGTTTGGAAAAGGGTTTTGGATATCCAAAGGACTAAATTTCCAGCTCCCAAAGCCCACCGTCATGTCCCGGTGTAGGGAGTTGTACTCTCCTTGTTGGGTTATCTGACCCTGGTTAGATAAACAATAATAATACTGTCAGGGTTCTTTTACAACACACAAGAAAGAAAGGGGAAAAATGGTAATTTAAAATGTCCATTATTCTCTGAAAAGGCCAAAAAAATAAATAAATTTTGAATTTCAGTTAAAAAGAATATATGTTTCAAAATTTAACTAAAAGTTTCAGCTTTAAAATTTTCAAGTATTGAATTTTGAAAATATGGATTTTGTATTCAAGAATTTCTCAATTTATTGTTAACGGACAAGATAATTATTTGATAACTGTCTACATCCACAAATGTGGATATCTAATGTCCAAAATTGATTTCGAATGTGAATGTGGATGTGATACAATATGTATTCGAAAGTATCCATTTACAGACCTAGTAAATATGATGCAATGTTTTTCGATTTTACACATTTGAAAGACAATGATGGCGTAGAAGTTCTTCAACTATTATAAAAAGCAGATCTATTTTGGTACAACCTTAAAAAAGAGTATGTCTGCAAACAACATTTATAGTTAGGGTTCAAGTATTTATTTTAAATCTAGATTCATTCTAAAACTCCATCTATGAAGTTTTCTCCGTAGAAGTTCTTCAACTATAATAAAAAGCAAACAAAATTTATAGTTAGGATTTAAGTATTTATTTTAAATATAGATTCATTCTAAAACTCCAACTGTGAAGTTTTCTATGTTGTGATAGGTTTGGCGAACCAACTAAAGAACATTGTCTCTCTTACAGAAATGGAACCTTATTTGGTATTGGGTTTCATATATAGTTGTTGAAATTGATTATTCAAATATTGGTAGAGATGGAAAGAAATTGATTGATTGTCAATCAATTAATTGGCTCGTATATGGAAAGATATAAGAGGAAGTTTTCTTTTTGGAAGAAAAATAACAGGTCAATCAATCAATTAATGAAGAATCAATTTACTCAGAAAAGAGATTGAGACCATGATTGCGCCAACCATTTATGCTCCAATCAAATCAAGGAAGATGTTATATTTATTTATCTTCATGTCCAAATAAGCTAGAAACTTCTCTTCTTTATCTCCAAGAAATCCCTCTATATAAATAAGGCTCATGTTATTGTATGAAGGCAAGCAATCCACCATTAATCTTCTCTCTATTGTAATCTTATGTACTCATTTCTTCATTGAGAAATATTAAAAAAAAAGTTGTTGGGTCCGTGGACGTAGGCAAAGCCGAACCACGTTAAATTGATGTGTTCTTTCCTCTATTTTCTATTTTTGTTCTCTCTACAATTTTTGCCACTTGATTTTATTTTTGGCATTGTTGAAATAGTTGATAGACTAAATCATTAGGTTTATTTGTAGTTCGCGGCCCAAATCTTTGATTTTGCACTATAGATTGATATCAAAGCAAGTTGTCCTATTCAAATATATTTTTCAACCATGTCAAATTCCACAAAGAATAACGGTGGTAGAAGCGCTACAAATTACGGAGTTGCTAGATTTGATGGAAAGGGGGATTTTGGCACATGGAAGATGAAGATGGAAGCGGTGTTGAAGAAAGAGAGGACATTTAATGTTGTCTCAGATCTAGAGAAATTGAAGAAATTAGCACCTGAAGAGATAGAAGAATTGGAAGGGGATGCTCTTACTACCATCCAACTTTGCCTTTCTGATGAAGTACTTAGAGAGTTTTCTCATGTGAAAACTACTAAGGAATTGTGGGATGCTCTTCAGAGAAAGTTCTACGACAAATCTCTCACCAACCGCATCATCTTACACCAACAACTTTATTCTTTCAGAATGAGGCCCGGAACAGATGTATTTGCTCATATAGATGTCCTCAACACACTTTCCATGAATCTTCGAGCAGTTGATGTAAAGATTGAGGATGAGGCGCAAGCTGTTATTCTTTTATGTTCTTTACCTGCAAAGTATAACACTTTTGTTAACTCTATGATCAATGAGCGTTCATTTATTTGCTTGGAGGATGTGAAGACAAATTTGCATAACGAGATGTTGAGAGGAAAGTTAGCAAGCATGAGCATGGAGAATGATTCTGAAAGCCTTGTTGCACAGAGAGAAAGAAGTAAAAGTAGACCCAAATATGGTGGAGATAGTGCTAAGCCCAGATCTCAGTCAAGAGGAGCTCGGAAGGGAGTTTGTCATTTTTCCAGAAAACATGGACATTATATTGCAAGTTGGCCCAAGTTGGAGAATAAAAACAAAGTTGTTCCCCAGAAGGCTTCAGCATCTACAGCGGAGACATCAGATTCAGATAATGATCCTGGCAATTTTACAGCTTCCGCCTCTCCTATGAACAATACTATGTGGATTATTGACTCGAGGGAATCCTATCACATGACATCTGATAGGAACTCTTTTTTCACTTATCGTTAGTTTGATGGAGGAGAGGTTATCATGGGAAATAATGCTTCTTGTCGCATGAGTTGTATTGAAACAGTAAAAATCAGGATGTTTGATGGTGTTGTCTGTACATTATGTGGTGTCAGGCATGTGTCTGATTTAAGGCGTAGTTTGATCTCCATTGGAGCATTGTGCAATTTTGGCTTAAAGTGTGTAATAGAAAAAGATAGATTAAAAATTACAAATGGCTCATTGATGGTAATGAAAGGGATAAAAGCTGGAAATGTTTATTTGCTGAAGGGTACAACTGTTGTTGCGGAGACTGCTTCAGTTATTGATTCAGTTGATTCCTATTCTACCAGATTGTGGCATTTTTGTATGGGTCATATTGAAGAGCGCAGTTTAGAAGCATTGAGAAAGCAAGGCTTGATTGACGGTATACATCATTCAAAACTTGACTTTTGTGAAGGATGTGTACTTGGAAAGAAGATGAAAGTTTCTTTTGGCATTGCAGAGCATAAGTCTAAAGATGTTTTAGACTATGTTCATAATGATGTTTAGGGCCCCGCACCATGCCTATCTTATGGAGGAGCCAGGTATTTTGTTTCATTTGTTGATGACTTTTCTAGAAAAATATGGGTTTACTTTATGAAGTCCAAAGATGAAACTTTTGATAGATTTCAAAGTTGGAAATCTCTTGTTGAGAAGCAGTCTAGAAAGAAAGTGAAGGTTCTTAGTTCAGATAATGGTCGTAAATTCACTTCTCAAAAATTCATCAAATTTTTTGAGTCTGGGGGAATCCAAAGACACTACACCACATCAGAAGACCCTCAGTCAAATAGGGTTGCACAGAGAATGAATCGGACTTTGTTGGAAATAACTCATTGCTTACGGCTGACCACGGGGTTAAATACGAGATTTTGGGCAGAAGCATTATCTACGGCGTTTTCCCTTATCAACCGTACACCTTCTACCGCCATAGATATGAAGATTCCTGAAGAAGTATGGAAGGGAGAGCCTGTATCATATTCCTTTCTCAGAGTGTTTGGTTGTCCAGCTTATGTGCATGGGAGCAAAGGGAAGTTGGATCCCAGATCATGCAAGTGTATTTTTCTTGGCTATAAGAAAGGAATTAAGGGTTATAGGATGTGGTGTCCTACTACCTAGAAGATTGTTACTAGCAGGCATGTTACATTTGATGAGAAGGCTATGTTGAAGGTGGAGCTTTCTTCTTCAGTTAATGATGATGTTGAGAGGACAAATTCAAAATACCAAACACAAGGCAGATCATCAGACTTCCATACGAGTAAAAATGGTGATTCTGATGACACCGTGGTTGATAGGGAAGAGACAGAAGATCAATCTCAAGGTGGAGATCAAATTCAAACTCGACCAACGAGAGAAAAGAAAAGACCTACATGGCTTGATGATTTTGTGGGATTAAGCATTGAAGATATTGACTTTGATGGCATGGCAGCTTATGCATAAAGCATATTTCATGATGAACCAAGAGACTACAGAGATGCCATTAATTCAGTTGATAGCTCCAGTTGGCTAGTAGCAATGGAGGAGGAGATTGAGTCTTTACACAAAAATCACACTTGGGATTTAGTGCCACTTCCTTTTGGCAAGAGAGCAGTTGGATGTAAGTAGATCTATAAGGTGAAAGACGGCGGCAATGGTGACTTACAGTACAAAGCAAGATTAGTGGCGAAGGGTTATGTTCAGAAGAAAGATGTGGAGTTTGATGATATTTTTTCTTCAGTTTTTAGACAGACTTTCATTCGCATTCTTTTGGCATTGGTTGCTCACTTCTGCATGGAGTTGGAACAACTAGATGTCAAGACAGCATTCTTGCATGGTGACCTTGAGGAGGACATTTACCTACAACGGCCAGAGGGATTCACTGATAGCAGCAGGCTAGGTCATGTTTGTAAACTTAACAAATATCTTTATGGCTTAAAACAGTCTCCTAGACAGTGGTATAAGAAATTTGATAAGTTTATGATCTCACATGGTTACTCTAGAAGCTTTAAGGACCAATGTGCCTATTCTAAAAAAAATGTAATGATGACATCATTTATTTATTACTTTGTGTTGATGATATGTTGATAGCTTTTAAGAGCATGTCTAAAATTTCGGAGTTGAAGATGGAGCTCAGTAAGGAATTTGAGATGAAAGATTTGGGAAATGCACAAGAGAATTTTGGGGATGGAGATTCAAAGGGATAGAAAGCAAAGAGTTTTGAGGCTCACTCAAACTTAATACATCGAGAAAGTCCTATGTCTATACGGTATGGAGAATGTTAAACCGGTGGCTACTCCATTAGGCTCTCAATTCAAGCTATCCAGAGATATGTGTCCCACATCGGATGAAGACAAAAGGGATATGCGTAATATACCTTGTTCTAGTGTTGTTGATAGTCTCATGTATGCAATGGTGTGCACAAGACCAGATTTGGCCCAGCAGTTGGTATTGTCAGTCGATATATGTCTAACCCAGGTAAAGAGCATTGGCAAGCAGTGAAGTATATAATCAGATATCTTCGTGGCACTAATTCAGTTGGCTTGTTATATGGTGGGGTAGAAGAAGACATCTCTCTTGGAGGATACTTTGATTCACATTATGTTGGGGATAGAGATGGAGTAAAATCGGTGTCGGGCTATGTTTTTACACTTGGCATAAGCCCGATTTCGTGGAGATCAAAGTTGCAGTCTATCGTAGCTTTGTCGACTACCGAAGCAGAGTTATATCGATTATGGAAGCAACAAAGTAAGGATTGTACTTGCTTCAGTTGTTGGATGATCTTTCAATGGCGCAGCAGACAGTGGAGCTATTTTCAGACAGTCAAAGTGCGATTGAGAATCAGGCTTATAGTTCACGGACGAAGCACATTGATGTTAGAGGTTTCTTTCTTATGCTTGAGGAAGAACAAAGCAAGATCAAATTACTGAAGGTGGGTACTTCGAATAATCCTTCAGATATGATGACCAAGTCACTTCCAAAGGACAAGTTTGAGCATTGCTCAAACTTGATCAGTTTGCTTCTTGTTACTTGTGCGCGACGGGGCGCTAGGCCCAACAACTTCTATGTTGATTGTTGAAGATGAGATAATGAAGAAAGATTGTCATATTTGAATCAAAGTGGAGTGTTGAAATTGATGATTCAAATATTTGTAGAGAAGGAAAGAAATTGATTGATTATTAATCAATTAATTGGCTCGTTTATGAAAAGATATAAGAGGAAATTTTCTTTTTAAAAAAAAAAAATAACAGGCCAATCAATTAATGAAGAATCTATTTACTCAGGGAAAGAGATCGAGACCATGATTGAGTCAACCATTTATGCTCCAATCAAATCAAGGAAGATATTATATTTATTTATCTTCATGTCTAAGTAATATAGAAACTTCTCTTCTTTATCTCCAAGAAATCTCTCTATATAAATAGGAGTTATGTTATTGTATGAAGGCAGGCAATCTACCATTAATCTTCTCTCTATTGTAATCCTATGTAATCATTTCTTCATTGAGAAATTAAAAAAAAAATGTTGGGCCCATGGACGTAGGCAAAGCCGAACCATGTTAAATTGGCTTGTTCTTTCCTCTATTTTCTGTTTTTGTTCTCTCTATAATTTGTGCCACTTGATTTTATTTTTGGCATTGTTGAAATAGTTGATAGACTAGATAATTGGGTTTATTTGTATTCCGTTGCCCAAATCTCTAATTTTGCACTACAATAGTCAACCCCAACTTGTTTGGGATTAAATGGTCTAGTTGTTGTTGTTGTATAGATTCAGTCTAAATCTTAACAGAAATAAATCTGCTTTTCACTAGATCAGAAATGCAAGACCAAAAATCATAAGTTTGTACATGTAAATAAGCCAGATTTACTATGTAATACATTTCAAAGTAGGTTTATAGTTGGAATAAGTTTGGTCTAGAAACATGATTATTGCATTTGTCCTATTTCTGCAATACTTTTTGCAATGAGGAATGCTTTTATAGTTGTTCAACATGAAATCTTTGTTAAGGAAGAGAGAGCATGTGTGGATATTACCATATAGCTATCCCTGTCCTTAAATTTGGGAAGAACCTTCAAATCTGCAGGAGAGAAAAGCTCAGGGCGAAAAGCAATAGCGCTGGAAGATGGAAACCACTTTTGAGTGTTCCACCAGTAAGTCAGCCATGGAAAATAGTGGGATACCCAAACTGCCCACTTATCAGCTTCAAGTTGTTGTCCCCAAGCTGCTTTTATCACATCTTTAGGGAAGCCTGCCCACCAGAAATTAGCCATCGGTGCAAGAAGTGCTGCCCCTGCAAGCCTGATCAACAGTGCCCATCCATATTAAGGTGTGTACATGTAACATGTTAGCTCAAAAAGAACAAATTTTAAAGCTTGATTTTCACAAGCTATGAAGGTACACATGCATGTTTAAAGCGTGCATGTACAAACCAGAAACAGAGGTCTAGTTTATAACAAATTTTTTCTGGATGTTTACTTTGTAAATTTGTGCAATCACAAACTGTAAAAATTATCAAAATGGTCAAAATACCTATGAGGAATATATTTGAGACAGGCCCAAACAATCTCTCCACCAATGGAATATCCAATCACGTAGAATTTTGGCCCAAAGCTCAACTGATTTGCGAGTTCTTCAATGTCCAAAGGTGTGCTTTGCTCTGTCATTTTAGTGTCCGGATCGCTTTCTCCATATCCCGCTCTATCGAAAGATACCATGTATATTCCAAGTTCTTCGAGTAATTCCTGAAAATCAAATTAAGAAAATTACGATATTATATGCCCCTCGTATAGGCGTGTCTCAACATATTTTGAGGTCGAGGACCTAGGTGTAGTTTGTTGAAAGAGTGCATTTCAATGGTTCTATATAATTTTTTTCATTGAAACTCAACCTTTTGGAAATTGGGTACTGAGTACATTAAGTTCAAATACGTACTGTGTTGATTTCTAAATATTTTAAGTTAGCTATGAAGTGTTGCATCATTTTTTGCAGTTTTCTTCAAATTTATGTACAACTATGACCATATTCAACTATTCTGTTGTCAGAATTCTTTCGATCTTTACTCATTTCAGTCAATTTGGACTATTTAACGCAACAACATGCGTAATTAGGATTCCAAATTGATTGGAATTACTTTACATACAGAAAAGTATTAATCCAAATTTAATCAACATTTGTAAATAACAACTTTTAAGAAAATTGAAACTTCTAGTTATTCGAATACGTTTTCATTTGAATTTTTCTTATTTCATATAAGTTATTGACAACATATATTTCACCAAATGGAAAAAGAAAAAGAAAACTGAAGGAAAAGTTGGACCAAAGAAAGAAGGTGTCGTATCAGATTTGAATAACTATAGTTCTAAAAAATAAATAAAACATCAGATTCAGCCCTTCTGTATTATGTGTAGATGCTAAAACATGGGCTGTGTGTTTGTGAGTTTTACATATCAAATGGCCTATATGTTTTATAATTGATTTGCTATAGCCTACCTCTTGGGCTGGTCTCCGATCATAGAATTTATTTACACATTACTTATATACTGCCACATAAGACAAACCAAAGTCTTTGACTTTTGGGAGATTTAACAGAGTTATACATTTGATGAATGAAATTAAAAGGTTGCAATCAGGTGTGTATAAGTTGACTAAACAAAAAATTCAATAAGGAAATGTTACCATAGAAATAGGGAGTGCATCATATCGACAAGAGTAGAAGCCATGAACATAGATGATCTTATATTTGGCCTTTTCTTTTGCCACACCATGCTCTAAATATGCTAAGTACCTTCCATCTCTAAGTTTAATTCTATTAGAAGTAATCTGAGGACCAGTAGGAGATCCACAAATCTTAGGTGGTGGCGGTTGAATAGCTCGATAAGTCCATGCAGCTAAACCAACCAATATAGCAGCTGATACTTTCCAAAATAAACCTGAAATTGCACTCTCATGTAAAAGCTTGCATCTTTAACAGTGTTAAAGGAAAAAGGGGGGAAATTTCTGGCAAGTTCATTTAACAAAGTCTAAACCACATGAATAGTCATTTTATCCTTTTCTAGATTCCAAAACTTTTAAGTATTAACCATGGCAAAATTAATATGGTTCGTATGTTTTAGAAGTATGGAGACTTAAAATAGAATCCACGATCAAATTCAGTGATATAAAAAAACTTGACATACTCCTAAACATTTAAAGTGCACTGTTGCTAAAATTAGCAAGAAGTTGCTAACAAATGTCCCTTTCTACAATATATTTATATGGCTATTCTTGCAGACGATACTTATAGTAAGAAGAAATACAACAACATTAGGTGGTATTTCATATTCCCTCTACGGCTACTATGGTGACATTCTTAGCTTGAAATAATGACTATAGAAAAATACCAGAGGAGGATGATACTTTAATCGCCATTGCTTCAGGATCTCCTGAAAAAAGGGGAGTAAAGTTTAAGCGGTTATTTGAAAGTAAAGTTTATTCTTCAGAATTGAATGATGCGAGAGATATGGGTTAAATAACAATAAGGACGGCAGCGCCGCAGTAGCGACAGTTTACGTAGGCGCAGGCCGCTTTATTTAAATTAAGAAACTCCGTTTTTAAAAGACTTATTTGAATTTCTTTTCTTTAATGGTAAAGCAGAGAAGAACCTTTCCTCCGCCAAATAAACGAAGTCCGGCTTGTAATATATCGATAATTAAGCTGAACATGATTAACGGAAGAAACTCCTGACCACTTACCAGGCAGAAGCACGCGTTTGCACTGGACCACATTATGTTGGCAAACAATATATATATATATATATATATATATATATATATATATATATATATATATATAACAAGCGTTCGGTTGCATCCCAAAAATGGAGCACCGCAAATGCCCTTTGATTTCCATCATCCGTTTATATTAAAGAATGTGAGTGGGAAGTAAGAGAGTAAGTGGAAGGAGAGAGAATGAGAAATTCTTGGTGGAGATTGATGGGCATCTGGGTGCTACACTGTTTGGGGTGCTCTCGAACTGCCTCATATATATATGTATATATATGTATATATATATATGTATGTATATATATATGTATATGTATATATATATATGTATGTATATATATATATATATGTATATGTGTATATATATATATGTATATATATATATATATATATGTATATATGAGCGGCTATTGAGACACAAAATTGAACACAAATCAAGGGACACAGAGTATTAACCGTTGGATCATTTTATCTTTATGTGAAGATGTGTAAATCATGGGGAGATCCAATGGTGGAGATGGATTGTGTCACCAATTGTGTCTATATTTTGTGTTTCTTTAGACTTTTCCTATATATATATATATATATATATATATATATATATATATATATATATATATATATATATATATATATATATGGCGAGCGTTCAGTGACACCTTAAAAATGGAGCACCCTTTTGGTCCATCTGTTTTCCATCTCTCATTTATATTAATTAAAGTTAGTGAAAGGTCTGAGGGGTAGTGGAAAGAGAGAGCAAGCAAATGTGTGGTGGAAAAATGGTAGACTAAAAGGGTGCTCCATTTTTTGGGTGTCATTAAACTTCTCTCTCTCTACATACATACATACATACATACATATATATATATATATATATATATATATATATATATATATATATATATATATATATATTATAAAGTTTTCTTATCCTGTTGTTTGAATTTAAAATATTGTAGACATGTGTTAGCCAACATGTTTACATAGCGTCATGATAGATAGTTGTTATTTTTATTTTTATTTATGTTTGGATGTTAAGTAACGACGGTTGAAATAAAGCCCACATTTCTTTCACATGGGGCACACGCATATGAGTTGGCACACAAATTTTTGTAAAAGAGAAATCTCCGTTGTTACGTGTCTATCGACACATATATATACTTCACTCCTTCAATTTATTCCATGGTGTAGGACTATTTATTCAAACCGTCATTCTTATCTTAACAACATGCAAGGCAGTCCGAACAGTCTACCCCTTGACTTGCATCCTAAAATTATCTTTTGAAAGTATCGTCTTGCCTTCATGGCTAGTCCGTAACCTTCGACTCTGATACCACTGTTATGTAACGACAGTCTGAACAAAGTCCCCTTCCTTTCACATAGAAAACCGCTCTAATGTTTATTTTTTGATTATAATGTTTGGTTATCACGTAATTGGTAATACATGATCGAAGTTACTTATATTTGAGGATATTTAGATGATGTTGTGTGATTTGTAAAACGCATGAATCTAGTAATTGGTTTTCAGTCTCTTGCGTGCTTCTTGTCTAGATTTGATGGAATATAGTGAAATTGATTAAACTATTTGATTTTTTTACCATCTAAATTTTGTTGTTTGAATATATTTATTAGTATAAAATCAAAATTTACAATTTTTTTAAATTTATTTAACGGTAAACAAAAGTTCATGACGACCATTGGTAAACTTGAATTCAATGCTTCAGACGTATTTGAAGCCAACTATTTGTCATAGATACTAGAAACCAAGATCCATTCGCAATCTTCATGCTCAGAGAACGCCATTAAAAAATGGTAACAATATGTTCTCGCACGACAAAATAAAGGCTCTAATGTTTTTACAGTTTCAAACATTTGAAGGCAACTATTTATCATGGATACTGGATGCTGAGATCCATTCGTAATCTCAACGCTTAAAAAATGCCATTAAAAAGGGTAAGAATATGTCCAAACACTACAAAATGAAAGCTCTAATATTTTTAAGACATCACATCCATGACGCTCTCAAACAGAATGAATATTTAACTGAAAAAGATCATCTTAACTTATGAAACTCCGTGAAAGAATGTTATGACCACCAGAAGACGGTCATACTACCAAACACAAGACAATAACAGTTGAACCTGAAGTTTCGAGATTTTAAATCTGTAAGGGAATACAACTCCACTGTTTTTAGAATTACTTCTAAACTGAAATGATGTGAAGAAAAGATAGATAATGCACAAATGTTGGAAAATATCTTCTCAACATTTCATGCATCGAATATACTCATGCAGCAATAATATCGAGAGCGTCATTTTATAAAATATTCTGAACTAATTACATGTTTATTAATTTTTGAGCAAAGTAATGAATGACTTATTAAAAATCACTTCTCAAGATCAACTGGTTCAACTGCATTACCAGAAGTTATTGTTAATTTTGTCCACTCCAGAAGAGTTCGTGAGAAAGGTATACGACATGGACGAGGTCATAGACGTGGATGTAGATATAAACCTAGCAGAGGTGGATATAGTGAATTTGGAGGTAACAAAACTACTAATTTTATAAGGCAACGAAAAGAAATAAGCTTGAAAATAGTAATAATTCAGTTGTAGAAAATAAAAAGCATTATGAGCAAGTTCGAAATTAGTTTGAAAATCTTGTTTATCTATTTATTATTTATCCTTATGGACTTGCTGAAATAATATGTATTGTTGGATATTGATTAGTAGCTTGTTTCTAAAATTCTTTTTGTGCTAGAAAGTGTTAACATTTATTTATATTTATTAGTTGTTTTCAATGATTGACTAACTGTATCATCTTTTGCATACGCATATTCAAGGGGAGTATTGTAATATACTGAATAATAAGGGTGAATACGCTTAGTGTGAGTGACATTATTGTAATTATTATGACATGTGAAGTCTATAAATAGAGAGCCCGTGTGTCCTGTAAAGAGATGAATTAATAAAGGGGATTGTTATTGACACTCCAAATATTATTAAGGAGGGTCAATTTTTTTTTTAAAAAAAGAATTTGTTAAGAGGAGTACCAATGCAGAGAGCCTCTCCTTAACAAATAAAGTTTATTTTACCAAATTAGCCTTCTTCACAATAATCACTTTTTTAGTTGTTAATAAAAAAAAGTTATATGGTATATTGGTTGAACTATATCAGATTCATATACCAAATTATCAATAATCTCATTGCCGATATCCATTAGATCAGATGAAAATATAACATTCATAGAGAATCGATATACATATATCGAAAAAAATTTATACGGTATCCCACCATCGAATTTGTCGACAGACCCTCCTTTCCCCACTTCGGCAACCCGACTACGAATTCAAATTTCAAAAAAGATTGTTTTTTTTTGCAAATAATTTAGGGATTTGGTTTTTTTGCGTTTGAAATTGATTGGGATTTTGTGATGGCAACTGATGTTATTACCAAGGTAAAAAGGAAATGCAAAAATTTAAGTACGTTACTCCCCTTAACATTTTTTTTTTATGATTGGAATGTTTATAAAATTTGACGTTTACTTAACAATACTTGGAGTGTCAATAACAAAATATGTATTCTCTCTCTTATTCCTTCTATTCTTATTTTATTTTATAACAGTGTGTCTATTGTTATCAAAATATCAGTTGTTCTTTCGCAAGGGCGTTCGTGGTAAGCGATAACCGACAACCAAGCATTTTAGTTAAATATTTACGTAGGGACATTTAAACGAAGATGAATGTTAAACGAGTATGTTTTTATAGTTCAAGCGGAGCTTTTAAACGGGACATTTTAATTTGCAATTTTTAAATTATTTATTTTATAATTAATTAAATATTTGTTTTGTTGTGTAATACGCTTTTAATAATTGAGTAAACTCGATATTTCATTCTGTCATATCAATATAGTTTTTACTCAAATACCGATGAAACAAATTGACTACAAAACAAAGTGAATAAAAAAACTCCACAAACAAAATAAGTTATATATAAATAAGAGAATAAATGGCTAGGGCCTCAACACCATCAAACTCCCTTTATTTGAACATGATGTCACCGACAATTGTCAATTGTTGTTTGCCAGGATACTCTCGTCTATGGAAAAGCACTCCGTATATTCCCTGTGCTTTGTTGAGTTGATGCACTTCTCCATCCTTTTCTAACTTTTATTGTACGGATAAGGGTCTCCACAAATGGTACTGATAATAATTACTCATTGAGGATTTCTCTGGTTGGTAGCTCTAGGCGTTATCTGGCCTTAGTTGGGTTCAAAAGGACCTATGCCCAGCCCCATAAGGCCTGTACATATTTCTCAAATCTCGCTTCACTAATAGGCTTCTCTATGGCATCTCTGAGTTGACAATGGTTGTAAGAGTTGTGGTCGAATATCTATGAAATCTGCAGTACTTTCCAAATTGTTTCTCCTGTCCATCTATTCTTTAAGATTGAGCTTTTCTTGTTGGATTGTATTACAAGTTTCAAGATAAATAATTTTCAGCTAGGAGTTATGTGGAGTATAGTTGTTGTAGGAATGGAATCTTTGTCGCTCTACTTCGATTACTTCTTAATATTGCGGTCATCACCACTATTGCAACCTTGTTTTGGCTTATTATGAACATTAACATTGACTTTACGGGAACTTTGTCTGGTCGAATTGAATGCAACATTGCTCTGCATTGTGTGAATGCTATTATTAATGAGGGTATCCTTCATTTATCCTATTTCCATGTGTCTCCTCCATGCGTAGATATTGATTTGCCTTGTCATAAATGAATTCCAACATAGTTGGAGATTTCATTTCAAGCCAATCATCAAAGTCTGTATTAAGGTGAATGCCTTAGATTTATGCCATGAGGACTATGTCGTTTTGCAGGTTATTAACCTCCATTAGTACATTGTGAAATTGCTCTAGAAAATATTTCATTATTTCTCTAACCTTCTAAAAGATTTTTAAATGGACATAACATATTTAACTTTGGTGGTGTGCATATGAAACTTGTCTGCAAATTTTCTGGCAAGTTGGTCAAATGTCGACATGGATCTCGGTAGAAATTGAGAGAACTATTTGAGAGTTACACCTTTAAGGAAAACAGGAAAGCATTGCACTTAACTGCATCAGTGTTGTAGGAAGAGACACTATGCTACTTGTACTTGGAAATTGTCATTGGTTAATTTTTCCTGAGTAAATATCCATTTTAGTTATATTGAATCGCCTTGGCATTCATCATTTAGGATGTCATTAGTAAAAGGATTTTTTATCGATTCGGTTTCCTAGTTGTCATCAGCTTTTCCTTATCATTGCCTCATGACTAATCAAATCATGAATTTAAGATTAGGAGCATGGATCTCCGTCTATTAACGAGTATTATGACCCACATCCTTGTGGTGTCTCTAGTGTGGCCTCCTTGATTGAGCAGCATCATCATTGTCATTTCTTAATGGTTGGATTGCAGCACCTAAATTCCGGTTTATTGCAGGAGGCCTAGGAATCAAGTTATGGTCTATAATAAGAGCGGCGTTTTGGTGTCCTTGCACAAGGGATTGGTCCCATAATAGGCCCTATTCTTCTGCCCTTTCCTGGGAGTCAATGACTATTCAAAGCTATTTCCTTGACACCAAAGAAAACTTCAACCCAATACTTAATTTGTGTCCTAGTTGATCTTGATTTGACATTAGAAGTATATTGATTGCGCCATCCTCATTGTACTCCTCGACCATTTCCTATTATTGGCATGATGAAGATGAGGACCTTTCGGACTCGTAGTTGGAAAACGTGGATTCCCCTTATTCATCTCAAATTTCTCGACATTACTTGTGTTGCTTGTTGCAGTTGTTGCATAAGATCTATGTTATTCTTGATCTAAATATTCAACTGTTGTCGAGTCTTCGTTAAGAAAAGCATCTACGTTGAACGTGGTTGCTACATCACAAGCAGTTATAAGATCTCCACGGTCCTCATTAGTAACAACAACTCGTGAAATAGAGGTATTTCTTCTAGCCATTACTTCAGGCTTCCTATATAGATATTTTTCAAATTTGGATAAGGTTGGGAACTTGATGGAATATAGAGCAAGAGATTGAGAACTTGAGTTGCACCTAGTGAGAGCAATAGAATGTTTGAGTCAAAAGTTAGCACACCACCTAATAGTTCTTATAGGGGACTGAAATGAAGAACTTTCTTGAAAATGATTTATAAAAATAGAAAGCAATAGAAAAGAGAAGATAACAATTTACAGTGGTTTAACATCAATGATATAAGCCCACTTAGGAGTGGCAGTAACTTTACTGGCAAATTTTTAAGTTTACAAAGTTAGGATTTGTAGGGATCTAGAGCGTATATAATACTCAATAGAATAAAGAGCAAAAAATCCATCTCTCTTGAAGGTGTATGGTATTTATAGACAAATGGTGGATTAGATCGTCTTGAAATATCTCCAAGTAAATCATGTTCCATTGAAGAGTTCAACATAGGAAGCCCAGCCCAAGAATGCTCAAAGGCATGGATCAGTACCAATCCCTCTTATTGTGGAATCAATGGGCATGATCACTTCTAAAGGTCCTTCTTCATGCTAGCTTCATGATTCTGAAGGTTATTTTGATAGTTTCCTCG
This sequence comes from Allium sativum, assembly GCA_030737875.1. Classification (NCBI taxonomy): domain Eukaryota; kingdom Viridiplantae; phylum Streptophyta; class Magnoliopsida; order Asparagales; family Amaryllidaceae; genus Allium; species Allium sativum. The sequence goes on along the minus strand of CM060926.1, from coordinate 7,302,773 downwards.
TTTTTCCAAGAGATGGAAAGTGATACTGGCTGAATTTAGTTTTCAATTGGTATGCCACATAATTATTAACGATCCAGAGCATGGATTATGATTTATCCATCATATAGTTGAGTTATCAAATGTCATTGACTGAGTTTGCTTGACACCATTTCATAATACTATCTGTTCTTGATGATTGGACCTTTGAATCATAATTCTTGGTTATTCGCCTCGATAACCGTCAAGTCATGCTTGTTTGGATGACATGGCCAAGCATAAAAACTGAGTAACACAAATATTCAAAGATTCATTGTGTTTGGAAATTTAAATTTTAAATTTCTAACGTGTAATTGCTTTGTATTAAATAAATAAAATATATTTATTAAAGCATAAATTATATATTAAATTTCAAAACTAATTTTTTTTGTTGGATAACTACAAATATTCTTCAATTATTTATATACATATTATATATATAATAATATAAGCTTCTACATGTGTATTTATTATTATTATTATTATATATATAGTTGTAAGATCTGAGTTAGATTTTGTTCTAACAACTCCCTCTGGGTGTCGTTTCTTCATGCTAAGTACCGACAACTTCGGCCTTGGACTTCTCCGGGACTCCGTCTGATGCTAATGAGACATGGAAATAGATGCAATCAATCAAGGCTTTTTCCGATTCCTACGGATAGGGTTTTGGCTGGAGTGAGGGTGCCTTTCTCCCTTAGGACTGCTTCAAATTCTACAAGAATTTCAATCCTCAAAATTTCGGCCTTCTCTTTCATCTAGGACATGCGCATTCCTCTCAAGGTTTCCAATCTTATGTGGAAAACACTTCATGATAGGCTACCTCAAAATGTTAACCTTATAAGGATTGGCATCCCGCTTGTGTCTCGTTGCCAGTGCTGTCATGTCGGTTCTTTAGAGTCGACTAGCCACATATTCTTGGAAGGTGAGCATGATGGTGCAGTTTGGTCTTACTTCGGGGACTTGGTTGGTCTCTGAGGTACATTTCCTTCTCTACTTGATTTGCTTCATATTTGATGGGTTAGCGGGAATGGAAAGGACCTTAAGTCGATCCTTTTCAAACATATTCCTTATCTCATTTACTGTCATTTCTGATGTTCTCTAAACAAGGAGGTTTCCGATAATTCACGTATGATGTTGTCTTCTATCATTCGTAAAGTTTATGACGATGTCTAGTTCACCTTCAGAGGTAGGTCCTCCATAGGCAACCTCCGTCCCCTTTTGTTGTCTTTGGCTTGTGTGTTTTCTATTTCCCGAGGATCGCGCTCCCGAACGGAAGTGGGGGTAAGTGGGAGGTTTTTGTATATGTGGGTTGTTTGCTTTTTTCCAGGTCCTCTATCTAGAGTTGGTTGTGGATTGTTTTCTAGTTTGCATATTTGGAGCTGGTTTCTTACAGTGCTTCTGCTTATGGCTACAGTTTTACGCTGGTCGCTTGTTCTATTTTTTTGGTCCAGATAATTCGAAAGCTTGAGCATGTTTTGATTGGCTTTTTAGGTGTTTTCTGGTGGTTGGGGCTCTCTTCGCCACTGTTTTGGTCCATGAGGCATTGTTGTTTGGGCTTGGTAGCTGTTTGTGGCGAGTCTTAGTTTTCTTTTGGTCTCCCTCTCCGAGAGCTTCTGGATCCTTACGGGGTGATGGGGATCTTGTGAGGGGTGGTATTCTGATTTCTGTTTCTTGTAGTGTTGGTCTTGATTGCATGTCTTTTGCTGTGTTCTAGCCGCCTTAGCATTTTTTGTTAGGTTTTTTATTATTCCATAAATACATTTGCAAGTATTGCACTGTTTTTCTGTTTTTGTGAGCCATCGGAGAAAGACGATTTCTCTCCATTTTGATATATATTAGTCTGTTCCTAAAAAAACCTGTATATAAGTAAATTTGTATTAAATTGCATAACATAATATATATTTTATATCGTGCAAGTGTATAATATAAATATGGACAAATAAAGAGAATACATGTATAAAGAAATATGTATAAAGCTTATTTTTATATATTGTGAATTTTATTATAAAATAAATTATACATACATACATACATACATATATACATATATATACACACACACATATACATATAGACACACACACAAAAGCATGTTTGATATTATAATATATATATATATATATATATATATATATTCATGCAGATATTTATACAATATACAATACATACAAAACGAGTTAATGTGTTCGTTACAATGTAAACCCTAACATCTATATACGAGCATAGTATACCCTCCACATATTATTATGTCACACACACGCTTGCACACGCGCATATTTTTTTGGAAGTTGGTACGCTTTTATTAAAATATGAAAAAACAGTACATAACCAGATTAACATACTAACCTTCTTGTAACAAACAAACATAAAATAGGATCAGAAATGCAGAAACCAAAATACAAGCATGAATAAACCAAGTAAATATAAGTCTAGACCTATTATGAGATATGCTTTGGCCCAAACCCGCAATATCGTGCATATTTCTTGAACCTCTACAAACAACTAATATTGTTGCACATCTTCTATATTTTTAACACAAATAATACTCATGTGAATCCATCAACACATCATATACTAACCACCGTATTACTTTTTCCACATTTTTAGCCCTATAAACCATGTTTTGCATCCCACTGGATCAGAAGTAACTGACCATAAACTCTTGAGTACGTTTTATGGATTGAAAAAATTTTGTTTATAGCAAAACTAAATATCCCTCATATGAGATCTAACCGCCTACTGCTTATATAAATCGAACGACATTTTGAATGTAAAGAACACCCAAAGACGATCTATAAAGAAATTTCTTGAAGCTACTTATCAAGAGTAGTATATGAACTAGCAAACAAATAGTAAAAAATAATAACCCATACAATATAGCATAAGAGAGAACCAATATAACCGTCTCTAAACATTCCAAAATCACAGAAAGGGTACACGATATTTTGTTTAACAGTTGTAGGAAATTCCCTAGACGGTAGCTTTGGATTTGCTTTTTACCATTATCAGTATCCTTCTAAAAAGTACTTGGGATCAAAAGTAAGAAAATAACCACAGTATCATCCCTTAAATGACGCTAAATTTTTGGACAAGATAACTGAATGATCGGCATAGAATTTAGCAAGTAAAACAAATATTGCCATCAATTTCAATAAATATCCATATCAATCTTACTAATACTATATTTCAACACCAAAATCAGATGATGGTGAAAGGGTATCGGAGCACAGCTAGCACAAAAAAAAGCCTCGGAAGCACATAACTGACACCAAAGCACCAAGATAGCCGATACTGAAAGCTAAAAAGAAGATATCTAGTCAATATACTATGGTACCAACATAGGAGGAAAAAGCTTGGTACCGATATAGGGAAGGTAATGACAAGATGACACTAAAACTGTAACAGCCCGCATTTTATGTATCGAAGGATTGTAAAATATTTTTATTTAATTGCCTAAGGGTTGGATCATTCTCATATTTTGGTATGTTGTTTATGGGGATGTGAGACATGTTCATAATTTTTACCAATTTTGTTTGTGATCATTTTTCCCCTGTCAGTTTTGTATAGGGCTTAATTTTTAATGGGATCGAATCAGTTGTTGAAATTGGCTTCATTGGAAAGGAAATGGTGTTGCCAATTCCATAGAGTGGTCACATTAAAGATCTGGTTCAGCAGTTTGGGACGAATCGTTGTTTTAGTGTTTCACAATTTATGTTCGGGTTTTGTTAGCCATAATGGTCTGATTTGGTGTGGACCATTAGTGGGCTGGTGGGAGGCTATAAATAGAGGGTAAAAGGCATGGATAATAATTTACTTTCTTCGTTCTCTCATTTGGTTGAGATCGTGATCCTACTTGCTCAATCAAATGTAGCTTTCCACCATTAAAATTCTAGATCTACATAAGAGAACCAAAGATCTACTTCGTTTGAAGCTAGATCTACGTTAAGTGAAGAGAGATTTCATCAAATTGGAAGGTTTGAGAGTGTTCTTTGTTGTTCGGATTCTTAGTTCATCGTATTTAGGCTTGTTTGAAGAATTGATGAGTGATATGTATCTCTCACATGGATTCAATCAAGTATATGAGTTGGTTGATCATAATTTCATCATTTTCCAGTTGTTATCACCTAGATTTACATCACGGTAAATATATTTTCATTTTAATCGACATAGGATCTAATCTAGCAACTTAAACTGGTAATTTCCATGTTCATTCATATGTTTGTGCAAGTTAGATCCATCGTTTTAGTTCAATTATTGATTTATCATGATGTAGAACATTTTATATGAATAATGATGATAACTATCATTTTGGTGTTGTTAATGAATTTCATGAAGTGTTTGTGGTTGAATTGGATGAGTTGTTTGAATTGATATTGTCGTTTGATGATGATTTGGTCAAGATTGGAGCTATTTTGGTCAGATCTGAAGTTAGGTTGTTTTTCATAGATCATGTCATTTTCTTGCACTCCAAAAAATGGAGGTCGGGCCACGGGGAAAAGCTTCAGATCGTTGGGCAAGCTTTGGGTCGTTGGAGCGTGGAGATGGACTTGGATTGTTGGCACCAGGTCGCAGGAGATTGGACTGTAGGTGTCAGTTTGTTATAACGACCTAAGGTGGAAGGCGTGTTCGGCTGTGGGAACATTAGGCTATAGAAACTACTTCAGGAAGTTGAAAGCTCCAAAGCGTCAGATCGTTGGGAAGTAATGTTGTTTTCAGGTAGGTCGGTCGAAGCTTTAGAAGGAAAGAAGGGGAAGGACGTAGGACGTAGGTCGTTGACAACCTGGAAGGTCAGGTCATTAGGATGGTTAGAACGACCTGGGAAGTCAGGTCGTGGGTGTGCAACAGATGGAGTCAGGTTAGCGAGGACTTGAGCTTGATGGGTCGTTGGTCGTGGGTCAGTCACAACCTAGAAGAGAACGAGTTAGTTATGATGAATTAAGTGTGATGTCTTTGGTTCGAGAATGGTGATGACTTCGACGTGAATTCAATAATGAAGGTTTGAAGTGCTATGATGTGTTCGTTGATAGTCGTAATGCAACGAATGTGAAGATGACTTAAATGAGTTTTGAGTTCGTGTATAATGGTTGGATGGTCGCCGATCATGAGGACTCGAGACATGGAGGTCGAGTAGTTATCATTGTCGCAGGTTCTAGCGGACTCAAAGAAGGGGTTACACGATTTCGTTGTATGGTCAAGTACCCTGGGCAGCTCGAACGGGCCTAGTTACGTTTCGTCGTATGGCGTATGGATTTTTTTCTAGAACTGGGGTTTACCATTAACCCTTGACATTTGTTGGCAAGGTGTTTAGATGGTCATACGATTAACGATGGTTTCAAAGCAGGATTGGCAGTGATAGCCAGAGTCAGTCATGAATGTTGGTTGTTTTGTTTGTACCGTCTTACGTATATTATCTAAGGGCGAAGGAGATGTTCTTAGGTGCTTGTCTGATGTTGGTTTAGGCCTTCGGGGTTTGTGCTTGGGGAATGTCGATCTCGATTAGGATGGTTTATGTGAGATATGACTAGTTGCTTTGTTTATATTACTTGGTTATTTCTGATTGCCATGAATGAATAGTTGTTCTGATTGTCATGGATGTATGGTTGAAATGCTTGTTTTTAAAGACTATCATTATCTGAGGTGAGGACGATGGGGTTGAGTTCTTCTCTGGTGGTGGTAGATTAGTTTGTTATTCTACCTATTCTCGTATACTTTGTTGATGATGTTAGTTAGCTGTTTTATCGCTCACTAAGACTGTTTTCTAACTCAAGGTTTTTATGTTTCCCTCTTATTACCTTGGGCTGTTCATCCATTTTTGGATGGGCAGACTAGGTAGCAGGTAATAGGTGATAGCTTAGTGAGGACGATGCTGTTGTACGGAGGCAAGCAGGAGGCTGGCGTATTATTTTTCTTTTATATAGTTTCTGTTTTTTCTGTTGTTTGATGTTTGACTCTGAGTGCTGTAGTGAGGCAGATTTGTATAGACATTTATGTTGTAATCCAGGTGCATGGATATTTTCTCTGGTTGTTATGATAATTCAAGTTTCTGTTCAAATATACTTCACTATTATTGCCTGTTTTATATGTTCTATTATATTTTTTCTTGTGCTGTGAGTTATACGACAGGGATGCGAAGTGTGAGCAAGAATTTGGAATCCTGAAAGGAAGACCGACGGGTGCTCCTGTTTTGATGATTCCTCGTGGGAATGAAGAGATGGTGGTACATGTGGTACTGGACTTGGAGCAGTGCTAATGTAGAAAGATGGAGTTATGGCCTACACAAGTCGACAGCTGAACCCGCACAAAAGGAATTATCCAACCCTTAATTTGGAGTTGGCAGCGATCATGCTTGCTCTGAAGATGTGGAGGAATTACTTGTTGGGGGTTCGATTTGGGTTATTCACGGATCATAAGTCGTTAAAGTATTTTCTCTCCCAAAAGGATTTGAATCTTCGACAACAGTGGTGGTTATAGTTTCTAGCATTGTATGATTTTGGTATAGCCTATACTCCTGGTAAAGGTAACGCAGTTGCCGATGCCTTAAGTTGACGACATGTAGGATCTGGAGTGGTGTTTTCAGAATGGAAAAGCCTCGAGTACTTGGAAGGATTTGATTTCAGGCCTAGGTGTGAGTTGGATGTTGGCAAGCTTATCAATAAGACCTACTATCATCGAAAGGATTGACGAGAGCCAAAAGCGAGATGCAAAGATTGTCGAGTTTATCCAGAAGTTGGAATCAGAGAATAAAGAGTTCGAGGTAGTTCGAGAAGATTGGCTTCGAAAGCAAGGATGACTGGTTATTCCTGATATCCACGGATTGAGAGATGAGGTTCTGAGGGAATGTCATCACTCAAAGTTGACGGTTCATCCTGGTGGTGATAAGATGTATCAGGACATGAAGCGATCTTACTACTGGGTAGGGATGAAAAGGGATATTCAAAAGTTTATTTCCAATGTATGAACTGTCAGTTAGTGAAAGCTGAACAGAAGAATCCAAGCGGATTGCTTTATCCATTGGAAGTTCCTATATGGAAGTAGGAGAAGATATCGATGGATTTTATCAATGGACTGTCTAGAACCAGGGAAGGAAACGAAGCAACTTGGTTATTTCTGATTGCCATGAATGAATAGTTGTTCTGATATTGCCATGGATGTATGATTGAAATGCTTGTTTGTAAAGGCTATCACTATCTGAGGTGGGGACGATGGGGTTGAGTTCTTCTCTGGTGCTTTGGTAGATTGGTTTGTTAATCTGCCTATTCTCATATACTTTATTGATATTATTAGTTGTTTTATCGCTTGCTAAGACTATTGTCTGACTCAAGGTTTTATATTTCCCTCTTATTACCTTGGGTTGTTCATCCGATTTTTGGATGGGCAGTAAGTAGCAGGTAGCAGGTGATAGCTTGCTGAGGATGATGCTGCTGTGCGGAAGAGAGCAGGAGGCTGACATATTATTTTTCTTCTATATAGTATCTGTTATTTCCGCCATTTGATGTTTGGCTCTGCGTGCTATAGTGAGGAAAATTTATACTGACATTTTTGTTATAATCCAGGTGTATGGATATTTTCTCTGGTTGTTATGAGAATTCAAGTTTCTGTTCAAATATACTTCACAATTATTGTTTGTTTTATATGTTCTATTATATTTTATCCTTGCACTGTGAGTTATACAACAGGTTCTGCGTGTGTTTCATATCCAGATGATCGTCCATAGTTTCCTGGCACGTCTTTCAGTGCATTATTTCCTTTTTAAGTGCAGGAGTTTTTGGCGGTCGTCATAGAAACCAACATGGGAGCGATAAACAGTCAAGAGTGGATGCAGTAACGACATCGAGGGTAATCAACCTGGTTTTAATTCTGAAAGCACATGTTTCGACATCAAAGCCCAGAGCGATGAAAAGGAAGGCATGAAGCCAAACTAGGGTGAAGTAAGGAGCTATTGATACTAGTTTACTTGGTATTGATACCGACACTAGGAAGCAGCTTAGAAAGCTATCAACAACGTTGTCACAAAGCCGATATCGGAACTAAAGACTACATAAATAAACTTATAAGAAAGAAAGGTCATCCACACTAACATGTTTAGTGTTGATACTTATACCTAGGAGGATGCAAAAGTAAAGATAATGCTCAAAAATCGCTAAAGCAAGGCAAAGCTTAGAATTGGCTATTGGAATCAAGGCTTACCACCGAAACCAAAAGCAACCAAAAGAAGCTATCTATAATTATTTTCTTCGTATCGATACAATGTGAGGAGGAGGCACCAACTTCTTGAATAAGGTAAAGCCGATAACGACACTCAGAAGAGAAAAGGAGGCCGAAACCCAATAGCTGACACCGAAAGTCATTGATGTGGTCGACACCACACCGAATATCATTGTCGAATTCAAAAGTAGGCTTCTGCTGATCGTTACAAAAGGAGGCCCAATTTGTCTACAAATAAGACCCCAAGAGTCTCATTTTAGGGGATTTGTTCCTCATTCTCAAATCTTGTAATCATTTTAATATAGAGTAAACCCTGATTTGTAAATCGATTTGGGGATTTTACTTAGAAACTTCTATTACTCAACAAAGTGATCAGTAAAGAGGGAATCAAAACTTGTTATGAATTTCATGTATTTCCTCATGGCTTATGTCGCCTATTTTCCTATCACTACCCTTTGACAAAGCTCCATATGAAGGTCAAATATCAAAATACCCTTCCTTAATCCATTTATCTTCCTAACTTGCATTGCGCTAAGGAACCCTTATCCCAAGGTAATTGTTGGTTCTGGAGTTTCGTAAGCATGATACTCACCTCTTAAAGGAAGTGTAACTAATCTTCAAGCTTATAACCTTGATATCTAGGAAATAGTGAACTAATTGAAGCTTGTGGGAACTAAATAACCCCTTAATCTCTCTAGGTCCACGACCTAAACCTTAATTGTGGTGTTGAAGTGAAATATCATTAACATTTTGGCGCTAGAAGGAGGGCTTAAACCTCCGATCCTTTGGATAACCTACCACATCCCTGGTTGTTTCGTCCTGAATTGGACTAAGCTTTGAAGAAGCAAAACCATGGGGAAAGGGTCTCGACAAGGATCTTCTGAATCTCGAATGACTATGTCAAGCGTTAGTGACCCAAGAATTATTGAAGAACAAGGGTTAAGAATGGAAGCTTTAAGAATCATAAGCAGGAAACGGGAAGTAGAACAAAACAATCCTGGCCATTGGAGCATTAACACTTTCCAAATAGGACCAACCCCTATCTTTGCCTTAAGTGATTCTACGTCAAAGGAGTATAACCTATTCTTTCATATAGAGGAATCCATTCATGCACAGGCTAGGGGAATAATATTCGAAAAAAGAATAATGAGAGACTTCAACTGCTTCACTTCTAAATGGTATAAAATAATAGCACTTAAGTCTCAAGATACATTGAAAAGAAGGTTTGAAGACAGAAATGAAGTAACAAGGATGAATAACAATAGGGCTAAGTTCCAATAGTGAAAGAGGAACTTTGAGTCAAGGCTACCTAAAGAGTGCGACTTTACCACTTTAACCGAAAATATTTGCTTCCTAACCAAACAGAGTTTAACTTTTGGCCATCAACAAAGAAGAGATCTAAATATGAAAGAAAGTTAAGAGGGCCGTACTGCCACTATCACATGATGAATAGGCATGAAACCAATCACCGTAGAGTTCTATAAGGAATTATCGTCAAGTTCTTTGATCAAGGCCAATTGCAAAGTTTTGTAAAAGGATCAAACTAAGTCTAAGAAAGGATTTCTTAAAGAAATAAGTTCTACATGGATAGGAGTATAGAACTCCTTCGAATTTGGAACAACCCAAAATGGTTAAAACAATCTACAATTGTTAAAAACCCTTGTCACCGCCAAGATGGTCAGGACAAGGCATCTCCCGAAGGGAGGTAGGGTGTAAGCCTTTAGCCGCGTCCAAGTCAGAAAGGTCCAGGTTAAAGCATCAAAAGAGTAAGCCTCTGATCCATGCCAGAATTGGTTGGGACGAAGCATCTAAATAAGAACGCCCTACCTCTGCTCAAAGAAGAGCACGCCCTGCCTCTACTGTGACTTAGCACATTTTGCCTCTGCTCGTAGAACCTCTGCTTCAGTCCTCATATCCCGCAGAAGGGAACGAATAATGCATGCCCTGCCTCTACTCATAAAAGAGAACGTTATGCCTCTCTTAGACTAAGCATGTCGTGCCTCTTCTTGCAGAAGAGCACGCTCTACCTCTTCTTACGTCTCTTCCCGCAGTAGGGAATGAAAGCTCAAAGGGAGCAATCAAAGCATGTGCATTCTCTACTTTGACAAACAAGAGCCCGGAGATTGGCTCCGTAAGCACGTACATCCTCTGCTTACATCTAATATCCCGCGGAAAGGGAATAAAAGCTCTGGAGGAGGCACTCTAAGCGTGCAGTCGCCTCTTTTTACATCAATGTCCCACGGAAAGGGAACAAAAGCTCGAAAGAAGAGCACACAAAGCACGTACAACCTCTTCTTTATAGCGTAAGCCTGGGAAAGACACCAATATTATTAATACCAGAAGTGGATTTCAAGCCTTCTATCAAATACAAAAATCTGGGTTTGGTTCAGGACTTCTATTATTACCAGATGTGGATATCTGGTCTTTTATCAAGTACCTGAATCTGGGTTTAGTTCATGACCTTTACTTAATACCAGATGTAGATATCTAGTTTTCCATCAAATACCTGAGTTTGGGTTATGGTTTGGGACTTCTGTTTAATACCAAATGTGGATATCTAGTCTTGTATCAAATACCTGAGTCTGGGTTAGGGTTTAGGACTCCTATGAATTCCCAGGAATAGGTTTCCGATTTGCTATCATTAATACCCGAATCTGGGTAATAGGGCTTCTGTCTGTATTGCCAGGTATGAGTTGTTGGTTCTCTATTATCAAATGCCCGAGTAAGGATGTCAAAGATTCTATAAACACTGCCAGAGAAAGGGGGTTCTGTACTTCCAATCTAAGGCCTTAATCTGGGTCACAAGACTCCAATTCTTAACCCTGAAAAAGAATTTTGTTATCAATACATGGGCTGGTAATTCAAGTCTACTATCTAAAAGCCTTCAAACGGAGGTCATGATCTTCCACATCTCACAGGGCAATTTCTTAAACTTATACACACAAATTATTATTAGCTATGCAAAGTGCAAACAAAGATCACACATCAAGTGATACACAGTTTACAGATTTATTTACAAAATTATTTCATTAATTGTCATGGTACAAAGAATAAAACATCAATATTACAAATACATCAAAAGTCCGGCACCTCCTCGTCATCGGGTAAAGGAGGGTTAATGGTGTGAAGAATCGCAATACCCAAAAGCTCGTTAAGCTTTAGTCTCTTGTTACTAACCTCATCGGGGTTATCTGGGGGTTTAATCTGATGTTTCAGATTAAAAGCTCTTCACATAGCTCTTAGAGTATTGTTTTCCTTCTCTAAATCAAAGACATTTTTCGTAAATCATGTCTCTCCTCTTGTAAATGTCTAATCCCAGAGACATGGTAATTAATATGTCGAAACATGTCCTCATTGAGCTTTGTATCATAGTAACTCTTCATCTCAGCTATCTCCTTTTTGCACCACCCAGAGACAACCAATTCATTTAACTCATGAGGGGGATTTTTCAAGTGAAAATACTTTTCAGAGGCTAAGCCTTTAGGATTAGTCGTGGCTTTGGAAAGCGAGGATACAGTTATGACAGGAATATTCCCAAAAGAAAATTCCCAAGCTTTACGTCTTGCATTTGCATTATCTAATTCAATTTCCAAATTTGTTATTCGTTGGTACAATCTTCTCAACTCCTCATTAAAATCAATAGATTGTTTGGTCTTTATATATTTCTTTAATCCAAGAATGATTCTGTTTTTTCCCTATAATTTTCTTCTTAAAGCGAGCATATGTTCATTCAAATGCTTGATGGACAAGTACTGAAGTAAAATTGTCCTTTCTTGGGTTGTAGTAGGATCCTATCTCAGAATTTCCCTCCGCTCTGCAACCATTAATGACTCATCCTTGGCTCAGGCAGTTTCGGGTTGATCTCCCTATTTGCAAAATAAGATACAATTGTGCATAAAGTCTAACTTTCAAATGATAACACTGAAAACATTATATTTTTCAAGAAAGGTTTACTATATGAAATTTATTTGAGCAAGTTTTGAACTATTTTGGTAGTACACATGCCAAAAATTACAAAAATGAAAGCTTAATTATCATTGTAACTATTGTTTATATTACATATCAATTCAGCATGTCTAATCCTAAGTCTTTTAAAATTATCTCTCGGTTATCGCCTAAAAAGTTAAAAGGAAACTGAGGTATTTCATATAAATACACCTGAGGTCTCCTAGGAAGTGATCCCTTCCAAGGTTTTGTGATGGTTTCACTGAAAATTCACTTCTTAATATAGATAATGAATGAAAAGCTGTTGTATATAACAATTATATAATTTTTGTTTGATGATAACATATATATATATATATATATATATATATATATGTATGTATGTATGTATTAAATGTGTTTGTAATTGTACTATTCTACTACATCACATGCAGAAATAAGTATTTATATTTAAATAGAAAACTACTGTACAAGAATTTAAATATTCAAATAGTATTTTATTTAAATATAATATTTTATTTCAATAGTACATATTTTCTAACTCTACTATTGTACATCTCAATTTTTTCATATACAAATTTCTTTTACATTGGATCCTCGCTATAATTCTCTCTGTCACTCTATTACGTATTCACCTAGTTGTAAAAACTCATATACAGACTCACTCATATACAAGTTTCACTCACTTACACATCAATGTTTCTTCAGTCTTCCTCAGTCAGTCCATTCACCAGCTTACCTGTCACAAAAATGCACACAGTAAACTATAACAAAAATAAATTTAAGTTCTAGTAGATATAATTTTATTTTAAAATTTATTTGCCTTAGAATTTTGGTGTTTTCCTCATCATATTTCTTGACTTGGTCTGATATGCATATTCATCCATCTGTATCTAGACAACTTGTGATATTCACAGTGATTCACTATAAATACCATAAAGTAGACAGTGTCTCTAGTACTCACACACACACACACATATATAATATATATATATTCTGCACATACACAATATATGTATACACATACATGTATATGTATATACACATAAATTTTTTGTAGGGGCAAGATAATCAATCATTGAAACAACAAGGGACAAATATATTAAGTATGATGTGTTCAGGTGGAGCTTGACAACACGTGCATGTTGCAAGTATCCATTAACACACAAGCGACAAAGCACATATGAAACAACACGTATATACACATATACATACACACATATGTGTATATATACGTATTATGTATACATGGAATGCACAAGCACAGATCAACTCAAGCCATGCACAAAGCAAATCTGAAGCCTAGTTCAACATCGATAAATATGCAAAACTACAGGTTTGGTCATCTTAGAAGGAACAACGTCATGAATTTGAACATGGAAGCAATGTACATATTCGTACAATGGCCATCCAGTGAAGCATGTGACATAATAACTGGCTCGAACCAAAAGAACTAAATACATGCAAAATGGAAACAACTCAAGGCAATTTCAAAATGACGCAAGACAAATCAAATCTACAATGGTGAAAGGCATTGAATAATGCATGAGCAAGCCTAGGTACCAGAAAAGCAAGACAAGTGTGCACAAGCAATTCAGATTCACGAGCATGGCATGGCAAAGTATAGTGCAACCATGAAACTCAACACACGAATTTCTAGGTTCAAAGCAAAAGGCAGTTTCAGGCAGAATAACAGTGCAACTGAAATACATATATACACACAACTGTGTGTGTATACATACATACATACATATATATATATATATATATACACTGTGCATATATATAACCATAGTTCAGGCATGAATGAATTTAGTAAGCACTACAAATAAAAGTGGCACATCTGCACATGCTTGACTCAGGGTTAAATGGCAAGTGGAAATCATGCTTTATCATGTATACATGTAATGACATATGCAAGTATACAAAAGAAGAATAGCAAGTCGCAGTACAAATGCAAATAGTTCAACGAAGTGTAAAGTTTTTTTATACATGCTAGTAATTACATAGTGTTAAAGTCATACAGAATTGGAACAAACACAAGAAGGAAGACCCAGGTCAACATGGCATGTATAACACAAAGCTCGAGCATATGCATGCTCAAGAATGGATTGCACATGAAGAAATAACAAAATGCATAAAGCATGACAAGCAGTACACTGCATGTGCATGGATGCAGCAAGGATAATCAAGAAATAATTAATGTCCAAACATGATTCAGCACAAGACAGTGTAATGATCATGGTACAATTTCATATATAGTACAAATCCATTACAAATTTGAACATGTTCATGCATAAGTTCGAACTGGTCCAGATGGCAAGATGAGCATAACATATAAATGGCAAGCGATGCAGCAAGACTCAAGCAACAATACACAGTAGAATTTATTTGTGCATAAAAGAAGAAAGTAATTAAATCTGCTTTGATGACACATATTTTAGGAAATTTGGTGTAGCCAAATTATGTCTTTTAGAAATTCACAGTAATGCAAAATCCACAAGAAAAACAAGGAATGATCATATTTGGCAATTGTATAATCGACCATATTTTTTTTGGAATATTGGTTTGATCATTCATGGAAAAGGTTTCCAGAAATTCGCAGGTGATTTTTTAAGAAAATAAATTAATTACTTGTTTCCAGAAATATCAAGCAATCAATTTTGAGCAAGAAATATTTCGGTTATTTCCATAAATTATTCAGTACTCACGACATTTTTTTTAATCAAGGCAACAAAGGGGAAATCTTGCACAAACCAGACCAAGATAATTTCATGGAGAATCATTTTAATCAAGGAAACAATCACGCATAAATCAGGAACAAGTCACTCAAAAAATCAGAGAATGATTTAGGGTTTTTGTACCCTATAAGTACCAATCCATCATCGGTAATTCAAGGCAGTGAAAACTAAAACAACAATTCGAGGGCAAACGAAAACTTCAAATAAGAATTACTCAAAATTGTTTTTCGATCGCAATCCTCAAATACGTTGGAAAAGATCATCACGCAATTAATCACCCAAGAGCAACAAAATTTCTGAAGCATCTTCAAGGTCACGATTTGGAGGGAATTAGAAAAAACCCTAATTTTGGGTCGGTCACCATTAAAATAATGGAAGTCGATGTTTTAAATGATAAAAGGGGTCGACCATTCGTTTTTTAAATAAAGGGGTTTTTATTATATCATTGTTTTGTTTTTTAGTTCTTTTGTAACCAATCCATGCAGTTTTCTAGTTTTTCTGTAAAAACCATGGTTTACTCGTTATAGGATTTATAGCTTGGCTTGATGAGTTACGGGTTTGTAATTCATGAAAATTTGATCTTGGGGATAAAGATCAGTCCAGGGTTTCGAGCATAGGATTAGAGCAAGAGCAGGGTTTGCGAGTTTACAGGGTTTTGTAAGCGGGATCTATTTTAATACTTAGTAGAAATCTTAGGGAATGCAATAGTAGGCAGGGTTCGCCGAAGCTAGGTAAAATTTGTGTCATTTTATTTCTGCATTTAATTTCTCTGCTATAATATGTGTTGCGATAATTTTAATATCTCGTAAAAATCCAATGAACCCTATTCACCCCCCTCTAGAGTTAATCTAGATCCAACAATTGGTATCAGAGAAGGTATTTCATAAACTCTAGAGTCATGATGTTCCCTAGTTGTCTATTTAGCGAGAGTTAGTCTAGTTGTATTCCAACTATTTTTAACGGTACATATTTTTTTAAATTTGAAATCAGATATTAAATCTTATTTGAAACCTATTAATATTAAATGTTGGGATATTGTTATCAATGAATATGATACGGTTGACAGTAATGATATGGGGTTTAATTCTTGTGCTACACATATTTTATATTCTTATATTGATGATGCCCAATATAACCATATCTCCCACTTTTTGACTGCACAAGATATCTAGAATACTCTCAATACGAAGTATGAAGGAATTGGCAATAGCAGTTCAAAACCCCAGAATGACAACTCAGATTCAGATTTGTGTCTAACAGGTTGTAAGATAAAAATTTGGATGAATCAGACGATCGAGACTCAACGAACCATGAAACAGAAGATTTCTCATATGAGGATTTAGTTCATTTTTGTATTGAGTTAACAAAAGCTGTTGATATTCTAAAATTGAAAAATAAAAACTTGAAATCTGAAAACTCTGAGTTGCGATGCAAAATTGATGATTGGAATTAAGGCTTCAAAATGCAAAGAATTTTGAAAACTTGGATTGTAAAAATTGTTTGGTTTTGGAAAATAATTTAGTTCATCTCAATGATAATATCCAAAAGCTTGAAAAGGAAATTCTGTTTTTAAAAGAAGACGAGATTGAACTAAAAAGTAAAAACAATTTTTTGTAAGAAGAATTGGAGAATTTTGAGATTGTCAAAAATTCCAAACATAAAGTGCTTGAAAAAGAAAATTTGTCTAATCGCATTGATTTTAAATGAGCTTGAAAATAAAGTTGAAAAATTCAAGAAATTTGAAAAACTTGAGTTTGAAAAGCAAAATCAATTTAAATATGAGATTTTTGAATCCAAAACCAAAATCAAAATGCTTAAAGATGAAAATTTGTTTTTAAAGAAAAATGATTCCGAGAAAAGAGAAAATTGTTGCTCTAAGTAGATAAACGAGAATAATCTTTTAAAATCTAAAGTCAATGGTCTTGAGTTGAGTTTGAAACGTTTTTCAACGGGAGAAAAATTCTTGAATATGTTATTGAAAAAACAATTTTCTTGTGGAAGTAAGAATGGTCTCGGTTTCGGAAAAACTAATGATTTGGAAAGCTGAATTCTGATGTTTTTAAAAGTCCTTCAAATTGCTTTGAAAAGGATCAATTAAGAAATTTTGACTCAAAATATTTCAGAGGTTTTTTAAATCATAACCGAAATGAAAACTTGTTTAGAAACAATCCATTTTTGATCCCAAAAAGGAATAAAATGAATTCAGTTAAATTCAAACAGATTTGGGTTCCTAAGGATACAGAGGTAAATTCGAATGGATTGTTGTACAAACAAGTATAGGTACCATAACTGTGAACTAAACTGTGAGTGGTTTTACAAACTTTGTTATACCGCTCGATTCACTAAATCCTTAGGTACCAAAGGATGGCTGAGGAACCACGTTGCGAAAGAGAAATTGATTTCAAGTTATTCCACATATTTGATTTATTCAGGGTTCCTTGGCCAAGTTTGTTGAGTTAGATATTCATTGGTTCACAACAATTTCAGGTTTGATCTCTAACCTCATTTGTTTGTTTTGTTTATATTTTTTTTATTCCTCCTTCTTTTATTCTTCCCTTTAATCTTTTCTGTTTATTCTGATTCACGTTGACACTGCCATATCATTTATAACATTTCTTATGCTTTCTCAACTTCAAATTGCAAAATTCTTGATCTTCTGGAAATTTGCTTCATTTGTATAAAACTCTCATGTTTTGATGATTTCCAGATCTTGAATTTAATATTGTAAATATTTTGTAATTCTTTTGAAGTTTTTTTTTCTGAATTCCTAACAGTGTTAAAGCATTCTTATCATATCTTGAACACTGTTAATTTGAATTCTAAATTTTTTAAGATTTGAAAAACTAGTGAAATTTCACACACCTTTGTTGTTTTGAGTTTCTTCTAATTCATTTTGAGAAAAAAACTTAAAAAGAACTACACTCAACACAACACTCTACTATTTTTAGTTGTGGTAATTTCATTGGTTTTTGGATTGGCTTGGCTATTCTGAATTAAAAATCAGTTGGCATGAATTTTTTGTTGCATATTGAAACTCAATTTTTAAATCAAGATCATTTGGCTTGAATATTTGATTGTTTTGAAATCATTTGAAATTGTTGATATCTTGAATCTCGCACACTTCTTGGATTTGAAATTGATAATCTTGTGTGGCTGATTCATTGAAATTTGAAATTTACACATCTTTTCAAGTGATTTCAAATTAACTGGTTTAATCATTGGATCGTGATCTGTCTATTGTGCTTGTTAGAAATAATTTTGAAAAATTCTCATGTAAATCTTGTTTTGAAAGAATGTTCTGCTGCTTTGATAAAAGAAAGTTTTGTAAATATTTTGATGACTGCTTGGTCTTGGTAATTGGATATTCTTGCTTGGATATAATTTAATTATGGGCTTTAGGATCTCCAAGTGGTATCAATATTAGATGCTTTGAAATTTTCTCATTCAACTGTACGATTTTTTTAACTGTTTCTCATCTTGTATAGATATTTTTAAATCCCCCTTGAAATTGATATTTTCAATTTTAAAATCATTTATTGATTATTTATTCATAAGTTGAAATTAACAACCAAATTTAACTGCATTTAGAATTCATCAAAGTTATTACCTGATTTTTGAAATTGTGATGAGTTATGACTACAATGTACTTCACAACAAGAGGAAATTGTATTTAAATTTTCATGATGATTGAACAGTTCTTATAATATCTTTGAATTGGCGCTTGTTTCACGAACTTCCTCTTTTATTATCATCTTTCTGTCATCCATCATGATTTTATATTAATGTGGAGAGTACATTTTAAAAAAAAAATCATCTTAACTTATAGTTTCAAAATTTGTGATGGAAATGTGACTATATATTTTTCAAAAAAAGAGATAATTGAAAATTCTTCAAAAATCTCGGTATAGTTGAGCATATTTCATAATATGATTAATTTAGAAATTTATTTCACAACCATCTCTGTACCTGTCATATTTCTATCATCCATTTTGGTTTTATATACTGAGGAGAATTTGTATTTAATAAGTGTTTCTCTAACCTCTTTTAAAAATCCAAGATCTGGTCACGCATGGCTAAGAGATTACTTATAATTTAAGCTGCAACTGACCTCATTTAATAATCCAAGATATGGTTATGCATGGTTAGTGTGCTCTTAAAATAAAAGGAAAAGAAATGAAAATTGATAAATATATATATATATATATATATATATATATATATGAAATTTTCCTTGGTGTGCAAAAACCGACATATCAATCCATCTTCTAATTTGTGAAGTGTGTTAATATTTAATGATATATTATGATTTTTTTGATTGATAGTCATTGGTATTTGAGATTATTTGATTTTGTCATTTAATTTGAATTTATAATCATAGTCCAAATCCATCACTATTTTGTGCTCATTTTTTTAAAAAATTATTTGAAAATAATTGGAATTCGTTATTTTAAAACTCTCTCCATTTTATAAAATTCATCGTAAATCCATCATTCTAGAATGTGAAATTTTCTTCTAGTTCTTAGAATATTATGATTTTTATTGGATTGAATGAGATTTATGATGAACATTCTCTCTCTTGAGCTGATTCTATATTTCTATTCAATTTTTCATCACTATTTTTACTTTTGTATCCCTTTGACGATAACAAAAGGGTGAGAATAGTTAAGAATTTGATTAATGAATGAATACTCCAATAATATTTTAATATTGAAAATTCAATTCATTTATTCTTTTCACTTATATGCACATATCTATGGGGAGTTCTGTTGTAGGAGGAGCATACATATAGAGAAAGTTCTACACTTCACTGTCACACTCATTTATTGTATTCAAAATCTTATTATATGTTTGTCATCATCAAAAGGGGGAGATTGTTGTCTATAAAAATTATATAATTTTTGTTTGATGATAACAAACATGTCTATACATATATTATAAATGTATTTGCAATAGTACTATTCTACTACATCACATACAGAAATAGATATTTATATTTGAATTGAATACTAAATTCAGATAGTATTTTATTTTAACATTTTAATAGTATATATTTTCTAACTCCACTATTGTACATCTCATTTTTTCATATACAAATTTCTTTTACATTGGCTCCTCACTACTTTTCTCTCTGTCACTCTACTACATATTCACTCAGTTGTACAAACTCATATACATACTCATGCATATACAAGTTTCACTCACTGACACATCAATGTTTCCTCAGTCTGCCTCGATCAGTCCAGTCACCTGCTTACTTGTCACAGAAACATACACAGTAAACTGGAACAAAAATAAATTTAAATTCTAATAGATATAATCTTATTTGCCTTAGAATTTTGGTATTTTTCTCATCATATTTATTGACTTAGTCTGATATGCATATTCATCCATCTGTGTCTAGACTACTTTTGATATTCACTGTCAATACCACAAGGTAAACAGTGTCTCTAGTGCTCACACACACATACACACACACACACATATATATATATATATACATATATATATGGGAAGGTCTATAGAAACACAAAATTTTGACACAAATAGTGACACAATTGATTTGCACCATTGGATCAGCCCATGAATTACACATCTCCATATAAAGACAAAATAATCCAATAGTAGAGGTTCTGTGTCCCTCTCTTTATGTTTGATTTTGTGTTCAAATTGTTGGCCCGTATATATATTATGCACATACACAATACATGTACACACATACATGTGTATGTATATACCCATAATTTTTGTGTAGGGGCAAGATAATCAAACATTGAAACAACAAGAGACGATTATATCAAGTATGATGTGTTCAGGTGGAGCTTGACAACACATGCATGCTGCAAGCATCCATTAACAACAAGTGATAAAGCAAATATGAAACAACACGCGCACACACACACACACACACACACACACATATATATATATATATATATATATATACACATATATATATGTGTGTATATATATATACATATTATGTATACATGGAAAGCACAAGCACAAATCAGCTTAAGCCATGCACAAAGCAAATATGAAGCCTAGTTTAACATCGACAAATATGCATAACTACAAGTCTAGTTATCTCAGAAGGCACAACATCATGAATTTTACAATGTACATATTTGTACAATGGCCAGCTAGTGAAGCATGTGACACAATAACTGGATCGAACCAAAAGAACTGAATACATGCAAAATGGCAATAGCCAAGGCAATTACAAAATAACGCAAGACAAATCAAATGTACAATGGTGAAAGGCATTGAATACTACATGAAAAAGCTCAGGTGCTAAAGTTACAAGAAAAGCAAGAAAAGTATGCACAAGCAATTCACACTCAGGAGCATGGCATGGCAAAGTATAGTACAAACATGAAACTCAACACACGAATTTCCAGGTTCAAAGCAAAAGGTAGTCTTAGGCAGAATAACAATGCAACTGAAATATATGTATACACACAACTGTGTGTGTGTGTGTATTGTGCATATATATAGCCATAGTTCAGGCATGAATGAATTTAGCAAGCACTACAAATAAAAGTGGCACATTTGCACATGCTTGACTCAGGATTGAATGGTATGTGGAAATTATACATTATCATGTATACATGTAATGACAGGTGCAAGTATAGAAAAGTGGAGAAGCATGTCGAAGTAAAAATACAAATAGTTCAATGCACTAAAAAGTTTTTTTTTTACATGGCAATAATTACGCAGTGTCAAAGTTATGCAGAATTGGAACAAACACAAGAAGGAAGACCAAAGTCAACATGGCATGTATAACAAAAAGCTCGAGCATACACATGCTCAAGAATGGACTACACATGAACAAATAACAAAATGCATGACTTTGAACATATATGGGTGCAACTAGGCTAAACAAAAAATAATCAATTTCCAAACATGATTCAACACAAGACAGTATAATGATCATGGTACAAGTTCATATACAATACAAATCCATCAAAAATTTCAACATGGTCATGCATAAGTTCAAACTGGTCCAGATGGCAAGGTGGACACAACAAATGAATGGCAAGTGATGCAACAAGACTCAAGCAATAATACATAACAAAACTGACTTGTGGTTAAAAGAAGAAAGTAATTAAATCTTCGTTGATGAAACATATTTTTGGAAATTTGGTCTAGCCAAATTATGTCTTTCATAAATTCACGGTATTGGAAAATCCACAAGAAAAACAAGGAATGATCATATTTGGCAATTGTATCGGTCATATATATTATCCGAATATCGGTTTGACCATTCAAGGAAAGGGTTTACAAAAATTCGCAGGGGATTTTTTAAGCAAAGAAATCAATTACTTATTTCTCGAAATATCAAGCAATCGATTTTGGGCAAGAAACATTTAAGTTATTTCGAGAAATCATTCAGTGTTCATAGCATTTTTTAATCAAGGCAACAAGGGGGAAATCTCGCACAACTAGGCCAAGTTCATTTCATGGAGAATCATTTTAATCAAGGCAACAATCACGCACAAATCAGGAAAAAGTCACATAAGAAATCAGAGAATGAATTAGGGTTTCTATACCCTATAAATACCAATTCATCATCGGAAATTCATGGCATCTAAAACAAAACAAACAATTCGAGGGCAAACAGAAAAATCAAATAAGAATTACTCATAATTTTTTTTTGATTGCAATCCTCAAATAATTCGACAAAGATCAGCACACAATTAATCACCAAAAGCAATAAAATTTCGGAATCATCTTCGAAGTCATGATTTGGAGGAATCAGAAGGAAGCCAATGTTTTAAATGATAGAACTGGCCGACCATTCCTTTTTTTAAATAAGGGGGTTTTAATTTATTATTGATTTGTTTTTTAGTTCTTTTGTAACCAATCCATACAGTTTCTAGTTTTTCTGTAAAATCGGGGGTTTACTGGTTATAGGATTTATAACTAAGGTTTACTAGTTACGGGTTTGTAATTCGGGAAAAATATGATCTTGGGGATAAAGATCAATCCAGGGTTTTGAGCGTAGGATTAGAGAAAGAATAGGGTTTAAGAGTTTACATGGTTTTGTAAGTGGGATCTGTTTAAATACCTTGTAGAAATCTTCGGGAATGCAGCAGTAGGCAGGGTTTGCCGAAGCTAGGTAAAATCTGTGTCATTTTATTTTTGCATTTAATTTCTCTGCTGTAATCTATGCTGTGATAATTTTAATATATCGTAAAAATACAATAAACCCTATTTAACCCCCCTCCCCCCCCCCCTCTAGGGTTAATTCACATCCAACAAAAGCATCCTCTGAAACTGCATCTTTGTGGAAAGTAAGGTTCTATCATAATATGAGATAAAATCAGCAATCATAAATACTAGAAGTTAACATCAAGACACACATTCATAACATCAAGTGTTACAAATATTTCTCCTGCTCATACAAGATTGACCTTTCAAACAATTCAGTGACAAATCTATTTTTGTTATATCTAAGCTTCTCTAGGGGTAGATCCCTGGGAATTGAAGGAAGCCTTGGTAGGTTCCAACAAGCCCCGTGATGGAGGTCTATCCCAAATTCGACCAAGCAACATTTGTGAAGACATCGAAGTAAACCACCACTATGCTCTCCTAAGAAGGAAAAGTCTATTATGACAAATCGATTATAAACTTTGTATAGAAAATCTATCAAAATGTCCTTGCCTTTGATCAACATCCAAAATAAATTCATCAGCTCCTTATTTTCCTCAAGAATCGTTTCCCTTCGAATTCGAGCTACATTCAGTCTTGACGTAGCATCTTGTTCTTTATAAAACACAAGTTTAGAAGCACTTTTGTTGAGATCATGATATTTTTGCGATAGAGCATTATAATCATTCAATAATTTCTCATGTTTTGAATATGAGTGAATGATTTCCTTATGTTTCCTATCTAACTCCACCTTATAGTATGAAGCATTATTTTTCCTTATTTATATGATATTACAAGAAACTAATTACCATAAGCCTAAGAAGGAAGAAAACACTTCGAAAAGCGAAAGCCATACCTGATAAATAGGATTGTTCGGTTGAGCAGATTGTTCTTTTCCTTTTGGATTAGAGGGGCTCCCTCTTTGGTTAAGGACTCTTTCGGATCTTGAGAAGCAAGAGTACCCGAAAGATAAGGATTTGTTCCCTCCGAGTCATGCAAGTCACCAGCAGCAGGAGGCGGGATATCACCATCTTTATCAAAGTCGTCATGAGGACTTCCGTCACCAAGATCAAAGTTATCATCATTGTCTTCTTCATCATCATCAATAACAGCTATATCTTCCTCTTCCCCATCGGGAATCATCAGGTAAGTCCTTAATGTACAAAAGATCTTTGAGCCTTGCCTTGACTTCTTTGGGACTTCGATTCTCTGTTTGGCTAGCTCAATCCATTTCATGATGCTGCTACAGATAGAGGGGACAACGGAAGGAAATTCGATCCCGGGAAACTTTCGGATGTTGTCAGAAAATGCAAGGAAAAGAGCAACTTCGTAGTACTTCAGTGCTGCCTTTGGAAAATGTGTTGTCAAAAATTCATAAATCCTACTCTTGGCTTCATGAATTATCCGCTTCGCGTTATAAAGCGCATCATCTCTATTTTTTAGTGCATCAATGTGATCGGCCACCATCCTCGTCTGCTTACTCTCGAAATCTTTCTTTAATAATTCCATAGCAGAAGCCTTGTTGGATAAAAGGTTTTTAGCCTTCCTTATATTTTCAAGATCCGAGTCATCCCTCTCAAGCGAAGCCTTTAGCCTTTCTCATTTTCCGTCACTTTCTTCCTTCTCTTTGGTCAAGGTGTTAACTTTAACTTCCAAGGCAGCTTTCGCTTCTTTAAGCTTAATAGTCTTAGTGGAAGGAGGAGAGGTTAATCCTTGGAGTATGAGCCAGCTTTTAGTTACCTAAAAGGAAGAAAACCAAATCATCCTTTGTATAAGATCAAAAATGAAAGAGAGACCAAGAAGGATAAGACTATACTGATAGTTTTTGCTTGATGAGATATTGATAAAATTTCTCCAAGTTCAAAGGAGTGGAAGGGATTGAAATATTGGTAACTTGGTAGAAGAAAGTGCGATCCTCACAACTTCTTCAAAATCCGAGTTCAGTAAGGGTGGCCTTGGGGGGCTTTCATGCCCAGGAGATGAAGGCATGATTAGAGAAGTTTCCCTTGAATCTGATGCTCCTGGATGGTTTGATATTAAAAGACTACCCGCAGTCTCGCTTCCAGGAGTCACTGTAGGGAAAGAGCTAACATCGAAAGTAGCTTCAACAATAGAAACTATGGGGACAAGAATCCTCTGCTCAGTGGACGTAACAATAACATCTTCATTAGATGGGGTGGAAGTGTCACTCTTATGTCTCTTACAGGACGATTCATCAAGGTTTTAGCAAACCTCTTCTTAGCATCAACATCAGACTGGGCTAAAGCATCCAAGGCAGATATCTCTTCAAAAGCCTAGGAATCTGATCAAAATAACTGTCATAATAGCAGGAGTAAGAAAGTTAAAGCATAGAAATTTGAAATCATCTTCGAAAAAGGAAAACAATCCTAACCGAAGTACCCAGAAATAGGGGAGTCGATGCATTGAACGTATCAGAACCCAGGGACAATCCTTTAGTTCTGGGAAAGTGGATGGACTGTTGCCTCAGAATCTTTTGCCCAAGAGGAAGAAGGCTATATTGGCGTAGATTATTCAAAGTTAGCAAAACTGATTGGCATCCCACCCTCTCGAATGCCTTGAAATGATTTCAACAACCCGAGCTTCTCTATCCTCTAAACTTATTTTCTTGGAAGCAAGACCTGAAAAGAAACAAAGTCAAACAGAGCATGGAAATGGCATGGTAATTTTATAAGGGAAGAAAGATCACCGAGATTAGCAAGAGTGCCTGATATGCTGGAGTGGCACCTAATATAGAAAAATAGATTTTCCTAGACCATACACTTGTTAATGCTGTCGGCAATCAACTTCTTTACAGGATTCACACGTAGGATAGGAAAATCCGCTGCTTTGGATAGATGAAGTAAGTGATGAATAAGGTTGAAGATGAGGGAAGCTTGGCCTGATTCAAGTGTTAGAATCTCAAGACATAAGAGGAGAGTGTATGTGTTTGGTGAGAGTTGAACAGGAGCAATTCCTGGATAATACAAAAATCTGGAGATAAAAGTCGGGAAGGGGGAGAAACCCCCTACCAAATATGAATAGCAGTGTATGCGAAGTACCAGTCCAACGGCTTTTGGATGGTATCTTGGCTAGAGGCTGGAATGGCGTCAACTCCAAACATACCAAAGCTCTCCAGAATGGCATTCACTTCATCTTGAGTGTTAATAAGGGAATTTTGTGGAACAAACACCTTCTTCTCCCGAGGGGTGATAGAGCAATTGGATTTTGATTTGCCTGTACTTTCCTTCTCAGACATAATGTTGTTAGGTGATATTATTACATAACACATATTAGTACTACATTTTAACGTAAACTAGTCTAAATCATCCATAAGTCTACAATCGTCTTGGAAACTTGTTAACATTAGTTATTTGGTAAATTTATAAATGTTGGAGCATAACATGGATAGTTAGGATCAAATTATTGACAAAATTCACATATAGTAATGCACTTTGCGCACATCTGAAAATGGTTAAGTGTTTGGTTTAATTCATATTAACAACCCCAACACCGAAACCAAAATGACAATAGGCACTGACCTAGAGATAGTCAAATTCAAAATAGCCCAAATTTCTTGATGTCGGTCTAGCCAAAACCAAATATTTGGGAATCGATATCAAAAATTTAACTAGTGTTAAGAAAAAAATTAAAATCCAATACCGATGAAGTTAAAATCAAAAATATTCCGATGTCAAAGTCTCAATTTTTGCCGATACCGAAACAAAAGGAAAACATGACTTTAGATAACACCCTTTCTCTTTTTTGATGCCAGCCAATTCAAAATAAAAATAAAACATAGGTGTTGGTATCGGTAAAACCGAAACTAAAATGAATCGATAATGGGTTGACGTTGAATCCATCGATACCGAAAGAGGAACAACATATTTACAGCAAAAGTTAAATCCTCTATGTGTTAGTTTTACACTTTCGACCCACAAGATATGTCAAGGAGGTAAAAAACCCATACTATCTATCATTAATGACTGTTTAAGTTATTCCTTTCATTTGAACTCATTTTAGTTGAAAATCAAAAGTTTGTAAGACTCGAACAATTTCATAGTCGAGCTGGGGAAACAATTTTCAAACTCTAGTTTCAATCGATTAAAATACTTACAGAGAGAAGATTGATCTGTAAATCCGAAAAGCTTGTAAATTTTCAAAGAGCGGTGATCTTGTTTGGAAATGATGATTTGCAGGTGAAGAAATGAGGAAGAAGAAGAAGGACTTCTATATTAAAAGCACTTTTCAGTCCTGACCATATAAACAAGGGAAAATCAACGAGTCAGATCAATCCTAAAATACTAAAAGGCGGGAAATCAAAGTACAATACGAAAGCAAAAGATTTACTTGAAAAGTCGAAAGTAGCCCTTCAGTAGGTGAGGGCAAATGTTAATCCTAGAATTCGACACCAAAATCAAATGATGCTGAAGGGGTATCAGAGCACAACTAGCACCAAAAGAATGCCTCAGAAGCACGTAACCGACATTAAAGCACCAAGATAGTTGATACCGAAAGCAGGAAGGAAGAGATCTGGTCAATATACTATCAATATCAACGAAGGAGGCAAAAGCTTAGTACCGATACTAGGAAGGTAACGACAAGATGACACAGAAACCAACATGGGAGCGATAAACAGTCAAGGGTGGATGCGGTACCGAGATCGATTGTGTTAACCGACCTTTTGGTCCGGTTCCCAAAAGTACGCAAGACACGCTCGACTCAGCATATCGTGTGATATTACAGCCTAGAGGCATTGCCAGTGCTAGAAGACCTGAGTCTAGCCACCGGCAGAATGTCGCATCCCTCGAACGCAACCTCCATCAGTATCCGTTCGCAGCCGACTCAAAGGCGAGCAGTCCAGCGGGTCCGGGCGCAGCACCGGTAGGGGTCCGGGGCCCTGCAGTCCCGGCGGTGATCGACTCAAGTGTGTTGCCCGATTCATCCGATTTCCACCAACAAGTGTGTTGCCCAGAATCACCAGATCAACCCAAAGTCAGGGTTCAGCCAACAACTTCCGTGAACCTCGCCGCTCCTTCAAACATTGCCAAACAAAGGCCTCGCAGTCCGAACCGTTCCCGTGCCGAGGCCTCAAATCCTAAAGGAATCACGAGTCTCGAAGCGCCCGGACCTGCGGTCCACACACATCTCGAAAAGACTTCGCACGCATGCCTGGGTTCAAAATTTCGAGCCCAACGGGTGCGGAATTTTGAACCCAGCGGGTGCGGAATCTCGCAACCCTGCTTGGGTGCGAATTTCACACCCAAACCTGGGTTCAAAATTTCGAACCCAGTGGGTGTGAAATTTCGCACCCCTGCCTGGGTGCAAAATTTCGCACCCCTGCCTGGGTGCAAAATTTCGCACCCAAACCTGGGTTCAAAATTTCGAACCCGTGTGTGCAGGCGCTGGGTTCGAATTTTCTGCATGTGGTCCCTATTTCTACCTACTCCCACCTAATTCTACCTACCTCCACTCCTATAAATAGCCCATGGCCTCACACTTCAAAGGGGTTGGATTTTCTTTACTTGAGACCTCCCTAAAGCTTCATGAACTCCATTAATGGCATCTCCTATTTGAGGAAGAAGGAGAATTAAATACTCTTTTTCCTAAATACCTATCATATTTCAATTATGAAAGTGAATGTAATGAGCATGGCTCTACCTTGTAATTCTTGAGTGATTAATAAAAGTTCAACACCCTTCCAATGTGGATGTAGGCCTAATCCGCAACTGAACCACTATAAATGCTTGTGTTATTTACCGCTTTCTCTTACTTGATCTTGCGACCAAATTAACTATTTCTAGTAATAGAAATCTTTGTTGTTTATGACATTTTTTGCCGTCAACGTTTGGTGCTTTCACTGAGAATTGAACCCAAGATTTGCATCTTTCTTCCACATTACCATCTCGACTTCGACGAGCTTAAGGTTCCTTGCTCAACCTGCTGTCGAATCTGCTTACGATGATAAAGAAGTCAAAGAACGCAATGGTCAGCTCTTCAGCCGCAGCCGAGGCTGGTACCTCCCAACCACCTCAACCGTCGGACGTTCCGACACTAGTGAAACCATCCCTCCTATTGTGGACCCCGAAGTGCCCACGACACAAGCTCAAATCTGCACGCATAATAAAAAATATGAGAACACTGCGGTCGAGCTTAACCAAGCATGGAAAAATAACATCGACCTTATGCGACAACTTCAAGAAAGTCAGTGCATCGTCACTCGACTTCAACTAACTCGGAACAACGCTCGACCTTGACCAACTAAATCGGAAACTTCATCTTCCAAATCAAGGGGCCCGCATCAAAGAAGGAGGTTTAGTCTCATTAACCACGTCGTCGTTCGCACCAACGCTCTTGACAACGGCAATGGCAATGGCCACGCCAACGGCAATGTGAACTTCAACGGCGACCGAGCTACAGTCACATATAACGAGGGGGCACAGTACCAAGACCGATCTCACTTGATTATCGCGGACGAACCAGATCCTAAAAACCAACCTCTTCCTCGACACAACTCGATGGTCGCTAATCAGGGTGATGGGCCCACTATTCCAATGGCCCGCGCTCCTCCAGAACAGGATCCGCATCACCCCGCTCCACCTCACCGTCCACATCAAGACCCAATCATAGATGTCGAGGACATGGACGAAGATGATCCAAACATCCATCATAGATGGTGACCTCGCAACAAGACTCCGGAACCTCGCCAAAACCCATGGGCCCCAATAGCGGATCCTCATCCAACTTATCTTCCCAGCATGGTCCGAAGAATAATGAGGGAAATGCGAGGGAATGTGCATAATTCATGGGATGCGCATTACGCGCAACCCCTTCACAAGAAGGGTGAAAGAAGATGAATTGTCGCAACACTTCGGCATGCCACAAATGTTGCTCTACGACGGCACCACGGATCCCTATGCCTTCCAAAATCGATATGAATGGCAAATGGACTCAAGTCGGGGCAATAATCCGGTCAAATGATAGTGCTTTCCAGTCTTCTTATCGGAAACCGCTCTACTTTGGTTCTCTCGCCTCCCACTTGATTCCATTAACAACTTCAGCCAGTTAGCGACACAGTTGGTCAAACAATTCAGGATGCATATTCCAACTCCAAAGAGTGCCCTCACCTTATCCAACTTATAGCAAGGACCCGCCGAGTCCCTCAAAAGATATCTCTCTCGGTTCAATGTCGCCCTTGCCAAGGTCGAGGACACAGATCCTCGCACTGTACTCTTCCAGCTAGCGAAAGGCATGCTTCCCACTTTCGAATTTGGGGCCTGGATTGATCAGAAGCAGCCAAAAAGCCTCAACATTTTCCATGAGAAGGCTAGGCAATGCTTACGTTAAGAAGAAGCGAGACATAACCGACTCTCCAGGTCCAGTCTTCCCAATAATCCACATGCGAATACCATAAATGACAGCGTCAAAGGGAAATAGATAGCGAAGCTCTTCGATAAGGACAAGGGGCAAGACCCTATAAACAAAGGCAGAATGGCGGTAGGCACGATGGCCGCAACAACGGCTAGGTTCCTACGGAACCCAAGAAGCCCGGATCTCACCAGACATATGAGATCTACACCCCGCTGATTGAAGACTTGGAAATAATCTACCAGGAAATGTGCAACGCGCTTCAATATAAGAAGCCGTACAACAGGGAATCCACTACTCATGAGAAGAAACCGGAAAGTACTGTCAATACCACAACATATACGGGCATAATACTAATAATTTCCGTCAATTCAAAGACGTAATCGAAAAGCTTGTCCCGAGAAGCGCCTTAGGCAGTACATCCAAAAAGCATCACGACTCTCACCGGCATTAAGCAGAATTCCGGCAAATCCAAACGCTTAACCCTTTGGCCGCAATTGTCGCTGGTACCTCTCGCCAGTCCCGAGCAGCACAGGACCCACTGGAAACGGATCTCCTTCCACTTATGGCCCCCGAAGTTCCTGCGACTCAAGCACTGATTCACATGCTTAATAAGAAATATGAGAATGTAGCTCTCATGCTAGGCGTTGAAGATTAACATCAACCTTATGCGCCAACTTCAAGAAAGTCGACATATCGTCATTCTACTTCAGCTTGCTCAGAACTGCGCCCGCTCGCGGCGCACCGCATCGGTAATTTCTCCCTTTAAAGCTAGTGGCCTATGTCGAGGAAGAAGGTTTAGCCTCATAAAAAACATCGTCGTCCTCTCCAACACTCATATGGCGACAGCAACGACAACAGAAATGAGATGATGATCAAACCATCATCACATACGGCCAAGGAATTCAGTAAAAAACCATGTTCGAGTAACCAACCTTCTACTCGGAAGGGCCCAACTGTCGCCACTCACAACCAGAGTCCCACTCTTCCAGCAGCTCGTCGGGCCAGAGTACTTCTGGACCAGGGTGCACACAAGCTCGCCCAACCTCGACAGTCATATCAAAACCAGACCATTCGTGACATGAAAGAGAGCGAGCCAGATGTGTACAACAGAAGACGTCGACGGAATGGAACTCCCAAAATTCGTCAAAACTAATGGGTTTCATTAGAAAATCCCCCTCTGGCATATCTCCCCGACGTGGTATGAATAATCAGGAAAGATATGCGAAGGAACGCCTATAACTCAAGGGAGACCCACTTAAGGCGTAATCCCTTCACCAGGATCGTACACGAAACTGAGTGGCCCCAACGCTTCAACACCACATGTGGCATTCTATAGAGGCACGACTGACCCCTAATCTCGACAATGTCACAATCACCACCGGAAATAGAACGCGTCATCCCGGCCATCCTCGGCTTTGAAGCTCAAGCCTCCGATAGGTGGACTCAAACTGCTATGAGTCCAACTTATCACCTACGCTTCTAGCATTCAACTGGGCCTAAGATCACTTCAACCGACTTCCACAACATCATGCAGTCGAAGTTGGAGACTCACGGATTGCCAAAGACCTTCCATCAAGAAGGTGCGCAAGGCTCCAAAGCCCTGGACTAGATCACAACCTCTATAATCCGGCAGGAGCCCAACCTCAGATTGTCGCCAACACGATCTGTGGGATCATGAGGAAATCGCGGGGGCACGCCCACGACGTCTGCGAAAGAAGTACAAGGCGTAACCCATTCAGTTTGGCTAGCCATAATTCCAAATAGCGCCAGCACTTCGACAATGCCAACGCTCACCCCATACTTAAAGAAGCCATGATTCCCGAAGCTTCGTTAGCTGCCACAAATGGCACGTGGGTTCATTACATATTGCCAACACCGTAAAGTATAAGTGCTTCCCCGTCCTTATCCAAGACGGCTCTATCCGGGTCCTCTCGACTTCTACCTTGAACTATCCCACCTCTCGACTAACTCGCCAAAAGATTGGTCATGCAATCCGGGTTGCACATCATGATGCCCAAATACATCCTCTTAGCCTCGAACATTTACCAAGGCACCCGTGAAAACCCTCAAAGGCTATCTCGTAAGATTCCACACTGCCTTGGCTAAAGTCGAGAAACCTACTCCTCGAATCGCACTCATCCATCTCACAAATGGCATACTACCTGATTCCAAACTTAGAGCATGGACCGATCAAAAGCAATCAAAGATTCAGGAGATCTTTTGCATGAATGCTGGCTACCTCCTATGTTGAAATCTAGCCTATAGAATCACGCTCCTACCCTCAGCATCCTTCCTCATGATGACGTACAGAGCTCTAAAAACTCTAATTTTATCACTTTGCGCAATCTTGCTTGTGCTAACAACATTAATGGTACCCGCAATAGTAAAACGAAACATCTACGACTTTCTCCTTACAACGGCTATTCCGCTTTCGGTAGCACCCCCGAGAAAATATGTCTCCCGACCTACAATTACCAACCATGCAAAAGGTTGAGGATAAAAAGTTCGATGAGCGTACCAAGGGACTCTATAGGATATTGTCGGTTCTACAAGATCCGCAGGCACAACGCAAACATGTCCCATCTCTTGCAGAACGACCATGAGGAATTCATCCGCATGGGAACTCCGAGCCACTCAACACTTATCAAAGACTCCTACTACACGGGATCTCCAAGCCACTCGATGCTCATCGAAGATCCTCACTACGTGGGATCTTCGAGCCACTTGATGCTCATCGAAGACCCCTACTGCATGGGATCTTTGAGCTACTCAGCGCTCATCAAAGATTCCCACTAAACAGGACCTCGACCGACAATAAATCCCTCAAGATTGTCCCCTCACCTCGTCAGGACTACAACTTCCGTGGCACAATTGACTCTAGGTTGTCATCAGAGATACCAGTTTGCAACTCCTTCCTGCCTCTTCTACCCTCATTGGAAGCAGAACAGAAACTAAAAGCGAACTTTCTTCTATAAAAGACACCTCCTTTTCACTATGTCGTGGCCGTTCTTGTCCTCCATATGGCGCTCCCGACCTCCTCCAATCAGCAGGGGGAACGTTGGGAAGCATTACCGGGGGATCATTCGGAAGCGAGCCCGAGATTCCAGTTCTATGTCATCCCCGAGGCCGTCGTCTATGATACAACAATCCCTGAGATTATCATTGGAGAAATCGGCCATCAACTCATTAACACCATTAGCTCGCTCATAAAAAAACACATATATATATAGAGAGGAGGCGAGAGAGATGATTCAATATAGTAAAGAAGGAATACACATCATCAAAAAATGGGACCTCGAGCACAATTTCCAACGGAAATGTCTGTTGGTAAAGGGTCGAAACCTTTCCAATACTCATTACCGTTACAATTCAAACAAAGTCACCCATTCACGGATAGATGCCTCATTCCGACCTATGTACATATAAGCCTGCAAAAAAATGAAATGAAAACACAAAGCAAGGCCACTTCTCTAAGACACACCTCCTTTTTGCTGTATCGTAACCATCCTCCTCCAACTAATACTCAGGGCACGTTTGGAAGCTCGGTCGAGAGCCCGCACGAATGTACATCGGCGACCTCTCCTTCAAATGGGCATTTCCTCCACCTGCAGGCCTCGCTCCTCGGTAGGAAGGCCCATACTCATACAACGGAAGCTCAGCGATGGAACTGTCAAACTCTCAACCATGGACGGAGCCGAACTCCCAAGGGCATGGAACAATGAACACTTCCACCTTTACTCTACATAACTTAGTGCACAATCGATTCACGCCTTCCAACGATGTTTTCCTTTCCTGCAATTCGACGCATTGTAAAGGCTACTAATACTAGAGTTATCCATAGAAATGATGTTCAGTTTCCTACCTCCTTCCATGTTTACTCCATGCATGATGCTCATCACATGTTTGATTAATCGTGACAGACAACTTGCGTACAAACATTCGATCGCCGCATCGGCACCTAGAGCTTGGGAGCCGGTGCTGCCATCCGAACCTTGATCCAACATTGAGGCTAAACAACACTGGCTACGTCCGGCACCCCGAGCATGGGAGCCGAGAATGCTACTCGAATCGCCGTCCTGCGACGCGATCGAGTATAAACAACCACTAACTCGAACCTCGGCTCAGTGCCGAGGCCGATGATAAATCGTTCCACGTCCTAGTCCAGGTGACTTGGCGCCACTCCACGACCGACTAAGATCGATGCAAATCTCTAGTCGCCGATTGCGGGTGACGGTCGAATCTTGGCGCAACACCAAGACCGACCTTAAATCGTTTCTCCCCGAAGCCCTAAAGGGTTAGGTGTAGCTCATGGCCACGATCGGACCCTATGGGCTGATGATCGGAGCTTTTCTACGTCGGCGAATAAACGACGCTTAGTGGCTTGCCCCATCCCGATGAACGACGAGAGGGCCACCCACATGGAGGACCGCATAACGCGATGCCCTACGCCTTCGCTATACTTGGGATTAACCTCGAGCCACCCAAAACAGCAGGCGCATAGCCTGGTTTCGCAAACTACGGGTTTCCTAAGCTGAGGGAAATTTACCGAAACCAGCGCTCTATCTCACCGCTCTAGAATAATTGACCCAGAGTGCGGTACACAATCACACACCCCTCTGGAATAATTGACCTAGAGCGTGGTACACAATCGCTTTTTCGTTAGGTGTAACGATAAGTATGCTTATGCAAGTACGGGATGCCTGAAAACATAAGAAAAACATCCGAACACTTAACACAAATTGCAATCTTTACTAATTCATATTTCATTTCTACACATACCCCAATAGACTACATGTCTAACATTTTTCCTTTATGATGACATGGTGTACATGAAAACCACACCATACCTTTAGGGACCAAAAGCGAGGGTCACACTCGCAAATACTATTGGTTTACTTAACCAAAAGTTTCTTTAATTCCTTTAACAATTATTGATGCTACTCATCTTTCTCTTGTCTTTTCCTTTTTCTGTACAGGTTAGGCACTTGACAGGTCACCACCAGTGATACTCCCCTTCCTTCCAGAATCGCTTCCTCCTCCTTTGTTCTTCACAAGAGTAACAGATTCGTAAGATATCGATGCGCGCCTCCCACCATTATCCTCGCCGCTTGTAATTGTTGTAATTTCCCCAAGAGCGATACATGGCAACGATCTAGGGCCAATGTCAAAGGCGAGGACCAATGCAGCCTGGGTTTTCTCCCCAAGTCTTCTTGGCGCCCGGCTCCGCTCTCTTCTCAGCATCTTCAGTGGTCTTCTAATCAGCTAGCTCCCTGGCCTCGAGTCGCATAATTGCATCTGCTTCGAGTTTGCTAGGGGTTCCCTCTCCCTCTTTTGGTGGGCATCATTGATGGTTTTCCTTTTTCCTAGCCTACTCAGAGGCTCTCTCCTTCACCGCCTCAATATCAGCCTACTTCTTCGCCACTACAGCGATAGATTTCTCCTCGGCACCCTGGCTAGCTTTTACCCATGCATCTTGTATGGCAGCCTCATATAGTCAATCTTCCCCTCCGGCTGCTTCGACTTTGCCACCCGACAGGCTTCCTAATCTTCCACCGTAGCTTGCATTATTGGAAAACTTACGTCAGCTATGCTTGTCGCACGAGCACTTCGGCCAACCAAAACTTCTCCTCCTCCAAAGAGACTCTTATAAATGTGGGATTCCGAGGCTACGGGATCTCCTACTTCTCCAGATTAGTCTTACTATTACCTAGCCGATACTTGGACGCCTGAGGAAGCACGGGGGCAAAGCCTAGTGTCGCCTCCACTCCAAGGGGGACTGCCCAGCGAAAGAGGCAACTATTGGACTCCTGACGGTTCATCGTCCGCACTGTCTTCAACTGGCAAGTACCCGAGCTTGGGGGCAGTCCCCCACCTATCCTTTCGCCAGCTTTCTCATCGCAGGACCTGAGGAAGATCCCCACTAGCTCCCACGCTGGCATTTCCATCACCACAACCTTTGGAACAACCATTCTAAAGAGGAACATACACCTTACCATGAGGATGATCCAGACACCAAAGCTCGGGTCTTGGAAACTTCTAACCCCCTGCCAATACTACGCAGGCCAGGCATAGAGGCCCGAACCGGAAGACAGGGGGAGCTACGCAACCAATAGTTCCCTAACGAATATGGGAATTTAGACAAGTTCTCAGCATGCGAAATAAAAATTCATATCTCGATGCAACTTCTGGAGTTTCCACGGCCAGTTCATCGGGTTCCCAAAGTCTCTACACCTTGCCAGCAAGCTCATACTTAAACACAACGTGAAGCTAACTCACATCCCTTGATGCAACAACTTCCTACCTATAAGCGCATTGGAACATGGTGGTGACCCCTAGTTTTAATAACCATGGCAGTGACTACCGGTAACCATCAACACCATTCTCGGGTCGGAAAATGGTTACAACGTAATTGGTTTGGAAGTAACGACTCGACCGTATGCCTACATCCTACGTGCATATCCAAGCGCTCAGTCCGAATAAGTTCATTTCCAGAATCATCCGCCAACTAGTTGTGTCACGTTCAACTTCAGTCACAAACCAGACATGGAACATTCATCAACAATCCAGACTTGCTGGCCCGTCCCTAACGTCGAGCGTACTCCAGCAGATACTCGGGCTTAGGGGCAAACCTCTATGGATTATCGCACCGGCCTGGCAATCATGGGACCCGGTCAGATCCCCTTCAGTCCCTGCACTGGCGTCATCCTCACAGCATCCCTTGGCACCACCATCTTGAGAACGCTTTCACCTCGCAAAGAAGGCAATCTAGAGCAAGAGTCTAGGCCTTGGAGGCTGATCGACTTCCCATCAGTGCCCAGACACCACAAAAAGCAGGCGCTCTGGAACATGATGGCAACATTTAGCCTCAACAACTAGCGTTATGGCCATCACCAACCGCAGAAGAGAAGAAAGGAAGTAACTAAAATCAGAGGATCGGTATGCCCTAAGCGAACTTTTCAGGATCGGAATTCGGGACCGTACACTAACCTACGATCATATTCACTTAACTTTGAAGCTCCAACTACCAAGTCAATCGCGACTCAGCCACCACTTGTGTACTCACTAAGTGCTCAATCATCAAGGTGCACACACCCAGCATTTTGGTTCAACCTCACCTCAAAGGAAAATCCATATGAATACATGCCACGACGTATGAAAAGCATTGTCCTAATAGTGGAATTCGCATATATGAGTTGTCGTACTTTGATCGATGAGACTAGCTTGGAAGTTGAACGATCATAGGTTCACAAATCCAACCGTTTTAGCGGATACTCAAAACTATCAAACTCCATCCCAACAACGTTTCAACAACCACTTAGGGCAATCGCACGCCTAAGCTATGGCACTAACCATGAGTACACTCTTTGGAAATCGCAAACGAGCAGACCGATTTGATCCAAATGCATGCCCACAAGCCTCAAGGGTTCAAATGTACACACCCAACGGTCGGGTCTCGATCCGAAAGCTCTTGAAAAGCTAAAATGCGCGATTACAAGCCCATGGCATGCCATTCACCTTCATGTTACCTATTCCAGCTCAGATTGCGTCATACAAAACCACGTGCAAACTCACAATGGCATACGCAATTATGACCGGATAATGAACCATTTGCACTACTACGCAATCGAGAGTCGGCAACTAACGTTTATTGTCTTTAATCTACAGGAACTAAATGCCTTGGATAGGTTCCAACTCAAGCAAGCCAAAACTCTTAACAATTTTGGAATTCTAAGCTTATACGAGCGTACTCCGACAATGCATCCCAACCGCTCCAAAGTAGTGCGCATTCGGTATACAACTCAAGAGGAAGGTCATAACCGATCGCTAAGCACCGCATGGAGATGTTTGCACCCATATTAAGACTCATATCACTTCAAAGCTCGTCTCTTTAACACAAGACATACTTTGAGGGGGGAAAATGTTAACCATCCTTTTGGTCAGGTTCCCAAAAGTACGCAAGACACGCTCGACTCAGCATATCACATGATATTACAGCCCAAGGCGCTGTCGGTACCAGAAGACCAGAGTCTGACCACCAGCAGAATGTCGCATCCCTCAAATGCGACCTCCGTCAGTATCCGTTCGCAGCCGAGCCGAAGGCGAGCCATCCAGCGGGTCTGGGGGCAGCGTCAGTGGGGGTCCGAGGCCCTACCGTCCCGGCGGCGATCAACTCAAGTGTATTGCCCGATTCATCCAATTTCCGCCAACAAGCGTGCTGCCCAGAATCATCAGATCGACCCAAAGTCAGGATTCAACCAAAAACTTCTATGAACCTCGCCGCTCCTATAAACATTGCCAAACAAAGGCCTCGCAGTCCGAACCGTTCCCGACCCGAGGCCTCAAATC
This sequence comes from Allium sativum, assembly GCA_030737875.1. Lineage (NCBI taxonomy): Eukaryota > Viridiplantae > Streptophyta > Magnoliopsida > Asparagales > Amaryllidaceae > Allium > Allium sativum. The sequence continues at coordinate 7,264,002 of CM060926.1, read as the reverse complement.
CTAAAGGAATCACGAGTCTCGATGCTCCCGGACCTGCCGTCCACACACACCTCGAAAAGACTTCGCACCCATGCCTGGGTTCAAAATTTTGAACCCATCGGGCTCGAAATTTCAAACCCAGTGGGTGCGGAATCTCGCACCCCTGCCGGGGTGCGAATTTTACACCCAAACCTGGGTTCGAAATTTCAAACCCAACGGGCTCGAAATTTCGTACCCAAACCTGGGTTCGAAATTTTGAACCCAGCGGGCTCAAAATTTCGAACCCATGCCCGGGTTCGAAATTTCGAGGTGTGCAGGCAGTGGGTTCGAATTTTCTGCGTGTGATCCCTATTTCTACCTACTCACACCTAATCCTACCTACCCACACTCCTATAAATAACCCATGGCCTCACACTTCAAAGGGGTTGGATTTTCTTCAGCATCTCCTATTTGAGGAAGAAGGAGAATTAAATATTCTTTTTCCCAAATACCTAGCATATTTCAAATATGAAAGTGAATGTAATGAGCATGGCTCTACCTTATAATTCTTGAGTGATTAATAAAAGTTCAACATCCTTTCAAAGTGGACGTAGGCCTAATCCGCGGTTGAACCACTATAAACACTTGTGCTATTTACCACTTTCTCTTACTTAGTCTTGCGACCAAATTAACTATTCCTAGTAATAGGAATCTTTGGTGCTTACGACATTTTTTGCCATCAACAGAGAGCAATCAAACTGGTTTCGATTTGAAAAGCACATGTTTCGACACCAAAGCCAAGAGCCATGAAAAGGAAGGCATGAAGCCAAACTAAGGTGAAGCAAGGAGCTATCAATACCGATTTATTTAGTATCGATACCGACACCAGGAAGCAGCATAGAAGCTATTAACAACGTTGTCGCAAAGCCGATACCGGAACTAGAGACTATTGAAATAAACTCACGAGAAAGAAAGGTCATCCACACTAACATGTTTAGTGTCAATACCGATACCAAGGAGGATGCAAAAGTAAAGATAATGCTCAGAAGTTGCTAAATCAAGGCAAAGCTTAGAATTGGCTATCGGAACCAAGGCTTACCACCAAAACCGAAAGCAATCAAAAGAAGCTATCTATACCAATTTGCTTTGTATCGATACACTGTGAGGAGGCAGCACCAACTTCATGAACAAAGTGAAGCCAATAACAACACTCATAAGTGAAAAGGAAGCCGAAACCAATAGCCGACACCGAAAGTCATTGATGCGGCCGACACCAACACCGAATATCATTGACGAATCCAAAAGCAGGCTTCAGCTGATCATTTCCAAAAGAGGGCCCAATTTGTTTATAAATAAGATCCCAAAGGTATCACTTTGGTTTTTTTGTAACACTCCGTAATTTTGAATATTAAAATGAAAAAATAAAGAATACTCAATTTTGGAAGAAGAATTAAGTGGAACGGGTTACGCCATTGCATTCGTCTCGGAATTGTGCTTGAGATACGGTCCGAGTTTGCGCCAAACGGACATCGTATGAAGAAATTATGAAGCTCGGAAGATTTGAAGTTTAAAGCTGTAAAACAAGTCGACCGCCCATTTTTCCCCATTTGACTGATACACGTCGACTGTTTTTAGACAGAAGTAAAAACTATCAATTGGTTGAAATTGGCCAGTCGACTGGTTGATTCTGGGCAGTTTTCTGATGAAGTGTTTTTCTAATTTGAGTGGTTCGGACGGTTCCTAATCAAATCTAAAGGTCCTAATTCACCTAATAATCCTATAAATAAACACCTAAACCTAACCCTAATCTCATTGTTTTCATCCATGGCGCCTCCGTGTTGCTCTAATCTAAACTAGCCTTTCTTCTGCACCAAAACAAATCAGAATAGGAGTATTCCAATTGAAAGATCAGATATAAAAACAATCAATTCAAAAAGGATTATACATATTTAAAGATTGCAACAACAAATTTAGCGATGCCTACAACAACTTATTCAACGTGTTCTTAGTAGCAAATTCACTGTGAGTTCATGTTGCTTTTAGATCTAAATATCTAATAGTGACCTGGATATGTATATAATAATTGGATCTTGAATCGATGCCTAATCAGTTATATTATGACATATTCCGTTGATCTGTTCTGATAAGTTTATGTCATCTCCAAGTCTAATCTTGTCATAATATGTCAATTCAGTTTATGCCTATTTCTATCGTGATTCGTTATTATGCATGTTCCGACTCTCTTCTCTCCATCTTTTCCTTTTTATTTTTATATGGCCAGGCTACCTTCGAGCCTAGGCCTAATGCTGAAAAATGCAAACGTGCGAAATTGGGAATAATGGGAAATGACATAATTTGGGGCATAATTGGTATTGGAAAATATGGATCTAAATTTGGGCATAAATTTGGAAATATACGAATATGGGTTTGGGTATATGTCTTATTGTATATTATGAGTTTAGGAACGCATTGGAATATATGTAAATATGGATTGGGTATAAAATGGGGCATGTCTAATTATTGAATTGAGACATAAATTAGCACCTATGTGAATATGAATTTTAGGCATAAGTTGGAAAATATGTGGTTTGGGATTTGTGCAATATATATTTATACATATATACATATATATATGCCTTAATTTATGATAAGGGACAGATGGTGCATAATTAAAAAGGTGTATTAAAAAGAAGCATATAGGATTATGATTTGAATATTGTGTTAGACATAATTCAAATGGGGAAACATAGAATAATCACCTATAATGACATAGGTAGATTTGGATAAAAATGGTATAATTTAAATTTTGAACTTTTTTGGATATGTGATTCAAATTACTGGGGTAAAATAGCTATTGACACCTATAAAAGGAAAGGATTAATTAACTGGTAAATTAATTAATAATGGAAAATCTAGTAATTACAATTAGGAATTGTAATCATACTTATTACATGAGGTTAGGTTGCATTAGTGGCGGAAGTCTGCCCGGACCCGACCGGCATATCCAGCAGCCACTATTGTTGAACCTGATGTGGAAGGTTTAAGCACGTAAGTACGAATCGGACTAAGACACGGGGTTAGGTCCAACTGTGGAATAAGACTAACGGGACCCGAACGGCATATCCAGCATCTACACGTTGTAGGCCTAATGTGAGAGGTCTAGCCTATTATAACCATAATTGGACATGGTAATGAATTGGACTACTTAACATGATTTAATCCATAAGCTGTGTGAGTATTAACTTAAGTTAGGGTTAAGTAAAATTGGATGGGTAGTGGGTGGGTTAAGTAAATTAGAGGGGATGGGTAATATATGCATATAGGCCCATAAACTTAACCCGATAAGGTTATGTAATTAAAGGCACCTAATGGTATACATAACCGATAGAAACAATAAAGTTATGTAATTAAAGGACACTGTTTAGGGTAAGCATAACTTGTAAGGAAATGAGACAACCTGTATAACAAGATAAGAGGTACTTAATTATAAATTAAGTAATCTAGAGGTCTTGAACTCGATGATGTGTACAACATGCTTAGGCCTGTCCTAGGGACAAGAGAAAATCATAACGTATGTTATAATTAATGGGTTGGGAAACTTGTTAATGGGCCTTAGTTAATAGAACTAAGTCAACAAGTAAACAACGATAAGTTGTATAAAAAAAATGGAATTATGATTAAATGAGAAAGAATGAGGAAAACTTATAAGATAAGTTATATTTAATCATAAATAATGATTGATATGTTAAAAAGGAAACATGTAAAATGAGACGTACTTAGTTACACATTAAGTAAAAACATTTTATGGTAATGATGTAACCAAGCAAGAATGTAAAATAGATTGTGGATTATAGACCACGGGCCACAATCTAGAGAATAACATGTTGTAATCTTGTTAATAAACTTAAATGAATTAAGTTGTATAACTAAAATTAATAAGCAAGAGAAACTTTGTAATTTGAATAAGAATTCAATATGAATTGGAATAACCAAGTTAGCTGGAAACCTGGTAAGGTGAGACAAGCACATAAAAGAATGTTTAGACATAGGGTCTAACAACATGCTAAAGTAAGGCGCTTAGATCAGTCCGTACGGTTGAGGGTTAATAACTCAACAGGGTAGATCATCGAGGTGTTATAAGACGCGTGGGGAGAGCACAATCATATGATTGGTTTGATGGCTCCAAAGGACTGGACGGGGAAGTACGCGGCTTCCTGAGACGTTGAAGGTGCTCCTAGTAGTCCTCTGTGGTGGTTTAGTTTTGGATTGTGCTCACAGAGTTTGGGTCTGCGTGTAACTACTAGGTGGGTGGGCCTTGACTGCAGATGTAGCTATGCAGTTAGAATTTTGTGACAAGATGGCACTAGGGTAGTTCGGCGGTTGCCTTACGAGGAGGTAGAGAGGGTTACGACCAAGAAGGATAGTAGACCATCGGATATCCATCATCGACAACCAGCGGGATGCGAAAAAATAGAGCTAACCCCAAGATATCATTTCACCTTTCACTATCGAGGTACGGGGTTGAGGGGTGACGCCACATGGATGCTTAGATTGGTTGTTATTAGGGGCGGTCTCTTAGCTCTGTAGTCTTTAATAGCTAAGGGAGGGGACGAGATGGGGCCATAGCCACCACGAAAACATACCCTAGGTATATCTGTATGTCGAGGTTCATTAAAGACGGGCCTATACAGATATGGAAAAGCTCCCGACCGAGTTCTGTGTCACACCCTGGCACGAAACTCGGTGCACATTTGAGGACATGCAATTGAGGCATCGAGCTACAATTACAATACATATGTGGAACAGTCCAGATACATGCACATCTGCTCTGGGTGATGTATCGTAGACTAGAGGGCATTATTACGATATGGATTCTGATTCGATCGACGGTGGCAGTCCGTACACTTACATAGCATATTAATAACAGATATATGCGGAACATAACATTGTTATGTAGACTCCGACATAGGATGAGGGACTGCATCCACTTCTGTTGCATCATGATGGAGACCGTGCGAGTGGGTTACCATGGGTTGTATCTCAATATTGAGAGATAGCTACATATATTGTATTAGGTGAATCCATCGGAAAGTAAATGGGTACGATGTGCATATAATTCTTGAGTTCGATTAACCCAAGTGACCTAATAAACAAGAAAATGAAATAGAACGGTATTGATAGGGATCATTCCATTTTTGATATACTAGTATCTGTGCGATACAAAGAAATGTATATAAGAAGCGCAATATATCCTGTTCATCTTATCTTGTTCAGTTCACACTTGTCCTTGTTATTGTTATCTTTTTCATCCAGTTTTTATATACTTGTCATGAAACTTCTATTTATTTATATTTTAAAGTAATTGGATTCGCCAGACTTTATGTTTGACCCTTTTTGTTTCCACTTCTCCCTCTTCCGTTCCCCCCTCCCCCAGGTTCTCAGGGTGAAAGTGCTTAGAGTTGATTTGGATTCTTTCCAGCTTAGCTTGGACTTTGGATATTGATGTACAACTTTGACTCATTGTCAACTCTCGTATGGCTTTTGCTTGGGAAATATGGTTTATGTTTTTGTACTCTAATATTTTTTGCAAGACAAATTATTAAACATGTAAATGGTTATTTCAAGCCAATGATGTAAATTCAGTATTTGGGACCATGATGTTATGATTTAAATAAAGTTTTTAATTCCACTGCTATTTTACATGTTTGTCTTGTGCTATTATGTTCATATTTACCTATAACGCTTTACGAAAGTTAATGCATTCCCTTAGTGAGTGACATTAACGGACGTGGGGTGTCACATTTGGTATCAGAGCATATGGTTACTAGATCGGATAAGGTATTTTGAAAATGATTTTCAAAAAGGTCTAAAAAACAAAGTATTTTAAAATAAAAAGTCTGTTTTTGAAGAGCATATTTCCCAAAGCCATAAATATCTTCTCGATTCTCCAGTTGATTCCTTTTCCTTTTGTTTGGGGAACCGTTTCTTCCCGAAAGGGTATCCCCATCTCGTCATGGTTCTGTAGGCACGTTAGAACTGTGGTACATGTCGAAGGGAAAAGAAGTTCCCAAATTCCATCTTTAGCCGCAGTGGTTTCACCTGCGTCTTATTTTCTTTCGAACCTCTTAAGGATTTCAGTGCGATGGAGGCAGCTTTCAAGAGACTGGTTAGCAAGTTGCACAAGGATGGTAAAAAGGAGAATAAGGGAATTGGGGCTAAGGAACACAGCCCAAAGATGAAAGAAAGTGGTGGTTTAAGAAGAGAATACAGATAAAAAAAGAAAAGAGGAAATACCATAACTTCGGAACTGTGGGTCATCTGAAAAAGGATTGCATAAAGAGGTAAGACATTTGTTACCACTTTGGCAAGGCAGGACACCTTATTAAGGAGTGCCCAAAGAGACAAGAATAAGGCCAAAGGGCAGAAACTTCTACGAGGCAAGCTAATGTTCTCATAGCTGGTGGACAGGATAGGGGTAGGAAAGTTTCCATCGAAAGATTGATCTCTATTTCTGATCATCCTGTTAGGATTCTTTATTTGGCACTTCGTATTCTTTCATATCTGATCCTTTAGTTGAGTTGAGTCTCTACACCTAGATACTAATATGGTTTTGGATCCCGTTATTGCCTCAAACTTCGTTTGAGGTACGACTCTTTTATCGATGATTTGTCGGAGTTTGAGAATCTCTGTGTTAGGCATCGAGTTTGATTGCGACGCAAATGTTCTTGATTGCATAAGATACAGTTTGATTCAAAGATGGATGGATTAACCATATATGGAGCCATTCTAGATTAAGAGAGGAGAGTCGTTAGACTTATGACTTGCCGTAGAAAGACTCTCGAGATTTCTTATGACTCCAAAAGGGTCTGTCATGCTTATTCTCCTAGAACCTCTTGATATATCTATCGATGATTTGCGACATGTGAAAGAAAAGAGGGAACTTGATAAGCAAGTAGGGGAGCTACTTGAGAAGAGGTTTGATATATGACTATTCATTCAAGAGGTGATAAAAGCTATAGAGTACGAGATAGTGGAGCCAAACTTGCGAGAGGAAGTGAAAGTAGAGAAGGAAGCAACGATTGGATGAGTTCTGAATTGCATACTTGGATCGGAGGTTAAGAAATTGTGCAACAAAGAAGTGAAGCTAGTAAGTGTGCTATGGGGAAAGGGCCGCGAGAATGCTACTTGGGAGGCTAAAGACAAGATTCTCGCTTCATATCCTTTCCTTTCGAGAATATGTTCTTAACTTCTTTTTCCAAGATTCTAATTAATACTTACATCTATCATTTGAATATCTCTTATCGATCGAGTTTCTAGGTAGAAAACTAATGAGTGCAAACATGTGTTCGAGACATGTTATGTTTGATGGATGCAAGTGGTTGCTCGTGGATGCATATACACACACAATAGGCACTAGGTCGGCTCAATCACTTACATGTTGCATATTGATGTGTGTACATTTTAAATTTTATGGATTATTGTTGCACTGATGTTGCATTCGGACGGATGGTTGTGCACCCATATAGAACTTCCATGTTATGCTAGGGTGACTTGTATACGTTTTGGTTGCATGGCACAAACATACATTGCATTAAGGAGGACAACTGAATCAGTAGGCCGCCTAATCTTTCGCAATAGTTTACGGACATATACACACACTCTTGCATATGTTCATAAAAGCATTAGAAATTTCTTAAGTACAAAGGATGCCTATGATTGCTAGATGGATGTATGATTGTTGGATGTTAGGATATACGTTATTCTTAACTTAGAGATTTCGGGGACGAAATCCTTTAAGTAGGGGAGAATGTAACACCCCGTAATTTTAAATATTAAAATGACAAATTAAAGAATACTTAATTTTTAGAAGAAGAATTAAGTGAAACAGGTTACGCCGTTGCGTTCGTCTCGGAATTTTGCTTGAGATAGAGTCCGAGTTTGCGTAAAACAGACATCGTATGAAGAAGTTATGAAGCTCGGAAGATTTAAAGTTTAAAGCTGTAAAACACGTCGACCGCCCATTTTTCACCATTCGACCGGTACAACTCGACCGCCCATTTATCACCAATCGACCGTTTCTAGATAGAAGTGAAAACTGTCAACTGGTTGAAATTGGCCAGTCGACTGGTTGATTCTGGGCAGTTTTCTAGTGACGTGTTTTTCTAATTTGAGTGGTTTGGATGGTTCCTAATCAAATCTAAAGGTCCTAATTCACCTAATACTTCTATAAATAAACACCTAAACCTAACCCTAATCTTATTGTTTTCATCCATGGCGCCTTCATGCTGCTCTAATCTAAACTAGCCTTTCTTCTCCACCAAAACAAATCAGAATATGAGTATTCCAATTAGAAGATCAGATCTAAAACAATCAATTCAAAGAGGATTATACATATTTGAAGATTGCTACAACAAATTTAGCGATGCCTACAATAACTTATTCAACGTGTTCTTCGTACCCAATTCACTGTGAGTTCATATTGCTTTTAGATCTAAATATCTAATAGTGACCTTGATATGTATATAATAATTGGATCTTGGATCGGTGCCCAGTCAGTTATATTACGACATATTCCATTGATCTGTTCTTATAAGTTTATATCATCTCCAAGTCTAATCTTGTCATAATATGTCAATTCAGTTTATGCCTATTTCTATCGTTATGTTGTTGATTTGTTACTATGCTTGTTCTGATTCTCTTCTCTCCTTCTTTTCCTTTTTATTTTTATATAGCCAGGCTACCTTCGAGCCTAGGCCTAACGCTGAAAAATACGAACGTGCAAAATTGGGAATAATGGATAAAGACATAATTTGGTGCATAATTGGTATTGGAAAATATGGATCTAAATTTGGGCATAAATTTGGAAATATACGAATATGGGTTTGGGTATATGTCTTATTGGATATTATGAGTTTAGGCACACATTGGAATAAATGTAAATATGGAATTGGGTATAAAATGGGACATGTCTAATTATTGAATTGAGACATAAATTAGCACCTATATGAATATGAATTTTAGGCATAAATTGGAAAATATGTGGGTTTGGGATTTGTACAATATATATTTAAACATATATATATATATATGCCTTAATTTATGATAAGGGACATATGATGCATAATTAAAAAGGTGAATTAAAAAGAGGCATATAGGACTATGATTTGAATAGTGTATTAGATATAATTCAAATGGGGAACATAGAATAATCACTTATAATGACATAGGTAGATTTGGATAAAAATGGTATAATTCGAATATGAACATTTTTGGACATGTGATTCAAATTACTGGGGTAAAATAGTTATTGACACCTATAAAAGGAAAGGATTAATTAATTGTAAATTAATTAATAATGGAAAATCTTGTAATCACAATTAGGAATTGTAATCATACTTATGACACAAGGTTGGTTGCATTAGTGGCGGAAGTCTGCCCGGACCCGACCGGCATATCTAGCAGCCAATAATGTTGAACCTAATGTGGGAGGTCTAAGTACGTAAATACGAATCGGGCTAAGACACGAGGTTAGGCCTAACTATGGAATAAGACTGCCCGGACCCGACCGGCATATCCAACATCCACACGTTGTAGGCCTAATGTGAGAGGTCTAGCCTATTATAACCATACTTGGACATGGTAATGAATTAGACTACTTAACCTGATTTAATCCATAAGGGTTGTGCGAGTATGAACTTAAGTTAGGGTTATGAAAAATTAGAAGGGTAGTGGGTGGGTTAAGTAAATTAGAGGGGATGGGTAATATATGCATGTAGGCCCATAAACTTAACCCGATAAGGATATGTAATTAAAGACACCTAGTGGTATACATAACTGGTAGAAACAATAAAGTTATATAATTAAAGGACACCGTTTAAGGTAAGCATAACTTGTAAGGAAATGAGACAACCTGTGTAATAAGATAAGAGGTACTTAATTATATATTAAGTAATCTAGAGGTCTGGAACCCGGTGATGTAAACAACATGCTTAGGCCTGTCCTAGAGACAAGATGAAATCATAACATATGTTACAATTAATGGGTTGGGAAACATGTTAATGGGCCTTAGTTCATGAACTAAGTTAACAAGTAAACAACGATAAGTTGTATAAAAAATGAAAAATGGAATTATGATTAAATGAGAAAGAATGAGGAAAACTTACAAGATAAGTTATATTCAATCATAAATAATGAATGACATGTTAAAAAGGAAACATGTAAAATGAGACGTACTTCTACACATTAAGTTAACATATGGTATGGTAATGATGTAACCAAGCAAGAATATAAAATAGATTGTGGATTACAGACCATGGGCCACAATCTAGAGAATAACATGATGTAAGTTTATTAATAAACTTAAATGAATTAAGTTGTGTAACTGAAATTAATAAGAAAGAGAAATTTGGTAATTTGAATAAGAATTCAATATGAATTGGAATAACCAAGTTAGCTGGAAACCTGGTAAGGTGAGACAAGCGCATAAAAGAATGTTTAGACATAGGGTCTAACAACATGCTAAAGTAAGGCACTTAGATCAGTCCGTACAGTTGAGGGTGAATAACCCAAAGGGGTAGATCATCGAGGTGTTATAAAACACGAGGGGAGCGCACATTCATCTGATTGGTTTGGTGGCTCCAAAGGACTGGAAGGGGAAGTATGTGGCTTCCTGAGACGTTGAAGGTGCTCCTAGTAGTCCTCTGTGGTGGTGTAGTTTCGGATTGTGCTCACATAGGTTGGGTCTGCGCGTAACTACTAGGTGGGTGGGCATTGACTGCAGATGTAGCTATGTAGTCAGAATGCTGTGACGAGATGGCACTAGGGTAGTTCGGCAGTTGCCTCACGAGGAGGTAGAGAGGGTCACGACTAATAAGGATAGTAGATTGTCAGATATCCGTCATCGACAGCCAGCGGGATGCGAAAGGACTAAAGCTAACCCAACGATATCATTTCACCATTCTATCGAGGTACGGGGTTGAGGGGAGACACCACATGGATGCTTAGATTGGTTGTTATTAGGGGGATCGCTTAGCTCTGTAGTCTTTACTAGTTGAGGGAGGCGACGAGGTGGGGCCATAGCCACCACGAAAACAGACCCTAGGTATATCTATATATAGAGTTTCATTAAAGACGGGACTATACAGATATGGAAAAGCTCCTGATCGAGTTCCGTGCCATGCCCTGACACGGAACTCGGTGCACATTAGAGGACGTGCGATTGAGGAATCGAGCTACAATTACAATACATACGTGGGACAGTCTAGATACATGCACATCTGCTCTGCGTGATGTACCGTAGATTAGAGGGCATTATTCTGATATGGAATCTGATTCGACCGATGGTGGCAGTTCGTACGCTTACGTAGCATAGTAATGACAGATATATGCAGAACGTAACATTGTTCTGTAGACTCCGATATAGGACAAGGGACTGCGTTCACTTCTGTTGCATTACGGCGGAGATCGTGCGAGTGGGTTACCATGGGATGTATCTCAATATTGAGAGATAGCTACAATATATTGTATTAGGTGAATCTATGGGAAAGTAAATGGGTACGATGCGTATATAAGTCTTGAGTGCGATTAACCCAAGTGACCTAATAAACAAGAAAATGAAATAGAACGGTATTGATAGGGATCATTCCATTTCTAATATACTAGTATCTGTGTGGTACAGAGAAATGTATATAAGAAGCACAATATATCATGTTCATCTTATCTTGTTCAATTCACACTTGTCCTTGTATTGTTATCTTGTTCTTCCAGTTGTTATATACCTGCCATGAAACTTTTATTTATTTATATTTAAAAGTAACTGGACTCGCCAGACTTTATATCTGACCCTTTTTGTTTCCTCTTCTCTCTCTTTCGTTCCCCCCCCCCCCCAAGGTTCTCAGGGTGTAAGTGCTTAGAGTTGATTTGGATTTTTTTCAGCTTAGCTTGGACTTTGGATATTGATGTGCAGCTTTGACTCATTGTCAACTCTCGTATGGCTTTGCTTGGGAAATATGGTTTATGTTTTTGTGCTCTGATATTTTTGGCAAGATAGATTATTAAACATGTAACTGGTTATTTCAAACCTGTGATGTAAATTCATTATTTGGGACCATGGTGTTATGATGTAAATAAAGTTTTTAATTCCACTACTATTTTACATGTCTGTCTTGTACTATTATGTTCTTATTTACCTATAACGCTTCACGAAAGTTAATGCATTCCCTTAGTGAGTGACATTAACGGACGTGGGGTGTCACATTTTTCCTTATTCTTAAATCTTGTAATCATTTTATTAGAGAGTAAACCCTAATTTGTAAATCGATTTTGGATTTTACTTAGAAACTTCTATGTACTCAACAAAGTGATCAATAAAGAGGAAATCAACACTTGTTATGAATTTCATGTATTTCCTCATGGCTTATGTTGCCTATTTTCCTATCGCTACCCTTCGACAAAGCTTCATAGTAAAATCAAATTACCAAAACACCTTTCCTTAAGCCATTTAGCTTCCTAACTTACATTACGCTTAGGGAACCCGTATCCTAAGATAATTGCTGGTTCTTGAATTTTGTAAACGTGATAATCACCCTTTGAAGGAAGAGTAACTAATCTTCGAGCTTAAGACATTGATATCTAGGAAATGGTGAACTACCTCAAGCTTGTGGGAACTAAATAAGCCCTTAATCTCCCCCTAGGTCTATGACCTGAAACTTAATTCTGGTGTTAACGAAAAATATCGTTAATAAATCTATTGATCAATATGTATGTATGTGTGTGTGTGTGTGTGTGTGTGTGTGTGTGTGTGTGTGTAATGAGGAGCGTTCCAGAACACATGTGCTTTGTAGCACCCCTACCATATCGTGACCTACACTAATCCAAATTCAACAAAAAATTGTAGATGTTCAATCCGCATATCATCTGTTCAAAATTTGAGTTCAGTCTGACATTCTTGAACAATATATTTGATGTTTAAATTTAACAGTTTGAATAAATTTCTAAACGTTGAATAATCGAGTTTAAGATTTTGAAAATGTTACGAATGTCGAAACGAGCTCAATTTTGGATAGATGATAATATATATGTGGATTGAACATCAACAAATTTTTGTTGGATTTGAATTAGTGTAGTTCACGATATGGTAGAGATATTAAAGGGGTGCTATAAAACTGGAGTGTCCTGGAACGCTTCTCATATATAATACATATATGTATAAGTTAAATCAACCAAATTAAATATATGTTATAAAATTTTTGAATTAAACAAAATATATGTTTTTATTTAAACCAAATTTGGAAGTGTTCAAAATGAATTAGACTTAGGCCTAATTAAGATCTAACATGGTAATTTTCTTCAAATTTGCTGATAACTTTACATTGTGAGCTAGCTTAATTCTAACGCTACTTATATGGGAAAATTTATCAGAGATATACTGTGAAGGACAAAAATACCAAAAAATTTGCCCAAAAGGATAATAGGTAAAAAATTTGCTCAAAAGAACAATTTGTAGTGCAAAATAAAAAAACATGGAACCCTCCTGAATTTCACCATTTGCACTAAAAGTTGTCTTTTTGAACAAGTTTTTTGCTTTTTGAGCAATTTTTTTTGTGACTTTGTCCTTATGGCAAAAATATGGGAAAATATCGAATTAACTTAGCGTTTATAAGAAATAATGTATTATGTTTTAACAGGTGGTACATACCTTGCGACTACATATAATTGGAGCAATATGGCTGTGTGGACACTACACCTCTACTCTAATACTATCCTAAAGTAGTACGTAGTAATACCATCATGAAGAATGAGGTACACATTTATATTTTTTTTTGGACAAGCACTTGTACTTAATAAAACGTTAAATGCATAAACTACATATACGTGGTCATTGTTGATGCGTAGCAATAACCACATATGCCTCTAGGACATAACTATAAATAATATATAGTACACATCAAAAATCATATAGTCAATCATAACGATAATATATATATATATATATATATATATATATATATATATATATATATATATATATATATATATATATATATATAATATCTCAAAGTCAACTATCTCAACGTAATGTGATATTAATCGATATACATCTTGGTCTTAAAATACGTACGCTGAATTTATGTCACACAAGTAATTATGTCTAACAATCCTAATGTATAGCTCCTCAAAACCTAATATATAAATGTTGGTCATGTCATCCTTATTCCTTATATCTGAAAAATCTTTAACTGACTCGAGCATAATAAAAATAACACACATGGATCAGACTATGTCTATCAAAAATCTATAATATGAGTAAACATTAATGGAACTATAACTCTAACATAGGGTAACCAAATCATCAATCGACATATTGAAGTTATAGGTGGGCGCGGTTCGTTGACCCATCCGATTAGTTAATTTTTTTCGGTTAACCGTATATTAGCAGTAGTACGGTTAACCGATATTTGATTAATAGCGATTAATTAACCGTATATTAATAGCCGTCGTACATAGATTTAAACCCCAAAGTTCAAGCTTCAAAGTCCCACCAGTACGTATTAATATGAATACAACCTATCAATACAAAATCCAATGACATTAACATATGTAGTACATAATACAAGTGAAGATTAATACATATTGAAGTATGAGTTTGTTAACACTGTTTTTAGGAGTATCAACAAAACACCGGCCTCTGTAAGTGGAAATAAGAGGGGTTTATATGGGTCTCATACACGGCATATATACTGGGAAGACTTTGCTCACAATGGGTGCTTTTATATTTGAACCTTTGGCCTTTTTTAATTTAACTAAGAAAAGTTTCTTTATGCTCGGAAACACTTTAGTTTTGTTGGAATAATGAGTTGGAAAATATGCTATTTTTTTTTTTTTTTCAAAGCCGACGGGGGTTAAATGGCCCCCTACCATTTTATTGATATACCAAAGACGATTACAAAGAAGACAAAGGAAGAGAAAAGACAAAAAGAAATACAGGGGATACACGGCATATCAAAGACTAAGGGAGACTAACACGAGACACATATGCTATCTTAATAAAACGTAATATTGTTTTTAAGATATACAAAGAGATGTTAAGTCTGTAGATTAAGACATGCTGAGCCTTTAAGTAATGGCATGTCAAACCTGTAGATTAGATCATGGTACGTATATATAGACATGATAGTATTTGGTTTGGTAAGATTAATGAACATAAAATGTAAAATGTATGACTGTAACTGCCTTCTGTTTCGCAAGTTTCAGAATAACAACTGCATCTAATGTCATCCTGTATTAAGGATCATACTAGAAGGCCCGGAGAAAAACCGATGAAAAAACTAAGATCTAGCAATGAACTTAGAGAAATTCTGGGGAAACTCGAAATTCACGGAGATACTTTGTTAATGTGAAGCTGAAAATTTTGCAGACTCAAATTGGGGCAGAAAATTTTGCAAAGGAGGACATATTTTTTTTTACAAAACAGCAAGGTAACTGCAGGAGCTGGCAGTAGGATTCAAACCCTGCTCAATTCCTCTACTACGCCTTTGCTTACCACTGGACCAATATTCTCATTGCTTTCACTTGCTGTTCAGTTTTAAATATTCTAATATAGTTGAACTAAAATACGGGATTTATTGTCCGGCCCAGTGGGTTGCCCCAGCCCATGGACTTGGTGGGCTGTCCCCTGGGTCGACTCTGTTCGAATTGAAGCTAGGGTTAGGTTTTCATGGCAAACCCTAGCTGCGATTTGTAAATTTCTTCACTGATTCATCCAGCTATATGAGAAATTAGCTTCATTACCTCTTTTGCAACTCTTAGAAGCTTCAGATTTAGCGAATCTCGTTGAATCTGAGTGTTGAGCTTTATCGCCTGATTTCACAGCAAAGTTATAGGTAATATCTTCACTCCTTTGAGGTCCTTCATGATGATAAAGCTTCGATTCAGTTTTTACGTGCTTGGT
Source organism: Allium sativum (assembly GCA_030737875.1). Taxonomy (NCBI): domain Eukaryota; kingdom Viridiplantae; phylum Streptophyta; class Magnoliopsida; order Asparagales; family Amaryllidaceae; genus Allium; species Allium sativum. The sequence goes on along the minus strand of CM060926.1, from coordinate 7,248,095 downwards.
TTGAGAACTGCTACTGCCAATCTTCAATACTCTTAGTTCATCTCTAAACTTTGAAAAATTTGGGTATGACAGAGCCTTTGTAAGCGTGTCTGCTCGTTGGTAAGTGGCAGATATATGTCTAACCTCCAAACTTCCTTCAATAATTTGTTCTCTGACAAAATATAAGTCAATCTCTATGTTTTTGGTTCTGGAATTTAGAATAGAGTTAGCTGACATATATACTGCACTCTGATTGTCAGACCACAATATAGATTTGTCTATCTTGATATTGAGTTCAGTGAGTAATGATTTTAACCACATCATTTCTGTAGTAGCATTAGCTATGCTTCTGTACTCTGCTTTTGTGCTTGATCTGGATATTGTTGATTGTTTTCTTCAACACCATGAAACAATATTGTTTCCAATATAAATATAGTATCCATTAGTTGATTTCCTGTCATTTGGATCTGATGCCCAATCTGCATCAGCAAATCCAGTGATACTGAGAACGCTACAGCCTTTAATGTGTAGGCCATGGTCTAATGTAGCTTTTAGATATTTGAGAATCCTCTTGACAGCTTTCTAATGTGTATCAAGTGGTTCCTACATAAATTGACACACTTTGTTAACACTGTACAATATATCAGATCTAGTTATAGTCGGGTACTATACTTTATATTGTTTTGAATTATATATTGATTCCCCCTGCGTTTAGATAAGTGTTGACTGCTAATGATTGGAGTTGATTGACCATTGCTTTATCCAATTGTGCCTTTGTCAGTAGTTCAAATATGTACTTCTTTTGACATAATACAATTTCTATTGATGAATTTGCTATCATCTTTATTCCCAGAAATTAATTAAGTGATCCCAAATATTTAACTGAGAACGGCTTGTCTAAATAGCTTACAAGATTGTTGATTTCTGCATTGTCATTTCCTGTAATAATAAGATCATCAACATATATATATATATATATATATATATATATATATATATATATATATATATATATAAATTGAGAGGCCATTGAATTTTGTGAATAAAGAGTTACCTGATTTGGTAGACTGAAAGCCCATATTATTCAGTGTAGCTTTCAATCTATCAAACCATACTCGAGGGGCTTGTTTAAGACCATAAATGGCCTTTTTTAATTTGCACACATATTCTAGTTTCTGAACAAATCTTCAGGTTGTTCCATATATACATCTTCTTGCAGTATTCCAATAAGGAATGCATTATTGACATCTAGTTTTCTAAGTTGCCACTTGTTGCTTACTGCAATTGAGAGAACAACTCTAATAGTTTTTGATTTTACCACTGGTGAGAAAGTTTCCTTATTGTCAAAGTTTTGTTGTTGTATGAAGCCTTTGGCCACCAACCTTGCTTTGTATCTATCAATGGATCCACCTGACTTCCTTTTTATTCTGTAAATCCATTTAAACCTGATAATATTTTTGTCTTTTGGTGTCTTTACTAATTCCCATGTTTGATTTTGCATGAGAGCTTGATATTCAGTATCCATAGCTTTCTTCTAGTGAGTATCAATTTTAGCTTGATCAAAACAGGTAGGTTCTTCACGAACAATAATAACACAGTATATTTTGGCTTTGAATATCCCGCTCTTTGCTCTTGTAACCATGGGATGTGTTGATGTAACTTGAGGTTGAGCACACTGTTGTTCCTCTACTTCTGTACTGTCTGAATTATTATCTTGGTTTTCATTCTGATGATCACTGACAGTTTCTTCTTGACTTTGCAGTGTAGGTGATTTATCAGACTGACTAGGTGGCTGAACAATATCATCACATGTGATGTTGTACTATCACATGTGTCTTGCTAGTTTCACCTGCACTTGTTGGCTCAGAATACATAAGTTTTATGGTAAAGAAATATTCGTGTCAATTATTATGTTTGAAGTTTTAATATTACTATTATGATATGGAAAAAATCTCTCATTAAACACAACTGTCTACTGATATATATTCTTCTATTATAATCTAAACACTTATACCCTTTCTGATCTTGTGCATAGCCTATAAAAGTACAAGGTTTTGACCTATATTCAAACTTGTGCCTATTATAACGTCTGAGATATGGATAACATAAACATCCAAATGTTTTTAAGAAATTGTAATCAGGTTTTCATGAGGACTTGTTCCTTTAAGTGCTTTAGTCGGCAATTTATTCATCAGATAAACTAATGTACTAAAGGAATTTGGCCAAAATTTTAATGGCATCTTTTTTCTTGAGCTAATAATGTTAATCTCGATTCTACAATATGCCTATGTTTCCTTCCAACGAGTCCATTTTGTTCAGAAGTATAAGGCAAGTTGTTCTATGAACAATCCCCTTTTTAAGAAAGTAATTCTTCAATGTTTTGTGCTCAGTACCCCCATCAGACTGAAAAACTTTTACTTGACATTCAGTCTGTTTTTCTACTTAAGTGATAAAATGCATAACAGTATTATAAGTATCAGATTTGGATTTTAAGAAATATATCCATGTATATCTACTGTATGCATCTACAATAGAAATATAATATCTATATCCATGATCAGAATTTATAGCGGCAAGACCCCATAAGTCAGTAGCAATCAATTGTAATGGTTTAGAATATTCAGCAGTAGAATCAATAAATGGTAGTTTGTGGCTTTTGCCCATTTGACAATATGTGCATATATGTGGAACAGAAATACTATAAAATTTTGTATTGCTTTCTGCAAGAATTTGTTTAACAGTACTTGTACATGGATGACCAAGTTTATTATGCCATATATCAAACACATTGCTTTCATTATCTATTTGGCTCTCACTGAGATTACAGTTCACTTTTCTTGCTTCTGTTTTGTTGCAGTTGGCTTGATTGAACACATATAGTCCCTTTACGTTGTTTCCCCTACAACAAAATAGTTTTAATAAGTATATCTTTAACTAAACAGTAATTTGGAAAGAATTAAAAATATAATTGATTATCCTTTGCAAATTGAGATACACTCAGCAAATTCTTTTTAATATCTGGAATCCTTAATAGATTGTTTAAAAGAAGTTGTTTGTTTCCATTTATATTTCCACTACCTATATGAGTAATATGTATAGACTTACCATACCCCATGTACACTAATTGATTACCTCTTTATTCCTTGCATCCAAGATTTAAATTGTCCAAATTTCTGGTTAGATGAGTTGTAGCACCTGAGTAAGGATACCAGTTTTCATCATTGATGTGATCTGCACTTGCAGTTTCAATCTGATTAGTTGATTTAGAGTCTGTCTGCACATTCTGATCACTTTGAACTTGAGCAACATTAGCATTTTGATTGTTATTTCTTTGATTGCCACTGCCTTGGTTAGGAGTATAATTCTGATTAAATCTGAAATAACACTTTAGAGCAGCATGACCCACTTTTTCACAAATTTGACATTTGGGTCTATTGTTGTTGAAATTTCTTCCTCTTCTTCTAGATCTGTTACTGAAACCACCTCTTTGCACTTGTTGATTTGGCCTTTGTTCTTTATTTTTATAACTATTTGCATAGTTAACTGATACATCAGATTCTTGAGGTCTTTTACTTTCAGTCCTTGCTTTATGAGACAGAAGTATAGAATGCACTTCATCCATTGATTGTAACAGCCCGCATTTTACATGACGAAGAATCATAAAATATTTTTATTTAATTCCCTAGGGGTTGGATCATTCTCGTATTTTGGTATGTTGCTTATGGGGATGTGAGACATGTCCATAATTTCTACCAATTTTGTTTATGACCATTTTCCCCCTGTCAGTATGGTACAGGGCATAACTTTTGACTGGTATCGAATCAGGTGCCGAGATCGATTTCATTGGAAAGGAAACGGTGTTGCCAAAGAGTGGACACATTAAAGATTTGGTTCAGCGGTTTGGGAGGAATCACAATTTTAGTGTTTCATAATTTCTGTTCAGGTTATGTAAACCATTGATGGGCTGATTTGGAGAGGCTCATTAGTGGACTGGTGGGAGGCTATAAATAGGGATGGCAAAAAAATCCGTGCCCGCGGTTATCCGTGGGTAGAATCCGTCACAGACATGAAATGGATAGTTAAATGGGTATCCATGGGTAAAATAAACGGGTATTTTTAATATCCGTTAATTAATGGGCGCGGGTACGGATAGTAAGCTATCCATGTCCATGGGTACCCGTGCCCATATTGAATGTGATTTATTATCAATAGTCAATACAAAAAACATTGTTGTTGGTTGTTCGATATTTGTATGCATGCCTTTACTCAACAATTTATATCTGACTGTTGATATTTTGATGGATATTCTATTGTTGTCTCTTTCGGATGTTGGTGTAAATATGTATTGGTATTTTGAGGTTAGCATTTGAGTATTGGTCTAATTTGTTTTTTTTTACCAAATGTACTTTTGAATAATTTCAATAAACGGCTAAAAAATAAATTGAATAAATATAACGGATACCCACGAATACCCGCCATTACCCACAACTTGTTTAAAACCCGTTTAATGGGTATGCATGCGGGTATGGAGTGGGCACGGGGTAAAAAATCACTCAACGGGGCAGGTGACGGGGTGATACTACCCGCGCCCGCCCCATCCCATTGCTATCCCTAGCTATAAATATGGAGTTAGAGGCATGGATAATAGTTTACTTTCTCCATTCTCTCATTTGGTTAAGCTTGCGATCCTCCCTGCTCAATCAAATAAACCTTTGCACCATTAAAATTCTGGATCTACATAAGAGAATCGAAGATCTACATGGTTTGAAGCTAGATCTACGCAAAGTGAAGAGAGATCTCATCAAATTGGAAGGTTTGAAGAGTGTTCTTCGCTGTTTGGATTCATGATTTGTTGATTTTGTGTTGTTTTGGAGAATTGGTGAGTGATAAGCATCTCTCGCGCGGATTCAATCAAGTATATGAGTTGTTTGATCATAATTTCATCATTTTCAAGTTGTTTTCACCTAGATCTATATCATGGTAAATATATTTTTATTTGAATTGCTATAAGATCTAATCTAGCAACTTAAAACCGATAATTCTCATGTTAATACATATGTATATGCAAATTAGATCCATTATTCTAGTTTATTCATTAATTTATCATGATTTTCGTGAATTTTATATGATTATTGATGATAATTGTCATTTTGATGTTGTTAATGGTTTCATAACATGTTTATGGTTGAACTGGATGAGTTGATTTCGCTAATGTTGTCGTTTGGTAAAGATTTTGTCGAGTTTGGAGCTGTTTTGGTCAGATCTGGGAGTCAGGTCGTTTTTCTTAGGTTAGGTCGCTGGCTTGTTACTCAAGAAATTGATTCGGGTCATTTTGAAGTCTTGGGTCGAGGTGGCTTAGGTCATTCGACGACCTAAAGATCGGATCGTGAGTGGTAATTGATGTCAAGAAAGGGGCACGTCGTCTAAGATGTTAGGTCCGGTCGACTAAGATGCAAGGTTAGGTCGTGGCTATTTAATTGTTGGATCGTAGGGTTTAGGTCGGGTGTCGATGCTTCAGGAAGTCAAATAGCTGGATAGCTTCAGGTCGTTAATGACCTAGTGCATGTCGATGGGTCGTTGTGAAGGAGGAGATGATCTATATAGGTCGGGTCTAGGATTGACTTTGTGATGTTAGGTCGTGAACAATCTAAGGGTATAACAGTGCTTTGAAACTCTATAATTGATGGCATAAACACTGTGGTTTTATTTTCGTAGTAAATGGATGAAACACTATGGATTAGATGACAACCAAACAAGGTGTGTTTTGGATCAATGGTAGTTTGGACTTCGATGTATACCCAGGTGTGAATGTAAAAGTGTTGTGATGAGTTCGTTAATTGTCGTAATGCAACGAATATGAAGACGACTTAGGGTGTTTTGAGTTCATGGATAATGGTTGAATGGTTGCTGGTGATGATGACTAGAGTTACTGAAGGTTGAGGAATTATCGTTTTCGTAGGTTCCAGTGGACTCAAAGGAAGGGTCATATGATTTCGTTGTATGATTAAGTACCCTGGGCAACTAGAATGGGCCTAGTTACGTTTCGTTGTATGGCATATGGAGTTTTTGCTAGAACCGCGGTTTACCATTAACCCTTGACAGTTGATGGCAAAGTGTTTAGCCTGTCATATGATTAACGATAGTTTCAAAGCAAGATTGATGGTGATAGCCAAAGTCAGTCATGAATGTTGGTTGTTTTGTTTTTACCGTTTTATGTAAATTGTCTGACATCAAAGGAGATGTTTCTTTGGTGTTTGATGTTGGTTTAGGACTTCGGGGCTTGTGCTTGGGGAGTGTCGATCTCGATTAGGTTGGTTTATGCGAGATATAACTAGTTGATTTGTTTGCTATTGCTTGGTTATTCCTGATTGTCATGAATGAATAGTTGTTCTGATTGCCATGGATGTATGGTTGAAATGCTTATTTGTAAAGGCTATCACTGTCCGATGTGGAGAGGATGGGGTTAAGTTCTTCTCTGGTGTTTTGGTAGATTGGTTTGTTAATCTACCTATTCTCATATACTTTATTAATGATGTTAGATAGCTGTTTTATCGCTTACTAAAATTACTGTTTGACTCAAGGTTTTATGTTTCCCTCTTATTACCTTGGGTTGTTCATCCATTTGTTGGATGGGCAGACTGAGTAGCAGGTTACAGGTAATGGAGCTTAGTGAGTCGATGCTGCTGTGCATTGGAGAGCAGGAGGCTGGTGTATTATTTTTCTGCTATCCAGTAATTTTTGCTTTTGCTATTTGACGATTTACTTTGAGTGTTGTAGTGAGGAAAATTTGTACAGACACTTATTTTGTAATCCGGGGATATATGTATAATCTTTCTACTTGTTATGAAAGTTGAAGTTTCTGCTCAAATATGCTTTACTATTACTACATGTTGTATATGTTATATTATATTTTATCCTTGCGCTGTAAGTTATACAATAGGTTCCGCTTGTGTTTCATATCTTGATGACCGCCCATAGTTACCTGGCACATCAGCGCATTATTTCCCTTGTTAAGTGCACGAGTTATGGGCAGTCGTCACATTGATGGTATTACCCTTTAAGAAGAAATTATAGCTTCTACAACTTCATACTCATTTCCTAGACCATTAATAACAATTAAAACTTGTTCAGACTCAGGCATCTTATGTCCTACAGCTTCTAGTTGGTCACACAGTGTCTTATTCTTTGATAGGTAAATTCTCATTTTATCATTATCTTTCTTGGTATTGTGAAGCTGCCTTCTGAAATGCATTATTTTGGCTTGAGACTGAGAATTAAAATTCTTTTCAACACATGACCAAATTTCTTGGGCTGACTTACACCCAACAAATTGCGACATAAGATTGTTGCTTATAGATGAAAGCAACCAAGCATTAATTAACATATCTTGTCTATGGTATTTGTTAGCTTACTTTGTGATCAGACTTTACAAAGCTAAGGAATAAATTGACGGATACACTCGAGAATGAAACATGGAGGAAACAGGCCTCCGGATTGGTTCGAATATCCACACTGAGCCCAACTCTTCTACATGCAAGCCAAAAGACTAGTTCCAGATGATACTCCCGGGTCAGTTCGGCCAACAGACATCCGATGTGGACCGCCATCCTATTACCCGATCTGAACCGCATTTCGGAGCTACATCAGTTACACACCACGTTCTTATAAACCCAGAGCGGTTACCACCCATGCATCCACGTTCTTGATGTGCTGTCATCATCCCAGATCTCTCGAACACGAGATTTACGGGATGGGACCCACGTGGCATCCGACCCAACCTCACTTGAAGCCTATAAATACCCTGTAACACTCCATTTTCAAGGATCTTTTGACATTTATCTACTCCAACTCCATCACCAATGAATTTCCTCTATTATTTCGGTATGTATTTAGAATCTTTGAGTATACTTCTACAAATCTGAGAGAAATTATCGATTTTACTAGTGAGATTGAGTGGATATCATCGTTGTACTTTTAATTAATTCATCAACCAGAGAAGTATAAAGTGGACGTAGGCTCGTTAACGCTGGAACACTATAAATTTTGTGTTCTTGTTGCTTTTTATATCATTTTCTTTAGAACCATCATTCAAATGGGTGTTAGAACCATTTTTTGGTCTAATATTTTGGTGATTTCACTGAGAAAGTTGAATTCTCAGCATTTTGGATTATCGTTCTACTGTTTGGATTCTCAAGTCCGAAGAAGTTAGTCCGCTTTTTCCGCTATTTCTGAAGTTATTGTTGATTTTGAAAGAATCAAATTTCATGTCTCGAAGAAAAGGAAAGGAACCGCATGTTTCTCGGGAAAATGAGGCGAGTGAGGGTCAGCAGGCGATGATTGTCACCAGGTCACGGGGGCTCGGTTCATGACCGAACCAAACCAGAGGGGACGCACCGACCCGAACCAGCCATGGTGCACCAAACCAAACCGAAAACCCTACCGAGACTAATGCTTCTACCCCAAGACGACCCGATGTCATAACTATCATTTTCTCCAAACTGACTATAGTTGAGGCTAGTACTTCTACTCAAGCTACTGCAAATGATCCAATACCAGCCATGACAACTAATGATCAACCCTCTGCTTCTATACCCGTCTCTCACATGGATTTCTCACGCCTACTTGATATGTTGGACAGAACTAATGCTGCCTTGGAGGTACAGAGACATGAAACTGTCGCTATGTGAGAGAACATAAAAGACATGAGTAGCCAAATAGATAAGCTGCGCAGGCAGAGAACACCGTCCCCGACTCATCGTCTCGCTGCAGACCATTCTTCTTCTTCAGAAGAAAGGCATCCAATCCAGAGGAGGCCATATGAGAGACCCGAGAACCTCGAGCAATTAGCATTTGGATCATTGGGATCTCACGAAGATGCGGCTCGTGTGTTAGGACCTGGTGACCTGAGCTTGAGAGAGACAATGATGTTGCCGATGTGGGGATCTCATGTCCTTTCCATAGATCCCAACATCACTAACCTTACTCAAGGGCAAATCCTCCAGCCCACTCGTCCTGTGAATGACCGGATCGTAGAGGGCAAGAAAATTCAGCTGCTACCAGAAACCGAAGAGTGTCACCTAATATAGGGACTAGACATATCAGGAGAACCAGAAGTGCAGACCCCGAGCCAACGCTGACCAATGCTGAGGTGGAAGCAATGGTGCGCTAGATTATGGCTGATAGCAAACACTACACCAACGAAGATTGGGGCATTGAGCATAGCCTTACCCCTTTCATCGATGATATCCTGGATTTCCAATTCTCCCCGTGATTTAACCTGTCCTAAATGGATCGATGTGGAGGAAGAACCGACCCAAGACAACATTTAATGAGGTATTTGTGGTACATGAATGCTGCAGCAGCTCCTCATGCTATGAAATGCAAGGCTTTTCCTATTTATCTTGAGGACATCACATTGATTTGGTTCACTCAACTCCCCCCTCGATCAATCTTCAATTTCAAAGAACTAGGTGAGAGCTTCATGAACCAATTTCGACTCTACACACACGAAAGTACAAAAATGTCATCGAACTTTTTGGGATCAAGCAAGCTCCTGGTGAATCTTTGAAGTCATATTTAGATCGCTTCAGCCTGGCAGTTACTGAGGTAAGTGACCCACATGAGCCGACCATCTTGATGGCAGTCATAGATAGGGTCGATAAGGACACTGAGTTTAGAGGTTATTTAGCTGGAAAACCACTACTAACCAGGGAACTGTTCTACGAATAGGCGAATATTCGCCTGTGTCGACAGGAAATATATGTTGACCGAAAGAGAAGGTCGAATGGAACCCCGGAGTGGAAATTCAGAGCAATGTTGCCATCAAGCAATCCGTAGACAGTGCAGGTAAGGTCGAAGTAAATGTTGGTAATAAAAATGGAGGAAATGGTAACTAGGGTGGAAACGGTGGCAAAAGAAATAGGAATTGGGGGAACAATTCCATAAAGAGACCTCGATTTTAAACTTTTGAGAATTACAAGCCGCTGAGCGATGCTTTGGAAAATATCTATTTAAATACTTATAATGTCATCCAGTATAAGAAACCTCTACCTAGGTTTTTGGCCGAAAAAGAACGTGAAACCGGGAAATTTTGTTTGTTCCACGAGACTTATGGGCATTCTTCAAATGAGGGCCTCCATTCGAGGGATGTCATTGAAAAACTGCTTCGTGCGGGAAAACTAGACGAGTACAAATTCACCCCAAAGGATAGTGGGCAAGGAGGACAGACTCCAAACCAGAACCAGCCTGCCTCCAAACCCACTGCCCAGCAAAAGGGGAAGAATATTGTCATAAATACCATAATTTGGGGATCACATCCAGCTAGGTCTAGCAACAGAACAATGGAGTATTATGTTAACGCAGCCAAACACCCAAAAATAGGAGAATGTGGTAATCTTGAAGAAGCTGCACCGGTGAAGCAGCAAAGAACGACTACAGATGATGTTATCTTCCGAGACAGAGAAAGTGTTGGAGTATCAGCGCCTAGCACCGATCCATTGGTGATAAATGCTATCGGACCTGCGTTAGTTAAGAAAGTCCTTGCGGATAGTGGGAGTTCTGTCAACATTTTGTTTAAAAAAGCATTCGATCGGATGAAGCTAGAAATGAAAGATTTAGAGCCATGTGGAGGCTGGATACGTGGCTTGAACGGATCATCAACAGCTCCAATTGGTATGGTGGATTTATCTGTGGAAATAGGAGAGGGAGAACACCGAATAGTAAGGATCCTCTCATTCGTAGTCATGGACATTAACTCGCCTTACAATGCTTTCTTAGGTCGACCGACCCTTGCAGAATTTAGGGCTTATATTGCACCCTGGCGCCTATTGATGAAGTTCCCAACTGAAGCCGGAATAGGAATGGTTTGAGGTGACCAAGTCACTGGAAGAGCTTGCCATATGGAAGAAGCAAAGATGTTGCGCAATGGAAAAGAAATGGATTCCAAGGATTCCCCCTCCTGCCAAGGAGGGTTCAGCATAGCAAGTAAAGAAAATTCCGCGACCTTCCCGAGGACATCGACCCTAAAGAGGACGAGGAACTAGGGAGCAGGAAGGAGACGCCTAATGAAGCAACCATAGATATTCCGATTGATAACGACGACCCAACAAAGGTCTTGATGATCGGTTCTTACTTGAATCCCCTCTGGACGAGGAAATTAACAGACTTTTTAGAAGCAAATCTTGACGTTTTTTCTTGGACCCACGCACACATGTGTGGAATTTCTCTCTCGATCATGAGTCATTTACTAAGCATAAACCCAAAGCATCCTCCTATGAAGCAAAAAAGGCGTATGTTAAGTCCAGAAAGGTCAGCAGCCTTGAAAGAAGAAGTGGAGAAGTTTAGTGATAATAGGTTCATTAGAGACTCAACATATCCTAACTAGAAATCAAACCCCGTCCTGGTTAAGAAATCCAACGGGAAGTGGCGAACATGTATCGACTTTTCTGACCTAAACGAAGCCTGTCCGAAGGACAACCTTCCACTCCCCAGAATTGATCAACTAGTAGATTCAACGATGGGACACGAACTTCTCTCCTTCATGGATGCTATTCTAGGTATAACCAGATTCCTGTTCATATGCCAGACCAGGAACATACCAGTTTTATCACAGAGTTGGGGTTTTACTATTATGTGGTGATGCCTTTTGGACTAAAGAATGCCGGAGCCACCTACCAGCGCTTAGTGAACCGAATGTTTTATAACCAGATCGGGAAAACAATGGAAGTTCATGTGGATTATATGCTTGTGAAGTCCAGGCGATTGTTCGATCACATGAAGGACTTATCGGAGATGTTTGGAATCCTACGACGATACAGGATGAAGTTGAACCCTTTGAAATGTTCATTCGGGGTCGCATCAGAAAAATTCCTTGGTTTCATAGTCAGTTCTTGTGGAATCAAGGTTAATCCTGGCCAGATAGTAGCAATCAGAAACATAAAAGAGCCACGAAAGATCAGAGATGTTTAAAGCATACCGGGGAAGGTCGTAGCACTAAGCAGGTTTATTTCTAAGGCCACTGACAAATGCATTCTTTTCTTCGATTTGGTCAAATGAGGGAAACACAATTTCAAGTGGACCCCAGACTGTGTAGAAGCCTTTCAAAATTTGTTGAATCTGTAAGAGAACACACAATATTAACCAAGCTGGTGGACGATGAGGATTTGTTTGTATATTTGGCAGTGTTATCTCATGCCACAATTTCAGCTCTGGTACGTGAGGAAGACGAAGTTAAAAGGCCGATATATTATATAAGCAAGAAGTTAGCGACAACAGAATGCAATTATCCAAAGATAGAGAAACTTGCTTATAGCTTCCTGATTGAATCCCGAAAATTCCGTCATTATTTCCAAGCTCATCCGATTATTGTATATACTGATCAACTGCTTTGACAGGTTCTGCAGTGACCCGAAGCATCCAGATGTTTGCTTAAGTGGAATATTGAGCCGAGCCAGTTCGACTTGAACTTCCAGCCCAGAAGATCAATACGGGGGAAAGCATTGGCTAACTTCATTGCTGAATTCACAATCCCGGAAGAGGATGTGTTAGATAAGGAGGCTAACCCCTCAGAGCAGAAGTTAGAACTTAGCCCCTGGAAACTATATACAGATGGGGCTAAGAATGATTGACGATCCGACACCGGAGTTGTTTCGGTAACTCCTGAAGGACGATCAATTTATTATGCTCTGCGATTAGAATTTTCGCAACTAACAATGATTTCGAATACAAGGTCGTGATTTCCGGGTTGAAACTCGCTAAGGAATTGGGTGTAACAACATTAAACATTTTCAGCGATTCAAAGATTTTCGTTTTCCAGGTTCGGAAGGAATTCCAAACTAAAGGAACCTGATTTGTCGATCATCTAAAAAGGGTAGAAGGTTTGTTAGACAACTTAGAAAATTATAGCATAGCACACATTCCGTGGTCATAAAATCAGAAAGCGGATAAGTTATCTAAGTTGGCAAGCTCTTACAATCCAGAAAAGACATAGATATTCCCGATCGAGGTATTAGAATGCCCAAGCATCAACCAAATGGAAGTCGATCCGGTACTGGAAACCGAGTCGGAAATAGAATCATGGATGACACCAATGAAAAACTTTCTATAAATCGGAACATTCCTGACACAGAAGAATGAGAGACGCGCAGTGGTTCGTAAAAACGCAAGATATGTCAAGCAAAATGAAGTTCTTTATCGTTAGGGATTTTCAATGCCATTACTCCGATGTATAGAACACGACGACATCAACCACGTACTGAGAGAAGTGCATGAGGGTGAGTGTGGAGATCACACCGAAGGTCAAACACTGGCAAACATAATATCACGATATGGCAACTTTTGGCCAACCATAAATCGAGTTGTAGCCGATTATTCACGACGTGCGATCAGTTCCCGAAATTTGCAAAGATCTCTAGAGCACCCCCTAGTCAACTTAAGTTAACGGTGAGTCTATATCCATTCGCTGTGTAGGGGATATACATCATTGGAAGTCTGCCAATCACTAAAGGTGGAGAAAAATACGCAATTGTGGCCATAGATTACAAAATGGATGGAAGCCGAACCATAAACTACGATCACAACAAAGCGGGCTATTAATTTTATGGTTAGGAATATAATTTGTCGATTTGGGATTCCCAGAACCATCATAACTGATAATAGAACCCAGTTCGATAGCACTGAATTCAACGATGTTTGCTAGAAATACAAGATTGATAAGAGATACACCGCAGTTCTCACCCACAATTGAATGGACAAGTCGAGGTAGTAAATAAAATTATTAAATTCATTCTCAAGAAAATACTGGAATAGCAAAAGCCATGTGGGTTGACGAGTTTCCTTTAGCATTATGGGCTCACCGGACGACTTACAAGTTGGCGACCGGTCATACTACCTTCTCGCTATATCCAGATCAGAAGTAGTCATTCCAGTGGAGTTGGAAGTTCCTTCCCACAGAACGACGTACTATGATCCGATGACAAACAGAGCGCTCTTCCTTGAGTCCTTAGACGAGGTTGAGGAAAAAATGGATGAAGCATACTTATGCGCCTCGAGGCACATACACCAAGTTGCTCGATATTACAACAGGATGGTTCGACCCCGGACCTTTTAACCTGGAGATCTAGTTCTAAAATGTGTCTTCCGCCACCCGTACATCTGGGTCGGAAATGGGATGAACTATTCACCATTCAGCGGAAACTTGATACATGACATTTCAAGTTAACGACCGTAGATCATGAGGAAGTACCCAGAGCATGGAATGCCCAGCACTTGCGGCAATACCTGAATTAAGATTGTACTATATCTTTTGTTCTATAAACTATGTAAAATGGCACAATTTGCCTAGAAAAGTCTATTTAATATAAACAAAAGATTATAAAATGGACGTAGGCAATGATTTGGTCGAACTACTATAAAAATATTGTGTGTCATTTATTTTTCCTGCATTTATCTCTTTATATATTGTGATTGTTTTGCCCTGGGTATGAAACATTAAACATGAATTGAAAATTGGGAACAAGTATAACACTCGAACCGGTGAGACTTCGCCTTAAGAAATTAGGTGTAGATGGAAAAACGGAGCGAACGAGACGATCGTTTGCATAATAAAGTATAAAGAACAGGAACACGACGTTCCAAACTCTACCTCTCGTGATTCGAGAGAGAGTATAAATGATGGGAAGACGACGTCCCCAAGGCGTGAAGGTGCACCACGATAAAAGACCACCTTGACTACACTCAAACTGTGCATACGACGGGAGAGTATAACGACATTGAGAACAAGTGCCAAAAAAAAGGATCCTTAACCCACTAAAGGATTGGGGGCAACTTACTGACAATCCTAATCAATCCTGAACAATCCCTGGCCAGACATTTTATTCAAGATTGATTGGGGACATACACATACACATCACATTCACCTGTTGTTTTCTACATAGCTTAATAATAATTTTACATTGCATGGATTATTGTTTACAGGGAAGCTCATATAAAATATCTATTTGATTGATTTGTGATATGATGTGACTCAATGTTTATTACAGTTGCCGAGATTAATAATATTTTGACCACTAATGCATTTAACTGGAATGAATGACAAACTTACAAATATTTGATGTCGTAGGAAAACAAGCTACTTTATTTACATAAGTGCAGGTTTATACAAGGAAACTAATCAAAAGATGTGAGGGTCGCACTTGCTACAACAATAGCAGGCCAGTGGAAAACAAAATGAAAAACTAAGTCACTTGGATTTGGGGGAAGGCTTGGACATTCGAGCAGCCTTTTGTTTCTCTTTTTCTTCCTTCTCAACATCTATGAGAAGGCACTTCTTTGACTTTGGAGGAGTAACTTGGGGAGCAACGAAGGACTGAGAAGCTAATTGAGAAGTGATTGACTTTGAAAGCTTAACGACTATCTTCTGCCCAGGAGCTTCTGAATGGATGGGATCAATGTTAAGGGGTTCTTGGTATCACCCTCAGATTTAACTTTCAGAAGCGCATCAGCCTTCTCCTTCATCTTAGCCAAAGTCATGTCATCAGATTCTCCCGAGCCTCCGGTTACGATAACGTCATCGTCTCCCTCGCCGCCATCATTCCCACCGTCGTCCTTTAGAGCATTTATAATGTCTCCTTCCTTACGAGTCTCGGTACTAGAGGCACCATGGCTTTATCAATGACTTCTTCCCGCTTCTCCTCGGTCTTCTCGGTAGACTTAGGCTCAGTGATTTCTTCCTACTTCTTTTCGGCCTTCTCGGTTGGTTTTTCACCTACAGGACGAGGAGCAAAAACTATTACTTCAGGAGAAAACTTAGGTTCTTCAATAGATGCTCCAACAATATGACAAAAAGTTGAAATGGCTTTAACAAATTAAGGCAAAAAGGTGGAGATACCTTCAGATGACTTTACCACATAAGCAGTAGGAGTTTCTGAAACTATTTTGGCAATTGGGGATAGGAGAAATGCCTTATGGAGTCCCGGATTCTCGGGATCATACCCTTTGATTCGGTAGCCCCGGAGGCAAAAGATGAATAACTAGCTTAGACAGTTTGTTTTCCCTTAAGATGGCACATCTCCTCCTCCATAGCAGTAGTAATAAGTCCATGCTCTTCGGCCAAGCGTGTCGGCTCCTCGCCCTTTAGATATTTCTCCATGAGTTTTTCCTCATCGACGGTATCCACCTTAAGCTGTTTTTTCTCCCATTCAACGACTTGATCCCATATATGTACCAAAGTCGGCGGGTATTCTTTGATCTATGAAATGTCTCGATAGAGAATCATCTAAGCAAAAAATTCTAGCATGGTCTTTCCATATTCATCCAGTTCCTTTTGAGCTCCGGCAAGTTGTGCATTAGCATCCTAGGCATATTTGATAGCAATGTTTTCATTCCCCTTAGCCAAAACTGCATCTGATTCAATCTCCACAAATTTA
Source organism: Allium sativum (assembly GCA_030737875.1). Classification (NCBI taxonomy): domain Eukaryota; kingdom Viridiplantae; phylum Streptophyta; class Magnoliopsida; order Asparagales; family Amaryllidaceae; genus Allium; species Allium sativum. The sequence continues at coordinate 7,231,692 of CM060926.1, read as the reverse complement.
GCCTCTAGATCGGCATTCTTCTTCGCTCACTCTGCCTTCTCCTGCTCAAGGTGGGCATAAGCTGACTTCGGTGTGGCATTTTCAGATTTGACATCCTCAATTTGCTTCTTTAAGTCTGAGCGTTCCTGGCTACGAGCTTCAAGTTCAATATGGTAACGCTTTTGCAAATCTTTATATTGTTTCTTGAAGTTGCCGACTTCACGTTGTGCAAGAGCAAGTTGGGCCTGTGCGTCCTCACTTCTTTTTCTATTTCCTTCAGGATACTATAATCATACAAATCCATTTATTTCATATTGTTCACATCAATTATCGAGTCTCAAATGATTTTGGAAAGGTTTCGCGAGTACTTGTAGAACTCATTATACTGTTTGTCCACCAAATATATTTTTGCCTTGACTTCGTCTGCCCACTTCGAAGGTACTGGCTCGAGGGCAAGAACAAAATGCATATTCTCAAAATGATGATCTGGAAATTGCTTTTCCAGAATTTTCAATTTTTATTTATTCTCAGTGTCAAGTGTTACAGGCTTCACCATTGATAACTCGACTTTTCATCGCTCAGTAGGTACAAGAGCCGTTTTACCTTTCTTTTTCCCTCTATCAGAAACTTTGGTTTTTCCTGTGGGTCAGAATGCTTTTGTGATGGGCTTTCTTGATAATGTTTTTCCTTTGGAGAAGTTGGAACCTTGGGCAGTGATTTGTCTCCTTCACGATGGTATTGATGGCTCCTATGCTTATCAGTATCTGACCGACGAGGAGAACGGGAACGTGAAGAATAAGGACGGTTGAAATCATGATGTCTCCTTCTATCTCTCCCGCGACTATCAATCCAATCATGCTCCGTATCAGAGTTGAATCCAGGCACACTTGAGTGGGCATTTCTGAGAGGGTAGCTATAGCGCGTCATCTTTCCTGCGAAACGACACAAGTATATATTAGAATCAGGATTAACATTATACACAAATGCTATGGTGTGTAGTGCAAGTGTAATGTGTGAGTCCTAAGTGATCCCCCAATGGACCAGAGCCTGGAACTAGGCTTGTTTGTGTAGTTTCCCCGACTTTCACGGGAGTGACATCTTCCTCGAAAGTAGGGAAGAAAGAACCTGTTCTAAAATCTTGCGAGGTATAAATGGCATCGGGTAGAGGAAGACTCCCCAAACCCTAATATATGGACCGGTCTATAAGAGAATCATTGGCTTGAGACTTGGTTGATGGTAGCTTCTTTGGAGAAGTTCGTCTTTCAGGAGCGGTGGGATTCTCTGGAGTAACGTATTTATACCTATCTCTGGCAGGTATATTCACTAGAACATCGTCATGAATTGTCATAAGAGAAGGGCTCTTTCAAAGCGCAGTTGGATCCTTACCCATTGTCGTACTCTCATTGCCTAATTACACTTCTTAGTCGGACTCAACGAGTTCTTGATCCTTTGAACTTTCTCCTTTATTAACTATAGTTACAGTATGTCCTTCGACTGGGGGCGTGTGCACATAAGGACCCTCCCCATGACCTATGCTTCGAGTTATGGAAAGTAGACGATGGAGATGAAGATAGTCATCTACTGGACATTCTCCAATAGTTAGAAATTTTTGATCATCATTAAGAAAACGATTTAGGCGATCCAAGAACACCTAATGCACTTCCTTTTCGAATTAGGAACTGCAAGTAAAAATGAGATAAGCCAATACATTTACAACAATAATTAAAGTAAGAATATCAAAGTCTGAATCTTACTTGATTTGATCCATCACATTCTGGTTGTTGCTTGATAGAAAACCATTCAGGCTTCACATTATCTACTTTGCTGTTGAACGGTTCGTCAATAATCTTCTTTTTGGCACAAACTCGAAATACACAAACAAAGGACGGAATATTTTTTGTTCAGTGTTTAAAATTGTAGAAGAAGCATAAATCCTCGAAGGTGAGATCTATCCCTAGAATTTCCTATAAGCAATGTATAATGTGTACATATAAGCATAGGCATTGGGATGGAGTTGCATGGGGAAATTTTCGTTCGTCTTAGAAAATCTACGACGAATGGCGGAAATGGAGGTATCTCCCCAATAATGTACATTAATCGGCTAATCACCTTATATCCTTTGGGTGGATTATGAGGCCGGTCCGTTTCATTAGCCAATTTGGTTTCTTTTCGAAGAATACCATGTTTCAAACATAGCCATGTAAGCTTGGGATCATCGATTGTTGAGTCAATCAAATCTGAAGGGGCTTCTATGATAGTAGCACTCTCGAATTCGTCAGGGGCACGATTGTCTCCTACTCCTCCTTCCTCTTCTTCATCTACAGAAATCTCACTTCCAGATGATACTCCACTTACTTGAATTTCTATTTCATAGTCCGAGCCGACACTATCCAATACTGAGTCTGAAGTAGAGGGTACATCTTCAAGGTTGGGATTTTCAGATGGTCCTACATTTTCTTTTCTTTCTACCAATCTAGTTGAACGTCATTCAGACATGATCGCTGTATTATCCAAGAGATAACAGAAATTATAGTGTAGCTGCCCGTGTCCCCCGTATGTGTATATGTGCTAATCTATGCTGGTGTGTTCAATACTGAAGTCAGAAAATATAAAAGCAAGCAAATTAGAATGCAGTATAAAGAAAAGTTAGCAGTTATTTGTTCGCTTAGTCTGAGAATATCCAATAGTGAAGGCTCTATTCTACCAGTCCACAAGTTTATAAGCTATACTTGCTTTCTGTTAAGCTATGTGCAAAGTTGTATGCCATAAATTCGCATTTTCAAAATTTTTAAGCCAAGTATATATGATAAGATTAGATTTTGCATGTGTTCCATTTGATATGCGCTAGATCGGTTCAGAAGTCTTGGAGCTAAGGCACTGGTTCGGTTCGGGTGTTCATATATATAAAGACATCAAATCGAAAACTTTCAAGAAGATAAGTCAGGTTGTTTCAAGGCTAATGGAGGGGCGAGGTCGGATCAGATCGACACCTCGTAAACAATGATATCGGCTCGGACCAGTGAATCCCGAACCGATCCGACCCTACTCGTGATCACCGGTTCCTACATTCAAAACATCCTCACAATCTTTTTCAACACCATATAAGCCGATCCGACCCGCTCCTACTCCTCCAACTTCACTGACTCCTTCTTCCGCCTCATCACACCAAGAACTAGGCTCCCTTCATCATTTCTTTATCATCAAGTTAGGAAATTGATATCGATACAAGGCACCTCAACGGCGAGCCTTCCTTGCCTACACCACCACCTGAAGGCGATAACAACGTTTCCATCGATGGAGGCGGCTAAGGCGATTGCGATACTAACTTTTTCATCAATTTAGCTAAAGTGGCATGCATTATAACGGAGATCTAAATACTATTAACTTAAAATCAAAGATTTTGAGCCTACCTAAATTCGAATTAGGAAATTGAGATAAGATTGATCAAGAGGGAATTAGGGTTTCTAGAGAGTAAAAGAATAACGGCGGTAGTAAAAGTAAAGAATAAAAAGATAGAGAGTGATTTATATAGCGAGTGAGGAAGACCATTCATATTCTCTTAGATGTGACAATACGATCCAACCCGCCTGAGAGGAAAAATCACACAATTAAAAGCCTTTCGGCCCAGGAACTACAGCGGACTGGATATGGACTGGGTCGAATAAAGCCAATCCGATTTGTGACATGACTTTTGACTTGATATTTAGACTTTAGCAATGCATGAGAGGAGAAATAAATAAATTCAAATAGAAAGTGTCAAGACTCACACAAACATGCATCGAAAAAATTACCTGAAAGATTAATTGAACCTCAAATGAAATATCGAAATTGAAAATAGAAGAAATAATTCCTGATCCCATGATGTATTTATAGGCCTTGCAAATACTAAAAGACACGACTTCATAAAGCGTCATGACTCAACCAAAAGACACGTCTGCTGATTAATACTGATTCAGAAGCAAATAAGTTAACTATTTTGAAGCACGATTCATCTCCAATAAAAATGTAATTTGAGGGGGGGAAATGTTAACCTGCTTTGTGATCAGGCTTTATAAAGCTAAGGAATCAATTGACGGACACACTCGAGAATGAAGCATGTAGGAAAGAGGCCTACGGATCGGTTTGAATCTCCACAGCCGAGCCCACCTCTTTTACGTGCAAGCCAGAAGACTGGTTCCAGATGATACTCCCAGGTCGGTTCGGCCATCAGATATCCGATCCGTACCGCCATCTTATCACCCAATCCGAACCGCATTTCAGGACTGCATTAATTACACACCACGTTCCTATAAACCCGGAGCGGTTACCACCCATGCATCCATGTTCTTGATGTGCTTCCGTCATCCCAGAGCTCCCGAACCCGAGATTTACGGGATGGGACCCACATGGCATCCGACCCGACCTCGCTTGAAGCCTATAAATACCCCACAACACTCCGTTTTCAAGGATCTTTTGACCATTTGTCTACTCCAACTCCATCATCAATGAATTTCCTCTATTATTTCAGATTGTACTTAGAATCATTGAGTATAATTCTACAAAATTGAAAGAAATTATCGATTGTACTAGTGAGATTGAGTGGATATCATCATTGTACTTGTATTTAATTCATTAATCAGAGAAGTATAAAGTGGATGTAGGCTCGTTAATGTCGAATCACTATACATTTTGTGTTCTTATTGCGTTTTATCTCATTTTCTTTAAAATCATCAATTAATTTGGTGTTAGAACCACTTTTTGGTCTAACGGTATTTGACATATTCTTCATTGCTTACTACTCTGTTTTCTTGATATATTACGAACTTAGATGTATGTCAATGGTACGTCATTGCTTACCACTCTGCTTTCATCAAATTTTACTATAACAAGCTAATTTTATGGACTTATTACAGTTTTAACAAGTTGTTCAACAGATGCGGCTAAAGCTGTTGGTTGATTCTAAGATGATTGATTTGTTGATGCAGTTGACGTAATTACTGGAGTTGAATCACCCATTATGCAGAAACTTGAACAGAATTCAAAACTAAGAAATAGGCAGAATTAAATTGGAGAGAAGTCACCTTCTCAATGCCGAAAATATAAGATCTTCACTTCAATTAATCTACAACCTGTTGCCTATCTAGTAATGAAAGAAATCCGATGACTGACACTGGTATGGCAATTTATTGAACTGGTTTCTTGGTTTTCTTGGTGATTGAATTTGATTTTCTCTAAAAAATTCTACTTAGGCTAAAATGATTTAGATTTGATGCAATCAGTAAATAAACTTGGCGTGGCACTGATCTGAATTAAAGCCAACTCTCAAGTGATGATTTATAAACTCAGATGAGAGGATAAACCCAAATGATGAAAATTCTCTAATGGGTTTAAAATTAATCTTCAAGAGAAGATTGGATCAATATACGAGTTGATGTTGTTAAGCTTCATGTCTCTGATACCATAAAAGAAAAGATGATAATCGAAAATACTTACTATTGAATTTTATTGAGGATGATGATTTTCGAATACAGAATGTTTCAGAGAAAAGGGAAAAATGATTTCAATATATACAAACATTTGTTACAACTGTTTATGTAAGCAGAAAAACAGAACTTTTGGTTTTAAGCACTATTGGGCTTTGTTCTTGAATAACACTTGAGTGGGCTTCGGTTTAAAGCTTTGTATTGAATAATAGTGAACGGTCTGGATTCATCCTTGGTTATAACAGAGTCGCCTTTGTATTTACATTTGCATTTTATTTTCCAACCCGTACATAAAAATAGTTTTAAGTAGACTTTTTTATGTATACATAATTTTTTAAAATTAAATCCCTCCACGCAAGATTCCTTGCCGTTGAATGTGTATGAACATAATTCGTGTGTTTAAGTGTAACGATAATCTATATCCTTACTGACTTCCTTTATTTATCCTGTTGTGCAATATAAAAGGGAAAGTACATAAAACTAACATGCAATCAGGTTTCATAGATTGTACCATGTTTACTAAACTTACCTTTATTTAACCGAAAACACATTTTAGTACTAAAAAATGGATCGATAGCATGCACCAAGCTCCTAAGACAGGATCTATAGTCTTTCTTATCTACATAATAATCGTGAGATGTATCCACTGGTTTGCTCATCAATATAAGGACTTATAAGTCACAGTACTACAATCACATCTACAGATAATTCACCAATAGCTTATGTGACACTCGGTCACATGTACGAAGCGAACGTATAGAACTATACTTATATGTCTTAAGTGTCGTGGATCTAGGTCACACCGTAGGATTAGGCCACAAAGGTGGATTCTAGCCATCTAGTCCACTCCACTAAACATAATATACGAGTACAAAATAATAGTGACATATATAACTAATACGCATAGCCATGGAGTCCTTATCATCGTTAGGAACAAAGCCATACTATCTAAATATAAGCACAAAGCTACATATCATTGTGTGCATCACCTTACATTAGTCACTTTGTTCCTGTCAGCTCACTATCATCAATTAACATTGAATAACCAAATAACATCACCAGTGGAAGTTTGTACACACTGCAGTAAGTATACTGCAGTGTTTCAGCCGTTGATTTCTGTGGGGTCCATATGGACCCCCCTGAAATCTATGACTCACACACCGTAGTATACTTACTACGGTGTGAACAAACTCATGCTATAATATCACAATAAAATCACATATTACTACATGATATTCAAATTTTTATTCACTGCTCATAAACTGCACTTCAACTACTCATTATTATATTTCAAGCCCAAGGAGTAACTGATGAAATTTTAACAAATGTCTTGCACCAATATGTATTATAATTCCTTTTATCCAGATTCCTAATAACATATAATTAGATATCATGAAATCATATAGAAAGATATCATCACCGTATCATACTAAAATCATCAATCAAATCAGTACCAATGATGAATCCCTCACATTGTCGGATTCAGTATTGAGATGATGAGAGATCATAAACTAGGAATTCAACCATCGTAATTTATTATCTCTTAAGTGATGATAATTATTATTTTGTAAATATAACATATAGGCTCACATGCGCACATAATTTTTAAACTAAATAGTTCATTCCTAAACACCTTTCATTCACAAGTTGACATCTTCGAAAAATACGATAATTTATAATTTCCTTCATCTAAAGTTAACCATATCTTCACATACTCTAAATCTTAATATAAAGAAAGATTGAGATAAAATATATGAAATCGATTATCCATATAAAGATAAATGAAAAAACAACTAAATTGATAACTAATAAAATCATTCGCATTATTTTTATCTCATATATCGATACGTATAAACTAAATGTAAATACACATGGATTAGCAGAAAATAAGCTCAATGGTAACCTTATTGTTTATAATGAATAATTAATTATACCATCCATGACATAGTTAACTAATAGTTAAGCAGTAATTGATAAATTTGGATAACTCATCTTAATTATTTTAATTTAAGATAGACTATAAATAAATATTACAAATGGAAACCATTTCTTTATTTTCTATAAACAAATACTATTTCAAAATGCCTCAAGGTATACAAACAATTTTATGCACACATAATCAAATAATTGCATTTATCAAAACTTAAACTATTTATATATACTAGGTTCTCCTATATAAACTTTTTTAACCTTGAAATATCAATTAGAAATAATACTATATTTCAGTCTATAATTTGTTTTAATTTATGCCATTCCGTTTATGATGATATTTTAATATGTTAATATATTTTATTTGCCAAAAATAGAGTCCGTATGAAAAAGATATGAATAAAACAAGTTTTTAATTTAAAACAAATGAACTTGTAAATTTTAATTTTAATTTTAATTTAAACAAGATAAGATTTGAATTGGAATAAATGAATAGAATAAAAGAATATTCCAGATTCGTGTTCAAAATTGTGTTTATACATGAATAGATAAGAAAAAGGACATGTTAAAAGAGTTAAACACGAACAAATTTACATTAAATGTCGTTAAACAAAAGACATGTGAATTAAATTCACAGTGCTCATAAATAGGAGGGAGGTCGACCGTATGCCCTACCCCTATAGTGGTTAATCACCAGGTTCATCGACCGCTTCGTGAGCACAAGAAGGTGACTAGGGTTTTCATACTATTTTCTTTTAGGTTTTAATGTCTTGGACAATCCATATTTTATTATTTAAATCTGAACAGTTTTTATGATCTTTGGCATCTATAAATAGAGCTTTAGATCCACACTCTCAACTCACATTTTTTTGTGGCTATCTTCTTTCATTCTTCTTCATTCTTATCTATGTTTAGATCCTGTCTTGCAAAAGGTTAGTTTCTCTTTCTCATATTCTCTTTCTTCTATTTTGTTCTAGTAATTCTCGATTTAACTTCACGCACGTATATGATTCCTTCTTGATTTCTATACATATGTAAACGTAAAAGGGAGAAGATTGGAAATCATTTCACATGACAGCAATCAAAGAAAGGATTCCGATTAGGATTAAACACAATTTTCTTCTTCTCGGACTATGAGTGAGATCTTTACAATTTTCCTTTTCTATATCTTGTTTAGTAGAAATTAGGATTGTGCATGCTTAGATATTTGGGGATTGTGAAAACCAAATTTTAAACACCTCAGATATCTGAGTAAACGGATGTGTTCATCTATGTTGTTTATATAGTTTTTGGGTTATGGGTGTGAATAAAAAGAGGATTTTTTTCTTATTTCTTATCTAAATAAAAAATAGTATGTTTTACTTTCTTTTCTTCTTCTATTTCAAAAAACTAGATTTAAATGAAAATAATGGATTTATGGTACAGTAAAACATATGTAGTTAAATCCATGTTCCATATGTAAAATAGCGAATTTGAGTGTTATAAACTACATGGAATCTAGATCCTTATTTTTGTATAAAGTTTACAAAAAATTAGAAAGGAAGTGAAATTGGACTAAAAAAAAATACATGTGTTATTTATAAGTGAGCCCCTTTGTTTACTGAAGTAATCTAGACCTAAGATTTTATGCTTGTCATTGGGATATGGTAATTTTGTTGGCCTACTTAATTTGTAAATTCTATCTTACTGGACCTTTTATGCCATGATATGAATTATAGGGATTATGATTTGTTAATCTATATTCTTGTGTATAGGTTGAAATTTCACTTAAATAATGCATTTTTTCATGTATGCTAATTTATTGATATTTACTATTATTTATCATACCTAGCCTATGCATTTTAAACACATATTTATCGTTTAAGGGTACCGAATTAAATGCTTTCACTAGGAATTTGCATGCCTATGTGCGTCAATGGTCCTTACTTAGTACTAAATGACATAAGGATGAGAGGCTAACCCCTCCTTATAGTAGAAGTTTTCCTGGATAACCTGGTTACCAGCAAATATAGGAGGTGGGTTAAATGTCTAGTCACATGGGATATTTAGCATTGTGATATGGCCTACCTCGACAAAGGTATTAAATGGTTGGTTTGCTTTTAAGGGAATTAAGTAGTTGGACTTACCCCTTTCCTAATGGTTTTATCCTTAGGATTAAAGACTGTAGTCGCAATGCCCGCTGTTTTTGGGTATTAAGCGATCTATGGGTCCATCTTCTCTCTAATTGTTTTGAATGGGGCATTAATAAGTGATCATCAGATCCACCCTTAACTAATATATTAAATGGTCCCGAAGTGTGATAGGTAGTTCTCCAGAAGTTGTCTGCTTCCTTTATGTGACTATAACAAGGGTCTACCTAGAGAGAAATTTAAGAGCTCCCAAACAAGTTAGTTGGGTCATCTGTCTTAGAAAAGTATTAAGTGGCTAGAAGTCCATTTTTAGTGTTAGTTAGGTAGCTACGACAGTGGTCCACCTTGAAAGGTATTAAATAGTTGAGTGTTGCCTGCCTACCTGGTGATAAGTGGTTGCATACTATTTCTTATACTATCTTAGTGATTATTTATTTGTTTACGGTGTCTACTGGGATTTAGGTCTTATGTGACTTGGTCTGCTATTGTGTATTAATTAATCATGGGATCCCACTAGGAATTAAGTGATCATGGGAATCCACCCCTTAGTTCATACATGGTAGTAAGTGATTGTATTGTCCACATTCTTCCAGTATATGCATGTATGTGTGTGTGTGGTGTATATATATATATATATATCATGGTAGACAAATATTCATATATACGTATATTCCTGCCTAGGTATGCCCTTGATATTTTCATACTTCCAAGTGCAGGTAAAAGGGTCTAAACTTAAAGGTTTCATTCACCAGAACAATTGTTATTAACCCCTCCTCTTAATAAAACTATTTAGGTAGGGTGTTCTCGAGGGGCAAGCTTGGTGTTGATGGACTTGGCGTCGTCGGCAACTATCTATCTATCTATTATTATTATCTAAATGTATGGAAACTATCATAATGATGTACCTTTAACTCGGTATTTATGACATTGTGACTGTGATGTATTCCGAACTATTCTGATTTTATGATATGGTACATCTTATTTATTATTATATTATGTCCACTCTGTTGTGAGTTCTGATTTCGTTATAATTTGGATCTATTAAATGCATTTCTTTAGGTACCAAAGACCTAATTATAGTGGCACTAAATTTTGATGTACCTTTTCCGGGTTGGGAATTTAGGTTTGTTCCAGGTGAGTTCTTACATTCATTATCAGAGGTGAAGATTCATCTTTTACGCTTATATGTCCTTGCATGGGTTGGTCAGGCAGTCAGCAGAATAGCTTAGGAGTTGATAGGTTGATCGTAAAATCGGTTGATGAGGTTACCATTTATGTGCCAACATCAATTATGTAATTGTCATCTTTGGTATCAGATCTTAGGTTACTTGATTTTAGAAAAAAACTTATGTATGACAGGCATAATTGTTATTTAAAAATATATTTATCAATAGTTTTACTATATATTGGGGGGGTCTGTGCGTGTGTATATGTATACATATATAGTATTTTAAGTACACGTTTCTTTATTTAGATTCTAACTACAAAATATTTCGACCATATTACAAAAGGATGGGCATGGCTTCTATAAGTGGAAAGAATAAATAGAGATAAATTTTGCTTCTTAGAGCTAAGATAGCATTTGTAGGGTCTTCTAGGAAAAGCTTGACCTTAATTTTTAAAAATACCTAAGAAGTTAGTAATTGATTGCAAACTTCCTTATCATTTAGAAACATTGATATACACATAAATGTGTATACTTTATCCGTTTATTAATCTTGTTTTATATTTAAAATAATTGATACTATGCATTTATAGTTGTGTTTTCAAATTATTTATGATGAATGGATCACTTAATTGTTGAAAAGCTTGAAGAATTGGTGTAAGAAGAGTGTTGATTTTTAGAGCTAGATTAAATCTTGAAGAAATGTTGTTGTTCTACCACCTCCTGCCGCATATTTTAAAGATTCAATGTCTTTTCATAAAGACCGCTTGTCTCAAATGTTATGGCATTCCTATTAATGCTCAAAACAATGGAAGTTGATTTCATTTGATGCCTGTAAGATACGACATTTTCATTCACACATGTTCACCTTTAGCTAATTGGTTTATTTGTTATTTTGGAAAAGGGCTTTTGTCCCACATTGCGTAATTGGCCACTTAGTCTTGGCCATATCAACTATAAATACATTGTATCTCCTTCATTTGTAATTACATTAGGTTTTATTTTGTAAACCTCCCCTTGGAATAAAATCATTCTTCCCATGTTCTCTTTAGTTTTATTTTATTTTATTTATGTTTGTTCTTTTATTTTTCCTTTTTCATCATTTAGCTATGTCTAGCTAATCCCCTTTAATTAGGGGGTGACGACGCTTATAGATTGTATTCAATATGAATCACATAGCCAAAAGATGAGGATTTATACAAATAGATCTAGACCTGAACCAAGAGTTAGATCTGAACCTTCATACTCTGTGTCGTTTAAGAGTTATGCTCCTTCACAGGGTATATTCGAGTTCTATCTAACACTTATCAGATTTAGAACTAATTTTTAGGGTTTTACAAATAAAGTAGTGAATCTGTCCTGATAGCCTTTGGTTGTTCAAGAGCTTAGCTTCTGCATAGTGTGTGCTTGTCGTTATTTACATAGTTGTTTCTAAAAACCTAATTATCGTTGATTCACGTTTGTGACAGAAGCATGATTTAGATGTATATTTATTTGTTGGCTACCGATGAGTATTAATCCAATCTATGTCATTATTCCCTAATTGTTTTCATTTATTATTAAAAACTCTCTTTTTGTTTATTTTCTGTTATTTTTAAACAATCAAAATTTCGGAATAACTTGGTTGGGTATATTAGTAAAATAATTTTTGGTCTTAGAGTTCGACACCCTTTACAACAACCCTTGTTGTTTAGGATAGCCAAATGAATTAAACAATTGTTTGCAGTTGTTAATTTGTTCGCAAACAAATTTTGGCGCCGTTGTTGGGTATCAAAATAATTTTTTTTATTGAATCCTTCGGGTTATATTTATTTTCCTATTTATCCATTATAAAAAACACAAAATATTTTTATTGGTTTCCTTCTATGTTTATTCAGATATAGATGAAACTCCTTGTTTAATTGATTTGGTAACACTGATTGATACTATATTCTCCCAAATAAGAGAAAAAAATACTAGCCAAATTTTCCAATTTCTTTCCAATTGGCTTTCTAGAACTCTTTTCTTTTCTTATTCCTTTTCCGATTTCTTCTACAATTCTTCCTTCCTTTTTTTTAAAATTCTGAAAAAAAACAAATAAAATGTTCTTTTGTTTCCTCCTCTTTTTTTCTGTTCCAAAACAAAGTTCCTACAACAACTCCTACATAATCCTCCACATCATCAACCTCCTATGCAATTCTTTCATCACCTAACATTTCCCTCTTTCACTAATATACTACGCACCCTTCAGACCAGTCACAAATTTCGCCCACCACATATTTACCATTTACAACCATCCCATACTCAAATCGCAAATACCCCAAACAATCTGATCAACCTCAAACCATTACAGTCCCCATCTGTAACACCTCGAATTTTTTATTAACAATAAATTAAAGTATAATTAATTCTAAATGAATGATTTAAGGGAAACGGGTTACACCATTGTGTTCGTCTCGGAATTCTTCTTGACATAGAGCCCGAGTTTGCGTAAATCGGACTCCATATGAAGAAGTTGTGGTCTTCGGAATTTTCATAATTCAATTTAAAATTCAAACAGCCCGAACCAAGTTCAAAATTCGAAAACTGGACCAGAATTGGGGTGGGCTGGAAAATTCCCGCCCAGGACCAGGGTCGACCAAGGGGTCGACCTGGGGGTCGACCTGCCCAGTCGACCTGGTCAAGTCTTGGCTGGCCTGGTCGGGATTTGAGCGATTTTCTGAGTTCTGGTGTGTCACTTGGGCTGATTTGTCACTTTCTGGTTGGCTCTCCTCAATGTGAATGGTCTAGATTCATCTATGATCATCTGACGACTCTAATTAGTTTGAAATTCTATATAAACAACTTGAGTCTCCAACCTAAATTCAGACAAAAATTTAGAACCAGAGCCGTCATGCTGTCGGGAGAAAACTGAGAGGAGCCTCTACTTGAAGAAAGCTAAGAGACGAACCAATCTAATTCAAAATTAAAATCAAAACAACGTTTATCTACCCAAAGGAAAGCATCTCAATTCCGGAACTCAGAATCCAGAACTCAAGTTCGTCATTCGTTGTAAGTTTAGTTATGTTTTGGGATGCGAACCAAAATTAATGTCATGCCTTAGAAATAAAATGATAATAGAATAATGTTTATTATGTTATATGTGGAACTGAATGATATTGATCTATGTCTGTGGTTCTATTTTATTATCTTATTGAATTGGGAATTAATGGATAAGTCTATTCATATGTATACGAACTTTGAGTATAACCTGTTATGACAAGTTGTGTAGTTTATCATGTTATGCAAGTTTCAGGTTGTAAAATCATATCACTATGTGACCAAATGTTAGATCTACATGTTTATGTGTATATGTTAAACCGATGTCATTTTTCAAGTCCACGCTTATCCATATGTTCGTGATTGATTTGGAAATTCACATATATGTAAGTTGATTTAGTGTATGTTGCAAATTCACATATATGTAAGTTGATTTAGCCTATGTTGCAAATTCACATGTATGTAAGTAGATTTAGCCTATGTTGCCAATTCACATATATGTATGTTGGTTTAGTCTACGTTGCAAGTTCACACCTATGAAATTCATGTTGACTATTTTGCAAGTTCACACCTATGATGTTCATATTGACTATGCCGAAAGTGCCAAGTTTACACCTATGTCATGTTTGTGTTAATGAATTTCTTTATGCTAATTTTGTGTACGCTAAATTAGGCTAAATTTTTAGCCTAATATTATATGTTAAAAATCATGCAGACGAAAAATTAGGCTAAGATTGTTAGCCTAATATTTAGATGGGTAACATTGGAAAAAATTGGTAATTATCGGAAACTTGACATAAATTGGTGAAAAAATCACATAGGTAATTTATGGCATGAAACGGTATAAATCATACACCTAAAAATGATGAACTTGGAAAGTGGGCCATAACATTTAATTGTTAACAAATTTACATATAAGAATAAAAAGAACAAATATGTAAATTTAGAAAATACGAGTATGCTTAACACGAGGTTGGATTGAGTTATGATGTACACCTGCCCGGACCCACCCGGCTGTCCAGTAATCACAACAATACCTATCCAATGTGAGAGGTTAAGGCATTGAGCCCAATAAGGACCCGAGGTTAGACTGAGTTACGGTGTAAACCTTCCGGAACCGACCGGCACATCCAGTAACCGTAACAATACCTGTCTAATGTGAGTGGTTGGTGCTTTAACTAATTAAAGCTAAGGACAGACAAGTCAGGATAGTAGGGTTAAGTTAACTAAAACACTTAACCAACTCAACATGTTAACTAAAACTGATGGGTGGGGTTAGGTTAATACAGACACTTAACCACTTAACATGTTTGACTAGAAAACCCTAGTAATGGGGACCCATTTCAGCAGTAACCCAATTAGGTATCATGGTACCCAGAAACTAGGCAGGGTGGGGCACGATTATTGGGCTGATTGTAAGCGGTCAAAAGCGACGGTGGTTGGTGCAGCTGTGTAGGTTCTAACAGAGTGCGGGCGTGCACACACTTCGAAGCAGACATACAGGGCATTGGGCACTAGTAGTATAACCTATGCATTCTAGAATTGTGTCGGACCACCACCATGGGACTTGATACACCCCATGGTGAGACCAGCATCGGTGTCTACAATCATATGGGGCCGTATGACACAGGAAGAAAACATTGCGAGTAAGAGCCGACCGAATAAGGAATCACCTTGTCATGAACACGTGGTGCTAGTTGGGCTAGTTAGTAGGCGCAGAGAAGTAATGGTGAGTGCGTTTAGTATAGTTAATATTTCCTGCCATATCTTGTCTTATATTCTGGTATTTTCCTGTTCTCAGTTTATGCAAGTCATCATCTTTTTATTGTTCTCATGCTAGAATTATAACTAGACTTACCAGACTTATGTCTGACCCATTTTCCTTTCGCTTTCTTTTCTTCTGTTTCCCCCCTCAGGTCCACAGGGAGGAAACACCTTAGCTTAGCCAGATTTTTCATCCAGCTTGAAGAGAGAGAATGTATTGCTTGGATCTCTTTCATTTGGGCTATGGCTTTGGATATTCTATGGGGATTTATGCAGTTTTAACTATGTTTCATGCTTCTTTAAGTTTTATATCAAGGCAGTATTATGGTTGTAATAATTGGAAATTTGTTTTGAGGCAATTATGGAAATGTTTTGTATGAACACGTATTTATGATATGAAAGTCTGTTTGTTTTCCGATGTTTATATATATATGTGTTTATATCTGTCTTGTGTTTTATCTATGACTTTTACTTATAAACCTCCCCCGAAGTTAAGGTATTCCCTTTGTGAGTGACCTTAACGGAGGTGGGGTGTTTCACTTGGTATCAAAACGTAGGTTTACCAGATTAGTTAAAGGTTTTTTGAAACTATTTTCAAAAAAGAAGGTTAAAGAAGCATTTTTTTTCAAGAAAAAGCGTTGTTTTTAAAAGGCATAATTCCCCAAAGCCATGTGCTCTATCTCTTTATCCTTTTGTCTTGAATCTTTCCTTTTTGTTTTAGCATGTCTGGAGATCCTAACCTTCCAGAAGGGGTACCGATACCTGGCTGGTTCCGAAGGTACCTAGAAGCTAGGGCCAATGACGCGGGCCTAGCAGACATTCCTCCTCCCCCAGTGGCAGCGGTTCCTCCTCCTCCTCGTGGAAATGCTTTTGCAAAGACGTGTAGAGACTTCAAGGCTATGGGTGGAAAGGACTTTTATGGAACTGAATCCTTTGTGGTAGCAAGGAACTGGCTGAAGGAGACCAAAGATTTGTTCGTCATCTTCGAAGTTGACGACAGGCAAAAGATACAGCTAGCAATGTGGTTTCTTAAAGACGAAGCTTCTTATTGGTGGGAAGTTACCCATGCTGAGAGGCCAGTGGAAACTTGGGAAGATTTCAGGATGAGGTTTGAGATGAAATTCCTCTCCCAAGCTGAAAGAAGCCTGCAGATGGAGAAGTTCCTAACTCTTAAACATGGAAGTATGACGATCAAGGAGTACGTCAATCAGTTTATTCAGCTGGCCATATTTGGGCTGGATTTAGTAAACACCCAACACAAGAAGGCCCTACGCTTCGCCAAAGGTCTGAATGAGCCTCCACACAGCCTTGCTATGACCCATATACCCATGGGAGAAACTTATGAAAGCTTGGTGGACATGGCGCTACTACCCGAGGAAGATAAAGGCAAGAAAGAGGCAAAGGTGGAAGTGCCTCAAGAAAAGAAAGAGGGTTTACAGGCTAAGAAAACAGACTTCAAGAAAGGAGGGAAGAACAACAAAACCTGTGAAAAGAGAAAGTGTAATTTTTGTGGCATTGTTGGACATATAGTGAAAGACTGCAGAAAGAAGAAGGCGAAGATGAATGGTGGTTGTTTCCATTGCGGCGAGACTAGACACATGGCTAAGGATTGCCCAAAGAAGCGGGGGCAGGGACAGAGGACTGGATCCACTTCAGGGGGATAGGTTCACACGCTGGTGGCACCTCCACAGGAACGAGGTAGAAAAATTTATGTAGAAAGCTTAGTTTATCTCTATGATTATCCAGTTCACACTTTCTTTGATTCTGGTGCATCACACTGCTTTATTTCATCTTCTTTAGTAGAATCTCTGCACCTAGACACTAGTATGGTAGAAGATCCCTTGGTTGTTTCAAATCCAATTTTGGGCTCAGCTTATTTGTCAATGGTTTTTTTGGATTTGAAAATCTCTATTCTAAGTGTTGAGTTTAGATGTAGTGCCTTTGTTTTGGGTTTCTCGGGATATGGATTGATCTTAGGCATGGACTGGTTATCTAGTATTGGTGCCATTCTTGATTGTGAGAAGAGAGTGGTTAGACTCTTGACTCAGCTCGGTAACACTCTAGAAATTTTTTGTAATCGCTTGAATGCTGTTAAGATTAGTTATCTAGAGTCACTTGATGCTTTTGTTGAGAATTTGCAGTCGGTTAGAGTGGTCCATGAGTAACCGGATGTCTTTGAAGAGGTAAAGGGCTTTCCTCCGAGGCGGGAAATAGACTTTCACATATATCTTGTTGATAATGCAAAGCCCGTAGCTTTACCTGTTAGACACATGGCTCCAAAGGAGAGAAAGGAGTTCAGTAAGCAAGTTAAGGGCTTCTCGAGAAGGGGTTTATAAGGCGGAGTATCTCAGAATGGGGTGCTCCTGTGGTGTTCGCCACCAAAGCAGATGGCTCACTATGTCTTTTTGTGGACTATAGGGAGCTAAACAAGCTGACTAAGAAGAATAGACACCCGCTTCCCAGAATAGACGATTTGTTTGATCTGCTTGTAGGTGCGTCGGTCTTCTCCCAACTTGATCTGACTACTAGGTTCCATTAGCTAAGGGTAGCTGAAGATAGCATTGATAAGACGACGTTCAGAACCCCAGACGGTTTTTTCAAGTAGCTTGTCATGCCTTTCGGCTTGACAAACGCACCCGCTTATTTCGTAGACCTAATGAGCAGGGTGTTCAGAGAATTCCTTAACAAGTTTGTGGTTGTCTTCGTAGACGATATTTTGATCTTCTCAAAGGATGAGGAAGAGCATGCTCAACATTTAAAGGAAATCATGGATACTCTCCGTGCACATCAGCTAAAAGCAAAATTCTCCAAGTGCCACTTCTGGAGAGAAGAAGTAAGGTTTCTTGGACATGTTGTGTCCAAAGAGGGGTTAACTGTGGACCCCGCGAAAGTGGTGGCGGTGCAAGATTAGAAGGCACCAAGAAATGCAACCGAAGTCCAAAGCTTTCTCGGGCTAGCAGGTTTTTACCAAAAGTTCATTAGAGATTTCGCAAAAATCTCAGCTCCACTCACAAGGCTAACAAAGAAGATTCTAGCGTTCGCTTGGAATTTGGATTGTGATATTGCTTTCCAATGCTTAAAAAGGGCTCTTACAACAACCCTAGTTCTGACTTTGTCTGATGGAAGCAAGAAGTTCACAGTATACACGGATGCTTGTGGTACGGGACTAGGCGCTGTTCTGATGCAAGAAGGGAAGGTAGTAGCTTATGGTGGAAGACAATTGAAAGTTCATGAAAAGAACTACCCAACCCACGATCTTGAGTTGGCCGCCATCGTCTTTGCGCTTAAGTCATGGCGCCATTATCTCTAGTTGAGAAGTTCGAATTATATACTGACCATAAATTGTTGAAGTATCTTTTCTCGCAGAAAGATCTTAACTTGAGGCAGCAAAGGTGGATGGAGTTCCTTGCCTCGTATGATTTTGAGATTTCCTATACTCCTGGCAAGGGCAACGTAGTAGCAGACGCCTTGAGTAGAAAGAAGCTGACCTTAAGCCCTCTCTTTGTAGAAAGGCAAAGCTTGGAGTATATAGTCAGTTTTGACTTTAGGCCCTCCTCTAATTTTGTACCTAGTTTGTTGGCATTACTAGAAGTACGACCCACTTTTTAGACTCAATAGGGGCCGCACACCATGAAGACCCTCAACTTATTGATGAGATGGATAAGCTAATTAAGGGTGAAACTTCCAGTCACCTCAATAGGTACTCCATCGATGATAAGGGTTGGCTGAGGCAGGATGGAAGACTATGCGTTCCACAAGCAAGGGATTTAGTAAAGATGGTCCTCAAGGAAGCACACCATTCCAAGATGACAATACACCCAGGTGGAGACAAGATGTACAAGGACGTAAAGAGAGTTTTCTTTTGGAGCGGCATGAAGAAGGACGTGGCAGATTTCGTTTCTAAGTGCATGATATGCCAACAGGTCAAGGCGGAACAGAAGAAGCCTGGAGGACTGCTTCATCCTCTAGAAGTCCTGCAATGGAAGTGGGACAACATTTCAATGGACTTCATTGATGGGTTGCCTAGGTAAAGAAGGGGCAATACTAGCATTTGGGTAATAGTGGACAGGCTCACAAAAAGCGCCCACTTTATACCTATCAAGAGTAGAAGGACTGCCTCATCTCTAGCCTCTCTTTATCTCAAGTAAATAGTTCGACTCCATGGAATACCCTCCAGCATAATGAGTGACCGAGATCCCATCTTTACGAGCGAGTTTTGGCGGAGTCTGCAAGAAGCTGTAAGCACACAGTTATGCTTGAGCATGACCTATCACCCCCAAACTGATGGTCAGACGGAAAGGGTGAACAAATTATTAGAAGATCTTTTGAGACTGTGCGTTCTTGACTTTGGAGGGACATGGGAGGATCATCTTCCTTTAGTGGAATTCGCTTACAACAACAGCTACCAAGCTACCATCGGCATGGCGCCCTTCGAAGCTTTGTATGGAAGACCGTGCCAATCACCAACTTGTTGGTGGGAGTCTACAGACAAGCTTATATTTGGGCCAGACATGATTAGAGAGACTTCAGAAAATGTGGACTTGATACGAAGGAGAATGAAGACTGGCTAAGATAGACAGAAATTCTACACAGGCAAAAGAAGGACCGACCTTGAGTTTGAGGTTGGGGATAGGGTTTTCCTTAAGGTATCTCCTTTAAGGAACGTCGTTCGCTTTGGATCCGCAGGAAAGCTAGCGCCAAGGTTCGTAGGACCGTTCCCTATCATCGAGAAGATTGGGAAGATGGCTTATAGAGTAGAGCTGCCCGAAAGGTTGGCTGGAATTCACAATGTCTTTCACGTTTCTCATCCCCGGAAATGTTTACATGAGTTTGCGGAAGTGGTGGAGCCAAGCATTCTAGAAGAAGTTGAAATAGAACGAGAAACAATTGTGAGAAAAGTTACAACTCGAATCGTAGGAACTGAAATAAAAAAGCTACGCAACCGTGAAGTCAAGCTTGTTAAAGTTCAATGGAGCGATGTCGAGGAAGACGCGACTTGGGAAACTGAGGACATAATACGCGCTGCCAACCCTTTTCTTTGAGGGTACATCTTTGATCTCTCTTTTTCCATAAGTTTATGCTTGTATCTACCTTTTAGTGTATCTTCTCGGTCCTTTTTCTCCTAACTCCTTAGGTAGAAACTAATGGATGTAAACATGTATTTGAAACATGTTATGATTGATGGCTGCAAGTGGTTGCTAATGGTTGCTCGTGAATGCATATACACACACCCTAGGTATTAGATCGGCTCATTCACTTCCATATTGCATATGCATATATGTATTTATATTTGTATGTGGTTGAAACTTGATATGTTGTCATATGGATGTCGCATTTGTATGAATGGTTGCGCACTCATATAGAATTATGAGTAGGGAAAAATTTGCATATATAATGGATTCATGACACTTACATGATTCGCATTAAGGAGGTCAACTGAATCAATAGACCGCCTAATTTTGCATTAGATAAGGACATATACACACACTATGCATATAATCATGAAGCATTAGAAGTATTTTAAGGACAATGGACACCTGTGTTTGCTGGTTGAGTAGATGAACGATTGGATGTTAGGATATACGTTCTTCTAGAGTTGAAGATTTCGGGGACGAAATACATTAAGGAGGGGAGAATGTAACACCCCGATTTTTCTGTTAACAATAAATTAACAAATTAAAGTATAATTATTTATAAATGAAAGAATTAAGGAAACGGTTTACGCCATTGCGTTCGTCTCGGAATTCTGCTTGAGATAGAGTCCGAGTTTGCGTAAATCGGACTCCGTATGAAGAAGTTGTGGTCTTCGGAAGTTTCAGAATTCAATTTAAAATTCAAACAGCCCGAAACATGTTCAAAATTCGAAAACTGGACCAGAATTGGGTTGGGCGGGAAAATTCCCGCCCAGGACCCAGGTCGACCAAGGGGTCCACCTGGGTAACCAGGTCAACCAAGGGGTCGACCTGGGGGTCGACCTGCCCAATCGACCTGGTCAGGTCTTGGCTGGCCTGGTCCGGATCTGAACGATTTTCTGAGTTCTAGTGTGTCACTAGGGCTGATTTGTCACTTTCTGGTTGGCTCTCCTCGATGTGAATGGTCTAAATTCATCTATGATCATCTGACGGCTCTAATTAGTTTGACATTCTATATAAACAACTTAAGTTTCCAACCTAAATTCACACAAAAATTTAGAACCAGAGCCGCCATGTTGTCGGGAGAAAACTAAGAGGAGCCTCCACTTGAAGAAAGCTAAGAGACGAACAAATATAATTCAAAATTAAAATCAAAACAACATTTATCTACCCAAAGGAAAGCATCTCAATTTCAAAACTCAGAATCCAGAACTCAAATTCGTCGTTCGTTGTAAGTTTAGTTATGTTTTGGGATGCGAACCAAAATTAATGTCATGCCTTGGAAATAAAGTGATAATATAACAATGTTTATTATGTTATATGTGGAATTGAATGATATTGATCTATGTCTGTGGTTCTATTTTATTATCATGTTGAATTGGGAATTAATGGATAAGTCTATTCATATGTATATGAACTTGGAGTATAAGCTGTTATGACAAGTTGTGTAGTTTATCATGTTATGCAAGTTTCAGTTTGTAAAATCATGTCACGTATGTGATCAGATGTTAGATCTACATGATTATGTGTATATGTTAAACCTATGTCATATTTCAAGTTCACATTTATTCATATGTTCGTGATTGATTTGGAAATTCTCATATATGTAAGTTGATTTAGTCTATGTTGCAAATTCACATATATGTAAGTTGATTTAGCATATGTTGCAAATTCACATATATGTAAGTTGATTTAGTCTATGTTGCAAATTCACATATATGTATGTTGATTTAGTCTACGTTGCAAGTTCACACCTATGATATTCATGTTGACTATTTTGCAAGTTCACATCTATGATGTTCATATTGACTATGCAGAAAATGCCAAGTTTACACCTATGTCATGTTTATGTTAATGAATTTCTTTATGCCAATTTTGTGTACGCTAAATTAGGCTAAGTTTTTAGCCTAATATTATATGTTAAAAATCATGCGAATGAAAAATTAGGCTAAGATTGTTAGCCTAATATTTAGATGGGGTAACGTTGGAAAAAATTGGTAATTATAGGAAACTTGACATAAATTGGTGAGAAAATCACATAGGTAATTTATGGCATGAAACGGTATAAATCATATACCTAAAAATGATGAACTTGGAAAGTGGGCCATAACATTTAATTGTTAACAAATTTACATATAAGAATAAAAGGAACAAATATGTAAATTTAGAAAATACGAGTATGCTTAACCCGAGGTAGGATTGAGTTGTGATGTAAACCTGCCCGGACCCGCCCGGCTCTCCAGTAATCACAAGAATATCTATCCAACGTGGGAGGTTAAGGCATTGAGCCCAATAAGGACCCGAGATTAGATTGAGTTACGGTGTAAACCTACCCAGAATCGACCGGCACATCCAGTAACCGTAACAATACCCGTCTAATGTGAGTGGTTGGTGCTTTAACTAATTAAAGCTAAGGACAGACAAGTCAGGATGGTAGGGTTAAGTAAACTAAAACACTTAACCATCTCAACATGTTAACTAAAACCGATGGATGGGGTTAGGTTAATACGGACACTTAACCACTTAACATGTTTGAGTAGAAAACCCTAGTAACGTGGACCCATTTCAGCAGTAACCCAATTAGGTATCATGGTACCCTGAAACTAGGTAGGGTGGGGCACGATTACTGAGCTGATTGTAAGCGGTCAAAAGCGATGGCGGTTGGTGCAGTAGTGTAGGTTCTAACGGAGTGCGGGCGTGCACACACTTCGGAGCAGACAAACAGGGCACTGAGCACCAGTAGTATAACCTATGCATTCTAGAATTGTGTCGGGCCACCGCCATGGGACTTGATACACCCCATTGTGAGACCAGCATAGGTGTCTACGATCATGTGGTGCCATATGACACAGGAATAAAACGTTGCAAGTAAGAGCCGATCGAATAAGGGATCACCTTGTCATGAACACGTGGTGCTAGTTAGGCTAGTTAGTAGGCGCATAGAAGTAATGGTGAGTGCGTTTTGTATAGTTAGTATTTCCTGCCATATCTTGTCTTATATTTTGGTATTGTCCTGTTCTCAGTTTATGCAAGTCATGATCTTTTTATTGTTCTCAAGCTAGAATTATAACTAGACATACCAGACTTATGTCTGACCCATTTTCCTTTCGCTTTCTTTTCTTCCATTTCTCCCCCTCAGGTCCATAGGGAGGAAACACCTCAGCTTAGCCAGATTTTTCATCCAGCTTGAAGAGAGAGAATGTATTGCTTGGATCTCTTTCGTTTGGGCTATGGCTTTGGACATTCTATGGAGATTTATGAAGTTTTAACTATGTTTCATGCTTCTTTAAGTTTTAAATCAAGACAGTATTATGGTTGTAATTATTGGAAGTTTGTTTTGAGGCAATTATGGAAATGTTTTGTATGAAAACGTATTTGTGATACGAAATTATGTTTGTTTTCCGCTGTTTATATATATGTGTTTATATCTGTCTTGTGTTTTATCTGTGACTTTTACTTATAAACCTCCCCCGAAGTTAAGGTATTCCCTTTGTGAGTGACCCTAACGGAGATGGGGTGTTTCACCATCAAAAACCCAAACCGTCCCTTTTGCCCCATCATCCCAAACCTCACGAAAAAACCACATCTCTACTCCACAAACTACACAACAAACCATTCCTCACTACTGGTCACCATACAACAAATGCACCCCAAGACAGACCAACGCCAATCTCCTTACAAATTCCATCATCTGCTGACCCTTATACACATACCCCTACCATAACATCACCCACTGACCATCCAATCTTCATCTAAACCATGCCCTTGAACCTCAAACTGTTAAACATCAACCAACCATACATCCTTCCTTTTCCACTACTGTTATGCACAACAACCCGTTCTGCAGATACATAACTTGCCTGCATTCCGCAAACAATCCATTTCATAAACTTGCATGTCCAGGTAACTCCTTTACCACATCATCTGCCCAAATCCGCAACTTCAACCTTCAACCACCATATTTTTGTCAACGCCATACCCTCCCAACCTCCACACCTATTGTTCATCTATTACCGCTAAACCCCAACTGCAAGCCGAACAACAACCTTAAACAACCGTAAGTTCTTCCGCCACCTTCTCTACTCCTCATCTTCATTGCAACCACACCTTTTAACGAACCACCAAAAAACCTTGCTTCCTGACAACCACGCTCACCCAAGCACCTTCACCATGACCAATTCGCCCCTATAAGAACCCGAATCAAACACCATAAATCTGACTGAACCCAAATTTGCAAATTCCCCAATTGCAAACTTCACCACCAACCAATCAAACGCTAAACACCACATCCGCACCTCCAAATCTCCATTCACAACCGA
This sequence comes from Allium sativum, assembly GCA_030737875.1. NCBI lineage: Eukaryota > Viridiplantae > Streptophyta > Magnoliopsida > Asparagales > Amaryllidaceae > Allium > Allium sativum. The sequence goes on along the minus strand of CM060926.1, from coordinate 7,206,795 downwards.
TTTCGAACTCACAATTTGTTTTTCTATTTCCCCCATTTTTAGCATTTTCAATTATTATTTTAATCTAGGAGAATCCGCCATAATTCGGTTTTGTTTTTATCAAAGCTTAACAAGGTTGGTAAAATTTGGGTATTAGGCTTGTTATCTTAGTTGGGCTTGATAATTTAGCTAGGATTTGTAAAACATTGGTTATTTGGCTGACTTGATCTGATTGTTTTGTTGTGAACATAATAAAGCTTTTGTTTCACTTTTAAGAAAATTATTCCAAAGGAAAAAAAGTATTGCCCTGTGTTATTTCAATTTCATGTTGCAAATCAAATGGATTGCGTACACAGTGTTTGCTTGCTAAAAAAAAGTGCTGCTAAAAAAACTACCAAACCCAAGGCCAAAGGATCAAAGAAAGAAGGTGTTCAAGCATCAAACAGGGAATTCAACAACCAAGCGTTTTGCAAGCAAATTTGAATTATTGGAGCTGTTGCACACCAAATGGGGTTGAATGCGATAGCGCTACCCAGTTGCACTGGATGGAATGCCAATCTAAGTGAGTGATTTCCAAACTCTACAGATGCTCTGATGTAAAGAAAACTATATAGAATTTTCTTGTAAAAAATTTCTGCAGGTGCCACGGCTTGCTTGTAAAAAATTTATTTCTGCAATTTATTATACTGTGTTTGTTCTGTGATTGACTATTCTTCCTATTGATGTGTGGTTGGAAATTTTAAAACGAATGTGGGATAAATTGGATAGTTTGTTTTTGAAATTAATTATTTTTGAAGTCAAATCGCGAATTCCCCAAAGTTTATAAGACAAAATATTCATTAAATTGACAATTAGGATTGGTACTCTCTGAGGTGTCTAAGGAACGGTAGAGTATAAAACTCAAACAGGTTCTTAAACCTTCAGTCGTGTTTCTACGGTGATTTGTGGCACACTGATGATCCCTGTCCGAACTTGCCTAGACTTGTATTCGTATAATCTGAAGTTGTTAATTTTAACATATTTTTTTTAAGAGCTTCTTTAGAGCCACAAGTTTTGCAATTGATTTTTCGATGAAAAACTCTCTTCTTCTAGTACATGCGCGCTTGCCCCATCTACAAATAAAATTGCAATTCTTTTCAAAATTTAAATGATTTTGGCTATAATTCAAATCAGAATGAATTTCAAGCTGAAAATTTTTCAATTGAAGAGAATTTATCTAAGGTGAGTCAACTGGTAGCCCAAATGACTAAGCAAAGTGCTGGAAATCAAAACAATTTCAACACGGTTTTCAACTATCAAAACCAAAATGATTTTCGTAATTCGAGTGGAGATATAAGTTTGGTTATCGAATATGAAAAATGTGTTGCGTACAAGCTAAATTTCTGGCGATGTTATTTGTGGAAAATAAAGAATGGACAACTTTTTAGAGATAAGGTGGATGAATTTTTAAGGTCAACTAGTGAGGTACACATAGAAACGACAAATTTAAACAATAACATCTTGAAGTCTGATGTGTCTACCAATTTTCTTGAAGAAAGACTGAGTGAAATTGACCAATTAATGCATGAAATTTGGATTTGTCGCGAGGAAATCAAGGAATGGTGCGAACTTTAGATGAAAAACAAAACCAAGAAAATAAAGCCATCGAAACATGCATTTGATTCAACAACAGGCTCGATACACTATTGAACTTTGGCAAAATATAAAAAATCAACTACTGGAGGGAATTGATGACATTGATGAATTCCAGGATTTCATGAAACTTGGCTTGACTTATCTCGAAGAACGAGCTCCAAAAATAACAGAAAACAAACTGATTTGCATTGACATTGTGGGGATAGTTTATCAAATTGCTCTTCTTCAAACTGAAGTTACGAACTTGTACAACATCTATAAATCCCAATCTAGTGACAAACAAGTTTCCACCAACGATTCTTTTGAAACAATTAATCAGCCAGTAACTTCGTCACAACATTACATAACGATAATTGATGATTATGATGATATTACTGTTGATGAAAATGAAAATTTTGAAAAATCTCTTGTGCAAAACACTGATTTCGGAGAAGCTGAAATTCAAACTCAAACTGATGCTTCTACTGAAAATTCAACTTTTACTGAAATCGAAAATTTTCAACTAACAACTTTTGAAATTGATGAAAATCTTAATGCAGTTGTTGAAATCTCTGTAATTGATTCGAATTTAAATTCTCTTGAAAACGAAGACATCAATCTTCAATTTGATCTTCCTCTCTCAGATTCTGAAAATTTTGAAATTTTAGCAACTTTAGATTGTCAACTTGTAAGAAATGACGAAGTTGGTAACAACTGTTTAGGTGAGGACGACTTTGATTAGCGAAAACTTCTTGAACTGACTGACGATAATGTGGTTGGGTCCGAAACTGAAAATGAAACGTTTAAACACTTTGAAATTCTTGGGGTTGAAAACAACGAAACTATCGAATGAGATCTTAAACACAATGACAATTTTCTAAGACTGTTGAAACTCCTTGTGACTTGATCGTTTCAACTGAACCTCACTGTGATCACTTGTTTTACAATGATAAATTTCTACAATATATGAACTCTTTTTGGAATAAAACAGTTTTTGAGAAAACACAATTTCGAAATTTACTGAAAATTCATTTGTTTGGTTTAACTTTAGGTATACGAATGAATATTTAGTCAACAAAATTTCAACTATCAAAGCAAAATTGAACAATATTTCTCAAAACAAGTGTGAGGGTGAGAATGGTGCAAACATCTCTCAATTTATACATCATCTGAACAAATCAAACTTTGTTTTTGAAACTTTTATTGAACCCCGGTCCGATGACCTCTCTTTATTTGCTATAGAAATTCAATTCGATTTTCGGATCAATTGTAAGCACAAAATTTTGAAATTAGCAACTCAAACTTTTGAAAAACAAAATATATTTTTCCAAATCTGAAATGTAATATAAAATCCTTTATTATTTTGTTTTCTGTGCTTTGTCTCATAATCTTAATGAGGCTGATCCATTGGTCCATTATGGATCGATTCATCTATTCGATGACTGCGTATTTTCTACATGCGTATCCAGTAAGCCATGCTTACCTTCTTATTTGATTTCCCTTTCACTAAGATATGTCTGATTAACGACTATGAGGACACAGCCACACTCAAGTGTGAGGGGGAATTTACATTACATCATCAATCAAATTTTATGAACTAGGTCATTCGTTGAACAAGGACAAACTTAAATTTCATAAATAACACCTTCGTTCTTTATTGATAAGTTGAATTGTTGGGTGATGGGAATGAACATTATTTATTCATTGAGTCGTAATGTGCCTTTTTAAGATGCTAGCTTGAGATTGTGTAGACATTATCGTGTTGTGCAGTAAGCGTATCAACCCTTGTTATACATGTTAGAATGTGCAAGTAAAAATAATCAAAAAAAAATCATCAAAAAAAAAATTGATTTTGCACCTACATTTATTGGATTTTCTGAGTTTGTTTTCATGCATAATATTTTTTCTCACTCAAATTTTCAAAGTTGTAAGTTCTAAATTCCACTTGGCCCACTTAAGGTGAAATGACTCATTGTAGTGTTCTTCTTCAATACCCCACATTATTCAAACCCAAGTTTTAGTCGATTTACATCCATGTTTCGACAAGCTTTTCTTATATTTGAATACTCAAGAACCATTTTTATTGTTAAAGGTTAGAAAACATCACTTTTACACCAATATTACACTACCCACTCTGTACTTGTTTTAAGGTAGGATAACCATATACCACATCGTATTTTATATGGGTAATCTATCTTACAAAACTTTGCTTATCTTTCCTTTTAGGTTTTTATATAACATCAATCTAGACTTGTGTGTTGAATTAGGGTTATAGAAGTAGAGTAACTAGGGCATAAAACTTTCCTTTCATGATGTGTTGGTTATGATTCACTTAGTAGAGGAGGAATCAAATGAACTAATACATGGTATCATTCCATTCTGTCTCCACTCATCATTCATCATGCAAAAAAGAGAAAAAAAAAGGAAAAGAAAAGAAAAAGCAAAAAATGCAATGAAGAGAAAATCTCTCAAAATAAAATACTTATCCATCATTTTTGACTATAATGCATTCATTTCCATTCTATCCACATCCATCATACCGTACTTAGAAGCGAGGACTGTAGTTGAAGAGATGAAAGGAAACAAAAATGTTCATATGTGTCTTTGTATTACTTTATCTTTTGTTGCTTGAAGTTCAACTAATAAACTTGCTCTCTTATCAATAACATTTTTAGAACTTGCAAGTTTGAAAATTTGAGTAAGAAAAAAATATTATGCATGAAAACGAACTCAGAAAATCCAACAAATGTAGGTTCAAAATCATTTTTTTATTTGATGATTTTTTTTTTCTTTTTTTTTTTTGATTATTTTTACTTGCACATTCTAACATGTATAACAAGGATTGACATGCTTACTCCACAACACGACTAACGTCTGCACCATCTCATGCTAGCATCTTAAAAAGACACATTACGACTCAATGAATAAATAATGTTCATTCCCATCACCCAACAATTCAACTTATCAATAAAGAACCAAGGTGCTATTTATGAATTTCAAGTTTGTCCTTGTTCAACAAACGACCTAGTTTATAAAATTTGATTGCTGATGTAATGTAAATTCCTATTAGGGACACCTAAGGGTTTAATGACATGTTGCATTAGAAGTAGAGTAACATGAGGATTAAAACTCCCTATTTAGTAAGAGGTACGTGAGGATTAAAGCATCTGCTTATTGGTTACTAATGATATGATAAGGAAGGAATAAAAAGAAAGAATTTGAATTTCAAATGGATGTCAGTTATAATATCCTTATGCATGATAAATAAGTGTGCTAGGTTTAAGTAAGTTGCGGAAGTAAATATTTTGATAACAGAACAAAACTTCGATATTGTAATGGGAAACTTAAAAATAACAATGATCACTAAGAGGAAGGATACAAGAAAAAGAAGATATAAATAAGGCAATTAAGACTTATTATAGGAAGATGTAAATATGTAGGTAGGGAATAAATGTCCAATGGGATAAACGTTATATAGAGATGAACTAAGTGCGTTTATAATAGCAGTAAATAGGGATGTTAAGAAATAAAGTAATATAATTATAGGAGAAAAGAATATGAGGAAATAAACAACTTCCATAGAAAGATGGACATTAATTCCCTGTTAAAAGGGTAGTAAATGTGGCATGATAAAGTTTTAAGGAAAAGAATAAATATGTTATATTTGACAAAAATTTCAAAAATAATTTTTAGATACACCACCAAATCATTTTGTAAAAATAAAATTTTGATGAAGATGTGAACCTTTTGAGCAGGTAGGTCTAAGTTACGAAAATTTTCCTATTTGAAAACGAAGTTGAATAGGGATTTTTTTGCAAAAGTTTTGTTTTATAAATTAATAACTATAAAAGTTTACATTCATTAGCCTCAAAAAGTTTAAATTTATTAACTAACAGTTTCCAACTTTTCTTTATTTTACTTTTATATTTGCTAAGTTATGGTTCACTTGAAATAAATGAAAAAAAAAAAAAAGATTCTTTCCTTCAAAACTCTGTACTAGCTGTGGCGAAAGAAGGGAAATTTTTTTGAAAATAAAGGAGATAAATGTGTATATTATATAAATGTCTGATAGGATTGACGGAGACGATATATCATTTAAATAAAATGGTAGAGAATTAATTATTGGAATTTAGATAGGAATGGAATGGTTAATATTCTTCCAGTAATATGAGAAAGTAATAGGAACAGAACATAAGTTGCCATTGATTACTCAAGGTATGGTTCAGTAATTTATGACTATTCAGTGGATTTTGAAAGGCATCCTTATGATGCAAATAAATTAGAACAAATAGTTCTTTTTTGACTAAATTTATTTTGAATAAATTGAATGTTTTCTTTTTGATGAAGCATTCATTTTTTCCTTGAATAATGCTGGGATTCAACTATTTTTTAACATAACATAATATAATAACCAAAGTAACGATCAACAAAGCTTGACCGCTAGCCAAAGAGGGTGCCCGCGCACATGTAATGCAAAACACCCAATACAAAATTGATCGATACAAAAACCATCACTCCAAAACAAAAGGAAGCGCAAATAAAAGCAAACACACAGAAGAAGCGCTTCCAACTATGACCAAGGAAGATCAAGAACCACCAATAGAGCCAGCAACAAATACATATCCATAGGGTCACAAAATCGCAAGCCGGAGGACCAAGATCAGCACAGGAGATATAACAAAGCGGTCCAAGCCTAGTGCATGCCAAAGTGGACATCAAAGACAAGGATAAAGGAGCGCCACTAGGATACATCAACCCAAGCTCTCAAGAAGTACAACAATCAACACGATCGGTGGAGTTGAGAAGAAGCAGGCGACATAACTGGAAATGCATAACCTCAAAGACCATGAAGACACTTCAACAAACACTAGATGAAGTTGACCAATGACCATACTACATCAACTAGAAAGATTCAGTACCAGTAGCTCGAGCAGATGAAAGCAGAGCCGACCCAAAAAAAGTATAGCAGAAGATGGCAGCAAAAGCTCCACTGCAACTCGTAAGCTCTAAAATTGGCTCCGTAGCAGGCAAACCATTCATGGAGGCAAGAAAATTTCGCAAAATTGAGGTGGGCTCAGGAGCATCACCAATTTGCCACCAACAGAATCAATAAAACATAATCCAAATTGCCATTAACATAATCAAGTCATAGTTCAAGCAGAGCCAGCTACTGTGAAGGATGAGCACAGAACCAAGTATTCAAGATAGAGAAAGCACCAATCCTTCTCAAAGCAGCGAAGGCCACGGGATAGATAGTAGTGTAGCCAGGTGACAAATTATGATAACACAACCTTTTCAGACCAAACAAGCAAAGGCGTACAGCCTTTCCAGACCAAACTCAAAAAGAAAGCAAATACTTTACAGATAACAAGCACAACCTTACCAACAAAGTGATAACGTTAACTCATACCGAGACTGTTTTGAGACTGTTTTGAGCTCGTGAATAAACTAAGACAAGCATTGTTTCTAAGCAACTTATTCATAGTCCGAGGTAGATATGAGCTCAGGAACGTCAAATTAGGTGGAAGAGAGACTGTTTTGAGACTGAGCAACGAAATCGAGAACTGTGTCTTGGGAAAAGCGTTGGTGAGCTCGTGAATAACCACAAGAAAGAAAGCTAGGTCAAGAGAAGAGAGAAGGAGAGAGAGGTTGATTGAGGGAGAGGGGGGAACAAAATTAAAGCAGGAAAGATGAGAGATTAAAGTCCCCATGAAGCATTCATTGACAGTAAAAACATTTCAAAATTCAAAACATAAACTAATGTCAGAATTAAAATGAGTAGGTGTTCATATGGTAATTAAAGTTTTAGACATAATTGCATAATAAAGTTGTAGATAGATAACTTTGATTTTGAATGAGGCTTGAAAAAGTGTATTGATAAATACATAGCAAAAAATTACAATAGTAAATGATGTTAAACATTATTAGAGATCTTAAATATCACTTTAATTAAGTTTTGATACTTAAGAGTGAAGATCCTATTTCCAAAACAAAACGAGTATTTAGTTTGCTAGAGCTTAAAAAATTTGAAAGCTGACATTAAAAGGTTTTAAATGTAGATGATGTTGGAAAAAAGAGAAATTACTTTTATTTTGAAAATTTAGGAATATGAACCTTTAATAAATGCTTCCAAACCGTATAAATTTAAAGAGGTCTTTAATCTTCACGAATGTAACATTTTGGAAGAAATATACAGATTCTTAAGAAAGAAAGTTTTACTTAAAAGGATGTATGTAACTATATTAAGTCTTGTGCTAATTTAGAAAATAAGATACATTAAACGCATTGTTAAACAGTTGCATTTTTAAACGAAAAATGAAAATTTAATACTTTAGGTGTTAATGAGACGTTAAATACTCATTTTTGAATTCAACAAATTTTAGTGACTTGTTTGAAAAAAGTATGTATATAGTAATGATAAAAATAGCAATAGTGTGTAAGTATTTTCATTTTAAATAAATGCTAAAATAACAACAGTGCTTAGACAGTTGTAGGTTGCTAATCATTCGCGTAGGTAAAGGCTTAGCCTTGTCCATGCTAGCTCTTATAAGTATATCATTGATGTATTATTTTTGTGATATGAATATTTCTGAATTAGATTTCCTGTTGATGTGAATGCCTTGGAAAAAAAATTAAGTCTCCTAGATCTTTGATGGCAAAGGCCTTGTCTAAGAGTTGTATTACTTGTTTGATTTCTTCATCATAGTCTATTGTAGTGAGGATGTCATCCACATATACAAGTATGTATGTGGCATTCTCTTTTCTACTTCTAGCATATAAGGAATTGTCTGACTTGACTGCATCAAAACCCATTTATATGAGAGTATTTTTTAGCTTTTCATATCATTCCCTGGAGGCTTGTTTTAACCCGTATATAATCTTGTGAAGTTTATAAACAGACTGATTATTGCTACCAGCAGAGTACCCCTTTGGTTGCTCCATGTAAACTTCCTCTTATAAGTCTCCATTTAGGAATGCATTATGCACATCCAATTGCTTGATTTTCCAGTTCGTATGTAAGGCTAGTGAGAGCATTATACGTATTGTGGATGGTTATACAACTGTTTGGAGAATGTCTCATTAAAGTCAAACCTATATTGTTGCCAGTACCCCTTTGCAACCAGCCTAGCCTTGTATTTGCATCTCTCTTAATCTTGAATGTTCATTTGCAGCCTACTATGTTTTTGTGCTTAGAAGGATTAACAACGCTCCATGTCTTGTTTTTCATAAGTGCATTGTAACCTTCATCCATTGCTAGTTTACATCATTTGTCCTTAATGGTCTGCTCATATGTGATTGGTTCTATGTTATTTAGTGATGCAGTGTGGATCTTTAGCTTGAAAATGGCACTCTTGGCCCTGATGATCATGCGATGACCAGTCTGAGCTAATTGTTGAGGCTGGCCCCCTCCTTGATCATCAGTTTGTTCTTTCGGGATGAATTATATCCGCTGTTGTCACTTGGCCATTTGTAATGACCCGGATATTTGACGGTGTAATAATTAACTTATTTAATTATTTTAAAAAAACGAATATATTATTTAATCGACGATGTTAGAACGTATAATTATATTATAATTAAAATCGAGTTTGAAATGGCGCTGCAGTTCGTAATTTGGCGATTTGAACTTCAACTGAATGTACAAGATTCGTTTTAAGCCGGATTTCTGTGAAACAAGAAACGTGTGGAGCTGGTGGAGTATATCTTTCTAGTGGAAAAGAAAAATCAGGATTTCGTCGTGTAGATTTTGAGATAGGTCCAAATCAAATTTCAGAATAGTCGCTATAGAATCGTTTATCGGCCATAACGGTTATTTCAAAATAACTAGAGATCGGGTTTGAATTTAGAGAAGGTTCTTTTGGGAAGTAGTGATAATTTAATTTTTAGAATTTTATGGTAATTTTTAATGAATTTAATAAGAAACTTTTATATTGGAGTGTTTTGCACCCTGTATCAATAATTTTGGGGTTACACAATATGAGTTAATCTACCGGTATTAATATATATTTGGGATCGGGACACATTGCTGATTTCAACGGTATTTTTAGCTTTGTCCGTAACAACTCATATGTGGCTGTTTTTAAGGAGACTTCACCATTAAGTTAAATATAATAAAATAAAAATATAAGGGTCCAAATTCACGTCTATAAAAGAACTGCGTGGCCTAATTACTTCCTCAACACTATTTCCATGGTCCAGACGAATACAGCTCGCCCCGTTATCGGATTGAACGGCTTAAAACATCCAACTCTCCTTTATAAAAGGATATCATCTTAACCTAATTCGGCAGAAAATAAACTTCCATGGTCAACGCTAAAAGGAACCGCCGTATTCCTTCATCCTCAAAGGAAAAACCGACCTCTCAAAAATCCCAAAAAAATTCGTAGAAAAATAAATAAATCAAAACTTATATATATACGAGATCGCCAAGTCGAGAGCTTCGTTCTGGTGTTCATGTCAAGGGGTGCGACGACAGTCTTAAGGTGTCAAAGGTCTTCTGTCCGATGCTGATAGTTTTTGCGCGAGCTAGGGCTGATTGTAGTTTGAAACGCAAGGGGTTTAGGAGGCTGGAGCACGCGTTCAGATGGGAGAGGGATAGAGCAGCGAAACAAAGGGTGGTAGCGTTCCAGGAGAAATCATTAATGGTGATGGAGCTTTGTTTTGTGGTGTTAAGTGACGCGTTAGTCACTGCAGAAGGGAGGGTATCGGAACGGAACAACAGATGCTGAAGCAAGAAGCAAGTACGGGATATTTTCTGGTGCGTGTGGTTTCTGGAGTTACGGGATTTCTATTCTTCGATTTTGGGAAGAAGTATTAACTGTATGGTGAGGTTTGTTGTAAAACGATATGAAGTGGAACTCATTGGTATTGGTTTTGGGTAAATGGCAAAACTTGGGAGCATTAAGATCAACAAATGGTGAAGGGAAGAGAGTCTGTAGGGGCCATGTATTAATGCAGGGAAGAAAGAATTGAAATGGGCAAGTTTGGGTTCGTTTTAGCGTTATGATGTGGTACTGAGTATTCGGGTGTTGGCTGAGATGTTGAGGTAGAAGGGATCGATGTCAGGGAAGAAGATATCGGTTTGTGTTGGGTTCGTTTTACAGTAGCCTTGTTTAGTGGAGAATGGATGGCACAAGTGGCATTAACGGTGGGAGCTGCTGTAGCGTATTTGAGGAAGATGAAGTATTAACAGTGAGCGGGTATGGACATTTGGGCCGGGATAGAATTTCGCAAATATGGATCCATCGGGATCGTATGGACGGGAGCAACACAGTGGAGCTGACTGGGAGTGGATCGGTGCTCGTTTGAATTGACGGCGAAATAAACTGTTTGATTCAAATCAAACCAAACAGTTTATCGTTATTTAACGATGAACTGCAAAAGTGAGTAAAACTCACTAACTCTCCTCAATTTATATTTAAATATAAATTGTACTTTATTTATTGACTGCTATATATTGATTGTTAAACTGGACTGTTAAAAAGATTTGAGTGAAAACGTAGTTATAGTTAATCTATGTACTGTTAATCAAATATGGTTCTGTACAGCAGGATATTTCATTTCAAAATGAAATATGATATATATTATATTGTGTAACATCTGTGGATGCAGGGAAACAGGTTGGAGGAATCCGACTGGGTTCCTCAACAATTATTTTACTGTTTTTCATATATTGTGATATATGTTGTGATTTATAATCTGTTATTGATTATGGATGTTAGAACGATATTGATCATCGTTGTTTGATATTTTGAATATCATAAGAAACCCTGAGTTGTAAAAAGGAATATTTCAATGTATATTGAAATAAAGGAATTTTATAAAATCACAGGATTTTATAAAAGGAAATTATTTATAAAACAAATAGAGTTTTATAAAAAAGAATATTTATTTAGAAAATAAATAGAATTGAAAAGGAGAATATTTATTTAGAAAAAAATAAATAGGAAATATTTGTAACGGTAAATAGAAGTTATAAATAGGAAATATTTGTAACGGTAAATAGAAGTTATAAATAGGAAATATTTGTAACGGTAAATAGAAGTTATAAATAGGAAATATTTGTAACGGTAAATAGAAGTTATAAATAGGAAATATTTGTAACGGTAAATAGAAGTTATAAATAGGAAATATTTGTAACGGAAAACGTAGTTTATCAAAAGAAGTTAGTCAAACGTAGTTTATCAAAAGGGGTTAATCGAATATAGAAATTAAGAAGTGAAGTTAAACAAAAATTAGAAACTGACTAGAGATTAGTAGGTTGAATAGTTTTCTGAGTATCGATCTGATGTTGGTTTCGGCCTTCGGGGTTTGTACTTAGAGAATTGTTCTCTTACTAGTTTACAGTTAGGGACTAATAGTTGTGAAATGGTAGTGATGCGTAAATGAGGATTGGAGATGTTTTCCAATGTTGAAAACGTATATTTTCTAATTTTAGAAAATAAGGAAATATGAATATATATATATATATATGATTAATGATTGGATCGATAATTCCATTTGGAATTAAGATCGTTGTTTGTACACCGACATGTTTTCATTTGATAGTTAAATCACAGACTATCAAGTTTTGACCATTTTACGTTGTAAATATGGAGAGACCGGTTGGATTATTATCTGAAGAACCACTCCATATTGACATAAGCGTTGTGATTAAATACGATGAAGCTAATTGAAGACGGTGTTATGCAAGGGCTGTCCTGTTTACAGAATAGTGCCTTCGGTTTCGTTCAATCCCAGAACGAACGTAAATGGACGAATGTCTGACAAAGTATTTCCAATGATCGAATGGGTTAGACTGTACAAATATATATGGTGGCCAACGGATTTATTCCCTTCGCATAATATCCAGAATCTATTTGTGCAGATCCAACTAATGATTAACGGGTCTGATAATGTGGCATTCAAATTAATTGTGCTATCAAGGAAAGATAGATAATCGTAGCTTCTTGCCTCACATCCGGTAAATGACAAAAATCGGGCAGGCAGCATGGCTAAGTCGGTCGCTCCGAAGTAGGGTGTATAATCACCAATCTAGAGAATATTCATTTGCTTCTTTAATCTATCAATGCTGTCCCATATATATATATATATACGGGAACGGTTGCTGATCCCAACCGTTGGTGATGTACATTCGATACACTCAAGCGAAATGAGTGGTCGGTCATGTGTGGTTGAGTTGCAAGATGTTCTTGTTGAACTTCAGTGTATCGCTCCTAGAGTACACTGATCGGAAGGTGGTTCCATACCCTGTCATAGTTGGAAATCCATTACCCAATACGTGCTTGCGGTTTTGATTGTATACTATATTTGTAGAACGTGAGATGAAAGCGTTTCTGCTAGATGATTATTATAGTGTAGTTGATAGACATTATTATAATATCAAAAGGTTTTGATATAAAGATATTTTGGATTCTCATAAGGGAAAAACCCGTTCCGTTATACGACGTGGTCTTATGAGATATCGTTGACTTGTTCGAACTGTTTAAAACTGTTTTACTCACACCAGTCCATGACTGACCCGGAGTTTATTTGTTTGTTTTCCCTAAACTCTTGGGTGCCTAATTTGTACGGGCAGTCAAGTAGTCGGGATTTTACAGATACACTTGGAGAGCTTGGAGCAGGAGGCTTCAAGATTCTATAGCCATTATTATTTCCGCTGTGTTGTAAGTGTTGTACTCTGCAATGTTATTGTATATATAACTGTTTGAAATTTTCAAAAGTTATGTTATATTTTATTCGTTTCGCTGTGAGATTCGTGTTTACTCTGATGATGATGTTCTTCTTCTTCTTCTATTCTATAAGTTCTACCTTATCTATCCTCACCCTCTATCTTCTTTCTATTGGTTTCTTGAATTTCTAGTTTAAATTGGGGTTGGACTTGTGTTTTTAGTCAGCTCAAATTGGACCGGATTTTCGGGTCACTACACCATTCATGTTGTTGTGTCCCTTCATATTGTTGTACATAGTCAGTGTGTGATTCATCTGTGCTATACACTGATCTAGTGCTTTCAAAAGTTTGAGAAATGTCTAATAGTTATGGTGATTGTGTTTTCCATCATTCTGTTGTCTTTAATTCTCCATTCATCTAGGGTAGGAATGTAAGAATTGTTAGCTTTGACATCTTTATGCCCTTGTTTGCTGCTTTCCTTTCTACAAAAGGAAAAAACATTTTCAATAAAAACAACCACTATAACAATTCAGGGTTTTTATAGCATACGCTCATGGATTATCCGCCTCAGGTCGAATAGAATTTAAAAACCAAAAAATAATGAATGCTACACATGTACTGGCTTGGTTATTTAATTAAATTATAGGCTATACATTTCACCTACACCATAAGCAACATGGGTTCTTTTCATTATTATACCTCCCAAAATTTCCCTCCCCACTCCATTTACTCTCTTCCTTTTCCAAACTCACAAATACCGTGCCTTAATAAAGAATTTCATGATCTGGTTTTCGATCATCCAATCCATTTTGCATCAAATATCCCTTGATTTCAATCATCCCAACACAAATTTCATGCTAAATCTCAATTGTCGCCACTAATTTCGTAACTGTCAACTCACCGTTGTCCGCCCTTGCTTCCCCATCTTCGATCGTATTTGTCCGGATTGCAGTGGCCAAACCATAGTTTCGTTCTCTGAAATAAATCACTACCAACAGTCCAGATTGCTTGTTAATTGAGTTTTTTTCTGTCGACTATTTTTTTACAAGTATATCGTTGCATATACAAATCTCTGATATAATTTCACAAAACTTGTATATTGTTATTCAATTATGTTTGTTCTAGCAAAAAAATACTTATGTACACTGCATGTTTAGAGTTAAACATGATATATCATATTTTTTGATGAAGCCTCTAAAATCTTTACTTTCAATCGTTATGTTTTAATAATAACAGGAAACTAGTGTTACTACGTTGACAAAGAATCGTTTAGAATGTTCACCGTTCTTTCGCACTTTGTCCTTCCAACATATATTTGATTGTCACTTAAAATTCTTGTCGAGATTGATTACTATAGCACGTTAAATTCTATAGAAAACAATGATTTACTAATAAAATAATTAATCATGTATATATACCATGCCGAAAAATTCGGCTATACTAATCAATTAAACATTTTACTTAAATAAATGCAAAAAACATTCTACTTTGAAGTATTTGTAGAAATGACTGATAACATTTATTTCATATAAAAAGTCAATACTTGACTTTGGATTTCTTTGAATTGAATATTGTGTTTTACTTGGATTTGTAAATAGTAATCTTTTGATTAATCTACTTTGTAACAACCCGCATTCTACGCATCGGAGGATCGTAGAATATTTATTTCTTTCCCATATGAAGTCTTATGTTCATGTAACTTTGGGAAACAACCATTAGAGTCATTTCCCATGTTCGTGATTTTTTTTCGATTTTTAAATGACCGTTTTGCCCCTAGCTGATCTTGTTTTGGCCATAACTTTTGATTGGAAAGGGATTTTGACCTGAAACCACTTCCATTAGATTCGTTTGATGGTTTACATTTCCGTAGAGTGGTCATAATAGCCAAACGGACTTACCGTTTGGGAGATATGGCTGAAATAAGGTTTGGAAGGTGAAAAACTGCTTAACTGGGCCAAATAGGGTGATTAGTGAATAGGCCCATAACCCATTTCGGGATTAGGGTTATGGGAGGATGAAATGAGTTAGAGAATCAATCCATTTTAGTTTTCTAGCCTCCACTTATCACCAAGGAACCCTAAAAATGGCCTCCAACCTCTAAATCATCTTTTAATCAAGGATTTAGCTTAACAACTTCAAATCAAGGAAGATCTACACCAAATCAACATTGGAGCTGCTGTTTAACATTGGAATTCGCATCAAATCAGAGATTTATCTCAGATTTTTGTTTATTTATGGCTAAGGTGAGTGATTTGCATAGTTTTGCACTAATTATGGCTAATTAAGGGTAATTAGTGTTAATTAGCGAATCTAAACATGATAAAATTCTGGAAAAATGTTCATAAATTCTAAAATGATGTTTTAAATCTCTGATATAAATTTGGGTTAATTTGGTTAAGTTTTGCTAATCCTATCATTAGTTTCACCTAAACATGCTTAAGGGAAATATGGGGTTTTGGGTATGTTTGATCCATTTTAACCTATCATGTTGATGTTTTGATGTTTGTGGTTGATTATGCATGTTGCTATGACTGTATGATATGCTTTGTGATTGATTTCAATAGTTAGAATGGTCGAAAATGTCGTCGAATGGCGTAAAACACTTGCTGGAAAAGCTTCAGGAAACAGTGCAGGTTTTCGGATCGGATCGGATATGGTGGCTCGGATCGGATAAGTGAACTGGGCAAGCGATTCGATCGGATCGGAACTTGACACTTGAGAAATCTGGCAAAAAGGAAGGCCATGCTAGCAATATTGGGATCGGATCGGATAAAGGAGGGGGATCGGATCGGCTAAAGGAGGAGGATCAGATCGGAACAAATGAAGGGCGAGGGAGCTAATCGGGGCGGAAACATGAACTGGATGGGAGATGACACCCGACCCGACCCGTAGTGGGACACCCGACCCGAATCGACGCGATGGAGTAGACCCGAACCGAACCGTACCAGAGGAGGACCATGAACCGACGCAACGTAGTGGACCCGACCCGAACCGATGGCTTGAAAGGGAATCCGACCCGACCCAGTATTGACCAATAACCCGAGATGAAAAGGTAGTCCAATATGGGAAGTTAGAGCTCAGGATCCAATTGGGAACCGATGAGTTCACTTCATGTTTGGACTTTGCTGCGGGACATGTGCTAAGGAGTTGTCGACGTTCATAACTTCGATTCACCACTAAAAATGGATGATGGGCTACTTATCAGTACAGTAGAGTCATTATGACTCGAGGGGCAAGGTGATGGTAGCAAGACTACGTTATCAGTGCAGTAGAGTCATTATGACTTGAGGGGCAAAGTGATGCGTAGTAAGACTATGAGCCAGCGCAGATGGGGTGAATAACTCCATGGGGAAAGTGGACATAGTAAAGGATTGGTAAGGCTATAAGCCAGCGCAGATGGGGTGAATAACTCCATTGGGCAAGTGGACATAGTGAAGGATTGGTAAGGCTATGAGCCAGCGCAGATGGGGTGAATAACTCCATGGGGCAAGTGGACATAGCGAAGGATTAGTGGCTACGTTATCAGTGCAGTGAAGCCATTTATGACTTCATGGGGCAGAGTGATCGTAGCAAGGTATGTTGGGTGATCGAAGTGGTGAATATCGTATGCTTTACGCACTAAGTGAGAGATGTGAGGATGGATGCTATGTTTGATTGTTTGCCATCACTATGACATGCACATCCCCCACCTCCGTATCTTTACACCGTTTGATGTGGCACCTTAGAGTGTTGTACAGTATGTAGTGCTAACTCTTTGGTTGCAGGTCCAGGTCCAGGTTCAGGTATGTTTTAGTCTTCCTATTATTGTTCTGTTTAGATGCTTATCGCTCATACCAGGCTTTATGTCTGACCCAGAGTTTTATGTCTCCTCTTGTTACTCTGGGTGCTCACACGAGCAGACTAGAGACAGGTTATCTGGTGATGCGCGAGTAGCTGATTCGGAGCCGGGCAGGAGGCTTCCACGTATGATATAGATATTCTCCCTGTGTCGTTGGTGGTCGCTACTTGGGCATTAGTAGTGTACCTCCTTTATCTTTCTTTTGCTTTGAGACAGTTTGAAAAGTTGTAATAATGTTTAACTTTGGATCATAAGATGTACTTACATTTTCCGCTGCTATGTTAGTTGTTTAAGCTTATGCACTGTCTCACCTGTTTTATGTCAAGTATGTTATTATTATATTTTATTCTATGCGCTGTGTGACATTCTACAGGTTCTTTGTACGTTCATTTCATTCTTCCCTTTTCCTTCTGACGACCCGTTCCGTGCTAACTGGACATGTGTACAACACACCTTTGGGGGTAAATGTCGGTTGGTGCGGGGCGGGCCGTTACACTTGGTATCAGAGCTCTAGGTTGCGTAGTTAACCTAGGGAAAGACACTAGGGAGAGATAGTACGTATATGAGAGTGCGTATTTGTGATTACTTTGGTTTTCAAAAGCTATATGTATATACTACTAGTAGTATAAGAATGAAGTCGCACTGCTCTAGTGTAACAACCCGTATTTTGAATAACATGTTATAACCTAAATCAAGGCAGAATTAAATGTTAAAATCTGAATCAAGGGAAACGGGCTGTGCCATTGCGTTCGTCTCGGAAAAATACGCGAAATAGAGTCCGAGTTTTCGAGAATCGGAGTCCGTATGACCCAGTTATGGCCCATAGAAGTTTTCAGAAACTTCCAAGTTCAAAATTCAATTCAAATTTCAAATTTGGAGCCAAACAGACTGGGCGGGAAAATTTCCCGCCCAGCCCCCAAGTCGACTGGGGAGTCGACTTGGGAGTCGACACACCCCAGGTGGTGTCGACTACCCAGTCGACACCCCTGTCGACTTGGGTGGTCGGCCAGTCTAGCCTGATGCACCTGTTTTGGCTCCTGGGTCTTGTTTTGTTGGCTTGTGACGTGATTTCACTACACCAAAACAGGGGATTCCCAATGAGTATAAGTGTCGCTAGTAATTTCCGTGACACTTATATGCGTCACTGTGAGGGGGTTGGTAATATTCGCAATGCTTATAAGCGTTGGTAAATATTCATTTACAACGCTTATAAGTGTTGGTAAATATTCATTCACAACGCTTATAAGCGTTGGCAAATATTTGTTTCCAACACTTATAAGCGTTGGTAACATTACATTTGTAACAGTTATAAGAGTTGGTAACATGTAACACTTATATTTGCGTACAGGATAGCGTAAGCGATATTTAATATTCATTCAGCTATGATATTATCTCAACATAACAACATGTAACAAAGTCAATAAGAAACAAAAATCGATATTCGTGACGATAACAAAGTATGAACTAAAAAAAAATTCAACACGTAAAAATACTAAATTCAATACATACGCAAATTATAACCAAATAATCATCAAGAAAAAGTATCCAATTGCATAGTAACAACAATACATAATTAACAAAATACAAGACATTTTCATATTTGAAGTCTACAAGTACCTAATGTGAAACTCCAGCCATATAACGAACCCTACATCCAAAAATTTGTGTAGTTTATACCACCAATTTTCCTCTTTTTCTCCACTTCTTCTACTGCTTCCTGCGTGCATTTAATTAAATAGCATCATTTAAGTTTCAACTAGTAGTAAATGTTATAAATTCAAAGTCATACCATTTTAATTTTGACATGCCTTTTGTCTATTGAACTCGATGAAATCTTGCAATTTAAGCTTCTTTTTAAGCCTTTTGATTTGGATTTGACACTAGCTTACAACAGAAGCTTAAATATTTTGGAAAAAAATCCATTGTATTGAATTGACCAACCATGGAAAAAATAAAATATAGATTGCTAATATCGACTTGGCAAAGTCGATTGCATATAACACTGAATCATTTTAATCAAGCTATTTCAAACGATAAGTGAATTTTTTATTGGTTACTAAGAAAGAAGTGACATGTTTAATCCATTTCTTTAAAGATAGACAACTGACTTTTTTGATAACTGATTTTCAAGAAATGACATCTTAAATTATGCATATTTATGCACGACGCCAAAATTTTATTCTTTATGAAGGCAGAATGTTCATATATTTGAAGATAAGAGTAGCTTGGAAACAAATCCCCTTGCATAAATTCATGTTCATATATTTTTACTTTACCATTTGTCAATATATATAATTGATGTCGATCTCTTAGCTCATTACTGTGCCTACTTTATAAAAACCAATATTATATCATAATTATTTCTGTCTATTTAGGATGTAAGGATGAAATTTAAAGGTAAAAATATCTTACAATTTAGTCGTGATAAAATTCTATATTTTAGTTGTATTTTATTACTATTTTTTCCTGTATTTGCTGCTTTTGCAAAGAAGGCAGCTTGAAATTTCATGTTTAATTATTTAGTTGTTTAACCAATCTATGAATCCTTGAAACATTATTGAAGTTAATGTCATCTATCGCTACAGGCTCTATCGGAGGCCCAAGGCAACGGTTTTCATATGTTGGTCAGGCGCATATGTTTTTACTAATGACATGCAAAGAGTGAACATAGTTGACTCTCTCATGCATCACCACTGCTGTCTCCATAATTGTCCATGCTACACCTTAATAAGGTATTGTGCTCATTTTTCAATTATGGTCTGGCAGGTGTTTGAAAGTTACAACAAGGATTACCAGGTTTAGGATGATGCTGCATAAACTAATGAGAAGGGTTTCAGTAGCATAATTAGCACACCATCAGTTGTTGTAATTATGAATTGAATTGTCGTTATATGCGGAATGACGCCGCAAATTCTGAAATTTACAATCTATGTTCTCAGCTTTGTTCGTGATAGAACTGTATATATGTAGTTACAAAATTCAACTAGGTTAAAAAGAAAACTTAGAAAGAAAATATTAATTGAATAGTCTATATCATTGTATGTTAATAGAAGTGAGTACGTTGATATGTGTTAGATAGAGGACATGTGTTAGATGAGAAGTTATATTGGTAAAACAAGTGAATAAAAGGTTTTCAATTAGAGTTTTGCATACCTTATGAGGGCATGAATAAAGAAAATTTAGAACTTGCGACAAGAAGAGCAGGACAGTTTCGCTTTACACGAAGGTCGGAATTAGTCTGGAAAAGAACAAATATGCAGCATAGAAGTTATTTGCTCATTCTTACATATAAGCACTTACTGCACCATGAAAAACTAAGGATGATTGAACATGTAAACATAAGTGAAAGTTATAAATCAAGCGGTTTGTAACTTATATGTATAGTGTGACATGCTTTCACTCATACCATGCTATCACGTGGTTTGTAATGTTTTGTTATTATCCAATCTCATATTGTAATTAATGGATTAAGCAGCGGTTGCTGTTGTGGTATCCATTTAGCATGTAATAGTTATCCAAATAAGTATAATCCCCTTCCCAGTAACCCTTTCTCATACCTTTTTCCTAACGTAAAAACATGTTCTCCTTTCACTAGCTTGCCTCTTTCAAAATACCTATCTGGCATAACAATAAACACACCCATAATTTCTTATCTTCCTATATTTATCCATTTCAGCTTTTACAAAACAACATTTTTGCATTCTAACTATCATGGACAACTACATGCATTGTTTCTTTCAAAAAAAAATCATTTACATATAGGCTACCATGGCGAACTTATTATAGATATGTCCTGCTCTGATAAACAATATCTAGTGTTGTATCTTCAACAATATAATGGAAAGAAATTTGAATATTACATACTAGAAGCAACAACCCGGCTAAGGATAAAAAATCAGCCACTGCTAGCCTGCATTTACAAGAAATGAATCAGCACAGTGACAAAATGAATCATGCACAACAACTTTATAAAGTCATGCCAATTAATTCTAGAACCATTCCTACACCTGCAAACTTTGAACCACAAGTTAATCTGAATGCCTTGCCCTATAGTGACATGCACATAGCCCATATGAATCATGCTCAACAACTCCACCTTGTCATGCCTTCCAATTCTGAAATCACTACCATATCAGCAAAACTGAGCAGAGCCTAAGGCTCAGTAAAACTGGGCCGTTCGACTCAGTAAAACTGAGCAGTTCGACTCAGTTTTACTGAGCCGAACGACTCAGCAAAACTGAGCCTTATGGCTCAGTTTTGCTGAGCCGTAAGGCTCAGTTTTGCTATCTCTCTATTCCTGAATACAACATTCAGTACCACAAAAATCGTTCTTCAAATCGATAATATATGTTTCTTCGATTTCCACAAACTCTAACAACGGACAATGGTTTTCATTACAAGGAACATAACTAAATTGAACAAAATTTATACCTGAATGCGAGCTGAAAGCAAGTGAATGCGAGCATAAATCGAACAAAATCCCCAAAATATAATGTGAATGCGAGTTGTTCCCTGAACAAACTCAAAAAAAAAAAAAAAAAACAATCCATTATTTCACATAGACAGTAACACAAATCGAACAAAATTTCGAATGAAATCAATAAAGACCAGAATGAAATTTATACCTGAATGCGAGTGAATGCGAGCACAAATCCAATGATATCACTCCATTTCAACTGCAATCTCCTTCATTCTTTGAAGCAGACTGTCCAGTATATCAATTCATTTTAGCATATCCAAATATTTATACTCAACAAAAATCAATAGAAAACTTGCATCTCTAAATCATTTTCAAACATCCTATATAAAAAAGAATGATTTAGCCAAACTACTTTAGTTAATTTTTCCACTTTCATGCACATTGAAATAACAAAGTTCAACTAATTCCACTAATATAATTAATTTTGACAAATTTCCAACACTCAACATTAGTAGAGAATGATTAAAACCACCATACACTAAGATCAGATTCTTCTCTGCAGAACGAACACTAAGTTTTTGAATTGGTCTATTTGAATATAGCTTAGAACAATAATTATAATTGGAAAATGATGCTTTTGTTCTTTTATAATTGTTATTTGAATGAGGGTATGGTTAACTGCTTTACGAGGCCACAACTACATTATTGTTAGTGATGTGTTCTGTATATAGTGTTTTAGAAACCTAACTTTGAATTCTTTTCTTTTTCAGATGGAAGAAATGTCAAGTGGGAATATAAACAAAGTTGTAGTTTCATCCCTCCAGTGCCGTTATAACCATATTATCTGAATGGTAATTTAATTCAACAAGAAATTTAAATACAAAAAAATAATTTAGCACTTAGGGATTACTACGGTATTGTGTTGGCTAGCAAATCAATTTGTTTTGCTATTCTATATTACTCATTAACAAACAACGATTGATGTAAAGTGAGAAGAAAATCAAATGAAGTACCTAAAAAATCTGAAATCATTCAAATAGTTCAGATTCGAACGATGAATTCAGATACCTAAAATCGAAATTCAAATAATGTTCGCTGAAGCCAAATCGATTCTCCCCCAAAATCCGATTCTTTGATGCTGGAACGAATTTGGAACGGATTCTAGGATCCGTTTTTTTTTTTTTTTTTTTTTTTTGATATCGATTTCTGATTTAGCGGCCGTTCATTGAGAAAGCGTTGGACAGAAGAAATGAAAAAGGGAAATAGGGTTACTTACGTTAGTTTACCTTTTTGCTCTCAGAAACCAGCTCTACCAACACAAATAAGCGTTGGCAATAGAAAAATTATAATTATGTATTTTTGGCAACACTTTTTTAATATAGCAACGCATATTATTGTTATTGCCCTACAACACAAATAAGTGTTGGCAATTGTGAAAAAAAAGGGTTACCAAATGGTCATTATGGTGTAGTGTTTGATGGCTCAGATCAGAATTAGGGTTAATCCTATGGCCTAAACTAACCTAAACTTCTACAAAAAAAATACCCTAAACCCTACCCTAAATCAACACAAATCAATCCTATAACTAGGTTATGCCAAAATGCTCCTTGATCATGGCATCCATCTTCATAACATGGCCTCCATCTCCTTCATGAAAGTTTGAGTGTTCTAAGCTAGTAAAAGAGCCACCTTTCTTCATCAAAACAAGGATCTTTCTTCATACAAATCAAAGGAGCTTCTTGTTTCTCAAGACAACTTGGAGCTTATATTCATTTGGGGATTTCTAGTGTGGCTTCGTCTCAATCTTGTTTATTTTGTTCTAGTCTTCATAGCCAAGCTTTGTAAGCCCTATTCTACTCTTAGATTTAAACTATAAACTTAATATGACATGTAGCAAGTTGAAATGAGACTTTTGTGTTATGCTTGTCTTGGATTTCATGCATAGATTCATTCATGACCCTTTTGATCTATGTTTGTGGACCTAATGCTTACCTATCATGAACCTAGTACCACTTATGTTGACTTTTGGGTGGAAAGCTATGAGCTTTATGTGGTGATTGTGCATAAATGCAACATAGAACCCCTAATGACCTTGATATTAACTTACCATGATGCAACCTATATGCTAATCACAAGTTTATCACCCTATTTGCTAAGTTTAATGCCATACATGTGTAGATTGGAATTGGACCTAAGTGCAATATTTGCCTTGAACCTATCATTGTATGCATAGATCTATTCATGCCTCTCTTGATCTATGATTGTGGACCTATCATGAACCTAGTACCGTTCATGTTGACCTTTGGGAAAAATGCTATGAAATGGATTATGGCTTATGCATGTTAACAAACCTTAACCCCACGTGTTTCTTAACATGCATATGATGATATTGAGCCTATTTGCTAATTATGCTATTATGCATGCTTGTGGCCAAATCACCCTTATGCTATTATGCATGCTTGTGGCCAAATCACCCTTATGCTATTATGCATGCTTGAGGCCGAAGCACCCTTATGCTATTTGATATGTTTGAGGCCAAGTCACCTTTTATGCTATCATACATGTTGAGGCCATATGCTAGTATGTTGAACACCCTTGCCGCAAATATCACCATGTTTAACTTGTGACAGACTTTGCCACCTTATGCCCACCTTGTCATATTGTTATGTTCCCTCTTTGATCTATTTGCGTTGATGCGAATTTACGTGCGATGGGAATACGTTATGGGTAGTTGGGCAAACTTAAATAACATGAAAGCATGACTTGAAAATATGACATGAAAGTTTGACATGTGTTTATGCTTGAAAACATGAACGTGGACATGACATGTAGAAAACATGAAAGTGGCCAACTCGAGGTTGGGTTGAGTTTGTAGCATAAATCTACCCGGAGCCGACCGGCTTAACTAGTGGCTACACACAATAGGACCCAATGTGAGTAGTTGGTCACATCGCACTTAAAACCCGAGGTTAGACTAGGTTGTGGTGTAAAGCTACCCGGACCCGCCCGGCTTAACTAGTAACCACAACAAAGTCTAATGTGAGAGGTTGAGGTGCATTAAGTAAATTAATGCCACATGGTAGGGTTAAGTCATGGACCGCTTGAATACTTAACCAATTAAACACGATGGTTTGGTAGGGTTAAGTCATGGACTACTTGAATACTTAACCAATTAAACACGATGGGTTGGTAGGGTTAAGTCATGGACTACTTGAATACTTAACCAATTAAGCACGATGTAGTGATAGGGTTAAGTCATGAACTGCTTGGATACACTTGACCAACTCAATACATGGTTAGGACAGGGTTAACCACACTTAACCCGCTTGAAATCCTAATTACGTGTTCCTTTTCAGTAGTAACCCACTTGGGAGTATCATGGGTACCCTGGACTAGGCTAGGATGGGGCACGATTACTGGACTGATTGTAAGAGACCAAAAGAGACGGCTGAATGGTACACCGGTTGTTCAGGCGGACCATGGTCGTGCACATTAAGTCCGGAGTTGAACATGGGCACTAGTAGGTTTAGACTGTGCGTGCTTGAATTGTGTCTGTGGTTTACACCTTAGGGCTAGATACACCCTAGGGTGGACCTTGCACAGTTAACTACATTCCAAAATTAAGCCGTATGACACCGATACACGACGAGTTAGGCTTATAGGGAGCCGATCGACTAGACCGAGTAGTTGGACCTTGATTTAGGTCATCTCATGATGATGGGCCAACTTTGGGCCAAGGGAACATTTCTTGTTTATACTTGACATGGATTAGAATACTAGTACACATGGTGCAACTTAACCTTGTATATGCGATGCCACACTTGATCTATCTTATTAACTTTTCACCATGCCAGTTATCATCCTATGTTTCATCTCTGTTTTACATGTCCAGTTAACTTTATTAGTTTTTATATTAATAGTAGGTAGGACTTACCAGTCTTTATGGCTGACCCGTTTTCCTTCACCTCTTTTCTTCCGTTTCCCCCTCCCCCCCAGGTTCTCAGAGTGGGAACACTAGCACCTAGCTCGGATCTTTAGCTTGCTTTCTGGATAGCTCATGTACGGTTTGGACTTGAGCTCGCTATGGCTTTACCACATCTACTTTGGGGATAGTTTACTTTATGTTATTTCCAGTCTTCAGTTTATGTTTCTAGACTTGTAGTAGTTGGAAAATAATGACTAAGTACTTTGATGTAACTTGACTATGGTTTTGAAATAGTAATTTTATCCGCTGCTTTCCTTACTCTGTTTTACTTATATGTTTTGTCTTGTGATATCTCATGCATGTTTACCTTGTCCAACACCCCTCCAAAGCCAGTGTACTTGCAAGAGTGACCCTGGCGGAGGTGGGGTGTTACATTTGGTATCAGAGCATAAGGTTTTACTAGACTGGACAAAAGTTTTTAAAACTTACCTTTTGAAAAAAAACTATTTTCAAAACCGATTATAAAGAAGTATTTTCCAAGAAAAGTCTAGTTTATTTTAAAAGGCTATTCCCCAAAAGCCATTAGCACTATCCTTTGTTTCCTCGTTCTCAATCTATCTTTTTCTTCGTTTCAGTATGGCCGATAATTTTGCCATTCTGGAGGGTGTACCAGTACCTATTTGGTTTAGAAGGTACATGGAAGCAAGGGCGAATGAAGCCGGCCCCACGAACATTCCTCCTCCTCCCGCAGCTGAGGTTCCTCCTCCTCCTCCCCCTCAGCATCCACAAGCGGATTTCGCGAAGATTTGCAAGGACTATATGGCGATGGGTGGCAAGAATTTTATTGGGACGGAGACTTTTGTTGAGGCAAGAAACTGGTTAAAGGAAACTGAAGACCTCTTTGCTATCTTTGATATAGAAGATCGTAGGAAAGTTCTGTTAGTAGTATGGCTTTTGAAAGGGGAAGCTGCATATTGGTGGGTAGTCACCACCACTACTAGGCCAATTCAAACTTGGGATGATTTTAGGAGAAGGTTTGGACTGAGGTTTCTATCATCGACAGAAGAGAACCTTCAGATGGAGAGGTTCCTATCTCTAAATCAAGGGGACATGACAGTTAGGGAATACGTGGATACGTTTAATCAACTTGCTCGGTTCGGTCTAGACTTTGTTAACACAGCTCAGAAGAAGGCCTTACACTTTGCTCTAGGATTGAACGAGCCATTGCACGGTTTGGCCATGTCCCATATACCCATGGGGGCGACCTTCGAGAGTTTGGTGAATATGGCCCTGCTCCAAGAGGAAGATAAGAGTGGCAAGAAGGAGGTCAAGGCAAATGAGTCTCAAGGCAAGAAGGAAGATTCCGAGAAAGGAGACAAGAACAACAAGAAGGGAAACAAGGACAACAACAACAAGGCAGAGGACACAAGAAAGTGCAACCTCTGTAGGATCATTGGGCACATAGTCAAAGACTGTAGGAAGAAGAAGAGGAAGTTGGACAAATGCTTTCATTGTGGAGAGTCTGGACACTATAGCAAGGATTGCCCGAAAAAGCAAGGACAAGGGAAAAGGCAAACTCAGCGAGCAGGACCCTCTGGAGGGCAGTTGCAGGCTCCCCTCGCTCTTCCAGCTTTTGATCGAGGTAGTGTTTCTATAGAAAGTCATGTTTACATTTCTGATTTTCCTGTTCGCACCTTATTTGATTCTGGCGCATCGCATAGTTTTTTTTTGATCTTGTTGAAAGTTTGCACCTAAGTACTAGTCTAGTTAAGGATCCCGTTAGAGTTTCAAATCCAATTGAGGGTTCCGCCCATCTATCTGTGATTTGTGTGGATTTGAAGATTTCTATCGTGAGCGTAGAATTCATGTGTAATGCTTATGTTCTCGGGTTTTCGGGATACGGGTTGATTTTGGGCATGGATTGGTTGTCCAGTTATGGAGCCATTCCTGATTGTGAGCATAGGGTGGAGAGGCTCATGACTCGCCTCGGTAATACCCTAGAAATTTCTTGTAAACCTCTGGATCCCGTCATGTTATGTTATCTTGAATCCCTCGACTCATCTATTGACAACCTTCAATCTGTGAGGGTGGTCCGAGAATATCCTGATGTTTTTAATGAGGTGATGGGGTTACCCCCTAGAAGCGAGATAGACTTCTGTATTTATCTGGTTGATAATGCCAAGCCAGTTTCATTGCCTGTTAGGCACATGGCCCCGCGAGAAAGAAGAGAGCTTAGCAAGCAAATCAAGGAGTTGCTTGAGAAAAATTTCATTAGGCGAAGCATTTCGGAATGGGGTGCTCCGGTGGTATTCGCTACTAAGGCGGATAGTCCATTTCGCTTAAGCATGGGTTATAGAAATCACCCTAGTAAGTACATTTGGCAACGTGGATTGGCATTTGTTTTCAAGATAGTTCTTCTGCGTGGAATACCGTATAGTATGTAAACGAGGTCCAGGATTCACTAACGAATTTTGTAAAGCTTGCATGAAACCATGAGCACGATAGGATTAAGCTACGAAATGAGTTCTTCTGCGTGGAATACCGTATAGCAACGGTGAAATGAGTTCTAACTCATATTTTGGAAATAAGAATTAAGAGCTACGAAATTGTGGAGTTAAAAGACGGTCAAGGCACGATAGGATTAAGCTCAAGAAAATGCGGCTTAGAAGATAGAAGACTAGATACGCGCATTATATCTCTTTCTAAGAGTATATCCTTGATCCCTATTATTCTGTAGAGCTTACTCGCATGCTATCTTTTAAGTATATCCTCTCGGTCCTATTCTCAATCTTAGTTCTGTCGTAAGCCCCATAAGGAGTATGACTCGCCTGTTTGTGATATATAGTTGGGATAAAGATGTCTGTCAAGTTGACCAAACTATTGGGCTTTATGGGATATGGGTCATAGTTGATAGACTCACGAAGAGCACCCATTTCATTCCAGTAAAGAACAAGAGGACCGCATCAGGTCTAGCATCTGTTTATCTTCGAGAGATAGTGCGATTGCATGGAGTTCCTTCTAGCATAGTTAGCGATCGTGACCCAATCTTCACTGGCCAGTTCTGGAATAGTTTGCAAGAAGCGATGGGTACGCGATTGAATCTAAGTACGGCCTATCACCCACAGACGGATAGCCAGACCGAAAGGGTGAATAGGGTACTAGAAGATCTGTTGAGGCTATGCATCCTTGACTTTGGTGGTACTTGGGAAGATCATCTTCCTCTAGTGGAGTTTGCTTATAATAACAGCTACCAAGCAAGCATAGGGATGGCACCATCCGAAGCTTTATATGGGAGGCCGTGCAAGTCACCAACATGTTGGTGGGAGAAGACGGATGAAGACGGCCCAAGACAGACAGAAATCTTATGCAGACAAGCGAAGGACGGACTTAGAGTTTGAAGTGGGAGATATGGTCTTTGTGAAGGTTTCTCCTTTGCGTCATGTAGTTTGATTCGGAGCAGTTGGGAAGTTGGCACCGAGGTTCGTAGGACCCTTCCCTATCATTGAGAGAATTGGGCAAATGGCATATAGAGTGGAATTGCCCAAGAAGCTGGTCGGAGTGCATAACGCCTTTCATGTCTCGCATCTCCAGAAGTGTTTGCACAGATCCGCCGAAATGGTTGAACCAAGTATTCTTGAAGACATGGAGGTAGATAAAGAGGCAACCTTGAGGCGAGTTCCGATTCGTATCTTGGGAATGGAGATCAAGAAACTGAGTAATCGAGAAGTCAAGTTAGTAAAGGTTCAGTGGTGTGTAGCCGATGAAGATGCAACTTGAGAAACCGAGGAGAAGATGCGTGGGCTTTATCCATTTCTCTTTGAGGGTACATTCTCGATCCCTTTTCCTAATTAGCATATCTTTCTTCTGCTATCCATGTTTATCTTGTTATCTTATCATGAGAACCTTAGGTAGAAACCCTTTGGATGAAACATGTATTTGAAACATGTTATGCTTGATGTTTGCAAGTGGTTGCAAGTGTTTGCAAGTGGATACTCGTGGATGCATGATACACATTAGGCACTAAGATCGGCTCACACACTTTCATCTTGCATATGCATGAGTGCTTATACTTATTCATGGCTGAAACTTGTTATGCTATCATGTGGATGTTGCATATGGATGAATGTTATGTGCACTCATGTAGAGATTATGAATTATGTTAGGAATTTTCATACATATGGACTCATTTCACTAACATACTTTGCATTAAGGAGGTTTACTGAATCAGTAACCGCCTGATTTTCGCATTAGATAAGTACATATACACACACCTTTCACATATGATCATACAGCATTTAGAATCTTTTAAGGACAATGACTGCTCGTGGATGATGTTTTGAGTAGATGGATGATGGATGGTAGGATACGTTCTTCCTAACTTGAAGATTTCGAGGACGAAATCCTTTAAGGTGGGGAGAATGTAACAACCCGTATTTTGAATAACATGTTATAACCCAAATTAAGGCAGAATTAAATGTTAAAATCTGAATCAAGGGAAACGGCCTGTTCCATTGCGTTCGTCTCGGAAAAATGCACGAAATAGAGTCCGAGTTTTCGAGAATTGGAGTCCGTATGACCCAGTTATGGCCCATAGAAGTTTTCAGAAACTTCCAAGTTCAAAATTCAATTCAAATTTCAAATCTGGAGCCAAACAGACTGGGCGGGAAAATTTCCCGCCCAACCCCCAAGTCGACTGGGGAGTCGACTTGGGAGTCGACACAACCCATGTGGTGTCGACTGCCCAGTCGACACCCCTGTCGACTTGGGTGGTCGGCCAGTCTAGCCTGATGCACCTGTTTTGGCTCCTGGGTCTTGTTTTGTTGGCTTGTGACGTGATTTGATGGCTCAGATCTGAATTAGGGTTAATCCTATGGCCTAAACTAACCTAAACTTCTATAAAAAGACCCTAAACCCTTCCCTAAATCACCACAAATCAATCCCACAACTAGGTTATGCCAAAATGCTCCTTGATCATGGCCTCCATCTTCATAACATGGCCTCCATCTCCTTCATGAAAGTTTGAGTGTTCTAAGCTAGTAAAAGTGCCACCTTTCTTCATCAAAACAAGGATCTTTCTTCATACAAATCAAAGGAGCTTCTTGTTTCTCAAGACAACTTGGAGCTTATATTCATTTGGGGATTTCTAGTGTGGCTTCGTCTCAATCTTGTTTATTTTGTTCTAGTCTTCATAGCCAAGCTTTGTAAGCCCTATTCTACTCTTAGATTTAAACTATGAACTTAATATGACATGTAGCAAGTTGAAATGAGACTTTTGTGTTATGCTTGTCTTGGATTTCATGCATAGATTCATTCATGACCCTTTTGATCTATGTTTGTGGACCTAATGCTTACCTATCATGAACCTAGTACCACTTATGTTGACTTTTGGGTGGAAAGCTATGAGCTTTATGTGGTGATTGTGCATAAATGCAACATAGAACCCCTCATGACCTTGATATTAACTTACCATGATGCAACCTATATGCTAATCACAAGTTTATCATCCTATTTGCTAAGTTTAATGCCATACATGTGTAGATTGGAATTGGACCTAAGTGCAATATTTGCCTTGAACCTATCATTGTATGCATAGATCTATTCATGCCTCTCTTGATCTATGATTGTGGACCTATCATGAACCTAGTACCGTTCATGTTGACCTTTGGGAAAAATGCTATGAAATGGATTATGGCTTATGCATGTTAACAAACCTTAACCCCTCATGTTTCTTAACATGCATATGATGATATTGAGCCTATTTGCTAATTATGCTATTATGCATGCTTGTGGCCAAATCACCCTTATGCTATTATGCATGCTTGTGGCCAAATCACCCTTATGCTATTATGCATGCTTGAGGCCAAAGCACCCTTATGCTATTTGATATGTTTGAGGCCAAGTCACCTTTTATGCTATCATACATGTTGAGGCCATATGCTAGCATGTTGAACACCCTTGCCGCAAATATCACCATGTTTAACTTGTGATAGACTTTGCCACCTTATGCCCACCTTGTCATATTGTTATGTTCCCTCTTTGATCTATTTGCGTTGATGCGAATTTACGTGCGATGGGAATACGTTATGGGTAGTTGGGCAAACTTAAATAACATGAAAGCATGACTTGCAAATATGACATGAAAGTTTGACATGTGTTTATGCTTGAAAACATGAACGTGGACATGACATGTAGAAAACATGAAAGTGGCCAACTTGAGGTTGGGTTGAGTTTGTAGCACAAATCTACCCGGAGCCGACCGGCTTAACTAGTGGCTACAAACAATAGGACCCAATGTGAGTTGTTGGTCACATCGCACTTAAAACCCGAGGTTAGACTAGGTTGTGGTGTAAAGCTACCCGGACCCGCCCGGCTTAACTAGTAACCACAACAAAGTCTAATGTGAGAGGTTGAGGTGCATTAAGTAAATTAATGCCACATGGTAGGGTTAAGTCATGGACCGCTTTAATACTTAACCAATTAAACACGATGGGTTGGTAGGGTTAAGTCATGGACTACTTGAATACTTAACCAATTAAACACGATGGGTTGGTAGGGTTAAGTTATGGACTACTTGAATACTTAACCAATTAAACACGATGTATTGATAGGGTTAAGTCATGAACTGCTTGGATACACTTGACCAACTCAATACATGGTTAGGACGGGGTTAACCACACTTAACCCGCTTGAAATCCTAGTTACGTGGTCCTTTTCAGCAGTAACCCACTTGGGAGTATCATGGGTACCCTGGACTAGGCTAGGTTGGGGCACGATTACTGGACTGATTGTAAGAGACCAAAAGAGACGGCTGAATGGTGCACCGGTTGTTCAGGCGGACCATGGTCGTGCACATTAAGTCCGGAGTTGAACATGGGCACCAGTAGGTTTAGACTGTGCGTGCTTGAATTGTGTCTATGGTTTACACCTTAGGGATGGATACACCCTAGGGTGGACCTTGCACAGTTAACTACATTCCATGATTAAGCCGTATGACACCGATACACGACGAGTTAGGCTTATAGGGAGCCGATCGACTAGACCGGGTAGTTGGACCTTGATTTAGGTCATCTCATGATGTTGGGCCAACTTTGGGCCAAGGGACCATTTCTTGTTTATACTTGACATGGATTAGAATACTAGTACACCTGGTGCAACTTAACCTTGTATATGCGATGCCACACTTGATCTATCTTGTTAACTTTTCACCATGCCAGTTATCATCCTATGTTTCATCTCTGTTTTACATGTCCAGTTAACTTTATTAGTTTTTATACTAATAGTAGGTAGGACTTACCAGTCTTTTTGACTGACCCGTTTTCCTTCGCCTCTTTTCTTCCGTTTCCCCCCCAAGATCTCAGGGTGGGAACACTAGCACCTAGCTCGGATCTTTAGCTTGCTTTCTGGATAGCTCATGTACGGTTTGGACTTGAGCTCGCTATGGCTTTACTACGCCTACTTTGGGGATAGTTTACTTTATGTTATTTCCAGTCTTCAGTTTATGTTTCTAGACTTGTAGTAGTTGGAAAATAATGACTAAGTACTTTGATGTAACTTGACTATGGTTTTGAAATAGTAATTTTATCCGCTGCTTTACTTACTCTGTTTTACTTATATGTTCTGTCTTGTGATATCTCATGCATGTTTACCTTGTCCAACACCCCTCCAAAGCCAGTGTACTTGCAAGAGTGACCCTGGCGGAGGTGGGGTGTTACATCTAGCGCCACTATGGGGTCGTTAATCGTTTCCCCTTTTACAGATTGACGATGAGCCGATATGATAGACGTGCTGATAGCGGAGCCAATAATGGGAATGCCGCTGACATGAGGGCGATGTTTACTGACCTCATGAGAGACATGCTTAGAGAAGTGCAAGGGGCATTTCCTAATCCCGGAGTTGGTGTTGGCCCAGTAGTGCAGGCGTCTAGGGTCGATTTCGCAAAGTTGTGCAAGGATTACACTAACCTTGGTGGGAAGCCGTTCCACGGGACGGAGTCGGCCACAGATGTTGAAAATTGGATGGATAGCTGCGACCGTATCTTCGACGACTTGGGTCTTGAGGATGCGATGAAGAGAAGGCTAGCGTCTCGTCAGCTGCAAGGGCGAGCGATGAATTGGTGGAATGCCATTAGAACAGCTACTCCAGAAGATCAGGTTACTTGGGATCAGTTCAAGGCTCGCTTTAGCGAGAAGTTCATTCCAGCTGCCCAGAAATCAGTATTGTTCAAGAGATTCTTGGAACTCATGCAGAGTGGTAGGGCAGTTTCTGACTATATTGCTAAATTCGACACTTTGTCGAAGTATGGACTATCTCTTATCGATACTCCTGAGAAGAAGAATGAGAAGTTCATTACTGGTTTGGATGGATACTTGGAGGAAAGGCTTATCAACCACATCGATGAGACTTTTGAATCGATTGTGGGGAAAGCTTTGAGATCAGAGAGTCTTTACCCTAAGACGAAGACTGAGGCTGCATCTGTAGAAGGGCCAAAGCCGCAAGCAGGCGGTGGAGGCAAGAATAACTCTCAGAATAAGAGGAAGCAGAGCCAAGCTAAGGATGGCCAGAAAAAGAGCAAGAAAGAT
This sequence comes from Allium sativum, assembly GCA_030737875.1. Classification (NCBI taxonomy): domain Eukaryota; kingdom Viridiplantae; phylum Streptophyta; class Magnoliopsida; order Asparagales; family Amaryllidaceae; genus Allium; species Allium sativum. The sequence goes on along the minus strand of CM060926.1, from coordinate 7,172,769 downwards.
GTTGAGTGCTTCAGCTGTGGTAAGAAGGGCCATTATGCCAAAGAATGTCGGGCCAAGCCAGCGGAAAGGAAGTGCTACAACTGTGGTCAAGTGGGACATCATAAGGATAAGGGTCCGCAACCTCTTAAGGAGAAGCAGATTGTGAAAGCATATGCTATTGATGTTGTTCCTTCTTCGTCGAATGCCCCAACTGCGGCGGAGAAAGGAAAGAATGTTGTTATTCAAGGTATGCTTTCTATTTATGATGTACCAGTTCGAGTTTTGTTTGATACTGGGTCTTCCCGTTCCTTCATATCTAATGACCTGGTAGATAGGTTGGGACTGGAACCCGAGATAGTCGATAGACCATTGGTTGTGACGAACCCGATTGGTGGTTCGACTAGCCTTAGTATGATTTGCATGAATTTGGTCTTATCGAGTCATGGATGTATGTTTGTTTGTGATTGCTTTGTTTTGGGCTTTACTGGGTATGGCATTATATTGGGAGTCGATTGGCTCCAAAGATATGGGGTGGTGGTAGACTGTGAGGGCTTTTTGGTGACAGTTAGGGCGGATGATGGGCGGAGGGTATGTTTGGTAGTCTACCTAGTGATGGGGTTATGGCTAGTTTTGTAAATTCCCTCGACATCCCGCAGGATGAGCTGTCAGATGTGCCCGTGGTTGGCCAGTATCCGGACGTCTTCGAGGAGGTGACCGGGCTTCCACCACACCGAGAGATTGAGTTCCGTATTGATTTAGTGAAAGATGCCAGACCTATAGTGATGCCACTTCGTCGTATGGCACCAAGGGAGCAGCGAGAGCTCGGGGTGCAAGTCAGCAATCTTTTGAAGAAGGGATTTATTAGAAGAAGTGTCTCCGAGTGGGGAGCACCAGTTGTGTTTGCCACTAAGGCAGATGGTTCCCATCGTTTGTGTGTGGACTATCGCGAGTTGAATAAGGTAACGAGGAAGAATAAGTATCCTCTACCACGGATAGATGATTTGTTTGATCAACTGGAAGGAGCAAGAGTGTTCTCCCAGTTGGACCTCGCGACAGGATTTCATCAGCTCCGAGTAGCGGATGAGAGATTTCCGAAAACGGCATTTAGGACGCCGTCTGGATTTTATGAGTGGTTGGACATGCCATTTGGGTTGACCAATGCACCAGCCTACATTGTGGATCTTATGAATCGAGTATTCAGAGATCAGTTGAATAAGTTTGTTCTTGTGTTCGTATATGACATCCTTGTTTATTCAAGGACAGAGGAGGAACACAAGGGACACTTGAGGATAGTGATGGAGGTGTTGAGGAAGCACCAATTGAAAGCGAAATTCTCTAAGTGTCATTTTTGGAGAAGGGAAGTGAGATTCTTGGGTCATGTTGTTTCAGAGCCGTGGACCGTGCGAAGGTGGCTACGGTACAGGATTGGCCTACGCCCAAGAATGTAACAGATGTAAGAAGTTTCTTGGGGTTAGCTGGATATTATCGTAAGTTTATCCAGGACTTCTCCAAGATAGCAGCACCGTTGACTCAGTTGACTAAGAAGAATCAGTCCTTCGTCTGGGACGGAGTGTGTGAGAATGCATTCAAGTGTCTAAAGGAAAGGTTGACGCGTGCGCCCGTGCTAGTCATTCCTAAAGGGAATGAAGAGATGACGGTATATACGGATGCTTGTGGTACCAGACTAGGTGCTGTATTGATGCAAGGAGGTAGGGTTGTAGCTTATGCTAGTCGACAGCTAAAGCCGCATGAGAAGAAGTATCCTACCCATGATTTGGAATTAGAAGCGATTGCGTTTGCGCTGAAGATGTGGAGACACTATCTCTTTGGAGAAAGATTTGAGTTGTTCACCGATCATAAATCGTTAAAGTATCTCTTCTCCCAGAAAGATCTAAATCTCCGTCAGCAAAGATGGTTAGAGTTCTTGGCTTCGTATGATTTTGATATCGCATACACACCTGGGAAAGGTAATGCGGTAGCCGATGCCTTGAGTAGGAGACATGCCAGTTTGGGGGCTATGTTTCTTGAATGTAAGCAAATGGAGTATATCGCGGGGTTTGATTTCAGACCAAAGTGCGAATTGGATCCAGTTATGCTAGCTAGTTTGGCGATCAGACCCACTTTGATAGAGCGGATTGGTTCTAGCCAAAGGGACGATCCTAATCTATTGGAAATCATCTCCAAGTTAGAGATGAACATCGACGGTGAGGAGATGAATTTTTATGGGCTTGATCGAGATGGATGGCTACGAAAAAATGGAAGACTAGTTGTACCCGACGTAAATGGTTTGAGAGATGAAGTGCTTAGGGAATGTCATCACTCAAAACTGACTATACATCCCGGTGGTAATAAGATGTATCGAGACATGAAGCAGACTTACTACTGGGAAGGGATGAAAAGAGACGTTGGGAAGTTTATATCCAAATGCATGAATTGCCAGCTAGTTAAACCCGAGCAAAAGAAGCCTAGTGGGTTGTTGCAACCATTAGAAATTCCCGAATGGAAATGGAAGCAAGTCTCGATGGATTTCATCGATGGTTTACCAAGGACTAGATCGGGATATGATAGCATTTGGGTAATTGTGGATCGATTGACTAACAGCGCAAGATTTATACCAGTCAAATCGACCAGAACGGCAGCCAAGTTGGCAGAATTGTATATGAAGTGGGTAGAGAGATTTCATGGAGTACCTAAAAGCATTGTGAGTGAACGAGACCCGTTGTTCACTAATGGGTTTTAGAAGAGCTTACAAGAGGCTCTAGGGTCAGAATTACATCTCAGTACCGCATATCATCCTCAGACCGATGGTCAGACGGAGAGGGTGAATCGTATATTGGAAGATCTCTTGAGGGAATGTATATTGGATTTTGGTGGATCATGGGATGACCATTTGCATCTAGTAGAGTTTGCATATAATAATAGCTACCAATCCAGTATCGGTATGGCCCCATATGAAGCTTTGTACGGAAGACCGTGCAACTCGCCATCATGTTGGATAGAGACTGGCGAGAAGTTTATGCTTGGACCAGATGTGGTGAGGGAAACTTCAGATAAGATTAAGATCATTCGACAACGAATGAAAGCTGCCCAAGATAGGCAGAAGAGTTATGCTGATAAGAGGAGAAGAGACTTAAAATTCTCCGTTGGTGACTTGATGTTTGTCAAGATTTCTCCGTTGAAGAGCGTGATACGATTTGCCAGGAGAGGCAAATTAGAACCAAGATTTGTTGGCCCATTCCCTGTTCTTGAATTAGTTGGGAATTTGGCATATAGAGTTGACTTACTAGAGAAGATGGAGGGAGTTCACAATGTATTTCATGTTTCCCAAATAAGGAAGTTCGTTCACGACTCAAATATGACTGTTTCACCTGATCAGTTAGAGGACTTCGAAGTAGAACCCGAGGCGGTTGGGAACCGCAAGCCGATTCGTATTGTGGGGCACGATACGAAGCAACTTCGAAGGAAGGCGGTGAGGCTATTCAAGGTTCAGTGGGGCGAGGACGAGAATGGTTGCACTTGGGAGACAGAGGAGAGAATGAGAAAGGCGTATCCAGAACTCTTTGCCTGGTAAGATTTACTTCGTAATTTAGTTATTCCGCATGCTAGGATAGACTTATCTTGCTTGTTTTGCATGTTTGATTGTTGTTTTATGGTTGATAGGCATGTGGGACCCTTTGTTTGCTTTGATTAGGGAATTTCGGGGGCGAAATTTTTTAAGGGGGGGAGAATGTAACAACCCGCATTCTACGCATCGGAGGATCGTAGAATATTTATTTATTTCCCATATGAAGTCTTATGGTCATGTAACTTTGGGAAACAACCATTAGAGTCATTTCCCATGTTCATGATTTTATTTTTGATTTTTAAATGACCGTTTTGCCCCTAGCTGATCTTGTTTTGGCCATAACTTTTGATTGGAAAGGGATTTTGACCTGAAACCACTTCCATTAGATTCGTTTGACGGTTTACCTTTCCGTAGAGTGGTCATAATAGCCAAACGGACTTACCGTTTGGGAGATATGGCTGAAATAAGGTTTGGAAGGTGAAAAACTGCTTAACCGGGCCAAATAGGGTGATTAGTGAATAGGTGCATAACCCATTTCGGGATTAGGGTTATGGGAGGCTGAAATGAGTTAGAGAATCATTCCATTTCAGTTTTCTAGCCTCCACTTATCACCAAGGAACCCTAAAAATGGCCTCCAACCTCTAAATCACCTCCAAATCATCTTTTAATCAAGGATTTAGCTTAGCAACTTCAAATCAAGGAAGATCTACACCAAATCAACATTGGAGCTGCTGTTTAAAATTGGAATTCGCATCAAATCAGAGATTTATCTCAGATTTTTGTTTATTTGTGGCTAAGGTGAGTGATTTGCATAGTTTTGCACTAATTATGGCTAATTAAGGGTAATTAGTGTTAATTAGCGAATCTAAACATGATAAAATTCTGGAAAAATGTTCATAAATTCTTAAATGATGTTTTAGACCTATGATATAAATTTGGGTTAATTTGGTTAAGTTTTTCTAATCCTATCATTAGTTTCACCTAAATATGCTTAAGGGGAAATATGGGGTTTTGGGTATGTTTGATCCATTTTAACCTATCATATTGATGTTTTGATGTTTGTGGTTGATTATGCATGTTGCTATGACTGTATGATATGCTTTGTGATTGATTTCAATAGTTAGAATGGTCGAAAATGTCGTCGAATGGCGTAAAACACTTGCTGGAAAAGCTTCAGGAAACAGTGCAGGTTTTCGGATCGGATCGGATATGGTGGCTCGGATCGGATAAGTGAACTGGGCAAGGGATTCGATCGGATCGGAACTTGACACTTGAGAAATCTGGCAAAAAGGAAGGCCATGCTAGCAATATTGGGATCGGATGGGATAAAGGAGGGGGATCGGATCGGCTAAAGGAGGAGGATCGGATCGGAACAAATGAAGGGCGAGGGAGCTAATCGGGGAAGAAACATGAACTGGATGGGAGATGACACCCGACCCGACCCGAAGTGGGACACCCGACCCGAACCGACGCGATGGCGTAGACCCGAACCGAACCGTACCAGAGGAGGACCATGAACCGACGCAACGTAGTGGACCCGACCCGAACCGATGGCTCGAAGGGGAATCCGACCCGACCCAGTATTGACCAATAACCCGAGATGCAAAGGTAGTCCAATATGGGAAGTTAGAGCTCAGGATCCAATTGGGAACCGATGAGTTCACTTCATGGTTGGACTTTGCTGCGGGACGTGTGCTAAGGAGTTGTCGACGTTCATAACTTCGATTCACCACTAAAAATGGATGATGGGCTACTTATTAGTGCAGTAGAGTCATTATGACTCGAGGGGCAAGGTGATGGTAGCAAGACTACGTTATCAGTGCAGTAGAGTCATTATGACTTGAGGGGCAAAGTGATGCGTAGTAAGACTATGAGCCAGCGCAGATGGGGTGAATAACTCCATGGGCAAGTGGACATAGTAAAGGATTGGTAAGGCTATGAGCCAGCGCAGATGGGGTGAATAACTCCATGGGGCAAGTGGACATAGCGAAGGATTGGTAAGGCTATGAGCCAACGCAGATGGGGTGAATAACTCCATGAGGTAAGTGGACAAAGCGAAGGATTAGTGGCTACGCTATCAGTGCAGTGAAGCCATTTATGACTTCCTGGGGCAGAGTGATCGTAGCAAGGTATGTTGGGTGATCGTAGTGGTGAATATCGTATGCTTTACGCACTTAGTGAGAGATGTGAGGATGGATGCTATGTTTGATTGTTTGCCATCACTATGACACGCACACCCTCCACCTCTGTATCTTTACACCCTTTGATGTGGCACCTTAGAGTGTTGTACAGTACGTAGTGCTAACTCTTTTGTTGCAGGTCCAGGTTCAGGTATGTTTTAGTCTTCCTGTTATTGTTCTGTTTAGATGCTTATCGCTCATACCAGGCTTTATGTCTGACCCAGAGTTTTATGTCTCCTCTTATTACTCTGGGTGCTCACACGAGCAGACTAGAGACAGGTTAGCTGGTGATGCGCGAGTAGCTGATTCGGAGGCGGGCAGGAGGCTTCCACGTATGATATAGATATTCTCCCTTTGTCGTTGGTGGTCGCTACTTGGGCATTAGTGCTGTACCTCCTTTATCTTGCTTTTGCTTTGAGACAGTTTGAAAAGTTGTAATAATGTTTAACTTTGGATCATAAGCTGTACTTACATTTTTCGCTGCTATGTTAGTTGTTTCAGCTTATGCATTGTCTCACCTGTTTTATGTCAAGTATGTTATTATTATATTTTATTCTATGCGCTGTGAGACATTCTACAGGTTCTTTGTACGTTCATTTCATTCTTCCCTTTTCCTTCTGATGACCCGTTCCGTGCTAACTGGACATGTGTACAGCGCACCTTTGGGGTAAATGTCGGTTGGTGCGGGGTGGGCCGTCACATACTTGATTTGAATTTTATATTGTATTTTGATGCCAATTTGACCAGTTATGTAATCTATAATCATTTTCATTAGTGTTGTTACTTTACTGATGAAAATAGTTTGCAAACTGAATGCGAGGTTATAATCTTTACAAGCCGACAGAGTCTATATATATAGCGAATATTGTTAATGACACTCCAAAAATAGATAAGAATGGGTCATATTTTATTTTCACTCCATTAAAAATTAAATTGTTAAGGGAGGGCCAAACACAAAGGAAAAATAAATAAAAGAACCCGATTTTATCCTCCATTCAAATACACAAAATACGATAAAAATCGACAAGAACATACCAAATTAAGTACAAAGTTTGGAAATAACTTGCCGAAAATAAATTAACTGAAGAAAAATTAAAATCTAACATATTCGGCGATAGTACATGGGAAGACACAATATGTCAACGAATATAACGTTTATGGCCGAAAATGGGCCTCCATATTTTCCAGTAAATTGTTACCTTTTCGGTGATTTCTTCAACAAATTCAATATAACGTTCGCTTTTTTGAGCAAAAATCATGTTGTCTTCTTTTTCAAAATTAAAATTTTCGTTAAAATTTGGTTCCTCTACGAAAACAATGATTAATTGTTTACTTTGACAAAAAGAAGATGATTAGGGTTTAATGAACAGTAAAATATAATTAGGGTAAAATAATAAAAGGGCATTTTTGTCTATATTTTACAAATTGTTAAGGGAAGGTTATGTTAAATGATCCTCCCCTTAGTAAATTTTAAAAAACAAAAAATGACCCCCTTAATCGTTTTTGGAGTGGCATTAACAATACTCTATATAGCAAATAGAAATGTCTACAAGGACTTGGTACAAGTATGTAATATATATATATATATATAAGCCGAAAGTGTTTCCACTAAACCCTTATTTCCAATACAAAGAATTTGTCAGAGGATAAGGACATCCCTGCAAGTATCGAGTCGGGTGATAAAGAAGAAAATCAAACAACTACTAGGTTCGAAGGTTGTACGTTGAGATAGAAATGTTAGAAAATTGCGCCTTTGCGGAAGCGACCATGATCTTATTCACCCAATTACTTAAAGATGGTTTCCATGGAAAAATAACACAAATATGAAATTACATGCTCAAGCACAAGATATTCCACGTAACCACTCTCTTTATTGATTGAACAAAAACAAATTTGTTTACATTGAATGGACCAAAACCAAAAGTAAACAACTTACAATGAATCAATAATCTTATTGAGATATGGAAAGAATATCTAAATGACTACAACTCTTGTTGGAGTAGGAAAACAACGAAGAACGACGGAAAACCCTAGGAGAACAACGAGGAACGATGGAAAACCCTAAGACACTCAACATAGAGAGTGAAAGATCTATCTGGTGGTGTTTGAGTCATTTAGTTTTTGCCTTTTACTAGTCAAATTTTAGAAGTTTAGAGTCTTTCTTTGACTTATGTCTTTCGTTTGTACGGGTCTTCACTATGACACTACAACAAAACTACCATATTACAACTGTAGTTTTACATCTGTCACACACTGGCAGTTGTAATAAAGGTTTTTTTACAACTATCATTTCCTAGAAGTTGTAATAAACTTATTTTTAACAACTCTGCCAGTTGTAATAGATGTCCGTAAAAACTTTTCATTTTCAAATAATAATAAATAATAAAAGATTAATATTAAATTATAATCACTATTAAATAATAATAATTATTAATTTTAAATACGAAATAACTAATATTGTCAACTAACATTAAATAATTAATAATGGATATAATAATAATAACTAATAAATAGTATTGATAATTTTAAATACGAAGTAACTAATAAATAGTAAATAACTAGTAACATGTACATAGTAATTAGTTTTTAATAATTAATATTTAATAATAACTAAGAAGAAATAAGTACTAACTAATATTAGCTATTGTAAGTAATATTTAATGTTTAAATAAAATATAATTCTCAAAAATTCGTATTATATTTAATATATTTTTTACTTATTAATTCCAACTTATTATATTTGATTTTATATGTAACGACCCAGGGATTTTCAACCCCGAAAATCGACATAAATACCATTGCCATATCTCATGTCGACCTTCCAAGCACCGAAAACACAGGATAGTTATTAGAAAGAATTTAGAGGGTGAGATAAGAAAGAAAGAAATTTTAGAATAGAAGAAAGGAGAAGAACACCACATCAGAATCTCACAGCGGAACAGATAAAATATAATATAACAAATCTTTTTATACAAAAGAACTTTGTATACATACCAATCATCAGAGTACAACATATATCAGTCACAGCGGGGAAAATATCTGTATATAACTAACGGTGAAGCCTCCTGCTTCTAGCTCCTGAAACTCCAAGCAAATATGACCTGGAAATACACTCGGTCTGACCCGAGCACATTTGAAGCAAAGCAAAATACACCGGGTCAGTCTGGAATACTTTCAGTGATAAATTCAAAGAACACACACTTGTTCAACTTTGCAAAATCCTTTATGAAATCAAAGGATAATAGTAAGACTAGCCCACACATAAATACGGACGGTTTTTACCTTACTATAACCCAAAACGTTTTTGAAATCATAACTTGCTCTGATATTATCATAATGACTAAATACAAATAAATAACAATCTAGAGGAACGCTTGCATCTCACGTTCCCCATATATAGTATACAAACCAAAACCCCGTGCACTTATTGGATATTGGATTCCACCCTTGACAAGGTATGGGACCACCTGCCGATAGTGTATCTCTAGAGGCGAATACACTGGGTTCAACAAGAACGTCTTGCAACCCAACCCTCACATGACCGACCACTCATTTCCCTTGAGTGTATCGAATGTATATCACCGACGGTTGGGATCAGCAACCGTCTCCCGACAAGGGACAACATCGAATATAGATTAAAGAAGCAAATGGAATTTCTCTAGATATGTGATTATACACCCCAATGGCAGCGACCCACATAACCATGTTGCCTGCCCGATTTTTGTCATTTCCCGGTTGATGAGGCTTGAGGCTAGAATTCACTTTAAAACATCTGGTCATCATTCACTTTGAATGCCACATTGTCAGATCCGTCAAATCACTAATTGACGTCCACAAATATACTTTGGGTATAGAAGAAGTGCCCCTCTTCGCCACTAACTCGGTATATTTGTAAAAACAACGTACGTGTTTTAAGGAAATATTCTGTCAGACATTCGTCCATACAAGTCATCCAGGAACAGGATGAATGGAAGGTACTCTCCTACTGCATCCAATATAGGAATCACCCCATGGATCAGTAGAGAGAAGTCCTTGCAACCCGTAGATTCTAATTACGGCAGAACCACAATTTATCTCTGGTTGCAATCCTAGAGATTTTTAGCAGCTCCTCCGTTTATGAACATCCATAGTCTTAAATGCTCCATCTCGATCATCTCCCGATATCTTCACGTATTTGTTGGTCTGAATGATTTTCGAGTATAAATTTGATTCTGGTCTTTCCATACCAATAATCGTATTGGTCAAATTTGATAGTCGGTGATTTAACTATCAAATAACAATAGTGTGAATACATTGGGTTTGCTGATTCCGCACTTGGCACTACTCGGCCTATTTACAAATAAATAAATATATAGTGAATCAACCTTTAATACTTTCGATATGATTAATCTTTTATATTTATTCTCAATTATAACAAAAACTATTTAAATACTATAACAGGTATATATGTATATACCCAGATTTACATCCCTTTTGAAAATAGCTATATATTTCTTTAAAAACCTTTTTCCTCTTTTCTTTATATTTGAGTATCTCGATATATACATATCTATATTATACTATAATGGTATTAACACATTCCAGTTCTAATATGGTTAAACCAATGTTGACTTGTATAAGTCAAAATCAAATATTCTTATTTATTTTGAAACTAATATTTCAATTTTATTTACTTTCCCAAAACCTCGCATTAGAATTCGATATTCCTCGTATAGGATAAAATCAATTCCAATACCTTCACTCACTCCAAACTAATACCATTCCTCGATAATAGTGAAGCAGTTGGGGTATTTTAGTTACCTCTCAGACCTTGACCGACAACGTTCTTATCTCAGAATAAATATCAACTTGTCACTTAAACACCTCACCAAAATCTCCTTTACCATCTCGATTTCAAACTGGTTTCGCAAACCGTTTCTTACATTTGAAACCCCTTTCCAATATAATCTATTTACTTAATTTGTTTGATTAAGTAAATGTCAAATAAATGCCACCTTTAACTTGGAATTTAGTTCCAAGAACCATTTACCACCATTCTAATACCAATCTATTTCATGGATTCCTTTTTTGTTTGAAATCCTTTAGTTTAATTTCAATATTTGCAAAATTCAATTTCGTAACATTTAACTCATCAAATTGATTTAAAATCCTTTTAAAATCTTATTGGAGTTGTTTCCATATCGCTTACTCTAATTTGCTTAACAACTTGTAATACTTAGCTTAGAATTTAATCTATTACCATATTTCGACTTATTGTCAATTTATAATTGTTTCCCTTAAAAGGTTCATTTCACTTGAATTTACTTTACTTAATTGAATAATTAAGTAAAATTTTATTTAAAACTCCACATCTACTTACTAATCACATTTACAATTCTCGTTTGAACACTCGGATTTTAAATCCCTTTATAACATCTCTTATCATCTCTTTGACCAAACCATAAAGCCACTAAATCACTTCTCGAATGAATCCCAATTAAAAACCATCGTTCTAATTATTATTAATTAAAATAATAATTAACTATATTAAAAATAATTAACTTTGCTATTAACTGGAAATGGGATCATTAATCACTTTGAACAACTTATTAAATAATTTTTAACTATATTAACTCCAACTAATTCGATAATTTCTTTAATTATAGTTAAGCAATCATTAACTACCATTTAACATCTATTAGTTGCATTTAGCAAATAATTCAGAAAATCAAATCAATTTAATTCAATTATCATTTCAAGTAAAACAGTTGATTTTTTTTTTGCCGTACATCTCAGTTAACCTTTAATTGATTTCCACTGTCATTTCCACTTTAAATTAATTAAATAACTTAATTAATTAAAATCATTATTTAATTGTTTTAGAAACAATTATTTCATTTTACCACCCCGTAGGTAACTCTTGGTTTTTGCTTTTCAAACTGGTCTAAACCATTTAACTAATTTCCTTTATAACTTGATTTAATATATTCATTTGTAAATTTCCAACTTAAAACCTCATACAAAATAATTTAAAAACTTTAATTCAGTTATAAATAATTTATAACTTTGAAACAACGTCGATCCACCTGACGGTAGATGACATTTAAACCAATATATTTCAGGCCATTTCCTGCCAATAACCAGATCAACACTGTCGATTGATTTCAATCACAACAATGATGAATATCTATTCAACCATTCAACCATCACATTTAAACAGGTTTTGGTGTTAGTCTGGTTGAACAATTTATATATATGCACAACAACAAAAATACAGTTTGTTTGAGGAATCCGGTCGGATCCCTCCAACCTGTCCTTCTCTGCATCACAGGTATCGGTTTGAAACAATATACGAATAAATAATTGACGAGATATAAACAACTGCAATCAATCAAACAGTAAACAAACAATTTTCATCCATTGCATCCAATCAACCAATTTATATTATTAACGGTGAATTATATTTTCTATGGATTTAACACACCACAGGATTCCAGAAGGTGTGAGAATTAACTCACCAGATTTTGTTCTGGTTGACGGTTGACGCGTTTGTTGCATTTCATTTGAGACGAACGTTCAAAATTTGCTGAATTTTCAACTGCATCCAATCGACTCCTAGTGAGTGCCATCGGATAGGTCTCGTCCCTTAAACATAGGTTGTCCACGTCAGCATCGGTTTGTGTTTCACGCGTTTTCTACCTGGGAAGCTCACGAACCCAATCCTCCTTCTTCTATTTGAAAAGCATGGACGTGTTCCCCTCCATCTCAAAGCCATTGGCGACGACTCTGACGATCTGAGAGCCACCCCGACCCACCGTCCGACTCCCCTCACCGTCCAGCACCTCCGCCTTGAATAACTTCTCCTTACGTGACCCCATTACCACGAATTTCTGCCGCAACCGGAAACCTCCTCTAGCCAAAATTCTCCGACGTTCGATCACTTCCGGCCGCCGCACCACCGTGGTTCTGACCGGCTCCTCCCCCTCTTCCTTTTCCATTCAGCACCCTGACCCCTCGGCTACCAGATCCGCCAGATTTTAGCCAAACCCGATCACCACTTCGATAAAACACCCAAAAAAACCAACTCCGATCAACTCCCAATTTCTCTCACTTCCGACCACCGGAAGTCTCGAGACCACAGCCAAATTGAAGCTCTACTCCTCCTCTACCCTCCCCTTTAGTCACTCCGGCAATCGTCGACCCAAATATCCAGAAAATCACTAAAAACGAAAATCATTTTCTGTCGTTCGTCACGATTTCCCGCCACCTCAGGCAACCGTTCCACCCCGGATTTTTACAGTAGGTAGATCTGGACCTGATCTACAGCTTTGCTTCAGATCGCCCTAAAAAATTCTCAACAGATTGGAAGATATAATTAAATTTGTAAACGAGGGATTTTCTGCAAATTGGCTGACGAAAATGAGGTTGGGGCTGGAAATTTCTAATTATTGGTGTTTATATAGTATGGAAATAATATAATTTAAGTTGATTTGACGAGTGATGTTGACTAACACTTTTTATTTCGTACCTATCACTATTTTGAACATCGTTTATTCGCTGCTGCGCTCACATACAAACCACTTTTCGAGACGTGAGTGGATAACATAGTATATTTTGACGATACGGTCCTAATGAAACTTGTTTCGTCGAATTCTAAGTACGTTTGCTCAAATGGCGCTCGTACACGTCCAAATTGAACGATTTATTTTGCATTTTATTTTGTCACGCTCACAGAATAACACCGATTTGCGTGCAACTTGAAAATCTAGCCATAATTTACTGTTACGGTCTCAACAAAATTTGTTTCGTCAAAAACAGAGGATGTTTGAAGAAAGTCCCTTTTATAACTGCCAATTTGAATTAAAATAAATTAATTTTAAAATATTTCAATATAATAACATTAAAATATTGCCATTAGTCAAACTCGACCAGAATTTGATGTAGATTCACAATAAAATAACTCAGGTTGAAATCCAAGTCGGTTCCATATTCAAAATATTTAAAAACTCTTAAATCTATAGAATAAACCAATATAATATATAAAGGAATTCCATAGCGTTTTTTTCAAAATTTGATTTGGACATAAAATAAAATCTACGCTATGAAAACTAGATTTTTCTCTGCCATTAGAAAGATATCATCAAATTGATTCCAACGTTTCTTGTTTCGAGGGAATCCGACTTATTTTGAATCCTGTATGGCCAATTGAAGTTCAAAACTCAAATTTACGAACTGCCGCGCCGCTGCATCTCGTTATTTAATTAAATTATAAACTATATGCTCAACGGTCGTTAAATAAACGATATTGTCGATATATTTTCAATACAAACAATATTGACCCTCTATATTTAGCCGAGACACGTTATACAACAAATTCAACATATTCCCCATATTCTGGAAATAAAATATTATTTTATTATTTATTTAAATAATATATTCCAAATAAATCGTTGAATTCGATTATTTAAATTCAAACCAATATTTTAAATAATTAAAATAATTTAAATATTCCAAATAAATAGGCAGAAAATACGGGTCGTTACATTATAAATTTGGATGAAATTTTTGTTATAATCTATAATTTATAAATAATTCACTATTGAATGCTGTAATTTATAATTAATTATAAAATTTTATAACAAATGTTGATTAATTAGACGATAACTAAATAATAATAGTTAAAATTAAATTTTAATATTAAAAATGATAAAAACAACAATACGTTTTAAGATATTTTACTTATATAAAATAATAAATGACAATAATTTTATCTATTAAATTACACAAAAAATTAAGTACAATTTTAATTGTAATCAAACGAACAATCATCAGATGCGAGTATGACCATATCCGTATTTGTATTTATTTTTCCATTATAGGATAATTTTTGTTTTTTCAATATGGGTATGGATGAATTTTGATTTTTCTGAATATTTACTATAGAATGTTATATGGTGGGCATACAAATTCTCTTTTGGCTCCAAATTCAAATATTCCTTTCGCTCCAAAACAAATTTTTTGGGCTCTAGATAGGTATTTTATCGTATAATTTTTCAGCCATCCTCTTGTCTCCCTCTCCCGTAACTTCTACACCCACTAATCTCCAAAAGCTTTTTTCCCAAATCCAAACCCAAACCCATTAAGTAACGAAACCCTAATGTTAACCCCGTTGTGAAAATACGGTTCAAAATAATGAAGTATGTATGGACGTTGGCACGCGGCTCTTTGTAGTTCGCGACATCGTTTAGCTCGTGCAACGGTTTAGCTCGCAACCACCTTTATTCCTTTCACAACGTCATAGCTCGTGACCCTGTTTAGCCCGTGACTTCCATTCAGCTCGCTGGCAACTTTAGATCGTGCACATCTGCAACCTTTTGGGTTGTTCCCCATTTCTTGAGGCTTTCATATGTCTTAGGTCGGTGGACACCGTTACATAGTCTGATTACACCAAGTGTTCGGTTCAAGTGCAAAAGATGGGATGCATGAATTTAAGGACAGTTAGTGCATCATGAATTGTTTTGGACACAAATACATATGGCAAAAAGAAACTATGAGGACACGTCAAGTCATCAATATTGCAAGGGCTAATTGTCCATGAATCCACGTGCCAACATATAGATAGATGGCACCATGCTTAGATCGTTGAACAATTGATTTGGGTCGTGACCCCCCTTTTAGACCGTTGAGAAAAGCTAAGTGTGTGTATGGATGTGTAAAAGGCTATGAGGCATTGCTTAGGACAGTGCATGCCTATGACGCGGTTCAGTATGATAGTTTGCTTTCGCATATTAGCAATGTTTGAACCTTGAACATTTTAGAACGTCAACATTAATTATTTAGACCATCAAATGTTGGGTCGTTAATAGATGTTAGACCGCAAATGCGCCTTAAGTCGTTCTATGATCCGGTTTTAGGTCGTTACTTGCATCGTGATTGTGAAAACTGAAACTGAAGCATCATTTTGGATCGTTGAAGGTACACAGTACACGTCAGCTTGGCTTGACAGACTTCTTTGGGTCATTGCCATTATGTATACAACGGCTTGTTCAAAAAAAAAGGGCCTAAGCTGATTGGTATAGGTAATTTGTATTAAATCATCACGTCTGCTTAGGATGAGTGGGTAAATTTTGTGGGACCGGATCATTTATGTATAGGAAAACAAGTCATCATGTTTAGATCGTTAAGATAAGATCGTTCCTTTTGCAAGTAAGCTGCTCCGCAACTTTTAGGTTGTGTGAATTCCTTTAGCTTGCGGGAAAGTCTTTAGACCGCACATGACAACAGGCGCCAGCTGTACATTGCACCACTTAATTACAGAACTGCCATTCCCCCTTAGCTCCAACTATAAATACCCCTCTTCACAATCATTTAGGGGGAGGGAATTTCATTCCAACAGGGAGGTGCTTCCAAATTTAAAGCTTGTCTACAACTTCTCTAGTAGTTGTCATGGATCTAACAAGTCTTCTCCAACTTCATGTGGATCAAATCCATTTCAATGATCATTAAAGCTCATTTCAATTGAATCAAAGTATCGTAATGAAAATTGATTAGAAAGTGGACGTAGATTCATCGTGAATCGAACCACTATAAAAATTACTTTGTCTTCCTTTTATGCTTTTTATTTTGTAACAGCGCGTTTCCACATTTCAATCTTACTGAATCGGTGAAGTGCATCGTTTGCACCTTTCGTGTTGATTCCAAATTTGGAATAGACATTTGGCGCCCACCGTGGGGCCACGTTCGCATCTCCTACCTCCTATCACACTCTCATAGTGTTGAACACCTTGCCATTTCGAAGTTAGAGAAAATTCGATATTCGAGGCTGGAGTAACTAAAGAAGAATTAGATGTCGTTGTGTCGCTAACTTGGGCCAAAGAATGGAAATTTCCTATAAAGCCTTAATTGATGCTAACAAAACCGTCGTGGATGCTAATCAAGCTTTGATGCATAAAGTGAGTGCTCTCCTAAACGCTCAAGAAAATCCCGCCTCTCCTCCACAAATTCATACCAACCTCGAAGAGAATGCAAATTCATCAGCCTCCGATCCTCATAATGACGACTTGGGAGGATTTGTTCACAAAGACGACGCTAATGTCGAAGACCCAAAGCTGAGAGCTATAAACTATACCGATCGAAATAACCGACGAGTTGCAAGCTCCATCAAGGGGGCACCTTATCGAAGTGGAAGTAAAAGATCTAGATCCTTAAACATGATCGCTCGCCACGACGAGCATCCAGAAAAGAGATCGAAGACCGTTCTCTGGAACAACACAACTCGAAGGAATATATCGCAGATGTGGTAAAGCAAATCATGAAAGATAGCATTCCTCGTAAGGATAATGAAAGGGAATGGGACTTCTCCATTGGCAAAAATCCATTCACAAAGAAGATCCGCAAGGCTGAGTTCCCCAAAAAGTTCACTCATCCTACTTTGCCTCCGTATAACGGAAATTCTGATCCAAATCACTTCCTATACAAATACGAGTGGCACACGAATTCAGCCAAGGCAACAGATGAGATTAAATGCTTGTGCTTCCCTCTCTATCTTGAAGGTGTCGCATCGTTATGGTTTGTGAGGCTTTCGCCCAAATCCGTCGACCGATTTGATGATTTGACTTTGAAATTCAAATAGCAGTTCAGGTTGCACGCTACGAAAGCTAAGGACGTTATCTCTCTTATGTCCATGAAACAAAATCTAGGAGAATCTATCCAAGCCTTCCTCAAAAGGTTTAATGATGCTGTATCTGAAGTAGGGAATCCCGAACCACGCATGATCTTAATGTCTCTAAAAAGCGCTATAGACGAGAAGAGAAAATTTGGTAAATGGATTAAAATGAAAGAGCCAAGCACACTCGAGAAATTCTATAAAAAGCCGAGGAGTACATGAGAGTTGAAACTGATCCAGTATCCCTTCAGATTATTAATGCTAACCCGCTTCTCGAAGTTCCCAAAAATACTGCTGCTCAGTACAATCATAAATATACCAAAGGTCAGAAAAGAGAAGTTGACGGAAAGGAAAATCAAGATAGAAAGAAGCCATGCTTTTACAATCCATCAGAGATAACACCTTTAAATGACACACCAGAAAACATCTTTGCTGCAACCAAAGACACCAAAGACTATCCAATACCTAAGCCTCAGAAAATCAATGACTATCAAGCAAACTCTGGAAAGTTCTGCCGACTCCATAATCAGCCAGGCCACAACACCAATGAGTGTAGGCATATGAGATCACTGATCGAAGAGCTGATTAGGAAGAATTGTCTACAAAAATATGTGAAAAATCCACAGTCATCAAACACTGTTCCGAATCCCCAGGGCCAGGGGGCAACAAAGAAGGAAGCTTTTGTTCAGACCATGCCAAGGCAGATCATCAACTGATAACTGCTGATTGTGCTCCAATTTCAATAGCTCAGAATAAGTGATCAGCATCGCCACTGCTTTACTTCATGCTCTGTTTCCTGCTTTATTTCATGTTCAACTTTCTATTATGCTCAAAACTTCTTGTAAACAGTTTGTAATAACATGCAAGTGATGTACTGAACTTTAGCTCTACAATTAAGAGCTTATCTGTCTGAATTAATTTCTAGCTTGCAAATCTCATGTTAAATAAAAACTTGATTAAAAATGATTCCATGTTGCAGGCTATCTGTCAAGCGCTTGTTCCTTCAAAATCAGACAAAGCATAGCGACCCCAACAACACTAACTCAAGTACCAAATGCCGTAAATATCAACATGAACCAATGTAAGAATAGAAAAGCACCACCTTGAGAAGTGAATGGGTAAAGTCGCAAAGATTCAAACAATGAACAAGCAGCATGACAAATAAACAAGAACATTGTAACTTTCATCGAAGGGGCATTCCTCTAAGTGAAAGTTTCGAAGCTTCGATCCCCAATAAAATAGCCCGCCAAGTCAAGCGGCCAACAAGGGAATCAGAACCGACCCAGAGCTGGAAGGACCAGGACCAAGTCGAAAGGACCGACAAACCTGATGTTGGAAGTACCAACATCAGGCCGGAAGGATCGGCAAACACGCTGGAAGGACCAGCACCAAGTCAGAAGGACTGACAAACTTGATGTTTGAAGTACCAACATCAGGCCGAAAGGACCGGCAAACACGCTGGAAGGACCAGCACCAAGTCGGAAGGACTGACAAACCTGAGCTGGAAATACCAACATCAGGCCGGAAGGACCGGCAAACACGCTGGAAGGACTAGCAACAATTTAGAAGGACCAGCAAACCTGATGCTGAAAGCACCAACGTCAGGCCGGAAGGACCGGCAAACACGCTGGAAGGACCAGCACCAAGTCAGAAAGACCAACAAACCTGATGTTGGAAGTACCAACATCAGGAGGGAAGGACCGGCAAACACGCTGGAAGGACCAGCATCTAGTTGGAAGGACTGACAAACCTGATGTTGGAAGTACCAACATCAGGCCGGAAGGACCGGAAAACACGCTGGAAGGACCAGCATCTAGTTGGAAGGACTGACAAACCTGATGTTGGAAGTACCAACATCAGGCCGGAAGGACCGGAAAACACGCTGGAAGGACCAGTTCAAAACAAAGATCTCTCCGAGGGCACCCATTTGATCGTCATAATCAGGAAGTACCTGATCTGATAACGACAAACATTGGGGTTTCAATAAAAGTCCTATCTGAGGGCACCTAATTGATCGTCAGAATTAGGAAATACCTGATCCGATAATGACAAACATTTCTGTTTCAACAAAAGTCCTCTCGGAGGGCACCTAGTTGATTGTCAGAATCAGGAAGTACCTAATCCGATAACGACAAACATTGGGGTTTCAACCAAACTCCTCTCGGGGGGCACCCAATTGATCGTCAGAATCAGGAAGTACCTGATCGGATAACGACCAACATTGGGTTTCAACCAAAGTCCTCTCGGGAGGTACCCAATAGTTCGTCAGAAGCAGGAAGTACCTGATCCTATAAGGACAAACGTTGGGGTTTTGACCAAAGTCCTCTCGGTTGGCACCCAATTGATCGTCAGAATCAGGAAGTACATGATCCGATAATGAGAAACATTGGGGTTTCAACCAAAGTCCTCTCTGGGGGCACCCAATTGATCATCCTAATCAGAAAGTGCCTGATCCGATAATGACAAATATTGGGGTTTCAACCAAGTCCTCTCTGGAGGCACCTAATTGATCGTCAGAATCAGGAAGCACCTGACCAGATAACGATAAAGTTCTAACCGAAGTCCTTTCTAGAGGCACTCCATCTAAAATTGCCAATGCTTGGATTAATCAGTACAATTGAGTGACGAAAGTCTCCAATATCTGAATTAGCCAAGCCAGATTACAGATGGAATTCGGATTTAACCAAATCACTCGTGTAATGTATAAAATCTCAGACATAGCAAGTGTCTTATTTTAGCCCAAGCAGAGGCATGAAATCCAAAGTACTTCCTACGAAGAAGATTACCAATGACCTCCTAAGCTGGGGCACCAATAATCAAAGTCTTCTCCAAAGAGAAGAAGATAATAAATAACAAATACATATTTCTCAAAAGAGGAATATCGTACGCCAACATACAAGTCATTAAAATCATAGTGTTTGGAATCCACAGTCGACCTTAATCGATTAGTTGATTTCAAGCGTTAAAGTGGACTTGAATTAGAATATCGTGTGTGTGCAGAAAACATTTGATGAGTTTTAAACCGTCAAGTAAAATAATTATATGTAAACACTTTATTCAATTCAAAATGAATTCGCTATAATTCGTTTTCTGAAAATTAAACTAATCTGTTATTGAAGTGGACGGTCAATAACGGAGCATAAGTCCAAAATCATGCAAGTACTTGTTTTGATAATAGAGCAGGTAGCATGGACCTCAAAGCACGATTTGCCATAGTAAACAAAAAGCTACAACTGAATCTCTGCGCAAATTGTGTTTATTTCGAAGCCTGCATTTTCCGCAAGCAGAAAACACAAGATTCGAGGGGCAAATGTTAACCCTGTTGTGAAAACGCGGTTCAAAATAATGAAGTATGTACGGACGTTGGCACGCGGCTCTTTTTGGTTTGCGACATCGTTTAGCTCGTGCAATGGTTTATCTCGCGACCACCTTTATTTCATTCACAAAGGCTTAGCTCATAACCATGTTTAGCCCGTGACTTCTATTCGGCTCGCTGGCAACTTTAGATTGTGCTTAGCTGTACCCTTTTGGGTCGTTGTCCATTTCTTAAGGCTTTCATATGTCTCAGGTCGGTGGACACCGTTACATGGTATGATTACACCAAGTGTTCAGTTCAAGTTCTAAAGATGGGATGCATGCATTTAAGGATAGATGGCGCATCATGAACTGTTTTGGACACAAATACATATGGCAAAAAGAAACTATGAGAACACGTCAGGTCATCAACAATGCACGGCTAGTTGTCCATGAATCCACGTGCTAACATTTAGATAGATGGCGCCATGCTTAGATCGTTGAACCATTCATTTGGGTCGTGCCCCCCCTTTTAGACCATTGAGAACAGTTAAGTGTGTGTATGAATGTGTAAAAGGCTATGAAGCATTGCTTAGGGCATTGCATGCCTATGACGCGGTTCAATATGATAGCTTGCTTTCGCATATCATCAATGTTTGAACCTTGAACATTTTAGAACGTCAGCATTAATTCTTTAGACCATCAAATGTTAGGTCGTTAATACATGTTAAACCGCAAATGCGCCTTAGGTCATTCTATGCTCCGGTTTTAGGTCGTTACTTGCATTGTGATTATGAAAACTAAAACTGAAGCATCATTTTGGACCGTTAAAGGTACACAGTACACGTCAGCTTGGCTTGACAAACTTCTTTGGGTCGTTGCCATTATGTATACAGCAGCTTATTCCATGAAAAAGGGGCTAAGTTGGTTAGCACAGATAATTTGTATTAAATCATCACGTATGATTAGGATGAGTGGGTAAATTTTGTGGGACCAGATCATTTATGTATAGGAAAACAAGTCATCATTTTTAAACCGTTCAGATAAGATTGTTCCTTTTGCAAGTAAGCTGCTCCGCAACTTTTAGGTCATGTGAATTCCTTTAGCTCGCGGGAAGGACTTTAGACTGCACATGACAACAGGCTCCAGCTATACATTGCACCACTTAATTACAGAACTGCTCTCTCCCTTAGCTCCAACTATAAATACCCCTCTTCACAATCATTTAGGGGGAGGGAATTTCATTCCAACAAGGAGGTGCCGCTAAATTCAAAGCTTATCTACAACTTCTCTAATGGCATTCATGGATCTAACAACTCTTCTCAACTTCATATGGATCAAATCCATTTCAATGACCATTAAAGCTCATTTCAATTGAATCAAAGTTCCTTGGATCTCATTGAAACTTCATGAAAAATCCCTCTAACACAATTCAAACGATCTCGAATCTTCTCTAATCCTCACCAAAGTCTAAATTGAATGCTAATTCACTATGAAGTCTATGAAGACCATTCAAAACGCCTAAGTGATCATGGATTGATACATCTATCATCACAAAGCTAACGATCCCTTCACATTCTTCACTAAATTCAAGTGAGACTAAATCATAAAAGAGAGTGAAAAGAGAGAAAAGAAAAAAAAATGAATGTATAGAGAGAATTTATTCATGTCGTAAACAAAGTATCGTAATGAGAATTAATTAGAAAGTGGACGTATATTCATGGTGGATCGAACCACTATAAAAATTCCTTTGTCTTCCTTTTATGCTTTTTATTTTTTAACGCGCGGTTCCACATTTCAATCTTACCGAACTGGTGAAGTGCATTGTTTGCACCTTTGGTGTTGATTCCAAATTTGGAGTAAACACCTAATCCCTCATTTCTTGTTTCTGAATCTCGTCCATTTCTCTCCTTTATTTCACCGTTTCCTTCCCTCCGCCTTAGCTTTCCTCATCTTCATTAGTCCGCTCTTTTTTCAATTTTCCAGTAACCTTTTTTTACGATTGAAAGATTCCATTTCATATCCCATTTTTTCGGTGACAATCGCCTGAGTGGCAGTGTAATTTCATCGTTTTTCAATTATCGCTTCAATTTACAAAATAGTCTTCCCTATTTCATTCTTCAGATACTTCAAGGAGAAAACGTCCTATAATTAGATTATTTTTGGTAGATTCGTTCCAGTCTGATTTCGAATCAAAAGTTGATGGAGATGCCACAGAAAAGATCGAAGATACGAACTAAAGGACACCAAAGGACTAGGGCTGTAAATTTTGTTCGAATGTCCGACGTCCGTTCGTGTCCGTGACCGAAATACGTCCGTCCGAGTCCGTCCGATTTTCATTTAGGACACGAGTTAGGACAACAAAATTTGTACGAGAAAAAAATCATGTCCGGTCCGAGCTCGTCCGAATTCGTCCGAATTACTTGTAATTCGACATATAGTTGAGAGAAAATCTAGTAAAATGTACAAAATGTGATATAAATAGCCATGTCCGACCAAGTACGATCGGTCCGAACATGTCCGTGTCCGACCGATTTTATTTAGGACACGAATTAGGACAACAAAATTTGTCCGAGAAATTTTTTGGTCCGGTCCGTGTTCGGTCCGATTTTTTTTAGGACAGAAACTGAACACACCTCCGTCCGGTCCGGTCCGACCGATTTACACCCCTACAAAGGGCAGAGGAGAAGACGTGCAAGTAAATGAGGAAAGTGAAATGAATGAAGCTGAGCAGGTGGCAACTGTTATGCCCCAGTTTTTTCGATTGATTTCTAGTGATTATCGACTCCATTAGCACTCAAATTACTTGAATAAAAAGCGGATTTTTGCTTGCCAGAGTGAATAATTAGATAAAAGGAAAACAACAGTAGAAAGAAAATAGTGAAATAGGAAAGGAGGAGAGCTTTATTAATTAATTCAACAAATGTTTGAGGAATTACAAGGCTTGAAAATTATGAGAGAAAATCTCCCAAAACAAACTCCACAGCGAATCATTGAAGGTTACCCCTTATTTAAACAACAAGAATTCTTCGGTTGGACCTATTATAAAACCCATAATACCCACTGCATGATTTGTTAACAATTATGCACTACATGATTTAAATATGTACTGCATGTTTAATAACAAATATGCACTGCATGATTTAATAATAAATATGCACTGCATATTTAGTAACAAATATGTATCTCCTTCATATCCTTGTGCCATGCATACTGATTCGTTGCCTAATTCAAAGATCTTCCTAGATTAAGAGACACATAAAATCCATTGCAAGATTTAATAACAAATATGCGTTGCATGATTTAATGACAAATATGCACTGCATGATTTATGCTTCTCCTTAATTATCTTGCCTTGTTCAAGGATATGCAAATCGGAAATTGCTGGAAGAATCCACTTTCCCTCTATATGTTGCCAGTTATTCATGCTAGCAGTTGCTGATGTGTCATTTCCAATTTTTGTATGCGAACCTGAAGTGTTTGTTGTATTGCCTGCTCCATCCTTGTTGATACAAACACCTTCAACCTGCATGTCACCGATTTCTTCAGACCTTGGGGAATATCTACTTTGGGGGCATAACACTCCCCTCTCCTTCAAAACAACCTTGTCCTCAAGGTTGAGCATTGGCAAAAAAAGGGGGTGGCCATGGGGGCTTATATAATCTGTCATCGAAAATGACAGCTTTAAGAGCAAGAAGCATTCCCGTAACCTCCCCAATACAAACTGAGTTTGCTATCCCGATCAGTAAGAAAAAACCACCTGATTTCTGAATGAATTCATCTGACCTTAATATCTTCTTGTATGTTGCAAGAACAACACCTACTAATGGATGGAAAAACACATCAGGTGACTTGTTTGCAAGTGCATCCTCTGCTACATCGTTGTCAAGTGATTCTTTAGCGTTTAAATCTGATTTTCCAACAACAGGCTCATTTGGATTTGTAACATCATTTTCAACACGAAGTGAAGCTTCATCAAATTTCTCAGGATTTTCATCGACCTTCTTGCACACAATAGAAATGTACTTGAAGGTTCCAAACAAGATTGTAGCAATAGCAGTCTTCAGTAGTTGTGGTCCCTCCTTGTTCTCCAGCATCTTTGCTTCATTGAGAGATTTCTCATGTTGATGTTCAGCGCTGAAACCATACTGCAATTCAGCATCATCGCCATCGTTAGCAACAACTTCGTTTATCTTGATTTCTTGAGTTCCTTTACTATGTTGACCCAAATGGCTTTCTGCTGCTTCATCATCAGCAGTACAAATTTCTCTATGCTTCCAGTCATCACTCATATCTACCTCCTGTGATTCATCATCACTTTGTGGAACAACCGCCTTATCTTCAGCCTTAAATTTCTTTGTCCCACTGGTGTTCTAGGATGCTTTGCCGAATTTAATCTTCATTTTATTTTCTCTTTTGAATTCGAAAACCTTGGCCAAGCTTACGGCATGTTTGAAATCAATAGGATGCAGCGCTAATACATCGCGTTTGATTTCTTCCTTGAGACCATCTACGAATTTTTCCAACAAGAATTGATCAGGTAAAGCATCAAACATACCTTGCAATTGTTCAAACTGGGATAAGTAAGCCACTACAGTTGTTGACTGTTTGAGATTGAATATAGTGTTGTACGGTTTTGCTGCTGCCATGGTTGTATGTCTAGTTGAATTCCCAGAACTGATTTCATTTTGGTTAGAGATGTAGGGGCTTCTTGGATTTGCAGGCTGGATTCTCATTTCTTTCAATTCTTTAGCGATGCCGTCAATTGTTTCTTGCATCTGACCGACTTTGATATTGAGTACGTGGTATTCTTGCAATTCCCTAATCTGGACCGAAGTTTGAATGTTGATCCGATCTTGTTTGGATCCTTTAGGCTCTGATACCAATTTGTTATGCCCCAGTTTTTTCGATTGATTTCTAGTGATTATCGACTCCATTAGCACTCAAATTACTTGAATAAAAAGTGGATTTTTGCTTGCCAGAGTGAATAATTAGACAAAAGGAAAACAACAGTAGAAAGAAAATAGTGAAATAGGAAAGGAGGAGAGCTTTATTAATTAATTCAGCAAATGTTTGAGGAATTACAAGGCTTGAAAATTATGAGAGAAAATCTCCCAAAACAAACTCCACAGCGAATCATTGAAGGTTACCCCTTATTTAAACAACAAGAATTCTTCGGTTGGACCTATTATAAAACTCATAATACCCACTGCATGATTTGTTAACAATTATGCACTACATGATTTAAATATGTACTGCATGTTTAATAACAAATTTGCACTGCATGATTTAATAATAAATATGCACTGCATATTTAGTAACAAATATGTATCTCCTTCATATCCTTGTGCCATGCATACTGATTCGTTGCCTAATTCAAAGATCTTCCTAGATTAAGAGACACATAAAATCCATTGCAAGATTTAATAACAAATATGCGTTGCATGATTTAATGACAAATATGCACTGCATGATTTATGCTTCTCCTTAATTATCTTGCCTTGTTCAAGGATATGCAAATCGGAAATTGCTGGAAGAATCCACTTTCCCTCTATATGTTGCCGGTTATTCATGCTAGCAGTTGCTGATGTGTCATTTCCAATTTTTGTATGCGAACCTGAAGTGTTTTTTGTATTGCCTGCTCCATCCTTGTTGATACAAACACCTTCAACCTGCATGTCACCGATTTCTTCAGACCTTGGGGAATATCTACTTTGGGGGCATAACAGCAACTTTTTAGGAGATGGAGGTTGATATTCGTAGCATTTATGAAAGATTGATAGATTCGCTCAGTAGACACATAATTTTCTAATGAAATCTAAATAACCATTTGAAGACTAAGCAAGAGTGGTACAATAAATTAAGGTCAGCTGGTGTTCTTCTATGCAGATTTCTGAAATCAGTAAGTTTTTTATTTTATTCTTTTATTTATTATTACAAAAGCACATACATTATATACATTATTTTCTATCTATACACCAAAATGTGTATTGTTATATGAATAAAATTGCAGTAAAGCCCAAAAATACTATTTCATTGAAGAATATATTAGATTATGCAGAGAAGTTATTTATCTTAACGCATTTGGCAATGAAATTTTTTCAGCTGGCGTGCTTATAAATTAGCTTGCAGAATCAATTTTGCATCATTATACTTGAAGAGCTCAGTGGACATGATGAGTACCCTCTTTAAGAAGCTTTGAAAGAAGGAAACATTTAGGAACTAATTGTTACATGGGTAAGCGAAACTTAAGCTCGCCTCTTTCATTCTTTAAGTGCAGTTTGGTCATTCTATAACCTATTCAGTTTTATACACCAGTTTTGCATGCACTTTATTGAGGTGGTACTTTTGGAATGCCCAGTATCATGGACATTGTATATGGTTTATATTTATTGCTTAAAATAGTTTAAACTTCGTGTTTTTCCCCTTTTTTTTTGGCACTACTGGTGTTGAAACAGTTGATATTATACATGCTTTAATTGGTTCGCCTTGCCTTTCACCTTCACCTTTTTGGATCAATATAACTTCTATTTATCATAATACTGAAACTATCTTCTTACTGGAAGAAAGGCATCATTTATGCATTTTTGTCACGAGACACATAGATCAATTCTGAAATACGAATGAATGGTATTGATTATAACTGCTTTCTGATTTAAGCAAGCTGACCTTAATGAATAAAATGGAAGAAGAACATTAAATTTTCCTAACCCGAAGCAGGGATCTTGTTTTGTTATTCAATGTTTATTTACTCTATAAAATCTAACTGCTGCAACCAGATCGATGATGATGATGATACACAATTCACTTGCATAAGAAGCAACTACTCTTGTAGGAATTTGATTTAATTCAGATAATAAGTTCATGTGTGTTTGTAGTTGAGTACACATGTTCAGTGTGAGTCTTGTTTTTAGGGATACAATGATATTAGCACTTACACCAAAACAAATGCAATTGAAGTTGTGAGGTGCTTTCCAACATTTATATGCACAACATATTAACACTTCAGTTAGGTAAGATTCCATAATGCTACATATATTCAAAAGATGGAAGAACGTCTGACCTTATCAGAATTTCCAGAACATGGCACGCTATTTTTCAAAACTTTAACTGCTTCTGAAATTTTAGCTTTTCGAATCTAGGAGAAAATGGAAAGTGCAAGAGAGTAAAAATAAGAATAAAGCATGCATAAGTTAAAAATCAGAATATTACAGAGCATAAAAACGCTAAGAAATATACAAGACTTGAATTTTAACTTTTTGGTGATTTGTTCAAACATAAACATGACTTACTCTTTGTTGTGTAGATCAAGCGCTGACTACCTTGGGTGGAACGACAACAAAGGGGCAGTTTTCAGTAGAGCCATCTTCTTGTAACACCTGTATATTATAAAATAAAATTGATGTAATATGATTTCTCTTTTCGCTGCACAAGTCATGCACATATTGACCATTAAAAATAGATACTTTTATAAAGGAAATAATTTCTACAGTGGTTCAAAGATAATAAATATCAAGGTGTACCTGCATACAACTGCTATTGTTATTGTTAGAAGATACATCAGGTACCTTCCCTTGATCATCATTTGCTAACTTTAATTGCACATTTCTTAAATGTTAAAAAAAGCATGATTACATTTGATTCTATTAGCTAGATAACACCAGATTTTTTCTTCAAGTAGTCGATGAATAGTTTGCGATTATACTTTCTTCTTTTGTTTAACTTTGGACTTTGATTAATAGTTGATGAATTTATAATTATGTGCAGATAGCCACATCAAAAATGTAGGAATATAGTTAATGCTAGGAACATGACCAGAAGCTCAAGGTCCATTGAAATATGGACTAGTTGGAGAAAATATGGAAAAAAAATAATCCCTGAAGCAAAACATCAAAGGTTTGCATTTTTGTTCTCATTTTCTTTTTCTTGTTTTGTTTATAATCAATCTGTGTCTAAAGGCAAAAAAAAAAAAAACAATGAAATGGAAAACGAAAGGCACAAACTTTCATTGGATGTTATATGTCATAAACTGAAATAATAAATAATTAATTTGGCTTAATATATACTTACGAGAGACGAATTCAACAAATTTATTTAACTATATCATTAAATGTTTTGCTATTTTTAGTGATGGTTGTTGGCACCCAAAATTATATAAATTACAATGAAATATTACAAAAAAAATCAAGTTGTTTTAATGGAAATTCATTTTCTGCTATCTATCAAATACCAACATTTTATGGATTTTGCATTTCAGGAAAAATAATTCTATATATTTATTATTACAAAAATTAGATTATAATTTTCGTGTAAAGAATTTTAGTATTTCTAGATTCATAAATAAGAATTTTGATAGCAAGTCTTGCGCCTTGTAATCCAAGCTTGTATTCCTTCGTTTACACTCTCTTAAAACACTGCTGAAAATTTGATGGAACATTCCATTATTTTCTTACTGCTACCATTTTCCAATGTGTTATCATTGTTAAGAACTTTTGTTGAGTCTCCCAGAGTTTCCCTTTTTTTTGCTTTGATTTTTGTTAAATATAAACACCAAGACATTCATTTGTATATATAATTCAGCTTTGCAGGTTTCATAGATTTCACAAGCAAATGAGCTTTGTAGATTTTAGAGGTAATTCCTGATGTGAATAGAAGATATGAGGATAGCATTAGGTCGAGGCCAATTACATTTCAGAGACAAATGAGCTTTGTAATTGGGTTGAAGGCTTTCAGAGGCAAATGAGGAGGATAATTGTAATTTTATACATTTTTATGTGATATATGATTTATAATTTGTATTCTGGATATAAAGTTGTGATTTTTATCAAGGAATGGATCATGATGCCTTTAAACTTACATTTATTTCTTATATTATGTATTTATTATTGCACACATATAATATATATAGATTTTTAGGAATATAATTTGTAGATATATCACAACTGTAAACTGATACTTGTAATAAAATATATCACAACGGTTATAAATAGTTGTAAAAATGATAACAACAACGATGCATAACAGTTGTAATAAAGTTTATTACAAGGGTGAAAAACAGTTGTAAAATATATATATCACAACGGTGCAAAACAGTAGTAATTTTTTTTAGTCTATTACAACTTAATATACGACGGTTACCCTACGTTGTAATATGGTCAGTTTGTTGTAATGCGAGTGAATTTTCAGAGTGGGTATTCTGTCATTTGTTTTGAAATGTACAATTGAGGATGTAAAACACTTACATATATTATATACATATATAATAAAGTGCCAAGCTTCTTTAAAAAAAATGAATTATGATGATTTTTTTTTTTTTTTTTTATATTAGCAAGGCTTAGGGTGTTAGATGCTAAATGGTCATTGTTGGAGAACCTCAAATTATCACAATTGGTAATATAAATGGTGGACTTTTTATATTTATACAGAATTTATGACTTGTCTCAACAGTAGAGAAACAAAAAAATAGGGCATGCACCGCTACATGCACAAGAAAACATAGGAAACAAGGAGCAACAATTTCTGAGTGAAACAAGAAAATGAAAAACAAAGTACATCAAACAGGCCACAAACAACTGCAAACTAAATAAGCAGAGCCAAGCCCTCAGTTAAATGCTTGAATTATGGCCAGGTCAAAAACGAAATGCAAGTTCCTGACTCCCTCTTTAATCTTCAGAATCGAAGAAATCGTATGATCCTAAATTTGTGGATCAAAAACATGTTTGCCCCTTCCATGTTTTTGACATGATGTTTTAAGGTCATATTTAAAAGAAGATTGATCGATTCTTGTATATGATATATTATCATCATGAAAACTAATCCAGTAATATGAAATCGTTTAGAATATTAACCTACGTTTTCAAGTAAAAGGAAGTTAAGTGCTGCTGAGGACAGGTACATTGATTAAATAACAACGCATTTACGTATTTTGCTTGTAGAATGCAACTTCTCAGGGAGACATGATGCATGCATAGAGACAACCTTTAGTATACTAAAAGTCAGCTCTCAATTGATTTTTATATTATGTTGGCCTCCAGCATATTTCTCTAAGATGGACCTTTTCCTGACGGTGAAATATTATTTGTTAATACTCAAAAGTTCACTACTGCCAAATAGTTCAAAAATATTACTGTGGGAACAGTTGCACGCCACATATTTTCCAATTCCACATAGTTGTCGCTGTCCATTTCAGTTCTCCTAATCCTGTGCAGAACAGTGCTCCATAATTCATGTATAAACCTACATTCACGCCTAAGTTGTCCCTAATCATCTTAAGTGTTTTAGTCCAATAGACATTCAAGTAGAAAACAACGGTCTAATTGTCTAGCCTATCAATGATCTTTGCCTAAAGTTAGAGACATTGATGAAATGTAAATCTAGAGGAGGCAAGCGGGATACCAAGATGAGATATATTATCTTCGTTAGAGTTTTAGACCAATGGCTTGCAAAAACACAGTTGAAATACATTTGGTCAACGTGTGCTATTGTTAGTAATCTGTAGTAATTAATTTTCGCACTGGAATCATGTATCTAGAATACTGAACAGTATGTCCTTTGAATTAAAAGTCATGTCCGTTGGGTATTGCCTGTTCATTTATTCATTAATATGAGTCGGACCTTCACATTCACCCTGGGGCAGTAGTATTTCACATGTTGGCAGTAATATAGTATACAACAAATTTCACAACAACAGTGCACCATTTCTGCTTCAAGCATGGCACGTATCAGAGTATTAATATCATGGCAAACATATATGAAGCGGGTACAAATTATATTGGTACATTCATTAGTAGTGGAATAAACAAACTCCCATTGGCATTTAATAAATTACGAAGTGTGCACGGATCGTTTAAGCAAGTCCCACGTGAAACAGCACCATGCTGATGGCTCGTTCATCGTTGCTAACTAGACTGGTCGGTCGTTCATTGTTTACATGAACTGGTCGGTCGAGCAGTCTTCCAGCAACACAGGTTGAGCAACTCATAAAGCTCATGGATCGCTCGCTCACATGCCACCTGGTTAGTCAAGCATCACCTAGAAGTATGGGTCGAGCAGTCCTTGGTCGAGCAGCCCCTGGGTCGAGCACCACCTTCACGTGGGTCGAGAAACCGGTTGAGATGATGGGTCGAGCACATACTAAAATAAATAAGCAGCTTTGTGTATATAAAAAGGGTAGCTCGTGAAAGCCAGGTATACGCAGCGGTAAGTAATAAAGTGGATCAGCTCTTAATATGTAATTGAAGGGTTCGGTCCAATGTTATCATGACTGGACCGTCAATCAAACCGTGATGTTCCAAGGTTCAAGATTTTCAAGGTCCAACCGGTTGGACCGTCAGAACCGTACATATTATTTTTTAGTAAAAATAAAAAAAATAAAGGATCAACATGTTTCTCTTCATCTCCATCCCCCCCCCCCCCCCCCTTTTTTTTTTTTTGGAGAAATATTGTATAATTAAACACGAGAAGATCATGCATGACCCAATCTCCACCTTCTCATGCAAATGGTGAAAGATTCTTACCAAGCTCCCTAAATTTAATGTATCGTTATAACCTAAACAGCAAAAACTTACATGAGTTTGCAACTGGAAGAAGGAATAAAATAATTATAACTGGTTTTAGCAAAAAGATGCAACATCTTTTTCCTTTTCTATTTGATACATATCAATCAGAACTTTACTTCCAAGAGTATATAGCTCCACTCAAGCTCCGAATTCCCAAATTCAAATACTATTTCGTTCTCCTCTCCATTCGTTCTCCTCTTCTTCTCGCACAATTCAAAACGCCATATTTCATAATTTATAAGAACTAAATTCAGCAAATTAACTTTTTCTACTTGCGGACAGTGACGCATCAGACAATTTGGTACCACCTCAAATTGCGATGGGTTTTTAGTCGTCGAATTGAGAATTTGAGATCTAGGGTTTGGGAATTTTTGGTGATGAAGCGGATAAATCACGGTCTAACCACGGATAAATCACGGTCTGACCACGGTTTCGCGGTTGAACCAGCGGTTCGTACATGTTGAAGGTCTGAAGCTTCTTCGAACCTTTGACGCTGACGGTCGACAGTTGACCGAGGTCCGACCACGGTCCGGTACGGTCATGATAACACTGGTTCGGTCACTTCTTTATTTGTATGGTCGGTCACGCATTATTTTGGTCGGTCGTGCAAATAGCAGGTGAGGAGTCGTGCATTACGTTTTGGGTCGATCGTGTATGAGTGCTCTGGTGGGTCTTACAGCTGGCTACAACTGGCACAGTGGCATTTTCATAAATATGGTATGAACGACCCATAGCCTGCGCGTCTGTAATTACAATTCTGTCACTACCTCCAAACTACACTTATAAATACACCATTTCTCCACCATTCAAGGGACGGATTTTTGGACGTCAAAAGACTGTCATCTTCATTTTTCCACCATTTTAAATTTCTTCAACCTCTGTAATTCTCTGTAAACTTCATTAGTTCTTTCCTAAGCTTAGATCCAACATAAAATCATCATTAAACCAATGAAGATCATTTAAGTGATTAAGTGGTAGAAGATCTACACAACCGCCATGACCATTCAAGAGATCTCAGCCATGCCTTCATGAATTCAAGTGGATCAAAAGCAAAAGGAGAGAAAATAGAGAGAAAATACTTGTAAAAAAGAGAAAATGAATGAAATGAGTGAAACCATGTGTTTTATAATCTCCATGATAATGAAATCTCCTTTTATAGTAGATGTTAGCCTGCTTTGTAGTCGGGCTACCCAAAGCTAAGAGACTGCTCAACGAGGAGGTTTAAAGAAAGAATTTATGTCAGAAATTCGGATTGGGTCGGAGGGGTCCAACCCGAACCTTTGGCTGTGTTATAGATGAGTCAAGATGATACATGATTGGAAGCACGACCGGATCAGATCGGAGGACACCAATCCGAATCCTCTATGCATATCCCGATCCGAATCAAAGAACGAGGAGCTGTAGGAGTTACAGGTCATGATCTCTGAAAAGGCGGAGCGGTTATGCCCATGTTCTCCCCATGTTCTCCCCACGTTCACTACTAACCTGATGTGCTGTCACCATCATATCCCATCCAAACCCGACTTTTATGGGATGGAGGCCACGTATATCTGAACCGGAGCTACCCCAGGGAGGTTTTCCACCTATAAATACACCTCCAAAGCTCATTTCAAAGGATCTTTTGGCATTTTCAGAACTCATACTCATTCATAAACCGAATTTCATCAAGATATTCAGATTACAATCATCTTTTAAAATACATTTTTGAAGAGATTGAGTGAATTCATGCATTGTATGAGTGAAATTGAGTGAGAGCCATCATTGTATTTGCATTCAAGTCATCGATTCAAAGCGTAGAAAGTGGACATAGGCTATTTAACGCCGAACCATTATAAATCGAGTGTTTCTTCTGTGTTTTTGATTTCATTCCATTAGAAATTATTATTAGTTTGGGTGTTACAGCCATTTTTGGATCTAACATTTTAGTGCTTTCACTGAGGACTTCTGAATTCTTCGCTTTTTTCGGATTATCATTCTACTATTTGGACCTTCAAGTTCAAAGAAGTTAATCCTCTATTTCCGACACTTTCAAGTATTTTATGATCAATTACTGAAGAATTGGACATTATGGCCAAAGGAAAAGGAACAGAAGTGCAAAGCGCCAGCGAGAACGATGCTAGAGAAGATCGACAAGCCATTGTATTGACGAGGTCGCGGGGACAGAGCTCTGGAACAGTCCGATCCGAACCGGATGTTCCGGACCAAACTGATCGGGAGAATTTGAACTGGCCCGGAAGCGCTGGAGTTGCTCAGACCCCCCTCCAACCCGATCCAACTCCGGTGCCCCACTCTGATCCGACCCTAACGAGATTGAAACCGGTACCTCTACTTGAGAACCCACCAATGCTCCGATGTCGGCCGCGACGACTGGTGATCAACCTGCTCCATCTGCACCCATCACGCACGGAGATTTTTCGCGTTTTCTTGACATGCTTGAGAGTACTAGAAATGCATTGGAAGCCCATAAACGTGACAACCTTCGCACGCAAGAGAACATGATCACCATGAGTAGGGAACTCAGTGAGCTCCGGAGGCAAAAGACACCTTCTCCAACACGCCGCCTTGTTGCAAACTATTCATCTTCTTCGGATGAAGAACGTCCTCGTGAAAGAAGGCCACTTGAGCGACCTCAAAATCTTGGTCAGTTTACCTTTGGATCCTTGGGATCCCGTGAAGATGTTGCTCGTGTGTTAGGACCTGATGACCCGAGCCTGAAAGAACCTATGTTGCTGCCCATGCGTGGATCCCACGTTCTACCCAGGGATCCTAATATTACTAATCCTACGCAACAACAACTTCTCCAACCCCTTCCTCCCGTGAATGACCGGGAGTGGAGGGAACAGAGTAGAGGAGCTGCTACTAGAAACAGGAGGATATCCCCTAATTAGGAGCGCAAGGGTAATCCAAACATTAGGGCGAGAGATCCTGAGCAAACATTAACTAATGTCGATGTATGGGCAATAATGCGCCAAATCATGTCTGAAAGCCGACACTACACCAATGAGGACTAGGGCATTGAGCGAAGTCACA
The DNA here is from genome assembly GCA_030737875.1 of Allium sativum. Classification (NCBI taxonomy): domain Eukaryota; kingdom Viridiplantae; phylum Streptophyta; class Magnoliopsida; order Asparagales; family Amaryllidaceae; genus Allium; species Allium sativum. The sequence goes on along the minus strand of CM060926.1, from coordinate 7,137,519 downwards.
CCCCCTTCACAGATGATATATTGGACTTCCAGTTTCCTCAGCAATTAATTGCCATAGAAGGATCGGTATTCAGGGAGAACTGACCAAGGACAACATCTGATGAGGTATGCATGGTTCATGAATGCTGCAGTAGCTCCGACGCTGTAAAATGCAAGGCCTTCCTGATTTATCTAGAAGACGTGGCGTTAATGTGGTTCACCCAACTACCTCCACGGTCGATATCAACTTTTAAAGAATTGAGTGAACGTTTTATGAGCTAGTTTCAACTTCACGCTCGAAAATCTAAAAGCGTCATAGAGTTGTTAAGGATTAAGCAGGCTCCAGATGAATCTTTGAAATCGTATTTGGACCTCTTCAACCTAGCTTTCATCGAAGTCAGTGACCCTCATGAACCCACTATTTTGATGGCCTTAATAGAAGGAGTCGACCCAGACATAGAATTCGGGGATTATCTATCTGGAAAACCACCCCCCATGTAACAACTCGTATTTCGATAACATGTTAAAACGAGAATCAAGGCAGAATTTAATTTTAAATTCTAAATCAAGTTAAACGGGCTATGCCATTGCATTCGTCTCGGAAAAATACGCGAAATAGAGTCCGAGTTTTTGAAAATCGGAGTCCGTATGACCCGATTAAGGCCCAACGAAGTTTTCAGAAAATTTCTAAGTAAAAACAGATTTCAAATTCAAACTTGAATTTGAAAAATTGGGCCAGGTGGGAAAAGTTCCCGCCACAGTACCCAAGTCGACAGCCCTGTCGACTTGGGAGTCGACTTGGTCTGACCAAGTCGACAGCCCTGTCGACTTGGCTGTCGACCTGGCTCAGACGAGCAGTCTTGCCTGGTGCACCTGTTTCTATCTTGGCTAGGTTTCTGGGCCTGGTTTGAAATCTGACGGTTCAGGTTGGTCCTAGGGTTAATATAAGGGTCCTAACTAGCCTAATCTTCTATAAATAAGCCCCTAACCCCCCCCCTAAACCCTCATTATTCACTCATGTAACTAAACTATGGCCAAATTTCTACTCTCATGGCCTCCACTCAACTATCCTGGCCTTCACTTCATTTCTATGAGAGGTTTCATGATCATGAGAGTATTAGAGAGTCCCTATGTTAGTATGAGAGCTCCTCAAGTTGATTTCAAGGCAAAAGTTTTGGTCTTTGTTCATAAAGATGGTGTATTTGTTGATTTGAAGCATCCATCTTTGGGTTTTTGGGTGATGGCATGCATAGGCTTCATCACAAGCTTTAGTTTAATCGATTTAGGCCTTCATAGCAATGTAAGCCCTTCCCTACTCTTAGATATTAACTATGAAGTTAAATGTTCATGTTGAAAGTTTGGGGTTTGATTAATTAGAATGATGCATGCTATCATGTTATGCAAGTCTATGAAGTCATTAGCTTGATCTTATGAGCAAAAAGCCACAACCTTTATGTTGAAATGTTGCATTATGCAACATGAGAATCTTCATATTCATTATGTCAACTTGCATATGAAGTCATAATCCTTATATGATGATATATGCGAGTTTCTAGTCATCATTCCATGTCTTTTGTCACCATGATTCGCTTATGTGCCAAGTTTGGGTTTATGCATGTTTTGAGGCTTAAGAATGTAACATGCAAGCTAATGAACACATTTGTGCCTCATTTGCCACCATGATTAACTTGTGGCTTAATATCCATTTTTGTCATACCTTTGTCAAGTCTCTTCTTTTGGTCCATTACGTTGTTGTGAACCTATACGCGAGTTTAAAAGCGTTGGGGTCACATTATGAGGAAAACATAATGACACGAATATGACTTGGGTAAATGGGTATAAACATGACAACATGTAACGTTAAATATGACATGTGTTTATACTTGAAAACATGACTTGAAATATAACATGGAAGTTGACATGTAAGTATGCATAAAAACATAAGCTTGGGAATTTACCTATTAAGTTAGGTCTACCCATTGGGAATTTACCTATTAAGTTAGGCCTACCCAATTGCTTGAAAACTTGACTATGAACATGACACTAGACTAAACATGAAAGTGGCCAACTCGAGGTTGGGTTGAGTTTGCAACGTAAAACTACCCGGAACCGACCGGCCTAACTAGTAGTTGCAAACAATAGGACCCAATGTGAGAAGTTGGTCATGTGTGCTCGAACCCGAGGTTAGACCAAGTTGTGGTGTAAAGCTACCCGGAACCGACCGGCTTAACTAGTAACCACAACAAAGTCTAATGTGAGAGGTGAAGGTGCATTAAGTAATTAATGCCACATAATAGGGTTAATACAATTTGATTAATGACTCTTAACCAAATATGACATGGACAAGTGGGTTAAGTAATTTGATTAGGCTAATGATACTTAACAAAACATGACAAGGTTGGGTAGGTTAAGTAACTTGATTCGCCTAATGACACTTAACCATTTTTTTTATACGACTAGTGGACGGGGTTAAGTTAATCAACACTTAATCAATCCAACACGATAACTTGGTAAGGTTAAGTGGGATCGGGTTTGATTTTAATGACGCTTAACCATGCAAGATGATTAGGGGATGAGGTTAAGTAATTTACACTTAACTAATCCGACACGGTAATTAGATGGGGTTAAGTAATCCACACTTAACTAATCTAAACACGGTAATTCGATGGGGTTAAGTTAAACACTTAACCAATTTAAACTCGGTAATTCAATGAGGTTAAGTAACCAATACTTAACCAACTTAACGTGATAATTTAATGGGGTTAAGCAACTTATACTTAACCAATTATACATGATGATTTGATGGGGTTAAGTAACTTACCCTTAACCAATCTAATACGCGGACCTGATAAGGTTTTTTTAGAATATACTTAACCTTTATAGTACGATTAGAGGATGGGGTTAAGCCAACCTAAACTTAACCAGTCCGACTCGATAATTTGATGGGATTAAGATAATCTATGCTTAATCGATCTAGCAAGATAATCCGATAGGATTAAGGTAAGCTAGTACTTGACCAATTTGACTTGATAGGGTTAAGTCATGAGCCTCTGGGTACACTTAACCAACTTGTGGGACTAAGTCTTGAACTTAAATACTTAGCCAATCTTTGACGTGATTCGTGGGCGGGTTAAGTCATGGACTTGAATGATAACACTTAACCCAATAGACAAACCCTAGCTAGAAGAACTAGGTAGAAAACCGTGGTTAATCAAGGATAACGGGAAAGGAAGCTAAGTGGTAAACCTTAGTTAAGGGTAACTAAGTAATAATTCTTAGCTAAGGACATAGGACTAATTCTCAAAACGATGAGTAACCTGATACGGTAGGTCATCGCTTAGTATACGAGGGGGAGCAAGTTATCTGACTTGGATAAAAGCTCCAGCGCACTGGGTGCCGAAGTGGAAGCTTCGGGGGACGTGAGGATATTCTTGGGATCCCTCTGTGGGCTGCCAGGTAATTATACTAGGCCCATGAGAGGTTAAGGTCTGCGTTAGAAGGACCAAGAGTATGCCTTGGTTGCTATGCGAGCAACCTAAAGACTAGGATGGATTAGCGTGGAGTCGACGATTCTTGTTTTTGCCCTGGATAGCGCATCGCCGACTACCTACCATCTTTAGTCAATCGTGTACGTGCGGAAAGGCAGGGAACCCCCAACAGACCATGTGCTTGCTATCGTGTCATGGGTGAGGTTGGCCCGTAGGAAAGTGGGCTATAGTGGGGCCGGGGAGTGGTTCTTATACATGATTTTTCTTGGATTGCCTTTCAGTAGTTGAGGGAGGGGTCACGTGGGACCATAGCCACGGGTACAAAACAGACCTTGATATCTGCATCGGTAGACGATTTAAAGCTCCCGACCGAGTTCCGTATTTCTTGATTTGCCCTGGCACGGAACTCGGATGGCACATTGGGGAACATGTGCATCTAGACATGGAAAACGATTCACGATACATACGTGGGATCAAGGGCGCGGTTGACGGGTGGCGTAATCCCTAGTGGTCCTAGGTGGCCAAAACCCAAACCGAGACACGGAAACGTTCATTAGGTAGCATAATCCCTAGCGGTCCTAGGTGGCATAAATCCTAAGTGGACGCGCGATATTTCATGGTAAGGAAACACAACTAGATCAAGGGTTGCAGTCCAAAACAACTTCAAGGATAAACCGTTTACATGGGAAAGCCCGTACAGCCTACGACAAAGAACTGAACTTATACATGGAAAGAAACATATGAGTTGAGTAACCTATATATGCGGCATATTAGGTTGACAGGGACCATTACACGACTTTTGAGTAAGGGTCATTCACGGATAACCCGTAATACAGTTGGGATACTAGTACGGTAGGTGCAGAGCAGATATACAGGATAGATACCATGGGACGTTATACGTGATAGATATCTTGGGATATTATACTTGATAGGAACCTGACGATGTGATACCTTGTTTTGTCTTGACATCGTAATTTATCATGACATCTTAGTTTATCTGAGTTCAGTAGTTCATCCTGTTATTTTGATTTAGCTTATCTATCTTGTTATCATGCTTATGTTCATCTCAGTTTCTCATGTCAGTTAACTTTACTAGTTTTTATACTAATAGTAGATAGGGCTTACTCAGTCTTTTTGACTGACCCGTTTTGTTTCGCTTCTTTTCTTCCGTTTCCCCCCCAGGTTACAGGGAGGAAACACTGCTGTTTAGTTCGGACTTCTTCTGCTTGAAGGTCATCATGGATGGCTTGGACTTTTCCTGGCTATGGCTACTTTACCGTTTTTATTTGGGGAATAATTTATGAAAAAATCTTTATGCTTCTTTACTATTGCAAGACAGGTTTTGATGTACTCTGATGTAAAAGGCTTTAGACCTTTTGTATTCATGTTTATGAAAGTTCGATTTTACTTCCGCTATTTTATATGTTCTGTCTTGTGATATTTCTGTGCATGTTTACCAATAATGCCCCTCTAAAGCTAGTGCATTCCTTTGCGAGTGACCCTAGCGGAGGCGGGGTGTTACATTTGGTATCAGAGCAGAAGGTTACCAGACTGGGCAAAAGTTTTTAAAACCTTCTGAAAACTATTTGGAAAACCGTTTATAAAGAAGCATTTTTCAAGAAAAATTTGTTTTAAAAAGGCTATTCCCCAAAAGCCATTAGCACCATCCTTTGATTCCTTGATTAAATCTCGTTTCCTTTCTTTCCTCCATCTGTGGTCACAGTAGTTCTCACTGTGACTAATCTTTGTCTAGCCACGTAGGTGTTTCCCGTACGATGGAGGTGGTTCTCGAGAGACCCATTGCCGTGTTACAAGAAAGGATAATAAAGAGCAAGGGTAAAGGATACGAGTTTAAGGATGAGCAACTTGTTGGTATGGCTCAACCCAGAATGAGAGAGAAAGATGAACAATGAAACCCATGACGAGAGAGTACCTTTGGCATGGTGAAACGGGGCGGATAGTTAAGTATCATGGGACAAGGACAAGATCATCGGGAGGGCAGTAGTATGCTCTCATTTCTAGGGTACCTCGGAAGGAGGGTAACGATCTTGTTAAAGGTTTAGCTTTTCTTCTCTATCATCCCATTAGGACTTTGGTTTGATCATCGTATCATTTAAGTCTGCTTCGATAGTTGAGTCTCTGCACCTTAAGTACTAGCGTAATAGAGAATCCCATTTTTGTCTCAAGTCCTGTGGAGAATCAGTCCATTTATTCATGACTTGTTTTGGATTTGAGAATGACATGCCTCGGTTATGGATGGATTCTAGGGATGAAGTGGTTATCCAGTAAGGGGTGCCACTCTCGGTTTTGATAAGAGGGTAGTTAGACTCTTGACTAGCCTTGGTAATACCCTCGAAGTCTCGTGGAACCTTTTGGGTTCGGTCATGATTAGTTACCTAGAATCCCTTGATACCTTTATTGGAAATTTGAAGCCCGATTGAGTGGTGTTCGCCGATAAGACGGATGGTTTATTTCACTTATGCATGGGTTATGGAAATCACCCTAGTAAGTGCACTTGATAACCCGGTTGGCATCTGTTTACTTTCAAGAGAAAGTTCTACTACGTGGAATACCTTATGATACGAGGTCCGAGATTCACTAGTGAATTTTGGAAAGCTTGCATGAGATCATGAGTACGCAGTCATGTTTGCGCTAAGTGTGCGAGTGGAACGAGAGGCGACGAAGAAATGAGTTCCAGCTCATGTTATGGAAACAGGAAATAAGAAGCTACGAAATCGCGAAGTTAAAGGACTGTCAAGGCACAATGGAATTGAGCTCAAGGAAATACGACTTTGATGGTCAAAGACTAGATACGCGCATGATATCTCTTTTTGGGAGTATATCCTTGATCCCTGTTTTCTGTAGAGCTTACTTGTAGGCTATCTTTTGTGGACATCCTCTTGGTCCTATTTTCTGTTACAAACCCCATAAGGAGTTTGTCTTCTCGACCCTATTTCAGGGAATCCTAGGTAGAACCCTATGGATGTAAACATGTATTTGAAACATGTTATGATTGATATGCTTGCAAGTGGTTGCAAGTGGTTGCTCGTGGATGCGCGAATACACATTAGATACTAGCTCGACTCGGTCACGTTTCATATTGTATATGCACGAGTGTTTATACTTGTTTATGGATGAAATTGAATGTGTTATCATGCGGTTGTTGCATATGAATGAATGATTGTGCACGCATATAGTATCTATATGGCTAGGACTATTTGCATACATGTTGGATTCATGGCACTATACATATTTTTGCATTAGAAAGATTATTCAGGCCTGATCATTAGCATTAGCTAAGGAACATGTACACACACGTTCTGCATATATTCATATAGCATTAGAAATCATCTAAGGACAATGATTGCTTGTGGATGATGTTTTGAGTAGATGGATGATGGATGGTAGGATATGTTCTCCCTAACTTAGAGATTTCGGGGGCGAAATCCTAAAAGGTGGGGAGAATGTAACAACTCGTATTTCGATAACATGTTAAAACGAGAATCAAGGCAGAATTTAATTTTAAATTCTGAATCAAGTTAAACGGGCTATGCCATTGCGTTCGTCTCGGAAAAATACGCGAAATAGAGTCCGAGTTTTCGAAAATCGGAGTCCGTATGACCCGATTAAGGCCCAACGAAGTTTTCAGAAAATTTCTAAGTAAAAACAGATTTCAAATTCAAACTTGAATTTGAAAAATTGGGCCAGTTGGGCCAGGCGGGAAAAGTTCCCGCCACAGTACCCAAGTCGACAGCCCTGTCGACTTGGGAGTCGACTTGGTCTGACCAAGTCGACAGCCCTGTCGACTTGGCTGTCGACCTGGCTCAGACGAGCAGTCTTGCCTGGTGCACCTGTTTCTATCTTGGCTAGATTTCTGGGCCTGGTTTGAAATCTGACGGTTCAGGTTGGTCCTAGGGTTAATCTAAGGGTCCTAACTAGCCTAATCTTCTATAAATAAGCCCCTAACCCCCCCCCCCCTAAACCCTCATTATTCACTCATGTAACTAAACTATGGCCAAATTTCTACTCTCATGGCCTCCACTCAACTATCCTAGCCTTCACTTCATTTCTATGAGAGGTTTCATGATCATGAGAGTATTAGAGAGTCCCTATGTTAGTATGAGAGCTCCTTAAGTTGATTTCAAGGCAAAAGTTTTGGTCTTTGTTCATAAAGATGGTGTATTTGTTGATTTGAAGCATCCATCTTTGGGTTTTTGGGTGATGGCATGCATAGGCTTCATCACAAGCTTTAGTTTAATCGATTTAGGCCTTCATAGCAATGTAAGCCCTTCCCTACTCTTAGATATTAACTATGAAGTTAAATGTTCATGTTGAAAGTTTGGGGTTTGATTAATTAGAATGATGCATGCTATCATGTTATGCAAGTCTATGAAGTCATTAGCTTGATCTTATGAGCAAAAAGCCACAACCTTTATGTTGAAATGTTGCATTATGCAACATGAGAATCTTCATAATCATTATGTCAACTTGCATATGAAGTCATAATCCTTATATGATGATATATGCGAGTTTCTAGTCATCATTCCATGTCTTTTGTCACCATGATTCGCTTATGTGCCAAGTTTGGGTTTATGCATGTTTTGAGGCTTAAGAATGTAACATGCAAGCTAATGAACACATTTGTGCCTCATTTGCCACCATGATTAACTTGTGGCTTAATATCCATTTTTGTCATGCCTTTGTCAAGTCTCTTCTTTTGGTCCATTACGTTGTTGCGAACCTATACGCGAGTTTAAAAGCGTTGGGGTCACATTATGAGGAAAACATAATGACATGAATATGACTTGGGTAAATGGGTATAAACATGACAACATGTAACGTTAAATATGACATGTGTTTATACTTGAAAACATGACTTGAAATATAACATGGAAGTTGACATGTAAGTATGCATAATAACATAAGCTTGGGAATTTACCTATTAAGTTAGGTCTACCCATTGGGAATTTACCTATTAAGTTAGGCCTACCCAATTGCTTGAAAACTTGACTATGAACATGACACTAGACTAAACATGAAAGTGGCCAACTCGAGGTTGGGTTGAGTTTGCAACGTAAAACTACCCGGAACCGACCGGCCTAACTAGTAGTTGCAAACAATAGGACACAATGTGAGAAGTTGGTCATGTGTGCTCGAACCCGAGGTTAGACCAAGTTGTGGTGTAAATCTACCCGGAACCGACCGGCTTAACTAGTAACCACAACAAAGTCTAATGTGAGAGGTGAAGGTGCATTAAGTAATTAATGCCACATAATAGGGTTAAGACAATTTGATTAATGACTCTTAACCAAATATGACATGGACAAGTGGGTTAAGTAATTTGATTAGGCTAATGATACTTAACAAAACATGAAAAGGTTGGGTAGGTTAAGTAACTTGATTCGCCTAATGACACTTAACCATTTTTTTATACGACTAGTGGACGAGGTTAAGTTAATCAACACTTAATCAATCCAACACGATAACTTGGTAAGGTTAAGTGGGATCGGGTTTGATTTCTTAATGACGCTTAACCATGCAAGATGATTAGGGGATGAGGTTAAGTAATTTAAACTTAACTAATCCGACACGGTAATTAGAAGGGGTTAAGTAATCCACACTTAACTAATCTAAACACGGTAATTCGATGGGGTTAAGTTAAACACTTAACCAATTTAAACTCGGTAATTCAATGAGGTTAAGTAACCAATACTTAACCAACTTAACGTGATAATTTAATGGGGTTAAGCAACTTATACTTAACCAATTATACATGATGATTTGATGGGGTTAAGTAACTTACCCTTAACCAATCTAATACGCGGACCTGATAAGGTTTTTTTAGAATATACTTAACCATTATAGTACGATTAGAGGATGGGGTTAAGCCAACCTAAACTTAACCAATCCGACTCGATAATTTGATGGGATTAAGATAATCTATGCTTAATCGATCTAGCAAGATAATCCGATAGGATTAAGGTAAGCTAGTACTTGACCAATTTGACTTGATAGGGTTAAGTCATGAGCCTCTGGGTACACTTAACCAACTTGTGGGACTAAGTCTTGAACTTAAATACTTAGCCAATCTTTGACGTGATTCGTAGGCGGGTTAAGTCATGGACTTGAATGATAACACTTAACCCAATAGACAAACCCTAGCTAGAAGAACTAGGTAGAAAACCGTGGTTAATCAAGGATAACGGGAAAGGAAGCTAAGTGGTAAACCTTAGTTAAGGGTAACTAAGTAATAATTCTTAGCTAAGGACATAGGACTAATTCTCAAAACGATGAGTAACCTGATACGGTAGGTCATCGCTTAGTATACGAGGGGGAGCAAGTTATCTGACTTGGACAAAAGCTCCAGCGCACTGGGTGCCGAAGTGGAAGCTTCGGGGGACGTGAGGATATTCTTGGGATCCCTCTGTGGGCTGCCAGGTAATTATACTAGGCCCATGAGAGGTTAAGGTCTGCGTTATAAGGACCAAGAGTATGCCTTGGTTGCTATGCGAGCAACCTAAAGACTAGGATGGATTAGCGTGGAGTCGACGATTCTTGTTTTTGCCCTGGATAGCGCATCGCGGAAAGGCAGGGAACCCCCAACAGACCATGTGCTTGCTATCGAGTCATGGGTGAGGTTGGCCCGTAGGAAAGTGGGCTATAGTGGGGCCGGGGAGTGGTTCTTAAACATGATTTTCCTTGGATTGCCTTTCAGTAGTTGAGGGAGGGGTCACGTGGGACCATAGCCACGGGTACAAAAACAGACCTTGATATCTGCATCGGCAGACGATTTAAAGCTCCCGACCGAGTTCCGTATTTCTTGATTTGCCCTGGCACGGAACTCGTATGGCACATTGGGGAACATGTACATCTAGACATGGAAAACGATTCACGATACATACGTGGGATCAAGGGCGCGGTTGACGGGTGGCGTAATCCCTAGTGGTCCTAGGTGGCCAAAACCCAAACCGAGACACGAAAACGTTCATTAGGTAGCATAATCCCTAGCGGTCCTAGGTGGCATAAATCCTAAGTGGACGCGCGATAGTTCATGGTAAGGAAACACAACTAGATCAAGGGTTGCAGTCCAAAACAACTTCAAGGATAAACCGTTTACATGGGAAAGCCCGTACAGCCTACGACAAAGAACTGAACTTATACATGGAAAGAAACATATGAGTTGAGTAACCTATATATGCGGCATATTAGGTTGACAGGGACCATTACACGACTTTTGAGTAAGGGTCATTCACGGATAACCCGTAATACAGTTGGGATACTAGTACGGTAGGTGCAGAGCAGATATACAGGATAGATACCATGGGACGTTATACGTGATAGATATCTTGGGATATTATACTTGATAGGAACCTGACGATGTGATACCTTGTTTTGTCTTGACATCGTAATTTATCATGACATCTTAGTTTATCTTAGTTCAGTAGTTCATCCTGTTATTTTGATTTAGCTTATCTATCTTGTTATCATGCTTATGTTCATCTCAGTTTCTCATGTCAGTTAACTTTACTAGTTTTTATACTAATAGTAGATAGGGCTTACTCAGTCTTTTTGACTGACTCGTTTTGTTTCGCTTCTTTTCTTCCGTTTCCCCCCCAGGTTACAGGGAGGAAACACTGCTGTTTAGTTCGGACTTCTTCTGCTTGAAGGTCATCATGGATGGCTTGGACTTTTCCTGGCTATGGCTACTTTACTGTTTTTATTTGGGGAATAATTTATGAAAAAGTCTTTATGCTTCTTTACTATTGCAAGACAGGTTTTGATGTACTCTGATGTAAAAGGCTTTAGACCTTATGTATTCATGTTTATGAAAGTTCGATTTTACTTCCGCAATTTTATATGTTCTATCTTGTGATATTTCTGTGCATGTTTACCAATAATGCCCCTCTAAAGCTAGTGCATTCCTTTGCGAGTGACCCTAGCGGAGGCGGGGTGTTACACCCCACTAGGGAATTGTTCTACATAAAGGCCAATATTCGCTTAAGGCAAGAAGAAGCTCATGCAAATAGAAAGAGAAAGAGAAAGTCTGAAGGGGCCTCGAGGGAAGGCGTCCAAAGTAATGTTGTTGTGAAGCAATCCGATGACGGTTCTGGTAAGGTTGAGGTGAACGTCGGCAACCAGAATGGAGGTAATAACAACAGGAATGGAAAAACCAATAGGAGGAATAGGAACCAAGGGAACAACTCCAGCAAAAGACCTCGATACCAAACTTTTGACAACTATTCGCCATTGAATGACACATTGGAAAACATTTATCTTGACATATACAACATATTGCAATATAAAAAGCCACCACCCAGAGACTCAACCGAAAAAGAGATCGCTACGGGAAAGTTTTGTTTGTTCCATGGAACCCATGGTCATTCGACCAATGAATGCCGTCAATTGAGAGATGTAGTTGAGAAATTGCTACGGGAAGGGAAGTTTGACGAGTACAAGGTTGCCCCACGGGACAGGGTGTAACACCCCACCTCCGCTAGGGTCACTCACAAAGGGAATGCACTAGGTTTGGTGAAGCATTATCGAGGTAAACATGCACAGAAATATTACAAGACAGAACATATATAAAACAGCGGAAGTAAAACAAATTTCATTACCTTATAAAATAAGGTCTAAAGCCTTTTACATCAGAATACATCAAAACCTGTCTTGCAATAGTAAAGAAGCATAAAACCTTTTCATAAATTATTCCCCAAAATAAAGCGGTGAAGCAGCCATAGCCAAGAGAAGACCAAGTTATTCATGATGACCTTCAAGCATATGAGGTCCGAACTAAACAACATCATTTCCTCCCTGAAATCCTGGGGGGGGGGGGGGGGAAACGGAAGACAAAGAGGCGAAACAAAACGGGGTCAGTCATAAAGACTGGTAAGTCCTATCTACTTCCAGTATAAAAACAGGCAAAGGTAACATGACATGCATAAACTGGAAGTAAACATAAGGATGACGACAAGATAGATAAGCTAAACCAAGATAACTGGATGAACTACTATAGCAAGATAAACTAAGGTATCATGATAAACTACGGTGTCAAGATAAATCAAGGTATCACATCGTCAGGTTTCTATCAAGTATACTATCACAAGGTATCTATCATGTATAACATCCCACGGTATCTATCATGTATATTTGCTCTGCGCCTCTCGTACTAGTATCCCAACCCGCATCATGTGTTAACTGTGATTGTCCCTTGCCCAATGTCATGTAATGGTCCATGTCAACCCAATATATAGCATATGTAGGTTTTCCCAACTCGTATGTTTCTTTCCATGTATAAGTTCAGTCCTTTGCCGTAGGCCGTACGGGCTTTCCCATGTAAATCTATACCACCTCAACGTAGTACCATTTTATCTTTGAAGTTGTTTTGGACTGCTACCCTTGATCTGGTTATGTTTTCTTACCATGAACTATCGTGTGTTCACTTAGGATTTATGCCACCTAGGACCGCTAGGGATTATGCTACCTAATGAACGTTTCCGTGTCTCGGTTTGGGTTCAGGCCACCTAGGGCCACTAGGGATTATGCCACCCGTCAACCGCGCCCTTTATCCCATGTATGTATCGTGAATCGTTTTCCATGTCTAGACGCACATGTATCTCAATGTGCCACCCGAGTTCCGTGCCAGGGCAAATCAAGAAATACGGAACTCGGTCGGGAGCTTTAAGTCGTCTGCTGATGCAGATATCAAGGTCTGTTTTTGTACCCGTGGCTATGGTCCCACGTGACCCCTCCCTCAACTACTGAAAGGCAATCCAAGAAAAATCATGTATGAGAACCACATCCCGGCCCCACTATAGCCCCACTTTCCTATGGGCCAGCCTCACCCATGACTCGATAGCAAGAACATGGTCTGTTGGGGGTTCTCTGCCTTTCCGTTCATACACGATTGACTAAAGATGGTAGGTAGTCGGCGACGTGCTATCCAGGGCAAAATCAAGTATCGTCGACTCCACGCTAATCCATCCCAGTCTTTAGGTCGCTCGCATAACAACCAAGGCATACTCTTGGCTCTTCTACCGCAGACCTTAACCTCTGTGAGGCCGGGTTTCATGGACCATCTGCCACCTCACAGAGGGATACCAAGAGTACCCTCACGTCCCCATAAGCTACCGCTTCGTCACCCAGTTTGTTGGAGCCTTTATCCCAATCGAATAATTTGCTCCTCCTTCTCGTGTGTTTAAGAAATGACCTACCGTATCGGGTTACTCATCTACCTGCGATCTGGTCCAAATTTCTTGACTAAGAATTATTACTTAGTTTCCTAAACTAAGGTTTACCACTTAGTCTCCTTTCCCGTTATCCTTGTCAATCCCGGTTTCCCACCTAGTCCCCTGAACTAGGGTTTTGTCTAATGAGTTAAGGATTGTCATTTAAGTCCATGACTTAACCTGCCTACGAATCATGTCAAGATTTGGCTAAGTATTCAAGTCCAAGACCTAGCCCTACAAGTTGGTTAAGTATACCAAGAATCTCATGACGTAACCCTATTCAATCATCAAGTCAATTTGGTTAAGTATTTGTTTATCTTATCCCTATCAGGTTATCGTGTTAGATTGGTTAAGCACAGATTATCTTAACCTCATCGGATTATCGAGTCGGATTGGTTAAGTATAGGTTAACTTAACCCCATCCACTAATCGTATTATAATGGTTAAGTATATTTAAAAGGTCTTATGACTTAAGACTATCAGGTCCGCATATTAGATTGGTTAGGTATAGGTTACTTAACCTCATCAAATCATCATGTATAATTGGTTAAGTATAAGTTACTTAACCCCATTAAATTATCTTGTTAAGTTGGTTAAGTATTGGCTACTTAACCTCATTGAATTACCAAGTTTAGATTGATTAAGTGTTTAACTTAACCCCATCGAATTACCGTGTTTAGATTAGTTAAGTGTAGGTTACTTAACCCCATCTAATTACCGTGTTTAGATTAGTTAAGTCTAAATTACTTAACCCTATCTAATTACCAAGTCAGATTAGTTAAGCATAAATTACTTAACCCTATCCCCTAATTGTCTTGTATGGTTAAGTGTCATTAAGAGATCAAGCCCGGTCCCACTTAACCTACTCATTCGTGTCATATCGGTTAAGTGTCATTAGTCAAATTTACTTAACCTTATCATGTGGCATTCATTTAATTAATGCACTCTCAACCTCTCACATTAGACCTTGTTGTGTTTACTAGTTAAGCCGGGCGGGTCCGGGTAGTTTTACACCACAACCTAGTCTAACCTCGGGTCTTAAGCGCGACATGACCAACTTCTCACATTGGATCCTATTGTTTGTAGCCACTAGTTAAGCCGGGCGGGTCCGGGTAGATTTATGCTACAAACTCAACCCAACCTCGAGTTGGCCACTTTCATGTTTGGTCTAGTGTCTTATTACACTTACAACCCACCCATGTCTAGTTCAAGTTCCATGTTTTCCCACGTGTCATGACCATATTTAAATGTATCATGAATGTCATGTTCTCATGTAAACCCCATATCAAGTTTTTCATGCCACATTCAAGTCAAGTTTTCGCGTCACGTTCACGTTTGTCTAACTACCCCAAAATCGTGCTTTCACTTGAGTGAAAGCGAGTCAACATAGTATAAATACTAAGGTACACATTGACCCCAAAACATGCACGATGCCACGACGGGGTTGGCTTCAAACATGCATGGTATCATCAAGGGATTGGCCTTGTACATGCATACTATCATATAGGGGTTGGCCACAAGCATGCACAATGTCATAAAGAGGATAACTTGCATAAGTGTTCATGTCATAAACCTATCATGAAGGGATAAACATGCACATGTTACTTATGTCATAAAAAGGGGTAAACTTGCATATTATCATAAGGGACTTCGGGTTCATATACTTGCATAGCCTCAAAGTCACATTTATGCACATGTTTCATGAGTCAAAGTGGTTTCAAGTGTGCATGCTAACATACCACAAGTAAATGTCCAATCTTGCATGGCAAACTAAGTCCAATGCAACATGAATAGCATGGTTTAGTTGCTAAAACACAACCTAAAGTCCTATGTTCATGTTAAAGGAGCAAACTAGGCTCGCATAGGTTATAACACTCATGTTTAACCACATTTTATTCCATGCCATGATTAAACTACCGTTAACATCTCGAAGTAGCTAGAACTTACATAGCAAGGCTTAGAGGGTGCGCATGAATCATCTTGACAATGAAAGGTGACTCCTTTGATGAAGAACCGTCATGTAATCGCCGTAGCAACGTTGATCGAGCCTCGATTTGGTGTAGCAAGCTTGCACCTTTCGATTCGGATCCGATTTGCATGCATAGTCTCTTGGAGTTGGAGATGGAGGACATGATCACTTGGCATTTGGGCAGCACTTCGTGGCATGAGAGAGTTTGAGTGATTTAGGTTAGGGGGTTAGGATCTTTTTATAGAGTTTAGGAGCATTTTAGGCCATAGGATTAACCCTAGATCAAATCCAAGCCCTCCAAAATCGTCACAAGCCTCCATAACCGAGCCAACATGACAAGCAGGTGCACCAGGTCGGGGTTCTATAGGGGGGTCGACACAGGGGTCGACACCCATGTCGACATGGGTGTCGACCCTGAGTGTCTGGCGGGAATTTTCCCGCCTTCTCTTTTTGGGCTGAATTCGAATCTGTTTTCGGATTTGAATTTTCGTGAAACTTCGCGAGGCCATATCTCGGTCATACGGACTCTGATTTACGAAATTTCGGACTCTATTTCGCGTATTTTTCTGAGATGAACGCAATGGCGCAACCCATTTATCCTGATTCAGATTTTATAATTTAATTCTGCCTTGATTCTTGTCTTAACACGTTGTTAAAATTCGGGTTGTTACATTCTCCCCTCCTTTAAGGATTTCGTCCCCGAAATCTCCAAGTTAGGAAGAACGTATCCTACCATCCATCATCCATCTACTCAAAACATCATCCACAAGTAATCATTGTCCTTAAAAGATTTCTAATGCTGTATGAACATATGTAGAAAGTGTGTGTATATGTTCCTTAGCTAATGCTAATGATCAGGCCTGAATGATCTTTCTAATGCAAGATATGTTCAGTGCCATGAGTCCAACATGTATGCAAATAGTCCTAGTCATATGAACACTATATGTGTGCACAATCATTCATTCACATGCAACATCAACATGATAACATATTCAATTCCATCCATAACAAGTATAAATACTCGTGCATATGCAATGCAAAATGTGAGTGCGTCGATCTAGTACCTAACGTGTATTCGCGCATCCACGAGCAACCACTTGCAACCATTTGCAACCATATCAATCATAACATGTTTCAAATACATGTTTACATCCATAGAGTTCTATCTAAGGTTCCCAAGATAAGATCGACGAGATAAACAAGACAAACTCCTTACGGGGTCTGCAACAGAAACAGGACCGAAAGGATATCCACCAAGCGATAGCATGCAAGCAAGCTCTACAGGAGAACCAGGGATCAACGATATACTCTTAAAAAGAGACATGGTGCGCGCGTCTAAGCCGCATTTCCTTGAGCTTAATTCCAGTGTGCCTTGACTGCCTTTGACTTCATGATTTCGTAGCTCCTTGATTCCTATTTCCAAGGTATGAGTTGGAACTCATTTCACTGTCGCGTCTTGTTTCACTTCCACTTATTCTTTCCCTAGTATGCATGGCCCAAACATATCTGCGTACTCATGCAAGCTTTCCAAAACTCACTAGTGAATTCTGGATCTCGTTTACCGATGTCAATCCATGTTACCAAGCGTACCTACTAGGGTGATTCCTATAACCCATGCTTAAGCGGAATGAACCATCCGCCTTATTGGCGAACGTTACTCGATCGAATCAGAGATTTCCGATAAATGCATCAAGAGATCCTAGGTAACTAACCATGACAAAACCCAAAAGGTTACACGAGACTTCGAGGGTATTACCAAGGCAAGCTAAGAGTTTAACTACCCTCCCTTCAAAACCGAGAATGACATCCCTTACTGGATAACCACTTCATCCCTAGAATCCATCCATAGCTCAACAATAGAAGTATTGCTTCTAACCTCAACACTTGACATTTACCCTCTCAATTCCAAACAAGTCATGAATAAATGGACCGACTCTCCAACCAGATTTTTGGGTCAAAAGTGGGATCTTCTACCATGCTAGTACTAAGGTGCAGAGACTTAACTATCGAGGCCGACTTATATGATGTGATGATCAATACAAGGTCTGGACGGGATGATAGAAAAGAAAGGCTAAGCCTTTAACAGAAACGGTACCATTTCTCTTAGGTACGCTAGAAATGAGAGCATACAATTGCCCTCTCGCTGATCTTGTCCTTATCTTCCTTTGTGGATCAAGCCATACCAACAAGTTGCTTATCCTTAAGCTCGTGTCCTTTATCCTTGCTCTTATTATCCCTTCTTATAACTTCGGTAACAGGTCTCTCGAGAACTTTCTCCATCGCACGGGGAAAACACTCACGTAGTTAGACAAGGATTAGTCGCAGCTAAAACTACTGTGACTACAGATGGAGGAAAGAAAGGAAAAGAGATTCAATCAAGGAAACAAAGGATAGTGCTAATGGCTTTTGGGGAATAGTCTTTAAAAACTTTTCTTGAAAATGCTTCTTTGTAAATGGTTTTTCAAATAGTTTTCAGAAGGTTTTAAAAATTTTTGCCCAGTCTGGTAACCTTCTGCTCTGATACCAAATGTAACACCCCACCTCCGCTAGGGTCACTCACAAAGGGAATGCACTAGGTTTGGTGAAGCATTATCGAGGTAAACAGGCACAGAAATATTACAAGACAGAACATATATAAAACAGCGAAAGTAAAACAAATTTCATTACCTTATAAAATAAGGTCTAAAGCCTTTTACATCAGAATACATCAAAACCTGTCTTGCAATAGTAAAGAAGCATAAAACCTTTTCATAAATTATTCCCCAAAATAAAGCGGTGAAGCAGCCATAGCCAAGAGAAGACCAAGCTATTCATGATGACCTTCAAGCATATGAGGTCTGAACTAAACAACATCATTTCCTCCCTGAAAACCTGGGGGGGGGGGGGGGGAACGGAAGACAAAGAGGCGAAACAAAACGGGGTCAGTCATAAAGACTGCTAAGTCCTATCTACTTCCAGTATAAAAACAGGCAAAGGTAACATGACATGCATAAACTGGAAGTAAACATAAGGATGACGACAAGATAGATAAGCTAAACCAAGATAACTGGATGAACTACTATAGCAAGATAAACTAAGGTATCATGATATATTACGGTGTCAAGATAAATCAAGGTATCACATCGTCAGGTTTCTATCAAGTATACTATCACAAGGTATCTATCATGTATAACATCCCACGGTATCTATCATGTATATTTGCTCTGCGCCTCTCGTACTAGTATCCCAACCCGCGTCATGTGTTAACTGTGAATGTCCCTTGCCCAATGTCATGTAATGGTCCATGTCAACCCAATATATAGCATATGTAGGTTTTCCCAACTCGTATGTTTCTTTCCATGTATAAGTTCAGTCCTTTGCCGTAGGCCGTACAGGCTTTCCCATGTAAATCTATATCACCTCAACGTAGTACCATTTTATCTTTGAAGTTGTTTTGGACTGCTACCCTTGATCTGGTTATGTTTTCTTACCATGAACTATCGTGTGTTCACTTAGGATTTATGCCACCTAGGACCGCTAGGGATTATGCTACCTAATGAACGTTTCCGTGTCTCGGTTTGGGTTCAGGCCACCTAGGGCCACTAGGGATTATGCCACCCGTCAACCGCGCCCTTTATCCCATGTATGTATCGTGAATCGTTTTCCATGTCTAGACGCACATGTATCTCAATGTGCCACCCGAGTTCCGTGCCAGGGCAAATCAAGAAATACGGAACTCGGTCGGGAGCTTTAAGTCGTCTGCTGATGCAGATATCAAGGTCTGTTTTTGTACCCGTGGCTATGGTCCCACGTGACCCCTCCCTCAACTACTGAAAGGCAATCCAAGAAAAATCATGTATGAGAACCACATCCCGGCCCCACTATAGCCCCACTTTCCTATGGGCCAACCTCACCCATGACTCGATAGCAAGAACATGGTCTGTTGGGGGTTCTCTACCTTTTCCGTTCATACACGATTGACTAAAGATGGTAGGTAGTCGGCGACGTGCTATCCAGGGCAAAATCAAGTATCGTCGACTCCACGCTAATCCATCCCAGTCTTTAGGTCACTCGCATAGCAACCAAGGCATACTCTTGGCTCTTCTACCGCAGACCTTAACCTCTGTGAGGCCGGGTTTCATGGACCATCTGCCACCTCACAGAGGGATACCAAGAGTACCCTCACGTCCCCCGAAGCTACCGCTTCGTCACCCAATTCCTTGGAGCCTTTATCCCAATCGAATAATTTGCTCCTCCTTCTCGTGTGTTTAAGCGATGACCTACCGTATCGGGTTACTCATCTATCTGTGAACTGGTCCAAATTTCTTGACTAAGAATTATTACTTAGTTTCCTAAACTAAGGTTTACCACTTAGTCTCCTTTCCCGTTATCCTTGTCAATCCCGGTTTCCCACCTAGTCCCCTGAACTAGGGTTTTGTCTAATGAGTTAAGGATTGTCATTTAAGTTCATGACTTAACCTGCCTACGAATCATGTCAAGATTTGGCTAAGTATTCAAGTCCAAGACCTAGCCCTACAAGTTGGTTAAGTATACCAAGAAGCTCATGACTTAACCCTATTCAATCATCAAGTCAATTTGGTTAAGTATTTGTTTATCTTATCCCTATCAGGTTATCGTGTTAGTTTGGTTAAGCACAGATTATCTTAACCTCATCGGATTATCAAGTCGGATTGGTTAAGTATAGGTTAACTTAACCCCATCCACTAATCGTATTATAATGGTTAAGTATATTTAAAAGGTCTTATGACTTAAGACTATCAGGTCCGCATATTAGATTGGTTAGGTATAGGTTACTTAACCTCATCAAATCATCATGTATAATTGGTTAAGTATAAGTTACTTAACCCCATTAAATTATCTTGTTAAGTTGGTTAAGTATTGGCCACTTAACCTCATTGAATTACCAAGTTTAGATTGACTAAGTGTTTAACTTTACCCCATCGAATTACCGTGTTTAGATTAGTTAAGTGTAGGTTACTTAACCCCATCTAATTACCATGTTTAGATTAGTTAAGTCTAAATTACTTAACCCCATCTAATTACCAAGTCAGATTAGTTAAGCGTAAATTACTTAACCCCATCCCCTAATTGTCTTGTATGGTTAAGTGTCATTAAGAGATCAAGCCCGGTCCCACTTAACCTACTCATTCGTGTCATATCGGTTAAGTGTCATTAGTCAAATTTACTTAACCTTATCATGTGGCATTAATTTAATTAATGCACTCTCAACCTCTCACATTAGACCTTGTTGTGGTTACTAGTTAAGCCGGGCGGGTCCGGGTAGTTTTACACCACAACCTAGTCTAACCTTGGGTCTTAAGCGCGACATGACCAACTTCTCACATTGGATCCTATTGTTTGTAGCCACTAGTTAAGCCGGGCGGGTCCGGGTAGATTTATGCTACAAACTCAACCCAACCTCGAGTTGGCCACTTTCATGTTTGGTCTAGTGTCTTATTACACTTACAACCCACCCATGTCTAGTTCAAGTTCCATGTTTTCCCACGTGTCATGACCATATTTAAATGTATCATGCATGTTCTCATGTAAACCCCATGTCAAGTTTTTCATGCCACATTCAAGTCAAGTTTTCGCGTCACGTTCACGTTTGTCTAACTACCCCAAAATCGTGCTTTCACTTGAGTGAAAGCGAGTTAACATAGTATAAATACTAAGGTACACATTGACCCCAAAACATGCACGATGCCACGATGGGGTTGGCTTCAAACATGCATGGTATCATCAAGGGATTGGCCTTGTACATGCATACTATCATATAGGGGTTGGCCACAAGCATGCACAATGTCATAAAGAGGATAACTTGCATAAGTGTTCATGTCATAAACCTATCATGAAGGGATAAACATGCACATGTTACTTATGTCATCAAAAGGGGTAAACTTGCATATTATCATAAGGGACTTCGGGTTCATATACTTGCATAGCCTCAAAGTCACATTTATGCACATGTTTCATGAGTCAAAGTGGTTTCAAGTGTGCATGCTAACATACCACAAGTAAAGGTCCAATCTTGCATGGCAAACTAAGTCCAATGCAACATGAATAGCATGGTTTAGTCGCTAAAACACAACCTAAAGTCCTATGTTCATGTTAAAGGAGCAAACTAGGCTCGCATAGGTTATAACACTCATGTTTAACCACATTTTATTCCATGCCATGATTAAACTACCGTTAACATCTCGAAGTAGCTAGAACTTACACAGCGAGGCTTAGAGGGTGCGCATGAATCGTCTTGACGATGAAAGGTGACTCCTTTGATGAAGAACCGTCATGAAATCGCCGTAGCAACGTTGATCGAGCCTCGATTTGGTGTAGCAAGCTTGCACCTTTCGATTCGGATCCGATTTGCATGCATAGTCTCTTGGAGTTGGAGATGGAGGCCATGATCACTTGGCATTTGGGCAGCACTTCGTGGCATGAGAGAGTTTGAGTGATTTAGGTTAGGGGTTAGGGTCTTTTTATAGAGTTTAGGATCATTTTAGGCCATAGGATTAACCCTAGATCGAATCCAAGCCCTCCAAAATCCTCACAAGCCTCCAAAACCGAGCCAACATGACAAGCAGGTGCACCAGGTCGGGGTTCTACAGGGGGGGTCGACACAGGGGTCGACACCCATGTCGACCCCCTGGGGAGGGGTCGACACCCATGTCGACATGGGCGTCGACCCTGAGTGTCTGGCGTGAATTTTCCCGCCTTCTCTTTTTGGGCTGAATTCGAATCTGTTTTCGGATTTGAATTTTCGTGAAACTTCGCGAGGCCATATCTCGGTCATACGGACTCTGATTTACGAAATTTCGGACTCTATTTCGCGTATTTTTCCGAGACGAACGTAATGGCGTAACCCGTTTATCCTGATTCAGATTTTATAATTTGATTCTGCCTTGATTCTTGTCTTAACACGTTGTTAAAATTCGGGTTGTTACACAGGGGGCAAGAAGGGCAAGCCCCGAACCAAAACTAGCCTACTTCCATACCCACAACCCAACAGAAAGGTAAAGGGATCGTTATCAGTACCATTATAGGCGGGCCCCATCTAGCTAGCCATAGTTTCAAAGCAATGGATCAGCACGTTAATGCCGCCAAGCACTTTGAAGTAGGATAATGTAGTAACCTCGAAGATATCACTCCAGTGAAACAGCAAAGGACGATGTCATATTCCGTGGTAGAGATGATACCGGAATTCAATCACCTACTGAAGACCCGCTGGTAATTACCACAGCCATCGGCCCTTCTTTATTCAATAAG
Source organism: Allium sativum (assembly GCA_030737875.1). Classification (NCBI taxonomy): domain Eukaryota; kingdom Viridiplantae; phylum Streptophyta; class Magnoliopsida; order Asparagales; family Amaryllidaceae; genus Allium; species Allium sativum. Next base: position 7,114,592 of record CM060926.1, on the reverse strand, counting down.
GTATTGGTGGATAACGGAAGCTCGGTTAATATCCTCTTTAAGAAAGCCTTTGAACAAATGAGGCTCGAAGCGAAAGACTTAAAGCTCTGCGAAGGATGGATACGGGGCTTCAATGGGGCATCAATAGCTCTGATGAGTTATGTAGAATTACCAGTAACGTTAGGACAAGGAGATCGCCAAAGAGTGAGAATCCTGCCATTTGTAGTTTTGGATGTTGAGTCATCCTACAATGCCTTCCTGGGTCGACCGGCCCTTGCAGAGTTTTGGGCATATATTGCACCTTGGTGCTTACTGCTTATATTCCCAACTGACGCAGGAGTAGGGGTGATGAGAGATGACCAAGTTACAGGACGAGCTTGCTACATGACAGAGTTGAAGATGCTAATAAAGGGGTTGAATATAGAACCCAAGGACGTTTCTCCTCCTTCGAAGGAAGACTCAGCATAGCAATTAAGGGGTCCAGCCCCAAGAGAGTCGACCAGAGATGTGATCGAGGATATAGATCCCAGAGAGGATAAGGAACCTGAGGACAGAAAGGCGACTCCCAATGAGACAACAGTGGATATCTCCAATGATGATGCAGATTCGACAAAAGTATTGAAGATTGGATCGCAGCTGGATCCGATTCGAGCGCAAGAGTTGGCTGACTTTTTAAAGGCAAATCTGGATGTGTTTTCCTGGACTCACGATGACATGTGTGGGATATCGCCTGATATTATGAGCCACTCTTTGGGCATCAACCCAAAACACCCGCCAATCAAGCAAAAAAGACGAATGTTAGGCCTAGAGCGATCAGCAGTGCTAAAGGAAGAAATTAAAGGATAATGGATTCATCAAGGACTCGAAATATCCCGACTGGATATCGAATCCTGTCCTGGTAAAAAAAATCTAATGGGAAGTGGCGTACATGCATTGACTTCTCTGACTTAAACAAGGCTTGCCCGAAAGATAACTTTCCTTTTCCCGGGATTGATCAACTAGTAGACTCAACGGCCGGACACGAGCTCCTATCCTTTATGGATGCCTATTCAAGATACAATCAAATTCCCATGCACATACCAGATCAGGAGCACACAAGTTTCATCACAGACTTGGGGTTATATTGCTTTATGGTGATGCCATTTGGATTAAAGAATGCAGGAGCCACATATCAGCGCTTGCTCAACCGCATGTTCTATAATCAAATCGGAAAAACCATGGAGGTTTATTTGGATGACATGCTCGTGAATTTTAGACAGTCTTCCGATCATGCAAAAGACTTAGCAGAGATGTTTGGCATTCTACCAAGATATGGTATGAAGTTGAACCCTCTAAAATGTTCGTTCGGGGTCGCATCTGGGAAATTCCTTGGATTCATTGTGAGTTCTCGAGGGATTGAGATAAATCCTAGCCAGATAGTTGTAATAAGGAAAATTAAAGAACCACGAAATATTAAGGACGTTCAAAGCCTGGCAGGAAAAGTTGCTACATTAAGCAGGTTTATCTCCAAAGCAACAGATAAGTGTGTTCCTTTCTTCGATTTGATAAAACGGGGGAAACGTAACTTTGAGTGGACTCCCGATTGTGTGGAGGCTTTCCAAAATCTATACTTATTGGAGAAGCCTCCAATATTGTCAAAACCCGTGGATCACGAGGATTTGTTTGTCTATCTGGCGGTGTCATCTCACGCTGTCAGCACAGCATTAGTGTGTGAAGAAGACAAGGTCCAGAGGCCTGTATACTATGTAAGCAAGAAGCTAGCCGCTGTAGAACGTAATTATCCAAGAATAGAAAATTTTGCTTATAGCCTCCTGATCGCCTCCCGTAAGCTCCGTCATTACTTTCAGGCTCACCCGATAGTTGTATACACCGATCAACCTCTAAGATAAGTGTTGTAAAAACCCAAAGCATAGGGGCAGTTACTTAAATGGAATATCGAGTTGAGTCAATTCGATTGGAATTTTCAACCACGAAGATCAATAAGGGGGCATTCCTTGGCCGACTTCATAGCAGAATTGTAACAACCCGCACCTCCGTTCACGCTAGATATTGTCCCCAACTTAGCCACCGTATAGGTGTGGGGTTTTGTTCCTCAAAAGGCCTCGGCGTTAGTAAGAGATGGGATCTACTATACAAGTACCCACTTCACACAGGCGTCCACGATGTGGGACTTAGGGGTGTTACAAGCTCCCCTCCTACAGAGCCCAACGTCCCCGTTGGCTCACAAACACCTCACCCAGGCGCTGCGGTCCACACAGGAGCCACAATTCTGGCTGGGTATCGGCTCTGATACCACTGTAACAACCCGCATCTCCATTCACGCAAGATAATGTCCCCAACTTAGCCACCATATAGGTGTGGGGTTTTGATCCTCAAAAGGCCTCGGCGTTGGTAAGAGATGGGATCTACTATATAAGTACCCACTTCACACAGGCTTCCACGATGTGGGACTTAGGGGTGTTACATTGATACACCCTATGGTGGACCTAGCACAGGTGACTACATTCATGATAGGGCCGTATGACACAGACACATGACGAGCTAGAACTTGTAGGGAGCCGATCGACTAGTGGATTGCTTCGTTGGACCTAGAAATGGGTCATTTCATGATATTGGGCCAAGGGATTATTTCATGATTTATATAAGACATGGGTTTGGGATTCTAGTACAGTTGATGCAGCGAACCTTGAATACGTGATGCTATACTTGATTTATCATGTTATCTTAGTCTATCTTGCCCATCTTGCTATCATCCGTATGATTACTTTCAGTTTATACATGTCATGTTACCTTTATCTATTTTTATGCTGAAAGTCACTTGGACTTACCAGTCTTTATGACTGACCCGTTTTCTTTCGCCTCTTTTTCTTCCATCTCCCCCCTCCCCCCAGGTTCTCAGGGAGGAAACTCTAGCACTTAGGTTGGATTTCACTTGCTTTCGGTTCAGCTCATGTACGGTTTGATCTTGAGCTATGCTATGGCTGCATTTCTGCTATGCAAGGCCCGCAGGCAGGACCTTCTAGGGGTAAATCTTTAACTTCTTCTCCTAGATGCTTTGTTTTATCTTGCTTATCTTCTCAATCCTATCTTGAGAACTTTAGGTAGAACCCTTTTGGATGTAAACATGTGATTGAAACATGTTATGGTTGATGTTTGCAAATGGTTGCAAGTGGTTGCTCGTGGTTGCATAACACACATTAGGCACTAGATCGGCTCAGACACATTTTCATATTGCATATGCAAGAGTGTTTATACTTGTTTATGGATGAAATTGAATGTATTATCATGTGAATGTTGCATATGGATGGATGTTTGTGCACACATATAGCGTTTATGTGACTAGGACTATTTGCATACATGTTGGATTCATGACACAAAACATATTTTGCATTAGGAAGATCAATCAGGCCTGATCATTTGCATTAGATAAGGAACATATACACACACACTTTCTGCATATGTTCATATAGCATTAGAAATCTTTTAAGGACAATGGTTTCTTGTGGATGATGGTTGAGTAGATGGTTGATTGGATGATAGGATGCATTCTTCCTAACTTGAAGATTTCGGGGACGAAATCCTTTAAGGAGGGGAGAATGTAACAAACCGCATTTTTATAACATGTTAAAACCATAAATCAAGACATAATTAATTTTTAAAATAAGAATCAAGGGAAACGAGTTACTCCATTGCGTTCGTCTTGGAATTCTGCTTGAAATTGAGTCCGAGTTTGCGTAAAATGAATATAGTACGAAGAAGATATGGACGAACGAAGTTAGGCAGAAAAACCAGAAACGGGCCAGAATGCACTGGCGCACTTGGGAAGTGCACCAGAACAAAATTGCACTGGCGCACTTGGGAAGTGCGCCCATGCAATTTTGCATTGGCGCACTTGGCAGGTGCGCCCAGGCCAAGCAGAAACCTGCTTGGTCAGGCCCTGGCTAGCCTGGTCGGGTTCTGGTTGAATTTCTGAGCTCTGGTGTGTCACTAGGGCTGACTTGTCATTTTCTGATTGGTTTTTCTTGAGATGGATGGCCTTGATTACTTCTAGCTTCATCGACGGCTCTAATTAGTTTGATACCCTATATAAACAGCCTCCAAGCCTCATTCTCTTTACACCATTCTTCTCTAACCTTATGCTGCTCAAACTCTTGATGATCATGGCTTCTTCTTCTTCCTCTAAATTAAATTAAATTAAATCGTGAAGATTATTTCTTGAAGACTACGGCTAGGAATTTCTTATTGGAAATTTGCTTCTACAATCAAAGCAAGATTCAGCGATTCAACAATTCAACGACAAATTTCTATACTTGACTTCTGCATCTAAATTTGTTAGACCACGATCTGTAAGTTCCAGTTACTTTTAGATAAAAACTATAAATCTAATATGAGCATGTTAAATTGGAATTGATTTATGTATGATTCATATCTATTCTTGTTTTCTTCTTGGATCTTGACTATTGGGTATATTGTCTACGATGTTGAAACTATTGTTAATGGCATAAGACTATGACTACGCTTATGACTGTGAACATAAGACTATGACTATGCCTATGACTGTGAACATAAGACTATGCCTATGCCTATGACTGTGAACATAAGACTATGCCTATGACGGTGAACGTAAGACTGTTGCCTATAACTATGACAAGGACAATTGTGACTAATCACCTATGATTCATGACCAAGAGGTTATTGCCTAGAATTATGACTACGAAATTGAATCTAGATTATTATTCAAACCTTTTCATGTTCATAATGTTATGCCTGCGATGTTTTACTCAATTTATTCAGTTATGTCATGCCTTAAAAATAGATTGATAATAGAACAATGTTGATTATGTTATATGTGGAATTGAATGATATTGATCTATGCTTGTGGTTCTATTTTTATTATCATGTTGAATTGGGAGTTAATGAATAAGTCCATTTATATGTATATGAACTTGGAGTATAACCCGTGATGACAAGTTGTGTAGTTTATCATGTTATGCAAGTTTTAGGTTGCGAAATCATATCACATATGTGACCAAATGTTAGATCTACATGTTTATGTGTATATGTTAAACCTATGTCATATTTCAAGTTCACACTTATTCATATGCTCGTGATTGATTTGCAAGTTCACATATATGTAAATTGATTTAGTCTATGTTGCAAGTTCACATATATGTAAGTTGATGTTGCAAGTTCACATATATGTATGTCGATTTAGTCTACGTTGCAAGATTCACACCTATGATATTCATGTTGACTATTTTGCAAGTTCACACCTATGATGTTCATATTGACTATGCCGAAAATGTCAAGTTTACACCCATGTCATGTTTATGTTAATGAATTGCTTTATGCCAATTTTGCATACGTTAAATTAGGCTAAGTTTTTAGCCAAATATTATATGTCAAAAATCATGCGGATAAGAAATTAGGCTAAGATTGTTAGCCTAATATTTAGACGGGGTAACGTTGGGAAAAATTAGTAATCATAGGAAGCTTGGCATGAAACTTGCCTTGAAACATGACAAGAACTTGACATGAAACTTGCCTTGAAAACTTGACAGAACTTAACATGAAAACTTGAACATGGGCATGACACTAGAATGAAATTGAAAATGGCCAACTCAAGGTTGGGTTGAGTTTGTAGTGTAATTCTGCCCGGAACCACCCGACAAATCCAGTGACTGCAAGCAATAGGATCCAATGTGAGTAGTTGGTCATATCACGCTTGAAACCCGAGGTTAGACTGAGTTGTGGTGTAAATCTGACGGGAACCGCCCGGCATATTCAGTGACCACAACAACAGGTCTAATGTGAGAGGTTGGGGTGCATTAATGAATTAATTCCACATGATAGGGTTAAGTCATGAACGTGAAAGACAACACTTAACCAACTTGAGACATGATTGGTAGGGTTAGGTCATGAACTTGAACGACAACACCTAACCAACTTGACACGTGAATTATAGGGCTAAGTCACGAACTTAAATGCCAACACTTAGCCAATTTGACATGCTAGACTGATAAGGGTTAAGTCTCGAATTTAAATGACAACACTTAACCTGCTGGACGGGAATCCTAGTTACGCGGTCCATTTCAGCAGTAACCCACTAGATGTATCATGGTACCCTGGAACCAGGAAGGGTGGGGCACGATTACTGGGCTGATTGTAAGCGACCAGAACGACGGCTGTGTTGGTGCGCCAGTGTAGGTTCAGGCGGGCTATGGTCGTGCACGTGGTCCGGAGTTGAAAAAGCAGGCATTGGGCATTAGTAGGTTTATCTGTGCATTCTTGATTCGTGTCGGTGGTTGGCACCATAGGGCTTGATAAGCCCTATGGTGGACCTAGCACAGGTGACTACATTCATGATAGGGCCATATGACACAGACACATGACGAGCTAGAACTTGTAGGGAGCCGATCGACTAGTGGATTGTTTCGTTGGACCTAGAAATGGGTCATTTCATGATATTGGGCCAAGGGATTATTTCATGATTTATATAAGACATGAGTTTGGGATTCTAGGACAGTTGATGCAGCGAACCTTGAATACGTGATGCTATACTTGATTTATACTTGATTTATCATGTTATCTTAGTCTATCTTGCCCATCTTGTCATCATCTGTATGATTACTTTCAGTTTATACATGTCATGTTACCTTTATCTGTTTTTATGCTGAAAGTCACTTGGACTTACCAGTCTTTATGACTGACCCATTTTCTTTCACCTTTTTTTCTTCCGCGCCCCCCCTCAGGTTCTCAGGGAGGAAACTCTAGCACTTAGCTTGGATTTCACTTGCTTTCGGTTCAGCTCATGTACGGTTTGATCTTGAGCTATGCTTTGGCTGCATTTCTGCTACCTTTGGGGAATTAAGCTCCTTTTGTTGTTTTAAGTTTATGCTTCTTTGTTTATGCAAGACAGAATTTGTTGTAATGGAAAATAATGACTTTGGCAATTTGGTACTTTGAATGAAAAAGGCTTTGACTATTTTGAAAGTAATGAAATTTATCTTTTGATTCTTCCGCTGTTTTATTTATGTTCTGTCTTGTAATATTTCTGTGTTTGATTACCTCGATAACGCTCCTCCAAAACTAGTGCATTCCCTTTGTGAGTGACCCTAGTGGAGGTGGGGTGTTACAAGAATTCACGATTCCCAAAGAGGAAACGGTGGATAACAAGGTTGTTGTTTCAGAACAAGAGCTAAAGCTTAGTCCGTGGAAGTTATATATGGATGGGGCCAAGAATGATCGAAGATCCGGCGCCAGAGTTGTTTTAATCACTCCTGAAGGACGATCTATTCACTACGCCCTGCAAATGGAATTTCCTGCTACCAATAACGATTCTGAGTATAAAGCCCTGATTGCCGGGCTAAAGCTCGCCAAGGAATTAGGAGTAAAAACACTGGATATATGCTGTGACTCCAAAATAGTTGTCCGCTAGGTACGAGAGGAGTTTGTTACCAAAGGACCTCGGCTTGTTACTTATCTTAGGAAAGTAAAGGAATTACTGGACAATTTGGAGCAGTACAGCATAACACACATTCCAAGAGCAGAGAATCAGAAAGCAGACCGGTTGTAAAAACTAGCAAGTTCTGACAACCCTAAAGAAACTGAAATGGTCCAATAGAGATATTGGAGTCACCAAGTTTCGACCTAATGGAGGTGGAACTAGCCCTGGAAGACGAACCAGAGAGGGAATCATAGATGACACCAATCAAGAACTTCCTCCAGAGTGGAATTCTCCCATTGAAGAAAAGCGAAAGACGAGCTATAACACGTAAGGCTGCAAGATACGTGTTACAGGACGACGTCCTTTATCGCCAAGGGTTTCCATGCCGCTGCTACGATGTATCGCACACAATGACATCAAACGTGTACTGCAGGAAGTACATGAAGGTGAGTGTGGAGATCACATCGGGGCCAAACCCTAGCAAAGAAGTTATTGTGGTATGGATAATTTTTCGTACCGTGAATAGAGACGCGATTGATTATTCACGACGCTGCGACAAATGTCAAAGGTTCGCCAAAATTCCCAAAGCGCCTCAAACCCGACTTAAGTCAATGGTAAGCCCATGGCTGTTTGCTATGTGGGGAATCGATATTATTGGATTGTTACCCATCGCCAAAGGTGGAGCAAAGTACGTGATCGTCACTGTGGATTATTTCACGAAGTGGGTGGAAGCTGAACCTTTAAACAAAGATCGATAAAAGGTATACCGCTGTATCTCACCCACAGAAAAATGGGCAAGTCGAGGCGATAAACAAAGTTATTAAATCCATTCTTAAGAAGCGGTTAGAATGACCCAAAGCCAAGTGGATGGATGAGCTGTCACTAGCTTTGTGGGCCTGTAGAACAACATTTAAGACGGCAACTGGCCATACTCCCTTCTCACTCTCCTTCGGATCAGAGGCAGTAATCTCGGTGGAGCTCGGCAACTGGCCAAACTCCATTCTCACCTTCAACCCAATTAGGTCCAAAGTGGGAAGGACCATATGCCATCCAACGGAAGCTTGATACAGGAGCCTTCAAGCTAATAAACGTGAATGGCGAGGAGATTCCCAAAGCTTGGAATGCTCAGCACTTGCGGCTATATCTAGGCTAAATATGCAATGATTTCCTTTTGTTTTTATAGACTATGTAAAAAGGAACGACTTTCCTTAAAAAGTCTGTTTATACGAATAAAGGATTATGAAGTAGATGTAGGCTATGACTTAGCTGAACCACTATAAAAATATCGTGTGTCATTTACTTTCCTGCATTATTTCTATCTTCAGTGATTATTCTATCATGACTATGAAACACAAAACATTAAATTAGACTTGAAAAATTAGAGGCAATTCATGTGCAGGGTGAACAAAATGACCGTTTGCATAATAAGATAGAAGGAATGAGAAGATGACATTCCTAACCCTAACTCTCATGAGTCAAGAGAGAGTATAAAGGACGGGAAGACGATGTCCCGTGAGGCGTGAAGGTGCACCCCGATAAGAGACCGCCTCAATAGTACTCTAACCTGATTATGAGACAGGAGAGTATAAATATGTTAGAAGCATAAGCATCAATGATAAAAGAAATTTAGCCCCGCTAGAGAGTCGGGGGCATCTGGATGTTAAATTTAATCAATCTCGGTTAAGCCTTAGTTAATCAATCTATTCAATATGCATAACATGTTCCCTTTATCATGACTTTGGTGTATAACTGTGATATGACATGTTGTTTATCTGCATTTTTATTAAATGATGAATTCACCCATATTTGACATTGCACGGAACAAACTACTTTATTCACAAATACGTGAGTTTATACAGAAAGACTAAGCAAAAGATGCGAGGGTTGCGCTCGCTACAACAATAACGGACTAGTGGAATATCAAAACAAAAGACAAAATGCGTTTTCACTTGGACTTTGGAGTAGACTTTGCATTCTTGGCATCCTTGAGCTTTTCCTTCCCTTCTTTCTTAGTCTCAGTGAAAATATGCTTCGGTTTCTTCTTCCCGGGATAGTGACACTGGGATCAATAAAAGATTTTTTAGCAAGTTCCTCAGTGATCGATCTAGTTGAAAGTTTAACGACTAACCTTGACCCAGGATGTACTGTCGCAAGAGATTTAAGATTTTCAGGATCTATCTCCCCAACTTCCAACTGCACACGCTTATCTTGCTTGGCCTTCATCTCGGCCAAAGTCAGATCATCGACATTCCCTGCATCCCCAGTTATAGTAACGGCGGGATCTTCATCATGCCCATCATTACCATCGTTCTCTTTCAAAGCAGCTATTATTTCATCATCATGAGGAGTTTCAGTGTTAGGTAGTACGGGAGCCTTGTCGACAACCTCCTTTCTCTCGCCCATGTCACCCTTCCCAGGTTCTGTAGAAGGACTTTATCCTGCTTCTCCCGGGTCTCTTCAGTAGACTTTTTACCCGGAGATGTCTTTTGCAAATCGTCAGCCCTTTCAACTGGCTTGGTATCTACAGAGCGAGAAGCAACGGTTATTAATTCAGGAGAAAACATGGGGTCTTCAATAGTCTGTCCGATAATATGACCAAAGTTTGAAATAGCTTTGATAAATTGAGGCGAAAAGGTACCTTCAGCAGACTTCTCAACTTAAGCGGCAGTAACGTCGGAGATAGACTCGGTTATAGGAGACAAAAGAGAAGCCTCGGGAATTCCTGGCCTTTCTGGGTCATCCCTCTACTCCAATGACCTCAGTTGTACCAGAGGAGGAGCTGGCTTCGATGGTATTTTTTCCTTTGGCCTGACGCTTCTCTTCCTCCATGGCAGCAGCAATAAGTCTACGCCCTTCGGCCAAGCACATTGGTCCCTCACCCCTAAGGAATGTTTCCATAAGCTTATTTTGTCAATCGAACCCACTCCGAGTTTTTCTTTCTCCCATTCGACCAGTTGGTCCCATGCATACACAAGGGGAGTGGGATAGTCCTTAAGCCAAGCAAGGTCTCGGTGATGGATCACTTGAGCAAAGAATCCGACCATGGTTTCACCACTCTCATCAATCTCCCTTTGAGCATCTTTCGGTTGTTCGTTGGCTTCCTCAACTTGTTGCACAACCATATTTACATTTCCTTTAGCAAGAGTCGCCCTCGTCTCAGCTTCTAGTAACTTAGTCTCAAGCTCTACATTCTGCATCCTCCAAATCTTTCTTAGAGTTTTTCGATGGCCTTTGCATCATACTCAGCAGCGTCGGCCATGGTTTTTACGTCTGCCATCAGATCACTAATGATTTTAGAGAGAGTTTTTGCATACTTCTTCATCTATTTATATTGTTCATCCACGAAATCTATAGTAGACTCGACATCGTCGGCACAATCAGATTTTACCTACTGGAGTTTTTGTACAAAGTGCATGTGTCCGAAATGGTGTTCGGGAAATTGTTGCCTCAGAACTTCCAGTCTAGCCTGGTTCTCGTCATTGAGAATAACCGGCCTTGTGGTAGTTATGTCAACAGCGCGACGAGATAACTTTGTAGTGGGTCGTTGCTTTCCTGCATCCTTCCCCGATTCTGTTTGCTTCCCTTTTGGATCAGGAACCATTCTTAAGGTATCATCTTAAGGAATTGTACCCTTAGATAGAGCAGGAGGCTTGAAGGATGGCTCTTGTGTTTGTCTGAACCTTTGTGGTATGGGGATCGAGAATGGGAAGGTCGATAAGGCTTTGGAAGTTGATCCCTTCTGTCGTCTCTACCCCTACTCTCATGCCGATCATGCTTCTCGTCGGGATCTATTGGGGGCATACTCGAATGAACATCTCACATATGATATCACTGCCTCCCCATTTGACCTATAAGGAATATTAGAGTCAACGTTAACATAAAACTCGAGTTCCGTGACGTGCGGTACTAGAGGGCAATGTGTTTCCTAAAGTGGTGATTCCCCCCCAGATAGACCAGAGCCCGGACTAAGGCCAGTATGAGTTGTCTCCTTGGACTTTACTGGAGTAACTTCTTCTTCAGAAGTGAAAGCAAGAGGATTAGTTGCAAAGTCATCTGCAGTATGAAAGGTCCCGAGCAAGGGAAGATTTCCTAAATCCCGATATATGGAGTTATTAATTGTATCCTTATCCCCTAAAAGAACGACTAATGGTAACTCCTTTGGAGAGATTGGCCTTTCAGGGATAGCTACATCTTCAGAAATGATATATTTATCTCTGTCCTTTTCAGCTATGTTCGCTAGTTCGTCATCCTGAGTCGAAGGAGGAGAAGGAGAGTACCTAAGGGGTACCCTGCGATTTTTCGAGCTATCTCCTACCTCAGGAATAATATCAACCGGGGGTATGTACACGTAAGGGCCTTCTCCATGCCCTATGCTACGAGTTATAGCAACAAGACGATGCCTATGAAGATATTCATCCACCAAGCACTCTTTGATGGTCAAGAATTTTTTATCACCATTGAGTAGCCGGTTCAAGCGATCAAATTGCATTGGATGTTTTTCTTGCGACGGTTTAGGAACTACGAGTAAAAATAAACGATGTTAGTATGTTTTCGAGATCTGGAACTTAAAAAATTGATGTCCTTACTCGACTTGAGCCACCTTCTGGCACACCTCGGCTGTTGTCTAATGTAAAACCATTCAGGCTTCAGATTTCCAGCTTTGCTGCTAAATGGAACCGGGATAATTTTCCTTTTTGGCGTCGATTCGAAATACACAAAAGATGGAGTCTCATTGATTCGATGCTTGAAATTGTAAAAGAAATGAACATCTTCGAAGGTGAGTTCCTCATCCAGAATTTCTTGGTATGCTATGTACAGGGTATACAAATAAGCGTAAGAGTTAGGATGAAGTTGCATTGGAGCAATCTGCAGTTGTCTCAAAAAGCTTATGATGAATGGTGGAAAGGGAGGAATTGCTCCGACTAGACACATTAATCTGGTAATGGCCATATACCCCTCCGGTGGATTATGAGGACGATCTGTTTTGGATGGCACCTCGGTATCTCTTCGGAGAATCACGTGTTTTAAAGATATCCTGACAAGTCTGTCATTATAAATTGTCGATTCGACTGAGTCTTTAGGCGATTCCAAGATAACTGCATCCCTAAATTCATCGGGAGCACGATTATCTCCTACCCCTCCTTCTTCGTCCTCACCGAGAGAGACATCAGCTCCAGAAGATGCTTCACTATTATGAACTTCCATCTCGTAGTCTGGGCCTTCACTATTCCATCCTGAATCTGAGGTGGAAGATACATCCTCGACAGGTGGACTCTCAGATGATCTAGCAGCATCTATCCTTTCTGCTAGTCTAGATGAGCGTCTTTCTACCATGTTTGTTAAGCTATTGAAGAAGCAATAGAGGGAGTTAGAGTAAAGTTGCCTGTGTTCCTTCGTGCATGTGTGTGAGCTAAAGTGCACAAGTGTGTATGCAATTGTACAAGATAATTGTATAAAAGAAGGCAATGCAAAGATGAGCAAGGCACCTATGTATTTGTCAAAAGTTCAAAAGATTTCTTGAAAAGGATCTATCCTAACTGTCCAACAAATTACAATCTGTATCGAATTTTGGTTAAGTTCGTTGAAGCATATAAGCATTGCTGTGGAGCGATTCGGGCGCATCTCTAGAGTAAAGGTCGGTTTGGATTTTTTAGATCAACGCCAATGGCTTGGTTCAGATAACTATGTTGTTCACGGATCGGATCGGAACCTGAGCACAGCGGGGTTCGGATCAGGCAGATCTTGGAGGAGAAAGCACAGTTTGAGTTAGTTGGCGCCGAACCGAACCGCCGTCATGTCTTTAAACCTATTTCCCCTTCCTTCATGCGATTCTAGGATTTACCCCCAGCTAGGCTATCCCAATCCGAACCGAGGTCACAAAAATTTCCTAATGATTTAATTAAACTCCATAGTATAGAACCGATCCGCTCATTCTCCAGACTCGTCATCCCTCTTCCTCCTATACCCACTCAAAGGCTCACTATCTCCATCCATAACTCATCAAAATCCATGTCCCATCCACGAACAATCATACGCGACGTTATGACAGAATTCATCGGCTCCGACACCTCGAGTTGGTGAAAAAAGCTCCACCAACAGCGACGTGGCGAGATGAGGGCCCAAAGCATCGTCAATCAATTCATGTTCGAGTAGCAACACGAGAGCATGGAAATTAGTAAGCAAAACATTGAAACATCAACTAATGTGAAATTATTAATCCACCTAGCAAATTGATTCGAAGACTTAAAGGAGCTTAAGAGATTTGGGAATTAGGGTTCACACAAGGCTAAAGATGACGACAAAATAAAATGAAAAGGAGATAGAAAATCTGTGCAAATATATACAAAGGTAGAGGGGTTTTTGTCTTCCTTGTGAGCCCTCGATGACTAGGCCGACCCGTTGAAAGAAAAATCCACGCCCTTCAGCCTTGAAATGATGCGTGAACCAAGGTTGGAACGGATAGGATGAACATGTGATATCCTAAGGTTGATTCAACACGCAAGACCGATCCGAAAGAAGGAATAGTTATTAAATAAATATGCATTATAAAAATTTACCTTGGGAAGCTACTCGGACGACAAATAAAGTTAACCAAGTTATTTTGAACAATGGAAATAATTTGTGCACTTGTATCGTATATTTATAGACAACAAGAGATACAACTCGATGAAGCAGCGCATCTCCACAAGTTTATAGACGCAGCTATCCAATGATACCAGTTCAGAAGTCAATGGATAGATTATTTTGAAGCACGTTTCATCTCCGATAAAAACGTACTTCGAGGGGGCAAAATGTTAGCCCGCTTTGTAGACGGGCTACCCAAAGCTAAGAGACTGCTCAACGAGGAGGTTTGAAGAAAGAATTTATGTCAGAAATTCGGATAGGGTCGGAGGGGTCCAACTCGAACCCTTTGGCTGTGTTATAGATGAGTCAAGATGATACATGATTGGAAGCATGACCGGATCAGATCGGAGGACACCGATCTGAATCCTCTATGCAGATCCCGATCCAAATCAAAGAACGCGGAGCAGCAGGAGTTATAGCGCATGATCTCTGAAAAGAGGAGCGGTTATACCCACGTTCTCCCCACGTTCACCACTGACCTGATGTGCTGTCACCATCATATCCCATCCGAACCCGACTTTTATGGGATGGAGGCCACGTATATCCGAACCGGAGCCACCCAAGGGAGGTTTTCCACCTATAAATATACCTCCAAAGCTCATTTAAAAGGATCTTTTGGCATTTTCAGAACTCATACTCATTCATAAACCGAATTTCATCAAGATATTCATATTACAATCATCTTTTAAAATACATTTTTGAAGAGATTGAGTGAATTCATGCATTGTATGAGTGAAATTGAGTGAGAACTATCATTGTATTTGCATTCAAGTCATCATTTCAAAGAGTAGAAAGTGGATGTAGGCTATTTAACACCGAACCACTATAAATCGAGTGTTTCTTCTGTGTTTTTGATTTCATTCCATTAGAAATTATTACTAGTTTCGGTGTTAGAGCCATTTTTGGATCTAACAGTAAACGTAGGTCAAAATTAGACCGAACCACTCTAAATTTCCTTGTCTCTGCTTGCATTTTATAATTGTGGCCCCATATTTTTAATTTTTACTCTTTTGTGATGTGTTTCTCAAACATCTTGGAGTGTTGTGATCATTTTTGATTTTCAACATACGGATTTTGGGTTTCAAATTTGGATCAAATAGCATATTTTTGAATCGAATTTAACAACGGTAATAATGGGCCACATTTCAGCTCAATACGGACCCAAAAATTAAATCCAAAACTAGCGGCATATATGCGACACTTTGATGTCATCGTAAATGAAAGGACATGCTAATTTAAATTTGAAAGGATGTAGCCGTTTGTAACAGTTGCGAACAATTACAAATGGTCACGACGTTTGTGAATGACCATCTTCCCCTACTTATAAACAGAACACCTGAAAATTGTTCCAGAAATCAATTCAAAACTTCTTCTTCTTTGTATATATCTGCAAAGCAGTATATTGTTACTAACACTAGGCAATTGTAACACGTTCTAGGTGTTCCAAATCCAGAAAGCTTTGCAAAGTTGTTTTTCTTTTTCTTCTTCATTCTGTTCTCTACTTGCATATCAGAAATCAAAAGTTTAGTGTGTTTTTGGTCGGATCAATGTTGTACAAATTTTGAACCCGATTACGTTGTTCCAAGACTTCACTGAATCCTGAAAGTCGATAGTATGATAACCCATTTTTACATGGTGGGTTGAACTATTGTCTGAAAGAATCTATTCCATAGATCCTTGAAGTCTGAAGTACAACAATAAGTTCCTCCGAGTTGTCTCGAAACCACAAAATCCCCAACATGGTATTCAACAGTTGAGAGAAGGCATCCATATTTTTTTTTGTAGAAAGTCAACTATAGAAACCCAAAGTAGAAAGCCTGTAGAGCTATTGACAGTTGAAGAAATCAAAAACCGCTGTCAGCGTCTTGAAGACAGTCATCATAGCTGAAGGAAACTGCAGTTCCCCTAGAAGCATCAACGTGTTTCTTGGAGAGTGCAACGTTGATGACCTGTATTAAGCTTTTTTGTTTGCAATTCACATATGCGAAAATTTTCAGTTTTGTGCATGCATATTCATATTGTTGGCCATTTTCTTTTTAGGAGAGTGAATAAAGCATTTGCAATTTTTCTAAATAAAATGCAGACATTTCTACTTTTTTAATTATTTGTATACACTAAGTGAATAATTGCAGATATGTTTGTACTTATTCACAATAAGTACAGACATTTCTGCATCTGCTTTTTTCTAATCTACTGTAGATTAAATAATAATTGAAGAAATGTGTGCATTTGTCATAGAAAGTACAATAGCAGCACAAAAAAACACGGAAATACCTTACTACAATAAAACACTGATCCACTTTACATTGAATGTAAGAGAGAAATCTGCTTTGAATTAAATTTGGTTTTAAGGACGTCTCTCACATATTCATTTCTTAAAATGGGTGTACACTATTTAATGTTAAACCAGTATAAATTTGTGTGTGATTCTTTTTTTTTGGTAAGGCCGACCGGTTTTTATAGTGATCCGTAACACTCTTTTATTTATTCCAAAATAAAAAGTACATGTAAGTGCAGGTGATATGCAGTGCACAGATCAACAATTCTACCTTCCACACTAGGAAGTAGAGACCACAACTACAAAGCCAACCATATGACATAAACTGCATAACTTGCAAATTACATAACAACTCATACCATTTGACATAAACTAAAAAAGGAAAAAGAAAAAAGAAAGCACCGACTGTTCAACCCTTATCGTCATCAAGCCCCTTTAAAAGTTCGATTTTCTTACTCCTCGTTATAGGCGCACTACCTAGCTTACGTCCAGAAGTCGAGACTTCTATAGGCATATCAATGATAGGTTCGGGTGGTGGTTTAAAGCCTTGAGGTGGCGGTATATGGCCGTTAGGGTTTGCTTTGCTTTGCGCTTTCACTTTGTCTTTGTTGTTAGTGACAGGGGAAGGTTTACCTGAGAATGTAGGCATTGCTTTGTTACTTTCTTTTGGACTTCCAGAACTGGGAGATGCTTTATAGTTGATAGCGTTTAGGAAGCCAGGTTTAAGGGCAGAAGGCGACAACTTGGAAGAGCTCTCACTAGACGGCATAAGCCCAAGTTTATTTCTTTCAGCTGCGTACACCTCCATCGTGTTGTAGTTGTTGATCATTATATCCATTACTTTCTTTTTTTCGCTTCATACAAAAGAATCCAACTTACCCTCATCTATTTCAGTTTGCAGGCTTTCAATGATTTCGCGGACTCCTTTCTCATTGTTTCCTATAGAGGCTCTAGCTTTTGTTTTATGGGTCTTCTTCTTCGTCTTGCCATTATCAATACAATCGAAGTTTCCTTGCAGGAAGGAATCAAGCGGTGTTTCATCAGCTTGAGCAGTGGAACCGACTACATTGCCAAAACTGAGCCTTTCCACGGTGTTATCTTTGCATGACTCAGCTACCACGCTTATGTCATCCTGAGTAGCAGACCTGACCTCATCACTGCCTTTTATAGGAATACCTTCTTCACCATCATTAAGCTTGCCTGAGCACATGTTTATCAGAGTAGCTGCATTAACATTCGAACCTGCAGAGGTAGGGAAGGCACGAGATAAAACTTCACTGACTTGCCTAATCTCCCCTTCCTCGTATTCTTCCGCAACCTCATTATCCATTCCGTCTTCCTGCATACTGTTAAGGCTGAGTACATATTCTTTTCTAATACACCAGTACACAGTTTCTCTTTTCCATTAGCTATACTAGTGCTAAGTCTAGTTCCAGTAGTAGCTTTACTTTTTCCACCGACCATTTGCCAAGTGGTTGTGGATCTGAGATTAGTTCCAGCACTTATATTGCTTCTTACCTGTCTTTTTTCACCGTTTTTCCCATCAAACACAGTCTCCTTTTTTTGCAAGTGTTTCCTTTATTAATTACCTCTCTGAACTTTTCACAATTGCTAGTAGTATGACCAAAGCAAACACAATTCACGCAAATCTCTGGCCTCCATAAATATGTAACATACACTGTTTGCTCGCTGCCATCCGGAAGCAAAGCAGGGAACTCACAAGGAAACTCGTCAAAGGGGGTTACTTCAACCATGCATTTAGCATACTCGAGACGTTCAAGTCTCTCGGTAGAGAGATCCATGCATAAAAATTTCCCCACTCTCATAGCCAACCAAGATATTCCTTGCTTAGACAGACAGTATAACGGCAGGTTCGTGAGTTTGATCCACATAGGGACCGAAGTTGCTGACTTATTCAAATCACTTAAACTAGAAGATCACAGTCGAATTATAAACAGTTTGTTCATAATCAACAGGGGATCCGCCTGCAGGATCCTTTCCCTATCCTCAAGACTTTCAAAGTAGAAAAAGAGAACTCTACATGTAGATCTTATTTTAATGTCACCGGATAGGTTCCATTTCTTCTTCAGGTGTGTGGTGACCATAGAATATGGTAAAGGACGATCAAGAAAATGGCCTACCAAATATCCGTTCCACTGTAGATCTGCTGCTTCGAAGAGATCTGCTGAAGGTTGCAAGGCTTTGCCTTTGAAGACCAGTTTCATAGGGGGAGGTGTGTATGATCCGACATATCTTGGCTTGGTTTCAAAGAGGGAAGACCACTTCATCTTCGAGGAGCTAGCGTCTGAACTAGGGGTAGCGGCAGAGCACAAGGTGTGCGGATTTGGTAAAGGCGGCGGCTTCGGAGGTGGAGGATTGAGAGGTAAAAGAGCGGCAGAAGTAGGGTTAAAGCTTGGGATTCGAGGATTTGGAAACAAAGGTGGATCCAGAGGAGGAGGAGTGGGAAGAGGGGGTTTGGCCTGAAGCTACGGCGCTAAGTGGAGGTTAATCTGCGTTGGTGAGAGGCGGGAGGAGAGGTTAGGGCGCATTGAAAAGAAGGGCGGCAGGAAAGTCGCCCTTTTTGATAGCTTTATTATTACTTAAAAATGGAATTTTTTTCTGTGTGTGGTTCTGATTTGCTTTTATAGTTGCAATTCCACTTTAAACTTACTATTCTTCCTTACAAGCCTATTCTCGGATGTTTATGTCATTTTTGGTGCAAACAATAACAGGGACTGAAGTTGAAGTTGATTAAATTGCAATTGATATATTTAAAATGTTATTGTGCATTACTTATTTAAACAAAAGAATATCAATAAAGTTCACTTGTAAGCAACTGAGATTTTTGTTATAAAGATTGATAGATGGAACATGCATGGCATAAAAAGGAAGTATGACTGACGGCAAGGTTCCCATGGAGAACCAAGTTGAATATTAAGCCCTTAAGTGACAAACCACTTAAAATTCTATCTACATAGCACGGATTCTCCTTGATTGTTAGCAATTACAAAGTGGAAAAAAAATGATATACATCTTCATCTAAAATTGGGGACTATGCTCAAAGCCATGCAACTGGAAAATGTTCCCTGGGTAATGGCAGGGCAAAGGAGAGTAAGTTCTAAACTTGAGCCCTTAATAATGAAGTAGAAATATAAAAGGCAACACTGGAACCTTGCACGCTTAATTCATTTAATGAACCATACAAGTTACACATGCTTCTTAACAATAGTTGACAGGCTATAATACTTGTAATAACAATTTTAAATAAACTTAGGCCGTTCCCATAAATTGGGTCCCCGGCCGTCGTCTAGTTTGCTTTTGCCTTGGGTTGACCCTTACCATGCTAAAGATGCTTACAATAGAGATAAGACCAAACAAAACGCCAGACAGCAAGCTACCATCGTCAATGAACATTCTTTCCGAACCAAAACTGGAATCTGATGCGTTGTTTACATTCTCGTGTATGGTCAAACAAGGAGGTAAGGGGCGGCCACAAAGCCCTGAATTGTTTTGGTACATTGATGGAAAAAGATAATACATTTGTCCATCGGTAGGGATTGGTCCAGTTAAATTATTATAAGATATATCCATATGAGAAGGAAACATTAACCAGCTTAGTTCAGTTGGAATACCCCCACTCAAATGATTATGAGAAAGATCAAGATCTGAAAGCGATGTCATTCCCCTTATTGATTTAGGCATGCTACCGGTCAACATGTTATGTGCCAAACGTAGCACATAAAGCTGATCCATAGATCCAAGCCCACTGGGTATGGGGCCGCTAAGAGAATTGTATGATAAATCCATATACATCATAATTGCTGTGAAGAAGTTTTGATTCAAGACCGCTCAAATCAAAAATCCCCAATGCTGCGGAAAACGTGATCGTGGTAATAGTGTAAAAACAACTAATCGATATATCAAAACAATCTCAATCTTATCCGAGCCAATCACAATCACCAAACAATGGAAATAATAGAGCAATAACGACAAACTAAATGACACATGGATTTGTAGTGGTTCCACTGACGTCTTGTCAGTGTACGTCCACTTTGAGAGAGAAACCTTTATTAATATCAATAGAATAATACAAGAGATTGATTACAAAGATCAAATTTATTAGAAAAAATTGATTTTGTGGAGAAAGGAATTGAACAAGATTAGGATTGCCTAAACCCTAATTAGAATAAACCTTGATCTAATCTCTTGATTTTGTTGTACCTCCTCCTTTTGGATCCGATGTAGCTTATATAGGCATAAGGAAGTATATGGAAATTCCCAAAATTTCCTCTAGATTCGAAATATCCTCCAAATCCAAAATATCCTCCAGATCCTAAATATTCGAAATATCCTGAAATATCCTTCAGATCTGAAAATGTCATCCAGATTCTAAATATCTGAAATATCCTAAAATATCCGCCAGATCCGAAAATATCCTCCACAATCTAACACATAGTATCGCATACTTCAACACTCCACCTCGATACTATATCCATCTACATCACAAACTTCAATGCACCCAAGCATTTCCTTCTATATTCAATCAAGAAAGCTTGAATGTTTCTCCAATGAACTCCGGCATAGCCACCGCCCATTGCACTTCACTAACGAGTTTAGGCATAGCCCCCACTCGTCAATGAAGTGTTGAAACATCCAACTCCTAAACCAGTCTTACCAAAAGATAATGTACTCGGGAATGGAAACGAGTACTTACCATGAAGATAGAACACCAACCTCTCACCGATACTCTTCTACATCCAAGTTTCTCTCTCAACTGTGCCACCCCGTGGCACCTAGCATCTCTCCGAGTGAATTAAGTTCGAGCAATGCTCGAACATCCAAACCGGCAATGTCTTAGTGAACATGTCTGCCGCGTTATCCTTTGTGTGCACTTTCCGAAAGCATACTTGCTTGTCTTCATCCATGGCTACTAGAAATGACTCTCTCACTTCAATATGCTTCGTTCGTGAGCTAAACGCCAAATTCTTCGCTAAATGGATAGCACTTTGGCTATCACATTGAACATCAACAATGTCATGTTCTAACCCCAAGTCAAACAACAATTACTTCAAATGTAGTGCTTCCTTTATTGCCTCTACCGCAGCTATCAACTCTGCCTCTGTAGTAGATAAAGCAACTACGGTTTGCAATCTCGATCTCCAACTTATGGTGTACCGCCAAGCGTGAAAACATATCTGGAAGTTGATTTTCTTCGATCCCTATCACCAGCGCAGTCTGAATCACAGTAACCAACCAACATGCAATTCTTCTCTTTACTGCCCCAAAAAACAAGGCCATGAGATGCTGTACCTTTCAAGTATATCAAAGTAAGCTTCATTGCTTCCCAATGCGATTTCCCCAAATTAGCCATGAACCGACTAACCATCCCGACGGCATTTGCAATATCGGGTCTTGTACACACCATAGCATACATCAAACTTCCAACCGCACTAGCATATGGCAGTTTTTCCATGTAAGCCTTGTCTTTCTCCTCGATAGGTGATCCCTTACTCGAAAGCTTTACATGCAAAGGTAAAGGTGTATTTGATGCCTTTGCATCTTCCATGCTAAATCAGCAAAACACTTTTCTAATGTATTCCTTTTGAGTCAATTTCAACTCAAAATGCTTTCGATCCCTTTCAATCTCCATGCCCAAAATCTTCTTTGCTTCTCCAAGGTCTTTCATCTCGAACTCCGCCTTTAATTTCTCTTTCAACTTGTTGATTTCTGCCTTGTCCTTAGAAGCAATGAGCATATCGTCCACATATAAGAGTAAATACACCCAATAATCATTTTGTAACCTCTTGAAATAAACGCAAGCATCCTTGATGCTTCGATAGAAGCCACTTTCAAGATTGAAATGATCAAATCTCTTGTACCATTTCCTAGGTGATTGCTTCAAACCATACAGTGATTTCTTCAACTTGCAAACTAGTTTTGACTTACCTTCTATGACAAACCCTTCTGGTTGCTCCATGTAGATGTCTTCATCCAAGTCTCCATGCAAGAAGGCGGTTTTCACATCTAGTTGCTCCAACTCCAAGTCGTAAATAGCAGCTAATGCAAGTAATATCTGGATAGAAGTATGCCTCACAACCGGTGCGAAGATCTCATCATACTCCTTTCTTTTCCTCTGTGCAAACCACTTAGCCACTAGCCTAGATTTGTATCTTTCATCGTCCTTCACCTTATATATTCACTTGCACCCAATAGCACAGTTTCCTTGAGGAAGTGGAACCAACTCCCAAATCAGGTTCTTCATCAAAGATTGCATCTATTCCTCCATGGCGCAAATCCACTTTGAGCTATCACTCGAATCCGTGACGTCATCAAGGTCCATCGGCTCATCTTGGACTACATGAAGAGCATAGTCCAAATTCTCACAAAAGCTAAGATAGTTCCAATCACCATATCTTTTGGGTAGCCTTATAGAACGACGACCAACCCGAGTAGCAATACCATCACCCGGTCTTCCTTCAGCTCCACCTTGAACTGAATCTTCTTTAGGCTCATGCACATCACCAACACTACTAGAGGAACCCTGTGGACTACGTGATGTAACATCAACCGCATTCACCTCGCAAGCACCTCCAACAACTCTACTTTCTCTAGGCCTGAAAGTGAGAATAGCTTCCTTCTCCTTTGATTCACCATGAAACAAATCCGAAACATCTGATGAGACCTCATTCTCCTTGAATATAGCGGACTCATAAAAGTAACATGACGAGAAACCATAGCCTTCTGCATTTTCGGATTCCAAATCCGATAGCCTTTGACGCCATCCATATAACCGAGAAAAATCCCTTTGAAAGCTCTAGGTGAGAGCTTATCATTCCTCGGATCATGCATATAAATTGGACTGCCAAACATACGAAGATAACTCAAGTCAATGCTCTTCCCTTTCCACACTTCCTCCGGAATTTTGTTATCAATAGCCAAGCACGGAATTCGATTAATAATATGCACCGCAGTTGACAAAGCTTCGGCCCAAAATTCCTTAGACAAACCCGATGTCAATCTCAAGCATCGAGCTTTCTCTAGTAGTGTTCTGTTCATTCTTTCCACCACTCCATTAGATTGCGGATCTCCCGGTGTAGTAAAATGCCTCCGAATACCATGATGCTTGCGAAAATTCAGAAATTCTCTGGAAACATATTCGCCGCCATTATCGGACCTAAGAACCTTCAAAGTCTTTCCGCTCTTATTATCAACAAGAGCCTTGCATTCTTTGAATCTTGCAAATGCCTCCGACTTGGCCTTCATTACATACACCCAAACCTTACAAGAAAAATCATCAATGAAAGAAATATAATATCTTGCTCCTCCCAAAGAAGCTACAGGCGTTGGTCCCCAAACATCCGTGTGCATATACTCAAAAATCTTTCTTAAATCATGTTTTCCTTCACCGAATGACACTCTAGTTTGCTTCCCCATGACACATTCCTCGCAAAACTCCAACTTGCTGAAACTTTCACCATCAATCATCTCCCTTCGACGAAGAACATCTAAACTCTTCTCCGAGACATGACCCAATCTCAAATGCCACAGCCGTGTCGCATCTAAGCCACGAGAACTATCAACAGTGACACAAGTTTCGCCTTCCACGGTCACTCCTTAAACCAAATAAATACCATGAGTTCTAACACCCTTCATAACCACAAGCGCACCCTTTGAAACCCTCAAGCTATCACTCTCAATAGTGATCTTGCAACCTAAAGAATCCAACTGTCCCAAAGAGATAAGTGATTTCCGTAGTCCCGGAACATAGCGCACACTAGTGAGAGTACGAACCACTCCGTCAAACATCCAAATTTGGACGGATCCAATGCCTTTCGACTTGCAAACTGCGCCATTTCCCATAACAATTGATTTTCCTTCCCGATCAACATAAGAAGAAAAAATTCCTATTAGGCGTCATGTGATATGAAGCCCTGAATCAAGCACTCATTCATTGCCTAAAACATCTAATGCTACAGCCAACAAAACATCTACGTCTTCCTCACTAACATCTCTCTCCAGCGCAACTGATGAAGATGCTACTTCCTTCTTCACCTTGTCTGGAAAATCATTCTTCCAGTGACCTGGTTTCTTTCATATAAAGCACTTGCCATTTCTTTCCTTTGACTTTCCTCTTCCACCGGGCTTCTTAGAATTAGAACGCCCACGGTTTCCCTTCTTCATTGACTTTTCTTTCTCCGTAAATAAACCTTGACCATTACCAGCACCACTACTACCATCACTCAGCTCCTTCATCTGATCTCGCAATTCCTCACTAAAAAGACCCGTTTTGACATCATTTAGAGTCAATGTATCCCGGCCATAGATCAAACTATTTGAGAACCCAGTATAGCGTTCAGGCAATGAACATAACAATATCATCGCCTTCTGCTCCTCCTCAATCTTCAAATCTACCGCCTTCATCTTCATTAGCAAATCATCAAACACATTCAAGTGCGTCTTTAGCGAAGTTCCTTCCTTCATCTTGTAGGTATAGAAAGTCCGCAACAAGATCAGTCGATTTGTGAGTGATTTCTTCATATACAACTCCTCCAACTTGTTACAAATACCTTTCGTCTCACCACTAATTTCGGAAATAGCATTCTCCCCCATGGCAAGTTGAAGTGTAGTGAATGCCCACTCTTCCATTTCTTCTCTCTCCACATCTGAGATGTCCTTTGGCAATAAATGTGTATCAAACACCACCCGATGTACCCGATTTCGCCTAAGAATTGCTTTCATCTTCTATTGTCACTTTTCGAAATCATTACCGCCATTCCACTTGTCGATAACCAATTGCGAACCAGCAGCTGCATACGACCCACGTACATAAGGAGCTACACCACTTGGACCAACTGTTGAGACACTGTTTGATTCTGGCATTTTTTACAGCTATCTACCAACACCAATGCTCTGATACCAAATGTTGTGAAGAAATTTTGATTCAAGACTGCTCAAATCAAAAACCCCCAATGCTGCGGAAAACGAGATTGTGGTAATAGTGCAAAAACAACCAGTCGATATATCAACAATCTCAATCTTATCCAAGCCAATCACAATCACCAAACAATGGAAATAACAGAGCAATAACGAGAAATTAAATCACACAGGGATTTATAGTGGTTCCACTGACGTCTTGTTAGTGTACGTCTACTTTAAGAGATAAACCTTTATTAATATCTATAGAAGAGTACAAGAAATTGATTACAGTGATCAAATTTACTAGAAAAATTTGATTTTGTGGAGAAAGGAATTGAAGAATATTAGGATGCCTAAACCCTAATTAGAATAAACCTTGATCTAATCTCTTGATTTTGTTGTACCTTATCCTTTTGGATCCGATGTAGCTTATATAGACATAGAGAAGTATAAGAAAATTCCCAAAATTTCCTCTGGATCCGAAATATCTGAAATATGCTCCAGATCTGAAAATATCCTCCAGATCCTGAATATCCGAAATATCCTGAAATATCCTTCAGAAATGAAAATATCCTCCAAATCCTAAATATCCGAAATATCATGAAATATCTGAACCTGAATATCCGAAATATCGTGAAATATCCTTCAGATCCAAAAATATCCTCCAGATTCTAAATATCCGAAATATCCTATAATATCCTTCAGATCCGAAAATATCCTCCACAATCTAACACGTAGCATCGCATACTTTAACAATAACGCCAAAGCTTTGAATACTATGAACGGTGTCGCCCATGTAGATTTAAACTAAAACGGGGGAAGTTTACAACTCTTTCATCCCTGATTACTTGTAATTCAAACATAAACATGGATATGTGACAGCTACCACCATCGTTATACAAAAGAGAGAAATTATGGTCTTCATCTATCGTATCAGGCAAAGTTAACCCTGTTTGGGATATGATTTCAGTTGGAATTGGCCCAGAGATAGAATTGTTAGTCAAGCCCAACTATACTAGGCTTTGACCGCTCCTAATATCAGGTGGAATTTCTCCAGATATATTATTATCTTCTAACTGAAGAACAACAAGTTTATTTAAATTTCCAATATTTTCAGGGATTTTTCCAATTAGTCTGTTCCCATTGAGTGAAATCCACATCATGTTTCTACAGTTGGTGATAGATTTAGGGATAGGTCCAAATAAATTGTTGTACCCAAGAATTAGTTTCTTCAGTACTGCAGTGTCCATGCATATATTTGCAGGAATTTCACCTTCCAGTTTATTCCCCCACATTATAAAATCTATGACTTTAGGGAGTGACCATACTGCGGAAGGTATCAATCCATTCAATAGATTGAAGCTAAAATCTATTTTTCAGGATTTGTGCATTCACCAAATTCTGATGGGGTTTTGCCTGAAATAAAGTTACCTGCAAATAAGAGTTCTCAAAGAAAAGGAAGAGACTTACAGAAATCAAATCCTGTTAGTATATTGCCTGAATAGTAGTTTGAGCTTAGGTCGACAACTTCGAGGAAAATGCAATTAGTTAGTGATTGAAGTGGAAGTATACCACTCAGATTATTAAAAGAAAGGTGAAGGTATTTTAATGAAGATATGGTACCAACCACGCCTTCGACGAAATTTCCAGGAAGTTGATTTTCAAACAGGTTTAATCTTTCAAGAAATTGGCAACCAACAAAAGTCTTTGGAAATTCACCAGAAAATTGATTCCTAGGTAAGTTTATTTCAATTAATAGTATCGCACGTATATGCTAATTCATTAGGTATTTTGCCTTGGAAATTATTGTCAGCCAAATATACATTCTTCAGATTTTCAAATCTGCTCCAAAATATAGGTAATTGACCACTGAAATTGTTGCTTGATAAGGAAAGTGTTTCTAAAAGCTTGCATCTGACCAGACTTATTGGTAAGTTTCCATTCAAGCCATTATACGAAATATCAAGGGTAGATACTCTTTTGCAATTCCCAAAATCATAACTCGAGAAATTTCCAGTGATATTATTGTGAGAGAGGTCCAAGTGCCTAAGAGTATTTGCCGCACTTGATATGAATTTCTTTGGAATTTCCCCATAAATGAGATTATTTGATAGATCCAGTACAGTGAGATTTGATGACCAAGCAGAGACGATATTAGGAAGTCTTCCACTTAATGCATTATCAGATTTGATGTAGTTGACTCAGGGCAATTCAAAAGAGTGTTTTTAAATACACCTATACCGGATACTTGATTTTTTGATAAGTCTAATTCTTGAAGAGAAGAACCAAATGGCAAATCACCACCCACAAATGAATTACTCGACAAATTCAATGAAATAAGACCACGACATAAATTAAAGAAACTGTTGTGAAGTGATCCAAACAAGTGATTGAGTGAAACATCAAGTTTTTTGAGGTTGCAAGAGAAGGAAGTTGACGCTGAAGAGAGACCACCATAGAAGAAGTTGCCATGGAGGTTCAATTCACTGAGCTTAGGTAAATCCAATACATAATCAAGATTCAACTTGCCTATGAGTTCCATATTGCTTAGATTCAAGCTATGAATGTGATTATCATAACAATTTACACTGACCCAAGAGCACACCGATGTAGCAGTAGTCCTGTTGATCAAACGACTATTTGGATCATTTTGAATACATGATTGCTTAAATTGGAGGAGAGATGAAGCCTCATCATGTTCAGTAGCAGCGATCAATGAAGAATAAGGAGACAGAAGCACCAGCAAAAGAAAGAATGCACATACAAAGACGACCATTGATTGAGACTTAAAACAAGCACCAAATGCGCAAGCTTAGAAGATTCTGGGGGAAAAAACCGCAAGTTGAACATTTAAATCATATATTCCAGACAACTGAGAAGTTGATGGGGATATAAAATGTAAAAGGTCAAGTCAAACCATTTACACATGCAGTGCCAGCCGTACTCTCAACAAATTCAACTTTAAATCTTTGAACATGTTCACGTTCTTTGTGATTCTTCAGCAACTTGCACACAAACTTAGGTAAATTTTGCACACAAACTACAGTTATCGGAGCTACTGCTGCTTTCCTACGTAAGAGCAAATGTGAATATTACATTCTCCAAATTCTGATGATGTGTCTGTTAGCGAGAACAACTGTGGTGCAGAACGGCTTGAACTCTCTCTTGTACTTTAGACCATATGGATGGACTTCTCTGTGCTTTGAAGAATAGATCAAAACCCATTAACAGGTCATGACCGTGAAGCTTGCTCCCAATAACTTGAAACCATACTGTGCATTCTGGGAATAGCTGAACTCCAATTTGATTCTTAAGTGTTCATTTTCCAATCATGACTTGAAGTATAAGTTCAGTTCTTTGACAGTTCTGGTTGAGATTGGATAGTCACGTATGGTCATGTAAAAGCTTAGGAGTCGGTTAAATAAATTTAATACAAGATTTTTTTTTAGATTATCCTATGAATTAAATTGAATTAAAAGCTATTAAGACTCATATATATATACACATATATATATATGTATGTGTGTGTATATATATATATATGCCGCCGCCCATTCATTTTGTTTACAAGCTCTTGGGCTTTGGCCCATTCCGTTCTATTCTGTATATGAATACATCCGCATACCTCTGTAACAATTATGTAACTTATCTCCAATTTTACAATTATGATAAAAGCTTTACATTACAAAGCTTTAATGGTATCGGAACTTCTGCCTTGCGGCACCAACTTCTTCTTCCCCACCAGTGTTCCTCCATCAGAGCTGATCCGCTGCCTCACTGCAAAAGATGATCAAGAGTTGTTGGGGGTACACTATACTCCTTAGAGAGTTACCATCAAGGGAGCTTATAACCTTTCGATCAAGAATCAGTGTCATATCTGTTCTCATCATCATCTGTGCTATAGCAAGGAAATATCGGAATATTTTCATCACTTCTCCTGGCTGCATTGAATTTCGGATTAGCTCCTAATTTAATCGTTTAGTGATCGTTTTCCACCCCTACCATTGTTTCTTGCAGTTGTAACTGCAGGTTTTCTTTTGATTCATCACTGTAGCAATTTCCTGGCTGTAATACTGTTCTTTTCCGGCCGCGCCATTCCATGTAATAGAATCATCGTGACCTACCTGACCATGGCCGGCAACGACGATGTGACTTGCAACGACGATGCAGTCACATCGGCAACATCAAGAAACAATGTTAGCGATTCAACAACACCTATCACCAACCTGATCAAACCGAAAACTCAAGTGATGACCATATCACTCAACGAAGACGACTTCATCTTGTGGAAGTATTAAGTTGAGACAACTTTAAAGGGTTATGGCCTCCAAGATTATGTAAAAGGGACCATCAATGTACCACCAATTATTCACATTGGTAAAATATCAATTTTGCAAAATATCAATTTTGGCAAGAAGAACTATTCAGGTAAACAAGTTATTCACATTGGTAAAATGGTGAATCAATTGGTATATCACATGTTTGGTGTTAGCTGCATAAAAGGTAAAAGGCAACTTTACTTAAATAACTTACTAAGAGTGCTTAAGATAAAAAAGTATTTAATTAGTGTATCATAATTTGCCGGCGACAACAATGTGTACTTTGAGTTTCATACCAAATTATGTCTTGTGAAAGATTTACTAAGTAAAAATATATTGTCATATGGTAGTATGGATAATGGTTTATACAAGTTCACAAGTGGAAACCGAAGAAATGCTAATGACAATGATGTGTGGTGCAACTACATTAATACTGATGTTGATAGTGATAATAATGGCAGTGATGATGCTAATGATAATTGTAATCACAAATGCGGTAGTACTAGAAATGTTGATGACCAAAATATTGTTCTAGAAATATGGCTTTATAAGCTAGGACACCCCAGATTAAAAACTATAAAACAAATTTTGAATGAATGCAAAATTCCTTTTGTTAATTTACTTGAATCATACATCTGCATCTATTGTCAACTTGGCAAGAGCCATACACTGCCTTTTAGGCAGTCTGATACTATTTACCATCAACCTCTTGAACTGAGAGCAACAAATTTATGGGGACTAGTACCATTGACTCAACTCTTGGCCACAGGTACTATCTTTCCATTGTGGATTCTTACTCTATATTTACTTGGATATATTTTCTCAATACAAAATTAGAAACTTGCAATGCAGTTATACATTTCATAAATCTTATTGAAAGCAAGTAAACTGCAGTGTTAAGAACTTTCAAATTGATGATGGTACTTAGTTTAAACAACTAAAATATTTTTTCCACAAAAAAGGAATTATGCACTGGATAACATGTGCATATGCTACCGAACAAAATGGTCTTGTTAAAAGAAAACATAGGCATATAATAGAAACTGGCATTATACTACTGTCCCAGGCCTCATTACCAATGAAATATTGGAATGAAGCATTCAATACAGTTGTTGCCTTATCAACAGACTGCCAACCAAAGTCATAAAACAGAAATGCCCATATGAAAGATTGTTTGTAATTAAACCTGATTACAAACAGCTAAGGACATTTGGGAGCCTATATTTCCCATGCTTAAGACCATTTAATGAACATAAATTAAGCCTAAGGTCAATTTCATGCACCTTTATGGGTTATGCTCACAACCAAAAGGGATACAAGTGCATGGATGACAAAAGAAAAAAATTTCATATCTAGACATGTGATGTTTAATGAAGGTGTTTTTCCTTTTCCAGAAAAAGGAAGAAGTTAAACTCAAAAACCAAACAGCTCAAGTGTTTCTGTACCTACAATACCAACACTGATAGAGTAGATTGACAATGTTGGGACTGAGGCACATGAAAGCAACTCGTGACAACAAACAAGTGTATCAAATACAAAATCATACTATAGTTCTAGAACTTAAATTGGCTATGACTCAAGTGATGAGGTCCCTTAACCAAAGGATGACAACAATGGTCACAGACCAACCAATGCTACACCTGATGATCTTGGGATGGAACAACTTGAGGCTGCTCAAACTAGTCACCGCATGATCACCAGATCAAAGCATGGCATATTTAAACCTAAGGTATATACTGCAACTGCAGAAAATTCAGAACTAACCACCTAGGAACAAGCTGCTACATGTGAAAGATGGAGAAGGGCCATAAATGAGTAGTATAGGGCTTTAATTATAAATGGTACAGGGAGTCTAGTGGATCTGCCAAGGCAAGAAAATGTGGTAGGATGCAAATGGACATACAAAATCAAGAGAGATGCTAATGGGAACAATCAACGTACAAAGCCAGACTTGTTCCAAAATGATACTCACAACAATATGGCATTGACTTAAATGAGACCTTCTCACCAGTCGCCAACAACTGTTCGAATTATATTATGCATTGCATTACATAATCAGTGGAAAAAAGATAACCCCATGTCAACAATGCATTTTTGAATGGTGAATTGTAAGAAGAAGTCTACATGAAACAACCAAAAAGGTATGAAGTTAACAAGGGTCAAGTATGCAAACTCCATAAGGCCATATATGGTTTGAAACAAGCTTCGAGAGCATGGTATGATAACTCAAAATTACCCTAGTCAGAATGGACTTTTAGGCAACTAAAGCAGACAATTCCGTATACACAACAATCAACAAGCAATCCACAGCATACATCATAGTTTATGTGGATGACATATTGATCATAGGGGATCAAGATAACGAAGTTGATGAATTGTTCAATGCTTAGACCAAAACTTTGCCATCAAGGATCTGGGCGAGTTAAACTATTTTCTGGGTATACAAACCGAAAGGACATCTAGATCTGAACTATTTATATCTCAAAAAAGTACATTTATGAAATACTGATAAGGGCAAAGATGGATCAAGCCAAATCACTCGGTACACCATCAGTTAGCAACTTGAAATTATCCAAACATAAAGGAGAAGCATTGACAATATAATGCAATATAGAAGCATACCGAGAGCATTATAATATGTAATTATCACAAGGACGTAGATATGATACAAATTTAATAAGGTATTTCAACACATGTAAAATCCACTAAGTGAGCACTAAAGGGCAATCAAACGCATTCTACGCTATCTAGATTGGGCAAATGATCCAATCAACCAAAGGTTGATCTCTTGTTACTTTGTTTACAATGGATCCAACCTAGTTTCGTGGTTCACCTAAAAGTAATCTACTATCTCTAGATCAAGCATTAAAGACGAATATAAGGGCATAGAAAGCGTTACAATCGAATTAATCTAGATAGAAACCCTAATTCGGGAGTTCGGGTTCGTGACAACGAAAACACTAGTGATTTGATGTGACGACTCCAAGTCGTTTCACCATCGTTCAACCCAATCTAGCACTCTAGAATGAAGCATATCGAGGTCGACTTACATTTCGTTCGAGAAAGGATAGGAGCAGGCAAACCAGTAGTAAAGCACGTTTTGGCTTACTACCAAAGAGCTGACATCCTCACGAAGGCCGTCTCATCAAAGAATTTTAACTGATTGAGGAGTGATTTGACAGCTAGTTATGGCAGCGCTAGAGATATCAGAAAGGGAGGGAAATCCTATTTTATTTTGAGGGGGAGTATTAAGACTCATATATATCTCTGTGTTACATATATGCGGTCGACCATTCATTTTGTTTACAAGCTATTGGGCTTTGGCCCATTCCATTCTATTTTGTATATGTATATAACCACATACCTCTATAAGAATTATGTTACATTTCTCAGTTTTTGCAATAATAATAAAATCTTTACATTGCAAAGATTTTAAAAACATTTGTTGTTTCTTCATAATTGCTGTCAAGGATTGATCTAACTAATTTGAATCTCTACGTGGAGAGAAAATAAATATGATGAAAAAGTTATCACTTAGCTCTGTTGGAGCATTCATACTTAACTACAATGAATCATTCAAGTGAATATAAATGTTACCTGTACATTATGTTGTTTAATCATACAATGATCGACCATCACTGATTAAACACACTCAATTTGTGGTATTATCTTAGGTGCACTTATCATCAAAAAACAGTACATAGAAATTACAGATGTCATTAATCGAAACAAACAGCAACAACTAAACATTTATTTAAGTTTGTCGGTCCATCAGTCCTTCCTAATGTTTTATTTAAATAATAATAATAATAGTTAATGCTATTGTGTTATACTCTTTTACTGAAACAACTTGAGTCCTAGTTTCTAACTTTAAACTGGCATAGGTGGCATAAATTAAGTGAAAGCCAAAAAACATGCTTTTGGTCTTCTCATCGAAAATCAGCGCAAACTTTCAAATCAAACAAAGATAAAGTCATGATCAATTTCTCCAATGCAACTGTGATTACATAAGTTAACTTAAGTTTAGCCTTTTAACTTCAATAACAAGAAAAAGTATCACTTCCTTGGTCGACACATACGTGTGAACAATAACGCGTGAACAATAACGCGTGAACATGAGTATGGGACATGCAAATTTTAGTTTGTTTTAATCGGACAGACCATAGATTTTGGATCCCCATTAATAAACATGCATGTCTAGCCTCCAAACTCATTCTCTACAGAATGGGAACGAAAGATCTATCACTTTTCTTTCTTCTCTAATTCTTTAGAAAATATATATTATAGATTTAGGCCTTCCAAATTACAAATTGCAGGAAGAAATTGTAGATCCAGGAAAGGATTATACAATTAAGTCGTTCATGTATGGTGAGATTTCAGATCTGGTTTTCCTATTTAGTTAATTTATTATATTTGGATCCAGATTCATAGATCCATATAAATTTTAGTTTATCATCCAAAATAGAGATTACAAAAGGCATGATTATTCATAATAGGACTGGATTTGAATCTATTCTAGAATTTGAAGTGTTTTTTCCAAGTAAGTGTATTTAATTACATATGTTTTATGATAATGATATATAATATTGTTAGATTCTTGTTATAATCATAGAAATGGACATTGTTATGTTTGGAATAATTATGAGAATTAGTTTATTCAAGTTATCTATGTTGCACTGCGAACCTTAAGATGTTGGGCTTATGTATATAAATGTTGTTCTAATAGAATAAAATATAAACATACAAGAAACCTTGGGCTTAAAATTAAAGGGAAAGACATAAGCCTAAATATGGATAATTTTACAATAACAATGTCAACATGTAAAATGAAGTTAAAAGAGATTTTAAATAGATAATCTAACTTAGGAGTTAGTAATAGCTTAGTTGCTTGGTTGGAAAAGGATATACTATATTAAATTTTACAATTATTGCTTAGTTGGTTGGTAGTTGGGACTTAGAGTGGTAAATTGCAAATCCTTCAAAATAAATGAAGTCGGTTCCCAAGACTGAAAATACTCATATGGAGACACGCATTGCCGATTATGGTAGATAAGCGACTTCGAAGATACGTAGAGGGTACCTTAGGTGTAACACCCCGTGTATTTTATAACAGTGAAATTCACAAATTAAGGTATAATAAATTTTAAATCAAAGTATTAAGGGAAACGGGATATGCCATTGCGTTCGTCTCGGAAAAATACGCGAAATAGAGTCCGAGTTTTCGAAAAACGGAGCCCGTATGACCAAATTATGACTCGATGAAGTTTCAGAAAATTCAAATTTCGAAAACATATTTGAATTTCAGCCCAATCAGAGTAGGCGGGAAAATTCCCGCCCAAACCCACCAGGTCGACCTGGGGGTCGACCCTAGGGTCGACCTGCCAGGCCAGGTCGACCTGGGAGTCGACCTAGGTGTCGACCTGCCCCAGGAAGGTCGACTCTAGAGTCGACCTGGGGGTCGACTGGGGAGTCGACCTGGCTCCTGAGCCAGGTCGAACCCAGCCCACCCTGGCTGGCCTGGTCTGTGTTTGGTCGATTTTCTGAGCCTTGCCTTGTCACTAGGGCTAGGTGTCAGCTCCTGATTGGCCTCTCCTTCAAACGAACGGCTATTATTAAACCAAGCTCCATCGACGGTCAAAATCAACTCAAAAACTCTATAAAAAGGACCTAAGACTAACCCTAATTCACACAAACTAAAATGGAGATGAGGCCGTCATGCTGCTGAGGAAAGACTAGGAATAGCCGTCAGAAATTGAGAGACGATTAGGAGATAATTTGAAAGCTTAAAGCAACGTTAATCAAATTAAAGCAACGCCTACAACAAAGGATAGCATCTCCAAATTCAGAATTCAGATTCCTTAATTGAAGATTCGTCATACGTTGTAAGTAGAGTGCTATTCCGATGTGAATTAAATAATTGTGTTGATTTGTGTAAAGTAAGAAATGGAATTGTGGCGATAATAATCTATATTTGTACGTTGCTTTGATGCTAAACGATTTGGGAATATTATGGTATACGATTGGATATTTGCAAGTATGCGATTTGCGCTGGAAGTTAACAACGAAATGGAATTGTGGCAATAATAACATTTATTTGTATGTTATTTTGATTCTAAACGATTTAGCAATGCTATGGTGTACGATTGGATTCATACAAGTATATGGTTTATGTTGACAACCACATGTTGTGGAATTTTAATTGGGATTCATGCAAGCATATAATTCATATTGAAAACTACATGTTTGTGGTAATTATTTACAACACCCATTTGATAATTGCAAGTATATGATTCATGTTGAAAATAACAACTATATGTTGTAATAGTTTATTTGAAATTCATGCTATGATTTATTGTTATGCCAACATGATGTATAATTCTATGGTCATCTTTAGTGTAATTTGGTCCATTTGAGTATTATGATTCATATGAAATTATGTTGGAATTGGCATTATAGTTCAAGTATAAAAATCATGCTTTTGTGTTAGTGACAAAAGCAAACATCTTTGTAAGCTTGTATTAATTTTATGAACATGACTAAACTATGTTTGTTATTATGCCTAGTTGAAAACATGTTTGTAGGCTTATGTTGTTATCATAATCATATGATAATTTATGTGACACATAAGTTACATTAGAATTACACTAGAATTACATCCCACTTGCAAGTTACATAGATAGGATAAAAACCATGATTATATGAATAGTAGGATTCATGTTCAATTATGTTTATGCCATGACTATATGAATAGAAGGACTCATGTTCAATTATGATTATGCCATAATTATATGATTAGAATGGTTCATGTTTAAGTATTATTTATGCCATGACTACATGAATAGAATGATTCATGTTTTGTTTATACCATGATTATGTGAATAGAATGATTCATGTCTAAGTATTGCTTATATTATATGTTGTTACAATTGCAAGTTTACATGTGCCTACCTTATGTTAATTGAGTCGTTATGTTGCAAGTTCATGCGTTCACACTCCCCTTTTTATGTTACCTTATAAACACCACGTTATAAGCCTCCCCTTTTCATATGGCTAAATTGGGTTTAAGTGTTAAACCCAACACACCTTACATTGGAGCGAACGTATAAAACGGGGGTAATGACGTTTGGGCTAAAATATAGAACATATGTGTTGGCATGTTTGACGCATGCCAACAACCTTGAAAAACAATTAAGTGGCATAAATAAATCTTAATCAATAAAGATGAATTTGAATAATGGGCCGCAAATATTTACATATAAAAAGAAAAGAGACGAAATATGTAAATGTAGAAAATACGATGTGTTTAACCCGAGGTTGGATTGAGTTGTGATGTAAACCTGCGCGGAACCGCCCGGCTGTCCAGTAGTCACAACAATACCTATCCAATGTGGGTGGTTAAACACGGAGCCCAATAAGGACCCGAGGTTAGACTGAGTTGTGGCGTAAGACTGCCCGGACCCAACCGGCAACAGGCAGCCACAACAATACCTGTCTAATGTGAGAGGTCAAGGCTTTAATAAGACAATTAAGGCTGAGTCAGGATTGATAGGATTAAGTGAATTAAGACTTAATCAAAATGGAACATGCTAAACTAAACAGACTGATTGGGGGTTAGGTTTATAAAACACTTAACCAACTTAGCATGTTGGCTAGAAATAGAAAAACCTAGTAGCGGGGGACCCTTTTCAGCAGTAACCCTACAAGGTATCATGATACCCTGAAACTAGGCTGGGTGGGGCACGATTACTGGGCTGACTGTAAGAGGTCAAATCGACGGCGGTGGTGCAGCAGTGTAGGTTCTAACGGGGTGTGGGCGTGCACACACTCCGACGCAGAAAAATAAGGCACCGGGCACCAGTAGTATACCTGTGCATTCTAGGGTTGTGTCGGGCCGCCACCATGGGACTTGATACACCCCATGGTGGGACCAGCATAGGTAACTACAACATCGGGGGCCGTAAGACACATGTAACTATGCGAGTAGGAGCCGATCATCATAAAATGGATCACTTCACCCTGATTATGGGGTGCCTGTTGGGAACTAGTTTATATGGGTACAGAGATTAATATGGGGTACGATAGTATATTCGACCCTAGACAATTTAACTTAGTTTATAGTGCTTTCCCATTTCTAGTTTATACTTATCATACCCAGTTTTTTGTTCATAGACTGAATAGTCCTAGACTTACTCAGGCTTTATGTCTGACTCTACTTTTCTTTCGTCTTCTTTTCTTCCGTCTCCCCCCCTAGGTCCACAGAGAGGGAATACCGCAGCTTGACCAGCCTTCATATCCAGCTTGAAGAGAAAGAATGTATTGCTTGGATCTTTTCGTTTTGGACTTTGGCTTTGGACAACAATTATGGGACTTTTGCAGTTTATTTATGTTTTCTTTATGCTTCTTTAAATAATGTAATCAAGACAGTTATAAAGATGTTATGTTTTTGGAAGTATTGTAAGACAATTATGGTATGGTTGGTGTAGCACGTATTTTAATGAAATAAAAGTTGTTGTTTTCCGCTGTTCAGAAATATGTGTTATTATATCTGTCTTGTATATCTGTGATTTATACTTATAAACCTCCACCAAAATTAGGGCATTCCCTTTTAGAGTGACCCTAACGGAGGTGGGGTGTTTCACTTGGTATCAGAGCACAGGTTTACCAGATAAGATAAAAAGTTTTGAAAATTTATTTTCAAAAAGGAAATTTAAAGAAGCATTTTTAAAAGATAAAATATTATTTTATTTTTAAAGGCAAAGTCCCCCCAAAGCCATAGGAACTATCTCTTATCCTTCGTTTTGAATCTATCCTTTTTGTTTCAGCATGTCCGAAGAACTTAACTTGCCAGAGGGTGTACCAATACCTGGTTGGTTTAGACGGTTCTTAGAAGCAAGGGCCACTCAGCCAGGTCCTACCGTTCCTCCTCCCCCACCTGCAGGAAATCATCCAGCTGCAGCAGCACCTCTTCCTCCACCTCCTCCGAGGGGAAACACTTTTGCTAAGATATGTAAAGATTTTAAAGCTATGGGAGGAAAGGACTTCCATGGAACTGAGTCCTTCGTGGCAGCTAGGAATTGGCTGAAAGAAACCGAGGACTTATTCGTCATCTTTGAGGTAGAAGATAGGCAGAAAGTACAACTGGCAGTGTGGCTACTAAAGGGCGAGGCTTCCTACTGGTGGGAAGTCACTAATGCAGAAAGACCAGTGGAAACATGGGAGGACTTTAGGGCAAGGTTTGAGGCTAAATTTCTCTCAGACGCGGAAAGGAGTTTGCATTTGGAAAAATTCTTATTTCTTAAGCAAGGGAACAAGACAGTCAAAGAGTATGTTAATCAGTTCGATGAGCTGGCTAGGTTCGGGCTGGACCTAGTCAACACCCCGCACAAGAAGGCTCTCCGTTTTGTCAAAGGGTTGAATGAGCCATTACACAGTTTGGTCATGACCCATATACCCATGGGAGCTACATATGAAAGGTTGGTACAGATGGCGTTGCTGAACGAAGAGGATAAGGGCAAGAAGGAGACAAAGGCAGAAAACTCTCAAGGGAAGAAAGAGGGTTTGCAGCCTAAGAAGACAGACTTTAAGAAGGGCGGGAAAGGCAACAAAGAGAAGAGGAAGTGTAATTTCTGTGGCAAAGTGGGGCACTTAGTAAAAGATTACCGGAAAAAGAAGGCCAAGATGAATGGTGGGTGCTTTTCTTGCGGTGAGACAGGCCACATGGCTAAGGACTGCCCAAAGAAACGAGGACAGGGGCAGAGGGCTGGATCCACCTCAGGGGCACAAGTTCATGTGCTAGAGGCGCCACCTCTGCAACAGCGAGGTATAAATACTTTTGTAGAAAGTGTAGTTTATCTTTATGATCACCCCGTTCGCACTTTATTTGATTCTGGCGCATCACACTCCTTTATCTCGTCTGCTTTAGTAGAATCTCTGCACCTAAAAACTAGTATGGTAGAGGACCCCTTAATTGTTTCAAACCCAATTGGGGGCCCAGCTCATTTGTCTATGATCTGTTTAGGATTGAAAATTTCTATTCTAAGCGTAGAATTTAAATGTAGTGCCTTTGTTTTGGGCTTTTCGGGATATGGTTTGATTTTGGGCATGGATTGGCTATCCAGTAATGAGGCCATCCTCGATTGTGAGAAAAGGGTTGTTAGGCTCCTAACCCAGCTCGGTAATACTTTCGAAATTTCTTGTAATCCCTCGTATGCGGTTATGCTTAGTTACCTTGAATCGCTAGATGCCTCCGTTGAAAATTTGCAATCGGTTAGAGTGGTCCGGGAATATCCGGATGTCTTCGAAGAGGTAGGGCTTGCCTCCGAAGCGGGAGATAGACTTCCGCATATACCTTGTAGATAATGCAAAGCCCGTTGCGTTGCCCGTTAGACACATGGCTCCACGGGAAAGGAAAGAGCTCAGTAAACAGATTAAAGAGCTTCTAGAAAAGGGGTTCATTAGGAGGAGTATTTCAGAATGGGGCGCTCCAGTGGTGTTCGCTACAAAGGCGGATGGTTCACTCCGTCTATGTGTTGACTATAGGGAGCTCAACAAGCTAACGAAAAAGAATAGGCACCCTCTCCCCAGAATTGACGATATGTTTGATCAGCTTGTAGGAGCGTCTGTTTTCTCCCAACTCGATTTAGCGACCGGTTTTCATCAGCTAAGGGTGGCTGAAGATAGTATCGATAAAACGGCATTCAGAACCCCAGACGGCTTCTTTGAATGGCTTGTCATGCCTTTCGGCTTGACAAATGCACCTGCTTACTTCGTGGACCTGATGAGTAGGGTATTCAGAGATTTCCTCAATAAGTTCGTAGTGGTCTTCGTAGATGATATCTTGATCTTCTCAAAGAATGAGGAAGAGCATGCTTAGCACTTAAGGGCAATCATGGAAACTTTGCGAGTCCATCAGCTAAAAGCCAAATTCTCCAAATGCCACTTTTGGAGAGAAGAAGTGAGGTTCCTTGGGCACATAGTATCCAAAGAAGGGTTAGCTGTGGACCCTGCTAAGGTAGTAGCGGTACAGGATTGGAAGACATCAAGAAACGCAACTGAGGTCCGAAGTTTTCTAGGGCTAGCAGGTTTCTACCGAAAATTCATAAGGGATTTTGCGAAAATCTCAGCTCTGCTCACAAGGCTGACCAAGAAGAATCTAGTGTTCAATTGGGACTTGGATTGCGAGTTTGCTTTCCAACGACTAAAAAGGGCTCTTACAACAGCCCCAGTTTTATCGTTGCCAGATGGAAGCAAGATGTTCACAGTTTATACAGATGCATGTGGGACAGGGCTAGGCGCTGTCTTAATGCAAGAAGGAAGGGTAGTAGCTTATGGCGGGAGACAATTGAAAGTGCATGAAAAGAACTACCCGACCCATGACCTTGAGTTAGCTGCCATCGTCTTTGCACTCAAGTCTTGGCGACACTATCTCCTAGGTGGGAAGTTCGAACTTTACACTGACCATAAATCGTTGAAATATCTTTTCTCGTAGAAAGATCTTAACTTGAGGCAACAGAGATGTATGGAGTTTCTTGCCTCGTACGATTTCGAGATCTCCTACACTCCGGGCAAAGGCAACGTAGTGGCAGACGCGTTGAGCCGAAAGAAACTAACCCTAAGCCCGTTGTTTGTTGAAAGACAAAGCCTAGAGTTTATAGCCAGCTTCGACTTTAGGCCTTCCTCCGATTTTGTACTAGGCTTGCTAGCATCTCTCGAAGTACGCCCGACTTTAGTGGACTCGATAGGGACAACACAACGCGAGGACCCTCAGCTTGTGGAGACGATTGATAGGCTAATTAGGGGTGAGACTTCAAGTTACCTCAACAGATACTCCATCGACGATAAGGGTTGGCTAAGGCGAGACGGAAGACTATGTGTCCCACAGACAAGGGATTTAATAAAGAAGGTTCTCGAAGAAGCACATCACTCCAAGATGACAATACACCCAGGCGGCGATAAAATGTACAAGGACATAAAAAGAACTTTCTTTTGGAACGGCATGAAGAAGGACGTGGCAGAATTCGTCTCTAAGTGTATGGTGTGCCAACAGGTTAAGGCGGAACAGAAAAAGCCTGGCGGTCTGCTACATCCTCTAGAGGTCCCACAGTGGAAGTGGGATAGCATCTCAATGGACTTCATCGATGGGCTGCCTAGGTCTAGGAGAGGCAACACTAACATTTGGGTAATAGTGGATAGGCTTACTAAAAGCGCCCACTTTTTACCTGTCAAAAGTAAAAGAACTGCCTCATCCCTAGTATCTCTTTACCTTAAGGAAATCGTTCGACTCCATGGAATACCATCCAGCATTGTTAGTGACCGAGATCCTATCTTCACAAATGAGTTTTGGCGGAGTCTACAAGAAGCGGTAGGCACACAATTATGCTTGAGCACAGCCTATCATCCCCAAACCGACGGCCAAACAGAAAGAGTGAACAGAGTTTTGGAGGACCTTCTAAGACTGTGCGTCCTTGACTTCGGAGGGACGTGGGAAGACCGTCTTCCTTTGGTAGAATTTGCCTACAACAACAGCTATCAAGCAACCATCGGAATGGCGCCCTTCGAAGCTTTATATGGAAGACTGTGCCGATCGCCCACTTGTTGGTGGGAGTCTACTGATAAGCTCATACTTGGACCAGATATGATCCGAGAGACTTCAGAAAAAGTAGACTTAATACGAAAAAGGATGAAGACGGCCCAAGACAGACAAAAGTCCTACGCCGAAAAAAGGAGGACCGTCCTTGAATTTGAGGTTGGGGACAGAGTTTTTCTTAAGGTATCTCCGCTAAGGAACGTTGTTCGTTTTGGAACCACAAGAAAGCTAGCACCGAGGTTCGTAGGGCCATTCCCTATCATTGAGAAAATTGGGAAAATGGCCTATAGATTAGAGCTACCCGAAAAATTGGCCGGAGTTCACAACGTCTTTCACGTTTCACATCTCCGAAAATGTCTACATGAGTCTGCTGAAGTGGTAGAGCCAAATATCCTAGAAGAAGCTGAAGTGGAACGCGAAGCAACCGTAAGGAAAGTTCCAACCCGCATATTAGGAACGGAAGTGAAGAAGCTACGCAACCGCGAAGTCAAGCTCGTCAAAGTTCAGTGGAGCGACGCCGATGGAGACGCAACTTGGGAAACTGAAGCTAGAATACGCGCTGCCTACCCTTTTCTTTTCGAGGGTACATCTTTGATCTTTCCTTTTTCCTTAAGTTGCGCTTTTATCAATCTTTTTAGGTATATCTCCTCGAGCCTATCTTTTAGGTAGAAACCCTTTGGATGAAAACATGTAATTGATACATGTTATGGATGATGATTGCAAGTGGTTGCAAGTGATTGCTAGTGGTTGCTCGTGGTTGCATATACACACACAATCTAGGTTTTAGATCGGCTCAATCACTTCATATTGCATATGCATATATGTTTGCATTCGTATATGGTTGAACTTTAATATGTGTCATATGGATGTTGCATTTGTATGAATGATTGTGCACTCATGTAGAATCATGAATAGGAGGATTTGCATACATAATGGATTCATAGCACTTACATAATTCGCATTAAGGAGGTCAACTGAATCAGTAGACCGCCTGATTTTGCATTAGATAAGTACATATACACACACTTCGCATATTATCATGAAGCATTAGAAGTCTTTTAAGGACAATGGATGCCCGTGTTTGATGGATGAGTAGATGGATGTTTGGATGTTAGGATGTACATTCTTCCTGAACTTGAAGATTTCGGGACGAAATCCTTTTAAGTGGGGGAGAATGTAACACCCCGTGTATTTTATAACAGTGAAATTCACAAATTAAGGTATAATAAATTTCAAATCAAAGTATTAAGGGAAACGGGATATGCCATTGCGTTCGTCTCGGAAAAATACGCGAAATAGAGTCCGAGTTTTCGAAAAACGGAGCCCGTATGACCAAATTATGACCCGATGAAGTTTCAGAAAATTCAAATTTTGAAAACAGATTTGAATTTCAGCCCAATCAGAGTAGGCGGGAAAATTCCCGCCCAAACCCACCAGGTCGACCTGGGGGTCGACCCTAGGGTCGACCTGTCAGGCCAGGTCGACCTGGGAGTCGACCTAGGTGTCAACCTGTCCCAGGCAGGTCGACTCTAGAGTCGACCTGGGGGGTCGACTGGGGAGTCGACCTGGCCCCAGAGCCAGGTCGAACCCAGCCCACCCTGGCTGGCCTGGTCTGTGTTTGGTCGATTTTCTGAGCCTTGCCTTGTCACTAGGGCTAGGTGTCAGCTCCTGATTGGCCTCTCCTTCAAACGAACGGCTATTATTAAACCAAGCTCCATCGACGGTCTAAATCAACTCAAAAACTCTATAAAAAGGACCTAAGACTAACCCTAATTCACACAAACTAAAATGGAGATGAGGCCGTCTTGCTGCTGAGGAGAGACTAGGAATAGCCGTCAGAAATTGAGAGACGGTTAGGGGATAATTTGAAAGCTTAAAGCAACGTTAATCAAATCAAAGCAACGCCTACAACAAAGGATAGCATCACCAAATTCAGAATTCAGATTCCTGAATTGAAGATTCGTCATACGTTGTAAGTAGAGTGCTATTCCGATGTGAATTAAATAATTGTGTTGATTTGTGTAAAGTAAGAAATTGAATTGTGGCGATAATAATCTATATTTGTACGTTGCTTTGATGCTAAACGATTTGGGAATATTATGGTATACGATTGGATATTTGCAAGTAT
Organism: Allium sativum; assembly: GCA_030737875.1. Taxonomy (NCBI): domain Eukaryota; kingdom Viridiplantae; phylum Streptophyta; class Magnoliopsida; order Asparagales; family Amaryllidaceae; genus Allium; species Allium sativum. The sequence goes on along the minus strand of CM060926.1, from coordinate 7,070,315 downwards.
GCGATTTGCGTTGGAAGTTAACAACGAAATGGAATTGTGGCAATAATAACCTATATTTGTATGTTATTTTGATTCTAAACGATTTGGCAATGCTATGGTGTACGATTGGATTCATACAAGTATATGGTTTATGTTGACAACCACATGTTGTGGAATTTTAATTGGGATTCATGCAATCATATGATTCATATTGAAAACTACATGTTTGTGGTAGTTATTTACAACACCCATTTGATAATTGCAAGTATATGATTCATGTTGAAAATAACAACTATATGTTGTAATAGTTTATTTGAAATTCATGATATGATTTATTGTTATGCCAACATGATGTATAATTCTATGGTCATCTTTAGTGTAATTTGGTCCATTTGAGTATTATGATTCATATGAAGTTATGTTGGAATTGGCATTATAGTTCAAGTATAAAAATCATGCTTTTGTGATAGTGACAAAAGCAAACATCTTTGTAAGCTTGTATTAATTTTATGAACATGACTAAACTATGTTTGTTATTATGCCTAGTTGAAAACATGTTTGTAGGCTTATGTTGTTATCATAATCATATGATAATATATGTGACACATAAGTTACATTAGAATTACACTAGAATTACATCCCACTTGCAAGTTACATAGATAGGATAAAAACCATGATTATATGAATAGTAGGATTCATGTTCAATTATGTTTATGCCATGACTATATGAATAGAAGGACTCATGTTCAATTATGATTATGCCATAATTATATGATTAGAATGGTTCATGTTTAAGTATTATTTATGCCATGACTACATGAATAGAATGATTCATGTTTTGTTTATACCATGATTATGTGAATAGAATGATTCATGTCTAAGTATTGCTTATATTATATGTTGTTACAATTGCAAGTTTACATGTGCCTACCTTATGTTAATTGAGTCGTTATGTTGCAAGTTCATGCGTTCACACTCCCCTTTTATGTTACCTTATAAACACCACGTTATAAGCCTCCCCTTTTCATATGGCTAAATTGGGTTTAAGTGTTAAACCCAACACACCTTACATTGGAGCGAACGTATAAAACGGGGGTAATGACGTTTGGGCTAAAATATAGAACTTATGTGTTGGCATGTTTGACGCATGCCAACAACCTTGAAAAACAATTAAGTGGCATAAATAAATCTTAATCAATAAAGATGAATTTGAATAATGGGCCGCAAATATTTACATATAAAAAGAAAAGAGACGAAATATGTAAATGTAGAAAATACGATGTGTTTAACCCGAGGTTGGATTGAGTTGTGATGTAAACCTGCCCAAAACCGCCCGGCTGTCCAGTAGTCACAACAATACCTATCCAATGTGGGTGGTTATACACGAAGCCCAATAAGGACCCGAGGTTAGACTGAGTTGTGGCGTAAGACTGCCCGGACCCAACCGGCAACAGGCAGCCACAACAATACCTGTCTAATGTGAGAGGTCAAGGCTTTAATAAGACAATTAAGGCTGAGTCAGGATTGATAGGATTAAGTGAATTAAGACTTAATCAAAATGGAACATGCTAAACTAAACAGACTGATTGGGGGTTAGGTTTATAAAACACTTAACCAACTTAGCGTGTTGGCTAGAAATAGAAAAACCTAGTAGCGGGGGGCCCTTTTCAGCAGTAACCCTACAAGGTATCATGATACCCTGAAACTAGGCAGGGTGGGGCACGATTACTGGGCTAACTGTAAGAGGTCAAATCGACGGCGGTGGTGCAGCAGTGTAGGTTCTAACGGGGTGCGGGCGGGCACACACTCCGGCATAGAAAAATAAGGCACTGGGCACCAGTAGCATACCTGTGCATTCTAGGGTTGTGTCGGGCCGCCACCATGGGACTTGATACACCCCATGGTGGGACCAGCATAGGTAACTACAACATCGGGGGCCGTAAGACACATGTAACTATGCGAGTAGGATCCGATCATCATAAAATGGATCACTTCATTCTGATTATGGGGTGCCTGTTGGGAACTAGTTTATATGGGTACAGAGATTAATATGGGGTACGATAGTATATTCGACCCTAGACAACTTAACTTAGTTTATGGTGCTTTCCCATTTCTAGTTTATACTTATCAAACCCAGTTCTTTGTTCATAGACTGAATAGTCCTAGACTTACTCAGGCTTTATGTCTGACTCTACTTTTCTTTCGTCTTCTTTTCTTCCGTCTCCCCCCCCAGGTCCACAGGGAGGGAATACCGCAGCTTGACCCGCCTTCATATCTAGCTTGAAGAGAAAGAATGTATTGCTTGGATCTTTTCGTTTTGGACTATGGCTTTGGACAGCAATTATGGGACTTTTGCAGTTTATTTATGTTTTCTTTATGCTTCTTTAAATAATGTAATCAAGACAGTTATAAAGATGTTATGTTTTTGGAAGTATTGTAAGACAATTATGGTATGGTTGGTGTAACACGTATTTTAATAAAATAAAAGTTGTTGTTTTCCGCTGTTCAAAAATATGTGTTATTATATCTGTCTTGTATATCTGTGATTTATACTTATAAACCTCCACCAAAATTAGGGCATTCCCTTTTAGAGTGACCCTAACGGAGGTGGGGTGTTTCATTAGGATGACCATCCAATGTAGGCATAGGGTGGTGCATTGGAGATAAGATCTGTAGAGTCCATCAAGATGGTATGCCCAGACTGCATGGGAAGTATAATGACCGGTGCGTGAGTTGGTATTTTGAGGTAACTTAATTTGGCGTAGGTCCTAGGGGAACCAAGAATGATAGTAGCAGCCCGGATACCAGTCATCATCAGTCAGAGTGAGTACGGGGAAGGGCTTAGGTTAGATTGATATGCCATGGTCTTTCACTATAGAGACATTGATTGAGGTAGGCAATGCCATATGATCATTTTAGTTTTCTTGCTTAGGTCACGGTCATTATCCCATCGAAAATGTCTTCCCACTACTTGAGAGGTGGCTGCGTAGGGCCATAGCCGCACTGATAAAGAGAGACCATAGTTACAGTAAATTCTTAATTTAGATCCATACATAGTGGGCATGGAGCACCATCTATGAGAGGAGCTCTGAAATAGACAAGAACAATTATGTGCAAGTCCACAATATAGTCATGGAGAGATACATTGTTGAATATCCGCAATGAAGCATTAGAGTAGTCCATTGTTGAATATCCATAGTGCAGACATTGGAGCGGTCCATTGCGGATGCAGTTTACACGTTTTCTTATTGGATGATGGAATATCTATATTGCAGGCCTTTCGAAGTAGACACTTATAGATGTAGACTTAGCACTCTCATGGCGGGATAGTGGCATCCTAGCGGGGAGGATATGATGGGTGCTATGGGTGGTACCTAGAACCAAGGTGGTCCAAGGGAATGTAGCTACATATATATTAGTTGTTATAAGTACAATTTACGCACAAATAAGAGGATAATGTAACCTTAATACACCCAATATAAAAAAGATGGAAATAATATGCTATATGCAGTATTATGCTTAAAATTATATGATTTTCTATTCACCAGAATATTAGCTTTGCCCCCCTCCTCATAACAACCTGCAAATTAGATAGACGACATAGTTTTATAGGCTAGACAGTTGATCTAGAAAGTATCACTTCCTTGGTGAGTATTTATTTATTATTATATTTTAATCATTTCTGTTGTGAGTTTCTTATTTGACCTCCGATATTTTATCTTTTCCTATTTGCAAGATAGCAAACTCCCTACTCGAGTTTCAGTATATTTGTATTTTTAGCATTATACAAAAAGTCCCTTCCAGTAGGGTTTGGGTTGTTACATTTGGTATTAGAGCCTTCATTTAGTGGTCCTAAAAAAATATTAAGTGAATGTATTTGTATTTTTAAAATATAAATATATTATATATAAACCTAGATCCTAATAACCCACTTTTAAAGAAATATCATATGAATAATTTTAGGAACAGTTTTGTACATCAAGATTGGGATTATGGAAATCCAAGAGTAGTAGGTCTCGAAGTGGCCATGGAATATGAAGTATAAAAAGCTTTGTATAAAGTTGAGCATCCTTATGTTAAGTCTCTGGAATTTAGGAGTTGTTTCAGATTTGTAGGTAGGACAATAGTCTCTTGGAAGAAAAGAGAAAGCATGAATTTTGCTTATATATTATACACTAATGGTACTAAGCCAAATTTCAATACAGTAGATAGATAGCCTTGGAAGAATTTATACGGATAGCCTATGAATTGAGGGGGGGGAATGAGTTTTGGAAATATTAGGTAAGAAAAAAAAGTTGAGAATCCACTTCGAGTCTATCCCCGTAAATGGAATTTTAGAACCCTAAAAAGATTTCTAGATTGGAGAATTTTAAAATCTGAAACTCACAATTTTAAAAAATTAAAATCAGGGATTTTCTCTAGAATATTTTTTGGTCAAACATGAAAAACAAACTTTCCTTGAAAAAAATATTTTTTTATGGGGTTAAGCAAATTAAAGGAAGGGATGCTAGAATTTTTTGGGATAATTATAGAAAATGCTATTTTTTAAAATTGTTAAAATGTTGGAATAAAATAGATACTTTATAAAAGAAGGTTTATAATAGTGTAATTAAAACCTTAAATTACTACACGAGTTTAGTAGGAATAGAAAATGAAAATTCCTAAAAGTAACACATTCTAATTCATAGGAACTAGAAGAACTGTAAGATGGGTATTTATGAATCGAAAAGCTATAAGCCAATGTATTTTGTTAAAGTAATAAGGAATGCATAATGAAAAATGTGTACAAATTGAAGGCAAAGCACGTTATTTTGTGCTACCTATTTCAATAAAGAAATGAAAAGAAGGTTTTTTAGTTACTTGTACAAAATGCAAGTCCTCCTTTGGAAAGATTCATGGAAATTTGGTGTTAATAGTTCTCTTTGAAAGAGAAAAAATAATAAATATTCCAACATATTATAGTGCACAATCCTCAGAATATAATAAAAAATGTAGTAATGTATAGAGCGTAGTAAATGAATAGAAGATAGTTGATCCTATGTACTATGATTTTTAAATTTTAAGAAAAATGGTTAGTAAGATGATTAAAATTTTGAAGAAAAGAATCACGATTGCTATGGCGGTTAAAGGAGTAGATATAAATTAGCACGTAGCAAGCTATGAAGGGAATTGTAATCAGAGATTCCCATAGTATGCGTAGGACCCTAAGTACAATATAAGAGGGTTATCTTTGTATATGAGTAGACCATAAATTGAATATTAAGGCAGACTTCTACAAATTATCGGTAGTAATTGTATAAAGCATTGATAATAGGATTATGAAAGTATGGTGAATTGGTCAATACTCATAAGGCATAAAGTAGTATACAAGAGTTAAGAAAAAAAATCGAGAAAGGTCCCTTACAAGTAGTTTCCATTCAATTATAGGAATGATTAAACCGTAATTTTAGGCCCATATAGTTTATTTGGAAATGTAGAAAGAGAGAGATCTTATATAAATATAGATTTAATAAAAGATGCAGGTTAATTGTAAAAGATTGGTTAATTCACATGAGAATTGAGTTCACATGTAGACCTTTAATAAAAAGTTAATGGAATAGATTAACATAAAAGACTTAAAACCTGTTGATTTGCGATAAAATGGAAGTAGGTGATATACACGTAAATGTGTATATTTTATCCGCTTATTTATCTTGTTTTCTTTATAAAATAATTGATATTGTGTATTTATAGCTGTGTTTTCAGATTGTTGATAAAAACACGGTTTAGAGCATTTGATGGATAAAGCATGAAGAACTTGCTTAAAAAGAGTGAAGTTTGAAATTGCTAAAGCTTGAAGAGTTTAAAGCTTGAAGAACAGTTGCAAATAGAGCTCAGCTTGGTAGATTTGGCTCACTGAAGACTCATGCTACGTTCACATTGGCTCATTTGCAAGGCTTCTTACTCTATAGCTGCGTTCACACTAGCTTATGTGTTATTTGGGCTAAATCTTTAGTCCCACATTGTGTAATTAGCCAATTAGTCTTTGTTATATCAGCTATAAATACACTTGTATCTTGTTCATTTAGAAAATATTGGGTTTTGTTTTGTAATCCTTCATTTGCAATAAAATTCTCCAACTCCTCTTCTTAGTTGTTATTTTATTTATGTTTATGTTGTTTATTTTCTCTTTATCTTCTTTTCTTTTAGCTATGTCTAGCTAATCCCCTTTAATTAGGGGGTGATGACGCTTAGATTAGATTCAATATGAATCACATATCCAAAAAGATTAGAACTTCATGTATATAGATCTAGATCTGAACCAAGGGTTAGATCTGAACCTTCATACTTTGTGTCGTTTAAGAGCTATGCTTCTTCACATGGTATATTCGAGTTTGATCTAACGCTTATCAGATTTAGATCTAATTTTTAGGGTTTTAGAAATAAAGTAGTGAATCTGTTCTGATAGCCTATGGTTGTTTAAGAGCTTAGCTCCTGCATAGACTATGCTTGTCGTTATTCATAGGTTTGTTTCTGAAAACCTAATTGTTGTTGATTCATGTTTGTGACAGAAACATGGGTTTGATCTAGAATAATTTGTTTGGCTATTAAATCGTATTAATCTAGTTTATGTCATTGCTCCCTGATTGCTTCCTTTTATTATTAAAAACTTTCTTTTTGTTTATTTTCTGTTATTTTTAAAATAAGCAAAATTTCGGAATAACTTTATTGGATTTATTAGTAAAATAATTTTTGATCCCAGAGTTCGACACCCTTTACAACAACCCTTATTGTTTAGGAAATCCAAACGAATTAAACAATTATTTACAGTTGTTAATTTTGTTCGCAAACAATAGGCTGAAAAGAGCAAGTCTTGGAATTCTTGCAAATAAACTTTAAAATGGGTTATAAAAGGAAAAAGAATGAAAAAGTTCAAAACGTATTGTATTATTTCATGGTGAAGTAAACCTATTAAATCATTTCATGTGAAGTAGGAGTCAAACGTATCATCTGCTGGTTTTCTGTTCTCATCAACGGATCAACCAACGGGTTTTTCAAGGCGCGTAGGGGTCTGCGTCAGGAAGACCCCCTTCCCCCTCTCTTTTTTTGATCATTGCCGAGGCTTTCATTCAATGAATTAGTTGAGCAAATTCACAGGTTTAGCATCCCAAGGGGCTGCCCTCTTATTTCCTTCTTATCCTTCACCGATGATATCATCAATTTCTCTAATGGCAGTCGTCGCTCTATCTGCGGGCTTATTAGCCTAATTCGGCTTTACGAGAGTAGCTCGGGGCAACTAGTTAACTCTAACAAGAGTTTCTTTGTTTCCACGAAAAATTTGTCTACGTTCAGATCTTCCTGGATTCAGACCTACACCGGATTTAGTGATGCTTCTCTTTGCTTACCTTATCTCAGAATTGTTCTATACCTAGGTAGGAAGCTTATCGCCATTTTCGATCCCTTGACCGAAAAAGTAAGGGGGAAGATCATCAGGTGGAATGCGTCTCTTCTTTCTCAGACAGGTAGAGTGGTTCTCATAAAGTTTGTATTAGACTCTATTGGCTCTCCTGTCTTTGCTGCTATGACTCCCACATCTTCCTTCTTCCGTTCCTACCATTCTTTGGCGTCTTCCTTCTTCCGGGAAAACAAGGACAATGCGCTATGACATCATTGGATTTCATGGAACACCATATGTCGGCCCAAGGGTGAAGGAAGGTTGGGCCTCCATAAACCAAAGGTTATGTGCTCTGCCTTTGCTTGTAAGTTATGGACGTGGTTTGGGGCGAACGAATCCCTTTGGGAGACGTTCCTTCATGCTAAGTACTAGAGAATTTCAGGTAAGAATTACACCGGAGTCACGTCCTACTCTAGTGAGACGTGGAAACGGATGTAATCCGTGAAGGCTTTATCGGATTCACATGGGGGTGGAACTGATTGGGACGGTAATCCATTCCTATCAAGGTAGCATGGAATCGACGAGGTCTACGGGCCTTCATCTTTTCCTGTTCTCTTTCATTTGGGATGTCCAGATTCCACCGAAGATCTCTTTGTTTATGTGGAAAATCCTTCATGATGGGTTACCGCTAGATGACAACCATAATAGGATCGACATTCCTTTGGTTTTTCATTGTAGGTGCTGCAGCTCAGGTTTTTTGGAATCCCTATCTCACTTATTCTTCCTTGGCTTTTATGCCAATGCAGTATGGAATTACTTGGGAAAATTGGTTGGTTGCCGAAGTAATGCGTCTTCGCTAACGGATTTACTGAGAATCTGGTGGAATGACATCTCAGGTAAACCCGTTCGATCGGTTTTGTTTTGTCCGATCCCTTTTCGTATCTATCGGCATATCTGGTGCTCGAAGAATAAGGCTATTTTCGATGATGTGCCTATGGATCCTCCTTCCATCATTTGGAGAGTAAGGAATGATGTTTTTCTTGCTTTCCCGGGAAGGCCTTTTATGGGAGTTATTGGTTCTCGTTCGAGGAGATTAGTAGGTACCTTCAATATTTATGACGTTCCAAGTACTCCCAGGGCGGGAATCGGATGATTCCTTTGGTAGGAGGTGAGGGCTGGCAGATTTCACGCCTTATACCCTTCCCTTCCCCCTCCTGTTTTTTTACCTTATGTTGTTTGTTAGTGCTGTTGGGTTTGGATTTTTAGATTTGGTTTTTGTTAGGATTAGGGTCTCTTTATGGAAGGAGGAGCTATCTAAAGGATTTTTATATAGCGGCAGAGATGGAGCACTCAGAGAGCTTAGTGGATCTTTCCAGCTTTCGACATCCGACTTCCTTGTTGGCACATCTCCTGTCCTGGCTCATTGTTTCCCTGGAGTGGAGTCTTCACTTTTTCAGCATCGCCTTGTCTTTGGCATCTATCTGCGGCTTTTCGATGTTCTTTTAGCCTTATGCCAACTTTTCTTTACTGTATTTTAGATTTTTTGTTGTTCTATACCCTATGTTTGTGTGTGCACGGTCTCTTCTCTATGGAGTGACAGTTTTTGTGAGTCGTTAGAGGATGGCCAGATTCTCCCTTTTGTTATGTTATATTATTTTTGTTCAAAAAATATATATTAAAATTAGAACTATTATGATATTAGGAACTTGTTAGGGAAAAATGGAATATCATGATACTATACATAGTAGCCTATAGGTAAGACTCAGCCATGGAGCTGAGGCAATAGGTGTAGCAACCCAAACACAATGGCCCCGGATTTTTCACAAAATGCTAAGATCCAAATCCATTGAAGTCCGAGCTGAGTATCTGGTATCTTGAAAATAGAAAAAGATAAAAATATCAAAATTAAGAAACTCACAACGTAAATGACCAGAATATAATAATAGGTAAGTACTTACCAAAATGTAGACACTTTTTAAACATGTGTCTCTTAGCTGGATTGCTATGAGGACGGTTCTAAACTAAAGTTCTACTAAATGGACAGATCATGCACTTTTAATTTAAGCACCACATTTACTGTTCTATTTCCATTTTATTTATATTAGGTTATTCTGGTTTACAATTTTCTTACTTTCGTGCGTGAATTGTACCCATCCATCCCCAAGTAGTCCAAACCTAATAGTCTATATACAAGTAGCTATATGCCTAGTTGACCGTTGCGATCCTGCGTACTATCCATAATACCATATGTATCCTCCTCCATAAGAATCTGTCGTATCTCTACAAAAGGGTACTACAACTACATCTGTAAAGGATGGCTTCATGAGAACTATAATATAGATGTTCCGTCATCTAGTAGAAAATATGAAACAACATCTTCATCAGCTCGATCCAATGCTCGGACATCCACGATGTACCACACAGTGCATACAATGAGGACTCACACGTAACTATATTGTCTACTACTTGAGCCCCTCTAACAAGGACACCCTTGTATAAAACTTAGTCTGGGATTTTTATATTTGTAAAAGAAAACTTATTTAGGCCTACAATACAAATATCATATTTGGTTTGTCACTTTCTCTATGGATATGGCTCCATCCAGCCCTTCCTCAACTAGTTGAAAGATCCAACAAGAGCTAAGTACCATGCCCTAAAACAAAAAATCTAAACATATAATTTGTATTATTCCTCATCTAACGTCTCGATATTGAAAGTTCATTGGACTTTTGGTTATCTACAGTCTTTCCTGTTCTCGCACTGACTGATGACGACTGATATCTGTATGCGACTATCCTTATGGGCCTTCTCCCATCAAAACCTGCTTGCAATACCATAAGTCCAACTAGCTAATGAACACCCTCCTATGTACCTCGGCCTTCTGACCGCTAGTAAAGTACAACTTCATTAGGCTTACAATACTAATGCGGCCAAGGCATACTTTTTGATGGAACCCTTCCAGACCTGCCTTTGGGGGTGCATCTTCGCTAGGCCTGCTCCTAGAAAGCCATCCTAGAGCACCCTAACGTCCCATAGAAGTCTCAGACTTCCCTCCAGACTCGTTTAACAACATGTTGGGCATGCTCGCAATGTGCTAAAGCATTTGCGATGATCCACTTCATTAGGCTCTTCATCCAGACTCCCTTCGAACTACTTCAAATGCTCCTCACTATTTTCTTAGACCTTATATCCGATCTTTCATTATGTGCTTATATAATTTTTCTTTTTTACACTACTGATTTCCGTTTCCCGCCTAGTTCCATCTAATTCTAGGCCTTAATCATTTGCTTATCAAATTAATCCAAGATCTATTTGTCAATATAATATGCCTCTTTTATATTTCTTTTCATTACAGCCTTTGTGATATGATTTTACTTGCAAATATCGAGATTTTCATAATTCATTCTAATTCCTCTTTACTACACAATTACAATTTATACATATGTTTACTATAAATTTGGTTCTCATTTATTTAATTCATGTTTGCAAAGTTACACTTTTCATTATGTTTTCATGCGAATAAATAGGATTAAATCTGCTTCTTTTAACTAGCATTTACATATCTAGGTAGTTTTAGAACATATGTAATTAACTGTAGAAAATTGTAAATAATTAAACTGACAACTCTTGTCAATCACGTTCTTTTTCTTCCTTTTATTACAGGTTTACGTACTTCACAATTATTGTAAGTTTAATTCTAGGAAGTCGTCTTATTCCGCTTGGTTGGTTATAGAAACCACATTAAAGTCTATTTCCTTATTTTTATATTAATATCATAAACATTAACACATAATTGAAAATTATTTCCCTTATTCTTTTCTTTATTGCCAGATAAAGCAAAGTACAGTAACATGCTTATTTTGTACTAACCATGCTTTTCTTACTTTTATTCTTGTAAGTACATTAACTAGCTTTCTTACAAATATTATATTATGGAAGTATATCCCCTTTTCTTAAGAAACCAACTAGCCTAGTACAAACTTTCAAACCAATTTGTTCATTAAAATTCCCTTTTTATTCCAATTTTCAAGTTTTGTCATTTACTATAAATTCCTTACTTAGGATTATGCCTTTTTCCACAATTCTCAATCCTACTATTACTTATAATCGTTTATTTGGATTTTGTACCCTAATTATAAAACTTCATATAAGTGCACTTTTAACAGTTTGTAGTTTTATAAGTAATAACTTACAAAATTTATTTCTATAATTTTTTCCAAATAAAACTTATGTCAAATTCAAAATTTTAACTAAAATCAAACAATAGCATATACCATTAATAGAAAAGATGTATAATTTAAATCCACATACCTCGAAATAGCTCTCCAAGTTCCAGATCTAATTTTTAATCCAATTCTAATACTCATGGCCTTCCCTTTTGTAACCCTATTTGGATCCACAAGCTGGAATTTACAAGGATTATAAATTTGGATCTAGAACAATTAAATGAAACCAAATTGAAAACCAACTCTGTAGAACTTATCTCATTCAGATAACATAAATTAAACATCTCTTCCTAAATCCATAGTTTCTACCTCTAGATTTCTGATCAAAAAGCCTAGATCTGAATATTTATTTCTAAATAATTAGAAGAGAAAAGAAAATTGTAGAACTTCTATACGCACTTAGAAAAATATGCGTTTGGAAGCTTTTGCAGCACGTTTATTTATAGATGACTGAAAATCACGTTGTCCCTTTGACTTAAAAACTAACGAAGTCTCAACGGACACAACATAACAAAACACGTCAAAACGACATGTATAGGTCGACCGATGCTCCACACAAGTCGACTTTATTGGTGGTTTGGGGGGGGGGTTGATCTCCATATGTTATCCTGACATGAATTTCCCCTTTTTGTTTCAATGTATTTGATTCATGAACGTTTGTTTTCAAAGTTTAATTACCTTCTTGATTTGATTCCTTTTATTAACATGTTTATTCTGGTATTATTTCGTGAATTAATACGTGCATATATTTATAAAATAAATATATTCATGCACATTTACACATATAATTATTTTCCAACATAGAACTTCAAACATTAATAATTTTCTGTATGAATTACATTTAAAACATGTTATATACGTAAATTAGTCAGAAAATACCATGAATGCAATAGTATAACTATCGAGGACATTTCTAACAATTGTAAAAGTGCTTATTTTCACTATTCGCTATTATTTCAATTGTTTTATTATTTAAAAATGCAGGGTGTTACAACCGGTAAGGCACTGACATGAAGGCTGGGATGGTATCCTAACTGGATCTTGGGTTTAAGGTCCCAAATAACAGATAAAAGTTATCTTTATGATAGATGGGAGCTTATGAGAACAAAAATATATGGTGCCTTTAAAGAAGATTTCTAGACTATCATGGAGGTAGTTTCTGAACTAAAACCAAGAATAAGGTTTCATAGATATATCCTAAATTTTGAATTTTTTTCCATTTGGTAGTATGTATGGGTACATAAGTGTTATGTATTGGTTGGTGTGAAACCAGTGCTTCCTGGTAAGATGTTATTTTTTCATTCTTCTGTAACGATCACTCTAAAAGAATGTAAACAATAGGGTGTTACAAATGAGAGGTTAATAAAAGAAAATGAGAAATTGAAAAGGAAATAACAAATATAAATATAAGAGTAAAACAATAGTTACATTGATAAGATATGAAAGTTAGGGGAACATTGAATTCTTCCATATAAAATTTGGAGAATTTAAAAAGAAAATTTTTCGTCTGTAAAATGTGCTTAGGAATAATAGGATTTTTGATAAAGCATTCAGAAAAGCTCGAAGTACCGAAAAAGAGAAGCATTAAAGTGAAGTGGAAAATGCCGAATTTTCCATCTCCTAAATTTTTCTAACATTAGAAATCAAGTTAAAAAAATAGACTTCTTTGAAATTCTAGTATTAAAAGTTTTGTGATAGCGTTACAGATGCAAAAATTGATTGAACTATGCTTTTATTTAGTAAAAGTGCAGGAAAAATTAGTTGAAAAATTATTTTTGCCCTTTGAAAGATATTATTTATATTTAATTGAAAGTATATTTAGGATGTTTGCATCATGTTTTAAAAGAATTTTCCAAAAAAAGCATTCAAATAGGAGGTAGTGCTTAAAAATTCATGTACGTTCATATTTTTTTATGATGTAATACAATTTGCACAATAATATAAATGATTGTGAAAATTGGATGTACAAAAAATGGATATTACTATACAAGCTGATGCAAGGAATTACATTGCTTTTCCCTTTCCATATTTCGGGGATGAAATTCCAAAAGGGTAGGAGAATGTAACACCCTCCATTTTTCAAAATGAAGAATTTATATAGTTATGAACAGAGAAAATAAACATTTTTTTATATACATATGCATACATAAATTCGGAAGCAAATGGCGTCCTCATCTGGGGGTGAAAACCCTAACGAAATTTCTGAATTCGCATGGCAAGAGGTACGAAACAGGAAAACTAAATCACTCAAAGTTGCTGTTACTGGATCTGATGGAAACAAAGGAAAGGCGGCTGTCCCTGTTCGTAAACGACAAGATGCTCCAAAATTTGTTACAGGTGTCAAATCTTGGGTACAAGCGGTTGCAGGCAACACAAAAATCGATGGGGATGTGGAATTTTTTAATTCCAACACGGATGCTGAAGGCTGTTACGCGGATCTAGATGATGACGTTTTCGAGAAGGCAAACGCCATGTGGAATAATTCAATATATATTTATTTAGAGGGGCGTAGACCTTACTTTTGCATTTGAATGCATATATCCGACGTGAATGGAAACCTACTGGTAAGTGGGATGTGTTTGCAAGAGAAAACGGATTCTACCTGATAAAATTTGAAATTGAAGCAGATTGTATGAAAGTTTTAAATGAAGGACCATGGTTCGTGGACAGTAAGCTCATCTTTATTAAAAGTGGGAACCTAACTTATGATTAGAGAGATATATAATTGACTCGCACCCTGTTTGGGTAAAACTCCATAATCTAGATTTATCATTGTGGAATGCTAGAGGGATCAGTAAAATTGCAAGTTTGATTGGCACCCCCCTAAGCATGGATGAAAACATTAGATATGTTAAACGTCTGAAATATGCACGAGTGCTTATCGATATTAAAGCGAATAATCCATTAACTAAGCAGGTATGTGCCAAAGACAGAAATGGTAATATCTACATTCAAAGTGTTGAATATTAATATGTCCCGCCTGTGTGTACCCAATGCAAGCGTTTTGGGCATTCGACGGAACAATGTGCAACTATGGTTAAACCTATGAAACAAGTATGGCAAGTTAGAACTGATATATCACATTCATCTAGTTCAGAAGAGTCCCCAGTTATATTTACATCACAAAATACTACACTACAACCAGCGGGGAACTTAGTAGCTGAACCTTCGACTTCCCTTACAAAAACACCATTATCTACAGAAGAAGTAGTGATTCTACATAACTATACCCCTACTTCAGAAGTTACTGAAGTCATCAATGTTGCAGATCAAACGGAAACACATAATGAGGAAGGGAACCAAACTGAATCTCAGCCTGTTGAGATGTTCCCACATGACCCTCAAGATGATGCTCTGAAGGAACCTGAAAAAGAAGAACACATAAATTTAGAGGATATTAATCTTACTCAGGAGGAGGATGAGGAATCCAAAGGCGTGCGAACAGCTAAATTAACTAAAGGTAATCAAGAGTATGACAAGCAATTTGCAGTGAAATAGAAAGAGGATAAAAAGAAAGAAGTGATAAGCTCCTCACACATGACTCTGAGGAGCAAATTATCACTTTTTAAATGACAATAATCTCAGGGAATGTTAGTGGTCTAACTAACGATACTCGTCATTTAGACCTCTATAATATTAGAAGGTTGTACGCACCTTCTATTATGTGTTTTTTGGAGAATAAACTCACTGATGATAATATGAAGCAATCCATTAATAAGTTTGGAGAGGATTGGTTATCTTGTAACAACAATGATACAGGATGTAAGGGTAGAATCCTTGTTGTGTGGTGTAAATCTGTTTGGCAGTTAAACTTAATTGATAAGGATACACAACAAATCACCATGGATGCCAAAAATAGTGGGGGCTTACACTTTATTATTACTGCAGTCTATGCAAGCAATTTTACCCAAGAAAGAAAAGACTTATGGAACAAAATCAAAAGCTTATCAAAGAATGTAAACATTCCATGGATAGTCACTGGTGATTTTAATGCAGTCGTAAATAAAGAAGATAAACTTGGCGGTGTACCTCTGAGAGTAGCTCAACTTACAGAGTTCAATAACTGCATTTCTGGTGCTGGACTGTTGGAGCCAATGCATAACAGCCTGAAATATACATAGAGAAGTGGAGAAAATAGGAAAATTTCTTGTAAATTAGATAGAGTGCTGGTTAATTTTGAATGCATTATTAATTTGTCAGACATTAAAATAGAAATTCTCTCTACTTTCACAGGTGACCACAGTCCCATATACATTCAGTTTGTGGAAAAGGTGAATAATGCAAAAGGAAAGCCTTTTAGATATGTTAATGCTTAGCAAAATATTGAAGATTATGACGATGATGTAAACTTCAATTTGTGTGAGCTGCAAGAAGGATGTGCAGGCTATAAAATGCTACAAATGATTAAATTTGCTAAACAAAGACTTAAAGATTGGAATAAATGCAGACCAAAAGAGAATGATAAAATTGATCACCTACAAAAAGAATGCTCCGATATACTACATATGATCGATGGTGGAGATGACTTAGATGAAATCTGGAGTCAGTATCATTCAAAACAAGAAGAGTTGAAAAGTGCTCTTAAAAACAAAGTAGTTGAATTAAAGCAGAAGGCTAAAGTGCAGTGGCTAACTGAAGGAGATGAATGCACAAAATTCTTTTACACTCAAATGTCAATCAGGAAACATATCAACTGCAGTTTTCATTTGATTGATGATCAAGGAAATAACTGTAATGATGCTCAAAAGCTCGAGAAAGAGGCTATCGAATATTTCACTTCATTGTATAATGGAGAGTGCGAAACTAATTTACCTGTTGTTCATTGCAGGAGAATTGTGAATGCTAAAGGCAGGAGGCTGCTGTGCAGGGATGTTTTGCATGATGAAGTGTGGCTGGCTTTACAGTCCATCAGTGTTGACTCCAGCCCAGGACCAGACGGGGTAGGGGCTGGGTTCTTCAAAAAGCACTGGCAGCACCTGAAAGAGAATGTAACACAAACTATTCAAGAAGCACTTGTAGCTGGGAAAATAATTAAAGAAATGAATCACACTTTTATATGTCTCATTCCAAAAGTCGAAAACCCCACCAGACCAGAAGAATTCAGGCCTATCGCTTGCTGCAACGTGCTATATAAAATTCTCAGCAAAGTCTTATGCAACAGAATGAAACAGATATTACTAGACATCATCTTTGAGTGTCAAGGTGCATTCATTAAGGGACAGTATATTTCAGAGAACTCGCTGTTGGCTCATGAACTTGTAAGAAATTTCAATAAACCTGGTGATGACAAATTCTGTTTGAAAATAGACCATCACAAAGCATACGACAAAATAAATCGACATTTTATTATTCATATGTTATGTTGCATGGGTTTTCCTAAAAAATTTGTTAAGTTGATTAATGAATGTATATCTACCCCTACTTTTCTATATTGATCAATGGTATCCCTAAGGGATTCATCGGATCAAACAGGGGGATAAGGCAAGGAGATCCATTATCTCCTTACCTGTTTGTTGTTGCTATGGAGTACTTTTCTCTCTAGATGGAACTGTGGGAGCACAACAAACTAATTCAGACAGTACACAACTTCCAACCTAAGATAAGCCATCTCTTATATGTTGATGACTAGATAATATGCATTAAATCAAATGAACAGCTGCTAGAACCATCAAAAATAATTTTCATCTTCTGGAAAAATTTGTAGGCTTGAAAGTGAGTGAGAATAAAACTAAATGTTACTTTAACAAGTTCTGTGTAGATAGAAATGGAATTCTTGAAATATTGGGAGTATCTAAAGGTACCTTGCTAGTTAAGTACCTGGGTGTTCCTCTATCTTCAAACAAAATTACTGATAGAGAATGTGTTGAATTGATAAGTAAGATCAAAGACAAGTTGCAAGGTTGGATTTCTAAAACTTTATCACTTGCAGGACGCATTGAACTGGTTCATACTGTAATTCATGCTAAGATAAATTTCTGGCTTCAAACTTTTCAAATTCCTGTTGCATCAATTGAGAAAATAGAAAAGGTGTGTGCAGACTTTATATGGAGAGGTGGATATCACAAAATTAAATTTGCAGACTTATGCAGACCTAAGGAAGAAGGGGGAGTAGGACTGAGAAACATAAGAGACATGAGAGAGGTGTTTACTCTCAAACAAGGTTGGAAAATAATTACTAGTAATGGTCTGTGGGCGAGATGGATGAGACAACGCTATATTAAAGATAATTTCTGGCAAATGGCGGAGGATAACAATGCGTCACCTAACTAGAAGGTGATTCTTAGAATCATAGATAAGCTTGCTGCTAATTGTACTCGTGAATTTGCAACCGGTAGGGACACGAACTTATGGAAAGACCCATGGATTTTGGGTAAATCAATGATCGACATTGTAGGTTGGGATACTTACTCTGCTTTCGGATCTCCAAACACAAATGTTGACTCAATTATTGAAAACCATAACTGGAAGTGTGATCAACTAACATGCAACAAGGACATCACTAAAAAAAATCCAAGCTATGCCTATTTACTCTGGTCGGGAAAATGACATTTGGACATGGAATAATTCTAAAGGTGATTTTGTTATCAAGAATGTATGGAATTCAGTTCGAACTAAACATGAAAACAAAATCTGGTGTAAAACCATTTGGGACAGAGCAATTTGCCCCAAAAACTATTTAACTGCCTATAAGGCTATCATGCAAAGACTCCTAACAAGAGACAGATTATATAATTAGGGAATAACACAAGATAAACTGTGTGTGTTGTGCAGAGCATCGGAAGAAACACATGAACACTTATTTTTCACATGCAATTATTCCAAAGCAATTGTTCAAAACTGCAAAGTAAAAGTAGATCCATTGAACCAAATTTGGGACTTACAGGTAATTGCAACTTACCTGGGCAGGCACCCAAACAATGATCGTCTGATAGCCAAACTCGACAAGGTTGCCTTGACGTATGCTGTAGCCGCAATTTAGAGAGAAAGAAATGCAAGAATTTTTAAAGAAAAAACAAGCACAGTGGAGATGGTCAGTAAAATGGCGATTATTGACACAAAACTAAGCAAAGGAAGATTTAAAGGGAGAATAGAGACCGATAGCTTGGAATCTGCACTAGCTGAATGGTCAGAAAGGGATCTGAAGGGAGCGTTGTCACAAATTCTAGGAACCAGTACTGTATTTGATCCGCCATGAAGTGAAATAGAAGAGATCGGATTGAGAGGTAGACGAAGAGTTTTAACTTAGGAAGTTTCTAGTTGTATTAATGTTACTGGTTGGCTCTGTTTAACGTTGTGTGTGTTACATGGGCTTAAGGCCTGCTATGTAATCATCTCATTTTGGGCTGAAAATGCATAATAAACTATTTACCCAGTTTCAAAAAAAAAAACATTTTTGGAATTGTCTAGCCTATCCTAGAAACTTATACCATTGCTTTGTGGCATATTTTAGATTAACTTATATATATAATATGATATAACCGGAGTTCGTACAAAAAATATTGATGTTCGAAGTTCAGTGTTGGGAAATAACTATATGTGTTTCTAAAATAAATTGGATAGAACTATTTGTAGTTTAAAACGATTAAAAATTAGGTTAGGATGTATTAGTAGTGTTTTTCGTTCGATCGAAATTGTCGGAAGTTGAATATAAGTTGAAATATGGTGGTGTATATAAGCATAGCCATTTCGTAACGCTTCAAAAAGCTGCAAATAAGTGCTACCAATTCTATGGCAAAGCCATATGCACTAGTCCATGGTTTTGAATTACAAAGGCCCCTTGTCTTCTCCTTTAGCCCATGGTTTTCCTCCTTAGAAAAAATAAATTTGCCCCTCCTTTAATACTCTAAATATGCACCATCTCCTCCTTCCTTTTATTAATTCCTTCTCTCCATTTCTACCTCCTTCTTAAGCTTTGGCGATGGCTTCCATGGCATCCTAATCTCCTCTTTCTTCCTCTATTTTTTCTTCCCTCCTCCTCCTCCTTGCCATTCAACTCCCTTAGCCTCCCCTTACCTTCTCCTTGCCACGTTAAAAACCTTTCTCTCCTCCTTCATTTTCCATGCCGCCAACACCCCTCCCTCTCGGCCCTACCACATCAGCACCTAACACCACCACCTCATCCACATCACCCTCCCTCCACGGCCCCCACTTCGGACACCCTCCTCCCTAAACTCAACTTCTACCTCCTCCTATAAAAAAAGAGAAGAAATCATTATTTAATATATATCTATATATATATTTGCTAAAAAAGTCAGTGGCGACAATCAGCTTGTCAGGGATAGCTATAGTCAGTCTAGCATTCTAGCAATAGAGATTGGCATAATGGAACCCCAAGATGAGAACTTAACACTTATATTTATTCATCATTGATGTTGTGTGAGTGGTTGCTAATTGTGTGGTTAATTAGTAATTATTGCAGTGTAAGCATTTATCGACAAACGCTTATACATACGCATATATACTGTAATATATGCTTGTGTGATGGATGAATGATTGCTTCGTGGTTATTATTAGTGATAGTATGTTCACTGCACTCGTTACATACACAGATATGGATTTATATGGGTATCAGTTAAGTCTCAGACCAAATCGGTAATGTAAATGAATATTTTATTCATTTAAATATAGGGGCGTTTATTGGAACACAAAATTAAACACAAAATAAGGCACACAAATTGTGAACCGTTGGATTTATTTGTCATTATATGGAAAGTGGAATTCATAGGAGGATCTAGTGGTTAAGGTTTGTTGTGTTCAATTTTGTGTTATTATCTTGTTTTCATATAGAATTTCCCTTTAAATATCAGTTGAGGAGTGAAATGTTGAAATATTGTTTGAAAATGGTTTATATATGTTTAAAATGTTTTATATAAGTATATAAGGGTTTTCTAAAGTATTTTGAAGTAATTCGGAAAATTTCTATATTAAATTTTATTGCGGTCAGAATAGGACATGTCGCGCAGCTGTAGTTCATGAATTTCGACCGCTAATTTTAAACAGTTACAACGGGAGCAATTTAAATCAGATTTTCCTAAAACCGGAAACATTTGAATAATAATAGATTTCAAATAAAAAAAGAATTCTCAAATTTCGATACATAATTTTCAATTTATGTTCAAAACAGTTTTGAAAAAGGTCATTGCAACTTGCAATTGCAGTTCGTTGACCATAACGGTAAACAGCTGCAATAAATTATTTAAAAATATTGAATTTTTTTGTAAAATCATATTTAATTATTTAGAAGTGATTTTTTGTAATGCTTTTTATTCAATATTGACTTTTAAAGAATTTAACTTTATAATTATTTTCCAAACCTTAGGAAATGATTTCTAAAAGATAATAAAGTATTTTAAATGATATTAGAGTTTCCAAACATTAAGTATGGATTGAGACTAGATTTGGTCCTGTATATCCACATGGTTTTAAAATAGCGCTTATTATTTGGAAAGTCCGGGATTAGAATTTGGATCTGAAAATCATTTCGAATAATAAAATGATGTTTTGGAGGAAATGAGCATATTGAAGATGGTGTTGAAGAATAGGACCCTTCACATCGAAAGAGCTGCTCGCTGAATGTCTCAAATGGGTAGCTCCCATTTGCAGATGGATTTTATATCTGTTAAGTGGCAAGTAGTCCGGCATATTTGGAGAAATTCTGGATTTACAAAAACCTTTAATAAGGTGCCTTCGGTTCCGTTCAGATCCAGAACGAACTTGTATGGATTATGTGTATGACATTGTAATTGACTATGTAGCAAATGATCTTTATTAGATATATATATGTTTGGTGACGGAGAATTTAATCTCTTAGCTTAACAACCTTCTCCGAAACGTATGAGCTAAGAGGTTATATACTGATGGATATCAATTGTATGTAGTGAACGAACAATATGGCATAATTAAGTGATGAGTTATTGGTGATCAAAGCATGGCCTATTGAAGCATATCTTTGTGTATATTTTGACCTCGAAAAGCCTCACACCCCGGAAAATGGCTAAAATAGGAAGGATGCGGCGAGCACATAGGTATTCATCTCCTTCTAGATAAAAGGTGTATGATGGTATGAAGCCTAGGTGTTAAACTATGTGGCAACATCTTCTTTTCTGGTTGTTGATTATGCTGGACCCTGGTTTAAAGGTTGGTAACAACTAGGGGATGACTTACTTAGGCGTGATCTAATCAATCCAGTAAGAGAGAGACCGACCTCGTGTTGGCATAGATCCCGTTTGGTTCTCTAGGAGTCCCTCTAGAGGCATACCCATTGTGGATAAGGAAGATTCTTTGCGTGATCATTTGTTGGGAACCCAATCTCCACCAAGAGCCTTAACGATTTCAGTTGTATAGCCTACTGGTTACTGGTAGGAATAAGTTAATATAATGGGACACGGCATTATGCTGGCTATGGTTGATACGTTTACTTGCGAAATTGATTTTTACACTATGCATTAATAATAATATCAAAATGGTTTTCGCGTAATCAAGCATATTTTACAATCATAAGGAGAAAACTCGCCCAAGTGTATGTTTGCGTTGTGTGTGTGCCGCGAGATCTTATGTTAGTTTCATTTTCTAAAAAGCTTTGTGAATTTTTATTGCGCAAACAAATATAATGAGTTCTCACACCAGCCCCATAACTGACCTGAAGTTATTTTGGTTTCACACAAAACTCTATGTACCTAATATTTTCCACATCGGCAGCCTAGTGGCAGGTTTGATAGTACTGTTTGGAGCCTTTCACTACACTAAATCAGTGATTTGGCAACATTTATATTTATAAAACTCTGACACTTACAAATGTTATAAACTGCTAACATAAAAAAGTGTTACAAGATTGAATAACTGTTAGTAAAAGTAAAAAATATTATTTATAAATTATAGTACATAAATAAGTGTTACAATGAGCCGCTCAGTGCGTAAATAATTATGCTCCTTCGTAATTTTCTATTGTCACACTTATCCATTGCAGATCAGTTAATCGACCGCACTTATTTCAATTCCAAAACCAGGGTTTTGGCATCTCAAGCTTTTCTCTGCGTTAATGGCTCTCGACATCAACGACCCTCATTCAAACCCCACTTATCACATAACCCAATTTATTTCATCTCGCATCACTTTGGTATCAAAAAAACAAAACCCCCAAAATTCAGGCCTTAATTTCCAAAGAAAGATTGTTTTACCTCAAGAATTGTGGGAGATCAAGAAGTACGTCGGGAAATAATGTTGCAGGAAGTGGAGGCATGAGGTTTTGCGCAACATCGAAGTATGCTCTAACGGCTTCAAATGATGGATGATAATGGAAATAGCCGGCCAATGATGGTCGATGCTGAGCCATGTGTGTGATGGAGGTGTGTGGTGTTTGGCACTAATTTCGAGGGTGGAAGGTACGTATGGGCACTTATAAACATTGTTTTTAACCGGATGGGCTGAAACTTGTGGTGATGATTTTTTTACATTGAATTTATTTATTTGAATGGTTTCGATATTGCTTTTTTAAATTGTGCCTTATAAAACAATAAACATAATCCGAGAAGCTCTAAGTTCATATCTTCATGAGACAGGCATATCATCTAGTCCCTAAATATTAGAAGGAATTCTTCCTTGACAATATGCATACAGCTTATAAGAATTGAAATTCAGTGTTCATTAAGTGTTGCAAAACTAAAAAAATCAACAAAGCGGTTTGTCTTTGGCAACATTTATAAACGTTAGTAGGATTATGATCACTTATAAGTGTTACATTTTTTGGTTAGGTAACATTTGTGAATGTCACTAAATAATATGTTTCTAACATTTATTTGCAGTTTAAAATGATTAAAAATAAGGCCAGGATATGTTAGTAGTGTTATTCATTCGATCATAATTGTCGAAGTTGAATAGAAGTTGAAATATGGCTATATATATAAGCATAGCCATTTCGTAATGCTTCGTAACACTGCAAATAAACGGTGCCAATTCTATGGCAAAACCATGTGCACTAGCCCATGGTTTTGAGTTACAAAGGCCCCTTGTTTTCTCCTTTAGCCCATGGTTTTCCTCCTTAGAAAATTTATTTTTGCCTTCTCCTTTACTACTATAAACATGCACCATCTCCTCCTTCCTCTTCATTTCTACCTCCTTTATAAGCTTTGACGATGGCTTTCATGGCATCCTAATCTCCTCCTTCTTCCTCCATTTTTCTTCTCTCATCCTCTTTACATTCATCCCCCTTCCCTCCTCTTTGCCACGCCAAAAACATTCCTCACCTCTTCCCCTTTCCACGCCGCCAAGACCGCTCCCCCGACCCTGCCACGTCAGCACCCGACCCCACCACCTCGGCCACATCACACTCCCTCCACGACCCCCACCTCGGCTAGCCTCTTCCCCAAACTTGGCCTCCACCTCCTCCTATATAAAGAGCAAAGAAATTATTATTTAATATATATATATATATATATATATATAATTGCTGAAAAAGTGAATGATGGCAATCAGTCATTCTAGGATGACTATAGTCGATCTAGCAGTCTAGCAATAGAGATTGGCATAGTGGAACCCCAAGGTGAGAACTCGGCACTTATATTTGATCACTATTAATGTTGTGTAAATGGTTGTTAATTATGTGGCCAATTAGAATTTATTACAGTGTAAGCGTTTATTGAAAAACGCTTATACATACGTATATGTACTGTAATATATGCATGTGTGATGGATGAATAGTTGCTCCGTCGGTTGTTATTAGTGATATTATGTTCACTTCACTTGTTACACAAATAAATGTGGATTTGTATGGGTATCGGTTAAGTCTCGGACCAAATCGGTAATGTGAATGAATATTTTATTCATTTAAATATAAGTTGAAAAATGAAAAGTTGAAATGTTGTTTGAAAATGGTTTATATAAGTATATAAGGTTTTTCTAAAGTATTTTGAAGTAAGTTGGAATAGTTTTTATATTAAGTTTTATTGCGGTCAGAATAAGATATGTCGCACAGCGGTAATTCACGAATTTCGATATATAATTTTTCAAGTTATGGTCAAAACAGTTTTGAAAAAAGTCGTTGTAAGTGTAGTTCGTTGATCATAATGGTAAACGGTTATTATAAATTATTTAAAAATATGTTTTTTTTGTAAAATCATATTTAATTATTTAAAAGTGATTTATGTTAAAAATATAAAGTATTGAATAATATAAAGGTTATTTAACTTAAGCTAGCTAATATCGATATTTTGAAATACTTTTAGTAATGCTTTTGTAACGCTTTTTATTCAATATAGGGTTTCAAAGGGATTCTTTATAACTATTTTCCAAACATTAGCAAATAATTCCTAATGGATAATAAAGTGTTTTAAATGATAATTAGAGTTTCCAAACTGGGTTGTGGCTTGATTTGGTCATGTATATCCACATGGTTTTAATATAGCGCTTATTATTTGGAAAGACCGGGATCAGAATTTAGATCTGGAAACCATTCCGAATAACAAAACAATGCATCTTAGACAAAATGAGCATATTAAAGATGATGTTGAAGATTGGGACCCTTCACATCGAAAGGGATGCTCGTTGAATGTTTCAAATGGGTAGCTTCCAATTGTAGATAGATTTTATATCAGTTAAGTGGCAAGTAGTTTGGAAGTATTTGGAGGAATTCCATATTTGTAAGGACTTCTAATAAGGTGCCTTCGGTTTCGTTCATACCCAGAACGAACTTGTATGGATAATGTGTTTGACGTTGTAATTGACTGCGTCACAACTGATCTTTATTAAATATATATATGTATTTATTTGGTAGTAGAGAATTTATTCTTTTATCTTAACACCCTCTCTGAGACGTATGAGCTTAGAGGTTATATACTGATGGATATCATTTATATATAGTGAATGGAAATTGTGGCATACTAAACTGAAGAGCTATTGATGATCAAATCATGGCTTATTGAAGCGTAGCTTTGTGTATATCGTGACCTCGGCAAGCCTCACACCCAGGAAAATGGCCGAAATAGGAAAGATATTGCGAGGACATAGGTAGTCATCTCCTTCTAGATAAAACATGTACCATGGTATGGAGCCGAGGTATTAACCTATGTGGCAACATCTTCTTTTTTAGTTGTTGATGATGCGGGATCCCGATTTAAAGGTTGGAAACGACAGGGGGATGACTTACTTAGGCATGATCTAATCATTCCAGTAAGGGAAGGACCGACCTTGTGTTGGCAGAGAGCCTGTTGGTTCTCGGGGCATCCCTCTAGAGGCGTACCCATTGTGGATAAGGAAGTTCCTTTGCTTAGTCATTTGATGGAAACCCAATATCCACTACGATCCTTTACGATTTTAGTTGTATAACCTACTAGTTACCGGTTGGAATATGTTAGTATAATGGGATGGGGGCATTATGATGGCTATGATTGATACATTTACTTGCAAAATTGAATTTCACACTATGCATTAATAGTAATTTAAAATGGTTTTTGCGTAATCAAGCATTTTTACTATCATAAAGAGAAACCTCGCCCAAGTGTGCATTTGCAATGTGTGTGTCGTGAGACCTTATGTGACGACCCGCAGACCCTCGCCCTTTGAACCGACTATAAACTACACAAATCCTGTCCAAAAAGTAAGAATCCACAAAAAGTCCTTTGATAAAATGAATTTTCGATCTTCGATAGTTGATATTTAACACATCCTCGGTGTTCATATATCGCAAAACCAAATCTTGCAAACTCAAGCCATCGGGGTTTATTAGAGCAAACACAACGGAATAGAACAAAAGAGAAGAACAGTATCTCATAGCAAAATAGAACAAATATAATATTCAGTATAATTTTACAGTGGAAAAACATTTAAATAATCATAATGAACATACCATGGATAGTTATAAACTCTACCCTCACATAATACAATCACGACATCCAAATATAGATAGTAGAATATGCTATGCCATCTAACAAAGATCACTATCTCCTCGGGAATCATTTGGGAACACCTCTAATCCTGTCTAAACATGAAATACGCTCGGATCTGACCCGAGTGTCAAACACTCGAGTCAGGCTTGGATTAACCAGCTTGAGAACTATATAACAAACCATACATATATCAAACAATCATCAAAAGGGTTTCAAAACTTCGTGCAAGCTTTTTATGTAAAACGAAGCTACCATAAGACCCGAATCCCATCACATAATGCAAACACACACCATTAGGAGCAAGTTTTACCATATGATAACCAAATATGCTTGGTACACAAAAATAATTTGAAATTATCATTGAAGTCTATCTTTGAAAACCTTTTCAAAATAAATGTATAGATCTTATCAGACATTGGTACCCATATATTGCGTCTGCATACATAGATTACTACTAAAATGGTAAAGGCTCATATTGGAGGTTGGATTCCAACTATGGCTAGGCAAAGGATCTTCCTTTTCCATGGGTAGGTACACCTCTAGAGGGATGTCCCTGGGAGTTAACCACCCTAATGCTCACAATGTTGGTCCACCCCTTAACTTGGAAGAGTTCGGGTTACTCTTAGCATATAACATTCTCGGTCACCGACCTTTATCCGAGGCACCTTGATCTTTGATCCACATAACTAAAATCGTAGGGCTTCATACCACAGCATCACCTTCTATCTAGAAGAAACATTACATTCATAACTTTACCATGCACATTCTGTTTCGGTCATTCCCGAGTTGTGAGGCTTTGAAGTCATGTTTCCACACAAAGCTACATTATATTGGTCACGCTGTGATCATCAATAGCTCAACACTTAGCATGCCACATTGTCAATTCACAACATATAATCAGTGTCTATTAATATATAATCCTCTAAGTGCATAAGTCTCAGATGAGGGTGTTAAGCTAAGAGGATAGTTCCTCTGCTACCTATCTGATATATCATCAATAGAAACCAATTTATTATGCCATAAAATACAAAGTCAGACACACATATATTGACATGTTCGTTCTAGGTTTTGAACGAAACTGATGACACTTTATTCCTTAACCTCGCCTAGGTACGAAAGTCCTTGCAATCTGAAATATCTCAAATTATGGTCGGATTGCTGTCACAATATAACCCCACAATAGGTGGTCGCCTATTTGAGGCATCAATGAGCAATCCATCCGATGTGAAGATCTATGGTCTTTAATCACAGTCATCGCCATTTTCAATTGCTCTTATTATGTCATATAGTTATTCACAATAGGTTGAAACCCAGTCTTTTCGAATATCCAGCGCTTCTTTAAAATCGAATAGTTATACAAAAATTATCATAAGCCCCATTCCATTTTTGGAATATTTTTTTACTCAAATCATTCTTCATATTGGGTATACCCATTTAAATCTCATTCAAGTTTTACATACATTAAACTCTTGTTTAAATATTTCCTTGGAAATCATTTTAAATGATTAAAAAAATATCGCTTCACAAATTTAATTCAAAACAAGGTTTCTACGCTTTATCGGGATTATTGAACCTCGCAAAAAGGTGTTTTCTCAAATTATTATCCCATTCCCATTCTACCCATCCCATGGAGCAAAACTGGTAGTACTCCATATCTAATTTCCCTTGCATTTTGGTAAGATTAATTACCTTCATTTATTCCATTCTTTCATTCCAAATCTGATTAAAGATTTCATTTATCTTTACCGAAAAACATATTTACCAAACCCATTCATTGATCATTGATTAGGGTAAATTACTTTATCTTTCCTTGATCAATCTCTAGCCCAAAATTGTACTTACAATTTCTTAATCATATCTTTAGGGAAAACTATTCACTAACTAAAATTAGTTCTTGATTGCACAATTCCAAGATAATAATCTATCAAGTGTATGTCCCCGAAAGCCTAAATCAACATCAGATCAAACACCCAGAAGGTCACCCAACTCAGTGGTAAAACAATCAAGTTCCAACATCTTTCTTTGTCCTAAAAGTTTATTAAATATTCAATCTTATCTTTACGCAAAAAAACACACTTATCTTCTTTTAAGCGATCCTTAAACTTTGTTCCCATTCGTTTGCTAGGGGAAACTCTTTCATTAAATCTTCATAGTTAAATTAAATAAAATTTCACTTCAAATTGATTTGGGAATAATCTTTTTTTTTTAAATGGGCTAAAGAACAAATGTTATTTAAAACATCGTTCACGATAAACCCAAAATCATTCTTTCATTCTCAATGAAATCTTCACGGAAATCATATCAGCTCATAATCGATATAAATTCCCGTATCAAACTAATACTATAAGTGGAATAACGACAATGCCTTTTAAATTCCTTAAATAGTAAAGGTCTTCAACCACATGGACTCATCTCGATTATCACCAAATTGATTCCCATTCAGTTCCAATTTAGTTCGTTAATTGGAAAACTTGACTTTGTTACATACTTTTCAAATCCCAAAATATTTAAGATCCTTATCTTAATCACATAGATATGTTTGCAAAACCTTTGGATAACATTGGTTATATCGAAACCTTTTTATTTTGAAAACGTTCCAAAAACTAATTCCCAAAATAGCTAGTTTTCACAAAACATCTTTATATCATTTAAAACTTGATATATATTCGATCCAAATTGTTTTATTATGATTTATCATAATTTATCTCTATTTTTAATAATTTAAAAATAGATTATTTCATTAAAATCCAATTTCGGATCCGAAACTGCACCGATGTCGTTTTTAATCAAATTTGATTTAACTTATTTCAAAATCCAACCATTGGGTTATAATTTTCTTTTGCTTTTGAAAACTCATTTCATTTCGAACCAAACGTTTTTCCTTTCGAGAAAATCCGACGGTCGGATCTCTCATTACGTCAATTTGAAGTCAACGGTCGAAATTCGCGAACTACCATTGCGCGGCTAGACCTATTCAGACCAAACTTCGACTTATATTTAAAATCAGATCAAATTGCCTTTGAAATAATTTATTAATTATATAAAAATATATAATACCTTTTGGAAACTATATTTCCAATATTTAACTTTAAATCCAAATATTCCATTATTTAAATATTATAATAATATTTAAATAGTTAAAATAATATTATTTTTCAAACTTCATCTTTTGAAATTCAAACTTTCCTGGAATTCATAATAAAAATAATAAGAAAGTTTGGGTAATGAAATCTAGTTAAAACACATTCTAGATATCCAAACCGAACTTCACTTTTTAAAGTTACTATTCACTTTCAAATTCCAATTTAAAACATGCCTTAGTTACTTGAAAAATTATTCAAATATATTTTCCTTCTTTACGAAAATTATTCGTAATTACTTAAACTATCTTTCCAAATCATTTCAGATTAAAAGTGCTTCCTCTTTGGAATAAAACACAATGAATCACCATATAATCCAACTTATATGGGTTTAACACATCATTAACATCCACTAACAATCATTAACAGTCATCAACATCCAATTATCACATAATGACATCATTAACATAAGCGTTAAGGTCATTAACACTAAATTACTATTTCAAATCACTTTAAGTAAATTATTAACCAACGTTATTAATTTATTTGCTATTTTTAGCAAATCCAATCATATCAAATTAATGTCAACACACGTCACATCATGTTGTCAATTAATGTCACATCAAATTAATTGAGCTCACTATTCATCCATAACATAATAATCTCGTTATCAACTAAACTAACCGATCATTTATTTATGGTTTAACTTCATAACCATTTAGGTGTTCACTTAATCACTACATTACCAAACAATTAACTTTTCTCACTTCCATCAACATCATTAAACCATAATTACTCAACAACTTAGCAATTACTATACATAACATAATTAAGTATAGTAACTACAATAGTTAATCCAAACGTGATCAAAGTGTGCTCATCATCTTATCCACTCCACCAAACTTTAAGTATAGGACCCTTCTAACTTCACCACAACGTAAAACTTCCACCTAACGGTTAGTTTTCACCACTACAACATTCAATACTTTTAATAGTGTTTATAAAACACCGTAAAAGGGTATAATAGTGTTTTTCATGATGCTGTATATCAACTTTCAGTTAAAAGTCATGAACCTATCATGGCATTAGATGAAACGCTGTCAAAGGGAATGTTTAATAGCGTTTATGTAGTGTTATTAAATTGTTTAATAGTGTTTATTTAACCAGTATAGGTTTTTACATAGTGGTTATCTAATGCAAAGTATACTTATACTTTTCTACAGCATTTTGGACAATGTCGTGAATACTTTTATGACATTTCCAACCTCTTTTTAATGTAAAATGCTATGAGCTAAAACGTACATGGCATTTTTTAAACGTTGTCATTGGTTTTCTATAACATTCAGAAACCACTATTATAGACTACTTAAAAATTCCTAAAACTATTTCTTTATTTTGCCTTGAAGCTTATAATACCCTTTCTGTATGTTATAACATATAATTACAAAGTATATTAGCCTCGATATATGAACAATTCCATCGACTCAAATAATGATAATATGAAAGTTTTGACAATCAAAGCATATCATATGTCATAGGCCAAATGAATTACACCAAATTCAATATTGTATATAATATTTCATAAGTGTAAACAAGCCATGCATCCCTCTGTAATTTTATATGTAAAACGGATCCTTATTTTACTATAGCAACTTGTTTTCTATTTTTTGGCGCTGCTTTAAGTATTCTACATAAAAAAAATTGCTAAAATATCAACAATGAATTATTGCTGATATTTCAGCAATTATTCACACAGTATATAGTTGAAAGGCGAATGAATAATTGCTGATATATTAGCAATTATCCATATATAATTGTTGATATATCAGTACTGTTTTACAGTAGATGCAACTAAATGAAAAAGTTGCTGAAATATCAGCAATTTTAATGAATTATTACTGATATTTCTACAATTATTCACACAATATATAGTTTAAAGGTGGATGAATAACTACTGAAATATCAGCAAATATTGCAAATAGTTGCAATATTTGCAGTAATTTATTGAAGATGAATTATTTTCATTAAGAAAAAATTGCATAAAATTCTGCAACGTAGGCAATTATACGAAAATTTGCATTAAAAAGAATCTGTAGCGTACATTTTTTTTGGTTTTGAATCATTTGTTTTTATTGTTTTAATGTATGAATACGATGTTGATTATGCACTGGATTAAATGTTTGGTATATTTTTACGTTGTTTTTTTGTTGATTTTTTTTTATTGATTTTCGAAAAACAGAGACCTAATTTATATAGCTTTTAGACAAGGATTTTTTTTGTATTTTGAAACTTAATAGGGACCTGAGCCAAACTTACCCATTTCATAATTGATGTTTTTAACATACATGATAATAGTCCTAATAGGGACTAGATACAAGAAAATATCAAAATATCATAATCATGGAATGCCCGTATTTGTCATTTTCAAACATTTGATAACCTACATGAAAAAGAAGAGCATTATAACATGTCGACGAACACAGACATGAAAAGATATATGAACAAGACATTAACAAGAACATACATATTAAACATATTGACATGCTTAATGTCAAAAAAGATTATACATAATCTTTTGTCATATATATAATTTTATTACAGTCAACGATTGTTTACATTACTGGTTATTCTGAATTTAAACTCATATTAAAATAAGTACGGGTTGAGATAATATATCTACCGATCATGTTATACGATTTAATTTAATTAATTTTTATAAACTTAATTATTACAAAACTTAGTTAACTTCTATAAACTTATTGGTAATTATAAACATAATTATATTTTATAACTTAAATAGTATTAAACTTACTTAATCTATTCAATCATCATTTAATTAATTTTAAAAATAATATTTAATAATTTTATATTAATTAAATCTTATAAATTTATTTAAATTAGTTTTTGTATATAAAACTTAGTTAAATTATATAAAAAATAATTAATTTGTATAAAATTGGTTATTTTTTATGAAATTCATTTAAATTAGTTGAACTTTTATTCAACCTAGTTAAACTATACAAAAAATAATTAATTTGTACAAATTTAGTTAATTTTTGTAAAATTTAGTCAATTTTTATAAACTAAGTTAATTTCTATAAAATAGTCAAATTTGTTAAATTTCGCAAAATTTTAGAAAATTTAGTTAATATAGCTAAAATTTTACAAAACTTAGTTAATTTTTAGAAAACTAAGTTTACTTAGTTGATTGTTTAATGCTTATTTATTTTCTTTAGTGCTGCCAACCATTATTCATTTGGCTTGATTTCATTTGATCGCCGACATAATTAATGTCATATGACCACTGTTAAAAAATTGTATTACGTTTTAAGTTATAGGCAACATATTTGAAACCTATATTTTCTTCCTTTGTAAGCTAGATAAATTGTAGCGTAAATAAAGAGAAGATATCACCAAATGAATAGAGAAGATCAACCAATACGGCTACAATACATGTACTGTACGCATAAGTTTTAGAGCATCGAATAACACAACATTATTGCATTAAATTGGAGTATTCAGTAGAGCAGGCTGGTGGGACAATATATATGTACCCGCATAATAAAATGTTTTATAATAATAGTAGTGCTATCATTATGTCCCTTCCGGGACATTCGATAAAATTGGAATGATACAGAGAAGATTAGCATGGTCCCTGTGCAAGGATGACACGCACAAATCGAGAAATGGTCCAAAGCAGTGTTATCATATTTAAAACCATTAACACGATGCGACAACATATGTGGTGCTATATTCTGAGTTCAAATCCCCTATACCCAAAATCCTCTATCCCCTTATATCCAACCAATCAGGATCCCTTGATTTCCACCTTATTGCAATTAAGCACTCTTTTTTTCTCTGACTAAATTGCAAAAAGTGGAAACCGGAGGATCCTGATTGTTTGAATATAGGGGGATAGAGAAATTTGGGTACAGAGGATTTCTCTATATAAGACCATCTAAAATTTAATTTCTAGAAGCTACATGCCTTTAGTCTTATATGCAAAAAGGTTAGCTGGAGGCAAACTTCAAGAAAAGCCAAGTATTTACAAGTAAAAAATTATACAACCAAAGGAGGAAAATCTATTTGAACCCAGTTAATTGCTGAGTAACCCCATAAAATTTCGCAAAAACAAGTAATTTCGTCATTTTAATGAGTAGCCCTTCGTTTAATTTAAAAAAAAACAATAATACCCTTCCTCGTAGTGGCTCTACATGGTATTGCAGGAAACCACGCATAGGGCACTATGTGGTTACTAATCATACCTTGTAGGGGATTTACGGGGTATGATTAGGAACCTAGTAGTGGAGCTGCGTGGTTTCCTGCGATATCACGTAGAGCCACTATGAGATAGACCGAAAACTAGAAAATAATATAACTGAAAAGTGGTAGTTTTATCATTGATATTTTTTATAAAAAGGGAGGCTATTCAGTATATCTTTGTGCTGAAATAGAATTTGCCCCAAAGGAGTTACCTCGTACGAGGGAAACAATGTAACTCAAAATGATGATCAGGCCCATGGGTAAATACTAAATATAGACTTGCGTCAATGAGTAAAAGCAACCTTGTCATTATGAATTTTGATATAGTAATCAGACACGTTTCCATTTTCAACCAAAATTGGCTTACTGTTGATAGTTCATAAATTCAACTAATGTGTTGAATGAAGTGTAAAAATGTCGGTGTAGCACTTGAATCACAAAAACTAAAATTCATAAAAATTTAAAAAACATTTATACACCAAACAGTTAATCATATTAATTACAAATGTAAAAACCTATATCAAGTTCTAAAATTCATCATTCTAATTCACAATCTGCATCCAAACACAGAAAGCTATGATCTTAGGATAAAAGAACCAGATTACTTTTGTGCAATGTAGTAATTCGTTATATTATGATACGATAAATTCAAAACATTTATCATGGAAATAATTCCCTGCATGAACATATTAGAAGTGGTGATAAATAGGGGAGGATGTAACATAGGGCCAGATGGGGCCAAGGCCCTTTCTCATTTTTTGCAATCCATTTACGAATTATACTTTACAAGCTATATGCCCTATCTAAAATCAATATTTTTTCATATCTGATATCTTCTGCCAGCTCTTCCACTAGTGGTAAAATTTAACATGTGAAAGATATCAGAACCAAGATTTAAGTTTGAGACCACCGTGACACGTTCGAGCGTTAATCAGCACCATAACTTATCTTTATATATAGCAAAAAAAAATCAAAAGGCATAATGCTACGTATTTATTATATCTTTTAATTTTTGTACATTGTTACTCAAGAAAATTGTATGTCCTGAAATTTGATTATTATTCCATCCATTGCAACTTTTGTTTTCTTGTTTTCCTCCGATAATTTTCTTTTGTAGATTTTGCAATGGCTTTGAACGATGGAAGTGTGCATTAAGATTATGTTTTATAAAAGGAATTTAGCACGTTGTTTGGGTTTTGCATAAAATGTGTGCTTGGTTTTCATAAAATAGGATATTTTTATGGTCTATGTATTTTTATGGACTTGTTTTTCATAAAATGTGTGCTTTTAGCCAGGTCTAATGGGATTTCACTATCCATATTTTCTTTCGACAACTAGATTGGTACTATGTTTATGCATGGCACTCGTTTTGATTTCTTAGAGGTTTAAATCCAAGATCTTTAGAATTTCAATCTGAAAGATCCTAGGCTGTGTCACTTGAGCTAGTGGTGTTGATGTCAATATTCATTGTTATACAACAACGTACGAAATTGTGTCCAGTAAAATGTACATGCAATATTTGGACCTCAATGTATATCGTTGCAAGTGTGCCCAGTCAAATCCTCTGGACTGAAATCTAGTTTGCCTATTTCTGAACTTTGATTCTGATATCTTAAGAGTTGGAGATACTTTAAGAGTTGGAGATACTTTGATTCCATCCAAGTTCTGAACTTTGAGGCAAACTAGCTTATGACGAAATTCAATTAGTATATAGTTTATTCGATATTTGAAAAGTTGGAGATATTTTGACCTAAGTTGAAAGACTTAGATTAGATCGTTTAAATTAAATTTAAAACATGTTTTACAATAATAACATGTTTCTTTAGTTGTGCAGTAACTGATGGATTATATGAAAGCTCGAACTTGGATGTATGATTCTAGATGGAAAAGTGGGTTAATATTGTTGCATTTTAGAAACAGTATGGAAGCAATTTTGAAAGTGGCGTCTTGTAATAAAACAAAAATGAAAGAAATTCCATGTCCATGTAAGAATGGTCATTGCATGAAACTTCAAGATTATGAAATTATTCATTTGCACAAACATGGTTTTATGACGAATTATTATGTATGGAGATATCACGGTGAAATAAGAACAAAGCATGGTCCGACCGTCGCGGTTGAAGATATTGTGTGAAAATTGCACAAAATGGTCTGACACCAATTTGTATTGCAAAATAAGTTGCACAAATGTGGAAGTACCGTGATTAGGATCTAGATTTTCCAATTGAACATTAACCAATCAACATAAATTATTCTATTGCTGTAAACAAATATTAAATAACTATAAAAATGAAAATAAAGACACAAAATATTTATACTAGTTCCATTATCATCAATAAGATAGTGTACGTCCAGTCCAAAGAGGAGAGATTTTATACCACATAAGAGAGAGATATAAAAGATTACAAGATTAGAGTTTACATAACCAAAACCTCAAATTAGGTTTAACAAGAATAGACACTCCGTTTGGGGGCTCTCTAGCTCTATGCCAAGATGGCTTTACAATAAAGTCTAACCCCACTATATAGCCAGTGAAATATATGTGGGTCATCGATCAAATTACCAAGATATGGTAAGAAATAATGGAGGCCAATTGCAAAGGAAACAAATGATGCAAACATAGAAAATAATATCAATCATTCTCTTCTTTTTCAGAGATGGAAGAAAACAATCTTGCATTTATTTCTTTGCCATCTCTTGCAACTGCAATCAATGATTTATGCTTATCCTTATTAATAATATTTACTTTCCATTTTGCATTTTTGTTTCCACCGATCTGTGATTTTATATCACCAAATTTAACACTGCTGGAGAATGGAGTTTGGATGACAACAACCTTATTTCAAATATCATTATTAATTATAAAATATATACTAACATCTCTATCTAGAATATAACATATATATATATATATGCAAGGTTTGTATACATGATTTAATACTGAAGATTTTATAGTTTTAGAGTTCCATGTAATTCAGGATTCAAAGAGACTCAAGACTCATGAGTATCAAGATATCAAGATTTCAAGAGCTCAAGAAAATATAGTTATTGAGTCTAGTTTATATGTAAGAAACTAAATAGCACTCCATTTTAAAATTATGTTTTCAAAATTCAAAATTCATTTCCAAAATTCAAATTCTGTTTTCAAAATTCAAATTCTGCTTTCATAATTCAAATTCTGATTTCAAGATATTTCAAAATATTTTCTAAATGATTTCAAATATATATATATATATATATATATAT
Organism: Allium sativum; assembly: GCA_030737875.1. Classification (NCBI taxonomy): domain Eukaryota; kingdom Viridiplantae; phylum Streptophyta; class Magnoliopsida; order Asparagales; family Amaryllidaceae; genus Allium; species Allium sativum. Next base: position 7,033,267 of record CM060926.1, on the reverse strand, counting down.
ATATATTTGTAAGTTCAAAATTTTATAGTAATATGTTTATAATATATATATGGTTTTAAATCATATAATTTTATAAATATGTTTATATTATATATCACTATGTTTTTATACTTTAGAAACTTCATTTGAAACATGAGTTTTGATTCTATATTAGTTTAAACACTTGCAAAATGACTTTAAAAAATAAAATACACTATATATGTCGACATACACATATGAGCATATCGAAATATAACTGTCGTAAATTCAGGTTTCAATGGAAGTGACTTTTCACTATTTGAACGTTTCAAAAATATTGCAACCATTGAGATACTATAAAAAGGGGTTGATTTCGAATTTTTAATCATTCTTTCTTCTCCTTCTTCACCCCTTTACTTACCACCGTTAAGGTACATAAAATTCTTGATTTCTACACTTATACTCTGTCGATTTCAACAAAATTTATTTCATTTAGCTTCTTCTCTTCTCATTCTCTATCAAGTACTCTCTATTTGAAGTGCTATTGAAGAGTTCTGGGATATTGTAATTGTTGGGAAAGGGTGTGTTCCTTGTAGCCCTAAAATCATGGAAAGGGAGCGGTGTTATCCTTATTGCCGTGAAATCTAGGGTGATGAAATCTGTGTTAACCTTGAAGCCGTGAAATCAAGGGTGTTGTACCTAGATATCGATAATACTAAAACTCTACGCAATCCAGCGTTGCATGGGACTGGACATAGGAGTAATCTGGACTAGTATAAAATCATGTGTGTTCTTTCCTTTTTTGCATTTTATATTTATTTATTTCTGTGTTTGTAATCGTTTATGTGTTTGTGATCATTTCCGGTGTGATAATCATTATGTGATTCATATAGTAATTCAAGTTGGTTTAAGATTTCTATAAATTCCTCATAAACACTATTCACTCCCCCTTTAGTGTTGATTCTGACTTAAGATCCGCATTTTGCATCCTTGACAATTAGTATCAGAGCATAGGTTTTCAAAAGCTCATAATTTGATTTTTTAAAATATTAAATGGCAACCAACATTAGTAATAATAGTTCTTTTGTAGGGGGTCAGTCCACTGTTAGACTACCACTATTTAATGGTAGCAGTTATTCCTAGTGGGCATGTAGAATGAAAATATATTTACAATCAGTAGGATTGGACACATGGAATATCACATAGACTGTATATGTTGAGACCACTACTAATTTTTCACAATGGACAAATGAGCAAAAGGCTGCTTCATAAAGTAATTCTAAGGCTATGAATATGTTATTTTGTTCATTAGATAGAAATGAATTTAATAGAGTGTCACTTTGTAAATCTGTTTATGAAATATGGAAAACATTGCAAGTTACTCATGAAGGAACTAATAAAGTTAAACAAACAAAGATATAAATACTAATAAATCAATTTGAGTTATTCAAAATGAATGAGAATGAATCTATCTCTGATATGTATTGCAGATTCCAGAAAATCGTGCAATCATTAATGGCTCTAGGAAAACTTATTCAAAAAAAACCAAATTAGAAAAATACTTAGTTTGTTGGCTCCAGAATGGGATCAGATAATACTAGCGATTGAAGAAGCCAATAATGTAAGTGAAATGAAGATTGAGGAGTTAATAGGGAATGTGATGTCGTTCGAAGTTCAATAACAGAAAAGAAAGGAAAATAAGCCCACAGAGAAGAAATTTATAGCATTAAAAGCAGCAACAAATGGTTCTGATTCAAGCAGTGAGAATGAAGAAGAAATTGCTTCAATGACAAGGAATTTCAGAAAATTTATGAGATATAAAAGGAGAAATAATTTTCAAAGAAATAATCAAGGAAGTTCAGGAATAAATGATGATAGATGTTATAACTGCAATAAACTGGGTCATATAAAGAGAATGTGTCCATATCCAGATAAATTAAATCAACAAACAGACAATAGTAATTCATCAAAGAAGAGAAATAGGGTATGTGTAGCAACTTTAGATGATTCAGATTCATCATCAAGTGACGAAGAGCCAGAAACCGGAAATTCAAATATGTGTTTCACAACGATTCAAAATTCAGAATATATTGAAGAAATGGATCTAAAAACCCGGTACAGCTTAATTAATTTTTAATTTTTTGGTTGATTTGGATGTTTTGGTTGTTTGCCTTGTTTGAATTTGAAATTTAAAATCCAAACTTGAAATTCAAAATTCAAATTCGAATTTTTAAATTCATAATAATAACTATATATATAATATAATAAATAATAATTAATTTTTTAATGAGTATTAGGATTAATATTATTTCAGGAAATAATAAACCTGAAATATAAAATGTTAATATAATAAACAAAGTCAAATAAAAACATGTCTTTTCAAAATACACCTATATGTCGACATACCCAAATAGACATGTCGACATATGTACCAGTAAATTAAATTCAAATTTTGAATTTCAAAAGTTATTTTCTAAATTCTACTTCATTATATAAAGTTATTTTCTTGAATTTTTTTACTGTCTACTAGCATATGATTTCATAAACCTTTTTTCATTTGTATGAGAAATCTAATTAAATGCCTTGGTAAAAACAAGGACTATGACCCCTTGTGTTTGCTTCGACAGTTAATTCTTGGACTCATTCGATTGAACCCCGTGGCAATGATCGTTTTGCATTTCCAGTGTACTATACAATTCGTTCGTAAATATTCGAGTAAAGCAAGTGGTTATGGGACATGTAGCTAAACTCTTATATTTACTACCTTGGTGTAGTTTATACTATACTTGATCAGTTCTAATCAATTCGACCTTCGGGTCACATCGATGATCTTCGGATCATCCCGAGGAGCTTCGGCTCATGCGATCTTCAGATTCGCGATGATCTTCTGATCATCCCGAGGAACTTTGGTTCACTTTGGTTAAGTCTTTGGACTCCCATTATTCGTTGGTTGAGTCTTCGGACTCCCATATTGACTTTGCCAAGCCTTTGGACTCCCACATTAATTTTAATAAGTCTTCGGGCTCCCACCTTGACTTAGGTCTTTCCCTTCTTTGGGATCTTCGAGATTTGTAATTTATTGATTTCTTCGATCTTATTTTTATTGACATATGTGATGTCAATCTCGTACTAATATTAATTTATCAATCTTATTTTTATTGACATATGTGATGTCAATCTCGTATTGATATTAATTTATCAATCTTAGTTTCTTTGTTATTGAGATATCCCTATATAGTGTCGAGATTTCTTTGACATATTTTCTGGACATATCGAGTCTTCACATTTTACATGTGAACATTATTGTTATTTTATATATGTCATTTTCTTTTTATATGTCTATTTCTATCTCAATTTATTATGATGAGTACAACTAGACTGATCCGTTTATTGTTTATTCTTATAAATAATACTCGGGTCAAACCGAGTATTATAGGTGTCTCTCCTTGACTATAGCATGGGCTAGTCTTCCTTTTGGTTAACCACACTTGTTTTTGTAGTTTTATCTTTCATGTATTTGAGATCCTGATTCTTATGTGTACATATTCTTTTGTGTTATACATGTATCTTTTATTTTATGATATAGTGGATCTTGCATGACCACTTATATTATGACCACCACATTTGTAGAATTATTCATATCTATTTCCGCCTTTGTGATATGAATATCTGTGTCTGACTCTAATTTTATTGTTATGTATTTTATATTGCTTTCCGAATTATATACAACCACTTTGTAGTTGATTTGAACTTGATTTAGGTATGTCGGATTTCCTCATGAGATTAAAAAATAAGGACCATATTATCTGATATATTTGACACTCATTCATAGCTAATATGGATGGTCGCTCCTCAACAACCCTATTTTTTGGGTTAGTTAACACCATTGCTTACAATGGCCTAGGCTAACGCGAGTACAGAGTGGGGCGTTACACTTGGTATTAGAGCAAAGTTCGGAACAATATATGATATTATGGCGAGTTGTTTAGGATTCAAATCTAGTCTTAGGACCCGTCATATCCTATCTTATATCTTGATCCTTATTTGACCAGTCAAATTTATTTGACTTGATCTTTGCGAAATTTTGGCCTGGACAAGCCTAGAGTCTCGTCACTTTGCTTTAGTAGAAATTTAGAATTTTTTTTCTATTTTTAGGTTGAAATTACTTTTGAGACCTAGTTTTGAAGATTTCTAAATTACTTTATAAAACGGTTTAATAAAATAACTTTGGCTAAGTAAAATACATATCGGTTTGAGATTAGCTTTGTGAAGCGGAAACATAAATTATTTCAACTAAGCACTATGAAATGTTTTCATTTATTTATTTATGATTAAAAATTTAGTTCATAAAAAAATGGTTGCACCTCTAATTATTTATTTACAAATTTGCGCCCCTATTTGGACGTAACTTGTTTTATCGTGTTGAGTTGCACATTTAGTATGTTAGGAGTTCTAATAGAAAAGTGGGATACCACGATATCGATAGGAGTTTCTGAACACTTCAATGAGATGATTCCGACACAACCCTTATATTAAATATCAATGATCTGCATCACAATTGAACCTTAGCATTAGAAATTTAATATAAATAAACGGTGAGGCAAATCATTAGAATTGACTGTTAATTTGCAACCGTAGGGATTTTAATATAATAATGATTTGAGAATGGGATATATATGACCATCGTATATATCTTTCACACCTTTCGTAGTTTGAATTTTTAGCTATGAATTTGAGATATCTTATTTGGTAAGGAAACTAGTGCCTATATGGGTACCATCCTCTTTATTATTTATTGATGATGGTAACCATGATCATCTCATTCGAGTTCTTTTGAATTCTGATTATTTACCTTCTTTACACCCAATGAACTTGGGGACACCATGTCCTTAGGAATTTGGGGTGCTTGTTTTATATCGAAGTATGCAGATTTTCAAAACCCTATGTTTTGTGAAAATTCTCACATGCTACCTTGAGTTTTCGTAACCCATTTACTATTCTATCAGGATGACGTTGGTTTTCTTCAGGTAATGATTTAGTATTCTCTTTTGCTTTTTAGTGTTATTTGTTACAAACAAGTAGTTTTGCTTTTTCGATTGACTAAGGAATTTAATTAAACATCTTGGTAAAAATGAGTGGGTCAACACACTTGCGTTTACTTCGTCGGTTAATTTTTGGACTTAGTCAGTTGAGATTCGATTTCATTCTTATGGATGAAATCTTAGGATCGTGTATGATCATTTTCGTTAGATCACATGTGTTGTATGTCTTTTGTACATCGATGTGGATCACTCTCTTTGGGGTGTGAAGCCACCACGTTGTAAGACGAAAAGCTTAGTGGGGTGTGAAACCACCTCGTCGTAAGACGAAAAGTTTAGCGAGGTGTGAAGCCACCTCGTCGCGAGACGGAATGCTTAGTCAACTCTCTTTAGGGTGTGAAGCCACCACGTCGTAAGACAAAAAGATTAGTGAGGTGTGAAGCCACCTCGTCGTAAGACAAAAAGCTTAGCGAGGTGTGAAGTCACGTCGTCACGAGACGAAATATGTAGTCAACTCTCTTTGGGGTGTAAAGCCACCACGTCTTAAGATGAAAAGCTTAGTGATCAGGTGTGAAACCACCTCGTCGTAAGATGAAAAGCTTAGCAAGGTGTGAAGCCACCTCATCGCGAGACGAAATGCTTAGTCAACTCTCTTTGGAGTGCGAAGCCACCACGTTTAAGACGAAAAGCTTAGTGAGGTATGAAGTCACCTCGTCGTAAGACGAAAAGCTTAGCGAGGTGTGAATTTACCTCGTCGCGAGACTAAATGCTTAGTCAACTCTCTTTGGGGTGTGAAGCCACCATGTCGTAAGTCGAAAAGCTTAGGGAGGTGTGAAGCCACCTCGTCATAAGACGAAAAGATTAGCAAGGTGTGAAGCCACCTCGTCGCGAGACTAAATGCTTAGTTAACTCTCTTTGGGGTGTAAAGCCAGCACGTCGTAAGACGAAAAGCTTAGTGAGGTGTGAAGCCACCTCGTCATAAGACGAAAAGCTTAGTGAGGTGTGAAGCCACCTCATCGCGAGACAAAATGCTTAGTTAACTCTCTTTGGCGTGTTAATCGATCACGTCGTTTAGATGAAAAGCTTAGCAAGGTGTGAAGCCACCTAGTCGCAAGACGAAATGCTTATTTGATTCTCTTTGCGGTGTCGGACTACCTTGTTGAAAGAAAAAAAGTTCCATGTGATGAATTACAAACTCGTGGTGAACAAAGTTGTTTATCCTTCCACCAAGTTGAAGACTAGTTGATTTGGTGACTTTCGATTTAGAATCAGCCATTTCTTTCTTTTGGCTACTTCCATGTTCGTGAATGTTCAAACTCTTTCCTTGAAGAGTAACCCTTCTTTGCATGCTTAATTGCACACGGGCTTGCGATGATTTTTAGAAATGAATTAGTCTAATCACTTATAGGTCCATATTTTATATTCCAAGAGAATCATCCATCTTCAGAATCCCTTATTGGTAATGCAGATTCTAGTTGTTCTTAACGATTCTAATTTAGACTCGTTAACTTCCTTATGATTCTAAAATTTTCACAGTTATGAGAATGACATCAAGGACAATGAGTTTCTATGGTTCACATTACACGTGAATTTTCTAGAATGTTTGCACCCATTTTAGGATTACCACCTTAATGGGTAATTGAGTTTAGAGTTGTTTATCATTTCCGTAGCTCAATCTAGTTGTGCTTAAGTCATTCCACTAGTTGACTTAGCAATTGCGTTTGGAATTGTTTATCATTTCTGTAGCTCAATCTAGTTGTGCTTAAGTCATTCCACTAGTTGACTTAGCAATTGCTTTCCGCTAACTCTTTATTATCGTGCTTGCTTTGTCATTGGGGTTAACAAATATTCTATTTTATTTTGTTAACCTTAATGAACCAAGGTTTCGTAATCATAACCTGACTGGTTTGATCTCGTTCTCCTTAGTATCATCCTTGTGAATTTGAAAACCAAAAGTTTTCAAGTTTTATGAAATTCTTCTAACTTCTACTATTTTATCATGCTTACACGATTTAGAAGTTGTTCGTGAAAAATTAGAGGACGTGCTAATATTTCAAATTTGAGAATTTTGGGGTTTATTGGAAACTTAAAAGTTTCGATTTAATTATTTTTGAAATATTAGAGAACGCGCTAATATTTCCTATTTAGGGTGTATAACCCAGATTTTTATTTTATGATCTTGTTTCCCCAACGAGATCGCTTATCCTTTTCAATTTATGGAAATTCTAATTTATTGAAACCACTTGGGGTTAACATAAGTTAGTTTCTCGTATGTATTCGTGACTTTTATTTGAACATTGTACATGTTTAAACTTAAGTTATATAGTGATTTATAAATCAAAGTTAAAATTTTATAAAGTTATTCAAAAGTTAATTTTTGAATTAATCTTTTTTTTAACAGAAAGGAATTTATAATGTAACAAAAAAGGAGAATCTAGTCATTCTGCAACGACTCACAAAATCAATTTTCATGTAATGCAGAAACCATGCACACACACGAACAAAAGAGACAGAACAAAAAAATGTGAAACCAAGAAACGTAAAACCACCAAGAGCAAGCAAAGCATCAGTCAAAGAAGAGGAATCATCAGCAGTTGGGCGCCAAAGCAAAGAATGGCGATGAAGAAAACCCCAGCTCCACAAAAAACGTGCATAGCGCTAGTGTTAAGGAAAAGTCTCCAAGAAAGGCCGAAATTTTGAGTCAGTCTATCTTTAAAAATATCTTGTTGATGTGCGGTTGTTATTTATATTGAGTTTTTCCTTAAGTAATTATGAGGACGCAATTTCTTTAGGGGGGAAGTCTGTAACAACCTGCTTAATTTATGCTTGTTTAATTAAGAGATTTATTTAAATTGTCGAATCTTGAGTTTGACTTCAAACCCAAGATTTTTGACTTTGTTGAAAACGGATGAATTTGGACTCGAAAACACGTCCATTGAGTTCAGAATGTCATTTACAACAGTGACACGACCCGAACTTCCCCGGTAAGGAAAGCCCGGATGGCGTTGAGGACAAGGCAAATCAGAACGCAGACGGAAGAACATTTCATTGTTATTACAACAATTCCATCAGATACAAGAATATACAGAGTATAAATGAATAAATTACATTCAACAAATATCAGAGATTTAAATTACATTTAAATACATCGCAGCGGAAAATAATACGAAAGCACAACTAGAAGTAATGCACGGATACAGAGCTTTCCGAGCATCGTTCCAGCTGTAAATCAGGATCCTGTGAATATAAATCTGCAAAACCAAAACTACTAGCTGCCCGTGTCGAAAATAAGGGCACCCAGAGTTTAGGTTAAAACAATAAACTCCAGGTCAGTCATGTGACTGGTGTGAGAACTAAAACAGTTATTAATCTTTATTTTTAAAGTTCAGTAAATCAAGGGACCACGCCGTATAACACGGAACGGGTTTCCTCCCAAGAATACCAGTGCATAAAATAAACAGCGAAATGCTAAATAAAGGAAAATGAAGCTGTTATAAGACCCAGGTCCCATCACACAATGCAACGCAAGCCGGAGGATAGGGTTTTTACCTTATAACAGCCAAAGCATGCTTGATACGTTTAAAACACATTATTTGATACTATTATAGGTGTATAGTGTCAAAACAATTTCAATCATAAATATAAATCATAGACGGCATAAGCGCCCCATCCCACTATGTCGCCATACTAGGCTCTACAAATAAAACCGAAACACACGTATTGGAAATTGGATTCAATCATGAGTCGAGGCAAGGGGCAAGCTCCTCTCCGTTCGAGACACTCTAGCAAATGTCTCGGGACCCCACTTTGATTCTTGGAATCGGCTGGGCCGGTCCTCTCTTACTTTTGAGGATTGGCAATTCCTGAACACACGTTTCCCGGTCCTTACAGACCTATATCCGTGGCGCCTCGTATCCAACAACCACACAAGTGAAAAGTATATAAATGTCAGGGCTGGTAGGTCACTGACACTACCCTAGCTAGAAAGAAACGTCGTGCTCTCCCAGCGGTCCATCTCCCGTTTTTGACTCATACCGAGGTGTGAGGCTGGCGAATTCACGTTATACACAAAGCTACGCCACACAGGCCGTGCTTTGATCATCAACCACAAGACTCTGCTTTTCAATACAAGCCTTGATCAATTGCCACTTACGCGTGCCACACTGGCAATTCACTCCATGCGACTGATGTCCATCGATATACAACCTCTGAGCTCGTACGTCTCAGAGAAGGGCGTTAAGCAAGAGAATAAATTCTCCGCCGCCAAACAGATGTATATTTAATAGAGATCAATCAACACAGAATAAAATCCAATGTCAGACACACAATCCATTTACAAGTTCGCTCTGGGTCTGAACGAAACCGGAGGCACTTTCCTCGCATAGTCATCCATCTCCAAGTACGTCTAGACGATCACCAACTGTTTCCCTCATCTTGGGTGTACAGCCCAATCGAGATCATCAGTAATCACCCAAACGATGTGAAGACTTCCGGTCTTCAACCACCGTCTTCATCTTCGACATCTCGTCGAATCGGTTATTCAGAATGGGTATAAACCCGGACTTTTTGAATAACCCACGTATATGATAAACAAATGTTACACAAAAACAACAAATGTCTCATTCCAATTCAGAATATTCTTTTATTCACAAAATCACATTTTTAGGGAATAGGTTCCCATTAATTTTATCCAAGATAAATTCTTCTAAATTTATTCTTTAATCTTCCTTTGAATATCATTTCAAACCATGTTATGGTTTTCCAAACTAGTCGGGATTAGCGAACCACACCGAAGTAATTATTTATTTTATTTCCCAATCCCAACCTATTCATCCCATGGAGCAAAACTGGTAATACTCCATATCTAACACCACAGTGTTATCGGTAAAATTTATTACCGTTTCACGTTCAAATCTAATTAAAGATTTAACTATCGCATTGGAGCAAAACTGGTGGTACTCCATTCTCGATCACCTTTCAGATTTGATAATTTAAATTATCAATTCACATTTCAATCTAATTAAAGATTCGTTAAAACTCCACTTAGTTTTAATCCTTTCAAAAATCAATATCCTGTCTTTAATTGGGTTAAAGAACCAATGTCATTTAAAACACGATTCACGATAAACCCAAAATCACACTCTATTGTTAATCGGGTTAAAGAACAGGTGTTGTTCAAAACACCGCTCACGATAAACCCAAAAACCAATTCAAATTCAATTCCAATTAAATATTATTTAATTGATACAGTTCATTAAATCTAAATAGAAAGATTTAATCTTTTTCTCTATTGGCTTAAGAACAGTGTCAATGAAGACACCATTCACGACAAACCCAAATCACATTTGATATTAAATAGAAGGCTCTGAATAGAAAATATACCGGCTTATATTCAATATCAAATCCTGAAACCAACAAATATCGTATTGGAAATAACGATATAAAATATATCTTTCAAATTCCCATAACCATATATGTATAGTCACGAAATCCAACATCGAAATATTCCGAAGATAATTTCGATTCAAATCCAGTCCAATTCACATATTGGGAATATTGATTATTTTTAAAATCACTTTCAAATTCAATTTATTTATTTCAAAAATAAATTTATTTTAATTCTAGTTCAAAACTAGTTCATTTCGACAAAAATCTATTTTTATCTTTTCAAATGTGGAATTTTTCATCCCAGTTCTTTACAATTCACATATTATGATTTTACACAAATTATTAATATTTTTAGTAATTTTATCAAGGCCCGTACAGTCAATTTCCATCAATGGCCATCGAACTGCACTTACAGTGACCTTTTCCAAATTTGATTTGGACATAATTCCAAATCCAACAGTTAGATTTCAAATTTCTAATATTCATTGGAAATCTCTTTTCGATACGAACCCAACGGTTCTGGTTTTAGGAGAATCCGACGGTCGGATCTCCCGTAATGTCAATTCGAAGTCAATGGTCGAAATTCATGAACTGCCGCGCCGCGGCGCGTTCTATTCAGGCCATTATATATAATATATATATATATATTATATTATATATTTCATCGATTTCCTTTTAAAACGTATTTTATGAATCGTTTTAAATTCGTTTTCAAAACCATTTCAACTCTATATTCAATTTCTAATCAAAATTGAATATTTCATATCGTGATAATATTTTCAAAACGTTATATTTTGAAATCACTACCTTTTCTATATTCATTATAAAAAACGAATATAATCGATATAAATATCGTTCACGTTAAAATAGCGCAACTATAATCAACACGGCTTTATATATTTCAATAAATTCGTTATTCTATTCAACAAATGAATATTTATTCTATTCAACACATGAATCTATATTTCTTTCAACACATGACTAATCTCAACACATGAGTACTATCAACACACAACTATTTTTGTTATGTAAAATATTTTCTAAAATTATGGTATCTATCGTTTGATTTTTAATTAGACTCCTACTGGAAAGTAGTTCTAATTTTAAATATGATAAAGATGTTAATTTTATTATTAAAATATTTTACTCAACAAATGAATAGTTTCAACACATAAATATTCTCAACACATGAGCATTTTTATATTCAACACATGTATTTTCTTTTATAATATTCATTATTCTCCCGATTGGAATGAGGCCCAATCAATCACCATATAATGTTAATTATATGGATTCCATACAACACATGTATATAATAGCAATGATAAACAATCAACCATCATCCAAGGTGCACCACACAACTGCATAAGCATCAAATATAAATAATTAACGCTTACACAGCCTGTCGACCAATCGATCAACATACAATTAAATAATTGGGATTAGTGTACGCCAAATATCATCCCAACACCCATGTGGGGTTTCAAATCAACAAACACAGATTTTTATTTGTGCAGTTGGGCGATGTGTAAAATTTATCGACCCAATCAATATCAGTCAAATCAGTGCATATAAACAAATCGGCCGATTTGTTTATAAATATTTATTTATTCACTTTCACGTTAAAAATTATATTTTTAACGATAAAATTATATTTTTAACGATAAAATATTTTTAACTATATAAATATTTTATTTCCTTTCAACACAAGAATATTTTATTATTCAATCATTCCACAACACAATCAATTTTCACAACACATCAATCAAACAAACAAGCCATCCACGGTCTGTGGATGACGGGTGTCGGGTGCTGCTAAGCACCTTCTGCATCCTAGTATATATATATAACTAGAAAAAGAAATTTAAAGTGAGAAGTTCTCACCAAAGATAATCCAACTCCCAGACACTTCTTATGTAGAACATCTTCACCGTGCTCGCCTTTCATCACTTTCGTTGCCCGTAGCCACTACATATATAAAAATCATATTTTTATATTGTTGCTATGTATATAAAAATTCTATTTTTTACATCGTTACTATATAGATAAAAATTCTATTTTACATCGCTACGATATAGATAAAAATTCCATTTTTATACCGCTATTATATAGATAAAAATTCTATTTTTACACCGCTACTATATAGATAAAAATTCTATTTTTACACCGATATTCATACAATAAAGATTATATTTTTATCACGCTATTCTCTACATAAAGGTTTCGACTTTTCAAATATAAAGATTTCGCCTTTTCAAATATAAAGATTTTGCCTTTATCATCTATATAATATAAAAATCGTATTTTGAATACTTCTACTTTGTAAAAATTATATTTTTATTGTCTCTACTTTATAAAAATCATGTTTTTGTATTCGCTACTATATAAAAATCATATTTTTAATATGCTACTTATATAAAAAATTATATTTTAATCTTTCTAAATATTCAATCTTTACATGATATAAATCCATTCTTTCTTCCTAGTTTTAGAATAGCAATTTAAAATAGAAATACTTACATATAACTTTCGCTGGAGGAGCCCTAAATCAGCGGTGCCAGTGTCGGAATCTTGAACGGAGGAGGGGGGATTGCTGTTGGCGCGCAGGTCAGGGAGGAGGTGGAAGAAGAAGCAGCGGAGGCGGCAGCAGCAGGAGGAGGGGGCGCGGTGGTGGAGCATGTGCCAGGGGGATTTTGGGTGTGCGGTTTTTTCCAGAGGAAGAAGAAGAAGAAGAAGGAGAGGAGGAAGAAGGAGAAGGGGGAGGCGGCGCGGTGGCCCCGCCTTGGGCGGCGGCGGCGATCGATTGGGGGGGGGGGGGGGGGGTTGGATCGCGATGTCTTCTGGTTTTTTTTCCTCTTTGAAGAATAACGACGATGGGGGGGGGGGAGGGGGGGTGTTGAGAGGGAGTAAGGAGAGGAGAGAGGTATTTTTTTAATTAATTTATTTTCAAAAGGTTGGCTTTTTCATTTGACCTCTAAACGAGGCCCACCGCCTGTCGTCCCTAGCGTTTTACCCCCATTCCGAACACAATGGGATATGTATCGCAGGCTGATTCGATTGTTTCGATCAGTTTTCGTCATAATCAACATATAACTCTATATATTGAATTTGAACGCACATTTCAATTTACCGGGGTCACGTACTAACTCTATAAATCCCAGAAAAATATTTACTAACTTCGTATTGACGATACGGTCCTAACAAAACTAATTTCATCGAATTCTGAGGCCATTGGAAAAATGGCCAATTTCCAGTCGATTAAAATCAACTAAAACTGGTCAAACGCGTTTTCCTTTGCCACACTCACATATTGATTCGAAAAATTATGAAATTTGAAACCTAACAATAATTTGACATCCCGGTCCCAACAAAAGTGGTTTCGTCGAAATCCGAGGTCGTTTGCAAAATTTCCATTTTTAAGGGCCTGAATTCCATAGCGACTATTCAGAATTTTCAACTGGACATATCTTTTGATTCCCGCTATGAAATCTCAATTTTTCGGATTCATTGGAAAGATATCCTCAATTAGATCCTATTAATTTTGGTTTTGCTAAAATCCGGTTTATTTTGCACCCGGTATATTCAATTGAAATTTGAAATCGAATTATCGAACTACCGCGCCATTTTCAATTCCTTTTATAATTATATATAATTATTATATTCTAACGACGATGTATATAAATATATACGTTCGATTCTATTCAAAATAAATTTCTCGTCGATATTATTCAAAATAATCTATTTTAAATATTCAAAATTCGCTGAAATTGCCAAAATAAAAATTTTAAATTGGCTCGCATTTCCGGGTTGTTACAAATAGTTTAAGTATAAACGTCGATACCTTTGAAGTTGGGTGAAATTTGGTACTTTTATCATTTGGGTGTATGACCAAAATATCACATTTTGCATACAGATGAATTTGGACTCAAAACCACTTCCATTGAGTTCAAAATGTCGTTTAAGTGATCAAAAACTATAAACTTCAAATATTTTGAGTTCGTGAAATTTGACACTTGGGTTGGGTCTTGGTTTAGCTAGCCTAGCCCACCTTAAAACACCCCCATCGGCCCACTTCTCATCATTCCACTTTAAAACTTCAAAGAGAATGGAAATGGGGAAAGGAATGGGAAATTAAAATTCCTTAAACCCTAGCTTAATTTTGTAGCTCCAATTCGTATTGAAATCAAGTGCTAAAGCTTGGGTAAGCTTCTCCATCTTCCTCTTCGTCATCTCCAACTCCATTCCTCTTTAATTTCCGAAATTCCTTTGACCTAATTCTTAGGAAACTCAATTGTTTGTGTTTAGATTGGAAATTTGCATGTAATATTGGAAGAGAGGTTATTTTAGCTAAGTTTTAGATTAATTTCTTCTCCTAGCAAGCAAGTGTGAGATCTTTATGAACCCACATCTGTTCCATAAGCCGTTGGCTTGTAAAAGTGTAATCTAGTATACATTTGAGTTTACATATGCTAGTAAATTGGTTAGATTAGTGTAAATTAGCCGATCTCATGAGTTTATGTTTAATTGAATTGAAAATATACATAGGAAATTATTCACACGATCGAATGCATATGCTGAGTTGTTTTGGCGATTTTGTGAAGCTCCGTTGTCCACTGGCAAGTTCTAAGACTTCGCAATTCGCTTATATCACATTTGATTGCTTAGGTTTAATATTATGCTCATTTTAGAGCTTAAAACCAAAATCATTGCATTCAGGTTCAATGAGTTGATACCGTGATCATTAGAGGCCTCTTTGACGTTAAGAAGTGTTCACGAGACTCGAATGATCACGCACGATTGATGGTGCTTAACCGGGAGGGTCAAAACCCTCCCTATCTGACCTAGGAAACAACCCAGACTCGGACCAGTCGACTGTTCGATTCAGACCAGTCGATTGGTGGTCTGCCTAGGTAACACCCCAGGTACAGACCAGTTGACTGGTCTGAAATGGACCAGTCGACTAGTTTTGGCTGTGGACCAGAGGGGGCCCGATCCACAGTCTAGATTGATCCGTGCTCTTTTCCGGTCGGAGCCCGAACCGTTTGGTCTTCTCTGTGACTTTTCAGTTTCTCTAATTCATAGATTCAACAGCTTGATTATTGACCTTTGATGGACTTTCCATTGATTCGTGGTGAACCAATTTATAATCGATAGTCGTGAGGTTTAATTTACATTATTAAAACGTGAATTCTTCGTTCGATCGCTATTACACGAGATTTGCCACTTTAAAACTATATAAAAAGGGTTTTAAAATTATTAGTAGATACAAATCTTTTACTAAGCAGTTTCAAATTCTAATTTATTATAAAGTTATTTTCCAAATTGTTTTACTATCTACTAGTATATGATTTCATAAACCTTTTCCTTGTTCGTATGAGAAATCTATTTAAATGCTTTAGTAAAAACAAGGACTATGACCCCTTGTGTTTGCTTCGACGGTTAATCCTTGGAGTCGTTTGATTGAACCGTGTGGCAATGATCGTTTCGTATTTCTAGTGTAATATACAACTCGTTCGTAAATATTCGTGTAGAGCAAGTGGTTATAGGACATGTAGCTTGAATCTTATATTTACTAGCTTGGTGTATTTTATACTATACTTGATTAGTTCTGTTCAATTCGACCTTCGGGTCACATCGATGACCTTCGGATCATCCTGAGGAGCTTCGGCTCATGCGATCTTCAGATTCTTGATGATCTTTGGATCATCCTGAGGAACTTTGGTTCATTTTGGTTGAGTCTTTGGACTCCCATTATTCATTGGTTGAGTTTTCGGACTCCCATGTTGACTTTGTCGAGCCTTCTGACTCCCACATTGATTTTGATGAGTCTTTGGGCTCCAGCAATGACTTAGGTCTTTCCCTTCTTCGGAAACTTCGAGATTTTTTAATTTATTGATTTCTTTGATCTTATTTTTATTGACATATGTGCTGTCAATCTCATATTGATATTAATTTATCAATCTTATTTTTATTGACATATGTGATGTCAATCTCGTATTGATATAAGTTTATCAATCTTAGTTTCTTTGTTATTTAGATATCCTTATATAGTATCGAGATTTCTTCGGCATATTTTCTAGACATATCGAGTCTTCACATTTTACATGTGAAAATTGTTGTTATTTTATATATGTCATTTTCTATTTATATCTCTATTTCTATCTCAGTTTATTATGATGAGTACAACTAGACTGATCTTTTTATTTTTTACTTTTAAATAATACTCAGGTCAAACCAAGTATTACATGTGCCTCTCCTCGACTGTAGCATGGGCTAATCTTCCTTTTGGTTAAGTGCACTTGTTTTTGTATTTTTATCTTTCATGTATTTGAGATCGTGACTCTTATGTGTACATATTCTTTTGTGTTGTACATGTATTTTTTGTTTTATGATATAGTGGATCTTGCATGACCACTTATATTATGACCACCACTTTTGTAGTATTATTCATATCTATTTCCACCTTTGTGATATGAATATCTGTGTTTGACTCTGATTATATTGTTATGTATTTCATATTACTTTCCAAATTATATACAGCCACTACGTAGTAGATTTGAACTTGATTTAGATATGTCGGATTTCCTCATGAGATTTAAAAATAAGAATCACATTATCCGATATGCTTAACACTCATTCAAAGCTAATATATGGATGGTCGCTTTTAATAGCCTTATTCTTCGGGTTAGTTGACATCATTGCTTGTAATGGCATTGGCTAACGCGAGTATAGAGGTGGGGCGTTACATGTTTCATCCTTATCCATGAAGCATTCTTCATCCTTCCTCCTATATATACATAGGAATTGGTTCATATTTTCAACACACACAAGAAGAAAGCTCTCTCCATCTATTATTTTCAATAAGATCTCTATTTTCCATATCTATTATAGGGTGAGAAAGTTGTATTAAGTTGTGTATTTCTTCTTATATTGTACCTCCTCTTGAAGTGAAGAAATAAAAGATTGTTGGGTCTGAGGACGAAGGCATAGCCAAACTCGTTATATTGGTGTGTTCATTTCCTTTTCTATTTCTGTTTTTCTCTATAATTTGAGTCATTTGTTTGTTTTTTATCATCTTTGATGGATGGGCATTGTTGAGATTGTCGACAGGCTAGATTATTGGATGTTCTGCTTCTGTTGCCCAAACCACTGGTTTTACACTACAATAAAGAGCTTGTGGTTGCCTTGCCTTCTTTTCCTTGTTTAGATTGAGGTAAATTTGCTCTGTCAGATCAAATCATGAGCTTAAAAAATATGTTGCTACGAGAAGATGATGACCGGCTATAGGTGAAAATTAAAATATTTACGATTTGATGAAAAATCGCCTTTCTCTCCTTTATTTCTTCTTACTGCTGTGAGCAATTTTCAAGATCTCAAAACGTTACGACTTCAATCTAAATTTTCATATTGTAGAATACACGATATAGCTACTAAGCAGTACCTTTGAAAGTCATTATTTAAAAACAAAGTACTATCGGCAATAAGCATTTCAAATTTCTATTTTGTAATTTTATCATCTAAATTGAGATTTGGATTAAGCGGTGAAATTGGTGTTTTCTTCCCCATAGTTTCCTAGGAGTTACAAAAAATGATCTACGGTCTTCTAGCAGAAAATGATAGTTCTTAACTTGTCAAAAGTATAATAATATTCAGGTTTCTTTTTATTTAAAAGTTAGTTGGAAAAGAACATACTATTATTTTTTGTGCCTCATTCCCATTTACCGTTGCACATGAAATCCGATAATCCTAAAAAAAAAAATGTTCCTGCAGAGGTTTCCTAGATGGATTGGCACTCCCATCGTCCTTGTTATCTACTCCATGTGCGTTTATTACCTACTGGGTTTTGTTACGGGTCTATTTGATTATTCTATTGTTTGGCTTTCTGTCGCTTGTTGTTGATCCTGCGCAGGAAACCTAATCTGATGGTTCGACGCTGCCAACAGTGGCTCCGATGAGTTTAAGCCCTTCATTAGACAGCTTCCTGAATTTATATTTTGGTTCTCTATAACAAAATCCATTAGCATTGCATTTGCTATGACCTTCTCAGTATTTGATGTAGCAGTGTTTAGACCCATACTTCTCTTTTACTGGATTGTTCTATTTTTCCTGACCTTGAAGCGCCAAATTCTGCACATGATCAATTATAAATATGTTCCTTTCAGCATTTGGTAACATAAATACACCGAAAAGAAAGCTGCCACTAGCGAATTAGTTTAATCAAAAGAAAAGCTTATTATTCTATTGATGATTAGATCGTGATAACCATAGACTTGTTAAGTTGATGAGGTTTTCCATGCTATATTTATTTGAAAATGTTGTTTGAATTTGCCACTTCATTTTTTGTGGCTTTTATACTTTTCTTAACAAAAAATACTATTATTTTTAACTTTTTGCTACAAATTTTGCAATTTGAGGAGTGAATATGCTTCCCACCTGCATATATTTAACAATGCAATATTACATTTGATTTGCTTATTATGCTTTTTGTATAATTTAGTGTGAAAAATCATTTTCAAGTACATGTATGATCTATTTCTATCCCATACCAAAATTTAAATATGTTTTTTTAGTTAAACTTATAAATATGGTTGTGATCAACTTCTTTTGCAAATCTAGGTGGCCTGTCACAAGAAGCACACTCTTTACTTTCACATTGAGGAGCAATTCACAATGAAAGATTGTTAGCTTGCATTGCATCTCAACCTGACCAATCTGGAAGAGATGATGGGTTAGTTTTCACATGTTTACAATTTTTTTGTTCAGCATATTTATGGAAATTTATCAATGTCGTTTCTTAAATTTACCAAGACTCGAATGCTATTTGTTTGAAAAAAAACTTCAATGGTTTCATTTATATCATGAAACTTTAGGGACCTAGTGAAAGGGGTTTTGGATTGTGCACGATCATTTGTTTCTTTTGAACCATAAATTTTTGTGTTCATCGGTTACATGATTATTAATGAGTTCGAACCATTTTTTAAGCAAAGCTAATTTGAAAAAAAAATTAATATCTTACTAATAAAGCTACCAAATTGAGTCAAATTTATCATATACTTGCTGTAAGAATATTCTTCAGTTTGGTATTTTTTTCATATAATAAATTTTAATATTTTATTTTCTTATATCGTAATTTCTTAATGTATTTTTTCCATATGTTTCCTATATTTATTTCTTATTATGTTTGTACTTTGTAATGCATTCTTACTTGTCTTTCTATTTTTATTCAAGATCAGATACATATGTGAGCGAAAAGAGCTCGAGTTTTACATTAAGAAGCTATAGAAGAAGAAGGGCAAGGATGCTACTACTTAACTTTCTATATTTACTTGAGGGAATGGCTATTTTTTGCTATAGTTTAGTTGGTGATGTGAATGACTACTTTAGATTTTTTTGTTGGTTATGTATCGTATTTTGAGTAGTGCAA
This sequence comes from Allium sativum, assembly GCA_030737875.1. Classification (NCBI taxonomy): domain Eukaryota; kingdom Viridiplantae; phylum Streptophyta; class Magnoliopsida; order Asparagales; family Amaryllidaceae; genus Allium; species Allium sativum. The sequence goes on along the minus strand of CM060926.1, from coordinate 7,013,458 downwards.
AATTAGAGATTTGGGCAGCGGAATACAAATAAAACCAATGATCTAGTCTGTCAACAATTTCAACAATGCCAAAATAGTAAAATTAAGTGGCAAAAATTATAGAGAGAACAAAAACAGAAAAGAGAGGAAAGGACACACCCATATAACGTGGTTCAGATATGAATATTCTACGTCCACGGAGACCCAACAACTTTTATTTCTCAATGAAGAAATGAGTACATAAGATTACAATAGAGAGAAGATTAATGGTGGATTGCTTGCATTCATACAATAACATGACCCCTATTTATACAGAGAGATTCCTTGGAGATAAATAAGAGAAGTTTCTAGATTACTTGGACATGAAGAAAAATAAGTATAATATCTTCCTTGATTTGATTGGAGCATAAATGTTTGGCGCAATCATGGTCTCAATCTCTTTCTCTGAGTAAATTGATTCTTCATTAATTGATTGATTGGCCTGTTATTTTTCTTTCAAAAAGAAAACTTCTTCTTTTATCTTTCCATATACGAGCGAATAATTAATTGACAATCAATCAATTTCTTTCCTTCTCTACAAATATTTAAATCATAAATTTAAACACTCCACCTTGATTCAAATATGGCAATATTTCTTCATCATCTCATCTTCAACAATCAACATAGAAGTTGTTGGGCCCAGCGCGCCATGGCACTCAAGTAACAGGAACCAAACTGATCAAGTTAGAGCAATGCTCAAACTTGTCCTTTGGAAGTGACTTGTTCATCATATCTAAAGGATTATCCGAAGTACCCACCTTCAATAATTTGATCTTGCTTTGTTCTTCCTCAAGGATAAGAAAGAAACCTCTAACATCAATGTGCTTTGTCCGTGAACTACAAGCCTAATTCTTAACAAGATGAATCGCACTCTAACTGTCTGAAAATAGCTCCACTGTCTGCTATGCCATTGAAAGATCATCCAACAATTGAAGTAAGTACATTCCTTCCTTTGTTGTTCCACAATCGATATTAACTCTGCTTCAGTAGTTGACAAAGCTACGATAGACTGCAACTTTGATCTCCACGAAATCGGGCCCATCCCAAGTGTAAAAACATAGTCCGACACCGACTTCCGTCCATTTCTATCCCCAACATAATCTGAATCACATTATCCTCTAAGAGAGATGTCTCCATCTACTCCACCATATAATAATTTAACTGAAGTAGTGCCACGAAGATATCTGTGTATCCACTTCGCTGCTTGCCAATGAATTTTGCCTGGGTTGGACATATATCTGCTAACAACACCAACTGCATGAGCTATATCAGGCCTTATGCATACCATAGCATACATAAGGCTTCCAACCGCACTAGAATAAGGAATACTACGCATATCCCTTTTGTCTTCATCTGATGTAGGACACATATCTTTGGATAGCTTGAATTGAGAGCCTAATGGAGTAGCCACCGGTTTAGCATTCTTCATGCCGAATCGAGATAGGACTTTCTCGATGCATTGAGTTTGAATGAGCCTCAAAACTCTTTGCTTTCTATCCCTTTGAATCTCCATCCCCAAAATTCTCTGTGCCTTTCCCAAATCTTTCATCTCAAAATCCTTACTGAGCTCCATCTTCAACTCCGACATTTTAGACATGCTCTTAGATTGCTATCAACATATCATCAACATAAAGTAACAAATAGATGATGTCATCGTTACATTTTTAAAATAGACACATTGGTCCTTAAAGTTTCTAGAGTAACCATGTGAGATCATAAACTTATCAAATTTCTTATACCACTTTCTAGGAGACTTTTTTAAGCCATAAAGAGATTTGTTAAGTTTATAAACATAACCTGGCCTGTTGCTATCATTGAACCTCTCTGGCTGCTATAGGTAAATGTCCTCCTCAAGATCATCATGCAAGAATGTTGTCTTGACATATAGTTGTTCCAACTCCTTGTCGAAGTGAGCAACTGATGCCAAAAGAATTCGAATGGAAGTGTGTCTAACAACTGGAGAAAAAATATCATGATACTCCACTTCTTTCTTCTGAACATAACCCTTCGCCACTAATCTTGCTTTGTAACTTAAGTCACACCTGCCACCATCTTTCACCTTATAGATCCATTTACATCTAATTGCTCTCTTGACAGAAGGAAGTGGCACTGAATCCCATGTGTGATTTTTGTGCAAAGACTCAATCTCCTCCTCCATTGCTACTAGCCAACCGGGGCTATCAACTGAACTAATGGCATCTCTGTAGTCTCTTGGTTCATCATGCTTAATGCATAAGCAGCCATGTCATCAAAGTCAATATCTTCAATGCTTAATCCCACTAATTCATCAAGCCATGTAGGTCTTTTCTTCTCTATCGTTGGTCGAGTTTAAATTTGAGCTCCACCTTGAGATTGATCTTCTGTCTCTTCCCTGTCAACCACGGTGTCATCAGAATCACCATTTTTACTCGTATGGAAGTCTGATGATCTGTCTTGTGTTTGGTATTCTGAATTTGTCCACTCAACATCATCATTAACTGAAGAAGAAGGCTCCACCTTCAACATAGCCTTCTCATCAAATGTAACATGTCTGCTAATAACAATCTTCTAGGTAGTAGGACATCATATCCTATACCCCTTAATTCCTTTCATATAGCCAAGAAAAATACACTTGTGCGATCTTGGATCCAACTTCCCTTTGATCTCATGCACATAAGCTGGACAACCAAGCGCTCTGATAAAGGAATATAATACAGGCTCCCCCTTCCACACTTCTTCAGAAATCTTCATATCTATGGCGGTAGAAGGTGTGCGGTTGATAAGGAAAACCGCCATAGATAATGCTTCTGCCCAAAATCTCTTATTTAATCCCATAGTCATCTGTAAGCAACGAGTTCTTTCCAACAAAGTCCGATTCATTCTCTCTGAAACCCCATTTGACTGAGGGTCTCCAGGTGTGGTGTAGTGTCTTTTGATTCCCTCAAACTCACAAAATTTGATGAATTTTTGAGAAATGAATTCACCACCATTATCTGAACGAAGAACCTTCACTTTCTTTCCAGACCGCTTCTCAACAAGAGATTCCCAACTTTAAAACCTATCAAAAGTTTCATCTTTGGACTTCATAAAGTAAACTCATACTTTTGTAGAAAAATCATCCACAACTGAAACAAAATACCTGGGTCCTCCACAAGATAAGCATGGTGCGGGACCCCAAACATCAGTATGAACATACTCTAAAACATCTTTAGACTTATGCTCTGCAATGCCAAAAGAAACCATCGTCTGCTTTCCAAGTATGCATCCTTCACAAAAGTCAAATTTTGAACGACGAACACCATCAATCAAGCCTCGCTTTCTCTGAAACACCCCACCTCCGTTAAGGTCACTCAAAAAGGGAATGCCTTAACTTCGATGGAGCATTATAGGTAAAAGACACGGAAAATTTACAAGATAGAAGTATAAGCAGCGAAAAATAAAACTAACTTTTATTTCATACGGGGTTCAATACAAACAAAAACCATTACAGTAAATTGTCTCAACATAACTTCCAAAACATTCCATCATAATCTCTGTCTTGATTAAAACATAACTAAGCATATAACATAAGTAAAATTGCATAAATCCCCAAGTCTAGTGTGTCCAAAGCCATAGCCAAAGATAATAGTTTCCAAGCCGTACATCACAGAGTCTTCAAGCTTGGAAAGATGAACGGTCCAAATTAAGCTGAGCTATTCCCTCACTGGCTACCGGGGGGGGACGGAAGGAAAGAAAACGAAAGTAAAATGGGTCAGACATAAGTCTGAGTAAGTCTAGTGACTTTTCAGCGTGTGAATAAGGAAAAGGGTCATGTTAGGAATAAACTGAAAATAGGACAGTACCAGAACAACAAACTAACATAAAGCTATATAAGGCAGGATAACCGAATATACATCGCACTCATGTTTAATTCTCTCCACCTATTTATACTTGTCCAACTAGCACCATGTGTTCATGGTGAAATGATTCCCTTATATCAATCAGCTCCTACTCACATACATTTATCACGTGTGTCCTTCGCCCCCTCCCCCCCCCCCCCCCCGCTTGATCGTAGATACCTGTGCTAGTCCCACCATGGGGTGTATCAAATCCTATGGTGCCAGCCCGACACGATTCAAGATGCACAGTGTATGACTACTGATGCCTAGTGCCTGCTTTTTCAACTCCGGAGTACGTGCACGCCCGATACTCCACCGAAACCTACACTGATGCACCACCGCCGATATTTTTGACCGCTTATAATCAGCCCAGTAATCGTACCCTACCCTGCCTAGTTCAGGGTCCCATGATACATCTACGTGGGTTACTACTGAAATGGGTCCCCGTTACTAGGGTTGTTCCAACCGACATGTTAAATTGGTTAAGTGTCCAAATTCACCTAACCCCACCCATCAGTTTAGCTAACATGTTGAATTGGTTAAATGTTTCCTTAATTGACTTAACCCTACCACTCTTGACTTAGCTTTATTAGAGCACCAACCACTCACATTAGATAGGTATTGTTGTGGTCACTGGATGTGTCGGTCGGTTCCGGGCAGTTTTACACCACAACTTAGTCAACCCTCGGGTCCTTTTTGGGCTCAATGCACTAACCACCCACATTAGACAGGTATTGTTGTGGTCACTGGATGTGCCGGTCGGTTCCGGGCAGTTTTACACCACAACCCAGTCTAACCTCGGGTTAGGCATATTCGTCTTTTCTAAATTTATATTTTTATCCTTTTATGCTTATATGTAAATTTGTCAAAAATTTATTATCATGGCCCACTTTCTTTCTAAGTCAAATTCATAATTTTTGGTAAGTAAATTATACCATTTTAATGCCATACCATTTATATGGTTATGAGCCAAATATGTTAATTATAATTCTCATGTTTTCCCCAACATTACCCCCGTTGTACGTTCACAAAATTACATAAGATGTTAGGCTCAACATTTTAGCCTAACTAATAAACCAAAAAGGGAAAAAGAGGAACTTGCAACATTCAAACATCATACAAAAATATGGATCTAACTACTGATGTGTCATATGAACTTGGCATAATAAACTTTTAAATTATGAACTTGCAAACTAGATCTATGCAACGTGAATCATAAAATAATAGTATTACATAGAACTACCAAAATCTAATTAGACATGTAATGGTGAACTTGCATAGGTGGAATCATGCTAATATTGATCTAACATAAAGGCATATGGTTCTAACATGTAAAGTTGGAGATCTATACATATAGGTTTACATAGTCATGTTTTTAACCTATAATTTCATAACATGATAGCATCATTTAACTTGCATAAACATGGAATAATTTCTAAATTGACATACAACATATAGGTGTCATCACAAGGTCGTAGATCTAAACATGTATGCATAATGGATCTAATCAATTAGGCATAAACTACATGACTTAGCCTAAAACTTGTATAATGTCACCAAACTTATATATGATAATTTCACAACATCATAGGTTTATTCACCAATTTCCACATAACATGATAGACCACAATAATTCATAGGCATATACGATAGAATGGACATGAATAAACATAAATCAGCATCACATATAACTTGATACAATTCTATTTTACAATCCATTACAAACCATGTCTTTAATTCATTCACATCTGAAAGATAACTACACTTACAAACAAGAAGGAATTCTTGAGTTCTGGGATCTGTATTCTGAAATTGAATTGCTTGCCTTTGATGTAGATCGTTGAATTTTCTTAGTTGAATTAGATTAGATTAAATTTTGATGTAGCTTCAATCTTGCCTTTGAGTTGAAAGGGATGACGAATATTTTAGTTCACTATTGACGGCATGGCGGCTTTGGAATGAATATTTGTGATTTAGGGTTGAGAGTTAGGTTGTTTTTTATAGAGGTTTAATTAATTTAGAGCCGTCAGATTAACCCTAGAAATAATCAAGACCATCCAGTCAAGATTGGATAACACCTCAGCCCTAATGACTCATCAGGGAGTCAGAAATCATCATCCTTTCAGATCTGCCCACGTAGGGGGGGTAGGTCGACCCCCAGGTCGACCTATACAGTAGGTCGACACGAGAGTCGACCTCCTGGTCGACCTGGCCTGGCCGGGAATTTTTCCTGCCCTGCCCTCTTCTGAGTTTAAATCAGAATTTTGAATTATTTTTTTGAAACTTCCGAAGGCCATAACTTCTTCATACGAAGTCCAATTCACGCAAACTTGGACTCTATCTCAACCAGTCCGAGATGAACGCAATGGCATATCCCGTTTTCCTTAATTCTTACATTTAGACTTAATTATTCTTTAATTCGTTACTTTAAGTTTTATCGAAACCACAGGGTGTTACATTCTCCTCTCCTTAAAGGATTTCGTCTCCGAAATCTTCATGTCAAGAAGAACGCATATCCTACTATCCAATCGTCCATCTACTCAACCATCAAACACAGGCGTCCATTGTCCTTAAAAGACTTCTAGTGCTTCATGATTATATGCATAGTGCGTGTACATGTCCTTAACTAATGAAAAATCAGGCGGCCTGCTGATTCGGTTGACCTCCTTAATGCAAGTCATGTCGGTGTCATGCGTCCATAATGTATGCAATCTTCCCTAATCATACTTTCTACATAAGTGCACAATCATTCATACAAATGCAACATCCACACAATAACACATCAAGTTTCGATCATATACAAGTACATATATGCATATGCAATATGAAAGTGACTGAGTCGATCTAATACCTAAAGTGTGTGTAAATGCATCCACGAGCAACCACTAGCAATCACTTGCAACCACTTGCAACCATCAATCATAACATGTTTCAAATATATGTTTACATCCATTGATTTCTACCTAGGGATCGAGAACGACACTGAGGAAAATACTAAAAAGATAGATATGAGTATGAACAAACTTAAGGAAAAAGAGATTAAAGATGTACCCTCAAAAAGTAAAGGGTAGGATGCGCGTATTTTGGCCTCAGTTTCCCAAGTCGCCTCTTCCTCAGAGTCACTCCATTGAACTTTTACAAGTTTGACTTCGCGGTTGCGTAGCTTTTTGACTTCTGTACCCAAGATACGAGTTGGAACTCTTCTCACAGTTGCCTCTCGTTCTACTTCTACGTCCTCTAATATGCTTGGTTCCACCACTTCCGCAGACTCATGTAAGTACTTTCGTAAGTGAGAAACGTGAAAGACATTATGAACTCCAACCAATTTTTTGGGAAGCTCTACTCTATAAGCCATCTTTCCAATCCTTTCAATGATAGGAAACGACACTACAAATCTTGTGCCAACTTTCCTACGGATCCGAAGCGAACGACGTTCCTCAAAGGAGATACTTTAAGGAAAACCCTGTCCCCAACCTCAAACTCACGGTCGGTCCTTCTCTTATCTGCGTAGGACTTCTGTCTATCTTGGGCAGTCTTCATTCTTTTTTGTATCAAGTCCACTTTCTATGAAGTTTCTCTAATCATATCTGGTCCAAGTATGAGCTTACCTGTAGACTCCCACCAACAAGTTGGTGATCGACACAGTCTTCCATATAAAGCTTCGAAGGGTGCCATACCTATGGTGGCATGGAAGCTATTGTTGTAGGCAAACTCCACCAAAGGAAGATGATCCTCCCATGTTCCTCCGAAGTCAAGAATGCATAATCTCAAGAGGTCTTCTAACACTCTGTTCACACTTTCCGTTTGACCATCGGTTTGGGGGTGATAGGCCGTGCTTAAGCATAACTGTGTGCCTACAGCTTCTTGCAAGCTCTTCCAAAACTCGCTCGTAAAAATAGGATCTCGGTCGCTGACAATGCTGGAGGGTATCCCATGGAGTCGGACTATCTCTTTAAGATATATGGATGCTAAAGATGAGGCAGCCCTTCTAATCTTAACAGGTATGAAATAAGCGCTTTTTGTGAACCTGTCCACTATTACACAAATACCGGTATTGCCTCTTCTTGACCTAGGAAGCCCATCAATAAAGTCCATCGAGATGCTATCCCATCGAAACACCCCACCTCTGTTAAGGTCACTCACAAAGGGAACGCCTTAATTTTGGTGGAGGTTTATAAGTAAAAGCCACAGATAAACTCAAGACAGATATAAATACACATATTTTAAACAGCGGAAACCAACAGACTTTTATTCATCAATACGTGTTCAAAACCAAACATTATCTCAAAATACTTCCAACATTACAACATCATTACTGTCTTGATAATTAAAGAAGCAGAAAACATAAATAAAGTGACAAAAATCCCCATAGTAATATCCAAAGCCATAGTCCGAGCAAAAGAGACCCAAATCATACATCTACGTTCTTGGAGCTTGAACAGAGCCTGACTGGGCTGAGCTGTTTCCTCCCTGTGGACCTGGGGGGGAGGGGGGAACGAAAGAAAAGAAGACGAAAATAGGGTCAGACATAAAGCTTGAGTAAATCTAGTAACTCTTCAGTATGTGAATAAGAAAAGGGCATAATAGATATATACTAAAAATAGGTTGGTGTCACAAGCTAAGGGAGTGTCGAATGTACTATCGCACCCACACTATATCTCTGCATCTACTTGAGTTTACCCTAACTGGAACCCCATGGTGAGGGTGAAGTGAACCCCAACTTTATTTAAAGATCGGCTCCTACTCGCGTTAACATGTGTCATACGGCGCCCAAGAATTGTAGATACCTATGCTGGTCCCACCATGGGGTGTATCAAGACCCATGGTGGCGGCCCCGACACAAATTCTAGAAGGCATAGGTTATAATACTGGTGTCCCCAGTGCCCTGGTTGTCTGCTCCGGAGTATGTGCACGCCCGCACCCCGTTAGACCTGCATTGTGCACCCACTGCCATCGTTTTGACCGCTTACAATCAGCCCAGTAATCGTGCCCCACCCTGCCTAGTTTCAGGGTATCGTTGATACCTAACTTGGCTTACTGCTGAAACGGGTCCCACGTTACCAGGATTTTCTAGTCAAACATGTTAAGTGGTTAAGTGTCTGTATTTACCTAACCCCACCCATCAATTCTTGTTAACATGTTGAATTTGGTTAAGTGTTATAGTTGACTTAACCCTACCATCTGTCCTTAGCCTCTTAGGAGCACCTGACCACTCACATTAGACAGGTATTGCTACGGTCACTGGATATGCCGGTCGGTTCCGGGCAGGTTTACACTGTAGTTCAGTCTAACCTCGGGTCATTATTGGGCTCAATGCTTAACCACCCACATTGGATAGGTATTGTTGTGACTACTGGGCAGCCGTGCGGTTCTGGGCAGGTTTACATCACAACTTAATCCAACCTCGGGTTAAGCACGTCGTGTTTTCTAAATTTACATATTTTATTATTTCTGAAATATATATGTAAATGTCATATCTTTTATTTTTGGGTATAACAATTCATACCGTTTTAAATGTCATTGTCATTGGCATGTGCCAAACATGCCAACATATATTTTCATGTTTTACACCCAACGTTATTACCCCCATTTATACGTTCGCAACGTTATAACAAATGTTGGGCTTGACACAATTCAGCCCAACTTTATAAGCGTAAGAAAAAGGGGAAATCAAGAACATGTAATAGTTGACAACATATAAGGGTGTGTGGCGCATGAACTTGCAAATTAGCGATATTAACATAAATGATGGGTCATGTGAACTTGCATTAAAATCAAAGTATAACTAAGTTGGTGACATATGAAATGGCATAGTTTAGGCTAACACAAACTTGTGTTTAAATATGTTTAACTTTGCATAATGTCAAACACAAAACTAGCATGATGTATATTCACCAAAAGGTCCAATTATAACATTTAAACACATAGCCTATTTCAACATGAACTTGCATAGTTTTTGAAACCCAAACGATACTTAACGTAGATCCAATTTCACTTGCAAATAAACATGAACTTGCATAATTTATGAAACCCAAACGATGCTTAACATAGATCAATTATACTTGCAAATAGACATGAAAATGATATCATAGGTTTTGGGTCATGTAGGCATAACAGGTTTCAAATCTAGAACATGTTTATATAAACTCTAATTTAAACTAAGGGAATATACATAGTCCATGCCATCGACATATACATAAAAGGATCAATTTCTAATTTTTTCCACAAACTTGCAAGTGCCATTGTTTTCATATACAATTGTTCAATAGGCTTGCATCAATCAATTTATGCCACAAACGTCAATACACAAGTCATGATAGAATCATCAAAATACATAGAATTTTATACAATACAATAACACAATTCTATTTTCATTCACATTGAATCACATCGCAATTCTTATTCATATTTTGAAAGGTCACTATACTTACAACGAATGCAGAATCTTGAATTCTGGATTCTGAATTCTGGAATTGAGATGCGCTCCTTTGGGTAGACTAACGTTGCGTTGATAATTTTTGATTTAAACTTTAATCTTCTTCTTAGTTTTTGATTCGTCTCTAGGCTTTTCTCTTGACGGCTATGTTCAATTCCTCCCTAGCAGCATGACGACTCCTTTCTCATATTTTTGTGTGAATTTTCAGTTGAGAGTTATGGTGTATTTATAGATTTTTAAGTTGTTTTGAGCCGTCAGATGAAGATAGGAGGAATCTAGGCCATTCAAAATACAGAGAGGCAATCAAGAGGTGACACGTCAGCCCTAGTGACACACAGGGCCTCAGAAATTCGAGCCAAAGTCAGACCTGGCCAGCCAGGTCGACACTATGGTCGACCTGGGGGGGGACCAGGTCGACACCATGGTCGACCCTATGGTCGACCTGGTCTCTGGGCGGGAATTTTCCTGCCCAGCCCAGTTTGAACCTGAAATTCGAATTTTGAATTTTAACTGAGCTGTTTGAATTTAAATTTGATTCTGAAACTTCCGAAGGCCATAACTTCTTCATACGGAGTCCGATTCGCGCAAACTCGGACTCTATCTCAAACAGAATTTCGAGACGAACGCAATGGCATAACCCATTTCCCTTAATTATTTCATTTAGAATTAATTGTACTTTAATTTGTGAAGTTTAACGTTATAGAATTCACGGGGTGTTACATTCTCCCCCTTAAAAGGATTTCGTCCCCGAAATCTTCAAGTTAGGAAGAATGTATATCCTACCATCCAACAGTCCATCTACTCAACCAACAAACACAGGATTCACTGTCCTTAAAAGACTTCTAATGCTTCATGATCATATGCATAGTGTGTGTAAATGTCCTTATCTAATGCAGAAATTAGGCGGTCTACTGATTCAGTTGACCTCCTTAATGAGAATCGTGTAAGTGTCACGAATCCATTATGTATGCAAATTTTCCTACTTATAATTCTACATGAGTGCACAACTGTTCATACAAATGCGACAACCATATGACAACATATCAAGTTTCAACCATATACAAATGAGAATAAATATATGCATATGCAATATGAAGTGACTGAGTCGATCTATAACCTAGGGTGTGTGTGTATATGCATCCACGAGCAACCACGAGCAACCATTTGCAGCCATCATCCATAACATGTTTTCAAATACATGTTTGCATCCATTTGTTTTCTACCTAGGGAGTTAGGAAAAGGACCGAGGAGATATACCTAAAAAGATAGATAAATCATAACTTAAGGAAAAAGAGAGATCAAAGATGTACCCTCAAAAAGATGAGGGTAGGCAGCACATATTCTGTCCTCAGTTTTCCAAGTCGCGTCTTCCTCGGCGTTGCTCCACTGGACTTTAACGAGTTTGACTTCGCGGTTGCGTAGATTTTTCACTTCAGTTCCTAAGATGTGAGTTGGAACTCTCCTCACAGTTACTTCACATTCCACTTCGGCTTCTTCTAGAATGCAAGGTTCCACCACTTCCGCAGACTCATGCAAACACTTCCGGAGGTGAGAAACATGAAAGGTGTTGTGAACTCCGGCCAGTCTCTTGGGTAGCTCTAATCTATAGGCCATCTTTCCAACCTTCTCGATGATAGGAAATGGTCCTACAAATCTTGGTGCTAGCTTTCCTGCAGATCCAAAACGAACAACGTTCCTTAAAGGTGATACCTTAAGGAAAACCCTGTCCCCAACCTCAAACCCAAGGTCGGTCCTTCTTTTGTCGGCGCATGATTTCTGTCGGTCTTGGGCAGTCTTCATTCTCCTACATATCAAGTCCACTTTGTCTGAAGTCTCTTGAATCATATCTGGCCCAAGTATAAGCTTATCTATAGACTCCCACCAACAAGTTGGTGATTTGCACGGTCATCCATACAAGGCTTCGAAGGGTGCCATACCGTTGGTAGCTTGGTAGCTGTTGTTATAGGCAAATTCCACTAAAGGGAGGTGATCCTCCCAAATCCCTCCAAAGTCAAGAATGCAAAGTCTCAAAAGATCCTCTAAAACTCTATTTACCCTTTCCATCTGGCCATCAGTTCGGGGGTGATAGGCCGTGCTCAGACATAACTGTGTGCCTACAGCTTCTTGTAGACTCCGCCAAAACTCGCTTGTGAAGTTAGGGTCTCGGTCACTAACAATGCTGGAGGGTGTCCCATGGAGTCGAACTATTTCCTTGAGATAAAGAGATGCTAAAGATGCTGCAGTCCTTTTACTTTTGATAGGTATGACGTGGGTGCTTTTAGTAAGCCCATCCACTATTACCCAAATGCTAGTGTTGCCTCTTCTCGACCTAGGCAGTCCATCAATGAAGTCCATTGAAATGCTCTCCCACTTCCGTTGTGGGACCTCTAAAGGTTGAAGTAGTTCTCCAGGCTTCTTTTGTTCAGCCTTGACCCGTTGGCAGGTCATGCACTTAGAAACGAAATCTGCCACGTCTTGTTTCATGCCGCTCCAAAAGAAAGTCCTTTTTATATCCTTGTACATCTTATCGCCGCCAGGGTGTATAGTCATCTTGGAATGATGTGCTTCCTCGAGAACCTTCTTTGTCAACTCTCTTGCTTGTGGGACGCATAATCTTCCATCTCGCCTCAGCCAACCCTTATCATCGATGGCGTACCTACTGAGGTGACTAGAAGTCTCACACCTAATAAGTTTATCAATCACATCAACAAGCTGAGGGTCTTCACGTTGTGCAGCCCCTATTGAGTCTAAGAGAGTAGGGCGTACTTCGAGAGATGCTAGCAAACCCGATACAAAATCTGAGGAGGGTCTAAAGTTAAAACTGGCTATATACTCCAGGCTTTGCCTTTCCACAAAGAGAGGGCTTAAGGTCAGTTTCTTTCGGCTCAACGCGTCGGCTACCATGTTTCCTTTGCCGGGAGTATAGGAAATTTCAAAGTCATACGAGGCAAGAAACTCCATCCATCTTTGCTGCCTCAAGTTAAGATCCTTCTGCGAGAAGAGATATTTCAACGATTTATGGTCAGTGTATAATTCGAACTTCTCACCTAGGAGATAATGGCGCCAAGACTTAAGCGCAAAGACGATGGCGGCTAACTCAAGATCATGCGTTGGGTAGTTCTTTTCATGAACTTTTAATTGTCTTCCGCCATATGCTACTACCCTTCCTTCTTGCATTAGAACAACGCCTAGTCCTGTTCCACATGCATCCGTGTATACTGTGAACATTTTGCTTCCATCTGGCAAGGTCAGAACTGGGGCTGTTGTGAGAGCCCTTTTTAATCGTTGAAAAGCAAACTCGCAATCCGAATCCCAAGTGAATGCTAGATTCTTCTTTGTTAGCCTTGTGAGTGGTGCTGAGATTTTCGCGAAATCCCTAATAAACTTTCGGTAAAAACCGGCTAGCCCAAGAAAGCTTCAAACTTCGGTTGCATTTCTTGGTGTCTTCCAATCCTGCACTGCCACCACTTTTGCGGGGTCCACAGCCAACCCCTCTTTGGACACTATATACCCCAGAAATCTTGCTTCTTTTCACCAGAAGTGACAATTGGAGAATTTGGCTTTTAATTGATGAGCTCGAAGAGTTTCCATGATTTCTTTCAGATGCTGAGCATGCTCTTCCTCATTCTTTGAGAAGATTAAGATATCATCTACGAAGACAACCACAAATTTGTTGAGGAATTCTCTGAACACCCTGCTCATTAGGTCTACGAAATAAGAGGGTGCATTTGTCAAGCCGAAAGGCATGATAAGCCACTCGAAGAAACCATCTGGGGTTGTGAACGCCGTTTTATCAATACTATCTTTAGCTACTCTTAGCTGATGGAACCCAGTTGCCAGATCAAGTTGGGATAAGACCGTCGCACCTAGAAGCTGATCAAACAAATCGTCGATTCAGGGAAGAGGGTGCCTGTTTTTCTTGGTCAATTTTTTTAACTCCCTATAGTCGACGCAAAGGCGAAGCGAACCGTCCGCTTTGGTTGCAAACACCACTGGAGCACCCCATTCCGAAATGCTCCGTCTAATGAACCCTTTTTCGAGAAGTTCTTTAACCTGCTTACTGAGCTCCTTTCTCTCCCTTGGAACCATGTGTCTGACAGGTAAAGCTACAGGCTTTGCGTTATCCACAAGATATATGCGGAAGTCTATTTCCCACCTCGGAGGTAAGCCTTTCACCTCCTCAAAGACATCCGGATATTCCCGGACTACTCTAATCGATTGCAAATTCTCATCAGAAGCATCAAGCGACTCTAGATAACTTAGCATAACAGCATTCAAGGGATTACAAGAAATTTCTAGAGTGTTACCATGCCGAGTCAAGAGCCTAACTACTCTTTTCTCACAATCAAGAATGGCACTATTACTGGATAACCAGTCCATGCCTAAGATCAAACCATATCCCAAAAATCCTAAGACAAAGGCATCACAACTAAACTCAATGCCGAAAATAGAGATTTTTAAACCCAAACAAACCGTTGACAAGTAAGCGGAGCCCCCAATTGGATTTGAAACTACTAAGGGATCTTCTACCATACTAGTGTCTAGATGCAGATATTCTACTAAGGCAGATGAAATAAAAGAGTGTGATGCGCCAGAGTCAAAAAGTGTACGAACTGGACGATCATAAAGATAGACTACACTTTCTACAAAAATATTACTACCTCGTTCCTGTTGAGGTGCCACTAGCGCATGAGCCTGATCCCCTGAAGTGGATCAGGCTTTCTTTCCCTGCCTTTTCTTCTTTGGGCAGTCCTTAGCTTGGTGCCCAGTCTCTCCACAATGAAAGCAACCACCCATCTTCGCCTTTCTTTTCCGGCATTCTTTTGATATATGGCCCACAATGCCACAGATATTACACCTTCTCTTCTCATGGGCTTATTGTTCTTTCCTCCTTTCTTGAAGTCTGTTTTCTTTGCTTGTAGACCCTCTTTGGTCTCTTCCACCTTAGTTTCTTTCTTGTCGTGGTCTTCCTCGTGTAGCAACGCCATGTCCACCAAGCTTTCATAAGTCGGTCCCGTGGATACATGGGTCATGGCAAGGCTGTGTAGAGGCTCATTCAAACCCTTGACGAAGCGAAGTGCCTTCTTATGTTGGGTGTTTACTAAGTATAACCCAAATCTGGCCAGCTGATTAAATTGATTAACATATTCCCTGATCATCATGCTTCCCTGTTTCAGAGTTAGGAACTTCTCCATCTGCAGGCTTCTTTCCGCTTGGGAGAGAAATTTCATTTCAAACCTTGTCCTGAAATCTTCCCATGTTTCCACTGCCCTCTGAGCATTGGTAACTTCCCACCAATAGGAAGCTTCATCCTTAAGCAACCATACCGCTAGTTGTATCTTTTGCCTATCTTCCACTCCAAAGATAACAAACAGATCCTCAGTCTCCTTTAGCCAGTTTCTTGCCCCTACGAAGGATTCTGTCCCATAAAAATCTTTTACACCCATTGCCTTGAAGTCTCTACATGTTTTTGCGAAGGCATTTCCACGAGGAGGTGGAGGAGGAGGAGGAACCGCGACCACTGGAGGAGGGATGTCTGCTGGGCACGCGCCATTGGCCTTTACTTCTAAGTACCTCCTAAACCAGCCGGGAATCGGCAATCCTTCCGGGACGTTAAGGTCTCCAGACATGCTGAAACCAAAAGGGAAAAATTCAAATTGAAGGATAGAGAGAGATAGATAGGGCACATGGCTTTGGGCGATTTTGTTTTTTTATAAATATAACACTTTTTCTTGAAAAATGCTTCCATAAAATTTCTTTTTGAAAACAATTTCAAAAACTTTTATCTTATCTGGTAAACCTATGCTCTGATACCAAGTGAAACCACCCCACCTCCGTTAAGGTCACTCACAAAGGGAATGCCTTAATTTTGGTGGAGGTTTATAAGTAAAAGCCATAGATAAACTCAAGACAGATATAAATACACATATTTCAAACAGCGGAAACCAACAGACTTTTATTCATCAATACGTGCTCAAAACCAAACAATGTCTCAAAATACTTCCAACATTACAACATCATTACTGTCTTGATAATTAAAGAAGCAGAAAACATAAATAAAGTGACAAAAATCCCCATAGTAATATCCAAAGCCGTAGTTCGAGCAAAAGAGACCCAAATCATACATCTACGTTTTTGGAGCTTGAACAGAGCCTGACTGAGCTGAACTGTTTCCTCCCTGTGGACCTTGGGGGGGGGGGGGGGAACGAAAGAAAAGAAGACGAAAATAAAATAGGGTCAGACATAAAGCCTGAGTAAATCTAGTAACTCTTCAGTATGTGAATAAGAAAAAGGCATGATAGATATATACTGAAAATAGGATGGTGTCACAAGCTAAGGGAGTGTCGAATGTACTATCGCGCCCATACTATATCTCTGCATCTACTTGAGTTTACCCTAACTGGCACCCCATGGTGAGGGTGAAGTGATCCCCAACTTTATTTAAAGATCGGCTCCTACTCGCGTTAACATGTGTCATACGGCCCCCAAGAATTGTAGATACCTATGCTGGTCCCACCATGGGGTGCATCAAGACCCATGGTGGCGGCCCCGACACAAATTCTAGAAGGCATAGGTTATACTACTGGTGTCCCCAGTGCCCTGGTTGTCTGCTCTGGAGTGTGTGCATGCTCGCACCCCGTTAGACCTGCACTGTGAACCCACCGCCGTCGTTTTGACCGCTTACAATCAGCGCAGTAATCGTGCCTCACCCTGCATAGTTTCAGGGTACCATTGATACCTAACTTGGGTTACTGCTGAAACGGGTCCCACGTTACCAGGATTTTCTAGTCAAACATGTTAAGTGGTTAAGTGTCTTTATTTACCTAACCCCACCCATCAATTCTTGTTAACATGTTGAATTTGGTTAAGTGTTATAGTTGACTTAACCCTACCATCTGTCCTTAGCCTCTTAGGAGCACCTGACCACTCACATTAGACAGGTATTGCTATGGTCACTGGATATGCCGGTTGGTTCCGGACAGGTTTACATCGTAGCTCATTCTAACCTCAGGTCATTATTGGGCTCAGTGCTTAACCACCCACATTGGATAGGTATTGTTGTGACTACTGGACAGCCGGGCGGTTACGGGCAGGTTTACATCACAACTCTATCCAACCTCGGGTTAAGCACGTCATGTTTTCTAAATTTACATATTTTATTAATTCTCAAATATATATGTAAATGTCATATCTTTTATTTTTGGGTATAACAATTCATACCGCTTTAAATGTCATTGTCATTGGCATGTGCCAAACATGCCAACATATATTTTCATGTTTTACACCCAACGTTATTACCCCCGTTTATACGTTCGCAACGTTATAACAAATGTTAGGCTTGACACAATTCAGCCCAACTTTATAAAAGTAAGAAAAAGGGGAAATCAAGAACATGTAATAGTTGACAACATATTAGGGTGTGTGGCGCATAAACATGCAAATTAGCGATATTAACATAAATGATGAGTCATGTGAACTTGCATTAAAATCAAAGTATAACTAAGTAGGTGACATATGAAATGGCATAGTTTAGGCTAATACAAACTTGTGTTTAAATATGTTTAACTTGGCATAATGTCAAACACAAAACTAGCATGATGTATATTCACCAAAAGGTCCAATTATAACATTTAATCACATAGCCTATTTCAACATGAACTTGCATAGTTTTTGAAACCCAAACGATACTTAACATAGATCCAATTTCACTTGCAAATAAACATGAACTTTCATAATTTATGAAACCCAAACGATGCTTAACATAGATCAATTATACTTGCAAATAGACATGAAAATGATATCACAGGTTTTGGGTCATGTAGGCATAACAGGTTTCAAATCTAGAACATGTTTACATAAACTCTAATTTAGACTAAGGGAAGTCCATGCCATCGACATATACATAAAAGGATCAATTTCTAATTTTTGCCACAAACTTGCAAGTGCCATTGTTTTCATATACAATTGTTTAATAGGCTTGCATCAATCAATTTATGCCACAAACGTCAATACACAAGTCATGATAGAATCATCAAAATACATAGAATTTTATACAATACAATAACACAATTCTATTTTCATTCACATCGAATCACATCGCAATTCTTATTCATATTCTGAAAGGTCACTATACTTACAACGAATGCAAAATCTTGAATTCTGGATTCTGAATTCTGAAATTGAGATGCGCTCCTTTGGGTAGACTAACGTTGCGTTGATAATTTTTGATTTAAACTTTAATCTTCTTCTTAGTTTTTGATTCGTCTCTAGGCTTTTCTCTTGACGCCTATCTTCAATTCCTCCCTAGCAGCATGACGACTCCTTTCTCATATTTTTGTGTGAATTTTCAGTTGAGAGTTAGGGTGTATTTATAGATTTTTAAGTTGTTTTGAGCCGTCAGATGAAGATAGGAGGAATCTAGGCCATTCAAAATTCAGAGAGCCAATCAAGAGGTGACACGTCAGCCCTAGTGACACACAGGGCCTCAGAAATTCGAGCCAGAGTCAGACCTGGCCTGCCAGGTCGATACCCAGGTCGACACTATGGTCGACCTGGGGGGGACCAGGTCGACACCATGGTCGACCTGGGGTGGCCAGGTCGACACCATGGTCGACCCTATGGTCGACCTGGTCTCTGGGCGGAAATTTTCCCGCCCAGCCCAGTTTGAACCTGAAATTTGAATTTTAACTGAGCTGTTTGAATTTAAATTTGATTCTGAAACTTCCGAAGGCCATAACTTCTTCATACGGAGTCCGATTCGCGCAAACTCGGACTCTATCTCAAGAAGAATATCGAGACGAACGCAATGGCGTAACCCGTTTCCCTTAATTCTTTCGTTTAGAATTAATTATACTTTAATTTGCGAAGTTTAACGTTATAGAATTCACGGGGTGTTACACCCATTTCCACTAGAAAACCCCCAGGCTTCTTTTGTTCCGCCTTGACTTGCTGGCATACTAAGCACTTCGAGACGAATTCAGCTACATCCCTCTTTATGCCATCCCAAAAGAAAATCCTTTTGATGTCTTTGTACATTTTGTCTCCCACGGGGTGTATGGTCAACTTGGAATGGTGTGCTTCTTCAAGAACCTTCTTCACCAAATCCCTTGCTTGTGGGATGCATAACCTTTCATCCTGCCTCAACCATCCCTTATCATCGATGGAGTATCTATTGAGGTGACTAGAAGTCTCACCCCTACTTAACTTATCTATCACATCAACTAGATGATGGTCTTCACGTTGTGCAGTCCCTATTGAGTCCAAAAGAGTAGGCTGCAACTCTAGCGATGCCAACAAACCAGTCACATGATTGACAAAGGGTCTAAAATCAAAGTTGGCTATATACTCCAAGTTCTGCCTTTCAACGAAGAGAGGGCTTAAGGTCAGCTTCTTTCTACTCAAGGCGTCCGCTACTACATTGCCCTTGCCAGAGGTATAGGAAATCTCGAAATCGTAGGATGCCAAGAATTCCATCCATCTTTGTTGCCTCAAGTTAAGATCTTTCTGTGAGAAAAGATACTTCAACGATTTATGGTCAGTAAACAATTCAAACTTCTCACCTAGGAGATAATGGCGCCAAGACTTAAGCGCAAAGACGATGGCAGCCAACTCTAGATCGTGGGTTGGGTAGTTTTTCATGTACTTTCAATTGCCTGCCTCCATAAGCTACTAGCTTCCCCTCTTGCATTAAGACAGCTCCTAATCCCGTACCACAAGCATCTGTGTATATGGTAAACATCTTGCTCCCATCCGGCAATGTTAGAACTAGGGCTGTTGTTCGGGCTCTTTTTAAGAGGTGGAAAGCAATATCGCATTCCAAATCCCAAGTGAAAGTTAAGTTCTTCTTTGTCAACTTTGTAAGTGGAGCTGAGATTTTCACAAAATCTTTGATGAGCTTCCGGTAAAAGCCCGCTAGCCCGAGGAAGCTTCGGACTTTGGTTGCATTCCATGGGACCTTCCAATCTTGCACCGCAACTTCTTTTGCGGGGTCCACGGCTAATCCTTCTTTGGACACCACATGTCCAAGAAACCTTACTTCTTCCCTCCAGAAGTGGCATTTTGAGAATTTGGCTTTTAACTGGTGTGCATGAAGAGTATCCATGACTTCCTTTAGATGCTGAGCATACTCTTCTTCACTCTTCTAGAAAATCAAAATGTCATCCACGAAGACCACCACAAACTTATTGAGGAACTCCCTGAACACCCTGCTCATCAAATCGACGAAGTAAGCGGGTGCTTTTGTCAGACCAAAAGGCATGACAAGCCACTCGAAGAAACCACCCGGAGTTCTGAACGCGGTCTTGCCAATGTTGTCTTCAGCCACTCTTAGCTAATGAAACCCGGTAGCTAAATCTAGTTGGGAGAAAACCAATGCACCTACAAGCTGATCGAACAAGTCGTCTATTCTTGGGAGTGGGTGCCTATTTTTCTTGGTCAGCTAGTTTAGCTCCCTATAATCAACGCATAGGAGAAGCAAACCGTCCACTTTAGTTGCGAACACTACTGGAGCCCCCCATTCAGAAATACTCCGCCTTATAAACCCCTTTTCTAGCAGCTTTTTAACTTGCTTGCTGAGCTCTTTCAGCTCTCTTGGAGCCATGTGCCTAACGGGTAAGGCGACGGGTTTTGCATTATCAACAAGGTATATGCGGAAGTCTATTTCCCGCTTCGGAGGTAAGCCCTGTACATCTTCAAACACATCCGAGTATTCACGGACTACTCTAACAGACTGCAAGTCCTCAATGAACGCATCGAGAGATTCTAGATAGCTAAGCATAACAGAGTTCGTGGGATTACAAAAAATTTCGAGAGTGTTACCAAGGCGAGTCATGAGTCCAATCCATACCTAGAATCAACCCATAGTCCGTAAAGCCCAAAACATAAGCGTTACATCTAAACCCAACACTTAGTATAGAAATTTTCAAATCCAAACAAACCATTGACAAATAAGTTGAGCCCCCAATTGGATTTGAAACAACCAATGGATCCTCTACTAAACTGGTGTCTAGGTGCAGAGATTCAACTAAAGTAGTAGATATAAAAGAGTGCGATGCGCCAGAATCAAAGAGTGTACGAACAGGATGATCAAAAAGATAAACTAAACTCTCAACAGAAACATTTCTACCTTGTTCTTGCAGAGGTGCCATAAGAGCGTGAACCTGCCCTCCAGAAGTAGATCCCACTCTCTGCCCTTGCCCTTGCTTTATTGGGCATTCCCTAGCCATGTGTCCTGCCTCGCCGCAATGGAAACAACCACCCATCTTCCTTTTCTTGTTCCTGCAGTCCTTAACCAGATGTCCAGTAACGCCACAAAAATTACATTTCCTCTTATCACGGGTTTTGTTGTTTTTCCCGCCCTTCTTGGCATATGTCTTCTTGCTCTGTGATCCTTCCCCTTTCTTGTCTTGAGATGCTTCCACCTTTGCCTCCTTCTTGCCAGCCTTATCTTCTTCTTGTAACATTGCCATGTCCGCCAGTCTTTCATAAGTCGCACCCATAGGTATATGGGACATAGCTACGCTGTGCAGTGGCTCATTCAATCCTTTAAAAAAGCGGAGAGCCTTCTTATGTGGAGTGTTCACCAACTCCAATCCGAACCTAGCAAGCTGATTAAATTGGTTAACGTATTCCTTGACCGACATACTTCCCTGTTTGAGAGCTAAGAACTTCTCCATTTGTAGGCTTCGTTCAGCTTGTGAGAGGAATTTCATTTCAAACCTCATCCTAAAATCCATCCAAGTTTCAATTAGTCTTTCAGTGTTAGTGACTTCCCACCAATAGGAAGCTTCGTTTTTGAGCAACCATACGGCGGACTGTATCTTCTGCCTATCATCCACTTCGAAGATCTCGAACAAATCCTTAATTTCTTTGAGCCAGTTTCTTGCTTCCACGAAGGATTCATTTCCATTAAAGTTCTTTCTCCCCATGGCTTGAGAGTCCCTACATATTTTTGAGAAAGAATTCGCATGAGGAGGAACCGCTGCAGCTAGGGTAGAAGGAATGTCTGCTGGGCCTGCGTCATTGGCCCTAGCCTCTAGGTACCTCCTGAACCAGTCGGGCATCGGTACACCTCTGGAAGGTTAAGATTCCCAGACATGCTGAAACGAAAAAGGAAAGATTCAAAACAAAGGATAGTAAGATAATGCATATGGCTTTGGGGGACTATACCTTTTTAAAGTAAAATAACACTTTTTATTGAAAAAAATGCTTCTTTTTGAAAATAGTTTTCAAAAACTTTTATCTAATCTAGTAAGACCTTGCTCTGATACCAAGTGAAACACCCCACCACCATTAAGGTCACTCACAAAGGGAATGCCTTAACTTCGATAGAGCATTATAGGTAAAAGACACAGAAAATTTACAAGACAGAAACATAAGCAGCGGAAAATAAAACTAATTTTTATTTCATACGGGGATCAATACAAAAAAAATCATTACAGTAAATTGTCTCAACATAACTTCCAAAACATTCCATCATAATCTTTGTCTTGATTAAAACATAAAGAAGCATATAACATAAGTAAAACTGCATAAATCCCCAAGTCTAGTGTGTCCAAAGCCATAGCCAAAGATAATAGGTTTCAAGTTGTACATCACAGAGTCTTCAAGCTTGGAAAGATGAACAGTCCAAATTAAGCTGAGTTATTTCCTCCCTGACTACCTGAGGGGGAGGGGAAGGAAAGAAGACGAAAGAAAAATGGGTCAGACATAAGTCTGAGTAAGTCTAGTGACTTTTCAGTGTGTGAATAAGGAAAAGGGTCATGATAGGAATAAACTGAAAATAGGACAGTACGAGAACAACAAACTAACATAAACCTATATAAGGCAGGATAACCGAATATACATCGCACCCATGTTTAATTCTCTCCACCCTATTTATACTTGTCCAACTAGCACCATGTGTTCATGGTGAAATGATTCCCTTATATCGATCAGCTCCTACTCGCATACATTTATCACGTGTGTCCTTCGGCCCCCAGCTTGACTGTAGATACCAGTGCTGGTCCCACAACGGGGTGTATCAAATCCTATGGTGGCAACCCGACACAATTCAAGATGCACAGTGTATGACTACGGATGCCCAGTGCCTGCTTTTTCCACTCCGGAGTACGTGTACGCCCGATACTCCGCCGGAACCTACACTGATGCACCACCGCCAATGTTTTTGACCGCTTATAATCAGCCCAGTAATCGTGCCCCATCCTACCTAGTTCAGGCTCCCATGATACATCTACGTGGGTTACTTCTGAAATGGGTCCCCATTACTAGGGTTTTTCCAGCCGACATGTTAAATTGGTTAAGTGTCCAAATTTACCTAAACCCACCCATCAATTTAGCTAACATGTTGAATTGGTTAAGTGTTTCCTTAATTGACTTAACCCTACCACTCTTGACTTAGCTTTATTAGAGCACCAACCACTCACATTAGACAAGTATTGTTGTGGTCACTGGATGTGCCGGTCGGTTCCGGGCAGTTTTACACCACAACTCAGTCTAACCTCGGGTCCTTTTTGGGCTCAATGCACTAACCACCCAAATTAGACAGGTATTGTTGTGGTCACTGGATGTGCCGATCGGTTCCGAGCAGTTTTACACCACAACTCACTTAACCTCGGGTTAGGCATATTCGTCTTTTCTAAATTTATATTTTTATCCTTTTATGCTTATATGTAAATTTATCAACAATTTATTGTCATGGCCCACTTTCTTTCTAAGTGAAATTCATAATTTTTGGTAAGTAAATTATACCATTTTAATGCCATACCATTTATATGGTTATGAGCCAAATATGTTAATTATAATTCTCATGTTTTCCCTAACGTCATCCCCGTTGTATGTTCGCAAAATTAATAAGATGTTAGGCTCGACATTTTAGCCTAACTAATAAACCAGAAAGGGAAAAAGAGGAACTTTTAACATTCCAACATCATACAAAAATATGGATCTAACTACAAATGTGTCACATGAACTTGGCATAATATACTTTTAAATTATGAACTTGCAAACTAGATCTATGCAACGTGAATCATAAAATAATAGTATTACATAGAATTACCAAAATCTAATTAGACATATAGTGGTGAACTTACATAGGTGGAATCATGCTAATATTGATCTAACGTAAAGGCATATGGTTCTAACATGTAAAGTTGTAGATCTAAACATATAGGTTTACATAGTCATGTTTTTAACCTATAAACTTGCATGTATTCATAACATGATAGCATCATTTAACTTGCATAGACATGGCATAATTTCTAAATTAACATACAACATATAGGTGTCATCACAAGGTCGTAGATCTAAACATGTATGCATAATGGATCTAATCAATTAGGCATAAACTACATGACTTAGCCTAAAACTTGTATAATATCACCAAACTTACATATGTTAATTTCGTAACATCATAGGTTTATTCACCAATTTCCACATAACATGATAGACCACAATAATTCATAGGCATATACGATAGAATGGACATGAATAAACATAAATCAGCATCAAATATAACTTGATACAATTCTATTTTATAATCCATTACAAACCATGTCTTTAATTCATTCACATTTGAAAGATAACCACACTTACAAACAAGAAGGAATTCTTGAGTTCTGGGATTTGTATTCTGAAATTGAATTGCTCGCCTTTGATGTAGATCGTTGAATTCTCTTAGTTCAATTAGATTAGATTAAATTTTGACGTAGCTTCAACCTTGCCTTTGAGTTAAGAGGGATGACGGTTATTCTAGGTTCACCATTGATGGCATGGCGGCTCTTGGTATGAATATTTGTGATTTAGGGTTGAGAGTTAGGTTGTTTTATAGAGTTTTAATTAATTTAGAGCCGTCAGATTAACCCTAGAAATAATCAAGACCATCCAATCAAGATAGAGTAACTCCTCATCCCTAAAGACTCATCAGGGAGTCAAAAATCGTCATCCTTTCAGATTTGGCCGAAGGGGGGGGGTAGGTCGACCCCTAGGTCGACCTGTAGGGTAGGTCGAGACTAGGGTCGACCTCCTGGTCGACCTGGCATGGGTAGGAATTTTTCCTGCCCTGCCCTTTTCTGAGTTTAAATCTGAATTTTGAATTTTTTTTGAAACTTCCGAAGGCCATAACTTCTTCATACAAAGTCCAATTCACGCAAACTCGGACTCTATCTCAACCAGAATTCCAAGACGAACGCAATATCCCATTTCCCTTAATTCTTACATTTATAATTAATTATTCTTTAATTCGTTACTTTAAGGTTTATCGAAACCACGGGGTGTTACATTCTCAATACATCTAAACTGTGCTCTCCAATGTGACCCATATGAAAATGCCACAATCTGGTAGAATCGGAATCAACCGAATCAATAACCGAAGCAGTCTTAGCAACAGCAGTTGTACCCTTCAGCAAATATAGATTTCCAACTTTTACCCCTTTCATTACTATCAGTGAGCCATTTGTAATTTTTAGTGAATCTTTTTCTATTACACACTTTAATCCAAAATTGCACAATGCTCCTATGGAGTTCAAACTACGTCTTAAATCAGGCACATGCCTGACATCACATAAAGTACGAACAACGCCATCAAACATCCTAATTTTTACTGTTCCAATACCAATCGTGCGACAAGAAACATTATTTCCCATGAGAACCTCTCCTCTATCAAGCTGCCGATAAGTGGAAAAAGTGTGCCTATCAGGTGTCATGTGATAGGATGCTCCTGAGTCAATAATCCACATAGTACTCTTCATAGGAGAGGCGGAAACTATAAAAATGCCAGAATCATTATTTGAATCTGACATCTCCGCTATAGATGCTGAAGCCTTCTGAGGAACAACTTTTTTTTATTCTCCAACTTGGGGCAACTTGCAATATCCAGGTTTTCTGCAATAATGATAAACTCCCTTCCGAGCTCCTCTTGGCTGAGATCTGGACTTAGCTCTATCTCCATCATATTTGGGTCTACTTTTACTTCACCTCTCTATGCAACTAGGCTTTCAGAATCATTCTCCATGCTCATGCTTTCTAACTTTCCTCGCAACATCTCATTATGCAAAATTGTCTTCACATCCTCCAAGCAAATAGACGAACGTTCATAGATCATAGAGTTAACAAAAGTGTTATAATCTGCAGGTAAAGAACATAAAAGAATAATAGTTTGCACCTTATCCTCAATCTTTACATCAGTTGCTCGAAGATTCATGACAAGTGTGTTGAGGGCATCTATATGAGCAAATACATCTGTTTCGGGCCTCATTTTGAAAGAATAAAGTTGTTGCTGTAAGATGATGCGGTTGGTGAGAGACTTGTCGTAGAAATTTCTCTGAAGAGCATCCCACAATTCCTTAGTAGTTTTCACATGAGAAAACTCTCTAAGTACTTCATCAGAAAGATTAAGTTGGATGGTTGTAATAACATCCTCTTCCAATTCTTCTATCTCTTTATATGCTAATTTCTTCAATTTCTTTGGATTTAAGGCAACCTTAAATGTCCTCTCTTTCTTCAACACCGCTTCCATCTTCATCTTCCATGTGCCAAAATCCCCATTTCCATCAAATCTAGCAACTCCATAATTTGTAGCGCTTCTACCACCGTTATTCTTTGCGGAATTTGACATGGTTGAAAAAGTCTTTGAACATGACAACTTGCTCTGATACCAATCTGTAGTGCAAAATCAGAGATTTGGGCAGCGGAATACGAATAAACCCAATGATCTAGTCTGTCAACAATTTCAACAATGCCAAAAAAATAAAATCAAGTGGCACAAATTATAGAGAGAACAAAAACTGAAAAGAGAGAAAATGACACATCAATATAACGTGGTTTGGATATGAATGTTAGAGTATTTAATTAGTCCAAAAATATATGTTAAAATTTTCAATTAAAAAACTAATTTTATTATTTTTATAATAATTTATAAGTATCCATTTTTCAACTCATTTCTTTTACAGAAGACATAGCGAAAATTACTATATATAGCGAAAACAACTGTATATATCAAAAGTAACGGAATATAGCAGGGCTCAAAATGGAAAGACTATTTCAAAGGCTATTTGGAAAAAATCATAGTTGTAGAAGCTCTCTAGGGATATTGCGGCGATATAAAGAGGTAATAGCGGGAATTTAACTGCACAGATTCAGATCCTATCCTTTAAAAAGACAATTACTATTCATCTGTGTTTTCGTGTGTTCACGTGTATGTATATGTATAACTCTCACAAGCAACGACCTATATACGTTTGAGCGAACATGGAGTTGGCATCCAATGTGTGTACACGAGTAAACAAGCATGCACGGTCGTCTTTCGGTTTCATGACTCGATAGAGATTGAACGATTACATGTGAACTTTAGAGAAAGATTATGTATAGACCGCCAAAGTCTGGTAACTCGATTATTTAGCTCACTGGAAACGAGCAGAGACAATTGCCAACAGACTGCAATCTCATATTTATGCGGACGGCTATCAACCAAGCGCCGCAACAAGTCAAGAAAGATAACCTCCAGAAGGATAACGACCATTCCAAAGACAAAGTGAAGTCTTTTCCATTGTACTTTTCGGATCCGGCAATTGTAAACAGTCAAATTCACAATAAAGTGATTAAATTCTTATATTAGACGTAAGCTATTATCGACAAACCACTATCAATTTGTGTGTGATTCTTATTTGCTTTTCTGGTTGCAATTCCTCTGTTTAATTTACCATTCTCCATGCTTTCTTTTTTTACAAACCTATTATTCGGTGTTAATGTTATTTTTTGTGCAGGCAAGTATAATAGTGAATGTGAGTAGAAGTTGACTAATTTGCAATTAGTATAATTAATATGTATTTGTGTGTTACCTTACTCAAACAAAAGAATTTTATTAAAGTTCATTTGTAAGCAACTGAGATTTTTGTTACAAAGATGGAAAATGTGTGACACAAAAGGGAAATATGACCGATAGCATGTTAAGGTTCCCATGTTAAACAATGTTAAGGTGAGAAAATACAAACTGGAAAAATAAAATAAAAGACGATCTACATGTTAATTGGCTGACTATGCTCTGACCCTTGTTCAAGTAGAAATTGGTCCCTGGGCAATAGAGTGCAAAGTAGATTAAGTTCTAAATTTTGAGCCCAAATAATGATGAAAATAACGTCTCAGTAAATAAAATGCAGACATTTCTACTTTATTTTATTTTTATTATTTGTATACACTAAGTGAATTACTGCAGATATGTTTGTACTTATTCACAACAAATACATACATTTCTACAAAAAAAAATTCATTTTTATTATCTACTATACATTAGATGAATAATTGAAGATATGTGTGCACCTGTTCATAGTAAGTACAATAGCAGCGCAAAAAAACACGGAAATACCTTACTACAATAAAACACTGATCCACTTTACATTGAATGGAAGAGAGAAATCTTCTTTGAATTAAATTTGGTGTTAAGGATGTCTCTCACATATTCATTTATTAAAATGGGTGGACACTATTTAATGTTTAGCCACTATAAATTTGTGTGTGATTCTTATTTGCTTTTCTAGTTGCAATTCCACTGCTTAACTTACTATTCTTCGTTACAAGCCTATTCTCGGATATTTATGTCATTTTTGGTGCAAACAATAACAGGGACTGAAGTTGAAGTTGACTAAATTGAAATTTATATATTTAAATGTTATTGTGTATTACTTATTTAAACAAAAGAATCTCAATAAAGTTCACTTGTAAGCAACTAAGATTTTTGTTATAAAGATTGATAGATGGAACATGCACGACATAAAAAGGGAGTATGACTGAGGACAAGTTAAGGTTCCCATGTTGAACAAAGTTGAATATTAAGCCCTTAATTGACAAACCACTTAAAATTCTATCTGCGTAGCAAGGATTCTCCTTGATGGTTAGCAATTACAAAACAAAAAAATAAAATAAAATACATCTTCTTCGTCTAAAATTAGGGACTATGCTCAAAGCCAGTGCAACTGGAAACTGGTCCCTGGGTAATGGCAGGGCAAAGGAGTGTGAACTCTAAACTTAAGCCCCTAATAATGTAGTAGAAATATAAAAAGCAACACTTGAACCTTGCACGCTTAATTCATTTAACAAACAATACAAGTTACACCTGCTTCTTAACAAAAGTTGACAGGTTATAATACTTGTAATAATTTTTAAAAATAAACTTAGGCCGTTCCCATAAATTGGGTCCCCGGTCGTCGTCCGGTTTGCTTTTGCCTAGGGCCGACCCTGACCATGCTAAAGATGCTTACAGTAGAGATAAGACCAAACAAAAAGCCAGACAGCAAGCTACCATCGTCAATGAACATTCTTTCCGAACCAAAACTGGAATCTGATGCGTTGTTTACATTCTCGTGTATGGTCGAACAAGGAGGTAAGGGGCGGCCACAAAGCCCTGAATTGTTTTGGTACATTGATGGCGAAAGATAATACATTTGTCCATCGGTAGGGATTGGTCCAGTTAAATTATTATAAGATATATCCATATGAGAAGGAAACGTTAACCAGCTTAGTTCGCTTGGAATACCCCCACTCAAATGATTATGAGAAAGATCAAGATCTGAAAGCGATGTCATTCCTCCTATCGATTTAGGTATGCTACCGGTCAACTTGTTATGTGCCAAACGTAGCACATCAAGCTGATCCATAGATCCAAGCTCACCGGGTATGGGGCCGCTAAGAGAATTGTATGATAAATCCATATACATCATAAAACCATAGCTTTGAATACTATGAACGATGTCGCCCATGTAGATTTCGGATCTGCAAAACTGAAATGGAGGGAAGTTTACCACTCTTTCATCTCTGATTCCTTGTAATTCAAACATGAACATGGATATGTGACAGCTACCACCATCATTAAACAAAAGAGAGAAATAATGGTCTTCGTCTATCATATGAGGCAAAGTTAACCCTGTTTGGGACGCGATTTCAGTTGGAATTGGCCCAGAGATAGAATTGTTGGTCAAGCCTAACCATACTAGGCTTTGACAGTTCCTAATATCAGGTGGAATTTCTCCAGATATATTATTATCTTCTAACTGAAGAACAGCAAGTTTCTTTAAATTTCCAATATTTTCAGGGATTTTACCAGTTAGTCTGTTCCCATTGAGTGAAATCCACATCATGTTTCTACAGTTGGTGATGGATTTAGGGATAGATCCCGATAAATCGTTGTATCCAAGAATTAGTTTCTTCACAACTGCAGTGTTCATGCATATGTTTGCAGGAATTTGACCTTCCAGTTTATTAGCCCACATTATAAAATCTGTGACTTTAGGGAGTGACCATACCGCAGAAGGTATCAATCCATTTAATAGATTGAAGCTAAAATCTATTTTTTCAAGATTTGTGCACCCACCGAATTCTGATGGGATTTTGCCTGAAATAAAGTTACCTGCAAATAAGAGTTCTCGAAGAAAAGGAAGAGACTTACAGAAATCAAATCCTGTTGGTATATTGCCTGAATAGTAGTTTGAGCTTAGGTCGATAACTTCGAGGGAAATGCAGTTAGTTAGTGATTGAAGAGGAAGTATACCACTCAGATTATTAAAGGAAACGTGAAGGTATTTTAATGAAGATATGGTACTAACTACGCCTTGGACAAAATTTCCAGAAAGTTGATTTTCAGACAGTTTTAATCTTCCAAGAAACTGGCAACCGACAAAAGTCTTGGGCAATTCACCGGAAAATTGATTCCTAGATAAGTCTATTTCAACAATAGTATCGCACGTATATCCTAATTCATTAGGTATTTTGCCTTGGAAATTATTGTCAGCCAAACGTATATGCTTCAGATTTTCAAAACTGCTCCAAAATGTAGGTAATTGACCACTGAAATTGTTGCTTGATAAGGCAAGTGTTTCTAGAAGCTTGCATCTGACCAGGTTTATTGGTAAGTTTCCATTCAGGCCATTCGATGAAATATCAAGGGTGGATACTCTTTTGCAATCCCCAAAATCACAACTCGAGAAATTTCCAGTGATATTATTGTGAGAGAGGTCCAAGTGCCTAAGAGTATTTGCTGCACTTGTTATGAATTTCTTTGGAATTTCCCCATAAATGAGATTATGTGATAGATCCAGTACAGTGAAATTTGATGACAAAGCAGAGACGATATTAGGAAGTCTGCCACTTAATGCATTATCAGATAAGTTGATGTAGTTGAGCTCAGGGCAATTCAAAAGAGTGTGTTTAAATACACCTATATCGGATAATTGATTTTTTGATAAGTCTAATTCTTGAAGAGAAGAACCAAATGACAAATCACCATCCACAAATGAATTACTCGACAAATTCAATGAAATAAGATCATGGCATACATTAAAGAAACTGTTGTGAAGTGGTCCAGACAAGTGATTGAGTGAAACATCAAGTTTTTTGAGGTTGCAAGAGAAGGAAGTCAACGCTGAAGAGAGATTGCCATAAAAGAAGTTGCCATGGAGGTTCACTTCATTGATCTTAGGTAAAGCCAATACATAATCAAGATTCAACTTGCCTGTGAGTTCCATATTGCTTAGATTCAAGCTATGAATGTGATTATCATAAGATGAACAGTTTACACCAACCCAAGAGCACACCGATGTAGCAGTAGTCCAGTTGATCAAATGACTATTTGGATCATTTTGAATACATGATTGCTTAAATTGGAGGAGAGACGAAGCTTCATCAAGTTCTGTAGCAGCGATGAATGAAGAAGGAGACAGAAGCACCAACAAAAGAAAGAAAGCAAATCCAAAGACGGTCATTGATGAGACTTAAACTCAAGCACCAACTGCGCGTTAGGTTTAGGAAATAAGATAAATGTTGACGGATTTATGGGAATGCACAAGGTTAGAAGTTTGTGGTTTGGGGGGGGGGGGGGGGGGGGGAGGATGCAGGTTGAACATTTAAATCATATATTCCAGACAACCGAGAAGTTGACGGGGATAGAAAATGCAAAATGTCAAACCATTTACACATGGAATGCCAGCCCGTACTCTCAACAAATTCAACTTTAAATCTTTGAACATGTTCATGTTCTTTGTGATACAACTTGCACACAAGCTTAAGTAAATTTTGGCCATCGTGAACAATTTTGCACATGTCCAACTTTAAATTCAGACCTACTGCTGCTCTCGTACGTAAGAGCAAATGTCAATATTACATCTCAAAGAGTCAAAGTGTTCATCTTCCAATCATGACTTAAACCATAAGTTCAGTTCTTTGACTGCTCTAGTTGAGGTTTGATAGTCTCGTATGCTGTTACGTAAAAGCTCAGGGGTCGCTTCAACAAATTTAATACGAGTTCGTTCTTTTTCTTTTTCTTTTTTTGGAGGGGGGGGGGGGGGGGGTGGGTGGGGATTCCATGAACTAAAAGCTATTAAGACTCGTATATATTTCTGTGTTATTACATATGCGGCCGGACGTTCATTTTGTTTACAACCTATCGGGCTTTGGCCCATTCCTTTTTATTTTGTATATAAATACAACCGCATACCTCTTAAGAATTATGTTACATTTCTCAGCTTTTGCAATAATGATAAAATCTTTATATTGCAAAGCTTTTATGGTATTGGAGCTCCTACCTTGCGGCACCAGCTTCTTCTTCCTCACCGGCTTTTATGGTATAAGAGCTGATTCGTTGCCTCGTCTACAAAAGCTATTTGTTGGGGTGGTATACTCCTCAAAGAGTTATCATCATCAGAGCTTATAACCTTTCGATCAAGAATCAGTGCCATATCTGTTCTCATCATCATTCGTGCCACGCCAAGGTAATATCAAAATATTTTCATCACTTCTCCTGGCTGCATCGAATTCCGGATCAGCTCCTCATTTTATCATTTTCCATCCCAACCATTGTTTCTTGCAGCTGTTACTACGATTCTCTTTCGATTCATCACTGCAGCAATTTCTTGGTTGCAATATTGTTTATTAAAGAAAATAAGCTCACACGCATCATATAGTTCAGAGTGTTTACAAAGTCCAAAGGCAACGAAGTTACAACAGCAACACATTTACATTATATTGGGCATATCCTATTGTTACTACCAAAAATCAACAGCGGAGTGACCTGGCGGTGAAGGGGTATCGGAGAATCGAAGGCTCGCAGGAGGGTAATAAAAAGTGGGAGCTAGATACCAAGAAGGACAAGAACAAGAATAAGTAATCCAAAAAGCCGCATCATCCGAAATTTTCTTTCCGCTCCTCCCCAAGGGAAAAGATCGTAAAGAACCGCGGGATATAACCGACAGGGTCTATCCGCCAGGGTTAATCCGACAAGACCCTTCCAACAGTATCAGCTCAACGAAAGACTCTGTGTGAGGAACCACCCATCTCCTAAAGCCAAGTAAGCCAGAAGCGATAAACTCGATAAACAAAGCCCAAAGGAATCTTCAATAATGACCAGCCCAAATGCCGACACACCCGAAGACAGAAGCATCGAAGGTATTAAACCGGAAGAACGTGAAAGCCATCCAGAACCAACTTCCGGAGCACCTACTGCATGGAGACCGAAAGGCTAACCGAGACCCAAGCGGATATGCAGGCTACCCGTACTAATTCACTTACTACCGAAACCCGTGGCGGCTTCGAACCGGCAGTTATCAACGTACAACATGAAAGCAAGCCTCTCTAAGTAATCACGATACGGCTGGAGGACTACATCCGAGAGCTCGTATCCGAAAGCCTATATTCAGGAACGATTGCTGAAGACTCAAATTCCATCCAAGGCCCATAGTTGTCACTCCAAGAATGGTCAGAAGGCGAGCGCCCGAAACTCAGGAAAAAAAAAGAGCAACCGGCAAGGACTTCCGTAGGCCTGATAACCCGTCAACCGAAGGAGCACCGAACCACTATAAATAAGACCCGAGAGGTCACATTCAACGGGAGATTTTTTTGGCCTCCAAAAAACAATTGTACTCTTGAAATTAACTTAGCAAAGAGATCAATGGGGAAACCTCCCTATGACGTTCACGTACTCTCAGTGAAAATTGAATAAAAGGGAATCTATTACAAGAAAGTTGCTCTGTAAGTGCGTACTACCATTTTCTGATCATCACCATTGCAGTTGTTTGTTTTCTTTTTCAGATTAAAACTGTATTTCCTCTTCGATACACCCTCGATAAGGAAAACACGTTTCGTCCCCGGGGTCTAAACCCATTCTGATTGCCTTTGGCAAACCCCTCTTTCTCCAATTCCACTTTCAGGGCAGTAACCCGATTTAACCCATAAAACAACCCATCAGCCATTCTCTCCTTTAGATCCACCCCGGTCGACCTATCTTCGGTGTTGACGAAAAATATCGTTAACATTTAGGCGCTAGAAGGAGGTCCTGAACCTCCGATCTTGTGGTTAACCCTACCCCATACCTACCTGTGATTGTTCCGTCCTGGACTAAGTTCTTGAAGAGGCAAACATTATGAGTAAAGGATCTTCACCGATGACTGATAAATTTCCCATGACTGGAGAGAACATCGACGAGCCATGGGGGATTGAAAGATTCAATTGGAAAACCTCCATATCCAAGAGAAAGAGAAGGACGTAGAGCCTTATGACCCTGATCGATGGAGCATTAACCCCTTCCACATAGGACCACCCCCGATTTTTGCCCTTTACCAACCCTCGACTGAGAGATACAATTCCTTTCTCCTCGCCAAAGAAGCCATCCTCGCAAAAGCTAGAGAAACCATATTCGAAGGAAACATAGAGAAAAATCCTATCCCTCTGACCGATGGAAGGTCTGAAGAGGATATACCCCCATATCGGAGGGCAGTAAAAAGAAAGTGAAGAGATAATGAAGGAATAACAAATTGAGTAACAAAAAGACCAAAATGCAGCTTTGGAAGAAGAATTTTGAGTCAAGATTACCAAAGCGTTATAAGCTCACTATTTCAATCGAGTGTATCTATTCCCTAACCAGACATGAGTCACTACACCAAAAAAGGCTTTTCGTAGCGTTGAAACAACGCTGCTAAAACTTGTAGTAGCGTTTTAGTAAATGCTACAACACGACATGCAACAAAAAGTCTGAAAGTTTTAGTTGCGTTATGGTAAACGCTACTGAAAAAGTGCAAACTGTAGCGTTTCTTAAACTCTACAAAAGGTATTTTTTGGCAGCGTCTTAAAAATGCAACCAAAGTGTTGTTTCACCCATCTTTTTTATATTTACTGTAGCATTTCTGAAACGCTACTAAAACTCATTAATGGTTGTATAATACATTTTAATTACAATTATTTACTGTTAATGGCTTGTATAATTTCCAACAATTAGTTATGTATAATAGCCATATTGTAACAAATAATCAATCACATAATTACCATTTTCAAACTAACATCGATGATCATCATATTCAAATAATTTGAAGAACGCAGTAATAGTCTAACCAAGTATAACATCCATAATCATTTAAATATAGTATTTCGGTAAAATAAGAGATTCCACATACCACAACCATTTACAAACAAATGTACAACACTCGTACAAAAAATATATTATAATACATAATAGTTAGTGTCGAGTTAGGGGGCTATTTTTTGCACGACCTAGTCGATTCTTTCTCAAGATTCTTCTATCGAAATTTCAAACCGATCTGAGGTCGCATCTGCATATAAATACCTGTTGCCTTGGAGATATTGGGATCCTTTGTCTCTTTATATTCTGGACTTCCATTGTACTTTTAGGATTCGGCAATTGTAAACAGTCAAATTCACAATAAAGTGATTAAATTCTTATATTAGATGTAATCTATTATCGACAAACCACTATTTGTGTGTGATTCTTATTTGCTTTTCTGGTTGCAATTCCTCTGTTTATTTTACCATTCTCCATGCTTTCTTTTTTTACAAACCTATTATCTATTATCCGGTGTTAATGTCATTTTTTGTGCAGGCAAGTATAATAATGAATGTGAGTAGAAGTTGACTAATTTGCAATTAGTCTAATTAATATGTATTTGTGTGTTACCTTACTCAAACAAAAGAATTTTATTAAAGTTCATTTGTAAGAAACTGAGGGTGCGTTTGGTTTATCATTTTCGGTTTTTTATTTTGAAAAACAATGAAAACGCGTTTCTTTTATCGTTTTCGAAAATTCATTTTAAAAAACTCATTATTTTTCAAAACGGGCTAAACAAAGAAAACTGAAAACAGTTTTTTTTTTTAATTTTCCCCATTTTCCAGCCCAGCCGAAAATTCAGAAAACCAAAAAGCCCAAAAACAAGCCGAACGCGTTACAAAAGACCTATTCTGTTTTCTGGCCGCACTCTTCTTCTTCTCCAATTTTCGTCGATAATCACAAATTCGGGTAAAATTGCGTTTTTTTTTCCTCATGACTCCTTTGATTCAATTTCACTAGTCATCGACTTTTATTTAACAACCGCTCTTTCTCTTTGGCAGGAGTTAGGGTTTATCTTGGATTCGAGCTAGTTCTGTTACAACCATTTCTAGGTAAGATCGAATTTTTTTATTAAGTTGGATTTGATTTTGCAATAACGTCTTTAAATTCTATTTTTCTTTTTATGAAATATACACATCTGATTACACTAATGAGAAACGAAAATTAGTTAAATCTGCGATTGTCCAGTAGTTAGAATTTAGGTCTGATGCAATTTTGATTTGTCAAATCATACTACCAAATTCTCTAGTAAATGATAATCTTTCGGGATGAAAAGAAATCCTCCCACAATATAGTATACATTCGATTTTGCTACAAGGTATACACTTAAATCTATTCCAGCACAACATATCCACCCTTGATTTGTGGTTCAACCAATGGTCGAGTCAAAGAGAAAAGAACCGCGGTTTATAATTATTTTGTGAATGAGATTTGTTGCTGCATCTCTGGCTCTTAATATATACCCATGGTGACAAGAAAAACTGTTGTTAATGGCCTTTCTTGTTTTCATATTATATACCACATGGTGTCCAGAAAAACTGTTGTTAATTGCTTACATTAGTAAGGTTATTTCAATTAAGTACCCTTTCAGCTTGTTTTCATATTATATACCAGTTGGTGCAGATTTATTATATTACTTACACAGTTGCCCCATTTGTTTTTGTTATTTTTTCCTTTAGGACACAATCTTTTTTAGTTATGCCAGCAATTTATTATATAGCCTTTACTGAAAAAGCTGTAGTCTATGATTAATACTGAATGTTAGGAATAGCTTTAACCACTGCACTTATGTTAAAAATATGAATATGAGTTAGTAAACATGTAGTCTGATCAGTGCACTGTTGAAAAAAAAAAAAAAACATTTTGTCTTTCACTTGCTCTGTCATGCTTTTGTACAGGCTATATATCAGCCATCTTCGTTATTCAATAAAAATCAAGCTCTGCATTCTCATTCATAAATAATTATTAACAGCCTCAATTGTTTTTCTTTGTTTTTTTTTTAATAAAGTTTCTTTTGTTGTATCCATTTCTGTTGAGTCTTATATCATTCTTATTATCCTTATGCATTTCTGTTGAGCCTTGCATCCATCTCAGTTTAAAAGGAACTGTGCATGATGTGCATGCATTTTCTATGCATGTTCATTATCCTATATAGTATATGAGTAGATATTTTTGACATGAAATGCATGATAGTTGGAATTACAATTTGTAAAAAGTTTGAAAAGAAAGCTTATTATTGTAATAAATGTTTTGAAGCTTAATTTGAAATTTTGTTAGTTGTGATTTATTCATTTTGTAACTTTTTAAATATATGTTTGAACAAGATCTATCGCTGGATATTTCGGACAGTAAATTTGGTAACCTTTTGTTGGATTAAATGATATCTCAACGACACTTCATTAACTGTTATCATATTTATGCTCATTGATGTCACCAGGAAACTTTAAAGTGTATAGGGCACTGATTTTGTGACCTGAAGGTTTGGATCTTGGTTATGAATTTGATCCAAATTTTGATAGATGAAAAATGAACATTCCTACAGTTCATGTGCTTTATTTTCTGTTTATATATATATATATATATATATATATATATATATATATATATATATATATATATATATGTATGTGTGTGTGTGTGTGTGTGTGTGTGTGTGTGTGTGTGTGTGTGTGTTCATTATCCTATATATAGTTCATTGAAAATATTTACATATTACATATATTTATAAAGCTGAAAACAAAGTATACTTACCAATGTTTCATATAACAAATATGATGCATGTATTAGTGAGATACAAGGAGATGACATGCAGTTCTTATTTGGTGCATCGAATTTTGCATACTGTATACACAAGTTATGTGTACTTCTTTTGCGTGATGGCTGTCACTTTATTTCCTGCTACATTTTGTCAAGATGCTCAAAGTTTGGTTTTGACTTTAGAAAACTAGGCTGATTGGTTCACAGTTATGACATGCACTTCGGTTTTTTTAACTTGTTATGTTGGTATCTTCATGTTCCTTAGGATAAGCAGATGGGAATGCATGCATTGTTCTGATAGCATTGTTAAATTAGTGAGATATGTGGAGATGTTATTGCTTGGCGTATTGAGGTTGTGATTGACTGCTCTTTAGATGGTATGCACCTGAGATGCAACGGGTCTCTTATATGTAGTGGTGGTGTTTTGATTCTGGCTTTAATTCAGCTGATACAAGTTGATACAAGTAGCAAGCTAGCTGAGATCCATCCACATTTAGACAAGAGCATTTGTTTTGAAGGCTTGAAATGATGTTATTGTCCATTGACTGTTGTGTATTTATGTTGTATTTTGTTATGTGACATGTATTATATAGTTATGTGAATTTTGTTATGCTTGAGTTGTTTTCTACTTTTTCTTTTTTTGGTGTATCTATCTAAAAATCTTATCATGAACTTTTTTGTTTAATTTTATTTCTTATGCAACTTGGTCTCATGTAGTTATTTAAAATATTGTGCTTTCTTTAATTTTTAACTATTATGTTTATGACTTGTATTTTTCCTCATCATGTATTGACTGTTAATTAGTAACTTGATATAATGGTAATGGTTTTCATTTAACTTTGATGTATTTGACTTTTTTCATTGGGCTTTTTCTTTTATTCTTATGTGTTCAAATGAATATGGATAATGAATAATGTATATTATATATTATGATTTAAATGTAAAAATTGTTTCAATTACAAAAAGGAAAATTCAAAATATGAAAAACATACTTTAAACCAAACGCATTTTCAGTTTTCATTTTTTAAAATATGTTTTCAGAATACTCCATACCAAACACATTTTAAAAAAT
The DNA here is from genome assembly GCA_030737875.1 of Allium sativum. NCBI lineage: Eukaryota > Viridiplantae > Streptophyta > Magnoliopsida > Asparagales > Amaryllidaceae > Allium > Allium sativum. The sequence continues at coordinate 6,973,946 of CM060926.1, read as the reverse complement.
AATGAAAATTGTCAAAACCAAAAATTGAAAACGATTAGAAAAACACAAAACCGAAAATTGAAAACACAAACCAAACGCACCCTGAGATTTTTGTTACAAAGATGGAAAATGTGTGACACAAAAGGAAAATATGACTGACAGCATGTTAAGGTTCCCATGTTAAACAATGTTAAGGTGAGAAAATACAAACTGAAAAATAAAATAAAAGACGATCTACATGTTAATTGGCTGACTATGCTCTGACCCTTGTTCAAGTAGAAATTGGTCCCTGGGCAATAGAGTGCAAAGTAGAGTAACTTCTAAATTTTGAGTCCCAAATAATGATGAAAATAACGTCTCAGTAAATAAAATGCAGACATTTCTACTTTATTTTATTTTTATTATTTGTATACACTAAGTGAATTACTGCAGATATGTTTGTACTTATTCACAATAAATACAGGCATTTCTGCATTTTTTTTCATTTTTATTATCTACTATACATTAAATGAATAATTGAAGATATGTGTGCACCTGTTCATAGTAAGTACAATAGCAGCGCAAAAAAACACGGAAATACCTTACTACAATAAAACACTGATCCACTTTACATTGAATGGAAGGCAGAAATCTGCTTTGAATTAAATTTGGTTTTAAGGATGTCTCTCACATATTCATTTATTAAAATGGGTGGACACTATTTAATGTTAAGTCACTATAAATTTGTGTGTGATTCTTATTTTCTTTTCTAGTTGCAATTCCACTGTTTAACTTACTATTCTTATTCTCGGATGTTTATGTCATTTTTGGTGCAAACAATAACAGCGACTGAAGTTGAAGTTGACTAAATTGAAATTGATATATTTAAATGTTATTGTGTATTACTTATTTAAACAAAAGAATCTCAATAAAGTTCACTTGTAAGCAACTGAGATTTTTGTTATAAAGATTGATAGATGGAACATGCACGACATAAAAAGGGAGTATGACTGAGGGCAAGTTAAGGTTCCCATGTTGAACAAAGTTGAATATTAAGCCCTTAATTGACAAACCACTTAAAATTCTATCTGCGTAGCATGGATTCTCCTTGATGGTTAGCAATTACAAAATGGAAAAATAAAATAAAATACATCTTCTTCTTCTAAAATTAGGGACTATGCTCAAAGCCAATGCAACTGGAAACTGGTCCCTGGGTAATGGTAGGGCAAAGGAGTTTGAACTCTAAACTTAAGCCCCTAATAATGAAGTAGAAATATAAAAAGCAACACTTGAACCTTGCACGCTTAATTCATTTAACAAACAATACAAGTTACACCTGCTTCTTAACAAAAGTTGACAGACTATAATACTTGTAATAATTTTTTAAAATAAACTTAGGCCATTCCCATAAATTGGGTCCCCGGCCGTCGTCCGGTTTGCTTTTGCCTAGGGCCAACCCTGACCATGCTAAAGATGCTTACAGTAGAGATAAGACCAAACAAAAAGCCAGACAGCAAGCTACCATCGTCAATGAACATTCTTTTCGAACCAAAACAGGAATCTGATGCGTTGTTTACATTCTCGTGTATGGTCGAACAAGGAGGTAAGGGGAGGCCACAAAGCCCTGAATTGTTTTGGTACATTGATGGTGAAAGATAATACATTTGTCCATCGATAGGGATTGGTCCAGTTAAATTATTATAAGATATATCCATATGAGAAGGAAACGTTAACCAGCTTAGTTCGCTAGGAATACCCCCACTCAAATGATTATGAGAAAGATCAAGATCTGAAAGCGATGTCATTCCTCCTATCGATTTAGGTATGCTACCGGTCAACTTGTTATGTGCCAAACGTAGCATATCAAGCTGATCCATAGATCCAAGCTCATCGGGTATGGGGCCGCTAAGAGAATTGTATGATAAATCCATATACATCATAAAACCATAGCTTTGAGTACTATGAACGATGTCGCCCATGTAGATTTCAGATCTGCAAAACTGAAACGGAGGGAAGTTTACCACTATTTCATCTCTGATTCCTTGTAATTCAAACATGAACATGGATATGTGACAACTACCACCATCATTAAACAAAAGAGAGAAATAATGGTCTTCGTCTATCATATGAGGCAAAGTTAACCCTGTTTGGGACGCGATTTCAGTTGGAATTGGCCCAGAGATAGAATTGTTGGTCAAGCCTAACCATACCAGGTTCAGACAGTTCCTAATATCAGGTGGAATTTCTCCAGATATATTATTATCTTCTAACTGAAGAACAGCAAGTTTCTTTAAATTTCCAATATTTTCAGGGATTTTTCCAATTAGTCTGTTCCCAATGAGTGAAATCCACATCATGTTTCTACAGTTGTGATGGATATAGGGATGGGTCCCGATAAATCGTTGTATCCAAGAATTAGTTTCTTCACAACTGCAGTGTTCATGCATATGTTTGCAGGAATTTCACCTTCCAGTTTATTAGCCCACATTATAAAATCTGTGACTTTAGGGAGTGACCATACCGCAGAAGGTATCAATCCATTTAATAGATTGAAGCTAAAATCTTTTTTTTTTTAAGATTTGTGCACCCACCGAATTCTGCTGGGATTTTGCCTAAAATAAAGTTACCAGCAAATAAGAGTTCTCGCAGAAAAGGAAGAGACTTACATAAATCAAATCATGTTGGTATATTGTCTGAATAGTACTTTGAGCTTAGGTCGATAACTTCGAGGGAAATGCACTTAGTTAGTGATTGAAGAGGAAGTATACCACTCAGATTATTAAAGGAAACGTGAAGGTATTTTAATGAAGATATGGTACTAACTACGCCTTCGACAAAATTTCCAGAAAGCTGATTTTCAGACAGTTTTAATCTTCCATGAAACTGGCAACCAACAAAAGTCTCGGGAAATTCACCGAAAAATTGATTCCTAGATAAGTCTATTTCAACAATAGTATCGCATGTATATCCTAATTCATTAGGTATTTTGCCTTGGAAATTATTGTCAGCCAAATGTACACGCTTCAGATTTTCAAATCTGCTCCAAAATGTAGGTAATTGACCACTGAAATTGTTGCTTGATAAGGCAAGTGTTTCTAGAAGCTTGCATCTGACCAGGCTTATTAGTAAGTTTCCATTCAGACCATTCGATGAAACATCAAGGGTGGATACTCTTTTGCAATCCCCAAAATCACAACTCAAGAAATTTCCAGTGATATTGTTGTGAGAGAGGTCCAAGTGTCTAAGAGTATTTGCTGCACTTGATATGAATTTCTTTGGAATTTCCCCATAAATGAGATTATGTGATAAATCCAGTACAGTGAGATTTGATGATAAAGCAGAGATGATATTAAGAAGTCTGCCATAGAAGAAGTTGCCATGGAGGTTCACTTCATTGAGCTTAGGTAAAGCCAATAGAAAACCAAGATTCAACTTGCCTGTGAGTTCCATATTGCTTAGATTCAAGCTATGAATGTGATTATCATAAGATGAACAATTTACACCGACCCAAGAGCAAACCGATGTAGCAGTAGTCCAGTTGATCAAATGACTATTTGGATCTTTTTGAATACATGATTGCTTAAATTGAAGGAGAGATGAAGCTTCATTAAGTTCAGTAGCAGTGACGAATGTTGAAGAAGGAGACAAAAGCACCAAGAAAAGAAAGAAAGCAAATCCAAAGACGGTCATTGGTTGAGGCTTAAAACCAAGCACAGACTGCGCGTTAGGTATGGGAAATAAGATAGATGATGATGAATTTATGGGAATGCACAAGGTTAGAAGATTAGGGGGGAAATTGCAGGTTGAACACTAAAATCATATATTTTAGACAACCGAGAAGTCAACGGGGATATAAAATGTGAAATGTCAAACCATTTACACATGGAGTGCCAGCCTTACTCTCAACAAATTCAACTTTAAATCTATGTACATGTTCATGTTCTTTGTGATATTACAACAACCTGCACACAAACTTAGGTAAAATTTGGTCATCGTGAACATACTACAGTTATCGGAGCTACTGCTGCTTTCCTACATAAGAGAAAGTGTCAATATTACCTCTCAAAGTGTTCATCTTCCAATCATGACCTGAAGTATAAGTTCACTTCTTTGACTGCCCTGGTTGAGATTGGATAGTTGTTGGGATCCCTTCTTAATTGGAGAGTTTCTAGAAAATTCTAGATCTTTCTAAAAAAATCTAGAATTTTCTAGAATGTTCCGGAAAACTCCAGAGAAGTGTAGAATTCTCTAGAAGCTTGTGGAAGAGTGTGCAACCCTCTGCAATATTCTGAAGATGTGTGGAACCTTCTGGAACCTTATGGAAGAGTATGGAAGAATGCATAAGGGAATGAAAGAGTGTAGAGATTTCTAGAGAGTATGGAGCATTATAGAAAATCAATCTCCACCCTTGAATGCAGGTGATCTCCACCATTAATTATGAAAGTTGAGTAGTATAAATAGGAGAAAGAGTCTTCGTTACTATCCATCAAAGAATCCAAGAATACAAAGAGAGAAAGCACTTCTTAAAATGAGAAAAACTTGAGAGTTAGAGATAGTCTCTTTGAGAGAAAAAAGAGATAGCTTGGGAAGTCTTTATCCTCAAGCTTGAGTGAGCCACCGAATGTGAGTTACTTTTGTAATCATATTCTTGTAATCCTTTAATCCTTTTGTATAGTGGAAGAATATTCATATTGGAGAATTATAAACTCTTATGCTTCGATTGCTACTTTTAATCTTAAAGTGCCTATCTTAACTTCACGAAGCGGGGAAAGATCGAGATTTCCCCAATAATAGTCTAGTGTGAAAACTGTAAAATAAATTTCAAATGAATGCAAAATTCCTTTTGTTAATTTACCTGAATCATACATTTGCGCCCATTGTCAACTAGGACACCTTAGTGTAAGAGTTTAAAGTTAAACTGATTCAATCATTTCTGGTCATGACTCGTCTGATTATGTAACGACTTGTATTGTAGAAAAATTGAGACGAACAGTACATCATTCTGTAAATTGAGAAGTCAAGAGTTAAAGATATATCGAGTAGATCATTGATTATATAAGTGGCAAAGTAGGAAATTAAATTTTAGCAATAATTTGCTTTTCTTTATTTCTTGCTTTTAGGGAGTTCATGGGTTGAGATGACAATGTACAGTAATGTGATAAACATAATTCAAGTCCTATGGCAATGAGTTATTATTAGTTTTATTCCAATTGTGTTATCATTCCAATCTTTCTAAGATTGCCATGCAACGTCAAGAATGACAAAGTTAAAAACAAACGGTTACATTGTACGTCATCCAAATTCTTAACTTCGGTAAACAAAGACCAACCAATTTGAAATTAAATTGTATGAATTTTTAAAACAAGAAAATTCGACATTTGATAATGCATATCTTCTTTCGACGTCAGCTTATTACATTAGAATTGTTATTTGCTCTCCAATTTTAGACAAACAATATATAAAAGACTCAGAGACAGGGAAGGAATTAAATTTCAAAATATAGATGGTTATATTAACATAATCACATGTACCAATCATGTGATACAAAAGCTTATGGAAACATAGAAGATTGGTCATATACATCCAAAAAATGGAACTAAAACAAAAAACCTAAGATAAAATTTGAACTAAAACAAGTGTGAACCTGTGTCTGTGCTAAGCACATGGATGTTTATAAAAATGTTAGTGATGCAAACATCTGATAAAACTCAGTGTAAAGTAACTTAAATCTAAAGTGCAAAGCTGGCTGGCTACTAAGTAATGTATGACTGTAACATGTGTCGCAACATAGGCTTCAAATTAGAAAATATTTGAGAATATAGTATGCATGACATATAAATTACATGATAGTCATTTACAGTTAGCAAGCATTTTAAAGGGTAAGATCATTTATTTATGAGCTATACATAGAGTTGAATGTACAAACAAAACATATACATTAAAAAACGCAAAATTTATACTTGATTTGCAAAATCAATAGCCGTTAAAACATTTGGTTGTTACACATATTTGTATGTATTTGAAAACGCCACCAAGAATCTTGTGTCTTGAATAAACTGAAATTGCAAATGATTCCTTAAAATTTCAACTGGCTTCATTTTTCATAAGTTCCTGGCTTGGTTGCATCTGTAAAAATGTGAAAGCTTTATTGTATATCTAATCAGAAAACCAATTGGTTAATATTAGCATGAACAATCATATCTCTATGAAATATCCATTACACAATAGGGACCTTGCATTATGAGTTCATGAAAACGACAAGTTATATTTAAATGTCTTGTTATATAAGTAGGCTATAATATATTGATAACACAACGCTTCCCTCAATCCCAATCTACAGTCATATGGTAAATTAATTAATAATGCATCCAAATTTCAATTTAGTGCCCAAAGATGAACAGGTTTCAATAAAATCAGGTCATGGTTAGTTAAAAAGTTCATAATGTGTTAATATATAACCAAGAATATTTGAATCCAATTGGCTGAAATGTTTCGCAAATATTAAAAGGATTCTAGGTAGCTACCAAAGATTTTATGCATAATACATCATGTGCGATGATAGAATTAATAAACGGATATATTATGGAGATTTGGTTTGATTTAAATCAAGATATAACAGGAAAACATACTATGGAGATATAACAGGAAACCTATTATGGAGATATAACAAGAAACTTATTAGAATATATTTTATGAAATATGATAAATTCTACTTTATTGCTTTCCTTATATTTGATTGTAAAAACTTGTATAAAGAGAGGTGTATTATCTGTAACAAGGTGAAGTCCTTTTTCTCTAAATCTTCTTACTTTTATCATGGTATCAAAGCAATAATAATGTAGTCTTTTTGTGCTTTTCTGTTTAATCCCTCTCTTCTCTCTTCATCAAATTCTAACATGGTATCAGAGCGAGGTTAAAGAGAGGGGAGAAAAGGAAAATAAAATAAAAAAAAATTCAAATGTTTTTCCGTTTTCCCTTGTTGTTCAGGTCTTAGTTGCCTACCTTGATTTTGTTGCAATGGTTGCTGCACTCTTGGTTGTAATTCTTGTTATGAGATTGCCTCGGCAACTGCTACGTATTTGTTTCCTTGGGGTCCCCTTAGGAAACTAGTTTAGTAATGTTACACCTTACGTGGTGTGTGTAGTGGTTGGTCCACCTTAAAAACCATTAATGTGGTCGATTCACTATAAAAAACGTTTGTTAGGGTATGTGTACCGGTTGATCCACTTTAAAAACTATTAATATGGTCGGTTACTATAAAAAACCATTTGTTATGGTGTGTGTAGTGGTTTGTCCACTTTAGAAACCATTAATGTGGTCGGTTCACTATAAAAACCATTTGTAAAAATGAAGTTGTTGAAGGCTTGAATTGAATGTAGTGTCTCAAGTTCCAAATTTCCAGTTTCCAAGATTCAAGTTTCAAGTTGCAAGTTTCAAGTTTCTCTGTCACATGTTCAACATCTTCACAATTGGGGGATATTTCTACTAAGGCACTCGACAAGTCACAGTTTGATTTTTTTTTCAAGTTGGGCATTTTTGAACCCTATCCTCCAACTTGAGAGGGAGTAAACAGATATATTATGGAGATTTGGTTTGATTTGAATCAAGATATAACAAGAAACATACTATGGAGATATAACAGGAAACTTATTATGGAGATATAACAGGAAACCTATTATGGAGATATAACATGAAACTTATTAGGATATATTTTATGGGATATGATAAATTCTACTTTATTGCTTTCCTTATATCTGATTGTAAAAAACTTGTATAAAGAGAGATCTATTATCTGTAATAAGTGAAGTCATTTTTCTCTAAATCTTCTTACTTTTATCATGGTATCAAAGCAATAACAATGTAGAATTTTTGTGCTTTTCCGTTTAATCTCTCTCTTCATCAAATTCTAACAATTAAAAAAAAATTATGATATAATATACTTTTTTGTGGTAGCTATACTGTAACAACCCGTATTTTAATAACCTGTTAAAACAAGAAATCAAGGCAGAATTAAATTTTAAAATTAGAATCAGGGGAAACGGGTTACGCCATTGCGTTCGTCTCAAAATTTTACAAGAAATACAGTCCGAGTTTTTGAAAATCGGAGTCCGTATGAGGGAGATATGACCCTCCGAAGTTTCAGGAATTTTCAGAATCAAAAACAGCTCGAAATTCGAATTCGAAATTCGAATTCATACCCCAGAACAGGCTGGGCGGGAAAATTCCCGCCCATGGACCAGGTCGACCTGGGGGTCGACTATAGTGTTGACCTCCTAGGGGCCAGGTCGACCATATTGTCGACCTGGGGGTCGACCTGCCTCCCGAACCCACTTCTTGAACCAGATGCATCCTGGCGTATTTAGACTCGTTTTCTGACCAGATTCGTCTGCCTAACCCTATATAAACAGCCCCCTAGCCTCATTCTCTCCACACCATTTCTTTCTGTCCTTATGCTGCTTCTAAGATAATCAAAATAATAAGATAAAAAGGAAGAAAAAGGACTGCTCCTTCTCCATCAAGACTACGCTTAGGGATTTGCAAATCGGGGGATTTCAATTAGAACACAATCGATCAAATAGAGATTCAACAATCAAATTCTGCTTTCTAATTCTCGATCCACGCACTGTAAGTTCAAGTTACTTTTAGATAAAAGCTGTAAACTTAATATCCATGTTGTAATTTGGAATTGGATCTATGTATGGTAATTGATTCGTATCTATTCTTGTTCGTCTTGGATCTTGACTTTCGTGAATATTGCTTTGGACCTATTCATGTTGTAAATCAAACTCTCTCGTGTCTATAACCTTAACATGCCTATGATGTTGAAACTATTGATTATGGACAAGGACTATGACTGAGAACATAAGACTGCCTATGACTAATATGATTATGCCTATGACTATGACGGTGAACATAAGACTGACTGCCTATGACTAATAAGACTATGCCTATGCCTATGACGGTGAATGAAAGACTGTTGCCTATGACTATGACAAGGACAATTGTAGCTAATCAACTATGACTCTTGACTATGAGAATTATTATCTATGATTATGAACATAAGACCATTATCTATGGCCACGACCTTGAAAATATTACTGTTAATTGCCTATGACTATTGCCTAGAACTATTTTGGATAATTAACCATGACTATTGTGATTAATCGCTTAGGATTCTTAATTATGAGATTTCTACCTATGACCATGACTATGACTATCATGGTTAATTACCTGGGACTATTATAGTTTATTGTAACCCATGTTGTATACCGAATTTGCAGTCTGTTGGATCTCATACCGAGGTTGTGACTTGTTTAGTTTATTCGCTATTATGTACATCGAAACCATTGGATCCATCATCCTTGTATTTGGCTTGCTTTTGCATGCCTATTCTTTTATGTCAGCGTTTACCATGACTATCGCGTTATCTTGCTAGATTTGAAATCCCATATGCCAGTGATGTTGTAACCAATTATCCCAAGTTATATCATACTAGTCTTGTAACCCCTTTTATCGCTTTATGCTCGTCTCTTTTGCCTATCATAGTTTTGATGTTATTCCCTTTATTCTGAGGTTTGGGTTTATTTGTAGTATGGATCGATTCACGTTTACGTGCGATGGAAATACGATTTGGGTAGAATAGGCAAAACATGAATTGGTTATGAACATGAATTATGAACCTGATAAAAAGGCAGAACTTGAAACATGAACGTTGTTATAACTTGAACCTGGATATGGGCACGAACTTGACATCGACATGACACGAAACTTGCCTTGAAAACTTGACACGAACTTGACATGAAACTTGAACATGGTCATGACACTTAAATAAACTAGAAAATGGCCAACTCGAGGTTGGATTGAGTATGCAGTGTAATTCTGCCCGAAACCGCCCGGCAAATCTAGTTGCTGCAAGCAATAGGATCCAACGTGGGTAGTTGGTCATATCGCACTTGAAAACCCGAGGTCAGACTGAGTTGTGGTGTAATTCTGCCCGGAACCGCCCGGCATATCCAGTGACCACAACAACAGGTCTGATGTGAGAGGTTGGGGTGCATTAATGAATTAATGCCACATGATAGGGTTAAGTCATGAACCGCTTGAATATACTTAACCAATTTGACACGATGACTTGATAGGGTTAAGTCATGAACCGCTTGAATATACTTAACCAATTCGACACGATGATTTGATAGGGTTAAGTCATGAACCGCTTGAATATGCTTAACCAATTTGACACGATGATTGATAGGGTTAAGTTATGAACCGCTTGAATATACTTAACCAATTTGACACGATGATTTGATAGGGTTAAGTCATGAACTGCTTGAATGTACTTAACCAATTTGACACGATGATTGATAGGGTTAAGTTATGAACCGCTTGAATATACTTAACCAATTTAACACGATGATTTGATAGGGTTAAGTCATGAACCGCTTGAATATACTTAACCAACTTGACACATGATTCGTAGGGCTAAGTCATGAACTTAAACGACAACACTTAGCCAATTTGACATGACACGTAGACAGGTTAAGTCTCAAATTTAAATGACAACACTTAACCTGCTGGACGGAAACCCTAGTTACGCGGTCCTTTTCAGCGGTAACCTACTAGATGTATCATGGTACCCTGGAACTAGGCAGGGTGGGGCACGATTACTGGGCTGATTGTAAGCGACCAGAACGACGGCTGATTTGGTGTGCCATTGTAGGTTCAGGCGGACTATGGTCGTGCACGTAGTTCGGAGTTGAAAAAGCAGGCATTGGGCACCAGTAGGTTTACACTGTGCGTGCTTGATTCGTGTCGGTGGTTGGCACCCTAGGCTTGATACACCCTATGGTGGACCTAGCACAGGTGACTACAATTCGTGATTGGGCCATATGACACAGACACATGAACGAGCTAGGACTTGTAGGGAGGCGATCGATTAATAGATCGCTACGTGGAATTCGTTAGGTAGCATAATCCCTAGTGGTCCTAGGTGGCATAAACCCTAATCGAATCCAGAAAACGTTCAATAGGTAGCATAATCCCTAGTGGCCCTAGGTGGCAGAAATCCTAGTTGAACACGCGATAGCTCATGATAAGGAAACCTAGCCAGAACAAGGGTGGCGGTCCCAACGATTTCAAGAATGGTGGCACTACGTTGAAGTAGTATAGAAATACGTGATGAAACCCGTACGATATACGGCCAGGGACTGTACATATACATGGAAAGGATGATACGGGTTAGGATACTAGTACAGTTGGTGCAGAAGAATTTAGGAAATCAGAGCAAATAGATATCATTTTAATGGTGAAGCAGAGAAATCTTGCGATGCTTGATAGAAATCTTGCGAAACTATACTTAGTTCATCCTGAATGGGAACCTCGCAATGTTATACATGACAGAAATCCTATGATGTTATTCTTAGTTATCGTTCCTGTAACTTATCTTGTCATCATGCTTATGTTTACTTTCAGTTTATTCATTCCATGTTATCTTTACCTGTTTTTATGCTGAAAGTCACTAGGACTTACTCAGTCTTTATGACTGACCTAGTTTGTTTTGCCTCTTTTTCTTCCGTTTCCCCCCTGGTTCACTGGGTGGGAACACAGCTTAGTCCGGATCTTACCAAGCTCCAAGGCTATTTCATGAAGGCTTGGATTGCTCTTGGCTATGGCTTGCCTTGCTACTTTATTGGGGAATGATTTATAAATATGGTTTTATGCTTCTTTGCAATTGCAAGACAGATTTCGATATAATGGATTTAGTAGCATTTTGATGTAAAAGGCTTTAGACCTTTCTAGATTTTTAAAGCAATGAAATTTGGTTCTTCTTCCACTGTTTTATATGTTCTGTCCTGTAATATTTCTGTGTATGTTACCTAGATAATGCTCCACCAAAGCTAATGCATTCCCTTTGTGAGTGAACCTAGCGAAGGTGGGGTGTTACATATACATAACTACACAATTGACCACAGACATATAGCAATGTCATAACATGCCAAACTGCAAGGGTCATCCTTGATAAGTTAGATTTCTATGGAAGAAGTTAGCATTTCAGAATTAAAGGAAAAGTTCATATGTGAAGTTTTGTGCTGCTGCAGGGTTAATAGATTGGTTATCTCATGTTCAATGCTAATATGTAGTTCTTTCGAGCAAATTTGTTACCAAACTATCATACCATTTTAAGACTTTGTATAAAAGGCATATATTAAAGTTAAAAAAGTGGTACTACTTTATAACCAGTTTACATATTTGCATTGTAACAAGCCAATATATTTCAATACATGGTGAAGCTAATGATGATTGGACTCTCTACCTTGTTAATGGAAGCTAACTATATGTTTTCAAAAAGTAGTGTGCCAAATATTAGGAGTTATTTTCATCCCTTTTCTAAACGACTAAGATTAAAATCTAGTCCTTTAATTTATCAAGTATACTTTCAATAAATCAAGACGTAGAAATATATTGACGTGTTACACCTAAGGTTACCATGAAAAATAGTAGGAGTTATTTTTCCATTTATGATTATTGAACCGAGCAGTGTTAATTTGCAGAAACCAGCAGAATTTCATGATCGATAGAACATATGGGACTCTAGTTATGCCATATCGAGCATTCAAGCCTTTATTATGCACAAAAATGCTGCTTGAGAAATTTTTACTCAAATACTTTACTGGCTGTGCGAATAAAATTAAAAACTACATCTGGTTTTATTTTAATTGGTTCATAGCTCTTTTAACACTTTTCATCTTTCTAGTTCTTAATAATTGGTTGATAGCTCTTTTAATACTTTTCATCTTTCTAACCCCTACATGATCTCATGAACTATGCAGTTAAACCCTGCAAAATCCTCGTTATATCCCATAGCACTCTTCAACCGCTACGCTATTTCAATTTAGCGCTGATGAACAGTAAACCACTTTAACTTTGCTATCTTCCGTTGCTCCCGCTAAATCAATGCTTTTTAGCATCCAATTTAGCAATATTAATATAAAATACTAGATTTGACTAGTTCTCTTTTAATTTTTTTAATAAAGTTAGTGTAAAAAGTGAGTTTCAACATATATGTGTCTAGTACAAGGTGGGCATCTATTATAGTTGTAACGATCCGCATTCTTCGCATTAAAGGATCGTAGAATATTTATTTCTTTCTCATATGAAGTCGTATGGTCATGTAACTTTGGGGAACGACTATTGGGGTCATTCCCCATGTTCATGATTTTTACCGATTTTTATATGACCGTTTTGCCCCTAGCTGATCTTGTTTCGGCCATAATTTGATTGTAAGGAATTTTACCTAAACCCACTTCCATTGGATCCGAATGATGGTTTACCTTTCCGTAGAGTGGTCACATTAGCCAAACGGACTTATAGTTTGGGAGATATGGCTGAAACAAGGTTTAGAAGGTGAAAAACAGCTTAACCGGCCTAATTATGGCGATTAGCAAGAGGGCCCATAACCCATTTCGGGATTAGGGTTATGGGGAGGTTGAGAACAGTTAGGAAACAAAATTTATTTCATTTTTCAGCCGCCTAAAACATTTCTCTAGCCTTAGCCATGGCCTCCACCTTCTAATTTTATCCCAAATCGCTCCTAATCGCTTTCTAATTGAAGATTAAGCCAAGCAACGTCAAATCAAGGAGAAATAACACCAAACTAGAGTTGGAGCTGCTATGTTGCATTATAATTCGACGAAAAATAGATAATATTTCAGATCTATAGTTTGTTTGTGGCCAAGGTGAGTGATTTGTATTGTTTTCCACTAATTACGGTTAATTAGGGGTAATTAGTGTTAATTGGCGAATTTATACATTATTGAATTCTAGAAAATTGTTTAGAAATTCTTAAATATTGATTTAGGCCTCTGTTAGAAATTTGGGTTAATTTGGTTAAGTTTTGCTAATCCTAAGGTTAGTTATGCTTAAACATGATTATGGGGAAAACAAGGGTTTTGGGTATGTTTGATCCGTTTTACATGCTATAATTGTTGTTTTGGTGTTTATGGTCGATTATACATGTTGCTATGTTTGTTTGGAATGTTTTGTGATTGTCTAGAACTATTAGATTGGTCGAAAACGCTGTCGTATGGCGTAAAACATTCGCTGGAAGAGTTGTAGGAAATTGTGTAGGAACCGGATCGGATCGCTTGACCCGATCATGACACCCCTCTCCGAACTGTCTTGCTCGTGATGTTGGGAACTGACCCAAACCGCTCTCCTGAAGATGTCAATCACGACCTGATACTCTGGAGTTGGCATCACGAACCGATCCCATTCGTGGCCTATGTACCACGACCCGAACCGATGTACCACGAATGGATTTGAGGAACCCGACCCGGAGTGCTTGGGAAGGAGACCGAACCGAACCGGGGAACAACATGACTCACGAACCGATCCAAAGCAAGGTGAAGAGGAAATAACGAACCGATCCGGAGGAGAACAAAACCTGAGATGCAAAGGTAGGCCAAATGGGAAGTTTATACTCAAGGTACAGTTGGGACCAACGAGTTGACTTCATGATTGGGCTTTGCTGCGGGACGTGTGCTAAGGGGTTATCGACATCCATAACTTTGATTCATCACCAAGACGGAGGTTAGGCTATGGATCAATGCAGTGGGGTAGTTATTACTCCATAGGGTAGAGTGATCGTAGCATGGGTATGAGGCAGTGCAGTGGAGTCGTCGTGACTTCATAGGGCAGAGTGGACATAGCAAGGACCAGTGGCTATGGACCAGTGCAGTGGAGTCACCATGACTCCATGTGGCAGAGTGAACTTAGCAAGGATTTGGGTGGTCTAAGTAGTGGATATCGTATGCTTTACGCAATGAGTGAGAGATGTGAGGATGATTGTTATGCTTGATTGTTTGTCATCACTATGACATGCACACCTCTCCCCCGTATCTTTACACCATATGTTAGTGTCACCTTAGAGTATCGTACATCCTGTTATGCTAACTCTTTGGTTGCAGGTTCAGGTATGGATTAGTATACCTGTTATTGTTCTATTTTGCTGGTTATCGCTCATACCGAACTTTTGTCTGACCCAGAGTTTTATGTCTCTTCTTTTTACTCTGGGTGCTCTTAAATGGGAAGATTAGAGACAGGATAGGTGGTATGCACGAGTAGCTATACCGGAGACGAGCAGGAGGCTTCCATGTATGTATATATATATATATATATATATATATATATATATATATATATTCTCCCTGTGTCGCTACTGGTCACTACTTTAGGCATTAGTAGTGTACCTTCCTTATTTTGTTTTAGAGACAGTTTTCAAAAAGTTGTAATAATGATGAGTGGAACATAAGCTGTATTTGGATTTTCCGCTATTATGATGTTTAGTTTTCAGCTTATGCACTATCTCGCTTGTTTTATGTCAAAGTATTTTATTATTATATATTATTCCATGTGCTGTGAGATATACTATAGGTTCCCTTGTTGGTTAATAGCTTCATATCCCTTTTCTATTGACAACAGTCCCGTGCTGGTTGGACATCGGTATAGCGCATTTTAGGGAAATGTCGGCTGGTGCGGGACGGGCCGTCACATTTGGTATCAGAGCTCTAGGTTGCGTAGTTAACCTAGGGAAAGACACCAGGGAGAGATAGTATATCTATAAGAGAGCACGTATTTGTGATATTTTGGTTTTCAAAAGTTATATATATATATATACTATTAGTATATCTAAGGATGGAGTCGCACTGCACTGGCACCACTAAAGAGATGGTTAATCGTTTTCTCCTTGCAGATTGAGCGGTGAGCCAATATATGAGAGGTATTGGTAGAGGAGCCAATAATGGGAATGCTCCTGATATGAGGATGATGTTCACTGACCTCATGAGAGAGATGCTTCGAGATGTGCAAGGAGAAGTTTCTAATGCCGCCAATGGTGGTGGTGCAGCGGTGCAGGCGCCTAGGGTCGATTTCGCCAAGCTCTGTAAGGATTACACTAGCTTTGGTGGGAGGCCGTTCCATGGAACGGAGTCAGCTACGGATGTTCATGATTGGTTGGATAGCTGTGAGCGTATCTTCAAAGACTTGGATATCGAGGTTGCGATAAAGAGAAAGCTAACATTCTGTCAGCTGCAAGGACGGGTAATGAATTGGTGGAATGCTATGAAGGCAGCTACTCCCGAGGATCAGATTACTTGGGATCAGTTTAAGACTCGCTTTAGCGACAAGTTAATTCCAGCTTCTCAGAAGTCAGTATTGTTTAAGAGGTTCTTAGAGCTAAAGCAGAATAGTAGAGCTGTCTTGGAGTATATTACTGAGTTCGATACTCTATCAAAATATGGATTATCCCTTATTTATACTGCCGAGAAAAAGAACAAGAAGTTCATAACTGGTTTGGAAGGATACTTGGGGGAAAGGCTTATTAACCATATCGATGAGACGTTTGAATCGATTGTGGGGAAAGCATTGAGGTTAGAGAGTCTTTACCCTAAGACGAAGACTGAGGTTGCATCTGCAGAGGAGCCAAAACCGCAAGCAAGCGATGGAGGCAAGAATGTTTCTCAGAATAGGAGGAAGCAGAATCAGACCAAGGATGGCTAGAAGAAGAAGAATTAGAAAGATGTAGAGTACTTTAGCTGTGGCAAGAAGGGCCATTATGCTAAAGAATGTCGAGAAAAGCTCGCGGACAGGAAGTGCTTCAACTTTGGCCAAGTTGGACATCAAAAGGATAAGTGTCCAAAACTTTTGAAAAAGAAGCAGATAGTGAAAGAATATGCCATCAATGTTCTTCCTTCTTCATCGAATGCCCCAACCGCGGCAGAGAAAGGAAAAAAATATCGTCATTCAAGGTATGCTTTCTGTTTATAATGTTCCCGTTCGAGTATTTTTTGATACGGGGGCTTCCCGTTCCTTCATATCTCGTTACCTGGTAGATAGGTTGGGATTGGAACCCGAGATAGTAGATAGACCTTTAGCGGTGACAAACCCGATTGGTAGTTCGACTAGCCTTAGTATGATTTGTCGTAATGTGGTCTTATCGAGTCATGGATGTATGTTTGCTTATGATTGCTTTGTTTTGGGCCTTACTGGTATTGGCATTATTTTGGGAGTCGATTGGCTCCAAAGGTACGGGGTGGTGGTAGACTGCGAGGGCTTTTTGGTGACAGTTAGAGCGGATGATGGGGGGAGGGTAGTGTTTGGTGGTCTACCTAGTGATAGGGTAATGGCTAGTTTTCTAAATTCCCTCGACATCCTGCATGATGAGTTGTCAGATGTGCCCGTGGATGGCCAGTATCCAGACGTTTTCGAGGAAGTGATCAGACTTCCACCACATCGAGAGATTGAGTTTCGTATTGATTTAGTGAAAGATGCTAGGCCTATAGTGATGCCACTTCGTCTTATAGCACCAAGGGAGCAGCAAGAGCTCGGGGTGCAAGTGAGCGATATTTTCAAGAAGGGATTTATCAGAAGAAGTGTTTCTGAATAGGGGGCACCAATTGTGTTTTCTACCAAGGCAGATGGTTCCCTTCGATTGTGTGTGGACTACCGCGAGTTGAATAAGACGACGAGGAAGAATAAGTATCCTCTACCGCGAATAGATGATTTGTTTGATCAGTTGAGTGACACGAGAGTGTTCTCCCAGTTGGATCTCACGACAGGTTTCGACCAGCTTAGGGTGGAAGCTGAGAGTATAGCTAAAACGGCATTTCGAACGCCGTCAGGATTCTATGAGTGGTTGGTCATGCCATTTGGGTTGACCAATGCACCAACATATTTTGTGGATCTTATGAATAGGGTATTCAGGGATCAATTGAATAAGTTTGTTCTTGTGTTCGTAGACGATATCTTGGTTTACTCGAGGATAGAGGAAGAACACAAGGAACATTTGAGAGTAGTGATGGAAGTGTTGAGAAAACACCAATTGAAAGCAAAGTTTTCTAAGTGTCACTTCTGGAGGAGGGAAGTGAGATTCTTGGGCCGTATTGTTTCAGAGAATGGTATTGCCGTGGACCCTGCGAAGGTGGCTACGGTACAAGATTGGTCCATGCCCAAGAATGCAGCAGATGTAAGAAGTTTCTTGGGGTTAGCTGAATATTATCGTAAGTTTATCCAAAACTTCTCCAAGATAGCGGCACCGTTAACTCAGTTGACCAAAAAGAATCAAGCTTTCGTCTAGGACGAAAGGTGCAAGAACGCATTCAAGGGTCTAAAAGAGAAGTTGACGTGTGTGCCAGTGTTAGTCATTCCTAAAGGGAATGAAGAGATGACGGTATACACGGATGCCTGTGGTACCGGACTAGGTGATGTATTGATGCAAGGAGGTAGGGTTGTAGCTTATGCAAGCCGACAACTGAGACCGCACAAGAGAATATATCCTACCCACGATTTGGAATTGACAGCGATCATATTCGCATTGAAGATGTGGAGACATTATCTCTTGGGAGAAAGATTCGAGTTGTTCACCGATCATAAATTGTTAAAGTATCTCTTCTCTCAGAAGGATCTAAATCTCCGACAGCAAAGATGGTTAGAATTCTTGGCTTCCTATGATTTCGATATCGCATATACACCATGAAAAGCCAATGCGGTAGATGATGCCTTGAGTAGAAGACATGCCAGTTTAGGGGCCATGTTTCTGGAATGGAAGCAACTGGAATACATCACGCGATATGATTTCAGGCCAAAGTGTGAATTGGATTCAGAAATGTTAGCAAGTTTGACGATCAGACCCACTTTATTTGAGCGGATTGGTTCTAGTCAGAAGGACGATCCTAATCTATTAGAAATCATCTCCAAGTTAGCAATGGGAAACGATAAGGAGATGAACAAGTATGGGCTTGATCGAGAAGGATGGCTTCGAAAGGATGGGAGACTAATTGTACCCAATGTCAATGGCTTGAGAGATGAAGTGCCTAGAGAATGTCATCACTCAATACTGACCATACATCCCAGTGGTAACAAGATGTATCGGGACATGAAGCAGACTTACTACTAGGAAGGGATGAAGAGAGACGTTGGGAGGTTTATATATAAGTGCATAAATTGCCAGCTAGTTAAAGCCGAGAAAAAGAAGCCAAGTGGTTTGTTACAACCATTAGAGATTCCAGAATGGAAATGGGAACAAGTATCAATGGATTTCATTGATGGGTTACCAAGGACTAGATCGGGCCACGATAGTATTTGGGTGATTGTAGACAGATTGACCAAGAGTGCAAGGCTCGTACTGATCAAATCGAATAGAACAACAACTAAGTTAGCATAACTGTATATGAAGTGGGTAGTGAGACTTCATGGAGTACCTAAAATCATTGTGAGTGACCGAGACCCGTTGTTTACTAGTGGGTTTTGGAAGATCTTACAAGAGGCTCTAGGGTCAGAATTATATCTCAGTACCGCGTATCATCCTGAAACTGATGGTCAAATAGAGAGGGTGAATTGTATATTAGAAGATCACTTGACAGCTTGCATATTGGATTTTGGTGGATCATGGAATGACCATTTGCATCTAGTAGAGTTTGCATATAATAATAGTTATCAATCCAGTATTGGTATGGCTCCATTTGAAGCTTTGTATGGAAGACCGTGCAACTCATCGTCATGTTGGTTAGAAATTGGTAAGAAGTTTGCGCTTGGACCAGATGTGATAAGAGAAACTTCAGACAAGATTAAGATCATTCAACAGTGAATGAAGGCTGCCCAAGATAGGCATAAGAGTTATGCTGATAAGAGGCGAAAGGATTTGAAATTCTTCGTTGGCGACCTAGTATTTGTAAAGATCTCTCCATTAAAGAATGTTATTCGATTTGGAAGGATAGGAAAGCTGGCACCAAGATTTGTTGGTCCATTCCCAATCCTCGAGCAAGTTAGGAATTTGGCATATAAAGTTGAATTACCAAAGAAGATGGCAGGTGTTCACAACATATTTCATATTTCCCAGTTAAGGAAATTTGTACACAACCCCGATGTGACTATTTCACCTGATCAGTTGGATGATGTCGAAGTAGAACCCGAGGCGGTTGGGAACCGCAAGCCGATTCGTATTGTCGAGCACGATACGAAGCAACTTCGAAGGAAAGCGGTGGATCTGGTCAAAGTTCAGTGGGGCGAGAATGAGAATGACTGTACCTGGGAGATAGAGGAGAGCATTAGGAAGACGTATCCAGAACTCTTTGCCTGATAAGATTTTAATTGCAACTTAGTTTTTCGCATGCTAGGTTAGACTTGTTTGTTTGCTTTTGTATGTTTGATTGTTGTGAATGGTTGATAGGCATGCGGGATCCTTTGCTTGTTTCTTAGTTAAGGAATTCGCGGGCGAAATCTCTTAAGGGAGGAGAATGTAACGACCCGTATTCCACACATCGAAGGATCGTAGAATATTTATTTCTTTCTCGTACGAAGGAGTATGATCATGTAACTTTGGGGAACGACTACTGGGGTCATTTCCCATGTTCATGATTTTTGCCGATTTTTATATGACCATTTTACCCCTAGCTGATCTTGTTTTGGCCATAACTTTTGATTGGTAAGGAATTTTGACCTAAAACCGCTTCCATTGGATCCGAATAATGGTTTACCTTTCCGTAGAGTGGTCACATTAGCCAAACGGGCTTACCGTTTGGGAGATATGGATGAAACAAGGTTTAGAAGGTGAAAAACAGCTTAACCGGGCCTAATTAGGGTGATTAGCAAGAGGGCCCATAACCCATTTCGGGATTTGGGTTATGGGGAGGCTGAGAACAGTTAGGAAACGAATTTTATTTCATTTTTTAGCCGCTTAAAACATTTCTCTAACCTTAGCCATAGCCTCCACCTTCTAATTTCATCCTGAATCGCTCCTAATCGCTTTCTAATTAAAGATTAAGCCAAGCTACGTCAAATCAAGGGGAAATAACACCAAACCAGAGTTGGAGCTATTGCGTTGGATTGGAATTTGACCCAAAACAGATAATATTTCAGATCCATAGTTTGTTTGTGGCCAAGGTGAGTGATTTGCATTGTTTTCCACTAATTACGGTTAATTAGGGGTAATTAGTGTTAATTAGCGAATTCATACATTATTAAATTCTAGAAAATTGTTTAGAAATTCTTAAATATTGATTTAGGCCTCTGTTAGATATTTGGGTTAATTTGGTTAAGTTTTGCTAATCCTAAGGTTAGTTATGCTTAAACATGATTATGGGGAAAACAAGGGTTTTTGGGTATGTTTGATCCATTTTACATGCTATAATTATTGTTTTGGTGTTTATGGTCAATTATACATGTTGCTATGACTGTTTGGAATGTTTTGTGATCGTCTAGAACTATTAGATTGGTCGAAAACGTTGTCATATCGCATAAAACAGTCAGTGGAAGAGTTGTAGGAAATTGTGCAGGAACCGGATCAGATTTCCCGACCCGACCGTGACACCCCTCTCCGAACCGACCCGCTCATGATGATGGGAACCGACCCGAACAGCTCGCCTGAAGATGCCAATCACGACCTGATACTCTGGAGCTGGCATCATGAACCGATCCCATTCGTGGCCTATGTACCACGACCCGAACCGATGTACCACGAATGGATTTGAGGAACTCGACCCGACCCAGAGTGCTTGGGAAGGAGACCAAGCCGAACCGGGGAGCAGCATGACTCACGATCCGATCCAAAGCAAGGTGAAGAGGAAATAATGAACCGATCCGAAGGAGACCAAAACCCGAGATGCAAAGGTAGTCCAAATGGAAAGTTTATACTCAGGGTACAGTTGGGACCAACGAGTTGACTTCATGATTGGGCTTTGTTGCGGGACGTGTGCTAAGGGGTTATCAACGTCCATAACTTTAATTCTCCACCAAGACGGAGGTTAGGTTATGGATCAGTGCAGTGGGGTAGTTATTGCTCCATGGGGAAGAGTGATCGTAGCATGGCTATGAGCCAGTGCAGTGGAGTCGTCATGACTTCTTGGGGGCAGAGTGGACATAGCAAGGCCAGTGGCTATGGATCAATGCAGTGGAGTCACCATGACTCCGTGGGGCAGAGTGATCATAGAAAGGATTTGGGTGGTCAAAGTAGTGGATATCGTATGCTTTACGCACTGAGTGAGAGATGTGAGGATGATTGCTATGCTTGGTTGTTTGACATCCCTATGACATGCACACCCCTCCCCTGTATCTTTACACCATATGTTAGCGTCACCTTAGAGTATCGTACATCCTGTTGTGCTAACTCTTTGGTTGTAGGTCCAGGTTCAGGTATGGTTTAGTATACCTGTTATTGTTCTGTTTTGCTGCTTATCGCTCATACCAGACTTTTGTCTGACACAGAGTTTTACGTCTTTTCTTATTACTCTGGGTGCTCTTAAACGGGCAGACTAGAGACAGATAGGTGGTATGCACGAGTAGCTGTACCGAAAATGAGCAGGAGGCTTCCACGTATGATATATATATATATATATATATTCTCCCTGTATCGCTACTGGTCACTACTTTGGGCATTAGTAGTGTACCTTCCTTATTTTCCTTTAGAGACAGTTTTCAAAAAATTGTAATAATGATGATGTGGAACATAAGCTGTATTTGGATTTTCCACTGCTATGATGTTTTTTTTTAGCTTATGCACTGTCTCGCCTGTTTTATGTCAAAGTATGTTATTATTATATTTTATTCCATGCGATGTGAGATATACTACAGGTTCCTTTGTTGGTTAATAGCTTCATATCCCTTTTCTCTGGAGAACCGTCCCGTGCTGGTTGGACATCAGTATAGTGCATTTCAGGGAAATGTCGGCTAGTGCGGGACGGGCCGTCACAATAGCCATCAAATCTAATGTGCATAACCATGATATTATTTGATTTTATTATATAAGATTAATTAATATTAGTTTCTTCTATAAAAAAATGATGTGAGAATGATAATTAATTGATTTTAAAATACCTAGTTTCTAATGGACCTTTTTGCACTTCCACTATGTCCCTAATATTACTTTGTTTAATCCCCACTACAATTTTTTGCATCCCCACTGCTATAAACCGTTAAGCGTTTTAACCGCACAGCTCGTGAACATAGTAAATATAATAATTTATAAGATTAACTCATACCTATATAATCACATAGTATAGATGTTAACTGCATAGCTTCAATAATTTAAATTTTTAGTTTTATATACTAAAATCTAACATTATAGGTTTTATACTATTCCATTTCTTAGTCTAGGAAACTTAAGTCAACCAATTTGAGAAAGTGACAAAGAAATATACTTTATTAAATTGAAACGGTATTGAATATGAGATATAAAAATTGTGTATGGATGCAAACCTACCCCTAATGATTTACTTTTAGTTCTTTTTGCCTTGCTTGCATATATAACCAGTTAAGAAATGTGGAATTACTTAAGAGTACACTGATAATATCCAATGAATATTCTAGCACTTTTAAGTGTCTTTTTAACTTGGATAAAAGATTGCATATTCACAAAATGTACTTTCTCTCTATCATCTACCATAACAATAATACGAGTAATAAAAAATAGTGATTGAATGTATAGTAATACACTTAATATCAGTCTAAAATGATTAATATTCAAAGCATCTAATAAGGAGTAAGAAACAGTCTGGTAGTTATAAGCAAGTTAACTAATAGGATATATTTGATATGGCATGTTATATTAGGATATATTTGATATGGCATCGGGTTATATTAGGATATATTTGATATGACGTCTTGCATCAGGTTACATTAGGATATATTTGATATTGCATATGGCATCGAGTTATATTAGGATATATTTGATATGGCATATGGAACCAGGTTATATTAAAATATATGTGATAGGACTATATTTGGTTATATATTTTAGGATTTCCTAATATGCTTGAGTTGACCATGTATACATATGGGTTTATTTTGTAATGAAAAGCAGGGTTAATTTTCTCCAAATTTTTTGATCTTATCATGGTATCATAGCTTTCTAAGGTAATTTACTACTGCCATGGACAACTCTCGTCAAAGCCTTTCGAGCTGTATTAGTGAAGTGGATTGTGCTTCATTACCTACTCTCATTGATGCACAAGTGCAGCAGCTCATCGCAACTCTCAAGACTTCTTCAGCCACGTCTTTTGCTCCAAAGTTGTATAGTAAGAAATTTTCAGACCAATGGATTATTGATATGGGAGCTTCAAACCATATGTCGGGTAATCTTGATTTGTTTGTTGATATGAAAGAAATTTCTTCAGAACCCGTTAGTTTTTCGAATGAAAAACATGTTACTACTAATAAAGAAGGTCGTATTAAATTAAGCCATAACTTAATTCTTGATGATATTTTATATGTACCTACTCTTAATTGTAATTTGTTGTCTATGTCTCAATTGCTTGGAAAACAAAAACTTATTGTATTTTTCACTAACAAGCTAGGCACCATTCAGGAACGGAGTTTAAGGAACTTGATTGGCACATGGGAGAAGTGTAATGGGGTATATCCCTTCAGACCAGTTCGTAGTATTCAAGCAAATAACTCCACAGCTGTAGAGTTTCTCGGTTATGACATAGGCGGTTGGGACATCCTTCCATGAAAAGTGGTCTGTTCTTTATTAACTATTGGAAGTAGTAGTAGCAGTAGTAGTAGTACAAATAAAATTTATGATGACAATTGTGATGTTTGTTTTATGGCTAAACAGCCTCGTGATTCTTTCCCATTGAGTCCAAGTAAATCAACCAACTTTTTTTTTGATTTAATACATTGTGATATTTGGGGTCCTTATCGTGTTGCTTCTAGTTGTGGAGCTCATTGTATTTTGACCATAGTTGACGATTTTTCTCGTGCTACATGGATATATTTAGTGGTTGGTAAATATGAAATTATGTTCAAAATTTCTTTGCTATCGTCAAAACGCATTTCAATAAGCCAGTGAAGATTTTACGTAGTGATAATGGACAAGAATTTAAATGTTTGAATGATCTTTGTGCCCAACACGACACCTTGCATCAAACCTCTTGTGTCGATACTCCCCAACAAAATGGTAGTGTAACAAATCAGATTTTTAGTCGATTAATTTTGAAAATTTAATATTATTTAAGATGTTGAGTTGATGATATAATGGATTTCTATATCGAGTTTATTGATTTAATAAGAATCGCATATGAAAATGAAATATAACTGAATCTGAAGTTGAAACTGAATTGAAACTGAATTGAAACGATTTAGATGATCAATATAAATTCTATTTGGAAAATAAATGAGAAAAATAATAATTTATTATCGAGGAGTTGATGGTTTTGAATTTAATTTATATTATATCAATTTAAATTGGAAATTAAGAATAGTCAATTTTCAAACGACCATGGATTTCAATGAAACTAATTTTATAAAATCCACAATAGTTAATTATGCTTAGATTTCAAATTTCACGTTAATCGGAGTTTATATGTAATCGTGCGCAGTTTAAATGCGTATTGTAACAACCCGGAAATTCTGAACCGATTTAAAATTTTTATTTTGGCAATTTTAATGGATTTTGAATATTTAAAATAATTTATTTTAAATAATAACGACCAAAAATTTATTTAAATCGAAGTTAGAACGAATTTTTTTAATTTAATTATAAAAGGAGTTTAAAATAGCGCGGTAGTTTGAAAATTTGAATTTGAACTTTGACTGAATGTACATCATTCAAAATAAATAAGATTTTAGTAAAACCAAAAAAAATTAAATTTTGTTTGATTATATCATTCCAACGAATCTGAAAAATTGAAATTTCATAACAGGAATAAAAAGCTATGTCCAGTTTAAAATTCAGAAAAGTCGCTATTGAATTTATATATATATATATATTTTAATATTAAAAATAGCCATTTTTCAAACTACCTCCGTTTTCGATGAAACCACTTTTGTTCGAACCGGAATGTCAAATTATTGCTACGTTTTAATTTTCATAATTTTTAGAATTTATATGTGAGCATGACAAAAGAAAATGTGTTTTGATCATTTCAGTCAAATTGGATCGACTAGAAAATGACCATTTTTCAAACGGTCTCCAAATTTGATGAAATTAGTTTTGTTAGGACCGTATCGTCAAAACAAAGCTAGATTTAATTTTTCTGTAATTTTTAGAGTTAGTACGTGGCCTCGGTAAATTAAAACGTACATTAAAATTAAAGATATATTGATTTATATTTCAATTTTTAAGAAAAACCTATCGAAACAGTCGAATTGGCTTACCGGACATATTCCATTGTGTCCGGAATGGGGATATTTAGCTGGAGGGTCACTCGTTGGGTCTCGTTTGGAGTTCAGAGGGTTTAACAAGTTATTTTCTTGAATTAATTAATTAAAATAAAATAAAATACGTTATGAAGACACGTATAAATACACCATATTCCGTATTCCTTTATTAAACCCTTGTCCTATTTCTGCAGCCGCCACCTCCTTCTTTGAATGGCCGACATTTTACCAAATCAATTCCTTAATCTCTTCACCTATAATACGAATTAGAGTTTGGCTGTAAAGTGAAAATCAATGATCTTTCCTAGTGCTTCTAATCCATGCAGTTATGATCAGACGTAGGGTTGGAAATCTCTCGATTTTCGTGCGTGAAGAGGACAACTTTGGGTCGGTTGATCGTTGGGGGGGGGGGGGCAGAGTTCGTCTTGGTGCAGGGCAAGGGTGGGGGTGTCGAGCGGCTTTCGTATGGCATCGGAGGATCGTGGTCCGATCACCAGTGGTGGCCTGAAGGGCGGCGGAACGGTGATGAGTTTAAGGCGATGTTGGGTTCGTATGTTTTACAGAACGAAGAAGGTTTCAAAAGGGAAAAATCTATAATTAGAAGAAGGTAACAGCTTTATTAAACATTGTTAATCACATTAACCTTGTTTTAATTATTCCTCAATGTTATTCTTGCCTAAAAATAATATTGTTTTAAAAATAAAAATGTCATTGTTATAAAATAAAATTGACAAAGTTTTATAAACTAAATTTGACAAAGTTTTATAAACTAAAATTAACTTGTTACGTAGTAAATCAAAATCATGTCATTTAGTAAATCAAAATCAAATTGATTTGTAAATGTTTTGTAAATGGAAATCAATTGTTTTGTAAAATAAAATTAACATAGTTTCATATAATAAAATACAACTTTGGATTTAGAAAATAAAAATCACTTTGTTTTGAAAATCACTTTGTTTTGTAAATCACTTTGTTATGTAAAACACTTTGTTTTGGAAATCACAATGTCTTTTCAAATAAAAGATCAACAATGTTTTTGCGAATAAAAGATCAACAAATGTTTTAATCATAAAATTAACAAATGTTTTTAATCATAAATTTTACATTGTTTTAAATTTCGTTTTGGAAAATATAAAGCATGATACTGATTCTATAAAATATATATCATTATTTTATAAAATAGAAATAGCGTTGTAAAGGAAAATAAGACTTTTATAAAAATAACATGTTTGTGAAAATAAAAAGAGCATGTTTAGTAAAGGAATAAACATCGTTTTGCAAATAGAAATAAACATCGTTTTGCAAATATAATTAACATCGGTTTGCAAATAAAATTAACATCGTTCTGTAAGAAAATAACATTGTTTTGATAAAAGAAAATAACATGGTTTTGATAATATGAAAAACAAAGAATGTTGCTTTGAAATGAAAAAGACATTGTTTTTGAAATGAATATCGCTTTGTTTCTAAAATAAAATTCGCATTTGTTTTAAAATAGAAATAGCAATATAAAAATATAATTTTTATACAAACATAACGTATATAAAAAATATGATCTTTACCATATATATAGAACAACATTAAAAATATGATTTTAATATATATACCGTGTGAAACAGACTGCGATGGAACTGGCTGAAAGCAGAACGGAATCATAACCGTATTAGAAATTCAGAATAAAAAACAGACGGAGTGGAAATGAAGGTGAGAACTCCTCACTAAAATTTCTACACAGTTATTTATTTACTTTTATAACTGAAATATATAGAATTGCCCGTTTAGATTTTTATTAGTTTAATCACTATAAACCATATCCCCTCGTCCACAAACCATGGACGATTTAAATTTACTGTATTTTATGTTGTTTGTGATGTTGAAATGATTAAAAAGTATGTTAACATAAATTTGGTAGTTGAAATTAGATTATAAATATTTATTTATAGTTTGAACAGTGAAAATTGGTTAAATTTATTAACCAATAACTTTTTAAATATAATGCTATTGTTTGAAAACCCCACACGGGTCTGGGGATGATAATTTATTCTCATCTCCCCTGAATTTAATTATATGTCAATCGATGGATTCATAGCCTACGATGAGCTTTATTTATTTATTTATTTTAATGCTCACACAGTTGTAAATTTCACTCTGGTTGTGAATGGATTGTTTTTTGATTACTTATCTTGCATACATGCGATGTATGAAATCCATATGACTGAAATTATATGGTAATTGATTGAGTCACATTCCAATTCAGAAATAAACAATGTTTTTATAATAAATAATATATTAGGAAAAATAACATTTTAAAATAAAAATAACATAATAAGGTAAAAAGGTACATTTTAGAATAAAATAACATTATAATGTAGATGGTACATTTTAGAATCAAATAAACATTTTAGAATGAAATAGTATATTTTAGAATAAAATAACATTTTGGAATTAAAAAGACATTTTAGAATTAAAATTAACATCTTTGTTGAAATAAATAGTTGAAACCAAAATTGTCATCTTTGTGGAAATAGCATACTTGAAACCAAAACATCATTTTTTGTTAGAATGAAATAGTCAAAACAAATATAACATTTTTGTTAAATAGATCTGTGTTAAAAAAATGTCAATTTTATGGAATTAGATTATTGTAAATAAAAGAATCATTTTTAATTAGTTTTTGAAATAGAATTGTCAAAAAAATAAAAGAATCATTTTTAATCATTTTGTTGAAATAGAATTGTCAACAAATAATAGAATCATATTATGTAAAAGAATCATATTATGTAAAAGAACATGTTTATGTAAAGAATCATGTTCATGTAAAGAATCATATTTATATAAAGAATCATTTTTATCTAAAAGAACATTTTTATATAAAAGAACAATTCTAATTGTAATAGAACATATTAATGTAAATGTAACATTTTAATGTAATGAAACATTTCAATGTAAAGAACATTTTAAAATAAAGAATATTTTAATAAAATGTTCTAACAATAAAAATCATACTTTTATTGTATGTACAGAAAATAAAATAATCGTTTGTTGAATTACATTTTTGTACAGCAAAAATGTCATCTTTAAAATGTAAATAAAATAATCATTTGTTGAATTATATTTTTATACATTCAAAATGTAATCCTTAACATGTTATTGAAATTAAAAATAATCGTTTG
Source organism: Allium sativum (assembly GCA_030737875.1). Taxonomy (NCBI): domain Eukaryota; kingdom Viridiplantae; phylum Streptophyta; class Magnoliopsida; order Asparagales; family Amaryllidaceae; genus Allium; species Allium sativum. The sequence continues at coordinate 6,944,667 of CM060926.1, read as the reverse complement.
TTAAAGTATGATTTAGAATGTTAAAAATGAAATCTTTAACATGTTAGTGAAGTATAAAATTATGATTTTTATGTCCGACTTTGAATAGACACAAAAATATAAAAATATGAAGTCGAATTAAGTAGAAAACGCCATTTTAAACCGAACGGGTTTATCGATCGATTTTATTCATTTTAAAACGAATATCGAAAAGAAATGATTTCAAAATATAATATTTTGAAAATATTATCATTTTAATATGATGAAGATATAGAATATTCAAATTTATTTGAAATTGAAAATGAAGTTGGAATCGTTTTGAAATGAAATTATAAATATTTTATAAATACGTTTTAAAGGAAATTGACGAAATATATATTATATATATTTAAAGGCCTGAATAGAACGCGCCGCACAGCAACCGTTCGCGAATTTCGACCATTAACTTCAATTTGACATTACGGGAGATCCGACCGTCGGATTCTCCTAAAACCGAAACCGTTGGGTTCGTATCGAAAAGAGTTTTCCAATGAATATAAAAGATTTGAAATCTAATGGTTAGATTTGGAGATATGTCCAAATCAATTTCGGAAAAGGTCATTATGGATGCAGTTCGGTGGCCGTTGTGGAAACCGACTGTACAGGCGATTATAAAATTATTAATAATATGGAAAAATTATGTAAAATCCTAATAAATGTTTTGGAAAGATTTTTGATGAAAAATTTCAGTTTCGAAAAGATAAAAATATATTTTTATAGAAATGAACTAGTTATTAACTAGAATAATAATTTAATTATTTTTAGAAATAAATAAGTTGGACTTTGAAAATGGTTTTTAAAATAACCAGAATTTTTCCAATATATATTTATATATATTGGAATGGATTTGAATGGAAATTATCTTCGGAATATTTCGATATTGGATTTCGTTATTATACGAATATTGTAAGGAATTTGGAAGATATATATATATACACATATATATATATATCATTATTCTAAATACGATATTTGTTGGTTTCAGAATTTGATATTGAATATAAGCCGAGAACCTTATATTTAATATCGAATGGGATTTTGGGTTTGTCGTGGACGGTGTCTTTAATAACACTGCTCTTAAATCCAATTTAGAGAAGAATAAATCTTTTATCTAAGATTTAGGAAATTTTTACCAATTAATTAATATTTAATTGGAATTGGATAAAAGAATTGGATTTTTGGGTTTATCGTGAGCGGTGTTTTTAAATAATACTTGTTCTTTAACCCATTTAATCGTGAAGAAATAATTTTAAATTTATAAATCTTTTATTAAGATTTAAATGAAATTTTTCCAAAATAAAGTTTTCCAATTTAATATATTAAATTGGAATCGGATGGAATTCGATTTGGTAATAATCGAGATGATCTCCCGTGAATGAAGACCGGTACTATATATGGAATTTAAAAGACATTGCCGTTATTCCATTAATATTATTAGTTTGATGTGGGAATTTATATTGATTATACACCTTTATGATTTCCGTGAAGATTCCATAGTTAACGAAAGAAGATTTGGGTTTATCTGAACAATGTTTTTAAAAGACATTAGTTCTTTAACCCAGTTAAAGATAAGGTTAAATTCTTAAGCTTGAATAATCCTTAAGTAATAATTTTTGAGATTAAAAAAGAATAAATTTAAAAGGAATTATCTTTGATAAAATTAATGGGAACTTTTCCTTAAGAATGTGAATATTTTATTAAAAGAATATTCTGAATTGGAATGCGGCGTAAGATGTGTTTTTATAGCACTTGTTTATAAAGCACGCCAGATATTCAGAAAGACCGGGTTTAACCCATTCTGAATAATCGATATGACGACTAATAGTTGAAGAGATTGAAGACGGCGCAAGACCGACGATCTTCACATCAAATGGATAAGTTGCTACCGATGCCCATGATTGGAGTAACTACCTTGAAGGGGCTACAGTGGTAGCCGCCTGGACGTACTTGTTGATTTTTCAGATATGCGAGGGCCTCTCTTCCGTATTGGACATACGGACGAGGAATAAGGTGACTCTAGTTTCGTTCAGACCTAGAACGGACTTGTAAATGGATGGTATGCCTGACATTGTATTCCTTTATGCTATGTTGTATTCGTTGATCTCTGCTAAATATATATATATCTTTTGGTGGTGGAGAATTTATTCTCTTACTTAACACCCTTCTCTGAGACGTATGTACTCAGAAGTTATATATATTGGCAGAAATCAATGGTATGGTATGGATTGACAGTGTGGCATGCTAAGATTCATGGATCATGGCTTTTGTTGAAAAGCAGAGCCTTGTGGATGATGATCAAAGCATAGCTTTAATTAGCATAGCTTTGTGTAGCGTTACCTCACGAACCTCACACCTCGGTATGATGGTGAATGATTTGTTTGATTAGTAAGTTGACCAATATACTTTATATATATATATATATATATATATATATGGATTTGGTCGGATGAGTTGTGCTGGGTGTGGTCGCACCATACCTTGTGCTTTGGGATAGGGCCATTTCCCCCCGATTCCCATATATAGGGATAGAGTAAGCAGTGTTTTCTCTCGCTGGGAAGTAAGCCGCGATGATACTTGATTTCCCAAAAGTGCGGATGTGCATTACGGTGTTTTCTCCAGCTGGGACGTAAGTCGTGGAGTATTGCACTACGCGATAGGTCTTTCGAATCAGAAGCCATCATGATGGAAACCCAACTTTCCAATACGAGCTTTGCGATTTTGATTGTAAACCTATATATGGCGACATAGTGGGATGGGGCACTCACGCCGTCTATGATTAATACATTTACTTTCGAAATTGATTTCTACACTATGCACCTATAGTAATATTGAAAGAGAAATTTCGCGTATCAAGCATATTTAGCTATTATAAGGTAAAACTTTATCCTCCGGCTTGCGTTGCATTGTGTGATGGGACCTGAGTCTTATAATAGCTTCATTTTTCCAAAAGCATTGCACTGTTTATTTTTGGTATTCTTGGTGTTAAACCGGTTCCATGTAATATGGCATGGTTCCTTGATTTACCTAACTTTTAAATCAAATTAATAACTGTTTTGAGTTCTCATACCAGTTCCATGACTGATCCAGATTTTATTATTTTAACCTAAACTCTGGGTGTCTATAATTTCCACACAGGCAGCTAGTGGTTTTGGTTTTGCAGAAATTATGTTCACGGGATCCTGGTCTATAGCTGGAGCGATATTCGGAAAGCTCTCTGTTTGTGTATTTCTTTCAGTTGTATTTTGTATTATTTTTCCGCTGCTATTTAAATGTAAATCTTTGATATTGTATTTCCAATGTGTAATATTCATTTATACTCTGATATGTTCTTGTACTCTGATGTAATTGTTGTAATAAGCAATGAAATATTCTTCTGTTTTATGTTCTGATGTGTGTTTTTCTCAAAGCAATCCGGGCTCTCCTTTGCTAGGAAGTTTGGGTCGTCATACGTATTGATTCACGTTAAGAATAAAAAGAATTTTTTACGAGTAATCTCAGAGTTCAACGAAACCCTTCCATCATGTCCGAAATATTAAATTATTCTGAGATTACAAGTTTCATCCTGATTGGAGCTCGTATGTGGTTTTTTTAATATGTTACTTTAGGCGTAAGTTTCATTGGATTATTTTAATATTAAATTTTTCTATAAAAATACACCCATACCCCTTTTCTCTCCATTCTTTTCTTCGTTCGTTTTTAATTCGGGTCTAAAAATACCGATGTCGTTTCCCTCTTTAATCCTTTAAAAATTCTTTTAAATTCAGATTTTTAATAAAATCAAACAATCTTTGATTCACTAGCTTCCTAATTTCAAATTGTTCAATCCCTATTCACGATTCTTGTTACAATCGATCTTTCTATCGATCGAATTTTATGCCAACAAGCTGAGTTTTCGGGTTTTCATTCAATAGTGAAGGAATTGGGGAAATCGAGATTGAAGTAAATGTTATCATGGGGTTTCACATCTTCTATTTGAATTTGAGGGATTTTGGGTGCAAACATTGTCGTGACCTGTAAAGAGGGGAAAAGCCTATCGCAATTTTAGTGGGGGGTCGAGGTCGATAAGTCAGGGAAGAATGGAGGATCAAGCTTCGTATGTTGGTGATGGTAGTAGTCTAAGGATGTGAAGAGTGGTGTGGTGAATAATAGAGAGAACAGTTGGGAGATATGGTTGGTTTTATGTTGTGTTAATGGTTTCATGTATATTTTTGCTGATGACTCGGGAAGATGGAGTTTAAAACGTGGATTGGAGGTTGGATTTGGTCACGACCATGATGAAATGCCTAGAGGAGTTCGTTGTTTTAATCCCGGGGAACAAGAGTTATTCGATGGTTAAGGGTAATTTTTAATTATTAGTTAATTAATTATATTTCAATTTTTTTTAGTTCAAATATAAAACTATAACGCTGTATAAAATTCACACGGTATCAGATTTTGATGAAGGCTACGTGAACAAGTCAAATTAGGGTGAATGGGAGCTAGTCGTGATTTTTAATTAAATTAAACATCAGTTTAATTTAATTGAAAAAAAATCGCAAAATCATCAATTGAAAATCAAGGCGAGTAAACTCACTTTTTGGTTCGTTTATAATAAATTATAAACGAACTTTTATTTAGTATTTAATTTTTATATGTTGATTGTTGCCTGTTTTGATGCAATGGTGAATTGTTGATAAATTGTTGTTATTGTACAAATATATTAGTTATATTTATGCTTGGTAGTAGGATTTTCCCGTAGTACCATTAGTGTAACACCCCATAATAATACACAATAATTATATAAAGATGGTATTAAAATGAATATGAATTAAAAAAAATTCAGAATTGAGAAATACAAACTTTACAGTTACGTTTGTTACGAAATTCTAGTTCAGATAGACTCTTGGTTTTCGTAAATCGAACTAAGTATGATGAAGTTATGTACAAAAGAAGTTTGAATTAAAATTAAAGCATATAAAATAAATACACTCAAAATGCAACGGTTAGGAGTCGACCTGACCCTACATGCGTCGACCCATGTGTCGACATTAGGGTCGACACTAGTGTCGACCCAGGTAGTAGGTGGGTCAACCCACCTTCGCGCAGGCAGAAGCCTGAACCTTGACTGTTTTATGCACTTTATTCTTGCTAACTCAACGGTGATGTGTATTATATGGTTTGATTTTAAAACCTAATATCCTATGGTTTATATTATCCTAACTTATCTATAAATAGGCTAGCAGCCTCACCATTTTCTTACACACAAACATTTCTCATCCTCTTCCTCCTCTAAGTTATGTTCTTAAATAAAAATTAAGAAAATGTCGGGGTGTTGCCAGAACATAGATAAAAGGGATAATACTCGCTTTTCTTCTTCAACTATTTTAAAGACATTTTCTGGATCTAATGCATATCACTGTGGATTTCACATTATTTTTAGATCTGCAATTTAAAAAGGATTTTGACAGTAAACACATGTTAGATCTGAAAAGTAACAGTGCTTATAAATTTTATTCTTATGTGTTATTGTTTTTTGCTACTGTCAATTACATGTTCGTTTTCAGTTATTACCTATTTATATGTACATCTATCTTCCTTATCCCCTTCCTGTTTCTGTTTATTTACAGTCTTATTATGCCTATTTTATCAGTTTGTTCATATCTAAGTTTGGTTATATTTCTTCTTTCCTTTTTATTTTGAGTTGAGCCTAGGACATCGAGAGTCTATGCCTTTTTTGTTAGAATTATGTAAAATTGGGTTAAATTGTAATAATATGTAATGACAATAAAAAGGAGATCCCGGCATATTGGAATATGAGAACCATTGACTGTGTAATTGGGATAATTATAAAAGAAGAATTGTAAACATGTTAATCTGAATAGGTTGCACTTAATTTCATAGTAAGTAGATCATGTTATGTGAATCAGATGTAAATTTTGTAAAACATGTTACTATAATCTATATACATCTGAGCAGGTGCCTGTATGATTTGGGGAATGGTTGTTACGTTTAATAAATGTCATTTACAACCGGGAAATATAACATAGGGTTATATGATGCTTATTAATGAACTTAAATCTGCTAAGTTAAACCTATTTAATTAATAAGCTAACAGGTTCCACGTCTGCTATTAATATATTTTTGGGGAACTTTTAAAATCTTAGTTTACTTGGGGGACCAAGCCTAGGGGTGGCTTGCGTCATTCTTATGTTGCTTGGAATCCATATCAATTTGTACCCTCCTGTTATCCAATGAGTCACACATTAGGTAGGGACTAGGGCACGCTTTACTGATGGATGATTGCAAGAGGTTCAAATCTTGGAGGTGGGTACAGGAGCGTTCCGACGAAGTCGTGAGCGTGCATGGATCCGATGGGGGAAAATAAGACGATTAACACCAGCGGATAGGGCCATATCTTTTAAAGTGGATGGGTTCGGGACTGATATCCCCAACTTCAATGGCTGGCACATGTTATTCACGTCTGTAGGGAGCCGATCACTGGGTAGTAATTAGGTGAAAACTTAATCCTATTATTCCGATAGTTGGTGCAGAAATTCTGTTTTGGGATATGAATGAGAAGCTTACTCGATCTTACCTTATCTCATTTATTTCATACTTGTGTATTTTACTATATTTTCATATCCAGTATTATTATCTGTCTTGATACATCTTTACCTTATGCTTACGCAAAAATCATTGGAACTCACCAGACTTTATGTCTGACCTATTTTGTTTTTCCTCCTCTTTCTTCCTTTCCCTCAGGTTCTCAGGGTGGTAAATTGCTGCATTGACCATGATTTTTTGATTCACCTTGGACTTGAATTATTTCTCACTCTATGTATTGCTTCAGTTTCTGTTCGATGTTTATTGTTATGGCTTACAAGGGATATGATTTTATGGTTTTGTACTTGTGCGACATTAAGGGACATGGGGTGTCACAATTAGCGAATGACCCTATGCGCCCCACAATATATATAATGGATGACCTTCTATACCGCGATATCCTGCCTTGAAGCAGAATTGGTATTATTTATGTTGTTTAACATCTGTGGATGCAGGGAAAACAGGTTGGAGGGATCCAACTGGATTCCTCAACAATTTAATTGTTTGTTTCATATGTAGTGTTATACGATATGATAAATAACCTATGATTGATTATTGGGTATTTTGAATGTTTGAATGATACTAGCTTTAAATATTGGTATTCAAATAGAACTAAAATATATTTGAATGAAAGGAAGGAATCTTGAGATTTTAAAAGGAAAATTTATTTTTTCCAAATAGAAATTGAATTTCGAATGGGCTAGGAAAAATAAACTTGTTTTTAATAATAAAACAAGGAGTTAATTTGTAAACGATGTTTATAAATGAAGTGAAATAAACTATCGTTGGATATTTTGGGGAATGTGAATTCAAATATGAATTTAAAAAGGGATTTATGATTGGGAATCATTTTGAAAAAAGGAAATAATGAAATTTATTTCAATGTTCGAAATGTAAATTGAATTGAAATAAATCCATACGGATTTATGATTAGAATTCCACTTTGTCGAATTTATAAAATTAAATTATTACCAAAAAGGATATTGGAATTATATTAAATAGAAACTAAAATTTAAAAATTAAATATGAAAATAGATTTTATGCTTATATATAAATTATAATAATAAAATATTCCAAATGGGAATCAAGTTTCAAATGGAAGTTTGTTTTAATATATAAAATAAGGAAATTAATTTATAAAAAGAGTTTATAAATGTAACGAAGTAATTTTCATCGGATAATTTGGAAACAGATTTCCAAATGTAGGAAATGACATTTGAAAACCCTATTTTCAAATGAGATAGAAGACGAGATTTTTATGATATTATAAGTAATGTCGGTTTTGGAATTACGATCTTTTATTTATCTCAAGATAAGAACGTTGTCGATCAAGGTCTGAGAGGTAAATAAAATACCCCAACTTGAACAACTTCACTATTATCTAGTAATGATATTAAATTGTAATGGTAAAGGATGTTGAATTAATTAATCATTTCCATAAAAGGAATATTGCAACTTATTTGCAAGATTTTGAGATATAATCAAAACTGTTGGGATTTGAAGTAAACAATGTTTAATTTAATATTGTTTGGCCCAAGTATGAAGTGTGATTTTACTTATACCATCCAGTTAAGTGTATAGCACTATTTTCAAACAACGAAAATAGAAAGGTATTGGAAATATATTTATTACAAGAAATAATAAGGGATTAGTGAAATATAGTAATATTTCCAAAGCTAAGGAAATAAAAATGGATTTTTATGAAATTATAACAATAGTTTCAAAGTAAAAGGAATGAGAGGAGTATGGTGAATAGGTTATTATATTTATATAAAGGTGTGGTTATTGTTCCAAGGAATTGGAAATCGTTCCGAAAAGGGAATGATATATATTATTCTGAAATTCGGAATATAACATTAACTGAGATAAATCCAAAGGATTAAAAATTGGAATTTTATTATATCGAAATTTATAAAATAAGTTATGTCTAAGAAAATTAGATTTTAATATAGAAACTGAGTTGTGAATAATTTATGACTGAGTTATGAATTTTGAATGAAGTAATCAATGATTTTGGAAAATCGAAATACTTAATTTAGATTTGGAAAGTTGGTTTAACTTATATTTAATTACTAAAGAATGGAGTTAAAGTTTATATAATAAATGAAGTTTAATGTTTATATTTTAATTTAATTAAAATGAACTCACCGCAGCGCGGTAGTTCGTAATTTGACATTTCAAACTTCAATTGAATATACAGAATTCAATATAATTCGAAATTCTTTGAAACAAGAAAAGTCCGGACCTATTGAACAATAGTTTTCTAATGAAAGAGAAAATTCTGGATTTTGTCTTATAAATTTTGAGTTATGTCAAAATAGTTTTTTTAGAAAAATAGCGGTATAATCGTTTCTAAACTACAAAGATTTACTTAATAAAATAAAAAGGATTTTGAGTCAATAAAATTCAAATTTCCATTTTTAAAAATCCAAACTTAAGTTATAAAATAAGTATGAACTCAGGTGGAGTAAATGAATTGATTTTGAAACAAAAATCATATTTTTAATAATTGAATGAAGTTAACTAATTGGAAAATAATCAGTTAATTAAGTTTTGGATCTAACTTAACTTCGGTTAAGGGAATTTGATTTGTAAATTAAAATTTGAAATCAAATATGGAACTTGAGTTCAAAATGTAACGCGACTTGTATATAAGCGAATAAAAATATATTTGAACACAATATGCTCAAACTAAAAGTGGTCTAAGTAAGGAAGCTAATTAAAAAATTAATTAGTGGAATGAAAGTGATTGGATTAAAAATATTGAATTGATTTGGAAATGGATGAATAATTGTTAACAGGTACGGAATGAAGCAAATGGAAGTATAAAATTATGTGCTTGGCAAAAAGGTACATATTTAATTCAATATGAGTTTTTATGATCCTATTATGCAAGCTGCTTGGTTTTTTTACTTTCTTTTTAAATGGAATGGGCTTAGAGAGGTGATTTGTTGTTGTACCGATTGAGCCATACAAAGAAGACATTGGCGTTTTTTTTTTTGGAAATTTAAGGAGATGGAAAAATTTAAGAAAATTTTATAACTAGAAATCGATTTACCGATTATATAGGAAATTTAGTAAGAGAATAAACTTATAATGGAATTTTAAAAGTAAAAGGGAAGCGATTATGATTGAATACGAGATTTTTAATATAGTTAAATGCAATATTTGGGTTGTTGTAACGGTGTCTTACACACCATCCATGTTAAACCAAATAAGTATGATTTTGGAAATATAATAACGAATATTTTCTAAGCGTAGAATGAATGGTTTAGCGGAAGGGATAAGTAATTTGAAATTTTTTCCAGTGATAAATAGTAGATATTTTCAAAGTATAGAAAATAAAAAGTTTTATGGAAGATTTGGAAAAGTTTTCAAGTATCTTGAGAGACCAAAGTAGTTTTGAAAATTATATCGATAAGGATATTGAGATGAATTAGGAAATGATTTAATTAATGGAATATTAATTAAAAGGACTCAGTGATTGTTTGATACTTATCAAACATATTTCTTTTTTAGGAATAAGATCTTTGGATGAATGTTTGTTTCTTCGATAGTTAAAATAATCGATAATCGAAATATTAACCAAGTTAATGTTATCGTTGTCGATATGGAGAGACCAATTGGATTATTATCTAAAACCACACTGTATTGATATAAGCGTTGCGAATCAAATTATGCTGAAGATAAATTGAAGATAGGGTAAAGTGCAAGGGGTGTTTTGTTAATTCTAGGTAGAAATTGGCCAAGATGGATTAATAGAATGGTGCCTTAGATTTGTCCAGTCCCAGGACATTGTATATGGACGGATGTCTGACAGAATCTTTCCAAATGGTCACGTACGTTGATTTCTTCAAACGTACCATAGTTGGTGGTGGAGAAGAAAACTTCTCTTAGCTTAACACCCATTGTATTTTTAGGGATGTCAAATAGTGATTTATGGATATGACAATGTGACATTCATAGTTGATGTGATGTTCTAAAAAGGTAATCATGACCTCAAGCCTCATCAACCGGGAAATGGTAGAAATCGGAAGGCAGCATGGCTATGTGGGTCATTCCCAATAAGATGTATTATCACATGATCTAGAGAAAATTCAATAGCTTCTTATTATATCGCCGTTGTATGTTTTCGGTAATGGTTGCTGATCACAACCGTTGTTGATATACATTCCGTACACTCAAGCAGAATGAGTGTCCGATCATGTATGGTCGGGTTACAAGATGTTCTTATTGAACTCAGTGTATTCCTCTCTTAAGATACACTATCGGAAGGTTGTCCCATTCCTTGTCATAGTTGGAAATCCATTTTCCAATAAGTGCCAGAAGGTTTTTGATTATATACTATCTACGTGGAGCATGAGATGCAAGCGTTTCTCTAGGTTGCTATTATCTGATTAGACACTATTATAATATTAGAATGGTTTTGATACAAAGAATTTTTTTGGTTATCGTAAGGTAAACACCATCTATGTTTATGTGTGGATTGGTCTTACGATTATCTTTTCTTTTGAAAGGATTTTTAAAGTTAAATTAAGTAATTAGAGTTTACTCACACCAGTCTCTAGACTGACACAGAGTTTGTTTTGTTTTGTTTTATGCTAAAATCTTAGGTACCCAAATTTATACGGACAATCAAGTAGTTCAGGTGTTTACAAATATACTTGAAGGAGCTTGGAGAAAGAGGCTTCACTGTTAGTTATTAGAATATATTTCCTGTAACGGCCCAGATATTTTTGACCATTTAGTTTAATATTTAAAAATGTTTTATTGTTTTGGAATTTTAAATGGTTTAATTTCAATAATTTTGAATATTTTATTTTATTCCGAAATGGTAGAAATTTAGTGGATCTGCAATACAGTGTGAACTGGCAGTATAAAAGGATAAATTTTTAATTTAAAAATAGTACGTTTACAAAGGAAGTAGTAGCTAACGAACTCGGATTTCGATGAAATCAGTTTCATTAAATCTGAAATGATGAAATTAGGTAACCAACCAAGTTACGTCAAAAATGGCATCCGTATGTGGAAAAGAAAAAATAAAAGGCCAAAATTTGAACTAAATTTTGACGGTAATTGGAATTTGCTAATGCTAACGGCAAAACTGGAACCTGAGACCTATCCAGGAAAATTCTAAACATAGGATATTAGCTATATATGAAATCTGGGAAAATCCTATAACGGATATAGAAAGTTATTAAGGAAACAAAATTCAAATAAATTATTTAAAAATCTAAACAAACTCCGATTTTTTATTTGAATACATAGGATTGAAGTACGTTAAAAACCGGACCAGATGGTGGAAGAATTTCGGAAAACCGTTATCGTTTGATACTCCAACATGAGACCGAAAGGTGTTGAAACTAACACAAAACACTATTTTGAATTTGAATTTAAATTATTTGAAAGTTCAAACGAATTCAAAATTTAAATATTTTTATATATTATTGAAGAGCAAGAAAAATTGAACAACATGGTTGAAAAAGATTTTGGATAAGGTATCAATAAGTAAGTCAAATTAACGTCCGAATAGGGTTGAGAAAACACACTTTACTATTCATAAATTATTAAATTTATTTATAATTTAATAAATTTAAGGATTAATCCTAGCCATCCATTTTCGACCGTTGGATTCGCGCCACCTCAGCAATCCATGTGACTCCTTCGGCTATAAATAGCCCCCCCCCCCTTCATTTTAAACTCACTCCTCCTCCTCCTCTTTCAAGCTTTGGCAATGGCAGAAATAATAATAAAATATTAGGAAATAGGGAAAAGGGAAGGAAGGGAGAAAGGAGGGCAAGACGGGGAGCTAGGGACTCTTAGGCAGAGGCTTGGGCTTCGCGGGGTAAGTTTTTAAATAATATTTATTTATTTATTTATTTGTGTAATATATATATATATATATTATAATTAAAATAGAATTTGTAAAAATAAATATCAGAACATTCTAAGGGTGACAGAGAGGATAGTGTCTAAGGCTTGAGTTTGGAAAATATAGTTTCCTGCTCTCCCTGGCTATCCCTAACTGATCCGACGGATGGGATGATTAATTTAAATTTTAATTTAAAATTTAATTTGAATTTAATTTGAATTTAAAACAGACCAGGGGCATTTTCGTAATTTTTAACCATAAACTTTAAAAGCTTATAACTTTTTCAAAACAAGTCGGATTTCCACGAAACAAGGACCGTTGGATTCTTATCGGAAAATACTTTAAAATGAGTGGAAGCAGATTTTTGATCCGGGTTAAAAATTTTAAGTTATAATTAAATGAATATTTTTAAACATTTTATTTGAAAATTAAATTTAATTAATATTAAAATGGTTTTTTCAATTTTAAAAAAATTTGGATATGGCTAGAGATGGAAAAGTATGATTTTTTAGAAGGGCAGGGAAGGTAATTTGGCTAATAACGCAATTAGAAATTAATTAAGATAAAAATAATTTAATTAAATATATATTCATTTAAATTAGGTAAATATTGTAAATAGCATAACTTTTGCATACATTAACGAAATTTAACGAAACAGGATCCGTTGGGATCGTATGGACGAGCACTACGCAACGGAACTGACCGCAAGTGGATTGGAGCTCGTTTGGATTTATGGTGAAATTTAACGTCTGAACCAAATCAATGACCGATTATCGTTATTCAACGATGAACCGTCCAAGGTGAGTAAATCTCACTAACTCTGAGCACTTTATATTTTTATAAAGTATTTTTAGAACTGATAATTATTGGTTGAATTGCTGAGTGTTGATTGTTTGGTTGAACTGCTAGTCAATTGATTGAAAATACCGATATAGTTATATATATCGTTAACCGATGTTGATTTTGTTTATCAGAATACCTCATATTGAAATGAAATTGATGTGAATTATATTGTGTAACATCTGTGGATGCAGGGAAACAGGTCGGAGGAATCCAACTGGATTCCTCAACATTTATTTACCGTTTTTCATATATTCTGATATATGATGTGTTATATTATCTGTTGTTGAACCTGTGTGTTTGGATGATGATTGAACCTTTTGATTTGGTATTTTTATACCATAAGTGATACTAGAAAGTGAAAAGGGATTTTCAAAGTTTATTTTGAAAATAAATTATTTATATAAAATCAATAGATTTTATATATAAAAGGAAGAGAATTTCATGAGAGAAAATGATTATAGAATCAAAGCATTTGTAAAAAAAAAACAAATATTGGTGAAATCAAATAGAAGGGAAAATATTGGTGAAATCAAATAGAAGGGAAAATATTGGTGAAATCAAATAGAAGGGAAATATTTGTGAAACGATTACAAATAGAAATAAAAAGGGAAACATTCGTAAAAGTATTTACAAATGGAATTGAAAAGGGAATATTCATGTAGGGAATAAAGAAAAGTTGACAGAAGTACTTATTTGTTAAATAAATAGAAAAGTTAAAAGAAATATTTATTTGTTGAATAAATAGAAAAGTTAAAGGGAATATTTATTTGTTAAATAAATAGAAGCGAAAAGAGAATAGTTATTTGTTGAGTAAACGAATAGAAAAAGAATCTATTCAAGGGAAGTAATTCAAAGGAATTATTCCAAAGGAATTATTCAAAAGAGAAAAGTCAAAGGGATTAATTCAAAAGAGTTAATCAACTAAAGTTAAACAGTTGGAGTTAAACTGTTAGAGTTAAACAGTTGGAGTTAAACTGTTAGAGTTAAACAGTTGGAGTTAAACTGTTAGAGTTAAACCGTTGAAGTTAAACTGTCAGAGTTAAACCGTAAAGTTAAACGGTTAGAGTTAGTCAGTTAGAGTTAACCAGTTAGAGTTATTCAGTTAGAGTTATCCAGTTAGAGTTGTTCAGTTAGAGTTAACCAGTTAGAGTTATTCAGTTAGAGTTATCCAGTTAGAGTTGTTCAGTTAGAATTAACCAGTTAGAGTTAATCAGTTAGAGTTAATCGTTTTGAGTCAAATCGAACTAGAGTTATTCAAATATAGTAATCGAACAAGGGTTAATTGAATATTAGTTATTCAATTAGAATTGATCGAATCTAATTATTCGAGATAGAGTTAAAAGTAGACAAAGTTATTTAAGGATGAATTTCCATTTAGCACGACTGCTAGCGTAATTCGCAGGGCTGCAGATAGCCTACGGCGGTCGGATGTTTCCTGAGGGAATCAGGCGTAACCATTGTGATCGCTGCGATCTAGAGTCAAGCAAATGGTGTTAAATCAAATAGTAATTAATCAATAGAAGTTAATTAAGTCGAGTTAGTCGAGTATTAGTAAATTAAGTAGGGTTAGTCAAAAAGGGAATTTATCGAATATCACCTATTCGAAGTAGAGTTATCGAATATAGTTTATTCGAGAAGAGTAATCGAATATAGTTCGTTCGAAGTGTGTTAAATCGAATATAGTTATTCGAAGGAGAGAATTATCGAATATGGTTTATTCGAAGTGAGACTTTTCGAATATTAGTTATTCGAAGAAAAGGATTATCGAATATTAGTTATTCGAACAGGGGAATCGAATATAATTTATTCGAAAGAGAATTATCGGATAGTGATTATTCGAGAGTGAATCATACATGGAAATTCGATTATATCGAATCAAGGGAAGTAATGTTTACTTTCTATTTCAAATCAAGTTTTAATTATCTGTTAATAAAGTAGTTGGTTGTTTATTTATCCAAATTAAGATATGGAAATATATTTAAGTTAACATATTTTGAAAGCATGGAATTATAACATTTACAGTTATAATCAAATGATTCAGTAAAGGAAGTGGATTCATTAATAGAATCCGAGAGTTCGCAAGGAAGTTTCTTAAAGAGTAATGTTTGAACTTTGTCTATTTCGAAGTTAGAAATGTTGTTCAGTTAAGGTCTGAGAGGTAATTATACCCCAACTTGATTGACTTCGTTTTTAACTAAGAAGTGGATAAGGTTCGAGAGTGAAAGGGGTTAAGTGAATTTAGTTAATGAGCGAAATGGTTGGTGTTGGCATAGCGATGTTTATTCAAACATCAGTTTAAACCCAATGAAGTAGATTTGGAAATGTCTTCCAAATGAAAATCAGAAATGTTTTCTGAATATAGAAAATGAGAAATGGAATTGTTTTCCATTGTTAATAACGTATATTTTCTAAATATAGTAAATAAGAAATATAGGAAAACAAGAATAAGGAAAAGGGTAAATTTATGATAATTTGATGATGAATGATGATTGATCGATAGAATTTCCATCTGCAAATAATATCGTTGTTTGCACACCGACATGTTTTTAATTGATAGTTAAATCACCGACTATCAAAGTTTTGACCATTTTAACGTTGTTAATATGGAGAGACCGGTCGGATTATTATCCAGTGAACCACTCCGTATTGGCATAAGCGTTGCGAATCAAGTATGCTGAATATATTGAAGACGGAGTTATGCAAGGGCTATCCTATTTACAGAATAGTGCCTTCGGTTTGTCCAGTTCCAGGACAAACGTGAATGGACGAATGTCTGACAGAGTATATTCAAAGGATCGCATAAGTTGATCTCTTCAAACGTACTTACGTTTGGTGGCGGAGGAATTCGTTTCTCTTAGCTGTATACCCGTGGTATTTTTGGTGAAATCAATTTGTGATTTGGCGGGTATGACGATGTGGCATTCAAAGTAATGGAGGTGGGATCTGTCAAAAGATACGTTATGACCTCAAGCCTCATCCACCGGGAAATGACAAAAATCGGGCAGGCAGCATGGCTATGTGGGTCGCACCCATTAGGATGTATGATCACCTATCTAGAGAAATTCCTTTTGTTCTTAAATCTATCGATGCTGTCCCTTATCGGGAGACGGTTGCTGATCCCAACCGTTGGTGATATACATTCGATACACTCAAGCGAAATGAGTGGTCGGTCATGTGTGGGCCGGGTTGCAAGATGTTCTTGTTGAACCCAGTGTATTTGCCTCTAGAGATACACGTTCGGAAGGTGGTCCCATACCTTGTCAAGTTGGAATCCAATCTCCAATAAGTGCCTGCGAGTTTGATTGTATATTATATATGTAGAGCATGAGATGCAAGCGTTCTACTAGATTTTAATTACTTGTGATTAGACATTATTATAATATCAGATAATATATGATTTCCAAAGTGTTTTAGGTTATCGTAAAGTAAAAGCCATCCGTATTTATGAGTGGATTGGTCTTACGATTATCTTTTCTTTTGAAAAGGATTTTGAAAAGTTAAACCAAATGATTGGAGTTTACTCACACCAGTCCCATGACTGACCCAGAGTTTTATTTTGTTTTGTTTTCCCTAAACTCTTGGGTGCCCAAATTTGTACGGGCAGTCAAGTAGTCAGGATTTACAGGTATGCTTGAAGAGCTTGGAGCAGGAGGCTTCAAGATTTTTCTAGCTATTGATTATTCCGCTGTGATGAAAGTGTTGTACTCTGATAATGGTATGATATACATATACTACTTTGATTTCAAGATATGTTGTCTATTATATTTTATTCGTTCCGCTGTGAGATTCGTGTTACTCTGATGTTGTTGTGTTCTTCTTCTTCTTTTGTTCTAATTTTCTATCTTATCTATCCTCACCCTCTAATTTCTTTCTTGGACTATCCGGTAATTTCGACTTTTGATTGTTCGATAGGTGTTATATATCGGATAACCAAGGTCGTTTTTTTCCCGGGTCGTTACAGTTGGTATCAGAGCTGAAGGTTAAGTATTACCTTGGCTCTGTGGCGTGATTCAGTAGAGATGGGGTTAGTAATACCCTAGACTGAGTTTGAGTGTATATATACGAGTGAACGTATTTGTTATTTGATATAAAATGATTTTATATTGTGGAGATTTATTGGTTGAGTTGTTTATGAATTCTGGTCGATCAGTTTGATCCACTGTATCGATAGGGGTTTCTAAACGCTTGAATACGATGAACCGACACAGTATGTTTTGAAAAAGGGTGAATGAAATAATTTCACCCAAATTATATTTTGATATAAGCAAAGTATAGATATTTGAAATTATTATAGTATATTGAATGTGTTGGTTGTGATTATAATCGAATAAGATTATAAAATGTGAAATGGTTATGTAAATAACAAATCAAAATTCATATAAGTGAAATATATGAATTAAATCTGAAATTAAGTTCAGAATTGGAATTAAAATTGCTAAAATTTGAATAAGCGTTGTAAATGGAGTTAAATTGAATATATGTGAATTTTAAAATCCTGGGAGATTTTAAATTTGTTACAAGCATTGAAAAGGGATATTTTGAAATGAATTTCAAAATGACAATGTTTAAAAATGGGTTTTGAAAGTGCTATAGTATTGAACTCACTTCGATAGCTGGAAAATAAATTCCGATGTTGATCCGGACATCATCGGTGCTCATTTTCGAGTTTGTAAGTGACGGATTACTACCAAAGATTTTGTTTTTGAATTGTTTTGAGAAACCAAGTTGTTTTGATATCCCAAAGGGATATTTGATTTTTGGAAAAGACAAAGCTATTTGAAACTCCCAGGTAAGATTGTTTGAAATAAACACAAATTAAATAGAAAGTTGTGAAAGCAAATTTGAAATTGAATTGAAGGCAGTTCAGTGAAAATTGAGTAGAATTGAAATAGAATGGTACCAAGTAGAATTGGACTGGATTAGAGATAATCTGGGATAGAAATGGATGGTCGAGCAAGAAATTTGAATTGAGATTGGAATTGCAGTTTGATTAAAATTTGGCTTGGTTATAAGCGGATGGTCGTGTTGAAGATAAAAGTGATTGGGAGTTTGATTGGGATGATAGTGGTATATGCTAAATTGATAGCAGAATTAAATGTCGACAAAAAGGTACACGTATATATTCATATGAGTTTGATGAGATTTATGAACCTGTTGAGCAAGCCACTTGGCTGTTTGATTTTCTTTTGGGTTGAAGAAGGCCTAGGGGGGCGAGTTGGAGTTTGAGCTATTGACCAGTACAAAGGAGGTGCTGGCGAAATTTTTCAGAAATTTCGAGTGTTAGAAAATTTTCAGAATTTTTGAAAATTTTCGTTTATAGAAATAAATTAATAAATTAATTAGAATTAATTGGTTTAGTGAAACCGGAGTAAATAAATAATTTTAACCTAGTTATAAAGTTCATTTTTCTACCTTAGCAATTTCGAGGACGAAATTATTTTAAGGGGGAAAGAATGTAACGGCCCAGATATTTTTGACCATTTAGTTTAATATTTAAAAATGTTTTATTGTTTTGGAATTTTAAATGGTTTAATTTCAATAATTTTGAATATTTTATTTTATTCCGAAATGGTAGAAATTTAGTGGATCTGCAATACAGTGTGAACTGGCAGTATAAAAGGATAAATTTTTAATTTAAAAATAGTACGTTTACAAAGGAAGTAGTAGCTAACGAACTCGGATTTCGATGAAATCAGTTTCATTAAATCTGAAATGATGAAATTAGGTAACCAACCAAGTTACGTCAAAAATGGCATCCGTATGTGGAAAATAAAAAATAAAAGGCCAAAATTTGAACTAAATTTTGACGGTAATTGGAATTTGCTAATGCTAACGGCAAAACTGGAACCTGAGACCTATCCAGGAAAATTCTAAACATAGGATATTAGCTATATATGAAATCTGGGAAAATCCTATAACGGATATAGAAAGTTATTAAGGAAACAAAATTCAAATAAATTATTTGAAAATCTAAACAAACTCCGATTTTTGATTTGAATACATAGGATTGAAGTACGTTAAAAACCGGACCAGATGGTGGAAGAATTTCGGAAAACCGTTATCGTTTGATACTCCAACATGAGACCGAAAGGTGTTGAAACTAACACAAAACACTATTTTGAATTTGAATTTAAATTATTTGAAAGTTCAAACGAATTCAAAATTTAAATATTTTTATATATTATTGAAGAGCAAGAAAAATTGAACAACATGGTTGAAAAAGATTTTGGATAAGGTATCAATAAGTAAGTCAAATTAACGTCCGAATAGGGTTGAGAAAACACACTTTACTATTCATAAATTATTAAATTTATTTATAATTTAATAAATTTAAGGATTAATCCTAGCCATCCATTTTCGACCGTTGGATTCGCGCCACCTCAGCAATCCATGTGACTCCTTCGGCTATAAATAGCCCCCCCCTTCATTTTAAACTCACTCCTCCTCCTCCTCTTTCAAGCTTTGGCAATGGCAGAAATAATAATAAAATATTAGGAAATAGGGAAAAGGGAAGGAAGGGAGAAAGGAGGGCAAGACGGGGAGCTAGGGACTCTTAGGCAGAGGCTTGGGCTTCGCGGGGTAAGTTTTTAAATAATATTTATTTATTTATTTATTTGTGTAATATATATATATATATATATTATAATTAAAATAGAATTTGTAAAAATAAATATCAGAACATTCTAAGGGTGACAGAGAGGATAGTGTCTAAGGCTTGAGTTTGGAAAATATAGTTTCCTGCTCTCCCTGGCTATCCCTAACTGATCCGACGGATGGGATGATTAATTTAAATTTTAATTTAAAATTTAATTTGAATTTAATTTGAATTTAAAACAGACCAGGGGCATTTTCGTAATTTTTAACCATAAACTTTAAAAGCTTATAACTTTTTCAGAACAAGTCGGATTTCCACGAAACAAGGACCGTTGGATTCTTATCGGAAAATACTTTAAAACGAGTGGAAGCAGATTTTTGATCCGGGTTAAAAATTTTAAGTTATAATTAAATGAATATTTTTAAACATTTTATTTGAAAATTAAATTTAATTAATATTAAAATGGTTTTTCAATTTTAAAAAAATTTGGATATGGCTAGAGATGGAAAAGTATGATTTTTTAGAAGGACAGGGAAGGTAATTTGGCTAATAACGCAATTAGAAATTAATTAAGATAAAAATAATTTAATTAAATATATATTCATTTAAATTAGGTAAATATTGTAAATAGCATAACTTTTGCATACATTAACGAAATTTAACGAAACAGGATCCGTTGGGATCGTATGGACGAGCACTACGCAACGGAACTGACCGCAAGTGGATTGGTGCTCGTTTGGATTTATGGTGAAATTTAACGTCTGAGCCAAATCAATGACCGATTATCGTTATTCAACGATAAACCGTCCAAGGTGAGTAAATCTCACTAACTCTGAGCACTTTATATTTTTATAAAGTATTTTTAGAACTGATAATTATTGGTTGAATTGCTGAGTGTTGATTGTTTGGTTGAACTGCTAGTCAATTGATTGAAAATACCGATATAGTTATATATATCGTTAACCGATGTTGATTTTGTTTATCAGAATACCTCATATTGAAATGAAATTGATGTGAATTATATTGTGTAACATCTGTGGATGCAGGGAAACAGGTCGGAGGAATCCAACTGGATTCCTCAACATTTATTTACCGTTTTTCATATATTCTGATATATGATGTGTTATATCATCTGTTGTTGAACCTGTGTGTTTGGATGATGATTGAACCTTTTGATTTGGTATTTTTATACCATAAGTGATACTAGAAAGTGAAAAGGGATTTTCAAAGTTTATTTTGAAAATAAATTATTTATATAAAATCAATAGATTTTATATATAAAAGGAAGAGAATTTCATGAGAGAAAATGATTATAGAATCAAAGCATTTGTAAAAAAAAAACAAATATTGGTGAAATCAAATAGAAGGGAAAATATTGGTGAAATCAAATAGAAGGGAAAATATTGGTGAAATCAAATAGAAGAGAAATATTTGTGAAACGATTACAAATAGAAATAAAAAGGGAAACATTCGTAAAAGTATTTACAAATGGAATTGAAAAGGGAATATTCATGTAGGGAATAAAGAAAAGTTGACAGAAGTACTTATTTGTTAAATAAATAGAAAAGTTAAAAGAAATATTTATTTGTTGAATAAATAGAAAAGTTAAAGGGAATATTTATTTGTTAAATAAATAGAAGCGAAAAGAGAATAGTTATTTGTTGAGTAAACGAATAGAAAAAGAATCTATTCAAGGGAAGTAATTCAAAGGAATTATTCCAAAGGAATTATTCAAAAGAGAAAAGTCAAAGGGATTAATTCAAAAGAGTTAATCAACTAGAGTTAAACAGTTGGAGTTAAACTGTTAGAGTTAAACAGTTGGAGTTAAACTGTTAGAGTTAAACAGTTGGAGTTAAACTGTTAGAGTTAAACAGTTGGAGTTAAACTGTTAGAGTTAAACCGTTGAAGTTAAACTGTCAGAGTTAAACCGTAAAGTTAAACGGTTAGAGTTAGTCAGTTAGAGTTAACCAGTTAGAGTTATTCAGTTAGAGTTATCCAGTTAGAGTTGTTCAGTTAGAGTTAACCAGTTAGAGTTATTCAGTTAGAGTTATCCAGTTAGAGTTGTTCGGTTAGAATTAACCAGTTAGAGTTAATCAGTTAGAGTTAATCGTTTTGAGTCAAATCGAACTAGAGTTATTCAAATATAGTAATCGAACAAGGGTTAATTGAATATTAGTTATTCAATTAGAATTGATCGAATCTAATTATGCGAGATAGAGTTAAAAGTAGACAAAGTTATTTAAGGATGAATTTCCATTTAGCACGACTGCTAGCGTAATTCGCAGGGCTGCAGATAGCCTACGGCGGTCGGATGTTTCCTGAGGGAATCAGGCGTAACCATTGTGATCGCTGCGATCTAGAGTCAAGCAAATGGTGTTAAATCAAATAGTAATTAATCAATAGAAGTTAATTAAGTCGAGTTAGTCGAGTATTAGTAAATTAAGTAGGGTTAGTCAAAAAGGGAATTTATCGAATATCACCTATTCGAAGTAGAGTTATCGAATATAGTTTATTCGAGAAGAGTAATCGAATATAGTTCGTTCGAAGTGTGTTAAATCGAATATAGTTATTCGAAGGAGAGAATTATCGAATATGGTTTATTCGAAGTGAGACTTTTCGAATATTAGTTATTCGAAGAAAAGGATTATCGAATATTAGTTATTCGAATAGGGGAATCGAATATAATTTATTCGAAAGAGAATTATCGGATAGTGATTATTCGAGAGTGAATCATACATGGAAATTCGATTATATCGAATCAAGGGAAGTAATGTTTACTTTCTATTTCAAATCAAGTTTTAATTATCTGTTAATAAAGTAGTTGGTTGTTTATTTATCCAAATTAAGATATGGAAATATATTTAAGTTAACATATTTTGAAAGCATGGAATTATAACATTTACAGTTATAATCAAATGATTCAGTAAAGGAAGTGGATTCATTAATAGAATCCGAGAGTTCGCAAGGAAGTTTCTTAAAGAGTAATGTTTGAACTTTGTCTATTTCGAAGTTAGAAATGTTGTTCAGTTAAGGTCTGAGAGGTAATTATACCCCAACTTGATTGACTTCGTTTTTAACTAAGAAGTGGATAAGGTTCGAGAGTGAAAGGGGTTAAGTGAATTTAGTTAATGAGCGAAATGGTTGGTGTTGGCATAGCGATGTTTATTCAAACATCAGTTTAAACCCAATGAAGTAGATTTGGAAATGTCTTCCAAATGAAAATCAGAAATGTTTTCTGAATATAGAAAATGAGAAATGGAATTGTTTTCCATTGTTAATAACGTATATTTTCTAAATATAGTAAATAAGAAATATAGGAAAACAAGAATAAGGAAAAGGGTAAATTTATGATAATTTGATGATGAATGATGATTGATCGATAGAATTTCCATCTGCAAATAATATCGTTGTTTGCACACCGACATGTTTTTAATTGATAGTTAAATCACCGACTATCAAAGTTTTGACCATTTTAACGTTGTTAATATGGATAGACCGGTCGGATTATTATCCAGTGAACCACTCCGTATTGGCATAAGCGTTGCGAATCAAGTATGCTGAATATATTGAAGACGGAGTTATGCAAGGGCTATCCTATTTACAGAATAGTGCCTTCGGTTTGTCCAGTCCCAGGACAAACGTGAATGGACGAATGTCTGACAGAGTATATTCAAAGGATCGCATAAGTTGATCTCTTCAAACGTACTTACGTTTGGTGGCGGAGGAATTCGTTTCTCTTAGCTGTATACCCGTGGTATTTTTGGTGAAATCAATTTGTGATTTGGCGGGTATGACGGTGTGGCATTCAAAGTAATGGAGGTGGGATCTGTCAAAAGATACGTTATGACCTCAAGCCTCATCCACCGGGAAATGACAAAAATCGGGCAGGCAGCATGGCTATGTGGGTCGCACCCATTAGGATGTATGATCACCTATCTAGAGAAATTCCTTTTGTTCTTAAATCTATCGATGCTGTCCCTTATCGGGAGACGGTTGCTGATCCCAACCGTTGGTGATATACATTCGATACACTCAAGCAAAATGAGTGGTCGGTCATGTGTGGGCCGGGTTGCAAGATGTTCTTGTTGAACCCAGTGTATTTGCCTCTAGAGATACACGTTCGGAAGGTGGTCCCATACCTTGTCAAGTTGGAATCCAATCTCCAATAAGTGCCTGCGAGTTTGATTGTATATTATATATGTAGAGCATGAGATGCAAGCGTTCTACTAGATTTTAATTACTTGTGATTAGACATTATTATAATATCAGATAATATATGATTTCCAAAGTGTTTTGGGTTATCGTAAAGTAAAAGCCATCCGTATTTATGAGTGGATTGGTCTTACGATTATCTTTTCTTTTGAAAAGGATTTTGAAAAGTTAAACCAAATGATTGGAGTTTACTCACACCAGTCCCATGACTGACCCAGAGTTTTATTTTGTTTTGTTTTCCCTAAACTCTTGGGTGCCCAAATTTGTACGGGCAGTCAAGTAGTCAGGATTTACAGGTATGCTTGAAGAGCTTGGAGCAGGAGGCTTCAAGATTTTTCTAGCTATTGATTATTCCGCTGTGATGAAAGTGTTGTACTCTGATAATGGTATGATATACATATACTACTTTGATTTCAAGATATGTTGTCTATTATATTTTATTCGTTCCGCTGTGAGATTCGTGTTACTCTGATGTTGTTGTGTTCTTCTTCTTCTTTTGTTCTAATTTTCTATCTTATCTATCCTCACCCTCTAATTTCTTTCTTGGACTATCCGGTAATTTCGACTTTTGATTGTTCGATAGGTGTTATATATCGGATAACCAAGGTCGTTTTTTTCCCGGGTCGTTACATTTCCACTGTGTTTGGTCTAGGTGATGTAGTCAGACGATGTGTGTAAGTACAGATACAGTCTGTTTTCCAAAGGTTATTATATAAATTATATTTTGTTCTGCTACAATGTGAGATTTTATGTTGTTATTTCTATTCTTCCTTTATCTTTTTCTTTTTACCCAAAATGATTCGTATTTCTGTGAAATTTGGGTTGGACATGTGGTATATTTAGTCAACACAAATAGTATGGAAATTCGGGACATTGCATTTGGTATCAGTTGTAAGGTTGAGCGAATACCTAGGCTTTGGTGGGGTTTACTCATTAGAGATAGAGTCAGTAGTACCCTAGAATGATTTGAGTGCATATATACGAGAGCACATATTTGTTAGTTGATATGAAAGTTGTTTTATATTGTGATGGCTTGTCTGTTGAGTGACTTATGAATTCTGGTCAAATCGTGGGACGCCACGACATCGATAAGAATTTCTAAACAATTGAATGGATGAATTCGACATAATATTGTTTTGAAATGGGTAAATGAAATAATTTTACCCAAAATTATATTTTGATACGAAAGGAATAATTTTCTGAAATTATTACAATATATGGATGTGTTGGTTGTTATTATAGTCATATGAGATTTTAAAGTTGAAATGGTTATATATATTGTTAGGGATTGCAGAATGGATAGTTAAGGCAAAACAAACACTAGGGGAGGGGGTGAATCATGTTTTTGAGAATATAAACAAAGTCTAAGACTTATGTGATAAACTATATGAATCAAACACCATAGAAATGATCACATACACAGAATCAAACACAATTGCAAAGATAAACAAAAATAAAGTATAGAAAATGAAATTACACACAGGATTTTATTCTGGTTCGGAATTGCTCCAAAGTCCAGTCCCACGAAACTCTGGATTGTGCAAAGTTTTATTACTATATCAATATCCAATTACAATTCTCCTTGATTTCACGGCTATAAGGGATACCACCGATTCCACCCACACACTTGATCAAGTATATATTCCTTGATTTCATGGATACAAGGGATACCACCGGTTACTCGTCCTTGATTTCACGGCTACAAGGGATACCAATGACTCCTTTACTCAGCCCAAACAATTACAAACAGCCCTATAACTCTTCAATAACACTTGATTTAGAGTGTAACAAGTAGAGAGTGTAGAGAGAAGAAGATTAGTGAAAATAGAATTGAATTCGACAAAGTATAGGTGTAGAAATGGTAAAAATAATAAGAATAATGGTGTAATGAAAAAGAGTGGAAAGGGACAAGAATAAGTGATCAAAAGTTCGAAATCAACCCCTTTTTATAGTATGTTGAAGGTTGCAACACTTCAGAACCCTCACAAATAGTGAAAAGTCACTTTCTTTCAAATTTGAAAAAAATGACAGTTATATGTCGACATGTATATATATGTATGTCGACATATATTTGTGTATAGTTGAAATTTGAACATTTTTCCAAGTGTTTTGATATATATATATAATTTTGGAAATTCTTGAATTACAATATAGTGTTATAAATGAATATAATAAAGTAGAAAATCATATGAAAACATAAATATAAACTGTATAAACATATTTATAAAATTATAGAGTTTAAAACTATATAAATACAATATATAAAATATAAATATATATACAAAAATTATAAAATATAAATCTATAAAACATAGTTTAAAATCAAATTAAAATAGAAAATAAAATAGATAGGAAAGAGATTGAAAATAGAATATGATAATCAGAATTTGAAAATCAGAATTTGAAATTAATTTGAATTTGAACCTGGAGTGTTATTCAGAGTCTTACATGATCTAGATTCTATAACTATATTTATCTTGAATTCTTGAAATCTTGAATACTCATGAGTCTTGAAATATCTCTGAATTCTGAATCTCTATATCTTTAAACTGTACAGACTTCAGTAATCTTTCCTATATATAAATCCTACATATGTGTGTGTGTGTATATATATATTCTAGATAGAAGTGTTAGTATATATTTTATAATCAATTAATATGGAAATAATGTTGTTGTCATCAAAATTCCTTTCTCCAACAATCTCCCCCTTTTTGATGATGACAACCTTAGTTTATAAAATATCATACTTGTATATACCGGTTGATGATGATCCTTCAAATACTCCCCCTATTTATATGAATTGTATAAACTATGTCTATATTTTACAATTTCTCCCCTTTTGGCATTATCAAAAAGAAATTCTAAAACTACCCCCCCTAAATTGTGTAACTATCTAAATAAAACCTATAAGAACCTAAGTATCTTCTAATTCAAAGTAGAATACTCTCCCTTAATCTATATAAACCTATAATAGTAATTCCTAACATTATGATGATCAAATACAAACCAATCTAAGTATTATAATTACATTCATTTGATGTCAATTATACAAACAAAATTAAAGCACACCACACCATATGTCTTAATATATACAAGTTTCAAGTTATAAAATCCAATTAAAATCAAATAAATCAATCAAATCAACCATACCAATCAATTAAACGTTTCTTGGGACTTTAACCCATTCATCTTGTCCAGTGATTGGGTTCTTCTTGATATCCTTCCATTCTTCTTCATTGTTAAGTAAGTCTTTGTTGTTTTCATCTCTGAAATGAGAAGAGATTGACTACCGAATTACGTCAAAATGTTTCTCTTGATATTCCACCATTCTCGTCTGAATTTACTCTAGTTTTCGCTAATTACGTAGTACTATGCAGAGAATTTTCTTGAAAGAATTCAAAGAATCATCATGATTTTCACTTATGTTATGGATAGGATTTGCCATGGATTTGAGAGGAAATGAATAAGGAAGAAGAAGAAATAGAATAATGAATTTTTCTAGAAGAAATAGGCTAAAATAGGGTCTGGAATTCGTTGGATTTTGAATGGACATGAGTAATTATTTAATTTTAAATTTTGAAACATTTTGAAAACCTAGTAATAATATGTCGATGTATACATAATTGTATGCCAACATAAGCTACTGATAATTTTGAAATTTTGAATCTTTTGAACATATTTTAAACTATAACTAATTTTACAGTAACTTAAAAACAATTTTAAACAGAAATAAAACTCAATTTTTTTCTTAATATAAACCAAATACATCCAACTAATTATGACACACTAAATATGAGATTTGAAAGCAAATACAAGGAAATATAAATGAATACATGAAGATAAATAAAGCTACATAGGCTAGTTCTCAACGGAAGATGATGAGGAAGATGAAATTCCAAGCTTTCTTCCTATCTTGACCATGAATTTGGGCATTTTGGAAAATTTCTTATTGAGCTTCTTCTGATTTTTGACGATTTTCACTTGATTTTGAACAATCTTCTCTTTGAAAATGCACGTTGTGTTGGTTGGACACTCAACACTTTCTAAATAAGTTTCTTCTTCTTCTTCTTCGATTTCCATTAGGGCTTGTTCTTGTTGCATTTAAGCTTATTTGGCTTCAAATGTCTCATATGGCTTGAAAGTGAGAGGAATTTGCATGAGATGTATGTTTGATGAGTCTAACACTTTTCTAGGAACAAACTCTTTTCCATGAAGATCTACTCCAAAGTATTTGAAAATACAAGTGAGATAAACACCATAGTAGAGAGTGTTTTCTCTTGAGGACAATTCTATGGGCTTAATTTCATTTAAAACTATGTCGTCCCAATTGATAGTATAACAACCCATAATAGCAAAGAGAGGCTTTTGGACTTTGAGAGTTGGATTGTTGAAATTTTCAGAATGGGGAGTGATGGTATGTTGAAGGAGAAGGTTGACGATTCTTGTTTTTGGATGAAAGAAGCGATTTTTGAACTCCATTGGAGCATCGTCTTCGAATATATCATGGTTGGTTTCTAAATTGGTTTCATCGAATTTGAATTCCGAAAAATCCGAGCCCGTGCTTCTACAATTTAAAATAGTGCCTAAGAATTCGGCATCGAGAACAATTTGCGTGCCTTTGACGCTACTCCAAATTTGATCTTTGTTTCCTCCATAAAATCCACGATTAAGATTCGCATAGAACATCTTGACAATTTTGGGATAACACACTTGTCGTTATCACGAGAGTAAATGAGACTCAAGACTCGTTGTGTTCGAAGAGAGAGGTAAGATCACAACAAGGAAAATCGGTAAAGACGGCGAAAGCACCCATGTTAACTTTAGCACTCGCTAAATAGTTACCATAGGTTTTGATAGCCTCTTTGTCAATATGAAGATAACCTTGGATGGTTTTGGTTATTTCCAATTTTTGAGATGAACTTAAGGAAGCCATTGAATTGATAATTTTGAAGAGAACAAATATGAAGAATATTGTTTTGAATTGTGAATGAAAGATAAAAAGAATAGGTTTATATATAGAAATTGTATGGATATGAATTGAATAGCCACAACTTTTCAGACTTAAATGACACCATTTTAGACCTTGGGAGTTGGTGAAAAGTTGGAGGGAAGTTTAAAAGTTCAAACTTTTGAAATTCAAAATTTGAATTTCAAATTACCGGTCAGATATGTCAATATATACGTATATGTATGTCGACATATGTATTCAATTTCAAGGGAAATTTGATTTTAGTGAAATGCAATTTACATTATCGATTTACATTTCAGGTTCACCTATTTCCTGAAATAATTCTAATCCTATCAAGCACACAAACAATTTATTTTATTATTTTATTTGTTATTTATTATTATATTATTATTTTGAATTTCGAAATTCAAATTTCATTCAAGTTCAAATTTTCAAAATTCAAATCAAAGCAAATAAACAAAGCAACCATTCAACCAAATAAAACTAAAAATTAACTAAGCCGTACCTGGTTTTTAGATCCTTTTCTTCGAAATTTTCTGAATTCTGAATTGCCGTAAAGCACGTATTTGTTTTTCCGGTTTCTGGTTCTTCATCACTTGATGATGAATCTGAATCATCTAATGTTGCTGCATATGCTTTCTTTCTCTTTTCTCGATGAATTTCTGTTGTTTATTTGTTGATTCGATTTATCTAGATATGGACGTGTTAAATCCAAAATTGGCTCCAACACCCAAGTTGTTCAATTCTGCAGATATTAATATCAGAAAAAAATGCAAGAATAAACAGGAAGGACACGAGATTTATAGTGGTTTGGCGTTAACGAGCCTACATCCACTTTAAATCTATGACTATACTTAAAATTTAAGTACAATCGATGATTTATCCCTCAACCTCACTTTTACAATGTCGATTCACTCAATAATTTTGAGACAACTCTGAATAATAATTATAATAGAGGTGTAATAATGGTGGATTCAGA
Organism: Allium sativum; assembly: GCA_030737875.1. NCBI lineage: Eukaryota > Viridiplantae > Streptophyta > Magnoliopsida > Asparagales > Amaryllidaceae > Allium > Allium sativum. The sequence goes on along the minus strand of CM060926.1, from coordinate 6,914,597 downwards.
ACTCAGAATTGCCCAAAGATCCTGAAAAATGCCAAGCTCTAGGCTATTTATAGCTGATTTCTACAGGTGGATCGCGGTCATACGTGGCACAAATCCCAAGGATCTCAGACTGGTTCATAGCTTGATGGAGAAATAGTCAATATGACAGTTGTGGACAGGTGTTGCGAGATCCTGCATTTTCGGATCGTAATTGACTTGGTCGTGGCTTTCATTTTTTAGTCCTTGGGGGTCGGTTCGAGAGGCTGTTGACTAGGAGAATCGGGTTGCGACAGGGACTCGCGATCGAGGGGTCGTGGAAGCATTATCACAATCCGAGAAGAAAAAGGGGATCACGATTAAGCTCTTAATGATCCAGATGTGTGAAACTCTGTAATTTTTATGAATATGAACCCTGGTGGCTTGGTCTAAAAGCCAGCCAACATTTTGCCCCCTCGAAGTATGTTTTATCAAGGATGGAACATGCTTCAAAATTACTGAACTGTCTTTTCATGAAGCGGTATGAATCAAAAAGGCCATGTCCGTCTAGTACGTCGCACGGCTTCAAAGAGTTGTGTTCTTCGATCAGTATAAATACCTAGTTAAATCTTCAATCATTTCTTTGTTCATTGGATAATTCTCATCTTTGGAGTTTTTGAAGACCTCATCGTCCAATTGGCAAGTAAATTTTTAAATTTTCATGGATATTTCTGAGTTCTCGGTTTCGACAATCGTTCATTGTGTTGGATCGCTGAAATACCCCACAATCCGTGGAATAAGGTTCCTGTTCGGTTTGGTTTTCATTTGGGCATTTCAACGAAACGTCATGGGCTTTCCCCGCCTTCAATTCACGAGCCACATAAGGGAGCGGCCTTTCTTTTTCTACGGTGGGATTTTGCTCGTGGCCCATTGGTTTTCTCGGTCCGAATAGGACAAAAATTAGAATACTAATGGTCGCGAGCTTTGCCTATATAAACCGATCCTTTCTCCATTTTCTCTTCTTATTCTTTCTTCCTACAGCCGCCACCGATCCTTTCTCTCAAACCCTAACTCGCGATCTCCGGAAAATAACCTCCTTTCCCGATTTAAATTAAACAAAATAGGTAATCATGCTTTACTTTCATTTTTCTCTAGTTTTCACTGATTTAGGAGGAGAGAGTGGCAAAGTTTTGTGGTGTTTGGGTATGGCAAACACGAGTGTATCAGATCTGGTTTCATGGGTTCAAGAATGGAAAGGAGAGACGAGGAAGAAGAAGAGAGGGCTGGCCAGGTTGGATCGTGGATAGGGCTTCGATCAAGGTCGTAGTAGTGGTGAAAGCAAAGAGGGGAGTGGGAGAGCAGTTTTGGACAGCGGATCGGATCGAGGAGCATGGGCTCGTGGAGATATAGGAGGGGACGGATTGGGATCTTGCCTCGCGAGACAATGTCTTGCTATTATCCCCCGGACCTTGTTCAACGATCTGATCCCCTTGGGTCGATCCAATTCCACACATCAGCACTTTTATCATGATTCGAGCTCCAATTTTTCCAACAATCCGACCCAGTTTCCAGTACCAAACACATATGGATTTTAATCAATGCATCATAATTGTAGTATATTGAACAGTTAGGTTAAAGCCTTCGAGACGGACTTCATGGACTGATTTGACAACATGACTTAACAACATATTTATTGCGCTTATCCAGTTTGCTTCGTGACTTTATCTTCCCGTATCATACACACTTGCACACACAAGCACTTGCACAAACACGGGGTCCGAGGGTAATTATTTTTCTAATCTTTCTTTGCTCGCCAAAACAGCAATGTCAGATAGACAAGTGATTGAGTCATCAAATGAAAGTACTGAATCAGAGACATTAATGCACCACAACCCTGATGTGTTTTCCTCAGACTCAAGTGAGGAAAAATCCGATCCTTATTACGAGACATGCATTGATATAGAGTCAGCAACTTCCGAGAGCATGTCCCTTGAAGATGAGGATGATCGAGCTCCTGATGAGATTCAGGGTGCTAAGGAAATAGAGAAGTTCTCTGATTCTTTGCCTTCTAAGCTAGACGATATAAAACTTAAGAAGATATGTTAAAGACACGAAATTCCCTGGGACGACGTGAAAGTTCCAGAAAACAAAGATAGACCTCATTCTGCCCTAGAGGGGTACATGACCATTAGTCGACTTATGTGCTGGGAAAGGGCCATTCCTCCTTTTCCTCCGCTTGTTGTTGATCTCTTGAGACAGTTTCACATTGCCCCTATGCAACTCCACCCAAATGCCTATGCAGCTTTGTATACTCTGTACGTTTCTTATATGGAGATTTTGCAGACCGAACTTACTCTTAAAGATTTGAAATTCTATTACCATTTCAAACATCGTTCCGCAGGAGCTCCCAATTTCTCTTTCTTCGAATCGGTCGCCAATAGAAAAGTTCTGACAGATGGTTATAGTAATATAGGGGATGTCAAGTCTGTTTGGTTCTATATAAAACAACAGGCCGGATGTGCGAGGAGGTGGCTACAAGCGAGTATGTTTCCAACATTTTCGTGTTTAATTCGGATCCATAATTTTAGTGCTAACGAATCATTTTGTTCCATACAGATCATAAATTTGAGAGAACAGAAGGATCGATATATGAAGATCGAATGTCCCGCCTCCTCAAGAGTAACTCAGATTTTTTAAGGATTAAGAAATGTATCACTGACGAAAACCTTCGTAAACACCGCCTTTTAGACATAAGGTTCGGAATTGGAGCGGGCGGTAAACCTTACAAATATATACCCTCGGCTGAAGGAGATAGAACTTCTCAAATTGTAGAGATGACTACTCTTTGCAAGAGTCCTTCGCCGATGATAATCTGGATGACGAAGATTTAAACGTGTATAAAGGAGATGAGGGACGAGCTGATGAACCAAAGGAGGTCCCAACCTCCGAGGGGAAGTCTCCCTTAAGAACTTCATCACCAGTTGAGTCTGTCGCCCAAGATGAATTAACGGAGGAACAGATTCTCGGGGAATTAAATAAAATTCCTTTGCTAGATGATATCTATACTCAAGAAGATTTCGGAGGGAACCAATTTTTCCCCTCTCCGAAGAGACGAGTGCCCCAGTTGGAGAAAAAGAAGTCACCCAAACGAGCCTAGCTTCAGGCCCTGGTCCATTTCAAAAAAGGGGATTTCATGGGATGCGCAAAACACATGCACCATTTATCATAACACTCTTTTGCTACTGTGGTTCAAAGTTCTAACATGCACTTGTTTTCTTTGCAGGAAAAATGTCTCGCAAACAGTCTTATTCTTACCGTTCCCTTCGCGAGGGCACACCAAGCCTCCTTCCAGATCCTGAGCACACTCGTAGTGATAGTCGGGGAAGGGATAGTCGTCGGCCCCGGGATTCTCATCAATCTTATTCTGCACGACCTCGATCTCTAACGAATCAAGGTTATGGAAATCCACATAGTCATCCATTACCATTGGTTGGGGGAAAGCAACTTCCTAGAGATTTAACCCCTCCAAAAAGCACTACTTTTTAGGCCCAATCTTCCAAAAAACACCCCGAGCCAGAGGACAAGAACAAAGATGAGGACAGGATTATAGAGAAGGGGAAGACAGTTCCCACTTCCTCTAGTGAGCATGGCTTGGATACTACTGCCGCAAAGGATGTTGCCCCCAATTCTGAGATTATGGTCAGGCTAGAGCGCTTACGAAAGCAGTTTCCTGACATTTACTTTGAGAGGATGGTGTTCGTCCGAGATCTTGAACCGGTCCCCGAGGATAGGGACCCAGAGGTGATAGGGTATGTATGCCATGTAGCTAAACAATACAGGGTAATGAAGAAGCATGCTGCTACACTCTCTACTATCATCCGCCAGATGGAGACGGACGCGGCCAGGGCCGGAGTAAAGATTGATAATGATGCTAGGGCTAGGTGCAAAATGGAAAAAGAACTAGAGGATGCACAGGCCCAACTGGCTTTAGCTCGGCGAGATGCAGAGAAATACAGGTCCGAGTTGGATAGTGTTAGGGAGCGTTTTCGCAACGAGCTCGACTTAAATAGCTAGGAGTAGGTGGCCCTGAAGAAGGAAGTAGAGGATCTCAGGGCGGTTAACACTGAACTGAAGACACTAAAGGATCGCTTTTCTGCTGAGAAAGAGGTTTGGAGAAAGAGAGGGCAAGCTTAAAAGATGACCTTGCGCTCGCCAAGAAGAAGAAGGAGGTTCTAAATGATCAACTTGCTCAAGCTGAGGAGCGTGTAGCTCTCGCCGAAAGCAATGCCAATAGCGCTCTTAAGTCAGCAGTTGCTGCAGTCGATAAGCTTGCCGAAAGAGAGAAAGATATAGATAGTTTTGAGGAACTGTTGTTCGATTTGTTTGGTCAAGTCATCAAGCATCGAGACATCTCTTGGATTCCAGACTACCATGTTACCTTGGCCAATGTATGGGACGCAATTGTCGAGGGCGAGAAGCGGCGACTGGGGGTTGACGAGATTGACGAACGCCAGCTGATGCAAACCTTTCTCAGAGGTGAAGATCCTGAGGCTTTGGAGGAAGGTAGACACCTTATCGACGAGGAAATGGAGAGGGAGAAGTGCAGGCTCAAGGGCAAGGATAAAGTTAGCGAGAGCTCGAGCTCGGTGGTAGAGCCCAAAACCTCTGAAGTTGAGGGATATAACCCCGATGATCCATTGATACCCTTGGCACCTACTCCTCCAATTGTCGGGACCACCAGTACAAATCTGGGAGATGAGTCAGCCGAAAGTATCTCCACATTTTCTCCACAGTTCATTAAAGCAAACATAACTTGTCGTCGTCTCATGGGACAGACAACTGACATGGCTACATCTCCTCCCGATTCACTAACCTTTGGTTCTAATGGTGTAGGTACCAAAGTGGTCGAAGAGGGTGCAGAGGAGAAGGCAGAGGCTGAGAAGGTTGTGGTTCCCCCGGGTTCTGGTATCGAAGCTACCGAGGTCTCAAAGCAAACCGAGGGCTTAACAAGTGATAGAGTTACAGTAGCACCCGTAGAGTCTGGCACTGGCGCTCCTGTAGACGCCGAGATCATTGCTGCTCTGCATGACACAGATGGCGGTCATGGAGATGAAAAAGAGGAGGTAGATATCATTGACGAGGCCAAGGGTTATGATAGAGAAACCTTGGCTGACATACAAGCTAGGAAGGAGAAGCAGTTGGCTCTTAAGAGGGAGGAACAGAATCCTGTGTTCGTGACCTCTATTTCTGAAATCGACCCCAAGACTGGGTTGGTTATAAGAGTCTCTTCTAAATCGATAACTTCACAGCTTGCCTCTGAACCTTCCAGTCCTCCTCCGGAGCCTCTTGTTGACAAGAGGAAGAGGAAGAAAAGTGACTGCTCTGGTACTGATAAAGAGGAGTTGAAGAAACAGAAGAAGGACAAGAAATCAAAGCCATCTCCCAAGCGCAAATAGAATGCAGCTATTGGCTCATGTTTTAGTTTTAGGATTTCCTTTGGCCAAAAGATGTAGTCGTGAGATTGGCCCTCACTTTTTGTTTAGTTTCTCATTTTTTGTAAATCTGCTTCCAGTAAATAAGGACCTACTTCTTTTGCATCATTGTTTTCCTGCAAATTCATCATGTTAGCAGAGTTTAAATAATCATAACTAAAACTTTCATAGTTAAATATTAAAGTTATAAGTAACGATCATTAATCATAACGAAAACAATCATCGGGAAATACACGTGCTAAGTAAACGTGTAGTGATGCACGTATATATTCCTAATTAATCATCATTATAGTGCCTGGCCAGGGCTTATTGGCGATCGATTAGGATTATATTCGTACTATCCCGATCTTTCAATGGGGTAATGATTCTTGCGGTGCTAAGTCTCTAGCGCTTTTATACTCTCCCGATCCTTCAGCGGGTTAGGGTTCGAGCTCGATTTTTGGTCTGCTCACCGATCCTTCAGCGGGGCAGAAGTTCTGGGGGTGCTAAGTCTCTACCGCCTTTATACTCTCCCGATCCTTCAGCGTGTTAGAGTGTTGTCAAGGCGGCTTTATCATGGTGCACCTTTTGGATCATGACCTACATTTTGTAGTGCGATTTACCTCCTTTTGGATCATGACCTACCTTTTGGATCTCTCCCTGATCTCGGGAGTTAGAGTGCAAGTTGTAGTGCGATTTACCTCGCTGCGCCTTTTGGAGCTTTAATTATCGTGAACTTTCCAATATGCTGGACGACATTTTGAATTAGCTCTTTTTAGATTACTGCATAAATTTAAAACAATTCTCGAAATGGTAACAGTATATATATCGATCAAAATAAAAGAGTAGATAAGAAATGGTACATTAAAGGTAAATGACGCACAATATTTTTATAGTGGTTTGATCGAATCATGACCTACATCCACTTTATAATATTTTATTCAAATAACCAGACTATTTTAGGCAAGTCGAGCCTTTTTACATGGTTCTAAAAACAAAAGAGTAAAACTGACATTTTTATGTCAGGTAAAGTCGCAAATACTGGGCATTCCACATTCTAGTGATTTCATCTCCATCTACGGTCGCTAGCTTGAAGGATCCATTATCAAGCCTTCGTAAAATGGAGTACGATCCTTCCCATTTCGGGTCCATATGTACCAGGTTATAAAAGACACGCTTCAGAACCAAGTCTCCGGGTTCGAATGTCCAAGCTCAGACTCTTCTATTGTAGTATCAAGCTATTTGTTGTTTGTGCCTCAAGGCACGTAAGTCGGCTTCGTCCCTTTTTTCCTCAACCATGTCCAGGGATTCAAGGAGCAACTCATTGTTGGTCATCGGGTCGTAATAAATGGTACGATGGGATGGTACTTCTAACTCGACCGGAATAACGCTTCAGCTTCGAAAGCAAGGGAAAACGGGGTGTGACCCATCCCCGACTTGTACATTGTTCTATAAGCCCATAGTGCCAAGGGCAATTCATCGACCCACATAGCTTTGGCCCTCTTCAACCTTTTCTTTAGAATGGATTTGATCACCTTGTTTGCCGCTTCAACCTGTCCGTTCGATTGCGGATATGCCCCACAGGTGTATCTTTTCTCGATGTGATACTTCCGACAGAAATCTTGAAACTCCGTGTTGTCGAATTGGGTCCCATTATCAGTTATGATGACTTTTGGAATCCCAAACCGACAGATAATGTTCTTAACGATAAAGGTGATCACTCGTTTGGTCGTGATCGTGGTCAAAGGCTCTGCTTCTACCCATTTAGTAAAGTAATCCACGGCCACAATAGCGAACTTTGCTCCGCCCTTTTCTATGGGGAGGCTCCCAATAATGTCAATTCCCCACATAGCAAAAGGCCACGGGCTTGTCGTTGTCTTCAACTGGTTAGGTGGCACCCTAGGGATTTTGGAGAACTTCTGGCAAGCATCACAACGTCGTGCATACTTGGCTGCATCCTTATTTATAGTGGGCCAGAAATAGTCGTATCGCAATATCTTCTTTGCCAATGTTTTCCCTCCAATGTGGTCGCCACACTCACCTTCATGGACTTCCTTCAGCACACGATTGATGTCGTCATGGGCAATGTACCAGAGGAAAGGCATCGAGAAACCTTGTATGTATAGGACATCGCCTTGCAACACATATCGAGAAGCCTTCTGTATAACTGCACGCCTCTCACTTTTCTTAGTTGGGAGCGTTCTATTCATCAAGAAATTCTTAAGGGGGGTCATCCATGTCTCCCTTTCAGGTTCAATCTCCAGTACCGGATCAACATCCATCTGATCCACACTGGGGAACTGTAATACTTCAATCGGGACAAGCTTCGTACGTTCTAGATTATCGGAATTAGCCATCTTCGTTAACTTGTCCGCTCTTTGATTCTCCATTCGAGGAATGTGAGATATACTATGGTGATCAAAACCATCTAGCAACGTCCTTACTTTTTCCGGATATGATATCAACCTTGGACTCTTAGCCTGAATTTTTTCATTAACTTGGTTCATGACCAAATTGGAGTCATAAAAGATGTCAAGCTTTGTTATCCCTAGTTCCTTTGCAATCTTCAGCCTAGCAATTAGAGCTTTATACTCGGAATCATTATTGGTTGCGTGGAACTCCAATCTAAGAGCGTAATATATTAGCTGTTTCTCTGGAGTTTCAAGAACCACTCCGGCACCTGATCGTCTGTGGTTTTTAGCTCCATCAGTATATAGTTTCCAGGCATTAGGGTCAAGGAGTAGCTTTGGCGGATCGTCTTCCTCAGTTACCGCATCATCTTCTGGGATGGTTAATTCTGCTATAAAGTCTGTAAGTTCCTGCCCTCTTATCGACCTCCGGGGTTGGATGTTCAGGTCGAACTGACTCAGCTCAATGTTCCGTTTGAGCAATCTTCCCGATGCTTCTAGCCTTTGTAGGACTTGTTTAAGCGGGTGATTAGTATAAACAGTGATGGGATGAGCTTGGAAGTAGTGACGAAGCTTCCTGGATGCGATCGGCAAACTGTACAAGAGCTTTTCTATCTTTGGGTAATTTCGTTCTGCGGCTGCCAATTTCTTGCTCACATAGTACACCGGTCTTTGCACCTTATCCTCTTCTCTTACAAAAGCCGAACTGATTGCGTGGGATGACACTGCCAAGTACACGAATAAATCCTCGTGATCCACAGGATTAGACATTATCGGGGGTCTCTCCACATGATTCAACAGATTTTGGAAAGCTTCTATACAATCAGGAGTCCATTTAAAGTTGCGCTTGCCTCGCTTTATTAGTTTGAAAAAGGGATGCATTTATCTGTAGCTTTTGAGATAAATCTGCTGAGCGCTGCCACTTTTCCAGCAAGGCTTTGCACATCTTTAATCTGCTCTGGTTCTTGGATATTTCGGATTGCTGTAATTTGGTTTGGATTGATCTCAATTCCGCCCGAGCTTACAATGAACCCTAGGAATTTTCCAGATGCTACCCCAAACAAGCATTTCAAAGGATTCAATTTCATCCCATATTTTTGGAGAATTTGAAACATCTTTGCCAAATTGTTGGTATGATCGGACGACTGTCTGGACTTTACCAACATATCATCGACGTATACCTCCATCGTTTTCCCAATCTAGTTGTAGAACATCCTATTCACCAACCGCTGATATGTAGCGCTGGCATTTTTCAGACCGAAAGGCATCACCACATAGCAACATAATCCCAAATCTGTAATGAAGCCGGTATGCTCCTGGTCTGGGACATGCATGGGGATCTGATTATACACCGAATAGGCATCCATAAAAGAAAGGAGTTCATGGCCTGTAGTTGAATCTACTAATTGATCGATTCTAGGCAACGGGAAGCTATCCTTCGGACAAGCCTTGTTTAGATCAGAGAAATCGATGCACGTTCTCAACTTTCCATTGGCCTTTTTTACCAAATCCGGGTTTGAAATCCAGTCAGGGTACGTCGAATCTTTAATAAATCCATTACTCTTCGATTTTCGACTTCTTCTTTCAATGCGACAGACCTTTCTGGACCCAGCATTCGCCTTTTCTGCTTGACAAGAGGATGTTTCGGGTTAATGCTTAGCGAATGACTCATAATCGAGGGAGATATCCCACACATGTCTGCATGGGTCCAAGCAAATACATCCAAGTTAGTTTTCAGAAAATTTGTTAATTCCTTGGCTCGAACGGGATCCAATTGGGATCCAATCTTCAGGACCTGCTCTGGGTCACTATCATCGATTGGTACATCCACAGTTGCTTCATTGGGAGTCGCCATTCTGCCCCCAGGCTCTTCATCCTCTCTGGGATCTATGTCCTCGAGCAACTCTCTGGGCGACATTCCCAAAGACACTTCCCTTAGTTGCTATGACGATTCCTCCCTTGGAGGGGAGGAACCACCTTTCGCCTCTATATCTCTTCCTTTGTGGAGCAATTTTAACTTTGCAATGTAACATGCTCATGCAACAACTTGATCTCCTCTAACAATACCCACACCGGAATCCGTTGGGAATTTCAACAATAGGCACCAGGGTGCAATGCAGACCCTGAAATTGGCTAGGGCTGGCTGGCCCAAGAAGGCATTGTACGGCGACTCAATGTCCATGACTACAAAGGAGAGAATTCTCACTCTCTGGCGTTCTCCTTCCCCAAGGGTTACTGATAATTCCACGTATCCTATTGAAGCGGTCGAGGCCCCATAAATCCACGTATCCAACCCTCGCATGGTTTCAAATCCTTCGGCTCGAGTTTCATTTGGTCGAATGTTTTCTTCAATAGAATGTTGACCGAACTCCCGTTATCTACTAAGACTTTATGAACTATAGCTGGACCGATGGTAACAGTGATCACTAATGGGTCTTCAGTTGGGGAGTGAACCCCAATACTCTCTCGCTCGCGAAATATGACGTCATCGGACATCGTTTTTTGTTGCTTAATCGGAGCGCTGTCCTCGGGGTTACTACACTCTCCCACTTCGAAATGCTGTTAAGCTGCATTTATGTATTGATCCATAGCTCTGAAACTGTGCCCTGCTAGTGGTGCCCACCAATTATGGTATTGATAACGATATTTTTTCCTTTTTGCTGAGCCGTCAGTTTGGCAGTAGGTTGGCTTTGGTTTGGGGCTTGCACGGCTTGCCCCCTGTCCCTAGGAGTCACCTTATACTCATCAAGCTTCCCTTCTCGGAGCAGCCTTTCAACCACGTCTCTCAAGTGACGACATTCGTTTGTGGAATGACCGTGAATCTGATGAAAAAGATAGAATTTCCCAGTTTCATGCTCTTTCTCTATAGAATCTCTCGGAGGAGGCCTTTTGTACTGGAGGACATTATATGTATCCAGGAAGATGTTCTCCAACGTGTCATTTAACGGTGTGAAGTTCTCAAACGGTTGGGCCGGGATCTCCTCTGAGAGTCATTTCCTCGATTTCTTTTCCGATTATTGTTATTATTATTCCCTGATTGGCGACCGCTGCCTTGGTTCTTATTCCCAACGTTAACTTCAACTTTTCCTGAGCTATCTCCCGTTTGCTTGATGGCCACGTTGCTTTGGATATCTTCCTTATCAGTAGCCTTTCTTTTTCGATTAGCGTATATCTCCTCCCGACGTAGGCGAACATTTGCTTTTTCATAAAATATTTCTTTGGTCGGGGGTGGTTTGCCAGCCAGATATCTTCCAAACTTGGTATCTTTATCGACGCCATCGATCAAGGCCATCAACACAGTTTGCTCATGCGGATCTTTGACTTCTGTGACAGCCAAGTTAAAATGATCCAAATACGACCTTAGGCTTTCGTCCGGTCATTGTTTAATAAGGGATAGCTCGATCACATTCTTAGACCTCTGGGCATGAAGACGGAATTGGTTCACGAATTTCTCACTCAATTCCTGGAAGCTGGATATTGACCGTGATGGCAGGCGGGTAAACCACAATAACGCCACGTCTTCCAAGAATATAGGGAACGCTTTACATTTGTCCGCGTCTGTAGCTGTAGCGGCATTCATTGACCAGGAGTACCGCATTAAATGTTGGATAGGGTCAGTCCTGCCCGTATAGCGATTCATGGTTGGCATATTGAAGCGCATCGGGAATGTAACATCCAGTATGTCATCAGTAAAAGGCGTGTGACTGCGATATATGCCCCAATCTTCATTTCTCTGTCCACGGCTATCTACCATGACTTGCCTAATCATTGCTTCAACCTCTGCATGGGTCAGGGTAGATTCGGGATTAGCACTTCTTGCACGACGTCCTCCTCTAGCATTTCTTTGACGCGCTGCTACAAAATCTGGGCCCTAAGAAGAACTCCCTTTCCCCCTGTTGTCGCGGTCGATCACGCGACGAGCAGGAGGCATGCCGTTCCTCGGTGGTAGAACAGACTCATTTAAATTGCGGTTACTAGTTCCCTGATTAAATGCCTCTTCTTCACGAGACGGAAGTGACCCAAATCGAAGATATTCTATGTTCTCGGGCCTTTCTAACGGGGTCCATCGTTGGTTCCTTCGGGGCTCTTCAGATGACGACGCATGTTCTAGAGAGAAAGGGTGAGCTGGAGGTGGTGAAACCTACCTTTGAATATCGTCAATTCTTCTGCCTAAGGCAGTAATATTTTGACGCATCAACGAGCTCTCCTGCCTTTGAGCGGTCAGTTCATTGGTTTGCATGTCCAATGCTTCAAGCATTCTAGTCAAATGTCCTTTGGTAACTGGGGCAGAAGGGTCGAATTGATCTTCAACATTCTCTCTTATACGTAAAGAACTTGGGCCATGTCGAGTAGATGTACCGGCACAAGAAGAACGAGCCATAACCTCCTTTGCGGGTCGGGTTGTGGTCTGATTATCGCTTCAAATCGTGGTAACCTTTTGTCGATGGCTCGTGGTGGCTCCCTGAGATCGGATCGCGGGGGCATTAGATGGGAGGATGGTGTTGTTGTCCTGGGATCGAGTCGTGACACCTTCAGAGACCCGGATCGTGGTGCCCCCTTCAAGTCGGGTCGTGGCACCCTCTTCGGTCCGGATCGCCCCCACATCGTCGCGATCTGAAAGCTCCTCCTCGACCTGCTCGTGCACACCTTCCTCGATTGCTTCATTCGTAGCTTCGTTCGCTTGCGAAGTTCGTAATTCCTTAGAATTCTTTCCAGCCATGATATCTAGGTATCGTTGAAATCTTCAAAATTCGAAACTACTGAGTTTTGGACTGTTTTCTTCGAACTTGATCGTCTGAATAATAGAAATATAATCCAATATGCTGAGACTTTGTTCTCAGTGAAAGCACCAAAATGTTAGATCCAGAATTGGCTCCAACACCCAAGTTGTTCAATTATGCAGAGATTAATATAAAAAATGCAAGAATAAACAGGAAAAACACGAGATTTATAGTGGTTCGGTGTTAACGAGCCTACGTCCACTTTATATCTACGACTATACTTAAAATTCAAGTACAATCGATGATTTATCCCTCAACCTCACTTTTACAATGTTGATTCACTCAACAATTTCGTGACAACTCTGAATAATAATAATAGAGGTGTAATAATGGTGGATTCAGAACTCAGAATTGCCCAAAGATCCTGAAAAATGCCAAGCTCTGGGCTATTTATAGCTGATTTCTACAGGCGTATCACGGTTATACGTAGCACAAATCCCGAGGATCTCGGACTGGTTCGTAGCTTGATGGAGAAATAGTCAATATGACAGTTGTGGACAGGTGTCGCGAGATCCTACATTTTCAAATCATAATTGACTTGGTCGTGGCTTTCATTATTTAGTCTTCAGGGGTCGGATCGAGAGGCTGTTGAGTAGGCGGATCGGGTCGCGACAGGGACTCGCGATCGAGGGGTCGTGGAAGCATTATCACGATCTGAGAAGAAAAAGGGGATCACAATCAAGCTCTTAATGATCCAGATGTGTGAAACTCTGTAGTTTTCATGAATATGACCCCTGGTGGCTTGGTCTAAAAGCCAGCCAACAAGACACATTTTCTTTATATGGCCTGATTTGTTGCAATTATAGCATCGACCATCATTACTTCTTGAACTTCCTTGGTTATAATTTTTCCTTTTATATCTTAGAAATTATCTAAAATGATTTTTCATAAGAGTTGTTTCTTCATTATCTTTACTATGTGAGTCAGAATCATTTGCAGTTGCTTTTAATGCAATAGATTTCTTCTCGGTTGGCCTGTGTTCCTTTCTTTTCTATAATTGAACCTCACAAGACATCAGATTTCCAATTAACTCCTCAGTCTTCATTTCATTGACATCACTGGCTTCTTCAATTGCCAGAGTTTTCTGATCCTATTTTGGAGTTAGTGAACTTAATATTTTTCTGACTTGATCTATTTCAGAATAGGTTTTTCCAAGTGTCGTTAATGAATGCACTATCTCTTGAAATCTGCAATACATATCTGAAATAGACTCATTATCATTCATCTTGAAACTAACATTGCTATTTTAGTTTGTTTAACTTTACTAGTTCCTTCATGAGTAACTTGTAAAGTTTTCCAAATTTCATAGCAGCTTTACATACTGACACTCTATTAAACTCATTTCTATCTACTGAACAAAATAACATGTTCATGGCTTTAGAATTGCTTTGTGCAGCAGTCTCTTGTTTATTTGTCCATTATGCGAAAGCAGTTGTCAGTTCAACAAATTCATTTTGTGTACTATTCCATGTGTCTAATCATACTGATTGTAAATATATTTTCATTCTACATGCCCTGAATAATTACTGCCATTAAACAGTGGTAGTTTAACCCTCTACAAAAGAACTGTTATTGCTACCAATATTGGTTGCCATTATAACTATTTTCAAAAATCAGATTATGAACTTTTTGAAAGACCTTGATCTGATACCAATTGTTAGGGATTGCAAAATGGATCATTAAGGCAAAACAAACACTGGAGGGAGGAATGAATAGTGTTTTTGAGAATGTAAACAAAATCTAAAATTTATGTGATAAACTATATAAATCAAACACCACATAAACAATCACATACACATAATCAAACATAATTGCAAGGACAAATAAAAATAAAGTACAGAAAAGGAAAGAACACACCGGATTTTATAACTGTTCGGAGTTGCTGCTACGTCCAGTCCCACGCAGCAAGTTTCATTACTTTATCAATATCCAATTACAATCCTCCTTGATTTCGCTACTATAAGGGATACCACCGATTCCACCCACACACTTGATTAAGTATACCTTCCTTGATTTCACGGCTACAAGGGATACCACCTATTATCCATCCTTGATTTCACGACTACAAGGGATACTACCAATTTATTTACTCAACCCAAACAATTACAAACAACCCTATAACTCTTCAATAGCACTTGATTCAAAGAGTAATGAGTAGAGAGTGTAGAGAGAAGAAGATTAGTGAAAACAGAATTGAATTCGGTAGAGTATAGGTGTAGAAATCATAAAAATAATAAGAAATAATGGGGTAATGAAAGAGAGTGGAAAGGGAGAAGAATAAGTGATTAAAAATTCGAAATCAACCCTTTTTATAGTGTGTGAAAGGTTGAAACGCTTCAGAACCATCACAAATAGTGAAAAGTCGTTTCATTTCAAATTCGAAAAATGAAAATTATATGTCGACATGTATATATATGTAAGTCGACATATATATGTGTAAAGTTAGAATTTGAACATTTTCTCAAGTGTTTTGATACATATATATATATATATATATATATTTATAATTCTGGAAATTCTTGAATTAAAATATAGTGCTATAAATGAATATAATAAAGTAGAAAATCATATGAAAACATAATATAAACTATATAAACATATTTATAAAATTATTGAGTTTAAAACTATGTAAATATAAAGTATACAAAATTTAAATATATATAAAACTTATAAAGTATAAATCTATAAAACTTAATTTTAAAATCAAATAAAAATAGAAAATAAAATAGAGAGGAAAAAGATTGAAAATAGAATTTGAAAACAGAATTTGAAAATCAAAATTTGAACCTGGAGTGTTATTTAGAGCCTTACATGATCTAGACCCTATAACTATATTTATCTTGAACTCTTGAACTCTTGAAATCTTGAATACTCTTGAGTCTTAAAATATCTCTGAATTCTGATTCTCTAATATCTTTAAACTGTACAGTCCTCAGTATTCTTTCCTGTATATAAATACTGCATATGTGTGTGTATTCTATATAGAAGTGTTAGTATATATTTTATAATCAATTAATATTGAAATAAGGTTATTGTCATCAAAACTCCATTCTTCAACATATATATATATATATATATATATATACACACACATATACATACATACATACTAAGGCTGCCATGGATTCATGAGCAATCGGGAAGCCGCTGCCATTCGCCATTTGCGTGAATTGGTGATTTGCTTAATTTGGAAAGAAGAGTTTATAAGTGGCGTTATAATGTGTTGTCGGACTTGTATGTGACTTGTCATTTTTATGTTGTTGCTTGTTTTGTGCGCAGTATCAATTCTTTTGGGCCGCCAAAAGCCCTAATAAATTTTTACCCAATTTCAAATATATATATATATATATATATATAACAAAAAAATAACAAGTATACGAATAATATATACAAACAAGATGAAAGGGAACTGGATTCAAACCATGAATTGGGATTTAAAATCTCGGAAGATTGGAAAATATTTTTCTGAAGTATATTAAAATAATACAACTTTGTTTTAAAAGGATTTTTTGAATAAAAATCATTTTTGATGGATTTTGAAATTATTAAAGCACTGAACCCACTTCCGTCACTGGAAAATAATTTTGATGTGACTTCAGCATCATTAGTGTTCATTTTTGAGTTTCTAAGTGATGGATTGCTACCACAGTAAAATTTCCAGTCGAAATTTATTTCAAAAAACAAATTCTTTTGAAAATTCACATGTTTTGAATTTGAGATGGTTTTAAATATATGTGTATAAATTTATATGATTTTTGAAGGAATAAAAACCCAGGAATTTGAATTTTGGAATTTAATATGTAACTTAAGCAAGTTAAATGGATTGAAATGGATAAATTGATTTGGAATCAATTTAAAATTAGCCAGAGATATAAGTGGCTATTTTATTAACTAACTAACGCCAAATTATGTAGAAATATTTGTCGTTGGTTGTAATTGAAGTAAATAAATTGATTAGAATGCATATGAATGGAATATGAATTAGATGTGAATACAATGATTATAAATCATTCTAACTGAATGAATGTGAATACATAAAATATGTAATATGAATGAAATGAGGTAAAAACTAAATATCGGAACTTGTATTAGCATATTCATGCTAAATATACATGGTCTGACTTGTTTGGAAATGAATCTCATTTCCATGTGTTTAACTATTTCGATGGATGAAAGTTATAGAATCTTCTTATTTTGAGACTTATGGGGTTTAAATTGAGTAAATACAGGTACATGGAGCTTCCTGGCTTAATTTTGGGTGCATAAGTTACGTATATACTAAAAGCAAGCACGCTTTATTTTTTTGATGCAAAAAGGTAGTGAATCGCTAGATTCATGCCTTCATTCATTAAACATAAAACAAGTACAACATTTATAGTTCAGCATACAGAAGATTAGCTACTAGCTACTACTATTTACATGAATATGTACAACCCAAAAAGAAATACATGCACGCAGGCATGATAACATAACGTCCATAATATACATAAAACAACTCCAAAATAGCTAATAAACCTAACAATCTGAAGCAAGGCTGCATCAAGCTCGGCTGCCACGAGCCCTATCCATGACACGAGCGCCAATTGTGTCCACAAATTTGATCTCCTCCTTGCCTGACTAATGAGAAACAAATTTAAGAATGCGAAAGATAACTGAGTTGGGTTGTTTCATTTATAAATGCTTATATATGGTACGCCTATGCAAAAATACCAAAAATATGGTATATGAACTGTTTTCCTACCGTGTAGGTCGATGTATACTTTTCTCTCTCCTTTGGTATATTTCAAAATCTCCTCCGTACAGGGGAGACTCTGCTAAAAAAATTCCAAATTTAGGGAGTCAAAAAAATTCAAAATTTTTGCAAGTTTTTGTAAACTAAAGAAATGATTTTCAAATTAGGTACAATTTGAAGGATTTTAAATTAGAAATGGGAAATTAATTGTTTGCCTCAAAATTAAAAGTTTTAAAGGTATGAAATGTTGAGTTTCTGGAAAATTAATGGGTTTGTAGCATTTTTCCTACCTTGTAATTTCGAAGACGAATTTTTTTAAGGGGGAAGAACGTAATGACCAGGATTTTTAGTCGATTAATTTGAACATTTAATATTATTTAAGATGTTGAGTTGATGATATAAACGGATTCCTATATCGAGTTTATCGGTTTAATAAAGAAATATGATTTAATTTCGAATATATCGAATAATCGCATACGAAAATGAAACATAATTTAATTCGAAGTTAAAACTGAATCGAAACGATTCAAACGATCAATATAAATTCTATTTGAAATATAAATGATAATAATAATTTAGTATCGAGGAGTTGATGGTTTTGAATTTAATTTATATTATATCTATTTAAATTGGAACATAAGAATAGTCAATTTCAAACGACCTCGGATTTCAATGGAACTAATTTCATAAAATCCGTAATAATTAATTATGGCTAGATTTCAAGTTTCTTGTTAATCAAAGTTCATATGTGATAGTGAGCAATTTAAACGGATGTCAATTCACATTAAGGATTAAAAGGAAGTTTTACAAATGATATCGAAATTCAAAGAATCTAGTTCCATCATGTACGAAATATTGAGTTATTCTAAAATTACAAGTTTCATCGCGATTGGAGCTCTTATGTTGTTGTTTTAACACGTTACTTTGGGCGTAAGTTTCATTAGATTATTTTAATATTAAAAATTTCTATAAATAAACAGCCATACCCCCATTTCTTTACAGTGTTTTTTCTTCGTTCATTTTTAATTCAAATCCAAAATATTGATGTCGTCTCCCCCTTCAATCCTTCAAAAATTCTTTTAAGTTCAAATTCTTAATAAAATCAAACATTTTTTGATTCATTGGCTTCCTAATTTCGAATTCTTCAATCCTTATTCACAATTCTAGTTTTGATCAATCATTCAGTCGATAGAATTTTATGCCTGCAAGTTGAGTCTTGGGGTTTTCGTTCAATAGTGAAGGAATTAGGGAAATCGAGCTTGAAGTCGACGTTAGCATGGGGTTTCGCATCTTCTACTCGAATTTAAGGGAGTTTGGGTGTAAACAATTTCATGACCTGTCAAGGGGAAAAGCCTATCGTGATTTGAGTGGGGGCTCGACGTCGATAGGTCGGGAAAGAAAAGAGTATCGCGCTTCATATCTTGGTGATGGCTGCAGCAAGAGGATGTAAAGAGCGGTGTGGTGAATATTAGAGAGGACAGTAGGTCTGTATGGATGGTTTTATGTTGTGTTAATGGTTTTATGTATATTTGTGAAGATGATTGGGGAAGATGGAGTTTAAAATATGTATTGGAGGTGGGATTTGGTCACGACCATGGAGAAATGCCTAGAGGAGTTCACTGTTTTAATTCCTATGGAAGAAGAGTTATTCGATGGTTAAGGGTAATTTTTAATTATTAGTTAACTAATGGTATCTCATTTCTTTTATTTTTTTTGGCATAGTCGACTGGTTTTTAAGGTGACCGCTAACACCTACTAAAAATAAATATATATTATCGTACAGGTGATGTAGGTAGATAATTAGCTAGTTCGGTTTTTTAGATGGACCGTCCACCGCATACGACATATAAAGTGGGTCGTCCACTAATCTAAACTAGATTGCAGTTCAGGAGCTAGCTTTATACTAGACTATTATGAATTTCTCTATACACTCCACGTAGGGAGGTAATAATAAATATTACATATTTTCAAGTACACCTAAATAACATATACAAGAAAATAGCCGTACAAGAGAGTGACATACAAATTAAATAACAAAATTATGCAGCATGTCATAGCATGGAGCTTGAGTTCCTTAGTATAGCATAACCTATCACAAGCATTCAACAGTGCACAAAGCTCAAAAAGCATGGGCAAGCCCATTCCTGCAGAGCATGGCTCGAAAAGACACTGTAGATTGACGTAGACGAGAGCAAAGACTCTTCCATGAACAGATTACGTTGACCCGACCCACGAGCAGCAAAAATAGGAGACCACCAAAGAAAATCCGAACATCAGCAAACGAGAGCACGCTCTTCCATGTACTAATGCAGAGAAATCAAGATAACTCCATGAAACTCTAGAAAACACACATGCAAGACAGAAGAACCTAGTGTTGATGGGCAATATAAGAGAGCACCGAAACCATTACATGTCATGTCAGAGCTAACGCTTCCCGTGTCAGCAGTTAAAGGCATAGATGCAAAAAGAAAGCAAAACCATCACACTATAAGACCGAAATCAACACACAAGCCAAAACTAGTTGTTGACGTCAAAAGTTGGTCACTAGTGATAGTCAACCCCCAATCATGTGATGAACACACGAATAAAAATTATAAATTGCAGTAAAAGTAAAAAGAACACGGAGCACACACAGAGTTTTTATAGTGGTTCGGCAAAGACGGTGCGGTGCCTACGTCTACTTTATATATTATTTCTTTCTTTTTTTTGATGGTTACAAGTACAATGCTTTTTCTGTTTGAAGAAGAGAAAGAAGATGGCCATTTTCCCTTCTTCTTTTTGTGATTGAGAGAAATGAAAGGAGGACTGAAAGAAGTCTACAAAAAAGAGTCCGTCCCTTTCTTCTTCAAGCTTGGAGATATTTAGAGGTGGAAAGTGCGGCTTGGGTTGTTGCAATATGGTCCGGCCATTCCGGGAAAGCCTAGACACGTGGAATTCATCAATTGGTTTGAATAGCAGCTGGGGACTGATTCCGCTGCTCATAAATAGTATACTTGGAAGTTGCGACCGACGTGGCATCCACGGAGAAGTATATCAAAAGCAGAGCTTTGTCCGGATATGGTTTGACCACTTTTATTGCCTTGGAAGTCGGGATATACGGTGGAATGGCTCTGTAGAAGATTTTCATGCTGGCCCGAGATAATCGGTCGACGTGCCTTTTATGGAAATGAGATACCCGGTCGACTAGGAGAGCGATTTTTCCGGGGTGATCTGTCGATCGACTGGGCTGGACTTGGGCCGAGATGTTACTGCTTTGAACCGTGGGTCCGCTGGAATTCCTGAAGCGCGGCTTATATTCATTTGTGCGTTTGGGCTTTGGTCTGGCTCATTGAGACTCTTGCCAAAAAGAGGGTTAACACTTTGCCCCTCAGAATACATCTTCATTGGTAGCGGGAGGTGTGTTCTAAAATTTGAACCGAAGCACAAACGCTTGAGCAGATATGGTCACGCCGGACCATATTAAGGCCAAAAAACCGACGGTTCCGATGTTGTATTAAGGCCAGAAAACCGACTACCATACCAGGTCGTATTAAGGCCGGAAAACCGACAACGATCGGGAACTGTATTAAGGCCGAGATGGCGGTCACTATTTGTATGAGAGTTGGTTCCTACAAATAGAAAATAAACCATTCCCGTTTTGGAGTAGGCTGATGGGTCGAGCATTTCATTTCACTTGGCTTTGAAGGGTGGCGAGCATTAACCATGCTCGGCTTAGTGGTGAACATTAACCATGTCCAGCTTAATGGCGAACGCTAACCAGGTTCGGCTTAGTGGCGAGCATTAACCATGCTTGGCTTAATGGCGAACGCTAACCAGGTTCGGCTTAGTGGCGAGCATTAACCATACTCGGCTTAAAGCGGTGGCAAGTATTAATCATACTCGGCTTAGGGCAAGTGTGTGTTCTTATGCTCGACTCATGTTAAGTTAGTTTGTCCAGCGAGCTACGAATGCCCGTGGTGTAAAAAGAAAAGAGGGAGTATAATCTATACTTCATATTTAGAAAACATGACCTCACTCAGTTAAAGGAGTAGGCGTTTAGAAAAAAGGCGGTGGGCTTTCGCGATGACAGCATAAAATAGGGGGCGAGCGTTTATTTATGCTCGGCTTAGAGGTGTTCAAACATGATCTATGTTTGCAAAAATAAAATTCATAACTGCTAAATAACTATTACAAAGAAAAGAAATTCTATGGGGACAACCGTCGATTTCAGGACATGCCTAGGAGCTAAATCCTAACCCCATACATGTGTTCATCAAGGTGTCCTTATTATTGAAAGGAATACATCAAAAGAAAAGATAAAAAATCTAATTAATGATAATGTCGCGAGTGCTAGTTCAGGGTCATTTCCGTTTCTAGGAGCTCGAGGACCGACCTAAGGAGCTTGGGAAAAAGGTCGCGGCGGAATGGCCGGGGCGTGATTTTTGACATATTCGGGGAGCTCTCCTTTTCTGACTCCTCCTTCGATGAGATCGCGCAAATGTTGGCATTCATTTGTATTATGTCCAGCTACGTTGTGGAATATACAATGCTTGCCAGAATCGAGTTCCATCTGGGTCGGCTCTCGTCGAGGTGGTCTTGGAGTTGGTAAGGACTCACGTATGTTGAGATAGATATCGAGCAAAGGGGAATTGAGCTCAGTGTATTGGTCATACTTATTTTCATTTCGAGGCGCATATTGCACTCGTTCTTCTCCGGGTCCTTTCCTCTTCCTTTATTATGGCCGTTACCATTGAATGGACCTTGTTGTCTGGCTACTAAAGCCTCAAGGCTCTCCATTTCAAGGTTGGCATCCTCTTGTTGGAGGAATCTCTCGGCCTTGGAGTAAAAGTCTTCTATATCCTTAGGAGGATCTCTGGTCAAAGAAATTGAGAATTCTAATCGATTTTGGACTCCTCCAATGGCGGCCATGAATATCGTCGATGGCTCGGGCCAATCGACAGATGTTACGGTCGCGTTGAATCTTTCAAGGAAGGACCTGAGCGTCTCTCCGGATCACTTCTTAATAGTAGATAGTAACATGACACTTTTCGGTCGAGAGATATGCACTCAGAACTGTTCGATGAAGCGGGTGAGCAGAGTGTTCCAACTGCCGATTGACCTCGTTGTCAGCTGTCGAAACCACATGTCGGCTATGTCTGTGAGAAAGAGGGGGGAAGCACCTAGCCATGACGTTGGTTGATGCATCGAGTACTTCCATATGTCGCATGTATCGCATGAGATAGATGGTCAGGTCAGTGCGACCGTTATATGGCTCGATAGCTGGGAACTTGAAGTCCGGAGGGTTTCAAGAATTTCTGATTTCCCTGATGAAGGGGCTGCGATTGACATTATCTATGTCTTGCTGCGAAGAGTTGCCCCGAGTAAAATGTCGGATGATGCTCGCAAGCTGACTCCCATCTCCGAGGAGTCGTTGCCATGAATTTAGCTCCATGTTCTGAGAAGGTTCCAACCGGGGATCTGGCAAAAGCATGCTCGGAAGGGCGGTCGTTGGTTGGGCTTGGTCTCCGAGGGTTGAGTGAAGGTGTGAGGGAAGGTGAGCCACAGTAGGTGGTTCTGGGCATAATGGCCCCTCTCTAACCTGATGAGTTGTGGGTCGAGCCACGCCCGTAACAAAGGGTGAAGGTTGATCCAGCATAGCATGTGATGTTCGAAGCTCGGGGTTTCCCCCGTTTGGAGCAAGGTTAGGAGGGTCTACGGTAACGTTTTCTTCTGCCATGGTGAGGACTGGTATAGCGGGGTGGCTTCCCTCATTCGAATGGAAGGCTGTACCAGCTCTTTGTTGAAGGGAAAGAGTGGTTAGTCTGGTTTGCGATAAGATTCCGGGTTGTAATGGGAATGGCATTGATTCTGACGGGCCCGGAGGTTGCTCGACTGGTTCGATAGGTCGAGATGTTCCCAAGAATGGAGGCATGTTGTTCGACTGATCTAGATCTTGATCGCTCGCCTCCTAAGATTTTGTGGCCACGGCTGCTCTGGTCGCTGGAAGTGATGTTCCTGGTTGTAAAGGATTGGTTGGTGGGACCAAACCAGGATGAAATAAAGGTGTATTTCGATCGGTGGCCTGATTTTGTGCAAACCGAAAGTCAGCTATTGTCCTAGTCCCGGTCGGCGGAGGAATTGATGTTGAAGCGTTCAATTCTGTCTCCAGTCGACCGAGAAGGTGATCCATCAAATGCTGCTGTCATTCAAGGAGTTTACCCTGAGATGCCATTTGTTCTCTGAATTCGATCATTATCTTATCCATGTCATCCCTAGTAACGTGTTGAGATACATCTTCATGAGAGGAAGCTTCGAGAGTTGCTTCTATGGCATTATTATCGCCAGCATCAGTAGTCGTAGGGCGAGAAGATGTTGTGTCTTTCTTTCTCTTGTTTTCCATAAGTAGAAGTGAGCAAAGGCTCCAACAAGATATCGGTATTTTCCCCTTCCAGGCGCGCCAAAGCGTTGACGTCAAAAGTTGGTCACTAGT
This sequence comes from Allium sativum, assembly GCA_030737875.1. Lineage (NCBI taxonomy): Eukaryota > Viridiplantae > Streptophyta > Magnoliopsida > Asparagales > Amaryllidaceae > Allium > Allium sativum. The sequence continues at coordinate 6,890,781 of CM060926.1, read as the reverse complement.
GACAGTCAACCTCCAATCGTGCGATGAACACACGAATAAAGATCACAAAATGCAGTAAAAGCAAAAAAGAACAGGGAGCACACATAGAGTTTTTATAGTTGTTCGGCAAAGACGGTGCCTACGTCCAATTTATATATTATTTCTTTTTTTATGGTTACAAGTACAATGCTTTTTCCATTTGAAGAAGAGAAAGAAGATGGCTATTTTCCCTTCTTCTTTTTGAGATTGAGAGAAATGAAAGGAGGTCTGAAAGAAGTTTACAAAAAAGAGTCTGTCCCCTTTCCTCTTCAAGCTTGGAGGTATTTATAGGTGGAAAGTGCGGCTTGGGTTGTTGCAATATGGTCCGGCCATTCCGGGAAAGCCTGGACACATGGAGTTCATCAATTGGTTTGAATAGCGGCTGGAGACTAATTCCACTGTTCATAAATAGTATCCTCGGAAGTTGCGGCCGATGTGGCATCCACGGAGAGGTATATCAAAAGTAGAGTTTTGCCCGGATATGGTTTGACCACTTTTATTGCCTTGGAAGTCGGGATATACGGTTGAATGGCTCTGTAGAAGATTTCCATGCTGGCCGGAGATAATCGGCCATCGATGCGCCTTTTACGAAAACGAGATACCCGGTCGACTAGGAGAGCGATTGTCTATCGACTGGGCTGGACTTGGGCCGAGATGTGACTGCTTTGGACCGTGTGTCCGCTGGGCTTCCTGAAGGGCGGCTTAATTCATTTGCGCGTTTGGGCTTTGGTCTTGCTCGTTGAAACTCTTGTCAAAAAGAGGGTTAACACCAGCACCCTTGAAAACTACAGTGCCCAACTACCACACATGAAATCGAACACCACATACAACAAATTCAACATCCCAAATCAAACAATTTTTTTAGTTCAAATATAAAACTATAACGCTGTATAAAATTCATACGATATCGGATTTTGATGAAGGCTACACGTACGAGTCAAATTGGGGTGAACGTCAGCTAGTTGTGATTTTCAATTAAATTAAACATTTGTTTAATTTAACTAAAAACAAATTGCAAAATCATCAATTGAAAATCAAGGTGAGTAAACTCACTCTCTAGTTCGTTTATAATTTAGTATAAATGAATTTTTATTTAGTGTTTAATTTTTTTATATTGATTGTTGGCTGTTTGGATGCATTGGTCAATTATTGATAAATCGTGGTTATTTTATATACTAGTTCTATTTAGGCTTGGTAGTTGGATTTTCCCATAGTATCATTAGTGGATTACCCTATGTGCCCTAAAATATATGTAGTGGATGACCTTCTATACCGCGATATCCAGCCTTGAAGTAGGACAGGTATCATTTATTTTGTTTAACATCTGTGAGGGAAAACAGGTTGGAGGGATCCAACTGGATTCCTCAACAATTTTGTTGTTGTTTCAAATATAATGTTATATGATATGGTAAATAACCTATGATTGATTATTGGGTATTTTTACTATTTGAATGACACCAACCCTAAATATTGGTACTTAAATACCATAAAAATATATTCAAATGAAATGAAAGGAATCTTGAGATTTCAAAAGGAAAATTAATTTTTCCAAATAGAAATTGAATTTCGAATGGGCTAGGAAAAATAAACTTGTTTTTAATAATAAAACAAGAAGTTAATTTATAAACGATGTTTATAAATAAAGTGAAATAAATTATCGTTGCATAATTTGGGGAATGTGAATTCCAGTATGAATTTAAGAAGGGATTGTGGGAATCGTTTCGGAAAAAGGAAACGTTATTTCGATGTTCAGAATGTAAATTGAATTGAAATAAATCCATACGGATTTATGATTCGAATTCGACTATCGAATTTATAAAAGTAAATTATTTCCAAAAGGATATTGGAATTATATTAAACATAAACATAAATTTAAAAATTAAATATGAAAATAGATTTTATGCTTATATATATAAATAATAATAATAATAAAATATTCCAAATGGGAATCAGGTTTCAAATGGAAGCTTGTTTTAATATGTAAAATAAGGAAGTAAATTTATAAAAAAACGTTTATAAATGTAAAAAAGAAATTTTCATTGGATAATTCGAAAATAAGTTTTCCAAATGTAAGAAATGACAGTTGAAAACCACATTTTCAAATGAGATAGAAGATGATATTTTTATGATATTATATGTTATGTGGGTTTTTGAATTACGAACTTTTACCTATCTCAAGATAAGAACATTGTCGAGCAAGGTCTGGGAGGTAAATAAAATACCCTAACTTAAACGATTTCTCTATTATTAAAGGATGATATCAGTTTGTAATTGTAAAGGATGTTGAATTAATTGATTATTTCCATAAAAGGAATATTGCTACTTATTTGCAAGATTTTGAGATTTAATAAGAACTATTGGGATTTACAGTGAACAATGTATAATCTAGCATTGTTTGGCCCAAGCATGAAGTTTGATTATACTTATACCATTCAGTTAAGTATATAACGCTATTTTCAAACCATGAAAATAGAATGGCATGGAGAAATAAGTTTATTACAAGAAATAAAAAGGGATTTGTGAAATATAGTAATATTTCCAAAGTTAAGGAACTAAAAATGGGTTTTAATGAAATTATAACAATAGTTCCAAAGTTAAAGGAATGAGAGGAGTATGGTGAATATGCTATTCTATTTATATAAAGGTGTGGTTATTGTTCCAAGGAATTGGAAAACGTTTCAGGGAATGATAGGTATTATTCCAAAATTCAAAATATAAATTGAATTGAGATAAATCCAAGGGATTAATAATTGGAATTCGGTTATATCGAATTTTGAAAAATAATTTATGTCTATGGAAATTGGAATTTAATATAGAAAATGAGTTGTGAATAATTTATAACTGAGTTATGAATTTTGAATGAAGTAATCAACGATTTTGGAAAATCAAAATATTTAAGTTAGATTTGGAAAATATGTTTAAACTATGTTTAGATATTAAAGAATGGAGTTGAAATTTATAAATAATAAATGAAGTTTATACTTTAGTTTGATTAAAACGAACTCGCCACAACACGATAGTTCATAATTTAACATTTCGAACTTCAATTGAGTATATAGAATTCAATCTAAGTCGGAATTCTTTGAAACAAGAATCATCTAAACCTATTGAATATTAGTTTTCTAATGAAAGAGAAAAATTTGTATTTTGTGTTATAGATTTTGAGTTATGTGAAAATAAATTTTTCAAAAAAAAAAGTGGTATAATCATGTTAGATCAAAATTTGGACCCAACACCCAAATTGTTCTGATTCGTAAAGAATTATAACTGGAGAATGAAGAAAAAGCAGAAAACACACAGAATTTATAGTGGTTCGGCGTTAACGAGCCTACGTCCACTTTATATGTTAACGATTATACTTTGAATGCTAGTACAATCAATGATTTCTCTCAAACTCACTTTTACAATTGTAATTTTTCTCAGTAATCTCGTAACAAAACTGACAAGAAATAGTGGTATGACAGTAATGGCGGAATCAGTGCTCAATACTGCCAAAAGATCCTGAAAAATGCTAAGCTCTGGGCTATTTATAGCTGATTTTGTCAGGCGGATCGCGGTCACACGTGGCACAGATCCCGAGAATATCGGATCGTATCGCAGCTTGATCAAGAATTAGTCAAATTAGCCATTGTGGACAGGTGTCGCGATCCCCTTAAATATCGGATCGAGCAAGGAGGAGGAATTGGTCAAAGTGACAGTTGGGGACACGTGTCGTTGGATCCGTGCATCTCGGATCGCCGAAGACTAGCTCGTGCTTGAACAGGTCAGAGGCTTCGCTGTGCATCGGGGGATCGGATCGGTCTGTGCTGGGTAGTAGTGTATGTACGGATCGAGTCGTGTAGAAGTAGTCGGATCGCTGATGCAATGGGGGCGATCCGATGGGGGGCGATCCGATGGGGGGGGGGGGGGGGCGATCCGTGAGGGGCGACCCTCTGATGCGATCCGATTCTTCATGGACTTAAGGAACGTAGTTTCATACTTTCTTCTTGCGAGTGAACCTTGGTGGCTTGGTCAAAAAGCTAGCCAACATTTTGCCCCCTCGAAGTATGTTTTATCGATGATGAACATGCTTCAAAACTGCAAAAATTTCTTTTCATAAAGAGATGCAAATCAATGGTGGCGTCTATTCAAAAAATCATATCATTTACGGAAAGTTGTCCCTTTGCTCGCCATAAATATCGGATAAATCTTTAATAGTTTCCCTGTTTATTGGACAATTCTTTTCTGGGATCTTTTAGAGTCTTCATCATCGAATCTACCAGGTGCATTTTTGAATTTTCTATGATCATTTCTGAATTTTCATTCCTGTCGGTTATTTATCGGTTCAGATCGCATGTGCGAGTCACGGTCCGTTAGCAAGTTGTTCGCCTCGTCCTTTGGTGAGCATTTGGGCCTCTTCACGGAACGAGACGGTCTTCTCTTCGAGACGTGGTGGGCTTTTGGTTCGTGGCTCGCCTATTTTCACGGATCAAATAAGACAAAAAAGGGGGAGACTAACGGTCGCCCCTTTGCCTATATAAATCGATCCTCACCCCCATTCTTCTCCTCTTCTTTCTTCTTTCGCAGCTGCCGCCAATTTTCTTGAGAGAAAACCCTAACTTTGATTTCTAAATTTCCAACCGATTTCAAACTTTAAGAAGGCAATTAAACAGCTTTTCTTTAGTTTCTATCGTGTTCGCACTGGTTTAGAGAGTGGAGACAGCGGAGTTTTGTAGGATTTGGTGATAGTAAACGTGAACGTGCCTTGTTCGATTCCTTGGATTTAAGGGTGAAGAGGAGAGTTGAGGAAGAAGAAGGAAGGGATGACCAGGTCGGTTCGTGGGCGAGGCCTGAGTTCGAAGCGATGGTAAGGCGAGGGGAGAGGGAACGGAACTGGAATGTTGATTTGGCTAGTGGGTCGGATCGCGGAAATGGCAAGGCTACAGTTCGTGGGGAACTAGACGCGAGTGTCAGATCGTGGAGATACTGGAGCTTTGGGTCGTGTAGAATGGGGGGCGATGCGGATCGCCAAGATACCATCGCGATCCATCTGGATGAATTGGTGCGCTTCACAATTCGAAGCATTTCCATGATCTAGTACCCTTCCGCGTACCGAGTCCTTTACCATGATCCGACCATATGTCGCAATCCGAACCTGCCCCGCGATCCGACTGACGAACAATCTGATGCACACGCTGACTGAATAATATGATGTAACTCTAACAAATCGATGGACAGTTAGGTTAGAGCCTTTGAGACGAACATTCCGGATTGAACAAATGCATAATCTACCAACCGAACAACGACCAATGTCCAGATGATTTTGTTGACCTTTGTACTTTTCTTTAATGCACGCACAAGCACACACCGGCACTTGCACACACAGGGGGGACGGGTAGTTTTAATCTTATTTCTCATGTTTACTCTCCTAAATGGTAATGTCGGATAATCATTCCTCTTCAAGATCTGACACAGAAATGGATCCCGAGGTGCCTGAGCGCCACAACCCCGAGGTCCCTCCAATTAACCCAGGGGGCGAAGATTCTGGATCTGAATATGAGGCAACGGAATCGGATCCATCTGAAAGTACTTCACTTAATGAAGAGTCTGAAGTAGACGGGCGAGCTCCCGACGAGATTCCTGACGCACTTGGGATAGAGAAATTTACTGATTCTTTAGCTTCCAAACTCGATGACATAAAGCTTAAAAGAATTTGCCTGAGACATGGGATCCTCTGGGATGATGTGAGGACACCCGGTAGCGAAGATAGACCCCACTTAGCTCCGTAAGGGTATATGGCAGTCAGCCGACTCATGTGCTGGGTAGGAGCTATTCCTCCGTTTCCTCCAATCGTCATTGAGACCTTAAAACGATTGGGTATCGCTCTGATGCAGCTTCATCCTAACGCCTACGCGGCTCTATACACTCTATATATCGCATACGCGGAAATCCTGCATACCGAGCTTACATTTAAAGATTTAAAATTCTTTTATCTTTTCAAGCATCGCTCCTCGGCAACCCCAAATTTCTCTTTCTTCGAATCGGTAGCGAATAGGAAGGTTCTGTATGACGGATACAACAATATAGGGGATCCCAAGTCTGATTGGTTCTATATAAAGAGACAGGCTGGGTGCTCAAGAAGATGGCTTAAATCAAGTAAACTTTAATCTTTTGACTGAATATCTTGCTTAAGAAATCGAAGCATTAACATCCCCCTTCTTTTTTGTTTTAAGCAGATCACGTCTTTCCCAAGACGGAAGGCTTGGTATACAATAATCGATTGTCTATTCTTCTACAAAGCAGATACGATTTTCTAAGGATCAAGAAGTGCATTACTGACGAGAATCTTCACAAGCATCGCCTTCTGGATATAAGGTTTGGACTTGGTGCAGGCGGCAAACCCTACAAATACGTGCCCCCAACGGAGGGAGAAGGAACATCACGGGCAGCAGAAACAACTAAATTCCGTAAGAGTCCTTCCCCGATAATCATCCAGGATGACGAGGACCTAAACATAAATAGAGGAGACGAGGCCCGTGGTGGCAAGTCTAAGGAAATCCCAGTTTCTCCGGGGGGTTTCCCTTCAAGGACTTCTCTTCCAATCGAACCTGCTGCTCCCGATGATTTGACAGAAGAACCGCTATTTAAAGAGCTGAGCAAAATTCCTTTGCCTGATGATGTATACACAGAAGGGGACTTTGAATGGGAGCCATTTTTCCCTTCTTCTGAGGAAACCACCGTTCCAATTGGAGGACAAGAAACTACTCAGATGAGCCTGACTTCAGGCCCGGGTCTGTTAGGGGGAATTATATGGGATGCACAACTCACACGCACTGCCTGACCCCACACTTTTATATCAACAGTATTCAAGGTTTTAATATGCTCTTTTTTACTTTTGCAGAAAAGATGTCTCGCAGGCGGTCTTATTGTTATCGCTCTCTTCGTGAAGGCACACCTAGTCTTCATCTGAATCCTAAGCGTTCTCGCGGCCTTTCTTACAAGCCTACTTCTTCGCAATCCCGGTCTCCACCAAAATCAACTTCTGGCAAGTTTCCTAGTTATTCGGTACCACCTACAGGGGGAAAACAACTTCCTAAAGAGTTAACTCCTCCGAAGAGTGCACCCTCTCACAGCAGGTCGTCAAAAAGACACTACGAGCCCAAGGATAAAAGCAAGGATCCAGTCAAGGATTCTGAAAAAGAGAGAAGTGACATTGTCCCTTCCAACCAGCAAGATTTGGTTGCCCCCGGGTCACGAGATTACATCCATGGTCCTGAGACTCAAGCTAAGCTGGAAAAGTTGCGAGAACAATTCCCTAACATCTTCTTCGAAAGGATGATGTTTGTTCCAGCCTTGGAGCCAGTTCCTAGGAACTGGGATACTGAAGTCATCGGGCACATTCGTCATGTAGCCAGGCAGTATGAAGTGATGAAGAAACATGCTGTTAATCTTTCAGAAGTCATCCGAATGCTTGAGATGGAAGCACATAGATCCAAGGTGAAGATTGATAACAATGAAAGGGCTAGGTCAAAGATGGAGAAGGACTTGGAAGACGCTCAATCCCAACTTGCCCTAGCACGGAGAGATGCTGAAAATTATAAGACTGAATTGGAGAATGTTAAGAAATGCTTTCATTCTGAACTCGACTCAAATAGTCAAGAGAAAATGGCCTTAAAGAAGGAGGTAGAAGATCTTAAAATGGCCAACATTGAGTTGAAGACGGCACAGGGCCATTTCGAAGCCGAGAGAGCTGCTTGGGAGGAAGAAAAAGCAAGTTTGAGAGAAAGTCTAGCTTTGGCTGAGGCGGAGAAGGTGATTTTAAATGATCAAGTTGCGGATGCGGAGAGGCGCGCGGCTCTCGCCGAGAGGAATGTTGAAAGTGCCATTGAGATGGCTACTGCTTCTAACAACAAGCTCCTCGAGAGAGAAAAGGATATTGAAGGGTTCGAAGAGATGATTTTTGACTTCCTCGGCCACGTCCTTCAAACCCGTAACATCTCGTGGATCCCAGACTACCACGTTACTTTAGCCAACTTATGGGATGCCATCGTCGAGGGTGAGAAGCAGAGATTAGGAGTTAAAGAGATTGACAAAGATGAACTGATGAAGACCATTCTGAGGGATAACGAGCCCGAGGATCTGGCAGAAGGCCGTCGTCTAATTCAAGAAGAAATGGAGAAGGAGAGGGCCCTGGCTAAGGGCAAAAACAAGATTGACGAAGGCTCGAGCTCAGCTATAGAGCCCAAGGCCTCCGGAGTTGAGGAATAACATCCTGATGATCCATTAATTCCTTTGGGCCTAACTCCTGTGGTTGTCGGAGCTTCTGCAGCTAGCCTAGATGGAGGATTAGCGGAAGGTATCTCCCTTTTTTCGCTACAATTTGTCAAAGCAATTGTGAATTGTCGTCGTCCGGTAGAGCAACCAATCGGATTAATAACATGTGTTCCCCATAATACAGGTGGCGAGCCCGTCGACAAGGATGTCGAGAAAAGGACAGAGGCGGAGAAGATTGTCGTCTCGCCTAGTGCCGGTGTTGATATACCAAAGCAGGCTGAGGGTACAATAGCAGAGAAGGGCGTCCTGGCACCCAGTGCTGATGCTCCCAAGGATGATGAAACCATCGAGGCCTTGAAAGATATGGACGGGCGCCATGTAGAGGATGAGGAGGATATCATTAGTACCAAAGAAGCCGAAGACGATGACGACGAAACTTTGGCTAACATAAAAGCTAGGCAGGAAAAGCAGCTGGCTTTAAAGAAGGTGGGACAAGAGACTTTGAAAGTAGCTTCTATCTCGGAGTTTAATCCCAAGACTGGGATGGTTCTGAAACTCCAGCCCAAATCAATCAGCAAACAGCTTCATTTTGCGAACCCTGATGATTACCCAGCTTCTTTGACTGATAAAAGAAAGAGAAAGGAGGTGGAGGAGGAGTCTTCTGATGAGTCGGACGTTCCTCTTATAGACAAACGGAAAAGAAAGAAGGGTGATCAATCCGAAACTGACAAGGCGAAGCTGGAGAAGCAGAAACAGGAGAAAAAGTCCAAGCGTAAATAGGATATTGTCGCTTGTCTATATTTTGTCTTTAGGCTTCCCACTGGCCAGGAAATGTAATTATGAGACTGGCCCTCATTTTGTTTTTTAGGTTGTTTTTCACTTTGTAGGCTTGCAGTTTATAAATGGAAGTTTATCTCTTTTTGCATCATCGTGTACCTGCATTCAATAAACTTTTCATGCTTAGTGATAGATTATCTGATTATAACTACAAATCAGTCAAGCAACAGAAAGAAAAAATAAAAAAAATTCGTGCTGCATCAAGGTTCATGTGTATATGTATATGTATATGGCTCCCAATCAATCGTTAACGTAGCGCTTAACTAGGGCTTATTAAAGATTGATTAGCATTGTTCGCATGTTTCCCCCTATTTCTGAATATGGGGGACTTAGAAAATTTAATAAGATAACTGTCCTTGTGGTGCTGAATTTCCGGCACCTTTCAGTGCTTAATCATAGACTCTTTTATACTCTCCTGGCGGCCGCCGAGGTTAGTGTTCGAATTCAGTAGTTCAGTTGCTCCCCGATCCTTCAGCGGGGAAGGAGTTCTTTCTCAGCGCTCAATCGGAGATGCTTTTATACTCTCTCTGCTCTGGAAAGTTAGAGTTCGAGCTCAGCAGTTCAATCGCTCCCCGATCCTTCACCGGGGAAGGAGCCTTTCTCAGCGCTCAATCAGAGACACTTTTATACTCTCTCTCTGCTCTGGAGAGTTAGAGTTCCGTCAAGGCGGTTCCGATCATGGTACACCGCCATGACTTACGGACATCGCATTCATGTCCGTTATGCTCTCTCTCGGCTCTGGAGAGTTAGAGCGCTATCAATGATATGATTTACTTTATCGCACCCTCAGAGTTTTTACTGGTGATTGCATTCCATTCTGATGGAAGGCACCTATAATTATACGCTTCTGTGATCGTTGCATGGTTCACAGCAATTTCCATAAAAATAGAAAGGCAAATAAAAAATAGTGCAATAAAGGTAAATGACACACAATATTTTTATAGTGGTTCGGTCGAATCATGACCTACGTCCACTTTATAATTTTTTGCTTAAAAAATCGGACTATTCTAGGCAAGTCGTGCCTTGTACATGGTCCTTAATAAAGCAAAAGAATAGATCTGACATCTTTACGTTAGATACGGCCGTAAATGTTGGGTATTCCACACTCTGGGGATTTCCTTTCCATCTACGGTCGCTAGCTTGAAAGTTCCCTTATCAAGCTTGCACAGAATAGAGTACGGCCTTTCCCACTTCGCGCCCATATGAGTTGGGGCTGGGAAGACACGCTTCAGAACCAAGTCGCCGGGTTCAAAGGTTCAGACTCGAACCCTTTTGTTGTAGTATCAGGCGACCTGTTGTTTGCATCTCAAGGCATGCAGGTCTGCTTCATCCCTCTTTTCTTCGATCATATACAGGGGTTCAAGGAGCAATTCGTTATTAGTCATCGGATCGTAATAAGTCACTCGGTGAGAAGGTACTTTTATCTCAACCGGGATGACTGCTTCCGCTCCATAGGCAAGGGAGAAGGGTGAATGTCCTGTTGCCGACTTATACATTGTCCTGTTTCCAACTTTTCTATCCTTGGATAATTACGCTCTGCTGCCGTTAATTTTTTGCTCACGTAATACACAGGTCTTTGAACTTTATCTTCTTCTCTCACCAATGCTGAGCTGATCGCGTGAGACAACACTGCCAAGTACACGAATAAGTCCTCGTGATCCATCGGCTTAGATAATATCGGAGGTTTCCCCAGTTGTCTCAATAAGTTCTGAAACGCTTCTACGCAGTCGGGTGTCCATTTGAAGTGGCGTTTTCCTCACTTTATCAATTCGAAGAATGGGATGCATTTGTCCGTAGCCCTGGAGATAAATCTGCTTAGTGCGGCTACTTTCCCTACAAGGCTTTGCACATCTTTAATCTGCCTAGGTTCCTGAATGTCTCTGATTGCTGCGATCTGGTCTGGATTAATCTCAATCCCACGAGAACTGACGATGAATCCCAAGAATTTTCCGGAGGCGACCCCGAATGAACATTTTGTTGGGTTGAGTTTCATCCCGTACTTTCGAAGAATGTTGAACATCTCTGCCAAGTCTGTAGTGTGATTGGAGGATTGCCTGGATTTAACCAACATGTTGTCGACGTATACTTCCATTGTTTTCCCAATCTGGTTATAGAACATTCTGTTCACTAACCGTTGATATGTAGCGCCTACGTTCTTCAAGCCAAAGGGCATTACTACATAGCAATATAATCCCAGATCCGTAATAAAGCTAGTGTGTTCTTGATCCGGAACGTGCATTGGAATCTGGTTATATCCTAAATAAGCATCCATAAAGGAGAGAAGTTCATGGCCCGCCGTTGAGTCCACCAACTGATCGATCCGGGCTAACGGAAAACTGTCTTTTGGGCAGGCTTTATTCAAATCCGAGAAATCGATACACGTTCGCCACTTCCCGTTGGCCTTCTTTACCAGGACTGGATTTGAAATCCAGTCCGGATAGATTGAGTCTCTGATAAATCCATTACTTTTTAGCTTTCCAACTTCTTCTTTCAAGGCAGCGGACCTCTCTGGGCCCAGCATTCGCCTTTTTTGTTTTACCGGAGGATGCCTAGGGTTAATGCTTAATGAATGACTCATGATTGATGGAGATATACCGCACATGTCTGCGTGGGTCCAAGCAAATACATCCAAATTATTTTTTAAGAAATTCGTCAGTTCTTTAGCTAAATTCGAATTTAACTGGGATCCAATCTTAAGGACCCTCTCTGGGTCACTATCATCGATCGGTACATCCACAGTTGTCTCGTTGGGAGTCGCCATTCTGCCCTCAGGTTCCTTGTCCTCTCTGGGATCTATATCCTCGGGCAATTCTCTGGGTGACTCTCCTATGGTGATTCTCTTTAATTGCTATAAGGTTTCCTCCCTTGCGGGGGGAGAAGCGCCCTTAGTTTCTATGTCCCCTCCATTGCGGAGTAGCTTTAGCTCTGCAACATAACATGCTCGTGCGGCAACCTGATCTCCTCTGACAATACCAACACCAGCTTCCGTAGGAAATTTCAATAACAAGCACCAGGGGGCTATACAGGCTCTAAACTTTGCGAGGGCAGGTCGGCCCAAGAAGGCATTATAGGGTGATTCAATATCCAAAACCACGAAGGGTAGGATTCTCACTCTCTGGCGTTCTCCTTCCCCAAGCATAACTGGTAACTCTACATAACCCATTGGAGCGGTGGATGCTCCGTTAAATCCACGGATCAATCCCTGACAGAGCTTCAAGTCTTTTATCTCGAGGTTCATCTGGTCGAACGTCTTTTTGAAAAGAATGTTAACGGAACTCCCGTTATCCACCAAGACTTTATGAACGGTGGCCGGGCCAATAGGTACTGTGATTACAAATGGATCTTCAGTCGGAGCATGGACTCCAATGCTTTCTCGTTCGCGGAAAATGATATCGTCGGACATTATCTTTTGTTGCTTTACCGGGACATTGTCCTCAGGGTTGCTACACTCCCCTACCTCGAGGTGTTGCTTGGCTGCATTGACATACTAATCCAATGCCTTGGAACCGTGTCCGACGAGATAAAGCCCTCCGATTATGGTATTGATAACAAGGTTCTTTCCCTTTTGCTGGGCAGTTGGCCTGACAGCAGGTTGATTCTGCTCTGATTTGGGGCCTGTACGGCTTGCCCCCTGTCTCTGGGTGTCACTCTGTATTCATCCAATTTTCCTTCTTGGAGAAGCCTATCGACTACGTCTCTTAGGTGGCGGCATTCATTTGTCGAATGGCCATGAATCTGGTGAAAGAGACAAAACTTCCCCGTTTCACGTTCTTTCTCCGTCGACTCCCTGGGAGGAGGCCTTTTATTTTGGAGGACGTTATACGAATCCATGAAGATATTCTCCAAAGTATTGTTTATTGGCGTATAACTCTCAAAAGACCTGGGACGAGTCCTTCTCTGGGAGTCGTTCCCTCGATTCCTCTTCCGGTTGTTGCCATTACTGTTATTATCATTGTTTCTTGACTGACGACCACCCTGATTCCGATTTCCGACATTAACCTCGACTTTCCCCGAGTTGTCTCCTGTCTGCTTAATGGCGACATTGCTCTGGATTTCCTCTTTATCGGCCTTTTTTGCCTTTCGGTTAGCATATACTTCCTCCCGGCGTAAGTGCACGTTAGCTTTTTCGTAGGTAGTATGGGGTGGCTTGCCGGCCAGATATCTCCCAAATTCGGTTTCTTTATCTACCCCATAAATTAGGGCTGCCACAACCATTGGCTCATGAGGATCTTTGACTTCAGTAGCGGCCAGGTTGAAACGGTCTAGATACACCCTCAAACTCTTGCCTGGTCGTTGCTTGACAAGGAACAAGTCAATCACACTCTTCGTCTTTTGTGCATAGATGCAGAACTATTCCACAAACCTTTCACTCAACTCCCTGAAGCTGGAAATTGATCTTGCTGGTAAGCGAGTAAACCATAATAATGCTACATCCTCCAAGAATATGGGAAATGCTTTGCACTTGACAGCGTCAGAGGCTGCGGCAGCGGTCATTGACCAAGAATATCTCATCAGATGCTGGACGGGATCAGATCTACCCGCGTAACGATTCATCTGCGGCATGTTGAAGCGCCTCAGGAACGTTGCATCTAAAATGTCATCAGTGAAAGGAGTGTGACTGCGGTCAATTCCCCAATCTTCATTCCGTTGTCCACGGCTATCTGCCAGAATTCGATGGATCATAGCTGCAACATTTGCACTGGTCAGTGGAGGCTCGGGGTCAGTGCTTCTTGCTCGGTAGGGTTCTCTAATCTCTCTTCCAGGAGCAGTCGTGAAATCCGGGGCTCGGATTGGGCTTCGCTGTCCCCTGTTACCATGAGCATTTGTACGGCGACGGGGCTGAGGTAGTCTGTTCTGTACAGGGCTGTCCACACCTCGAGCTCTGGGAGTTGCGACGTGATCGTTCACATTGCGGTTTGAGGGCCCTGCACCCGGTACCTCTTCTTCCCATGATGGCAGGGTTCCAAATCGAAGCTGCTCTATGTTTTCAGGCCTCTCGTATGGTCGCCGCGGAGGTCTCGGCGATTCCTCTGACGATGAAGAGTATTCTGGGGTGAGCGGACGAACTGGGGGCGTCCTTTTCCTTGCGAGATCATTAAGCCTTCTATCCATAGCAGTCAAGTTCTGTCGCAGAACGGAGCTCTCCTGCCTTTGAGCAGCCAATTCATCAAACAGCCTCTCCCACATTTCGGAAAAGCGAGAGAGGTTCCCCTCAGTAACGGGAGCAGAAGGGTTATATTGATCATCATCATATTCTCTTATGCGCAAAGAGCTTGAGCCAGATCGAGTGGAGGGGCCAGGACGGTAGGAGCGAGCCATGGGCTCCTTTCCAGGTCGGGTTGTAGTCTGGTCATCAATTTGGATCGCTGTGGATCGAGGGTGGTGGCTCGCAGCGCCCCCCTAGGATCGGTTCGTGGTCACGGTATGCGGAGGATTCGGAGCGTTATCACGGGATCGAGTAACAACCCCTCCAGCTTCGCGGTTCGTAGCGCCACCCTCAAGTCGGATCGTGGCACCTATATTGGTTCTGGTCGCCCCCCTGTCCTCGCGATCCGTGACCCCCTCAACGACCTGCTCATGTGCACTTTCGCCAACCATTTCATTCGCGACTTCATTCGCCTGCGAAGCTCGCACTTCCTTAGACTTCTTTCCAGCCATGATATCAAACGTCGTAGGAATCTTCAAAAATCTGAACAGTGAAGTTTTAGGACTGTTTTCTCAGTGAAAGCACCAAAATGTTAGATCAAAATTTGGACCCAACACCCAAATTTTTCTGATTCGTAAAGAATTATAACTGGAGAATGAAGAAAAAGCAGAAAACATACATAATTTATAGTGGTTCGGCGTTAACGAGCCTACGTCCACTTTATATGTTATCGATTATACTTTGAATGCTAGTACAATCAATGATTTCTCTCAAACTCACTTTTACAATAGTAATTTCTCTCAGTAATCTTGTAACAAAACTGACAAGAAATAGTGTTATGACAGTAATGGCGGAATCAGTGCTCAATACTGCCAAAAGATCCTGAAAAATGCCAAGCTCTGGGCTATTTATAGCTGATTTTGTCAGGCGGATCGCGGTCACATGTGGCACAGATCCCGAGAATATCGGATTGTATCGCAGCTTGATGAAAAATTAGTCAAATTAGCCATTGTGGACAGGTGTCGTGATCCCCTTAAATATCGGATCAAGCAAGGAGGAGGAATTGGTCAAAGTGACAGTTGGGGACACGTGTCGCTGGATCCGTGCATCTCGGATCGCCGAAGACTAGCTCGTGCTTGAACAGGTCAGAGGCTTCGCTGTGCATCGGGGGATCAGATCGGTCTGTGCTGGGTAGTAGTGTATGTACGGATCGAGTCGTGTAGAAGTAGTCGGATCGCTGATGCAATGGGGGCGATCCGATGGGGGGGCGATCCATGAGGGGCGACCCTCTGATGCGATCCGATTCTTCATGGATTTAAGGAACGTAGTCTCATACTTTCTTTTTGCAAGTGAACCTTGGTGGCTTGGTCAAAAAGCTAGCCAACAAATCGTTTATAAAGAAGAACGATTTATTTAATAAAATAAAAAGGATTTTAAGTGAATAAAATTCGAATTTCCATTAGAAAAATTCAGACTTGAGTTATAAAATAAGTATGAACTCAAGTGGAGTAAATGAATTGATTATGAAATAAAAATCAGATTTTTAATTATTGAATGAAATTAACTAATTGGAAAATATTTGGTTAATGAAGTTTTTGATTGAACTTAACTTCGGTTAAGTGAATTATATTTGTAAATTAAAATTTGAATTCAAATTTGGAACTTGACTTAGAAATGGAATGCGACTTGTATATAAGGGAATAAAAATATATTTGAACATAATATGTTCAAACTAAAAGCGGTCTAAGAAAAGACGCTAATTAGAAAATTAATTAGTGATTGGAAAGTGATTGAATTAAAAATATTGAATTGATTTAGAATGGATTTGGAAATGGATGAATATTTGTTAATAGGTATGGAATGAAGTGAATAGTCTCGAAAAAAACATACATATTTAATTTAATATGAGTTTAATGAGCCTATTTGGCAAGCCGCCTGGCTTTTTGATTTTCTTTTTGAATGGAAAGGGATTAGAGAGGCGATTTATAGTTGTACCAATTTGTGTATTTTTTAGGACGTTAATTAGTGATTTGATGAATCTGATGATGTGGCATTCAAAATGTTCTAAAATATTAATCGTGACCTCAAGCCTCATCATCTGGGAAATGATAGAAATCGGGCTGGCATCTTGCCTATGTGGATCATTCAAATTAGGATGTATTATCACCAAATCAGGAGAAAATTCAATTTCTTCTTATTCTATCGATGTTGTATGCTTTCGATAATGGTTGCTAATCACAACCGTTGGTGATATACATTCGGTACACTCAAGCAGAATGAGTGGCCGATCATGTGTGGCCGGATTACAGGATGTTCTTTTTGAACGCAGTGTATTCCTCTCTAGATATACACTTTTGGAAGGTGGTCCCAGACCTCGTCATAGATGGAAATCCATTCTCCAATAAGCACCAGTAGTTTTTTTTATTATATACTATGTATGTGAAGCGTGAGATGCAAACGTTCCGCTAGATAGCTATTATCTGATTTAGACGCTATTATAGTATCCGAATAGTTTGGATACAAAGAATGTTTTGGGTTATCGTAAAGTAAAAAACCATCCGTGTTTTTGTGTGAATTGGTCTTACGATTATCTTTTCTTCTGAAAATATTTGTAAATTTAAATCAAGTAATTAGAGTTTACTCACACTAGTCCCATGACTGACCCAGAGTTTATTTTGTTTTGTTTTACACTAAACTCCTGGGTGCCTAAATTTATATGAGGAGTCAAGTAGTTCAGTTGTTTACAGATATACTTGGAGGAGCTTGGAGCAGGAGGCTTCACTGTTAGTTATTAGACTTTATTTCCGTTGTGTTTTGTTTATGTGATGTACTCTGATGATGTATGTAAGTACAAATACAGTT
This sequence comes from Allium sativum, assembly GCA_030737875.1. Taxonomy (NCBI): domain Eukaryota; kingdom Viridiplantae; phylum Streptophyta; class Magnoliopsida; order Asparagales; family Amaryllidaceae; genus Allium; species Allium sativum. Next base: position 6,873,665 of record CM060926.1, on the reverse strand, counting down.
TGTATTCTAGGGGTTATTTTTATTATATATGTATGTATGTATGTATGTATATATTACATTTTGTTCCACTGCAATGTGAGATTCTGTGTTGTTATTTCTGTTCTTCTTCTATCTTTTTCTTCTTTACCCATAATAATTCGTATTTCTATGCAATTTGGGTTGGACATGTGGTGTATTTGGTCAACTCAAATAGTACGGAAATTCGGTCCATTATAGGTAGAGTAGAACGTAAACATAAACATGTTCTAAATATTGCTCGTGTCATGGGTTTTCAAGCTTGTCTACCTATTTATTTGGGGGGGGGGGAGTGTATCTTAACTACATGTCACCTTATTAATCGGATTCCCACTTCTGTTTTGGGTGGTAAAATTCCCTATGAAATACTTTTTGGGATTCCACCTAATATGTCTGCTTTAAAGGTATTTGGGTGTCTTTGCTATGTTGCAAATCGGCCTCGTGTCAAGGATAAATTTGGCCCTCATTTTAGGAGGTGTATCTTTATTGGTTATCCTTTGGGTCAAAAGGGGTAGCGTTTGTATGATTTAGATGTTCATGTGTATTTTATTAGTTGTGATGTCAAATTTATTGAGCACGTATTTCCTTTTTTTAATCATTATTCCTGTTCCACCTTCCCCAATGAGCATTTGAACCAGTTTCTATCCTAGAATTCCACAAATAGTGTGTTTTATGATTATGATGAGTGGCATGTTATGACTGATTTGGTAATTTACGAGATGTCGAGGTTATAGAGGATGTGATAGTTGAAGATAGAGGTGACATGAGTGAGCAGCGCTATCCCATAGAATGGTCATAGAGTCGAGGGGGAGTACGAGAGTTGATTTAGATGGTATGGATTCTAGGGAAAATTCAAGTATTGTTTCAAATGGTGATAATCATGGTCGTGGGCACCGCATTAAGCTTCCCTCGTCTCGTCTTCGAGGACATGTTAATAACATAGTTATGTGCAAGATAGAATCCCCTACATCGCATACTGCTTCTCCTACTACATCTCGCTCCTCTGGTAAACCTTTTAATATAGCTTGTTATGTGAATTATTATAAATTTTCGGTGAAACATAATCATTCCTTAGCTTTAATTACATGCCAAAAAGATCCTACTTCCTTCAAAGAGGCCGTACAGGATGAAGTTTGGTGCCGGGCAATGAAAGAGGAGACTGATGCACTTGAATGGAATGGCACATAGACACTGGAGGATTTGCCACCTGTAAGAAGGCTATTGGTAGTGGTTGGATTTATAAAATAAAGCGACGTGCTAGTGGTGATGTTAGGCGTCCACTGGATGATTGGTTGTGTATGGTAACCGATAGGTTGCTGGTATTGACTATGATGAAACTTTCTCTCCGGTTGCTAAAATGGTTATTGTTCATATGTTTTTGGTCGTTGTTGTTGCTTGTAATTGGGCATTGCATCAGATGGATGTATGTATTGCTTTTCTTCATGGTGATTTGGAGGAAGATGTCTATATGCAGCTTCCCCCAGGTTATAGTTATTTTCACCCTGGTAAAGTGTGTCGGTTATGCAAGTCATTATATGGTTTACATCAAGCTCCTCAGTAGTGGTTTGCTAAGTTATCTAGTGCTTTGCGGAAGTTTAGTTTTACACAATCCTATGTTGATTATTCATTATTTAGTTATCAACAGGATGAGGTTTCTTTACATGTACTATTTTATATGGATGATTTGATTATTGCAGGTTTTTCACATGATGTGATCTTGAGGTTCAAGCAATACTTGATTACGTGTTTTCATATGGTGTGTTGAAATATTTTCTTGGGATTCAAGTTGCCCGTGGTGATGAGGGGTTGTTTCTTTCTTAACGAAAATATGCTTTGGATATATTGATAGAGAAAGGTATGTTAGGTTATAAACCTATTGATACTCCAATGGAACAGAATAATCGATTGGCTTATATGGCGAATGATCCTTATGAGCATCCAGAGCAATATAGGCATTTGGTGGGGTACTTGGTTTATCTTTTCTGTTACTCGACCTGAGTTGGGTTATTCCATTCACACTCTTGCTCAATTTTTGAGTAATTCTCCGGTCGCACATTGGGATGCTATCGTTTGTGTCTTACGAGGTATTAAAAGTCAACTTGGTCAAGGTATTTTGCTTTGTCCCAGTGATATGCAGTTGACAACTGTAGGTTCTAAATTAACCCTAAAGGGGGGTGAATAAGGTTTATTCCAGTTTTTGCTGAGTAATTAAATAATATTAATCACAAATAATAATAAGAGTAAATGCGGAAAATAAATAACACACAGATATACCCAGCTTCGGCAAAACCCTGCCTACTGCTGCATTCCCCAAGGTTTCTACTAGGTATTAGTCAACAATTACAATGCTTACAATACCCGTAAACTCGCAACAATTCCTAGCGTATTTGTCCTAACCCTACGCTCAAAACTTATCCCCAGTTTCTACTAGGAGATACACAAAAGGGCCTCACAATCTTGCTCTAGTTGCACTAATCCTACGCTCAAAACCCTGCACTGGTTTCAATCCCCGAAACCAGATTTCCTCGAACTACAAACTCGTAATTCGTCTCCCTAGTTTTACAGATAAACTAGAAAACTGTTAACACGTTTACAAATTAAAAAAATTAAAAACTCTAAAACAAAAAACATAGTTTTTGATTTATAAAAACACTTAGCCTTTTGTAAAGACTTGGTCGGCCCTTTGTTTTGCTTCACTCATTTCCTTTTTGGCCCGATCCCTTTAATTTCTACGGAATAAAAAATAGCTATGGCGATCTGATCTAGGGTTTCGATTTTTGTCCCAAATCTCGACTTCGATGGCTTCTGGAATTTGCAGTTCTCTGTATTCTTGCATTGCCCGGGTTGTTTTATCGATTTGGGATGGTTCGTTCAAAGCTACTATCGATCTCTGGTATATTATTTCAAATCGAATTTTTCCTTGATTTTGATTGAACTCAGATGGATAAAATCCGATGACGATGTAGTGTATTTATAGGATTAAAATCCGTAATTTTTTGCTTTGATTTCGTAATTAGATTTGGTTGTGATTTATGAATAAATTTTTGGGGTTTGAAATCGACTTTGAATTGTTCTTGAACTTGCGTGATTTCTGGACTTTGAAATGGTTTCTATCGATTACAACCTTGAACAATTTTTCTGGAACTTCGATTATCCTTTCTGGTTGTCCATTTCTAAATAAATCTTTGCCCTTATTATTCGAATGGAATTTTCCAATACTACTTCCTTATAAAACTGATATGAATATGTTGCTCAAAAGAGGTATATTAGCAGTATATTGTCCACTATATAAGTTTGAAAAGTAAATAATTACTTCCTCCTTGAACTGTTCTATGTTCTTAACAAAATTCCCCATTGCCACTAATGTACTATGTTGATTGTAGCAGTTCTTCTTGAACGACATTTTAGTATGAAAGAATTTTGTGCATTTATCTCCTTGCGTTAGCCTTTCTCTTGATATTCATGGCTTATTGTTGCATAGCATTCTTTAGTTATTCCTGGACAGCTTGAACTTGAAAATTTTGAACTGACAAGGACAGTTACTCTATGTGATTTGAACCATGTTGAGATGTACATGCACCATATTCCTATTTATGAGTTGAACACCTGTTTCCATGAACTTGAACTGCTGAGTGCAATAGTCCATATGTATTTGATTCATGCAGTATTTGATCCTATTTTGTTTCACCATTATTTGTGCATGCACTTTCCATTTGCATTTGATCTGTTGTTGGGCATTTGAGTCAAGAATTGGATTGAGCCTGCTCTATTTCTTTTATATGCTCCACTATACTTTGTTGTGTCTACTTGCTTTTGTAGACAAATTTAAACTTTAAATTAAAACTATTAGCTGGTGTTCTTGTCATACTCATTATGTTGTTTCACCCATGCACCTTGTATATACTAGAATTGGGTACCCTGCACTTGCACACTTGAATCACTTTGCTCGACTAGTTTGTGCCAAAAAAATCATTGTTGTCGCACTGTATTGCTATCTCGGACTTGCACACTTGTGTTCATTATAGTGTGCATTTGTATATGTCTTGGCCATGAAAACTTGCTGTTTTAGTTCGAACTTATATGTTTGGTAAGTAAATATTTTGGCAATCCAAAAAAGTTACTTCAAACTAGTTGCACCACTCCATGTCTACTGTCCCATCCTATTTGTGTTGTCTTGTTGCCATGACTTGTTTACTTGGAATGTTGATTTGGCTTATTTGCTACCTGAAACAAAACAAAAACTGAAAATAACAGGTACAATTCTTGATTTTAGTTTAACCATGTTTGAGTTTGATACATTCAATTATCCGGCTTTCTTGCTATACTTGATCGTTCCTGATCTTGTATAGTATTGTGCCATACTTGTATGTCATCAGAAAAAAATATCACACTAAGTCAGAAAAATGATGAGAAACACACCGAAATTCTGAGGAAAATAAAATATAAAATAAATTTACATTTGCATGCATTTCAGTTTTATTTCTATTGCAGCGTACTTTGTGTTTTTCTATTTGTGACAGGTATGGATGACTGGACTGACTAGTAAGTGCTGTGAAGACAAGAAGACAGAAGACAAGTATTGAACCAGCGAGTGTACACAACATTGTTAGCAAATGTGTATGAGTCTGTAAACTGTATATGATGTCAGAGTGTTGTAGTGAGGAAGGAATGTACAAAATGAGAAAATTGTACTTATATTTGTAATAGACAAATTTGATTGAAATAAAATATTATATTATTGTGTTCAAATCAAATTGTTTATCGTATTCAAATTAATTTAGTAGTACAATTTCATGTAAAATATTATAACTGAATATACAATAGTGGAGTTAGAATGTTGTACTATTTCAGATTTTGAAATAGAATATTTAATAGAATAAATATATTGTGAGTATATTCAATTTGTGTATAATAGTATATTATTCAATAAATATTTATTTCCGTGAAACGGTGTAATATAAAATAGTACAATTACAAACACATTTAAATAATATCATATGTTTGTTATCGTCAAACAAAAATCATACAACACATTATTGTACCGAACAATCTCCCCCTTTTGATGATGATAAACATATAAAAGATTTTGAATGTGTTAAATGTGTTTGAACATGAAATATATTACTCTCCCTAAAACTGAACTCCCCCTACATATGTGGAAAATATAAGTAATGAAATTCAATTGACCATTCTCCCCATAGATATTTAATTTCCAATCTTAAAATATTCTTGAATTAAATACTCATCAATCAAAATCTTGAACATTCTCCCCCTTTTGTTATCATCAAAAGGATAATAGATATCAAAATAGTGATGAATATAGACTAGAAATATAAATTCAAATCAGGACAGAGAATCTATATTGTAAATCCCATTTAATCAAACAGAAATCATAATAACCTTTAAATCAGAAGAAAATTTTCACTTTTAGAATGAATGGATTTACGATGGATTTTATAGAATGAGGAGAGTTCAATAAATTTGAATATTTGAATATGAATTTTAAAGATTTTAAATAAGCTCAAAATGTGTTAAGAACTTACTAACCACGCATAGCCCAAAGGTCTTTTAAATGGGGTTAGTAGTAACTTAACTTTATCTTCTATAATGTGTTCCATCCACGCACAGCCTAAAGGTCTTTTAAGTGAGAATGAAAGCACATAAAGATTAAGGTAATTCACCCACTCATAACCGCAAGGACTTTTAAATGGGAGTGAATTCCAAGGATAAATAATATAATATATATAATTTTCTTTTTCTCTTTTTCTCTTTTTTTTATTTTTATTTCCAAGAATAATTTGAACTCCCCAAATTAAATAAAACCATGATGAAAGACAGAAATATGGTAGACATAGAAGATGGTCGTGAAATAAGCTCTAATTCAAAGGTATTATAAAATATGACCAACCATCACGAGATTTTAGAATAACATCTCCTTTAGTTATGAATTATACCATAGTCTCAACTCATACAACTTCATAAATCTATTAATAATTTTGATGAGTCCCAAAACGGTTCAAATTGATTAATAATCTCAATTTTTCAATAAATAATCAAAAATAATTTTAAAATTGAAAATATCAATTTCATGAGAGGTTTTTAAAATATCAATGCAAGTTGAAAATCAGTTTTGAAAATCAATCAGTAGAACGTAAGATTATCTAATATTTCTAATGTTGATTGCTCCTAGACAATTTTAAAATACTTGTATATTTAATTCAAATTGCCTATGAATTTCAATGAAACCCAATCACGGATTTTCCAACCCATCATCTAATCACCAAGACACTTAAACGAGTCAAATTAGTTTCCTTATCAGAGCAGCACAAAATCATTTTCAAATCAAGAATCACAAGTGAATTTTTGAACTAGCACAAGAAACGGTCACTGATTCAAATCTAGCGGTAATTATTAAAATCACTTAAGAAAAATCAATTTTTTTTTAATCCAAGAAATCAACAATCAATCACGATTGATTTCAAAATCAATATAATCAAGCCAAGTAAAAAATGAAATTTTCACAACTAATCAATCATGGCTTCCAAGTAGTCCGCTGTATTGAGTTCAGTTTTTCAGTAATTTCCAAAGTGAATAAGAAGTAACTCAAAACAATAAAGATGTGTGAAATTTCATTAGCATTCGAGAACATAATAAATTTAAAATTTTCGATTTACAGTGTTCAAGATATGCTCAAAATATTATGATCGTGTCAATAAAATAAAAAAACATAAAAATAATAAGGAAATAAAAATAAAAAGGAAATAAAATAAAAACACGAGTTTAAAGATCATACCTGACTTACCATAATCGATGTGAACCAATGAATCTCCAACTCAGAAATCTATAGCTAAAAAATTCCAAATAATTTGATAATATGAACCAATTTGAATTTTATCTCTCTTAAGCACAGTTGTTCCTTAGCTTCCCTCGGTAGCTAAATGTTTATAGGATCGAGTGGTCTAACAAAAGTTGTTTTACTGCTCTTATCTTTGTTTACACGTTTTGGTACCCAAACCCGTTTATATAATAATCCATTATTATCTATTAAAGGACTTTTTGGAACCCAAATTCGTTAGACTTATTCAATTCATTTTGTTATTTCTGGAATCCAAACATGTTTGAATGAATTGTTTTTAAACGAGTTATTATTTCGTTTATGATTTAAAAACCCTTTGAAATTTTTAGATTTCAAAATTTCTATTCGATCGTTTTCAAAGCCATTTAAAGGATTTTTAAAATTCTTAGGATTTTGTTTTTCAACTTGATTAAATCCAAAACCAAGTCCCTTTTTATTCCGAACAAAATATTAGGTTTTTAACAACATATTCAACGATTTCTCTCCTTTAGAAAATTTAGTCAAAGTTGATCCAAGCCATTGAATTTTAGATTTAAGATCGCTATTTTCTTTCATTAGATTTGAATAACGATTAATATCGATTTTCCGCTTGCGTCAATTTGTTTTAAAACCAGATTTTCATTTTCAAGTGCTTTGATTTTAGCTTTGGACTTAGAAATTTCAATTTCAAATTGTTTTTGCTTTCCAAAATCAAGTTTTTCAAGTTCTCTAAGCTTTTCAATCTCCTTCTCAAAATCACTATTAATGTTCTTCAAAATCACGTTTTTACTTTTAAGTATTTCAAAATCGGTTTTGAAATTCAAAAGACATTACTCAAAAACTGATATTTTTCGCATTCTGAATACGGTGAATTCTTAACTTTTTAAAAAATTTCTTTCTAAACTGTTATTTTCTTGAACTAGTTTTGACCTATCAGATTTCAATTTCTTAACTTTTAGTTCAAGAGAATCAACGGTTTTTGTGAGATCGTGACACATTAAAATTAATTTTTTATAAGTAAAATTCAATACCTCACTTGAATCCTCTTCACTACTTTCCGAATCAGATTGAGCCATAAGACACAAATTAGCTTCCTCTTCATCACTTTCAGAGACTTCTTCTTCCTCGTCGTCCCATGTAGTAGCAAAAGCATTCTTGTAACGATACAGATTTTGCCCGGACCTAATCGATCGCTAAATCGACCAAGATCGTTCAAATCTCGCATATGTTAACTTTGGGAATACAATACATCAAAACAACAACATCAGACTTTTATAAAACACTAAAATTAGGCACCTGAATTTGCCAGTGAAACAAACTACAGGTCAGTCATGGGACTGGTATAAGAAATCTAACTTAACTAATCTAATAATAAGGCTAATCACAGGACCACGCTGCAAACGTGGAACGAGTTTACTCCATTGGATTGCCAGTGCATAAAATAAAGTAAATCGTTAAACAACGCAATGCTTTTTAGAAAAATTTAACCATTATAAGACTGAAGTCCCGTCACACAATGCAATGCAAACTGGAGGATACAGTTTTACCTTATAATGGTAAAAAATGCTTGATACGATAAAAACGGATTTGATATTATGATTGGTGTATATGTGTTTTCAAAAACAATTTCAATCATAATGTATCAATCATAGACGGCATAGTACCCATTCCTACTATGTCGCCATACTAGTTCTACAATCAAAACCGCATGGTGTCGTATTGGAAATTGGGTTTCCATCATGAGCCGAGGCTAGGGATCGTCCTCTCCGATTCGAGACACTCTAGCGAATGCCTCAGGATTCCCCGCAGTGAACCCTTGGATCTTCAAGGCCAGTCCACAAATAACGTTAGTGGATTGGCAATTCCTAAACACACGCTTCCCGGTTCTTTTGAACATCTAATATGGCCACTAACAACCTATAAAACCCGAGGTACCTCATAATCCATCATCCACATAAGTAAAAATGTCTGGGTTGGTAAGTCACTAACACCACTTCTTAGCTAGAAAGAAACGTGTGCACTCCCTACAGTCCTAATCCGTTTTTGATTCATACCGAGGTGTGAGGTTCGCGAAGTCACGCTATACACAAAGCTATGCCTAAACAGCCTATGCTTTGATCATCTACCACAAGGCCCTGCTTTTCAACAAAAGCCTTGATCATTTGCATCTTGGCGTGTCACATTGACAATCCACGGCATGCGATCAATCACTATCAATATATACCCTCTAAGGGTGTTAAGCAAGAGAATAAATTCTCATCCACCGAACGGGCGTATATTAATAGAAATCAATTTAATTTACATGGAATGAAATCCAATGTCAGACACGCATCAATTTACAAGTCCGTTCTAGGTCTGAACGAAACCAGAGTCACATTATTCCTCCCCGTATGTCCAATACGAAGGAGAGGCGCTCGCATATCCGGACAATCAACAAGTATGTCCGGACAACTACCACTTTAACCCTTTACTGATAGCCAGCCAATGTCGGGCATCGGTAGTCGTCCATTCGTTGTGAAGATCGCCGGTCTTCAATCACCGTCTTTAGTATCTTCGACTTAAATCGTCGTATAATCATTTGAAATGAGATTGAACTCGGTCTTTTCAAATGATTTTCGCATGTGTATAATTTAAAACCATTTTATATCTTTAATATTATTTTATAACGGTTTATTGCTATTTTTATTTATATAAAAGTAGCTCAATTTAATTTAACGACGCTTCAGGTTGCTATGTAGCCCTAGCGCTGTTTTTATTAGAATTTGATTTACAAATTCCCCGAAATCTAAACGTTGGATTTTAACAAAATTTATATCTTCGGAAAGATCTTCCTAAAGTGGTCCTAACGGTTCCAGTTTTGGGAAAATCCGATGGTCGGATCATTCAGTATAATCATTTAAAATTACGATTTCGAAACGCAAACTACCGTGCGCGATTCATTTAATTTTAATTTATATTTATATATAAATATAAATAAATAAATATATATCTATAATTCGCTCGACGACTTCAAAACCATTAATTGGTCGACTAATTTACTTCAGCTTTGCATTGTTCTAGCGAATCATACATTCAATAAAAATGTAATTTTTGTTGATTAACTAATATTTTCAACTATGCATATTTCTCATCATTTCTATATACAATAAAAATGTAATTTTTTATTGTTAAACTTTTCTATTTCAACGAGTGATCATTTTACATGAATCAGGCCTTACATTAAAAATGTTAACTTTTTATATAATCATGTTTTAATCCTAAACACGAATACTTTCTATTTTAATAACATTATATAAAAATGTTAACTTTTTAATATGATCATGTTTTCATTCTTTTATTACATTTAAAAATGTAACCTTTTACTTTCATTCTTTTATTACATTATAGAAAAGTGTAATCTTTTATTTCCTTGATTACATTCTAGGAAAAAAAGTAATCTTCTGTACTCTTTTATTACATTATTGAAAAATGTAATCTTTTCTTTATTTTATTACAGTATAGAAAAATGTAATATTTTCTTTATTTCATTACATTGTAGAAAAATGTAATCTTTTCTATTCTTTCATAAAAGAAATGTAATTTTTAATGTGTCATTACATTAAAAACAGGGTTCTTAACGTAAACATGTTTTCATTCTTAAAACATGAACACTTTTCATACATTCTAAATTTACAGTAAAAATGGAATTTTTAATGTTAAACATGTTTTATTTTCATAACATTTCTAACTAAAAATGATGTCTTTATATATTAACAAAACATTTCTAAAAAATGATGTTTTATATATTAATAAAACATTTCTAACTAAAAAATGATGTTTTATATATTAACAAAACATTTCTAACTAAAAATGATGTTTTATGTTTATATGACAAAAGCACATTCTAACTAAATGACATATTTAGGTACAAATTATGTTTCCTAACATAAGTGATATATTTAATTACAAATATGTTTTCTAACAAGAGTGATATATTTATTTACAAACATGTTTTCTAACACGAGTGATATATTTATTCATAAATATGTTTTCTAACATGAGTGATATATTTATTTACAAATATGTTTTCTATGTAATCCAATGACAAATAAAAGAATATTTTATTTGTATACAATTTCCTATGTATTCTAATGACAAATAAAAGGATATTTTATTTGTTAACAATTTTCTATGTTAACTTAGAAAATTAAAATGGTAATTTTATTTGTTAAACAATTTCTAATTAACCAAAAATGATATTTTGGTTTCAACAATTTTATCTTAATAAACATGAGATATTGGTTTTCAACAACACAAACAGGATATATTTGTTTCCAACTAAACAAACATGATATGTTTATTTTCAACTATTTTATAACAAATAGGATATATTTATTTTCAACTATTCTATATTAAACAGGATATATTTATTTTCAACAATCTTATTTTAACAAACATGATAATTCTAATCCACATATCAACATAACAGTATTATCAACCCAATCAAATCACGTATATAACAAATTGAATTCAACAGCATATTTGATTTCTAACACTATCAGAAATTAATAAATTTTAATTACTAAAAATAAAGAATTCTCACATTGCTTTTTGTCTGAATTTTCAAAGTGCTCCGTTCCATATTCGATCTGTTTCATGCTGCAGATCTCTTCGCTACGAATCCAATGCTTCTGAAATCGTACGTTTTCGTTTCTGTTTCAGCAAGTTATTATATTTTAAACTTTAATGACATTAATAATTAATTTATAAATTAATTAGGCTAATTAAAATGTTAACCAACGTTATAATTCCTTCTTCCATTGTTCATTGTCCAGGAAAACCGAACCCATCATCCGTCGTTTCTCTCTCCTCGCGCCCTCCTCCATGGCGCACCATCACCAGATCAGAAGCCACCCCTCCAGAGCCCTTCGAACCACCTTCCATCTCCAGTAGTAGTACCTCATTCGAAACCCCCAATGTGCCGGAATTCCTCCTCGACGCGGTGCCCTTTGGGCACGAAAATCGGCTCCTACAGTTGAATACATCCGATCATACCCGTTGGGGATCTAGATCTTAGAAACTTCTTTGATTCTTGCTTTGGTTTCGCCTTATAAAATTCACAGCGTGTGACGAGAAATCGGGGATCAAAATTGGGAGGACATTGGCCCTTCGTTCTGAAGTGGCGGTTGTTGCTATGAAAGATAGAATAGGGTTTGCTAATTTTCTAGGTATATATATATAACATTATATAATTTAATTCATTAATTTTAGAAAAGCCCGTTAGTCCTTTTCTACTCCAATTTCAGCCTAACGAATGATGCTTCCAGGCAAATACCCATGTTCCAGACGTAATGGGCTAGGTCCCGTCAGCCCGTTTGATCATATCCCGCTTGTTTTCTTTAATTTAATATATAAATCATTTAATTATTTAATTTGATCGTACATTTAAATTTAGCGGGGCTACATATGGACTCCAAAAATTCCAGAAAAAAATATATTTAGCTTTGTTTTGATGATATGGTCCTAAATAACTAATTTCGTCGAATTCCGAGATCGTTTGAAAAATGGTCATTTTTTTGTTGATCCGATTTGACTAAAACCGACAAAACACGTTTTCTTTTGCCATGCTCACATATTAATTTCAAAAAATTATGAAAATTTAAACCTAGCAATAATTTGACATTCCGATTTCAACAAAAGTGGTTTCATCGAAAACGGAGGTCGTTTGAAAAATGGCTAGTTTTAATATTAATATATATATAAATTCTATAGCGACTATCTTGAATTTTAAATTGGGCATAACTTTTGATTCCCGCTATGAAATTTCAATTTTTCAGATTCGTTGGAAAGATATGTTGAAATAGATTCTAGTATTTTTAGTTTCACCAAAATCCGGTTTATTTTGAATCCTGTACAGTCAGCCAAAGTTCAAATTCAAATTTTCAAACTACCGTGCTATTTCTAATTCCTTTTATAATTGAATAAAAAAATTCGTTTTAACTTCGATTAAAATAAATTTTTAATCGTTATTATTTAAAATAAATTATTTTTAATATTCAAAATTCACTAAAATAAAAATTTTAAATTAGTTCAGAATTTGCGGGTTATTACACTTCTTTCTTCTAAACTTCTTCTTCTTTTCATTCTTAGGATGTGGGCAATCTGTTTTGATATGTCCAAATTTCTTGCACTTGTAGCAATACACTTCATTGTATGAACTATCTGAACTTGCGGACTTTTTGGTTTTTGAATTCTTCTTTCATGGCTTGTACTTTCTTTTGGCCCACTTCCTAAAAACCATGGCGAGCTCTTCAGTGGGATCTTCGTCATCACTTTCAATAGTATTATTTAGAGCAATTGTCTTTTTCTTTGATTCAGAATTCTTTCATTCTTCTCTTGCTTTTAACTCCATCTCATAAGTAATCAGATTTATGATCAACTCTTCCATGCTTATTTTATTCAGATCTTTTGATTATTGAACCACCATCACCTTAGCTTCAAAATTCATCAATAGCACTCTCAATATTTTTCTGATCAATTCCACTTTGGTATAAGTTTTGCCAAGAGATTTTACATTGTAGACTAGTGATGAGAAGCATCCAAACATCTCTTTTATATCTTCGTCTTTTTGCATAGGGAAATTTTCATATTCATTGCTGAGTAGAGCGAGACGAAATTCCTTAACTTGAGAAGTACATTCGTGTGTGACCTCCAACGTATGCCATATTTTCTACGCAGTTTCACAATGAGAGATTCAATTAAATTCAGTTTTATCAAGAGCATAGATTCAAGCATTCATCGCTTTGGCATTAGTTGAAAATATTTTTTTATCATTAGCATCCCACCTGTCTTTTGATTTTGGAACTTTAATACCATTTACAATAACAGTGGGAGTCCTATAACCTATTTCAATAATATCCCACACATCATAATCGAATGAACTCAAATAAATTTTCATCCTAGCTTTCCAATAGGCATAATCAATTCCATTAAACATTGGTGGCCTAGCTATGGACTGACCCTCAGAAAAAGCGTTAATAGACAGATTCATGACTCTAGAGTTAAAATAAAATACCTGCTCTAATACCACTTGTAGGATTTAAATTAACCCTATATAGGGGGTTGAATAGGGTTTACTGCAGTTTTTGCTGAGTAATTAAATAATATTAATCACAGATAATAATCAGAGTAAATGCGGAAAATAAATAACACACAGATATACCCAGCTTCGGCAAAACCCTGCCTATTGCTGCATTCCCCAAGGTTTCTACTAGGTTAGTCAACAATTACAACGCTTACAACACTCGTAAACTCGCAACAATTCCTAGCCTATTTGTCCTAACCCGACACTCAACACTTATCCCTAGTTTCTACTAGGAGCTACACAAAAAGGCCTCACAATCTCGCTCTAGTTGCACTAATCCTACGCTCAAAACCCTGCACTGGTTTCTATCCCCGAAACCAGATTTCCTCGAATTAGAAACCTGTAATTCGTCTCCCTAGTTTTACAGATAAACTAGAAAACTGTTAACACGTTGACAAATTAAAAAAATTAAAAACTCTAAAACAAAAACCGTAGTTTTTGATTTATAAAAGCCCATTTAAAAAACCTTAGCCTTTTGTAAAGACTTGGCCGACCCTTTGTCTTGCTTCACACATTTCCTTTTTGGCCCGATCACTTTAATTTCTCGGGAATAAAAAATAGCTATGGCGATCTGATCTAGGGTTTTGATTTTTGTCCCAAATCTCGAATTCGGTGCCTTTTGGAATTTACAATTCTCTGTATTCTCGCGTTGCCCGGGTTGTTTTATCGATTTGGGATGGTTCGATCCAAGCTATTATCGATCTTTGGTATATGATTTCAAATCGAATTTTTCCTTGATTTTGCTTGAACTTGGATGGATAAAAGCAATTGATGATGTGGTGTATTCATAGGATTAAAATCCGCAATTTTTGCTCTGATTTCGTAATTAGATTTGGTTGTGATATATGAATAAATTTTGGGGCTAGAAATCGGCTTTGAATTGTTCTTGAACTTGCGTGATTTCTAGACTTTGAAATGGCCTCTATCGATTACAACCATGAACAATTTTTCTGGAACTTCGATTATACTTTCTGGTGGTCCATTTCTAAATTTATCTTTGCCCTTATTATTCAAATGGAATTTTTCAATACTGCTTCCTTAAAGAACTGATATGAATATATAGCTCGAAAGAGGTATATTAGCAGTATACTGTCCACTGTATAAGTTAGAAAAGTAATTAATTACTTCCTCCTTGGACTGTTCTATGTTTTTAACAGAATTCCCCATTTCCACTAATGTACTACGTTGATTGTTGCAATTCTGCTTAAACGACATTTTAGTATGAAAGGATTTTGTGCGTTTATCTCCTTGCATTAGCCTTTCACTTGATATTCATGGCTTATTGTTGCATAGCATTCTTTAGTTATTACTGGACAGCTTGAACTTGAAATTTTTGAACTGACAAGGATAGTTACTCCATGTGATTTGAACCATGTTGAGATGCACATGCACCATATTCCTATTTATGAGTTGAACACCTATTTCCATGAACTTGAACTGCTAAGTGCATTTGTTCATATGAATTTGATTCATGCAGTATTTGATCTTGTTTTGTTTCTCCATTATTTGTGCATGCACTTGCCATTTGCATTTGATTTGTAGCTGGGCATTTAAGTCATGAATTGGATTGAGCATGCTCTATTTCTTTTATATGCTCCACTATACTTTGTTGTGTCCACTTGCTTTTGTACACAAATTTAAACTTTAACTTAAAACTATTAGTTGGTGCCCTTGTCATAGTCATTATGTTGTTTCACCCATGCACCTTGTATATACTTGAATTGATTACCCTGTTTGTGCACTTGCACACTCGAATCACTTTGCTCGAATAGTTTGTGCAAAAGGTTCATTGTTGCTGCACTGTACTGCCGTCTCGGACTAGCACACACTTGTGTTCATTATAGTGTGCATTTGTATATGTCTTAGCCATGAAAACTTGTTGTTTTCATTCGAACTTATATGTTTGGTAAATAAATATTTTGGCAATTCAAAAAAGTTACTCTAAACTAGTTGCACCACTCCATGTACTACTGTGCCATCCTATTTGTGTTGACTTGTTGCCATGACTTGTTTACTTGGAATTTTGATTTGTCTTATTTGCTACCTGAAATGAAACAAAAAATGAAAAGAACAGATACAATTCTTGATTTTAGTTTAACCATATTTGAGTTTGGTACATTCAAGTATCCGGCTTTCTTGTTATACTTGATCGTTCCTGATCTTATATAGTATTGTGCTATACTTGTATATCATCAGAAAAAATATCACATCAAGTAAGAAAAATGATGAGAATCACACCGAAATTCTAAGGAAATTAAAATTTAAAATAAATTTTCATTTGTATGCACTTCAGTTTTATTTCTATTGCAGTGTAATGTATGTTTTTCTATTTGTGACAGGTATGGATGACTGGACTGACTGGTAAGTGATGTGAAGACAAGAAGACAGAAGACAAGTATTGAATCAGTGAGTGTACGCAATAGTGTTAGCAAATGTGTATGAGTCTGTAAACTGTATATGAGTGTCAGAGTGTTGTAGTGAGGAACGAATGTACAGAATGAGAAAATTGTACTTATATTTGTAATCAACAAATTTGATTGAAATAAAATATTATATTATTGTGTTCAAATCAAATTGTTTATCGCATTCAAATTAATTTAGTAGTACAATTTCATGTAAAATATTATAATTGAATATACAATAGTGGAGTTAGAATGTTGTACTATTTCAGATTTTGAAATAGAATGTTTAATTGAATAAATATACCATGAGTATATTCAATTTGTGTATAATAGTATATTATTCAATAAATATTTATTTCTATGAAATGGTGTAATATAAAATAGTACAATTACAGACACATTTAAATAATATCATATATTTGTTATCATCAGACAAAAATCATACAACACATTGCTGTACCCAACAACAACTTATTATTATAGTGATTGGGCAGCTTGTCCTTTGATGCGTCATTCGGTGTCTATTTATTTTGTGCTTCCTGGTCGCTCTCCTGTTTCCTAGAAAACTAAGAGGCAACTGACTGTTTCTCGTTCATTTGTGGAGGCAGAATATCATTCTATGGTCATTACGACTTGTGAACTAAAGTGGATAAAATCATTGTTACGTTCTCTTGGTGCGACTCATTCTATACCCATGCGGTTATTTTGTGATAGTCAATCTGCTTTGCATATTGCGAAGAACCCGTTGTTTCATGACTGCACCAAGCATATGGAAGTTGATTGTCGCTTTGTTCATGATGCATTGCAATGTGGAAATATTAATAATTCCTACGTACCTACTGGTCATAAGTTAGCTGATATTTTGGCTAAGGCCCTTGGTAGTCTACAGTTTGGTTATTTTTTACGCAAATTGGGCATTTGTGATTTGTATGCTCCAACTTGAGGGGGAGTAATAGGATATATTTGATATGGAACCAAGTTATATTAGGATATATTTGATATGGTATATTACATCAGGTTATATTAGGATATATATTTAATATGGCATCGGGTTATGTTAGGATATATTTGATATGACATATGAAACCAGGTTGTATTAGATATATTTGATATGGCTATATTTAGTTATATATTTTAGGGTTTCCAGATAGCTCGAGTTGAACATGTTATATATGGGTTTATTCTGTAATGAAAAGTATGGTTAATTTTTTTCCAAATTTTCTTAATCTTATCATTAACTGCACATAATTAGCACATTTTAGCAAATTGTGTTGATTTCTTTTTCATTACCAGGAAAACACATTTGTTTTTTATTGTTATTATCATTTTCATAGATAAAAAGCCAATCCATTGTGTATGTTTCGTACAAAAGAAATTGTAATTGATTTCCATTTAAAACCAAAATTCTTATCATAAAATGATAAGACATCAAGATTAATTAAATTATAAAAATTGCTTTTGCTAATGTACTGTATAAGATTTCATAATAATCATATATGTTCTGATTAGTTGACTAATGAGACAAAATTCCACTACATAACCAAATCTTTTAAGTTCAAATCAAATTCGATGAGCGAAGTAAAGTTGGGACTCGATCAACGATTAATTTGGAAGAACTCCAAATTCTATTATCCAAGTGGAACTAAGTTGAAAATATCAGACTTATCAAAAAGTGAATACTTAGAAAAAACAAATGGAAGATCAAAGCGCGAAGAGCGAATCCGCAATATTCAGTTTTCATAATAAAACATGTAAGAAAAGCATATGTAAAATTAAACATCAACTTCTAACTCAAAAGCACAAAATTGACATGAAATACATTAGAAATAGATTTATATTTTAGCGGGTAAAAAAGCGGTCTTATTCAACAAACTATTTGCATGATTCAGAATTCCAACACTGCTCTTAGAACTTCAATTTACCACTTTATTAGTTAAATAAGAGGAAAAAATATTTTATTTAATCACTCAGATTAAAATTACATGGTGTTTATATAAGATTTCACTTTGCATGTGTATGAACCTAACCAATGATATCATATATGCTAAACAACACATCTATTCATATGTCTAATACAATTTCACACTATATAACATTAAATAAAGACGCAAGATCCTGAAAACTTGATGGTTCTTATTGCTTTCATCATTGATAAATCCAAACTTAGTTTGTAAGATATATCTGTAAAAATCTATGATAAATTACTGGATGTTTGCCAACACATGTGAATTAACCAGTTTATGTTTGTGGCCAATATTAATAGTGGTTAATATTAGATGGTCCTATACTTTCCTTATTTTCGTTTTCCGGACATGGTCAAAAATGATTAAATAAACATACATATAAATATATATACATACGTGTGTGTATATAATATTTCCATTATGTAGCACCGCATTTAAAGTATAATGATTTAATAGAAAATGTAACAAAATATTATTATGTTATCAAGTTGAATGCAGTTCTTATTTTGTATTTCTCAAAGATAATATGATTTTGTCTTTGAGTTGCCTACAGAAAATAAAAGTGATAAATAATCATATAGTGGAAAATAACAACTCTTAATATTTACTTTTTTAGCATGAAGAATTGCAAACAAATAAATATCAAACTTGTAAACAGTAAAAAATAATTACTGACCTCTACTAACCATTACTAACCTAAAACTGAATTATCGGTGTACGAATACTTTAATTGGTAATGGTACGATTTTTCTGTTATCATATATGTGTGTATATATATATATATATATATATATATATATATATATATATATATATATATATATTGGTATAATGGCGGTCTTCAATATGAATTTTCGGTAATGAACATAATTCAGCCAAATACTTGCTAACCACATCATTGTTCTAGCAAGTTTAATGTCTCTCCTTCCCATGCATAGGCATCCATCTAACTGAGCATTATTGCCGGACATCAATAGCCCTTCTAACTTCTTGCCTTCTTTTATCCAAAGCAAGATCTTCTCCTCATTCTAACCTGACATGACCCTGAGTACTCGTATGTTTTTGGCGAAATCCAAGGAGTAAACTGGGCCCTATCAATTTATTATATGTTTGGGAATTGCACCCAAAAAAAATCCTAGCCAATTTTGGCTAGGATACAAATATGCAAAAAAAAAAAAGGAAGCTATAAAGGCAACATAGCATAACAATGCACTAAGGAAGGCAATACACAAAAGAAAAGAAACTGTGGAATGCATCCAAATAGCAACATCAAATTCATAGATTGACTAAGCCATTTGCAACACAAATTACTGTAGTTGTATAGAAGATTTTCTTTGCTCTTGAAAGAGAATAGCAATTCGCTCCATGTCACTATCAAAAAATTGCTTCAAAACAAATAATAGTGGATATGATTTCATACCACTTTATCTAGTTGCTTTGTATATCAGTAGTCATTCAATTGCATTGTCCCTTACCACATCGGTTTGACCAATTTTTAACATCAGGAATTGCTTGAGTGTAAATACAAAAGTGCCACTGAAGAAAATATGTGTAATATCCTCAACATCAACATTGCAAAAAAAAAAAAAAAAATACAGGCTATTAACATAGCAATATGACTTGTTGTCTTCTTTACAATATTTTTTCCATTACGATATGCTGCTATCAAAATTGTCAACTAGGCAACCTGATCAAACATCATTGGAAAATTCAAAATCAATGAAAACCTCTTATGAAAACAATATTTCAAATAAAGAATTTAGTACAAATTTCAAAATATATATCTCAGACTTATAGTAAATTACACGATGTTATTTAAAATATATTATTATATTGTATTTCATATGCATACGAAAGAATATCTAATGGTCTATTAAGACACTAAGAATAATTTAGTTTACGTATGTTAACATAGAAGATGTATTATTTTCGAGAAAATTGCTTAGTACATTCTCACATTCTTTGGGAGCAAAAATAAATTGGGAATAGATCATGTATATACAAATATCTTGGTCCACAAATGACTAGAATATTTATTTTCCACTCGACGAAGGTCGCGATGAATATATAGCATTAGCAGGAATATACACACAAAAAGGTAAAAAAATAATGATACATAAATTTAGCATTTATAGAAAAAGATAACAAAGTATACGCATGCATCTGCTACAATGTAAACGGGAATTGATGCAACTGTAAATATAGAAATAATAGAAAACAATAAAATCTAGTAATGAATAAATATCGAAAATATAGAAATGAGTGGAAATTTAAACATATATGTGGTTAGAATGTTACTCCCACTTTTCTCTTGGAACAAATTGCTTATTTTGTAAGTTGATGCTCAATAGGATAGCATAATAAAAAAGAATATTACTACAAAAAACACACTGAATCAAGGGGATCCTAAGTAGGAATACACATTTGAACAAAACATATAAATTTAGCATTATCCCAAAAAAGGGAAATAATATAATTAAACATGATTACAAACTGTGTTCAATTTAAAGGAAGATTTCAGTAACCACTTGTTTCATTTAATAGCCATACTTGTAGATCCACTGATGTAAAATCAGTGGAACTTAGAATGTGGGTTAACTTAAATTAAAACAAATACGACATATGTATTAATTAAAATCAAATCCAATTACACTTAAGAGAAATCAGAAGCACATCAAATTTATTGTCAACATTTGGACCTTTGATGTGGTCGATAGTATTTTTTCACGGTTTATTTCTTGGCTTAAACAATGAAAAAAAGGTATGCCGCCAATTCGCATTTAACTAATGAAATAGTTATAGTTTCCCACTATGAATATTTCTCTCTTTTATCGATTTTCATTGCCCCTATGTCTATTTCGATTTTGATCCGCCTGCTCCAGAAATCTCACATTTCTTCATCCTTCGCATATTATCTCGATTGAGTATTTCTCTTGTTGAATTTCTAATGCACATCAAATCCATGTGTGATTGCCCTAAATTGGCGGAACTTGTAAGACTTTTTATCCTTAAACCTAGACTTTAGTTGAGTTCAATATTGTGAAGATATATTGCGAAATTTTTAAAACATGTTTTGGGGTTTAGGTTTGTTTTGAAGAGGGAAATAAGAATGGAAGAAGGAAGGGTGTCGGATTAGTCCCACATCATGAAAGTGAAAAAATGATTTAAGGTACTTAAGGGGCTTTCTGATGAAGGTGTTGGGGACTTGGGGCTCCCCCATTTTTGCTTTGTTGTGAGGAGGGAGACCATGCATCTCCATCACACAAGCGCGCACCGCCGCCAGTGTCCATCCGACTGACCGAACCGGACTGGGTACTGGTGCAGGTTGCAGGTCCGGATCCAATAACAATATTTTTGGATCAAATTTCTAAACAGTAATGGGCAGGTTTTTTAGCCCATTACGAGCCCAAATGTAATTTAAATCTGGGCGGGCGCCAAATTCAAATTCGCAACGTTCCAAAAGCATTGCAAACCAAAAGGTGTGACGCTTCCAAAGTGTTGCAAATGAATAAATGCAGTGTTTCGAATTTGAAACAAATGTAACTGTGGTAAATGGTCGCAACACTTCGCTGCCTATAAATAGAAAGGCCCGGAAAGCATTTAAAATCACTTCCGAAAAATCAATTTTTCTTCTTTTCACACGGTTCTGCGACACCGTTAAACATTGCAGCGCTGTTCTGTTTGAAACACGCCTACAGTGTTTCAATACTGCAAACGTTGCAGAATTGTTTTCTTCTTCTCATTTCATTCTATTCTATAATTGCATTATCTGTTATCATAAATCAGAGTGTTCTTAGTCGGATCAAAGCCGTACAAACTTTGAATTTGATTATGCTATTCTAAGGCTTTGTTGAATCCTGAAAGTCAATAGTTCGCTAACCCGTTAGTACCTGATGGGTTGAACTATTGTTTGAAAGAATCTATTATATAGATTCTTAAAGTCTGAGGTACGACAATCATCTTTCTCTAATAGTATCAAACTGCAAATTCCCAGCAAATTTTTAGACAATATCATCAATCATGGAAGGTTTAAGCCCGCTACAAGTGATGAATCAGTATTTGACTCATTTGGAGCGATTTAATGGCGACAATTTCACTTGTTGGCAAGAGACCATGAAGTTATTTCTGATCACTGTCAAATTATGCTACATCTTGGAAGGCGGATTGGAAATGATACTGGAGGAAACCGATAAGTATTATGCTGCTCTAAAGGAGAAACATGCAAAGCGCAAAAAGAACGATTTTCTATGTAGAGGGCACATTCTGAACGCATTATGTACTTCAGCCTACAACGCTCATAGAACCTTAGAAATTGCAAAGGCAATCTGGACTGCATTAGAGAGCAAGAATCGTATATCCAAGGCAAGTAATAAGAAGTTTCTTATTTGTAACTTTATGGATTTCAAAATGGTGCCAACTAGTTCGTAGTTGGACAAGTGAGTGAAATCTTACTGTTGGTGAATCAACTTAAAGATGTCGGAAATGAAATCCCTGAATCTTAGGTTTTTGGAATAATTATTTCGAGACTCCCAAATTCTTGGAATGATTATAAGAAAAAATTGAAACTTGCAGAAACGGAATATGATTTAGATGGTTTACATCATCATCATACTATTGAAGAGTATTCTCATAAACACGAACTATATGATGTTAACACCAAATTTCATACCAATCAAATATGAAGAAGCAGAAGCTTTAAAGCCGGAAGGGTAAAGGTGGTTTCGGACAGTGAAACCAGGTTCGTGGAGAAAAGAACAAATCAAAGGAGTCACCGAAAGCAAAAGTTCGAGAGCCAACAATAAAACCATAGGGCAAAAAGGGAAAAGCCAAAAGAAAATACCGACAACCAAGAAGAATCATAACACAACAATATCGGTACAATACCGACAGCTGAAGATAGAAAGTAGTATTGAAGATTCCGAAAGGTCATGACAGGGGAAAGATCAAGATCAATATGAAAAGGAAGATACGAGCAGGATAGTGCCGACAGTAAAAGGGGAAGAGTAGTAATTCCGAAAGCATTACACCTGATATTGGAAGCTAATGACAAGGGAATTACCAAAAGCATGTAACCTGAAACGTAAGCAAAAGAAAGAAAAAACCTACTTGATACCAATACCAACATCTAGAGCCATCTTCAACATCACCGGAAAGTATTCTGGAAGTCCACCTTTATAACTAAAGACGAACACACATGCCAGAAGCCGGAACTAGCTCACTTACCTCTACCGACGACTTCATAATCCACTACTTAAGTAGAGAGGTATAGAGACGAATCGAGACAAAAGGCCCCGAAACTGAAAGCCATCAAGGCCAAAAATAACTTTCGAGACCAAACTACTGGAAGGCATTGCATCAGATCCACTCCCGAGAGTCTAAGATTGACATTGCAAAGACAAAGAAGCAAACATGAAGACATTTAATTGGAAGAAAGGACGTTGAAACCTTTCTGCTGGAACTGGAGTCCACAAGAACAGCCGAAACCCTGTTTCTGCATTCAAGAAGGTCTTCTGCTGAGCCCACAACGGAAGGGGTTCAGAAACCAGCAACGTGGTCTAGGAAGGCAGAGAAACGTAGATGAAGCTAGACATAGCTAGAGGAAGCTAGTGTGAGCTAGAGACAGCTAGAGGAAGCTAACAAAAGATTGTTGATGAAAGGCTGATGACGAAAGGGGTAAAGGTAGAAAAAGACAAAAACGACAGCAGAAGGCCGTGAGGAGCAGGGGAAAGGAAGAAAAAGACAAAACAATGAAAGCCAAAGGCGGGAACAAAAAGTTGGCACAAAAAAAAATGGCGGGAATAAGAAGCTACAAAAGGGGACCCAAAACCTCTATAAATAAGGTCCGAAGGGTCATATTGAGGGGGGGGATTTTTCCTGATCTCTACAATCTTCGTCTCGTTTTTTCTAGGAGAACTTACCCTAAAAATAGAAATCAATTTGGGGATTTTTTATGTAAGCTCCTCCATGAATAAAATCATCAAAGCTCTTAAAGTTGACGTAGGTTCAATCCGAACCGAACCATTATAAATCGTTGTTCTTACTTTTTCTGCATGCTATGCTACCTTTCAGTGTATTTTTGTGTGTATTTTGCTATACAGTTGGATCATCATAATATTCCTACTCAATTTGTCAGGTTCTTAGCAACCTAAGGCTTAAGCCATCGGGTTCTTGGCGACCTGAAGCTTTCCTCACGATATAAGCCTTATCGTACCTACCTCTCCCCAACCCATAAACCTCGATTACCAAAATTATCTTCCTTAAGCTTCCTACCTTGTACTGAACCTAGATGAACCTTCCGAAATATGTTCAGCTTCCTTACATGTGTCGCGCTTAGGAAACCCTTATCCTAAGGTAGCTGTTGGCTCTCGAGTGGCAAAAGCGTGATACTCACCCCTTGAGGGAAGAGTGACTAATCTCCAGGTTTATGACCTTGGTATCTAGGAAAGGGTGAACTAACTCAAGCTTGTAGGAACTGAACAATCCCATTTTTCTCTTAGGTCCAGCTCCATAGATCTATCTCTAATGTTGACAAAAAATATCGTTAACATTTTGGCGCTAGAATGAGGGCCTGAACCTCCGTTCCCTTTTTCTACCTTTAACCTTTTGCATAATATTGCCACACTTCTAAATATGTTGTTCCATCCTGGTTTAGACTAAGCTTTGAGGAAGCAAGACTATAGAAGGCATCTCAACTAGGAGCTTCCAAAAACCAAGGTACTCTGAAAATCAATTAAAGGATGATTCCATTGGGGAAACGTGGTAAAGAAGGAACCAACACGTCGTCCATTCTAAAAAACAACATCAAAATAGCCAAACTATCTTGGAAGAAATTGTCCACTGATATAAATGTCCACTGCATTTAGCACACAATTTCATATGCAAAAGGATTCAATAAATAACATTTATGGTTTAGCTAGAATCAAGCAAAGACCGAAGGAGTCCCTCAATTGCTATCTAAAGAGGTTTCACAATAATTCACTCAAAGTGAAAGAGGCAACAGATAGAGAGAAGCTAAGAGTTGTATGGTCAGGTTTGCTTGTACCATCCCTCTTTTGGATGGAACTTATCTTAAACGAATGCGAAAGCTTGAATGATTTGTATTCCAGAGCTGATAAATTCATTCTTATGGAAGAAATACCAAACGCAAGGAAAAACTTGACGCAAGAACAGGAAGAAGGTATTGGTTCAATCCCCTTGCAGAAGGTTCTACAAAATTGAACAAAAGGAAAGACTACTGCTCTTATCACAAGACAGAAGGACACAAAACAAGACATTGTTGAAGTTTGATAAAGATACATAAAGCCGAAAAGAAAAAGAAAGCTCACTTGAGAAATTCAAAGTAAAATCAGTGGGAAAGCTAGTCAGAGATAACACAACATGGGAATGGGAACTTAACAATTAGCCTCTTATCTCAAAAGATTACTTTTATTATTCGTTTAGTTTCATCATCTTACTTGTAGTCAAACAAATATTAATGTAAGTTCGAGCGCTATCACAGGTAAAAACCAAACCGTGTTCAGGCTCATGCATATAACAAAAGCTCAAGTGAAGCACTTTCTGTTAATGTCTCATCCCGTAAGAGGGAACAAAAGGTCAAATGGAAGCACTCAAAGATACGCAATACATGAATGAATACACAACGAAGTTATCAATCAAAGACAAGCTTTGGTGGAAGCTATTTATACAAATATGCAGCAATGGAATGATTAAACATCCATGATAGCTCAGATCAAATAAAATTCTTCTAAATCTTATCTACCCTATTTCAAAGTTTCACGACTTTGCCAGACATGTTATATTGACATACTTAAATTCTTCTGTGAAAGGTGTGGAACCTGCCCTTGATAAATGATATCAACGAGGCTTCCGAATGGAGAAGCAATATCAACAAAGCTTCTGGATGGAGAAGCTACATCAAAAAAGCGTCCGAGAGAGAAGCACATCAAACAATGCTTCCATAGAGAGAGAAGCCACAACAAACAAAAACCTTCCATAAGAGGAACATCAAACAAAGCTTCCAGAGAGAGAAACAAACAAACATAACCTCCTAAAAGAGAGAGTCAAACAAAGACTCCAGGAGAGAAGCAACAAAGAAAGCTTCCAAGAAGATAAGCCACAAAGTTACACCTCCACCTAGCGGGGTCACTTCCTAAGTGGAGCTAACAAACAAAGTTACATCTCCACCTAGTGGAGTCGCCTCCTAAGTGGGGCTAACAGCCGAAGTTACATCTCCACCTAGTGGATTCGCCTCCTAAGTGGGGCTAACAGCCAAAGTTACATTTCCACCTTATGGAGTCGCCTTCTAAGTGAGGCTAACACCCCCTACAAATTATAATACCCCTAAGCGGGACTAGTAATTCCCACATCTTCCCATATAAAGGGACCAGTGTTGCTCTCTTAGAGAGCATTCATTCATTTGCATGTCCTATGGGTTAGGAATAAGACTAGACGTTAGATACCCAAAAGTTAAGAAATTGAGAGAAACATTCACTGAACGACTAATCATCTCAGGATAAGGTTAATTTATGATAAATGTAGTCCTCTACATATACACACTCGGAGATTACTTCTTGGAATATTTAAGACTCTTTCTTCCAAATGTTCTCTGAGCGAGCCTTTAACAACGCGGATTTTCAGAACCAATTTGAAATTTTTATTTTTGCTATTTTAATGGATTTTGGATATCTAAAATGATCTATTTCAAAAAATAACGACTAAAATTTTATTTAAAATGAAGTTAGAACGTATAAATTTATTTAATTATAAAACAAGCCTGAAATGGCATGGTAGTTTGAAATTTTGATTTTAAATTTCAATTGAGAGTACAAAATTCAAAATAAATCGGATTTCAGTAAAATCAGAAATATTTAAATTTGTTTAATTATATCTTTCTAATAAATGTAAGAAACTGAGATTTCACTTTATAAATTGTAAGTTATGTCCGGTTTAAAATTCAAAATAGTCACTATGGAATTTATATATATTTTAATATAATATATAGCCCTTAAAAATAGGCATTTTGCAAACGACCTCCGTTTTCGACGAAACCACTTTTGTTGGATCCAGAATGTCAAATTATAGCTAGATTCCAGTTATCATAATTTTTGGAATTAATATGTGAGCGCAGTAAATTTAAATGTGTTTTCAATTTAAATTTGAATTAAATCGACCAGTTAAAAAGGCCATTTTTCAAACGGTCTCCAAATTCGACGAAATTAGTTTTGTTGAAACCGTATTTGAAAAACATAGCTAGATTTATTTTTCTTTAATTTTTGGAGCTAGTATGTGGCCGTGCACAACAAATTGTGAATCGATCAGCCATTTAAGCCAGAAACAAAGCTTTCTGAGCAAACGGACTCGGAATTCGACGAAACTAGTTTTATTTGGACCGTATCATCAAGACATAGCAGTATGTAAATTTTCATCGCAAACGGATTTCATGTGTGACCGTGGCATCGATAAATGTTGATTGAAGACAACGCTAATTAAAGAAATAAAAAAAAATAACATACCCCACAATATAACATCTTTTCCTCTTCCCAAACCCTCACTTCTTCTTCTTCCTTGGGAAAAGAATGCAGCAGCCTTTTTCCACTCTCCAGTCGTTTTGCAAAAAAGCCCCTGAAACTAAATAATTTATATCTCCCAAACCATAAGGAGATAGGCCATGAAATTTTGTGAATTTCTAGAGAATGAAGAGAGCTACTCATGCTCAAAATTTGATGGTGATTGGGATTGTGATCTGGACGAAATTGAGCTCGAAGTGCAGCAGGTCGATTTTCGTATTTTTGTTGCTGCGGGACCTAGAGACTTAGGTCGAGCGGTTTGGAGGGATGGTAGAGTGGAAGCATACAAAGGTTTTAGCGGTGGTCACATGGTCCTATGTGGCCGGAGTTGGCCGAAATGTCAATTTTATTGGAGGGGTGCTGAAAACGGGATAGTCGCAAAGATGAGCAATTTCCCGTCGATCCATGCATTTCCAGGCAAAGTGACTAAAGAGAAAATTGTCCGACAGGTCGAGACCAAGCCACTGCCAAAATTTGGTGGCATTTTGTGCATGGAGGCAGCCGCAGCACTAAGATGAATGAAAACTGCAGTTTTTGGTGCAACTATAGATCGTGGGGCCCACGTGGTGAACTGGAGGGGGAGACCACCAGGCGTGGAAAAAGGGAGAGAAGCCAGAGAGAATGGCGTTGGTTTCGTGCAATTCTGTCTTACGGTTTGGCCATGACGAGCATTTTAATTTGAGGGTGTCGTTTGGAGAAGAAGGTGAATAGTGACCTTATTATTTAAATAATATTTCATGTTCGTATATTAATATCTTTTTTCCACGAACTACAAATCGCTTGAATCAGGATTCTTTGCGATCGTGGAGTCGAGAGCTTCGTAACAAACTAACCGGATCCAAATTGGAGCTTGTTTGAATTTGGGTCAAATTTAAATCCAAACGGTACCAAAACCGTCAATTAAAGACTGACTGAGTGGAAACCAAAGGTGAGAACACCTTCTCAATCAATATATTTTACAGTTAAATATATACTAGGATGTAGACGAGGCTTATTAGCCCCTGATACCATTTATTGTACAAACCATGGTTGTTTGTTTGGATTGAATTGACTGTATTGTGTTTACTGAATGTATGAACTATATAAAATACTTTTGTGTTGAAATAAATATTTTATCGTTAAAAATATAATTTTTAACATGTATATGAATGAAAATAAATATTCATTTATAAATCGAACAATTTGTTTATGTACACTCATTTGTCTAATATTGATTGGGACGATATATTTTACACATCGCCCAACTGCACAAATAAAAATCTGTATGTGTTCATTTAAACCCCACAAGGGTATTGGGATGATATTTGACATACACTAATCCCAATTGTTTAGTTGTACGTCAATCGATTGGTTAACAGACTGTTGTAAGCGCTAATTATTTATGTTTAATGCTTATGCAGTTGTGTAATGCACTTTGGATGATGGTTGATTGTGTATCATTATTGTTGTATACATGTGTTGTATGAAATCCATATAAATAACATTATATGGTAATTGACTGTGCTTGATTCCAATTTAGAAGAAAAGAATATTTTAAAATAATGAATATTTTAAAATAACGAATACTTTAAAATAATATTTAGTAAAGGATTAAAAATGTGATTTTGATGTCTGATTTTGGATGGACATGGAAATATTGAAATGTGTGAAGCCGTGTTGATTAGATATGCGCCATTTTAACGCGAACGATATTTATATCGATTTTATTCATTTTTATAATAAATATCGAAAAGGAAAAGATTTCAGAATCTGATACTTTGGAAACATTATCATTTGTATATTAATGATAAGAAATATTCAATTTTGATTTAAAATCGAAATGAAAGTGGGAATCGATATTAAAACGAATTTATAAAAGGTTCCTTTTTTCACAAGTTCCTATTAAGTTTCAAAAATAGGCCCACATCCGATCCAACTTTTCATGTAAATTAGGTCCCTAGTTTTCAAAAATAGGTAAAAAAATCACGAAAATTCATTATTAAATAAAACATGTTCATGCCAAAAAATTCAAGTGGAAAAACAATCGAAAACCACATCAAAACCCAAAATAACACAAAATCAGCGAAACAACAGGTTTTTGCATCAAAAAATGCACCTATTCTTAAATAGTTGCATACATTCATGCTTATATTTCAGCCTTTCGCCCAACTGCAGTATAAATGCATACATGTATGCAGCTAAAAAGCATTATACGCATCCTTTTGTGCATATATTCAAATCTGGTCTGTTTTTCCGAGCATTCGCCGTTTTCAGACATTGTTGCATGCATCTATACATAATACATGCATACATTCATGCGCATATTAAGAAGTCGTCGTCTCTTTTAAATTTATTGCACACATGCATGCATATATACAAAAAAGTTGCATTCAAGTATGCAACTTTTTGTAATACGTGAA
The DNA here is from genome assembly GCA_030737875.1 of Allium sativum. Lineage (NCBI taxonomy): Eukaryota > Viridiplantae > Streptophyta > Magnoliopsida > Asparagales > Amaryllidaceae > Allium > Allium sativum. Next base: position 6,843,361 of record CM060926.1, on the reverse strand, counting down.
CCTCGGTTCAACTTCCCTTTTAAATTTGATGCACACATGCATGCATATATATAGAATAGTTGCATTCATGTATGCAACTCTTCGTTACACGTGAATCTCAGTTCAACTTTGTGTGCATACATGTATGCAGTTATTTGCTAATAGTTGCATACATATATGCACATATTGGTCCATATTTTCAATACATATACACTATATGAAAATAGCATGTATGTATGCTACTATAGGCAATAGTTGCACAGAAGTATGCAACTTTTTTTTTTTTTTTTTTTTGCGATTCTTCAGGGAATATTTCCTATTTTTTGGATTTTTTTAAAGATCATAGCGCATTTTTTTTGGGTCAGAAATGGAAAAACACGTAACATTGCATGGCAAGAGGCGGAAGGGGTTGGAAATTATGGGCGGCACCTTAAAATAGGGACCGGAAACGCAAGTAAACATTGACTGGATGTGGCGTGAATTAAGTTTCATTTTAGGGATGTGAGCCTAATTTTCACTTTATAAAATACATTTTAAATAGAAATCGATGAAATATATATAATATTATATATATATATATATAGTGGCCTGAATAGAAGGCGCCACACCGCGACCGTTCGCGAATTTTGACAATTGACTTCGAATTGACATTACGGGAGATCCGACCGTCGGATTCTCCTAAAACTAGAACCATTGGGTTCGTATCGAAAAGCACTTTCCAATGAATATAAGAGATCTGAAATCTAATGGTTGGATTTGGAATTAGGTCCAAATCAAATTCGGAAAAGGTCGCTGTAAGTGCAGTTCGATGGCCATTTATGGAAATCAACTTAAAGGGCCTTAATAAAATTATTAAAAATATTGATAACTTGTGTAAAATCATAATAAATGATTTGGAAAGAATTGGGATGAAAAGAATTCCAAGTTTGTAAAGATAAAAATATATTTTTATCAAAATGAACTAGTTATTAACTAGAATAATAATCCAATATTTTTAAAGAAATAAAATGAATTTGTAAAAAGGATTTTAATATAACCAGAATTTTCCAATGTATAAATTGGAATGGAATGGAAATAATCTTAAAAATATTTCGATATTGAATTCCGTGGTTATACGGATATTGTTATAGGAATTTGGAAGATACAGATATTGTTATTCCCAATATGATATCCGTTGGTTTAAGAATTTGATATTGAATATAAGCCGATATAATTTCTATTCAGAGCCTTATATTTAATATTAAATTGGATTTTGCGTTTGTCATGAACGGTGTCTTAAATAACATTGTTATCAAACCCAATTGAGAAAAGAATAAATCTTTTAATTAAGATTTAATGAAGTTTTCCAATTAACTAATATTTAATTAGAACTGAACTGAAATTGGACTTTAGGTTTGTCGTGAATGGTGTCTTAAATAACACTATTCTTAAGCCCCGTGTGAAAAGAATAAATCTTTTAATTATGATTATTGGAGTTTCTAGTTATATTAAGCAACTGGAATAAAAAAGAATGTGAATTAGGTTTATTGTGAACTGTGTTTTTAACGACATATGTTCTTTCACCCGATTTGCAGTGAAACGTGATTTGGAATATATAAATCTTTTATCAATATTTAATGGAAATTTCCAAAGTAAAGTTTTCCAATTTAATAAAATAAATTGGAATGGAATGGAATTCGATTTGGTAATAATCGAAGTGAGCTTCTGTGGAGGACGACTGTTAATATATATGGAATTTAAAAGACTTTGTCGTTATTCCATTTATATTATTAGTCGGATACGGAAACTGATATCAATTATATATATTGATCTATTTTTCGTGAAGATTCCATAATTAAAGGAATGTGATTTTGGGTTTATAGTGAACTGTGTTTTAAATGACATTAGTTAGTTAACCCACTAACGATAGGATTTCATGTCTAACATTGTATTTCGGACTATATTGTTGATCTCTGCTAAATATATATCTGTTTGGTGGTGAAGAATTTATTCTCTTGCTTAACACCCTTATCTGAGATGTACGAGCTCAGCGGTTATATATCGGCAAAGATCAATGGTACGATGTAGATTGTCGATGCGGCATGTTTGATTTCCCAAAGTTAAATAATCATTAGTATTGATTTCTGGGAAGATTAAAACTAAGTGGAGTTTTAATGAATCTTTAATTAGATTGAAATGTGAATGTTATAATTTGAATTATTAAATTTGGGAAATGGTCGAGAATGGAGTATCACCAGTTTTGCTCCAAGCGATAGTTAAATCTTTAATAAGATTTGAATGGGAAATGGTAAATAATTTTTATTGATAACACTATGGTGTTAGATATGGAGTATTACCAGTTTTTCTCCATGGGATAAATAGGTTGGGATTGGGAAATTAAACAAATGATTACTTCGGTAAGGTGCGCTAATCCTGACTAGTTTGGATAGATCTTAATTTGGTTTGAATTGATATCCAAGGGAGGATTAAAGAATAAATTTAAAGAATTTATCTTTGATAAAATTAATGGGAACCTTTCGCAATGGATATGAATATTTAATAAAAAATATATTCAGAATTGGAATGAGGCGCATGTTGTGTTTTATAGCACTTGATTATAAAATACGTGAATTATTCGGAAAGGCCGGGTTTATACCCATTCTGAATAATTAATTTGATGATAAGTCAACGATGAAGACGGTGGTTGAAGACCAGAGGTCTTCACATCATTTGGATGATTACTGATGTCTTGATTGGGTTGTACACCCAAGACAAGGTAATAAGTGGTGATCGTCCAGACGTACTTGGAGATCGACTGGATATGCATGGACCTCTCTCCTGTATTGGACATATGGGATGAGGAATAACGTGCCTTCGGTTTCGTTCAGACCCAGAATGAACTGATAAATGGATGTGTGTCTGACATTGGATTTTATTATGTGTTGATTGATCTCTATTAAATATATATTTTTTTGGTGGCGGAGAATTTATTCTCTTGCTTAACACCCTTCTCTGAGATGTATGAGCTCAGAGGTTCTATATCGATAGACATCAGTCGCATGGCGTGAATTGCCTATGTGGCATGATGAGATTCAAATGGTCAAGGCTTCTGTTGAAAAGCAGAGTCTTGTGGGATGATCAAAGCATGATTTTAATATAGCATAGCTTTGTGTATATCGTAAATTCACGAGACTCACACTTCGGTATGAGTCAAAAAGGGATATGGGACAGCAGAGAGTGCATGACGTTTCTTTCTAGCTATGGGTGGTGTCATGGTACATTGCCCAAACATTTATTATATTTTTACCTATGTGGATGATGGATAGCGAGGCGCCTCAGATATATCTGTTACTACGGAGCCGATGGATAGGTCCTATAGGACCGGGAAACGTGTGTTCAGAAATTACCAATCCTCAAACGTAAAACTGGACCAGCCCTGCATGATCCAAGGGTTGCCCAGAGTGTGTAGTCCTGAGACATTTGCTAGAGTGTCTCGAAGCAGTTAGGTGTACTTCCCTTGCCTCGACTCATGACGGAAATCCAATTTCCAATACGTGACATTTCAGTTTTAGTGTAAACCTATATGGCGACATAGTAGCATGGGATACTATGCCGTCTATGATTGATACATTTATATTTGAAGCTGTTTTTACACTATACACTTATTATAGTATCAAATGATTTGTTTTAAACGTATCAAGCATGTTTGACTATTATAAGGGAAAACCCTATCCTCCAGCTTGCGTTGCATTGTGTGATCGGACCTGGGACTTATAATAGCTTCATTTTTTTCAAAAAGCAAAGCGTTGTTTGTTTTATGCACTGGTATTCTTGGGAGGAAACCTGTTCCGTGTTATACGGCGTGGCCCCTTGATTTACTTTTAAAGTAAAAGATTTAATAACTGTTTTAGTTCTCACACCAGTCACATGACTTGAAACGACCCGCAAATCCATGCTATCTGAGTTGACTGAATACACCACACGTCCAACCCAAATAACACAGAAATACGACTCATTATTAGAAAGAAGTTAGAGGATGAGAAATAGAAAGAAAGAAATATTAGAATAGAAGAAAAACGAAGATCACAACTCACAGCGGAACGAATAAAATAGATTATATAACATAACTTTTGAAATACAAATCAGTAACTTTATATACATACCATCATCAGAGCACAACAGTCATTTCTGGAACAGTTATAAACACCTGTTTCCAGATACAAACAAGGTCCACAGCGGAATATATGATAGCCTATAGCTAACCGGTGAAGCCTCCTGCTTCCAGCTCCTTCAAGTGAATCTGTGAAATCCTGACTACTTGACTGCCCGTACAAATTTGGGCACCCAAGAGTTTAGGGAAAACAAAACAAAATAAACTCTGGGTCAGTCATGGGACTGGTGTGAGTAAACTCCAACCACTTGTTTAACTTTCAAAACTCTTTTTCGAAAGAAAAGATAATAGTAAGACCAGCCCACACATAAACACGGACGGTTTTTTTTTTTTACCTTACTATAACCCAAAACACTTTGATACGAAAATCCAGTGATATTATAATAATGTCTACATCAAGTAAATAACCAAGTAGCAGAACGCTTGCATCTCACGCTCCACATATATATTATATAAAATCAAAAACCGCATGGCGCTTATTGGAGATTGGGTTTCCAACATGACAAGGTATGGAACCACCTTCCGATGATGTATCTCTAGAGAGGAATACACTGGGTTCAACAAGAACATCTTGTAACCCGGCCCACACATGACCGACCACTCATTTCGCTTGAGTGTATCGAATGTATATCACCAACGGTTGGACTCAAACCACCGTTTCCCGAATGGGCAGAATCGATAGATTTAGAAACAAAGGGAATTTCTCTAGATAGGTGATTATACACCCTAATGGGTGCGACCCACATAGCCATGCTGCCTGCCCGATTTTTGTCCTTTCCCGGTTGTTGAGGCCTGAGGCTACGAATACTTACCATTCATTGATAGCACAATCACTTTGAATGCCACATCGTCAGATCCGTTAATCACTAATTGATTTGCACAAATATTCTGGATATTATGCTAAGGGATAAATCCGTTGCAACCATATACATTCATACAGACCAACCCATTTGATCATTGGAAATACTCTGTCAGACATTCGTCCATATACGTTCGTTCTGGGATTGAACGAAAACCGAAGGCACTATTTCTATTACTAGAAAAGCCCTTGCACTTCACTCCGTCTTCAATATATTCAGCATACTTGGTTCGCAACGCTTATGCCGATACGGAGTGGTTCTTCGGATAATAATCCAACCGGTCTCTCCATATTGACAACGATGGTCAAAAACTTCGATAGTCTGTGATTTAACTATCGAATAAAAACAAGTGTTCATCCAACATATCAAACAAATCACTGGGCTCTTTAATTAATATTTCATTAATTAAACCACTTCTCTAATTTCTCTATCAATATTTGTTAACCAAATATTTTCAATAATCATCTCGGCCTCTTATGCCATTTGGAAAACGTTTCTAAATATCAACTTCTTTTATTTTCTATATATTAGAAAAATCTCTATTTGCAATTGGAAACAATTCCAATCACTTATCTCTATCCCTTTTTGCTTACAACATTCGATTTTTATATTCACTTTACTTTCGAATTCAATATGTCGATACAATGATTTCAAATTATCAAAATATCTTAAAAATATTCTAACTCCTTAAATTTCCGGAAAAATTCGCCATAACCTCCCCTGTATCGGGAGCATCGGGAAATTTCAAATAGCTTTCCCGGTCCTTCTAATCTCAAAAAGAAAAAGAAGAAGCCAAGCGGCTAGCCGATACGGCGCATAAAACTCATATATGAATTTAAACATGTACCTTTTGTCGAGCACATTATTTATATACCTGCATTATTCTTGTCCCATCCTGTCTCCTGTATGTCTATACCTGTCAAATTTATTTCAACTTGACACACTCGTTTTGACCGAACTCATTAATTAACTCGTTAATTAACTCGTTGGTCTATTTCACTTGTTTATTGGAATATAACATATTTCAAATATATTCCAACATACTTATCAAATAATTGAATTCAAATTTCAATTTTTGTTCTATATTCGATTTCGAATATATATTTACAATCCCAAATTTTCACTCTTCAAAGTTCGACCTTAGTTCAAACTCAATTAACTAATTCTCCTTTGATTTAGTTAATTCTATTCAATAATCAAAAATATGATTATTGTTTCAAAAATCATCTTCTTTACTTCACTTGAGTCCATATTTATTTTCTAACTCAAGTCTAGATTTTTAAATGGCAATCCGGATTTTTATTTGCTTAAAAATCCCAATATTTATATATAAAATCCATTATGGTTTATAATGGTTTATGGCGCTGCTTTTCTAAAAATTTGATTTTGACATAACTCAAAATCTATACGACGAAATTCAGATTTTTCTCTTTCATTAGAAAACTATTATCAAACTGGTCCTGACGTTTCTTGTTTCAAAGAATTTCGACCCCAATTGAGTTCTGTATACTCAATTGAAGTTCGAGTCGCTATTTTTCGGACTGCAGCGCTGCGGCGAGTTCGTTTTAATTATATTTATATATATAAACTTCTTAAACTTCTTAAAATGAATTCAACTTTATTTAATTCTATTTGAATTCCTTGATTCAAATTCCAATCTCACTTTGAATTCCATATTCAAATTTCAATCCCTTTTCTATTTGATATTCAAATTCAATACTTAAATTTCTATTTGAATTCCCTATATTCAAATTCAATACTTGAATTCATTTGAATTCTCTTATTCAAACTCTATATTTAAATTCCATTTGAACTGCTATATCCCAATTTCTATATTTGAATTCTATTGAAATTCAAATATTCAAACTCCTTTTTTAAATTCTATATTCAAAGTTCCATAGTTTAAAAACCCATTTGAATTCCATATTCAAATCCCATAGATTAAATCCTATTTGAATTCGATTTGAATCTCTTATATTCAAATTTCATTTCCCATTTCCATTTGAATTTTAATATTCAAATTCATTTCCAATCCCTTTTGAATTTTAATATTCAAACTTATTTTTAACACCATTTGAATTTCTTCACTCAAATCCATTTGAATTACCTTGCATTCAAATTCCATTTCAAGACCATTTGGATTTCCTATTTACTTTGAAATCCTATTTGAAATTCTATTTCCAATTCTACTTTGAAAATCCTATTTCAAAGTTTATTTCAAATTCTATTTTTGAAATTCTACCTTCAAATCTCTATTTGAATTTCTTTATTCGAATTCCTGTTCAAATTTAATACTTGAATTTTTATTCAAGTCTCTATTCAAATTTCATATTTGAATTCCAATTCAAATCTCTATTCAAATTTCATATTTCAAATTCTTCTTTGGAATTCTATATTTCAAATTCTATTCAATTCTTCTTTGAAATTCCATATTTTCAAATTCAATTCAATTCTTCTTTGAAATTCCATATTTCAAAGCCTGTTTCTATTTGAACTCTTATATCCAATTTCTTTAAACAAGTCTCGACTTCAATTCCTTTTGAAATCGATATTTCTATTTTCCTTTGAAGATAGATTTCCCATTCCAATTTCACACTTGTACTTCTATTTCTGAATTATCACATGATAATTCTTTTCTCCTCATTTTATAACTTCGTTATAAAAGAACGATTTATAAACTTCGTTTATAAAGGAACTACTTGTTATATTTTTCCATTAAAAATTCAAATTCTATTTAAAAATAGAATTCTCCCTTTTTAGATCCCAGATATCCTTCCACGATATTTTTAAATATCATTACTTAAGCCCAGTGATAAAACACACAAAGCAACCAATTATTTATTTTTCTAACACATCATATATAACAATATATATGCAAACAAATAAACAAACAGATAATATATTTTTGAGGAATCCAGTTGGATTCCTCCAACCTGTTTTCCTGCATCCACAGATGTTAGCACATAAATAATACCCATTCTGCTTCGTGGCAGAATATCGCGGTATAGAAGGTCATCCACTAATCATAGCGTGGGGCGTATAGGGTAATCATCCGCTATGAAACTGCGGGCATCCGCTAATGAGACTGCGGGAATCCAACCAATCAACAACCCAATATATATATATATATATATATATATATAGCCTAAATAACTAATATATATAAAACAGCCAGAAAATATTCACACAAGCAACAAACAATTATTTTTAACGAAATAAAAATAATTAAAAATAAAAGGTGAGTGAGATTTACTCACCAGATTTTTCGTTGCAATCCATACTGATTTCAATCCAGTTCCAGCTAATTTCCTTGCGCATATATTATCTCCTTGATCCCAACATACTTTTGTTTCGTTTGTTTCTGTTATTGTATGAAATATAGGCGGATGTTTCAATATTTAAATCAAATTACTTTTAATACACTAATTACTGTTACTAGTGGGTTAATGATCTAGTTAAATGTTTAAATAAATTTAAACGCCCCATTATAAAATAAAAAGGGTTATAGTAAATTAAATTAAGAATTTAATTACCTAAATCCTGCTGTAACATTAGCCATCTTTTGTTTTACTTCCTTCGAACTTGCTTCCAGTTCATCACCCACTGACATGAACTTCGATCTTCCCATTTACTGGCTTGCAAAAATCCACCTGAAACTCACGCAGGGTCCTCAGCACTGCATCAGGACTTCGGTTAACACCAGAAAGGGAAAAACCCAAACAGGAATTTCCACGCATAGCTCACAAACTCCCCTTTTTAGATCGCCTTCCTTGCTGCTAGAAATCGATCGCCCCTCCAAACTCCATGTTAGAACCCCCTTCTGAACCCCGCGAGACTTGCCCTAGACCACCATAGCCAATCGCGGCTTCACTCACAAATTAAAAACCCTAGATTGAAATGTTCGAACCCGAGCTACTAGTTTTTGCGCGACATTCGATGGCGCCAAACTGAACATGAGTGACCTACACGCGCACCTCTTTCTCTATTCATCGAATCGATTTCGTGATTGTTGAGCTCAGAAGCCATGCGATTTTGATTGTATCTGCTGTTCGATTTGCGAATCGAATTCGAAAGTGGTTATATATATAAGGTGGAAATCGAATTGTTTGAGTAGGAAATCAGAGGAAGCATCGGCCATTTTTATTTGTTGATTTCTGAAGCTTCGGTCTTAACTGAGGAACAAATGGTAAAAGCAGTGAAGTAGTCGTTGTTTTTATAGGGAAGAACAGGGAGCAGAAAGTACTGGCCATTAATTTGATGTTTCCCTGATGACGAAGAGGGGAGACAGAAAATTGTGCTCGAGAAGAAAATAGCTGCATGATTTTTACAAGTTAGGGTGGCGTTAGGAGTAGGTCGGCTACTGATGTAAATTTTTATTTTTATTTTACTTTAATTAAATTGTCTGGCGGTCCTTTAATTTAAAACCCTGTACCGCTATTTTTTTTTTTTCGTGACAACCGACATCTCCAATATTACAACGTTACTTTGAACTCTGTGATTTGATATTGAAATTTAAATTCGAATGTAAATATAAACGGCCATATTAAATTGATAATTCAATATAAAATATCATTTATATTATCAACTAAATATTTAAAACAATATTAAATATTTAAAATAAATTATTCAAAAATCTGGGTCGTTACATTCTTCCCCTCTTAAAATAATTTCGTCCTCGAAATTGCTAAGGTAGGAAAATGGTACGAATCCATTACTTTTCAAAACCTTACCTATGTTGAAACTCCACTCCTCATATTTCAACAAATTAGCTCCAACCAAAACTTTTGGTCTTCACACATTAAATTCGAATGATCTACGATCAATCCATTTATATCCAATCTATATTCCATTAAACCTATTCAAATCGATTTTTGATCAATTCATTCACTTCGACCCATTTAACTTGTTAAGTTAAATTTCAATTCCAGAATTCAAATCCCTGTGTTTTCTTTCCAAATTCTTTTGAAATCCCATAAATATATACATATATTTATTTTCATTTCAAATCCAAAACATTTGAATTCTTCTCAAAACAACATGTTTTCTTTCAAAACAAATTTCCATCAAAAACTTTTCTAAGGTAGCAATCCATCACTTAGAAACTTGAAAATGAACACTGATGATGTTGCAATCATCATCAGAATTATTTCCCAGCCACTGAAGTGAGTTCAGTGCTTTATTATTTCAAAATCTATCTAAAATGATTTTCTTTCAAATCCTTTTAAAACAAATCTATATTATTTTAATATACTTTGAAAAATATTATTCAACTTCCCAGGATTTTGAATTCTTAATTCTGGTTTGAATTTAATTCTAATTCATCTCATTTGTATATTTAATCCCTATACAAATTCTATTCTGGTTATAAATAACCATTCCAATTTTATAATCTCATTTGATTATAAAATCAACATCCAACACATCCATATAATAATAATTCTAGAAAATTATCCTTTCTATATCAAAATAGAAATTTTGGGTAAAATTATTTCATTTACCCTCTTTAAAACAATACTGTGTCGAATTTCTCTGTCCCAGTGTTTAGAAATCCCTATCGACTTCGTGGCGTCCCACGATTCGACCAGAATTCATAAACCACTCAACAGACAAGCCAACACAATATAAAATAATTTTTTATATCAACTAACAAATACGCTCTCTCATATATACACTCAAATCATTCTAGGGTACTACTGACCCTATCTCTAATGAGCACATGCCACACAAGCCTAGGTATTCGCTCAACCTAAGCTCTGATACCAACTGAAACGACCCGCAAATCCATGCTATCTGAGTTGACTGAATACACCACACGTCCAACCCAAATAACACAGAAATACGACTCATTATTAGAAAGAAGTTAGAGGATGAGAAATAGAAAGAAAGAAATATTAGAATAGAAGAAAAACGAAGATCACAACTCACAGCGGAACGAATAAAATAGATTATATAACATAACTTTTGAAATACAAATCAGTAACTTTATATACATACCATCATCAGAGCACAACAGTCATTTCTGGAACAGTTATAAACACCTGTTTCCAGATACAAACAAGGTCCACAGCGGAATATATGATAGCCTATAGCTAACCGGTGAAGCCTCCTGCTTCCAGCTCCTTCAAGTGAATCTGTGAAATCCTGACTACTTGACTGCCCGTACAAATTTGGGCACCCAAGAGTTTAGGGAAAACAAAACAAAATAAACTCTGGGTCAGTCATGGGACTGGTGTGAGTAAACTCCAACCACTTGTTTAACTTTCAAAACTCTTTTTCGAAAGATAAGATAATAGTAAGACCAGCCCACACATAAACACGGACGTTTTTTTTTTTTTTTTTTTACCTTACTATAACCCAAAACACTTTGATACGAAAATCCAGTGATATTATAATAATGTCTACATCAAGTAAATAACCAAGTAGCAGAACGCTTGCATCTCACGCTCCACATATATATTATATAAAATCAAAAACCGCATGGCGCTTATTGGAGATTGGGTTTCCAACATGACAAGGTATGGAACCACCTTCCGATGATGTATCTCTAGAGAGGAATACACTGGGTTCAACAAGAACATCTTGTAAGCCGGCCCACACATGACCGACCACTCATTTCGCTTGAGTGTATCGAATGTATATCACCAACGGTTGGACTCAAACCACCGTTTCCCGAATGGGCAGAATCGATAGATTTAGAAACAAAGGGAATTTCTCTAGATAGGTGATTATACACCCTAATGGGTGCGACCCACATAGCCATGCTGCCTGCCCGATTTTTGTCCTTTCCCGGTTGTTGAGGCCTGAGGCTACGAATACTTACCATTCATTGATAGCACAATCACTTTGAATGCCACATCGTCAGATCCGTTAATCACTAATTGATTTGCACAAATATTCTGGATATTATGCTAAGGGATAAATCCGTTGCAACCATATACATTCATACAGACCAACCCATTTGATCATTGGAAATACTCTGTCAGACATTCGTCCATATACGTTCGTTCTGGGATTGAACGAAACCGAAGGCACTATTTCTATTACTAGAAAAGCCCTTGCACTTCACTCCGTCTTCAATATATTCAGCATACTTGGTTCGCAACGCTTATGCCGATACGGAGTGGTTCTTCGGATAATAATCCAACCGGTCTCTCCATATTGACAACGATGGTCAAAAACTTCGATAGTCTGTGATTTAACTATCGAATAAAAATAAGTGTTCATCCAACATATCAAACAAATCACTGGGCTCTTTAATTAATATTTCATTAATTAAACCACTTCTCTAATTTCTCTATCAATATTTGTTAACCAAATATTTTCAATAATCATCTCGGCCTCTTATGCCATTTGGAAAACGTTTCTAAATATCAACTTCTTTTATTTTCTATATATTAGAAAAATCTCTATTTGCAATTGGAAACAATTCCAATCACTTATCTCTATCCCTTTTTGCTTACAACATTCGATTTTTATATTCACTTTACTTTCGAATTCAATATGTCGATACAATGATTTCAAATTATCAAAATATCTTAAAAATATTCTAACTCCTTAAATTTCCGGAAAAATTCGCCATAACCTCCCCTGTATCGGGAGCATCGGGAAATTTCAAATAGCTTTCCCGGTCCTTCTAATCTCAAAAAGAAAAAGAAGAAGCCAAGCGGCTAGCCGATACGGCGCATAAAACTCATATATGAATTTAAACATGTACCTTTTGTCGAGCACATTATTTATATACCTGCATTATTCTTGTCCCATCCTGTCTCCTGTATGTCTATACCTGTCAAATTTATTTCAACTTGACACACTCGTTTTGACCGAACTCATTAATTAACTCGTTAATTAACTCGTTGGTCTATTTCACTTGTTTATTGGAATATAACATATTTCAAATATATTCCAACATACTTATCAAATAATTGAATTCAAATTTCAATTTTTGTTCTATATTCGATTTCGAATATATATTTACAATCCCAAATTTTCACTCTTCAAAGTTCGACCTTAGTTCAAACTCAATTAACTAATTCTCCTTTGATTTAGTTAATTCTATTCAATAATCAAAAATATGATTATTGTTTCAAAAATCATCTTCTTTACTTCACTTGAGTCCATATTTATTTTCTAACTCAAGTCTAGATTTTTAAATGGCAATCCGGATTTTTATTTGCTTAAAAATCCCAATATTTATATATAAAATCCATTATGGTTTATAATGGTTTATGGCGCTGCTTTTCTAAAAATTTGATTTTGACATAACTCAAAATCTATACGACGAAATTCAGATTTTTCTCTTTCATTAGAAAACTATTATCAAACTGGTCCTGACGTTTCTTGTTTCAAAGAATTTCGACCCCAATTGAGTTCTGTATACTCAATTGAAGTTCGAGTCGCTATTTTTCGGACTGCAGCGCTGCGGCGAGTTCGTTTTAATTATATTTATATATATAAACTTCTTAAAATGAATTCAACTTTATTTAATTCTATTTGAATTCCTTGATTCAAATTCCAATCTCACTTTGAATTCCATATTCAAATTTCAATCCCTTTTCTATTTGATATTCAAATTCAATACTTAAATTTCTATTTGAATTCCCTATATTCAAATTCAATACTTGAATTCATTTGAATTCTCTTATTCAAACTCTATATTTAAATTCCATTTGAACTGCTATATCCCAATTTCTATATTTGAATTCTATTGAAATTCAAATATTCAAACTCCTTTTTAAATTCTATATTCAAAGTTCCATAGTTTAAAAACCCATTTGAATTCCATATTCAAATCCCATAGATTAAATCCTATTTGAATTCGATTTGAATCTCTTATATTCAAATTTCATTTCCCATTTCCATTTGAATTTTAATATTCAAATTCATTTCCAATCCCTTTTGAATTTTAATATTCAAACTTATTTTTAACACCATTTGAATTTCTTCACTCAAATCCATTTGAATTACCTTGCATTCAAATTCCATTTCAAGACCATTTGGATTTCCTATTTACTTTGAAATCCTATTTGAAATTCTATTTCCAATTCTACTTTGAAAATCCTATTTCAAAGTTTATTTCAAATTCTATTTTTGAAATTCTACCTTCAAATCTCTATTTGAATTTCTTTATTCGAATTCCTGTTCAAATTTAATACTTGAATTTTTATTCAAGTCTCTATTCAAATTTCATATTTGAATTCCAATTCAAATCTCTATTCAAATTTCATATTTCAAATTCTTCTTTGGAATTCTATATTTCAAATTCTATTCAATTCTTCTTTGAAATTCCATATTTTCAAATTCAATTCAATTCTTCTTTGAAATTCCATATTTCAAAGCCTGTTTCTATTTGAACTCTTATATCCAATTTCTTTAAACAAGTCTCGACTTCAATTCCTTTTGAAATCGATATTTCTATTTTCCTTTGAAGATAGATTTCCCATTCCAATTTCACACTTGTACTTCTATTTCTGAATTATCACATGATAATTCTTTTCTCCTCATTTTATAACTTCGTTATAAAAGAACTATTTATAAACTTCGTTTATAAAGGAACTACTTGTTATATTTTTCCATTAAAAATTCAAATTCTATTTAAAAATAGAATTCTCCCTTTTTAGATCCCAGATATCCTTCCACGATATTTTTAAATATCATTACTTAAGCCCAGTGATAAAACACACAAAGCAACCAATTATTTATTTTTCTAACACATCATATATAACAATATATATGCAAACAAATAAACAAACAGATAATATATTTTTGAGGAATCCAGTTGGATTCCTCCAACCTGTTTTCCTGCATCCACAGATGTTAGCACATAAATAATACCCATTCTGCTTCGTGGCAGAATATCGCGGTATAGAAGGTCATCCACTAATCATAGCGTGGGGCGTATAGGGTAATCATCCGCTATGAAACTGCGGGCATCCGCTAATGAGACTGCGGGAATCCAACCAATCAACAACCCAATATATATATATATATATATATAGCCTAAATAACTAATATATATAAAACAGCCAGAAAATATTCACACAAGCAACAAACAATTATTTTTAACGAAATAAAAATAATTAAAAATAAAAGGTGAGTGAGATTTACTCACCAGATTTTTCGTTGCAATCCATACTGATTTCAATCCAGTTCCAGCTAATTTCCTTGCGCATATATTATTTCCTTGATCCCAACATACTTTTGTTTCGTTTGTTTCTGTTATTGTATGAAATATAGGCGGATGTTTCAATATTTAAATCAAATTACTTAATACACTAATTACTGTTACTAGTGGGTTAATGATCTAGTTAAATGTTTAAATAAATTTAAACGCCCCATTATAAAATAAAAAGGGTTATAGTAAATTAAATTAAGAATTTAATTACCTAAATCCTGCTGTAACATTAGCCATCTTTTGTTTTACTGCCTTCGAACTTGCTTCTAGTTCATCACCCACTGACATGAACTTCGATCTTCCCATTTACTGGCTTGCAAAAATCCACCTGAAACTCACGCAGGGTCCTCAGCACTGCATCAGGACTTCGGTTAACACCAGAAAGGGAAAAACCCAAACAGGAATTTCCACGCATAGCTCACAAACTCCCCTTTTTAGATCGCCTTCCTTGCTGCTAGAAATCGATCACCCCTCCAAACTCCATGTTAGAACCCCCTTCTGAACCCCGCGAGACTTGCCCTAGACCACCATAGCCAATCGCGGCTTCACTCACAAATTAAAAACCCTAGATTGAAATGTTCGAACCCGAGCTACTAGTTTTTGCGCGACATTCGATGGCGCCAAACTGAACATGAGTGACCTACACGCGCACCTCTTTCTCTATTCATCGAATCGATTTCGTGATTGTTGAGCTCAGAAGCCATGCGATTTTGATTGTATCTGCTGTTCGATTTGCGAATCGAATTCGACAGTGGTTATATATATAAGGTGGAAATCGAATTGTTTGAGTAGGAAATCAGAGGAAGCATCGGCCATTTTTATTTGTTGATTTCTGAAGCTTCGGTCTTAACTGAGGAACAAATGGTAAAAGCAGTGAAGTAGTCGTTGTTTTTATAGGGAAGAACAGGGAGCAGAAAGTACTGGCCATTAATTTGATGTTTCCCTGATGACGAAGAGGGGAGACAGAAAATTGTGCTCGAGAAGAAAATAGCTGCGTGATTTTTACAAGTTAGGGTGGCGTTAGGAGTAGGTCGGCTACTGATGTAAATTTTTATTTTTATTTTACTTTAATTAAATTGTCTGGCGGTCCTTTAATTTAAAACCCTGTACCGCTATTTTTTTTTTTCGTGACAACCGACATCTCCAATATTACAACGTTACTTTGAACTCTGTGATTTGATATTGAAATTTAAATTCGAATGTAAATATAAACGGCCATATTAAATTGATAATTCAATATAAAATATCATTTATATTATCAACTAAATATTTAAAACAATATTAAATATTTAAAATAAATTATTCAAAAATCTGGGTCGTTACATGACTGACTTGGAGTTTATTGTTTTAACCTAAACTATGAGTGCCCCTATTTTCCAAATGGGTAGCTAGTAGTTGGGTTTCTGCAGATATTATATTCACAGGATCATGGATTTACCGTTGGAACTATACTCGGAAAGCTCTGTATCCGTGTATTTCCTACAGTTGTGTTATGTATTGATTTTCCACTGCTTTGTAATTTGAATCTCTGATATTTGTCAAATGTATATTATTTATTCATACCCTGTTATATTCTTGTACTCTGATGTAACTATTGTAATAAACAATGAAATGTTCTTCTGTTGTGTTCTGATTTGTCGTGTTCTCAACTCAATCCGGGCTTTCCTTTACAGGGAAGTTTGGGTTGTTTAAGTCAGTATCAGAGCTCTGGTTTACAGAGCTCGAGAACAAGACACATTAGAACCGAACGAAAGAATTCATCGGAAATTGGATTTGTAATATCCAATGCGAATGACTCGTTAGAGATGGGATCACTTGTATCCTAGAACGAGTGGGAAGAGTGTTATTTTTAAAATAAAAATGAAAACAAATTTTGTTTCGAAATTTTAAACCTTATTATACGTATTTGAATATTTTATTTTAAATTGATTTGGACCATCGAGTATATGGAGATTTCAATATACGTCTGATCCATGTGTATACGAAGCCTCGAATATACTGGATGGATATAGAATCACACTCTAGCCGCCCGGGAATGATTCTGATGATGGGGCCCCATCATCAGTGTTATTTTCGAGTTTCAAAAGTGGGATATCTATATATTTCCAATCGACTGGTATGAGAACCAAAACAAGATAGGGTTTATTATTTGTGATTTGACATCAACAATATGATTTTTGACTATATATAAAAATTATGAATTTGAAATGTTAACCAACTAATTGATTGCTGGTTGTGTAGTTTGATTAATAGTCCAATTAATAAAAAAATATTGGAATCATAAAACCAATAAGAGAAATGAAGGTAAATTTAGCCAAATCGAATCGAATTTTGAACTGAATTTAAAATTGATTGGAATTGCATACATGTACATATATATGTGTGAAAAGGTCATAGCATGGAAGCTAAGAAAAGGAATAAAATTGTATGCTTGACAAATAGGTAAATATTTACTGTATTTCTTGGGTTTGATGATTTTATGAGCCTCTTGGCGTTTTCTTTTTGTTTTGGATTGATGAGGGCCCTATGAGGCAAATTGCGGTTTTAAATATCAACCCGTACAAAGGAGGTTATGGAGAAATTTTTCAAAAATTTAGGGTGTTAGCAAAAATTTTGAAAAATTAATAAATTCTTAGAAACTGAAAAGTTGAAGAATGAAAGTTGAGTTGGTTAGTTAAACAACTTTCAGCTACGTTCCTTTTCGAGGACGAAAAGAATTTAAGTGAGGGAGATTGTAACAACCCGGATTTTCAGAACCAATTTAAAATTTTTATTTTTTCTATTTTAATGGATTTTGGATATCTAACATGATTTATTTTAAATAATAATGACTAAAAATTCATTTAAAAAGAAGTTAGAACATAGAAATTTATTTTAATTATAAAACGGCCCTGAAATGGCGTGGTAATTTGAAAATTCAATTTTAAATTTCAATTGAATGTACAGAATTCAAAATAAATCGGATTTCAGTAAAACCAGAAATATTTGAATCTATTTAATTATATATTTATAATGAATGTAAGAAACTGAGATTTCACTTTATAAATTGTAAGTTACATCCAGTTTAAAAATCAAAGTAGTCGCTATGGAATTTATATATTTTTTAATATAATATATAACCCTTAAAAATAGCCATTTTGCAAACAACCTCAGTTTTCGACGAAACCACTTCTGTTGGATCCGGAATGTCAAATTGTAGCAAGATTCCAATTCTCGTAATTTTTGGAATTAATATGTGAGCGCAGTAAATTTAAATGTGTTTTCAATTTAAATTTGAATTAACTCGACCAGTTAAAAAGACCATTTTTCAAACCATCTCCAAATTCGAAGAAATTAGTTTTGTTGAAACCATATTTGAAAAACATAGCTAGATTTATTTTTCTGTAATTTTTGTGGCTAGTACGTTGCCGTGCACAATAAATTGTGAATCAAACAGCCATTTAAGCCAGAAACAGAGCTTTCTGAGCAAACGGATTCGAAATTCGACGAAACCATTTTGTTGGTACTGTATCGTCAAGACATAGCTGCATGTCAATTTTCATCGCCAATGGAGTTCGTGTGTGGCCGTGGCATCGATAAACGTTGATTGAAAACAGCGCTAACTAAAGAAAAAAATTAGAAAATAACATACCCCACTATATAACATCTTTTCCTCTTCCCAAACCCTCACTTCTTCTTCTTCTTTGGTAAAAAAACGCAGCAGCCTATTTCCACTCTTTGGTCATTTTGCAAAAAAGCCCTTGAAACTAAAAATTTATATCTCCTAAACCGTAAGGAGTTAGGCCATGAGATTTTGTGGGTTTCTAGAGAATGAAGGGAGCTACTTACGACTAAACTTCGTGGTGATTGGGATTGTGGATGGCCAAAATTGAGCTCGAAGTGAAACTGGTCGGTTTTCGTATTTTGGTCGTTATGGGCCCCACATAGAAAAATAGGTCGAGCGGTTTAGGGGGATGGCGGAGTGGAAGCATTCAAAGATTTTGGCGGTGGTGGCATAGTCACAGGTGGCCGGAGTTGGCTGGAATGTCAATTTTATTGGAGGGGTGCTGAAAACAAGATAGTCGCAAAGATGAGTAATTTCCCATCGATCCGTGCATTTCCAGGCAAAGTGACTAAAGTGAAAATTGTCCGGGAGATCGAGACCAAGCTACTAGTAAAATTTGGTGGCATTTGGAGCATCGAGGGAGCTGCAACACTAAGATGAACAGAAACTGCAGTTTTCCATTCAACTGTAGATCGTGGGGCCCACGTGGCGAACTGGAGGGGAAGACCACCAGCATGGAAAGAGCGAGAGAAGACGGAGAGAATGACACTGGTTTCGTGCAATTCTGACTTACAGTTTGGTCGTGGCGAGCATTTTACGTTGAGGGGGTCGTTTGGAGAAGAAGGTGAATAGTGTTATTATCTAAATTATATTTCATGTTCGTATATTAATATATTTTTGCCATGAACTCCAAATTGCATGAAACAGGATCTGCTGCGATCGTGGAGTCGAGAGCTTCGCAACAAAACTGACTGGATCTAAATTGGAGCTTGTTTGAATTTGGAGCAAATTTAAATCCAAACGGTACCAAAACCGTCAATAAAAGACCGACGGAGTGGAAACCAAAGGTGAGAACACCTTCTCACTTAATATATTTTACAGTTAAATATATATTAGGATGCAGATGGGGCTTAGTAGCCCGCGACGCCATTTATTGTACAAACCATGGTTGTTTGTTTGGATTGAATTGACTGTATTGTGTTTACTGAATGTATGAACTATATGAAATATTCATGTGTTGAAATAAATATTTTATCGTTAAAAAAATAATTTTTAATGTGTATATGAATAAAGATAAATATTCATTTACAAATCGGACGATTTGTTTATGTACACTCATTTGACTGATACTGATTGAGATGCTCTATTATACACATCGCCCAACTGCACAAATACAAATCTTTGTGTGTTGATTTTAACCCCACACGGGTATTGGGATGATATTTGACATACACTAATCCCAATTGTTTAGTTGTACGTCAATTGATTGGGTGATGATCGATTGTGTATCATTATAGTTGTATATATGAGTTTTATGAAATCCATATAAATAACATTATATGGTAATTGACTGTATCAGATTCCAATTCAGAAGAAAAGAATATTTTAAAATAACGAATATTTTAAAATAACAAATATTTTAAAATAATATTTAGTAAAGGATTAAAATGTGATTTTAATGTCCGATTTTGTATGGACACGGAAATATTGAAATGTGTGAAGTCGTGTTGATTAGTTATGCGCCATTTTAGTGCGAATGATATTTATATCAATTTTATTTATTTTTATAATGAATATCAAAAAGGAAAAGATTTCAGAATCTGATACTTTGAAAATAATATCATTTGTATATTAATGATAAGAAATATTCAGTTTTGATTTAAAATTGAAATGAAAGTGGGAATCTATTTTAAAACGAATTTATAAAATACGTTTTAAATGTAAATCGACAAAAAATATATAATATATATATTATATATATTTAATGGCCTGAATAGAACGCGCCGCGACCGTTCCCGAATTTCGACCATTGACTTCGAATTGATATTACGGGAGATCCGACCGTCGGATTCTCCTAAAACCGGAACCTTTAGGTTCATATCGAAAAGAGCTTTACAACGAATATAAGAGAATTGAAATCTAATGGTTGGATTTGGAATTATGTCCAAATCAAATTTGGAAAAGGTCACTGTAAGTGCAGTTCGACGGGCGTTTAAGGAAATCGACTGAAAGGGCCTTAATAAAATTACTAAAAATATTGATAATTTTTGTAAAATCAAGATAAATGATTTCGAAAGAATTGGGATGAAAAAATTCCACG
This sequence comes from Allium sativum, assembly GCA_030737875.1. Taxonomy (NCBI): domain Eukaryota; kingdom Viridiplantae; phylum Streptophyta; class Magnoliopsida; order Asparagales; family Amaryllidaceae; genus Allium; species Allium sativum. The sequence continues at coordinate 6,822,337 of CM060926.1, read as the reverse complement.
TTTGTAAAGACAAAAATATATTTTTATCAAAATGAACTAGTTATTAACTAGAATATTAATCCAATATTTTTAAAGAAATAAAATGGATTTGTAAAAAGGGTTTTAATATAACCAGAATTTTTCAATGTATAAATTGGAATGGAATGGAATAAAAATAATCTTTGAAATATTTCGATATTGGATTTCGTGGTTATATGGATATTGTTATGGGAATTTGGAAGATACAGATATCGTTATTCCCAATACGATATCCGTTGGTTTCAGAATTTGATATTGAATATAAGCTGATATAATTCCTATTCAGAGCCTTATATTTAATATTAAATTGGATTTTGGGTTTGTCGTGAACGGTGTCTTAAATAACATTGTTCTTAAACCCAATTGAGAAAAGAATAAATCTTTTAAATAAGATTTAGTGAAGTTTTCCAATTAACTAATATTTAATTGGAATTGAACTGAAATTGGACTTTGGGTTTGTCGTGAATGGTCTCTTAAATAACACTGTTCTTAAAACCCGTGTGAAAGGAATAAATCTTTTCATTAAGATTATTGGAGTTTCCAGTTATATTAAATGGAATGTGCGTTGGGTTTATTATGAACCGTGTTTTTAAGGATATTCGTTCTTTAACCCGATTTGCAGTGAAATGTGATTTGGAATATATAAATCTTTTATCAAGATTTAACGAAAATTTCCAAAGTAAAATTTTCCAGTTTAATAAAATAAATTGGAATGGTATGGAATCCGATTTGGTAATAATCAAAGTGAGCTTCTATGGAGGAAGGTTGTTAATATATATGGAATTTAAAAGACTTTGTCGTTATTCCATTTATATTATTAGTTGGATACGGAAACTGATATTGATTATATATATTGATCTGTTTTCCATGAAGACTCCATAATTAAAGGAATGTGATTTTGGGTTTAACGTGAACTGTGTTTTTAATGACATTAGTTCTTTAACCCAGTAAAGATAGGATTTCATGTCTTAAATTGTATTTCGAACTGTATTGTTGATCTCTGCTAAATATATATCTGTTTGGTGGCGGAGAATTTATTCTCTTGCTTAACACCCTTCTTTGAGACGAAATAGCTCGGAGGTTATATATCAGCAAAGATCAATGGTACGGTGTAGATTGTCCATGCGACATGTTTGATTTCCCAAAGTTAAATAATCATTAATATTAATTTTTAGGAACATTAAAACTAAGTGGCGTTTAAATGAATCTTTAATTAGATTGAAATGTGAATGTGATAATTTAAATTATCAAATTTGGAAATGATCGAGAATGGAGTATCACCAGTTTTGCTCCTAGCGATAGTTAAATCTTTAATTAGATTTGAACGGGAAATGGTAAATAATTTTTACCGATAACACTGTGGTGTTAGATATGGAGTATTACCAGTTTTGCTCCATGGGATGAATAGGTTGGGATTGGAAAATTAAACAAATGATTACTTCGATAAGGTGCGCTAATCCCGACAAGTTTGGATAAACCTTAATTTGGTCTGAATTGATATCCAAGGGAAGATTAAAGAATAAATTTAAAGAATTTATCTTTGATAAAATTAATGTGAACCTTTCCCAAAGGATATGGATATTTAAATAAAAGAATATTCAGAATTGGAATGAGGCGTATGTTGTGTTTTATAGCACTCGATTATAAAATACGTGAAATATTCAGAAAGGCCGGGTTTATACCTATCCTGAATAATTGATTCGACGATAAGTCGACGATGAAGACGGTGGTTGAAGACTGGAGGTCTTCACATCGTTTGGATGATTACTGATGTCTTGATTGGGGTGTACACCCAAGACAAGGTAATAAGTGGTGATCATCCAGATGTACTTGGAGATCGACCGGATATGCGAGGACTTCTCTCCTGTATTGGACATATGGGATGAGGAATAAGATGCCTCTGTTTTCGTTCAGACCCATAACGAACTTGTAAATGGATGTGTGTCTGACATTGGATTTTATTCTGCGTTGATTAATCTCTATTAAATATATATATGTTTGGTGGTGGAGAATTTATTCTCTCTCTTAACACCCTTCTCTGAGACGCATGAGCTCAGAGGTTATATATCGATAGACATCAGTCGCATGGCGTGAATTGCCTATGTGGCATACTGAAATGCAAATGATCAAGGCTTATGTTGAAAAGCAGAGTCTTGTGGGATGATCAAAGCACGGCTTTAATATAGCATAGCTTTGTGTATAGCATTAATTCGTGCGCCTCACACCTCGGAATGAGTCAAAAACGGGATAAGGGTCAACAGGAAGTGCATGACATTTCTTCCTAGCTATGGGTGGTGTCATGGTATGGAGCCCAGACATTTGTTATATTTTTACCTATGTGGATGATGGATAGCGAGACGCCTCAGATATATCGCTTACTATGGATCTGATGGATAGGTCCTATAGGACCGGGAAACGTGTGTTCAGGAATTGCCAATCCTCAAACGTAAGAGAGGATCGGCCTTACATAATCCAAGGATTGCCCAGAGTGTGTAGCCCTGAGACATTTGCTAGAGTGGCTACAAACGGTTAGGAGTACATCCCTTACCATGACTCATGACGGAAATCCAATTTCCAATACGTGACATTTCGGTTTTAATTGTAAACCTATATGGCGACATAGTAGCATGGGATACTATGCCGTCTATGATTGATACATTTATATTTGAAGCTGTTTTTACACTATACACTCATTATAGTATCAAATGATTTGTTTTAAACATACCAAGCATGTTTGGCTATTGTAAGGGAAAATTCTATCCCTCGGCTTGCGTTGCATTGTGTGTTGAGATCTGGGTCTTATAATAGCTTCATTTTTTCAAAAAACATTGTGTTGTTTGTTTTATGCACTGGTATTCTTGGGCGGAAACCTGTTCCGTGTTACATGGCGTGGTCCCTTGATTTACTTTTAACGTAAAAGAATTATTAATTGTTTTAGTTCTTACACCAATCACATGACTGACCTGGAGTTTATTGTTTTAATCTAAACTCTGGGTGCTCTTGTTTTCCACACAGGCAGCTAGTAGTTGGGTTTCTGCAGATATTATATTCACGTGATCCTGGATTTACAACTGGAACTATACTCAGAAAGCTCTGTATTCGTGTATTTCTTACAGTTGTATTATGTATTTTTTGATTTTCCGCTGCTTTGTAATTTGAATCTCTGATATTTTTCAAATGTATATTATTTATTCATACTCTGTTATATTCTTGTACTCTGATGTAATTGTTGTAATAAGCAATGAAATGTTCTTCTGTTTGGGTTCTGATTTGTCGTGTTCTCAACTCAATCCAGGCTTTTCTTTACGGGGAAGTTTGGGTCGTTTAAGAACGTCCAAGAAACACACACATAATCTATGGTTACTTGATCACTTTCAATAATATTTGGATAGGTTGACACTATACACATGTATGATCTTTGGATGGTTTTTGATGCTTTCGTTGGATGATCCTTAATTAACCTTTTATGTTTCTTCTATGCCTTTATTAGGGCATTTTATTTAGCTGTGACATTCTTTAACAACTCTCAGCTAAGGGTATGGTTCTTCGATATGAATTCATGATTTATGTTTTACCCAACTATGAGTCTTGGGGTTTCCATGCGATTTCTGGTTCCTACCTACCCAAGCATGAGTCTTGGAGCTTTCTGTATGATTTTTGATCTAAATTCACCCAAGCGTGAATCTTGGGGCTTTCTAATTTAAATTCACCTAAGCGTCAGTCTTGGGGCTTTCTATAGAATTTCTGATTTGAAATCGCCTAAGCATGAGTCTTGGGGCTTCCTATATGATTTTTGGTTTATGCTTACCCGAGTATGAGTCTTGGGGTTTCCATACGATTTCTGGTTTCTACTTACCTGAGTATAAGTCTCGAGGTTTCTGTAACAATTTCTGATTTCCATTTATCCGAGCATAAGTCTCAGGATTTTTGATTTTCTTGTTACCCAAGCATCGGTCTTGGGGTTTTAACTAAGTGCAAATAGGAATTTCTGATATCTGATTTTTTATTTTTGGTTTTTCATTTGCCTATCACGTTTAGGTTTTCGAATTCATGTTGCATAACCTCATGTTTAAGCCTTAAACTTTCATTCTTTGGTATTTCCCTATTTCCATAAAGCGTACTGATTTCTTTCTACCACATTTTACATATGGATTTCGAATATATTGATATCATTTCTAGATAAAAGTTCCCAACGTGGAATATAGGCAAGTACCGTGGACCTCCCGTCCAAAGCCTTCCAACAAGGATCATGATCCCACAACACTTCGTACAGGGAGTTTTCTAAACCCAGAGCATATTTATCCCTAGTATTTGCTACCATGGTTAAAATTATGTTAAGCACATCATAAATATCACTCACTAGGCAGGTCATGCTACACTGCTAACGTATTGTGCTTGTCAGTGACGAATCTGTGCATACAAAAAAGGGGTGATATTGGTACAATCTAATCCATTATCGGGGATCAATCCCGAACCCTCCGTATCATACCTTTTTTCCACATATTAAAGACTAGACTTTACTAACTCATTTTTTATGAAATTTTGAATTGGATCATTTGCCCTTACCTCAACCAGAGAAGCATGAACTACTTCTATAGAAACATTTTTTTCTTGGTCCCAATTCAATACTAAGCAAGCCCGAACTAATTGAATACTTGTGTGAAAAATTCCACGAATTGACTTTCCGTTTCCATAAAGAATATAATTGACAATTCTAAGTTGTATGTTTTCTTTTTCCTACAAGATATCTTGAGTGAAAATTTTTGCTAAATTTATCCCATCAGCTATTTCATATGTGATTACGGGCCAAACCAAAACAAAATACTTTTTTTAATGGGTGTGAAGATTTCACATTTCTAACGATGAATTCTTGAGAGATTAATGTTTAGATAACAATATTGAGTTCTTCATTCAACACTTCTAGGAGAATGTTGAACTTTAAATCATAAGGTTCCACATGAATGCATAGTGTCTCTCGAGCACTAGGTTCATAACTCGCAAGTTATATTGAAACTCTTTCCACTAGCAAAATTCGTGTTCTCCCTCGCGTTAATATTCTAGGAAATATAGAACTAATACCTAAGATTTTTATTACAATTCTTGAGTGATAGGAAAGTTGTATATGAATCGTAAGAGTTTGTCCTCAGAACAAAAGCTTCTTCATACTAGAGGAGGGGGCAAATTGTTAACACCAAATTTCGTACCAATCATGAAGAAGTGGAAGCTTTAAAACCGAAAGGGTAAAGGGGGTTTCGGACAACAAAACTAGTTTCGTGGATAAAAGAACAAATCCAAGAAGTCAAGAAAAAGTCTGAGAGCCAACAATAAAACCACAGGGCAAAAAGGGAAAAGCCGAAAGCAGATACCGGCAGCCAAGAAGAATCAGAATACAACAATATCGATCCAATACTGACAGCTGAAGATAGAAAGCAGTATTGAAGATTTTGAAAGGTCATGACGGGGAAAGATCAAGATCAACATGGAAAGGAAGATACTAGCGGGATAGTGCCGACACTAAAATGGGAAGAGTAGCAATTCCGGAAGCATTACACCTGATATTGGAAGCTAAGGACATGGGGATTACCAAAAGCATGTAACCTGAAACGTAAGCAAAAGAAAAAAAAAGCCTACTTGATACCAACACCAACATCTAAAGCCATCTTCAACATCACCAGAAGGTATTCTGGAAGCCCACCTTTACAACTATAGACGAACACATGTGCCAATAGCTGGAACCGGCTCCCTTACCGCTACCGAAGACTTTCCCTTACCGCTACCGAAGACTTCATAATCCACTACTTAAGTAGAGAGGTATAGAGACCAATCGAGACCAAACGTCCCGAAACCTTTTTCCGAGAACAAACTACAGGAAGGCATGGCACCAGAGCCACTAGAGTCCAAGATTGATATTGCTAAGACAAAGAAGCATTCATGAAGACATTTAATGGGAAGAAAGACGACCGAAACCTTTCTACCGGAACTGGAGTCCACAAGAACAGACGAAACCCTGTTTCTGCATTCAAGAAGGTCTTCTGCTGAGCCCACAATAGAAGGGGTTCAGAAACCGGCAATGTGGTCTAAGAAGCCATAGAAAAGTAGAGGAAGCTAGAGACAACTAGAGGAAGCTAGAGTGAGCTAGAGACAGTTAGAAGAAGCTAACAAAAGGTTACTGACGAAAGGCTGACGACGAAAGGGGTAAAGCCAGAAAAAGACAAAAACGACAGCAGAAGGTCGTGGGGAGCGGGGAAAGGAAGAAAAAGACAAAACAATGAAAGCCAAAGGCGGGAACAAAAAGATGGCACCAAAAAAAATTGGCGGGAAAAAGAGGCAGCAAAAGGGGGCCCAAAACCTCTATAAATAAGGCCCGAAGGGTCACACTGAGAGGGGCTTTTTCCTGATCTCAACAATCTTCCTCTCATTTTTTCTAGGAGAATTAACCCTAAAAATAGAAATCAATTTGGGAGTTTCTTATGTAAGCTCCTCCATAAATAAAATCATCAAAGCTCTTAAAGTGGACCTAGGTTTAATCCAAACCGAACCACTATAAATCATGTGTTCTTATTTTTTCTGCATGCCAAGCTAACTTTTCAGTATATTTTTGTGTGTATTTTGTTATACGGTTGGATCATCAGAATATTCATGCTCAAGCCGTCAGGTTCTTAGCAACCAGACGCTTAAGCCATCCGGTTCTTGGCGACCTGAGGCTTTCCTCACGATATAAGCCTTACCACACCTACCTCTCCCCAACCTCTAAACCGACAATTACCAAAATTATCCTCCTCAAGCTTCCTACCTTGCATGAACCTTCTGAAAGCCGTTCAACTTCCTTACATATGTCACGCTTAGGAAACCCTTATCCCAAGGTAGTTGTTGGCTCTCGAGTGGCAAAAGCGTGATACTCACCCCTTTAGGGAAGAGTGACCAATCTCCAGGCTTAAGACCTTGATATCCAGGAAAGGGTGAACTAACTCAAGCTTGTAGGAATTGAACAATCCCATTTTTCTCTTAGGTCCATCTCCATAGACCTGTCTCTGGTGTTGACGAAAAATATCGTTAATAGATGATAATCCGCAAACTGAATCTCAACAAAAGGCAAACAGTGTTGAAATTACTAAAAAGTTGAAGCATAAGATTGAGACACGGTTTAATAAGAAAAATAATTCCAAGAACAACAAAAAAATGGGCGCTTGTTACTATTGCAGCAAACTGGCGACCATGACCGAGACTGTCGTCTACGGAAGAAACGACAAAAAATGAATGTGGTCGAAGAAAAGCTTGTTGCTATTATACAAGAGGCAAACTCCGCTAGTGGAATTGATAATGATTGGTGGCTTAATACTGGAGAAACCATTCATATTTGCAAAGACCATAACCTGTTCAACACTTACGAAGAGAATAATGGAGAATCCAGAGAAGTTACTGGCACAAACAAAGTTGTAAGCAAGATTCTGGGGAAAGGCACAGTTGAACTTATATTCACCTCTAGGAAAGTTTATACATTAGTTAATGTATTTTATATAACCGATATGTGTAAGAATTTGGCCTTTAGATACCTTCTTAACAAAGAAGGATTCAAGATGGTGTATGAGTCTGATAAGTTAGTGTTGTCCAAGAACAACAAATTTATTGGACATGGATATTCTTGTAACGACATGGTTAAGTGGAATCTAATAAAGAAATCTTCTTCTTATATTGTTGATTCTGTTAATTTATGGCATGGTAGATTAGGACATGATAATTATAAATCTCTTACAAATATGCATAAATTAGGATTAATTTCTGATTGTGATTCTATCTCTAAATGTGTCATATGTGTTTAAGGAAAAATAAACTGGAAATCTTTTAAATCTGTAGAAAGGAAAACTGGTTTGCTTGATTTGGTATATAGTTGATGTGGGTGACTTAAAAAGTCATATCACCTATGGTGATAACAAATACTATATAACATTTATTGATGATTATACTAGATATGCATATATATATATATACATAATGAAATCTAAAGATAAGGATTTTGTTAAATTCAAAATTTACAAAGCAGAAGTTGAAGCACAATTAGGAATTAAAATTAAAGTGTTACATTCAGATCGTGGCACTGAATATTTTTCAAATAAATTTACTTTGTTTTGCAAACAACATGGTACAGTTCACCAATGTACCGCTCTATATGCACCACAACAAAATGGTGTTGCTGAGAGGAAAAATAGAACATTAGTAGAAATGGTTAATGCCATGCTCATAAGTTCTAATTTACCTTATAACCTATGAGCTGATGCTATGTTATCTGCGTGTTATATTTAAATTAAAGTACCACTTAAAAAGGATAATATTTCCCATTATGAATTATGGTTTAATAGAAAACCTAACCTTACTAGATTTCAAGTTTGGGGTTGCTTAGCATATGTTAGAAAACCTGACCCTAATGGCCAAAGTTAGATAATAAGGCATTTAAACGTGTTTTCATAGAATATTCTCTTAATAGTATAACTTATAGGTTCCATATTCTTGACACCTTAAAAGTTATACCAACTGTAACGACTTTAGGAAATGAAGCTATCATAAGCTCATCCCACACCACACAATGTAAGCGCGCACCAAATGGGCGATTTTTGTCTTATGATAACCAATAATGCTTGAATACGTGAAAATCCTCTTTTAATACTATAATCAGTGCATAGTGTTGAAATCATTTCACCAATAAATCCTCTTAGCGAACATAGTAACTATGCCCATATACATAGTTTACAAACAAAACGAAAGGCTCGTATTGGTTGTTAGGTTTTCCAGTATGATGGTTCCTGGTATGAAAGATCAATCGAGGACATGAAGCAAAGTATATCCCGGTTAACATCCAGACATGGTCACCGAATACAGAGCGCAAAGTTTATATCATGGTTTTCATCCAGACATAAGACACCGTAGATGTAGAACTTTTTGCAAAACAAACTATTGAGAATCCATTGAGATCATCTAGTCCAAAACTAACTGTGACTAATGATATTAATGACGATGAATATGCTCTTGTTCAAAAAAGTAAGGAAATGTCGGTAACAAATAATAGTACTGAACACGGGAGAAGTAAAAGAGTGAGAATATGGAAGGACTTTGGTCCTGACTTCATAACATATCTCATAGAGAGAAATAAGGACGAGCTCCTTAAAGTGACAAGATATGAAATGAATGTCGAGGATGATCCCAAAACTTATTCTGAAGCTATGAGTTCCAGAGATTCTAATTTCTGGGAATAAGCTATCAATGATAAAATGAATTCCATAATGTTAAACCAACCTTGGGTTTTAACAGATTTACCTCCTGGTGCTAAACCTATAGAATGTAAATGAATATTCAAGAAGAAGACCAACCTTGGGTTTTAACAGATTTACCTCCTGGTGCTAAACCTATAGAATGTAAATGAATATTCAAGAAAAAGTTGAATACAAATGGATCCATTGGTAAGCTTAAAGCTAAATTAGTTGCTAATGGATATAAGCAAAGACATCGAGTAGATTATTTTGATACATATGCGTCGGTTGCTCGCATATCTTATATACGCTGTTTAATAGCACTTGCATCAATTCATAATTTAGTCATACATCAAATGGATGTAAAGACAACTTTTCTAAATGGATATTTAGAAGAAGATATATATATATATATATATATATATAATAACCTGAAGGTTTCATAACCCCAGGTCAAGAAAAGAAAGTTTGTAAATTAGTAAAACCTCTTTATGGCCTGAAGCAAGCTCCGATGCAATGGCATAAGAAGTTTGATAAAGTTGCACTGTCATATGGATTCATTGCTAATGATGTTGATAAATGTATTTATAGAAATATCAACGGTTATGTTATAATATGTTTATACATTGATGACATGCTAATATTTGGTTCCAATATATCTTTTGTGAATGAAACTAATAAGTTTCTATGTTTTAAGTTTGATATGAAAATCTAGGAGAGGCTGATGTAATTCTGGGAATTAAAATCATTAGGAAAGCAGGGAAGTTATTACTAAACCAATCTTAATACATTGAGAAGTTCCTAAAGAAGTATTGTCATTACAATGACAAACCAGCAGCAACTCCTTTTGATCCAAGTATTAAATTAGAAAAGAACACCAAACGTACCATTTCTCAATTGGAGTAGTCTAGTGTTATTAGGGGTCTTATGTATGCTATGCATTGCACTAGGCCGGACATCACACATGCTATAAGTGTATTATGTCAATTTATGAGTAATCCAGGTTTCGAACACTGGAAATCTACTTCTAGAGTTTTAGTTTATTTGAAAGGAACCACCAACTATGGCTTATCTTATAAAGGATATCCTACTGTAATAGAAGGATATAGTGATGCAACCTGGAACAATGTAGAATCCAAGTCTACGACTGGATGGATATTTACATTAGGATGCGTTGTTGTGTCTTGGGCTTCCAAGAAGCAGACTTATATATCTGACTCAAATATGTTGTCATAATTGATTGCGTTAGCAGATGCATGTAAGGAAGAAGAATGGCTTAGGAATTTGTTAATGGAAATTCCATTAGAAGAAGCCATCTCCAACAATCTTGATTAATTGTGATAATCAAGCAATGATATATAATTTCTTTAATAAGACATATAATGGGAAGTCTAGACATGTGAGTCTAAGACATTATATGGTAAGACAGTTACTCAAAAGCGAAGTTATAACTGTTAACTACATAGAAACAAAGAAAACCTTGGTTGATCCACTTACAAAAGGTCTTCCAAAGGCAATGGTTTCTATAAATTCAAAAGAAATGGGACAAAGGTCAATGAATGAAGATTGATCATACTTTACAGAAACCCAACTTGTGTCTTGGAAAGGATAGACAAAGTTCAATGGGTACCAACAAGTTAAGAGTATTATTATAGAACACTAAATCGATAATTCCATAATGTTTAGTGTTGGATTCTGCAAGAACTAAGGATGGATAAATATTTGGAATAGGTCTAGAAATCTTAAAAGGTGTATCGCAGAAATACCTTAAGAGACTTACCTATATAAGTATGGAAATCAGGTCGTTTCCTAGGAAAGTAAGACCGCTTTCTAAAGTAGACTCATGAATTGGGATTAAAAGCACATGGCCATTAACGTGCTGAGAAATATATAACACTCCACCTAAGGAAATCAACATGTGTGATTGTCTCGGTTTTATCATTAAGGGATGCTTGGTTCAATATTTGTTCACCATAGAATCTCGATAGAACTTTGAATGTTTTACACTAAGGTTCAAATCCAAAAGATACCTTTTTTATGTGCTATTTCCACGATGATGCAAAACTTGATCTTAAAACTACATAGGCTTGATCCCACTTGGGTATGTAGGAAGTCGCACTAGTGATTCAACTGTCCACTTTATTTATTTATTTTGAAAATTTGGGGAGATTTTTTGTGAAATTTCCAAAACATGTTTGGGGTTTGGGTTTGTTTTGAAGAGGGAAGCAAGGAAGAAGAAAGAAGGGTATGGGATTAGTCCCACATCATGAAAGTGAAAAAATGATTCAAGGTACTTGAAGGGCTTTCTCATGAAGGTGTTGGGGCCTTGGGGATCCCATATGTTTGCATTGTTATGAAGAGGGAGGCCATGCATCTCCACCACACATGTGCGTGCCGCCGACGCTGTCTGTTCGACATAACCGACCTGGGCCAGGTACAGGTGTGGGTCTCGGGCCCGGATCCAATAGCAATATTTTTGGATCAAATTTCTAAATAGTAATAGGCAGATTTTTTAACACATTACAGACCCGAATGTAATTTAAATTTGGGCGTGCACCAAATTCAAATTCGCGACGTTCCAGAAGCATTGTAAATGAAAGGCGCGACGCTTTAGAAGTGTTGCAAACAAATAGAGAGAGTGTTTCGAATTTGAAATGGATGCAACTGTTGCAAATGGTAGCAACACTTTGTGCCTACAAATAGAAACATCCAGAAAGCATTTCGAATCACTTCCAAAAAATCAATTCTTCTTCTCATACGGTTCAGCAACGCCATTAAACAATTTCAACACTATTCTGTTTGAAATGCTTCTACGATGTTTTAATTCTGAAAGCATTGCAGAATTATTTTCTTCTTCTCCACTTCATTTTATTCTATAATTGCATCATCAATTATCATAATTCGGAGTGTTCTTGGTCGGATCAAAGTCGTACAAACTTTGAATCCTATTATGTTGTTCCAGGGCTTTATTGAATCCTAAAAGTCGATAGTTCGCTAACCCGTTTGTACCTGCTGGGTTGAACTATTATCTGAAAGGATCTATTATATAGATCCTTAAAGTCTGAAGTACGACAATCATCTTCCTCCAATAGTCTCAAACTGCAAAATTCCCAACAGTATTATCTCTTATTGAGTCTATAATTTGTCTTAAATTCCTTTTGCTATATTGCTGAAATCGTATGGATATAAATTGTTTGAGAAAAAGTACCATTTATGTAAATGTTTTTAATGGATCATGTGACATATAAGGACCTTTTTCTTTTCATAAAAACAATCGTTGAATTTTTAGATTGGTCAATCAAATTTAATAAGATACAGATATATTTATAAGGGTAAAAGAAGACTTACAAAATGAAGGTCTACTAGCACTATTTTAAACTTTAGCATATCAATGTGTTATTATTCATGTAAGCCTTTTATTTATAGACATGCTTGAAAATCTTAAAGAGGAAACAATTTAATAGTCTAATCCATTTTAGACACCAATATTTGTTTATTAAAGGTATGAGGTGGGATAATTAATCGGTAAATTTGGTAATCATTTCGGAAAAAGTGTTAGAAAATAATGATCAAATACACTAATATGGAACATTTATATTCCTAATTTTTTTTTATGAGACAGAGCTCAAACAACTTCTGCTTATTAACGATATTTGGTTTTAGGACTATACTCTATGAGCCCACTCATGCCCTCTCGGCAAACTATATACAATGTCTTCTTAGACAATGGCCATTAATTTTTGTATGCTGTACCCTGAGGATGTAAATGTTCAAATTATTTAGCAGTATATAGGTGAGATTGCGCATATTATCATTGTTACCATGTAGCACACTTGTCTATGCATACATATACTTTTATGTATGTTCTAAATTTGGTTTTTGGTTGGTTCAATGGTCTAGTTAACTCAGCCCATCTTGGGTAATCTAGTATAAAATTGATTACTCTATTAGATTTTTTAACTTTGTAATACTACACTTGGAGCTCTAAACATTTGGATGATAGAATTTATTTGTAGATGTAAATGTGTAAAAATGTAAACACACACATACACATCTACATATACCTATATATGCATCTATATATACATATGAATCCATGTTATATAACATGGATTTGTGGCTTATGTTTTAAAAAACTTTGCTATACAAAATTATGTATTGTGAGATTACCCGTATTTCACTGAATTTTTTTCCCCTAATACTAGTTCATTGACTTGCATTTAATTTTTTTCCTTCAAAATGGAAAATCTTTTGCATAATGAGTTTAAAAAAATGACTTTATAAGTCATGAGTTTAATGAAATATGGGAAGTTACTTTCAAGTTTATTGCGAATTTCATCTTTTATGTTAGTTGCATAAGTAGTTTCGACTAGTTAGCATTTCTTTCAAATAGAAATATTTTTTTTCTCATAATAAGTGAAATTCATTAGTCATATAAACATGTTGTCTTGATTTGATCTAAAGCTGTTTTGCGGAGTCATATTATATTAAATCTTTCACTATTTTGTGAATAATTACATTCTTCTGCTTAGTTCAAATTTTCTTCGTTTGCTAATTACCTAGAATATTCTTTCATTTGATTTCCTATAATATTAATTCATTTGATAATTTATAATATTAAGTGTTTTGCTTAGGTAGTATACTTGCTTTGGCACGAAGGAAATGAAGGCATAGAAAAGGTTAGTAAGGATTCACATTATCAAGATATTTGCCGAGAAGATGAAAGTTGTTATGGTACGTTATATTCCGTGTTTAACACAAAAAATCATGAAGTGGTGCTACAGGATTTATAAAACAAGATTGTTAGTTGTTGGGTTTCAGTAGAGTTAATCTTCATTTAATGAAAAGCCAACATTTATACACGGGTAAGATGCTCATAGGCCTGATAATGTTACATACCATATATTTAGAGTTATGTTTTCAATTATTGTTTATCCACTTGTTGGAATTTTGTGCAGAGAAGATGATGAGAGATTTAAATGTAAATACATAGAAAACTACATTGTTATTGCTTGATTAAGACAAGAAATACAAAGTTATAAATAGATAACAAAATAATAAACTACTCCTAAACTTAAGCCACTAAGATAACCACAATAATTCTTCTACCAACAAATAGCACATATGTGTTAGACTTCTTCTTAAACATGTGCTAACTCGAACACCATCCCTTAAACTGAATGTGCCAACGATTTTCGATTTCTTCATCATCTTATATAGACGACCTTTGTCACAAGTTTCATCTCTTCATGATTGGACATGCTCAACTGTTTCATGTTAATTAGTTGTTCACTCTTCAACCCATCAATAAATAACTCTTGGTTTTCTATTAGGGATTAACGGACCTCTCCACTCGGATCATCCCTTAATACTTCTGTATCTGTCATCTTCCCAACAAGTGAGAATCACAGCTCTTCTTCACTTACTTGTTGGATAACATAAAACTACACCAGCTTTACTCACATATTTAACCTACTGCACATGTAGGCTTGTTTATCTTCTCTTAGGCATATCATCAAATAGTTCTCGAGCACTCCACAAATATCCAACCTCATGACCGATGTCGTTTTCTTCGCTATTATTCAGCAACCAACGTTCTTTTGAAAATTCTCTTCATGCTAAGATCAACACCAAGACAAATTTCTCATACTACAAACCAGAGGTGAACATCCTTCAACCTCTGTTCCTTGTACAACTCTTGCTCTATTTAACACTTCACCCATAAAGAAGTCACTACAACTTTAATCCAAGCTTCAAATCATCATCTACAGCTAACTACCTTACTTCATTTCTCCTTGAACCTCTTCAACTTGCATATTTCACAACCTCTTTAACCTTACATCATCATTTCTTAACCAATCTTCTACTGAAATCACATCATCAGCAATAATATATTTCAATTACCCATAAACTCTTCCCTTTAAACCACTTCGGACCCCTACAAACCCAAACTCCTCTATCACCTTTAACACTCTTCATAAATCTGCCTGCACATCCTACTTTCAACCCATAATCTCTTCCCTAAACTCAATGGCTGAACTTGCATTTTGGCCAAACAACCACTTCATCACCTAAATCACGACATGTTTCTGCCTGCTTTCAACCCAAAACAACTTCTATCGCACTTCCTACCACCCTTCTTCCACAACCTGAAATGAGCAACCCACAAACCCTAACTACAACCACAACCTAAAATCGTCCACGCCTCACCAACAAACCTGAAACCACTACCAATCCTTGAAGCCAACTACTAACCAAATTACCTTCAATTAACCCAAAAACATCACTGACAATTCCCATAACCTAACCCAAATTTCCTATTACGTACATGAACAACATTCGATTTCAATTTACCATAGACGGGAGGTTTCTTTTTCTTTTTTGGGACCGGCATTGAGTTCAAAGGAGGAAGACTGGAATTTTAATTTTGAGGAAGAATAAATTGAGGAGGTATTCATGGATCTGGAGGAACCAATATGAGAAAAGGATACTAATATTTGATGGAACGATAGTTTCTTGATTGATTATGCTTTTTATAATGCTCTCAAACCATCTTTCTCCCTAGCTCTGATACTATGTTAGAATTTTGCACAGGGAAGATGGTGAGAGATTTAAGCGTAAATACACAAAAAACTACATTGTTATTGCTTGATTTAGATAAGAAATACAAAACTATAAATAGATAATCGAATAATAAACTAATCCTAAGCTTAAGCCACTAAGATAACCACAACACCACTTCTACTACACAAATAGCACACATTTGTTAGAATTCTTCTTAAACATGTGCTAACTCTAAAACCACTTACAAATACTATAATGTTACTTATCATATATTTAGATTTTACAGTTGGCCTAAAGTCCATACTATTTATAGACCTTTGAGAAAAGTGTAGTTTACAACATGTGGTAAATTTGATTTGATAGCATAACATTTTATGTACATCTAAAATTGACTAATTGAAAAGAGTTTTAGCAATTATTGTTACTAGTTTCCAGTTAGTATGTATGAAGTACAACATATGATAAGTAGTTATTGTTGTTGTTGTGTGTATGTACCTTTTGGCAAGTGTTGGCTCGCTTTTTGACCAAGCCACCAAGATTTACACACAAGAAGAAAGTATGAAACTACGTTCCTTAAGTCCATGAAGGATCGGATCGCACCAGCGGATCGCCCCTCTCGGATCGCCCCCCATCGGATCGCCCCTGTAGCATCAGCAATCCGTCTACCTCCACACGACTCGATCCGCACTTACACCACTACCCTGCACAAACCAATCCGATCCCCCGACGCACAGCGAAGCCTCTGACCTGTTCAAGCACGAGCTAGTCTTCGGCGATCCGAGATGCAGGGATCCAGCGACACGTGTCCCCAACTGTCACTTTGACCAATTCCTCCTCCTTGCTCGATCCGATCCGATTTTCTCGGGATCTACGCCATGTGTGGCTGCGAACCGTCTGTCAAAATCAGCTATAAATAGCCCAGAGACTGGCATTTTTCGGGATCCTTTGGCAGTATTGAGCACTGATTCTACCATTACTGTCATACCACTATTTCTTATCAGTTTTACTACGAGTGTAACACCCCACACCCGCTACGGTCACTCACTAAGGGAATGCCATAACATCGGTGGAGTATTTTAAGTGAATATAGAACAGAAAAATTACAACAAGACAGATATAAGTAATACTTGAGAATTTAAAACATCATTTCATTGCAGCGGAAAGTAAAACATGTTTGGTTACACCAAAACCATAAACAAGAGTCAAGTACATAATATCCATCCTGATAAAACAAAAGTACATAATCCCACTACATAACTTAATAGCCATAATAGAAAAGATAAACTGAGCTTTACATCCACGGTCCAAGCTCCAAAAGATAGATAAAGCAGTCTGATCAAAGCCCACTAGTGCTAGGCCCACTCTGAAAAACTGAGGGTTGGGAAAAAGATAAAAAAACAACGGGTTCAGACATAAGTCTGAGCGAGTCCTATAACCTTAACAATACAATCATTAAAGTAATTAGGGTATGATATAAACAAGGTACGGTACCTCTGGGGATAATGACTACACTAAGTAGCCAACTAAACACATGATGTACTAAGATAACCTAAAAGACGCATTTACCCACCCAAGGATAATTACTACACTGCACCACCCCAGATCTACCCACCCAAGGGTAATTCCTACACTGCACCACACCAGTTCTACCCACCCAAGGGTAATTCCTACTTAAGGTTGATCCCACTAAGTGTACTTAGTAATTTTTAATAGTAGTTTCGTGTACCCCTAGCTGACTACATAGGTGCCGTCTGCCCCTATCTCCACTAGGTGTACCCACTACTCCCCAAGCGATCGGCTCCCTAACGTAGATACCCGTGCTGGCCCCACAGTGGGGTGTATCATTCCCCAAAGTGGCAACCTGATAATATCAATGGTGCACGGCTTATACCTACACGATGCAACAACGTCTTACTTACCAGCCCGGGTCCACACACGCATATGAAACCCGTTGGACTTGCGTTGCCACCGCTAACCCATTTTGGCCTCTTACAGTCAAGCCTAATATGCGTGTCCCGTCCTCGACTTGGGTCGAGCCCACAAAGATACGTTTGGGATATTGGTTGAAATGGGCCCCCACAAGCTACCCACCTAAGCTTGTCATTTCTAGTGAATCCCACTTGACCCTTTAACCATGTCCACTTACATGTTATAAATTTTGGTTAAGTCTTTTAATCATATTTTAATTGCCACTCAAGGCACCCACTAGATTTCCACATGCCACCCAAGGCACTTACTTGATTCCCACATGCCACCCAAGGCACTTACTTAACCCTTTAATCATGTTTAATTACATGTTCCACTTTGGTTAAGTATTCTAATCGTATTTTCTATTGCCACCCAAGGCAACCCACTAGTTTCCTCATGCCACCCAAGGCACCCCCACTAGTTACTACATGCCACCCAAGGCACCCACTTAACCCCTCATGCTCCACTACATGCTAATTTGGTTAAGTGTTTCTTAATTAATTAAGATCGTAACCTTTGTAAAGGCCTCTCACATTAGACTGTCTTCTATGGCAGCTGGATATGCCGGCTGGTTCCGGGAAGCCTTACACCATAACAGAGTCTAACCTCGTGTCTTTACACTTGTCACGTATTTATTTTATGACTAAGACCTCTCACATTGGGCCAATCATTTGTAGCCGCTGGATTTGCCGGTTGGTTCCGGGTAGTCTTATGCTACAAAACGGTCCAACCTCGTGTCTTAGTCGATTAATTACACCTAATTAATCACCCCCATAATTTGTATTAATTATCCCTAATTAATTACTAATTTCAAGAATATGGGTAGACCTAACTCAATAGGTAAATTCCCAATTCCATAATATGGGTAGACCTAACTTAATAGGTAAATTCCCAATTCCATAATATGGGTAGACCTAACTTAATAGGTAAATTCCCAATTATGTCCGTTCACTTTATGTTATGCTTAAGCATACCCATTTCACACCATTTTATTAACATGCATATTAACCCCATCGTTCCCCATGTAATTCGTTCTCATAACATGACATAATAAAGGGAAGATTCATCACAAATGCCATGGGTTTAACCAATCATAGCATATAACTTTATCATGGGTTTAAAAGGTGTCAACTTGCATATATGAGCATACATTAAACCCAACTAGCATTTAACCCAAACTTGCATGAAGCACATATGTCACAAAGGGGGTAACTTGCATATGATCCTTATGTCATACAAAGGTGTGAACTTGCATAGCATGTCACATGTTAACTTGCATATAACCAAACACATAATTTGCATAACATGTTACATATGAACTTGCATATAATCATGCACATAACTTGCATATAACCAAACACATAACTTGCATAACATGTTACATATGAACTTGCATATAATCATGCACATAACTTGCATATAACCAAACACATAACTTGCATAACATGTTACATATGAACTTGCATATAATCATGCACATAACTTGCATATAACCAAACACATAACTTGCATAACATGTTACATATGAACTTGCATATAATCATGCACATAACTTGCATTACATGTTACATATGAACTTGCATATAATCTCACATATAGCTTGCATAACATGTTACATATGAACTTGCATATAATCTCACATATAGCTTGCATAACATGTTACATATGAATCAATGTTCAACATAGTGTTTTGCATAATGAGCATCATAAAACATAGCATTAAACTTGCATAACATATAGCATAAAACTCGCAAAACACACAACATACACTATACTAAACTTGCATAAACACATTGATCCACAAACATAGCCATATCTTATCATATCCTATCATAATCAATTTAACAATTGATTATTAAGGCTATAGAAACTCACCACTAAACTCCAATAAGCAAACCCTTGCCAAAAATCACCCAAAAACTCTAGCCTTGAAAATAAAGCTTGCAACTTGATGATGAATGCAAGCTAATGATCACTCATACAACTTAAAAATGCTTGTATGAACATGAAAGCCTTCATAGAAATAGTTTAGAAAGAGGATGGAGGCTAGGGTTTTGAGTGGAGGACATGATCATAGAAAATTTTGGCATAGTTTAGTTAGAGGATAGGATTATGATCATTTAGGGCTAGCTTAGGGTCTTATTTATAGGATTAGGATGTGTTTTAGACCCATAGATTAACCCTAGGTTAGTTTAGGTCTGTCAGATTTCGTCCCAAGCCCTCCAACCCAGCCCAAAACTCAACCAGGTGCACCCAGGCCAGAATCAGCCGACAGGGCAAGTCGACAGCCATGTCGACTGCCAAGTCGACAGCCCTGTCGACAGCCAAGTCGACTTGGCTGGGCGGGAGTTTTCCCGCGTGGCCCCCATTTCTGCATGTTTCGAAATTCAAATTTCCCGAAAACTTCTTTGGGCCTTAACCGGGTCATACAGACTCCGATTTACAAAATTTCGGACTCTATTTCGCATATTTTTCCGAGACGAACACAATGACGTAACCGGTTTCCCCTGATTCTCACATCTGAGATTATTAATTCTGTAATTAGTTAATATCAGTGTTAACTGAAATTCGGGGTGTTACATTCTCCCCTCCTTAAAGGATTTCGTCCCCGAAATCTCCAAGTTAAGGAGAATGCATATCCTACCATCCAAACAACCATCTACTCAATCCATCAAACACGGGCATCCATTGTCCTTAAAACAATTTCTACTGATGTATGAGCATATGCAAAAAGTGTGTGTATATGTTCCCTATCTAATGTATGAACATATGCAAACCGTGATAGTGCCATGCATCCAATATGTATGCGAAAGAACTCTATCGACACATACTATATCTACATGAGTGCACAATCATTCACCAAAATGCATCATCCATATGATAACACAACCATTATACATCCATAAATATAGCTACCTACACACAATTATATGCAATATGCAATATGAAGTGATTGAGCCGATCTAGTGTCTAGAGTGTGTGTATATGTGTAACGGCTGGAAATTTTCGACTCCTCGAGAGTCGAAAATTCCAAGAACGTTAGTGAAGGAATTTAGAAGGTGAGAAAGAAAAGATAGAACTAATAGAATAGAAGAAGAAGAACATCAGAATCATCAGAGTAACACGAATCTCACAGCGGAACGAATAACATATAATATATAACATAACTTTGAAGTAAACAGTTATATATATACAATAGCACTTATCAGAGTACAACACTTACAACACAGCGGAAATAACTATAGCTATAAAATCTTGCAGCCTCCTGCTCCAAGCTCTCCAAGTATATCTGTAAATCCCGACTACTTGACTGCCCGTACAAATTTAGGCACCCAAGAGTTTAGGGAAAACAACAAAGTAAACTCCGGGTCAGTCATGGGACTGGTATGAGTAAAACAGTTTAAAACAATTGAACAGGTATATGATATCTCACAAGACCACGCCGTGAATACGGAACGGGTTTTTCCTTATGAGTATCTAAACAACTTTGACAAGCAATATCATTGTGATATTATAATAATGTCTAAGTACAAATAGGTATCAAACTAGCAGAAACGCTTGCATCTCACGTTCTACATACATAGTATAAAATCATAAACCGCAGGGCGCTTATCGGAGAATGGATTCCAACAGACAAGGTATGGGAGCACCTTCTGAATAGTGTACTCTAGAGGTGATACACTCAGGGTTCAACAAGAACGTCTTGCAACCCGGCCACACATGACCGCTCACTCATTTAGTTTGAGTGTCACGAATATATTGCCACCACGGTTATAGGCCATCAAACCGTCATCCGAAGATACAGAATCAAAAAGAAGTATAAATATGAATATTCCCTAGATCGGTGACAATACACCCTGCTTGGGAATGACCCAACTAGCCATGCTGCCTAGCCCAACTTTTGTTACTTCCCGGTGTGAGGCTAGAAGCTACGTCTATCTTCAGAACATCTGATCACCATTCACTTTGAATGCCACATCGTCATACCCGCCAAATCACAAATTGATTTATTCAAAAACAACACGGGTATACAGCTAAGAGAAACGAATTCCTCCGCCACCAAACGTGAATACGTTTGAACAGATCAACTTACGCGATCCATTGGATATACTCTGTCAGACCTTCTTCCATATACGTTGTCCTGGGACTGGACAAACCGAAGGCACTATTTAGAATATCCATCTTAGTCACTGTTATCTAAGACTTATACAACAGCCCTTGCACTTTACTCCGTCTTCAATTTATCTTTGGCATATATTGCTCGCAACGCTTATGCCAATACAGAGTGGTTCTTTGGATAATAATCCAACCGGTCTCTCCATATTAACAACGTTAAAATGGTAAAAACTTTGATAGTCTGTGATTCAACTATCAAATGAAAACATGTCGGTGTACAAACAACGATCTTATTTCCAAATGGAAATTCGATCGATCAATCATCATATAAATATATATGTTCATATTTCCTTATTTCATGTATTTAGAAAATATATATTATTAATCATTGGAAAACATTTCCATAGCTTATTTTCACATCACTATTATTTCGCAACTATCAGTCCCTAACTGTAACTAGTATGAGAACAATTCTCTAAGTATCAATCCGGAAGGTCGAAACCAACATCAGGTCGTCACTTAGAAAACCGTTCAACTTACCCTCTCCAGTTAGTTTCTGAATTTGCTTAACTCTATTTCTTAAATTCTTATCATGAAAACATTTCATTTTCTATATTTAGAAAACATATCTGACTATATTTGGAAAACGTTTCCAAAACTCATTTACGGATTTCCAATGAACGTTGTATAAAACATCGTTACGCTTAATCCATTAATCGCTCATTACTTAACTATATTTCAAATCAACCTTCTCTATCGAACCACAACTATTCCTTTGTTAATTCTGAAGTCAATCAAGTTGGGGTATAATTACCTCGCAGACCTTAATTGAACAACGTCCTTTACTGTGAAATAGATGAAGCTCATCACTCACTTTTTACAATCATCTGTTTACACAAATTCTCGGATTCAGGTTACGAATCCACTTCTTATATGACAGTGTTTGATTATAACTATAACGTTATAATTCCTACGCCTAAAATATCTAACCTAAATTATAAATTTATTTCCTAACTCGAATAATTTAACAGACACCTAATTTCTAAATCAATAACTAAATCTTGATTTAAACCCTGGAAAGTAAATAGTACTTTCCCGAATTCGCTATAATTGAATTCGACGTATAACTCTCTTTCGAGTAATCTCTATTTGATTAACTCTTCTTCGAATAACCTATATTCGATTATCTCTCTTCGAATAACTCATATTCAAAATCTCTCTCTTTCGAATAAACAATATTCGATCTCTTTCTTTCGAATATGCTATATTCGAAAATCTCCTTTCGATTTACTAATCGATAACTCCTTTCGATCAAACTAAAATCGATAACTCCTTTAACTCTATTCGAATAACTAATATTCGACTAACTCTTTTGGATCGACTCATTTGATTAACTCCTTCGAATAACTAATTCGAATAACTTGCCTTCGAATAACCAATATTCGATTTACTCTAACTCGATTAACTCCTATCGAATCACTAATATTCGAATAACTATTCTTGGTTGGCTCTATTTCATTAACTCTTATCGAATAACAACCATTCGATTTTCTTAAATGTGTCAATTATTATCGAATAACTAACATCCGATTTAACTTAAATGGATTTACTCTTATCGAACAACTTATTCGATTAACTCAACTTGATTTTCTTAACTCGATTATCTCAACTCGATTTCTTAACTCGATTACTTAACTCGATAAATCTTAACTCGATTACTTAACTTAATCCAAATCGATTAACTCAACTCTAATCGATTACCTTAATTTGATTTACTCCTTCGAATAACTCATTCGAATAACTTAATTGATAAATTATATTCACTTCTATCCTATTGAATAAACTATATTCGATATCTCCTCCAACACTATTCGAATGAACTACATTCGATTAACTTCTCTAACTCTATTCGAATAAATTATATTCGCTTCTATCCTATCGAATAAACTATATTCGATATCTCCTCCAACACTATTCGAATGAACTACATTCGATTAACTTCTTTTAACTTTACTCGAATAACTATATTCGATTAACACTTTCTTTCGAATAACTATATTCGATTAGCTCTTCGACTAACTCCTTTGGATTAACTAACTTCGAATAACTCCTTTGGATTACTAACTTCGAATAACTCCTTTGGATTAACTAACTTTGAATAACTCCTTTGGATTAACTAACTTCGAATAAATAATATTCGGTAACTCTTCTCAAATGAATAACATTTGATTTCTCCACTTGAATAAACTATATTCGATTACTCTTCCCTCGAATACACTATATTCGATAACTCTACTTCGATTAACTCCTATTGAATAACTAATGCGATTTACTCTCCTCGAATAACTAAATTCGATTAACTCAAATTGAATAACTAATATTCAATTAACTCTTCGACTAACTCCTTTGGATTAACTGACTTCGAATAACTCCTTTGGATTAGCTAACTTCGAATAACTCCTTTGGATTAACTAACTTCGAATACGTGATATTCGGCAACTCTACTCGATTATCTCCACTTGGATAACTCTAACTGGTCAACTCTAACTGAGTAACTCTAACTGATCAACTCTAACTGGTCCACTTTAACTGGTCAACTTTAACTGGTTAACTCAAATGGTTTAACCTAACTGGTTAACTCAAATGGTTTACCCTAACTTGATTTACTTGTCTCGATTAACTGAACAAATCCACTTAGTTTAACTTAGTTAATTCACTTTGATTTACTCTAACCGATTTACTTAGTTTAACTAAGCTAATTCACTTTGATTAACCCAACTAATTTACTTCGATTAACCAATTAGTTTAACTTGACTAATTCACTTAGTTTGACGCAACTAATTCACTTTGATTTACCAATTAGTTTAACTTAACTAATTCACTTTGATTAACCGCTTAGTTTATCTTAACTAATTTACTTTGGTTAACCACTTAGTTTATCTTAACTAATTTACTTTGGTTAACTCTAACCGATTCACTTAGTTTAACTCAACTAATTCACTTCGATTAACCACTTAGTTAACTTAACTAATTCACTTTGATTTACTCTAACCGATTCACTTAGTTTAACTTAACAAATTCACTTCGATTAACTCGACCAATTCACTTGGTTAACTCGACCAATTCACTTGGTTAACTCCTATTTATTTAACAAATAAATATCTCCTTTAGTTTAATTCTATTTATTTAATCTCTAAATAAATATCCTTTATATTTCTTTTAACGAATATAATTCCTTTATATTTTGATTAACAAATATATCCCCTTATATTCGATTAACATACATATTCCCTTGTATTTGATTTACAAATATAATTCTTTTATATTTGTTTTACCAACTATATTCCTTTATATTCAGAATCCTTTTTCTTATATATATATATATATATATATATATATATATATATATATATATATATATATATAATCCCTTGCTTTTATATAAATAAACTATTTTCAAAATATACTTTGAAAACCCCTCTCCTACATTTTGGTATTTCTCATGGTATTTAACACACCATATAACAACGATAAATATCGTCCCACCACACATAATCACACAGATTATATACATCACATTATATATCACAATATAAAAATCACAGTAAAATAACTGTTGAGGAATCCTATTGGATTCCTCCAACCTGTTTCCCTGCATCCACAGATGTTAAACAACACCAGTATAATATTCTGATAAACAGAATCAACATATAACTATTTGACGGTTTATATATATATACATACTTAAATATATATATAAAATCTCTACTACCTGACTAGCAGTTCAAGCAAACAATCAACACACAGTCAAACAGACAATATTTTAACAGTTCTAAGAATACAATGTGAAAATAAAACTGTTTAGAGTTTGTGAGATTTACTCACATTTGCGCGTTAATCGTTAAATAACGGTTTGCGTTAGTCGATTCTGATCAGACAATTTATTTCGATATAAATTGTAAACAGCTCCAATCATTCCAGTCTGGTTCCGTGTTGTAGCATTCGTCTGTGTGATCCTATCGAATCCCGTTTTACTTTATGATCCGGCCCAATTCCCTTTTGAAACCATTTTGGAATTGTCCTGCTCCAGTACAAAACAGTACAAGTCTTCCCTGTGCATAGTGCTGGACTCAGACGTCCTCTCCACTTCATTTTTCATTGCCATTTGCCAACGTTTCTATTTTTTTTCTTTTAAATGGGCCTTGCTTCTTAATACAAGTCCACGCCTCATTGTAGAAACCTTCCTCTTCTCAATGATGCAAAGCCCATCTTCCGTCATGCTTTTGAACACCCTCACCATCTCCACTATAGATTAACACAGTAGCTCTTCCAGTTTCCAACTATTACCCCCGGTCATCACTAAGTCCACTGCGCACCTCAGCTTGCTGGCGCCTTGGCCGAGCTGACCCCCTCCAACAAACAACTGTAGCTTGAACATCTCCTCCCCCTTTCATAATATACACTTCCATTCTGTCCTACCCCCTTCTTTCACTTAAACCCAGTGCTGCCATCACCCCCTATACAGCAGCTCTTCCCTTAGTTCAGACCAAGCTCCACCGTCAAACAAACCACCAGCTCGCCCACCTTTCCATGCATACAAACGATCTGCACTTTCCCTTCTCTTCAACCCTTCCACACCACACAGCACGCACCAGTACAGGTTGCGACTTCCCCACAAACGTTTCACCGCAAGCTCCAGCTTTAAACTTCCATGGCCGCTCTTTGAATCCAGTCCTCTTTCGAACTCTGCATCTCCAACGCCAAAGGGACGTTCTCGCGAGCACCTCCTTCCTAAATATTTCTCCCTGAAGCTCGCTGCTCTAGAAGTTCCAGTCTGCACTAATCCCTCCTCTCCGCGACTTAGTTTGCTTCCAGGCATTTTGTTTTGAAATTTGTTTGCCAAGAATTCTTATGGGTTCGGTTTTTAACAAGGTTAAAGGGTATTTATATCATTAAATTTGTCTACGTGTTTTTGTTTAAAGCCATGCATGTTTACCACTGTTTTGCGGTTGGAAAGGTTTGGAGGTGTGGCTTTGTTTTGATCGGAGAAAAATGGGAAAAAGGTTTGAGTTTCCATGGTGTACGGTAGGTACACGTTAGTTCATAACTAAGGTAAGTATATTTATTCACTTGTGCATATAAAAATTTAACATTAAGGTCGACCGGTCATCATGAACTTCATATATATATCGATTGTTATGAACAAAAATAAAAATACCGTTGAGATGAGCAAGATGCCACGATCCCAAAAATATAATAATACAGGTAGATGGACTCATATTTTGAAACTTCAAAATGTTGATTTCAGGGTACGAAATACTTGCTTATTTAATTTATTAAAAATTACAGTAAAATTCCAAAAATTAATAATCACTACTTCCCAAAAGAACCTTGTCTAAATTCAAATCTGATAACTAGTTATTTCGAAATAACCGTTATGGTCGATAAACGATTCTATAGCGACTATTTTAAAATTTGATTTGGACATACATCAAAATCTACATGACGAAATCCCGATTTTTCTCTTCCACTAGAAAGATATACTCCACCAGCTCCACACTTTTCTTGTTTCACAGAAATCCGATTTAAAATGAATCATGTACATTCAGTTGAAGTTCAAATCGCCAAATTTCGAACTGCCGCGACGTTACGGGCTTGATTATAATTATTATTATAATTTATATGTTTAACTATCGTTTATTTAATATATTCGTTATTTAAATAATTAAATAACTTCATTATTATACCTTACAAAATGCGCCATTACAGACTTCCCCACTTAAAATAATTTCGTCCTCGAAATTGCTAAGTTGGAGGTTGACCCTATATATTGGAACTCCTAAGATTGGTTTACCCCTTATTTCTGATTTCAACCGAACCACTTAATATCGAATAAAAAATTTATTCTTCCGACTAACTAAAATTATCAAAAATTCTGAAAATTTTCTAACAGTTTACATTTTCGGAAAATTTCGCCATAACCTCCTTTGTACAGCCCTATCGGTAAAACCACAACTCTCCTCTCTAGGCCATCTCCAACCCAAAAGAAAATCAAACGGCCAAGCGGCTTGCCGATTTGGCTCATAAATCTCATGCGTATATCAACAATAAACTTGTTCCTTTTTGTCGGGCATATCAACTCTTATCACTTTCACCTGTTATCAACCCAACATATACCAATGTCATCTCAATCCAACCTTCAACTCAAACACTTGGTGCTATCCAAGTCAAATTCTATTCAAACTCCAATATTAGATTTCAAACTCTTAACCCATCAACTTAATTCCAATCCAGATGATTCTCTAACCAAATCCCGATTTATTTAACTTGGTTCAAGTTAAATTTTAATCTACTTATTTGTTTTTACCATCTTGATTCATTCAACTTAACAAGTTAAATTTTAAATTTCAAGATTTAAATTCCTGGGATTTATTTCAAATCAATTTCAAATCCTAACACCAATTCAAAACTTTTGAATTTCTAAACAACTTGTTTTCCTCAAAACCATTTGAAAACAAAACCATTGGTAGTAATCCGCCACTTAGAAACTCGAAAATTACACCGACGATGTATCGATCCATCCTCGGAATTATTTTCCAGTCATCCAGGTGAGTTAGATACTATATTTATTTCTAATTGGAAAATATTTTCAAAATCTCCCAGGAACTTAAAATTTTCTTATTTTAATTCCAATTCTGATTTAACTTCAGATTTACTTCTATTTCATATACTTCACTTATATGAATTCTGATTAGTTATTTATAACCATTTCACCCTTTTATAATCTTATTCGATTATAATAACAACCAACACAATCAATATACTATAATAATTTCAAGATATATATTTCTTCTATAAACAAATATATTTTGGGAAAAATTATTTCATTTACCCTCTTTCAAAACATACCATGTCGAGTGTTTTGTAACCCTTATCGATACAGTGGATCAACTGATCGACCAGAATTCATAAGCCACTCAACCAATGAGTCTCCACAATATAAAACCATTTTATAGTAAATAACAATTATGCGCTCATATATATACACTCAAACTCAATCTAGGATATTACTAATCCCATCTCTATCGAGTTATGCCACAGAGCCAAGGTAATCACTTAACTTAAGCTCTGATACCAACTGTAACGGCTGGAAATTTTCGACTCCTCGAGAGTCGAAAATTCCGAGAACGTTAGTGAAAGAATTTAGAAGGTGAGAAAGAAAAGATAGAACTAATAGAATAGAAGAAGAAGAAGAACATCAGAATCATCAGATTAACACGAATCTCACAGCGGAACGAATAACATATAATATATAACATAACTTTGAAGTAAACAGTTATATATATACAATAGCACTTATCAGAGTACAACACTTACAACACAGCGGAAATAACTATAGCTATAAAATCTTGCAGCCTCCTGCTCCAAGCTCTCCAAGTATATCTGTAAATCCCGACTACTTGACTGCCCGTACAAATTTAGGCACCCAAGAGTTTAGGGAAAACAACAAAGTAAACTCCGGGTCAGTCATGGGACTGGTATGAGTAAAACAGTTTAAAACAATTGAACAGGTATATGATATCTCATAAGACCACGCCGTGAATACGGAACGGGTTTTTCCTTATGAGTATCTAAACAACTTTGACAAGCAATATCATTGTGATATTATAATAATGTCTAAGTACAAATAGGTATCAATCTAGCAAAAACGCTTGCATCTCACGTTCTACATACATAGTATAAAATCATAAACCGCAGGGCGCTTATCGGAGAATGGATTCCAACAGACAAGGTATGGGAGCACCTTCTGAATAGTGTACTCTAGAGGTGATACACTCAGGGTTCAACAAGAACGTCTTGCAACCCGGCCACACATGACCGCTCACTCATTTAGCTTGAGTGTCGCGAATATATTGCCACCACGGTTATAGGCCATCAAACCGTCATCCGAAGATACAGAATCAAAAAGAAGTATAAATATGAATATTCCCTAGATCGGTGACAATACACCCTGCTTGGGAATGACCCAACTAGCCATGCTGCCTAGCCCAACTTTTGTTACTTCCCGGTGTGAGGCTAGAAGCTACGTCTATCTTCAGAACATCTGATCACCATTCACTTTGAATGCCACATCGTCATACCCACCAAATCACAAATTGATTTATTCAAAAATAACACGGGTATACAGCTAAGAGAAACGAATTCCTCCGCCACCAAACGTGAATACGTTTGAACAGATCAACTTACGCGATCCATTGGATATACTCTGTCAGACCTTCTTCCATATATGTTGTCCTGGGACTGGACAAACCGAAGGCACTATTTAGTATATGCATCTTAGTCACTGTTATCTAAGACTTATACAACAGCCCTTGCACTTTACTCCGTCTTCAATTTATCTTTAGCATATATTGCTCGCAACGCTTATGCCAATACAGAGTGGTTCTTTGGATAATAATCCAACCGGTCTCTCCATATTAACAACGTTAAAATGGTAAAAACTTTGATAGTCTGTGATTCAACTACCAAATGAAAACATGTCGGTGTACAAACAACGATCTTATTTCCAAATGGAAATTCGATCGATCAATCATCATATACATATATATGTTCATATTTCCTTATTTCATGTATTTAGAAAATATATATTATTAATCATTGGAAAACATTTCCATAGCTTATTTTCACATCACTATTATTTCGCAACTATCAGTCCCTAACTGTAACTAGTATGAGAACAATTCTCTAAGTATCAATCCGGAAGGTCGAAACCAACATCAGGTCGTCACTTAGAAAACCGTTCAACTTACCCTCTCCAGTTAGTTTCTGAATTTGCTTAACTCTATTTCTTAAATTCTTATCATGAAAACATTTCATTTTCTATGTTTAGAAAACATATCTGACTATATTTGGAAAACGTTTCCAAAACTCATTTACGGATTTCCAATGAACGTTGTATAAAACATCGTTACGCTTAATCCATTAATCGCTTATTACTTAACTATATTTCAAATCAACCTTTTCTATCGAACCACAACTATTCCTTTGTCAATTCTGAAGTCAATCAAGTTGGGGTATAATTACCTCGCAGACCTTAATTGAACAACGTCCTTTACTGTGAAATAGATGAAGCTCATCACTCATTTTTTACAATCATCTTTTTACACAAATTCTCGGATTCAGGTTACGAATCCACTTCTTATATGACAGTGTTTGATTATAACTATAACGTTATAATTCCTACCCCTAAAATATCTAACCTAAATTATAAATTTATTTCCTAACTCGAATAATTTAACAGACACCTAATTTCTAAATCAATAACTAAATCTTGATTTAAACCCTGGAAAGTAAATAATACTTTCCCGAATTCGCTATAATTGAATTCGACGTATAACTCTCTTTCGAGTAATCTCTATTTGATTAACTCTTCTTCGAATAACCTATATTCGATTATCTCTCTTCAAATAACTCATATTCGAAATCTCTCTCTTTCGAATAAACAATATTCGATCTCTTTCTTTCGAATATGCTATATTCGAAAATCTCCTTTCGATTTACTAATCGATAACTCCTTTCGATCAAACTAAAATCGATAACTCCTTTAACTCTATTCGAATAACTAATATTCGACTAACTCTTTTGGATCGACTCATTTGATTAACTCCTTCGAATAACTAATTCGAATAACTTGCCTTCGAATAACCAATATTCGATTTACTCTAACTCGATTAACTCCTATCGAATCACTAATATTTGAATAACTCTTCTTGGTTGGCTCTATTTCATTAACTCTTATCGAATAACAACCATTCGATTTTCTTAAATGTGTCAATTCTTATCGAATAACTAACATCCGATTTAACTTAAATGGATTTACTCTTATCGAACAACTTATTCGATTAACTCAACTTGATTTTCTTAACTCGATTATCTCAACACGATTTCTTAACTCGATTACTTAACTCGATAAATCTTAACTCGATTACTTAACTTAATCCAAATCGATTAACTCAACTCTAACCGATTAACTTAATTTGATTTACTCCTTCGAATAACTCATTCGAATAACTTAATTGATAAATTATATTCACTTCTATCCTATCGAATAAACTATATTCGATATCTCCTCCAACACTATTCGAATGAACTACATTCGATTAACTTCTCTAACTCTATTCAAATAAATTATATTCGCTTCTATCCTATCGAATAAACTATATTCGATATCTCCTCCAACACTATTCGAATGAACTACATTCGATTAACTTCTCTAACTCTATTCAAATAAATTATATTCGCTTCTATCCTATCGAATAAACTATATTCGATATCTCCTCCAACACTATTCGAATGAACTACATTCGATTAACTTCTTTTAACTTTACTCGAATAACTATATTCGATTAACACTTTCTTTCGAATAACTATATTCGATTAGCTCTTCGACTAACTCCTTTGGATTAACTAACTTCGAATAACTCCTTTGGATTACTAACTACGAATAACTCCTTTGGATTAACTAACAATGAATAACTCCTTTGGATTAACTAACTTCGAATAAATAATATTCGGGAACTCTTCTCAAATGAATAACATTTGATTTCTCCACTCGAATAAACTATATTCGATTACTCTTCCCTCGAATACACTATATTCGATAACTCTACTTCGATTAACTCCTATCGAATAACTAATACGATTTACTCTCCTCGAATAACTAAATTCGATTAACTCAAATTGAATAACTAATATTCAATTAACTCTTCGACTAACTCCTTTGGATTAACTGACTTCGAATAACTCCTTTGGATTAGCTAACTTCAAATAACTCCTTTGGATTAACTAACTTCGAATACGTGATATTCGGCAACTCTACTCGATTATCTCCACTTGGATAACTCTAACTGGTCAACTCTAACTGGTCAACTCTAACTGAGTAACTCTAACTGATCAACTCTAACTGGTCCACTTTAACTGGTCAACTTTAACTGGTTAACTCAAATGGTTTAACCTAACTGGTTAACTCAAATGGTTTAACCTAACTTGATTTACTTGTCTCGATTAACTGAACAAATCCACTTAGTTTAACTTAGTTAATTCACTTTGATTTACTCTAACCGATTTACTTAGTTTAACTCAGCTAATTCACTTTGATTAACCCAACTAATTTACTTCGATTAACCAATTAGTTTAACTTGACTAATTCACTTAGTTTGACGCAACTAATTCACTTTGATTTACCAATTAGTTTAACTTAACTAATTCACTTTGATTAACCGCTTAGTTTATCTTAACTAATTTACTTTGGTTAACCACTTAGTTTATCTTAACTAATTTACTTTGGTTAACTCTAACCGATTCACTTACTTTAACTCAACTAATTCACTTCGACTAACCACTTAGTTAACTTAACTAATTCACTTTGATTTACTCTAACCGATTCACTTAGTTTAACTTAACAAATTCACTTCGATTAACTCGACCAATTCACTTGGTTAACTCGACCAATTCACTTGGTTAACTCCTATTTATTTAACAAATAAATATCTCCTTTAGTTTAATTCTATTTATTTAATCTCTAAATAAATATCCTTTATATTTCTTTTAACGAATATAATTCCTTTATATTTTGATTAACAAATATATCCCCTTATATTCGATTAACATACATATTCCCTTGTATTTGATTTACAAATATAATTCTTTTATATTTGTTTTACCAACTATATTCCTTTATATTCAGAATCCTTTTTCTTATATATATATATATATATATATATATATATATAAAATCCCTTGCTTTTATATAAATAAACTATTTTCAAAATATAGTTTGAAAACCCCTCTCCTACATTTTGGTATTTCTCATGGTATTTAACACACCATATAACAACGATAAATATCGTCCCACCACACATAATCACACAGATTATATACATCACATTATATATCATAATATAAAAATCACAGTAAAATAACTGTTGAGGAATCCTGTTGGATTCCTCCAACCTGTTTCCCTACATCCACAGATGTTAAACAACACCAGTATAATATTCTGATAAACAGAATCAACATATAACTATTTGACGGTTTATATATAAATATATATACATACTTAAATATTTATATAAAATCTCTACTACCTGACTAGCAGTTCAAGCAAACAATCAACACACAGTCAAACAGACAATATTTTAACAGTTCTAAGAATACAATGTGAAAATAAAACTGTTTAGAGTTTGTGAGATTTACTCACATTTGCGCATTAATCGTTAAATAACGGTTTGCGTTAGTCGATTCTGATCAGACAATTTATTTCGATATAAATTGTAAACAGCTCCAATCATTCCAGTCTGGTTCCGTGTTGTAGCATTCGTCTGTGTGATCCTATCGAATCCCGTTTTACTTTATGATCCGGCCCAATTCCCTTTTGAAACCATTTTGGAATTGTCCTGCTCCAGTACAAAACAGTACAAGTCTTCCCTGTGCATAGTGCTGGACTCAGACGTCCTCTCCACTTCATTTTTCATTGCCATTTGCCAACGTTTCTATTTTTTTCTCTTTTAAATGGGCCTTGCTTCTTAATACAAGTCCACGCCTCATTGTAGAAACCTTCCTCTTCTCAATGATGCAAAGCCCATCTTCCGTCATGCTTTTGAACACCCTCACCATCTCCACTACAGATTAACACAGTAGCTCTTCCAGTTTCCAACTATTACCCCCGGTCATCACTAAGTCCACTGCGCACCTCAGCTTGCTGGCGCCTTGGCCGAGCTGACCCCCTCCAACAAACAACTGTAGCTTGAACATCTCCTCCCCCTTTCATAATATACACTACCATTCTGTCCTACCCCCTTCTTTCACTTAAACACAGTGCTGCCATCACCCCCTATACAGCAGCTCTTCCCTTAGTTCAGACCAAGCTCCACCGTCAAACAAACCACCAGCTCGCCCACCTTTCCCTGCATACAAACGATCTGCACTTTCCCTTCTCTTCAACCCTTCCACACCACACAGCACGCAACAGTACAGGTTGCGACTTCCCCACAAACGTTTCACCGCAAGCTCCAGCTTTAAACTTCCATGGCCGCACTTTGAATCCAGTCCTCTTCCGAACTCTGCATCTCCAACGCCAAAGGGACGTGCTCGCGAGCACCTCCTTCCTAAATATTTCTCCCTGAAGCTCGCTGCTCTAGAAGTTCCAGTCTTCACTAATCCCTCCCCTCCGCGACTTAGTTTGCTTCCAGGCATTTTGTTTTGAACTTTGTTTGCCAAGAATTCTTATGGTTTCGGTTTTTAACAAGGTTAAAGGGTATTTATATCATTAAATTTATCTACGTGAGCCATGCATGTTTATCACTGTTTTGCGGTTGGAAAGGTTTGGAGGTGTGGCTTTGTTTTGATCGGAGAAAAATGGGAAAAAGGTTTGAGTTTCCATGGTGTACGGTAGGTACACGTTAGTTCATAACTAAGGTAAGTATATTTATTCACTTATGCATATAAAAATTTAACATTAAGGTCGACCGGTCATCATGAACTTCATATATATATATATCGATTGTTATGAACAAAAATAAAAATACCGTTGAGATGAGCAAGATGCCACGATCCCAAAAATATAATAATACCGGTAGATGGACTCATATTTTGAAACTTCAAAATTTTGATTTCAGGGTACGAAATACTTGCTTATTTAATTTATTAAAAATTACAGTAAAATTCCAAAAATTAAGTTATCACTACTTCCCAAAAGAACCTTGTCTAAATTCAAATCTGATAACTAGTTATTTCGAAATAACCGTTATGGTCGATAAACGATTCTATAGCGACTATTTTAAAATTTGATTTGGACATACATCAAAATCTACACGACGAAATCCCGATTTTTCTCTTCCGCTAGAAAGATATACTCCACCAGCTCCACACGTTTCTTGTTTCACAGAAATCCGATTTAAAATGAATCATGTACATTCAGTTGAAGTTCAAATCGCCAAATTTCGAACTGCCGCGACGTTACGGGCTTGATTATAATTATTATTATAATTTATATGTTCAACTATCATTTATTTAATATATTCGTTATTTAAATAATTAAATAACTTCATTATTATACCTTACAAAATGCGCCATTACAATATGCATCCACGAGCAACCACTAGCAAACACTTGCATCCACATGCATCCATCAATCATAACATGTCTCAAACACATGTTTCAACCATAGGTTTACCCTATCTAAAGGTCAACGGCACTAACAAGAGGACATACCAAAGATAAGATGAGTACTAGACAAACAATAAAGGAGAAGTTAAAAGACATACCCTCAAGAAGGAATGGGTATAATGAATGCATTTTCTCTTCCGTCTCCCAAGTAGCGTTGCTCTCATCTTCTCCCCAATGCACTTTGACTAGTTGAACCTCCCTGTTTCTCAACCTCTTAATCTCTGACCCAAGGATGCGTGTAGGAGCTCGTCGAATAGTCGCATCACGCTCTATCTCTACTTCTCTAAGCAAGCTCGGCTCTACCACCTCTGCGGTCTCATGTAGGCACTTCCTCAAATGTGACACATGGAATACATCATGTACACCACTAAGTCTGTCGGGCAACTCCACTCTATAGGCCATCTGTCCAACCCTTTCCTTAATAGGAAATGGTCCAACAAACCTTGGTGCTAACTTCCCAACAGATCCAAAGCGAACCACATTCCGTAACGGAGATACTTTGACAAAGACCATGTCCCCAACATCAAACTCAAGCTCTGTTCTCCTCTTGTCCGCATAAGATTTCTGTCTGTCTTGCGCCGCTTTCATCCTTCTTCGAATCAAATCAATCTTTTCCGAAGTCTTCCTAACCATATCGGGCCCAAGCAAGATCTTATTCGTAGATTCCCACCAACATGTAGGTGATCGACAAGGCCTTCCATAAAAAGCTTCAAAAGGAGCCATGCCAATACTAGACTGAAAGCTGTTATTATATGCGAACTCCACCAATGGAAGATGCTATTCTCATGTACCTCCAAAATCTAAGATACATAGCCTCAAAAGGTCTTCTAAAATGCGATTTACCCTCCCGGTCTGGCCGTCCGTCTGAGGATGATTTGCGGTGCTCAAACACAGCTGAGTCCCTACCGCCTCTTTCAAACTCTTCCAAAACTCGCTAGTGAAGATAGGATCTCGATCACTCACTATGCTGGAACGTACACCATGCAATCTAACAATCTCTCGAATGTAGATTGAAGCTAGCCATTGAGCAGTCCTCTTACTCTTCACGGGTATAAAATGGGCACTCTTAGTAAGTTTGTCTACCCCAACCCAAATTCCCATATTACCCTTCCTCGATCTTGGTAATCCATTGACGAAATCCATCGAGACACTATCCCACTTCCATAGCGGAACCTCCAATGGGTGAAGCAACCCACCGGGTTTCTTTTGCTCCGCTTTTACTTGTTGGCACACCAAGCATCTAGCGACATACTCGGCCGCGTCTTTCTTCATACCGGTCCAAATGAAAACTCGCTTCATGTCTTGGTACATCTTGTCCCTACCGGGATGAATGGTCATCTTCGAACGATGTGCATCATCAAGTATAGCCTTCCTCAAACCCTCGTCTTGCGGTACACAAAGTCTACCGTCTCTACGCAACCACCCCTTACCATCTAGGGTGTACCTACTCAAATGGCTGGACGACTCCCCCTCCTCATGAGCTTCTCTACTAACTCAACCAACTGTGGGTCGTCTCACTGCGTTCCGCCAATCCGCCCCAAAAGAGTAGGCCTAACCTCCAAGGAGGCTAGCAAACCGGGTACAAAGTCAATGGAAGGTCTAAAGTCAAACATAGAAATAAACTCTAAGCTCCGTCGTTCAACGAACAATGAACTCAAGGACAACCTTTTTCTACTTAAGGCGTCCGCTACCACGTTACCCTTGCCATGGGTATACGCTATCTCAAACTCATAGGATGCTAAGAATCCCATCCACTTTTGCTGTCCTAAGACTATGCGCTCGAAGAGTCTCCAACACTTCCCTAAGATGTAGGGCATGCTCTTCTCCACTTTTAGAGAAAACCAGGATATTACCCCATCCAAAATCATCACAACTGTCCATCTCTCACGCAGACCACCCTAGTCGAACTCGACATCCCCCAAATGCAAGCCCCAAAGGCCTAAACCAATATCAGACAAACACCCAAGGGATACCTCCTTCGAATTCAGACGACCTACGTGAGATGATACTAGTAAAAACGGCTAAATAATTAAGCCCTTGTCCAACTCTGGATGTCCTCGCCAGTCTCGCTCCAAAACCACCGTTTATCCCATAACTGGCTTTGCTCAACCTATTGAGCACATACGAAAACTTACTTCGCTCCTAGAGAAGACCAAGATGTCATTTACAAAGACCATCACGAACTTATTTAGGTACTCCCTGAACACCCTTCTCATCAAATCAACAAGGTATGCGGGGGCGTTCGTCAAACCAAATGGCATCACCAGCCACTCATAAAAACCATCCGGAGTCCTAAAGGTAGTCTTCTCTATACTATCCTTAACCACTCTCAACTGATGAAACCCCGTGGCTAAGTCCTACTACGAAAACACTGAGGCGCCAACCAACTGATCAAAGAGATCATCAATCCTCGGCAATGGGTGTCTATTCTTCTTTGTTATCTTGTTAAACTCCCTATAATCTACACAAAGTCTGAGGGACCCATCCGCCTTCATAGCAAAAACTACTGGAGCACCCCACTCCGATATACTTCGTCTTCTAAACCCCTTCTCAAGAAAATCGCCTACTTGCTTATGGAGTTCCCTCTTCTCACGAGGAGCCATGTGGCACACTGGCCAAGATACTGGTTTGGCATTGTCTACCGGATATATTCGGAAGTCAATCTCCCGCTCCGGAGGTAAGCCCTTCACCTCCTCAAACACATCCGAGTATTCCCGGACCACTCTAACAGATCGCAAACTCTAGACCGACGTGTCAAGCGATTCTAGATAACTTAGCATAATAGATTCCATAGGATTACAAGAGATCTCGAGAGTGTTACCCAAGCGGGTCGTAAGCATAACAACTCTCCTTCCACAAACAAGAACGACACCATTACTGGATAACCAGTCCATGCCCAAAACTAACCCATAGCCCGTGAAGCCCAAGAAGCATCACATCTAAACTCAACGCTAAGTATAGAAACTTTCAAACCCAAACACATCATGGAGCCCCCAATTGGGTTTGAAACAACTAAGGGATCATCTACTAAACTGGTGTCTAAGTGCAGTGACTCAACTAACAACGATGAGATAAACGAACTCGATGCGTCAGAATCAAATAAAGTTCGAACCGGATAATAAAGAAATCCAAATTCCAACCTAGACGGTCTTATCCCCATCTGGTACACTAGCCGTGAGGGAATACAACTACCCTCCAGAAGATTCCATACCTTGCCCTTGCCCCTTTGGACAACCCTAATAAGGTGTCCTATTCCTCCCAAAAGGATAACTACTCGCCTTCTTCTTCCCATTCTCCACTCGTAACCTCCCACCAATGAGGTTTCATCCTTCATTAACCAAACAACTATTTGAGCCTTCCTCCCATCGTTTATCCAATAGGTACCTACCAGTCCTCCTCCTTCTTGAACCAACTTCTAATCCGACTAACGTCTAAGTCCCTTGAAGTGGTTTTCCATCCTTATCTATCTTAGAAAGATCATCTATACACGGAGGGGAAACTCAAAACGAGAGAGGAAGAGATTCAAAACGGAGAATTCGAAAGATAAAGGTATGGCTATCGGGGATTATGCTTTTCTTTCAAAAACTTTTCTCTTAAAAGACATGTTTTTGAAAATACTCCTTTCAAAAATATTCTTAGAAAATAGTTTTTCTAAAAAATTTATCTGTTCTGGTAACCTTAAGCTCTGATACCACGTGTAACACCCCACACCCGCTACGGTCACTCACTAAGGGAATGCCATAACATCGGTGGAGTATTTTAAGTGAATATAGAACAGAAAAATTACAACAAGACAGATATAAGTAATACTTGAGAATTTAAAACATCATTTCATTGCAGCGGAAAGTAAAACATGTTTGGTTACACCAAAACCATAAACAAGAGTCAAGTACATAATATCCATCCTGATAAAACAAAAGTACATAATCCCACTACATAACTTAATAGCCATAATAGAAAAGATAAACTGAGCTTTACATCCACGGTCCAAGCTCCAAAAGATAGATAAAGCAGTCTGATCAAAGCCCACTAGTGCTAGGCCCACTCTGAAAACCTGAGGGTTGGGAAAAAGATAAAAAAACAACGGGGTCAGACATAAGTCTAAGCGAGTCCTATAACCTTAACAATACAATCATTAAAGTAATTAGGGTATGATATAAACAAGGTACGGTACCTCTGGGGATAATGACTACACTAAGTAGCCAACTAAACACAGGATGTACTAAGATAACCTAAAAGACGCATTTACCCACCCAAGGATAATTACTACACTGCACCACCCCAGATCTACCCACCCAAGGGTAATTCCTACACTGCACCACACCAGTTCTACCCACCCAAGGGTAATTCCTACTTAAGGTTGATCCCACTAAGTGTACTTAGTAATTTTTAATAGTAGTTTCGTGTACCCCTAGCTGACTACATAGGTGTCGTCTGCCCCTATCTCCACTAGGTGTAACCACTACTCCCCAAGCGATCGGCTCCCTAACGTAGATACCTGTGCTGGCCCCACAGTGGGGTGTATCATTCCCTAAAGTGGCAACCTGATAATATCAACGGTGCACGGCTTATACCTACACGATGCAACAACGTCATACTTACCAGCCCGGGTCCACACACGCATATGAAACCCGTTGGACTTGCGTTGCCACCGCTAACCCGTTTTGGCCTCTTACAGTCAAGCCCAATATGCGTGTCCCGTCCTCGACTTGGGTCGAGCCCACAAAGATACGTTTGGGATATTGGTTGAAATGGGCCCCCACAAGCTACCCACCTAAGCTTGTCAATTCTAGTGAATCCCACTTAACCCTTTAACCATGTCCACTTACATGTTATAAATTTTGGTTAAGTCTTTTAATCATATTTTAATTGCCACTCAAGGCACCCACTAGATTTCCACATGCCACCCAAGGCACTTACTTGATTCCCACATGCCACCCAAGGCACTTACTTAACCCTTTAATCATGTTTAATTACATGTTCCACTTTGGTTAAGTATTCTAATCGTATTTTCTATTGCCACCCAAGGCAACCCACTAGTTTCCTCATGCCACCCAAGGCACCCCCACTAGTTACTACATGCCACCCAAGACACCCACTTAACCCCTCATGCCCCACTACATGCTAATTTGGTTAAGTGTTTCTTAATTAATTAAGATCGTAACCTTTGTAAAGACCTCTCACATTAGACTGTCTTCTGTGGCAGCTGGATATGCCGGCTGGGTCCGGGCAGCCTCACACCATAACAGAGTCTAACCTCGTGTCTTTACACTTGTCACGTATTTAGTTTATGACTAAGACCTCTCACATTGGGCCAATCATTTGTAGCCGCTGGATTTGCCGGTTGGTTCCGGGCAGTCTTATGCTACAAAAGGGTCCAACCTCGTGTCTTAGTCGATTAATTACACCTAATTAATCACCCCCATAATTTGTATTAATTATCCCTAATTAATTACTAATTTCAAGAATATGGGTAGACCTAACTCAATAGGTAAATTCCCAATTCCATAATATGGGTAGACCTAACTTAATAGGTAAATTCCCAATTCCATAATATGGGTAGACCTAACTTAATAGGTAAATTTCCAATTATGTCCATTCACTTTATGTTATGCTTAAGCATACCCATTTCACACCATTTTATTAACATGCATATTAACCCCATCGTTCCCCATGTAATTCGTTTTCATAACATGACATAATAAAGGGAAGATTCATCACAAATGCCATGGGTTTAACCAATCATAGCATATAACTTTATCATGGGTTTAAAAGGTGTCAACTTGCATATATGAGCATACATTAAACCCAACTAGCATTTAACCCAAACTTGCATGAAGCACATATGTCACAAAGGGGGTAACTTGCATATGATCCTTATGTCATACAAAGGTGTGAACTTGCATAGCATGTCACATGTTAACTTGCATATAACCAAACACATAATTTGCATAACATGTTACATATGAACTTGCATATAATCATGCACATAACTTGCATATAACCAAACACATAACTTGCATAACATGTTACATATGAACTTGCATATAATCATGCACGTAACTTGCATATAACCAAACACATAACTTGCATAACATGTTACATATGAACTTGCATATAATCATGCACATAACTTGCATATAACCAAACACATTACTTGCATAACATGTTACATATGAACTTCCATATAATCATGCACATAACTTGCATATAACCAAACACATAACTTGCATAACATGTTACATATGAACTTGCATATAATCATGCACATAACTTGCATTACATGTTACATATGAACTTGCATATAATCTCACATATAGCTTGCATAACATGTTACATATGAACTTGCATATAATCTCATATATAGCTTGCATAACATGTTACATATGAATCAATGTTCAACATAGTGTTTTGCATAATGAGCATCATAAAACATAGCATTAAACTTGCATAACATATAGCATAAAACTCGCAAAACACACAACATACACTATACTAAACTTGCATAAACACATTGATCCACAAACATAGCCATATCTTATCATATCCTATCGTAATCAATTTAACAATTGATTATTAAGGCTATAGAAACTCACCACTAAACTCCAATAAGCAAACCCTTGCCAAAAATCACCCAAAAACTCTAGCCTTGAAAATAAAGCTTGCAACTTGATGATGAATGCAAGCTAATGATCACTCATACAACTTAAAAATGCTTGTATGAACATGAAAGCCTTCATAGAAATAGTTTAGAAAGAGGATGGAGGCTAGGGTTTTGAGTGGAGGCCATGATCATAGAAAATTTTGGCATAGTTTAGTTAGAGGATAGGATTATGATCATTTAGGGCTAGCTTAGAGTCTTATTTATAGGATTAGGATGTGTTTTAGACCCTTAGATTAACCCTAGGTTAGTTTAGGTCCGTCAGATTTCGTCCCAAGCCCTCCAACCCAGCCCAAAACTCAACCAGGTGCACCCAGGCCAGAATCAGCCGATAGGGCAAGTCAACAGCTCTGTCGACTGCCAAGTCGACAGGCATGTCGACAGCCCTGTCGACTTGGCTGGGCGGGAGTTTTCCCGCCTGGCCCCCATTTCTGCATGTTTCGAAATTCAAATTTCCCGAAAACTTCTTTGGGCCTTAACCGGGTCATACGGACTCCGATTTACAAAATTTTGGACTCTATTTCGCGTATTTTTCCGAGACGAACACAATGACGTAACCCGTTTCCCCTGATTCTCACATCTGAGATTATTAATTCTGTAATTAGTGAATATCAGTGTTAACTGAAATTCGGGGTGTTACATTACGAGACTACTGAGAGAAATCACAATTGTAAGAGTGAGTTTGAGAGAAATCATTGATTGTACTAGCATTCAAAGTATAATCAATAACATATAAAGTGGACGTAGGCTCGTTAACGCCGAACCACTATAAATTCTGTGTGTTTTCTGCTTTTTCTTCATTCTCCAGTTGTAATTCTTTACGAATCAGAACGATTTGGGTGTTAGGTCCAAATTTTGATCTAACATTTTGGTGCTTTCACTGAGAATTCAATTCTCAGCCTACCGGATTGCTATTCTACTATTTGGATTTGAAAGTCAGAAGAAAACAGTCCCAAAACTTCACTGTTCAGATTTTTGAAGATTCCAGTGACATCTGATATCATGACTGGAAATAAGTCTAAGGAAGTACGAGCTTCACGGGTGAATGAAGTAGCGAATGAAGCAGTTGGCGAAAGTACACACGAGTAGGTCGTCGAGGGGACAGCGGATCGTGAGGACAGGGGGGGCGACCCGAACCAATCAGGGTGCCACGATCCGACTTGAGGGAGGCGCTGCGAACTGAGAAGCTGGAGGGGTTGTTACTCGATCCCGTGATAACGCCCCAAATCCTCCTCATGCCGTGACCACGAACCAACCACAGGGGGGCGTACCGAATCAAAGGCACCGATCCACCACGATCCGAAGTGATGACCAGATTATGACTCGACCTGGAAAGGAGCCTATGGCTCGCTCCTACCGTCCTGGCCCCTCCGCTCGACTTGGCTTGAGCTCTTTGCGCATAAGAGAAAATGATGATGATCAATATGACCCTTCTGCTCCTGTTACTGAGGGAGATCTTTCTCGCTTTTCTGAAATGTGGGAGAGACTGTTTGATGAATTGGCTACTCAAAGGCAGGAGAGCTCCGTTCTGCGACAGAACT
Organism: Allium sativum; assembly: GCA_030737875.1. Classification (NCBI taxonomy): domain Eukaryota; kingdom Viridiplantae; phylum Streptophyta; class Magnoliopsida; order Asparagales; family Amaryllidaceae; genus Allium; species Allium sativum. The sequence goes on along the minus strand of CM060926.1, from coordinate 6,778,001 downwards.
TGACTGCTATGGATAGAAGGCTCAATGATCTCGCAAGGCAAAGGACGCCCCCAGTTCATCCGCTCACCTCAGAGTACTCTTCCTCGTCAGAGGAATCGCCAAGACCTCTGCGGCGACCATATGAGAGGCCTGAAAACATAGAGCAGCTTAGATTTGGAACCCTGCCATCACGGGAAAAGAGGCACTGGGTGTAGGACCCTCAAACTGCAATGTGAATGATCGTGTCGTAACTCCCAGAGCTCGAGGTGTGCACAGCCCTGTTCAGAATAGACTACCTCAGCCCCTTCGCCGTACAAATGCTCATGGTAACAGGGGGCAACGAAGCCCAATCCTAGCCCTGGATTTCATGGCCACTCCTGGAAGGGAGATTAGAGAACCTCACCGAGCAAGAAGCGCTGACCCCGAGCCTCCGCTGACCAGTGCAAATGTTGTAGCTATGATCCATCAAATTCTGGAAGATAGCCGTGGACAACGGAATGAAGATTGGGGAATTGACCGCAGTCACACCGCTTTCACTGATGACATTTTAGATGCGACGTTCCCGAGGCGCTTCAACATGCCGCAGATGAACCATTACGCGGGTAGATCTGACCATGTCCAACATCTGATGAGATATTCTTGGTCAATGACCGCTGCCGCCGCTTCTGACGCTGTCAAGTGCAAAGCATTTCCCATATTCCCGGAGGATGTAGCATTATTATGGTTTACTCGCTTACCAGAAAAATCAATTTCCAGCTTCAGGGAGTTGAGTGAAAGGTATGTGGAACAGTTCCGCATCTATGCACAAAAGACGAAGAGTGTGATTGACTTGTTCCTTGTCAAGCAACGACCAGGCGAGAGTTTGAGGGTGTATCTAGACCGCTTCAACCTAGCAGCTACTGAAGTCAAAGATCCCCATGAGCCAACTGTTGTGGCAGCCCTAATTGATGGGGTAGATAAAGACACCGAATTTGGGAGATACCTGGCCGGCAAGCCACCTCATACTAGAGAATTATTCTACGAAAAAGCTAACGTGCACTTACGCCGGGAGGAAGTATATGCTAACCGAAAGGCAAAAACGGCCGATAAAGAGGAAATCCAGAGCAATGTCGCCATTAAGCAGACAGGAGACAGCTCAGGGAAGGTCGAGGTTAATGCCGGAAATCGGAACCAGGGTGGTCGTCAATCAGGAATCAATGGTAATAACAGTAATGGCAACAACCGGAAGAGGAATCGAGGGAACGACTCCCAGAGAAGGACTCGTCCCAGGTCTTTTGAGAGTTATACGCCAATAAACGATACTTTGGAGAATATCTTCATGGATTCGTACAACGTCCTCCAAAATAAAAGGCCTCCTCCCAGAGAGTCGACAGAGAAAGAACGTGAAACGGGGAAGTTTTGTCTCTTCCATCAGATTCATGGCCATTCGACAAATGAATGCCGTCACCTAAGAGATGTGGTCGAGAGGCTTCTCCGAGAAGGAAAATTGGATGAATACAGAGTGACACCCAGAGACAGGGGCAAGCCGTACAGGCCCCAAATCAGAACCAGAATCAACCTGCTGTCAGGCCAACTGCCCAGCAAAAGGGAAAGGACCTTGTTATCAATACCATGGTCGGAGGGCTTTATCTCGACGGGCACGGTTCCAAGGCATTGGATCAGTATGTTAATGTAGCCAAGCAGCACCTTGGGGTAGGGGAGTGTAGCAACCCTGAGGACAACATCCCGGTAAAGCAACAAAAGATGATGTCCGACGACGTTGTTTTCTGCGAACGAGAAAGCATTGGAGTCCATGCTCCGACTGAAGATCCATTTGTAATCACTGTACCTATTGGCCCGGCCACTGTTCATAAAGTCTTGGTGGATAACGGGAGTTCCGTCAACATTCTTTTCAAAAAGACATTCGACCGGATGAATCTCGAGATAAAAGACTTGAAGCCCTGTGAGGGATGGATCCGTGGAATTAACGGAGCATCCACCGCTCCAATGGGTTATGTAGAGCTACCAGTTACGCTTGGGGAAGGAGAACGCCAGAGAGTGAGAATTCTTCCCTTCGTGGTTTTGGATATTGAATCACCCTATAATGCCTTCTTGGGCCGACTGACCCTCGCAAAGTTTAGAGCCTGTAAAGCCCCCTGGTGCTTGTTATTGAAGTTTCCTACAGAAGCTGGTGTTGGTATTGTCAGAGGAGATCAGGTTGCCGCACGAGCATGTTATATTGCAGAGCTAAAGCTACTCCGCAACGGAGGAGACATAGAAACCAAGGGCGCTTCTCCCCCCACAAGGGCAGAGACCTTATAGCAATTAAAGAGGATAACCGTAGGAGAGTCGCCCAGAAAGTTGCCCGAGGATATAGATCCCAGAGAGGACAAAGAACCTGGGGGCAGAATGGCGACTCCCAATGAGACAACTGTGGATGTACCGATCGATGATAGTGACCCAGAGAAGGTCCCTAAGATTGGATCACAGTTAAATCCGAATTTAGCTAAAGAACTGACGGATTTCTTGAAAAATAATTTGGATGTATTTGCTTGGACCCACGCAGACATGTGTGGGATATCTCCATCAATCATGAGCCATTCATTAAGCATTAACCCTAAACATCCTCCGGTAAAACAAAAAAGGCGAATGCTGGGCCCAGAGAGGTCCGCTGCCTTGAAAGAAGAAGTTGGAAAGCTAAAGAGTAATGGATTTATCAGAGACTCAATCTACCCAGACTGGATTTCAAATCTAGTTCTGGTAAAGAAGGCCAACGGGAAGTGGCGAACATGTATCGATTTCTCGGATTTGAATAAAGCCTGCCCGAAAGACAGTTTTCCGTTACCCAGGATCGATCAGTTGGTGGACTCAACGGCGGGTCATGAACTTCTCTCCTTTATGGATGCTTATTCAGGATGTAACCAGATTCCAATGCATGTTCCAGATCAAGAACACACTAGCTTCATTACGGATCTGGGATTATACTGCTACGTGGTAATGCCCTTTGGCTTGAAGAACGCAGGCGCTACATATCAACAGTTAGTGAATAGAATGTTCTATAACCAGATTGGGAAAACAATGGAAGTATACGTCAACGACATGTTGGTTAAGTCCAGGCAATCCTCCAATCACACTACGGACTTTGCAGAGATGTTTGGCATTCTTCGAAAGTACGGGATGAAACTCAACCCAACAAAGTGTCCATTCGGGGTCGCCTCAGGAAAATTCTTGGGATTCATCGTCAGTTCTCGTAGGATTGAGATTAATCCAGACCAGATCGCAGCAATCAGAGACATTCAGGAGCCTAGGCAGATTAAAGATGTGAAAAGCCTTGCAGGGAAAGTAGCCGCATTAAGAAGATTCATCTCCAGGTCTATGGACAAATGCATCCCATTCTTCGAATTGATAAAGCGAGGAAAACGCCACTTCAAATGGATGCCCGACTACATAAAAGCGTATCAGAACTTGCTGAGACACCTGGAGAAACCTCCGATATTATCTAAGCCGGTGGATCACGAGGACTTATTCCTATACTTGGCAGTGTCGTCCCACGCGATCAGCTCAGCATTGGTGAGAGAAGAAGATAAAGTTCAAAGACCTGTGTATTACATGAGCAAAAAATTGATGGCAGCAGAGCGTAATTATCCAAGGATAGAAAAGTTGGCGTACAGTTTGCTGATTGCCGCTAGAAAGCTTCGACATTATTTTCAGGCTCATCCCATTACCGTATACACTGATCATCCACTCAAGCAGGTTCTACAGAGACCAGAATCGTCTGGAAGACTACTCAAATGGAACATTGAGTTGAGTCAATTTGATCTGAACTTTCAACCCCGGCGGTCAATACGGGGGCAAGTGATAGCCGATTTCATAGCAGAGTTTACTGTCCCAGAGGAAGATATAGTGAACGAAGAAGCTGACCCCTCAAAGTTACTTCTCGATCCCAGTGCCTGGAGATTGTACACTGATGGCGCTAGGAATGACAAGAGATCCGGCGCTGGAGTAGTGCTTGAAACTCCTGAGAAATGGCTGATATCCTATGTTATCCGGATGGAGTTTCATGCCACTAACAACGACTCCGAATATGAAGCCCTGATAGCCGGGCTAAGGATCGCAAAGGAGTTGGAAATCACAAAGCTGGATGTCTTTTGCGACTCCAAGTTAGTTGTAGACCAGGTCACTGGAAAATTCCAAGCCAAAAGCCCAAGATTGATTTTATACTTGGAGAAAGTGAAGGAGTTGCTGAACGGCTTCGGTCACTACAACATTTCTCATATTTCGCAGTCAGAGAATCAACAGGTAGATAAGTTGGCAAAGATGGCTAGTTCCGACGATCCTGAAAAGACCGGGCTAGCCCCAGTTGAAGTACTACAGTCTCCTAGTATAGATCAGATGGAAATTAATCCGGTACTAGAGACGGAACCAGAAAGGGAGTCATGGATGACCCCTCTAAAGAATTTCTTGATGAATGGAACGCTTCCGACCAAGAAAAGCGAGAGGCGTAAAGTAATTCGTAAAGCTGCCCGATACGTTCTGCAAGGCGGTGTTCTTTACAGACAGGGATTTTCGATGCCCCTTCTCCGGTGTATAGTTCATGACGACATCAAGCGTGTGCTGCAGGAGGTACAAGAAGGTGAATGCGGCGATCACACTGGAGGGCAAACATTAGCGAAAAGGGTGTTGCGGCATGGTTATTTCTGGCCTACCATAAACAAAGATGCGGCGAAGTACGCACAACAGTGTGATGCATGCCAAAGATTTTCAAAGATACCTAGGGCACCTACTAGTCAGTTAAAAACGATGACAAGCCCATGGCCTTCCGCTGTGTGGGGAATTGATATCATCGGAAGTCTCCCCATAGCTAAGGGCGGAGCGAAGTTCGCTATTGTAGCTGTAGACTATTTCACTAAGTGGGTCGAGGCTGAGCCATTAACTACAATCACAACCAAACGAGTGATCAACTTCGTCGTTAGGAACATCATCTGTCGATTTGGGATTCCAAAGATTGTTATAACTGACAACGGAACTCAGTTCGATAGCACTGAATTCAGAGACTTCTGCCAGAAATACCACATTGAGAAAAGGTATACCTCTGTGGCGCATCCGCAGTCGAACGGACAGGTCGAAGCGGCGAATAAAGTGATTAAGTCCATTCTGAAAAGAAGACTGAAACGGGCCAGAGCCATGTGGGCTGATGAATTACCCTTAGCACTATGGGCCTACAGGACAACGTATAAATCGGCCACAGGACATACCCCCTTCTCCCTTGCTTTTGGAGCAGAAGCATTCATCCCGGTTGAAATAAAAATACCTTCTCACCGAGTGACTTATTATGATCCGATGACTAATAACGAATTGCTCCTTGAATCACTGGATATGATCGAAGAAAAGAGGGACGAAGCAGACCTGCGTGCCTTGAGATGCAAACAACAGGTCGCCCGATACTACAACAAAAAGGTTCGAAACCAAACCTTTGAACCCGGAGACTTGGTTCTGAAGCGTGTCTTTCCAGCCCCAACTCATATGGGTGCGAAGTGGGAAGGACCGTACTCCATTCTGTGCAAGCTTGATAATGGAACCTTCAAGCTAGTAACCGTAGATGGAAAGGAAATCCCCAGAGTGTGGAATGCCCAACATTTACGGTCGTATCTAACGTGAAGATGTCAGATCTGTTCTTTTGCTTTATTAAGGACCATGTACAAGGCACGACTTGCCTAGAATAGTCCGATTTCTTAAGCAAAAAATTATAAAGTGGACGTAGGTCATGATTCGACCGAACCACTATAAAAATATTGTTGTCGTTTACCTTTATTGCCCTGTTATTTATCTGCCTTTTTATTTTTATGGAAATTGCTGTGAACCATGCAACGATCACAGAAGCGTATAATTATAGGTGCCTTCCATCAGAATAGAATGCAATCACCAGTCAAAACTCTGAGGGTGCGATAAAGTAAATCTTACCATTGATAGTGCTCTAACTCTCTAGAGCCGAGAGAGAGCATAACGGACATGAAGGCGATGTCCGTAAATCATGGCGGTGTACCATGATCGGAACCGCCTTGACGGAACTCTAACCTCGGCGACTGCCAGGAGAGTATAAAAGAGTCTCCGACTGAGCGCTGAGAAAGAGCTCCTACCCCGCTGAAGGATCGGGGAGTGATTGAACTGCTGAGCTCGAACTCTAACTCTCCAGAGCAGAGAGAGAGTATAAAAGCGTCTCCGATTGAGCGCTGAGAAAGAGCTCCTACCCCGCTGAAGGATCGGGGAGCGATTGAACTGCTGAGCTCGAACTCTAACTCTCCAGATCAGAGAGAGAGCATAAAAGCGTCTCCGATTGAGCGCTGAGAAAGAGCTCCTACCCCGCTGGAGGATCGGGGAGCGACTGAACTGCTGAATTCGAACTCTAACCTCGGCAACCGCAAGGACAGTATAAGAGAGTCTATGATTAAGCACTGAGAAAGGTGCCGGAAACTCAGCACCATAAGGACAGTTATCTTACTAAATTTTCTAAGTCCCCCATATTCAGAAATAGGGGGCAACATGCAAACAACACTAATCAATCCTTAATAAGCCCTAGTTAGGCGCTACGTTAACGATTGATTGGGGGCATATACATATACACATGAACCTTGATGCAGCACGGAAATTTTAAATTTTTTCTTTCTGTTGCTTGACTGATTTGTAGTTATAATCAGATGATATATGACTAAGCATGAAAAGTTTATTAAATGCAGGTACACGATGATGCAAAAGAGATAAACTTTCATTTATAAACTGCAAACCTACAAAGTGAAAAACAACCTAAAACAAAAGTGAGGGCCAGTCTCACAATTACATTTCATGGCTAGTGGGAAGCCTAAAGACAAAATATAGACAAGCGACAATATCCTATTTACGCTTGGACTTCTTCTCCTGTTTCTGCTTCTCCAGCTTCGCCTTGGCAGTTTCGGATTAATCACCCTTCTTTCTTTTCCTTTTATCTATAAGAGGAACGTCCGACTCATCAGAAGACTCCTCCTCCTTTCTCTTTCTTTTATTAGTAAAGGAAGCTGGGAAATCATCAGGGTTCGCAAAATGAAGCTGTTTGCTGATGGATTTGGGTTGGAGTTTCAGAACCATCCCAATTTTGGGGTTAAACTCCGAGATAGGAGCTACGTTCAAAGGCTCTTGTCCCACCTTCTTTAAAGCCAGCTGCTTTTCCTGCCTAGCCTTTCTTTTGGCCAAAGTCTTGTCGTCATCGCCTTCGACTTCTTTGGTACTGATGATATCCTCCTCATCATCTACATGGCGCCCATCCATATCTTTCAAGGCATCGATGGTTTCGTCATCCTTGGGAGCATCAGCACTGGGTGCCAGGACGCCCTTCTCCGCTATTGTACCTTCAGCCTGCTTCGGTATATCAGCACCGGCGCTAGGCGAGACGTCAATCTTCTCCGCCTCTGTCCTTTTCTCGACATCCTTGTCGACGGGCTCGCCACTTGTATTATGAGGAACACATGTTATTAATTCGATTGGTTGCTCCACCAGACGACGACAACTCACAATTGCTTTGACAAATTGTGGGGAAAAAAGGGAGATACCTTCCGCTGACCCTCCATCCAGGCAAGCTGCAGAAGCTCCGACAACCACAGGAATCAGGCCCAAAGGAATTAATGGATCATCAGGATTGTATTCCTCAACTCCGGAGGCCTTGGGCTCTACAGATGAGCTCGAACGTTCGTCAATCTTGTTTTTGCCCTTAGCCAGGGTCCTCTCCTTTTCCATTTCTTCTTGAATTAGGCGTCGGCCTTCTGCCAAGTCCTCGGGCTCGTTATCCCTCAGAATGGTCCTCATCAGCTCATCTTCGTCAATCTCTTCAACTCCTAATCCCTGCTTCTCACCCTCGACGATGGCGTCCCATATGTTGGCTAAAGTGACGTGGTAGTCCGGGATCCACGAGATGTTACGGGTTTTGAGGACATGGTCGAGGAAGTCAAATATCATCTCTTCAAACCCTTCGATATCCTTTTCTCTCTCGAGGAGCTTGTTGTTAGAAGCAGTAGCCATTTCAATGGCACTTTCTACATTCTTTTCAGCGAGAGCCGCGCGCCTCTCTGCATCCGCAACTTGATCGTTCAAAATTACCTTCTCTGCTTCGGCCAAAGCTAGACTTTCTTTCAAACTTGCTTTTTCTTTCTCCCAAGCAGCTCTCTCAGCTTCAAAATGGCCCTGTGCCATCTTCAACTCAATGTTGGCCATTTTAAGATCTTCTACCTCCTTCTTTAAGGCCATTTTCTCTTGACTATTTGAGTCAAGTTTAGAATGAAAGCGTTTCCTAGCATTCTCCCATTCAATCTTATAATTTTCAGCATCTCTCCGCGCTAAGGCAAGTTGGGATTGGGCATCTTCCAAGTCCTTCTCCATTTTTGTCTTGGCCCTTTCATTGTTATATATCTTCACTTTGGATCTGTGTGCTTCCATTTCAAGCGTGCGGATGACCTCTGAAAGATTAACAGCATGTTTCTTCATCACTTCATACTGCCCGGCTACATGGAGAATGTGCCCGATGACCTCAGTATCCCAGTTCCTAGGGACTGGTTCCAAGGATGGAACAAACATCATCCTTTCGAAGAAGATGTTAGGGAATTGTTCTCGCAACTTTTCCAGCTTAGCCTGAGTCTCAGGACCATGGATGTAATCTCGTGACCCAGGGGCAACCAAATCTTGCTGGATGGAAGGGACGATGTCAATTTTCTCCTTCTCAGAATCCTTGATTGGATCCTTGCTTTTATCCTTGGGCTCGTAGTGTCTTTTTGACAACCTGCTGTGAGAGGGTGCACTCTTCGGAGGGGTTAATTCTTTGGGAAGTTGTTTTCCCCATGTAGGTGGCACCGAATAACTGGGAAGCTTGCCAGAGGTTGGTTTTGACGGAGACCGGGATTGTGAAGAAGTAGGCTTGTGAGAAAGACCGCGAGAACGCTCAGGATTTGGATGAAGACTAGGTGTGCCCTCACGAAGAGAGCAATAAGAATAAGACCGCCTATGAGACATCTTTCATGCAAAAGAAAAAAGAGCATATTACAACCTTGAATACTGTTGATATAAGAGTGTAGGGTTAGGCAGTGCGTGTGATTTGTGCATCCCATATAATTCCCCCCAACAGACCAGGGCCCGAAGTCAGGCTCATCTGAATAGTTTCTTGTCCTCCAACTGGAACAGTTGTCTCCTCAGAAACAGGGAAAAATGGCTCCCCTTCAAAGTCCTCCTATGTGTATACGTCATCAGGCAAAGGAATTTTGCTCAGCTCTTTAAATAGTTGTTATTCTGTTAAATCATCGGGAGCAGCAGGTTCAATCGGAAGAGAGGCCCTCGAGGGGAAACCCCCTGGAGAAACTGGGATTTCCATAGACTTATCACCACGGGCCTCATCTCCTTTGTATATATTTAGGTCCTCGTCGTCCTGGATGATTATTGGCGAAGGACTCTTACGGAATTTAATCGTTTCTACTGCCTGTGACGTTCCTTCTCCCTCCGTTGGGGGCACGTATTTGTAGGGTTTGTCGCCTGCACCAAGTCCAAACCTTATATCCAGAAGGCGATGCTTGTGAAGATTCTCGTTAGTAATGCACTTCTTGATCTTTAGAAAATCGGATTTGCTTTGTAGAAGAAGAGACAGTCGATTATTGTATACCGAGCCTTCCGTCTTGGGAAAGATGTGATCTGCTTAAAAAAAAGGGGAATGTTAGTGCTTCGATTTCTTAAATAAGTTATTCAGTCAAAAGTTTAAAGTTTACTTGATTTAAGCCATCTTCTTGAACATCCAGCTTGTCTCTTTATATAGAACCAATCGGCCTTGGGATCCCCTATGTTGCTGTATCCGTCAGACAGAACCTTCCTATTTGCTACTGATTCGAAGAAAGAGAAATTTGGGGTTGCCGAGGAGCGATGCTTGAAAAGATAAAAGAATTTTAAATCTTTAAATGTGAGCTCGGTATGCAGGATTTCCGTGTATGCGATGTATAGAGTGTATAGAGCCGCGTAGGCATTGGGATGAAGCTGCATCGAAGCAATACCCAATCGTTTTAAGGTCTCAATGACAATTGGAGGAAACAGAGGAATAGCTCCTACCCAGCACATGAGTCGGCTGACTGTCATATACCCTTCCGGAGCTATGTGAGGTCTATCTTCGCTGCTGGGTGTCTTCTCATCATCCCAGGGGATCCCATGTCTCAAGCAAATTCTCTTAAGCTTTATGTCATCAAGTTTGGAAGCTACAGAGTCTGTGAATTTCTCTATTTCTATTGCACCAGGGACTTCGTCGAGAGCTCGGCCATCTACCTCCGACTCTTCATCAAGCGAGGTACTCTCAGACGGATTCAATTCTGTTTCTGCCTCATATTCGGATCCAGAATCCGCACCCTCTGGATTAGATGGAAGAACCTCGGGGTTGAGATGCTCATACACCTCGGGATCCGTCTCTGTGTCAGATCTTGAAGGGGAATGATTATCCGACATTACTGTTTAGGCGAGTAAACATGAGAAATAAGATTATAATTACCCGTTCTCCCGTGTGTGCAAGTGCAAGTGTAGGCATGTGTGAGCATCAAGGAAAAAACATGAAAGTCAACATGATCATCAGGATAATAGTCGTCATATGCAGTCAAATTATGTTGTCGTTCAGTTCAGAAAGTCCACCATATAGGCTCTATCCTAACTGTCCAGATTCTTGTGACAACAGTGCATTGTTTAAAGTCAGAAATATGTACGGATCGTGGGTTGAAGACTCGGTTCACAAGAAGGGCACAATCGGATCGTGATACACGTAGCGGATCGCCCCCATATGGATCGCCTCCATATGGATCGCCCTCATTCAGATTGCTCTTATTCGAATCGCATGCAACTTCGGATCGCGAGATGGGATTCGGATCGTGGTGCATACCTGGATTCGCGAGACAAACATGGATCAAAGACGAAGGCACTAACTCCCGGGAGTACTTCGGATCGGTTCACTATAAGCTCGTAGCGATCCGCTCCCTCATTACATCACCACAATCCATTGCTTGCTCTCTAACCCTATCTCCTTCCATTTACTCCCTCCACGATCCGCTCCCTCGCCACTGTCATGAATCGCTGCCTGGCCATCCTCTTCTTTCTTCTTCTTCCTCATCTCCTTCCTCCACCTTCGAGTTCACATCGACGAAACCTATCGGCCATGGCGTTTCCACGCTTTCCAACATTTTAAAAATCATTGAATTCCGCTCGTTCCTTCCTCAAAATTAGTAAAAAGCTCAGAAATCACGAAAAAGAAAACCATTGGTGGGATTACCTTCTTGAAAATGATGAAATAGTTGGACAAACGAAGGTTTAAATGCTAGGGTTTTGGTCAAGGAGCTGACGGCGGTGCGATGCAGAAAGAAGAAGAAGGGATAAGAGCGAAGAGGGTCGGGTTTATATAGAAAAAATCCCGACTGTTAGTATCCCCGTTTTTATCTCATTCGCAGCATGGGCTTCAGCGGATCGAGGGGGCAAGCCCATTGGGCCCAGCAAAGGAGACAAGGCCGATCCCTGACTCGAGTCGTTACGATGGATGGCCCAGTGTAGTTGAAGTCCGCTTCGTTCCATATAGAAGCTCGTATCGCTTCGTGAATAATACCAAAGACTTACCGAGGAACGAGCTGGCGCCACGCTTCGCGGATCATAAGGATTCCATGCGATCCGAATCATCAAGCAATTTGACGAAGTGAAAATTTAGAAATGATCACAAAAAATTCAGAAATTTACCTGGTAGACCTGACGATGAAGCCTCAAAAAAAGTTCCAGAAAAGAATTGTTCAATGAACAAGGAATGATCGAATATTCATCCGATATTTATACTTGCCAAGAGATACGACCTTTCCGAAGTAACAAGGCTTTTCAGACAGGCGCGACCATTTGATTGCATTGCCTCACGAATAGATATCTATGCAACTTCGAAGCATGTTCCATCAATGAAACAATACTTCGAGGGGGCAAAATGTTGGCTAGCTTTTTGACCAAGCCACCAAGGTTTACACACAAGAAGAAAGTATGAAACTACGTTCCTTAAGTCCATGAAGGATCGGATCGCACCAGCGGATCGCCCCTCTCGGATCGCCCCCGTAGCATCAGCAATCCGTCTACCTCCACACAACTCGATTTGCACTTACACCACTACCCTGCACAAACCGATCCGATCCCCCGACGCACAGCGAAGCCTCTGACCTTTTCAAGCATGAGCTAGTCTTCGGCGATCCGAGATGCACGGATCCAGCGACACGTGTCCCCAACTGTCACTTTGACCAATTCCTCCTCCTTACTCGATCCGATCCGATTTTCTCAGGATCTACGCCACGAGTGGCTGCGAACCGTCTGTCAAAATCAGCTATAAATAGCCCAGAGACTGGCATTTTTCGAGATCCTTTGGCAGCATTGAGCACTGATTCCACCATTACTGTCATACCACTATTTCTTATCAGTTTTACTATGAGACTAATGAGAGAAATCACAATTGTAAGAGTGAGTTTGAGAGAAATCATTGATTGTACTAGCATTCAAAGTATAATCGATAACATATAAAGTGGACGTAGGCTCGTTAATGCAGAACCACTATAAATTCTGTGTGTTTTCTGCTTTTTCTTCATTCTCCAGTTATAATTCTTTACGAATCAGAACGATTTGGGTGTTAGGTCCAAATTTTGATCTAACAGCAAGCATATAAACAAACGAGTTGTTACCACATATTTCGTTACACTTCTCTGTCTTGTAACTCAACCCAAATATGTTGATCTTCTAAATTTAAAAAACATGTGCTATTGTTTTGAAACTGCTTACGTAACTGAGTAGTAATTAACATGGATCTACATTTATCATTAAAATAGTAACAAAAAAGATATAATAAACGTTTTAGGTTGAATAGGATCTCGAATTTTCTTTAGTTTCCTTTTGTAATTCATTATTCCACTCAAGTTTAAGGAATTTTATACCTTTATAGAATTATTCTATGGATTATTCTCACCCAAAAGCACGTTTAGCATAATTTTATGAACTTACAAATCGTCATATATTATTGAAATGGTAGAGCCGGTTGTTTGATAGAGAAGGTTGTTTGATAGAGTTGGATGTTTGATAGAGCCTGTGAGTGCTGAGGACTTAGGTTATATATAGTAGAAGAGTTAATGTGCAAAAGAACGGTGTACATGTGTGAAGCAACCCCAAAATTTTCATCAAATTTAAAATCACTTTTATTATAATTTATATAAACAAATAGGGTCAACTTCTTCTTACAATCAAAACACACCAAGATCACTTAAGACTAATATAAATATATCAGTATAATTCAAAATTACAAATTTTATATATGATGATGTACAAGTCTCCTTTACTTGTATCATAGTTAAAATATTGAAAGCATAATAAATTGATTAATTAATCAAAATCAATTACACAGTCGATAAAATTTAAGTGTTATTATCATCTTTTGAATCTGCTGATCATACGTGAATATCTAAATCCCAATTTCATTTTCATGAATCATAAATTCAAAACAATTTAACATTGATATAAATACAAAGCCCGTTTTGTATCCTTGCAGTCCATATTGTTTCATGATGCGTTTTATATATAAACCTACGTACACAAACTTCATTATAGAACCTTTATGTACTGAGTTAACATGTGCATACATTACTTGTATGCCATGCATACTTCAGCCATACGAGTGCAACAGTAAATAACCTTTTGCAAGAATATTTCTAGATCAACAATTTGGCGCATGTACATAAACCAATCCATAGTTTTGGCTATTATTAAGATGCCACGTCCATATAATATTGATATGTAATGATTTTTCTATTATAGTTTTTCTATTATAGGACCTTATGGATACAAGCACAAATTAGTTCTAATATATATTCACACTTACAGTTATGTCTATATAAATCTGCATACTACAGATTTTATCATGTGTTCATTTACTTGTGTAGTGCTAATATTTGCGTTAGAGAGGGTGATATATTTTCAGCCATGAGCATTTAATATTCGCAGTAGAGCCACAGATTTATAAATGCAAAGCCCTTCAATGTACCCCATACAGTTTATGCAAATACATTCTTATAAGCAGTTTCAACCAACATTTTAGACCTTCAGCGTGTGGCATTCCATGCTAATTACAATATACACATAACTAACACAATATGGGATGACTCAGTTTAAAACATTCCAGAATGCCATGAGTTGATGCTATATCCATATCTTAATTATATGAATATATTTTCATTTAAAACAGGACTGGGCGTAGCCCTTTAAACCAGCGCTTCTATTCAACATTGTAAAACACCTATACAAAACTCATTTAAACCTTTCAGCAATTTTTATCTAAATACAGCTGACACGGTTTGGCTTCTTTGAGCAAATGCCATAACCATATATTAGTTATATGGTATGACACTCTCTTCGTAAGTACCAAAAATTCTGTAGACTTCTCAGAATAATTACCAAAACAATTGTACACATATAATAACAAAGACATACATTTTCATCAACTACATAATTCAAGTTTTGCCATAGGTTCATTTATAGTGAGCATACAAAATCACACAAGCTTATCAATTCAAATCAGTTTACAAGAACTATAAATAACAATGCATACATTTTTACAGTTTATGAATGCAGTTTCCTATTTACATCAACATTGATAAAACCATATGAAACCTAAGCATGTAAAAACACTGCAACTCATATGTCTATTGGTAAGCAATTTTATCTGGTGATCTTTAGTCGTGCATCCTACCTACTCGCACACAACATTTTCATTTCTTGCAAAACGTTAGGAACTGCCTCATTTATAAAATGAGACACCCTATTACATAAAGTAAAAAGGGTCAAACAAATTGTCTGGTATGAGTGTATTTAAAATCAGGTGACACATAAAACAGATTTAACCCTATAACGTGTAGTGCTCAGTGTACAATTTTTTATCATACAACTCTAACCAAATAGGTAGCCGATTATGTGTCCACCGTATAATATACCTATATATATTAAATTGATTAAATAGGTACATAGCAGGTCAAACAGTCATCTGTTTTATGCATAGGTATAAAATTTCCTGAAACAGTAGAGCAGGTCATGAATCCACAATGTAGTTTGCATATATACACACACACACATACACATATATGCATATATATATATACATACATACATACATATATATATACACACACATACCAGCATGTATTAAATCATTTAAACATATGTATGATACTGGTTATACCAAATCAGGGACAATTCGGTTAGCCTTAAAAGTGGTATGCACTTTTCATAGCCTTACTAAACTTTTATGCTTAGACCAGTAAATATTCATCCCCTGGTTTCTTTATTCAAATCTGGTCAACCCCTTATTACTTTGTATTTACATCCCAATCCAGATGTGAATACCCCCAAATAAGATATCAACACAACCAAATATCCAAATACATCATGTAAACCAACATATTTCAAACACATCAATTTTTATCCTACAAGTAACTTATGCAATCAAAAGCGTAACACAACAATGAAATAAAATATTTACTAAATCTATAATTTCATAATATAAATCATAATAGCCTCTAAAATATTTCTGGATTAGTAATATCATTTCTTATAAGTTCACCTTAATCATTTTGATCTGATTTATAAAATTAAAAAAATGGAAATACACTCACATCGATTAAATCTTTGATTATGTTCTCTTCGGCTCTCGATTTAGCCTTTGGAGCTCTTCAATTTGCTATACTCCATCGCCTGAATCCATGTTCAACAGCGCAAGATGTTCCACTATTTGATTTGCTCTAATTTATAGGGTTTTCCGGCAATTATTTCATTTTGTTTTTGGACGAGAGAAAGAAAATAATGAAAATGACGACTCAATCCTTTTTATCTACACGGCTAGGGTTTTTAATTGTTAATGTCTCTTTTGCCCTTATGTTTTCATATCGGGCTTATAATAACACTTGGGTCCAATTTCCTATAACACTTACACTAATTTATGGTATTACAACTATGTACCAACCAACATATATATGTGCATATCAATTCGACCATTTATTTTATACAAATAAATATGATTTATTTACTCTTCACACAAACACACACACACACAATATATATATATATAATAAAATTCCCTCCTTGGACAAACAACAAGACAAAGGGTGGTTCAGATTTAATCCTGCAAAAACAAATCCACCGTCCTAATTTAAACACATCCCCTGATATTTTGATTGCCACCTCATCCACATTTTCCTTATACTGATTGATGTAATTATTGCTGCTAACCATATTTGCTATGCCAGTAGTCAAATTTACAAAGCATTTCTTCATTTGTTAACACATTAATATTAAATTTATACTATATTAAGAATATTTGCCCACTTTTGAAATGCATAATAACAAATGAACTATATAAATATGGCATATTTAAATATGTATTACTAGCAGAGGCACATGAATAAAGGAGCATTAAGCATATAAAGAAGGATGAATGTAACGACCCGGAAAATCTGAACCAATTTAAAAATTTTAAATTGGCTAAAATAATGGATTTTAAATATTTAAAATAAATATTTTAAATAATAACGATGAAAAGTGAGTTTGAATCGTCATTTGAAAATGAATATAATTAATTCTAATCATAAACAAGGCCTGAAATGGCGCGGTAGTTTCAAAAATTGAATTCAAACTTTGTCGGACTGTACCGGGTGCAAAACAAAACGGATTTGAGTGAAACCAAAAATATTTAAATCTGTTAGTGAATACCTTTGTAACGAATCTGAAAAATCAAAGTTTCATAGCGGAAAGCAAAAGTTATGGCTAAATGAATTTTCAGAAATGTAACACCCCACTCCCGCTATGATCACTCACAAAGGGAATGCCATAACATCGGTGGAGTATTTTAGTGAATATAGAACAGAAAAATTACAACAAGACAGATATAAATAGTACTTGGAATTTTTAAAACATCATCTCATAACAGCGGAAGTAAAACATGTCTGGTTACATCATAAACCCATAATAAAAGTCAAGCACAATATCCATCAAAATAAAGAAATACATAATCCCACTCTCATACAATAGCCAAAACAAAAGAAAAGATAACTGGATAACTGGAGCTTTACATCTATCCAAGCTCCAACGACTGGAACCGCAATCCGATCAAGCTCCACTACTGCCAGGATCCACCACAGGACCTGAGGGTTGGGAAAAAGATAAAAACAACGGGGTCAGACATAAGTCTGAGTGAGTCCTATAACTTTAACAATACAATCGTTAAAGTAACCAGAGAAGACATGAATTGATATACGGTAACATATAGGGATGAATAGCTACCCTAAGCAATCAACTAAACTAAGATAAAGGATAAAGACGCATCTACCCTTCCTAAGGTAAATTACTAAACTGCACCACACCAGTCGTTCCTAACTTAAAGGTTGATCCCACCCAAGGACTTATAAAATTTACTAATTAGTACCTGCGTACCCCTAGGTGACCAAGTAGGCGCCACGGGGCCCTACAATCCACTAGGTGTACACACTACTTCCCATTCGATCGGCTCCCTAACGTAGATACCCGTGCTGGCCCCACCGTGGGATGTATCATTCCCCAATGTGGCAACCTGATGGAACTAAAGGTGCACGGCTTATATCTACTCGATGCAACAACGGCTTACCTACCAGCCCGGGCCCACTCACGCATATGAAGCCCGTTGGACTTGCGTTGCCACCGCTAACCCGTTTGCCTCTTACAGTCAAGCCCAGTATGCGTGTCCCGTCCTCGACATGGGTCGAGCCCACAAAGATACGTATGGGTTACTGGTTGAAATGGGCCTCCACAAGCTACCCACCTAAGCTTGTCCCTTTTTCTAGTATATCCCACTTAACCCTTTAATCATGTTTTAATTACATGTTCCATTTTGGTTAAGTATTCTAATCGTATTTTCTATTGCCACCCAAGGCAACCACTAGATTTTCTCATGCCACCCGAGGCACCCACTTAACCCCTCATGTCCCTCTACATGCTAATGTGGTTAAGTGTTTCTTAATTAATTAATTAAGAACGTAACCTTTGTAAAGACCTCTCACATTAGACTGTCTTTTATGACCGCTGGTTAAGCCGGTTGGGTCCGGGCAGCCTTATGTCATAACAGAGTCTAACCTCGTGTCTTTACATTAATTACGTATTTAGTTTGTGCCTAAGACCTCTCACATTGGGCTAACATTTGTAGCAACTGGTTAAGCCGGTTGGGTCCGGGCAGTTTTACGCTACAACTGAGTCCAACCTCGTGTCTTAGTCAATTAATTACACCTAATTAATCACCCTCATAATTTTATATTAATTATCCCTAATTAATCAAGTTTTCTTAACATGGGTAGACCTAACTTAATAGGTAAATTCCCATGGGGTAGACCTAACTCAATAGGTAAATTCCCAACACATAGTATGGGTACACCTAACCAAATAGGCAAATTCCCATACTATGTTTATTTATTTTGTGTTATGCATAATTATATTAATTTCACACAATCTTATTAACTTATGCATTTAATTACCCCATCGTTCCCACGTAATTTCGTTCATGATATAACACATATAAAAGGTGTCAACTTGCATATGAATGAACATGTTTCAAAGGTGCCATCTTGCATATTAACAAACACATAACTTGCATATGAACTTGCATAACATGTCACATAACTTGCATATAATATGTCACATAACTTACATATTCATTTTGCATAACAAACTTGCATATTAGCTTATAGACTTGCATAATGTGTCATCATGAACTTGCATATTAATAAACATGTAACTTGCATATTTACATACATGTAACTCGCATATTAACAAACATGTAACTTGCATATAAAGAAACATGTAACTTGCATATTTACATACATGTAACTTGCATATTAACAAACATGTAACTTGCATATTAACAAACATGTAACTTGCATATTAACAAACATGTAACTTGCATATTTACATACATGTAACTTGCATATTAACAAACATGTAACTTGCATATTTACATACATGTAACTTGCATAGCATATTACCATGAACTTGCATAACATGCATATGATTACATAGCCCACAACTTGCATATTTAGCATCATGCAAACATAACATACATCATATTAAACTTGCATAAGCTTACATACTCAACATGCATAAACATAAGATTAATGCTAACATCATATCATATGATTCAAAGCTCATTAACCCACATACAAAACCATAAATCTCATCACATCTCATCTAATTAGTTTACCAAAAGATCATCAAAGTGATAGAAACTCACAACTAGCAACTTTGAACACCAAATGAAGAAGATTAAGATGCTAAGAAGGGATTAGAAGTTGATTAGAGAGTGATTAGTATGCAACCCTCTTCATAAAATTAGTGGAGGCCATGAGAGCTAGCATTTTGCCATAGTTTAGTCACTAGGTTTAATTATGAATGAATTAGGGTAGGTTAGGGTCTTATTTATAGATTAGGCAAGTGTTTTAGGCCATAGGATTAACCCTAGATTCAATCCAAGCCATCAAAGCATGTCTTGGGGAAGAAGTCAAGTGTAGGAACCATCTAGGGCCTTTAGATTAAAGATGGACCATGAGAACCATTCAAATGCAAAATCTGCACTTGAGTGAATCGGCCCACGGGTTGACAGCCAAACACCCTGGATTAACCCCTAGTCGACCCAGCGGGCTCGGGTCGACTTCAAAAATCGGCCGGTTCGGTTATTCCCCTCTCCCAATTCGCTGTTTTGAGCATTTTTGCATATTTATTTATTAAATTTTCAATTATATATATATATATATATATCAATATATATATATATATATATCTACACAACCCATTTCACTTAATTAAGTATACTTTAATTTGGGAATTTTCGTGAAACTTCGCGAGGCCATATCTTGGTCATACGGACTCCGATTTTCGAAAACTCGGACTCTATTTCGCGTATTTTTCCGAGACGAACACAATGGCATAGCCCGTTTCCCTTGATTCCCATTTTAGAATTAAATTCTGCCTCGATTTATGTTATTACAGGTTATTGAAAATACGGGTTGTTACATTCTCCCCTCCTTAAAGGATTTCGTCCCCGAAATCTTCAAGTTAGGAAGAACGTATCCTACCATCCAATCATCCATCTACTCAAAGCATCATCCACGAGCAATCATTGTCCTTACAAGATTCTAAATGCTGGATGGATATATGCAAAAGTGTGTGTATATGTACTTACCTAATGCGAAAATCAGGCGGTTACTGATACAGTAAACCTCCTTAATGCAAACCATGATAGTGCCATGCATCCAATATGTATGCGAAACCCTATTGACACATACAAATTTCTACATGCGTGCACAACCATACACAAAATTGCATCATCCATATGATAACACAGCCATGATACATCCATCAATCTAACTACCACATCCATTTATGCAATATGCAACATGAAGTGACTGAGCCGATCTAGTGCCTAATGTGTGTGTATATGCATCCACGAGCAACCACTAGCAAACAATTGCATCCATATGCATCCATCAACCATAACATGTTTCAAACACATGTTTCAACCATAGGTTTTACCCTATCTAAAGGTCATAGGTATTAGCGAGAGGATATACTAAAGATAAGATAAGTACTAGACAAGCAATAAAGGAGAAGTTAAAAGACATACTCTCAAAAAGAAATGGATACAAAGAACGCATCTTTGCTTCCGTCTCCCAAGTAGCATTGCTTTCGTCATCTCCCCATTGCACTTTAACTAGCTGAACTTCTCTGTTCCTCAACTTCCTAGTTTCTGACCCAAGGATGCGAGTAGGAGCTCGTCGAATCGTCGCATCACGCTCTACCTCTACATCTCTAAGCAAGCTCGGCTCTACCACCTCCGCGGTCTCATGTAAGCACTTCCTCAAATGTGATACATGGAATACATCATGAACACCACTAAGTCTGTCGGGCAACTCCACCCTATATGCCATCCGTCCAATCCTTTCCTTAATAGGAAACGGCCCAACAAATCTCGGTGCTAACTTCCCTACGGACCCAAAGCGAACAACATTTCTCAATGGAGATACTTTGACAAAAACCATGTCCCCAACCTCAAACTCAAGATCCGTCCTTCTCCGATCCGCATAAGATTTCTGTCTATCTTGCGCTGCTTTCATCCTTTTTCGAATTAAATCAATCTTCTCTGAAGTCTCTCTAACCATATCCGGCCCAAGCAAGATCTTATCCGTAGATTCCCACCAACATGTAGGAGATCGACAAGGCCTTCCATAAAGAGCTTCGAAAGGAGCCATACCAATACTGGACTGAAAGCTGTTATTATATGCGAACTCCACCAAAGGAAGATGTTCTTCCCATGTACCTCCAAAATCCAAGATACAAAGCCTCAAAAGATCTTCTAAGATACGGTTCACCCTCTCAGTCTGACCGTCCGTCTGAGGATGATATGCGGTGCTCAAACACAACTGAGTCCCTACCGCCTCTTGCAAACTTCTCCAAAACTCACTAGTGAAAATAGGATCTCGATCACTCACAATGCTGGAGGGTACGCCATGCAATCTAACAATCTCTCTAACATAGACTGAAGCAAGCCATGGAGCGGTCCTCTTACTCTTTACGGGTATAAAATGGGCACTCTTGGTAAGTCTGTCTACCACAACCCAAATTCCCGTATTGCCCTTCCTCGATCTCGGTAACCCGTCGATGAAATCCATCGAGACACTATCCCACTTCCACTGTGGAACTTCCAATGGGTGTAGCAACCCACCGGGTTTCCTTTGCTCCACTTTAACTTGTTGGCACACTAAGCATCTAGCCACATACTCGGCCACATCTTTCTTCATACCGGCCCAGAAGAAAACTCTCTTCATGTCTTGGTACATTTTGTCTCCACCGGGATGAATAGTCATTCTTGAACGATGTGCATCATCCAAAATAGCCTTCTTCAAACCCTCATCTTGCGGTACACAAAGTCTACCGTCTCTATGCAACCATCCCTTATCATCTATGGTGTATCTACCCAAATGGCTGGACGACTCCCCTCTTATAAGCTTCTCTACCAACACAACCAACTGTGGGTCGTCTCGCTGAGCCTCGCCAATCCGTCTCAAAAGAGTAGGTCTAACCTCCAAGGATGCCAACAAACCAGGTACAAAATCAACAGAAGGTCTGAAGTCAAACAAAGAAAGAAACTCCAAGCTTCGTCGTTCCACGAACAATGGACTCAAAGATAGCCTTTTTCTACTTAAGGCGTCTGCCACCACGTTACCCTTACCAGGGGTATACGCTATCTCGAAATCATAGGATGCTAAGAACTCCATCCACCTTTGCTGTCTTAAGTTTAAATCCTTCTGAGAGAATAAGTACTTCAATGATTTATGGTCGGTGAACAACTCGAATCTCTCACCAAGAAGATAATGGCGCCAAGACTTAAGTGCGAAAACAATCGCGGCCAACTCTAGATCATGGGTAGGGTAATTCTTCTCATGCACTCTCAATTGTCTCCCTCCATAGGCTATTACCCTTCCCTCCTGCATCAAGACTGCGCCCAATCCTGTTCCACAAGCATCCGTATAAACAACAAACGGCTTACTCCCATCTGGGAGCACTAAAACTGGAGCGGTGGTCAAAGCTCTCTTTAACCGTCGGAAAGCATCATCACAATCTACATCCCACGAGAAAACCAGATTCTTTTTCGTCAAGCGGGTTAATGGGGCTGATATCTTCGCGAAGTCTTTGATGAACTTCCTATAATATCCTGCCAACCCCAAGAAACTTCTTACCTCGGTAGCATTTCTAGGAACTTTCCAATCCTGGATAGATACTATCTTTGCGGGATCCACAGCTATCCCTTCCTTGGAGACCACATGCCCCAAGAATCGCACTTCTCTTCTCCAAAAATGACATTTAGAGAATTTAGCTTTAAGACTATGTGCTCGAAGAGTCTCCAACACTTCCTTGAGATGTAAGACATGCTCTTCTTCATTCTTGGAAAAGACCAAGATGTCATCAACAAAAACTACTACAAACTTATTCAGATACTCTCTGAACACTCTACTCATGAGATCAACAAAGTATGCAGGGGCGTTTGTCAACCCAAATGGCATCACTAGCCACTCATAAAAACCATCCGGAGTCCGGAAAGCAGTCTTCTCTATACTGTCCTCCGCCACTCTCAACTGATGAAACCCTGTAGCTAAATCCATCTGTGAAAACACTGAGGCGCCAACTAACTGATCAAAGAGATCATCTATCCTCGGCAATGGGTGTCTATTCTTCTTTGTGAGCTTATTAAGTTCTCTATAATCCACACAAAGTCTGAGGGACCCATCTGCCTTCGTGGCAAACACTACTGGAGCTCCCCACTCCGATATACTTCGCCTTATGAACCCCTTCTCAAGCAACTCCCCTACTTGCTTATGAAGTTCTCTTCTCTCACGAGGAGCCATGTGGCGTACTGGCAAAGACACTGGTTTGGCATTATCCACCAAATAAATTCGGAAATCTATCTCCCGCTTCGGAGGCAAACCCTTTACTTCTTCAAACACATCCGGATATTCCCGGACTACTCTGACAGAACACAAACTCTCGACCGAAGCATCGAGCGATTCAAGATAACTTAGCAAAACAGATTCCATGGGATTGCAAGAGATCTCGAGAGTGTTACCCAAGCGGGTCATGAGCCTGACAACTCTCCTTTCGCAATCAAGAACGGCACCATTACTGGATAACCAGTCCATGCCCAAGATCAACCCATAGCCCGTGAAGCCCAATACAAAAGCATCACATCTAAACTCAACGCTAAGTATAGAAATCTTCAAACCCAAACATATCATAGACAGATATATGGAGCCCCCAATTGGGTTTGAGACAACCAAGGGATCATCAACTAGACTGGTGTCTAAGTGCAGTGACTCAACTAACGATGATGAGATAAAAGAATGCGATGCGCCAGAGTCAAACAAAGTACGAACTGGATGATCAAACAGAAAAACCAGACTTTCAACGGAAATAGTTCTACCTCTCTGCTGAATCGGTGGAACTGAGAGAACCTGAACTTGCCCCCCTGACTGAGGTGGTGCTATAAGAGCTTGCACCTGGCCTCCTGAGGTAGACCCCGTCTTCTGCCCCTTCTTTGGGCAGTTTTTCACAAGATGCCCTGCTTCACCACAATGAAAGCAACCGGTCTTCTTCTTTTTGCGACAATCCTTACTAAGGTGTCCTGGTGTTCCACAATTGAAGCACTTCTTCTTCGTCTTCTTTTTGTCACCATTGCCTTTTCCGCCCTTGCCTTGTTGTTGCTGTTGCGGTTTCTTCTGATCCCCCTTTTTCTCTGGTGCCTTAGAATTCTTATCATCCTCATGCATAAGTGCCATGTAGACAAGCTTCTCAAAAGTGGCCCCCATAGGAATGTGAGTCATAGCTATTCCTTGCAATGGTTCGTTCAAGCCTCTAACGAACCTCAAAGCCTTCTTCTCCGGTGTATTCACCAACTCTATGCCAAACCTTGCTAATTGATTGAATTTGTTGACATATTCTTTCACCGTGAGATTCCCTTGCTTCAAATTCAAGAACTTCTCCATAAACAGATTCTCTTCCGCCCTTGAGAGAAACTTAGCCCCAAACCTTTGCTTAAAATCTGCCCAAGAGTCAACAGGGCGTTCTCCATTAGTGACCTCCCACCAGAATGAGGCCTCTCCCTTCATTAACCAAGCCGCCAACTTGACTTTCTTTCCCTCTTCCACTTCAAAGATATCTAGCAACTCTTCCACTTCCTTAAGCCAATCTCTAGCCTCTACGAAGGTCTCTGAACCTAGAAAAGGTTTTCCTCCTATAGCCTTGAACTCCTTGCAAACCTTAGCAAAATTATCCACTCTAGGCTGAGGAGGAGGAGCGGTTGTCTCTGGTGTAGTAGCATTGGCTGGACCCGCAGTCGCGGCCCTAGCCTCTTGCAACCTCCTATACCATAGTGGTATAACTAAACCCTCCGGGATGTTAAGATCTTCAGCCATGCTGAAACGAAAGAGGAAAGATTCAAAAAGGTGATTCCGAAAGATAAAGATATGGCTATTGGGGATTATGCTTTTCTTTTTCAAAAACTTTTTCTCTTAGAAGACATGCTTTTAAAAATACTTTCTTCGAAAATACTCTTAGAAAGTAGTTTTTCTCAAAAATTTTATCTGTTCTGGTAACCTTAAGCTCTGATACCACGTGTAACACCCCACTCCCGCTATGATCACTCACAAAGGGAATGCCATAACATCGGTGGAGTATTTTAGTGAATATAGAACAGAAAAATTACAACAAGACAGATATAAATAGTACTTGGAATTTTTAAAACATCATCTCATAACAGCGGAAGTAAAACATGTCTGGTTACATCATAAACCCATAATAAAAGTCAAGCACAATATCCATCAAAATAAAGAAATACATAATCCCACTCTCATACAATAGCCAAAACAAAAGAAAAGATAACTGGATAACTGGAGCTTTACATCTATCCAAGCTCCAACGACTGGAACCGCAATCCGATCAAGCTCCACTACTGCCAGGATCCACCACAGGACCTGAGGGTTGGGAAAAAGATAAAAACAACGGGGTCAGACATAAGTCTGAGTGAGTCCTATAACTTTAACAATACAATCGTTAAAGTAACCAGAGAAGACATGAATTGATATACGGTAACATATAGGGATGAATAGCTACCCTAAGCAATCAACTAAACTAAGATAAAGGATAAAGACGCATCTACCCTTCCTAAGGTAAATTACTAAACTGCACCACACCAGTCGTTCCTAACTTAAAGGTTGATCCCACCCAAGGACTTATAAAATTTACTAATTAGTACCTGCGTACCCCTAGGTGACCAAGTAGGCGCCACGGGGCCCTACAATCCACTAGGTGTACACACTACTTCCCATTCGATCGGCTCCCTAACGTAGATACCCGTGCTGGCCCCACCGTGGGATGTATCATTCCCCAATGTGGCAACCTGATGGAACTAAAGGTGCACGGCTTATATCTACTCGATGCAACAACGGCTTACCTACCAGCCCGGGCCCACTCACGCATATGAAGCCCGTTGGACTTGCGTTGCCACCGCTAACCCGTTTGCCTCTTACAGTCAAGCCCAGTATGCGTGTCCCGTCCTCGACATGGGTCGAGCCCACAAAGATACGTATGGGTTACTGGTTGAAATGGGCCTCCACAAGCTACCCACCTAAGCTTGTCCCTTTTTCTAGTATATCCCACTTAACCCTTTAATCATGTTTTAATTACATGTTCCATTTTGGTTAAGTATTCTAATCGTATTTTCTATTGCCACCCAAGGCAACCACTAGATTTTCTCATGCCACCCGAGGCACCCACTTAACCCCTCATGTCCCTCTACATGCTAATGTGGTTAAGTGTTTCTTAATTAATTAATTAAGAACGTAACCTTTGTAAAGACCTCTCACATTAGACTGTCTTTTATGACCGCTGGTTAAGCCGGTTGGGTCCGGGCAGCCTTATGTCATAACAGAGTCTAACCTCGTGTCTTTACATTAATTACGTATTTAGTTTGTGCCTAAGACCTCTCACATTGGGCTAACATTTGTAGCAACTGGTTAAGCCGGTTGGGTCCGGGCAGTTTTACGCTACAACTGAGTCCAACCTCGTGTCTTAGTCAATTAATTACACCTAATTAATCACCCTCATAATTTTATATTAATTATCCCTAATTAATCAAGTTTTCTTAACATGGGTAGACCTAACTTAATAGGTAAATTCCCATGGGGTAGACCTAACTCAATAGGTAAATTCCCAACACATAGTATGGGTACACCTAACCAAATAGGCAAATTCCCATACTATGTTTATTTATTTTGTGTTATGCATAATTATATTAATTTCACACAATCTTATTAACTTATGCATTTAATTACCCCATCGTTCCCACGTAATTTCGTTCATGATATAACACATATAAAAGGTGTCAACTTGCATATGAATGAACATGTTTCAAAGGTGCCATCTTGCATATTAACAAACACATAACTTGCATATGAACTTGCATAACATGTCACATAACTTGCATATAATATGTCACATAACTTACATATTCATTTTG
Source organism: Allium sativum (assembly GCA_030737875.1). Lineage (NCBI taxonomy): Eukaryota > Viridiplantae > Streptophyta > Magnoliopsida > Asparagales > Amaryllidaceae > Allium > Allium sativum. The sequence continues at coordinate 6,750,871 of CM060926.1, read as the reverse complement.
CATAACAAACTTGCATATTAGCTTATAGACTTGCATAATGTGTCATCATGAACTTGCATATTAATAAACATGTAACTTGCATATTTACATACATGTAACTCGCATATTAACAAACATGTAACTTGCATATAAAGAAACATGTAACTTGCATATTTACATACATGTAACTTGCATATTAACAAACATGTAACTTGCATATTAACAAACATGTAACTTGCATATTAACAAACATGTAACTTGCATATTTACATACATGTAACTTGCATATTAACAAACATGTAACTTGCATATTTACATACATGTAACTTGCATAGCATATTACCATGAACTTGCATAACATGCATATGATTACATAGCCCACAACTTGCATATTTAGCATCATGCAAACATAACATACATCATATTAAACTTGCATAAGCTTACATACTCAACATGCATAAACATAAGATTAATGCTAACATCATATCATATGATTCAAAGCTCATTAACCCACATACAAAACCATAAATCTCATCACATCTCATCTAATTAGTTTACCAAAAGATCATCAAAGTGATAGAAACTCACAACTAGCAACTTTGAACACCAAATGAAGAAGATTAAGATGCTAAGAAGGGATTAGAAGTTGATTAGAGAGTGATTAGTATGCAACCCTCTTCATAAAATTAGTGGAGGCCATGAGAGCTAGCATTTTGCCATAGTTTAGTCACTAGGTTTAATTATGAATGAATTAGGGTAGGTTAGGGTCTTATTTATAGATTAGGCAAGTGTTTTAGGCCATAGGATTAACCCTAGATTCAATCCAAGCCATCAAAGCATGTCTTGGGGAAGAAGTCAAGTGTAGGAACCATCTAGGGCCTTTAGATTAAAGATGGACCATGAGAACCATTCAAATGCAAAATCTGCACTTGAGTGAATCGGCCCACGGGTTGACAGCCAAACACCCTGGATTAACCCCTAGTCGACCCAGCGGGCTCGGGTCGACTTCAAAAATCGGCCGGTTCGGTTATTCCCCTCTCCCAATTCGCTGTTTTGAGCATTTTTGCATATTTATTTATTAAATTTTCAATTATATATATATATATATATCAATATATATATATATATATATCTACACAACCCATTTCACTTAATTAAGTATACTTTAATTTGGGAATTTTCGTGAAACTTCGCGAGGCCATATCTTGGTCATACGGACTCCGATTTTCGAAAACTCGGACTCTATTTCGCGTATTTTTCCGAGACGAACACAATGGCATAGCCCGTTTCCCTTGATTCCCATTTTAGAATTAAATTCTGCCTCGATTTATGTTATTACAGGTTATTGAAAATACGGGTTGTTACAAGAAAGGTCGCTATGGAATTTATATAGCCCGTGAAATTGGCCATTTTGCAAAAGACCTCCGAATTCGACGAAACCACTTTTGTTGGATCCGGGATTATAATTTATTGCTAAGTTTCAAATTTCATAATTTTTGAAGCTAGTATGTGAGCGTGGCAAAGGAAAACGTGTTTTGGTCAATTAAAGTTAAATTGGATTAACCAGAAATGGACCTTTTTGCAAACGGTCTCAGAATTCAACGAAACTAGTTTTGTTGGGACCGTATCGTCAAAACGTAGCTAGATTTATTTTTCTGGAATTTTTCGAATCAGTTTGTGGCCCTGGCAAATTGAAATGTACGTTCAAATCGAATATTGAATGTTATACATTTTAAATTGAATGAAAACTGAATGAAACAGTTGAATGAGCCTGCGAAACGTATCCCATTGTGTTCGAAATGGTGGTAAAACGCTATGGACGACAATCGTTGGGTTTGGATTGGAGGTCGTGTCAGAAAACCCCTGTATAAAACCATCGGCCAATCAGAATTTTATATTCATTAAAATAAAATAAAAATCTCTCCAAACCCCCCCTCCCGTTATCCACGCTCGACGGTGGAAGGTTCTTCCTCCGTTCAAAGCCAATTTCTGACTGATTCCTTCATCGTTGACCCTCGCCGCAGTTGAACCTTTCGAAGATCTCTTCCCCCTCTTCAAATCAAGACTGACCTCGTGTTTTCTAGTCGCCCCAACGTCGAAATCTACCAGCTCGAAGTTCGCAACTTCAAGTAGCGGCTGTCGTCGACTGGCATAGTCGAACTAGGCCCCACCTACCTCTTCGGGTGCGCGCCTCCTAGCTCTCCAACGTGGCAAGGTCTGATCGTCACCTCGAGCAACGGATTGATCGGATTTGCCAACCCTAGTTTCGAACTGATTAGTGAAAGGTACGGCCTTGTATATTTAAAACTGATTTCAACAGTTTTAAAGTGTTGCAAACTTTGAAAAATCATATCTTTTTCATATGGTAACGAAATTCGATGAAACAGGAAACATTGGACCCGTGAGGACGTCTTCCACATTTTGGAAGAGACTGCTTATTTTTCTGAGCCTTCTGCTATTTTTGGTGGAGTGGAACCCAATGTGAGAATTCTAATTTATAAACGATATGGAAAACGACGATGTATAAATTATATGATCGATGTATGAGTTATATAAGCGTTGTACACCTCTTGTATAAGCGTTGCATAAGTTGTACGTTCGATGTATAAGCTATATATGCGTTGTAAAAATGATATATGTGTTGAAATAGAAGTGAATTGCTATATATAAATAAATAAATATATATATATATACGCCCCTCGTCCACAAACCATGGACGATATTTATTGGTTGTGGTTGGTGTGAAAATCGATTGATAGCGAATGGTTGATTGGAATTGTTTGTGGTTGAAATTGATTGATTGTGGTTGAAAAATACCCATTTGTGGTTGAGAAATATTTGGTTGAAACCACATAGGATTAGTTTGTGGAAATGAAATAAATATACATGCCGCCTGCGTGCGAACTAGATGCATGATTCCCCATTGTCAAAAACCGCGAGGTTTTAAGGTAGAGCGAGGAGCCGTACTAGGGACGGTCCCGGTTTTAACTACCCTGCCGTTATGCTGCCGAAATTTTGAATAATATTCATGTGTTAGAATTATTTTCCTGTGTTGAAATTATATTCGTCTGTTGAATAGAAAACCTTCATGTGTTGAATAGAAATTCATTCGTTGAATCATATTCATGTGTTGAATGGTATTCGTGTTTTGAATAAATGGTTTTAGCAATAAAATTCACATTTTTACCCTATTTATATAAACTATAGAAAACCTTCATGTGTTGAATAAAAATTCATTTGTTGAATCATATTCATGTGTTGAGTGGTATTCGTGTTTTGAATAAATGGTTTTAGCAATAAAAATCACATTTTTACCTTATATATACAAACTATAGAAAACCTTTATGTATTGAATCGATATTCATTCGTTGCATTGAAATTCATGTGTTGAATGGTATTCGTGTTTTAAATATAAAAATCACTTTTTTATCAATATAAAAAAACTATAGAAAACCTTCATGTGTTGAATCGATATTCATTCGTTGAACTGAAATTCATGTGTTGAATGGTATTCATGTTTTAAATAAAAAAATCACCTTTTTATTGATATATACAAACTATAGAAAACCTTCATGTGTTGAATCGATATTCATTCATTGAATTGAAATTCATGTGTTGAATGGTATTCGTGTTTTAAATATAAAAATCACCTTTTTATCTATTTATATAAACTATAGAAAACCTTCATGTGTTGAATCGATATTCATTCGTTGAATTGAAATTCATGTGTTGAATGGTATTCGTGTTTTAAATATAAAAATCACCTTTTTATCGATATAGGCAAACTATAGAAAACCTTCATGTGTTGAATCGATATTCATTCGTTGAATTAAAATTCATGTGTTGAATGGTATTCGTGTTTTAAATATAAAAATCACCTTTTTATCTATTTATATAAACTAAAGAAAACCTTCATGTGTTGAATCAAAATTCAATCGTTGAATTGAAATTCATGTGTTGAATGGTATTCATATTTTGAAAGAAATCGTTTTATTATAAAAATCCCATTTTTAACATCAATATGAAATGTTTAAAATAATCTTGTTTTGAAATAAATTGTTTCATAATAAAAATCCTATTTTTATCACCTATATTAACTATATAAAATAGTCGTGTTTTGAAATAAATTGTTTTACATTAAAAATCACATTTTTATTATATACATGAATTGTTAAAAATAGTGAAGTGTTGAAATAGAAGACAGTTTGATAAAAATATCATTTTTATCAAAAGTATGGAAATCATACGGTTTGAAATCGAAGAATCGATATATATATATAAATAGAATTGAAATATATCGAATAACGACGCTGCAGTTCGTATTTTGAAACCGTGATTTCAAACGATTAGTACGGGAGATCCGATCATCGGATTTTCCTGAAATTGTAACTGTTGGGTTCGCTTTGGAAATATCTTTCCAACGGCACCAACTTCATATAAATCCAACGGTTGGATTTTCCGGAATGTTTAATTCAAATATGAAGAAAAACAGCGCCAGAATCGATTATATTTATATATATATATATAAATATATTTATATTTAATCGAATAACGACGCTGCAGTTCGTATTTTGAAATCGAAACTTCAAACGATTATACCGGGAGATCCGACCGTCGGATTTTCCCGGAACCGTTGGATTCGTTTTGAAAAGATCTTTCTAATGATGTAAATTTTGTGAAGATCCAACGGTTAGATTTTCAGATATATGTAAATCAAATCTGAAGAAAAACAGCGCCATGGTCGCGTTATGGCCCGAAGCGTCGTTTTGAACAAATTGGCTATTTTAAAATAAATAAAAATAGCGATAAATCGTTATAAAATATTATAAACTATATGGATGTGAAATTTAGAAACTAACTGAAGGTGGGTTAAGTCGAATGGTTTCCTGGGTGTTGATCTGATGTTGGTTTCGGCCTTCGGGGTTAATATTTGGGAAATCGTTCTCTTACTGATTGACGGTTGGTGACTAATGAATTGAAATGATGCGCGTGTACGTTAGTGTTGCACTTGTTTATTATATACGCGAGTTGCTCAGAAAACCGGGTTTATCCCATTCTGAATAACTGAATCGACGATAAGAAATCGAAGATGAAGATGGTAGTCGAAGACCGGAGATCTTCACCTCGTTAGGATGGTAACCGAGGTCCTGATTGGGAGACATCCCGAAATATGGATAATGAGTGGTGATCGTCCAGACGTACGTGGTGATCGATGGGTTTGCGAGGTATTTAGTGCCTCTGGTTTCGTTTAGACCCAGAACGGACTTGCAAATGGACAGTGTGTCTGACATTGGAATTTATTCGGTGTGATTGATAGCTATCAGTTGCACGGTGTGAATTGCCTGTGTGGCATGCTAAGATGCAGTGATCAGGGCTTCTGTTGAAAAGCAAAGTCTTGTGGTGATGATCAAAGCCCCCGCCTGTGTGGCGTAGCTTTGTGTATAACGTGAATTCGCGAACCTCACACCCTGGTATGAACCAGAAACGGGAGAGGACATCAGGGAGGGCATGCTTTTCCTTCTAGTTAGAAGTGGCATCAGTGGTTTTACACGCCCTGACGAGTTTGATTTATGTGGTTGTTGCTGTTGCGAGGCGCCTCGGTTTGATCGGACGATCCGGTCCGATGGAGTCATTTGTTGGCTCTTTTACGCCCCAAAGGGCAGGGAAACACATTGTTCAAGCATTTTAATCCACATCGGTGGACCGGCCCTGACAATCCAAGGGTCGATGCGCTCTGACCCTGAGACATGGGCTAGATTGTCTCGAAGTCGGTAAGGACTATCTTTTGCCTTGGTTCATGACGGAAATCCAATTTCCAAATACGACACCATGCGGTTTTGATTGTATATATGTATGGCGACATGATATATGTCGTCTACGATTGATAGTTATGATTTGAAATTGTTTTTGAAACATATAAACACTAGTAATAATACCAAATGCTTTCATTTTATTCGTATCAATCATATTTTGGTCATTATAAGGTAAAACTCTATCCTTCGGTTTGCGTTGCATTGTGTGATGGGAACTGAGTCTTATAATGGCTTCATTTTAACAAAAAGCATTGCGATGTTCAAAAGAAAGATTTATTTTTAAAGCACTGGCAATCCGATGGAGTAAACCCGTTCCACGAAAGTGGCGTGGTCCTGTGATTAGCCATATTATAATGTGTTGACTAGATTTCTCATACCAGCCCATGACTGACTCGTAGTTTGTTTCACTTTCAAACTCGGGTGCCCCTTTTTCTACACGGGCACCCTTGTATTCAGGTTTTAGCTGGCTTTCTCTGGATAGTTGGAGCTGAAGATGGATTCTATCATTTATCTATTTTATGTTGTTCAGCTCCTATTGTATATATTTTGTTTGTTTTCCGCTGTAGACATTTATGTATAGCTGAACCATATTTGTACTAAGTATGATCCTGTATACTGTGTAACTCTGATGATTACGTTTATCCAGTGTATTCTATTGTACATTATCTAGTGTATTTATTTAATTCTGTTCTGCTATTATATGTTTCTGTGTTATATTCCAAAGATTACCCTTGTCACCGTCAGTACGGGATTTGGGGTCGTCACAATGAACTAATTTTTTTTCCTACTGCGTATTTAATATGACGAAGATGCTGGAATTGCATTTCTCTCCATTGTCTTTCTACTTCTCCTAACCTAAAATTTATTTCATCTTTTATTTAATATAAACCGTGTGAAGTTTTTACTGTAAATTAAATAATTGCAGACTAATTGTCAAATAGGAAAAACATGCACACTTATATGAAAGGTAACTCATTTACTATGTCATAGCTTGATTTAATTATTCTATTTACTTCTTGCTTTAAATTAAAAAATTACTCCAAACCACTGGTTAATTGTTTTATCGATTTGTCGTATACTCACCTTTAAATTGACATATAATCAAACGGAATGATTATGTACACATGTTATGTAAATTTGTTTCGTGTAACACACCTTTTAAATTTTCAACACGCTAATTATTACAACGAAAGGAAATGGATTTAGAGTTGCTTCATCTTTATGCCACTCTACGTACTTCTTTTTCCTTCTTCTCATAAGTTAAATAGTTAGCTCTTCAAATATTATATCGCTTAATGAAAAGGTTAATTTCTCCATATAGAAATCAAATTGTGTTTATTAGTTTTTACATATTTTTCGTTTAATAATAATTACTTATATTAAAGCTTTAGATGCCATATAATGCTAATTACAACATATGTAATTATACTAGCCTCGATTATGAAAATTAAATAAAATAATTTCCTTCAATAACTTTGCACTTTGGTTGAATTTATGCGCTCATTTTGGCAACTTCTAAAACTGATAACAAAATGTTTTTGGGTAAATAAACGTAATAAATATCAAATTAGTCCTTTAATTGATTCTCATTTGAGTTGTTCTCCATTTTTCCAACAAGTGTTTCAGATTCAATCAATAATTTTATTCCTAATTATTTCAGTTACTATCCATTGACAAAAGTTTCAACTATTATCTATTGATAACCAAAAACAAATATGTTTTCACATTGACTTTTGGGGTTTACCATGTTAAAATCCATTTTCATTTTGCACTTCAGGCAACATTGATTAGTAAAATTCTCTTCAAATCAAAATGCAGTAAAATCAATTATCATGTCCATTGCAGATTGTACCTGATTTTAGGACTGATCACTTTTGAATTTTACTGAATAGAACTTAATATGGTGTTAACAAGACAAATTAGAATTTTGACGCCAGTAGATTCATGTCTATAATAAATTTTATGATCCTTATGAAGGAAAATCTATGCCAATTATAGTTCATTAATTAGTAACCTATTGTTGTTTAATAGCCGTAATATTCATAAACTATGCTCAATTGTAGCTGTCATTCCTATATTATGTAATATATGTCAGTTTAAATGACTGTATTGATTAATAGTCATCGAAAACTCATACAAATAGGAATACTATTTGGAATATCCTACAAATTTAAGTTGTTATATTTTTTTTCTTGCACCAAAGATTTATTTCCTACTAAACTATAAGTTCGTCCGAAAATTATTATGGCTTCTTTTTGTATTTTGCTGAAGTTTACTCTTTTTCTATATCATGTAATTATTATGTTAATCAAATAAATAAAAGCTAATTATCAATGATTTTTATTCCTTTAATAACTTTGCACTTTGGTTGAATTTATGCGCTCATTTTGGCAACTTCTAAAACTGCTAACAAGATGTTTGTGGATAAATAAACGTAATAAATCTCAAATCACCTTTAATTGATTCTCATTTGTGTTCACTTCTCCATTTTTTCAATAAGTGTTTCAATTTCAATCAATTTTATTCTCATTTATTTTAATTACTATCTGTTGACAATTTTTTTTTACTATTATCTGTTGCTAACCAAAAACAAATATGTTTTCACATTGACTTTTGGGGTTTACCATGTTAAAATCCATTTTCATTTTGCACTTCAGGCAACACTGATTAGTAGAATTCTCTTCATATCAAAATGTAGTAAAATCAATTATCATGTCTACTGCAGATTGTACCTGTTTTTGGGCTGGTCGCTTTTGAATGTAATTGAACAAAACTTAATATGATGTTAACAAGACAAATTAGAATTTTGACACCAGTAGATTTATGTCCATAATAAATTTTACGATCCTTATGAAGGAAAATCTATGCCAATTATAGTTAATTTATTAGTAACCTATTGTTGTTTGTTGGCCATAGTATTCATAAACTATGTTTAGTTGTCATTCCTATATTATGTAATATATGTCAGTTTAAATGAATGTATTGATTAATTGTCATCGAAAATTCATACAAATAGGACTGTTTGGAACATCCTACAAATTTAAGCTGTTATATTGTTTACTTTGCACCAAAGATTTATTTACTACTAAAACTATAAGTTCGTCCAAAAATTATTGTGGCCTTTTTTTTATTTTGCTGAAGTTTACTCTTTTTCTATATCATGTATTATGTTAATCAAAGAAATAAAAGCTAATTATCAATGATTTTTCTTTTGTATACTTTGTGTTGTTAAAGTGGTAGGTGCATAAATGTGAACATTGTTCTCATCAGAATGCCATTTTTTTAATCTTTATGGTAATTGTCATATTTACAAAAAATGGTAAGCAAGTTATTTTCTAGTATAACATTCCTTTTTTCATCGTAAATACTTTCCATGTTTACTTTCTTTATATACACATAAAACCATAAACAAACAAGATAAAGAATATGTCATGCATTCAAATATGTATTTCTACAGCAAACCTTCACCCACTTGACCTCTTTCAAACGTTGGTTTGCAGTCCCACCACCTGCTGTGTGTGCTGGAATACATATCAGATTAATGCCAACACACTATATTGTACATAGGTGGATATTGAAACTGAAAAATGTAAATTTAGTTCATGTTTTATTGTGTACCTTCATCCACAGTATCATATTGACGCAACACATGTGGGGACTAAAGTTAAAGTTGTTGCTTCCATTACTGTTATGCTTGCTTTTTGCAATGGTGACCAGACTATTTTTTAACCTAAAAGCGTTAGCAGTAAAGATAATATTATACCACAAATGCAGAGTTGACAATCCTTTTTAAGTTTTTTGATCTTGCACTGAATTTTATTTTTGTATTTTTATATGAAGCTTAAAGTCTTTATATCCATCGAGCCTTCAACAAAAAAAAATCAGCTTTTTGTTGGTCTGTTTTGCCAAAGAACTTATACTTCATACCTGATTGGAGACTTTTCCTAATGTATTTGAAGGTTTGATTTATTGTTTGACATGTATGATATGAAAGAGATAAGTCACTTAATTCAGTGCTTATGTATAGGCCTGTAAAAGGCAACGCAAAATTATGGTTTAAAATTTTTTTGGCAGCTTCTCTGGACCATACAAAGCGAGAGATTGCAAAGGCAAGTTGACATAGTAAGACACGAATACTTGAGCTCCCAACTGGCAGATATATGGAACAATAACCTATGTGTGTTTCTTCTTTAATGTGAAGCTAGCTATTCATCCGTTATCATATATTGTTCTGTTTATGTATGCACATTCAAATATGTTTACTTCTCCTCTAATGGGAAGTTTATATGAGAATGGCTTCAATTGACCTGTTATTTATATTTGCCAACAAATCTAATTTTGTTGAAGCTGATTTTATTTTTGTCAACATTATTAATTAGGCATTATGTATGATTATTGCATGGTTTATAAGATTAACTTTTTCACTTTAGTTTTAGAATAATTGATATGAACTGTTATTTTTTCAATCATAGTTCCAACATATCTTTCGTTGTTCAGAAAGATTTATGTAAGGCATATTTAATACACACAAATATTCATACTCTTGCTTATATAGTAACGTTGGTATTTTCTTATAAGAGGATATTTACTGTTTGATTTGCAAATAGACATATTTAATGCACACTGGTATTTATACTGTTGCATGTTATGCTGCCACCATACACCATCTTGAACTATGCTGCTTTTTAACTACTACAGTTTTTTTATCTCCATCTTAAGAATGCTATTTTTTTACTACTTACTGCTCTTTTGTTTCAATCATTTTGGTTGGTAACTACTGTTCACTTTGTTATGGTGTGGTTAATTTCGTATGACATAACCTTTTATTTCTATGCATATGCTTTTTTCAATTCCGTACTCATATTTCTATGCTCACTGTGTTCAATCAATGCAAATTAACACATACATGGTTATTTAATTCATCATTTCATATATACATCTTTACATCAATTGAATATAGATACATGAAATTTGACACAGCTTACACCATGTCCAAACTGTAGCCACTAGCTATACATGAATCATCTACTTACTGGAAAATTTAATGTCTATGGTTGAATCCTAACAAATACATGTATCATTTACATTATATTTCTCACTACCATACAACACCTTCTCATACCTTATACATAAATACAAACTACAACACTTGAAAGTTTATGCTTCCGTGCATCGCACAGGTTTCCACTCGTGTGTGTGTGTGTGTGTGTGTGTATATATATATATTTGATGATGAAATAGTGTTAACCCCATTATAAAACAAGGTTCAACAAATAATGCTTCGAGGCTGTCTAATTCGTTCAGACGCGACATAGCTTAAATCATCCAAGTTCGACATCAATCATGTCGAATGCATCGAACATACCCATGTCGTAGAACGGTGTACAAGAAGTGAGACAAAGTCGTTAACACGACATGAGGTTATACCTTCAGCACACCATGCAATGAAGTCACTTAGTGCGCCATGGTAACGGCTACGTTCAAAAATACAAAAGTGCACCGCCATGTCGTACTCACACTGACATCTGAAAGTCATACCGTATCTCCACCATGTCGCCAGTCTTTATGGCACAACCTTTTATGATGTCACAGAAGCAAGACGTATTCATGTCGAGAGGTCTTCATGGCGGTGGCAGCTCATGGCATAAAGCACCCACGTGTTGTTCACAGCATGCATGCAATCAGGACATTGCTTGTCTTAAAGCTTGAGATTCCCCAAACATTTCCACGGCATGTCGTTCCAGCTCATACAGCAAGTCAAGACGCATATATTGGCATTGAATTACACAGTAGAATCATGGCGTTTGGGATTCAAATCACTTAAAGCATGCCGTTAATTACAATTGAGCATCAAGTCGCTAGGTTAAAGCCACGTGGCACGATGTGCATATAAATGTAAAGGAGGATTGGAAATTGGTCGTACCAGGTCGTCATATGCTTTGGACTTGATTGGGATCAATTAAGTAGTTCCAATATGAGGGTAAAAGCATGTCATGACATTAAGTCGTGCTGCGTATATGGTTCACGGCGTTTAGGAGCTTTAATGTCATATTCATTTTATGTCGCATGAAGCTGACCCAATAATTAATGTTGTGACCGAATAGAATTAAGTCAATCCGCATTAATTCATGTCGTGGGAAGGAGTTGTGATGTGGAGATAAACTCTTATCTTGCTGGACATTTGCTGGAGGGTGTGAATAAAGAAAGGCCACGTGGTGAATAGGGAGGAAAAAGGGCATTAAGTTGGCGACAGTAGAATGATCAATGGCTTAGGACATTTCACAACAGTGACATGGCATAAAAGTAAAGCAGGACTCAAAGATCCATGCATAAATGAATACTAAGTCATTCACAAAATGAGAGAGCACGACGTTGGATTATTTAAAAGTCTTGGCGCATTGTTGACTGATGCCAAGTGTAAAGCATGCATGACTCCTGTGTGCTGCTTATATGCCTTAACTCATGACGTTCATTCATGGACAAATCATGCCGTATTAATCATGTCGTATTATATAAAGTGGCATGTCCCACCATGCCATGTGGGACCATAGAGATCAAATTAAAAGCTTGTTGTGTGGATCTGTTTAAATCATTCCGCCAGGAAGGATTGCCATGTCGTGATAGTGGAAATGATTCATGTCATGGATACTAATCCGCCAACTTATGCACGGTTGTAAAAGTGCTATTGACAACCAGACACACTTATTTACCAAAGTGCCAGTGAGAGTTATACCGCATTTCACCATGGCGAGATGAAGTCAGGTGAACAGAGTCATGTCGAAGTGACTCATGTTGAAATTGAGTCATGGCGTTTTCAGCATAATTACTGAAATGACACTCGGGCTGAAATCACCTATAAATACCCCCATGCCTCACACTTGAAAGGGGAGGAAAAACTCATTCTTATAAGGGGACTCCGTCAAATCCAAAGCTCATCTACAACTTCTCTAATGGCTTCTATGAATTCATCAATACTTTTCTAACTTCATGAAGATCAAATCCAAATCAATGATCATGAGAGCTTTCTACAATTTGATCTAAGCATCTTCAACCTCATTCAAGCTACATAATAGATCTCTCAAGCAATTTCATATCTCCTCAAATCCTCTCTAAAGTCTAAATCAAATACTAATTCACTATGAAGTTTATGAAGTTCATGAAAGAGGATCAAAGCACTCAAGTGATTGACGACTCATCGCAAAGCTAAAAGATCTCTTCATTTTCTTCACCAAATTCAAGAGAAATTAGATCATAAGGAGGGAGAAACGAGAGAAAAGACTGTAATGAGGGAAAATTTATATGTTGTAGGCTTGAAAATTATAATAAGAATTGATTGTAAGTGGACGTAGATTCATAGAAAATCGAACCACTATAAAAATTTCTTTGTGTTCTTACTTGCTTTTATTCGTTTATTTTGCGATTTCGCGGTCCTATATACTTACCGAATAGGTGAAGTGTGACTTTTTTTACACCTTTGGTGTTTGATCCCAAGTTTGGAGCAAACATTTGGCGCCCACCGTGGGGCCGCATTCGCATCTCCTACCTTCTCTCACGCTCTCACAAGGTTAAGAGACTCGCATTGAAGTTCTAAACCGTATCCTTCTCCGAAATTATGGCAAAGTCTAAGAAGACTATTAGTAAATCCGTGATAGAAGCCGATGAGGTTGCTAATGAAGAGACACCGCTTACTAACCATTTCGATGTTGGTGAAAACTCGATAAGCGGAGCTGGCGTGACTAGAAATGAACTAAATGCCACTATTGCCAATGTGAATCGCCGAATTGAAACTTCAAATAAAGCTTTGACGGATGCTAATGATGCTCTAATGGAAAAAAATGAACGCCCTTCTAAATGCTCAACCAATTCAAGCCCCTCCAAAAGTGCATGTGGATCTCGAGGAGAATGTTAAATCGCCCGCACCCGATCATAACCGCAACGACAATATGGAAGACGATTATGATTGGACAAGTGGCAGGGAAGAAGTTAACATAGAAGAATTGAGATCCAAAGCTAAGAACCATTCCGAAGCGAATGCTCGAAAAGCCGCCAATCCTATCACGGGGGCACCTCTTCGTCGAGAAGGCAATGGGCCTAAGCTCTCTAATCGGGATCACATGCCTAGATGAACATTTGGTAAAGAGCTCAGCTTCATAGAGTTCCATAGCACCGAAGAATACATTTCGAACATGATAGATCGAGCCACGAAAATGAATCAAGCTAGCAGAGACAACGAAAGAGAATGGGACTTCTCTCCCGATAGGACTCCATTCACCGAAAGAATCCTTGGAGCAGAATGTCCGAAGAAGTTCAATCCTCCGACTCTGCCTCCGTACAATGGTCTTGTCGATCCAAACTACTTCCTATTCAAATATGAATGGCATATGAGTGCAGCTAAGGCGACCGATGAAATGAGATGCACGTACTTTCCTCTCTACTTAGAAGGTGCCGCATCACTATGGTTCACAAAGCTGCCACCCAAGTCTATCGATCAATTTTCTGACCTCACCAAAAAGTTCAAGGAGCAATTCCGCTTATATGCTACTAAAGCCAAGGATGCTATAACGCTTTCAGCAATGAAACAGAATCCAGGGGAAACTGTCAAAGCCTTCCTCAGTCGATTCAATGTTGCCTTGTCTGAAGTGATGAATCCAGAGCCATGCATAATCCTCATGGCTTTACTTGACGCTATAGACAAAACAAGCGAATTCGGAAGATGGATAAAGATGAAGGAACCGACTACGCTTGACAAGTTCTATAAGATGGCGAAGGAGTACATGAGAGTGACGACAGTCTTATACCTCTTCCGATCATCAGTGGTAACCAACTTCTTGAAGCTCCCAAAAGTGCTGCTACTCAGTGTGATCAAAAGAATACTCAGGGGCAGAAGCGAGTAAACAGCAGTGGAAACGACAACAAATCCAATAAAAAGTTTCGCCTTGACTCGTTTGAGCTAACTCCTCTGAATAACACTTCCGAGAACATCTACCTTGCCACAAAGGACATAGAAGATTACCCAGAACCTCGGCCAATAAAAATGAATGACCATCTGACTAAGTCCGGGAAGTTCTGTCGGTGGCTACAACACCAACGAGTGCAGACACCTGAAATCATTAATTGAAGAATTGATATGGAAGAACCGTCTGCAACAATTTGGGAAGAACTCCCAAGATGCAAATCCTTCTGCAGCTCCCCAGGGGCAAGGGGCATCAAATGATCAGTCTGGTCCAAACAACGTAGCTTCTGCTCAGATCACTCCAAGGTTGATAATCAACTGACAACCGCTGATGATGATCTAATATCTATGACTCAGAATAAGCGATCATTATCGCCTCTCTGCTTACTTTACTCTTTACTATGTTTTACTTTCTTGTAAAAGGCCTATAGTGGTTTACATGCATTGTACAGAACAAAAGTACTACGAATGAAATGTTGCCTGCTTGTGTAAATCTCTGACTTGCAAAATATACATAAAATTTGCTAAAAGATGATTTTATCATTGCAGGCTATTCCGCAGGCATTTGCTTCCTTAAGATCCAATGAAAATGAGCCAACTCTGATAATACCAACTCAACGGTTGATCAAGGAAGTCCCAACGAATCAAACGGCGAATAGAGCAACAAGCTGCCACAGATCCAAAACCTCATCTCCCAATGGTTCGCGGGAATCCGTAGGCGCGAAATGAAGCGCGGGAGCTTGCTAAAGCAAGACGAAGCGTGGGAGTTCGTAAGCGCGGAGCGATGCAGCCTTAACCCAATGGTTCGCGGGAATCCGTAGGCACAAAACGTAGTGCATAAGCTTGCTAAAGTAAGAAGATGCATGGGAGTTCGTAAGCGTGGAGCGATGCAGCCTTAACCCAATGGTTCGCGGGAATCCGTAGGTGCGAAATGAAGCACGGGAGCTTGCTAAAGCAAGACGAAGCGTGGGAGTTCGTAAGCGCGGAGCTGGTTCGGGGGAATCCGTAGGCGCGAAACGAAACGCGGGAGCTTGCTAAAGCAAGATGAAGCGTGGGAGTTCGTAAGCGCGGAGCGATGCAGCTTTAACCCAAACCTCGCGGGAGTTCGCACTGCGAAACAATGCAACAACCAAAATCCTCTACACAGGAGAAGTCAACAACGTTCAATGAGGTCCATCATTTTGACTCAACCGACAAAAAAAGACACAGTGGGTTAAAATGACCTCTCCAAAACACGGGGCATCCAATGGAACCTCCAAGGTGAGAACTGATCGACAAAGCAAACAAAATTGAGCTATAAGAAGAATTCTTCTCATAATGAAGACTAGTGATGGCCTCAAGAGCTGGGGCACAGATAGTCAAAGATTCTCCAAAAATAAGCAGGGAACAAATTACTGATATATACTTCCCAAATACGAAATATCGAATACAATTATATAAGTCGTTAAACAATGACGTTTGAAATCCAACGTCAACTTAGTCGATTAATTGATTTTAAGCGTTAGCATGGATTTGAATTAGAATATCGTATTTGTGCAGACAATATTTGACGAGTTATAAACCGTTGAATAAAATAATTCTATGCAAACACTTTATTCGATTCAGAATAACATTCACTATAATTCATTTTCTGATAATTAACTAATTCGTTATTGATGTGGACGACCGATAGTGAAGTATAGGCCTAAAATTGTGCAATCACTTGTTTTTATTACAGAGCAGGTATCACGAAGTTCAAAGCACGATTTTCCATAGCAAACAAAAAAGCTACGACAGAATGTCAACGCAAATTATGTCAATTTTGAAGCCCGCATTTCTTACAAACAAAAAAATACAAGCTTCGAGGGGCAAGTGTTAACCCCATTATAAAACACGGTTCAACAAATAATGCTTCGAGGCTGTCTAATTCGTTCAGACGCGACATAGCTTAAATCGTCCAGGTTCGACATCAATCATGTCGAATGCATCAAACATATCCATGTCGTAGAACGGTGTACAAGAAGTGAGACAAAGTCGTTAACGCGACATGAGGTTATACCGTCAGCACACCAGGCAACGAAGTCACTTAGTGCGCCATGGTAACGGCTACGTTCAAACATACAAAAGTGCACCGCCATGTCATACTCACACCGACATTTGAAAGTCATGACGTATCTCCACCATGTCGCCAGTCTTCATGGCGCAACCTTTTATGATGTCACAGAAGCAAGACGTATTCATGTCGAGAGGTCTTCATGGCGCTGGCAGCTCATGGCGTAAAGCACCCATGTGTTGTTCACAATATGCATGCAATCAGGACATTGCTTCTCCTAAAGCTTGAGATTCCCCAAACATTTCCATGGCTTGTCGTTCTAGCTCATACAACAAGTCATAATGCATATATTGGCATTGAATTACACAGTAGAATCATGGCGTTTGGGATTCAAATCACATAAAGCAAGCCGTTAATTACAGTTGAGTATCAAGTCACTAGGTTAAATCCACGTGGCACGATGTGCATATAAATGTAAAGGAGGATTGGAAATTGGTCGTATCAGGTCGTCATATGCTTTGGACTTGATTGGCATCAATTAAGTAGTTCCAATATGAGGGTAAAAGCATGTCATAACATTAAGTCGTGCTGCGTATATGGTTCACGGCGTTTGGGAGCTTTAATGTCATATTCATTTTATGTCGCATGAAGCTGACCCAGTAATTAATGTCGTGACTGGATAGAATTAAGTCAATCCGCATTAATTCATGTCGTGGGAAGGAGTGTGATGTGGAGCTAAACTCATATCTTGTTGGACATTTGCTGGAGGGTGTGAATAAAGAAAGGCCACACGGTGAATAGGAAGGAAAAAGGGCATTAAGTTGGCGACAGTAGAATGATCAATGGCTCAGGACATTTCACAACAGTGACATGGCATAAAAGTAAAGCAGGACTCAAAGATCCATGCATAAATGAACACTAAGTCGTTCACAAAACGAGAGAGCACGACGTTGGATTATCTAAAATTCTTGTCGCGTTGTTGATTGATGCCAATTGTAAAGCACGCATGACTCCTATGTGTGGCTTATATGCCTTAACTCATGACGTTCATTCATGGACAAATCATGCTGTATTAATCATGTCGTATTATATAATGTGGTATGCCACACCATGCCACGCGGGACCATAGAGATCAAATTAAAATCCTGTCGTGTGGATCTGTTTAAATCATTCCGCCAGGAAGGATTGTCATGTCGTGATAGTGGAAATGATTCATGTTGTGGATACTAATCCGCCAACTTATGCACGGTTGTAAAAGTGCTATTGACAACCAGACACACTTATTTACCAAAGTGTAACCGAGAGTTATACCGCATTTCACCATGGCGAGATGAAGTCATGGCGAATAGATTCATGTCGAAGTGACTCATGTCAAAATTGAGTCATGGAGTTTTCAGCATAATTACAGAATTTCCACCCGGACTAAAATCACCTATAAATACCCCCATGCCTCACACTTGAAAGGGGAGGAAAAACTCATTCTTACAAGGAGACTCAGTCAAATCCAAAGCTCATCTAAAACTTCTCTAATGGCTTCTATGAATTCATCAATACTGTAACACCCCGTATGTTGAATAACTTGTTATAATATAAATCAGGGCAGAATTAAATTTTAAGATCTGAATCAGGGGAAACGGGATATGTCATTGCGTTCGTCTCGGAAAAATACGCGAAATAAAGACCGAGTTTTCGAAAATCGGAGTCTGTATGAAGAAGATATGGACGAACGAAGTTAGGCAGAAAAACCGAAAACAAGCCAGAATGCACTGTCGCACTTGTGAAGTGCGCCAGCACAAAAATACACTGGCGCACTTGGGAAGTGCGCCCGTGTCGAGCCAGAAACCTGCACAGCTTTTTGGTTTGACCCTGACTGGCCTGGTGCACCTGTTTTGGTTCTCTGGTCTGTTCTGCTGACCTGTGACGATTTTTGATGGTTTAGATCTAAACTAGGGTTAATCTAAGGGCCTAAACTACATCCTAAATCTATAAATACACCCTAAGACAACCCTAATCCATACTAAAAATAGATACAACGTCATCATGCCGTCAAAATGCAACTTAGAAGGAGCCTCCACAAATTAGAAAGGAAGATAGCTTCTCAAATCAACTTCTAATCAACTCTAGTAACTAAATCTTCTTCATAGGAGTGCTAATCAACAAGTTGTGAGTTTCTATGCCTTTAGCAAGCAATTGCTAAACTAATTATGATAGGATGTAATGAGGTTATGGTTATGAATGTGGATCAATGCAAGTTATGTTATCATATGCTATGTGCTCATGATGTTAGTTATGCAAGTTTTATGCTATATGTCCATGATTCTAGTTATGCAAGTTTTATGCTATATGTTCATGATGCTACTCATGCAAATCACTATGATAAACATTGATTCATTATGACACCATGTTATACAAGTTTGGTGTTTGATTATATGCAAGTTCATATATGACATGTTATGCAAGTTTGGTGTTTGATTATATGCAAGTAACATGTTCAAGTTTACACCTTTGTATGATATGCATACATATGCAAGTTTACCCCTTTGTATGTCATGCATATATATGCATGTTTACCCCTTTTTATGATATGAGTAACATATGCAAGTTCATCCCTTTTTAGACCTATGACATGTATGCAAGTTTATCCCTTTATGATAGGTCTATGACATGAACATCTATGCAAGTTACCCTCTTTATGACATATGTGATTCATGCAAGTTTGGGTTGATTATTTATGCTAGTTGGGTTTGATGCTATGGTCATATATGCAAGTTGACACCTTTAAAACCCATGTTGATGCTAATGTTATGCTAAGTTGAACCCATTGTATTTGTGATGAATCTTCCCTTTTAAGTATGTCATGTTAGCGTATTACGTGGGGAACGATGGGGTTAATATTCATGTTAACAAAATTGTGGTGAAATTGGTATGATGTTGCATACCATAAGTGGATGGACATAATTGAGTCAATTATGTACATCATTAAATTGGAATTAATTAGGGAAAATTAATTCAAAATATGGGGGTGATTAATTAGGTGTAATTAATCGACTAAGACACGAGGTTGGACCCTTTTGTAGCATAAGACTGCCCGGACCCGACCGACAAATCCAGCGGCTACAAATGATTGGCCCAATGTGAGAGGTCTTAGGCATAAACTAAATACGTGACAAGTGTAAAGAGACGAGGTTAGACTATGTTATGGCGTAAGGCTGCCCGGACCCGACCAGCAAATCCAGCTGCCATAAAAGACAGTCTAATGTGAGAGGTCTTTACAAAGGTTACGGTCTTAATCAATTAAGAAACACTTAACCAGATAAGCATGTAGTGGGGCATGAGGGGTTAAGTAGGTGCCTTGGGTGGCATGTGGAAATCTAGTGGTTGCCTTGGGTGGCAATAGAAAATACGTTTAGAATACTTAACCAAAGTGGAAACATGTAATTAAACATGATTAAAGGGTTAAGTGGGATACACTAGAGGGAGCAAGCTTAGGTGGGTAGCTTGTGGGGGCCCATTTCAACCAGTAACCCATATGTATCTTTGTGGGCTCGACCCATGTCGAGGACGGGACACGCGTACTGGGCTTGACTATAAGAGGCCAAAACGGGTTAGCGGTGGCAACGCAAGTCCTACGGGTTTCATATGCGTGTGTGGACCCGGGCTGGTAGGTAAGACGTTGTTGCATCGTGTAGGTATAAGCCGTGCATCAGTGTTGGTATCGGGTTGCCACTTTGGGGAATGATACACCCCACTGTGGGACCAACACGGATATCTACGTTAGGGGGCCGATCGCTTGGGGAGTAGTGGGTACACCTAGTGGAGATAGGGGCAGACGACACCTATGTGGTCAGCTAGGGGTACACGAAACTACTAGTTAAATTTTCTAAGTCCTTGGGTGGGATCAACCTTTAAGTTAGGAATGACTGGTGTGGTGCAGTGTAGTAATTATCCTTGGGTGGGTAGATACGTCTTTACCCTTATCTTCGTTCTTCCTATGCCTAGTTGGCTGCTTAGTGTAGTCATTTATCCATAGTCGTTATCGTACCAAGTTTATATCATACCCTAATTACTTTAATGATTGTATTGTTAAAGTTATAGGACTCGCTCAGACTTATGTCTGACCCCGTTGTTTTTTTATCTTTTTCCCAACCCTCAGGTTCTTAGAGTGGGCCTAGCACTAGTGGGCTTTGATCAGATTGCTTTATCTATCTTTTGGAGCTTGGACCGTTGATGTAAAGCTCAGCTTATCTTTTCTATTATGGCTATTAGTTATGTAGTGGGATTATGTACTTATGTTTTATCAGGATGGATATTTAGTACTTGACTGTTGTTTTATGGTTTTGTTATTGTAACCAAACATGTTTACCTTCTGCTGCAATGAAATGATGTTTTAGTTAACAAGTATTATTTATGTCTATCTTGTTGTAATTTTTCTGTTCTATATTCACTTAAAATACTCCACCGAAGTTAAGGCATTCCCTTAGTGAGTGACCTTAGCGGGAGTGGGGTGTTACACGTGGTATCAGAGCTAAAGGTTACCAGAACCGATAAAAAAAATTTGGAAATATTATTTTTCTAAAAACATTTTTGAAGGAGTATTTTCAAAAACATGTCTTTTAAGAGAAAAGTTTTTGAAAAAAAAAACATAATCCCTAATAGCCATATCTTTATCTTTCGAATTCTCTGTTTTGAATCTTTCCTTTTTCGTTTCAGCATGGCTGAAGATCTTAAATTTCCGGAGGGTGTAGCGATACCAGTATGGTATAGGAGATTGATGGAGGTTAGGGCCGCCGCTGCGGGACCAGCAAATGTTCCTCCACCACCAGTTGCACCCGATCTTCCTCCCTCTCCTCCTCCTCGTGCGGATACTTTTGCTAAGACTTGCAAGGAATTTAAGGCTATAGGAGGGAAACCTTTTCAAGGATCAGAAACTTTTGTGGAAGCTAGGGATTGGCTCAATGAAACGGAAGAGTTGATAGACGTCTTTGAGATGGAAGAAGGAAAGAAAGTCAAGTTAGCTGCTTGGTTAATGAAGGGAGAGGCCTCGTTCTGGTGGGAGGTCACTAATGGAGAAAGCCTAGTTGACTCTTGGGCGGATTTCAGGCAAAGGTTTGAGGCGAAGTTTCTTTCACGTGCGGAAGAAAATCTGTATATGGAAAGGTTCTTGACACCAAAGCAAGGAAACTTATCAGTGAAGGAATATGTCAACAAGTTTAATCAGCTAGCAAGATTTGGCATAGATATGGTGAATACACCGAAGAAGAAGGCTTTGAGGTTCGTTAAGGGCTTGAATGAACCGATGCATGGATTGGCTATGACTCACATCCCTATGGGGGCCACCTTTGAGAAGCTAGTAGATATGGCACTCATGCATGAGGAAGAGAAGGGTCCCAATGCTAATAAGGCACCCGAGAAGAAAGGAGATCAGAAGAGACCTCAACAGCAACAGCAAAACAATGGTGGGAAAGGCAATGGTGGCAAGGGAAAGAAGAAGTGCTTCAACTGTGGGACACCAGGCCACCTCAGCAAAGATTGTCGGAAGAAGAAGAAGACTGGCTGCTTCCACTGTGGCGAAGCAGGGCATCTAGTGAAGGACTGCCCTAAGAACGGGCAGAGGATGGGATCTACCTCAGGAGGACAGGTGCAAGCTCTTATGGCACCAGGTCAGGCAAGGGGGCAAGTTCAGGCTCTCGCGGTTCCACCGATTCAGGAAAGAGGTAGAACTATTTCCGTTGAAAGTCTGGTTTTTCTGTTTGATCATCCTTTCCGTACTTTGTTCGACTCTGGCGCATCGCATTCGTTTATCTCAACATTATTAGTTGAGTCACTGCACTTAGACACCAGTCTAGTAGATGATCCCTTTGTTGTTTCAAACCCAATTGGGGGCTCAACTTATTTTTCCATGATATGTTTGGGTTCGAAGATTTCCATACTTAGCATTGAGTTTAGATGTGATGCTTTTGTTTTGGGCTTCACGGGCTATGTGTTGATTTTGGGCATGGACTAGTTATCCAGTAATGGTGTCGTTCTTGATTGTGAAAGGAGAGTTGTTAGGCTCATGACCCGCTTGGGGAACACTCTCGAGATCTCTTGTAATCCCATGAATTCTGTTATGCTAAGTTATCATGAATCGCTTGACGCTTCGATCGAGAGTTTGCGATCTGTTAGAGTGGTCCGGGAATACTCGGATGTGTTTGAGGAGGTGAAGGGCTTACCTCCGAAGCGGGAGATAGACTTCCAAATATATCTGGTGGACAATGCTAAGCCAGTATCTTTGCCAGTGCGCCACATGGCTCCTCGTAAGAGGAGGGAACTCAATAAGCAAGTAGGGGAGTTGCTTGAGAAGGGGTTCATAAGACGAAGTATATCGGAGTGGGGTGCTCCAGTAGTTTTTGCCACGAAGGCGGATGGGTCCCTCAGACTTTGTGTAGACTATAGAGAACTCAACAAACTTACAAAGAAGAATAGACACCCGTTGCCGAGGATTAATGATCTCTTTGATCAGTTGGTTGGCGCCTCAGTGTTTTCGCAGTTGGACTTAGTCACGGGGTTTCATCGGTTGAGAGTGGCTGAGGATAATATAGAGAAGACTGCCTTTAGGACTCCGGATGGTTTCTATGAGTGGCTAGTAATGCCCTTTGGTTTGACGAACGCCCCTGCATACTTTGTTGATTTGATGAGTAGGGTGTTCAGGGAGTACCTTAATAAGTTCGTGGTGGTCTTTGTGGATGACATCTTGGTCTTTTCTAAGAGTGAAAAAGAGCATGCCCTACATCTTAGGGAAGTGTTGGAGACTCTTCGAGCGCATAGCCTTAAGGCTAAATTCTCTAAATGTCACTTTTGGAGGAAGGAGGTGCGGTTCTTAGGGCACGTGGTCTCCAAAGAAGGGATAGCTATGGATCCCGCGAAGGTAGTGTCCATCCAAGATTGGAAGGTTCCGAAGAATGCTACCGAGGTGAGGAGTTTCTTGGGGTTGGCTGGCTACTATAGGAAGTTTATCAAGGACTTCGCAAAGATATCAGCCCCATTAACTCGCTTGACAAAGAAGAATCTAGTCTTCACATGGGACGTAGATTGTGATGATGCATTCCAACGGTTAAAGAGAGCTTTAACCACAGCTCCAGTCTTAGTGTTACCAGATGGGAGTAAGCCATTTGTTGTTTATACCGATGCTTGCGGGACAGGACTAGGCGCAGTCTTAATGCAAGAGGGAAGGGTAATAGCCTAAGGGGAAGGCAGTTGAGGGCGCATGAGAAAAATTACCCTACACATGATCTAGAGTTGGCCGCTATTGTTTTTGCGCTTAAGTCTTGGCGCCATTATCTTCTTGGCGAGAGATTCGAATTGTTCACTGACCACAAATCATTGAAGTACTTGTTTTCTCAAAAGGATTTGAACTTAAGGCAACAAAGGTGGATGGAGTTCTTAGCATCCTATGATTTTGAGCTAGCATATACCCCTGGTAAGGGTAATGTGGTGGCAGACGCCTTAAGCAGAAAAAGGTTGTCTTTGAGTCCATTGTTCGTTGAACGACGAAGCTTGGAATTTATTTCGATGTTTGACTTTAGAACTTCCGTTGACTTTATACCCGGTTTGCTAGCATCCTTAGAGGTCAGACCTACTCTTTTGGGACGGATTGGTGAGGCACAGCGGGACGACCCACAGTTGGTTGAGTTAGTGGAGAAGCTCATAAGCGGGAGTCGTCCAGCCATTTGAGTAGGTACACCCTAGATGGTAAGGGGTGGTTGCGTAGAGACGGTAGACTTTGTGTACCGCAAGACGAGGGTTTGAAGAAGGCTGTTCTTGATGATGCACATCATTTGAAGATGACCACTCATCCCGGTGGGGACAAGATGTACCAAGACATGAAGCGAGATTTCTTTTGGGCCGGTATAAAGAAGGATTTGGCCGAGTATGTCACTAGATGTTTGGTGTGCCAACAAGTGAAAGCGGAGCAAAAGAAACCCGGTGGGTTGCTTCACCCATTGGAGGTTCCGCAATGGAAGTGGGATAGCGTCTCGATGGATTTTATCGATGGATTACCGAGATTGAGGAAGGGTAATACGGGAATTTGGGTTATGGTAGACAGACTTACTAAGAGCGCCCATTTTATACCCGTGAAGAGTAAGAGGACTGCTCCATGGCTAGATTCAGTCTACATTCGAGAGATAGTTCGGTTACAGGGTGTACCTTCTAGCATAGTGAGCGATCGAGATCCTATCTTCACTAGCGAGTTTCGGAAGAGCTTGCAAGAAGCGGTAGGGACTCAGTTGTGTTTGAGCACCACATATCATCCTCAGACGGACGGCCAGACCGAGAGGGTGAACCGTATTATAGAAGACCTTTTGAGGCTATGTATCTTAGATTTTGGAGGTACATGGGAAGAGCATCTTCCATTGGTGGAGTTCGCGTATAATAACAGCTTTCAGTCTAGTATTGGTATGGCTCCATTCGAAGCTCTTTATAGAAGGCCTTGTCGGTCACCTACATGTTGGTGGGAATCTACGGATAAGATCTTGCTTGGGCCTGATATGGTTAGAGAGACTTCGGAAAAGATTGATTTGATTCGAAGAAGGATGAAAGCGGCGCAAGACAGACAGAAATCCTACGCGGATAAGAGGAGGACAGATCTTGAGTTTGATGTTGGGGACATGGTCTTTGTCAAAGTATCTCCATTACGGAATGTTGTTCGCTTCGGGTCCGTTGGGAAGTTAGCACCAAGGTTTGTAGGGCCGTTTCCTATTAAGGAAAAGATTGGACAGATGGCATATAGAATAGAGTTTCCTGAGAGACTTAGTGGTGTACATGACGTATTCCATGTGTCGCATTTGAGGAAGTGCCTACATGAGACCGCAGAGGTGGTAGAGCCGAACTTGCTTAGAGAAGTGGAGGTAGAGCGTGATGCGACGATTCGTCGAGCTCCTACTCGCATCCTTGGGTCAGAGACTAGGAATTTGAGAAACAGAGAGGTTCAACTAGTCAAAGTGCAATGGGGAGATGATGAGAGCAACGCCACTTGGGAGACAGAAGTGAAGATGCGTTCATTGTACCCTTTCCTTTTCGAGGGTATGTCTTTTAACTTCTCCTTTATCACTTATCTTGTACTTATCTTATCTTTAGTATGTCCTCTCGTTAGTACTTTTGACCTTTAGATAGGGTAAACCTATGGTTGAAACATGTGTTTGAGACATGTTATGTATGATGGATACATGTGGATGCAAGTGTTTGCAAGTGGTTGCTCGTGGATGCATATACACACACTTTAGACATTAGATCGGCTCAGTCACTTCATATTGCATATTGCATATAAATTGTGTGTATGTTGCTAGTTGATGGATGTATAATGGTTGCGTTATCATATGGATGATGCATTTTTATTGTGAATGATTATGCACTCATGTAGATATAGTATGTGTCGATAGGGTTATTTCGCATACATATTGGATGCATGACACTAACATGGTTTTCAATAAGGAGGTCAACTGAATCAGTAGACCGCCTGATTTTGCATTAGGCAGGGAACATATACACACACTTTTTGCATATGTTCATACGTCATTAGAAATTTTAAGGACAATGGATGCCAGTGTTTGATGGTTTAGTATATGGTTGTTTGGTTGGTAGGATACGTTCTTCTTGACTTAGAGATTTCGGGGACGAAATCCTTTAAGTAGGGGAGAATGTAACACCCCGTATGTTGAATAACCTGTTATAATATAAATCAGGGAAGAATTAAATTTTAAGATCTGAATCAGGGGAAACGGGCTATGCTATTGCGTTCGTCTCGGAAAAATACGCGAAATAGAGTCCGAGTTTTCGAAAATCGGAGTCTGTATGAAGAAGATATGGACAAACGAAGTTAGGCAGAAAAACCAAAAACAAGCCAAAATGCACTGGCGCACTTGTGAAGTGCGCTAGCACAAAAATACACTGGCGCACTTGGGAAGTGCGCCCGTGTCGAGCTAGAAACCTGCACAGCTTTCTGGTTTGACCCTGGCTGGCCTGGTGCACCTGTTTTGGTTCTCTGGTCTGTTCTGCTGACCTGTGACGATTTTTGATGGTTTAGATCTAAACTAGGGTTAATCTAAGGGCCTAAACTACATCCTAAATCTATAAATACACCCTAAGACTGCCCTAATCCATAATAAAAATAGATACAACGTCATCATACCGTCAAAATGCAACTTAGAAGGAGCCTCCACAAATGAGAAAGGAAGATAGCTTCTCAAATCAACTTCTAATCAACTCTAGCAACTAAATCTTCTTCATAGGAGTGCTAATCAACAAGTTGTGAGTTTCTATGCCTTTAGCAAGCAATTGCTAAACTAATTATGATAGGATGTAATGAGGTTATGGTTATGAATGTGGATCAATGCAAGTTATGTTATCATATGCTATGTGCTCATGATGTTAGTTATGCAAGTTTTATGCTATATGTCCATGATGCTAGTTATGCAAGTTTTATGCTATATGTTCATGATGCTAGTTATCCAAATCACTATGATAAACATTGATCCATTATGACACCATGTTATACAATTTTGGTGTTCGATTATATGCAAGTTCATATATGACATGTTATGCAAGTTTGGTGTTTGATTATATGCAAGTAACATGTGCAAGTTTACACCTTTGTATGATATGCATACATATGCAAGTTTACCCCTTTGTATGTCATGCATATATATGCATGTTTACCCCTTTTTATGATATGAATAACATATGCAAGTTCATCCCTTTTTAGACCTATGACATGTATGCAAGTTTATCCCTTTATGATAGGTCTATGACATGAACATCTATGCAAGTTACCCTCTTTATGACATATGTGATTCATGCAAGTTTGGGTTGATTATTTATGCTAGTTGGGTTTGATGCTATGGTCATATATGCAAGTTGACACCTTTAAAACCCATGTTGATGCTAATGTTATGCTAAGTTGAACCCATTGTATTTGTGATGAATCTTCCCTTTTAAGTATGTCATGTTAGCGTATTACGTGGGGAACGATGGGGTTAATATTCATGTTAACAAAATTGTGGTGAAATTGGTATGATGTTGCATACCATAAGTGGATGGACATAATTGAGTCAATTATGTACATCATTAAATTGGAATTAATTAGGGAAAACTAATTCAAAATATGAGTGTGATTAATTAGGTGTAATTAATCGACTAAGACACGAGGTTGGACCCTTTTGTAGCATAAGACTGCCCGGACCCGACCGGCAAATCCAGCGGCTACAAATGATTGGCCCAATGTGAGAGGTCTTAGGCATAAACTAAATACGTGACAAGTGTAAAGACACGAGGTTAGACTCTGTTATGGCGTAAGGCTGCCCGGACCCGACCGGCAAATCCAGCTGCCATAAAAGGCAGTCTAATGTGAGAGGTCTTTACAAAGGTTACGGTCTTAATCAATTAAGAAACACTTAACCAGATAAGCATGTAGTGGGGCATGAGGGGTTAAGTGGGTGCCTTGGGTGGCATGTGGAAATCTAGTGGTTGCCTTGGTTGGCAATAGAAAATACGATTAGAATACTTAACCAAAGTGGAAACATGTAATTAAACATGATTAAAGGGTTAAGTGGGATACACTAGAGGGAGCAAGCTTAGGTGGGTAACTTGTGGGGGCCCATTTCAACCAGTAACCCATATGTATCTTTGTGGGCTCGACCCATGTCGAGGACGGGACACGCGTACTGGGCTTGACTATAAGAGGCCAAAACGGGTTAGCGGTGGCAACGCAAGTCCAACAGGTTTCATATGCGTGTGTGGACCCGGGCTGGTAGGTAAGTCGTTGTTGCATCGTGTAGGTAAAAGTCGTGCATCAGTGTTGGTATCGGGTTGCCACTTTGGGGAATGATACACCCCACTGTGGGACCAACACGGATATCTACGTTAGGGAGCCGATCGCTTGGGGAGTAGTGGGTACACCTAGTGGAGATAGGGGCAGACGGCACCTATGTGGTCAGCTAGGGGTACACGAAACTACTAGTTAAATTTTCTAAGTCCTTGGGTGGGATCAACCTTTAAGTTAGGAATGACTGGTGGGGTGCAGTGTAGTAATTATCCTTGGGTTGGTAGATACGTCTTTACCCTTATCTTTGTTCTTCCTATGCCTAGTTGGCTGCTTAGTGTAGTCATTTATCCCCAGTCGTTACCGTACCAAGTTTATATCATACCCTAATTACTTTAATGATTGTATTGTTAAAGTTATAGGACTCGATCAGACTTATGTCTGACCCCGTTGTTTTTTATCTTTTTCCCAACCCTCAGGTTCTCAAAGTGGGCGTAGCACTAGTGGGCTTTGATCAGATTGCTTTATCTATCTTTTGGAGCTTGGACCGTTGATGTAAAGCTCATCTTATCTTTTCTATTATGGCTATTAGTTATGAAGTGGGATTATGTACTTATGTTTTATCAGGATGGATATTTAGTACTTGACTCTTGTTTTATGATTTGTTATTGTAACCAAACATGTTTACCTTCTGCTGCAATGAAATGATGTTTTAGTTAACAAGTATTATTTATGTTTGTCTTGTTGTAATTTTTCTGTTCTATATTCACTTAAAATACTCCACCGAAGTTAAGGCATTCCCTTAGTGATTGACCTTAGCGGGAGTGGGGTGTTACAAATACTTTGCTAACTTCATGAAGATCAAATCCAAATCAATGATCATGAGAGCTTTCTACAATTGGATCTAACCATCTTTAATCTCATTCAAGCTACATAATAGATCTCTCAAGCAATTTCATATCTCCTCAAATCCTTTCTAAAGTCTAAGTCAAATACTAATTCACTATGAAGTTTATGAAGTTCATGAAAGAGGATCAACGCACTCAAGTGATTGACGACTCATCGCAAAGCTAAAAGATCTCTTCATTTTCTTCACCAAATTCCAGAGAAATTAGATCATAAGGAGGGAGAAAAGAGAGAAAAGATTGTAATGAGGGAAAATTCATATGTTGTAAGCTTGAAAATTATAATAAGAATTGATTGCAAGTGGACGTAGATTCATAGAGAATCGAACCACTATAAAAATTTCTTTGTGTTCTTACTTGCATTTATTCGTTTATTTTGCGATTTCGCGGTCCCATATACTTACTGAATAGGTAAAGTATGACTTTTTTTACACCTTTGGTGTTTGATCCCAAGTTTGGAGCAAACAAATAGTATCGTTTTAAAGCTATAGAAATTTGGGTTATCACATTCACCCCTCCTTTAAGAAATTGTGTCCCACAATTTATTTATACTTACATCAAGTGTTTGTTATAACCAATTAACATAAAATTGGATTAAATAGTGAATTAAGTATCCACACAGCCTTTAAACATACAAACTAACTTACTACAGCAACATTCAAAAATGGTTCAAACATATAATGCTTGCAGATTTTTGTCTTTTGTAATTAGAGTTTTATTTATTAATGCATTCTTATGTCAGTTTCCCTTATTTCAGAGAATAAATCCCCAAGGTGCTCAATATTTCATAAGCTATATGGTTTGCTTATTACTATACTGAACTCCATGTTGGATCCTCACATGATCGTGAGATCAGCACATGAAAAACATTGCACCCATGTCATTTTTCAAGTGAGTGACATAAGCAGGAAACCTTAATTCCCACTGCCAAACACTCTACTATAATCACTGACTTTAACTTAGACACTAATAAATATAACCCATTCGTGAAATTTTATACACATATATATCTATATCCTTTCATGTGTATAAACAATCTTAAATCAGGTTGAAGCTCATCCTATTTATCATAAGCATTATTTTTTGGTGTTCTTTGTTGCTGAAAAACAAGGATAAAGTGTTTCTACTTATTTTCAGGTATGAGACATACGCTGGAAACCTACATTCCTACTACCTGACACCTTACTTCCTTATTACCCTTATATTATACAACAACAAACTCACACAAATTCTTAAAAATATCATAACACAAGTATGATCAGAGCTATATAAAATTTATAACCAATAAACATGGTCTTTATGGGTTATAATTCAACATAAATCAAACATAATCAAGCCCGTATACTATCAGTTTAATTTAGAAAAGCATCTAATAAACTGAACATTATATCTCGGTGATGATAGAACATCAAACAACTACAGGTTTTAGCACCAAACCCTTTTTTTTAGAAATGCTTATGTAAATCAAACCAAAAGCCTTATCTTATGCGCAAAACTTGCCATTCATACATATCAAATTTAAAAATCAACTATCATATTCAACCAGTCACATAACAGCAGGTCATTTTATAGGTGTATATGATATTACTGATATAATGTATATGACCGAGGGTGTTTTTAAAGAAGTGGCACATCCCCATGGCCCATCTCTATCATTTGTTTGTGCTTCACTAAACCTTGAGCCTTTTTCTATGTCAAGCTTAGATAAATCACAGCTCAATGTTTTGAGAGATTTTATGAAGCAACAGTAGCTCGGCACATGAAATAAATCATTATACCCCTGGCTTCTTTCCTCATAAATCTAAGACAAAAGCCGTATTATATTCCCCACTGCCTTAGATTTATTTTC
Source organism: Allium sativum (assembly GCA_030737875.1). NCBI lineage: Eukaryota > Viridiplantae > Streptophyta > Magnoliopsida > Asparagales > Amaryllidaceae > Allium > Allium sativum. The sequence goes on along the minus strand of CM060926.1, from coordinate 6,719,543 downwards.
TCACTGGTCATACCCTCTATATCAATATTCATGCATTTTTAACATGTATAATTATTCAACCACATAGCAAAGCAATTAAACAAGACTCACACACATCACATGTTACGGTCGACAACATTATCAAGGTTTTCAAATACATCACTCAAATCAACATATGTATCATGGAATTTCAATATTCAATATACATCTTAAACCATAACTTCCTGTATATATTTCTTTTTCCAACTACATCATTTTTGCAGCTATTCAGTCTTATATATAAATGTCCAGATTTCTCTATTCTAAACTTGTGTTTGTAAATGTGTTGATCAAAAATTTTAACTTGATTCTAATAGCAGTTATGATTACTCAACTAAATCAAGTTAATGAGACTGCACACAATACTACATGAATACAGATCAAATATTTTCACTTGCATAAATAACTCAAGGTTGTTTTTACACTAGCGGACCCAAAATTAACACAAGTATCCTCAATTTTAACTTGATTGCTTAACAAGTTACATTTGCATATTTAAGGTCTTTACTAATTCAAATTCAAACCACAACTATAATTTATTCAACTATATACAACAATATTCACTAGTGTGCGCAAGCGTCATCACACTGAAATTATATGTGCATATTTATCAAGGTGTTTCAAATTAATTCGCTTGCAATATTGGTGATTACTTGATCATAGTTGACCACTGGTTCAGTCACATAATTCAATACAAGAATTATCTAAGCAAATTATCAAACTTGAGCACCCATCATGTACATCTAGTATGCAATCATTCACATGAAATAATTATATCATTAAACAAATTTATACTCACATATCCTACCCTTCCCAACGTTATCTAATGTACTCTAGTGGGCCTATGTCTTTTATAAATTCGTGTATTTACCATTCCTAACCAGGTTATATTATACTTGACTCATAATGTGCACACTATTTGGAACCCCCTTCCCATTTCCAAACACTCAGGCCTCTGGGCTTAAATAAGCTGTGTACAAGCTTGCATTGTGGTCCATACCAAGCTGTTAAGATAATCTTTCCCTAACCTGATCAGTCCTTAGTTTATTACTAAGTGTTTCCCCTTGCTTATCCCCTTATTTAACTTATTCTATTCCCCTGAGTTCCTACAGCCCTCAGTAATGAATTAAATATTTCAAGCTAGCTCATTCATTCACACTGAACATGGCAAACAACATATACATAATATGAATGCATTCATACAACATAGCAACCAATATATATATATATATATATATATATATATATATATTAAACACCCATCAACGACATAGCAAAGTAGATATTTTTTTTTACATAGGTAAAAAGTCAAATCATTTTCAGATATTAGCATCCAATTCCCAGTCTCTTTCCTTAAATCATTTGTTCCCCGACCTAGATTATAACCAAGTCACATGTAACAACCCGTATTTTTAATAACCTGTTATAACATAAATCGAGGCAGAATTTAATTCTAAAATCTGAATCAAGGGAAATGGGCTATGCCATTGCGTTCGTCTCGGAAAAATACGCGAAATAGAGTCCGGGTTTTCGAAAATCGGAGTCCGTATGACCCAGTTAAGGCCCATTGAAGTTTTCAGAAATTTCCATGTCAAAAACAGATTTGAATTTCAAGTTCAAAGTTGAGAATTATGGCAAACTGGCGCAGGCGGGAAAACTCCCGCCAGGACCCCCATGTCGACAGGCATGTCGACAGGGTCCCCAGGGTGTCGACAGCCCTGTCGACACAGGGTGGCCGGGCAGTTTTGCCTGGCGCACCATTTTGGGTCTTGGTCTGGTCTTGTGGCTTGGTTCTAGAGAATTCCGAAATCTGACGGACCTAAACTATCCTAGGGCTAAAAACACTCTAATCTTCTATAAATAAGACCCTAATCCTACCCTAAAACCTAATTTATTCATTCTAGTAGCTAAACTATGCCAAATTGATTTCTCAAATGGCCTCCACTTAAAAACCCTAGCCTCTACCCTCTTCATAAATCATTCCTATGAAGATTATGATGTTCATACAAGCATTTCTAAGTTGTATGAATGATCATTAGCTTGCATACAACATCAAGTTGCAAGTTTTATTTGCTAAGCTAGAGTTTTTGGGATTTTTGCTAAGGGTGTTTCTTATTGGAGCTTTGTTTTGGGTTTTTATGCTTGCATAAAGGGCTTCTCAATCTTTACTTGTAGATTTGTGTCTTCATAATATTTGTAAGCCCTCTTACCTTCATTTTAGAAACTCTAAAGTTAATATGTGATGCAAGTTGGGAGTTTTGCAAGTTTATTGAGTTATGCATGTTTATGCAAGTTCACTATGCCATGATTTGCAAGTTTATTTAGTTATGCATGTTTATGCAAGTTCACTATGCCATGATTTGCAAGTTTACTGAGTTATGCATGTTTATGCAAGTTCACTATGTCATGATTTGCAAGTTTATTGAGTTATGCATGTTTATGCAAGTTCACTATGCCATGATTTGCAAGTTTATTGAGTTATGCATGTTTATGCAAGTTCACTATGCCATGTTATGCATGTTTAATAAGTTATGCATGCTTATGCAAGTTCACAATGACATGTTATGCATGTTTGACAAGTTATGCATGTTTATGCAAGTTCCCTATGCCATGTTAGGCAAGTTTAACATGTTATGCATGTTTAATAAGTTATGCATACTTATGCAAGTCCACTATGCCATGTTATGCATGTTTAATAAGTTATGCATGCTTATGCAAGTTCACAATGACATGTTATGCATGTTTGACAAGTTATGCATGTTTATGCAAGTTCCATATGCTATGTTAGGCAAGTTTAACATGTTATGCATGTTTATGGTAATATGCAAGTTCACTATGCTAAGTTATGCAAGTCTAACATGTTATGCATGTTTGTTGTGATATGCAAGTTCATCATGTATGTTATGCCAAGTTCCCTCTTCCTATCCTTTATGCGTTATTACGAATATGTAAGCGATAGAATGACGTTGGGGGTTTGGGAAAACTTAAAATACATGAAAATATAAGATTGGGAATTTACCTATTAAGTTAGGTCTACCCCTTGGGAATTTACCTATTAAGTTAGGTCTACCCAAGTATTTGTTGACTTGTAATTATGTTTTGAAATAAAGTGGACATGACACTTAGAAAACATAAGTGTGGCCAACTCGAGGTTGCGTTGAGTTTGTAGCGTAATTCTACCCGGAACCTACCGGCTTAACTAGTGGCTACAAACAATAGGACCCAATGTGATAAGTTGGTCATGTGGTGCCAAGACCCGAGGTTAGACCAAGTTGTGGTGTAAATCTACCCGGAACCCACCGGCTTAACTAGGTAACCACAACGAAGTCTAATGTGAGAGGTTAAGGTGCATTAAACTAATTAATGCCTCATGATTAGGGTTAAGTCAGGGTCCACTAATACTTAACCAATTTGGGGATTCGAGGGATTGAAATGGGGTTAAGTTGTGAACTGTCGGTTACACTTAACCAATTTAATCCATTTGGGGGTTTGAGGGATTGAAATGGGGTTAAGTTGTGAACTGTCGGTTACACTTAACCAATTTAATCCATGATTAGTGAAGGGTTAAATCGCACTTAACCCTCTTAGGAAACCCTAGCAACGTGGTCTGTTCCAGCAGTAATCCCAGTTTGGTATCATCACAACCCTAGAGGCTGGGTTAGGGCGGGGCACGATTACTGGACTGATGTAAGCGACCAAAGCGACGGCTGAGTGGTACAGCGGTGCGGGTCCAGGCGGGCTACGGACGTGCACGTAATCCGGTATTGGACAAACTCGAGGCACGGGTACCAGTAGGTTTAGACTGTGCATTATTGCTTCAGTGTCTGGGGTTGACACCCGAGGGCTTGATACACCCGAAGGTGGACCCAGCACAGTCTGACTACATCCATATGTGGGCCGTATGGACACCAACACTTGACGTGTTAGGCTTATAGGGAGCCGATCGACTAGACCGTTTGGTTGGACCTTATATTAAGGTCACTTCATGTTATTGGGTCAAAGCTTGGGCCAAGGGATCAATACCTGTTATGTTGGTTTGCTAGTACACCGTGGTGCAGAATTTAACCTTGTTTATGCGATGACACCTCTATCTATCTTGTAGTTAATTTATCATGCCAGTATGTTGTTATCTATGATCATCTCAGTTTCCATCATGCTGTTAACTTTATTAGTTTATAGACTGATCGTAGCAGGGCTTACTCAGTCTTTTTGACTGACCCGTTTTCTTTCGCCTCTTTTCTTCCGTTCCCCCCCCCCCCCCAGGTTCTCAGGGAGGGAAATACAGGAGCCTAGCTTGGATCTTAGCTGCTTTCTTGGATAGCTCATGTATGCTTTGGACTTGAGCTCGCTATGGTTTTTCCACTTTGGGGATAGCTACTTTTATGTTTTCCTTTTCAGTTCCAGATGATGTTATTTTATGTACTAGACTTGTTTATTTGGGAAATTGACATTATGATGTAGCAGACTTGTTTTTGAAATGGTTTAAAATTCTTCCGCTGTTTTATCTATCTACTTACTCTGTTTATTTACATATATATATATATATATATATATATGTCATGTCCTGCCTTGTTATATCATTATGCATGTTTACCTTGTTTTAAAACGCCCCACCAAAGTCAGAGTTGCTTGCAAGAGCCACCCTGGCGGAGGTGGGGTGTTACATTTGGTATCATAGCATATGGTTTACGAGAAGGGATAAAAAGGTTTTTAAAACTTTTGAAAAACTATTTTCAAAACCAAGTATAAAGTATTTTCCAAAGAAAAGTCTAGTTATTTTTAAAGGCTATTCCCCAAAAGCCATTAGCACTATCCTTTGACCCCTCGTTTGAACTCTTTTCTTTTCGTTTCCAGCATGTCTGATAATCTCATCTTGCCAGAAGGAGTAACAATACCCGATTGGTTTCGTTGGTACTTGGAAGTCACGACACCGGTCCCGGGTGTCTCTAATGTTGTTTCTCTAGTCAAGGCCGCTGTTCCTCCTCCTCCTTCCGTAGCTGATATTCCTCTTCTCCCTCAGCCTCCGCAAGCGGATTTTGCGGAAACTTGTAAGAACTTTAAGATGATGGGTGGCATGAATTTTAGTGGAACAGAGACTTTTGTAGAGGCAAGGAATTGGTTGAAAGAGACCGAAGATCTTTTAGCCACCTTTGATATAGGCGACCGCAGGAAGGTTTTATTAGTAGTATGGTTGCTAAAGGAAGAAGCTGCACGTTGGTGGGTAGTCACCACCGCTACTAGGCCAATTGAGACTTGGGATGATTTTAGAGGAAGGTTTGGACTGAGGTTCTTATCACTGAAGCAAGGGGACATGACTATTAGGGAATACATAGATAAGTTCAATCAACTGGCTCGGGTCGATTTAGACTCGGTTAATACAACTCAGAAGAAGGCCCTACACTTTGCTCTAGGATTAAACGAGCCATTACATGGTTTGGCCATGTCTCATATACCCTTGGGGGCGACTTTCGAGAATTTGGTGAGTACGGCCCTACTTCAAGAAGAAGATAACAATGACAAGAAAGAGGTCAAGGCGAATGAGTCTCAAGGCAAGAGGGTAAATTCCGGGAAACGAGGCAAGAATAACAACAACTGCAAGGACAAGCCAAGAGAGAATAGGAATTGCAACTTCTGTGGTAAAGTTGGACATATATCCAGGGAATGTAGGAAGAAGAAGAGAAAGCGGGGCGAATGCTTTCATTGTGGTGAGTTTGGACATCTCAGCAAGGATTGCCCGAAGAAAACAAGGGCAAGGTCAGACTCAGTGTGCGGGACTATCTGGAGGGCGAGTTCATCCCCTCAACACCGTTCTTCCAGCTCATGATAGAGGTAGTGTTTCTGTTGAAAGACTTGTTTACATTTTCTGATTTTCCCTGTTCGTACTTTGTTTGATTCTGGCACATCGCATAGTTTTATTTCATCTGATCTAGTTGAAAGTTTGCACCTAAGTACTAGCCTAGTTGATGATCCCGTATGTGTTTCAAATCCAATTGGGGGTTCCGCCCAATTGTCTGTGATCTGGGTGGATTTGAAAATTTCTATCTTGAGTATAGAATTCTCGTGGGATGTTTATATTCTCGGTTTCAGGGGACATGGGTTGGTTTTGGGCATGGAATGGTTGTCCTGCTTTGGAGCCATTCTTGGTTTTTGTATATAGGGTTGTGAGGCTCATGACTCGCCTCGGTAATACCCTAGAAATTTCTAGCAACCCTATGGGTCCCGTCATGTTATGTTATTTTGAATCCCTCGACTCGTCTATCGATAGTTTGCAATCTGTGAGGGTGGTCCGAAAATATCCTGATATCTTGGGTGAAGTGAAAGGGGTTACCCCTAGACGTGGGATAGATTTCCGCATTATCTGGTTGGTAATACCAAGCCAGTTTTGTGGCCGGTTAGGCACATGACCTCACGAGATGAGAGTTAAGAAAGCAAGTCAAGGAGTTGCTTGAGAAGAACTTCCTGAGACGAAGCATTTTCGAGTAGGGTGCTCCAATAGTATTCGTTACTAATATGGGCAGTTTGCTTCGTTATGTGTTGATTATCGTGAGGAGAATAGACAACCGTTACCAAGGATTGATGATTGGTTTGATCAGCTTGTAGGAGCATCTGTTTTCTTTTGATCTAGCTACCGGATTCCATCAGCTTAGGATGGCTGAGGATGGAATTGACAAGACTGCGTTTAGGACTCTAGATGGATTTTTTAGAATGGCTAGTCATGATATTTGGTTTGACTAATGCACCCGCATATTACGTGAACTTGATGGGTCGGGTGTTTAGGGAGTCCTTGAACAAGTTTGTCGTGGTCGTCGTAGACGATATTTTGATCTCCTTAAAAGAACGAGGAAGAGCATGCTAGACATCTCAAGGAGGTGATGGATACGCTTAGAGCCACCAGTTGAAGGTCAAGTTCTCCAAATGTCACTTTGGAGGAAAGAAGTTGGATTTCTTGGGCACATAGTTCCTAAGTAAGGCTTAGCGGTGGATTCCGCTAAAGTGGTTGCGGTTTAAGACCGGAAAACCCTGAGGAGGGCAATTGAAGTAAGAAGCTTTCTCCGTTTGGCTTGTTAGTTAGCATTCCCTGAGCCTAGACTTACTCTTCTGGATCAAGAAGGGGGTTTCACAGGAAGAAGACCCGCAGTTAGTCAAGAACATGGACCAGTTGATTCGAGGCGAGATGTTAAGTCACCTCGCTAGATATATTATAGATGACAAGGGATGACTAAGGCGCGATGAGAGATTATGCGTTCCTCGAGTGGAAGACTTGGTAAAGAAGGTTCTTGAAGATGCGCATCACTCGAGGAGGTGGCCGAGTTGGTCTCAGGATGCATGTTGTGCCACCAGGTTAAGGCCAAGTCATAGAAGCCCGGCGGGCCATTACCTCCATTGGAGGTTCCGCAAGGGAAGTGTGAAAACATCTCGATAGATTATGTGGATAAATTACCTAGATCAAAGAAAGGGAATACGGGTAGGTGGGTCATAATAGGTAGACTCACGAAGAGTGCTCATTTCAGTCCGGTGAAGAGCGAGAGGACTGCATCATGGTTAGCAACGGTTTACCCTCAAGAAGTTGGCCAATTTTGAAATAGCCTACAGGAAGCCATGGGTAGGCAACTGAATCTAGGTATGGCCTATCACTCATAGGCGGATGGTTCATTTCGATTAAGCATGAGTTATAGAAAATCACGTTTGTAAGGGCAATTGGCAACGTGGATTTGTATTTTCAAGAAAAGTTCTGCTGCGTGGAATACTTTATAGTAAGTAGACGAGATCCAGGATTCACTAGTGAATTTTGGAGAGCTTGCTTGAAATCATGAGGTTACAGTTATGTTTAAGCCAAGTATACAGAAAGAAGAATAAGAGGAAAAGGAAGACGAGAGGCGATAATGAAATGAGTTCCAACTCGAATTTGGGAAATAGGAGTTAGGAAGCCAAGAAATCATGAAGTAAAAGACGGTCAAAGCACAGTGGAGTTAAGCTCAAGGAAACGTGACTAAGAAGAGTGAAGACTAGATACACGCATCATATCTCTTTGTAAGAGTGCATCCTTGATCCTTGTTTTCCTGGGGAGCTTGCTTGCAAGTTATCTTTTGTATATATATCCTCTCGGTCCCATTCTCGATCTTATTTCTGTTGTAAACTCCATAAGGGGGTTATGACTCATCGGTTAGTACTATATGTCAGAGTTTGAATGGATTTCTTGTAATCCAAAAATGAGTTTATCTTGCTTATCTTCTAAGATCTCTTTTTTAGCATATCTCTCTGTCCATGTTTATCTAGTTTATCGTGTTTATCTTGTCATGAGGACCTTAGGTAGAAACCCTTTGGATGAAACATGTATTTGAAACATGTTATGCTTGATGGTTGCAAGTGGTTGCAAGTGTTTGCAAATGGTTGCTCGTGGATGCATTATACACAATTAGGCACTAGATCGGCTCGCACACTCCTCATATTGCATATGCATGAGTGTTTATTCATGGATGAAAATTGTGTGTTATCACATGGATGTTGCATATGGGTGTATGTTATGTGCACACATATAGATGATATACATTATGTTAGGAATTGCATACATATGGATTCATTTCACTGACATACATATGCATTAAGGAGGTTTACTGTATCAGTAACCGCCTGATCTTTGCATTAGATAAGTACATATACACACACTTTTGCATATGTTCATACCACATTTAGAATCTTGTAAGGACAATGATTGCTCGTGGATGATGCTTTGAGTAGATGGATGATTGGATGGTAGGATACGTTCTTCCTAACTTGAAGAATTCGGGGACGAAATCCTTTAAGGAGGGGAGAATGTAACAACCCGTATTTTTAATAACCTGTTATAACATAAATCGAGGCAGAATTTAATTCTAAAATCTGAATCAAGGGAAACGGGCTATGCCATTGCGTTCGTCTCGGAAAAATACGCGAAATAGAGTCCGGGTTTTCGAAAATCGGAGTACGTATGACCCAGTTAAGGCCCATTGAAGTTTTCAGAAATTTCCATGTCAAAAACAGATTTGAATTTCAAGTTCAAAGTTGGGAATTAGGGCAAACTGGCGCAGGTGGGAAAACTCCCGCTAGGACCCCCATGTCGACAGGCATGTCGACAGGGTCCCCAGGGTGTCGATAGCCCTGTCGACACAGGGTGGCCGGGCAGTTTTGCCTGGCGCACCATTTTGGGTCTTGGTCCGGTCTTGTGGCTTGGTTCTAGAGAATTCCGAAATCTGACGGACCTAAACTATCCTAGGGTTAATCCTAGGGCTAAAAACACTCTAATCTTCTATAAATAAGACCCTAATCCTACCCTAAAACCTAATTTATTCATTCTAGTAGCTAAACTATGCCAAATTGATTTCTCAAATGGCCTCCACTTAAAAACCCTAGCCTCTACCCTCTTCATAAATCATTCCTATGAAGATTATGATGTTCATACAAGCATTTCTAAGTTGTATGAATGATCATTAGCTTGCATACAACATCAAGTTGCAAGTTTTATTTGCTAAGCTAGAGTTTTTGGGATTTTTGCTAAGGATGTTTCTTATTGGAGCTTTGTTTTGAGTTTTTATGCTTGCATAAAGGGCTTCTCAATCTTTACTTGTAGATTTGTGTCTTCATAATATTTGTAAGCCCTCTTACCTTCATTTTAGAAACTCTAAAGTTAATATGTGATGCAAGTTGGGAGTTTTGCAAGTTTATTGAGTTATGCATGTTTATGCAAGTTCACTATGCCATGATTTGCAAGTTTATTTAGTTATGCATGTTTATGCAAGTTCACTATGCCATGATTTGCAAGTTTATTGAGTTATGCATGTTTATGCAAGTTCACTATGCCATGATTTGCAAGTTTATTGAGTTATGCATGTTTATGCAAGTTCACTATGCCATGTTATGCATGTTTAATAAGTTATGCATGCTTATGCAAGTTCACAATGACATGTTATGCATGTTTGACAAATTATGCATGTTTATGCAAGTTCCCTATGCCATGTTAGGCAAGTTTAACATGTTATGCATGTTTAATAAGTTATGCATACTTATGCAAGTCCACTATGCCATGTTATGCATGTTTAATAAGTTATGCATGCTTATGCAAGTTCACAATGACATGTTATGCATGTTTGACAAGTTATGCATGTTTATGCAAGTTCCATATGCTATGTTAGGCAAGTTTAACATGTTATGCATGTTTATGGTAATATGCAAGTTCACTATGCTAAGTTATGCAAGTCTAACATGTTATGCATGTTTGTTGTGATATGCAAGTTCATCATGTATGTTATGCCAAGTTCCCTCTTCCTATCCTTTATGCGTTATTACGAATATGTAAGCGATAGAATGACGTTGGGGGGTTTGGGAAAACTTAAAATACATGAAAATATAAGATTGGGAATTTACCTATTAAGTTAGGTCTACTCCTTGGGAATTTACCTATTAAGTTAGGTCTACCCAAGTATTTGTTGACTTGTAATTATGTTTTGAAATAAAGTGGACATGACACTTAGAAAACATAAGTGTGGCCAACTCGAGGTTGGGTTGAGTTTATAGCGTAATTCTACCCGGAACCTACCGGCTTAACTAGTGGCTACAAACAATAGGACCCAATGTGAGAAGTTGGTCATGTGGTGCCAAGACCCGAGGTTAGACCAAGTTGTGGTGTAAATCTACCCGGAACCCAGCGGCTTAACTAGGTAACCACAACGAAGTCTAATGTGAGAGGTTAAGGTGCATTAAACTAATTAATGCCTCATGATTAGGGTTAAGTCAGGGTCCACTAATACTTAACCAATTTGGGGATTCGAGGGATTGAAATGGGGTTAAGTTGTGAACTGTCGGTTACACTTAACCAATTTAATCCATTTGGGGGTTTGAGGGATTGAAATGGGGTTAAGTTGTGAACTGTCGGTTACACTTAACTAATTTACTCCATGATTAGTGAAGGGTTAAATCGCACTTAACCCTCTTAGGAAACCCTAGCAACGTGGTCTGTTCCAGTAGTAATCCCAGTTTGGTATCATCACAACCCTAGAGGCTGGGTTAGGGCGGGGCACGATTACTGGACTGATGTAAGCGACCAAAGCGACGGCTGAGTGGTACAGCGGTGCGGGTCCAGGCGGGCTACGGACGTGCACGTAATCCGGTATTGGACAAACTCGAGGCACGGGTACCAGTAGGTTTAGACTGTGCATTATTGCTTCAGTGTCTGGGGTTGACACCCGAGGGCTTGATACACCCGAAGGTGGACCCAGCACAGTCTGACTACATCCATATGTGGGCCGTATGGACACCAACACTTGACGTGTTAGGCTTATAGGGAGCCGATCGACTAGACCGTTTGGTTGGACCTTATATTAAGGTCACTTCATGTTATTGGGTCAAAGCTTGGGCCAAGGGATCAATACCTGTTATGTTGGTTTGCTAGTACACCGTGGTGCAGAACTTAACCTTGTTTATGCGATGACACCTCTATCTATCTTGTAGTTAATTTATCATGCCAGTATGTTGTTATCTATGATCATCTCAGTTTCCATCATGCTGTTAACTTTATTAGTTTATAGACTGATCGTAGCAGGGCTTACTCAGTCTTTTTGACTGACCGGTTTTCTTTCGCCTCTTTTCTTCCGTTTCCCTCCCCCCCCCCCAGGTTCTCAGGGAGGGAAATACAGGAGCCTAGCTTGGATCTTAGCTGCTTTCTTGGATAGCTCATGTATGCTTTGGACTTGAGCTCGCTATGGTTTTTCCACTTTGGGGATAGCTACTTTTACGTTTTCCTTTTCAGTTCCAGATGATGTGATTTTATGTACTAGACTTGTTTATTTGGGAAATTGACATTATGATGTAGCAGACTTGTTTTTGAAATGGTTTAAAATTCTTCCGCTGTTTTATCTATCTACTTATTCTGTTTATTTACATATATATATGTCATGTCCTGCCTTGTTATATCATTATGCATGTTTACCTTGTTTTAAAACGTCCCACCAAAGTCAGATTTGCTTGCAAGAGCCACCCTGGCGGAGGTGGGGTGTTACATCACACCACCTAGTACTCGACTATTTACAGTTTATAATGGTCATATCATCAGCATACATTGAACACACTGGTGCGCACTATGTGGAAACCCCCTATCTATTAACCCGACTCACAAAGGCCTATATGGCTTTAACAGGCCGTGCACATACCTAGCATCCTACCCGATACTAGATAGATCAATGTAACTTTCCTGACCCTTTTTATTTGGTTATTAGTTAGGTTTCAAATCTGTTTTACCCAACTCTATACACATGCACCCAATTTATATGCATAAATTCCCAACTATAATGATGTGCACTGTATCATGATCTCGGTGTTTAAACAAGTGAAAACATCCATTTCACACAACAACACATTCATGCATGCATTTCTCAAATCAAGCAAGCCAAACATCCATGACCTTTTCTACACATTTCTATTATAATTACCTCACAGGATTTTTTTTCATAGAACATGTGTATTTCCTACCATGAATTCAACATAAAATGAAAGTCATATATTTTTTCCCTAGATATGCAATTCACAGTGTTAATGGGTAAATTTACCTCTTTCACATTGCTAACATCATGTGGTCATGAGTGTTTAATTGGCACACCCTAAAGCCTTCATTTCCAACCACTAAGCTTTAACTAGTGCTTAATTATTTGACAAGCCTAGCTTAATCACAGTTTATGTTTAAGAAAAATATTTCTATTGAATACATGACATAAGAAATATTAACTTATACTGCTGCCTTTTACCCAATATTTTCAGATCACATTTTTGTTATCAATTTCATAAAATGATATGCATATACTTATTCAAAGGCATTCACAATTATGCATATTCAATAAATCACAGAATATGATTCAACCAAGATCATAAATAACATAAAACAATTCCTGCAATTTTAATTCACTTATGAATTTTTCTACGCAACTTCTTTTCACTGGTCATGTTGGATCCAAATTAAAATGATTCACAAATGAATTCAAGTAATAACCCTCCTATACCCATTTTAATGATATATTTAAAGATGGTTATACTACTACATTCATAGCCACTTGCATATAAATTATTAAAATGCTCAATAATAAGCATTACAGCTAATTAGGAATTAGCAAAACAAACAATCCATGCATTAAAACCAAATGCAATTTTACATCAAAATAAACATACAAGTAAACATAGCAGGTTAAAACTGTTTTTAACTATAACTTGAGACTGTTATCCTAGTTATACACTAATTTCACATTTTAATCTAATGTATTTTATCAATCATAGTACCCAAATACCTAAATAACAATATTCAAGTCTTGGGTTACTACAAATCTTTAGGGGTAGTAATGACAAAATCATTGTAATCCCTAAAAAAATTCTATTTTACTTAACAAGTAAATAAAATCAACCGGTCACTCAATGGCTACAACATTTAAATCAATTTGATCTATCAACAATCATAAAAATTTATTTACTAGAGCTATGTATTTTTACAACCACAGCTCTGATACCAATTGAAGCGACCCCAAAATTTTCATCAAATTTAAAATCACTTTTATTATAATTTATATAAACAAACAGGGTCAACTTCTTCTTACAACCAAAACACACCAGGATCACTTAAGACCAATATAAATATATAAGTATAATTCAAAATTACAACTTGTATATATGATGATATACAAGTCTCCTTGTATCAGAGTTAAAATATTGAAAGCATACTAAATTGATTAATTTATCATAATCAATTACACAGCTGATAAAATTTAAGTGTTATTATCATCTTTTGAATATGTTGATCATATGTGAATATCTAAATACAGATTTCATTTTCATGAATCATAAAGTCAAAACAAATTAACATTGATATAAATACAAAGCCCATTTTGTATCCTTGTAGTCCATATTGTTTCATGATGCATTTTATATATAAACCTATGTATACAAACTTCATTATAGAACCTTTAAGTACTGAGTTAACATGTGCATACATTACTTGTATGCCATGCATACTTCAGCCATACGAGTGCAACAGTAAATAACCTTTTGCAAGAATATTTCTAAATCAACAATTCAACGCATATACATAAAACAGTCAATATAGTTTTGGCTATTCTTAAGATGCCACATCCGCATAATATTGATATGTAATGATCTTTCTATTCTAGCACCTTATGAATACAAGCACAAATAAGTTCTAATATATATATACATAGTTACAGTCATGTCTATATAAATCAGCATACTACAGATTTTATCATATGTTCATTTACTTGTGCAGTGCTAATATTTACATTAGAAACGGTGATATATTTTCAGCCATGAGCATTTAATATTCACAGTAGAGCCTGTCCAGATTTATAAATGCAAAGCCCTTCAATGTACCTCATACAGTTTATGCAAATGCATTCTTATAAGCAGTCCAACTAACATTTTAGACTTTCAGCGTGTCGCATTCCATGCTAATTCCAATATACATAACTAACACAATATAGAATGACTCAGTTTAAAACATTCCAGAATGCCACGAGTTGATGCTATATCCATATCTTAATTATATGGCATATATTTTCATTTAAAACAGGACTGGACGTAGCCCTTTAAACCAGTACTTCTATTCAACATTGTAAAACACCTATACAAATCTCATTTAAACCTTTCAGCAATTTTTATTTAAATACAGCAGACACGGTTTGGCTTCTTTGAGCGAATGCCATAACCATATATTAGTTATATGGTATGACACTCTCTTTATTAGCACCAAAAATTCTGTAAACTTCTCAGAATAGTTGTCAAAACAATTGTCCAGATATAATAACAGAGACATACATTTTCATCAACTACATAATTTAATTTTTGTCATAGATTCATTTACAGTGAGCATACAAAATCACACAAGCTTATCAATTCAAATTAGTTTACAAGAACTATAAATAACAATGCATACATTTTTACAGTTTATGAATGCAGTTTCCTGTTTACATCAACACAAATAAAACCATATGAAACCCAAGCATGTAAAACACTGCAACTCGTGTGTCTATTGGTGAGTAATTTTCTCTAGAAATCTTTAGTCGTGCAGCCTACCTACTCGCATAAAACATTTTTGTTTCCTGCAAAACGTTAGGAACTGCCTCATTTATAAAATGAAACACCCCATTAAATAAAGTAAAAAGGGTCAGACAAATTGTCTGGTATGAGTGTATTTAAAATCAGGTGACAAATATAATAGACTTAACCCTATAACGTGTAGTGCTCAGTGTACAATTTTCTAGTGTATCATACAACTCTAAGCAAATAGGTAGCCGGTTATGTGTCCACCATATAATATGCCTATATATATTAAACTGGTTAAATAGGTACTTAGCAGGTCACGCATTCATCTGTTTTATGCATAGGTATAAAATTTCCTGAAACCATAAAGCAGGTCATGAATCTACAATGTAATTTGCATGCATACATACATACATACATACATACATACATATGCACACACATACCAGCATGTATTAAAACACCTAAACATATGTATGATACTCGTTATACCAAATCAGGGACAATTCGGTTAGCCTTAAAAGTGGTATGCACTTTTCATAGCCTTATTAAACTTATATGCTTAGACCGGTAAATATTCATCCCCCGGTTTTTTTATTTAAATCTGGTCAACCCCCTTATTTCTTTGTATTCACATCCCAATCCAGATGTGAATACACCCAAATAAGACATCAACACAACCAGACACCCAAATACATCATGCATACCAATATATTTCAAACACATCAACTTTTATCCCATAAGTAGCTTATTCAATCAAAAGCGTAACACAACAATGAAGTGAATTTTTTTACTAAATCTATAATTTCTTAATATAAATCATAACAGCCTCTAAAATATTTCTGGACTAGTAATATCATTTCTTATAAGTTCGCCTTAATCGTTTTGATCTAATTTATAAAATTTTATTGTATTCAAGTCAATATAATTATGGTACATGTGAACCCTACTTCACATTGTACATGGTTATGCAGACCATAAAATTAAGTAATATAACTTTCAGTAATCCTTTTTATAACCCCCTTTTTTATCTTTTATAACTGATCCATATATTCATATGGGGTTTGCAGCCCTAAAACAGTCAGAGCAAACATGCAGCACTAATCATCACTGTGTGCTATTCAAACCCATAAGACATCCATGCACAGAAATCAACCACAAATAACATATAAATCACGCATTCAACATATAGATTTCACTAACTGAAGCATACCGGAAGATTTACGAGCCATACGGCATCCTATAAAGGACTTAGTGCCAAAGAAAAAACTGGAAATACACTCACATTAATTAAATCTTCAATTATGTTCTCTCCAGCTCTCGATTTGGCCTTCGAAGCTCTCCAATTTTCTACGCTCCCTCGCTTGAATCCATGTTCAACAACGCAAGACGATCCACTATTTGATTTGCTCTAATTTTGTTTCTAGGGTTTTCCGGCCATTATTTTGTTTTGTTTTTGGACGAGAGAAATAAAATTATGAAATTGACGACTCAATCCTTTTTATCTATACGGCTAGGGTTTTTAATTATTAATCTCTTTTGCCCTTATATTTTCTATCAGGCTTATAATTACACTTGGGTCCAATTTCCTATAACACTTACACTAATTTTTGGTATTACAACTATGTACCAACCAACACACACACACACACACACACATATATATATGTATATATATATATATATATGTGTGTGTGTGTGTGTGTGTGTGTGTGGATGTATGTTTGTATACATATATATATGTGCATGTCAATTCGACCATTTATTTTATACAAATAAATATGATTTATTTATTCTTCTTATACATATATATATATGCTGATGAAATAGTATCATTTTAAAGCTATAGAAATTTGGGTTATCACAACATGAAATAAAAATATTCCACCGGCATGTGTAAATGCATGGCCTTGGGTAGGTCCTTACGTTTCGTGAGAAACTACCGTGTTATAAAAAAGAATTGGAGGTTTGTGTTAGTTTAGATTGGGTGCGTGGTATTATTACCTTTGGTAGGGTAAGCTTGGCAGATATGTGCATGGCAATGATAGGTGATATTCCAGGAGTGGATGGCCTAAATGGAAATGAAATACCATGTACCCAAAATCTCATATCCCCCTATATCCAACCAATCAGGACCCTCTGATTTCCACCTTTATGCAATTAAGCCCTCTTTCTCTTTCTCACTTAATTACAAAAAGGTGGAAATTAGGGGTTCTATTTGGTTGGGCACAAGGAGATACTCTCACCTGGATGTGGGAGAGAGTGATTTTGGGGTGTGTTACATTGATATTTAATCGAGGCACACCTCCATGAAGTGAAATCAGTAGCTTTAAAAAGGGGAATTTCCTTTGCGGAATCGGGTTCAAACCAAAATGGGCTCTTGATCAAATACCAGTGATGCCCAAATCATAGCACGACATAATTAGGGTTGTTATGGTAATGGTTACCATTGTCATTTGATAAATACCATTACCATACCATTTTTACTGGTAAGTCAAAGTTGCTTACCGCTACTGTTTGACTGATATACCGAAAACCGATATATTAATAATCTGGTAATCGTTACACTGGTGAAGATAAATTATCGTTTTCCTTCAACTTTTGTATGATGACATGTTTTTTTGTACACGATGCATCTTTCTTATACTATATGCAGTGTTAGTTAATAAAAAAACATGAACGAGACAGAAAATAAGTGTACTTGGAATTATTTTACCTTATTATTGAACTAAATTTAACCATTTATTTGGTTTAAAATGCATGTAATAAATAATATCAATTGAATATTCATATGTTTTAATTTGACTAGTACAATTACCAGTACCACTAGTATTGAAAAAATGTTACCAATAATTTACTATTAAAAATGGTAATTTTACCGCTACCATACCGATTTATCTGGTATACCGATTTCAATTAAAAATGATTACCGATCAACTGATAATAGTAATAGCCCTAGACATAATGACCTCCTATCTGCCCAAAATCGGAAGTACTAGAGAGGACACCATGTTTCGAACATGCATCATGCAGGTGAATCTAGACAATAGTTTGGAGTTAGATATGGTATAAAATCTACGGGTGAGTTTGGTTCTCCAGCCAACAGTGACTGCTATATATGCAAACTCACTATTCAGCAAAAAAAAGTTTAATGGGTTCGTAGTAAAAGGAGAGACTTTTGGATCGATGTGAGTGGGAACTGCATCGAGACACTATCGTTTGTTTTGAGGAAGGGTTTGGGTTAGAAAGGTATGTAGAGTACATGTTGGACTTCCCCATGATTATTGTGAAGATGAAAGGGAAGTTTATGGATTGTTCAAGGCTATCATTTAGGGATTTCATGAGAAAGGAGCTGTTCGTTTTGCCTGAGGAGTTTCTAGCGATGGAATAATAGGAGGTGCATTTATTAACGGTGTTTCCAGAGGTGATGATGAAGAAATATCCATAGATGAGAGGAGCAGATGTAGGGTCTGTAAGAACATTATGTGGCACCAACATTATGGGTTGGGTTGTTGTATGATGATGCGTCATTGGAGAGTGAATGGAATTTGGTTGAGGGTTTGACGTAGAAGGAAAGAGACGTTCTAAGGAAGAAAGTTCTAGTAATGAGGTTGACGTAGTGAAATTTTTGTCAATTTGAGCGAAAGGGTATTTGATCAGTAACTAGTATTGTCTATCTAGATACCAGTAGAACTCAAAAATAAAAATAAAAAATCAATTATGCAGTCTCACAGAAACAATAGTAGAAATAAGAGACATAGAAGATTTAACGTGGTTCAAATATGTATATCCTACGTCCCCGGAGACCCAACAACTTCTTTTATTCTTCTTCAATTGAAGAGGGATACAAACACTCAATATATATTTCTCACCCTATAATTAATCCAAAAATGGGGATCTTATTGAGGATATGTTGAAGAGAGCGCTATTGGCTTGTGATGAAAAGAATGAACAAATGCATCCCTATTTATATGAGTAAGAATGAATACTTACTGGAAGATAAGCATGAAAAGTTTCATGATTTCCCTGATTTGGTTTCAATGCAAATCTTGCATATTTGCAATTGTTTCCCCATATACATATATTTGATTTATTACTCAAATAAAATAATATAACATCTCACTCCATCTAAATTTACAGCCACATATATCAAGATTTGATTAATTTATCAAATCAAATAATCTCTCTCATATCTTTCCAATTTGTTGCCCATAATTAGTTTATTACAATAATCAATTAAAATCTTCTACATAATAAAATTAGCGTAGATTTAAGTTGTCCTATTTTAACACTCCACTTTGATTTAAATATATTCATCAATTAATAGAATTAGTTGTTGGGTCAGCACCCCATGGCGCTCAAGTAGTAGGTAGCAAACTGATCAAGTTTGAGCAATGCTCAAACTTGCCTTTTGGAAGTGACTATGTCATCATATCTGAACGATTATCCAAAGTACTCACCTTCTCCAATTTGATCTTGCTTCGTTCTTCTTCAAGCATATGAAAGAAACCACTAACATCAATGTGCTTCGTCCGTGAACTATAAGCTTGATTTTCTACAAGATGAATCGCCCTATCTGAAAATTGCTCTATTGTCCGTTGCACCATTGAAAGATCATTCAACAACTGAAGTAAGTATAATCTCTTCTTTGTTGCTTCCACAATCGATATCAACTCTACTTCGGTAGTCAACAAAGCTATGATAGGTTGCAGCTTTTATCTCCATGAAATTGAGCCAATGCCAAGTGTAAAAACATAGACTGACATTGACTTTCGAGAATCTTTATCCCGAGCATAATTAGAATCGGGGTATCCTTTAGGAGAGATGTCACTATCTACTCCACAATTTAACAAGCCTAGTGCCTCGAAGATATCTAAGAATCCACTTCACTACTTGCCAATGTTCTTTGCCTGGGTTAGACATATAGCGACTCACAACACCCACTGCATGGGACAAATCTGGCCTTATGCACACCATCGCATACATAAGATTATTAACGACACTGGAGTAAGGTATATTAGCCATATACCTCTTATCTTCTTCCTATGTAGGAGATTGGTGTTTCGATAACTTAAAATGAGAGCCTAATGGAGTGCCAACTGGTTTAGCTTTCTCCATTCCAAATCGAGCGAGGACTTTCTTGACGTATTGCGCCTTAACTCTCTCCGCTTCCTATCCCTGCTTATCTCCATACCCAATATTCTTTGGGCCTTTCCAAAATCCTTCATATCAAACTCTCTACTGAGCTACACTTTTAACTCATTAATTCTGACCATACTCCGAGATGCAATCAGTGTTACATCAACATATAACAACAAATAAATCATATCATCATCACATCTCCTAAAGTAAACACACCGGTCCTTGAAACTTCTAGGGTATCCCTATGATAGCATAAACTTATCAAACTTCTTGTACCATAGCCTATGAGATTGCTTCAATCCATATA
The DNA here is from genome assembly GCA_030737875.1 of Allium sativum. Classification (NCBI taxonomy): domain Eukaryota; kingdom Viridiplantae; phylum Streptophyta; class Magnoliopsida; order Asparagales; family Amaryllidaceae; genus Allium; species Allium sativum. The sequence continues at coordinate 6,699,010 of CM060926.1, read as the reverse complement.
AAGATTTTTTGAGTTTGCAAACAAAATCTGGTCTGCTACTATCAATGAACCCTTCCGGCTACTTTAAATAAATTTCCTCCTCTAGATCCCCATGCAAGAATGTAGTTTTGACATCTAGTTGTTCTAATTCCATATTACAATGAGCAACTAATGCTAAGAGAATAGAATAGAGGAATGCCTAACCACGGGAGAAAAGATGTCAAGATACTCTACCCCTTCTTCTAAATATACCCCTTAGCTACTAGTCTTGCCTTATATTTGAAATTTCCAATGCTGCCATCTTTCACCCTATTTTTGAAAATAAAAATGTGTGATCTTCTGAAAAGAAGAGAGCACACATATATAATAAAAAACAAAAAGGCTACGATATCCAACTATAGGACCAAAAAGAGCCAAAAGCAAACCAAAACACCCTATTGATCCACTTACACTCAATATCTCTTTTGTTGGAAGGAAGTGGCACCAAATCCCAAGTCTGATTTTTCTGTAATGATTCGATCTCCTCTTCCATAGCAACTAACCAACTGGAAATGTCAAATGATGCAATAGCGTCTCTATAATCTTTAGGCTTATCAATGACAACATTTAATGCGTATGCTACCATATCATCAAAGTCAATGTCTTTGATACTCAAACCAACAAACGCATCAAGCCATCTAGGCTTTCTTGTTTCTTTAACAAGCCTAGTCTCTGTATGAGCTCCACCTTAAGTCTGATCTTTTATGCCAATATATGTACTATCCTTGTCAACCGCGGTGTAATCGGAAACACCATTTGAACGTCTATGAAAAGAATCAACAGATGACTTGCTTTTATTTTGGTATTATTCACATGTCCTCTCATTGTCATCCGATGAGGAAGGCTCCACCTTCAACATAGTCTTCTACTTAAAAGGTACATGCCTTCTTATAATAAGTTTATTGCTAATAGGATACGACAGCCTATATCCTTTCACTCCTCTTCTACAACCTAGAAAGATACACTTGCAAGCTCTAGGTTCCAGCTTTCCTCGACTTTCATGCACGTAAGCTGGACAACCAAACACCTTGAGGAATGAATAGTTAATAGGCTCTCCTTTACATACTTCTTCAGGGATCTTTATGTCTAAGGCAGTACAAGTTATGTGGTTGATGAGGAAAGCCTCCGTAGATAAAGCCTCAGCCCAAAATCCTTCTTCAACATAGCAGTCAATTTGAGGCATTTAGTTCTCTCCAATAATGTCTGGTTCATATCTTGTAACAACCCGAAAATTTGGGCCAGTTTGAAATTTTTATTTTGGCAATTTTAGCGAATTTTGAACATTTAAAATAGATTATTTTAAATAATATCGACGAGAAATTTATTTTGAATAGAATTCAAACGTATATATAATATACGTCGTCGTTAGAATATAAATATTTATTTATAATTATAAAAGGAATTGAAAATGGCGCGGTAGTTCGATAATTTGATTTCAAACTTCAAATGAATGTACCGGGTGCAAAATAATCCGGATTTTAGTGAAACCAAAAATATTAGAATCTATTCGGGAATATCTTTCCAACGAATCTGAAAAATCAAAATTTCATAGCGGGAATCAAATGATATGTCCAGTTGAAAATTCTGAATAGTCGCTATGGAATTCAGGCCCTTAAAAAATGGAATTTTGCAAACGACCTCGGATTTTTACGAAACCACTTTTGTTGGGTCCGTGATGTCAAATTATTGCTAGGTTTCAAATTTCATAATTTTTCGAATCAATATGTGAGCGTGGCAAAGGAAAACGCTTTTGACCAGTTTCAGTTGATTTTAATCGACTGGAAAGTGGCCATTTTTCAAACGGTCTCAGAATTCGACGAAACTAGTTTTGTTAGGACCGTATCGTCAATACGAAGCTAGAAAATATTTTTCTGCAATTTATAAAGTTCGTATGTGACCCCGGTAATTTGAAATGTGCGTTTAAATTGAATATATAAAGAATTATACTTTAAAATTCAACTGAAACTGATTCAAACAGTCGAATTGGCCTACGATACATATCACATTGTATTCGGAACGGGGGTAATACGCTAGAGACGATAGTCGTTGGGTCTTGTTTCGAGATCAAGTAAAAAGTCAACCTTTTTGTGAAAATAAAAGGAAAAATTAATATTAAATTATATTATATATATTTATAACGGTAGGGCCTAATTCCCAAATCAGTTCTCCCCGAATAAATAAAAATCGATTTTCCCCGATGGAAGAAGGCGGCCTCCTCTACGACGCCCTCCACCCCAACGTCGGCCGTCGCCGGAGGCGAAGACCCCCACCGGACCGCAGCTTCCCTCTTCCCTTTCGATCTTCTTCACCTCCGCCTTCTTCTTTCACCTCGAAGCACCAGAAACCCACCGCTCTATTGTTCAACCGTCGCCCAAACGCCTCCCGCACCCACTGGCGAACCCACCACCGCACGAGCCACCCTCCTACCTAGCACCGCACCCCCACTGTCCAGTCAGACCACAGCCGCCTGCAGCCGTCTCGCCTCCTCCTAGAACCACGCTCAAGGCAGCAACATCGACCGCCTCTTCCCTCCTACCTCAGATCCGCAAAGCCTCTTCCGCTGTGAGTTTTAAACCTCCTTCGATTTATGATTTCTTAGTCATTAAATAATATAAAACTAGGAAAGTAAAGATTTGATTTTTTATATAGTATAGAAAATATAATTTTTATAATATGAGAGGGGAAGTTCGGGTCGTTTCATCATGGTATTCAATTTTGATTTGAAATTGAATATGAAGTTGAAACCGTTTTGAAAATGAATTTAAAAACGATTTATAAAGCGTGTTTTGAATTGAAATCGACGGAGTATATATTATATATAATATAATGGCCTGAATAGAACTCGCTGCGCCGCGGCAGTTCGCGAATTTCAATCATTGACTTCGAACGGATATTGCGGGAGATCCGACCGTCGGATTCTCCTAAAACCGGAACCGTTGGGTTCGTATCGAAAAGAGCTTTCTAATGAATATTCGAAATTTGAAATCTAACGGTTGGATTTGGAATTATGTCCAAGTCAAATTTGAAAAAGGTCGCTGTAAGTGCAGTTCGATGGCCGTTGATGGAAATCGACTGTACAGGCCTTGATAAAATTATTAAAAATAGTAATAATTTGTGTAAAATCATAAGAAATGATTTAGAAAGAATTGGGATAAAAAACTCCGTATTTGAAAAGATAAAAATAGATTTTTATCGAAATGAACTAGTTTTGAACTAGAATTATAATCCTATTTATTTTTAAATAAATAAATTGAATTTGAAATGGTTTTGGAAATAACTCGAATTTCCAATGATTGCATTGGAATGGATTTGAATCGAAATTGTCTTCGGAATATTTCGATGTTGGATTTCGTGATTATACAGATGTTGTTATGGAAATTTGAAAGATATAGATATATATATCGTTATTTCCAATACGATATCTGTTGGTCGTAGAATTTGATATTGAATATAAGCCGATATATTTTCTATTCAGAGCCTTGTATTTAATATCAAATGTGATTTGGGTTTGTCGTGAATGGTGTCTTGACTAACACTGTTCTTGAACCCAGTTGAGAAAAGATTAAATCTTTTTATTTGGATTTAATGAAGTGTACCAATTAAATAATATTTAATTGGAATTGAATTGATATTGATTTTTGGGTTTATCGTGAACAGTGTTTTAAATAACACTCGTTCTTTAACCCGATAATTAATGGAATGTGACTTTGGGTTTATCGTGAACCGTGTTTTAAATGACACGGATTCTTTAACCCGGTTAACGATTAAAACTAAGTGGAGTTTTAATGAATCTTTAATTAGATTGAAAAGATCGAGAATGGAGTATCACCAGTTTTACTCCAGGCGATAGTTAAATCTTTAATTAGATTTGAACGAGAAATGGTAATTGAATTTACCGATAACACCGTGGTGTTAGATATGAAGTAGGACCAGTTTTACTTCATGGGATTAATAGGTTGGGGTTGGGAAATTAAAACAAATGATTACTTCGGTAAGGTTCGTTAACCCCGACTAGTTGAATCGAAATTCAAAAGAAGATTTGAGAATAAATTTTAATGATTTATCTTGGATAAAATTAATGGGAACCTTTCCCTATGAATGTGAAATTTAGAAACTAACTGTCAGTTAGCTAAGCAGAATGGTTTTCTGGATATTGATCTGATGTTAGTTTCGACCTTCGGGGTTAATATTTGGGGAATTATTCTCTTGATTAATTTACGGTTAGTGACTGATGAATTGGAATGAGGCGTATGTTGTGTTTGTGTAACACTTATTTAAAATATACGCGAGTTATTCGGAAAGACCGGGTTTATCCCATTCTGAATAACTGATACGACGATAAGTCGAATTTGAAGACGATGGTCGAAGACCGGAGGTCTTCACGTCGTTTGGGTGATTACTGATGATCTTGATTGGGATGTACACCCAAGAAGATGGAAACAGTTGGTGATCGTCCAGACGTACTTGGAGATCGATGGATATGCGGAGTACTAGGTGCCTCCGGTTTCGTTCAGCCCCAAAACGGACTTGTAAATGGACTGTGTGTCTGACATTGGATTTTAGTCTGTGTGATTGATCTCTATTAAATATATATCTGTTTGGCGGCGGAGAATTTATTCTCTTGCTTAACGCCCTTCTCTGAGACGTACGAGCTCGGGGGTTATATACTGATGGATATCAAACGCATGGAGTGAATTGCCTGTGTGGCATGCTAAGATGCAATTGATCGAGGCTTCTATTGAAAAGCAAAGTCTTGTGGTGATGATCAAAGCACAACCTGTGTGGCACGGCTTTGTGTAACGTGAATTCGCGAGCCTCACACCTCGGTTGTGAACCAGAAACGGGAGACGGATGTCACGGAGGACATGCGTTTCTTTCTAGCTAGGGTGGTGTCAGTGACCTACCAGCCCTGACATTTATATACTTTTCACCTGTGTGGTTGTTGCTGTTGCGATATGCCTCGGTTTGATCGGACGATCCGGGTCCGATGGAGTCATTCGTTGGCTCATTTACGCCCCAAAGGGCGGGGAGATGTAGTGTTCAGGCATTTTAATCCACATCGGTGGACCGGCCCTGAGGATCCAAGGGACACTCGAGCTCTGTTCCTGAGACATGGTAGGCTAGATTGTCTCAAATCGGTAGAGGACTATCTTTTGCCTCGGTTCACAGATGGAAATCCAATTTCCAAATACGTGACATTTGCGGTTTTAATTGTAGAACTAGTATGGCAACATGATATATGGTACCCATGCCGCCTATGATTGATACTTATGATTTGAAGTTGTTTTATACACTATGCACTTATAATAGTATCAAATGATTTGTTTTAAAACGTATCAAGCATTTTTTGGCTATTATAAGGGAAAACCCTATCCCCCGGCTTGCGTTGCATTGTGTGATAGGACCTGGGTCTTATAACAGCTTCATTTTTCTTTACTTAGCATTGCGCTGTTTGTTTTATGCACTGGTATTCTTGGGAGGAAACCCGTTCCGTGTTATACGGCGTGGTCCCTTGATTTACCTAACTTTAAAATAAAGATTTATAACTGTTTTAGTTCTCACACCAGTCCCATGACTGACCTGGAGTTTATTGTTTTAACCTAAACTCTGGGTGCCCCTATTTTGACACGGGCAGCTAGTAGTTTTGGTTTTGCAGATTTATATTCACAGGATCCTGGTTTACAGCAGGAACGATATCTGGAAAGCTTTGTATCCGTATATCTCTTCTAGTTGTGTATTGTATTATTTTCCGTTGCGATGTATTTAAATGTAATTTAAATCTCTGATATTTCTGTGTAATATTTATTTGTTTATACTCTGTATATTCTTGTAATCTGATGCATTGTTGTGATATACAGTGAAATGTTCTTCCGTCTGCGTCCTGATTTGTCGTGTTCTCAAAACTATACGCGCTTTCCTCCTCTCTTCGGAGACCGGGGAAGTTCGGGTCGTTCCATATTTTCTGCAACTCCATTGGACTAGGGGTCTCCTAGTATGGTGTAATGCCTCTTAATGCCTTCAGACTCACAATAATCGAGGAATTCCTGTGATAAAAATTCACCACCATTATCTAAATGGAGAACTTTCAACTGTTCTTTGACTGCTTCTCCACCATGGATTTGCATTTATGAAATCTAGTAAAGGTTTCACTTTTAGACTTTAGAAAGTACACCCAAATTTTATGAGAGAAATCTTCTATAAATGAAACGAAATAGCTGGCTCCACTCATTGATGGGCAAGGGGAAGATTCACAAACATTTGTGTGAACATAATCCAAAACAGCTTTTGCCTTATGCTCACACCTACAGAAATCTTCGTCTGCTTACCAAAAATACACTCTTCACAAAAACCAAGCTTTGAATGCCTAACTCCATCAAACAAACCTCGCTTCCTTAGCTCATCCATGTTGCGCTCGCCAATATGACACATTCACAAATGCCATAATCTGGAAGAATTTGAATCTGCTGAAGTAACGGAAGTTGATTCACTAACTACAGCCGGGCCCTTTACTAAATAGAGATTTCCTTCCTTCACTCCTTTCATAACAATCATGGAACCCATAGATGTTTTCATCTTTACTTCTTCAGCTATAATATTTAGGCCAAGTCTACTCAATGCCCTAACATAAATCAAGCTCCTCCTCAAATCAGGTACGTGTCTAACATCAGTCATGGTTTGAATAACATCGTCAAACATCCTAATCTTTACATTACCAACACTAACCATACAGCAAGAATCATCATTGCCCATTAGAACTTATCCTCCGTCAATTTCACGGTAAGTGGAAAATAGTTCCTATCAGGTGTCATATGATAGGATGCGCTAGAACAATCAACTATAGGGTGCTATTCCCAGAAGAGCCAGAAGCTGTAAACACATCAGTGTCACTCTCTGTATCTGACTTCTTCGTTATAGGGGCTGAAGATAGCTTTGTGTCTTTTCTTCTTCCTTCAAGCTTACTACATTGAGCAATATAGTGCCCAGGCTTCTTACAATAATGGCAAGTTAAACTCTTAGGCTCCTAGACTGAGACATCGAAGAATTCCGTCCTCCACCTTTCTTAGACTTGCTTTGGCTTCTACCTCTATGAACAAATAAGCCTTCGGTATCACTATCAATGTTAGTGCTCGCCAATCTACCCCTTAACGTTTCATTATGAAGTCCAAACTTTACATCAGAAAGACTAATTTTACTATGACCATAAATCATGGAATTAACAAAATTAGTATACTCCTTAGGCAAGGAACATAAGAGGATCACAACTTTAGCCTCATCAGTAGTATCAATATCTAATACTATCAAGTTCATAACTAAAGTGGTCAAATCATCTACCTGTTTCATGAGATCGGCTCCAGGCTTCATCTTGAACGAATAAATTTCTGGTTGAAGAATAATTCGATTAGCGAGAGACTTGTCTTGATATGCATCTGATGCATCCCCATAGTTCTTTCGTTGTCTTCTTATGAGAAAATTCTCTAAGAACTTCATCTGAAAGACTCAACTGAATTATTGTGAGAACTTCATCATCTACTCTTCCAAATCAGCTGCATCCATATCTTTCAATTTCTCAGGCATAGAAACAACTTTATAAGTCTTCTCCTTCTTTAATACATCGTCCATCTTCATCTTCCAAGTACCAAAATCTCCCTTTCCATCAAAACGTGTTACTCCATAATTGAAACCAAGTCTACCAATAGACTTACTAAAAGTAGTACCCAAATAGGAGCAATAACACTAGCTTTGATACCAAAATTGTAGTGATTTTTTTGTTAATTTGAGTGAAAACGTATTTGATCAGTAACTAGTATTGTCTATCCAGATACAATGGAACTCAAAAACAAAGAACATGAATCAATTATGCAGTCTCACAGAAACAATAGCAGAAATAAGAGACACAGAAGAATTAACGTGGTTCGAATATGACTATCCTATGTCCGCGGAGACCCAGCAACTTCTTTTATTCTTCTTCAATTGAAGAGGGAGTACAATTAGAGAAGAATACAAATACTCAATATATATTTCTCACCCTATAATTGATACAAAAATAGTGATCTTATTGAGGATATATAGAAAAGAGCGCTATTGGCTTGTGATGAAAAGAATGAATAAATGCCTCCCTATTTATATAGTAAGAATAAATACTTACCTGAAGATAAGCATAAAAAAATTCATGATTTCTCTGATTTGGTTTCAATGCAATTCTTACATATTTATGATTGTTTCCCCATATACATATATTTAATTTGTTACGCAACTCAAATAATATAACTTCTCATTCCATCCAAATTTGCTGCCAATTGATTACAAGAATCAATTAAAATCTTATCCATAATAAAAGTAACATATATTTAAATCGTCCAACTTTAACAGTGGAGAACAAGGTTTAGAGGGGGAGGGTGAAGAAAATAGTGGATGAGGTTGTGAAAATGGCCAAAGAGGGGCATGTGAGAAGGGGTTGGGAGAGGATATGTATTTGGATAGAGTGAGGGAGGTGGTTGTGAGTGTGGTGACAATGGCAAAGAGGATGGTGGAGAAGTTCAATGGGGAGTAGGGTCGAAGTGTTGATCGATTTTTCAAAGAGTTGATGTATTAGTGGGTGCTTGTGAGCTTGCAACTGTCATCTCGTCATTGTGCCTTATGCGCCTGCCATTTTGAATAAATTGGTATCAGTTTCCTTCATCCATGTTCATATACTCCAATAACTCCTTATCAGTAGATATCTCAGTTAGAAATTTTCCAAAGTCACAAGCAAACTAGTCAATTCCAAGTAAATTCAAGCAATATGAGGAATATTACATAGTTTAATATATACGGGGACAATTTAGATTTGATCTTGCATCGTGCCAAATTCCGGTTTGCCTGTCATAATAAAAAATGTTTATCCCTGGATAAAAGAAACCAACTTAAATATCTTGTTTTTATCCTCATTGCATGAAAATTTGAAAAGATAATTTGATCCATTTGATTTAACTTTGGGTTCACCTTTTAACCTCCGCATCTTCTTTAAACCCCTTATGACAACCATATAACTAATTTTTTAACTTAAGAAAAAGGCCTACTAAATAGTTATTCTAGAAATTAATGGCTTCATCTGCTACTTCTTAAATATGTTGCAGATCGACCAGCATAATTAATACCAAATTGTTTAGGCGCGAAGGTACTGACTTAACGAGCTTGAGTTTTAAATTGAAGGTATTGTTGATATGAGGCATGTAAGGAGTTGTTGTGGATGAAGCAGTTTGTTCGTCATCTTGGATTTTCACAAAAGAGGTATGTGTCATATTTTGATAGTCAAAGTGCAATCCATCTTGCTAAGAATTCCACTTTTCATGCAAAGTCGAAGCATATTGATGTGAGATATCATTGGATACGCGATGTTTTTGATAATAAGTTAATTGAGCTTGAGAAAATTCACACCAATGATAATGGTTTCGACATGATGACTAAGCTTTGTCAAAAGACAAATTTGTGACTTGTGGTTCAATTGTCGGAATGGCAACCACCTCCACATAGTTAGGAGGGGGAGGTTTGTTGGGAATGGGTCCCTTCCTATGTGGAAAAACTCATTTTTATTTGGAGCAATAAATGTTGCTACGGTATTTTGTGTTTTTATTTGAAAAGGTGACTTAGTGACCTTTGGTTTTCCTTAGTAATTGCACCTTGATGGGAATTGTCATCATATTAAATAAGGTAGTTGAATGGATATTTAAATGTGTCTTTTTGGTGGCTATATGTACATATCCACATTTTGGGCAGTAACAACATCAATTTGAACGGCATTAGTAAATAGATATCTATCATCAAAACTTTGCCAGCTTCTCCAAGACTATATGGGCTGCTTCTACTACTTTGAGATTACCCTTTGCTGGCATGTTTTTAGGAGATGTCACATCATTTCTGAGCTCTGTTTCGTAGTGATGTTTTTCACTTTTCTCGTTTTTGTTTTGATGTTATTATTGCTAGATATTGTTGGATAAATAGTGTATCCACTTTGTGACTTGGATTTGGATTTTTGTACCACTCCATTATCATAATAAGAGAAGTTTGGGTGGACCCCCATCATCGGTCCCGTGGTTTTTACTCTTCACATCGAAGAGGTTCGCCACATTAAAAATTGGTATGTAATCTTTTTTTTATTATTATCTATTGTTCTGTTGATTATCTACATTGATTATTGGTGATTGTGGTGCATTTTGCTGGGTTTGTCTGTGTCATTCTTAACAGGTACATCCTATAAACTTTTATTGTCAATTTTCTGCATTTATTGGGATGTTAGATGATATGCTCCTTCAACTCGGAAACTGTATTTTTTTGCCTTCTTGAAGTTGTTAGAAATGGACATTTCACTTTATTGGTTATTTTTTGCGCCTTTTGCACTTAACAAGGCGCTTATTTTCTTTAGTTGTCATTGGGATTCAATTTATTGAATATCCTTTGTGCCTTTTGTATGAAATTTATTTTCTTCATTCTTTTGTGTCTAACAAGAAGCTTATTTTCTTCATTTTGTTGAAGTTATTATTTACTGGTTTGTGCAGAATTAGGGTTCAATTGTTGTATAGCTACATCACAAATCCTCTTTATGCACTTGTATCTCAAGTGATTTCTCACCTCATTGTCTCAATAGGACGATTTTTTTCCAGTTTAGTCCACTTTAGAAACTATAATTAGTATGTACCATTTTTGGGTCAGCGAATATGTCAAATTTCCAATTTAAAATGCATGAATAATGAACTATCACAGGGTTGAGGGACAATTTCCTAAATTCATGGAATTGTTCCAATCATCAGGGATTTGAAGGGGAGAGAACTTGTTGAAGATAACAATGGGATTTGCATTGGTATGACTGGGTTGTGGGAAAGTTGTCAAAAGATTTGCTTGTTGTGTGCATGTACAAGTTGTACTTTTTTTTTTTGGATTTGATCATGAAGAATTTACATTTATTCAGGAAGATTTTTGAAGACGGAAGTGCATTGTATCAATTTGCACGCTAATATCAAATGCATGAAAGATATTTGAAGCATGCTTATCATAATAAGTATCAACACTTCCATTGAGTGGGATATTTGCATGAAACTGTTGCATTTCTCTTAAAGATGTTTTCCAATTATAGAGACATTTAAGGTAATACAATCTATCCTATCTTATGAATCTTTTTCCAAATTTATATCATTGTCAGCGGTATTCAGGGCCATTTACTTTCTTATCTCTTCTTAGTAGCTCTTTTATAGACATGTTCATTCTCTTTAGTAAGTCGTGCACGATATATCCTTTTTCTCACTTTGAACTGATTTGTGGATCATTAGTATGAGTACTTTTTGGTGTCTAAAATATTAATATAGATCATTTGTTTCCTATTGGAACCAACGTCAACCCTTGAGGTTTTATCTCCATAGAATAAAATTTGTCAACCCTTGAGTTTTCATCTCCATAGAATAAAATTTGCAAGCTCTCGCTCTAGTCTAATTTCTACCAAGAATTTTGCATACTAATCCCTACAAGTTTCTATCTATTCTAACTCAATTAAATATCGGCTGTAATAGTTTACAGCTCCTGGTGATATTTGCTTTATTCTAATGAAAGATATAAAATCTAGAGCTTTATCTTGTTCATCAAGCGGCGACATGATTTTGTAACTAACTTTGCATTAGTGTAAAATCATACATATACAATATTACGATGATGTCATCTCTTATGTGATTTGTGGGCCTGCATAGCATGATTTTGTTGGAACATAGTCTGATAAACCTTGTTATTTATTCATTAGCAAACAATACAAATTGGCTTCATGATGAATTTGAAGCAAAGTAGTTAATTATTTTCCTAAAGCCATACTCCCGGAATACATGCCAATTAGCATGTTATTTGCATTAATCTTCTATTCATTTTATTTATGGCTTGCTGATGTGAATTTATAGGCACTTCTCATGTGAATGACAAGTTACAGCAACAATTCTAACTAGAAAATTTGAAATGTTGGTCTAAATTGGTTAAACCAAATAGGTACACTGAAAATAATATCAAATTTATCAAGATAATATGCCTGAGTTGGCATTAGCTTTAGCATATTGAATAGAAGCATATCGCAATGGAGAACGAATAACCGAGTCTTTGGATGTATCACTAACCACTTCAGGTTGGCCATAATGAGTTGTTAATCGTGTTAATGGTTATCCATCAACTTGGGCTAGACCAATTGTTGTCGAGTAGGAATGAATTTCAGCTGGCTATTTATGAGCATTAGGAGCTGGAGTTATGCCAAACTAATAGGCACAAGCTTTGTAGCGATAGAGAGACAACCTGATGAGCTTCAGAATTTAGTATGCGACAGGGAAGCTCAACATATGATCAAGCATGTGCATGCAACATGTCACGATGTTAGTGTAAATTTGTTTTGCAATTTTTTTATTAATTGCAAGTTAAATATGTTATTTTAAATGTGTTTTTCATCATTAACTTTTAAATTTCATTGTTACAGGTAGATGAAGTTTTTAGATGCGAGGAATGTACAAGAAGCACTTTTGGTTTTTGGAGGCTCGACCTAGTTAGCATATGAGAAGTTTTGTTTGCATGTTTCTGCCACCACGGACGTCGATAGCCTCTCGGACCACCACCAGTCGATGCACCGTCCTTCGGCCTCCTTTTCCCTTCAGACACCTCGACCTGAAATGGACCCCACAATCGATCACCTCAGGTGATCGTTTGCCACCGGACCTCTGTCGTTAGGTCGACCTCGTCTCCTTCTCCAACTGTCCTTCAAACATCATCAATCAATACATCACCATCGCCCACAAATTGCCAAAATTTGAAACTACCTCCTTGTTGTCCATCATCGATTTCTGGTCACCAAAGGCGATCGCGCCTCCCTAAACTCCACCAGCATGTCGCCTTCTTGGTCCTCTACAGCTTCTTAGTCGGGAGTTTTCACTAATACTTACAGGTTCGAGAGGATGGATGGATTAAAGAAGAGGAAGAAGATCGGTTTAAATAGAGGGAAAAAGAAGGAAGATTGCACATATTCGATCAGAAAAGTGGGAAAGAAGCATGTGCGATAGGATACGATAGTGTATTACAGAGATATTTTTTAGAAAATGGCTAAGAATTTTTATTGAAAAGACTAAAGATTTTTTTTAGCGTATAACATTCAACATTTATAATTCGTGCGATCTCATACGAACTCCGACCATGAAGAAATTCGAAAATCTACAATAACTTAATATTTCGAACACGATGGAATTGGTTTCGTTGAATTCCGTGATCATTTGTAAAAATGTTATTTTAATTTTAAATTGTTAAACAATATGCGTTTATATTGCCCACAGTCATAAAAAAACTTCAATTGACGTGAAACTGAAAATATTACAATAATTATCTATTATGGATTTTATAAGAATAGTTTCATTTAAATTCAAGTTTGAAAATTGACTATTGTTTAGTTCCATATTAAACCGATAAAATACAATCGATTTCAAAATTAACAAATTTATTGATAATAAATTATTATTATGATATATATTCAAACAGGATTAATGTAGCTTCCACTATAATAACTCGATTTTAAATTTTAGGTTACATCGATATTTAATTTATTAAAAACCCTTTTATTTTATTAAATAAATCAATATGGTTTATAAACGACTTTCCGAAAATTTGATTTGTACATAACTAAAAGTCTATAAGACGAAATCTTGATTTTTCTCTTTTATTAGAAAAATATAATCCAATAGATTCGAACGATTCTTATTTCATAGAATTCTGACTTATATTGGATTATGTATATTCATTTGAAGTTCAAAACGTAATACTATGAACTACCATGACTCTGCATGCTCGTTTTATTCTAAATATAAATTATACGTTCAAACTTCGTTTTTAATAAACGAATTCCTTATAATAATTCAAATCTAAACTTAATCTAACTTTTTATATTATCCAGTTCATATTGTATTGCAAATCCGACTTTATTTCCATTATTTCCGAATTAATAATTATTTTATTATTCAAATTGGATTAATATTCAAAATCATTGAATATGAGTTATTTAAATTTCGAATCAACATTTAAAACTAATTTTAAATGTTTAATTTAACGGCTAAAAATCTAGGTTGTTAGATTCCTCCCTCGTCAAAAGAATTTCGCCCTCAAAATTATTACTAAGGCAAGAAAAATGCTACAAACTCGTTAACTTTTCTCAAACTCATTTAGTTAAAATTCTTTTGTTCCATCTTTCTAAATTTTTATTTCCACTAATCTAATTAGTTTTAATCAAAACACTAATTCATTTCTATTAACATAAATTTTCAAAAATTAGAAAAATCTTCTATCACCTTAAAATTTCGGCAGAGTCTTCCTTGTACGGAGAGTCTTTCGCAATACAATAAGCGAGATAAAAATGTATATATCGATCCACACGGTCGGGAAACCCAATCCATATACCAAAATTTTATATTTTACATAGGCGTACCATATATGAGTGTTATTACGAATGACCAGCAAGCGATAAGCTATAGGTGAGTTCAGCTGTAGCCAAACTGGATCTAGTCAGCTCCAGACTCAACCAAATAGACTCAAAGATGAGTTAGTCCTTGCACTTGTTCTTAACGCAGATGAAATTCATTATAATCATGCAAATTATATTCATGAAACCATTTTAAATCATTATATTTCCATTAGTAATTTTTTGTACCATATTTGCATTCAATACAGGTTCAAGCATTCAGATTATCCACTTTAATCAATTTTACATGCTATTCAATTCATATGAAGTTTATTATAACCAATTTCATAGCAATCCGTTCAGATATGTATAAAGCAAATCCTTTATTTTCCATTCAGATTCATTAATTAAATTTGTTTCTATTCCATATTGCTTCTCAATCAGATTTATTCACCTTTAAATTTAATCTCATGCAATATGTTTAAACCACACCATTCAAAATGATTTCCAATGCAAATTCCTTATATCGAAATATGAATTTAAATATATTCCTTAACTTCATATTTTATTTCAATGCTCAAGTTCAACTACAACTTATACGATTCGTTTTAGCTCAATCTATGAAAAAATGCCATTTACACATTCTAAATTTGAAATTCCTTTTGGTTAAATCATTCCAATTTCATAATCCAACTTGAATTCCATTAAAATCAATATTCATGTATTTTATTTATTACCAGTATCATAATAATTTGAGAAAATTATTACTTTTACCTCTTTACAAAATATATAGGGAAAAAATAATATAAAATAATTTTATATTCAATTGCAAATATGAGCTCTTATATATATATATATATATATATACACACACAAAAACTCAATCTAGGGTATTACTAACCCCATCTCTATTGAGTTATGCCACAGAGCCAAGAATTATTACTAAACCTTATGCTCTGATACCAACTGTAACTATCGGGCTTGAATTTAGATAATGATACATTTAGCTTGTATTTCCTGCCAAAATCCAAGTATCGAAAACTCGGATAGTTAATAGAAAGAAATTAGAGGGTGAGAAATAGAAAATAAGAAATATTATAATAGAAGAACAAGTAGAAGACTAACAACACAGAAACAGAGTAGAAATAGAACCTCACATCGGAATGAACAAAATATAATATATCAAAACCCTTTACACAAAGAGAAACTGTGTGTGTATGTATATATGATTACAATATCAGAGTACACATTACATCAATACAACCCACACAATAAAATAAATTAATACTAGAAAATACGGGTGTACGTCTCAACTCCCGCTCCTCCTTTGAAGCTCCAAGAAAATTCAAGTGTAACCTGGAAATGCACTCGGTCTGACTGAGCCTATTTCGTGACAAGAAAAATCACATGGATTGTCAGTTTGGAAGATTTTCAGTGAAAAAATTCATAATATAAACAGCTTGTTTAACTTTAGAAAATCCTTTTGAAAGAATCGAACTCTCGTAAGATACGACCACAAACAAACATGGCACGTGTTTTACCTTGCGACATCCAATTCACTTTTTATAGCAAATCCAGTGATATTATAATAGTGTCTACGAATTCAAAGATAAATAGGAATATAGCCGGGAAGCTTGCGTCCCACTTTCCAACATAGTTGGTTTACAACTAAAAAACGTATGACTTATATTGGAGTTTGAATTTCCAACATGACTAGGTATGAGACCACCTCCTGATCAGTATTCTCTAGAGAAGAAGCACCGGGGTTCAACAAGAACACCTTGCAACCTGACCGCTCAATCAATTTGAGTGTACCAAATATATTATCACTAATGGTTGGTACCATATAACCGTTTCGCGAAGATATAGAAGTGGCAAAAAATAAATGATTTTTTTAGATGGTGATAATATATCCTAATGGGAATAACTCACATAGCCATGTTGCCTACCTGATTTCTATCATTTCCCAGTTGATAAGGCTTGAGGTCACGATTATGTTTTATAGAACATCACATCATCATTGACTTTGAATGCTCATCAGATCCTCCAGATCACTAATTGATGTCCCCAAAAATATTCTGGCTGTTAAGCTAAGAGAATGTGTATTCTCCGCTACTAAACATAAGTACATTTGAGGAAATCAATATACATGATCATTTTCAATACTCTGTCAGACATTCGTCCATACAAGTCATCTAGGAGCAGGATGAAATGGAGGCACTCTCCTACCAAATCCTATATGAGAATCACCCTAAGGATCATTGCTAGTAGTCCTTGTAATTCGAAGATTTCAATCACGATGAATCCACCATCAAAATATCTCTGGTTGCAATCTAGAGAAAATTATCAAGTAGTTCTTCCGCTCATGAAGATCCACGGTCTTCAATTCCCATCTTTATAGGATTTCCTGCAAGTTAGTTTTGAATGCCAAGTCGGTACGAAGTGGTTTTGGGTCCAATTTACATCCGGTCTCTCCGAACTAACATGTCACAAGTCCAATTAGTTATTTCATTGATAACCAGGGTTTTAACTATCAAATCAAAACAGTATGGTCAGGTACATTAGCAGCTCATGCCTTAAAATCATTCATTGGAATTATTTCATCGATTCTTGTAAATCGATTCTATATTTATCTCAATTGGATAATGCTATTCACAAATCTCCCTTTTATTTTGTAACGACCCGTATTTGTATCCATTTAATTTTGAACAGTTAAATTTATTTTAAATATTGTATTTGAAAATATAAAAGGATTTTTATAAGAAATTTATTAATTAAATGATGTTTGAATGTATAATCTATAATTAAATTGAAAACGAGCTTGTAGTTTCGTAGTAG
Organism: Allium sativum; assembly: GCA_030737875.1. NCBI lineage: Eukaryota > Viridiplantae > Streptophyta > Magnoliopsida > Asparagales > Amaryllidaceae > Allium > Allium sativum. Next base: position 6,681,720 of record CM060926.1, on the reverse strand, counting down.
TTCGTAGTTTTACGTTTTGAACTTCAACTGGATGTATAGGATCCTATATAACTCAGAATTCTTTGAAACAAGAATCTTCTAGATCTATTAGGCTATAGTTTTCTAATAAAAGAGAAAAAAAATGAGATTTCATCCTGTAGATTTTGAGTTATGTCTAAAACAAATTTTCAGAAAGTCACTATGGAATCGTTTATAAACTATAACGATTTATTTAATAGAATAAAAGGATTTTTAAGTAAATCTAATATCAATTTAACTTAGAATTATCATGTTTAAAATCCAAATTAGTTTATTTGGAAGTTACATATGTTTCGTTTGAATACATATAATGATAATAATTTATTATCAATAGATTTGTTTATAATGGGATCAATTATATTATATCGATTTAATATGGAATTTAAGAATAACCTATTTTCAAACAATGTCAGATTTCAATTGAACTAATTTTATAAAATCTGTAATGGCCAATTTTTGTTCCAGCTTCAAATCAATTGGGGTTGTGATCGTGTGCGATCTAAACGCATATCGATTTACGCTATGAATTAGAAAATGGAGTTTTACCAACCGATCTCGGAATTCGATAAAACCAGTTCCATCGTGTCCGAAATATTTAGTTATTTTAGGATTTCAAGTTTCAAGCCAATCAGAGTTATTCTGTGAGAGTGCGAAAAATAAATGTGAAAGAATTAACGATTTTAATATTCAAAATTTCGCTATTTTTTCAAATGAACTTGGATTTTCACGAAACAAGTTTCATTGGGACCGTAATGTCAAACTATAGCTATATGTCCATTTTCATCGCAAGTGGATTTCGTATGTGATTATACGAATTTATAAAATCAATAGGAAATGGCAATAAAAATAATAATAATAATAACTTCTATATAATCAAACTGTTCTTGTCAAAATCCTTATTTCTTCTTTCCCGACCTCATTTCCTACTCAATATGAAAACGCTGCCACTTGAATGATATTCAGAAAATTATAGGAAATTGAAAATCCAATGAAATCACTCCGTTTTTGATACATTTCACTCCTCCTTTTATTAGCTTCACTCTGGATGTTGTTTTTGAGGCTCGATCAAACCTCCTACAAGCTAAGACCACGACAGCAAGCCTAGGCTGAGTATTCCTTGGGTTATGATCATCAATAGGGGAAACAAGGGTTATCTTTGAATTTGTGAGTTTGTATAGCACCTTATGTGATTTTTTGGTGATTTTTGGTTTTAATGAAGGTCGCATCCTACGGAGTCGGTCACGGGTACAGTAGAAATAACGCACTTTGAGGGAAGGGTGCGGGCTGGTTGATGTTTGGTCCAAGGTGAAGCTCGTTTGAAGGGGAGTTTGTCGGCGCTGATAGGTAGTGGTTTCGTGGTTTGTAGAGGAAGCTGTGGGAATTTGAAATAATTCGACTTTGGTGGAAAAAAAGCTTCAGGAGGGCGGCCTGAGATTTCGAATTTTAGGGATACGATTAGCGAGGTTAATTAGATAGTTAAGATTAATTAATCGAGTATCAAAATTGTTAATGACCTTTAAACTATTCAAAAATGGTAATGACTATAATTATTTCATACGTTATCAGAATTCAGCGGAGCATGAACCATTGAAATCGCATGGATGAAGGCTACGTGTAGAGCTGGTTCAGAATTAATTAGAGGCAACTGGAATTTGATGTAGTTTCAAATGCTTGTTTGGTACTATATAAATCGACCTGAATTGTTGATTGAAATAAAATGTGAGTTAACTATCACGCTTTCAAAAATTCTATGATGTGTTAAAATTCGTATAATTGTAATTTGATTGTTATTAGCATAAATTGGATGATTGGATGTCTGAATGATTGTTGTTTGGTTGAAATAGCTGTTTGGTTGATAATTGACGCTATTTATATTTCAATCAATTTAAATGATTCAGACTATATTATCTATTTTATATGAAATTATCAAATGTTATTATTAGTTGTGATGCAGGGAAGACCAGATTGGACAGATCCAACTGGATTCCTCAAATATTTTCATGTTACTTGGATGTTGACTATTGAATTGAATGTGATGATTGAATTGAATTCAATTTGGATGTAATATTAACAGACATACAATATTGATTAAGTGATTGACAACAGATGGCCTAAACCCATCATTTTAAAACGTTGATTTGTCGTCAGGCGAATTGACGTAATTTGTAGTGACAAATTTATTTTTGTAACTGAAATAAGATTTTGACTTATATTTTTAAAAGACAGTGGAAATAGGATTTTTATAAATTAATTGATATTATAACTTGTTTTATAAAGTAATTACAAAATATTCTATACAACGAATTTTTATGTTTTAATATGTTTTGCAAGCATATAAGTCAGCAATTAGACTACGGGTTAATAATTTGGAATTGTTGCTTCTATGAAACAATTAAGCGATATTTTTAAATTAACAGTATTATTAATTAATTTAAGAGGAAGAATTAGCTGAAATCAGTTAATAAGTTAGCTGACATTTTTAGGTTGACCGAGTCAACTATTTTAATTGGAATTGGGTATTAGATTAATATGTTATTGTTAACCAACTTTTTAGCAAAAGTTGTCACGGCTAAACGGATAATAGCCCAATGTCGAAAGGATCGTCATTCCGTACCGACCGATCCTAACGAACGGCCCTTTATTCTAGAAGGTCCAAGCAAGGTTCGGCACAATTTCCTTCCAACAGTGGCATATCCCTTCCCTGCATAATCACTCTCCCGGCCGACCGAGTCAAACTCTCCTTAAAATTAGGATCGATCATATTTACTTGGAGATATCCTGATGAGTCATTCAACCTCCAGAGAATCGCGATTCTCAAGGCAATTAAAGCGGTCAACACGCCCAGCCAAAACTCTGCTTTTGATACTTCATAGTTCAAGTGCCACGCAAGCCACAATTCTCGATAGAACTATTACTCAGCAGTGGACCGTGTCCCTCCACCGCAACTATTCAGCCGGATCGATCTCCACATGTCCAAGCTCTGAAAAAGATGCAAACCATGTGGCACGCAGCTCATCCCACCTCCTTCACCTATAAACACACCATTGCTAGAATGGAAAGGGAAGCAGAGTTCTCCACCACCAACCTATCCTCGGTATACTGGAAACATCCAACTGTGCACTTCAAACAATATAAGAGCTTTGTGATTATACTTCTCTTCTCCTTATTCTGTTCAAAGAAAAAAAATCCGATTATATTCTGTAATCCATCAAAATCAGTAAATATAAAGTGGACATAGGCACCGACTTTGCCGAACCACTATAAAAATCCAGTGTGTTCCCTGTTTCTAATTGGTTTTCCGTATCTATGATTGTTTCTCATGTATACTCAATGCACGTTGGGGGTTAATCATCAGTACACCAACTTTTGGCGTCAACACTTTGGCGCGCCAGGAAGGGGGTCCATAGACATACTCTACAACCTTCGACCGCCTTCAGCAATTTCTAAGACGATCATGGAAAACAAGCGGAAGAAGGATGCTACATCATCCCAACCTGTACCTGTAGATGCAACAGAAACAACAGCAGCGGAGTCGAGCCATAGGGGTTCCTCCCACGAAGACGCGTCCCAATATTTTACCAGGGATGACATGGATAAAATCTTATCTGAATTCAGAAATTAGATGGCATCTCAAGGTGAACTTCTCAAATGTCAACCAGAAGTGATGAACAACCTCCTTGCTCGGATGGAAAAGGGACCTCACATTCCAGTATCATTTCCTCCACCGGGCGAGGCTGGGGCAACAACTGATTTTCGTTCTACGGAGAACCAAGTCCCAGATTGGTCTACACCTTTGCTTCCTCCTGGCTCAACTTCACTTCCTGATCGATCACAACTAGGGGCATCACTTCCATATTTAACTGGAACCTTGGTAGTTGCAGATCCGCAGGTCGATCCTAGTAGAGGCCATAACCAGCCAACCAGTTTACCTCCAGTCCAGGGAACAACGCAACACCCTGGACAACTAGCTCTTGAACAAGGCCAACCTATGGGTCAACCAAATCAGAAATGTTGTTGATCCAGTTCGACCCAACATCTTACTGTAAACCTGTCTTATGTCGCCTTCTCCTCAACGAAGAGCCGATGACGACAACCCGCCGTGTCAGCAAGACCACTCTACCATACCGGTCTCCAACGTGATGGAGGGAAGCACTACCGTAAACCCTTCTAACATCGCTCCGAGTGGGGGCAATGCCGATCCGCGGATAGGTATCACTTACTCGAGCCCATTACTCCCAACGGGAACATGTATGCTTCAGTCGAGCAATAATCAGGCTACTTTAGTTATGGTTGAACCAGGTCCCAAGGCTGGGATATGTCCTCACCCTCACCTTCACTCAACTCTAGGAGGTCGAACCCAACCGGCAGTTCCCCTTCCGAGCATGCTTTCGGCGGATTCTAGTATTGGGATTCTCACGAATGCAGAATTAGATTTATGGCAACGACTCCTAGGTGATGGAAGCCAGCTTGCAAGAATCATCAAACGCTTCACCCGAGGAACGTCTTCTGAACAGGATGTGGATGACATGTCGGCTGACCAAAGAGCGTCATGTTCCTTACCTCTATCAAGCAGCAGTCTGGAGAGACCCTCTGATACTTCTTATAAATATTCAACATGGCCATAACATCAGTCGATGGACCCGAGCCATCAACGATGCTTATGGCCACCAAAGCCGGTGTCCAGAACCGATCAGAATTCAGGATTTCTTTAACCAAGGATCCCCCCAAGGACATTGAAGACATGTACGCTGAGGCCAATAGATTCCTTCGAAAAGAAGATGACAACATCAAGATGGAGAGCCTCGAGGTGCTTGCCACCAAGGATGGAGGTCCATCCAACATCAATAGCCAGAACAAAGGAAAAGGAAAAGTCTCGGACAAGAATGATCGCAATGTACGACTTCGAAGAGAGAATAATTGTGATCAGTACACCGAGCTCAACTCCTCCTTTCTCATCATCTACCTTTACATGCGAGGATCTCTACCTTTCCCATAAACTCCTCGAAGGGAGCTGACCCAAAGGAACTCGGCTTTGGAAAGCACTGCATGTACCACAAACTGGCACGTCACAACACCAGTGAATGCAGGCACTTGTGCGATCTCATCGAGAATAGGATTAGGCACGGAGAACAACCCGAGTACGTCAAGACACCTACACAGGGCATGCCACTACAATCTTCTACCTAAGCCCCTCAGGCCGGTCCTTGAGCTCCTAGAAACGGAAAGGACCCTGAGCCCAACAATCACGACATCATCATTAATTAATAAAATTTAGATCTTTCCCATTTCTTAAGATAAGAAATGTACTCTTATTATTTCTTTCAGTAATGTGGGTATGTTGAAGTACACACGTACAGAGTTAGGATTTAGCTCCTAAGCGTGCTCTGGATTCAGCTCTCACTCCCTTAGAATCTGTCTTCATTTTCCTGTAATAGCTCCTTAGCAACAATAAACTTTCTTTTTCAAAGATGGATTATGTTTGAACGATTCAAGCCGAGCATGACTGACGCTTGCCAACCAAAATATTGTCAGAGCTAACCACCGTTCCTATACTACGGTCGATGTCACGGCTCAACGGATCAGAGCCCAATGTTAAAACACTCGCCATTCTGTATCGATCGATTCCAACGGACGACCCTTTTTTCTAGAAGGTCCAAGCAAGGTTCGGCCCAATTGCCTTCCAACAGCGGCATATCTCTTCCCTGCATAATCGCTCTCCAAGCCTACCGAGTCAAACTCTCCATAAAATTAGGATCGATCAGATTTACTTGGAGATATCTCTATGAGCCATTCAACCTCCTGCAAAGCCCGATTCTCAAGTATATTAAAGCTTCAACACTCCCATCCAAAACTCTACTTTTGATACACCATAGATCAAGTGCCACGCAAGCTACAATTCTCGAGAGAATTATTAATCAGCAGTGGATCGGGTCTCTCCATCGCAACTATTCAGCCGGATCGAGCTACCATGTGTCCAAACTCCGAAAAAGGTGCAAGCCATGTGGCACGTAGCTCATCCCACCTCCTTCACTTATAAATACACCATTTCTAGAAATGGAAAGAGAAGCAGAATTCTCCACCACCAACCTATGCTCAATATACCAGAAATATCCAACTGTGCACTTCAAAAAGCTTTGTGATTATACTTTTTCTCTCCTTATTATCTTCAAAGAAATATTTGATTGTTTTCTGTAATCAATCAAAATTAGTAAATATAAAGTGGATGTAGGAACCAACTTTGTCGAACCACTATAAAAATCCTGTGTGTTCCCTGTTTTAAACTACTTTCCCATATTTTGTGACTGTTTCTCATGTGTACTCAACACACGTAGGGGGTTGATCGTCACCAGACCAACTTTTGACGTCAACAATTATAATTTAATATAATAAAAATAGGTTTGACAAATAATTTTTTAAACTTAACATGACTTCTTTAAATTTAGCTACCTTTTAATTAACGGTATTTAAAAATAATTATCGAGTTATTTATTTTTAACAAAATTGGTTAATATTCTAATAAGATTTTAAAAGCGATTAACTATTTCATTTAGTTATTATTGAAGTAAGCCACTTTACTTCAGTTAAAGATGAAGTTAATTATTTTAATTAATAATAATTAAAGTGATTACTTTTTTAGTACTCAGGTTGGAATAAGATATCAGTTGAAGTTGGTGCAGGGTTTTGAAAAGAGGATTTAAAATAAATCCGAAATTTATGAACAAGGTTTATTAAAGAAGCACAAGACTTATGCGATGGTTTTGAGTAAATGTTTACTTAGTAAATTGTACTAAAGGAAATGATTGCAATCAGGAAGACATTCTATAATGAATCCAAGTTTGATAAATGAAGATTATAAAATAGATTTAAGTTAAGACGATGATTTTGAATAGGCGTTTACTTAATAATTAAATTAAGTAAATTGATTGATATCGAAAGAAGATGTTCACAATTGCAAAGAAAATAGGATTAATAGTTTTTGTTAAAAAATTTTGAGTAAATTGATTGTATAATAATAAATCCGAGTTAAGTTGTAATAAGATATGAAATGTATTTGTGTATAGTATTGGATAAATGGATCCTTTGGAATAGATCCAAAATTGTTATCGAATTGGGTTAAAGTGGATGAAAACTAAAGATTGTGTTTTGGTTAGAATTTACTTAATAAACAAATTAAGTAAAGTGATTATAACTAAAAGGAGATTTTTCAAATGTATGTAATGGTTTATAAAATCATATTTGAAATGGAATATTTAAATTGAGATTTGCTTTTATATTAGAATTAATATAGGTTTTTGAGTTACAAGCTTTTATTTATCTTAAGATAAGAATGTGATAAATCAAGGTCTGAGAGGCAAATAAAATATCTCAACTTGAACGACTTCAGGATCATTTGAGGATCATATCAGTTTGTAATGGTAAATATGTTGGGAATAATTTATTATTTCCATAAGAGAAATAATATTGCAATGTTATTTTGCAAGATTTTGAAATATAATGAAACTGTTGGGTTTTATGTTAAACAAGGTATTATTTGACATTTTTTGGCCCCAATATGAAGTGAGATTTTTCTTATACCATTTGGTCAAGTAAATGACACTATTTTCTAGATAACAAAAATAGTACAGGTTATGCAATTATTTACAGAAATAAATAAATGACATTGATTTTAAGGAAATGTCAGTGAGAGGTTATACGGGTTCAGAATCATAAATGAAAATTGGAAATTTAATTATTATTTCCTAAATCATTATCGTAAACTTTAATCTATAAAGTTGAAGTTAAATAAAGATCATCAGAGATGTATAATAAATATGTCGTTTGACATTGTTTTGACCCATATAAGCATTGATTATTAGACTTATACCATTGTATTAGGTATATATAGCGATATTTCCAAAGTAAAGGAAATTAAAGAGATTTTGAGTATATATAGCGATATTTCCGAAGTAAAGGAAATAAAGTGGGCTTGCGAAAATATAATGACATTCTTGAAGTAAGGGAAAGAAAGCGGCAATTTTATGAATACATGTATTATGAAAATAAAATTTGGTTGTTGTTTTCAAAGTAACGAAAACACAAGAGATATGTTGAGATAAGTATATTAAATCAATTATAATCGGTGAAAAGATTTTTAATTAATGATTTTGAATAAAAAGGGTCTGAGCTGCCAATGTATTGATCTGTACTGTTTTAGTTTGATAGTTAAAAAACCCGCCTACCGACGAATTGATGTGTTAGTTCGAAAAGATGGGGATGGGAACTAGACCTAAACCCACTTTGAACCAACTTTGTGCTCGAGAATTAATATTGTAGGGATCTTATGAAATGATTTAAAGACATACATCTTCGGAGCGAGAGGGTTGCTCGCTAATGTCTCTGGTTAATTACTGAGATTAAACTCGCGCTAGTAAACCTCTTTGCTCTGAGGTATCTTCAGTTTCGTTCAGTCCCATAATGAAGTTGTATGGACGAATGTCTGACAGAGTATTTCCTAATATAATATATGTTGTTTTTTTACAAATATACCAAGTATAGTGGCGGAGAAGGTAACTTATTTTAGCTTAACACCTAAAGTATATTTATGCAAATCAATTAGTGATGGAATGGATCTAATGACATGGCATTCAGAGTTTGAATATGATGTTCTGAAAAAGGTAATCGTGATGTCAAGCCTCATCAATCGGAAAACTAAAGTAATCGGGCAGGGATCATAGTTATGTGGGTCATTCCCACTAGGGTGTTTCGTTACCTTCTAGAGAAAATTCATTTGTTTCTTCTTCTGTCGTTTCTGTATGCTTACGAGAAATGGTTGCTGATTACAACCGTGGGTGACAATATATTTGATACACTCAAGTAGAATGAGTGGGCAGTCATGTGTGGCCGGTTTGCAAGATGTTCTAGTTAAACCCCTAGTGTATCCTCTCTAGAGTACACTAATTGGGAGTTGGTCTCATACCTTGTCATTTTCGAAATTCAAACTCCAAAATGAGCTGTACGTTTTTAGTTGTATATCAACTATGTTGGAAAGTGAGATGCAAGCTTTTCGTGTATATTCCTATTTATTTGTGGATTGATAAACATTATTATAATATCACTAGAATTTGATATAAAAGTAATTTTGGTTATTGTAAGGTAAAAATACGTGCCATATTTATGTGTGGTCGTGTCTTACGAGAATTCCATTCTTTCAAAAGATCTTCTAAGGTTAAACAAGATGTTTGTTATGAATTTTGTCACTAAAAGTATTCCAGTCTGATCAGTGTCAATTTTGCTTTGCTTCAAAATGTGATTGGGTCAGACCGAGTATATTTTCCGAGATAGGTTTTGCTTGGAGCTTCAGGAGATAAGCTGGAGTCGAGACATATTCCTATATTTTCTGATATAAATTTATTCCGCTGTGTATATTGTATTAATCATATTTTAAATCTGATTTGTTTGTGTACTCTGATGTTGTATAATCACATGTATACAGTTTTCTCTTTGTGTAAAGAGATTTGATATATTATATTTTATTCGTTCCACGGTGAGATTCTTGTCTACTCTGATTTTGTAGTGTAGATGTTTTCTTCTTCTTCTATTATAATATTTTTCTTTCTTCTTCTCATCCTCTATCTTCTTTCTTTCTAAAGATTCGTATTTACATGCAATTTGGGTTGGACGTGGGTTGAAATTAGTTAACACAACGGGTACGGATATGCGGGCATTTACATATTTCCTTCACTTTGGAATCATTGCTACATATTTTTAAACAACATTTATGAGCCTAATTACACTCTTATATGAGCCAACAATGTTAAATAATACATTGTTTACTATAATACCCAATGGTTTTATATTTCAAAATCTTGCAAATTAAGTTGTAATATTATTTCTCTTATAAATTATCTCCAACCTCTTTACTCCTACAAACTAATATCATCCTCATATAATTCTGAAGTCGTTCAAGTTGGGGTATTTTATTTACCTCTTAGACCTTAATCAACAACATTCTTATCTTAAGATAAATAAAAGTTTACAACTCAAAAACTGATATTAATAATACAATATCATATTAATTTCATTGAAATATGGTTTTATAAACCACTTCTTACTTTTAGAAAACTCTTTCAATCATGTTTACTTTCACATAATTCGTTGATTAAACAAGCTCTTCCTTAATCACAACTTTCAGTTTTAAACTTCTTTGCCTCATTTATAACTTGGATTTCGTAACAAAATCCATTTATCGATTGTTTTACAAAAATCCCATTTAAAATTTTTCATTTGCATTTTGAAAACCTTATTTCCGTTACAATTTCTTTACTTAATTTAATCATAAAATAAATACTCATTTAAGACCATCTCATTAGATTTAATTTCTTTTTATAAACCTAGTTTGTAAAACTAGAATTTTATTATAAATTCTCTTTATCAAAATTAGCTCAAGTCTAATCGCAAACTTGATTACTCCTTAATTGAATTATAATTAAAAAGTAATCTCTACAATTATTATTAGTTAGGAAAATAATTAACCTCCATACTAACTAAAGTAGTTTACTTCAATATTAAATAAAATAGTTGATCTCATAAAATAGTCATTAAAATAAGAATTAAATACTAAAAACTTGATAATTACTTTTAAAAATAATTTATTTATTTTTCTAAACATTTGTAAAGTTTAATGACTGTTCGTTGAAACTATTTTTGTTAGATTAATTCAAAACAAATTAATCTAATAACCAATTCTAGTTTAGTCAACTTGAAAACATTAGTTAACATGTTAACATATTTCAATTAATACCTCTTTAAATTAATTGAAAACATAGTTATTTTAACAAGGTCTTGTTTAATTGTTTTTCTCAAAACAATTACTCCAACTATTAACCCGTAGATAAATTTTCAGCTTCAGTACTTATAAAACATATGGCTTTCTATATAAGTCATTGATAACTACTTTCATAAAAGTCATTTAAAGATATTGATTTATTTATAAATCTTCTATTTTAATATATAAATATAAGTTTAAACTTACTTCAGTTATAAAATTAAAATTTATAACTTTAACCACGTCGATTCATTTGACGACGAATTAATGTCTTCAAAAATATGGTTTTCTGGACCATTTACTGCCAGTCACTTAACCGATACTGTCTATTGATTAATAAACCATTAACGTTGAATTTTCGTTCAACAATCAACAGTTAAACAAGATATAACGTTATTTGGAAATAACAGTTCATATATGAATGATATGAAACAAATAACATCCAAATATTTCGAGGAATCTAGTTGGATCCCTCCTACCTGTTCTCTGCATCACAGTTCATAATATCATTTAATAATACACATGAAATATATAATTTAATCTAATTCATTTAAACAATGGAAATATAAGTCACGACAATCATCAATCAATAATAACATCCAATTATCCTAGTTATACTATCAACGATGGATTATAATTATACGAGTTTTATCACATCATAGAATTCCAGAAAGAGTGGATTAACTCATAATTTGACTTTGATTGACGATTCAACTTTGATTTATATTTTTACAAGCAAGCTTGGAAAATTATATAAATCCAAGACTTAGATCCTTCTAAACCAGTTTATACTCATAGTATTTTCCGATATGATCCCAACGCTTCTCGTTTCATTGAATTCTGATAACAAATCAACGAGATATACCAATTAAAAGTTTTAAATAAATCGAACTATCATTAATAATCAATTAAAGTTAGTTATCTTAATTATACCTTAATCATTGTTTAACCGCTATTAATCCATCTTCTACAGCTAAATAAAACTAGATACCTTCAATCTCGACAACACCCTCTACTTTGAATCTCCGCCGCCTACGCTTTGGTACAATAGACCCCACACCACCTACCTCACCAGGACCACCACACCGAGACCCTTGTGCCAGTGGCCTTAACCCCTAGTTTGCCGTGAAATTGCCAGAAACCAGATATTTTTGTTCTCCTTCCATCTCACAATTTCTACCGCCATCGACGTCGATAGCCTCTCCGACCACCATCAGTTGATGCGCTGCCCTCTTGGTTCTCTACAACTTCTTATTTTGGAGTTTCCACTAATACTTAATGGTTTGAGAGGATGGATGGATTGAAGAAGAGGGAGAGCATCATTTTAAATCAAGGGAAAAAGAAGGAAGATTGCACATATTTGGTTAGAAAAGTGGGAAAGAAGCATGTGCGATAGGATAGGACTGTGTGTGGCAGAGATTTTTTTTTTGAAAATGACTAAGAATTTTAATTCAAAGGACTAAAGATTTTATTAGTGTATGACGTTCGACATTTATAATTCGTATGATCCCGTACGAACTCCGATCATGACGAAATTCAAAAAAAACCTATAATAACTTAAAATTCTGAACACGATGGAACTGATTTCGTTGAATTTCGAGATCGTTTGTAAAAATGCATATTAAATTCAAGTGGCTAAACAATACGCATTTATATTGCGCACAGTCACAAAATAACTCCAGTTGACGTGAAACTAAAAATCTTACTATAATTATCTATAGTGGATTTTATAAAATTAGTTTAGTTGAAATCCGAGTACGTTTGAAAATTGACTATTCTTGAGTTCCATATTAAACCGATAAAATACAATCGATTTCAAAACTAACGAATTTATTGATAATAATTAATATTATCATATATATTTAAACAGAATTAACATAGCTTCCACTATTATAACTCGATTTTAAATTCCAGCTTATATCGATATTCAGTTTATTAAAAACCCTTTTATTTTATTAAATAAATCGTTATGGTTTATAAATGATTCCATAGGGATTTTCTGAAATTTTGATTTGGACATGACTCAAAATCTATAAGCTGAAATCTCGATTTTTCTCTTTCATTAGAAAATTATAATCCAATAGATCTGGACAATTCTTGTTTCAAGAATTTCGACTTATATTGGATTTTTTATATTCATTTAAAGTTCAAAACGTAATACTATAAACTACTAAGACGTTGCAGGCTCGTTTTATATTAAATATAAATTATACATTCAAACTTCATTTTCAATAAAGAATTTCATATAATAACTCAAATCTAAACTTAATTAAACCAATTATATTATCCAATTCATATTGTATTGCAAATCAAACTTTATTTCCAAATTAATATATTATTTCATTATTCAAATCAAATTAATATTCAAAATCATTAAATTTGAGTTATTTAAAATTCAAATCAATATTTAAAACTAATTTTAAATATCTAATTTAACGACTAAAAATCCAAATGATTACATTTCTCCTCTCAAATTGTGGTTTGATAAAGAGAATTTTGACAAAATTATTTTTATTGCAAATTCACTTGTATCGTGATTCCATGTTTTCCATTGCACATTCTAATTTACAAATTGCAATCTATAATCTTTGGAGTCTAAATCTATAGAGGCACATCTTGGGATCTGCATCATGGGTATTTTTGGATTTTATCCCAATATCGTCTGCTTAGATTCGACCTTATTTAAAGCTTGGAGCTAAAGAGATTAAAGATAGGGCATAATGAACAATAATCGTGGATGGCGACTGGCAAGGATTCCATCTCATTTCTTGACAATAGCTGCATCCACTTGCTATGGGAAAATCACGACTGGCGACTGCAACTGGCAATAACTCAAAAATTCAATGGTTGAAATTTGAAGGTACTATTAATTTTAATTTCGGATTCTAAATCTATTTCTTATCGCTTTTATTTGAATGCTCCAACCTAATTTGATTAATAATCGATTTTCTAATAAATGGTTGTGATGATTTTGGATTTGATATTTTCTCTGATATAAATATACATTCAAATATATGTTGAATGCTAATTAGTTTTGTTTCAAATATACTTTTTCCTAGTCCATTCTACTGACTTTGCCCTTAGCGTTAGTTCTTTGATATTCTATTGTTTTGTCTTGGCCTCTGGTTGACACTGATATATTTGATTATTGATCTGAGTTCTGTTGTTTGCTTCTGTTTTGAGTCTAGTGTCTTGAAGTTGAACATCGATGCTTGCTATACTAACTTTCAGCACTTGCCTTATGCACTACGCCCACTATGTGTGTTTATGTCTTGGAGTTCACTGACGGGGATGTTGATCTTGAGAAAAACTGTTCAAACCAATTGCTTTAATTTGGTCTTGGCTTTTTCCTGGTTGTTGGTGATGAGATTTTAGTCCTGGTTATTGCTGATTAACTCTTACCTTTGACCTTGAGTTGCTATTACTCTTGTTCTTGGTTGCTCTTCCCTCTACAGTTCCTTGATGCCTAAGAATTTGAGAGGGATGTATCTGTGTCCATGCCTGTTTGACTTGCGGTTGTATATGCGCATTTTTCTGGCCTGTACTGTGTTGTATTTCTGGTTGATCAGATTGTTGGTGTGCAATAATATGGTTTGATGTGTAAACTCCTTGTTGGGTAAACTTTAAATGTGGCATTAGGAAATGATAAAAAAATAAAGGGGTAAGTGGCAGTTCATAAAGTCATGTGTTTTTAGAGTCAATTGTCATGTTAGTTCGTAAAGTGTTGTGTCCATTAGGTGTATCTATTTATTAAGTATTGATAAAGGGTCAAGTCAATTAAAGATGTGTCAGTTCGTTAAGTATTATGTCATTTGATGAAAGGGTGTCTATTGGAGTTGTAAGGTCATGTAGACCACTATATAAATAAGGGTGGTCATTTTGTATGTGAAGTGAGAAAGTGAAAAGAGAAAAGAGAAAAAAAGTGAAAAGTGAGTAAGAGATGGAGTGAGAAAAAAGAGTGTTGTAATGAAAGTTGAATTATAAAAGAAAACAAAATTTGTTGTGTATCCTCCTCTTCTTCTAAAGTAAAATAATTCCTCTTCTCAGTTTTTTCAAATTGGTATCAGAGCCTAGGTTGAAACTATTGTATTTTTATTCTTCTCATCTTTCGTTCTCACAAAAGAAAACTTCGAAAAGTGGAGTAGTAGAAAGAAAGAAGATTTAATCTCCAAAGGGTTATGGGAGATTGTTGAGTGTGGGTATGAATGGACAAAAGATGTTAAAAACATGACGAAGAAAGAGAGTGAGGCATTCACAAGCTTGAGAATGAAAGATCTTCAAGCTCTTATGGTGCTGAGTGAGAACGTCGACAAAGAAGCATGGTGTCATATTAATGGAGAAAAAACGACAAAAGATTCGTGGAATTTGCTCAAAGAAGTGTATGCAAAAGATTACAAAGGAGAAAACGAAGAAGAAGTTGATGAAGATGATGAAGAAGAGATCGAAAGATTCAAAGCAGAGCTGATGGGAAAGAAAACTGCTAAAGACAAAGAACCTGATGTAGAAGAGAAGGAAGGAGAAGTAGAGAAAGAGATGGTAAAAGAAAAAGTGGAAGAAAATTTTGAAGAGGTAGAAGAAGAGAAAGAAGAGGAAGAAGTTGATGAGTACAAAGAAGAAGAACCCGAGGAAGAGGTATGCAAAGAAGAAGAAGATGATGATCTAAAAGAAAAGAAAAATGAAGTTGTTGACCTTGATGATGAAAAGAAAGAGGTGGACGATGAAGTGAAAAACGATGTTGAGGATGATGGCTGTAAGGATAGCGAAGGAGATGAAAACGAGAAAGATGAAAATGAAGAAGGCGATGTTAAGGAGAATAAAGAGAAGAATAGAGCAAAAGACAAGGACAAGCATGAAGGGAAGAGTGAAAAAGAGCCTGAGATGGAAAGGAATGTCCCGGTCTATGAGGATTGGTGGGACATGAAAATGAGGGAACCTTTGCTAATTCCGGATAAACCACCATTCAAAGAAGATGAAGTTGTGACATTCATATTAGGTGCCTTAAGGAGGATACCATTTAGTGACTTGTCCAAATATGTCATAGTTCTGAGGGACGTTGGCACGCATAATTGGAAACTAAAAACAAACAAATGGTGGAAATGGTTTGCAGCCAGTGTGTTCCGACAGTACAGAGTAATGGGCTCAAACATAAAGAAAAAGAAACGTGGAGTGCTAATTGGTGATGTGTACAAACCGCCCTGAAAGACTAATGCATTTAAAGTTTACCGGGGAGTTTTGTTGGGTAAACTTGAAATGTGGCATTGGGAAATGATAAAAAATAAAGGGGTAAGTGGCTGTTCATAAAGTCATGTGTCTTTAGAGTCAATTGTCATGTTAGTTCGTAAATTGTTGTGCCTATTAGGTGTGTCTATTTATTTAGTAATGGTAAAGGGTCAAGTCAATTAATGATGTGTCAGTTCGTTAAGTATTATGTCATTTGATGAAGGGGTGTCTATTGGAGTTGTAAGGTCATGTAGACCACTATATAAATAGGAGTGGTCATTTTGTATGTGAAGTGAGAAAGTGAAAAGGGAAAAGAGAAAAAAAGTGAAAAGTGAATAAGAGATGGAGTGAGAAAAAAGAGTGTTGTAATGAAAGTTGAATTATAAAAGAAAACAAAATTTGCTGTGTATCCTCTTCTTCTTATAAAGTAAAATAATTCCTCTTCTCAGTTTCTTCACTCCTAGCATTAGGGTTTCTCCTCCGTTATTACCTACGGCCCAGAACCCTTCGTTTTTAATTTGTTTTCAAACCCGTTTGTTTACTTTTTTTTCTATTTGAGTACATGTGATTATCTATCCTACCTACAAGTTTACATATATTCATACATGTTGAACTATAGTGCAAACATAAAATAGGACTGTCTGGGATCTATTTTTAAACTGCGAGTATTGCTCAATTCATCCAAACAATCCCTGGCTGCGACTCTCATCTACTTAGGTGCAATTCTACTACATTATCCATTATCCGCTACTTTGCCTGCAATTATCTCATGCCTCCTCCTCCGTTGCTCGATAATTTTCTATTGACATACTTCTCTCATCTGCATCGATCAGGTATTCTCTATCCTTTTGTTTTTGTTTCTTGCCAACATCGAGTTGTTTTGTAAGCCTTTTATACTGTACATTATATTCAGGTTTTGAAACTATTTCATTTTCCATAACTGCTCCACCTTATTAGCTGATCTGGCACTTAATTATACATTTTTATTAGTAAGTTACATGTTCTTATAATGACTTTTTTGTACATCATATATGTTGACTTAATGGGATCCATAAATCATTATTGTTTAATGGTGTATTTAATAAACAAATCGTTGTTACAAAGGTATTATTTTCATGCGTTGTTTTCATGCAAACCACTGTTACCTTATTACATCTCTGAGTGATATTTAATTCTTTTGTCATTAATTCTAACACTAAGCACATGTGAGAGGTCGGGATATATTAGCTACCTTCAGTGCATATTCTAACTTCTTTATCTGTATAAGACCAGATTTGTCTTAGCATGTTTTTAATCGTAAGTTTTCACTATAGAATCCTATAGAGTTTTAAATACCACATTTTTTATGTTGCTCCACAGGAACATAAGTTCTCCCTTTAAATCATTTTTTGAAGCATATTCATTATTTAGTTGCAACCACATTGTTATTTTAATACAAGGCAAGAAACTATGTGTACATACATAGGCACACTCCTATGTTCTATTTTCTTCATTTTGCATCTTTTAGTGTTCAGCAAGCACCTCGTTAAAATCGTGCTCATCCGTTTTTTTTTTTTGGCAAGGCGCATCTGATAAAGTTTTAATATGCTGTAATTGTATTTTAAGGCGCAATAATTTGCCGGACCATTATTACGTTAATCCAAATCCAAGCCTAATGGCACTTTGAAATTAAACCTATATTATCATTTTTAATCGTGATACATATAAATTTGTTGGAGCCATATGTTAGTATGCCAAAGCTAATGTTTATACCTCATTTTAATGGAATTATTATATAGTTTTTCTTTATTCCTTTATTCTGTTTTTGGCTAATACATAAAGCCAATAACCAACTACACAGAATTTTTTAACACGAATACTTTTTCTCTCTCTCTCTTTCCTAAAATCTTTTCTCTCTTACTCTCATGGCTCTTCTGTTATTCATTTCTGCATAAAACAATATGGTATCAGAGCGTTAAAGGTTACGAATTTTTTTTTTCAATCCATAGTGATCGATCTGAGCTTTGATTCTCATTTCTTTTACTTTTCTAAAATTTCAAAAACCTAATAGCTATGTTGAATGATGATCTTAGAACCACTGTAGCGATTGACAACAAGGATTCGTTGTTTCTTCCCAACAGCGATCATCCAGGGCTCTCACTCGTCACCGATGTGTTCGATGGACATAATTTTGGTGATTGGAGGATTTCTGTTCGCACGTCCTTGTCAGCAAAGAATAAGATAGGGTTCATTGATGGTACTCTGGTTCAGCTTGCTTTTGGTGACCCAAATTTGGTGAGCTGGATTCATTGTAATGATATGGTGAAGTCATGGCTCACCAGCAGTTTGAGTCCAGAAATCCGTCGGAGCGTTATCTACATTGAAACAACCAGCAGGATTTGTGAGAGTCTTAATCTTAGGTTTGGTCAACGAAATGCTGCTCGTCTCTTTGCAATAAAGCAAGATCTTAACGCCCTGACTCAGGGATCGGATTCTGTCACGACATATTTCACCAAGATGTAGGCTCTGTGGGATCAGATTAGCAGCTTGAAACATCCAATCAGATGCACTTGTACAGGAATTACTGATTTTACTAAGTCTGAGAAGGAGGACAGGCTTTTGCAATTTCTTATGGGACTCAATGAGTCTTTCAAATCAGTTAGGGGATCTATTCTTATGTTAAAGCCATCTCCTAACATAGATCTAGCATGTTTGCTTGTTTTGCAAGAAGAAACATAACGAGAGATACAACCTCAGTCACAGTTGAACTCAGAATTTTCTTCTATCATGTCCAACACAAATCCTTCACCAATTCCACTTATGGACAACAAAGAGGCCGAGGTGAACGAGGAAAAGGAGACAAGAAAAAATTATTCTGCACAAACTGTAAAAAGACCAATCACACTGCAGATAGGTGCTATTTCATCAATGGTTTTCCCACCAACTATAGAGAGAGTAAAAACTCCAACATCAGTACTCAAAAGGCTGGCCAAAATGATAAGTTTGTTGGTTTTGTGCAGCAGCCAGCTTCAGCACCTTCTTCACTTACCTCAGATCAGATTGCTAAGCTGTTGAGTTTGCTTGACACGAGAGCACATGGAAAAGGCAAAGAGAAAATAAATGATGATTTTGCTGGATTCGCAGGTACTTCTCTTGCTTTCAAGCTTTTTGACAAAACTGGATAGATCATTGATAGTGGAGCTAGTTGTCACATGTGTTTTGAATTATCCTTATTTCAACACACAAGAACATTGCACAAACCTTTTGAAATTTCACTACCAAATCAGCAAGTAATTGAGGTTTCTATTATTGGTAATGTTTTTGTCATGACTGATCTCTTTTTGAAGATGTGTTGTATGTTCCTAATTTCAAATGCAACTTGATATCTGTGGGAAAATTGATCAAGGATCTAAAATGTGAGATCATTTTTAATCCTGATGGATGTTTATTGCAGGCTCCTTTTATGAGGAGGAGGTTGGCGATTGGTAGGGCTGATAGAGACTTGTTTTTCCTCAATTCTGTTGCTCAGCACCAACAACAGATTGAGTCTTCTAATAAGGTGCAAAGTTGTTTTTCTTCTATCCTTGATGATGGACGTCTTTGGCATGTTCGTCTAGGACATTTTCCATATTATAAGTTAGCTTCTATGCATTTGGCTTCAAGTTTGAATAAGAATGATTTGTCAACTTGTTCAGTTTGTGCTAAGTCTAGACAGACCAGATTACAGTTTCCTTTAGTAGTATTAGCACTAACTACCCTTTCCATATGATACATATTGATATTTTCGGTCCATATCATATGGCAACCTATAGCGGTTATAGATATTTTTTGACTATAGTCGATGATTATAGTCGGTCCACCTGGATTCACTTGCTTTCTGCCAAAAGCAATGCAATTGACATACTTAAGTCTCTTCTTTCCATGGTTGAGAGGTAATTTCAAAGGAAAATTCGGATAATTAGATCGGACAATGCGTTAGAACTTGGGAAAAGCAGAGATTCTTCATTGTTTTTACAGTCAAATGGCATTGAGCATCAGACCTCATGTGTTGCTACTCCTCAACAAAACGGGGTTGTAGAGAGGAAACATAGACATGTTCTTGAGGTGGCACGAGCCCTTATGTTTCAGTCCAAGTTGCCTATCAAATTCTGGGGAGATGTGGTACTTACAGAAGCACACATCATCAATAGGGTGCCTCACAAATTACTACATCAACTCAGTCCATATGAAGTACTTTACCATAAAAGGCCCTCTTATAATCACTTTAAGGCTTTTGGCTGCCTTTGTTTTGCATCAACTTTAAAACATGGACAGGATAAATTCCAAGCACAAGCCATGTCTTGTGTCTTTATTGGATATCCGTTTGGTCAGAAGACCTACAAGCTCTACAATCTTGAAATTCATCAGGTGTTTACTTCTAGGGATGTGGTGCTTCATGAGCAAAATTTTCCTTATCATGATATTTCTTGTTTCGCTGATTCTCGCCTTTCGGTTAATCAACCAAATTCTTTTTTCACAGATGGAGAAGAGAATTTCATTTCTGACACATCACCTTCAGCTACCATTGCTGCAGATGTGATTGAACCTCCTAGACGTTCTTGTCGAAGTCACAAAACACCAAGATATCTTTTAGATTATGTTTGCTCCCCTGTTGTTGCTACAGATCATTTTTGTGCACATACCTTGACATCTACAATTCAGCGAACCAATACACCACCTCCTTCTACTATGCCAGATTATGAACCTTTCAATTATGATGAAGCCTGTAAATTTGATGTTTGGAGGAAAGCCATGTCAATATAATTTGATGCCTTGCATGCTAATCATGCTCGGGATATTGTCACTCTTCCCAAAGGGAAGAAAGCAATTAGTTGCAAGTGGGTTTACAAAGTTAAAAGAAAGGCCGATGGTTCGCTTGAAAGATATAAGGCCAGGTTAGTAGTGAGAGGTTTCACACAAATAGGAGGGTGTAGACTATACTGAAACATTCTCTCCTATCATCAAATCACTACAGTCAGAATTTTAGTGTCTTTAGCACTCAAGAGAAGATGGCATGTGTATCAATTTGATGTAAACAACACATTTATTCATGGCAATCTTCAAGAAGAAGTATACACGAAGGCATCACAAGGGTTAGATGTTACTTTTGGGCAAGTTTGCAGATTACAGAAGAGTATTTATGGCCTTAAGCAAGCTTTTAGGCAATGGTATTCAAAACTTTCTTCTTCTCTACGATCTGGAGGTTTCTTACAATCCGCCAATGATTATACTCTTTTCTTCAAGAAAACACCCTCTTCCACGACATTTGTTGCCGTCTATGTGGATGATGTTTTACTAACCAAAGATGATGAGTCAGAGATGCTTGTTCTAAACAATTTCCTTAATGATACTTCCAAAATCAAAGATCTTCGTTCTTTGAATTTCTTCCTGGGCATTGAATTTATTCCTACTTCTCAAGGCCTGCTAATGAGCCAATGAAAGTTTATTGCAGAAACGCTCAAGGAATTTTCTGTTGATGCTTCACTCTTTCCAGCTAGTCCGATTGATCTTCGCCTCAAGTTGTCCCCTCATGAAGGTGCACCTTTGGATGATCCAGTACAGTTTCGCAAGCTCACTGGAAAGTTGTCTTTAGTTGTTCATACACGGCCAGATATTGTGTTCTCTGTACAATATCTCAGCCAGTTTAATTAACTTCCTTGCCATCCTCATTATCAGGCTGCTCTTCGTGTTCTTTTTTTATCTTCAAGGAACACAGGATAAGTCACTATTACTCACAACGATCCTTCTGAGCATCTTCAAGCTTTTTGTGATGCTGACTGGATGACTTGTCCTCAAATAGGACACTCAGTTAGTGGTTTTGTGATTTTTTTAAAGGAAATTTAGTGTCTTGGAAATCTAAGAAACAACAAAGCGTTTCCTTATCCTCCGCTGAAGCCGAATATCGCTCTTTACGTCGTGTATGCTCAGAATTGTCTTGGATGAGTCAAATTCTAGCTGATTTTGGTGTGAAAAATGTCACTCTCATTCCCATAAAATGTAATAATCCTATTGTGGTGTACATTGCTCGCAACCCTGTTTTCCATGAACGTACCAAGCACATCGAGTTAGACTGCCATTTTGTTCATGAGAAGCTTCTTAAGGGTCTGATTTCATTATCTCATATTCTACTCGAGAACATTTGCCTGATTTTATGACAAAACCTCTTCCTTTCCTGGTTCCCATTTACAGTCTTTATTTTCCAAGATGGGTATGGTTGATCATCCTCATCTTGGGGGGGGGGGGGGGTTAATGGAATTATAATATGGTTTTTCTATATTCCTTTATTATGTTTTTGGCTAATACATAAAGCCCATAACCAACTACACAAATTTTTTTAGCACGAATGCTTTCTCTCTCTCTCTTTCCCAAAAGCTTTTCTCTCTTACTCTCATGGCTCTTCTGTTATTCATTTCTGCATAAAAACAATACATTTAACCCTCCTTGCTTCCATATCCAAAAATGAAACCTATATATTTCAACACTGAATGCATTGCTTAGATTTTATCATCTATTTGTCTTGTAAATTGCTTTTAAGATATCTTATGATGTGAGATTGTTTCAGCTGTTTTGGAGGTAGATTATCTCCTTTCTGTTTTTAATCTAATACGATGGTACTGCAACTTCTTATTCTCTTTTGAATGCACACCTTAAATAGCTATTATGACCATATATTACCTCATAAAATATTGATAGATGTGATATATTTGTATACTTATGTCCCTGTTATCAACTAAATTGACCATTTTGTATAACTTCAAGTTTGGATTCAAAATCAGTTTCATTTACACCTTTTCTAATTACATTTCATCAAGAGTGAATTCATAGTGGGTCGCTAGCAATCTTCTTTTGGCGCCCAATTTATGTTATCATCCAATGAGGGCCTACGCTGATGGTGTCAACCATTTGTTTCTCATTTGGTCTCCCATGCAATTTTGGACAGGCTATGAAGCTGCAATGAAATATAATATGTTTTGAATAGCTTGCTAAGGCCCTAACAGGATTTTGAATACTCTATGAGTGGTTGCTGCAAGATAATATGTTACAGGGAAAGATTGTTGATGTCCGGATTTACTGTCCAAGACCTGTAAGAGGTAAGAATACATGCGCTGTCAGCATGGTAGAATTCATCCAGAACAGTTAGAGTAATAGCCTGACATAAATGTAAGTTATTAACTTTAAAGGTAACTTGGCATATTAAATGTCAGTTGTTGAATTGAGTGACATGAACATGAAGATCACAATGTTCAGTTTTGCAGGTTACAATAGTGAATTGGGTGATCCAAGGCATGAGTTACGGAAGCACAAAATATAAAGGCGGGGAAGAAGCAAGGTGCTCGCCTAGCATGTTGTAGGTTGATAGTTTTATAGGAAGCATGAATGTCATGACATTAAATAGATTTATGATGTTGGCAATGCAGGATGCTGATATCAGGTGGACAAGTGATAACACGTAGAAACTATTAGGAACAACTAACTGAATTTGAATTGTTGCAGATGTTGCTTGACCATATAGAAGCTTTGAATGATAATGTCATTTACAAAATCACAAACGGTTGCAGGTAGCTGAAGCCGAAGGCTGAAACATCGTTGATGGTCGGTAAAGTACAGAGAGCGCAAGTACCAGAAGACACATAAAGAAGAGATTGCCCTATTGTAGTGCTCGAATTAGTGGGAAGAGGATCTGCCAAAATGATGAATGGAACTTTGGTAAGACAAAGAAGAAGCAATTGAAGACTAGCGTCCTAAATGTGATCCAAGTGAAGAAGATGGAGGAAGAAGGGACCTAGATAAATGCATAAAAGAAATAGTCATGTTATATACGATATATTTTACTAAAGAGTATTGTATATGTATTTTTATAACATTTTAGCTTGTTTTAATCATTACTATTTGATGGAGTATCATAGTGTTGTTTACTGATGGGTCCATATATTTTATGTTTTATTGTCAAGGTAGTGTTGAGGAAGATAGTGAAAATTAATATGCATTAGTCTTATTATTTCTTATTGTTTCTTATTTTAGTGCTATGATATTCGAATGTTTCAAATTTGTGCAATAGAGCCCAAAAAAACATTGTGTTTAAGTTTTGTTTCTTAAAAATGGTAGGAGCAGGTTCTTAGGGTGTGTTTGGCTTAAGCGGATGCGGAGAATTTTAGCAGAGATTTTCAGCGGAGAATGTTAGAGGAGAATTGTAGTTAGCGGAGAATTTGAGCAGAGTATTTTATTTTTATTTTGTAATTTAAGTAATTACTGATTAAAACATAACAATATAATTAATGGAGAATAACACAGTTAATTAAACATAACAGTTCAGTACATAATAATATTACTTCACTACATAATAATAAAACGAAGAAATACAACAAATCCGCGGAATCGTGTAAGATGATATCCCAGCTACCCCAAAAACTCTCGACCGGGTAATGTCTCCGCCACCTCCAAAATTGACCGGTCGAGGCGAAAATATCAATGATCTCCTACTTGTCGATAGTAGTAATGGTCAGAGAAGGGCATAACATCGTTCCACTGCAGCTGTGAAACAATCTGTCTGAACGAAGACATGTTCTGGAGGAGGTGCCCTACTGGATGTGGCGTGCGTCGACTGTCTGCTTGTAGACTGAACCGGTGATGGACTCCCTCTACTTAAAATATCGCGGTACATAGCTGCATCAGTCGCGGTGAAGGGCTATGGTGCAGGGGGAATCTGATAACTGCAGGTGCCTGTGCCTATGCAGCTCCCAAAAAGTGTGCAGGTCCATTGTAATAACCCGGAAAATACGAACCAATTTAAAAATTTTAAATTGGTGATTTCAAGGAAATTTGAATAATTGAAATAGAATATTTTAATAAAATAGTGAATTAGAAATAGTGAGTCAGTTTGAAAATTTGAATTCAAACTTTGACTGACTGTGCAGGGTGGAGAATATAACGGATTTTAGCGAAACCAAAAATATTTAAATCTGTTAGTCAATACCTTTCTAACGAATATGAAAAATCGAAGTTTCATAACGGGAATCAAAAGTTATGGCCGAATGAATTTTCAGAATGGTCGCTATATAGAATATATAGCCCTGGAAAATTGATATTTTGCATACGACCTCAGAATTCGACGAAACCACTTTTGTTGGGTCAGGGATGTCAAACTATTGCTAGGTTTCAAATTTCATAATTTTTGAAGCTAGTATGTGAGCGTGGCAAAAGAAAATGTGTTTGGTCAATTTCTGTTAAATTGGATCGACCAGAAAATGGCCATTTTTCAAACAATCTCAGAATTCGACGAAACTAGTTTTGTTGGGACCGTAGCGTCAAAACATAGTTTGATTTATTTTTCTGGAATTTTTCGAATCAGTTTGTGGCCCTGGAAAATTGAAATGTGCATTCAAAGTCAAAATTAAATGTTTTATACTTTAATTTGAAAAATAACTGACTGTAACAGTCGAATTGGCCAACGAAACATATCCCATTGTGTCCGGGATGGGGGTATTTAGCTAGGGGCGACAGTCGTTGGGCTTAAAAAGGAGTTCGTTGGTGAAAACTCTAATTTTCTGAAATATATATATTCCGGCGAATTAGAAAATTCCATTCATTATTATAATAAAATAAAAACTAAAAAACCTCCGTAACCCACGAACGAACGGCGAAACCCGTTCGATTCTTCTCCGACCGATTGTCGCCGCCTCCGCCACTTCCAGCCGCCGCCACCACCTGTCGTCGACGCGCCTCCGCCCCCTCGTCAGATCCGACCCACCCACGATGCCTCCTCCGCCTGAATCGAGCGCCCAAAGTCCGCCACTTCCCATCGCCGCCGCAGCTCCGATCTGCCACCGAGCACAACCAAACCACCACTGATAGGACCCCCACTCGAAGCTCTTCCCCGTCCAACTCCCCGATCGTCCCCACGTGCCACGGATTTCGCGAAAACCTCAAACCTAGTTTCGAACCAAATAGAAAGGTGAGTCCTTTTTGATGTCTGCACTTTGAAAAATCATATCTTTTTGGTGTGTTGACGAAATTCGATGAAACAGGAAACATCGGGACCGCAAGGAAGCTCTCTACCACATAGAAGAAGTCGCGGATTTTTCTGAGTCATCCACGATTTTTAGCACTCCGCAAACCAATGTGAGAAATCTAAATTAAATAAATTTGAATGGAAAATGTCGTGTATAAATTATATAAGCGAAATATAAATTACACACGTGTTGTATACCTCATGTACATGCGCAGTGTAAGCTATATAAGCGAAGTATGAATTATACATGCATAGAATAATTGATATATGTGTTGAAATGCAAGTGAAATATAGCAATTATAATAAATAATATATATATATATATATATATATATATACTCCCCTCGCCCACAAACCATGGACAATATTTATTGTTGTGAATTGGTGTGAAATATTGGGTGAAAATACGAATGGTTGAATAATTGTTTGTGGTTGATATTGTTTGGTTGTGGTTGAAAAATACCCATTGGTGATTGAAATGAATTGGAAATATTTGTGGAAATAAAAATAAAACATGCCGCCTGCGTGCGAATTAGATGCATGAATCCCCATTGTCAAAAACCGCGAGGTTTTAAGGTAGAGCGAGGAGTCGTACTAGGGACAGTGCCGGTTTTAACTACCCTGCCGTTATGCTGCCGAAATTTTGAATAATCTTTATGTGTTAGAATAATTTTCATATGTTGAAATTATTTTCATGCGTTGAAATTAAAGCCATATATTGAAACTATATCCATGTGTGGAAATGTTCATGTGTTGAAAAGTGATGTGTGAAAATTAAATTCATTTGTGAATGAATGAAGTGTTTAAACAATAAAAATCACATTTTTATAATATATATGAAGTATGAAAAATATTCGCCTTATATAAATAGTTTCAATAATAAAAATTCCATCTTTTTTATATGAATAACATAAATAAAATATCTATGTGTGGAAATGCTCATGTGTTGAGAAGTGTGTGTAGTAGAAAAGTTCATGTGTTGAATAAAAAGATCGAACAATAAAAAAAATACATTTTTATTGAAACTATGAAGTGTTGAAAACATCCATTTGTCGAATGAATATTTTAAATGATAAAAATATCATTTTTATCATATATGTGATATGCTAAAGATATGCGGACGTTGAAATAAATATTTGTGAAGAAATATTATTTTTGACATGCATAGGAACTAAATAAAATAGTCATGTGTTGAAATCTATTTTAGTTCGCCAAAATTATCATCATTGAAATGTGAAGTGTTAAAAATAGCCACTTGTTCAAATAAAATATGCATGAGTTGAAATATACATTAATGAGCTAATGATGTGATTTTAGCCTATGCATGCAACATTAGAATGAATGGTGTTTTTAAACCAAAGTAAATCAAATATGAAGTTGAATGGAAAATGATAAGTGATAAAAATTGTATATATGTACATGCATATTTATTGAACAGGTTATAGCAAAGGGGCTAGAGAAGAGGAATAAAATTTTGTGCCCGACAAATAGGTACACATTTACTATTTTGTTTGGGTGATGATTTTATGAGCCTGTTGGCTAGCCGCTTGGCTTTTTCTTTTTCTTTTTGACATGAGACGCCCGTGTGGCTATTTGGGCAGCCCCTCCCGTACAAAGGAGGTTATGGCGAAATTTTCCAAAATTTAAAGGCGTTAGTGAAATAATTGAAGTGAAAACGATATAGGAATTTTTGAATGAACTATATTTATATAAATATATAAATATAAATAAAATTAAAACGAAACGTGGCCGTGCAGTTCGCGTTTTGAAACCGTGATTTCAAACGACTAGTGGGGGAAATCCGACCATTGGATTTTCCCGAACATGCAACCGTTGGGTTCGCCTTGGAAATATCTTTCCAACGGCACCAACTTTGTAGAGATCCGACGGTTGGATTGTCTGGAATGTTTAATTCAAATCTGAAGAAAAACAGCGCCAGAAACGATTATATTTATATATATATAAATATAATTAAAATAAATTGAATAACGACGCTGCAGTTCATAATTTGAAATCGTAACTTCAAACGACTAGTGTGGAAGATCCGACCGTCGGATTTTCCCAAAACTGAAACCGTTGGATTCGTTTTGAAAGGACCTTCCTAATGATATAAAATTTGTGAAGATCCAACGGTTAGATTTTCAGATATGTGTAAAACAAAATTAGTGAAAAACAGCGCCAGTGCATCTGCACGACCTGAATCGTTGTTTAAATTAAATATGGCTGTTTAAAAATAAATAAAAATGGCGATATATCGTTATAAAATACTATAGACGATATAGAGTGGAAATAAACCAACCTCGTTGTGTTTGCTTGATTTGTGATGGTTGAATGTATTTAACATGTGAATTATAGCTAAAGAACTGAAATGTGAATGTTGAATAGTCCAACCATGTGATTAAGTGATTTGAAAATCTTACTATACATGGGTTATTTGAAAAGGACGAGTTCATCTCATTTCAAATAATCGATCGACGTTGAGAAGTCGAAGACGGTTGAAGACCGACGATCTTCACATTGGATGATGGATGGGCGCTGCTGATGCTCGTGATTGGAGTAGCTACCATGAAGGACCTGAAGTAGTAGCCGTCCAAACATACTGTTGATTGTACGGATATGCGAGGAATTGGTGCCTCTGGTTGTATTCAGACCCAGAACGGACTTGTAAATGGACTGTGTGTCTGACATTGGATTTTGTTCTGTGTTGATTGATCTTTGTTAAATATATATCTGTTTGGCGGTGGAGAACTTATTCTCTTGCTTAACGCCCTTCTCTGAGACGTACGAGCTCAGAGGTTATGTATTAATAGAAATCAGTCGCATGGAGTGGATTGCCTGTGTAGCACGCCTAAGTGGCATATGATCAAGGCTTCTGTTGCAAAGCAAAGTCTTGTGGTTGATGATCAAAGCATGGTCTGTGTGACGTAGCTTTGTGTATAACGTGAATTCGCGAGCCTCACACCTCGGTATGAGTCAAAAACGGGAGATTGACTGCAGGGAGAGCACGACGTTTCTTTCTAGCTAAGGTGGTGTCAGTGACCTACCAGCCCTGACATTATATATACTTTTCACCTGTGTGGTTGTTGGAATGCGAGGCACCTCGATATAGGTCTGTAAGGACCGGGAAACGTGTGTTCAGGAATTGTCAATCCTCAAAAGTAAGAGAGGACCGGCCCTGAAGATCCAGGGATTGCTGTGTGCGGTCCCGAGGTATTTGCTAGAGTGTCTCGAATCGGAGAGGAGCTTGCCCCTTGCCTCGACTCATGAAGGAATCCAATTCCCAATACGAAATATGCGGACGTGATTGTATTACTAGTATGGCGACATAGTAGTTGGTAGCTATGCCGCCTAGGTTTGATATTTATGATTGAATTTTATTGTGAAACATATATGCACTAGTAATAATATCAAACACTTTTGTTTTATATGTATGAAGCATTTTCGGCCATTATAAGGTAAAACTCTATCCTCCGGCTTGCGTTGCATTGTGTGATGGGACCTGAGTCTTATAATGGCTTCATTTTATAAAAAGCATTGCGATGATTTAATCATTTACTTTATTTCATGCACTAGCACTCATTGGAGTAAACCCGTTCCGCGAAAGTGGCGTGGTCCTTTGATTTGCCTTATTATTGTTGTTAATAAGTTAAGTAGATTTTTCATACCAGTCCCCTGACTGACTCGTAGTTTGTTTCACCTTGCAAACTCGGGTGCCCTCATTTTCACACGGGCAGCCTAGTTACAGGTTTCTGACGCACCTTTTGGCTCATGGCGAGGCTTGACTACACCACGCTGACTTGAATTTTCTCCGCCATTATTGTATCTATATTATGATTCCGCCATTGGCGATGTAGACTGATATTTATTTTGTGTAATCTTTATGTATGATTCCGCCTCAGGCGATGGTGACTGATTATGTATCATTATGCACTAAGTTGTATCATGTACTGTGCTTCTCTGATGTGATGATATCTATATGATTCCGCTGTCATATGTGTGTAAATTATTCTATTTTCTGTTTATGCTATTATCTGTGATCTGCTAATGATGATTAATGTGTTATATTCCAATGATTATCCTTAACACGTGTCACGGGGTTTTGGGTTCGTCACAGCTGGTATCAGAGCTTTGGTTAACCTTAGTTCTGGAGTCTAACACATTAAACACTTCGTCAAAATAGAATCAGTAGTATTCTAAGGCGAGTCGCTCATTAGAGATAGGACTTGTAAAGTCCTAGAATGAGCCAAGCAGAATAGCAAAAACAATTTGATCAGTCCATCGTTATCTTTCCGTAAATTTTCTGCTTAACTATGCAGTAAACTATCATTTCTGTTTGCTGACTCTTTCCTTGCTTATACAGAATTTGATAAATGGCTACCAGAGCAGCAGCCGCTAGAGGAGGCTATGTCGGCCGAGGCAGAGGACGGGGAGAAGCCCCAGTTGAAGAAGGACCTTTGGTACAACCCCCGGCCGCTCAATATTTTGAGCTAGACCGTGTAGCTAAGAGATACAAAAAATTAGGAGGAAAGACCTTCTCAAGAACTGGCACAGTAATAGAGGCCCTTGCATGGCTCAAAACATGCGAGAAAATTCTTGAAGGCCTAAGGCTTGGAGACCAGGATAAAGCTATTATGGGCGCCTGGCTTATGTAGGAACAAGCTGAATTATGGTGAGAATCTCTCACCGCCGGGAATAGAGAAGCTGGAAGAACATGGGATGGGTTCAAAGAACTCTTCAAGGAGAAATATGTCCCAGAACAAGCACTGGAACGAATGCACGATGACTTCGCCAACCTCCAGCAGGGGGATCTTTCCGTGCAGGATTATCTGAATAAATTTACACTGTTGTCGCCCTATGCTCCGGAGCTCGTCGCCACTGCAAAGTCCAAAAACAAGAGGTTTATCCTTGGGCTAAAGCGACAGTATCATGATAGAGCCATGGCCAATGTCAAGCTGGAATTCAACGAACTGGTGGAAATGACATGCAACTACGAAGACCTAGACCATAGGCATCTGGAGCAGGATCGTGCTAGAAGCGAAGCCGGGAACAAACGCAAGCCTACTGCGAATCAAGCTGAGTCAAGCCAAGCAGCATCTTCAAAACCTCAGACTGGCAAGCCGCCAAGAGGAAGCTGCTATAACTGTGGCAAAGTGGGGCACTACTCTAATGTGTGCACAGCCCCGAAGAGGCAGAAGACAAATTCACAAGGTTCAAGTCAGGGTTCTCAGAACCCTCGAACCTGCTTTAATTGCCGCAAGACCGATCATCTAGTCAAAGATTGTCCTTTGCTGAAGAAGGCCGCAGTAGCTCACGTCTATGACGGGTCGAGCCCGCCAGCTGCTTCCGATGGAGCAGGTAAACCTGATGTTTTGGGAGGTACTCTTACAATTAAAAATATTCTTGTTTCTGTATTGTTTGACATGGGTGCATCACGTAGTTTTATTGCTAGTAACATAGTGCACAAATTAAAGTTAAAACAGAGGAAGCTTAAAGATTCGGTTGAAGTACATAATCCGATAGGGGGTTCTATTATCCTCAGTTCATATTGTAGAGTGCCAGTCTCTTATTCTTCGTACAAATTTTCTTTTGATTTGATCGTTATGGATTTTCTCGAATTCGATGCCATTCTCAGGCTGGATTGGTTAACGAAATATGAAGCCGAAGTGAAGTGTCCGGAAAGAATCGTTAAAATTCGAACGAAGCTTGGATATATTACGGTACCATGCCATGGTTCGAATCCAAATAGAGAAGAATTTTGGTCGGCATTAGAACTTATCCCAATTCCTTGGAAAAGATCCCGATTGTTAGAAACTATGCGGATGTGTTTGAAGAAGTGGAAAACTTACCTCCGCAAAGAGAAATAGAATTCTGAATCGATATAATTCCCAATGCCAGACCAATGGTACATCCAATTCGCAGAATGACTCCGAAGGAAAAAGAAGAATTAGGCGATCAAACTCGTCAACTGTTGTGGAAGGGTCTAATCAGACCTAGTTTTTCTAATTGGGGTGCAGCTGTTATGTTTGTCCCAAAGTCAGACGGTACTCTTCGATTATGCGTTGATTACCGAGACCTCAACAAACAGACGCTCAAAAACAAGTATCCGTTACCCGCATCGACGATCTGCTAGACCAATTGAATGGGGTGAGAGTATTTTCCCGAATGGACCTAGCTACCGGTTTTCATCAATTGAGAATAGCATAAGAGTGTGTTCCTTTGACAGCTTTCACAGGTCCAGACATATTTTATGAATGGTTAGTAATGCCGTTTGGCCTATGCAACGCTCCAGCATACTTTGTCGATCTAATGAATAGAGTGTTCAGGGGAGTTCTGAATAAATTTGTCCTCGTATTCATCGATGATATTTTAATCTACTCCAAATCAAAACCCGAGCATGAAAAACACTTAGAACAAGTATGGGAGACTCTGAGAAAGAACGACTTCGAAGCCAAATTCTCTAAATGTGTATTCTGGCAGGAAGAAGTCAAATTTCTTGGCCATGTCGTGTCAGAGAATGGGATTTCTGTAGACCCAAGCAAAATAACAGCGATTCAAAACTGGAAACAACCCACTACTCCCACAGAAGTAGAAGTTTTATGGGGTTGGCTAGTTATTATCGAAAGTTTGTTAAGGATTTTTCGAAGATATCCGGTCCATTAAAGAAGCTCACGAAGAAGCATGAGAAATTTAAGTGGACTTCCGACTGTGAAGAAGCTTTCCAGGGATTGAAATCAAAAATGACAACTGCTCCAGTGTTAACCATTATTGATGGCAGTCAGGATTTAATGGTTTGGACAGATGCTTCTATTAGAGGTCTTGGTGCAGTGTTAATGCAAAGAGGCCAAGTAGTCACTTATGCAAGCCGCCAATTGAAACCGCATGGGAAGAATTATGTGACTCATAATCTTGAGTTGCTAGCTATCGTATTTTCACTGAAAATCTGGAGGCATTATTTATTGGGCGAGAAATTTGTTCTGTACACAGATCATCAATCATTGAAGTATTTATACACCCAGAAAGATCTGAATTTGAGACAGCAGCGTTGGCTAGAATTTCTTGCAGCGTATGATCTTGATATCCTGTATACGCCGGGGAAAGCTAACGTAGTAGCGGATGCACTTAGTAAAAAACCGCAATCATTGCCAATCTTATAATTACGCCCGGATTGATTGATAAGATTTCAGCCCTTCAAAAAGACGATGAATTCATTCAGAGAATCAGTCAGAGTGTTAAGGAAGGTGAAACCACGAGTTTTCGTATTGACAATAAGGGGGTTCTCAGGTTAAATAATAGGATTTGCATCCCAAATATTCCAGGCCTTCGAAGAGAAGTGCTAGACGAATGCCATAAATCCAAATTTTGCATCCATCCTGGTGTGAGTAAGATGTACCACGATATCAAACGCACTTTCTGGTGGAGGGCAATGAAAAGGGATATTTATTTGTATGTTAGCAGATGCCCTACTTGTCAATTGGTCAAGAGCGACCAACAGAAGCTAGCTGGATTGTTGCAACCGTTGGAAGTCCCAGGTTGGAAATGGGAACAGATTTCCATGGATTTCATAGATGGCTTGCCGCAAACCAGTAAAGGTAATGACAACATTTGGGTAATCGTAGATCGCTTCACGAAGACTACCCATTTTATACCTGTCAGATCCAATAGAACCGCTCAAAGTCTAGCACAGATATATTTCAAAGAAATGGTTAAGCTGCATGGAATTCCCATCAGCATAGTCAGTGATAGAGACCCGATATTTGCTAGCAAATTCTGGGAGTCTTTCCAGACATAATTGGGAACGAAACTGAATATGAGCACCGCTTATCACCCTCAAACAGATGGCCAAACTGAGCGGGTGAATAAAATTCTAGAAGATTTATTGCGGGCTTGTATAATTGATTTTGGTGGGTCGTGGGAAGATCACTTGCATTTGGCAGAATTCTCATATAACAATTGCTATCAAGCAAGTTTGGGAATGTCGCCATTTGAAGCATTATATGGCAGACCGTGCAGATCTCCAGCATGTTGGGTAGAACCTGGCAACAGACTTGTGTTAGGACCCGACATGATTAGAGAAGCATCTGATAAAGTCGACTTCATCAAAAATCGATTGAGAACCGCGCAAAGCCGACAGAAAAGTTATGCAGATTCTAGAAGAAGAGATTTGGCATTTGTTGTTGGTGATCATGTTTATTTGAAAGTTTCTCCGATGAGAGGAGTAATCAGATTTGGAAAAACTGGAAAGTTGGCACCGAGATTTATTGGTCCCTTTCCTATACTCGAACGAATTGGAACTCTTGCTTATAGGGTTCAATTACCAGATTGGTTGCCTGGAGTGCATGATGTATTTCACATATCTCAACTTAGAAGACATGTGCATGATCCGGATCTTGTTGTAGAAGAAGCAGCGCAATAGGATATAAACATAACTCCAGAATTAGCACTCAGAAGAGAGCCATTGAAGATTGTTGGCAAAGAAACTAGAGAACTAATAAGCAAAAAAGTTCATTTAGTTAAAGTGCAGTGGAGCAGTGATCCTAGAGACTGTACTTGGGAGACTGAGGAAAGCATTAAGCAAGCTTACCCCAAATGCAGAGTGGACACCTCTGATTAACTCCGGTGCAAGGTACCTTTACAATACTTTGCATTTACATTTTGTTTCCTACTTTACTGTTGTTTCCTTTTCGAGGACGAAAAGTTTTAAGTGGGGGAGATTGTAATAACCCGGAAAATACGAGCCAATTTAAAGATTTTAAATTGGTGATTTCAAGGAAATTTGAACAATTGAAATAGAATATTTCAATAAAATAGTGAATTAGAAATAGTGAGTCAGTTTGAAAATTTTAATTCAAACTTTGACTGACTGTGCAGGGTGGAGAATATAATGGATTTTAGCGAAACAAAAAATATTTAAATCTGTTAGTCAATACCTTTCCAACGAATCTGAAAAATCGAAGTTTCATAACGGGAATCAAAAGTTATGGCCGAATGAATTTTCAGAATGGTCGCTATATAGAATATATAGCCCTGGAAAAGTGATATTTTGCATACGACCTCGGAATTCGACGAAACCACTTTTGTTGGGTCCGGGATGTCAAACTATTGTTAGGTTTCAAATTTCATAATTTTTGAAGCTAGTATGTGAGCGTTGCAAAAGAAAATGTGTTTGGTCAATTTCTGTTAAATTGGATCGACCAGAAATTGGCCATTTTTCAAACGATCTCAGAATTCGACGAAACTAGTTTTGTTGGGACCGTAGCGTCAAAACATAGCTATATTTATTTTTCTGGAATTTTTCGAATCAGTTTGTGGCCCTGGCAAATTGAAATGTGCGTTCAAAGTCAAAATTAAATGTTTTATACTTTAATTTGAAAATTAACCGACTGTAACAGTCGAATTGGACAACGAAACATATCCCATTGTGTCCGGGATGAGGGTATTTAGCTAGGGGCGACAGTCGTTGGGCTTAAAAAGGAGTTCGTTGGTGAAAACCCTAATTTTATGAAATATATATATTCCGGCGAATCAGAAAATTCCATTCATTATTAAAATAAAAATAAAAAACTAAAAAACCCCCGTAACCCACGAACGAACGGCGAAACCCGTTCGATTCTTCTCCGACCGATTGCCGCCGCCTCCGCCACTTCCAGCCGCCGCCACCACCTGTCGTCGACGCGCCTCCGCCCCCTCGTCAGATCCGACCCACCCACGACCGCCCTCAACGCCTCCTCCGCCTGAATCGAGCGCCCAAAGTTCGCCACTTCCCATCGCCGCCGCCGCTCCGATCTGCCACCGAGCGCCACCAAACCACCACCGACAGGACCCCCACTCGAAGCTCTTCCCCGTCCAACTCCCCGATCGTCCCCAAGTGCCACGGATTTCGCGAAAACCTCAAACCTAGTTTCGAACCAAATAGAAAGGTGAGTCCTTTTTGATGTCTGCACTTCGAAAAATCATATCTTTTTGGTGTGTTGATGAAATTCGATGAAACAGAAACATCGGGACCGCAAGAAAGCTCTCTACCACATAGAAGAAGCCGCGGATTTTTCTGAGTCATCCATGATTTTTAGCACTCCGCAAACCAATGTGAGAAATCTAAATTAAATAAATTTGAATGGAAAATGTCGTGTATAAATTATATAAGCGAAATATAAATTACACACGTGTTGTATACCTCATGTACATGCGTAGTGTAAGCTATATAAGCGAAGTATGAATTATACATGCATAGAATAATTTATATATGTGTTGAAATGCAAGTGAAATATAGCAATTATAATAAATAATATATATATATATATATATATATATATACTCCCCTCGTCCACAAACCATGGACGATATTTATTGTTGTGAAATATTGGGTGAAAATACGAATGGTTGAATAATTGTTTGTGGTTGATATTGTTTGGTTGTGGTTGAAAAATACTCATTGGTGATTGAAATGAATTGGAAATATTTGTGGAAATGAAAATAAAACATGCCGCCTGCGTGCGAATTAGATGCATGAATCCCCATTGTCAAAAACCGCGAGGTTTTAAGGTAGAGCGAGGAGCGGTACTAGGGACGGTGCCGGTTTTAACTACCCTGCCGTTATGCTGCCGAAAATTTGAATAATCTTTATGTGTTAGAATAATTTTCATATATTGAAATAATTTTCATGCGTTGAAATTAAAGCCATATATTGAAACTATATCCATGTGTGGAAATGTTCATGTGTTGAAAAGTGATGTGTGAAAATTAAATTCATTTGTGAATGAATGAAGTGTTTAAACAATAAAAATCACATTTTTATAATATATATGAAGTATGAAAAATATTCGCCTTATATAAATAGTTCCAAGAATAGAAATTCCATCTTTCTTATATAAACAACATAAATAAAATATACATGTGTGGAAATGCTCATGTGTTGAGAAGTGTGTGTAGTAGAAAAGTTCATGTGTTGAATAAAAAGATCGAACAATAAAAAAACATTACATTTTTATTGAAACTATGAAGTGTTGAAAACAACCATTTGTCGAATGAATATTTTAAATGATAAAAATATCATTTTTATCATATATGTGATATGCTAAAGATATGCGGACGTTGAAATAAATATTTGTGAAGAAATGTTATTTTTGACATGCATAGGAACTAAATAAAATAATCATGTTTTGAAATCTATTTTAGTTCGCCAAAATTATCATCTTTGAAATGTGAAGTGTTAAAAATAGCCACTTGTTCAAATAAAATGTGCATGAGTTGAAATATACGTTAATGAGCTAATGATGTGATTTTAGCATATGCATGCAACATTAGAATGAATGGTGTTTTTAAACCAAAGTAAATCAAATATGAAGTTGAATGGAAAATGATAAGTGATAAAAATTGTATATATGTACATGCACATTTATTGAACAGGTTATAGCAAAGGGGCTAGAGAAGAGGAATAAAATTTTGTGCCCGACAAATAGGTACACATTTACTGTTTTGTTTGGTTGATGATTTTATGAGCCTGTTGGCTAGCCGCTTGGCCTTTTGTTTTTCTTTTTCTTTTTGACATGAGACGCCCGTGTGGCTATTTAGGAATTTTCCCAGCCCCTCCCGTACAAAGGAGGTTATGGCGAAATTTTCCAAAACTTAAAGGCGTTAGTGAAATAATTGAAGTGAAAACGATATAGGAATTTTTGAATGAACTATATTTATATAAATATAAATAAAATTAAAACGAAACGTGGTTGGGCAATTCGTGTTTTGAAACCGTGATTTCAAACGACTAGTAGGGGAAATCCGACCATTGGATTTTCCCGAAACCGCAACCGTTAGGTTCGCCTTGGAAATATCTTTCCAACGACACCAACTTTGTAGAGATCCGACGGTTGGATTGTCTGGAATGTTTAATTCAAATCTGAAGAAAAACAGCGCCAGAAATGATTATATTTATATATATATATATATAATTAAAATAAATCGAATAACGACGCTGCAGTTCGTAATTTGAAATCGTAACTTCAAACGACTAGTGTGGAAGATCCGACCGTCGGATTTTCCCAAAACTGAAACCGTTGGATTCGTTTTGAAAGGACCTTCCTAATGATATAAAATTTGTGAAAATCCAACGGTTAGATTTTCAGATATGTGTAAAAAAAAATTAGTGAAAAATAGCGCCAGTGCATCGGCACGATCTGAAACGTCGTTTAAATTAAATATGGCCGTTTTAAAATAAATAAAAATGGCGATATATTGTTATAAAATACTACAGACGATATAGAGTGGAAATAAACCAACCTCGTCGTGTTTGCTTGATTTGTGATGGTTGAATGTATTTAACATGAGAATTATAGCTGAAGAACTGAAATGTGAATGTTGAATAGTCCAACCATGTGATTAAGTGATTTGAAAATCTAAATATACGTGGGGTATTTGAAAAGGCCGAGTTCATCTCATTTCAAATAATCGATCGATGTTGAGAAGTCGAAGAGTCGAAGACGGTTGAAGGCTGACGATCTTCACATTGGATGGATGGGCGCTTCTGATGCTCGTGATTGGAGTAGCTACCATGAAGGAACTGAAGTAGTAGCCGTCCAAACATACTGTTGATTGTACGGATATGCGAGGAATTGGTGCCTCCGGTTTCGTTCAGACCCAGAACGGACTTGTAAATGGACTGTGTGTCTGACGTTGGATTTTGTTCTATGCTGATTGAACTCTGTTAAATATATATCTATTTGGCGACGGAGGATTTATTCTCTTACTTAACGCCCTTCTCTGAGACGTACGAGCTCAGAGGTTATGTATTGATAGAAATCAGTCGCATGGAGTGGATTGCCTGTGTGGCACGCCTAAGTGGCATATGATCAAGGCTTCTGTTGCAAAGCAAAGTCTTGTGGTTGATGATCAAAGCATGGTCTGTGTGACGTAGCTTTGTGTATAACGTGAATTTGCGAGCCTCGCACCTCGGTATGAGTCAAAAACGGGAGAGTGACTGCAGGGAGAGCACGACGTTTCTTTCTAGCTAAGGTGGTGTCAGTGACCTACCAGCCCTGACATTATATATACATTTCACATGTGTGGTTGTTGGAATGCGAGGCGCCTCGATATAGGTCTGTAAGGACCGGGAAACGTGTGTTCAGGAATTGCCA
The DNA here is from genome assembly GCA_030737875.1 of Allium sativum. Lineage (NCBI taxonomy): Eukaryota > Viridiplantae > Streptophyta > Magnoliopsida > Asparagales > Amaryllidaceae > Allium > Allium sativum. Next base: position 6,642,527 of record CM060926.1, on the reverse strand, counting down.
ATCCTCAAAAGTAAGAGAGGACTGGCCCTGAAGATCTAGGGATTGCTGTGTGCGGTCCCGAGGCATTTGCTAGAGTGTCTCGAATCGGAGAGGAGCTTGCCCCTTGCCTCGACTCATGAAGGAATCCAATTCCCAATATGAAATATGCGGACGTGATTGTATTACTAGTATGGCGACATAGTAGATGGTAGCTATGCTGCCTAGGATTGATATTTATGATTGAATTTGCTTTTGAAACATATATGCACTAGTAATAATATCAAACACTTTTGTTTTATACGTATGAAGCATTTTTGGCCATTATAAGGTAAAACTCTATCCTCCGGCTTGCGTTGCATTGTGTGATGGGACCTGAGTCTTATAATGGCTTCATTTTATAAAAAGCATTGCGATGATTTAATCATTTACTTTATTTCATGCACTAGCACTCATTGGAGTAAACCCGTTCCGTGAAAGTGGCGTGGTCCTTTGATTTGCCTTATTATTGTTGTTAATAAGTTAAGTAGATTTTTCATACCAGTCCCATGATTGACTCGTAGTTTGTTTCACCTTGCAAACTCGGGTGCCCTCATTTTCACACGGGCAGCCTAGTTACAGGTTTCTGACGCACCTTTTGGCTCATGGCGAGGCTTGACTACACCGCGCTGACTTGGATTTTCTCCACCATTATTGTATCTATATTATGATTCCTCCATTGGCGATGTAGACTGATATTTATTTTGTGTACTCTTTATGTATGATTCCGCCTCAGGCGATGGTGACTGATTATGTATCATTATGCACTAAGTTGTATCCTGTACTGTGCTTCTATGATGTGATGATATCTATATGATTCTGCTGTTATATGTGTGTAAATTATTCTATTTTCTATTTATTCTATTATCTTTGATCTACTAATGATGATTAACGTGTTATATTCCAATGATTATCCTTACCACCGTGTCACGGGGTTTTGGGATCGTCACATCCATGCCACCAATCGTCTGATCCGTCCAAGAGGTCCTGCGAAGCATACCAAAAACCACCAGAAATCTGTAAGGAGCATTCCAAGAAGTCCAATTCCTCTTCAGATTATCCCACTTGTTTTTTATTTGGGTCGGAGTCAAATCATCTTCAAACATCTCGTTGAATTCATTCTACACAACGGTCACGAATCTATTGGTTTCTCAAAGATGAATATTGTTAAGACAAATGTCTATGAAAGCCTCAGTTCAATCCCGAGGCCATGAAGCAATGGGGGCATTGAAGACTCTAAACTAAAGGCATAAGAATGTGTCATTTGACTCGAAAAAAAAATTAACAGAAAATTGGAAAACATACATAAACTAAATATAAGAAAGATTAAAAAAAAAGTACCAGAACTTGGAAGCGATGTAGGAGAAGGAAGCAGTGTAGGAGAAGGAAGCAGCGTAGGAGAAGTGAGGAAGAAGAGAAAGGGGTATTTATAGGAGAGTGCAATGGCTGGAAATTCCGGCCGTTGGACTCGATGAGGCGGACGCGTCGTGAGCCAACGGCTGATATTCCAACCATTGGCACAACGATTCAAAATGAACCGTTGGGCAATGGACGCGTCTATTGCCGAAACGGTCTGTTTTGAACCAACGAACGGATCCTTAATATGTTATTGAAAATGTTAAATTGCACATCTTTGGTGCATCTTAAATCTACTCTATTACATTTGTTATTTAATAGATGAGCTCGGTGTCCCTACGAACTCAGCATTTTACCTGAAAAATAGTAATTGGTGATCAAAACGTTGCACATTAATTGATAGTGTTAACAACCAAATGTATTCCATGTGTTTCCCATAATAGTGATATTATGGTAGACTATATAGTAAAATACCAATTGCACTTAACCCGTTGCTTAGTTAAGTAATAGAGATAAGTTACAAGATGCATGTATGGACAGGAAAAACCTATCATGTTAATGGCAACGTAACATTCAAGTAAATAAGAAGTAAATAATGAAATCTAAAGAAGTTTACACAGAAATACATAAATGTAGAGTCTTGCCTTTACATATGATACGCCTAATAAAGGAAATACAATCCATATTATAACAAAGTATATGTCAATGGAAGCCTCATGGTCACCAGCCAAATGTAGCGGCAATACAAATAGTGAATTGTACAACAAAAATGTGTGGATGAAGACTGAGCCAACTTGATTTATTAAAGACAATTTGTGCATAAGATTAGATAATCACATGAGTAGAAATTGTGCACAGTAAAGGTCAAAAAACTATTTCTTAAATGTTTCCGCTAAAAAATATGAAATAATAAATACATTTCGTTGATCCATTTCGTGCACATCAAGTTAGTTACTAAAATTAGAAAAATCTTGCAAAATCATGCTTTAAATGTATTAAATTTCCTATATACGTGAATTGCACATGCCAAGTACTTGTTACATTAATATATCACAATTTGTAACTTCAAAAGAAATATAAAAAGTTATGAAGATATCCTAGTTTGAAAATGTCTTTTGATATGCAGTTGTTCTATTAGTCATTAATGCAGAACTACTACTTATCGATAAACCGCTTCCAAAAGAATATATTTACTTGATCATGATGCTGTTATCAACTACTATATTTGAGTTTATAATGTAGTGTTTGAAACACATGTTGTTAGCTGAGGAAAAAATTGTTCCATAGTAAATAATTGAAGTTTCTAATGAGAGTAATATGTTGAGTTGGTTATACTTTTTCTTCTTTGGAACAAATATTTCAAGAGACAACATTTGATGCAAGAATCCTAATTGGCCCCGCACCTCACTATCAGTAAGAACTGTTTAATTATGAAGCAGGTTGAAAATAAAGAAAATCAGAGGATGCAGAAGAGAAAAGTAAGCCTTGTTATTTCATTATTGTAATCGAAAATGATACAAAGTGTATAGAGTAAACCTCTATTTATAATACAAGAAATAAATGTAAATAGGCTTGAATAATAGGCATGTGACCACTGCTATCTTATAATGGGCATGTGACCGTTGGGCATGTGACCGTTGCTTTGTTATAATATGCATGTGACCGTTGTTTTGTTATAATGGGCATGTGACTGTTGCTTTGTTATATTGGGCATGTGACCATTGCTTTCTCATTATTCTTTCTTTCCTTTATTACCACCCCTCAAATTAGGTTTAGGGTTTGCAACCCTAATTTGTCATTTCGTGGACTGACATTGGTAAAGAGTAAGCAAATTAAATCCTTTGCCATACTGGTGAAGATATAGGTATGTATGAAAGTTCCATCTTTTACTTGGTATTTGTTTGTAACTCTTCGATTCCAAGGGCATCTCTGAATCTATGGAAGTTTTGGGCTGAAAGTGACTTTGTGGGCACGTCTTCCCTTTGATAATAGACCGAAATATGATTTACTTGTAGATTTTTCTTCTAAACTTGTTCTCGAACAAAATAAATATCAATTTCTATGTCCTTGGCGCGATTATGTTGAATAGGATCTACTGTCATGTAGTTTGTGCTTAAATTGTCACACTAAATTATAGGGTTTATGCTGGATGATAACTTTAGCTCCTTTGATAATGATCACAACCATAAGATCTCGACTGTAGTGCTAGCAACACTCCAGTATTCTGCTTTTGTGCTTGATCTAGAGATAGTTTTTTGCTTTTTAGAACATCAAGAAATAAGACTTTCTCCTACATAAATGCAGTAACCAGAAACTGATTTCTATTATATATGTCTGTAGCCTAGTCATCATCTGAATAAGCCATAATGTTTAAGACTTTGCTGCCTTTTAATGATATGCCAAAGTTGATTATTGCTTTTAAATATCTGAGTATTTGTTTCATTGTTGTCCAATGCTCACTTCTGGGTTCCTCAAAAATTGAGATACTTTGTTAACACTGAAAGAGATGTCAGGTCGTGTTATGTAGCATATTGTAGTGCTTCTACAACATTCCTTTATTGTTTAGCTTCCCCCATGTTCTTTGATAAGTGTTGATTTGAGATCATAGGAGTAGGTTGACCATTTGCTTGAATCATATTTGTTTTGTTCAGAAGTTCTTCAATGTACTTTCTTTGAAAAAGATGAATTTCTTTATTTGATTTCCTATTGACTTCTATTCAAAGAAAATAAGATAATTCACCCAAATCTTTTGTTGAGATTCGCCTGTTTAAGTAGCTGCCAGTTTTCTGATTTTCGTTTCACTGTTGGCTATGATAATTAAATCTTCCACATATATTAATATATATGTATGGTAGATGTTTCACTAATTTTTATGAATAGAGATGTGTGAGATCTGGTAGGTGAATATTTCAATGTTGTTAAGCTTACTTTGAGTCTTTCATGTTAAATTTAGGTGATACAAAATTTATTCGACGAAATCTAGATTTTTCTCTTCCATTAGAAAACTATTATCAAATCGGTCCTGACGTTTCTTATTTCAAAGAATTTTGATTCCAACTGAGCTCTGTATACTTAATTGAAGTTCGAATCGCCAATTTACGAACTGCAGCGCTGCGGCGAGTTCGTTTTAATTATATTTATATATATGAACGTTTTAAAACTTCGTTTATATAAATTCAACTCTATTCTGATATATTTTAACATATCAAATCAATTTTTTCCTAATTCAACATAGTATTTCCAATCTATTTCACTTCTATTTGAAATTCTATATACAAATTTCAAATCGCTTCTATTTTTCAAATTCTATTTGAATTTCTATATTCGAATTTCCTTTATTCAAATCCCATTTGAATTTCTATGTTCAAATTATATATTTGAATTTCCTTTGAATTTCATATATTCAAACTCCATTTAAATTTCTATATTCAAATTCCCTTTGAATTTTCTATTTTCAAATCTTATAGTTAAACTCCATTATTTTCAAATCTCTATATTTGAATTTAGTTTGAACTTTCTTTGTTCAAATACATATGAATTACTTTGAATTCAAATTCTATTTGAATTCCTTTGAATTCAAATTCTATTTGAATTCCTTTTTGAATTCCAATCTATTTTCAAACTTCGTTTGGATTTCTATATTCAAAACTATTTTCAAACTCCATTTGAATTACTATATTCAATTCTATATGGATTCTATATTCAAAGTCTATTTCAAATTCTATTCTTGAAATTCTATTTTTAGTTCTACTTAAATTTTCTATATCAAATTTCCATTTGAATTTCTATATTCAAATTCTAAATTTGAATTCCCTTTTGTTTAAATTTCACTTGTATTTATACTTCTGAATTATCCAATGGTAATTCTTTTCACTTCAGTTATAAACTTTGTTTATAAAAGAACTATTTGTTATATTTTTTTTAAAACCAGTTAATACTTTGATTCTATTCAAAATTTCAAATTCTATTTTCGAAAAATAGAATTTTTCCTTTAACTCTGGAAAATTCGTTTTTCGATATTTTTAAAATATCAACATTTAAGCCCAGTAATATTTCAAACAATCAAAACAACCAATTATAATTGCCAGGTTTTCTAACACATCATATATGACAGTATAGGTGCAAACAAACAAACAAATAGGCAATATGTTTTTGAGGAATCCAGCTGGATCCCTCCAACCTGTTTTCCCTGCATCCACAGACGTTAGTCAACATAGTAATACCCATCCTGCTTCGAGGCATGATATCGCTGTATAAAAGGGGATCCACTTATATATGTGGGTGTAGGGTCATCCGCTAATGATACTGTGGGCATCCGCTAATGAAACTGCGGGAATCCAACCACCAAACCAATATATATATATATATATATATAAAATAGTCACCCCAAATAACTAATATATTTAAAACAACCAGAAAGCATTCGAATAGGCAACAACCAATTATTTTTAACTGATAAAAATAATTATAAATAAAAGGTGAGTGAGATTTACTCACCGTGTATTTTTCCTTTGTCGAACATCCTGTTTAAATTCCAGAACATCTTGGCCTACGAATCGTCTTGAATCGATTATTATTTATTTTATTTGTTGATTAACTATCATTCATTAAATTAACTAACTACTAAAATAAGTAAACGAATTATTTAATGTATTTTTAAATTTCATAAAGATGCATACCTTACTTTTACTGCATTTCACTCGTACCAAACGTTGCAGCAAAACTTCAAACAACTCCCATTTTCTAGACAGAACTCCTCCAGTAAACAACGATTCACTGCATCCATCATTCCGAAAAAACAAGGGTCAAACACCTTATTTTTTCCACTGCCGCATTTAACCGAACACCTATTGTGCATCACTTCATGCCTTAAAACCACTTAGCTCTTACTGCCCAAACAACTTCTCTCCAACTTGACAATCACGCTTGCCTCCCTGCTGGACTGCCCCTATTCTCCCACTGTTGTGCCAATGCTAAACCAAAACTGATCTCAATATCCCATTTCCACTCACAATTGTTGTCAAATCCCCATGATTCCATAAACACATCTGGTTCCCATCAGTACCAAACTCCTCTTCCATTTTGCGGACACTTCCACCATAATGAAACGCTTTACTCCAGTCCAGAATCCATCGCACTTCCCCTTCATCCCCTTTTGTACCCACCACAATCCACTCCAGCGAATCAACCTTCCAATCCACCTCCCATGTCTGCTGCGATGCTGTTAGTGCTCCAAATTCGATCGCGATACCCAACTTTAACACAGTGCGCTACAAGAGAGTTGCGATAGTTGATTCCCAGAAAACCCCTAAATCTTGTCGCACCCAATTTTTTCCTAAAATCGTGGACTTTCTGATCGGCTTGAGCCCAAATCCTCTAAAAATCGAACGCCTTTGTCATCGTCGTTTCAAAATCGATCATCGAAGAAACATGTCGCACCAGTTTCTGATGGTGCAGAATTGTGGCTCTCGAACGCATGAGGAAAACGAATTTAAATAATTGGTGATTTCATTGAATAAATGATTTAATATAATTATTGAAAGGATTTAGAAGAGGAGAGCTTTGAAATTTTATCTGAGGAATGAGAGAGAAAATAAATAAGGAATAAGGTGGAGTGATTGCGTATATTTATAGATGAGGGGAGCAAACAAAAGTACACTAGCCATTAAATTGGTGTTTTACTTAGTGTTGAAGAAAAGAGACATCTCGTACGTGAAATGAAGGAAGACAGCGACAACTTAGGGTAGGTTTGCAGCCTTTGTTAATTAACTTAGGAAGGAAGGAAACCATTTATAATTTAATTTATTTAAATTTTTATTCGAACCAATACACTTTTCATTTAATTAAAATTACCTCGTGATTCCGAACTCCCTTTTGAACTCAACAACCGGCATTTTTAGGGTTATACCACTATTCCGGACATATCGGGAATGGTTTCAAAGTCTCATTTGGTTTTCTAGAGAAGATATTATTTTAAACCAATAAATTAAATTCAAAACAATTTAATTCCTGGATAATAATTTATTATTATCGTTTATATTCAATACGATTTATATTGCCTTAATAAATTGAATTATTACAGATTCTCATATTACGATATACATATTTGAAATAAATCGTATATCGGTTATTTAATCGACAACTCAATATAAGAAAAATCCATTTGCATTATCAATTCAATATCTAAAACCATATTAAATATTTAAAATATTGTTCGAAAAATTCGAGTCGTTACACATTGTATGAGATTTAGGTGATAAAGAGTTTACTGTGTTGAAGAGACCATTGGGTTTAGAAATTGTATCTGATGTAGTCGATTTTGGTGACGGATTTGACGCCACTCAGACTTGTGATGTCGTCTTGGAGAGTTCAGTTCATAGAACTGATTTTGGTGGATTTGGTGCTAATGTGATACATCGTCGATTTTGTGATGCCGTCTTAAAGGAGGTGCTACATGCAGGTATGTGGAAGAAGAGAGATTTATCTTGCCTATAGAGATTTGTATTTTGGCTCTGTATTTGAATTGGTGATTGAAAGAATTATTTTCGGTCTTGATGGTATTGAGATTATTTTAGGATCTGCCTTTTTTTCGATTTTGGATATTTGCAACAATTTGTTGGCGGGCGGGGACGTAGTCTGAGCTCGTTAACATGATGTGATGGGGGTAGCTTTGCTGGAACCCGTTAGGTAAATATTCATTTTTGGTTTCTATCTCATTGTGAGATTTTGATTTAAGGTGGAGTTCCGTTGAAGAGTTTTATGTTGTGAAGAGAATTTGATTCGAGATGAGGTATTACAGATATGTGATTTTGCATCAAGGTGGAGTGTTAAATTTAGGTGATACAAAATCACAAATAGATGGAAAGTAGTTATTTGTTTAATATGGAAATACATGGATTAATTGATTGCACTTTTATGAGATCGAAAGAAATAAATGCAGGCATTAATTTCTACCATCTATGCTAAAGAAACGGATTGATTTACTTCCTATGTTTGCACATTTGTTGCAATGGTAATTAGCCTCCATTATTTTCTTACCATATGTTGGTAATTTGATTGACGACTCACATAGATTTGCACTGGTTATATATTGAGGTGGTAGACTTCTTTGTAAACCCAACCTGGCGTGGACCCAGTGATCCCCAATGGCGTCTCTTCTTGTTAAGATATGTAAACTTTTATTTTTGTAATCTCTTGTAATTCTCTCATGTGGAATAAAATCTCTCTCTTTTAGACTGGACGTACGCTATCTCGATGATAGTGGAACCAGTATAAATATTGTGTGTCTTTTTGTTTCTCTGTTATAGTTATTTACTATTTTTTTGATGTAGTAGAATAATTGCTACCAAATTAGATTGATGTTCAACTAGCAAATCTAGATCCTGTTTATTGTGCCTCTGCATTCGCGCAATCTTCTCACACAACATTTCAAACCATACTCTAGATGCTTGCTTCAGACCATATATAGCTCTGTTTAGTTTGCACACTAGTGTTGGATCTTGTATGTAACCTTGTGGTTGTTGCATGAATATTTCTTCATGTAGATTGCCATTTAAGAATGCATTGTTTGACATCTAGCTGCTTGATTTTCCACTTATTATTTAATGTTATAGTCAGTATAAGTCTAATAGTTGAGAGTTTTACAACTGGAGAGCAAATTTCATTGTAATTAAAACCAAATTCTTGTGTGAACCCCTTTGCAACAAGTCTTGCTTTGTATCTATTAATCCACCCATCTGGGTTCTTTTTCAATCTATATACCCACTTGCACCCAATAATATTCTTGCTGCTCGGTGGATGCACTAGTTCCCATGTACAGTTGTTCACCTATGCTTGATATTCTTCATCCATTGCTTTTCTCCATTCTTTGTGTTTAACTGCTTTTTGATAATTGGTTCTTCCTCAGTGATGACTGCAGTATAAGTCTTTGGTTTAAATATGCCTCTTTTGGATCTGGTTATCATTGGATGTCTAGTTTGATGTTGTGGTGGCTGAGTAGGCGAGTCATTTCGTCTACTGCTAGTATTTTCATTGTTGTCATTGTTGATTTCTTCTCTCACAATTTCTTATTGTCTGCAACTTGATTTTGTAGGTGATTGAATGGCGTGGCTAGTTTGCTCTCTCAGATTATCATCAATTTCATTACCACTGTGGCGGCCTTCAGAGTTCCTAGCAGCCTTGTCACCTTTCTCATGATTCCACATGCCAGTAATACTATGCAGATCAGGTATACTAACCTTTGGATTGCATATCTTGTTTGTGGTTTGTATATTTGATTTGCTATAAGGGAAGATATTCTCTTCAAAAATAACATGTCTTCTTGTAAATATTCTACTAGACTTATCTATACATCTAAACTCTTTTTGATTATTACAGTAACCTATGAATGTACAGGGTTTAGATCTATAGTCAATTTTGTGGTTATTATAAGGCCTTAAGTAAGGGAAATATAAACAAGCGAAGGTTGTTAGATTATTGTAATCAGTTTTTTCATTAAATACCCTTTCAAGAGGAGTGATGTCTTTCAGTACTCTAGTGGGCATTCTATTTACTAGATATACTGCAGTACTGAAAGCATCAGGCCAAAACATAAGTGGCAAAGATGCTTGAGATAGTAAAGGTAAATTTGATTCAACTATGTGTCTATGTTTCCTCTCAGCTATGTCATTCTGCTCAGAGGTACAAGGACATGGCATTCTGTGTATAATGCCCTTATTTTTGAAGCAATCAATTAGAGTTTTGTAATCCAACCCTCCGTCAGATTGCATGATTTTAATTAGACAATTTACTTGATTTTCAAACATTTTGATAAATTCGGTGACTGCATTTCTAGTATCAGACTAGCTTTTAAGAAATATATCCATATATATCTAGAGTAAGCATCAACAGATGATATGTAGTATTTATACCCATAATCATAAAATATTGGAGATGGACAACAAATATCAATGGTAATTAATTGTCTAGGTTTAGAATATTCAGTTAATGAATCAGAAAAGGGTAATTTGTGACTTTTTCCCATCTGACAATAAGTGCAAACATATGACATTTTTACAGGAACAAGATTTATATTATTATCATTAAGAATTTTGATTACAATACTAGCACTAGGATGACCAAATTTATAATGCCATAAATCAAAAATGTTTCTAGTTTGAATTTCATCAGTTACATCAGTCAGATTGCAATGTGGATGTTCATTGATAGTAGAATTGTAGTTGTTGAGATTGAGTTCATAGAGTCCCTTTACAGCATTACCTTGTAGAAGAATTTCCCTAGTTAGTATGTCTTTAACTACACAATATTTAGGAAAAAAATCAAGGTATACGTTATTATCTCTAGCAAATTGAGACATACTAATTAGGTTCTTCTTAATAGTGGGGACTCTTAATAAGTTGTGTAAAAATAATTTTCTATTACCAGTTATACTACCAGTGCCAGTAAGAGAAATTTTAACACACTTACCATTTCCCATACTTAAAGTTTGGTTACCTTTGTATCTTTGTTCCTAAGATTCATATTGTTAAGATTATTGGTAATGTGATAGCTAGCTCCTGAGCCTGGGTACCATGATTCATCTTGAATGTGGTCATCTCTGGCTTGTTCATTTTAATTCCTTGAGTTATCGGTTTGACTGATTGAACAACCTTGTGCCTATGCAACTTTGGTAGTGAAGTTGGGATTTATTTGACCATTGTTGTTGGCTTGATTTGCTGAGTAGTTTGATTTGTATCAAAAATAACACTTATGGCAGTGTGACCAACTCTTTCACATATTTGGCACTTTGGTCAATTGTTGTTGTTGGTCCAGCATCCTCTTCCTCTACCACCTCTTCCTATGGTGGTGGGATTGCCTCTTTGAAAGATTTGTTTTCCTATGCAAGTATTGTTGGCTTGATTTCTGTTGATATCATTACTTTTGTTAACAACATAATTAATGGTAAAGTCGCTTTATTGAGATTTATTGATTTCAAGTCCAGCTTCACTTGCTAGTAAAATTGATTGAACTTCATCAAGGGAGGAAAATTACCTTTGAGAAGAAATTATGGCTTCGGCGGCCTCATATTCTTCACTTAAACCATTGAGTATTGTTAGAATTTGTTCAGTCTTGAACCTTATGTCTGGCTGCTTCAAGCATGTCGCGTACAGATTTGATTTTGCTTAAGTACTCTCTCATGGGTACATTATCTTTTTTGATCTTTTGCAAGTGCCTCTTATAGAACATGACTTTAGTTTCAGATTGGTTGTTGAAAGCCTTTTATATGGTTGTCCATATTTCATTGGTACTTTTGCAACCAATTACCTGTGGCAGTAAGCTTTGATTGATAGATGATAAAAGCCATGAGCTGATTAGATGATCATGTCTATGGTATTTCAAGTATTCTTCATTATTGACAGCTATGTTCTCTTGATCAGTGATGAATTTTTAGGGAATAGATAAAGTACCCATAATGAACCCTTCAAAGCCATAGCCTTGAAGTGTAGTTTTGATTTGCAATTTCCACAGAAAGTAATTGTTTTCATCCAACTGTACTGTATTAGCTATGATTGTGGACTAATTACTGTTTTGGTGAGTTTGTCTACAACAATTAGGCTTTCGATGGTTCCAGTTGCATTGTCAGAAGTTGATGAAGCAGTTTCATTGGCCATGATGACCAATTAATGAGTTGAAGAAGTTGGATCGGTGTCTTTTAAGCCAAGTAAAGAGCTCTGATACCATAAAAACAAAGAAGATCATAGGATGTAAAAGAGAAAAATAATCATTGTTATTTCATTATTGTAATTAGAATTGTTACAAAGCGTACAGAGTAAACCTCTATTTATAAAACAAAAAATAAATGTAAATAGGCTTGAATAATGGGCATGTGATCGTTGCTTTATTATAATGGGCATGTGACCGTTGTAACGACAAGGATTTTGCTCGGACCTAATCAATCGCTAAATCGACCAAGATCGTTCGAATCTCGCATACGCTAATTCTGGGTATACAACACATCAGAACAAATAACAGAAGACTTTTATAAACATCATAATAATGTTACATCAGAGTACAGAATATCAGAATATGTCGAAATATAACAATACAGCGGAAGATGATTTTACAATAAATGCACAGCGAAAATATAAAATAACACAGCGGAAGACGATGAATGCACTAGACACAGCTTTAAGCTTCAATCCAGAATCCTGCTCAAAATAAGTATCTGCAAAACAAACTACTCAACTGCCCGTGTGGAAAATAAGGGAACCTGAGTTTGCAAGGGAAAAGCAAACTACAGGTCAGTCATGGGACTGGTGTGAGAAACTCTACAGTTAAAATTAACTTATTTAATCATAAGACAAATCACAGGACCATGCCGCTAACGCGGAACGGGTTTACCCCCATGAATGCTAGTGTATAAACAACAATCGATAATATAGATATGGATCTACTATGCATCAATAAACATGCAATATCCCAATCTACCCATTTAGATTAATCACCACTTAGATTTTCCAAATCCAATTCAATTTACAGAAATTACTCCTTTGGATATTATTCCCGATTTCTTATTTCAAATCATTTGAAATACCTATCTAACTTTCTCTATCAAAGTAGATTTCACTTCAGGATCTCAAATCAAATCGTTTGGAAATACAAATTCCTAAACATAACAATGCATACAGACAAGTATGCAACCAAATATCGTGCTCCCCATCGACAAGGCAAAGGGTATGCACCTAGCAACTCGATATATAAATGTGCACCTACCCCACATAGGAGCAGGCTACACCGACGATGCACCTCCCACACATGGAGAGCATACACCGCCCTCTCACTCGTACTTTTAGTCTCAGGGTTACCCGAATCTTTAGCCACATACTAAATCATTTCATATCCCGAAGTAAGGAAAATCATTTCACAACATAATAGTCACAAGTACTTTCAAAACATAGTACTTCACATCAGCAATTCACACATATGATCAGCCACTATTAATCACATAACTTTTGGGCTCGTACGTCTCAAAGAAGGGTGTTAAGCAAGAGAATAAATTCTCCGCCATCAAACAGATACATCGTTAATAGCAACTAATCGAATATGTGATGAACCACAATGTAAAACCATAATATATTTCCAAATCATTTCGAAATCACTGGGTTTTAGCCCTCGAAATCCATTCTGTTTTATAAAACATTTTTATAAAAAATTCCATGTACAAAATCGGGAATACATTTCTTTTCACTTAAGAAAAATATATCATTTCACAATCATTCATTAAATTTGAAATGAACACAACATCGCTAAACACCTTATCGTCAAATTGTGAAGTGTTTTACAAGGTGTTAACACACAGATATCTTTACCCAACCCAATGCTAAATGTAAAAGCATATTCTGCGCATAAACTGGTCGAGCACCATCCAAACAATCAATCGGTCACATTCAATATAAACAACCATGTATATTTAGTTTACACCACATCTCATGTTTTTGGTAAATTTAATCACCATTCATTCTTTCAAATTTAATTAAAGATTTATTCAAACTCCAATTGGTTTCATCTCTAAAATCATTTCATATTGATTGTTCTACTTTTTGGAAATTAATCCTACTTTTACTCGGGTTAAAGGACTAATGTCATTTAAACACAGTTCACGACCAACCCTAAATCCAATTTGATATTAAATACAAGGCTCTGAATAGAAAATATATCGGCTTATATTCAATATCAAATTCTGAAATCAACAAATATCGTATTGGAATAACGATATATATATATATATATATCTTTCAAATTCCACCACAATATCCCTATAATCACGGAAATCAATATCGAAATATTCCGAAAATAATTTCGATTCAAATCCATTCCAATTCATATATTGGAAATTCTGGTTATTTAAAACCCATTTCAAATCCAATTTGTTTATTTAAAAATAAATAAATTATTATTCTAGTTAATAACTAGTTCATTTCGATAAAAATATATTTTATCTTTACAAATTTGGAATTTTTTCATGTCAGTTCTTTCCAAATCATTTACTATGATTTTACACTAATTACTGATATTTTTAATAATTTTATCAAGGCCAGTACAGTTGATTTCCATAAACGGTCATCGAACTGCACTTCCATCGACCTTTTCCATATTTTATTTGGACATAATTCTAAATCCAACTGTTAGATTTCAAATCTCTTATATTCATTGGAAAGCTCTTTTCGATACGAACCCAATGGTTCCATTTTTAGGAGAATCCGACGGTCGGATCTCCCATAACATCAATTCGAAGTCAATGTTCGAAATTCGCGAACTACCGCAGTGCGGCACGTTCTATTCAGTCCATTAAATATATATATATATTATATATATATATTATATATATATATATTATATATATATTTCGTCGATTTCCATTTAAAAAGTATTTTATAAATCATTTTAAATCCGTTTTTAAAACAATTTCAACTTCATATTCAATTTCAAATCAAAATTGAATATTCCATATACTTGAAAATCTCATACAGCTCATATATATGTTAAAAATAATATTTTTAACCAATCAACATTTATTTCATTCACACTTCATATATATATTATTCACTTCTTATATATATATAATTCATTTCATATATACATTATTTTTCATTTCATATATATATATATCTCACGTTTCATATATATAATATTTTCACTTTCATATATATAATATTTTCACTTTTCGTATATACAATATTTTCACTTTCATGTATATACAATGTTTTCACTTTCATATATACAATATTTTCACTTTCATATATACAATGTTTTCACTTTTCATAGATACAATGTTTTCACTTTCATATATACAATGTTTTCACTTTCATATATATATATATATATTTCACATTTCATTCACATCATATATGTATATTTCATTCACATCGTGTAAATATATTTCTCATTTCAATATACATATTATTCTCGTCTCATATATATGTTATTCACATTATATATATATATATATATATATATATATATATATATATATTACTTCCATTTCAAACAAATATTATTTCCATTTCATATATATTCATTTTCATTTCAAATATATATATTTCAACTCATATATATTTTTGTTTCAACTCATATATACTTTCATTTCAACTCATATATATATTTTCATTTTAATCATATATATATATTTCAACTCATATATATTTTTCATTTCAACTCATATATTTTTTTATTTACATTTCTCATCACAATCACAACACAGTACAATCAAACAAGTCGTCCATGGTCTGTGGACGATGGGGAACAGTTCATGTATGCAGTTTAAAATAAATGACTATAAAGAAAAATAATAGTGAGAGAATTTCTCACCTTAGTTTTAATTTCTGATTTTTATCTGTACAGCTCAAATTTGAACTTGCCCTAAATTCTGATTCGCTCTGTTCCAGTTCTGGTTCATTCCCTATTGTAGAACTCGATTCCACGATTCCAAGGAATCCGAATTTACTGAATTCTGTATTCGTATGAGAAAGATACAGTCATTTATGTACTAATTACATTATTAACACAATTAAATATATAATTATTTAATTAATTTCAGCAATTAATTATATTTCCATCGTCCATCTCCTTCAGCAATACACAGCCGACCATAACCCAAAACCATCGGCCCTTAGGGCTTCCATTTGCTCGCGCTACCATCGCCTGAGGCCAGATCAAACACCTCCACCTCGTCGGCCTTCGTGCCACATCCCTCCGCCAAGAACAACGGCGAACTCGCCGCACCCCCAATCCCAGAAACCTCATTCGAACATCACCCCTTCCAACTCAAAATTCGAACGCCATGAGCGACGAGGGAACATCATCTCCGTATGATTTTATAGATTTTGAGAGGCTCTTTGATTTTTGCTGAAGAGTTGGATGGTAATTCGAAACAGACTTAGAGATTTTAATGAAGAATTGATCGAGCGATTTTAATCACTGAAACCAAATGGGGGCGGGTTTCAAAGTTGACCGCGGGATAGATGGTTTGACTAGGGTTTTGTCCAATGAGGAAATATATATATATATATATATATATATATATATATTATTTAATTTCGTTTTAAAAGTCAAAACCTCCATGAACCCCAAATCGAACCCAGTGACTGTTGCCCCTACCTAAATACCCCCATTCCGAACACAATGGGATATGTTTCATAACCCAATTCGGTTGTTACGATCAATTTTCGTCAAGATTAAAATATAAATCATTATATTGAATTTTAAACGTATATTTCAATCTACTGGGGTCACATATTGATTCAGAAAATTCCAAAAAAAATATTTCTAGCTTCGTATTGATGATACGGTCTTAACAAAACTAATTTCTTCAAATTCTGAGACCGTTTGAAAAATGGCCATTTTCTGGTTGATCCAATTTAACTGAAATCAACCAAACACATTTTCCTTCGCCACGCTCACATATTAACTTCAAAAATTATGGAATTTGAAACCTAGCAATGATTTGACATCCCAGATCCAACAAAAGTGGTTTCGTCAAATTATGAGGTCGTTTGCAAAATGTCTATTTTCAAGGGCTATATATTCTCTATAGCGACCTTTTTGAAAATTCATTTAGCCATAACTTTTGATTCCCGCTATGAAACTTCGATTTTTCAGATTCGCTAGAAAGATATTCATAAACAGATTTAAATATTTTTGGTTTCACTAAAATCCGTTTTATTTTGAATCCTGTACAGTCAGTCAAAGTTCGAATTCAAATTTTGAAACTGCCGCGCCATTTCAGGCCTTGTTTATAATTTAAAATAAAATATTTATATTCTAATGACGCTCTATATAAATATATACGTTCTAATTCTATTAAAAATAAATTTCTCGTCATTATTATTTAAAATAAGTCATTTTAAATATCAAAATTCATTAAAATTGCCAAAATAAAAATTTAAATTGGCTCAGAATTTCCAGGTTGTTACAATCTCCCCCACTTAAAACATTTCATCCCCGTAAAGGAACGAAGCTGAAAGTTATTTAACTAATCAACTCAACTTTCATTATTTTCATTATGGCTTAAGTTCTTCAACTTTTCAGTTTCTAAGAACTTTTCAAATTTTTCAAAAATTTGGCTAACACCCTAAATTTTCAAAAAATTTCGCCATAATCTCCCCTGCACCGGGAGCTTCGGGATGTTTCATATAGCCTTCCATGGGCTTCTTCTATCCAAAAGAAAAAGGAAATGCCAAGCGGCTAGCCAATCGGCTCATAAAATCATCCAAAACCCAAAGAAATACAATAAACATGTACCTATTTGTCGGGAAAACAATTTTATTCTTCTGCTCTAGCCTCCTTGCTATTACCTGTTCAATGTAAGTACATGTATATGCATGCAAATGCAATAAATTTTCAATACAATTCAATATTCGGTTCAATTTGGCATAATGGTTCAAAATTATCAAACCAATAATCAAACAACACAACCATCAATCAATTAGTTGATTAGCTTTTCAAATTCATAATTTTGATATATATATATACAGAAAATCATGTTTTTGGTGCCAAATCACAACAATAAACCTAACTAGTTTTGGTTCTCACACCAGTCTGATGGAAATATATAGATATCTCACTTTCGAAACAATAACATAAATACTGATGATGTCCGGACATCACCAGAATTATCCCCGAGCGACGAGAGTGTGATTCTATATCCATCCAGTATATTAAAACTTCGAATATACGTTCATGATGCGTATATGCAAAATCTTTATATATTGGATTGTCCAAATTCAATACAAATAAAATATTCAAATACGTATAATGGAATTTAATTTTCAAAACAATATTGTTTTCATTTGAAAAATATACTCTTCACACTCGTTCTAGGATACTACTGATCCCATCTCTAACGAGTCATTCTCATTGGATATTACTAATCCAATCTCTGATGAATTCTTTCGCTTGGTTCTGATGTGTCTTGTTCTCGAGCTCTGTAAACCAAAGCTCTGATACCAGCTGTAACGACACGGATTTCGCTCGGACCTAATCGATCGCTAAATCGACCAAGACCGTTCGAATCCCGCATACGCTAACTCTGGGTATACAACACATCAGAACAAATAACAGAAGACATTTATAAACATCATAATAATGTTACATCAGAGTACAGAATATCAGAGTATTCGAAATATAACAATACAGCGGAAGATGATTTTACAATAAATGTACAGCGGAAATATAAAATAACACAGTGGAAGACGATGAATGCACGGGACACAGCTTTAAGCTTCAATCCAGAATCCTGCTCAAAATAAGTATCTGCAAAACAAACTACTTGACTGCCCATGTGGAAAATAGGGGCACCCGAGTTTGCAAGGGAAAAACAAACTACAGGTCAGTCATGGGACTGGTGTGAGAAACTCTACAGTTAAAATTAACTTATTTAATCATAAGACAAATCATAGGACCACGCCGCTAACGCAGAACGGGTTTACCCCCATGAATGCTAGTGTATAAACAACAATCGGTAATATAGATATGGATCTACTATGCATCAATCAACATGCAATATCCCAATCTACCCATTTAGATTAATCACCACTTAGATTTTCCAAATCCAATCCAATTTACAGAAATTATTCCTTTGGATTTTATTCCCGATTTCTTACTTTAAATCATTTGAAATACCTATCTAACTTTCTATATCAAAGTTGATTTCACTTCAGGATCTCAAATCAAATCGTTTGGAAATATGAATTCCAAAACATAACAATGCATACAGACAAGTATGCAACCAAATATCGTGCTCCCCATCGACAAGGCAAAGGGTACGCACCTAACAACTCGATATATAAATGTGCACCTATCCCACATAGGAGCAGGCTACACTGACGTTGCACCTCCCACACATGGAGAGCATACACCACCCTCTCACCCATACTTTTAGTCTCAGGGTTACCTGAATCTTTAGCCACATACTAAATCATTTCATATCCCGAAGTAGGGAAAATCATTTCACAACATAATAATCACAAGTACTTTCAAAACATAGTACTTCACATCAGCAATTCACACATATGATCAGTCACAATTAATCACATAACCTTTAGGATCGTACGTCTCAAAGAAGGGTGTTAAGCAAGAGAATAAATTCCCCACCACCAAACAGATACATCATTAATAGCAACTAATCGAATATGTGACGAACCACGATGTAAAACCATAATATATTTCCAAATCATTTCGAAATCATCGGGTTTTAGCCCTCGAAATCCTTTCTGTTTTATAAAACATTTTTATAAAACATTCCCGGTCCAAAATCGGGAATACATTTCTTTTCACTAAAGAAAAATATATCATTTCACAATCATTCATTAAATTTGAAATGAACACAACATCGCTAAACACCTTATCGTCAAATCGTGAAGTGTTTTACAAGGTATTAGCACACAGATATCTTTACCCAACCCAATGCTAAATGTAAAAGCATATTCTACTCATAAATTGGTTGAGCACCATCCAAACAATCAATCCATCACAATCAATATCAACAACCACGTATATTTAGTTTACACCATATCTCATGTTTTTGGTAAATTTAATCACCATTCATTCTTTCAAATTTAATTAAAGATTTATTCAAACTCCAATTGGTTTCATCTCTAAAATCATTTCATATTGATTGTTCTACTTTTTGGAAATTAATTGATTAGCGTAGAAATGTGTTTATTTTATGCTTTTATATCTTATCTTTTGTATATAAATAAATATTACTTGGGTATTGTTTTCTCACTTTTACAGATATTCCAACCAGCCCGCATGCAACGAGAAAAGTAGAGAAATAGAGATCAAATCGCTATGTATTTACATTTTGAAGAATTGTAGATGAAGATCTCACCTATAGTTGCTGTTGGACAAGAAAAGGATTGATAAAAAGGCCATGCACATCACAAAGCAATGAAGAAGTGTCAAGAAAGCAAGAGGAAAAGAGAAAAGGCCCAAATTTGTCTCCAATTTAACTAAGGCCCATTTGATGTTCTCATTGTAAACTATTTAGTGATGTAATGACTAGGCCCATTTGTATTAGGGTTAGGGTTTGGCTATCTACCCTATATATACCCTTGTAATAACCTTGTAGCCACCATCCCATCTCTTATTCCATTGTTCTAATAAAAGTTCTTCTTTCTCTTTTATTTTCTGTATTATTTTGTTTTCTTAGCGACTAGTGTTGCCTACACGATTAGATTCGGTAGAACACTATTTGTATTTTGCACTTATTTGCATTAGTGATTTACCGTCTGATTAGATTCAGCGGAAATCCTAATTTTAATTCTTGTTTGTTATTTCAATTTCTGCAATTTCAATTACTGCTTTTATTATTTTCTTAGGTCAAATTGGATTTGATTAGATTCAAATCTAATTCATAGTTTTATTTCTTTTCCATTGAAATTGTGATCTGATCGTCGGTTCAGTTAGATCTGTTCTGAATCAAATCACAGTTTTAATCTTGTTTTGTTTTATTTGCAAAATCAACCTCCAAAGTTCGTCTAACACGCCCACGAAACATATAAATAATAAAATTTAACTTTCCTCCCTGTGTTCGACCTGTATGCTACACACCTGTATGCTTGCAGAATATTATTACTAATATCGCGCTTTTCTAGTTCATAGACTAGCGTCGATCATTAATCCTGCTTTTACTCGGGTTAAAGGACTAATGTCATTTAAACACAGTTCACGACCAACCCTAAATTCAATTTGATATTAAATACAAGGCTCTGAATAGAAAATATATCGGCTTATATTCAATATCAAATTCTGAAATCAACAAATGTCGTATTGGATTAACGATATATATATCTTTCAAATTCCTCCACAATATCCTTATAATCACGGAAACCAATATCGAAATATTCTGAAAATAATTTCGATTCAAATCAATTCCAATTCATATATTGGAAATTCTTGTTATTTAAAACCCATTTCAAATCCAATTTGTTTATTTACAAATAAATAAATTATTATTCTAGTTAATAACTAGTTCATTTCGATAAAAATATATTTTATCTTTACAAATGTGGAACTTTTTCATCTCAATTCTTTCCAAATCATTTATTATGATTTTATCAAGGCCAGTACAGCCGATTTCCATAAACGGTCATTGAACTGCACTTCCAGCGACCTTTTCCATATCTGATTTGGACATAATTCCAAATCCAACTGTTAGTTTCAAATCTCTTAAATTTGTTGGAAAGCTCTTTTCGATACGAACCCAATGGTTCCGGTTTTAGGAGAATCCGACAATCAGATCTCCCGTAACGTCAGTTCGAAGTCAATGATCGAAATTTGGGAACTACCGCAGCGCGGTGGGTTCTATTCAGGCCATTAAATATATATAATATATATATTTCGTCGATTTCCATTTAAAACGTATTTTATAAATCGTTTTAAATCCGTTTTCAAAACGATTTCAACTTCATATTCAATTTCAAATCAAAATTGAATATTCAATATACATGAAAATCTCATACAGCTCATATATATGTTAAAAATAATATTTTTAACCAATCGACATTTATTTCATTCACACTTCATATATATATTATTCACTTCTTATATATATATATGTATATATAATTCACTTCATATTTACATTATTTTTCATTTCATATATATATATATATATATATATATATATATATATTTCACGTTTCATATATATAATATTTTCACTTTCATATATATAATATTTTCACTTTTCATATATACGATATTTTCACTTTCATATATATACAATGTTTTCACTTTCATATATACAATATTTTCACTTTCATATATACAATGTTTTCACTTTCATATATACATTTCACATTTCATTCACATTGTATATGTATATTTCATTCACATCGTGTATATATATTTCTCATTTCAATATATATATATATATATATATATTATTTTCGTCTCATATATATGTTATTCACATTATATATATTACTTTCATTTCAAACAAATATTATTTCCATTTCATATATATTCATTTTCATTTCAAATATATATATTTCAACTCATATATATTTTTGTTTCAACTCATATATACTTTCATTTCAACTCATATATATATATGTATGTATGTATGTATATATATATATATATTTATTTCAAC
Source organism: Allium sativum (assembly GCA_030737875.1). Classification (NCBI taxonomy): domain Eukaryota; kingdom Viridiplantae; phylum Streptophyta; class Magnoliopsida; order Asparagales; family Amaryllidaceae; genus Allium; species Allium sativum. The sequence continues at coordinate 6,620,020 of CM060926.1, read as the reverse complement.
TCATATATATTTTTCATTTCAACTCATATATATAATTTTATTTACATTTCTCATCAAAATCAAAACACAGTACAATCAAACAAGTCGTCCATGGTCTGTGGACGATGGGGAAGAGTTCATATATGCAGTTATAAAATAAATGACTGTACAGAAAATTATAGTGAGAGAATTTCTCATCTTGGTTTTAATTTCTGATTTTTATCTGTACAGCTCAGATTTGAACTCGCCCTAAATTCTGATTCACTCTGTTCTAGTTCTGGTTCGTTCCTTGTTGTAGATCTCGATTCCACGATTCAAGGAATCCGGATTTACTGAATTCTGTATTCGTATGAGAAAGATACAGTCATTTATGTACTAATTACATTATTAACACAATTAAATATATAATTATTTAATTAATTTCAGCCACTAATTACATTTCCATCATTCATCTCATTCAGCAATACACAGCCGACCGTGACCTAAAACCATCGTCCCCTAGGGCTTCCATTTGCTCGTGCTACCATCGTCTGAGGCCAGATCCAACACCTCCACCTCGTCGGCCTTCATGCCACGTCCCTCTGCCAGGAGCAATGGCGAACTCGCCGCACGCCCAATCCCAGAAACCTTGTCCAAACATCACCCCTTCCAGCTCAGAATTCGAACGCCACGAGCGACGAGGGAACATCATCTCCGTATGATTTTATAGAGCTGATTTTCGCTGAAGAGTTGGATGGTAATTTGAAACGGATTTAGAGATTTTAATGAAGAATTGATCGAGCGATTTTAATCGCTGAAACCAAATGGGGGCGGGTTTCAAAGTTGACCGCAGGATAGAAGGTTTGACTAGGGTTTGGTCCAATGAGGAAATATATATATATATATATATATATATATATATATATATATATATTATTTAATTTCTTTTTAAAAGTCAAAACCGCCACGAACCACAAATCGAACCCAGCGACTGTCGACCCTACCTAAATACCCCCATTCCGAACACAATGGGATATGTTTCGTAACCCAATTCGGTTGTTACGTTCAGTTTTCATCAAGATTAAAATATAAATCACTATATTGAATTTTAAACGTACATTTCAATTTACTAGGGTCACATATTGATTTAGAAAATTCCAGAAAAATTATTTCTAGCTTCGTATTGACGATACGGTCCTAACAAAACTAATTTCTTCAAATTTTGAGACCGTTTGAAAAATGGCCATTTTCTGGTCGATCCAATTTAACTGAAATCAACCAAACACATTTTCCTTCGCCACGCTCAGATATTAACTTCAAAAATTATGGAATTTGAAACCTAGAAATGATTTGACATCGCGGATCCAACAAAAGTGGTTTCGTCAAATTCTGGGGTCGTTTGCAAAATGTCTATTTTCAAGGGCTATATATTCTCTATAGCGACCTTTCTGAAAATTCATTTAGCCATAACTTTTGATTCCCGCTATGAAACTTCGATTTTTCAGATTCGTTAGAAAGATATTCATAAACAGATTTAAATATTTTTGGTTTCACTAAAATCCATTTTATTTGAATCCTGTACAGTCTGCCAAAGTTCGAATTCAAATTTTGAAACTGCCGCGCCATTTCAGGCTTTTGTTTATAATTTAAAATAAATTATTTATATTCGAACAACGCTCTATATAAATATATACGTTCTAATTCTACTAAAAATAAATTTCTCGTCGTTATTATTTAAAATAAATCATTTTAAATATCAAAATTGCCAAAATAAAAATTTTAAATTGGCTCAGAATTTCCGGGTTGTTACAGTTGGGCATGTTGCTGTTGCTTTATTATAATAGGCATGTGACCGTTGCTTTGTAATAATGAGCATGTGACCGTTGATTTCCCATTATTATTTCTTTCCTTTATTATCCTTCATGTTTCTTAATGCAAATTGATATTGTAATCATCCATGCATATATTAATATTTGAATTATTGGACTGCTCTCTATTTGATCTTTTACTATTAATATTTCACGTTGTTAAATATTAATTAGGTAAGTGAACCTATTGTTTTGTGCGTATGTGTATGCGTGTATGGAAAGTCTATTTAAATATAAAATTTTGACACCATTGATGACACAACGGATCTACACCATTAGATTACCCCTTGAATTTCACATCTTCACATAAGGACAAAAATATCCAACGGTTTAGATCTTTTGTATCTAATTTTATGTTCAAATAGTCGCTTTCATACACACAAATACACACACACACACATATAATAAAAAAATTACAATAGATATCGTGTTTTCCAAAATTAAAAAACCAAAAGTCAGTTTTTTTCACCATTGTACAGTTATACTTGTTTAATAAATTGCAAAAAAATCAAGTCATTTAGTTAATATCAAAGTCAAAAGGTCAAATAATCTAATATGAAGAAGAACCATCATGATTAAAGCAAATTACAATATACCTTTCCAAAAGTAGAATAGCTGATGAGGAAAGATATTATATAATAAAATCCAAGTAGATATCTGATAGTTACATGGTAAATCTATTGGGATCATTGTATACAATAGGAATCAAATTTGTGCGAAATTTACATGAAATTGAAAAGGAGACATTCAATAAGCATCAAATCTTATTCCATATATGGAACCTGCCTTTATAAAATCAAAGAAATTTATATACTTCATTATCGAAAGCACTGTTTAGAAATTTCAAGTATAAAAAAACATTAATCAAACAATTTCATAAGTAAAAGAGCAAAAAGCATGGAAAAGGGGCAAGCTATTTTTTTTAAATTATTGTGATCTAGCATTTGTTTCCTTCCACTTCTCTCTTAAACTACAGTGCAATAATTTTCCCTTCGTTTCCTTTGCTCGAACAAGAGTTTCAAGTCAAAATATGTTTTTAGCAACAGAATTTCTTTTATTTAGCAGCATTAATAAGACTTGATTGTATTTTATGTTAGGAAAATTGCGCCTTTGCGGAAGCGACCAGGACTTATTCAACTAATTACTTAAAGATGATTTCTATGGAAAAATACACTATAAGAATTTTCTGATTTTCCTACGTCTATTTGGCGTAGGGAAGGCGTAGGAAACAATATTTTCCCACGCCTTCCCTACACCGAATATATTGTCGAAAATTCAAGTGTGACAAAAATATTTCCTACGCCTTTTCTACTCCATTCGTAGTGCATTTTACTACGTCTTTCCTACGCTAGATATTTCCTATGCCATTGCTATACCAGATATTCCCTCGTGCCAGTTATTTCCCACACCATTCCTATGCTAGATATATCCCATGCCATTCCTTTGCTAGATATTTCCTATGCCATTCCTACGTCAAATTTTCCTCCTACACCATTCCTACGTCAAATATTTCCTACGTCATTCCTACGTCCAGTTTTTCTGCTACGTCATTTTACGCCAAATATTTCCTATGTCATTCCTACATCCGGTTTTCATACATCGTAATATTTCCTACTCCCTATCATTTCTTATGTTATCCCTACATCCAAAAAGTCTCCTACACTGCTGCGATGGAAAAAATATTTTGCTCCTTAATTACATCATGCATACACAATTTCAATAAATACAATTTAAAATTTTCCATGCTTTTTCTACGTCATTTTAAATATTTTCTCGCATATTATTACTACTTATGTCTTTTACCAACATAAATCAATATGATGAAGAGGAGAAAGAAATCACCTCTATGATCTCTATGTCTCGGATACAACAAAACTGTTACAACGGGCAATGCCCGTTGTAATATGGTTTTCACAATGAGCATTGCGAGCGTTGTATTAGGCCATGTTGTAATTGATCACTGTTTACAACGGTCATTGCCCACTGTAAAAGATTTATTTTATAATAAGCATAGCCCATTGTAATATGTCTTTGCCACAACATTGGCCGTTATAACAAATTTCTATTACAACTATTTTTGCTCGTTGTTAAAATGATGTAAAAATAAAAAAACATTGATGCAACATATACAAAATGTACTAGCAATTGTCAAGAAAAAATATAAATTATATATTCACATTATTTATGAAGTCACACATTTCTTTTTATACATAATGTCATACATTTACAAGAAGTAACAAAAAACATACTCTATGATAAATAATAATAATAATAACAACAACAACAATTATTGTTTGGACAGATAATTACATGGCATAATAAAAGAGTTAGCAAGATTGCATAAATCTGATCATAATAGAGATATTACTGCTAACATATTTTGAGAGGAACCTCTTGCTTCAGGTGCCTACCCAAGATGTTGATATAATTTCATCTTCCACATAAACGCCACTTCCATAGTTGCTAGTTAAGTATTTTGATTTCTTTTGAGTCTGAAATTAGCATATAAAATAAGCATAGAGAAATAATAAAGAACTAGTGAAGACTTGTTTCAAATTGTGGTTGAAGAACCCAAAATTGTATCCTTATTCATAATGAATGTGATGGCAATGCTATAAGTGTTTGGCATAGAAAAGTCAAACATTTAGTCATACGAATTTTATAATAATCAAATTTACCTTTTTCATAAGCTTTTCAAATGCTTCATGTCCATGCTCTTTGATATACTTTTTGGCAGCCAGTAGGATATCATCTGGTTGACAAGAGACGGTTTTACTTTGAGGGGAGTACCAAGTATTTATAATTTGATGATTCACAAACACTGGTCTTATATAATCCTGAAAAACATAAGATGCCCACTAAAGTAAGGCAAGACTAGCCCCAACAATTTAATTCTAATTTGGCATAAGACCAAAATGAAGCCTGTAACAAAGTGTACTTCTCTGTTATCTTGTATTTGTTTAGGATGCAGAATACAGATCTTAAGGCCAAACTAACACTAGAGGGGAGGGGGTAAATAGTGTTTTAAAGAGATTATGAAAATTTTAAACAATCTTGAATAACTGTATGAATCACACAATGATTATCACATTAGAAATGATCACAAACAAAGAAACAATCACAAACACAGATATAAGAAAAAATAAAATGCAGAAAAGAAAACAACATAATGGATTCCACACTTGTTCGGATTACTCCTACGTCCAGTCCCACGCAACGCTGGATTGCGCAGAGTTTTATTGTTATCAATATCCAAGTACAACACCCTTGATTCACGATTGCAAGGTTAAAGCCGATTTCAACACCAGTGATTTCACAGCTACAAGGTTAACACCAATTTCACCACCCTTGATTTCACGGCTACATGGTTAACACTACTCTCTTTTCTTGATTTTAGGGATACAAGGAACACACCCTTTCCCAAACAATTCCCAAATGATAACAATAGCCCTAGAACTCTTCAATAACACTTCAAACAAAGAGTAATTGATAGAGAATGAGAATAGAAGAAGAATGATATAAAATTTGTTGAAATCGGCAGAGTATAAGTGTAGAAATCAAGTAATTTAAGTATTTTAATGGTAGTAAGTAAAGGAGTGAAGAACGAGAAGAAAGAATGAAGAAAAATTTGAAACCAGCCTTTTTTTATAGTGTCCCAAAGGTTGCAATGTTTGTGGAACATTATAAATAGTGAAAAGACACTTCCTTTGAAAATTGAAAAAAATGACAGTTATATGTCGACAAGTCAAAATGCCTATGTCGACATATACACTATATTTTTATTTTTAAATCATTTTAAAAGTATTTAAACCAATATATATTCTGTAAATTCCCGAAACAGAACAGGTTGTTAAACATTATTTTTTCAAGTGTAAAAAACATAAGAAAATATTATTTAAACATATGATTAAAAACTATATATAAGTGATATAAAAACTATATAATAACATATATATATATATATATATAAATTTACAAAAGAGAGATTTATAAACTACATAAAAAAAGGTTATATGAAAACTTAGAGTTTAAATAAGAATATTTGAAATTATAATCAAGTATAAACTAAGTAATATATACATATATATGTATATATGATTTAATAAAACTATAAAAGTAAGAATATTTATAAATTAGGAAATATATTTGAAATCATAAGTTTGAAATCCTTGGATGATTAAAAATCATTTTGGGAGAAGTTTGAAAATAATTCAAAATCAATTTTAAAAAGAGCTAATTTGAATACTGAGTTTGAGTGCTATTCAGATTTTTACATAATATCTGGACTATATTATACTGATAGTCTTGAACTCTTAATATCTTGATACTAATGAATCTTGATTCTCCTTTGAAATCTTGAATCTCTTCAATCTTGAAACTCTTAACCGTACAGTCTTCAATATCTTATTACCTGCATATATATAAATCCTACACGTATGTATATATATATTCTAGATAAAAGATGTTAGTATATATTTTATAATCAATAATGATTGAAACAAGGTTGTTGCCATCAAAACTCCATTTTCCAACAATCTCCCCCTTTTTGATGATAACAACCTTGGTTTATAAAATATCCATACCTGTTAATCTGATTCTTTGATTACTTCCCTTTCACCATGAATTCCTTAACTCCCCCTTATACTATGCCTATCTTAACTATATCCAATATTATAATTTCTCCGCTTTTGTCATTATAAAAAAGTACCCTATACAAGATTATACTATACCTATAAAAGACTATACTAGAGTAAACTAAGTTATACTTCCCCTAAATCTATGCTATAAATGATCCTAATGACTATATAATACTCCCTGAATTGAATAACCTTATATTTCCCTCTAAATCTATGATTCAATACTTCAAATATTATAAATCCCCCTAAAATTATAACTATACTAGTCTAATAAACTAAATAGAAGGACGATAAACTAAGCAAACCAATCAATATTTATAATCAATTCATACAATTAGCAAGTCAATCCAAGCAAGTAATTCAAACAATCAGTCTAAACAGTTGTTACTACTAAAATAAACATTCGAAGAAATATGGCAGTGAAGGGGTATCAGATGGCCGAAAGCTCGCCAAAGGGCTAAATAAAAAATAGAACCCGACAATGAAAAAAAGCGAGAGCAGGAGGTTGTAATCCGGAAGGCCAACACAACAGGTGTCTTCGCCAAAGTCAGTCCAACAAAACCTTCTGGCAGTATCAGCTCGGTGAAAGGCTCCGTGTAAGGAACTAATCTGATCCAGTACCAAGGAAGCCAGAAGCTATAGAACCGACAGACAAAGCTCAAAGGGAAACCTTCAACAAATAACCTACCTAAATACGGATACACCTAAAGACGTCAATCTCGGAGGCACTAACCCGGAAGAATGCGAAGGCCACTCAGAACCGGCTCCTGAAGCGTCGACTACATAACTACCGAAAAGATCACATCTACAAAATAATAAAAGTGACACCGGAAGCCACCATCCAAGAATACAAGCTACCGCAAAGGCCCTACCGGAGGGTTAGCCGGAACTCAGACAGGGATTACAGGCTACCCGTGCTAGCCTACCTAGTACTGAAACCCGTAACGGTTTCAACCCGGCGACTATCAACATACACCATGGGGTTGATCCCCTCCACGTATTCATGATAAATCCAAAAGCCTACATCCGGAAGTTCATGTCCGCAAGCCTACATTCAGAAGCTGCCCTCGAGAATCCAAGTATCATAACCAAAAGCACCCAAGACCAAGAATGAAACGGTCGACTAAAAGCCCAGGTGGATTTGATAGCCATAAGACGGAAGGTCCCTAGAACCATTATTAATAGGACCCCAGGGATCACATTGGGGAGACCTCTTTTTTTCCTCTTACTTCTTGTATCCACAAAAGCAGCTCAGAAAATAATATTAATGGAGGATTCCACTTCATGACATCTATGTATTTCCATTAAAAGCTTAATGAAAGGAGAATTTGTTAAGAAACTTGCTCTATAAGTGTGTACCTTTATTCCTCTAATTGCAGTAGTTATAGTTCATTATCTATTCTATAGAGAAGTCTGAGTTTGTATCCATCAACATCCTCCAATGGCGATCAAGCCTCGATCCCTGAGTCTAGATTCAATCTGGTGATCTTTAGTGAGCCTGCGACTTAGAGCCTTAATATCCTAATTTCTCATTAAGGTCGATCGGGGAAGAGAACCAATCCATCTTATTTTCCCTTAAGATTTGTCCCCAACGATCCACTTCCGGTGTTGACAAAAAATATCGTTAACATTTTAGCACTAGAAGGAGGGTCTGAACCTTCGACCTTGTGGTTAACATCCACACATCTACCTATGTTGTTCCATCCCAGATCGGACTAGCTTTGAAGGAGCGAAGTCATAAGCAAGAAACCCAGACGAAGGATTTCAAGGTCTCGGGCGGATAGGTCGAGAATCACCAACCGTAGGGTAATGGCGGAGCAAGAGTTAATGGCAGAGGCTTTGCGAGTAATAAAGCGGAAGAGGAAATGGAACTACATGCATACGAGATGGGAAATAGTAGTTGTTCACACATGGGACAAACCATGGCATTCCCACCCGGTGGATCTACCTCAGAGGATATTAACATTTTCCCCCACTTAAAGGACGCTCTCTACAGACAAGTTAAGGAACAACGCTCAAACGCGAAATAACAGACGACTTCAACCACTTCGCCGACAATTGGACTAAAGAAATGACAACTTGGTTCCAGTATGTTCCGGAAAGAGAGGACGAAAGTATAGGAACCACGAGTGGGATGATTCACAAGAGGATTAAACTCCATCAGCGAAAAGGGAAGTGTACGCCAGAGATACCCTAAGAACGCTACCTCACTACTTCGAGTGAGAATGTTTACTTCCTAACCAAACATGAACTTGACTATTGGACCTCCACGAAGAAGAGGCCTAAGTACGAAAGGAAGACAGGAGGACCTTACTGCCATTATCACCTAATGAATGGACATGAGACTAATCACTGCAGAACCCTCGAGGAAACCATTGTCAAATTCGCTAGTCAAGGACGATTACGGAAGTTCATCAAAAAATCGAGATGAGCTGAGAAAATCCTTAGGAAAATGATTAATACAATTGTACCGATGTACGGAAAGCCCATCTCTCGGAATTTTAAAAGAAAAACCCAAAAGGGGTCCAATCACCAACGGATTAAATCCATCGTCATCGCCGAATTGGCTGGGACGAGGCATCCCCCGGAGGTGGATGGTGTGTTAGTCTTTCTCCATGCCCAAATCAGAGGGGGCAGAGTTAAAGGATTAAAAGCATAAGCCATCGTTTCACACCAGAGATGGTTGTGGCGGTGCATCTAAAAATTAGCATGTCCTGCCTCTTCTCATAGAAGAGTACGTCATGCCTCTACTCGAACTAAGCATGTCCTACCTCTGCTCGTAGAAGAGCACGTCGTACCTCTACTTATGTTCCTCATTACTTGCATAAGGGAGCGCACACCCCTGTCATCTCCTACAATGGTCAGGATAGGGAACCCTGTGGAGGGGGGTGGCGTATAAGCCTCTATCAGTGCCTACGATGGCCCGTGTAGAGCGTCGAAAGAGTAAACCTTAGTTCTGTGCCTACAATGGCCCCATCTATGTTTCTAAGCCCTTATCATCACCTACGATGGTCAGGATAAGGTGCCTCCTGGAGGGATGTCGGGTAATTCCTTGGGCCCTTCTTGTGGATAAGCTAGCCAAATGGTCCGGACGCATAGTCCCAGAGAGTGGCCAACAAAACACGTACATCCTCTGCTTTGACATCAAAAGCCCTAGAGGAGGCTTAGAAAGCACGTGCAACCTCTACTTCCCAAATCAAATCTGAAGGGGATGCTCACTTCTTTAATGCCGGAAGGGATTCTGACCACCTACATATCAATACCCGAATCTGGATCCAGTCAGTTCTCTACAGAAGCCGGAAAGGGTTCCGGCCACCTACATATAAATACCCAAATTTGGGTCCATTCAGTTCTCTATAGAAGTCGGAAAGGGTTCCGGTCACCTAGGTATCAATACCCGAATTTGGGTCCATTCAGTTCTGTATAGAAGCCGGAAAGGGTTCTGACCACCTACATATCAATACCCGAATTTGGGTTCATTCAGTTCTTTACAGAAGTCGGAAGGGGTTTCGACCACATACATATTAATACCTGAATCTGGGTCCATTCAGTTCTTTACAGAAGCTGGAACGGGTTCTGCTCGCCTGCATGTTAATGCCCAAATATGGGTCCGCTCGGCTCTTTGCAGAACCGGAAGGGGTTCTGGTCCCTACATGTTAATATCCTAATCTAGGTCTAATCGATTTCTCGACAAAGTTCTAAAGCAAGCCGGCGGTCCTACATACCACAACCTAGAGCAATCCTGCAAAATTACCACCGGTTATAGAGCCACCAAGACCGCACCTCACTTGTGAAGAACCCAATTCCCGATTCAAACAAGAAAGAATCGCTTTTCCCTCTCGGGAGTCCAAGTGAGGGATCAAGGTTTGCCACCAAAGGTGGGGCGCTCATAAACCTCCCAGGAAGGTACTTTTAACTTATACATCCATTAGTTGTTCTCCTTTTCAATACATTAGTTCTTTACACAATCCTGAGAAAACAACGTCATATCCTACATCAGTTCAAAGAGTAATTGTGGAGAATATTGTGAACGGTTTCCGATAACATCGTATGAGCGACTATCCCTTTTCATTTGTTCTAGGCGATTTTTCATTAGAAATATTTCAAGGATAATAGTTTCGGGAAGAAGTTTCCATATCGACACGAAGTATTGATAGGTTTCCATCCATTGCAACATCTTTTTAACACAATAATATTGTTTCAGACAAAAGAATATATATATATATATATATATATATATATATATATATATATATATATATCATGTGACACACGATCACTTCCACCGAAATCATGATACAATTCAATATATAGACGCAGTCTTCGTTCTAAGAAATAAAATCTCCAAACCCCAAACATGCGATAAAAATCTCTCATTCCAAATCGGGATTTTGCAAAGTGAACTCCAAAGCAGCGCAATCCTCTTTAGATTTCTTCAACTCATCCTCCAACTTATCGGTTTGTTAATATAATCTACCAACCACCACGTCTGAGCTTTCGGAGAATCTCGTTGCTAACCTACGTTGTAAACTACGCATAGCCTCGTCTTTCTCTGTTAATTGCCTTTCCAAATAGGATACTTGTTCCTTGAAGTTAGTGATTGTCACCTTCTGGAGGTAATACATATTTTTATACCTTGACAGAGGCACGTTGATAAATTGTCCCTGCCATCGACGGCGTTCAGAGTCTCCTCCTTAAATTGTGAAGAAGCGGTCTGGAATGAATCCTCCTAACCACAGATAAGGTGAAACATTGTAATATGAATATCGCAAGCATCTAGTGTGTGTTAATTACATCTTACCTTTAAAAGACAAAAAAACAGTCACACTATGCTTATTAGTCCATGCACATTATAGGTACAATGTACACACTAGCACATTATGATGACACCACGCAATACCGAGAAATCAAAAAATCAACACGAGTAACGAAACAAACCACAAGAGAATGTATACTTAATACGACAACATTCAAAATCCCATGTTGAAATCGTCTGCACTGAACCAAGCTTCTTGAATTTTTCCTTAAAACTCTAAAACAAGAGTCCAAAACATAACTGCAACTCAAGTCTTTGGAGAAACAGAGGATTGCTGTAATATGGGAAACTTAATTATTATTGAAACTCAAGGGGAGAGAAAGACACCTTGAGAGCAAAATCCATACCTGTGTGTCGTCAACATCAGAATGACCAGGAGCCATCCTTTTCCCTGAGCCTGAAGAGCTTTTGTCCTTGGAAGGTTGCTCCTAAGACGTAAGGGTAGGTTCACCAGCACCTCTTTTGAACCCGCCTACTTGATCCATGGACCCTCTACTTCTCCGTCTGCTATATTGGGCTCCTCCCCGTCGTCTTCGTAATCCTCGACAAACTCATCAATAAACAATAGTGATGCGGGGTCAATCTTGTTCATTGGGGGAACCTTATGCTCCCGTCTTACCCACTCAATTTTTTCTAAGACCCTGTCCCGAAAACAGGGATCAACTGAAGTAAAATTAAATTCCGAAAGCCTTTCATAGTTATCCGAAAAGGCAAGGAGAAGGGCATCTTTGTAATACTCCGCAGCGATATTGTTGAGGTGGACATTCAAGAATTTTGAAATTCTATTAGTAGCTTCATAAATAATCCTCCTCGCGGTAGCAAGCCGGATATTCATCTTATCCATCTCGGCAGCACAGTCGACCTCCAGTTCCGTTTTCTGTGCTTTGAGGTCCTCAGCTTGCTTCGTCAACCCCTCGTTGGCCTTCCTCACCTCATCCAGTGAAGTCGTCATCCCCTCGCGTTCATCATCTCTCCCTGCCCTCTCCCACTGCAAAGGATCCACTTTGTCTGCCAGCACCTTATTCTCCTCCTTTAAAACATTGACCTCTACCTTCACAGTTGAAACTGATCCTTGGGAGACATACCAAGTTTTCATTATCTAGAGGAGAAGAAATAATAAAAAAAGGGGGGAGAAAAAGAAAAATGAGAAGGGAGAAAGTGCATATAATACCAAGAGCAAGTCCTGATTTGTTGTCTATAAAGGTCTATTGGATCCATGGTAGCAGAAGTCGAGGCAATGTCCGCCACTTCAAGGGAAAAAAGAACCGATTTCGCAAGCTCCTAAAAATCCAAGGTAAGCGAAGGACGTATAGGACGAGAAACATACCGAGAGGAAGATGGTGCCGCCAGATCGAGCCTCCCCTCATCCACCTTGTTGAATCACGCTGTAAAGCGTTTTGATTATGACAACTATACATGTACACATATATTATTATAAACTAATTTTGTTTTGCAGGAAGAAACTCAACAACAGATTCAAGAGCTCAAACTAAATATTATATGTGTTTAAAGTCTGTTAGTATTAGTATTTAATTGTTAAAATCTTCCTTGGTTATACACACACATGCACGTTTTCAATTTATAAGATTTTATACAAGACATACATAAGGCATAGGCATGAAGCAGAAAACAGACGTCTAAATTTTTTAAATCAGACGTCTGTCTGCTGAAAGAAAAATAAACTTATAACAATATTCAAACATCTGAATATTTTAATTCAGACATCTGAATTAAAATATTCAGACATCTGAATATTGGCTAAAATAGCCTATTTCTTTGCTGTTTGAGTTTTGTTCAGAAACAGACATCTGAGTTTTTTAATTTAGACATCTGAATTAAAAAAAATCAGACATCTGAATCTGAACCAAAATACACTATTTCCTTTCTGACTTGATTTTTAAAATAAACAGACATCTGAATTTTATTTTCAGACATCTGAATTCCGAAGAGTTGCATCCTTTAAGAAGAGACACAACTATTTAATCCATATATCTTCATCAAAACTCTTCACGATCAGTTGTATCTTTTTATATATTATAAATAGAGAATTACTTAGATGATCTAATCACCGAATTTTATTATAATTCTCTATATCTTATTCAAAGCTCTCTAAGTTCTAAAAAGCTATCTACTTTTATACTTGAGACTTTTAAACTTCCATATTCCTTCACGCACTTCACGATTATAATCAAGGAAAGATTATAGGAAGGGTGTACTTAATATTCGACAATCCGTGTTATCAAGAACACAAAAGAGTCAAAAATTATTCTGTATTAGTGAAGACCTCTTCAGTGGTTGAGGCAAGAAATCCCGTTCAGTGGTTCGGGTTATTGTGAACCTATTCCTCCGGGTGAAGTGAGGGTTTTAGTGTTAGTGAAATTCCAGAAGTGAGTCTGGGACTGGACGTAGGACAGTGGTCCGAACCAGTATAAATCGACTGTGTGATTTACTACTTACTATTCTATTATATACTCTACATCATATTCTCCATACTACACGATCCTATACCGCTGCATAGCCTCTAACAATTGGTATCAGAGCCTGGTATTCTATTGATCGTCACAACATCATAGAATAATGGCCAGAAAAAGATGTGATCGAGACATGGCAAGCAAAAATTCCCATACAAGCAAAGCTACAACAAATGAGGACTACAAAAAGGTACTTTCTGATTTGCAAATTTTAATGAAAAATAATGATGATTTAGGTCAACTTAATTTCTTAATTCTAAAGAAGATGAAATCCGTCGAACTTGAAAATGAGAAACTGAGAAAAGAAATAGAAGATTTAGAAAATCAAAATGGTATTTTGAAAAGTAATTTAGTGAATCTTAAAGATTTCATAGATGAACAATATACTATATTTGAAAAAGAAAAGGAGAATTTTTCAAAAGAAATTTGCGATTTAAAAAGACAAAATAGTTTATTGCAATCATCTTTAGATATCTCAGAATCTCGAATTGATCATCTCGACAATGAGAATAGTATGTTAAAGAACGAGAATTCTGAATTAAATAGGAAAATTGATTTAAAAGATTGCAAAACTTCTTTTGAAAATTTCAATAGCAACTTCGGAATCAAATTTGAAAAATGTACAAATAAGTTCGCAAAATTTAATAAAGGTCAAAATGATTTAAATGATATTTTATCTTACTCTTGACCTTTACACGATAAAAGTGGCTTAGGGTATAATAAAACTAATCGTAGAACTAGTACTAGACATGCTTTCATGTATTACAAAAATTTAACTGCTAGTACTAAAGCACGTGTAACTCGAAGATCAAATTTCCACAGAAATTCAAATGCTTCTATGACTAGAAACATTTATAATAGAAGTACAACAGGAAATACTATTAGAAACTATCTAAGTATTTGGGTTCCTGTAAATTGGAAAAACAGAGAAAGATATATCGATAATTATTTTAATTCTGTAGTCAATAATGAAAAATTTATTTTTAAAGGTTCCATTAAACCCTCTTGGGTATGGTTACCTTCTATTTAACCCCTGGACCCTGACAAAGAAAGTGGGTACCAAAGGATTTATCATACTTTTGCAGGTACACCACAACAATGAGAAGGTTATTCCAATATTTCTGAAATATTTGGAAACAGAGCTCAGAATAAATTAAAAACTCTAGTAATCTTATATATTTTATCATATTTCATCTGTTTGAATGTTCATGGCATCAAAACTTTGTTCCATAATTCAGTCGTCTGAATGCGCTTAAAATGATTATCATCTGTCTGTCTGTTTGTACATACTTGTGCCTATATTGTATGTTTGTGGGTTATGCATATTCATGTGTATTATTTACATAAGTATTTCCTTTTTGTCAATGACAAAGGGGGAGAAATATATGATAATATATGCATATTGATAGGGGAAGTTACATATATAGTTGTCATTATCAAAAAGGGGGAGAATGTTGAATCACGTTGTATAGCGTTTTGATTATGACAACTATACATGTACACATATATTATTATTAACTAATTTTGTTATGCAGGAAGAAACTCAACAGCAGATTCAAGAGCTCAAACTAAATATTATATGTGTTTAAAGTCTGTTAGTATTAGTATTTAATTGTTAAAATCTTCCTTGGTTATACACACACATGCACGTTTTCAATTTATAAGATTTTATACAAGACATACACAAGGCATAGGCATGAAGCAGAAAACAGACGTCTAAAATTTTTAAATCAGACGTCTGTCTGCTGAAAGAAAAATAAACTTATAACAATATTCAGACATCTGAATATTTTAATTCAGACATCTGAATTTTAATTCAGACATCTGAATTAAAATATTCGGACATCTGAATACTGGCTAAAATAGCCTATTTCTTTGCTGTTTGAGTTTTGTTCAGAAACAGACATCTGAATTTTTTAATTCAGACATCTGAATTTTAATTTAGACATCTGAATTAAAAAAAATCAGACATCTGAATCTAAACCAAAATACACTATTTCCTTTCTGACTTGATTTTTAAAATAAACAGTCATCTGAATTTTATTTTCAGACACCTAAATTCCGAAGAGTTGCATCCTTTAAGAAGAGACACAACTATTTAATCCATATCTCTTCATCAAAACTCTTCACGATCGGTTGTATCTTTTTATATATTATAAATAGAGAATTGCTTAGATGATCTAATCACTGAATTTTATTCTAATTCTCTCTATCTTATTCAAAGCTCACTAAGTTCTAAAAAGCTATCTACTTTTATACTTGAGACTTTTAAACTTCCATATTCCTTCACGCACTTCACGATTATAATCAAGGAAAGATTATTGGAAGGGTGTACTTAATATTCGACAATCCGTGTTATCAAGAACACAAAAGAGTCAAAAATTATTCTGTATTAGTGAAGACCTCTTCAGTGGTTGAGGCAAGAAATCCCGTTCAGTGGTTCGGGTAATTGTGAACCTATTCCTCCGGGTGAAGTGAGGGTTTTAGTGTTAGTGAAATTCCAGAAGTGAGTCTAGGACTGGACGTAGGACAGTGGTCCGAACCAGTATAAATCGACTGTGTGATTTACTACTTACTATTCTATTATATACTCTACATCATATTCTCCATACTACACGATCCTATACCGCTGCATAGCCTCTAACACACCTCATCGACAACATTGAGAAGGGTGGGATCACTCGTAGATTTACCTTTCGGAGGGGCTTCTAGGGATGCATCAATATCTACCACATGTTCTACAACTACAAAGGATGGGTCAAAAGTTCGCTTTGTTCTTGGAATAACAATATTATCCCTTAAAGAGCTACCCGACTCGTCACACTTGGATTTCTTCAATGAGGGGACGATGGTGGTTTGAGCAAGCCTCTTCACGGCTAAAGTGCTAGACCGGCCATAAGCAACAATGATAGAGGTATCCTAAGAAGCTGAGGATCCTAAGCAGAAGAAAGGGTGAATTTAAAAGAAAAGGCAGAGGTTGTCAAGACAAACGAATCGTTCTCGTCTAAAGATACCTGGGCGGAGAGGAGATCCTTGATTAAACACATCAGAACCCGACAATAATCCTTTAGGAACAGGGAATTGGATGAGGGGTTGCCCTAATATCTTCTGCCCAAGAGTGAGCAACCTATACTCGCGGAGTCTGTCGACATTCAAAAGGAACGACCTGCACAACTGCTCTACCGGTGCATTAAAGATGGTGTCAACTACTTGGGCTTCCTCCAGGGTCAAAATCACATCTTTGGAGGGAGCATCTGCAACAAGGAGAAGGTCAAAAAAAAAGAAGGAAACCCACCTTCGTCAATAAATTGTCCTGATATGCCAGATGGATATCGGACAAGGAAATATTGGTCCTCCCACAGCCTAGTTTTACTAATGACATTAGTCCCCCAGATCGACGATTCCGAGGTCTTGGAGAACTGGATCATGTAGCGGATAAGGTTATGACTTAAGGAATGCTGACTCGAAGCAAGCGCTAGAGCCTCCACACACAAAAGGGTCGTATATGTGTTTGGCGAAAGTTGGATTGGAGCAACTTTCAAATCCATCAGAATCTTATATAGAAAAGGGGGAAAGGAAGAAAACCACTATGCCAAATACGAATAGCTGAATATGCAAAGAAACCCTTTGGAGGATTCTTAAGGAAGTCCGGGGAAGCAGCAACCGTGGCATCCACGCCCACAATGCCAAAGTCATCCAATATGGCATTCACGGACTGTTGGGATGTAATCAAGGATGGCTTGGGCGCAAATGCCTTCTTGGGACGGGGGGCCTTGGAATCCTTAACCTTCTACTTATAGGGCTTTTATGAGACATGATCCTACCAGGTAACATCGTTTCATAATAATACGATCAATATGAATATCTCTTACACAAATGCACATACTACTGGAATTATCAATATTACTAAGTGCCATTATACCTCGATTGACAGAGGTCAAGGGGTGAAAACCTAAAACGAACCCAGATAGGGGATACAGAGAAAACGTCTTTTATGCCTTAAGATAACCGTCATGACAATTTTGATGCATAATTAGGATTGCAATTTATAGGAGATATGAAAACACTCACCAATATTCAAACTTGAGTCTTTGAGAAGAAGAAGAATTCGATCGTTTTCTTTTATGAGAACAGCAATCTTGTCTAAGAATTTGATTTGCAGACGACAGACGAGAACGATGAAGGAGAAGGATTTAGGTTCAAATTCAAAGATCAATCTAGGCCGCACAACTAAAAGCCAACCAACGCTTCTGATTGAGGGAGATCTAGGGAGTCTAACATGACACTTTAAAGAAAAGACAAAAATTTGACTTGAGAAGCTGAAAACACTCCTTCACTAAAGGGGGCAATACTACTAAAATCAACATTCGAAGAAATATGGCAGTGAAGGGGTATGGGATGGTCGAAAGCTCGCGAAAGGGCTTAACAGAAAATAGAATCCGGCAATGAAAAAAAAAGCGAGAGCAGGAGGACATAATATGGAAGGCCACCACAACTGGCTTCTTCGCCAAAGTCCGTCCAACAAGACCTTCCGGCAGTATCAGCTCAACGAAAGGCTCTGTGTAAGGAACTACTCTGATCCAGAACCAAGGAAGCCAGAAGCTATAGAACCGACGGACAAAGCCCAAAGGGAAACCTTCAACATATAACCTACCCAAATACTAATACACATAAAGATGACAATTTCGGAGGCACTAACCCGGAAGAATGTGATGGCCACTCAGAACCGGCTCCCGAAGCGTCAGCTACATAACTACCGAAAAGATCACATCTACAAAATAAAAAGAGTGACACCGGAAGCCAGCTTTCAAGAATATAGGATACCAAAAAGGCCCTACCGGAGGGCTAGCCAGAACCCGAACAGGGATTACAGGCTACCCGTGCTATCCTACCTAGTATCGAAAACCGTAGTGGTTTCAACCCGACGACTGTAAACATACACCACGAGGTTGAGCCCCTCCACGTATTCACGATAAATCCGAAAGCCTACATCCGGAATATCATGTCCGCAAGCCTACCTTTAGAAGATGCCCTCGAGAATCCAAGTATCATAACCAAAAGCACCCTAGGCCAAGACTGAAACGACCGACCGAAAGCCTAGGCGGATCTGATAGCCATACGGCAGAAGGGGCCCAAAACCATTATAAATAGGACCCCAGGGATCACATTGGGGAGACCTCGTTTTTTATCACTTACTTCTTGTATCCTCAAAAGAAACTAAGAAAATAATATTAATGGAGGATTCCACTCCATGACATCTGTGTATTTCCATTAAAAGCTTAATGAAAGGAGAATTTCTTAAGAAACTTGCTCTATAAATGTGTACTTTTATTCCTCTAATTGCAACAGTTATAGTTCATTGTCTACTCTACAGATAAGTCTGAGTTTGTATCCATCAACATCCTCAAATGGCGATCAAGCCTCGATCACAGAGTCTAGATCCGATCTGGTGATCCTCAGTGAGCCTACGACTTAGAGCCCTAATATCTCTATTTCCCACTAAGGCCGATCGGGGAAGAGAACCAATCTATCTGATTTTCCCTTAAGATTTGTCCCCGATGATCCACTTCCAGTGTTGACGAAAAATATCGTTAACCACAATTAAATCAACCAAAGCAAAAGTACATGTTTATTCAAAAACACTTCTTGAAACTTCAACTAATCCTAGAAACTACAAAGCCCCCCTAATTTAATACTAGAAAAGCTATATGTAATGAATTGTAGAAAATATAGTTATATTATTTAATACCTACATGTGTATAAGTATATTCCAAGCCTATCAACATACACACATATCAAATCCAACCGGGTCAAACAAGTCAAACAAAGCAATCAAGCCAAACAAGTAAAATAAATTAATCAACCAAGCAAGTCAAACAAATTAATAAAGCCAAACAAGCCAATCAAGTTAAAGTAAATATGTTATATGTTTAATTAATAATCCTATATGTTTCTAAGACAATAGTTCCTCATACAATATACTTGTTATGTGTAGTTGGAAGTTAATATGCAATGTGGTGTGTGCAATATATTGGTTATAATATAGTACGAAATATATGTCATATGCAAAGCAATATGAAATGATATATTTAAATGAAATGCAACTTATGATGTGAATGATTTTGATTAGAAATGCACTGTAATTTATAATAATGATGTATGATATGAAATAAGATGTGTAATGATACTATGCAAAATTATTTGGTGATGATATCTATTTCGGTAAAAGATATTCAAAGTATTATCTTACTGTTATGCATATACATATATATTATAGTTATTTCAGTATATATTAATCTCTAGACTTAGGCTAAGGATACTAATGAAAGAGATTGAAATAATAGTAAAGATAAGAATTAATGGTTATTAAAAAATGCATTTTTGATAAGTAGTAAAATAATCAGAATAATTCTATGATCAATATGGAGTTAAATAATTTTAGTAGTGTGCCTCTTAAAAAAATTGAAAATCTTTTCAAAGGGAATATAAAATTTTGTTTAACATGAAGTAAGCTATTAAAAACCAAATTGGATCTCAACACCAAAGGTACGTAAATCGTGTTGAGTCAACGACTTTTAATGATCGTTTTGATTAATGACGAGAAGAAGCTTCATGATCGACAAAAAGAAGATTCAATGGTGTCATAGGTTAAAAGTTGGTTATTTAGAGTATTTTATGTTAAAATCTATCCTCAAATAATCATACTTCTCATTGCTTTCAAAATTATGCATGAAAACTCGTTTTTACTGTATATTGACAAAAACAGTTCAACATGTTAAAAATAACAGGTCAACCTATTTTTAAATATAACAGGTCAACCTGTTAAAATTAACAGGTCAACAGCTTTTTGAAATAACAGTCAAAAACCTGTCAACCTATTAATTTTTCATGTCGACCTATTTTTGAATTTCATGAAGAGTCATCTTCTTTCTTGAAAAGTTGCATCCATTTCTCTTCATTTAAATCATTTCTTTTGATTGTAACTTTTCACCAACAATTGCAACTTCTCAATTACTATAAATACATCAGTTTTCAATCAATCAAATAACCGAATTTTCTCTCCATTCTCTGATCTATATTGTATTATTCTTAGCATTCTAAAAGCACTCAAAAGCATTCAATTATCATTTGAATCTCCAAGCATATTTAACATACTTGTGATTCAACTCGATAATCCACTTCCAAATCTTTGCAAACGTCAATATATATTTGAGGATAAGATTATAGGAAGGTTGTACTCAATCATTGACTAATCAGGGTTGAAGAAAGAACACATTCAAGGTCAAACTCTTGTAATCGTCTTGTGGGTAAGCTTGTAGCCCGTGAAATCAAGTGGGTAAGCTTGTAGCCCGTGAAATCAAGTGGGTAAACTTGTAGCCCGCAAATCAAGTAGTGTTGTGAACCTGTTCCTCTGGGTGAAGCGAGGGTGTTGTTTAGTGAAAAGCCGAAGAGGAGCTTCGGGACTGGACGTAGGACGGGAGGTCCGAACCAGTATTAAAATCCTGGTGTCGTTACTCTACTTTACTTTATCTACGGCATTTATATTTGTTAGTGATATATTTCTTGTTTGCGAATTTTTACCTGCGTAACTATTGAATAGCTTAAGTTATCACATACATTCCGCATAGCCATATTATAGATCCCGCACAAGTCGTACACAACCGACCTTTTCAAATCGTACTTCACCAATATGGCAAGAATTAAAAGGAGCCACGATCGCAAGTGAAACGTAAAGAATACAGGGATTTTTATAGTGGTTCGATCTAAGCAAGATCTACGTCCACTTTGGTAAAGATTTCCATTAGCAATTCAAGAGTTACAAGCATAGAATCACTCAAAAGTACATTTATCTTCCCTCTTACACAAATATTTCATTCTAATCTATACAAATCAACGAAGAATTAGGCGGATTTCACTAGTGCAAGGAAAATGGTGGAGGATCTTCAATTTCAAAGATACTTGAGGACTTTTGGTGGCTTTCGTGATGAATTCAACGCTAGATCTTCGATTTTAGATGGTAGACAATGTTAGGATTACTTGAAACGACAGAGAAACTAATTTGGCAGCCCTTCAGGGTGGTGGAAATCGATCCCTAAAAGTATGGAGGCTATGGCCTGTGAAGTGGTGAGCTGAAACTTGTATATGCAGGTTGTGGGTCGAACATGCAAGTAATTACAGAAATGCCACTGCCAGCTGTTGATAGTTGTATCCAATTGTTTGTTCAACTCTATGTTCGACTGACCCTGTCTGAACCACTATGTTCGACCGACCCTGGAGATGCTCGACCCTGGAAATGTTCAATCTTGAATATGTTCGACTGACCCTACGGTTGTATGAGTCTTGTTGCGTTTATTTGACACCCGTTCGACCCATCTATGATGTTTGACCTCCTTGTGATGTTCGAGTCTCATAAATGTTTGACTTTATGACGATGTCATCGTGTTCGACCCTGGATGGTGTTCGATCATGATGATGTTTAACCAAATCAAGGGCATGTTTGAACGACCCTCTAGTTCGATCCACATGTTGGTCGAGCCATCGTCCTTCGCAATTTGCAGTCTTGTTCGACCCACACATCATCTGAATGATGACCGATCACTTCTGCAATGTACGACCGACCGTTATGATAAATTTAATCTATTAATATGTGCTTTATCCTATATGGATTAACATTTTCCCCTCAAAGTTTGTAATTTTTCCGATTTGTTAAAATTTACAGGCTTTGAAATGATTAATTATGGCACATCTCGATAGATTAAACTTGGATTCACACGGGATGATCGTACATAGCTTAATTAGTTCGCAGAATGTTTGCAAATATATTAGGTCGAGCAGATATCCTGAGTCAAACAAACAATTTGGGTCGAGCAAGCCATCTTGGTCGAGCAAGTAATCTGGGTCGAGCGTGCCACCTGGGTCGGGTGCGCCATCTGGATCAAACGCGCTTGTTTGTCTTCTCATCATTTATATTGCCTTCAGCTTCCCATTTCTGCACTTCAACTACTTTTCTGAAAAACTCAATTAATGGCGGCCGACTCTTTTACTTAAAATTTCCAACGCCTTAACCTTTCCTTTTTCCAAATTCATTCTCAGATTGGAGTATTAGTCATCGCAAATCGTAGGCTTGATTCAACTTGTTACAATAAATTCGATCAGCTTCGAAGCCGAATCGATCAGCCTTGGATCTTAAACACCGTGCCCATCGCAGGTGATTTTCTCTTCTTTCATCTCGCACTGTTTTTGGATTGAAAATAGTCAAGTCTCGAGCCGATTTGGCATCTGAGCACGGCTTGGATTTTAAGTTGAATTTTTGGAAATGTAATGGTTGCAAATCATGATGTATTTCATTGTATTGGGATGAGGATGTGTATTGGAACTTGTTTAAGGAATTTGAGGCACCCAAAATCCTTTTAATTTTGTTTTGAATTTACCGCACACCAGGTGTTTGATTAAATGTTAAGGACATAAAACCTTGTATATTTACTGACCACCATTTGATGCTGAGCTTGTACTTGCAATGTACCTTAAAATTCACTGCTTGCATATGTCAACTAGTTTATTGCATTCCTTGAAACAATGTTGGCCTTTTGAACCCAATTATCATCGTGTATTATGAATAATACTTGTATTATGGGCTTTTGTTGTGTGAAAGCTTAACATTGATCTGTAGCAATAACTTGATCATGCTGCTTTAACCATAACACAGTTTTTGGTCTATTTTGATGGGTCTGTTCGTCCCAGTGCTACCATGCCCGACCCAGCTGAAGTTTAAGCATGTTCGACCCCTACGGGATTGGTCATGTTCGACCCAACTAAGGCTCGAGCGTGCTCAACCCTAACTGGGTTCGAACATGCTTGATCCCTACGGTGTCAGGCATGTTCGACCCAGCTGAGGCTCGACCCTATCTGGATTCGAACTTGCTCGATCCCTACGGGGTCAGACTTGTTCGACCTATCTGAGGCTCGAGCATGCTCGACCCTATATGGGTTTGACATGTTCGACCCAGCTGAGGCTCGAGCATGCTCGATCCTATTAGATTCAAAGATGTTCGACTCCCATGGGTCGGACATGCTCGTCCCAACTGGAGTTTGAGTGTGCTCGGCCTTGTTTGGGCTCGTGCACATTCGAGTTGTATGGGATTGAACATGTTTGACTTCTAAGCATGATCTCACTTTTTGATTGGAACTTTCTGTTAATTAGTAGACCATCTTGTTATGCTATACTTGTAACAACTAGAATGCTTTCACGTTTTTTAGCGATGATTTTTCTATTGGATGCTCATGCCATTAGCAAGTTAGTTTTGAAGGTTAAAAATATAATGTAGCTTAGATTGAATGATATACTCACATAGGACTTATTTTACTTAGCCACTTAAGGACATTTTCCAAGTGATTATGATCATCCACTCCTTATGATGCTTGGAATTGGTTAACCAATACATGCCGATTACAAATTCCAAACTTCATTTTTAGCATAGTTCTTCCAGTAACCAAGGAAACGCATACCTGCGATTTATTTTAAAACGTAACCGTTCGTGGAGAAATGTTAACCCAATTATAGTTACACCAGAATCCCAAAGAAGAAGCCATATCCGGTGAAGCTGGGAGTTCTGGGCAAGTTGCTGGAACCACATCAGATATTGTCCCAGAGGCAAATGTTAGTCAAAACTTTCCAAAACCTTGGCCACTTTTCCACATACCTCGTGAAAGGCATGAAATAGAACTTTCCTTTAGTTCGTTTCAACAATTGTGTAAGAAATATGGGATTTCAGAAAAGGAAGAAGCCAAATTCCCCGAATAGATGAATTTGCCGACATTCCTCCTACCCGATATGTTGCAGTTAACCGATACATGCTGATGAGTTGGGCAATCCCTCCTTTTAGTCCTTATTTAGAATTATTTCTTCGGAGCTTGGTCATTGCCCCATACCAGTTACCCTCGAATGGTTATTTTTCCTTGATGGTTCTTTATGTATTGTTTATGAGGGTCAAAGACCGTGCGCCTACATTTAAAGATATTTGCTCTCTGTATTCTTTTAAAAGGAGGAAGAAGGATCGTCCCTCAATTCCATCGTCGAGAGCCGGGGCTCCAAGATTATTACTGATTTAGTCGAGAGTGCCCAAGGGTTCCCTAACCAATATTTCTTTGTTCGGTGCCCTGCAAACTTCTATGGTTTTTGGATGGAAGGAGGTGAATATATAGTCTTTTGTTTCATTTCCCCCCTTACTGCAATGCTCAAATCTTTAGTTATATTACATAGATTCCTTCCGTGAATACTGTTTTTTATCAAGCTCTCTTTAATTCCCTAACGGTTGTTCCTGAGAGTGAAAGGAGTAGGAAATTATGGCTCACGGAGGAGTTTCGTCGTCGATGCAACATGCTTTCTCCCTCACGATTGCTAGGAACAGATCCGACGGATAAGAAAGATACTTCTCATAAATCCCCAGCCAAGAAAATGCAAATAAGGAAGTGCTCTGATCTTGTGGGAAGCAGCAAAACTTCTCCCAAATCCAAATTGTCTTTCATTGAGGAGGAGGCACCCAAACAACATGAAGGTAAGAGTCCTTTGGCTTTATCTGATCAAATTGGGAAGGAGGGCACTATCCTGGATCCTGTGGAAGAAACTAGGCAGGACGACGCGGATGAAACTGCTTCGAAAACTGTTTTATATCCGATTAAGGAAAATGAGTAGCCTGAAGAGGCTGGAGTAAGTTCCAAGAATAAGCTAGGCACTGAGAATCGTGATGAGAACCTTGTTATTCACGATAGCCAAGAAGATGGTATTTTGGAAACTTTTAGGAACCTTGGCAATCTTAGCTCAGCTAAGGATATCATTCCATGTGACATTTCATCATCAGTGCCAGTCGAATCAACCGCGAAGGATAAAGCCGAGAAATACTCTTCTCGGGACCCTCATCCAGGGAAAATAGCTGTTGGTATAGGAATTTTCTTAGATGAGCCTCTTGAGATTGGTTCGTTATTAGACGTTCACGAGCAAATTCTTTTTACTTTTACTTACGTTTTACGCTCCCAATACTTTGTATAAGCCCTTCCTATTTTGCCGCAGTACTTTCTAGCTTAAGTACTGAAATTTTGCTCTTTCCCTTTCCCAGGTTTAGGAATGAGATGCTCCCTTGTAGATATCTTTGAACATGGCACCCAGCAATTCGATCCCAAAAACTTCATCAAACCTCGGTCTTCCCAATATTCAAAACATTCACAATATTCACAACCTGCTTATCAGCCTCAACGAATTGGTGATCTCATTGAAACCGAACAGCAAAGGAAGTGGAGGCATGATCATTTTAATATGTTGTAAGCTAAGAGAAGGAAAAAAGAAAAGCTAATGAGGATGAGGGAAAAGAAGAGAGAGAGTAGTGATAAGGGCAAAGGTGACCTCGGGAAGCATCACAAATCGGATAAGCTCCCAGTGCCAGATCACTCAATGTCGGACATCCAAAATACTGGTGATAACAAATCTTTGGCGTCTCCATCGGTCACTTCTACTCCTGTCGACCTTCAAATAATCATGAATAGGCCTCGTTACATCCCCAGACCGGCTGACTTTGGCCTTACCGACCAATTCCCGGGCTAGAATTTAAGAGGAACACGTACCAATCTGGACATATATCCTAATAACAAGCGAGATATTCTTGAGGAATTTGATGGCTTGAAGGTAGTGCGTTCACACAGTTTGATACCATTAAAAGTCAGTTTGGAGTCAAAATAGACAAAATCAAGGGTCATGCCGAGAAACAGTTGAGCGAGTGGTACGCCTTTGCATATGAACATCAACGAGTTAATGGGATCTCCCTTGACCATATTGCAACCTTAGAAAATGATAAAGCTGAGTTTATCAGAGTTATAAAGTCCTAGGGAAAAAACTATTGCATCTTCCGCTCAAAGGGATACAGAGGTAGCAATTTAGAGGCTGAAGTTAACAGGCTTAAGGAGGAGCTTGTGGCTGCAAAGAAGAAGGAGAATACTCTAGTAAATCAAGTCCAAGAGGCTCAATCTGCCCAACAACTTGCAGAGTCCCAGTTGGCCACAGTAAGGAATGCCTCTGCTACTTTCGAGCAAGAGTATATGACTCTCCAGCCCAAGATTTCTTCTCAAAGTCTAGCCCTTGAAGCGCCAACTACCAATGTTAAAGAATACAAATCCAAGGCCGTGGATGCTTATAGGAAAGTCAACATGAAGACTGAAGAAACCTTATTCAAGTTCTATGTTTACGGCGTCATGGGCTGTGCTAGCTTATATTATTCGGGAAAAGACTTTGCTGAGACTTTAGCTCTTGTCTGGGAAGAAGTGCTCAGTATTGACGGGGGCGATCATGGTAAGGAGGATCTTAGAGAAGAGCTCTTAGATGAGAAATCCCGATAGGCCTTAGCTAAAGGATAGATCATATTAAGGGAGAGGCGAGCATTGCTAGGTGAGAAGGTTGGGCCTTCTGGAGGGCAAGCCCAAGATGCAACAACTGCTGATGCCCCTATTCTTCTTGCTAATGTTGAGGCTTCTGGCTCACAAACCCCAACGAATCCTCCTGCTACCTTCAAAGACACAACATTCAAGGAAGACAATATCGAAAATAACTTAGCAGAGGAGCAGAGCCAGGATGATGAAGTTGATGATGATACATATACAAACAGATATGAGGTCGAAGAGCATAGAAATCTTCAGGCCAGTCTTATAGCTGTAGGTAAACTTGAAATCATCGACACTTTGCTATACTTAAACTGCCTATGTCCATCACCTGATACGTCTGCATTTGATGCTCATTGTTCATCTACTTTAGGTCTAATCTCACCATCACCCTCCGCTGCTACAGGAAAGACAATGACGACTGAAGCCATCATAATTGATTCAACTTCGATGTTAGTTCCTCTTGCCCCAGTTTCTACTCCTCCTCCGGGTGATCCATCCCTTCTTGCTTTTAGCACTCCGGGTTCTCAGGATACTCAGATTCCAGCAGTTGCTAACTTAGGTGACAATGAGGATTACATTCTGAGTGGGGAGGATTCTAAGCATACCGGTGAGACCCCTGACAAGGAGACTGAGGACCCGAAACAGCAGAAATCCAAGGGCTTATCAGCTTCAGGACATAAAGGGAGAAAGCATGTCACTCACAAGAAGAAAATTAACTTTATCTTCTCAGGAAAGTCCCAGCGGGCCAAGGAAACAACCAACTAATGCTCCTCCTCCTTCCACTAAGCCTTCTCTGAGGTCAGGTGGCAAGAAGTAGTAGTACTCATGACTTTGTTCTTGTTTCTGATTATTGTATTCAAACCAGTTGTACATGCGGGTGCTGCCCCTCGCTCACTACTTTTTTGCTTGTTACTTTATGCACATTTATGTCTGATACTTTTGCTCCTGACTTGTGATTCTATGATCTAGTTTTGTGTTGCTGAAATGAAACTGTGTTCTGCTTACTGTATTTAAGCTTTTACTTTTAGCTTTGTCATACCTTCTTGTTCTGCATTCCACACCTGTTCTCTTTTCATACTCACAACACAAATTCCCTTATATTACAAGCCATTTGTTATTACATTGTTTGACATTAAAATGACCTCGTGGCACATTTTTATAAATAATGATTTTTCAGATGTAGCCATGGATCATTATAGCTGGATTTTCTTGACCAATTTTCTAAATTTCCTTTGTTCTGACTGGGGTAATACCTGAGACATTTTTCCCATGGCTAACTACTTCTGTGCTTGTCACTGTATCGAAGTTCCCAATTTTTCCTTAGACATTTCAAGGGATTCAACTTTGTCGGTCAGAGTAATCCTTGTAGATGCTAAGCCTTTAATGTAAAGCTGTGATGAGTTTATGGTATGTTTAAATGAGTATTATTAAATTTCTTTAATGCTTAATGTGGTGGCAATGCCCCCATACCAAAAAATTTCACGGACTTTGAAAGTTGGGCATGACATTTGTGATCGATTTCATTTGGAATCCCCTAGTCATGTGTTTTTTCCATTTTAAAATTTCCTGGCATGATCATGATCAAGGGTTTCTGGTCTAGTCGATCCAGCTCATACCTTTTTTATGAAGATGAATTTTTGTTTTTGTGCCCCTGCTTGAAAGGTCTTATATTTTTCGTGCCTCTGAAGAGGTCTTCGTAAATCCGTTATTCGTTGTGACAAAATAATTCAGCCACTTATAGAATTTGTCGGATGCCTTTGAAAAGATCTTTGGGTCCGTCACTAACCGAATTTGGAATACCCAGCTTATGATCGGATGCCCCCAAAGGGGTATTTAATGTCTGTCAATAACTGAATTTGGAAGATCCAGCATCAGTAACTGGGTTTGGATGACCCAGCATCTGATCGGATGCCTCTGAAGAGGTCTTTTGAAGCCCAAGGTTTGTCGTAATCGCCCCATGTATTAATGACACTGACAATCGACTGGGTGCCCCTCTGGGAGGTCTTTGGTTTAGAAGCCCAGTGTTTATCGTAATCGTACCATGTATTAATGGTACTGACGATCGACTAGGTGCCCCTCGGGCAGGTCTTTGGTTTAGAGTTGCATCGTTTCACGGGGCGGACGCTATCCCATTTATCGGTTTTATCACGATTTGTTAGAACTAGGGTCATGGACCTTGCAATTAAGAAGGTGCCCCTTCGGTGACACTCATAACTTTTCTTGCAGTCTGAACGCCATCATTTGACTGTTTAGTTCCTGGTGTCCCTTACTTGTAATGTAGTGCTCCACACCTTCGTATTTGTTGTGAATGATGTTTTGAGCATCGAGCAATGGGCGTTTGAGTTATCCCAATCGGGATGTGCTGTAATGGTCACCAGGCTTTACTAAGTTATGAATGTGTCGACGTTCTTTTGGGGGACCTGCAATTAAAATCGAATGTTAGCAACTTGTAAACAAGAATTTGCAAACTTACAATTTAGGCAAGCAAAGTAATTTCTTTCATCAATATGTACAAAGTTTGTAACAATGTTGCATGGTATTTACAATGTATGTCGTTGATAACTTTTCAAAATATATGAAAGAAATATTAAGCAAAGTAGTGGCGGAGGTGTATGTTGTTCAAAGCTCTCGGAAGTTGGACCCCATCCGTCGTTTTCAGCTCGAATGTGTCATCTAAGAATTTTCAGCTTATCATATACGGTCCCTTACAATTGGGTCCAAATACTCCATTTCCTGTCATGATTCTCTTCAGAACAAGGTCCTCAACTTAGAAGGTTCTCCATTTTACCTTAGCATTAAAATGACGATCTATCCTTCCCTGATGTGCAACAATTCTGAGTTCATCTTCTTTCCTTTTTTCTTTAAGCAAATCGAGTGCTTCGATCTACAGTTTCTCATTCTCTTCTCGATTGAAATGGATTCTTCGATGAGTGGGAAATTCCATCTCCACCGGGATCATAGCCTCGGATCCAAACGCAAGTGAGAGCGGAGTGTGCCTGGTCGCAGTTTTATGAGTTGTGCGATACGCCCATAGTGCAAGAGGAAGCTCATCTACCCAATTACCTTTAGATTTCTCGAGGCTCTTTTTGATGGTTGACTTTAAAATTTTGTTTATTGCTTCGACTTACCTGTTGGCCTGCGGATGAGCGACGGCAGCAAAGCTCTTCCTGATTTTGTATTTAGCACAGAAATCTAAGAATTCACTGGTTTCAAACTGAGTTCCATTATCGATGATTATTTTCTGCGATACTTCAAACCTGCAAATGATGTTCTTTAGGACAAAGTTGATCACTTTTTTTGAAGTAATAGTAGCTAATGGTTTAGCTTCAGCCCATTTAGTGAAATAGTCAACTGCTACTATTGCATACTTCAAACTTGATTTAGCTGTAGGCAATGCTCCAATTAAATCTATGCCCCGGACGGCAAATGGCCATAGGTTGACCATTTGAGTCAGTTCCGTGGGAGGTGCTCTCAAAATCTTTGCAAATCTTTGGCATCTATCACATTTATTAACATAGGTCATTGCATCCACGTTCACATTGGGCTATAAGTAGTTATATCGCAGAATTTTCTTTGCTAGTGTTTAACCGCTTGTGTGACCTCTGCATTCTCCCTCGTGTAATTCTACTAAGATTGCTCTAGACTTCTCTTTGGTTACCCATCGCAGTAGTCGCATGGAGAAACCCCGCCTATATAACCTTCCATCTTGGATAAGGTATAATGGAGTTTTGCGCAATATTTTCCTCCGCTTTTTCGGCTCTTCTAGAAGTGTTCCATTAAGGATATATTCTTTGATTGGGGTCATCCAGGATATAGGTTTTTCAACTGTCTCCATGATCCAATCGATATCCACTTCTTCAATAGTAGTTCAGTAGTAGTGGTTGAAAGGACTTCGACAGGTATTAGACCCAACAACTGTGCATCTGAGGAACTGGCGTATTTAGCGAGAGAATCTGCCTTTGAATTTTCTTCCTGGGAATATGAGATATAATGTAGTAGTCAAGGTTGTTGAGAAGTTGCAAAGCTTTGGTAAGACAAGGAGGAAGGTTTCCGACTTTGTTTTGGAATTCTTTGCGGACCTGACATACCACTAGCTGAGAGTCACTGAGAATTTGCAAGGTTTTCAGATTCAGCTCTTTCGCTATTTTCAGCCTTGTTATCAATGCTTCATATTCGGCCTCATTATTAG
This sequence comes from Allium sativum, assembly GCA_030737875.1. Lineage (NCBI taxonomy): Eukaryota > Viridiplantae > Streptophyta > Magnoliopsida > Asparagales > Amaryllidaceae > Allium > Allium sativum. The sequence goes on along the minus strand of CM060926.1, from coordinate 6,588,656 downwards.
TTGATGGGAATTCCAGTCTTAAGGCATAACATAAGGAATGGCCATTAGGAGTTTCTAGGACAATTCCGGCTCCTGAACAGTAATCATTTCTGGATCTGTCGATGTATAGCTTCCAACTAGGCACCGTCTTTGCTGGTTCTTCTGCTCCTTTCCCCCTATCCATGAACTCAATGATAAAATCTGCTAAGGCTTGCCCAATAATAGATTTTCGAGGATGATAAATGATGTGATATTGGTTGAGCTCTATGTTTCACTTCAATAATCTCCCCAAAGTTTCTGGGTGGAAAAGGACTTGTCGTAGCAGTTGGTCGGTGAGAACCTTTATAGGATGGACTTAGAAGTATGGTCTTAGCTTCTTTGAGGCAATAAGAAGACAATACGGAAGCTTCTCCAATTTAGGATAGTTTATTTTTGCCCTAGCAAGCATTTTATTGATATTGTAAACTAGCCATTGAACCTTGGCATCTTCCTGGACAAGTGCAGCGCTTAATGCATGAGACGAGACAACCAGATATAGGAATAGTTCCTCTCCATCTTTCGGCTTTGACAACATTGGTGTTGATTCCATGTGCTTGATCAACTCCTTGAAGGCTGTTTGGAATTCAGGAGTCCACCAGAAATCCTTCCTTTCTTCAAAGCATCGAAGAGTGGAATGCACCGATCCATGGCCTTTAAAATGAATTGGTTAAGCACAGCTACTTTCCCATTTAGGCTTTGAAGCTCTTTCTTTCTCCTTGGAGCGCGCATCTCCCGTAAGGTTGTGACTTGAGAAGGATTTGCTTCATTGCCTATGGCGTTGACTATGAATCCAAGAAACATTCCCGATGCAACTCCAAATGAGCTCTTAAGAGGATTTAGCTTCATCCCATACTTTCTGAGGATATGAAACATTTCGGCCAAGTTTTTAAGATGGTCCTCGGCTTTCTTCGATTTCACCAGCATATCATCCACATCGACTTCCATTGTATTCCCAATCTAGGATTTAAACATGGAGTTCATAAGGCGTTGGTACATTGCTCCTATATTTTTTAGTCCAAACGGCATGACTTTGTAGCAATACAGGCTTTTATCTATTATGAAACTCGTGTTTTCGGAGTATGCGTCCACGAAAGATAATAGTTCGTGCCCTGCTGTTTCATCAACAAGTTGATCAATAATGGACAACGGAAAACTCTCTTTAGGACATGCCTTGTTGAGGTCTGAGTAGTCTATGAACACCCTTCATTTGCCGTTGGACCTTTTAACAAGGACCGAATTGGAAACCCATCAGGATATGTGGATTCTCGTATGAAGTTATTCTTGAACAACCTATCCACTTCTTATTTTTAATGCTATAGATCTTTAGGGTCCTTGAACTCGTCTTTTTTGCTTTATTGGAGTTAAACTTGGATTAGCATTCAACTTATGCACTATTACGTCACATGAAATTCCACACATATAGGAATGTGTCCAAGCTAAAACATCTAATTTGCTTTTAAAAACAAGATTAATTCTTTCTGCAACTTTAGGCCCAGCTGAGAACCTATTTTCAAGACTCTGTCGGGATCTTTGTCATGCACTGGGATAGAGATTGTGGCTTCAGCTAGTGCTGCTCTTTTTTCCCCATACTGGCTTGCCTCGGGTCCATTTCCTTCTAAGCTCCGTTGTGCTCGCCAGGATGAGGGCCCCGCCCCAATTGCTATAAGGAGGAGTCATGAATGTGGACCGGAGCCTCCACATTCCACATTCTTATTTGTTTCCTTCTTCATAGCTTCAACCAGCTCTGTCATATAGCATTCCCTTGCTGCCTTTTGGTCACCTTTAATCACGCCGACTCCATTTTCAATAGGGAATTTCATAATCAGGCACCATAGAGCCATTGCAATCCTAATGCGGCAAGAGATGGTCTCCCGAGGAAGGCGTTATAAGCCGAAAGCTCATCGACTATGACAAAATCTTGCTTTATGGCAACCTTTTTCTTTCCTACTCCAAGTTTGATGAGCAGGTTGATGACGCCAATCGGTTGAGTGGGTTACTCCATGAACCCATGGATTTGTGAAAATGTGCGTGTACGTGCTAAGTATAATACACACACGGATTGTGTAATATGACAAACAATATTCGAGTATAAAGTAATAGATAATCACATAATTGTATAATAGTGAATGCAGTAAAAATAGAAAAATCACACCAGGGATTTTTATACTAGTTCGGAGCACCGTCCTATGTCCAGTCCCAGACTTATATCTGGATTTTCTCTAATCAACAACCTCACTTCACCCGGAGGAACCAGGCATACAACACCCGAGCAGCCGAACAGGATTTCACGCCTCTCACAACACAAGGACTTCACAACTTGCCTCTCACAACACGAGGACTTCACAAATTTCCCCTCACAACACGAAGGACTTCACACAAGATGAGTAGACTTGTAATTTGACAATGTGTGTTCTTAATAACACGAATTTGTCGAATCTTGTACACCCTTCATATAATCTTATCCTCAAATAGAATTTGAATTTGTGAAGATTTGGAAGATGATATTGTTTTAAATCAAAAGAATAATATATAGATTCTAGGATTCAACAGCGATATAAGAAGATTATGAGCGTTTGAGTGCTTTGAATGATCAAGAATGAAATCAACAATAGATAGAAAGAAATTAGTTATTAGTAATGATGATTTCATGTTGTTTTCATAGAGGATAAAGAGGTGCAACCATTAGTGAAGAGAAGTATTGAAGAGAAATGATATTTGGTGAAAGGTAAAGGAAGCAACTTTTGATGAGAAGAGATGTCTGTTTGAAGAGTTGCTTTCAGTTCGAAAATCGTTCGACAGGTCAAAAATAACCAGTAGACTGAATTTTGAAATATATATACGTTACATATATGTGTGCATTCTCCCCAGAAACGGTCGACCGCCTATATTTAAATCGGTCGACCGGTTTCTGGAAATATGCACAATAGATGTGCATTCATATATATACATATATATATATATTCACAATATAGAGGTATATGATTATTTGAGAATATATTTTAACATTTATAGCACGGCTAAACCACTAAATAATCAACCTCTAACTTACGTTATCATTGATTCTCTTATTTTTGTCGATCATGAAACTTCTCCTTGTCATTAATCAAAATGCTATAAATTCCTTGACTCAACATTCTCCCCCTTTTTGATTGATGACAACATAGCTCTGAATATATTGCTAAACTCCCCCAGTATATGTACTCCCCCTGAAATATATTAAAAATGTACAAAAAATATTGTTAGTCGCATTTTTCTCCCCCTTTGTCATCGACAAAAAGGAGTAGTTAAGACATACATCCCATAAAGTAGATATAAAATATTAGGATTGTAGCATACAATACAAACCATACATACCCAACCAAGTCATATAGCTAAGAGTTAGTACGTACAAACCCAAAATAAAATACAGCACTACTTATGTACAAGTGCTGATTTAGGTCTTAATATAATGTTCATACTACCATTAACGAGTGATTGAAAGAACTAGTGAGATGGTGAATCGGATTGAGTCATATCCCCTTCTTCTTCTTTGTCTCCTTCTTCTTCCTCGTATTCTTCCTTAGTTTCAGTTGTTCCACGCCCACGTCCAGTACTCGTTCCTGAACTTGTGCCTTCCTATGAAGTTGACCATGTAAAAGTAGGAGGCATTGGACGTTTTCCTGGGTCTTTTATATGCGTAGAGGAGGAAGATGCTCCAGAAGATATTGCATCCCAAAGTATACCAAAGAAAGACTTGAGTTTTGAAAAGCGTTTGTCAAGTTTTGTATTTAAATGATCAATTTTATTGTCCGTACGTTTAAGCCTTGCTTCAAGAAGAAATTGATTTCGTGCGATTTGATCAAGCGAATCTTTTGTCGAGGAGGATGGTTGAAGAAGCCTAACCTCTTCCGGTTTCGGTTTAGCAGGCGGTGAAGAAGCACCTTCTTGGTGACTTTGTTCCTGATAACGTTCGAAGGGCATAATACTTAAACATAGTTCTGGAAGCTTCATTCTTCTCTTCGTTGCTTTGTTGATACATTTTTGTTTAGAAACTTTTGATTTGGGAGATTTGAGACCACAATCAAGTATAAGCCGCATGATATATTCATTCTAGAATAAATGTGGTCGATTACGTTCATTTACGAGTAAAATCTCATCAAAGACCATACTTATCCAATTGATTTGTATAAGTTGCTTCCTTTACCAAATATCAAAGACCATACTTATCCCTGGTGTGATTTTTCTATTTTTACTGCATTTACTATTATACAGTTCTGTGATTATCTATTACTTCATACTCGAATATTGTTTGTCATATTACACGATCCGTGTGTGTATTATACTTAGCACGTACACGCACATTTTCAATTGGTATCGGAGCACCGTCCTACGTACAGTCCCAGACTTCTATCTGGATTTTCACTAATCAACAACCTCACTTCACCTGGAGGGACCAGGTATACAACACCCGAGCAACCGAACGGGATTTCACGCCTCTCACAACACAAGGACTTCATAACTTGCCTCTCACAACACGAGGACTTCACAACTTGCCCCTCACAACACGGAGGACTTCACACAAGATGAGTAGACTTGTAATTTGACAATATGTGTTCTTAATAACACGAATTTGTCAATTCTTGTACACCCTTCCTATAATCTTATACTCAAATAGAATTTGAATTTGTGAAGATTTGGAAGATGATATCGTGTTCAAATCAAAAGAATAATATATAGATTCTAGGATTCAATAGCGATATAAGAAGATTATGAGCGTTTTAGTGCTTTGAATGATCAAGAATGAAATCAACAATATATAGAATAGATAGAAAGAAATTAGTTATTAGTATAGATGATTTCATGTTGTTTTTATAGAGGATAAAGAGTTGCAACCATTAGTGAAGAGAAATGATATTTGGTGAAAGGTAAAGGAAGCAACTTTTGATGAGAAGAGATGTCTGTATGAAGAGTTGCTTTCAGTTCGAAAATCGGTCGACAGGTCAAAAATAACCAGTAGACTGAATTTTGAAATATATGTACATTACATATATGTGTGCAAGTTTATTGTGCAGTCTGCCCAGAAACAGTCGACCGCCTATATTTAAACCGGTTGACCGGTTTCTGGCAATATGCACAATAAATGTGCATTCATATATATACATGACTCAACAATTTTATTCTGACAAGCTCTCACGTCATCCATAGAAAGATTCATCTTGTTGAATGCATTAATGAAAAGGACATTGACAGATGCCCCACTACCCACCAAGACTCTTCTGACTAAAGCTGGGCGCAGACCGATGGCAATAACCATGGGATCAACCGTTGGTGTTAACAATTCGTTTGAATCCCTATCTCTGAACACAACATCGTCCCATGAAGTCTTTGACATTTTTGTGGGAAAGGAATTGTTCGCGATCATGAGTCCTTCTTCATTAGGAAGGCTCTTCATCTCTCTAGTATACTTCACGATATCCCCTCAGCTTCGTCCGGCTAGGTGGGGTCGTCCTGAAATCATGTTGATGATTGGTCTTAGAATAACATCAACAGGAGCATTCTCACTTTGTCCAGGCTGTCCCGCAGATGTTCCTTGCCCTTGGGCGACCTGAGTATTCTGCGTATTTTTCGTATACTACTGGAGCCTATTCTTCCTTATTAACTCCTCAATTAATCTCTTTAGATATCTGCATTCATTTGTATTGTGGCCCGGTTGGTTGTGGAACCAACAAAACCTTCCTGACTTTATTGCAACACCACTGACTTTTACCTTCTTTGGCGTTGGATATTCCTCGGTATCCTTAGTTTCCAGGTAGATATTTTCCACGGTATAGTTGAGAGGAGTCAACTCAGAATTCTTAAAGAAGTGGAGTTTCTTGTTAGCTCAGTTATCTTTTCCGTCATTGCCCCTTTTCTGACCACCAGAATTCTTTTGTCCATTCTGTACATTAACATCCTTCTTCTCAGGTTGTGCACTACATTCAAGAATGTCTAGGGCATAGGATGGATCCTCATCAACACTCATGTATTCTTCATCTTTATCGAATAGTTCCTCGAGTGTCATTGGTTTTTTCTTTTTGATCCATTGCCCAAACTTGGTATTTTTACATATAGCTCCCTTCAAAGCCATCAGAACCAGTCGGGTTAATGATTTACAACTTCAGCTGTAGCCGCATTGAAGCGAGTGAGAAAGCCTTAGTGGATTCTCCAAGTCTTTGCTCAAGCTTGTTTATTTCCATGACATCCTGCACCTTAGTGGCATGGAGCCTGAACTGCTCTCTGAATAACTTGGCTAAGGTAGCAAAATCATCCACAGACTTTGGTGGCAATTTTGTGAACCAGAGAGAGGCTTCCCCTTTAAGATAAGTTGGGAAGTAAAGATAGTTTAGCTCGTTTATGGCCCTTGGCCCATCCATGTGTTGGTCATACTTGAATAGAAACACATTGGGATCATCAGTTCCAATATAAGCTTGCATCATTGGAGATTTGAACTTTTTTGGATATGGAACCATCTTGATCCTCTTCGTGAGTGGGGTTTTTGTAGGAGCAAACCCCCGCTCTTTCTCATCATCCTGCTTGTTCTAGCTTTTCTCCATGATCTTGTAAATCATTTCCGATATGCGCTCCTCCTTATTGTGCTAGTCCACGGGGCGGACCCATCCTCCTTACCGGATGTCTGCCTAAGAAAACGGTCACGGTTTGGATTCCGGGGCTCTGGGCCTCCATCTTGAGGAGGTGTCCCTTTGGTGGAACCAAGCACTTGTTGAGAAGTTGATTTACCAAAATGGTCGTGGGTAGGCGGTTTTACTTTCTTATGATTAGGATTGTTAGGATCTGCAACCTCCTGAACAGAATTTTCTCGGTTTGGACTTGATGAAGAGGGACTTGTATCTTCTATATGAGTAGTCTGAGTAGATTTAGCATGGGCGGCATTCATGGTAACTTTTGCCGTAGCGGCCTGCATGGCAAACATAGACTCAAGTTTTTCAGCATGGCATTGTTTGCAATATCCATTTGACTTGTTAAACCCGTAACAACTTCATCCAACTCCTTCCTTGTCACAGCCACCCCAGCCCTAGAAGATTCGCCAACTTTAAATTGGTTGGTGGCGGTGTGGCATTGTTGGTAAAGTTATCAGTCTCTTCGACGGTTTTACTAGTAGTCTTCTTCGATGGTTTACCCATGATTTCGGACAAGGCTCTGAATTTTAATGAGAATTCGTCAATTGGCCTAGATCGTAGAATTGTAGGATCTATGGTAGAAGTAGGCTTAGAACTCTGATGGTAAACTCTTAAGGTTGAGGGAAGTGTGAAGAAGGAGATGCGAACGGGCCTCGTGGTGGGCGCCAAATGTTAAAAACCAAATTGGATCTCAACACCGAAGGTACGTAAATCGTACTTCACCAATATGGTAAGAAATTAAAAGGTTCCACGATCGCAGTGAAATGTAAAGAATACAAGGATTTTTATAGTGGTTCGATCTAAGCAAGATCTACGTCCACTCTGGTAAAGATTTCCATTAGCAATTCAAGAGTTATAATCTTAGAATCACTCAAAAGTACATTCATCTTCTCTCTTACACAAAGATTTCATTCTAATCTATACAAATTAGCGAAGAATTAGGCGGATTTCACTAAGTGCAAGGAAAATGGTGGAGCATTTTCAATCTCTAAGATACTTGAGGACTTTTGGCGGATTCCGTGATGAATTCAATGCTAGATCTTTGCTTTGAGATGGTAGACGATGTTAGGATTACTTGAAATGGGAGAGAAAGCAATTGGTAGCCCTTCGGGGTGGTGGAAATCGATCCCTAAAAGTATGGAGGCCATGGCCTATTTATAGAAGAAGTTGGAGTGAAGTGGTGAGATGAAACAAGTATACGCAGGCTGTGGGTCGAATATGCAAGTAATTACAGAAATGCCACTGCCAGCTGTATCAAATTGTTTGTTCAACTCTATGTTCGATCGACCCTGTTCGAACTACCATGTTCGACTGACCCTGGAAATGCTCGAACCTGGAGGTGTTCAATCCTGAGGATGTCCGAACGACCCTACGGTTGTATGAGTCATGTTGTGTTTATCTTACACCCGTTCAACCCATCTATGATGTTCGACCCCCTTGTGATGTTCAAGTCTCGTAAATGTTTGACTCTGTGACGCTGTCATTGTGTTCGACCCTTGTACCTGTTCGACCCTGGATGGTGTTCGATCCTGAAGATGTTTAATCAAATCAAGGGCATGTTCAAACCACCCTCTGGCTCGACCCACATGTTGCTCGAGCCATCGTCCTTCACAATTTGCAGTCTTGTTCGACCCATACATCATCTGAGTAATGATCGACCACTTTTGCAATGTACGACTGACCCTTATGATAAATTTAATCTATTAATATATGCTTGATCATGTATGGATTAACATAAACTATTTTGATATAAACATATATATATATACACACACACACTCTAATTAAAAGAACTTAAAATTTAATTTATTATGAGATATACATCAATTTTTTGATACAAATCAATTTTAAATTTCAAATTTTAGAAATCAAAACATATAAATTTGCTAAAGTACCATTTATATGTTAAAACTTTAAAAGAAATTTGTTAAAAAAAATTGATGAAATCTAGTAATATAACTATAAAACAATAACTCCTTATATTTAACTACGAATTTGAAATATATACTAAGTTTAATTAATCTTATTAAGAAATCAAAATAGTATTAAGTTAAAAATAATATTTGATATAATGTAACCCAAAATTGTTATGAAATTTTATGAAAAATAATTTAAACTATGTATGTTTAAACTTCATATATAAATATACATATATTATAACAATATCATATATATAATACATAATTTCCTCTAAAATGGCGGACGATGTTCTGCCGAATACATCATCTACACAAAATCCAAACACGCAATCGATAAATCCAATAATATCGGAAGTAGATCTGGGAGTTTTAGATGAATCGGAGAGAAGATCGAAGAGGATTCTACATCTCTTCACTTTGTTAAACCTCTGGGGTCGCATGTATTCATATCAGAAGATACTTATAAAGCTTCAGCTGATTCATGGATAAATACTTTGGATATTCTCACAGTAGATTTCAGGATTCCAGTGGTGAAGTTGAAGGATTACATAGTGAAAGTATGGAAACCTAAAGTTAATTTCCGTGTTCATATAGCTCCGAGGTTTCATTATACTGTTCAATTTGAACAAGTGTTCGACTATTTGTCAGTAAGTAGAACTTCAACGTATTCATATTTTGGAAGATTAATGATGGTTAATAAGTGGTATCTTGGGTATGACTTCGAATGTTTTAATGCTAAAACAGTACAGTTTTGGATTAAGTTGCATAATATAGATATGGAAATGTGGTCTAAGAAATTTCTTTTGGTTATCACTAGTTTTATTGGGAATCCGATTCATTTAGATGAGAACACAACTAGTAAGAAGATAACCAGATATGCTAGATCACTAGTGGAAATTGATATGGAACCCAAATAGGTTGATAAAATTCCTATTAGACTTTTCAATGGAGTACAGAAGGACACTAATGTGGAATATGAATATGTTTCGTTCAGATGTGAAGTATGTAATAGATTTTGTCATAAATCTCTTGTGCACAAGGTTTCTAATAAGCCTGATTAGGTTGAAAAACAGAACACTGATAATGTAGGGAAGTCTAGCATGGAAAATCAAATGGGTTCAAATGAGGATGGGAAAGAAGATAGTAGGGAAATTTTCAATGAAGAAGGGGATTTAGATTTTCTTAATTCAGGGTTGCCAAAAGACTTAATGCAAGATGATTTGGGTCATGTGGTTGATCACTTGACTGAAGAACGTTCTAGTGATGATCTTCAGGATGTGTCATCTGGGGTAATAGCTAATACTAACTACTTAGCTAATCTAAAAGGTAAGAATAAGATCACTAAAATCACTCCTCCTAAAAGGCCTCTGAAGAGTAACACTGCTATTAAATGACGATTATGACATGGAATGTCAGGGGGATGAATGCACCTTTGAGAATGGGTGATGTTTTGTCCCTTTTGACAAAATACAAGCCAACTTTGGTTGGTTTGGTAGAAAACAAGTTAAGTAGTGTTAGTTTGGCTAAGTTTCGTAGATTAATTCCAAGGGGATGGGAATTTATACCTCGTGATGTCATTGAGTATTCTAGACGGATTTTATTGTTATGGAACTCTGAAGTTTGGCCAATTTATGTTATGTCATCTTCCTATCAACATATATATGTGCATGTTGTTAATAAAGAGGTATTGGCTCTTTGTTTTACTGTTTTATATGCAGGTAATAGCTACCAGGAGAGACAAGTTTTGTGGCAACATATTGTGAATGAAGCAGAACAGGTTGATGAGGAATGGGTTATAATGAGGGATTTTAATAATTCTACTTCACATTCAGATAAAAAAGGGTGGTCTTCCAGTGCCATTTCAACATATCAGAGCCATCAAAAACTGCCTTATTCAGTCAGGTTTGATTGAAATTAAAGCTGTGGGTTTTAATTATTCCTAGAGAAGAAGTGGTACTGCAAATAATATAGATAAATTTCTTGTTAATCATATGTGTTTGCATAAGTTTACCGACATGAAAGCTATATCTCTGTCTCAACTTTCAAGTGATCATAACCCTTTGTTACTTGATTTAATTCCTACGTCTAATGGTAAAGGGTTCCCATTTAGATATTCTAATGATTGGCAGTATAAAATGGGTTATGAGGAGTGTATTCACAAAGGTTTGCAAACTAGAGGTTGGGGCTTTGCTAGTTATATATTTTAGCAGAAGATAAATGCTTGCAAATTAGAGCAGAAACAGTGGAATAGAATTAGACTAAAGGATAACGGCTTAATTAATGAGGCAGAAAAAAATTAAAGAAAGGGAAGCTATATCAGATGCTAATCCAGAGAACATAGAATTATATGAGAGTTTGATGGAGGCTAAGAAAGTATTGATGGTGCAAAAGCAAATTAAATTTTGGAGTTTTAAACAAAAGACTAAAGTGGCATGGTTGCAAGATGGAGATACTAATTCGAAATTCTTTCATTCCAAAATGTCGACAAGGAAATTTGCAAATCATCTTAAAGCTTTGATAAATTCAGAAGGTGATTTAATTTACAAGGCTGAAGAAGTGGCTACGGAATTAATTGATTATTACAGTGCATTATTCAATGGGGAGAAGATTAAAGAATTTCCTTTCTTTCAATCAATTTCTACTATTAACTCTCAAGGTCAGCAGGTACTTTTAAATCCCATTACATTAGATGAAGTGAAATGGGCAGTTTATTCAGTGCAAATTGATACAAGCCCGGGTCCAAATGGGTTCAATTCAAAATTTTATATCTTACATTGGGAAGAGATAAAGTTTGATTTGTTAGCAGCAATGCAGGATATGTTTCAATCAGCAAAATTACCAAAGAATGTGAACAATACTATCATAACATTAATTCCAAAGGTAGACAGACCCACAGAGATATCACATTATAGGCCCATATCTTGTTTCAATTTGTATTATAAAAATTTTAGCAAGATTTTGTGCAGAAGGATAAAGTGTTTTCTACCTCATATCATCTCATCAAATCAGAGTGCATTTGTACCTTCAAGATCCATTGGAGAGAATATTTTGTTAGCACATAAACTGCTTAGAGACCATAAAAAGAAGGGAGTAAGGGAATTCTGTGTTAAGGTGGATATTCATAAAGCTTATGATATGATTAGTAGAGAATCTATCTTCCGTTTAATGTCTGTGAAAGGATTTCCAGTTCACTTTGTCAATATAGTATACGAATGCATCTCTACTCCCACTTTCTCGTTTATGATTCAAGGTGTCCCTTGTGGTTTTATTAAATCAAACAGAGGAATTCGTCAGGGTGATCCTCTATCACCATACCTCTTTACAATTTCCATGGAATATTTTATGTTTTGCATGAATGAAGTTACTCTGCAAAAATTGTTTGAGCTAGTACACAAGTTTGAGCCTTCAGAGTCACACTTAATATATGATGATTTAGTTGTGTTTGGTAACTGTACTCCAGGGTGTGCAAATGCTTTGAGTAGCTGTTTTGACAAATTACAAAGGTATAGTGGTTTGACAATTAGCAGTTTGAAGACGAAGGTATATTTCAGTTCTGATTCTTATAACACTGGAAAGATAACATCAATTTTAGGATTTCAGACAGGTCATTTGCCAGTAAAGTATCTTGGTGTGCCTTTATCATCAAATTACATACATTATAATGACTGTCAAGCTTTATTAAGCATAATCCAGAGTAAGATACAAGCATGGGATGCCAAATTCCTCTGTTTTGCTGGAAGAGCTGAATTAATCCAGTCTGTGATAACTCCAACCATTCTTTATTGGCTGTTTGTATACCAGTTGCCAGAATATGTACTCGAAAAGTTAAATATCATGTGTCCAGATTTTTTTTTGGAGGACATGTACATAAAGTAAGTTGGATGAAGCTTTGTACTCCAAAAAGTGAAGGAGGAATTGGGCTGAAGTCACTTGCTGATCTTAAAAAAGCTGCGTGCATCAAGATGATGTGGAAGTTCATATCAGGTACATCATTGTGGAATAGATGGATGAAAGCAAAGTATTGCTCCTGAAAACAGTTTGGACTATGAAAGTGGACAATAATTCATCTAGCACTTGGAAAGCTATCTAGAGACTGAGAAATGAAGGTAAGCAATTGTTCAATAAAGTAATTATTAATGGATCTTCTACTCTGCTTTGGTTTGAGCCATGGGTGAACTATAAATGTCTGGTTGACTTGGTTGATTCATCACGATTTCAAGCTATTGGAAGATATAATGAATTGGTGGTTGGAGTTATAGTTGATCCAAATAAGCATGCCGGAACAAGGGAAGTGTTTCATCAAGTTAAGGAGGTAAAAGTGAATAACAATTTTCAGAATGACTGCTATGAATGGTGTGAAGGAGGTGTATTTACTTTTCATAAGGGATGGGAGTTTGCGAGGGAGAAGCATGAATGTGTGCCATGATATAAGGTGATATGGCACAATAGGAATGCTAAGAGAATATCATATATTGTGTATTTTTCTTTTAGCAATAGACTTTATACTAAGGACAGGATGATGAAATTTGGGATGATAAACGAAGCTTGTTGTGTGTTATATGGTAGAGAGGAGGAAACAGTGGAGCATGTATTTTTCAAATGTGAATATGCTGAATTTATCTGGAGGATTTTAGCAAGTAAGTTGGGTATTATGATAGAGGACTGTGTTTCTTTAAGAAAAGAGGCAATGAAAATTTTGAATCAGTTTAAATACAAGGATCAAATGCTTGATATTGCATGTGGAGTTTTTACAGCAGTCGTATATCATGTTTGGTTGGAAAGAAATTCAAGATTTTTTAACAGCAAAGTTGTGTTGAAATAGATGAGGCTACATATGATTGAGAGAGAGGTACACATGCTAGTGAAGGATAATGGTTGCAGGACAAAGAGGACGAGGCAAAATGAAGTATGGCTAAAGCAATGGGGAATTGATTTATGTGACACAAGGTGATATAGGTATATACTTTACTTTATGTTGTGTGAATATGTGTATGAAAGAGTGAGACTTGTTGGCTATATTGTACAGTGAATATATGAATTTTATATGGACTCTTTTCCCTTATATTGCACCTATTTAGGTTGTGGGGTATAAGGTTTTGACGAGGCATATAAATGAAGTATATGATTGGTATATGAATTAAATAGTACAAATTTTCAAAAGAAAAAAATATTATAACAATATCAAGTAACATATCTATGTACTATATAATTTTATTTTATATGATTTCAATATATATTTTTGAAACAAAATATATGAAACATAAGTAGATCAACAAAATTGATAACTAGAGTTTGAACTGGTAATTTCATATTGAAAAGTTGTCCTTTCAAAATCAAATTAAAGAGTAGTAAAATTTTAAAATAAGAAGAGGTTTAATTAAACTAGTATATTAATATGTATACTATGGTGTATTGACATATGAATCAAAATATCTAGAATTATAAAAGAGATAAATTCCTATACCTAATTATGTGCATAGATGTATATTTCTAAATTCAACGATAATTATAAATTAATTGTAAAGCGTACCTATTTTGCAATCTTTCTTTTTGTTGTTCTTCCATTTTCATGGACCATGCATTTACATCTTCCAGAATTTGATGATGAGATCTGCTCTATTGCGACGGGCTCGTTTTTCTGATCAACATAATATATTTATTTGTTGAATTTGAAAATCATATGAGAAAGATATTGATGATTTAGTAGTTTAACCATCTTGGCGCCAACAGTTTGAATTTGAATTTGAATGAATGGACACTTCAATTACTATAAATAGGCCCAAAAGTCGTGTCCCTTCATAATCTTTTCCCTTCTTCTTCTTCTTCTTCTTCTTCCTCTTCTTTTTCACTTTCAATCAATCTTCCGGGAGGCATAACTTCTTCGTTTCTTAACAGAATCGGATGAAACCAATGACAAATAGAATAGGAAGGCAAGAGCTTCGATTCAGTAATAGTTTGGTGAAGAATTTGAATGATATTATGGTGTAGTGGGCCAAATCAATGAGAGGAAAACAGAAAATCCCCGATACAATTTTCTATTTTGGGTAGTCAACTTCAAACTGCCATATTTCACTCAGTTTTGATCAGAATTTGATGATCTACCCATCAAAATGACCGTGAGAACAAGAAATACATTCTGGAAATGGAGTTGGGATGAAATATTTCAAATATCTGACTTAAATATAAAGAATATCAGTTACAATTTTGATTTCTTTTTCCTTTTGTGCATCAAAACTTCATTCGATCATAACTTGGTCATTTCTTGACAAATATGCACGAAACCAGAAGCACTGCGGAGAGTATAAAGAGAAGTACAGTATTAAATCTACTTGTAGATGAGAATCAAAAGTTTTAATTGATTTGGTACCCATTTCTATTTAGATTGCCAATTAAATATCCATTTTTTTCTTCTTGATTGATGAACGGTCATCTTGGTGTCTATTGGCCAATAGTCATCAGACTCAAGTCTTCCCCTTCAAGATAACACAACTTTTCAAAGAATCAAGTGACTTTTCAAAATAACTAATTGAAGTTTTAAATAATAAAATCACGATGATTCTGTGATATATCCATTTAAACTTTTCAAGAAATCATATCATGATAACTTGATTTTTCAACAAAATTGAATGCAGACTCATCTGATACTGATGCAATGCATGAATTTAAACTAGTGTTATAAAAAATTTCAAAAATTTCCATTTAATAGTTCCAAAATTCAGACGATGAACTTTTGAAAACCTATGCTTTGATACCAATTACTAAGGCTGTGGAATGCGGATCTTAAGGCAAAACTAACACTAGAGGGGGGGTGAATAGTGTTTTAAAGTGATTATGGAAATTTTAAACAATCTTGAAGAACTATATGAATCACGCAATGAATATCACACCAGAAATGATCACAAACATAGAAACAATCACAAACACATATTAAGTAAAAATAAAATGTAGAAAAGGAAAGAACACACCGGATTTTATATTGTTTCGAATTACTCCGACGTCCTGTCCCGCGCAACTCTGGATTGTGCAAAGTTTCTTTATTATAAATATCCAAGTACAACACCCTTGATTTCACGGCTACAATGTTAACACCGATTTCACCACCCTTGATTTCATGGTTACAAGGTTAACACCGATTCCACCACCCTTGATTTCATGGCTACAAGGTTAACACCACTCTCTTTCCTTGATTTCAGGGCTTCAAGGAACACACCCTTTCCCAAACAATTCCCAAATGATTACAATAGCCCTAGAACTCTTCAATGACACCTCAAGCAGAGAGTAATTGGTAAAGAATGAGAATAGAAGAAGAATGATATAAATTTTGTGGAAATTGGCAGCGTATAAGTGTAGAATTCAAGAAATTTAAGTACTTTAACGGTGGTAAGTAAAGGGTTGAAGAAATAGAAAAAAGAACGAATAAAAATTCGAAATCAGCCCCTTTTTATAGTGTCCCAAAGATTGCAACGTTTCTGGAATGTTACAAATAGTGAAAAGACACTTCCTTTGAAAATTGAAAAAATGACAAATATATGTCGATATATACACTATATTTTTTATTTTTAAATCATTTAAAGTATTTAAACTATTATATATATATTCTGCAAATTCCCGAAACAAAACTAGTTGTTAAAACATTATTTTTTTCAAGTGTAAAAACATAAGAAAATATTATTTAAACATATGATTAAAAACCTTATATATAAGTGATATAAAAACTATATAAAACATATATATAGGAATTTATAAAGAGATATTTACAAACTATATAAACAAAAAGTTTATACGAAAAATTAGAGTTTAAATAAGAATATTTGAAATTATAATCAAATATAAACTTAGTAATATATGTATATATTTAATGATTTAATAAAACCATTATCAATACTTATAAATTAGGAAATATATTTGAAATCCTTGGATGATTAAAAATCATTTTGAGAGAAGTTTGAAAATAATTCAAATTCAATTTTGAAAAGAGCTAATTTGAAAACAGAGTTTGAGTGTTATTCAAAGTTTTACATAATATCTAGATTCTATTACCCTAATGGTCATGAACTCTTGATATCTTGATACTAATGAGTCTTGATTCTCCTTTGAAATCTTGAATCTCTTCACTCTTGAAACTCTTAACTATACAATCTTCAATATCTTATTACCTGCATATATATATATATATATATATATATATATATATATATTGAAAATTGGTTCACTTTATTATAACAATAAGCAGTACAGTAGATAGGTTAGCATACTAACCGTTACAACTAGAAGACAATGAAACAAAATAAAGAAAACATGGAAATGCAAGTAAATCTAGATCTAATCTAAGATAAACCCGGCCCATGATGAGGCCATCCCTGTTGTGACTCGCCACACCAGAGTAAAAAGCTCCATACTGATGCACTCAACACCGCAATCAAAGCAGCTTTTCCTCTGCCTGAATACATTCAGTAAGCCTCTTCTTAACTCCTTCGCAATACTAATGTCATACCTAAGTAACTCCAAACCCGAAACAACAGTACATAACAACAACTTGTAGAAATAAACAATCACTTAAATACTGTAAGTTCATGACTTAATTTCAAGCATTAAATCAGGTTGACAACTCACGAACGCCTGTGAATCAGTTTTTATGCTAGAAATTTTTATAATAATGCAGCGAGAACTATATCCAACCACTGCCATGTAATATATGTTGTAAATCAATTGATAATAGAGTACTAGAAATCAAGAAGAAACCAACTGGATCAATAAAATCTACTCATGAGCTTTCAGCAAAAACCATCAATGCAAGCTACTGTCTTCTTCATAGACGAGAAGAAAAATAACCCCTACATTTGAATCTGCCATCTAAACTTCTCCAACATATGAATAGATAAAATCTTCGCCATTTAAAATAAGCCAAACTTCAAGAAACTCGTAAATAAGTAAATGGCATAAAAATTCAACCACTCCTACATGAAAACTGGTTTATCTTCAAACAACCAAAATGACATACTTAGATCATTTGGGAGCTTAACAAAGTAGTCTGTTGATACAAGTGAATCAGTTTTCTTATTATAACCGCATATTTTCTATATAAGTGACCAACTGTTCAACAAAAAGTAGCATCCCAAACATATATATGAATTTCAATTCTGAAGCTCTAACTATCCTTTGGTGAGCTATACATAATGGTGTTGAAGATCAATAATTTGAGGGAAAGGTATATAAAGAAGCAAACCTTACCACAAAACCAGTAATCGACTATACAACTTAACCAAATCCGAATGAAAACCCAAAGCACGTAGAATCCATTAACTCTAGACGCAAATCAAATTAATCTTACCCAAGCAGGATCGAACTCAATCTAGCTCAACCATGGAAAATCGGTTGGATAACTTGGAACTGAATCTAATTCAGTTGCGCCGACAATGTCGAATCCCAAATTAACGATGTCTTGATAGTCCATACTCAAGCTACTGAACTCCGTAAAGATTGGGTAAATGTAGACGAATCGACATATAGATCTCTGGTTTGAATAATAAATTTAGTACTCTGTGATTTTCAGATCTGAATTTAATTATGGAAAATAGTTGGAAAGCAAAAGTATTATCAGCGAGAATCTCATTGAAGGTTGATGAAGTAAAACGAAGATGGAAATAGATTCCCAAATTAGGGTTAAAAGGGTGAAATAAAAAATTTCAAATCTGCGTTTAATTGTGGAAAAAAGACGGAAAACAGATGTATTATCAACGAAGATTATCATTGAAGGTTGGTGAAATAAATACGATTGTAAGGAATCCAAAAGTGAAGAAAGGTTGGGAGGACACTCACGCATGACGAAAACTAGTGAGATTCTCACCAGTTGCCATTAACGAGGCCTCCTTATACACACACACACACACACACACATATATATATATATATATATATATATATATATATATATACTCTGGATAAAAGATGTTAGTATATATTTTATAATCAATAATGATTGAAACAAGGTTGTTGTCATCAAAACTCCATTACCCAAAAATGTTATATTAATGACTTTAATTCTGGTTCGGCACAAAGCCAAAAAGGAAGCCTACAACACAAAGGTGATAATGTATGTCATGTTGTCTCCATTCAAATATCTAGATCTTATGAGCATCTGCTAAAATTAATGGCACACCATTATTGATAGTTATCACTTTATATTGTGAAATGCAATATCTAAAATTAGACATTTAACTTTACAATGTCTAGCAAATGATATATCATATCATCTTATATGATTAATTCATATCACTAGTGTAGACTGAAAACAAATAAATAAATTGGATTAAATATCTTTGTGTTACCCATTTTAAGTTGAAAATAATTGTGGATTGAAGCTGCTTTTAAGACAAGGAAAGTGGGATGTTGCTTAATTCAATTTATTTTTTATTATCATATATCGAAGCAGAATATCACATTTACTATATCATTAAACTTCAAGAAAAACAGAAAGATTTTGCAACCATTAGTGCAGAGCCATTTTCTATATTCAATTGTTTGATAAACATTGATATGTTTGATTTTGCAGACAAATGCAATTGTTTAACTAGACATGTACCATATTGTAACAAAAAAGAAAGAGAAAGAGCTTTTAGTTTACTTACCCCATGAGCACGAATCTAAACACCGGCATATCCAACGATAGAAGTATACTTATTGAAGTATTGTGGTATTGACGGCTCCATAAAATGTGATAATCCTAGTATGAATTACATTTTGAAACTGTTCAGATAAAAAAATTACAGGAAACTAAGACTTACAAAGCCAATATAAACGTGTTAATATTATTACATACCCTATTTCTGTGAATATCAGGATTAAATTTATAATCAACCTACTAAAAATGAACAACATAGAAAAATAAAAGCTGCGGTTGCAGAAGGAGGGATAGATGCAAAAATTACTCCAAATTTGCTTGAATTAAATAATATTTACTTGCCCCATTGCAAAATATTTAAAGGTAAAGCAAAGACTAACCATGACCATGCAACA
The DNA here is from genome assembly GCA_030737875.1 of Allium sativum. NCBI lineage: Eukaryota > Viridiplantae > Streptophyta > Magnoliopsida > Asparagales > Amaryllidaceae > Allium > Allium sativum. The sequence continues at coordinate 6,569,047 of CM060926.1, read as the reverse complement.
TATGTCTTCAAAAAGTTAATGATAAACATAAGGTTGTTGTATGGTAAAAGATAACATAGAAATAGTCAATACAACATATGCAAAGGACGTTGTTAAAGAAATTGTTCTGTGAAATAGAGAAGCTGAAAAGGATTCCTTTGAAGAAGCAGAAAAGAAACGCCGAGCTAAAGAAGAAGAAGAGTCATGCAGGGCAAGGTAGGAAGGTGAGCGAAGGAGAAGAGAAAGAGGACAAGATCGACATCATCGTGATCGAGACCATTACAGAAATAAGTATAAAAGATGGATCATAGGGACTATTTAGATGATTATCATGATGAGCTATGATACCCAGACAGTTACACCATTCATGTTGCTTTAGCACTTCGCTTAACGTTGTCCTTTGATTGGAATTCATGTAAACTATAATTGATAACTCTTGTAATCAGTGTCAAATATGAACCACTCTGTCTATAGAATCTGCAATGTTGTTTTAATGAATTTGCTGTAAGGTTTAAAGTTTTCTTTTTCTTAAAAAAATAGAAATTGTCAATACAACTAGTAAAAAATGACTGAAAATGGCATACTAAAAGGAAAAGAAAAACATGAATCTTGCAGACATCTGAACCCCTCTTTTCCTACCTACCCGAGTTAGTGTCAACAAACTAGCATTTTCACTGTATATAAACAAAAATTTGATTCAACATTTTTTCTACCAAAGTATTGTATATCGAATGGGCTATGAGCATAATAGAATTATACAGAGACTGTTGAACTCGCAGTTGTTCCAAGCAATAGCATTACATAGATAATATTAGTTATGCTTATTAATTTTGGAATATAATCGAAGACATTTGCAAAATTGTATATAGTTTGTACTTCAGTAAGCTTTGACTAAATCAGAGTGTATACCAATCAACCTTGGTTATTTGAGATTATTATTTTTCTTTTAAGGACGACTTATTAAATTTATTATAATAATGTTGGTATCATTAATTGTTTTTTGAAAAGAAATCAGATATATTGGTAAACTTTATCCTAAACACGTAAACTTTTAGCAATTAAAGATGTTGTTTTATATAAATGGAGCCTTGCTTCTTTTAAGTTTTAACATTTACCTTTCTACTCAAATAACTTAATGTGCATTAGGAGAAACAATTTGACTTTGTAAGCTTAACTCATATACAAGGGGTGATCATCCAACACATTTAACATTAAATCTGCTTATTAATTATTATTATTATTCTATAAACTAATTTGCACTATTCCAAAATTGTCATATTTGACAAGACATGGTTCTTTTAAGATATCAATACTTGTAACTAATGAGTATTGGTTGTATGTTTATATAAGGGTCTCAATTGTAAAAAGTATGATTACAAATATATGTGTCCTATAATTCTAGATGTTTGAATGCGTATAAAAATGCAAACCAGTGAGAATTAAAGAGCAAACATGGAAGTCAAATAAACATAACTAATTGGGAAATAACTAAAAAGATATGTTATTTCTATAGAATTTCAGAAAATAGGCATTTGAAAAGAGAAATAAATTGAACTATCAACCCGAAATAGATAGTATGTAATATTTTGAATTGAATATATATATGTAATAAAACCATAATGAGCATATTTTAAAATAATACATGTACTGGAAGTGAAACTATAGTGTTAGCCCACTTTGTGATCGGGCTACACAAAGTTAGAAGATCAGTTAATGAAAAACACTTTCTCAAAGGCCGGATCAGATCGATGATAGCTGGCCAAGATAAAATAATGCGGAGCAGAGAAAGAAGGAGCACAGACAGAGTCGGATCGGTTCGGATCAACCCGATCCGCTCCCCCAATCCTCAACGTATCTGATCCGAGTTGGAAGCTGCAGTTATACCCCACAACTCCTGAAAACTTGGAGTGGTTAGATAACCATTTCCCCATGTTCGCCCACGATGTATTCACGCTGTCATCATCTCGCTCTATCCGAACCCAACTATCGTGGGATGCCTGCCACATGTCCTCGAACCAGAGTCACTCCTGGGAGACTTTTCACCTATGAATACACCTCCAAGGATCATTCGAAGGGATCTTTTAGCATTTTCAGAGTTGAAACCCCTTTGAGAACCGAATTCCATCACCATTTTCATATCACAATCATCTTATAAAGTACATTTCAGAGAAGATTGAGTGAATCTATGCATTGTGTAAGTGAAAGTGAGTGAGAATTATTGTTGTATCTACATTCAAATCATTAATTCAAAGAGTAAAAAGTGGACGTAGGCTATTTAACGTCGAACCACTATAAATTGTGCGTTTTCTTCATTTTTAGTTTCATTTCATCAGAAAATGTTCCTAGTTTGGGTGTTAGAGCCATTTTTGGATCTAACATTTTGGTGCTTTCACTGAGAACTTTCTAAATTCTTTGCTTTTTGGGATTATCGTTCTACTATTTGGACCCTCAAGTTCAAAGAAGTTAATCCTCTGTTTCCGACACTTTTAAGTACTTGCTGGTTAATCACTGAAAAATTGGAAATTATGGCCAAAGGAAAAGGCAAAGAAATCCAGAGCAATCGAGAGAATGAAGTTAGCGAAGATCAGCAAACCATGGTCGTGACGAGGTCGCGCGGTCAAGATTCTGGAGCAGGCCGATCTGGTTTGGAAGATCCGAACCGAACTGATGAAATGGATCCAATCTGATCCAATCGTGTTGAGGCCACTCACACTCCCCCTCCAAACCAGTCTGGCACTACCAACCTGCTCCGATCCGACATGAACCAGGGTGAAGCCGGTACTTCTACTCGAGCACCCACCAATGCTCCAATGCCGGCCACGACAACTGGTGAACCTGCTCCATCCGCACCCATCACGCACCAGGATTTTTCGCGTTTTCTTGACATGCTGGAGAGTACTAGAAATGCATTGGAAGCCCATAAACGTGACAGTCTTCGCATGCAACAGAACATGATCACCATGAGTAGGTAACTCAATGAGCTCCGGAGGCAAAAGACACCTTCCCCAACACGCTGCCTTGCCGCAGACTATTCGTCTTCTTCGGATGAAAGTCATCCTCGTGAAAGAAGGCCGCTTGAGTGACCTCAAAATATTGATCAGTTGACCTTTGGATCTTTAGGGTCCCATGAAGATGCTGCTCGTGTGTTAGGATCTGATGACCCGAGCCTGCGAGAGCCTATGTTGCTACCCATGCGTGGATCCCACGTTCTACCTAGGGATCCTAATATTACTAATCCTACGCAACAACAACTTCTCCAACCCCTTCCTCCTGAGATCGACCGGGAGCGTAGGGAGTAGTGTAGAGCAGTCGCTGCTAGAAACAGGAGGTTATCCCCTAATCAGGAACATAGGGGTAATCCGAATATCAGACCTTGAGAACCTATGCAAACATTAACAAATGCCGATGTATGGGCAAGGGTGCATCAAATCATGTCCGAAAGCTGACGATACACTAATGAGGACTGGGACATTGGGCGAAGTCATACCCCCTTCACAGATGATATATTGGACTTCCAGTTCCCTCGGCGATTCAACTTGCCACAGATGGATCGGTATTCAGGGAGAATCGACACAGGACAACATCTGATGAGGTATGCATGGTTCATGAATGCCACAGCAGCACCAGATGCTGTAAAATGCAAGGCCTTCCTGATTTATCTAGAAGACGTGGCATTAATGTAGTTCACCCGACTCCCCCCACGGTTAATATCAAATTTCACAGAATTGAGTGACCGCTTTATGAACCAGTTTCGACTTCACGCTCGAAAATCCAAAAGCGTCGTAGAGTTGTCAAGGATTAAGCAGGCTCCAGGTGAATCTTTAAAATCATATTTAGATTGCTTCAACCTGACTGTCACCGAAGTTAGTGACCCTCATGAACCCACTATTCTAATGGCCTTAATAGAAGGAGTTGACCCAGACACAAAATTCGGGGATTATCTATCCGGGAAACCACCCCCCACTAGGGAATCGTTCTACGAAAAGGCCAATATCCGCTTAAGGCAAGAAGAAGCTCATGCAAATAGAAAGAGAAAGTCTAAAGGGGCCTCGAGGGAAGGTGTCTGTAACACCCCACTCCCGCTGTGATCACTCGCTAAGGGAATGCCATAACATCGGTGGAGTATTTTAAGTGAATATAGAACAGAGAAATTACAGCAAGACAGATATAAGTAATACTTGAAAATTTAAAACATCATTTCATTGCAGCGGAAAGTAAAACATGGTTGGTTACATCACAAAACCATAATAAGAGTCAAGTACAAAATATCCATCCTGATAAATAAAAATACATAATCCCAAAACATGAACCGATAGCCATAAAAGAAAAGGGTAAGCTGAGCTCTACATCTAGGGTCCAAGCTCCAAGAGAGTAATAAAAGCAGCCTGATCAAAGCCCACTCGTGCTGGGCCCACTCTGAGAACTTGAGGGTTGGGAAAAAGATAAAAACAACGGGGTCAGACATAAGTCTGAGCGAGTCCTATAACTTTAACAATGCAATCATTAAAGTAATTAGGGTATGATATAACTTGGTACGGTGTGACTGGGGATAAATGACTACACTCAGTAGCCAATCAGACTTAGAATGAACTAAGATAACGATAAAGACGCATTTACCCACCAAGGATAATTACTACACTGCACCACACCAGTCATTCCTACTTAAAGGTTGATCCCTCCCAAGGACTTAGAAAATTTACCCAGTAGTTTCGTGTACCCCTAGCTGACTACATAGGTGCCGTCTGCCCCTATCTCCACTAGGTGTACCCACTACTCCCAAGCGATCGGCTCCCTACCGTAGATACCCGTGCTGGCCCCACAATGGGGTGTATCACTCCCCATAGTGGCAACCCGATATAACAAATGGTGCACGACTTATATCTACACGATGCAACAACGTCTTACCTACCAGCCCGGGTCCACACACGCATATGAAACCCGTTGGACTCGCGTTGCCACCGCTACCCCGATTTGGCCTCTTATAGTCAAGCCCAATATGCGTGTCCCGTCCTCGACTTGGGTCGAGCCCACAAAGATACGTTTGGGATATTGGTTGAAATGGGCCCCCACAAGCTACCCACCTAAGCTTGTCATTTCTAGTGTATACCACTTAACCCTTTAATCATGTTTTAATTACATGTTCCACTTTGGTTAAGTATTCTAATCGTATTTTCTATTGCCACCCAAGGCAACCACTAGATTTCCACATGCCACCCAAGGCACCCACTTAACCCCTCATGTCCCTCTACATGCTAATATGGTTAAGTGTTTCTGAATTAATTAATTAAGATCATGACCTCATAAAGACCTCTCACATTAGACCACCTTTTATGACTGCTGGATATGCCGGTTGGGTCCGGGCAGACTTCCGTCATAAAAAGGGTCTAACCTCGTGTCTTTACCTTAATCACGTATTTAATTTATGACTAAGACCTCTCACATTGGGCCAATCATTTGTAGCTGCTGGATTTGCCGGTCGGTTCCGGGCAGATTTCCGCTACAAAAAGGGTCCAACCTCGTGTCTTAGTTGATTAATTACACCTAATTAATCACCCCCATAATTTGTATTAATTATCCCTAATTAATTACACATTTTTAAGAATATGGGTAGACCTAACTCAATAGGTAAATTCCCAATTCCATAGTATGGGTAGACCTAACTTAATAGGTAAATTCCCAACTCCATAATATGGGTAGACCTAACTTAATAGGTAAATTCCCAATTATGTCCATTCATTTTATGTTATGCTTAAGCATACCAACTTTACACATTTCTATTAACATGCATATTAACCCCATCGTTTCCCACGTAATTCGTTCTCATGACATGTCATATAAATGGGAAGATTCATTATAAATGTAATGGGTTCAATCTTAGCACAACGTTGGCATTTACATGGGTTTAAAAGGTGTCAACTTGCATCACAACATTAAACCCAACTAGCATAAATCATTAACCCAAACTTGCATATGAACTTGCATATAAACTTGCATATGAACTTGCATATAAACTTGCATATGAACTTGCATATAAACTTGCATATGAACTTACATAACATGTCATACATAGAGGCAACCTTGCATATGTTATGCATATCATAAAAAGAGACAAACTTGCATATGAACTTGCATATAGACTTGCATATGAACTTACATAACATGTCATACATAGAGGCAACCTTGCATATGTTATGCATATCATAAAAAGAGACAAACTTGCATATGAACTTGCATATAGACTTGCATATGAACTTACATAACATGTCATACATAGAGGCAACCTTGCATATGTTATGCATATCATAAAAAGAGACAAACTTGCATATGAACTTGCATATAGACTTGCATATGAACTTGCATAACATGTCATATCATAAAAAGAGACAAACTTGCATATGAACTTATAACATATGACAACCACAACATGCATAGATCCTCATTTACATCCATAGCCTCCTAATATCCTATCCCAATTAGTTTAGCAATTGCTTGCTAAAGGCATAGGAACTCACAATTACTAATTAGCACTCCAATGAGGAAGATTAAGTTGCTAGAGTGGATTAGAACTTGCTTAGAGTTGATTTGAGATGCTAACTTCCTCTCAACTTTGGTGGAGGCTCCTTCTAGTTTTAATTTGACGGCATGAGGACCTTGAATCTATTTTTAGTATGAATTAGGGTAGGCTTAGGGTGTATTTATAGATTAGGCAAGTGTTTTAGGCCATTAGATTAACCCTAAATTAGATTAGGACCATCAGATCTCGGAAGCTTCCAGAAAACAGCCCAAAGCCCAGCCAAACCCTAAAATGGTGCACCAGGTTAAACTGGCCGAGCACCCCCTGTCGACACCCAAGTCGACAGGGCTGTCGACTTGGTCCTAGCCAAGTCGACTACCCAGTCGACAGGGCTGTCGACTTGGGTAGCTAGGCGGGAATTTTCCCACCTGCGCCCAATGGCCCCAATTTCGAAATTTGAACCTGAATTTTAAATCTGTTTTTGAACTTTGAATTTTCTGTAAACTTCATTGGGCCATAACTGGGCCATACGGACTCCGATTTACAGAATTTCGGACTCTATTTCGCGTATTTTTCCGAGACGAACGCAATGACGCAGCCCGTTTCCCCCAATTCTCACATCTGAGATTATTTATTCTTCAATTAGTGAATTTTAGCATTGACTGAAATTCGGGGTGTTACATTCTCCCCTCCTTAAAGGATTTCGTCCCGAAATCTCTAAGCTAAGGAGAATGCATATCCTACCATCCAAACAACCATCTACTCAATCCATCAAACACGGGCATCCATTGTCCTTAAAACAATTTCTAATGATGTATGAACATATGCAAAAAGTGTGTGTATATGTTCCCTATCTAATGTATGAACTTATGCAAACCATGATAGTGCCATGCATCCATTATGTATGCGAGAGAACCCTATCGACACATACAATATCTACATGAGTGCACAATCATTCACCAAAATGCATCATCCATATGATAGCACAATCATTATACATCCATAAATATAGCTACCTACACACAATTATATGCAATATGCAATATGAAGTGACTGAGCCGATCTAGTGTCTAGAGTGTGTGTATATGCATCCACGAGCAACCACTAGCAAACACTTGCATCCACATGCATCCATCAACCATAACATGTCTCAAACACATGTTTCAACCATAGGTTTACCCTATCTAAAGGTCTAAAGTACTAACGAGAGGACATACTAAAGACAAGATAAGTACTAGACAAACGATAAAGGAGAAGTTAAAAGTCATACCCTCAAAAAGGAATGGGTACAATGAACGCATCTTCGCTTCCGTCTCCCAAGTAGCGTTGCCCTCATCTTCTCCCCATTGTACTTTGACTAGTTGAACCTCTCGATTCCTCAATTTCCTAGTCTCTGACCCAAGGATGCGAGTAGGAGCTCGTCGAATAGTCGCATCACGCTCTACTTCCACTTCTCTAAGCAAGCTCGGCTCTACCACCTCTGCGGTCTCATGTAGGCACTTCCTTAAATGTGACACATGGAATACATCATGTACACCACTAAGTCTGTCGGGCAACTCCAATCTATAGGCCATCTGTCCAATCCTTTCCTTAATAGGAAACGGTCCAACAAACCTTGGTGCTAACTTCCCAACAGATCCAAAGCGAACCACATTCCGTAACGGAGACACTTTGACAAAGACCATGTCCCCAACATCAAACTCAAGATCCGTCCTCCTCTTGTCCGCATAAGATTTCTGTCTGTCTTGCGCCGCTTTCATCCTTCTTCTAATCAAGTCAATCTTCTCAGAAGTCTCCCTAACCATATCAGCCCAAGCAAGATCTTATCCGTAGATTCCCACCAACATGTAGGTGATCGACAAGGCCTTCCATAAAGAGCTTCGAAAGGAGCCATACCAATACTGGACTGAAAGCTGTTATTATATGCGAACTCCACCAATGGAAGATGCTCTTCCCATGTATCTCCAAAATCTAAGATACGAAGCCTCAAAAGGTCTTCTAGGACACGATTCACCCTCTCAGTCTGGCCGTCCGTCTGAGGATGATATGCGGTGCTCAGACATAATTGAGTCCCCACTGCTTCTTGCAAACTTTTCCAGAACTCGCTAGTGAAGTGTAACAACCCGTATTTTCAATAACCTGTAATAACATAAATCGAGGCAGAATTTAATTCTAAAATGGGAATCAAGGGAAACGGGCTATGCCATTGTGTTCGTCTCGGAAAAATACGCGAAATAGAGTCCGAGTTTTCGAAAATCGGAGTCCGTATGACCAAGATATGGCCTCGCGAAGTTTCACGAAAATTCCCAAATTAAAGTATACTTAATTAAGTGAAATGGGTTGTGTAGATATATATATATATATATATATATATATTGATATATATATATATATATATAATTGAAAATTTAATAAATAAATATGCAAAAATGCTCAAAACAGCGAATTGGGAGAGGGGAATAACCGAACCGGCCGATTTTTGAAGTCGACCCGAGCCCGCTGGGTCGACTAGGGGTTAATCCAGGGTGTTTGGCTGTCAACCCGTGGGCCGATTCGCTCAAGTGCAGATTTTGCATTTGAATGGTTCTCATGGTCCATCTTTAATCTAAAGGCCCTAGATGGTTCCTACACTTGACCCCTTCCCCAAGACATGCTTTGATGGCTTGGATTGAATCTAGGGTTAATCCTATGGCCTAAAACACTTGCCTAATCTATAAATAAGACCCTAACCTACCCTAATTCATTCATAATTAAACCTAGTGACTAAACTATGGCAAAATGCTAGCTCTCATGGCCTCCACTAATTTTATGAAGAGGGTTGCATACTAATCACTCTCTAATCAACTTCTAATCCCTTCTTAGCATCTTAATCTTCTTCATTTGGTGTTCAAAGTTGCTAGTTGTGAGTTTCTATCACTTTGATGATCTTTTGGTAAACTAATTAGATGAGATGTGATGAGATTTATGGTTTTGTATGTGGATTAATGAGCTTTGAATCATATGATATGATGTTAGCATTAATCTTATGTTTATGCATGTTGAGTATGTATGTTTATGCATGTTGAGTATGTAAGTTTATGCAAGTTTAATATGATGTATGTTATGTTTGCATGATGCTAAATATGCAAGTTGTGGGCTATGTAATCATATGCATAATATGCAAGTTACATGTTTGTTAATATGCAAGTTACATGTTTGTTAATATGCAAGTTACATGTAAGTAAATATGCAAGTTACATGTTTGTTAATATGCAAGTTACATGTTTGTTAATATGCAAGTTACATGTTTGTTAATATGCAAGTTACATGTTTGTTAATATGCAAGTTACATGTTTGTTAATATGCAAGTTACATGTTTGTTAATATGCAAGTTACATGTTTGTCAATATGCAAGTTACATGTAAGTAAATATGCAAGTTACATGTTTGTTAATATGCAAGTTACATGTTTGTTAATATGCAAGTTACATGTTTGTTAATATGCAAGTTACATGTTTGTTAATATGCAAGTTACATGTTTGTTAATATGCAAGTTACATGTTTGTCAATATGCAAGTTACATGTAAGTAAATATGCAAGTTACATGTTTGTTAATATGCAAGTTACATGTTTGGTAAGATGCAAGTTACATGTTTGTTAATATGCAAGTTACATGTTTGTTAATATGCAAGTTACATGTATGTAAATATGCAAGTTATATGTTTGTTAATATGCAAGTTCATGATGACACATTATGCAAGTCTATGAGTTAATATGCAAGTTTGTTATGCAAGTGAATATGTAAGTTATGTGACATATTATATGCAAGTTATGTGACATGTTATGCAAGTGCATGTGCAAGTTATGTGTTTGTTAATATGCAAGATGGCACCTTTGAAACATGTTCATTCATATGCAAGTTGACACCTTTTATATGTGTTATATCATGAGAACGAAATTACGTGGGAACGATGGGGTAATTAAATGCATAGGTTAATAAGATTGGGTGAAATTAATTTAATTATGCATAATATAAAATAAATGAACATAGTATGGGAATTTGCCTATTTAGTTAGGTGTACCCATACTATGTGTTGGGAATTTACCTATTGAGTTAGGTCTACCCCATGGGAATTTACCTATTGAGTTAGGTCTACCCATGTTAAGAAAAACTTGATTAATTAGGGATAATTAATATAAAATTATGAGGGTGATTAATTAGGTGTAATTAATTGACTAAGACACGAGGTTGGACTCATTTGTAGTGTAAAACTGCCCGGACCCGACCGGCTTAACCAGTTGCTACAAATGTCAGCCCAATGTGAGAGGTCTTAGGCACAAATTAAAAACGTGATTAAGGTAAAGATACGAGGTTAGACTCTGTTATGGCGTAAGACTGCCCGGATTCTACCGGCTTAACCAGGCGGTCATAACAGTCAGTCTAATGTGGGAGATCTTTACGGGAGATCACGGTCTTAATTAATTAAGAAACACTTAACCATTATAGCATGTAGTGGGACATGAGGGGTTAAGTGGGTGCCTTGGGTGGCATGTGGAATCTTAAGTGGGTTGCCTTGGGTGGCAATAGAAAATACGATTAGTATACTTAACCAAGAGAAACATGTAATTAAACATGATTAAAGGGTTAAGTGGGATACACTAGATATTTGACAAGCTTAAGTGGGTAGCTTGTGGGGGCCCATTTCAACCAATATCCCAAACGTATCTTTGTGGGCTCGACCCATGTCGAGTGACGGGACACGCATATTGGGCTTGATTATAAGAGGCCAAAACGGGTTAGCGGTGGCAACGCAAGTCCAACGGGCTTCATATGCGTGAGTGGGCCCGGGTTGGTAGATAAGCCGTTGTTGCATCGTGTAGATATAAGCCGTGCACCGTTAATTATATCGGGTTGCCACGTTGGGGAATGGTACACCCCATGGTGGGGCCAGCACGGGTATCTACGTTAGGGAGCCGATCGAATGGGGAGTAGTGTGTACACCTAGTGGATTGTAGGGCCCCGTGGCGCCTACTTGGTCACCTGGGGGTACGCAAGTACTATTAAGTTAATTTTATAAGCTATGGGTGGGATCAACCTTTAAGTTAGGAACGACTGGTGTGGTGCAGTTTAGTAATTTACCGTAGGAAGGGTAGATGCGTCTTTATCCTTTATCTTAGTTTAGTTGATTGCTTAGGGTAGCTATTCATCCCTATATGTTACCGTATATCAACTCATGTCTTCTCTGGTTACTTTAACGATTGTATTGTTAAAGTTATAGGACTCACTCAGACTTATGTCTGACCCCGTTGTTTTTATCTTTTTCCCAACCCTCAGGTCCTGTGGTGGATCCTGGCAGTAGTGGAGCTTGATCGGATTGCGGTTCCAGTCGTTAGGAGCTTGGATAGATGTAAAGCTCCAGTTATCCAGTTATCTTTTCTTTTGTTTTGGCTATTGTATGAGAGTGGGATTATGTATTTCTTTATTTCGATGGATATTGTACTTGACTTTTATTATGGGTTTATGATGTAACCAGACATGTTTTACTTCCGCTGTTATGAGATGATGTTTTTAAAATTCCAAGTACCATTTATATCTGTCTTGTTGTAATTTTTCTGTTCTATATTCACTAAAATACTCCACCGATGTTATGGCATTCCCTTTGTGAGTGATCATAGCGGGAGTGGGGTGTTACACGTGGTATCAGAGCTTAAGGTTACCAGAACAGATAAAATTTTAGAAAAACTATTTTTCTAAGAAAATTTTTGAAGGAGTATTTTCAAAAACATGTCTTTTAAGAGAAAAGTTTTTGAGAGAAAAGCGTAATCCCCGATAGCCATATCTTTATCTTTCGAATTCTCCATTTTGAATCTCTTCCTTTCTCTCGTTTTGAGTTTCCCCTCCGCGTATAGATGATCTTTCTAAGATAGATAAGGATGGAAAGCCACTTCAAGGGACTTAGATGTTAGTCGGATTAGAAGTTGGTTCAAGAAGGAGGAGGACTTGTAAGTACTTATTGAATGGACGATGGGAGGAAGGCTCTAATAGTTGTTTGGTTAATGAAAGATGAAACCTCATTGGTGGAAGGTTACGAGTGGAGAATAGGGAAGAAGAAGGCAAGTGGTTATCCTTTTGAGAGGAATAGGACACCTTATTAGGATTGTTCAAAGAAGCAAGGGCAAGGTATGGAATCTTCTGGAGGGTAGTTGTATTCCCTCACGACTAGGGTACCAGATGGGGGTATGACCGTCTAGGTTGGAATTTAGATTTCTTTATTATCCGATTCGAACTTTATTTGATTTGGACGCATTAAGTTCGTTTATCCCACCATTGTTAGTTGAGTCACTGCACTGAGACACCAGTTGGTAGATGATCCCTTAGTTGTTTCAAACCCAATTGGGCTCCATGATGTGGGTGGGTTTGAAAGTTTCTATACTTAGCGTTGGGTTTAGATGTGATGCTTGTTGGGCTTCACAGACTATGGGTTAGTTTTGGGGCATGGACTGGTTATCCAGTAGGGGTGCCGTTCTTGATTTTGAAGGGAGAGTTGTTAGGCTTATGACCCGCTTGGGTAACACTCTCGAGATCTCTTGTAATCCCATAGAATCTGTTATGCTAAGGTATCTAGAATCGCGTGACACGTTGGTCTAGAGTTTGCGATCTGTTAGAGCGGTCCGGGAATACCCGGATGTGTGTGGGGAGGTGAAGGGCTTACCTCCGAAGCGGGAGATTGACTTCCGAATATATCTGGTGGATAATGCTAAACCAGTGACTTGGCCAGTGTGCCACAAGGCTCCTCGTGAGAGGAGAGAACTCATAAGTAAGTAGGCGATTGCTTGAGAAGGGGTTCATAAGAAGAAGTATATCGGAATGGGGTGCTCCAGTAGTTTTTGCCACGAAGGCGGATGGGTCCCTCAGACTTTGTGTAGGCTAAAGGGAACTAAATAAACTCACAAAGAAGAATAGACACCCATTGCCAAAGATTGATGATCTCTTGGTTGGCGCCTCAGTATTTTCGCAGATGGATTTAGCTACAGGGTTTCATCAGTTGAGAGTGGCGGAGGACAGTATAGAGAAGACTGCTTTCCGGACTCCGGATGGTTTTTATGAGTGGCTAGTGATGCCATTTGGGTTGACAAACGCCCCTGCATACTTTGTTGATCTCATGAGTAGAGTGTTCAGAGAGTATCTGAACAAGTTTGTAGGAGTTTTTGTGGATGACATCTTGGTCTTTTCCAAGAGTGAAGAAGAGCATGCCTTACATCTCAGAGAAGTATTGGAGACTCTTCGAGCACATAGTCTTAAAGCTAAATTCTCTAAATGTCATTTTTGGAGAAGAGAAGTGCGATTCTTAGGGCATGTGGTCTCTAAGGAAGGGATAGCTGTGGATCCCGCAAAGATAGTATCTATCCAGGATTGGAAAGTTCCTAGAAATGCTACCGAGGTAAGAAGTTTCTTGGGGTTGGCGGGATATTACAGGAAGTTCATTAAAGACTTCGCGAAGATATCGGCCCCATTAACCCGCTTGACGAAGAAGAATCTGGTTTTCTTATGGGACGTAGATTGTGATGATGCTTTCCGACGGTTAAAGAGAGCTTTGACCACCGCTCCAGTTTTAGTGCTCCCAGATGGGAGTAAGCCGTTTGTTGTTTATACTGATGCTTGTGGGACAGGATTGGGCGCAGTCTTGATGCAGGAGGGAAGGATAATAGCCTATGGAGGGAGACAATTGAGAGTGCATGAGAAGAATTACCCTACCCATGATCTAGAGTTGGCTGCGATTGTTTTCGCACTTAAATCTTGGCGCCATTATCTTCTTGGTGAGAGATTCGAGTTGTACACCGACCATAAATCATTGAAGTACCTATTCTCTCAGAAGGATTTAAATTTAAGACAGCAAAGGTGGATGGAGTTCTTAGCATCCTATGATTTCGAGATAGCGTATACTCCTGGCAAGGGTAACGTGGTGGCGGACGCCTTGAGTAGAAAAAGGCTATCTTTGAGTCCATTGTTCGTGGAACGGCGAAGCTTGGAGTTTCTTTCTTTGTTTGACTTCAGACCTTCTGTTGATTTTGTACCTGGTTTGTTGGCATCCTTGGAAGTTAGACCTACCCTTTTGGGACGGATTGGCGAGGCTCAGCGAGACGACCCACAGTTGGTTGAGTTGGTAGAGAAGCTTATAAGAGGGGAGTCGTCCAGCCATTTGGGTAGATACACCATAGATGATAAGGGATGGTTGCATAGAGACGGTAGACTTTGTGTACCGCAAGATGAGGGTTTGAAGAAGGCTATTTTGGATGATGCACATCGTTCAAGAACGACTATTCATCCCGGTGGAGACAAAATGTACCAAGACATGAAGAGAGTTTTCTTCTGGGCCGGTATGAAGAAAGATGTGGCCGAGTATGTGGCTAGATGCTTGGTGTGCCAACAAGTTAAAGCGGAGCAAAAGAAACCCGGTGGGTTGCTACACCCATTGGAAATCCCGCAATGGAAGTGGGATAGTGTCTCGATGGATTTCATCGATGGGTTACCGAGATCGAGGAAGGGCAATACGGGAATTTGGGTTGTGGTAGACAGACTTACCAAGAGTGCCCATTTTATACCCGTGAAGAGTAAGAGGACCGCTCCATGGCTTGCTTCAGTCTATGTTAGAGAGATTGTTAGATTGCATGGCGTACCATCCAGCATTGTGAGTGATCGAGATCCTATCTTCACTAGTGAGTTTTGGAGAAGTTTGCAAGAGGCGGTAGGGACTCAGTTGTGTTTGAGCACCGCATATCATCCTCAGACGGACGGTCAGACTGAGAGGGTGAACCGTATCTTAGAAGATCTTTTGAGGCTTTGTATCTTGGATTTTGGAGGTACATGGGAAGAACATCTTCCTTTGGTGGAGTTCGCATATAATAACAGCTTTCAGTCCAGTATTGGTATGGCTCCTTTCGAAGCTCTTTATGGAAGGCCTTGTCGATCTCCTACATGTTGGTGGGAATCTACGGATAAGATCTTGCTTGGGCCGGATATGGTTAGAGAGACTTCAGAGAAGATTGATTTAATTCGAAAAAGGATGAAAGCAGCGCAAGATAGACAGAAATCTTATGCGGATCGGAGAAGGACGGATCTTGAGTTTGAGGTTGGGGACATGGTTTTTGTCAAAGTGTCTCCATTGAGAAATGTTGTTCGCTTTGGGTCCGTAGGGAAGTTAGCACCGAGATTTGTTGGGCCGTTTCCTATTAAGGAAAGGATTGGACGGATGGCATATAGGGTGGAGTTGCCCGACAGACTTAGTGGTGTTCATGATGTATTCCATGTATCACATTTGAGGAAGTGCTTACATGAGACCGCGGAGGTGGTAGAGCCGAGCTTGCTTAGAGATGTAGAGGTAGAGCGTGATGCGACGATTCGACGAGCTCCTACTCGCATCCTTGGGTCAGAAACTAGGAAGTTGAGGAACAGAGAAGTTCAGCTAGTTAAAGTGCAATGGGGAGATGACGAAAGCAATGCTACTTGGGAGACGGAAGCAAAGATGCGTTCTTTGTATCCATTTCTTTTTGAGAGTATGTCTTTTAACTTCTCCTTTATTGCTTGTCTAGTACTTATCTTATCTTTAGTATATCCTCTCGCTAATACCTATGACCTTTAGATAGGGTAAAACCTATGGTTGAAACATGTGTTTGAAACATGTTATGGTTGATGGATGCATATGGATGCAATTGTTTGCTAGTGGTTGCTCGTGGATGCATATACACACACATTAGGCACTAGATCGGCTCAGTCACTTCATGTTGCATATTGCATAAATGGATGTGGTAGTTAGATTGATGGATGTATCATGGCTGTGTTATCATATGGATGATGCATTTTTGTGTATGGTTGTGCACGCATGTAGAAATTTGTATGTGTCAATAGGGTTTCGCATACATATTGGATGCATGGCACTATCATGGTTTGCATTAAGGAGGTTTACTGTATCAGTAACCGCCTGATTTTTGCATTAGGTAAGTACATATACACACACTTTTGCATATATCCATCCAGCATTTAGAATCTTGTAAGGACAATGATTGCTCGTGGATGATGCTTTGAGTAGATGGATGATTGGATGGTAGGATACGTTCTTCCTAACTTGAAGATTTCGGGGACGAAATCCTTTAAGGAGGGGAGAATGTAACAACCCGTATTTTCAATAACCTGTAATAACATAAATCGAGGCAGAATTTAATTCTAAAATGGGAATCAAGGGAAACGGGCTATGCCATTGTGTTCGTCTCGGAAAAATACGCGAAATAGAGTCCGAGTTTTCGAAAATCGGAGTCCGTATGACCAAGATATGGCCTCGCGAAGTTTCACGAAAATTCCCAAATTAAAGTATACTTAATTAAGTGAAATGGGTTGTGTAGATATATATATATATATATATATATATATATTGATATATATATATATATAATTGAAAATTTAATAAATAAATATGCAAAAATGCTCAAAACAGCGAATTGGGAGAGGGGAATAACCGAACCGGCCGATTTTTGAAGTCGACCCGAGCCCGCTGGGTCGACTAGGGGTTAATCCAGGGTGTTTGGCTGTCAACCCGTGGGCCGATTCGCTCAAGTGCAGATTTTGCATTTGAATGGTTCTCATGGTCCATCTTTAATCTAAAGGCCCTAGATGGTTCCTACACTTGACCCCTTCCCCAAGACATGCTTTGATGGCTTGGATTGAATCTAGGGTTAATCCTATGGCCTAAAACACTTGCCTAATCTATAAATAAGACCCTAACCTACCCTAATTCATTCATAATTAAACCTAGTGACTAAACTATGGCAAAATGCTAGCTCTCATGGCCTCCACTAATTTTATGAAGAGGGTTGCATACTAATCACTCTCTAATCAACTTCTAATCCCTTCTTAGCATCTTAATCTTCTTCATTTGGTGTTCAAAGTTGCTAGTTGTGAGTTTCTATCACTTTGATGATCTTTTGGTAAACTAATTAGATGAGATGTGATGAGATTTATGGTTTTGTATGTGGATTAATGAGCTTTGAATCATATGATATGATGTTAGCATTAATCTTATGTTTATGCATGTTGAGTATGTATGTTTATGCATGTTGAGTATGTAAGTTTATGCAAGTTTAATATGATGTATGTTATGTTTGCATGATGCTAAATATGCAAGTTGTGGGCTATGTAATCATATGCATAATATGCAAGTTACATGTTTGTTAATATGCAAGTTACATGTTTGTTAATATGCAAGTTACATGTAAGTAAATATGCAAGTTACATGTTTGTTAATATGCAAGTTACATGTTTGTTAATATGCAAGTTACATGTTTGTTAATATGCAAGTTACATGTTTGTTAATATGCAAGTTACATGTTTGTTAATATGCAAGTTACATGTTTGTTAATATGCAAGTTACATGTTTGTTAATATGCAAGTTACATGTTTGTCAATATGCAAGTTACATGTAAGTAAATATGCAAGTTACATGTTTGTTAATATGCAAGTTACATGTTTGTTAATATGCAAGTTACATGTTTGTTAATATGCAAGTTACATGTTTGTTAATATGCAAGTTACATGTTTGTTAATATGCAAGTTACATGTTTGTCAATATGCAAGTTACATGTAAGTAAATATGCAAGTTACATGTTTGTTAATATGCAAGTTACATGTTTGGTAAGATGCAAGTTACATGTTTGTTAATATGCAAGTTACATGTTTGTTAATATGCAAGTTACATGTATGTAAATATGCAAGTTATATGTTTGTTAATATGCAAGTTCATGATGACACATTATGCAAGTCTATGAGTTAATATGCAAGTTTGTTATGCAAGTGAATATGTAAGTTATGTGACATATTATATGCAAGTTATGTGACATGTTATGCAAGTGCATGTGCAAGTTATGTGTTTGTTAATATGCAAGATGGCACCTTTGAAACATGTTCATTCATATGCAAGTTGACACCTTTTATATGTGTTATATCATGAGAACGAAATTACGTGGGAACGATGGGGTAATTAAATGCATAGGTTAATAAGATTGGGTGAAATTAATTTAATTATGCATAATATAAAATAAATGAACATAGTATGGGAATTTGCCTATTTAGTTAGGTGTACCCATACTATGTGTTGGGAATTTACCTATTGAGTTAGGTCTACCCCATGGGAATTTACCTATTGAGTTAGGTCTACCCATGTTAAGAAAAACTTGATTAATTAGGGATAATTAATATAAAATTATGAGGGTGATTAATTAGGTGTAATTAATTGACTAAGACACGAGGTTGGACTCATTTGTAGTGTAAAACTGCCCGGACCCGACCGGCTTAACCAGTTGCTACAAATGTCAGCCCAATGTGAGAGGTCTTAGGCACAAATTAAAAACGTGATTAAGGTAAAGATACGAGGTTAGACTCTGTTATGGCGTAAGACTGCCCGGATTCTACCGGCTTAACCAGGCGGTCATAACAGTCAGTCTAATGTGGGAGATCTTTACGGGAGATCACGGTCTTAATTAATTAAGAAACACTTAACCATTATAGCATGTAGTGGGACATGAGGGGTTAAGTGGGTGCCTTGGGTGGCATGTGGAATCTTAAGTGGGTTGCCTTGGGTGGCAATAGAAAATACGATTAGTATACTTAACCAAGAGAAACATGTAATTAAACATGATTAAAGGGTTAAGTGGGATACACTAGATATTTGACAAGCTTAAGTGGGTAGCTTGTGGGGGCCCATTTCAACCAATATCCCAAACGTATCTTTGTGGGCTCGACCCATGTCGAGTGACGGGACACGCATATTGGGCTTGATTATAAGAGGCCAAAACGGGTTAGCGGTGGCAACGCAAGTCCAACGGGCTTCATATGCGTGAGTGGGCCCGGGTTGGTAGATAAGCCGTTGTTGCATCGTGTAGATATAAGCCGTGCACCGTTAATTATATCGGGTTGCCACGTTGGGGAATGGTACACCCCATGGTGGGGCCAGCACGGGTATCTACGTTAGGGAGCCGATCGAATGGGGAGTAGTGTGTACACCTAGTGGATTGTAGGGCCCCGTGGCGCCTACTTGGTCACCTGGGGGTACGCAAGTACTATTAAGTTAATTTTATAAGCTATGGGTGGGATCAACCTTTAAGTTAGGAACGACTGGTGTGGTGCAGTTTAGTAATTTACCGTAGGAAGGGTAGATGCGTCTTTATCCTTTATCTTAGTTTAGTTGATTGCTTAGGGTAGCTATTCATCCCTATATGTTACCGTATATCAACTCATGTCTTCTCTGGTTACTTTAACGATTGTATTGTTAAAGTTATAGGACTCACTCAGACTTATGTCTGACCCCGTTGTTTTTATCTTTTTCCCAACCCTCAGGTCCTGTGGTGGATCCTGGCAGTAGTGGAGCTTGATCGGATTGCGGTTCCAGTCGTTAGGAGCTTGGATAGATGTAAAGCTCCAGTTATCCAGTTATCTTTTCTTTTGTTTTGGCTATTGTATGAGAGTGGGATTATGTATTTCTTTATTTCGATGGATATTGTACTTGACTTTTATTATGGGTTTATGATGTAACCAGACATGTTTTACTTCCGCTGTTATGAGATGATGTTTTTAAAATTCCAAGTACCATTTATATCTGTCTTGTTGTAATTTTTCTGTTCTATATTCACTAAAATACTCCACCGATGTTATGGCATTCCCTTTGTGAGTGATCATAGCGGGAGTGGGGTGTTACATGAAGATAGGATCTCGATCACTCACTATGCTAGAGGGTACCCCATGCAATCGAACTATCTCTCGAAGATATACTGAAGCTAGCCATGGAGCAGTCCTCTTGCTCTTCACAGGTATGAAATGGGCGCTTTTAGTAAGTCTATCTACCACAAACCAAATTCCCGTATTACCATTTCTCGATCTGGGTAACCCGTCAATAAAATCCATCGAGACGCTATCCCACTTCCATTGCGGAACTTCCAATGGGTGAAGCAACCCACCTGGTTTCTTTTGCTCCGCTTTCACCTGTTGGCACACCAAGCATCGAGCGACATACTCGGCCACATCTTTCTTCATACCGGCCCAGAAGAAAACCCGCTTCATGTCTTGGTACATCTTGTCCCCACCGGGATGAATGGTCATCCTAGAACGGTGTGCATCATCAAGAATAGCCTTCCTCAAACCCTCGTCTTGCGGTACACAAAGTCTACCGTCTCTACGCAAGCACCCCCTATCGTCTAGGGTGTACCTACTCAAATGGCTTGACGACTCCCCCTTATGAGCTTCTCTACCAACTCAACCAACTGTGGGTCGTCCCTCTGTGCTTCTCCAATCCCCCCCAAAAGAGTAGGTCTGACCTCCAAGGATGCTAGAAAACCGGGTATATAGTTAATGGAAGGTCTGAAATCAAACATCGAGATAAATTCCAAGCTTCGTTGTTCCGCGAACAATGGACTCAAGGACAACCTTTTTCTGCTCAAGGCGTCCGCCACCACGTTACCCTTTCCAGGGGTATACGCTATCTCGAAATCATAGGATGCTAAGAACTCCATCCACCTTTGCTGTCTCAAATTCAAATCCTTCTGAGAAAACAAGTACTTCAATGATTTGTGGTCAGTGAACAATTCGAATCTCTCACCAAGAAGATAATGGCGCCATGACTTAAGCGCAAAAACAATAGCGGCCAACTCTAAATCATGGGTGGGGTAATTTTTCTCATGTGCCCTCAACTGCCTTCCACCATAGGCTATTACCCTTCCCTCTTGCATTAAGACTGCGCCCAGTCCTGTCCCATAAGCATCGGTATAGACAACAAATGGCTTACTCCCATCTGGCAACACTAAAACTGGAGCAGTGGTTAAAGCTCTCTTTAACCGTCGGAACGCATCATCACAATCTACGTCCCATGTGAAAACAAGATTCTTCTTCGTTAGGCGGGTTAATGGGGCTGATATATTCGTGAAGTCTTTGATAAACTTCCTATAGTAACCTGCCAACCCCAAGAAACTTCTTACTTCGGTAGCATTCTTCGGAACCTTCCAATCTTGAATTGATACTACCTTCGCGGGATCCACAGCTATCCCTTCCTTGGAGACCACGTGCCCCAAGAACCGCACTTCCTTCCTCCAGAAGTGACATTTAGAGAATTTAGCCTTAAGGCTATGTGCTCGAAGAGTCTCCAACACCTCCCCAAGATGTAGGGCATGCTCTTCTTCACTCTTAGAAAATACTAAGATATCATCCACAAAGACCACCACGAACTTATTAAGGAACTCCCTTAACACCCTACTCATCAAATCAACAAAGTATGCAGGGGCGTTCGTCAACCCAAATGGCATCACCAGCCACTCATAGAAACCATCCGGAGTCCTAAAGGCAGTCTTGTCTATGCTATCCTCAGCCACCCTCAACTGATGAAACCCCGTGGCTAAGTCCAACTGAGAAAATACTGAAGCGCCAACCAACTGATCGAAAAGATCATCAATCCTCGGCAATGGGTGTCTATTCTTCTTTGTGAGCTTGTTGAGTTCTCTATAGTCTACACAAAGTCTGAGGGACCCATCCGCCTTCGTAGCAAAAACTACTGGAGCACCCCACTCCGATATACTTCGTCTTATGAACCCCTTCTCAAGCAACTCCCCTACTTGCTTATGGAGTTCCCTCCTCTCACGAGGAGCCATGTGGCGCACTGGTAAAGATACAGGTTTAGCATTATCCACCAGATATATACGGAAGTCAATCTCCCGCTTCGGAGGTAAGGCCTTCACCTCCTCAAACACATCCGAGTATTCCCGGACCACTCTAACAGATTGCAAACTCTCGACCGAAGCGTCAAGCGATTCAAGATAACTTAGCATAACAGAATCCATGGGATTACAAGAGATCTCGGGAGTGTTACCCAAGCGGGTCATGAGCCTAACAACTCTCCTTTCGCAATCAAGAACGGCACCATTACTGGATAACCAGTCCATGCCCAAAATCAACCCATAGCCCGTGAAGCCCAAAACAAAAGCATCAC
Source organism: Allium sativum (assembly GCA_030737875.1). Classification (NCBI taxonomy): domain Eukaryota; kingdom Viridiplantae; phylum Streptophyta; class Magnoliopsida; order Asparagales; family Amaryllidaceae; genus Allium; species Allium sativum. Next base: position 6,546,557 of record CM060926.1, on the reverse strand, counting down.
ATCTAAACTCAATGCTAAGTATAGAAATCTTCAAACCCAAACATATCATGGACAAATAAGTGGAGCCCCCAATTGGGTTTGAAACAACCAAGGGATCATCTACTAGACTGGTGTCTAAGTGCAGTGACTCAACTAATGATGATGAGATAAACGAATGCGATGCGCCAGAATCAAACAATGTACGGACAGGATGATCAAATAGAAAAACCAGACTTTCAACGAAAATAGTTCTACCTCTTTCCTGAATCGGTGGATCCGCGAGAGCCTGTACTTGCCCCCTAGCCTGACCCGGTGCCATAAGAGCTTGCACCTGTCCTCCTGAGGTAGATCCCGTCCTTTTCCCCTTCTTAGGGCAATCCTTCACTAGATGCCCTGCTTCGCCACAGTTATAGCAGCCAGTCTTCTTCTTCTTTCGACAATCTTTGTTTATGTGGCCTGGTATCCCGCAATTGAAGCACTTCTTCTTCCCCTTGCCACCGTTGCCTTTCCCACCTTTGTTTTGCTGTTGTTGCTGAGGTCTCTTTTGATCTCCCTTCTTCTCGGGTGCCTTATTAGCATTGGGACCCTTCTCTTCTTCATGCATGAGTGCCATGTCAACTAGCTTCTCAAAGGTGGCCCCCATAGGGATATGAGTCATAGCCAATCCATGCATCGGTTCATTCAAGCCTTTCACGAACCTCAAAGCCTTCTTCTCCGGTGTATTCACCATGTCTATGCCAAACCTTGCCAATTGATTAAACTTGTTGACATATTCCTTCACTGAGAGATTTCCTTGCTTTAGAGTCAAGAATCTTTCCATATACAAGTTTTCCTCCGCCCTTGAGAGAAACTTTGCCACAAATCTTTGCCTAAAATCCGCCCAAGAGTCAACGGGGCGTTCTCCATTAGTGACCTCCCACCAGAATGAGGCCTCTCCCTTCATTAACCAAGCAGCTAACTTGACTTTCTTTCCTTCTTCCATCTCAAAGATATCTATCAACTCTTCCACCTCCTTAAGCCAATCTCTAGCCTCCACAAAAGTTTCAGATCCTTGAAAAGGTTTCCCTCCCATAGCTTTAAATTCCTTGCAAGTCTTAGCAAAAGTATCCGTGCGAGGAGGAGGAGGAGGAGGAGGAAGATCGGGTGCTATGGTTGGTGGAGGAACATTTGCTGGACCCGCAGTGGCGGCCCTAGCCTCCATCAATCTCCTATACCATACTGGTATCGTCACACCCTCCGGAAAGTTAAGATCCTCAGCCATGCTGAAACGAAAAAGGAAAGATTCAAAACGGAGAATTCAAAAGATAAAGATATGGCTATTGGGGATTATGCTTTTCTTTCAAAAACTTTTCTCTTTAAAGACATGTTTTTGAAAATATCTCTTCCAAAAATGTTTTTAGAAAAATAGTTTTCTAAAAAATTTATCTGTTCCGGTAACCTTAGCTCTGATACCACGTGTAACACCCCACTCCCGCTATGATCACTCGCTAAGGGAATGCCATAACATCGGTGGAGTATTTTAAGTGAATATAGAACAGAGAAATTACAGCAAGACAGATATAAGTAATACTTGAAAATTTAAAACATCATTTCATTGCAGCGGAAAGTAAAACATGTTTGGTTACATCACAAAACCATAATAAGAGTCAAGTACAAAATATCCATCCTGATAAATAAAAATACATAATCCCAATACATGAACTGATAGCCATAAAAGAAAAGGGTAAGCTGAGCTCTACATCTAGGGTCCAAGCTCCAAGAGAGTAATAAAAGCAGCCTCGTCAAAGCCCACTCGTGCTGGGCCCACTCTGAGAACCTGAGGGTTGGGAAAAGATAAAAACAACGGGGTCAGACATAAGTCTGAGCGAGTCCTATAACTTTAACAATGCAATCATTAAAGTAATTAGGGTATGATATAACTTGGTACGGTGTGACTGGGGATAAATGACTACACTCAGTAGCCAATCAGACTTAGAATGAACTAAGATAACGATAAAGACGCATTTACCCACCAAGGATAATTACTACACTGCACCACACCAGTCATTCCTACTTAAAGGTTGATCCCTCCCAAGGACTTAGAAAATTTACCCAGTAGTTTCGTGTACCCCTAGCTGACTACATAGGTGCCGTCTGCCCCTATCTCCACTAGGTGTACCCACTACTCCCAAGCGATCGGCTCCTTACCGTAGATACCCGTGCTGGCCCCACAATGGGGTGTATCACTCCCCATAGTGGCAACCCGATACAACAAATGGTGCACGGCTTATATCTACACGATGCATCAACGTCTTACCTACCAGCCCGGGTCCACACACGCATATGAAACCCGTTGGACTCGCGTTGCCACCGCTACCCCGATTTGGCCTCTTATAGTCAAGCCCAATATGCGTGTCCCGTCCTCGACTTGGGTCGAGCCCACAAAGATACATTTGGGATATTGGTTGAAATGGGCCCCCACAAGCTACCCACCTAAGCTTGTCATTTCTAGTGTATACCACTTAACCCTTTAATCATGTTTTAATTACATGTTCCACTTTGGTTAAGTATTCTAATCGTATTTTCTATTGCCACCCAAGGCAACCACTAGATTTCCACATGCCACCCAAGGCACCCACTTAACCCCTCATGTCCCTCTACATGCTAATATGGTTAAGTGTTTCTTAATTAATTAATTAAGATCATGACCTCATAAAGACCTCTCACATTAGACCACCTTTTATGACTGCTGGATATGCCGGTTGGGTCCGGGCAGACTTCCGTCATAAAAAGGGTCTAACCTCGTGTCTTTACCTTAATCACGTATTTAATTTATGACTAAGACCTCTCACATTGGGCCAATCATTTGTAGCTGCTAGATTTGCCGGTCGGTTCCGGGCAGACTTCCGCTACAAAAAGGGTCCAACCTCGTGTCTTAGTTGATTAATTACACCTAATTAATCACCCCCATAATTTGTATTAATTATCCCTAATTAATTACACATTTTTAAGAATATGGGTAGACCTAACTCAATAGGTAAATTCCCAATTCCATAGTATGGGTAGACCTAACTTAATAGGTAAATTCCCAACTCCATAATATGGGTAGACCTAACTTAATAGGTAAATTCACAATTATGTCCATTCATTTTATGTTATGCTTAAGCATACCAACTTTACACATTTCTATTAACATGCATATTAACCCCATCGTTTCCCACGTAATTCGTTCTCATGACATGTCATATAAATGGGAAGATTCATTATAAATGTAATGGGTTCAATCTTAGCACAACGTTGGCATTTACATGGGTTTAAAAGGTGTCAACTTGCATCACAACATTAAACCCAACTAGCATAAATCATTAACCCAAACTTGCGTATGAACTTGCATATAAACTTGCATATGAACTTGCATATAAACTTGCATATGAACTTACATAACATGTCATACATAGAGGCAACCTTGCATATGTTATGCATATCATAAAAAGAGACAAACTTGCATATGAACTTGCATATAGACTTGCATATGAACTTACATAACATGTCATACATAGAGGCAACCTTGCATATGTTATGCATATCATAAAAAGAGACAAACTTGCATATGAACTTGCATATAGACTTGCATATGAACTTACATAACATGTCATATATAGAGGCAACCTTGCATATGTTATGAATATCATAAAAAGAGACAAACTTGCATATGAACTTGCATATAGACTTGCATATGAACTTGCATAACATGTCATATCATAAAAAGAGACAAACTTGCATATGAACTTATAACATATGACAACCACAACATTCATAGATCCTCATTTACATCCATAGCCTCCTAATATCCTATCCCAATTAGTTTAGCAATTGCTTGCTAAAGGCATAGGAACTCACAATTACTAATTAGCACTCCAATGAGGAAGATTAAGTTGCTAGAGTGGATTAGAACTTGCTTAGAGTTGATTTGAGATGCTAACTTCCTCTCAACTTTGGTGGAGGCTCCTTCTAGTTTTAATTTGACGGCATGAGGCCCTTGAATCTATTTTTAGTATGAATTAGGGTAGGCTTAGGGTGTATTTATAGATTAGGCAAGTGTTTTAGGCCATTAGATTAACCCTAAATTAGATTAGGACCATCAGATCTCGGAAGCTTCCAGAAAACAGCCCAAAGCCCAGCCAAACCCTAAAATGGTGCACCAGGTTAAACTGGCCGAGCACCCCCTGTCGACACCCAAGTCGATAGGGCTGTCGACTTGGTCCTATCCAAGTCGACTACCCAGTCGACAGGGCTGTCGACTTGGGTAGCTAGGCGGGAATTTTCCCACCTGCGCCCAATGGCCCCAATTTCGAAATTTGAACCTGAATTTTAAATCTGTTTTTGAACTTTGAATTTTCTGTAAACTTCATTGGGCCATAACTGGGCCATACGGACTCCGATTTACAGAATTTCGGACTCTATTTCGCGTATTTTTCCGAGACGAACGCAATGACGCAGCTCGTTTCCCCCAATTCTCACATCTGAGATTATTTATTTTGCAATTAGTGAATTTTAGCATTAACTGAAATTCGGGGTGTTACAGTGTCCAAAGTAATGTTGATGTGAAGAAATCCGGTGATAGTTCGGGGAAGGTTGAGGTGAATGTCGACAACCAGAATGGATGTAATAATAACAGGAATGGAAATGGAAATAGGAGGAATAGGAATCGAGGGAACAACTCCAGCAAAAGACATTGATTCCAAATTTTTGAGAACTATTCGCCATTGAATGACACATTGGAAAACATTTATTTGGACACATACAACATATTACAATACAAAAAGCCACCACCCAGAGGCTCCACTGAAAAAGAGATCGCAACGGGAAAGTTTTGTTTGTTCCATGGAACCCACGGTCATTCTACCAACGAATGATGTCATTTGAGAGATGTAGTTGAGAAATTACTGCGGGAAGGGAAGTCAGATGAGTACAAGGTTGCCCCATGGGACAGGGGGCAAGGAGGGCAAGCCTCGAATCAAAACCAGTCTACTTCTAAACCCACAGCCCAGCAGAAAGGTAAGGGGTTCGTTATCAATACTATTATAGGTGGACCCCATCTAGCTAGCCAAAGTTTCAAAGCGATGGACCAGTACGTTAATGCCGCCAAGCACTTTGAGGTAGGAGAATGCAGTAACCTCGAAGGCATTACTCCAATAAAACAACAAAAGATGATGTCGGACGACGTCATATTCCGTAGTAGAGATGATACCGGAATTCAATCACCAACCGAAGACCCACTGGTAATTACCATGACCATCAACCCCGCCTTATTCCATAAGGTGTTGGTGGACAATGGAAGCTCAATTAATATCCTCTTCAAGAAAGCTTTTGAACAAATGAGACTCGAAGCAAAAGATTTAACGCCCTGCGAAGGATTGATACGGAGCTTCAATGGGGTGTCAACGGCTTCGATAGGCTACGTAGAATTACCAGTGACGTTAGGACAAGGAGATCGCCAGAGAGTGAGAATCTTGCCATTTGTATTTTTGGATGTAGAGTCACCCTACAATGCTTTCCTAGGCCGACCGGCCCTCGCCGAGTTTAGGGCATGTATTGCACCTTGGTGCTTACTGCTTAAATTCCCGACTGACGCAGGAATAGGGGTGATGAGAGGAAACCAAGCTACGGGACGAGCTTGTTACATGATGGGGTTGAAGATGCTAATGAAGGGGTTGAATATAGAATCTAAGGACGATTCTCCCCCTTCGAAGGAAAACTCAACATAGCAATTAAGGGGTCAAGCCCCAGGAGAGTCGCCCTTAGATGTGCTCGAGGATATAGATCCCAGAGAGGATAGAGAACCCGAAGACAGAAAGGCGACTCCCAACGATACGACCATAGATATATCTATTGATGATGCAGATTCGACAAAAGTACTGAAGATCGGATCGCAGCTAGATCCAATTCGAGCGAAAGAGTTGGATGATTTTTAAAAGGCAAATTTAGATGTGTTTGCATGGACTCACGCTGACATGTGTGGGATTTCGTCTGCTATTATGAGCCACTCTTTAAGCATCAATCCAAAGCACCCGCTGGTCAAGTAGAAGAGACGGATGTTAGGCCCAGAGCGGTCAGCAGCTTTGAAGGAAGAGGTAGAGAAATTGAAAGATAATGGATTCATTAAGGATTCGAAATATCCTGATTGGATATCAAATCCTGTCCTAGTCAAAAAATCTAATGGGGAGTGGTGTACGTGTATTGATTTCTCTGACTTGAACAAGGCTTGTCCGAAAGATAGCTTTCCTCTTCCCAGGATTGATCAACTAGTGGGCTCGACGGCCAGACACGAGCTGTTATCCTTTATGGATGCCTATTCGGGGTACAATCAAATTCCCACGCACATACCAGATCAGGAGCACATAAGTTTCATCACAGATTTGGGGTTATATTGTTATGTGGTAATGCCATTTGGATTAAAGAATGCAGGAGCCACATATCAGCGCTTGGTCAACCGCATGTTCTATAATCAAATCAGAAAAACCATGGAGGTTTATGTGGACGACATGCTTGTGAAGTCTAGACAATCTTCCGACCATACAAAAGACTTAGCCGAAATGTTCGACATTCTCCGAAGGTATGGGATGAAGTTAAACCCCCTAAAATGTTCATTTGGGGTCGCATCTGGGAAATTCCTTGGGTTTATCGTGAGCTCTCGAGGGATTGAAATAAATCCTAGTCAGATAGCAGCAATAAGGAATATTAAAGAACCACGAAAGATTAAGGATGTTCAAAGCCTTGCCGGAAAAGTTGCTGCATTGAGCAGGTTTATCTCCAAAGCCACAAATAAGTGTGTACCCTTCTTCGATCTGATAAAACGAGGGAAATAAAATTTTGAGCGGACTCCTGATTGTGTGGAGGCTTTCCAGAATCTATTAGACTTATTAGAGAAGGCTCCAATATTGTCAAAACCCGTGGAGCATGAGGATTTGTTTGTCAACCTAGCGGTATCGTCTCATGTTGTCAGTACAGAGTTGGTACGTGAAGAAGATAAAGTCCAGAGGCCTGTATACTACGTAAGAAAGAAGCTAGCCGCTGCAGAACGTAATTATCCAAAAATATAAAAACTTACTTATAGCCTCTTGATTGCTTCCCGCAAACTTCGTCATTACTTTTAGGCTCACCCGATAGTTGTATACACCGATCAACCTTTAAGGCAAGTGTTGCAAAAACTCGAAGCATCGGGGTGGTTACATAAATGGAACATCGAGTTAAGTCAATTCGATTTGAATTTTCAACCACGGAGATCAATAAGGGGGTAGGCCTTGGTCGACTTCATAGCTGAATTCCCGATTCCCGAAGAGGAAACGGTGGGTGACAAGGTGGTTACTTTAGAACAAGAGTTAGAGCTTAGTCCGTGGAAGTTATACACGGAGGAGCCAAGAATGATCAAAGGTCCGATGCTGGAGTTGTTTTAATCACTCCTGAAGGACAATCTATTTACTATGCCTTGCGATTAAAATTTGCTGCTACCAATAACGATTCCGAGTATGAAGCCCTGATTGCCGGGCTGAAGCTCGCCAAAGAACTAGGAGTGAAGACACTGGATATATGCTGTGACTCTAAGATATTTGTCTGCCAGGTACAGGTTGAGTTTGTTACTAAAGGACCTTGGCTTGTTACTTATCTCAAAAAAGTAAAGGAGTTACTGGGTAATTTAGAGCGTTACAGCATAACTCACATTCCAAGAATAGAAAATCAGAAAGCAGACCGGTTGGCTAAACTAGCAAGTTCTGACAACCCTGAAGAAACTGAAATGGTTCTGATAGAGACTTTGAAGTCACCAAGCTTCGACCTGATGGAGGTGGAACTAGCCTTAGAAGCCGAGCCAGAGAAGGAGTCATGGATGACACCAATCAAGAACTTCCTCAAAAACGGAATTTTACCATTGAAGAAAAGCGAAAGACGAGCTATAACACAAAAAGCTGCAAGATACGTTTTACAGGACGACGTCCTTTATCACCAAGGGTTTTCCATGCCCTTATTGAGGTGTATCGCACATGACGACATCAAACGTGTACTGCAGGAAGTACATGAAGGTGAGTGCGGAGATCACACCGGGGGCCAAACCTTAGCAAAGAAAGTACAGCAGTATGGATATTTTTGGCCTACGTGAATAAAGACGCTGCTGATTATTCACGACGCTGCGAAAAATGTCAAAGGTTCGCCAAAATTCCCAGAGCACCCCCAACCCGCCTTAAGTCAATGGTAAGTCCATGACCATTTGCTATGTGGGGAATTGATATTATTGGAGTGTTACCCATCGCCAAAGGAGAAGCAAAGTATGCAATCGTCGCCATGGATTATTTCACGGAGTGGGTAGAAGCTGAACCCTTAACCACGATCACAGTAAGGAAGGTGATAAGTTTTGTGGTCAGATACATTATTTGCCGATTTGGGATACCGAAGACCATCATAGCTGATAATGGGACACAATTCGACAGCGTCGAATTCAGAAACTTCTGTTAAAATACAAGATTGATAAAAGGTATACCGCTATGGCTCACCCGCAAACAAATGGGCAGTTTGAGGCAATTAACAAAGTTATTAAATCTATCCTTAAGAAGCGGTTGGAACGGGCCAAGTGGGTGGATTAGTTGCCGCTAGCTTTGTGGGCCTGCAGAACAATCTTTAAGACGGCAACTGGCCACACTCCCTTTTCACTCTCCTTCGGATTGGAGGCGACAATCCTGGTGGAGCTAGAAGTCCCCTCTTATAGGGTGACATACTATGACCCAATGACGAATAGAGAACTCCTCCTTGAGTCTCTTGACATGGTTGAAGAAAAAAGAGACGAAGCTGACTTGCGTGCCTCAAGACATCGACATCAAGTAGCACGTTATTATGACCGAAAAGTTCGCTTCAAAACTTTCGAACCAGGAGACTTAGTGTTAAAACGAATCTTCCTACCTTCAACCCAGTTGGGTCCAAAATGGGAAGGACCATATGCCATCCAACGGAAGCTTGATACAAGAGCCTTTAAGCTAACGACCGTGGATGATGAGGAGATTCCCAGAGCTTGGAATGCTCAGCACTTGCGATGATATCTGAGCTAAATATGAAATGTTTTCCTTGTCGTTTTTGTAGACTATGTAAAAAAGCACGACTTGCCTTAAAAAGTCTGTTTATATGAATGAAGAATTATGAAGTGGATGTAGGCTACGACTTAGCTGAACCATTATAAAAATATCGTGTGTCATTTATTTTCCTGCAATATTTTTATCTCTAGTAATTGTTCTATCATGACTATGAAACACAAAACATTAAATTAAAACTTGAAAAATAGGAGACAATTCGTGTGCAGGATCAAACAAGACGACCATTTGTGTAATAAGATAGAAGGAATGGGAAGACGACATTCTTTACTCTAACTCTCATGAATCGAGAGAGAATATAAAGGACGGGAAGGCGACGCCCCTTGAGGCGTGAAGGCGCACCCCGATAAGAGACCGCCTCAGTAATACTCTAACCTGGTTATGAGATAGGAGAGTATAAAGATGCTAGAAGAATAAGCATCAATGACGAAAGACATGTAGCCCCGCCGGAGAGTCGGGGGCAACTGGATGTTGAATTTAATCAATCTCGAATAAGCCTTAATCAAGCATTCAAGATTGATTAGGGGCATGCATATATATATATATATATATATATATATATATATATATATATATATATATATATAGACACACACACACATGTTCCCCTTAATAATGACTTTATTGTATAACTGTCTCCCCATTTGTCTCGCATATGATATCTTTGTCTCCCCATTTGTCCTGCAGAAAAGAAATGGAAGAATATTAAGATCAATATTAGCATAAAGCTCAAGTGTTGTGACGTGCAGAGCTAGAGTGTCATGCGTATCCTAAGTGGTGCTTCCCCCCAAAAAGACCAGAGCCCGGATTGTTAGTCTCCCCGGCCTTTACGGGAGTGATCTCTTCCTCAGAAGTAAAAGTGAGAGGATTTGTTGGGAAATCCTCTGAAGAATAAAAAAATTCGGGCAGGGGTAGATCCCCCAAGCCCCGAAATGTAGATTCATCGGCTATGGGAGTGTATCCTAGAGGAATAACTGATGGAAACCCCTTTGGCGAAATTGGCCTCTCAGGAGTGGCAGCATCATCAGGAATAATATATTTGTCCCTGTCAGCGGCAGGAATATTCGCTAGTATGTCATCTTGAGTGCAGAAGATGAAGGAGAAGGAATCTTTTGAGGCAACGAAGGATCCTTCGGGCTACCTCCTTGCCCCGGTGAGGCCTTAATTGGCCCTTCACCAGGAGGTATATACACGTAAGGTCCCTTGCCATGCCCAATGCTACGAGTTATAGCAACAAGACGATGCCTATGAAGATAGTCATCCACCAAACACTCTTTGATGGTCAAGAATTTCTGGTCATCATTGAGTAGCCGATTCAAGCGATCAAATTGCATTGGTTGTTTCTCCTACGGTGGATTAGGAACTGTAAGAAAAGACAAGCGTGGTTAGTATGCTTTTGAGGACCGAAATTTAAAACACTGATGTCCTTACTTGACTTGAGCCACCTTCTGGCGCACCCTGGCTGCTGTCTAATGTAAAACCATTCAGGCTTTGGATCCCCAGCATTGCTACTAAATGAAATAGTGATAATCTTTCTTTTTGGCACAGATTCGAAATATACAAAGGACGGAGTGTCATTGGTTCGATGTTTGAAGTTGTAAAAGAAAAAAACATCTTCAAAAGTCAACTCTTCACCAAGAATTTCTCTATAGGCTATGTACAGGGTATATAAATAGGCATAAGAATTGGGAAGAAGCTGCATGGGGGTAATCCTCAGCTGTCTTAGGAAATCGACGATGAATGGTGGAAATGGAGGTATCGCTCCAACAAGACACATCAGTCTGGAAATAGCCATATATCCTTCTAGAATGTTTTTGTGGGTAAAAGGGTATCTCCTTGAAAAATCCCATGCTTGAGGCGTATTCGTATTAGTCTATCGTTATTAATTGTCGACTCAATTGAATCTTTAGGCAATTCCAGGATAACCGCATCCCTGAATTCATCGGGAGCACGGTTATCTCCTATCCCTCCTTCTTCCTCCTCATCGAGAGAGACATCACCTCCGGATGATACATCACTACCATGAGTTCCCATCTCATAATCTGAGCCTTCGCTATTCCAACCTGAATCGAAAGTAGAAGATACATCTTCAATGGCAGGGTTTTCAGTCGTCCCTATAGCCTCCCTTCTTTCTGCTAGTCTAGATTAGCGTCTCTCGGTCATATCTGATAAACTATTGAAGAAACAATAGCAAGGATTAAGGTAAAGTTGTCTGTATCCCCCCATACATGTGTGTGGACTAAAGTGTATGAAGTAAGTGCATGAAATACAAAGTAAATACATAAGAGCACGACGCAAAAGTTTGGCAAAGCAGTAATGTGTACAGAATAGTTTTTAATGTTTGCTCATGTTTAAAAGGCGCTATCCTAACTGTTCATTAAGTTGTAGATCACGGCAAACATTGATCGAGCTAGTTGGGCAGTTCTTGTGCATTAAGTTAGATGGTTTCAGTTCGGTTCGGGCATATATGTTGTTGGGGTCGGATCGGGGGCAGGATCATGTTTGATTCAGAGCAGAAGTTAATGCCCTATAAGAAAATTGGTTCGGTTCGGAAATGGGTTCTTTGATTAGTCCGGATCGGTCCGAGTACATATGCTTTTCCTTGTCCATTTTATTTTTCACTCCGACCCGATCAGATGGATCCCTTTCTCCTCTTCACTCTTATGCCTCTTCACCCGAACCGATCTGATACCTTTCCCTCTTCTTCATCTTCTCCATCCTCTCTATCCCTTAATCAACACCGAACCCATTCCCATGCCAAAAACCAAATTGAAGCTAAGCACTTCTATGCTGGCATGTCCACCATTAGATTCTAACCTCCTCCTTTACTACCTCGAAATGGCGACAAGGCCATTAGCGACGACGATGAGAGGGGAGAGGTCACGACGTCAAAGTCAGCTAAATACCATGATCAAATCGTTCGAATTATCCATGAATCCGAATCGAAATCAACTAAAAAGGAATTAACTGAAGTTTTTTAACCCACCTATATAATCGATTCGAGAATTGATGAGAATTTTGGAGTTTAGGAAATTAGGGTTTTTCTCTTTGCAAAACTTGGGAGACGTTGATAATAAAAGAAAGAAGGAAGAAGAGGGTGAAACAGAGGATTTATATGAATTTAGCGTGGCTCCTTGTATTCCTAACAACTCATTCCAATCGGACCAGAAGACAGGCCCACGATGATTTGGCTCGTTGACATAACGACGTCGATAGAAAGGAAAACCGTGTGCATCGGGTCCGAACCCGAACATAACCACAAGTATCGATTCAATAAACGAATTTAACTAAGAAAAATATACAAAAATTTACCTGGAGGAGCTGCTGGACATCAAACGGAGTTCTCAGAATTGTTTGAAACGAAAGAAATAATTTGCGCATTTCATGGTGTATATATAGACAACAAGAGGTGCAACCTGATGAATCAACACAATTATACAAGCGGATGGAAGCGATTATTCAATGGTTTTGATTCAGAAACCAATGGACAGATAGTTTCGAAGCACACTTTATCTTTAATAAAAGCGCACTTCGAGGGAGCAAAATGTTAGCCCACTTTGTGATCGAGCTACACAAAGTTAGAAGATTAATTAATGAAAAACACTCTCTCAAAGGCCGGATCGGATCGATGATAGCTGGCCAAGACAAAATAGTGAGGAGCAGAGAAAGAAGGAGCATAGACAGAGTCGGATCGATTCGGATCAACCCGATCCGCTCCCCCAATCCTCAACGTATCCGATCCGAGTTGGAAGCTGCAGTTATACCCCACAACTCCTGAAAACTCGGAGCGGTTAGATAACCATTTCCCCACGTTCGCCCACGATGTAGTCACGCCGTCATCATCTCGCTCTATCCGAACCCGACTACCGTGGGATGCCTGCCACGTGTCCTTGAACCAGAGCCACTCCTGGGATACTTTTCACCTATAAATACACCTCCAAGGGTCATTCGAAGGGATCTTTTGGAATTTTCAGAGTTGAAACCCCTTTAAGAACCGAATTCCATCACCATTTACATATCACAATCATCTTATAAAGTACATTTCAGAGAAGATTGAGTGAATCTATGCATTGTGTAAGTGAAAGTGAGTGAGAATTATTGTTGTACCTACATTCAAATCATCAATTCAAAGAGTAGAAAACGGACGTAGGCTATTTAACGCCGGACCACTATAAATTGTGTGTTTTCTTCAATTTTAGTTTTATTTCATCAGAAATTGTTCCTACTTTGGGTGTTAGAGCCATTTTTGGATCTAACGTATAGTAAGTATATAATGGAAAATTTGAACAACAAAGATGTGATTCTTTATCAGTATTTCAAATAATAGGTATGAATGAAGCTGAGATGCCAAATTTAATGAATGGAAGAAAATGCCAGAACTGCAATTATAGAGCTTCAATTACTTAAATTTTGTTGAACATGCTCCTTTTTCTCCTCTTTTTATATGAGTTTACTAAAATAAATTTAGGTCAATTTGAATTTGATTTGAAGGAGTCAGTTTTATTCCTAATCAATAGTTTTGTTAATTCTAATTTTTAAAGTTCACATAATGTTAATTTACATGGTTAACTTTGGAATTGAAAAAACAAAAGAAGTAATTATATATAAAAATATATTTGTATACATACATGTATATACATTTATATAATAAGTGGATATCTCGTGTGGTCTGCATGGGTATGTCGGAATTCTCTATTTATGCTAGATTGTGTATTTCTGTAAACATGAGCAGAAATGATATTTAGCTCTTAATTTAATAGTAGGCACATGTGCCAATGCAAAAATTAAGCATAGTCCATATCGGAGATTTAGAGATTACAAATTAAATATTCTTTACTAAAATTTCAATTGTATACCATATCAATGCACTAGTACAAATCTGTGGTTTTTCTAACTCCTTTTTGGCATCTTTAAGGCATCACTAAATTTTTTGATGTCTCCTTAACAACGCCAGATGCGCATCTGAAAAACTAGTGTCATTAAATTACTAGACATCGCTACGGCATCACAGAAATGACATCGCTATGGCATCACTAAATTCTATCGATGTCATAATGACATAAATGATTTGGCAAAAAATTGTGTCGCAATGGCATCAGAAAACATTATCGACGCTTTTGTGTCACAACTGAAATACCAAAATATTGGAGTCGCAACATTGTCATTAATACATAGTGACGTGGTTGCAACATCCTAGTTCTAAAAGACAACATCTGTCGTTATAGGGTTGCTAAGAGTTATCAACTTTATAGCAGCGCAAATGATCTTATAATATTGATATAGAACCAAAATAGATATATGTACGCAAAGAACTTATTACAGATGTCATCATTTCAGTTTTACATAGTTGCCTCATCCATTAGTACATGACATACGTTGTGTTGTGTATGGAAACAAACATTATACAAAGCTATAACTTTAACGAATGCACAAATACAACAGACATCTAAAATATTGGCACTCACAGGAAAACTATCCTCAAGCCTTAAATTGCTTTAGATACACCGGCCTTTTTAAAAAAAAAAAATTCATATACACCGCTTTTTTCTTAGTATACACCATACATATTACTAAACTATCCTCAAGCCTAAATAGAACAAAATAAGTTTCTCATTTAGTATCTTTCTGACGTGCATTGATCGAACTAAGGAATATTGATTTCTAAAATCAATGAATTCACTTTTGCAACTCAAATTCAAATCCTTAATTGGATTTATATTTATTTAACTATTCATATATTAGAATTTAACTTTAAATTTTGAATAACAAATATTAATCTACTTAAATTTTGATTTTAAATTAAAAATTGATTTAAAAATAGTAAAAAATTGAGAACTTAGTACACAGTGAACCATACTAATTTTAGTACTTCATTTGTAAATTTATTTTTGTGACTATTTTGGAATGTATAATGTCAGAACTGCATGAATATAACAAGAAAGAATATGAATAAAATTTAACGTGTTAATAAAAGTTAAATTAATTTCACTAAATAACATATAGAAATTTCAATTATTTTATAAAAGAATTTTAATGATTGTGTATGCTGTGGACATATGAAATTTTTATTATTTATTTTGATTATTTTTAATAAGGGTATTTTTATCTTTAATTTAATTAATTTTTTTAATACTATAGATAAAGTAATTTACGGTGTATAAATAGAATTTGCCCTTAAAAAAAGGATTAATCCTAAATACTATTATAAAATTAAAATTTTAGTAATTGAAATATACGAAATTTTTATATTCAAACAATACTCTGTATACAATATAATGTTCATTTTACATATAACCTTCAAACAATAATACAACGCTATGCTATGTCATATCCGCAACTAATAAATAAATCTTACACAAACACAAATCTTTGTCCCTACTGCATATATCACAACCATGTCATCATAATATCTCATTATGTTGCCTCCAACATACAAGCAAGTGAACTATGACTTTAAACAAACCATCATCAACGAATTGCTAATTGGACCAGCCCACCACAAGCATGCAACAACCTACATGAACACTTGGAATTCACTAACTTCATTCAGCTTTAAACATAAAAATACAAATACATGAATAATTTGTAGTAGTATTCCTAAAGGAATGCATCCATGTGTTCAACTCAATAAGATATAACATAAAAATAAAATATAAAATTAAGCACAAGTACAAGAAAAATGCATGCAGCAATTCAGATAAATAGAAAAAAAACCATTCATTTTCTAACATTAATTTGATGCTACCTCACTGAATAACCATAATATGGCATCTAAGCTCTTCTAATGAAGCTGAAGGTATTAATGAAGAATACAATGACTTCGAAACATCAACCTGATCATTCAAAGAGTTGCGCTCATGAATACATCCTGCAAAAATCGGCAATAGAAATGAGCACTCTTAACGTAGCTTTTAACTACAAATAACCAAAAATGAACATGTTGATATCAGAATTCGAGTTTAGTCTCAAAACAGTTAGTAACTTACATGCTATAATGAAGTACTGACCAATATACAAACTCATAAAACTTCCAGAACAATCGACTTTTGCTAACATGAATATCCTACAGTAAATCGTACTCCCTTCCTTTCTAGGTGCTCCTGGTAATTGCGAAAATGAACAATGACATAGAATACTAGCATACCTGATTAAAATGATAAATGACATAACATGCCTGTTTCTATGTCAGTTATGTTTAAACAGATATGAAAATGAACTAGTAGTATAAGTTATGTTAGTATAAATCATTTTATTTATACTTGTTCTATTGATACTACTTCGAGATGCTGGCACATAAGTTTTTCTTTGCAGGTGTTCCTCTTAAAATATTTCTCCAAGCTTATCAGGTGAAGGAGTTCAAAAAAGCATCACTATCATCTACCATCATGACTTTACATGGACTTCCACTATGCCAGGAAAAGCATTGTGGCGTGTAGCATTAAACCAATTACTTACCTATTGTTATAAACCAATCACTAGAAACGTGCAAAAACCGTTTCTATGAACAGTAACGCCTTTAAGCGTTAGCAAGACTGATTCAATGATATTGCAAATTGCAAGTACCAAGTTCAGCCTCAAGTATGCAAGGGAATGCACCGATGCAGCAAATATCCAGAGAAAGAGAAAGAAGTAGTACCGACTATTGTCCGAGTCCAGCGAGCGCTGTTTCCTTGAAACGAAGTTGCTCCCTCTACGGCGCGGAAGGATGATGAGCAATCGTTTCCCAAGGATGAAACGGACCGTATTTTGTGATGTTGCGCTACAGTCACAAATCGACGATGAACGCAAGAGAGCTTATATATTTGATGCAGAACAGAGCGAGGAAGAAGAAAACAAGGAGGAGAGAAATTAGACTTCAAATTCGTGATTTGATTCGAATATTGCAGGCCTATATATAGGCTGGAAGAGGCATGTTCTTATGAACAGGTGCTTCTGTTCGATTTGCCACGGCTACGACTGTTGGAAAGGTTGCGACCCTTTACCAACAGAAATTTCCGTTGGCAATCGCGCGGTCAAATTCAAAAAATAGCGGCTCCGTAGCGAGCCCATCGGAGGCCCAATTAATCACAGACCCCAAGAGCCCCAAGGCCCAAGGCCCTTTATCTTTGACCTTTAAATATTAGCATGAATGTTTTATCATGCCATTGTCTCTCCCTCTTCCATCTCCTCTTTCTATTGATATAATACATCAAGCATTAGTATAAGTAGTGGCATAAGGCACAAATTTCCCCGATGTGGGACTTAGTTTGCCTCAACCACTTTACTCATTCTTCCAACAATCCCCCACATGAGTGAGTGGTTGTATAATCTGTTCTGAAACTTTGTGTAACATTTATCATATCGGTAAAAGTAGCACAGAGGCCTTGAACTTTTCCTAGTGTTATATCGTTATAACTAACTGGCGAATCAGTAGACTGGACTGTCTTTGAACTGTAAGCCGTTTGTGTAAGTCTATAAAGAAAACACATGATAAATGCTCTTTAACCCCTTGGTTCTCTGTTTGTGTTCGTTTTTGCCATGAACACCGCCTTGGTTTCATGAGTGCTTGAAGAATTCGACCTTACAATTCTTCTTGAAGCGGCGCCTTCGCACTCACATAGGTGATTCTATAAAGAGTATCCCGTAATACTCCACTTGGTTCTTTATAACACCACAGTATAGACATCATTAAAAGTCAAGCTTATCCTATTCTCCGACGGGTAGTGCACTGACTTATCATAGGAATGGTTTTGAATTTAACAGTGCCATCAAGTTTATCTTAAACTTAGTTGTCCCATTGAACCTAGATCTTGGGATCTCCAGTCAACTAGGTGGGGTTTCCATTTTAGAAAACTTTTAATTCATAGGTCTTAAACCCATTCCCATCGATAAGGTTTGAACTTTCTCTCTTGGCAAGCCTTTGGTTAGTGGATCCGCTATGTTATCCTTTGACCTTACATAGTCTATAGTGATAACTCCATTAGAGAGAAGTTGTCTTATGGTTTTATGTCTACGACGAATATGTCGAGACTTACCATTATACAATGTACTATTCGCCCTTCCTATAGCAGATTGACTATCACAATGTATACATATTGGAGGTACCGGTTTTTCCCAGTTTGGAATATCTTCCAAGAAACTCCTAAGCCAATCTGCTTCTTCTGCGGCTTTATCTAGAGCAATGAACTCAGATTCCATTGTTGACCTTGCTATGCAAGTCTGTTTGGATGATTTCCATGAGATTGCTCCATTTCCTAATGTAAACACATATCCACTTGTGGATTTTGTGTCATTTGAGCCAGTTATCCAATTGGCATCACTATATCCTTCTATCACTGAAGGATACTTCTCATATTGTAACACATAGTTTTGTGTGTACTTCAGATATCCTAGGACTCTTATTATTGCTTTCCAGTGATGTTTACCAGGATTACTGGTATATCTACTCAGCTTGCTTATAGCGTATGCAATATCAGGCCTAGTGCAATTCATGACATACATGATACTTCCCAGTATGCGAGAATATTCAAGTTGATATATTCCATCACCGGTGTTCTTTACCCAATTTTGGTTCATATCCACTGGTGATTTTGCAATGGTTATATTATACTGCTTGAACCTTTCAAGTAATTTGGCTATGTAATGTGACTGAGATAAGGCATATCCTTGTGGTGTTTTTATAATTTTCACACCCAAGATTACATCAGCCACTCCTAGGTCTTTCATGTCGAATCTAGAGGATAACATATCCTTCGTAGATTTTATTATGGCATTATTATTTCCTAGGATTAGTAAATCATCAACATAAAGACAAACAATGACATATCCAATATCCGTATATTTTATATATACGCATTTATCTGATTCATTTATTTTGAATCCATTTGATAACATAGTTTCATCAAATTTCTCATGCCATTGTTTTGGTGCTTGTTTAAGGCCATAAAGAGATTTTACTAACTTGCACACCTTATTTTCATTTCCTGGGTTTACAAACCCTTCTGGTTGCTGCATATAAATTTCCTCTTCCAGTTCACCGTTCAAAAACGCAGTTTTCACATCCATTAGGTGTATTTCCAAATTCAATATAGATGCGATTGCAATAAGCATCCTAATAGATGTTATTCTGGTAACTGGAGAGTATGTATCAAAGTAATCCAGATCTTGCTTTTGTCTGAATCCTTTTATTACAAGTCTTGCTTTATACTTGTCTACTGAGCCATCAGCCTTTAGTTTCTTCTTAAATATCCATTTATATCCTAGTGGTTTTGATCCTTTAGGGAGATCCACTAGTTCCCACGTATGGTTTTGTAGAATGGATTCTATTTCACTATTGACGGCTTCTTTCCAATAAGGAGCATCCGGAGATGACATTGCTTGTTGGTAAGTTAGAGGTTCATTTTCTACCATATATGCATAGAAATCAGGTCCAAAGGATTTAGAGGTCCTTTGTCGCTTGCTCCTTCTCGGTTCCTCTATCTCAGTTTCATCATTCATTTCTCTTTGATCAGCATTATCCTCGGGAATATCTGAATCTCTTGGCCTCTTTTGAACACTAGTTTCAGTAGAGGTCTTTAGAGGATAAATGTGTTCAAAGAATCTTGCATTTCGAGACTCGATAATGGTGTTTTCATGAATATCATCAATTTCAGATTTGTACACCAAAAATCGATATGCACTACTATTATGAGCATATCCAATGAATATGCAATCTATATTCTTTGGTCCAATTTTGACCTTTTTTCGGCTTTGGTATTTCTACTTTGGCAAGACACCCCCACACTTTCAAGTATTTGTAGGATGGTGGTCTATTTTTCCAAAGTTCATGTGGAGATTTTGATGTTTTCTTTCGTGGTATTTTATTCAAGATGTGATTTGCCGAAAGAATAGCTTCTCCCCAAAAGTTATCTGGCAATCCAGAACTAATTAGTAAGGCATTCATCATTTCTTTAAGAGTTCTATTTTTCCGTTCGGCTATACCGTTGGATTGAGGTGAATACGGGGCTGTATTTTGATGTATAATTCCATGCTCAGCACAAAATTCCTCAAACGGAGACTCGTATTCTCCTCCTCTATCACTTCTTAAAGATTTTATTTTCTTATTGAGTTGATTCTCAACTTCTGCCTTATACTGTTTAAACATATCGATTGCTTCGTCCTTACTTCTAAGGAGATATACATTACAGTATCTGGTACAATCATCAATGAATGTGATAAAGTACCTCTTTCCACCTCTAGTTTGACACATTTTCAAATCGCATACATCAGTATGTATTAATTCTAGAGGTTCGGTCTCTCGTTCAACGTGATGAAACGAGGTTCTAGTCATTTTTGCTTCTGCACAAACTTGACATTTATAGTTAGAATCTATATTGCATTTTGGTATGAATTCTAGATTAATTAATTTTCGCAATGTATCAAAATTTACATGCCATAATCTAGAATGCCATATGTTAGAAGAGTCAACAATATAAGCAGAAGATTCACTTTTATTCATATCATTGTTCGGTACAACAGTGGTTACATTTGCTTTAAACAATCCATCACACACATATCCTCTTCCAACATACACTCCGTTCTTTGATATTACAAATTTATCAGCAACAAATGTTAGTTTGAAACCATGCTTGCTGAGCAACGATCCTGAAATCAGGTTCTTGCGGATTTCTGGAACGTGGAGAACATCATTCAATTTTAGTTCCTTTCCAGAAGTTAACTTCAGTACAATCTTTCCCTTGCCTTCAACCTTTGATGCGGACAAGTTACCCATGAATAGTTGCTCGTTATCAGTGGCAGGCTTGTAGGTTGTAAACATCCACTTGTTGGCACATATATGACGAGTGGCTCCTGTGTCTAGAAACCACTCCTTGTTGTTGCCAACAAGGTTGCATTCAGAAACAACTGCACACAAATCCATATCTGTGACATCCTCTGAATTTCCTGCCATATTTGCTTCAGGTTTCTTCTTTTTGGGCGCACGACACACAGCTGCTTTGTGGCCTTTCTTCCCACAATTATGGCAAGATCCTTGAAACTTCTTTTGTTTCTTTGCATTAGGATTCTGCTCGCGCTTTCTTTTATTTGTCTTTTCATCCTCAACCACGTTGGCTTTTGCCTGCAATGAACTGGTGGCCTTTTTCTCTGATTTTCTGTTGTCTTCTTCGATTCGCAGACGAACAATCAGATCCTCCATGGTCATTTCCTTGCGCTTATGCTTTAAATAGTTTTTGAAATCCTTCCATGACGGTGGCAACTTTTCGATAGCGGCAGCCACTTGGAATGACTCGCTTAACACCATCTTTTCATCGTGAATTTCATGAATGATAACCTGGAGTTCTTGAATCTGACTGACGACTGTTTTGGAATCGACCATTTTGAAGTCAAGAAACTTTCCGACAATGAATTTCTTCATTCCGGCATCTTCAGTCTTGTACTTCTTTTCAAGTGATAACCAGAGAACCTTTGCAGTCTCAACGGTACAATATACATTATATAAACTGTTATCTAATCCGTTGAGAATGTAATTCTTACAGATGAAGTCAGAATTCTTCCATGCAGTAAAAGCCTCAACTTTGGTGGCGTCTGGCTCTAATTCTTCAACAAACGGTGGATCCTCCGTAATGTATTTGGCCAGGCCCAAGGTTGTTAGGTAGAAAAGCATCTTCTGTTGCCAGCGTTTGAAATCCTGGCCATTAAACTTCTCCGGTCTCTCGCCATGCGAATATGGGACAGTTGGTGGAACCAGAGGCGGAGCCGGTGGCACATTCAGTGTCGGCACAGATTTGCTGTTGCTGTTTTGCGACATTATCGTCTGCAATGAAAGCAACTATTAGAAACTTCGTTTCAAGATTGTTATAAACCAATCACTAGAAACGTGCAAAAACCGTTTCTATGAACAGTAACGCCTTTAAGCGTTAGCAAGACTGATTCAATGATATTGCAAATTGCAAGTACCAAGTTCAGCCTCAAGTATGCAAGGGAATGCACCGATGCAGCAAATATCCAGAGAAAGAGAAAGAAGTAGTACCGACTATTGTCCGAGTCCAGCGAGCGCTGTTTCCTTGAAACGAAGTTGCTCCCTCTACGGCGCGGAAGGATGATGAGCAATCGTTTCCCAAGGATGAAACGGACCGTATTTTGTGATGTTGCGCTACAGTCACAAATCGACGATGAATGCAAGAGAGCTTATATATTTGATGCAGAACAGAGCGAGGAAGAAGAAAACAAGGAGGAGAGAAATTAGACTTCAAATTCGTGATTTGATTCGAATACTGCAGGCCTATATATAGGCTGGAAGAGGCATGTTCTTATGAACAGGTGCTTCTGTTCGATTTGCCACGGCTACGACTGTTGGAAAGGTTGCGACCCTTTACCAACAGAAATTTCCGTTGGCAATCGCGCGGTCAAATTCAAAAAATAGCGGCTCCATAGCGAGCCCATCGGAAGCCCAATTAATCACAGACCCCAAGAGCCCCAAGGCCCAAGGCCCTTTATCTTTGACCTTTAAATATTAGCATGAATGTTTTATCATGCCATTGTCTCTCCCTCTTCCATCTCCTCTTTCTATTGATATAATACATCAAGCATTAGTATAAGTAGTGGCATAAGGCACAAATTTCCCCGATGTGGGACTTAGTTTGCCTCAACCACTTTACTCATTCTTCCAACACCTATAAGTTAAAAATGAACAAGGAAAGGTTAGCACTTAGCAGTGGTCTTTCAGAGTAGCAGTTTTGCAAATGCACTAATAATTTGAGGCTTGCACCCAAAATCATGATTGTTTTGTCAAATGATGATGTTCAAAAAAAAATGACATAGCTAACACTGGAAGGGAAGCAGAAAACTGATGAGACTGTATGCATCAGTTGCATACAGTCTGTAGAAGAAATTGAGGTGCAAAACTTGTGAGTACAATGCATAAAATGACTTCAAGGGTGCCTTGGTTTTGTTCAAATTAGCAACATCATTTATATTTCGTCTATTTTGATATCTTAACCTCTAAAATTATCTGAGATTTAAGCTTCTAATACATAATATTAAATAATCTTATATTCTCTTAATAACATACAAGGAGTACATAGAGAAAGATAGAATAACACACCTGGACATAATATATCCTAACTTCTTGAGCCATTTTCCCCCTCCTTACTAGGGTACCGATCCTCCAGAAAACTTTCATGCAGTTTCTACAAACAAATAATAAGATACTGAAATGTCAAGTACTTTCTTAGTCATATGCATGTTAATGAATTATTTACCATTGGACAGATTAACAATAGAATCAGATAGCATATATTGGTGTGTATATACGTATGTGTGTGCGCACGCGTATAGTGTAATGAATCATTGAATATGGTAACAATTACTATTTTGTTAAATGTTAATGACTTTATACAACAATGATATGATAATTTATCATTTCAAATGTACTCCACGCTCTCTCACATCAACATGAACTAGTTTTTAAACTGAAACTTGGATAGTCAATTTTTTGAATCCAGTGTTAAGCCATCATGTGATTTCTATCAAATAAATGAAAGAAAACCAAAATACAGTGAAAAAAATATAAATATCTAATTAACAATATCAAGGTTGCAAACAATAAGCAATATGATAAATTATTAGACATAAAAAGTGATACACCAAGATTGAAAAAGGGAATATTTCTTCGTGTTGTCACAAGATCAGACCCTAAAGTTCCTTGTTGATTTTAATAAACACTTTTCTCTCTTATATTATTGTCATCAAGGTTTTAAATCTCGGATATCGGTCACGTTTCGTCTCGATGATTTTAGAGACTTGATCTCGTATTGGGAGAGATCTCGAATGAGATGAGTCAAACTCGGGGGCTTGTCTCGGATTTCCAAATTGGGTCTAAAAGTTCATATCGGAACAATCTCGGGGACCATGATATATTAAAAAACTAATATTCTTACAAAATGATTTTTATGAATGTTATTAAAAACATAGTAACTTAAACTTGAATTGCAAAATCACTTCATTATTCTTAATTTACGAAAGATCATCATACTCTAAATCGTAATATGTTTAAAACAAAATATAACACAATGCAAATGATCAGTGCTTACAACATATGATCCATGAATATGAATCATTTTTAAATATAAAACATAAAAAGGATACAAAACATTAAAAAGTTCAGTATGAGTATAACATAAAATATATAATTTCATAGGTATAGTATGTAAAAAAAAGATAAATATGAAAATAATAAGCATTGTTAAACATATATTAAGAAACAGTATGGTCATTTAACATGTAAAATGTAAAATAGCATGAGATTATTTGAGTTTTTCTAATTATTGTTCTGGCTCAGGAACCAATTTAAATTTTAACTTAAAAGCCAAGATCTCGAACGATATTCCAGTATCTTTTCTCGATTGATATTCCAGTATCTCGTCTGGGTCGATATATCGTTCGATATCGCAATATCTCGGGCGATATATTTGAAAGGAGATTTACAGTGACATTTGCTATTTCGTTTCGAAAGGAGCACAAAATGAGATATCGGAGGAGATCTCAAGCTATATTTTCGAGATTTGAAACAGTGATTGTTTTAAGCGACATAATCATTTTCATACATTGAAAAGATAAGAGGCGAACACGTCATAACCTCTTTTTTGTTTTCAATCTCTTCTACTCTACTATACTAGCGGACCATATTTATGATATGAACATAGGAAAGTGGTAAAACAAGATAAAACAGGCTACACTGTGATGCTAACTCAAACACATACAATGCCTGCATTACAGTAGCGCAGGGCATTATAGTGGCACAGTCAAATAGCATAGCCTTCAAACATGAATGAAGTAGAATTACTTAACACAACTGAACCTTTAATATAGTAATATTTATAACTAAAGTAGGCAGACAAACAACCTCAATATTTAAACCAAGCACCACCTGAAAATGCGTAATAATTGCCATATGGAAGTATGACTGAAGATAAATGCATTCCCAAATACCATTGTTAAGATAAGAAAAACAATGATAAATAAGTGGACGTCATTGAGGGTATATTTGAACATAATGCCACATAGATAATAGACCTGCTGGCTAATACCACTGGAGTATGAGCCTAGTAACGTGCGCCAGAATTATCTCATTCTGCTAATTGAAAGTTGCAAATTGAAAATTTGGACGTTAAATGGTAAATTATTTACCATCAAGTGCAAATGTAATGCTACAATCAACAAAAAAGCTGGCAATACTATAACTGTAACAACATTTATCACAGTAGGGATCTTCAATGATACCATGTTACCAACCCAGTAGACTAGGACTTTGTAATAAATTTAGCCAAGAAAACAAGGTGCATTGAGGCTTAGGATGACAGGTAAATT
Organism: Allium sativum; assembly: GCA_030737875.1. Taxonomy (NCBI): domain Eukaryota; kingdom Viridiplantae; phylum Streptophyta; class Magnoliopsida; order Asparagales; family Amaryllidaceae; genus Allium; species Allium sativum. The sequence goes on along the minus strand of CM060926.1, from coordinate 6,521,121 downwards.
TATAAGGTGCCTTTTATGTCATCTAAGATGACAAGCACATGATCAACAAGCGGGAAAAAAAGTGCAGAGTAAACTGTGTATCATCATCTGCAACTAAAATAATATCATTTATAACTGAAATAAAGGCGTCTTAGCTAGATATCCCAATATACCATGTCTTAAGAGACCATCTAACCAGCGGCTATGTACGAAGTAGTCCTGCCCTGGCATTAGTCCCTGACATGTAACATGTTAAGCAGGTGCTCATCCAATATATCACAACCTAACAAAGAAAATATGCATCAGACTAGTATCTAAAGATTATAATGAGCTGCTGAACTCAGTAGAAACATTATTCGTGCAGTTATACCGCATGAACATGATGGTGAACTTATGATTCACAAGGAGAAGGTGTCAATGAGCATTTTGTGTAACATCATCTGCCACAACAACTAAGCCATAAATCCCAAACAAGTTGGGGTTGGCTAGACATGGAACCCAAAAAAAAAAAAAAAAACGTAAAAACCTTTCGTAAAAGTAAAATAAAGGTTTGAAAAAGACAAAAATAAAAATAATAAAAAATAAAAATAAAGGTGTCAATGAGCATTTTGTGTAACGCCATCTGCCATTATAATAAAATTAATTCTAGTCAAAATAAAGGTTCCTGCTAGATATCCCAGAAATGTTTTAAGATAACACTAAACAAGCGGCAAATATAGGATGTAGTCCTCACCTGATATTGGTCCCTGCCATGTTAACACATCAAGTAGAAACTCATCCCAAATATCATATGTTTTGCTAGTTTGAAATAAATAAATATATCTATTATATTATATTATATTATATTATTATTATTATAAATAATTTGGCTTAGAACAATAATTCATTATCTAATGGATCATTCCGTTTGAAAAAAAGGTTGCGGATAAATGAAAAGGGATAGAAAGAGAGAACAAAAATATCAATAATATATAATTTTAATGTGTATGGTCTATGAATTACCTTATATAAAAAAGGCAGCACAATAAAGCAATTTCATGTTGTTTTAATATTGTACCGATCGTTAATAAATTATAAATGACATATAAATAATAGGAATGAAATATTGTTGATGTCTAGCTTTAAATTTCATTTATGCGTAATTTCCTCGCTTTTCAGTAACTCTTAAATAAAATACGCAACAAGTGACATGATTTCATATCTTGCAAGAGACATGAGTTTATATCCAGCAAGAGACATGAGCTCATAACATGTTCCCAAATACCTTTTGTTTATATAGTTGATAAATATTTCTTTATAACTTCCTATATATATGTTTATAATTATATTATGTATGTTTATAATTATATTATATATGGTGTTATATCACATATACACTAAGTTTTTAATCATATGTTTAAATAGTATTTTTTATGTTTTTATACTTGAAAAATAATGTTTAAACAATCAGTTTTGTTTCAGGAATTTCCAAAATATATATTTGTTTAAATACTTCAAAAATAATTTAAAAATCAAAAATATAGTAGATAAGTCAACATATATACTTAGGTATGTCGATATATTACCGTCATATTTTCAAAATTGAAAGGAAGTTTCTTTTCACCATTTGTAACGTTCCAGAAGCATTGCAACCTTTCAAACCTTATAAAGAGGGGTTGATTTCGAATTTTTTAATTATTCTTCTTCTGCATCTTCATCCCCTTTCTCTACACCATTATTATTTCTTATTTTTATGATTTCTACACCTATACTCTGCCGAATTCGATTCTATTTATAATTAAAACTTCTTCTCTTCTCACTCTCTACTCATTACCCTCTGCATCAAAGTGCTATCGAAGAGTTATAGGGCTATTGTAATTATTTGAGAAGTGTCTGGGAAAAGTTGTGTCCTTGTAGCCTTGAAATCAAGGAAACGAAGCGCTGTCAACCTTATAGCCGGGAAATCAAGGGTGCTTGGAATCAGTGTTAACCTTGTAGTTGTGAAATCAAGGGGTTGTACTTGGATATTGATATAGTAATAAAACTCTGCGCAATCCAACGTTGCGTGAGACTGGGTATAGGTGTAATCAGAACCAGTATAAAATCCAGTGTGTTCCTTCCTTTTCTTCATTTTATTTTTGTTTATCTTTGTGTTTATGTTTGATTTTGTGTCTGTGATCATCTCTGTGGTGTGTTATTCATATAGTAGATCATATAAGTTTTAAATTTTCTTAAATTTCTTGAAAACACTATTCACCTCGTCCCTCTAGTGTTGATCCATTCCTCAATCCCTAACACTTCCCATATTATTTTGAAGAGGATTCCGAGTATTTTCACTAGGTGTTGAAATAGGTCTATTAAATACTTGGATATTTTTATTCTTATGCCTAATCAATGTATGGCCAAATTCTCTAAAATAAATGCTGCAATCTTGTCGAAAAAATCAAGTTAGGAAAAGGACTTCAAATTCAGACCAACATAATAAGAATATGCAGCTTGAAATTTATGAGCCATAAAATAAACTAAATAAGTAAGTAGTTGAGTAAATTATTCTATGAGATGGTTAATTCATATATATATATATATATATATATATATATATATATGTATATATATATATGTATATATATATATATGTATATATATATATGTATATATGTATATATATGTATATATGCATATATATATATATATATATATATATATGCACTTATGTATGTCAATTCCTTCGTTCTTCCTTTTTTACGATGAAAAGTTCTAAGTATGGGGTAACGGCATTACCCAAAAATTTCACCATTTTAAAATGTTAGTATATTTAATTCATTTAAATATTCATTAAATGGGTTTTTAAAAATTAATAACTCCTTTTAATTTATAATTGGGAATTTTAAATTCAATCTTTGAGTTTGATTTATGTTTGTAAATTATTCTTTTAAAAAAGGACTCTGACATGTTTCTCAAATTTTTGGCATTTAATCAGTAGCAATTTTATTTCTAATTTTGATAATTTGGTTTATCCAAGATTACTTTTATAGGAAATATATTATCTTGGTAAAAGTCATAAATATATTTCTAACGTTGTTTAAAAATAAAATCTAGATATTTCAATTAAATAGATTTTAAAAGAAAATGTGTTTATATGCATAGCATATATTTGCACGCATTTTTATTATAACTTATCTTAAGTTATGGATTTGAAATGTAACAAAAATATTTTTACAAACATGATTTTAAGAAATAATAATAAGAAAATAATATATTATATACACGTTGTATACTTATCCATGTTATAACTAATCTTATTTAAGTGTAATTCTGTTACATTTATTATAATAAGTGAAGTTCAAAAAGTAAGCATATGCTTTAAAATGTCTAAGCAAAGGGTGGAATGATGACAAAGTAAAGGATGTGACAAATAAGTTTGTAAATAAAGCAAAATAAGATACAAAAAATTAGAAAAAAGATGAATCAAGACAAGAAGGAAAAGGGAACATAAGGACTAAAGAAAGGTGTTTTGAAAATAAAATATATTTACTAGTGTAGAAATAGCTTAAGAAGTTAGTTGAGTATTCAGTGAGTAATTTGAGTTTTCCAGCATCCAAATAGAATATGGTCATCGATCGACCATCATAATTTAGGATAGTGGTTATATGATTAGGATAGTATTAGAAAATCATGAACTTTGGTATGGTTATTTAGATTCTTAAGCGAGTGGGTGGTGTGAATTAATTTGAAGATTGGGAATGGGTTTATATAGGTTTCCGGTGACCTCATTGATCAAAGGCTATGAAACTTGGGTGGGAGCGAGTTAGGATGGCGACTGAAGTGCTGACGGGGTCGCATGACCTTCAGTGATCGAAGGAGCTCTGGCAAGCTTAATATAAGGTTTTGACCAATATTTTGTTTGGGTTTGGTTTTAGGTTGATTGTGGCATCGGGAATACATTGGACTTGGCCCGCCAAGAATAAATAAGTGCTTTAGTGCATGGCTAGCGAGTGGTTTGACGGCAAAGGCCAGAAGCATTGGGAGGGTTCATAGCAATGGAGTTTTAGATGGAGGTACATTTTTTAGGTGTTAGGTTCAAGAAATGATAGAGTCGTTTTTGTGCATAGGGTCTAGAGTGGTCAACGGTGGGCCAAAAATCTCAGGTAGGTGGCAAAGTGTATGAGGAGGGAATTATAAAGGCATATGGTGGGACAAGTAGCTGTGTACGTGCATGATGTATATGTGCATTTAAACTTTATGATCCTTAATTTTTTTTCTACTTTAATTGTAAAAGAAAATATTAAGGTAGAAAAGGATTTATGAGTAGGCATTGTAGTCGACGTAGAGCTTGTGAGCTATTGGTTTGGGCCAAGCCCGTTTGCTTTAGATTAGGTATTTTTTTGAATTTTGACGGCCAAGTTTAAATTAAATTATTTCAAAATTCCAAATAGAATAATTTTCCATATCTAATGAGTGCATGAATTTCACTATCAAGACCATATCGTAAAGTAGAACGCATATATGAAGCAAAGTTGCCAAAGTTGATGAAAGAAATTTATTTTAAATTTAAAGGGACATTGAAATTAATTTCAACAATTCATAGTTATGAATTACAACGAACACCATACTAGAAGATTAAAAAACCATTCCACCATAAATAAGTTGAATTAATTGTCCAGCCTTTTGTTTAGCAGAATAAAAGACTGTTCTGTTCTTATATTAATTTGGATAGGTATTGATCTGCCAGTTGATTATATTGATTGTTAACGATCAATTGATAACATAGGTTATTTTCATATTTGTAAATTATGTAAATACCGGTGTTACAAATTAAATGTTGTTACCGAATTTAATGGTGGCCATTTAAGTTCCAGTGGGGCTATTGAGCCTTTTGCCGTAATATAATAAGTTATGAGTTAAGAATCAGCACAAGTGTTGACTTCAAATTAAACAAACTGCCAATTTGTTAAGAATGTTTTTATTTTCAAAAATTTAGAATTTTTATTGATAAATTTAAGGAGTTAATTATTATTGAATCAATAATTTTTTTGAACTTTGATTGTTATTTTAGTTAATAATAATTAATCTTATAATTACAAATTGAGTTATTTTAACTAATTTTGTAATTAACAACAGTTTGGAAGATTTTCATATTAAATAAATATATTTAAGATAATTAATTGTTGATTTAACAAGGTTTAATTGAATTAATTTCTTTAATAACATTTCAAATTAATTACCTATTAAAACAGAGATTATTTGGCTTTGAATTAATTCATTTGAAGATTATTATTTGTTTAATTGTTTGAATATTAAATGAATATTTAATTATTTACTATAATGACTAATTATTCAAGTATTTTTTAATAGTTAATTATGAATTAATTAATGATTGTTTAAGATTATTATCATGATTTAAAAGTTATTAACATTGCAATGACCCGCATTTGCAGAGGTATTATAATTAATTTATTTAATTATATAAACAACGATATAGTGAATTTAATGGTCGTGGAATTAAATAATGGTAAATATTTAATTAAAATAATAAATTAAATAATATATTTAATTCTGAAATAATCAGAATTGGTTGAAATGGCGATATGGTGTGAACTGGATCATCTGTGATATTTAATTCAGTTTAAAATTGAATTAGAATAATGAATATATTATTTTAACGACAGTTGAACGTATAAATTATAATATAATTATAATCGAGCTGGAAATGGCGCGGCAGTTCGCTAATTGGCGATTTGAACTTCAACTGAATGTACAGGATTCGTTTTAAGCCGGATTTCTGTGAAACAAGAAACGTTAGGAGCTGGTGGAGTATACCTTTCTAGTGGAAGAGAAAAATCGGGATTTCGTCGTGTAGATTTTGATTTACGTCCAAATAAAATTTTAGAAAAGTCGCTGTGGAATTCCTTTATAATTTATAAAGGAATTATTTATACTTTAAAAAGGAATTTCATTATAAATCGAATATTGATTTAATCGGGATTTGAAATATCAAGCGAGAAATTCATATAGGAATATTCTAGAGCTGCATGGTATTCCACTGTGAATATATATACGATAATATTTATTTATAAATATTTAATTTAATTATATTTAATTATATTTATATATTTAAATGGGTTATTTAGGACTTTAAAAATAGCCACTTTTGCAAACGAAGTTGGAATTCGACGAAACCAGTTTCGTTGGGACCGTAACGTCGAACTCTAGCTGCGTGTCCAGTTTAATGATATTTAGGTATCGTATGTAATCATAGGAATTTTTAGAAGACAAATACGAATAATATAAAAATATCTAACCAAAATATCTAGATATTTACCACCCTTATAAATACCACTACCTTAACACCTTAAACCTAATTCATTTTTCCACGGTCAAAATGTATTCCGCCGTCATATTCTTTCTCAAAACACAACTCGAGTGGAAGAAAAATAGAAAACAATTAAAATAAATTACAAAAAATACAAAGCAAGTGTCTTTGGATTTGTTTTGGGATTAGCTTCATTTCTCTAACTGTTATGTAGGGTGCGATCCACCGTGGGAGTTTGCTGAGTTCAACAGCGTTCTAGGGTTAACGTTCTGGCAAAATTGGAGCATGGATTCTCGAATTCAATGTTGTTTTGAGGTTAGCTTGAGAATTAGAACTATCATGCTATATTTTTGGGGAATTCGAAATAAAAAAAATCATTGATGCTTTGCTGGTGTTTGGGAGCAGATCCGTGCGACGGATTCGGGTAGATGAGTTCGAGTTGTCTTCAAATGGTAAGGAGAGGAAGAAGGGGTGAAGAGAAGCGTGTTAGTGGGTTGCATTTTGGGTTTAGTGGAAAACCATGGAGAAAGGGCTGATCGAAATCATGGAAATGGAGTTCTGTGCGGGTTCAGTGATTCGGGAAGAAGAGATACTCTGGCGTGGGTTTTCCAATGGGTATTGGGTTGTGATATAAAGAATTTCAAACCGTCGGATCCGTTGGGATCGTATGGACGAGCGCTTCACAATGGAACTGAGCGCGAGTCAATTGGAGTCCGTCACAATTTATAGCGAAATAAATTGTCCGTCTTAATCAAAGATGATTATCGTTATTAACGATGATCGTCCAATGTGAGTAAATCTCACTAACTCTGAACAGTTTATAAATTCATGTTGTATTTTTAGAACTGTTAATATGGGCTGATTGACTGTGTGTTGACTGTTTGATTGAACTGCTAGTCAATTAGTTGAATTTCCATATTGATTCTGCTTAACAGAATATATCATATGGAACTGAAAGTGATGTTATCTATATTGTTTAACATCTGTGATGCAGGGAAACAGGTTGGAGGAATCCAACTAGATTCCTCAACATTTATTTTACTGTGATTCATATATTGTGATATATGATGTGATATATAATTCGTTGTCGATTATATGTGTTTGAACGATATTGGTCATCGTGATTTGATGTGTTAAATACCATAACATGCCAGAATGGTGAAAAGGGAATTTTCAAGGATTATTTATAAATAGAAAATACTTAGAAATGAAACCCTAAAGGACTCATTTGCAAACCATTTACAAATCAATCAGAAAGAGAAATTTTTGTAAACCATTTACAAATCAATCAGAAAGGGAATGTTTGTAAAACCTTTACAAATGAGATTGAATAGGGAATATTTGTAAAACCTTTACAAATGAAATCGAAAAGGAGATATTTGTAAAACCATTTACAAATAGAATTAAAAAGGAAATATTTAGAAAATAAATATAGTTATAAAAAGGAAATTTGTTTATAACCGAATAGGATGTTATAAAAAGGAAAAAGTTATAAAAAGGAAAATGTTACTAAAATGGAAATCATTTGTAAAATGAAGAACCGTTACTAAAAGTAAATCTTTATAAATGAATAGTTTATTCAAATGGAGTTTATCGAATTTAGTTATTCGAATAGAGTTAAATCGAATATGTTATTTGAAGGGAGTCAATCGAATAAGGTATTCGAAAGTTAGTAAATCGAATATGTTATTCGAAAGGGGGTTAGTCGAGTCGAGTTAGTTGAATAGAGTTAATCGAATATTTGTTATTCGAATAAGAGTTAACTAGTTAGAGTTAATCAATTAGAGTTAACCAGTTAGAGTTAAACCAGTTAGAGTTAATCAGTTAGAGTAAATCGATAGAGTTAAATCGAACTAGAGTTATTTAAATGGAGTTTATCGAATATTAGTTATTCGAATAGAGTTAAAGGAAAGGAATTATCGATTACTAGTTAATCGAAAGGAGTTATCGATTATTAGTTAATCGAAGGAGTTATCGATTATAGTTTAATCGAAAAGAGTTATCGATTTGTTTAACCGAAGTGAGTTATAGAATATTGGTTATTCGAAGGAGTTAATCGAATATAGTTTATTCGAATAGAATCAATTGAGTTAATCGAATATTAGTGATTCGAATAAAGTAAAAGGAGTTATCGAATATTAGTTATTCGAATAAGAGTTAAATAGAGTTATCGAATATTAGTTATTCGAATAGAGTTAAATGGAGTTAAAGGAATAAATCGAATATAGTTTATTCGAATGGAATTAAAGAGAGATTATCAAATGTAGTTATTCGAAGGGAGGAGTTATCGAATAGAGATAATTTGAAAGAGAGTTACGTAAGGAAGTTGTTAAAGAATTAAAAGGTGAACTTTGTCTATTTCAAGGTTAGAAACGTTGTTCAGTTAAGGTCTGAGAGGTAGTATTACCCCAACTTGATTGACTTCATTTTTAACTAAGGAATGGTTAAGGTTCGATAGTGAAGGTGGGTTAAAGGAATTTAGTTAATAAGCATAATGGTTTGAGTTGGCATCGCGATGGTTTGTTTAAACATCTGTCTAAGCCCAACGAAGGAGTTTTGGAAATGTTTTCCAAATAAGAACCGGGAATGTTTTCTGATATAGAAAACAAGAAATGGAAATGTTTTCCAATGGTCATAACATATATTTTCTAAATTTAGAAAATAAGAAATGTTGAATATAGGGAAACAGGAGATGAAAAATGAACTAAGGAGATAAATGTTAAATGATGTTTGATCGATATAAATTTCCATCTGGAAATAATATCGTTGTTTGCAAACGTGTTTTTCTTTGATAGTTAAATCATAGACTATCGAAGTTTTGACCATTTTAACGTTGTTAACATGGAGAGACCGGTTGGATTATTATCCAAAGAACCACTCTATATTGGCATAAGCGTTGCAAATCATATATGCCAAAGATAATTGAAGATGGAGTAAAGTGCAAAGGCTATTGTACAAGTCTTAGAAAACAGTGTCTAAGATGGATGTATCGAATAGTGCCTCCGGTTCATCCTGTTCCTGGATGACTTGTATGGACGGATGTCTGACAGAGTATTTCCAGACGATCACGTATATTGATTTCTCCAACTGTACCAAGAGTGGAAGCGGAGAAGAAAACTTCTTTTAGCTAACACATAACGTATGGTTGAGGACGTCAATCGGTGATTTGATGGATTTGACGTTGTGGCATTCAAAGTGAATCTGGTGTGATGATAAAGCGTAGCTTCAAGCCTCATCAACCGGTAAATGACAGAAATCGGGCAAGCAGCATGGCTAAGTCGGTTGCTCCGAAGTAGGGTGTATAATCACCTGATCTAGAGTTTCATTTACTTCTAAAAATTTATTGTTGATGCTGTCCCATTCGGGAAATGGTTGCTGATCCCAACCGTTGGTGATATACATTCGATACACTCAAGCGAAATGAGTGGTCGGGTTGCAAGATGTTCTTGTTGAACCTAGTGTATTCCTTTCTAGAGGTACACTAGCGAAAGGTGGTTCCATACCTTGTTATAGTTGGAAATCCATTACCCAATATGTGCTTGCGGTTTTGATTGTATTCTATATATGTAGAACGTGAGATGAAAGCGTTTCTGCTAGATGATTATTATATTGTGGTTGATAGATATTATTATAATATCAAAAGGTTTTTGATATAAAGATAATTTGGATTCTCATAAGGGAAAAACCCGTTTCTTTATACGGCGTGGTCTTATGAGATATCGTTTACTTGTTAAAACTGTTTTAAACTGTTTTACTCATACCAGTCCCATGACTGACCCGGAGTTTATTTTGTTTTGTTTTCCCTAAACTCTTGGGTGCCCAATTTTGTACGGGCAGTCAAGTAGTCGGGATTTACAGATACTTGAAGAGCTGGAGCAGGAGGCTTCAGGATCATATAGCTATAGTTTATTTCCGCTGTATTGTAAGTGACGTACTTGATAATGATATGTATATTCAAGTAAAATCTTTTATTTCAAAGATATGTTATCTATTTTATGTTATTCGTTCCGCTGTGAGGTTCGTGTTACTCTGATGTTGTGTTCTTCTTCTTCTTCTATTCTAAGTTTCTATCTTATCTTTCCTCACCCTCTAATTTCTTTCATAAATCATATGGTGTTTTTCGACGTTTGCTAAGTCATCATTGATTTTATGGCGATAACCAAAGTCGAAAAATTCTCGGGTCATTACAGTTGGTATCAGAGCTTAAGTTAAGTGATTTACCTTGGCTTTGTGGCGTGACTCAGTAGAGATGGGGTTAGTAATACCCTAGATTGAGTTGAGTGTATATATACGAGTGAGCGTTTTTGTTATTGATATAAAAAATTATTTTATATTGTGGAGATTTATTGGTTGAGTCGTTTATGAGTTCTGCTCGATCAGTTTGATCTACTGTATTGGTAGGAGTTGGTAAACAGTTGAATACGATGAACCGTCATGGTATGTTTTGAAAAGAGGGTAAATGAAATAATTTTACCCAAATTATATTTTGATATAATGGATTTATATTGGAATAATTATAATATAGTGGATATATTGGTTGTTATTATAATCGAGTAAGATTATAAATTAAATGGTTATGTAAATAACCAATCAGAATCCATATAAGTGAAATACGTGAAATCAGATGAGTTAAATCTGAAATTTAAGTCAGAAATTGAATTAAAATTCTGGAAAATTGGATAAGTGTTTGTAAATGGATTTGATTAAAAATAAGGAAAATTTAAGATCCTTGGAGATTTTAAATTACTTTACAAGCAGTGTGAATTATATTTTGAAATGAATTTCAAAGTGGAAATGTTTAGAAATGGTTTTATAGTATTGAACTCACTTCGATCGCTGGAAAATAGATTCTGATGATGACAGCTGCATCATCAGTATTCATTTTCGAGTTGTAAGTGACAAATTGCTACCAGAGATACTATTTTGAATTTGTTTTGGGAAAGACAAGTTGTGTTGAATTTCAAAATGGGATTTATAGTATAGAATTTGATATATATAGAAATTGAATATATAGAATTTGAATATAGAAATTCAAATGGGATTTATAGTATAAAATTTGAATAGAAATTGAATAGAATTAACTAAGTCGAAGAGGAATTAGTTAATCAAGTTTTGAATTTGAAGTTGAACTTTGAAAGATGAATTGGATTTGTAAATGGATATTCGAAATCGAATATAGAACTTAGATTTGAAATTTGGATTCAAATTAGTTAATAAGCAAGTTAAAATATATTTGAACATGTCATGTTCAAATATAAAAGTGAAATAGACTAAAGAGTTAATTAACAAATTAATTAACGAATTGAGTTAAAACGATCAGGTATAGCTAAAATAGATTGGGTAGGTATAAATATACATGAGATAGGTATGGATAAGGTATGAAGGTATATAAATAGAATGCTCGACGAAAAGGTATGTATTTAATTCATATATGAGATTTTACGCGCCGTATAGGCTAGCCGCTTGGCTTTTTCTTTTTTCTTTTGGATTGGTGAGGGCCATGGGAGGCTATTTGAAATATCCCGATGCTCCCGGTACAAAGGAGGTTATGGAAAATTTTTCTGGGAATTTAAGGAGTCCGAATATTTTTAAGATAATTTGATAGTTAGAAATCAACGTATCGATATATATAGAAGTCGATAAGGAAGCGAACTTAAAAATAGAATAGTATAATCAAAAAGGAAGACTAGGAATAAAATCTCGTAAGAATAGATAGAGAAAGAGTATACGTGTTTAAAAGTGAATAAGTAGTTGTATGGTATTGATTATTCGAGCAAGTAGTCATATCTGTTTTGACGTTATAAATGTTATTTTTTCCGCTTTTCCGGACTAACCAAGGCTTTATTTTGAGATAAGGCTTGGGCTAGACCAAGCATATTTTTAGATTTGATTTGATTGCTTTTGGATCTTTAGGAGAGGAGCTGGAGATTCGAGATGCATTCTCGTAATCAGTATGATTCCACTGTGTATGTCATTGTTTTAGACTATTAGTGTATATTAGTATAACAGTCCAAATTTTATTTGTAAGTTTATAATTTGATGTGTTTATATAAAATTTTATTTTCTTTTGTATAAATATTGTTGTATATTATCTATTACTCATTCACTATGAAATTCTATTCTGCCTTCGTATATCTAAAATCTTACATGCTTGATAGTCCACTCTTGACATCAAATAAATATTTGAAGCTCTTATTATTTAAAACAAAGATATATGCTTATTTCCAAAATGTATGTATATATCAGAATAATATATTTCAAACATTTCTATTATAAGACTTTAAATAAGGAGAAGTTGTATCTTCCCCACTTGTTCATTTGTTATATTTTAATTCAATTCATTTCCAAATATAATGGATTATGACTTAACGATGGAACTGTAACGATTTTGATTTTTAGCAACTGAATAATTAATTTATTTAATTATTTTAAATGGTGGTTTATTAATTTAATTGACTTGAATTTAATATTTTTGAATATTTAAATAATATAAATAATAAATAATGTATGTAATAACTCTATATCTTTGCATATCTTATCTGACAAAATCCTACACTAGTTCCTCTTAATTCAAACGTGGTGGTGTAGACTAAATAAAAGAAATATATATCATTTTCATGCTGACAAAGTATCCTTGCAAATCTACAAATCCTAGCATGTCATATTTAAAGATTCGACCAAATCTTCAGTGTCAATATTTAAATTCGTGCTCTCCTCGTTTCCAAACCCGTGATTGCCAAATTCCTGTCTGCCGACCCATTCAAATTGTGTGTGTATCAAACCATCTCATTTCCATGTTCCCCAAGCTGTTTCCAAAACCGTGTGCTACAAGCAATTCGATCCCGTAAACATCAAGCAAAATTCGTGCCTTGTACTCCAAACTGTTGATTCCGTGACTGGCACGCCATCTTAATCCTTTAAATATTGTGTACTCTTTCTTCTTGCTCTTTCATTCCCAACACACAGAGAAACGAACGAACCCAAAAATAAAACAAATACAGAATCAATTTAAAACCCAATACCAAATATAATTGGATAAAATCAAATTCATGAAGTTAAGGGCTTGCCCTGATCTGCTCAACATTGAACTCGATTGAATGTTCTGTTGCTTGGTTTTGGGGGAATACCCCAAGGGCTTTGTTTTGGCTAGGCTAGAAGACGTATTATTGGTGGAGGTGGATTTCCGTGTTTGCTCTGTAGGGTGTAGCACTGGTATCAACACGCGAGGTGGATGAGATAGGCTGTTGTGTGGAGTATTGCGTCCAAGAAGAGCAGCGTCTAACACTGGGGAGGCGCGGGCTCGAGTGGGAGGCGTGGAGGAGTTTAGCGATGCTGTCAAGGGGTTGAGGAAGAACAAGGTGGTTTCGAGTATGGTGTGGATGGCATGTATGGGGAGAGTGGAGCGGTGATAAGCTGGGCATGGTGATGAGTTACTATATGCGGATGGGGGAAGAAAGTCCAATACTATCATTAAGGAAGAAGGTATTTAACTGGAAAGAGAAATGAATGTAGAACGAAGGAGCCAAGCTTCAACATGTTACTGGAAGTTGGATCGCGATGTTTGCTTGGAAAGATATGGGGTTAGAGGCCGATTATTTTGGGCTAATCATAATTTCATTAAAGCCTTAATGGTGGTATTAGTTAATATATAAATATATTTTAATGTATGATGAGTTCCAATCTGCAATAGTGGAGATAGGGTGGAAGCAGAGGGTGTAGTTTTGAACTTAGATTTTCGTTGAATTAGGAAAGGACATTGGTTGGAGAAGAGGATGTGATTTGGAGTGATGCTGGGGTAAGGGTCAGTTTATAAACTTGGAAGAAGAAGTATGGTTTTGATTAGAAAAGTATTTGCAGACAACATTGTTTAAGGGAACGTGATAAAAAAAAGGGGGTCAGGATTGGGGAATCAGCGTTTAATAATGACAGTATTGCTCAACGTAGAGGGGGTCAACAATGGTGATCGCGGATCGATAGGCAACTACAAGTTTGAGCTGGGAGTTGTCCTACTATTACACTCGGAAAAGAGTATTCAATGGTGGTGATGACATTTGTTTTTGGTGAGTATAAAAGGAGTAGTCATTAAAGAAAAAGGGAGTGAGCACAGTTCGAATTTACCTATAGTAGAAGAAGATGGGGTTTAACTGAAACAATGACGGTAATAATTATTAATAAGTTATTAGTTAATTAATTATCTAATTAATGAATTTATCTATTTAAATTAAAACATGAATGTTTATAATTGAGTAACTTGGTCATATTTTGATAAGTTGCCCATGTTTACTATGATTGATTATGCTGTGTTGAATTACCCTGGCCCTGGGATCTTGGTATTTATATACCGTAACACATTTTCGAATTTAGAAATGGAATTAGAGATGTAGAAAAAGAAAATTTATTTTCAAAAATAGAATTGGAATTTCAAACTGATTTGAAATAGAAACCCGTTTTAATGGATTAGACGAATAGTTAAATATATAGACGATATTTGTAAACAAAGTGAAATAATTATCGTTGGATATTTGGGAAACGTTTAGAAAGGGAAAAATGGATATTTTTCTGATGTTCGGAATGTGAGTGGATTTAAATAAATTCATAAGGATTATAAATGGGAATTTGCTATGGTATTCAGGACTTAACAGGATAGCTTATATCTAATTGGAAATTGATATTTTTAAATTAGAAGTAAAAACGATATAAGGTGTGTAAGTAGATTTTAAATGAAATAACTATTTTAACAAATAAACTAAGAGTATAAATTTATAAGCAATGCTTATAAATTTATAAAACTATTTATCGTTGGGAAAATGGAACTATAAATTCATGTTGGAGCTTATATAGTGGGAACGGTTATCGAAGCCGACATTTGTAATTGAATTTTTAACTTAGCAAATTATAAAGGACGTTATAAATGAGATTTTAAATGATTGGAATAAAAAAATGAGATTCGTATGAAAACTTCTGAATAGAAGTTATAAATAGAATTTGGATTTAATATATTATTTATAAGTACGAAATCAAACTGATTTGATTATATATAAAAGGAATACATTCACGGTTAAAGCGAATAATAGTTTAAAACAAATAATTTGAAAATAAAATATCTATAAAGGAATTTAGATTTCAAATATGAATCCAAATTAGAACGTGAATGAGAAAGGGAAATGGATAATTGTTTTTAAAGAAACGATGAGTTTTATCCCAAAATTTGGGATATAAATAACTTTTTGTAGGCTAGTAGGGTTATAAAGGGATTTGGTAATGATTTCGAAAGGCTAAATTCAAAAGTGAATTTAGATTTTGAATTAACCTGAAATGGTAGATAATTCCGAAGTTCGGAATATTATCGAATATAGATTATTCGAGAGAGAGTTATTTATTGAAATTCGTTTATGTCGAATTTAGTAAAGTAGTTAATTTTACTTTCCATTTTGAATCAAATTTAATTATTTAAATATTTACTTATTAATTTATTTATTGAAATAAATAAGTACAAGTTATATTTTTATAAACCAAATATTTGGAAACAACGATTATAACGCTATCGTTATAATAAATGTTTTGTAAGTCTAAACAACGATTATAACGATGCTGTTATAATAAATGTTTTGTAAATCTAAACAGCGATTTAACGCTACCATTAAAATCAATGTTTTATAAATCAAATACAGCGATTATAGCGCTTCCGTTATAATCCATGTTTTTCCGTAAAAGAAGTGGATTCTTAGATTGAATCTGAGAGTTGCGTAAGCGATTTTAGTTAGAAATTGTGAGCTTTGACTATTTCAAAGTTAAGAATGTTGTTTAGTTAAGGTCTGAGAGGTAATTATACCCCAACTTGATTGACTGCATGATTGACGGAGAAATGGTTAAGATTCGGTAGAAAGGATTGGTTAGTGATACCGTTAGTTAATGAATGATTTATTGTTTGAGTTATAATAACGATGTTTTATAACATCAATTCAATTTAAAGGATTTTGAAATGTTTTCCCAAATAAAATGAGAGATATTTTCTATGCATAGAAAATGAAACGAATTGGTCAACGAGGAATTAATAAATGGAATATGGAAATGTTTTCCAATATTAATAATGTATATTTTTTGAATATAAAAAAATAAGGATTCATGAATATTTAGAAATATTTTCTAACTGCAATAAGAGATATTTTCTCGACTAAAGAAATTAGGATATGGGAAATATTTTTCCAAGAAATCGAGAGAGAAAATAGGGATTTGAAAGGGTACAAAATATGAGAAATGGGAATTGGAAATGATAATTCAATCAAAATTGGTTCTAAAAGGGTCTAATGTTGTTTAATGGTTGACTAGTAGAATTTCCATTTGGAAATAGGATTATTGGTTGTATGGATGTTTCCTTTGATAGTTAAATCACCGGCTATCAAAGTTTGTTTATTTTATACCTTTGCCGTCAATACGAAGAGACCGGGATCGGGTTTAATATCTAAAAACCACTCCGAGTTGGCATAAGCATTACGAATCAACTTATGCTGAAGATAATTGAAAAAGGAGTAAAGTGCAAGGGTTGTTCTGTTAATCCTAGGTAGAAATTGCCTAAGATGAATTAATAGAATGGTGCCTTCGGTTTGTCCAGTCCCAGGACAACGTATATGGACGAATGGCTAATGGTGTGCATCCAAAGTAATTGGTGATAAGATGTTCTAAAGGATAATCAGGCAGCATGGCCATGTGGGTCATTCCCATTAGGGGTATTATCAGCTGATTTAGAGAAAAATCATTTGCTTCTTATTCTATTCGTTGTTGTATGCTTTCGGTAACGGTTGCTGATCACAACCGTTAGTGATAATATGCTCGGTACACTCAAGTTAAATGAGTGGCCAGCCATGTGTGGGCCGATTTGCAAGACGTTCTTATTGAACCCAGTGTTGTAACGGCCTGGGTTTCGTCCAACCCGAAAATTTGAGCTAACCTGGCTCTGATACCAACTGTAACGACCCGGGTTTCGTCCGACCCGATTGATCGTTAGATCGACCAAGCCCGTTCAAAACCCGAACATGTTAACTCTGGGAATACAACACATTAGAACAACAACAACAGACTTTTATCAAACATCATAATAATGTTATATCAGAGTACAGAATATCAGAGTACATCGAATAAAATTACAGTGGAAGATAAATTACAATATTTTAATACATTGCAGTGGAAATAATAAAATAGATACAGCGGAAGGCTTTCTATGCCCTGGACACAGCTTTAAGCTTCAATCCAGAATCCTGCTCGAGATAAGGACCTGTAGACAAACTACTCGACTGTCCATGTGGAAAAGAGGGCACCCGAGTTTGCAAAGGTGGAAACAAACAACGGGTCAGTCATGCGACTGGTATGAGAAATCTTACTTAACAAACCTAATAATAAGGCTAATCTCAGGACCATACCCCTAACGCGGAACGGGTTTACTCCATTGGATTTCCAGTGCATAAAAATAAAGTAAATCGTTAAACAACGCAATGCATTTTAGAAAAATGAAACCATTATAAGACCCAAGTCCCATCACACAATGCAACGCAAACCGGAGGATAGGGTTTTACCTTATAATGGTCAAAAATGCCTGGTATGATAAAATTGATTTGATATTATTGTTAGTGTATGTATGTTTCAAAAACATTTCAATCATAATGTATCAATCATAGACGTCATAGTATCCATCTACTATGTCGCCATACTAGTTTTACAATCAAAATCGCATGGTGTCATATTGGAAATTAGGTTTCCATCATGAGTCAAGGCTAGGGAGGAGCTCCTTACCGATTCGAGACACTCGAACTAATGTCTCAGGATTCCCCGCAGTTAACCCTTGGATCCTGCAGGGCCGGTCCGCACATATGATTTTGCAGATTGGCAATTCCTGAACACACGTTTCCCGGTCCTATAGGACCTATCATCCGAGGCACCCCATTCCATCATCCACATAAGTAAAATATCAGTCAGTTTAAGCACTGACACTACTTCTACCTAGAAAGAAACGTGCTACTCTCCCTGCGTTCCCTTCTCCCGTTTTAGACTCCACCGGGTTGCGTGGCTCGCGAAGCTACGTAACACACAAAGCTATGCTTATTCAAGATGTGCTTTGATCGTCACCACAAGGTTCTGCTTTTCAACAAGAAACCTTGATCATTGCATCTTGGTATGCCACACTGTCAATCCATATCATACTATTAATCCTTTGCCGAAATATGAAGGGTGTTAAGCAAGAGTGTAAATTCTCCGCCACCAAACAATCATACATTCGACAGAAAATCAATAAATACAATATAAAGGAGTACAATGTCAGACACACATTCCATTTATAAGCTTATGCTCTGAGTCTGAGCGAAAGCCAAATCCGTACAAATCAACACTATGTCCGGACAACTACCATTTTAGCCCCGTCTTGGGAGCAAATCAATCAAGGGCCTCAACGCTAGTTACCCATTCGATGTGAAGATCGTCGATCTTCAATCGCCGTCTTCAATTCTTCGAACGTCGTATCATTATATGGAATGAGAGTAAACTCGGACTTTCCAAATAACTCTCGCATATATAAATTTGAAAACCATTTCATATCGTTGTTAATAATTTATAACGATCTATCGCTATTTTCAATTTACTTTACATACACATCCTAAACATAATAACGTATATTTTCTTCTTCCATCCTTCAATTTACACAAAATGTATATTTGGTTTCATTATTTTTTTCCTAATGAAAATCTATTCCTTAGAAATGTAAATTTCTAATCTTATTATTTACATTGAAAAACGTAAATTTCTATTCCTATTTTAATTTACACTGAGAAATGTAAAATTATATTTCAATATATTATTATATTGAAAATGTATCTTTTATTCTATATTCTATTTACATTGGGAAATGTAAATTCCTAATCATTCTTCTATTTCCTTTGTTTACATTGAAAAATGTAAATCCTTTTATTTACATATAAAAAAAATATAGTTTCTATTTCAACCTTCTTTACATTGAAAAATGTAAGTTTCTATATTTCTCTAATTACATATAAAAAATGTAACTTCCTATTTCCCTTTTATTTACATTGAAAAATGTAACTTCTTTTTATTGCATACAAAAGGTCAGTAAAGATGTAATAATTATTTCTATACTTTTTATTCTGATTTACAATTTCTAACAAAAATGTCCTTTATATTCTAATTTACATTTGGAATGTAATTTTCCTTTTCATTGCTTACTTACCTAAAAAGTAAAATTTTCTCTTTCATTGTTATTTACATAAAAATGTAAGTTCTAATTCAACGTTACATTTCATTTTTTTTCTTATATTTCAATGTTGAATTCATTCTTTTTATTACACTGCAAAATCTCCTTTTTAATTACACTAAAATGTGATTAACAATACGGTGAAAATTTTATCTTTTTAATATTACAACAAAAATGTAATTTACATTACAACGTCAAATCCTTCTTTTTAATTACATTAAAAATGTAATTATCATTACATGAAAGTTTCTATCTTTCAACTATAGTGTAAGATCTTCTTTTTTTTACGTTAAAAATGTAATTAACATTATAATGCCAAATTTCTCTTTTTAATTACATAATGAAAATGTACTTTTTTATTTACAATATATATATATATTCTATTCTAAATTACATAATAAAATGTAACTTAAATGACATGCCAAATCTTGCTCTTTTATTTGCAATGTATATTCCTACTTTATTTGCATTAAAAATGTAATTAAATTTTCAATGAAAATTCTCATTCTTAATTTACATATAAAAATGTAGTTTTATGTTACATGTAAGTTCTATTTCTTTAATTATATAAAAATGAAATTTTCTATGCAGTATAAATTTCATGTCTTTTGATTACATATAGAAATGTAATTTTTCTTTTCAATGCAAATTATCATTCTTAATTTACATATAAAAATGTACTTTTAATGTAACCATATTTGTCAAACAAGCATCCCCTTTTTTATTTATGACTCATATTTCATTTACATTAAAAATGCAAATTCTTATGTAACAAAATTTCATTCTTCCTTATATACTTTAATGATTCATTTTTATGTTAACACAATTCCATTCTAACTTGAATATTTTAATGAATTCCCTTTTTAACATAAAAATGTGATTTTTGTGTTAACAACACAATTTCAAATTCTTTTCTTTTCAATAACTACAAATGTAATTAATACTTCTGTTTCAAAGCCTATCTAATTATCCCATAAAATGTAATCAATTTTTCAGCGTCAAAATTTCATTCTTCTTCTTCAATTACATATAAAAATGTAATTTTATTTACAATGCAAATTCTTGTTCTCTAATTACATATAAAAATGTAATTTACAATGTAAGTCTCATTCTTTATTACATATGAAAATGTAATGTTTAATTTACAATGTAAATCTCATTCTTTATTACATGTGAAAATGTAAATTTTAATTTACAATGTAAATCTCATTCTTTATTACATATGAAATGTAATTTTTAATTTACAATGTAAATCTCATTCTTTATTACATATGAAATGTAATTTTTAATTTACAATGTAAATCTCATTCTTTATTTTTCTATCTAATGTTTGTGTTTGAGAACACAAATACAAATCATTCATTTTTCTATGTAATATTTGTGTCTGAGAACACAAATAAAAATCATTCATTTTCCTATTCGAATTCTATCATGTATACATAGTTGATAATATTTAATTGACAATCCGATAAGGTGCCAAAATAATATTATACACTGGGTTGACAGAATAATGCCTATCATTATAAAATTGACAATTTAAATCAATTCAACACAAATGATTCATGTTTTTATATTGAATTGATAGGCTAACTCAATTCAAATAAAATTACTAAATATGAATTGATTTACTAAATCAATCACATAAAAGAGACAAACTACAAATTCTGATATTGAATCGATGATCTAAACCAGCTCAATAAAATAAAAGGATGAATAATAATATTTGTCTAAGGCATATAGATCTATAATTACCCAATATATATTTTGATCTTGAATTGATAATCTAAGTCAATTCAATAAAGTAAAGCGATGAATAATCATATTTGTTTAACACACATGAATCTTACAATTATTCATCACAACTAATAGAACAATCATCATACAATACCAACACAAACAGATCTGAAATATATAACTATAAATAAAATAAAATAAAATAAATGAATTGATTAATTATTTTAAAATAAAAGAAATCTCACCTTGGTATATGATCAGATCTAAACCAAAAAGAGACAAAATTTGTTCGCAACAGATCTAGAATGTTAAGTGGTGTGTCGCCGCTCCTGTATCACCAAATTCGTCGAGTTCTGAGTCGATCTAAATCAAATATGTA
The DNA here is from genome assembly GCA_030737875.1 of Allium sativum. Classification (NCBI taxonomy): domain Eukaryota; kingdom Viridiplantae; phylum Streptophyta; class Magnoliopsida; order Asparagales; family Amaryllidaceae; genus Allium; species Allium sativum. The sequence goes on along the minus strand of CM060926.1, from coordinate 6,499,482 downwards.
TTTTAAATTATTTATATTACACTTAGCAATGAAATCAAGTGTTGCAAATCAAAAAAAAATTAAATTTCAGTAAACCTCAGATTTTGTTCAAATCTTTGAATCTAAATAACTCGAGCTATGGTCAACTGTTTGAGGAGCCGTTTGTTGGAGATTGAAGAGCTTGGAGAGGGGAGTCGGTGCCTGGAACGGGGAAGAGAGCGGTGGCAATGTGGTGGAGCGGCGGGCTGCGGAAGGCAGCGGGTTTGGGAGGTTGATTCGGGAGCTACAGGCCACGGTTCGATGTGAAACTTGTCTAGAATCGAAGAGAATGGGAAGATCTTTAAAAAGTTTAACTATGGCCTTGTCTAATTCTTCCTAGATTAAGAGAAAAAGAAGAGAGAAGGAGAGGGAGAAGGTACGGCTGATGGGTTTCAGCATGCGTGAGAGGATCGGGAAGAAGGATACGATGTTTGTCTCGAGAAGCGTGTATTTTTATAATAAAATATTCACTAAAAGGCCCGTTTTGCGACTTTCTTCTATTTCAACCAAACGACTATCATTCCTACCCATTAACCCCCATTCCGGACTCATCTAGCTTTGTACCGGAGGCCCAAACGATTGTCTTGGCCCAGTTTTCTTCAATTTAAAATATTTTCTTTTATTTTTAATTCAATCGTACGGAAAAATTCACCAGGGTCACAAATTAACTTCAAAAATTCCCAAAAAATATATTTAGCTATGTTTTGACGATGCGGCCCTAGGAAAATTAATTTCGTTCAATTTTGAGCCCGTTTGAAAAATGACTATTTTCAAGTCGATTAAAATTGACCGAAATTGACAAAACTGAAATCTTTTTGCCACGGCCACAAATTAATTCTAAAAATTATGAAAAATTAAACTTAGCTATATTTTGACATTCCGGATCCAACAAAAGTGGTTTCATCGAAAATCGAGGTCGTTTGTAAAATGACTATTTTTAAGGGCTACATATTTAATATTAAAAATACGTTTTTAAACAAATAATTTTCGAAACTCAAAATATATAAGTGTTTACTATTTTTAATGCAGAAACGTCATTCTGAACTCAATGGAAGTGGTTTCGAGTTCAAATTCCTTCGTATGCAAAAAGTAGCAGTTTTGACCTTTATATATTATATATAAATTTCATAGCGACCTTTCTAAATGTTAAACTGGGCATAACTTTTGATCCAGCTATGAAATTTCAATTTTTCAGATTCGTTAGAAAGATATTTTTAAATATATTATAATATTTTTGGTTTCACTAAAATCCGTTAAATTTTGCATCATGTATGGTCAGTCAAAGTTCAAGTTTGACTTATCAAACTACCGCGCTATTTCTAACTCCTTTTATAATTAAAATTAAATTATTCATTCTAACTTCGATTTAAATAAATTTTTAATCATTATTATTTTAAATAAATTGTTTTAAATATCAAAACCCATTAAAATTAGTTAAAATAAATTTTAAATTTACCCCAAAATTCAGGGTCGTTATAGTCTCCCCCACTTAAAAACTTTTCGTCCTTGAAAAGGAACTATGCTTAAAGTTGTTTAAGTATCCTATCTTAAATAATTTTATTTATTGATTGAATTTTAAAATATATAACTTTATATATTCAAAAATCATATTTTCGAAGATCGGATTATATATAATCAAAAATACGTAAATTATAAACTGGGCACCCTCAATTCATTCTAGGGCATTACTAACCCCATCTCTAATGAGTTTTCTCATTCTAGGATACTGCTGATCCTATCTTTATCGAGTATCCCTATTGGATATTACTAATCCAATCTCTGATGAGTCTTTTGTTCAGTTCTAACAAGTTGTATCCCAAAAATTTGAGCTAACCTGGCTCTGATACCAACTGTAACGACCCGGGTTTCGTCCGACCCGATTGATCGTTAGATCGACCAAGCCCATTCAAAACCCGAACACGTTAACTCTGGGAATACAACACATTAGAACAACAACAACAGACTTTTATAAAACATCATAATAATGTTACATCAGAGTACAGAATATCAGAGTACATCGAATAAAATTACAGCGGAAGATAAATTACAATATTTTAACACATTGCAGCGAAATAATAAAATAGATACAGCGGAATGCTTTCTATGCTCTGGACACAGCTTTAAGCTTCAATCCAGAATCCTGCTCGAGATAAGGACCTGTAGACAAACTACTCGACTGTCCGTGTGGAAAAGAGGGCACCCGAGTTTGCAAAGGTGGGAACAAACAACTGGTCAGTCATGGGACATGTATGAGAAATCTTACTTAACAAACCTAATAATAAGGCTAATCTCAGGACCATGCCGCTAACACGGAAAGGGTTTACTCCATTGGATTGCCAGTGCATAAAAATAAAGTAAATCGTTAAACAACGCAATGCTTTTTAGAAAAATGAAACCATTATAAGACCCAAGTCCCATCACACAATGCAACGCAAACCGGAGGATAGGGTTTTACCTTATAATGGTAAAAAATGGCTGGTACGATAAAACGGATTTGATATTATTGTTAGTGTATATATGTTTCAAAAACATTTCAATCATAATGTATCAATCATAGACGGCATAGTACCCCATCCTACTATGTCGCCATACTAGTTCAACAATCAAAACCGCATGGTGTCGTATTGGAAATTGGGTTTCCATCATGAGTCAAGGCTAGGGAGGAGCTCCTTACCGATTCGAGACACTCTAGCTAATGTCTCAGGATTCCCCGCAGTTAAACTTTGGATCCTGCAGGGCCGGTCCGCACATACGATTTTGCGATTGACAATTCCTGAACACACTTTTCCCGGTCCTGTAGGACCTATCATCCGAGGTGCCTCATTCCATCAGTCACATAAGTAAAATATCAGCCAGTTTAGGAACTGACACTACTTCTAGCTAGAAAGAAACGTGTTGCTCTCCCTGCGTTCCCTTCTCCTGTTTTAGACTCCACCGGGTTGTGAGTCTCGCGAAGCTACGTAATACACAAAGTTATGCTTATTCAAGCTGTGCTTTGATCGTCAACACAAGGTTCTTCTTTTCAACAAGAAACCTTGATCATTGCATCTTGGTATGCCACACTGTCAATCCATATCATACTATTAATCCTTTGCCGAAATATATGAAGGGTGTTAAGCAAGAGAATAAATTCTCCGCCACCAAACATTCACACATTCGATAGAAAATCAATAAATACAATATAAATGAGTACAATGTCGGACATACATTCCATTTATAAGCTTATGCTCTGGGTCTGAGTAAAAGCCAAATCCGTACAAATCAACACTACGTTCGGACAATTACCATCTTAGCCCCGTCTTGGGAGCAAATCAATCAAGGGCCTCAACGCTAGTTACCCATTCGATGTGAAGATCGTCGGTCTTCAATCGCCGTCTTCAATTCTTCGAACGTCGTATCATTATTTGGAATGAGAGTAAACTCGGACTTTCTAAATAACTCTCGCATATATAAATTTGAAAACCATTTCATATCGTTGTTAATAATTTATAACGATCTATCGCTATTTTCATTTTACTTTACATACACATCCTAAACAAAACATTGTATATTTTCTTCTTTCATCCTTCAATTTACACAAAATGTATATTTGGTTTCATTATTTTTTTCCTAATGAAAATCTATTCCTTATAAATGTAAATTTCTAATCTTATTATTTACATTGAAAAATGTAAATTTCTATTCCTATTTTAATTTACATTGAGAAATGTAAACTTATATTTCAATATATTATTATATTGAAAATGTAACTTTTATTCTATATTCTATTTACATTGGGAAATGTAAATTCCTAATAATTCTTCTATTTCCTTTATTTACATTGAAAAATGTAAATCCTTTTATTTACATATAAAAAATATAATTTCTATTTCAACCTTGTTTACATTGAAAAATGTAAGTTTCTATATTTCTCTAATTACATATAAAAAATGTAACTTCCTATTTCCCTTTTATTTACATTGAAAAATGTAACTTCTTTTTATTGCGTACAAAAGGTCAGTAAAGATGTAATATTTATTTCTATACTTTTCATTTTGATTTACAATTTCTAACAAAAATGTCCTTTATATTTTAATTTACATTTGGAATGTAATTTTCCTTTTCATTGCTTACTTACCTAAAAAGTAAATCTTCCTCTTTCATTGTTATTTACATAAAAATGTAAGTTCTAATTCAACGTTACATTTCATTTTTTTCTTATATTTCAATGTTGAATTCATTCTTTTTATTACACTGCAAAATCTCCTTTTTAATTACATTAAAATGTGATTAACAATACGGTGAAAATTTTATCTTTTTAATATTACAACAAAAATGTAATTTACATTACAACGTCAAATCCTTCTTTTTAATTACATTAAAAATGTAATTATCATTACATGAAAGTTTCTATCTTTCAACTAAAGTGTAAGATCTTCTTTTTTTACATTAAAAATGTAATTAACATTATAATGTCAAATTTTTCCTTTTAATTACATAATGAAAATGTACTTTTTTATTTACAATATATATATATATATTCTATTCTAAATTACATAATAAAATGTAACTTAAATTACATGTCAAATCTTGCTCTTTAATTTGCAATGTATATTCCTACTTTTTTGCATTAAAAATGTAATTAAATTTTCAATGCAAATTCTCATTCTTAATTTACATATAAAAATGTAGTTTTATGTTACATGTAAGTTCTATTTCTTTAATTATATAAAAATGAAATTTTCTATGCGGTATAAATTTCATGTCTTTTGATTACATATAGAAAAGTAATTTTTCTTTTCAATGCAAATTTTCATTCTTAATTTACATATAAAAATGTACTTTAAATGTTGCCATATTTATCAAACAAGCATCCCCCTTTTTTATTTATGACTCGTATTTCATTTATATTAAAAATGCAAATTCTTATGTAACAAAATTTCATTCTTCCTTATATACTTTGATGATTCATTTTTATGTTAACACAATTCCATTCTAACTTGAATATTTTAATGAATTCACTTTTTAACATAAATATGTGATTTTTGTGTTAACAACACAATTTCAAATTCTTTTCTTTTCAATAACTACAAATGTAATTAATACTTCTGTTTCAAAGCCTATCTAATTATCCCATAAAATGTAATTAAATTTTCAGTGTCAAAATTTCATTCTTCTTCTTCAATTACATATAAAAATGTAATTTTATTTACAATGCAAATTCTTATTCTCTAATTACATATAAAAATGTAAAATTTTAATTTACAATGTAAGTCTCGTTCTTTATTACATATGAAAATGTTATTTTTAATTTACAATGTAAATCTCATTCTTTATTACATATGAAAATGTAATTTTTAATTTACAATGTAAATCTCATTCTTTATTACATATGAAAATGTAATTTTTAATTTACAATGTAAATCCCATTCTTTATTACATATGAAAATTTAATTTTTAATTTACAATGTAAATCTAATTCTTTATTACATATGAAATGTAATTTTTAATTTACAATGTAAATCTCATTCTTTATTTTTCTATGTAATGTTTTTGTTTGAGAACACAACAAATCATTCATTTTTCTATGTAATATTTGTGTTTGAGAACACAAATAAAAAATCATTCATTTTCCTATTCCAATTCAATCATGTATACACAGTTGATAATATTTAATTGACAATCCAATAAGGTGCCAAAATAATATTATACACTGGGTTGACAAAATAATGCCTATCATTATAAAATTGACAATTTAAATCAATTCAACTCAAATGATTCATGTTTTTATATTGAATTGATAGACTAAATCAATTCAAATAAAGTTACTAAATATGAATTGATTTCCTAAATCAATCACATAAAAGAGACAAACTACAAATTCTGATATTGAATCGATGATCTAAACCAGCTCAATAAAATAAAAGGATGAATAATAATATTTGTCTAAGGCATATAGATCTATAATTACCCAATATATATTTTGATCTTGAATTGATAATCTAAGTCAATTCAATAAAGTAAAGGGATGAATAATTATATTTGTTTAACACACATGAATCTTACAATTATTCATCACAACCAATATAACAATCATCATACAATACCAACACAAACAGATCTGAAATATATAACTATAAATAAAATAAATGAATTGATTAATTATTTTAAAATAAAAGAAATCTCACCTTGGTATATGATCAGATCTAAACCAAAAATAGACAAAATTTGATCGCAACAGATCTAGAATGTTACGTGGTGCGTCGCCGCTCCAGTATCACCAAATTCGTCGAGTTCTGAGTCGATCTAAATCAAATATATATTTTAAATTATTTATATTACACTTAGCAACGAAATCAAGTGTTGCAAATCAATACAAATTAAATTTCAGTAAACCTCAGATTTTGTTCAAATCTTTGAATGTAAATAACTCGAGCTACGGTCAACCGTTTGAGGAGCCGTTTGTTGGAGATTGAAGAGATTGGAGAGGGGAGTCGGCGCCCGGAAGGGGGGAGAGTGCGGTGGCAAGGTGGTGGAGCAGCGGGCTGCTGAAGGCGGCGGGTTTGGGAGGTTGATTCAGGAGCTACAGGCCACAGTTCGATGTGAAACTTGTCTAGAATCAAAGAGAATGGGAAGATCTTTAAAAAGTTTAACTATGGCCTTGTCTAATTCTTCCTAGATTAATAGAAAAAGAAGAGAGAAGGAGAGGGAGAAGGTGCGAGTAATGGGTTTCAGCGTGCGTGTAACACCCCACCTCCGCTAGGGTCACTCACAAGAGAATGCACTTGCTTTGGAGGGGTGTTGTCTAGGTAAACATGCACAGAAATATTACCAGACAGAACATATAAAACAGCGGAAGAGAACATGATTTCATTTCTTTATAAAAGTAGTAAGGTCTAAAACCTTATACATCAAAGTGCCATTAAATTACTTACATCGAAACCTGTCTTGCAATAATAAAGAAGCATAAAACCATAGTCATAAATTATTCCCCAAGTACAACAGTAAAATAGCCATAGCCAAGAAAAGTCCAAGCCCTAGATGATGATCTTGAAGTAAAAAATCCGCACTAAGTAGCAACATTTCCTCCCTGTAAACCTGGGGGGGGGGGGGGGACAGAAGAAAAAGAGGCGAAACAAAACGGGGTCAGTCATAAAGACTGGCAAGTCCTAGCTACTTTCAGCCTAAAAACAGGTAAAGGTTACATGACATGTATAAACTGAAAGTAAAAATAAACATGATGACAAGATAAACAGATCAAACTAAGATAACAAGATAAACTAAAGTGACAAGATACCCAAGGTAACAGGATAACCAAGGTAACAAGATAACAAGATAAACTCGGAATAGCGTCACATGTCTAACGTCCTCTGCACCAACCATACTAGCATCCTAACTCATATCATCCCTTCCATGTATATGTATAGTCCCCTTGCCGTATATCCTACGGGTTCCATCACGTTATTCTATGCTGCTACAACGTAGTGTCACCATCCTTGAAGTCGCTTAGACTGCCATCCTTGTTCTGGCCAGATTCCCTTTTTTATGAATTATCGCGTGTTCAACTAGGATTTACGCCACCTAGAGCCACTAGGGATTATGCTACCTATTGGACGCTTTCTAGATTCGATCAGGGTTTATGCCACCTAGGACCACTAGGGATTATGCTACCTATCGACTACGCCCTTTTTCCACATAACGATCTAATCGATCGGCTCCCTACCAGTCCTAGCTCGTCGTGTGTCGGTGTCATACGGCCCAATCACGAATGTAGCTACTCTGTGCTAGGTCCACCCTAGGGTGTATCAAGCCCTAGGGTGTCAACCACTGACACCATTCCAAGCACGCACAGTATACAACTACTGGTGCCCATGCCTGCTTTTTCAACTCCGGACTCATGTGCACGACCATAATCCGCCTGAACCTACAATGGCGCACCAACTTAGCCGTCGTTATGGTCGCTTACAATCAGCCCAGTAATCGTGTCCCTAGGGTATTGTGATACATTCAAGAGGGTTACTGCTGAAAAGGACCGCGTAACTAGGGTTTCCGTCCAGCAGGTTAAGTGTTGTCATCTAAATTCAAGACTTAACCCCTATCAGTCTAGCATGTCAAGTTGGTTAACTGTGGTCATTCAAGTTCGTGACCTAACCCGTCTACATGTCATGTCAAGTTGGCTAAGTGTTGTCATCCAAGTTCATGACTTAGCCGTACGAATCACGTGTCAAGTTGGTTAAGCGTATTCCAGCGGTTCATGACTTAACCTTATCCAAATCATCGTGTCAAATTGGTTAAGTATATTTAAGCTTAACCCCATCAAATTACCGTGTTAGATTGGTTAAGTATATTCAAGCTTAACCCCATCAAATTACCGTGTTAGATTGGTTAAGTATATTCAAGTTACTCATGACTTAACCTCATCAAGTTACCATGTTAGATTGGTTAAGTATATTCAAGCTTAACCCCATCAAATTACCGTGTTAGATTGGTTAAGTATATTCAAGTGACTCATGACTTAACCTCATCAAGTTATCATGTTAGATTGGTTAAGTATATTCAAGCGATTCATGACTTAACCCCATCAAGTTACCATGTTAGATTGGTTAAGTATATTCAAGCGATTCATGACTTAACCCCATCAAGTTACTGTGTTAGATTGGTTAAGTATATTCAAGTGATTCATGACTTAACCCTATCAAGTTACCGTATTAGATTGGTTAAGTATATGTTAACCTAACCCCATCCACTAGTCATATTATAATGGTTAAGTGTTACCCTCGTAAGTTTACTTAACCCTACCATGCATCGCGTTACACTAGTCGGGTGTTATCGACCCATTCAGGTTAAACTAACCCATCCTCAAATCGTGTTATATGGTTAAGTGTCATCAAGTAATCAAGTCCGGTTTTACTTAACCCACCCATCCACGTCATGTTGGTTAATTGTCATTAGCCTAATCCAATTACTTAACCCACCCGTCCATGTCATATTGGTTAAGTGTCATTAGCCTAATCAAGTTACTTTACCCACCCGTCCATGTCATTAGCATTTATTATTTACTATTGCATCAACCTCTCACATTGGACTTGTTTGCGGTCACTGGATACGCCGGGCGGTTCCGGGCAGAATTACACTACAAACCCATTCCAACCTCGGGTTCAAGCATTACCACAATCTAATCTTTTCCTACGACCTCTTACATTGGACTATTATTGTTGTGGTCACTGGATATGCCGGGCGGTTCTGGGCAGAATTACACCACAACTCAAGTCCAACCTCGTGTCGAAGGCATCCGTTGGATTGTTAATTACGTATGTGTCATCTAAGTCAAAATCCCCACTTTACATATTACTAAACATATGCCCAAGTTCCACATTACATGCCCATGAAAATATGTACCCAATTCTAGCCACTTTACATATGTCCAATTCTCGCCTATTTGCATGTATGCCAAGTTTATGACATCCCAACCCTATCAAGTTCTAGCCAAAGTTACATGTTGTCAAGTTCATGCCCAAATAAACCCAAATCATGGTTCATGTTTCCAATTCTACTTATTCCTAGTTAACGTAAGCCCAACCCCTTGATTTAACTTGCATAGTCTCAAAACCCGTGATTTAATTCATATGTCAACTCATGTATGCCCAAACTTGAAAATAATATTGGCAATACCCCAAATTTTCCTTGTTCATGTTATGCACAAATTCGACCACCCACACCTATATCCAAATAGGTGAAATCCCAATATTCCCCCGTATACAAATCGCACGTAAATCATAGTTTAGGCATAGGTCCGAAATCGACCAAGGTTCATCAAAAGAAAATAAATAGGGGAAGGTAGAAACTTTTCATAAAACAAGATCCGAGAGAAAATCATCATTACATGCATGATAAGAGCATGAAAAAGTGATTTGCAACATGCATAGGTTCAAATTAATGTCATAGCAACATCCCCAAAGGTCAAGATCCAAAATGAACAAGAATGAGCATGGATTGAATATCATGCATAAATCCAATTCCAACTTTATCACATGTCATATTCAAGTTATCGTTTCAATCTAAAAGCATCTAGAACTTACAAATCGTGGCTAGTGAATTAGGAGCAAGAATCGTCATAGAATCGTCGTAGCGGCGTTGATCTACTCTCTTGATTTGATGTAGAAAGCTTGCTCCTTTGTCATGGATCTAGTTTGAATGCTCAAGCCTTTGAAGTTGGAGATGGAGGCCATGATCAAGAGAGATTTTGGCAGCACTTCGTTGTTAGGATGAATTGTAGTGAATTAGGCTAGGTCTTAGGGTGTTTTTATAGAAGGTAGGACTAGTTTAGGCCCTTAGATTAACCCAAGTTTAGATCTGGACAACTGAAAATCGTCACAGGCCAACCAACCAGACCACACAAGCAAGCAGGTGCACCAGGCCAACCTGGCCCGACCAGGGAGGTCGACACCCAGGTCGACTGCTCAGTCGACCTGGTCCTGGGGAGGTCGACTACCCAGTCGACTCCCCAGTCGACCTGGGTCCTGGGTGGGAAATTTTCCCGCCCAGTCTGTTTGGGGCTAAATTCGAATTTCGAATTCGAATTTGAACTGTTTTCGTTTTCTGATTTTTTGTGAAACTTCTAGAGGCCATATCTCGGTCATACGGACTCCGATTTACGAAATTTCGGACTCGTTTCCAACCAGAATTCCGAGGCGAACGTAACGGCGCAACCCGTCTCGTTTGATTCTTATTTTAAAATTTAATTCTGCCTTGATTCTTGTCTTAACACGTTATTAAAATTTGGGTTGTTACAGTGCGTGAGAGGATCGGGAAGTAGGATACGATGTTTGTCTCGAAAAGCATGTATTTTTATAATAAAATATTCACTAGAAGCCCCGTTTCGCAACTTTCTCCTATTTCAGCCTAACGACTGTGGTTCCTACCCATCAACCCCCATTCCGGACTCATCTAGCTATGTACCGCAGGCCCAAATGACTGTCTTGACCCAGTTTTCTTCAATTTAAAATATTTTCTTTTATTTTTAATTCAATCGTACGGAAAAATTCACCGGGGTCACAAATTAACTTCAAAAATTCCCAAAAAATATATTTAGCTATGTTTTGACGCTGCTGCCCTAGGAAAATTAATTTCGTTCAATTTTGAGCCCGTTTGAAAATTGACTATTTTCAAGTCGATTAAAATTGACCGAAATTGACAAAACTGAAATCTTTTTGCCACGGCCACAAATTAATTCTAAAAATTATGAAAAATTAAACTTAGCCATATTTTAACATTCTGGATCCAACAAAAGTAGTTTCGTCGAAAATCGAGGTCATTTGTAAAATGACTATTTTTAAGGGCTACATATTTAATATTAAAAATACATTTTTAAAAAATAATTTTTGAAACTCAAAATATATAAGTGTTTACTATTTTTCAATGCAGAAACATCATTTTGAACTCAATGGAAGTGGTTTCAAGTTCAAATTCCTTCGTATGCAAAAAGTAGCATTTTTGACCTTTATATATTATATATAAATTTCATAGCGACCTTTCTAAATTTTAAACTGGGCATAACTTTTGATTCCTGCTATAAAATTTCAATTTTTCAGATTCGTTAGAAATATATTTTTAAATAGATTTTAATATTTTTGGTTTCACTAAAATTCGTTAAATTTTGCATCATGTACGGTAAGTCAAAGTTCAAGTTTGACTTATCAAACTACTGCGCTATTTCTAACTCATTTTATAATTAAAATTAAATTATTCATTCTAACTTCGATTTAAATAAATTTTTAATCATTATTATTTTAAATAAATTATTTTAAATATCAAAACCCATTAAAAATAGTTAAAATAAATTTTAAATTTGCCCCCAAATTCAAGGTTGTTACAAGTGTATTCCCCTCTAGAGATACACTATCGCAAGGTGGTTCCATACGTTGTCATGTTGGAAATTCAATCTTCAATAAGTTCCCTGTGGTTTTTGATTTTTATTATATATGGAACGTGAGATGCAAGCGTTCTGCTAAATTCTATTTACTTGTTTTAGACACTATTATAATATCACAGGATTTGATATCAAAAATATTTTTGGTCATCGTAAGGTAAAAACCATCCGTGTTTATGTATGGATCAGTCTTACGATTATCATTTCTTTCGAAAGAATTTTGAAAGTTAAACCAATGGTTGGAGTTTACTTACACCAGTCCCATGATTGACCCAGAGTTTATTTTGTTTTGTTTTCCCAAAACTCTTGGGTGCCCAAATTTGTACGGGCAGTCAAGTAGTCGGGATTCTTCAGATTCACTTGGAGGAGCTTGAAGCAGGAGGCTTCATCAACTAGCTATAAACTATCATATTTCCGCCGTGTACTATGTTGTATTTGGAAACAGGTGTTTATAACTGTTTCAGGAATAACTGATGTGCTCTGATGATGGTATGTATATACAGTTACTGATTTGTATTTCAAAAGTTATGTTCTTGAATATATTTTATTCGTTCCGCTGTGAGATTTTTGTTCTTCGTTTTATTCTATTCTAATTTTTCTTTCTTTCTAATTCTCATCCTCTAAATTCTTTCTACTAATGATTCGTATTTCTCTGCAATTTGGGTTGGACGTGTGGTGTAATAAGCCAACTCAAAGGGTACGGAAATTCAGGCCATTACAAGAACCCATATAAAATTATATTCTCAAATAAATTATATTATATATAATTCATTAACATATTCAATATTCATTTAAATTACGGATTTTTTTCTCAACCAATATCTTGGATCATTTTAAAGCTTATACAAATTCACCTTTAATAAGTTTCAATTTTTATTAACAAATTAAATATACTACTTAGTCTATTTTAAATTCAATCCTAATAAATTATATTCAAACCATTATTAATATTATTTTCATTCTCAATATCACCATTGTTTAAGCCATCGTTAACTTTTATTTCTAACTTCCAAACAACTATACACAATTTAAACGAATACCAATAAAAAAATTATTAACCTGGAGAACATGCCATAAATCTATGTTTGCCCCAAAATATTCTTAAGAATATGTTTAATTCAGTTTTCATTTGTTGATATATCACATACTAATTTAATTTATTTTTGATTCAATCTTACTAACATCGATTCATAACACTACAACAAAAACACCATATTACAACTTTAAATTTACAACGGTGCGTAAAGCACAGTTGTAATAAATGCTTTTTCATGACTGTGCAAAACACACTGTTATAATAAATGTTTTTTACAACTGTGAAATAATCATTGTTGTAATAAACATATATACCACAACTTTTCATTTTATTGGTTGTAATAGAGATGCCTAATGCAAACTTCATGTTTATAATATCTATATTTAATAACTAATTATATTGATATTTAATAATAATACTTAGTAATAATAATTAATAATAAACTTGGGAATCAATAATATTTGTCAATTATTATTAAATAATTAATTATTAATAAGTAGTAATTTTTTTATAGTTAATGTATGTTAACTAGATACTTTATTAATTAATAGTAACATAAGCTTGTAATAAGTATTACTCTCGATTATAATTAACTAAGTAGAAAATAAGTAAAAGTTAATTAATTAATAACTATTATTAATAAGTAATATTTGATTTGGTAGTAACTATTTCAGCAGTTTTAATAAATATAATTTTGGCAAATTTGATTGTTCAACAGTTAACAGTTGCGCTATCGTTTGTGCGCTTTTGATAGATTTTTTTTATTTGCGTGTAAACTTAACGTTGTAAGTAGTCCATGGCATTGCTTATGATCTGCCGGCTTTTGGCAATTTTAATTACAAAGTAATATTTAATATTTGGTAATTAAATTATATAATAATTCATAAAAATATTGACAATAAATATAACATTTATAATAAATAATAAATAAGATTTTAATAAACAATAAAAGTTAAATACAAATATATAATAATTAATAACTAAGACTAAATAATAATTATTAATTTGAAATGTAGCACAATTTAAAGCATAATGTTGAAAACATTTTTTGAGAATAGTGGAACATAACTCAGCTCCAAACTAATTTCTCACCCCCTGACACTTAACAAAATTTCCATCGGTTCTTCAATTAATCTTCCAACTGTGTGGATGAAACGTTGTATCTTTTGACATCGGTTCACAAAATTTATATCATATTCCATCGTATTCCTTTTCCATTCGTTCACAACATTTCCTTTTCCATCGGTTCATAGTACATTTCCTTTTCCATCGTATTCCACCGCAAACCCTAATTCCCCTTTCAATAATCAGGCGGCATAGCGATCTCCTACACTTCACATCGCCACTGCTTGATCGCCGCTGCTCAATCGCCACTGCTCTCAATTTCAGTCGTCCACTGCTCGATCGCCTACGCCTGCGTTCTCTTGCTAGTAAATTTTTATTAGTTGTTTCAATTGCATGTGATTGTAATTTTACTGTTTCCCTCCGCTATTGCATTCGTGTAATTTTACTATTTCCCTCTCGCTGATAATCATGAGAACGCTCCTCGTCAGTATTTCCCATATATCCAATCCCTTACACATGCAAAGCTTGACCAACTTTTTAGCTCATGCTACTGTGGCATACTGATTGTAAAAATGCTCCTTTTAGGTTTAACTTTGTATATAATTTGATGACAAACCTCAATAATGACCAAGAAACTGATGCAAGTTTATAGGGTATGTTGTATTATCACTTATTTTATTTATATTTATGCTAATGAAAGCTGAGGAAGTCATAAAGATGAATTAGTTGTTGACTCTATCCTTGGAATAGCTATTATAAAGTTCAGATTTTAATGTAAGATGTAAAAATTAATTGTGCTGAAACTGTTAGTTTCCATGTGAAATCATAACAATTCATTGTCATTAATACTGTACATTTCCTTCTTAATCTGTCCATCTCTTTACAAATTACCATGGCAAACATCTACATTTCCACTACTGCTTTTTTTTTCCTTCTTTACTACCCATTATGTTTCTTCGATCTCACCAAACCCTGTCATCCATTTATTATTTGTTTATTTTCATCTCCATATTTCTTCATCCAACTGTAATTCTTGTCAATTTGCAGTCACACTCGTTTTGGACCTGAAATATGAAATTCGATCATATATATGCATATACACGTGCGCATATGTATAAACATGTATTTGGTGATACGTTGAGTTTGTATATTTAGTTTATGATATTCACTTTTTGAATTTTACGGGTTTGGGTATTTGCCATAAATGACCAGTATGTTATAATGACCAAAGTTTGTTCGCTTGCATTTCATACTTTGTACTGCGGTACTGACTTTATAGGCTGGAATATATATATATATATATATATATATATATATATACATACATACATTATACCAGCATTATTTTTGTATACAGTCAGGATTAAGTTCAACCAAAAAAAGCATAGGTTAATACTGGTTAATCATTTATTAAATATACACCTATACATATACGTGTATATATATATATATGTAATTGGCGAGACCTTAAACCAGGTTCATATATGTATATGCTGTTAAGACGGGGTAATATATGTATATATGTCACACTATATATGTAATTGGCGAGACCTTAAACCAGGTTGAAAACTGAATATATGTCACACTATATATTAGGTAGAAACTTGTAGGCATGTTAGTTTAGCATGTACTCGGGTGCCCTGGCATGTTAGTGGGAAGAATTAACAGGTTATTTCATTACTTGAAGTTGTCAAATGATGTTGAAGATCGTAATAGGTGGAGGCCTCTGAAGTTGACCCATGTACTATCAACTTAATGCAGAAATAGATTGCTTATTTGTGCACAACTAAGCTGTGGACAACACCATAAAAGCTATTTAACTGCAGAAATATACTGCTTATTGGCTCACACCTACCTCTGGACAGCAACATGAAAACTATTTACATAAAGAACCAACCGGAAAAATACATAATTTAAAGAAGAATTAGTACAAATTTTCATTTGAATTAGTTAGATATTAAAATATGCAGCCTAGAAAAATAGTTCAAAGATTTAAGGAAATGTGTCTAGATACAGCAATGTAAATAGTAACTAAGTGGTTTAATGAGACATGTTGAAGACATATCTGTTTTTGCCCGGTTTGGTTTTGCAAGTTTAGAACAAAGGAACATCCCTTACGATTGGGTTAATAGGATGCTCCATGCATCAACCTGAGTAGCCAGGTGAAACTTGAAAAAATATATGCAAGTATGATAAAACGAATGTTGTAACATGCAATTCGGATAGAATAATTGAGGCAGAAAAATTGAAATGATTTGTATTATCGAATGGTACTCGTACAGCCTAAACAAGCAAATATGTATAAACATTGTTGGACTTGATAAACAAATGCAAACGGCCCAAGTCCATGATAAACAAATGAATGTTGTAGGCATGTTATTTGAAAATTGAAAATACACCTATAGCATAAGTATGCTTGTATATCCTTGGGGCTGGTCATCTAGGTGGAGATAGGATGATCAATGGGTTGGTTGCCATAGAGTTATCTCTAGTATGTGATGTACGTTGCGTACACTTTCCAGTTAATGTTAGTTATGGCCTACTAACAGGAGCTAGATTGATAATGAGAAAAATATAAATAAACATAAAACATGGAGAAAAACAACAGAGCAGTAAATAAGAAACTATCAACTTCATTACTAAGTTTCGAAACAACCGTTAGTAAATTTGGAAATGAGATATGAAAGAGAGAGAGAGAGAGAGAGAGAGAGAGAGAGAGAGAATAAGAATATGGATGTATAAAACTATCAACTTCATTACTAAGTTTAACCAATTCATTAATGAACCGTTGAACCATATATGATCATTTCCAATAGGTCCGAAAATTAGAGGCATTGTTTTACCAAGATGGACAAAGCATGGGTCAATCTACTAAAGTTTCATCATTTTGGCTGTTACTTCTATAGTTATAAGTAGTGTGATGCTAAGGGCACATCATTTTTCTCTTAATAATACCACAAATAAAAATAATAAATACAATAAATTTTATGTGCTTCCTAATACCATTATAAATAAATATAAGTATTTATGAATGAGTTTGGTGTTAGGAAGCATGTGGTATAAATTTTTGGTATTAGCAAGAAGAAAATGAGGTGCCCTAGCATCACACTATAAGTATTTAAGAATGAGTATTAATACTCTTTTGTTTTGTAGAATGACAAGCGAATATAGGCAAGTTGTGGAAAATTTTGTATATGGGCATGCTGCAGTGAAGGGAATCCCGAAAAAATTAGATGCCCATGTCGTAATTGTAGGAATCTAAATTGGCAAACATCAAGGGAAGTTGTGTCACACTTGATTTGTTTTGGAATGGACCCAACCTATGATATATGGATTTTTCATGGAGAAAAACGGCGATCATAAAATAAAAGTGAGACTGATACTTATAGAATGTATGTTGATGCGCAAATCTATGATGAAGAGGTAGAAGCCAATGTTGAAGAAAGACATGGGGAAGGTATTAAGGAAATGATGGAGAATGCTGAAATTCCTTTGTATCCCGGTTGTGCAAGCCACACAAAGTTGTCTACTACAATACTTCTTTTCAAGCACAAAGTGCGAAATGGTATATCGGACACGGCTTTTACGGAGCTTCTTAAACTTCTAAAGGAGATGTTGCCTAAAGAAAACATGCTTCCCGATTCTACATATGCAACAAAGAAGTTGCTTAAGTCATTTGGTTTAGGCTATAAGCAGATACATGCGTGTGTAAATGATTGTTGTTTATTTAGAAAAGAGCTTGAAAATAGTGATTTATGTCCTAAGTGTGGTAAGTCTCGCTGGAAAAAAAGCAAGACTACTAAAGATGGGAAGCAAACCAAAATACCAATGAAGGTTTTGAGATACTTCCCATTGATACCAAGACTGAAAAGAATGTTTGCATCCCCAGAAACATCAGAACAACTAAGATGGCATAGCAGTCATAAGAGTGAAGACGGTAAATTGCGTCATCCAATGGATTCTACTCAGTGGGCTACGAATGATAGAATGTATCATTCTTTTGCTTCTGATCCACGAAATTTAAGACTTGGCTTTGCATCTGATGGCTTTAATCCTTTTGGTGATTGGAATTGTGGATATAGTTGTTGGCCAGTGTTTCTTGTTGCTTACAACTTTCCTCCGTGGCTTTGTATGCATAAAGATAATATGATGCTATCTTTGTTAATTCTTGGGCCACGACAACCAGGAAATGACATTGACGTATACTTGCAACTACTTATTGAAGATTTGAAAAAATTGTGGGATAAAAAGGTGAAAGTGTACGACGCTTACAGTCATAGTGAATTTAGATTACATGTTATTCTTATGTGGACAATCAATGATTTTCCAGCTTACGGAAATTTAGCTGGTTGCACTATAAAAGGTAAGAGAGCACGTCCTGTTTATGGTGTCAATACCTGCTCAATATGGCTACCATTTAGTAAAAAGTGTGCATAAATGGGTCATAGACGATTCCTTGAACCTAAACATGAGTATCGTTAATGGAAAAACTTATTTGATGGAACTACAGAGAATAGACAAAGGCCTCAGATACAAACTGGCATTCAAATCTTGGATGATGTTCAAGATATTATTAATGATTGGGGGAAAAATTAAAAAAGGAAGAGAAAGGTGAAAGGAAAAGGAAAAGGAAAACTATGATGAAAAAAGATGTAAAATGTGGAAGAAGAGGTCCATTTTCTTTGACTTGCCTTATTGGAAGGTGAAATTTAACTGGAAACACATTGGTTTTCATTTTCTATTCATGTTTGCTACTTAATACTTAATTATTTGTGTTTGGTCAATTTTTAGGCACTTCCTTTACGGCATAATCTAGATGTGATGCATACTGAGAAAAATATTGGTGAAAGTATTATTGGTACATTGCTTGATATCAAAGCAAAATCAAAAGATGGCCTCAAATCACGCCAAGATCTAGAAGCAATGGGCATTAGAAAAAATTTGCATCATATAGACATGGGAAATAAAGAATTGCTCCCAGCCGCACCGTGCACCTTATCCGATCAAGAAAAAGAGATCTTTTATAGTAGAATGAATAACTTGAAAGTGCCTGATGGATATAGCTCAAATATTGGAAAATGTTTTGCAAAAGAAGACAAGATATCAAACCTTAAGTCTCATGATTATCATGTATTGATACAACAACTATTGTCCGTTGCATTAATAGGACTTCTACCTACATGGATAAGGAATGCACTACTACGACTATGTTCATTTTATAATGACATATGCCGAAGAGTGTTTGATAGGGATAAACTAGAATTAATGGAGTATCAAGTTGCATTAACACTATGTGATATAGAGAGGTTCTTTCCCCCTCCCTTTTTCGATATCATGATTCACTTAACAATACATTTAAGAAGAGAAGCAAGAATTTGTGGGCCGGTCCAATATCAATGGATGTATCCATTTGAGAGGAAATATTTATTATAAATAATTGACAATTAAAAGTATGTATAGCTATGAAAGTAACTTGTTTATTCATTTTGGTTATAGATATATGAAAATATTAAAATGATATGTTAAAAATCAAGCACAACCTGATGGGTGCATTGCTGAGCGCTATGTTACCGATGAATGTATGAAATATTGCTCTAGATATATTAAAGATGCATTACAAATTGGAGAGAGGAAAAATCGAAATGAATTGGAACAAAATGATTTTATACTTGAGGGGCATCCTATTTCCAAAGGAAAACCTACTACAGTCGATGAGGAGGTGATTAATGCTGCTCATCAATATGTTTTGTTTATTACGGAAGAAGTAGAGCCGTATTTAGAGTAAGTATAAGTCCAACTTAACTATGACATGCAAAATAAATTAGATCTTTAATTATATTTATGTATGCAAAATGCACAAAGAAGAGCTAAAATGTTTGAATCCTCATCTTGCACAAGGCGATTTGGAACTATCAAAATTGCAATTGGAGACTTTTAGTTTTTGGTTTGGAAAAAAGGTTGATAGTTATATCTTAAAAAACTATTAATGATGAAAGTAATAGATCAACATAAATCTTTATTAATGTATTGTATTTGTCCAGGTTAGAGAGGATAGATGTATATCCAATGTCAGCAACATAATAAAATGTCTTTCATACGGACCTTGTTCGCAAATAATTTCTTATTCTGGCTATATTGTTAATGGTCGACGTTTTCATACGAAATATTATGAGAAGGCTACACAAAATAGTGATGTTTCCATTGAGGCAAGTACTGTTTGTGTAGATGGATCTATTGAAAAAGTAATATATTATGGGGTCTTGCGTGAGATTTTCTTATTGGATTTTGAAGATGGATTTACATTGGTCAATTTGCATCAATTTCAAAATAAGTTTGAAAGCGACCCGTTTATCTTAGCAACACAAGCGGTTCAAGTTTTCTTCTCTAGAGAAGGCAGTTCTTCAAATTGGTATGTTATGTTGAGAGCGCCCTCTAGAGGGTTTCATGAATTGGAAAAATACGACGAGGATGAAGAATCAACTAGTAAACCATTGGATGAGTCACAACTTGATGATAGAGACGTAGGTAATGGAGATGAAAGTTACATAAGGGAGGGTTGTAACGGTATTTTGGTATGTTATAAGCGTATTTTATTGATTTTTTTAATTTTATGCATGTTCATGTATACCATAAAATGTGTTGTTAGATGGTAAAAAAAAACTGATATAGATTGACATCTTAGTGTGTATCAAAATGATTTTATTTTCTATTGTACATGTTCTTTGCATGTGTATTTTATTTTGTACATGGTTGTTACAAAAGTAGTGCTATATTTAGTGTGATGTTCTAATCCTTTGTAAATCGTTATGTTTTTTTATAGGTCGATGAGAAAGATTGATCTTGTATTATCGACGAGGAAGATAGTGCTACACGATGCAGAGGTATTCAAGTTACATATGCATTTTTTACCACATGCTTTTTTTACTTCAACCTTATTTGGTTTCTTTTGGTACGTTGTGTTGAGGTATTCGACCATCGATGCACATATGATATTTTAAAAAAAAACATTCATAGTATTAATTAAAAATCGAAGGAATTCCACTTTTTATTTCTCACGTTCCAGTTGAATTGATTTTGGGCATGAGAAAACAAGAAAAGCGAGAGTTTCCTTGGTAAAAGCGAGAGTTTATACTAGATTATTTTTGAATTACTTGGTAAAAGCTAGAGTTTTCCTTGAATGTGTATAAATTTAAGTTTATACTAGATTATTTTTGAATTACTTGCAAAACTGTGTATTTTTTAAATAATTATAAAGCATTATTACTCATTCAGAAAATATGTTTACATACATTTATTTTGCAAATACCATTGAAATAGGTAAATTAGCTTTTAATTTTTCAAGGTGTGTTATTTTGATACACATGTGTCTCTTCTTCATTACAAATTGATGCACCTTTGTATTTGTCTTTGATTCCTATGCGTGACAATATATCCTAATTAATAATATTAATAAAAATACAACTTTTTGATTCAATTATTAAAATAAAAATAAAAATTTTTGACTTAATTATCAAATGAAATATTTTATGTATAAATTTGAGAGACAGTTTGGATAAGTTCTTTGTTAAGTTCAAAATACATAAAACATCATTGTCGAAAAACATATGAATATTACGTCCATCTTTTTCGAAAATCATCAAAAAAAAACATTACATATAAACGTAAAATACTACCAAACTTTAGAACTTAATTCATTTTAATTATAAACATCTGTGTATTTAAGTTAGAAAAGTATAAAAAAAGCACAAAAATGAATAGAAAAAATCAAGATTTAGCAAAACTTTTAGGAACTGGTGCAGTTTGTTGAAAAATTGCAGACATTAACCTAATTATAGCAAAAATTTGCATGTACTTATGTAATTTTTTCTAAATGCTTTAAAATTTCAAATTTAATGTCGATATTTATTCAGCATTGCATTATTGCAAAAAAATCATTAAAAACTTAACGTAAATTGCATACAAATGACTTTTGAATAGGTATATGTCTTGTATAAAGTTTGATTTAAAAACAAGTCGCTTATTTTAACTTTACTAAAAACAAGTTCTTATGTGGAATTCTTTACAAAAAATAATACTGGATTATTACATTTAGTCAAGAAGGAGTTTATGACATCTTAAAACAGAAAGATTCTAGATAACTTTATATTTAGTAATAATGTCGTTTAAGTCATATGCTTTGATCTATGCTATTTATTTGGCCAAAAAAATACTGCTAAGTTAATTTGAATAGTATAGCTCATTATGAGAACCGACTGAGTAGAATAAAACTCAGTCTTTGTTGGTAGTTTAAATTTCATGAGTAGTCGAATAGAATATAACTACTGACTGTAAACTGCTTGAGCGATAGAATTTTGTAACGTGGTCGTATTGTTTGTCATATTGACTGGTGAACCCATTTTTTAGATATGAAATTTCGTAATAACTTGTTTATGCATCATTGTGGTTGCTAAGCTCCAAATTTGAATTTGTTTTTAGTTATTTATTAACATTTTTCTTTCTTTTTTTAATTTCAAAATATTACAATTTTTATAACTTGGTATTAAGGTTATTAATTCCTGTATTTTCCATATCAATACTAGGTTTTTGTCTTTCTTTATCAGAATTCAAGTTAATTTGCTTTTCAAGTCATTTAGTAAGCCAGCATTTTGATATGATAAATAATTTACACTTTTTTTTAAATAATTTCTAATTTCTCTTCTAAAATAGTTTTCTCATATAATAACATTTCAATTTCTGATTATGCTCTATTTAATTTTCCATTATATTCTTTATTCAATTAATTTAATTCCAAGCATTGCCATAAAGTTCAATATTAATTTCTAAAACCTCATTGTAAGTAGGTTCAAGATGTATATCATCGATGTTTTACATGAAACGTGCATTGGCTTGTTCAAAATCGTTATCCTGTCACTTTTGAAAGACGAAGAGAAAGAATCATCTCAAATCACTTGAAAATCGTGTTCTTCTTTTTAAAGTTTTGAAACTTGCTTTTCTTCTTGTTATCATTGAACAATGGACATTATTTATTTATATGCCTAAATTTACCATTTGCATAGAATTTAATCGACGCTTGTTTTCAATTCCCCTCTTCTTATGACCAATAATTTTACTAAATTTTTTAAACTTCTAGTAGTTCTTTACAGTGAGAACTATTTCATTTTTATCCAAGTTAAAGTGGCAGCATTTGTTTGAAATGTTATATTTATTTGGTCGGATCTTTGCTTGCCAATAAGTTAGCTTCATATGATATCAAATTACAGTTTATTCTTAACTTTTAGTTGACAAAGGTCTTTAGCTTCTTCAATTGCTAATATTTTTTTCTCAATTATAAGTCAAAAATACAAAATTCTTGCAACTAAATCAAATCTAGTGAATTTGACTCCTAGTACAATAAGGTCATGTTGAATAGTTTGAGCTCCTCCATAAATATTGGTGATAGACTCATTGTCTTCAGTTTGAATGATGAAAATGGACTTTGTAATTTGGAAATCATTGTCTGCCTAATAATAGTTGTATCTTCATGTGTAACTTGAAGTGTATACTAAATATCATAAGCTCTTCAACATAACATGATTTATGAAAATTTATTTTTATCAAGTGAATAAAGTAATACAATCATAACTCTGGCATTGTTAATGGCCTCAGTCTTTTGTGTATTTATACCTTGCAAAGTCCTGCATTGATTAAAACTATAATCCATTATTATTTTTCAATGTGTGTGTGTGTGTGTATATATATATATAAAATATTTTAGATTACAACTATAGCACCTATTTTAACAATTGCTTATTTTTGTTTATTGATTTATTACAATTAGCGGGCATCCATTTGTATCTATTAATGTAGATGTTTGATATCTAAAAATAACTTTTGATGTTGCCTATTTCACACTTCGAGTTAGATCAGCCTCTTTTATCGCTACTTTTCTGTTTTTAAACACCACGGTTACA
The DNA here is from genome assembly GCA_030737875.1 of Allium sativum. Taxonomy (NCBI): domain Eukaryota; kingdom Viridiplantae; phylum Streptophyta; class Magnoliopsida; order Asparagales; family Amaryllidaceae; genus Allium; species Allium sativum. The sequence continues at coordinate 6,475,505 of CM060926.1, read as the reverse complement.
AAGACTTAACTACTGAAAACTGACTTAAGATTTTTATGTTTTAGAGCTCAAAAGTAGGAAGCAAAAGAGCAAAAAAGCAAAAATTAGCTGCACTTGCAGCTGCTGATGCTGAGAGGATGGTTGGGATTAGAATTAGCAATCAGCCAAATGGACCACTTCCGTTGCTTCGTGATTTAATTATTGCTATAAGAAGATCTCCTCGAAAGCATGTTGAATACCCAATACGCACTACTCCTCATAAAATTGGAAGCAACCTTGGCCACACTACAAAACATATGCAGCCCCCTCCTCCTTCCAGTAGCATCCCCGATGACATTGCAAACCCGATTCAGCGCCCTCCTTCCAGTAACAGCCCCATCGACACTACACACCAGATTCAGCCCCCTCCTTCCAGTAACAACCCCTTCGACAATACAAACCCAGAATAATCCCATGTCCGTCAACTAAACTTCCAGCAAACTACAACCACCTCAGATTCCAGTCCAAACGAACTTCAACTGGATTCTACTGAAGGTAATAGATCGACACAAACTAGAAAAAAGAGGGGCAGAACGATGTTGAAATCATTAGCTGTTATACCAGATGAGAAGGCGGAAGTTGAATTTAATGAATACAGACAAGCAATAGGTACTAATTCCAATCTTTTATCATCATATATCGGTACTCTATCAAGGGAGATGGTGCCTTTTACCTTTAGCTAATGGAGGAAAGTCGATGACGATTTGAGGGATGATTTGTGGACTTGTATACAGGTATTGATATTTGACTTGTATATACCAGCTGTTGGCGATGACATGAGCAAGTGAATAATAAAATATGGCTTTCAATTGTTTTTAATTTAACTGATTCTATGTTATTTATGTTATAGTACCTATATGTCTGAACATTCAAAGCAAAATATTATATACCTGTTGTAGTTCTCTCTATGTGCAATATGCATTATGCACATGCCTATGGTACAACATTGCATTTTGCAATACTGTTAGAGACTAATCTGCGGGGTTTTTTTTTTTTGGTTTTTGGGATGCAGTCAAGATTCTAGGTAGATATAGTGTATAAGGATTACTTGTTAATGATAATAGGACAGCGATGGAAGGAGTCGAAATCACGGTTCATTGCAGGTATCAAAAAAGCATCTCAAAATCCCGACTCTACCAATACTTTAGCAGGCCTAAAACCGTTTAATATAAAGAGCGCTGACGAGTGGAATGCTTTTGTAAATGAAATTTTGTCAGAAAAGTTTGAGGTGGTTATTGTTGTCTGATTGATTTTAACTTTTAAATATATTACATTTTCCTATATCATATTTATTTAATAGATCTTATAGGCAATAAGCCAAAGATTCAAAAGTATTAGAGAAAGGAATAAACTTCCGCACACCATGAGCAGAAAAGATTATGCAAGATTGGAAGAAATGGTAAAAAAAATTTGTTAAAGCAATTTTTATTTGTTATCATTTGTACATTTTTATGCTGTTAATTAAGCTATTTTTGCAGAAAAAGGAAAAGGCAACATCTAATATCACTAGAGACGAATTGTGGTGCAAAGGCCACACTAGAAAAGATGGAAAACCTTCGAATTCAGTTATAGCCGAATGCATAGTAAGAAAAAGTTCAAATATACAATATACGAAACTGTTGCTATTGTTAATGTAGTTTTAATTTTAATTTCTAAATCTTGGTTGTTTTTGAATTTGTAGTCTAAGATAATAGAGCATCATAATGCTGCAAGTCAGGATTCTCAAGGAGGAACATCAGTTACTCAAGATGGCATGTCGAAGCTTTTTGGTCAGGAACATGGAGGACGTGTAAGAGGGCTTGGTTTTGGGGTTGTACCATCTCAGCTTCGTATTCGTGGTAACTCATCAAGTGAAGTATATGCATTGCGAAACCAAGTTAGTGTCTTGGAGAACAAAGTACAGGAGCTTACTTCAATGTTGATGGTAAGTGTTAATTAGAAATTTATTTTAACGGCGATATTTCCTATTTTCCTGTTAATTAAAAACCTAGTTATTGTCGCAAGCAGGTGTGGCTATTGCCCTCAGTTTGCTGCCAAATTCATTAGTTTTAAGATTTTTTTCTATTTTCCTGTAGTAAACCATCATCTGAAAGGGAAATGAACTGTTCCTAAATTTATGGCTTCCCACTTGTGCTAGTTTTATATGACCATAATCATATTTATTTTGTGCTAATATTATATGACCTATGTATATACAATGAACCATACCCTGTATATAGCCTATATATTTTGGATCCTCCTTGCTCATTCAATCATTTTAAAATCCCTCATGAACTTTTTCATATTTATATACCTCATAGAGGCAATACATTTAAAATCAAAGGAGTGATAAGAAATTTCCGGCCCTTTCAGAGCCAGTTGTCAAAACGAGCATTTTCGATGATTTGCATTAACTTGTGATTTTAAAGGATTCAAACTTTCGAAATAAACTGAACCATTTAGAAAAATTCGGAAGAACCGGTAAACTGTTTAAAAATATACGTTAATGCCAGGACACTCACGAAGTCAATTATGAGGTGACATAGCGGATGTATATTCATTATGGGTTCTTTTGATTTTATCTAACATGATAAATTTGATATTTTAAGTTTACAATGATTAATATTTGATTTGAAGGTAGAATCCAATGTTATGATGCTTGTTGTGAACCAATGGCAAACCATCCACTTCATAAGCGTCACTGTCAGTAGATGACACTTATGTGATGGGAACAGAATGTATACAATGAAGTAATTTATAGTTTAGGGGGACTTTTTTATATAATTGAACTGATATATGTATTTGTAGTTAAGTATAATTTTTAGTCCATGCAATCTTTATAGGAGCTAAAAGAAAAGCAAGCAACTAATGCTGGAAATTCAGCAACTCCTGATCCTAATATGCCTCAGGTTTGGTATAATTGATAGAAAGCTTTAACATTTAATGAAATACGGAATTGGAATATTGCTGTTAAAATGCATCAACTTTTTTTTGACAACGCAAGTTTAATTCTTTGGTGACATGTTTGGTGAACATTGAAATGCTTTTAACCGGGGCTGTGAAATTTTTGGGTGATTTTAAGGACAGTAAATGGAGGGGGTTGGGTATTGTTAAAAAGTTATTTCGACGAGGGTTGGGTAAATTGAGAAATGGGTAAAATGAACCCCTAATATGGCATTGTCTTATGTGGATACCAGATCTCCCTTAAATCTGCAATGTTTGGAAAGAATTTCGAAACACTTTATTTTTACAGATTCAGAAACGCCAAGAAAGCACAAAAAATTCAAGTTTTTTCCTCCTCTTCTCCTTGCTTATGTCTTTCAACACTTTCGTTTCGAGATTACAAATTCAATGCTCTCATCTTTGCGGTCAATTCTACAGATTAATAGAATCAGCCTCCATAGTATTACCACAATTAATTAAGAAGAGTAATCCTCTTGACTTCATAGTAATTTGAAAATCGATTTTCTTTAACTCGCAGCACCAATTTGTTTGTTTAAATGATCGGTGAAAGCAAATAACGTGTTAAGAAAAATATTGTCGCTTTGCCACTTCATCATATATCTGGAGTCCACACCAACATATATGTGTTATATAATCTTTAATAATAGTTGGAATAGGTTTGGTGTCACTCTTTTTTGGTGTACACGCAAACTACCGAAAATGCCTCTTACAATAAAAATGCACTTTAAAATATTTGGAAAAAAATCATACTGACTTCGTAATATATTGCATCAGCGACATAATAGTTCAATTTAACATAACATTGCATCGACACTAATTACTCTATCTTATCCAAGAATACAATAACTAGCATACTAGAATTTGTTTCATTTATCTTTAATAATAGTTGGAATAGGTTTGGTGTCACACTTTTTTGGTGTACATGCAAACTACTGAAAATGCCCCTTACAATAAAAATGCACCTTAAAATATTTGGTAAAAAAATCATACTAACTTCGTAATATATTGCATCTGCGACATAATAGTTCAATTTAACATAATATTGCATTGACAATAATTACTCTATCTTATCCAAGAATACCATAACCAGCATACTAGAATTTGTTTCATTTAATTACTCTATCTTATTCAAGAATACCATAGCCCCTTAAAATATTTGGAAATAAATCATAATAATTACTCTCTCTTATCCAAGAATACCATAAGCAGCATACTAGAATGTGTTTCATTTAATTACTCTATCTTGTCCAAGAATACCATAGCCAATGACTTCGTAATATATTGCATCAGCGACATAATAGGTCAATTTAACATAATATTGCATCAGCAATAATTACTCTATCTTATCCAAGAATACCATAATCAACATACTAGAATTTGTTTCATTTAATTACTCTATCTTATCCAAGAATACCATAACCAGCATACTAGAATTTATTTCCTTTACGCGCTATTACCAGACTTTAAATCCTTTACACAGTAATATCCTAAATTTCCTCTATACCATGCACTAATATCCTAAATTTCCTCCACGCATATGTAATTAGGATAATAGATGCAATTTGTTTACATACACACTAATTTGTTTCCTCCTTTGTTGCCGCAAATTGTTTACATACGCACTAATTTGTTTCCTCCTTTGTTGTCGGGTCATCGTTTTTCAAAATATTTTCCAACTATTATTAAAGATATGTAAAATACATAACATATGAGGAATAAAAATCCACGAGCGAAGCGCGTGCCGTGACGCTCGTGATCCAGAATTGGACTGCCATAGGTAGATTTTTTAAAAAAATATATATATATGGAAATGGAGTAAAATTACACTGCAAGCAGGTATTTATTTTTATGGAAAAAAAGGGGAGAGAGGGATACAACACGCTACATGTACAAAATGAAAAAAAATGTCATTGAGGTTTCTCCCAAACTTGATTATACAATGATAATATCCATGATCATATATCGATAATGGCGCCCAAGTATTCCAAAAATGCAGGATTTAGTTGACCAGAACTGTACATGCACACAGTGCGTTCTTCTCAACCTTGTATATCTTGACCTTCTGTTGATCATTTAAATGACCTCTTATGGTTTTTAGGAGAATATATAAGACCTGAATCGCTCCTATCTGCTTCTCCTCCTCCTGAATTCACTTGTCTTCAGCGATTTTGTTAGTGAGTTACATCACTGAGTGACAGCACTGGGTAAATAATGGAATGCAAATACATTTCATTTACTTGTGAAGTAAACACATTTTAACCAAATCTGTTAATTTTTGTTAACTGTTTCATTTCGGGGTTTGTAGTACAAGTCTTGTTCTCTTCAGTTCCCGAAAATAAGTCAAGAGTTGGATCCAAATCTGTTAATTTAACCAGTAACCATTAATATACTGCTTGTGTTCAAATATTTATATGCTAAAACAAAAGAGAAAAGAATAAAGGGGAGAGTTTTGCACTGAGTTTAATATGTTGCTTGTGTTCAAATTTGTTAATTAATATACTGCTTGAGTTTAGTATGCTGCTTGAGTTTAACTAACAGAAGAGAAAATCTGTTAATTAATATACTGCTTGTGTTCAAATTTTTATCTGCTAAACCAGTAACTAGTAACCATTAATACTTACCACTTTATTCACTTTGTTTTGCACTGGGTAAAGAGAGGAGTCATTTTTTAGTTCATTCACAATATTTTTATACTGAACTTTTTTTTTTGCAGTCACACCGTGGAAGCAATAACTTGATAGCTGAACTGAAACAAATTGCACAGCAAGCAGCTGAAAATGAAATGCAAGCAGTTGAAAATGAGGCCTACAAAACCGCTTGACAGACCAGACAAAATGGAAAGAAAGATGAAAATGAACAGGGTAGAAGACCAGTTCAGCAGTATAAACAACTTGGAAATCACGGTGAAAACAATCACGCTAAAGAAAATGAGGGCAGAAAATGTACTGGATTGGGACAAACAAGTAGTTGCTAAAGGAAGATTGGCATCCAATGATCCAGAAGCTTTGGTGCACTTTAAAAAAATTGGAATGCAAGGTTGGAAAATTTGGATTAATGTGGCGGTGGATGCAGAAGCTTTCTTGTGGAGGTCGACTCTCGAAATGACTACTATCGGAGAAGTTGTTGAATCGACTGTGGCCTGGAATAAAAATTATGTTGCCTTCAGCTAGAGTGCTTTCGTAGGGTATGCAACCTTTTATAGACAAAACTTCGTCTTTCTTATGTATATTTTGGGTTAGATCATATGTATTTTGAAACGGTTATGTGTTTGGTGGCGGGTTAAGTTGGTGATGCATATACTACGTACGTTTGTTTTTTGTTGATCAAATATTATGTCAAGTAATATATATGAATGATTCCATGTAGTAATATTTGTTGCATTGAAATTTGAATCATATTATTATTAATATATATGAATTTGTTTTACTAGTCAGGTTTATATAAATTACAACAGAAAAAAAGTTGTAATAAGCCATGTTACAACAGTGTAAAAATGTTGTAATATTAACGAACTTACAACGGTGTAAAAATGTTGTTATATCTATGATCTCAAGATATTACAATATCTACAACAAGAGGGATAAAAGTTGTAATACAGTTTATTACAACGGTGCAAAAATGTTGTTATATCTATGATCTCACAGTATTACAATATTTACAACAACGGGGATAAAAGTTGTAATACAGTTTATTACAACGGTGACAAAAGTTGTTATACGTATCCTATTACTTTACTACAGCATATACAACAACGGAGAACTAGAGTTGTAATAAAATTTATTACAACGGTAAATAACTATTGTTAAATACCCCTATTACAACGGTGCAGAAAAGTTGTAACAGATTTGAATATGTTACAACTTCTGCATACACGACGGTGGAGGCACCGTTGTAAAATGATATTACAATGGTTTTGCACCGTTGTTATAGGGTGAATTTGTTGTAGTAACCATATTTCTTTTGTTATCCTGATTATTATTTATGCTCAAATATTTTTAGACAACCAAAATTTGTAATTCAAATATACTATGTTAGTTTATAAATTTTGAGTCATTGTTATAAAAACTATATAATTCCTTACACTCATAAGCTTAATTTATATATACTTATATATCTCTAATTCTTATTCCATATAAATTAATTTATAATCCAATTTTAAAATCAAATGAAAGTTATAATCATATTCGTTTAAGGGTCAAAATTATATTTCTTGTCAACTTAACTAAGAATTTTCAAAATATTGCTTAGCAACTATTTTTTTTATCAACTTCATGAGACCTAGGAATTCATTTTTTTCAGATACAATTCATGAAATAGAATTATATTAAGCTTACATCATTTTACTTTGTATAAAGCCATTTACTTACAAATTATTAATTTATAGATTTTGTTCATCTTAATAGAACTTCTTTTATTTTTAAAACTTAAAATCTTTTACACATAGCATGGGATCTATTTATTAATGCTATAATTTCCCTTAAAGTAAAAAATTTATCCAGAGAAAATTTCAAAATATTAGTTTTACTTTCAATAGTTGATAAATCAGGTTATTTATACAATCAAATTTATATTTAGGTTTCTTCAATAAATCATGGAACTCAAAGATGGATTCAAGAATACATCGGGATTAGAAACATAGAGACCTAATTAAAGATATTTTAACGAGGAAGATAGATTCGATGGAGTGGGGATTTCAGAATGATTCTACTCATTCTTGGGTATCATTACCCTATCTCTAATGAATTTAAACTCCATAAACAAAGGTTTTTATTAAACCAAAGCTTTGATACCAACTGTATCGACCTGCTATTTCAAAGCATTTATGTCGAAAATAAAATCAACTCAAATCATTTGAAGCAGTGTATTGTTACTGCCATGAGTTTTAATAAGAATCAAATCACAGAATCAGAATCAGAAATAATACAACATCTCATGGTGGAATAAATTTATACAATATACTATACTTTTGATAAATAAGTACAATGGAAATTTAATACATTTGATTTTCAAATACAAGTAGAATCAATGGGAATAAAAATAAATAGATGAGTCTTCAAAAATCTCAAGCTCTGAAAGATTAGATCTCAAAGCTGTAATACTCCGTCTGACCCGAGCATCATGCAAAAACAAAAAATACTCGAGTCAGGGCTAACAATCTCATATAAGTGAATCAACTCAAGTAAAATGCCCATGAAATGCATCAATAACTTAGAGGGAGCTTGGGATTTCCATCCTTAAAGGATCCACGGAACTAAATACATATAATATAACAAACTATTATAATAGTGTCTATTCAGTAAAGTAAATATATTAAAATAACGTAAGTGGGATTACATGTTTACTTTTACACCGTTTATACCATTACCGTACAGTTTGCATATAAAACACCAGTACATCGATGGATAGGGATGCACTGTGATACGTAAAAATTAAATCAAAATCATAGGTGGCTCGATCAAGATAATGACAAGGCACCGAGGAATACCTACGGTAGGATTCCACCAGATTGTGGCCCCCAGGCTGGTGGTAACTCATAGCCGCAACGACCATCCACCCCATACATTACTCCCATAAATCGAAGATGGCCACCAATCAATCACAACAGTAAGAGTTATAGTATCAAAGAAGTGTGTCCAATCGAAGGTGCGACCTTACTTGGCCTAGGTATGGCTCATGTTTTTGTCATTTTAATCATGACCCAAAGGTCAAAGCCATCCATCATCATTCTCTTACTTAATTCTAGTTGCGTTTGCCAAACCATCCTACTTCATTCTAGATTCTCCACCACATGCATAATTGTTAAAGTGGTATCGGTATTGAGAGAGAGTATGACAATACCGACTCCGGTCTCTTTAACAATGTAACACCCCACACTTTTCTATGCCCAAATTTTGATAAAAATCGAAACTCGAACACATCCAAGCATAGAGAGTGTAAATCTGGTACTTGCAAATAAATGAGCATGCACATGATCATAGTACGATAAAATAACTTACAGTGGAAACAAAATCGGACAGACTAGTATTAACTCAAGCAACTACCTTTTAAAGCAAGTCACTTTGCCAATACCGAGCATGAGAGAGAACGAGAATCGAAAGCCAAACCTAAACACCTGTGAGAACCCGACCTTCCCTATAAACCTAGGAGGTTGTAATGAGGAAGGGGTCAGAACAGCAAGATTCTGATGAACATGAAATGTACAACACAGATTATAGTACACAGTTGTATCCCGTTTGGTTCAACCCATGATGTATGCCTACCAATGTTAGTAATTCTAGCCTAACCTTAAAGATAATTGCACACGACTCTACATACGCTTCCCAAGGTAGTATTTCCAAAGTATGATACCGAGATAGATCGCATACGCATATGTTTGTGAAGCCTTTATACTAGAACATGGTTGGTTATTTAATCGAGGGTGGACACCTAATTACGAAATTTCTATATATATATTTCCATTCACTCATCCTTTATTATTTATATCCTCGCTATTAATGATAGATAGGGTGGATTCTCCAATTCTCTTAAGATCCTAGGCGGACCAATTGGGCACTTAGTATTCCTTGATGATTCATTTAATGTTAACATAAACTAGAGGGCACTAACTACGGGCCCTACTAGTTAAGGCTTCCGTCATTCACACATATACCCATTCCCAACGTAAGGTGAGAGATGGTATCTTATCACTCGTTATACCATCTAGATGACCTTATTTGATAATCTCCTTAGTCGCTTACTACTTCCCGTAGGATAGGTAGCCATATCTGACATTTTTAATTTTCTAGGTTTGGGAAGTCCCCCCACACACACCCCATTTAAGACCCCTAAACCAAAAGACCTACTCGCACGTGAATTCCTTGACCTAAGCCACTTATGACCCAAGGAAGCGGACTATATGTGAAGATTATTAAGTTCGTACCCGATTTGCCTTTTATACCTCTTCTTATGAAAGTGAAGTGGGCTGCGTTACTGAGTCATTCCTGTTTAGTTTCACTTTATGGGAATAACATATATACGCTAAGTATTCGTCATCACGGTTTCCTATGGTAAATAATATTTCACATCATTAACCTACCAAGTCCAATTCTAACTTAAAATTATGAGTTCTACATTAACTTGTATAATAAGGAAAGTTTTATCCTCCTTATCCTTAGATATTTATTTGATTATTTTCCTTAATTGGAATAAGTAATTTAAACAACCATCAATACCCATTTGTCCCCTTTTTATTTCATCTATTTCTGTTTATATGTTTATTTCCCTTTATAACCATAATGGTTATGTTTTCCTAAAGCAACCATTAATCTTTAATTTCTTTTTATTACCGTTGATTTCAATTAATGTCATTTATGAGCCTAACAACCATACTTTTCCTAAGACATTAATTAACAATGGATATCCTTATCTTATCAGTCCCGAAATATCTACTTGTTGTACCCCAACAGACACTACTATTCTTATTTATTTATTGCCTGTTATATATATATATATATATAATATTTATGCACCAGACCTTTCACATTAAGTTGAACACTGGTGGATGGTGGATTTTCCTGTCGGTTCCAAGTAGACTTATACCACAAGTTGAACTTAACCTCGCATCATAGAACAGTTATATTTACGCACTAGACCACTCACATTAAGCTAACCACCTGTGGATGTTGGAGTCGCCGGGCAGTTCCGGGCAGACTTTTACCATAAGTTGAGCTTACCTTCGTGTCTTAATGCGGTTATAATTCAAATTCCCTAATTGGGGTTTACAACATTAATCCTAGTCAATTTAGGAACTGTAACCATTACCTTATTAAATTTACCTTCCTCAATCAACGTCGGTTACAATTTTTATTTATTTATTTATAGCCCCATTTATAGCATTCAATTATATTAATTTTTATTTATTTATTCAAATACTCAGACATTTATGCGTATATTTCATTTTATTTACGTAAATTCGAACGTATAATGTATTTATATTTATATTTTATGCGGTCAACGTTGTTATCTTCCTTTTATTTTTATTGCAGTTAATTTAATGATTTGGTTTAATCAATATCCAAACATTCCTTTTTTCATTCAAGCTTTCCATAAGGCTCCAAATCTTACAAAATGACCGTTAGCTATAGTTATTGTAAATTATGTCTGATTATTGGAATAGACATATTTCAAACCACAAGAAATATAAATGTTTATGTATATTTTGGAATAGTTGATGCAAACTACACACAAATATGTATATTTAAATTTATGCGTACGTTTACACAATTTTTCCTTTTTAAATCTTTTTGTCATATCTCTTGTGAGTTCAACATAATATATTTTTGTTCAAAAAGAAGAAAACAATATATTTACAACAGCTAATCCAAAAAACCCAGCAATGTTGAATATAAATAGGCATATGTCTTTTTAAATTAAAATCACATAATTCACCATTGCATCTTTTTAATCAAAATCACATAAATTATCTTTTTAACACTGAAACTAGAGATCTGAAATATAACTATATCAAAACAGTGTTTAACGGGACTGACTTCCAGATCTACAGTGTTTTGCAACAACCACAATATATTATCTAACATAATTGTTGGAAATATGTATAAACAATTAAATAAACCTACAAATAATATTATTCATAACCACAAGTCTATACTTTAAGTTTTGACAATATTATAAGAAAATAAATATGATATTATAACTTTGTATATAAATTTCCCACTCACCTGAAAGCATCAAAATCTAAAATTTGAATAATCTTTTAGGCCTACAATTCCCAAATTCTTATAGATCTGCAATTATTCTGAAAAGGGGATGCATTTAGATCTGTAGATTTCTAGAAAATAGGAAGAGAGGGGAGAATGTGACGAAGAATAGCTTAGTTGTCAGTTCATATCCTTTTCCATTCGAGTTTGGTAATCTCTTTCAAGTATATATGATTTATATTTGATTGATAGTATATGAACATATTTTTGATTAAGAAATAGATTTGAAGAGAAAGGGAAATGACAGAGCTTCGCTGCTTCCTACAGATTTGTGTGGAAAAGAATGAGGCCTTATCCCTTTATTTATAGGAGTGGAATTGGCCATGAACCGCCAGATTTATTTAAATAAACATCGGTCCATTTATATTATATAATATAACAAAAATGCCCCTCAAAACCTTGCCATCACTGGGCACTTCAGGCCCAAAGCGGTCGATACCCACTTGGGGCGGTCGACCGCCCTCTGGCCGATTTTCCTAGTGAGGGGTGATCGTATAAGGGAAGATATATACTATTTATTACGTTTATTTATTTCTGTCCAATTTTCGTATTTTTTCCGTAACTTTTTCATACGAACTCCGTTTGCGAAACTCCATACACGAAAGTTGACCAGAATTCTATGACGAACGCATCAATTGAAGTTTCATGGTCAAATTCCATTGTTTGTAGAAATTCCTATTTTTGATATTCTAATAATTAATTTCTATTGTCAAAATTTCAGGTTGTTACATTGTTCCCCCTTAAAAGGAATTTCGTCCTGAAATCCTGACACCTACTGTCCTATCCTACACAACAATTTGTGTACGTCCACTTTGCAACCATTTGTATACGTGCTTAGTGTACATAATGCATTTCAACCATAAAATATGCATGCAAGATGATTCTAAATCAGACTCTCTAATTGTATGCATTGGATTTATAAAACATTTTTGAAAACATGATGCAAAACATTATAAATATACTGGTAGTTCTTTATGAATGCAAATTTCAAAAAGCCTTTTTCAGCCTTAACCCTCACACGATTATTAAAAAAAGTGTGAAGCAACCAATTTTTCATCCAATACCATAAAAATATCAACGCATCTAATCATTTCCTATTTAGTTTGTTCTAAACCGGAAAAAGGAAATCAAATTGAAAAATTATATTGTTTCCTCTACTTCTAAATATTCCATTTTCCGCTTTATAGTGGAATTTTCACCTCCGTTACCCAAAATACTCAAAAAGTTTCCATTTGTAGATTGTAAAGGAGGCTTAAAACAAGCTTTAAAATGTAAATCAGATTGATTAATAACTCGTGTGCATCATTGACAAGATATGAAAACAACATTTCCAAGGCTAAAACAGCCTTTTTCTTGTTATCGTTATCGTTTTTATCATATCGTTGGTCCTATTGCAGTGCTAAAACGCGCACACAAACCATTTAAACATCTTCCTTATGATATTCATATGACCGAAAATTGGAATTTTGAGAAAAAATAAATTTCTACTTGAAAACTTCTTATATTTTTTTTAAAAATTCCTTTTAATGCCGTTTTACTTTCCATTTGGGATTAATATGAAAAAACAAAATTCTGGTAACATGCGTTTTGCGCCATTCAAATCATACATTTTAATGTAAAACAGACGTTTAAGTATGCATAAATTGCTATATCCAAATTTTATGTTTTCGCGCGAACCGAAATAAAAGAAAGTAAACCAGTAAAAATTAAAATGATAAAAGTTTTTTTTCAAACAACCTTTTACTAAAATTCAAAATATATTTTGCTGAAACTTAACGATTTAAGTCACATGTTGACAGAAAAGGAAGTCAGCCATGCAAAAATGCGAAAACTGAGCTTACATAGAAAAAGACCAAAATAAATTTTAGCTTAACAAGGAACGGTGATTTATTTAAACCTGTGACTTAAACATCACAAAATCGGTCCTTCGCTGAAATTTACACAACAAAAACTTATATTCTTTCTAGCTCTAGGACAACTGTTAGTTAGATAAGAAAAACGAGATTTCATTCAAACAGGCATGTGTGAATGACATAAACATTTCCAAACATAGAAATCTCATTAAAAAATCGTGCAGTTTTAAAGGCAACAAACACTAATAGTTATAAGCACGAATCACCACAAAGGCAAGAACCAGATGTTGAAAAATGAAAACAACAAAGATGACGACAAAACAACTATACCGAAACTTCCAAAACAATGGCTATAAACTATGAGATGTCTTGCTCCACGGCTGGAGCTCAAACCAATTTTTGTGATCTTTAAATAATCACATCATGACAGCAAAATGCTCAATCTCATACTACAAACACAGCTGGTGTTGTTAGAGGTTCCCACATCACTAGATATACTAAGAGAGAATTTGTGATGAGAAAAGAAACCTAGTACAAAATTCCTTCTCGTGGAAATCCACCTAATATTGTCTAAAGACAAAAATGGATAGGTGAGATTATAGGAAGTAACTCTATGAGACAACACAAAAATAACAAGCTGAATCGAATATGATGTGGCACTAAATGATGGATATGACATCGATCAAGCAAAAGATTAATTTCCGCACCGTGAGATAAATCTATTCATAACTTCCCATTTAAAGAACGATATGCCAAACGGGTCACATGTCTACATGGGCAGTTCACACATAGATTTTGAACACAAGAACAGACATCAAGAAAAACAGATTTGTTGCAAAACCTCCAAATTCAGTCAGCAAAAGACCATTCAAGTCCGCTTAAAACACGGATGCCTCTAAAATCTCGTCGAGATTCTCCTCAGAAAAATCATCCAAAGATAGCTTAATCTTCATCTCTGAAATGATGACCGCCTTCGAAAGAAGCTGTTCCAATAAAGTATAGCAAAGGCGGATGCAGCATAAACAACAAATTCTATACTAAGATCTCGAAGCAATGGATCAGTGCAAGTCCAATTGCTAAGACAAATTTTCTTAAGAGGTGAGATCTTTTTGCTTATTCCGGTGCAACCAGACAACCACTCCCAAAGGAGGAGACTTAAATGGTGTGAGTAAGATCAGATAGTGCAATTAGGTACGATATACTAAGAAATGATCGGAGAGAAGAAATTAGATCTTAAGTACCAGTGAGGCAAGATCTAATGCGTAAACAAGCACAGAAAAAGAGGAGACGATGCAACGACAAAGGAAGAGAAGAAGGATAAGAATATGGTTCGGCTAGATGAGGAGTGAAGGATGAAAGAAAGGAATTAAGGGGAGTGGTTTGGACGCAACTTTTATGTTTGAGTCCTAGGTCCAAGTTGCAAAAAAATTCATCAACTAGTAGACCATTCTTGCATAACGCTAAACGGTCAACTATTAAATTTGCCTCGAACAAAGATTGAACCTTTACCTTATTAGGCCGGACTAAAATATTAATCGTCCCACGTCATCTTTTAAGACTATAGGAGACCCGGAAAACAATTATCCCCATCACGACAGTATCAAAGAATGCAGCCAAACTCCGAACCGTCTCCAAAGATTTATAGTCTCAACAACGATGCTGCGACCACAGAACGAACGAACTTAAAATAGGAAATCAGCTAGAAATCTGAAATAAAACTAAAATGGATTTTCCCCTTAACTAGCTGACATAAAAGTAAACGATTCGAAATCAAATACCCTAAAAATACGGACGAAAGATTTTCCTTAGCTTTTCGAAGAAAAATTTAAAAAATTTCCAAAAATGGAATTTATTGTAAACTAACAGTTTGGTATTTATAAATCCAAATTTATTATTATTAATCCAGTTCGTATTAAAAAATTAAAAACCTTTTCATGTTCAAAAGATGTTGGAGCTTTAAAATATCAAAGATTAATTGCGATAATTCATATAAATCGTCTGATATACATAAAAAGATTGGAATAATAAAAATCACAAGGAATGGATATTTATTATCTTTAAGTTTAGTGGCATATTCCTTGTCATTTCTTATTCCTTCCTTCCTACCAATCTGATTATATTTATTAAAATTACACAAATCCCTAATAATTTTGAAACACGAATAGATTAAAATTTATAAACCATATTTTTATAAAACTAGGACTTTATAAAACATTTTTACGAGACCGTATTTCAAAACATTCAAAACCCATTTTATTTCTCTAATTAGTTTTAAAATTAAAATTCCCTGGAATAAAAGGCCAAGGGGTCAAATGTAACAACCCGTATTTTTGGAACTAATTTAAAATTTATTTTTAATTGATTTCCACAGAAATAAAAAAATTTAGATGAATTATTTCAATAATAAACGACTTAAGATTTATTTTAATCAAAGTTAGAACATGTAAATTTGAAATTTAATTAAAACGAACTTGAAATGGAGTGGTAGTTTGAAATTTCGATCTTTAAACTTTGAATTAATGTATAGAATTCAGTATAAATCAGATTTTTGATAAAACAAGAAACATTGGGATATTTTGAATCGTAATTTTCTAACGAATGTAAGAAATTGAGATTCACTTTATAAATGATAAATTATGCCTAAATTAAAATTTAGAATAGTCGCTATAGAATATATATATATATTTTTTAATATTATATATATATACATATAGCCCTTAAAAATCGCCATTTTGCAAACGACCTCCGTTTTCAACGAAACCACTTCCATTGGGTTCAGAATACCGTTTGTGACCTTTTTAACTATAAACGTCGATACCTTTGGAGTTGAAGAAATTCTGGTCTCTTTCATTGGATATATGACCAAAATATCACTTTTTGCATACGGACGAATTTGGACTCGAAACCATTTCCATTGAGTTCAAAATGTCGTTTAGGTGTTCGAAAAGTATAAGCTTCAATATATTCCGTGCTTCGGAGATTTGGCACCTTAATTGGGTCTTGGGTTACCCAACCTAGCCCATTCACTTTAGTGCTCTATAGCCCTTTCCTCTTCATTCATTCAAACACTTAGCCAAAAATACAAAATGGGGGAAGGGAATGGGAAATAGAAATTCCCTAAGATAGGGTCTTCAATCAAGAGCTCAACTCTAGTGCAAATCCAATTCGAAGACATGGGTAAGCTTCTCCATCTTCCTCTTCATCTTCTCCAAGTTATTTCCTCTTCAATTTTTGATGATTTCCTAAACCTAATTCTTAGGAAATGTGTTCATACGATCATAGGTTTTTGATTCTAGTGTTTTTATCGATGAGAGATTATTTAACTTGCTATTGGACCAATTTTTTGCTTCTAACATCAAAGGTGAGTTCTTCATGAGTTCTTCATGAACTCACATTTATGCCACAAGCTTATAGCTTGTAAAAGTGTAGTTTAGTGTTCATTTGTGTTTGCATATGCATATGAATTGGTTAGATAAGTATACACTTAGACGACTTCATGTGTTTATGTTTCATTGAGTTGAAATTATGATTAGAATTCCCCACACAATCTAATTCATAAGCTACTAGTTGATTTGGCGATATTGTGAAGCTCCATTGTCGCACCAGCAAGTTCTAAGACTTCACAATTCGATAATATCGCATTGGATTGCTTTGGTTAGAGAATTTAGTCGTTTTGGAGTTTATAATCGAAACCACTGCAATCTTATATATATATATATGTTTGTGCATGTGTTCATGAGTGGTTTTAGCGAACCTTAGGAGCCTCATTGGCACTTCAGAATCATCAAAACCATCACCGTTGATCCGGGCACGTCCGCGGACGATTGCACACTCATTGGCAATCAAAATGTTCAATTGCTTCAGCTCAGATGCCTGACCAAAATGGGTCAGACGTTTGTCCAAGCTCTTGGGAAAAACAAAAAAACTATTCACTATCAGTTCAGACGTCTGTCCTTGGGGTGACAGACATCTGTTGTCATAAAATTGTTGTTGATCAGTGGAGACCACAGTCAACAGTTTAGGTCTATCCAGGCTCTTTCCCAGCCAAGTTTCGGCCCATTTTGACTTCGTTTGTGACTTGTCAGTTTCACTAATTCGCAGATTTCAACAGCCCGATTCTTACGAAATCGTTTTACAAATCATCAATTAAAGAATGGCGGAGTGGAAACGAAAGGTGAGAACTCTCTCACTTAAGTATTTTATACATTTATTTATTTATAACTGAGTATATTGACTGCTTATGATTGCAATATTTGTTTGGTGATTAATGGACATTTACTGTTATATTTTTATCTTTATATTAAACTGTGAAAATATTAGAAAGTTTACATGGATTGTGATATAAACCCCACACGACTATTGGGACGATAATTTTACACATCACCCAAGTATACAAATAATGATATGTTGTTTGTCGATTGAAAACCCCATATGGGTTTGGGGATGATAATAACTTCACACATCTCCCTTTTGTTTAGTTGTATGTCGATCGATTGATTGACAGGCCGTAGTAAGCGTTATGTAATTATGTAATGCTTATACCATTGTAGATTACACTCTGGATGTGAATTGGATGTTTAATAGTTGTTTATCACTATTTTTGAATACATGCGATTATGAAATCCATATAAATAAAATTATATGGTATTGATTGAGTCACATTCCGACCCAGAATATGAACGGATATTTTAAAATAATATTCAGTAAAGAATCAAAATATGATTTTTGATGTTTGATTTTGGATGGACACGAAAAAGTTGAAATAATTTTGGATGAAATGCTCCAAGTTTGAAAAGATAGAATATATTTTATCTAAATGAAATGGTTAACAACTAGAATAAAGAATTGAGATGGTTTTGATATAACCAAGATTTTTCCAACACATAAATTGGAAAGCATTTGAATGGAAATAATCTTCGGAATATATTGATATTGGATTCCGTGATTATATGGATATTGTTGAGGAATTTGGAAGATATATATATCGTTATTCCCAATACGATATCTGTTGGTTTCTTAATTTGATGTTGAATATAAGTCGATGTAATTTCTATTCATAGACGTTTACTTAATATCAAATAGGATGTTTGGTTTTTCGTGAATGGTGTCTTCAATAACGCGGTTCTTAAATCCAATCGAGAAAAGGATAAATCTTTTAAGGTAAATGAAGTTTACCACTTAATACAGTAATTGGAATCAAATGGAAGTTGATTTTGGGTTCATTGTAAATGATATTTTAAATGACATTAGTTCTTAAACCCAATTAACGGTGAAGTTATGATTTGGAAGTTAAAATCTATTGATTAAGGAAAACATTTTCCCAGGTTTCAGCTTAGACTTCTGACCCATATAGGTCAAAAGTCTGTTCAAACTCTTAGGAATTTATTTTCCTGTAATCAGACGATTGTCCATGAGTGGCTCGGACGTCTGTTCAAGTTTTCTGGAAATAAGAAATAATTGCTTTAGGTCAGACGTCTGACGATGAAAGATCAGATGTCTATTAAAATTCTCGGGAAATCTTTCCTGTAAGATCAGACATCTGTGCATTTTATGTCAGACGTCTGACCTGTGTAGAAATGCACAATAAACCTTGTGAGTTGCATGTTTTGAGATATATTGATCTAACTTATTTTGAATTAAATTTTTGAATAAACTATTTAAATAAGGTAGTGAATGAGGTAATTAAATTTACTGAATTCAAGAAATGTGCGTGAATGGAGTACCACTAGTTTTATTCCATGCGATAGTTAAATCATTAAATAGATTTGAACGTTAAGTGGTAATTAAATTTATCGATAACATAATGAGTGTTAGATATGAAGTACTACCAGTTTTGGTCCATGGGATGAATAGGTTGGGATTGGGATAATAAAATAAATAATTACTTCGATAAGGTTCGTTAATCCCGACTAGTTGATAAATTTTAATTTGGTTTAAGTTGTGAAGAGATATTATAAAATCTTTTTAAAGGATTTCCAAAGGAAGATTAAAGAATAAATTGAAAATAATTTTTCTTTGATAAAATTAATGGGAACCTTTCCCAACGATATGAATATTTGAATAAAATAATATCCTAGATTGGGATGAGATGTGTGTTATCTTTATGTATTTATCACATGATTATAAAGACACGTTAATTATTCGGAAAGACCGGGTTTAACCCATTCTGAATAACTGTTACGACAATTAAAAGTCGACGATAAAGACGGTGTTTGAAGACCGGAGATCTTCACATTGTTTGGATGATTACTGATGTCTAGATTGGGCTATACACCCAAGACAAGATAATAAGTGGTGATCGTCCAGACGTACTTGGAGATCGATCGGATATGCGAGGACCCCTCTCCTGTATTGGACTTATGGGACGAGGAATAAGGTGCCTTCGGTTTTGTTCAGACCTAGAACGAACTTGTAAATGGATTATGTTTGACGTTGTATTTCATTCTGTATTGACTGATTTCTATTAAATATGTATCATTTTGTTGGCGGAGAATTTATTCTCTTGCTTAACACCCTTCTCTGAGACGTATGAGCTTAATGGTTATATATTAATAGACGTCAGTTGTACGGCATGAATTGACAATGTGGTATGTTAATATGCAAATGATCAAGGCTTTTGTTGAAAAGCAGGGACTTGTGGATGATGATCAAAGCACAGCTTTAAGTAGCATAGGTTTATGTGTAGCGTTAATTTTCGAGCCTCACACCCCAGTATGAGTCCGAAATAGGATAAGGGACGCAAGGAGTGCATACATTTCTTTCTAGCTAGAACTTGTGTCATGGTATGGAGCCCAGATATTTTTACTTATGTAGATGATGGAATAAGGCGCCTCGGATATAGAGCCGACTAAAAGGCTTGAGTGATAGGTCTGATAAGACCAGGAAACGTATGTTCAGGAATAACTAATCCTCAAAAGTAAGGGAGGACCAGCCTTGCAGGATCCAAGGGTTCGACAGCGTCCAAGTCCTGGGTCATCTTGCTAGAGGTGATCTGAATCAGTAAGGAGATCATCCCTTGCCTTGACTTATGATAGAAATCCAATATCCAATATGCGACCTTTCGGTATTAGTTGTAAATCTATGTATGGTGACATAATATATGGTAAGTATGTCGTCTATGATTGATGCATTTATATTTGAAGTTGGTTTGACACTATGCACTTTATAGTGATATCAAAATGATTTGTTTTAAAGCGTATCCAACATATTTGGCTATTATAAGGGAAAACTCTATCCTCCGGCTTGCGTTACATTGTGTGATGGGACCTGAGTCTTATAATAGCTTCATATTTTAAAAAGCATTGCGTGGTTTGCAAATTGTTTTATTTCAGAGTATTCATGGGAGTAAACCTGTTCCGTGACATGCAACGTGGTCCCGTGATTTACTCTATTTAAAAGTAAAAGTTTGATAACTGTTTTGAGTTCTCACACCAGTCCCATGACTGACTCGGAGTTTATTGTTTCTAGCTAAACTATGGGTGCCCATATTTTTCACACGGGCAGCTAGTAGTTTTGGTTTGCAGAATTTTCTTTTTGAAGGATCCTGGATAACAGCTGGAGCTATATTCAGAATGCTTTGTATCCGTGTATTTCGTTCAGTTGTGGTAGTTGATGTTTTCCAATGCATATTATGTTTATGTATTTAAATGTAATTTAAATCTATGATATTGTATTTTCGATGTATATTATTTATTCCTACTTTGATGTTCTTGTACTCTGATGTAATTGTTGTAATAGCAATGAAATATTCTCATGTTTGTGTTCTGATGGTTGTATTCTCATTACAATCCGCGTTTTCCCATTTCTCCGGAGGTCGGGCGAATTCGATGCGTGATAGTGTGGTATCAGAGCTTTGGTTTACAAGGCACAAGAACAAGACACATTAGAACCGAACAGAAGAATTCATCAGCGATAGGATTAGTAACATCCTATAAGAATAACTCATTAGAGATAGGGTTAGTAATACGCTAGAATGAGTTTGAGGAGTGCTATTTCAAAAAACGAATTTAGTTTTGAAAATTATATCTTATTATGAAGATCTAAATATTATATTTGATATTGATGTTGGACTACCAAGTATACTAAGATTTTGCATAAATGCATCATGAACGTATATTCGAAGTCTCAAGTATACTAGGTAGATATAGAATCACACTCTAGTCGCCCGGGGATGACACTGATGATAGTCTAGACATCATCAGTGTTTATGTTTGAGTTTCGAAAGTGAGATATCTATATGATTCCAATTGACTGGTGTGAGAACCAAAAACTTTGTTAGGATTTATGTTTGTGATTTGGCATTGAAATACGATTTTTGAGTATATATAAAGGATATATGTTTGAAAAGCTAATCAACTAATTGATTGCTGGTTGTGATGGATGATAATTAGTTTGACTAATTAAAACATTGGAATAATAAAACCAATGTGAAAATGAAAGGGTAAATTAAGCTAAATCAAATATAATGTTGAATTGAATTTAAATTTAGTTCGAAATGGATACGTATACATGTATATATATTGAACATGTCATAACATGGAAGCTAAGAAGTAAAATAAAATTGTATTCCTGACAAATAGGTACATCTTTACTGTATTTATTGGGTTTGATGTTTTTATTAGCTGGTTGGCTAGCGGCTTGGCTTTTTGATTTTCTTTTGATACATAAGAGCCAATAGAGGCCATTTGTGGTTGTACCGATCAACCCGTACAAAGTAGGTTATGGCAAAAAAATCGAAAATTTAAGGCGTTAGCCAAATTTCGAGAAACTGGAAAGTTCTTAGAAACTGAAAAGTTGAAGAACTTGAGTCAAACAAAGGTTGAGTTGGTTAAGTAAATGATCATCAGTTCCTTCTTTCTTTTCGAGGACGAAAAGATTTTAAGTGAAGGAAATTGTAACAACCCATATTTTTGGAACTAATTTAAAATTTATTTTTAATTGATTTCCACAGAAATTAAATAGTTTAGATGAATTATTTCGAGAATAAATGAGTTAAGATTTATTTTAATCGAAGTTAGAACGTATAAATTTGAAATTTAATTAAAACGAACTCAAAATGGCGTGGTAGTTTGAAAATTCGATCTATAAACTTTGAATGAATGTATAGAATTCAATATGAATTAGATTTTTGATAAAACCAGAAATTTTGGGATATTTTGAATTGTAATTTTCTAATGAATGTAAGAAATTGAGATTTCACTTTATAAATGGTAATAGTGAGTGGCCCGTACTTCTCACACTGGCAGAGTGTAGTATTGATGGAGCATAATGTGGACAATAATGTTGTGATGTATAGTTCTATTGTCGGTATTTGAAGATTATGGTATGAAGGTAAACGATGCAGTGGAAAGTGAGACAACAGTGCATTTATATTTAGGTACACCAAGTTGTTTGGCATGTCAAACAGAGTAAAAAACTACTGAAATTAAAAAAAAAACGAAAACTGAAATTTCCATAGAAGTGGTTTCAAATGAGGCGAAGGAAATAGATGTAATAGTCAATTGGATGAAATGTAAGTATAAATAATGCAGTACGCAGTGAGGCAAACGTTGTTATGCATGCAACTCGTACACTGAGATAAAGGGAATAAGACTGCCATCGCAACTCATATACTGTAATGGGTATCTGGGATGAAGTAAAATATGGGTTGGAAACCAAGGCTATAGGAATTCATCAGTAATATTGTCAGACATGTTATTGGACAATATTCCATTGTAGCATGAGTAATATAAGGCCAAAGATCAATGCACGGAGATGTAAACAGTTCCAGTTCTGGATGTGCATGGCAGAATCTGCAATACAAAATGGTAGCCTTAACATTCATAGGGTGTAACAAAACGCATGTACATAAACAAAACGTGGTACAAAGTAGCATATCATACAATAAGGGAAAGCAATTTATAGTGCTAATACAGGTAGTGGTCTAAGTTGAAATGGAAGAAAATGAAATACATACATTCTGAACAGAACATAAACAACAAGCACGTCTTAAAATAAAGCTGATGCAACAAGGTTTTTACTTTTTCTGTATCTTCTCACGATTCTTCTTTGGAGGTGATTCAGATGCAGCAGATGTCTTATCCGTCAAATCCTAGATGGTAGTTGAGAATAGTTAGCGTACAAAGTATGTTCACAAATTTAAAAAAACCGTTAGTCAGGGTAATGCAACAGATATAAGTATGCGGTAAATAGTGTGATTGAGAATGAAAGTATTATAACATTAAACATGTAACCATCAGTGGACAAATAAGTTAAGCGTATGATATAACCTTAATTACAATTCCTTTATTGAACCCTTTCTTCTGCAGTATGAAGTTCGTTGATATTTCTTTGTTCGGAACAGTCTGAATAATGTGAGATTACAATGTTTTTAGGACATTAAATGGAGAGAATAGAAATATAAGTCGAATTTAAACCTCTGTAATCTTTTGTTTCCCCTTATCAATGACCGCAGTTGTTGACGTACAGATGTTCATCGGAGAGCGCAAGTTTGGAGTAAAACTGTGTTCGCTAGGGGGAGTCAGCTGCAATCAAAAAGATTAGCGGTGAAGACAATGCAATAAGGGATTTAAACATGTATTGATTAGAGTTGATCATAATAAATTACCTGCGATTGTACATCAGCCACATCAGTCACCAATTCTTTTCTTGTAATTTTTTTAGGAGTCAGGTAAGTATCGGGATTGTTCATCTCACGGTTAGTTGGTCTAAATTCCACCACCGCCTCAATACCTGACAGAAGATCAAAAATCCGATCAACTTTTTCAGATCCATTGACCTGGAGATAAAAATCATATATTTCAGTTAATCAGTACTACATTTGTTGAAACAGGTTACTATGCATGTAAACACATTCAATCACGTTATAACACATCAAGCTAACCAGTAAATGCAGTCAGCAATGCTAATAATAGTGTGGAGATGTATGATTTCTATAGTTGAAAGATTCAATTAAAGTGATATACAACTTACTAATCCTATTACATAATGCAGGTGCAACGGAACCAATTTAGCGCATGAACATGGTAGTGTAGACTCTCAATGGGCATAGTGCAGGAGTTAGTATGTCCGACATATGTTTTTTTCAATTTTAACGTTCCTTGTAGTTATATAATGGGTAGTTATATGGTCAATGTGTATGCGAACTTAAGTACCGATTTGTAGAGCGTTAGAAGATCGTCAACTTTGTGCCCGATAATAGCTTCAGCTTCGATACCAAAAGAGGTAATGGTCACTGTTTTGGTGGAGTCCGTAATATCCAAATTAACGCGATACCTACATTACAGTTCTCAATTTTTATGTAGTTGTATCGACAAAATATATGGGGAAAAAAGAAGTAAAACAAAAAATC
This sequence comes from Allium sativum, assembly GCA_030737875.1. Taxonomy (NCBI): domain Eukaryota; kingdom Viridiplantae; phylum Streptophyta; class Magnoliopsida; order Asparagales; family Amaryllidaceae; genus Allium; species Allium sativum. The sequence continues at coordinate 6,450,585 of CM060926.1, read as the reverse complement.
TGTTCATCGGAGATATCGCCATTCTATGACATCCAATGCAAAAATAATTGGTCATGTCTTGACGAACCAAGGAATTACACATTCGACATGCGAGATAGCTCCAATTATTCCTGGTTCTAAGCTTGACAATAGTTGCAGTAACAACATATATTTTACCCTAAAGCAAATATGAAAAATAAGATAGTGAGAAAAGGAAAGGAAAAAAATCATAATTAAGTTGACAGGCAGGTTTGAAATTGCTAGCAGCAGTTTTGAAATGCTCAGATAAACCATTGTGTACACATGTAATTGTTAATTGTAAATGTACTTACGCAGGTGGAGAACATAGTAAGAATAATGATTAAAAATGAATATAAAGTGCAACTACCCGACAGTCACACGAGCGGACATCAAGTAGCAGCTGTGAAAGTGTTGAATCAATTCGTTATACAGTTTCTTCGTCAATATTTTTAGATTTGACAATGCAAACAACACTTCGGCTGACATCTTGATTGCACCTATTTGCGAAAGGCCCAAAAAAAGCATAGTGCTTGTTGCACAAAGTAGAAAATATGTTTAAGCGGATATAAAGTTGGTTGTTAAAATACCTTGATGTGACATCCAATAATTAGTGTGAATCAATATCAAAATAAATTTTAGTTGCTTTGGTGGAGCTAAAGGTAAATGAACCTATAACGGAAGGCATGAAAGAAGGAAAAAAAAAACAGATAGTATGTATGAAACATGTAAAAAAGTGTTGAAACTTATGACTAAATGTCGACACAGTTAGTTATGTGACAACAATGGTGGGCAAATGGTCAAACTTGTCAAGAATGGACTCGCCGATTATGTCTCATTGCCCACCCCATAGTGAAACAATAAATGTTTTCCCACTATATGGAACTAAGAACACGTGTAATGAGATATTAATGGAGAATGATAAATAATCAGAAATACGTTCAAACCTTTCATTTTCCACGTGCAACTCCCGTTTAATTGATTGTGTACCGAATCTATTTGTAAAGTTGAAAACACTACTTATTGCAAAGAAGAAGCCACCCAAATCTATTGAAATAAAATACTTGCATTGCCATGTAAGCGACATATAAATGTATATGCGTGTATATATATATGATCTCGTATATATGTATGTATGTGTGTGTGTATATACGTAAGTTATATACCAGTGAGGTGCTCTTTCTAGAACAATCTTGAGATAAGAGTTGGTTCATCAACAAAGTCAAATTGATATCATGGTATACTGTCATCAACGTCATGAACCTTTGCTACTTGGGTATCAATTCTTACGACGATTATCCAGTTATCAGGAGCAGCCCTATATGTCATTTTAGCATCTTTTACGTTAAACCTAGTAATATCGTAAACCGAAGACTCTTCGAAAACATTCTCAAAATGATGCAGTATATAATGTCGAACAGATGCCTCTTATTCAATTCCCTATTGTAGCCAATGGAAAATGACAGTAAATATAACAACATGGTGCAAATGGGAAGCAATGAACCAAAACAGATGACTTATGCAAGTCATTAAGACTGTATAAAAGATATTACAATACCTTTGAGTCTAGAAATTGCATGTTAATAGCATACTTCTCGTTAGTTTCCTGACTGACAAAGTTCCATAGTCGGGCAACTCTAACTCTAATAGTGTTCCAGTTGGTACCAAAAACCAGGTCTGACAGCAGCATTATGTTTGCATTCATGGTGGAAGGAGTGGTTTTTTCTAAGTTATGTGTTGGCAGAAGAAAGTAGTAGTGTTTTGGTACGGTTATTTGAGGAAATAAATTTGTAGCAAGAAGAAAGAAAGAATAAGGAAAGGAATCGGTTTTGAAGGTGGAAAAAAACTGAATTTACACGTTTGTGGAAGTTAGCAACCCGGTGTAAATCAGTTACTAAGTAATCGTGCATATACCGGTCCCAGTCATGGTAAATTAATCCATGAAGGAAAAATAAGATATGCAGAATTCATGAAGTACGGTTGAAGTAACGAGATTAAAAATAAAATAAAAAAAGATCACATGCATACATACGTAGCAACTGCCAGTTGTTTGGAAAATAGCGAAGCAAGTGAAATGAAAACAAAATTCATATACCTTTTATACCAGAGTAGATACCTTTTTCGTATCATCAAATAGTAGATGGATTGCTGCTTGCCAATGATCATGTAGCCCAGCATAATATTTTGAACATAAGTTGAGAAGTACGTAGTCTATTATTCAACCATGATATAAAGGAATGTCAATGTGTTAGCATGCAAATACAATCACATGTAATGTTTATATACATATATAAGAACGGGAAGAAATTCATGGTGGTAGATGATCCTTGAAACCTAATTTGTTTCCGGTCCTGGATATTTTAGGGGAGTAGAAAGCAATGGGGAAGTAGTATCGAACAGTTGTTGCATATCATTTCATCAAGGATTGAAAATGTAAATATTTCAAGCAAAACGTCATTGTACCTGTGTGCATTAAGTTTTTTTCTGTATATGTGTGTGTAAATATATATTATAACAGACAGGAATAAGAGTTAACTTACAGATGGAACATTGCAACACGTATGATGCTATTCAGACCATACAATCCGAGGAAATAGAAGCTTATGTTTCCACAGCACAATCCGGGAGAGGTAGAACCACTTATTTATGGCACATTCCTAGGCGATGTTGTTCTACAAAATCAGAATCTTTAACATATAGAAAATTAGGTGAAACATAAGGTGAGAACAAAACTCTATGTTAAAACGCTATGCTTCGAGCAGTAAGTTGCAGCTGAGTGGATGGGTTTTCACCTGTTATAAAGCCATCAAAAAATGCAAATGTAAATATTATTAGGATTCCCTCGCTGATGGGTTGGAATTATTAGTCCCACATCATGGAATAAATTGAAAGAGTTGAGTACAAATATGAGTTGGTAGGCACATAACAATAGGTATTCCTTTTGTTATATGGGAGTTGTGTGCTAGCTCATATGCGTGCAAGGAAGGGGGGCTTTGTTCCGACCGTCGTTACATAACAGTGGTATCAGAGCCGAAGGTTACGGACTGGGCCATGCAGACAAGGCAGTGCTCTCAAAAGATACTCGTATGATGCGAGTCAAGGGGGAGACTGTTAGGATTGCCTCGCATGTTGTTAAGGAGGAATGATGGTTTGGATATAATAGTCTCACATCATGGAATATATTGAAGGATTTGTGTACAAATATGAGTTGGTAGACATGTAACATCAGGGATTCCTTTTGTTATACGGGAGTTGTGTACCAGCTCATATGCGTACAAAAAGGAAGGGCTTTGTTCCGAATGTCATTACATAACAAATACCAGCCTACGAACATACACACAAGCGCTCATGTGTGTTGACAAATTAAGCTCAGCACTTTGACCAAGTTTTTAGGAGCAGAGATAATAGAGAGAATAAGTCCTATTCTGGCGTGAGAAGACCAAGTTTTTAGGAGCAACTATTATGGCATGATAAGTAATAATAATTCAAATTTATGATCCTATTTTTTAGCATTCTTGAATCTATATATAGGTAGCTTTTTGTTTAGAAAGTCAGAACGAAAGTAAAAGTAATAATAAAAAAAATAGAGTTTTTTCCTGCTGTGCTCCTTCTTTGCTTTGCCTTATATCACTGTAAGACTATTCGTGGCTCCTACTGTGTTTTGCTGTAAGACTATTCGGTAGCCAATATATTTAACAAGTTGGTATCAGAGCCGATGGCAAGTTCCGGAAGCACGTCCTTGGGGAATATGCCGCTGCCTCGGCTTACAAAGACGAACTATGACAACTGTAGTATACAAATGCGAGCATTGCTCGGTGCACAGGATGCATGGGAGGTAGTGGAGAATGGCTACACGGAGTCGGAGAATACCGTTAACTACACGGCAGCCCAGTTAACCGCATTGAAAGAGTCACGTATGAAAGATAAAACGGCTCTTTATATCATGTATCAAGCAGTGGATGAGTCGGGTTTTGAAAAAATTGTCGGTGCAAAGACGTCAAAGGAAGCATGGGAGACTTTGCAAAAAGCCTACAAGGGTGCTGATCGTGTTAAACAAATTAGACTTCAAACTCTACGAGGAGAATTGGAAACCATGAAGATGAAGGAGTCTGAAGCAGTAGCCGATTACATCACCCGAGTTCAAACAGTGGTGAATCAACTCAAACGTAATGGAGAGACTATGACCGATGCGCGAGTTGTTGAAAAGATCTTGCGGTCATTAACCGAGAATTTTGAGAACGTCGTCTGCGCTATTGAGGAGTCGAAAAATTTAGGAGAGTTAACCATCGATGAACTCGCAGGCTCTCTCGAGGCACATGAGCAACGCAAAAGGAAGAAGCATGAGTCGCTTGAGGAAGCTTTACAGGCCAAGGTGAAAATCAAAGATGAGGAGTCATTAATTGCACAGCAGAACCAAGGAAGAGGACGCGGCCGTGGAGGATTTAGTTTTGGTCGCGGGAGAGGCCGTGGACGTAGAGACAACAATTCCGAGGAAAGGGGACAGTCGAGCGAACAAAGTTGGCATAATCGAGGACGCGGACGTGGAAATGGTGGCTGGTCGGATCGATCAAACATTCAATGCTATAATTGTGGAAAGTATGGACATTATGCTAGAGAGTGCTGGTCAGACAAGAAGGTTGAAGAAGATGCTAATCTAGTCGAGAAAGAGGAGACAATAGAAGAAGGTGTTCTGATGATGGCCTATAGAGATACCGACCAATTCAGCGACACAGTCTGGTATCTAGACACCGGAGCGAGCAATCACATGAGTGGACACAAACATCTATTTATGGAGATGCAAGACATAGAGTGCGGAGAAGTATCGTTCGGAGACGCTTCAAAGGTCCAAGTAAAGGGTCGAGGAAAAATTCATTTTTTCCAAGAAGACGGCCGAGCAGTATTGATCGATGATGTATATTATGTTCCAGACATGAAGAATAATATTATCAGCATGGGGCAACTACTTGAAAAGGGATATCTAGTTATCATGAAAGATAGGTTTATGTATTTGAAGAACAAGAAAGGTCGATTGATCGCGCGTGTGGAAATGGCCAATAATCGTATGTTCAAACTCAACTTGAGAAGCATACGAGAAAAATGCCTACAAGTTGACCTAGAGGACAAATCTTTGCTATGGCATTTGCGGTTTGGGCACTTACACTTTGGCGGACTAAGAGAATTAGTCAAGAAGGACATGGTTCATGGGCTACCCGCCATGGATTATGTTGGAAAATTTTGTGAAGGATGCGTGCTTGGCAAGCATGCAAGGAGTACTTTCCAAAGGAAGGCGAGATATCAAGCACGGAAACCTCTTGAGACAATACATACCGACATATGTGGTCCGATCACACCTAAGTCATTTAGCGAGAAGAGATATTTTATCACGTTCATAGATGACTACACGAGAAAGACATGGGTTTATTTTCTGAAAGAAAAGTCAGAGGCTTTGGAGGCATTTAAGAAGTTCAAGTTGTCAGTAGAGAAGGAAACCGGCTGTTATATAAAGGCTTTACGATCGGACAGAGGAGGGGAGTACATGTCAACGTTGTTCATAAGGTTCTGCGAAGAGCAAGGCATAAAGCGGTTCTTGACTACAGCCTACTCACCACAACAAAACGGTGTGGCCGAGAGGAAGAATCGGACTATTCTTGATATGGTGCGGTCAATGTTGAAAACTAAAGGCATGCCGAAGGAGTTTTGGGCTGAAGCAGTGCAGTGTGCTGTGTATGTACAAAATCGTTGTCCACATGCAAAATTAGCGAATCAAACACCACAGGAAGCTTGGAGTGGACAGAAACCAACCGTGTCACATCTAAAGATATTTGGCAGTGTGGCTTATGCACATGTACCAGATCAGAAGAGAACTAAGCTAGATGATAAAAGTAAGAAGTTTGTGTTTATCGGATATGACACAAAGACAAAAGCTTTTAAGTTGTTTGATCCGATCGAGAATAAAGTAGTCGTAAGCCGAGATGTACATGTTAATGAAGAAAGTGCGTGGGATTGGAATAATCAAAAGGAAATAATGCACAAGGAAGAAAAAGTCGAAGCATTGGTTCCTGTACCGACATTTACACCTGCCAGCCCATGTACATCCGATGACGAGGATCAGCAAAGACAACCAAGAATGCAGACTTTGCAAGATCTGTACGAATCAGCACCAGAGGTTCACTTAGTATGCCTTTTGGCAGATGCAGAAAATATTACATTTGAAGAGGCAGTGCGGAACAAGAAATGGCAGGCAGCAATGGATGAGGAAATCAAATCCATTCAGAAAAATGAAACTTGGGACTTGGTCGAGTTACCGGAAGGACATAAACCGATCGGAGTAAAATGGATATACAAGAAGAAGATGAATGCCCAAGGTGAGATAGAAAGATACAAGGCGCGACTTGTTGCTAAAGGCTATAGACAAAAGGCGGGGATCGATTATGACGAGGTTTTTGCTCCAGTAGCAAGGATGGAAACAATTCGACTTCTTATATCTCTAGCAGCACAGTTCCAATGGCCAATCTATCAGATGGACGTGAAATCTGCATTTTTAAACGGTATGCTCGAAGAAGAAGTATACGTAGAGCAACCACCCGGGTACATGAAAGTCGGCGAAGAGAGAAAAGTTTTGAAGTTGAGGAAAGCGGTATATGGACTGAAGCAAGCACCGCGAGCATGGAATACTCGAATTGACACTTACTTCAAGGAGAATGGATTTATGCAATGCCCTTATGAGCATGCGCTGTATGTGAAAAAGAAAAAAAATAAATTTTTGTTTGTTGCTCTCTATGTTGATGATCTCATCTTCATGGGAAATAATGAGGAGATGATCAAAGATTTTAAAAGCGCCATGACTCGTGAGTTTGAGATGACGGACTTGGGGCTAATGAAGTATTTCCTTGGTCTTGAAATCAAACAAGGAAAATCAGGAATTTTTGTGTCGCAGGAAGCTTATGCTAATGATATTTTGAGGAGATTCAAAATGGAGAATTGCAACCCAGTTGCAACGCCAATGGAACCTGGTGCAAAGCTTTCAAAATTTGAGGGAGGAGAAAAAGTCGATGCAAGCATATATCGAAGTCTAGTCGGAAGTCTGCGATATCTCGTGAGTACAAGACCAGACATAGCATACAGCGTTGGCATTGTAAGTCGATTTATGGAAGATCCGTGCTACTCGCATTGGAAAGCTATCAAGAGAATTCTTCGATACATTCAAGGAACAAAGTCACTCGGGTTATTTTACTCGAAAACAAATGGGTACAGACTGATCGGTTATTCAGATAGTGATTGGTGTGGTGATATTGATGATCGGAAAAGTACATCCGGATATGTGTTTTACATGGGCGACACAGCTTTTACATGGCTCTCAAAGAAGCAGTCGATAGTGGCATTGTCAACCTGCGAAGCAGAGTATATTGCAGCCTCTTCCTGTGTGTGCCATGCAATGTGGCTAAGAAAACTGCTATCCAAGTTACAGCTCCCACAACACGAGTCCACTGAGATACGGATCGATAACAAGTCTGCGATCGAGTTAGCAAAGAATCCTGTTCATCATGAAAGGAGCAAGCACATAGATGTTCGTTTTCACTTCATCCGAGAGCATGTCAAGGAAAAAGATGTTCAGCTGAATCATGTAATGAGTCGTGATCAGGTAGCAGATATCTTCACTAAGCCGTTGCCAAAGCTGTTGTTTGAAAATTGCATGAAGATGCTTGGAATAAAGGATGGTAAATGCTTGAGCTTAAAGGAGGGATTTGTTGACAAATTAAGCTCAGCACTTTGACCAAGTTTTTAGGAGCAGAGATAATAGAGAGAATAAGTCCTATTCTGGCGTGAGAAGACCAAGTTTTTAGGAGCAACTATTATGGCATGATAAGTAATAATAATTCAAATTTATGATCCTATTTTTTAGCATTCTTGAATCTATATATAGGTAGCTTTTTGTTTAGAAAGTCAGAACGAAAGTAAAAGTAATAATAAAAAAAATAGAGTTTTTTCCTGCTGTGCTCCTTCTTTGCTTTGCCTTATATCACTGTAAGACTATTCGTGGCTCCTACTGTGTTTTGCTGTAAGACTATTCGGTAGCCAATACATTTAACAATGTGCACGTACACACACACACACACACACACACACACACATATATATATATATATATATATATATATATATATATATATGGAATATATAACAAAATAAACCTGTATAACACAATTTCAAAGGGGAATTCATATTACCTTTTGCTGGATATGTAGTTAAAAAAACATATAAATAGTAGACAATGCACATCTTCGTAGGCAGCAGTTAAATCTTCATCATCATTCACATACCTTCCACTAACTACGCATGTACTTCAAGTGTGTTATCTTATCACCACATGTATCCGTTCATAATTCAAGTATCAAGATTGGTATGAGTAATCATAGAACACTGTGTCAATAAATCCACATCGAAGCATGTAGATTACCAAGTTTAAAAGTTGTTTGAGTAGTACTTTAAAAATTGATGTAACGTAAACCAAATGTAACATGTAAATTTGTAAAAGAAACATTATTAATAGGTTTATTACTGTAATAGACAAAGCCTGTAACCAAAAGTTGAACTCCTTAAATAAACTAAATTATACCACTGCCCATGTTTGATAAAATATATTTCCAAAACCATATGATATACACAACTGTCTGTTAAAAGTTAAAATTGTGATAATAAGAATAAAAAGCGTTGGAATTGGTACTTTCAGACAACATAATTTCAAATGGACATTAATTAGTATAGTTAAATATGGTACCATAAAGTTTATGCATCATGTTACAGAAACTATATAAATCATCAAATGATTAGAAAGGAAGATATAAATGAGTAGAAGTGCACATATAAAGTTGAAAAACAAAAAATATTATGAAACCAAATGGCTGTTATAATACTTGAAACAGATTTTGTGATTGTAGCCGACGTCATATCTGCAGGCAATAAGATTATTATGAGGATGCCAGTGTTGAAAGTGCAAAATAAGTAGCTGGGTAAATAAATTTGCATAAGGCAGTTATATATGAAATGGAGTCATTCTTAGTGTAGCAACGGTCAAATAAAATATCTGTTAAGCTTAAGTATGATAAACAGACATATTACAGTAGTCAGGTGGAAATATGTTGTATTACAAAATTCAGTTGGCTCCTAGCTGTTAAGTTTGATGGTGGAAAAGAAACATAGCAGTATTTATTTTTGTCATTTGGTCTAAAATGATAGATGATTCTAAAAGCAACTATTTAGGTAAGAACGAAAATGGACTGGTGTAGCAAACGAAAAAAATAAATTATGATACGTAAAGACTGTAGCAGTCACAAGTTCGTAAACATGACCGTAGCAGTAAAGTATTGATTAACAGTATGTACCCACGAAAATAAAAATCAGTCTTCCCAGAAATGTTAATCATGTTAATATGTGCATTAATTGAGAGTAGGAGGCAATTAAAGATGTAGACAATAGGGTTGGTGGCAATGGAGCAGCATTAGTGGTGAAGCGGCAATGGAGCAGCATTAGTGGTGAAGCGGCAACTGCAGGTTTTTTTGTTAGCGTGCAATTAAAAAAAGAGAAAACGTTAGCAACAACATTGGTGAATTGCAGAATTATTTATGTTAAAGTGTAACTATTGACAGAAGTAGATATACATACGTATACATCAATGAATAACATCCAACTAATACATAGATGTTGTTTGCTAAATAGGAAAATGTGGTGAAGCAACCTTAGTAAGATCATCCAATCCTAGTAGACCAAAAAAAAAAAAATAGTGAGCAGAATCTAAGTTATTGGTATTATTTATGTATACGTGCAGTATAATATGTTGAAACATAGTTATCAGAAAAAGAAGATAAGAGAAAATGGATTAACATACCCACAAGATTACTAAAAATTTCCTTGTACATAATATTTTGTGTGTAGCTCAGGAGACTAGGTTTCTGAGAACCAATTAATATCTTCAATCCGGAATAGGATGTAGCTCTAGAAATAGCCACGTATAGTTGGCCATATGTGAAAATAGGCCTTGGCAAATATATACCCACCCGATCTAGTGTCTGGCCATGGCTCTTGTTTATCATCATAGCAAAACACACCTTAACAGGAAACTATCGACGACGTAATATAAAAGGCCATTTTGTATCAGTTGACATCAAAATAATTCTAGGCAATAGAACCTTTCTACCAACATTATTTCCAGTTATAATTTCTCCTTCTATTACCTTACTGGATAGTTGAGTTACAACTAACCTTGTGCCGTTGCATAATCCTAGACTTTGGTTCAAATTTCTTAGCAGCATTATCGACACACCCACCTTCAAATGTAATTCATGGTTTGGAAGACCTGAAATTTTTAGTGTGTGAAGGAATTCAGGAGGGTATAAAATATGTTGGTCTTCAATAATATCGGACATAGGACTAATTGAATCTGCACTTAAATATGTCTACGTTCCCCCCTCTATCATTCTAATTATGTAGCAGTTAATATCCTCGACACAATCATTTGTTGGCGCAAGAATACAGCTATTTTTGAAATAGTCTTTGTTTAATATATTTCTAGTCAAACCCGGATATGTACAGTCTATGATTACATGAATAGAATCATCAGCAGGTGGTAACAGGTAATCTGTAGGTATTTCTAACCAACTTGGTTCATCATATTCGTCAAAAGATATAGATGGTACCTTCCCTTCACCTACATCAAGAATCCAACGTGAAAATTTTGATAACTTTTGTATTGAATGAGTTGGAAAATCACTTTTATTTAACCGCATATTTGTTTTCAGTGTATAAACCTTGTATTTATCTCAAAGCATATAATGATTAATACATGAATTAACAATCATTTGCCTAGTTCCTTTAGGAACAACGGGAAGTGTTTGTCGAAAATCTCCACCGAACACAACTGTTTTTCCACCAAAAATTTGAGAACCAAAGAATGTGTGTCTCTAGAGACTATATTAGTCAACGTCTTCTCAAATACCTCAAGAGCGTTTCGGTGAATCATGGGGGCCTCATCCCAAATAATCAAATCTGTACATCGAAGCTAATCAGCCAAACTTGATTGTTTAAAATATTGCAAGTTGAAACATTATCAAGCATTATAGGTATTTTAAACTTTAAATGTGTTGTCCTACCGCCAGGAAGAAGCAATGAAGCAATGCTGGAAGATGCTACTGCAAGAACAATTTTGCCTTCCGATCTCACACTGCATGTTAAAGTTTTCCACAGAAAGGTTTTTCCAGTCCCACCACTAACGTATACAAAATAAAAACCACTAGCATTATTATGAACCGCAAAAGTTACAACATCGTATACAATTTTTTTCTCTACGTAAAGCAATGGCAACATCCTTTCTATTTCATCCTTTAAAAATTCATGGTCATAGTCCACTTCCTCCATAAGCAGTCTATTACTTATTGATCGTTCAGTTGCTATTTCACCTTCCCCTATAGACCAGAACTCATGCAAACTCCTATTGTTTTTATTCAATATCCTCTCAATAATTAATAATGCTTCTGCTTGTAAAGTTGTAGCACAATTGCTTGGACGTTCAAAATTGTTTATTCGCAATTCCCGCCATTGTATATCATCAGTTAGGATCTCCCAATGTTTATCCCATAGTTGTTTAGGTTCAAAAACCTCACAAAAGAGGAGTAATGTAGCAAATAATTCTTGTAACGACTTTGCAGAAGACCAAGATGCGGCTTCTATTAATACAACATCCTACTCATTGTCATCCTCTAACAATCCATGTGAAATGCATGCATTTTTGAAACTGTCATAAACAACTCCATCCACTGTTCTTATATCTTCATAGCAAGTTGGACGTCGAGCAATATTAAGAAGCATACGCAAATAAAACCGCTCACCTGACTTAGGATGTGCATAATATATTGTACCGATACATTCACCTTTTTTCCTATTTTCCACTGCTTCTGCTTCTTATCCTACACCCACTTGGTTAAAAAATCAACATATGTCAAATGTCGAGCATGTTCACATGTTTTATTTGTTTCTAACCACTAATTGAACATACTGTTTTGTATATCAGGTCGATGTTGAACATCCACTAAGTTATCCTTTTCATTGAAATAAACTGGCTGCTCTCCAGGCATGTGAAACATAAATCTTTCTACTGTAGGTTTGCGGTACTGAACATCAAACTTAAATATCCGCCAGCTTGCTTCTAAAGCAGAAATGTATCTACAATCCAAATAAGTCTTCACCTCATCAACCTGACGGACTAGTGTGTGCTCAGTGTTTGTACTACCTTCTATTAGACACTTGCTCTATCACGACCTTGATTTATGTATTTGAACAAATATTTCACTAATCTTGCCTTGTTACAAACCTCTACATTTATGTGAGCTTGGAATTTAACAACTAAATCCACATTATGAGGTATTACCCAACCATTGTCTTGCGCAAAACCGTTTATTGATTCAGTCATCACATTGTTGTTTCTTCTTCTGTATATAGGAAAACCGCACCTGTCAAAGGTTGTCTCATGGTTATAATTTTTTGTATAATGCCTGGAACATGACCCATCAACCATGCATGGACATTATGGATTTGCATGCATGCAAGGTTCGTGAATCATGTACTGACATACCGACTGATAACCAAACCAATCTATATTTTTATCTAGTATCTCAGCACTGACAATGGAATCAACATGTTTTACGGTGTTTGGTCTTTGATCTCCAAAAATGAATATAAGAATATGCGCATGTGGAAAACCTCTTTTCTGAAACTCAATTGTGTATATAACTGTGAGATGAATTACAAACATGATTAGTTAAACATATATTGTGAAAATAAAATGAATATGCAGTCTAATTGTAATAATAAATATAACTTACTTGCTTTGACTTTTCCAAAATGAGATTTCGTCTTTATGTCCCGCATTAATTCTAAAAGCTTCATGTGAAAAACCCGAGATACAATATCTGGTCTGTCTTCAGATCGTTGTCCAGGAATGGCTAACAATGCATGCTCAATTTCAGGCTATTTAGGACTACATGTAAAGGTAACAAAATAATCCGGTGAACCTACCCAGCAACGTATAGCCTTGGTAATTTTGGACCATGTATATAGGACCTCCTGTAAACGATGAAGGTAAAATAACCGTTCTTCTAATCGAGCTCGCATCTGTGTCTCCTGCAGCAACTGCATCATGAAGACCACTGCACAACTCGCTTCTTAAAGTACTTTGATTATTGTTTACCCATGACAGTCTGTCCTCCTAATGACGGTGTAACAATCGACAACAAACTGCTGGAAAATTCTACCGCCCAACAACAAAATTGAACCATCTTCAGGCCTATGCTAAACAAGATAAGCATAATACTCTCTCATGGTTACAGTAGTTCTCTTAGTTGACGAACGATGCCCAGTATATATAGTATGTTAGGTCTGAATCCATCCTCAGCATGCGGAAACAAAATTGGATATTGCATTGACATGAAAGATGGATGTTTTTCACTAATCCTCTTCAATATCCCACTTCTCTCTTCGATTACAATATCCCGAACACCGCAAGATTCCGTATTTGAATTGTCAATCAACGCTGCAATCTCGGAGCACGTTGGTAAGTTGTACATCCGCGCATCTCTATATCGTCGTTCAAGAATCTGAATAGAAATGGGTTGATATTCAGAAAGATGGAATCTATCTCCGGCCATCCTGAAAATTTTAACTAACGGATTACATAAGTTGAACATAGTTATTTGCAAACAACAACCTCATCTAGTACTGATGTAGAACCCATGCAGCGTGCTTCAACTCGATTACTCATTTCTTTGCGTGTGTCGTAGAAACACAATTGTGCAAATTTTGGTTTACCAGATATTGGCAACAAAGAACCAATTCAATGATGGTTTTGACCATTTAATCTAAAAATATATAGACCTCCGCCGTTGTTAATTGAGTTATCAACATGCACTCCCATCGACGTAAATGCAAAAGTTGAATTATAAGATCGAATGTAATGCCTAAAATGCTTCGGTACACCAGTTTCATTGTAATCCAAAAGGCGCTTCAAATACGATGGTGGTTGCTTGTAGCTTGGTAACATAACTTTTCCTTTTTGGCAACATGCAGAAAAAAACTGGATTACCAATAGTACTACTTTTCCGCACCCTCTCTTCAAACCATTAATCTGCGCCGCAGAAATAAAAATGCACGTAGGTGGTCCAAAGGTGTGTGCAGTAAAGAATTTCCCTGCCAATAAAATGTTAATATCGAAATTTGTATTGTCAAACACAACCAAATAAAGTAATATAATAACTAACGTTTTGATGTAATAATTGTTGGATTCCTGGTATGCATAGTCTGAATTTCACAAACTTTGTACACTCATCTGAAATCAGCAGCTCACGACGGAAAAGAATCTCGAGGACAGTGCAAAAGGCTGGGTTTTCCTAATTTTTCATAATGCATAATAAGCTATATAATTATATACAAAAACACTTGCAGAAAACAGTAGTAGTGTCTTCTTGTGTGGTTGACTGTGAACAAAAAAACATGCATTAGGGGGTAAAAGGCTTACCACGATTTAACTTTAGCATTCTTTTATGTTTCAAATAGCGATGATGCGAATGACGGTTAATGCGGCAAACTAAATAGTAGAGAAGATTAAAATGTAAGCACTCTAATGACATAGATGGTTAATGAGCATGGAATTTGTGTACAAATCACAGACGCACCAAGTCGACGATTTTGTAATTCTGCTGATACCAGATTGGTTGCTTCTTCCTCATGATGACTGCACAAAAAAGATGAGAAATTGTGTAGAGAAAGATCCACAAAGTCACTGCAGCAGTTAGTGCAGTTTGACCACCTTCGAACATAATATCTTCGCATCCTTTTTAACTATAACCTTAATCTGCATCTAGTCTGCGCGGACTTGCATATCTGAAAAATAATTGTCAAGTAATATATGTAGAGGTAACGGTAAAGTTAAAAAAATGTTGGGATACAACATAGGTGGAAATAAAGAATATGATCGTGGAAAGTAAAATCAATGTCTAGATGATAAATACTTACGGATTTATGATAGTCAAGAGTATAGTTAATGCACATATTGTACGCTGAGTTCGTCATCAGTCACTTTGGTGTATGACTTCAGCAATTCACAAGCTGTTCATAATAATGGCATGTTGAAAACAAATGAGTTACCGTGTAATCAACTGTTCAAAAGGAAACTTCATGAATTTAAGCCAAGTTGCATTTTCAAATCCTTAACATCTTATCATTTGCAATCTTATTATGCAAAAATCCCACTGGGCCCATTCCAAAATAAGAATTTTTATTCCAGCCAGGAAATACTTCACAATATAAAGTGGCAACTAAACACAATGGTTCCAAATTTGTCCACAACAAATTTCATTACATGCTATATATGTACCTTTACGTATGCTTGTCCACACTATGAATCTGAGTTATTATGGGTGATGCAAGTACATTGGTTCTTAAATATCACATGGCAATTTTAGTTCCCATGAAACAATCCGGCCTTCGCTGTCTAGAAGCGCCAAAGTTTAAAACAGTCAGCAATCACGATAGCTTGAATTGAATTAAAATAAGGAAGTACATAATGCAAGGATTCAAAAATGGCAATGTGTAGATAGAGAGTTCATTTGTCTTAATCTTGGCCAAGGTGTAGGGCTTGGGACCTTATGGTGTTCCAGATTACTATGGAAAAAAATACTGGCAGCATTCGGTTTCGTCTCAAGGAAAGTGTGGACTACAGAGAATTACCTATAAAAGTAAGTTGCACGTATTATTTGCATCATAGCTAAATTGTTGTTTGTGTATAATAGTATACTAAAATGTCACTATACACAAAGATTTACTGAATAATCCTGCTAAACCACCTGCATGTATATATGTGCAGGCATTCTAAACATTACATATTGTCCAACTTACCTATTTCATTACTATATCAGTTTATAAAATTTAAACGTGTCCAGATATGAATAACCTGATTCAATTTATTTCCTTATTCCATATATTTGCATACTACAATTTGGTTGACTTTAGAAATAATGTACATATGTCAGAATATGTCTTGTTATAATGAGGATTCTTCAAAATAAACCACCAAAAGTTCCAAGTTGGCATTGTACAAATAATAGTCGGTACCCAACATTGCCTTAGTAGCTCCATTTAGAGCACAGTCCCTTGACTTATCAAAAACAAATTACAATACAGAACCGCATAACTATACATAGTTTCTACTCATATATATTTTCATCATTCCTAAGCATATTAATTTGTTTGATAATGTTTGTAAGAATTAGATAACCAGCACAGTAGTGAAGATCAAGCTTTTTTTGTTTATTTATAATCGTACTTAACCATAATTCTATATTTTCATAAAACGTGTTGTTGCATAAATTGGAGAACACAGAATTAGTATTCCCAAGTGATATTTGACACCTTGAAAATTTCAGTAATGAGTTTTTGACTTTATTAACAAGCATAAATATGTGATTAAACCAGATAAATCAGCATAAAAGAAAAAGAGGTGAACAAAGGTACATGAGAACATAAATTAGTGTTTAAAAGTGAAAGAGAAATCAGTACACCATATGTATGATCATTTTTACTTGAGTTAAATCTGACATACATGTGACTTATAAACATTACATAAGTACAAAAAAGATAAAGAAAATTATACACATATGTGATAAATGTCAAGTTGAACTTACTTCTACAGGCAGACTAATGAACGTAAACAAAGTAAATCAGACACATATGCACATAGAAAAGCAATATACGGAAAAAATAACATAATAGTAAGAGAAAAATAGTTATTTGTCAACAACTGTTAAAGAAGTAAAACGCAAGTATAAAATCTGAATTAAATGGTTGATTCCAACTTGGAGATCTGTTATTATTCAAATTTTGATGACTAAAACATAATGAAATTATCAATCAAAGAAACATATGAAGAATATAGCTTGCATGATTGAGTGCCTTTACTAAAAAAATATTGAGATTCACAATCCATGTAGTATGATTTGAATAGTAATTTGCAATTACAGTTAATTAAACCAAAAACATGACTGATAGATGATCAATTAATAGATGAAAAGGACAGTATATATTTAGGGATATAATTATGTATAACGCGGGTTGTCGGCATAAAACTAATACTCTATAAGCAAATAATCTTGTTACCTGTAAATGAGTAACTAAATCAAAATTAGGAAATGGTTGCTAAATAAGTAAAATAGTTTATGGGAATTAGGAAGAAGGAAAAACTCAAGAGAACTTTTAATGTAAAGGACACAAGCTCTAAAATAAATATTAAGGACGGTCAAATAATTTATTTATATGGCATTAAGAAGAAAAAAATGTAAAAAAAACATCGGTCAAAAAATATTTTCTATGTTGAACTCAGTAGACATATTTACCTAAACTTTATTTGGTACATAAAATTGGCATGTACATTAGATCTGAAAGTGATCAGTCGTATTTATCAACATTTGATGATTATATTACATTCTTGTTTGTTTTAATGGTAGGTTTGGAGAAAAAAATGACATTGTATAAACATATTCAATAATCTTTCATCATACGAAACTTAGGTCGGTAGTCAGTAAATAATTAGGTAAACTTGGAATAAGGAACCATATAATTAAAATCTACTAAAAAGGAAAAATTATCACATTACTGGGAGAACTTTAAAAAATTCAGCATCTAGAATTACCAAATCAAGTCGTGCATTGATACCGTTGTAAACTAATGGTAGACATAGTACATGGTTCTCTCGTATTCATGTATTAAGTTGAAGCTTTATAAACATCCGTTAAAATTTGATTTTGCAGGTAACAATATTACATAGTTCTAATTAAATTAATTGCTCAAAAAAAAGATTTAATATCAACAAAAGATATTAGGATTAATGTATATTAAAACGGAATGTATATCTTGCATTAGGAATCTAATAAACTTAATTGACAATAAGCAATTTTGCAAAATGGTTCAACGTCTTACATTTATGGCCTTATATTTGATCATAATTGTTTAATAACCATGAAAGTAAAATTATCCATTCAAACTTATACAGTTCCTAAATCATTAATGAACCTTTTATATAACATATAGCTAAAGGAGCCAATTGCAATTCATAAATTAACTATTTTGTGTAACAACAATTGTTAAGATGAATGCACAATTGATATAGAACAACAAATCAGTAGCAACAAAGTAGTCAACAATCTGGATATCATAAATACGGTAATGTTGTATAACTAAACTGCGATGTCAAAGCAAGAAACCTTGTTGACGTGAAATAAAACATTCACAATTTCGCAATCTGACTGACGGTAATTTAGGGGAAAAAATAAGATGTTGAAATGTCTAACCTGAAAGTAGCATGCTGTTAGTAGAAGAAAATAGAAAAGAGAATACCAACATCAGAGCAGTTACTACGGGTGGATTGTTAACAATCGGTGGCCGAATAGATAAGGTGTGATAACTTGAAATAAGAGCGAAAGTAGATAATCGTTGAAGCAGTGGGATTTGTGGGAAATTAGTGACAACGTAAGGAAAAGTAGGAAAAGTGGGATTTGTGGACCATCGAATCAGTGAAGAAGGCTGTAAGTGAGAGGAGAAAGAAAGTTTTTATTTTTTATTTTTTTTTGGGAGGGGTGTGATCGGTTTCGAAGATCTACGAAATTTTCGGAGGAAAGAAGTTAAAAAAGAAAGTACGGACAATAGAGTATTTCAAAATGTTGTACGAAGGAATGTCCACATTAGCTAGGCCATTTTCCTGCTTTACAATTTAAGTAATAGAAGTTATGTCTAAATTAAAATTAAGAATAGTTGTTATGGAATATATATATATATATATATATATAATATTATATATATAGCCCTTTAAAATCTCCATTTTATAGATGACCTCTGTTTTCAACGAAACCACTTCCATTGGGTTTAGAATGTCGTTTGCGATCTTTTTAACTATAAACATCGATAACTTTGGAGTTGAAGAAATTTTGGTCTCTTTTATTGGATATATGACCAAAATATCACCTTTTGCATATGGATGAATTTGGACTCAAAACCACTTCCAATGAGTTCAAAATGTCGTTTAGGTGTTCGAAAAGTATAAACTTTGATATATTCAGAACTTCGGAGATTTGGCACCTTGGTTGGGTCTTGGGTTAGCCAACCTAGCCCATTCACTTAAGTGCTCCTTAGCCCTTTTCTCTTCATGCATTCATTCAAACACTTAGCCAAAAATAGAAAATGGGGGAAGGGAATGGGAAATAGAAATTCCTTAAGCTAGGGTCTTCAATCTACAGCTCAATTCTAGTGTAAATCCAATTCTAAGACACGGGTAAGCTTCTCCATCTTCCTCTTCATCTTCTCCAACTTGTTTCCTCTTCAATTTGTGATGATTACCTAAACCTAATTCTTAGGAAATGTGTTCATATGAACATAGGTTGTTGATTCTAGTGTTTTAAACGAAGAGAGGTTGTTTTAGCTTGCTATTGGATTGATTCTTTGCTTCTAACCATCAAAGGTGAGTTCTTCATGAGTTCTTCGTGAACTCACATTAATGCCACAAGCTTATAGCTTGTAAAAGTGTAGTTTAGTATTCAATCGTGTTTGCATATGCATATGAATTGGTTAGATAAGTGTACACTTAGCCGATTTCATGTGTTCGTATTTCATTGAGTTGAATTTATGATTAGAATTGTCCACACAATCTAGTTCATGAGCTACTATTTGATTTGGCGATATTGCGAAGCTCCATTGTCGCATCGGCAAGTTCTAAGACTTCACAATTCGCTAATATCGCATTGGATTGCTTTGGTTAGAGAATTTAGTCACTTTGGAGTTTATAATCGAAACCATTGCAATCTTATGTATATGTGTTTGTGCATGTGTTCATGAGTGGTTTTGACAAAACTTAGAAGCCTCATTGGCACTTCGGAGTCATCAAAACCCATCGTTATTGATCCTGGCTCGTCCGCTGCCGATTGCTCACTAATTGGCAATCAAAAATGTTCAATTGCTTCAGCTCAGACGTCTGACCAAAATGGGTTAGATGTCTGTCCAAGCTTTTGGGAAAAATAAAAAAACTGCCCACTGTCAGGTCAGATGTCTGTCCTGGGGGTGACAGATGTCTGTTGGCATAAAACTGTTGTTGACCAGTAGAGACCATGGTCAACAATTTAGGTCCATCTAGGCTCTTTCCCGACCGAGTTTCGGCCCATTTCGCCTTCGTTGTCGTTGTCAGTTTCACTAATTCGCAGATTTCAGCAGCCCGATTCTTACGAAATCATTTTATAAATCATCAATTAAAGAATGGCGGAGTGGAAACCAAAGGTGAGAACTCCCCCACTGAAGTATTTTATACAGTTATTTATTTTATAATTGAGTATATTGATTGCATATGATTGCAATATTTGTTTGGTGACTGATGGATGTTAACAGTTATAAGTTCACATGGATTGTGATGTAAACCCCACATGGGTATTGGGACGATAATTTCACACATCGCCCAAGAATACAAATAATGATATATTGTTTGTTGATTAAAAACCCCACACGGGTCTGGGGATGATAATTACTTTACACAACTCCCTTGTGTTTAGTTGTATGTCGATCGATTGATTGATAGGCCGTGTAACGACCCGGGAAAAACGACCTTGGTTATCCGATATATAACACCTATCGAACAATCAAAAGTCGAAATTACCGGATAGTCCAAGAAAGAAATTAGAGGGTGAGGATAGATAAGATAGAAAATTAGAATAGAAGAAGAAGAAGAACACAACAACATCAGAGTAACACGAATCTCACAGCGGAACGAATAAAATATAATAGACAACATATCTTGAAATCAAAGTAGTATATGTATATCATACCATTATCAGAGTACAACACTTTCATCACAGCGGAATAATCAATAGCTAGAAAAATCATGAAGCCTCCTGCTCCAAGCTCTTCAAGCATACCTGTAAATCCTGACTACTTGACTGCCCGTACAAATTTGGGCACCCAAGAGTTTAGGGAAAACAAAACAAAATAAAACTCTGGGTCAGTCATGGGACTGGTGTGAGTAAACTCCAATCATTTGGTTTAACTTTTCAAAATCCTTTTCAAAAGAAAAGATAATCGTAAGACCAATCCACTCATAAATACGGATGGCTTTTACCTTACGATAACCCAAAACACTTTGGAAATCATATATTATCTGATATTATAATAATGTCTAATCACAAGTAATTAAAATCTAGTAGAACGCTTGCATCTCACGCTCTACATATATAATATACAATCAAACTCGCAGGCACTTATTGGAGATTGGATTCCAACTTGACACGGTATGGGACCACCTTCCGAACGTGTATCTCTAGAGGCAAATACACTGGGTTCAACAAGAACATCTTGCAACCCGGCCCACACATGACCGACCACTCATTTCGCTTGAGTGTATCGAATGTATATCACCAACGGTTGGGATCAGCAACCGTCTCCCGATAAGGGACAGCATCGATAGATTTAAGAACAAAAGGAATTTCTCTAGATAGGTGATCATACATCCTAATGGGTGCGACCCACATAGCCATGCTGCCTGCCCGAATTTTGTCATTTCCCGGTGGATGAGGCTTGAGGTCATAACGTATCTTTTGACAGATCCCACCTCCATTACTTTGAATGCCACATCGTCATACCCGCCAAATCACAAATTGATTTCACCAAAAATACCACGGGTATACAGCTAAGAGAAACGAATTCCTCCGCCACCAAACATAAGTACGTTTGAAGAGATCAACTTACGCGATCCTTTGAATATACTCTGTCAGACATTCGTCCATTCACGTTTGTCCTGGGACTGGACAAACCGAAGGCACTATTCTGTAAATAGGATAGCCCTTGCATAACTCCGTCTTCAATATATTCAGCATACTTGATTCGCAACGCTTATGCCAATACGGAGTGGTTCTCTGGATAATAATCCGACCGGTCTCTCCATATTAACAACGTTAAAATGGTCAAAACTTTGATAGTCGGTGATTTAACTATCAATTAAAAACATGTCGGTGTGCAAACAACGATATTATTTCCAGATGGAAATTCTATCGGTCAATCATCATTCATCATCAAATTATCATAAATTTACCCTTTTCCTTATTCTTGTTTTCCTATATTTCTTATTTACTATATTTAGAAAATATACGTTATTAACAATGGAAAACAATTCCATTTCTCATTTTCTATATTCAGAAAACATTTCTGATTTTCATTTGGAAGACATTTCCAAATCTCCTTCACTGGGTTTAAACTGATGTTTGAATAAACATCGCTATGCCAACACCAACCATTTCGCTCATTAACTAAATTCACTTAACCCCTTTCACTCTCGAACCTTATCCACTTCTTAGTTAAAACGAAGTCAATCAAGTTGGGGTATAATTACCTCTCAGACCTTAACTGAACAACATTTCTAACTTCGAAATAGACAAAGTTCAAACATTACTCTTTAAGAAACTTCCTTGCGAACTCTCGGATTCTATTTATGAATCCACTTCCTTTACTGAATCATTTGATTATAACTGTAAATGTTATAATTCCATGCTTTCAAAATATGTTAACTTAAATATATTTCCATATCTTAATTTGGATAAATAAACAACCAACTACTTTATTAACAGATAATTAAAACTTGATTTGAAATGGAAAGTAAACATTACTTCCCTTGATTCGATATAATCGAATTTCCATGTATGATTCACTCTCGAATAATCACTATCCGATAATTCTCTTTCGAATAAACTATATTCGATTCCCCTGTTCGAATAACTAATATTCGATAATCCTTTTCTTCGAATAACTAATATTCGAAAAATCTCACTTCGAATAAACCATATTCGATAATTCTCTCCTTCGAATAACTATATTCGATTTAACACACTTCGAACGAACTATATTCGATTACTCTTCTCGAATAAACTATATTCGATAACTCTACTTCGAATAGGTGATATTCGATTAATTCCCTTTTTGACTAACCCTACTTAATTTACTAATACTCGACTAAATCGACTTAATTAACTTCTATTGATTAATTACTATTTGATTTAAAACCATTTGCTTGACTCTAGATCGCAGCGATCACAATGGTTACGCCTGATTCCCTCAGGAAACATCCGACCGCCGTAGGCTATCTGCAGCCCTGCGAATTACGCTAGCAGTCGTGCTAAATGGAAATTCATCCTTAAATAACTTTGTCTATTTTTAACTCTATCTCGAATAATTAGATTCGATCAATTCTAATTGAATAACTAATATTCAATTAACCCTTATTCGATTACTATATTTGAATAACTCTAGTTCGATTTGACTCAAAACGATTAACTCTAACTGATTAACTCTAACTAGTTAATTCTAACTGAATAACTCTAACTGGATAACTCAAACTGAATAACTCTAACTGGTTAACTCTAACTAACTAAGTCTAACTGTTTAACTTTACGGTTTAACTCTGACAGTTTAACTTCAACGGTTTAACTCTAATAGTTTAACTCCAACTGTTTAACTCTAACAGTTTAACTCCAACTGTTTAACTCTAACAGTTTAACTCCAACTGTTTAACTCTAACAGTTTAACTCCAACGGTTTAACTCTAGTTGATTAACTCTTTTGAATTAATCCCTTTGACTTTTCTCTTTTGAATAATTCCTTTGGAATAATTCCTTTGAATTACTTCCCTTGAATAGATTCTTTTTCTATTCGTTTACTCAACAAATAACTATTCTCTTTTCGCTTCTATTTATTTAACAAATAAATATTCCCTTTAACTTTTCTATTTATCCAACAAATAAATATTTCTTTTAACTTTTCTATTTATTTAACAAATAAATATTTCTTTTAACTTTTCTATTTATTTAACAAATAAGTACTTCTGTCAACTTTTCTTTATTCCCTACATGAATTTTCCCTTTTCAATTCCATTTGTAAATACTTTTATGAATGTTTCCCTTTTTATTCTATTTGTAATCGTTTCACAAATATTTCCCTTCTATTTGATTTCACCAATATTTTCCCTTCTATTTGATTTCACCAATATTTTCCCTTCTATTTGATTTCACCAATATTTGTTTTTTTTTTTTTACAAATGCTTTGATTCTATAATCATTTTCTCTCATGAAATTCTCTTCCTTTTATATATAAAATCTATTGATTTTATATAAATAATTTATTTTCAAAATAAACTTTGAAAATCCCTTTTCACTTTCTAGTATCACTTATGGTATAAAAATACCAAATCAAAAGGTTCAATCATCATCCAAACACACAGGTTCAACAACAGATGATATAACACATCATATATCAGAATATATGAAAAACGGTAAATAAATGTTGAGGAATCCAGTTGGATTCCTCCGACCTGTTTCCTTGCATCCACAGATGTTACACAATATAATTCACATCAATTTCATTTCAATATGAGGTATTCTGATAAACAAAATCAACATCGGTTAACGATATATATAACTATATCGGTATTTTCAATTAATTGACTAGCAGTTCAACCAAACAATCAACACTCAGCAATTCAACCAATAATTATCAGTTCTAAAAATACTTTATAAAAATATAAAGTGCTCAAAGTTAGTGAGATTTACTCACCTTGGACGGTTTATCGTTGAATAACGATAATCGGTCATTGATTTGGTTCAGACGTTAAATTTCACCATAAATCCAAACGAGCTCCAATCCACTTGCGGTCAGTTCCATTGCGTAGTGCTCGTCCATACGATCCCAACGGATCCTGTTTCGTTAAATTTCGTTAATGTATGCAAAAGTTATGCTATTTACAATATTTACCTAATTTAAATGAATATATACTTAATTAAATTAATTAAATTATTTTTATCTTAATTAATTTCTAATTGCGTTATTAGCCAAATTACCTTCCTTGCCCTTCTAAAAAAATCATACTTTCCCAACTCTAGCCATATCCAAAAAATTTTAAAATTGAAAAACCATTTTAATATTAATTAAATTTAATTTTCAAATAAAATATTAAAAAATATTCATTTAATTATAACTTAAATTTTTTAACCCGGATCAAAAATCTGCTTCCACTCATTTTAAAGTATTTTCCGATAAGAATCCAACGGTCCTTGTTTCGTGGAAATCCGACTTGTTTTGAAAAAGTTATAAGCTTTTAAAGTTTATGATTAAAAATTACGAAAATGCCCCTGGTCTGTTTTAAATTCGAATTAAATTCAAATTAAATTTTAAATTTAAATTAATCATCCCATCCGTCGGATCAGTTAGGGATAGCCAGGGAGAGCAGGAAACTATATTTTCCAAACTCAAGCCTTAGACACTATCCTCTCTGTCACCCTTAGAATGTTCTGATATTTATTTTTACAAATTCTATTTTAATTATAATATATATATATATATATATATATATATATATTACACAAATAAATAAATATTATTTAAAAACTTACCCCGTAAAGCCTAAGCCTCTGCCTAAGAGTCCCTAGCTCCCCGTCTTGCCCTCCTTTCTCCCTTCCTTCCCTTTTCCCTATTTCCTAATATTTTATTATTATTTCTGCCATTGCCAAAGCTTGAAAGAAGAGGAGGAGGAGTGAGTTTAAAATGAAGGGGGGGGGGGCTATTTATAGCCGAAGGAGTCACATGGATTGCTGAGGTGGCGCGAATCCAACGGTCGAAAATGGATGGCTAGGTTTAATCCTTAAATTTATTAAATTATAAATAAATTTAATAATTTATGAATAGTAAAGTGTGTTTTCTCAACCCTATTCGGACGATAATTTGACTTACTTATTGATACCTTATCAAAAATCTTTTTCAACCATGTTGTTCAATTTTTCTTGCTCTTCAATAATATATAAAAATATTTAAATTTTGAATTCGTTTGAACTTTCAAATAATTTAAATTCAAATTCAAAATAGTGTTTTGTGTTAGTTTCAACACCTTCCGGTCTCATGTTGGAGTATCAAACGATAACGGTTTTCAGAAATTCTTCCACCATCTGGTCCGGTTTTTAACGTACTTCAATCCTATGTATTCAAATCAAAAATCGGAGTTCGTTTAGATTTTCAAATAATTTATTTAAATTTTGTTTCCTTAATAACTTTCTATCTCCGTTATAGGATTTTCCCAGATTTCATATATAGCTAATATCCTATGTTTAGAATTTTCCTGGATAGGTCTCAGGTTCCAGTTTTTCCGTTAGCATTAGCAAATTCCAATTACCGTCAAAATTTAGTTCAAATTTTGGCCTTTTATTTTTTCTTTTCCACATACGGATGCCATTTTTGACGTAACTTGGTTGGTTACCTAATTTCATCATTTCAGATATAATGAAACTGATTTCATCGAAATCCGAGTTCGTTAGCTACTACATCCTTTGTAAACGTACTATTTTAAATTAAAAATTTATCCTTTTATACTGCCAGTTCACATTATATTGCAGATCCACTAAATTTCTACCATTTCGGAATAAAATAAAATATTCAAAATTATTGAAATTAAACCATTTAAAATTCCAAAACAATAAAACATTTTTAAATATTAAACTAAATGGTCAAAAAATCTGGGCCGTTACATTCTTTCCCCCTTAAAATAATTTCGTCCTCGAAATTGCTAAGGTAGAAAAATGAACTTTATAACTAGGTTAAAATTATTTATTTACTCCGGTTTCACTAAACCAATTAATTCTAATTAATTTATTAATTTATTTCTATAAACGAAAATTTCAAAAATTCTGAAAATTTTCTAACATTCGAAATTTCTGAAAAATTTCGCCAGCATCTCCTTTGTACTGGTCAATAGCTCAAACTCCAACTCGCCTCTCTAGGCCTTCTTCAACCCAAAAGAAAATCAAACAGCCAAGTGGCATGCCAAACAGGCTCATAAATCTCATCCAACTCATATGAATATGTACGTGTACCTTTTTGTCGGCATTCAATTCTGCTATCAATTTAGCATATACCACTATCATCCCAATCAAACTCCCAATCACTTTTATCTTCAGCACGACCATCCGCTTATAACCAAGCCAAATTTCAATCAAACTGCAATTCCAATCTCAATTCAAATTTCTTGCTCGACCATCCATTTCTATCCATGATAATCTCTAATTCAGTCCAATTCTACTTGATACCATTTTATTTCAATTCAACTCAATTTCCACTGAACTGGCTTCAACTCAATTTCAAATTTGCTTTCACAAATTTCTATTTAATTTGTGTTTATTTCAATAATCTGTACCTAGGAGTTTCAAATAGCTTTGCCTTTTCCAAAAATCAAATATCCCTTTGGAATATCAAAACAACTTGGTTTCTCAAAACAATTCAAAAACAAAATCTTTGGTAGTAATCTGTCACTTACAAACTCGAAAATGAACACCGATGATGTCCGGATCAACATCGGAATTTATTTTCCAGCTATCGAAGTGAGTTCAATACTATGTCACTTTCAAAACCATTTCTAAACACTTTCATTTTGAAATTCATTTCAAAATATCCCTTCTTAATGCTTGTAACAAATTTAAAATCTCCCAGGATTTTAAAATTCACATATATTCAATTTAATTCCATTTACAACGCTTATTCAAATTTTAGCAATTTTAATTCCAATTCTGAACTTAAATTCAGATTTAATTCATCTGATTTCATATATTTCACTTATATGAATTTTGATTATTTATTTACATAACCATTCCACATTTTATAATCTTATTCGATTATAATCACAACCAACACATTCAATATACTATAATTTCAAATATCCTTACTTTGCTTATATCAAAATATAATTTGGGTAAAATTATTTCATTTACCCCTTTTTTCAAAATATATCGTGTCGACCCATCGTATTCAAGTGTTTATAAACTCCTATCGATGCAGTGGATCAAACTGATCGACTAGAACTCATAAACGACTCAACCAATAAATCTCCACGGTATAAAATCATTTTATATAAAATAACAAATACGTTCACTCTTATATATACACTCAAACTCAGTCTAGGGTATTACTAACCCCATCTCTACTGAATCACGCCACAGAGCCAAGGTAATACTTAACCTTCAGCTCTGATACCACTGTAACGACCCGGGAAAAACGACCTTGGTTATCCGATATATAACACCTATCGAACAATCAAAAGTCAAAATTACCGGATAGTCCAAGAAAGAAATTAGAGGGTGAGGATAGATAAGATAGAAAATTAGAACAGAAGAAGAAGAAGAACACAACAACATCAGAGTAACACGAATCTCACAGCGGAACGAATAAAATATAATAGACAACATATCTTGAAATCAAAGTAGTATATGTATATCATACCATTATCAGAGTACAACACTTTCATCACAGCGGAATAATCAATAGCTAGAAAAATCTTGAAGCCTCCTGCTCCAAGCTCTTCAAGCATACCTGTAAATCCTGACTACTTGACTGCCCGTACAAATTTGGGCACCCAAGAGTTTAGGGAAAACAAAACAAAATAAAACTCTGGGTCAGTCATGGGACTGGTGTGAGTAAACTCCAATCATTTGGTTTAACTTTTCAAAATCCTTTTCAAAAGAAAAGATAATCGTAAGACCAATCCACTCATAAATACGGATGGCTTTTACCTTACGATAACCCAAAACACTTTGGAAATCATATATTATCTGATATTATAATAATGTCTAATCACAAGTAATTAAAATCTAGTAGAACGCTTGCATCTCACGCTCTACATATATAATATACAATCAAACTCGCAGGCACTTATTGGAGATTGGATTCCAACTTGACACGGTATGGGACCACCTTCCGAACGTGTATCTCTAGAGGCAAATACACTGGGTTCAACAAGAACATCTTGCAACCCGGCCCACACATGACCGACCACTCATTTCGCTTGAGTGTATCGAATGTATATCACCAACGGTTGGGATCAGCAACCGTCTCCCGATAAGGGACAGCATCGATAGATTTAAGAACAAAAGGAATTTCTCTAGATAGGTGATCATACATCCTAATGGGTGCGACCCACATAGCCATGCTGCCTGCCCGATTTTTGTCATTTCCCGGTGGATGAGGCTTGAGGTCATAACGTATCTTTTGACAGATCCCACCTCCATTACTTTGAATGCCACATCGTCATACCCGCCAAATCACAAATTGATTTCACCAAAAATACCACGGGTATACAGCTAAGAGAAACGAATTCCTCCGCCACCAAACGTAAGTACGTTTGAAGAGATCAACTTACGCGATCCTTTGAATATACTCTGTCAGACATTCGTCCATTCACGTTTGTCCTGGGACTGGACAAACCGAAGGCACTATTCTGTAAATAGGATAGCCCTTGCATAACTCCGTCTTCAATATATTCAGCATACTTGATTCGCAACGCTTATGCCAATACGGAGTGGTTCTCTGGATAATAATCCGACCGGTCTCTCCATATTAACAACGTTAAAATGGTCAAAACTTTGATAGTTGGTGATTTAACTATCAATTAAAAACATGTCGGTGTGCAAACAACGATATTATTTCCAGATGGAAATTCTATCGATCAATCATCATTCATCATCAAATTATCATAAATTTACCCTTTTCCTTATTCTTGTTTTCCTATATTTCTTATTTACTATATTTAGAAAATATACGTTATTAACAATGGAAAACAATTCCATTTCTCATTTTCTATATTCAGAAAACATTTCTGATTTTCATTTGGAAGACATTTCCAAATCTCCTTCACTGGGTTTAAACTGATGTTTGAATAAACATCGCTATGCCAACACCAACCATTTCGCTCATTAACTAAATTCACTTAACCCCTTTCACTCTCGAACCTTGTCCACTTCTTAGTTAAAACGAAGTCAATCAAGTTGGGGTATAATTACCTCTCAGACCTTAACTGAACAACATTTCTAACTTCGAAATAGACAAAGTTCAAACATTACTCTTTAAGAAACTTCCTTGCGAACTCTCAGATTCTATTTATGAATCCACTTCCTTTACTGAATCATTTGATTATAACTGTAAATGTTATAATTCCATGCTTTCAAAATATGTTAACTTAAATATATTTCCATATCTTAATTTGGATAAATAAACAACCAACTACTTTATTAACAGATAATTAAAACTTGATTTGAAATGGAAAGTAAACATTACTTCCCTTGATTCGATATAATCGAATTTCCATGTATGATTCACTCTCGAATAATCATTATCCGATAATTCTCTTTCGAATAAACTATATTCGATTCCCCTGTTCGAATAACTAATATTCGATAATCCTTTTCTTCGAATAACTAATATTCGAAAAATCTCACTTCGAATAAACCATATTCGATAATTCTCTCCTTCGAATAACTATATTCGATTTAACACACTTCGAACGAACTATATTCGATTACTCTTCTCGAATAAACTATATTCGATAACTCTACTTCGAATAGGTGATATTCGATTAATTCCCTTTTTGACTAACCCTACTTAATTTACTAATACTCGACTAAATCGACTTAATTAACTTCTATTGATTAATTACTATTTGATTTAAAACAATTTGCTTGACTCTAGATCGCAGCGATCACAATGGTTACGCCTGATTCCCTCAGGAAACATCCGACTGCCGTAGGCTATCTGCAGCCCTGCGAATTACGCTAGCAGTCGTGCTAAATGGAAATTCATCCTTAAATAACTTTGTCTATTTTTAACTCTATCTCGAATAATTAGATTCGATCAATTCTAATTGAATAACTAATATTCAATTAACCCTTATTCGATTACTATATTTGAATAACTCTAGTTCGATTTGACTCAAAACGATTAACTCTAACTGATTAACTCTAACTGGTTAATTCTAACTGAATAACTCTAACTGGATAACTCTAACTGAATAACTCTAACTGGTTAACTCTAACTGTTTAACTTTACGGTTTAACTCTGACAGTTTAACTTCAACGGTTTAACTCTAATAGTTTAACTCCAACTGTTTAACTCTAACAGTTTAACTCCAACTGTTTAACTCTAATAGTTTAACTCCAACTGTTTAACTCTAACAGTTTAACTCCAACGGTTTAACTCTAGTTGATTAACTCTTTTGAATTAATCCCTTTGACTTTTCTCTTTTGAATAATTCCTTTGGAATAATTCCTTTGAATTACTTCCCTTGAATAGATTCTTTTTCTATTCGTTTACTCAACAAATAACTATTCTCTTTTCGCTTCTATTTATTTAACAAATAAATATTCCCTTTAACTTTTCTATTTATCCAACAAATAAATATTTCTTTTAACTTTTCTATTTATTTAACAAATAAATATTTCTTTTAACTTTTCTATTTATTTAACAAATAAGTACTTCTGTCAACTTTTCTTTATTCCCTACATGAATTTTCCCTTTTCAATTCCATTTGTAAAGACTTTTATGAATGTTTCCCTTTTTATTCTATTTGTAATCGTTTCACAAATATTTCCCTTCTATTTGATTTCACCAATATTTTCCCTTCTATTTGATTTCACCAATATTTTCCCTTCTATTTGATTTCACCAATATTTGTTTTTTTTTTTTACAAATGCTTTGATTCTATAATCATTTTCTCTCATGAAATTCTCTTCCTTTTATATATAAAATCTATTGATTTTATATAAATAATTTATTTTCAAAATAAACTTTGAAAATCCCTTTTCACTTTCTAGTATCACTTATGGTATAAAAATACCAAATCAAAAGGTTCAATCATCATCCAAACACACAGGTTCAACAACAGATGATATAACACATCATATATCAGAATATATGAAAAACGGTAAATAAATGTTGAGGAATCCAGTTGGATTCCTCCGACCTGTTTCCTTGCATCCACAGATGTTACACAATATAATTCACATCAATTTCATTTCAATATGAGATATTCTGATAAACAAAATCAACATCGGTTAACGATATATATAACTATATCGGTATTTTCAATTAATTGACTAGCAGTTCAACCAAACAATCAACACTCAGCAATTCAACCAATAATTATCAGTTCTAAAAATACTTTATAAAAATATAAAGTGCTCAGAGTTAGTGAGATTTACTCACCTTGGACGGTTTATCGTTGAATAACGATAATCGGTCATTGATTTGGTTCAGACGTTAAATTTCACCATAAATCCAAACGAGCTCCAATCCACTTGCGGTCAGTTCCATTGCGTAGTGCTCGTCCATACGATCCCAACGGATCCTGTTTCGTTAAATTTCGTTAATGTATGCAAAAGTTATGCTATTTACAATATTTACCTAATTTAAATGAATATATACTTAATTAAATTAATTAAATTATTTTTATCTTAATTAATTTCTAATTGCGTTATTAGCCAAATTACCTTCCTTGCCCTTCTAAAAAAATCATACTTTCCCATCTCTAGCCATATCCAAATTTTTTTAAAATTGAAAAACCATTTTAATATTAATTAAATTTAATTTTCAAATAAAATATTAAAAAATATTCATTTAATTATAACTTAAATTTTTTAACCCGGATCAAAAATCTGCTTCCACTCATTTTAAAGTATTTTCCGATAAGAATCCAACGGTCCTTGTTTCGTGGAAATCCGACTTGTTTTGAAAAAGTTATAAGCTTTTAAAGTTTATGGTTAAAAATTACGAAAATGCCCCTGGTCTGTTTTAAATTCGAATTAAATTCAAATTAAATTTTAAATTTAAATTTAAATTAATCATCCCATCCGTCGGATCAGTTAGGGATAGCCAGGGAGAGCAGGAAACTATATTTTCCAAACTCAAGCCTTAGACACTATCCTCTCTGTCACCCTTAGAATGTTCTGATATTTATTTTTACAAATTCTATTTTAATTATAATATATATATATATATATTACACAAATAAATAAATAAATATTATTTAAAAACTTACCCCGTAAAGCCTAAGCCTCTGCCTAAGAGTCCCTAGCTCCCCGTCTTGCCCTCCTTTCTCCCTTTCTTCCCTTTTCCCTATTTCCTAATATTTTATTATTATTTCTGCCATTGCCAAAGCTTGAAAGAGGAGGAGTGAGTTTAAAATGAAGGGGGGGGGGCTATTTATAGCCGAAGGAGTCACATGGATTGCTGAGGTGGCGCGAATCCAACGGTCGAAAATGGATGGCTAGGATTAATCCTTAAATTTATTAAATTATAAATAAATTTAATAATTTATGAATAGTAAAGTGTGTTTTCTCAACCCTATTCGGACGATAATTTGACTTACTTATTGATACCTTATCAAAAATCTTTTTCAACCATGTTGTTCAATTTTTCTTGCTCTTCAATAATATATAAAAATATTTAAATTTTGAATTCGTTTGAACTTTCAAATAATTTAAATTCAAATTCAAAATAGTGTTTTGTGTTAGTTTCAACACCTTCCGGTCTCATGTTGGAGTATCAAACGATAACGGTTTTCAGAAATTCTTCCACCATCTGATCCGGTTTTTAACGTACTTCAATCCTATGTATTCAAATCAAAAATCGGAGTTCGTTTAGATTTTCAAATAATTTATTTAAATTTTGTTTCCTTAATAACTTTCTATCTCCGTTATAGGATTTTCCCAGATTTCATATATAGCTAATATCCTATGTTTAGAATTTTCCTGGATAGGTCTCAGGTTCCAGTTTTTCCGTTAGCATTAGCAAATTCCAATTACCATCAAAATTTAGTTCAAATTTTGGCCTTTTATTTTTTCTTTTCCACATACGGATGCCATTTTTGACGTAACTTGGTTGGTTACCTAATTTCATCATTTCGGATATAATGAAACTGATTTCATCGAAATCCGAGTTCGTTAGCTACTACATCCTTTGTAAACGTACTATTTTAAATTAAAAATTTATCCTTTTATACTGCCAGTTCACATTATATTGCAGATCCACTAAATTTCTACCATTTCGGAATAAAATAAAATATTCAAAATTATTGAAATTAAACCATTTAAAATTCCAAAACAATAAAACATTTTTAAATATTAAACTAAATGGTCAAAAAATCTGGGCCGTTACAGGCCGTAGCAAGCGTTATGTAATTATGTAATACTTATACCGCTGTAGATTACACTCTGGATGTGAATTGGATGTTTAATAGTTGTTTATCACTACTTTTGAATACATGCGATATATGGACTCCATATAAATAAAATTATATGGTAATTGATTGAGTCACATTCCAACCCAGAATATGAACGAATATTTTAAATAATATTTAGTAAAGAATCAAAATATGATTTTGATGTCCGATTTTGGATGGACACGAAAATGTTGAAATAATTTTGGACGAAATGCTCCATGTTTGAAACGATAGAAGATATTTTATTTAAATGAAATGGTTAGCAAATGGAATAAAGAATTGAGATGGTTTTGATATTACCAGGATTTTTCCAATACATAAATTGGAAAGGATTTGAATGGAAATAATCTTCGGAATATGTTGATATTGGATTTCATGATTATATGGATATTGTTGAGGAATTTGGAAGATATATATATTGTTATTCCCAATACGATATCTGTTGGTTTCAGAATTTGATATTGAATATAAGTCGATATAATTTCTATTCAGAGATGTGTACTTGATATCAAATAGGATGTTGGGCTTGTCATGAATGGTGTCTTCAATAATGCTGTTCTTAAATCCAAATGAGAAAAGAACAAATCTTTTAAGTAAGGTAAATGAAGTTTTCCACTTAATACATATAATTGGAATTAAATGGAAGTTGATTTTGGGTTCGTTGTGAACGATGTTTTAAACCAATTAACGGTGAAGTTATGATTTGGAAGTTAAAATCTTCTAATTAAGGAAACATTTGACCAGGTTTCAGCTCAGACGTCTGACCCATATAGGTCATACGTCTGTTCAAACTCTCGGGAATTTATTCTCCTATAATCAGATGTCTGTCCATGAGTGGCTCAGACGCATGTTCAAGTTGTTTGGAAATAAGAAATAATTGCTTCAGGTCAGATGTCTGACGATGAAAGATCAGACATCTGTCAAAACTCTTGGGAAATCTTACCCTGTAAGATCAGATGTCTGTGCATTTTATGTCAGACATCTGACTTGTGCATAAATGCACAATAAATTTTGTGAGTTGCATGTTTTGAGATACATTGATCTAACTTCTTTAGAATTAATTTTTGAATAAACATGTTTAAATAAGGCAATGAATGAGGTAATTAAATTTACCGAATTCAAAAATGTGCGTGAATGGAGTACCACCAGTTTTATTCCATGCGATAGTTAAATCTTTAATTAGATTGAACGTTAAGTGGTAATTGAATTTACCGATAACACAATGAGTATTAGATATGGAGTACTACCATTTTTGCTTCATATGATGAATAGGTTGGGATTGGGATAACAAAATAAATTATTACTTCTATAAGGTTCGTTAATCCCGACTAGTTGATAAACCTTAATTTGGTTGAAGTTGTGGAGAGATATTACAAAATCTTTTGAAAGGATTTCCAAAGTAAGATTAAAAAATAAATTGAAAAGAATTTATCTTTGATAAAATTAGTGGGAACCTTTCCCAAAGATATGAATATTTGAATAAAAGAATATTATGGATTAGAATGAGATATGTGTTATCTTTGTGTATTTATCACATGATTATAAAGACACGTTAGTTATTCGGAAAGACTGGGTTTAACCAATTTTGAATAACAATTACGACGATTAAAAGTCGACGATAAAGACGGTGTTTGAAGACCGAAGATCTTCACATTGTTTGGATGATTACTGATGTCTTGATTGAGCTGTACACCCAAGGCAAGGTAATAGGTGGTGATCATCCATACGTACTTGGAGATCGATTGGATATGCGAGGACCTCTCTCCTATATTGGACATATGGGACGAGGAATTAGGTGCCTCCGGTTTCGTTCAGACCCAGAATGAACTTGTGAATGGATTATGTTTGACATTGTATTTCGTTCTGCATCGATTGATTTCAATTAAATATGTATCTGTTTGGTGGCGAAGAATTTATTCTCTTGCTTAACACCCTTCTTTGAGACATATGAGTTTAGAGGTAATATATTGATAGACGTCAGTTGTATGGCACGAATTGACAATGTGACATGTTAAGATGAAAATGATTAAGGCTTTTGTTGAAAAGCAGGGCCTTGTGGATGATGATCAAAGCACAACTTTATGTAGCATAGCTTTGTGTATAGCGTTAATTCACGAGCCTTACACCCTGGTATGAGTCAAAAACGGGATAAAGGACGCAAGGAGTGCATACGTTTCTTTCTAGCTAGAAGTTGTGTCATGGTATGGAGCCCAGACATTTTTACTTATGTGGATGATGGAATGAGGCACCTCGGATATAGAGCCGACTAAAAGGCTCGAGTGATAGGTCTAATAGGACCAGGGAATGTATGTTCAGGAATAACTAATCCTCAAAAGTAAGGAAGGACCGACCTTGCAGGATCCAAGGGCTCGCCAGCGTCCGAGTCCTGGGTCATCTTGCTAGAGGTGATCCGAATCGGTAAGGAGATCATCCCTTGCCTTGACTTATGATGGAAATCCAATTTCCAATGCACGAACTTTCGGTTTTAGTTGTAAACCTATGTATGGCTACATAATATATGGTACCTATGCCATCTATGATTGATACATCTATATTTGAAGTTGGTTTGACACTATGCACTTATAGTAATATCAAAATGATTTGTTTTAAAGTGTATCTAACATGTTTGGCTATTATAAGGGAAAACTCTTTCCTCCGGTTTGCGTTGCATTGTGTGATGGGACCGGAGTCTTATAATAGCTTCATTTTTTAAAAAGCATTGCGTTGTTTACAAATTGTTTTATTTCAGAGTATTCATGGGAGTAAACTCGTTCCGTGACATACGACATGGTCCCGTAATTTACTTTATTTTAAAGTAAAAGTTTAATAACTGTTTTGAGTTCTCACACCAGTCTCATTACAGACTCGGAGTTTATTGTTTCTAGCTAAATTCTGGGTGCCCATATTTTCCATACGAGCAACTAGTAGTTTTTGTTTGCAGACTTTTCTTTCCACAGGATCCTGGATAATAGCTGGAGCTATATTCGGAATGCTTTGTATCCGTATATTTCATTCGGTTGTGGTAGTTGAGGTTTTCCATTGCATATTATGTTTATGTAATTAATGTAATTTAATTCTATGATATTATATTTCCGCTGTATATTATTTATTCGTACTTTGATATTCTTGTACTTTGATGTAATTGTTGTAATAGCAATGAAATGTTCTCATGTTTGTGTTCTGATGGTCGTGTTCTCATTACAATCCGGGATTTCCCGTCTCTTCGGGGGCTGGGCGAATTCGGTGCATGATATCAAATGAATATTTTCAACAAAGGAATATCCGAAATTTCACGAAGTATCGAATGGTCATACCTCGTAATTATATTTTTGAATGGATATGAAAAATTAACGTGAACTATTTCCATTTTGGATCAAGCAAAGGCCTTAAATCGGCACTACCAACAAAATCGAAACCAGAAATCGCGACTATCTCAGTTGTAGCCATATTTTTGTCCAGTCTCCAAACTTGAATCAATGAAATCCACCATATGTCGTCCTCATGCTCTTCATGACAAGATCGCCAACGTACTGTGGGGTAAGATAGAATTGGCTAGAAACCCGAACTCAATATATTTCAACTCTTAGTCACTTAAAGCCCAATTTTATATTATTAGGCCCACACTAATTCATCGTCGAAATAAATTAAAGTCGAGTAAGGAAGACGAAGAAAACCAGAAAAGAAAATCGAATTACATTTTCTAACAAGTCCTATTTTAACTAATTCCTATGATCGTTTAACCTATGCTCTGATGCCAAATGTAACATCCCACACTTTTCTATGCCCAAATTTCGATAAAAAGCGAAACTTGAACACATCCAAACATGAAGCGTATATGAAACGATCCAAACTCGCCCTTACGGGAAAGCCCGGATTGAATTGAGAACACGAATTAGAATACAAACAGAAGAACATTTCTTTGCTTATTACAACAATTACATCAGAGTATAAGAATATAACACAGAGTATGAATAAATAATATACATTTGATAAATATCAGAGATTTACAAATTATTATGCAGCGGAAAATAATACAAAACACAACTGAAAGAAATACACGGATACAGATCATTATAAATATAGCTCTTGCTGTAAACCAGGATCCTGTGAATATAATATCTGCAAAACCAAAACTACTAGCTGCCTGTGTGGAAAATAGGGGCACCCAGAGTTTAGGTTAAAACAGTAAACTCCTGGTCAGCCATGTGACTGGTGTGAGAACTAAAACAATTATTTAGAACTTTACTTTAAAATAGAGTAAATCAAGGGACCACTAACATGGAACAGGTTTTCTCCCAAGAATACCAGTGCATAAAACGAACAGCGCCATGCTTTTTGGAAAAATGAAGTTATTATAAGACCCAGGTCCCATCACACAATGCAACGCAAGCCGGAGGATAGGGTTTTCCCTTATAATATCCAAACATGCTTGGTACATTAAAACAAATCATTTGATACTATTATAAGTTCATAGTGTTTAAAACAACTTCAAATACAAATGTATCAATCATAGACGGCATGGGTACCATATATCATGTCGCCATACTAGTTCTACAATTAAAACAACACAATGTCGTATTGGAAGTTGGATTACATCTGGGAACCAAGGAAAAGGATCGTCCTTACCGCTTCGAGACAATCTAGCCTACCATGTCTCAAGAACCCAGACTCAGGTGGGCCCTTAGGTAACTACAGGGCCGGTCCACACTAAGTGCAAGGTGGATTCATAATGCCTGAACATGCGTTTCCCCGCCCTATGGGGCGTAATGGTCAGTACGTCGACCATATCATCCATCGGACCCATAGTGACCTATTTAACCGAGGTGCCTCGCTATCCATCAAATAATATGCAACATCCACATGAGTAAAATGTCTGGTCTCCATACCATGACACCACTCCTAACTACGGAGAAACGCACTGTCCTCCCTGCAGTCCTTCTCCCGTTTCTGGTTCACACCGGGGTGTGAGGCTAGTGAATTAACGCTACACAAAGCTATGCTATTTAAAGTCATTCTTTGATCATCAACCAGAAGACTCTACTTTTCAATAGGAGCCTTGATCATTTGCACCTCATCATGCCACACAGGCAATTCACACCATGCGACTGATGTCTATCGATATATATATCCTCTGAGCTCATAGGTCTTAGAGAAGGGCGTTAAGCAAGAGAATAAATTCCCCGTCGCCAAACAGATATATATTTAATAGAGATCAATCAACATAGAATAAAATCCAATGTCAGACACACATCCATTTAGATGTTCGCCCTGGGTCTAAACGAAACCGGAGGCACCTTATTCATCGTCCTATATGTCCAATATAGGAGAGAGGTCCTCGCATATCCGGTCGATCTCCAAGTACATCTGGACGATCACCACTTATTACCTTGTCTTTGGTGTACAACCCAATCAAGACATCAGTAATCATCCAAAGGATGTGAAGAACTCTGGTCTTCAACCACCGTCTTCATCGTCAACTTATCGTCGAATCAGTTATTCAGAATGGGTATAAATCCGGCCTTTTCGAATAACTCGCGTATATAATAAACAAGTGCTACAAAAACACAACATACGCCTCATTCCAATCCAGAATATTTTTTTATTCAAATATTCTTATACTTTGGGAAAGGTTCCCATTAATTTTATCAAAGATAAATTCTTTAAATTTATTCTTTAATCTTCCTTTGGATATCAACTCAAACCAAATTAAGGTTTATCCAAACTAGTCGGGATTAGCGCATCTTACCGAAGTAATCATTTGTTTAATTTCCCAATCCCAACCTATTCATCCCATGAAGCAAAACTGGTAATACTTCATATCTAACACCACGGTGTTATTGATAAATTTAATTACCATTTCACGTTCAAATCTAATTAAAGATTTAACTATCGCTTGGAGTAAAACTGGTGATACTCCATTCTGATCATTTCCCAAATTTGATAATTTAAATTATCACATTTAAATCTAATTAAAGATTCATTAAAACTCCACTTAATTTTAATCCTCTCAAAAATCATTGTATAATGATTATTCAAATTCAAGAAATAAATCCTGTCTTTAACTGGGTTAAAGAACCAATGTCATTTAAAACACATTTCATGATAAACCCAGATTCACATTCCATTAATTATGGAATCTTCACGGAAAACAGATCAATATATAATCTATATCAATTTCCGTATCCGACTAATAATATAAATGGAATAACGACAAAGCCTTTTGAATTCCAAATATATTAACAGTCTTCCTCCACAGAAGTTCACTTCGATTATTATCAAATTGAATTCCAATTTAATATATTTAATTGGAAAACTTTAGTTTGGAAATTTTCCTATAAATCTAAATAAAAAGATTTATAAATTCCATATCATATTTCACTGTTAATTTGGCTAAAGAACGAATGTCATTTAAAACACTGTTCACAATAAACCTAGTTTACATTCCAATTTATTCCAATTACTAAATATAACTGGAAACTCGAATAATCTTTATTAAAAGATTTATTCTCTTAATATGGGGTTTAAGAACAATGTTATTGAAGACACCATTCACGACAAACCCAAAATCCAATTCCTTTATTCAATTCCAATTAAATATTAATTAATTGGAAATCTTCACTAAATCTTAATTAAAAGATTTATTCTTTTCTCAACTGGGTTTAAGAACAGTGTTGATGAAGACAAAATCCCATTTGATATTAAATTCATGGCTCTGAATAGAACTTATATTGGCTTATATTCAATATCAAATTCTGAAACCAACAAATATCGTACTGGAAATAACGATATAAATATATCTTTCAAATTTCCATGACAATATCCGTATAATCACGGAATCCAATATTGAAATATTTCGAAGTTTATTTCCATTCCAAATCCATTCCAATTTGTCATTGGAAATTTCTGGTTATTTTAAAACCATTCACAAATCCAATTTATTTTATTTAAAAAATATTGGATTTCAAATCTAGTTACTAACTAGTCCATTTTGATTAAAAAAATATTTTTATCTTTACAAATATGGAATTTTCCATCCTAATTCTTTCCAAATCATTTATTATGATTTTACACAAATTATTAATGTTTTTAATAATTTGTTAAGGCCCTTTCAGTCGATTTCCATAAACGGTCATCGAACTGCACTTACAGCGATCTTTTCCAAATTTGATTTGTGCATAATTCCAAATCCAACTGTTAGATTTCAAATCTCTTGCATTTGTTGGAAAGCTCATTTTGATGCGAATCCAATGGTTCCAGTTTTAGGAGAATCTGACAGTCTGATCTCCAGTAATATCAGTTCGAAGTCTATGGTCGAAATTCGCGAACGACCGCGGCGCGGCGCGTTCCATTCAGGCCATTAAATATATATAATATATATTATATATATTTCGTCGCTTTACATTTAAAATATATTCTATAAATTCGTTTTAAATTCATTTTAAAAACAATTTCAACTTCATTTTCAATTTTAAATCAAAATGGAATACTCCTTATCATTATAATATATAAATGGTAATATTTTCAAAATATCAGATTTTGAAATATTTTCCTTTTCAATATTTATTATAAAAATGAATAAAATCGATATAAATATCGTTTGCATCCAAATTGCGCTAATCTAATCATCATTGCTTCATATATTTCAATATTTTCGTGTCCATCCCAAATCGGACATCAAAATCATATTTTGATCCATTACCGAATATTATTTTAAAATATTAGTTATTTTAAAATATTTGTTCTTTTCGAATTGGAATCAGACACGGTCAATTACCATATAATTTTATTTATATGGATTTCAAACACATATGTACACAACAATAATTATACACAGTCGATCATCATCCAGAGTGCATCACACAACTGCATAAGCACTAAATATAAATAATTAACGTTTACAACAGTCTATCAACCAATCGATTGACATACAACTAAATATTGGGATTAGTGTATGTCCAATATCTTCCCAATACCCGTGTGGGGTTTTCAAACAACGAATACTGATTATTATTTGTACAGTTGGGCGATGTGTAAAATTTATCGTCCCAATCAATATCGGTTAAATGGGTGTACATAAACAAATCATCCGATTTGTAAATGAATATTTATTTTCAACAATGACCATTTTATATGGTTCATATATTCAATTAAAATTTATATTTTTATTGTTTAAATATTTTATTCCATACATGAATATTTTATATATTTTATTCATATAATAAAAATGATATTTATTGTTTAAATATTTTATTTCATACATGAATATTTTAAATACTTTATTCATATAATAAATATGATATTTTTATTGTTCAAATATTTTATTCCATATATGAATTCACAATCAACATCCCCAGTACAATCGATTCAAACAAACATCCATGGTTTGTACAACAAATAGTGTCGGATGCTACTAAACACCGTCTGCATCCTAGTATTTTTTTATTGGAAAATAATTAGAGTGAGAAGATGTTCTCACTGTCAATTTCCACTCCGCCAGTTTTATTTCTGAACATTTTGGTTTGAAATTTGTCCGAATTTCCAGTATGCTCCAAATCGGGCCCAGTTAGTCTTGTTGTGAAGCTCTCGTCAAGAGGATTCCAACGGATCCTGTTTCATGTGATTTGGACTCCGTATGAAAAACATATTAGCGTTTGTACCTTAATGACTTTATTAAGATAATCGATTAAATAATTAATTAAATTAAACACTTTCCTCTTCGTTCATCGTTCCAAAACTTGGCCGATTTCTAGGGTACTAATTCGTCGCTGCCTAGAGTCACTTGAAGAGGATTGGGCGACGCCACCAGGAGGAGCAGAGTGCTACCTCCTTGCGCCCGGAATTTGGTGCAGCTCGCACCTCGGTGATGCCTCGAAATCACAGCCAACTGCGGCGGTTTTCAACCTAAAATTCATGCCCCTTGCTCCACGATAGAAGATCATTTCAGTATGGATGGAGAGAGCTCAACTCGCTCTTCGATTTCCAAAAAAGTACCAAGGTTAATTTCGAAAAGGATTTTGTGATTTTTGGGATAAAGAATCGAACCATTTTGAGAAAGAGAACGGCGGCTCGGGTTAGGCAAGGTATTTTATGGAAAATATTTTATTATTTTATTTTTATTTTCATTTAAAAATTACTTGTTAATCGGTACCAACTCCAAATCAAACCCAATTAATGTCGCCCCTAGCTAAATACCCCCATTCCGGACACAATGGAACATGTCCGGTAAGCCAATTTGACTATTTCGATCAGTTTTCATCAAAATTAAAATATAAATTAACTTAACGTTCAAAATTGAATTCAACGTACATTTTAATTTACCGGGCGCACATACGGACTCCAAAAATTCCAGGAAAATAAATCTAACTATGTTTAGAGTTTGGAGACCATTTGAAAAATGGTCATTTTCTGGTCGATTAAATTCAAACTGATATTACCGGACACGTTTAAATTCACCACGCTCACATATTGAGTCCAAAAGTTATGAAAATTGGAATCTAGTAATAATTTGACATTCTAGATTCAACAAATGTGGTTTCATCGAAAACGGAGGTCATTTGCAAAATGGCTATTTTTAAGGGCTATATATTATATAAAATTCCATAGCGACTATTTTGAATTTTCAACTGGGCATAACTTTTTATTCCCGTTATGAAATCTGTATTTTTCACATTTGTTAGAAAGATATTTTCAAATAGATTCAAATATTTCTTTTTTACTGGAATTCGTTTTATTTTAAATCATGTACATTCATTTGAAATTTGAAATCAGATTTTCAAACTGTCGCGCCATTCCAGGCTCGTTATATAATTAAAATAAATTTATTCGTTCTAACTTCAATTTAAATAAATTTATAGTCATTATTATTTAAAATAAATCATTTTAAATATCCAAATCCATTAAAGTAGCCAAAATAAAAATTTTGAATTAGTTTTGATTTTCCGGGTTGTTACAGTATAAATTTGGTACCTGCAAATAAATGAGTATGAGCATAATCAGAGTACAATAAAAAATAACTCACAGTGGAAACATAATAGGATAGACTAGCATTAACTCAAACAACTACCTTTTAAGTAAGTCAATAATTAATACTAAGCATGAGAGAGAATGAGAACCCAAAGCCAAAACTAAACACCTGTGAGAACCCGACCTTCTCTAAAAACCTGGGAGGTTGTTATGATGAAAGGTCAAAACAACAAGACTCTGGTGAATAGGGAATGTACAACACAGATTATAATACATAAATGTATCATGTTTGGTTCAACCTAAGATCTATGCCTACAAAGGTTAGTGATTCTAGCCTAACCTTAAAGACAATTATACATGACTCGAATTACCCTTCCCAAGGTAGTATTTCCAAAGTATGATATCGAGATAGAACGTTTACACATATGTTTGTGAAACCTTTATACCAGAACATGGCTGGTTATTTAACCAAGGGTACACCCTTAATTATGTAGTTCCTATATATATATATATATATATATATATATATATATATATATATAGGAACTCCATAATTAAGGGTGCACCCTTGGTTAAATAACCAGCCATCACTCATCCTTTGTTATTTAACACCTAACCATTAGTGATAGATAGGGTAGATTCTCCCAAACGCTTAAGAACCTAGGCGGACCTATTGGTCACT
Source organism: Allium sativum (assembly GCA_030737875.1). NCBI lineage: Eukaryota > Viridiplantae > Streptophyta > Magnoliopsida > Asparagales > Amaryllidaceae > Allium > Allium sativum. The sequence continues at coordinate 6,405,800 of CM060926.1, read as the reverse complement.
TAATATTCCTCGATGGTTCATTCAGTGTTAACATAAACTAGAGGGAACTAGCTACGGGCCTTACTAGTTAAGGCTTCCGTCATTCACGCATAAGCCCTTACCCCGCGTAAGGTGAGAGATGGTCTCTTATCGCTCGTTATACCATCTAGTTGACCTTCTTGGATAATCTCCTTAGTTGGTTACTACTTTCAATAGGATAGGTAGCCATATCTGACGTTTTTAAATTTCCAGGTTTGGGTATTAACCACAAACATACGTCATTTAAGACCCCTAAACTAAAAGACCTACTCCCAGGTGAACTCCTCGACCAAAGCCACTATGACCCGAGGAAGCGGACTATACGCGAGAATTATTAAGTTCATACCCAATTAGCATTTAATACCTCTTCTTATGAGAATGAAGTGGGTTGCATTATTGAGCCATTCCCGTTTAGTTTCACTTTACGGGAATACTATACGTACGCTAAGTATCTGTTGTCACAGGTTCCTATGGTAAATAATATTTCACATCATTAACCTATCAAGTCCAATTCTAGCTTTTAATTATAAGTTCTATATTAACTTGTATAATAAGGAAAGGTATATCCTCCTTATCCATGGATATTTATTTGATTATTTTCCCTAATTGGACTTAGTCATTTAAACAACCATCAATACCCATTTGTCCCCTTTTGTTTCATTTATTTATGTTCATATGTTTATGGCCCTTTATAACCACAACGGTCATATTTTCCTAAGGCAAACCATTAATCTTTAATTTCCTTTTATTACCATTGATTACAATTAATGTCATTTATGAGCCTAATGACCATAACTTTCCTAAGACGTTACTTAACAATGGATATCCTTATCTTACCAATCCTGAAATATCTATTTGTTACCCCCAACAGACATTACTATTCTTATTAGTTTATTTCCTATTATATATACATATGTTTGTGCACCATAGTTTTCGCATTAAGTTGACCACTTATGGATGTTGGATTTGCCTGTCGGTTCCGGGAAGACTTCTATCACAAGTTGAACTTAACCTCGTGTCTTAGTATAGTTATATTTACGCACTAGACCCTCACATTAAGCTAATCACTTGTGGATGCAGGATTCGTCGGGCGGTTCCGGACAGACTTCTTCCACAAGTTGAGCTTAACCACATATCTTAATGCAGTTATAATTCAAATTTCTTAATTGGGGTTTACAACATTAATCCTAGTCAATTTAGGAATTGTAACCATTACCTTATCAAATTCACCTTCCCCCAATCAACGTCAGTTACAATTGTTATTTATTTATTTGCTACCCTATTTATAACGATCAATTATATGAAGTGCTACAATGGTCACCATAAATATATTCATTTAATATGGATTACATTTATATGTGTATGTTTCCATAAAATGAACACCATTCAAACTTTCAAACGTACATTTTTATGCATATATTTCGTTATTTTACGTACATTCGGATGGAAAATGTGAGTATATTTATATTTTGCGCGGTCAACGTAGTTATCTTCCTTTTATTTTTATCATAGTTAATTTAATAATCTGGATTAATCATAATCCAAACATTCCTTTTTGCATTCAATCTTGCCATAAGGTTCCAAATCTTACAAAAAGACCATTAACTATAGTTATTGTAAATTATGTCTGATTCTTGGAATAGACATATTTCAAACCACAAAAAATATATATGTTTATGTATGTTTTAGAGTTGATGCAAACTATGCACAATTATGTATATTTAAATTTATGCATACATTTACACAACTTTTCCCTTTTTAAATATTTTTTCATATCTCTTGTGAGTTCAAAATAATATCTTTTTGTTCAAAAAGAAGAAAACAACATGTTTACAACAACTAAGCCAAAAAAACCCAACAACAATGAAATATAGGCATATGTCTTTTTAAATTAAAATCACATAATTCACCATTGCATCTTTTTAATCAAAACCACATAATTTATCTTTTGAATACTGAAACTAGAGATCTGGAATATAACTATACTTTAATGGTGTAATGGGACTGACTTCCAGATCTATAGTGTTTTGCAATAACCATAATATATTATCTAACATAATTCTAGGCAATATGTGTAAACAATTAAATAAACCTACAAATAATATTATTCATAACCACAAGCCTATACTTAAGTTTTGACAATATTTATAAGCAGATCTGATGGGTGTCATTTCAAATTCAATAATGTTATAATAGATCTGATGATAATAGGCATATATTTTGAGATCTAATTCAAACGAGATAAATACGCTATTATGACTTTGTATATATATTTCCCACTCACCTGAAAGCATCCAAATCCGAAATCTAAATGATCTTTTAGGATTACAATTCCCAAATTCTTACAGATCTGCAATTATTCTGAAAAGGGGATGCGTTTAGATCTATAGGTCTGTAAATTCGAAATCATATTCAATTGTCATAAATCGATTGAAATCAAGTATCAATTTCGTTTATCAATTTCTCAAATAGATCCTACTATTGGTCTCATTCAAAGTCTGAATCAAATTCATATTTACCAATAGATTCATTATCAAAACTTCACATTCGACTTGGATTACATGTCATAAATATCATTATTCAATTTATCAGTTTCGGATTTGAATTACTCGGACTGGAAATATATAATTTTATTTTAAAACAAGAGTTAGATATGAAATAAACAACAACAAAGTCATATATCCCAAACAAGTTGGGGTTGGCTAGATATGGAACCCAAAATTAAAATAAAATAAAATTAATAATGATGAAAATAATATATATATATATATATAAAGGGTTTAAAATAACCAAACAAATAAAAAGTCATCCGATAAAGGATTTTTTTTAAATAATAATAATAAGTAAAAAGGTTCAATAAAAGTGAAATAAAATCTAAAATAGTAATAAAAAGTAAAACGGTTCAGTAAACGTGAAAAAAAAACCTAAGAGTTAGATTTGAAATAGTTCAAACAAAAGAGTTAAGTTGATATAAAGTAGTTTAAGTAAAATGAATATATTTATATAAAATAATTTATGTAAAATAGATAGGTTTGGTATAAAAGTTTAACTGAGATAGTTAAGTTTTACATACGAATAATTTAAATAAGATAAGTTTAATATAAATAATTTAAATATAATAATGGTAATATATATATATATAATAGTTGTAAAATAAGATAATACTAACTTTAAGGAATATTATAATCCAAAACAATTATTGAAACTTCCAAAAATCCAACTTAATCGTTAATCATAATTCGAAGTTAAATTCAATTTAACTTAAGAACATTTGGTATACATTTCAAGTTTAAACTTAAGTGTTCAAACTAGAACATAACTTGAATTCTAGTTAAATCCTTAGCTTTCATTTGGTTTGAAATCATAAATTCTACATTTATTTCATTGCATTGATTTTAAACCAATCTTCGAATTCAAGTATTCAGGTTGCTAGTTAAATCAAATTTCACAAATTTAAAATTTATCAATCAAATCAAAATTTTAAACTACTGAAGCTTAATACAATTTTTATGTTAGTTTGAGTCAAATCTTTTTATCCAATAGATTTAAAAAAAACAATTTTTTGTCAAAATCTTTAAGACCTTTAATCGAATATACATATCAACTTTGGAAATAATAAAACAAAGTTAGATTTTATCAAAGCACTAATGAAATCATATAAGTTTTAAATTACAGATTTGAGTCCAAATATTTGATGGTTTCTTTAAACTTAAATTATACACTTCATATCAAAAATCAAATTTATAAATCTAACTTACTTCTAATATTTTTGAAAACAATATTATCTTCAAATAATAAATCCAACTTAGAAAATCATGTTAAATTATTTCTTTACATCAAATTTCCTTAATTCATAAATTCCAGTTAAAGTACTAAATTTTTAACTTGAACTAAGATATCAAAAATAAATTTCAAAATAGATACATACTTGTAAATTTTCAGAAAATAGTTTTTATTTACTAACCACGGTGTTCGTATATAATTTTCTATCCTATAGTCAAGCGATACGAATATATATCATTTCAATCCATTTTTATTTTAAATTTGAATCCTGGGTATTTATCATTTCAACTTGCATCGCAAATCGATTCAAATTCATTTCCTAAATCTATACAATCGTTCGGGTATGTATTATTTAAACCCATAGTGATTTTTCCTAAGTCTAAGGGAACTTGCAGTGTGAGAATAAAATAAATATAACATCACACTTTTCACCCAGAAATCAAACATGACAACCAGTAACGTAATAATTTATATCATGTCATTTATGTCATTTGTGTGCCTTCACATGTGCACAAGTCATATAGCAACATTCATGAATTTTCTAATACGTCCTAACATTTCATATGTCATTTCAAAAGATTTAATTCATTTAATAAAAATGCTAGTCATGAGTAAGGGGGAAACTCACCTTGATTTTGATTATTGCCGAAGAATTAGATTTTAAACTAAAATCAAATGACATTTGATTTTAGCCTAAATCCCAAACGACACATAATTTCCACCAATTCCACTCCAGAATGATGCTTATGCCAATATGAAATCAAAGGACCTGACGATGTACGGTTCCAATCTAGCACGAGTTAGAAATTTCGTTTATACATTACTCAGCTTTACTTATAATTATGCTAATTAATTTAAATTGTAACTACCCGGCGGAATTCAACACCTGAATTCCAACAATAATACCTAAAACCCATATTACTTGCCAGAACTCAAGTATCGAAAACACCAGATAGTTATTAGAAAGAAATTAGAGGGTGAGATAAGAAAGAAAGAAATATTAGAATAGAAGAAAAAGAATAACACAACCACATCAGAGTCTCACATCAAAACGAAATAAAATATAATATAGAAATAAAACTTTGCTGAGAGCTTTGAAATAAATACTTACAATCATCAGAGTACAACAGCGCAGCTGGACAGTTATAATAATCTGTAACACCCCACACCCGCTACGGTCACTCATTAAGGGAATGCCATAACATCGGTGGAGTATTTTTAAGTGAATATAGAACAGAAAAATTACAACAAGACAGATATAAGTAATACTTGAGAATTTAAAACATCATTTCATTCCAGCGGAAAGTAAAACATGTTTGGTTACACCAAAACCATAAATAAGAGTCAAGTACATAATATCCATCCTGATAAAAACAAAAGTACATAATCCCACTACATATCCTAATAGCCATAATAGAAAAGATAAACTGAGCTTTACATCCACGGTCCAAGCTCCAAGGATAGATAAAGCAGTCTGATCAAAGACTACTAGTGCTAGGCCCACTCTGAAAACCTGAGGGTTGGAAAAAAAGATAAAGAAACAATGGGGTCAGACATAAGTCTGAGTGAGTCCTATAACCCTAACAATACAATCATTAAAGTAATTAGGGTATGATATAAACAAGGTACGGTACCTCTGGGGATAATGACTACACTAAGTAGCCAACTAAACACAGGATGTACTAAGATAACCGAAAAGACGCATTTATCCACCCAAGGATAATTACTAGGTTGCACCACCCCAGATCTACCCACCCAAGGGTAATTCCTACACTGCACCACACCAGTTCTACCCACCCAAGGTAATTCCTACTTAAAGGTTGATCCCACTAAGTGTACTTAGTAATTTTACCCAGTAGTTTCGTGTACCCCTAGCTGACTACATAGGTGCCGTCTGCCCCTATCTCCACTAGGTGTACCCACTACCCCCAAGCGATCGGCTCCCTACCGTAGATACCCGTGCTGGCCCCACAGTGGGGTGTATCACTCCCCAAAGTGGCAACCCGATAATCAATGGTGCACGGCTTATACCTACACGATGCAACAACGTCTTACCCACCAGCCCAGGTCCATACACGCATATGAAACCCGTTGGACTCGCGTTGCCACCGCTACCCCGTTTTGGCCTCTTATAGTCAAGCCCAATATGCGTGTCCCGTCCTCGACTTAGGTCGAGCCCACAAAGATACGTTTGGGATATTGGTTGAAATGGGCCCCCACAAGCTACTACTTAAGCTTGTCATTTTATCTAGTGCATCCCACTTAACCCCTTTTATAATCATACCCACTTACATGTTAAGGTTTGGTTAAGTCATCTAATCATATTTCAATTGCCACTCAAGGCCCCCACAAGCTACTACTTAAGCTTGTCATTTAATTATATTTCAATTGCCACTTAAGGCACCCACTAGATTTCCGCATGCCACCCAAGGCACTTACTTGATTCCCACATGCCACCCAAGGCACTTACTTAACCCTTTAATCATGTTTAATTACATGTTCCACTTTGGTTAAGTATTCTAATCGTATTTTCTATTGCCACCCAAGGCAACCCACTAGTTTCCTCATGCCACCCAAGGCACCCACTTAGCCCCTCATGCCCCTCTACATGCTAATTCGGTTAAGTGTTTCTTAATTAATTAAGATCGTAACCTTTGTAAAGACCTCTCACATTAGACTGTCTTTTATGGCAGCTGGATATGCCGGTTGGTTCCGGGCAGCCTTACACCATAACAGAGTCTAACCTCGTGTCTTTACACTTGTTACGTATTTAGTTTATGACTAAGACCTCTCACATTGGGCCAATCATTTGTAGCCGCTGGATTTGCCGGTCGGTTCCAGGCAGTCTTATGCTAAAAAAAGGGTCCAACCTCGTGTCTTAGTAGATTAATTACACCTAATTAATCACCCCCATAATTTGTATTAATTATCCCTAATTAATTACAAATATTTAAGAATATGGGTAGACCTAACTCAATAGGTAAATTCCCAATTCCATAATATGGGTAGACCTAACTTAATAGGTAAATTCCCAATTATGTCCATCCACTTTACGGTATGTTTAATCATACCCACTTCACACAAAATTTTATGTGTTCATTAATTTTTTACCCCATCGTCCCCACGTAAATACGTTAACATGACATACTTCAAAAGAGAAGATTCATCATACACACAATGGGTTCAACTTAGCATATCATTAGCATTATCATGGGTTTAAAAGGTGTCAACTTGTATATATGACCATAAACCCAACTTGCATAAATAACCAACCCAAACTTGCATGAATCACAAATGTCATAAAGATGGTAACTTGCTTAAATGTTCATGTCATAGACCTATCATAAATGTGTCAACTTGCATACATGTCATAGGTCTAAAAGGGATGAACTTGCACATGTACTTATGTCATACATAGAGGCAAATTTGCATATGAACTTGCATCATAACTTGCATATGAACTTGCATCATAACTTGCATACGAACTTGCATCATAACTTGCATATGAACTTGCATAACATGCCATATTTGAGGCAAACTTGCATATGAACTTGCATCATAACTTGCATATGAACTTGCATCATAACTTGCATATGAACATGTATCATAACTTGCATATGAACTTGCATAACATGCCATACCTAGAGGCAAACTTGCATATATTATGCATATCATAAAAAGAGACAAACTTGCATATGAATTTACATCATAACTTTCATATGAACTTGCATCATAACTTGCATAAAACCAAACACTTAGCATGCATAAAACCAAATACTTAGCATGCATAAAACCAAATACATAGCATGCATAAAACCAAATACTTAGCATGCATAAAACCAAATACATAACTTGCATAACATGTTACATATAGACTTGCATATAATCTCCCATATAGCTTGCATAACATGTTACATATGAATCAATGTTCAACATAGTGTTTTGCATCATAAAACATAGCATTAAACTTGCATATAACACACAACATACACTATACTAAACTTGCATAAACACATTGATTCCACAAACATAGCCATATCTTATCATATCCTATCATAATCAATTTAACAATTGATTGTTAAGTCTATAGAAACTCACCAAAACCAAGATTAGCAAACTTATGAAGTAGAACTAGTTGCAATATTTGAAGAAGATGATGATTAGAGGTTGATTAGCTTGCAACTTTCTTCATAAACTAGTGGAGGCTCCTCCTAAGTTTGATTTTGGCGGCATGATGGCATCAATTCTATTTTTAGTATGGATTAGGCTTGCATTAGGGTGTATTTATAGGATTAGGGTGTAATTTAGGCCCTTAGATTAAAACATATATGCACTAGTAATAATATCAAACACTTTTGTTTTATTCGTATGAAGCATTTCTTGGCCATTATAAGGTAAAACTCTATCCTCCGGCATGTGATGCATTGTGTGATGGACCTGAGTCTTATAATGGCTTCATTTTTATAAAAAGCATTGTGATGATTTAATCATTTACTTTATTTCATGCACTAGCACTCACTGGAGTAAACCCGTTCCACGAAAGTGGCGTGGTCCTTTGATTTGCCTTACTATTGTTGTTTAATTAGTTAAGTAGATTTCTCATACCAGTCCCACGACTGACTCGTAGTTTGTTTCACCTTGCAAACTCGGGTGCCCTCATTTTCACACGGGCGGCCTAGTTACAGGTAGCTGACATATTTTGGCTTGGCACCGCAGTAGAGGTGCACTTTTGGCTCATGGAGAGGCTTGACTACATGTTGATGACTATGATTTTTCCGCCATTCTTGTATATGTATATGATTCCGCCACAGGCGATGTAGACTGATGTTTCATTTATGTACTCTTTATATATGTGATTCCGCCACAGGCAATGTATATTGATTATGTATTGTTATGCACTAAGTTGTATCCTGCACCGTGCTCTCTGATGTGGTGATATATATATGATTCCGCTATCATATTTGTGTAAATTATTCTATTTCTTGTTTATGCTATTATCTGTACTCTGCTAATGATGATTAATGTGTTATATTCCAATGATTATCCTTAACACCGTAGCTCGGGGTTTTGGGATCGTCACAGCTGGTATCAGAGCTTTAGTTAACCTTAGTTATGGAATTTAACACGTTAAACACTTCGTCAGAATATAATCAGTAGTATTCTAAGGCAAGTAGCTCATTAGAGATAGGACTAGTAATGTCCTAGAATGAGCTAAGCAGAATAGCAAAAACAATTTGATCAGTACATCGTTGTCTTTCCTTAAGTTCTTCTACTTTACCATACAATAAAATTATCGTTTCTGTAGGCTGACTCTTTTTTTGCTTATACAGAACTTGAACAATGGCTACCCGAGCAGTTGCTAGTAGAGGAGGCCGAGCTGGCCGTGGCAGAGGACGAGGTGAAGTCCCAGCTGAAGATGGACCCTTAATACAACCACCGGCCGCTCAAACATTCGAGCTTGACCGCGTGGCTAAAAGGTACAAGAACCTAGGAGGCAAAACCTTCTCTGGAATGGGCACTGTAATTGAGGCCCTAGCATGGCTGAAAACATGCGAGAAGATATTAGGAGGCCTGAAGCTGGGTGATCAAGACAAAGCTTTCATGGGTGCTTGGCTTCTATAAGAGGAAGCCGAATTATGGTGGAAAGCTCTTACTGCAGCGAACAGAAATGCTGGTAGGACTTGGGACGAATTCAAAGAATTATTCAAAGAGAAGTGTGTCCCAGAGCAAGCCCTTGAGCGCATGCACGACGAATTCGCAAACCTCCAGCAGGGGGATCTCTCGGTGCAAGACTATCTGAAGAAGTTTACACAATTATCCTGTTATGCTCCTGAGCTCATCGCCACCGCTAAGTCCAAGAACAAGAGGTTCATCCTCGGGCTGAAGCGAAAGTACCAAGACAGGGCAATGGCCCACATCAAGCTGGCGTTTAATGAATTAGTGGAGATGGCATGCAATTATGAGGACCTGGATCAAAGGAACCTAGATCTGGATCATGCTAAGAGCCAAGCCGGGAATAAATGCAAGCCCGCTACAAACCAGCCAGAATCAAGCAACGCGGCGTCCTCGAATCAGCAGACTAGTAGGCCGCCAAAGGGAAGCTGCTACAATTGTGGCAAGGTAGGGCACTACTCAAATGTTTGCACAACCCCGAAAAGGCAGGAGACCGACTCTCAAGGTTCAAGCCAGGGCTCTCAGAACCCTCGCTCATGCTTTAACTGTCGCAAGACAGGTCATCTTGTCAGAGACTGTACCTTGCTTAAGAAGGCTGAGGTTTCTCACATATATGACGGGACAAACCCATCGGCTGCTTCCGATGGAGCAGGTAAACCCGATGTTTTGGAAGGTACCCTTACAATTAAAAATATTCATGTTTCTATATTATTTGACCCGGGTGCATCACGTAGTTTTATTGCTAGTAACACAGTTCACGAATTAAAGTTAACACAAAGAAAGCTTAATGAATCGGTCAAAGTTCATAATCCAATAGGGGGTTCTATTATTCTTAGTTCATGTTTTAAAGTGCCAGCCTCTTATTCTTTCTACAAGTTTCCTTTTGATCTTGTCGTCATGGATTTTCTTGAGTTTGATATCATTCTCGGGCTTGATTGGTTAACGAAATATGAAGCTGAAGTAAAGTGTGCGGAAAGGATAGTAAAAATTATAACGAAGCTTGGATATATTACTGTACCATATCATGGTTCGAATCCAGATAGAGAGGAATTTTGGTCTACGTTAGAAGTTATCCCCACTTCCTTGGAAAAGATTCCTGTTGTTAAAAACTATGCGGATGTGTTTGAAGAAGTTGAAAACTTACCTCCGCAAAGAGAAATAGAATTCAGAATCGATCTAATTCCCAATGCCAGGCCAGTGGTACATCCAATTAGAAGAATGACTCCAAAGGAAAAGGAAGAATTAGGCGATCAAACTCGTCAACTGCTATGGAAGGGTCTGATCAGACCTAGCTTTTCTAGTTGGGGTGTAGCTGTAGTGTTTGTCCCAAAGTCAGACGGTACTCTTCGATTGTATGTTGATTACCGAGACCTCAACAAACAGACACTCAAAAAAAATACCCATTACCCCACATCGATGATCTGCTAGACCAATTGAATGGGGCGAGATTATTTTCCAGAATGGACCTAGCTACAGGTTTCCATCAATTGAGAATTGCAAAAGAGTGTGTTCCTTTGACAGCTTTCAGAGGTCCAGACATATTTTATGAATGGTTAGTAATGTCGTTCGGCTTATGCAACGCTCCAGCATACTTTGTCGATCTAATGAATAGAGTGTTCAGGGGAGTTCTGAATAAATTTGACCTCGTATTCATCAATGATATTTTAATCTACTCCAAATCAAAACCTGAGCATGAAAAACATTTAGAACAAGTATTGGAGATTCTAAGAAAGAACGTCTTCAAAGCCAAATTCTCTAAATGTGTCTTCTGGCAAGAAGAGGTGAAGTTCCTTGGCCACGTCCTTTCAAAGGAAGGGATTTCTATAGATCCGAGCAAAATTACAGCAATTCAAGACTGGAAACAACCTACTACACCCACAGAGGTCAGAAGTTTTATGGGGTTGGCTAGTTATTATCGAAAGTTCGTTAAGGATTTTTCGAAGATATCCGGTCCATTGACGAAGCTTACAAAGAAGCATGAGAAATTTAAGTGGACTTCCAACTGTGAGGAAGCTTTCCAGGCATTGAAATCGAAATTGACAACCGCTCCAGTGATAACCATTATCGATGGCAATCAGGATTTGACGGTTTGGACAGATGCTTCTATTAGAGGTCTTGGTGCAGTGTTAATGCAAAGAGGCCAAGTAGTCGCTTATGCAAGCCGCCAGCTAAAACCGCATGAGAAGAATTATGTAACTCATAATCTTGAGTTGTTAGCTATCGTTTTTGCTTTGAAAATCTGGAGTCATTACTTATTGGGTGAGAAATTCGAACTATATACAGATCATCAATCATTAAAGTATTTGTTCACCCAGAAAGATCTGAACTTGAGGCAGCAGCGTTGGCTAGAATTTCTTGCAGCGTACGAGCTAGATATCCTGTATACGCCGGGAAAGGCTAATGTTGTAGCTGATGCACTCAGTAGAAAGAACGAAATCATCGCCAGTTTTATCGTTATGTCTTCGTTGAATGACAAGATCTCTGTTCTTCAGAAAAACGACAATTTTGTTAAAGGGATGATTAAAAAAATTCAAAGGGGCGAAAGCTCCAGTTTCCAAGTGGATAGTGAGGGAGTTCTGAGATTAAATGGAAGAATTTGTATTCCCGACATCCCTGAGCTCAAAAGAGAGGTGCTCGATGAATGCCATAAATCCAAGCTTAGCATTCATCCTGGAGTAAGTAAATTGTACATTGATATCAAACGCACTTTTTGGTGTAAGGCGATGAAGAGGGACATTTCTTTATATGTTAGCAGATGCCCTACTTGTCAATTAGTCAAGAGCGACCAACAAAAGCTAGCCGGATTTTTGCAACCGTTGGAAGTCCCAGGTTGCAAATGGGAACAGATTTCCATGGATTTCATTGATGGTTTGCCCCAAACCAAGAAGGGTAATGACAGTATTTGGGTGATCATAGATCGCTTCACGAAGACCGCCCATTTCATACCTGTCAGGTCCAATAGAACCACTCAAAGTCTAGCACAGATATATTTCAAAGAAATTGTTAAGCTACATGGAGTTCAAATTAGCATAGTCAGTGATAGAGACCCAATATTTGCTAGCAAGTTCTGGGAGGCATTTCAGACAGAATTGGGAACAAAACTAAACATGAGCACCGCTTATCACCCTCAGACAGATGGCCAAACTGAGCGTGTGAATAGAATTTTAGAAGATTTACTACGGGCTTGTATTATTGATTTTGTTGGGTCATGGAAAGATCACTTGCATTTGGCAGAATTCTCATATAACAACAGCTATCAGGCAAGTCTAAAAATGTCGTCGTTTGAGGCATTATACGGTACACCGTGCAGATCTCCAGCATGTTGGGTAGAACCTGGCAACAGACTTATGTTGGGACCCGATATGATTAGAGAAGCATCTGATAAAGTCGATTTCATCAAGAAGCGATTGAAAACCGCGCAAAGCCGACAGAAAAGTTATGCAGATTCTAAAAGAAGAGATTTGACATTTGCTGTTGGTAATCATGTTTATTTGATAGTTTCTCCGATGAGAGGAGTGATCTGATTCGGTAAAACTGGGAAATTGGCACCCAGATTTATTGGTCCCTTTCCTATACTAGAACGAATTGGAACTCTTGCTTATAGGGTTTAATTACCAGATTGGTTGCCTGGAGTGCATGATGTATTTCACGTATCTCAACTTAGAAGACATGTGCATGATCCGGATCTTGTTGTAGAGGAAGCAGCGCAACAGGACTTGGAAATTACTCCAGAATTAGCAGTCAGAAGAGAACCGTTAAAAATTGTTGGCATGGAAACTAAAGAGATAAGGAGCAAGAAGGTTCATTTAGTTAAAGTGCAGTGGAGTAGTGATCCAAGAGACTGTACGTGGGAGACTGTGGAGAGCATTAAGCAAGCTTACCCCAATTGCAGAGTGGACATCTCTGACTAACTCCAGTGCAAGGTACCTTTACAATACTTGGCATTTACATTTTGTTTCCTACTTTACTGTTGTTTCCTTTTCGGGGACGTAAAGTTTTAAGTGGGGGAGATTATAACAACCCGGAAAATACGAGCCAATTTAAAAATTTTAAATTGGTTATTTCAAAGAAATTTAAACAATTGAAATAGAAGATTTCAATAAAATAGTGAATTAGAAATAGTATGGCAGTTTGAAAATTTGAATTCAAAATTTGACTGACTGTACCGGGTGGAAAATATAATGGATTTTGGTGAAACCAAAAATATTTAAATCTGTTTATGAATATATTTCTAACGAATCTAAAAAATTGAAGTTTCATAGCGGAAATCAAAAGTTATGGTCAAATGAATTTTTAGAAAGGTCGCTATAGAGAATATATAGCCCTCGAATATAGACATTTTGCAAACGACCTCGGAATTCGACGAAACCACTTTTACTGAATTCGGGATGTCAAATTATTGCTAGGTTTTAAATTTTATAATTTTTGAAGCTAGTATGTGAGCGTGGCAAAAGAAAACGTGTTTGGTCAATTTCTGTTAAATTGGATCGACTAGAAAATGGCCATTTTTCGAACAATCTTAGAATTCGACGAAACTATTTTTGTTGGGACCGTAGCGTCAAAACATAGCTAGATTTATTTTTCTGGAATTTTTCGAATCAGTTTGTGGCCCTGGCAAATTGAAATGTGCATTCAAATTGAATATTGAATGTTTTATATTTTAATTTGAAGAATAACTGACTGCAACGATCGAATTGGCCTATGTAACATATCCTATTGCGTTTGGAATGCGGGTATTTAGCTAGGGGTGGCAGTCGTTGGGTTTGAATTGGTGTTCGTGTGGAGAAACACTACTTTAGAATTTAATAAAACCATCGACTAATCAAATTTCTCCATTCATAATTAAATAAAAAATATCAGAAAAACCCCCGTCGCCCCCCCTCTACATCGACGGAAACCGCTTTCTCCCCTTCCCTGGCGATTTCCGATCGTCACAGCCCGAATCAGCCCCACCCCCATTTCAACTTTTTGTAGTTCTCCTTCCCCTCTTCAAATCCATATAAAGAACTCCCCCTATCGTTGCTCCTACCTCGAGATTTCCTCCTCCAAAGCCCCGACCTTCCAGCCGCCGCCACGAGCACTGGGCCCCACCGAGTTGCCTCCAATCGCCATGCACCTGAAGCCCTCTCGACCCTCTTCCACGCTGTGCCCTCCGATCGTCGTATCGAGCCTCGTTTTTCGCGAAAACTGCAAACCTAGTTTTGAACAACATTGGAAGGTATACGGCTTGAATTTTCTGAATTGAAAATAACACTTTTAAGTGTTGCAGCCTTTGAAAAATCGTATCATTGTGGTGTGTTAACGAAATTCGATGAAACAGGAAACATCGTGACCGCAAGGACGCTCTCTACATCCTAGAAGAGACCGTGGATTTTTCTGAACTATCTACGATTTTTAGTATCACAAAAAAAACCAAGGTGAGATTTCTAACTGAAACGTGAATGGAAATGTCATGTATAAATTATATAAGTGAAATATAAATTATACATGTGTCGTATACCTCATGTACATGCGTGGTATAAGCTATATGAGCGAAGTATGAATTATACATGCATTGTTTAAATGATGTGTGTGTTGGAATGGAAATAATATATATATACTCCTCTGGTCCACAAACCATGGATGATATTTATTGATTGTGAATTGGTGTGAAAAATTTGGTGAATAATGCGAATGGTTGATAGAATTGTTTGTGGTTGATATTGTTAGGTTGTGGTTGAAAAATACCCATTGGTGATTGAAACAAATTTGAAATAATTATGGAAAAGAAAATCATACTCTCCTGCGTGCGAATTAGAAGTATGAAATCCTCATTGTCAAAAACCGCGAGGTTTTAAGGTAGAGCGAGGAGCCGTACTCAGGACGATGCCAGTTTTAACTACCCTGCCGTTATGCTGCCGAAATTTTGAATAATATTCATGTGTTGGAATTATTTTCACATGTTGAAATTATTTTCATGTATTGAAACCAAAGTCATGTGTTGAAACTTTATCCATGTATGGAAAATGCTCATGTGTTGAGAAGTCATTTGTTAAAAGATATTTTAATTCGCCAAAAATATCATTTTTGAAATGTGAAGTGTTAAAAATAACCACTTGTTCAAATAAATATGCATGAGTTGAAATATTCATTAATGAGACAATGATATGATTTTTGCTTATGTATGCAACATTAGAATGAATGGTGACTTTAAACCAAATTGAATCAAATAAGAAGTTGAATGGAAAATGATAAGTGATAAGAATTGCACATATGTACATGCATATTTATTGAACAGGTGATAGAAAAGAGGCTAGAGAAGAGGAATAAAATTGTGTGCCCGACATATAGGTACATGTTTACTGTTTTGCTTGGGTGATGATTTTATGAGCCTATTGGCTAGCCTCTTGGCCTTTTCTTTTTCTTTTTGAGATGAGATGCCCGTGTGGCTATTTGGGAATTTTCCCAGCCCTTCCCGTACAAAGGAGTTTATGGCAAAATTTTCCAAAGTTTAAAGGCGTTAGTGAAATATTTGAAGTGAAAACGATATTGAAATCATCGAATGAACTATATTTATATATATATATAAATATAAATAAAATTAAAACGAATCGTGGCCGTGCAGTTTGTGTTTTGAAACCGTGATTTCAAACGACTAGTGCGGGAGATCCGATCGTCGGATTTTCCCGAAACCGCAACCGTTGGGTTCGCCTTGGAAATATCTTTCCAACGGCATCAACTTTGTGAAGATCGGACGGTTGGATTCTCTGGAATGTTTAATTCAAATCAGAAGAAAAACAGCGCTAGAATCGATTATATTTATATATAAATATAAATATAATTAAATTAATTCGAAAAACGACGCTGCAGTTCATATTTTGAAATCGTAACTTCAAACGACTAGTGTGGAAAATCCGACCGTCGGATTTTCCCAAAACTGAAACCGTTGGATTCGTTTTGAAAGGATCTTTCTAATGAAATGAAATTTGTGAAGATCCAACGGTTAGATTATCAGATATGTGTAAAACAAATTTAGTGAAAAACAGCGCCAGTGCCTCGGCATGACCTGAAACGTCATTTAATTAAATATGGCCGTTTTAAATAAATAAAAATGGTGATATATCATTATAAAATATTATAAACGATATATAATGGGAATAAACCGATTTTGCTGGGTTTGCTTGATTTGTGATGGTTGAATGTATTTAACATGAAAATTATACCGAGGAACTGAAATGTGAATGTCGAGTAATTTAACCATCTGAAGAATTGATTTGAAAATTTAAATATATGTGGATTATTTGAAAAGGCCGAGTTAATTCTCATTTCAAATAATCGATCGACAGTGAGAAGTCGAAGAGATGAAGACGGTTCAAGACCGACGATCTTAACATTGGAAGGATGTGCGCTACTGATGCTCGTGATTGGAGTAGCTACTTTGAAGGAGATGAAGTAGTAGTCGTCCAGACGTATTGTTGATTGTGTGGATATGCGAGGAATATGGTGCCTCCGGCTTCGTTCAAACCCAGAACGAACTTGTAAATGGACTGTGTGTCTGACATTGGATTTTGTTCTGTGTTGATTGATCTCTGTTAAATATATATCTGTTTGGCGGCCTAGAATTTATTCTCTTGCTTAACACCCTTCTCTGAGACGTACGAGCTCAGAGGTTATATATCGATAGAAATCAGTCGCATGGAGTGGAGTGCCTGTGTGGCATGCCTCAGTGGCATATGATCAAGGCTTCCGTTGCAAGGCAAAGTCTTGTGGTTGATGATCAAAGCATGGTCTGTGTGGCGTAGCTTTGTGTATAGCGTGGATTCTCGAGCCTCACACCCCGGTATGAGTCAAAAACGGGAGAAGGACCCAAGGAGTGCACGACGTTTCTTTCTATCTACGGTGGTGTCAGCGACTTACCAACCCTGACATTTATATATACTTTTCACCTGTGTGGTTGTTGGAATGCGAGGCGCCTCGATTATAGGTCTGTAAGGAATTACCAATCCTCAAAAGTAAGAGAGGACCGTCCTTGGAGGATCCAGGGATTGATGTATGCGGTCCTAGGACATTTGCTAGAGTGTCTCGAATGGAGAGGAGCTTGCCCCTTGCCTCGATTCATGATGGAATCCAATTTCCGATACAAAATTGCGGATGTGATTGTATTACTAGTATGGCGACATAGTGGTATGGGTCATTTATGCCGCCTATGATTGATATTTATGATTGAAATCGTTTTTGAAACATATATGCACTAGTAATAATATCAAACACTTTTGTTTTATTCATGTGAAGCAATTCTTGGCCATTATAAGGTAAAACTCTATCCTTCGGCTTGCGATGCATTGTGTGATGGGACCTGAGTCTTATAATGGCTTCATTTTTATAAAAAGCATTGCGATGATTTAATCATTTACTTTATTTCATGCACTAGCACTCATTGGAGTAAACCCGTTCCGCGAAAGTGGCGTGGTCCTTTGATTTGCCTTATTATTGTTATTTAATTAGTTAAGTAGATTTCTCATACCAGTCCCATGACTGACTCGTAGTTTGTTTCACCTTGCAAACTCGAGTGCCTTCATTTTCACATGGGCAGCCTAGTTACAGGTAGCTGACATATTTTGGCTTGGCACCGTAGTAGAGGTGCACTTTTGGCTCATGGCGAGGCTTGACTACATGTTGATGACTATGATTTTTCCGCTATTCTTGTATATGTATATGATTCCGCCATAGGCGATGTAGACTGATGTTTCATTTATGTACTCTTTATATATGTGATTCCGCCACAGGCAATGTAGACTGATTATGTATTGTTATGCACTAAGTTGTATCCTGCAATGTGCTCTCTGATGTGGTGATATATATATATATATGATTCCACTGTCATATTTGTGTAAATTATTCTATTTCTTGTTTATGCTATTATCTGTACTCTGCTAATGATGATTAATGCGTTATATTCCAATGATTATCCTTAACACCGTAGCTCGGGGTTTTGGGATCGTCACACTACTGTGGGGCCAACACAGGGTATTTATGTATTAGGGAGCCGATCGCTTGGGGTAGGACTTAGGGTACACTTAGTTCTGTCTATTTCTGTTGGTATCGTCTGTTTCTGTTGGGTGGTAACACCTGTCTGTTTCTGCGTGGTACCGTCTGTTGGGGTGGTAAAGGCCGATTACTAGTGTACACCTAATTCTAACATTTTGTTTCCGTAGGGATTATTCTGTTTCCGTCTCTGATTCCGTTTCTGATTCTATTTCTGTACATTCTGTCTGTTGGGGTGGTAAAGGCCCATTAGTTGGGTGGTAAAGGCCCATTATTAGTATTCTGTTTCCGTACCTTCTGTCTGTTGGGGTGGTAAAGGCCCATTATTAGTATTCTGCTTCTGTACCTTCTGTCTGTTTTGGTGGTGAAGGCCCATTACTAGCATTATGTTTCTGTATAGATTATTCTGTTTCGATTCTGTTTCAGTTTAGACACTACGGTAACACCTAACCCTGTTATACTAGTATTAGTGCAGAGAAGTAAGATGTAAGTAAGGAACATAACTTGGTTTACATCATTCTGTTTCTTCTGTTAACTTAAAGTATATATGTTATTCCTGTTGATGTAATCTCTCATCCATCTTTATTTACATGTCATGATAATATTATCTGTTTATATGCTAGAAGTCACTGGACTCGCCAGACTTTATGTCTGACCTCGTTTGTTTTCGCCCCTTTTCTTTCCGTTCCCCCCCAGGTGCTCAGGGTGGAAACATAGGAGCTTGATTCTGATTCTCTCTGCCTGAAGTGCTTGGAGTATTGCTTGACTTTGACTCTATCTTTTCATGGCAGTTTATGTTGGGGATTATGGCTTTAAAACTTTACATTGTGAAGGATTTCGTATAAGACTGATAATTGTGTACTTGAGTTTTGGTATTGTGATTTAGATAGATGTAACCAAACTTATTTCTGATTCTATGGTAATAAATTTATAATTTTTCAATTACTACTTATCTATCTTGTAATATTCTGTTCTGTCTACTAAAACGCTCCATCAAAGTTAAGGCATTCCCTTTGTGAGTGACCTTAACGGAGGTGGGGTGTTACAACGCCGTATAGCACAGAACGGGTTTACTCCACATGAATCTCAGTTTAAAATAAAACAACGCAATGCTTTTTGGAAAAATGAAGCTATTATAAGACTCAGGTCCCATCACACAATGCAACGCAAAACGGAGGATTGAGTTTTCCCTTATAATATCAAACAAACTTGAAACGTTTAAAACACACTACAATAAAAATACCCTATTACAACGGGCATAAGTTGCCCGTTATAATAGAATATTATTACAATGTTCACTTTTTTAAACGTTGTAATAGATGCCTGCACAACACCCTTTTACAACGGGCATATATTGCCCGTTGTAATAGAATGCTATTACAGCGGTCGTTTCTTGACAGTTGTAATAGATATCCTTTACAACACTCTTTTTACAATGAGTATAAACTGCATGTTGTAATAGACTGTTATTGCAACGATCATTTTAGGCACGTTGTAATATATGTCAAATGTTCACAAATGTCCATTGTAATAGATGTCTATTTTACAATAGTCATAAAAGTCCGTTGTAATATGTGCCAATTTTCGATAGTCAACAATTAGTAATTAGAATACTTCCGTAAAATTAGTACTGATTATGTTTTATTTAATTAATCATTGATCATATATTACTAATTATTAACTATAATATTATATTATTAATTACCAATAAATAATAATTAATAATATTATATTCAATAATTAATCAGTAATGGTAATTAGTAACAATAATATTATATTATTTATAACATCATTGTAAAAGTAATAATATCTACAATGTCTACCCAGATAGCTGTAAAAAAAAGTTTTAAATAATGATGTTTTCTTTATATTATTGTATACATATTAGAGTTTAGTAAAAAAGTAGCATAAGATTTCATAGCTTATCCATCACAAATTAACTAAGGATTTGTGATGGAATTTAATACAATGGCCAAATTCAACTATAAAATGTGACGAAATTAAATATGAGAATTTAATATGATAGTTGACTTGAACGACAGTCGACTTAAATGGTAGACGTCCCGAACAGCGGTCGACCTAGCCAGTTAGGTTGTGGGGGTCCTGGGGAAGTGCCCGTCACAATATATCTTATTTGTTTTTTATTTTAAAATAAACAAAAAATTAATGAAAAATTAAAACTTAAATCAGTTTTTTTTGGTATTGATGTAACACACTAATAGCTACTAATAAATAATTTATGCTAAACACATGCTTAAACATGAACCTTTCGGATTATGTCTCTTTCATTGTTAGTCAACTTGTTTTCTATGTCTACACGGTTTTGCTTGGCTCCAAACCAAATGTTTTAACATGTTTAATTAATCTACAACTTTAATAATTATTATTTAGTTATTACCATTTTTCATCAATTAATATTTAATAATCAATTATTACAAAAATCTAAATTTAATTAATTTTAAAAATAGTATATAAAATGAACGCTTCAGACGCATTTTGCAATTTGTATGTGAACGACAACTAATTTAATTAAGAATTTACCTATACAAATAATACGTATAAACATTGGAAAAATTACTGATATAATATTTGATTTAAAACGCAAGGCAATATGTCAAATGCATAATAAATAGTAAACACCAAAGTTATTGACTAATTTTACCGAAACATAAAATATCATTCGTTCTCAGCACAAACTTTGCGGAAAATGTTTGAGTGGCAATCTATAATTTAACCCACTCTAATTTTTCTACCTACCCATTTATTCTCATTATTATAACCCTAAATCTCAAATACACCCCTAAACCCAAAATCAAAGCACCCGTTCTAGATTCGTTTTTAATGGCGGTGACAGATGGAAAGTTTTTTCGGTTTCCTCGCTGCCCTTTCTGAAGAGTCGGAACCCCAAAACCCTCAATTCGTGCAGCATCTTCAGAATTACTGCAGCGTCTTTAGAATCAAGGGCGGATTGCTTTAATCTCAGATTCATCAAGTTATAATGGCCGATGTTAGTTAGGTATGTTTTAATTTTTTGATTTCGATTGATTATCTCCCTTCTCTTCTCTATTTGAACATTAAACAGTAGACTGTGAATTAATTCCCTTTGTTTCCCTTTTTCAGTTGATGAGTTCAACTGTTATTCTAAATTAGAATACATATAAATTAATTAGTGAATCAATAGGAAAATATTTGTATCTTTTATTGATTTTAACTTCTTATGTTATTAATCTGGAAATGTATAGTATAGGGATGAGTACAAATTTTACATTTTGGATGAATATTATGATACATTTTGGATGAATATATTATACATTATTAAGTATTTTTATTTTTTTTATTCTCATAACAATTTGCAGTAGAGTTGGAAAAATTAACAAAAGTTGTTTTGTATCTTGAGACATACACTCAAGATTATGTTCAAAACTAGAAATTGAAGTACTTATCTTGACTAGAACTTGGTTTCCCAAAACAATAAATACTTTATTGATTTATTGACTAGTGCTGTTGTTGCAGGCACACCATCTTCTAATGAAATTTGAAGAACCATTAAAAGACTATGTGAGAACTGTAGAATCAATTAAGGTTAGTTGGTGTTCTTCCATGAAGTTTCTAGAAATCGATACTTTTTTCCCATTAATGACATTGTTACAACGAAGTACTTATTATAAAGTATTTGTGAGCTAAGTGCAAGTGTAATATTCCATGAGTTATATTGATATAAAACCATGATATCAGGATTATGTTGTTAAGTTCAGGTGTTTTCAAATAGAGCTCCATATTTTTCACAAGATATCAATGAATTGTGATAGAGGGTTGTACATGGTGAAACTCTTACCAAACTGTAAGTTGAGAATTTGGATAGAAAATATAGTTCCAAGTTGCTTCAACATTAATTCTTATGGTTTAATCATTTTAGATATGTTATCAAGAGTTTGTGTCATTTAAAAAAAAAATGAAAGAATTCCTTAGGATTATGCATCAATATGGTGATAACTTTTTAAATTGTGTCTTATTTCTCAATATATTTTTGTGAGATTTTAGCTCTCATATGCAGGTAAAAGTATAATATATTATCTATTCATGGCTACTGGCCAAAATGGTGCTACATTATCTGTCTAATATGCGGTCTTATTCTCCTGTTACATGACAATACATTTTGCAGGCACCCTTTGTTTTAACTATCCAGGTAAAATGAAGATCAGCAAGCGTGGAACAACATTCGTTTGTTTTTTTCATTGCATGGATTTAACCTGCCTAGGGCAACCCGACTATCCGAGCCAACCCTGATTTTATATATGTGGAAGATTCTGAAGCAAAGAAAGAGCTATGGAAGGTATACTACTTGTTTATAGTATGCATTTTAGTTTCTTCAAAAACATTCTTTGTTTATTTATTAGTTTTTATATGGTAGAATTTTTATGTTTTACTTGATTGGATGTTGACCTTGTATCGCCCCTATTGAAACTCGAATTATCTTTGCATAGCTCTTTGAATCCCTTGAAGGTACTTTCTATAACCTGTATATGGTTATTACCTTATACACACCCTTTGGGTTTTTGGTCTTAATTTTTAGTTGGCTACAACACTATTTTTGTAATTTGTGCGCTGTTAATTATGCAGGCTTTAACGAATAAAAGCTGGAAAAACATCAAAAGCTAGCAAAAGATGAGGATTTAGCCTGGTAGCCAAATAATAGATATTATTATTTATCGAGGAGTATGTTCTTTGTTATTTTTGTAAATGTGTGACAATATGTATAAAAAGAATTAAATGTGCGACTTCATAAATGCTGTGAATATATAGTAACAATTGTGAGTACAATTTGCATGTATGTTGCATCAATGGTTTTTTTAATATAATTTTGTATATTTCTAACAATGGGCGAAAAAACTTGTAATAGACGTTTATTACAACGGTCAATACATTTTGAAAAAAAATATTACAACATGTTGCAATTCTATTGAAGGAACATTCACCAACAGCATAAGACCGTTGTAAAAAGTCTATTACAACTGTCTGTTACCACGTTCATTGTCCATTGTAAAAGATGACATATTACAACATGGCTTAATACAGCAGGCGGGCTGGCCGCTGTAAAACGCCTATTACAACGGGCATTGCCCATTATAATAGATCTGTTTTGTTGTAGTGACAAATCATTTTGATATTACTATAAGTGCATAGTGTATCAAAAAAACTTCAAATATAATCGTATCAATCATAGACGGCATGAGCGCCCCTTCCCACTATGTCACCATATAGTTTACATCTAAAACCGAAAAGTCGCGTATTAGAAATTAGATTCCATCTATGAGTCGAGGCAAGGAATGGCTCTCAACGATCCGAGACACTCTAGCAAATGCCTCTGGATCGCACCCTTAGCAACCCTTGGATCTTCAGGACCGGTCCTCTCTTACCTTTGAGGATTAGTTATTCTTGAACACACGTTTCCCGGACCTATCTCTGAGCCACTATGGACTCAATATCTGAGGCGCCTCCCAAACAATCATCCACATAAGTAAAAATGTCTGGGCCCCATACCCTGACACCACTCTAAGCTAGAGAGAAACGTCGTGCACTCCCTGTAGTAACGATCCCGTTTTTGACTCATACCGGGTGTGAGGCTGGTGAATTAACGCTGTACACAAAGCTATGCTGTTTAAAGCCATGCTTTGATCATCAACCACAAGACTCTGCTTTTCAACAAAAGCCTTGATTATTTGCACCTTAGCATGCCACACTAACAATTCACGCTATACAACTGATGTCTATCAATATATAACCTCTAAGCTCGTACGTCTCAGAGAAAAGTGTTAAGCAAGAGAATAAATTCTCCGCCACCAAACATATATATATATATATATATATATTTAATAGAAATCAATCAATACAGAATGAAATCCAATGTCAGACACACATCCATTTACAAGTCCGTTATGGGTTTGAACGAAACCGAAGGCACCATATTCCTCGTCCAATACAGGAGAGAGGTCCTCGCATATCCGGTCGATCTCCAAGTACGTCTGGACGATCACCACTTACTACCTTGTCTTGGGTGTACAGTCCAATCAAGACATCAGTAATCATCCAAATGATGTGAAGATCTCCAGTCTTCAACCACCGTCTTCATCGTCGACTTTTAGTCGTCGTAACAGTTATTCAGAATTGGATAAACCCGGTCTTTCTGAATAACTCGCGTATTTTCTAATCAATAATAAAGTGCTATAAAAACACATCATACACCTCATTCCAATTCAGAATATTCTTTTATTCAAATATTCACATTTTTACGGAATAGTTCCCATTAGTTTTATCAAAGATTTTTTTTAAATTTATCCTTTAATCTTCCTTGGATATCATTTCAAAAGATTTCGTTTTATCCTTTCACCATTCCAAACCAAATTAAGGTTTATAAACTAGTCGGGATTAGTGAAATTTACCGAAGTAATCATTTATTTATTAATCCTAATTCCAACATATTCATCCCATTGAGCAAAACTGGTAATACTTCATTTCTAACACCCACGGTGTTATCGGTAAATTTAATTACCATTTCACATTCAAATCTAATTAAAGATTTAACTATCGCTTGGAGTAAAACTGGTGGTACTCCATTCCCTATCATCTCATGTATTCGATAAATTTAATTATCCTATTCACATTCCAATCTACTTAAAGATTCATTTAAACACCTATTGGTTTTAATATCAAAAATTATTACTTAATGATTGTTCAACTTTAGGAAAATTAATCCTGTCTTTAACTGGATTAAAGAACCAATGTCATTTAAAACATAGTTCACAATAAACCCAAATCATCCTCCATTAACTATGGAATTTTCATGGAAAACAGATCAATATATAATCGATATAAATTTCCGTATCAGATCAATACTATAAATGGATCAAAGCCCAAGCCTTTTAAATTTCATATATAGTAACGGTCTTCCTTTACTGAAGCTCATCTCAATTTTCACCAAATTGAATTCCATTCAATTCCAATTTAACATATTAAATTGGAAAACTTTACTTTAGGAAATTTCTATTAAATCTTAATAAAAAGATTTAAAAATTCAAAATCATATCTTCACAGTTAATTGGGTTAAAGAACTAATGTTGTTTAAGACACTGCTCACGATAAACCCAAAATCCAATATAACTCCAATTAAATTAATTAATTGGTAAAACTTCTCTAAACCTTAATTAAAAGATTAATTCTTTTCTCTGCTGGGTTTAAGAACAGTGTTACTAAAGACACCATTCACGACAAACCCAAAATCCAATTTGATATTAAATACAAGGCTCTAAATAAAAATTATATCGGCTTATATTCAATATTGAATTCTGAAACCAACAAATATCGTATTGGGAATAACGATATATACATCTTCCAAATTCCTCAACAATATCCGTATAATCACGGAATCCAATATCAAAATATTCCATAGATTATTTCTCTTCAAACCATTCCAATTCATATGTTGGAAAATTCTGGTTATTTTAAACCTTTTCAATTTCTTTCAGTTCTTTATTCTAGTTGTTAACTAGTTCATTTTGATAAAAATATTATTTATCTTTACAAATATGGAATTTTCCATCCAAAATCTTTCCAAATCATTTATTATGATTTTACATAATTTATTCATATTTCCAATGAGTTATAATATCGCCATTTCAGTCGATTTCCATATATGGTCATCGAACTGCATTTACAACGACCTTTTCGAAAACTAATTTGGACATAATTTGAAATCCAACCGTTCAAATTTAAATCTATTATATTCATTGGAAAGATCTTTTCAATACGAACTCAACGGTTCCGGTTTTAGGAGAATCTGATGGTCGGATCTCCCATTACATCGATTTGAAGTTAATGGTTGAAATTGGTGAACGGTCGCTGTGCGGCGCGTTCTATTCAGGCCATTATATATATATATATATATATATATATACACACACACACACACACACACACACACACACACACATATTTCATCGATTTCCATTCAGAACGTATTTTATAAATCGTTTATAAATTCGTTTTAAAACATTCCAACTTCCTTTTCAATTTTAAGTCAAAATTGAACATCCCATATCATTAAAATATTAAAATGATATTATTTTCAAAATATCTGATTTCGAATTTTTGATATTCATGTAAAATGAATAAAATCGATCGATAAACCTGTTCGGGTTAAAATGGCATTCATCTACTTAATTCGGTTTCATATATTTCAATATTTTGATGTCCATCCAAAATCGGACATCAAAATAATGATTTAATTCTTCACTGAATATTCTTTTAAAATATTCATTCCTATTTCTGAATCGGAAAGCGACTTAATCAATTACCATATAATTTTAGTTATATGGATTTCATACATCGCATGTATTCAATCAATAACGATAAATAATCATTCAACATTCAAACATCATCCAGAGTGCATGCTACAACTGTATAAGCATTAGTATAAATTAATAACGCTCATTACAGCTTGTCAACCCATCGATTGACATACAACTAAATATTGGGACTAGTGTATGTCAAATATCATCCCAATACCCGTGTGGGGTTTTCAAACAACAACAGTCTATTTAAATAAATCATTGGTTAATAAATTTAACCAATTCTAATTCGGTTTGAATTATTTTTCTGATTTACCAATTTTCACTTTTTAAATTATAAATAAATAAATATTTATAATTTAATTTCAATTACCATATAAATGTTAACATTATTTTTAATATGTTAATCATCACAACATCATAATCAAAACACAACACAGTCAATTAAATTGTCCATGGTCTGTGGACGAGGGAGGTGAGATAACAGGCACTGTATACAATTTATAATAATTAAAACTGATAAAAATCTACACTGGCAATTCTATATATTTTTATACATGAATACAATAACATGATAAAATATAATTTAGTGAGAAGGATTTCTCACATTGGTTTCCACTCTGCCATTCTTTATTTCTGAATTTTATTTTCTGTTCGGATTTGGATTTGCTTCATATTCTAATTTGCTCCGTTCCCATTCTGGTCAGTTCCATTGCGTAGATATCGTTGAGACGATTCCAACGGATCTGAGATCATTGATTTTGGACCTCGTATGAGAAAGTTACGACATTTTTTAGATTTCAATTCTATTAGCCTACTTTGTGAACTAGGCTACACAAAGAGCAAACAGCGAAAAAGCCACTGATCGGTTCAGATCGGAGGAAAGTAGCGCAGGAAGTGAGTAGAAACCAGTGACGCAGAAATCACATCGGATCGGATCAGTGATACGCCAGCAATATCAAAGGATAGCAAGTGGCCTCATCGGTTCGGATCGGAGAAATACGTCAGCAACATTAGAAAATAATGAGTGGCATTATCGGATCAGAACAGAGGATTACAACAGCAACATTAGAAAGCAGGAGGCTTCATCGGGTCGGATCGGAGGCAGCCGATCTGAACCCCTTTATCTGAGCTTGTGATCGTCGTTGCACACACTTCCTGAAGATCCGGACCAAGCATGACCATTTCTCCCACGATCTCCTGCCAAATCAATGCATTATCACCATCTGGAAGCCTCTGAACTCGACTCTTATGGGATACGTGCCACGCAATTCCGAACCGAAGCCACTTCGAAGAGATTTTTCACCTATAAATACACCATCTAAAGGCATTTGAAAGGATCTTTTGGCAAATTCTCAGTTTTAACTTCCTCCATAGCCGAATTTCATAGCTACATTCAGATCAAAATCGTCTCTTAAAGTCTATTTTTGAGATATTTGAGTGAGTTTATGCATTGTAATTGTGAAGTTGAGTGAGAATCATTGCTGTATTTGTATTCAAATCTTCAATTAAAAGAAAATAAAGTGGACGTAGGCTCGTTAACGCCGAACCACTATAAATCGCGTGTTCTCTGTTGCTTTTTGATTCTATTTCATTCAAATCATAATTAATTTGGGTGTTAGAACTAATTTTTGGTCTAACATGTTGGTGCTTTCATTGAGAGCCTTTCGAATTCTCAGCTTTTTCGGGATTATCATTCTACTATTTGGACCTTCAAGTTCAAAGAAGTTAATCCCTTCTCTCTGACATCTTTCAGTACTTGTTGACTAACCATTGAAGAATCAAGTGTTATGGCTAAGACCAAAGGAAAGGAAGTGTAAGGCGCTAGGGGAAATGATTCCAGAGAAGATCAGCAAGCTATCGTGTTAACAAGGTCACGCGCTCAAAGCTCTGGAGCAGATCACTTCAACCAGGAGGATCCGAACCGGATCGAAGGTGCCGATCCGAACCGAGTGGAAGGCTCCGCTCCGACCCGACCTGATAAGGTAGGGGCACCCACTCTCTCTATCTGAACCGCCCCGGTCAGGCTGCTGTGAACCGATCCGATCCGAACCAGAATGAAGCTGGAACTTCTACTCGAGCTCCTTCCAGTGCTCCGATTCCAGCCACGATGACTAATGTCCAGCCTGATTCATCTGCACCCATTACTCCGGGAGACCTTTCACGTTTTCTTGACATGCTTCATAGCACCAAAGAAGCATTGGAAGTCCAAAGACATGACAACCTTCGCATGCAGGAAAACATGATCACTATGGGTAGAGAACTACAGGAGCTCCGGAGGCTGAAGTCTCATTCCCCGACACACCGTCTTACTACAGATGATTCGTCTTCTTCGGAGGAGGAACACCCTTGTGAGAGGAGGCTGCTTGAACGACCACAGAACCTTGATCAATTGACTTTTGGATCTTTGGGATCCCGAGAAGACGTTGCTCGTGTATTGGGCCCTGATGACCCGAGCCTACAACAGCCTATGTTGCTACCCATGTGTGGATCCTACGTCTTACCCAGAGATCCTAATATTACCAACCCCACGCAGCAACAGCTTCCCCAACCTCTACCTCCTGAGGTCGACCGGGAATACAGAGAGCAACGTAGAGCAGCTGCCGCCAGAAATAGGAGATTATCCCCTGATCAGAAACCCAGGGGTAATTCGAACATCAGATCAAGAGAGCCTGTGCAGACATTAACAAATGCCAATGTATGGGCAATGGTGCACAGGATCATGTCCGAAAGTCGGCATTATACTAATGAAGATTGGGGCATTGAACGAAGTCATACCCCCTTTACAGATGACATACTGAATTTCCAGTTCCCCCGTCGATTCAACTTGCCTCAGATGGATCGATATTTAGGAAGAACAGACCCAGGGCAGCATTTGATGAGATATGCATGGTTCATGAATGCAGCAGCAGCCCCAGACGCCGTAAAATGCAAAGCTTTTCCAATCTATCTGGAAGATGTAGCGTTGATGCGGTTCACTCGACCCCCTCCTCGGTCTGTATCAAATTTCGCAGAATTGAGTGAGCGCTTCATGAATCAGCTTCGACTCCATACCCAAAAGTCCAAGATCGTCATAGAATTGTCACGAATTAAACAAGCCCCAGGAGAATCTTTGAAGTCATATCTGGATCGCTTCAACCTGGCTATCACCGAAGTTAGTGATCCCCATGAGCCCACTATCCTAATGGCCTTGATAGAAGGGGTAGATCCTGACACAGAGTTTCGGGATTACTTAGCTAGAAAACCACCTCCTACTAGAGAATTGTTCTATGAAAAGGCTAATGTTCGCTTAAGGCGTGAAGAAGCTAAGGAAAATCAAAAGAGAAAGTCCGAAGGGCCCTCGAAGGAGGGTGTGCAGAGTAACATTGTTGTGAAACAATCTGGTGACAGTTCAGGGAAGGTGGAAGTAAATGTTGGAAACCAGAGTGGTGGTAATAGCAGCAGAAATAGGAACGGCAATAGAAGGAACATAAACCGAGGGAATAGCTCTAATAAAAGACCCAGATTCCAGACTTTTGAAAATTACACGCCGTTAAATGATACGTTGGAGAACATTTATTTGGATATATACAACATATTGCAGTACAAAAAACCACCACCCAGAGATTCTACAGAGAAAGAGATTGAAACAGGAAAGTTTTTCTTCTTTCATGGTACACACGGTCATTCCACCAATGTGTGCCGCCATTTGAGGGATATCGTCGAAAAACTGCTGCGAGAAGGGAAGTCGGATGAGTACAAGGCCGCCCTAAGGGACAGGGGGAAAGGGGGGCAAGCCCCGAACCAAGAACAGCCTGCTTCAAAACCCACAGCTCAGCAAAAAGGTAAGAGGATCGTCATTAACTCTATTATAGGCGGACCTCACCTAGTTGGTCCTAGTTTTAAAGAAATGGATCAGTACGTCAACACCTCCAAGCATTTTGAAGTAGGAGAATGCAGTAGCCTTGAAGATGTCACTCCAATAAAACAGCAAAAAACAATGTCAGATGATGCCATATTCCGCAATAGAGACAATTTTGGAGTTCAATCTCCAACCGACGATCCATTAGTGATTACCATGACAATTGGCCCTGCCTTAGTCCATAAAGTGTTAGTGGACAACGGAAGCTCAGTTAATATCCTCTTCAAGAAAGCTTTCGAACGAATGAGGCTCGAAGCAAAAGACTTAAAGCCATGTCAAGGATGGATACGTGGCTTTAACGGGGTATCTACAGCTCCGATGGGATTTGTGGAATTACCAGTTACTCTAGGGCAGGGAGATTGCCAGAGAGTAAGGATCTTGCCATTTGTAGTTCTGGATTTGGAGTCACCTTACAATGCCTTCCTAGACCGACGGACCCTTGCCGAATTTAGGGCACGTATCGCACCTTGGTGCTTGCTGCTTAAATTCCCGACTGACTCGGGAGTTGGGACGATGAGGGGCGACCAAGCTACGGGATGAGCTTGTTACGTGGCAGAGTTAAAGATGTTAATGAAGGGATTGAACATAGATGCTACAGATGATTCCGCCCCTCCAAAGGAGGCCTCAGCATAGCAACTAAGGGGTCCTGCCCCAAGAGAGTCGCCCTCAGACGTGCTCGAGGATATAGATCCCAGAGAGGATAGAGAACCCGGGGACAAGAAGGCAACTCCCAACGAAATAACAGTTGATATACCTACTGATGAAGCGGATCCAACAAAAGTACTAAAGATCGGCTTACAACTGGATCCAGTTAGAGCGAGGGAATTGGCTGATTTTTTAAAGGCAAATCTGGACGTATTTGCCTAGACTCACGCTGACGTGTGTGGAATTTCGCCTACCATTATGAGCCATTCTTTGTGTATTAATCCAAAGAACGCACCAGTCAAGCAGAAGAGACGGATGTTGGGCCCAGAGCGGTCAGCAGCTTTGAAAGAAAAAGTAGAGAAGTTAAAAGGTAATGGATTCATTAAGGATTCGAAATATCCCGACTGGATATCAAATCATGTCCTGGTTAAAAAGTCAAACGGGAAGTGGAGAACGTGCATCGACTTTTCTGATTTAAACAAGGCTTGCCCGAAGGATAGCTTTCCTCTCCCCAGAATTGATCAACTAGTAGATTCATCTGCCGGGCATGAACTTTTATCCTTTATGGACGCTTATTCTGGGTACAATCAAATTCCCATGAACATACCAGATCAAGAGCATACAAGCTTTATCACAGACTTGGGATTGTATTGTTACATCGTAATGCCATTTGGATTAAAAAATGCGGGAGCCATGTATCAGCACCTAGTCAACCGCATGTTTTATAATCAAATCGGGAAAACCATGGAAGTTTATGTGGATGATATGCTCGTGAAATCCAAGCAATCTCCCGATCATACGAAGGACTTAGCAGAAATGTTCGGCATACTATGAAGGTATGGGATGAAGTTGAACCCCTTAAAGTGCTCTTTTGGCGTGGCATCAGGCAAGTTCCTTGGCTTTATCGTGAGATCCAGAGGAATTGAAATCAATCCAGACCAAATAGCAGCAATCCGGAATATAGAGGAGTCGCGAAAGATTAGGGATGTTCAGAGCTTAGCTGGGAAGGTTGCAGCACTGGGCAGGTTCATCTCCAAAGCGATAGACAAGTGTGTACCTTCCTTCGATCTCATAAAACGGGGAAAGGGAAATTTTGAGTGGACTCCCGACTGTGTGGAGGCCTTCCAGAATCTATTGGATTTCTTAGAAAAGCCTCCAATATTATCAAAGCCTGTGGAACATGAGGATTTGTCCGTCTACTTGGCGGTATCATCTCACGCCGTCAGTGCAGCATTAGTACGTGAAGAGGATAAAGTCCAGAAACCTATGTATTACGTAAGCAAAAAACTAGCTGCTGCAGAACGTAACTACCCAAAGATAGAGAAGCTTGCTTATAGCCTTTTGATTGCTTCCCGCAAACTCCGCCATTATTTTCAGGCACACCCAATAGTTGTGTATACCGACCAACCTTTGAGACAAGTGCTGCAGAAACCCGAAGCATCGGGGCGATTACTTAAATGGAATATCGAGCTGAGTCAGTTTGATGTGAACTTTCATCCACGAAGAGCAATAAGGGGACAGGCCTTGGCTGACTTTATAGCCGAATTCACAATTCCTGAAGAGGAAACCGTGGGTGACAAGGTAGTTGCTTTGGATCGAGAATTAGAGCTTAGTCCGTGGAAATTATATACGGACGGAGCCAGGAATGATAGAAAGTCCGGCGCCGGAGTTGTTTTGATAACTCCTAAAGGACGATCTATCTACTATGCATTACAGTTAGAGTTTGCTGCTACTAACAACAATTCCGAGTATGAAGCCCTGATTGCCGGGCTGAAACTCGCCAAAGATTTGGGAGTGAAGACACTAGATATATATTGTGATTCCAAGATAGTTGTGTGTCAAGTTCGGGAAGAATTTGCTGCTAAAGGACCTTGACTTATTACTTATCTCAAAAAGGTAAAGGAGTTATTGGAAGGTTTGGATCATTATAGCATAACACACATTCCGTGAGTGGAAAATAAAAAAGCAGATCGACTGGCGAAGCTGGCAAGTTCTGATAATCTTAAAGAAACCGAAATGGTTCCGATAGAGGTGTTAGAATCACAGAGTTTCGACCTAATGGAAGTGGAGCTAGCCTTGGAAGTTGAACTAGAAAGAGAATCTTGGATGACATCAATTAAGAATTTTCTCAAAAATGGAACCCTCCCGTTGAAAAAGAGCGAAAGACGAGTTGTAAGACGTAAGGCCACAAGACACGTTTCACAGGACGACGTCCTTTATCGTCAAGGGTTTTCAATGCCCCTGCTACGGTGTATCACACACGACGACATCAAACGTGTACTGCAAGAGGTGCATGAAGGTGAGTGTGGAGATCACACTGGGGGCCAAACCCTAGCAAAGAAAGTGTTACGGTACGGATATTTCTGCCTACCGTGAACAAAGACGCGGCTTCTTATTCACGACGCTGCGATAGATGTCAAAGATATGCCAAAGTTCCCAGAGCGCCTCCGACTCAGCTCAAGTCAATGGTAAGTCCATGGTCGTTTTCCATGTGGGGAATTGACATTATTAGAGTGTTACCTATTGCCAGAGGAGGAGCTAAGTACGCGACCGTTGCCATGGACTACTTCACAAAATGGGTGGAAGCCGAACCTCTAACAACCATCATGGCAAGGAAGGTAATCAGTTTTGTGGTCAGAAACATTATTTGTCAATTTGGGATTCCGAAAACCATCATAACCGATAATGGGACACAATTTGACAGCATTGAGTTCAAAAACTTCTGCTAGAAATATAAGATTGATAAACGATACACTGCAGTAGCTCATCCGCAGTCAAATGGACAGGTCGAAGCCGTAAATAAAGTCATTAAATCAATTCTAAAGAAGCAGCTGAAGCAGGCCAAAGCCAGATGGGTAGATGAGTTGCCATTAGTTTTGTGGGCCTACAGGACGACCTTTAAGACGGCTACCGGCCATACTCCCTATTCACTTTCCTTTGGGTCTGAAGCGGTGATCCTGGTAGAATTGGAAGTCCCTTCTCATCAAGTTGCGTACTATGACCCGATGACGAATAAAGCGCTCCTCCTAGAATCTCTTGATATGATGGAAGAAAAAAGAGATGAAGCCGACTTGCGTGCCTCAAGACATCGACATCAAGTAGCACGTTATTATGACTGGAAGGTTCGCCTCAAAACCTTTGAACCAAGAGACCTAAGACTGAAGCGAGTCTTCCCGCCTTCAACCCAATTGGGTCCAAAATGGGAAGGACCATACACCATCCAACGGAAGCTTGATACAGGAGCGTTCAAGCTAATGACCGTAGACGGTGAGGAGATTCCCAGAGCCTGGAACGCTCAGCACCTACGACGATATCTGAGCTAAGTATGAAATGTCATTTCTTTTGTTTTCATAAGTTATGTAAAAAGGCATGACTTGCCTTAAAAAGTCTGTTTATGTGAATAAAAGATTATAAAGTGATGTAGGACATGACTTAGCCGAACCACTACAAAAATATCACGTGTCATTTGCTTTCCTGCATTATTTATATCTTCAACAATTATTCTATTATGACTGTGAAACACGGAATGTTAAATTAAATTTGGAATGTTGGAGATGACCTATATGAAGGAACAAACAAAACGACTGTTTGAACGATAAGACATAGAAGAATGGGAAGACGACATTCTTAACTCTAACTCTCTAGAATCGAGAGAGAGTATAAAGGACGGGAAGACGACGTCATCTGAGGCGTGAAGATGCACCCAGATGAGAGACCGCCTCAACGAAAACTCTAACCTGGATATGAGATAGGATAGTATAAAGATGCCGGAAAGAACAGGCATCAATGACGAAAGAAATATGGCCCCGTCAGAGAATCGGGGACATTTCGATTTTTTAATTTAATTTAATCTTGAATATTTTTTGCTCAGTTGTCCAGGATTAAATGGGGCATACATGTGCACACATATTCCCCTCAACCTTGACTTCATTATATAACTTTAGTATGGCATACTTTTGTTTTTTTACTTAAGTGCTAAACTATCGACTATCGGGCATTGCAGAAAATAAACTATTTTTATTTACAAACATGTGAGTTTGTACAAGGAAAACAAGCAAAAAAGAAGATGTGAGGGCCGCACTCGCTACAACAATTGTGAACCAATTAAATGCCAAAATAAAACGAAGCACTTCATCATTTGGGCTTTGGATCGGACTTGGATTTTTTGGCAGCTATCTAAGCAGCCTTAGCTTCCTTTTCAGCTTCGGTCATAACGCATTTCAACTTTTTCTTCCCTGTAACCGAAGTGCTAGAATCAGTTGATTTTTTCCCAGGAGTCGGAACGCTGGAATCAAGAGAAGACTTTTTAGCAAGCTCTTCTATAATAGAACTATTTGAAAGCTTAACGACTAACCTTGATCCAGGATCCATCACTGCAAGAGGCTTTCGGGGTTCGGTCTTCAACTTTTAGCTGCATACGTTTATCTTGTTCGGCATTCATTTCAGCCAAAGTGATGTCATCAGCACTTTTTGAATCCCCGACTATAGCCACATTAGGGTCTTCCTCATGTACCTCGCTACCGCTATCGTCCTTCAAGGCGTCTATCATCTCGTCATCATGAGGAGCATCATCCTTGGACAATTCAGCTCCCCCTCCTGAATCTGCTGAGGCAGCCTTATCCTTTTCTCCTTGAGCCTTCTTCGCGAATTTTGCTCCGATGGTGGTTCCCTGAGGCACGTTTGTCTTCTCGGTCGGTTCAAAACCTACAGAATGAGAAGCAACAATTATCAACTTAGGAGAAAATAAAGGATCCTTCATCGATTGACCGATTATGTGATGAAAAGTGGAGACATCTTTGACGAATTGGGGTGAAAAGGTAGAGATACCTTCCGATGATTTCTCAGCTGGAGTGACTGTCGTCTCTGACGCCGTCTCGGTTATGAGGGATAAAAGAGATGCCGGAGGGATCGCCGGGTTTTCGGGGTCATACCTCTCAACTTCAGAAGTTTCAGCGGCAGTAGAAGAAGAACCAGCCTCGGAGATAAACTTTTGTTTGGCTATCCGCTTCTCCTCCTCCATAGCAGCAGCGATGAGGCGACGCCCCTCGGCCAGGCGTGCCAGCTCATCATCTCTAAGATATTTTTCCATGAGCTTGTCTTCGTCGATGGAATCTACCTTGAGTTCCTCTTTCTCCCATTCAATAATTTGGCTCCATACGTGAACCAAGGTAGTCGGATAATCTTCAATCCTAGAGATGTTTCGGCGACGAATTATATGCGTGAAGAATTCGATTAGTAATTTGCCGAATCCATGCACTTCCTCCTGGGCCTCTGACAGCTGCTAGCGGGTCTCTTCGGCGGACTTAATAACACTTTCCACATTACCCTCCGCTAGGGCAGCCCTATTCTCGGCCTTCATCAACTTGGAAGCCAAGTCAGCGTGTCTCTTCTCCAATTCAGCGTTCTTTCTCGCTAACTCGGCTTTTTCTCACTCAAGAGCATTGTAAGCAAGTTGCATTTTGGCGTTATATGACTTAGAATCTTCTGCTTGCTTCTTCAACTCTAAGCGCTCTTGGCTATGAGATTCTAGAAAATCATGATAACGCTTCTGTAACTCTTTAAATTGTTGTTTAAAGTTGGTAGCGTCTCGTTGAGCGATTACAAGTTGGGCCTGTGTGTCCTCGAGGTCCTTCTCCAAATTTTTCAAGGCCTTTGCGTTGGCATCTGTAGTCTTTTTCATTGATTCAATATCCGTAATTAAAGTCCGAATGATTCTGGAGAGGTTACGCGAATACTTGAACATCTCCGAATTATGTTTTTCGACTACGTCAATTTTTTCTTTGGCCTCGTCTGCCCACCTCGAGGAAGTAGGCTCGAGAGCAGGTAAGAAAGTCAGATTTTCAAAATAGTGGTTGGGGAATTGCTTCTCCAAATATGCCCGCTTAACTTTAGCTTCCGCATCCAATGGTGGAGGTGCGTTCTATGTTAGCTCGGTATCCTTATGTTTAGTGGGCACGATGGCCGCCTCACCCTTCTTAGGCCGCTTATCAGAAACCTTATGCTTACCTCGTGAGTCGGTATCTTTCGGCGGGCTCCTTTCCCTACTGCGTTTGTCTTGAGAAGAAGTTTGGTCTTTTGGCTGTGATGTGTCTTCTCCTCGATGACCTAGTAGCTTTTGTATCGTTCTGGATCCGACCGAACGGGGGAGCAAGAGCGCGAGGTCCGCGACTGATAAGAATCATGAGGCCTTCTATCCTCTCTACCCCGATTTTCGTGGTGATCGTGCTCGACATCGGAAGGGGGTCTAATCATGCTGCGACGTATTTTCCTGACGTCATAGTAAGGGCGAGACATGGTACCTACGCAACAATGTAAGTGGAATTCAGAATCAGCATTCTCATGAGAAGTAAGTGTTGTGAAGTGTGGTGCTATTGTGTTAAGTGCATCCTAAGTGGTGTTTCCCCCCGACAAACCCGAGTCTGAAGCCAAGCCAGCATGAGTGGGTTCTTTGGCCTTAATAGGAGTAGTCACCTCTGAAGAAGTAAAAACTAAAGGATTTGTGCCAAAATCCTCTGAAGTATAGACAGTTTCAGGTGGGGGGAGATCTCCTAAGCCCTAAAATGTAGGATCATCGGTAGTAGAGGCATCTCCCTGGGAAGCGTCTGTTGGCAGTTCTTTAGGAGATAGTGATTTCTCAGGAGAGATAACATCCCCATGGACGATGTACCCTTCTCGGTGCTTTTCGGCAATATTGGCCAGCTCATCGTCTTGAGTTGAAGATGGAGAAGATGAAGTCCGAAGAGGTATTCTTGGACTTTTTGAGCCCTCGTCCGTTTCAGGAATTACGTTCACTGGGGGGATGTATACATATGGACCCGACCCGTGACCTATGCTACGGGTAATGGACAATAGCCCGTGATGATGGAGGTATTCATCCTTAAGGACTTCATCGATGGTAAGAAATTTTTGATCACCATTAAGGAGCCGATGCATCCGATCAAAGCACACTTGACCTGATATTTGTTTTGGATTATCAACTGCAAACAAAAAGAAAACGGAGTAATGTGTTGGCGTGAACATTCAAAGTTGAGATCTAGAAAACCAATGCTTTACTTGATTTTGTCCATCTCTTGGCACATCCCGGCTGTTGCCTTATATAAAACCATTCTAGCTTGGAATCGCCGGCCTTGCTACTGAATGGTGCTGAAATAATTTTTCTTTTTGGGACTGATTCGAAGTAAGAGAAGGAAGGAGTTTCTCGAGCCCGATGCTTGAAATTATAAAAAAAGTGAATGTCGTCGAAAGTGAGCTCTGTACCTAAAATCTCTTGGTATGCTATATATAAGGTATATAAGTAAGCATAGGAGTTGGGATGTAGCTGCATGGGGGCAATCCGCAACTGTCCTAGAAAGTCGACAACAAAAGGCGAAAACGGTGGAATAGCCCTAACCATGCACATCAATCGGGTAATTGCCATAAATCCTTCTCGGGGATTGTGAGGACGGTCAGTTTTCGATGGCACTAGGGTATCCCTTTTTAGTATCCCGTGCTTTAAACATATGCAGACAAGTCTATCATCGTCGATCGTTGATTCAACATAGTCTACGGGCGACTCCAAGATAATGGCAGACTCAAATTCGTCAGGCGCTCGATTGTCTCCAATCCCTCCTTCCTCCTCATAGCCTAGAGAAACTTCGCTATTGGAAGGCGTTTCATTGTTATGTGCTCCTACTCCATAATCTGGGCCCTCGTCGTCCCATTCAGGGTCTGAAGGAGAAGATATGTCATCTATAGTAACTTTCTCGGAAGTTCCCACAATTTCCATCTTCTTTGCTAACCTAGACGAACGTCTCTCGGCCATGATCACTAGACTATTGAAGAAACAATAGCAAGAATTAGAGTAAATTTTCCCGTGTACCCCGTGTGTGCATGTGAGCTAAAGTGTGAGCTACGTGTAACAATAATGCAGAGCAAACATATGAAAGCGTGATATGAAGGTTCAAAGAAATAATAATGTTTCAGAATGGTTCTTGATATTTGTTATGTTCGAAAGGCGCTATCCTAACTGTTCATCAAGTTGAAGGTTATGCCAAGCATTGATTAAGATAATTGAAAAAATTCTTGCACATTAAGTTAGGCAGTTTCGGTTCGGTTTGGATATCTGTATTGGGATCAGATCGGAGGGCAAAGCCATGTTTCGATCGGAAGCGGACGTTCGCACCCAGTGAGTAAAACCGGATCGGCTCGGGTGTAGACATTCGGAGTGGATCGAATAAGCTTGAGTAATCCTTCTTCTCCTTGTCCCTTATTACCATCCAATCCGAGCAGGTAGGTTTTGTTTTCCCTTTATTTTTGCCTTTTTCTTACTCCGACCCGATCCGGCCTTGTAAGCACCATCTGATCCGACCAGGTGAGTTTTTTTTCTTCTCTTTTTTGCCTTTTTCTGCTCCGACCCGATCCGGTCTTATAGGCACCTTTCCCTTTCCTTCATTCCAACGTTTCTCCACCCGAACCGATCCCAGTTCCTCTCCTCTTCTTCTTCCTCCATCTTTCACCTCGCCTAACCCAAACCGAACCCAACTCCATTTCACAAAATCCTATTAAGTCCAAGTACTTACATGATCAAATATATGGTAGAACCCAAATTCTTCCTCTTAGCACCTCGAGGTGGTGACAAGAGCCACCAGTGACGACGGCGAAGAGAGAGAGAGAGGGCGGCGGCGTTGGAATTAAACGCGCACCTTGATCGAATCGCCCAATATGACCAAAAATTTCGATTGAAGACAGTTATTACAAGAATAATCGAAGCTTTTGACCTACCGAGTTTTTGAATTTAAGGAAGAACGAGATGATTTCAGAGTTTTTGAAGTTCTAGGGTTTCGATGCTAAGTTTGCTTGGACGAGAGCAATAAAAAAAGAGAGGAGGAAGAAGGTGGGAGGCGGATTTATATAAAACTAAGGTGACCACTCGTATTCCTAGCCTACGGCACTCCGTTCGTACCGGGAGTCGAACCCACGAAGGAACTCTGGCCTGTTAGTCCATAGTGTAGCAATATTGGAAGGCCCATCCGAATGTGCTACTGTAGGAAACCCGTTCAGATCGAGATCCGAACCGAAGGGGATCATATACACAGATTTGCCACACATGAAGAAAAAAACTCACCTGGAAGAATCACTAAACATTAAAAGAAGCTCTCAAAATTGTTTGAAGATGAAGAAAGTGATTCATATGGATTGTGGGTATATATATATAAGCAGCAAAAGCCACGACTTTATGAAGCGACACTATAAGTAAATGGAAGTGATCGTTCAATGGTTCTAATTGAAAGGATGTTTCGTAAACTGCTTCGAAGCACACTTTATCTCAGATAAGATTATACTTCGAGGAGGCAAAATGTTAGCCTACTTTGTGAACTAGGCTACACAAAGAGCAAACAGCGAAAAAGCCACCAATCGGTTCGGATCGGAGGAAAGTAGCGCAGGAAGTGAGTAGAAACCAGAGACGCAGAAATCACATCGGATCGGATCGGTGATACGTCAGAAATATCAAAGGATAGTAAGTGGCCTCATCGGTTCGGATCGGAGAAATACGTCAGCAACATCAGAAAATAACAAGTGGCATTATCGGATCGAAACAGAGGATTACAACAGTAACATTAGAAAGCAGGAGGCTTCATCGGGTCGGATCAGAGGCAGCCGATCCGAACCCCTTTATCTGAGCTTGTGACCGCTGTTGCACACACTTCCTGAAGACCCGGACCAAGCATGACCATTTCTCCCATGATCTCCTGCCAAATCAATGCGCTGTCACCATCTGGAAGCCTCCGAACCTGACTCTTATGGGATGGGTGCCACGCATTTCCGAACCGGAGCCACTTCGAAGAGATTTTTCACCTATAAATACACCATCTAAAGGCATTTGAAAGGATCTTTTGGCAAATTCTCAATTTTAACTTCCTTCATAGCCGAATTTCATAGCTACATTCAGATCAAAATCGTCTCTTAAAGTCTATTTTTGAGAGATTTGAGTGAGTTTATGCATTGTAATTGTGAAGTTGAGTGAGAATCATTGCTGTATTTGTATTCAAATCATCAATTAAAAGAAAATGAAGTGGACGTAGGCTCGTCAACGCCGAACCATTATAAATCGCGTGTTCTCTGTTGCTTTTTGATTCTATTTCATTGAAATCATAATTAATTTGGGTGTTAGAACCAATTTTTGGTCTAACAAATTCAAAATTGAAATAATAATTAAATAATTAATTTAATTATCTCCCTCAACAACCTTAATTATCCCATCTTCGTTCAAAATTGTCGAACGCCACTCCAAACCCTTTAATCGCCGTCGCCATCGAATCCCATCGTCGGAGACATCGAGCTTCGCGCTGCCGTCCGCCGCTGATGATCGTTGGCCAACTCAAGGGCCTGTCTGTGCCGGAAAATGCCTCGAAACGGCGGTACTTCCCATGAGAAAATGAGCTCCCTCTTCCATGGAAATACATCAAGTCTATACCTATTTGTAGATCACTCATCGCTGAATGAATTTCGTGTTCTAAGCTTTGAAAATCTTTGATCCAATCTCGTGAAAATTAAGAGGAAATTTCGAACAATATGGACCATTGGTTGAAACTGGCGGCGATAATGAGAAGTGAGGAGTTAGGATTTCTGATTTTCTATTTATATAAATTTTTTTGTATTAATTTATTCCAATTTTACTTGTTTAATATTACTAACTCCAAACGAGACCCAACGACTGTCTCCTCTAAGTAAATACCCCCATTCCGGACATAATGGAATATGTTTCGTAAGCCAATTCGACTATTTCGATTAGTTTTCATCAAAATTTAAATCAATATATATTGAATTCAAACGTACATTTTGATTTATTGGGGCTACATACTGACTCCAAAAATTACAGAAAAATAAAGCTAGCTATGTTTTGACGATGCGGTCCGAAAAAACTAATTTCGTCGAATTTGGAGACCGTTTGAAAAATGGCCATTTTTTCGGTCGATTAAATTTAAAGTGAAAGTACCAAACACATTTAAATTCACTACGCTCACATATTAATTCCAAAAATTATGAAATTTGAAACCTAACAATTATTTGACATTCCGGATCCAACAAAAGTGGTTTCGTCGAAAACGGAGGTCGTTTTCAAAATAGCTATTTTTAAGGGCTATATATTATATTAAAATATATATAAATTCCATAGCGACTATTTTAAATTTTAATCTGGACATAACTTACAATTTACAAAGTGAAATCTCAATTTCTTAAATTCATTAGAAAGATATGATTAAATAGATTCTTATATTTCTCTTTTTACTGAAATCTGAT
Organism: Allium sativum; assembly: GCA_030737875.1. NCBI lineage: Eukaryota > Viridiplantae > Streptophyta > Magnoliopsida > Asparagales > Amaryllidaceae > Allium > Allium sativum. The sequence goes on along the minus strand of CM060926.1, from coordinate 6,363,131 downwards.
TTATTTTGAATCCTATACATTCAATTGAAATTAGAAATCGAATTTTCAAACTACCCCGCCATTTTGAGGTTGTTTTGTAATTAAAATAAATTTATACGTTCTAACTTCGATTTAAATAAATTTTAGTCGTTATTATTTAAAATATATCATTTTAAATATTCAAAATCCATTAAAATAGCTAAAATAAAAAATTTAAATTAGTTCAGAAATTCCGGGTTGTTACAAAAAAGTCACTAGTGCTACCATCACTCACTTTGGGATTTACCCTATCTGTAAGGGACCGCTCCCTTTAAGCCTACAATACAGATGCTCTACAAGATTCAACCTATCGTGGCTGAGACCCAACGAAGCCAATGTATCAAAGGAAAAAGGATTAAATATTCCTAAAACAGTTAAGAGAGGTTGAAAGCACTAAAGATATATAAAATCTTTCTTTCACCAACTCTTGCCTTTTCCTTGACCTTCCCCATAATCCTTTAGACATTAGTATACTCATGTTGATCTTTTACTTGCCATCCTTATATTCACCTTTTTTGGAAGCTCCCTAATTAATTGGTTACCAAAAACGTATATAAAATCTATTTCCATAGTGTCAAAAAATATATTTTATAGAAACTCCAAAATATAACTCGATTAACTCAAATCAATTAACCCTAACTCCATTACCTTTAACTCGATTAACTTTAATTCATTAACTCTTATCACTTAACTCCTTTCAAATAAACAATATTCGATTAACTCCTTTCGAATAAACTTTATTCGATAACTAATTTAACTCCGTTCGAATAAACTATATTCGATTAACTCCTTTAACTCTATTCGAATAAACTATATTTGATTAACTCCTTTAACTCTATTCGAATAAACTATATTTGATTAACTCCTTTAACTCTATTCGAATAACTAATATTCGACTAACTCTTATTCGAATAACTAACATTCGATTAACTCTTTTCAAATAACTAATATTTGATTAACTGTCTTTCGAATAACTAATATTCGATTAACTCTCTTTCGAATAACCAATATTCGATTAAATCTCTTTCAAATAACCAATATATGATAACTCTCTTTCGAATAACCAATATTTGATAACTCTCTTTCGAATAACCAATATTCGATTAACTCTCTTCGAATAACCAATATTCGATTAACTCTCTTCGAATAACTAATATTCGATCAACTCTCTTCGAATAACTAATATTCGATTAACTCTCTTCGAATAACCAATATTCGATAACTCTGAAACGACCCGAACTTCCATACCCTTTGAGTCGACTAATCATACTACACGTCCAACCCAAATTGCACAGAAATACGAATCATTTTTAGAAAGAAGTTAGAGGATGAGAAATAGAAAGAAAGAAATATTAGAATAGAAGAAAAAACGAAGAACACTAAACTCACAGCGGAACGAATAAAATATATTAGATAACATAAACTTTGAAGCACAAATCAGTATTTGTATATACATACCTTCATCAGAGCACACGGCTATTTCTGGAACAGTTATAAACTCCTGTTTCCAAATACAACATAGCACACAGCGGAAAATATAATAGTCTATATCTAACTGGTGAAGCCTCCTGCTTCGATCTCCTCCAAGTGAATCTGAAAAATCCCGACTACTTGACTGCCCGTACAAATTTGGGCACCCAAGAGTTTAGGGAAACAAACAAAATAAACTCTGGGTCAGTCATGGGAATGGTGTGAGTAAACTCCAACCATTTGTTTAACTTTCAAAAAATCCTTTCGAAAGAAACGATAATCGTAAGACTGATCCACACATAAACACGGATGGTTTTTACCTTACGATAACCCAAAACATTTGATATCAAAATCTGGTGATATTATAATAGTGTCTAAATCAAATAAATAGAAATCTAGCGGAACGCTTGCATCTCATGCTCCATATATATTATTAAATCAAAAACCGCAAGGCGCTTATTGGAGATTGGATTTCCAAAATGACAAGGTATGGGACCACCTTCCGATAGTGTATCTCTAGAGGCAAATACACTGGGTTCAACAAGAACGTCTTGCAACCCGACCCACACATGACCGACCACTCATTTCGCTTGAGTGTATCGAATGTATATCACCAACGGTTGGGATCAGCAACCGTCTCCCGAAAGGGACAGCATCGATAGATTAAAGAACAAATGGAATTTCTCTAGATAGGTGATTATACATCCTAATGGGTGCGACCCACATAGCCATGTTGCCTGCCCGATTTTTATCTATTCCGGGTTGTGAGGCTTGAGGTTTGAATTGTCTTCCAGAACATCTGGCTACCATTCACTTTGAATGCCACAACGTCAAATCCATCGGAAATCACTAATTGATTCCCACAATGATACTCAATTTGTTAGGCTAAAGAAGTTTCCCTTCTATGCCACCAACTTCATACGTTTGAAGGAATCAACGTACGTAATCCCTTTGGAAATACTCTGTCAAACACTCATCCATACAAGTTGTCCTGGGTCTGGACAAACCGAAGGCACCATCCTGTAACAGGATAGCCCTTGCATAACTCCGTCTTCAATTTTTTTCATCATAAGATGATTCATAACGCTTATATCAATACAGAGTGGTTTTCAGATATTAAATCTGATCCCGGTCTCTCCATATTGATAACGAAGGTATAAAATAAATCAAAAACCTTGATAGTTGGTGATTTAACTATCAAAGAAACATCCATACAATCAATGGTCCTATTTCCAATTGGAAATTTCTACTGATCAAGCATCAACAACATTTGGCCCCTTTTAATTTAAATTTTCTTATTAAATTATCATTTCCAATTCCTGTCTCTTAATTCCTCGTTGGCAATTCATTTCATTTTCTATGTGTAGAAAATATCCCTCCTTTTATTTGGGAAAACATTTCAAATTAACGCGATGTTATAAAACATCGTTATTATAACTCAACCCACTAATCATTTATTAGCTAACCATATTGCTTAACCAAATTCCACCAACGAACCTTAATCATTCCTCCATCGATCATGAAGTCAATCAAGTTGGGGTATATTTACCTCTCAGACCTTAATTGAACCACATTCTCAACTTTGAAATAGTCAAAGCTCACAAATTTAAACAACACATCGCTTACGCGACTCTCAGATTCGATCTAAGAACACACCTCCTTTTCATAAAAATATTGATTATAACGGTAGTGTTATAATCGCTGTCTCCAAATATTTGATTTATAAAACATTGCTTTTAACAACAGCGTTACAACCGTTGTCTAGAATTATAGAACATTTATTATAACCATAGCGGTAAGATCGCATTATAACGACAGCGTTAAAATCGCTGTTTAGAATTTACAAAACATTTATTATAGCAGTAGTGTTATAATCGCTGTATAAATTTACAAAACCATTTATTATAACGGCAGCGTTAAAAATCGTTGTTTCCAAATATAATTTGTACTTATAATTTCAATAAATTAAATTAATAAGTAAACAGATAAATAATTAAATTTGATTCAAACCAGAAGTAAAAATACTACTTCCCTCAATTCAATGTAATCGAATTTCCAACAAATAACTCTCATTCGAATACTCTATATTCGATTCATATTCCGAACTTCAATTTAAATCTATCATTTTAGTTAACTCAATTTCACTGATAACTATACCCATTTGCAAACTGTTTGCTTTCAAATTGTTTATTCACTCCCAAATATAATTATCATTCCTTAATTGAAATCTAGACTAGTTTATCAGCTCAACCTATTTTTTATTGGAAAATACCAATTCAGATTCAAATCGAGTTACGTTATAACTCTCTGTCATATTTATAAAAACAACTCAAATTTTCTTTTAAAATATATATACAACTATACATTTCATAACATCTGAAAGCAAATATATTTGATTTCTACAAATTCTCTTCTCGTTCAATGATTCTAATAAAAATAACAATAACTTATCTCAAAACATATAATTTTATTTAAATAGCCATAACCATTTAAGTATTAGTTCTTAACATATTTTATTTTAATTATAGATTCACACTAGACAGAGTTTAAATATGTTTTCTAAAATAAACCATTTTTATAATATTCATCATAGTCGAATTCCAAATATAAATCACTAAGGATTTACTTCAATTTATTTTACATTCCAACTTTGGGATAAAACCCATCATTTCCTTCTGAAAATAATTCCTCGTTTCCCTTATTCAAATTTCCATTTGAATTTATTTTTCCCAACTCAAATCTCTTCTATAATTACTGCGTTTAAATTCCACTTCCAATATCGGTGTCAACTACTTTCCACTTTAATTATACAAAATCAACTTGAATTTATATTTTAATTTATCCTATGATAAACATGTATTTAAATTATAAACATCGTTATAATCAACTTCTGGTTTAATCCACTTAACAAGTTCCTATTTCCAGTTCATTTGAAATCTAATTTTTATTTTGAAAAATAAAATTCTTTTTTAAAATCCCATACCCCTTCTCTACATCTGAATTATTTTACGGTATTTAAAATACCAAATTTCTAGGGTCAGGGAATTCAACACAACATAATTTATCACAGTAAACAATAATATAAATGTTGAGGAACCCAGTTGCGTCCCTCTAACCTGTTTCCCTGCATCCACAGATGTTAATCAGCATCAATAATATTATTTCACATCAATATGAAATATCATAATTAATCATCGATCAACAATGTAATCATATCAACCAATTCTATCAACCATTTCAACCAAGCAACCATTTCACAGTATAAAAATCAATTTAAAATTCGTTTATATAAAAATATAAACGAAGCAGAGTTGGTGAGTTTACTCACCTCGTTTTGCAGTTGATGGTATGCTTTTTATTTTGCTTACAATCAAGCCGGTATTTGATTTTATCACGAAATTTCCATAGCTCGGTTCTCATCCATATCAGTTCCACAATATGGACCATGTTGCTATGATTCCATCTTGATCGGTTTCGTCTAGTTCCTGGTTAACATGTTAATTCTGACCACCACCGCCTGCTTCACCATGATACCCCATTATGAAAGTGACCCTCAATGCTGTGCCAAAATTTGTAGCTAAGCAAAATCCGTCCCAAAAAAATGATTCCCCTTGTAAACTTCTTCTCCACTTAAAAACCATTTGCCAAATACTTCCTTCACCAGACCAAACTAAACCATCTCTAACTATTTCATCTCCACAAACTGCTTCTACAAATTCCATTTCACACTTTCATCTCGCCAATCGTTCATCCCCTTCCTTTGGAACTCCCAGTACATATATTCAATTTCACGCCCACTCAAATGACCGAATTCCCATCCCTTCCTCACTCCATTTAGTCACACCAAACTCCACACCAAACTCCTTCGCGTTGACCCTACTCCACACAGCAAGTACCAGAGCGTGCCCTCATAAACTCGAAACCCCTCAATACAAAATTCATCACCACATTCTTCAGCTCCATGAGCACTCGGAACCCCTCCCTTATCCCTAGACTTGAACACCCAGGTAGGAACCCGAACCCCGTTTCACTATCGCAACTAACTCGAACCCTATGCCGGTCGCGAGATCACCCAGTTCCGCCCTTGGCAACGATAAGCCGATGCCTAGTTCCACCTTTTCGTGATTTTGTTCTGTATTGAATTTTGCTTTCTAAGATTTGGATATTGAATTTCGATTTTATAAAAATATTTCTCTCATCGAAATTCTGGGCTGTATTTGAAATAACGAGAAATTGAAATGAGAATTGCGAATTTGGTTTGGATCTGAGAAAATTAGAGAGCAAAAAGGACACCAGTATTTAAAAGAGATGAAAGTTTGGTGGTCACGGCAAACCAATACCTTGGTATGCACGGCAGTAGTTGGTTTGGGCATCACGGAATTGAAATCGTGGAGAACACGTCGTCTAAAGATTGGCCCTCACATTGTTCTTTCTTTGTTTATAATAAACACTGTCGATTTCTTACATGGTAGCCAATTCTTACTGGTCCCTGACATAGGTTGTAAATCATATTTAATTCGTACTCCCCTGTTGGTTTAGTCTTACATATCAGGAGTGAACGTCCATTTAGTATGCAAAAGAAATATTAGTGTAACTTAGAAGATAGAATAGAACAACTGTGCGTATATATACATATATAAATTTAATATTATAACGAAACTTCGCGGTGAAGTATCAAGTAAAACAAATCACAGTCGACTTCTGTTTACTGATAAAAAGGCTAATCTTGGTGTAAAAAGGTATTATGAACCCAATGGGACAAGTTTTGTCAAATTCCGACATCGTTTGAAAAAAAATCCTTTATAAAACCAGAAATAAACAGGCGTTTAAATTTTTCACGATCACCAGATAAATCAAAACAACTTGAAACTTTGAAATTTTACAATAATTTATCGATACGAACCCAACGGCACTAGTTTCGTCGCATTCTGAGACTGTTCTCCCGGTAGGCATTTTTACGCGCACCGCAATACCATTTCGAACACCAAATTACACGATCTCCAAAAATAACAAACTATATACCTATTCTGACTCTAATCGATGATAAGAACTCAACGGAATTGGTTTCGCGGCCTAATTCGATCGTCTGCTCAGGTTACTCTAAAATATCGTTTCATTAAATAAATTCTTTATAAATTCTTATATATAATTCAAATAAAATATTAAAATCAAATTTAAATATTCATAATTCAACGACTAAAAATCCGAGTCGTTACAAACTCTCTTTCGAATAACTAATATTCGATTAACTCTCTTTTCTCTATTCGAATAAACTATATTCGATTAACTCCTTTAATTCTACTCGAATAAACTATATTCGATTAACTCCTTCAATTCTATTCAAATAAACTACATTCGATTAACTCCTTCAATTCTATTCGAATAAACTATATTCGATTAACTCCTTCCGAATAACTAATATTCGATTACTCCTTTCGAATAACTATATTCGACAACTCTACTTCGAATAACTCTTATTTGATTAATTCTCTTTCGAATAACTATATTTGATAACTCTAATTGATTAACACTATTCGATTAACTCTAATCATTAACTCTAATTGATTAACACTATTCGATTAACTCTAATCGATAACTCTATTTGATTAACTCTATTCAATTAACTCTAATCGATAACTCTTTTATACCTCGTTAATTCCCTTTTATAATCCTATTTATTTTCCAAATAATTATTCCTTTTATAATTTTATTTATTTAACAAATAAATCCATTTTGATAATTCTATTTAATTTATAAAATATTTCCTTTTTATATAAAATCCATTGATTTTATAAATAATTCCTTTTATATAAAATCCATTGATTTTATAAGTAATTCCTTTTATTTTCCAATTATTTCCTTTTCTATTTGTTTTACAAATATTTCCTCTTTTATTCTATTTATTTTACAAATAAATATTCCTTTTCAATTCTGTTTATTTAACAAATAAATATTTCTTTTCAATTCTATTTGTAAATGTTTCACAAATATTTCCTTTTTCAATTCTATTTGTAAATATTTCACAAATATTTCCTTTTCCAATTCTATTTGTAAATGTTTTACAAGTATTTCCTTTTTCAATTCTATTTGTAAATGTTTTACAAATGTTTCCTTTTCTATTTGTTTTACAAATATTTCTTTTTATAACTCCTTTGATTTTATAATTGTTTTCTTTTATAAAATCCTTTTCCTTTTATATATAAAATCCACTGATTTTATATAAATAATTTATTTTGAAAATACACTTTGAAAATCCACTTTTCTATATCCCAGTATTTCTTACGGTATTTAAAAATACCAATTCACAATGATTGATATCATTCAAACACACATAATCAACAATAGATTATATCACATCATATATCACCATATTTGAAAAACAGTAAAATAAATGTTGAGGAATCCAGTTGGATTCCTCCAACCTGTTTCCCCACATCCACAGATGTTAACCAATATAATTAACATCGATTTCATTTCAATATGAAATATTCTGATAAACAAAATCAATGTTTGATTAACAATTTATATATATATATATATATATATATATATATATATATATCGTTATCTATAATTTCAAACAATCAATCAGTAATTCAATCAAACAGTCAACACACAGATATCAATCATCATTTATCAGTTCTAAAACACGTTATAAAAATATGAACTGATAGAGTTGGTGAGTTTTACTCACATTGGACGATCATCATTAAATAACGATAACTATCGCTTGATTCAGACAGACAATTTATTTCGCTATAAATTGTAACGAGCTCCAATCCACTCCCAGTCAGTTCCATAGTGTAGTCGTCGTCCATATGATCCTGACGGATCTTGTTTTACTGAATTTCGATCATGTATGAGTAAGATATTTAATTTACAAATTTATAAACATTTATGGTTATTAACTAAATTAAATAAATTAACAATTACCCTTTCTAACCAAGATTAGGCTGTTTTGAATAATCCCTCATTACCCTTCTTCTATGCAGCAACAGCAACCGACCTTCTTCCTCACCATTGTCGTATTTCATTCAGTCCATATCCCATCATTACTTAATTAAAACTCAAATGAAAATTTCCAGACTTCATCCCTTCACATTCCCTTCCGAAACAGTACATCCCCATACCAAACGTGTTCAACTCGATGCCTTCTTCCTCAAAATGCCAGGATCGAATCCCCTATAACAACTCTCCACCATTTCGCACTTTGCTTCCCTCGTTCATCTCTTGTTCTTCACACAATGGTGCCAAACCCTCACCAACGAACTCATCTTCACTTTCTCCTTCGAAAGCACCCACCAAGGCTCCACTCGCAACCCTACCTTGCATCGCGACACCCAGTGTACAAGCCCTCAGTACAGTAATTCCATCGACATAAATTGGTGCGGAATTCCCTAAAATTTAGTGTAGAGGTGCGAAATCATCTCAGCAATACAACTACAACAATGAATTCACGAAACTAAACTCCAAAACCCCAAATTCACTAACCCTAGCTCGCGCTGGGTTCTTATCATCAACACAGACAAGCTTCAAACTCAGAATAAGGTACATGGAAATGAAAAGCAACTCAAGATGAACTCAAAAACATATATCTGCTGATTTTAGGAATTTTACTTTGATTTTCTGTGATTTATGGAAGTTGCGATTTTGTTTTGCTGAAAGAAACCAGCGACGGATTTTTGTTGACCAGAAGAAGTGAAGTATTAGGTTTAGAGAGTTCGTGGGGATATTAATAGAGAGAAAATATATTTTTATATTCAATTTTTATATCCATTTTTAACAAACCACTATTTATTTTTGTTGTTAAAAATCCCTGTGATCACATATGATATTCAAAAATCATGAAAACGGGCATGCACCTTCAGTTCGACATTACGGAACCAACGAAACTGGTTTCGTCGAATTCCGACACCGTTTGCTCACACAGCGTATTTTTAACCGTCAAAATATTGACTATTTCTCACATTAAAAATCTGTACGACCACACAGTGACTTCAAAATTCACGGAAATTGAGATCTAGCAATAATCTCATGTTGTGGATCCAACAAAATTAGTTTCGTCGAAAACGGAGTTCATTTGAAAAAATGGCTATTTTTAAAGCTCTAAATAAACCCTTTTTAAATATATAAATATAATTAAAAATAATTAAGTTAAATATAAATAAATTTGTATTATCGTATATATTCACAACAAAATACCGTATAGCTCCAATTGGATTTATAACCTGATATCCAAATCCCGGTTGAATCGATATTCAATTTATATTGAAAAATCCTTTTATAATATATATAAATCGCTACAAATTATAAAGGAATTCCATAGCGACTTTTCGAAAATTTGATTTGGACATAAATCAAAATCTACACAATGAAATCCCGATTTTTCTCTTCCATTAGAAAAATATACTTCACCAGCACCAAACGTTTCTTGTTTCACATAAATCCGATTTAAAACGGATTCTGTATATTCAATTGAAGTTCGAATTGCCAAATACGGAACTGCCATGCCATTTCAAGGTCGATTATAATTATAATATAAATTATACGTTCAGCTATCGTTCAAATAATATATTCGTTATTCTAATTCAAATCCTAAGCTGAATTAAATATTATAAATTGTCCAGTTCACATTATATTGTCAATTCACTATTTGACTATTTCAGAATTAAATATATTATTCTATTATTTAATTTAATTAAAGATTCACTATTATTTAATTCTATGACCATTCAAATCTCTAAATCACTATTTATATAATTAAATAAATTAATTATTATATCGTTAAAATACGGGTTGTTACATTCTTCCCCACTTAAAATAATTTCGTCCCCGAAGTTGCTAAGGTAGAAAACAAACCCTATTAACCGGGTTAAAATTATTTGTTTACTTATCATCTTCAATTTCACTGAACCAATTAATTTCAATTAAAATATTAATTAATTCTTATCAACGAAAATTTTCAATAATTCTGAATTTTTTCTAACTCTCTAAATTTTCGAAAAATTTCGTCAGCACCTCCTTTGTATTGGTCAATCGGTATAACTACAACTCACCTCTCTGGGCCATCTCCAACCTAAAAGAAAATCAAACAGCCAAGCGGCTTGCCAATTCGGCTTATAAATCTCATGCTTATACCAAATATAAACTTGTACCTTTTTGTCGGCCGTATCAACTTTATCACTTTCACTTGTTTCCAATCCAACATATACCAATGTCATCTCAACCAATTTCCAATCAATATCTATTCAACACAGTTATTCGCTTATATCCAAACCAAATCCTCTGCTTATACCAACCAAATTCCATTTCAAATTCCTATATCACCAATCCAATTTTTCTCGATACCATTATAATCCAATTCAATTCAATTACCACTGAACTGCCTTTATTTCAATTTCAAATTTGCTTTCACAAATTTCTATTTAATTTGTTTTTATTTCAAATAATCTATTTCTGGGAGTTTCAAATAGCTTAGCCTTTCCAAAAATCAAATATCCTTTTCTGGAATTTCAATAAAACTTGTTTTTTCTCAAAATAATTCAAAAACAAAATCCTTGGTAGTAATCCGTCACTTAGCAATCGAAAATGAACACTGATGATGCAGCTGTCATCATCAGAATTTATTTTCCAGCGATCGAAGTGAGTTCAATACTATATCACTTTTCAAAACCATTTCTAAACATTTCCATTTTGAAATCAATTCAAAATACCGTTTTCAATGCTTGCAAAACAATTTAAAATCTCCTAGGCTTTTAAAATTCACGTATATTTAATCCAAATCCATTTACAAACACTTTTTTCAAATTTCCAGAGTTTTAATTTCAATTCTAATTTAAATTTCAGATTTAATTCACTTCGTAATGCTTATACGAATTTTATTTGGTTATATATATATATAACATTCTCAATTATACGATTGTAATAATAACAAACACGTCCAATATACTATATTCATTCCAATATAAATCCTTTATATCAAAATATAATTTGGGTAAAATTATTTCGTTTACCTTTTTTTCAAAACATACAGTGTTGGTTCATCGCATTCGAGTGTTTATAAATCTCTACCGATACAGTGGATCAAACTGATCGACAAAAATTCATAAACTACTCAACCAATGAATCTCCACAATATTAAATAATTTTTTATATCAATAACAAATACATTCACTCGTTATATACACTAAACTCAATCTAGGTATTACTAATCCCATCTCTACTGAGTCACGCCACAGGACCAAGGTAATTACTTAACCTTAAGCTCTGATACCAACTGTAGCGTCCCGAAATTCCGGTATAATTTGAGTTGACCAAATAACACAACTCCAACCAAAATTACACTGGAAACCAGAAAACTAATAGAAAAAAAACAGAAGGTGAGAATAGATAAGATAGAAACTTAGAATATAAGAAGAAGAAGAACATACAACATCAGATTAAACATGAATCTCACAGCGGAACGAACAATATATAATTGATACATATCTTTGAAATAAAATCAGTATATGTATACAGTAACATTATCAGAGTGTAACACTTACATCACAGCGGAAATAAACAATAGCTATAAAAATGATGTTGAAGCCTCCTGCTCCAGCTCCTTCTAGTGCATCTGTAAATCCCGACTACTTGACTGCTCGTACAAATTTGAGCACCCAAGAGTTTAGGGAAAACAAAACAAAACAAACTCCGGGTCAGTCATGGGACTGGTATGAGTAAACAATTTAAAATAGTTTGGGAAAATAACGATATCTCATAAGACCACGCCGTATAACGGAACGGGTTTTTCCCTTATGAGAATCCAAATCAATTAAACTTTCAAAATCCTTTTGAAAGAAATGATAAACTATATATCGAAATTCTTTTGATATTATAATAATATCTATCAACACTACTAAATAATCATCTAGTAGAAACGCTTTCATCTCATGTTCTACATATATAGTATACAATCAAAACCGTGAGCACTTATTTGATAATGGATTACCAACTATGAAAAGGTATGGAACCACCTTCCGATAGTGTACCTCTAGAGAGGAATACGCTGGGTTCAACAAGAACATCTTGCAACTCGGCCACACATGACCGACCACTCATTTCGCTTGAGTGTATCGAATGTATATCACCAACGGTTGGGATTAGCAACCGTTTCCCGAATGGGACAGCATCGACAATAGATTATAGAATGAAATGAATATCTCTAGATGGGTGATAATACACTCTACTTGGCAGCCAACCACTTAGCCATGCTGCCTGCCCGATTTTTGTCATTTCTCGGTTGTGAGGTTAGAGGCCACGCTTATTTCTTACAGATCACACATTTATTTACTTTGAATGTCACATCGTCATACCCGCCAAATCACAAATTGATTTCCCCAAAAATACAATGGGTATACAGCTAAGAGAAACAAATTCCTCCGCCACCAAACGTAGATACGTTTGAAGAGATCAACTTACGCGATCTATTAAATATACTCTGTCAGACATTCTTCAATACAGGTTGTCCTGGGACTGGACAAACCGAAGGCACTATTCTGTAAACAGGACAGCCCTTGCATAACTCCGTCTTCAATTATCTTCATCATATTTGATCACAACGCTAACGCCCATACAGAGTGGTTTTCAGATAAGAATCTGATCCCGGTCTCTCCGTATCGACGACAGAAAAATGGTCAAAAAACTTCGATATTCGGTGAGTTAACTATCAAAGAAAAACACGTGTACAAACAAAGATATTATTTCCAGATGGAAATTCTATCGATCAATCATCATTTAACGTTTGTCTCTTTAGTTTATTTTTCATCTCCTGTTTCCATATATTCAACATTTCTTATTTTCTAAATTTAGAAAATATACATTATTAATCATTGGAAAACATTTCCATCTCTTTTCACATATCACTGTCATTCCAGTATTCTTTACCATCCAACATTTCATTTTCTAAGATTAGAAAATATCTTTGATTATATTTTGAAAATGTTTCCAAAACTTATTCATTGGAATTAAACAGATGTTTAAATAAAACATCGCTATGTCAACTCAATCCATTACCTGATTAGCTAAATCCACTTAACCAAACTTCACTATAGAACCTTAACCATTCCTTAATTAAAAATGGAGTCAATCAAGTTGGGGTATAACTACCTCTCAGACCTTAACTGAACAACATTTCTAATTTCGAAAATAGACAAAGTTCACCTTCTAAATCTTTAACAAACTTCCTTATGTAACTCTCGGATGCTATTTACGAATCCACTTCCTTATTGAAAACACCGATTATAACTATAGCGTTATAATCCCTACTTCTGAAATATCTAACTCCAAAATATAACTCGATTAACTCAAATCAGTTAACCCTAACTCCATTAACTTTAACTCGATTAACTTTAATTCATTAACTCTTATCACTTTAACTCTTTTCGAATAAACTATATTCGATTAACTCCTTTCGAATAAACTATATTCGATAGCTAATTTAACTCTATTCGAATAAACTATATTAGATTAATCCTTTAATTCTATTCGAATAAACTATATTTGATTAACTCCTTTAACTCTATTCGAATAAACTATATTTGATTAACTCCTTTAACTCTATTCGAATAACTAATATTCGACTAACTCTTATTCGAATAACTAACATTCAATTAACTCTTTTCGAATAACTAATATTCGATTAACTCTCTTTTCGAATAACTAATATTCGATTAACTCTCTTTCAAATAACCAATATTCGATTAACTCTCTTTTGAATAACCAATATTCGATAACTCTCTTTCGAACAACCAATATTCGATAACTCTCTTTCAAACAACCAATATTCGATTAACTCTCTTCGAATAACCAATATTCAATTAACTCTCTTCGAATAAACAATATTCGATTAACTCTCTACGAATAACTAATATTCGATTAACTCTCTTCGAGTAACCAATATTCGATAACTCTCTTTCGAATAACTAATATTTGATTAACTCTTTTTTCTCTATTCGAGTAAACTATATTCGATTAACTCCTTTAATTCTATTCGAATAAACTATATTCGATTAACTCCTTCAATTATATTCGAATAAATTATATTCGATTAGCTCCTTCAATTCTATTTGAATAAACTATATTCGATTAACTCCTTCCGAATAACTAATATTCGATTACTCCTTTTGAATAACTATATTCGATAACTCTACTTCGAATAACTCTAATTCTATTAATTCTCTTTCGAATAACTATATTCGTTAACTCTAATTGATTAACACTATTCGATTAACTCTAATCGATAACTCTAATTGATAACTCGAATTGATTAACACTATTCGATTAACTCTAATCGATAACTCTATTTGATTAACTCTATTCAATTAACTCTGATCGATAACTCTTTTATATCTCGTTAATTCCCTTTTATAATCCTATTTATTTTCCAAATAAATATTCCTTTTATAATTTTATTTATTTAACAAATAAATCCCTTTTGATAATTCTATTTATTTTATAAAATAATTCCTTTTTATATAAAATCCATTGATTTTATAACTAATTCCTTTATATAAAATCCATTGATTTTATAAGTAATACCTTTTATTTTCCAACTATTTCCTTTTCCATTTGCTTTACAAATATTTCCACTTTTATTCTATTTATTTTACAAATAAATATTCCTTTTCAATTCTATTTGTAAATGTTTCACAAATATTTCCTTTTTCAATTCTATTTGTAAATGTTTCACAAATTTTTCCCTTTTCAATACTATTTGTAAATGTTTTACAAATATTTCCTTTTTCAATTCTATTTGTAAATGTTTTACAAATGTTTCCTTTTTCTATTTGTTTTACAAATATTTCTTTTTATAACTCCTTTGATTTTATAATTGTTTTCTTTTATAAAATCCTTTTCCTTTTATATATAAAATCCACTGATTTTTATATAAATAATTTATTTTCAAAATACACTTTGAAAATCCCCTTTTCTATATCCCAGTATTTCTTAAGGTATTTAAAATACCAATTCACAATGATCGATATCATTCAAACACATATAATCAACAACAGATTATATCAGATCATATATCACCATATATGAAAAACAGTAAAATAAATGTTGAGGAATCCAGTTGGATTCCTTCGACCTGTTTCCCTGCATCCACCGATGTTAACCAATATAATTAACATCGATTTCATTTCAATGTGAAATATTCTGATAAACAGAATCAATGTTTGATTAACGATTTATATATATATATCTTGTTATCTGTAATTTCAAACAATCAATTAGCAATTCAATCAAACAGTCAACACACCGATATCAATCATCTTTTATCAGTTCTAAAAACACGTTATAAAAATATGAACTGATAGAGTTGGTGAGTTTTACTCACATTGGACGATCATCGTTAAATAACGATAATTATCGCTTGATTCAGACGGATAATTTATTTCGTTATAAATTGTAACGAGCTCCAATCCACTACCAGTCAGTTCCATGGTGTAGTCGTCGTCTATACGATCCCAATGGATCTTGTTTTACTGGATTTCGATCACGTATGGGTAAGATATTTAATTTACAAATTTACAAACATTTATGTTTATTAACTAAATTAAGTAAATTAACAATAACCTTAATTACCCTTTTTAAACAAGATTAGGCCGTTTTGAATAATCCCTCATTACCCTTCTTCTACGCAGCAACAGGAACCGACCTTCTTCCTTAACATTGCCTTATTTAATTCGATCCAAATCCCATCATTACTTAATTAAAACTCAAATGAAAATTTCCAGACTTCATCCCTTCACATTCCCTTCCGAAACAGTACATACTCATACCAAACGTGCTCAACTCGATGCCTTCTTCCTCAAAATGCCAGGATCGAATCCCCTGTAACAACTCTCCCCCATTTCGCACTTTTCTTCCCTCGTTCATCCCCTATTCTTCACGCAATGGAGCCAACCCCTCACCAACGAACTCATCTTCACTTTCTCCTTCGAAAGCACCAACCAAGGCTCCACTCGCAACCCTACCTTGCATCGCGACACCCAGCGTATAAGCCCTCTATATAGTAATTCCATCAACATAAATTGGTGCGGAATTCCTAAAATTTAGTGTAGAGGTATGAAATCATCTCAGCAATCCAATTACAACAATGAATTCACGAAACTAAACTCCAAAACCCCAAACTCACTAACCCTAGCTCGTGTTGGGTTCTTATCATAGCCACAGACAAGGTTCGAACTTATAATAAGGTATACGGAAATGAAGAGAAACTCAAAATGAACTCAAAAACATATATCTGCTAATTTTAGGAATTTTACTTTGATTTTTTGTGATTTATGGAAGTTGCGATTTTGTTTTGCTGAAAGAAACCTGCGGCGGATTTTTGTTGACCAGAAGAAGTGAAGTATTAGGTTTAGAGAGTTTGTGGGGATATTTATAGAGAGAAAATATATTTTTATATTTGAATTTTATATCCATTTTTAACCTCGCTATTTATTTTTGTTGTTAGAAATCCCTGTGATCACATATGATATTCAAAAATCACGAAAATGGACATGCACCTTCAGTTCGACATTACGGACCCAACGAAACTGGTTTCGTCGAATTCCGACTCCGTTTGCTCACACAGCGTATTTTTAACCGTCGAAATACTTACTGTTTTTCACATTAAAAATCCGTACGACTACACAGTGACTTCAAAAATCACGGAAATTGAAATCTAGCAATAATTTAATATTGCGGATCCAACAAAATTAGTTTCGTCGAAAACGGAGGTCTTTTGCAAAATTGCTATTTTTAAAGCTCTAAATAAACCCTTTTTAAATATATAAATATAATCAAAAATAATTAAATTAAATATAGATAAATTTATATTATCGTATATATTCACAACAGAATATCATATAGCTCTAATTGGATTTATAACTCGATATCCAAAACCCGGTTGAATCGATATTCAATTTATATTGAAAAATCCTTTTATAATATAAATAAATCGCTATAAATTATAAAGGAATTCCATAGCGACTTTTCAAAAATTTTATTTGGACATAAATCAAAATCTACACAATGAAATCCCGATTTTTCTCCTTCATTAGAAAAATATACTTCACTAGCTCCGAACATTTCTTGTTTCATAGAAATCCGATTTAAAACGGATTTTGTATATTCAATTGAAGTTCGAATCGCCAAATAGCGAACTGTCGCTCCATTTTAAGCTCGATTATAATTATAATATAAATTATACGTTTAACTGTCGTTCAAATAATATATTCGTTATTCTAATTCAAATCCTAAGCTGAATTAAATATTATAAATTGTCCATTTCACATTATATTGTCAATTCACTATTTCCGACTATTTCAGAATTAAATAGATTATTCTATTATTTAATTTAATTAAATATTCACTATTATTTAATTCTACGGCCATTTAAATCTCTAAATCACTATTTATATAATTAAATAAATTAATTGTTATATCGCTAAAATATGGGTCGTTACAATGTTTAACCAAACTATGGAAATACACCCCTTTCTATAATCAATTAATCTAGGTTTTCTTATCTTCCAAACTATCCGTTTTACCATTAAACTAATAAGGTAGGTCCATCCAAGATTAACCCTTGTTATCATTTGTCTAGCAACAAGTTCTTCTCTTTTTTTCCATCGAATCTCCCCAACTGCTAAGCTAAACAGGTTTGTCCATTATTCAAATTTTCAACCAATAAGGAAATCTTAGATAGAATGACTTATAGTTCGAATAAAAAGATAAAGATCTAGAAAGATTCAAAGGAAGGTTGTAACTGACAATAGGGGATATTTTATTTTCAAAAGTAACTTTTGATTTCTGAAAAATGCATTTTCTTTTGAAAATTCTTTCTTTTAAAACAAAACTTTGATGATCTTGGAAACCTTAGGTTCTTGTACCAAATGTAACACCCCACATTCCTTAATGTCACCCGTATGGGGATTTCATTAAGAAAGTATGGAGTATTGTCGGTATAAGGACAGAAAATATCACAGAGACTAAGGTTTCATAAGACATAAAACTATAATTTATAGCGGAAGAAGACTTTCATTTTATCAAACAGTTACAAAGATCATGTCTCAAAAACCTCAGTCAAAAAACAACATCAGAGTAAAATAAATATTATCTCCAAATATAGTCAAAAAGATACAACCTAACCTTCGAAAGAAGATACGCAAAGTTCCAACTTGTAGAACCACATCATGACAATGCAAACAAAGAAATCAGAGCTATACACTTTCTTCCATAAGCCTGGGGGAAAGAAAGAGAAAGGAAGAAAGGAAATGGGTCAGACATAAAGCCTGGTGAGCTGCTGGGATTAACAACCCGACTTACTAAGTTAAGTAAAACAGATAAACAGTAGTTCTAGCAACATAAAAGGATAAGTGTCTAAAGGTAAACAATAGCCGATATGAACTGATAACAAGGACTAGCTTAATCTTATAAACATACAATGATGATAACAACAATACTAGATTTCAGATCAGGTAGGTTGACTGTTTTGCACTTTAACTAGAATATCAGGATTATACCACAGAAATATAATGGTAGCTTTAGATGTACTTCTAGTTACATAACGAGTTTTACTCCAAACAAAAATAACAAGTACCCTAGCAGAAATAACAGGTGTTACCCTAATAGAAATAACGGTACCTAAACTTGCAAGACTAGATGTACCATAATTACTACCTCCAAGCGATCGACACCCTAACACGTAAATACCTCGTGTCCGCCCCAACGTAGGGTGTATCACTTTCTAAAGTGGCAACCTGCAGACGGACATAGACCTATTTATAGGTGCTACAATGGCTTATTTTTCCAGGCAGGCCGGACCCATGCACGCACATGACCCCGTTGGAACGCGCCATCAAACATCCCTCCCTAGATGAACCTCTTACAATTAGTTCAGCAAGCGTGCCATGACCCCTACCTAGTGCAGGGTCCCCATTTAATACCAGAATGAGTTACTGACTAATATGGGTCCCACACAGCAGATGACACAAGTCAAACCCCTAAACTTGTGTTCCCAATCAATAGGATTTAAACAGGTTAAGTCTTACAACATAACTCCCACAAATTTAACAGGTTACAGACTAACAGGTTTGTATAACCCCAACAGATGTAATAGGTTAAGTTTTCAGATTAACAGGTTCGCACAACCCCAATAGATTAAACATGTTTTACTAATTAAACCTATAGATTTAACCGATTTAATTAACCCCACAGATTAACAGGTTTCACAGGCTACTTACCATTCATTTACATGTTCCACTTAATCTTCGAATTAAGCCAACAGATTTACAAATCCATACACCCCAAATTTCAGTCATGCCCCAAGTTTCCCTCTTTTATTTTCATTCCCAAATATTCACTAATTTTCCTAATTTCGTTCATATATACGTATCTTATGAGATTGGACTAAGTTCGAAGGTAGCCTGGGCTTATAAAATAAAAAGGAAATAAGGAAGGGCGAAGAACAGAAATAAGCATATAATAACAACTGAACAGAAAAAACACGTGTATGAAAAAATACATGTAATTGTAACAGAACAGTTTAGATATGAATTAATTATATTATCATTCCCCGTTCATTTCAATTCTTATTTTGTTGTAACATCCATTCATTCATTATTTATTTCCAGTTATATACATATATTTATATATATGTCTAGGCACCAGACCTCTCACATTAAGTTGAGTACTTGCGGATGGTGGATTTGATGAGTGGTTCTGGGCAGACTTCTACCACAAGTTGAACTTAACCCCGTCTCTTAAATCCGTTATTTATCGTTATTTACCATTGTCATGAAATAAACATAAACGTTCAATGGATGTTTTCCCAAATTGATATGTTTTCTCAAACTAACATGAACCTCTTTAATGCTAATTAATATAGCATACATATTCCCTTTAATACTAACATGTCCTTTCAAATTAACATATACAACTAATGTTAATTACATGTTTTCAAATAAATGCCTATTGACATATCTGCGAATTTATGCCAAGTAAATGTCCACCTAATCAATGTCATGTTAATATGCCCACAAATCAATGTCAAATGTTCGCCAAATTTATGTCATGTTAATATGTCTATATGTTATGTCAAAATACCATCTTATTCCGCATCATATTAATATCAATTAAATGACATTCCTACTTAATATAAAATTAAGTTTTTCCCATTCATATTTACATATTCTTCCTCTTTCTAATAATCCCTATTTACACAATGTAGATTCTAATATGCCCAGTTTTCACTCTTTAACATTATTCCATACTTTTCAAAAAGGCATATAATATGTAAATAAGAAAAACAGCTGGAAAAGGGATAAGGAGAGATCTACATATATGTAAATTAACTGAAAATGAATAGGCAATTGACAATAATGAATGTATAAGAATAACATTTCTAAACATTGTTAATTTCTGATCCAAAATATATTCACTGTCAATGTTCTTTCTATTTAGGTTACTACAACGATTATTATATCTATTTAACTTGAACTTAGAAGAAATTTAAATAATCATAGTAAACTCACCATAGCCGCAGATCTAGTATAATCTTCTAAAATAATTGTTATAGAAAAAGCATACTTTTATCTTTTCATTGATTACAGGGTTGGAGGTTGGTTACAGATTTTGGATCTTCTTTGTTAATCTAGATTTTAGCAGCATCTCCCCATTTTATCATTTTAATTTAGAATATGTCATTAGAGGCAGAGAGAGGTGAAGAATTATGTGTAGGCAAAATGGGGGAGAGCCCTTTTTTTATAAATTAACAAAGTCAACTCTTAACAATTAGATATTAGGTTTTCCAATATAACCGTACACGCAGTGCTGAGTTGTGAGGACCCGTTTCTTCCCCGTTAAGGAAAGGGCGGATACTTTGAGAACAACATACAAATGAACACAGACGGAAGAACATTTCATTGCTATTACAACAATTCCATCAAATACAAGAATATATAGAGTATAAATGAATAAATTACATTCAATAAATATCAGAGATTACAATAAATTACATAGCAGTGGAAAATAATACAAAGCACAACTGAAGGTGATATACGGATACAGAGCTTTCCGGATATCATTCCAGCTGTAAACCAGGATCCTGTGAATATAAATCTGCAAAACCAAAACTACTAGCTGCCCGTGCGGAAAATAGGGGCACCCAGAGTTTAGGTTAAAACAATAAACTCCAGGTCAGTCATGTGACTGGTGTGAGAACTAAAACAGTTATTTAATTCAATTTTAAAAGAGAGTAATTCAAGGGACCACGCCGTATAACACGGAACGGGTTTCCTCCCAAGAATACCAGTGCATAGAATAAACAGCGCAATGCTTTTTCGAAAAATGAAGCTATTATAAGACCCAGGTCCCATCACACAATGCAACGCAAGCCGGAGGATAGGGTTTTACCTTATAACAGCCAAACATGCTTGATACGTTTAAAACAAACCATTTGATACTATAATAAGTGTATAGTGTCAAAACAATTTCAATCATAAATATAAATCATAGACGGCATGAGTGCCCCATCCCACTATGTCGCCATACTAGGCTCTACAAATAAAGCCGAAATACACGTATTGGAAATTGGATTTCCGTCATGAGTCGAGGCAAGGGGCAAGCTCCTCTCCGCGTTCGAGACACTCTAGCAAATGCCTCGGGGCTACACACTCTGGGCAACCCCTGGATGCTTCAGGGCCGGTCCTCACTAACGTTAGAGGATTATTTATTCTTGAACACACGTTTCCCGGTCCTTACAGACCTATAATCGAGGCGCCTCGCATTCCAACAACCACATAGGTGAAAAGTATATAAATGTCAGGGCTGGTAAGTCACTGACACCACCAAAGCTAGAAAGAAACGCCGTGCTCTCCCTGCAGTCCGTATCCCGTTTTTAACTCATACCGAGGTGTGAGGCTCGCGAATTCACGTTATACACAAAGCTGACACGTAGGCGTGCTTTGATCATCAACCACAAGACTTTGCTTTTCAACAGAAGCCTTGATCATTGCATCTTAGCATGCCACACAGGAAATTCATGCCATGCGACTGATGTCCATCGATATACAATCTCTGAGCTCGTACGTCTCAGAGAAGGGCGTTAAGCAAAAGAATAAATTCTCCGCCGCCAAACAGATGTATATTTAATAGAAATCAATCAACACAGAATAAAATCCAATGTCAGACACACAATCCATTTACAAGTCCGTTCTGGGTCTGAACGAAACCGGAGGCTCTTTCCTCGCAAATCCATCCATCTCCAAGTATGTCTGGACGACCACCAACTATTTCCATCCTCTTGGGTGTACAGACCAATCAGGATCGTCAGTAATTGCCCAAACGATGGGAAGACTTCCGGTCTTCGACCACCGTCTTCATCTTCGACATATCGTCGAATCGGTTATTCAGAATGGGTATAAACCCGACCTTTCCGAACAACCCGCGTATATTAAAAACAAATGTTACACAAACACAACATACGCCTCATTACAATTCTGAATATTCTGTTATTTAAATATTCACATCTTTTGGGAAAGGTTCCCATTAATTTTATCCAAGATAAATTCTTTAAAATTTATCCTTTAATCATCCTTTTGATGTCGTTTCAAACCAAATTATGGTTTTCTGAACTAGTCGAGATTAGCGAACCACACCGAAGTAATTATTTATTTTGTTTCCCAATCCCAACCTATTCATCCCATGAAGCAAAACTGGTGATACTCCATATCTAACACCATGGTGTTATCGGCAAAATTAATTACCATTTCACGTTCAAATCTAATTAAAGATTTAACTATCGCTTTGGAGCAAAACTGGCGATACTCCATTCTCGCTCATTTCTAAATTTGATAATTTAGATTATAGATTAACATTTCAATCTAATTATAGATTCATTAAAACTCCTTTTACTGGGTTAAAGAACTAGGTGTTATTTAAAACACAGTTCACGACAAACCCAAATCACATTCTATTTATTATCGGGTTAAAGAACTAGTGTTATTTAAAACACCGTTCACGATAAACCCATTTCAAATCCAATCGTTATATGTTAGAAATTCCGGTTATTTAAAAACCCTTTTTAAATCTAATTTATTTATTTAAAAATAATTGGGTTTTAAATTTAGTTCAAAACTAGTTCATTTCGATAAAAATTCATTTTTATCTTTTCAAATATGGATTTTTACATCCCAATATCTCCCAAATCATTTCTTATGATTTTACACAAATTATTGATATTTTTAATAATTTTATCAAGGCCCGTACAGTCGATTTCCATCAACGGCCATCGAACTGCACTTACAGCGACCTTTTTCAAATTTGATTTGGACGTATCTCCAAATCCAACCATTAGATTTCAAATTTCTAATATTCGTTAGAAAGCTCTTTTCGATACGAACCCAACGGTTCCAGTTTTATGAGAATCCGACGGTCGGATCTCCCGTAATGTCCGTTTGAAATAAATGGTCGAAATTCGCGAACTGCCGCGGCGCGGCGCGTTCTATTCAGGCCATTATATTATATATATAATATATATTTCGTCGATTACTATTCAAAATGAATTTTATAAATAGTTTTGAATTCGTTTCAAAAACAATTTCAACTTCCATTTCAATCCAAAGCAAAATTGAATTCTTCTTTATAAATTCATTTTAAAATTCATTTCTATTCAATTCAAGTTTCAATTCAATTTGAATTCATTTCACTTCGTTTTAAATTCATTTCTATTCAATTCAAGTTTCAATTCAATTTGAATTCATTTCACTTCGTTTTAAATTCAATTCGAATTCGTTTTCAATTCGATTCAATTCAAAGTGGTTTTTTATTCGAATCAAATTCAAATTGGTTTTCTATTTAATTCGATTCAAATTGGTTTTCTATTCGATTCAATTCAAATTGGTTTTCTGTTCGATTCAATTCAAATTGGTTTTCTATTTGAATCAAATTCATTTCGCTTTCTATTCAATTCAAATTGGTTTTCTATTCGATTCAATTCAAATTGGTTTTCTATTTAATTCGATTCAAATTGGTTTTCTATTCGATTCAATTCAAATTGGTTTTCTATTTAATTCAATTCAAATTGGTTTTCTATTTGAATCAAATTCATTTCGCTTTCTATTCAATTCAAATTGGTTTTCTATTTGATTCAATTTAAATTGGTTTTCTATTTGAATCAAATTCATTTCGCTTTCTATTCAATTCAAATTGGTTTTCTATTTGATTCAATTCAAATTGGTTTTCTATTTGAATCAAATTCATTTCGCTTTCTATTCAATTCAAATTCATCTCGAAATCGCTTTATATTCAATTCATTTTGAAATCGTTTTATATTCAATTCATTTCGAAATCGTTTTATATTCAATTAATTTCGAAATCGTTTTATATTCAATTCATTTCGAAATCGTTTTTCAACATTCGTTTTTAAATGAATAAAATCGATATAAATATCGTTCACGTCAAAATGGCGTCAATCTAATCAACACGGCTTCATATATTTCTATTTTCAAATATTCTATTTCAAATATTTCTTATTATCAAAATACTTCGTTCAACACGTGACTAATCTCAACGGATGAGTACTGTCAACACATGAACCTTTATTTTATATTGATAAAGATGTAAATTTTATTATTAAAATATTTCGTTCAACACATGACTAATCTCAATGGATGAGTACTGTCAACACATGAACCTTTATTTTATATTGATAAAGATGTAAATTTTATTATTAAAATATTTCGTTCAACACATGACTAATCTCAATGGATGAGTGCTGTCAACACATAAACCTTTATTTTATATTGATAAAGATGTAAATTTTATTATTAAAATATTTCGTTCAACACATGACTAATCTCAACGGATGACTAAAGGTTCATGTGTTGACAGTACTCATCCGTTGAGATTATTCATGTGTTGAACGAAATATTTTAATAATAAAATTTACATCTTTATCAATATAAAATAAAGGTTCATGTGTTGACAGTACTCATCCATTGAGATTAGTCATGTGTTGAACGAAATACTTTAATAATAAAATTTACATCTTTATCAATATAAAATAAAGGTTCATGTGTTGACAGTACTCATCCGTTGAGATTAGTCATGTGTTGAACGAAGTATTTTGATAATAAGAAATATTTGAAAATAGAAATATATGAAGCCGTGTTGATTAGATTGACGCCATTTTGACGTGAACGATATTTATATCGATTTTATTCATTTAAAAACGAATGTTGAAAAACGATTTTGAAATGAATTGAATATAAAACGATTTCGAAATGAATTGAATATAAAATGATTTCGAAATGAATTGAATATAAAACGATTTCGAAATGAATTGAATATAAAGCGATTTCGAGATGAATTTGAATTGAATAGAAAGCAAAATGAATTTGATTCAAATAGAAAACCAATTTGAATTGAATCAAATAGAAAACCAATTTGAATTGAATAGAAAGCGAAATGAATTTGATTCAAATAGAAAACCAATTTGAATTGAATCGAATAGAAAACCAATTTGAATTGAATAGAAAGCGAAATGAATTTGATTCAAATAGAAAACCAATTTGAATTGAATTAAATAGAAAACCAATTTGAATTGAATCGAATAGAAAACCAATTTGAATCGAATTAAATAGAAAACCAATTTGAATTGAATCGAATAGAAAACCAATTTGAATTGAACAGAAAGCGAAATGAATTTGATTCAAATAGAAAACCAATTTGAATTGAATCGAATAGAAAACCAATTTGAATTGAATCGAATAGAAAACCAATTTGAATCGAATTAAATAGAAAACCAATTTGAATTTGATTCGAATAGAAAACCACTTTGAATTGAATCGAATTGAAAACGAATTCGAATTGAATTTAAAACGAAGTGAAATGAATTCAAATTGAATTGAAACTTGAATTGAATAGAAATGAATTTAAAATGAAGTGAAATGAATTCAAATTGAATTGAAACTTGAATTGAATAGAAATGAATTTTAAAACGAATTTATAAAGAAGAATTCAATTTTGCTTTGGATTGAAATGGAAATTGAAATTGTTTTTGAAACGAATTCAAAACTATTTATAAAATTCATTTTGAATAGTAATCGACGAAATATATATTATATATATTATATATATATAATATAATGGCCTGAATAGAACGCGCCGCGCCGCGGTAGTTCGCGAATTTCGACCATTTATTTCAAACGGACATTACGGGAGATCCGACCGTCGGATTCTCATAAAACTGGAACCGTTGGGTTCGTATCGAAAAGAGATTTCTAACGAATATTAGAAATTTGAAATCTAATGGTTGGATTTGGAGATACGTCCAAATCAAATTTGAAAAAGGTCGCTGTAAGTGCAGTTCGATGGCCGTTGATGGAAATCGACTGTACGGGCCTTGATAAAATTATTAAAAATATCAATAATTTGTGTAAAATCATAAGAAATGATTTGGGAGAAATTGGGATGTAAAACTCCATATTTGAAAAGATAAAAATGAATTTTTATCGAAATGAACTAGTTTTGAACTAAATTTAAAACCCAATTATTTTTAAATAAATAAATTAGATTTAAAAAGGGTTTTTAAATAACCGGAATTTCTAACATATAACGATTGGATTTGAAATGGGTTTATCGTGAACGGTGTTATAAATAACACTAGTTCTTTAACTCGATAATAAATAGAATGTGATTTGGGTTTGTCGTGAACTGTGTTTTAAATAACACCTAGTTCTTTAACCCAGTAAAAGGAGTTTTAATGAATCTGTAATTAGATTGAAATGTGAATCTATAATCTAAATTATCAAATTTAGAAATGAGCGAGAATGGAGTATCGCCAGTTTTGCTCTAAAGCGATAGTTAAATCTTTAATTAGTTTTGAACGTGAAATGGTAATTAATTTTACCGATAACACCATGGTGTTAGATATGGAGTATCACCAGTTTTGCTTCATGGGATGAATAGGTTGGGATTGGGAAACAAAATAAATAATTACTTCGGTGTGGTTCGCTAATCTCGACTAGTTCAGAAAACCATAATTTGGTTTGAAACGACATCAAAAGGATGATTAAAGGATAAATTTTAAAGAATTTATCTTGGATAAAATTAATGGGAACCTTTCCCAAAAGATGTGAATATTTAAATAACAGAATATTCAGAATTGGAATGAGGCGTATGTTGTGTTTGTGTAACATTTGTTTTTAATATACGCGGGTTGTTCGGAAAGGCCAGGTTTATACCCATTCTGAATAACCGATTCGACGATATGTCGAAGATGAAGACGGTGGTCGAAGACCGGAAGTCTTCACATCGTTTGGGCAATTACTGACGATCCTGATTGGGTTGTACACCCAAGAGGATGGAAATAGTTGGTGGTCGTCCAGACGTACTTGGAGATGGATGGATATGCGAGGAAAGAGCCTCCGGTTTCGTTCAGACCCAGAATGGACTTGTACATGGATTGTGTGTCTGACATTGGATTTTATTCTGTGTTGATTGATTTCTATTAAATATACATCTGTTTGGCGGCGGAGAATTTATTCTTTTGCTTAACGCCCTTCTCTGAGACGTACGAGCTCAGAGATTGTATATCGATGGACATCAGTCGCATGGCATGAATTGCCTGTGTGGCACGCTAAGATGCAATGATCAAGGCTTCTGTTGAAAAGCAAAGTCTTGTGGTTGATGATCAAAGCACGCCTACGTGGCAGCTTTGTGTATAACGTGAATTCGCGAGCCTCACACCTCGGTATGAGTTAAAAACGGGATACGAACTGCAGGGAGAGCACGACGTTTCTTTCTAGCTTTGGTGGTGTTAGTGACTTACCAGCCCTGACATTTATATACTTTTCACCTATGTGGTTGTTGGAATGCGAGGCGCCTCGATTATAGGTCTGTAAGGACCGGGAAACGTGTGTTCAGGAATAAATAATCCTCTAACGTAAGTGAGGACCGGCCCTGAAGCATCCAGGGGTTGCCCAGAGTGTGTAGCCCCGAGGCATTTGCTAGAGTGTCTCGAACGCGTAGAGGAGCTTGCCCCTTGCCTCGACTCATGACGGAAATCCAATTTCCAATACATGTATTTCAGCTTTATTTGTAGAGCCTAGTATGGCGACATAGTGGGATGGGGCACTCATGCCGTCTATGATTTATATTTATGATTGAAATTGTTTTGACACTATACACTTATTATAGTATCAAATGGTTTGTTTTAAACGTATCAAGCATGTTTGGCTGTTATAAGGTAAAACCCTATCCTCCGGCTTGCGTTGCATTGTGTGATGGGACCTAGGTCTTATAATAGCTTCATTTTTCGAAAAAGCATTGCGCTGTTTATTCTATGCACTGGTATTCTTGGGAGGAAACCCGTTCCGTGTTATACGGCGTGGTCCCTTGAATTACTCACTTTTAAAATTGAATTAAATAACTGTTTTAGTTCTCACACCAGTCACATGACTGACCTGGAGTTTATTGTTTTAACCTAAACTCTGGGTGCCCCTATTTTCCGCACGGGCAGCTAGTAGTTTTGGTTTTGCAGATTTATATTCACAGGATCCTGGTTTACAGCTGGAATGATATCCGGAAAGCTCTGTATCCGTATATCACCTTCAGTTGTGCTTTGTATTATTTTCCGCTGCTATGTAATTTATTGTAATCTCTGATATTTATCGAATGTAATTTATTCATTTATACTCTGTATATTCTTGTATCTGATGGAATTGTTGTAATAGCAATGAAATGTTCTTCCGTCTATGTTCATTTGTGTGTTGTTCTCAAAGTATCCGCCCTTTCCTTAACGGGGAAGAAACGGGTCCTCACATGAGTCAACAAATGTATTTTATATATAAAATTGTCCATGTTCAAAGCAGGTCCATATTCAGGTAACGTTTAAATAAAACGTTTAACTAATTGCCTCTTACATATCTTTCCATTTGAATTTGTGTTTGTATAAATACGTTTATCTTTTTAAATGTTACATAATAACTTTTATTTTCTTCTACCTATAACTTGTAGATTTATAACCTTTATTTTTTTTGAAGTACATACATTATGTAAGCCTTATCCTTCTAATTTATTGCATGCAATTAACTCAATCAATTCATCTTTTCTACTTACATTGTTTATTTTCCTTTTTATATTTGCATCCATATTTCACCCTTTAATATGTTTTTGCTTTAATTTACTGCATGCAGCTTAATTACCTTGCATGCAATCGCATGCATTTACTTTATTGTGTAATCTTTCTCTCCAGTTAAACTTATTAATTGATTGCATGCATTAATACGTCAATCTTTTTAATATATTACCTTTAATTTACTGCATGCATCCTAACTATTTTGCATGCACTCTTTTTTCTTTCTTTCTTTTTCTTATTAACGTATAATGTTTTAAATTATTCCATGCAACATAATTACATTGCATGCTACCAATTTTTCCTCTTTTAACGCATGCATTGTTTAAATTATTTACATTAATCTTATTACGTGCTATCATTCATTACTTGTACCTTTTAACTTCATATCCTTTTAACATAATTGTTTATGCACATATATGCATCTATTCATTTTAGATTTTCATCCTTAATTAATTAACCCATTAATTAATAATTATCGTTTATTAAAAAAATTGGGTTGTTACATCTATAGTATATTTCCTATGAATAGGATTAGAGCTATCCATGGTTCAATCAATTTTTCTTTACCTTTTATAGTATTTTCTTTCTATACACGAATTATGGATATATTATTTTTATTTATTAGATCATGAATATAAAACTCTTTATAATCAACATCTTTATCTCAGAGTATAATTACTTTTTGATATAGTAATGTAAGATTATACTAGTATTACCGCAAAACGGTGAGAAAACCGATCGTTAAAAACTTTAATATAGAATAAAAATGTATTTGTTAAAAATTATTTTAATTTGGAATTATTTTTAACAAATAATTTTCTATTTTTGTTTACATGTATTATTTATATAGTCATTACAAAGTTCAATTGTCATATTTTACTCAATTTAGTGTAATCAATTTCTAATTTTGGAAGATGATTGACACAGAAATGTGTTTATTTTATGCTCTTATATCTTATCTTTTGTATATAAATAAATATTACTTGGGTATTGTTTTGTTACTTTTACAGATATTCCAACCCAGCCGCATGCAACCAGAAATATAGAGAAATAGAGATCAATTTGCTGTGTATTTGCAGTTTGAAGAATTGTAGATGAAGATCTCACATCTAGTTGCTGTTGGACAAGAAAAGGATTGATAAAAAGGCTTTGAACATCACAAATCAATGAAGAAATGTCAAGGAAGCAAGAGGAAAAAGAGAAAAGGCCCAAATTTGCTTTATTTATCAAAGGCCCATTTATGTTTCTCATTGTAAACCAATTAGTGATGTAATGACAAGGCCCAGTTATCATTAGGGTTAGGGTTAGGGTTTGGCTATCTACCCTATATATACCCTTGTAATGGCATTGTAGCGACCATCCTATATCTCATCTCTTATTCCATTGTTCGAATAAAAGTTCTTCTTTCTCTTTGATTTTCTGCATTTTTTTGTTTTCTTAGCAACTAGTGTTGTCTATACGATTAGATTCGGTAGAACACTATTTGTATTTTGCACTTGTTTGCATTAGTGATTTACCGTTTGATTAGATTCAGCGGAAATCCTAATTTTAATTCTTGTTTGTTATTTCAATTTCTGCAATTTCAATTTCTGCTTTTTATTATTTTCTTAGGTCAAATTGGGTTTGATTAGATTCAAATCTAATTCATAGTTTCATTTGCTTCCCATTGAAATTGTGATTTGATCGTCGGTTCAGTTAGATCTGTTCTGAATCAAATTACAGTTTTAATTTTATTTTATTTTGCAAAATCAACCTCCAAAGTTCGTCTAACACGCCCACGAAACATATAAATAATAAAATTTAACTTTCCTCCCTGTGTTCGACCTGTATGCTACACACCTGTATGCTTGCAGAATTTATTACAAATGTCGCGCTTTTCTAATTCATAGACTAGCGACGATCAAGTTTTTGGCGCCGTTGCCGGGGAGGTAACGATTAAATTTTATTATTTATTTAACCTCTGATTCGTGTTAGTTTATTTTATTTTATTTACTTTTGTTTTCTTGTATATATAGAAATTTTTTAATTGGATTGATTTGGTATTATTATACTACAATCATCTAAGCAAAAAAAAAAAAAAAAAGACTTGCCATTTTTTTTGCTCCTTTCGTGTTTTCAGTTCAATCTGTTTCCCTCTTTGCATTTTATTTCTTTCCCTTTTACATTTGATTCTCTTTCTTCTTGTACAGATATTCTTAAAGAAAAAAAAAGAGAGAATTCCTATTTCAGCGTTTCTTTCCATTTTTGTTTTTCTCTTTACAAAGCCTAATCTTCATTTGATCTCCATTATTTACAGCATCAACCATCTCTCACTTCGCCATAACTTTCCATCACAAACCATGCTTAAACCCGTTGTTACAATCTGACGTCCTCAGACCATCTACCACCCAAACGTCCATCGATCACCCCATCAGACTCACCTCTCAACAGTTCGAAACTCCTACAGCAACTACCCGCAACTCCATCAGTGCCCTTCAACCATCACCCTTCCACAAGCCTTTCAAACCACCCTCAGTCACACCCTACTGCCAATCCATCTCCACGCATCACATACCACAACAACCACGTCCATCTTCAACAACAACCACACCCATAACCGAAACTCCAAATCGCAAGACCATCCCCTCCACGAACAAACCAATACTGACCTCCATCATCCATATAGCAAAACATCTCCTGCGGCCACCCAATCATCACACCCATCCCCAGTCAACATCATCATTGCCAAATACCCCCAAACAACTCCTGAACCGAATCCACAACCTTTCATCCACGCCCCACAAATCCTCCATCAAAACACAATCGCCAGTACCCGAAAACCCCCTTCGCCGTTCGGATCCTGAAACCCCGAAGACACTCTTACCTGAAGCCTCTACTCGCACAGCTTCAGAAATCCAGATCCGAACGCCACCAGTTTGAAAACGACATCAATTCAAACCCAAGACCCAACTGCATCGCTCAAACCCATTCACTTCTGCCTCAAACCATCTTCATAAACAACTCCTTTTAACGCATCCAATTTTCAACACCGCTTAACCCAAGACCCAACCATCAGCTCATCTTCGAAAAAATTACCACAAACCCGAAAACCCCACAAGCTGATTCAAATCGAAATCCTTGAAATTCTCCCATACATCTCCAACCCAAATCGCACCATAATTTCGAAACCCTAAATCACCGAATACCCCAATTGCAATCACACAGAACGAAACCTAAACCAATTTTCACCATCTTCGAACCAAATTCAACACGATCCAGTTCCGAGACCACTGCGATTTAGAAAAAAGAGAAGAGAGTTGAGTTCTTATTCGTTTGTTTTTCTGGATAGTTTATTTTTCGGTATATTATAGAAAAAAATGAAAAGGCGGCGTTGCTTTCTTTTAGGGTATCTGGATTCGTAGTTTTCTGGAAGGGCATCATTTGTTTACAAGGGGGGACGTAACCCTTTTTTTTGTTGTTTCCTGGAATAGTGTTTGAGTTAAAGAGAGAGGCGATGTGTTTTAATTTTTTACCACCTGAGTTGCTTGGTCCGGACCGTGTTTAATTGAGCGGATTTGGTCCCCTTTCTTAGATTATCTAGTGTGTTGTTTTATTTATGTTTGCCTGGTCTGTTCACTTTGATCGAGTCAATTGTTTTTATTTGCGTTGTTGCTTCGTTAATTTTTTTTTAGTGCTTAGGTTTTTGTTTTTGTTTTTACTTTTCGTTTTATTTTCTTTTGTTTTCGTTTTGAAGTTCATTAAAAAAAAAAGAACAGGGAGAATTTTTCAAAAACAGGTACAGCTGAAATTAAAAAAAAAAAAGGTCTTAAAAATTTTTTTTTCGGGCTCCTAGCCCGAACCCGTGCCGCAGCGCAGTCAAGCAATTAATAGAAAGGGACAACGACAGAAAGCAGCGGACAATTCAGATGGGTTGGAGCGGTTGCACACCAAGTGGGGTGTGAACGCGCTAGCGCTTCCCAAATTCACTGGAGGACTGCCGATCAAGGTGAAAACTTTTAAAACTCTACAGGTGCTCTGCCGCAAAGAAAAAATATATAGACAATCGTTGTAAAAAAAATTCTGCAGGGGCAGCGGCTTTGAATGTACAATTTTTAATTTCTGCAATTTATTCTGTGACTATTCTGTGACTGAAATTTCTGGATATATTCTATTCTGTGATTGAAATCACTCACATCTTCTCAACAATAAAATTTGATTAGTTGTTTCAAAACAATATAATTGAAAAGTGGTGTTTTGTGAAGTTGACTGCCTCGTATAATTAGATCGCGGATATATATAGTAGTTCAATTTATTGAACTTCTAGCAAAAGAGGTTGCATACTACCCGTAAAACATTGGTCGTATCCCTTAGTATTTATACTATACGTGAACGGCCATAAGACCCTCTTCCCCCTTCCAATTGAGTCAGTTGATTAACAGAGCACAACTCAGTATTTTATATTATTTTGAAGTGAGGATAATCTATGTCTTACCCTGACTTCATTCAAATGTCTAAATCAAAAAAATCCTTGAGAGAAATGTGGGATAATAGTCGGAGTAGACGTCCTCTTGAAGAGTATGAATATGAAATACAACTCATGAAACAAGATTTTCCAAAATTTGGTGAAGCCAATGTCAACAATTTTCAATATTTTCAAAATGACCAACAATTTCAAAACCACGGATATGATCGAAATTGCGATTTCAATTTAAATTTCAATAACTTCGATTATGGGCCACATCCACATCAAAACGATCTTGAATCGCAACGTACCTTTGATCAACATCAATATGGGGTTGGAAACCAATTCGAAAATAATTTTGAAAATGATTTTCAAATCGATCAAAATTTTCAAAACTACAACCCATATCAACATCGTGAAAATGACCAAAATTGCAATTTTCACTCGAATTTTAACAGTTTTGGTTATGAACAAAATTTCTATGATCAAAATGATTTCCAATATCATTGTCAGTTTTCTGAAAATTCAAACAACTACCACATTAGAAATGATATTGATTATGAAATTGATGTGGATTATAATTTTGAAAATCAAGAAATCCAAAACGAGAGCTCTCAAATCAACGATCGTCTTAACATTCTTAGAGAGAGGGAAGAAAGACTAAATAAAAAGGCCGATGAACTTCTTTGTTTATTGACGTCTTACAAAGAACAACGAGAGCAACAGAATCAAATTCAAACAAGCCTGGAATTAGAAAATAATCCAATTTCTACTGACATTGAAAATCTTCAAATAACAACTTTGGAAATTGAGAATAATCATCTTGATGAAGTTTTTCAAAATTCAACAAACGAATTGGATTTCAACTCTTTTCAGGAAGAAGATTTAAGCTTAAATTTCGATCTTCCTCTTTCAGGCTGTGAGAAACTTGAAATTTTTGAAATTAAACCAAATGAAAATGTTGAATTTTTCAAAAACTCAGAAGTGGAAATGGATTTTAATGAACATGAATTTTTTGGATTGCACGAAGATGAAAGCCATAATTTGGTCAAACCGGTCAACGCCATTAGATACGAAACAACATTTGAAAATAATTTCACCACTCACGATAATTCTTCGACCCCAACCTCAAATCAAAATCTTGACGCTTTTCCAATGGCAACCGAGGCCAAGTCGTTTGAGCCTTCCAAATCCCCACCTTCTTTTGATGTCGGAAACCCCGACACTATTTCTTCTTTTACTGTTGGCAATCCCAACAAACCATCTTCTTTACCTTTACTTCTTCCACTTCCTGTGTCGACACCTTCTCCTTCGAATGACCAAGACTCCAAAACAGAACAAGTAGACAGGATAGAAACCAAGTGTGAGAATTTTGATTTTGAGTATTCAATTGAACTTGAAATTGTCAGTGTCGATGATATGTTGTCCAGTAATGAAATTGAGAAACGTGATCACATAGTCTTGAACAACACTCAG
This sequence comes from Allium sativum, assembly GCA_030737875.1. NCBI lineage: Eukaryota > Viridiplantae > Streptophyta > Magnoliopsida > Asparagales > Amaryllidaceae > Allium > Allium sativum. Next base: position 6,327,558 of record CM060926.1, on the reverse strand, counting down.
AATTTAAATTTCATGATTGCAACTGAGTTCATATACGATCACAAATTTTTGAGCAATTATACTGATAAATTTGTTGAGCACATGAATTGTTTTTGGAATGTTGGCTTGATTGAAAAACTTCTTGTTAGGACGACCTTGAATATTTATCTCCTGGACTACAAATCGAGGTATAAAGATGAGATGGTTTTTAAAAACTCTTGCTTGTTAGAAAACATGCCTAGACATAGTGGGAATGGGATTCATCGGGCTAGAACCAAGTGTGGGGGGAAAAGTTGGTGGAACTCTTTGCATCGCATACATCGCAAACACATATATCATTGTACATATGATCCATTTCTCCATATAGTTAAACTGCATTTCATTTTACAAATAATTTTGCATTTAATCCATCTCTGGGTACGATCTTTCAAATTTAGAAAAAAATTACAGTGTGGACACTGTTTAGTTCTAGTGTGGGGGGGGGGGGAGTCTGCATTTCACTCATTTTCATTTTCTCTTTATTTTTCATTCTTTTTTTTTTCAGCCATTTAAGTAGGACCATCATACATTTTAGATTGTAGTAACATACCATATTTTCTTTGAAATATGACTCATTTTCAATTGATACAGCAAAATAAGTTTACAATTTTTAGCCAGTTGATAGTATTTTTCTCTCTCAACTTGGATCGAATAGGAAATATAATGAAAAGTTTAATTTTGAGGGATAATAGTGTAACCGGTACATAGGGAAATTCTTAGGTGATGGCCATGAAATCTATTCTATATTGTAGACTTTGTTTAAATAAGTGGAGGACTTAAAATACTTATATTGGCTTTTCAAATCTTTAAAACTAAGTTGTGTTAAGTTGAATTCGCGTAACTCTCTTTTGTGCTTATACTTTCGATAATAATAATAATAGTATTCCAAGGGTATCCAACATTGCTTGTATATCGAGCGTTGGTGTGCAAACCCGCCAAGCTCTATCCGACACGTTGTTGACAAAGTCAAAGTTGGAATATCTTGGTCTCATTTTATGGGATTGGACACCTAAGGATTACCGACACGTTGTTGACAAAGTCAAAGTCGGCCTGCACAATCCGCCAAGCTCTTTACCTACTCTCCGTTAGTCCGCGAGGCAGTGCATGGGTGGTAAACCTTGGTCTTTTTAGTTAGGTGTATGTACTTAATCATAAATCTTAAAATTTTATAGAATGAAGAATAAGCGATGATACCCAAACACTTCTTGACCTTATTGATTTGACTAGCCATACATGAGAAAATTAGAATACCACTTTGCAAACTGTGCCAAGCAAACTAAGAATCTATTTCATGGCTGCACTATGTATCGACCGAACCAACTGGCCAAACTGGAATTTAACATTTGAAAACTTGACTTATATTGAAAATTTGTGACAAGTCGAGGTATCTAAAATAAAATCAACTGACTAGAAATTGTTAACTTAATTTGTTGTACCACTTTCCTGAAATAAGTCGTGTTGTCATTTTTCGTTTTTATTTTTTTTGCATATGTCCATTGCATTCATGTAGTTTCATTAGAATCATATCATACTGCATTTGGATTTTGTGGGTAGTATCCGCTGAAAACCCTCACGAGACACCACTCGTCCTACTAGGGACACCTAGAGGTTTAACGGCTTGTTGCATACGCTCAATGCAATCGTGTTTCCTACGAAAGTGCGACCTATCTAGTTAGTTTTTCATTTTCTTTTTACTCGAGGACGAGTAAAAGATAAGTGTGGGGGTATTTGATTGACACAGAAATGTGTTTATTTTATGCTCTTATATCTTATCTTTTGTATATAAATAAATATTACTTGGGTATTGTTTTGTTACTTTTACAGATATTCCAACCCAGCCGCATGCAACCAGAAATATAGAGAAATAGAGATCAATTTGCTGTGTATTTGCAGTTTGAAGAATTGTAGATGAAGATCTCACATCTAGTTGCTGTTGGACAAGAAAAGGATTGATAAAAAGGCTTTGAACATCACAAATCAATGAAGAAATGTCAAGGAAGCAAGAGGAAAAAGAGAAAAGGCCCAAATTTGCTTTATTTATCAAAGGCCCATTTATGTTTCTCATTGTAAACCAATTAGTGATGTAATGACAAGGCCCAGTTATCATTAGGGTTAGGGTTAGGGTTTGGCTATCTACCCTATATATACCCTTGTAATGGCATTGTAGCGACCATCCTATATCTCATCTCTTATTCCATTGTTCGAATAAAAGTTCTTCTTTCTCTTTGATTTTCTGCATTTTTTTGTTTTCTTAGCAACTAGTGTTGTCTATACGATTAGATTCGGTAGAACACTATTTGTATTTTGCACTTGTTTGCATTAGTGATTTACCGTCTGATTAGATTCAGCGGAAATCCTAATTTTAATTCTTGTTTGTTATTTCAATTTCTGCAATTTCAATTTCTGCTTTTTATTATTTTCTTAGGTCAAATTGGGTTTGATTAGATTCAAATCTAATTCATAGTTTCATTTGCTTCCCATTGAAATTGTGATTTGATCGTCGGTTCAGTTAGATCTGTTCTGAATCAAATTACAGTTTTAATTTTGTTTTATTTTGCAAAATCAACCTCCAAAGTTCGTCTAACACGCCCACGAAACATATAAATAATAAAATTTAACTTTCCTCCCTGTGTTCGACCTGTATGCTACACACCTGTATGCTTGCAGAATTTATTACAAATGTCGCGCTTTTCTAATTCATAGACTAGCGACGATCAGAAGACAAAACATTAAATAGGTTAATGGATGATGCAAGATTAGAATTTGATCTCCATAAAACTACATCTAGAAGACTAGAGCTGTAACATTTGCTACCCAAACTTTTACAACGTCTCTACCAAATTGAAAGATCTGTATGGAGTATTAGCTTGCTTTGAAAAGTGAATTAGATTTGAAAAACTTTCATTTTTTACATTTTCTTTTTTCTTTTGGAGAGCGTACTTATATTACAAAAAATAAGTTACAAAGATAAGTTTAAGCTGGTTACAAAATACAATAACACACACTACAATAAACACTATATAATACACAAATAGCAGCTCGAACAAAAGACTAAACAAGCTACAAATAATTTCTTCAAAAATTACAGCAAGCTAAACCCCAAATAACACACAAGAAAACCAAAAAGAGCCTGGTACAGAAAATTCCACACAGAAGCTTATCAAGAGCATACAAATTAAACCCAAAGGCCAAGAACGTAAGCGTTGTCCACCTCAAGCACATAACCCCAAAGAAAATGCGAATACACCAGATCTGTATGCACCAAGCAATACTTCAGTATGAAACAACAAAAAATAACACCTCCAACACATATACCAGAGCCACCTTACATAATCAGCAAACACAAAAAAAAAATTACACTGAAATCATCGGAATACTCCTGAAGCCCATAAGTCCGGTCCACTATAACACAAAAGCTCCAAGAAATCAAACAAACCCCATATCTGCATGAACCAGACTAAAACTTGCTACCAACAGAAGACCTCAAAAACATACATCAACAAGAAAAAAACTTACACCTGAGCGCTTCACCAAAGATTAAATGTTCTCCTACCAGCTAGTTGCTATAGCGGTGATGAAAAACTGGAAGCTGTTTTTGTTTCTACTAACATTTTCCATAGGAAAGAGTCCTGTTTTTGTGTCTACTATCCCTTCGATCTCCACAAATGAAACCATCTCCTACAACCGTAAAGCTTGGAATAACTCTACTTTTGATTATTGAATATTGAACTGAAAATTTAGTTTCCATAATTATAAATCCATACCATAGATGACATATTTGCCTTAGCAGCTTAATATACTTTAAAATAATAAACTGAAAACATGCAAGGTTCTTTCATATGCTGATAGGCACTAAACTTTTTCGTGTACTGCTTAGAAAAACATTCAACATTTGGGGCTGTCAATAACAAAACATACAAGTTTTTCCAGAATATAACTCACTACCTCTGTTTTCCCAGTTGAATCCAGCATTGTTACTTATACTCCCATATTTATTTTGCAATGTTATTACTTAGAATGGATTTTGATGCTCAAATATGCACACTATTTATAAGAAAGATTGGGCATACGTGAGTCTTCACTGTGTAGCAAAACAAGAGATACAAAAGTTGAAAGCTCAAGACGCTTATTGTGCAAAGCTAAACTTACAGAATGCTTATTGGGAACAAGTCGAATATGTACAGTCATCAAAAAAAGCATTTATTTGAATAACTATAACAACTAGCAACCAGCTAATTACATCAAACCTCTAAGTGAATCAATAACAGAATGCTTCTAGGTTTTCTTTTATTTGTTTTTCTTATTAGGTTCTTTTTTAGAAACCTTTTGTGTCTCTCTGCTTTTATTATTTTCAATTCCTTGATTCATAGCATCTAACGTTTTCCTGAGATTAAAGTAAGAAAACTGAATGGAACTTAAATCAAATCACAACAGGTAAAAAATGCTTTACCTTAAAAAACTAGTGTGAACCCATGCTTCGCACACGGGTTGAATATACCATATTTGTATAATGAAAAGATGAAATGTATTGATCTGCAGTGCAATGAAGAACCATAAACCTATTTTATCCACGCAACATGCTTTGTTTAATTCTTTTGTATATATTTTTCAGAAGGAACAATGCACCTATTGTGCATGGAAAAGTGGTGCAAACTTTACCCTACAAACGAACATATTTTAATCTTAGTCACAACTAGATAATGTTACAATTTCTCGGCTATGGTACTATGTTGTACTTCGTTTCCCACAAATTCAAATTGATTTGACTACACTAACTCATCTTAATGGCCAGTTCCATGGCTCATGTGGTGTAAAAATTCGAACTAAACGTAATCAATATAAAAGAAAGTGTTTAGATAATTAATACATAAATTATCATATGACAAAAAGTGAAATTTAACACAATGCTTGGAATAAATAGTTGCTGATAAGAAGGAAAAAAGGTGCAGTTGGAAGATGCAGGTACACATGCGAAATCTTTTATTGCAAAAGAAACAACCAAAAAATTTACTAAAAATTCTTCCTCTAATTTCATAACATAAGATATTGAGAGCTCAAATAATCCTATGGAGAAAACTGCGTATAAATCTAGCATTCTGATTTCCAAAGAACTCAAAATTAGCAGATAATCAAATGTAAACACACATACATGGGCTGACTGGCACACATACATGGGCTCATTGGTAAAAACAGAATAAATGTATAATATCCCCTTATGATTTTCAATTTTCATAACACATATCATGGTATAACATTTATAACGAACCAAAAAAAATAAGAAGCAAAGTAGTTTTTTGGAGTTATATAGCTTAGCCTTTCCAGTCCCATCTAATGCTGCTAAGTTATCATCGTGACGTTATTTGTCAAGTAACCTTGCAAATTGACAAAGCAAAACTCAGAAAAGAGGAGAAAATTTGAAAAACGTGCAAAAAATTGTAGCTTAAGAGAACATATGTACAATCCTTGAATGTTTTATCCCCGAAATAAACTTAATATATATCAACATATATGATTTTTAATTCTATTTGATTGCTGTATAAATGATACACATGATTAAAGACCAAATAACAACAAAAGTGCATAAATGCAAACCACCAAAAGATATGACATATTTATGGTTCTTGCTACAGAATATTACATATCCATCAAATTATTATATAGTGGAAACTATAATTTCAGAAAAGGCATCAACATGTTTTAGATGAATGCAAAAGATTAACAGCATAATTTTCCATTGATGTTTTCTTCTCTTATAAGCAAAAGCGAACTATCATACATCGTCAATTTAAAAAAATGATTCATATGTGAATCCTAGAGCTTTGAACAACGATATGTCTCAAACTTAGCAAATAAATCACATATGATACAAATATACAACTAAGAAGATAATAAAGTCGAAGTAGATAAAGGCAACGTTAGCGAATTAGTACAATTACAAAAGATAAACATAAAAAGACCAAAATTATTGATGTTTGGGTAGGATATCTTAACTAAAACTTGAAGATACAAATAGTGAGGTGCTTATAAACTTGAGCAGGATGGAAAAGTTTAAAACAAAATTAGAGTAATATTTTATTTATTCTTTTTATGTTTTCCATTGTAATAGCCACTTGGATATCACTATAAACGTATACTACCCCAAATCGGCTTTATGATAAACTAAAGTTGTGGTTGTAGTAAGTAGAAACTGAGCACTTTGATCAACACTTGCCTAAGAAAACTTATAACAGAAAGGAAGTTATGTGTAATAAGCAAACAATTGTACGAAAATGGTTTAAACTAAAATTTTAGATTAGAACTTACACATTTTTGCTGAAGCTAAAGGCACCTGAGCAGTAGTGTACGACATTACCATTCTGCAAACCGAAGATATTCACTTTAGTTATATAAATAAAAACTACCTTATCAATGTGCACATCCTAAAACTCATATAAATATTTTCTTCTTATTTATATTCTTCTATATTATAGTTAGAAGTATCTAGTGGCATAACTGTATTAGGAAAATATTTAAGTTGTAACTACTTTTTTGAATCCCATTAATAATGTTTTTTGGTTTAAATCTTAGATTAACCAAAGAATGAATTAAAATAGTGCATTTCAATATGCTTTATAAAAACGGCTTAGATTAACTCAATTGGTTTTTTTTTATGACCTTGTATTTTAATAAGGGAATATTTCACTATCCATATTAGAGTTTTCAACCAAAATTTGAAGTTCATACATTTACCCATATACACCGCTTCATGAATTAATGATGGTAAATAAATAAAAGAAATCATTTATCCAGCAAAAATCAAACAAATATAGAAATTATAATGTAAATTGATTTCCGAAAAACACATTATTTTAAGCAACAATAATAAAATATACATGATATGCTTTTATAAGAGAACCATTTTTTAATCATATTTTTTTGGACCAAAATTTCACTTTTTTCCCAGAATTGCAAGCACCCTCAACTATATGTATAACTCGAAATAAACCATCAATCTTTTTTAGGTCTATTAAAACATTAATTCAATGAATTGAATTAGTCAAAACCCATTACAATTAAAAAAAAAATGGTACATAATTCAAATGAATGAAATTCACTTAACAATTGATGTGGCCTATAAAATTGTCCAAAGATCAACTAAATTAACCTGTAACTGGTGGAAAAACAAAAATTTAAGGTGACTCTATTTACATTATTATTTAAACTAAGATACATAGTTATATGAATTCACCACCAAATATTGTGTTTTGGCAATGTAAACATGTTAGGATATAAAAGCCAAAGAATGTTACCATACTATGACGGTCAAAGAATGTAAATTATATGAATGGGTTTATTTAATAGTACCATAAAGATAACATGATTGGAAGCATTAATTATTTATAGTCTGATCACACATTATTAGAAGATAGACCAATAAGTAAGAGAAATAAGCTGCGATAAATCAATATGTATTAGTAAAATCATATTAATTAGAAAGTAAAGGAAGTTATGATAAATCATTTTTAAAAAAAAAATAATGCAGTTGGAATGTTTCTCAAATCATCTAGCTTTGCATTGGACATATATACTATAATTGTTGAAAATAGAACAGTATTTTAAAACAATTAATAATAGTAGCGTAACACCATGTGAAATTTATTAGATGCATTATGAGAACCAGTAGTAGGCCGACTAAAATAGGTAATTATATATTCATGTAGAATAATTTCCAAATTTATACAATTTAAAGTCCTCTTTGGAAGAATAGGAAACATTCATATGATTATCATACAATATTTGCAATGAGTTCTTAGTGAATTAGTGAGCTTGTCAGCATAAAAAAAATATAGTCCAACGTAGTACTATATCATGGTCATGAAACTGAAATGGATTTATTACGCCTTATTTTTGAAAACTCCATAGCAACCTCTTACAGAGCCTTGTTTATAAGCCTATTAGTGGCCTTCATTATTCTGGCGTTGCGTGGATAGCAGACATTATCAAATTATATTATAAATATAACTACAACATCATTACTTTTCCTGCAATTCTCCCTGCAAACTTATTGTTAACGACTCCCCTTAATATAATATGGATGTCTGAACTTGCATCTGAGAGCGGCACTATAAGGAATTCCACTTTATAGTTTAAATTGAGGAAAAGACTATCAGAATAGCTAAAAATAATCAAAGCCAATCTATGTCTAGCTAGATGAAACAAATTAATTGAACACTATGTAAATTAGTCAATAATTTTGGGAAAATGAACTCGCTGTTTTATTATATGAATTTTCATAAATAATACTCAGCAGTTTGACATTTATAGCACAATCCACATTCATAATTTGTCCATGCATTTGTCACCAGATTTCAAATTTTTCTTGAAAGTGCTTTGCTAAATTTGGCTTTGAGTGGTTGTCCATTGAGTATGGCTTAAATATCTTGCTAAGACTATAGGCTTCAATTATTTTTTCCATTAAAGTATATATGAGACGACCTGAAATCCCGTTCAGACGGAAACAAGGGTTATCTTTTGGAATATAACACAGAAACAGATAATAGCAGAACAGAATTAAATAAATACACCAGATAATGAATAACAGAATATACTGGATAAAAGTAATCATCAGAGTTACACAGTATACAGGATCTTACTTAGTACAAATACAGTTCAGCTATACATAAATGTCTACAGCGGAAATAAACAAAATATGTACAATAGGAGCTGAACAGCATAAAAAGAAATAAATGATAGGATCCATCTTCAGCTCCAGCTATCCAGAAAGAACCAGCTAAACCTGAATACAAGGCTGCCCGTGTAGAAAAAAAGGGGCACCCGAGTTTGAAAGTGAAACAAACTACGAGTCAGTCATGGGACTGGTATGAGAAATCCACTCAACACCTATATAATTGGCTAATCACAGGACCACGCCACTTTCGTGGAACGGGTTTACTCCATTGGATTGCCAGTGCTTTAAAACAAATCTTTCTTTTAAACATCGATATGCTTTTTATAAAAATGAAGCCATTATAAGACTCAGTTCCCATCACACAATGCAACGCAAACCGGAGGATAGAGTTTTTACCTTATAACTGCCAAATATGCTTGATACGAATAAAACAAATGCATTTGATATTATTGCTAGTGTTCATATGTTTTGAAAACAATTTCAAATCATAACTATCAATCATAGACGGCATTAATGCCCCATACCACTATGTCGCCATATATAGGTATACAATCAAAACCGCACGGTGTCGTATTTGGAAATTTGATTTCTGTCATGAACCAAGGCAAAAGATAGTCCTTACCGAATTCGAGACTGCCTAGCCCGAGTCTCAGGATCAGAGCTCGAGTGACCCTAGGAGCGACAGGGCCGGTCCACCGATGTGGATTAAAATTCCTGAACAATGCGTTTCCCCGCCCTTTGGGGCGTAAACGAGCCAACGAATGACTCCATCGGACCCGGATCGTCCGATCAAACCGAGGCGCCTTGCAACAGCAACAACCACATAGGTGAAAAGTATATAAATGTCAGGGCTGGTAGGTCACTGACACCACCCTAGCTAGGAAGAAACGCATGTCCTCCCTGAGGTCCTTCCTCCCGTTTTAGGTTCATACCGGGGTGTGAGGCTCGCGAATTCACGTTATACACAAAGCTACGCCACACAGGCGGTGCTTTGATCATCACCACAAGACTTTGCTTTTCAACAAAAGCCCTGATCACTGCATCTTAGCATGCCACACAGAATAAATCCTATGTCAGACACACAGTCCATTTACAAGTCCGTTCTGGGTCTGAACGAAACCGGAGGCACTAAATACCTCGCAAACCCTTCGATCAACACGGACGTCTGAACGATCACCACTCATTATCCATATTTCGGGATGCCTCCCAATCAGGACCTCGGTTACCATCCAAACGAGGTGAAGATCTCCGGTCTTCGACCACCGTCTTCACCTTCGACTTTAAATCGTCGGTCGATTATTTGAAATGAGAATTAACTCGGCCTTTTCAAATAATTCACGTATATTTAGAATTTCAAATCAATTTATCTCAAAGGTTAAATTATTCGACAACATCAATTTTGTTCTTTAATGTAATTTTCACACCAAACACATTCAACCATCAAAAGCCACATATATCGAGCAAATTCAGTTTATTTCCATTCCATATCGCTTATGATATTTTATAACTATTTATCGCTATTTTTATTTATTTTAAAATAGCTAATTTATTCAAAACGACGCTTCGGGCCATAAAGCGGCCATGGCGCTGTTTTTCTTCAGATTTGATTTACACATATCTGAAAATCTAATCGTTGGATCTTCACAAAATTTACATCATTAGAAAGGTCTTTTCAAAACGAATCCAACGGTTCCAGTTTCGGGAAAATCCGACGGTCGGATCTCCCAGTACAATCGTTTGAAGTTTCGATTTCAAAATACGAACTGCAGCGTCGTTATTCGATTAAATATAATTATATTTATATATATATAAATATAATCGTTTCTGGCGCTGTTTTTCTTCAGATTTGAATTAAACATTCCAGACAATCCAACCATTGGATTTTTACAAGGTTGGTGCCGTTGGGAAGATATTTCCAAGGCGTACCCGACGGTTGAGGTTTCGGGAAAATCCAATGGTCGGATTTCCCGTACTAGTTGTTTGAAATCATGGTTTCAAAATACGAACTGCACGGCTTCGTTTCTTTTTAATTTTATTTATATTTATATATTTATATAAATATAGTTCATTCAATGATTTCCATATCGTTTTCACTTCAAATATTTTTCTAACACCTTAAAATTTTGGAAAATTTCGCCATAACCTCCCCTGCACCGGGAGCATCGGGAAATCGCAAATAGCTTTCCCGGTCCTTCTAATCTCAAAAAGAAAAAGAAAAAGCCAAGCGGCTAGCCAACAGGCTCATAAAATCATCACCCAAACAAAACAGTAAATGTGTACCTATTTGTCGGGCACAAAATTTTATTCCTCTTCTCTAGCCCCTTTGCTATAACCTGTTCAATGAATATGCATGTACATATACATACAGTTCTTATCATTTATCATTTTCTATTCAACTTCGTATTTGATTTCTATTTGGCTTAAAAACACCATTCATTCTAATGTTACATAAATAGCTGCAAATCATTTCATTAGCTAATTAATGAATATTTCAACTCATATGTGTTTATTTTAAACAAGTGGCTATTTTTAACACTTCACATTTCAACGATTTATGCATACAATAAAAATGTGATTTTTTATTGTAAAACAATTCATTTCAAAACACTATTTTTCTATATAGTTCATATAGGTGATAAAAATAGGATTTTTATCATAAAACAATTTCTTTTAAAACGAGATTATTTTACACAGTTCATATAGTCGATAAAAGGTGATTTTTATTATCAAACAATTTATTTCAAAATATGAATACCATTCAACACATGAATTTCTAATCAACGAATGAATATCAATTCAACACATGAATGTTTTCTATAGTTTCTATATATAGATAAAAATATGATTTTTATTATCAAACAATTTATTTCAAAATATGAATACCATTCAACACATGAATTTCTAATCAACGAATGAATATCAATTCAACACATGAATGTTTTCTATAGTTTCTATATATAGATAAAAATGTGATTTTTATTATCAAACGATTTATTTCAAAATATGAATACCATTCAACACATGAATTTCTAATCAACGAATGAATATCAATTCAACACATGAATGTTTTCTATGGTTTCTATATATAGATAAAAATGTGATTTTTATTATCAAACGATTTATTTCAAAATATGAATACCATTCAACACATGAATTTCTAATCAACGAATGAATATCAATTCAACACATGAATGTTTTCTATAGTTTCTATATATAGATAAAAATGTGATTTTTATTATCAAACGATTTATTTCAAAATATGAATACCATTCAACACATGAATTTCTAATCAACGAATGAATATCAATTCAACACATGAATGTTTTCTAATCAATGAATAAATATAGTTTAAGCATATGAAAATAATTCAAACACACGAATATTATTCAAAATTTCGACAGCATAACGGCAGGGTAGTTAAAACCGGGACCGCCCCTAGTATGGCTCCTCGCTCTACCTTAAAACCTCGCGGTTTTTGACAATGGGGATCATGCATCTAGTTCGCACGCAGGCGGCATGTATATATTTATTTCATTTCCACAAAACTAATCCTATGTGGTTTCAACCAAATATTTCTCAACCATAAATGGGTATTTTTCAACCACAATCAACCAATATCAATCACAAACAATCCCAAACAATCATTCGCTATCAATCAATTTTCACAACAATTTCAATCAATAAATATCGTCCATGGTTTGTGGACGAGGAGCGTGTATATATATATATATATATTATATAGCGATTCGCTTTCATTTCACACATATCTATATATATTTTTAAATCAGAAATCTCACCGAATAGCTAATTCAATCCCACGACTCTTCTTTGCATAAAATCTTCGCCAATCTCTCTTTTTGTCGCTTTGTTGCCCGTATTCTCTACATAGGTAAAATCGAATTTTTACTATGTTATTCAATATATAAAAATCGAATTTCAACTTCGCTATTCAATATATAAAGATCGAATTTCAAAAATATAGATTCCGCATTTTCAAAAATAAAGATTATATTTTTAATATTCCTATGATGTAAAAATTATATTTTTATTACTTTAAAAATATAAAAATCATATTTTACTTCTTCTACTTTCTAAAAATTCCGTCTTTTCTCTTTTAAAAATATGATCTTTATTTTTCCAAGTTCAAATCTTTTCCTATTCAAAGTTCAAATCTTTTTCTTTTAAAAGATTAAACCTTTTTCTTTTTAAAGTTTAAATCTTTTTCTACCCTAAAGTTTAAATCTTTTTCCATTTAAAATCTAAATCTTTTTCTTTTTAAAATCTAAATCTTTTTCTTTTTAAAATCTTAATCTTTTTCTTTTTAAAATCTTAAAATAAAATCAGTTTTTAAAACCTTTTCAAAATCAGTTTTACATCTTTTTAAAATAAATCAGTTTTAAATCATTTTAAAAATCAGTTTTTCCTAATTAAAAAAAATCAGTTTTAAATCATTTTAAAAATCAGTTTTTCCTAATTAAAAAAAATCAGTTTTAAATTCTGTCTATATAAAATAAAAATAAAATAATAAAATTAAAAAAATACTTACAGAGAGGGGGGGGTTTCCGCAGTTCGTCGGAGGGGAGGCGGAGTCTGGCTTCGAGGAGGCGGCTCGGGGTTCGCCGGTGGTGGCAGGAGGTCGTCAGACTGGGAGGGGGGCTGCTCGATTTGATTCGACGGGGGCGGATGCGTCGCGAGGGGGAGGAGCGGGATCGGCGCGTGGTGGGGGGGGGGGGGGTTCGGCGGTCGTCAGGCGGTGGCGTCGCTGCTGCTCCGTCCTTCTTCTTTTTTTTTTTGTTTACTGATTAATGAAATCGGGGGGGGGGGGGCCAGAAAGAAGAAAAGGGAGGGAGATTATATATATATATATTTATTTATTTATTATTTAATTATTTATATTTTGCAAAAAGGTTGACTTTTACATACGACCTCGAAACGAGGCCTACCGCCTGTCGCCCATAGCGTTTTACCCCCATTCCGAACACAATGGGATATGTATCGCAAGCTGATTTGATTGTTACAATCAGTTTCCGTTGAATTTACATTTAAATCACTATATTGAATCTTAAACGTACATTTCAAATTACCGGGGTCACATACTATCTAGAAAAATTCCAGAAAAATATTTTCTAGCTTCGTATTGACCATACGGTCCTAACAAAACTAGTTTCGTCGAATTCTGAGATCGTTTGAAAAATGGTCAATTTCCAGTCGATTAAAATCAACTAAAACCGGTCAAACGCGTTTTCCTTTGCCACGCTCACATATTGATCCGAAAAATTATGAAATTTGAAACCTAGCAATAATTTGACATCACGGATCCAACAAAAGTGGTTTCGTCGAAATCCGAGGTCATCTGCAAAATGTCCATTTTTAAGGGCCTAAATTCCATAGCGACTATTCAGAATTTCAACTGGACATATCTTTTGATTCCCGCTATCAAATTTCGATTGATCGGATTCGTTAGAAAGATATTCACTAACAGATTTAAATATTTTTGGTTTCACTAAAATCCGTATTGTTTTGCACCCGATACAGTCCGACAAAGTTTGAATTCAATTTTTGAAACTGCCACGCCATTTTAGGCCTTGTTTATAATTATAATTAATTATATTCGTTTTCAATTGTCGATTCAAACTCAGTTTTCATCGGCATTATTTAAAATATTTATTTTAAATATTTAAAATCCATTATTTTAGCCAATTTAAAAATTTTAAATTGGTTCAGATTTTCTGGGTCGTTACAATCTCCCCCACTTAAAACTTTTCGTCCCCGAAAAGGAACAAAGTCGAAAGTGGTTTGATAAATCTACAATTACACAACACAACAACCAATCAAATTGTTTTTAACCTTTAAAAATATACTAATCAAATTTTATACCCCTTTAAAAATCCTTCAGACCATATAATTAAAAGTGCACATCTATGAAAAGAAAATAACAATAGAGTAGAGAATTGAATGGTAGTGCAAAGTAGGGTAAATGTACCTTGCACCGGAGTCAATCAGAGATATCTACTCGGCATCTAGGATAAGCTTTCTGAATGCTCTCCTCAGTTTCCCAAGTACAATCTCGCGGATCTCCACTCCATTGCACTTTGACTAAGTGAACCTTCTTGTTTCTCAGCTCTTTGGTTTCTTTGCCGATAATCTTTAGCGGCTCTCGCCTCACGGCTAATTCTGGAGTAATTTCAATGTCCTGCTGAGCTGCTTCTTCCACGATCAAGTCTGGATCATGAACGTGCTTTCGAAGTTGAGATATGTGAAATACATCATGCACTCCAGGCAACCAGTCAGGCAGTTTGACCCTATAAGCAAGAGTCCCAATCCGTTCCAGAATAGGAAACGGACCAATGAATTTGGGTGCCAACTTTCCAGTTTTACCGAACCGGATAACTCCTCTCATCGGCGATACTTTCAAATATACATAGTCGCCAACTTCAAAGGATATATCTCTTCTTCTTCTATCGGCATAGCTCTTTTGTCGGCTTTGAGCGGCGAGTAATCGCTTTTTAATAAAATCGACTTTGTCGGTAGCTTCTCGAATCATATCAGGCCCTAACACAAGTCTATTACCTGGTTCGACCCAACAAGAAGGAGATCGGCACGGTCTACCATACAATGCTTCGAATGGCGACATTGTCAGACTCGCCTGGTAGCTGTTGTTATAAGAGAATTCAGCCAAATGCAGATGGTCTTCCCATGATCCACCAAAATCTAGAACACAAGCCCGCAATAGATCTTCTAAGATGCGATTCACCCTCTCAGTCTGACCGTCTGTCTGAGGATGATAAGCGGTGCTTAGGTTTAACTTCGTTCCTAGCTCGACTTGAAATGCTTCCCAGAATTTGCTAGTGAATATTGTATCTCTATCACTGACTATGCTGAGCGGCACTCCATGTAGTCTAACTATTTCCCTGAAATATACCTGCGCCAGACTCTGAGCAGTTCTGTTTGATCTGACAGGTATAAAATGGGTGGTCTTCGTGAAACGATCTACGATCACCCAAATACTGTCATTCCCTTTTCTGGTTCTGGGCAAACCATCAATGAAATCCATAGAAATATGTTCCCACTTCCAGCCAGGAACTTCTAGCGGTTGTAATAATCCAGCCAATTTCTGTTGGTCGCTTTTAACTAGCTGGCAAGTAGGGCATCGGCTAACGTATATCGAAACGTCTCTTTTCATAGCCTTCCACCAGAATGTTCTTTTGAGATCGTTATACATTTTGGCCACACCAGGATGGATACTCAGCTTGGACTTGTGACACTCGTCTAACACTTCCCTTTTTAACTCTGGGATGTCAGGAACACAAATCCTTCCTTTCAACCTCAAGGTCTCGTCGTTATCTATTTGAAAATACGAGGGTTCGCCTTTCTGAATCCTTTTGATCATATCTTTAATAAAGTTATCCTCCTTCTGAAGAATAGATATTTTGTCAATCAAGGATGTCGTGATAATAAAGCTGGCGATCATTACATTCTTTCTGCTTAACGCATCAGCCACGACATTGGCTTTTCCTGGAGTATATATAATTTCAAAGTCATATGCTGCAAGAAACTCCAGCCAACGTTGCTGCCTCAAGTTTAAGTCCTTCTGAGTGAACAGATACTTTAACGACTGGTGATCTGTAAACAGTTCAAATCTCTCGCCCAGAAGATAGTGTCTCCAGATTTTCAAAGAGAATATGATAGCCAATAACTCAAGATCATGAGTTACATAGTTTTTCTCGTGCGGCTTCAGTTGACGACTAGCATAAGCTATCACTTGGCCTCTTTGCATTAACACTGCGCCAAGGCCTTCTCTAGAAGCATCAGTCCAGACTTTTAAATCCTGGTTGCCATCGATGATGGTTAACACTGGAGCAGTTGTTAATCTCAACTTTAGCTCTTCAAAAGCCCCCTCACTTTCTGGAGTCCATTTAAATTTAGAGTGCTTCTTGGTAAGCTTCGTTAAATGGCCAGATATCTTCGAAAAGTCTTTAACGAATTTCCGGTAATAGCTAGCCAATCCGAGAAAACTACGGACTTCAGTGGGGGTGCTGGGCTGTTTCCAATTCTGGATGGCCGTGATTTTGCTTGGATCCACAGCGATTCCTTCTTTCGATACAACATGGCCCAGAAATTTCACTTCGTCTTGCCAGAATATACATTTGGAAAACTTGGCTTTTAATACATTCCGTCTCAGAATTTCTAGAACCTGTTCTAGATGCTTTTCATGTTCGGCCTTTGATTTAGAGAAGATTAGAATATCGTCAATGAAAACCAGAACAAATTTATTCAATACTCCTCTGAATACTCTGTTCATTAGATCGACGAAGTAAGCGGGAGCGTTACATAAGCCGAACGGCATTACTAACCACTCGTAGAATAAGTCGGGGCCTCTGAACGCTGTCATTGGAACACACTCTTCGGCAATTCGAAGTTGATGGAAGCCTGTAGCTAGGTCCATTCGTGAAAATACTTGTGCTCCATTTAATCGGTCCAACAAATCATCAATCCGCGGCAATGGATATTTGTTCTTTATTGTCTGTTTGTTCAGATCACGATAATCCACACATAGACGTAGTGTACCGTCAGATTTTGGGACGAACACCACTGCTGCACCCCAATCCGAGAAACTAGGCCTGATCAGACCTTTCCATACTAGCTGTCGTGTTTGATTGTCTAATTCCTCCTTCTCTTTCAAGGACATTCTTCGAATAGCATGAACTACCGGCCTTGCATTAGGAATCAAAGCAATCTTGAAATCTATTTCTCTCTGCGGAGGTAAGCGAACAACTTCTTCGAACACATCCGCATAGTTCTTGACGACAGGAATATCTTTGATGAGGTCAGGAATATTCTCTGCGACCTCAGGGATATTTTCTATTTGAGCTGGAGAAACATCGAGAGCTGACCAGAAATCTTTTCTATTTGAAGTCGGGCCTTCACATGGTATGGTTATATAATTCCCCGATTGGGCCTTTGCTTTAACCACTCTCTCGGCGCATTTAACTTCAGCTTCATATCTAGTTAACCAATCCAATCCCAGAATAAGATCGAATTCATTAAAATTCATGACGATAGAGATAATAGGGAATTTATAGCAAGAAAAAGAGACAGGTACTGCACAAATCCAACTGAGATTGATGGAACCTCCAACTGGATTTTGGACAGTCATTGGCTCTTTGAGCTTCTTCAAATTCAAATCTAATTTCCTGACTGCACTCTTTGCAATAAAGCTTCGTGACGCGCCTGTGTCAAACAGTACTTTAACTGGAATGTTTTTGACATTGAGCGTGCCTTCTAAAACATCAGACCTTTCCTGAGCAGATGAGGATGCAGGTACTTCTACCACCTCATTTACATGTACTGCTTTAGGTTTTCTGAGTAGCGGGCAGGCCTTTGAAAGATGACCGGACTGATGGCATTGACTACACTTTCTCTTCTCTTGGAACTTCTTACCGGATTTAGTTTCATCTTTCCTCAGCTTCTTCGAGGGTTTACAATTCCTAGTCAAATGCCCCTGTTTATGGCAGTTACTGCATACAGCGGTCGTTACTGGTTCTTTTTCGGATCTGGCCCTTTTTTGATTGGTTCTAGGCTCCTTACTGACCTCTGACATCGTACTGGCCTCAGGACGATCAGTTTCCGACTTTGCTTTGTCACTAGAACTGACTTCTTCTTCATCTCGCAACATGCCTTTCCCGTCGAGATCTTCGTACTGATAGGCCATGTATATCATTTCAGAAAAAGGAAGCTTCACATGCCCCAATACTTTATTCTGGTATTTCCTTTGAAGCCCATTGATAAATCTCAAATTCTTCCTCTTCAGATTTTGAATTAGATGAGGAGCAAAGTGAGAAAGTTTATTGAATTTCTTATGATATTCTGGGATGGTCATGTCACCTTGTATCAAATAAGAAAATTCATCACATAATCGCTCGGTTGCTTCGGGAGGAGTAAATCTTTCTAAGAAAATCCCTTTGAATCTGCCCCAGGTGATATCACCTTCTGGATTATCCTTAATAACTGAATCGCACCAAAACAAAGCTTCCTCTTTGAGTGCCCAAGACGCCAGTAATCTTTTCTGATCGTCTCTCAGCTTTAAACCCTCAAATATTTTCTTTGCAGAACGAATCCAAGCTTGTGTTTCCATAATGGACTCCTTGCCTAAGAATGGCGATCCACCAAGATTTCGAAATCTCTTGAATAGAACTTCTATATCGGATTCTGGCTGTGGGAGCACAACTGGCTCATTAGCTGGTCGAGCCATACGATTATTTCTTCTGATCCTGTCACTCATTTTCTAGTACGTCTGCAATTAGCAGAACAAGTGTCAGGTCAATGGAAAAGATATTTGAAAATATAGAGACAAATACTTGAATGTAAATGTGTCTATCGAGGTGTAATTTCATTCTGCCTTACTCATACTAGGATATTACTGATCCTATCTGTATGGAGTTACCCATCCTAGAACACTTCTGGTTCTATTTCTGACGAGTTCGTTCAAATGTTATATTCCAGAACTAAGCTTAACCAAAGCTCTGATACCACGTTGAGACGACCCGAAATCCCGTTCAGACGGAAACAAGGGTTATCTTTTGGAATATAACACAGAAACAGATAATAGCAGAACAGAATTAAATAAATACACCAGATAATGAACAACAGAATATACTGGATAAAAGTAATCATCAGAGTTACACAGTATACAGGATCTTACTTAGTACAAATACAGTTCAGCTATACATAAATGTCTACAGCGGAAATAAACAAAATATGTACAATAGGAGCTGAACAGCATAAAAAGAAATAAATGATAGGATCCATCTTCAGCTCCAGCTATCCAGAAAGAACCAGCTAAACCTGAATACAAGGCTGCCCGTGTAGAAAAAAAGGGGCACCCGAGTTTGAAAGTGAAACAAACTACGAGTCAGTCATGGGACTGGTATGAGAAATCCACTCAACACCTATATAATTGGCAAATCACAGGACCACGCCACTTTCGTGGAACGGGTTTACTCCATTGGATTGCCAGTGCTTTAAAACAAATCTTTCTTTTAAACATCGCTATGCTTTTTATAAAAATGAAGCCGTTATAAGACTCAGTTCCCATCACACAATGCAACGCAAACCGGAGGATAGAGTTTTTACCTTATAACGGCCAAATATGCTTGATACGAATAAAACAAAGGCATTTGATATTATTGCTAGTGTTCATATGTTTTGAAAACAATTTCAAATCATAACTATCAATCATAGACGGCATTAATGCTCCATACCACTATGTCGCCATATATAGGTATACAATCAAAACCGCACGGTGTCGTATTTGGAAATTTGATTTCTGTCATGAACCAAGGCAAAAGATAGTCCTTACCGAATTCGAGACTGCCTAGCCCGAGTCTCAGGATCAGAGCTCGAGTGACCCTAGGAGCGACAGGGCCGGTCCACCGATGTGGATTAAAATTCCTGAACAATGCGTTTCCCCGCCCTTTGGGGCGTAAACGAGCCAACGAATGACTCCATCGGACCCGGATCGTCCGATCAAACCGAGGCGCCTCGCAACAGCAACAACCACATAGGTGAAAAGTATATAAATGTCAGGGCTGGTAGGTCACTGACACCACCCTAGCTAGGAAGAAACGCATGTCCTCCCTGAGGTCCTTCCTCACGTTTTAGGTTCATACCGGGGTGTGAGGCTCGCGAATTCACGTTATACACAAAGCTACGCCACACAGGCGGTGCTTTGATCATCACCACAAGACTTTGCTTTTCAACAAAAGCCCTGATCACTGCATCTTAGCATGCCACACAGAATAAATCCTATGTCAGACACACAGTCCATTTATAAGTCCGTTCTGGGTCTGAACGAAACCGGAGGCACTAAATACCTCGCAAACCCTTCGATCAACACGTACGTCTGAACGATCACCACTCATTATCCATATTTCGGGATGCCTCCCAATCAGGACCTCGGTTACCATCCAAACGAGGTGAAGATCTCCGGTCTTCGACCACCGTCTTCACCTTCGACTTTAAATCGTCGGTCGATTATTTGAAATGAGAATTAACTCGGCCTTTTCAAATAATTCACGTATATTTAGAATTTCAAATCAATTTATCTCAATGGTTAAATTATTCGACAACATCAATTTTGTTCTTTAATGTAATTTTCACACTAAACACATTCAACCATCAAAAGCCACATAAATCGAGCAAATTCAGTTTATTTCCATTCCATATCGCTTATGATATTTTATAACTATTTATCGCTATTTTTATTTATTTTAAAATAGCTAATTTATTCAAAACGACGTTTCGGGCCATAAAGCGGCCGTGGCGCTGTTTTTCTTCAGATTTGATTTACACATATCTGAAAATCTAACCGTTGGATCTTCACAAAATTTACATCATTAGAAAGGTCTTTTCAAAACGAATCCAATGGTTCCAGTTTCGGGAAAATCCGACGGTCGGATCTCCCGGTACAATCGTTTGAAGTTTCGATTTCAAAATACGAACTGTAGCGTCGTTATTCGATTAAATATAATTATATTTATATATATATATAAATATTATCGTTTCTGGCGCTGTTTTTCTTCAGATTTGAATTAAACATTCCAGACAATCCAACCGTTGGATTTTTACAAGGTTGGTGCCGTTGAGAAGATATTTCCAAGGCGTACCCGACGGTTGAGGTTTCGGGAAAATCCAATGGTCGGATTTCCCGTACTAGTTGTTTGAAATCATGGTTTCAAAATACGAACTGCACGGCTTCGTTTCGTTTTAATTTTATTTATATTTATATATTTATATAAATATAGTTCATTCAATGATTTCCATATCGTTTTCACTTCAAATATTTTTCTAACACCTTAAAATTTTGGAAAATTTCGCCATAACCTCCCCTGCACCGGGAGCATCGGGAAATCGCAAATAGCTTTCCCGGTCCTTCTAATCTCAAAAAGAAAAAGAAAAAGCCAAGCGGCTAGCTAACAGGCTCATAAAATCATCACCCAAACAAAACAGTAAATGTGTACCTATTTGTCGGGCACAAAATTTTATTCCTCTTCTCTAGCCCCTTTGCTATAACCTGTTCAATGAATATGCATGTACATATATATACAGTTCTTATCATTTATCATTTTCTATTCAACTTCGTATTTGATTTCTATTTGGCTTAAAAACACCATTCATTCTAATGTTACATAAATAGGTGCAAATCATTTCATTAGCTAATTAATGAATATTTCAACTCATATGTGTTTATTTTGAACAAGTGGCTATTTTTAACACTTCACATTTCAACGATTTATGCATACAATAAAAATGTGATTTTTTATTGTAAAACAATTCATTTCAAAACACTATTTTTCTATATAGTTCATATAGGTGATAAAAATAGGATTTTTATCATAAAACAATTTCTTTTAAAACGAGATTATTTTACACAGTTCATATAGTCGATAAAAGGTGATTTTTATTATCAAACAATTTATTTCAAAATATGAATACCATTCAACACATGAATTTCTAATCAACGAATGAATATCAATTCAACACATGAATGTTTTCTATAGTTTCTATATATAGATAAAAATGTGATTTTTATTATCAAACAATTTATTTCAAAATATGAATACCATTCAACACATGAATTTCTAATCAACGAATGAATATCAATTCAACACATGAATGTTTTCTATAGTTTCTATATATAGATAAAAATGTGATTTTTATTATCAAACGATTTATTTCAAAAAATGAATACCATTCAACACATGAATTTCTAATCAACGAATGAATATCAATTCAACACATGAATGTTTTCTATGGTTTCTATATATAGATAAAAATGTGATTTTTATTATCAAACGATTTATTTCAAAATATGAATACCATTCAACACATGAATTTCTAATCAACGAATGAATATCAATTCAACACATGAATGTTTTCTATAGTTTCTATATATAGATAAAAATGTGATTTTTATTATCAAACGATTTATTTCAAAATATGAATACCATTCAACACATGAATTTCTAATCAACGAATGAATATCAATTCAACACATGAATGTTTTCTAATCAATGAATAAATATAGTTTAAGCATATGAAAATAATTCAAACACACGAATATTATTCAAAATTTCGACAGCATAACGGTAGGGTAGTTAAAACCGGGACCGTCCCTAGTACGGCTCCGCGCTCTAGCTTAAAACCTCGCGGTTTTTGACAATGGGGATCATGCATCTAGTTCGCACGCAGGCGGCATGTATATATTTATTTCATTTCCACAAAACTAATCCTATGTGGTTTCAACCAAATATTTCTCAACCACAAATGGGTATTTTTCAACCACAATCAACCAATATCAATCACAAACAATCCCAAACAATCATTCGCTATCAATCAATTTTCACAACAATTTCAATCAATAAATATCGTCCATGGTTTGTGGACGAGGGGCGTATATATATATATATATATATATATATATATATATATATATTATATAGCGATTCACTTTCATTTCACACATATCTATATATATTTTTAAATCAGAAATCTCACCGAATAGCTAATTCAATCCCACGACTCTTCTTTGCATAAAATCTTCGCCAATCTCTCTTTTTGTCGCTTTGTTGCCCGTATTCTCTACATAGGTAAAAATCGAATTTTTACTATGTTATTCAATATATAAAAATCGAATTTCAACTTCGCTATTCAATATATAAAGATCGAATTTCAAAAATATAGATTCCGCCTTTTCAAAAATAAAGATTATATTTTTAATATTCCTATGATGTAAAAATTATATTTTTATTACTTTAAAAATATAAAAATCATATTTTACTTCTTCTACTTACTAAAAATTCCGTCTTTTCTCTTTTAAAAATATGATCTTTATTTTTCCAAGTTCAAGTCTTTTCCTATTCAAAGTTCAAATCTTTTTCTTTTAAAAGATTAAACCTTTTTCTTTTTAAAGTTTAAATCTTTTTCTACCCTAAAGTTTAAATTTTTTTCCATTTAAAATCTAAATCTTTTTCTTTTTAAAATCTTAATCTTTTTCTTTTTAAAATCTTAAAATAAAATCAGTTTTTAAAACCTTTTCAAAATCAGTTTTACATCTTTTTAAAATAAATCAGTTTTAAATCATTTTAAAAATCAGTTTTTCCTAATTAAAAAAAATCAGTTTTAAATCATTTTAAAAATCAGTTTTAAATCATTTTAAAAATCAGTTTTTCCTAATTAAAAAAAATCAGTTTTAAATTCTGTCTATATAAAATAAAAATAAAATAATAAAATTAAAAAAATACTTACAGAGAGGGGGGGGTTTCCGCGGTTCGTCGGAGGGGAGGCGGAGTCTGGCTTCGAGGAGGCGGCTCGGGGTTCGCTGGTGGTGGCAGGAGGTCGTCAGACTGGGAGGGGGGCTGCTCGATTTGATTCGACGGGGGCGGATGCGTCGCGAGGGGGAGGAGCGGGATCGGCGCGTGGTGGGGGGGGGGGGGGGTTCGGCGGTCGTCAGGCGGTGGCGTCGCTGCTGCTCCGTCCTTCTTCTTTTCTTTTTCTTTTTTTTTTGTTTACTGATTAATGAAATCGGGGGGGGGGGGGCAGAAAGAAGAAAAGGGAGGGAGATTATATATATATATATTTTATTATTTAATTATTTATATTTTGCAAAAAGGTTGACTTTTACATACGACCTCGAAACGAGGCCTACCGCCTGTCGCCCATAGCGTTTTACCCCCATTCCGAACACAATGGGATATGTATCGCAAGCTGATTTGATCGTTACAATCAGTTTCCGTTGAATTTACATTTAAATCACTATATTGAATCTTAAACGTACATTTCAAATTACCGGGGTCACATACTATCTAGAAAAATTCCAGAAAAATATTTTCTAGCTTCGTATTGACCATACGGTCCTAACAAAACTAGTTTCGTCGAATTCTGAGACCGTTTGAAAAATGGTCAATTTCCAGTCGATTAAAATCAACTAAAACCGGTCAAACGCGTTTTCCTTTGCCATGCTCACATATTGATTCGAAAAATTATGAAATTTGAAACCTAGCAATAATTTGACATCACGGATCCAACAAAAGTGGTTTCGTCGAAATCCGAGGTCATCTGCAAAATGTCCATTTTTAAGGGCCTGAATTCCATAGCGACTATTCAGAATTTCAACTGGACATATCTTTTGATTCCCGCTATCAAATTTCGATTGGTCGGATTCTTTAGAAAGATATTCACTAACAGATTTAAATATTTTTGGTTTCACTAAAATCCGGATTGTTTTGCACCCGGTACAGTCCGACAAAGTTTGAATTCAATTTTTGAAACTGCCACGCCATTTTAGGCCTTGTTTATAATTATAATTAATTATATTCGTTTTCAATTGTCGATTCAAACTCAGTTTTCATCGCCATTATTTAAAATATTTATTTTAAATATTTAAAATCCATTATTTTAGCCAATTTAAAAATTTTAAATTGGTTCAGATTTTCTGGGTCGTTACAATATAGAAAACGAAAAAATAATCTAAAACTACATCCATCTCTAAAAATCAATGTAAATGAAAATGGAAATGAAAGCTGGCTACTGAATTAAGCCAATCAAGGTCTGTAGCAAAGAATATCACGTTTACAAAAGTAGCTAAGCTTAAAACAAAAGGAAATGATATTTACCCACTGTTAGAAAATAATAATTTACATTTTATGCCAAAATACCACATAATAGAATGACCATATGACTACTTACATAAAGGACCAAGGCAGTTCTACATTGAAGAACATCTATTACATGCCTATGGCCATCAAGTTTAATCAATTCAAATATTTTTTCTTGGGTCGCTTTATCTTAATGTCGATAATATTGGATGAGGCTGATTCAGTTGAAATATGATATCAGAATTCTGACTTTAAGCTGCAAAGTGGAGCAAGACATGTAATTTCAAAATTTTAGTTTCCCATATAAATGGATATAATTGTATTTTATTTGATTTTTATACGTTACTACTGATAATAATATGGTACATGCTTTGTAACATTGTCTTACATGAACATTTAAATTTTGTTTGATATTATTTTCGTCAAATGAATAGCAAGTACCCAATAGTGTTAAATTTAGCATTAATAATGTACCATAACTAAAGGTTAGTTTTAATAAAAAAGGGTACAACAATTTGGCTGCTGAAACCATGTAGGCTACAAAAGTAAAAAAATTAATAAAACAAAATTTCAGTTTGAAAAATAGGTGAAAATTGGTATATGAGATTTGCTTCATTATTGCTACATAAAGGTAAAACATAAAGAACAAATTGTATGAATTTATCGAAATAAAACGAGCAGAGATGAAGAAATAAAAATTGCAAGAGAAAAATACACCAAATAGGAAAATAAAAATCATGACTGCAAGTGAAGCTATAAATAGAAATCAAATAAAGTTTAGTAGAACCTGGACTATTAAAGAATTATCGATCATTGAATTTTCGTAACCTTTGCACATTGAGTAATCCTCCTTTACAATGCACACAATTCAGATGCAATCCACATCTACGGTCAATTGATAGCCATGATACATGTGTTGAAGTTGCTTACCGTGCTCGCTCTGATAAGGAATGTTGGTTTCCAACGATTTTTTTTTTTTTTTCTTCAATTCTTTCTATGTGCGGGAGTATTTCCAAACCTAGCGGATCACGTAAGTCAGTTTGTAATATGGGTCAATGTATGGTCTCGAAGATGAATTGCGTTGTGTATGTCATTTTGAGACATAATAGCACATCTGTAAGCCGTCATATCCAACCAAAGTGGTAAAATTGTGAACAAACACATGTTTTTTCTGTTTATCGGACTCAAGAAAATCAAATGAAGTAGTAGAACTGTAAACAATGCAACAGTAGGACTGTAAGAGGGGGGAAATCTTGGTCATAAAGGAACGCACATACAAAGAATGCAACCACGCCTCGCATATTAGCTTATGTACAAAATCAAATTTATCACATATATTGTAGGCCTAATCAATTGAACATGTCAATGTAAATTTTCCTGTCTTATAAAATTAACAACCAATAGAATTATTTCACTTATGTCTATTATCATAGCTGATCCATATTTTCTTAGAGGTGAAATATGGTTTTCATATTACATCACCATTTGTTGAGATGAGTTCATACATGCAAATTTATACTACATATATATCCATTGCAATTGGAGCAATAAGTGTGATGGAACTCAAACAGGCAATATCTTTTCATGTTCAATGTCTTTGTACAGTAATCAACTGATGTGGTGGGGTAAATGGATTAAAATTCAAAAGATTTTTCTTTTTTTGGGGGGGGGGGGGGGACTGCTTGAACTATTTAGTACTAATCATATTTTGTTACCTGTAACAGTATGTTATGAATAAAGGTACATCTAAGCTTATTATCAATAATGCACATCTTGATCATTAGTAACATGTTAAAATTCTCTGTTTGCGGCTATCAAAAGACAGTTCACTTAGGGTTAATCAGCTAAGTCAAAACGAATGTACTTTTATACTGGTATTATTCATTAGAAAATACCGAACACCTAAATGAAACTCGGTTATCTTGGTCAGCTACATATTCATTTAACAAAGAAGTAAAATTCATTTACCTTTTCCTTATCTTTTATAATCTAGTCATCTAGAAAAACAGAATTAATGTGAAGAAAAATAAGAGAGCATAGTAATACATGCAGCCACGACACACATAAGACATCGAGCACATATATGAAACATGCAGTCAGTAATGATATAAACTGAATGTTTTTTACATCCACGTCTATGATCCATAACCAGCACACTTTTGTAAAATAATCAAAAACATTTAAGTCCTTGACACATCTACTAAAGAGGTAAAGTCAAAACTTCACTATTAATCAATTTAAAAGAATGACTTTAATTAATAAGCTTCAGCTAACAAATAATGTTCAATATAAACAGAGTCTGTGTAAAAAATTGAACATATATATATATATGTATATATATATGTATGTATGTATGTATGTATATATGTATGTATGTATGTATGTATATATGTATGTACATAGACTAATCGAATGATTTTGACAACAATAGAATATTCATAATCATCCGTAAATACATTCCAATCCCATCTTATTCCCACTTCATACTGAATGTATTCAGTGTTGTATTTTGTTCAAATAATTCTTGTGCGGGTGATATCAAATAAATGTTGGTAAAAATCAGTTTCATAAAACATAAACAATCATTTTTAGTTTCAAATGCATTGTATCTATGTAATAACCAATGGGAATCATAGAATGTTAACAAACATGTAACTATCCATCTGAATCTGCAATGTATTTTTCATCTTCAAAACAAATGTGCAGTGCTCTTTTAAATCATGTTTTATGGGTTTGCAATTTGCAAGTTACCAATGATTTGATTTAAAAGTGTCATGCAATTAATGGGAAAGTTAAACTCGTGAACCAACGACATTGACAATAGTTGACAGATTTAGGTAGCTAATCATGAAAAAATTAGAAGGACTAACATACAAAAAATAACTCTGATTAAGGACTTGGAAATGGTTTTAAAATTTTATATTTGATTGTTACATGTAGAATCTTCATTGATACAATATATATATATATATATATATATATATATATATATATATACACATACATATATATACCAGTATTAATGGTTGGTGATACAATAGACATATGTGTGTTAGGTTGAGTAAGCTAATTTTCTCCCAAAATTAGGCATACAACATTAATGTTATGGAAGAATGCAAATTAAGAAAATTACCCGAACAAACTAATACAGCGAATTAGTTCGAGCGATTAAACAAATTGCCTACGCAAATCATTCAGCTATTGAATAATCACGTGAATTAACAATCATATCACGCAAAATTTGATTGCTACTGGAAGACTCCAACCTTATATTGGTTTATCATGGTAGAGTAAGACATGTATATTGCACTGGATTTATCATAGGCTCACATCAAATTTGACAGTTTAAATATAACATGTACTGCATATAGGAACCAACAAAATCCAAGCACAATCAATGTATTAATATAGTAGCATCCTGTTTGAAATGATTACCCCATGTGTGTGTGTGTAAAGTAAATTTGTCATATTCTTGTATTTAATCGTAATCCCTTGCATTTACTCTTATGAGCCTAACTAAGGTGCAATAAACAGTCGAACGTATATAAATTGGTGGATAATCTGATTCCTTGGTTTGCTTTCCTAATTTATTCAATAACCGCAACTAAACTATTAGATAGAATTAGCTATATAATGTGGACCAGATATTAAATATTCTTGACCAAAACATCACATTAAAAATATTTATGATGCTGATCAGGATAATTCTAGAAAACCATGAAAGTACCAAACGTAAAATACACTTGCTATTGTCAAAATGCATTTTTCGAATTCACCCAAATCCCTACTATTAAACCATAAGGAAAATAATTTAGAAGACATAATAGAACTTAAAAAACTGCCCTAGCCATGATGTCAATTTAATCATTATTATTGTTAAATATGGCTAAGTACTGTCACAATATGCAATATACAGCTCAAAATAAATGTCAACATTCTGGGAGAACCTAAATAATAAAATTATTATAGCATGACCAATCCCCGAATTAGGGTGATTTCAAAACTTTCAATGATTTGAGCACAACGTACCAGTGGAGAAAAAGTTGATACTAAGCTCCACCGTGTATCCAAGAGCTGTGAAATTGAGGCGACAAAGATGTGGAGGAAGGATATGAAAGCAATTGAACTCGTTGAATTACTGGACGGACTATCGAAATAATCCAACAATAATAACCAAAAAAAATCAGCATAGAATAAGTAATGACATTCTCTAAGCATAGAATAAGTAAAATCATCCAACAATAATAACAAAAAAAAATCTGCATAGAATAAGTAATCTAAGCTGCCTAATAAGAATGGAAAAATCAAATAATTATTAATTACACATCTAAATACACAAATTCACACTTTGATTTTACATCTTTACACAAGTAAGAAATCGAAATCAGAACAGCACATTATGAAATAACAAACTACAAAATCAAAATCAATATGTAGTTGGATCAAATAAAAAACAATTATGTAACCAAAGTACCTTAAGGATAAATCAGGCGACCAGATAGGATTCGCATGTCTCTGATGATGTAGTTTAAAGCGAATAGAGAATGAGAATGGTTACGAAATGAGAAATTTGTAGATCCAAGAATATGTGGTTGGGAAGACAAATTTGTATAAGTAGTGAGTGATTTAAATCAGAACCTAAAATCCAGATCGAAAAAGAAAAGAACAGGAATTTGGAATCCGTAAATTTTGAGAACGAAATAAAACGAAAAGAAGGAAATAAAACGAGAAGAAAACGAAAAGAAGGAAAACGCGGAAAGGAAAGTCTTGTCAGCGAAAATTATGCTGAAATTCATTGGCTCAGACAATTTGTTTTTGGCTCCTACAGTAGGCAAACCTCCCTAACGGTCGGTTTGACTAGTAATTAGTTTACCCAAATATTTTTTTAATTCCAATTGGTACAAAACTATTTGGAATTGTTAATGTTAATGCTAAAATAATGCAATGATAATATTTTTTTAAATTGTGTAATCTAGGAAAAAACTAATATTATTGAAGAAATTGACTTTTTTAAATATTAAAGAAGTTATAATTTTTGGATTTCTATGAAATATATATTCTACATATATATCTAAAATTAGGGTTTCATAAATTGTCACAATTACAAAGAAATAATGTATATTATAAATACATCAAAATCTTATTTATCGTGAATAACAATGGTATATACTAGATTATGAAGAATGCATAGAGAAACCCATTCTTATACATTTTATATAAGTAACTCCAATGATTTTATTTCTAATCAATGTAGGAACACAAACCAAAAGAATAGAAAATTTATCTTTTTTTTAAACCTTAACACCATATCTTCATGGTAAAGTGACAAATATGCTACACTCAATTATCCCGACGTGATTTCCTCTGATGTTCATGTATCATAATGAATTTTCTTTTACATGAAAGTATTTATAAAAGGTAATTAATTCCTGCACTTTGTAGTTTAATCTCTTCATTGAAAAATATATTCAACCTAAAAATGAAAAATTGTACATTTTCAATTTTCATATATTTTATGCTAAATCCCGAAATATGACATAAATGATCAAGAAACATCTTTGTTGACAATATTTGTGTCTACAACATGATAATCTTAAAAACAAAATTAATGGATTGATCTGGAACAATACGTGCGTGTATGTAAGTATGCTCATGCATGTATGTCTATGTACGTGTGTGTTTTTACTTATTTTTTGACTATTTTGTCAATTGTTTTTGTTTATATGGCTCATTTGCAGTGGATGCAAGATAGGGTAATATGGGAAGTTTTGATAGCAACGTAAACAACTTCAAATTGGAGAAGAAGAATACGACTAATCATTCACCGAATGTTGCTTATGGAGGTGTGCTGATGGAAGATGACCATAACGACACTCCGTCCAACCAACAAATTGGTTCTTATGTTGGTAATTCAAATCATAAATATTTTCCCAAAACTATTGTTGGAAAAGTTATATTTTTTGGCTATATGAAAAAATTATACTCATTTTTTAGAATGGAAGGACATAAGGCTATGGACTAAGAAGTTGTCACTAAAATTATCATGCTGGATCATAAGAATGTGAGTTACTATAGGAAAATCAAGTTAGAGAACATCGTTATTGTGGCAATGGTAGATGTCAAAAGACCAACAACTGGATAAAAAAAGAACAGTAATTTGAACTCTTTTAAACAAATGGTTTTTTGCTTGATTCCTTGGCCAATGAAGATGCTATAAAGCCCAACATGTATTCCCTTTGATCTAGTAGCTAAGGAACCAAGCAAAGAGGTCTGCTCAAAGGAGTTCAAATTACCATTCTTTTTTGATTGGGTTGTTGGTCTTTTGGTATCTTCCATTGCTATATTAACTATATTCTCTAACTTTTTTCCTTATAATAGTTCGTATTACTATGATCTAGCATGATAATTTTAGTGATAACTTCCTTATCCATGTTATCACGGTATCCATTCTAAAAAATACTATTTTTTATATGGTTAAAAGATACCACTTTGCCAATAATATCCATTTAACGATTCCTATGATTTGATTTGCCAACATAAAAAATGACAATTTGGATGGACGGAGTATTGTTATGGTCATGATCCATTAATATACTATCAAAAGCAATGTCCAATGAATCAATAATCTATTTTCCTCTTCCACGATTCAAAGTTGCTTAATTTGCTACCCACACTTTCCAAGTTCCCCTAGCTTGCACGCACTGCGAATGTGCCATACAGACACACAATTGGCAGAATAATCAATAAATAAATAAAATAACACATGCACACAAACACATCTAGACACAAATACACACGTGCATGCACAAATACTCATAAAGAGAGATATATAGCATGTTTTATTTAGCACCATCATGTAGCCATTTGATATTTGACATATGCTCATAATCAAATACTTGGCCCTTGTGGGCGGAAAGAGAATAGTTAAGTATTTAATTTTGAAAGTGCGACTAATATCTGGGGCTACATGCTACATAAGCAGGTCACAAATCCTAGCTCTCTCCCCCTCACACATAGACAAACACACACATACACACACACACACATATTGCTAGTTTAGTTATAGTTCATTTATGTTACGCCTTGGTTCTCCTTTATTTCAACTATATAGTGAAAAATCAAAGTTTTTGAGTAGCGGAATCTAGCATATCGATAATTACAATCTAATAAAGAGAATAAAAAAATCAAAGAGCATAAATATAAGTAAAAGACAAAGACAAAAAGACATATCAGTTTAACAAGGTTTGGCTATGCCAACGTCCTCAGATAGGATAACCATTGTTACTTCTTAAAGAGTAAAATGTGAGAAGAATACATATCGTTCAATATAATTTCATGCTCTACAATAGATACAGAAATATGAATCTTATTTATGAATTTAGTGGAGAACTCTCTTGTTGTCTTAAAATGAAAAAGATAAGAAAATGTCTTCATATTTGTAGGAGCAAGTATGAAGATTGTGTTGGAGATAAGGATGAAACGTTTTCGCATTCCTTTGTTTAGGTTTCAAACAAACTTAGCTTATTGATGTTTGTTTCCACATATATATTTATTTCGCTGATTCCTCAAATCAAATAATATATCTTATTATACAATTTGATTACCTTCCCAAATTATTTTCCATATTTGACCAATTATTACAACCAAACAATATCTTCTCCTTAATAAATTTGGAATAAATTTAGAATTTTCAAATTTAAAACTCCACCTCATTCTAGATATATTTACCAATCTACAAATTTGGTCCTCGGGTTTGTGCCCCATAGTGCTAAGTAGCTTGTATCACGCTGACCAAGTTTGAGCAATGCTCAAATTTTTCTTTGGAACCGATGTTGTCAACATATTAGTTGGATTATCTTTTGTGTGATTCTTCTAAAACTTTATTTTATTTCTTTCTTTTTCCACCATGAGAAAGAAAATGCTAACATTAGTATGCTTTGTCCATGAGATGTAGTCTTGATTTTATGTCACTCGAACTATCTAAAAACGACTTCCCGTCTTCTGCATCACTGATAAATCCTCCAAAACTACGATGATTATAATCCTTCCTTAGTCACTTTCGCAATAGAAATAAGTTATGACTCTTTAGTTGATAAAGATACAATTGATCGTAGCTTGAATCTTCAAGAAATTAGGACTATGCCAAGTGTATACACATAGCTCGAGATCGATTTCATATAATCTTTATCCACATGATAATCTAAATCACAATAAACCCTTAAAGTTATGTCGCTACATGTAGATAAAAAGTCAATATTAGAAGGGTCTTTCTGATATCATAGAATCCACTTTATTCCTTTCCATTGGATCTTTTATGGGTTGAACATGTATTTACTAACAACACCAACCGCGTTAGCCAAATCATGCCTTGTGCATAAAATAGCATGCATAAAACTTCCAATTGCAATAGTGTAAGAATACTAGCCATATCTATATTGTATTTATTTGATGTGGGATAAATCTCTCGATAGTTTAAATTGTGAACCTAACAAAGTATCCACAAGTTTAGCTTTATCCATAACATATTGATATAGGAATTTCTCGATGTAATAAGTCTTAATGAGACTCAAAACTCTTTACTTTATATCCCCTTAATCTCTATCCCCAAAACTCTCCATGCATTTCTTTAGTCTTTCATATCAAACTTCTTATAGAGCTCCATCTACTCCTAAATTCTAGTCATGCACTTAGAAGCATCAACATATCATCAAAGTAAAGAAAAAAAATTAGATGATGACTTCATTAAGTTTCTTAAAATAGATGCATTGATCATTAAAGCTTATAGAGTAATCATGTGAGATCATAAACTTATCATATTTCTTATATCATTGTCTAGGTGACTGTTTAAACCATAAAGAGGTTCTTTAAGCTTATGAATATGATTGGGCATGTTGTTGTTAATTGACCTTTCTAGCTGTTATCAATAAATGTCCCCCTTAAGGTCACCATGCAATAATGATGTCTTGATATATGATTCTTTCAGTTCCAAATCAAATTCGCCAACCAATGAAAAAAAGAATGTGAATCCATATGTGTTTGACAACTGAAATAAAATATCACGAAGATCTACACCTTTCTTCTGAACGTAATCTTTCGCTACTAATCTTTCCTTGTACCTTAAATAACCATTGTTGTCCTTTTTTACCCCATGAATCCTATTACATTAACTATACTTTTGGTAGAAGGAAGTGGCACTAAATCCCAAGTGTGTTTTTCGTGAAAAGACTCAGTTTCCTCCTTCATGGCTCCTAATTAACTATAACTATAGATTGAGCTAATGGAATCTTTATAGTCCCTAGGATCATCATGATATATGATTAATGCATAGGTTGCCATGTCATCAAAGTAAATATCTTTTAGGTCTTTTTCTCTTTCTTATTGGTCAAGCTTGAATTTGAGCTCCATCTTGAGATTGATCGTCCATCCTCTCCTTATCAACCACAGTGCTATCGAAAATACCATTTTTACTAGTATGAAAATCTAATAATATACTTTGAGTTTGGTACTCAAAAAATTTCCTCTCAACATTATCATCTAATGAAGAGGGCTCTACCTTTTGCGTAGCATTTTCATCAAATGTAACATGCCTGCTAGTAACAATCTTTTGGATAGTAGGACGTCACAACTTATAATCCTTAACTCCTCTCTTGTAGCTATGAAATATACACTTGCGCGATCTTTGATCCAACTTCCCTTTTCTCTCATGCACATAATCCGGATAACCAAACACTCTTAGAAAGGAATATCAACAAGGCTCTTGCTTCCATACTTCTTCAGGAATTTATATGTCTATAATTTCTTCTATAACGTGACAAGTTGATGCAAGCAATAAATTATATTTAACAAAATCAAATTCATCCTCTCTACGACTCCATTTAATTGAATTTTGTCAAGCGTGGTATAGTTCCTTTTGATTCCCTCAAAATTAAAAATTTTAGTTAACATATGAGAAGTGAATTCACCAACTTTATTAAGACGAAGAACCTTTACTTTCCTTCCAGACTAGTTCTTAACTACAGATTTTCAACTTTAAAATCTATCAAAAATTTCGCCGTTGGGCTTCATAAATAAACACATATCTTATTAGAAAAATCATTAATTAATGAAACAAAATATCAGGCCTCTCCAAACAATAGTCATGGTGCAGGGCCTCAAGCATCAATGTAAACGTACTCCAAATTTTCCGTAAAACTATGCTTTGTAATGCCAATAAAAAGCTCCGTCTTCTTATAAAGTACAACATCTTTCACAAAAATCAAGTTTTGAATAATGAATATCATCAATCAAACCTCACGTCCTCAGCACTTCCAAATTGCGCTCTCTAGTATGTCATATATGAAAATGTCATAAACTAGTAGAACTGGAATCAATGGAATCAACAACCGAACACGACTTCAACAGAACAATGGTATCCTTCAGCAAATGTAGTTTTCCAGCTGTAAAAATGTTCGGATCAGTCTCTTAATCTAATGTCTTCGTTGTGGAAGCTAAAGCCTTTTGGGTAAACTTTGTTTTTATTATCCAAATTGGGGCCACTTGCAATATAATGTCCATGTCTTTTATAATAACCACAGACTCTCTTTTGATATCCCCTTGACTAAGATCTCGACTTAGCTCCATCTCCACCATATTTGTGATTACTCTTACTTCTCCCACTTTGCGAATAAGACATTCAGAATCATTCTCCATGTTCATGCTTGCTAACTTCCCCAAAACATTTCGTTATGTAAATCTATCTTTAAATCCTCCAAGCTTATAGGTGAGTGTCTATAAAAGTATTTCATTAGAAAGGATAAATTGAATTGTAGTAAGAGCATCCTTTTCTGACTCCTCAATCTCTTCATATGCTAATTTCTTCATTTCATCTGGATTTGAGACAACCTTGAAATCTCTCTTTATTCAACACCGCCTCTATCTTCTTCCCCCCCATTGCCATAATATTTCTTTTCATCATATCTAGAGGCTCCATAATTAGCAAGGTTTCTATTAGTGCTACTTGATGTAGAAATAGGAATAGATATATTTGAAACACTCTTCAAACAGAATGACAAGCTTTGATACAAATCTGTATATCAATAGCATGCTATGATACCATGATTTGTTAGGTGTGGATCACATTGTAGTATAGTGGGTGTGCATATTGGATTTGCTATTCCCACATCATAGGATATATTAAAGAGGTTGAGTATATATTTGGTACTTATGTCATGTAACAACAAAGGATTCTTTTTGTAACAATTAAAATACTGTTGTGAGCATATATGTATCCTATGAGGATGTAAGGATAACCAATAATGAAGCTGGCACTAGGAGATCTCGTTTATTGGCATGAAGTGCGTGCATGGTGAAGGTGCAATAGGGTGCTAAAAATTTCAACATGGTATCAGAGATGATGGTTCGAGGGGACATATATAATGTAGGATTGGCCTAAGTTTGCTTCAATATGTATTCTGAGATCTGGATTTCCATTAGGGCGGAGGTATATGTTGGAACACGACCTAATATAACCACAGAAAATGTAAATCTTTGTAGCTATAGCCAGACCAAACTACTAAAAGGTATCAACGACCTAATAAGAACCGCTGGAGGTTTTAATCAGGTAGGATAAAGCATGAGCGAACATTTGGAAGGCACTTCTTAACTAATGCATTGGATAGACAAAACGTGAACACCTATTGACATCTTTGGGAGAAAACTGAGGAGCATGCTGACTGCAATAATAAACTAAGAATCCAGCTGTAATGGTGTATAAGGAATAACTACTTTGAAGCCATTGAAAACTAGAGACCCGTTTGAAGATCCCTGATCCCAAGATCGGGATGGACATGGGTAAATCCGTCCACTGTTGTTTGCTTATTACTTTTACTTGCTTTTTATAATTACAATAATGACCTTGGATAATTTACATATGTGTGGAAAACACAGAGATCCCTATGCAAACTAGATGCTCGAGATGACAATCAAATTTATGTTTTACCTTGATTTAAATATTTGGGACTTAATGCTTCCACCGAGAGTGATGACCATTTAGATCGTCTTTTTACCCTGATTAGAGAAATGAGATATGAACAATGAACGCAATCTTCTTACCAAAGAGATAGTGTAGGGTTTGTGCAAACTAAATTATACCCCTTGTTGGGGATCCAGGGCTAGAGTGCAGAATAAGAGCCCCCTCATGGAAGAGTATGGGGAAGAGTTCATATAATGCTTATCCTTTTTCTACATTTAGAGAGACAAAGCCGAAAAGCAGGATATAGGTTACATTGTTGAAGAGCAATATAACCGGCTTGTTACAATTAATTTCTTTACCTGAGAGTAGTGGATTTAGCAAGCATCACTTTTGTCCCGTAGGAGAAATGGGGTTAGAGTGTAGAAAGTAGATTAATTTCTAGAGAGTGATAGGGTCGGCTTACTTATCGTTAAGTCCCCTCGTTAGAGAGCAAGCAGATAGGGCTTTGCAAGGTACTAAAAAGATCATTATCAGTGCAAGAGACTATAAAATCAGTCGATTAAGAGTAATGAAGCAACCCATCCGTCCTGAGATATTATGGTCCTATTAAATGATATAAAGAGATTGTCCTTTTATTTTAACATTAACATTAAACGATCCAAAGAGATTATTTAACTAAAACTAGAAAACTTAACAATCCAGAGAGATCACACATATTATTTTAAATTCCTAAATAATCCAGTGAGAACTATATGAGAACAATTAGAAGAAACAGTGACTAAGACTTAGATATATGATAGTCCGACGAGGCCACGCCGTAGATCAAAATTGTGTACTTGGAAGGATTTTAACACCTTAAAGTTGAACAATAAGAGTGATCCTGGAGCGAACCCCGGATAGCTTGAACTTAGGTTTTTTTGTATAATTGGCTTGGATTTATAGGGATTGGCTTTGATTGAACTAGTCTAAGATCTAAAATAGATTATTATGTCGAATGATTTCCATCTTGAATGGAAATTATCAAAGAACTTAGCCTTATTTGGATTAACTGGAGAGCTAACTCCAAACTCATGGAAATAGAAGATAGGATGCTAATTAGATAAGGACTTGGATTGAAAGTAGTCAAAGTGTTCAATAACTAAAATTCGATTATGGATTGATGGCAGTTTTTCAAAGCACACCTAAGGTGTGCTTTGGAGGCAATTGTTAATTCCTTTTTAGCTAAAGCATCCTCAAACTAGTTTAGAGAATATAAATGGAACTGAATTGACCTGAAACTTGAATCACATACATAGAAGAGGCAAGAAAAAACTTTGGAAAGTTTGGATGGATTTGGAGCTAAGATTTAGTATCGAGTCAGTAATGAGGACTCGGGTCTGAGCCTTCATTATTCAATGTATAATCACCTTAACTTTAAGACTCGACACCCTTGCTTCATTACATCATGCCGACGGAGTTTCATGGGGTTCAGATGAGGAATGAATGACAGATTCTATGGAATTAGAAAAACTTGAATAATTTTGAAGATGGATGATCAATCGACTTGAAGTAACTTAATATTTTACCAAGAACCAAAAGATAGAAGAACGACTCAAGAGAGAAGGCTCCATAATTTTCCAAGTACATGGCTTGACACCAAATCATGCTATCGACTTGGCTTGTCTTACAGTTTGTGGAAATCACTCATTTTGGTTTTTGGACTTTACTACACCTGGACTTTCAGTCCAATACTCATCAGTTCTGCCTATAATACAACCATTTGAAACTAAAAGAGGATATTTTTGGAGCTTGATAGAGATTTTTCATTTACTCTATTGGATCACCTTACTTCTTCACTTCTTATCTCTTCTAACACTCATTTAAATTATTGTAACTTAGATCTATGTTAACTAGTTGAGATCTAGAGAGATCCGACTAATAGGTTGATAATAAAAACTGGTTTAAGTGGACATAAGTCGAAGTAAGGAAAAACACTACAAAAACTGTTGCTTTCTTTTACATTTTATGTAATTCTATTTTTAACTGCGCTTTTCACCTTTTGGATTAGTGCTCTCATCCTGATTTTGGGTGTTAATCCATTTTTTCGTTAACACAAGCAGTTGAAACTGTTTTATCGTCACTTAAATATCATTATTCCCTAAGAGATCATTTCAGTATTTCACTTAGTTATAGCTTCAGGATATTCCAAACCCAAGCTTTAAGCCTTAAACAATTCGCATACTACCACCTTCATAATGTTTATACATTCAGATGGTTGCGTAATAAATTTTCTATTTATTTATGTTTCCAAATTTTAACTACTTTCTTTTACGCATGCTGCATTTTTATTATGGACGTCGTTATGGTAAAATACGTGCTAAAAACATATTCCTTTCTATATTAAAATAGTAAAGTCTTAAATAAGAAATTACCGGATTTATCATCTGTGGATAGTGGTAAAAAAATTACTGTGGAGCACATTTTGTATCTTAGAAAATAGGCTCTATAATACGTAGAATTTCAATCTTATCAAGATGAATGAGTCAAGATTAGAGTTTATTACTAAGACAAAACTTATCATCTGCACCTAAAAACTTCCAATCCTGATTAAGTCCAACCAAATCAAATACTAATACCGATAACACTGAAAACTTGTTACAATGTTAAAATATAAATTTACACTTAAGATTAAGTTTATCAAGTTAGGTTATAGTAATAGTCTGAACTATTCCTCGGTCTAATCCCTCCTTTGTATCTAAGTCAAGAAAACTATAGTAGCTTTTTTTACAACTACAAGACGTAAACTGCATATTGATACTTAGAATGTTATATGTATGAAATTAGTCACCAAACAGAAAGATTCATATAATCTCACTCAAAGTGAAGAGCTAAATTTTATGTCAGTTGTTGATCATAAACTTTCTAACCAACCAATAGCTAACTATGCTCTAAAATTCAGTGATTAGGATATTATAAATAACAATTCATCTAAATGTTAAGGTAGAATTTTAATTGTATATGAGAAAAAATATTGGAAATATCAAACAATATGTATAGATTAATAATGTATTACCTGAAATATTACAGTATTGGAGATTTCCATCAACTTATTTATTTTATATATGGGTCAAATCTTAATCTCAAAGGCATTAGCTTTGGAAGAATCTTGTGGACAAAGCACCTAAAATTAACAATGCTTAGACCATTGTAGGGGATTTTAGTGCTTGCTATACGCTGCCTAATATTTATAATGAATTTTTTTCATTCCATTTCACAGCTCAGTGTTATAGCATCATGCGCTAAGATAACATTTTTATGCGGGGAGGTGCAAATTGCTGTCATTCCATTCACATCTCAGTGTTATAGCGTCATGCATTAAGATAACATTTTTATGCAGGGAGGTGCAAACTTCAGCTCTCATTCTAGAATAGACATAATTTTCATAAACCAAAACTTTGCTTCAAATTTTCCTTCTTTATTTGCACAATATCTAAACCATTCCATAAGTGATCACATCCTACTCTTGTGAATCTAAGTTGCAAAAATACTGATAATTTTCAAACAAAAAGGTCTTTTTAGATACAAAATAGATGGTATTTAGAAGAATGCTACTTTAACTTAGTTTTTGATTTATTAAAACGTCAATTTCATGGCAATTTTTTATTAAAAAATATCAACAAACTAGATCAAGGCTTATCTTAAAATTTGGATCAGGAACCAATAATAACCCTTTTAAGCATATTGAGGAGTTAAAATGTGATAATGAAAGATTCTACAATTTTATCAGTAATCATCCAAACGATACTGATTTTAGATTAACCAGATTCCTTCTCACATATCTAGGCATCAAGCTTAATCATGGATGCAAGCTCAATTCCTTCTATGATCCATTTACTGATAAAGCATAGGGGAAGGTCACTAGGTGGAAATATGCCCTCCTATCCCCGATAGGCGGGCTGGTCTTGATTAATTCTACACTGGATTCCCTTGGATCTCACAAGTTTGTGGATACGACTCCCATAGAGTCGTTCTTTTGTTTCTACTGCTCTCTTGCTTCCTCCGTCTTTTTGGGTGGCAAAGATGATATCCGGAAATACCACTTAGGATATTGTTTGCCTTCCAAAACATGAGGACGGGTTAGCTTTTATCAAGGTATAAGATGTGTTAAAAGCTTATGCTTGTGAGCTTTAGGATTGTTTTAGGGCTGTCAAGTCCTATTGGGATACATTCTCGCATGCTAAGTACCGGAGGATGATCCCGTATATTTTACTAGGACCCCGTCTTACTCCAGCGAGACATGAAAACAAATGCAATTTGTCAAGGTTTTATTTGACCGCCATGGTCGCGAGTTAGACTGGAATGATAACCCTTTTTCCCTTTAGGCTGCTTGGAACTACACAATGATTCCTAAGCCTAGAAACCCGACTTTTGATTTATTTGTAATAAGCACACCCCTTCCAAGATCTCCATCCTCATGTGAAAGGTTTTTCACGATGTTATTCCATTGGATGTGAACATAATAAGGACTAGTATTCCGCTAGCCTCTCGTAGCGGGTATTATGGACCAGAGCGGTTGAGCCGCTTTCCCATTTTTTGCAGGAAAACGAAACTGGTGCGGAGACTTGGGCTGCTGGTTGGTAACTATGTGCCTCCTCCTTCTATCCTTGGCGCTCTTCTCTCTTAATGGGACATGGGGCTTGAAAAGGATCTTCGCTCTACTCTGTTTTGTATTATTCCTCGCCTCATCTATTGCTAGTTATGGTGTGCCAAGAAAAATGGTGTTTGACAATTCCCCGATGATTTCTTCCTCTATTATTCAGAAGGTGTCGTTTGATATCCATTTCGCTTTCTCAAACAGGCCTTTCACGGGGACTTATATCCCATTTCTGTTTCTCTCTTTCGAAGGTTAGTTATTTCCTTGGGAGTTAGGCCACGAGCGGGTGCGGGTTGAGGGTTTTTTTAGGATGAGTAGGGATGGCAAAAAAATCCGTACCCGCGGTTATCCGCGGGTAAAATCCGTCATGGATATGAAACGGATAGTTAAATGAGTATCCATGGGTAAAATAAACGGGTATTTTTAATATCCGTTAATTAATGGGGCGGGTACGGATAGTAAGATATCCATATCCGCGGGTACCCGTGCCCGTATTGAATGTGATTTATTTTCAATAGTTAATACAAAAAATATTGTTGTTGGTTGTTCGGTATTTGTGTGCATGCTTTTACTCAACAATTTATAACTGGCTGTTGATATTTTGATGGATACTTCTGTTGCTATCTCTTCTTTTTTGGATGTTGGTATAAATATGTATTGGTATTTTGAGGTTAGCATATAATCATTGGTCTAATTTGTTTTTTTAACCAAATGTACTTTTGAATAATTTCAATAAATGGCTAAAAAATAAATTGAATAAATATAATGGATACCCACGAATACCCGCCATTACCCGCAACCTGTTTAAAACCCGTTTAATGGATACCCGTGCGGGTATGGGGCGGGCACGGGGCAAAAAATCACCCAACGGGGCGGGTGACGGGTTGGTACTACCCGCGCCCGCCCCGCCCCATTGCCATCCCTAAGGATGAGCAGGCTGTGGGCTAGGAGATATGTGCTTGTGGTTGATTCTATAGGGTGGATCTCGAACTAGGTAGTTTGGTTCAATCTCGGATGGTAGCTAGTGCTACTACCATTTGGCTAGGGTTGGAGCAGGAGAAGATGAGTGTGCAGGCTGACTGGCCAGGAGCCATTTTGGTGGTGCATCGGTTGGTGTTGGGACTTCATTCGAGATAGGTCTTTGTCTTAGAGCAGACTCTAGCTTAATTGTTGCTTAGTGATGTGCACATAAAAATACACATTTATATTCACATAATTGTTCTTGTTTAGTTGAATAAATAAACATTTTCGGATATTTTATATGATCAAACCATGTTTTAAATATATTCAAAATCATCACTTATTTTGAGAAAAAGTGGTCACTTGTGCATGTTTTAATTTGTGAAATCTTTTACTTGTTCCTTGTGTTTATCTCTTGTAGGAATTTTAGAGCTAAAAGGATATATACACATGAAGAGTTGAGGGAAAGCATGCATTTTCACTAAAGGAGGCAAAGAATTAATTCATTTTATGGATAGTGGAGGCCCACGTCTTTCAATCAGCCCATTTGCTCTTAAGCTTCATATTAAAGACTGAGACAAAAGGCCTCATACATTCTACATGACTCATTAGTGGCTAATGGCAATTAGAAGCTACATGAATAAGCATTTTGAGGATTTCCAAAGAAAGTGATTAGGGTTTTGTGATCATGTATATATACCCCTTTGTTTCATGTATTTGGGGATCTCTTTTTAGCAAATAAAAGTGTAATTGATCAAATAAACAAAAATGGCTTCCAAGCCTATTTCTTCTATGTCTCTTTCATGTTTCTTTTAATTTCTATGCTCTACTTTATGTTATTAGTTTGGATTTTCTTTTCTGCAAGTAGTGTAATTTTATTTTATGCAATTAGTTAGTAGTTAATTTCTTTTCTTTATTATTTACTCTCTATTTTTGTTGTTCACCAAATGTTGAAATCTAATTATGTTGAAAGAATAACACAAATGAGGAGCTAAACCCCTACAATTTAGGGGTGATGAAGCTTTTCCTCTCATTGATATAGGTTCAACATAAAATTTGTATGAATGATCTCTTTTGGGTTTAATGAGAATGGATGTTTTGTGTATTTGTGTTTCATATTGCATTTAATAGTCTTTTTTGTTCATTTCATAACATTGAGGCTATGTTTATGACATAAACAACAAATTACCTCTTCATCTAAAAATGT
Organism: Allium sativum; assembly: GCA_030737875.1. Taxonomy (NCBI): domain Eukaryota; kingdom Viridiplantae; phylum Streptophyta; class Magnoliopsida; order Asparagales; family Amaryllidaceae; genus Allium; species Allium sativum. Next base: position 6,283,467 of record CM060926.1, on the reverse strand, counting down.
GATTATGACAACGAAATGGGTTTAAGTTGAAATTTGATGATTTATATTATTAACCAATAGTAAATAGATCATACTTAAATTAGATTTTAGTTTCACTTCGATGTCATGTTTCATGAAAGTTAAAAAGTTAGATTAATTGTGTATTATAGCTTGATGACTTATTTTGTGTTAATTAATAGCGCAAATAAGTTATGCTTATGATAATTACATAATTAATCTTACTTGAGTTATTTGAGAATTCTTTGTGCTATTTTATGTTGAACAATGTTGAAAGAGAGAAAGGTGAAATTGCCCCTAAATTGGTTTTAATCTCATAGCTTCAGTCGATATTTTAGTTTTTTTTTTTAACTCTATCACAATCCGAATGTTGGTTTAACTTGATTGAATATAATTAAAAAAAAATCTTTCTCCGTAGATCGACTCGTACTCGCTAACATACTACAATCGTACGTCGTGTGGTTGTGGTTAATTATCATAATATTTTGTTGACGGTTTTCTAATTCGATAGAAAATCCATTTGCAAACAAGTTTTTGGCGCTGTTGCCGGGGAAAGAAATTAGTTTTAATTTTATTCTTTGAATTAATTTTCTTATTTGTGTTCTACTATTAAAAAAAAGTGTGATTGTGAGTTTGTTTGTTTTATTTCACTTTTATTTGTTTGTTTGTGTGTGTCATTATGCCTTGTTTTAGTGTTCTTAGTTTTCTTTCCTAAAAAAATTTGTTGTTCCATTTTGTACTTAGTTGTGTGAATTGCATTTGTTGTTAGTGTTTGTTTTGTGTGTGTTTTTATTTATTAAAAAAAAACTTGTTTGTTTCATCATTTTATGCATGGTGTTGCTTTTATTTGTTTACTTTTGGTTGTGTTAAATTGTGTTGTTTGTTTCTCTACGTGTTTGTAATTGCATTTGTGAATATTTGTTTGTGTTATCTGTCTCTTGCATCTCTCATCATTAATAAAAAAAGTTCAGTCATTTATCTTCCAGTTATTAGAAAAAAGAAAGAAAAAAAAGAAACACCTGCCTTTTGTTCAGTCACTTTCCCATTTTTTGTGTTTTCAATTTCCTTTATTTCTTTCCCTTTATCTCTCTCTTATTTATTTCTCTCCTTTTTACAATTCTTGTTAAAAAAATTAGTGCTTTCCTTTTACTCCCTTTTTAATTTCCTTTCACTTCTTTCATTTATTTCTTGACTGTCTTCCCTCTTTTTCTTTCCAGTACTTAATTAAAATTATATCTTTCCTTTTTTTTCTCTTTTACTTCTTTCCCTTTCTTCTTCTCTCATTTATTTCTTTCCTTTTTCTTGTCCTCCCTATATAATTTTCTTCCCTTCTCTGCCTTATTCTATTCACAATCCTTTATAAACCAACCTCCTCTTAACATTTTATTCTCTCTACCATTTCTTACATCATTTTCTAAACATCATCAAATCCCGTCCATCAATCCATTCTCCAAACCATTCACAACAGCATCCTCCTCCATACATCACCCACTCCATCACAAACTACAGACTACAATTCTACAACTGGCATACCACGTTTACGTCCATCCGCCAGAAACCAAAATTCCAAACAAGCATCTCATCTCCAAGTTGCTTCACTCACGTCCACCTACACCCTGCATTGCCAATCTCCCTCTCAACTCTCATTACCGTAACTACATCCAACCCGTCATCCACATCCTCGCACCAAAAAAAAATCCAAAGATGTAGGATTTGTTTTCAAATTAGAAGGGGACGTGATTTTAAGTGGGTTGATTTTGGTAAGGCATGGTAACGATTTATTTTCTTGTTTCCTTTCTTATTGAGTTGTTTGATTACTGAGAGGGTTGGGGTGTTTACATAGAGGCTTCTGAATTTTGAGAGGCCGTGTTAAAGTCTAGAAATTGGGTGCGGTGTAGTCTAATTGTTGTGGAAATTGTTTCATACCATCTTGGTTGAGTCATGATGACTGGCTCCATTCTATTTTTACTGTTTCTATTTTTTTTTAAGTGGGCCAAGTTATTTGGTTTGAGTTTTGCACTAAAATTCGGTTTAAAATTTGACTAGTCTCTGTTTTGTTTTATTGTCTGAAGTGTACCAACCTAGTGTAGTTTGTGTCTAGTTTATTTTCTACTGAGTCTTGTTCTTTGTTTAGAATTAGAGTTTTTATTTTTCTTTGGTTCATTTCATTTGTCCAATTGCTTTCTAAAAAAAATCTTTTTTTATTTCTACTCATCATATTTTCATTTTGTTTGATTTTGTCTTTAGGTTCCTTTTCTTATAAAAAAATTCAAGAGAAGTCAAATTCACTCAAGATTGAAAAAGGCAGAATTCAATCAACAAACATGGATTTCAGAAGTTAAGCAATTCGCAATTGGCAGCATTTGAATTGTTGGAGCGGTTGCACACCAAGTGGGAGGTAAACGCGTTGGCGCTACTCAGTTGCACTGGACGGACTGCCTATCTAGGTGAGAATTTTCTACACTCTACAGGGCCTGTTGCTGCTGCTGCTTGAAAAAAAATACAAAATTTGCTTGTAAAGATTTTGTGTAGGTGCCGCGGCTTGCTTGAAAAAAAAATTCTACAATTCCTTGTTTTGTGATTGTTCTGTGACTGTTCTGAGACTATTCGTTCTGTGACTGATTAAGATATTTCAAAAAAAAACTTGCATTCATCTTAGTTTTGAGTTTATTTTCTAAGGACTTCATTATATTTTGACAAATTGGTTTATCTCTAACGAATTATTTCTCGGTGTCTAGACCACGGTAAAGTAATAACCGTTAATAAATATTACTGTGATTCGTAAATATTATATCGGTTGTTCCTCTGAAGATACTTAAACCTTCAGTTTCATTGCTAGGGTGATTCCTGGTGCACCGATAACTCCTGCCCGTTAACTGGATAAGAATTTTTTTGTTGAAATTAATCTAACCGTCATTATATAATTCCAGAAAAATTGTAAATTGCATCAGGTTCATCCATCTTTAAAAAAAAGGGGCCAATAGTATTTTTCCTTTTTGTAAAAATTTAACTTTTCTATCTTAAAAAAAATATCCTGTTTAATCCTCTTCTCAAGTTTTTTTTCTTTCTCCTTTTCTCTTGTTCTTTGCGCTAGTGCATGAGCAGTTGGACTCGTGATCCTTTAACTAATCGTTTATCGGAACAAACATTCTTTTAACCATGGCCGAAGAAAATCCCTCTCGAACTCTTATGGATAGATACTTCCCCGATCGAGTTTCTATTCCTTCTTGTATCATATAGCCCGCCCCAACGGGTAACCACTTCGAAATTCATTTAAATCACATAAATAATCTTCCAAAATTAGGCAATCTTGAACGTGATGATCCTTACATTTTCTTAACCAAATTTGAAAAAGTTTGTGCAATAATGAGATTTCAACAATTAAGTGACGATGGAATCAAACATAGGTTAATTCCATTTGCACTTACCGATTATGCCGAAAAATGGTTGTATAGCTTTCCTTCAAATATGACTGGAACTTAGGATGAATTTGTGAACGCTTTTCTAAAAAAAAAATTACCCGTTGGAAAAACATTTAAAACTAGAATTGAAATCATTAATTTTCTTCAGTTTGGGGTGAATCCTTTACAAAATGTTTCGCGAGATTTAAAGAACTTCTAGTCAAATGTCCACATCACAATTTCGAAAAATGAACGCTTTGTCAAATTTTATACGATGGACTTGAAAATAACTCTTGAACAATGCTCGAATCGATGTGCCAAGGAAAGTTTCTAGCCCAACATCACAATGCCGCTTGGAAATTTCTTGAAAATTTGGCTGAAAAATCAGCTCAATGGGAAAGATCTAACGAGAAATCGATTTATTCCCGATCAAATGCTCATTCAGTAGGATCCTCAACGGCTTTAGAAGCTAAAATAGACGCGATGTTAACCAAATTTGATAACGTCCTTTCATCAAACCAAATAAATCAAGCTCAAGCATCTCAGTCCTCATGTTACAAATGTAACGATACTAACCACATTGCCGATCAATGCCAACATTCACTAGAACAACTCAACGCATTTAATAAAGTTAGAAATGACCCATTTTCCCCAACGTACAATCCTGGTTGGAGAAATCATCCTAACTTCTCTTAGACCCAAAACAATGCAAATTCGAATATGGTTCGACCCTCTTTCCAACCATTTTTGAATAATCCTTCGAATCCTCCCTTTCCACAAACTTAATTCCAAAATCTTGCATCACCTTCTCAAAATAAAGCGCAACAATCTTTTGTTCCCCATGACTATAAATGATTGACGTCGCTGGAGAAAAGTCTCAAATTGTTGACTAAAGAAACAACTAAAAATATCCAATCAAATAGCAATTTTCAAAATTTATTGGCTTCGTACATGCAAACTACGAGTCAATCGATCGCTAAACTTGAAACCCAAATGAGTCAGTTAGCCACTTCCGTAAGTGAATGGGAAAGAGATACTTTCCCAAGTCAACCCATTCCAAACCCTAGGAGTCAAAATCCTAATCCAAACCAAGCTCATATCATCAAGGATAGCAATCAAACTCAGTTGAATGCTATCACAAATTTACGATCCGGTAAGAAAATCGATAATAAAGTTGAAAATCTGAATAACTTACCGAGTGTTTCTCTCGACTCTTCTAAAACCATGAATGATCTCGATCCAAATTCTGAGTCTAGTTCTGCTCCAACTTAAGTATACCGACCTACTGAATTTCGCATTCCAATTCATCATCGTCTTAGACCAAAGAAACACTCTGACCAAATGGAAAAGATGTTGGAAATTTTCAAACAAGTGAAAGTTAACATCCCTCTTCTTGACATCATTCAACAAGTCCCCACCTACGCTAAATTTCTCAAAGAGTTGTGTACCCAAAAATTTACACACGCATGTACCCAAGAAAGTCTTTTTAGCTGCCGGACTTAGCGAAGTCTTGACCCAATCAATCCCGATCAAATACAAAGATGCTTGATGCCCTACAATCTCATGCACGATAGGAGATAAAAAAAATTAACAAATGCTTAGTTTATTTGGGTGTGAGTGTCAATTTGATTCCATATTCCGTTTACCAACAACTTGGTTTGGGTGAACTTAAACCAACGAAAATAACTCTCCAATTTGTTGATTGTTCAGTTAAGAAACCCGTTGGAGAAATCGAGGACATACTCATCAAAGTTGGTCAATTCATCTTCTCTGTCGATTTCGTTATTTTGGAAACTCAACCCGTCAATAATCCAATGAGCCAAATTCCTTTGATTTTAGGTCGACTCTTTTTGGCTACTTCAAATGCTTTAATAAATTGTCGCAATGGCTCAACGAAAATCTCTTTTGGAAACATGACTTTAGATCTTAACATTTTCAGTCTTGAAAGTCATTCGAATGAATCATGTAATCAAACCTTGGAAGTTAATGCCATTCATGAGAACTCCGAAAAAGAATCCATTGACCTTAATAATGAGCGTGAGGCTGAGTACGAAAAATTGTTCCAAGGCGGTCCTAACGAAGTCGAACACACGCTTCCATTTGAATCGCTTTCAGTTGAGTCCAAATCTAAACCAAGTTCTTTGATCGAGAAGCCACCAAAGTTAGACCTTAAATCTCTTCCCGATCACCTTAAGTATGTATATGTAGATGATAACGAAACTTGTCCTGTCATAATTTCTTCAAATTTAACTGGTGATCAAGAAATTTCTCTTCTCTCGACTCTTTCCAAAAACAAAGATGCAATCGGTTGGTCCATTTCTGACATTAAGGGAATTAGCCCCGCAATCGTTCAACATTGTATTCACTTAACCGATGAAGCCAAACCCACTCGTGAAGCACAACATAGGCTTAACCCTAAGATGAAAGAGGTAGTTCGCGAAGAAATTCTTAAACTTCTTGACAATGGTATCATTTACCCCATTTCTGATAGCTTATGGGTTAGCCCCATTCACGTTGTTCCTAAAAAGTCCAGACTCACCGTTGTCACAAATGACCAAAACGTTCTTCCAACTCGTACTCAACGGGTTGGCTTGTTTACATCAATTATCGAAAACTGAATGTTGCAATGCATAAAGACCACTTTCCTCTTCCCTTCATTGATCAAAAGCTCGAACGCTTAGCCGGCCACGAATTCTACTGTTTTCTTGATGGTTATTCAGGTTATAACCAAATTCCCCTCGCTCTCGAGGATAAAGAAAAAATGACTTTCACATGTCCATTCGGTACCTTTGCTTAACGACGTATGCCTTTCGGTCTTTGCAACGCTCCTGCAACTTTCCAACGATGGATGGTTGGAATTTTTTCTGATATAATCGAATGTTTTATTGAAGTCTTTATGGATGATTTTTCGATCTTTGGCGATTCTTTTTCCTCTTGCTTACATCATCTTGAACTTGTTTTAAATCGATGTAAAGAAAAACACTTAACGTTGAATCGGGAAAAATGTCACTTTATGGTAAAACAAAGCATTGTACTTGGACATGTAATTTCAAAAAATGGCATTGAGGTAGATAAAGTGAAAGTGGACGTTATTTCAAAACTACCCATTCCAAAATGCTTTAAGGACATTCGTTCATTTCTTGGGCATGCTGGTTTTTATTGACGCTTTGTGAAAGATTTTAGCAAAATCGCTCTTTCTTTGACTACTCTTTTAGGAAAGGACATCCCGTTCGAATTTAACTCTTAATGTGTCACTTCTTTTGAATGTCTTAAAAATGTACTCATTTCAGCCTCGATAATCTTTTCACCCAACTGGGAACTTCCTTTTGAAATCATGTGTGATGCTTCGAACTTTACGGTTGGTGCTGTCTTAGGGCAACGCATCAACAAAATTCTTCACATCATTTACTACACAAGTATAACCTTGAATGATGCTCAACCAAGTTATACGACCCCCGAAAAAGAACTTTTAGCTGTCATTTTTTCACTCGAGAAGTTTCGATCTTACTTGATTGGTTCTCATGTCATGGTCTACATAGACCATTCTGCTCTTCGACACCTTTTTGCTAAAAAGGATGCTAAGTCATGCTTAATTCGATGGATCCTTTTGCTTCAATTATTTGATCTTACAATCAAAGTCAAAAAAGGATCCGATAACGTCATAGCCGATCACTTATCTTGTCTTCCTAATGTGCCATCTTCGTTGCCAATCAATGAAAACTTTCCTGACGAACAACTTCTTTCTGTTTCAATCGATCCTTGGTTCGGCGACATAGTGAACTATCTAGTCACTAAGGAAACCCCCTCATTTTGGTCCAAACAAGATAAATACAAATTTCTTTCCTAAGTGAAATACTTCTATTGGGATGACCCATACTTGTTTAAGTATTGTTCAGACCAAATCATTCGTCGATGCGTTCCTGATAGCGAAATTAGGTGTGTTCTCTCATTTTGCCACGATCATGCGTGTGGTGGACATTTTGATCCTAGGAAAACAGCTGAAAAAATGCTTCAATGTGGTTTTTATTGGCCTACTCTCCTTAAAGACTCATTCGAATTCTGTAAAACTTCAATCGTTGCCAAATACTAGGAAATATTTCTCGACGTAATACAATGCCTTTGAACCCCATCCTTACGATCGAGATCTTTGATGTATGGGGTATTAACTTTATGGGACCCTTTCCAAACTCCTTTGGAAACTTGTATATTCTTCTCGCAGTCGATTACATTTCGAAATGGGTCAAAGTCGTTCCATGTAAACAAATGATCATAAAATTGTTGTGAAATTCCTAAAAGAAAACATCTTTTCGAGGTTCGACATACCTCGCACAATAATAAGCGACAATGGAACGCATTTTTGTAATCGATCTTTTGAATCCTTAATGAAGAAATACTCAATAACCCACAAGTTATCCACTCCTTATCATCCGCAAACTTGTGGTCAAGTCGAAGTATCGAATCATCAAATAAAATAGATTTTGGAGAAAACTGTAAATAAAAACAAAAAAGATTGGTCACAAAAATTGACCGACGCACTTTGGACTTACCATACTGCTTTTAAAACTAATATTGGAATGTCCCCTTTCCGATTGGTTTACGGTAAAGCCTGCCATTTACCTATTGAACTTGAACATAAAGAGCTTCAGGCGCTAAAGAACTTAAACTTTGATCTTGAACAAGCTGGCGAAAACCGAAAATTGCAACTCAACGAGCTAGAAGAAATTAGGAATAACGCTTACGAAAACGCGAAAATTTACAAGGAAAACATCAAAGTTTTTCATGACAAGTCAATCCTAAGACAAACATTCTTACCAGACCAAAAAGTTCTGCTATATGACTCACGACTTCATTTATTCCCTGGGAAGTTAAAATCGAGATGGACCGGACCATATGTTGTTCGAACTGTTTTTCCACATGGTGTTATTGAAATAGAAAACCCGAGGGATGGATCCATATTCAAAGTCAATCGTCAACGTCTAAAACCATTCTTGGAATTGCCCACTGATCAAGAGGAGGAGCTCATGATTCTTCATGAGCCATGCTACATGAAGTAATAAACTTAAGTTTAACCATCCTTTGTAAATATGTAAATATTTCTCTTCCGTTCACTCATTGTGTCATGCATTGACTGTCGGGACACAGTCCAAATCAAGTGTGGGGGGAGCTTCATAGTTATTTTGGTTTTGCATAAAATTTTCCTTTCTTTTTTGTCATTCAGAAAAGAAAAAAAATTGCATTTCTATTTACTTTTAAATAAGACATGATGGAGTTAGCATACAATTCTGGTCGTTTGATTAAAATGTTTGGAGATTTACTTCTCTTAGCAGATAACGAAAGGGAAGTTTGAATTATGAGCAAATTTGGTGTATTGGTATATTGGGAAATTCGTAGGTGATGAGTATGAAATGTTTTCTGAATTGTAATCCGATTAAATGAGTGCTTGATTTAGACTACTTGCGATAACATTTTAGATCTTTTAAATAAAGTTGTTCAAAGATATCCTCGCTTAACTCTTTCTCTTATGTAAAAAAAAAGAAAAAAGGAAGAAACAGAAAAGAAAAAAAATGAATGTATATATGTAACAATAATCCAAGGGTATCCAACATTACTAGTACATCTCGCGTTGGTGTGCAAACCCGCCAAGCTCTTTCCGACACCTTGTTGATAAAGTCAGCATCGGTATATCTTGGTCTCATTTTATGAGTTGGGCACCTAAGGATTACCAACATCTTGTTGACAAAGTCAGCGTAGATCTGCACAATCCGCCAAGCTCTGTCCCAAACTCTCACGAGTGGTATGCCTTGGTCTTTTCGGTTAGGTGTTTATAAATAGTAATAATGTAAATATTTTGTAATAAAGAGACGGTAAGTACTTGAAATCCAAACACACTCTTCACTTATTCGACTTATCTTGTTAACAAAAAGGAAGTTGAGATGTTGTTTTACGATCATTGATATCAATTATAGAATTCATTTCATATTTGCACCATGTTTCCACCAAAACAACTGGCCAAGCTGGAGGAGTTTGTGACAATAACATGACTTTTGTTTGAAGTTTTGGTTAGTAATGGACTCAAATTTCATAGTAACGACCCAAATTTGTGTTAATTATTCGTGTAATATTTAAAAGTAAATTATCCATTTGTAAATATTCCTTTAAAAGCTTGCATTCGTCTTGTATATCTTGCATTTGTAAATAATTTTTGCATTCAACATTTGGATTTTGTGGTTAGTATCTGCTGAAAACACTCACGAGACAACACTCGTCCTACTGGGGACACCTAGAGGTTTAAAGGCTTGTTGCATACGCTCAATGCAATCGTGCTCCCTACGAAAACGGATTTAGGTTAGTTTTTACTTTATTCGAGGATGAATAAAAAGATAAGTGTGGGAGTATTTGATGTGTACGTAAAAATGCACATTTATATTCACATGTTTATTCTTGTTTAGTAGAATAAATGAACATTTTCGGATATTTTATATGATCAAACCATGTTTTAAATATTTTCGAAATCATCACTTATTTTGGGAAAAAGTGGTCACTTGTGCATGTTTTAATTTGTGAAATCTTTTACTTGTTCCTTGTGTTTATCTCTTGTAGGAATTTTGGAGCTAAAGGATATATACATATGAAGAAAAATGAGGGAAAGCATGCATTTTCACAAAAGGAGGCAGAGAATTAATTCATTTTATGGATAGTGGAGGCCTACACCTTTCAGTTAGCCCATTTGCTCTTAAGCTTCATATTAAAGACTGAGACAAAAGTCCTCATGCATTCTACATGACTCATTAGTGGCTAATGGCAATTAGAAGCTACATGAATAGGCATTTTGGGGATTTCCCAAGGAAAGTGATTAGGGTTTTAGGGTTTTTTGATCATGTATATATACCCCTTTGTTTCATGTATTTGGGGATCTCTTTTTAGCAAATAAAAGTGTAACTGATCAAATAAACAAAAATGGCTTCCAAGCTTATTTCTTCTATGTCTCTCTCATGTTTCTTTTAATTTTTATGCTCTACTTTATGTTAATAGTTTAGATTTTCTTTTCTGCAAGAAGTGTAATCTTATTTTATGCAATTAGTTAGTAGTTAGTTTCTTTTCTTCATTATATACTCTCTATTTTTGTTGTTCACCAAATGTTGAATCTAATTATGTTGAAAGAATTACACAAATGAGGAGCTAAACCCCTACAATTTAGGGGTGATGAAGCTTTTCCTCTCATTGATGCAGGTTCAACATAAAATTTGTATGAATGATCTCTTCTAGGTTTAATGAGAATGGATGTTTTGTGTATTTGTGTTTCGTATTGCATTTAGTAGCCTCTTTTGTTCATTTCATAACATTGAGGCTATGTTTATGACATAAACAACAAATTGCCTTCTCATCTGAAAATGTGATTATGGCAATGAAATGGGTTTAAGTTGAAATTTGATGATTTATGCTATTAACCAATAGTAAATAGATCATACTTAAATTAGATTTTAGTTTCATTTCGATGTCATGTTTCACGAAAGTTAAAAAGTTAGATTAATTGTGTATTATAGCTTAATGACTTATTTTGTGTTAATTAATAGCGCAAATAAGTTATGCTTATGATAATTACATAATTAATCTTACTTAAGTTATTTAAGAGATCTTTGTGCTATTTTATGTTGAAAAATGTTGAAAGACAGAAAAGTGAAGTTGCCCCTAAATTGGTTTTGATCTCATAGTTTCAGTCGATATTTTAGTTTACTTTTTTTTAGTACTTAGTCACAATCCGAATTTTGGTTTAATTTGATCGAATATAATTAAAATTGTTTATTTCTCCGTGGATCGACTCGTACTCGCTAATGTACTACAATCGTACGCTGTGCGCTTGCGGTTAATTATCATAATATTTTGTTGACGATTTTCTAATTCGATAGAAAATCCATTTGCAAACACCTAGGTTTTTTGTTTGGTTTGCCTGGGTTTTTTATGGCTCATTATGATGGGTTGGGTCTTGCTGTATTTCTATGGACTTTGGTGGGCTATCATTTTTATTTTGTTTTTTGTTGTTATTTTTGGGTAGTGTGCGCAGTTTTGCTTCATGCCAGAGGATTCGCGTTGTGCGCTTTTGAGCTGATTTTTGTGGTTCGTCGAAAAAGGCTTTTTTCTCCTTTTTGGTATACATATAAATTTTTTTATTTCAAAAATCATCCAAATGATACATCTCTTCTTCAGCAATACCAAAATAATTTGTGAAGACTCGAAGAAAACACTTGTCAATGGGCTGTTGATCTTAAACAGAGAGCAAAACTCAAGAGACTTACTTATGCTTACATCCCTTCAAATACATTTATTTTGAAATGTTACTTGATCATGATAGACTCAAGATAAAATATATATATTGAATAGATTTTTTAATCGTTTAATTGACAATAACTGTTTCTCTTCCAAAGCCATTAGTTATATTCAAGAGTTAGACAATTCCACTAATTTATCTTTAATTCTCCCAACATAACTCCCAAAATGTGTAATTCCAAAGCTGGAAGCTAATGTTAAAGAAATATAAGCATAGATGATATTCCAAAAGTTGTTTTTATATTCATGATGATAGTAGCCTTGGCCAAGATGCATTTGGTTCAATTTTCGAAGGAACGGTGGCTTGAAATTAAATAGGAGCTTTTTAATGCTATAAATGATGCTTTTTTAGTGGTAAAATTATCAAACAATTAAACCACACTTTTATCACTCTTATTCCCAAAAAAAATGCTATCGAACCTAATGATACTACACCAATTTTCGATTGTAATGTGTTGTATAAAATAATCAGTAGTATTCTTTGCAATAGAATTAAATTAATCCTTCCGTACATTATATTTTAGAACTAAAATGCATATGTTTCTGGAAGAGATGTGTTGAAAATAATTTACTTCATTATGAAATGGCCATAAGTTTCAGTAGATCAGGTTCAAACAAATTGTGCTTGAAAATAGACTAGCAAAAAACTTATGATAAAGTTAGTAGGGAATTGACTATGTGCATAATGCAACAGAAGTAATTCCATCCTCTGTTCTGCTAATTTATATATAAACGCATTTCCACACCATTCCTTTCTATTCTAATAAATGGAATTCTAACTGGCTTTATAAAGAGTGATAGGATTAACGCCGAGGAGACCCATTGTACAATTATCTATTCTTTATTGTTATGGAGTTTGTTTCTATTCCACTAGACATAGAATTTTAAAGGGGCAACTCACTCTAATCTATAAGAATGCCTCTATTATTTCTCATTTGATTATGTGGACGTTCTTTCTGTTTTTTCGAAAACCAACCATGGCTATGTACATGCCATTAAAAGATATCTCAATTTAATGTCCCAAATTGACACTTATATAATTTAGGAGAATATCAAATATATTTCAGTAAGGAAAATTTGTAAAAAAAATTAAAACAGCTTATCTTAACATTAAAGCTTCTGAACTTCTAGTAAAGTACTTGGTTTTCCCACTATATAGTAAAAAAAATTAGTAACAGAGATGATTAGTAATTACTCGACATCATAAAAAGAAACATTAATTATTGGAGTAATACAAGTTTCTCCACTATATGCAGATTTGAACTTGTTAAGTCATCAGTTTATCCTATTATTTGTTTTTGGGTTCAAACATGTCAGATCCCAATCCAAATTAATAAACAAGTGGAGTCAATTTGTGCTAATTTCATTTGGAATAACAAGCATCACAAAGCAGCGTGGAGTCAGCTATGTTAGCCGAACCTTAATGATGGAGTCGGATGAAGAAATATTAGATATTTGCAAATTGTCATGTCCCTTAAATTAATTTCGTTATTTTTGCAAGGAAAATTTAATGGTAAAAGTGGATTAAAAATTGATATACAAGAAATAAAAACTTCTATATTATGGATATCGATAATAATGCTTCATATACATGGAAAGCATTGTTTAAAGCTAGAAAATTATGTGAGTACCTTTTCTACAAAAAAATTGGTTAATGGAAGGAGTACTCACCTTCATTTGGTCCCCGGCTTCATGGAACTAACCTTGTTTCAATTCCTGATTGGCAGCAATGATTAAATGCAACGTTAAAGACACTCAATGAGCTAGCATCATTATAGATAACACCTAGAATCTTGAAAAACTTCATCTTCCTTCCTTTATGGTTGAACCTATATAGCAAGTACAAGTATTTACTGATAAGAAAGTAGATTATTGCACTTGTAGTGGGAGTAGTAACGTGGTATTTTCTCTGAAATCTGCCCATAATTTGGTTTCTCCGTCAATTACTAATTTTGAGTTGGCAAATTTAAATTGGAAAAACGTTACTATTCAACAATGTGCGTCTACCACTTACCTTGCTTGTCTTAATAAGCTTCAAACTTTGGATAAATTAAATAATTAGGTAATGGTTACTGATAAAATCTGCAAGCTACGGAACTGTAAAGAAGAGGAATTGGATCATTTGTTTTTTGCTTGTAATTATTCTAGATTTATTTGGGACTTTCTATGGAAAACATTTGATATTATAACTTGCAATAGCTACGATAATTTTGGAGAAATTTCTAATCTTCTTCATTATTGACATCAAAATAAGGATCTATGGACTAAAGCAAGAATATCAATCACAGCTACCACTATTCATGTCTGGAAAGAAAGGTGTAACAAAATCTTTAAAACCGTTTATACTACTAAAGAGATGAAAGAAAATCTTATTCTATTAGAGATAAATTCATTAATTCTTGCATTTGATTATAAGAAGAAAACAGAAACAATTCATACCAGGAATTTTAAGTAGATCGAAGAAAGGAAAAAAATTAAGATCCATTTGAGAGACTTAAAGGGTTGTTGCCATGATTTGTTGCTTTTTGAAGAATGAAGAAAGTGGGCTGACAGAATAAGCACTTGTGTTTCCTTTTTCTTATTTTTGAGTTGCGTGTTGTGTTTTTCTTCTTCCCTTTTGTTTTAATCGAAGCCAGCCCTCCCCTAAATGTAATTAATGAAATTTTTTTGTGATTTGTATTACTAATGACATGCTTATGTACTGATGTACAATTTTACTTGTAACTAATTACCCATTTACATGACAAAGAATGTTGTAGGTATGAAATTCTAAAAGAAGTTATGTTTTTTTTTACACGCCAGATAAAGAGAAAAGAACGACAAAATTATGAGAATAGGGTTATTACCATAGTGGCACTAAATAACTAATCATTTTCTCTTTTGTAAAAGAATTAAACAAAACGTAGATGAACTTTCTTTACCAACTTCATATAGATCATATCTCCATCATCTTACAACAATCATGGATATAAAAAATTCAAGCACCTTCTAATTTAGAGTTTATTTGCTAGCTACAGAAAGGTTTTGGTGCTTATAGGTGTGACAATCAAAAATTTTTATGAAATTTAAAATTAAAAAATGAACACATTTGAAGGGAAATGATAAATTGTCTTACATGATGATCCATAAAAATAATATTTTTAAGTGCTTCTTAAGCTAACATCAATTCTAATAGGAGATCATATGCTTGGTTGATACCAGTAGCAATAACAAAACTAAGAATCTAAATAAGTTAATATATTCCCATTAAAATTGAATTTAGAACAGCTAGTAATCTCCTTATTTTCTATAAATCTACTTCAAGAAAATTACATTAGGACCAAATTGGAGTATATCATAAATTAATAAGTAGAAAATATTATTACTATCAAACTTCAAAAATGCAATTTAAATTCATACTAGCCATATAGATAAAAAAAATATTAACAAGCACTACTCAAGTTTTTAATGCCATATCCATAACATTGGATGATCAATAATATACTTCTTTTGCATTTCATTGATGTGTACATAGTTCCTGCAAAAATCAAACAAATATAATTAAAAATACCAATATTTTAAAGGGGTAGTTTGGCTAAAGTCCATGTTAAGTTTCAAAATAGCCAAAACATCCTAGACAAAAAAAATATGTAAATTAGGTCCGTAGAATTAAGTTAACTAATAAGTGTATAAATTTATGCAATAAATCAGTGAATAATTGCAAGTAGTTATTCAATTATATCCAAAAGTTGCGAAAATTCCTTCAATTATTCAATGAAAAATTGTGGATATTTCCATAATTTTTTTGGAAATATTGTGGAAATTTCCGCAGTTATTCATCAAAAAAAATAGCAAAATAACCTAATTTACAATCTTTTTTAGGAAGGATATTTCATGTATTAAGTTTGATTTTAAGGATCTAAGCCTAATATTCACTAGTGTAAATATCATACTTAAATCCTATCTAGATCAAAAATAAACGTAGTTCTAAATACCAAACTTCATACATACATTTTTTGTCCTCACTAAATACACGTTGCAGATAGAAAATCAAATCAATCAACATGACTGATACAAAAGTAATGTTCCTTGCAGCCTTTCAAACCTATAAAAAACTAATATTTCTTAAACACTCAGCTAACCCTCCTTAAAAAAAAGCAAAAAACAAATCTATATTAGATTTTTAGACAATTTCCAGAGAACTCTGCAAATATTTTAGTTTCTGAAAAACAAAATAGAAAAATTTGTTTTGTTTAGAAAAACATTTGGGTAATGTTTTGATTAAATTTAAAAAGCATTTTTCTACATTTACCATGATTAGAAATAGGGATGCAATATAAATTTCTTCTAGAGAAGGGTTTTTCAGGTATCGAATATGAAAACAAAGTATGAAACCAAGTTTCCATGCATATTTAACAAGATGTCACTTATATAATTGTGCATATTATATAATTTTATTAATTTTTTTATTCTACTTTTTAATTTGAATAATGCAAAAATCCCACTAATGAATGCAAATTATTATCCTTGAAAAATTAAGTAACCAATACTTCATCAAAAGTTGCAAAAAATAAATGAATTCTCATTCGTCAATATAACGTAAGGGTTTTGCATTATTAGTTTAGATATATTTCAAACATAGAAGGAATAACACACTCTTTATTTCAGTGATCAAGTGTTACAAAAGGCTAACCATTTATTATGTTCTATAGAAGCATAAGAAAATGCAATCATTTGTTCTTAACTTTCCATATTTTGCAAAAGATTAAATAAAGATCAAAACATATTTTTTGAAGAAATTAATATACCAAATATAGGGACTGTTGTGAAATTTAAAGCTTAAAAAAGGGTTTAATTGGCATGAAAAATATTTTTTTAGGAAAGTGGGATATCTTTTTAGTTATGCAACCAATATAAAAATCAGCTTGTAAAATTCAAACTATTAATGCATATACTACATGAAATCCATACCAATTATCTTCTTTTCATTTTTAGTTTAATATATATCTTTAGAACATAAATTTTGTTTTTTAAACTTTGTGAAAGTTGTTTAATTACGGAGAGGTTCGGTAACATAATAACATAAATAATTTTTCTTTTACTAAAGGAACATTTCTCTCATTTCAAAAATTCAAAAGTCATAAAATAGATTATATTTGAATGGAAAATTTATTTTTTAAAGATTGATAGTATGTAAAAGTTTGAAACTTCGTTGTAGACGAATATTAATTTCACGTAAATAAAATATAAAGTGTAACGTCTCGGATTTTTAGCCATTTAATATTGAACATTTAAATTTGTTTTAAATGTTGAACTAGAATAATAAGTGGATTTTTATATTGAATTTATCGATTTAATAATCAATATATGATTTAGTATCGAATATATTGAATTATCGTAATACAAAAACAACAAATAATTGAAATCGAAAATAACTGAATCGAATCAATTCAGATGACCAGTATAAATTACTTTGACTATAAACGATAAAAATAATAGTTTATTATCGAGGAATTGATTATTTTTGAATTTTAACTATATTATATTGATTTAATACGGTTATTTTATATATACGTTCGAATTAAATTTCAGGATCTATTCTGTTGAGTTCAGAATAATGTTATAACATCGAAACGTCGGTTCTTACATTAAAGTAGGGGTACGTGATTTCAAGTTATGAACCCCGAGATATTTTTAATGGATAACCTCAAAATCAAATCGGAATCTAATTAAATAAAATAAAAATCTCTTTATATCTAATTGCATTAAATAAAAATCAAATCAAAAATTAATACTATGTACTTTGAGCCGTCGTACCTAATGCACGTCAAGCCGACCTACTCCTACCTTTCCTCATCTATAAATCGCGACACCCTTCCTTTGTTTTTCCCATTTCACTCCTTAGAAAAAACCGTAAGCTTAAAATAATAAAAATGGTGCCCTTTTTCATATAAAAATTGCTAGCTTTAAAAAGGAAAAAAGGCTCCGTGTTCGATTTCTAAAACGCGGCCCATCCCTTCTATTTCTTCTTCAGCAAATCAACTACAGGCCGCTCAAGCAAGCTTTAAAAATGGTAAAACAAATCGGGAAAAAATCCTAAATTTTCTAAACTTTGATTCATTTATCTCCTCCAAGCCGTATCTTCATACTAGTATAAAATTTTGATGGCTCCACCGTGTTGCTGCTGCTCAACGCAAGCCAGAGGTGACTAGGGCTCAGGAGAACAGGAGATGCGGTGGCCGATCAATGAAAGGAAGTACGGAATTGAAGTCGGAGCATGAAGTTATAGCTAGCATGACTTTCTGGTGGAATTCAACTCCAAAATGAGTCGCGGCTTCTATAGTAGGGTGCACGATAGGCGACAGGTCGTTACTCCATGGGGATGTGCGAGTTGGAAGTTATGGTAATGAAAGAAGGTAGCTCACATAGAGAAGGACAATGGCATAGTTGGTTCAATGTTTCACGGAGTTTGGGAACTGTAAGAAGGAGAGAGGATGGCTGAGGATGAATTCAATGATGCGTGAGTATTTCTAGAGAAGGGATTGGAATTTTATACGTATTCTATTCGAGAAAGAAGAATTAAACTCTGGTTAAGGTAATTTTTTTATAATTAGTGAATTTGTAAATAATTAAGTAAAACTAAAGATCTTGATTTATTTCAAATTCTTATACATAAACCATATCTCATTCATATTAGGTCAAAATCTAACGTTGTAAATACATTGGGTTTATAGCTATAAAATGTACAAGCTAGAAGTGATTTGGGATTTTCTGGAATCATTTGATTTAATGTAAATTTGGAGAGGATCGCAATAAAAATCAAGGTGAGTAAACTCACTATCTGGATTCTTTTATAGTTTATATAAACGAATATTTATTTAATACAATGTTTGTTAATTGTTTGGATGCATTGAAATATTATTGTGTCTATAATACATCTATTAGTTATACTTAGGCTTGGTGGTTGTGGCTAATATATATATTGGATAGTTCCAGTAGTACCATTAACGATGATTTCCCTATGCGCCCCCACAATATGTATAGTGGATGACCTTCATGCCGCGATATCTTGCCTTGAAGTAGGATTGATAATATATATGTTGACTAACATTTGTGGATACAGGGAAAACAGATTGGAGGGATCTAACTAGATTCCTCACAAAATTTATTTATTGTTGTTCATATATTATGTTATATGATGTGTGTTAATTTAGTTTTATGTGTTGGGTGTTTGAATATCACTGGCCCTAGATATTGAGATTTAAAAAATCATAAAAGGGATTTTAGTGTTAAGAAGGAAAATTTATTTTCCAACGGTTGAAATTTAATTTCAAATGGAATTTGAAATTGAAACTTGTTTTAATATTTAAAACAAGAAACAAAATTTGTAAATGATGTTTACAAATAGAGGTGAATAATTATCATGGGATAATTTGGTTATTTAAATTCAAGTATGAATTTTAAAAGAGGACCGGGAATCGTTCGAAAAGGGGAAACTATGAAATTTATTCTAATGTTTGGAATAAAAATTGATTGATTTCATTATTAACCTTTCACTTGACAAAGTGAATGGGTGATAAGTATTGGGTCTCGTACATAATGATGTATATGAAGCAACGAATACATAAGCTAGAGGTAGGTTTTATTACTTCATTGTATTTACTGATGATGTCAGTAGATATAGATATGTGTATCCTATGAAACACAAATCAGAATCCTTTGAAAAGTCCGAAGAATTCAAAAATGAAGTTCAAAACCAATTTTGATAGAAAATAAATTTTCTTCGATGAGATGAGAGAATATTTAAGCCAATTATTTAATGACTATCCAAATGAGTTTGAAATTTTTTCACAACTCACTCCATCTAGAACACCATATTGGAATGGTGTGTCTAAAAGGAGAAATCACACCTTATAAAATATAGTACGATTAATGATAAGTCATATAGATCTCCCAATAAATTAAATTTACAAAAATTGCATTTAATCCCACTAACAATTTTGAAGACCCCGTATAAGATATGGACTAGGAAATGTCCTAGTATGTCTAATGCAAAGATTTGGGATATAAGGTGTTTATTAAACGCCCTTCCTACGATAAGATTGAACCCAAATCAGATAACAATTTTATGGAATATCCAAAAGAAACAAATGGAAATTGTTTTTATAAATCCTTGAGAATAAAATGTTTATTGCTCGAATTGGTATCCTTTTAAAGGAGAGCCAGTCTCTTAGATAACAAAGGGAATGAAATGGAATTTGAAATGTCTCGGAAACCACAAAATACTATTGAATCTTGTATAAACAAGAAATTAAGTGGGATTGTCATAATAATTCTAATGTTATATTGATAACACATTAATTATTGAGAATAATGTTAGTTATTAAAACAAGAAATAGATACTGATTTTGAAAATGTTTTGATTAAGAAGTTCATAACTGAACTTAATTCAAAGTTAATCCAATGGTTTACATTGCGATAAGAATGTGGCAATTGCTCAGGCCTAAGACCTTAAACTCACAATTGATCCAAACATATATATTTAAGAAATATAATTCTTATGTGAAGTTGTTCACATAGGAAATAAACATATCTGCAAAGTTGCAAAAGTTGTAATGTTGCAGACCTACTGAATTAAACTCTATCGCAGCAGAAGTTTAATAGTCACACAAGTTTCATGAGTATACGATATATGAATTATTGACTCTAGTGCAAGTGGGAGATTGTTAGAGTTTTTACCCTAGAGGCAATCCATTTGATGTGATTAATAACATTGTTGACGTTATTGTTTTATTTGTAATAAAAAATATTCTGTTATGTTATATTTACTGCGGAGTACAAATATTAATATAATAAAAATCCTTAGAATAATAATATGGTATCATATAGTTCAAGTAAGACTTGAACTTGAGATTATATAATATATTAAGTATTGTAATTCTTAAATGCTCCTAGTCAAGTTTTATTGTTTATATAGGACAACAATAAAACATTGAGACTAGTATGTTGATTGATTGATGATCACATCTCATTGATCATTAATATACATGATATTAATGTCAAGATATAAAAACATATTGGAGAACGTATTGGGCTGACCCAACATGAGAAAAACTACATGGAATATACATAACAGTATCATAAGTTATTATCATAGTGATAGTAATGGTCCTCAGACTTGAAATCATTATAATTTTATTCGAGGATATTTGTATTTTGATATCATCAAAAAGTTACTTGTAACAGAGTAGAAATAAAGGTGTTTATTGGATACATCTCGTAATTTTAAAGAACATTATAATGATAAATTAAAGAATACTTAATAAATTATTGGAAATTAAGGGAAATAGACAGCGCCATTGCGTTCCTCTCGGGATTCTGCTTAAGATAGACCCCAAGTTTTCGTAAAATGGACATCGTACGAAGAAGATATTAAGGTTTGAAGTTTGCAAACATATTAACATAATATATATATAAACTAGTCCAGAAATCAAAATCGAAGACCGCGAAAAAGGGGGAATTCGACCCGTTAGGGGTCGACCCCGTGCCCTATGGGTGTCGACCCATGGGTCGACCCCTGTGTTGACCCCAGTCAGATCTAGGCCAGAACCATTTCTGTGAACGTGGACTCGTTTCTTGACCATAATCATCGACCATAGGCTATAAATAGGACCTTATTTCTATTGTTTTATTCACCGAAAACAATGGAGACAATGAGGTGCTGCCTCAACTTAGATTATATTAGCCTATTCTTCTGTAACAACAAGTTATACGTAGAATTTTTGCTACAACATCAACATTCAATTCTCTGTTTTTTAGATCAAGCACTGCGAGTTTATGTTATTTTTAGATGTAAACATGTAAAAAGTAATCTTGACATGTTCATAAGTTGGATCTAAATCGGTGCCTGTTAATAACTTGAATCATAACTAATCAGATCTACTATTACTTCTTCACCTAATCTACTAATTAGTTCTCATATGCCTATTCCTAATATACCTATTTTTTAATCAAGCCTAATTTTGTCATCATATGCCCATTTTGCTTTTACTACTATGCCTTTCTCTGTCACTATATGTCTATTAAGTTAGTATGCCTATTCTGACATAGTATGCCTGTTTTGTTATTATTCTTATTCATGTTCTCTTCTCTCCCTCCTTCCCGTTTTATTTTTATAGCCAGGCTACCTTCGAGCCTAGTCCTGCTGTTCAAATATGGGAACGAACGAAATTGGGAATGGTCGGAAATGATAAATTGGGGCATAATTTATATTGTAAAACATGGTTGGGTTTTGAGGACATAATCTATACCTTGATCTAAAACTTTAACTTGGGGCATAACTTGTATCGTGGATCAGATTGGGATTTGAGGCATAACCTTGGATAAACATGAAAAATTGTTTAATAATGAACATGCCTAAATTGCAGTAATTAGAAACTGTAACCGCACTTAGACACGAGGTTAGATTACACTTGTGGTAGAAGTCTTCCCGGAACCGCCTGGCAATTCCAGCGTCGACAAGTGGTTAATCTAATGTGAGGGTCGAGTGCATAAATGTACACGTAACGGTGCTATGACATGAGGTTAAGTCCGACTTGTAGTAGAAGTCTGCCTGGAACCGCCCGGCATATCCAGCATCCACAAGTGGTAGACTTAATGTGAGAGGTCTAGTCCATTAATAGCCATAAATGGAAATATGATAATAACTTGTTAACCTGAAATACTTAACCTATTTAAATTTGTGGGGGTTCATGTAACTTGTTGAATTAAGTGGACGTTAAGTAAACTTGCTTGAATCAGTGGGAGTTAAGTTAATCTTTTAAAGCCCGACTAACTTAACCTGTGTTACACGTTGGGGTTATGCAACCTTGTTAAACTGTTAGGCATAACCTGTCAAAATCCTAGTAGTGGGGATGCAAGCCCGGGGGTAGCTTGTATCATCTGTCGTGTAGGACTCGTATCGGTCAGTAACCCATCTTGGTATCAAATGTGGAACCCCGAACTAGGTCAGGGTCAGGGCACACTTACCGAGTTGATTGTAAGAGGTTCATATAGGTGGAGGTGTTGACAATGCGGGATCCAATAGAGTCATGTGCATGCACGGGTCCGGCTTGCTCGGGAAAATTAAGACGTTGTGACATTAGTAGATGGTTGTGTATCTCGTTAATAAAGGGGTTGCCACTTTAGGAAGTGATACATCCTACTGTGGAGCCAGCACAGGGTGTCTACAGGGTAGGGAGCCGACCGATTGGGGTACTAATTAGGGTACATATAGTCTTTCTTGTTGAGAAGCCCATTATTCTCATTGGGGTTAAAACCTGTCATTTCTGTTGGGCTGCCTGGTATTATTGTTGGGGGGTGAAACCCGTCACTGAAAGTACATCTAAGTCTACCATCTGTTTCTGTAGGGATCGTCTTGTTCTATTATACTAGTATTGGTGTAGAGAAAAGTGTTTGAGAAGCGTAACCTATTCTGTCACGTTTATTCTGTTTTTCCTGCTCAGTCTGTTATACCTGCCTTATGATACTGTTATCTCCCTCATCCAATTTATATGCCAATCATGATGCTTTTACTTATTTATATGCTAAAAGTAACTGGATTCACCAGATTTTATGTCTGACCCATTTTGTTCCTTTTCTCTCTCTTCCATTCCACCTCAAGGTTCTCGGGGAGGGGATACTCAGGTTTGATTTGGATTCTCTTTTCCATTCTGCTTGGAGCAGCTTAGATGTACCACTTTGATTTCCTATCTTCTCTTATATGTCTATATTTTGGGGATCACTATGCTTTTTATATATTATTGTACTCTGATGATTTTAGTACAAGATAGAAGTTTTAAGTTAATGTAATGAGTTTTTTGTATTTCAGACTTATGATGTAACTGGGTTTTGGACCACAATGATTTCTATTAAATAAAGCTTTAAAATTCCGCTGTTATTTTATATCTGCCTTGTGATGTTTCTATTTATCTATAACGCTTCACGAAACTTAATGCATTCCGATAAAGAGTGATATTAGCGGACGTGGGGTGTCACATTTGGTATCAAAGCTGAAGGTGACCAGATCGGATAAAAGATTTTGAAAATTGTTTTCAAAAAGGTTTTTAAAGAAAGTATTTTCAAACGAAAAAATCTATTTTGAAAAATATATTCCCCAAAGCCATATGAAATATCTTTCGATTCTCTGTTTGAATCCCTTTTCTTTCCTTTTCAGCATGTCTTAGGAACCAATTCTTCCTGAGGGTGTTACGATACCGGCTTTGTTTCGTAGGTATCTTAAGGCTACGGCGCCTGCCGAAGGCCAAGCAAACGCCCCTCCCTAAGCTGCAGCCATTGTTCCTCCCCTCCTCCTCTGTGAGCTGATAATTTTTCCAAGGTATGCAAGGATTTCTGTGCTTTGGGAGGAAAGCCATTCTGAGGAACTGAGACTTTTGTAGAACCAAGGAATTGGCTTAAACAAACGGAGGATTTTTTTGGGATTTTTGAGGTTGATGATCGTAGGAAGATTCAGTTGGTTGTTTGGTAGTTGAAAGATGAGGCTTCATTCTAGTGGGAAGTGATGCATGTGGGAAATGTAGTTGAGACTTGGGATGATTTTCAATAGAAATTCGAGATGAAGTTTCTCTCTCAAGCCGAGCAGAGTATGCAAGTGGAAAGGTTTTTGGCGCTTAAGTAAGGAGGCATGTCTACCAAAGAGTTTGTTAATAAGTTCAATCATTTCGCGAGGTTTGGTTTGGAGCTAGTGAATACCCCGCACAAGAAAGCTTTGAGTTTTGCTAAAGGATTGAATAAACCCCTCTGTGGATTGGCTATGTCTCATATTCCAATGGGTGCAACTTTTGAGAAGCTTGTTGATTTGGCATTGATGCACGAAGAAGATAAAGGTGAAAAGAAAGAGGCTAAGGTTGATGAATCATAAAATAAGAAAGTGTGGCCCAAGAAAGAACAACAACAACAACAGAAGAAGGCTGGAAAGAACGACAAAGCCTAAGAAAAGAGGAAATGTTATAATTGTGGAAGCGTGGGTCATTTGAGAAAAGATAGCAGAGAAAGGAAGAATGCTTCCTTCCAATGTGGAGAGGTCGGATACCTTATTAAGGATTGCCCAAAGAAGCAAGGGCAGGGCCAAAGGGCAGGATCTTTTGGAGGGCAGGTGCATGCTCTCATAGCTAGTGTACCAGATAGAGGTAGCAAAGTTCCTGTTAAAGGTTTGATTTCTTTTTCCGATCATCCTATTATAACTCTTTTTGATTCTGGCACTTCACATTCTTTTACATCTAATTATGTGGTTGAGTCTCTGCACCTTAGTACAAGTATGGTTTTGGATCTCGTTGTCGTCTCTAAACCCATTGGAGGTACGGCTTATCTGTCTATGATTTGTTGGGATTTGAGAATATCTGTGTTGGGTGTCGAGTTCGAGTGCGATGCATACGTGCTTGGTTTAATGGGATATGGTTTGATTCTAGGTATGGATTGGCTAGTCATGTATGGTACCATTCTAGATTATGAGAGGAGGGTCGTTAGACTTTTGACTTGCCATGGGAGGACCCTTGAGATTTCTTGTGACTCTAAGGGGTCTATCATGCTTAGTTTCCTAGAATCACATAATGCATCTATCAATGATCTATGATCTGTACCAGTAGTCTGTGAGTATCCTGATGTTTTTGAGGAGGCTAGAGGCTTACCTCCGAGGCGCTAAGATTGATTTCTGTATATACTTGGTGGACAATGCAAAGCCAATTAAATTGCATGTGCGCTACATGGGTCCAAGAGAAAGGAGGGAGCTCAACAAGCAAGTAGGGGAGCTACTTGAGAAATGATTTATTAGGAGAAGCATATCTTAATGTGGTGCTCCAATAGTATTCGCCACTAAGGCGGATGGTTCACTTCGTTTATGTGTGGATTACAGGGAGTAGAATAAGCTCACTAAAAAAAAGGCACCCACTTCTGAGGATAGATGATCTGTTTGACCAGCTTGTTGGTGCATCTGTTTTCTTCCAGTTAGACTTGGCCATGGGATTTCATCAGTTGAGGGTGGCCGAGGACAGTATAGACAAGACCGCTTTTAGAACTCCAGATGGTTTCTTCGAATGGTTTGTCATGCCTTTTGGGTTGATGAATGCACCCGCCTATTTTGTGGATCTGATGAGTAGGGTGTTTCAGGAGTTTCTAAATAAGTTCGTTCTGGTCTTTGTTGATGACATCTATTCTCGAAGAACGAGGAAGAGCATTCCCTACATGTTAGGGAGGTTTTGAAGACTCTCCGAGCACATCAGCTTAAGGAGAAATTCTCCAAATGTCATTTATGGAGAAAGGAAGTGAGATTTCTAGGGCATGAGGTCTCTAAGGATGGGAAAGCAGTAGATCCCATAAAAGTAGTTGCAGTTCAGGATTGGCAGATTCCAAAGAATGCAACGGAGGTGAGGAGTTTTCTTGGATTAGCGGGCTATTATAGGAAGTTCATTAAGGACTTCGCAAAGATATAGGCTCCACTCACCAGACTAACGAAGAAGAATCTGACATTTTCTTGGAATGTTGACTGTGAGGATGTTTTTCAGTGATTGAAGAAGGCTATGACAACAACCCTAGTCTTGACTTTGCCTGATGAAAACAAGTGTTCACAGTATACACAGATGCATGTGGTACAGGGCTTGGTGCGGTTCTGATGCAAGAGGGAAGGGTGGTATGTTACGGAGGTAGACAATTGAGGGTTCATGGGAGGAACTACCCTACTCATGATTTGGAGTTGGCTGCTATCGTATTTGCACTTAAGTCTTTACGCCATTATCTACTTGGAGAGAAGTTCGAGTTGTACATTGACCATAAATCTCTCAAGTACTTTTTCTTGCAGAAGGATGTCAATTTGAGGCAACAGAGATGGATGGACTTCCTAGCATCCTATGACTTTGAGATTGTTTATACCCCTGGCAAGGGTAATGTGGTGGTTGATGCACTGAGTAGGCAGAGGATGACCTTGAGTCCTCTATTTGTAGAAAGTCAAAGCTTGAAGTATACATCGACTTTTGATTTTAGACCCTCTACCGAGTTCACCCTAGTTTATTGGCATCATTAGAGGTGTGACCTACCCTTTTGGATCAAATAGGAACTTCGCAGCGAGAGGGCCTACAGATAGCAAACATCTTTGATAAGCTCGGTAGAGGGGATGCTTCCGGTCACCTCAGTTGATATTCCTTGGATGATAGAGGGTGATTGCGACGAGATGGAAGGCTTTGTGTTCCCCGAGTTGGGAGTCTGTTGAAGACAGTCCTCGAGGAATCCCATCACTCTAGGATGACTATTCATCCAGGCGGTGTTAAGAAAGAGGGTTTTCTTTTGGGCTGGGATGAAGAAAGATGTAGCGGAGTTTGTTTTTCGATGTTTGATTTGCCAGCAAGTCAAGGCTGAGCAAAAGAAGCCTGGTGGTTTACTTCATCCTTTGGAGGTCCCACAGTGGAAGTAGGAGAGCGTCTCTATGGATTTCATTGATGGTCTGCCTAGATCGAGAAAAGGCAACATCAGTATTTGGGTTATAGTCGACAGACTTACTAAGAGCGCTCATTTCATTCCTGTTAAGAGTAAAAAGATGGCAGCATTGTTGGTAGTAGTTTTTCTTCGGGAGATAGTCCATCTACATGGAGTACCTTCCAGTATTGTGAGTGATTGTGACCCCATATTCACTAGTGAGTTTTGGACAAGCTTGCAAGAGGCAGTATGTACACAGTTATGTTTGAGCACCGCTTATCACCTTCAGACTGATGGACAGACAGAAAGGGTGAATAGAGTTCTTGAGGATCTTCTAAGACTGTGTATCCTAGACTTCGGAGGGACATGGGAAGAGCATCTTCCTTTGGTAGAGTTCGCCTACAACAACAGTTATCATGCTAGTATTGGCATGGCACCCTTCGACGCATTGTACGAACGACCCTGTAAATCACCAACTTTTTGGTGGGAATCCACAGAAAGGCTTCTATTTGGGCCTGAGATGATTAGGGAAACTCTAGAGAAGATAGATCTTATTCGCAGGCGCATGAAGACAGTGCAGGAAAGGTAGAAGGACTGGTATTGAGTTTGAGGTGGGAGACATGGTTTTCATCAAGATATCACTTTTGAGGAATGTGTTTCGTTTTGGATCTGTAGGGAAATTGGCACCAAGATTTGTAGGGCCATTTCCCATAACATAAAGGATTGGTCAAATGGCTTATAGAATGAAATTACCAGTGAGATTGGCTGGTGTTCATGATGTTTTCCACGTTTCTCATTTACAGAGGTGGTAGGTGTAACGGGAAGCGACAGTTGGACGAGTTCCTACCCGTATTCTTGGATCGGAGGTAAGAAGCTATGCAATCGATAGGTCAAGTTGATGAAAGTTCAGTGAGGGGATGACCAAGAGGATGCAACTTCCGAAACCGAAGACAAGATTCGCGCTTTGTACCCATTTCTTTTCAAGGTATGTTGTTAACTTCTTTTCTAAAGCTTTTATCCGTACTTGCTTTTGTCATTTAAGTATATCGTATCGATCGAATATTCGACTTTAGGTAGGGAACCCATGGATTTAGACATGTGTTTGGGACATGTTACATTTGATGGATGCAAGTGTTTGCTAATAGTTGCCCATGGATGCATATACACACATACACTAGGCACTAGATCGGCTCAATCACTCTCATACTACACATGGATGCATGTGCATTTTTCTTCTTTTATGGATTGAAATGGGTGCATCATCATATGAATGTTGCAATTGGATGAATGATTGTGCATGCCTACAGCCTTTACATGATGCATTAGGATTATTTGCATACACGTTTGACTCATGACACTAACATACATTGCATAAAGGTGGTCAACTGAATCAGTAGACCACCTGATTTTTGGCATTAGTATAGGGACATATACGCAAACCTTCACATATGTTCATATAAACATTAGAAATCTTTTAAGGACAATGGATGATTGTGAAAGGTGGATTAGTAGATGGATGATGGATGTTAGGATATACATTCTTCTTAACATGGAGATTTCAGGGATGAAATCCTTCAAGTAAGGGAGAATGTAACACCCCGTAATTTTAAAGAATATTATAATGATAAATTAAATAATACTTAATTAAATATTGGGAATTAAGGGAAACAGACTGCGCCATTGCGTTCGTCTCGTAATTCTACTTAAGATAAACCCCAAGTTTGCACAAAACGGACATTATATAAAGACGATATTAAGGTTTGAAGTTTGTATACATATAAACATAATATATATATAAAAAGTAATCCAGAAATCAAAATCGAAGAGCGGGGAAAAAGGGTGGAATTCAGCCCGTTAGGGGTTGACCCCGTGCCCCATGGGTGTCGACCCACAGGTCGACCCCGGCACAGGGGGGTCGACTCACGTGTCGACCCCTGGGTCGACCCCAGTCAGATCTGGGATAGAACCATTTTTGTGAACGTGGACTCATTTCTTGACTATATGCGTCGACTGTAGGCTATAAATAGGACCTCATTTCTATTGTTTTATTCACCAAAAACAATGGAGACAACAAGATGCTGCCCCAACTCAGATTAGATTAGCCTATTCTTTTGCAACAACAAGTTATATGTATTCAAGAATCTCTGCTACAACATCAACAGTCAATTCTCTGTTCTTTAGATCCAAACACTGTGAGTTTATGATATTTTTAGATGTAAAAAGTAATCTTGACATGTTCGTAAGTTGGATCTAAATCGGTGCCTGTTAATAACTTGAATCATAACTAATCAGATCTACTATTACTTGTTCAACTAATCTACTGATCAATTCTCATATGACTATTCCTAATATGGTTGTTCTGTAATCATGCCTAATTTTGTAATCATATGCCTATTCTGCTACTATGCTTATTTCTATCACCATATGATTATCCAGTTAGTATTCTTATTTCTAACATAGTATGCATGTTTTGTTATTATGCATATTCCTGTTCTCTTCTCTCCCTCCTTCCCTTTTTATTTTTATATCCAGTAACTACCTTTGAGCCTAGGCCTGCTGCTGAAATATGCGAATGAACGAAACAGGGAACGGTTGGAAATGACAAATTGGGGTATAACTTATATTGTAAAACATTTGGGTTTTGGCGGCATAATTTATACCTTGATCTAAAACATTAACTTGGGTCATAACTTGTATCGTGGATTAGATTAGGATTTGGGGCATAACCTTGGAAAAACATGAAACATTGTTTATTAATGAACATGCCTAAATTAAAGTAATTATAAACTGTAACCGCACTTAGACACGAGGTTAGATTACAATTGTGGTAGAAGTCCGCCCGAAACCGCCCTGGAAATCCAGCGTCCACAAGTGGTTAATCTAATGTGAGGCATCGAGTGCATAAATGTACACGTAACGATGCTAAGGCATGAGGTTAAGTCCTATTTGTGGTAGAAGTCTGCTCAGAACCTCCCGGCTTATCCAACATCCACAAGAGGTAGACTTAATGTGAGAGGTCTAGTGCATTAATAGCCATAAATGGAAATATGATAATAACTTGTTAACTTGAAATAATTAACCTATTTAAATCTATGGGGTTACATGAACCTGTCAAATTAAGTAGGGGTTAAGTAAACTTGCTTGAATCAGTGGGAGTTAAGTTAATCTTGTTAAAGCCCGACAAACTTAACCTGTATTAAATGTTGGGGTTATGAAACCTTGTGAAACTGTTAGGCATAACCTATCAAAATCCTTGTAGTGGGGATGCAAGCCCAGGGGGTAGCTTGTATTGTCTGTCATGTGGGACCCGTATCAGTCAGTTACCCATCTTGGTATCAAACGGGGAACCCCGAACTAGGTCAGGGTCAGGGCACGCTTACTGAGTTGATTGTAAGAGGTTCATATAGGTGGAGGTGTCGACAGCACGGGATCCAACGGAGTTGTAACACCCCACCTCCGTCAGGGTCACTCACGAGTGATTGCACTCGCTTTGGAGGGGTGTTGTCTAGGTAAACATACACAGAGATATCACAAGACAGAACATAGATAAATAAATAAGTAAAGCAGTGGTAGAAAATTAAAAACCATGGTTAACCATTTCAAAACCAAAGTCAACTTACATCAAAATACTTAGTCATCATTTTTCCAACTACCACAAGTCTAGAAACGTAAACTGAAAATAACATAAAGTAAACTATCCCCAAAATAGATGTGGTGAAGCCATAGCAACCTCAAGTCCAAACCGTACATAAGCTGTCAAGAAAGCAAGCCAAATGTCCAAGCTAAGCACTAGTGTTCCCTCCCTAAGAACCTGGGGGGGGGGGGACGGAAGAAAAGAGGCGAAAGAAAAAGGGTCAGTCATAAAGACTGGTAAGTCCTACCTACTATTAGTATAAAAACTAATGAAGTTAACTAGACATGAGAAACTGAGATGAAACATAAAGATGGTAACTAACTGGCATGATAAATAGATAATAAGGTAGATCAAGTGTGGCATCGCATATACAAGGTTTAGTTTTGCACCAATAGTACTAGTATTCTAACCCATGTCAAGTATAAACAAGAAATGATCCCTTGGCCCAATATCATGAGATGACCCAAGTCAAGGTCCAACTATACGATCTAGTCGATCGGCTCCCTATAAGCCTAACTCGTCGAGTGTCGGTGTCATACGGCCCAATCACGGAATGTAGTCAACTGTGCTAGGTCCACCCTAGGGTGTATCAAGCCCTAAGGTGCCAACCACTGACACAAATCAAGCACGCATAGTCTAAACCTACTGGTGCCCATGTCTGTTTTTTTCAACTCCGTACTATGTGCACGACCATAGCTCGCCTGAACCTACACTGGCGCACCTACTCAGCCGTCTTTCTGGTCGCTTACAATCAGCCCAGTAATCGTGTCCCACCCTAGCTTAGTCCCTAGGGTATCGTGATACATCTAAGAGGGTTACTGCTGAAAAGGACCACGTAACTAGGGTTTCTAACGGGTTAAGTGTGGTTAACCCTATCCAATCATGTATCAAGTTGGTTAAGTGTATCCAAGTGGTTCATGACTTAACCCTATCATGTGGCATTAATTAACTTAATGCGCCCAACCTCTCACATTAGACTTTGTTGTGGTTACTGGATGTGTCGGGCGGGTCCGGGCAGCTTTACACCACAACCTAGTCTAACCTCGGGTTTCAAGCGCGATATGACCAACTACTCACATTGGGTCCTATTGTTTGTAGCCACTGGATTTGCCGGGCGGTACCGAGCAGATTTACGCTACAAACTCAACCCAACCTCGAGTTGGCCACTTTATGGTTTTCTACATGTCATGACCACATTCAAGTTTTCAAGCATAATCAATTTTCATGTCACATTTCAAGTCATGTTTTTCATGTCATTTCAAGTTCGCCTAACTACCCATAACATATTCCCATCGCACGTAAATTCGCATCAATACAAATAGATCAAGAAGGGGAACATAACAATATGACAAAGATGGGCATAAGGTGGTAAAGTTGGTCATAAGTTAAACATGATAATATTTGAGGCAAAGGTGTTCATCATAACTAGCATATAGGATTATTGGCCTCAAAACATGTATGACATCAAACTTAGCAAATAGGGTGATAACATGGTAATAGTTGACATAGAGTGATAAACTTGTGACTAGCATGTAGTTCAACATCATAGGCAAGTTAACATCAAGGTTATGAGGGGTTCTATGTTGCATTATGCATAATCCCCAAATAAAGCTCATAGCTTTCTACCCAAAAATCAAGATGAACGGTACTTGGTTCATGATAGTTCCACAATCATAGATCAAAAGAGTCATGAATGGATCTATGCATACAATGATAGACCCAAGACAAGTATTACACAAAAATCCCATTTCAACTTGCTACATGTTCATATTAATTTCATAGTTTAAATATAAGAGTAGAGTGGGGCTTACAAATCGTGGCTATGAGAACTAGAACAAAATAGAACAAGTTAGAGACGTTGTAGAAGCTCTTGGAATGATGTAGCAACACTAGCAAATCTCCAAACAATAATAAGCTCCACACAAAGCCTTGAGAAATAAGTTGCTCCTTTGATTTGATGGAGAAAGATTGCTCCTTTGCCTTAGATCTAGTTTAGAACTCTCAAGCTCTCAAGATGAAGATGGAGGCCATGATTAGGGAGCATTTTGGCAGCACTTAGTGGTTAGGATGATTTGTGGTGGTTTAGGCTAGGTCTTAGGGTGTTTTTATAGGAGTAGAGACAAGTTTAGGCCATAGGATTAACCCTAGTTTAGATCTGAACCATCAAATCTCCTCATGGCCAGCTGAACAGACCCAAAGGAGCAAGATGGTGCACCAGGCCAACATGGTCCGACCAGGGAAGTCGACCCCCAGGTCGACACCCAAGTCGACTGGGCAGTCGACCTGGGGCTGGGGCAGGTCGACTCCCCAGTCGACACCCCAGTCGACCTGGGGTTGGGCGGGAAATTTTCTTGCCTAGTTTGTTCGGGGCTGAATTTGAATTTTGGGCTGAATTTTGAATTTTCTGAAATCTTCTATGGGCCATAACTTGGAAATTTCGGACTCGTTTTCAAGCAGAATTTCAAGACGAACGCATTGGCGTAACCCGTTCCCATTGATTCTTAACTTATAATTTAATTCTGCCCTGATTTCTTGTTTTAACATGTTATAAAAATTCGGGTTATTACAGGAGTCATGTGCGAGCATGGGTCCGGTTTGCTAGGGAAAATTAAGACGCTATGACATCAATAGATGGTTGTGCATCTCGTTAATAAAGGGGTTGCCACTTTAAAAAGTGATACATCCTACCATGGGACCTGAACAGGGTGTCTACCGGGAAGGGAGCTGATCGATTGGGGTACTAATTAGGGTACATATAGTCTTGCTTATTGAGAAGCCCATTATTCTCGTTGGGGGTAACACCTGCCATTTCTATTGGGCTGCCTGGTATTATTGTTGGGGGGTAAAACCTGTCACTAAAAGTATATTTAAGTCTACCATCTGTTTCTGTAGGGATCATCTTGTTTTGTTATACTAGTATTAGTGTAGAGAAAAGTGTTAGAGAAGCATAACATATTCTGTCACGTTTATTCTGTTTATAATGCTCAATCTGTTATACCTGCCTTATGATACTGTAATCTCTCTCATCCAGTTCATATGCCTGTCATGATGCTTTTACTTATTTATATGCTAAAAGTAACTGGACTCGCCAGACCTTATGTCTGACCCATTTTGTTTCCTCTTCTCTCTCTCTTCCGTCCCCCCTCCCTCTAGGATCTTAAGGTAGGAATACTCAAGTTTGATTTGGATTCTCTCTTACATTCTTCTTAGAGCTGCTTAGATGTACCACTTTGATTTCCTATCTTCTCGGGTATGGTTGTATTTTCGGGACTATGCTTTTTATATATTATTGTACTCTGATGATTTTAGAATAAGATAGAAGTTTTAAGTTGATGTAATGGGTTTTCTGTATTTCAAATGTATAATGTAACAGGGTTTTGGACCACGATGATTTCTATTCAATAAAGTTTTAAAACCGACGTTATTTTATATCTTTCTTGTGATGTTTCTGTTTTTGTTTACCTATAATGCTTCACGAAACTTAATGTGTTTTGATAAAGAGTGACATTAACGGACGTGGGGTGTCACATATCGAGTCGAATGAAAATTATGAATGATCTAGATGGAATTTAACCCTACAATATTTGTAGTGATATCCATGGGCCTCTTGATTGAGTGAGACTATAAAATGCATGGATGTGCTCAAACATTGATTTGTTTTATACAGTCTACTCATCGACCAAGATAAACGGGTTAAATTATAAAGAGGGTGATACAATCCATGCCTCAAGTTTAATCTTGGATATATTAATTAAAAGGATTATATTACATTGAGACACTGGTCATAGAAAGGCCGTATCGAATCATTGATCTTAATAAAACTTGGGTAGCAGTGACATACTGCTAGATGCCAATCACTATTTATGATTTTAAATATGATTTAGAATCATTGCCAATGCTGTAATAACCTATGGGGTCACAAAATAGAACGTTATAAAAGAGAAATTATTTTGGACAAACAAAATACCAATATGTTGATATTTTATTTGAGGTCAGAATGAGTATTCATTTTGGATCCTATTTTATGGTTGACCTTATTTTATGAAGGAATATACACTTTCTTTTATGTGTAGTGGCTAACCCTAAAACTAGATAAGATTAGATCAAACAAAAAACCACTAAATACCCTTTTCCTCCAAAACCTAAATAATGGCGGCTAGCACCGGTCTTTTACTCTTTCTTGATTCGATCAAAAGGAAGAAGTGTTCAAGCGGACAACCATAGAGGCATGGCAATTGGCATGCTATGGATTTGGTTCTTCCAGATTCAAGCAATTCAAGGCTCTACCGATTTTCTTTTGGGTTTTGCAACGACAGGTATAATTTCTGACCTAGATTAATTCTCAATTTACTTTTATTGCATAGATCTAAGATTTAATCTTGTTAAATCGTCTCAATGGGTCAAGCGATTAGATGAAAGAGACCCAACAGTGGTATCAGAGCTATGGCTTGCAATAAATTGTATTTCAAATTCTGATTTAGATTTGTAATTGTTTGAGTTCCTATTTAATCGATAGCATTAGATATATAAGTTAATGAATTTGACGCTGAGTTGATTAATTGGGAATGTTAAGTGATTTTATTTCTAAAGTAAAATGTTTCATTCAAATATGAATTGATAACATATATTGATTCTATTTGAAATTTTATTGGGTTTTAAACAATTTAACCTTGAAAAATATGGACTTGATCTCAAACAGCAAATTGATTTGTTTATATGAGTAAACAGGGATGAATTTACTATCAAGAACATTTGATTGATAAGTAAATATGACCTAAATCTTTCATGTAGTTTCATCTTAGGATTAAAATTGGTTTTACGGATTACAAGTCAGTAACATGGTTTTCAGGTTACTTTGATTTAATGAAATCATTTATACGAAAATTTGTTGAGACAAAATTTTCGAGTTTGATACTTTAATCTGGAAATAAAATCAAAATCTATGAACATTAAAATCTTGACTGCAATATATTTAATTTTGGGGTTTACTTTTGATCTAAAAGGAATAATTTTGATTATTAATCAATTGATTGAATACTAGATTCATAGTTGAGTCAATTATGATTTGCATATTCGTGATATTGATCATGAAAGAATAAGGAATTTTAGGTCATTATATATATTATGATATATATATATATATATATATATATATATATATATATATTTAGTCCTGAATTTACACAGTATGCAAATCAAAATCTCTGCATGGATTTAATATGTTTGATTGTTTTAATGAAATAGACCAGATGTGTGTGTGTGTGTATATGTTTGATGAACTTGAGTGTAAATGGTTTTAACTCAGTTATGTAAATATTTTACTTTGATTAAAATTTTGTTTCAATTGTTTGATCTTTCATTTTTTTGTTTTAATAATATTCAATTTAATGAAATTAATTATTATTAAGACAAATTTTCTGTTTTACCTATAAAATCAGATAGCTTGGCTTTATTTTGTTTTCAGAAAAATGACACCAACCTATTTGTTCAAGTATTTTTTTTATAGAATTAATGAATAAGTCCTATGGAATTTACATTTATGTTATATAGATAATGAATAGAGCAGTTTAAAATCGTAACAGATGGATTATGATTTATTAACTCTGTGAATTACATGTATGATGTGTTTTATGAGTATGCTAATAACATATATGTACTGACACGTATGAAACTGACCTGTTATCTAAAGCTGCATATGGATTTCTACAAGAACTAGTTGTATATTTATAACGGTAAGTATACAATATGTATGATAACCATGATTTCCTGTCTAATTTCATTTTTATGCTACTTGTATTAGTTATTATATCAAGATCCAAGATTGATATCAAAGTCATTTTAAAATGTTGCTTACTCTCTTCTACATTAATGAATGACCTATTACAAGTTTAATTTGTAATTGGATCATTACATATTTCCCAATCTTGGTATACTGGAAAACCCATTTATATTGATTTTAGATATATTGATATACCTGTAATGCAAGTATGATTTAAAATTCCTTTAGTCATTATTTTAGGTTATTTATTTTTATATGTACTTGTAGTCTACTCAGATCATATACATATCTGCTTTGAGCAGATGTTGGACGTGCTTGTAGCACATATTGAACTTATCTGCTAGCTTGCTAAACCGTGTATGCCACATTACATTTCACTTCTTGATGGATCATATGATTATGTCTACTGTGAACATTACATATAAATGAAATAGTTAGTTTCTAATCATATATTTGATTCGATGAATGTATATAATGGATGTATGTAAAGTTCCATTATAATTTCTTTAGCTTTATGAAATATTCAAGATATAATTCTTGCTAGCATGAGTAAATATCATATTGAAATTCCTTGTTGTTTTGTAAATTATATGTAGTGAATTATTATTCTAACAAGAATGTTGATACTGCCAACTTATTTGACAAGTTGAACAATACAACAGGTGTTCATTTCATGGGGATGTTGTAAGATCATTGCAAAACAACAAAGAATATCAATTCATGATCACAAATTGGCATATGAGTATTTTGGCCTTAATTAGCTATTTTATTGTATGCTTCAATGACCAATTTGTTTCATGAAATTTGTAAATCTATTATGAAGTACATTCATATATTTGGCTAAATTTTATAAGATATCTAAAAGCATAAATTTGTAATAAATCATGTGTATATATAGTTACTTAATATGGTATGTGCTTGCAAAGGTAAACATGGAGATGCTTGCCAATTTTATTATGTATATGGTTTTAACATTGAAACTATAACCATACAGTTCAATGTTCAATCATACAGTTTTATTTTAAAATACAATCAAATATATTTATTTATGTCAATACATACATGACTATATTTTATTTGCTAATAAAATCTGCACTTAATTTTTAAAATTTCATAAATTAATCTTGAATAAGCACATCTAGAGATTAACTGGTTGTATCTTATACCTACAAATTTCGACATATTGTCTTATTAGACAGGTCAATGTGAAGAAATTAAGATGATCTAAAAGATTGCAATATGGGTTAGTGCGGCTGAGTCCATTAATTACACTTGGATCGATCTTATGGTGCAAAACCGTTTTGCGGCTTTTGGAGCATTTGTGATTTTGAAAATTTTGTTTATATCTGAGCCGATATAGAACTTATATATTAATGTTTTGAGTTTTAACCTTAAAGTAATATGAGCAAAATGTTGTAATAAAATGCTTAAATATTCTAAACTGCAATATATAGGTATATTCAGTGTTAACATTTTGTTATATGTGTATATATACATTGTATAATAAGTGTAGTACTCATTCTTATGCATGAATAAGTTAATAGTACATTCCTGCATTTATAAATACGAAGATATGAAGCTGTGTTAATGTGTGTATTGTGTTTTAAAATATGAAAATTTCAGTCTTTTGATTTGATCTGGAAATCTAACTACGGCCTAAAATTTGATTTTATGGCATGTGTAAGTATGATCATATATTTAGATATACTGTATATATATAGGATCAAAAGATATCACTTATATTTGCATACGTGAATGTATATACATGATCGCTACTTTTCTATGAATCAGAAAAGCGCGAATTTTGAAATAAATACTGCAAGCGCACAGGTCGCGTAATATGCAGGTCGAATCACAGGGAGGTGTTTTAAATCTTATTATTTATCTATTCTTAGGCGAGTTAGACAAAATTGGAGATGTTTTTTTTGAATTAATGCTATTGAATTTACTATGGATCCGAATCTAATCGGATCAATATCAATTTCAACAACTGAAAAGAAAGGAACCAATTACTAGAAAAAGAAAATAACAACTAGAAAAATAACAGAAAATTAAAAGTAGGATTGTTGTTGAATCTAATCAAACAGACAATCGCTAACATGCAGTAATAAAAAGAAATAACAATATGTGATCTAACAAAACTAATTGAGTAGACACACAAATTGTTATGAAAGAAAAAGGCAATCAACTAAGATGAAGAAAAACTTTGTTATTGATAAACGAGAATACAGAATAATTGCATAAAAAATGGTATCTTTTTACAATGACATAAGGGTCTTTTTATACAGGATGAAACCCTCATCTTACTACATGAATATAGGGCCCAAACAATAAATATATGAAAACATTCTTTCCAGAGATGGAGGAATATTCCATCCATGGTGCTTGATTAAAGAATTCTCATTTAAGCCTTTCCTTTTTAATGCATGGCATGGTCAGTGGGAGGATAAGGATAAGCTTGATTGGAGATGTGTAATCGAAACCTTCCCTATTAATTATCAATTATTCCTCCCATATCTTCCTTGTTTGGCTTGTGACTAATTGAAGGGAGATAAGACTTTATGTGATTAATTCTTCCAAATAAGGATGCTGATTAGACTCCAAAAGCAACATAAGATAAAATCTTCAAAATTGATCTTTTTCTTTTGTAATATCTTTGCTTTTTAGGGGTGCATGAGGATTGATGAACAACCTATGAAAACACATGAAAATACTCAAAGTAGAATTTATTTATTTACAATAAAGGTAAGATGTGAGCATAAAAATAAACACTTTTACATGTTAATCAAATACCCCCACACTTATCTTTTACTCGTCCTCGAGTAAAAAAAATGAAAAGCTAAACTAGATAGATCACACTTTCGTAGGAAACACGATTGCATCGAGCATATGCAACAAGCCGTTAAACCTCTAGGTGTCCCTAGTAGGACGAGTGGTGTCTCGTGAGGGTTTTCAGTGGATACTACCCACAAAATCCAAATGAAGTATGTTGTGGTTCTAATGCAACTACATGAATGCAACAAATATACACAATTGAAAAAAAATTGAAAACACGACTTGTTTTAGAATGGTACAACAAATTAAGTTGACAACTTCTAGTCAGTTGATTTTATTTTAGATACCTCAACTTGTCACAAAATTCAACACAATTCAAGTTTTTAAATA
Source organism: Allium sativum (assembly GCA_030737875.1). Taxonomy (NCBI): domain Eukaryota; kingdom Viridiplantae; phylum Streptophyta; class Magnoliopsida; order Asparagales; family Amaryllidaceae; genus Allium; species Allium sativum. Next base: position 6,243,725 of record CM060926.1, on the reverse strand, counting down.
TTAAATTTCAGTTTGGCCAGTTGGTTCGGTTGATAACATAGTGCAGCCATGAAATAAATTCTTAGTTTGCTTGTCACAGTTTGTGAAGTGGTATTCTAATTTCCTTGTGTATGGCTAGTCAAATCAATAAGGTCAAGAAATGTTTGGGCATCATCGCTTATTCTCTATCTCTATAAAAGTTAAAATTTATGATTAATTACATACACCTAACTTAAAAGACCAAGGTATACCACCCATACACTGCCTCGTGGACTGACGGAGAGTTGGGACAGAGCTTGGCGGATTGTGCAGACCGACGCAAACTTTGTCAACAACATGTCGTTAATCCTTAGGTGTCCTATCTCATAAAATGAGACCAAGATATTCCGATGCTAACTTTGTCAACAACATGTTAGATAGAGTTTGGCGGGTTTGCACGCCAATGCTAGATATACAAGCAATGTTGGATACCCTTGGATTATTATTATTATTATTATTGAAAATATAAGAACAAGAGAGATTACGCGAATTCAGCTTAACACAACTTAGTTTCAAAGATTTGAAAAGCCAATATAAGTATTTTAATTTCTCCTCTTTTTAAAACAAAGACTACAATATAGAATATATTTCATGGCCATCACCTAAGAATCTCCCTATGTACCAGTTACACTATTATCCCTCAGAATTAAACTTTTCATTATATTTCTTATTCGATCTAATCCGAGAGAAAAAAAATACTATCAACTGACGAAAAATTGTAAACTTATTTCGCTATATCACTCTAAAATGAGTCATGTCTGCGTGTGTGTGTGTGTTTTTTTTGAAGAGAAGGGAAAAAACATGTAGTAAAAATGTTTTTTTTAATGATGTAATGCAGACTTGACTCCCCCACACTAGATTGAGATAGTGTCCCAACTGTCTAAGGTATGAAAACCAAATTGGAAGGGAAAAAATGAAAAATAAAAGAAAAAGAACGTGTACCACCTGATTTCATGGTGGATGATTAGGCTCATGAAGACCGATAAGGTCATTGTCTTCGTATTGCTCGAATTCCAAAAATGGTTTCAGTCGTTGACCGTTTGCTTTGAAACTTTTCCATCCTTAGGATTTTCAATTTCAACTGCTCCATGAGGATATACAGTTTTTACAACATAAGGTCCAGTCCATCAGATCTGATATTTCCTGGAAACAAGTGAAGTCTAGAGTCATATAAAAGAACTTTTTGTCCTACGTTGAATTCCTTACGAAGTATGTTCTTGTCGTGTTGGGCTTTGGTTCTTTCTTTAAAGATTTTCGCGTTTTCGTATGATTCATTTCTTAATTCCTCAAGTTCTGAAATCTGTAACTTCCTATGTGAGCCGGCCTTCTCTAAGTCAAAATTCAAAAAAATTATAGCCCAAAGAGCACGATGCTCCAATTCAAGAGGTAAGTGATATGCCTTTCCAAAGGCTAATCAATATGGCGACATCCCTAGATTGGTCTTGTAAGCAATGCGAAATGCCCAAAGTGCATCAACCAGTTTTATGGACCAATCTTTTCTGTTGGAATTCAGGGTTTTCTCAAGAATTTGTTTGATTTGTCTGTTGGAAACTTCTACTTGCCCACTAGTTTGTGGATGGTAAAGGGTAGACAGCTTATGTGTGATTGAGTACTTCTTGAGCAAGGATTCAAAAGCACGATTACAGAAGTGAGTGCCATTATCGCTAATGATCACTCGAGGTGTACCAAAGCATGAAAAGATGTTTTCTTTGAGGAATTTGATAACAACCCTGTTATTGTTGGTTTTGGTTGGGATGGCTTCAACTCATTTTGAGACATAATCTACCGCAAGCAAGATGTAAAGATTCCCAAACGAGTTAGGGAATGGTCCCATGAAATCGATGCCCCAAACATCAAATAATTCAATTACTAAAATGGGGTTGAGAGGCATCATGTTTCGCTTAGTTATTTGACCTGTTCTTTGACATCGATCGCATCTAGAGAAAAATTCGAAAGCGTCACGGAAGAGAGTGGGCCAGTAAAAATCGCTTTGCAATACTTTTGCAGCAGTTTTTCTTGCTCCAAAATGACCGCCACAAGCATGGTCATGTGAGAAAGAGAGAATACTTTGGTGTTCATGATCGGGTACACACCTTCGAACGATTTGGTCGGGGAAATATTTGAAAAGATATGGATCGTCCCAATAGAAGTTTCTAACTTTAGAGAGAAACTTTTGTCTATCTTGTTTCGACCATTCAGCGGGTGTTTGCTATGTGACAAGATAGTTCACAATGTCAACGTACCAAGGGGTGTCAGAGATCGAATGAATTTGTTCATCGGGAAAATAGTCATTGATTTGTGTGTCACCAACATTTTCACGCACAATTCGAAAGAAATGATCCGCTACAACATTCTCAGAACCCTTTTTATCTCATATTTCTATATCGAATTCTTGAAGAAGAAGAAGAAACCAACGAATCAAGCGGGCCTTGGCATCCTTTTTAGAAAGCAAATATCGTAAGGCAGCATGGTCAGTGTAAACTATGACTTTGGATCCTATGAGATATGGTCTGAATTTCTCAAGAGCGAAAACAACTGCCAAAAATTCCTTTTCAGTAGTTGAGTAATTCAATTGGGCCTCGTTTAAGGTTTTGCTAGCATAATAAATGACTCGAGGGAGTTTATCAATTCGTTGACCCAAGATGGCTCCAATTGCAAAATCAGAAGCGTCACACATTAGTTCAAAAGGTTGAGTCCAATCAGGGGGTTAAATGATGGGAATTGTGGTCAAGATTGATTTAAGAGTTTCAAAAGATGTTTGGCAATCATTGGAAAATTCAGACTTGACGTCTTTGGTAAGTAAGTTCGAGAGAGGTTTTTAAATTTTCGAGAAGTCCTTAATGAATCTTCTATAGAATCCTGCATGGCCAAGAAATGAATGAACATCCTTAACAGACTTATGAGGAGGTAGATTAGCAATCAAATCAATTTTGGATTTATCAACTTCAAGGTCATCTTTTGAGATGACATGACCTAGAACTATCCCTCTTTTTACCATGAAGTGACAATTTTCCCAATCAAGCACAAGTGATTTCACTTTACAATATTTTAGGACGAGTTCTAAATGAGTGAGACATTGGGAAAAAGATGATCCACAGATTGAAAAATTATCCATGAATATCTCCAAGAATTCTTCCACCATATTAGAAAAGATACTCATCATACACCTTTAGAAAGTCGCGGGGGCATTACAAAGACCAAAAGGCATGCGATGATAAGCAAAGGTTCCAAAGGGACAAGTAAAGGTGGTCTTGTGTTGATCTTCCAAAGCAACAAGAATTTGGTTATAACCAGAGTATCCATTAAGAAAACAATAATACTCATGTCCCGCTAAGCGTTCGAGCATTTGGTCAATAAAAGGCAAGGGGAAATGGTCTTTTCGTGTGGCTGAGTTGAGATTTCGATAGTCAATACACACACACCATTTTGTTTTGATTTTTGTCGGGATGAGCTCATTACTTTCATTTTTGATAACTGTGACTTCCGACTTCTTTGGTACAACTTGTACCAGACTCACCCAAGTACTATTAGAGATGGGATAGATGATGTTATTGTCTAGACATTTGAATATCTCTTCCTTGACCACTTCTCTCATGTTTGTGTTTAATCGTCGTTGAGCGTCACAGGTGGGTTTAGCCTCATCAACTAAATGTATGCGATGATCCACAATTGATGGGCTAATTCCTTTTATATCACTCAGTTCCCACCCCAAAGCGTCTTTATTTTCCCGCAAAATTTCCAAGAGTTTTTCTTCTTGGTCCTTGGTAAGATCAGAGGCCAAGATTACGGGAAAAGTTTCTAAGGAGTCTAAGTATGCATACTTAAGGTCTTGTGGCAAGGGTTTGAGGTCTAACTTAGGATGTTCTTGCGTGTTAACATTGGTTAACATTCCTCGGATAAATTCAGATGACGAAGGTTTGACATCAAGGAATTCACTGAGTTCAGAAATGTATTCGAGCTCATCGAAGTCGGAGTTAAAATGGTCAAGACACATTTTCAAGGTTTCAGAAGTGTCAATAAAGGATTCATCAACGGTGGTTGGAATCATGTCAATTTCATTGATCTCAAAATCCCTAGGTTGTTTGTTGAGATTAAAGATGTTCAGCTCAATGGTTAGATGCCCGAAGGAAAATCGAAGTTGACCGTTCCTACAGTTAATGATAGCATTTGAGGTTGCTAAGAAGGGGCGTCCTAATATCAACGGGATTTGAACATTGGGATTTGAGACAGGTTCGGTTTCTAGAACTATGAAATCGACAGGGAAGTAAAACTGTTCGATCTGTATTAAGACGTCTTCGATTATTCCCAATGGCTTTTTGACAGATCGGTTAGCTAGCTGAAATTTCTTTGATCTCAAAATCCCTAAGTTGTTTGTTGAGATTAAAGATGTTCAGCTCAATGGTTAGATGCCCGAAGGAAAGTCGAAGTTGACCGTTCCTACAATTAATGATAGCATTTGAGGTTGCTAAGAAGGGGCGTCCTAATATCAATGGGAATTGAACATTGGGATTTGAGACAGGTTCGGTTTCTAGAACTATGAAATCGACAGGGAAGTAAAACTGTTTGATCTGTATTAAGACGTCTTCGATTATTCCTAATGGCTTTTTGACTGATCGGACAGCTAGCTGAAGAGTGATGTTTGTTGGTTTAATCTCCTTTAATCCAAGTTGACGATAAACAGTACAAGGAAGAAGATTGACACTGGCACCAAGATCAAGTAGGGCACGAGAGATGTGAGTGTTTCCTATTTTGCAATCAATTGTAGGGCAGCCAGGGTCTTTGTACTTGACTGGGGCAAGATTCGAAAGAATAGAGCTTGTATTCGCAGTCAGAAAGGCAGTTTTTGGGATGTTAGTTGCACGTTTTTGTGTACACAATTCCTTAAGACATTTAGCATATTGAGGGATTTGTTCAATGGTGTCTAAAAGAGGAATGTTCACACGAACTTGCTTGAAAATTTCCAAATTTTATCGAAATTTGCCGCTTTCTTCTTATTATTGAGTCTATGGGGAAATGGAGCTATGGGTTTTTTGACTCTACGATCAGTTTCATCATTCAACGATGAAGATTTAGCCATTGAAGAAGAAGGTGGTAAGGGTGTATAAGATGAAATATTGATATTACCAACATCGATTTCAGAAGGTGAGTCGGGTTTGCCGACACTAGGAGAAGAACTGTTGGGATTGCCAACATTTAAGGAAAATGAAGGTTTAGAAGAACTGGCATTTGTAGCCATTAAGTGATCATCAAGATTTTGAAACTGGCTTGAGTTCGAAGGTTTGTCAGGGTTGCCAACATTATGATCAATCCCCTTTTCAGATCTAGGGTTGTAACAACATTGACCGGATTATGCTTTTCGTCCTCATAAGAATTTACAGTACGAGAGTTATATTTTGGATTCACCTCAGGTTGACTAGGCAACTTTCCTTTCTCATTACTTTTCATTAGTTCCTTCATCATATTCATCATTTGGTCGAGTTTAGCATCGTGTGAGTTCATTTTAGCTTCGTGAGAGTTCAACTGTTTCTCTAAACGCACAATGTCTTGTGACGGTTGAGAAGATTGAGAGGATTGGGTTGATGATTGAAAATTGGGTGCCTATAAGGTTGTTTGGATTGAGGTGCAGTTTGAGAGGTTTGAGAATTCGGAGGTGGAGCTTGATAATTCATATTTGGGATAAAGGGTTGCACATAAGATGGGTTAGCCGAATTATTGGGGTTTGACCAAGAAAAATTTGGGTGGTTTCTCCAACCAGGATTGTATGTGGATGAGTAAGGATTATTTTGAGCTATAACATTGGCTTGGTCTTGAGAGTAATAGTGGGGTAGCCCTTCTCCAGCTTTAGGAGTTTGATTTTCTAAGGAAATTTGACTTGGGTCCACGACATGCACTTCTTTAGTAGAAGTACGAATGGGAACACGAATTGACTCCCATTGCATGTCCTTTTTAGAATAATCTTCTAAAAATTGTCAAGCTTCATTGGTCGTTTTAGACATAAAGTCTCCTCCACACATGGACTCTAGTTGAGTTCTAGTCTGATAGTTTAGCCCTTCATATGCAATCTGACAAAGTGATCTTTGGGAACTGCATGATGAGGACAACTATACAATAGTTGGTTGAATCTCTCAAAGTATTTTGAAAAAGTTTCCCCTTCATTTTGACAAAATTGATTTATCTTGGTTCGTATTTTGAGAGTTTTATGAAAAGGGAAAAACTTTTTCAAAAATACAGTGACAAATTCATCCCAACTTCTTATGGAATGTTTAGGAAGAGAATTTAGCCATCTTTTAGCGCTTTCAAGTAATGCAAATGGAATTAGCCTTAGCTTGATTGATTCGTTAGATAATTGTTGCATTTTTGTTGTGGACGCATATAATTCAAATTCACTTAGAAATTCATAAGCATTTTCAGACCCTGTAAATTTTGGTACCCCTTGAATAAAAGAATGTTTAAGCTCAAAATTGTTTCCTTCAGCTGGTGGGAATACAATGACAAAGGGTTGAACGGTCCTAGTTGGGTAACATCCGAGATAAGGGTCTATCCATTTCCATATTGAGATTTTGCAAGTTTTGATTTGTTTGATTTTGATCCATCTCGTTTTGAAAGTTTTGGTTTACTCGAGAACCCCTAGGAGAATTATGTTGGCTAACACTTTTTTCACTCATTGATGTTAAATGCAAACAATGAAAATCCTAGACATAAGGTTGACACAAGAAGCTCCTAACCAAAATAAATAACGAAACACAAGTGTATTTTATTAATTGACAATCTCGATTTGAAGGGGGAAGAGGCTCTTACGGTCATTCACGTATAGTATAAATACTAAGGGATACGACCAATGTTTTATGGGTAGTATGCAACCTCTTTTGCTAGAAGTTCAATAAATTGAACTAATATATATCCGTGATCAAATCCTTGAGAAGATCAATTTCACAAAATACACTCTTGCAGTTAAATATTTTGCAAATCGAATTAAATAAATAGATTGAAAAGGTTAATTTTCTAGAATGTCGAAAAATTCCTGATGTAGTACGTATCACCGTCCTCTAAAAAAGGAATAGAATGAATTCCACACAGCAAAATAAATTTTTAAATCTAAGATATTTAACCTAATTTGTTTTTCCTATTGAGCTTAAGTTTTTGCTCCTAAGGCAAACGTCTAATCAATTTTTATTTAAGTCCAAGGAGTATGCAAATGACCGAATTTAATTGTTTTGGAGTCAAGGAAAGGTAATGACTTCCTCACCTTATGTTTGTTAGGGGCTTTGCTCATAACTAAATTTATTTCAGAATGGAGCCAAGACAACAATCACACAAAAATAACTGCATAAATTAAAAAAATTGTACAAGCAAGCCGCTGCACCTGCAGAAATTTTTTACTAGCAATGTCTATATTTTTTTTCTTTGCAGCAGAGTACCTGTAGAGTTAAAGAAATTTACAGTGTGGTATGGCAGTCCGTTTAGAGAATTTGAGTACTATTAGCTATTCAACTCCACTGTCTGCAAATCGGTTGATCTTCGAAATTCCCGTTCGCTGCTTGCATTATGTTCCTTCACTTTGGTCTTTGATTTTTTTTCTTTTTCTTTTTCTTTTTTTTCAAAGAAGTAAAACAAAAATAACTAACAACTTACTCAGTAAAAAAAAGTCTAACAAACAAACAAACTTAAAAAAATATAACTCAAAGAACTAAAAAAAAATAACAATTGACTCAACAAAGTAAAAAAATGTCAAAATCTAACTTGCCACACTTAAACATGGGTGCATAAAAAGAAAGAAAGGTGATCACAACCGTAATCAGAAAGAGAAAGTACTTTTAAACCAAACCGATTAGACCAAGTAAACAAATCCAGCTAGATTAGACTACAAAACTCATGCCTTCTTTATTTTCTATATAACGCCACAAACACAAATAATAAAAATCTCCCAGAAAACCAAAAATCAGGCGACCCGAACAGAAATCAATAAGTTGGGCCTCTCTCTCTCTCTCTTTTTTTTTTTTTGAAATCGATTCGATTTCTGGATCGACTTTCAAGTTGATCGTCGCTTGATAGTTTTTTCTAAATCAATTAGAAAATAGGCACTTCGCAATTTGATTGAAGTTTCGAAATCAGTTCGAGTAGCGAATTGGATTGGGTTTACTATTTGTCAATATGCGAATTGGATTGAATTGCGATTGATCTGGCTTGGTTGTTGTGAAAGGGAGGACTGCGGATGGTAGATTTGATGGGCGGTTGAGGCAGTAGCATGAGCAAATGGTGGCATTTGTGTGGGTTTGTGACTGTGAAGGTTTGTGGATCTGGAAGGGTTGCGGTATATGAAAGTGGAGGAAGGGAAGCTTTGTTGTTGTATGGGGCTATGTGGATGGCTGGTGATTGGAACTGTGGTGTATGCGTGAATGGGACGATGGGATGAGGTAGGCAATCCGGTGTTGGCAATTGTTATGATCATGAACTGTGGTAGTTGGTCTTTGTAATGGACAGTGGGGGAGGTTGAGGAAATTTGTTGTAGGAGGGATTTATGGTTTGTGTGAGAAGAACGTAAAGATGATGGGTGATAACTTTTGTGTGATGTTAAGTGGAAGAATGGTTTGTGAATGTGGTTTTGGACTAAAGACGAGGATGGAGAAGAAATATGGAAGAACAAAGGCAGCAGAAGAAGAAATATAGAAAAATATGAAGAGAGAAAAGGAAAGGAATTAAAGCAATGGAAATGTACAACAAGGAAAGAATTTCAAAAGAAGAATCTTTTTATTACCTCTTTTTTTTATTGAAAGAAAAAAAAGGGAAAAAAAGAAAGAAATGTAAAAGAGGAAAAAATTGCAAAAACGGGAAGAGATCTAATTATTCAAGTAGAGAATTAATCACAAGGCAGAGAGGAAAGATTTTAAAAGAGAATAATTTTTTTTTGGAAAAAAATTGTAGAAAGAAGAGGGAAAACAAAAGAGGAAAGGAAAGAAAAAAAATAAATGTAAAAATTAAAAGGGTGATTGAAAGATGGAGAGAGAGAGAGTTGTAATTGGAAAGCAATCAGTATATAAAAAAAACGCAAATTTCTTTTTTGTTATCTAGAAAATCATAGTATTAACTTGTAATACCAAATCAACTAATTAAGAGATTTTTTTTTTGAAAATAAAAGAAAACAAAAGAAAGAAGTAAAAAATACAAACTAACACGAATCAGAAACTAAATAAATAATAAAATTTAATCGTTACCTCCCGGCAACGGCGCCAAAAACTTGATCGCTACTTTTCTATGAATCAGAAAAGCGCGAAGTTTGAAATAAATACTACAAGCGCACAGGTCGTGTAATATGCAGGTCGAATCACAGGGAGGTGTTTTAAATCTTATTATTTATCTATTCTTAGGCGAGTTAGACAAAATTGGAGATATTTTTTTTGAATTAATGCTATTGAATTTACTATGGATCCGAATCTAATCGGATCAATATCAATTTCAACAACTAAAAAGAAAGGAAACAATTACTAGAAAAAGAAAATAACAACTAGAACAATAACAGAAAATTGAAAGTAGGATTGCCGTTGAGTCTAATCAAACGGACAATCGCTAACATGCAGTAATAAAAGGAAATAACAATATGTGATCTAAAAAAATTAATTGAGTAGACACACAAATTGTTATGAAAGAGAAAGGCAATCAACTAAGATGAAGGAAAACATTGTTATTGATAAACAAGAATACAAAATAATTGCATAAAAAATGGTATCTTTTTACAATGACACAAGGGTCTTTTTATACAGGATGAAACCCTCATCTTACTACATGAATATATGGCCTATACAATAAATATATGAAAACATTCTTTCCAGAGATGAAGGAATATTCCTTCCATGGTGCTTAATTAAAGAATTCTCATCAAAGCCTTTCTTTTTTAATGCATGGCACGGTCAGTGGGAGGATAAGGATAAGCTTGATTGGAGATGTGTAATCAAAACCTTCCCTATTGATTATCAATTATTCCTCCCATATCTTAATTAACAATTATTCCTCCCATATCTTCCTTGTTTGGCTTGTGACTAATTGAAGGGAGATAAGACTTTATGTGATTAGTTCTTCCAAACAAGGATGCTGATTAGACTCCAAAAGCAACATAAGATAAAATCTTCAAAATTGATCTTCTTCTTGTGTAATATCTTTGCTTTTTAGGGGTGCATGAGGATTGATGAACAACCTATGAAAAAACATGAAAATACTCAAAGTAGAATTTATTTATTTACAATAAAGGTAAGATGTGAGCATAAAAATAAACACTTTTACATGTTAATCAATACATTCGTAGGACAATACGTATTAACATTATTTGTATACTTCTGGAAACTCAATAGGCTTTATTTTGACAATGGCGTGAATCTAATTTTAAATGGATTCAAATATAAATCCTTATTATACATATTTAAATGGGCTTGAAAAGTTTAGGGCCTGAATTTGTATAAATGAATGGTTAATAATACATTTTATTTATATGTTCGTATAAGTTAACCAAAATGTTTTAAAATGTTCAAAATAAATAGGTATGATTCCTATACATATCGTTAAATTTAAATACATATAAATGGTTCATATATTTAATTTAAATCCAATTAATATTACGAATATAAAATACATATATATTTGATATATGTAAGTAACTTCCATATTGTTTCCCACTATGAACTATAAAATTCATCTTAAAGAAATTATTGTTATATTAAGTCATGGTGAAGTCTTCCAATAGTACACCTATCAATGCCAATCTCATTGGATGTAACTAACGCCAAAGCGTTGTGTGCCTTTTATTTTGGTCATATGCGGTAGGAGTAATTTTAGTGCTTCGATTGTATTATTGGGTCTGATTAAACTAAGGCTGCATAATAGGACTATGGCCTTAGAGATAATAGCATGAATTATTCTATATTTAAGCAAATGAATAACACTGAACAAAATGTTCATCATGCGATCCAATAATTATATAAGACATAATTGACATAAGATGTCAACCTAAAAGGTTATGTTTTGGGGTGTTAGCCAAAGCTAGGTCAAGGCATGACTAGATATGGATCTTGGAACACCATTATATGTATACTGATAAATATATATATATATATATATATATATATATATATATATATAACAAAGGGATGTTAATTTGAGTGGGAGCGTATTTTAGTTTAAAACTGAACATTTATGTTAATATAAAATTTTGATTGTCAAAAATTTTGTATTTATATTAAATAAATATTACAGAATCAGATATAATTTATTATCTACTGTAGATATTAAATAGCAGAGAACTCCGATAATTTAAATTAATCCTTAAGAAGGATAAATTGAATTAAATCAAATTTTTGACTAATTGGAACGACCCGGCTTTTCTTCCGGTTTTCGCCGATAATTAAACCAACTTAAATCGTTCATAAAGACGGGTTACTAGGGGTACTTACACATTTGCACAAAATAAAAAGAACTTTTCCATTATCATTACAATAATATTACTTCAGAGTTACAAGAGAAACATCAGAGTACATCGATTACACAGCGGAAAAGATACTAAACTCAGCAGAAGATTATGCATTCTCCAAGATATAATAGCTCCAGCTAAACCAGCATCCTGCTCCAACCACTCCAAGTCTAAACTGCAAACCAAACTATTAGGCTGCCCGTCTAAAAATTATGGACACCCAGAGTTTAGGTGTGGGAACAATAAACTCCAGGTCAGTCATGGGACTGGTGTGAGAACTCAAAAAAATTGTTTTTAGGGTTTATTTTAAAGTTAGGTAACTCATCGGACCACGATGCTAATGCGGAACGGGTTTACTCCATGTGAATACCAATGCATAGAAATTCGCAATGACTTTTTGAAAAATGAAACTAACATAAGGTCTCGCGGCACACACACAATGCAAACGCACACATGGGCGAGGTTTCTCCTTATACAGTCAAAAATGCTTGATATGTGAAAATCCCCTTTTAATACTATAATATAGTGTGAAAAATCCTTTCAAAAGTAAATGTATCAATCTTAGCCAGCATAGGCACCATATACTATATTGACGTATGGTATACAATCAAAATCGTATGGGCTTGTAGCAGAGATTAGGTTTCAAACAATGATCAGGCAAAGGAACTTCCTTCCAAACCGAATTTTGAACATCTCTAGAGGGATGTCCGAGGATCAACAGTGATGCTCCTCATGCCAACACAAGGTCGGGTTATCCCTTAACTGGGTAACATAGAGTACGCCTAAGTATGTCGGCTCCCGGTCGTTACCGACCTTTCCGAGCGCACGCCAACAACAACCACAAAAGTAGATGCTTTTACCACATAGGTTAATACCTAAGCTCCATACCATAGTACACCTTTTATCTAGAAGGAGACAAAACCGCATAACGCTGCTGCATTTCTTCCTGTTTTGGCCATTTAGCGAGGTGTGAGGCTTGTCGAGGTCCCGATATACACAAAGCTACACTAAAATAAGCCATGCTTTGATCATCCAAAGCTCACCACATAACTTAAGTATGCCACATTATCCATTCACAATGCATCACTGATTTCTATCGATATATAACCTCTAAGTCCATACGTCTTAGAGAAGAGCGTTAAGCAAGATAATAAATTCTCCGCTACCAAACAGATATATATTTAACAAAGATAAGGGCTACGAAGTCGATTACAATGTCAGACACACAATCCATAAATGTCCGTTCTGGGTCTGAACGAAACAACAATCCGAAATTCCTTCACATACGTTTGGGTTTCTTGCCACTCAGCTGATATAAAATCCATCTGCAAATGGGAGCTACCCATTTGAGACATTCAGCAAGTCGTCCTTACGATACGAAGGGTCCCGATCTTCAATGTTGTCTTCAGTGTCTTCAACTTCTCCACAACGTCGTATTATTACTTGGAATTGTTTTCGGACATACATCCGATCCCGGTCTTCCCAAATAATAAGAGTAATTTTTAAAACACAATTGCGGAACACACGGGCTTTCAACCAAATCTCCTTCCATCTTAGATTTTGTTAAATTAAATTTCTTTAAACCCATTCTCAAATTATCTTTAACAAAATCCATATTTAGCCCTTCTTCTTTAAAACACATCCCTTAAATCAAAGATAATCTAGTCCCAAAGCCTTAAATAATTTTTCGTTTGATAACTCGTTGTCAAAACCTAGTTTCCTTTGAAAATCCTTTAATCCATATTTCAACCTTAGTTTCCAATTAAATCGATTTTTCAACATTCAATTCTTTAATCTTAACTAAAAGATTATACTTGGTTCCCAATTTCTTATTTTTAATTTTCTCAAATCAAAGATTTGATTAAATCCCAATTTACGTTATGAATTTCCACAACTCAATCTCATTTGGTTTCAAGAATGATATTGTTGAAGATATGATTCACGACAAAACCCAAATCAATCGATATTGAACATAAGTTACACAGAAATTGTATTTACTTATATTTGATATCAATTCTTATAATCAACGAATACTATAAGTGGAATAACGATATAATAATATCTTCCAAATTCCACAAATAGTATACGTTTACACCACTGAATTTCATATCAAATATCCGAAGATTATTTCTATCCAACTTATCTCAATCTGATTGGGAAACCCAAAAGATTTATCCAACTCTTTGACATTAGATCTGGATAGAAATACCATCAACTTATCCTCAATTTTAATCTCTGTATCCAACTCACACTATAAGCGGAGTAACAGTGAACTACCTTTTAAATTCCATATAAAATATTTTTAACACTTTTAAACCTTTGAAAACGTTCCACAAATCATTACTTATAGTTCGGAAAATAGTCTACAGTTTAAAACTTCAAAATAGATTGTTTTCGACGGAAGCGTTACAATAGCATTTCAAAAGTGTTACAAAAGCATTACAAAAAAGTTATCTTAACTATTTGATCAAAAAATCGTTTATCTTTGCCAAAACTTAAACTTTACAATTCAAAACACCTCTTCATAATTTGTAATGATTTTACAAATTTTTTCCATATTTTTAAAACATTTAAAAATAGTTGTTTATAGTTACGGTCAACAATTGTTCTTACATCGACCTTTTCCAAAACTGTTTCAAACATAACTTGAAAATTATAACTCAAATTTAAAATCTACTTTCACTCATTTGAAAGTTCTTGTTAATGGAAATCAAACACTTTTCATTTTATGGAAATCCGATTTAGATTGCAAAAGTTATAACCATTTAAAGTTTACATCTAAAATACGTAAATTGTCGTTATGCGACAAGCTCTATTTTGATCATAATAACCATTATTCTATGATACTTCAAAATATCTTAGAAAACCATTATATCCTTATATAACCCTTTTAAAATAATATAAGTTTACTTTCCAAATTATTTTGGATCTAAAATTCAACTTTTATTGTTTTTACTTAATAAATCAAATTCCAATTCATTTCTAAATTCAAATAACTTCAAATTAACCATTCCATTGTCAGATCAGTTAGGGATAGCCAGGGAGAGCAGGAAACTATATTTTCCAAACCCAAGCCTAGACACTATCCTCTCTATCACCCTAGAATGTTCCGGTATTTATTTATTCATTTAAAGAACTTTATCAATATATATGAATTCATACATATGGTCTTTCCCAATTCTTAACCTTTAACTTCACTAATGATATTGCTTCTAACTACGAAGGAGATTTGTCGATCACCAATGTGATACCATAATTATTGTGTCATAGTGTGTGCAAAATAACATCAACAACCATTTAAACATCCATAGCAACCATCATCAACATAATTAAATAAATCATAACAGTGCACAAGCGTTATAACACTAACGCTTAATAGTGTGTGTGGTCTAAACTACGCATCCATCATCCATCAGAACAAACATCAACCATAATTAACCACTAATAATTCATCACTATATTTAAATTAGTCTAACTACTAATTAAATATATAAACCGTGATTAAAGAGTTCTCACCTAGCAGCTATCCAAATCTTCACGGTAGGCGATCCTAGTTGAGTGAACCATCGGACAGTATTTCGGCGCAACGTCTTCTTCACCAAAATATATATACTAATCTCTCTCCCTCTCTTTCTCTCTATCATAAGAGGAGGAGGAGGAGGATGACGAACTTTGATAAGGTGGTGGTGGAAAAGAGGAAGACTTATGCCATGGAGACCATGGCCATAAGTTTTAAGAAGAAGATGAAAAGAAGAAAATGGAGTGGCATGGTTAAAAAAATGGAGGAAACGCCTCCTTAAATAGGAATGGAGGGATAAGGAGGTAATGATACATAAGGTGGTAAGTGTGAAACATGCATGAAAGGAGGCATGTAAAAATACAAGTGTCCACACACTTGTCTTAAGAAGGGAAAGTGACCTTTTGTAGCATTTCCTTTAAAGTGCTATGAAAACTAAGGACAACACTTAGTTCTAACGCTACTAATTCATTATATTGTTTGTTAAATCCGATCAAACGACAAATAGTATCAATAAATACAAGATTATTAATAATCATTCTCATTTATAATTCAAGTAAAATCTATCATATAACTTATCAAAATTTTTAAATATTCTAAACCATATATATTTATGTTAAATTCAAATTCAAATTAAGTAATAAGATTTCCGATTTTAAATTGGTTAAAATTCTGGATCGTTAAATTCACCCTCCCCCCCCTCCCGCCGCCGCTGCTCCTTAAAACTTTTCGTCGAAAAGGAAAGGGAATCGCATTATTCATTTGACATCTTGTAGATTTTCAGACAAAAGATTAAAATTCTTTATACCAAAGCTCCCCATTCTCATAATGGATATATTGGGTAGAATATTCTAACAGACATATTTATGGATAACAATATTCACATGTCCTCCAACGATATCTTCCAATCACCTATTATATTTGATTCATCGTTTACTGGGCCAATTACTTATACTTAAACATTTACCTCCTTCAAGAAAATTCAGAGTTATAATTTATTCTCTTATATCTTATCTTGCAAATACAACGGTCATGAAACTTATTCCTTTTCAATTTCCAAAATTTAGTATTATTCGTTACATGAAAAACTTGATCATCTCCGAACTCAGCTTGTCTAAATGTTTCAGTTTAGGTAATTTCTTCTTACTATTCTCGCTTGCCAAATATCCTTTAATCAAATTGTGAAACTTAATTCACAAGGTACTCATGCCTACTTAAACAGTTCATTTTATGACCGCAATATATTTTAGAACTTATCATCTATCCAAAATTGTCGATAATCCCATATTTTAATTCCTTACATATATTTTTCTATTCTCATTAGTTATTCCAAATTCAAGGTTACAAAACTTATTTCCTTCAAACTTTAGAGAAACATCTTTAACCAACGTAGTCCTTAACCAAAATATCGTCAAATATCTTATAGTCATATTGTGAAACTAAATTCTCAAGATATTTGCATTTTAAATTTAATCAGTTGGGGAGGACTAATTATCAGATATCCTGATTGATTATTTCCAACTTATCCTTTAAATCGTTTCCCAAACTACCTTTTCTATATTTGGATTGCTTATGTAAATTACAACTTTACATAAATGTCTTTTAATCAACTAAGAAATTCCAATCACAAGATGTCGTGCTTAGGTTTCAAATTTCCAAATATTTTCAAAGATGTTTTTCCTTAGATTCAAATTATATTCTTACAAAATCAATTCCAAAGTAACTGCCAATTCTTACTCAAAATTTTGATTTGAGTTTTCAAATTATACATCTTTACAAAACCCTTTTTATATATATTCATATATATATATATATATATCACAAATGCACTTTCTCAAAGCTTTTTACTAGATTATCCTTACTAACAATTTTACCTAGTACAATTCGTATAACCCAATCAAATTTTCACTTTTCTGTTTAAGTTCACATCAATTTACCAAAAAGATTCAAACACTTATCTAAATGGGTTTAAGTATATATTGATGTTTTAATTGGAATCATATAGTCATCTCACTTTCGAAATTCGGAAATACATACTGATGATGCTACAGTCATCAACGGAATCAAGCGACAAGAGTGTGATTCTAAATCTATCTAGTATACTTTAAGACTTCGTACATATGTTAGCTAGGCGTATATTCAAAATCTTCTTATACTCGATAGTCTAAACTCAACATCGAATACAATACTCAAATTCTAATTTTTAATTTCTAACCATATTGATTAGTTACCTTAACAAATTTGACCCAAGTTTATCGATATTTCGAAATGTTACCCAATAGTGACATTAAATCCAAAAGGCATTTGTACTTGGATCATTTTCCTGATCAGTGGAAGGGGCTTAATTAACATGCCATAAGAATTATTTTATGTGTAATTATAATCATAAAATAACCTTAATCGTTTGATTAAGTATCTAGGTTATAATTAACCATATATTTCCAAAATATGTTTCTTTCTTAAAATATAACTTTTCAAAACTCATTTCATATTTTCAAATACGCTCTCTTAAATTTAATACTCCAAAATTTCATTCTAGGGCATTACTAACTCTATCTCTAATGAGATATATAACTCTGATGAGTCTTTACTTTTGTTCAAATGTGTCGTACCCCATAGCTTTGTATAGCCAAAGCTCTGATACCAAAGGTAACGACCCGGCTTTTTGCCCGGTTTTTGCTAGTAATTAAACAAACTTAAACCATTCATAAAGATGGATTATTAGGGGTTCTTACACATTTGCACAAAATAAAACAAACTTTTCCATTATCATTGCAATAATATTACGTCAGAGTTACCGGAGAAACATTAGAGTACATCGATTACACAGCAGAAAAGAAACTAAACCCAGTGGAAGAATATGCATGCTCCAAGATATAATTGCTCCAGTTAAACCAGCATCTTGCTCCAACTACTCCAAGTTTAAACTGCAAACCAAACAACTAGGTTGCGCATGTAAAAATTATGGACACCCAGAGTTTAGGTATGGGAACAATAAACTACCGATTAGTCATGAGATTGGTGTGAGAACTCAAAACATTTGTTTTCAGGGTTTATTTTAAAGTTAGTTAATTCACCGGACCACGCCGCTAATGAGGAACGAGTTTACTCCATGTGAATACTAGTGCATAGAAATTTGCAATGACTTTCTGAAAAATGAAACTAAGATAAGGTCTCGCGGCGCACACATAATGCAAACACACACATAGGCGAGGTTTCTCCTTATGCAGTCAAAAATGTTTGATACGTGAAAATCCTCTTTCAATACTATAATATAGTGTGAAAAATCCTTTCGAAAGTAAATGTATCAATCTTAGCCAGCATAGGTACCATATGCTATACTGACGTATGGTATACAATCAAAATCGTATGGGCTTGTAGTGGAGATTGGGTTTCCAACAATGACCAGGCAAAGGAACTTTCTTCCAAACCAAATTTTGAACACCTCTAGAGGGATGTCCGAGGATCAATAGTGATGCTCCTCATGCCAACACAAGGTCGGGTTACCCCTTAACTGGGTAACTTAGAGTATGCATGAGTATGTCATCTCCCGGTTGTTACCGACCTTTCTGAGTGCGCGCCAACAACAACCACAAAAGTAGATGCTTTTACCAATAGGTTGATACCTGGGCTCCATACCATAGTAGACATTTTATCTAGAAGGAAACAACACACCATAACCCTGCTGCATTTCTTCATGTTTTGGCCATTTACCGGGGTGTGAGGCTTGTCGAGGTCCCGATATACACAAAGCTACACTTAAATAAGCCATGCTTTGATCATCCAAAGCTTACCACATAACTTAAGTATACTGCATTGTCCATTCACAACGCATCACTGATTTCTATCGATATATAACCTCTAAGCTCATACATCTTAGAGAAGGCATTACGCAAGAGAATAAATTCTCCACCACCAAACAGATAGATATCTAACAGAGACCAGTACTACGTAGTCAATTACAATGTCAGACACACAATCCATAAATGTCCGTTCTGGGTCTGAACGAAACAACAATCCGAAATTCCTTCACATATGTTTGGGTTTCTTGCCACTTAGGTGATATAAAATCCATCTACAAATGAGATCTACCCATTTGAGACATTCGGCAAGTTGTCCTTACGATATGAAGGGTCACGATCTTCAATGCTGTCTTCAGTGTCTTCAACTGCTCCACAACGTCGTATTATTACTTGAAATGGTTTTCGAACATACATCGATCCCGGTCTTCCCAAATAATAAGCTTAATTTTTAAAACATAATTATGGAACACATATTCTTTCAACCAAATATCCTTCCATCTTAGATTTTGTTAAATTAAATTTCTTTAAACCCATTTTCAAATTATCTTTAACAAAATCCATATTTAACCCTTCTTCTTTAAAACACATCCCTTAAATCAAAGATAATCTAGCCCCAAAGCCTTAATTAATTTTTCGTTTGATAACTCGTTATCAAAACCTGGTTTCCTTTGAAAATCCTTTAATCCATATTTCAACCATAGTTTCCAATTAAATCAATTTTCCAACATTCAATTATTTAATCTTAACTAAAAGATTATACTTGTTCCCAATTTCTTATTTTTAATTTTCTCAAATAAAAGATTTCATTAAATCCGAATTTACGATTTGAATTTCCACAACCCAATCTCATTGGGTTTCAAGAATGATATTGTTGAAGATATGATTCACGACAAAACCCAAATCAATCAATATTGAACATAAGTTTCACGGAAATTGTATTTATTTATATTCGATATCAATTCTCATAATCAACGAATACTACAAGTGGACTAACGATATAATAATATCTTCCAAATTCCACAAATAGTATACGTTCACACCATTGAATATCATATCAAATACCCAAGATTATTTCTATCCAACTTATCTCAATCTGATTGGGAAACCCGTATCTTAATTAAAAGATTTATCCAACCCTTTGACATTAGATGTGGATAGAAATACCATCAACTTATCCTCAATATTAATCTTCGTATCCAATTCACACTATAAGAGGAATAACAGTGAACTACCTGTTAAATTCCATATAAAATATTTCTAACACTTTTAAACCTTTGAAAACATTCCACAAATCATTACTTATAGTTCGGTAAATAATTTACGGTTCAAAACTTCAAAATAGATTGTTTTCGAAGGAAGCGTTACAATAGCATTTCAAAAGTGTTACAAAAGCATTACAAAACAGTTAGCTTAACTATTTTGATCAAAATATCGTTTGTCTTAACCAAAACTTAAACTTTGCAATTCAAAACACCTTTTCATAATTTGTAATGATTTTACGAATTTTCCATATTTTTAAAACATTTAAAAATAGTTGTTTATAGATATGGTCAACAATTGTTCTTACATCGACCTTTTCCAAAACGGTTTCAAACATAATTTGAAAATTATAACTCGAATTTAAAATCTGCTTTCACTCATTTGAAAGTTCTTGTTAATGGAAATCAAACGTTTTTCATTTTATGGAAATCCGATTTAGATTGCAAAAGTTATGAGTGTTTAAAGTTTGCATCTAAAATACGTAAATTGTCGTTATGCGACAAGCTCTATTTTGACCATAATAACCATTATTCTATGACACTTCAAAATATCTTAGAAAACCATTATGTCCTTATATAACCCTTTTAAAATCATTTAATTTTACTTTCCAAATTATTTTGGATCTAAAATTCAAATTTTATTGTTTTTACTTAATAAATCAAATTCCAATTCATTTCTAAGTTCAAATAACTTCAAATTAACCATCACATTCGTCGGATCAGTTAGGGAGAGCAGGGAACTATATTTTCTAAACCTAAGCCTAGACACTATCCTCTCTATCACCCTAGAATGTTCTGGTATTTATTTATTCATTTAAAGAACTTTATCAATATATATGAATTCATACATATGGTCTTTCCCAATTATTAACCTTTAACTTCAATAATGATATTGCTTCTAATTACGAAGGATATTTGTCGATCACCAATGTGATACCATAATTGTTGTGTCATAGTGTGTTCAAAACAACATCAATAACCATTTAAACATCCATAGCAACCATCATCAACATAATTAAATAAATCATAACTGTGCACAAGTGTTATAACACTAACGCTTAATAGTGTGTGTGATCTAAACTACACATCCATCATCCATCACAAAAAACATCAACCATCATTAACCACTAATAATTCATCACTATATTTAAATTATTCCAAATACTAATTAAATATATAGACCGTGTTAAAGAGTTCTCACCTAACAGCTTTCCAATTCTTCACGGTAGGCGATCCTAGCTGAGCGAACCGTCGGACAGTATTTCGGCACAACGTCTTCTTCACCAATATATATATATATATATACTAATCTCTCTCCCTCTCCCTCTCTATCATAAGAGGAGGATGAGGAGGATGACGAACTTTGGCAAGGTGGTGGTGGAAAAGAGGAAGACTTATGCCATAGAAACCATGGCCATAAGCCTTAAGAAGAAGATGAAAAGAAGAAAATGGAGTGGAATGGTTAAAAAAAATGGAGGAAAGGCCTCCTTATATAGGAATGGAGGGTTAAGAAGGTAATGACACATAAGGGGGCAAGTGTAAAAGATGCATGAAAGGAGGCATGCAAAAATACAAGTGTCCTTACGCTTGTCTTAAGGAGGGAAAGTGATCTTTTGGCAGCATTTTCTTTAAAATGCTATGAAAACTAAGGACAACACTAACGCTACTAATTCATGTTATGGTTTGACAAATCCGATCAAACGACAAATAGTATCAATAAATCCAAACTTATTAATAATCATTCTCATTTATAATTCAAGTAAAATCTATCATATAACTTATCAAAATTATTAAATATTCTAAACCATATATATTTATGTCAAATTTAAATTCAAATTAAGTAATAAAAATTCCAATTTTAAATTGGTTAAAAATTCTAGATCGTTACACTAACATTCAAATTTGAGGATTGTCCTCCAACAAATTAAATGCAATTATTTTACAAATATCGAAGATATAAAATGAAACTTGAAGTATGACTTCAACCAAATAAGATATAAATGTTATAACGATCTACATATACATTTCTAGTATTAGATACTAGATATGAATTGCATAAATGTATGTAAATTTAAAGATTTTGCAAAATAAGTAGAAATCTGATAAAAAGGACAAGTGGACTTACGATTGGAAATGAAGCAAATGTTGTTGGATTATCCATAGGAAGTTAATTCTTGTTATTTGTACTAGAATAATTAAATAAATAAAATAATTGTTATTATGAAATTCCATTTAAAATAAATGTTATAATAAATCTTGTTTAGACGAGTCCGAATTTCATTTGTAATAAAACAACAATTGTTATTCTTTTATTTAAATGAAATATATGTTACGAAATTTGATAGATAGTTAATCATCCTTTTAAATCCTTAAGTAATATGTATTTGACATAAAAACTATGCGGATTAAATTTAGTGACTTAAATCTAGCACATCTCTAGCATTGTCAATTAGCCCACTTGATTTCGAATTTGATTTTCAAAACTCCATAATGATTGAATTTGGAACCATTTGATTTCGAACCATATGAAGACTGCAAATCTTATTTATTAGGCAAAATAATTGAATCACCTTTCACTTGACAATGTGAATGGGTGATAAATATTGGGTCTCGTACATAATGATGTATATGGAGAAATGAATACATAAGCTAGAGGTAGGTTTTATTACTTCATTATGTTTACTGATGATGTCAGTAGATATAGATATGTGTATCTTATGAAACACAAATCATAATTTTTCGAAATTTCGAAGAATTCAAAAATGAAGTTCAAAATCAATTTTGGTAGAAAATAAATTCTCTTTGAACAGATCAAGAGAATATTTAAGCCAATTATTTAATGACTATCCAAATGAGTTTGAAATTGTTTCACAACTCACTTCATGTAGAACACCATACTGGAATGGTGTGTTTCAAAGGAGAAATCACACCTTATAAGATATAGTACGATTAATGATAAGTCATATAGACCTTCCAATAATTGCATTTAATCCCACTAAAACAATTTTTAAGATGCCATATAAGATATGGACTAGGAAATGTCCTAGTATGTCTAATGCAAAGATTTGGGATGTAAGGCGTTTATTAAACGTCCTTCCTATGATAAGATTGGGCCCAAATCAGATAACAATTTTATGGAATATCCAAAAGAAACAAATGAATAGTATTTCTATAAATCCTTTAAGAATAAAATGTTTATTGCTCGAATTGGCATCCTTTTAAAGGAGAGTCAGTCTCTTAGACACCAAGGGAATGAAATATAATTCGAAATGTCTCAGAAACCACAAAATACTATTGAATCTTGTATAGACAAGAAATTGAGTGGGAGTCTCACAATAATTCTAATGTTATATTGATAAAAAATTAATTATTGAGAACAATAGTTGTTAAAACAAGAAATAGATATTGATTCTGAAAATGTTTTGATTAAGAAGTTCATAATTGAACTTAATTCGTTATTGATCCAATGGTTTACATTGCGATAACAATGTGGCTATTGCTCAGGCCTAAGACCTTAAACTCACTATTGATCCAAACATATATATTTAAGAAATATAATTCTTATGTGAAGTTGTTCACAGAGGAAATGAACTTATCTGAAAAGTTGCAAAAGTTGTAATGTTGCAGACCTACTGAATTAAACTCTATCGCAGCAGAAGTTTAATAGTCACACTAGTTTCATGAGTGTACGATACATGAATGATTGGCTCTAGTGTAAGTGGGAGATTGTTAGAGTTTATACCCTAGAGTCAATCCATCTGATGTGATTAATAACATTGTTGATGTTATTGTTTTATTTGGAATAAACATATTTTGTTATGTTATATTTACTGCGTAATATAAATATTAACATAATAGAAGTCCTTAGAATAATAATACGGTATTATATAGTTCGATTAAGACTTGGACTTGATATTATATAATATATTAAGTATTGTAATTATTAAATGCTCCTAGTCAAGTTTTTTTGTTTATATAGGACAACAATAAAACATTGAGACTAATATGTTGATTGACTGATGATCACATCTCATTGATAATTAATATACATGATATTAGTGTTAATACATAAAACGTATTGGAGAATAACGTATCGGGTTGACCCAAATTTAGAAAAACTACATGGAATATAAATAACAGTATCATAAGTTATTCTCATAGTGGCAGTAATAGTCCTCAGACCTGAAGTCTTTCTGATTTTATTTGAGGATATTTGTATTTTGATATCATCAAAAAGTTACTTGTAACAGAGTGGACGATAAAGGTGATTATTGGATACATCTCGAGTCGAATGAAAATTATGAATGATCTAGACAGAACTTAACCCTACAATATTTGTAGTGATAGCCATGGGCCTCTTGATTGAGTGAGACTATAAAATGCATGGTCGTGCTCAAATATTAATTTATTTTATATGGTATACTCATGAATCAAGATAAACGGATCAAATTATAAAGATGGTGATACGATCCATGCCTCGAGTTTAATCTTGGATATATTGGTTAAAAGGATTATATTACATTGAGACACTTGTCGCATAAATGTTGTATCGAATCATTGATCTTATTATAACTTGGGTAGCAATGACGTATTGCTAGATGCCAATCACTGTTTATGATTTTAAATATGATTTAAAATCATTGCTAACGTTGTAATAACCTATGGGGTCACACAATAGAACATTATAAAAGAGAAATTATTTTGGACAAATAAAATATCAATATGTTGATATTTTATATGAGGTTGGAATGAATATTCGTTTTGGATCCTATTTTATGGTTGACCTTATTTTACAAAGGAATATACACTTTCTTTTATATGTAGTGGCTAACCCTAGAATTAGATAAGATTAGATCAGACCAAAAACCATCGAATACCCTTTTCCTCCAAAACCTAAATAATGGCGGCTAGCACCGACCTTTTACTCTTCCTTGATTCGATCAAAAGGAGGAAGAGTTCTAATGGATAACCATAGGGCATGGTGATTGACATGTTATGGATTCGGTTCTTCCAGGTTCAAATAATTCAAGGCTCGATCGATTTTCTTTTGGGTTTTACAGCGACAGGTATAATTTCTGACCTAGATTAATTCTCGATTTACTTTTATTGCATGGATCTAAGATTTAATATTGTTAAATCATCTCAATGGGTTAAACGATTAGATTAAAGAGGCCCAACAAGTAGTACCCTAGAATGAGTTGAGTGTATATATACGAGAAAGCGCATATGTAAGTTGATGTAAAAAAAATTCTATATTGTGTTGGTTTGTTTGATGAGTGGTTTATGAATTTTGGCCAAATCGTAGGACACCACGATGTCGATAGGAGTTTTTAAACACTTGAACATAATAGTTCAACATAATATTGTGTAAAATGGGTAAATGAAATAATTTTACCCAAAATTATATTTTGATATGAAAGGAATAATTTTCAGAAATTATTATAATATATTAATACGTTGATTGTTATTATAATCAAATGAGATTGTGAAATTGAAATGGTTATATATAGCCAAATAGAACTTGTATACGAATGATATATACAAGTGAGATGAATTAAAATTGGATTGAAACCACAATTTGGAGTCTGAATCCCGAATGTTTGGAAAAAAAAATCTGAAGTGTTATGTTAATAATATAACACTATTTGGAAGGATTTTTGAATAAAAATCATTTTGAATGGATTTTTTAAAGTGATAAAGCATTAAACTCACTTCAGTCACTGGAAAGTAATTCTGATGATGATTGCAGCATCATTTGTGTTCATTATCAAGTTCCTAAGTGACGGATGTCTACCTTGGGAAAAATTCTCAATGGAAATTTGTTTGAAAGAAAACAGGTTGTTTCGTAAAATTCAAAATTTTGAATTTGAGATGGAATAAATATATGTATGTATATTTATACGATTTCGAAGGAACTTGAAATAAAAACCTGGGAATTTAAATTCTGGAATTTAACTTAAGCAAGTTAATGAATCAAAATAAATAAACTGATTTAAATCAATTTGAATGAATTTTAACGCATATGAATGTAAGCATATATGGTGTACAATATGAATAAAAACCAAAGGTTTTGTTAGAACTAAAATTGTAGAGGTATGGAATGCTGAGTTTCGACATAAGTGGATTTTGAAAAATTAATGTGTTTGTAGTATTTTTTTCTGCCTTAGTAATTTCGGGGATGAATTTTTTTTAAGGGGAATGGAATGTAACGTCCCATATTTTTAGCCATTTAGTATTGAACATTTAAATTTATTTTAAATGTTGAACTGGAATGATAAGTGGATTTTTATATGGAATTTATCGATTTAATAATCAATATACGATGTAATATCAAATATATTGAATTATCGTAATACAAAAACAACAAATAATTGAATTCGAAGACAAAATTGAATCTAATCGATTTAGATGACCAGTATAAATTATATTGATTATAAACGATAATAATAATGATAATTATTTATTATCGAGGAATTGATTATTTTTGAATTTAAACTATATTATATCGATTTAATACGGTTATTTTATATATACGTTCGAATTAAATTTCAGAGTCTATACTGTTGAGTTCAGAATAACGTTATAACATTAGCATGTCGCTCGTTACGTTAAAATAGGGTTTCATGATTTCAAGTTATGAACCCCGAGATATTTTTAGTGGATAAGCTCGAAATCAAATCGAATCTATTTAAATAAAATAAAAATCTCTTTATATCAAGTCGCATTAAATAAAAAATCAAATCAAAAATTAATACTATGTACTTTTAACCGTCCTACCTATTGTACGTTAAGCCGACCTACTACTGCCTTTCCTTATCTATAAATCGTGATATCCTTTTTTTGTTTGTCCCATTTCGCTCCTCAGAAAAATCAAAAGCTTCCAATAAAAAAAATGATGCCCTCTTTCATATAAAAATCGCAAGCTTCAGAAAGGAAAAAAAGGCTCCTTGTTCGATTTCTAAAATGTGGCCCTTCCTTTTATTTCTTCTTCAGCAAATCGAGTATGAGCCGCTCACGCAAGCTTTAAAAATGGTGAAACAAATAAAGAATAAATCTTAAAATTTCTAAATTTTGATTTCCTTATCTCCTTTGAGCTGTATCTTCATACTGGTATAAATTTTTGATGGTTCCATCGTGTTGTTGCTGCTCGACGCAAGCCAAAGGTGACTAGGGATGAGGAGAACAGAAGATGCGGTGGTCAATCAATGAAACAAAGTATGGAATTGAAGTCGAGGCATGGAGTTATGACTAGCATGATTTTCTGGTGGAATTCAACTCCAAAATGAGTCGCGACTTCTATAGTAGGTTGCACGGTAGGCGGTAGGTCGCTACTCCATGGGGATGCGCGAGTTAGAAGTTATGGTAATGGAAGAAGGTTGTTCGCATAGAGAAGGACAATGGCATAGTTGATCCAAGGTTTCATGGAGTTTGGGAACTGTAAGAAGGAGAGAGGAAGGCTGAGGATGAATTCGATGATGTGTGAGTATTTCTAGAGAAGGGATTGGAATTTTAGGAAACTAGTGAATTTGTGAATAATTAAGTAAAACTAAAGATCTTGAATTATTTCAAATTCTTATACATAAACCATATCTCATTCATATTAGGTTAAAACCAAATGTCGTAAATACATTGGATTTATAGTTGCAAAATGTACAAGCTGGAATTAATTTAGGAATTTTTGGAATTGTTCGATTTAATTTAAATTTGGATGGATCACAATAAAAATCAAGTGAGTAAACTCACTCTCTGGATTCGTTCATAATTTATATAAATAAATATTTATTTAATATAATGTTTGTTGGTTGTTTGGATATATTGAAATATTATTGTGTCAATTATATATATATATATATATATATATATATATATATATATATTAGTTATATTTAGGCTTGGCGGTTATGGAATATATATATTGGATATTTCTCGTAGTACCATTAGCTGATGATTTCCCTAAGCACCCCACAATATATATAGTGGATGACCTTCATGCCACGATATCTCACCTTGAAGTAGGATTGTATTATTTATGTTGACTGACATTTGTGGATGCAGGGAAAACAGGTTGGCGAGATCTAACAGAATTCCTCACAAAAATTATTTATTGTTGTTCATATATTATGTTATATGACATGTGATAATTTAGTTTTGTGTATTAGATGTTTGAATATCACTGGCCCTAGATATTGAGATTTATAAACATCATAAAAGGGATTTTCAGTGTTAAGAAGGAAAATTTATTTTTCAAAGTTGAAATTTAATTTCAAATGGAATTTGAAATTGAAACTTGTTATAATATTTAAAACAAGAAATGAAATTTATAAATGATGTTTATAAAAAGAGGTGAATAATTATCATGGGATGATTTGATTACTTAAATTCAAGTATGAATTTTTAAAGAGGATTGGGAATCGTTTGAAAAGGGGAAACAATGAAATTTATTCCAATGTTCAGAATATAAATTGAATTGGAATAAATCTGTATGCATTTATAGTTAAAATCCAACTATGTCGAATTTATAAAATCAATTATCCTCAGAAAGGATAATGGAATTTGTTTTAAATAGAATATATACAATATGGAATAGATTTTGTATCTAAGTTTATAATAATAGAATATTTCGAATACAAAAGCAAAGGAGAATTTGAGGATAAAAAGAAAATTTATTTTCCAGGGTAGGGTTGGAATTTCAAATGGACTTTGAAATGAAAGCTTGTTTTAATATTAAAACAAGGAAATTTATTTATGAATACAATGAAGAAATTTTCGTCGAATAATACATTAAATTAAAGTCAAATGTGAATTTAAAAGGGAAAATTGAAACCATTTCGGAATGGGAATGATAGATTTTATTCCGAAATTCGGAATATAACTGGCTTGAGTTAAATCCAAGTAATTTATAATTAGAATTTGATTGTGTCAAATATTATAAAATAAGTTAATTCTAAAGGGAATGGAATTTGATATAGAATTGAGGCGTGAACAAGTTTACAACTTAGTTATGAAATTAAATGAAATAATCAACAATTTTGGATAATTGGAATTTTCAAGTTAGATATGGAAAACTGGCTTAATTTATATTACAATGAAGTTGGAATTGATTTAATAAACAAAGTTTAAACGTTTATATTTAATTTAATTAAAATGAACTCGCTGCAGCATGATAGTTCGTAAATTGATGATTTGAACTTAAATTGAGTATATAGAACTCAATATAAATCGAAATTTGATGAAACAAGAATCACCCGGACCTATCAAATAATAGATTTCAAATGGAAGAGAGAAACCTAAATTTCGCCTTATAGATTTTTAGTTATGTCAAAATAAAATTTTCAGAAAAACAACATTATAATCTTTTTTAAGCTATAATGATTTATTTAATAAATTAAAATGATTTTGAGTGGATAAAATCCGAATTTCCATTAGAAAAATCCAGATTTGAGTTATAAAGTAAATATAAACTCAAGTGGGAAAGATGATGTGATTTTTGGAGTAAAATCAGATTTAGTTATTGAATAAAGTTAACTAATTAGAAAGTAATTAGTTAAAGAAGTTTTGGATCGAACTTAACCTTTGTTAAGTAAATCGGATTTGTGAACTCAAATTTGAAATCGAATATGAAACTCGAGTTAGAAGTGGAATTCAACTTATGTATAAGAGAATTTAAATATATTCGAATATGTTATGTTCAAATCAAAAGTGCATTAGGAAAAAGAGCTAATTAAAGAAGTGGTTAGCTAATTTTGTTAAAAATGATTGGATTGGATTGATTGAATGAATGGGAAATGGGCGATATATGTTAGTACGCATGGAATGAAGAGAACAAAGATTATAATTTGAGTGCCCGACAAAAAGGTATATGTATAAATTCCATATGAGATTTTACGAGCACATTGGGAAAGCCGCTTCACTTTTTGATTTTCTTTTTGAATGGAAAGGACTTATAGAGGCGATTTGTAGTTGTACCGATTGAGCCATACAAACGAGACGGCGGCGAAATTTTCCGGAAATTTAAGAAAGACTTTTTTCTTTAGAAAGTTTGATAACTAGAAATCAATATATCAATATATATAGAATTCGATAAGGAAACAAACTTATAATAAAATGCTACAAAAAAAGGAAATCATTAAATTTAAATCTGATAAGAATAGAAAGAGAAACATATACATGTTTTAAAAATGAATAATTGGTTTTATATGATGTTGATTATTCGAGATAAGTAGCCTTGTCCATTTTGAAGTTAAGAATGTTATTCAGTCAAGGTCTGAGAGGTAATCATACCCCAACTTGATTGATTTCATTATTAACCGATAAATAGAAAGATTCGGTCTCGAAAATCAATGTTTAAAGATATTAAGCTAAATGTAATATTTTGGGTTGTTGTAACGATGTTTTACACAACATTCGTTTTAACCCAAGTAGAAAATCATATGAAATCATAAACATAAATTATATAAACATATTTATAAAATTATAAAGTTTAAAACTATATAAATATAAAAGTATAAAAGTATATAACTACATAAATATATATATATTAACTTATAATCTTTAAAACTCAAGTTTAAAATCAGAAGCAAAATAGAAAAACTAAATTAGAATCTGTAAATAGAATTTGAAATTTGGAAATAAGAATTTGAAAAATAGAATTTGAACCTGGAGTGCTATTCAGAGTCTTACATAAACTAGACTCTGTTACTATATTTATCTTGAACTCTTGATTTCTTAATTACTCATGAGTCTTGACTCTTCTCTGAATTCTGAATCTCTAAAACTCTTAAATTGTACAGTCTTCAGTATTAATTCTTGTTGGATCTAGATTAACCCTAAAGGGGGGGTGAATAGGGTTTATTGAAAATTAAGCGAGATTAAAATATCAGATCACAGAATGCAGTAGAAAATAAATGCAGAAAGGTAAATGACACAAGATACAACCAGCTTCGGAAAAATCCTACCTACTGTTGTATTCCTAAGGTTTCTCCTTGGTAACAGAACAGATCCCACTTACAAGACCATGTAAACTAGCGAACCCCTCGCTTCTATTCTAATTCTACGCTCAAAACCCTAGACTGATCTAATCCCCTAGATCAGATTTCCCCTAGTTTTACAGACTCTAGTAAACTGCCTAGTTTACAGACGAAACTAGGAAACCACCTAGATTTTACAGACTCTAGAAACTGTCAATTAAACACCTAATTGAATCCCCTAGAATTTTACAGACTCTAGAAAATGTTTGGAAGGTTTATAGAACAAATTAAAATACAACACAAAAACAATAAAACAACGATAAAAACCTAATAAAAAAAATCCCCTTTTAAACTTAACTAGGCCTAGCCAAATCCAAGATGTGTCGGCCCGTTTCACTTTGATTGCACCACTTCTTTTTCCCGATCTCTGTGCAAATAGAAATGGCGGCTGGAAAATGGAAATTGAAATTAGGGTATTCCAATGTTGGATCCAAATCGAATCGCAATCGCTTGATTGATGAAATCAAATGTTCCGATGCTCGAATCTTTATGGCTTGATTCTTCGATTTTGGAATTGCTCTCTGGTGATCGAAACCCAAAAAATACTTGAGTGGTTTTCTCTTGAATTCTTTGAATTAGTTGTATTGGATTTTCAATCTTTCTTGATTCTTCAATGGTTCCCCTTTTGGCCGTTGATGAAATAGTGTAACATATAGGATAATATAGTCCTATATTTAACTCTGATTTCAAAAATATGCCTTGATCTGACTTGCGTGTTTCCCCTTTTGTTCATGCGTGATTTCCATAGATTGTTGCCTTGGTTTTGAATGACTTGAGAAATTCCGGAAAACTGTATTTACTGGCCATTCTGGAATGAATTGTTGCCTTGTTAAAAAACGTGAAATTGATTGATGAATCCAGTCGACTTTATGTACCAATATGAATTTGAGAATGATATTTTATCTCAGCAATTATACTCGGCCCCATTTAAAATGAATTTTCTCCTTGATTGACTTGGCTTTGTAATGAAATTGAATCTAGGAGTAAATTGTTTGTTGTCCCTTGTTTCTGGCCACATTTGCTACTCTATGTATTATGTTGCCATATACTGATTTCGTCAAGAAACTGCACCAGATTTGTTTAAATAATTCTTGCTAAAAACTGGTTCTATGATTTGCCAAGACATTTAAGATTCCATACTTTATCATTTTCCATTTTTTAATGAACTGATTTGATTTCAAATTCTCCAGTTTATCATATGCCATTTTATGGATACTTCCTTATTCAATTTTCTGGAAACAGAACAGTGTGATCTCTCAAAGTATATAAGAACATTCCTTATATGTGTGCACCTGTTTCACTGCTGAGTATACTGCTTTGTAATTTTCTAGGAATCATTAAAAACTTACTTTGTGCTCTCCACTATTCTGTGTGCATACATACAGCCATATATGTATTTCCTGACTTAACTCATGCCATCATTGTAATTGTTGTTGTCTTGTTTGCTCATACACCATACTGAGATGAATTTGTGCACTGTAAAGGCTTATCCTACCATGCCAAGTTGATTTGTTTGTTGTTACACTTTAGTATGTCCAGTTTTATCTGCATGTGTCATTTGTGTCATCTATTTGACTCACTTGAGCTTGGGCTGTTGTGCCACCTTGCACCTGACTTGTGTTGAACCACTTCTAGCATATGTATTGCACATCATCCTTGCTGTGTGTATGCGACTTGACCATTTAGCTGCTTTCACTACATTTTGCACCCTTGAACATGTTGTAACTGCCCATTTGTACTTGTTGTACATGTATCATATGTTGCTCCTTATATATCCATCCATTTATGCTTGCATTTGGGCTAGCATCCTCGACCATGATGAACTTGCACCACTTTCATTATCCATGCTATAACATGCTGAGTTGTACCATGCTTGTACCACCATGCTTCTTGACATTGAAGTTTGTATGTTGTGCTGACTTGACTCTTTATGCTCGAACCTCCCATGTATGTTTGCTAAATTTCTTGTCTATGTTGAAACATGCTTGTACATTTGCTGCTCCAAGTATGGCTGCACTATCCTGTTGTTGTATTACCATTCTTGAGTATTGTCATATTTATCTCCCCTTGTGTGCATGCTTGGCACTTGCATTTTCTCCACTGCATTGTTATGCCTTCTTGTATCACCATGCATTGCTTTGTAGTATATTGTTGACTAGTTCGACCATTTATGTTGCTTGAGTATTGCACTGAGTTGAGTTGGTCCACGTGGCTTCTCTTCAGTTGTTATACCGCATTTTGATTGGAGAGGCGGTGCACATATGTATATTTATACATGTGTGCATATGCAGCCATCAGACTAATGTTCCTATCCCTGTAAAAGTCTGACTTGATTGCCTCTGCATAGAGATATCTGTATATACATGCACATGTATGTATATACATGTATCATGTGTATGCAGTATATACGTGAGCACTAGATGGATATATACAAATCAGATCGAGTCATGTAGAATGATGAGAAACACACCAGAATTATAAGGCAAATAAATTTTTAAAATGAAATTATATCTGCTAGAATTTAAAATTATTTTTGTTCCAGATACTCTGTGTGTGTTTATGTATATGACAGGTGTAGACGGCTGGACTAACGGAAAGCTGAGAAGACAGAAGATGAAGCAGTAGTGTACACGTGTTAGTTTGTATATGTATATGAATCTGTAATGTAACGACCCGTATTCTACGCACCATAGGACCGTAGAATATTTGTTTCTTTCACATACGAAGTCGTATGGTCATGTAACTTTGGGAGACGACAATTGGGGTCATTTCTCATGTTCATGATTCTTCCCGATTTTTAAATGACCATTTTACCCCTAGTTGGTACTGTTTTGGCCATAACTTTTGACTGGAAAGGAATTTTGACCTGACACCACTTCCATTGGCTTCGGATGATGGTTTACAATTCCGTAGAGTGGTCACATTAGCCAAAAGGACTCACTGTTTGGGAGATATGGCTGAAACAAGT
Source organism: Allium sativum (assembly GCA_030737875.1). NCBI lineage: Eukaryota > Viridiplantae > Streptophyta > Magnoliopsida > Asparagales > Amaryllidaceae > Allium > Allium sativum. The sequence goes on along the minus strand of CM060926.1, from coordinate 6,209,678 downwards.
TTCAGATGGTGAAAAACAGCTTAATTGGGCTTAACCGGGTGATTAGCAGCTAGGCCCAGAAGGGAATTTCGGGTTTAGAGGCATAGGAGGACTGATTAGGGTTAGGAAATCACTTTCATTTCAGTTTTGAGCCACCACAAACCTTCTTGAGACCTTAGTAATGGCTTCCATCCTCTAAAACCACTCCAAAACACATTTTTAGTGAAGATTAAGCCTAAACTACATCAAAACAAGGCCAAATAGCAACAGAGCAAGGTTGGAGCTGCTGCTATACATAGGAATTCTACCCAAACAGAGAGTATTTCAGATTTGGTGTTTTATTTTGTGGCAAAGGTGAGTGATTTGCATAGTTTTTGCACTAATTACGGTAATTAAGGGTAATTAGTGAAGATTAGCGAATTTATACACTAATAAATTCTGGAAAAATGTTTAGAAATTTGAAAATAATATTTTATGCCTCTGTTAGAAAATTTGGACGATTTGATTTAAGTTTTACTTAGTATGTGCTTAAACATGATTAAGTGGGATTATGGGAAAATGTGAGGTTTTAGCCACTTTTGATCCATTTTGATTCATTTGAATTGTTGTTTTGCTGTTTGTGGTTGCTATTACATGTTGATATGACTCTATGGTGTGTTTTATGATTGATTAGAAGTGTTAGATTTGTCAAAAACGTCGTCGAATGGCGTAAATTACTTGCTGAAAAAGTTGCAGAAAGTTGTGTAGGGTTTCGGATCGGATCGGATATGGGCTCGGATCGGATATGAGACCTGAGCAAGGAACCCGACCCGAACTGGAGCCTGGTACATAAGAGGCTTGGCAAAAAGGAAGGCCAAGTTGGTTAAGCTGGGGATCGGACTAACTTAAAGACGAAGGGCTCGGATCGGATCGACTTAAGGATGAAAGGCTAGGACTGGAGTAAGGCGAAGGGATCGGATCGGCTAAAGGAGTAGGATCGGATTAGATGAAGAAGGAAGGATCGGATTGGAGCACGTGAAGAACGAGGGAGCGGATCCGAGCGGAAGCACGAACTGGAAGGGAGATGGCACCCGACCTGACCCGGAGGAGGACACCCGACCCGACCCGAAGTGGAATACCCGACCCGAACCAATGTGACGCTGTGGACCCAAACCGAACCGCTACAGGAGAAGACTACGAACCGACCCGAAGCAGAGGACCCGACCCGAACCGATGGCTAGAAGGAGAACCCGACCCGACCCAGTATTGACCAATAACCCGAGATGCAAAGGTAGTCCAATGTGGGAAGTTAGAGCTCGGGATCCAATTGGGAACCGATGAGTTCACTTCATGATTGGGCTTTGCTGCGGGACGTGTGCCAAGGGGCAGTCGATGTTTATGACTTTGGATCACTATGTATGGGAAGTACGCGAACGGATTCAGGGCTGCAATGGCCTAGGTACGACTAAAGGGCTATAAACCAATGAAGTGGGGTCATTTGTAAAGATTTAGTCATGACTCCATGTGGTAATCTTGGTAGTAGCAGTAGTTGTACAAGTTGAACTCCGTCACTACTTCAATGGGTCTAGTGATTGACAGTGGTGGACATCGTATGCTTTACGCACGGAGTGAGAGATGTGAGGATGGTTGCTATGGATGATTTGTTTGCTATCATTATGACATGCACACCCCACCCCCGTATTCTTACACTTTTTATTATGGCACCTTAGAGTATTGTACGGTATGTGGTACTAACTCTTTGGTTGCAGGTCCAGGTTCAGGTATGGTTTAGTATACCTGTTATTGTTCTGTTTAGATGCTTATCGCTCATACCAGGCTTTATGTCTGACCCAGAGTTTTATGTCTCCTCTTATTATTCTGGGTGCTCACACGAGCAAACTAGAGACAGGTTAGCTGGCGATGCACGGGTAGATGATCCGGAGACAAGCAGGAGGCTTCCACGTAATACATATATATAGTATTCTCCCTGTGTTGTTGAAGATCACTGCTTGGGCATTGGTGGTGTATCTTCTACTTTAGCTTTCTTTTGTTTAGAGACAGTGAATTTGGAAAGTTGTAATAAGTTGTATTTGGATTTCCGCTGCTCTGATGTTGATGTTGATTTTAGTTATCAGCTTATGCACTGTCTCACCTGTTTTATGTCAAGTATGTTATTATTATTATTATATTTTACTCCATGCGTTGTGAGACATTCTACAGGTTTCTTGTTAGTCAATTCTCTTTTTTCCTTTCTTCTGATGACCATTCTGTGCTAGTTAGGCATGTGTACAGCGCACCTTCGGAGGAAATGCAGGCTGGTACGGGGCAGGCCGTCACATTTGGTATCAGAGCTCTAGGTTGCATAGTTAACCTAGGGAAGTTATCAGGGAGAGATAATATACGTATATGAGAGAGCGTATTTGTGATTATTTTGGTTTTCAAAAGCTATATATATACTATTAGTAGTATAAGAATGAAGTCGTGCTGCACTAGCACCACTATGGAGTCGTTAATCGTTTCCCTTTACAGATTGACGATGAGCCGATATGTTAGAGGTACCGGTAGGGGGGCCAATAATGGGAATGCTGCTGACATGAGGGCGATGTTTACTGACCTCATGAGAGAGATGCTTAGGGATGTACAGAGGGCAGCTCCCAATGGTGGAAATGGTGGTGGTCCAATAGTGCAGGCGCCGAGAGTCGACTTCGCCAAGTTGAATAAGGATTATACTAGCCTTGGTGGGAAGCCGTTCCACGGAACGGAGTCGGCTACGGATGTTCAGGATTGGTTGGATAGTTGCGAACGTATCTTCGAGGATTTGGGTATCGAGGATGCGATGAAGAGAAAGCTAGCGTCCCGTCAGCTGCAAGGGAGGGCAATGAATTGGTGGAATGCTATAAAGGCAGCTACTCCCGAAGATCAGATTACTTGGGAGCAGTTTAAGGTCCACTTTAGCGAGAAGTTCATTCCAGCTGCTCAGAAGTCAGTGCTGTTTAAGAAATTCTTGGAGCTCAAGCAGAATGGCAGAGCTGTCTCGGAGTATATTGCTGAATTTGACACTTTGTCAAAATATGGGTTATCTCTTATTGATACTGCCGAGAAGAAGAATGAGAAATTCATAACTGGTTTGGATCAGTACTTGGGGGAAAGGCTTATTAACCACATCGATGAGACGTTTGAGTCGATTATTGGGAAAGCATTGAGATCAGAAAGTCTCTACCCTAAGCCGAAGACTGAGGTTGCATCTGCAGAAGAGCCAAAACCACAAGCAAGTGGTGGAGGCAAGGGTGGTTCCCAGAATAAGTGAAAGCAGAGTCAGACTAAGGATGGCCAGAAGAAAAAGAATAAGCAAGATGTTGAGTGCTTCAGCTGTGGTAAGAAGGGCCATTATGCTAGTAATTGTCGGGCCAAGCCAGCGGATAGGAAGTGCTTCGACTGTGGCCAAATGGGACATCACAAGGACAAGTGTCCGCAACCCCCTAAAGAAAAGAAAACGGTGAAAGCCTACGCCCTTAATGCTATTCCTTCTTCGTCGAATGTCCCAACTGCGGCGGAGAAAGGAAAGAATGTCGTCATTCAAGGTATGCTTTCTATTTATGATGTTCCTGTTATATTTATGTTTGATACCGAAGCTTCCAGTTCTTTCATATCTAGTGACCTGGTAGATAGGTTGGGATTGGAGCCCGAGATTGTCGATAGACCTTTAGTAGTGACGAACCCGATTGGTGGTTCGACTAGCCTTAGCATAATTTGTCGTAATGTGGTCTTATCGAGTCATGGATGCATGTTTGTTTGTGATTGCTTTGTTTTGGGCTTTGCTGGTTTGGCATTATTTTGGGAGTAGATTGGCTCCGAAGATACGGGGTGGTGGTAGACTGTGAGGGCTTTTTGGTGACACCTAGAGCGGATGATGGGCGGAGGATAGTGTTTGGTGGTTTACCCAGTGAGGGGGTATTGGCTAGTTTTCTAAACTCCCTCGACATTCCGCATAGTGAGTTGTCAGGTTTGCCCGTGGTTGGCCAGTATCCGGATGTTTTCGAAGAAGTGACCGGGCTTCCACCACACCGAGAGATTGAGTTCCGTATTGATTTGGTAAAAGATGCCAGGCCTATAGTGATGCCACTTCGTTGTATGGCACCAAAGGAGCAGCGAGAGCTCGAGGTGCAAGTCAGCGATCTTTTGAAGAAGGGATTTATCAGAAGGAGTATTTCTGAATGGGGAGCACCAATTGTGTTTGCTACCAAGGCGGATGGTGCCCTTCGTTTGTGTGTAGACTACCGTGAGTTGAATAAAGTGACGAGGAAGAACAAGTATCCTCTACCGCGGATAGATGATTTGTTCGATCAGTTGAGTGGCGCGAGAGTATTTTCTCAGTTGGATCTCGTGACAGGTTTTCATCAGCTTAGAGTGGAAGCTGAGAGTATAGCTAAAACGGCATTTCGAACGCCGTCTGGATTTTATGAGTGGTTGGTCTTGCCATTCGGGTTGACCAATGCCCCAACATATTTTGTGGATCTTATGAATAGGGTATTCAGAGATCAGTTGAATAAGTTTGTCCTTGTGTTCGTTGATGATATTTTGGTCTATTCGAGGACAGAGGAAGAACACAAGGGACACTTAAGAATAGTGATGGAGGTGTTGAGAAAACACCAATTGAAAGCAAAGTTTTCTAAGTGTCACTTCTGGAAGAGGGAAGTGAGGTTCTTGGGCTATTTTGTATCAGAGAATGGGATTGTCGTGGACCTGGCAAAGGTGGCTACGATACAGGATTGGCCTACGCCCAAGAATGCAACGGATGTAAGAAGTTTCTTAGGGTTAGCTGGATATTATCGTAAGTTTATCCAAGGTTTCTCCAAGATAGCAGCACCACTGACCCAGTTGACCAAGAAGAATCAAGCTTTTGTCTGGGATGAAAGGTGTGAGAATGCATTCAAGAGTCTAAAGGACAAGTTGACAAGCGCATCAGTGTTAGTCATTCCTAAGGGGAATGAAGAGATGACGGTATACACGGACGCCTGTGGTACCGGACTGGGTGTTGTATTGATGCAAGGCGGTAGGGTTGTAGCTTATGCAAGTCGGCAATTGAAACCGCACGAGAAAAGATACCCTACCCATGATTTGGAATTGGCAGCGATCGTGTTCGCGTTGAAGATGTGGAGACACTATCTCTTGGGGGAAAGATTTGTGCTGTTTACAGATCATAAGTCGTTTAAGTATCTCTTCTCCCAGAAGGATCTAAATCTCCGGCAACAAAGATGGTTAAAATTCTTGGCTTCCTATGATTTTGACATCGCATATACACCGGGAAAGGCAAATGCGGTGGCTGATGCACTGAGTAGGAGACATGCCAGTTTAGGGGCTATGTTTCTTGAATGGAAGCAACTGGAGTATATCGCGGGGTTTGATTTCAGACCAAAGTGCGAATTGAATCCAGAAATGTTAGCAAGTTTGACGATCAGACCCACTTTGATTGAGCGGATCGGCTACAGTCAGAGGGACGATCCTAACCTATTGGAAATCATCTCCAAGTTAGAGATGGGTATCGATGAGGAGATGAACAAGTATGGGCTTGATCGAGAGGGATGGCTTAGAAAGGATGGAAGACTAGTCGTACCCAATGTCAATGGATTGAGGGATGAAGTGCTTAGAGAGTGTCATCACTCAAAACTGACTATACACCCTGGTGGTAACAAGATGTATCGGGACATGAAGCAGACCTACTACTGGGAAGGGATGAAAAGAGACATTGGGAAGTTTATATCCAAATGCATGAATTGCCAGCTAGTTAAAGCCGAGCAAAAGAAGCCTAGTGGGTTGTTACAGCCATTAGAAATTCCCGAATGGAAATGGGAGCAAGTCTCGATGGATTTCATCGATGGTTTACCAAGGACTAGGTCGGGACATGATAGCATTTGGGTGATTGTGGACCGATTGACTAAAAGTGCAAGATTTATACCAGTCAAATCGACCAGAACGGTAGCTAAGCTGGCAGAATTGTATATGAAGTGGGTAGTGAGATTTCATGGAGTACCTAAAAGCATTGTGAGTGACCGAGACCCGTTGTTCACTAGTGGGTTTTGGAAGAGCTTTCAAGAGGCTCTAGGGTCAGAGTTACATCTCAGTACCGCATATCATCCTCAGACCGACGGTCAGACGGAGAGGGTGAATCGTATTTTGGAAGATCTCTTGAGAGCATGTATATTGGATTTTGGTGGATCATGGGATGACCATTTGCATCTAGTAGAGTTTGCATATAATAATAGCTACCAATCCAGTATCTGTATGGCTCCATATGAAGCTTTGTACGGAAGACCATGCAACTCACCATCGTGTTGGATAGAGACTGGCGAAAAGTTTATGCTTGGACCAGATGTGGTGAGGGAAACTTTAGATAAGATCAAGATCATTCAACAACGAATGAAGGCTGCCCAAGATAGGCAGAAGAGTTATGCTGATAAGAGGAGAAGAGACCTAAAATTCTCCGTTGGCGACTTGGTGTTTGTCAAGATTTCTCCGTTGAAGAGCGTAATACGATTTGGCAGAAGAGACAAGTTGGCACCAAGATTTGTTGGCCCATTCCCTGTTCTTGAACTAGTTGGGAATTTGGCATATAGAGTTGGCTTACCAGAGAAGATGGCGGGAGTTCACAACGTATTTCATGTTTCCCAACTAAGGAAGTTCGTTCACGACCCAGATATGACTATTTCACATGATCAGTTAGAGGACTTCGAAGTAGAACCCGAGGCGGTTGGGAACCGCAAGCCGGTCCGTATTGTCGAGCACGACATGAAGCAACTTCGAAGGAAGGCGGTGAAGCTAGTCAAGGTTCAGTGGGGCGAGGACGAGAATGATTGTACTTGGGAGACAGAGGAGAACATTAGGAAGACACACCCAGAACTCTTTGCCTGGTAAGATCTTGACTTCGATTTAGTTTTCCACATGCTAGGATATGTTTGTTTGCTTGTTTTGCATGTTTGATTGTTGTATGTGGTTGTTAGGCATGCGGGATCCTTTGTATGTTTTGGGTTAAAGAATTTCGGGGATGAAATTTCTTAAGGGGGGGAGAGTGTAACGACCCATATTCTATGCACCATAGGACCGTAGAATATTTGTTTCTTTCACATACGAAGTCATATGGTCATGTAACTTTGGGAGACGACTATTGGGGTCATTTCCCATGTTCATGATTCTTCCCGATTTTTAAATGACCATTTTACCCCTAGTTGGTACTGTTTTGGCCATAACTTTTGACTGGAAAGGAATTTTGACCTGAAACCACTTTCATTGGCTCCGGATGATGGTTTACAATTCCGTAGAGTGGTCACATTAGCCAAACGGACTCACCGTTTGGAAGATATGGCTGAAACAAGTTTCAGATGGTGAAAAACAGTTTAATTGGGCTTAACCGGGTGATTAGCAGCTAGGCCCAGAAGGGAATTTCGGGTTTAGAGGCATAGGAGGACTGATTAGGGTTAGGAAATCACTTTCATTTCAGTTTTGAGCCGCCACAAACCTTCTTGAGACCTTAGTAATGGCTTCCATCCTCTAAAACCACTCCAAAACACATTTTTAGTGAAGATTAAGCCTAAACTACATCAAAACAAGGCCAAATAGCCACAGCGCAAGGTTGGAGCTGCTGCTATACATAGGAATTCGACCCAAACAGAGAGTATTTCAGATTTGGTGTTTTATTTTGTGGCAAAGGTGAGTGATTTGCATAGTTTTTGCACTATTTACGGTAATTAAGGGTAATTAGTGAAGATTAGCGAATTTATACACTAATAAATTCTGGAAAAATGTTTAGAAATTTGAAAATAATATTTTATTCCTCTGTTAGAAAATTTGGACGATTTGATTAAGTTTTACTAAGTATGTACTTAAACATGATTAAGTGGGATTATGGGAAAATGTGAGGTTTTAGCCACTTTTGATCCATTTTGATTCATTTGAATTATTGTTTTGTTGTTTGTGGTTGCTATTACATGTTGCTATGACTCTATGGTGTGTTTTATGATTGATTAGAAGTGTTAGATTTGTCAAAAACGTCATCGAATGGCGTAAATTACTTGCTGGAAAAGTTGTAGAAAGTTGTGCAGGGTTTCGGATCGGATCGGATATGGGCTCGGATCGGATATGAGACCTGAGCAAGGAACCCGACCCGAACTGGAGCCTGGCACATAAGAGGCTTGGCAAAAAGGAAGGCCATGTTGGTTAAGCTGGGGATCGGACTAACTTAAAGACGAAGGGCTCAGATCGGATCGACTTAAGGATGAAAGGCTAGGACTGGAGTAAGGCGAAGGGATCGGATCAGCTAAAGGAGTAGGATCGGATCAGATGAAGAAGGAGGGATCGGATCGGAGCACGTGAAGAATGAGGGAGCGGATCGGAGCGGAAGCACGAACTGGAAGGGAGATGGCACCCGACCCGACCCGGAGGAGGACACCCGACCCGAAGTGGAATACCCGGCCCGAACCAATGCGACGCTGTGGACCCGAACCGAACCGCTACAGGAGAAGACTACGAACCGACCCGAAGCAGAGGACCCGACCCGAACCGATGGCTAGAAGGAGAACCCGACCCGACCCAGTATTGACCAATAACCTGAGATGCAAAGGTAGTCCAATGTGGGAAGTTAGAGCTCAGGAGCCAATTGGGAACCGATGAGTTCACTTCATAATTGGGCTTTGCTGTGGGATGTGTGCCAAGGGGCAGTCGATGTTTATGACTTTGGATCACTATGTATGGGAAGTACGTGAACAGATTCAGGGCTGCAATGGCCTAGGTACGACTAAAGGGCTATAAACCAATGAAGTGGGGTCATTTGTAAAGATTTGGTCATGACTCCATGTGGTAAGCTTGGTAGTAGCAGTAGTTGTACAAGTTGAACTCCGTCACTACTTCAATGGGTCTAGTGATTGACAGTGGTGGACATCGTATGCTTTACGCACGGAGTGAGAGATGTGAGGATGGTTGCTATGGATGATTTGTTTGCTATCATTATGACATGCACACCCCACCCCCGTATTCTTACACTATTTATTATGGCACCTTAGAGTATTGTACGGTATGTGGTACTAACTCTTTGGTTGCAGCTCCAGGTTCAGGTATGGTTTAGTATACCTGTTATTATTCTGTTTAGATGCTTATCGCTCATACCAGGCTTTATGTCTGACCCAGAGTTTTATGTCTCCTCTTATTACTATGGGTGCTCACACGAGCAGACTGGAGACAGGTTAGCTGGCGATGCACGGGTAGATGATCCGGAGACGAGCAGGAGGCTTCTACGTAATACATATATATAGTATTCTCCCTGTGTTGTTGAAGATCACTGCTTGGGCATTGGTGGTGTATCTTCTACTTTAGCTTTCTTTTGTTTAGAGACAGTGAATTTGGAAAGTTGTAGTAAGCTGTATTTGGATTTCCGCTGCTCTGATGTTGATGTTGATTTTAATTATCAACTTATGCACTGTCTCACCTGTTTTATGTCAAGTATGTTATTATTATTATATTTTACTCCATGCGCTGTGAGACATTCTACAGGTTTCTTGTTAGTTAATTCTCTTCTTTCCTTTCTTCTGACGACCGTTCCATGCTAGCTGGGCATGTGTACAGCGCACCTTCGGAGGAAATGCAAGCTGGTATGGGGCGGGCCATCGCATGTAAACTGAGTGACAGAGTGAAACTGTAGTGAGAAATCGTGTATGAAATTGTATATGTATGAAATGAAATATATCAGTGGAGTGTACAAATAGAGGAGTTACAAGAGTTGTACTGTCTGAATGTTTGAAATAAAATATTCCATTTAAATAAAATACTGTGTAAATATTTGAATTTCTGTACAATCGTATTCTATTTAAATATAAATATTATATTCATGTCTGTGATGTATATATGAAACAGAACAATAACAAACACATTTATAATAATATATATTTGGTTGTTATCATCAAACAAAAATCATATAATTGTGTATACAACGTTATATACAACAATTCCTGCATATATGTGTATGTGTGTGTGTGTGTGTGTGTGTATATATATATATTCTAGATATAGATGTTAGTATATATTTTGTAATCAATCAATTTTTTAATAAGGTTGTTGTCATCAAAACTCCATTCTTCAACAATCTCCCCCTTTTTGATGATGACAACCATAGTTTATAAAATATTCATACTTGTTTATACCTATTGATATTGATCCTTCTAATACTCCCCATGTCAATATGAATCCTACATATTCTACTCAAAATAAGTCTGCATTTTATAATTTCTCCCTCTTTGGCATTATCAAAAAGAAATCTAATAATACTCCCCTTAAATCCTTTATCTATCTATATTATATTATTCTATAATAAAATACTAAGATATATATGTGATAACTTGTGATCAAAATACTTAATATATATGTCTCCCCTTAAATTCGTGTCTATATAACAAACTAATGGAATACCTATGAGAGATAAAGAAAGAATTATATTAAACATCGTTATCCAATACAAGCGATATACACAAAAGCAAATTACACGAATTACTATGCACGTAGTACATCGTATAAATGAAACGAAATGAAAAGAAATGAAAAGAAACCTAAATTCTTTTTGTTCTTAACGATAGGAGACTTGGGTTGGACAATTTGGGTAATGGAGACTTCTTTTCGTCCGTGACTTCTTGTTCTATCTCCTCTGGTTCCTTTTCTTCCATCATTTCTTCCTCCTCTTCTTCTTCCTTTCCTTCTTCTTCCATTGCTAGATTATCGTCTTCGATGATGATTGTATTCGTTCAATTATCGATTACAAACTTATGAAGATTCCTCATCATCTTTCCTTGTTTAATTTGCTCTTGACTTATCCGAATTTAGTGCGCTTGAATCTCAGCAAGCATTTGAAGAGTATATTCCATTTTCTCTTCTAATTTGATTACATGAGAGAGGGCAGAACATTGGAAAGGACCTTCGAACGGTCCAACGGATGATTCGGAATTAATTTGGCTGTTATAATTGGTGGAGGCCATTATTTATTTAGCTTCTGAGTTTTTACAGAAATGAAATAAGAGAATGAAGAAGAAAATTCGAAGGAAGAGTTTAAATGGTTATTTTAACTAACTTTTGTTGGGAATTAATTCTTGAAATCTGGCAGTTATATGTCGACATATTGACATATGTATGTCGGCATACTTGTGTTGTTTATTTTATTTTTCTGAGTTTTAATGTTATTCTTATATATATTAATATATTTAATTATTCTAATTCACTTAGTGAACAAATACCTAATTCTCTTCTAAATTTAGTAAAAGTTGCTTCATTTAATTGTTTTATTAATATATCTGCTATTTTTTTATTTGTTTCTATAATTTCGAGTGAAAATTTTCCTTTATTTACGTTATCTCTTAAAAAATGATGTCGTATATCAACATGTTTAGTTCTTGAGTGATGAATTGGATTTTTAGATACATTTATAGCACTCGTATTATTGCAATATATTGGTATTTATTTATATTTGATCCAAAATCATTTAGATTTTGTTGCATATAAATTACTTGACCAAAGCAGCAGAGATATATTCTGCTTTAGTTATTGGTAAAGATACGATATTTTGTTTTTTTACTAAACCATGAGACTATTGAATGTCCTAAGAAATGACATGTTCCACTAGTACTTTTATGATCCTATTTACATCCCGCATAATCAACATCACAATAAGAAACTAAATCGAATGAATCATCCTTAGGATAAAATAATCCAAAGTCTGATGTGTGTTTTACATGTCTTGGAATATGTTTTACGGCTTTTTAATGTGTTTCCTTATGTTGTGATTGATATCTTGCACGGAAACACACACTATGCATTTTATCTGGTCTACTAGTGGTAATATATAATAGTGATCCTATCATTCCTCCGCGTAATTTTTTATCAACGTCTTTTGAAGACTTAAGGCTATATTAGTTGCCATTGGTGTTGGTCTCCCATTAGTTCTTGTTAAATTATATTTATTAATTAAATCTCTTGCGTATTTTTCTTGATTAATAAATATTCCATTATTTAATTGATGAATTTGTAAGGAAGAATGTTTGTTCTTCCATATGACTCATATCAAATTCTTAGGTTATAATATCTAAAAATTCTTTATTCATCTTATTATTTGTCGATCTGAAAATTATATCATCAACATATATTTGTACTAATTGTATATCCTTATAATTCTTTTTAGTGAATAAAGTGTTATCTAGTTTTCCTATTTTAAAGTTAGATTATAATAATAATTTCTTAAACTATCATACCAAGCACTAGAGCCTATTTTAATCCATATAACGCTTTCTTTAACTTATATAAATGATTTGGTAATTTTTCGCCTTCAAAAAGAGGTGGTTGCTATACATATACGTCTTCTTTAACAAATCCGTTTAGAAAAGAACTTTTAACATCCATTTGATATTATTATGGTTTGCAAAGGCTAGTAATATCCTAATTGCTTCTAATCTAGCTACGGGGGCAAAAGTTTCATCGTAATGTATTCCTTTTTCTTGAGTATAACCTTGTGCAACTAATCGTGCCTTATTTCTTATGACTTCACCATGTTCATTCATTTCATTCTTGTAAACCCATTTAGTTCTTATTATAATTTTATCCTCTGGTCTAGGAACAAGTTCCCATACATCATTGCAAGTAAACTGATTTAGTTCTTCTTGCATGGCAAGGATCCACGAATCATCGGAAGATGCTTCCTTTGGATTCTTAGGTTCAATATTGAAATAAATGTAGAATTACTCATATTATTCAATTGATTACGAGTCCTAACGACTGATTCAATATCTCCTAAGATATTTACTACAGGGTGGTCTCTTAGTAATCTAATTCGTTTATTTGGTTGACTGTCTTCATTATTTGCCTCATTAACTTCATTTTCACATTCATCTTCATTGTGTTGTGTTGTATTTTTACATTTTTTGTCAAATGATACGTTCAAGGTTTCTTCTATAGTATTGGTTCTAGAATTGAAAACTCTATATGCCTTACTTCTTTCTAAATATCTAATAAATATTCCTTTATTGGATTTCAAGACAAATTTATCTAAATTTTCTTTAGTATTAAGTATAAAACATTTACTTTCGAAAAATTTAAAATATGATACTTTTGGTTTCTTATTATGCAAAAGTTCATATGGTGTTTTATGAGTTAAGGGTCTGATCGAAATTTTATTTAAAATATAACAAGCTATAGCAACAGCCTCAACCCAAAAATTTCTTGGTAGATTACTATCAGATAACATAGTTCTCGCACACTCTTATATCATCCAATTTTAGTATTCAACTACTCCGCTTTATTGAGGGGTTATAGTGACAGAAGAATTATGGGTTATTCCCTTTTTGTTACAGAAGTTTTTAAAATTTTCATTTTCGAATTCTCCGCCATGGTCACTACGTATTGTTTTGATTTTTAGTGATAACAAGTTTTGAATTCTTTTAGCAAAAGTTTTAAATTAATCAAAAGCAAAACTTTTATTTTTAAGAAACAAAGTCCAAGTAAATCTTGAAAAATCACCGACTATTACATAAACCTATTTATTGTGATTTATTGATTGAGTTAGAGATGGACCAAATAAATCCATATAAATTAATTCTAATGGTTTCCAGGTTGTAATTTCCTCTTTTGATTTAAATGAATTTCTTTTTAATCTTTCGAGCTGACAAGCGTCACATAAATTATTAACTTTAAATTTCTTTTTGGGTAATCCCCTAATTGAATCTAATTTAAAAATCCTAGAGATGTGTTTGAAATTTATTTGACCGAATCTCTTATGCCAGATCCGAGGATCACTTGTATTGGACATGTTCGACCATGCATTGCTTTGTAGTATATTGTTGACTGGTTCGACCATGTGTGTTGCTTGAGTATTACACTGAGTCGATTTGGTCCACGTGGCTGCCCCTCAGTTACTATATTGCATTATGATTGGCGAGGCAGTGCACATATACATGTGCAGCCATCAGACTAATTTTCCTGTCCCCGTAAAAGTCTGACTTGATTGCCTCTGCACAGAGATATGTTTATATACATACACATGTATATGCATACATGTATCATATGTATGCAGTATATATGTGAGCTTTAGATGGATATATACAAATCAGATCGAGTCATGAAAAATGATGAGAAACACACCAAAATTCTAAGGCAAATAAATTTTTAAAATAAAATTTTATCTTCTAGAATTTAAAATTATTTCTGTTCCAAATACTGTGTGTGTTTATGCATATGACAAGTGTAGATGACTGGACTGATAGAAAGCTGTGAAGACAGAAGATGAAGCAGTAGTGTACACGTGTTAGTTTGTGTAACAACCCGGAAAATCAGAACTAATTTAATTTTTTTTATTTTGGCAATTTTGATGGATTTTGAATATTTAAATGATTTATTTTAAATAATAACGACTATAAATTTATTTTGAATAGAATTAGAATGTATATATTTTTTTAAATCGAAGTTAGAATATAAATATTTATTCTAATTATAAAAGGAATTGAAAATGGCACGATAGTTTGAAATTTTGATTTCAAATGAATGTACAGGATTCAAAATAAACCAGATTTTTGTGAAACCAAAAATATTAGAATCTATTTGAAAATATCTTTCCAACAAACCTGAAAAATCCAAATTTCATAGCGAAAATAAAAAGTTATGCCCAGTTGAAAATTCAGAATAGTCGTTTTGGAAATATAGCCCTGAAAAATAGCGATTTTGCAAGCGACCAATGTTTTTGACGAAACCACTTTGGTTGGATCCGAAATGTCAAATTATTGCTAGATTCCAAAGTTCATAATTTTTGAAACCAATATGTGAGCATGGCAAAAGAAAGCGTGTTTTGTCAGTTTTAGTCAATTTGGATCGATCAAAAAATGGCCTTTTTTCAAACGATCACCAAATTCGACGAAATTAGTTTTGCTGGGACCGTATCCTGCCAACATAGCCAGATTTATTTTTCTAGAATTTTCAGAGTCAGTGTGTGGCCCCGGTAAATTAAAATGTGCGTTTGAATTTAAAATATAATGATATATATTTTAAAATTTAGCGGATACTGAATGAAACTATCGAATTAGCCTATGAAACATATCATATTGTGTTTGGAACGAGGGGAATTAGCTAGGGACGATAGCCGGTGAGTTTGGATTGGAATTCGAAATAAAAACGTACCTTTTTGAAATTAAAAGGAATTAAATATATATTTTTATAATCCCCCATACTCTTCTATTTGAAGCCAACCCCCCCGGCCATTCTCTCTCCCCGACAGAAAGATTAAAAAAAAAACTATATGCCCAAATCCGCGTCGCTCCTTCACCGCCACGCCCTCCGACCGCCGCCCCCTTCCGATCAACACCAGCGCCCTTCCTCCGCTCCCTTCTCCCCCGTTCTCTTCTGAATCAAGCTTGAAGTCACGAAGGTCGTGCGCCATTTCAGGCACATGGGAAGCGATTGCCTCTGTCCATCTCGTCGGAGATGATAGCTCTTGTGTAGACGAGTGGCGTGGAAGTTTCCGATCAAGACCGGGCGTGAAGATGGAGGCGCGAATTGGAACCCTAGGGTTCAAGACAGTTTTCTTTGATCGGCTGAAATCAGTAAAGGAAGAAAGGTGATTTACTTTATTTAAATATAATAGCATCTTTTTATATGTTTTTATATATAATCCACTGTAAAAATCAGTTCTTATATAGAAATATACATAGTTTTAAAAATAGAAATTAGCATTGTTTTAAAATAGTAAAAACATGATTTTTAAAACTATAAAGATTCGATTTTTAAAACTATAAAGATTCGATTTTTAAAAACTATAAAGATTCGATTTTTAAAACTATAAAGATTCGATTTTTAGAAATGAAAAGATTGGATTTTAAAATAAAAAGATTTGATTTTTGAATCCATATATAAAGATGAGATCTTTGTACATGTGGCGGTATTATAAAAATATATGATTTTTATATATGAAGTGCCATTATAAAAAAAGTGATTTTTTAAAATAAACATCATATTAAAAATGCGGTTTTTTCTATAAACAGCGGGAAAAGATCGCATTGGAATTTTGGGCAAATCCGAACCTTTCAGAAATAGAGAATGGAGGAGTGGGTCCCAAAGGTGAGAACTCCTCACTAAAATTTTCTGTTCAGTTATTTATTTTATAACTGCATATATGAACTGCTCCTCGTCGTCCACAGACCATAGACGACTTATTTGATTTTATTCTATATGAAATTTGATTGTGTTGTGAAATGGACTGTATAAAATATACATGTGATGAATAAATTATTTGAACAATAAAAATATCATTTTTATTGTATAAATGAATTGTATAAAATATTCATGTATGGAATAAAATATTTGAATAATAAAAATACCATTTTTATTGTATATATGGAGTATGTGAAATAGTCATGTATTGAAATAAATATTCATAAATAAATCGGACGATTTGTTTATGTACACTCATTTATCCAATACTGATCGGGACGATAAATTTTACACATCGCCCAACTGCACAAATAATAACCAGTATTTGTTGTTTGAGAACCCCACACGGGTATTGGGATGGTATTTGACATACACTGAACCCAATAATTATTGGTATGTTAATCGATGAGTTGACAGACTGTGATGAGCGTTATTTATTTATTTTTAACGCTTATACAGTTGTGTAATGCACTCTGGATGATGGTTGACGGTGTTTGATTATTGTTGTGTATATGTGTGTATGAAATCCATATAAATAAAATTATATGGTAATTGACTGTGTCGTATTCCAGTTCAGAATTAATGAATATTTAAAATAATATTTAGTGAATATTGAAATGTGAAGCCGTGCTAAGTAGTTAAACGCCATTTTAACACGAACGGGAATGTTGTCGATTTTACTCATTTTATAATGACTATCGAAAAGTGATTTCGAAATTTAAAATGAAATTGAAATCGTTTTAAGGAAAACTCAAATTTGATTTGAAATTTGAAATGAAATTGAAATCGTTTAAAATGAATTTAAAACGAATTTATTAGGGAATATTCAAATTTGATTTGAGATGAAATTGAAATCGTTTAAAATGAATTTAAAACGAATTTATTAACGAATATTCAAATTTGATTTGAAATTTGAAATGAAATTGAAATTGTTTAAAATGAATTTTAACTGAATTTATTAAGGAATATTCAAATTTGTTTTGAAATTGAATATGAAGTTGAAATCTTTTGAAAACGAATTTAAAACGATTTATAAAATACGTTTTAAATGGAAATCGACGAAATATATATAATATATATTATATATATTTAATGGCTTGAATAGAACGCTCCACGCCACAGTAGTTCGCAAATTTCGACCATTGACTTCAAATTGCGGATTCTCCTAAAGCCTGAACCGTTGCGTTCGTATCGATAAGAGCTTTCCAACGAAGGTGAAAGATTTGAAATCTAACGGTTGGATTTAGAATTATGTCCAAATCAAAATAGGAAAAGGTTTATGGAAATCTATACGGGCCTTGATAAAATTATTAAAAATATCGATAATTTGTGTAAAATCATAATAAATGATTTGGGAAGAACTGGGATGAAAAATTCCATATTTGAAAAGATAAAAATATATTTTTATCGAAATGAACTAGTTATTAACTAGAATTATAATCAAATATTTTTAAATAAATAAATTGGATTTGAAATGGTATTAAAAATAACCAGAATTTCCAATGTATAAATTGGAATGGATTTGAATCGAAATTATCTTCGGAATATTTCGATATTGGATTCCGTAATTATACGGACATTGTGGAGGAATTTGGAAGATATATATATCGTTATTCCAATACGATAATTGTTGATTTCAGAATTTGATATTGAATATAAGTCGATATATTTTCTATTCAGAGCCTTGTATTTAATATTGAATTGGATTTTGGGTTTGTCGTGAATGGTGTCTTCATTAACACTGTTCTTAAATCCATTTGAGAAAAGATATAAATCTTTTTATTAAGATTTAATGGAGTTTATCAATTAATTAACATTTAATTGGAATTAAATTGAAATTGGTTTTTGGGTTTATCGTGAGCGGTGTTTTAAATAACACTTGTTCTTTAACCCTATTAACAATGGAATGAGATTTTGGGTTTGTCATGAATGGTATCTTTAATAACATTGTTCTTAAACCCAATAGATTTAAGAAAATTAGAAACTAACTGGAGGTTAGCTAAGTTGAATGGTTTCCCGGGTATTGATCTGATGTTGGTTTCGACCTTCGGGATTAATACTTAAGGAATTGTTCTCTTACTAAATTACGGTTAGAGACCAATGGGATGGGGTCTTCAGTAACACTGTTCTGAAACCCCATGTGAAGATAATAAATCTTTTAATTAAGATTGTTAGAATTTCCAATTATATTGAATAATTGGAATAAAATGAAATGTGAATTGGGTTTATCGTGAACTGTGTTTTTAACGACATTCGTTCATTAACCCGATTTGTAGTGAAACTGGATTTGGAATTTATAAATATTTTGTTAAGATTTAAAAGAGATTTTACAAAGTAAAGTTTTCTAGTTTAATAACATAAATTGGAATTGAATGGAATTTGATTCGGTAATAATCGAAGTGAACTTCTGTGGAGGAAGACTGTTACTATATATGGAATTTAAGAGGCTTTGCCGCTATTCAATTTATATTATCGGTTGGATATGGAAGTTTATACCGATTATATATATATTTATATTGATTTGTTTTTCCGTGAAGATTCCATTGTTAATGGAATGTGATTTTGGGTTAATCGTGAGTTGTGTTTTAAATGACATTAGTTCTTTAACCCAGTTAAAGATAAGATTTATTTCTTAATTTTGAATAATCATTGAGTAATTATTTTTGGAAATTAAAACTAAATTAGATTTTTAATGAATCTTTAAATAGATTGAAAGGTGAATTTGA
Source organism: Allium sativum (assembly GCA_030737875.1). Taxonomy (NCBI): domain Eukaryota; kingdom Viridiplantae; phylum Streptophyta; class Magnoliopsida; order Asparagales; family Amaryllidaceae; genus Allium; species Allium sativum. The sequence continues at coordinate 6,190,776 of CM060926.1, read as the reverse complement.
TAACTAAAATTATCAAATTCAAGAAATGATCGAGAATGGGGTACCACCAGTTTTACTCCAGGCGATAGTTAAATCTTTAAGTAGATTTGAACGTGAAATTGTAATTGAGTTTACCGATAACACCGTGGTGTTAGATATGAAGTATTACCAGTTTTGCTTCATGGGATGAATAGGTTGGGATTGGAAAATTTAACAAGTGATTACTTCAATAAGGTTCGCTAATCTCGACTAGTTTGGATAAATCTTAATTTGGTTTGAATTGATATCCAAAAGAAGATTAAAGAATAAATTTAAAGAATTTATCTTTGATAAAATTAATGGGAACCTTTCCCAAAGGATATGAATATTTAAATATAAGAATATTCAGAATTGGAATGAGGCGTATGTTGTGTTTTTATAGTACTTGTTGATTATATATGCGAGTTATTCAAAAAGGCCGGGTTCATACCCATTCTGATTAACGGATTCGATGATAAGTCGAAGATGAAAACAGTGGTTGAAGGCCGGAGGTCTTCACATCGTTTGGATGATTACTGATGTCTTGATTGTGTTGTACACCTAAGACAAGGTAATAAGTGGTGATCGTTCCAGACGCGCTTGGAGATCGACTGGATATGCGAGGACCTCTCTCTGTATGGGACATACGGGACGAGGAATAAGGTGCCTCCAGTTTTGTTCAGACCCAGAACGAACTTGTAAATGGATGTGTGTCTGACATCGGATTTCATTGTGTGATTGATAGACATCAGTTTCATAGCGTGAATTGCCTGTGTGGCATGCTGAGATGCAAAGGATCAAGGCTTCTGTTGAAAAGCAGAGTCTTGTGGTTGATGATCAAAGCGTGGCTTTAATATAGCGTAGCTTTGTGTATAGCGTTAATTCGCGAGCCTCACACCCCGGTGTGAAGTAGAAACGGGAGAGGACATCAGGGAGGGCATGCGTTTCCTTCTAACTAAGAGTGGTGTCTGGGTTTTGCAAGCCCAAACGTTTTACTTATGTGGATGACGGATAGCGAGGCGCCTCAGATATATCAGCACTGCGGGGCCGATGGATGGTATGGTCTTTATACAGACCAATTTGACGCCCCAAAGGGAGGGGAAACGCATGTTCAGGCATTTTAATTCACCCTTTGCACTTCGGGTGGACCGTCCCTGATGATCCAAGGGTCACTCGAGCTCTAATCCTGAGACACGGGCTAGAGCATCTCGAAGCGGTAAGGACAATCCCTTGCCTTGGTTCACAAATGGAAATCCAACTTTAAATACGTGACATTTTGGTTTTATTTGCAGAACCTAGTATGGCGACATAGCGGGATGGGGCACTATGTCGTCTATGATTGATACGTTTATATTCGAATTTGTTTTAATACACTTTACCCTATAATTGTATCAAAATGATTTGTTTTAAACGTACCAAGCATGTTTGGCTGTTATAAGGTAAAACTCTATCCTTGGGCTTGCGTTGCATTGTGTGATGGGACCCGAGTCTTATAATAGCTTCATTTTTTTCAAAAACCATTGCGTTGTTTATTTTATGCACTGGTATTCCTGGGAGGAAACCCGTTCCGTGTTATACGACGTGGTCCCTTGATTTACTTTATTTTTAAAGTAATAACTGTTTTAGTTCTCACATCAGTCACATGACTGACCTGGAGTTTACTGTTTTAACCTAAACTCTTGGTGCCTCTATTTTCCACACGAGCAGCTAGTAGTTTTGGTTTTGCAGATTTATATTCACAGGATCCTGGTTTACAGCTGGAATGATATTCGGAAAGCTCTGTATCCGTGTATCTCTTTCATTTGTGTTTTGTATTATTTTCCGTTGCATTGTAATTTGTAAATCTCTGATATTTATCAAATGTATATTATTTGTGCATACTCTATATATTCTTGTTCTCTGATGTAAATTGTTGTAATAAGCAATGAAATGTTCTTCTCTTTGTGTCTGATTTGTCGTGTTCTCAATTCAATCCGGGCTTTCCTTCACAGGGAAGTTTTGGGTCGTTTCATTTTGGTATCAGAGCTTTGGTTTACAGAGCTCAGAGAACAATACACGTTAGAACCAAACAAAAGAATTCATCAGAGATTGGATTATTAATATCAAATGAGAATGACTCATTAGAGATAGGATCAGAAGTATCCCAGAACGAGTGTGAAGAGTGGAAATTATAAAATCAAATTTAGGTTTGAAAATTTAAGCTAATTATACGTATGTGAGTATATTATTTTATTTTGGACAATCGAGTATATGAGATTTTGCATATACACGTCATGAACGTATATTCTAAGTTTTAATATACTGGATAGATATAGAATCACACCTAGACGCCCAGAGATGACTCTGATGATACTGGTGATTGACATATCAGCATCAGTAGTTTGTGTTCAAGTTTTGAAGGTGGGATATCTATATATTTCCAATTGGATGGTGTGAGAACCAAAACTAGATTGGTTTATTGTTGTGATTTGGCATCAAAAAGATGATTTTTGAATATATGTTAAAGTTATGCATAAACTAATTCACAAATTGATTGCTGATTATGTTGTACGACTATTTGTTATCTAATAAAACCATTAAGTGAAAGAACGATACATATAACCAAATTGTATCAAATATTGAACTGAATTGGAATTTGTTTGAAAATGCGTACATATACATGTATATACATTGAACAGGTCATAGCAAGGTGGCTAGAGAAGAGGAATAAAACTGCATGCCCGATAAATAGGTACATATTTACTAATTTATTGGGTTTGGATGATTTTATGAGCCGATTGGCTTTTTCTTTTTGAGATGAAAGGGCCTGTGTGGCGGTTTGGGGATTTTCCCGGTGCTCCCCATACAAAGAAGGTTATGGCGAAAATTTTCGAAAATTTAGGGTGTTAGCCAAAAAATTTAAAAATTCTTAGAAATTGAAAAGTTGAAGAATGAAAGCCAAACTGGAAGTTGAGTTTGTTTGTTAAACAACTTTCAGCTCCGTTCCTTTTCGAGGACGAAAAGATTTTAAGTGGGGGAGATTGTAACAACCCGGAAAATCAGAACCAATTTAAAAAAAATTATTTTGGCAATTTCAATGGATTTATATTATTTAAAATGATTTATTTTAAATAATAACGACTAGAAATTTATTTTGAATAGAATTAGAATGTATATATTTGTTTAAATCGAAGTTAGAATATAAATATTTGTTTTAATTATAAAAGGAATTGAAAATGGCGCGGTAGTTTGAAAATTCGATTTCAAATTTCAAATGAATGTACAGGATTCAAAATAAACCAGATTTTAGTGAAACTAAAAATATTAGAATCTATTTGAAATTATCTTTCCAACGAACCTGAAAAATCCAAATTTCATAGCGGGAATAAAAAGTTATGCCCAGTTGAAAATTTAGAATAGTCGTTATTGAAATATAGCCCGTAAAAATAACGATTTTGCAAATGACCTCGGTTATTGACGAAACCACTTTGGTTGGATCCGGAATGTCAAATTATTGCTAGATTCCAAAGTTCATAATTTTTTGAATCAATATGTGAGCGTGGCAAAAGAAAACGTGTTTTGTCAATTTTAGTCAATTTGGATCGACCAGAAAATGACCATTTTTCAAACGGTCACCAAATTCGATGAAATTAGTTTTTTTGGGACCGTATTTTCCCAATATAGCCAGATTTATTTTTATGGAATTTTCAGAGTCAGTATGTGGCCCTGGTAAATTAAAATGTGCGTTTGAATTTAAAATATAATGATTTATATTTTACAATTAAGCGAAAACTGAATGAAACGATCGAATTGGCCTATGAAACCTATCCCATTGTGTTTGGAATGGGAGGAATTAGCTAGGGACAACATTCAATGAGTTTGGATTGGAGTTCGAAATAAAAACATACCTTTTTGAAATTAAATGGAATTAAATATATATTTTTATAATTTCCCCTCCCCCTATACTCTTCTATTTGAAGTCAACCCCCCGGGCCATTCTCTCTCCCCGACGAAAGGATTAAAAAAAGAAAAAGAAAAAACTAGACGCCCAAACCCGCGTCGCTCCTCCATCGCCACGCCCTCAGACCGCCACCCCCTTTCGATCAACTCCAGCGCCCCTCCTCTGCTCCCTTTTCCCCCGTTCTCTTCTGAATCGAGCTTGAAGTCATGAAGGTCGTGCGCCATTTCAGGCGCCAGGGGGGAGCGATCGCATCTGTCCATCTCGCCGGAGATGATAGCTCTTGCGTAGACGAGTGGCCTAGAAGTTTCCGATCAAGTCCAGGCGTGAAAACGGAGGTGGGAATTGGAACCTTAGGGTTTGAGACAGTTTTCTTTGATCAGCTGAAATCAGTAGAGGAAGAAAGGTGATTTTCTTTATTTAAATATAATAGCATTTTTTTAATCTATTTTTTTATATAATCCATTGTAAAATTAGTTCTTATATAGAAAAATACATTGTTTTAAAAATAGAAATTAGCATTGTTTTGAAATAGTAAAAACATGATTTTTAAAACTATGAACATTCGATTTTTAAAACTATAAAGATTCAATTTTTAAAAACTACAAAGATTCGATTTTTAAAACTATAAAGATTCGATTTTTAGAAATGAAAAGATTGGATTTTTAAAATAAAAAGATTGATTTTTCAATCCATATATAAAGATGAGATCTTCGTACATATGGCTATATTATAAAAATATGTGATTTTTATATATGAAGTGCCTTTATAAAAATGTGATTTTTTAAAATAAACATCATATTAAAAATGCGTTTTTTACTATGAACAGCGGGAAAAGATCGCATTGGAATTTTGGGCAAATCCGAACCATTCAGAAATAGAGAATGGAGGAGTGGATCCCAAAGGTGAGAACTCCTCACTAAAATTTTCTGTTCAGTTATTTATTTTATAACTACATATATGAACTGCCCCTCGTCGTCCACAGACCATGGACGACTTGTTTGATTGTATTCTATGTGAAAATTGATTGTGTTGTGAAACGGACTGTATAAAATATTCATGTGATGAATAAATTTTTTGAACAATAAAAATATCATTTTTGTTGTATAAATGAACTGTATAAAATATTCATGTATGGAATAAATGATTTGAATAATAAAAATACCATTTTTATTGTATATATGGACTGTGTGAAATAGTCATGTATTGAAATAAATATTCATAAACAAATCGGACGATTTGTTTATGTACACTCATTTATCTGATACTGACTGGGACGATAAATTTTACACATCGCCCAACTGCACAAATAATAACCAGTATTTGTTGTTTGAAAATCCCACACGGGTATTGGGATGATATTTGACATAAATTGATCTCAATAATTATTGGTATATCAATCGATGGGTTGACAGACTATGATGAGCATTATTTATTTATTTTTAACGCTTATACGGTTGTGCAATGCACTCTGGATGATGATTGACGGTGTTTGATTATTGTTGTGTACATGTGTGTATGAAATCCATATAAATAAAATTATATGGTAATTGACTGTGTCTGAGTCCAGTTCAGAATTAATGAATATTTTAAAATAATATTCAGTAAATATTGAAATGTGAAGCCTTGTTAAGTAGTTAAACGCCATTTTAACACGAATGTGAATTTTGTCGATTTTATTCATTTTATAATGAATATCGAAAAGTGATTTCGAAATTTGAAATGAAATTTAAATCGTTTTAAAATGAATTTAAAACGAATTTATTAAGGAATATTCAATTTTGATTTGAAATTTGAAATGAAATTGAAATCGTTTAAAATGAATTTAAAACGAATTTATTAAGGAATATTCAAATTTGATTTGAAATTTGAAATGAAATTGAAATCGTTTAAAATGAATTTAAAATGAATTTATTAAAAAATATTCAAATTTGATATGAAATTTGAAATGAAATTGAAATCGTTTAAAATGAATTTAAAACGAATTTATCAAGGAATATTCAAATTTGATTTGAAATTGAATATAAAGTTGAAATTGTTTTGAAAACGAATTTAAAACGATTTATAAAATACGTTTTAAATGGAAATCGACGAAATATAATATATATATATATATATATTATATATTTAATTGCGTGAATAGAATGCACCGCGCCGCGGCAGCTCGCGAATTTCGACCATTGACTTCGATTTGATGTTACGGGAGATCCGACCGTCGGATTCTCCTAAAACCAGAATCGTTGGGTTCGTATCAAAAAGAGCTTTCCAACGAAGGTAAGAGATGTGAAATCTAACGGTTGGTTTTGGAATTATGTCCAAATCAAAAAGGAAAAGGTCGCTGTAAGTGTAGTTCGATGGCCGTTTATGGAAATCGATTGTACGGGCCTTGATAAAATTATTAAAAATATCGATAATTTGTGTAAAATCATAATAAATGATTTGGGAAGAACTGGGATGAAAAATTCCATATTTGAAAAGATAAAAATATATTTTTATCGAAATGAACTAGTTATTAACTAGAATTATAATCCAATATTTTTAAATAAATAAACTGGATTTGGAATGGCTTTAAAAATAACCAGAATTTCGAATGTATGAATTGGAATGGATCTGAATCGAAATTATCTTCGGAATATTTCAATATTGGATTCCGTGATTATACGGACATTGTGGAGGAATTTGGAAGATATATATATATATCGTTATTCCAATACGATAATTGTTGATTTCAGAATTTGATATTGAATATAAGCCGATATATTTTCTATTCAGAGCCTTGTATTTAATATTGAATTGGATTTTAGGTTTGTCGTGAATGGTGTCTTCATTAACATTGTTCTTACATCCATTTGAGAAAAGATATAAATCTTTTTATTAAGATTTAATGGAGTTTACCAATTAATTAACATTTAATTGGAATTAAATTGAAATTGGTTTTTGGGTTTATCGTGAACGGTGTTTTAAATAACACTTGTACTTTAACCCGAGTAACAATGGAATGAGATTTTGGGTTTGTCGTGAATGATATCTTTAATAATACTGTTCTTAAACTCAATGGAGTTAAGAAAATTAGAAACTAACTGAAGATTAGCTAAGTTGATTGGTTTCCCGGGTATTGATCTGATGTTGGCTTCGGCCTTCAGGATTAATACTTAGGGAATTGTTCTCTTACTAATTTACGGTTAGAGACCAATGGGATGGGGTCTTCAGTAACACTATTCTGAAACCCCATGTGAAGAGATTAAATTTTTTAATTAAGATTGTTAGAATTTCCAGTTATATTGAATAATTGGGATAAAATGGAATGTGAATTGTGTTTATCGTGAACTGTGTTTTTAACGACATTCGTTCTTTAACCCGATTTACAGTGAAATTAGATTTGGAATTTATAAATCTTTTGTTAAGATTTAAAAAAGATTTTACAAAGTAAAGTTTTCCAGTTTAATAAAATAAATTGGAATGGAATGGAATTCGATTCGATAATAATCGAAGTGAACTTTTATGGAGGAAGACTGTTACTATATATGGAATTTAAGAGGCTTTGCCATTATTCCATTTATATTATCGATTGGATATGGAAGTTTATACCGATTATATATATATATTGATTTGTTTTTCCATGAAGATTCCATTGTTAATGGAATGTGATTTTGGGTTTATCGTGAGCTGTGTTTTAAATGACATTAGTTCTTTAACCCAGTTAAAGATAAAATTTATTTCTTAACTTTGAATAATCATTAAGTAATGATTTTTGGAAATTAAAACTGAGTTAGAGTTTAATGAATCTTTAAATAGATTAAAAGGTGAATTTGATAACTAAAATTATCAAATTCAAGAAATGATCGAGAATGGTGTTCCACCAGTTTTACTTCAGGCGATAGTTAAATCTTTAGTTAGATTTGAATGTGAAATGGTAATTGAATATACCAATAACACCGTGGTGTTAGATATGAAGTATTACCAGTTTCGCTTCATGGGATGAATAGGTTGGGATTGGGAAATTTAACAAATGATTACTTCGTTAAGGTTCGCTAATCTCGACTATTTTGGATATACCTTAATTTGGTTTGAATTGATATTCAAAGGAAGATTAAAGAATAAATTTAAAGAATTTATCTTTGATAAAATTAATGGGAACCTTTCCCAAAGGATATGAATATTTAAATAAAAGAATATTCAGAATTGGAATGAGGCGTATGTTGTGTTTTTATAGCACTTTTTTATTATATACGCGAGTTATTCAGAAAGGCCGGGTTCATACCCATTCTGATTAACGGATTCGACGATAAGGCGACGATGAAGGCGGTGGTTGAAGACCGGAGGTCTTCACATCGTTAGGATGATTACTGATGTCTTAATTGGGCTGTACACTCAAGACAAGGTAATAAGTGGTGATCGTTCCAGACGTACTTGGAGATCTACCGGATGTGCAAGGATCTCTCTTATGTATTAGACATACGAGACAAGGAATAAGGTGCCTCCGGTTTTGTTCAGACCCAGAACGAACTTGTAAATGGATGCGTGTCTGACATCGGATTACATTCAGTGTGATTGATAGACATCAATTGCATAGTGTGAATTGCCTGTGTGGCATGCTGAGATGCAAAGGATCAAGGCTTCTATTGAATAGCAGAGTCTTGTGGTTGATGATCAAAGCACGGCTTTAATATAGCATTACTTTGTGTATAGCGTTAATTCGCGAGCCTCACACCCCGGTGTGAAGCAGAAAAAGGAGAGGACATCAGGGAGGGCATGCGTTTCCTTCTAACTAGGAGTGGTGTCTGGGTTTTGCAAGCCCAAACGTTTTACTTATGTGGATGATGGATAGCGAGGCGCCTCACATATATCAGCACTGCGGGGCCGATGGATGGTATGGTCTTTATACATACCAATTTGATGCCCCAAAGGGCGGGGAAACGCATGTTCAGGCATTTTGATTCACCCTTTGCACTTTGGGTGGGCCGTCCCTGGCGATCCAAGGGTCACTCGAGCTCTGATCCTGAGACACGGGCTAGAGCATCTCAAAGCGGTAAGGGTGATCCCTTCCCTTGGTTCACAGATGGAAATCCAACTTTCAATACGTGACATTTTGGTTTTATTTGTAGAGCCTAATATGGCGACATAGCGGGATGGGGCACTATGCCGTCTATGATTGATACATTTATATTTGAAGTTGTTTTCATACACTTTACACTATAATAGTATCAAAGTGATTTGTTTTAAACGTACCAAGCATGTTTGGCTATTATAAGGTAAAACTCTATCCTCCGGCTTGCGTTGCATTGTGTGATGGGACCTGAGTCTTATAATAGCTTCATTTTTCCAAAAAGCATTGTGTTGTTTATTTTATGCACTAGTATTCCTGGGAGGAAACCCGTTCTGTGTTATACGGCGTGGTCCCTTGATTTACTTTATTTTTAAAGTAAAGATTTAATAATTGTTTTAGTTCTCACACCACTCACATGACTGATCTGGAGTTTATTGTTTTAACCTAAACTTTGGGTCCCCCTATTTTCCACACGGGCAGCTAGTAGTTTTGGTTTTGCAGATTTATATTCGCAGGATCCTGGTTTACAGCTGGAATGATATTCGGAAAGCTCTATATCCGTGTATCTCTTTCAGTTGTGTTTTGTATTATTTTCCGCTGCATACTAATTTGTAAATCTCTTATATTTATCAAATGTATATTATTTGTACATACTCTATATATTCTTGTACGCTGATGTAAATTGTTGTAATAAGAAATGAAATGTTCTTCTGTTTGTGTCTGATTTGTCGTGTTCTCAATTCAATCTGGGCTTTCCTTCATGGGGAAGTTTCGGGTTGTTTCAGTTTGTGTGTATATATATATATATATATATGAGTCTGTAAACTGAGCGATAGAGTAAAACTATAGTGAGAAACTGTGTATGAAATTTTGTATATGTATGAAATGAAATATATCGATGATGTGTACAAATAGAGGAGTTACAAGAGTTGTACTTTTTGAATGTTTGAAATAAATATTCCATTTAAATAAAATACTATGTGAATATTTGAATTTTTGTACAGTCGTATTCTATTTAAATATAAATATTATATTCATGTCTGTGATATATATATATATATATGAAACAGTACAATAACAAACACATTATAATATATATTTGGTTGTTATCATCAAACAAAAATCAGATAATTGTGTATACAATAACGTTATACACAACAATCTCCCCCTTTTGATGATAACAAACAAATATTAAGATTTTGAATATAATAAATGTGTTTGATAGTGAAGAACCGAACTCCCCCTATTTGAATGCTCCCCTACAACAGTAACTCCCCCTATAAGTGTGCATGAGTGGAAAAATTGAAAATTGAATGGAATTTTCAAAATTAAAATATTTATAAAATACTCAATCATAAATAAATATCGCAACCCATTCTCCCCCTTTTGTTATCATCAAAAGGATACAGAAATTAAACTATAGATGAAAAATTGGACTAAAAATATAATTTTAGCTTAAGAGGAAGAGTGGTCATCATAAATCTCAATCAGCCAAACAAAAATCATAATATTCTAAGAATTAGTGGCATATTTCACATTGTAGAGAATGACGGATTTACGATGAATTTTATAAAAATGGAGAGAGTTCAAAACATGATTTCTAATTATTTTCAAAAGAATTTTGTAAAGTTGAACACAAAAATAGTGATGGATTTGGACTATAATTATAAATTTAACTTAAGTAACGCAATCAAATAGTGTCAAATTCCAGTAGCTATCATTAACAAATCATAATACGCTATAAAATATTAACACATTTCACAAGTTAGAAAATGGATTGATAGGTTGGTTTTCACATACCGAGGAGAAATTCATATTAATTTCTATTTATAGCACATTATTTCCTTTTCTTTTATTTTTTATTTAAGAGCACACCAATGACGCATAACCAAAGCTTGGATTTTTAAATGAGGTCAGTTGCAGCTTAAATTATAAGTTATCTCTAAACCATGCATGACCGGAGCTTGGATTTTTAAATGAGGTTAGAGAAACACTTATGTATAATATATATTTATAATTTTTAGCTCCGAAAGAAAAACTCCTCAGTATATTAAACCAATATGGATGATAGAATTGTGGTAGGTACAAAGTGGTTTGTGAAATAAGTTTCTAAATTCAGAATATTATGAAATATGCTCAACTGTATCGGGATCATTGACACTTTTCAATTATCACTAATTATAAAAAATAACATAGTCCCATTTCTATCACAAACATTTCCACTGTTATTCAAGATGTTTTAAAAAAAACTCTCCACATTAATATAAAATCATGATGGATGAAAGAATAATGTAGCTAAAGAAGATGTTCGTGAAATAATTGCCAATTCAAAGATATTATAATAATTGTTCAATCATCATGAGAATCTAAATAAAATCTCCTCTTGTTGTGAAATATAATGTAGTCACAATGTATCACAATTTCGAATTCTGATAATAATTTTGATGAATTATAAATACAGTTCAATTTGGACATTGATTTCAATCTCTGAATGAATAATCAACAAATAATTTTAAAATTGAAAATCAATTACAAGAGGAAATTGAGGGATCTATACAAGTCAAGAGGGATTAAAAAAATATTCAGCTAAACTGGTACCACTTGATGTCTCTATTAATGAGGATTATAACATGACACTGGAGACAAACAAGGATATCTCAGATAACAGAATTTTAATCACAAAGCCCAAGCAGTCAAAAGCAGCAGAAAAAACAAGCAGTTATTTGAAAAGCAGTATCAGAGCAGCAAACAGTTTTACTCAAAACAAGCAATTTCCAAAATATTTTCAAATCAATATCAGAGCAGCAAAAAAATCAGTTTCAATGCAGACATGTCAAGAAGATGTTTCAAAGATATTTCTGTCGGTCACAAAAGATGACTCATGATCGAAGATTAAAAATACCATTTATTTGAAATCATTTGAGGAATATGAAAAACTCAAGATTTAATGAATCGATCACACTAGATTACTAATTTCAGATTCAAGATATGTGTTAGATTCAATAAATCAATAATTTCAAATGAATTTAAACAAACAAATATTCAAATCAAATAATCATGAAATAGCAATGAGTTTCAAGACCAAATTATCAAAGAATTCTCACAAATATTTCTGACAATCACATAAGAAATTTTTCAAAATAATTACAGCAAGATTGAGTAATAATTCATGATCCAAAAATAATGGTTTATTTGAAATCACTTAAACAAATGTAAAACATGGGATACAATGAATCAATAACACAAGATTAATAATTTCAGATCTGAGAGGTGTGTGAGACTCAAAATATCAGAAATTCCAAATGATCTCAAACAAACAAAAATCTAAACTAGATGATCATGAGTAACAGTGAATTTCAAGATGTAAGCAATGATTCAAGTTAATTCAAAATATCCAAGCCAATATGAAAATCAGTGAAATTATCACGACTGAAAAATAGTAGTATGCTATAATGAGTATAATATTTCAAGCTTTTCTACAATGAATTAGAAGGAACTCAAAAGCAACAGAGATGTGTGAAATTTCATTAAATTTTTAGATCTTCAGAAAATTTAGAATTCAAATTAACAGTGTTCAAGATAAGACAAGAATAGAACAACACTATTAGGAATTCAGAAATCAGAAAATAAACTTCAAAACAATTGCAGATATTTACAAAATTAAATTCAAGATCTAGAAAAGATTAAAACATTAGAGTTTTATTCAAATGAAGCGAATTTCCAAAAAAATATGAATTCTGCAATTGGTAGTTAAAGAAGCTCAAGAAGAAAGAAACAGAAAAATATTGCAGTGACAAATCAAGAACAAAACAAAAATAGAAGGGGTAGAAGGAGGAATAAACAAATAAAATATTTACAAAGATGAGTTTAGAGATCATACCTAAAATCAATGTAAACCAGAATCTCTAACTCATCAATGTTGACTAAGGAACTGTAAATGATACAGAAATATAAATCAGCTTGATTTCAAATCTCTTTTTGCTTAGCAGGTCCTCAGCCACCTCAGGTACCTAACATTTTAGGGGATCGAGTGATCTAATAAAATTTGTAAAACCACTCACATTTTTATTCATGACTCTGGGTACCCCAAATCTGTTTATATAACAATCCATCAGAATTTATTTTTGTACCCTTAGGCACCCAAACTTGTTTGAATTTAGACGAATTCACTTTACTTCTTTTTCGGGTCCAAAATGGATTAAATAGATTGTTATCAAACAAATTCTTGTCTCGTTTGTGATTCAAAAACCTTTGGAATTTTCAGAGTTTAAATTTTTAGAATGACCCATCTTGAAGTAATTTAAAGGATTTTTAAAATCATAAGAATTTAGTTTCTCGAAAGCTTTGGTAGCGTTTGGTTTATTTTGTGTTTTGCATTTTTAGTTTTCGGCGTTAATTATGAAAGTTGTGAAGATTTGAAGTGTTGCGGTGGTGATGAATCAAAGGGAAAGGGAGTGACGGAGGGGACCGCGGGAATGATGGATAGACGGATTTGTTATTGTCATTCCCATGTTTCTTAAAATATGAAAAATAATAAAAAGTTGTTTTCGGTTTTGTGTGTTAACTCCGTTTTGTAAAACGGTCATTTTTCACGATATATGTGCATTGTCGGTATTTTTGTATGTGTGAAAACTCAAAATTGAAAAATCTAAACCAAACACTACCTTTGTTTTTCCCAAAACCAATACCATGTTTATTTCCAACATAAATTTGGTTTTTCAACAACATATTCAAGGATTTTTCTCCATCAAAAAATTTACTCAAAATTGTTTCAAGTTGTTGAATTTCAGTTTTAAGATCACCGTTTTCTTTCAATAAATCTGAACAACGATTTTTAGTGATCTTACATCTTTTAAAATCAGATTTCAAAACCAAATTTTCATCATTAAGCAATTTAATTTTGGTTTGGGACTTAGCAATTTCAAATTCAAAATGTTTTCGACTCTCAGATTCAAATTTCTTGAACTTTTCAATCTCAATTTCTAGCTCATTCATAATAGATTCAGTTTTCAACAAGCTTTGTTTTTCAGCAAAAATATATTTGGAATTTTCAGTCATCTTAAAATTTTCAAATTCTTTTTGCAGACAATTGTTTGTGCTTTCAAGCCCTGTCTTGTTCACTTTTAAAAACAGAATTTCATTCTCAAGTTTTTGAATATTTTTATTTCGACGAACAAGATTATTTTTCAAATTTAAACAATTTTTGCAATTAGAAATTGAAGACTTCTTAACTTTTTTAAGCTTTGATTCTAAAAGATCATTTTTTTCAAATCAACTCAAGTTTTTCAGATTTTTATTTTTATATTTTAGATTCTCAACAGATTCAGTTAAACCATTTAAACGATGAATTAAATCTCTATAAGAAAGAACTCCTATTGAGTCTCCAGCTAAATTTCCATTTGTACAACCTATAGCACAAATCTGAAACTGAGTTGACTTTCAAGGGTTTTGATCGATAGTCTTCTTTTCCATACAGCGTGTTGAGAGTTGTGCAGATTTACTATGCGGTCAAACAATGGGAGATAACTCTATATTGTACATCATCAATATAAGAATATAAGATAAGAATAGCACGAGAATTAAATCCAATATCATTCCTATTGACAATATCACACCCATCTATAATGTTATTTCAACATTTAATATCAACAGATTTTAAATACGATTCCATTTCTGATTTTCAATTCAAAAAATATGTACCATTAAAATAGTTGGAATATGACTGGACTAAGACTCTATGGACAGACAACTAGTGTAACAACCCGAATTTTAATAACGTGTTATAATCAAGAATCAAGGCAGAATTAAATTTTAAATTCTGAATCAAGGGAAACGGGCCGTGCCATTGCGTTCGTCTCGGAAAAATACGAGAAATAGAGTCCGAGTTTTCGAAAAACGGAGTCCGTATGACCAAGTTATGGCCCAACGAAGTTTCAGAAAATTCCAAGTCCGAAAAACAGTTCGAAATTCAAATCTGGAGCCAAAAAGACTGGGTGGGAAAATTTCCCGCCCAGCACCCAAGTCGACATGGGTGTCGACTTGGGTGTCGACACACCCAAGGTGGTGTCGACTTGCAAGTCGACACCCCTGTCGACCTGGGTGGTCGAGCCCAGGCCACCTGGGTGCACCTGCTTGCTGTCTTGACTAGATTTGGAGGCTGGTGACGGATTTTGAGGGTTCATATCTATCCTAGGGTTAATCTAAGGGCCTAAACTACTCCTAATCTCTATAAAAAGACCCCTAAGCCTACCCTAAACCCTCACAAATCACTCATGCCATGAAGTGCCGCCAAAATCAATCTTGATCATGGCCTCCATCTCCAACTCTAAGGGCTTATGCATTCAAATCGGGTTCAAACCAAAAGCTGCAAGCTTTCTACATCAAATCGAGGGTAGATCAACGTTGCTATGTAAACTTCATGGCGATTCTTCCACAAAGGAGCCACCTTTCTTCATCAAGATGATTCATGCCCCTAGCCCTCTTGCCACGCTATGTAAGTTCTAGCTACTTCTAGATCTAAACGGTAGTCTTAATGATGGCATGGAATAAAACGAGATTAAACTAAGTATGCTAGCCTATATGAACCTTGTCATGCCTCTTTTGCTTGAACCTATGACTTTTGGCTATGCTTAGTGGCTTAATCATGCTATTCATGTTGTGATTAACCTAGTTTATCTTGCAAGTTTGAATCTTTATCTATGGAATGCTAGCATGAACCTTTGGGAACCATTTGACTTGTGAAACATTGGCAAAGATTTGACTTTGGGGCTTATGCATGTAAATGAACCCAAATTCCCTTATGATGCTATGCATGTTTGTGGCCAAATTCCCTTATGAAACTATGCATGTTTGTGGCTGAATTCCCTTATGAAACTATGCATGCTTGTGGCCAAATTCCCTTATGATACTATGCATGTTTGTGGCCAAATTCCCTTATGAAACTATGCATGTTTGTGGCCAAATTCCCTTATGAAACTATGCATGCTTGTGGCCAAATTCCCTTATGATACTATGCATGTTTGTGGCCAAATTCCCTTATGATACTATGCACGTTTGTGGCCAATATGTTGGCATAATACCCAACTATGTGACTCGCTTCCACTTGGGTTGGAAATACGTTTGGGTAGTTTAGGGAAAACGTGGGTATGACATGAAAAACTTGACATGGGGTTTACATGAAAAACTTGACATGGGGTTTACATGAGAACATGACATTCATGATACACTTAAACATGGTCATGACACGTGGGAAAAACATGGAACTTGAACTAGACATGGGTGGGTTGTAAGTGTAATAAGACACTAGACCAAACATGAAAGTGGACAACTCGAGGTTGGGTTGAGTTTGTAGCATAAATCTACCCGGACCCGCCCGGCTTAACTAGTGGCTACAAACAATAGGATCCAATGTGAGAAGTTGGTCATGTCGCGCTTAAGACCCGAGGTTAGACTAGGTTGTGGTGTAAAACTACCCGGACCCGCCCGACTTAACTAGTAACCACAACAAGGTCTAATGTGAGAGGTTGAGAGTGCATTAATTAAATTAATGCCACATGATAAGGTTAAGTAAATTTGACTAATGACACTTAACCGACATGACACGAATGGGTAGGTTAAGTGGGACCGGGCTTGATTTCTTAATGACACTTAACCATACAAGACAATTAGGGGATGAGGTTAAGTAATTCACGCTTAACTAATCCGACTTGGTAATTAGATGGGGTTAAGTAATTTACACTTAACTAATCCGACTTGGTAATTAGATGGGGTTAAGTAATTTACACTTAACTAATCCGACTTGGTAATTCGATGGGGTTAAGTAATTTAGACTTAACTAATCTAAACACGGTAATTAGATGGGGTTAAATAACCTATACTTAACTAATCTAAACACGGTAATTCGATGGGGTTAAGCAACCAATACTTAACCAACTTAACATGACAATTTAATGGGGTTAAGTAACTTATAATTAACCAATTATACATGATGATTTGATGAGGTTAAGTAACCTATACTTAACCAATCCAACATGTGGACTTGATAGGGTTAAGTCACAAGACCTTTTGAATATACTTAACCCTTGTAGTATGATTAGTGGATGAGGTTAAGCTAACCCATACTTAACCAATCCGGCTCGATGATCTGATGCGATTTAGATAATTTATGCTTGGTCAATCTAACACGATAATCTGATAGGGTTAAGACAAACCAATACTTAACCAATTTGACTTGATAGGGTTAAGTCATGCGCTTCTTGGTATACTTAACGTGGGGCTAAGCCTTGAACTTAAATACTTAGCCAATCTTGACATGATTCGTAGGCGGGCTAAGTCATGAACCTGAATAACAACACTTAACCCAATAGACAAAACCCTAGTGAGAGGAACTAGGTAGAAAATCGTGGTTAATCGAGGGTAACGGGGAAAAGAAGCTAAGTGGTAAACCTTAGTTAAGTATAACTAAGTAATAATTCTTAGCCAAGGACATAGGACTAGTTCATGAATGGATGAGTAACCCGATATGGTAGGTCATCGCTTAAACACACGAGGAGGAGCAAATTATCCGACTTGGATAAGGGCTCCAACGAACTGGGTGACGAAGCGGTAGCTTCGGGGGACGTGATGGTACTCTTGGTATCCCTCTGTGAGGTGGCAGGTGGTCCATGAAACCCGGCCTCACAGAGGTTAAGGTTTGCGATAGAAGAGCCAAGAGTATGCCTTGGTTGCTATGCGAGCGACCTAAAGACTGGGATGGATTAGCGTGGAGTCGACGATACTTGATTTTGCCCTGGATAGCACGTCGCCGACTACCTACCATCTTTAGTCAATCGTGTACGAACGGAAAGGCAGAGAACTCCCAACAGACCATGTGCTTGCTATCGAGTCATGGGTGAGATTGGCCAATAGGAAAGTGGGGCTATAGTAGGGCCGGGATGTGGTTCTCATACATGATTTTTCTTGGATTGCCTTTCAGTAGTTGAGGGAGGGGTCACGTGGGACCATAGCCACGGATACAAAAACAGACCTTGATATCTGCATCAGCAGACGACTTAAAGCTCCCGACCGAGTTCCGTATTTCTCGATTTACCCTGGCACGGAACTCGGATGGCACATTGAGATACATGTGCGTCGTCTAGACATGGAAAACGGTTCACGATTTATACGTGGGATAAAGGGCGCGGTTGACGGGTGGCATAATCCCTAGTGGTCCTAGGTGGCCAAAACCCAAACCGAGACACGGAAACGTTCATTAGGTAGCATAATCCCTAGTGTTCCTAGGTGGCATAAATCCTAAGTGAACACGCGATAGTTCATGGTAAGAAAACATAACCAGATCAAGGGTAGCAGTCTAAAATACCCTCAACGATAAAACGTTTACATGGGAAAGCCCGTACGGCCTACGACAAAGGATTGAACTTATACATGGAAAAAAACATACAAGCTGGGAAAACCTACATATGCTATATATTAGGTTAATATGGACCATTGAATGACATTGGGCAAGGGACATTCATAGTTAACACATGACGCGGGTTGGGATACTAGTACGAGAGGTGCAGAGCAAATATATATGATAAATACCTTGGAATGTCATACATGATAGATACCGTGGGATGTTATATATGATAGATACCTAGGGATAATATACTTGATAGAAACCTGACGATGTGATACCTTGATTTATCTTGACACCGTAGTTTATCACGATACCTTATTTTATCTTGCTATAGTAGTTCATCCGGTTATCTTGGTTTAGCTTATCTATCTTGTCGTCATCCTTATGTTTACTTTCAGTTTATGCATGTCATGTTACCTTTACCTGTTTTATACTGGAAGTAGATAGGACTTACCAATCTTTATGACTGACCCCGTTTTGTTTCACCTCTTTTTCTTCCGTTTCCCCCCCCCCCCCCCCCCAGGTTTTCAGGGAGGAAACACTGTTATTTAGTTCGGACTTCCTCTGCTTGAAGGTCATCATGCATGGCTTGGACTTTTCTTGGCTATGGCTACCTTACTGTTTTATTTGGGGAATAATTTATGAAAAGGTTTTATGCTTCTTTACTATTGCAAGACAGGTTTTGATGTATTCTGATGTAAAAGGCTTTAGACCTTATTTTATAAGGTAATGAAATTTGTTCTACTTCCGCTGTTTTATATATATGTTCTGTCTTGTAATATCTTTGTGCATGTTTACCTCGATAATGCTTCACCAAACCTAGTGCATTCCCTTTGTGAGTGACCCTAGCGGAGGTGGGGTGTTACAACTAGGGATCACCATTTACTCTAGAGTTAACAGAATACTTGTTTTGATACCACTTGTTGGATCTAGACTAACCCGGGGGGTGGGGGGTGAATAGGGTTTATAGAAAATTAAGCGAGATATTTAAATATCAGGTCACAGAATGCAGTAGAAAATAAATGCAGAAAGGTAAATGACACAAGATATACCCACTTGGGCAAAATTCTGTCTACTTCTACATTCCTAAGGTTTCAACTAGGTAATAGAACAGATCCCGCTTACAAGACCATGTAAACTCGCGAACCCCTCGCTCCTATTCTAATCCTAGGCTCAAAACCCTAGATTGATCTAATCCCCTATATCAAATTTCCCCTAGTTTTACAGACTTTAGTAAACTGCCTAGTTTTACAGACGAAACTAGGAAACCATCTAGATTTTACAGACTCTAGAAATTATCAGTTAAACCCCTAACTGAATCCCCTAGAATTTTATAGACCCTAGAAACTGTTCGGACGATTTACAGAACAAATTAAAATACCACACAAAAACAATAAAACAAAGATAAAAACCCTAATAAAAAATCCCCTTTTAAACTTCACTAGGCCTAGCCAAATCTAAGATGTGTCGGCCCGTTTCACTTTGATTGCACCACTTCTTCTTTTGCCTGATCCCTGTGCAAATAGAAATGGTTGCTGGAAAATGGAAATTGAAATTAGGGTTTTCCAACTTTAGCTCCAAATCGAATTGCAATTGCTTGATTGATGAAATCCGATGATCTGATGCTCGAATCTTTGTGGCTTGATGCTTCGATTTTGGAATTGCTCTCTGGCGATCGAAACCCAAAAAATATGTGAGTGGTTTTCTCTTGAATTCTTTGAATTAGTTGTGCTGGATTTTTGATCTATCTTGATTCTTCGATGGTTCCCCTTTTTGCCGATGATGAATATAGTGCCATCTACTTGACACACTTGAGCTTGGGCTGTTGTGCCACCTTGCACCTGACTTGTGCTGAACCACTTCTAGCATATGTATTGCACAACATCTTTGTTGTGTGTATGTGACTTGACCATTTAGTTGCTTTCACTACATTTTGCACCCTTGAACATATTTTAACTGCCCCATTTATATTTGTTGCTCATGTATCATATGTTGGCTCCTTGTACATCCATCCATTTATGCTTGCATTTGGGCTAGAATCCTCGACCATAATGAACTTGCACCACTTTCATTATCCATGTTGTACCATGCTAAGTTGTACCATGCTTGTATCACCATGCTTCTTGACATTGAAGTTTGTATGTTGTGTTGACTTGAATCTTTATGCTTGAACCTCCCATGTATGTTTGCTAAATTTCTTGTCTATGCCGAAACATGCTTGTACATTTGCTGCTCCAAGTATGGCAGCACTATCATATTGTTGTATTACCATTCTTGAGTACTGCCATATTTACCTCCCCTCATGTGCATGCTTGGCACTTGCATTTTCTCCACTGCATTGTTATGCATGCTTGTATCACCATGCATTGCTTTGTAGTATATTGTTGACTAGTTCGACCATGTATGTTGCTTGAGTACTACACTGAGTCGAGTTGGTCCACGTGGCTGCTCTTCGGTTGCTATACTTCATTCTGATTGGCGAGGCAATGCATATATGTATATTTATACATGTGTGCATATGCAGCCATCAGACTAATGTTCCAATCCCTGTAAAAATCTGACTAGATTGCCTCTGCATAGAGATATGTGTAGATACATACACATGTATGTGTATACATGTATCGTGTGTATGCAGTATATATGTGAGCACTAGATGGATATATACAAATCAAATCGAGTCATGTAAAATGATGAGAAACACAACAGAATTACAAGGCAAATAAATTTCTAAAATAAAATTATATCTGCTAGAATTTAAAATTATTTCTGTTCCAAATACTCCGTGTGTGTGTTTATGTATATGACAGGTGTAGACGGTTGGACTAACGGAAAGTTGTGAAGACAGAAGATGAAGCAGTAGTGTACACATATTAGTTTGTATATGTATATGAGTCTGTAAACTGAGTGACAGAGTGAAACTGTAGTGAGAAACTGTGTATGAAATTGTATATGTATGAAATGAAATATATCAGTGGAGTGTACAAATAGAGGAGTTACAAGAGTTGTATTGCTTGAATGTTTGAAATAAAATATTCCATTTAAATAAAATACTGTGTGAATATTTGAATTCTGTACAATCGTATTTAATTTAAATATAAATATTATATTCCTATCTATGATGTACATATGAAACAGTACAATAACAAACACATTTATAATAATATATATTTGGTTGTTATCATCAAACAAAAATCATATAATTGTGTATACAACGTTATATGCAACAATTCCTGTATATAAATTCTGCATATATGTATATGTATATATATATATATATTCTAGATAGTGATGTTAGTATATATTTTGTAATCAATCAATATTGAAATAAGGTTGTTGTCATCAAAACTCCATTCTTCAACAATCTCCCCCTTTTTGATGATGACAACCATAGTTTATAAAATATTCATACTTGTTTATACATGTTGATGTTGATCCTTCTAATACTCCCCCTGTCAATATTAATCCTATATATTCTACTCAAACTAAGTCTATATTTTATAATTTCTCCCTCTTTGGCATTATCAAAAAGAAATCTAATAATACTCCCCCTAAATCCTTTATCTATCTAAATTATATTATTCTATACTAAAATACTAAGATATATATATATATATATATATATATATATATATATATATGATAACTTGTGATCAAAATACTTAATGTATATGTCTCCCCTTAATTTCATACCTATATTACAAACTAATGGAATACCTGTGAGAGATAAAGAAAGAATTATATTAAACATCATCATCCAATACAAGCGATATACACGAAAGCAAGTTACATGAACTAATATGCACATAGTACATCGTATAAACGAAACGAAATGAAAAGAAACCTAAATTATTTTTGTTCTTAACGATAGGAGACTTATGGGTTGTACAATTTGGGTAATGGAGACAAAAATCCCCATTTCGTTCAACGATTTTACCATGTTGATCGAACAAGACTTCACCAACACATACAAATTGATCATCCTCGTCCGTGACTTCTTGTTATATCTCCTCTGGTTCCTCTTCTTCCATCATTTCTTCCTCCTCTTCTTCTTCCTTTCCTTCTTCTTCCCTTGCTAGATTATCGTCTTCGATGATGATTGGATTCGCTTGATTATCCATTACAAACTTATGAAGATTCCTCATTATCTTTCCTTGTTTAATTTGCTCTTGACTTATCCGAATTTGGAGCGCTTGAATCTCAGCAAGCATTTGAAGAGTATATTCCATTTTCTCTTCTAATTTGATTACATGAGAGAGGGTAGAACGTTGGAAAGGACCTTCGGATGGTCCAGCGGATGATTCAGAATTAATTTGGCTGTTATAATTGGTGGAGGCCATTATTTATTTTAGTTTTGAGTTTTTATAGAAATGAAATAAGAGAATGAAGAAGAAAATTCGAAGTGAAGAGTTTAAATGGTTATTTTAACTAACTTTTGGTGGGAATTAATTCGTGAAATCTGGCATTTATATGTCGACATAGTGACATATGTATGCCGGCATACTTGTGTTGTTTATTTTATTTTTCTGAGTTTTAATGTTATTCTTATCTATATTAATATATTTAATTATTCTAATTCACTTAGTGAACAAATACCTAATTATCTTCTAAATTTAGTAAAAGTTACTTTATTGAATGGTTTTATTAATATATCTGCTATTTGTTTATTTGTTTCTATAATTTCAGGTGAAAATTTTCCTTTATTTACGTTATCTCTTAAAAAATGATGTCATATATCAACATTTTTAGTTCTTGAGTGACGAATTGGATTTTTAGATATATTTATAGCACTCGTTTTATTGCAGTATATTGGTATTTGTTTATATTTAATCCAAAATCATTTAGAGTTTGTTGCATATAAATTACTTGTGAACAAACCAAAGCAGCAAAGATATATTCTGCTTTATTTGTTGATAAAGATACGATATTTTGTTTTTTACTAAACCACGAGACTACTGAATGTCATAAGAAATGACATGTTCCACTAGTACTTTTACGATCGTATTTACATCCCGCATAATCAGCATCACAATAAGAAACTAAATCGAATGAATCATCCTCAGGATAAAATAATCCAAAGTCTAATGTATGTTTTACATGTCTTGGAATATGTTTTACGGCTTTTAAATGTGTTTCCTTATGTTCTGATTGATATCTTGCACGGTGACATACTCTATGCATTATATCTGGTTTATTAGTGGTAATATATAATAGTGATCCTATCATTCCTCTACATAATTTTTTATCAACGTCTTTTAAAGTATCATCTATACTTAAGGCTATATTAGTTGTCATTGGTGTTGGTCTCCCATTAGTTCTTGTTAAATTATATTTATTAATTAAATCTCATGCGTATTTTTCTTGATTAATAAATATTCCATTATTTAATTGACGAATTTGTAAGGAAGAATGTTTGTTCTTCCATATGACTCATCTCAAATTCTTGGGTCATAATATCTGAAAATTCTTTATTCATCTTATTATTTGTCGATCTGAAAATTATATCGTCAACATATATTTGTACTAATTGTATATCCTTATTATTCTTTTTAGTGAATAAAGTGTTATCTAGTTTTCCTATTTTAAAGTTAGATTATAATAATAATTTATTAATCTATCATACCAAGCACTAGGAGCCTGTTTTAATCCATATAGCGCTTTCTTTAACTTATATAAATGATTGTTGATTTTTCGCCTTCAAAAAGAGGTAGTTGCTCTACATATACGTCTTCTTTAACAAATCCATTTAGAAAAGCACTTTTAACATCCATTTGATATTATTATGGTTTGCAAAGGCTGGTAATGTCCTAATTGCTTCTAATCTAGCTACGGGGGCAAAAGTTTCACCGTAATCTATTCCTTTTTCTTGGGTATAACCTTGTGCAACTAATCATGCCTTATTTCTTACGACTTCACCATGTTCATTCATTTTATTCTTGTAAACCCATTTAGTTCTTATTATAGTTTTATCCTCTGGTCTAGGAACAAGTTCCCATACATCATTACAAGTAAATTGATTCAGTTCTTCTTGCATAGCAAGGATCCACGAATCATCGGAAGATGCTTACTTTGGATTCTTAGGTTAAATATTGAAATAAATGTAGAATTACTCATATTATTCAATTGATTACGAGTCCTAACGACGGATTCAATACCTCCTAAGATATTTTCTATAGGGTGGTCTCTTAGTAATCTAATTCGTTTATTTGGTTGACTGTCTTCATTATTTGTTTCATTAACTTCATTTTCACATTTATCTTCATTGTTTTGTGTTGTATTTTTACAATTTTTGTCAAACGATACGTTCAAGGTTTCTTTTATAGTATTGGTTCTAGAATTGAAAACTCTATATGCCTTACTTCTTTCTAAATATCCAATAAATATTCCTTTATCGGATTTCGAGTCAAATTTATCTAAATTTTCTTTAGTACTAAGTATAAAACATTTACTTCCAAAAAATTTAAAATACGATACTTTTGGTTTCTTGGTATACAAAAGTTCATATGGTGTTTTATGAGTTAAGGGTCTGATCAAAATTTTATTTAAAATATAACAAGCTATAGCAACTACCTCAACCCAAAAATTTCTTGGTAGATTACTATCAGATAACATAGTTCTCACACACTCTTATATTGTCCTAACTACTTCGCTTTATTGAGGGGTTATAGGGACAGAAGATTTATGGGTTATTCCCTTTTTGTTACAGAAGTTTTCAAAATTTTCATTTTCGAATTCTCCGCCATGGTCACTACGTATTGTTTTGATTTTTAGTGATAACAAGTTTTGAATTCTTTTAGTAAAAGTTTTAAATTAATCAAAAGCAACACTTTTATTTTTAAGAAACAAAGTCCAAGTAAATCTTGAAAAATCATCGACTATTACATAAACCTATTTATTGTGATTTATCGATTGGGTTTGAGATGGACCAAATAAATCCATATGATTTAATTCTAATGGTTTCCAGGTTGTAATTTCCTCTTTTGATTTAAATGAATTTCTTTTTAATTTTCCAAGCTGACAAGCATCACATAAATTATTAACTTTAAATTTCATTTTGGGTGATCCCCTAGTTGAATCTAATTTAAAAATCCTAGAGATGTGTTTGAAATTTATATGACCGAATCTCTTATGCCAGATCCAAGGATTACTTGTATTGGACATAAGACATAGATTATTGTTCGATATTTTCATACTCTATATATAGATATTTTTCTTTCTATCTCCTTCGAATATTACTTTTGAATTCCTATCTTCTATAAAACATTTATCCTTTTCAAAGTTTATTTTATAACCCTTATCGCAAAGTTGACTTATATTTAGTAAATTGTGTTTTAGATTCCTAACTAATAAAATATCCGAAATAGTTGGAGTTTCAGAATTACCGACATTGCCGATCCCAAGAATGTGTCCTTTAGAGTTATCTCCAAAGTTCACTACTCCACCATCTTCATAGACTAGATTATTTAGTATTTCTTTATTTCCCATCATATGTCTCGAATAACCACTATCCAGTATCCATTTTGATTTCCTCCATTTGTTTTCCAGAATTTGAATTCTCAACAAACATGCAACACACCATTTCGGAATTTGAATTTTCAATGGCCACCGTTTTGGAATTTGAATTTTCAACAGCCACTTCACACATCTTTTAAACTTTTGAATTTTCAATAGCCATATATCACATCTTTTCTTTTATTGGACAACATTTCAGCAGATTACTTTGAATTTTCAATGTGATTGAATGCAGACACTTTCAACGTTGATGCAAAGCATGAATTAACACCAGTGTTAATAAACATTTGAAATTTTGCCACTTAATATTTTCAAAAAACAGATTATGAACTTTTTGAAAGACCTTGCTCTGATACCAATTGTTATGTGTCCTCAACAATCAGTGGCCTAACCTACCACCGTGGCATAACAATGGTACCTCAGAACTGATTTCACAGTTAGCACCGCGACTCAACCAACCCACACATGGGGACATGTAGGAGTAAAAGTCTCCTGCCCGCCACCAAACAGCCGAGCGAGAACCCCTTATCACATTCTCTAACCAGCTCCGATACCAATTATTAGGGAATGCAGAATGGATCTTAAGGCAAAACTAACACTAAAGGGGGGGTAAATAGTGTTTTAGGGAATTTAAGAATATCTAAAACTTATATGATCTACTATATGAATCACACACCACAGAGATAATCACAGACACAAAATCAAACATAAACATAGAAATAAATAGAAATAAAATGCAGAAAAGGAAAGAACACACCGAATTTTGTACTGGTTCGAATTACTCCTATGTCCAGTCCCACGCAATGCTGGATTGGGCAGATTTTTATTACTATAGCAATATCCAGTTACAACCCCCTTGATTTCACGGCTACAAGATTACCACCATTTCCACCACCCTTGAGTTCGCGGCTACAAGGTTAACATCGTTCCCCTTCCTTGATTTCACGGCTACAAGGAACACGCCATTTTCAAGACTATCCCAAAACAATCCCAAATGATTAACACGGCCCTATAACTCTTCAATAGCACTTCCATTCAGAGATTAATGGGTAAAGAGTGAGAAAAGAAGAAGTTTTATATATTTAGAATTGAAATCGGTAGAGTATAAGTGTAGAAATCATAAAAATATGAAATAACAATGAAGGAATGAAAAGGGATGAAGATGGAGAAGAAGAATGGTTAAAAAATTCAAAATCAACCCCTATTTATAAGATTTGAAAGGTTGCAACGCTTCTGGAATGTTACAAATGGTGAAAAGACACTTCCTTTCAAAATTTAAAATATGACAGTTATATGTCGACATGCCAACATATGTATGTCGAAATGTATTTCAAAATTTGAAATTCGAGTATTTTTCAAGTGTTTTAATATATATATAATTCTTGAATTAAAACATAGTGATACAAATAAGTATTATAAAGTAGAAAATCATATGAAATCATAAATATAAATTATAAACATATTTATAAAATTATAAAGTTTAAAACTATGTAAATATAAAAGTACATAACTATACAAATATATATAAACTTATAATCTTTAAAACTCAAGTTTAAAATCAAAAGTAAAATAGATAAACTTAATTAGAATTTGAAAATAGAATTTGAAACTTGAAAAGCAAAATTTGAAAAATAGAATTTGAACTTTATTTTGAATTTGAACCTGGAGTGTTATTCACAGTGTTACATAAACTAGACTCTATTACTATATTTATCTTGAACTCTTGATTTCTTGATTACTCATGAATCTTGAATCTTCTCTGAATTCTGAATCTCTAAAACTCTTAAACTGTATTGTCTTCAGTATTGATTCCTGCAGACAAATTCTGCATACATGTGTGTGTGTATATATATTATAGATAGAGATGTTAGTATATACTTTGTAATCAATTAATATTGAAATAAGGTTGTTGTCAACAAAACTCCATTCTCCAACTATATGCCGCTATAGAGCGTGTGAGAATAGTGCGTGGAGTGCGAGGAGACGACTACGGTCTACGACGCAAGGAACGGAGAGGGGGGAAAGAAGATCGAACAATTGCTCTCTGATCTAGGGAAATCCTAAAGATGCCCCGAAACTCTGATCAGGCAAAGAAGGAGAAAAACCAGACGGAGCGGGACAGGAACTCTCAGTAAGGCGATATAGTCGATCGTTAATGATCGCTATATCGTCCTTACTAAGAAGGGGGAGAGAACCAGAGGAAAATAACGTTGGACTATCAGCAGAAGGGGATGGGCACACCGGGACAGCTGGAACGCAAAGGGACAGGGGCAATGTAGTGTCGTTCAAAGGACGCAACACCAATTCCTGTGTGGTCCTAAACCATGTCGAGCTGTTATCGGGTTGACAACCGTGCACAAGAGGGAAAGACCAATAATCGAAGCACCAACTGACGATATATGGAAGTGCCAACATAGTGTATCAAAGCTAATCACACCCATTAAATAAGAGTATTTTCATACTTCACTAAGAAGAGATGCATCACAAAAACCGAATTGTCCACCACTCAAAAAAGTACATTGGGATAGGTCACAATAACCTTTTTTCTTACAAATTTGTATTGGGTTGCCCAACTACAAATCCTTGGCATTAGGGGAAGAGCATGATTACAGCCTTACAGAGAAGACTTGTAAAGCACTAAACTTAAATTTCAAAATACACGACCACCCACTATCAAAAACACATTATAAAAAGGGTCAATTTGGCACACGTCTTTATTACTGTTCATAATTCAAACGACTTCCTCCCCAAACTTTTCATTCGAAGTGGGTCCTTATTTTTTCCTATTTCGTGTTTTTCAACCAATTTTAGGCGCTGCACTATAAAAAATTTGCAAATATTCACCTGAAAAAAAAACTACAAACTCAGCAATAATTGCTGAGATATATGCAATAATTCAACCTGAGTTTTAGTTGAAAATCGGGATGAATTATTGCTTACATATCAGTAATTATTGTGCATTCTTACTGATATATCAGCAAATAAGTTGAATTGTTTGCATAGCGTGGTGAATTATTGGTGAAATGTCTGCAATTATAGTGTATAATTGCTGAAATTTCAGCAATAATGTTAAAGGAGATGAAAGCTTATACATATGTTTGATATATCTACAATTATCGATTATAATTGCTGATATATTAACAACGATGTTTAAAACTGATGTATAGCTGAAAAATAAGATGATGATGGAAAATTGCATCAAAAAATGCATTTATTGCAATATTATTGTTGAAATAATACTGCAGTTGATGCAATAGTTGCTGAAAAAACAGCAACAATTGCAAATTATTGCATTGTTTGTTGCAATATACTATAGTGTGTAGTTTTTTTGTTATTTATGAATTTTATCTTTTTAATGCGTGAATTTGATGATTATTTTGTGTTGAATTTAATGATGAATTTACTTGGTTCTTTTTTTGTTGAATTTGCGAAAAATAGGGACTTAATTTATATCAAAAGTTTAGGAGGGAGTTTTACTGATTTTCGAAACTTTTAAGGGATGTGGGCCTAATTTTCACCTATAAAAAAAGCAACTTCCCAAAAACATGATATTTAAATAAATAAAAGGATAACTAAAAAACAGATTTGTAAAATTAGGGATATTTGTAGATAACTCTGCAAATATTTGCAAAAAAATTGTAAATATCAGTAATGTGGGACCAATAAGAATCAACGTAAACATTAATTCAACACGACATTCAAGAAAGGAGATATTATGACAAAATTATTAGCATAGTACTATGTCTCCAATGAACAATATTCAAATCTTCCTGTATGGCGTGCATTCCAAATGTAATTGGAGAAGAAAATCAAAATTAAAGACCCGCTTATTTACACTGAGTTCAGTCATAAATTAACGACGTTGTCCAGATAAAGTGAGTGAAAACTCCATTTAGCCAGTGGCAAAGAGCACAAGTTAAGGGAAGGTTGAGAAGGAATTAAAATCGTTAAATAAGGCAACTGGTCTTGCATCATTAACCTACTAAGTCCAATTCATATTTAAAATTATAATAATTTTAGACTAACTAAGAATTTATAAATTCCTTTCTTAGGATTT
The DNA here is from genome assembly GCA_030737875.1 of Allium sativum. Taxonomy (NCBI): domain Eukaryota; kingdom Viridiplantae; phylum Streptophyta; class Magnoliopsida; order Asparagales; family Amaryllidaceae; genus Allium; species Allium sativum. The sequence continues at coordinate 6,160,832 of CM060926.1, read as the reverse complement.
ATTTATTGATTTACTTATTGGACTTAGCATTTACTACGCTATCAATCCCAATTTATTCCCCTTTTCTGTTCCTTTTATTAGTATTAATTAAGTTTCCTGCAAATAATGATCCTAACAGTCATATTCCCTATGACATTAATTAACCTATTAAATGTCATTTATGACATTAACGGTCATATTCTCCTATGGCGTTTATTTTTCTATTTATATCAGTCCATTTTTAAGTCCTAATCTATACATTGTAGCTCCTTAAACACTCCCATATTACTATAATTTGATTTAATTCATGCTCGCATACATATATACATACATACATACATACATACATACATACATACATACATACATATGTATATATGTTTATAGGTATTATTTATTTATTTTCCTAATTGGAGCAACAATTCCTACTCCTAACACAATTTAAATTGTAACGGAAACTATTCAAGCATACAACAATAACACCAATTTTTATAATAATATATTTGCGTTATTTACGCAGATTCGGATGGATATATATACATATACATTTCAATTAAGTGCATTTAACGTAGTTACTATATTTTATTCTATTATTATTTCCCATTTATGTTTTGGTCTAAACTAATGACCAAAACAAACTTTTTATGTTTAATATTGTTTAAGATTCAAAATATTAAAAAATGTTAATAACTGTAGTTATTATAAATTTGCCCTAAATAATTAAAAAGAGAATATAGACATATTTCAAATCGCAAGATATAAGAAGTATATGTTTTTTGGAACGTTTTTTGTAAACTACATAAAAAACATACGTAAATTTATAGGTCCCTTCCTAATTGCTTTGTACATATTTGTTGTCGATTTAAAATAATGTCCTTTTTATTAAAAAGAACCAAAAAGGTATTTTTAAAATAACCAAATAAAACCCCAACAACATCGAACATAAACAGGCACAGTCTTTTAAACTAAATTTATATAAATCTCAAATCAACACCAAACTAAGGATTTTGAATAATGCTATAGTTTTGATAGTGGTTTTGGAATTAATTTCCAGATCTAAGGTGTATACAATAACCACAACAACCTAAATACAATTGTAGGCAATGATATAACAAACTAAATAGGCCTACAAATTCAAACCCCAACCTATTATTTCAGTTTGACAAAAATAATAAACAAATGTAATAAACTTTTAGGCATACATTTTAGATCTATTTCAAATGAACTAATCATGTAATTATAAATGTTGAATATAAATTCCCCACTAATCTGAAAGCTATCGATATTTGTATCTGAATAAATCTTTAGGCCTACCATTCCCAAAATCTTACAAATCTAGAGTTATTTCAAAACTGAGATTCTTTCATAGATCTGTAAGAAAATAGGAAAGAAGGAAGAAATGTGAATGAAAGAAAGCCTATTTGTAGCACCATCTCTTTTGCACATGAATCTGATTCTAGTCATCTTAAATCTATGCTTGCTTTGTTTATATATATCTAGATTTGATTTAGAAGAGATTTGGAAGAAAAGGAAAATGTCAAAGGTTTGTTGTTGCCTTTAGAATTGTGTACAATTGGATGGGGTCTAACCCTGTATTTATAGTGGCTTGGCCCTAAACCGTTAGATTAGCTTTAATTAAGATCCATTTATGTGTGTGTGTGTGTGTGTATATATACATGTATATACAACAAAACTGTAGTCACTACACAACCAGGTTCGACCTAGGTCGTACCAGCAGTCGACCACCCGGGTCAACTTGGTTGTGACTGGGGCATGGGTTAAGGTAATTAATTATTACTTTTTTTATATTATTCTGATTTATTTATTTTCCTTTTTTTTTGTATTTCGTCCGTTACTTCTTCATATGGACTCTGTCAGCGAAATTCCAAACATAAAAATTGACTAGAATTTCGTTACGATAGTCGAATTCTATCGTTTGCGAAAATTCCATTTTCAAAGTCTAACTAAATAACTAAATTAACTATTGTCAAAATTTTGGGTTGTTTCATAAATTTTATATTTAATTACATAGCTGTATCTAACAAATGATAACTTTCAAATAATACAGGAAAATACCTTGAAGGATAAAATGAACAAAAAATTATTCCATAAGAATAAAAGGCTAAAATTTTGTCCATAAGGACAAATTTTACTGTAAAGGAAGGAATTATAGTGGGCCCTGAATTCTTTCCTTTACACTAAAATCTGTCCTTATGGATAAAAGTTTGCCCCCTTGTCCTTATGGAATAATTTTTTGTTCATTTTGTCCTTGAGGCTAAAAATCCCCTTTTTATAAGCTTTACGAAGTACAAAATGAATATGGTAATCTTGCTAATTTACATCAATGGGCAACGCTCAGTCTTTCCCTATTAGCCAAGTACCATAGTTTGGAAGAATTCATTTAAACAGGACCAGTCTACTGATTTTGTTGGACATGAGTTGTCAAACAACCCAATACATTTATGTAGCATTGGACCAGCAAAGGAGTCGTACGCTATGCCAAGTACATATTAGCTTTATATGCAAAATTAAGAGAAGTTTGAAAAGGCATTAAAACTGTGCTGCAAAAGGGAAAGCATGAAGTACATAATTTTCTAATACAATATATATACTATAGATGTAAAACCCAAATTTTGGCGCCTCTCTCAAATCAATTTTAATTAAAAAAAAATAGGTTGAACTTAAGAAACATCATCACAAAGAAATAGTTGTATATTAACGTGTGCTATTATCAAAACAAAAGTTTGAAAAAATTGAAACATAACTTCATTTCCAATTTTTCTACCACAGTGAGTAATTATTCTAAAGCATACTTGATCCAAAAATGAAAACATATCCTTATCGAAATTGATATTGTAAAGTTTCACCTAGATTTGCATACCACAATGTTTAACATTTATTTGTATATATAGCTGAAAAGAGTGTGATATAGTACGAATGTACAGAAAACATTTTATTATTAACTGAATAATAGAAAACTTTGACGTTTAGTTAGAAATTGATGTAAGAAAACTACTTCACATATATAGCTAAAACATCCGGCATATAAAAAAATAAACAAAAAATTATCAAAGGTCAAGAGAGAAGCTTCAAATTAACTTCTACAAAGACACAACAATGGTCAATCGAGAACAACTGAAGTTTGAATTCAGGCAACATTTGAGATGGGAGATGGTAATATAAATTAATTTGGTCAAACACGCAAATAATGAAAGCAAGTTTCAAGAACACTGGTAAAAAAAAAAGGAAAAATATAGGAAAATGTAAAAGCCTCTAGAATGGAAATGAATGAGGTAGCAAGAAAATACCACGTAAGATTCAATAGAAAATAGAAAAATATCATCGAATCCACACGGCTAATTCTATTCAAACTCAACTGCCACTGCCATTAAATAGCCCTTTCCCCTCCACCTATGGCATCGGCCATTCATCCATGTGCGCGATATCCTTCTCTCACTTTTTTGGAGAATAAAGGTGCATTCGGTTTATAGTTCATAATTCTGAGTTTTTGCACATACAAAATTACGAAAGATGCACACATATCGTGAAAAATAATAATTTTACAAAATGAAGTTAACACACAAAATCAAAAATAATTTTTTATTATTTTTCATATTTAAAGAAACAGCGGAAGGACAATAATAAATTTATCCATCCACTATCCCTCTATCTTCTCCGTCACTCCGTCCGTCTTTCATCCATCACCTCCGTTATACATCAAATCTTCGCAACTTTCATAACTAACACTGAAAACTAAAAACTAAACACACAAAATAAACCAAACATTATCTAATTTTTTCCCTCTCCTGATGTCAAATCCGATCTGGGGAAATTAGGCTAAATAGATAATAGGGTACAAATCTGCAATTGGAAAAGATAAGAGGTGGCCTCATTAGCATCCCTTTTAAGTGGTTTTTGAATTTTCAAAAGTCAAACAAACTGGATTTTGATTTGAAAATAATAATCAAAAAATGATTTATTTTGCCAATCCAAATGAATTCTTAGTGATTGACTTTCAAACCTAGACTGGTTTTCATAATATAAAATAATAACTAGAACGAGGAACATACTTTGTACATGGAAAGTTCTCTGTTCATATAATGTACACTGTTAGGGGTCGTTCGCCTGACTAAAATAGTCAGGTTCGCTTATCGAGTCGTATGTGTCAATAAACCAACCTTCCATTTTAGTCAGGTTGCCGATGGATAGAACTCCATCAGTTAACGCATTTAATCCACTCCCCCTCCCCTCTATCTCCACAAATCCAAACCACCATTACTCAACCCCCTTTTTCCAATTTTTCCGATCTCGGTAATGCTATTTTTTTCAAGTAAATTTCTTTATGATTTTGCTTATTTTTTAGTTCTCCGCAACATATTTCTTTTTTAAATTTTAAACAGTTATGAAATTTTGTCTTTTCAGTAGTATGACTCACTTGTCTGATTCTGGTTTTGCTTCTGCTGCTTCTTTATCTACGCCTATTGCGAACTAGATGGATGATCGAATGACAACATTCATTGATACTTGAATCAGTAACCTAGGCCTAGGAAGAATCAACGAGTCTTTTTTAGCAGGTGTAGCAACAAAATTTAATGACAAATTCAATGGCAATTGAATGAAGATGTAGATGAAAAATAAGTAGGACAATTTGAAGCATTTTTGGAAGATATGGGATAAGTTGTTATAGCATTTAGGAGGTGAGTGGAACGTCGAGTATGATTACCTAAATGGACCCGATGACTGGTGGAACATGTTGCACAAAAAAACAATAGGTTTAGACGAAATACTTCTCTTAAATTCATTGAGCAAGATTCGATATTTGGTGCATGCACAAGAATGGGTGCTTTCCAGTATCAAATACATGCAAATTGGTGCAACGTCATACAAACAATATGAATTAAAGATGAAAATTGAGATAACACCAATTTTCGTTCATCACAACGATGCTGGAAACTTTGCCTTCAAATTCATTGATTCACAATCGAATGCCAAATTTGGTGGAACAATTGGAGCTTCCTCCAACAATGGCGAACTGCCAAAATTTTATTACAGAAAATGAACTAACTGTTTCATGTTTACAACCAGCCTATATATAGTATATACTGAAACCAACACCGATGCCACTGAAACAGAAATACAAAGAAACACCGAAACCGAAATAGAAATGCAAAGAAATCCACTTGAGCGACACCGAAACCACTTTAGCTGAAACGAATGCAAATTCACTTGAGTTGATACCGAAACCACTTGAGCCGAAATAGATGCAAAGAAATACCCATGAAGTATCGCCGATACAACGTAACTGATGCCACGTGAGCCGAAATAGAAAACTAACGCAATAAATTATTATTGATGCCGAAATAAACTACTATCGATACCGAAACGAACAATTACCGGTACCACTTAGCTCTGCTTATTATTATCGCTACCGACGCCACTTATCCGTGAGCGTTGAGCCGGAAGTGATACCACAGATCCCTGTGATGCATTGTCCTCCCTTGGATCAAAATAATTCATTTACGAATTCACAGCAATCTCTTCAACCATTGCATTCTCGTAGTATGATAACAAATGTTTGACACTGAAAACATCAGCAGTGCAAATGTGACTTAGTAGCCTCAATCGATAAGCGATGGGGTTGATCTTCTTGACAATTTCCAAGGGACCAGTCTTTCTGGTAGCTAATTTGCTATATGTACCAGCAGGAAACCGGTCTTTTGTTAGCACAATCCAAATGAAATCTCTCTCCTGAAACTCAATATGTCTACGCTTTGAATATGCAGTTTGCTTGTACATGTGATTTGCCTCAACCAAAAGTTCCTGCACAGTACGATGGAGCTCCTGTAACCCTAAGACAAGGTCAATAGTCTTTCCTTGCATTTTATCCTGACGCAACAATGGAGTTAAATCTAAGGGCCCTTTCAAAATAACCGAATATACGATCTTGAAAAGACTAAATCCGGTACTGCGATTGACAACATGGTTATGTGCAAAGTCAGCCTGGCACAACTTTGAATCCCTGCTTTTCATATTGTCAATGACGAGGCTTCTCAACAGATTTCCCAATGATCTATTCAACACCTCCATTTGTCCATTCGTTTGTGGATGGTATGCACTACTAAACTTCAATTTCGTACCCACCGACTTCCACTAGCTGATCCAAAAACGACTCAAGAACCAAGTATCATGATCTGAAACTGTCGAATTTGGTAATCCATGAAGACGATATATTTCCTAGAAGTAGAGTTGAGCAACATTCACTACATCGAATTTTTTTATGCACGCAATAAAGTAAACCATCTTAGAAAACCGATCAACAGTTATAAAATGGAATCGTTGTCTCGCTGCATCCTAGGTAAATCCATAACAAAATCCATGCTCACATCTACCAATGGTCGCAAAGGAACTGACAATGGCATATACAATCCCACATTCATTGCAGTTTCCTTTGACATTTGATAAATGTGACACCTCTGCACAAACTTTTCAACTGCATTACGCATCGAAGCCAAAAACATGAATCCAAGATCTGTTGCAGTGTACGGTCTTGACTTTATGCCCTTCACTGTGAAGTTCTTTGATTATTTTCATTCGAAGATCACATTAAGGAATGCATAGTTGATTCCCTTTGAATAGAAATCCCTGCACAATGTAAAATCTATTGCTTCCCTTTTTTATTTTTTTTCTTAAAATTTTGAGAAATAAGGATCAGAAGCCAATAACTCTGAAAGCGAGTAAAATCCCAGCACCTCAACTCTCATCATTGTCAAAAGATTACTACTTCGGCTTAGAGCATCTGCTACCTTATTTGTAACTCCAGCTTTATGTTTCACTACAAACATGAACTGCTACAGATAGGCAATCCATGAAGCATGTCTAGTTGCTACTTTGTCTTGGTCCTGGAGATGTTTCAAAGCTTCATGATCCATGAACAAAACAAATTCCTTATGAAAAAGATAGTTTCTCCAATGTTTGATGGCATGAACCATAACATAAAACTCAACATCATAAGTGTTGTATCTCATCTTTTCCCAGACAATTCTTCACTAAAATAAGCAATAGATCATCCTTTCTGACTCAAAACTCCTCCAGTCTCAACTTTTGAAGCACCGATTTGAAGTTCAGGTGGTTGATAAAAATATGGAAGTACTAGAATGGGTGCCGAAGTTAAAAGATTCTTAATAAGCTCAAAAGTATGTTTACCTTCTCAGTCCATATAAACTGTTGCCTTTTCGTACAATCTGTCACTAGAGCCATAATACAACTGAAATGCGGAATGAAACCATTGATAAAAGAAGCCAAGCCATCGAAACTTCGAACTTTTGAGATAGTATTCGGTTGAAGCCAATCTATGATAGTCTACTTACGTTGAAAAAACTACTGCAAATACTTTGCAAAAGTATTGGTAACAGATATGTACAATACCTTTCAGTTCACCCGAGTCTAGATTAATCTGTTTCCTAGAAATATTTTAAAACTAGTTAAGTTTCAGTATTACAAGTTTGAAGCTTAAAATAGTGTAATTAGTGAGAAATGGCCTAAAAACCATGTTAATAAGGTTACTTAACTCACATAAGTCTTAAGTAGCCACTATTTACTCTAATTAGGCTAATGAGGCCAATTAACATCATGATTAGGGATAAAATACTCTGGACTATGTGTATTCGTCTTCCCATAGGCATTCACCTTCTTCTTAATATATACTACAAAAGAAAAATAGTAATTCCCCAGCTGAAATCCACTTCTAAACTCCAAAACTCAATCAAATTCTAAAATTTAATAGAGAAATTAGATAATATAGGTAATATATCCAAAACTATATATTTATCTCAATTCTATTTCAGGTTTGTAAAATCATTTTACTGTATGTTGAAACCTTCTTGCATGTGTCTGTAATAGCTTATACAGGTGTTGTAACTTCAACTTGAACCTTTAAGTTTTGCTTTTGCTCCAAATTTCTTGCTATCAAGCTCTAAATCACTTTTTGGAAATCTAAGGTGAGTTTATCTCACTTACGCAAACTTTTAGAAGCTCGGTATATGCTTGAATTTGAATAATTGTCTGAGAAGTACGTAATTATAGTAACTTGTTTTCATTGATTTTGAGTCACCGCAAATTTGTGTTTGGGTTCATGTTTGAAGCTATGTAACTCATTAGTTACATGCCGAAATCTTGCTAAATTGCTTTTGTTATGTAATATAAATATTTGGATGTATGCATGCTTGAATTTGAGCCAAGATATCATCGTTTATTGATCAGAATCTGCTCAGAAAATTGGACGCTACAGAGGTGAACATTGCCTGGGAAAATGCATCCCAGGGGTCGACCTGGACCCATGGAGGGTTGACACAAGGATCAACCTGTGTCAAAGCAAGTTAGACCCTAGGCAAACAAATTTGTTTCCCAGGTTGCACCTTGTTTTATGATGTTCTGGGTGTTTTTTCATGACTCTGGTGATAAATTCAAGTATGTTTTCCAAGTGTTATCATGCCACTTCCAAGTGATTTCAAAGCCATGATTCTTGAGTTTGTTTTAGCTTGCTTCTATAATGAAGAAGCCTAAACTAGCCTAAATCCATAGTTGAAAATTGATGAATTTTTCGATAAATTTCCTATATTGTTTTCAATGTGAAATCTGAGTCCACTTGCACGTATTTTTAAACTGTTTTAAAAAGTGTAACATATATAGATATAAGGATTCCATTAAGAAAAAATACTTTTCAATGCAATTTTATATATGAGTAATTTTTAAAGAAACTAGTGATTTTTGAATATTTTCCCGAATCAATTTAAACCCCGATATTCCAAAGTATATTTTCCTATAAAAACTCACATGTTTTGCACCCTTCGAGAAGGTGAGGTTGTGATTTAAACGATTTAGTAAACTAAGCGGTATGAGACACATAGGTTTATTATATCGGTTAATTCTATACTATTCTATTCGAAGCTACTATTATCTAATATGGAACTGACTTGCGGCGAGTAAATCAATAGTGAGAACACAGGGTATGGGATGCACAGTTACTACTATTTGGGTTACTGGCTAGGAGTTTGTGACACATTTTGTGGTATCACTAGTATTAGACCTTCGGGTCAATCTGTGACATTATGACTTTCGGGTCATTTGAGGAATTTGAGACATTTATGAACTTCGGGTCATCTGAGGCATTTTATGACTATCTGGTCCTCTTAGGAAGGCACCTGTTACATACATACATACATATATAATTATATGGCTTTAGGTCGTCTGAGGTTCGCACATACGATATAGCCTCGGGTTGGCAATCAGAGTTTTGGTTCCAAATTTGTGCTATTTTTTGAATTTTTAGTTTTTCTATTATGATTTCACCATTCTTGGGGATGACTGTTATTACACACACATGTGTGTGTATATATATATATATATATATGTATATATGTATATATGTATATAACTTAGAGCTATCTAAGAATCTATGTATATATGGTGATTTCATTTTTGAGATTTTGAACTCTTGATTGAGTTCTCGAGTCTCTGTGATTTTTTGATACTTATTGTTTTATTCTTGAGATTTCATAAGAGTTATATTCTATGTAGTTTTTATTAAATGAAAAATCTATGTTAATATAGTTTTCTTTCATGAGTAAAACCTTAGCATGGTTCTATGCATTTATACATGCAATCCGAGGGAATTTGTGTTTATATCATTCCTTTGTGTTTATATTATTCCTTTATGATTTGAAGGAACGTTTCCCTAAAGGGAATTTATATCTTCTACATTATGTACTGATCATCTTTTTCAAGTTAGACTGATCTGTGTATTTACTACTTGGGTCTGACCGAGTTTCATTTTAGGTCATTTGGCTCTTGCTTAAACGTTCTTCTTTGGACTTCATTGTTAACCCTTTTGGGTCATATGCATAGTTTTTAAGTATCTCATCCTGTAATTCATATCGTAACATGGTTATGTACATATTCTTTCGTGGAATTTGATGTGTATATATATATATGCATATATATATATATATATATATATATATATATATATTTGTGTGTGTGCGCGTGCGCGTGTGTTGTGGTTTATATAACCACTAATGTGTAGCACTATATATTGTACATTATGTGTATATATGTCTATGTTTGCTGTTCTGTGATATGTGCTTATTATTTATATTGTGTTTATTCTGAATTGATCTTGTAGTCATCGTAGTATTGGACGAAAGAAGAATTAAGTTGTCGAACCACTAAGGAAGAGAAAATAAATAAATATAGCCATTTATCAACATATTTAATACAAGATTACAGATGGTCGCTCCTAACTAAAACTATTCTCCTTATTAACAGACGACGTTACCCATTAATGCTCTTTGTTAATATAGGTATCAGGATGGTGCGTCACAAATTGGTATCAAAACCGAATTCATAACAAAATGTGATAAACACATAACAATATACATACTATAGTACATCGATGTATAATACCAATGCAGACACCATTCCTAATCGAAGTCGTTCCTAATCTTTTCCTTAAATTTTCATGTCCTTTGAGGGTAGATAAGTGGAATACAAATGTATATTTTAAAATTCCTTAGTATTCCTTTTGTAATGAATTCAACTGATAATAATATCCCATTGAATAATCCAATATTTTCTTTTAACTTTTCAACTGATATATGGAAACGATAATGAGCGCCCTTCAGATGTTGAGTCGTCCAGTAGATCACATCCTGAATGCTTCTATATATCTACAGACCAGATTCATGAGCTTATTAGGTGCACATAGCCTCCATCTCCTCGCTGTTCTTGTCCTTTGCGCAAACCTGTACTTGGGTGTATGTGCAATGACTTCATTCATCTCAGAAGCAAGCTCTTTTAAGGCTCCAAGTCAATCCACAATATTCCAACTTGTCACCAGAATGTTTTAGACCATCTCAACATTCTTGCAGCATCGATCATGCTACAAGATAATGTGCTAGATTGGTATGAATTGTTAGTGGAAGATGTTGATGAGTCCACCTTGGAGTGGAAGCAATTCAAAAAGAGATTTCAGCTTAAATTTGTGCTCGAGTCCAAGAAGGAAATCCCAGCTCGTCGCTTCCTTGATCTTAATCAATGGAAGTCAATCATGTCCGAGTATGTCACTTTATTTGAGGCCTTATTCAAATATTGCCTAAGCATATTTGCACTTCATACAAAAAGAATCTTAAATTCGTAAAGCCTCAAGAAATATCTTAAGAAATCTCTCACGTTGCAACTTAAGTTGAACTTCAAGGAGCTAAAAGATGCAGCACTTCATCTCCAAGTCGAGAATGAAAGGAGAGTGGAGACGAATCCGAGGTTCGGAAAAATCCAAACAAAAAGCATTTTCCTTTTCACAAGTGAAATTCATTTCAACAAAATAAGAAGAAGAAGCTGAGAGACTCTAGTTCTTAACCTCATGTATCATCCCATTCGACCTCAATGATAGGATGTTACAATTATGGTTCGCATGATCATTTTTCTAGAGAATGTCCTAAATCCCTTAGGCACCAATACGGCAATCAAGAAGGACATTTTCTTTCTTCGTGTCCAGAGAGGAAAAAGGGGTTTAGTACACGAAATATCAATGTAGAGAAAGGTTATAGTGGTTCATCACAGCCCCAAGGTATATATCCATCTATCCAAGAGGGTTCCTTGTTATTCCATGATCAAATAATTTGTGTTTTATTCGATATGGGTGCGTTGCATTCATTCGTACCAAAAGAACTCGCTTATGCTTTACCTTAGATGTTGTATGTTTGGTGACTTCACTACGGATTGTGAATCCTATCATAACTCAAATCATTTATTATTATTTATCATAATTTATTCCTATTTTTAATAATTTAAAAACAACTCATTTCTTTAAAATTCAATTTTGGGTCATTAATGACAATAGCGCTGTTTTTATTCAAATTTGATTTGAACTTATTCCAAAGTCTAACCATTGTAATTTAAAACTTTACACTTCATTCGAAAGCTCTTTTCATTTCGAGCCAACCGTTTTTTGTTTTGAGAAAATCCGAGGGTCAAATCTCCTGGTACGTTAACTTGAAGTCATTGGTCGAAATTCGCGAACTACCGCGACTAGTTCTACTCAAACCAAACTTCTATCATAATTGAAATCCAATAAATTACTTTTAAAATAGTTTATTAACTATATAATAACTTTTGAAAAGTATATTTCCAATTTCTAACTTTATGATCTACTGATCAACGTGGATGATGTTTTTAGGTTTGCTGTGGCTTTCGCTCTTTATTTTATGTACAGATGTCTGTATTCTATATTTATGTTGCTTGAACTTTAAGGATTGTACCTTAATCCCAAACAACTATTTTTTGGCTATCGATCTGGTTTTGTTGATCGAATATGTTTAATATTTATGCTTATTAATCGACTGTGCAGTACCACGCTGCACATCCGTTTCCTCTAAAAAAAAATCTAACCTTATTTTCAAATATTCCTTTATTTAAAAATTATAATATTATTTAAATTATTAAAGTAATATTATTTTTTCAAACTTTATCTTTTGAAATCCAAATTTTCCTAACATTCATTATAAAAATAAATAAGGTAGTTTGGATAATAAAATCAAGTTAAAACCCTTTCGGGATATCCAAAGAGAACTTCACTTTTCAAAGTTACTATTCACTTTTAAAATAAAATTTAAAACATGCCTTAATTTCTTGAAATCCTCTTCAAAAACATTTCCAATCTTTACGAAAACTATTCGTAATTATTTAAACTATCTTTTCAAATCGTTTCGAATTTAAAATTCAAACTTTTATTTTTCGCTTAATATTTTATTAATAAAATTTTCAATTTAATTCCAATTGGGAATAAAATCCAATCAACTACCATATAATTCAACTTATATGGGATACGTCGTCAATACTCAATCAACGTTTGTCAATCATCAACTAACATATCATGGCATTGTCAGCCTAACTGTCGAGGTTATCAACACTTAGACACTATTCCAAACCATTTTTTAATCAAAATATTAACTGTCGTTAATAACTGATTTGCTATCATTCGCTAGCCAATTCATATCAAAACACATCAACATACAGTACATAAAATTATTTACCTATGTCATGTTTATATTGATAAAAGTCACGCCAATATAAATAAATGTTACTATTTGTTCCATGTAATTGTTATTTAAGTAATAGTTTCAACTACCTTCTCACTACGTATGTGTGTGTATGTGTGTATCATTTTGGATACTATAAATTATCTAACCCTACTACTAACTACTTAACCACAGAGCAACCCAAACAGTAATGTCCCGTATTTTTACGGTATTATAATTAATTAATTTAATTATTTATATAGTAATTTAGAGAGTTAAATGGTCATTTAATTAAATAATATTGAATATTTAATTAATATAAATAATAGAATAATATATTTAATTTCGAAATAGTCGGAATTAGTGAATTGACAATATAATGTGAACTGGACAATTTAAAATATTTAAATCAGCTTAGGATTGAATTAGAATGACGAATATATTTAAATAACGACAGTTTGAACGTATAATTATATTATCACTACAACAAAACAGTCCTTTTACAATGGGCAAAAACCGTTGTTATAGGCTTTTCACAACGGGCTTTAGCCCGTCTGAATATGAGCCGTCGTAATAGATCCTTCCAAGTTTACAACGGTCATTGACTGTCGTAAACACCCGTTGTAATAACGTGTCTCTATCACGTGCACAGACTCTATGACAATGTCTATAAACCCGTTGTAATAGCTGATTAATTACAAGCAGCTTCTACCCGTTGTAATACAGTATATTACAATAGTCATCGACCGTGGTAATATACTAGTTGGTAAACTGTCTACAATAGCATATAACAACAGGTTTTGCCCGTTGTGAAATTACAACAGTCTTCAACCGTGGTAATATACTACTTCGTAGACTGTCTACAATATCATATAACAACAGGGTTTGCCCGTTGCGAAATATTAGATTTATATATACACCTGATACCATATTGATTCATAATAATAATATTTATATTTTAACATGCTGATACAACACATAATAAAAGACTAAAGCAAAAGTCTTAAAATTCCAACACGTTTCAAAAAGTTAGATAAGTTTACATCCAATCCAAAAGATTTAGATAAGTTTACATCCGATCCAAAAGATTTAGATAAGTTTACATACCAAAAGATTTAGATAAGTAGCAGCCACCTAGTTCTAAGTTCTAACATAATTACATAACTAGTTTCATAAGTACCAACACTAGACCAAGGAAATGTAATCTTTGTGCCACGCGACGGTAAATCCAACGGCCTGTCCGATAGTCGACATCTCTGAATTTGGCCTAAACAAAAAAGTTTCCGGTTCCACCGCTACATTCACACATATCTTCCAAGCATCAGCTCCAAGCTTTTTGAAATGTACCAAAGCATCGGGATCGGTACTTGCTATCGTCCCCTCTACAACTATGTTTTTCTCCCAACCTAATAGATTGCACTTTTTGTTCACCAAACCGTCCATAGTAACCCGATCCCGTCGATCTTGAGCCTGCATACTGTTACTAGCACGGTGTGACTGCAAAAAAAAAAAAAAAAAAAAAAAAATTGTTACCCAAATGCAGAAAGAATATATTGCTGTAATCTTACAGCATTGCTAACCAAATGCAGAAAAAATTGTTAACCAAATACATCATTCGGAACTTATTATACAGCATTGTTGTAGCCTGTAACCCTACAGCATTGCACCAATTCTGATAATATTTTTGAATACAAATAGTAATTGCTGTTAACCAAATGTAGAAAGTAATGCATAAAATTTGAAATATTTTTCTCACTATGAAAATGTTAACCATTGCTTCCAGTGAAAATCAGACAGCAAAATTAGTCGACCTGAAATCCTAGTGTATATTTGATCATGTATAAGCCAACTACCTGAGTTTAAGTGATAATATTAGTGCTGTGTGCAATGGCCTTGTTAAGGATGATGCTGTTAGCAATAAAGAGATTCCAGTTAGTGTCAAGAATGTGAATGTGAGTGAGAAAGTTAATTCTGGTACCCTAACTAATTAAGAAGAAATTTAGTTAGAAGAAAGTGATGAAAAGAAAGAAAAGTGTTGTTCTTCCCAAAAGCCAGAGCAGGAATGATAAGGCAAATATTGAGAAAAATGGAATTGTTGAGAACTAGGTTCAACATTTTGGTTGTTCTAGCAGTTACTTAGGCAATAAGTTTGGTTTTCTCGCCCCTAGTGATGAAGGAAATGAACGGATCGATTCATATCGATAAAGAAAATGAGGAAGGAGAGATTTGTAAAATAAATGACATGCTCACTAAAGCTTTCTCTTTCTCCGAAAACTTAGGAGTTAGCAAAGAAAAACAAGTTGTTAATGTAGTTTGTTTAGGCACCAATGCCACTGAAACTGCAGTGCAACTTGATTGCATTCGTCCAGTGCAACATGAAGGTGGTTCGGATGTGACTCCTCAATTGGTTATGACTCCAGTGAACGAGTATGACCAGCGCGTTGCTAAGACAACTGCTGTAACTCCTCAACTGGTTACTAAAATTACAACTGCAAACAAGTCTCCACTATCGAGTGCTTTTATGTATTCCAAGTAATTAAAGGAATATGAGGAAGTTTTATTGTGTATATGATCAAAAGGACTAACAGGCTGACGCATGCTGAGAATTACCAAATGGTAATACTACTACTACTACTCTCCAGCTTATATACAGTTGCTCAACAACGGCACGTCAACAGTTTTTATATATTAACACTACTACTCTCAACAACGGTCAGCTACTCGTCCAGTTCTGATCGAAGAATTCAAAAACAGGTGAGATTACGCTAATACGATCAACCCTGTTTATGGAATTACAGAAAGGTTATGTGTGAACCTTGGTAAAGTATTAATAGAATCGAAATCTTTAAAAACATGGAATCAATAGGTTTTATATATTAACACTACTACTCTCAACAATGGTCAGCTACTCTTCCAGTTCTGATCGAAGAATTCAAAAACAGGTGAGATTACGCTAATACGATCAACCCTACTTATGGAATTATAGAAAGGTTATGTGTGAACCATGGTAAAGTATTAACAAAATCGAAATCTTTAGAAACATGGAATCACAATACTTCTAAGTATTATATACTAATATGGTTTTTAAAATAAAAATAAAAATCCAGTTTTATATTCTAACCTGAGGTGTATGAGCCTGAGGAATCTCCTTATCCGCCACAGTATCATTTTTTCTCTGTAAAAGTACAAGAGATGACTTGGTAATTCATAAGCACATAATACATATTTGTTAACAAATAACTAATTAACTGTAAACTTACCGTCATGACGATATTAGTCAGCTCTTCTACTTTAGCGGTCAAATGAGTTACTTGATTTTTCAATGCAATCACCGTTTTTGAATTACTTGCATAAGCACCAATTTGAGATGGTACGACACCAAAACCTAGTCCTCTCACCCTTCCCCTATGTTCATTTCCAAAAATATGTGACACTCCATCCCCACTCATTGATGTTGTTCCATTTGAGCTCTGAGCACCACTGTGCTGTTTTATCTTAGCCTACAAATTAAATTTTAAGTTATATGAGGACTGTTCCTTAATATTCTTCTGAAGAAATGGTTAACATTGTATTATGCAATACTGCAACAACCAGATAACCAAGTGCTTTAACTTACCTTTACAATATATGATTTTCAAACTTGCAAAATTGAATTTGGAGCATTTTAAGATTAGAGTTCCATGGTTTAATTAATAGTATACCGATGTATTTTGTGTAGGTGACCACATCGCATAAAAATGCATGCATCTTCAATAGTTAAAAAATCAAGTTCAGTCCTCCGATTTCAATGCACAATTGAAGACAAGTGCGTTAGATTATATGTCCGTAAATATGCCGGATTTCCCCTCGGCACGCCGGATTTCAGGCCATCCCGGTCCGGTTCCGGCGATGACCGGGGCTGAATTCGCAGAAAATTCCGTTTCGGTACCGAAGCCCAAAAAGAAAAAAAACAAAGAAGAAAAGAAATCTAAACCCATAAACGAACAAGCCACAGCAAGGAAGAAATTAAAGCAACATGCAGAAAGAAGCGCCAGAGAAAGAAGCCGCAGCGTAGAAGAAAGAAGCTGCAGCACAGAAGAAGCGGCTTTTATTTAGGGTTTCTCTTTGGATTTTGTATATTATTTATGAGTACTGTTAAAGGGACTCCATTTTAAGTTAAGGGGGGTTACATTTTTTAATTATTGAACAATTGTTAAGGGGAGGACAAAATAAATTAGCCCCCCCTTAAATATGCATATAAAAATTCCCAAGCTAACCCTATAATCCTTTAGAATGTATACCTTAAAACATAAACCCTAAGTAATGAATGAAAATTAATTTGGATATGAAATAATTAATGGATATAGTGAAGTTAATGGAGACTCAGGAAAGTTGCGTTGTTGCATCGGATCACGGGAGTTCCTATTGGGATAGGATGAATTTTGATTATTTGTACCGCGTTGAATACATTGATCGACTATATTATTTTTCATTGAATATCATAGTTTATATGAAATAAGTATTGTACAGTTTGATCCTGCAACTGGACCGTGATATTTGATCCTTCAATTTGATCAAAAATTTTAACGGGAATACTAATTGACATATGCAGTGATGATTCAACGTCAATTAGCTCGCCCGCAGTCATATAATCGTTGATCAATATATATTTCGGTAGTCGCACACTGTTTCATTTACCCGGGATTATTGTCATATGGCAACAAGATATTCAGCATTAGACCATTGAGAAATTACAGTAAATTCATCAGGATACGACTACGACCGAATTCAATTTGGCAGTTTTTTACACGTAGTGTGCTGCCATGATTTTGAACACTTAATTGTTGCAGTTTGACCGCATTATGTTATAAGGCTTGTACCTCCTTCATAATCGTACTATTTTCTTGGTTTTGAATTACTATTATGTAGCAGTATTTGAATCTTCATCTTTATAAATGCGCGTTCAAGTGTCAAACTATAATATTATATACATCTGCATTTCTCTTAAAATGTATATTTACTTGAATTAAATGGACCGTGCTTGTTATTTTTTCTCCCTTTAGCTTGAGTTACCAACTGTTTCTTGGGATGATTGTTCCATACATCCTTCGATACTTGGTCTATTAAAATTGCATCCATTGGGTAGGTGGAGTTACTTGTTTTGTTCTTATTTTAGGATTTTCCGTGATATTGTCAAGGTAAGTTTTTGTCTTGCTATTAATTTAACATATCACATGATATTTGCATAGCAGGCCTACATGGAGGACTTAATTATGCTGAAAATTATTAAAATGAGACATATAGGTAATAATAATAGGATTTAGTGTACAATTTCTTCTAATTTAAAGGAGATTTTCAACAAAATGAAGTCCTATTGTTCAAATTATTTTGCAGGAAATCAAAATGTTTTAGCATAAAAAATATTAATAATATATCGCTGGATTCAAGTTACATGCACCAATGATATTGTTTTCCATCGTTTTATGATTGTACCAGTTTACCAAGATTGAAGGGCTTGGAGGAAGGTAAACAGTATCGTGAGGCTATTTTCTTATTTTATTTTCTAGCCAGCAAAAATCTGAGTACGAAATGATGTACAAGTCATTTGACTTTCAAATCATAACTACTATGTTCAATTGAATGAATGTAATACGGTAATGAACCACCGTCTGGGTAAGCCATGCAGAAGAAACAAAGACCCAAATGTATACAGTTTCAGCGTTCAAACATTTTTTTTATTCGCAACGTGGTAGGATCGAACTGAAATTAATTTTAATGGTTAGGGACGCAAGGGTACTTTAGTATGTATTTCAGTTTAGTTTAAAAATTGCAAACCCCCCCCCCCCCCCCCCGTAACAATAAAATAATAGGATGGAGTCCCCTTAAATTTATCCCTCCCTTAACAAAAAATGGAGTCCCTTTAACAATCCCCTTATTTAATTTAGCCGATTGTTTGAGCAATTTCTGAGCGTAGTATTTTATCTTTTAATAGTATCTCAGCTGATTGTTAGCGACAAATCTGGATGCGTTAAAACGAAAATTTTGGAAAGCAACTAACGGAAAATGTTATGTTATATGCACATTTTTGTATCAAAACATACATTTTCTACAGAATTTAAGATAAATTAAGAAAGAAAAAGTATCGGAATTGAAACAGGATCACTGAGTTTTTCAGAATGAAACTGAAATATCAAAATTTCTCAATGATCGAAATGAAAACGAAAATCGAAAGTCTAAACCTTGATTAGTAGTACATATTTATTTGCGTATTTGTAAAAAAAATTCCGGAATCATCAAACCGGAATTTCCGGAACGGAACCGAACTTTTAATATTTTTACGCGACCAGAACGGAACCAGAAACCAGGATTTCGAACCTTGAATGGGAGTAAAAATAGATCCAGCGAAATATTTGATAATAAATAAAAAACTTACAATGCAATCGGCAACAACGGAGTTCGGTGGGTCTCCATTTTTTTTGGTATGGGCTTTGCACCATAGCTCATCCCTGCTAATATTTGTTATTCCAGATTCATTTTTCTGCAAATAACAATGGTAAGAAGGAAGAACCAAAGGAAAAAAAAGATAATATTGATATAAATGTACATGAATTTCTTACCATATCCTCTTCTAATCTCGCATAACCTTTCTGCTCATTGTATGTGGAATTTTGTTTTTATCTCTCAATGCTTTGTATTTTTTGCTAATTTCCTACATCGGAGAAATTCATTCATAAACTATAATTTACCTTTTAATTTATAATGAATAAAATACAACTTTTATTACCCTAAATTTCTCTGATAGTTTTTCCTTAACAAAGTCGTTCCACTCTTGAACATCTTCTGTAGTATCCGGTTTTAGCATCGCCAATTTAGCGGAAGAGTCAGAACACATAGAAGCTGCTTTAATAGCGGAAACTAATTTTGACTTCGCCTCTCTCCATCGTACTCTCACCATCTGAAGCAACAGATCCTTATATGCTTCATCCACCACAAATCTTGACTGCACAACAAACAATTATTAATTTTTAGCCAACAATTATTAATTTTTAGTCAACAGCTATTATATATATTGGAAACAGAAATAAGAACATTTCAGCTCTTACCTAATACAAGATTAGTTGACAGGCAAATCATAAAGTAATTTTTGAGGAATTATGATGGATAAACCATTGGAATGAAATGAAGTAAAAAAAAAACTAAATGCACAAATCAAAATCATACCTGAATACAAGTCCATACATCTTTCTTTAAGTTTATGTCAACCTTTTTCCACTCTGAAATGGTCAAAGGTATCATCTCCCTTGCTAAGGTACCAAGATACGATGATAAGTGTTTAGAGTTGGAGCCTATTGGTTGACCACGATCGTTGAATATAACTTCGGCCCTCTCATTCGGCGTCAAAGAAAAAAATTTCATCATCGTCCTCCCTCTTTTTTTCCTTGCCGTCTCTTGTTGGATACCATCATTAGAATTTGGATTGTTCAAGGCAACCATGGCGTTGGGTGGATCTATGTTTGTGGGGGTGATATTTGTAGATCCGATTGAATTAGGGCCAGGATTGAGATTTGGAGAGTGAATATTTTCGGGTGGAGGCTACATTTCCTTACGCTTCCGAGGGGATGTTCTAACCCGATTGAGATTTGGAGAGTGAATATTATTGGGTTGAGGCTGCACTTCATTATGCTTGCGAGGGGATCTTCTAACCGGATTGGGATTCGGAGACTGAATATTATCGGGTAGAGGCTGCATTTCAGTACGCTTCCGAGGAGATCCTCTAACATTGCTGTTTAAACTTTGAAAAGCAACATCAGCACATCTTTTTTCATTGATTTTCACACCAGTAGTCTTATCTTTTACATGTGAAGTTGCAACTGCAGCTAGAGATTGCCTCTTTAAATATCTCATTGCTACCTTTGATATCTGAAATTAGCATACACAATCAACATAAATTCCAGTACAGTTCTGAAATGTTTGTATAGGTTTGATGGGTTATTGAGTTAGTTAAGTTAAACTGTGTAGCATAATAAACTGTGCAGCATACTAAAGTAGGATACAAGGTAATTTTTAGCAAAGATTTAGGAAAAATTTATAGTCCAACCATTAGCAAACTAGATATATGAAAGTGATGAAGTGCTCCTCGTCACGTCTACAATGGGTTAAAAGAATATTTTAGTGCCAAAATTTAATGGTAATCCGGGCGTGTTCTTAACATAAATGACAAACATATATCAGATAAAGGTCTGATAGTTGAATAAAAGGAAACAAAAGCGACAGTTGGAAAAAAGGTAATAGAAGCGACACAAAATTTACATATGTATTTAGCACAGAACAACGACACAAAATTATTAGACATAGGAATTATTAGCACAGAACATCGTTTTTGTTTGAGAAGGGAATTTCAATTTCTGTTGTTTGAAATACATAAGCGATATAATTATTAGACATAGGAATTTCTTGGCTTATTTGCATAAAATTCTATAATTTGGTGCCATGCACCACATATAATTCTATGTATTGTACCACTGAAACATTATTCAGCTGTTTTATATAAATGTTGTACCATGTTCAAACTTAACCACAAAAACAATGCATGTATATAAAATAAGAAGCCAGATGAAGAAAATGGAATGTGATATTCCATAAGGCCCAAATTCAAAATCGAACTGTACAAATCACAACCAAGCAATCTGTCCTATTGTTAGGAAAGTTACAGTATTCCCGAGGAATGCACATTTATTTACTAGTGATACAAGGAATGCACATTTAGTTACAGTATATATTTGGTATTAAAATTCTACATATGCTGAGTGGTGTATTAGAATCGCAATATAGCTTGAGTTTTAGTTTTTTTGTAATCTATTTATGAAGGAAAAAAAAGGAATTTAAGTTATAAGCTGAAATTCTATGCAGACCATGAATCATGAAGCAGACATAAATTTATGTCTATGAACCATGAACCTTGAATAATGAATCAAGATGCCCACTGATTTGATTAAAGAAGTGGATGTATATGGATATGAACAATGGAAAGTTTTTAATTTTATTTTCAACAGTTGTTCTAGTGGTACAGTGATAAACAGCCCAATTTCGATGATAAATAGCGCAATTTCGATGATAAATAGCCCAGTAATATTTGATTGGTATTTGATAAAACAAAATAATACAGTGTTGATAAGCATGTAACTATGTAAGCAAAGTTTATATAGTTGTCATTAGTTATGTAAGCAGAAGTATCTCCTTCTCAAGAGCAAAATAATACTAGTGATATAAGCAATGCCTATCACTTAAATGGTTTGAAAACTAAAACCAACATCGCGCATTAATGAAAGGCAAAAGCAAGCACGACCAACTCAAGCACACATGCTAATCTTACCACTAATCACGGCTCTAAATCATTACGAGTTTTTCTAAGAAAACCAAATCCGATAGCTGCTTCTTCTTCTTCTTCTTCGTATAATACAACGCAAAAATAACATTGTATCCTCCCTGTTAGATTATTAACTGTCTGTAATTACTTATTGATGTCTGGAAGCTCTTTACTTTGAAGCAAATCCATTACAGAGGCAGGTTTTTTTCTTGTTAATTTATACTGCGCTTGATTTATAGTTAAATTATGTTACGATCGTTTATTTTTGTTTTCATTGTTTCGTAATCGCATCTAAATGTGGCTAATAACAGGTAAATTGGTACGAAGGAAATTCAGATTAAAGGCTGAATAATGCTATTTCGTCCAGTCAATTAAATGTTTGATTATTTTTGAGCCTTAACCTAATTATACATTGCCTTAGGTTATCTCGAGTCAAAATTGTATCAAATGCTAAAAACTTTGATGAATTTGTTCATATTACCTAATAAACACTAGATACAAGATTAGTTCTACATGACCAAAGTGTCAACAGTTAAATGCCTAACCAAGTATGGATAAGGAGGTCATGCTGATTGGGTAAATATGCATCTAAAGAAATCTCACTTATACATAATTAATTTTCATTTTTGATCAACGGTTTGTTCTTGTGACTGAAAAAACAAGTGTCTAAAAGTACCAAATAAAACATATGCATACTTAAGTAAACTGCATAATTATATTCATAATCATAACGCACACATGGACATTAGAAACATATGCATACTTATGTAAGCTGTCTTAACTTTACTGCACATATAGGGCCAAAACATAACAGAAAATTATGAAAATAGAAGTGCAAAGTACCTCTCCTTGATCTTGCACCATTTTACCCACAGATGTTTCAAGTTCAACTATCTTCGACTAAGGGAGAAACCTGAAAAAAAAAATCATAATATACATAAATAATTAGAACATCATACTAATTAGTCATTATTGCAAAATATGAAAATCCTAACATACAATAGCAATACCCGCAAAAGAAAGTTTAACTTTTTTCCCCAAAATTAAAATCAAAATTCATGGTCAATAATGCATGATTAATTAATATGACTATGCATAGCCTATGTATAATTACCCTCTTTAAAATTATAAATATGTGTAATGAAAATATCAATAAAGTGTGCTTATATCATACCAAAATACCGTCACAATCCTTCCTTATATAACTTTCGTCCCCATCATCGACATCTCTATCATCAAGTAGTGACTCATCTACCGGTTTGCTAGTTGACTCATCCTTCTCATCAAAGCTTTCCAACTCATGGAAACCTCTAGCGGGTGCTCTTAGCACAACATACCAATTTGAAGAACTACTTTCTCTAAAAAAAACACTTGTATGGCTTGTGTCGCCAAGATGAAAGGGTCGTTTGCAAATTGATTTTGAAATTGATGTAAATTGACTAACGTGAATCCATCTTCGACCTTAACTCCACGGTCAATATTTGCCCAATCACACTTAAACAAGGCAATTTGAAACTGGCGATAGTCAAACAATAAAATCTCATGCAAAACACCATAGTATGGTATTTTCTCAATGGATCCATCTATGCGAACAATACTTGCCTCAATTGAAACACCACTATTTTGTGTAGATTTATCATTGTCTTTAGTATGAAAACGGCGACCATTAATTATATAGCCAGTATAAGAAATTACTTGATGACGAGGTCCATGTGAAAGCCAATTTATTAGTTCACTAACATCAGATGTTTTTCTATCATCTTGAACCTGAAAAAGCATAATGTTATACATAAAGACTAATTACAATAACATATACTTCTATGCCGAACTTATCCATCCTAAAAGATATAACATTGCCAACCTTTTTTTTAAACCAATTACTAAAAGTCTCTGAATGCAACTTTGAAAGTTCCAAATCATCCCGTGAAAGCCAAGGATGCAAACGTTTCAGCTCCTCATTGTGCATCCTATATACGTAATCATACAAGTCAATCTAATTTATTTCATATAAAATAATTGAATTAAACTTGTGCTTACTTTACATAAGGCTCTACTTCCTCGATGTTAAACAACACATATCGATGAGCAACATCAATCACCTCCTTATTGAGTACCATAGGATTTCCTTTAGAAATAGGACGCCCCTCGAGCATGGAATCACTTCGTTCCACCTCATTTCTATTTTTTCTTTGTCCAATTTCTAATGCACCATTAATATAGCCAGCACAATACTTCATGCATTCATCAGCAGAATAACGCTCAACTATGCAGCCTTCAGGCCATGCTTGATTTTTAACATACCCCTTTAGTGTTTTCATGTATCTATAATCAAGATGCGTAAGTAAAATATTTTAACAAGCACATATGTTATCAACTACTATACGTACTAATTTCAAATTTTACCTTTCGAATGGATACATCCACCGATATTGTACCGGCCCACAAATTCTAGCTTCCCTTGATAAATGTATTGTTAAGTGAATCATGATGTCGAAAAATGAAGGAGGAAAAAATCTCTCAAGATCGCATAGTGTTAATGCGATTTGATTCTCGATGGATTCTAATTTATCTTTATCAAGCACTCTTTGACAAATGTCGTTGTAAAAAGAACATAGTCGTAGTAATGCATTCCTTGTCCCATTAGGCAGAAGTCCTCTCAGTGATACAGACAATAGTTGTTGTATCAAAACATGATAATCATGAGACTTAAGATTTGAAATTTTGTTTTCTTTAGCAAAATATTTCCCAATGTTTGAGCTATACCCATCGGGTACTTTCAAATTCTTCATTCTATTGAAAAAGATCTCCTTTTCTTGATCAGTCAAGGTGCATAGGGCGGCTGGAAGTAATGCTTTGCTTCCCATCTCTATAGGATGTAACTTCTTCCTAATACCCAATACTTCTAGATCTTTACGTGAATTAATGCCATCTTTTGATTTTCCTTTAATATCAAGTAATGTACCAAGAATACTTTCACCAATATTTTTTTCAACGTGCATTACATCTAGATTGTGACGCAAAGGAAGTACCTAAGAAAATCAAAAATAAATTATAACTAATTAATAATAAAATAACGATTATATCGATAAAAAAGAAGCAATTTCTAATTAAACTTTACCTGCCAATAAGGCAAATCAAAGAAAATAGACTTCTTTTTCCACATTTGACCTTTTGTTTTCTTCTCTTCTCCCCTTTTTCTTTTCCTTTTTTCCTTCTCTTTCTCTTCCTCCTTTGATTTTTTCCCCCAGTCATTACAAATATCTTTAACAATATCATAGACTTGGATACCAATTTGTATTGGAGGCTTTTGTCTATTTTCTATGGTTCCATCAAACAAGTTTTTTATTTGACGATATTCATGATTAGGATCAAGGAATCGCCTATGTCCTAAATATGCACATTTCTTACTAAATGGTAACCATATTGAACATGTATCAACGCCACAAACAGGACATGCCTTATTACCGTTTACGGTACAACCTGCTAAATTTCCATAAGCTGGAAAATCATTTATTGTCCACATTAAAACTGCATGTAATCTAAATTCGTTGCAAGTGTATGCATCATATGCCTTCACCCCTTTATTCCATAACTTTTTCAAATCTTCGATAAGTGGTTGTAGATACACATCGATATCATTCCCTGGTTGTAGTGGTCCAGGAATTAATAAAGATAACATCATATTATCTTTGTGCATACAAAGCCACGAAGCGAAGTTGTACGCAACAAGAAATACTGGCCAACAACTATATTTAGAATTCCAATCTCCAAAGGGATTAAAGCCATCACTTGCAAGACCAAGCCTTAAATTTCGTGGATCAGACGCAAATGAAGTATACATACTATCAATTGTAGCCCACTGAGAAGAATCTACTGGATGACGTAATTTACCATCTTCACTATTATGAGTGCTATGCCATCTTAATTGCTCTGCTGTTTCTGAAGACATAAACATTCTTTTCAGTCTTGGTATTATTGGAAAGTATCTCAATATTTTTGCAGCTACTTTGGTTTGCTTTCCATCTTCCTTCGTCTTATTTTTTTTCAAACGAGATTTTCCACATTTTGGGCAAAAATCACTATCTGCAAGCTCTTTCCTGAAAAGACAACAATCATTTACACATGCATGTATTTGTCTATAGCCTAAACCAAATGATTTGAGCAGCTTCTTTGTTGCATATGTAGAATCAGGAAGCGTGTTTTCCATAGGTAGCATATCTTTGAGAAGTTTAAGGAGTTCTGTAAAAGCCGTATCAGATACACCATTTCGAGCCTTGTGCCTATAAAGAAGTATTGTTGCTGATAACTTTGTGTGGCTTGCACAACCAGGGTACAAAGGAATTTTAGAATTTTCTATTATCTCCTTGATCTCTACCCCATGTCTTACATTACCATGATCTTCCATTTCTTCATTACACATTTGTGTGTCTAAGTACATTTTATATGCATTTGTCTCCCCATTACCTTCACTTTCTGAACGACGTGCTTCTCCGTGAAAAATCCATACATCATATGTTGGGTCAAATCCAAAAATAATCAAGTGTGATACGACATCTCTTGACGGATGGCGGATAAGATTCCTACATTTTGAACAGGGGCAAACAATTTTTTCTGGATTTCCCTTCCTTTCTGCATGCCCATAAACAAAATTCCGAACAGCTTGTCTGTATTCTTCGGACATTCTATGACACATAAACAAATCACTAATCAACATACAAATAATTACAAGTATAAACTACTAGTCAAAATTGACAAAACCTTGGTAGGTGGATCCATGCTTTGTCCATCTTGATAATCCTCTGATGTTAAAACCTAATGAAAAAGATGTTATGTCCAAAAAAATATGAGTCTTTCTCATGACGGAATATCGCTTTAGACATCACTCCAACTCTTACACTTGGAGTCGTTGATGCTTCACGGAATTAACAACATTATAATCGTAGGTTAAAAATCTTTGCAAATGCCTATATATATATATATATATATATATTCATGTCTAATTGGCTATTTTTTTATTCATGTCTAATGCTTTTGGAACTTTTGAAAATTTTTAGAAGTTTTTTATCATACAAATAAGCAGTTGATTATTTAATTATATATAGAACAAATCATACATATGGTTGTTACGCTGACAAAATGTTTAACTATTTGAAAAATATTTTTAATTGGTAATTCATACTAAATATCAAATTTCACCAATTACAATCATTTCACTAAGGTTTACTTAACATTGGCTTGTATGATAGATTTTAATTAACTTATTACTGTTATATATGCGTACAGCCCTTTTATTTCCAAAACCTACCCATCGATATCACTTTAAATAACCTGGCGTGAGGGGTGGACTGTGTACAATATGCCCCTTCATAAAAGAACAGCAGCAACTTAACTCTCTGCAAATTTTTAACTGTATCCCCTAAGATATTCTGCGGATCAGTTACACTGGTCTATTATGATTTGCATACGCATGCAAGATGGAAAAGTGCGAACCAATTTTCACAATATATGTACTGTTTTGTAATATATATTTTATAAGCTCAATAGTTCAGCTTTAATTATCACTAATAGTTTACGGTGTCTTCCAAGTCGCCTGCTATATAATATATATAACCTATAAATTCAACTTAATTATGTCGGTTGTATTTTGTCATTAGGATTTGATTTTAGTGATAGAGACGGGTGATGTTGAATAACATTTTCAAATTTGACTTGTACACGAAGGAGTTCAATTTCGTTAACACTATTGTTCATGGCATTAAGTCAACACCATATTTTGATTGTTGGGATTAGCGGCGTCCATTGGTCTATATAATCACTGTTCCACCCATGGAAACAAATATAAGTTAACATCTTAAAAAAGAATGTCACTAGATCCTATTCAATACAAACCATTTATTTCACTTGGAATCCAACGATATTTTGAGAGCTTTACGATTGACTGAATAATTTGATTGTATTATAGCTATTATTAAAGCAGAAAAGAAGAAAAGATCATATATATATATATATATATATATATATATATATATATATTCCTATGTGTTTTCCCCTTCGTCCTCTCTGCCACTCTTTTGATATACCCAAAACCTTGCCACAACAGCTCCAAGCATTAACCAATCCATCTGCACACTCAAAATTACGTAACTCCTCTTTAATTTGATCAAAATCCAAACCCTAACTAAAGAGTGGCTCACGATTGCCACTATCAACACCACCAACACGGTAGAAGGCCTAAAGCATACAACTTAAATGACAAAGCCTCATAGTCTAAAGATCTCAGCTCTGCCATTTTCCAAGACTATGAATCCAATAAACATATTGTTCTCTCGGCTGTGTGGTGATTTGATGGGTTTTGGGTTATCTGATGCACCAAGGTAACATCGACCCAAACTTAATGCATGTTTGTAATTTAGTTTCCATGCAACGAATTTTCCACATAATTGCAGTACAACACTGACAAGGTAATATAGTTCCATGCAATGGTTTTGGTTCGATATACTCACATGCAAATAAATCAAGCTAAACAATATCAAAAGCACAAGAATCATCATCAACAGATGAAAACCTAAATCACATAATCGAAACCCTAATTTTTCGCATAATCACATCATCAACAGATAGAAAACCTAAATCACATAATCACATCATCAACAGATAGAACTGATGGGTTTTGGGTGATTATCTGATGCACCGAGGTAACATCGACCCAAACTTAATGCATGTTTGTAATTTAGTTTCCATGCAACGAATTTTCCACATAATTGCAGTACAACACTGACAAGGTAATATAGTTCCATGCAATGGTTTTGGTTCGATATACTCACATGCAAATAAATCAAGCTAAACGATATCAAAAGCACAAGAATCATCATCAACAGATGAAAACCTAAATCACATAATCAAAACCCTAACTTTTCGCATAATCACATCATCAACAGATAGAAAACCTAAATCACATAATCACATCATCAACAGATAGAAAACTAAACTAAAACCATACCTATTCGTAGCGAGAGAAGTAGATCTGGATCCCGATTTCGTTTGCCCTAACTTCGAAGCGAGAGAAGTAGATCTGGATCGTAGATTCGGAGAAGTGATGCGGTTGCTATGGAAAAATCAAAACGCTGGAGCCGCCATGATCGATTTTGTGGGAAGATTGATTTTCGAGAGGAAATTATGTTTTTGTTAATGGGATACCGTATGTGTTGATCGAAAGACAGTAATGGGGAAATGAACGACGACAACGCACGAAATTATGTTAAGTATTGACTATAATAAGTGTGTAACCTTTCAAACTAATAACAATCACTTAAAATTTGATCATCATATTTGTAAATTAATTAAGAATGTCATAATATTTTAAGAATTGAAATGGATGGCTACTGCATAGGCTAAGAATTGAAATACATTTGATCATCAAATGTTGGTACGTTACCGTCCACTGATGAAACAGAAGCTTACGGTGGCTTGGAAACTGACCAATGATTGGACGGAAGGGGACTAAGGCAATCGGAGGTGGTGATAACGATGAGGGAAGGGCTATAAAGCCATGGAGGGAGGCTCGGTTGAAAAGTTTTAGGTTGAGCGATGAGTAATGTGGTTGTAAGTGGCGGCGAAGAGGCCAAATTTCAACTATTGTATAGTATTGATTAAGTACTGTTTCTTTTTAAAATATAAAAATATAGTTAGGTAAAAACTTTGATAAATATATATCCTACCTGATAAAATTACCACAGTGATATCAAACAAAACTGTTAAAATTAGTAATATATATGATTATTACTTATTAAGTATTACTTAATTATAAGTATAAATTAATTAACACCATAATTAAACTATGACAGCATACATTTGTTAATATAATATTATTAATGATAAGTAATAAGTACTAAAATATTATAACTAGCAATTAATAGCATATATGATTAATATAATATCATTAATGATTAATTATAAAATAATAAAATAATAATATTAATGATTAATAACCTATGATTAATATAAGTAATATAATTAGCGATTAATTACCTATGATTAATATAATATTATTAATAATTAGTAATAAGTACTAAAATAATATAATTAGCGATTAGTAGCATATGATTAATTAATATAATATCATTAATGATTAATTATTAAATAAAAAAAATTAATAAAGCGTTGTAAAAATAAATTATTGACTATCAAAATTGATAGCATGCATTTGTTACAACGGACATCTAATTATCGTTAGGTATAATAGGTTGTAAAAGTATATATACATATGTATATAACCTAGTAGTCAAACTGAATCCTATTACAACGGGCAAAAGCAGCCCGATGTCAAAATGAGATTACACAGAACTCTATTACAAGTGGCTGGAGACCGTCGTAAAGTAATCCTATTACAACGGGCATGAAGAGCCCGCTGTAAAATATGCAAATGGTGATCTAAACCTGAAACCTATTACAACGAGTTGCTAATGACACTTGTAATAGAATTTATTACAAGGGGCGGCAGAAGCCCGTTGTCAAAAAGTCCTCCTATAGGCCAGTTATTACAAGGGTCTGGTAGAGAACCGTTGTTTTTTGTCACTATTACAACGGGCATTATTTGCCCGTTGTAAAGCAGACGTTGTTATAGGGTGTTTTTGTTGTAGTGTATAATTTTAATCGAGCTCGAAATGGCGTGGTAGTTCGCTGTTTGGCAATTCGAACTTTAATTGAATATAGAGAATCCGTTTTAAATCGGATTTTTGTGAAACAAGAAACGTTCAGAGCTGGTGAAGTATATTTTTCTAATGGAAGAGAAAAATCGGGATTTCGTCGTGTAGATTTTGATTTATGTCCAAATCAAATTTTAAAAAAGTTGATATGGAATTCCTTTGAAATTTATAAATATATATTTATATTATAAAAGGATTTTATATATAAATAGAATATCGATATAACTGGAAAATTGGAAATATCAAGTTATAAATCCAATTGGAGTTGTATGATATTCTAGTGTAGATATAAACGATAATATTTATTATAAATATTTAACTTAATTATTTTTAAATATATTTAAATAGGCTATTTAGAGCTTTAAAAATAGCCAGTTTTGCAAACGAACTCCGTTTTCGACGAAAATAATTTTGTTGGATCCGCAATATTAAATTATTGGTAGATTTCAATTTTCGTTATTTTTGGGTCAGTGTGTGGCCGTACGGATTTTTAATGTGAAAAACAGTCAGTATTTCAACAGTTAAAAATATGTTGTGGGAGAAAACGGAGTCGGAATTCGACGAAACCAGTTTCGTTGGGTCCGTAATGTCGAACTGAAGGTGTATGTCCACTTTCGTGATTTTGAATATTATTTGTGATCATAGGAAATTTTAAAGACAAATACATTTAGCGATTGCTTAAAATAAAATAAAATAAAATAATGAATATAAAATTATTTATAGCTTTCTATAAATACACCTCATTCAATTCTAAACCTAATTCTATCATTCCATAGTCAATGAAGAAGCCGCCACACCTCAGAAGGGAAAATACAGTAAACGTTGATCTTCAAAAATCAAGAACAATCCAAATAAAATTCCTAAATTCCTCAGACCAGTTCTATTGGCTTCCTATGTTGTTTCTCTTCATCGGTATATAGTTTTCGCTGCGTTCGAACGTTATTCTGTGTGGGTGTTCGAACAACGCAGATCTAGGGTTGATAGTTCAACAACGAGGTAGCTGGACATGATTTAGGTATCGTTTTTGAGCTTAGAACGTCAATTGGCATCTATTGTGATTTTTTTGTGGAATCTGGTGCTTAAAGGTATCGCTGAGTTTGTAGCAGCAGCGATGGGTCCTGTTCGACACAATGATGAATTAGGGTTCGAGTGTGGCATGATCGACACTGCGATGAAGAGGAGAGTAAGCAGAGAATTTTAGTGGCGTTGGTTTGGATTTATATTGAAAAACGAAGGAGCTTTGATTTTCTAAAGGTTGGCCATTTATGGTGTTTAACGAAAGGGCACCTGGAGGAAATTATCGGGGAAGAAGAGTGGCAATCGGGTGGATTTAGTATGTGGGTCGGGATGGATAGTAAGCCCATTTATTTAAATTAATTAAGTTATTTCAATTTAAATATGTGTGCTAACTTTAAATAATCATATCTAATGCATATGATGTCAGAATTTAACGAAACAAGATCCTTTAGGATGTTATGGACGACGGCTACGCACGGGAACTGACTGGGAGTGGATCGGAGCTCGTTATAATTTATAGCAAAATAAATTGTCCATCTGAATCAATTGATGGTTATTGTTATTAACGGTGATCGTCCAATGTGAGTAAAACTCCCCATCTCTGAATAGTTATATTTTAATAACGTATTCTTAGAACTGATAATTTTCTGTTGATTGCGGTGTGTTAACTGTTTGGTTGAATTGCTTATGTATTGGTTGAAATTATAGAAAATAATATATATATAAATCGTTAATCAAATATTGATTCTGTTTAGCAGAATATTTCATAGTGAAATGAAATTGATGTTAATTTTATTGTTTAACATCTGTGGATGTTGGGAAACAGGTCGGAGGAATCCGACTGGATTCCTCAACATTTATTTCACTGTTTTTCATATATTGTGTTATATGATGTGATATGAAATTTGTTGTTGATTTTATATGTTGGAACGATACCGATAAATGTTATATGGTACGTTAAATACCACAAGGAATACTGGAATGTTAAAAAGGAAATTTTCAATGTTGTATCGAAAAAGAAATACTTATAAAATCAAAAGATTTTATAAAAAGAAAATGCTTATTTAGAAAATAAATAGATCAAAAAGGAATATTTATTTATTAAACAAATAGAAAGAATTGAAAGGAAATATTTGTAAAACATTTACAAATAGAATTGAAAGGAAATATTTGTAAAACATTTAAAATCGAATTGAAAGGAAATATTTGTAAAACACTTACAAATAGAATTGAAGGAAATATTTGTAAAACACTTACAAAATGAATTGAAGGGAAATATTTGTAAAACACTTACAAATAAAATTGAAGGGAAATATTTGTAAAACATTTACAAATAGAATTGAAAAGGGAAATATTTGTAAAACATTTACAAATAGATTAAAAAGGGATATTTATTAGGAAGATAAAAGGAATATTTATTTAGAAAATAAATAAGATATCATAAAAGGAAATACTTGAAAAGTGAATAGAATAGTATAAAAGAGAATTTTATATTTGAAAGGTTTAGACCCGTGCTTCACACACGGGTATAACATGATGAGGATTTGAAGCAAAGGTTTTAAATAGAATCTATTCTAATTGATAGATTGAGAAGATAAATTTATAAATAATATTTTATAAATTAAATGAAATGTTTATCATTTGATAAATAGAATATATAAGTCTGGACTTATATAGAGAAGTAAGAATCGATTTCAACATCGATAATTGAAACTGAATATGGACGTAGAGTTAATCAAAGGAGTTAATCAAATCGTGTTAATCAAAATGTGTTAATCAAAATGAAAGAGAGTTAATCGAATATTAGTTATTTGAATAGAGTAATTGATTAGAGTTAATCAAATTAGGTTAATCGATTAGAGATAATCGAATTAGAACTAATCGATTTGAGTTAATCAAGTTAGAGTTAATTGATAGGAGTTAATCAGTTAGAGTTAATCGAATTAGAATTAATCGATCAGAGTTAATCAAGTTAGAGATAATTGATAGGAATTAATCGAGTGGAGTTAATCGTATTAGAGTTAGTCGATTAGAGTTAATCGAATTTGAGTAATTGAATTAGAGTTAATTGTAATAGAGAATCGAATATTAGTTATTCGAGTAGAGTTAATTGAAAGGAATTATCGAATATGGTTTATTTGAAGAAAAGAGTTATCAATTATAGTATTCAAAGAAAGATTTTTGAATATTAGTTATTCGAAAGGAGTTAATCGAATATTAGTTATTCGAAGTGAGTTATCGAATACTAGTTATTCGAAGTGAGTAATCAAATATAGTTTATTCGAAAGAAGTTTATCGGTTATAGTTTATTCGAAAGAGAGATTATCGAATATAGTTTGCGAAAGAGAGATTATCGAATATTAGTTATTCGAAGAGAGTTAATCGAATATAGTTATTCGAAAGGAGTTATCGAATAAAGATTATTCGAAAGAGAATTATACGTTGAATTCAATTATATTGAATTAGGGAAAGTACTATTCATTTTCCGTTTTAATCAAGATTTATTTATTAATAAATTTGTTATTTGTTTATTTATCCAAATTAATAAATAAAAGTTATATTTGAAGTTAGGCATTTCAGAAGTAGGGATTATAACGTTATCGTTATAACCAATGTTTTTCATAAAAGAATTTGATTCATAAATTGAATCCGAGAGTTACGTAAGGAAGTTTGTTAAAAATTTAAAAGGGTGAACTTTGTCTATTTCGAGGTTAGAAATGTTGTTCAGTTAAGGTATGAGAGGTAATTATACCCCAACTTGATTTACTTCGTTTTTAACCAAGGGATGGGTAAGGTTCGATAGTGAAGGTTGGTTAAGTAAATTTAGTTAATGAGTGTAATTGTTTGAATTAGCTTAATGATGTTTTATATAAATATCTGTTTAAATCAAATAAAGGAGTTTTGGAAATGTTTTCCAAATAAAAGAATAAAAAATGTTTCTAATATAGAAAACAAGAAATGGGAGTAAATATGGAGATGTTTTGAAATGATTGATAAAGTGAATTTTCTAAATTTAGAAAATAAGAATTTACACAAATATAGAAATGGGGAATGAATAAATTAATGATAAATTAAATTAAAGGAGATCAGTGTTGATTAATGATTGATGGATCGAATTTCTATCTGGAAATAAGATCGTTGGTTGTACACCTAATTTTCTTTGATAGTTAAATCACCGACTATCGAAGTTTTTAAACATTTTTCCGTCATCAATACGAACAGACCGGGATCAGATTCATTATCTGAAAACCACTCTGTAAGGACGCTAGTGTTGTGATCAAATTTGATGAAAATAATTGAAGACGGAGTTATGCAATAGCTTTTCTGTTTACAGAATAGTGCCTTCGGTCTGTCCAGTCCCAGGACAACGTGAATGGACGAATGTCTGACAAAGTATATCTAACGAATCGCGTAAGTTGATCTCTTCAAACATACTTACGTTTAGTAGCGGAGGAATTCGTTTCTCTTCGCTTTATGCCCGTGGTATTTTTGGGGAAATCAATTTGTGATTTGGCGGGTATGACGATGTGGCATTCAAAGTGAATAGTGGTCAGGTGTTCCAAAAGATACGTTATGACCTCAAGCCTCATCAACCGGGAAATGATAGAAATCGGGCAGGCAACATGGCTAGGTGGGTCACTCCCATTAGGGTGTATATCACCTATCTAGAGAAAATCCATTTCATTCTTTTATCTATTTTCAATGTTGTCCCTTTTTGGGAAACGATGGGTAGCTCCCAACTGTTGGTGATATACATTCGATACACTCAAGCGAAATGAGTGGTCGGTCATGTATGGGCTGGGTTGCAAGTTGTTCTTGTTGAACCCTGTGTATTCGCCTCTAGAGATATAATATCGGCAGGTGGTCCCATACCTTGTCATAGTCAGAATCCAATCTCCAATAAGCGCCTGCGGTTTGTTTTTATACTATATATGTGGAACGTGAGATGCAAGCGTTCTGCTAGATTGTTAATTACTTTTGATTAGATATTATTACAATATAAGAGAAATATTGTTTTCCAAAAACTGTTTTGGGTTATCGTAAGGTAAAAACCATCCGTGTTTATGTGTGGATCGGCCTTATGATTATCTTTTCTTTTGAAAAGGATTTTGAAAAGTTAAACCAAATGATTTGAGTTTACTCACACCAGTCCCATGACTGACCCAGAGTTTATTTTGTTTTGTTTTCCCTAAACTCTTGAGTGCCCAAATTTGTATGGGCAGTCAAGTAGTTCAGGTCTTTACAAATATACTTGGAGGAGCTTGAAGTAGGAGGCTTCAGGATTATATAGCTATTGTTATTTCTGCTGTGTGTAAGTGTTGTATTCTGATAATGTTATTGTATATATATATTGTTTTATTACCATGATATGTTATATATTATATTTTATTCGTTTCGCTGTGAGATTCGTATTACTTTGATTTTGTTCTATAGTGATCTTCTTCTTCCTCTATTCTAATTTTCTATCTTATCTATTCTCACCCTCTAACTTCTTTCTATTAATGATCAGGTATTTCCGATATCTAAATAGTCAACATGGTAGTTTTATGTTGATTTTCGGAGTCGAAAATCCCCGTTCGTTACAGTGGTATAGAGCTTAAGGTTAATTGATTACCTTGGCTCTGTGGCATGACTCAGTAAAGATGGGGTTAGTAATGCCCTAGATTGAGTTGAGTTTATATATACGAGTGAATGTATTTGTAGATTTTATAAGTTTTTTTATATTGTGAAGATTCATTGGTTGAGTTGTTTATAAGTTCTGGTTGATCAGTTTGATCCACTGTATCGGTAGGGGTTTATAAACACTCGAGTACGATAAACCGACACGGTATGTTTTGAAAAGAGGGTAATGAAATAATTTTATCCAAATATGTTTTGATATAAACTAAGTACAGTATTTGAAATATTGTAGTATATTGGATGTGTTGGTTGTGATTATAATCAGATAAGATTATAATTGAAATGGTTATGTAAATAACCAATCAGAAATCATATAAGAGAAACATATGGAATCAGATGAATTAAATCTAAATCAAGATTGAAACTAAAACTCTGGAAATTTGAATAAGTGTTTGTAAATGGATTGAATTGAATATATGAGAATTTTAAAATCCTGGGAGATTTTAAATTGTTTCACGAGCATTGTGTTTGGTATTTTGAAATAGATTTCAAAATGAAAATGTTTAAATATTTTTTGAAAAGAGGTATAGTATTGAACTCACTTCGATCGTTGGGAAATAACCCTGATGATGCTGGCCACATCATCAGTGTTCATTTTCGAGTTGTAAGTGCCGGATTACTACCAAAGATTTTGTGTTGAATTGTTTTGAGAAAACAAGTTGTTTTGAATCCTGAAAAGGAATATTTGATTTTTTAAATAGCTAAACTATTTTAAAAAATCCCAGGAGGGATTGTTTGAACAAAAACAAATCTAAATAGAAATTTGTGAAAACAAGCTAGAATTGAATTGAAACCAATTAACTGGAAATTGAATTAGAATATAACATATCAAGTAAAATCAGATTTTGAATTATGAGATAAGAATCTGAAATGGTATTGGATTGGTGAGTTAGGAGTTTGGAATCGAGAATGGAACTCGAATTTGACTTTGGATAAGCGAATAATTGTGTTGAGATTTGATTGATTGAAATTGATTGAAAATCGATTAGTATAGATGGATATATGATCAGCAGGTATCGGGTAGAAGCAAGTGCAAGGATGTAATGATATGCCCGACAAAAAAGTTACATGTTTAAACTTCCATATGAGGTTTTATGTGCCGAATCAGCAAGCCGCTTGGCTTTTTGATTTTCTTTTTGAAAGGAAAGGGCCTAGAGAGGCGAGTTGGGGTTTGAACTATTGACCGGTACAAAGGTGGTGTTGGCGAAATTTTCTTGAAATTTAGAGTGTTAGAAAATTTTCAGAATTTTTGAAAATTTTCGTTAATCGAAATGAATTAATATTTTAATGGAAATAAATTAATTCAGTTGAAACTGAAATTAAAGAAGTAAAGAATAATTTTAAACCAGTTAATAGGGTTCATTTTCTACCTTAGCAATTTCGAGGACGAAGTTATTTTAAGGGGGGAAGAATGTAATGTTCCATATTTTTACGGTATTATAATTAATTAATTTAATTATTTATATAGTAATTTAGAGAGTTAAATGGTCATTTAATTAAATAATATAAATGGTCGTTTAATTAAATAATATTGAATATTTAATTAATATAAATAATAGAATAATATATTTAATTTCGAAATAGTCGGAATTAGTGAATTGACAATATAATGTGAACTGGACAATTTAAAATATTTAAATCAACTTAGGATTGAATTAGAATGACGAATATATTTAAATAACGACAGTTTGAACGTATAATTATATTATAATTTTAATCGAGCTCGAAATGGCGCGGCAGTTCGCTGTTTGGCGATTCGAACTTCAATTGAATATAAAGAATCCGTTTTAAATCGGATTTCTGTGAAACAAGAAACGTTCAGAGCTGGTGAAGTATATTTTTCTAATGGAAGAGAAAAATCGGGATTTCATCGTGTAGATTTTGATTTATGTCCAAATCAAATTTTAGGAAAGTCGCAATGGAATTCCTTTTAAATTTATAAATATATATTTATATTATAAAAGGATTTTATATATAAATCGAATATCGATATAACTGGAAAATTGGAAATATCAAGTTATAAATCCAATTGGAGTTGTATGATATTCTAGTGTGGATATATACGATAATATTTATTTATAAATATTTAATTTAATTATTTTTAAATATATTTATATATTTAAATAGGTTATTTAGAGCTTTAAAAATAGCCAGTTTTGCAAACGAACTCCGTTTTCGACGAAACTAATTTTGTTGGATTAGCAATATTAAATTATTGCTAGATTTCAATTTTCGTTATTTTTGGGGTCAGTGTGTGGCCGTACAGATTTTTAATGTGAAAAACAGTCAGTATTTCGACGGTTAAAAATACGCTGTGTGAGCAAACGGTGTCGGAATTCGACGAAACCAGTTTCATTGGGTTCGTAATGGCGAACGGAAGGTGTATGTCCACTTTCGTGATTTTTGAATATCATATGTGATCATAGGAAATTTTAAAGACAAACACAATTAGCGATTGCTTAAAATAAAGTAAAATAATGAATATAAAATTATTTATAGCATTCTATGAATACACCTCATCCCATTCTAAACCTAATTCTATCATCCCACAGTCAATGAAGAAGCCGTCGCACCTCAGAAGGGAAAATACAGTAAACATTGGTCTTCAAAAAAATCAAGAACAATCCAAATAAAATCCCTAAATTCCTCAAACCATTTCTATTGGCTTCCTATGCTGTTTCTCTTCATCGGTATATAGTTTTTGCTGAGTTCGATCGTTGTTCTGTGTGGGTGTTCGATTAGCATAGAGCTAGGGTTGAGAGTTCAACGAATTCGAGGTAGCTGGACATGATTTAGGTATCGTTTTGAGCTTAGAACGTCGAT
The DNA here is from genome assembly GCA_030737875.1 of Allium sativum. Lineage (NCBI taxonomy): Eukaryota > Viridiplantae > Streptophyta > Magnoliopsida > Asparagales > Amaryllidaceae > Allium > Allium sativum. The sequence goes on along the minus strand of CM060926.1, from coordinate 6,121,209 downwards.
TGGCATCTATTGTGGTTTTTTTTGTGGAATCCGATGCTTAAAGGTGTCGCTGAGTTTGTAGCAGCAGCGATCGGTCCTGTTCGACGCAGTGATGAATTAGGGTTCGAGTGTGGCATGATCGATACTGCGATGAAGAGGAGAGTAAGCAGAGAATTTTAGTGGTGTTGGTATGGATTTATGTTGAAAAACGAAGGAGCTTTGATTTTCTAAAGGTTGTCCACTTAGGGTGTTTAACGAACGGGCACCTGGAGGAAATTATCGGGGAAGAAGAGTGGCAATCGGGTGGATTTAGTATGTGGGCCGGGATGGATAGTAAGCCCATCTATTTAAATTAATTAAGTTATTTCAATTTAAATATGTGTGCTAACTTTAAATAACCATATCTAATGCATACGATGTCGGAATTTAACAAAACAAGATCCGTTTGGATCTTATGGACGACGGCTATGCACTGGAACTGACTAGGAGTGGATTGGAGCTCGTTACAATTTATAGCAAAATAAATTGTCCGTCTGAATCAAGTGATGGTTATCATTATTAACGATGATCGTCCAATATGAGTAAAACTCCCCAACTCTGAACAGTTATATTTTTATAACGTATTCTTAGAATTGATAATTTTCGGTTGATTGCTGTGTGTTAACTGTTTGGTTGAATTGCTTATGTATTGGTTGAAATTATAGAAAATGATATATATATATATATATAAATCTTTAATCAAATATTGATTCTGTTTAGCAGAATATTTCATAGTGAAATGAAATTGATGTTAATTTTATTATTTAACATCTGTGGATGTAGGGAAACAGGTCGGAGGAATCCGACTGGATTCCTCAACATTTATTTTACTGTTTTTCATATATTGTGTTATATGATGTGATATGAAATCTGTTGTTGATTTTGTATGTTGGAATGATACCGATCGTTGTTATATGGTACGTTAAATACCATAAGGAATACTGGAATGTTAAAAAGGAAAATTTTCAATGTTATATTGAAAAATAAATATTTATAAAATCAAAAGATTTTATAAAAAGAAAACATTTATTTAGAAAATAAATAGATTGAAAAAGAATATTTATTTGTTAAACAAATAGAAAGAATTGAAAGGAAATATTTGTAAAACATTTACAAATAGAATTGAAAGGAAATATTTGTAAAACATTTACAAATAGAATTGAAAGGAAATATTTGTAAAACACTTACAAATAGAATTGAAGGGAAATATTTGTAAAACACTTAAAAATAGAATTACAGGGAAATATTTGTAAGACACTTACAAATAGAATTAAAGAGAAATATTTGTAAAACATTTACAAATAGAATTGAAAAGGGAAATATTTGTAGAACAGTTACAAATAGATTAAAAATGAATATTTATTTGTTAAATAAATAGAAAGATAAAAGGAATATTTATTTAGAAAATAAATAAGATATCATAAAAGGAAATACTTGAAAAGTGAATAGAATAGTATAAAAGAGAATTTTATATTTGAAAGGTTTAGACCCGTGCTTCGCACACGGGTATATCATGATATGGATTTAAAGCAAAGATTTTAAATAGAATCTATTCTAACCGATAGATTGAGAAGATAAATTTATAAATAATATTTTATAAATTAAATGAAATGTTTATCATTTGATAAATATAATATATAAGTCAGGACTTATATAGAGAAGTAAGAATCGATTTCAACACCGATAATTGAAACTGAATATGGACGTAGAGTTAATCAAAGGAGTTAATCAAAATGTGTTAATCAAAATGAAAGAGAGTTAATCGAATATTAGTTATTCGAATAGAGTAATTGATTAGAGTTAATCAAATTAGGTTAATCGATTAGAGTTAATCGAATTAGAACTAATCGATTTGAGTTAATCAAGGTAGAGTTAATTGATAGGAGTTAATCGATTAGCGTTAATCGAATTAGAATTAATTGATCAGAGTTAATCAAGTTAGAGTTAATTGATAGGAGTTAATCGAGTGGAGTTAGTTGTATTAGAGTTAATCGATTAGAGTTAATCGAATTAGAGTAATTGAATTAGAGTTAATCATAATAGAGTTAATCGAATTATAGTTATTCGAGTAGAGTTAATTGAAAGGAATTATCGAATATAGTTTATTCGAAGAAAAGAGTTATCAATTATAGTATTCAAAGAAAGATTTTTGAATATTAGTTATCCAAAAGGAGTTAATCGAATATTAGTTATTCGAAGTGAGTTATCGAATACTAGTTATTCGAAGTGAGTAATCGAACATAGTTTATTCGAAAGAAGATTATCAAATATAGTTTATTCGAAAGAGAGATTATCGAATATAGTTTATTCGAAAGAGAGATTATCGAGTATTAGTTATTCGAAGAGAGTTAATCGAATATAGTTATTCGAAAGGAGTTATCGAATAGAGATTATTTGAAAGAGAATTATACATTGAATTCGATTATATCAAATTAGGGAAAGTATTATTCACTTTCCGTTTTAATCAAGATTTATTTATTTATTAATAAATTTGTTATTTGTTTATTTATCCAAACTAATAAATAAAAGTTATATTTGAAGTTAGGTATTTCAGAAGTAGGGATTATAACATTATCGTTATAACCAATGTTTTTCATAAAAGAATTTGATTCATAAACTGAATCCGAGAGTTACGTAAGGAAGTTTGTTAAAGATTTAAAAAGGTGAACTTTGTCTATTTCGAGGTTAGAAATGTTGTTCAGTTAAGGTCTGAGAGGTAATTATACCCCAACTTGATTGACTTCGTTTTTAACGAAGGGATGGGTAAGGTTCGACAGTGAAGGTTGGTTAAGTAAATTTAGTTAATGAGTGTAATTGTTTGAATTGGCTTAGTGATGTTTTATTTAAATATCTGTTTAAATCAAATAAAGGAGTTTTGGAAATTTTTTCCAAATAAAAGAATCAGAAACGTTTCTAATATAGAAAACAAGAAATGGGAGTCAATATGGAGATGTTTTCAAATGATTAATAAAGTGCATTTTCTAAATTTAGAAAATAAGAATTTACAAATATATAGAAATGGGAAATGAATAAATTAATGATAAATTAAATTAAAAGAGATCAGTGTTGATTGATGATTGATCAATCGAATTTATATCTGGAAATAAGATTGTTGGTTGTACATCTTTTTTTCTTTGATAGTTAAATCACCGACTATCGAAGTTTTTGACCATTTTTCCGTCGTTAATACCGAGAGACCAGGATCAGATTCATTATCTGAAAACCACTTTGTACGAACGTTAGCGTTGCGATCAAATATGATGAAAATAATTGAAGACGGAGTTATGCAATGGCTATCCTGTTTACAGAATAGTGCCTTCGGTTTGTCCAGTCCCAGGACAACGTGAATGGACGAATGTCTGACAAAGTATATCTAACGGATCGCGTAAGTTGATCTCTTCAAACATACAACATCAATGACCACATATGGAAGCATATAATTAAAACGTGAGCTATAATTGCTCACCATAGCTATTCTGCTCCGACTAACTTCAAAGAAATGATTTTTATGCCTCCGCAACCTTGATAGCAACCAAATGAACAACTTTTACACCTAACACTCCTATGTAACCAACACACACACACACACACACACACACACACACACACATATATATATATATATTTACATATAAGTTCTAACTTGGTTTTAAGGAGGAAAGGTTGGATCTTTAGTTGCAAAAAGGAGGAAATGCGGGGGGTTTTGGGCATGAAGTGGCTCACGACCTAGGTGGGACCCACAGTGGTGACGTGGACACGGGGGAGGAATAGCGTGGAGGTGTTGGAGGCTAGGAGAGGTGATGGTGGTGGTTGATGAGGGTAGGAGTTTGTATAAGTGAAGTAGAAAAATTAAAAAGGAGATTGAAGTGGTTTTGGGAGAGAAAGGGGGAACTTTGGGTTTGCGGGGGCAAGCGAAAGGCGTGGTGGCGGACGTCGGTGGTGAGAGGGCTAGGAGAAGTGGCGGCCGACGCTGGGGACGGATATGGTCGGTGGCGTGGGGAGGTAGCGGTGAAAAAGAAGGAGAAATATAGGAAGAGAAGGAAAACAAATGAAAAAATGGAGTGCTTTCTTCATAAGGCTTCATGTACATATAGGAAGGAAGGATGCATGAAAGAGTGACAGATGGAAGGGTGCATGTGCTCCAAGAAACGAGTTCTCTCTAATTCCTAAGGCCTTTGGGAATTAGTGCTAATCCATGTGATTAATTACCTCTTTTATTACACTCTGCTAACTTGTTTCTACTCGCATGATCACATAATCTCGATTGATACAAAATTTAAAACCCTGCTATATTTCATAGTTATGTTTCCAATAAACCCGGTTTCGTTGAATTCCGAGTCCGTTGCTCAAATAGTGCTAGTTAGAGCTCAAATTATTGACATATGTATATATACTAAGCATTTATATTTCGCACGACCATACTAACTCCGACTGATACGAAATTTGAAACCTTACAATAATTTACTATTACGGATTCGACAAAATTAGTTTCGTTAACATCTGAGATCGTTTGCAAAATGGTCTTATTTTTAGCTTTTAAAATAGTACCGAATTATCGATTTTCACAATATTCGTTTTAATTATCATTTTAATCCTATAAACTTATTTTAACTTATTATAATATAAAATAAATTTAGAATCTACTTCTAATAACTTTTAGGTCCTGATTTTGTATGTAAACATTCTAAAATCCCTTTATATATTTAAAACCATATTTTAAATTGACTGAAAATTTGGGTCGTTACAGTAAATGAATTTAAATTGTATAATAATAGTAGGATATGTATATTAATGTTGTAATTGAATCAAGTTTGGCTATGGGCACCCCGTTATTTGCTCTTCACACCTCCATTAAAATTTTAAACTTTTATTTCTAATTATACCCTTTAATAATAAAACAAATAATTTGTCTAATGTTATGCGATGATTAAAAATAATAAAATCAGCCATATATGATGTTTGAGATTAAATTACAAACAATACTTAAAACTAAAAATCAGCGGTGTACGTGATTTCAAAAAAAAGAAGACATGAATTACAAACAATGATTAAATTTTTTAAAATTGTAAAGTCAGCGGTGCGGTATATATAATTATGTATTATGAGATCGAATAGATCGGTAGTGTCCAAGAATTGCATATGCCTGAATAACAAATAACTAAATCATCATCATAGGAAATGTTAATTTAAATAGAACAACGATTAGATGGAGTGCTAATTACCATAATCAACGCTAGACAATCAATGATGCCGTTTAATTGGGTAAGATATTAAAGAGAGCCGCACAAACAAACTGCAAGTTTGAAATAAGAAATAAAGAACAAAAAGATAATAAAAATAAAAATACAGTAAGGACATTTTTGGAATAAGCTCAAAGGAAAAAGAAAAAGTTGTATGTGCATTTTATTTCCTATTTGATGGGGACGAAGAATCCCCAAACTCCCTCAAAACAGCGTCCCTCCTTTTCTCACTGACCATAACACCCTCTCCTTTCTTCACAAACCCAATGGCCTTCCCGGTCTTTTTATCCACTTCCCACTCTAGCACCTTCTCAGCCCCCAAATACTCTTTCACAAACTCCTCCACCATCACAATCGGATTCGCCGTCACCACCACTCTCCTACCTCCGCACGCGTCAAAGACCTTCCAGCTGTCCTCCCTGACATTCTCGGCATAGAATTTAGGCAGCACGCCCCTGCTCACGATGTCGATGTCCTTGATTTTGAGATTGTTGAGAGAGATGTAAATGAGCATCTATGTAAAGTAACACGGGTCATTTACCTGCTAATAAAGATTTGGTGCAGATCTATTAATAATTAGGGGGATGGCCCAATTTTAGAAGCCCATGCCCCTTTTCACTTCCACTTTGACTTACTTTACCATTGTAGCAATGTTGTCGCCTGACGCCGTCGGTCTCACTGTTTCACCGTCAATTGCAATAGCAGCATGCGCCGCCATGTCCATCCTTTACGTGGCTGTACTTTATGCTCCTTTGTTGCTCCTCCCACCACCAAAATCCTTCCACATGTACATGCTCCGCCGCTTCGCATGCGCCGCCGTTTCCACCACTTTTTCCGCTTTTCTCGCCTCCTTTATTCTCGGACTCCGTCGATTCTCCGACTTTTCAAATGTGTTCGAAATCTTTGGAATTAGGTTCGATACTTACACGGTAAACGATGTCTCCTTTTGATTTATGCATTTAGTTAAGATATACGTTTACTTGAAAGTAAACTAAGCTTGTTGGTAAGCATTATTCTGATTATTCATACTTGGTTAGCAGTATTTCTTCAGTCATCAGCATTATCAACCACTTTTGACAAGAAAAATATCTGCAAAATTAACAGTTCATTTTTAGTTGGACTTAAAATTTAAAAGTAAGTATACGTTTGATTTTGATAGTGGAGAGCTGTGGTGATTCCGGTGCTTCTGACATTGTTAGTGTATGCTGGATCAATTGTGTCCAAATTGATAGTTATGATCGGTGGTTTAAGAAGAGGCGATCAATGTTGCTTATTGAACTTTAAGGAGTGGATATACGGTCTTTTGTGCGATGTGATGGTGTGGCGTAATTATGTGGTGGTGAGTGAATTATGTACTATATTGATTCATATTATACGTTCATCAATGCTGAATTAATTGGTTCAATGGCGAGCAGGCACCATTTACGGAAGAGTTGGTGTTTAGGGCGTGCATGATACCTTTACTTCTTTGTGGTGGATTTGAAATTTACAATATCGTGTTTTTTAGCCCTGTCTTCTTCAGTTTAGGTAAAGAGGTATTTTTTATATCAAACAAACTTGCTTTGTTACTTCTTAATTTTTATATGATGATCTTGTTTTAATGATAATTGTTTGTGAAACAATCATTAATTTTAGTTACTGTTTTTTTGAAATCCATTATGTTTGTATTGGTATTGTTCTTAAAAATATTAAAATCACAAAACTTTCATATTGGATTTCTACCTTTACAGTATGTACATTCCAATTCAAACTCGGTTAAAATCGTGTCTGAATTTTTTTATTCAATCCATGTTGATATATTCAATATACTTATTTGGAACCACAAATCGAATTCTAATGTTTTCTAAACAAAATAAAAGTGGACAGGAGAGGAAATTGAGTTTTAGGTGTGTAAATGCAGGAGATAAAACATTAAAAATCTATTTTAAAGTGTTTACAAACCTTTCGATGGATCTGTTGAATCTACGATTTACAGTTTAAATTCCATTCCCGTTACGTTTTTGCTTAAATTGCATCATTTATGCTATAAATTGCTTGACCTGCACTGCCTCTTTAATTCAACTTATTCTTAGTGTATTGACTTGTGATAAATTATCCGTTGACCTCTTACCTAAGTTTTAAGTTCATAGAATTAACAGATGGTATATTTTGCAGCACATCTTAACCATTTTCTGGAGCTTTACTATCAACAGAAGTATCCTCTTGTAAAAGCTTTTCTTATAGTAGGTAATTCCCATTATATTAGAGTTTTATTCGTGCGCCTTATATCCGATAATTTTAACTGAGCGTTGGTTGAATTTACCCCTTTCTTGTAAGGGATTTTTAGACATAAGGACAAAGTCAACCAAACATTTAGCCATAAGGACAAGAGCCTAAAATTTTAGCCTCAAGGACAATTTTTAGTGTAAAGGGAGGTATTCAGGGACCCACTATAATTTCATAATTTACACTAAACTTTGTTCTTATGGCTAATTCTTTTGCCTTTTGGCTAAGTGTTTTGTTCATTTTGTCCTTTACACTATTTTCCTGTTTTTTCCCCTTTTCTAATGCATTATAAGAGTTTTTGTATAACCTTCCATTCTCATTTATTTCATGTTGTCCTTATTTTGTAATCCAACAAATCATAAGTTAAACTACTGATAACTTAGATCTTCAAACTTAATGGATTGAATTTTCAATTTGATTTGCTAGCAAGTGTGCCCCGTGCTTTGCATATTAGCATTGCTACTCAGTTACCACTCATGCTCTCTGGTTGTGAAAAACAATCACCTGTAAATTTCTTCTTCTTCTTATGTTTATTAGGTCTCCAGCTGGGTTACACTGTAATCTTCGGGTGGTATGCAGCTTTCCTCTTCATTCGCACAGGTTTTTTTGTTCTTCTAATTCCGAACATTAGGTTATTTTTCATTGCACAACTTAACAAATGGCCTACCAGCTGTGGTCACATGCGGAAAATCTAAGAACTCTAAATCTCTATTTATTCTGCTGTAGCTCGTTTAATTTTTTTTGAAGGAGAAATTTTAATTGTTCTGTATTTTATCCCTCTCTCCCTTTTTTTTTTTTTTTTTTTTTTTTTTTTTTTTTAAAAATAAGTAGTATCAGGACATACTACATTAGCTGCTTTTCTCATATTGCATCGTTTCCACTGCAAAGGGTTAGTGTATGGGTTCGGTTTGTTTTGGTTCTGGGATCAAGGGTGTATGATCATTATCAGGGTTGACCATTTTAAATATATGGTAGTTCACACTGTTATGATACTGATTGTGTTATTTAGAGCTGTATACTTGTTCAACTACCGATCCCATGTGCCATAATAGGATTTCAAAAACTATGTGAAATATTTGAGGCTGAATAATATATTACTCTTATCAAAATTTAGATGAAACTTTGATTGACAAAGCCTGATCTATGTGGGTGCTTTACTCTGAGGGTCTCAGTGTGGATGGCATTAAGCATTCTGATATTACCATAATTGTACAGGGCATATAATATCTCCTATCGTAGCACATATTCTCTGCAATGTCATGGGATTGCCTGCTTTTTCTTCTTCGGGTAGTAAAGGTGAGTGAATTTATGTCTATGGGTGTCGTTATAGAGCCTCTCACTTCTGGATTAGTTGGGGACCCCCCCCCCCCCCCCACCCCCACAACCCCAAATAAAAATTAAAAAAAAAAAAAAGTTCAGCACACACCCATCCCCATAGATCATGAAAAGTTTCCGAGGATCCCTGTCCAAAATACCTCGAAACTCTGTTACCCCATAGGAAAACTACCCAAAATTCTGCACCCCCATCAAAACCCACTTTGAACAGAAACCGGAGTCCCTTTAACAGAAATTGTAGTCCAGTTAACAATGCTTCTTTCCAAATTGCAGAATGATTAGACTTTGCATTTTTATTAATCTAAACTCAAAGTTTTGGTTATGATACATTATGAGCTGTCAGAAAGGAACAAATGCTTTAAATCACTTACATTTATCACATTCATCCCTTGAAGACATTAATCGGTTATTTAGTCGACAATATTATGTGAAGTCACGTTGAAAAAATATATGATGTGACGGTTACCTTTCCCAACTCAAAAGGCATTTCGTTTATTTGAAGTATTATTTATCTACTCAAACATGCAGCTAACTAGAGTTTTTTGCTGATTATTATATTTTATCTTGTAATAACTGAAAATTTTGGTGATCTTCAGGTTTAGTGACCATTGTCTTTGTTTGTGGCACATCATGTTTCTTTTGGCTTCTATTTAAATCATCGAGCCCTAGTTTATACAATGACAGCCTGGATGGATGCCTTTGTTGGCAAGGCTATTGTAAATGAAGCAGAAGACTAGTTTCAAACTTATTTATGTTTCTTCCGTCGGGTCCAACCTAACAGCTGATCAGTTGCTTTCCCCCCATTCCTATCTCACAAGTATTTCAGTCGCCTACAATTTCAAATGTACCATTTTCAATTATTTTAAGAAATGTATGTTATATTATTCAAATATTGTGGGGTAGTATATTGTTTATCTATTCCACAAGTATACCTCTGGGTTGGAGGCAGGTATGCAAGAAAACCTTGTACTTACATTGGTAATTGGATGCTTTGTTCTTGCAGTTCTAATTTGTATAAATTATGGAACTTCTGTTGAGGTGTGTAAATTTAATGATTTCACAATGTCTTTTCTAGTGGATAATTTGCATTTAAGATATGCATCCATACACGTTTAGATGGTGCTTTTGACAAGTTTATAATTTATTAGGGGTGGCTTTGTATTCTTCAGCTATTAAGATACACATGCATGCATGTTTGACATGTTAAGTTTATGGTTGGTGATATAATATTTATAAGTTATAAGCCATTGATTATTATCTACTTCACTGGGGATTTTTCTTTCAATAATTCAAAGTCTACAGGCTTCCATGCACGTTCTTGTGGTGCTGCTTGATCTTATCATGGCAGCACTGGGAGTCTAAAAGCTTTAGTAAGTTATAATCATCTACCAACAACCCATAATTCCTTTTTATCCGTACTTATATATGAATTTATAGCTTGAATTATTTTACAGAGCGAAGAGGCATCTTTTTCAAGACAGATTCTGTAGGTGATGCTTGTGGTAGATGATGGTTTAGTGTTCATTTGTCTCAAGTACTTTCTGTTTTTTCATACCAGGTAAGAAGCTGGACAAAAATATTTTCTGAAATAGAACCAATTAAATTATCCTGTTAAATCTGAAGTGTAGTATTTCAGTATTATGTGCTTTTTTGGACTATGAACATCGCATTGGATGGGAGTTTTTGCATTTTACTGTTATTATAAATTTCAGTGCACATTTTCTAATCTTATAATAATAATAATAATAATAATTCACTGCAAGTCTGCAGACGTGTCAGAGTATTTTATACTCTTATGAAGCATGATAAAAATAGCATCAACCCTTTATTTATTTGATTGTTTGTATTACTTTCTGGTTTGCTCGGTTACCCCATATTTTTCAGAGTGTATGGAGAGCATTAAGAAGAACTACTAGTGTATGTCGTAAACAGTCGTAATAGTGAAAAACCATTAACAAAGCGAATGATCAACCCAATCCTGTTGAATTGTTTGCTAACATTTTTCCACGTGATTCATTTGCAGTTGAACACAGGGACAGAGCCAGGATTTTACATTGATCTAGGCTACCCAAAAAGGAAAAAAGAAAGAACAAAGAAGTAAAATAAATAAACGAATATAATTTGGTAAGTAATAGCAGAAATAGCAACCATATCAATTTTAACTATGTACTTTTTACAATGGCATTCACATATATCTAGGTTTGGTCACAATTATACATATCAAACAAATTAGAGTTTTATATAATGAAACAATAATTTTATATAGTGCAGCAGTGGAGGATAATTAACCAAGAAATTTACCAGCAAAATAATTTCCATTTCAGTGTCCTTTTTTAGTGAGTTCCCTTTATATTTGGCTCTTAAATGAAAGAGTGCATGTATAGGCGGTTAGTATTTGCAAATTTTGTTGATAAATGAAACTTATGACCAGTGCATTAAATTATTGAAGTGTTTAATATTTGATGATATAATAACTTTAACTAGTTATCTTGTCTGTAGACCAGTTACTGTCAATATTGCATCCATCCCTGATTGAACAAGCAACGTTCCTCTGAGTCAACTTTATCCTTCTTTTGCCGATCATAGATGAAATTTTAGTTTGTAATAGGGATTCAGAATAAGTTGAAGCTGGATTTTGTTCCTTATTTATAAAATAATAATAGGTGCAATGGTCAGAACATTGTTTCCAATATGTTGATGGACGTTTTTATTTGTTTCTGTGGAAACATAGTATGTATGATCCATCAGCTCTTTTTTATTGTGTCAATAATGAAAAGGACAATTTTTAAACATCCTTCAGAAGTTTCAAACCACCTGTCAAAAAGAGGTCCAACCAAGAACCCCATCAATGTTTCTAATGAAAATGTGCGTTTTAAAATGTACGTATCTTTAGCAAAAACTGCAAACATTTGCATTTCACCGCAACTATTTGCAGTGCTAACCGTACATCTTCGTAAAGTGGAAATTTACATCTACATCGCACGAATGCGCATTACGCATGTTAAATATTTGTGTCCACACTATAAATATTTATTTTACAAAAATATGCGTTTTAAACTGTACATGTTTGCATTATAAACTGCAAATATATTTGTAGTTCAAACTGCAAATGTGTGCTGTCTAAAATGCATATTTTCACTGAAAACATTGACATTGATGCTTCGCGTAACTTGTTTTCATGAAGGGTTTTTCAGGTGTTAAATTTGGAAATAAGGGGAATATCCTAATTTCCACATAATGAAATTTTATGCTAACGTGTTTTTTTTTTTGGGTGCTTTTTGACTAAAAGATTTAATATTTACATGCAGCGCCTGCGTGGAAATACCTTGTGGAATGAGTTCATGTTTCTTGTTATTTAATCATCCATTTTGGCTGTCTTGTGCCTTTATTAGCACTAAATATTCATAACGTGACTGTAGCATTTCCTTACAGATTAGTTACTGCATCAATCATTTTTTCTAGAACGGTGGTGTAATTTGACCGAGTGTTACATTCGTGCAGGAAATATCTCCAAAAAGAATATCATGGTAATTTTTTGCTCTTCCTGTTTAGGCATGGTATCAATATCAGGAACCTGCAGAGTAGTAAGTGGCTTAAATCTAATCATCTCATTTTCCATGGTTTGGATTTTTTGTGGTGGTAGAATGTGCATTTACAATGCCCCTTTTTCCTTTATATTGATCTGTTAATTTACCTTTAACAATATTTGTAATTTTTTAGTGTCATTTTTCTGGTAAGCGAAACCAAATGGACCTAAAAATTTAGTTAAAAAACTAGATGGACATATGAGATCATGGGTTCAACTTGGAATAACGAATAAGAAAAATATTTTAAATTTTCCCTAATTTTCTAATTTCTTTCGTGTTTTATTCTTGACATCAGTATATTCTTTTTTTTTTCCCTTTCGAATATTCATTCTTCATACTTTTGTTTGACTGATAAACATTTAGTATTCACTAATTTTACTCTCTATCTTCGTGCACAGCTCTTCTCTTATTTTAATTAAAGTTATTTATCCTTAATATATTCGTTATAACTAAATTATTTAATTGCATTCTTATATAAATCTGGATACTTCAATAATAAAATTTCATATTATATTTAGTGCATTCTTTTTTAGAATTTAGGAAACTTTAAAGTTGCTCAGAACTTCACGTATCATTATTTTCCAATTTTCAGTTCAACATTTGGATGAAAATTTGAAACTTCATTTTGTTTCAGTGTTTTATTTGCTAAAAGCATTTTTATTTTATTTTCAAAAACATAAATCACATATGCGAATAAACTTTAGTATAAAGATTGAACTTGTATGATTTTATTTTATCCAATAAACATTTCCCAGTCCTAAAACATTTTATCATTTGTCCCCATTTATTTAGGTAAATGGGATTATTATTAAGTTTGGGCCATTTTCTCAAACTGATACTATATTTGAATGCTTTCTAAAATATACTACAGTTACAATGCATTTTCTAAATGCCTCATCGATATTAGAAAATTTTCAACTTGCACTATAGTATTTCCATTTGAAAGTTTACATTGTTGCTCTTGAAAATTGCGTTAGTATAAAAAAATTAAACATGCCACCTTTTGCGGAGTTGCCTAAAAGTGATGCATACATACGTGTGTATCATACGTATGTGAGTATATGTAATATGTTCTGGAGGAGGTATATTTATGTAATGAGTTCTAAAATTTGGTCCAAAATGATAAAACAAAAAAATCCATGTATATCTTTTGTACATATATTACATACAAATGATAAAACAGTAATCCATTTATTTTTTAGAGAGAGAGAGAGAGTGTATGTGTGTATAAGTGTCTCTCTCTCTCTCTATATATATCTATATATTGATGAATGTGTGTCTTATAAAATACAACAACAACAACAACAAAGTCATATATCCCAAACAAGTTGGGGTTGGCTAGATATGGAACGCAAAATTAAAATAAAATAAAATTAATAATGATGATAATATATATATATAAAGGGTATAAAATAACCAATCAAATAAAAAGTCGTCCGATAAAGGTTTTTTTTAAATAAGTAGAAGAAGAAGTAAAAACGTTCAATAAAAGTGAAATAAAATCAAAAATAGTAAATAAAAAGTAAAAAGGTTCAGTAAACGTGATGTCTTATAAAATAGTCGTAACATATTTGGTTAGAATACCTTTTGACGTCAATATTTAATTAATGCAAATTAGGTGTAACTTCTCTTTAGATAAAAAATAAACGACCCTTCATGGGTGAATCGAAACCAAAGTATTAATTTAAAATACGAAATACAGATATATCCTTAAAGAACATAAAGCAAGTATATTCACCATTTCAATTTCATAACATATCAAAGTCAATTGCAATATCATGAAGTTGGAAACATTGTAATGAATTTGGAGTTTCAAGTCAAAACATTTTGATATAGAACAAAGCAATCATACTTTTAAAAAGCCAAGCGAGAAGTGAAAAACCCAAGCTAAAAATATATGCTTTGCAATAAATTAAATTTTTGATGTTGAAATCAACGATGAATGGTTCATTTGCAAAGTAATTGGAATTTAAACTAGGATCGAATAGTTATTTCATTGGTTTTGAGTCCTTTGACTATAAAAATTCAATAATTGATACATGATAATTGGACTTCTAAAGTCTTAATCCTATTCAATCCGAATTTAACAAAGAATGGACTCAATCCAATTATATTTGGATAGGGGTAAATTGAGTGGATAATCATTCCATGCACAAATACTATATAAAATTAGTCTTTGTTCATGGTTAATGTGTCAAGTTATTATCCTTCTACCAACGTTTCATCTTATTTTCTTTTTTCATAATATGTTTAGAGTATTTTAGGTTTGAATATAGATGTAAAAATACCAATATTGAAAGAAAAATCAAACATCAATATTCACGATGTGCGATCTGACTTGGAGTATGAACTTAACATATATTTGCCCCTATGTTTTGTGGATGTAACGCCTCATCCTAAGACCCACCTTAATAAAGAGCATTGACGAGTAATGTCGTGTATTAGAGCGAAGAATATGGATGATTAGGAGCAATCATCTGTAATCTTGTATCAGACGAGTATCAAATACGTCGATTGAGTGCATATTTTTTTGTTACCTCTAGTGGATCGACGTACTCAATTCATCTAGTATAAAACTACGATGACTAAGGATCGTATTCAAAACAAATTACAATCTTTTAATGAAAGTTGTGTTATGGGTGACAACTTTTGAAAGTCCCCCTCTTAGTAAAAAAACAAAGACAAAAGATTGGGTCACCCTTTAACAATATTTGGTGTAAATAATAATACCCTTTAGATTCCGTTTGTTTTCATTGAGGGTTTTTAGGTATCGTTTGTTTTTTCGAATGGCCGAGTACGCAGTTCAAGCGCTGGAGTTTGCTGGTAAACTTTTTGCGTCCGGGATAAAAGGAGCGGCCAAGAAAAATCCAAAGTTCCGTCAATGTGTGATGAGCGCTGCGCAGGTAATTTTGAAATTGAGATATTTCTAATGTTACGAACAACCGTTAGGGTTTTTAGACATCGTTTATTTTCATTAAGAGTTTTTAGGTACCCTTAGTTTTACCTATAGTGTCTCCATCAATAGGTCAATCTTCGGTGCCTACACTATTGGGCCAGTCTATTATGACCCCTCTATCGGGTCAAATGGATATGACCTTAATACAATGTCAAAGGGACGTGCCTCAAATGTTGAGTCAAAAGGAAGCGTCTCCAATATCGAGTTAAAAAGGAAGAGCCTCAAATACCCGGTCAGTCTTTAAATAATCTAGAACGTTATTGATAAAAACCAAGAATAAAGCCACAACTCTTTAAACTCCAAAACATAAAAAAGATAGGAGATAACTACGTTTCACAAATCATTTTTAATTGGGTCATACCGCCTACGGAATTGAATATACAAATGGAATCTTCTGAAATTTTGGGATAACATGAAATTTTCTTATCAATTCTAAAGAACTGAAGCTACGCGAAATATTAGTGTTGAATAAAACATAAACATAGATCCCATTTAAAAGTAAGGTACTTATAGGACATCTTTACCCTTTACATCACTTGAAGTTGATGGCTCATTCTTATCTCCTAGATATAATAGAGATGTTTTCTAATTTGATCTCAAGATATTACCTTAATAATAACTTTCGTAATTTACTTAAGTTAGTTCAGCTTCAAGGATATATATATATAATATATATATATAATAGATAACACATATAATATAAAATTACAAATACGCTCTCTTAATATAGATGCTAACCCAAAGACTAGGTATTCTCTACCTAAGCTCTGATACCAACTGTAATGAACCGACTTTCGATCGCTTTGAAAGTCGAGTCATTATAAAAGAAAAAGAAAGAGATAGAATTAAAACAAACATCAGAATCTCACAGCGGAATTGGTTAAAGTATAATATATCACATAATTTATTCATAAGTATAAACAATTTACATCAAAGTTACCAGCATGCACATACTACACACACAGGGTCTCACAACCTGTCCATAACGCAATCCAGAAGATAACATATGAATCTCATAGATATACTAGCATGATAGCTAATTTAGTGCACTTCTGCTTAAACTCCTCCTAAGAATAGTGATTTAGCACCTAGATCACTTAACTACTCATAAAAATTATTATGAGTACCCAAAAGTTTATGGAAAGCAACAGAAAAATAAACTCTGGGTCAGACATAAGTTTGGTGTAAGTAAACAATTTTATCTAAAATATAGTAGAGAAATCAAGAGTATTTCATAAACTTATTCTATAACAACTTACTTAAATTTAAGAAATATTTTTAAAAGAATGGAATTCTTATAAGACGCGGCTACACATAAACACGACACGTGTTTTCACCTTACGATAACCAAAACTCTTTTATATCAAATTCCAATGGTATTATAATGATGTCTATCAATCCATAAATAAAATAGGAATATAGCCGGAAGGCTTGCATCTCACTTTCCAACATAGTTGGCATACAACTAAAAACGTACGGCTCGTATTGGAGAAAGGATTGCAACTATGACAAGGTATGAGACCACCTTCTGACAATGTATCTCTAGAGAGCAATACACTAGGGTTCAACAAGAACATCTTGCAACCCGGCCATACATGACAACCACTCATTCAACTTGAGTGTGTTGAATATATTATCACCCACGGTTGACGCCAACATAACCGTTCCTCGGGAGATACAGAAGTGAAAAAGAACAAATAAGAATTTTCTCTAGATCAGTGACAATATACCATAATTGGGAATGACCCACTTAGTCATGTTGCTTGCCCGATTTGTGTCATTTCCCAGTTGTGAGGCTTGAGGTCACGTTTTATCTTTCAGAGAACATCTCGTATCTTTGAATGCCACATCGTCCACAAATACACTTTGGGTGTTAAGCAAGAGAATTTCTCCACCACCAAACTTGGTATATTTGTAAAAATCAACGTATGTGAGTTTCAGGAAATACTTTGTCAAATATTCGCCCATACAAGTCATTCAAGAATAGAATGAACCGAATGTACCCTCCTAGCGCATATTGTATAGGAATCACCCCAAGGATCAGCAACGAGTAGTCCTTGCAATCCATAGACTTCAACCACGACATAACCACAGTGTATCTCTGAGAACTAATCAGAGATTATAAGTAGTTCTTCCGTTTTATGAAGATCTACGGTCTTCAATTTCTCCATCTTTATAAGCATCCCTGCAAGTTCGTTTCGAACGCAGAGTTGGTTTGAAGTGGTTTTGGATCTAGTTCCCATTCCGGTCTCTTCAAACTAACACGTCAAAAGTAAAAGGGGTATTTATTTGATAGCCGGTTGTTTAACTATCAAATCATGATAGTGTCGTCAAATATATCAACAGCTCGGGACTTTTCCATGAAAATCGTTCATTCAAAATCATTTCACATGGAAATTTAATTTATAATTAATGACCTGTCCACTCAAATTACTTTAGTTGCATAAATCACTCTTCTGATTACAAAATCGTGTTTAATATAGACAGTTCATTTCAATTAAATGTTTTAACGCTTTATTTTTGATTATCTAGATTCAGGTGATCACTACCGAACAAACAGAAAATTTGATCAACACCAATACAATATAGTTTATCAACGACGATTTGATAGTTTAGATCTGAACTAAATATGGTTTAAGATATTTGAACTTAGCTTTATACTATATTCATTCAAGATTTTTTGAAAATTGATTTATTTTAATAACTATATAACAATGCAACCATTCTTGATTACTCCTATTTTTATTTTCATACCCTTGTACATATACACAGACACACACACAGACACACACACACACATTATATGTATATATACACACACACATACATATACACACATATATATGTATATATATATTTCTTTTACATCTATTTAAATCACATTTATTAAAATTAATTAAATTAAAAACAACATTTTTATGAGCCTAATATGGCCCAACCCGAATACAACATGCCATGACTGAACTTACTATTATTTCCAGCAGCTCCTTCTTTGAGTTTCCTTCTCCTTTTACTTTTGTTTCAATATTTAAAGAACATAGAATTAAATAAATATAAAAAAACAAACAAACGTGCTCCACCTTTATTTTAGCCCAGGCCTAAAGGCCCGTCACGAACAAACAAAACCCGCATAATTACTTAATCCTACCTGCCATTTCCAGAGTCTAAATGCCATTGCCATTTTTCTTTGCTTCAAGTTCCTGTGTAAACATAAACTCGCATGTGAAATTTTTGAGCACCTTATTTATGCTCCAACGCTTTTGATCGCATGCACCAAGAACAGATGCACATCACTGATCCATCTCCCCCCATGTCTTCTCTTTCCCTTTTTCTCTTTTCAATTCCTACTGTTATTTTTCCTCAGTTCCATGAACTTTGTGCACACAATGCACATGCACCTATGCAACGCCGATCGTCTCACCACCCTGTTTATCCTCTGAAACCGATCATACCACCCGAATTTGCTCCAATCTCCTACATCGAAATCTGCACTCACAGCCATATATATATCTCATGAGCAACACAAAGACTCATATATGAATTTATTCCCAACAAAAGGTGCTAAGCATCAAAGCTAAGCACAAAAATAACACAAGAACTTCATCAAATAACAACATGTAAACTCGTATATGAGTTTGTTTAACTAAAAGTGACCATCACGAATAAATATCATCAAAATAGCTCCAAAGCTATATAAGGATTTCGATATCCACAAACTTACATAAATTGGATCCAAAGTATCAATAGCAATGAAATCAACAAAATCACATAAAGTGGATCCAAAACATCCAAATCAACAAATGACTACAAAGTCACAAATTATATGAGGCGGATCCGAAAAAATTACAATGACCACGACAAGGTCGCTGACACCTTACAGACAGTTTCATCATTAGGATAAGATCGCTGACACCTCTCAAGCAGTTTCTCGATCATGGCAAGGTTGTTGACACCTTTACAAGCAGTTTCATCATTAGGACGAGGTCGCCAACACCTTATAAACAGTTTTGCTATCAAGACAAGGTCGCCAATACCTTCTCTAAGCAGTTCATTTTAAAGGATAAGGTCGCTGACACCTCTCCGGGCAATTCTGTCATATGCTAATAATATCTCGTGGATGTGTCGTAACTCCCAGATAGGAACCCAAAAAATACAACATGCGTTTTACGTCACATATTCACACTAAACGGTTTACTAACCACTAGTAAGTTTCACATCAAAGCAGTAAAAATGTTTACCTCATCTCATCTATAAACACAGTCCAAAGATCAAAATGATCAAACAAACAAATTGAGAATTAATTGATAAGATAAACGCACGTGTCCCATACCACATGTTTTACCCAACCATTTAGTTATCCTTCTCATTCGCTCGACTAGTGCAAAATCGTGTAATTTTATATATATTGAAAATACTTAGTTTAAGAAAACTATTTTTTATAAAACGTTTTGGAAATCAGTGAATATTTTCTTTGAATATCTAGTATATAGAAAATACTGTATACTATATGCCTTGAGATAGGTTTATTTTCAAAAAATCATCTCTCTCTCTCTCTCTCAAAGCGATGGAAAAATTTATATTCATTAATTACTTATGAAAACATTTGAGAAACGTGCAGAGTGCTACAAACACACGAAATTTCAATATGAAAGCAAGACACAAAATCAGCTTGAAACTACAAATTCGAAATACAAATTTGTATAATATTGGCTTGTCCAAACAAGATCAAAGCCTTTTAAACTAACATCAAAATCTATTTTAAATTCATCAAAGAAACACGGAAAACTCAACAAGATTCAACAAAATATGCATATCAATTCATATGCAAAAATCTGAAATTGCGACAAAATACGCAAGGGGAAAGAGTTACATCCCAGCTATGGAACATTCTTTGGGTTCAACTTTCATTTAAGTTTGAATGACCAAACGTTCTCCGAATGGTCTGAAAATTGATATACACAAACTAGTAACCTGTCTTTCAGTTGGAAAAAGTATCACTGGATTCCGACATGATACAAGGGAGATATGGAGTCTCAAACTTGGACTCATGCCATGCTGAATTTTGGCTATGTCTGAACGTTCTCTAGGTTCAACTTTCATGTCAGATTTGAATAAACGAGCTTGGAATGATATGAAAATTCACAAGTATGGAGACGAACATTCAAACTTCATAATGCAAAAAGAATCATGCAAATCGAATCAAAATTGTGGGAGATACAGTGCCTCGAAGTTGGACCTAGGCACTGTTCTCACCTTGGAAATTCAACCCCAGGTCTGAAACACGACCAGAGTTCGAATTTAAGGTCAGTTCCAAGCATTCAAATGACCACTAAATGAGATGGAAATTGACATGCACATTGTAGAAAACTTCTGCTTTCTAACAAAAGAGAATCAATGGATTTCGACTGAAAAATGAAAGAATTATGCTCTCTTAAACATGGACGCAGGCCATGTTTGCACAAACTCTAAAAACAAATTTTTTATAGGCAAAATCCTGGGTCCGTATTGATTTTGCAGCAACGGTTTCAGATATCAAACGAGAGAGTTTTACTATGAAATTCCGCGTGCCTATACTACAACACATGAACTATTAATAGAAGAAAATCCGACGTCATTTATTGTTGGAATTGAGAGAAAAAGACGTGCAAAACAACACCCAAACTCAGTTTCAGAAACTAAATCATCAACGAGAGACTTAATCAAACTTAACCTATAAACAAAGATAAATCTTTAAATTGTAATGCGTGAGTGTAACAATTCACCTTGCATGGATTAACAATGATTTTCAACACTTAGTTTGCCAAGATGATAGCTTTAAGCTTCCAAAGCAATGCCCTACAAATTGCAATCAGTTTTGACATCTCTTGATCCTCATCCACTTTGAATTTACACACCAAATTTTTACAGCTTATTGATAACATCATGCGAAGGCTTTGGTATAAATTTGAGAGGATTTGGAGTGGTGGATATTTAGATATGAATTTCGGAAATAAAACAATTTTAGTTGTGTTTAACAAATAACATCAACAAAATACTTTACTTCGAGTTGGTTTTCACCTAGCCCACTCTGAATTTTCAAAAGTTAAAGACCAAAAAATTGTTCATTATCGAAATATCTTTCTATTGACGAAAAGATGAGGCAATTTGGCCAAGTAAGTCAAAAGTTATGGCCTTTGAAAGTGAACAAATAACTTCTGGTTTAAAAAACAGAATAAATAAATCCATTCACTTTTCACTGATTTTCCCACAAATTACTGATAAATTTTGCAAAAGTGATTAAAAGAGAAGTTGTTCCATTTTGAATTAGCTTTCCAGAAAAATAAAAATCAATTAATTTGGATTAAGGATTCAAAAGTAATGACTTAAAAACCGAGAGTAAGCATTTTTGAAAATAAAATCATACACCAGAAAATTGCTTCATTTGCATGTGGATTTCAAAAATCATACTCCCAGAATCTTATTTTTTTTTCATTTTTGAAATATCTTTCCAACAAAAAAGAATCACTCCATTTAGATTTACGGTTCTGGAGATACGGCTGAAAGGAGGATTTTTGTTTGGATTAATTGACAAGAATAATCCGAAGTTTAACCTGTCCGTCGATATAAATCCCAAGTTTGCGTTATTCAAGAATAATCCTAAGTTTAGGGGGTCTCTTCCCGAATTAATCTCATTTACATGTATCTTCCTGTATTTATCCGAAGTTTGGGGGTGTCTTCCCATATTGATTCCAAAATAACACGTGAAAAGATCATCAAAAGTCATCAGGATCAATTTGGGAAGACACCCCCTAAACTTGGGATTATTCTTGAATAACGCAAACTTGGGATTAATATGGGCGAACAGGTTAAACTTCTGATTATTCTTGTCAATTAATCCTTTTTGTTTTTGTTTTTGGATAAAGCCAATCAGTTTTTAAGGTGACCGCAAACACTTCTATTTTACCAATAATAAATACAAGTATAACAGGAGGTTGGTGGTTGCCAACCTACTACAATTCGATTTTTAAGGTGGACCGTCCACCGTCAACGACATTTATTGTGGGTCGTCCACAGTATCTAATCAAGATTACAACACATAAGCTAGTATACGCACTAGACTACTATGAATTACATCCACTAATGACATAACTCTCCACGCAAGGAGAGTAAGTTAAAATTGCATACTTAATAATAAGGCTGCACACAACCCATATCCAATCCGATCCAACCCACCAACCCGACCCAACCCACATAAATCCAACCCAACCCATCTTAGTTCGGATCAGATATGAGTTACAATTTGTAATTTATACTACATAAGGGTCGGGTTTGATATTTTGTTCAATATAACCTTATTTTAACCCAACCCTATATTAAAAAATTAATTTAATATCAGCCGACTTAAAATTAGAATAGTATAATCCTAGAATAATGTTTATGTATTCTATTGTAAATATACAAAAGAACATATTTCATGTCAATCCAAATTAGATAGAATTTGACAAATACATTTTAAATAGCATTTTAATGTATTCTAAAATGGAACACTTGTTCTACCATGTAGTAAATTAATTTTATGTGATGTGTTTCAATTAATTTTATGTGATGTGTTTCAATTAATTTTAAATAGCATTTGAATGCAAAAGTGCACAGCACCAGACTGTTAAAAATTTAAGGCTAATGTATCCAAAAGATTGCATGACAAGACCATAGTGTGAACAAAGGCTGAAAAGTGCTATAGCTTCAGTAAGTATCATACAGTAGCCTGCCTAGATTTCTTGAGCTCCACACCGAAGGATATGAAGCAATATCATGTACATGTATCATGTGATGGACTGCCATAGTGACCATATTGACAAGAGTCATGGGAGAGGACAGAAAGAAAGCTCATCGCTAAGACAACAATGTTGAGCGTAGAAAGCATCTCCTGTATCACTGTAAAACCGATGACTAAGCTTCGTACCGACACGCCAAACTCACGACAATCCAGTAAAAATCACATTAAAGAACTTGCTCAACAAACTAATCTGTACTACTAGCAACACAAAAACCAGAGTTTGCATAGGCAGGCAAGACCATCACCAAAAACAACAATAAGGATCGGTGCCTAAGCATCTCGTATTGTGCCATCGTTCATGGTGGTGACCCACCCAAACAAACACCAGACAACTATGTCACTTGCAGACAACATCATATATGAACAAAAGCAAGCTCCATAACATTAAAATTCCGAGCTCCCGATTTCCAAAATAGACAACCAAACACCTCAAACACAACAATTCCTCCAAAAAAACCAAAGTCGACTCTAAGATCTACCAACAAGACGAGTACGTGGCTTACAATGAATACCTAATTAGCAAGATGTACCATCACAGTCAAGAAATCGAGACGTGACAACAAATTAACTAATTAGGAGTTGCTCACCAGCAAGCTCCGCGTTAGTGACATCACCCCATCCATTGCTGTGACCATCAGTTGAAGAACCCGAGGGTAGGTTGCCTGAAATAGTAACATCGCAGTGGATGAGATCAAAGTCGAGGGTATGGATCCAGAGAGATCTGAGGAGTAGAGATGAGATTGAGGATATTAGGGGAGATTGGAACTCAGAACAGTTTCGAGGCAAAAGGGTTAGATCTGAAGGCGATTTAGTGATTATCGGTGAAGCGTTCACACGTGATGTAAGCATGGTAAAGAGTATAGAAGAGCCTGAGGAGACGGTAGAGAGTATAGAAGAGTCTTAGGAGACGGGAGAGAGGAAAGGAATGGTTTTGGGTAGAGAAAGGATGCGTGATGAAGAGAAATGAAGAAGAGGAATACCATGACGCCATTAACAAACGCTTTCCGATGTCGGAGCTTTTTTCAACCTATGAATTGTTTGTATTGAATGTTGAGAAGGAAGATTCTTAGAGAAAGTTCTCTTATCAAAAATGATCATGCTCTCCCTATTCTCAAAGCTACTTTAGTTTTTTTATTTATTCTTGGACACTTGTCCAACTTCTCACATGTAAGCTTCGACAAATTGTATTCCAACCCAGGAAATTAGGTAGTAGCCCCCCGTTTTCATCAAAAAATATGAAGACGAAAATGTCCTTCTTGTATTACATTTTTTTTCCAGTTTCCAGGGTACCTAGTAGATGTCTTACGTGGTTCCTCAGTGTACCACGCGGTAGACCTATGTGGTTTCTTAAAAAACCACGTAGGGATACTGTGTGGTACACTGAGGAACCACGTAGGGAATCTACGAGACACCATGAAAAACCACGTAAAAACCCTACGTGGGAGGGTATTTTTGGATTCTTTTTTAATTCAGCGAGGGGCTACTTACTAAAAATGGGGGTTTACCAGTCTTTTCAAATTAGAGGGGGCTACTACCTAATTTGCCGGGTTGGAATACAATTTGCTGTAAGCTTTTGTATGATGACGCATGCCTTTTTAGTTGTCAAATATGATTCTACACATTAATTTGTATTAAGCAAGGTTTTATATCTCGGATATCGATCGCGTTTCGTCTCGGAGATTTTATATATTCGGTCTCGTCTCGGGAGAGATCTCGGACGAGATGAGTCTAACTCGGGAGTTTGTCTCGGGTTTTCATCTCGGGTCTAAAAGTTTGTATCGGAACAATTTCGGGGTACATGATATGTTAAAAATGATATTTTAACAAAATGATTTTTATGGGTGCTATTAAAATCATAGTAACTTAATCTTAAAATGCAAAATAACTTTACTATTCTTTATTTTGCGAAAGATCATTCATACTCTAAATCGTAATATGCTTAAAACAAAAATATTATTAGATAGGAAACATTAAAAGGATCTAAAACATTAAAAAATTCAGTATAAATAGACCATAAAATACATAATTTCACAAGATGTATGTAAAAAGACGAATATGAAAACCATAAGCATTGTAAAACATATACGAACATACAATATAGTCATTAACATGCAAATGTAAAATAACAAAAGATTGTTATGGCTAGACTAGATTTGGTTTTTTTAATTATAGTTCTAGTTCAGACACAAATTTAAATTTTAATAGAAAAAACTAAGGTCTTGGACGATATTCCAGTATTTCGTCTCGGTCGATATATCGTTCGATATATCGTTCGATATTGCAATATCTCGGGCGATATATTCGAAAGGAGATTCAGAGTGATATTTGCTGTTTCGTTTCGGAAGGAGCCCAAAATGAGATCTCGGAGGAGATCTCGGACGATATTTACGAGATTTGAAATAGTGGTATTAAGTCGTTTTTGACATTAGCTAATGCATAAGTATACAAAAGGAGAATTTATACACTTTATATACGTGTTCATCGCAATGACATGCACATGATGTTTTAACAAGCAAAAATTTGTTTGTTGACAAAATGGTTTTTGATAATATTATCGATATTTCTTCAAACTACTCACAAATTTCCAAATTCCTTCGTGATTATATGAGTTATTCACTTTTGAATTCGTATATTTTTCTCCATCCTTATATTACAAATCATATTAAAATTTGTTTATCCAGGTACCCCAAAACCCGAGTTATTACAGTGGATACAAAACGTGCTTTGTTCATGATCCAAAACAGTGCGGATGAGAACTTTCATAATGCTCAAGTTCAACCATTATTCGACTTGTAGATCAAGAGGTCTGTTCGACCTTGGGGTCAAGAACATCTGCTCTTGTCAAGTCATAAACTATTCCTTCCATTGTAGGTTTTATATATTCGGGGTGGCAAAATGCTATTATGCCCTAAAAGTATATATATATATATATATATATATATATATATATATATATATATATATATATGTTAAATATCAGTTAGAATTAATTCATAAAACTAAGTCATATCTTTGTGGTACTCACGATCATTGAAGGTGCTCAGTTTCTAGAGTATCACACTACATGTTTAGATGAAGCCGACCGATATTTAAAATCTTTTGGAAAGGCTGCACACAACTATCGTTGGTGGTGTCGGGTTCCATTTTTGGGACTGGTTAGAATTGTATTCCATTGACACTTGGGAAGTAAAGCCTTGTCTCTGAGGTTAAACAACATTATACTCTATTATATGTGATGAAGTTGAACTATATCTAGGGTTAGAAAGTTTATACTCCACTATCTTTAAGTTTGGTTAGTTCATATTCACACTATCTTTGGTAGAGCTTTTTTTGTTTATACTCACGCTATCTTTGGTAGAGCGATTTGTGTTTATACATCACCATCTTTAACACAGTTGAATAATTGTATACTTTCCCGTCTTTGACATAGTTGAATGAGTTTATACTCCATTAAGTATTTGATGGTGAAAGGGATTCACAGATTCTAGGTTATAAAATATCCAACTAGTTTAGTCATTCACTCATTAGTTAAAAAAAGCTACCGTCTTTATGATCGAGAGACGTTCATTTCATCAAATGGAAAGGACCTACGGCTACTCCGTGTTTCACAATTTCAGTGGAGTTATCTAGATGCCTATTTGGTGATGAACATACTTTGATGTCCGTGGGGATCCAACATTGTGCGCTCAAGCGTGATTTTTACTCTTACTTCATGGGGACTTGGTTTATTCGAGAGATGCAGATTAGAGTCCGTGACACTCTTGCTGGAGTTAGTGGAAATGGCAAAGCCTAACAATTAATCCATTAATTCCACTATGTTATGCTATTAAGTAAAACACAATGTTATTGATTCATATTATATAAAATACGGTTCGGTTGGTTTATAAATCACATGACATAAGTCTATCGGTTTAGAAAATAAAGTTCATAACTAAACAGCTGAATCAAAGTTCTTAAAGGAACTACATAAATGAATCAAAAGTTTCAAATTGGAATGCATCTTGGATTTCATTTCAAAACATTCCTATAAGATCCGTCTTTAGAACTCATACATGTGTAGACATACTAAGGTACATTCTCGAATTTTATTTTAACATGAGAGAAATAAATAGAGACAGAATTACTTTTTTTTCTGGGATAACCAAGCCCTTTTGCTAGCACTAGTAATCACTGTCTGGTTCATTGATTGTGAGCGTTGTCTACTAGGAGCCCAACCATTGTACGACGGGTTAACATAGCGCAACAACCTCTCCTTTTTTTGACATAACTGACCGGTTTTTATAGTGTTCCGTAACACTTTTCTATTATGACTAATAATAAAATTACAATATGATACAGGTGATTATAGTTAGCAGTCTGCTAATTCGGTTTTTAAGGTGGACCGTTCACCGCCACGACATTTAGTGTGGGCCGTCCACGGTATCTATCCTAGATTGCAACAACCTCTCCTTCTTCATGTGCTTCTCAATAATAATTCTGAGACGCCAACATTTGTCTAATAAAATTTTAATCTTATGAAGATTATGGTATCTTCATGTTTGCATCTTTACTGTGGTCGACTCTCTACTTATTGATTCGAAAATTTTAAAGGTTTTCCTAATAGCAAGGTAGTTTTTTTCTAGTTTTTCTGTCAGCTCTAAACGGGAAAACTTGCTATGCCCTTTAAAGCTTTTTATCTTCAATTTGGTTGACAATAATCACTCCTTTCTCAATATCAAAATCCTCCAAGCGAAAGTACTTATTGGCTTGATGGTAGAAGGAAGTCCTTTAAGTTGACGGTTGATTCTTTTCCTTAAGTTCTCTATAAAATTCCATTTTCATTTTGACAGTTGCGACAACAACCACGTGAACAATTCATTTGTCCGGTTGACGTATACTGGTTGTTAAAGCATTGGATCGTGCAAGATAACTCTATAGAGTTTTGCCATCATTTTACTTGATTTCTTATAAACACGTTTTCTTTTTAGGTTGAGTGAACTCTAAGTTATGAACTTTTTCTTTAACATGCCTAGGTGCCGGTAGATCCATGCTTCAAATGACTATACCACGTGGTTGGTAACTCCAACAAAATAGAGAAAACAATGGCACATTACTTCCTTTATTACTCCAACTACCTCCATATGTTTAATGTAGCTCCTTAAGCATCTTAAGCTACGGGGTATGGTTTCATAATCAACATCTTAAACTTTGGTGGTTGATCATGTATCAGATGTTTATAGCGCACAAGCTTTAGTTCATCCAGTCTTTAGTTCTGCTCGTCTAATGCTTGATGTATTATCTTAGCAACTCGTTTTTTGCCAGTGGAATGCTTCCTTGGGATACTTAGTGGACCATGTCGTGCCCAATGCATAGTAAATCAGTCGATTTGTTGGAATTGGATCGGTCGAAAATGGATTAAACGAGTGAAGTTTAATTTATTTTCTATTTTGATATTCGTTAAGCCTATAAAACATAAATGGATCTTATATATAATCTAAAATTTCTAATTTTTTAAATTTTATTAGTTTAAATTTAATTTGAATTATGTGTATGTTATTATGAGTGCATCAAATGCATCTATGTGTGAAAGTGAAAGTGCAACATGTATAAAGTGAACATATTTAGGGTGTTGGGATTTACACCGTAACAGAAACATTTCTTCATACATATACATATACATACATATATACATACATACATACATATATATATATATATGCCTTGGTTGTCTTTTTTTCCACTGAGTAAGATTTATTTTGTATACACATATGCATACTTCTTTACATTACAATATACTTTGATGGTCTAACATGTGTTAAAGCTAAGGTAAATAATTTAAAATTAATTTTAATTAAGATATTCGAAAATCAAAATTACCATATTTCTCTTAAATGTCCATTTGTACACCTTGGAATAAGAACATATACACACACACACATATATATATGTATATGTGTATATATATGTATATTCACACATCTATACATATACGCACACAAATACAATTACTGAATCAATGTTTTATAATTAGAATAACATACATATACGCACACAATTACAATAACTGAATCAATGTTTTAAAATTAAAATAATATGTAAAAATATGTCCAATTGTTTTGTAATTTAAAAGACACCTTCAAGCAATAAAGTTCAACTAACTTAGATCCAGTTGTCAACTTAAGTGAGAAATCAAAAGTTATCTTTTTTGGTAGAAGTCCACTTAAAAATTTAAAATTGATTTAACTCTTATTTTCATGCAAACAATAGACAAAATTGTTTTAAACCAACTTGTAGTATGTGCATTCAATCGCAACCTTATAATACAAAACTTATATATTTTATCTTTTTGTTCAATAAAAATATGTCCAATAGTAGTTTTTGAAAAGAAAGGAACTAAACGACTTAGGCGCATATAAATTTGTGATAATTGAATTTAAAAACTAAATTTAACACAGTACGAAAAATAAATAAAGCAACGATGTACCTAAAATCATTGATATGAATGACATATGAATAATAAAAGAGAAAGACATTGAGACATTAAAAGCATATCAACAAGATGAGCATACAACTGATTCAACAACAAAACTAAATCATATTGCAAAATTCATACAAACAAGGGAAGGAGATACAAAAGGTGGTGAATGCAAGACTTACAAACGTGTTGAATTTGAATATAAATAGAAGGTTTCCTTGAGATGCAGCCAAAAGAAACACATTGAATGATGAAATGATTTCTAAATTCAGTGAATCAATCTTTTATTTTATTTTTGATTACTTTTGTTTTGGAAACCTAGAGGTTCATGAAATTTCAGTTGGAATAGATCTAGGAGGAGAGCAAAAATGATAAGAGGCATAGTTATCAAGGCGCGTGCTTAGGTGTGCCTAAGCGCAAAAAAGCCCAAGGCTTGCGCCTTTTTGCAGTTTGAGGCGCTTTTTTTTTGTCTAAATTCGAAATTTTGTTTATAAATAGTTAAATAAAATTTTTGATTGTTCAATAAATTATAAAATATGGTTTAAAATTTAAATCTTATTGATAAAATATGTAAATAATTGAATGAATTAGAAAATATGGTTTAAAAAATAATTTGTAGTTTGTAAAATAGCAAATCAAACTCATATAAAAGACACACGTAAAACCCCGACGCTCAAAAAAGCCCCAGGCTCAATGCTTGCGCATTTTTGCGCCTTAGCGCCTTAACTACTATGATAAGAGGGGAAATTTCGTAAAGGAGGAAATAAAGATACCATTAAAGATTTAGCTATTTGTCTACCTACATAAGATTTGCCCTTTCATTTTAAGACAAACTCTTCTCCCATAAACCGTGGCTGGCCATAACGTGAGGTTTGAGCGCCAAAAAATTCAAAATCCAATCAATATCAATCCCCTTTAATTCCAATTAATATTTTTTCACTAATATCGTGTATTGTTATGAGCATTTATAACTTTTACATACCTACTTTATTAATTACTAATGGCAGTCAAACAAATCAAATGAAATATATCTAATATTTCATAAATATGTATTATTAGTTAAAATTCATTTAGTATTTATTCTATTCAAATTTAATTTAAATATTCTATCAATATCATATATAACTGGATAAAAATACAACTTCTATATACACACTTTATTAGATACCAATGACATACAAACAAAAATAAAAGTTACTAAATAATATTTTGTCAATATTAATTATTTAAAACATTTGTAAATTAGTTAAACCATGTGGTTCATTTGAAGTATTGGTCATTTCGATTATGCGAGTCAAAGACGTAGATTCATTCAATGATCGCTATCAATCAATCATATATTAGTGTTCACACATCAAGTTTGCTAGTGGTGCGATATTTTAACTGTATTTATTGCTTACACATCTTTTGATAAAATCTATTTTCATTTATTATAAGTGGTACCTGATAGTAACAAATATTTAGGTCAATTACCTTCGTTATTACTGTACAACATGGAGATTTATAGAATTTGGTTTTAGTTAATATTCGAACATCGTCCATATTCAACTTTGTAAGTTGAAACACAAAATATTTGATTCAATAATAACAATTATTGTTAATTATATTGCTTTGGGCAGGTACTGACTTCAAATTGGTTACAATTGACCGAGATATTGTCATATAACCAAGAAGATGATTTTTTTATTGAAAAATGTTCACTTTTTATGCTTAGACCTTAGTTCAATTCAACTATAATCAAAGTAAAGAGTATTGTGTAACATCGTCACTTCTAGTTTTTCTGTTTGACCTTAGTTATATTAATAAAAATAAAACTTTTGATTGTGTTATTTTATAGTTATCCAATAACTATTATTACATAATACCTCCCTCTTGCAACAAAGAGTAATACACCGTCCAACATTTGAATATTTCTGCAACATCTC
This sequence comes from Allium sativum, assembly GCA_030737875.1. NCBI lineage: Eukaryota > Viridiplantae > Streptophyta > Magnoliopsida > Asparagales > Amaryllidaceae > Allium > Allium sativum. The sequence continues at coordinate 6,089,613 of CM060926.1, read as the reverse complement.
TGAATATCATTACGTATTCTAGTGTCAACAAATGTATCAATGTCCTATCTTGAAACATCTTGATTGTGAAAATTTTAAAATAATATGCAATGTTTAATGTGATAAATTGCTCATAATTACATCAAACTGTAATTATTATCTCATAACTTATCATTTAATGATTTTCTATTTAATATATTTTAAATTAATTACTTAATCAAAATATCACAATATAATTAGTATATATTTTGAACATAATTGATCGTCGAGTTAGGTACATGTAACAAATTATGTAATTGCTTATAGGACATACCTCTAACTGTGCCAGATGAACTCGTACAGTCTCATTTCGACAGCCAAGCGTGTGGGTTTGGTGCCAACATCATTTTTTAAGTGGGTGGTCCTCTTTTGGTTTAGTATGGGCTGTTTTAATATGAGCTGCACCATTCGGTTCAGCACCAGTATGATCGATAATGAGCCGAATTGTTTTGAGCCTAGATCGGTTTGACCAAATGGAATTCCGTATTTCCTTAGCTCATTATTATCTTATAAGTTCTCGAACTACGATGTCTACTAGGTTTCCAATCGAATCCCTAGACATCCTGACCTTCTTGAGCCCGCGCTGACGCCATTTGCTATCCTGCTACTTAGCTAAGAAAGATCCCATATTCTTCATCATCGTCTGCTGTCTTCCTTGATCATATTGTTGATCAAATGACTCTGATCGGACAGATATTGCTTTCTGACTGGTCCCATGAGCAAACCGCTTTCCTTTGAACAATATATATTGGATCCTTACGTTCTAGTCGATAGCTTCATAAGCTGAATTGAGTTCCTAATAAAATCATAATTTATTTTCGTTAAAATGATCAAACACTTCAAAATAGAGATCTGGTAGAGCTTAAGATCATGAGTGTGATCCTAATGCTAGTTTATAGGAAGCAAAATCTCTGTTTATTAAATACATTAGGTTTTTTATTTTAAGTTATAAGCTGTAAATGTATACATATTAGATAAAAGGAAATAAAGTGCAAAAATCCAACAAATGGCAAATAATTTTTTTATAATGGTCCCATAATATCTGACCCATATCATTATATATCTTTTGTTACAATTCCTCGATTTACCATTAATATAATGCTTTTTACACTTCTTTTGGTTGAAGTAATCATAGCATGGTATTAAATCTTCAACATCTCGTTTGAGATTTCCTTTTCACACTTAGACGCAACGATACATCAATTCTTTTTCATATCCCCTGGGACTCATCTCGTTCGAAATATTTAAATCTCACCTATTATGTGGATTAATATCTCATTTCGAGATCTCGTTTGAAATTATATCTTATTTTATTTTATTTTATTTTATTTTCATATAGATTCAAAAAAATTACTCAATCCAATCACTATTTATTAACTCATTAAACATACTTTTTACTTTTGTCTTGATGAATCACAATAAAAGGCTTCTTTTCTTTTATAGATATCATTCAGTCATTACTAAATAAATTAAGCAAATCGAGATATCATGCTTTCGAGAAAATTATTATTTTTCCTATGCAAATCAAGTCTGTTACTGTTTTTATTTTTACTTTAGAGATTAATTAGTAAAACATCAATCTTAGGATAAGTTACTTAGAGATATCCTCGAGATGCACTTTAGTTCTAAGATTTCAATTTGAGATGTACACCCGTCGATATGCTCATCTTGTCCGAGTTATCATATGATACAAGAGAGATAGTGTGAAAGTTACAAGAAATGTGATCGAAATTCAAGATTCAAGACCCTCTCGTGTAGGCATTGTTCTAAATTTTTAGTTGCATTTCTGGATGGTCCTTTGGTGTTCGGTGGTGCTCAGAGTGCTGTCAAGATATGACTGGAAAGGGAGAGGAATGTAGGTTTGAGAAAATTCTCTCATTTTAAGTGCTAGAGGCTATTTATAGAAGTAGTATGTTTTGTTCAACAAACTATGTTAAGCAAAATTTATAACGTAAATTCTATTAAATAAGTCTTGTTAGGTGAATCTTGTTTACTTATATCTTCTCGGTTAACTTTGTTCTGATTCGAACATATCAAGCCTGCCGACTATTTTCACGGTTCGTTATATTTATGATATGTTATATTTTGCTCAATATAATCTATTCGGTACCCAACAAAATTATCAAGATTGAATCGATTTTGGAGTCATAACTTCTTCATTTTAAATCAGAAAGCGAAACTTGGACCAATAGCTTCATACTGTCAAGTAGAATGCTCTAGTGTCTTCAAATGTTTCATTTGGATGAGGTAGCCGCAAGCTTTCCTAGGTGGATTGAAATATGTTAGCAGTGATCAATTTCATTTTATGGATTGGAGAGAGATGCAGTTTCAATCGCTGTGCATTTCCTAACCTTAGCTTATTTTCTAAGTTGTTTGGGTTCATTTAGAGTTTAGATGTGTCTATCAACAGATACTTTCGCATGCAGATAGTGTTATATTTGAATATCAAATAATCATACTCGTGGATATAAACAAACAGATATTTGTCTCCCTCGCTTTCAGTTTATAAAATCAAGTAATAAAATAGAGAATTTTAATCGGATATAAATCCTTTTTAGTTATAGTGCTAATATAAATGTAAACAACAAATAATATAATGATAAACTTCAACACCAAATATATTATTTGTACGCACATGAGAAATGTTAATTTGATAAATATTAAATATCAGTCCTTATGTATACTAAAATATAATCGCAACTGTTATCTTGATGAAAGTATCAGATAAGTTTCAGATGCAGATACCATGTATCTTGTTTGAATTTCAGATATTTTTCTCGTTTTTTGCATACACATGTGGACAAATTTCTGATTTTTGGCGTTCTCATCTACAGTCGTAGGTATGTTATGAGCATAGTTTAAAAGGCACGTCATGGCGCAAGGTGTGGCATTTGCGCCTTTCTTCAGTGTGGCCCGACGCATATGGAAATACCGCACGCTTGCAGCAAAAATGGCGTGCGGCGCGCATGGCGCACCTTTTCATAATTTTATTTTTTTAGTTTCATTTTTCACAATCCAATCTAATATCCAACAATGATTGATTTTTTTTTAAACAACGATAGGATTATACTTCAAACAATCTTCAACAAACTCTGAACTATCATTTATATAATTGTCGTGCCAAATTACGAGGTAGTTAGAATTGAAATTTTCAAAATGAAAACAAACCAATCAGAACTCGACTTGAACTCATTGGGTCCCGGGACGGATCTAGTTGATGAAAAACAACATGAATACATATCTGATTCGAAAGATTATATAAAGAACAAGAAAATATATTGTGTTGTTGTCCAGTGAAACCCAAAACAAATTGAATATCAAATTGGATCAAGATTTGAAAATATACAAGTTAGACTCGGCAAACCAAACCCGATTAGAATCAAGAACCACTAGTTGGATTCAGATCTAACCCAACGGGTCTAATTAACTTCCCTTGCATCGAGCAGTATTTTTTCAAATGATCGCATTCTCGAAATTAATCTCGAATGAATTTTGAACTATCTAGTATCTATTCTAATTATTGCTATATATAAAAAATGATCTGAAATGTATATCTTTTCAAATTAATCTCAAACGAACTTTGAAATGTCTGTTTTTGTTATTGTCGCACCAACAAATGATAATCAATATGAGCCAAATGAAGAAAATGACGAAGCCTTGAATCCGATGATGTAGATATTGTTTCAAAAACGTTATTTACTTAATCAAATTCAGATTTTCTAGTTTGTCGGTAGTATGTACTATTATCTTGGATTTTGTTTTTGAAGACTATCATGCTTATGACTCAATATAAGTATATGCAAAGCGTAAAAAAAAAAAAAATCCTTACTACGTACGTTTTAGTAAAAGTAAATAAATTATATTAAATTCTAAAGTAAATGTTATGTGTATGTATATATATATATATAATTTATAAAATTAAATTTTAAATATGCATAGTAAATTCGAAAGGCACGCACCATTTGTCGTGCAATGTGGCAAAAGCTCCAGGAAGGCTTTGCGTCTTTTTACGTCGTATTTATCTCTGACATTCGATCCTGAAAGATAGCGTAGTTGTGTAATTATAACGATAACAACAATAATATTCCCTAATAGTAGCTCAAATACCTTAGCAGCTTCCTAGTGAAGTTTGCAAATTTTTCCATATTATACAAAGGAGATCGGGTGAAGTTTCAAAATTTTCCATATTATGCAATGGTGATTCGACTTTTTTTTCAATTTAATTTTTATTGTATTCTCAAAAATCAATTTATAATTTTAAAAGTATTCGTTCTTTAATAAGTTATGAATTCATATATTCAGCAATATTACTTTGTAATTTCAAGTTTGATCATTCTTATATTGCAAAATATGTGAAATAAAATGAATTTAATGATATTACTTCACCATTTTAATTATATTTTAACTATTGTCTCATCATTCTTGTTTGGGAACTCGTAGGATGTTGACATGCTTTTTGGTCGAAGCTGTCACACGTTAAGATTTTGGTTAGCGACGCGTTCAACGTCAATAACGTCATTAGAAAATGCAAAGCGATTTGGTCGAAGTCGCGATGTATTCATAAAAGGCTCGGAAATTAGGGCTATCAATTGGTTGGGTCGGGTTCGGGTCGGGTTCGGGTCGGGTCAAGTCGTGTTCAGGTTGTGTTCGGGTCGTGTCAGCTCAACCCGTTTATTAAACGGGTCGGCTTCGGGTTGATCCATTTATAATCGTGCGAGTTTCGGGTTTGATTTGTGTAACCCGTTAAGAAAAATATTTGTATAAAAAGATGAAAACATGAAAGAAGGGTGTTGTCGTCATTCACTTGTTGCAAGCTAAGATGAGAATAAAAATGTAAAAAGTTGTTAATGTGGGAATAAACATGAAAACGTGAAGGAGTGAATCAGCGAAGAGGTACAACCGCAGATATTAGAATGACTGAATGAGTGGTGGCTTGGTAATTGGTAAATTAGGGTAAAGCGGCAAATGGGTAGTGGGCTGGGCTATGCCTATGTTTTGTAGATTGTAGAGTAATAAAAATATGTTTTATATTAAACGGGTCATGACGGGTCAGAAACGGGTTCACGGATCGGGTCGGGTCAACCCGTTTATTAAACTAGTAAGCCAAAATTGTTTACCACTGTCATTACCAGTTTGTTGGTATAAAGGTGAATTGGTAACCTATACACTGGTAATAATAAATTATTGTTGGTTTGATAAAATGAAAATTCGATTTATTTTTGCATTGCAATGATGCTTCATCATACATTTCATTGTATCACTTAATAAAATACATCAATGGTAAATAGAAAAAAAATGTATTGAACGTCATTTAAACTGACTTCATGAACTAATGCTTATCATTCTATTACTTCTAAATGCTTGTAGTACAACATATTACATGAATATGCATCTATTATGAGTGGACTGGTAAGTGACCATTGCTGTTGTTTTGTCGTAAACACTGCTAAATTTACCATTGCCATACTAATCATACTGGTAAACAAACTTTACTAAAATATTATAATCGTTTGACTAATAATAATATGATAATGAGAAATTTACCGTTACTTTAACAGTTCTACTTTATTCGGTGTTTGTATTTTTTTTTTTTTTTTTTTTTTACTTTGTGAGTCATGTTGAAGACGTTGTTCAATGTTCATACAAAATAATCATATACTCACAGCATAAGTAATGATTATCATTTTACAAATATCATTATGGTACTGTTTTAGTGATAAATATAAATCGTTTAATGTCATCGTTACGGATTGATCGATATACCTATGGTTGATATACTGGTAAACTACTAGTTGTTGCACCGATAATGATACATTACTCTAAAAAAAATAACAACTTGACTTATTTTTACGCTGTAATGATGCTTCATAATATATTTCATCTGTCACATAATAAAATATATTTCATCAGTGTCACATAATAAAAGACATCCATGAGAAAAAAGAGAGTGTATTTAGCACCATTTGAGATGAATTACTGAATTAAATTTAATAGCCATTTTCTTGCTTCTAAATGCCTATAATACAACATGTTACATGACTAACTAAACTCATGTTTTTATAATCGGTTTGATCCTCTGATTCAATTGGGGGAAAACGCCTACGAAAAGATCACTTGGATTTGCGAAAAGGTTGTTTGGATTTATCCATGGTTTATTTATTTTCTCTTAATTTCTATTTCTTTATTCATTTCAGATATGATCGAAATGCGTTTTCTTTTTTTATTTGTATGTTATTGTTTTACATTTATTTAGATATATATGTTAAATTTTTATTTTTTCCGTTCCTTTGAAAAATAATACAATACACATGTTTCATTAGATCTATTTCTTTATTTCCCCATGAATCGTATGTTTGCGACAATAACGACAAAACTTTAAAAATCTTAGCTCAATTATTCATCGAACAGTTAAATTTAAACATCAAATATATTATTTTACGAATGTCAGAATGAGTTCAAATTTTGGATAGATATAATATATATGTGGATTGAACATCTACAAATTCTTGTTGGATTTGGATTGGTGTAGCTCACGAACGGATAAGAGTGTTACAACAAAAGGTGTAGCGGAACCCTCATATATGCTACAACTTTCGTGTATTGAGCTTTGACAAATTGTTAAAGGATTGGAAGATATAAATTAATTTAAGTTTGGGGTCTTTGTTGCAAAAATATTTTTAGAAGAAGAGGGGTGGCTGCAAATTTACATAGAAGAGGAAGAATTAGGGTTGTGGGTGGTGGAAAAGATCTTATATAGTGGGGTTTATTTTATTTTTATTATTTCTATAGTTAGCGTTATCTCCAGTCGACAGTTATCAATGCCCCAAGAACACACGAACTCCGTTGGTGCTGAAAATTGACATACTACTATGTCTTGACGATACAGTCCTAATGGAATTGGTTTCATCGAATTCCGAGTCCGTTTTGCTAAAAAAAAAAATCCATTTCGAGCTTAAATGACTGATCGATTCACAATTTATTATGCACGGCCACATACTAGCTCCAAAAAATTACGAAATTTGGAATCTAGCAGTAATTTAATATTCCGGATCCAACAAAAGAATTTTCGTCGAAAACGGAGGTCGTTTGCAAAATGGATATTTTTAAGGGCAATAATATATATATATATATATATATATATATATATATATATATATATATATATATATATATATATATGAGGAGTTTTCCGCTGTACCTCTTATATTGCACGTGAACGCTCCCCCTTAATCTCTGTCATATAATGCTCCATTCATTCTCTCTCTTCCCATTTCAATATTCTTTCTTAGTGGGAAGAGAGAGAATGAGTGGAGCATTGTATGGCTGAGATTAAAGGGGAGCGTTCACGTGCAATATAAGAGGTGTAGCGGAACGCTCATATATATATATATATATATATATATATATGTGTGTGTGTGTGTGTGTGTGTGTGTGTGTGTGTATGTATATATGTATATATAGGCAAGCGTTTTCTTTGTGGTCTTGTTATATGGGCATGTTTCTTCCTTTTTATGGCATGTTATTATATTTGGCTTTTTAATGTTACCAACATCTTTTTTTGTAGTTGATAATGCCAACAGTCAAACTCCCTTCACGACCTGTTATCCAGCCTTCTGGTATGACCGTATTTGGACGAATTTGATCAGCTGGACTTAAAAATTATTATGGCAAATAACCCAGAGAGATGGCTAACAAGACCACAAAGAAAATACAAGATCGTCTCAAAGTTCCACGATCTCAAATCCAGCTAAGCTCATAGATCGATCCATAGAGTCTAAATCTAAATCATCATAGATTCCCTCTATTTCGAAAGGGTGTTGTTAGCAAGCTATTCCGAGCTTCATAGGATCGGTCGCATGCAATCCACTATTTGTCTGCTCGAGCACTAGTAGTCAGGAATTCCATTCCATCACCAGTCTGTTTAATCGACGTAGAAACAAGCCTCTAACAGAGCAATCAGGATGGAAAACATGAAGCTAAAAACAGGATGCAACCACGCAAAAGATCAAAGGAGATCCTTAATTTGATTATATGGATGGATCAGTATCTGTCCACAGCGATCGCTGACATGCCTACGTTCTCTCGAGCTCAATCGCTGCTGGACGTGAAAAACGTGGATGAGATATTGGAGAACTTTTAGGTGATCTACAACTATAAATAAAGGTCAGATGCTCATTTCAAAGGATTTTTTCAAATGTTTGTATTTTTGTAATTCCTTCATACTTCCGAACACCCCTATCGGCTCGCAAGAGCAGAAGTTGTAAACAAACATGTGATCAATACAAAAGCTAAGTGGACGTAGGCATCGGTTGATCAAACCACTATGAACTCTGTTCGGCTTTAACTCAATGTTCATTCGCTTTTCTTCAAATTTCTTCTCAACTATCTCTTGGGTGTGCGAACCATATTTTGGTATGAACATAAGCATTTTGGACGTATGCTAGCTTTACCTACGGACTTCGTACTTCATCCTCTGGGCTATGGGTTGTGATTTACTATGAACCGATCTGGTTTTTCTGTTCGCTATAATTTTTGCTATTGACTTCTTAATGGTTTAGCGATCTACGCTGTTTTCCTGCATTCTGTTCTGTGTATTGAACGATGATGCATATATGGTTCATGTCTAACGATTTCATTATTTGCTGAAGTAATGCTGCTTGCACGCTTTTGATATCATCTAGTTTGTGTATTATCATCGCATAGTGAAAGAGGTCTAGGAGGCTATATGTTCTCGAGTGCAATGGCATATTATCTTCATAATTTGTAGATTCTGGTGTTAATAAATACTCTCTTTTCTAATGTCTCGAATTTTTTGTGTGCAAAAATCTTTTCCCAAGTTCCCTATCTCCCTTGTTAATCTTAGATTTTAAGCTCTTTTACATGATGACTGATAATTTCAAATTTACACATTTGACATTTTTGTTAATATAAAATGCTGTCTTTTGTAAAATGATTGAAAAATCTTGATTATCTGTTATAATGTTTCCAGATGTTGGAAAATGGCACTATTCAAAATGAAGAGCTCTTTGAAAGCCAAAAATTGTTTCAGAGCGGTAAGCTCTTCGACTTGTAGTTGGTTTCATTTAGACTGTTTTCACAGTTTTACATCACAAAGTAAAAGGAAACAACATTGACTGGTTACTATATGACCAGTTATTGACTGAAAACTGTCGCTCAACACATTTCATCATTAATTAAACTTGAAAAACATCAGATAAACCAAGCACATAAAAGAAAGTACCCTATTAGAAGCATTATATGTTTAATGTTGGTGTCAATAGAATCTAGTCTATTTGGTTTAAGCTTTCAATTTACTTGGAATGGTGAATTTGTTGCATCGTATTACATTTACTGCTAAAGTTGGAATATGTTTCAGTCCATGAATATACAGAGTACGTTTTGTATTTCTTGTTCATTATAAGTTAATTGTGCTTCAAGTTTTCAATTTTTTTGTTGAATATGAGTTGCATTGGTGCAATACTCTGTGGAATCTGGTACTTATAAAACAACTGAGATTCCTTTTCTTGGTAAACTTTAAAACACCATGTTGGCATAAAGAGATGGTAACTATCCGATTACATAAATAAGGATTGACTCTCCTGAACTAAATTTTGAAAAAAAAAAAAAAAAAAAAATACAAATCCAAAGACACTACTAAAAACTTTATCAAGTGATTGAGGTTTTTTCTCCCTTTTGTTTTCATTTTGATCACTTCCTAATTTTTGTTTGCATTGACATCAAAACTTGGCCTTTTGTTGTCATCCGAATTCGATTGTTTAGCAAGCTTTTCCTTTAGCTCAGATAGCAGTGCTTGATTTTCTTGATTGAGAAGTTCAGCTTTCTTTCTGAGCCTTTCATTTTCTTTGATTATATAACAGTTCTGCAAGTAAAGCTTTGAGTTTATTCTCTCCATGTCCCTTCCTGTTCAAAACATATTAGAAATAAACACATATATTGATTATACCTAATTACTGCCATACTTAAATATGTCGGATATATGTTGTATTTTCAGATATTGTTCAAAGTAAATGATTTATCATAGCTTAAGACAAAATAATAATTTAATTACTGTCCCACAATAAATTAAAATTAAAACTAAAGATAGCAAGTACAAGAAATATAATAGTTTTAATTACCTTTTGAAGATGTTATTGCTTCTTGAACCCAAAATGGAGAAAGGAAGAAGTTTGCAAAGAAGAACCAAGAATATAAGGATATATGATATGAGTTTTGTGTTTGAAGTTTTGTTGTATGTCCCCCTATTTATACCCTGAATACTTTATTTGAGACAAAGTGCATAGCTGTAAAAAGAGAAACTAGAATTAAAATAAAATTCTTAACCGCAAAAAACATGCATATGCGTGTAAATGGTGTAATTAAGCAAGTTCATTAGTTGATTTTGTGTGAAATACGTGAAGAGGTAACAGAGTAATCATGCACCCACTATGCGTAACAAAGATTTGTCCTTAATATGGTGTGCTGTCACGTGTTTTTGTTCACATGGATAAACAAGGACATTATAGTAATTTAATAAATATGAGAAAAAAATTGAAAAAAAAAAAAGAGGAAGAAGAAGGAGATGCAAGTTTTTTGGGTTAGTCAGGCACTAGATTCGCAATGATGAATTAGACCGGGGTCCCTGCATAATCATCACCTTGTGTATCAATCCTTCCTCTTTTCTTTTTTCTTACTGTTATTATTGTATTCTTTCTCCTATTAATTTCTTCTTTTTTACTTTATTTGATGGTAACTATTATTCCCATTTATTCATTTTCATTATTACTTCACTGCCTTATATATTTCTTTGAAAACAATAATAGGATTATCAGATTTTATAAAAATGGTTATTTGGGTTCCTCAAGGAAACTGTGATGCATGAAGAAGTAGTTTTAATTTTAGAGACTTGTCATGAAGAATATGCTTTGAAACAGCGAACAGGAATCAGGATTCTCATTTTGTGCATGACTGTAGAAAGCTTTAGTCATGATATTAGTGATATTGCAAGCTACTACACATTGAACTTTTAACGGCAATTTTTTTCCTTTTCCTATAAGCACACATGATATATAATTATTAGATATTATAATGTTCGAAGATTACGAGATAGGTCATATGATGAATGATGGTGGGGAGTCGAACTAGTAACTAGTGAACTATTATATCATTTTTTTTTTCTTTCATTTTTGTTACATATATTGAACCACACTGCACTACAGAACCCACAATGAGTGCCCATAATGACTGCTTGATACAGGCATTGCTACCGAAGACAATTTTTTTCTTTTATTTGTTCCCTTTTGCATGGCTCCAAAAAGCATCATAATGGTTTTACTTACCAATAATGATACGTACTCAAGTGCCACTTGATAACATTTCACTGTCTCCTGTTTGTTTGATGATCTCTGTCTTCTTTTCTTCTTTCTTTTGGTTCTCGAATGGCTGTTCATAAAATTGAAATTTCATCTATTGTATTTTTCATGTTTAGAGCATCTCCAGCAAGCAATGGAGATTGACGTTTTTCTCGGCTTTCTTCCGTTGCAGCTGCGTGAATTTGAGCGTAGAGAGAAAGCGTTAGTTGTTCGCATTTGTTTTTAAAGCATGAAATCTAATCTAAAGCGATTATGACTAATTTTTTTGTAATTAGAACACTTGTTAGAACGGAGTTTTGAAATCCATTTAATGCATAAATGGTTTTTTGAAAACTGTTTATGCGTTAAACACCATTTAATAATTAAGTGATTTACAAAACACCGTGTATTACAAAAATAAAATGAATGGTTTTCTGTAACCCTTTAATTAAATAAAATCCGCGCTCATTGCTGTGTGAATGACACTTCTTCACTTTTAATTTCCTCCTCATGCAGCAATGCTGAAGATGCTCTTAGGGTTTCATTTCTTACCTTACTTTTGCATCAAATTTGTGATCCAATAACCGTTTGTCTCAATAAAATAAATGGAAAAAGCCTTGGTACTACAGATACCTTTTTTCTTTCATAATGAGAAAACCATTTCTTTCTACCCAGGCTGATGGTGACTACCATGCATGAGTATTAGGCATGCAGTTTAGGTCAGTGAATGGATCTGTTTTGCTCTTGTAGCATTCAGATTCAGGATGAAAGATTATAGAACACTTCCACTTGGGGTTTACAAAGTCGACTATTGTGCAATGGCATAGCCAAGGTTTAAAGCTGGACATGGCACACTTTTAATTGGAGGCTCGAGTCGAAGAGCCCCAATTTTTTCTTTTATAACCGTTGTTCGAATAATCATAAAAACAGCAATAACAATCATTAAATAAACATGACTGGTGGTTGTATTTATATTCTGTCAAAAAACGATTACTTATTGGTCTTTTAGATGAATCAATAGTAGCATGGGTACCTTGGGTACCAACCACACAAATTTCTCATGTTTTAAAAGCGATGAATAACTGCATCATGTTAATTGGACTGATAATATGATTCTTGATGCATGCATTGCAACCATGATATTTGTTTTTCGCTATGCTTTTGTTGTTGAAAATGCTCTATTGACGATTGTGGTAGAAATTGATGAAGGTAAGGTATTTGTTTTTCACTGTTCTTGATGTATGCATTGCAACAATGATATTTGTTTTTCACTATGCTTATGCAACAATAAATGCTCTATTGATATTCGTAACATTTCAAAATCTTAACTCAATTATTTACCGTTCATACATTTATTCAAACCGTTGAATTTAAACATCATATATATTATTTTATGAATGTTGAAATGAGCTCGATTTTTGGATAGATGATAATATATATGTTGATTGAACATCTGCAAAATCTTATTGAATTTGGATTGGTGTAACACACGGTAGGGTATAAGTGCTGCAAAAGCACCCCGGAACGCTTCTCTCTCTTTCTCTCTCTCTCTCCACATATATATATATATATATATATATATATATATATATATATATATATATATAATATAATATAATATAACATTTTAAACGTAAAATGGGGAAATTATGCTCTAAACGATATAATGTTTTAATTTTGATTCACATAAATGAAATTTTAACATTTGCATTATTAAATAAATCGACAAATAAAATAATAGCTAAATTAGAAAAATATCGCAGTAGCATAGAAAACACCATATTGTCTTATTATATAACGTAACATGAGAATAATACATTGTATTTCAATAAAATAAACAATTACATCAAACATTGCAAGGAAACACATTGAATCGATGTAATGAACTATTAAAGAAGAAGATTATTATTATTATTATCGTTAGTATGATGGTATTGTGGTCCGCTATATTGCAATACAAAACGAAGTATTTAATAAAATATTTACCTTACAAAAACAACTATTAAAAATGAAAATAGGACCACCGTGTAGTAAAAACTATGATTTAGTCATTGAATAACTCACACATTTTTACCTTAAAAAAAAAATCATTTGTAGAACTTGCTTTTGAATTATGTGCATGAATACCTTTACTGTTTTCCTTAAGATTATTTTTATAATTTACTTAATGAATACTTTTGTCATATTTTCTTCTTTAGCAAACCAACATGGCTTAGTACCTAACTCGACTTCAGAATCATGTTTTTATTCTATTTCGATTCTTGAATTGGTAGTTTCTTATTTTGATCATAAGTTTTCATTGGAAATCCAATTAATGACTACATAAATATCTTTTAAGAGTATCAATCAAATATTGATATTAATGCTTTTAATATTATTCATATGTATATCAAAAAACATGATATGGTATTTATAACCAAATCAAATTGCTACGCACTTACGGTAAAGTGTATAATCATGTTTCATTGCATATACTTACATTTCAAGCATAAAGGATGTTGCCTATAAAACCATAAGAATGCACCCGTACAATAAGTTTGTTGCTAAATGAATAAAAAAACAGTAAAGAAAGATTTGCTAAAGTTATAGTAAATATTACCTTTTCTCTTATGGAGCCAAGACTTAAAATGCTTTTGAATTATTTCTAATAAGGAAACGATTGAGTAAAAATTAATTCTATAATATATATATAAAGGTTATTAAGTTTTTTTTTATATAAAAAATGGTGGAAGTGCACCCCTCTCCCCCACGTTCAATCACAAGACAACAACCAAAATTGCCCTACCACTACAGTGTTTCTTCCACAAACGACGCCACCAGCTGTGTCCAAATCCTATGTCAACGCTATCAAGCAATTATCTACAATCGTTAATCCACAGAATCGAAAACTGTCCTCCATCAAACAACCACAGGCACATGTTGTTCTTCCAGGATCGACGTTCAATAAATTTAAAATTAAAAGATTCGTGGATTGACAATATTGTACTGCTTTCAATCGTGTTTCGAATCTCCACGCCTAAATTGAAGAAAAGTTTTGAAACCAAATAGTTTGTACCATATCCACATATGCCCTAATTTCTAGTATACTATCAAATTTGATGATCATGGTGATTTCGTGCGCATAACAGAAACATCTACCTGTTCATACTGCGACAAGTTACTTATGATTGACCTGTGGTTTCCTGGTTATAAGTTTGATATGATAAATGCATTAAGTGTTCATATCTGGATTTGTTTGTATAATCTGGGCATGGAAATGTGGACTTGTGAAGCATTATCTATGATATCTTGTTTTGTTGGAGAACCAATACAAGTAGATGAAAAAACTGCTACAAAATAATTTACTCGATATGTTAGAGTACAACTATCCATCGATACTGATACTAATCTTATCAACAAAATACCAGTTTTGTTAATTACGGTTGAATATGACTTTTTACCTCTTAAGTGTGATACATTCAAGTTCTTTGGTCATAAGTCTTCTGTGCACGACAAAAACACAATTCTATTGTGGATCCTAAAGGCGACATCACATATTCCTACCACCTATGTTATGAAAAGCACGCTTAAGCGATTTTGGCAAATACATCGCTTAATTTTTAAAAAGCGGAAGGCATTAAGCGACTAGCACTTAAGCGTGCTTTTTTAGCGCTTAAGCGTGCTTTTTTAGCGCTTAAGCACGCTTTTTCTAGCGTTTAGTAGCGCCTCGCCTAAACTTCAGCATTTATGTATTGTATTATGTGATGAATTACTTATATAATAATTAAGCATTGCTTATTTGTTGCTTAAGCGCTAATTAGGCGCTATTTAAGAGCCATTATGCATAGTTGGACTCCCAATGGATTTAGCGCTTAAGCAATGCTTAAGCGTCGCTTAAGCGCCATTAAGCGAAGCAAGACTTCCATCGCCTCGGCTCGCTTAGCGCTTAATATAACATAGCCTACCACTTCAAAAAATGTACAACATAAACCTAACCATGTACCCGATTCCACTCCAAAAACTCATCCGGACAAACCAACAAGTAATGAAGAAGACCACCTTGAGTTCCTCAACCAGCGTCTACCGCCTGATATTTTACTTGACGGTCTTCAAAACGTGGCTGACGCTATTGTCAATGACCCACATGCTGAGGAAATAGTCGATGTCTCTGACTTTGTAACTATGAACTCGGAATATTTGCAACAAGCCGAAGGTAAGAAAATCATTGCTTCTCCTGCTCTCGCTATAAGAAAATTGGGGAGCAAATCCTCTATTAAATGACGATATTATCTCGGAATGTTAGGGGTATGAATACTCTACAACGTGTTTGCGATGTATTCAAACTCCTAACCAAATTCAAACCAACAATTGTTGGTTTGGTAGAAACTAAATTAAATCATGCAAATTTACTTACTTTCAAAAAGAAATTTCCATTACAGTGGGATCTTTTGACTAGCAGTTCTGCTAAGCATACAGGTAGAAATTTGATTCTATGGGATTCAACTGTTCAGTCAATGACAAATTTATCCACTTCCCTACAACATATGACTATTTCCACTGTTAATACTGAATGTTTATGCCTAGTTGTATTCGTTTTTTGTGGCATCAACTCTTTCTACGACAGACAACTACTATGGGAGCAGCTTACTCGTGAGTCTGATGACATTTCAGATGCATGGATTCTAATGGGTGTCTTTAATAACGTTTCTTCTTATTTAGACAAGAAGGGGGATTTACCAATTCCATTTCAACATCTGCGACCGTTCACTAACTGTTTAAACCAGTCTGGCCTTACCGAAATTAGGCCAATTGGTTTTTATTTTACATGGAGAATGAAGGGGTTGGTCACTAATACCGACAAAATTTTGGGTAACAATACATGCCTACAAAACTTTATTAACATGAAGCCTTTTTCTCTTTCGCAACTATCAAGTGACCACAACCCATTGCTGCTGCATTTAATCCCTACCTCTACTACGAAAGGATTTTCGTTTCGTTACAGTAGCAATTAGCATTTGCAACCAGGCTATTTTGAATGTGTACAGCAAGATCTATAGATTGAAGCTTGGGGATTCCTAAGTTACAATTTTCAGATAATTTTTCTAAGTCAGATTTTGACTTTAATTTAAAAGCCCTTTCTAATTTTGTTTCTTTATTAAATTTAAAATCTTTAATTTCAGGAGTGGTATCAGAGCCATGGTTCATATGTGTAGAACATAGTATTTCAAGACATAAATCAATTAAAATGAATGTAAGAAAAGGAGATACTATTAAAAACAGTATTAAACAAGAATATGAACATCCTGAAAATTTAGATTTATTAAACAGATGGACTATTCCTAAGATTGAACCAAAGGTAATATACCAATTGGGTACTTTTGAAAAACTTGGTTTGAAACAGATTGTTAACACCACAAAAGAATCTATTTCACTTGACAATGAAGAAATGATTATTAAGTTGTTAAGTGAAAAGGATTTACCGCCTTATAGGCAAACTCGTAAATTTATTCATATAGGTTTAATACAAATTGCATTTAAACCTTTAACGCTTGAAGGTTTTCCAGAAATTTTATAGCCGCCAATGGTAGAAATTTGGATTGGAAAAAATCTCTAATGAGATTAATCCAATCATGTCTGGCACATGGTACAATTTATTTTAATGTTTATCCAAATTAACTACTGTCTTTATCTGATGTTAATATTTTAGAATCTATTACTTCGAATGTTAAGACCCATGGATATAATTATATCCCAGGACCTGAAGTAATATGTATTTGTTATAGAATATATTATAAACCTTTATACACATTAAATCCTTAATGTAAAATGGTGGATAAACCTTTAAATGAAACAATCTTAATAGAAACAAATTTTAGCCAATCTAATATAACTACGAGAAGATCAATAAAATTGGAAGAAATTCCACTTCTAGAAAGTTCGAAGATTGAAAGAGCTATCCCTCCTCAACCAAAAATCAGTAATGAGATAACAAGTATTATTCAAACCCTTGAAAGGACTATTCAAATACAAATGGATAATAACACTTCTAGACCTAGTTCTAGCAAATCATATTTGTTTAGGACAAAATCTTTCCATTCTCATATTTCTCCTTTAGATTATATTGTTGAAACCCCATCAAGAATATCTATATCTCAAAATAAGAGAATTCGAGAGAAGATCATCTAACGACAAATCTCTAAATGATAATAAGGTGGATACCCAGTGCCAAAGGCTCTCGTACTCAAACGCGAGAGGATTTCCCAGGCAATCTCCCGTCCTAGTACTATTCTCACGGCTTTCCGAGCTCGGGGGGTGGTCGACTAGTGTGCACAGCCTTTCCCTCACATATGTGAAGAGGCCGGGACTCAAACCTGCGCGCTCCAGATTACCAGCCGGGTAACCTTACCATTGCGCAGGCACCACCTCTAAATCTCTAAAAGATAATCACGTTAAAAAATTACATGTAAACAAAAATAATATTGTAAAAGAAATTTACAACAATTAAGAAGCGGATATAACCAGATCTGAAATGAATTTCTCTATATAAAATTTTATGGACCGTACAACCAAAATAGATTTTAGCCCTGGCTCTCAAGCCAGACAAAAAATTAAACTTGAATTTAATCTTCCAAGATGGGAACCATTTAGGAAATGCTTTTTTGAAAATATTTCAAAAGAAGAACAAAAATATTTCCAAGATGAATTTTATAAATTCACATCTAAAAAAAATATAATGTTTCCTTTTGTTCCCTAGTTTACAGCAAATTATATGAACAATATATTTCAGTATTAGAGAGAGATTATAAACCTTCTAATGGTAATATCCTAAAAGCAGTTTATCCTCCGCAACAATCTTTTCAGATAAAAAGGAACGACAAGTATTTAAACTTCAATGCATTTTCTAAGATAGTAGAAGATGATAATTTACAAATTACTGTAAGACGAATAAACCAATTATTTGGACAAAAAAATTGTGCGAATCTTTATTTAGCCATTATCGGTGAACAGATTACATCATTAAATGATAAAATAGAAAAAAAATATTTTCTGCAATCAATAATATAATTCCTATTGTTTCTCTTACAACTGAAAAAGTTGGTGAAATAATTGCCACTTCAAGTCATCAACCTCCCCCTGAAATTATAGATTTTAAATTTAATAAAGAAGCAGAATTAGAAAGAGTTTATAAATTAAAGTCTGGATCTGACTTAGAAAAATTCTTAAAAGGAAAAATGGATATTCTTGGATTAAACAGTCTTGAAGAAGAATCTTCTGAAAACCAAACAGTTCAAGATGAAATAAATAAGCTTGAAAAATATGCTTATAAGCCTTCTCAAAAATTATTTTATTATAGGAGACCTTCTCCAATGGATACTTTACCCGAACAACCAGAATATATAAATAATAATACTTATAGTGGGAAAAGTATTTATGCATGGAATATAGATGCATACAACGAAAAGAAAATTTATAATGTTGCTCATCGTATGTTAATGTACAATACAGTTTGTAAACACAATGGTAATGATGATGTTACTGTTGCAAAAATGATAGTTGCTGGTTTTACTAGCCAACTTAAAGGTTGGCAGGACAATTATCTCTCTTCTTCACTTAAAAATGAAATCGACGGCACAATAAAACAAAAAGATGGAAGAATGATTCAAAATGTTGTGTATACCCTAATAGTTAATATTTTAGAACATTTTACTGGAAGAGTCTCAGATAATAACGAAAATATTCGTACTCTTCTACAAAATTTAAGATGCAAAACATTAACATATTTTAGATGGTATAAAGATACGTTTTTAAATAGGGTAATGGAATTATCAGAAAGCAATAGCTCCCACCGGAAATCAAAATTCATTGATGGTCTCCCTTCTTTATTTGCAGAAAGAGTGAGAAAGAACTTAAGGAAAGATAAAATAAATATTCCTTATGAAAGTTATACTTATGGAAATCTTATTCGAACCTGTATTCAAGAAGGTTTATCTTTATGCAATGAAATAAGACTAAATAACCAAATAAAACGTCAAAATTTATGGAAAGAAAACAATTAGGAGAATTTTGTAGTCAATTTGGAATGGATGTACCAAATATTAAAAAACTACATAAAAAGAGTAATAGATTTAATGAACCTTTCCAAGCGTGATTTCTATGTTATGTATGGCCATGCCTAAGGGCATATCGGTTGAAGTAGATTCTTCTTTTAAAAACCCCTTCCCAAACTGTACAAGCTTCTTCCAAAGCATATGGCTTTCTAGATGTATATGATGATATCTAGACAGATGGATCTTTATCTTATATGAATCGTATGATGAAGTACCACATGAGTGAATATATAGGAATCCAAATCTGCCGCATCACTCATGTATGATCTTCTACATCCTAGGTCTTCCCATTCCATCATCTGACTTATGTTCTTCATGTAGCATCCAGACCGAATGACTATATGAAACTACGTCGATACTTCCATATATTACGGGTTACGTAGGAGACATCTCTATTTTTTCCCGGGGGGGGGGGGGGGGGGGACTTTATAATTACCACTTCTTAGCTTTCAATTCGCCTCTGACCATCAAATTAAATGTGAATAAACCGTCCTCCTCTCTTTGAAACAAGGGGAACTTCCGGTTCTGTGCGTGCTTCAAACAATTTTGTCTTCTCCATATTACCATATCTCTAGAGTCAATAATTTTCTATGAGGAACTACTGAACTCAATCACTTGCTGCCGTTACTCAACAGTTTTCTGTTGAGGTCTATCCCATAGAGGTACTCAA
Organism: Allium sativum; assembly: GCA_030737875.1. Taxonomy (NCBI): domain Eukaryota; kingdom Viridiplantae; phylum Streptophyta; class Magnoliopsida; order Asparagales; family Amaryllidaceae; genus Allium; species Allium sativum. Next base: position 6,069,490 of record CM060926.1, on the reverse strand, counting down.
ATTGGATCAGTGATTGATTTCTAGGTTTCATCGTAAACCTAATTGGTTACTTCCAATTACATAAATCAATAGTTCAAACAGCACTCAAAGGTAGGGCATTTCCCATTGATATAGGAACTTCTGTTCCAGAAATAATGGTATCTCCAATTATAGTCCCTCTGGGGTGAAAAATATATCTGTTCTCGTCATCCCCATAATGTATGAGACAAACGTATGCATTTCGATTAGGGTCATATTCTATGGTTACGATTCTACCAGATATGTCTTTTTTATTCCGTCGAAAATCGATTTTACGGTATAGATGCTTATGACCTCCCCCTCTATGTCTTGCGGTAATGATTCCTCTGGCATTATAACCTTTACCAAAATGATGTTGTCCACAGATCAAATTATTTCGTGGATTGGATTTCATTTTTCTGTCTATGACTCTATTACGTGTGCTCGGGTAGAAGTTTTGTATAAATGTATCGCCGTATTATTAAGTATTTTGCTTTAAGTTCTTTTCTCTATAAGAGGTGGAATAGAATAACCCGATTGAAGCGTAATGATCATACGTCTGTAATGCATTGTATGTCGCATAATAGGCCCTATTCTTCTACCGTTTCCTAGGAGTCGATGACTATTCATAGCTATTATGTAACAACCCGAATTTTAATAACATGCTATAATCATAAATCAAGGCAGAAATAAATTTTAAAATCTGAATCAGGGGAAACGGGCTATGCCATTGCGTTCGTCTCGGAAAAATACGCGAAATAGAGTCCGAAATTTTGTAAATTGGAGTCCGTATGATCCAATTATGGCCCGATGAAGTTTCAGAAAATTCAAATTTCGAAAACAGATTTGAATTTCAGCCCAATCAGAGTAGGCGGGAAAAGTTCCCGCCCAACCCACAAGGTCGACCTGGGGGTCGACCTCCCCGGTCGGGCCATTTTGGCCTGGTGCACCTGCTTGTGTTTTCTGGCCCTGTTTGTTGGTTTCTGACGTGATTTGATGGCTCAGATTTGATTTAGGGTTAATCCTATGGCTAAAACTAATCCTAAACTCTATAAAAAGACCCCTAAGACCTAGCCTCCTCTACACACAATTCTATTCTTCTTCTTCTCGGCCTCTGTTCCAAATAAAAGTAAAAATGGCGTCGCTACTCTGCTGGAATCAAAACTAGAAGCTAATCAACATCAACCTAAGCAACTCAATTCAAATTAGAGATTAAAGCTTCTGCAACAATTCTGCAACAACTAAAGTTCTTTCTTTAATCCAATCAAGGCAAGTACAGTTATTTTCCGATATAAACGTTAATTCTGATTGTGACATGAATTATAAATCTGAATCTGAGGTTATATCTGTTCTGTTCTGTTTGGATCTATCTTATTTTGTATCTCTTCCCTCTTTCTGTTCTATAGCCAGGCTACCACGAGCCTGAGCCAATCTCATAAGAGATTAACCTACGCTAAAATATTTGGGACAGTAAAATGAATGATGCATAAATTGGGCATGACCAATAGGTGACTGATTTGAGGAGAAAACATGGACTGTAGCTAGAACAAAATATGAGACATATGACTGGACATGTTATATTTATAACATAAATGGGTATTGAACATATGATTTGTGATAAAAAGAATATGGCTTAGGTATAAAGATTTACATGAGAGTAGGGCATCTATTAATGTAAATAAACACCTAAGTAAGGGATCTTTGTGATATATGACATGCATAGTAATAGATGGCTATATTTGGTATATAATCATATTGTGAATCATGACAATTATTTATGCATGTGAACTTAGGCAAGATTTATAATTAGGCAAGATATGTTTGTGAAACTTTAAGAAATGATTAAATCTGTTATATTTGCCTAATTTGCTAGTTTTGTTACATTTCCTAATCTGCTAGTTCTGTTATATTGCTAGTTCTGCTCTACTACCTAGTCTGCTAGATTTGTTCATCTGCCAAATCTGTCATCTGCTAAGTCTGTTGAAAATGCTAGATCTGCTAGTTTGCTTAATCTGCTAAATCCGTTAAGTCGCCTAAATCTGAAAAATCTGTTATCTGCAATATCTGTTGAGTTGATATAATTAGTCCGCTATTGACATAATCTGAATTGGCTATAGTTATGAATAATTGACATGTATATTAGGCGTAGGAATAAATGGTAAATCATTAATTAATTGGCCGCGAAGATAAACATGGCTAACTCGAGGTTAGAATGAGTTTGCAGCGTAATTCTGCCTGGAACCGCCCGGGATATTCCAGTGGTCGCAAACGATAGGTTCTAATGTGAGAAGTTAGTCATAACGTGCTTGAAACCCGAGGTTAGACTCAATTTGCGACAGAAACCTGCCCGGAACCAACCGGCCTAACCAGTAGCCGCAAACTGTCAGTCTAATGTGAGAGGTTTGGGCATTAATATTTAATTAATGAAAATCTGAGATAATTATGATGTCTAAAACGTGTTGGGTAAGGTTAAACCAATTGGACCAATGAATCTGATAAACCCGTTTCGTGAATCCGTAGGCCCAATACAAAGTTAGATAATCTGTAACCAGTTAATTTGTAAGTCTGTTAATCTGTAACCAGTTAATCTGTAAGCCTGTTAATCCGAACATCTGATCCGTTAGTCTGAAAACCTGTTAACTTGATTGTCTGATCTGTGAACTAGTTAATCTAAGTTTTGTATATTTGAAACTTGTAGACAAGTTAAGCTGAAATCTGTTAGTCTGGGGACACAAGGTTAGGAGGGGAATTACTTGTATCATCTGTTGTTTGGGACCCATATTAGTCAGTAACCCTTTCTGGTATCAAAACTTTGACCCAACAGTAAGTAGGGTCCGGGCACGCTTATTGAACTAATTATAAGCGGTTCATTCTGATAATGGCGGGGGGTGTTGATGGTGCGTTCCAACCGGGTCATGTGCGTGCATGGATCCCGGTCTGCCTCTGAGGATGTAAGACACCGTGACATCTGTAAATAGGTCTGTGCCAATTGGTTGTCACTTTAGGGAGTGATACACCCTACTGTGGGGCCGACATGTATTAGGGAGCCGATCGCTTGGCTAGGGTTTTAGGGTACACTTAGTTCTGTCTGTTTCTGTTGGTACCGTCTGTTTCTGTTGGGTGGTAACACCTGTCTGTTTCTGCGTGGTACCGTCTATTCGGGTGGTAAAGGCCCATTACTAGTGTACACCTAATTCTACATTCTGTTTCCATAGGGATTAATCTGTTTCTGCTTCTGTCTGTTTCTGATCGGGTAGTGAAGGCCCATTATTAGCATTCTGTTTCTGTTAAATTATTCTGTACCCGTTTCTATTTCAGTTTAGACATTAGGGTGACACCTAATGCTGTTATACTAGTATTAGTGCAGAGAAGTGTAAGACAATAGCTTATATCATTCTGTTCTTCTGTTATATCTGTTACACCTGTTACAGTTATCTCTCATCCAGTTTTATTTTCATGTCATGTTATTGTTATCTGTTCATAACTGAAAATCACTGGACTTGCCAGACTTTTTGTCTAACCCTTGTTGTTTCGCCTCCTTTCTTCCGTTTCCCCCCAAGGTTATCCAAGGAGGGAATACTTTAGCTTGATCCAGATTTCTTCTACTTGAAGTGCTTAAAGTATGGCTTGGCTCTGTATAGCTTCCGTTCTATGGGGATTATGATTTTAAACTATGCATTCTGAAGGCTTTTGTACAAGACTGATATTTTGTACTTGAATTCTGATAATGTGATTTGAAAGGATGTAACCAAGTTTATTTCGGTTTCTTTTGAAATAAAGTTATAAAATTTTCAAGTACTATTTTATCTGTCTTGTAAGTTTCTGTTCTGTTTACTAAAATGCTCCACCAAAGTTAAGGCATTCCCTTTGTGAGTGACCTTAACGGAGGTGGGGTGTTACACTTGGTATCAGAGCTGAAGGTTACCAGATTGGGTAAAGTTTTTGGAAAACTATTTTCAAAAAGGTTTTGAAAGGAAGTATTATCAAAAATAAATCTTATTTTGAAAAACATGATCCCCAAGAGCCATATATCTTTCCTTCAGTCCTTTTTGTGTTGAATCTTTTTTTCTTTTCGTTTCAACATGTCTGAAGCATCTGAGATACCAGAGGGTGTTCATGTACCCAGTTGGTTTCGTCAATATCTTGAGGCTAGGACCGCCGCCGCAGGTCCAGCAAATGATCCCCCTCCTCCTCCGCCCCACCTCGTGCAATTGCTTTCTCAAAGATCTGTAGAGATTTTAGGGCCATGGGTGGAAAGGATTTCAAGGGAACTGAATCATTCGTCGAAGCGAGGAACTGGCTCAAAGAAACTGAGGATCTATTCATTATCTTTGAGGTGGACGATAGGAAGAAGGTACAGTTGGCGGTATGGCTGCTCAAAGACGAAGCTTCCTACTGGTGGGAAGTCACTAACGTCGAGAGGCCGATTGAGACATGGATGGATTTCAGAACAAGGTTTGAGACAAAATTTCTCTCGCAAGCTGAACGGAGTTTACAACTGGAAAAGTTCTTCTCTCTTAAGCAAGGAAGTATGACGGTCTTGGAATACGTCAACCAGTTCAACCAACTAGCTAGGTGCGGATTGGATTTAGTCAACACCCAGCATAAAAAGGCTCTCCACTTTGTTAAAGGATTGAACGAGCCACTGCACAGCCTAGCCATGACCCACGTACCCATGGGAGCGACTTACGAGAAATTGGTGGACATGGCACTACTGCACGAGGAAGACAAGGGCCCGAAAGAGACAAAGAAGGAAGAACCACAGAATAAGAAAGCGGGGCCCAAAAAGGAAACACAAAAGAAGGATGAGAAGTCTGAAGATAAGAAGGGGAAAAAGTGCTTTACTTGTGGGAGCTCGACTCATCTGAACAAGGATTGCAGAAAAAGGAAGGGCGCTTGTTTCAACTGTGGTGAGATGGGACACTTCACTAGGGACTGCCCGAAGAGACGAGGGCAAGGAGGGCAGGCAAACACTCTCGAGGCTAGTGGCTAGGATAGAAATAGGAAAATTTCTATAGTAGGTTTAATTTCTTTATCTGATTATGGAGTTAAGACTTTTTCTGATTCTGGTATTTTGATTTTGTAATCGATACTCTGCACTTTAATACTAGTATTATTTCTGAATTCCGCTATAGACTCAGACCCATAAGGGTTATGGCTCATCTGTTTGAGATTGGGGTTTGAGGGATATCCGTGTTAGGCGTCAAGTATGACGCATACATTCTGAGTTTTCGTGGGGGTATGATTTTATCATGCTTAGCTTCCTAAGAATCATTAGGGAACCTGATCTGTACCAATAGTCTATAAATATCTGAATACTTCTGATAAGATTTCCAGTTTTGACATTGTCTAAAGAGGGTAATCCTCTGGGTGTCAATTTGATGTTGGTTTCGGTCTTCGGGGCTGATACTTAGGACCCATGCCTAATGGGAACCAAGTTTTTGTTCTATCTGTACTCGCTTCCATCATTCGACTGTATCCTATCGATCAAATCTTCGAACTTTAGGTAGAAACTAATGGGTGTAAACATGTGTTTGGGACATGTTATGTTTGATGGTTGCAAGTGGTTGCTAGTGGTTGCCCGTGGATACATATACACACACTAGGTACTAGATCAGCTCGAAAACACTCTCATGAGCATTTTTAAATTTTGTGGATGCAAAATGATTGACTCAGTACATGGATGTTGCATATGACTGAATGGTCGTGCACTCATATAGAAATGATATGTATCGAGTAGGAAAATTGCATACATGTTGGACTCATGGCACTGACATAATTCGCATTAAGGAGGTCAACTGAATCAGTGGACCGCCTGATCTTCGCATTAGATAGGTGCGTATACACACACTTTTGCATATGTTCATACAGCATTAGAAATCTTTTAAGGACAATGATTACTTGTGGATGATGTTTTGAGTAGATGGATGATGGATGGTAAGATACGTTCTTCCTAACTTGGAGATTTCGGGGACGAAATCCTTTAAGGTGGGGAGAATGTAACAACCCGAATTTTAATAACATGCTATAATCATAAATCAAGGCAGAAATAAATTTTAAAATCTGAATCAGGGGAAACGGGCTGTGCCATTGCGTTCGCCTCGGAAAAATACGCGAAATAGAGTCCGAAATTTTGTAAATCGGAGTCCGCATGACCCAATTATGGCCCGATGAAGTTTCAGAAAATTCAAATTTCGAAAACAGATTTGAATTTCAGCCCAATCAGAGTAGGCGGGAAAAGTTCCCGCCCAACCGACCAGGTCGACCTGGGGGTCGACCCTAGGGTCGACCTGCCAGGCCAGGTCGACCTGGGAGTCGACCTGGGGGTCGACCTGCCCCAGGCCAGGTCGACTCTAGAGTCGACCTGGGGGTCGACCTCCCCGGTCGGGCCATTTTGGCCTGGTGCACCTGCCTGTGTTTTCTGGCCCTGTTTGTTGGTTTCTGACGTGATTTGATGGCTCAGATTTGATTTAGGGTTAATCCTATGGCTAAAACTAATCCTAAACTCTATAAAAAGACCCCTAAGACCTAGCCTTCTCTACACACAATTCTATTCTTCTTCTTCTCTGCCTCTGTTCTGAATAAAAATAAAAATGGCATCGCTACTCTGCTGGAATCAAAACTAGAAGCTAATCAACATCAACCTAAGCAACTCAATTCAAATTAGACATTAAAGCTTCTGCAACAATTCTGCAACAACTAAAGTTCTTTCTTTAATCCAATCAAGGCAAGTACAGTTATTTTCCGATATAAACGTTAATTCTAATTGTGACATGAATTATAAATCTGAATCTGAGGTTATATCTGTTCTGTTCTGTTTGGATCTATCTTATTTTGTATCTCTTCCCTCTTTCTGTTCTATAGCCAGGCTACCACGAGCCTGAGCCAATCTCATAAGAGATTAACCTACGCTAAAATATTTGGGACAGTAAAATGAATGATGCATAAATTGGGCATGACCAATAGGTGACTGATTTGAGGAGAGAACATGGACTGTAGCTAGAACAAAATATGAGACATATGACTGGGCATGTTATATTTATAACATAAATGGGTGTTGAACATATGATTTGTGATAAAAAGAACATGGCTTAGGTATAAAGATTTACATGAGAGTAGGGCATCTATTAATGTAAATAAACACCTAAGTAAGGGATCTTTGGGATATATGACATGCATAGTAATAGATGGCTATATTTGGTATATAATCATATTGTGAATCATGACAATTATTTATGCATGTGAACTTAGGCAAGATTTATAATTAGGCAAGATATGTTTGTGAAACTTTAAGAAATGATTAAATCTGTTATATTTGCCTAATTTTCTAGTTTTGTTACATTGCCTAATCTGCTAGTTCTGTTATATTGCTAGTTCTGCTCTACTGCCTAGTCTGCTAGATTTGTTCATCTGCCAAATCTGTCATCTGCTAAGTCTGTTGAAAATGCTAGATCTGCTAGTTTTCTTAATCTGCTAAATTCGTTAAGTCGCCTAAATCTAAAAAATCTGTTATCTGCAATATCTGTTGAGTTGATATAATTAGGCCGCTATTGACATAATCTGAATTGGCTATAGTTATGAATAATTGACATGTATATTAGGCGTAGGAATAAATGGTAAATCATTAATTAATTGGCCGCGAAGATAAACATGGCTAACTCGAGGTTAGAATGAGTTTGCGGCGTAATTCTGCCCGAAACCGCCCAGCATATTCCAGTGGTCGCAAACGATATGGTCTAATGTGAGAAGTTAGTCATAACGTGCTTGAAACCCGAGGTTAGACTCAGTTTGCGACAGAAACCTGCCCGGAACCAACCGGCCTAACCAGTAGCCGCAAACTGTCAGTCTAATGTGAGAGGTTTGGGCATTAATATTTAATTAATGAAAATCTGAGATAATTATGATGTCTAAAACGTGTTGGGTAAGGTTAAACTAATTGGACCAATGAATCTGATAAACCCGTTTCGTGAATCCGTAGGCCCAATACAAAGTTAGATAATCTGTAACCAGTTAATCTGTAAGTCTGATAATCTGTAACCAGTTAATCTGTAAGCCTGTTAATCCGAACATCTGATCCGTTAGTCTGAAAACCTGTTAACTTGATTGTCTGATCTGTGAACTAGTTAATCTAAGTTTTCTATGTTTGAAACTTGTAGACAAGTTAAGCTGAAATCTGTTAGTCTGGGGACACAAGGTTAGGGGGAATTACTTGTGTCATCTGTTGTTTGGGACCCATATTAGTCAGTAACCCTTTCTGGTATCAAAACTTTGACCCAACAGTAAGTAGGGTCCGGGCACGCTTACTGAACTAATTATAAGCGGTTCATTCTGTTAATGGCGAGGGGTGTTGATGGTGCGTTCCAACCGGGTCATGTGCGTGCATGGATCCCGGTCTGCCTCTGAGGATGTAAGACGCCGTGACATCTGTAAATAGGTCTGTGCCAATTGGTTGTCACTTTAGGGAGTGATATACCTTACTGTGGGGCCGACACAAGATATTTATGTATTAGGGAGCCGATCGCTTGGGGTAGGGTTTTAGGGTACACTTAGTTATGTCTGTTTCTGTTGGTACCGTCTGTTTCTGTTGGGTGGTAACACCTGTCTGTTTCTGCGTGGTACCGTCTGTTCGGGTGGTAAAGGCCCATTACTAGTGTACACCTAATTCTACATTCTGTTTCTATAGGGATTAATCTGTTTCTGCTTCTGTCTGTTTCTGATCGGGTAGTAAGGGCCCATTATTAGCATTCTGTTTCTGTTAAATTATTCTGTACCCGTTTCTATTTCAGTTTAGACATTAGGGTGACACCTAATGCTGTTATACTAGTATTAGTGCAGGGAAGTGTAAGACAATAGCTTATATCATTCTGTTCTTCTGTTATATCTGTTACACCTGTTACAGTTATCTCTCATCCAGTTTTATTTTCATGTCATGTTATTATTATCTGTTCATAACTAAAAATCACTGGACTTGCCAGACTTTTTGTCTGACCCTTGTTGTTTCGCCTCCTTTCTTCCGTTTCCCCCAGGTTATCCAAGGAGGGAATACTTTAGCTTGATCCAGATTTCTTCTGCTTGAAGTGCTTAAAGTATGGCTTGGCTCTGTATAGCTTCCCTTCTATGGGGATTATGATTTTAAACTATGCATTCTGAAGGCTTTTGTACAAGACTGATATTTTGTACTTGAATTTTGATAATGTGATTTGAAAGGATGTAACCAAGTTTATTTCGGTTTCTGTTGAAATAAAGTTATAAATTTTTCAAGTACTATTTTATCTGTCTTGTAAGTTTCTGTTCTGTTTACTAAAATGCTCCACCAAAGTTAAGGCATTCCCTTTGTGAGTGACCTTAATGTAGGTGGGGTGTTACATATTACCTTGACACCAAAGAAGAGTTCGACCTAATGCTTTATTTCTGTCCTTGTTGATCCTGATTCGACATTAGAAGTATATTGATTGTTCCCCAATAACCGAATGCTTTTTCTGTTAATACTGCATATTTGATTCCATCCATAACTCCATTTTCTTCCCTATGAGTTCCAGTATCGATAAGAATTCTAGTTCTTACTGTTTATATGGTATGGTATGAATATACCATACTAATTCGTTATGTATGGATGATGAAATTCCATTGATACAAAGCCAATTCCAATAGACTTATTGAACGTTCCCATTGGCGTGCATCCAGCAGGAATTGAACCTACGAATTTGCCAATTATGAGTTGGGTGCTTTAACCATTCCGCCATGGATGCTTAACAGGGCTCATTGTACATCGTGAATAACCAAATTCTAATTATAATGAAATCTTTAGGAGGAATCAATCAAACGATATCAATTCAAATCCTGGATCTTCGAATTGAGAGAGATCAAGAATTCTCATTATTTCTTAGATTCATGGATCAAATTCGTTTCAGTGGGATCTTTCACTCACATTTTTTCCACCAAGAACATTTTATGAAACTCTCTGACCCCGAATTTGGAGTATCCTACTTTCACGTGATTCACAGGGTTCAATAAGCGATCGATATTTCACGATCAAAGGTGTAGTATTGCTTGTAGCAGTGGTCCTTATATCTTGTATTACCAATCGAAAGATGGTCGAAAGAAAAAATCTCCATTTGATGGAGATTCTTCCTATACCTGTGAATTCCATTGGACCCAGAAATGAGACATTGGAAGAATCTTTTTGGTCTTCCAATATCAATTGATTGATTGTTTCACTCCTGTATCTTCCAAGAGAGAAAAGGATTTCTGAGAGTTGTTTCATGGATCCGCAAGAGAGTACTTGGGTTCTCCCAATAAATAAAAAGTGTATCATGCCTGAATCGAACCGGGGTTCGCAGTGGTGGAGGAACTGGATAGGAAAAAAGTGGGATTCTAGGTGTAAGATAGCTAATGAAACCGTAGCTAGAATTGAGATCTCATTCAAAGAGAAAGATAACAAATATCTGGAGTTTCTTTTTTTTATCCTATACGGATGATCCGATCCGCAAGGACCATGATTGGGAATTATTTGATCGTGTTTCTCTAAGGAAGAAGCGAAACATAATCAACTTGAATTCGGGACAACTATTTGAAATCTTAGGGAAAGACTTGATTTATTATCTCATGTATGCTTTTCGTGGAAAAAGACCAATTGAAGGGGAGGGTTTCTTCAAACAACAAGGAGCTGAGGAAACTATTCAATCAAATGATATTGAGCACATTTCCCATCCCTTCTCGAGAAACAAGTTGGGCATTTCTTTTCAAAATTGTGCTCAATTTCATATGTGGCAATTCCGCCAATATCTCTTCGCTAGTTAGGGGAAGAATCAGCACGAATCGGATTTTTTGAGGAACGTATCGAGAGGGAATTGGATTTGGTTAGACAATGTGTGGTTGGTAAACAAGGATTGGTTTTTTAGAAGGGTACGGTGTAACAACCCGGAAAATCGGAACCAATTTAAAATTTTTATTTTGGCATTTTTAATGAATTTTGAATATTTAAAATGATTTATTTTAAATAATAACGATAAGGAATTTATTTTGAATAGAATTAGAACGTATATATTTATTTGAATCGAAGTTAGAATATAAATATTTATTTTAATTATAAAAGGAATTGAAAATGGCGCGGTAGTTTGAAAATTCGATTTCAAATTTCAAATGAATGTACAGAATTCAAAATAAACCGTATTTTGGCAAAGCCAGAAATATTTGAATCTGTTTGAAAATATCTTTCTAACGTATCTGAAAAATTGAAATTTCATGGCGGGAATAAAAAGTTATGCCCAGTTGAAAATTCAGAATAGTCGCTATGGAAATATAGCCCCTTAAAAATAGCCATTTTGCAAACGAACTCCATTTTCGATGAAACCACTTTTGTTGGATCCGGAATGTTAAATTTTTACTGGATTCCAATTTTTAGAATTTTTGGAATCAATATGTGAGTGTGGTGGAAGAAAACGCGTTTGACCAATTTTAATTGAATTTAATCGACTGGAAAATGGCCATTTTTCGAACGGTCTTCAAATTTGACGAAATTTGTTTTATTGGGACCGTATCGTCAATACGAAGCTAGAAATAATTTTTCTGAAATTTTTAGAGCCTGTATGTGGCCCCGGTAAATTAAAATGTATGTTCAAATTAAAAATATAAAGATTTATATTTAAGTTTAAAAGAAAACTGATCAAAACGATAGAATTGGCTAACGAAATATATCCCATTGTGTTCGGAATGAGGGTAATTAGATAGGGGCAACAGTCGTTAGGTTCGATTCGGAGTCAGAACGAAAATTGCACTTTAGTAGATTAAATATAAATATTTAAATAAAATGGGCCATGCCCTTTTCCCTTACATGCCCGGTCAACGCCACCCTTTTTTATTTCTTCCTCCCATCGTGTTTTAGAAAAATAAATAAATAAAGAAACGACGGGATCCCGTCGTTAATCCTCCGTCGCGTCGCCAAAGGGGGACCGTCGCCCCTCCGATCGACCGCCGTTGGCGATCCTTCTCCCTCTTCCTGCGCTTCTGTCTCCTCCTCTAATTAAACCACGCAGTACCCAACCCCCAAACCCTCAACAGCCACCTCCGACCATGCTGGGTCCCACTGCCGCCCTGAAACCCTAGCCGCACCCTCCCCGTCGCCTTCCAGCCAACGTCGGCACCTCAGACCCGCTCCTCCAACCATGTGAACAATAAAAAGTGAGTTTTTAGCTATATTTCTATTTATTTGGTTAATGAACGTTATATTTTTAGTAGAGTAAAAATACGATTTTTAATTCATAAAAGATTAGAATTTTCATAAGAGAAAAATATGATTTTTGTTGGTAGAAAAATATGATTTTATTGTTTGAATAGCGATTAAAAATGTGATTTTTATTTGTGTGAACAGTGGGATGAAAGTTATGATGTTTATATATGAATAGCGATGAAAAGATAAGATTTTTAAAAATGAAAAGATATGATTTTTATATATGTAGTAAAATAAAATTACGATTTTTATATAAATAGATTTGAAATAAAAATATATTTTTTATCGTATGCATAGCGAATATAAAGGTTTGATCTTTATAATGAGGTAGCGATGTTAAAAACATGATTTTTAACATATACTGCGTAAGACATATCTCGTTGGAAACACGGTGAAGATTTTCTATATATGAAGAGTCGCGGCGTTTGGTTTAGCTCCTAGGTCAGAACTTCTCACTCTATTTATTTTCTAGTTAAAATATATACTAGGATGTATATTGTGCTTAGCAGCACCCGATCCCGTCGTCCACAGACCATGGACGGCTTGTTTGTTTGTTTGATTGTGTTGTGAAAATTGTTTGTGATGTGAAATGGACTGTATAATATATTCATGTGTTGAAATAAAATATTTTATCGTTAAAAATATAATTTTTAACGTGTATATGAATAAAATAAATATTCATTTACAAATCGGACGATTTGTTTATGTACACCCATTTGATTGACATTGATTGGGACGATATATTTTACACATCGCCCAACTACACAAATAATATTCAGTGTTTATTGATTGAAACCCCACACAGGTATTGGGATGATATTTGACGTACACTAATCCTAATTGTTTAGCCGTATGTCGATCGATTGGTTGACAGGCGGTGTAAGCGTAAATTATTTATACTTAATGCTTATATAGTGTAGATTGCACTCTAGATGATGGTTGATTGTTTATCGTTGTTGTTCTGTACTTGTGTTGTATGAAATTCATATAAACAACATTATATGGTAATTGACTATGTCTGATTCCAGTTCAGAAAGAGGGAATATTTTAAAATAACGAATATTTTTAAATAATAAATATTTTAAAATAGTATTCAGTAAAAGATCAAAAATTGATTTTGATGTCCGATTTGGGATGGGCACGAATATATTTAAATATATAAAGACGTGTTGATTAAATTAACGCCATTTTGACGTGAACGATATTTATATCGATTTTATTCATTTTTATAATGAAGATAAAAAAGGAAATGATTTCAAAATCTAATGTTTTGAAAATATTATCATTTCTATTATAATGATATGAAATATTCAATTTTGATTTAGAATTGAAAACGAAGTTGGATTCGTTTTTTTTAAACGAATTTAAAACGATTTATAAAATACGTTTTAAATGGAAATTGATGAAATATATATATATATTATATATATTATATATATATTAAATGATGGCCTGAACAGAATGCGCCGCGCTGCGACCGTTCGTGAATTTCGACCGTTGACTTCGAATTGACATTACGGGAGATCCGACTGTCGGATTCTCCTAAAACTGGAACCGTTGGGTTTGTATCGAAAAGAGCTTTCCAACGAATATAAGAAATTTAAAATCTAACGGTTGGATTTGGAATTATGTCCAAATCAAATTTGGAAAAGGTCGTTGTAAGTGCAGTTCGATGACCGTTTACGGAAATCGACTGTACGGGCCTTGATAAAATTATTAAAAATATTAATAATTTGTGTAAAATCATAATAAATGATTTGGAAAGAATTAGGATGAAAAATTCCATATTTGAAAAGATAAAAATATATTTTTATCGAAATGAACTAGTTATGAACTAGATTTGAAATCCAATAATTTTTAAATAAATAAATTGGATTTGTGAATGGTTTTAATATAACCAGAAATTTCTAATATAAGAATTGGAATGGATTTGAATTGAAAGTATCTTCGGAATATTTCGATATTGAATTCCGTGATTATACGGACATTGTGGAGGAATTTAGAAGATATATATATATATATATATATATATATCGTTATTCCAATACGATATTTGTTGAGTTCAGAATTTGATATTGAATATAAGCCGATATATTTTCTATTCAGAGCCTTGTATTTAATATCAAATTGGATTTTGGGTTTGTCGTGAACGGTGTCTTCACGAACACTGTTCTTGAACCCAGTTGAGAAAAGATTAAATCTTTTAATTAAGATTCGAAGAAGAATTTCCAATTAATTAACATTTAATTGGAATTGAAATGGAATGTGAATTGGGTTTATTGTGAACTGTTTTTTTAACGACATTCGTTCTTTAACCCGATTTATAGTGTAATGTGATTTGGAATATATAAATCTTTTATTAAGATTTAATGGGATTTGAAGATATTGTGGAGGAAATTGGAAGATATATATCGTTATGCCAATACGATATTTGTTGAGTTCAGAATTTGATATTGAATATAAGCCGATATATTTTCTATTCAGAGCCTTGTATTTAATATCAAATTGGATTTTGGGTTTGTCGTGAACGGTGTCTTCACTAACACTGTTCTTAAACCCAGTTGAGAAAAGATTAAATCATTTAATTAAGATTCGAAGAAGAATTTCCAATTAATTAACATTTAATTGGAATTGAAATGGAATGTGAATTGGGTTTATTGTGAACTATTTTTTTAACGACATTCGTTCTTTAACCCGATTTACAGTGTAATGTGATTTGGAATATATAAATCTTTTATTAAGATTTAATGGGATTTTCCAAAGTGAAGTTTACTAATTAATTAACATTTAATTGGAATTGAATTGAATTTTGGGTTTGTCGTGAATGGTATCTTTAAAAATGTTGTTCTTAAACCCAGTGGAGTTAAGAAAATTAGAAACTAACTGGGGATTAGATAAGTTGAATAGTTTCATGGGTATTGATCTGATGTTGGCTTCGGCCTTTGGGATTAATACTTAGGGAATTGTTCTCTCACTAATTTATGGTTAGAGACTGATGGAATGGTGTCTTTAATAACACTGTTTTAAACCCCATGTGAAAAGAATAAATCTTTTAATTATGATTATTAGAATTTCCAGTTATATTTAGTAATTGGAATAAAATGGAATGTGATTTTGGGTTTATCGTGAACCGTGTTTTAAATGACATTGGTTCTTTAACCCAGTTAAAGACTGAATATGATTTCCCAAGTTATATAATCATTAATATTGATTTTTGGGAAGATTAAAACTAAGTGGAGTTTTAATTAATCTTTAATCAGATTGAAATGATCGAGAATGGAGTATCACCAGTTTTGCTCCAAAGCTATAGTTAAATCTTTAAGTAGATTTGAACATGAAATGGTAATTAATATTTACCGATAACACTGTGGTGTTAGACATGGAGTATTACCAGTTTTGCTCTGTGGGATGAATATGTTGGGATTAGGAAATTAAACAAATGATTACTTCGGTAAGGTGCGCTAGTCCCGACTAGTTTGGAAAACCTTAATATGGTTTGAAATGATATCCAAAGGAAGATTAAAATAAATTTAAAGAATTTATCTTTGATAAAATTAATGGGAACCTTTCCCAAAGGATATGAATATTTAAATAAAAAATATTCAGAATTGGAATGAGGCGTATGTTGCTTTTTTATAGCACTTATTCATAATATACGCGATTTATTCTGAAAGGTCGGGTTTATACCCATTATGGATAACTGATTCGACGATAAGTCGACGATGAAGACGGTGGTTGAAGACCGGAGGTCTTCACATCGTTTGGATGATTACTGATGTCTTGATTGGGCTGTATACCCAAGACGAGGTAATAAGTGGTGATCGTCCAGACGTACTTGGAGACTGACGGATATGCGAGGGTCTCCCTCCTATATTGGACATACGGGACGAGGAATAAGGTGCCTCCTGTTTCGTTCAAACCGAGAACGAATTTGTAAATGGATGTGTGTTTGACATTGGATTTTATTCCGTGTGATTGATTTCTATTAAATATCTATCTGTTTGGAGGCGGAGAATTTATTCTCTTGCTTAACGCCCTTCTCTGAGGCGTACGAGCTCAGAGGTTATATATTGATGGATATCAGTCGCATGGCATGAATTGCCTGTGTGGCACGCTGAGTTGCATGGATCAAGGCTTTTGTTGAAAAGCAAAGTCTTGTGGTTGATGATCAAAGCACAGCTTTAATATACTGCCGCTTTGTGTATAGCACTGATTCGCGAGCCTCACACCTTGGTATGAGTCAAAAACGGGATAAGGGACCCAAGGAGGACATGACGTTTCTTTCTAGCTATGGGTGATGTCAGCGTTTTGCAAGCCTTGATATATATATATATATATATATATATATATATATATACCTTTGTGGTTGTTGGAATGCGAGGCGCCTTGGTTATATCGGTCTCTACGGAGCCGATGGATAGGTCCGATAGGACCGGGAAACGTGTGTTCAGGAATTGCCAATCCTCAAACATAAGGGAGGACCGACCTTGGAGGATCTAGGGGTTGCCTAGAGTGTGCAGTCCCGAGACATTTGTTAAAGTGTCTCGAAGCGGAAAGGAGTACATCCCTTGCCTCGACTCATGACGGAAATCCAATTTCCAATACATGACATTTCAGTTGTATTTGTAGAGCCTAGTATGGCGACATGATAGATGGTACCCATGCTTAAATTTCGCGTATCAAGCATTATTTGGCTATTATAAGGTAAAACTCTATCCTCCGGCTTGCGTTGCATTGTGTGATGGGACCTGAGTCTTATAACAGCTTCATTGTTCTTTATTTAGCATTGCGCTGTTTGTTTTATGCACTGGTATTCTTAGGAGGAAACCCGTTCCGTGTTATACGACGTGGTCCCACAATTCACCTAACTTTAAAATAAAGATTAATAACTGTTTTAGTTCTCACACCAGTCACATGACTGACCTGAGTTTATTGTTTTAATCTAAACTCTGGGTGCCCCTATTTTCCACACGGGCAGCTAATAGTTTTGGTTTTGCAGATTTATATTCACAGGATCCTGATTTACAGCTGGAGTGATATTCGAAAAGCTCTGTATCAGTATATTCTTTTCAGTTTTGTTTCGTATTATTTTCCGCTGCATTTTAACTTGTAAATCTCTAATATTTATCAAATGTATATTATTTGTTCATACTCTGTTTATTCTTGTACTCTGATGTAAATTGTTGTAATAAGCAATGAAATGTTCTTCTGTTTGTGTTCTGGTTTATCATGTTCTCATTACAATCCGGGCTTTCCTTTACGGGGAAGTTTGGGTCGTTACATCCGGAATGTATTGTCAAATAATCCATATGATTCCACAAGATCTATTTTCGTTCAAGTAAGAGATTCTAGCCAATCGAAAGGATCCTCTGATCAATCCAGAGAACATTTCGATTCCATTAGAAATGAGGATTCAGAATATCACATATTGATCGATCAAACAGAGATTCAGCAACTAAAAGAAAGATCGATTATTTGGGATCCTTCCTTTCTTCAAACGGAACGAACAAAGATAGAATCAGATCGATTCCCGAAATGCCTTTTTGGATCTTCCTCAATGTCCCGGCTATTCACTAAATGTGAGAAGAAAATGCTTTGTATACGTTGCTTGTTAGAAACCCCCTCCGTGCCTTCGTGGCTTCATGTCCCCAATCCCACTTCTGTAACTAACGAAATCTAATTGGGTTAATGATTCGTTCAACAGAGTAGTCTTCCTAGTATTTATCGTTCAAACAAACTCCATATCGTTCAAACAAACTCCATTCTTCTGTTTTCAACACGCCGTACTGCTGCTTTCACCTGTACATAACAACTCTTCTTTATTTCGAAAAATACCAGGCCTTGTTCCCTCTTTGTTTTTTTAATTATATTTCAGTTCAAAACAAATCGCACCCAGTTTTGTTTATGAAGACCACCATCATTTAAACCAACCCAGTATTATTCTGCTTTGTTCCGAACCGTAACTGCACGCCTTCAAACTTCCACCCCGTAGCCAGACGCCGACCATCGACGATCAATCTAAAGCTACGGCAGCATGCGCCATGACCCACTCACTCCCTCCTAAAATGTTGTTAAACTCGATGCCTTCATTTGCTGGTATTCGCCCAGCAACCGCCGCGTCTTCTTGAACCGTTCCCGGCCATTTCGTTGTACCAAATCAGATCATTGCTGGTGGATAGAAAGATCTCACCGCCCTCATTATGTTTTTAGCTGAGTGTTTTTGGTGTAGGTGATCGGATTGGCTGTATATTAGAGGGGAAAGTCGAAGGGTTCAGCCAATTAGAATGTGGCAGCTCCTTTTAACGTTGACCACGCGTTTTGTTTTACTGGAAAAATTTTAAAGTTGCACCCCTAAACAAAGGGGTATTTATAGGCTACTGATTATGATATAATATTATTAAATGGTAACTTAGCGCTGAAGTAACATCTTAAAACCGTGATATACATTCTCCGTTTTCGATGAAAATTGTGATCTAAGCATAGGAAAATATTCTGGAAACGATAGGACAGGTTTCGTCGAATTCCGAAATCGTTTTTGAAAAGCCCTTTGTAAATCACAAGTGAAAAACACGCGTTTAAATTTCTCATGATCACAAAATAAATCCAAATAACTTGAAACTTAAAACACTACAACACCTCATCATTACAGATCTAATAAAATTAGCTTCGCTGAAAACGGAGTTCGTTCGATAATCCATTATTCCAATTTATGCGTAAAACAACTCTATTTTGAACACCCTAAATATCCAGTCTCCAAAAGTAACAAGTAATATTCATCCTGACTCTAAGCATCAATAAAAATTCAATGGAATTCGTTTCAAGGCTTACTTCGATCGTTATCTCGAGTTATGATCAAAAATCCTTTTTAAATCAAATTTAATTATTAAATAAATCACTATAATTTATAAATAATTCCACAGCGACTATTTTAAAATTTGAATTGGACATAACTAACAAACTATAACACGAAATCTCGATTTTTCTCTTTCATTAGAAAATTATAATCAAATTAATTCAAACATTTCTTGTTTCACAGAATTCCGACTTATATCGGATCTGGTATATTCAATTGAAATTCAAAACTCAAATTACGAACTACCGCGACGTTACAGGCTCAATTTATAATTATATATAAATTAACGTTTAAACTTCGTTATATAAACGAATTATATATTTTAAATCCATTTAAAATTCCAAATCAATATTTAAAATTATAGAATAAATTAAATATCTGACTATGGAAAATATGGGACATTACAATTGGTATTTCAAGCAATCCATATTCTATGATCTAAGTACATAAACTTTTGAAAAAAAGACAAAAAAATGAATATCCTACTACTGTTCAAGATCTCAATAATGAAATTCAAAATATTAAAAGGGAAATTCAAGAAATTAAGAATGAAAATAAAAATCTTAATTATAGGATTTCTTTTCTTGAGCAGTCAAAACAAATGAGACCACTAGAAGATGATCTAATAGAATGTTCTAAATTTAATAATCTAGAACAAGGATAATTTCTTTCAAAACTAGATATTTTTATATCTCAAAAATGGTTTATAAGAATAGCACTTTTGAATGATAATCACTTCAAAAAGGAGTTAATTGCACTTGTTAATAGTGGTGTAGATATGAATGTAATTCAAGAAGGAATAATTCCAACAAGATATTTTCATAAAACCACTAGTTCTTTGAGTCATGCTGGTGAAGGAAAGCTTGAAATTAACTTCAAATTACCACATGCATATATATTTAAAAATAAAATTTGTATTCCTACAAGTTTTTTATTAGTAAAAAATATTACTAACCAAGTTTATACTTGGTGTTAGAGATAAGGATAAAGATACGTTGCCTTTATTTGGTATCGCATTAATTACCGTTTATATTTGGTATTGTATTGATTTGAGTCTATATTTGGTATAGAATTATTTAATATAATTGACCCAAATATATACTCTAGAATATTCTTATCTAGAATGCTCTTTTAGATAAGGATAAACCATGTATAAATAGAGGCAAGGTTTTGCATTGTAAATCACTCAAGCATCTTCTGTAATAATCAATCAAGTAATCAATAAAAATGTGGTCTTTTATGTTTTACTGTTTTATCTCTCTCTCCTCTCTGGATCAAATTCTAACATGGTATCAGAGCTAGGTTGGAGAGGGAGAGAGAGAAAATAAAGGACTGAAAGGGAGAGAATAAAAAAATATATTATCGTCCAGACTTTTCTCAAAATCGCTTCTAAACGCTTATAGATCTGCACTAAAGCTTCTCCTCCACCACTGTCCTCTGCTCCTAAAAGTCCATCTTCTTTTCCAAAGGGAAATTCAAATTCTTTTCTCAAGAAAAGAAAAATTCCAAGCGTTCAGACATTCGCAGTGGCTCAAGTAGCTCGAGATCTTATGGTTCAAGGGTCTAGGCATTTGATTTAGGGGTGCGATTTTCTGGTTGGCGTTTGAATTTGCGGTGGCTCGCGCTGAAGACCAGTCTTCGGTTTGATCGAGGCGATTGGTGGGAGGTCTTCGAGTGGGTTCGCCTGGAGTTCGATTTGCAGTTGTGATTTTGATGGGTTTGGGAAGTGGAGCCGATATGAACACGATGGAGGAGGGGTTCGTGAATTACACGAAAGGCCGATGGTGAGTGGTATTTGCAAACTGTGTGGTAGGGGTTGACAATTGCGTGATGAATTCAAGCGATTTGTGCCTTTTTGTATGAAGTGGCGACTGGGGAGAATATGGTTTCGATAGCTGCAATTCTGTAAGTTGATGGAGGACCGTTTTTTAGTTATGTGTTGACAATGGTGATATGCGTTGGAGTGTTTGATGGTCGAGAAATGTTGGTGAATGATTTGAAGATGTTGTGACTTGTGGGTGTTGTTTTAGAAGCACGGTGTGGAATTGAATGGAGATGATGGAGATTGTTGTAGGCTTGGTGAAAAAAAAAGGAAAATAAAACCATTAGGATGCTTGTTTGCTGAATTGGATTGGTGCTAGTTGGGTGATGCAAGGGATGTGAAATGTTCTTGGAGCTATGTAATTTTGGTGACTATATATGTGTGGTTGTTTCGCTGTGAATGGGTTTCTGATGGCGTGTTCCCGTTTGGGAGTTGAATGGTTATGTGTTGAGGGTGTTGAAGTATTGAAGCAGTTTGTATTATGGTCTGTTGTGGGTGATATGAAGTGGTATTGTATCTAGAAGGAATGCATATGGGAGTAGGCTATGTATGAAGTTGCTGGTGAGTGGTTTGACATTTGAAAAGGTATATTGAGGTGAGTTTTATTGGATTGTGGTTTGTGTATGGAGTGGTGTGCAGGTTTGGAAGCAATGAGTTTTGTGGTTGGTGAAGAGAGATGTTGATTGAGTTGTTAGAGAGTAACATCAATTTGAAGTTGTTTGTTATTCGTTTGATGTATGTATTGGTAACCCTGTTTATCAAAAGGGCAATTGACGTTGATTGAAGTTGGTAAATGGTACTGTAAGGTATGTTTAGAGGATGCAAACATATCCTGATTCATCCCTACTGGTTTGGTTTTGGTTTTGTTTTCATTTGATATGTTTGGGGGATGCAAACATATGCAAACTCATCCTATTTTGGTTCATTTTGTTTTCTTTGTATGTTTGGGGTATGCAAACGTACAAAAACATTTGGGACTAGTTTTGTCATTTGATCTCTCAGATCTTTTGCTTACCGATCAGATTGAAGATTGTTGAGTTGTTGTTGAGTATTTTGTTTTTTGGTGTTTGGTGTTTGGTGTTACTCTCTAACAATATTGAAATGATTTCTCAATCTTACTACTCTTCACTTTGCAGCTTCTATTTAGCAAACTCACGATTCTTTGCATCGTGAGTTTGAGGGGTTATGTTAGAGATAAGGATAAAGATATGTTGCCCTTATTTGGTATTGCATTGATTACCGTTTATATTTGGTTTTTTATTTATTTGGGTCTATATTTGGTATACAATTATTTATTATAATTGACCCAAATATATGCTCTAGAATATTCTTATCTAGAATGCTCTTTTAGATAAGGATAAACCATGTATAAATAGAGGCAAGGTTTAATATTGTAAATCACTCTAGAATCTTTTGTAATAATCAATCAAGTAATCAGTAAAAATGTAGCCTTTTATGTTTTACTATTTTATCTCTCTCTCCTCGCTGGATCAAATTTTAACACTTAGAACACCATTTATATATAAAATTTATCATATAACTAGTATATATAAGAATGGAATAATATGCATGTATGAAAATAAACCAATTTTTTTTTTGGGGTTTTTACCCTCAAGGACAAAAGGAACAAAAAATTGTTCCATAAGGACAAGGG
This sequence comes from Allium sativum, assembly GCA_030737875.1. Lineage (NCBI taxonomy): Eukaryota > Viridiplantae > Streptophyta > Magnoliopsida > Asparagales > Amaryllidaceae > Allium > Allium sativum. The sequence continues at coordinate 6,046,935 of CM060926.1, read as the reverse complement.
AGCAAAATTTTATCCTCAAGGACAAAATTTAGTGTAAAGGGAGGAATTCAGGGGCCCACTATAATTCCACCCTTTACACTAAAACTTGTCCTTATGGCAAAAAATTTCCCCTTTGTCCTTATGGAACAATATTTGTTCATTTTGTCCTTCAGGATATTTTCCTGTTGTTTTTAAATCATAACCAAACCATTTGCAAAAGTTTTAACTGAAATAAAAGTTCTTTTAATGCAAAAGAATTATCACATAAACTTTCTAAAATAAGAAATTATTTCTCTTAATATAGATGAAAAACTTATTAATCCAAAATTACAAGGAAAAATTAAGATGTTTTATAACTAATTCTCATTAGAGATATGTATTGATCATCCAAATTTTTTTTGGGATAAAAAAAGACATATTGTTAGTCTTCCATATGAAGAACATTTTGATGCAAAAAAAATTCATACTAAAGCAAGGCCATGCCAAATGAACTCTGAATATTTAGAATTATGCAAAAAAGAAATTGAATCATTATTACAGAAGGGTCTAATAAGACCATCCCAATAAAATCCTTTATATTAGGGATTGGGTGTCTAATCCGTTTTAGAACTTTATTAAGGCGTTTATAATTTATCGATAATCTAGGCATTCCTCTTTCTTGTTCACTATGTTTATTAACATAGAAAGTTGTACAAGACCATGGTGACTGGGATGGTCTTATTGGACTCTTCTATAATAATGATTCAATTTATTTTTTGCATAATTCTAAATATTCAGAGTTCATTTGGCATGGCCTTGCTTTTGTTGGAATTTTCTTTTCATCAAAATCTTCTTTATATGGTAGACTAACAATATGCCTTTTTCTATCCCGAAAAGCAGTTGGATGATCATTACATATCTCTAATGAGAATTTTTATAAATCATCTTAATTTTTCCTTGTAATTTTGGGTTAATAAGTTTTTCATTTATATTAAGAGAAATAACTTCTTGTTTTAGAAAGTTTAGGTGATAATTCTTTTGTATTAAATTATCTTTTATTTCAGTTAGAATTTAGCTAATGGATTCGTTATGAATTCAAAAATAATAGGTTTATTTTCATACATACCTGTTATTCCATGTAATAGCCCGCATTTTATGTATCGGAATATCGTAAAATGTTTTTATTTTATTCCCTGAGGGCTGGATCATTCTCATAATTTAATATGTTTCTTATGGGGATGTGAGACATGTCCATAATTTTTATTAATTTTGTATGTGACCATTTTCCCCTGTCAGTCTTGTATAGGGAATAACATTTGACTTAGAAAGAATTAGGTGTTAAGACCTATGCCATTGGAAAGGAAATGATGATTGCCTTTCTGTAGAGTGGTTACATTAAAGTTTTGGCTCAGCAGTTTGGGAGGAATCACTGTTTTAACGTTTAAAAGTTGTTTGTTCAGTTTTTAAAGCCATAATGGGCTGATTTGAAGAGGCCCATTAGTTAGCTGGTGGAAGGTTATAAATAGGGGGCGGGACGTATAGGAAATAGTTTACTTTCCCTATTCTCTCATTTGGAAGAGCTAAGGGATCCTCTATCCCTCCATCTTTCCACCATTACAGCTTAGGAAATCGAAGATCTACACCATTTGAGGCTAGATCTACATCATTTGAAGTGAGAGTTCATCAAATCGAAGGATTTGAATCAAGCTCTTCGCTGTCCAGAATCTGATTTCACCATTTTTGCTTTGATTTAGAGAATTGGTGAGTAATATGCATCTCCCACACGGATTCAATCAAGTGTATGAGTATTTGATCTTGTTTTTCATCAAATTCAAGTCGTTTTCCTTATATCTACATCATGGTAAGTTTTATTTCTCATGAACGACCATAGGATCTAATTTAGCAAGTTAAAATTGGTAATTTCTATGCTATTTCATATGTTTATGTAAGCTAGATCCATAACTTTGTTCGTATGTCTATATATCATGATTTTGTAGTGATTTGCATAATTTTGGTGAAAATAGTCATATTCATGTTGTTGATGGTTTCATAACATGCTTATGGTTGTGTTGAATGAAGAGGTTAAATAAAATTCATCAATCATGTCATTTGGCGAAGTTTTGGTTGGAATTGGTTTGAGTTGGAGCAGTGCAGGAAATAGGTCGGCCTCGTCCTGGTCGGTCGGTGCAAAGCTGATCGGCCATAGACAAGGGTAGTACAAGTGAAGTACAGGACATGGTACATAAATCTGGGCGGTCGGTCTTCTCCTGGTCGGTGGGTCACAACTGGGACGGTCGAACCTGGGTTGATCAAAGCTGGTCGGTCGGTCAGGCGTGTGGTTGGTGGATGGGTCTGGTGGATTTAAAGTGGGTTAGTTGGCCCTGTTCAGAGGGATTGGGTTGGTCGGTTGCCATTGGGTCGGTCGTGCACTCATGTGAAGGTGGTCAGTCCGGGATGGGTTGGTCCAATATCTGATCGGTCGGTCATGACAAATGGGTGTTCGGTCACACACTAGAGGGATGGTCGGTCGCACCTGAAGGGGAGGGGGGTAATCGGTCGCGTAAGGTCAATTATGAAATAAATATTATTTTTTGGGTTCGACCCAGGTTTGAACAAGAGAGCTCGAAATTTTTTTTGGGGGAACCCTAGCCGTAGCGCAGTGATGTAATTTGGCTCAGTGATGCTATAACTTCAAAGTGAATTCAAGTAGGAAGCTTCGAAGTGTTGAAATGTGTTCATTGATCGGTGTAGAACAGCGAATGAGGTGACAACTCAAAGGTCGTGAGTTGGGGGATAATGGTAGCTCGAGAAGGTTGCTTGAGCTATGAAAAATCGTCGGGTCGGATGACTAGAGATGCGAAGGCCGAGAGATTATCAGTTTCATAAGTTCTAGCAGACTTGAAGCAGGGGTTCAATAAGGACACCTAAAAGACCGGTTGTAGATCGAGTACCTTGGGTATCGTTGAAAGGACTAGTTGTCAAGGTTGGACAAACATACGTATCGTTGAAAGGCGTTTGGAGTTTATGCTAGAGCTGGGGTTACCATTAGCCCTTGACATATGGCAAGGTCGGCCGTCATATGATTAACGATGGTTTCGAAGCATGATTGTCGGTGATAGCCAGAGTCTGTCATGCATGCTGGATGTTCTATTTGTACTGTCTCACGTAGATTATTCAGCGTTGAAGGAGATGTTCCTTGGGTGCTTGTCTGATATTGGTTTCGGCCTCTAGGGCTTGTACGTAAGGGATGTTGACTTCGATTAAGACAGTTACGTGAGATACATATAATCTGGATGTTATGAGTGTTAGTAGTTGCTTATGATTGCCATGAATGAGTGGTTGTTCTAATTATCATGGATGAATGGTTGAGATGTTTGATGTAAATGCTATCACTGTCCGATGCGGGGGAAGGCAGGGTAGAGTTCTTCTCTGGTGTTTGGTAGATTGGTTTGTTAATCTACCTATCATCATATACTTTATTGTTGATGTTTGTTAGTTGTTTTATCGCTTACTAAGACTGCTGCCCGACGCAAGGTTTTATGTTTCCCTTTTATTACCTTGGGTTGTTCATCTAGTTGTGGATGGGCAGACTAGGTGGCAGGTTATAGCTTAGTGAGAACGATGTAGCTATTCGGAGGCAAGCAGGAGGCTAGCGACTGTCTTTCTTACTATATAATATTTGGATTTTTGCTATTTTCTACTTTTCTCTAAGTGTTGTAGTGAGGAAAATTGTATAAACACTACTGTTGTAATCCAAGTGTATGGATATTACTTTCTAGTTGTTTCGAAAGTCAGATGTTTTCTGCTTTACTATTAATATCTGTTGTATATATTCTATTATATTTTATCCTTGCGCTGTGAGTTTACGACAGGTTCTGAGGGTGTTATTATCCCTTGATGATCATTCACAGCTGCCTGGCACGCCTTTTAGCGCATTATTCCTCTTGTTTAGTGCGGGGGTTGTGGGCAGTCGTCACATTCCACTTTTATTTATAATTATTATATGATAAATTTATCAATAAATAGCGTTCCAAGTATTACTTGGTTAGTAATATTTTTTACCAATAAAAAACTTGTAGGAATACCAATTTTATTTTTACATATGTAGGCATGTGGCATTTGAAGTTAATCTCAAGTTTTCCTCCACCAGCATGACTCAAAGAACTAGTGGTTTTATGAAAATATCTTATGGGAATTATTCCACCTTAAATTACACTCATATCTGCACCACTATCAACAAGTGCAATTAACTCCTTTTTGAAGTGATTATCAATCAAAAGAACTATTTTTATAAACCATTTTTGAGATATAACGATATCTAATTCTGAAAGAAATTCTCCTTGACATGAATCACTGAACTTAGAGCAATCTATCAGATTATCTTCTAATTGTCTCATTTGTTTTGATTGCTCAAGGAAAGAAATCATATAGTTAAGATTTTTATTTCTTCCTTAATTTCTTGAATTTCTTTTTTAATATTTTGAATTTCATTATTGAGATCTTGAATAGTAGTAGGATATTCGATTTTTTGTCTTTCTTTCAAAAGTTTATGAACTTCATTCATTGAAAATGGGTTATTAGAAATACCAATATTATGAAATGTTTCATTTCTCTTGCTTGTTTCTGGAATATCTTCCATTTGATCTATCATTTTGGATCTTAATTCTGGGTATTTAACCAATTTTAATAATTCTAAAATATTGTTATTAGTTAGAACATTAACCTTTAAATCTTGAAATTGTGAAAGAATTTTATAAAAACCATCATGTTCATCTTCATTATTCATTATTGGATTCAGATAAGGTCCTCCTTGACTACATGGTTCAAAACAAACATCAAATTCTGATGATTCTTCATTAAGAACTTTAAGTTTTTCCGAGATGTCCGAATAATCTGAATTATCTTCAGGTTCTGTTGATGAGTTTTTTTCAAAACTGGAATTTAATAAAAAAAATTGATAATGTTTCTTTTAGTTCATCATTAGTTTGTAAATGATTAATTTTCTTTTTTAATTTACATCTATTAGCATAGTGACCAATTTTTCTACATTTGTAGCAGTGAATAATTTTATCTTTCTTCCTTTCTTTGAGCTTTTTGCTCTATTTTTTTGAGAATAATGCTTCTTTTTTCTTTTTGTGGAAAGGTTCATTAAATTTATTATTCTTCTTATATGGTATTTTAATATTTGAAACATCATTCCAAATTGACTACAAAAGTGTCCTAATTGTTTTCTTTTTGAATGTTTTATTTGGTTATTTAGCTTTATTTCACTACATAAAGATAAACCTTTCTGAATACAGGTTCCAGATGCATGGATTCTAATGGGTGACTTCAATAACATTTCTTCTTATTCAGACAAGAAGGGGGGGTTTGCTAATTCCATTTCAACATCAGCGAGCATTCACTAACTGTTAAACTAGTATGGCTTTACTGAAATTAGGCCAATTAGTTTTGATTTTACATGGAGAATGAAGGGGTTGGCCACAAATGCCAACAAAATTTGAGTAATAATACATGCCTACAAAACTTTATTAACATGAAGCCTTTTTCTCTTTCGCAACTATCAAGTGACCACAACCCGTTGCTACTGCATTTAATCCCTACCTCTATGACAAAAGGATTTTCGTCTCATTACAGTAATAATTAGCATTTGCAACTAGGCTATTTCGAATGTGTACAGCAAGGTCTATAGGTTGAAGCTTGGGGATTCCCAAGTTACAATTTTCAGATAAAAGTAATGGAATGCAAACAAAAATTGAAATTGTGGAATAAGCTTAGATAGAAGACATATGATATATTAACAAATTCAAAAAAGTTGGCTGAGGAGTTGGAAATTACAATTGATCATGACCCTCACAATCTTGAACGATATGACGAATTCTTGCAAGCTAAACAACAACTAAAGACTCAACAAAAAATTAAGTATTGGAGCTTAAAGCAAAAATCTAAAATTTCTTGGCTTTAGCAGGGAGATTTAAACTCGAAGTTCCAAAATGACAACTCATAAGTTCACAAATAATATTAAAGCTTTATCTGGCAAGATGGAGAGTTTTGTACAAACGTGAAGACATTGAGGATGAAGCACTTCAGTACTTCACTGAAATTTTCGACGGGCTTGTTCCTTCGGAATTCCAAGTCTTCCAACAAACGTACACCGTCAACTCTCTTAGTCAACATTTGATAACGAATGATATGTCTTTGGAAGAGGTGAAAACAAGTGTACACTCGATGCACGATGATTCCAGTTCAGATTCAGATCGTATCAATGCTAGGTTCTTGAGACTCCACTGGGATGATTTAAAACATGACTTATTAGCTTCCATACAAGATATGTTTCTTCAGCAAAATTACCGAAGGGGATAAATCATACCTTCATTACGTTGTTTGCTAAATCTGATAGGCCTTCCAACATAAGTTGGTACAGACCTATTGCCTGCTGCAACATGTATTACAAGGTGCTAAGTAAAGTGTTGTGCAATTGGTTTAAACACTTCCTTAAATATCTTATCCCCGAGAATCAATGTGAATTTTTTCAAGAAGATATATTGGTGACAATATTCTCTTAGCTCATAAGCTTTTAAGAGACTTTAATAAACTGGGGATGCCTAAATTTTGTGCTAAGATTTATTTGAAGAAATCTTACGACTCTATCAGTCATGAATTCATCTACCATATTATGGAGATCATGGGGTTTCCTATTCACTTCAGTAATGTGATACACAAATGTATTTTTACATTGACATTTTTTATTTTGATACAAGGTATCCTACATATTTTAGCATTTCTAACAGGGGTCACTACTACAAAAGTGGACATATTCGATACTAATTTGTGTGTGTTGCATGAAAAGTGTGGCGAAAGCTATGCTTTCTTTGATCTTCTGCAAAAATATTCATATGTTATTGCATTAGACGTGAATGCACTGTTGCGGTTGGAATTGTTGTGTTGTGACTTGCAACACCAGCTCAAAGCATAGCTTTACATAAATACAATCCACGTCAGCGATCCGCGTTATCAGTTTAAACAAATAAATAATAGTAGATGTTGATTAATTCAACGGTTCAGTCTGATCCCCGCTTCAGTTATGTGAAATTTTAGCATGACGTTTTCCTCATTCACGAAATACTTCCCCCTCAAAATAAATTTCTCCCGTACTCTTTCCTCTATACTCTTCTCTTTCCACGAAATCCGTCCACAAACACCTCTGATTCTACTCCACCTCCGACTACGAACTGTATACCTCCAATTGCTCATATTTTACAAACATTGCACCTCTGATTTGATTCATTTAGGACAATTACGGGTAGTTAGGGCTTCATCGTTTCAATTTTATTTAGGTGATTTCATCTCTAACTTATTTTGGTCTACATTCAAAGTCTTTATGTGATTTAGGTATACCGATTGCCTTAAATTAGGGTTTTGCTGCTCAATTTTATTTGAATGTTGATATGTTTGGGGTTTTTTATCCGAATGTTTTGGGTTTTTATACTTGAAGTGTTGTATTTATATGTTTGCATGTGTTGAAATTGTGCAATTTCTGTATTTTTATGTTTGCCAAACCATTGATGTATTTGTAAATAATGCCAATATCGAAAAGTGGAAACAAAATTTAGAGGACAAAAGAAGTCCTTTGAATGTTTAAATGTCTATTTCTGTTTGTAGTTAAATAATGTCTATTTCTCTTCGTACATCATATGACAATGAAGATACCCTGGGCATGAGTGATCTACGGCTGTCAAACTCATCATCAATAGAAACTCCTATTGATTTTTATATAGAGATGCAAGAAAGGCACTACGATGATTTCCGTGAGTATGAAATAGAGCAAGAAGAACTCCAAAGATAAAGGAGAGAAGAAGAACGACGTGAAGAAAGGGCAATGCGACGACATAGTCATGCTGCCTTGTGTCGTCAGCATCAAAATAACCAAATGGTTAATGAATAGCAAGTTGACTGACCAATCATAATGTGTGAGTGTGGGTATGCCGCTGTAGAAGATGTTATTTTGATTAAATTCAACATTGGTCGTCGTTATTTTGGATGTCGTTTTTATCCCATAGGGTGTAACTTTTGGCAGTGGATTGACCATCAGTTTCCAAGTCAAGCCACTGAGTACGCAAATGAGTTGCAACATCAACTAACAATGCTGCAAAATCGAGTTAATGGTTTTCGAACTGACATTAGTAGACTTAACGACCAACTTCAAGGGCTAAACATTAAAAGACAAAATTAAATTATTGCATCGTTCTTTGTATCAGGTACAACCGTATCGTCTTTGTATTACTTGTGTAGTCTTTTTATCTATACTATTTTGTTTTGGTGCAACCATGTAATGTTATGAATTTGTGTTCAGTATCCCGAGTTGCTTGTTTTATGTATTCTCCTAATAATTCAGTTCCAATAGTTAGTGATAATTCATATCAAAACAATTGTTGATTTGGCCGCACACTAATTTCACCACACTGATTATGTATATTTGTAAATTATTAACTTGTTTAGTTTTTATTTCTGATTTACTCAAACCTTACAGGGAATCCCCTGCTCGTGTCTTGAAACCGTTATGGTATCAAATTTAGTTTTACTAGGCCGTGGTTAGATTGTGGCAATGGATAGTGAGTATTACATATGGATAGGACTTCCGAGATCGAGTGCAGAATATGTAAAAGGGGTAAAAGCTTTTCTAAGAAATGCATTTCCCATTTATAAAGTAGGTGATGAGATGAAGTTCCCCTGCAAAAAAAAAATGTACAGAATGTAATTGGTATTGTGAAAATGTTATATACGATCATCTTATTATTAATGGACCTTCTCCAGTATATACGGGGTGGATTGTGAGGTTTCACAGACGAAATTAATAGGTGTTAATGACCATATGGATTGTGCAACAGAGATGGATTTTAAGGATAATTTAGATATGATGTTCAAATGTGCGGGTTACAAATTTGATCAAAATCCCGGGGACTTTGAAGTAGAACAAAATCCATAGGTTGAGAAATTTTATTGGCATGTTAAAGTAGAAAAAAACCGTTATATCCTGACTGCACTAAATTTTCTTGACTAAGTTTCTTGATCAGGCTTTATCATTTAAAGTGTGCTTATGGAATTAACGAGTCTGCGTTTGGGAAATTACTAAAGCTTATAAAAGAATATTTTCCTGATGCCCAGCTGCCTTTGTCTTCCTATGCTGCAAAGAATGTCATTAAGGGTTTAGGTCTTAATTACCATAAAATACATGCCTGCTCAAACCATTGCATGTTATATTGGGCAGAGAATAAAGATAAAGAGGATTGTGACATTTGTGGTTTTTCAAGGTGGGATGTAAAAGAAATAGAAAACATCGTTGATAATAATGATCCACCAAAGTCGATTCCCAATGTGTCGGCAAATGTTATGAGGTACTTCCACTAAGACCCAGGTTACAAAGGATGTTTATGTGCAAAGAATTTTCCAAACTTATGAGATGACACCAAGTGGAATGAAAAGAAGATGGAAAACTAAGACATCCGGCTGATGGTGTGGCAAATGTTATGAGGTACTTTCCACTAAGACTAAGGTTATAGAAGATGTTTATGTGCAAAGAATTTTCCAAACTTATGAGATGGCACCAAGTAGAATGAAAAAAAGATGGAAAACTAAGACATCCGGCTGATGGAGTGGCATGGAAGATGATGGATGCTCGCTATCCTAATTTTTCATTAGAAAATTGTAATGTTAGATTGGGTCTAGCATATAATGGATATAATCCATATCATTCAATGAATTCAAGTTATAGTACATGGCCAATTGTGTTAATAAACTACAATCTTCCGCCTTGGCTATGTTTGAAACAAGAGATTTTAATTCTTTCAACATTAATATCTGGTCCAGATTCTCCAAAGAACAGTATTGACATATATATATGTAGCCTTTAATTGCGGAACTGAAATCGTTATGGAATGTTGTCATCGAAACTTATGATTCCTTGACTGGTAGGAATTTTAATTTACGTGCAAGCATCTTATGGACTATTAGTGATTTTCCGGGATATGCCATGTTGTCAGGTTGGAGCACGAAGGGGAAACTAGCGCGTCCAGTATGCCATTATGAAACTTCTTCAAATTATTTGAAACATAGCCAAAAATGTGTTATATGCACCATAAAAAGTTTCTTGATCTGACACATAAGTGGAGGCCGGATAAGAGGAGATTTAATGGTCAAATTGAAACGGGGAGCATTCCAGAAATATTACCAGGAACAAATATTGAAGAGTTATTGCGGGGATTCAAAAATCAGTTTGGGGATAAGACCAAGAAACCCGGTAAAAGTGATGGCCCTTTTAAAAAAAAATCAATACTGTTTGACTTACCGTTTTAGTGTCATAATCCCCTTCAACATAACCTGGATGCCATGCACATAGAGAAGAACACATGCGACAAAATATTAGGTACTTTGCTTAATATAGGTCGCATGTCAAAGGATTACCTAAACGCTCGTTTGGATTTGTAGGAATTGGGCATATGGAAGGCCCTTCATCCTATTAAATGTGGTGATGGAAAGCATATTGAAATTAGAGCTGAAATATTTGATATGACAAATAAGGAAAAAGAAATCTTTTGCTTTGTATTGAAGGGCGCCAAACTCCCCTAAGATTGTTCTTCGAACGTTAGTCGGCACATGCACATAAAAGAGAGAAAGGTTATGGGATATAAGAGCCATGATGCTCATTTCATACTCCACTATTTGTTACAATTTGCCGTGAAGAAAGTGTCAAAACCCGAAGTTGCATTATCAATGATCAGATTTAGAGCATTCCTAAGAGGACTATGGAGCAAGATTATCGAAGTGGATGATATCAAGAGGCTGCAAGAAAAAATTATCGAGATACTTTATCATTTTGAAATGATTTTTCCACAGGCTTTTTTTGATATAATGGTACACTTACCTATTCATTTATGCAGAGAAATCGAATACGACGGGCCTGAACACCTTAGTTGCATGTATCCAATTGAGCGGAATCTAGGAAAGTTGAAATCTAATGTGCGAGACCCGAAGGTTCGATTGCAGAAGGTTACTTAACAGAAGAGTGTATGACCTTCTGTTCAAGATTTTTAAGCGTTGATGGAGGAACATAAAAAATGTTGACTGATTTTGGAAGATGTCCGAAAGATTTGGAATATCATATTGGAACAAAGAAGAATAAAGATGGAAAGATGTTCATATTGAAAGAAACAGATTGGAAGCAATGCATCGCTATATTCTGTTCAATTTCGGTAATAAAGAAATTGAGAGTTTGATCAAGTAAGTTCTTAAGTTCCTATATCATTTTCCTTTACTATAAATTAATATCTGCATTTCATAGTTTTTTGACCTTAATTATTATTTAGGTTTCATCGAGCTTTTGTCGATGGTCTTGCAAATCCAAGAAGATACAAGAGGGGACAAGAACATTTTGAAGAGTTTCAGAATTGGGTAAAAGATGAGGTTCTGAAAAAGGATAATATTTCATGAGATTTCAAGGTGTTTGCATTGGGTCCTAATCGAGTAGCTAGGAAGTTTACCAGTTATAGAGTAAATGGATATAGATTCCACAAAAAATTCAAAGATTTTCGATGTACCACATAAACTAGTGGTGTATTTTTGACTGCCAAAACCACCAACTTTGCAAGTTCGAAATACCAAAACCCAATAGTGGGTGATGTCAATTACTACGGATCAATCGAAGATTATCGGGGAGCTTTCACAGTGGTCCTTTTTAAGTGTTGTTGATAATAAGAGGAAAAAGGTTCATATGGTCTTACTCGAGTAAATTTTAAATGCCTTAAAACTGATACTTATGTCCTGTCTTCGCAAGTGCAGCAAGTATTTTATGTGGAAGATGTAGTTGAAAAGAACAATCATTACATTATTAAAAAATTTCCAAGAGATTGGAGTGATACTGAATATCAGAATGCAATGGAAGAAGACATGAGCAATCCACATTCACATGATATTGGCATTGATGGTGAGCTAGAACCAGAAATTGTTGATGGGGGTTGGATTAGGGATGACGTCCTCATAATACAACTAGAAACATAACTAGAAGCAGAAGTTCCTGATCCTATTCCGTCTCGTTAGATCAAAAAAAAATCCTCTTTCTTATTTCTTTATTTTGGTCCAATCTGTTCTCTAATTCATGATGTATTTGGCACTTTTCGTTTTAGCTGTAAATTATTATCTTTGATGAATGTATTTGGAACTCTTTTCTCATAATGCAATCTGCACTATTTACATGTTTATGATTTAAGGTCTTTCTTTACTGTCATCTAAATTTGTTATAGTCCAAAATGTTAATTATTGTTTTTTGTCCACTTTAACATGCATGTACCTTATTCTAATGTATTCATTTTGTACGGGATGGATGAACTTATAAATGTCCAGTTGCACCATGGCGGAGAGTTTCGAAGGACATGTTACGTGGGTGTAGAATCCTTCTTAGTAACAAAATATGATGTGGATCGCTTTTCTTAAAGTATGCTTACGGACTTTGTTAAAGAATGCCTCTATTACACTGAAATAGGAGGAGTCTATGTCAGCAAAGGAAAGAGGGGTGGTTGGCAGCTGATACTGAATGACAAGGACGTAAACAAATATGTACAGGGCTGCAATAAGGCAGAAGAAGTGGTTTTTTACATTGGCAACACCGTTGACAAAGATAGCGAGCCGTTGATTCAACTGCAGCCACATGTAATCATACGGCCAAGGAAAAACATAATTCAGTGTATACGTAATATAGATCCATTCTTGTATATATATGTATGTATGTGTGTGTAAAGAATTATAAAGGAGGCCATATTTATTATTTTTAATGTTACAGGTTCTGCTAAGAAACCATTTGCAAAGCGCAAGTATATTACTACACATGGACTTCAGCAGCCACACAAGATGATGAAAAACAATCCAACTCTAGTGGGTCAGAAGACACTATCGCCGAAGCCTGATATGAATAATGAAGAAGATGTTACTGTGACAGACAAAGGAACCATAAGGAAATTAAATGTAGAAAATACAGATAATGATGATACCCTAGAGAATGAAGCTGATGTTCAGGCAGTTTTCAATTTTCATTGCAGATTTATTAATAAGGATAAAATCTTGTATTCCAAACTACTTTTTATTAAAATTCTGCACGTAAAAGCAAGAACTGCATTTTAGTGTTTTCTATTACTGTGACGATTTCCTATTTCGACCATGAAGGCTACAGCTAATTCAAGTAACTATTGGTTCTTTATGCTTGCATTCCGTCGAAATAGCAAGAACTGTTTATACGTCGACTCTATTTGGTTAACTAGCTTAAATTTATCATCGATAGTGAGTAATAATGCTAATATGCTTGCAGTTCTCATAATCATCAGTTTTGACGAAGTATGAACAAGGGCGAATCGTGCGAATGCAAGAAAATGATGCAATTAGTCGATCACTTGGGGTGCCTTCATTGGTTAGTAGTTTCCAAGAGGCCGACACATGAAATAGGAAAGAAAATGGTAAAGATATTGATGGACGTGATAAATACATCCCTGAAAATGATGGTGAAGATGTCAGTGATGATTCATTGGATTCGGAGGTATAAAAAAGTGATTTGTTTACTACTTAATTATTGTTTTTTCCTTTATGAATGTACAAAATCTTGAACTTCGACTTAATTGTAGAGAATCAAAGTTGTTAAGTCAAAGGATCCTTTACCTGGACCGAGAACTCGTTCGCGAACCAATGCTGCCCTTGAAATTGAGATGGAAGCGATGACCCACACCCCCTCGAAAGATAGCTGGCTCTAATAAGGAAGTGATGACACACACTCTCACTCCAAAGAAACTCAGTAACCGGGAGAAATTTGCAGAAACATTAAAGAAATTGACGAAACCTACACTATCTTATTCAGGAGATTTAAAACTTACAACTTCTCATCCACAAGTTTTAAAACCTACATGTAGCAAAATGTTCTAACAATCAACCAATTCATGTGATGCAGCTGGTTCAATCACTGCTTATTTAGCGATGCAGAAACGTCCAAAGCAGAATGTTGAAGCGCCTCCAACAATGGAAAATCTTACTGATTGATTAGAGAAGGAATGGATTGCACAAGAAGATGAAGCAGGTACACGTACAACGTTTATTTGTGCACAACACTGCAGTGTCAATTCTGTTGGAGGATTTCAAAATGCTCTTGGAATACTGGAGTCATGAAGGAGTTCAGGTACGGCTTTAATGTGACCACAAAAGAAAACAAATTTGTATAATGCTAATTAAACAATCATGGAACAGATGGGAAAAATAAATAAAATAAATTAATGATATCCTTGTTTAGTGCTATTTTTTATTTTTTGTAGATTTTCAGGCCCTAGTTGAGACTAATTATGCGCATCGCAACTCATTAAGTGAGACACATACCATGGGTCCCAAAACTCATGCAGTAGCCAAAGAACATATTGTATGTGTTTTTTGAAATTAAGTTAATTTTTTTGTGATTGAGTTGAATTGGCCACATGATAATTTTAATTTGTTATATCATTGAATTATATTTTATATGATTGTCACAATATTCATAGGCAACAACTAGGTTTGTAAATTCTTAACATTGAATGTTAAAAATTCTTTTTAACTTTTGATAATTCTAATACTTGACAGAGAAAGAAGGACCCGGAAAAGGCCACCCCATCTGCTACCTTGGTGTACTTGGAAATGTATAAACGAGAATAAGGGAGAATATACAAGACTAACACAGATGAACTAAAGGTCAAATACGTAAGTACATTTGATAATGAAATAGAAATTTAATAGTTTGTTTGAAAGATGACCACATTGCAGCTGAAACTTCCATATTTTAATTTATATGTTTTAAAGAGAACCACTTCTGTTAATAAATTTTACCGAGTAGTTTGTATAAAGTATTTGATCCAAAATCAATTATGAACCAATACTTGTGTCAGTATAATTGGCACATTGTACGTTTGTTGGAGCTGCTTATTAAATCAAACACATAGTTAGTTTGAAAGAAAACCAGTTCTGTTAATAAATTCATTCCTGCCAGTTGCCTGTTTATATGCTTGCCTGGTTTTCATTTTGTAGGTGAAGTTTCAAGCAACGGTGGATGCAGGAAACATTGCTGAGGCAGATGCACTCGTCTCTAGTAGGAAGAGAAACACACGGAACTGGCTTATTGGAAGGCAAGGTAAAATGGCTGAAAAGTCTCCTAAAACTCCTGGTTCTTCAGACAGTTATGTGCCAGAGCTGATGATAAAAATAAGGCAAGAGATTGAGGCGGATTTGGAAGAAATGGTGAACAAAAAAGTGAAAGAGAACATGTCATGGGTGTTAAAAAAGCTAGGTGAAGCTAATCCAGATCTTAATTTAGATGTTGGAGACTTCTGTATCACTACAACAAGTGATGAAGATGACATTGTTATTCCTGCAACCCCGACAACTGAATGAAGTATTTGGATGGTATGTGTTAGCACCTGTGATATGTTCGAATTGTACTTTAAATTATTGCACTTGTGGTATGTCTTCGTGATGGCACTTGTATTATGTTTTGGTGATGGCATTTGTGGTATGTGTTCGTGATGGCACTTGTGTTATGTTTTGGTGATGGCATTTGTGGTTTGTGTTGGCGATGGCACTTGTGGTATGTGTTGGTGATGACACTTGTGAGTTAGTATGTATAATTTGTTGGTTTGATTGTGGTGTTGAATGTTTAGGGTGGATTTATTTTATGAATATTTTGGTATATATGTATGAATGTGGTATAATGTTTTGGATTGTATATATGTACTGTAGAGTTTGTAATTATAGGGTTGTATTACAGTTGCAGCTGATTATTTTATGGTGTTGCATTGCAGTGTTGTGTGTTGCATTAGATGGTGTTGTGGTGAGGCATTAAGTACAATATTATTAATTCTACTATGGTACGACATGTGGGTCCCACAGCTTACATGGTGCCACATGGCATGTGACACATGTCAAGCTGACGTGGCATGTGACACGTTGGCAGTTGACGTGGTATGTGACACATTGGCAGCTGACATGGAAAGTTCATGTAGGCCCTACTACCATGACCTGGAAGCCAGGCTCTGGTTTCTGCTTAAGGCAACGTTGTATGTTGTTGTATTACTTGCATATACGATTGCAATAGGGTTATAATGCAACACTTTCTTTTTGTGGCAGTAGATGGACAAAAGCTTTGCCTTAGAGGGCTAAGGCAACAGTCGCGGATGTCACTCCCTTCTGGTGTTGCCTATTTGAAAAAGTGGCATACGGCAATGCTTTTTTGATCTATGGCCACATAAAACTAGTGTTGAATATACCCACTTTTGTAGTAGTGGGTATTCGACAAGGCGACCCATTCTCACCATAAGTTTCCTATTGCCATGAAGTGTTTTACAATTCTGATGAATGAGGCTACAGCGATGCATGAATTATGTCCTACATCAAGGGCTACTCCCATTGTTACACATCTGCTACACGCGGATGATTAATGGTATTTGGAACATCTAAGTTGGCATGTGCTGATGCATTACAGTTGGTATTCAATAAGTTATCTTATTTTTCAGGACTAACTGTAAATAGTCAAAAAATAAGTTGTTTTTAGCAAATCTATCACCAATAGGGACCAAATTTCATCTGTGCTTGGATTTCAATTGTGTAATCTCCCTATTAATTATTTAGGCATGTCATTATCATCTAATTACCTACGTTATCAGGAATATCAATCTTTTCTTCATTATGTTTAGACTAAGCTTCAGGGATGGTAGTTAAAACGTCTCAGTTTTATCGGTCGAGCTGAAATTATTCTCTATATGATTGCCCCCATGATTCTCTGTTGACTTTTCATGTATTAAATTCCATAATTTACTTTAGACAAGTTAAACTCTCTTTGTGCAGGCTTTGATTGGGAGGAAGTGTAACAACCAAATTTTTTAATAAAGCAATTTAAATAAAAGATTAATAAAATATGTACTAATCTGAAAAATGATGGGAATTGTGCAACGGGGATTGCCCCATTCCATTATAAAATTCTAGTCAAGATAGACATTTGGTTTGCTGAAATCGAATTTAAAATGAAGGAGCTATGAATGATAGAAGTTCAAAATTTAACTAAAAACAAACGAATTAATATAACTTATTTCCCAGAAATCACGCTGAAGATGGGTCAACCTAGCCCCGAATGGGTCGATGCATGAGTCGACCCATGTTTCAGGTGGGTCGACTCCTGGGTCGATACACCCAAGGGATGGGTCGACCCATCCCTTGTAACGTGCGCGATTTTTGTACACGTTAGTTCCAACGAAATTCGATCGTTCGAGCAGTTTCTGGAGTCTTCTTTGATCGGATGAACCAAGACTAATATATAACAGTCCTAGGCTTCCTAACTCAATTGTAAATATCCCTTTAATCTAACCCTAATTCTCCTAGCTCCATTCCTCATTCTCTACCTCCACTATGTAAAACTTCTTCCTCTAAAACAATGGAGTTATGAGATTTAGTTTTTTGTAAACATAAGCTGGAGGATATTTATATAAATATAGAGATTCCTGCCAGGGCCTCTTGGATTTCATAATTCAATGAGTATTTTTTGTGATTACAAGATCAGTATAATTTGTGGATTATTTGGACAGTATAACAGTTGTAAACTTCTTAAGTAATTCATAGATATCAGTTTTTATTTTCTGTAAATGATTTTTGTATAGATGATTATTGTTTCTATCCCTTCTATAGTTTATTTCAGTAATTTATCTATTACCGTTAATCACTCATTTTATTTCTATCCCTTTTTCTTTGTGGATTGTTTTATGTATAGTTCAGATTTTTCCCTGTTTCATTTATAGATCTGTTTTATTTATTTGAGCCTAGGCCATGCGAGAGCCTAAGCCTTTCTCCTTTTAATTCACGTTGAGTTTAGGCCTTTGAAGGAGCTAAAACCTTTATCCCTTTTTGTTTTTGCGCATATTGGAAAAATTATGAATTTGATTATAAAGCGCATATTGGGAAAAATATAAATTTGGGTATAAAGGATTAATTAAGGGACACGTTGAATTAATATAGTAATGGAAAGTGAACGGTAAAATTTGGGGAAATTGTTGATAAACTGAAAAATTGGAAATTTGAAATAGGTTAACTTAGTATGACGCTAAGTGACAGGGATTGGCGGTTGTATAATGAATATAAACACAACGATGTTTAATACAACCAAAAAATAATATAACAAGAGGTTAATGAAATGAGTAGGCTTATTATAAACTTAAAATGGGTGTTAATTATAATATGAATAAATTAATAAGCATGAATAAGGAGTGTTTCAATAGCAACGACAAACTGAGGAAAATAAGTAGCTCATAGTTGTGGTCCATTCTGGCAGCAAGGTTAATCTGATTAAGGAAAATAAATGGACAACAAAATAATTAATCTATGGTGGCCTTGGAGTTTGTTGAAAATTCTATGGTGGTCTAGGGTAGCCAGGCAGTCAACAATAGTTCTGTGGTGGCTTGGGTGTTTCTTGACAATTCTACGGAGGTCTATGTTAGTAGACAGTCAACGATAATAAACTAAATTAGGGACAAAGTCCAAGGGTAACTTGAGTCGAATTGCATTTTGGTTAGGGACCGATATCAGACAGTATCCCTTTTATCACACTATATAGAGGTCTCACGAGGAGGCAAGGGAACACTTCACTGTACTGAGTAGTAAGAGGTCCAAACGAGGTGGGTACGGGCGCGTTCTGGTTAGGCGGTGAGAATGCATCGCATCGATTGGATAAAATAAGACATTGTAACGCGTGTGATTAACGCTATGTCCTTTAGAGCTGATAGGTCGAGCCTGATAAACCCGAGGCCATAGTTGGCACAGATTATCAAAACTGTGGTTTAGGTGCCGATCAATGGGTAGAATTAATTTACATACTAATTATGAGTCATGGTAAATGGTGTAGAAATCGAATGATACAAATGAGATGACAATCGACTATATCATTGCTTATTTTTCTATTGCCTTATTTACTGTTATTGTGCTTTAAGGTTACAGAACTCACCAGGCTTTATGTCTGACTATTCTTCCTTCTCTCCTTCTTCCCCCGCAGGTTCTCAGGGTCGAGGATCTCATAACTGGTCAAGTTTTTGTTTAGCTTAGCTTATTGGAGATTTCTTCTTGGCTTACTTTCTACTAGTTCATGTACTGTTTTACATTTAATTTGCTTTTGTATTTGATGTTGAGAGAGATATTATTTAGCGCTCTGATTATGTTTCTTTTTCATGAGAAAGTTGTGGGTTTATGATAAAGTATATTTTATAATGTAATAACATGTATGTTCTGCTTTAAATAAAGTTTTAAATTTCATTGTGTTTTCATGTGTTATCTTGCGAATTTTAGTCTTTGTAATATTATTTTATACTGTACGCTTCATATTCCTTAGTGAAATCCTCATACGCTTGACATTAACGGGTGCAGGGTGTTAAATTTGGTATCAGAGCCTAAGATTACAGATCAGAGAAAAAGTTTTTGTTTTGAAAAAATAAAAAGTCTTTTAAAGAAAAGTGTTTAAAATAAAATTTTGTTTTTGAAAAACATCCTATCAAGTCAATTACAATATTTCTTTGATTCCTGAATCCTCCTCTCTTTTACTTTCACGGCATGTCTAGGGTTCCCAAATTTCCTGAGGGTATCCCCATTCCAATTTGGTTCCATAGGCAAACGGAAGCTACAACACGATCTGAAAGCTCCTACTCCAACCGTAGAGGCTCCTCCGAACCCACTACCCGTGGTTGATTTCTTTAAGTATTCCAAAGATTTCACTTCTCAAGGCGACAAGATCTTCCTTGGTTCAGAGATTTTTATTGAGGTGCGCGTTTGGCTCAGGTATACTGAGCACATATTTGGACCCTTGGAGCTTGAGGATGGAGGAGAGTTCAGTTCGATGCATGGAAATTAAAGGGCAACACTTCTTACTGGCGGGAGAGGGTTGAGCCAAAGCATGGTGTTGGGACTAAAGATGAGTTTAATAAGAGGTTTGAAAAGAAGTTTCTATCTCAGGCGGAAGAGGACATGAAATTGGAGAAATTTCTATGTGAAGGAATATGTTATTCAGTTTAGTGAGCTTGATAGGTTCGGGATGGATTTGGTGAATACGGCTCATAATAAGGCCATGAGATTTGCTAAGGGGCTAAATCAACCCCTACAAGGACTTTCTTTGACTCATATCCCGATGTGTGCTACATTCGAGAATCTTGTTGAGATGACACTTATGCATGAGGAAGGGAACAGTGATTCCAAGGAGAGTAAAGATGAGGTGGAAAAAGACGGTTACAAAAAGAAGAAATGGTGGCCTAAGAAGGGTAATAATAAGAAGGACGAAAAGCCAAAAAAAGCTCTGATAAAGAAAGACATTGAATGCAATAGGTGAGACACAATGGGTCATTTTGTGAGGTCTGCAAAAATACTGTTGTGGATAGTTGAGTCATTATAGTAAGCAATGTCCTCAAAAGCAAGGGCAAGGGATAGTTCATCTGGAGTGCAGATGCATAGATTAGAGGCGGCTCATACCAATGGTGGTCATGATAGAGGCAGGAAGGTCACAATTGAAGGTTTGATCTATCTTTATGACTTTCCAATCAGGACCTTATTTGATTTTGGTGCTTCACATTTGTTCATTTCTACTTTGTTAGTCGATTGTCTGGACCTTAGTATATCTTTTGTTTCTGATCTAGTAGTAGTTTCAAACCCCATACAAGGTTCGGCTCATTTGTCTATGATGTGTAAGGGTTTGAGACTTTCTATATTAGGCGTTGAGTTTGATTGTGATGCCTATGTACTATGGTTTTTGGTGTATGGTATTATTCTGGGGAGGATTGGTTGGCCATGTACGGTGCCATTCTTGACTTGTGAGGAGGGTAGTGAGATTGATGACTTGTCATGGTAGGACTTTTGAGATATCTTATGACATGTAAGGCTAAATCATGTTGAGCTTTTATAGTCCCTAGATACTTCTATTGATGATCTTAGCTTTGTACCCATGGTGAGAGTTTTTTCGGATGTATTTGAGGAGGTGAATGGCCTGCCTTCGAGATGAGATATCAATTTTTTGATTTATTTGGTAGAGGACATTTAGTCTATAGCATTGCCAGTACGCCATATGGCTCCGAGGGAAAAGAGAGAACTAAGTAAGTAGGTAGATGAGCTGTTAGAGAAAGGCTTTATTAGATGGAGTATATCTGAGTAGGGACCACCATTCGTTTTCACTACTAAAGCAGATGACTCTCTCCGTCTATGTGCAGATTATAGAGAATTGAACAAGCTCACAAAGAAGAATCAACTTTGTAACGACCCGGATTTTTAACCGTTTAGTTTGAACATTTTTTTAAATGTTGTATTTGAAAATATAAAAAGATTTTTATAAGATTTTTTTATAAAACGACGTTTGAACATATAATTTATGATTAAATTAAAAACGAGCTCATAATGTTGCAGTAGTTAACAGTTTTACATTTTGAACTTCAATTGGATGTACAAGATCCAATATAAGTCAAAATTCTTTAAAACAAGAATCTTCCGGATCTATTGGATAATAATTTTCTAATGAAAGAGAAAAATCAAGATTTCATATTATAATTTTGAGTTATGTCCAAATCAAATTTTCAGAAAGTCACTGTAGAATCGTTTCTGAACTATAACGATTTAATGAAATAAAATAAAAGGATTCTAAATAAATTGAATATCGATTTGACTTGAAAATGGAAATATCGGGTTTAAAGTTCAAGTTAGATTATTTGGTAGTTGTATAAAATTCTGTTTGAGTATATATGATAATAATCATTTATTACCAATAGATTTGATTCGTTATTATAACTCGAATCTAACTCAAATAAATCTCTTAAATAATCCAATTCACACAACATTGCAAATTCAACTCATTCTGACTATTTCGGGATTAAATATATTATTCCACTATTTATATTAACTAAATAATTAGAATTATTTAATTTAAGCCATTTAAATTACAAAAAAATATTTAAATAATTAAATTGATTAATTATTTAACCACTAAAAATACGGGACATTACAAGTACTCTGCTTCTTGACTCAATTCTACATCTACTGCTTGTGGAGTCGCTGGGATTGGCATGTAAACGCGAATGTTTGAACCCATAATTCTGGATCTACACGTCTGAATGTGCCTCCATTACGTTCTTGTGTGCTTGAAGCTGGGAATGTTCGTGCTACCAAGGCTATATAAGGATTTATTGGTGTTAATGAGAGTGATTGTTGTGGTGATGATGTAGCAGCCTCTTTACCCTTCAATTCCGGCTACTACTCAGACTTGCAGTCCATGCTCGCAACACGCTTGTTTTAATTCCTAAGTGAATCTTGCAACCAAAAAATGGACTTCTCTCTTCAATACTCCACTTCATGATGCAAGCATGTATAAGCCCGTGGTTTTGTGGACGACAACGATATCCACCCCTAAATGTTGTTCAAGAAGTTATCGATCGATGGAAGTATTTTTTAGTTAGATTTTTTTCTGATTCTGAATCCTCATACCACGTTGTTCATGGGCAATGTAGAAGCATATGGAATCTCAAAGGGAAATTACGTGTTGATCATTTTGTTGGCTTATCCTATTTTAAGTTCTCTCTTACTGAAGAGAGAAGGAGGGTGTTAGAATTGGACCCTTCTACCATTGAAGGTAAGTCATTTATTATTACTTGATGGAAACCGTTTGTTGGAAGAGTGAGAGAACAAATCTAATCTATTCTAGTTTAGGCCAATCTTACTTACATTCCCACAGTTCTTCAGACCCTTATAGGTATTTACTGGTTATCTTCTCGCATAGGCACGCTTCAGTGCTTTGATGCTACTACGATGAATAGAGAATATTATGTGTATGCCCATGCTCTAATTGAAATTACTCCGGGTAAGTTGCTCCCTGACCCAGTCAAAGTTTTCCTAGTGGGCATGAATGTTATGGTGATGTTTGAATAATTGGAAGCCTAATATATGTATAACATGTCAATTAGTTAGTCCCAATTCTGAGAATCGTGCACTTCGGAGTAATGCTCCCATCCCTATTTCGCTTCCTCTTGAGTGTCCTCCCCTTAGGATCTAGGTTCCTAAGTTTCCTGTGCCCCCGCCCTCGTTGGCTAAGGGTCACATTCCAGAGGTTGTTGACATAGTCCTCGTTGTTTATTCGCTTGTTGTTTCTAATCGTCCTGCTGTCATAGCTCCTCATGTTTGTCCAATTGATGCTTAGATTACTGCTCCCGATTTTCCATCTTCTAAAATGGTTGCCAAATGAGCGTGCTTGGGTGCATGTTACTTCTCAAATGAGATCTCCATGAAATATAAACACTTTTATGCTTTTGTGTCTAACAAGACTGGTGAGAATATATCCTTTTTCTATCGTTGTAAGGAAGAAGAGTTTATCTTGGCTACAGAGGGTCCTGAAGGAGAAGTGAACTTGAAGTTTTTCTCAAATGATACTTGGGGTAGTAAATTATATATGACTCTGATTATGTGGATTTTACCCCAGATTTAATCATTATTTTTAATGGCTATAGCAATATCCCTCGTCCTGTTGAAGACAAGGGAAGTTCACTTCCCTCCAACCTGGAGGTTGAGTAACTCTACCTATATATAGTTGTAGCACTCTGATTCACTCCTATTTTGTATTGGATAGTGTCATGGCGCTTCAAACCAGGCATACTAGTTAAGCATATAGTCTAACTCATGTTTTGTATTATATTCCTTAACTGTTGTAATGCAAAGAGGTTGCGTCCACTATAAAAACCGGTTGGCTCTGCCAAAAGAACATGTATAACTCAATTTTGTGTGTGTGTGTGTATATATATATTATTGCTTTATTTTTGTTTCCTTGTCTCGTTCCTTTTCGGGGATGAAAAGGTTTGAGTGAGGAAAATTGGAACAACCTGATTTTTTTAATAGGTTTGAAATTAGTAATTTGGTTGAAACTTAACATTTTAATATTTAATACTCCAATTTATTTTGAAATGAATGAATGAATTTATTTTTGTAAATGAACAGCGTTACCACCAGATTTCGATATCGAAACTAAACAGTGGTGAAAGGGTATTAGAATAGAATGGACAACTGAATAGAAACATGGAAAGCACACAATTGGCACTAAAGCACTACGAAGGTACAATGCCGGAAGCAAGAGGGGAAAAGTTTCGATCCATATGCTATCGGTACCAATGTGGGAGGCATAAGCTTGGTACCGATGTATAGAAGATAGCGGAAAGGCGGTTCTGAAATTAACATACACCAAGCCACCGAGAATGGTTACGTCACCGACACCGACACCGAAAACAATCAACCTGATCTCATTTCCAGAGGTATATAGTTCGATAGTGAAGCTTAAAGCCATAAAAGGGAAAGCACGATGCCTATTTGAGCTTAAGTAAAGAGCTATCGATACCAATGCACTTGGTATCGGTACCGTTACCAGAAAGCAGCTTCGAAGTCATCAGTAAGAATCCATACACAATGCAGATATAAAGCCGGTACCAGAACCACTGACTGCTGATGTAGGCCAAGTTTCATGAAATGGTGCGAGAGGGAAGGGTCATCCACACTAACATGCTTAGTATCGATATCAATACCAAGGAAGATGCCAAAGTCATAAGAAAGGATAAAGACAATACTAGGAAGCCAAAAGTGATATCGAGATGAAGGAAGATAGTTGTCCACACCATTGTACTTGGTGTCGATACATTATATGAAGGCGACACCGAATTTACAAGTGAAACAGAGCCGACATCAACAACTAGAATATAAAGGCGGGTTGATACCGACACCAAATAGCATTATCGAATCCGGAAGCACTTAGAACCGGGTTCCGGCTGACTGCAACCAAAAAAGGGCCCATTTTGTCTATAAATAAGACCCCAGGGGTATCAGTTTTAGGGACTTTCCTCATTCCACAATCTTGTATCCATTTTTTTAGGGAGAAACCCCTAATTTGCTAACCAGTTTGGGGATTTTACATGTAATCACTTATGTACACATGCAAATGATCAATAAAGAGAGAATCAACACTTATCACCTATTTCATGTGTTTACTTATTACTAGCCTTCGACAAAATTTCATACTTGAGTGTAAATTACCAAACCAACCTTCCTCAACCCATTTAGCTTTCTAGCTTGTGTTGAGCTTAGGGAACCCTTATCTCAAGGTATCTGTTGGTCCTCGAGTCTCGTAAGCGTGATACTCACCTCGTTGAAGGAAGAGTAACTAATCTTCGGGCATAAGACCTTAATATCTAGGAAATGGTGAACTAACTCAAGCTTGTATAAACTAAATAATCCCTAGGTACCTTAGATCCATACCCTTGTTCCCTTATTTTGGCATTGACAAAAAATAACGTAAACATTTTGGTTCTAGAAGGAGGGCTTGAACTTCTGATCCTTTGAATAACCCTACCACATCCATAGCTCTTCTGTCCCGGTTGGAATTGGCTTTGAAGAAGCAAGATCATAGAGAAAGGGTCTCAACAAGGATCTCTTGAATCTCAAGTGGCTACGACAAACATTAGTGATCCGAGAATTATTAAAGAACTAAGGCTTGTATTGGAAGCCCTAAAGATTACGAGTAAGGATAAAGAAGTAGATCCTTATAACCCTGACATTTGGAGCATAAACCCTTTCGACATAGGACCAACCCCTATCTTTACTCCAAGAAATTACACATCAAAGGAATATAACCTATTCACTCACATGAAGGAATCCATCTATGCACAAGCTAGATGAACTATATTTGAGCAAAGAATAGTGGAGGATTTCAACCACTTTACCTCAAAATGGATGAAGAAGGTTGCACCTCAGTCTCAAGACACAGTGAAATGAAAGCTTGAAGATGAAGAGGAATCGATAAAATTGAGTAACAAAAGGGCTAAGTTTCGACGTCGAAAGGGAGTCTTTGAGTCAAGATTACCCGAAGAATGCAAACTTACCACATCTTTTGAAAATAACTACTTCCTAACCAAGCATGAGCTTTACTTTTGGCCATCATTAAAGAAGAAACCCAAGAATGAATTAAATTTGGGAGGGCCCTATTGCTACTATCATATGATGAATGGACATGAAACCGATCACTATAGAGTTCTTAAAGGAATGACCATCAAGTTCTTCAATCTAGGCCATTTATACAGATATGTAAAGAAAGCTTAATCAACTACAACATTGGATTCCTTAAAGAAAGAATGTCTACGTGGACATGAGTATGGAACTCCTTCAAATTTGGAACCACTTGAAAAGGGTGAAGCTACCTACGATAGTAGAAAACCCTTGTCACCACCAAGAAGGGTAGGGAAAGGCACACCTCAGAGGGGGTGATGTGTAACCCTTTAGTCGTGTCCAATTCAGAAAGGGC
Organism: Allium sativum; assembly: GCA_030737875.1. Lineage (NCBI taxonomy): Eukaryota > Viridiplantae > Streptophyta > Magnoliopsida > Asparagales > Amaryllidaceae > Allium > Allium sativum. Next base: position 6,020,591 of record CM060926.1, on the reverse strand, counting down.
CATGCTAATGCATCAAAAGTGTAAGCTTCCCTCCCCAGGGCGGAGAAGCTTAAACCCTTACTCCCACCTACGATGGCCTGGGTAAGGCACCCCTAGGAGGGGTTGAGTGTAAGCCTTTATCCGCATCCAAATTAGATAAGGACAGGATAAAGCATCAAAACCCCTTATTCGCGCCTATGATGGTCGGGTTAAGGCACTCCTTAGAGGGGATGATATGTAAGCCTCTATCACTGCCTACGATGGTCAAGGTAGAGCATCAAAAGAGTAAGCCTTTATTCACGCGTACAATGACCAGGTTAAAGCATCTAAGCCCTTATCACCACCTACGTTGGCTAGGGTAAGGCGCCTCCTAGAGGGAGGTCAGGTAAGTTCTTGGGCCCTTCTTAAGAATAAGCTAGCCGAGCGCACCAGATGCACAAGCCCAGAGAGTGCCTAACAAAGCACGTACATCCTCTTCTTTGACAATCAAGAGATCAGAGAGTGGCTCAGTAAGCACGTACATCTTCTACTTACATCTAATCCCGTAAAAGGGAACACAAGCTCTGAAGGAGCACTCTAAGCACACAGTCGCCTCTGCTTACATCAATATCCCACAGAAAGGGAACAAAAGATCTAAAGAAGAGCACTTAAAGCACGTACTACCTCTTCTTTAAAGAATAAGTCTAGAAATGACACAAACAACAACAAATACCTGAATCTGGGTTTGGTTCGGGACTTCTATTAAATAACAAAAGTGGATTTTTGGTCTTTTGTCAGATTCCCGAATCTGGGTTTGGTTTGGAACTTCTATTAATACCAAAAGTGGATTTTTGGTCTTTTGTCAAATACCCGAATCTAAGTTTGGTTTGGGACTTCAATTAACCACCAGAAGTGGATTTCTGGTCTTCTGTCAAATACCCGAATATGGGTTTGGTTTGGGGGTTTTATTAAATACCAGAAGTAGATTTCTATTCTTCTGTCAAATACCTGAATCTGGGGTTGGTTCGCGACTTTCATTAAACACCAGAAGTAGTTTTCTGGTCTTCTGTCAAATACCTGAATCTGGGTTTGGTTCGGGACTTTTATCAAATACCAAATGTGGATTTTTGGTCTTCTGTCAAATACCCGAATCAGATTTGGTTTGGGACTTCCATTAAATACCAGAAGATTATTTCTAGTCTTTTGTTAAATACCTAAATCTAGGTTTGGTCTGGACTTCAATTAAATGCCAAAAGTGGATTTCTGGTCTCCTATTTCAAACACCTAGGTATGGGTTGTTGAACTTCTGTCTATACTTCCAGAAAAGAACTTTTGAATTCCTATTCGAATACCCTTATTTGGGTCTTGAGACAACAATTCTCCTCTTTAAAAAAGGTCTTACAAAACAATACTCGAGTTGGTATCTTGGGTCTTCTACGTTAAAGCCTTCTGACCAAGGGTCATAGAATCTCATATCTCACACAGAGAGATTCTTCAAGCTTTTATTATGAAGAAACTATTATTCATTATTTTGATAAAATATTAAATGCAAAATGTCGCATTAACCTATCATAAGGATTTACCTATTACTTTGTTATGACCTAAATAGGGACTCATATGAATTAAGCAAATTATGATTTACCTCTTACTACTAACAGAAGACTAACATAAGAAGTTATACGGCGAGTCTTATGCAGAATAACGTAGGGAAAAAAAATCCAAGATAAGGATATCCAAAACACCAACAAGGTGACACATCGGGTGATATCCACACAACTTATAAAATTATTTTGTAAGATTATTTACAAAATCATTCCATAGATAGCCAACACAGAAGTTAGATCTTAGCATTGCCTTTATTACAAGTTCCCTTTATCGTACAATTTTAATCAAAGCAATGCTTGCCTAAGCACGGGAAGGAGGTTAAACATTATATAAGTACTTAACGCCCGTATTAGCTATTTTATTTGTTGTAGAAGATACAAAAGAATTATGAATGCAGATTTCCCTGACAAGGGTAAAAGCTATACACAACATCAAGTAAATACAAACCAAGGGTTTATTCACAAAAGTACTTTGCTGAATAACTACATCCAAAAGATGAACAACAACATAATTTTGGAATCAGAACTCGAGTGCTTCCGTGATTAAGTCCTCGAAAGCACAACTATAAGTTATTTGAGTAATCCTCAAGGAAAGAAACAACTCTCTTAACCTTGCTCGACGAATTAGCACTAAGATCAAGTGTAGAATTAAAATAAATTCCAAACCCTTTAGGGTGTAAGCAGCGGGTATTTGTAGTAGCCCCATTTTCCAATCGGCGGACTGTCGTAACCTCAGATCAACTTCAAATGGTATGTTCGAATCTCTTTTAAGAATTTATCCTTCTCTTTACCCAGAAAATCAATGCCAAGTCGGGGACATTGAGTATGAACCTTCTCAAGGTCTCTAGTAAAACAGTATCTTGCCAATCTAGAAGATTTAATAAGAAAAGACTTCTCGTGGCATTCTCCCCTCAATCTTACATAGCTTCCTAGGAAGTCCCTAGAAAAAGAGCTCGCCATAGGACATGAACTCTGGAAAAGTACCAAGAATATCAAGAAAAAGAAAATTCATCATAGTAAAGCTAGAAATTGAAGGGATACACATATTACAAATATTCCTCTTGTTCATACAAAACAGATCTCTTTAAAGGTTTTAGACACAAATTTATTCTATTTAAACTTAAGTTTGTCTTAAGGTAATTCTCTGGGAATCAAGTAGATCCATGGAAGATTCCAGCAAGCTCCTTGGTGGAGATCAACGCCATGATCATATAAGCACCTCCTGTGGATACGTCTAAGAAAGCCTCTGCTATGGTCACCTAAAAAGGAAAAATCTACCATTTCATATCTATTATAAGCTTTATATAGAAAGTCCACTAGAATGTCCCTATCTTCGATCAAAATCTAGAATAGGGTCACTAACTCAACATTCCCTTTCAATAGTCTTTCACAACGTAGTCGGGTAGCTATCAATCTAGGAGCTTCTTCATGTTCTTTAAATGATAATAGTCTTGCAATGCTCTTATCTAGTCGATGGTATTGATCCGATGAAGTATGATATTCACCCGTTTTCTTATATAGTTCCCTAGTAAGATGAACTATCTCCGACCATATTCTTTAAGCTTGACATTCTTAAAACCTAAAATTTTCCTTTTCATCTAAATCGGGAAGAAAGAGGATAATTACTGGAAGTATGAACAAAGAAAGATGTTATGAAAATTACCATACCTTGGAAATCGGAGTAGAGACTTGATGAGCCTTAACATCTTTAGTAGCTTTAGAGCTCAAGCCTTCCTCCTCCTCTTTTGTGTTGGAGGGGTCGAGAGTACCAGTTGGAAGGACATTGTGATCAAGGAACTCAAGATCACCGTTGCTCAGAACTTCATCTTGACCATCAGCGGCTTGGAAAATATTATCAAAGTCATTTAAGCTATCACCACAATCGCCTTCATTTCCCATGATATCGCTAAGACCATGACTGTTGCTCTCAACACCGTTAGTTTTTGACGCAGAAATAATGTTTTCCTCATCATTAGCGTTTGGCTCTTCTATAAGAACGTCATCTATAAACAAAAGTTTTTCCACGTCAATCTCTTCCCTCTCACAAATAACGTCTCCATCCTTCAAAAGGGTTATCTTTGACATAAATCTTTCTACCAATAATGGATCAAGAGAAGGGAAACTTAAATTTGGATGTTTTCCTATATTGTCCGCATAAATGAGCAGAAACACATCCTCAATTAACCTTAATCTTGTCTAAAGTGTTTTGAAGAAAATAAGAGATCCTTTGTTTGGCATCATTGATAACACCAATAGCTTTTGTCAAAGAAGCCTCATTCTTATCAACCTTTCTTCTAAGGAAGGCATTATTTTTCTTAAAAAGAGAATTATCTTCTCATGAAGAAGAAAAGATGGAATTGAGTACAATGATTTCTCCTTTAGACCTTTCCAAAGTCTCCTTGAGAGTTTTAACTTCCTTTGTTAAAGACTGATTGATTCTCTTTTCCTGAGCTACCAAAGACCCAGCTTCAACAAGAGCAACTTCTAATAGTTCCTTTTTCTTTATTATATTCTTCTGGTATTGATAAGGGCATTTGTTTCTTCTTTCAAAGAAAGGTTTTCCTTGCTAAGTTTCGATAAATCAAGAGAAATTCTGGAGATGTTTTCATGTATTAAGAACCATTGTTTGATGGCCTATAGGAAATAAAGCATGACAAAAATGAAAGATACAATAATAAAACTAGGGAGTAGAAAATAAAGTTCATACCAAGAGTTATTGCTCAACCAAAGAATGATGATAGCTGGGGAAATCAGATGGAAGACCAATATTGGAAAATGCATAAGAAGACATAATTTTTTTGACCAATACGTCAGTGCCCTCAATCGTGGGAGGTGCGGAAGGCCCCTGAGAATTAAGATCCTCAAAAGAGGAAGAAATCCCCATCGCATGGCAGATCATGTTAAAAGATCCAGGAGTTTCAGGCAGATGAGTTTCCATTGGGGGGAGTTACCCTCGGAGAAATGGTTATAAGAAAATCGATGACCGCATCAAGGCAAGGAGTTTGATCCTCAATACACTTGAGTCTCTTAGATGGGGAACCCTCAGAAATCACATAAATAAGTTTTCTTTTGGCATTTTATCTAGAATTTAATAAAACATTCCTTTGGAAGAATTCCCGCTTTTGGGACGAAAGAAGATGAATCGGTCTTATTGACTTAGAAAAAATAACATCTAGTGTATGGCAAATAAAACATATTAGGCAAACAGACCAACATGGATCAAGCTATTACTAAATTTTGAGTCGTCATGTAAGTAGCATACTTGGAGTATCGGGAAATATTGGAGAGCTGGAGGAAAAAGGAGCATTCCTTCCCGATGACAAATAATAAATTCCTTTTGTTGAGAGAGATTATGGGAGGTTGCCTGATAATATATTGATCGGTTGGCAAAAGAGAATGTTTTCGAAGGACACCAGGGGTCAGCAACGAGGACCTGTTTCCCAACTTTTCGGAAGCAATGTTAAGAAGGTCTACTAGCTCTTTATCTGCAAAGCTAGGGAGTTTGGGGGTTGTTGGCTAGCTTTTTGACCAAGCCACCCAAGTTCACTCACAAGAGGAAGGTATGAAACTATATTCCCCAAGTGCATGAAGGAACGGATCACACACTATCGACTCGCCCACCATCGGATCGCATCTCGTCGGATCGCCCCCTGTCTCATCAGTGAAACGAGACCTCTATGCGACTCGATCCGGACTCATATTGTTGCCCAACGTAAACCGATCCGATCCCCTGATGCATGGCGAACCCTCTGACCCGTTCAAACATGAGCTAGTCTTCAGCGATCCGAGACGCACGGATCTAGCGACACGTGTCCCTAACCGTCATTTTGACCGATTCTCCCCATCTGCACGATCTGATTTTCAAGGGGATCGCGACACCTGTCCACAACGGCTAATTTGACTATTTCTTCAACGGAGGCGATGCGATCCGATGTTCTCGGGATTCGTGCCACATGTTACCACGACCCGCCTGACAAAATCAGCTATAAATAGCCAGGCGCTTGGCATTTTTTGGGAGCTTTTTGGCAATATTGAGTACTGAATCCGCCATTATTGTCAGACTACTAGAGTATTGAGAGAAATCCTTGATTGTATTAGCTTTCAAAGTATAATCAATAATATATAAAGTGGACGTAGGCTCGTTAACGCCGAACCACTATAAATTCTGTGTGTTATTTTCTTTTTCCTCATTCTTCAGTTGAAACTCTATAAGATTCAGAATAATTTGGGTGTTAGGTCCAAATTTTGATCTAACATTTTGGTGCTTTCACTGAGAAAACAATCCTAAAGTTTCACTATTCAGTTCTTTAAAGATTCCAGCGATTCGGATATCATGGCTGGAAAAAGATCTAAGGAAGCACGAGCTTCGCAAACCAATGAAACAATTGAAGAAAGTGTGCATGAGCTAGGCAATGAGGAGACTCTGGATCGCGGAGCGCAGGGGGCGAACCAATCCGATGAAGACGCCACGCTCCGAGTCGACGAGAACGAGGTGATCCGGACTGCTGAAGGGGTTGTTACTCGATCCCGAGGCAACGTCTCGAATCCTCCACGCACCGCGATCGCGAATCGATCTCAGGGGGGCCGTTGCGAGCCGCCATCCTCGAACCACAGCGATTCGAATTGATGACCAGACTACAACTCGACCTGGAAAGGAGCCTATGGCTCGCTCCTACCGTCCTGGCCCCTCCGCTCGACCTGGCTCAAGCTCTTTGCGCATAAGAGAAAGCGATGATGATCAATACGATCCTGCTGCTCCCGTTACTGAGGGGGATCTCTCTCGCTTTTCCGAAATGTGGGAGAGACTGTTTGATGAATTGGCTGCCCAAAGTCAGGAAAGCTCCGTCCTGCGACAAAATTTGACTGTTATGGATAGAAGGCTTGATGAGCTCGCAAGGCAAAGGACGCCGCCGGTTCGTCCACTCACTCCAGGATATTCTTCTTCGTCTGAGGAATCGCCGAGACCTCCGTGGCGACCGTATGAGAGAGCCGAAAACATAGAGCAGCTTCGGTTCGGAACCCTGCCATCACGGGAAGAAGAAGCACTGGAGGCGGGGCCCTCAAACCGTAATGTGAACGATCAAGCCGCAACTCCCAGGACTCGAGATGTGGACAGTCCTGTACGTAACAGACTACCTCAGCCCCGTCGCCGCGCACATGCTCATGGTAACAGGGGGAAACGAATCCCTATCATAGCCTCGGATGTTGTGACTGCTCCCGGAAGAGAGATTAGAGAACCCCGCCGATCTAGAGGCACTGACCTTGAACCTCCGCTGACCAGTGCAAATGTTGCAGCCATGATCCATCAGATTCTGGCAGATAGCCGTGGACAGCGGAACGAAGATTGGGGAATCGACCGCAGTCACACCCCTTTCACTGATGATGTTTTGGATGCGACTTTCCCAAGGCGTTTCAACATGCCACAGATGAACCGATATGCGGGTAGGTCTGATCCTGTCCAGCATCTGATGAGATACTCTTGGTCAATGATCGCTGCCGCAGCTTCTGACGCTGTCAAGTGCAAAGCGTTTCCCATATTCCTGGAGGATGTAGCATTGCTATGGTTTACTCGCTTGCCAGCAAGATCGATTTCTAGCTTCAGGGAGTTGAGTGAGAAGTTCGTAGAACAATTCCGTATCTATGCACAAAAGACAAAGAGTGTGATTGATTTGTTCCTTGTCAAGCAGCGACCAGGCGAGAGTTTGAGGGCGTACTTAGACCGTTTCAACTTGGCCGCTACTGAAGTTAAAGATCCCCATGAACTAACCGTTGTCGCAGCACTGATTGACGGAGTAGATAAAGACACTGAATTCGGGAGATACCTGGCAGGCAAGCCGCCCCATACTAGAGAATTATTCTACGAAAAAGCCAACGTACACTTGCGCCGGGAAGAAGTATATGCTGACCGAAAGGCAAAAATAGCTGATAAGGAGGAAATCCAGAGCAATGTCGCTATTAAACAGACAGGAGACAGCTCGGGGAAAGTCGAGGTTAATGTCGGAAATCAGAATCAGGGTGGTCGTCAGTCAGGTAACAACAATAATAATGGTAACGGCAACAACCGGAAGAGGAACCGAGGGAACGACTCCCAGAGAAGGACTCGTCCCAGGGCCTTTGAAAGTTATACACCAATAAATGATACTCTGGAAAATATCTTCATGGATGTGTATGAAGTCCTCCAGAATAAGAGGCCACCTCCCAGAGAGTCAACGGAGAAAGAGCGTGAAACGGGGAAGTTTTGTCTCTTTCATCATATTCACGGCCATTCGACAAATGAATGCCGTCACCTAAGAGATGTAGTCAAAAGGCTACTTCGAGAAGGAAAATTAGATGAATACAGAGTAACGCCTAGAGACAGGGGGCAAGCAGTACAGGCCCCAAATCAGAACCAGAATCAACTTGCTGCTAGGCCAACTGCCCAGCAGAAGGGAAAGAACATTGTTATCAATACCGTAATCGGAGGACTTTATCTTACCGGGCATAGCTCCAAGGCATTAGATCAATATGTCAATGCAGCCAAGCAACACCTCGAGGTATGGGAGTGTAGCAACCCTGAGGACAATATCCCGGTAAAGCAACAAAAGATGATGACCGACGATGTCGTTTTCCGAGAACGAGAAAGCATTGGAGTTCATGCTCCGACTGAAGATCCATTTGTAATTACAGTACCTATTGGACCAGCCACTGTTCATAAGGTTTTAGTGGACAACGGGAGTTCCGTCAACATTCTTTTCAAAAGGACATTTGACCAGATGAACCTTGAAATAAAAGACTAGAAGCCCTGTCAAGGATAGATCCGTGGATTCAACGGAGCATCTACCACTCCGATGGGTTATGTAGAGTTACCGGTTACGCTTGGGGAAGGAGAACGCCAGAGAGTGAGAATCCTTCCCTTCGTGGTTTTGGATGTTGAATCGCCCTACAATGCCTTCTTGGGCCGACCGGCCCTCGCAAAGTTTAGAGCCTGTATAGCCCCCTGGTGCTTGTTATTGAAATTCCCCACAGAAGCTGGCATTGGTATCGTCAGAGGGGATCAGGTTGCTGCGCGAGCATGTTATGTTGCCGAACTAAAGTTACTTCGCAATGGAGGGGATACTGAAACTAAAGGCGCTTCTCCCCCTACGGGGGCGGAGACCTTATAGCAACTAAAGAGAATAGTCGTTGGGGAGTCGCCCAGAGAGATGCCCGAGGATATAGATCCCAGAGAGGATCAAGAACCCGGGGGCAGAATGGTGACTCCCAACGAGACAACTGTGGATGTACCGATTGATGACAGTGACCCGGAGAAGGTCCTTAAGATTGGATCCCAGTTAAATCCGAATCTCGCTAAAGAATTGACGAATTTCTTAAAAAACAACTTGGATGTATTTGCTTGGACCAACGCGGACATGTGTGGGATATCCCCATCAATCATGAGCCATTCTTTAAGCATTGACCCTAAACATCCTCCGGTAAAGCAAAAAAGGCGAATGTTGGGCCCAGAGAGGTCCGCTGCCTTGAAAGAAGAAGTTGGAAAGCTAAAGAGTAATGGATTTATCAGAGACTCGACCTACCCAGACTGGATTTCGAATCCAGTCCTGGTAAAGAAGGCCAACGGGAAGTGGCGAACGTGTATCGACTTCTCGGATTTGAACAAAGCCTGTCCAAAAGATAGTTTCCCGTTACCCCGGATTGACCAGTTGGTAGACTCGACGGCGGGTCATGAGCTTCTCTCATTTATGGATGCTTATTCAGGATATAACCAGATTCCGATGCATGTTCCAGATCAAGAACACACTAGTTTTATCACGGATTTGGGATTATATTGTTATGTGGTGATGCCCTTTGGCTTGAAGAATGCGGACGCTACATATCAACGTTTAGTCAACAGAATGTTTTATAACCAGATCGGGAAAACAATGGAAGTATACGTCGATGATATGTTGGTTAAGTCCAAGCAATCTTCTCAGCACACTACTGACTTGGCAGAGATGTTCGGCATTCTTCGAAAGTACGGAATGAAACTCAACCCAACCAAATGTTCATTCGGTGTTGCCTCCGGAAAATTCTTGGGATTCATCGTCGGTTCCCGTGGGATTGAGATTAATCCAGACCAGATCGCGGCAATCAGAGACATTCAGGAACCTAGGCAAATTAGGGATGTGCAAAGCCTTGCAGGAAAAGTGGCCGCGCTAAGCAGATTTATCTCCAGGGCTACGGATAAGTGCATCCCATTCTTCGAATTAATAAAGCGGGGGAAACGCCACTTCAAATGGAAGCCCGACTGCGTAGAAGCGTTTCAGAATTTACTCAGGCACCTGGAGAAACCTCCGATATTATCTAAGCCAATGGATCACGAGGACTTATTCGTGTATCTGGCAGTGTCATCCCATGCGATTAGCTCAGCGTTGGTAAGAGAAGAGGATAAGGTCCAAAGACCTGTGTATTACGTGAGCAAAAAATTAACGGCAGCAGAGCGTAATTATCCAAGGATAGAAAAGTTGGCGTATAGTTTACTGATCGCCTCTAGAAAGCTTCGACATTATTTTCAGGCGCATCCCATTACCGTATACACCGATCACCCACTCAAGCAAGTCCTACAGAGACCAGAGGCATCTGGAAGGTTACTCAAATGGAATATTGAGTTAAGTCAATTTGATTTGAACTTTCAGCCCAGACGGTCAATTCGGGGGCAAGTGATAGCCGACTTCATAGCAGAGTTCACTGTCCCTGAGGAAGATATAGCAAATGAAGAAGTTGATCCTTCGAAGTTACTTCTCGATCCCAATGCTTGGGGATTGTATACTGATGGCGCTAGGAATGACGAAAGATCCGGCGCTGGAATAGTGCTTGAAACTCCAGAGAAACGATTGATATCCTATGCTATCCGGATGGAGTTCCACGCCACTAACAACGATTCCGAATACGAAGCCCTGATAGCCGGATTAAGGATTGCAAAGGAATTAGAAGTCACAAAGTTGAACATCTTCTGCGACTCCAAGTTAGTTGTGAACCAAGTTACTGGAAAATTCCAAGCTAAAAGTGCAAGATTGATTTTAGACTTAAAGAAAGTGAAAGAGTTGCTGAACAATTTTGATCACTACAGCATATCTCATATTCCGCGGTCAGAGAATCAGCAGGCGGATAGGTTGGCAAAGATGGCTAGTTCCGACGATCCTGAAGTGACTGGGCTAGCCCCCGTTGAAGTACTTCGGTCCCCTAGCATAGATCAAATGGAAATCGACCTAATACTAGAGACGGAACCAGAAAGGGAGTCCTGGATGACCCCTCTAAAGAATTTCCTGATGAATGGAACGCTTCCGACCAAGAAAAGCGAGAGGCGTAAAGTAATTCGTAAAGCCGCCCGATACGTTCTGCAAGGCGGAGTTCTTTACAGACAAGGGTTTTCAATGCCCCTCCTTCGGTGTATAGCCCACGATGACATCAAACGTGTGCTGCAAGAGGTCCACGAAGGCGAATGTGGCGACTACACTGGAGGCCAAACCTTGGCAAAAAAGGTGTTGCGGCATGGTTATTTCTGGCCTACCATAAACAAGGATGCAGCAAGATACGCACGACGGTGTGATGCGTGCCAGAGATTTTCGAAGATACCTAGAGCACCTCCTAATCAGTTAAAAACAATGATGAGCCCATGGCCTTTCGCTATGTGGGGAATTGATATCATTGGAAGTCTCCCCATAGCAAGAGGCGGAGCAAAGTTCGCTATTGTGGCCGTGGATTATTTCACTAAGTGGGTCGAGGCTGAACCACTAACTACAATCACAACCAAACGAGTGATCAACTTTATCGTTAGAAACATCATCTGTCGATTTGGGATTCCAAAGATTGTGATAACGGATAACGGAACTCAGTTCGATAGCGCCGAATTCAGAAATTTCTGCCAAAAATACCACATTAAGAATCAATACACCTCTGTGGCGCACCTGCAATTGAACGGACAAGTCGAAGCGGCGAATAAAGTGATTAAGTCTATTCTGAAAAGAAGACTGAAATGGGCTAGAGCCATGTGGGCTGATGAATTGCCCTTGGCACTATGGGCCTACAGGACAACATATAAATCAGCAACAGGACATACCCCGTTCTCCCTTGCTTTTGGAACGGAAGCAGTCATCCCGGTTGAGATAAAGGTACCTTCTCACCGGGTGACTTATTATGATCCGATGACCAATAATGAATTGCTCCTTGAGTCCCTAGATATGATCAAAGAAAAGAGGGATGAAGCAGACCTGCGTGCCTTGAGATGCAAACAACAGGTCGCTCGATATTACAACAAAAAGGTTCGAACTCGAACCTGGCAACCCGGAGATTTGGTTCTGAAACGTGTCTTTCCACCCCCAACTCATATGGAAGCGAAGTGGGAAGGACCGTACTCCATTCCGAGCAAGCTTGATAATGGAACCTTCAAGCTGGCAACCATAGATAGAAGGGAAATCCCCAGAGTGTGGAATGCCCAACATTTACGGCCATACTTAGCATAAAAGTTTCAAATCTGTTCTTTTGCTTTGTTGAAAACCATGTATAAGGCACGACTAGCCTAGAATAGTTTGATTCCTTGAAGCAAAAAAATTATAAAGTGGACGTAGGTCATGATTCGACCGAACCACTATAAAAATATTGTGTGTCATTTACCTTTATTGCATCCTTATTTATCTGCCTGTTTATTTTTATGGAAATCAGCGTGAATAATACAGGTACCCGAAGTCTGGTACCAACTGTTCGTCCCGTAGACTGTTCGGAGGAACTCAAAACCTTGGCAAAAGCTCCAACTGCTTGTCCGACTGGTTTTAATCCTCGGAGCTTGGATTAAAATGTAAACCTAGGATGAGTTTGATGAGCGTGCATGACTGCAGACTGCTTGATCCGTGACTCTAACTCTCCAGAGAGAGAGAGAGTATAAAAGCGTCTCCGATTGAGCGCTGAGAAAGAGATCCTTACCCGCTGAAGGATCGGGGAGCGAATGAATCGCTGAGCTCGAACTCTAACTCTCCAGAGAGAGAGAGTATAAAAGCGTCTCCGATTGAGCGCTGAGAAAGAGCTCCTTCCCCGCTGAAGGATCGGGAAGCGAATGAATCGCTGAGCTCGAACTCTATCTCTCCAGAGAGAGAGAGAGTATAAAAGCGTCCCTGATTGAGCACTGAGAAAGAGCTCCTTCCCCGCTGAAGGATCGGGGAGCAAATGAATCGCTGAGCTAAAACTCTAACTCTCCGGAGAGAGAGAGAGAGAGTATAAAAGCGTCTCCGATTGAACGCTGAGAAAGAACTTCTTCCCTGTTAAAGGATCGGGGACCGACTGAACTACTGAATTCAAACTCTAACCTTGGCAACCGTCAGGAGAGTATAAAGAAGACTGTGATTAAGCACTGAGAAAGGTGCCAGAAATTCGGTACCACAAGAACAATTATCCTATGAAATCTTCTAAGTCCCCCATATTCAGAAATAGGGGGCAACCTGCCGATAATACTAACCAATCCTTAGTAAATCCCAGTCAGGCGCTATGATAACAACTGATTAGGGGCACACATACTCGTATACATATACTGAACTTTAATGCAGCAGTACAGCACGAAAATTTTCCTTTTGTTGTTTGATTGATTTGTAATTATTATTAGATGGCCTATGACTAAGCATGGAAAGTTTATTTGAATACAGGTACACAATGATGCAAAAAGAGATAAACTTTCATTTATATATTGCGAACCAACAAAGTGAAAAACAACCTAGAAAGGAAAGTGAGGGCCAGTCTCACAATTACACTTCCTGGCCAGTGGAAAACCTAAAGACAAAATATCAACAAGCAACAATATCCTATTTACGCTTTGGCCTCTTCTCTTGCTTCTGTCTCTCCAGCTTCGCCTTATCGGCATCAGACTGATCCCCTTTCTTCCTCTTCCTTTTGTCTATGAGAGGAACATCCGACTCTTCCGAAGATTCCTCTTCCACCTCTTGTCTCTTCCTTCTCTCAGAAAGGGAAGCCGGGAAGTCATCGGGATTTGCAAAATGAAGCTGTCTGCTGATGGATTTGGGCTGGATTTTTAGAATCATCCCGGTTTTGGGATCAAATTCCGCAAGAGGGACTACGTCCAAAGCCTCATCTGCCACCTTCTTCGAAGCCGTCTCTTTTTCCTGCCTAGCCCGTCGGCTGGCCAAAGTTTTGTCGTCGTCGTCGCCGGTCTCTTTGGCGCCAATAGTTTCTTCTTCATCATCTACATGGCGCCCATCCATGTCTTTTAAGGCTTCGATGGTCTCAGCATCTTTGGGAACGTCAGTACTAGGTACCGGGATGCTTCTTTCTGCTGTTGTGACCTCAGCCTGCTTTGATATATCAATACCGGCACCTGGCGAGACAGCCTCCTTCTCCACTTCTTTTTCTTTTTCAGCACCCTTGTCGACGGGCTCGCCACCTGTATCATGAGGAACACACATTACTAATTCAGTTGGTTGTTCTACCAGACGACAACAATCCACAATTGCTTTGACAAATTGTGGGGAAAAGAGAGAGATACCTTCCGCAGATCCTCCCTCTTGAGTAGTTGCAGAGGCTCCAACGACCACAGGAGTTAGACCCAAAGGGATTAATGGGTCGTCGGGATGGTATTCCTCAACCCTGGAGGTCTTGGGCTCCACGACTGAACTCGAACCCTCGTCAGCTTTGCCTTTACCCTTAGCCAGGGCCCTCTCCTTTTCCATCTCCGTTAGAATCAGACAACGACCCTCTGCTAGGTCCTCAGGCTCATTATCCCTTAAGATGCTCTTCATCAACTCATCCTCATCGATTTCTTCGACCCCCAACCTCTGCTTTTCACCCTCAACAATGGCATCCCATAAATTGGCTAAAGTAACGTGGTAATCTGGGATCCATGAGATGTTGCGAGTTTTGAGAACTTGGCCAAGGAAGTCGAAAATCATCTCTTCAAACCCCTCGATGTCCTTCTCTCTTTCGAGGAGCTTGTTGTTAGAAGCAGTGGCCAATTTGATGGCACTTTCAACATTCTTTTCGGCGAGAGCTGCCCGTCTCTCTGCGTCCGCGACCTGATCATTTAAAATCACCTTTTCTGCTTTATCCAAAGCCAAACTTTCTTTTAAACTTGCTTTTTCTACCTCCCAAGCAGCTCTCTCAGCTTCAAAATGGCCTTGTGCTGTTTTCAACTCGATGTTGGCCATTTTGAGATCTTCAACCTCCTTCTTTAAGGCCATTTTCTCTTGGCTATTGGAGTCAAGTTCCGAATGAAAGCGCTGCTTAGCATTCTCTAATTCAATCTTATAATTTTCAGCGTCCCTCCGTGCTAAAGCAAGCTGGGATTGAGCATCTTCCAGGTCCTTCTCCATCTTTGTCCTGGCCCTTTCGTTGTTTTCAAGTTTCGCCTTGGATCTGTGTGCTTCTATTTCAAGCAATCAGATGACTTCTGAATGGTTAACTACATGTTTTTTCATCATCTCATATTGCCTGGCAACATGGCGGATCTGCCCGACAACTTCGCTATCCCAGTTCTTGGGAACCGGTTCCAAGGCTGGAACAAATGTCATCCGGTCAAAAAATATGTCTGGGAATTGTTCCCGCAGCTTTTCTAGCCTACCTTGAATCTCGGGACCATGCATGTAATCCCATGACCCGGGGGCAGGCAACTCTGGCTGGCTGGAAGGGACGATGTCACTCCTCTCCTTTTCAGACTCTTTGGATGGATCCTTGCCCTTATCTTTAGATTCGTGATGCCTTTTTGATGACCGGCTGTGGGAAGGTGCACTCTTTGGAGGAGTTAACTCTTTAGGAAGTTTCTTTCCCCCTGTAGGGACTGCCGAATAACTGGAAGGCTTGGTAGAGGTCGACTTTGGTGGAGACCGAGGTTGCA
Source organism: Allium sativum (assembly GCA_030737875.1). Taxonomy (NCBI): domain Eukaryota; kingdom Viridiplantae; phylum Streptophyta; class Magnoliopsida; order Asparagales; family Amaryllidaceae; genus Allium; species Allium sativum. The sequence continues at coordinate 6,005,183 of CM060926.1, read as the reverse complement.
AGGAAGTCGGCTTGTGAGAAGGGCCACGAGAGCGCTCAGTACCCAGATGAAGGCTGGGTGTGCCCTCACGAAGAGAACGATAAGAGTAGGATTTCCTGCGGGACATCGTTCCTACAAAAAAGAGAAGAGCGTATTAAAAACTTTGAATACTCACGATATAAGAGTGCAGGGTCAGATAGTGTGTGGTGTTTGTGCATCCCATATAATCCCCCCTAACAGACCCGGGCCTGAAGACAGGCTCATCTGACCAGTTTCTTGTTCTCTAGTTGGAGCGATGGTCTCTTCAGAAGCAGGGAAGAAAGGCCCCCCTTCAAAGTCCTTCTCTGTATATACATCATCGGGTAGAGGAATTTTGTTCAGCTCATCAAATAACTGCTCTTCTGTCAAATCATCGGGAGCGGCGGTTTCGATTGGAGTAGAAATTGAGATTTCCTTGGACATGTCACCGCGGACCTCATCCCCTCTTTATATGTTCAGGTCCTCATCGTCTTGGATTACTATCGGGGAGGGACTCTTGCGAAACTTAGTTGTTTCTACCGCTTGCGAAGTTCCCTCTCCCTCCGTTGGGGGCACGTACTTATAAGGTTTGCCGCCAGCGCCAAGTCCAAATCTTCTATCCAGAAGATGATGCTTATGAAGATTTTCATCAGTAATGCATTTTTTGATCCTTAAAAAGTCGGATCTGCTTTGTAGAAGAATGGACAATCGATTGTTGTATAGCGGACCCTCCGTTTTCGGGAAGACGTGATCTGTTTAAGACAAAGAAAAAGGGGGAAGAATGTTAACTCCTAGATTTCTTAAACAAGATATTCAATTAAAAGCTTAAAGTTTACTTGATTTGAGCCATCTTCTTGAGCATCCGGCCTGTTTCTTTATATAAAACCAATCAGACTTAGGATCCCCTATATTGCTATATCCATCATATAGAACCTTCCTATTCGCCACCGATTCAAAGAAAGAGAAATTTGGAGTTGCCGAAGAACGGTGCTTGAAAAGAAAGAAGAATGTCAAATCTCTGAATTTAAGTTCGGCGTGTAGGATCTCCGTGTATGCAACATATAGGGTGTATAGAGATGCGTAGGCGTTAGGATGAAGCTGCATCGGAGCAATACCCAGTCGTTTTAAAGTTTCGATGACGATCGGAGGAAACGGAGGAATAGCTCCTACCAAGCACATGGTTCGACTGATTGCCATATATCCTTCCAGAGCTAAGTGGGGTCTATCTTCGCTACCGGGTGTCAAGACATCATCCCAAGGAATCCCGTGTCTCAAGCAGATTCTTTTAAGCTTTATATCGTCGAGCTTAGATGCTAAAGAATCAGAAAATTTATCTATTCCGAGCGCATCAGGAATCTCGTCGGGAGCTCGCCCATCTATCTCAGACTCATCGCTAGATGAAGTACTTTCGGATGGATCTGATTCTATTGCCTCATATTCAGATCCAGAATCTTTACCTCCTGGATTAATTGGAGGAATCTCGGGGTTGTATTGCTCAGGAACCGCGGATTCCGCTTCTGTTGCGGATCTTGAAAAAGATTGATTATTCGACATTACTGCTAGGACGAGAAAACATGAACAATGAGATTAATGCTACCCGTCCCCCGTGTGTGCAAGTGCCGGTGTGTGTGCTTGTGTGTGCATTAAAGATAAAGCGTGAAAGCTATCAAGATCATCAAAATATTAGTTGTCATATGCAGTCAAATTATGTGGTCATTTAGTCCAGAAAGTCCGACATCAAGGCCCTAGCCTAACTGTTCAGAATTTTATGGTGACAAGGCATCGTTTAAAGTTCGAAATTCATTTGGATCGTGAGCTACGAGTCGGATCGCAGGGTAGAGGGATCGCCCTCCTTCGGATCGCAGGGCAGGGGGATCGCCCCCTCAAGGATCGTGAAGTTGAGTAATTGGGGTCTTTGCTGGATCGTTGCAGTCCCTCACGAAGCGCGCCACTGCCGCCGCCACGACCCTCCGACTCGCCACTCGCCTCCATCTTCTTCCTCTCCTCTCCTTGCCCCCGATCTAAACCGGTTTTCTTTCTTCTTCTTCCTCCGTTTTTCTCCTCTCCTTCTCATCTCCGAACTCCAACCCTTGAACCCATCAGCCATGGCGCCTCGAGGGTTCCCCTAAAAATCACGATATTCCACCTTTTCTTCCCTCAAGCTAGTCGAAAATTTTTATAAACAATAGCGATTACGAGTAAGGGTGCTTTTGGTGGAGTTACCTTGCTAAAAATTGGAAAAATACTCGGATTTTTGAAGGTTTGAAAAACTAGGTTTCTTTCCTCAACGATGCAGGCGAAACAATACGGAAGAAAAAAGAAGGAAGAAAGTGGAGAGGGGGGGGGGGGTCGACTTATATAGGCAAAAGGGCGACCGTTTGTCTCCCCTTCTTTGTTCTATTCGATCCACGAAAATAGGCGGGCCGCGAACCAAAAGCCCACCACGTCTCGAAGAGGAGCCCGTCTCGTTCCATTCCATGAAGAGGCCCAAGTGCACACCAAAGAACGAAACGAATGGCTTGATAACGGACCGCGACTCGAGCACGCGATCCGAGTCGATAAATTCAGTAATGAAGATTCTGAGAAATCCCAGAAAAGGAATTGTTCACTGATTCGCGACTCGCTGTGAAAAGACGATTCTATAGCTTCGAAGCATGTTCCATCATCGATAAAACATACTTCGAGGGGGCAAAATGTTGGCTAGCTTTTTGACCAAGCCACCCAAGTTCACTCACAAGAGGAAGGTATGAAACTATATTCCCCAAGTGCATGAAGGAACGGATCGCACACTATCGACTCGCCCACCATCGGATCGCATCTCGTCGGATCGCCCCCTGTCTCATCAGCGAAACGAGACCTCTATGCGACTCGATCCGGACTCATATTGTTGCCCAGCGTAAACCGATCCGATCCCCTGATGCATGGCGAACCCTCTGACCCGTTCAAGCGTGAGCTAGTCTTCAGCGATCCGAGACGCATGGATCTAGCGACACGTGTCCCTAACCGTCATTTTGACCGATTCTCCCCATCTGCACGATCCGATTTTCAAGGGGATCGCGACACCTGTCCACAACGGCTAATTTGACTATTTCTTCAACGGAGGCGATGCGATCCGATGTTCTCGGGATTCGTGCCACGTGTTACCACGACCCGCCTGACAAAATCAGCTATAAATAGCCCGGAGCTTGGCATTTTTTGGGAGCTTTTTGGCAATATTGAGTACTGAATCCGCCATTATTGTCAGACTACTAGAGTATTGAGAGAAATCCTTGATTGTATTAGCTTTCAAAGTATAATCAATAATATATAAAGTGGACGTAGGCTCGTTAACGCCGAACCACTATAAATTCTGTGTGTTATTTTCTTTTTCCTCATTCTTCAGTTGAAACTCTATAAGATTCAGAATAATTTGGGTGTTAGGTCCAAATTTTGATCTAACAGGGGCTACACCTGCAATAAAAATAGAATATGAACAAGCATATATGATAAAAAAGATCGAGAAAGGCGAACAAGAGGTATAACCAAATTCCATTTTTGGAGTGTTGAAATTGCCAGAAATACCAAAAGGGAATTGTATATAGAAAAACTGCATCTCCCAATCTTTGAACCTTACAGCTCCTTCTGATAGCAGTTTCTTTGAGGGAGTAGCATGCAAGATTCTATGTTTTGCATCATTAAGCTTGGAAAGGAATCAAATATTCTAACAGTGAAGGACTCAAAGAAGAATTACCAGATTCTAAAGATAAAAGCTCTAAACCTAAGAGGTAGGTATTAGTGTTTGGAGAAAGTTGAATAGGGGCAATCCTTAAATATCGCATGAATCGAGCAATAATGTCCAGAAAAGGAACAAAACACCAATGCCAAATATGAATAGCGCAGTAAGCAAAATACCCTTCTGGTAGAGATGTAATGGTATCAGTCTTGCATGGAGGAATGGCCTCCACTCCAGAAATGTTAAAGTCCTAAATGAAATTGACTCCCTCTTGCGAGATAATTTAAGAATGTTTTTAGTAGCACCAATCTTCTTTGAATAAGAGGATTCAAACGGTAAGGTAAAACTTTTAACAGGTTTAGCCGCAGTATGATTCTTTCCCATAATATTAGGTGCTATCTGCTCATTTCATAAATCAGAATAATGTTGCATAAAAAGAAAAACAAATTTCTACTCTTCCAAAAGCACTTTGAAAGTAATAACATTTGCATTAAGCAATATGGCATGTGCCTTCGAAAAAATAGGGACTGATAAAAGCACTCAACTATACTATCAGTCAACTCATAATTGATTAGCGGAGGTCGATTTTAGCAATATAGCCGAAACCAATTCTCATCAATCAACTTGGAAATCAGATCAATTTAGTTGGATGAAGTTGTTTAATAATTAATGGGTTGCATAAATAGTTTAATGCATATTAACAATCCTCCGAAACCACGCGGTCAAAACCAATCAAGGAAAATTAATGTATGCAAATTCAAATTATGTGGTTAAAATATGATAAAATTAATAATGCCTACGGAGCTAAATTGACAAACACGTTTCAAACCATTTTGAAAGAAATTAACTGAAGCTTACTCCGATTGATGCTAGAAAATTGTTGATACTCGTGCTAGAAAATTATAAATGTAGGAAGATTATGAGGGAAAAAATAAACCGACAATAGGGAAGTGGAATGAGTATTTATAGGAAGAAAGAAACAGCTATCAGAGCTATTGACTTGGAAAGTCGAAAATACCCCTTCACTATAGGGCAAATGTTTCTACTAGATTTCGATACCGAAACCAAACAGTGGTGAAGGGGTATCGGAATAGAACCAACAATGGAATAGAAACAAGGAGAGCACACAATCGGCACTAAAGCACTAGGAAGGGACGATACCGGAAGCAAGAGGGTAAAAGTTTTGATCCACATTCTATCGATAATAACGTGGGAGGCAGAAGCTTGGTACAAATACAGGGAAGATAACGACAAGGCGGTACTGAAACTAATATACACTAATCCACCGAGAATGGTTATGACACTGACACCGAAAGCAATCAAATTGATCTCATGTCTGAAGTATATAGTTCGATACTAAAGCTTAAAGCCATTAAAGGGAAAGCAGGAGACCTATTTGAGCTTAAGTAAAGAGCTATCGATACCAATACACTTGGTATCAGTACTACCAGAAAGCAACTTCGAAGTCATCATGAAGAATCCATACACAATGCAGATACAAAGCCGGTACCAGAACCAAAAATTGCTGATATAGGCCAAGGCTCATGAAATAGTGCGATAGGGAAGGGTCATCCGCACTAACATGCTTAGTGTCGATACCGATACCAAGGAAGATGTCAAAATCATAAGAAAAGGTAAAGACAATACAAGGAAGCCAAAAGTGGTATCAAGATTAAGGAAGAAAGATGTCCACACCAATGTACATGGTGTCGATACATTATATGGAGGCGACACCGAATTTACAAGTGAAACAAAGTCGACATCAACACCCAGAATAGAAAGGCGGATCGATACTGACACCAATTAGCGTTGTGAAAGCGGAAGCACTCAGAACCAGGTTCCTACTGACCGCAACCAAAAGGGGGCCCATTTTGTCTATAAATAAGACCCCAGGGGTGTATTTAATTTAACTTAGTTAATAAATGGAGATGATTGCTTCTCCTCCAAAATTTCCGGATCGACCACCGTCTAACTCATGACGGCACTCCTAGGCCGATACTGGCTAAGGAGAAGTGACGTAACTCTATAGTAGCGAATGTGATTGGGAGCAGACCTATATATAACCAGTTCTGTATGTTCGTTGAGAAAATATGGAAGCTTATTGGCAAATACGTCATATAATATAAAAATTCAGGTTTTGTGGTTATTAAATCGAAAAATAGGAGGATCGTACTAGGGTTATTAAATCTAGTCGTTACACATTCCGCTCAAAGATCATAATTCTGAAATTATGAAAACCGGGAATAAAATTCAATCAGGATTACATCTGTTCAATCCCGGTATGGATCAGGGTAAATGATCTCCCTTTGGAATATTGGAATAAGGATGCTAGTAGTAGAATTACTAGTACTCTTGGGGAATCTATTAGAATGTATTTTAACACTGTGAATGAGACCAGATTGAATTTTGCACGAATTTTAGTAGAAGTAGAAACTAACCTCACCTTCCCAACTTTAGTGCGTGGAAAGGATTGTGATGGCAATAGCATTGAGATACAAATATCATATGAGTATCAACCCAAACCATGTACAAATTGTAATGCGTTTGGTCATAGTTCTCAAAAATGCAGTATGATTTCGACATTGCAACCAAAAGTCCAAGACCACATTGGAGTCGATAGACAATAAAAAAAGATGGAATTTGTGTCTCACAAAATTCCAGGTTCGTCGTTTCATAGTTCAATTGCCGGCACAAATCAGACTATGACAAAAAATAGTCGCGAGAAGTTGACGAAGAATAATAATGAAAATGATGAGGTTAAATTAAAAAGAGCAGAGGTAGGTTTGCAGAAAAGTGTTGATGCTCTGATTAGGAAGACAGTGAAAAACACAAGGAAGGGAGCCACACGAAAAATTGACAACATCCCACTGCATAACCCATTCAAATGTCTACAGGGTCAGGAACCTTCCACTTCCACTATGTCACTGCCAGGAAAATCAGACATAAACTTCACACATGAGCAAGTGATCGTTGAAGAACGGTCTAGTTCTGATGAGTGCTACAAATGAATATTTCAGAGATGCCTAGCAACAGTTTATAGAACAGGTGGCAGCTAACATACAAGAATTACCACAATCTGCAGAGGAAATTGATTTCTCAAGTACGATAACCGTCAACCCTGCTAATGATGAAAAGCGAGGCAAAGGTAAGTCAACCACTACTCCCCCTCCTCCTTAGAGAAGAATGAGGAGCTCAGTGAACCTTTCCTGATATTACATTACAACGGGGTATGAATGTTATAAAGTTTTCATGACTCCTTCATATGCGTTGTAGGAGATGAACTAGTCTTATTTTAGTAGAGATGGGCTTTAGTTATCTTAATTACTTATTACAACAGGACTGAAATTTGATTTGTGCCATATCCAATGTTATGAGAATGGGATGGCTTGTTAATCTACAACTGGAATGAATCTTTCTACGATGTAATGATTCTGTGCATTTTTAGGATATTAGTGTTATGATTGTAAGTTTGGACGAATAGTAGCGGGAGGCATTACCGGCAACTCACCATAGGGATTTTTTTAGTGCAACGCTTTGTTGTATATGTGTACATTTAGGTCCATTAATTTCGACCTAACCTTGCTGTCTGTAGCAGATGGGAATACAATAGTCATGTTTTGTTTTTTCTGATATAATTGGAGGTCAACTGCATGGCTTAATATTGTGTCTTGAACACTTTGTGCAAATAATCTTCCCAAAACTCAAATAGAAAACTGCAGCAGTGTTTTTACTTTGAAGACTTGGATTTTAGCATACTATTGGATTTCTCATATGAGGTCGCTATTTACCTGGTTCTACATTGCTGAACTTTTTCATTTTATTTTGTTATGTTGTTTTTTTATCATAAGTTTATAAAGTTGATGGGCTAGTATGGTGGGTTGTAAATGCATAGGGTTAGTTGTTTTGAAGTGTGGTGTGTAGTATTTGTTTATAAACATGTATTATAGGCATGTACTTGTAAGGATACGTAATTATTTAATAAAGAACCTTTTTTATTAAAAAAAGAGACTCCAGTGATCTCATTTATTGGAGATTTTCCTTGTTCCATAATCTTGTATCCATTTCTTAGAGAGAAAACCCTAATTTGGGGATTTTACTTGTAATCACTTATGTACTCATGCAAATGATCAATAAAGAGAGAATCAACACTTATCACCTATTTCATGTGTTTACTTATTAGTAGCCTTCGACAAAGTTTCATACTTGAGCACAAATTACCAAAATAACCTTCCTCAACCCGTTTAGCTTTCTAGCTCATTTTGAGGTTAAGAACCTTTATCCCGAGGTAACTATTTGTCCTCGAGTCTCATATGCATGATACTCACCTCTTTGAAGGAAGAGTAACTAATCAGTTACTTTGGGCTTAAGACTTTGATATCTAGGAAACGATGAACTAACTCAAGCTTGTAGAAACTAAATAATCTCTTGGTATCCCTAGATCCATACCCTTATTCCCTTATTTCGGTGTTGACGAAAAATAACGTTAACAAACAGTAATAAGTAACGTTGTACGATGAATTTAAACAACTGTCAAAGTTTAATGAAATTGTTTAAATGACTCAACTTGTGTTACTTAAATTTAGGTAGATTTATAAAAACTAAGATTTAAGTAATAAAAATGAATAAATGAATATAATTATGTTCCAAATCTATTAAAATATAAAATTTCCAAAAATGTCAGTTTTTTGTCAAATTTAAATTTTTATCAAAATTTAAAAGTTTTTAAATTTTAAATTTAACTTTTTTATGAATCTATACTGAATTCTGAGCATCCACCAATTTTTGTTTCATCAAAATCCGCTTTTGTTTGCTCCGAATTTAATATTTATCATGTAAAATGCACAAAATGGACTATCTTTGCATATGAATCTCTCACCCCTCTTTTCTCTTATTCTTTTGGTCTGTGTTAGTGTTTGGATTTGGTGAATGTGTGTTTTGGGCTTTTATGGGTCCAACAAACTTAAGTTTCTTAGCCTTCTTATGTTAAAATTTTGAAGAGACTTCTCGGTTGAGTAACTCTCAAATAAAAATCATGTATTATATTTCCTTCTCATCCCCCCTTATCTCTTTACAAATTTCCTAAGAAATTTGTGGCTTCTTCTTCCTCTTAGATCTAAATTTTTAATCTTTCTTCCTGCTCTCCACATTAAACACATCCGAAAAAAAAAAAAAAAACATCTCAGCTCTCCTAAATTTTCCCTCTTCATATTCACCTCTCTAAAATTCAAAACCCTAAATTCCTAAACCCTCTTCTTCATCTTCTTCTTTCTTCTCATTCCCTTGCCTTGCTTCAGCCCCTGTTGACCTGACCTGGACCCAAACAAGCCAGAAATCCTAATCCTAATCCCCTTTTCTCTCTTTTTTCTTTTCCTTTTTTAGTTTCTTACCCCTAATTGTTGCGCCCGTTACTTCCTGTTAAAAACCCGAATCCACTTTTTCTTTTTTCTCAGTTTGGATGAAATTGAAATAACTACAATTTTTATGTGGAACACTTTTTTAGTTTTTGAAACCTTATATGCCAAAATTGCGAATCTTTCAGACAAATTTTGCAAACGAGATTTTTGATCCAAAATTTATCAAATGCTGTTTTGGTCATATCTTCTTCAAATTTTATCAAAAATATTTTTTTTTTCAATTGAAGAGAAAAGAATTTGCAATAAATTTTCAATTAATGACTTTTTCAAAATTTGAGATTAACTGCTTCTAAAATTTAATCCAAAATAACCAAAATTTTGCCTTTTTTGTAAATTTTGGTAAAAATATAATCCATCATCCTTGCCTTCCTCATGCCCGTTGTTAACTGCCAAAAGTGGTTGCCGACACTCGAGATTTTCTCGATAGTGAAAATAAACACGCAGAATTGAAAATAAGTGTGTTGTGGTGTAAATATGCAAGGGAAAATGCTAATTAAAAATCACACAGTATTTATAGTGGTTCGGCTAGTCGGAGCCTACGCCTACTCTGGAAGTTTAGTATTTTATTACTTCGCTTTTACAAGTTACAACATGGAATCGATATAATTTCAAATGTAGAAGGACTATGGTAATTCCAATTGTTATAGTGTGCGATCTCGAGTGCTATGCTTAGAGAGGAAGGTAGTAAGCCATGCTTCATAATCCAAACACTTGGAAGTAGACGGAGGAGCCTTCACAAGTCCATGAAACCAAGTCAACTCAAGTGGGGATCGAGAAATTAGGATGCTCTTATGAAGCTACCATAGCCATGGTGGCAAGGAGGTCCAATAATTGGTTTTATTCCTTCTTCTAGATATGCCAAGGCAGTCCAAAATAGTCCAAATGCCCAATAAGATGGTTCTTTTTCTGCCTAGAGCGATGGAAGGTGCTAGCGATGTTGTAGGAAGGTTATCTCCCTCTTAAGAAGCCATGAGAGCAAGGAGCCAACCCCCATCATGCTACATAACCTAGGGTATTTATAGGAGAAGGTAGCTAGATGGAGTAGGTAAGGTTATGGGGCCTATAACTAGAATTCGTATCCCGGGATCGACACCGATCCCGGTACTTGTCTTTTCTCCTTCTTCTTTTGTATCATGATGTGTTATCCCACTCTTCGCCTTCGTATCCTATATTTTCTTGCCCACTTAATATTTATACCAATCCCCAGGCTTTGCTGGATCTTGGAGTTGATGTATACGAATAAGCCGGGTACGAAGTGGAGAGCAAAAGGTACATGATATTAAAAGTGTTGGTGGGTCGGATAGGAAAAAGTGTACATGTGGGGTACGAAATTCCCATACATAGTTCAGGATACGAAAATGGTGTAGAAGGGGAATGCCGATCCCAGGAGTTTTCAGGAGTTGTGAGGTCGGGCCACTAATTGATAGAAGAGTTCAACACCGACCCAGAGAGTTGATTCATCGGAAAGTAGTTTGGTCGAGCCGGAAAGACTATTCTTGTATGACTCCATCTAGCTCGGCTCATTTCAGCAAGGTTTCTGGGATGTTGATCCACGCGATGGCCCAAGTCATGTGGGCCTGAGCCGCTTTTGGGAATCGGACCAAAAGGCTGTTAACACATGTTGTTCCAAGTTGTATGTTTGTGTTCGTGAAGTTGCCGTAGGAGTTTGAATATATTTGGTTATGTTGAGTTTGAAACCAAAATAATGTGTAGTTGGAGTGGTAAGGCATGGAGAAGTTAATTTTGAGATTGTGTGTTCAATCCTGAGTGTACCCAGTTTGAGGTATATTTTTTGTTTTAAGTGTTTTATACAAATTTATATATATATTGCATCACGCAAATGTATATTTGGATTTTTGATTTGAGCTTGAGTTGATTCAAGTTGTGATTCAATTCATTGATTCAATTGTGCCATGTTAGCTTTTGTGACAGCTTCCGTGTTTGTTTTAGCCTATCTCATCTATTTTTGTTTTGTCATGCAAGGTGAGAATCCTTACTCACGATTAACAATTTCAGTATGTAAATTTATATCATTTGAAATGACTTGAAATGTTAGTGTAACGACCTGACTTTCCCGTATAGTTTAAAATGACATTTAACCACACATTTCCCACTCAAAAGGCATAGGAAAACAAATAGTTAGGGAAAAGAAGTTAGAGGGTGAGAAGAAATAAATAAAGGTTAGAATAGAATAAGAAGAAGAACATCTACTTTACAGAATTATAGTAGAATAGATTCTCATAGCGGAACGAATATAATATAATATAGCAATTCTCTTGAAACAAACAGAAAACTATATAAGATTACGAAACCAGAGTACACATCTAGATCAGCCTATACAACATACCAAGTGGAAATAAATTATTAACATAAAATAGGAAAATATGTCTCGACTTTGGACCTTCTCGTGAAGCTCCAAGCAAAACCTAATGCAACCTGGATAATATACTCGGTCTGATCTGAGCACATTTTAAGTAAAGCAAAATCACCCAGATCAGTCCGGAATACTTTCAATGATAATACTCACCACAAACTATTTGCTTAATTTTTAGAAATTTCTTTTAAAGAATAGAACTCTCGTAAGACACGACCACACATAAACATGGCATGTGTTTTTCTTTTACGATAACCAAAACACTTTATATATCAGATCCACTAATATTATAATAATGTCTAACAATCCACAAATAAAATAGGAATATAGCCGAAAAGCATGCATCTCACTTTTCGACACAATTGGTTTACATCTAAAACCATACGGCTCGTATTGGAGTTTGGATTTCCATACATGACTAGGTATGGGACCACCTTTCGATCAGTGTCTCGTATGGATACATAAGAGCCACTATCTCATATACATATCAACATAAACTAGAACACTGGTGTAATAAGCCAAAATTAAGCACTGGATGCTGCTAGAAGTCATATGGAAGCACTTGTAATACTCGGGCCTAACCCGAGTATTATTTATAAGAAATAAATAATAAATGGATTAGTCTTGCTGTACTCATCTCATAAAATGGAACATAATAAGAGATATAAAGAAATGTAGACATATAAATACTATTATAAAAGTGACACATGGAACTCAAGAATGTCTAAAATATATCTCATAAATCCATATCAGAGATACCAAACAATATCACATTCCAAGTTATATAGCTACCCATGGAAATTAGGGTTGTCAACGGATACTTTTGGATATACGGATAGTGCTACACCTATATCCGTATTCGCGGATACAGACAGATATCGGATAATTATCCTATCCGCCAACAGTCGATGAATCAAGAAATGTAAATGAATATTTTTGTTTAACATAAATGTTTTTCAATTCTATTGATCATAAAACGTTAAAAATAAACAAATATAATGGAATAAAATAGATTTGACAAGCAAATATGCATTTAGTACATATAATATAAACCTTCACCTTAATAAAGCACTAAAAAAATCTCATTCATTGCACTAAACTACATAATTTTTAATATAGTGTTAAAAAAATTTGCAAGGATAATTTTCGGATGCGAATGTGGAAGTATCTGTATCCGCATTTTTTTTCTTCTGGATATCGGATATTAATCGCTTTTCAGACACGGATGTGGATGGATTTCAATTTTTTCGGGTATTCACTGACAGCCCTAATGGAAATGATAATTCGTATCAAATCAACCCAAAAATTGACAACTCAAATATCAGTTAAACTCAGATTGATAAATTAATATCAATAAAACTCAAATTGATAACACAATATCAAAAAATCTCAGATTCAAGAAATCAAAACCTATAAATCCAAATCACAAAGAAAAAAAAGGGAGGTTTAGGTACTAACTCAATACGAGATTCCGAAGACTCAACCAACACGTGTAACTCAGATGAGACACGATATCTAGGTGGCTAGCCTATATTACCGAGTTGAATCTCCTTAGATGATCTGAAGACCACTGGTCGCCACCCTGCTCATACGGTCCGAAGGCCGTCAAAATGCATAAATCGACAAAATTATCCAAAATATCACAACTTATCCGAAATAATGTAAATTACAACAAGCTAGTAACTATATGAGTTTTGCTATATATCCCCTAAGCACTAGCTCTACTTGAATATTTACGAACAAGTCGTAGATTTCCACTCAAAACATAAAACGAGCATACCCACAGTTTTTCAATCGAATGAGTCCAAGAATAAACCGTCGAAGAAAATGCAAGGGTTCATAGTCCTTTTTTTCCTAAGGTGGTTAATTGGATTTCTCATACGAACGACGAAAAGATTTATGTAAATATATATACTAGTAGATTGGAAAACAATTTATAAAACGATTGTGTATGAAATATAGCATTAAAAATATTTCAATAAGGATATGTTATCTATTAATAATATAAAACCCTTTGTAGTTTGAAGTGGCAAATTTCGTATAATATCAATCGTAATGACAATCAAACTCGGAATTCATGTTTTAATAACGTAAATCAAATCTTATAAATATAGATTATAAAATTCGTTCACAATGAATAAATCAAAAATCCATGAAATCGAGCCATAGAAATCTGTGAACTAGAGAAACTGAAATATTACAGAAAAAGGCCAAGTAGGCCGGAAATCGACAGAAGATAAGCCTGGAACAACCTATATAGTCGACCGCGGTCTCCAACGGTCGAATTTGCAAACTCATCTGGACAACCGACTGGTCCATTTATGACCAGTCGGCTAGTTAATTTTCCAATCGATTTGTTCATTTTTGGCCAGTTGATTGGTCACTGGTGCCTGGAGCAGCGTAAGGCTTGGCCTTATGACCAAGTCGATTTCTATAGAATTCAGCGATCGTCAGAGGTTAGTGGCTTTATCGGAGTTTAATTAGGATCTTAATGGTTCATTGAAACATTCCATAAGACAAAACCAAACACCCAAAAAGATTTATATTAGAAATCATCGAAACAAATTCAAATCTCCTCATATGAAATCCTATCACACAAACAAACATAAACACACAATTCATAAGCAATATATATGTGCCAAGAGCACACTAGACAAGCATGAATGCTTGAGGCATAGATGTAAGTTCGCAAGAACTCACCTTTGATCGTTGGACGAAAGGAGATGAATCAAGACCTAGCCAAATAGACTTCTCTTCAAATGTAGCTTACAAATCCTTAACGTAAACATATATATAAACCAACTACAAGAGTTAGGTTTAGGAAAATCCTCAAAAATAGAAGAGAGATTGAGTTAGAGAAGATAAAGATGACTTACTCAAGTTTTCTCCTTGGATATGCTAAGCTATTACAAGAATTCCTAAGATTTGGAGCTTAGGAATATAATTTTCCCTTTCCTTATGAGGAGATAGGAAATAATGTAGATTAATGAAGCAAAGAGGTAGGTGGAGTGATTAAGTAGGGGGGTTGCCTGCTTATGTTTTAATGGGCTAGTCTTGGCTAACTAAGCCCTACTCAAAAGTCCCTAGATCTCACTTTCTCCAAATATATAGATGTTTATAGTTTTTAATCATGTAAACGACATTTTGGAGACAATGGAGGTGGTCCTAAGTCCAAATTCATCCATATATACATAGTGACTTCACAACCATATACTCGATTACCAATTTTATATTTAAATACATTATTGCGAAATACGCGGGTTGTTAGATTGCCTCATTTCATATCCATTGACTTGAATTTTTTTTAAGAACCTAAGAAAAGCTCGAACTCCATCGCCTTTCCAACGTTTAGATGGGTCTCGAATAGGCTCGATTTTGATTTGAGGACAGTGAAGCATTGGGCTTGATGGCCGAGTATTATAGCCATGAAGGTGATGTAAGTGACAATTGTGGGAGTACGAAGTCGTAGCCATTGCGGTCGATGCGAATCGCACTATGGGTTTAGGGAGTCTAGCCAGATAGTGTGTATAAAATAGTAATTTCGTATCCTAAAGGTCTGGTCGATACTCGGTTTCACATGGTGATTTTGTATCCTTGATGAGCGAGAGGTGGTAAGACAATGGATGAAGAGGAAGTAGGGCTAAATTCGCTAAGGGATGGGATATGAAATTTTAGTTCTTATCCTGCGAGGCTTGGATATTTTTCCACCAAGTCATGGATACGAAAATGAAATTTCGTATTCGGGGCTTGGTGAAAGAAATAGGAATTTGGTCATGTTGGGGGAGCCTTCGGGATCGATGGCTTTGGAGGAGAAGGAAGTGGTATATGAGATTGGAGTGATGTGGGATAAGAAAGAGTAGTTTCATATCTGGGACCTAATAAAATACTCATATCCCAAAGGTTAATGATGCATGGAATTTGAATCACTTGGGATGGAGAATTATGAGTATACGGAGATACAAGTTATAATTTCGTATCTTGGAAACTCAAGAAACTTAACTCTGATGCTTGACTCTCAAACTCGAGTAGCCGCATGACGTTTTTTGTTTGGGTCGTGTTTATAAATAGACGTTGCATTAAATAATGCATCAATATTTGAATGACGAACTTGTTTGAAATGACGATTCGATCATGCACATAGGATTAGAGCATAAACTCGGACTATTGACGTATGACTGAACCACTACTTCTAGGATTCATTTCTCAGAATGATCATGTCATAAATTATTTGAATTGAATTCAATGACATTGTTTCACGAAGGTATAGTTTAAGTTCATATGATTGGTAATCGTCGTCGCTTTCCGAAGTATTTGAGTATAACTACATCTGCATGCACGATACTTGCATGTTCAACGTTAGCTTACAATAACATAGAGAGTACAGGTTTTAGCATGCTAACTAACACAGTTGTCTTGCAAGTATAATTTGCAATGGCAAAGAGAAGCTCCTAACAACTTCAAGACTTGGAAGCCGAACTTGTAGAAACATATCCAAGCTCTAATGAATCTCTATACCATTCTAGCTCGTCAGTGAGTGATAGTGGGGACTTAGGAACTTTCACTCCATCTCAACAAGTAGGCCTATCTGGCATACAATAACAAGAGGGACAACCTGATAGGTCTCTGCATTCAAGCGAGTACGTGGATGAACCGATAGTTGGAGGTGAAGCAGAAGTTTTTGAAAAGGAACGTTAGAAGGAGAGGATGGCGGCGACAACCAGGAAGGCATTTTTGTAGCACCGAACATGGTGGGAGATACTATAATTCTCGAATCCCCTTAATTAGATTGTTTAGTGAATAGATAAAGCTTCATTGTTGAGAATTTGTACGAAATATGGAATACCTGGGGACGACGTCATGGCCCCCAGAAGGGAAGATATGGCATATGCTCCTCCAGAAGGGTATACACCCTGGAACATTCATATGTGCTCCATCAGATGTGTGCTCCCATCTTGTTCGTATATCCGAGATATTCCATATTTCTTTCAATTAGCGCCAACACAGCTTCATCTGAACGCATATGCTTTCCTTCTTGGCACTTACACCTTGTACATAGAATGGTTGGGAGTTGAACAAACTGGGGAAGACATCAGATATCTCTACTCTTTGAAGAAGAGGAACACCGTGTCACCTTCCCTCATCTATAGGTGCAACGCAATAGTCGCTTTATCTTAAGAGCGTGGAACAAGTTTAGTAAGTATAAGGATGATTGGTTCTACGTTCGATGCCTACCAGGATTTGCAGGGGGAGGGGGTGGCTTGCTGGCTGTAAGTACATGAAAAACTTACACTGTACCCCAAGTTAATTAAGTCATATTATCGAAATTAGGGGTGTCAATGGGTCAGGTTCGGGTTTAGTCAAGTCGGGTTCGTGTTGATTTAAAACGGATTGAGCCAATCTGCCTATTAAATGGGTCATATTTAGCTCAACCCGAACCTGATCGGTTTATACACGGGTTGACCCGATCCAACCCATGTAACCGCTTAATTTGGTCGGGCCGGGTCGTAAATGGATTATAGTGGGTCGGGTCATAAGCGGGTCGAGTCAACTTGTATACAGTATAAACGGGTCATAAACGGGTCAAATTCGGGTTAACGAGTCAATCTCGGGTCATAAATGGGTCAAATTCGGGTTCACGAGTCAAACGGGTTGTAAACGGGTCAGGTTAACACATAAATATAAACGGGTTATAGATGGGTCAAATTCGGGCTAATGGGTCAACCCAAAACCCACCCGTTTATAAATGGGTAAAATTCGGGTTGACCTAATAATGATCTGCCAATTAAATAGGTCGGATTAACCTGCTAATTTCTGTGTAAATTTCGAGTCGGGTTTCGGGTTGTGAAGGAAATTGACAGACCTAATCGAAACTAACTTGGAGTTTCATGTGGCAGGTGTACTGGCGATTTCAAAAGGAGGTCAATATTTAAAGCGAGTCCTGGCTTTGAGGGATCTCCCATGTGGGTATCGTGATACTTAGACTCTACTATTAGATCGTTTCCTTCATCCGTCAGACTTGCTTCCCAAAGGCTATTTGACGAGTCGTAAGGATGACGACGAAGAAGAGGAAACCAAGGGAGAAGAAACTTCTCCGTGTTCACAAAAAGAAGAGGTGCCTCCTGTCACTCCTCTGATATGCCCCAACTCTAGGAGGAAGTTGCAAAGGCTTAAGAGGATGAAGGTGGTGAAACTAACGATGAGGAGGATCCCAACAAACATGATGGTTCATAACCCACTCTCATTTCCTCTCCGGTTGAGGAGATGAGGTTGAGAGAAGCTTTTGAACAGTGTTCTCCAGTTACCACCTCTGTGTCGTTGAAGGCTGAAAATCAGTTCAAAAACTTGGATAGGGTCCCGATAGAGACATCTTCGTTTGGGTTGAGCGGAGCTGATGTTCAGATCATATGGCCGAACATTACGGGAATTACCCCTTCAAGTAAGCAGACAACTGATCCATGGGGGAACACTTAGGACACACATAATCATTAGCACTGCATAACACAACACTTGAATCGTGTGCGTTGGATGTTCAGTTCTAGTTCAAAATTGGCTCCATGCAGGTACCTTATCTTTGGAAGGTGACAACGATCATGTTTGGAGACATTATCGATGGCCGAAGAAAGATGTTATGAGTGATTTCTAAGAAAGTATAGGATTGTTCACAAAGAAGAAATCACATGGATGTGAAAGTAGCCATTACGACTGAGAACTCTCTCTGTACTCGGATCATTTGCCAGCAGGAACGAGACCAGTGGATACAAGGAGAGCGGTTGAACTATTTAGCATAAGGCAGTACGATGCGGGTGTCCCACCTGATTAAGTACAGACCTCTGCACCATTAGCAGCAGCTGTAGGTAGGGGCAGGCTTGGTGAAGTAGGGTCTGGAAGCAAAGGAAGGGATGTGAGAGGCCGTGGCCGGTTCTATTTGACACTTCAGAAATCCCTGAGTTTAGTCTCGAAGAAAGGAAGGCAATACTGAAGAAGTCGTTTCCCGGATTTTACTTCGTTGAGTTGATATGGTTACCTAATATTATTTTGATCCCACACCCTGACGATGAAGATGTTTGGAAGTAGGCATACGCCATCTAATATCAGTATCGAGAAATGTACAAATATGCAAGGAGATTCTCGGAGTTGATCAACCAACAGAACGCAAAAATTTAAGGATTAAAGGTCAAACTCAAGCTTGAACAAGAGAGTCTTGCGAATCGGGATGAGAAGTTAGGTAAAACGTAATTCCAAGCCACATCTATTTCTATGCATTCGAGTAACACTTTTATGTGCTAACTCTCTGTTGCAGAGATAAATAGACTGAAGAAGGAGTTAGAGGAGACGAAGGTGGTGATGGCAGCGGTTAGTGCCTATTATAAAGATGTGTTAATCTCCACGTCAACCCGTGCCACCAACATGGAGTAAGATAATAAGGCTCTAGCCGAAGAAAACTATAGGCTGCAGGAAGAGATTAAGATAGTGCATCAGCAGAAGGCGGAAAACCAAGTGTTGGTCAACGAAAATGAAAGACTCTGAAATGATAACGAGGAGACCCATCGCCTGAGAAAGAAGAACAAGGAGTTCAGGAAAATTCTTGATAGGAATCGCATCAAGCTCGAGTAGGCCAGAGAAGAGGAGGCAGTAGAAGCTTCAAATAAGAAGGTGCTCAACCAAACTGATTGAATCCGAGCTGAGTATAAGGCCCGACTTGAAGAGCATAGAAGACAAGTCAGGGGGGCCCGAGAGGAGGTAGAGAGGGACAAAGAGCCGATGGTATGGGAGTTTTATGTCAAAACTCTTTGACACTGTCTCTTTCATGGATCTGTGACACGCTCGGAACTTGGCTTTGACTTGGGAAAAGCTAGTTAAAGATGAAGCTGGTGCCCTGGGATTGGAGAGTGTGGATGAGGCGTAGCTGATGGACCAACACCTAACGAAGGATGAGCATCGGGTGTTGGCAGAAGGAAGGAAACTACTTTAGGAAGACGTCGTGGTGGAGGAGGTGGAAAGAGTGTTGTTGAGAAATGGAAATTGATCATTACTAAGAGCGTTATAATTTCTCATGAGGGCGCTTTCCAACGGTAACAAGCTAATCCAGCCGCATCCGCTAGAAGTCCTTCCATATCAACTCCAAGTGTCCTTTCGTTAACTGCCAAAGGGTCAACATCAGGGGGTGCCACACAGAAGATGTCAAAAGGTACGTCCACTTACTCAATAGTACCCCGAAAGATGATATCACGAAGTAGAAGTAAACTAATTTGTTTATCTCCAACATTTAAGTACCTATGGGAAGGAACGATGGTCGAGATCGAAACGACGATGGACACCGTGACTAGGACAGAAGAAGATGCGTATAAGAGGAACATGGAGAAGATCACAGGTTCCTCGTGGGCTTTGACCTTGAAATGGAAGTGCTTAGATTTATGACTTCTCCAAAGTGCTTGATGAGGGCAAGGACCAGCAGGGTGCAGTAGTCCTGGTGACAAGACGAACGGAAGCAGTTGGGAATACCATGCACGAGTTAGTCGAAGAATAGAAAGATCAATTGCTGATGAAGTCTGATGTGACGTCCGTCCATAACTCCTGCACTTAATAAGGGAAATAATGCGCTGAAAGACGTGCCGGGAAGCTATGGATGATCATCGAGATATAAAGCACATGTGAAACCTGTTGTATAACTCACAGTGCAAAGATAAAGTATAGTAGAACATATATAATAGTATTAATAGTGAAGGACATTTGAGCATAAATTTGAACTTTCATAACAACTAGAAAGAACATCCGTACATCCTTGGATTACAAAATAAGTGTCTGTACAAACTGCCTCACTACATAGTCACTCAAAGAATCATCCAAACAGTGGAAAACATCATAATATGTATAGTAAGAAACTGGTACGTAAGCTCCTGCTCGCATCGGTCTGCAACATCGTCCACTAAGATCTACTACCTGTAACATGCTACTCAGTGTGCCCATCCAACAATGAGATGAACAACCTAAGGTAATAAGAGGGAAACAAAAAATCTTGAGTCAGACAACAGTCTTAAAGAGCGATAAAGCAGCTAACTAACATCATCAATAAAGTATACCAGAATAGGTAGATAAATCAACTAATCCACCCACATCAACAGACAAGAACCTACACTCGTCTTCCCCACAATCGACAGTGATAGCCTTTACAAGCAACCAGAAGTATGCAGACAACAACAACTATAGTAATCAGTTATATCTCACGTAAACCATCCTAATCGAGATCAGCATCCCTCAAGCACAAGCCCAGAAGGCTTAAACCAACATCAGACAAGCATCCAAGGAACATCTCCTTCGATGTAAGGCAATCTACGTGAGTCGGTACTAGCAAAACAACCAACATCCATGACTCTAGCTATCACTGCCAATCCGGCTTTCAAACCATTGTTAATCTATCATGGCCAACCCTGCCACACGTCAAGGGCTAATGGTAACCCTGGTTCTAGCAAAACCCCATACACCTTCACGACTCGTATCTCTAAGCCCATCATGACTGCCCAGGGTATTCGACCATACAACCGGTATTTTAGACATCCCTATTATACCCCTGCTTTGAGTATGCTAGAACCTATGACAATGATAATGATAATCCCTCAATCTTCGATGTCTCTAGTCGTCATCACTGGCGACTATCCATAGCTCAAGCACCTTCTCGAGCAACCATCATCCAAAGCTCAACATCTTTGAGTTGTCTTCAAATTCATTGCATTTCATCGATCAACGAACACTTCACAACACTTTGACATTCCTCCTCGAACTCACGTCGAAGCCACGTTCCTTCCCAAGCCAAAAATATCATCATTATTTGGCCAATATAGTCGGGTCGTTTTCTTTCCAATAGTCTGGTCATTGAACGACCCAACTCTTCAGGTGACCCGACCAAACTCCAGTGACCTAACTCTCCAGGCGACCTGACCAAGCTCCAACAACCTAACTCTCTAGGTGACTTGACCAATTTAGTTGACTCAGAACTTCCAACGACATAGGCACACTCGGGTTTGAACGACCTGAATACTAACGACCTAAGCTTGGATAACCTGAACACGAATGACTCGACCCAACTATGTCATGTTATCACCATTTATTGAGTAACAAGCCACACGGCTGCCACGTCATTGACGACACGGCCATGCGACCCATGCCAAAAACGATCTGAGCAAGAAAAACGACCCGAGTCCAGGATTTTCCAATCTAACTCCAATCTTGATCAAATCACCACTAAATGACAACATCGATTCGAACATTTCATCCAAATCATTCAATTCAACAAAAACACTTTATGAAATCATCAACTACATTAAAATGACAATTATTCCACAATAATCATATAGAATTCACCAAATCATGGTAAAATAATGAATAAACTAAAACAATGGATCTAACTTGCATAAACATACGAGTTAACATAGAAATTTTCGGTTTTAAGTTGCTAGATTAGATCCTATGGTGACTCAAATGAAAATATCCTTACCATGATGTAGATCTAGGTGGAATCAACTTAAAATGATGAAAATAATACCAGACAACCCATATACTCGATTGAATCTGCGTGAGAGATGCTTATCACTCACCAAATCTTTAAACGTTGAATCTCGAATCTGAACATCGAAGAACAACCTTCGAACCTCTCAATTTGATGCAATCTCTCTCCACTTGATGTAGATCTAGATACAAATGATGTAGATCTTCAATTCACTCTCGTAGATCTAGAATTTTAATGGAGGAAATGTGTATTTGATTGTGCAAGGAGGAAAACGAGGTCAACCAAATGAGAGAATGAAGAAAGTAAACTATTCTCCATGCCTCTAGCCCCCTATTTATAGCCTTCAACTAGCCCACTAATGGGCCACACCAAATCAGCCCATTAATAACTAGCCAAACATGAATAGAAATTGTGCAACACTAAACCATCGATTCCTCCCAAATCGCTAAACCAAATCTTTAATGTGACCACTCTACAGAATTGCCAACACCGTTTCCTTTCCAATGAAATCAATCCCAGCACCTAATTCGATCCTAATCAAAGTTATGCCATGTGCAAGACTAACAAGGGCTAAATGGTCATAAACATAATTAGTAAAAATTATGGACATGTCTCACATCCCCATAAACAACGTACCAAAATATGAGAATGATCCAACCCTTAGGAAATTAAATAAAAATATTTTACGATCCTCCGATACGTAAAATGCGGGCTGTTACATTCTCCGCCCAGCTCCCCAAAATTTCTCCCCTGAAATTCCAAGCAAACACAAGCAACCAAAACAATTCTGCATGTCTATCATTCACAAGCAGTCATTTATATCATCCATACAAGCGTCCATCAAGCCATGCATCCATATCCTCATCCTAACATGCAGATTTCTAATCAACAACAACAACCACAATAGTATAAGTTACAATGAGGTAATAATGACACAACATTTATGGTCATACCGACGAAGAGTTCTAGATGGGTTGTCTTCATACTCTCTTCCGTCTTCCACGTACAATCGTCGTCATCCTCACTCCATTGTACCATGACCAACTTAACTGTCTTCCTCCTAAGCTGTTTCATGTCATTCCCCGCAACACGAAGTGGCTTACGAGGTTTTGTAGCTATGGTCTTGACTTCTAGATCTTCGTACTGTTCCGGAGATACCACGACATTCGAATCATGCACACACTTCCGTAGAAACGACACATGGATAACATTGTGCACACTTTACATCTTCTCGGGTAAATCCAATCTATATGCGAGCTTTCCAATCTGCTCGACTATCGAAAATGGTCCAACAAACCTAGGAACTAACTTTCCTTTACTCTCGAATTGAAGCAAATGCTTCAATGGAGAAATCTTCACAAAAATCATATTACCTACGTCGAACTCCAAATCTTTTCGATGCTTATCAGCGTAACACTTCTAACAATCTTGGGATGCCTTCATTCGTTACCGAACGATCTCGATACAATAGGACATCTCTCTAATCATATCTGGCCCAAGCATCAACTTATCTCCAATTTCTAACCAATATGCTGGAGCCATACAACGCCTCGTATGGTGCCATCCCAATGCTCGACTGGTAGTTGTTGTTATATGCAAACTCAACTAGATGTTGATGATCTTCCCACTATCCTCCGAAGTCCAATACACAAGCACTCTGGAGATCTTCCAAACTCAGTTAACCCCCTCAGTTTGACCGTCGGTTTGGGGATGATAAGCCGTACTCAAACAAAATTCGGTTCCCAAAGCTATTTGAAAACTCTTCCATAATCCATTTGTGAATAATAGATCTCGATCATTCACTATGCTCTTCGGGATACCATGGAATCAAACTATCTATTTTATATAAAGCTTAACCAACTTCGATGTCGTCCTAGTCGATTTGACAGGAATAAACCTTGCACTTTTGGTCAAACGATCCACGATGACCCAGATCCCTTCGTTTCCTGCCCTACTTCTAGGTAGTCAATCGATAAAATCCATCGATATCTGCTCCCATTTCCACGTAGGAACTTCCAATGGCTAAAGCAAACCATTCGACTTCTTTTGTTTAGCTTTCACCAACTGGCAGTTCATGCACTTGGAAATAAACTTTCCAACTTTCCTTTTCATCCCTTCCCAGTAGTAGGCTCACTTCATGTCCTGATACATCTATTACCACCGGGATGAATCATTAACTTTGAGTGATGACATTCCCTCAGAACCTCATCTCTCAATCCTTCGATATCAGGAACAACCAATCTTCCTTGTTTCCAAAGCAAACCTTCTCGATCGAACTCGAATTATTTATCCGTTGCTTCCAACTTCTTGATAATCTCAACAATATTTGCATCACATTTTTAGATCTCGCCAATCCTTTCGATGAGAGTAGGTCTTATCGATAAGCTTACCAACATTTCAGGTTCCAACTCACACCATGACCTGAAATCAAATCCTCAAGTACTCAAGGCTCTTCCATTTCGAAAACATTGCTCCCAAACTTGCGTGTCTTCAACTCAATGCATCCGCTACCGCGTTACCTTTACCCGGAGTATAAGCTATACCAAAATCGTAAGATGCAAAAAACTCCAACCACCATCGTTGTCGAAGATTCAAATACTTTTGGGAGAAAAGATACTTCAATGACTTGTGATCCGTAATAACTCGAATCGAACTCCCAACAGGCAATATTTCCACATTTTCAGAGTAAACACAATCACTGCCAACTCCAAATCATGAGTTGGATAATTCCTTTCGTGCGGCTTCAGCTGTCGACTTGCATAAACCACAACCCTATCCTTCTGCATTAGCACTGCTCCAAGTCCAGTACCACATGTATCAGTGTATACCACCATCTCTTCATTCCCACTTGGAATGGTCAAAACAAGAGCACTTGTCAGTCTTTTTTTCAGGATTCCAAAAGCTTGCTCACACTTTGCATCACATGTGAACACCAGGTTCTTGTTCATCAGTCCGGTTAATGGTGCAGCTATCTTGGAGAAGTCCTTGATAAACCGTCGATAATATCCTGCCAACCAAAGGAAACTTCGAACATCCGTCGCATTCTTAGGTCTATCCCATTCCTGGACTGCTGCCACTTTAGCGGGGTCAACTTCCATTTCTAGAAACAACATGGCCTAATAAACTCACTTCGCTCTTCCTGAAGCGACACTTCAAAAATTTTGCCTTCAGCTGATGCTTTCGCAAAATTTCCAAAACAATTCTCAAGTGCGTCTTATGCTCTTCCTCATTCTGGGAATAAATCAGAATATCGTCCACGAATACAAGCACGAACTTGTTCAACTTATCTCTGAAAACTCAATTCATAAGATCTACAAAATACGTTGGTGCGTTAGTCAACCCGAATGGCATCAGCAACCATTCAAAGAAACCAGATGGTGTCCTAAAAGTAGTCTTTGGCACATTATCCCTTGCCACTCTCAACTGGTGGAATCCCATTGCCAAATCTATCTGAGAAAACACTTTGGCTTCGTGAAGCTGATCGAACAAGTCATCGATCCTTGGTGATGAATACTTTTTCTTCTTGGTCACCTTGTTCAGCTCATAAAGATCCATCATCCTTGGTTGCAAACACAACTGGTGCACCTCATTTGGACACGCTTCTCCAAATGAATCCTTTTGCCAAAAGGTCACGTACTTGCACCTCTAACTCTAGCTGTTCCTTAGGCGCCATCCGCCTAAGAGGCATAACGATAGGTCTAGCACCCTCGACCAAATAGATTCTAAGTGCATATAAAAAGCTCACGAAGACACCATCTTCGGGCTTAGATTGAATCAAAACCTTTCGCCCTTCCACATCCCTGACTCTCACCTCAAGCTTCTCGCAATTCACTCTTGATGCATACTCTTGAGCCAATCCATACCCAAGATAATCCCAAACCCAACGAAGTTCAAAATACAGCAATCACACACAAATGAGCTACCACGACTCAATAAGACAAGACCTTGACAAGGTATACAAAGGCTGGACGAACCCCCAACTGGATTAGTCACAACCAATGGTCTATCACAAATCTCAGGCTCCAAACCCAAGCGACACACAAGCTCATTACAAATGAAAGAATGTGATGCTCCAGTATCAAACAACGCTAGAACGGAAACACCCCTAACGAAAAGAATACCTTAGACGACAACACCCTTTCCATTCTCATCTGCAGTAGGAGCTCATGAAGAAGATGATACAACTTCCAGAGAATAAGCCTTCACAATCTGCTTTCCCTTAGCTGGTTCTGGACAGTCCTTCTTAAGATGCCCAGGCTTGCCACGGTTGTGACACTTCCTTTCCACCTTTGGATTCTTACATTCATTGGAGAAATGGACCTTCTATTGGCAGTTAAAGAAAACCAGCTCACTCTTAGGTTTCTTCTTGCCATCCTTTCCTTTCTGCTGTTGTTTCTTCCTCTTCTCATTGTTATTACCACCCTGTTGTGGTTTCGGAGCTTCCTTGGCTGCAACAACAACAGCTTCTTCTTTAGGAAACAAGCTTTCATGCCTCAACAGCTTTTTCAGCTATTTTCTCATATGAATCGGTCAAGATGATCCACTAATGGCCATCCAATATAGGTACCCAAACCAGTAACAAACTTTTCGTTCTTCTCATAAGGAGTATCAACATATGAACGAGCATACTTCTACAAAATCCTCGAAGTCAGAAACATATTCCAACACTGGTCGACCATTCTGTTTTAGCTCCACAAACTTCTTAAACATAACTGACTTACGAGTAGTAGAGATAAACTTCGTCTTGAACTTAACGGTGAACTGTTCCCATGTTATCTCATCTTTTGAAGTCACTAGCATAACAGAGTTCCACCAATCCATGGCTTTGCCCTGCAATTGTCTCGATGCAAGCTTCCTCTTCATTGCATCATCTATACCCAAGTCTCCAAAAATTCGTACATAAGCATATCATCATCTTTGAACCTCTTTAGTTGGCTCTGTCCTTTTAAACTGTTTTCCTCATAGAGATGTGAAGTCTTTACACAACTTTGCGAAATCCATAGCCCTAAGCACTTGAACTCCTATATCTATCGTGGCTGCTCCTAGAGCAGGTGTCCTTCTCATGAATGCTCCTATCATAGCCTCAAACATAGCTGGGAAATCTGGTGTACCGCCATTTTCCCCTCTAAGAACGGTCTCCTCCTTTGCAGCATGTCTCGACATTAGATGACGCATTCTAAATTTGCAATATATAATGGTTAGCCACTTACGAGAAAACTGCTATAGAGTTCAAACGCTATTATACTATACATAACTACATAGTATGCATCCACCTAAAATCTGCAAATACATGTCTCACACGTAATTACCTCTTCGGACTTTGGCTAAGATCGATAACCAGAGATCTGATACCAAATGTCACGACCGCCCATAACTCCTGCACTTAACAAGGGAAATAATGCACTGAAAGATGTGCCAAGCAGCTATGGACGACCATTGAGATATGAAACACACGCGAAATCTGTCGTATTACTCACAGCACAATAATAAAGTATAATAGATCATATATAACAAGTATTAATAGTGAAGGACATTTGAGCAGAAACTTGAACTTTCATAACAATTAGAAAGAACATCCGTACATGCCTGGACTAAAACATAATTGTCTGTACAAACTGCCTTACTGCATAGTCACTCAAAGAATCATACAGACAGCAGTAAAACATCATAATATGTATAGTAAGAAACTGGTACGTAAGACACCTGCTCGTCGTCCGTCTGCAGCATCGTCCACTAAGATCTGCTACTTGTAACCTGCTACTCAGTCTTCCCATCCAACAAAGGGATGAACAGCCCAAGGTAATAAGAGGGAAATATAAAACCTCGAGTCAAACAACAGTCTTATTGATCGATAAAACGACTAACTAACATCATCAATAAAGTATATGAGAATAGGTAGATGAACCAACTAATCTACCCAAATTAACAGAAAAGAATCTACACCCATCTTTCCTACATCCGACAGTGATTTCCTTTACAAGCAACTAGAAGTAAGCAGACAATAGCAATCATAGTAATCAGTTATATCTCATGTAAACCATCCTAATCGAGATCAACATCCCTGAAGCACAAGCCCCGAAGGCCTAAACCAACATCATACAAGCACCCAGGGAACAACTTCTTCGACGCAAGACAATCTACGTGAGACAGTACAAGCAAAACAACCAACATCCATGACTCTGGCTATCACTGCCAATCCTGCTTAGAAACCATCGTTAATGTATGACAGCCAACCCTTCCACACGTCAAGGGCCAATGGTAACCCTGTTTCTAGCAAAACTCCATACGCCTTCACGACTCGTATCTGTTGGCCCATTATGTCTGCCCAGGGTATTCGACTATACAATCGGTCTTTTAGGCGTCCCTTTTATACCCATGCTTTGAGTCCACTAGAACCTACGACAACGATAATCCCTCGACCTTCAATATCTCTAGTCATCATCACCGTAGATTATCCATAGCTCAAGAACCTTCTTAAGCAACCATTATCCACTACTCAACATCTTTGACTTGTATTCACATTTATTGCATTTCATCGATCAACGAACACTTCAAAATACTTCAACATTCCTCCTTGAACTCACATCGAAGCCACGTTCCTTCCCGAGCCAAAAAGATCATCATTATTTGGCCAATATAGTTGGGTTATTTTCTTCCCAATAGTTAGGCCGCTGAACGACCCAACTCTCTAGGCGACCCGACCAAGCTCCAACGATCTAACTCTCCAGGCGATCTGACCAAGCTACAACGACCTAACTCTCTAAGCGACCTGACCAATTTAGTTGACAAATAACTTCCAATGACCCAGGTACACTCGAGTTTGAACGACCCAAATACGAACGACCTGAGCTTGGATGACTTGAACACGAATGACTCGACCCAACTATGTCATGTTAGAACCATTTCTTGAGTAACAAGCACACAACTGCCACATCATCGAGGACCCGGCAAATGCGACCCATGCTAAAAATGACCCGAGCAAGAAAAATGACCCAACTCCAGGATTTTCCAATCTAGCTCAAATCTTGATCAAATCACCACTAAACGATTGCATCGATTCAAACAACTAATCCAAATCATCTAATTCAAGAAACAAAACTTTATGAAATCATCAACAACACTAAAATGAGAATTATTCATTAATAATCATATAGAATTCACCAAATCAAGATAAAATAATGAATGAACTAAAACAATGGATCTAACTTGCATAAAAATATGAACTAACATAGAAATTTCCATTTTTAAGTTGCTAGATTAGATCCTATGGTGATTGAAAAGAAAATATACTTACCATGATGTAGATCTAGGTGAAAACAACTTATTTGATGAAAATAAGATCAAACAACCTATATACTTGATTGAATCTACATGAGAGATGCTTATCACTCACTAAATCTTCAAATAAGCTTTAAAACGACGAATCTCGAATCCGAACAGCGAAAAACAACCTTGAAACCTCTCAATTTGATGCAATCTCTCTTCACTTGATGTAGATCTAGCTTCGAACAATGTAGATCTTCAATTATCTCGCATATATTTCGAATTTTAACGGAGGAAATATGTATTTGATTGAGCAAGGAGGATTATGAGCTCAACCAAAT
The DNA here is from genome assembly GCA_030737875.1 of Allium sativum. Classification (NCBI taxonomy): domain Eukaryota; kingdom Viridiplantae; phylum Streptophyta; class Magnoliopsida; order Asparagales; family Amaryllidaceae; genus Allium; species Allium sativum. The sequence goes on along the minus strand of CM060926.1, from coordinate 5,975,578 downwards.
GAGAGAATGAAGAAAGTAAACTATTCTACATGCCTCTAGCCCCCTATTTATAGCCTCCAACCAGCCCACTAAAGGGCCATACCAAATCAACCAATTAATAACTAGCCAAACCTGAACAAAAATTGTGCAGCACTAAAACAACAATTCCTCCCAAACCGGTGAATCAATTTTTTAACATGACCCTCTACGGAATTTCCAACACCATTTCCTTTCCAATGAAATCGATCCCAGCACCTGATTCAATCCCAATCAAAAGTTATGCCCTGTACAAGACTAACAGGGGTAAAATGGTCATAAACAAAATTGGTAAAAATTATGGACATATCTTACATCCCCATAAACAACATATCAAAATATGAGAATGATCCACCCCTCAGCAAATTAAATAAAAATATTTTATGATCCTCCTATATGTAAAATGCGATCTGTTACATCCGAGTAGCTTGCGGCGAAGAGAAAGATGGAAGAGTAGGCCAATCTTAAGGCACAGGATGAGGAGAGGGTTAAGGTTGAATATGAGGCCTACAAAAAGGTGGAGAGCGAGTCATCCCTAAAGAGGGCCGAGGCGGAGCTCAAGAGGTTAATGGTTCAGGAGGCAGCGAAGCTGAAAGCAGGTCTTCTAGCGACGAAGAACGCCGAGAAGGAGGCTAGAAAAGATAAGGAAAAGACCAAGAAGATTGACACTTCTGGGGTAATTGTCGAAGCAATCCCTCCTCCACTAAAGGCAATCCTCCCTAAGACTTAGACCACAAATATCCCAAGCAAAGAGGAACAAAAGCGGGACCTCTAAGCAACCTTGGGCGGTGGACATGAGTTCATGCCTCGACCCACTATGACTCCTACGAAGACGAAGGGAATAAGAGGGAGCAGGGAGTCTAAGAGTAAGATAAAGGAGAAGGATGAGCAACCCGAGACCAAATCTAAGAAGAAGAAAGGAAAGAAGGGCAACTTGTCCAAGTGGTTGGTGTAAATAGGTTTTGTTTTTGTAGGTCGATAACATGTACGAGCATAGGCACGACCCTCGCTTTTTAGAGGCATAATGCGATTGTGATGTACATCGTGTCATTGGTAAAAAGTTGTAATTTTGACATAAAGTTTGTTTTTATTCATCACATATCGCTCTAATTGTTCAAACACTCTTCACATTTTCCAGTATTGTACTCATGTAAATTAACTTGGCGTTACACTTAAACTTGAGTTTGTTTAAGGAGTTTTGAGACTTCAAAAATTCAGAGATAAACCGAGAAAATACAAGAATTAACAGCAAGTATGTACGGATATGAATTTTTAACTTCACATCCCAAGGACTTAGCCAATTTCTCATGTTTTTCTAGGATTTGGAAGTTATGTTGTTTTCTTCGATCCCGAGTTCGAATTAGCGAGCTTGGATTGTCATGCGATGTCGTGTGATTGGATTGGGACTGAAGTCGAGCGTAACACAGTCGATTGGCGAGATGCTCGAGAATTGGACTTGTGTGAACTGACCACTCAGATATGCACATATGATGCAGATGTATAGTCGAGTCGTCAATTTCAGAATTCGATTCTTCATCCAATCACGTCGTGATCGCGATCCACTCCAAATGTTGCCTCCGTGGTTCACGATGACACTGGTTTAAGTTTTTACACTAAAGGGGTCACCGTGTCCTAGGATGCTTTTTTGTAGGGATACAAAACCTCAGGGTATGATGCAAGCGACCTCCATGGTGCCAAGACATTAGTTTTGGACCATGTTCTCGGCGCGGTGGGTCTTCCCCCAAAAAATGTTGCTCCGCAGTTTGCGAAGAAGATGATTGTAGTGAAGATGAAGGATTGATGGATGTGATGTGCCCCTGGACATGTCCTATGCTATACGTACCTCCGGTAGTGCTTCCCAACGTTCCCCCATCTAGCCGGATGGTGGTTTAAACTATGGTGGAGAACAAATATTGCGACGACAACGAAGAGGAGGTGTCGATCGGAGAACTGTCTCTCTTCCCCGTTCCATCTCCAATAAGGGACACTTGGTAGCGAGTCGCAAACCAGTTTCTCCGGGGACGAACTCAACCAATATGTTGATGTAGGAAGTTGAAGGAACTGGTGGAGGACTAATACCCCATGTCCTTCTTTCATAAGGGTGCCACAGGTAATGCTTCCCGATGTGCCCCCAGTTAACTAGAAGGTGGTCGGATCTCAGGTGGAGGCAAGGGCCATGACATAGCGAAGAGAAGGTGTCCTTCGGAGAAGAGGGCTTGCTTTTCCATTCTCATTTCACCTCCGATGAGGGAGCAAAGATGGGAATGGGTCTTAACCCAGTATCTCCGTTGACGACCTTAGAGGCCACTACATTATGGGAATTGTTGGTTTAATCGCTCAAGAACTCTTTACACTTTCTGGGGAGTGTACTCGTGCAACATGAATCGGCTTTGCACTTAGATTTGAGCAATTCGCTCTCATGGCTCCCTTTCGGTCGCTAACCTGGGGCGACACGAAGTCAAGATGATGCCAACAGACTGCCGCCTAAGTACGTCGGAGCGTAGGCAGGTCAAGCTAAATACCCTGGACCTAGTGAGAGTGCCAATAGATCGCTGCCAGAGTACGCCTAAGCATAGGTAGGCTAAGCTAAATCTTTTGAACTTGGTGTACTCACGGTGATAGTGCTTTGGCGACGGATGAATTTCGAACGTTGAGGCTAACATTTTTATACTTCGCACAAAGATTACAACTAAGTTGGTTACAAGACAACTCAAGCTACCTGTTGAAATTGCAACACGAAAGCTAAATACTTTAGAAATGAAAACAACTATGATCATACAAGGTGTAACTCAAGAAAACCAAATCGTGAGGTGTGGCGTCAAAGTCCAAGCCGCTTATTCTTATTGCAATTGTTGAGTCGAAAAGACAATCCTGGGTGATCTAGTTGCTAAGCGAGGTCCTGATTGGTTGAAATTCTTGGTGAGCACCAAAAACTCGATAATCTCATGTGGGGACCTCGTATGTACTTCTTGGGCATTCCCTTGCGGACGAGTTTTTTGATGTTGTCCCGTAAGCGACGGCATTTGTTTATGTCATGTACGTGGACACTATGGAACCTACAATACTTTGCAGTTTCGTCCGACGGACCTGTAGGCTTTGGCTTTTTGTGTGGCAAAGTAATGCGAATCTCAAGCTAAATGTTCTCGAAAGAGTTGTTGAGCAGAGCGTAGTTGCGAACAGATGGAAATCTAGCACGTTTCCTCTTCTTATTGTGACAATCTCCGCTATTGCTAGATTGAGCAGATTTTGTGGAACATTAGGACTGGAGTCGTTAGAGCTTTGGACTTCATCTCGAAGTAAGTTGTCAAAGTGAGAAGCTCGGTTCCTTTGCACCTCTTCTTAGCATCGGAAATAGTTGGCATTCTCGTAGAAGACTTCCAAAGTCTAAGGTTGCTTTTGATTAATCCATGTTCCGAATTCAGAATCAGGAAGTATGCCCTTGGTAAGTCGGGCTAAGATAGTCTGGGGACTCAGGTCTTCGACATCTACCAAAGTGTTGTCAAATCTCTCGAGATAGTCCTTAGAGTCTCGTCGGTGCTTTTGTCGATGTATATGCTGAACTACTCGATTAAGTCCTTAGCTAGTTGTTCGAAGGTTGAAATGGTTCTTGGCGGAAGTCGAGTGAACCATAAAAGAGGTATGCCTTCTAGAAATACAAGGAATCACTTTCACTTCGCGGCGTCAGTGGCGTGAGCGTAATCCACATGCGATTGGTAATGGTTTAGATGTCTCAAGGGTCAGTTTTCCTTGAGTAAGCCTCAATATGTGGCATATGGAAATGTGCGGGCCATTTTGCATTGAGCACATCTTCGGTGATGGGGTTACCTCTCGCATCGATTTTCAAGGCGTCGGTGACGTGACCCTGGGATTCTTTAATGATGATGTGAAATAGGTTGGCGAGAATGGGAGTGCGAATCTTGTTGGATTTCAGCAGTCGTGATCCAACTCGGGAGTGCATAACCTTGGACGTCTTCATGGATGGATGTCGTCTTCATGTCGATAATCTTCAAGTTCAGATATTTGAATTTGTGGAAGTCGATTAGTGGGAACTTGGGGCTGGTTTGTTGCATAAAGCATGGGCAATAAGTACTGCTTTGCGATAGGTGGATCCTATCGACCGATGGGTCGCGTGCTAATCCTTCGGTCGAGATTAGGCCAAAGTTGGGAACAGTTGATGTAACAGTTATTGGGAAGAGAAGTGGGAATGGAACTCAAAGAGATATAATTCGGAGTGGATTGAATGCCCAAGTCTATTTGAAGGCGAAGGATGTCTCATCGAGGATGTTGTTGAAGCCGTTGAGTTAATCCGAGATTTTGGCCAATTTGTTTGACAAGACACCTTTAGGTTTCTCCCAACTTTCTCTCAGTTTCATTAAACTGAGCTCGGTTGATGAGTGTGTTGGGATTGGAAGTATATGCGATATTCGCAATGGTCGGAACTTCAATAAATCAAGGATGAGAGGGTTTTCCAAGTTAGGATCAGTCGTGGATGGTCCAATCATAATATTCTTTCCTTTGTCAGCATTGTTGGTAGACTGGAACAGGTGAGATTGTGGGGCCCACAACCATAATTCGTATCCGGGAATCAACACTGATCCCTATACTTGTATTTTCTCCTTCTTTTGTATCTTGTTATGATATCCCACACTTCTTCGTATCTTATATGTGCTTGGCCACTTCATATTTATACTAATCCCTGGGCTTTGCTGGATTCTGGAGTTGATGGATACGAACGAGAGGGTTACGAAGTAGAGAGAGGAAGGTACGGGATATGAAAAGTGCTGGTAGGTTGGATATGAAAAAAGTGTGCACTTGGGATACAAAATTACCATACACTGTTCGAGATACGAAAATGGTATTGAAAGGGAATGCCGATCCCAAGAGTTTTGAGGAGTTGTGTGGTCGGGACACGAGTTGATGGTGAGGGTCAAGGTTGACACCGAAGTGTTGGTTCATCGCTGAGCACTTCGGTCGATCTAGAATGACTATTCTTGTACGAATCTATCTGGGCTCGGGCTCTGAACATTTTGGCAATGCTTTTAGGCTGTTGATCCACGCGCTGGGCCGAGTCATGTGGGCTTAAACTGCTTTTGAGAACCGAAACAAAAGGTCGGTTAACACTCGCTATTCCAGGTTGTGTGCTTGTGTAGGTGAAGTTGCTATAGGTGTTTGAATATATTTAGTTTTGTTGAGTTTGAAACCAAAAGAATGTGCAGTTGGGGTGGTAAGGCACGGAGATGTTAATTGCGAGATTGGTTGTTCAATCCTGAGTGTGGTCAGTTTGAGGTATATTTTTGGTTTTAAGTGTTTTATACAAATGTATATATATTTTGCATCACACGAATATATATATATATATATATATATATATATATATATATATATATATGATAAACAATTGGAAGTGTTTATTTGGATTTTTTTTATTTGAGCTTGAGTTTATTCAAGTAGTGATTCAATTTATTGATTCAATCATGTCATGTTAGTTTATGTGTCTGCTTCCTTGTCTGTTTTAGTCTATGTCGTCTATTTCTGTTTTGTCACGCATGGCGAGAATCCTCACTTATGATTAATAATTTCAATATGTAATTTTATATCATTTGAAATGACATGAAATGTTAGTGTGACAACCCGACTTTTTTGTATAGTTTAAGATGACATTTAACCACAAGTATCCAACTCAAAAAGACACAGGAAAGCAGATAGTTAGGTGAAAGAAGTTAGAGGGTGAGAAAAAGAAAGAAAGAAATGTTAGAGTATAAGAATAAGTAGAAGAACATTAACTTTAAAAAATCAGAGTAGAATAGAATCTCACAGTGGAACGAATAAAATATAATATATCAATACTCTTTACACAAAGATAAAATTGTATATATATGTAAAATCAGAGTACACATCTAGATCATCTTATACAACACACACAACAAAAATAAATTAATACCATAAAATATAGAAATATGTCTCGACTCCAGCTCTTCTCCTGAAGCTCCAAGAAAACCCAATGTAACCTGAGAAATATACTCGGTCGACCCGAGCACGTTTTGAGTAAAGCAAAATAACCCGGATCAGTCTGGAATACTTTTAGTGATAAAACTTAACACAAACTACTTGCTTAATTTTTAGAAAATCCTTTAAAAGAATGGAACTCTCATAAGACATGACCATACATAAACATGGCATGTGTTTTTCCCTTACGATAACACTTTTTGTATCAAATCCACTAGTATTATAATAGTGTCTAACAATCCACAAATAAAATAGGAATATAGCCGAAAAGCTTGCATCTCATTTTTTAACATAGTAGGTTTACATCTAAAACCATATGGCTCATATTGGAGTTTGAATTTCCATACAAGACTAGGTATGGGACCACCTTCTGATCAGTGTCCTTTAGAGATAAAACGCTGGGGGTTCAACAAGAACATCTTGCAACCCGACCACTCGTTCAACCTGAGTGACTAAATTTATCATCACCATGGTTAGGATCAACAACCATATCATTCTGAAGCATACAAAAGGGAAAACTTATTTCTATAGACCAAGTGATGAGATAACCTATTGGTTATAACCTATATAACCCTGTTGCCTGCCCGATTTCAGTCTTTTCCTGATTGACAAGGCTTGAGGCTACGATTACCTTTTCGAGACATTACATTCAACTTTGAGTTCCACATTGTCAAAATTTCGATTCACTAATTGATTCTCACAAAGATACTCTGGGTGTTAAGCTAAAAGAAGTTGCCTTCTGAACCAACATACTCGGTATATTTGTAAAAACCAATGTACGTGATTTTAGGAAATACTCTGGTAGACATTCATTCATACAAGTTCGTTCTGTGACTGAACAGAATCGAAGATACCCCGAAGCATAGGGTTTACTGCTACAAGTATAATCCGGGAGTTAACCAGAGAAATCAGCGAGCACCCCATCCCGTTCAAAAGGTCTATGCATTCAAATCATCTTGAATCGCATAAGCATCCCTGCAAATTAGTTTTCGAACATAGATGTCAGTTCGAAGTGGGTTTTGTTCCAGTTCCCATCCCGGTCTCCTCGAACTAACATGTCAATAGTTAAAAGGGATATTTTTGATAGTCGGTTATTTAACTATCAACTCAAATAGTATAGTTAAGTACATCAGCATCTCAGGCCCTTTTAATTGAATCATTCATTAAAATCATTTCATCGATTCTTAAAAATCATTTTCATATACTTGTCTCAAATAGATAAAAATATTCATAAATCACTTGCTTTAATTACTTTTAAAATGATAGCCATACATTTATCTCTTTATAATAAACGTATTCAGTAAACCCTTCTTTATTTCCTTTATTACGAAAATATCGCTATATATACTTAACCCAATGACATAGGTCTAATTACCAATCTTACATGGGTTGAATAATGTCATGCGCCATGATGTTTATTGTATTAACCCAAACCGTTTTATCCAACTTCAAAACTTTGCCGATTAAAGTTTTAAACTTCGCTTATGGAAATAATAATTCAATTTCCGACATCCACTTCCGTTTCCAAACCTATGTAAACTCTTATTTCATTTCTTCGAAAACCCTAGTCATTTACTTATTTCTTGGCATAAATGTATTCACAAACCATACTATTTTCATTATTTAGAAAACATTGCTATATACTTAACAAAATGGTATAAGTATATATCACACTTCATACATGGGCCAAACAATGCCAAGTGATACATTATTTAATATAAAACCCAATAGTGTTCTTAAATTTCTAAACTTGCAAATTAGAGTTGCAATATTTCTTATAGAAATAATAAACTATTTCCAACATCGGTACCATTTCAAACTAATATCATCCATTTGATAATCATGAAGTGGTTCAAGTAGGGGTATTTTATTTACCTCTCAAACCATGACTCGACAACATTCTTATCTTAAGATAGACAAAGTTTGTAACTCAAAAGATGATATATTATCCATAATATTACATAAATCTTATTTACATTCCATTTAGATATGGTTTTACAAACCATTCCTTACATTTGAAAATCTCCTTTCAATTATAGTTACTTTGACTTAATTCGTTTATTAAGTAATCTCTTGCTTAAACACAACCCTTAAGCTTTAAACCTCTTTAATCCAATTCGAATACAGCTTGAATTTATTACAAAAATCCATTTATCCAATCCTTTACCAAAGACGCATCGAGCCTCCTTTGTTGTATTTCTAAAAATCTTCTTTCAATTACAATCGTTTTACTTAATTCAATTATTGAGTAAAAACTTATTTCAAACCATCACCTTATCTTCAAATCTCTTTTATAAACCTTATTTATAAAACTTGGATTTATTCTAAAATCCTTTTTTAAAACCCTTTACCAGATTTGACTAAAGTCTTATCACAATTGCAACAACCTGTAATTTTGAAAATAAATGAATTAGCTATTTAATTATATTTCAAAATAGGAATTTCCACGAATGATGGAGTTTGACCACGAAACTTTAACCGTTGTGTTCGTCTCAGAATTCTGGTCAACTTTCGTGTCTGGAGTTTCGCGAATGGAGTCTGCATGAACAAATTACAGACGAAATGCAAAAAATGGGCTGAAATAAATAAATCAGAATAAATAAATATTACATACCTTTGACCTGCCTTCATTGGGCAGAAGCGGCGAAGGGCAGTCGACCCCTATGAAGGGGGCAGTTGACCGTTTCGACCATTTTCAGCCCAATGATGGCTAGGTTTTGAAGGGTATTTTCGTTATATTAATTGATATAAACGGACGAGTGTTTATTAAATGAAATTTATTGGTCCGCGACAATCTCAACTCCTATAAATAAAGAGGTAATGCCCCCATTTTTTCCACATAAATCTATACGCAGTTGCGAAACTTTTCCATTTCCCTTTCCTTTATACAAATTTTAAAACAAAAATAGGTCCATATACAATCAAAATCAAATATAAACAATATAATTTGAAATAGTTAATTAGATTCAAGTGGAAAAGGATATGGATTAGCGTCTAGGTTCTTCTTCATCGGAATTCTCCCCTCTTTTCTAATTTTCTTGCAAATCTACAAATTTGAAAGTATCCCCTTTTCAGAATAACTGTTGATCTATAAGAACTTAGAATTGTAGGCCTAAAAGATTCAGATTTGGCTGCCTTTAGGTGAGTGGGAAATTTATATACAAAGTATAAAATAGCCTAATTATTTCATTTGTACTAGATCTGAAATGTATACCAAATATTTAACAGTTTTGTCTATAATTTTGTTAAATTTGAAATAATGCCTATCAAAACTGTTTGGGAATATTGTTAAATCCCATAAAATTGGATTGTGGTTGGATTATTATTACTTTTTTGTAGGATTACTTGATTGTTCATATTATTGCCTACAATTGTGTATAAAAATGTTATAGTTAGTGTAAACACCGTAGATCTGGAAATCAGTCCCATAAAACACTATTACGATGTTGTTTTCTTCCAGATCTGCATTTTCGATGTTAAACGGTAATTTATGTAATTTTGGTTAAAAAGATATATGCTTGTTTGCATTCAGTTTTGTATGGGGTTAAAACTTAGTTGTTGTAAATATGCCTTTTTGCTCTTTTTAAATAAAAAGACATTATTGGAAACCAATAAGAAATATGTTCAAACTGATAAAGGAAAAGGTTGTGTAAATACATGTACAAATAAAAATACACACATCACACACATTATATATATATATATATATATCTTTGAATAGTTTACATTAACTATTCTAAAATACACATACTATATATTTCTTGTGGTTTGAAATATGTTTATTCCTCTTTTAAACATTCGAGCATTATTTACAATAACTATAGTTGGCAACCTTTTGTAAGATTTAGAATCTTATTACAAAATATAATGAAAAAAAGAAATGTTTGGTTTTAGCTTAAGCCAATACACTAAGTTTAATTATAATAATAAAAGAATAATAACTACATTAACTGCGCGAGAATATAAATATATATACACATTATTGGTCCAAATCAACGTAAACACCAAAATATATATTATAATGAATGTTTGTGTGTTTGAATGGTTTCCATTTTATGGAATTATACATGAAAATGTACTCATATTAATTGAAAATATATACTATTACCGTTATAGCAATTAATGTAATTGATTTGCTATAAATAAGTTCATAAAAAAAGAATAACAATTGTAACCATCGTTGATTGGGGAAAACAAATTAAATTAGGTAAGTTAGGCCTAATGGTTACAATACGAAAACAATGACAAGGAATAAGGATTGTAACTCCAGTTAAGTAAGTAAATATTTCTTATGAAATATAATATATATATACACAAAACAATCAAATTAAAGTAAAATAGAAATGTTAAGGAGTTACAATTTTTAGATTGGAAATAAAAAGGACTGACATAATAAGGACATTTCATTGTTAATTAATGTCTTAGGAAACTATGACCGATAGTCACATAAGCGGCATTAATTATAATCAATGGAAATAAATGGCAATAACCCTATTAAATAAAAATAAAGAAATTAAAAAGGGGATTCATGAGTATCGATTGCCGTTTTAATACTAAGTCCAATACGTAAACAATTAAATAAATATCCTAGGATAAGAAGGATATAACTTTTTTTATTTTATATTAGTTAACCTTGGACTATTAATTAAAAGTTAGGTTCGAACTTAGTAGGGTAATGATGCGAGGTCAGTTGCCTTATTCGACAGAAGTCTACACTTTCCAACAGTCGAATATATGTCCAATTGATGTGAGATATCATTAACCATAGGAACCTTCGACGATAGCTAGTTCGCATACGTGGGAATATTTATGTAAAGAGAAATTAAACAGGATTAACTCAATAACATGGCCTTCTTTGGGATTAAGGTCTTAAGTGGTTAGATCCACCTATAAAGAGGTATTAAGTGATCGCTAGCCCACCTCCCATAACTGAAAGCATTAAAGGCTTATTGGGTACGAGCTCGATAATATTCACGAAGAGTCCACTTCTCTGGGTCTTAGGAGGCTTGGGTCGAGGGGTCCACCTGGGAATAGGTCATAAAAGGTCCGATATAGTCATTCCACAGGGCTACCTATCCTACAGGAAGTATTAAATGACTAGGAGATTATCCAATAAGTCTGCTAGATAGTAATGAGGGGGTCCACCACAGGAGGGTCTTAAATGGCATACTACGTCTATCTAACTGAGTGATCTTAAGCGACTGCTTCCTACCTCTCACCTTATGCAGGGCATGGGGTTATATGCATGAATGACAAAAGCCTTAATTAGTAAGACCTGTAGCTAGTGTCATATAGTTTATATTAGTGTTGAGTAAAGCATCGAGAGGTATTAAGTGACCAATAGGTCCACCTAGGGACTTAAGTGATTACGAGGATCCACCCTTAGCTATCATTTGATAGTGAGATCTTAAGTAGCCACATATATATATATATACACACACATAAATAACTAAACTCTATATGATGAGCGAGTATTAGAGAGCCCACCTCTTAGTTTTGGTAATAGGATGTAACATCCCACCTCCGCTAGGGTCACTCACAAAGGGAATGCACTAGCTTTGGTGGAGCATTATCTAGGTAAACATACACAGAAATATTACAAGACAGAACATATAAAATAGCGGAAGAAAAACCAAATTTCATTTCTTTAAAATCTAGAAAGGTCTAAAGCCTTTTACATCAAAATGCCATTAATTCCATTGCATCGAAATCTGTCTTGCAATAGTAAAGAAGCATAAGACCATAGTCATAAATCATTCCCCAAGTAAAACAGTAAAGCAAGCCATAGCCAAGAGAAATCCAAGCCGTTCGTGAAAGAGCCTTAGAGCTTGGTAAGATCCGAACTAAGATGTATTCCCACCCTACGAACCGGGGGGGGGGGGGGGGGAGAACGGAAGAAAAAGAGGTGAAACAAAACGGGTCAGTCATAAAGACTGAGTAAGTCCTAGTGACTTTCAGCATAGAAACAAGTAAAGATAACATGACATGTATAAACGGAAAGTAAACATAAGGATGATGACAAGATAGGCAAGTTAAACTAAGATGACAAGATAAACTATACTAACCAGATAGACTACGGTAATAAGATAAACTATGCAAACCAGATAAACTACGTATAGCATCGCATGTTTAACATTCTCTGCACCAACCGTACTAGTACCCCAACCCGTATCATACTTTCCATGTATATGTACAGTCCCTTGCCGTATATCGTACGGGTTTCATCACGTATTTCTATACTACTTCAACGTAGTGCCACCATTCTTGAAATCGTTTGGACTGCCACCCTTGTTCAGGCTAGGTTTCCTTATCATGAACTATCGCGTGTTCAACTAGGATTTATGCCACCTAGGACCACTAGGGATTATGCTGCCTATTGAACGTTTTCTAGATTTGATTAGGGTTTATGCCTCCTAGGACCACTAGGGATTACGCTACCTAATGGATTCCACGTAACGATCTATTAATCGATCGACTCCCTACATGTCCTAGCTTATTCATGTGTCTGTGTCATACGGCCCAATCACGAAATGTAGTCACCTGTGCTAGGTCCACCATAGGGTGTATCAAGCCCTATGGTGCCAACCACCGACACGAATCAAACACGCACAGATAAACCTACTGATGCCCAATGCCTGCTTTTTCTTCTTCGGAGTGTGTGCACACCCGCACTCTGTCAGAACCTACACTGGCGCACCCACACAGCCGTCGTTCTGGTCGCTTACAATCAGCCCAGTAATCGTGCCCAACCCTGCCTAGTTCCAGGGTACCATGATACATCTAGTGGGTTACTGCTGAAACGGACCGCGTAACTAGGGTTTCCGTCTAGTAAGTTAAGTGTTGTCATTTAAATTCGAGACTTAACCCCATCAGTCTAGCATATCAAGTTGGTTAAGTGTGGTCATTCAAGTTCGTGACCTAACCCGTCTACGTGTCAAATTGGCTAAGTGTTGTCGTTCAAGTTCATGACTTAGCCCTACGAATCATCTGTCAAGTTGGTTAAGTATATTAAAGCGGTTCCTGACTTAACCCTATCAAATCATCGTGTTAAATTGGTTAAGTATATTAAAGCGGTTCATGACTTAACCCTATCAAATCATCGTGTCTAATTGGTTAAGTATATTCAAGCGGTTCATGACTTAACCCTACCAAATCATCTTGTCCAATTGGTTAAGTATATTCAAGCGGTTCATGACTTAACCCTACCAAATCATCGTGTCAAATTGGTTAAGTATATTCAAGCAGTTCATGACTTAACCCTATCAAATCATGTCTCAAGTTGTTAAGTGTTGTCTTTCATGTTCATGACTTAACCCTATCATGTTGCATTAATTCATTAATGCACCTCAACCTCTCACATTAGACCTGTTGTTGGGGTCACTGGATATGCCGGGCGGTTCCGGGCAAATTTACACCACAACTCAGTCTAACCTCGGGTTTCAAGCGCGATATGACCAACTACTCACATTGGATCCTATTGTTTGCAGCCACTGGATTTGCCAGGCGGTTCCGGGCAGATTTACACTGCAAACTCAACCCAACCTCGAGTTGGCCATTTTCATGTTCATTCTAAGTGTCATGACCATGTTCAAGTTTCATGTCAAGTTCGTGTCAAGTTTTCAAGGCAAGTTTCGTGTCAAGTCGATGTCAAGTTCGTGTCCATATCCAGGTTCAAGTTACAATAGCATTCATGTTTCAAGTTTTGCCTTTTATCAGGTTCATAATTCATGTTCATAACCAATTCATGTTTTGCCTATTCTATCCAAATCGTATTCCCATCGCACGTAAACGTGAATCGATCCATACTACAAATAAATCCAAACCTCATAATAAAGGGAATAACATCAAAACTATGATAAGCAAAAGGGACGAGCATAAAGCGATAAGAGACTAGCATTACATAACTTGAGATAATTGGTTACAACATCACTGGCATGAAGGATTTCAAATCTAGCAAGATAAGGCGATAGTCATGGTAAACGCTGACATAAAAGAATAGGCATGTAAAAGCAAGCCAAATACAAGGATAATGGATCCAGTGGTTTTGGTGTACATAATTGCGAATAAACTAAGCAAGTCACACCCTAGGTATACAATTCAACAGAATGTCAATTCGGTGCATATCATGGTTTTCAACTATGGTGTCATGGGCATGAACAATAGTCTTAGGCAATTAACCCCAACAGTCATAGGTAGAAATCTCATAGTTATGAATCATAAGCTACTCATCACAATAATCATGGATAATTATCAAAAATAGTTCTAGGCAAATAGTCATAGGCAATTAACAGTAATAGTTTCAAAGTCATGGTAATAGATACTGGCCTTATGTTCATAATCATAGATAATAATCCTCATAGTCAAGAGTCATAGGTGATTAACCACAATTGTCCTCGTCATAGTCATAGGCATAGTCTCATGTTCACAGTCATAAGCATGGTCTTATGTTCTGTCATAGGCATATGTATAGTCTTATGTTCATCTTCATAGTCATAGGCATAGGCAAAACCTTATGTCCACAGTCATAGGCATACTAAGGTTATAGTCTTGAAAGAATTTGATTTACAACATAAATAGGCCCCAAATAGAAATATTCCCACAAGTAAAGATCCAAGAATTTATGTTACAACCTAGTGTTTGAATAATAAACTAGGTCCAACAACATGAATCGACATGATTCAGTCGATAAGAAATAATCCCAAAATCATAGATTCAAGAAGAGACAAGAACAGATCCAAATAGATAATCAAGCTTAGGTCCAATTTCATTTTATTCCATGTCCATATCAAATTTAACAAGTTTCAATCTCAAAGTAACTAGAACTTACAGTGCATGGATCGAGAATTAGAAAGCAGAATTTGATTGTTGAATCTCTATTTGATCGATCGTGTTCTAATTGAAATCCCCCAATTTGCAAATCCCTAAGCGTAGTCTTGATGGAGAAAAGCAGCGCATTTTTTCTTCCTTTTTATCTTAGTATTTTGATTATCTTAGAAGCAACATAAGGACAGAAAGAAATGGTGTGGAGAAAATGAGGCTAGGGGGCTTGTTTATATAGGGTTAGGCAGACGAATCTGGTCAGAAAAAGAGTCTAAATACGCCAGGATGCATCTGGTTCAAGAAGTGGGTTCGGGAGGCAGGTCGACCCCCAGGTCGACACTAAGGTCGACCTGGTCCCTGGGAGGTCGAGACTATGGTCGACCCCCAGGTCGACCCAGTCCCTGGGCGGGAATTTTCCCGCCCAGCCTGTTCCGGGGTATGAATTCAAATTTCGAATTCGAGCTGTTTTTTATTCTGAAAATTCCTGAAACTTTGGAGGGTCATATCTCCCTCATACGGACTCCGATTCTCGCAAACTCAAACTTATTTCCAAGCGTAATTTTGAGATGAACGCAATGGCGCAACCCGTTTCCCTTGATTTTGATTTTAAAATTTAATTTTGCCTTGATTTCTTGTTTTAATATGTTATAAAAATACGGGTTGTTACACACCTCAAAACTTAAAAATAATTAATTAAAATTACTTGTATTTTTAGTATCAGTATATATATATATATATATATATATATATATATATATATATATATTGGATGATTTATCGAAGTTATCACAATTAATCTTTGAGATTTTTGGATTCTAACATTTTGGAATGCAAAAAGGTTTACCAGTTAGTAACATAAACTAGAGTATAAATAATAATAATGTAATATCCCAGAATTTTAGCGATTGAATAATTAATTAATTTAATTATTTAAGTAGTGGTTTGGGGATTTAAATGACTTGAATTCAAATATTTTGAATATTTAATTAATATAATTAGTGGAATAATATATTTATTTTTGAAATAGTCGGAAATAGGTTGAATTGACAATATTGTATGAATTGGATAATTTAAGAAATTTAATGGAGTTTAGATTCGGTTATAATAACAAATTCATTTGTAAACGACGTTTGAACTTATAGTTATAATATAATTTAAAACAAGCTCATAACGTCACGATAGTTTGTAGTTTTACGTTTTGAACTTCAAATGGATCATTATAAGTCGAATTTCTTTGAAACAAGAAACATTTGAATCTATTGAACTATACTTTTCTAATAAATGAGAAACTTTGGGATTTCGTCTTGTAGATTGTAAGTTAGGTCCAAATCAAATTTTCGGAAAGTCGTTATGGAATCATTTATAAATTATCACGATTTATTAAATGATATAAACGGGGTTTTATATAAATGAATACCCTTTTAACTTGAAGTTTGAAATATCAAGTTTAAATCCAAATTAGATTATTTTAAAGCTATATATATATTCTGTTTGAATACATACAAGAGATAAAAATATATTTTTATTAATAGATTGGGTTATTTTGGAATCGATTTATATTACATCGATTTAATATGGAATTTAAGAATAGCCAATTTTTAAATAACCTCTGTTTTCAATTAAATAAATTTTATTAAATCCGTAATGATTAATTATTGTTAGATTTTTAGTTTCGTGTCAAATATAATTATTTTGTGACCGTGCAAAATTTAAACGATATTATTTAACCGTTTTAAATTGAAATGGAAAGTTTACAAACAGACTCTGAATTCGATGAAACTAGTTCCATCGTGTACGAAATATTAAGCTATTGTAAGATTACAATTTTCATCACGAACAAATCTCGTATGCGGTAGTTTTTCCATGTTACTTTGTGTGTAAGTTGCATACAAAATTAATAATAATAAAAATCTAATCTGATTAAATTAAATTCACTAAACCTATATTTCCTATTCGACTAAAACACTGTATTCCAACAGTGCTTCATGCCTAAGTCTGAAAATTACCCTATGCTAACCTATACAAATGCACATGCTAATGTTGGAAATTTAACCTACTTTAAAGCTAATTCATTGCCTACCATATAGTACTATTAGAAGTGGCTTCGATCTCATCTTCTCATTCATCTATATATACTGAACGCAGTAGCTTCATTGACACATTTTCAACAGGGTTCATGTTGTAAGTTTTAATGGTGATCAAAAATAAGCATTTAGAACCTATACAACTCTAAAAAAATTCATATATATATATATATATATATATATGAGTCCCTTAGACGTGATCTTCAAGTAGGTGGCCTTATAATTTTGTGCAATCGAAGTTTTGGGTAGCTCGAAAATGAGCAACAGTAAGTTTGGGTTCATGTATTTGGTAATAGGATTTGTAATTCGTGCTTTGAATATTGTTTTTGAGCTTAGGAGGAGATTCAGCACTTCGTGAGAAATTTTGAGGGGATATGGAGATGATTGGGTTCAACATTTTTCCTGGTAAAGTGACGAAGGCAATGCAATGCGTTTTTATTGGAAGGTGCAGGCTTGACATAAAGGATATGGAAGGGAAGAGATTTGAAAGAGGAGGAAAAGGTGTTGGTTTCATGGAGAATTGGGTGAGTAAGGATCGAAGGAAGTTTTGAAGTGAATAACAGGATCATCAGGGTAAATGTCATATCGAGGAAGAAGAATACTATTGGAAACAGGTGGGTTTGGTTATATGGATCGATTTAAAATGTGAGGCCTAAAATAAATAGAAATTAAGTTTAGTTTAATTTAAATAGTACATTAACTTGTTAATTAAATATTTCACTCATATGATGTCAGATTGATGAATTGTTTGTCACACTAGAATCGTATGGATATAGGATACACAATGAATCTGGTTTGGAGTGATTTGGAGCTCGTTACAATTTATGTCATAATTGAACGCCTGATTGGATCCATTGATTGTTAATCGTTATTCAATGATTAACGATCAATGTGAGTAAACTCAGTAACTCTGTCCAGTTTTATAACATATTATAAAATTGATATGTGATGATTTAATGCTGTGTGATGGTTGTTTGGACGAATTGCTAATAAATTGGTTGGAATTATAGGTATAGTTGTGTATATATATATATATATATATATAAATTATTGGTTAAATATTGATTCTATTTATTATGATATCTCATACTGAAACGAAATTGACGTTATTTACGTTGATCAACATCGGTGAATGCAGGGAAACAGGTTGGAGGGATCCAACTATTTATACTGTTTGTTTTCAAATATTGTGATATATTATGTATTAAATGTTCTGTGATAAATTTTGTTATGTTGGATGCTTTAATAGTACTGGCCCTAAAATAATTGTTATTTAACTATCGTTAAAATATATCTGAATGAAATGGGAAAGAATTTGAGTTTTAAAAGGAAAAATCTATTGTTTCCAATATTGGAAATTTAATTTTGAATGGTCTAGGAAACTGTAACAACCCGAAATTTCTGAACCAATTTAAATTTTTTATTTTAGCTATTTTAATGAATTTTCAGAATTTAAAATGATTTATTCTAAATAACAACGATTAAAATTTATTTAAATCGAAGTTAGAATGTATAAATTTGTTTTAATTATAAAACGAGCCTGAAATGGCGCGGTAGTTTGAAAATTCGATTTTAAATTTCTATTGAATGTACAAGATTCAAAATAAACTGGATTTCAGTAAAACCAGAAATATTTGAATCTGTTTAACAATATCTTTGTAACGGATGTGAAAAATTCATATTTCACTTTAAAAATTGAAAGTTATGTCCAGTTTAAAATTCAAAATAGTCACTATGGGATTTACATATATATTATAATATATAGCCGTTAAAATAGCCATTTTGCAAATGACCAGTTAATTTAAACATGTTTTCGATTTTAGTTTAAAAATATCTAAATTCTAATTTTCATAATTTTTGGAATTAATATGTGAGCACAGTAAATTTAAACATGTTTTCAATTTCAGTTTAAATTTAATCGACCAGTTAAAAGGCCATTTTTCAAATGGTCTCCAAATTCGACGATATTAGTTTTGTTAGGACCGTATCGTCAAAACATAACTAGATATAATTTTTTATAATTTTTGGAGTCAGTATGTGTCCCCGGTAAATTAAAATGTGCGTTTAAATTCAATATATATTGATTTATATTTTAATTTTGATGAAAACCGATCGAAACAGTCAAATTGGCTTACGAAACATATCCCATTGTGTCCAGAATGTGGGTATTTTGCTAGGGATGATAGTTGTTAGGTTCGTTTTGGAGTTCGGGAATTAAACAAGTAGAATTGGAAATAAAATAATATTAATTAATAAAATATTTTATATAAAAAGGGCCAAAACCCCAAGCCACAAATCAGCAGCCACCTCCAATAAAAAAACCGACGTCCAGAATTTTCAGAAGGTCAATCATCAAAATACCTCAATCCATTTCGAGATTAAACCCGATTCCAAAACCAAAATCGAAGCGCAAATCAAGATCTTCAAATTTATACAAGTATGATGAATAATAATTTTGTGAAATGGGAGAATTAGATCCACCAATGTCTGCTATTCGAGGCCATTTCTAGCGCGACTGAGGTGATCGAGCGGGCCCCAATTCCGAGCGTGGTAGAAGGAAGTGGCAGCTCTGACGTGGTGGTGTCTGATCTACTTCCGGCAGCTCCTCGTGGCTGAGAAATCAAACCCTAGGATGGGAGCGTCGAGGGTTTTTTTGGGACGTGGTCCAGAATAGTACGATGAAGAGGAAACGATGGTTAATGTTAAAACATGATTAACTAGGGTAAATTAATTAATTTATATAATTAATTTCTCTTTTACTTGTCGAATGTTTAAAATATCATAATTTGGGCATACGACGTCGAAATTCGACGATTTCAGATCCATTAGGATCGTGATGGAGAGAGATTCACAACGAAACTGACTGCGTTCAATTTGGAGCTTGTTTGAATTTGGGGCAAATTCAAATCCGAATAGTTCTAAACCTCAACTAAAGACTGGCGGAGTGGAAACCAAAGTGAGAACTCTTTCTCACTTAACTATTTTTGTTATGTAATTATATCATAATTCGCAGTCGGGGCTTAACAGCTCTTGAGACTGCTTTTTGCAAATCATGGTTTATTGTTTGTTTGGATTGTCATTGATTTATATTGTTGTATGCCAAATTTTTCTGAAAACTGAAACGTATAAATTATTTATATAAAATGTATATAAAATTATCATGAAAAGAAATTGGAATAAATATTAATTTACAAGTTGGTCGGCTTGTTTATGTACACCTATTTAACTGATATTGATTGGGACGATAAGTTTTACACGTCGCCCAACTGCAGAAATAATAATCAGTATTTATTGGTTGAAACCCCACACGGGTATTGGGATGATACTTGACCTACACTAACCCCAATATTTAGTAGTATGTCAATCGATGGGTTGACAGATTGTTGAAAGCGTTATTTATTTATTTTAATGCTTATAAAGTTGTAGAATGCACTCTGGATGTTGTTTGAATGTGTGATGATTATTTATCATTATTGTTGAATACATGCGATGTACGAAATCCATATAACTAAAATTATATGGTAATTGATTGAGTCGCATTCTGATTTAGAAATAAAGAAAATTTTGAAATAACGATTATTTTAATATAATGAATATTTTAAAAGAATGAATGTTGTAATATAATGAATATTTTAAAATAATGAATATTGTAATATAAAGAATATTTTAAAATAACGAATATTTTAAAACAAAAAATATTTTAAAATAACGAATATTTTAAAATAATATTCAGTGAAGAATTAAAATATGATTTTGATGTCCGGTTTTGGATAGACACGAAAATATTGGAATATACGAAGCCGAGTAGGTAGGTATTCTTCATTTTAACCCGAATGGGTTTATCGATCGATTTTATTCATTTTATAACAAAAATTGAAATAATTAATTTCAAAATCGGATATTTTGAAAACATTATCATTTTAATATTATAATGATATGGAATATTCAGTTTTGATTTAAAATTGAAATAGAAGTTGGAATCGTTTTTAAAACGAATTTAGAAATTACGATTTGAATGGAAACTGACAATATATATATATATATATATATATATATATATATATATACACACACACATATATATACAGTGGCTTGAATAGAAACCGCCGCATAGCGACCGTTCTTGAATTTCAACCATTGACTTCAAATTGATGTAACGGGAGATCCGACCGTCGGATTCTCCTAAACATGGAACCGTTGGGTTTGTATCGAAAAGAGCTTTCCAACGAATATAAGAGATTTAAATTTGAATGATCATATTTTAAGATATGTCCAAATAAAGAAAAGGTCGCTATGGATGTAGTTCGGTTGTCATTATTGGAAACCAACTGTACGGGCCTTAATAAAATTATTAAAAATATGAAAAAATTATGTAAAATCATTATAAATGATTTGGAAAGAATTTGGATGAAAAATTCCAGTTTTGAGAAGATAAAAATATTTTTTTATAGAAATGAACTAGTTAATAACTAAAAATCCAATTATTTTTAAATAAATAAATTGGATTGAAAAAAGGGTTTTAAAATAACCATAATTTTCCAATGAATATATTGGAATGGATGTGGAATGGAAATAGTCTTCGGAATATTTCGACATTGGATTCCGTGATTATACGGATATTGTTGAGGAATTTGGAAGATATATATATATCGTTATTCCCAATAAGATATTTGTTGGTTCCAGAATTTGATATTGAATATAAGCCGATAATTTCTATTTAGAGCCTTGTATTTAATATCAAATTGGATTTTGGTTTCGTCGTGAATGGTGTCTTTAATAACACCGTTCTTAAACCCCGATGAGAAAAGAATAAATCTTTTAATTAAGATTTAGGGAAATTTATTAATTAATTAATATTTAATTGGAATTGAATTGGAATGGGATTTTGGGTTTATCGTGAACGGTATTTTAAATAACATTTGTTCTTTAACCCAATTAACAACGAAGAGATGATTTGGAATTTATAAATCTTTTTTTTAAGATTTAATGGGACTTTTCCAAAGTAAAGTTTCCCAATTTAATATATTAAATTGGAAGTGAATGGAATTCGATTTGGTAATAATCGATATGAGCTTCTATAATGGAAGACTGGTACTATATATGGAATTTAAAAGGCTTGGCCGTTATTCCATTTATATTATTACTCTGATACGGAAATTTATATCAATTATATATATTGTTCTATTTTCCGTGAAGATTCCATAATTAATGGAATATGATTTTGGGGTTTATTGTGAATGGTGTTTTAAATGACATTGGTTCTTTAACCCGGTAAATGACATGATTAATTTTCCTAAAAGTGAATAATCATTAAGTAATGATTTTTGAGATTAAAACTGAACTGGAGTTATAATGAATCTTTAATTAGATGGAAATGTGAATGAGGTAATTAAATTTACCGAATTCAAGAAATGTTCGAGAATGGAGTACCACCAGTTTTACTCCATGCGATAGTTAAATCTTTAATTAGATTTGAACGTGAAATGGTAATTAAATTTGTCGATACCACCATGGGTGTTAGAAATAGGGGTACAACCAGTTTTGCTCCATGGGATGAATAGGTTGGGATTGGAAAATAAAATAAATGGTTACTTCGGTAAGGCTCTATAACCCCGTAACAACCCGGATTTTCAGAACCAATTTAAAAAATTTTATTTTGCCTATTTTAATGGATTTTGAATATTTAAAATGATTTATTTTAGATAATAACGACTAAAAATTTATCTAAATCGAAGTTAGAAAATATATATTTTATTTAAATATAAAACGAGCCTGAAATAGCGCGGTAATTTAGAAATTCGATTTTAAATTTCAAATGAACATGTAGAATTCAATATAAACTGGATTTCTGTGAAACAAGAAATATTTGGATCTGTTTAATTATATCTTTCTAACGAAATTGAGATTTCATAATATGAATTGAATGTTATGTCCAGTTTAAAATTTAAAATAGTCGTTATGGAATTTAGTTATATTTTATATTAAATATAGCCCTTAAAAATAGCCATTCTACAAACGACCTCCGTTTTAGATTAAATCACTTTTGTTGGATCCAGAATGTCAATTTATTTTTAGGTTTCAAAATTCATAATTTTGGAATTAATATGTGAGCGTGGTAAACTTAAACACGTTTGGTAATTTCAGTTTGAATTTAATCGACAGGGAAAATGGCTATTTTTCAAACGGCCTCCAAATTCGACGAAATTAATTTTGTTAGGACCGTATCATCAAAACATAGCTAGATTTAATTTTTTTCATTATTTTTGAAGTCAGTATATGGCCTCGGTAAATTAAAATGTACGTTCAAATTCAATATCGGTCGTTGTGTTAATTTATATTTTAATTCTGATAAAAACTGATCAAAACAACCGAATTAGCTTACGAAACACATCCCATTGTGTTCGGAATGGGGGTATTTGCTTAGGAATGATAGTCGTTGTGACGGCCCGCCCCGCACCAACGACATTTACTCCAAAGGTGCGCTGTACACATGTCCAGTTAGCACGGAACGGGTCGCCGGAAGTAAAAAGAAGAAGGAAATGAACTAACAAAGAACCTGTATAATGTCTCACAGCGCATAGAACAAAATATAATAATAACATACTTGACATAAAACAGGAGAGACAGTGCATAAGCTGAAAACCAAAACTAAACATCATAGCAGCGGAAATCCAAAATACAGCTTATTACAACTTTCAAACTGTCTCAAAGCAAAAGCAAGAAAAAGGAGGTACACTACTAATGCCCAAGTAGCGACCACCAATGACACAGGGAGAATGTGTGTATATATATATATCATACGTGGAAGCCTCCTGCCCGCCTCCGAATCAGCTACTCGCGCATCACCAGCTAACCTGTCTCTAGTCTGCTCATGTGAGCACCCAGAGTAATAAGAGGAGACATAAAACTCTGGGTCAGACATAAAGCCTAGTATGAGCGATAAGCATCTAAAGTGAACAATAACAGGTAGACTAAAACATACCTGAACCTTGACCTGCAACCAAAGAGTTAGCACTACATACTGTACAACGCTCTAATGTGCCATATCAAACAGTGTAAAGATACGGAGGTGGGGGAGGTGTGCATGTCATAGTGATGGCAAACAATCAAACATAACATCCATCCTCACATCTCTCACTCAGTGCGTAAAGCATACGATATTCACCACTTCGATCACCCACCCTTGCTACGATCACTTTGCCCCATGAAGTCATGAATGTCTTCACTGCACTGATAACGTAGCCACTAATCCTTCGCTATGTCCACTTGCCCCATGGAGTTATTCACCCCATCTGCGCTGGCTCATAGCCTTACCAATCCTTACTATGTCCACTTGCCCCATGGAGTTATTCACCCCATCTGCGCTGCCTCATAGTCTTACTAATCCTTTACTATGTCCACTTGCCCCATGGAGTTATTCACCCCATCTGCGCTGGCTCATAGTCTTACTACGCATCACCTTGCCCCTCAAGTCATAATGACTCTACTGCACTGATAACGTAGTCTTGCTACCATCACCTTGCCCCTCGAGTCGCAATGACTCTACTGCACTGATAAGTAGCCCATCATTCATTTTCAGTGGTGAATCGAAGTTATGAACGTCGACAACTCCTTAGCACACGTCCCGCAGCAAAGTCCAACCATGAAGTGAACTCATCGGTTCCCAACTGGATCCTGAGCTCTAACTTCCCATATTGGACTACCTTTGCATCTCGGGTTATTGGTCAATACTGGGTCGGGTCGGGTTCCTCCTCAAGCCGTCGGTTCGGGTCGGGTGTCCTCCATCGGGTCGGGTCGGGTCTTCTTCTGGTACGGTTTGGGTCGAGTCCACTCCATCGCGTCGGTTCGGGTCGGGTGTCCCACTTCGGTTCGGGTCGGGTGCCATCACCTATCCAATTCGTGCTTCCGCTCCGATCCGCTCTCTCATTCTTCACGTGCTCCGATCTGATCCCTTCTCCTTTATCCGATCCGATCCCAGTTCAGTTAGCGTGGCCTTCCTTTTTGCCAATTTTCTTAAGTGTCAGGTTCCGATCCGATCGAATCCCTTGCCCAGTTCAACATATCCGATCCGAGCCCTCATATCCGATCCGATCTGATCCTGCACTGTTTCCTGAAGCTTTTCCAGCAAGTGTTTACGCCATTCGACGACGTTTTCGACCATTCTAACTATTGAAATCAATCACAAAGCATATCATACAGTCATAGCAACATGCATAATCAACCACAAACATCAAAACATCAATATGATAGGTTAAAATGGATCAAACATACCCAAAACCCCATATTCCCCCTTAAGCATGTTTAGGTGAAACTAATGATAGGATTAGCAGAACTTAACCAAATTAACCCAAATTCATATCAGAGGTATAAAACATCATTTAGGAATTTATGAACATTTTTCCAGAATTTTATCATGTTTAAATTCGCTAATTAACACTAATTACCCTTAACTAGCCATAATTAGTGTAAAACTATGCAAATCACTCACCTTAGCCACAAATAAACTAAGATCTGAAATAAAGCTCTGATTTGATGTGAATCCCAATCCTAAACAGCAGCTCCAATGTTGCTTTGTTGTAGATCTTCCTTGATTAGAGGATGCTAAGCTTAATCCTTGACCAAAAGATGATTTGGAGGTGATTTAGAGGTTGGAGGCCATTTTTAGGGTTCCTTGGTGATAAGTGGAGGCTAGAAAACTGAAATGGAATGATTCTCTATCTCATTTCAGCCTCCCCATAACCCTAATCCCGAAATGGGTTATGGGCCTACTCACTAATCACCCGATTTGGCCCGGTTAAGCAGTTTTTTCACCCTCCAAACCTTATTTCAGCCATATCTCCCAAACGGTAAGTCCGTTTGACTATTATGACCACTCTACGGAAAGGTAAACTATTAAACGAATCCAATGGAAGTGGTTTCAGGTCAAAATTCCTTTCCAATCAAAAGTTATGGCCAAAACAAGATCAACTAGGGGCAAAATGGTCATTTAAAAATCGATAAAAATCATAAGCATGGGAAATGACTTTAACGGATGTTTCCCAAAGTTACATGACCATACGACTTCATACGGGAAAGAAATAAATATTCTACGATCCCCCAATGCGTAGAATACGGGTCGTTACACTCTCCCCCCCTTAAGAAATTTCGCCCCCGAAATTCCCTAATCAAAACACACACAAAGGTCCCGCATGCCTATCAATCATAAAACAACAATCAAACATGCAAACAAGCAAAACAAATCTACCCTAGCATGCGGAAAACTAAATTGCAATGTAAATCTTACCAGGCAAAGAGTTCTGGATATGCCTTCCTAATGCCCTCCTCTGTCTCCCAAGTACAATCATTCTCGTCCTCGCCCCACTGAACCTTGACTAGCTTCACCGTCTTCCTTCGAAGTTGCTTCGTATCGTGCCCCACAATACGAATCGGCTTGCGGTTCCCAACCACCTCGGGTTCTACTTCGAAGTCCTCTAACTGATCAGGTGAAATTGTCATATCTGAGTCATGAACGAACTTCCTTAATTGGGAAACATGAAATACATTGTGAACTCCCGCCATCTTCTCTGGTAAGCTAACTCTATATGCCAAATTCCCGACTAATTCAAGAACAGGGAATGAGCCAACAAATCTTGGTGCCAACTTGCCTCTCCTGCCAAATCGAATCACGCTCTTTAACGGAGAGATCTTGATAAACACCAAGTCACTAATGGAGAATTTCAAGTCTCTTCTCCTCTTATCAGCATAACTCTTCTGCCTATCTTGGGCAGCTTTCATTCGTTGTTGAATGATCTTAATCTTATCCTAAGTTTCTCTCACCACATCTGGTCCAAGCATAAACTTCTCGCCAGTCTCTATCCAACATGATGGTGAGTTGCACGGTCTTCCGTACAAAGCTTCATATGGAGCCATACCGATACTGGATTGGTAGCTATTATTATATGCAAACTCTACTAGATGCAAATGGTCATCCCATGATCCACCAAAATCCAATATACAAGCTCTCAAGAGATCTTCCAATATACTATTCACCCTCTCTGTCTGACCGTCGGTCTGAGGATGATATGCGGTACTGAGATGTAATCCTGACCCTAGAGCCTCTTGTAAGCTCTTCCAAAACCCACTAGTGAACAACGGGTCTCGGTCACTCACAATGCTTTTGGGTACTCTATGAAATCTCACTACCCACTTCATATACAATTCTGCCAACTTGGCTGCCGTTCTGGTCGATTTGACTGGTATAAATCTTGCACTTTTAGTCAATCGATCCACAATTACCCAAATGCTATCATATCCCGATCTAGTCCTTGGTAAACCATCGATGAAATCCATCGAGACTTGCTCCCATTTCCATTCGGGAATTTCTAATGGTTGCAACAAACCACTAGGCTTCTTTTGCTCGGCTTTAACTAGCTGGCAATTCATGCATTTGGATATAAACTTCCCAACGTCTCTTTTCATCCCTTCCTAGTTGTAAGTCTGCTTCATGTCTCGATACATTTTATTACCACCGGGATGTATAGTCAGTTTTGAGTGATGACATTCTCTAAGCACTTCATCTCTCAAACCATTCACGTCGGGCACAACTAGTCTTCCACTCTTTCGAAGCCATCCATCTCGATCAAGCCCATGCACATTCATCTCCTCACTGTCGATGTTCATCTCTAATTTGGAGATGATTTCCAATAGATTAGGATCGTCTCTCTGGCTGGAACCAATCCGCTCTATCAAAGTGGGTCTGATCGTCAAACTAGCTAGCATGACTGGATCCAATTCGTACCTTGGTCTGAAATCAAACCCCGCGATATACTCCAGTTGCTTCCACTCAAGAAGCATTGCCCCTAAGCTGGCATGTCTCCTACTCAAGGAATCGGCTACCGCATTACCTTTCCCAGGTGTGTATGCGATATCAAAATCATACGAAGCCAAGAACTCTAACCATCTCTGCTGGCGGAGATTCAGATCTTTCTGGGAGAAGAGATATTTTAACGATTTATGATCGGTAAACAACTCAAATCTTTCTCCCAAGAGATAATGTCTCCACATCTTCAGCGCAAACACAATCGCTGCTAATTCCAAATCATGGGTAGGATACTTCTTCTCATGCGGCTTTAGCTGTCGACTAGCATAAGCTACAACCCTACCTCCTTGCATCAATACAGCACCCAGTCCGGTACCACAAGCATCCGTGTATACCGTCATCTCTTCATTCCCTTTAGGAATGACTAACACAGGCGCACGCGTCAACTTCTCCTTTAGACTCTTGAAGGCATCCTCACACACTCCGTCCCAGACGAAGGACTGATTCTTCTTAGTCAATTGAGTCAACGGTGCTGCTATCTTGGAGAAGTCCTGGATAAACTTACGATAATATCCAGCTAATCCCAAGAAACTTCTTACATCTGTTGCATTCTTGGGTGTAGGCCAATCCTGTACCGTAGCCACCTTTGCAGGGTCCACGGCAATACCACTCTCGGAAACAACATGACCCAAGAATCTCACTTCCCTTCTCCAAAAATGACACTTAGAGAATTTCGCTTTCAACTGGTGTTTCCTCAACTCCTCCATCACTATCCTCAAGTGTCCCTTGTGTTCCTCCTCTGTCCTTGAGTAAACAAGGATATCATCCACGAACACAAGAACAAACTTATTCAATTGATCTCTGAATACTCAATTCATAAGATCCAAAAAATAGGCTGGTGCATTGGTCAACCCAAATGGCATGACCAACCACTCATAAAATCCAGACGGCGTCCTAAATGCCGTTTTCGGAACACTCTCATCCACTACTCGAAGCTGATGAAATCCTGTCGCGAGGTCCAACTGGGAGAACACTCTTGCTCCTTCCAGTTGATCAAACAAATCATCTATCCGCGGTAGAGGATACTTATTCTTCCTCGTTACCTTATTCAACTCGCGATAGTCCACACACAAACGAAGGGAACCATCTGCCTTAGTGGAAAACACAACTGGTGCTCCCCACTCGGAGACACTCCTTCTAATAAATCCCTTCTTCAAAAGATTGCTGACTTGCATCCCAAGCTCTCGCTGCTCCCTTGGTGCCATACGATGAAGTGGCATCACTATAGGTCTGGCATCTTTCACTAAATCAATACGGAACTCAATCTCTCGGTGTGGTGGAAGCCCGGTCACCTCCTCGA
Organism: Allium sativum; assembly: GCA_030737875.1. Taxonomy (NCBI): domain Eukaryota; kingdom Viridiplantae; phylum Streptophyta; class Magnoliopsida; order Asparagales; family Amaryllidaceae; genus Allium; species Allium sativum. The sequence continues at coordinate 5,946,495 of CM060926.1, read as the reverse complement.
AGACGTCCGTATACAGGCCAACCACGGGCACATCTGACAACTCATCCTGCGGGATGTCGAGGGAATTTACAAAACTAGCCATAACCCCATCACTAGGTAGACTACCAAACACTACCCTCCGCCCATCATCCGCCCTCACTGTCACCAAAAAGCCCTCACAGTCTACAACCACCCCGTATCTTTGGAGCCAATCGACTCCCAATATAATGCCATACCCAGTAAAGCCCAAAACAAAGCAATCACATACAAACATACATCCATGACTCGATAAGACCAAATTCCTGCAAATCATACTAAGGCTAGTCGAACCACCAATCGGGTTCGTCACAACCAATGGTCTATCGACTATCTTGGGTTCCAGTCCCAACCTATCTACCAGGTCACTAGATATGAAGGAACGGGAAGCCCCAGTATCAAACAAAACTCGAAGTGGTACATCATAAATAGAAAGCATACCTTGAATAACAACATTCTTTCCTTTCTCCACCGCAGTTGGGGCATTCGACGAAGAAGGAACAACATCAATAGCATATGCTTTCACAATCTGCTTCTCCTTAAGAGGTTGCGGACACTTATCCTTGAAATGTCCCATTTGACCACAGTTGAAGCACTTCTTATCCGCTGGCTTGGCCCGACAATCTTTAGCATAATGGCCCTTCTTACCACAGCTGAAGCACTCAACATCCTTCTTGCTCTTTTTCTGGCCACCTTTACATTGGTCCTGCTTCCTCTTATTCTGAGAGTTATTCTTGCCTCCACCGCATGCTTGCGGCTTTGGCCCTTCTGCAGATGCAGCCTCAGTCTTTGACTTAGGGTAAAGACTCTCTGATCTCAAAGCTTTCCCCACAATCGATTCAAAAGTCTCATCGATGTGGTTGATAATCCTTTCCCCCAAGTATCCATTCAAGCCAGTAATAAACTTCTCATTCTTCTTCTCAGGAGTGTCGATAAGAGACAGTCCATACTTCGACAAAGTGTCGAACTCGGCAATATAGTCAGAAACTGCCCTCCCATTCTGCTTGAGTTCCAAGAACCTCTTGAACAACACTGACTTCTGGGCAGCTGGAATAAACTTCTTGCTAAAGCGAGCCTTGAACTGGACCCAAGTAACCTGATCCTCTGGAGTAGCTGTTCTAATGGCATTCCACCAATTCATCGCTCGCCCTTGCAGCTGACGAGACGTTAGCCTTCTCTTCATCGCATCTCCAAGACCCAAGTCATCAAAGATACGATCACAGCTATCCATCCAATCTTGAACATCTGTGGCCGACTCCGTCCCATGGAACGGCTTCCCACCAAGGTTAGTGTAATCCTTGCACAACTTGGCGAAATCGGCCCTAGGCGCCTGCACTACTGGGCCAACACCAACTCCGGGATTGGGAGCTACCCCTTGCACTTCTCTAAGCATGTCTCTCATGAGGTCAGTAAACATCGCCCTCATGTCAGCAGCATTCCCATGGTTGGTCCCTCTACCAGCACCCCTCGTGTCTCGACTCATTGTCAATCTGAAAAAGGGAAACGATTAACGACCCCATAGTGGTGCTAGTGCAGTGCGACTTCATCCTTATACTCCTAATAGTATGTTTATATATAGCTTTTGAAAACCAAAGTAATTACAAATACGCTCTCTCATATATGTACTATCTCAATGTACTATCTCTTCCTAGTGTCTTTCCCTAGGTTAACTACACAACCTAGAGCTCTGATACCAAGTGTGACGGCCCGCCCCGCACCAACCGACATTTACTCCAAAGGTGCGCGGTACACATGTCCAGTTAGCACGGAACGGGTCGCCGGAAGGAAAAAGAAGAAGGAAATGAACTAACAAAGAACCTGTAGAATGTCTCACAGCGCATAGAACAAAATATAATAATAACATGCTTGACATAAAACAGAAGAGACAATGCATAAGCTGAAAACCAAACTAAACATCATAGCAGTGGAAATCCAAAATACAGCTTATTACAACTTTCAAACTGTCTCAAAGCAAAAGCAAGATAAAGGAGGTACACTACTAATGCCCAAGTAGCGACCACCAACGACACAGGGAGAATGTGTGTATATATATATCATACGTGGAAACCTCCTGCCCGCCTCCGAATCAGCTACTCGCACATCACCAGCTAACCTGTCTCTAGTCTGCTCGTGTGAGCACCCAGAGTAATAAGAGGAGACATAAAACTCTGGGTCAGACATAAAGCCTGGTATGAGCAATAAGCATCTAAAGTGAACAATAACAGGTAGACTAAAACATACCTGAACCTGGACCTGCAACCAAAGAGTTAGCACTACATACTGTACAACACTCTAAGGTGCCATATCAAACAGTGTAAAGATACGGAGGTGGGGGAGGTGTGCATGTCATAGTGATGGCAAAAAATCAAACATAGCATCCATCCTCACATCTCTCACTCAGTGCGTAAAGCATACGATATTCACCACTTCGATCACCCACCCTTGCTACGATCACTTTGCCCCATGAAGTCATGAATGGCTTCACTGCACTGAAAACGTAGCCACTAATCCTTCGCTATGTCCACTTGCCCCATGGAGTTATTCACCCTATCTACGCTGGCTCATAGCCTTACCAATCCTCACTATGTCCACTTGCCCCATGGAGTTATTCACTCCATCTGCGCTGGTTCATAGTCTTACTAATCCTTTACTATGTCCACTTGCCCCATAGAGTTATTCACTCCATCTGCGCTGGGTCATAGTCTTACTACGCATCACCTTGCCCCTCAAGTCATAATGACTCTACTGCACTGATAACGTAGTCTTGCTACCATCACCTTGCCCCTCGAGTCACAATGACTCTACTACACTGATAAGTAGCCCATCATTCATTTTCAGTGGTGAATCGAAGTTATGAACGTTGACAACTCCTTAGCACACGTCCCGCAACAAAGTCCAGCCATGAAGTGAACTCATCGGTTCCCAACTGGATCCTGAGCTCTAACTTCCCATATTGGACTACCTTTGCATCTCGGGTTATTGGTCAATACTGGGTCGGGTCGAGTTCCTCCTCAAGCCGTCGGTTCGGGTCGGGTGTCCTCCATCGGGTCGGGTCGGGTCTTCTTCTAGTACGGTTCGGGTCGAGTCCACTCCATCGCGTCGGTTCGGGTCGGGTGTCCCACTTCGGTTCCGGTCGGGTGCCATCCCCTATCCAATTCGTGCTTCCGCTCCGATCCGCTCCCTCATTCTTCACGTTCTCCGATCCGATCCCTCCTTCTTTATCCGATCCGATCCCTTCTCCTTTATCCGATCCGATCCCAGTTCAGTTAGCGTGGCCTTCCTTTTTTCCAATTTTCTTAAGTGTTAGGTTCCGATCCGATCGAATCCCTTGCCCAGTTCAACATATCCGATCCTAGCCCTCATATCCGATCCGATCCGATCAGATCCTGCACTGTTTCCTGAAGCTTTTCCAGCAAGTGTTTACGCCATTCGACGACGTTTTCGACCATTCTAACTATTGAAATCAATCACAAAGCATATCATACAGTCATAGCAACATGCATAATCAACGACAAACATCAAAACATCAATATGATAGGTTAAAATGGATCAAACATACCCAAAACCCCATATTTCCCCTTAAGCATGTTTAGGTGAAACTAATGATAGGATTAGCAGAACTTAACCAAATTAACCCAAATTCATATCCGAGGTATAAAACATCATTTAGGAATTTATGAACATTTTCCCAGAATTTTATCATGTTTAAATTCGCTAATTAACACTAATTACCCTTAACTAGCCATAATTAGTGTAAAACTATGCAAATCACTCACCTTAGCCACAAATAAACCAAGATCTGAAATAAAGCTCTGATTTGATGTGAATCCCAATGCTAAACAGCAGCCCCTATGTTGCTTTGGGGTAGATCTTCCTTGATTAGAGGTTGCTAAGCTTAATCCTTGACCAAAAGATGATTTGGAGGTGATTTAGAGGTTGGAGGCCATTTTTAGGGTTCCTTGGTGATAAGTGGAGGCTAGAAAACTAAAATGGAATGATTCTCTATCTTATTTCAGCCTCCCCATAACCCTAATCCCGAAATGGGTTATGGGCCTACTCACTAATCACCCGATTTGGCCCGGTTAAGCAGTTTTTCACCCTCCAAACCTTATTTCAGCCATATCTCCCAAACGGTAAGTCCGTTTGACTAATATGACCACTCTACGGAAAGGTAAACCATCAAACGAATCCAATGGAAGTGGTTTCAGGTCAAAATTCCTTTCCTATCAAAAGTTATGGCCAAAACAAGATCAACTAGGGGAAAAATGGTCATTTAAAAATCGACAAAAATCATAAGCATGGGAAATGACTCTAACGGATGTTTCCCAAAGTTACATGACCATACGACTTCATACGAGAAAGAAATAATTATTCTACGATCCCCCGATGCGTAGAATGTGGGTCGTTACAGTCGTTGGGGTTCGTTTGGGGTTCGGACACGAAACTTCACTTTTTAGAATAAAAGTATTAAAATATTAATTAATAAAGGGCTATAAATACTCATTTTCTGCCCAATACCCTCTCCACAAAACCCTAACCGCCACTTATTCAATCAGTGGCCAGAAATTTCGAAATTGGATTCATTAACCTTTCCCAATCCACAAAGAATTATTCAAAACTTATAACACGAAACTTGTAGAGCTTCTTATGCTCTTCAAATCTATACGCATAAGATCATGTTTTGGGTTTTATTTTGCATGAATTTTGATCCTCAATGGGCTGCGTTCGACTGTGTTTTTATGGCCAAGAAGGAGCTCGAATTCAAAGCTACTCATGGAGAAGGAGGAGAAAGAAAGGAGATTCGAGGTGATGTATTTTGATCGGTGCCGGGAGGAGCAGATGGTGGTGCGATTTGAGAGGGAGGCAGCATGATTTTTCGTTCGTGCGTTTACCTGGAGCGTATATGTAACACCCCACCTCCGCTAGGGTCACTCACAAAGGGCACTAGTTTTGGAGGGGCGTTATCGTGGTAAACAAACACAGAAATACTACAAGACAGAACATAGATAAAACAACGAAAGGATCAAAAGATAAATTTCATTACTTTAAAAAAGAATCTAAACCTTTTACATCCAAATTACCAAATAGCCAAAGTCATTATTTTCCATTACAACAAATTCTATCATGCATAAATAAAGAAGCATAAACTTAAAACAATAAAAGTAGCTTAATTCCCCAAGGTAGCAGAAATGCAGCCATATCATAGCTCAAGATCAAACCGTACATGGGCTGAACCGAAAGCAAATGAAATCCAAGCTAAGTGCTAGAGTTCCCTCCCTGAGAACCTTGGGGGGGGGGGGAGGGGAAACGAAAGAAAGGAGGCGAATGAAAACAGGTCAATCATAAAGACTGGTAAGTCCTAGTGACTTTCAGCATAAAAACAGGTAAAGGTAACATGACATGTATAAACTGAAAGTAAACGTAAGGATGCTGTCAAGATGGGGAAGATGGACTAAGATAACATAATAAATCAAGTATAGCATCGCATGTTCAAGGTCCGTTGCACCAATTGTACTAGTATCCCAAAACCATGTCTTATATTAACCATGAAATGATCCCTTGGCCCAATATCATGAAATGACCCATTACTAGGTCCAACGGAATGATCCACTAATCGACCGGCTCCCTACAAGTTCTAACTCGTCGTGTGTCTGTGTCATACGGCCCTATCACGAGTGTAGTCACCTGTGCTCGGTCCACCATAGGGTGTATCAAGACCTAGGGTGCCAACCACCGACACGAATCAAGCATGCACAGGTAAACCTACTGATGCCCAATGCCTGCTTTTTCAACTCCGGACTACGTGCACGACCATAGTCCGCCTGAACCTACACTAGCGCACCAACTAAGCTGTCATTCTGGTCTCTTACAATCAGCCCATTAATCGTGCCCCACCCTGCCTAGTTCCAGGGTACCATGATACATCTAGTGGTTTACTGCTGAAATGGACCGTGTAACTAGGGTTTCCGTCAAATAGGTTAAGTGTTGTCATTTAAATTCGTGACTTAACCCTTATCAGTCTAGCATGTCAAGTTGGTTAAGTGTTGTCTTTCATGTTCATGACTTAACCCTATCATGTGGCATTAATTCATTAATGTACCCCAACCTCTCACATCAGACTTGTTGTTGTGGTCACTGGATATGCCGGGCGGTTCCAGGCAGATCACACCACAACTCAGTCTGACATCGGGTTTCAAGCGCGATATGACCAACTACCCACATTGGATCCTATTGTTTGTAGTAACTGGATTTGCTGGGCGGTTCCAGGCAAAATTACTCTGCAAACTCAACCCAACCTTGAGTTGGCCATTTTCAAGTTCATTCTAGTGTCATGTCCATGTTCAAATTTCATATCAAGTTCGTGTCAAGTCTCAAGGCAAGTTTCATGTCCATATCCAGATTCAAGTTATAACAATGTTCATGTTTCAATTTATGCCTATTATCAAGTTCATGATTCATGTTCATAACCAATTCATGTTTTGCCTAATCTACCCAAATCGTATTCCCATCGTATGTAAATGTAAATCGATCTATATTACAAGTAAATCCTAATCCCGAAATAAAGGGAATAACATCAAAACTATGATAGGCAAAAAGGAAGAGAATAAAGTGATAAAAGGGATTACAAGTCTAGCATGATATAACTTGAGATAATTGGTTACAACATCACTGGCATATGGAATAATAGCCTCAAAACATTTGGACTTCAAATCTAGTATGATAAGGTGATAGTCATGATAAAAGTTGACATAAGGTGATAGTCCCAAACTTGTGAATAATAACTGATTCAACATCACAAGCATGATAATATTATGGACATGAAAGGATTCGATTTACAACATGAATAGGCCCAAATTAATCTCATTGCAATATTCCCAAAAGTCAAGATCCAAGATGAACAAGAATAGATATGAATCAATTATCATACATAGATCCAATTCCAATTTATAACATGAATAGGACCAAATTAATTCTCATAGCAATATTCCAAAAAGTCAAGATCCAAGATAAACAAGAACATATATGAATCAATAGATCCAATTCCAATTCATAACATGAATAGGCCCAAATTAATCTCATAGCAATATTCCCAAAAGTCAAGATCCAAGATGAATCAGAATAGATAAGAATCAATTATCACACATAGATCCAATTCCAATTTATAACGTGTCCACATTCAGTTTATAGTTTTTATCTAAAAGTAACATCGACTTACAGATCGTGGTCTAAGAAATTGGGATGCAGAAGTAGAATCTAAAAACTAGTCGTCGATTTGTTGAAACGTTGAATCTTGATTTGATTGTAGAAGAAAATCCCCAATATGCAATTCCTAGCCGTAGTCTTCAAGAAATAATCTTCGCGTTTTTATTTAATTTATCTTAATGTAATTTAGAGGAAGAAGAAGAAGCCATATCCATCAAGAATTTGTGCAGCATAAGGTTAGAGAAGAATGGTGTAAAGAGAATAAGGCTAGGAGGCTGTTTATATAGGATTAGGCGGACGAATCTAGATAGAAAACAAGACCAGGTACATCAGAAAGAACCCAGTCTCAAAACTGGGCTTCAGCACCAGTTCGACCCCCAGGTCGGCCATAGGGTCGACCTGGTCCCTGGGAGGTCGACCATAGTGTCGACCCCCAGGTCGACCTGGTCCTGGGCGGGATAATTCCCGCCCAGCCTACACTGGGTTTTGAATCTGAAATTCGAATTCGAATTTCGAGCTGTTTTTGATTCTGAATTTTGTTTGAAACTTTGGAGGGTCATATCTCCCTCATACAGATTCCGATTTTCGAAAACTCGAACTCGATTCCAAGCAGAATTTCGAGACGAACGCAATGGCACAACCCATTTCCCCAGATGCTTAATTTAAAATTTAATTCTGCCTTGATTTATGGTTTTTAACATGTTATTAAAATTCGGGTTGTTACAGTATACGAGAGGAAGAGAAAGAGAGATTAGGCGGAGAGAGAGAATGTAATTAATTATTTAATTATTATTTTAATTTATGTAAGCAATGTTTAAAATGTCGATATCATTTTCATACGAGATCGAAATCCGATGATTTCATTTGCGTTGCGGTCGCGACAGCGAACACTACAACATGGAATTGACTAAAACAGAAATGGAACTAGTATAGATTTGAGGCAAATTTAAACCCGAACCGTATCAAAATCATCCATGAAAGACTGATGGAGTGGAAACCAATGTGAGAACTTCTCACTAAAATTCTTGTACAATTATTTATTTTATAACTGCATATATGAACTACAAGTATTGATATTTATTAGTTTTTAATTATCACAAATGTTGTACGGTGCCTGTTAGCTCACCTCCCTCATTCACAGACCATGGACGATTTACTTGATTGTATTGTGTTGTGATTATGATGTGAAATGGAGTAAATAAAAACATATATGTGATGAGAATTATATATATATATGCGATGTGAATAAAATATATATATGAAATGTGAATAATATATATATATATATATATATATGCGATGTGAATAAAATATATATGCGATGTGAATAAAATATATATACCTTGTATAAATTATATAGGCGATAAATAAAATGATCATGTAACGAAATAAATATTTGTTCGCTAAAAAATATTATTTTTGGCTTATATATGCGATATATAAAATGGTTAGGTAATGAAATAAATACTTCTTCACTAAAAATATTATTTTTAGCTTATATATGCAACATATATTGGTCATGTAATGAAATAAATATTTGTTCTCTAAAAATATTATTTTTAGCTTACATAGGCGATGAATAAAATTGTTATGTAATGGAAAAATTATCGGATTGTCAAAAATATATTTTTTAACAAATATATGCATGGTAAAAATAGTCATGCAATGGAATATTCAATTTTGATTTAAAATTGAAAATGAAGTTGAAATCGTTTTAAAACGAATTTATAAATGGTTTGTAAAATACGTTTTAAATGGAAATCGAATATTATATATATATATAATGGCCTGAATAGAACGCGTCGCGCAGCGACTGTTCGCGAATTTCGACCATTAACTTCAAATTGACGTAATGGAAGATTAATGAATGGTGTCTTAAATAACCCCGTTCTTAAACCCAGTTGAGAAAGGAATAAATCTTTTAATTAAGATTAATGAAGCTTTTCGATTATATTTATAAATTGGAATTAAATGGAAGATGGTTTTGGGGTTTATAATGAACAATGTTTTGAATAACATTTGTTCTTTAACCCAATTAACAACGAAGAGATGATTTGGAATTTATAAATCTTTTTATTAAGATCAATGGAATTTTCCAAAGTAAAGTTTTCCAATTTAAAATATTAAACTGGAATTGAATGGAATTCGATTTGGTAATAATCGAGATGAGCTTCTATAAAGGAAGACTGTTACTATATATGGAATTTAAAAGGCTTTGTCGTTATTCCATTTATAGAATTGATTTGATACAGACATTTATATTGATTATACACTTATGATTTCCATGAAGATTCCATAGTTAATGGAGGATGATTTTGGGTCTATCGTGAACTGTGTTTCAAGTGACATTGGTTCTTTAACCCAAGTAAAAGCATGATTAATTTTCCTAAAGTTGAACAATCATTAAGTAATGATTTTTGAGATTGAAACGAAGAAGATTTTTAATAAATCTTTAATTAGATGTGAATGAATGAATGGTGATTCAATTTATCAAAACATGAAATGTGATATAAACTAAATACACTTGGTTGTTGATATTGATTGTGATTGATTGACCATTTGGATTGTGCTCGACCAGTTTATGAGCAAAATATGCTTTTACATTTAGCATTGGGTTGGGTAGAAAGATTGGTATGCTAACATCTTGTGAAACACTTCACGATTTAACTATGAGATGTGTAGCGATGTTGTTGAGTTCATTTCAAATTTAATAAATGATTTTTGAAATTATATTTTCTTAAGTGAAAAGAAATGTATTCCCGATTTTGGACAGGGAATGTTTTATAAAAAAGAAAGGATTCCGAGGGCTAAACCCGATGTTGTCGAAATGATTTCGAAATGTATTATGTTTTTGACATTGTGGTTCATCACATAACCGATTAGTTGCTATTGATGATGTATCTGTTTGGTTGTGGAGAATTTATTCTCTTGCTTAACATCCTTCTTTGAGACGTACGAGCTCAAAGGTTATGTGATTAATAGTGACTGATCATATGTGTGAATTGCTAATGTAAAGTACTATATTTTGGAAAGTACTTGTGATTATTATGTTGTGAAATGATTTTCCCTACTTCGGGATATGAAATAATTTAGTATGTGGCTAAAGATTCGGGTAACCCATGTGACTAAAAGTATGGGTGTTATAGCCTTAAATGGCTTTGAGCGTTGTATGCTTCCATGCGTGGGAGGTGCATCGTCAGTGTAGCCTGCTCCATCGTGGGAGGTGCACATATATATCGAGTTGCTTAGGTGCGTGCCTTTTGCCTTGTTAATGGGAGAAACCTCCCGATATTTGATTGCATACTTGTTTGTATGCATTGTGATGTTTTGGAATTCATATTTCCAAATGATTTGGTTTGAGATCCCGAAGTGAAATCTACTTTGATATAAAAGCTAGATATGTATTTCGAATGATTTGAAATAAAAATCGGGAAATAAGGTCTAAAGGAATAATTTCTGTAAAGTGAATTGGAATTCAAAAATCTAAGTTTGGGGTTTAAGCCTAAACGGGTAGATTGGAAATTTGCATGTTGTGTGATGCATTGTAGATCCATACGACTATTATTAGTCGTTGTTCATGCACTGGTATTCATGGGGGTAAGCCCATTCCTTATTATACGTGTTGGATCTAGATTAACCCTAGAGGGGGGTGAATAGGGTTTATTGCAAACTATCGCAGAGTTCAAATATTACGGTATATTAAAATATTCACAGCCCATAGAATATAGCAGAAATAGAAATGCAGAAAAGTAAATGACACAAGATATACCCAGCTTCGGTAAAATCCTGCCTACTGCTGCATTCCTTAGGTTTCTACTAGATGATAGAACAGATCCTGCATACAAGACCATGTACACTTGCGAACCCCTCGTTCATATTCTAACTCTACGCTCAAAACCCTAGACTGGTCTATATCCACTAGACCAGATTTTCCCCTAGTTTTACAGACACTAGTAAACTGTCAGTTAATCCCTAACTGAATCCTCTAGAATTTTACAAACTCTAGAAAACTGTTCAGATGGAATGAATACAACAAAAAATTAAAACAATACAAATTAAAACAAATTTAATAGCCCTAGGAGTTTAAATTAAAAGGGTTATCCCCTTTAGAATAGCTTGGCTTAGTTTAACTCCATGTAGGCCGGCCCCTTTCCTTTTTTGTTTAGCTCGATGTCTCTTTTCCTTTGAGAATAAAAATGGCAGCTTCAAAGAAAACTAGGGTTTTTATAATCCCCAAATCGATTTCGACTTCGATGGCTTTCTGGAATTGATGGAATAACTTCTCTGATGCTCGATTCTTTGTGGCTTTGCTCGATCGGTTAGGGATTGTTCTCTGGCGGTCGAAAACCTCAAAATTTGTGAGTGAATTTGTCTTGAATTCTTTGAATTGTTCTTATTGGATTTCGATGTCCCTTTGCCAATGATGTAGATGGTGTTAAAATAGGATTTAGGAATCCTATCATCTCTGATTTCGTGAAAGTGATTTGGTCTGATTGATTGCGGTTTCCCTTTCTGATTTTTGCGTGATTTTTCTTGCCAAAATTGAATCACTCGAAAGATGGAAATATTAGGATTGATTTCTTGTTTTGAATTGCATTCATAATTCCTTTAAAAACTGGAAAACAAATTTTGCGTGGTCCGTTGAATAAAAATCCTAATTGATAGGAGATTTTCAGAAAAGAATTCTTGCCAATTATAATCCTAAAAATATGGAAATACAATTTGTCATCACGAGTTGTAAACCTTCCTGTTATGTTATTCTTGTAATTTGCCGAAAATTACTTTCCCCTTTTTGCTCAAAATTTCTTTGATAAAAAAAGAAACAATTTGAAAGTTTTAACACTGCTTTTGCGCTTGCCAAAAACAGACTGAATGGCCAGTCTTGAGTTTATCTCATTTTCACTTGCATGCAATATTCTGGAATTTATTTAACACCTCTGTTTTGTGCGCATGTTATTGCACCATTGCTTGAACTTGAACATGTTGAACCAAAAATTGTGTATGCAGACCAAATTAAATCTCATGCCTTGTCACCATGTAGTTGTATATACACTTTGAACTTGCCATGCATATATCTATATTTAAAACCTTGCATTATTGAACTGATCCATCTCCATTGTATAACCATGGCCATGCATTTTGCTGTGTTGCTTCCATTATGATTTCTTGAGCATGTATATAATTCATTTGACCTTGCCAATAAAAGGCTGCTCTGTATTTCTTGCTTGTGCACTTGCACAAGTGATCTACCTGTGTGTATGTATCTGCTATAAAGTATATGTTGAATTACACTGTTTTGCCATGATACACATACATGTTGTTCCTTGCTGTCTAAACATGAGTTGTATCCACCAGTGTACATGAACACATTCATGCTTGCTGTCTGTATGTAGTTGATTATTGCTGTGTTATCCTTCATGCTGCTGAGTTGCTTGAGTGTGTTTGTGTTCACCATGCACTGTGAACCTGACTTGCTCCATTTGTGTATGGCCCGACCACTTTTACTTTCCACTTGTAACCTAGACTTGAATGTATCATTGCTGAGATGCCTGACCATGCATGCTTGTTGAAATCACTGTGTGGCATTTCTTGGCTTCACCAATGTAAAAACTACACCATCCATGCTCATATTTCTGTATGCTACCATGTTAATGCCGACATGCATGCACTCCATTATCTTGACCCTGTTTGCACTTGTTTCTTGTGCATGTCAGTTTTGATCACTTTGGTTTGGCATTTCTGAACCTATATTTGATGTTGCCTTATACTATGTTGCCATGCTCCATTTGGCTTGTGCTATGTGTACTTGTATTCATTGATGTTACTTTATTATGCCATGGCTCGACCATATTTTGTCTACTGCATATATATGACACTTGTTCCATTCATACATGAAAGTATTCATGCATTTGCTGCCATGTCGATGCTTGTACATTTGATCTTATACTTGAGCTTTGCTTTGATAATTTTTTGAGCTCTCGACCATATTCATATGCACTGAGTTGAGATGGTCCTTGTGGCTACTCCTCAGATGCATATTGATTGGCGTGGCAGTGCACACGTGTAAATCTATACACATGTGTATATGCAGTCGATCAGAAAAATTTCCTGTCCCTGTATATGTACAAATTGTGTGCCTAGACACAGATGAATCAGATCAAGTCATGAAAAATAATGAGAAACACACCAGAAATCTGAGGCAAATAAAATTTTAAAAATAAAATTTATATTCACATATATTCAGTTTAAATTCTATTGCAATGTACTGTGTGTGTGTTTCTATATATGGTAGGTATGAAGATGATGACTGGACTGAGCTGTAAAGATAGAAAACTGAAGATGACAGAAGACAGTGAAAGAGTGTATAAGTGTATATGAAATGTAAAGAATGCACATAGAATTGTATAAGTGTATAAGTGTTTTACAGAGAATAACAGAAACTCCCCCTATCTGAATGCTCCCCTTACAACAGAAACTCCCCCTATCACTGTGAATGAGTGAAAATAATTAATAAATTTTCAAAATTAAAAATATTTATAAAATATTCACTCATAAATCAAAATCTCAACCCATTGTTTCCCTTTTGTTATCATCAAAAGGATTCAAAAATTAAAATATAGATGAAAAAGACTAACAAATATCGGCTTAAGAGGAAGAACGATCATCATAAATCTCATTCAGTCAAACAAAAATCATAATATTCTGAGAACAGGTGGCATATTTCACATTGTAGAGAATGACTTATTTATGATGAATTTTATATAAAACTGGAGAGAGTTACAAAAATATGATTTTTAATTATTTTCAAAAGATTTTTGTAAAATTGAGCACAAAAACAGTGATGGATTTGGACTATTATTAATAATTCAATTTAAGTGATAAAATCGAATAATCTCAAATCCCAATAGCTATCAATCAACAAATCATAATACGTCATAAAATATTAACACATTTCACAGGCTAGAAGATGGATTGATAGACTGGTTTTTACATACCATGGAGAAATTCATATTAATTTCTATTTATAGCACAATTTTTTAAGAGCACACTGACCACGCATAACCAGATCTTGGATTTTTAAATGAGATCAGTTGCAGCTTAAATGTAAGTAATCTCATAACCATGCATGACCAGAGCTTGGATTTTTAAATGAGGTTAGAGAAACACTTATGAATATTTTTTTTTAGTTTCAAAATGAAAACTCCTCAGTATATAAAACCAAAAACAGATGATAGAAAAGCGGTAGGTACAGAAATGGTTTGTGAAATAAATTTCTAAATTAATTATATTATGAAATATGTTCGATTGTACCAGGATTAATGAAAATTTTCAATTATCACTAATTCTGAATAATAACATAGTCCAATTTCTATCCCAAATATTTCCACAGTTTAAAAAAGATTTTAAAAACATATTAACTCTCCACATTAATATAAAATTATCATGGATGGCAGAATGATGACAGATAAAGGAGATGGCCGTGAAATAATTGCCAATTCAAAAATATTATAATAAATATTCGACCATCATGAAAATCTAAATAAAATCTCCTCTTGTTGTGAAATATACCGCAGTCACAATTCATCACAATTTCAAAATCTAATAATAATTTTGATCAATTTAACTACAGTCCAGTTTGGTTATTGATTTCAATCTCTGAATGAATAATCAATAAATAATTTTAAAATTGAAAATCAATTACAAGAGGAAATTGAAAGATTTATACAAGACATGAGGGATATATACATGATGAGAAAAAATCAATGAGTATAGCACATCTAAACTGATACCACATGTTGGTGTCTCTATTAATGAGAATTTGAAATATGACATAGGTGTCTAACAAGAGTATCCTAGACAGTGAATATTCAGTAATCCCAAGCAACAAGACTAACAAGTTGAGCATATTTATCAGAGCATGGTATATATTAGATACCAAAACAGGGAGTCACCAAAAACTATTTTCAAGAACAATATCAGAGCAGCACAAGAAAAAAGTTATGAATCAGACTTGTCTGAAAATGTTTCACAGAAGTTTCATAGACGGTCACAAAAGATGATTCATGATCCTAGATTTAAAAATATTGTTTATTTTAAATCATTTGAAGGAATATAAAAATATCAGAATTTAATGAATCAATCACACAAGATTATAAATTTTTGATTCTAGATATGTGTGTGATTCAGTAAATCCATAATTTCAAATGATTTTAAACAATCAAATATTCAAATCAAATAACCATGAAATAATATAGAGATTTAAGAACATTTTTTTTAAAGAATTTTCAAAATTATCTCTAACAAGTACAAGAGAAATTTCAGATCATATACATCAAGTTTGAGAGGTATTCATGATCCAAAAAATAAAAAAATGATTTATTTGAAATCACTTGAATCAATGTTAAGTTTGAGATATAATGAATTATTCACACAAGGTTGATTATTTCAAATTTAGGAGGTGTGTGATTATTCAAAATATCAATAATTTCAGATGATTTCAAACAAACAAATTTCAACCATAATGATCATGAACAAGGATGAATTTTAAGATGTATCACTGAGATTCTAGACAATTTAAAAATTCCAAGCCAATCTGAAAATCAATGAAATTATCACAACTGAGAAGTAGTAGTGTGTTGTAATGAGTATATTATTTCAAGCTTTTCTAAAACGAATTAGAAGAAACTCAAAAAAAGCAGAGGTGTGTGAAATTCCATTAATCTTTCAGAACTTCAGAAATTTAGAATTCTAATTAACAGTGTACAAGATATAAAAGGAATACTTCAGCACTTTTAAGAATTCAAAAAATAAAAAATAAAAATAAACTTCAAAACAATTGCAGATATTCATAAGTTTAAAAACAATATCTGGAAATGATTAAAAATATCAGATTTTCACTCAAGTAAAGCAAATTTCTAGAAAATCAAGAGTTCTGCAACTGGAAGTTAAGGCAGCCCATATTTTCCACATGGGAAACTCGTAGTTTTGGATTTCGCAGATATTTCTTTACACAGGATCTTGGATTTATAGCTGGAGCTATATTCATAAAGCTTTGTATCCGTGTATTTCTTTCAGTTGTTGTAGTTGATGTCTTCCATTGCACATTATATTCATGTATTATATTTTCCGCTGCTATGTATTTTAAATCTCTGATATTATTTTTCGTTGTAATATTTATTCATACTTTGATATATTCTTGTACTCTGATGCAATTGTTGTAATAGCAATGAAATGTTCTATTGTTTATGTTTTAATGAGTTGTGTTCTCAAAGCAATCCAGGCTTTCCCGTAAGGGGAAGTTTAGGTCATTTCTGAAATATTAACTTGTTTTTAAATATGAAAACAAGTAGTTTAATTTATAAATGAAGTGGAATAATTATCATTGGATAATTTAGGAATGTAAATTCGATAATGAATTTAAATGGAAATTAGAAATCATTCTAAAATGGAAACTATGAAATTTATTTCGACGTTCGGAACGTGAATATAATTAAAATAAATCCATAGGATTTATAATTAGAATTAGACTATGTCGAATGTTATAAAAATATTTATTTTCAAAAATGATATATTATATAATTTGAAGCCTGGCAAGATAACTAATATTCGATTTAAAACCAATATTTTATAATCGAATTTAAAATAGATATAGAATTATAAACTTATTAAATAAAATAAACTACAAGGTTGATGTGTATACAAAATTTGCTAATAAAGTAAAATATGACTGAGAGGTTATAAAATGATTCGATAGATGGAATTTTAACCTGTAATGGTATTTAAATAAAATCAAGATTTGATTTGATAAAACGAGTCCAGACTTCTATAAAGAAATAATATTTGCGTTTTAAAGTGAATAATGGTTTAAAAGCAAATGTTTTGCAGATTGAAATGGTTATAAAAGGAACTTCATAAGAAGCTGAAAGTGGAATAAAAATGGAAATGGAGTTGATCCGAACGGTAAATTTATTCCGATGTTCGAAACATTAATCGAATTTGAAAGTGAGTTACCGAATAGAGATTAATTGAAAGAGAGTTATTGAATAGAAATTATTCGAAAGAGAATAATATATCGAAATTCGACTATGTCGAATTCGGGAAAGTACTATTTATTTTCCATTTTAATCAAGATTTGTTTATTTATTTAATTAATTACTTATTTATTCAAATTGATGACTAAAAGTTATAATTTAGGATTTTATATATCGGAGCATGGATTATAACACTATTGATATAACTGAGGATTTATGTAAAAGAAGTGGAATCTTAAATTGAATCTGAGAGTTCCGTAAGCTAGATTTAATTTGAAGTTGTGGGATTTGTCTATTTCGAAGTTAACAATGTTGTTCAGTTAAGGTTTGAGAGGTAATTATACCCCAATTTGATTGACTTCATAATTGACTAAGGAATAGTTAAGGTTCGGTAGCGAGGATTGGTTAGAGATACGGTTAATTAATGAGTGATTAATTGGTTGGGTTGTCATAACAATGTTTTATATAGCATTTGTTTAAATCCATATAAATGAGTTTTGGAAACGTTTTCCAAATATAATCAGGGATGCTTTCTAAGCATAGAAAATGGAATGTTATGGTTGATTAGAAATATGAAAGTACGAATATATGGAAATATGAAAATATGAACATATGGAAATAAGAAATATGAATATATGGAAATATGAAAATACGAATATATGGAAATAAGAAATATATGGAAATATGAAAGTACAAACATGTGGATTAAGAAATATGAATATATGGAAATACAAATATATGAAGATAAGAAATGTGAATATATGGAAATGTTTTCCGATGTTAATAAGAGGTATTTTCTGGAATATGGAAAATAAATAGTTATCATAGATGGAAATGTTTTTCCAAGAATCATGAGAGGCTAAACGGGTTTTGAAGAATGTTTGGTTTAAGGTATTGAAAGGAAATAGGGAAACAAATACATTAATGATAAATTAATTTAAAGTGCTAAGTGTTAGTTTATGCTTGATCAATAGAATTTCCATTTCTAAATAGCATCGTTGATTGTATGGATGTTCCTTTGATAGTTAAATAACCGGCTATCAATGTTTTGGCCCATTTCATATTTTTATCGTCGTACGGAGAGACCGGGATCAAGTTTATTATCTGAAAACCACTCTATATGGGCATAAGCATTGCGAATAAAATTTTCTAAAGATAATCGAAGATGGAGTAAAATGCAAGGGTTGTTCTATTAATCCTAGTTGGGAATTGCCTATGATGGATTGATGGGATGGTGCCTTCAGTTTATCCAGTCCCTGGACAACTAGTAAGACGAATATCTGACAGGGTATGCCTAACAAATCATCTATATTGATCTCTTCAAAAGTATTTACGTTTGGTCGTAGAGTAATTCGTTTCTCTTAGCTTTATGCCCGTGATATTTTTGAGGAAATCAATAAATGATTTTGGCGGGTTTAACGATGTGGCATTTAAAGTGGATGAAGATGTGATGTTCTTAAAAACATAATAGTAATCTCAAGCCTCACAACTGGAAAATGAGAAAAATTGACCAGGCAACATGGCTAAGTGGGTCGCTCCCATTAGAGTGTATTGTCACTTGATCTAGAGAAAAAATTGTTTTCTTCTTTATTCCATCGTTGTTGTATGCTTTGGTAATGGTTGATGATCCTTACCGTTGGTGATAATACATTCGGTGCACTCAAAGGAAATGAGCGGTCAGTCATGTGTGGCCTGGGTTGCAAGATGTTCTTGTTGAACCCTGTATATTCCTCTCTAGAGATATATTATCGGAAGGTGGTTCCATACCTTATCATAGTTGAAAATCCATTACCTAATAAGTGCCCACGGTTTTGATTGTATACTATGTATGTGGAACGTGAGATGCAAGCATTCTGCTACATTTATATTAATTTGATTAGACACTATTATAATATCAGAATAGTGTTAATATAAAGAACAATTTTCCTTTCTTTTAAAAGGATTTTTAAAACTTAAACTAGGTGGTTAGAGTCTACTCACACTAGTCCCATGACTGACCCAGTTTTTATTTAGTTTTGTTTTACCTTAAAATCTTGGGTGCCTAAAATTTGAACGGACAGTCAAGTAGTCAAGATTTTGTAGATACACTTGAAAGAGCTTGGAGTAGGAGGCTTCAGCATTTATTAGCTACTGTTTATTTCCGCTGTGTTGTATTATGTTGTACTTTGGTGGTGGTATGTATAAAAAGACATATTTGTATTTTCAAAAGTTATGTTATATGATATATTTTATTTGTTCTGCTGTGAGATTGTGTCTGCTCCGATTTTGTGTTAAGAGGCCCTTTTTTTCATCTATTCTAACTTTTCTTTCCTTCTATTTCTCATGCTCTAACCTTTTTCTATTAACCTTCCAATATTTTTGATATTTTAAGGTCGACATGTTATATAGTGAATGTATTTATGTCAATTTCCGGGGTCAAAAATCTCCCGGGCCAATACAGTGGTATCAGAGCTGAAGGTTGAGTGATTACCTTGGCTCTGTGGTGTTACTCAATAGTGATGGGGCTAGTAATACCCAAGATTGAGTGTGAGTGTATATATACGAGACAGTGTATTTGTAATTGCTATAAAAATGGTTTTATATTGTGTTGATTGATTTGTTGAATGGTATATGAATTCCACACTGACGCATTTAGCTGACATGGTCAATAGAAATTTATGAACACTTGGATAAGACAAACTGACATAATATTGTCTTACAGATTTGGCAAATGAAATAATTTTACACATATTTTATTTATTTTGTATATAAAAAGGAATTTTTAAACTAATTATAGTTTGATGGATGTTTGGTTGATTAGTGGTTGTACCTAAATAGTTATGGCTATTAACTGCATGTTGGGATAAGATAATCTTGTCTTTTATATGGTTTGGTTAAGAGATTTAACCTGCGTGAAATTAAATAATATAAATTTAAACCAAGAAGAACCCACGTGAGTTAAACATGCATAATAAAAATTATTTAAGTAAAGTTTATAAAAAAGGTTTATAGATGTGAATGGAACTAATTTGATAATCAAGGATTTCAATTTTTGGTGGATTGGGAAAGGGTTTTCCAAAAGTTTTGGAAAAGAGATGTTTTGATTAATTTTAAGGAGATTATGAAAATAAATGGATTTAAAGGCTTTTGTAAGCATAATTCTTACTTGGGTCACTGGGAAATAATACAATGGATGGTCATGAATATCAACGGTGTTCATTTTCGAGTTCTAAGTAGGACTTGCGAATTTTAATAAATTATTGAATTAAAACGAAATTTAGTTTTGAATCCATAATTTATGAATTTAAAACCTAGAATTCGGTTCTGAAATTCTCAACAAAATTATTAAAATGTATTTGAGATGGTTATATTTAATAAAATATAATTTGTATATGGATAAATATACAAATAAGATTAACTAAGATTGAATTCGAATCAAAATATGGAATTTAAACCCCAGAATGTTAGAAAATATCTTTCTGAAGTGTTTTGAAATGTTATAGAAGTATTTTAGAAATAATTTGAATATAAATCTTTTTAAATGGATTTCGAAAGTAACAAAGCACTGAAATCACTTCAATCGCTGGAAAATAATTCTGATAATGGATCGCGACATTATCGGTGCTTATTTTCGAGTTTCTAAGTGACGGATTACTACCATAGTAAGGCTGCTAATGAAAATTTGGTTGAGAAAACAAGTTGCTCTGAATATTCAAAGGTTTAGAACTGTTATGGTTATGTATATGTATAGATATATATGATTTCAAACTAATTTGAAATAAATCCCGGGAATTTGAATTATGAAATTTAACTTTAACTTATGAAGCTAAATAGGTTGAAATGGTAACTGTGAACCAAATAGTTTGAAATTTAACTTAGCTAAGTTAAATGTAATTGGATTGGATTAAAGATAACCCCGAATGAAATTGAATATAGTAGAAAAGAGGAATGTTTGTATTCGAATTATTATACTGAATTCGACTTATGCATAAGCAAGTTGAATGTAATGACCCATATTTTAGTAAGAAATATTTAATGGCTATTAAATATTTAAAGCGATTTATTTTAATAAATAACGACTTGAAATTTATATAACTCGATTTAAAACGATTTTGAACGTATAATTTATAATATAATTAAAAACAAGTTACCAGCAGCGGGGTAGTCTACAATATTACGTTTTGAACTTTAAAAGATTGCACAAAATTTAATATAAGTAAGAATTTGTTGAAACAAGAAACGTTAGAATCTATTTAACTACATATTTCTAACGAAAGTGAAAAATCAAAATTTCGTCCTATAGATTGTAATTATGTCCAAATCAAATTTTCAAAAAGTCGATATGGAATCGTTTATAAATTATAAAGATCTATTAAATAAAATAAAAGGATTTTATTGTAAAATGAATACCGATTTAACTTAAAGATGGAGATATCGAGTTTTAAATCCATATAATTTATTCTGAAGCTATATCAAGTTTTAATATATATGATAATAATAATTAGTTTATTATTGCTGGCGGCAAAAAATGTCGTAAACACCCAAGAGTCCAATTACTAGGAATTATTATTTAGGTTGTGTAAGTTATGCAAAAAGCAGTAAATAACACGAGAGATTTATAGTGGTTTGGCCTCGAGAGAGGCCTACGTCCACTTTGAAGAGTCGTTGGAATGTTATTTATCACCAAGAATTATAAAGTTGAGACTATCTCATGATATCTCGTTACATTCACTTTTGAGTCATAATCATCATATGCAAAGTATTTGGGAAAAAGACAATTTAGTCCTTCTTCTTCCTCAATGAGGAGATGCCATTAAAGTGGCTATTGAAGCTCTCTAGAAGCCCCCAAGTGATAGAATTCCAACCCCCCTTTGAAGTGTGAGGCCATAAGGTATTTATATTGGATTGGTTAGGTGAGAGTAGGTAGAAGTAGGTAAAAGTAGGGGAACACATCGGGAATTTCGAACCCCTACATCCTCCCTCCAGAATATCGAATCCCCTAGCATGCGATGCATATAATTCATACCCCTCCCTGGGGTACGAATTTCGAATCTCTTAGGGGTACGAAATTCAAACCCCGAGGGGTATGAATTTCGAACCCTGAGAAGGGAACGAAATTCGAACCCCTTAGGGGTACAAAATTTGAACTCCGAGGGGTATGAATTTAGAACCCCGAGGGGTACGAAATTCGAACCTCGAGGGGTATGAAATTCGAACCCCGGGGGTACGAAGATTATAAATACGTGGAATAAAGATTCGAGACTTGGACTCGTGAATCTTTGAGGTTCAAGGTCTTGGTTTGGCAATGTTTTGAGGAGCGGCGAGGTTTACGGAAGTTGTTGGCTTAAGTCCAACTTTGAGTCGATCTGGTAATTCTAGGCAACACACTTGTTGGCAGAAATCAGATGAATCGGGCGGTGTCAGGTTTGTGGATCCCCACCAGATCCGCTTGATGGTTCGCGTTCGACTCGGCTGCAGACGGATATTGATTGAGGTCGCGTTCGAGGGATGTGACATTCTGCTAGTGGCCAGACTCGAGTCTTCTGATACTTGACCCCGGATGATATTGCCAATGCCTCTGGGCCGTAATATCACGCGATATGTTGAGTCGAGCGTGTTTGCGTACTTTTGGAAACTGGACCAAAAGGCCGGTTAACAATTATTAAATTGAATAGTTTTGGAATGAAATAATATTATAATAAGATTACATAGGCCTTAAAAATAGCCATTTTGGAAACGACCTTCATTTTTGACGAAACCAAATTTTTTGGATCTGGAATAGTAAATTATTGTAAGTCTCCAAATTTTGCACCCATAGGAGTTGTTTTGTGGCCATGCATAATTAAGATATGAACCGATCAATAATTATAGATTTTTTTAGCAAACGGACTCGAAAGTCGACGAAACAAATTTCATTAGGACCGTAATGACAAAATATAGGTGCATATCAATTTTCACCCCAAACAGATTCGTATGCACCCGTCCGAAGTTTTAAACGATGATCAAAGACAGTAGTTGAATAAAAACTTGTAAACCAATACATGAAACTTCACATGCAAGCTACCCTCTACCCTATAAGTACATCCCTACACCCACAACCCACAACCAATTTCCTCTTCCTCCACATTTGGCATTAGTCCCTCTTCTTGCTATAATTTTTATCTCACAAACCATGGAGAATGGGAGGAAGTCTCCAGCATGAAAGTTGGATTACTCGGTGAGGGTTACTTGCTGTAAAGATTTGGTGGCGAACGAGTGACGGAGTTCGCTGGAATCTGGGTTCAAAGTCAAATCGACAATTTCGGTTTTGGGTGAATTGCGACCAAATGGCCGAGAGTTAGATGAAGTGCCCAGCTAGGAAGTTGGAGACAAGAGAAAGTGCTACAACTTTATAGTTAGGTATTTGGCTAAAAGTGGTTGTGGTGGTCGAATATGGAGATGATCGAAGACGATCATTATTAGTAAGCAGCAAACATAAATGAACAAATTCCAGCGACTAAGGGCGTTTTCAAGCGATGTCCCCAACTGGAAAATTCTTCATCATGGTGAGGCCGAGCTACATGTCAAATTCAGTGAAGAATGGTTGAGCATGGTGCCGGAATTTCCCCCCAACATGAATTTTGTTCGTGTGTAGTTTTGGGGCCACCAGCGCGATATGAGGCGGGGGACCCATGGCGTGGCAGTGCCTCGCGATGATGTAGGCGAGGGTGGGGTCCACTTGGTCGGACGATGGCCGTTGCGACGACGAGAGGAGTGGATTGATTGTGAACGACTGCTGAAGCAAAAAGGAAGGTGATGAATAGTATATTATTATTTTAATTAAATTATTCAAAGTTCGAACATTTATTACTTGTTCGTATGAACTCAGAATCGAACGAAATAAGAAACGTTGGGATCGTGGAGTCAAGAGCTTCATCACAAAATTGATTTAATTGGATTTGATTGGATTTAGAGCAATTTGAAAATTTGAGTTAAATTAAACCCACGTTTAATTTAATCTTAAAAGCGATTGTTACTATAATGATAAAAAAATCAAAGTGAGAACTCCTTGAACTAATTTAGAAGTTATTATAATCATACCTGAATATATATTGATTGCTGGTGGTTGCAATATTTTATATATGGATGATGAATGACATTTACAGTTATTATTGTCAATATTATTAAACTGTGAATATAAGCGTTGAAGATGGAAACACTTATATTATAATTTTTGGATGATGAATGGTAGTCGATGTGATTGTGATCATATTTACAAACAAAATTATATATATATATATATGTATATATTCATTTATAGTGAAAATGACATGAAAATGGAATTTGGATTTTTATATCCAAAATGATTTGAAAATAAAGTTAAATTTTTTTCAAACAACTATTGAAAAGGTTGAAATGATTACAAATGAGATTTGAATTAAAAATAGCTTGTTTTAAATAAAATTAAAATTTGAATAGCAGATTCAAAAAGTGAATTCGAGTAAGGTATATAAATGATGTTTCTAACTTGATTGTATTTTTCCAATGATTTTATTTTTTTATAATAAATTTCGGAAAAGTTTGAATTACAAGATATTATACTTTGAAAAATATTATTATTTTAATATTGTAATAATGTAGAATATTCAATTTTAATATATAATTGAATTTGTAGCTTGAATCGTTTTTAAACAAGTTTACAAAAGTTTTACAAAATATGTAAGAATTAAATCGACAAGTTTTATTTTAGAATAATAATACGATTTGAATAGGACGTGTCGCATAACGACTGTTCGCGAATTTCAACCATTGACTTCAAAATGACATAACGGGGGATCCGAACGTCGGATTCTCCCGAAATAAAAACTATTAGGTTCGAAATGAAAAGAGAATTCAAATGATATGTGAAGTTTTAAAATCTATTGGCTAGATTTTGAGATAAATTCAAATCAATTTTGAATAAAACCAGCGTTAGTGCCGTTAATAACCCAAAATCAGATTTAAAGAATTAAACTATTTATAAATTAATAAAAATATGAAAAAATGATGATAAATCATAATTAATGATTTCAAAGTGATTTGGAAAATTAATATGAAGTTTTGGATTATATTTCGATATTTTTGTTTTCAGCCTAACTGGTTGGATATAGTAAACGACATTTTTATTTGACGTTTAAAGTTGAATACGGAATATATTGTTTTTAAAAGATATTATATATGGTTTATATGATTAATAAATCATTTGGAAAATAATTCTGTAACATACCGTCTTTTATCCTGGTTTTCGCCGGTAATTAAACCAACTTAAACCGTTTACAAAGGCGGATTGTTATGGGTACTAACATATATTGAACAAAACAACAGAACTTTTTATATCATGATACAATATTTCATCAGAGTTACATAGAATATCAGAATTACATACATATAGCAGCGGAAACATAAATATACTCTCAGCGGAAAAACCGATGTGATATAGCAGAAACTCTAACTTTAGCTCGAATCTCCAATCCAGAAAACACTCCAACTCTTGCTCCAAGGGGTCTATAACAGTAAAATTAAACCTCTAGCTGCCCGTGTGGAAAATTAGTGGGCACCCAGAGTTTAGGAAAGAACAATAAACTCCAGGTCAGTCATGGGACTAGTGTGAGAACATAAAACAGTTATTTTAAGGATTTAATTTAAAGTTGGGAGATTCACCAGACTACGCCGCTAATGCGGAACAGGTTTACTCCATGTGAATGCTCGTGCATATAAATTCGTAATGTCCTTTGGAAAATGAAGCTACCATAAACTCGTCCTACATCACACAATGCAAGCGCACACCAAATGGGCGAGTTTTGCCTTATGATAACCAAACATGCTTTCATACGTGAAAATCCTCTTTATACTATTAGTGCATAATGTTGAAAACCGTTTTACAAATAAATATATTAATCTTAGCAAGCATAGTGGCTAGCCCACTTGCATAGTTTACAAACAAAAAGAAAGGCTTGTATTGGTTGTTGGGTTCCAATATAATGGTTCCTGACACGAAAGATCAATCCGGAACTAGGTGCAACCTCACGGTTCATGGTTTTCATCCAGGCTCGGACACCAAACACCAGGTAAATCACCGGTTAACATCCAAACACGGACACCGAACATACCCCCTTTTTTCCCGCAAGTTTCAAAGTATATCTACAGCCGAAGCTTCCAAGTTTCAATAAAATGTATACAACCTAACCGCCAGTTTACCATCAATCCGGGGTGTGAGGTTCGTCGAAGTCACGATATACATAATGCTATCATCACTAGCTCATTTCATAACTTGAGTACACCACATTGTTAATTTACAACATGTCACTGATTTCTATTAATACATAACCTCTAAGACCATAACTTAGAGACGGGAATAATCAATTGCCACAAATCCGACAAATCCGATATATATTCACAGTAATCAGTGCTACGTGGACAAATTACACTGTCAGACACACAATCCATACAAGTCCATTCTGGGTCTGAATGGAACAAAATCCGAAAATCCTTGAATATATTCAGACCTCATGCCACTTATAACCTCGTTTCAGGTGTACGGCCAGATTCGAGACATCAATGTCAATCTATCCGAATAATCCAAAGATTCCCGGTCTTCATTTTTCACTTCCAAGTCTTCAATAACGTCGTATTACCACTTGGAATGGTTTTCAGACTTAAGTCTGATCCCGGTCTTTCCAAGTAATAAGCGTATTTAAAAACAAGCTATGGACTATACCAGTTTCAATCCAAATCTCCTTCCTAATGTTTATCAAGTTGCTTATGATAAAGTTGGATTATATCAAATTCTTTAAATCTCATTACCATCTTAATTGCCCCTTTATACATCCCATACCCAAGATTTCTTTACTCATTTTTCCATTTCCAATTCTAAATTTGGATTTATTTAACTCACCAATATCTTTCAAAATATTTCAAATCCTTTTAGTTTGAATTCTTGGGTTCATAAATTTCAACTAAATTATATTAAGGAAATGCATAAGTGTTATAGCATAGACATTTATCCCACATAGGTTCAAATCCTTTCCAAAGTTCAGATCATTGAAATATGATTCATAAAAATTCCAAACTCAATTGGGTTGAATTATATTTCAAATCCGATTTTAAATTGACCATCCCGTTCGTCGGATCAGTTAGGGATAGCCAGGGAGAGCAGGAAACTATATTTTCCAAACCCAAGCCTTAGACACTATCCTCTCTGTCACCCTAGAACGTTCTGGTATAAATATTATTATTGGAAGAAATGTCATTTGTATGGATATATTCGATAATGGTTTAAACATAAATTGTTAAATATTATTTAAAATCATATTAAAGTTCACATAGTTTCATTAAACAATTAATCCAATTTCCTTGGAAGCTAAATGTAATGCTACCCAACTTTTTAAATCGTCTAAACTTGCAAATGGTCTTAAAATAATGGAACCAAGGTATTAACTTGTTTTCTTTAAAATTAAAGCAACCAATGTATGAAACTTGTTTACTTTACAGTTAATGAAATCCATGTACTAAACTTGTTTCTTTAAAATTATTGAAACCAATGTATTAAAAAAAAATATGGAACCAATGTATTAATAAACATGTTTACTACATGCTTAAATTAAGTTTTCTTTAAATAAATAATTTTTGAATAGCTAATCCTTCACATAAACAACTATAACTCAACTTTTTTTTTAGCTTAAAGATGGTTATGAACTAAGCATTTACATACAACTCAAAATCAAACAATTTTAGGATATTGCCAAAATCATTTCATGCTTATGGAAGGTAGTTTAATTCTTCATGATTTTGTTTTTGTTAAATTCAAGAGTTAACTTTTGTTTATTTATTTATTTAATAAAATTTCTATGCACATGAGGAGGAGATTGAAATCGAATACCCATATACTCCACACTATGGTGTGTGATACAACAACATCAATCCATATGAGTACTAGTCCATTCATCAAAATTCAACGACCATCAAATTGTGCGTAAGCGTCTCATTGAATAACGCTTTGTGTTTGTGTGATCTAGCTACAAACATCCATCACAAACAATAGTAGCCATTTCAATATCAAATAATTATAATTATAACTAATTATAACTAAGCACTTGACATGATTAACTATTTCGAAATAAATTTTTAAATAAATGTTCTCACCAATTTATCGCTTTCCAACCCTTCACCGTCAACACTCCTTACTGCGACAAGCCTTGATTTGGTCTCATACTTCTTCCACGGACGTCGTACACCGGTTCTTGTCAACTAGCGCGTATATATATGTGTTCTTTTTAATACTTCTATTTGTGTTAATTCTCTCACCACAAGGAAGGTGGCAAACTGAACGAGAAAAGGGTGATGAGGGAATTTTGGTGTGGGATTTGGCTGAAGGAGACTGTTTTGAGAGGGGAAAGGTAGTGTGGCCTTGTGTGGTTAGAGAAAAGGTGGTGGAGATTTGTGGCGTGTTGTCTTCCAAAGGGAAAAATAGCGAGTTTGCGGAGAGGAGGAGCGAGGCCTATGATGAGTGCCTACGGTCAATTGAACTGCATGGAGAGGCAGCGGGTTTGGGTGGCTGTACACAGTTACGGTGGCTGGTTAACGTGGAAACAGGATGGCAAAACTTGTTCTGGAAGAGGAAAGAGAAAGAGATTTGAATGGATGAAATTATCAGATGAAGAGAAAAGGTAGGAGAAGAACTGGGTGCGTGTGAGGAAGAAACGAGATAAGGGGAGGAGTGTGGTACTCCGTGAGGATGAAGAGCTCCTTTTATTTCTGCCATTCAAAATTATTTAATTTGTGTACAGTGTAGCTTCCTCTGTACATGAACAGTGCTAAATCTTTGGCCACTATTTATAAAATCTTTATGTAGATATGGTAAGATTTGGACAAATTTAATCAGATATTTGTTGTCTACCATATCTCCTTAAAAGGAGGATATTTTAATTTGTTTCCTATGAATGTTGTATTAGGCTGATGAATGAATATTGTTTTTGTTATTGACTGAGCGTTATAGACTCAACCGTTACCGACTGAAATCTAAATTCAATTGGTCGCTAATTTATTCGTTTCCTTTATTATATATTGATTATATTAATATATTTTTAGTTACACCGTTTATATTCCAAAATTCACTGCTTGCCTTCATCACATTAACTGTATTACAATCCATACGGTAATAAATTTAAACTTAACGGTTAAAACAAAATTTATCACTCTTAAAAATTTCAACTTTATAAGTTAAAATTAATTTAATCATTTTTTCTCTACACTATTTACTCAATGCTTTGATTTGAAATGAATTTATTATAATATTATTCTATTTTACACAAAATTATTTACTCAAAATAATTCTTTTCTTTAATTAAATTTGCATTTATTTCACATTTTACTCCTATCCATTCAATGCACATTCTTATACAAATATGGTTAAGGTTTCCGGTTTGATTACACGTGATATTTCAAAGTTTCTTTATTTATTTATTTTTGGTAGTAACCATACCATAATTAATAAACTCAATCCTAGTGATTACTTAATTTCGGGATTTCTCTTTCTTAATGTATGCATATAAAGTTTGAATGTTTTCATTGCATTAATTGTCTGGTATTTTATTTGGCGACAAAGTTCTCTACTCAATTGAAAATTGTCTCAAAGTTAATTGTCTGTTTCCAAATAAATTCCTTTTCCCAAAATAAATCATTTCTCAAATGGAATTTATTTCAAATTTGACTTGGGTTCAAATGTCAAGTCTTAATTGTTCCAAATGGCTCATTATTTATTAATATCATAAATTTTGACAATGTTTATATTGACATCTTATTCATAATGCACATTTATTTTTAGTGTTAACACTACATTAAATGACAGTGCAAATTCTAAGTTGAATCTCCAGCCTATATTTTTCCTTACCAAATTATAGGACCAAAATAACTTCTTAACAAAATAAAATTTCAAGTTAATTTTATTTCCATTACTGCGGTTCAAACTTGACAAAACGTTCTAAACTTACAATTACGAACACTAATATATTTTAAAGGTGAATGTTGCGTTCAAGACAAAGTTTCAAATCTAGATTTAAATATAAGCATGCATATTCTTCTTTATCACATTTCATGATAAACATTAAATTCATTTCTTAAATTGCAAAATGAATTAATAATGGTGCAATTCTTCCCATAATGTTCATTTTCAAACAACAAGGAGTTTATAACGCACAATATCCAAAATGGTTAGTGATGCAAATCATGTTTGTGGTTTCTTAAATATCATCCAACATAGACAAAATTTCAAATATTAACATTTAATTTTCGTTTAATCTAAATTTAATGTATATTTTAAATGTCAAAATTTCTAGGTCGTTACAGCCTCCCCCACTTAAAGCTTTTCGTCCTCGAAAAGGAGAGTTGTAAAAATTTGCTTAAAATAAATCTTATTTACAAAATTTATTAAGATCACATATTAACAAAGCTTATCACAATACTTTATAATTCCTAATAGGCTTAAATTTTTCAAAGGTTCTTAATAGAATAAACACAAAATTACCGTATACTAAATTGGTAAAATTTCTTATATCAAAAAACTTAAATCAGTGCATCAAATTTAAATAAGGAATTAGTTATAAAAATAACTTAAGTAAAATAGTTTAATTGATAAAATTACTTTGTAATATGTCGTTGTGGTAAAATAGGTTTTATAAAATTCAAAGGTTTAACATAAGGTTTTTTTTCTCTAGTACGTCAAGCGAGGACCTTTGAAACATTCATTCCAAACCACCATCACGCTTTTGTTGCGTTATTCTGATTTAGTGTGTGTGTTTCACTTTTGAATTTAGGGCCTCCACTTCTACTTTCACTCTGATGAATATATTTTTTGGAGAATTAACAACCAATTTGGTTAACATAAGTATTCGTACATTCCGTCACAACTCATTCTACATTGATTTCTTAATCTTAATACATGCATTTCTTGGTCTTGTACTATTTTGACAGTTAATCCTAGGGGTTGATTGATTTTCCTTCTTGCGCTACTTTTTGCGAAGACGTAGTTCCTCTCAATGGCCTTACTCACTTCTCCACTAGACAATTCCTAACTTCATGTCCTTCCAGTCTGCACCGATGACACCTCCTTTTTGTTGCAGGGTTCTTGATTCCTTTCTTTCTCTTAGGGCATTTATTCCTGAAATGTCCAATTCTCTTACGCTTGAAACAACGTATATCCCTTCGAATGACTTTCCTCTTCTTCTTAGATTTATTCGGGCAGAAAGCTGCAACATGGCCATTTTTAAAGCATCTATAACACTAGATATCTTTATGTTTTCTAAGTTTTTCTATCTTTTCTTCTTCCTTTCGAGCTAGTGTTCTTTTTGCTTGCTTTGGCGTCATCCAAAATTCCATTTTGCTTTAAGTGGCAACCTAACATTTCAAAATTGTTATAACCCTTTTCTCGTTTTCCAAATTTATCAACTGGCTAATTTAGAATAAGTACTTATTACCTACCATATTCAAATTTTACAAATTCTAAAGTAGTTTAAGCTATTTTAATTTCATTTCTTTTTATTTCAAAATTCCAGTTTTTACTAAATTTTTGTTTCAGTTCATTTTCAAATTAAATTTCTATATTAATTTATCAAATCTTTTTACTAAGATTTATTTATTAAAATACTTATCTATATGATTTTAAGTACTCTTCGACGTTCCGACCAGAATTATATATTCATCCGACTTTCGAAACTCGAAAAAAAATACTGATGATGCTGCAGTCATCAACAGAATCATCCCCAAGCGACTAGAGTGTGATTCTATATCTATCTAGTACATATAAGACTTCGTACATATATTGGCCAGGCATATATTCGAAATCTTCATATACCGATAGTCCAATCGCAACGTCGAATAAAATACTTGAAAATTCTGATTTCAAGTTGTTATTCAAAATAATTTACTTAGTTTTCAAAGTAATTTAGGTATCAAAATACGCTCTCTCCATCGAAAATATTCCAGAATCTCATTCTAGGGCGTTCCTAACCTTATCTCTAATGAGATTCTATTACTCTAATGAGTTCTATATTTTTGTTCAACATATGTCGTACCCTTAGCTTTGTATAACCAAAGCTCTGATACCAACTGTAACATACCGTCTTTCTTCCCGGTTTTCGCCGGTAATTAAACCAACTTAAACCGTTTACAAAGGCGGATTGTTATGGGTACTAACATATATTGAACAAAACAACAGAACTTTTTATATCATGATACAATATTTCATCAGAGTTACATAGAATATCAGAGTTACATACATATAGCAGCGGAAACATAAATATACTCTCAGCGGAAGAAGCGATGTGATATAACGGAAACTCTAACTTTAGCTTGAATCTCCAATCCAGAAAACGCTCCAACTCTTGCTCCAAGGGGTCTATAACTGTAAAACTAAACCTCTAGCTGCCCGTGTGGAAAATTAGTGGGCACCCAGAGTTTAGGAAAGAACAATAAACTCCAGGTCAGTCATGGGACTGGTGTGATAACATAAAACGGTTATTTTAAGGATTTAATTTAAAGTTGGGAGATTCACTGGACTACGCCGCTAATGCGGAACGGGTTTACTCCATGTGAATGCTCGTGCATATAAATTCGTAATGTCCTTTGGAAAATGAAGCTACCTTAAACTCGTCCCACATCACACAATGCAAGCGCACACCAAATGGGCGTGTTTTGCCTTATGATAACCAAACATGCTTTCATACGTGAAAATCCTCTTTATACAATTAGTGCATAATGTTGAAAACCGTTTTACAAATAAATATATTAATCTTAGCAAGCATAGTGGCTATGCCCACTTACATAGTTTACAAACAAAACGAAAGGCTCGTATTGGTTGTTGGGTTCCAATATAATGGTTCCTGACACGAAAGATCAATCCGGAACTAGGTGCAACCTCACGGTTCATGGTTTTCATCCAGGCACGGACACCAAACACCAGGTAAATCATCGGTTAACATCCATACACGGACACCATACATACCCCCTTTTTTCCCGCAAGTTTCAAAGTAGATCTACCGCCGAAGCTTCCAAGTTTCAATAAAATGTATACAACCTAACCGCCAGTTTACCATCAATCCGGGGTGTGAGGTTCGTCGAAGTCACGATATACATAATGCTATCATCACTAGCTCATTTCATAACTTGAGTATGCCACATTGTCAATTTACAACATGTCACTGATTTCTATTAATTCATAACCATTAAGACCGTAACTTAGAGACGGGAATAATCAATTGCCACAAATCCGACAAATCCGATATATATTCACAGGAATCAGTGCTACGTGGACAAATTACATTGTCAGACACACAATCCATACAAGTCCATCCTGGGTCTGAACGGAACAAAATCCGAAAATTCTTGAATATATTCAGACCTCATGCCACTTATAACCTCGTTTCAGGTGTACGGCCTGATTCGAGACATAAATGTCAATCTATCCGAATAATCCAAAGATTCCCGGTCTTCATTTTTCACTTCCAAGTCTTCAATAACGACGTATTACCACTTGGAATGGTTTTCAGACTTAAGTCTGATCCTGGTCTTTCCAAGTAATAAGCGTATTTTAAAACAAGCTATGGACTATACTAGTTTCAATCCAAATCTCCTTCCTAATGCTTATCAAGTTGCTTATGATAAAGTTGGATTATCTCAAATTCTTTAAATCTCATTACCATCTTAATTGCCTCTTTATACATCCCATACCCAAGATTTCTTTACTCATTTTTCCATTTCCAATTCTAAATTTGGATTCGTTTAACTCACTAAAATCTTTCAAAATATTTCAAATCCTTTTAGTTTGAATTCTTGGGTTCATAAATTTCAACTAAATTATATTAAGGAAATGCAAAAGTGTTATAGCATAGACATTTATCCCACATAGGTTCAAATCCTTTCCAAAGTTCAGATCATTGAAATATGATTCATAAAAATTCCAAAACTCAATTGGGTTGAATTATATTTCAAATCCGATTTTAAATTGACCATCCCATTCGTCGGATCAGTTAGGGATAGCCAGGGAGAGCAGGAAACTATATTTTCCGAACCCAAGCCTTAGACACTGTCCTCTCTGTCACCCTAGAACGTTCTGGTATAAATATTATTATTGGAAGAAATGTCATTTGTATGGATATATTCGATAATGGTTTAAACATAAATTGTTAAATCTTCTTTAAAATCATATTAAAGTTCACATAGTTTCATTAAACAATTAATCCAATTTCCTTGGAAGCTAAATGTAATGCTACCCAACTTTTTAAATCGTCTAAACTTGCAAATGGTCTTAAAATAATGGAACCAAGGTATTAAATTGTTTTGTTTAAAATTAAAGCAACCAATGTATGAAACTTGTTTACTTTACAGTTAATGAAATCCATGTACTAAACTTGTTTACTTTAAAATTATTGAAACCAATGTATTAAAATTTTTTATGGAACCAATGTATTAATAAACATGTTTACTACATGCTTAAATTAAGTTTTCTTTAAATAAATAATTTTTGAATAGCTAATCCTTCACATGAACAACTATAACTCAACTTTTTTTTAGCTTAAAGATGGTTATGAACTAAGCATTTACATACAACTCAAAATCAAACAATTTTAGGATATTGCCAAAATCATTTCATGCTTATGGAAGGTAGTTTAATTCTTCATGATTTTGTTTTTATTAAATTCAAGAGTTAACTTTTGTTTATTTATTTATTTAATAAAATTTCTATGCACATGAGGAGGAGATTGAAATCGAATACCCATATACTCCACACTATTGTGTGTGATACAACAACATCAATCCATATGAGTACTAGTCCATTCATCAAAATTCAACAACCATCAAATTGTGCGCAAGCGTCTCATTGAATAACGCTTTGTGTTTGGTGTGATCTAGCTACAAACATCCATCACAAACAATAGTAGCCATTTCAATATCAAATAATTATAATTATAACTAATTATAACTAAGCACTTGACTTGATTAACTATTTCGAAATAAATTTTTAAATAAATGTTCTCACCAATTTATCGCTTTCCAACCCTTCCCTGTCAACACTCCTTACTGCGACAAGCCTTGATTTGGTCTCATACTTCTTCCACGGACGTCGTACACCAGTTCTTGTCAACTAGCGCGTATATATATGTGTGTTCTTTTTAATACTTCTATTTGTGTTAATTCTCTCACCACAAGGAAGGTGGAAAACTAAACGAGAAAAGGGTGATGAGGGAATTTTGGTGTGGGATTTGGCTGAAGGCGACTGTTTTGAGAGGGGAAAGGTAGTGTGGCCTTGTGTGGTTAGAGAAAAGGTGGTGGAGATTTCCGGCGTGTTGTCTTCCAAAGGGAAAATAGCGAGTTTGCGGAGAGGAGGAGCGAGGCCTATGATGGGTGCCTGCGGTCAGTTGAACTGCATGGAGAGGCAGCGGGTTTGGGTGGCGGTACATAGTTGCGGTGGCAGGTTAACATGGAAACAGGGTGGCAAAACTTGTTCTGGTAGAGGAAAGAGAAAGAGATTTGAATGGATGGAATTATCAGATGAAGAGAAAAGGTAGGAGAAGAACTGGGTGCGTGTGAGGAAGAAACGAGATAAGGGGAGGAGTGTGGTACTCCGTGAGGATGAAGAGCTCCTTTTATTTCTGCCATTCAAAACTATTTAATTTGAGTACAGTGTAGCTTCCTCTGTACATGAACAGTGCTAAATCTTTGGCCACTATTTATAAAATCTTTATGTAGATATGGTAAGATTTGGACAAATTTAATCAAATATTTGTTGTCTACCATATCTCCTTAAAAGGAGGATATTTTAATTTGTTTCCTATGAATGTTGTATTAGGCTGATGCATAAATATTGTTTTTGTTATTGACTGAGCGTTATAGACTTAACCGTTACCGACCGAAATTTAAATTCAATTGGTCGCTAATTTATTCGTTTCCTTTATTATGTATTGATTATATTAAATATTTTTAGTTTAATTACACCGTTTATATTCCAAAATTCACTGCTTGCCTTCATCACATTAACTGTATTACAATCCATACAGTAATAAATTTAAACTTAACGGTTAAAACAAAATTTATCACTCTTAAAATTTTCAACTTTATAAGTTAAAATTAATTTAATCATTTTTTCTCTACACTATTTACTCAATGCTTTGATTTGAAATGAATTTATTTTAATGTTATTCTATTTTACACAAAATTCTTTACTCAAAATAATTCGGTTCTTTAATTAAATTTGCATTTATTTCACATTTTACTCCTATCCATTCAATGCGCATTCTTATACAAATATGGTTAAGCTTTCCGGTTTGATTACACGTGATCTTTCAAAGTTTCTTTCTTTATTTATTTTTGGTAATAACCATACCATAATTAATAAACTCAATCCTAGTGATTACTTAATTTCGGGATTTCTCTTTCTTAATGTATGCATATAAAGTTTGAATGTTTTCATTGCATTAACTGTCTGGTATTTTATTTGGCGACAAAGTTCTCTACTCAATTGAAAATTGTCTCAAAGTTAATTGCCTGTTTCCAAATAAATTCCTTTTCCTAAAATAAATCATTTCTCAAATGCAATTTATTTCGACTTGGGTTCAAATGTCAAGTCTTAATTGTTCCAAATGGCTCATTATTTATTAATATCATAAATTTTGACAATGTTTATATTGACATCTTATTCATAATGCACATTTATTTTTAGTGTGAACACTACATTAAATAACAGTGCAAATTCTAAGTTGAATTTCCAGCCTATATTTTTCCTTACCAAATTACAAGACCAAAATAACTTCTTAACAAAATAAAATTTCAAGTTAATTTTATTTCCATTATTGCGGTTCAAACTTGACAAAATGTTCTAAACTTACAATTACGAACACCAATATATTTTAAAGGTGAATGTTGCGTTCAAGACAAAGTTTCAAATCTAGATTTAAATATAAGCATGCATATTCTTCTTTATCACATTTCATGATAAACATTAAATTCATTTCTTAAATTGCAAAATGAATTAATAATGGTGCAATTCTTCCCATAATGTTCATTTTCAAACAACAAGGAGTTTTTAACGCACAATATCCAAAATGGTTAGTGATGCAAATCATGTTTGTGGTTTCTTATATATCATCCAACATAGACAAAATTTCAAATATTAACATTTAATTTTCATTTAATCTAAATTTAATGTATATTTTAAATGTCAAAATTTCTAGGTCGTTACAAATTCGACTTGAATTTAAAATATAATTCAAAAAATGGTTTGAATAGGACTAGTTACGTAGCAACATTTCACGAACGTCAACTTCAAATTGACGTACCCGGAGATCTGACCATCAGATTCTCCTGAAAGGAGAAGCATTTGGTTCATGAGGAAAAGATTTCTCAAATGAAAAAGAAAGTTAAAAGATCTAATGGTCAGATCTTGAAATATATGCAATTCAATTTGGAATAAAATTTGGATTTGAATAGAAATGGTCTTTGGATATTTGGTGTTGATTACCATTGTGTAGACGGTTACTATTTTTAGGAATTTGGAAGATGTTTTACATCGTTATTCAATTTATAGTATTCATTGATTGTGAGAATTGGTGTTGAATATAAGTTAATGAAAATTCTTTTTAAATCTTATGTTTGATATCAATTGGATTTTGGGTTTTTTGTGAATGACGTCTTAAATAATGTTATTCTTTTTAACCCAACTATGATGAAGATATGATTTGGAATAGAATGATAAATATTTTAAATAAGATTTAATGAAGTTTTCCAAAGAGGAGTTTTCCAACTAACAAGTTGAATTAGAAGTATGAATCTGGCTTTACCTTGGACGATGTTTTAAATAAGATTTGTTCTTAACCCAGTAAATAGAAAATGTTTTCTTAAGATTAGTTGAAAAGAAATCTTTATCAAATTTGAATATGATGATTGAAGGAAATAGGTATCCCTAACAAATGATAATGGAACGAGTTTAAGAATCGCCTAAAAGAAGATAAGTATGTTTTTCGTGTAAGCGATAAGATTAAGAAATCGTAAGTACGTTTTTGGGTATTGGATATTGAGTACCACCAGTTTTACTTCATGGGACGAATGAGATGGAAATAAGATTATCTTTTGAAATGATTTCCAAGGAAAGATTTAAACAAGAAGTTTAAATAATGTAAACCTTGGATAAGATTTAAGGGAATAGTTCCCAATGTAAAGAATGATTTGAGTAAAATGAATATTCTGAAACGGAATGTGACTCATGATATGTTTATAAATCAATTGATTGTAAAGATGAAATAGTTATTGGGGAAGACCGTGTTTCGACCCATTTTGAATAACTGTACAACGAGTATTGAATGTACTGAAGACGATAGTTGAAGACCGGGGATCTTCACATCGTTTGGATTATTGTTGATATCTTGATTGAGTGGTACACCCAATACGAGGTTATAGTGGAAATATTCTGGATGTACTTTTTGATTGTCCAGATGTGCAAAGGCCTCTCTCCTTAGTAGGACGTGGAATAAGGTGCATTCAGTTTCGTTCAGACCCAGAACAAACTTGTAAATGGATGTTTGTCTGACATTGTATTTTACGACATAACCAATTGGTTTCTATTGATGTTATATCATTTGGTGGAAGAGGATTTAGTCTCTTAGTTTAACACCCTCCTATGAGACTTATGTATTTAGAGGGATATATTAATAGACACCGATTATATGTTGTGAATTGACAATATGGCATGCTAAGTGCTGAGCAGATCAAAGCATTTGTAGAAAAGCAGCTTTTTATGGATGATGATCAAAGCATTGCTGATATAGCGTAGCTTTGTGTTGAAACGTGACTATAGAGCCACATGACCCGTGAACCGCTGAAAACAGGATGATAGATAGTAGATTACGGACATACGTTTCTTTCTAGATGGTGATGCCATGGTATGGAGCCCAGGCAAATTACATACGTGAATGATGGATTGAGGCACCTTAGATGACGGTCAAATACAACCAGGATGACAGTCAGATATGACCTGAGAATGTTATGTTCAGGAGAAACCCGAACTCAGTGGGAATTATTAGGCCGACTCTACTGCTCTGAAGGATCACATGCGTGTGAGTCCTGGACATCTTGCTAGAGATGATCCGAACATTTAGCAAAGATCCTTTGCCTTGGTCATTGATAGAATCCAACTTCCAATACGAGCTTTGCATTTTCAGTTGTAACCTAGGTAGCCAACATAATGGGACAGGGCATTATAAGAGCTAAGATTAATACATTTACGTTCGAAAATGATTACGACACTATGCACTAATAGTAATAAAACAGAATTTTGTGTATAAAGCATGTTTGGTTATTATAAGGTAAAACTCTTTCCTCCGGTTTGTGTTGTACTGTGTGATGGGACTTAAGTCTTATATCAACTTTGTTTCAAAAAAACATTGCGAGTAGTTTTATGATTGGTATTCATATGGAGAAAACTCGTTACGTGTTATATGTTGTGCTCCTGTGATTTACCCAAATTTAAATTAAAAGTAAATAATTGTTTTGGTTCTTACACCAACCCGATGACTGACTTAGAGTTTTCTGTTTTCACCTAAACTCCGGGTGTCCATATTTTCCACATATGCAGCTTGTAGTTTTGGTTTGCAAATATTTTATAGAAGTAGGTGCTGGATTGAAGCTAAATCTATGTCAACAGAATTTACTTCTTTCGTTGAGTTTATGTTTCCCGCTGTGTACATGTTATACTCTAATATAGATATTTCAACTGTTTATTGTATTTATAATTGTACTATGGTATATTTTGTATTATGATGTAGAAGTTATTATAATGATAATGAAAATATGTTTTTCTAATAAGGGTTGTTATTATTCGTAATCCCAAGCGATACGTCTTATTGATCAGTTTAATTCGGTTTGAATCGGGCGGCAGGGCGGGTCGTCACAGTTGGTATCAGAGCTTTGGTTTATTCAAAACTTTGGTGTATGACTCGTTTGAGTAGGAGGAAAAAATTATCATCAGAGATAGGATTAGCAATATCCTAGAAGAGCGACTCATTAAAGATAGGGTAAGTAATGCCCTAGAATGAGTTTGAAGAGTACTATATATAAAACGGAATTAGTTTAGAAAGATTATAACTTATAATAAGAGTTTGAGTGTTTATTTAACGTTAAGAATTGCACTATCGAGTATAAGAAGGTTTTGAATATATACCTTGCAAACGTATATCCGAAGTCTCAAATATACTGGATAGATACAGAGTCACACTCTGGTCGGTTGAGGATGATTCTGGTGCACCAATGCTTATTTTCGAGTTTTGAAAGTGGGATGACTATACAATTCCAATTGATTGATGTGAGAACCAAGAACTTGGTCAAAATTTAATGACTGTAATTTGAGGAAGGATTTAAGATGATTTGAGCTTTAAATTTATCTAGCACAAGTTAAATAGATTGAAAAGATAGAAGTGAATCAAACAAATTAAAATTTAACTTAAGAAAACTTAAATAAAATTGGAACGATAAAACCAATATAAGAATGGAAAATAAGTTGAGATAAATCGAATTTAACATTAATGTTGAGTTGAATTGGAAAATGTTTGGAATTGGATGTATATATATTGGACAGGTTAATAAATAGAGGCTAAGAAGAGGAATAAAATTGAATGCCCGACACTAAGGTACATATTTGCTGTATTGATTGGGTTTGGTGATTTTATGAACCGATTGGCAAGCCTTTTGGCTTTTGGATTTTATTATTGAATGTTGAGGGCTAGAGTGGCGAGTTGTTTTTTTATCGATAGGGCCGTACAAAGGGGGTTATGGCGAAATTGTTTGAAAATTTATGGTGTTAGGCAAATCTTGAGAAATGGGAAGTTCTTATAAACTGGAAATTTGAAGAACTTGAGTTAGTAGAATGAAGGCTAAGTTGGTTAAGTAACGATCTTCAGTTCCATCTTTGATTTCGGGAATAAAATCTTTTTAAGTAGGGGGGAATGTAACGACCGGATTTTAGTAAGAAATATTCAATAGATATTAAATATTTCAAATGCTATATTTTAAGAAATAACGATGTAATAACCCGGAAATTCTAGGCCAATTTAAAAATTTTATTTTGGCAATTTTAGCGAATTTTGATTATTTAAAATGAATTATTTTAAATAATAACGACGAAAAATTTATTTTGAATAGAATTCGAACGTATATATTTATATAGATCTTCATTAGAATATAATTATTTATTTTAAATTATAAAAAGAATTGAAATGGCGCGGTAGTTCGATAATTCGATTTCAAATTTCAAATGAATGTACAGGATTCAAAATAAACCGTATTTTAGCGAAACCAAAAATAGTAGAATCTAATTGAGGATATCTTTCCAACAAATCCGAAAAATCAAAATTTCATAGCGGGAATCAAAAGTTATGCCCGGTTGAAGATTCAGAATAGTCGCTATGGAATTCTGGCCCTTAAAAATGGAAATTTTACAAACGACCTCGGATTTCGACGAAACCACTTTTGTTGGATCCATGATGTCAAATTATTGCTAGATTCCAATTTTCATAATTTTTGAATTCAATATGTGAGTGTGGAAAAGGAAAACGCATTTGACCAGTGTCAGTTGATTTTAATCGACTGGAAAATGGCCATTTTTCAAACGGTCTCAGAATTTGACGAAACTAGTTTTGTTAGGACCGTATCGTCAATATGAAGCTAGAAAATATTTTTTCGGGAATTTTTTGAGTTCGTGTGTGATCCCTGTAAATTGAATTGCGCGTTCAAATTCAATATATAGAATTATATTTTAAATTCAACGAAAAATGATCGTAACGATTGAAATGACTTACGAAACATATCCC
This sequence comes from Allium sativum, assembly GCA_030737875.1. Taxonomy (NCBI): domain Eukaryota; kingdom Viridiplantae; phylum Streptophyta; class Magnoliopsida; order Asparagales; family Amaryllidaceae; genus Allium; species Allium sativum. Next base: position 5,904,401 of record CM060926.1, on the reverse strand, counting down.
ATTGTGTTTGGAATGAGGGTAATTAGCTAGGGGCGACAGTCGTTGGGTCTCATTTCGAGTTTGAATAAAAAATCAACAAATTAATGAAATAAACAATAAAATAATTATATAATATATACTTTAAACCCCCCTCCTCTCTATACTTCCTCTCTCCCCTCTACGTTCAGAACGAAATCAAAAAGGAAAAAAAAGACGTCGATCCTCCACGCATCGGCCGCTGACGCCACCGTTGGCCCACCGCGCCTCAGGAGGAACCCCCCCTCTCTCCTCCGCGCCCTCCTCCTCCCTTCTCTGATCAACTGACGACCCCCCTTTACCCCGTTTCCCTCTGATTCCAGTGCCCTAGACCCTCAATTTAACCCGCCGCCCTCGTTGAAGCCACCGCCACCGCAACCCTGTTCCACCCCCTCCTGCGACTGGCCAGCGAGATCCCCCCTTCCATTCAACAACACTATAAGTTTTTTTTCGTTTTTTTATTTCCATTTATTTGATAAAAATCAAATTTTTAATCATGTAAAGTTTAGATTTCTATTTAAAGAAAGTTATGAAGCTTATTTGAATGAAAATAGGATTTTTAAGTGAAAGAAAATATGATTTTTATTTGTTTATTTGCAAGAGAAGATATGATTTTTATTTGTTCATTTGCAAAAGAAAAATATGATTTTTATATTATAGAAGTAATAAAAATATGATTTTTATATAGTAGAAGTTATAAAAATAGGATTTTTATAAGGTAGAGAATATAAAAATTCGATTTTTATATAGGAGGTAGCGATAAAAAGATTATATTTTTATAAGCGAAAAGTTAGATTTTTATTTATATAAAGACGAGATTTTTATTTACAGAAAGACGAGATTTTTATTTATATAAAGACGAGATTCCTATTTATATAAAGACGAGATTTTTATTTATATAAAGACGAGATTTTTATTTATAGAAAGACGAGATTTTTATTTATATAAAGACGAGATTTTTATTTATATAAAGATGAGATTTTTATTTATATAAAGACGAGATTTTTATTTATATAAAGACGAGATTTTTTATTTATATGAAGGCGAGATTTTTACAAAAACATCATATTAAAAATGCAATTTTTGTTATGAACAGCGTGAAACATTGTGTGATGGAACTGGTGGAAAACAAATGCAAATTTGAAACGCTCAGAAATAACGAATGGCGGAGTGGAACCCTCTGTGAGAACTTCTCACTTTTAATTTTATTTATAGTTGAAATATATACTAGGACGCAGACGGTGTTTAGTAGCACCCGACACCCGTCGTCCACAGACCATGGACGACTTGTATGCTTCTTTGTTTGATTTTGATGTGTAGTTGAGTGTGTGATGTGAAATGAAATAAAATATTTATATAGTTAAAATATTTTATATTTGAAAATGGTATTTTTAACATGTGTATGAAATAAATATTTATAAACAAATCGGACGGTTTATTTATATACACACATTTGACTGATATTGATTGGGACGATAAATTTTACACATCGCCCAACTACACAAATAAAATCTGTGTTTGATTGTTTGAAACCCCACACGGGTATTGGGATGATATATGACATACACTAATCCCTATAATTAGCTGTATGTCGATCGATTGATTGACAGACTGTTATAAGCCTTAAATATTTATATTTGATGCTTATACAGTGTAGAATGCACTTTAGATGACGGTTGATTATTTGTCATTTGATGTATACATGTGTTGTATGGAAATCCATAGAAATAAAAACTATGGTAATTGATTGAGCCTCATTCCAGTTTTGAATAGAATATTTGAAAAGAAATATTTGAATAGAAATATATGAAATAGAATATTTGAAAATAGAAATATATAAAAGCTATGTTGATTAGATTGACGCCATTTTGACGTGAACGATATTTATATCGGTTTTATTCATTTTATAATGAATATCGAAAGTGATTACAAAATCTGATATTTTGAAATGAATTGAAATTCGAATTAAATTGAAATAATTAGAAATTCGAATTAAATTGAAATGAATTGAAATTCGAATTAAATTGAAATGAATTGAAATTCAAATTAAATAGAAATGAATTGAAATTCGAATTAAATTGAAATGAATTGAAATTCGAATTAAATTGAAATGAATTGAAATTCGAATTAAATTGAAATTGAATTGAAATCGATTTGAAATGAAATTAAAATGAATTTATATTGAAAAATTCAATTTTGATTTGAATTTGAAAAGAAGTTGAAATCATTTTGAAAACGAATTTAAAACGATTTATATAATATGTTTTAAAAAGGAAATCGACGAAGTATATATTATATATATAATATAATGGCCAGAATAGAAAGTGCCGCGCCGCGGTAGTTCGTGAATTTCGACCATTGATTTCGAATGGATATTGCGTGAGATCCAACCGTCGGATTCTCCTAAAACCGGAACCGTTGGGTTCATATCGAAAAGAGCTTTCTAAGGAATATTGGAAATTTGAAATCTAACGGTTGGATTTGGAATTATGTCCAAATCAATTTTGGAAAAGTTCGATGTAAGTGCAGTTCGATGGCCGTTGATGAAAATCGACTGTAGGGCCTTGATAAAATTATTAAAAATAGTAATAATTTGTGTAAAATCATAAGAAATGATTTGGGAAGAATTGGGATGAAAAACTCCATATTTGAAAAGATAAAAATAGATTTTTATCGAAATGAACTAGTTTTGAACTAGAATTAATTTACTTTTATATAAATAAATTGAATTTGAAAAGGGTTTTAAAAGTAACCAGAATTTCCAATAATTGAATTGGAATGGATTTGAATCGAAATTGTCTCTGGAATATTTCGATGTTGGATTTCGTGATGATACAGATATTGTTATGGGAATTTGAAAGATATATTTATATCGTTATTTCCAATACGATATTTGTTGGTCATATAATTTATATTGAATATAAGCCGATATATTTTCTATTCAGAGCGTTGTTGTGACGGCCTTGAATTTCGCTCGATCTGAATCAGTCGTTAAACCGATCTAGACCGTTCGAAACCCCTGAACGTTGAGAACATGACAAATCAGAACACAAACAGAAGAACATTTCATTGTATATTACAACAATGCATCAGATTACAAGAATATACAGAGTATAAATGAATAAATATTACACAGAAATATCAGAGATTACAATAAATTACATAGCAGCGGAAAAATAATATAAAGCACAACTGAAGGTGATATACAGATACAGAGCTTTCCGGATATCATTCCAGCTGTAAACCAGGATCCTGTGAATATAAATCTGCAAAACCAAAACTACTAGCTGCCCGTGCGGAAAATAGGGGCACCCAGAGTTTAGGTTAAAACAATAAACTCCAGGTCAGTCATGCGACTGGTGTGAGAACTAAAACAGTTATTTGAAACTTTACTTTAAAAGAGAGTAATTCAAGGGACCACGCCGTATAGCATAGAACGGGTTTCCTCCCAAGAATACCAGTGCATAGAATAAACAACGCAATGCTTTTTCGAAAAACGAAGCTATTATAAGACCCAGGTCCCATCACACAATGCAACGCAAGCCGGAGGATAGGGTTTTCCCTTATAATAGCCAAACATGCTTGGTACGTTTAAAACAAATCATTTGATACTATAATAAGTGTATAGTGTCAAAACAATTTCAATCATAAATATAAATCATAGACGGCATAGCATCCCATGCTACTATGTCGCCATACTAGTTCTACAATTAAAACCGCAATACACGTATTGGAAATTGGATTTCCGTCATGAGTCGAGGCAAGGGGCAAGCTCCTCTCCGCGTTCGAGACACTCTAGCAAATGCCTCCGGGTTACGCACTCTGGGCAACCCTGGATGCGGCTGGGCCGGTCCTCACTTACGTTAGAGGATTAATTATGCCTGAACACACGTTTCCCGGTCCTTACAGACCTATAATCGAGGCGCCTCATTCCAACAACCACAAAGGTGAAAAGTATATAAATGCCAGGGCTGGTAAGTCACTGACACCACCAAAGCTAGAAAGAAACGTCGTGCTCTCCCAGCGGTCCGTATCCCGTTTTTAACTCATACCGAGGTGTGAGGCTCGCGAATACACGTTATACACAAAGCTGCCACGTAGGCGTGCTTTGATCATCAACCACAAGACTTTGCTTTTCAACAGAAGCCTTGATCCTTGCATCTTAGCGTGCCACACAGGCAATTCATGCCATGCGACTGATGTCCATCGATATACAACCTCTGAGCTCGTACGTCTCAGAGAAGGGCGTTAAGCAAAAGAATAAATTCTCCGCCGCCAAACAGATGTATATTTAATAGAAATCAATCAGCACAGAATAAAATCCAGTGTCAGACACACAATCCATTTACAAGTCCGTTCTGGGTCTGAACGAAACCGGAGGCACTTTCCTCGCATATCCATCCATCCCCAAGTACGTCTGGACGACCACCAACTATTTCCATCCTCTTGGGTGTACAGCCCAATCAGGATCGTCAGTAATAATCCAAACGATGTGAAGACTTCCGGTCTTCGACCACCGTCTTCATCTTCGACATATCGTCGAATCGGTTATTCAGAATGGGTATAAACCCGGCCTTTCCGAACAACCCGCGTATATTAAAAACAAATGTTACCCAAACACAACATACGCCTCATTCCAATTCATTAGTCACTAACCACAAATTAGCAAGAGAACAATTTCCCAAACATCAACCCCGAAGGCCGAAACCAACATCAGATCAATATCCAGGAAACCATTCTTCTTAGCCAACCTACAGCTAGTTTCTAAATTTCACATTCTTAGAGAAAGATTCCCATTAATTTTATCCAAGATAAATTCTTTAAAATTTATCCTGTAATCTTCCTTTGGATGTCATTTAAAACCAAATTATGGTTTTTCCAACTAGTCGAGATTAGCGAACCGTATCGAAGTAATTATTTATTTTATTTCCCAATCCCAACCTATTCATCCCATGAAGCAAAACTGGTAATACTCCATATCTAACACCGTGGTGTTATCGGTAAAATTAATTACCATTTCACGTTCAAATCTAATTAAAGATTTAACTATCGCTTTGGAGCAAAACTGGTAATACTCCATTCCCGCTCATTTCTAAATTTGATAATTTAGATTATAGATTCACATTTCAATCTAATTGCAGATTCGTTAAAACTCCTTTTTCTGGGTTAAAGAACTAGGTGTTATTTAAAACACAGTTCACGACAAACCCAAATCACATTCTATTTGTTATCGGGTTAAAGAACTAGTGTTATTTAAAACACAGTTCACGATAAACCCATTTCAAATCCAATCAAATATATTAGAAATCCCGATTATTAAAAACCCCCTTTAAATCTAATTTCTTTATTAAAAAAAATAATTAGGTTTTAAATTTAGTTCAAAACTAGTTCATTTCGATAAAAACCATTTTTATCTTTTCAAATGTGGAGTTTTTCATCCCAAATTTTCCCAAATCATTTCTTATGATTTTATACAAATTATTACTATTTTTAATAATTTTATCAAGGCCCGTACAGTCGATTTCCAACAACGGCCATCGAACTGCACCTATAGCGACCTTTCTCGAATTTGATTTAGACGTATCTCCAAATCCAACCGTTAGATTTCAAATTTCTAATATTCGTTAGAAAGCTCTTTTCGATACGAACCCAACGGTTCCGGTTTTAGGAGAATCCGACGGTCGGATCTCCCGTAATGTCCGTTTGAAATAAATGGTCGAAATTTACGAACTGCCGCGGCGCGGCGCGTTCCATTTAGGCCATTATTTTATATATATAATATATATTTCGTCGATTTCTATTTAAAACGAATTATATATATAGTTTTGAATTCGTTTCAAAAGCAAATTCAACTTCCATTTCAATTCAAATCAAAATTGAATTCTTCTTTATAAATTCGTTTTAAAATTCATTTCTATTCAATTCAAATTTCAATTCAATTTGAATTCATTTCACTTCATTTTAAATTCAATTCGAATTCGTTTTTCAATTCAATTCAATTCAATTCAAATTGGTTTTCTATTCGATTCAAATTCAATTCATTTCGAAATCGTTTTCTATTCAATTCATTTCGAAATCGTTATATATTCAATTCATTTCGAAATCGTTTTCTATTCAATTCATTTCGAAATCTTTATATATTCAATTCATTTCGAAATCGTTATATATTCAATTCATTTCGAAATCGTTTTCTATTCAATTCATTTCGAAATCGTTATACATTCAATTCATTTCGAAATCGTTTTCTATTCAATTCATTTCGAAATCGTTATATATTCAATTCCGAATGTAATCGATATAAATATCGTTCGCGTCAAAATGGCGCATCACTAATCAACACGGCTTTATATATTCTATTTCAAATATTTCTTTTTGTCAACACACGACTAATCTCAACGAATGAGTACCGTCCATGTGTGACTATTTTTGTTAAAATATTTCGTTCAACACATGACTAATCTCAATGGATGAGTACTGTCAACACATGAACCTTTATTTTAGATTGATAAAGATGTAAATTTTATTATAAAAATAATTCGTTCAACACATGACTAATCTCAATGGATGAGTACTGTCAACACATGAGCCTTTATTTTATATTGATAAAGATGTAACTTTTATTATAAAAATATTTCGTTCAACACATGACTAATCTCAATGGATGAGTACAGTCAACACATGAACCTTTATTTTATATTGATAAAGATGTAATTTTTATTATAAAAATATTTCGTTCAACACATGACTAATCTCAATGGATGAGTACAGTCAACACATGAACCTTTATTTTAGATTGATAAAGATGTAAATTTTATTATAAAAATAATTCGTTCAACACATGACTAATCTCAATGGATGAGTACTGTCAACACATGAACCTTTATTTTATATTATTCTTTATCTTCTAAATTGTAATGAGGCCCAATCAATCACCATATAAAATTAATTATATGGATTTTCATACATCACACGTATATAATAGCATTGAAAGATAATCAAACATCAACCAAAGTGCACTACACTGTATAAGCATCAAATATAGATATCTAACGCTTATAACAGCCTGTCAATCAATCGATCGACATGTTTAATCAATCAGGATGAGTGAACTTCAAATTTCATCAACACCCGTGTAGGGTTTCAAACAATCAAACACAGATTTTATTCGTGCAGTTGGGCGATGTGTGAAATTTATCGACCCAATCAATGTCCTCCAAATAGGTGTACATAAACAAACTGTCCGGTTTGTAAATGAATATTTATTTTATTCACTTTCACTATATTCATATTCACGTTAAAAATTATATTTTTAACGATAAAATATTTTATTTCGACATATGAATATCTATTCAGTTCATTCTTTAAATAAAATGTTATTTTTATTTTTCTAACATATTTTAGAAAATTTCGGCGGCATAACGGCACTATACTAGAAACGGGACGAGGCCTAGCCTTATCCCCGGTCTAGTGAAGGCCCACGCCATTCACACATCAATCAAATCTCTTTCGTTATGCAAACCACAAAATTTGGAGTAAGAGTCTAACCTAGCCTTACTCCTTCGCCTTATAACGGCGCACGTCTAATCCTAACCAATTTATCGATTCGATTTTTCACACCACAAACCACATTCAAACCAATATCGCAATCAATCACCAAACAGCCAAACAAACAAGTCCATGGTCTGTGGACGATTGTGTCGGGTGCTACTAAACACCGTCTGCATCCTAGTATATATATATAACTAGAAATAAAATTGAAGAGTGAGAAATTCTCACCAAAAGCTATCCAACTTCACGACACTCCTATTGTAGAGATCTTCGTCGTTCTCGCCCTTTTTGTCAGCTTCGTTGTCGTAGCCACTACATATGTAAAAATCGAATTTTTACTTCGCTATTCAATATATAAAAAAATCGAAGTTTTACTTTGCTATTCAATATAAAAATCGAATTTTTACTACTATGTTATATAGATAAAAATTATATTTTTATCACGCTATTTTCTATATAAAGATTTCGCCTTTTTAAATTTAAAGATTTCGCCTTTTTAAATTTAAAGATTTCGCCTTTTTAAATTTGAAGATTTCGCCTTTTTAAATTTAAAGATTTCGCCTTTTTAAATTTGAAGATTTTGTCATTATAAAAATCATCACTTTACTTCAACGTATATAAAATAAAAATCAGATTTTTATTTCGCTACATATACAAAGATGATATTTTTATAGTTCCTACTATGCAAAGATCATATTTTTATCCTTCTACAATGTAAAAGATTATATTTTTACTACTTTAAAAATATATAAAGCATATTTTTACATCTTCTATATAGTAAAGATTATATTTTTAATATTTTAAAAATATAAAAATCATATTTTTATTATTTTAAAAATATAAAGATCATACCTTTTACCAAATAAAAATCATATATTTTCACCTTTTAAAGTTCTAATCTTTTTCCATTTAAAATTCAAACCTTTTCTATTTTAAATTCTTTTTAAAATCAGTTTTAAATTACTCTTTAAAATCAGTTTTAAATTACTTTTAAAATCAATTTTAAATTACTTTTAAAATCAATTTTAAATTACTTTTAAAATCAGTTTTTAAACTAAAATCGAAATTAGTTTTAAACTTTAAAATAAAAATAGTATTTAATCTTTTTTTTCAGTTTATATAAATCAAAAATAAAATAAATAAATAAAAAAGGACTTACAGGGGGGTTTGGGCGTTCGCCGTGGGCTTCAAGAGGAGGGAGAAGCGGCGCAGAAGAGGGGGGGGGGTTGATCGGAGGCCGGCGGTGGGTCGTGGTGGCTGCGGCTGTGAGCAGGTGGAGGGGGGCTCGGTTGCGTCGGTGGATGGGGGGAGGGGGTCTCGCGTCGGTGTCGAGGAAGGCAAGGGGGAGGAGGAAGGGAAGAAGTGGCGGCGGCACACCTGGGGGGGGGGGAGTCGGTGGCGGCTGCGACGTGGGGGGGGGGCGACGAGGTTTCGGGGGTTTTCCTCTTCTTTTTTTATTTATATTCGATCTGAAATAATGATTTGGGGGGGGGGGGTTATGTAAATATATATATAATAATTATATTTTTTTTCCTTTAAAACCCTAATGTTGACTTTTTGGTTTCAACTCAGATTTGAACCCGCCGACTGTCGTCCCTAGCGTAATACCCCCATTCCGAACACAATGGGATATGCCACGTAGGCCAATTCGACTGTTTGAATCAGTTTTCTTTGAATTTACATTTAAATCACTTTATTGAATTTTAAACGTACATTTCAAATTACCGGGGTCACATACGAACTCTAAAAATTCCCGAAAAATATTTTCTAGCTTCTTATTGACGATACGGTCCTAACAAAACTAGTTTCGTCGAATTCTGAGACCGTTAGAAAAATGGCCAATTTCCAGTCGATTAAAATCAACTGAAACTGGTCAAACGCGTTTTCCTTTGCCACGCTCACATATTGATTCGAAAAATTATGAAATTTGGAATCTAGCAATAACTTAACATCACGGACCCAACAAAACTGGTTTCGTCGAGATCCGAGGTCATTTGCAAAATGTCCATTTTTAAGGGCCTGAATTCCATAGCGACTATTCAGAATTTTCAACTGGACATATCTTTTGATTCTCGCTACGAAATTTCAATTTGTCGGATTCGTTGGAAAGATATTCACTATTAGATTCCATTATTTTTGGTTTCACTAAAATCCGGATTGTTTCGCACCCGGTACATTCAATTGAAGTTTGAAATCGAATTATCGAACTACCGCGCCATTTTCAATTCTATTTATAATTATATATAAATATTTATATTCTAACGACGACGTATATAAATATATACGTCGAATTCTATTCAAAATAAATTTCTCGTCGATATTATTTAAAATAATTCCTTTTAAATATTCAAAATTCGCTAAAATTGCCAAATAAAAAAAATTTTAAACTGGCCTAGATTTTGCGGGTTATTACAATCTCCCCCACTTAAAACTTTTCGTCCCCGAAAAGGAACAAAGTCGAAAGTGGTTTGATTATTCAACTCTACGCTCGGTCTGGCTTGCATTCTCCAACTTTTCAGTTTCTGAGAATTTCTAAATTTTCAAAAATTTGGCTAACACCTTAAATTTTCGAAAAATTTCGCCATAACCTCCCCTGCAATGGGAGCATCGGGGAATTTCAAATAGCTTCCCTGGTCCTTCAGATCTCAAAAAGAAAAAGAAAAAGCCAAGCGGCTAGCCAATAGGCTCACAAAATCATCATCACCCAAACAAAACAGGAAATTATGTAGTAAACATGTACCTATTTGTCGGGCAAACAAATTTTATTCTTCGGCTCTAGCCTCCTTGCTATGACCTTTTCAACGTAAGTATATGTATATGCAAGCAAATGCGACTAATTTTCAATACAAATCAATATGTGATCCAATTAGGCTTAATGGTTAAAAATTAGCAAACAACTAAACAAACAATACAAACATCAATCAATTAGTGAATTAGAGTTTCAAATTCATAATTCGATACATATACAAAAAATCATGTTTTTGGTGCCAATTCACAACAATGTGTTCTAACTATATAAGTTTTGGTTCTCACACCAGTCTAATGGAAACATACAGGTATCACACCTTCGAAACACGAAACTAATTACTAATGATGACGCGTCAATCATCAGAATCAGGTCCGGGCGACTAGAGTGTGATTCTATATCTATCCAGTATATTAAAACTTCGAATATACGTTCATGACGCGTATATGAAAAATCTTTATATACTCGATTGTCCATATTCAAAATAAATAAATATTCAAATACGTATAAAATGGTTTAAATTTTCAAAACAAAATTGTTTTCATTTGAGAAAAAAAAATATACCCTTCACACTCGTTCTAGGATACTACTGATCCTATCTCTAACGAGTCATTCTAATTGGATATTACTAATCCAATATCTGATGAATTCTTTCGTATGGTTCTAATGTGTCTTGTTCTCGAGCTCTGTAAACCAAAGCTCTGATACCAAATGTGACGGCCTTGAATTTCGCTCGATCTGAATCAGTCGTTAAACCGATCTAGACCGTTCGAAACCCCTGAACGTTGAGAACATGACAAATCAGAACACAAACAGAAGAACATTTCATTGTATATTACAACAATGCATCAGGTTACAAGAATATACAGAGTATAAATGAATAAATATTACACGGAAATATCAGAGATTACAATAAATTACATAGCAGCGGAAAAATAATATAAAGCACAACTGAAGGTGATATACGGATACAGAGCTTTCCGGATATCATTCCAGCTGTAAACCAGGATCCTATGAATATAAATCTGCAAAACCAAAACTACTAGCTGCCCGTGCGGAAAATAGGGGCACCCAGAGTTTAGGTTAAAACAATAAACTCCAGGTCAGTCATGTGACTGGTGTGAGAACTAAAACAGTTATTTGAAACTTTACTTTAAAAGAGAGTGATTCAAGGGACCACGCCGTATAGCATAGAACGGGTTTCCTCCCAAGAATACCAGTGCATAGAATAAACAACGCAATGCTTTTTCGAAAAATGAAGCTATTATAAGACCCAGGTCCCATCACACAATGCAACGCAAGCCGGAGGATAGGGTTTTCCCTTATAATAGCCAAACATGCTTGGTATGTTTAAAACAAATCATTTGATACTATAATAAGTGTATAGTGTCAAAACAATTTCAATCATAAATATAAATCATAGACGGCATAGCATCCCATGCTACTATGTCGCCATACTAGTTCTACAATTAAAACCGCAATACACGTATTGGAAATTGGATTTCCGTCATGAGTCGAGGCAAGGGGCAAGCTCCTCTCCGCGTTCGAGACACTCTAGCAAATGCCTCCGGGTTACGCACTCTGGGCAACCCTGGATGTGGCTGGGCCGGTCCTCACTTACGTTAGAGGATTAATTATGCCTGAACACACGTTTCCCGGTCCTTACAGACCTATAATCGAGGCGCCTCATTCCAACAACCACAAAGGTGAAAAGTATATAAATGTCAGGGCTGGTAAGTCACTGACACCACCAAAGCTAGAAAGAAACGTCGTGCTCTCCCAGCGGTCCGTATCCCGTTTTTAACTCATACCGAGGTGTGAGGCTCGCGAATACACGTTATACACAAAGCTGCCACGTAGGCGTGCTTTGATCATCAACCACAAGACTTTGCTTTTCAACAGAAGCCTTGATCCTTGCATCTTAGCGTGCCACACAGGCAATTCATGCCATGCGACTGATGTCCATCAATATACAACCTCTGAGCTCGTACGTCTCAGAGAAGGGCGTTAAGCAAAAGAATAAATTCTCCGCCGCCAAACAGATGTATATTTAATAGAAATCAATTAGCACAGAATAAAATCCAGTGTCAGACACACAATCCATTTACAAGTCCGTTCTGGGTCTGAACGAAACCGGAGGCACTTTCCTCGCATATCCATCCATCCCCAAGTACGTCTGGACGACCACCAACTATTTCCATCCTCTTGGGTGTACAGCCCAATCAGGACGTCAATAATAATCCAAACGATGTGAAGACTTCCGGTCTTCGACCACCGTCTTCATCTTCGACATATCGTCGAATCGGTTATTCAGAATGGGTATAAACCCGGCCTTTTCTAACAACCCGCGTATATTAAAAACAAATGTTACCCAAACACAACATACGCCTCATTCCAATTCATTAGTCACTAACCGCAAATTAGCAAGAGAACAATTTCCCAAACATCAACCCCGAAGGCCGAAACCAACATCAGATCAATATCCAGGAAACCATTCTTCTTAGCCAACCTACAGCTAGTTTCTAAATTTCACATTCTTAGGGAAAGATTCCCATTAATTTTATCCAAGATAAATTCTTTAAAATTTATCCTGTAATCTTCCTTTGGATGTCATTTAAAACCAAATTATGGTTTTTCCAACTAGTCGAGATTAGCGAACCGTATCGAAGTAATTATTTATTTTATTTCCCAATCCCAACCTATTCATCCCATGAAGCAAAACTGGTAATACTCCATATCTAACACCGTGGTGTTATCGGTAAAATTAATTACCATTTCACGTTCAAATCTAATTAAAGATTTAACTATCGCTTTGGAGCAAAACTGGTAATACTCCATTCCCGCTCATTTCTAAATTTGATAATTTAGATTATAGATTCACATTTCAATCTAATTGCAGATTCGTTAAAACTCCTTTTTCTGGGTTAAAGAACTAGGTGTTATTTAAAACACAGTTCACGACAAACCCAAATCACATTCTATTTGTTATCGGGTTAAAGAACTAGTGTTATTTAAAACACAGTTCACGATAAACCCATTTCAAATCCAATCAAATATATTAGAAATCCCGATTATTAAAAACCCCCTTTAAATCTAATTTCTTTATTAAAAAAAATAATTAGGTTTTAAATTTAGTTCAAAACTAGTTCATTTCGATAAAAACCATTTTTATCTTTTCAAATGTGGAGTTTTTCATCCCAAATTTTCCCAAATCATTTCTTATGATTTTATACAAATTATTACTATTTTTAATAATTTTATCAAGGCCCGTACAGTCGATTTCCAACAACGGCCATCGAACTGCACCTATAGCGACCTTTCTCGAATTTGATTTAGACGTATCTCCAAATCCAACCGTTAGATTTCAAATTTCTAATATTCGTTAGAAAGCTCTTTTCGATACGAACCCAACGGTTCCGGTTTTAGGAGAATCCGACGGTCGGATCTCCCGTAATGTCCGTTTGAAATAAATGGTCGAAATTTACGAACTGCCGCGGCGCGGCGCGTTCCATTCAGGCCATTATATTATATATATAATATATATAATATATATTTCATCGATTTCTATTTAAAACGAATTATATATATAGTTTTGAATTCGTTTCAAAAGCAAATTCAACTTCCATTTCAATTCAAATCAAAATTGAATTCTTCTTTATAAATTCGTTTTAAAATTCATTTCTATTCAATTCAAATTTCAATTCAATTTGAATTCATTTCACTTCATTTTAAATTCAATTCGAATTCGTTTTTCAATTCAATTCAATTCAATTCAAATTGGTTTTCTATTCGATTCAAATTCAATTCATTTCGAAATCGTTTTCTATTCAATTCATTTCGAAATCGTTATATATTCAATTCATTTCGAAATCGTTTTCTATTCAATTCATTTCGAAATCTTTATATATTCAATTCATTTCGAAATCGTTATATATTCAATTCATTTCGAAATCGTTTTCTATTCAATTCATTTCGAAATCGTTTTCTATTCAATTCATTTCGAAATCGTTATATATTCAATTCCGAATGTAATCGATATAAATATCGTTCGCGTCAAAATGGCGCATCACTAATCAACACGGCTTTATATATTCTATTTCAAATATTTCTTTTTGTCAACACACGAATAATCTCAACGAATGAGTACCGTCCATGTGTGACTATTTTTGTTAAAATATTTCGTTCAACACATGACTAATCTCAATGGATGAGTACTGTCAACACATGAACCTTTATTTTAGATTGATAAAGATGTAAATTTTATTATAAAAATAATTCGTTCAACACATGACTAATCTCAATGGATGAGTACTGTCAACACATGAACCTTTATTTTATATTGATAAAGATGTAATTTTTATTATAAAAATATTTCGTTCAACACATGACTAATCTCAATGGATGAGTACAGTCAACACATGAACCTTTATTTTATATTGATAAAGATGTAATTTTTATTATAAAAATATTTCGTTCAACACATGACTAATCTCAATGGATGAGTACAGTCAACACATGAACCTTTATTTTAGATTGATAAAGATGTAAATTTTATTATAAAAATAATTCGTTCAACACATGACTAATCTCAATGGATGAGTACTGTCAACACATGAACCTTTATTTTATATTATTCTTTATCTTCTAAATTGGAATGAGGCCCAATCAATCACCATATAAAATTAATTATATGGATTTTCATACATCACACGTATATAATAGCATTGAAAGATAATCAAACATCAACCAAAGTGCACTACACTGTATAAGCATCAAATATAGATATCTAACGCTTATAACAGCCTGTCAATCAATCGATCGACATGTTTAATCAATCAGGATGAGTGAACTTCAAATTTCATCCCAACACCCGTGTAGGGTTTCAAACAATCAAACACAGATTTTATTCGTGCAGTTGGGCGATGTGTGAAATTTATCGACCCAATCAATGTCCTCCAAATAGGTGTACATAAACAAACCGTCCGGTTTGTAAATGAATATTTATTTTATTCACTTTCACTATATTCATATTCACGTTAAAAATTATATTTTTAACGATAAAATATTTTATTTCGACATATGAATATCTATTCAGTTCATTCTTTAAATAAAATGTTATTTTTATTTTTCTAACATATTTTAGAAAATTTCGGCGGCATAACGGCACTATACTAGAAACGGGACGAGGCCTAGCCTTATCCCCGGTCTAGTGAAGGCCCACACCATTCACACATCAATCAAATCTCTTTCGTTATGCAAACCACAAAATTTGGAGTAAGAGTCTAACCTAGCCTTACTCCTTCGCCTTATAACGGCGCACGTCTAATCCTAACCAATTTATCGATTCGATTTTTCACACCACAAACCACATTCAACCCAATATCGCAATCAATCACCAAACAGCCAAACAAACAAGTCCATGGTCTGTGGACGATTGTGTCGGGTGCTACTAAACACCGTATGCATCCTAGTATATATATATAACTAGAAATAAAATTGAAGAGTGAGAAATTCTCACCAAAAGCTATCCAACTTCACGACACTCCTATTGTAGAGATCTTCGTCGTTCTCGCCCTTTTTGTCAGCTTCGTTGTCGTAGCCACTACATATGTAAAAATCGAATTTTTACTTCGCTATTCAATATATAAAAAAATCGAAGTTTTACTTTGCTATTCAATATAAAAATCGAATTTTTACTACTATGTTATATAGATAAAAATTATATTTTTATCACGCTATTTTCTATATAAAGATTTCGCCTTTTTAAATTTAAAGATTTCGCCTTTTTAAATTTAAAGATTTCGCCTTTTTAAATTTGAAGATTTCGCCTTTTTAAATTTAAAGATTTCGCCTTTTTAAATTTGAAGATTTTGTCATTATAAAAATCATCACTTTACTTCAACGTATATAAAATAAAAATCAGATTTTTATTTCGCTACATATACAAAGATGATATTTTTATAGTTCCTACTATGCAAAGATCATATTTTTATCCTTCTACAATGTAAAAGATTATATTTTTACTACTTTAAAAATATATAAAGCATATTTTTACATCTTCTATATAGTAAAGATTATATTTTTAATATTTTAAAAATATAAAAATCATATTTTTATTATTTTAAAAATATAAAGATCATACCTTTTACCAAATAAAAATCCTATCTTTTCACCTTTTAAAGTTCTAATCTTTTTCCATTTAAAATTCAAACCTTTTCTATTTTAAATTCTTTTTAAAATCAGTTTTAAATTACTCTTTAAAATCAGTTTTAAATTACTTTTAAAATCAATTTTAAATTACTTTTAAAATCAATTTTAAATTACTTTTAAAATCAGTTTTTAAACTAAAATCGAAATTAGTTTTAAACTTTAAAATAAAAACAGTATTTAATCTTTTTTTTCAGTTTATATAAATCAAAAATAAAATAAATAAAAAGAAAAAAAAGGACTTACAGGGGGGTTTGGGCGTTCGCTGTGGGCTTCAAGAGGAGGGAGAAGCGGCGCAGAAGAGGGGGGGGGTTGATCGGAGGCCGGCGGTGGGTCGTGGTGGCTGCGGCTGTGAGCAGGTGGAGGGGGGCTCGGTTGCGTCGGTGGATGGGGGGAGGGGGTCTCGCGTCGGTGTCGAGGAAGGCAAGGGGGAGGAGGAAGGGAAGAAGTGGCGGCGGCACACCTGGGGGGGGGGGGAAGTCGGTGGCGGCTGCGACGTGGGGGGGGGGGGGCGACGGGGTTTCGGGGGTTTTCCTCTTTTTTTTTTTATTTATATTCGATATGAAATAATGATTTGGGGGGGGGGGGGTTATGTAAATATATATATAATAATTATATTTTTTCTCCTTTAAAACCCTAATGTTGACTTTTTGGTTTCAACTCAGATTTGAACCCGCCGACTGTCGTCCCTAGCGTAATACCCCCATTCTGAACACAATGGAATATGCCACGTAGGCCAATTTGACTGTTTGAATCAGTTTTCTTTGAATTTACATTTAAATCACTTTATTGAATTTTAAACGTACATTTCAAATTACCGGGGTCACATACTTACTCTAAAAATTCCCAAAAAATATTTTCTAGCTTCGTATTGACGATACGGTCCTAACAAAACTAGTTTCGTCGAATTCTGAGACCGCTAGAAAAATAGCCAATTTCCAGTCGATTAAAATCAACTGAAACTGGTCAAACGCGTTTTCCTTTGCCACGCTCACATATTGATTCGAAAAATTATGAAATTTGGAATCTAGCAATAACTTAACATCACGGACCCAACAAAACTGGTTTCGTCGAGATCCGAGGTCATTTGCAAAATGTCCATTTTTAAGGGCCTGAATTCCATAGCGACTATTCAGAATTTTCAACTGGACATATCTTTTGATTCTCGCTACGAAATTTCAATTTGTCGGATTCGTTGGAAAGATATTCACTATTAGATTCCATTATTTTTGGTTTCACTAAAATCCGGATTGTTTCGCACCCGGTACATTCAATTGAAGTTTGAAATCGAATTATCGAACTACCGCACCATTTTCAATTCTATTTATAATTATATATAAATATTTATATTCTAACAACGACGTATATAAATATATACGTCGAATTCTATTCAAAATAAATTTCTCGTCGATATTATTTAAAATAATTCCTTTTAAATATTCAAAATTCGCTAAAATTGCCAAATAATTTTTTTTTTAAACTGGCCTAGATTTTGCGGGTTATTACACTTGTATTTAATATCAAATGTGATTTGGGTTTGTCATGAATGGTGTCTTCGTTAACATTGTTCTTAAGCCCAGTTGAGAAAAAGATTAAATCTTTTTATTTAGATTTAATAAAGTGTACCAATTAAATAATATTTAATTGAAACTGAATTGGTATTGATTTTTGGGTTTATCGTGAACCGTGTTTTAAATGAGACTGATTCTTTAACCCAGTTAAAGATTAAAACTAAGTGGATTTTTAATGAATCTTTAATTAGATTGAAAAGATCGAGAATGGAGTATCGCCAGTTTTACTCCAGGCTATAGTTAAATCTTTAATTAGATTTGAACGTGAAATGGTAATTGAATTTACCAATAACACCGTGGTGTCAGATATGAAGTATTACCAGTTTTACTTCATGGGATGAATAGGTTGGGATTGGGAAATAAATGATTACTTCAGTGTGGTTCGCTAATCCCGTCTAGTTTGAATTGATATTCAAAGAAGATTAAAGAACAAATTTAAAGAATTTCTCTTTGATAAAATTAATGGGAACCTTTCCCAAAATATAAGAATATTTGAATAAAATAATATTCTGAATTGGAATGAGGTGTATTGTGTGTTTGTGTAACACTTGTTTATTATATACGCGAGTTATTCAGAAAGACCGCTTTATCCCATTCTGAATAACTAATTCAATGTGGTGTCGAAGACGAAGACGGTAGTTGAAGACCGGAGGTCTTCACATCGTTTGGGTGATTACTGATGATCTTGATTGGGTCATACACCCAAGAGGAGGGAATCGGTTAGTGGTCGTCCAGACGTACTTGGAGATCGATGGATATGCGGGGTACTAGGTGCCTCCGGTTTCGTTCAGACCTAGAACGAACTTGTAAATGGATTGTGTGTCCGACATTGGATTTTATTCTGTGTGATTGATTTCTATTAAATATATATCTGTTTGGCGGCGGAGAATTTATTCTCTTGCTTAATGCCCTTCTCTGAGACGTACGAGCTCAGGTGTTATGTATTGATGGATATCAAAAGCATGGAGTGAATTGCTTGTGTGGCATGCCTAAGTGGCAAATGATCAAGGCTTCTGTTGAAAAGCAAAGTCTTGTGGTTGATGATCAAAGCACAGCCTGTGTGGCATAGCTTTGTGTAGCGTTGATTCGCGAGCCTTACCCCCCTGTTGTGAACCAGAAACGGGAGAGGACATCAGGGAGGGCATGCATTTCCTTCTAGCTAGAAGTGGCGTTAGTGGTTTTACATGCCCTGATGAGTTTGACTTATGTGGTTGTTGCTATTGCGAGGCGCCTCGGATATATTGGTCGATCCGGGACCGATGGGGTCATTGGACTCATTTACGTCCCAAAGGGCGGGGAAACGCAGTGTTCAGGCATTTTAATCCACATCGGTGGACCGGCCCTGACGATCCAAGGGCTCACCTATGTCTGGGTCCTGAGACATGGGCTAGATTGTCTCGAATCGGTAGAGGACTATCTTTTGCCTCGGCTCACAGATGGAAATCCAACTTCCAATACATGACTTTGCGGCTTTATTTGTAGAGCCTAGTATGGCGACATAGTGGGATGGGGCGCTCATGCCGTCTATGATTGATACTTATGATTGAAATTGTTTTGACACTATACACTTATAGTAATAATAAAACACGAAATTTAGCGTATCAAGCATTCTTTGGCTATTATAAGGTAAAACCCTATCCTTCGGTTTGTGTTGTATTGTGTGATGGGACCTGGGTCTTATAATAGCTTCATTGTTCTTTATTTAATATTGCGCTGTTGTTTTAAGCACTGGTGTACTTGGGAGGAAACCCGTTCCGTGTTATACGGCGTGGTCCCTTGAGTTACCTAGCTTTAAAATAAAGATTAATAACTGTTTTAGTTCTCACACCAGTCCCATGACTGACCTGGAGTTTATTGTTTTAACCTAAACTATGGGTGCCCCTATTTTCCGCATGGGCAGCTAGTAGTTTTGGTTTTGCAGATTTATATTCACAGGATCTTGGTTTACAGCTGGAATGATATCCGCAAAGCTTTGTATCCGTATATCTCCTTCAGTTGTGTATTGTATTATTTTTCGGTGCTATGTAGTGAATTGTAATCTCTGATATTTTCTGTGTAATATTCATTTATACTATGTATA
This sequence comes from Allium sativum, assembly GCA_030737875.1. Taxonomy (NCBI): domain Eukaryota; kingdom Viridiplantae; phylum Streptophyta; class Magnoliopsida; order Asparagales; family Amaryllidaceae; genus Allium; species Allium sativum. The sequence continues at coordinate 5,884,234 of CM060926.1, read as the reverse complement.
TTCTTGTATTATGATGTATTGTTGTAATGAGCAAGGAAATGTCCTTCCGTCGGCGTTCTGATGTATCTAGTTCCCAACTCAATCCGGGCTTTCCTTACTGGGGAAGTTCGGGTCATAACAAATAACTTTAAATTTATATAACTCTAATTTAAACGAGTTTGAACGTATAATTTATAATATGATAAAAATGAGCTCGCAATAGCGCGGTAGTTCGTAATATTACGTTTTGAACTTTGAAAGATTGTACATAATTCAATATAAGTCAGAATTTGTTGAAACAAGAAACACTAGTGTAATGTCCCGTATTTTTTACGGTATTATAATTAATTAATTTAATTATATAAATAGTGATATAGAGAATTAAATGTTGTTTAATTAAACAATAGTGAATATTTAATTAATTTAAATAATAGAATAATATATTTGTTTCTGAAAAAGTCGGAAATAGTGAATTGATAATATAATGTGAACTGGACTATTTAAAATATGTAACTTAGCTTAGAATTGAATTAAACTAACGAATATATTTAAATAACGAAAATTTAAAATGGATAATTATAATATAATTATAATCGAGCGTGAAATGGCGCGGCAGTTCGCTATTTGGCGATTTGAACTTCAACTGGATATACAGGGTCCGTTTTAAATCGGATTTCTGTGAATCAAGAAACGTATGGAGCTGGTGGAGTATATTTTTCTAATGGAAGAGAAAAATCGGGATTTCATTGTGTAAATTTTGATTTAGATCCAAATCAAATTTTTGAAAGGTCACTATGGATTCCTTTATAATTTATATCGTTTTATTTATATTTTAAATGGATTTTTAAATATAAATCGAATATCGATGTAACACTGGATTTGGAATATCGAGTTATAAATCCTGATATGGAGCTGTATGATCTTCTGTTGCGAATATATACGATAATATTTATTTTTAAATATTTAATTTAATCATTTTTAAATATATTTATATATTTAAATGGATTATTTAGAGCTCTAAAAATAGCCATTTTTTCAAATAACCTCCAAATTCGATGAAACCAGTTTTGTTGGATTCGTAATGTCAAATTACTGCTAGATTTCAATTTCCGTGATTTTTGAAGTTAGTATGTGGCCTTGGGCGGTTTTAATGTGAAAAACAGTTGATATTCTAATGGTTAAAAATATGCTGTGTGAGCAAACAGAGTCGGAATTCGACGAAACTAGTTTCATTGGGACCGTAATGTCGATCTGTAGCAACATGTCCATTTTCGTGATTTTTGGGTATTGTATGTGATCACATGAATTTTAGAGGACGAATACAAGCAGTGTGGTAATATAAATTAATATAATAATCGATTAGAAAAATAATATACCACCTCTATAAATATCCCTCAACCTCTAAACCTAATTTCCATCCTCTGGTCAACTACAATTTCCGTCGTTCTTTTTCTTGTTCAACAAAAACAAATCGTGAAATGTAAAAATAAAAATAAAAAGAAATCCAAAACAAAATCCATAAATCTGGAAATTAGTGTATTCAGATTCCTGTCGAGCTCCTCTACACATCTATGTGGGTTTCATGAAGTTTGAGCTCCAATTTTGTCGCTGAAGTAAACGATGCGAGATGCTACGAGCACTAGGGTTTAAAGGAAATGGAGTTCACGGAAGAGTTCATCGATTCCATGGTTGGATTTGGCTTGAGTATAGGGAATAACATGTGTTAGCAAGATTTGGTGGATAACAAAGAGAATTTCTGTCACACCTGTACTGTGCGTACGCGGCATGGGCTGAAGTCGCTTTTCATTGAAGGGCATTGGCCTGTAGTTGGGTGGTACCAATAGAACGAATTTGAGAAGACAAAGCAAAAGGTAATTTTAGTTTTAAATTTCATGAAGTATGGAAGGAGAACGGATTGAAGTTTTGGATGGAAATGGTGAAGGATTTAGGATTGGCTATTTATAGGGAGTTTGGGAAAGACGTACTGGGCGGGCGTGGGTTTTTGCTAAGGGGTATGGGCCTTATTTTGTTTGAAAGCCCAATTGATATTTAAATTTTAGTTTTAATTTAATTTATAATAGCGCATAAACTTGTAATTTAAATATCTCTCTCGTACATGATTAGAATTAGATGAAATAAGATCCAACAGGATCGTATGTATGATGGCTCCACAATGGAACTGACTGGGAGCGAATCGAAGCTCGTTACAATTTATTGCAAAATAAATTGTCTGTCTGAATTAAGCGATGGTTATCGTTATTAACGATGATCGTCCAATGTGAGTAAAACTCACTAACTCTGAATAATTATATTTTATAATGTATTTTTAGAACTGATAAATGTTGGTTGATTGTTGTGTGTTGATGAACTGCTAGTCAGTTGGTTGAAATTTATTATATATATATATATATATATATATACATATAATATATATATACATCATTAAATATATATTGATTTTGTTTATCAGAATATTTCATGTTGAAATGGAAGTGATGTTAATTATATTGTTTAACATCTGTGGATGCAGGGAAACAGGTTGGAGGGACCCAACTGGGTTCCTCAATATATAAAATACTGTTTTGTTTCATATATTGTAATATATGATATGATATATAATCTGTGTTGATTATGTGTGTTTGAATGATATCGATCACTGTGTTTGGTACTTTGAATACTGTAAGAAATATTGGGATGTAAAAAAGGGATTTTTAAAGTATACTTTGAATATAAATTATTTATATAAAATCAATAGATTTTATATATAAAATCAAAAGGTTTTTATAAAAGAAAACAGTTATAAAATCAAAAGGGTTTTGGAAAGGAAATATTTGTGAAACAAATAGAAAAGGAAATATTTGTAAACCATTTACAAATAGAATTGAAAAGGAAATATTTATTTAGAAAATAAATAGAGTTATAAAAGCAATTTATTGGGAAATGAAAAGAATGTCATACAAGGAAATATTTGGCAAATGAATAGAATTTTACATTAGGAAGGTTCAGACCCGTGATTCGCACAAGGGTATAACACGATATTGATTTAAAGTAAATATTTTGCAAATAAAATATTACAAAGGAATTTTGGGGTTTGAATTAGGAATTAAAGGGGAATTACTGGAATTAGAAACTGACTAGAAATTAGTTGATATGAATGGCTGTCTGGGTATTGATCTAATGTTGGTTTCGGCCTTCGAGGTTAATACGTAGGGGGTTGTTCTCTTACTAGTTTACAATTAGAGACTGGTATATGCTAAAAGATAGTGATGCGTGAATCAGAAATAGAAGCGTTTTCCAAAGTTAATAACGTATATTTTCTAAAATTAGAAAATAAGAAATGTTGAATATATGGAACGAGAAATAGGGAAACGAATAAATTTTGGTTGATGATTGATCGATAGAATTTCCATCTGAAAATAATATCATTGTTTGCACACTTGTTTTCATTTGATAGTTAAATCGCCGACTAGCAAAGTTTTTGACCATTTTTACATTGTTAATTATGGAGAGACCGGTTGGATTATTATCCGAAGAACCACTCCGTATTGGCATAAGCGTTGCAAACCAAGTATGTTGAATACATTGAAGACGGAGTAAAGTGCAACGGCTATTGTATAAATCTTAGGTAGAGATTGCCTAAGATGGATGTACGGAATCGTGCCTTTGGTTTTTCCAGTCCCGGGGCAACTTGAATGGATGAATGTATGACATGGTATATCTGGTAAATCAAGTAAGTTGATCATTTCAAACGTATTTACGTGGTGGCGGAGGAATTCATTTCTCTTAGCTTTATACCCGTGATAATTTTGAGGAAATCAACTTGTGATTTGGCGGGTATGGCGATGTGACATTCGAAGTAAATGGAGGAGTGATCTGTTAAAAGATACGTTTTGACCTCGAGCCTCATCAACTGGGAACTGACAGAAATTGGGCAGGCAGCATGGCTAAGTAGGCCGCACCCAAGTAGGGTATATTGTCACCATCTAGAGAATATTCATATTTGTTACTTCTTTCAATTCTGTATCTCCCGGGAATGGTTATGTTGGTTTACCAACTGTAAGGTGACAATATATTCGATACACTCAAGCGAAATGAGTGGTCCGTCATGTATGGCCGAGTTGCAAGATATTCTTGTTGAATCTAGTGTATCGCTTCTAGAGTACACTGAGCGGAAGGTGGATCCATACCTTGTCATAGTTGGAATCCATTTCCTAAATAAGAGCCAGCGGTTTTTGTAACACCCCACGTCCATTAATGTCACTCATAAAGGGAATGCATTAATTTCCATGGAGCATTATTAGTGTATAGAACAGAATATAATAAGACAGATACATATATTGGTACTTGAAAATTTTAAAACAACTTTTTTGCAGTGGAGCAATAGTTTGATTAATACAACTTCATAAACCAAGTACACTTCATATCCATCTTGACAAAATTGTTTTCAGAGTACATGAAGTAAAAAAGCATAACCCCAAACACAAGTAGACATAAAAGAGATGAGCTGAACTTTACTTTCAACAATCCAAGCACTTCCAAAAGAGAGTGAAAGAGATCCAAGATCAAGCTTCACTAGTACTAGTCCCACCCTGAGAACCTGGGGAGGGGGGGAGGGGGAAGGAAGAAAAGAGGCGAAAACAAAAGGGGTCAGACATGAAGTCTGGCGAGTACCATAACTTTAACAATACAATTATTAAAGTAATTAGGATAAGGCATAAACTGGCAAAATAAGGAATGACTGTGAAGCAAGTTGGCAAGACAAAGCAAACAGGGGAATATTTTGGCGTTAATCTCACTCCTAATTGCTATATGATAATTACTATACTGCACCAATGCTAATTACGCCGCACCATTACTAGTCACCCTAAAAGTTGATCCCTCCCACTGAACGAAATAATAATAATGGTAGTTTAGCGTACCCCTAGCTGTCCTCATAGGTGCCGTCTGCCCCTATCTCCGCTAGTCATACCCACTACCCTCCCCATTCCAATTACAATGTTCATTCATAATATGGTAGTCATACTCCTAGCAGTCTTCATAGGTGTCGTATGCTCATCTCCGCTAGTCGTACCCACTACCTTCCCCATTCGATTGGCTCCTTAACTCATAGATACCTGTGCTGGTCCCATAGTGGGGTGTATCACTCCCCAAAGTGGCAACCTGATACCACTAAAGATGCACGACTTATATCTACATGATGCAACAATGTCTTACCTACCAGCCCGGGCCCACGCACGCACATGACCCTGTTGGACTTGCATTGCCACCGCTAACCCGTTTTGACCTCTTACAATCAAACCCAGTAAGCGTGTCCCGTCCTCGACTTGGTTCGAGCTCACAAAGATACTTAATGGGTTAATGGTTTGAAAAGGGTCCTCCATACTTGACACAAGCTTTTCACCTATGCTTGGTTCCCACTAGGGTTTCCCACTTAACCCCTCTTATTCATGTCTTATTGCATGTTTCAACTTGGTTAGGTGTTTATAATTATATCCCACATGTCACCCATGTTACTCACTCAACAAATCAACATGTGTTATTGGTTAAGCTTGTCTTAACCCTATCCGCTTGTCAGATCAATATATTACTGGTTAAGCTGGTCTTAACCCCCATCCACTTATATCTTAGTGGTTAAGTTGGTCTTAATCCTATCCACTTATCAAATCAATATATATTATTGGTTAAGCTTGTCTTAACCCTACCAGATCAATGTATATTATTGGTTAAGTTTGTCTTAACCCTACCCACTTATCAAATTATTGGTTAAGCTGGTCTTAACCCTATCCACTTATATATTATGCTTTACTTAGTTTATAATTAAGTACATCTTAGTTCACAGATACATTAGTTAAGAGAATAACTCCCTAAGTATCAACCCCGAAGACCGAAATCAACATTAGATTGGTACTCAGAGAATTATTCACTCAACCAAACTTCTATCTGTCATTCATTTTCTTCTTTGATTAGCATTAATTAATTATTAATGCACAGACCTCTCACATTAAGTTGATTGCTTGTGGCCGCTGGATATGCTGGGCGGTTCTAGGCAGACTTCCACCACAAGCAAGACTTAACCTCGTGTCTAAGCATCTTTTAATTTATTCCTTTGACCTCTCACATTAAACTACCGTTTTTGGTCGCTTGATTTGCCGGGCGGGTCCGGGCAGTCTTACACCACAAACGAGTCTAACCTCGTGTCTTAGGCCTCAATTACTCATTTAATTTGTGCCTTTGACCTCTCACATTAGACTACCGTTTGTGGTTGCTGGATTTGCCGGGCAGGTCCGGGCAGTCTTACACCACAAACGAGTCTTACCTCGTGTCTTAGGCAGTTATTATTATTCAACTCCAATTTGAATTAATATCCCTATTTCAAATTGCCAATAACTTCCAATTTTAATTCATGTCCATAGTTGTCACTTAAATTATGTCCATAATTACTATGCATATAAATTAGGCCAATTAATATCTCAAATTAATTATATGCCTTTATGTCATTTTATGCCAATTCACAATTTTGCAAAATTTAATATTTTCCCATTATCCCCAAGTCGTTCGTACGTTGAACATGAAATATGTTAGACTCGCAAATAGTCTAACCCATAAAAAGGAAAGAAACATCACAACTTGCATAACACACAAAATAGATCTAACTAGCATAACATGGATCAAAACTGGCATGATTATGATTCGTATTAACATAAATTTGCATAATCGACACTTGCATAGGCAATAGTCATAAAACATAAATTTGTATAAACAATGTACTGTCATGGATCTTAATGTATAGATCTAAACATGTAATTATGAACTTGCATATATGAATATGGTTTTCCTATGACTTGCATATGAATTTCATACAAAATTACATTCAAAATAGCATATAAAACTAGCACAGGAAACATAAATTTGCATAAGTATGTTACTGCCTTGGATCTAAATATAGATCTAATAAAAATGTGAACTTGCATATAGATTCCTACAAACTTGCATATGGATCTAAACATGTAATTAATGTCACATGTTTTTGCATACAAACTTGCATATGTATATACTTGATTCACATATGTTTTAACATCCCAAACTTGCATAAGATTCACATATATTTTAACATCCTAAACTTGCATACATATGTTTTAACACCCCAAACTTGCATAAGATCCGCATATGATTTAACATCCTAAACTTGCATAAGACTCACATAACATAAACTTGCATAAGATTCACATAACATAAACTTGCATAAGATTCACAAATCAACATATGTAAACTTGCATAAAATGAATCAAGTTAAACATGTATAATTGTACAGATAAATAGATCTACCAATCATACAATAATAAAACTGTCATATGTTCACAAACAGACAATAACATCACATGTTTCAATAGACATGTTCTCATAATCCAATTACAACCCATCATAATTAATTTATTAATTATATTGTGAAAGAAATAGCACTCACAACAAGAGAATAGTCCTGTTTTTCTGGGATCTGTATTCTGAAACTGAATTGCTCACCTTTGATGTAGATTAATCGTTGTTCTAAATTAGATTTGATTTAATTGGATTCTTGCTTCTATCTTGCTTTTGAGTTGAAAGAGAGCGGCAGCTACTCTAGGTTTACCATTAACGGCATGACGATCTTAGGAATATTTTTGTGTGACTTTAGGATTTGTATTTAGGTTCCTTATATAGAAGTTTGATTTAATAGGAACCGTCAGATTAATCTAGAGCAAATCAAAGCCATTCAGACAAGATAGAATAACCACATCAGCCCTAAATGACTCAGCAAAGAGTCAGAATCGTCACACAAAGAAAAACGCCAGATTTCAGATCTGACCTGAAGGGGAGGTCGACAGCCAGGTTGACCTGTATATAGGGAGGTCGACCCCCTGGTCGACCTAACCCGAGGTAGGTCGACCCCTAGGTCGACCTACCCTTGTATTAAATTTTTTTGAATTGTTTTTATTTAAATTTCTGAAAGTTCTGAGGGACATAACTTCTACATACGAAGTCCAATTCACACAAATTCGGACTCTATCTAAAGCAGAATTCCGAGACGAACGCAATGGTGCAACCCGTTTCCCTTCATTCCCACATTTTAAATTAAGTATTACTTAATTTTGTTAATTTTAATATTTAAAATCATGGGGTGTTACATTCTCCCCTCCTTAAAGGGATATCGCCCCCGAAATCTCCAAGTTAAGGAAAGTGCATATCTTAGCATACAATCATTCATCTACTCAACCATCAAACACAGCATCCATTGTCCTTACAAGATTCTAGTGTTGCATGAACATATGCAAAAAGTGTGTTTATATGTTTCTTATCTAATGCCAAATCAGGCGGTCTACTGATTCAGTTGACCTCCTTAATGCAAATCATGATAGTGCCATGCGTCCATTATGTATGAGAAAGAATCCTATCGATACACACTATTTCTACATGTGTGCACAACCATTCATCAAAATGTTGCATCCATGTGATAACACAACCATTATACATCCATTAATTTAAATACGTACACATATTTATATGCAATATGAAAGTGATTGAGCCGATATAGTGCCTAATGTGTGTGTACATGCATCCACAAGAAAACACTAGCAACCACTTGCATCCATTTGCATCCACCAAACATAAATGTCTCAAACACATGTTTACAACCATAGGGCTTTTGCCCTAACTAAAGATCGAAGACATCATCGCCAAGACATCCTAAACAATAGGACAAGTATAAACAAAGCAATAGAAAAAGGAGATGTTAGAAACATATCCTCAAAAAGAAAAGGGTACAACGTATGCATCTCGCTTTTTGTCTCTCAAGTTGCATCTCCTTGATCATCTCCCTATTAGATTTTCGCCATCTTGGCCTCTCTGTTGCGAAGCTTTATGTCCTCCGATCCAAGGATGCATGTTGGAGCTCGTCTAATCATGGCGTCTCACTCCACTTCCACTTATCTAGGCATGCTCGGCTCCATTACTTCCGCAATATCTTGTAACACTTCCGCAAATGCGATACGTGAAAACATGTCATGAACATCACTAAGCTAGTTGTCTCTTCTCATGTCCTTCAAAAATCTAGGATATATAACCTCAAAAGATCTTCAAGGATTTTATTCACCTTTTCCTCTTGCATCGAAAACTGCTCCAAGCCCTGTCCCGCAAGCACCGATATAAACTGTGAATGGCTTATTTCCATCTGGCAAAACCAAAACTGGAGTTGTTGTCAACGTTCTCTTTAAATCCTAGAAAGCATCGTCACAGTCAACATCCCCAAGCAAAAGTTAAGTTCTTTTTCGTTAACCGCATAAGTGGGGCCGATACCTTCGCGAGGTCCTTTATGAGCTTCCTATAATAACCAGCCAACCCTAAAAAGCTTCTTACTCCTATTGTATTCTTGGGAATCTTCCAATCTTGGGTTGCTACCACCTTTGCGGGATCTATAGCTGTCCCTTCCATAGAGACCACGTGTCCTAAGAGCCTCACTTCTTTTCTCCAAAAGTGGCATTTGGAGAACTTAGCTTTGAGTTGATGCACTCATAGGGTTTTTAAGACTTCCCTAAAATGTAGGGCATATTCTTCTTTGCTTTTAGAGAAAATCAAGATATCGTCCATGAAGACTACCACAAACTTGTTTAGAAAATCCCTACTCATAAAGTCAACGAAGTATGCAGGTGCATTCGACAAACCAAAAGGCATGACGAGCCACTTGAAGAAACCGTCAGGAGTTCTAAATGCAGTCTTATTTATGCTGTCTTCAGCCACCCTTAGTTGATGAAATCCTGTAGCCAAATCCAGTTGCGAGAAAACCGAAGCACCCACCTAATCGAATAAATCATCTATCCTCGGCAATGGATGTCTGTTCTTCTTTGTTAGCTTATTCAGCTATATATAGTCCACACACAATCTAAGTGAACCAACAGCTTTCATAGAAAAAATGACCGGACCGCCCCACTTCGAAATACTTCTTCTTATGAACCCCTTCTCAAGAAGCTCCTTTGCTTACTGAGTTCTCTTTTCTCTCTCGGAGCCATGTGGCGCATTGGTAATGCAACTGGCTTTGCATTACTTACATGGTATATACAAAAGCCTATCTCGCGCCTTGGGGGTAAACCTCGAACCTCATCGAAGACGTCACCATATTCACGGACCACACGAACAAATTTCAAGTCATCATTGGATGCGTCAAGGGATTCTAGGTAGCTAAGCATTACCAGACCTCTAGGGTCCCAAGAAATATCGAGGGTCTTTCCACAATGAGTCAACAACTAACTTCCCTTCTTTCACAATCTAGGATGGCCCAGTATCTAGCTAGCCAATCCATGCCTAGAATCAAGCCATAGCCCATGAAGCCAAGAACGAAGGCGTTGCATTCAAACCCAACGCCCAAGATGGACATTCTCAAATCCCGACAAATCATTGAAAGATGAGCCGAATCACCATAGGATTCAAAACTACTATGGGATCCGTAACTAGACTAGTATTTAGTGCAGTGTTTCAACTAACAAAGCAGATACAAACGAGTGTGAAGCGCCATAATTCAAACAAAGTTCGAACAGGATGATTAAAAAGCAAAAAAAAAAAACAAACAAACTTCCAACCAAGATATTTCTACCTCTATCAGGTATGCCAGCTGTGAGGGAACGCGTCTGCCCGCCAGAAGATCCCGTACTTTGTCCTTTTGCCCTTTGCTTCTTTGGACGATCCTAATAAGATGTTCTGTTTCTCCGTAACGATAACAACTAGTCTTCTCTTTCTTTCTAATGTCTTTATTTAAGTAGTCAAGTATTTCACAAGTGTGGCCCTTCCTTTTCTCTTTGCCCCTTGTTATTCTTATCGCCTTTCTTTGGATATACTTTAATGTGTGTCCTTTCCATGTCTCTTCGACACATTCTCTGTTCGTGACCTCTTACCAAATGGGGCTTCGTTCTTCATTAACCAAGTAGCTAATTGAACCTTCCTCCCACCGTCTACCTTAAAGGTACCAAAAAGTCCTCCACTTCCTTCTAGCTTTGATAGACGTCCCAATCCCATGAAGTGGTTTTCCACCCATCGTACGGAAGTTCTTACACATCTTAGAAAAAGCATTTATACGTGGAGGAAGAAATTCAAAAATGAAAGAGGAAGAGATTCAAAACGGAGAATCGAAGGAAAGATATATGGCTCTTAGGGGTTATGTTTCTCAAAATTAACTTTTCTCTTGAAAATACTCTCCTTAAAACATACTTTTGAAAGTATTTCTTTATAAAATGCTTTTGAAAAACAGTTTTTCAAAATTCAGATTTGTTCTGGTAAACTTCAGCTCTGATACCACGTGTAACACTGCACGTCCATTAATGTCACTCACAAAGGGAATGCATTAATTTCCATGGAGCATTATTAGTGTATAGAACATAATATAACAAGACAGATACATATATTGGCACTTGAAAGATTTAAAACAACTTTTATTGCAGTGGAGAAATAGTTTGATTACAACAACTTCATAAACCAAGTAAACTTCATATCCATCTTGACAAAATTGTTTTCAGAGTATATAAAGTAAAAAGCATAACCCCAAACACAAGTAGCCATAAAAGAGATGAGCTAAACTTTACTTTCAGTAATCCAAGCACTTCCAAAAGAGAGAGAAAGAGATCCAAGATCAAGATCCACTAGTACAACTCCTACCCTGAGAACCTGGGGGGGGGGGGAGGAAGAAAAGAGGCAAAAACAAAGGGGGGCGGACATGAAGTCTGGCGAGTACCATAACTTTAACAATACAATTATTTAAGTAATTAGGATAAGGAATAAACTGGCAAAATAAGGAATGACTGTGAAGCAAGTGGGCAAGACAAAGCAAACAGAGGAATATTTTGGCGTTAATCTCGCTCCTAATCGCTATAGGATAATTACTATACTGCACCAATGCTAATTACGTCGCACCATTACTAGTAACCCTAAAAGTTGATCCCGCCCACTGAACGAAATAATAATAATGGTAGTTTCGCGTACCCCTAGCTGTCTTCATAGGTGCCGTCTGCCCTATCTCTGCTAGTCGTACCCACTACCCTCCCCATTCTAATTACAATGTTTATTCAAAATATGATAGTTATACTCCTAGCTGTCTTCATAGGTGTCGTCTGCTCCTATCCCGCTAGTCGTACCCACTACTTTCCCCATTCGATCAACTCCCTAACTTGTAGATACCCATGCTGGTCCCACAGTGGGGTGTATCACTCCCTAAAGTGGCAACCCGATACCACTAAAGATGCACAGCTTATGTCTACACGATGCAACAATGTCTTACCTACCAGCCCGGGCCCACGCACGCACATGACCCCGTTGGACTTGTGTTGCCACCGCTAACCCGTTATGACCTCTTACAATCAAACCCAGTAAGCGTGTCCCGTCCTCGACTTGGGTCGAGCTCACAAAGATACGTAATGGGTTACTGGTTTGAAAAGGGCCCCCCATGCTTAACACAAGCTTTCCACCTATGCTTGGTTCCCACTAGAATTTCCCACTTAACCCCTCTTATTCATGTCTTCTTACATGTTTCAACTTGGTTAAGTGTTTATAATTATATCCAACATGACACCCATGTTACTCACTCAACAAATCAACATGTGTTATTGGTTAAACTTGTCTTAACCCTATCCGCTTGTCAGACCAATATACTATTGGTTAAGCTGGTCTTAACCCCCATCCACTTATATCTTATTGGTTAAGTTGGTCTTAATCCTATCCACTTATCAGATCAATATATATTATTGGTTAAGCTTGTCTTAACCCTACTAGATCAATGTATATTATTGGTTAAGTTTGTGTTAACCCTACCCACTTATCAAATTATTGGTTAAGCTGGTCTTAACCCTATCCACTTATATATTATGCTTTACTTACTTTATAATTAAGTACATCTTAGTTCACAGATACATTGGTTAAGAGAATAACTCCCTAAGTATCAACCCTGAAGACTGAAATCAACATCAGATTGGTACTCAGAGAATTATTCACTCAACCAAACTTTTGTTTGTTATTCATATTCGCCTTTGATTAGCATTAATTAATTATTAATGCACATACCTCTCACATTCAGTCGATTGCTTATGGCCGCTGGATATGCTGGGTGGTTCCGGGCAGACTTCCACCATAAGAAAGACTTAACCTTGTGTCTAAGCATCTTTTAATTTATGCCTCTGACCTCTCACATTAGACTGCCCTTTTTGGTCGCTTGATTTGCCGGGCGGGTCCGGGTAGTCTTACACCACAAACGAGTCTAACCTCGTGTCTTAGGCCTCTATTACTCATTTAATTTGTGCCTTTGACCTCTCACATTAGACTACCGTTTGTGGTTGCTGGATTTGCTGGGCGGGTCCGGACAGTCTTACACCACAAACGAGTCTAACCTCGTGTCTTAGGCAGTTATTATTATTCAACTCCAATTTCAATTAATATCCCTATTTCAAATTGCCAATAACTTCCAATTTTAATCCATGTCCATAATTTTCACTTAAATTATGTCCGTAATTACTATGCAAATAAATTAGGCCAATTAATGTCTCAAATTAATTATATGCCTTAATGCCATTTTATGCCAATTCACAATTTTGCAAAATTTAATACTATCCCATTATCCCCACGTCGTTCGTACGTTGAACGTGAAATATGTTAGACTCGCAAATAGTCTAACTCATAAAAAGGAAAGAAACATCACAACTTGCATAACACACTAAATAGATCTAATTAGCATAACATGGATCAAAACTGGCATGATTATGATTCGTATTTACATAAATTTGCATAATCAACACTTGCATAGGCAATAGTCATAAAACATAAATTTGTATAAACAATGTACTGTCATGGTTCTAAATGTATAGATCTAAACATGTAATTATGAACTTGCATATATGAATATGGTTTTCTATGACTTGCATATGAATTTCATACAAAATTACATTCAAACTAGCATATAAAACTAGCATAGGAAACATAAATTTGCATAAGTACGTTACTGCCTTGGATCTAAATATAGATCTAATAAAAATGTGAACTTCCATATAGATTCCTACAAACTTGCATATGGATCTAAACATGTAATTAATGTCACATGTTTTTGCATACAAACTTGCATATGTATATACTTGATTCACATATGTTTTAACATCCCAAACTTGCATAAGATTCACATATGTTTTAACATCCTAAACTTGCATACATATGTTTTAACACCCCAAACTTGTATAAGATCCGCATATGATTTAACATCCTAAACTTGCATAAGACTCAAATAACATAAACTTACATAAGATTCACATAACATAAACTTGCATAAGATTCACAAATCAACATATGTAAACTTGCATAAAATGAATCAAGTTAAACATGTATAATTGTACATATAAATAGATCTACCAATCATACAATAACAAAACTGTCATATATTCACAAACAGACAATAACATCATATGTTTCAACAGACATGTTCTCATAATCCAATTACAACCCATCATAATTAATTTATTAATTATATTGTGAAAGAAATAGCACTCACAACAAGAGAATAGTCCTGTTTTTCTGGGATCTGTATTCTGAAACTGAATTGCTCGCCTTTGATGTAGATTAATCGTTGTTCGAAATTAGACTTGATTTAATTGGATTCTTGCTTCTATCTTTCTTTTGAGTTGAAAGAGAGCGACGACTACTCTAGGTTTACCATTGACGGCATGACGATCTTAGGAATATTTTTGTGTGACTTTAGGGTTTGGATTTAGGTTGCTTAGGAACTGTCAGATTAACCTAGAGCAAATCAAAGCCATTCAGACAAGATAGAATAGCCACATCAGCCCTAAATGACTAAGCAAAGAGTCAGATTCGTCACACAAAGAAAAACGTCAAATTTCAGATCTGACCCGAAGGGGAGGTCGACCCCCAGGTCGACTTGTATATAGGGAGGTCGACCCCCTGGTCGACCTGACCCGGGGTAGGTCGACCCCCAGGTCGACCTGCCCTTGTATTAAATTTTCTGAATTGTTTTTATTTAAATTTCTGAAAGTTCTGAGGGTTATAACTTCTTCATACGAAGTCCAATTCACATAAACTCGGACTCTATCTCAAGCAGAATTCTGAGACGAACGCAATGGCGCAACCCGTTTCCCTTCATTCCCACATTTGAAATTAAGTATTCCTTAATTTTTTTAATTTTAATATTTTAAATCATGGGGTGTTACAATTTTGATTGTACGTTATATATGTAGAACATTAGATGCAAGTGTTTCTACTAGATTGATATTACTTTTGTTAGACATTATTATAATATCAGAACAATATTGTTTTACAAATGATTTGGGTTATTGTAAGGTAAAAACCATCTGTGTTTATGTGTGGATCAGTCTTATGATTATTCTTCCTTTTGAAAGGATTTTTAAAGTTAAACAAATGATTTGTGTTTACTCACACCAGTCACATGACTGACCGATCATTTATTTTGTTTTATTTTCCCTAAACTCTTGGGTGCCCAATTTTGTACGGGCAGTCAAGTAGTCGGGATTTACAGATATATTTGGAGAGCTGGAGCAGGAGGCTTCAGAATTATATAGCTATGGTTATTTCCGCTGTGTAGTAAGTGTTGTACTTTGGAAATGATATGTATATTCAAGTACAGATTTATATTTCAAAGTTATGTTATATATTATATGTTATTCGTTCCGATGTGAGGTTCATGTTACTCTGATGTTGTGTTGTTATTCTTCTTCTATTCTAAGTTTTTATCTTATCTATTCTCGCCCTCTGTTTTCTTTCTATTAGTTTTCTGGTTTCCAGTGCAATTGGTGTTGGACTTGTGTTATTTGGTCAGCCCAAATTGGACCGGAATTTTGGGACACTACAGTTGGTACCAAAGCTTAAGGTTAAGTTATTACCTCGGCTCTGTGGCGTGACTCAGTAGAGATAGGGTTAGTAATAACCTAGATTGAGTTGAATGTATATATACGAGTGAACGTATTTGTTATTTGATGTAAAATGATTTTATATTGTGGACCTTTGTTGGTTGAGTTGTTTATGGGTTCTGATCAATTAGTTTGATCCACTGTATCGGTAGGAGTTTCTAAACACTCGAATACGATGGGTCGACACGAAATGTTTTGAAAAGAGGGTAAACGAAAATAATTTTACCCAAAGTATATTTTGATATAGAGAAAATATATATATTGGAATTATAATATATTGGATATACTGGTTGTTATTATAATTGAGTAAGATTATAAATTAAATGGTTATGTAAATAACCAATCAGAATTCTTATAAGTGTAGTATATGGAATCAGATGAATTAAATCTGAATTTAAATCAGAATTGAAATTAAAACCCTGGAAATCTGGAAAAGTGTTTGTAAAAGGGATTTGAATTAAATATATGAGAATTTTAAAATCCTGGGAGATTTTAAATTGTTTAACAAGCATTGGGAATAGTATTTTGAAAATGAATTTCAAAATGGAAGTGTTTAGAATGGTTTTGAAAGTGATATAGTATTTAACTCACTTCGATCGCTGGAAAATAGATTCCAATGATGACAACTGCATCATCGATGTTCATTTTCGAGTCGTAAGTGATGGATTACTACCTAAGATTTTGTTTTTGAATTGTTTTGAGAAGACAAGTTGTTTGAAATCCTGAAAGGGAAAGTTTAATTTTTGATATGGTAAACTGTTTAAAACTCCCAGGAAAGAGAAGTTTAAATTAAAAACAAATTGAGTGGAAATTTGGAAAGCCAATTGGAATTAAAATAAAGTCAGTTTAGTGGTAACTGAAATTGAACTAGAATGATATCAAGACAAATTGGATTGTGAGATTCGAATTTGAAGTGTAATTTGATAATCAAGTTAAGAGTTTGGAATCGAGAATGAAACTCAAGTTTGAAATGATATTTGGCTTGGATATAAGCAAATGCGTATGTTCGATAAAAAAGTGAATTGAGTTTGATTGGGATGACATTGGTATATGCTGAATTTAATAGCAGATATGAAAGATAGAATGATATGCCTGACCGAAAAGGTACCAGTTTATATTATATATGGGTTTGAGATTTTGATGAGCCGAATTGGCAAGTCGCTTGGTTGTTTGATTTTCTTTTGGGTTGAAGAAGGCCTAGAGAGGCGAGTTGGAGTTTGAGCTATTGACCAGTACAAAGGAGGTGCTGGCGAAATTTTTCGAAAAGTTAAGGTGTTAGAAAATTTTCAGGATTTTTGAAAATTTTCGTTAATAAGAATGAATTAATATTTAATTGAAATTAATTAGTACAGTGAAACTGGAGTTAAGAAGTAAACAAATAATTTTAACCCAGTTAATAGGGTTTGTTTTCTACCTTAGCAATTTCGAGGACGAAATTATTTTAAGGGGGGAAAAATGTAATGTCCCGTATTTTATACGTGTAACACCCCACGTCCATTAATGTCACTTTCAAAGGGAATGCATTAATGTCCATGAAGCATTATTGTTGTATAGAACAGATAAATTACAAGAATAAATAAATAAAACAACACAGTGGAAGTGAAAAACTTATTTTATTTCATCATAACTCAAAACGAGTTTACCATTACAACAGGATCAGTAGTCTTTTCGAAAAACTTCAAAGTACATAAAGAAGAAAGTACCTAAAAAATAACTTAAATGCATAAATTCCCACTGAGCATAAGCAAAGCCGTAAAGATGAGAAAGTCCCAAGCGATACATCTACTCTCTTCAAGCAACTGAAAGAAATCGGCATTAAGCTACAGTATTCCCTACTTGCAAACCTATGGGGGGGGGAAGGAAGAAAAGAGGTTGAAAGAAAAGGGGGTCAGACATAAAGTCTAGCGAGTGCGATAACTTTAACCATATAATTATCAAAATAACTAGGCTAAGGCATAAGCTGGAAAATAAGGAAATGACTGTGAACAATTGGGTATGACAGAACAAAACGAGGAAATAAGATGAACAAAGATAACGTTAAAGGCGCCCCTAATCACTATAAGATGATTACTACACTGCACCACCACTAGTCACCCATAAAGGTTGATCCCACCTACAGAACTAAATAATGATAATGGTAGTTTAGTACACCCCTAGCTACCTTCATAGGTGTCGTATGCCCCTATCTCCATTAGGTGTACTCACTACCCCCATTCGATCGGCTCCCTAACTCGTAGATAGCCGTGCTGGCCCCATAGTGGGGTGTATCACTCCCCAAAGTGGCAACCCGATACAACAAAAAATGCACGGCTTATATCTACATGATGCAACAACGTCTTACCTACCAACCTGGGCCCACACACGCATATGAACCCGTTGGACTTGCGTTGCCACCGCTGACCCGTTTTGACCTCTTACAATCAAATCAAGTAGGCGTGTCCCGTCCTCGACTTGGGTCGAGCCCACAAAGATACTTAATGGGTTATTGGTTTGAAAAGGCCCCCCATGCATGACACAAGCTTTCCACCTATGCTTGGTCCCCTCTAAGGTTTTTCCCACTTAACCCCATTCTTATTCATGTCTTCTTACATGTTTCAATCTTGGTTAAGTGCATCTAATCGTATTTCAAATGCCACCCAAGGCACCCACTTAACCCCCTCATGTCCGACTACATGTTTATCTGGTTAAGTGTTTCTTAATTCATTAAGATCGTAACCTTGTAAAGACCTCCCACATTATACTGGCATTTGTGGTAGCTGGATTTGCCGGGCGGGTCCGGGCAGTCTTACACCACAAACGAGCCTAACCTCGTGTCTTCACAACTGTTACACATTTAATTTATGCCTAAGACCTCCCACATTAGACTGGCATTTGTGGCAGCTGGATTTGTCGGGCGGGTCCGGGCAGTCTTACGCCACAAAAGAGTCTAACCTCGTGTCTTAGGCGATTAATTACACATAATTAATTATCCCCAATTTGAATTAATTTCCCTATTCAAATTGTCAATCAATTACAAATTTAACTGTGTCCATAATTGACTCATTTATGTCCATCTATTTATGGTAGTTAACGTCACATTTAAGGCATTTATGTCAATTCTCAATATTAAATCTTTTAATATTATCCTATTGCCCCCACATTGTACGTTTGTTCGTTTAACGTAAAATATATGTTAGAGTCGAATAGTCTAACTTATGGAATAAAGAGAAAACATCACAACATGCATAGAATAAAAACTAGATCTAAACATAAGGGGTGAACTTGCATGTGTGAATAAGGTTTTTCATCTAAAACATGCATATTCCAAAGTTACAAACTTGCATAAACTATGGATGTCATAGATCTAATCATAAGGTGTAAACTTGCATAGGCAATAGTCACAAACTTGCATAAACTATGGATGTCATAGATCTAATCATAAGGTGTAAACTTGCATCTAACTCACACATGTCATAGCCTAACTTTAGATCCAATTTACACATAAAATAGATGTCATGAAACATGTAAGGTTGTATATGATTCTCACTAATTTGCATATGATTCATATCTAAATTCGCATGTAGAATTATCAAGTTAAACTTATATATGATTTAACATATGAATCAGTTCTAACAACATAACCAAACTAGCAGATGAAACATCATTATGAATTGATTGTACATAGGCCATTAACATAGATTTACAACATTGATGATAAGATCACAGCTCTACAACATAAATAATAACATCATAGATTTACAACATAGATAATGACATAACAGTCAATGATTCACAACATAACCATATAATCCAAATCATAGCTTAATCCAATTAAATTGTTAATTATCTTATTAAAGAAATCGAACTCACAAAAAGAAGGTCTTGTGTTCTGAAGTCTGAGTTCTGAAATTGATTTAGCTCGCCTTTGTAGTAAATTCGTTATTGTTTAAATTAGAGTTGAATAGAACTGAGTTGATTAGCTTTGATTTCCCTCTGGTTGGTGGCGGCTACTCTAGGTTACAAGATGACAGCTTGACGACCATGATTCGGCTTTTTATTCGATTTTAGTGTTTGAGTCTACCCATGTTTATATAGAATTTTAATTTAATTATAACCGTTGGATGATCTTAGGGTTAATCAAAACCACTCAGTCAGGGTAGGGTGACACCTTAGCCCTAATGACTCAGCAAAGAGTCAGAAAGGACTCAGCAATGAGTCAGAAAGGTCTCAGCAATGAGTCGCAATATGGATCAGATTGCACCAGAAAGCTGTGAGGCTTTCTGCTCGGCCTGGGCGCACTTGGTAGGTGCGCCAGTGCCACTTTTGTACAGGCGCACTTCCCAAGTGCGCCAGTGCATTTTTTTTTCTTATTTTTCCGTCTGACTTCGTTCGTCCATATCTCCTTCATCTTTTATCTGTTTCACGCAAACTCGGACTCTATCTTATCCAGAATTCCGAGACGAACACAATGGCACAACCTGTTTCCCTTAGTTCTCACATCTGAGATTAACTATTCTTGAATTTAGTTAATTCGATTATTCAAAAATTCGGGGTGTTACATTACGGTATTATAATTAATTTATTTAATTATATAAATAGTGATATAGAGAATTAAATGGTTGTTTAATTTAATAATAGTGAATATTTAATTAATTTAAATAATAGAATAATATATTTGTTTCTGAATTAGTCAGAAATAGTGAATTGACAACATAATGTGAACTGGACTATTTAGAATATTTAATTCAGCTTAGAATTGAATTAGAATAACGAATATATTTAAATAACGACAGTTTAAAATGTATAATTATAATATAATTATAATCGAGTTTAAAATGGCACGGCAGTTCGCTATTTGGCGATTTGAACTTCAACTGGATATAAAAGATCCGTTTTAAATTGGATTTCTGTGAAATAAGAAACGTATGGAGCTAGTGGAGTATATTTTTCTAATGGAAGAGAAAAATTGGGATTTCATTGTGTAAATTTTGATTTATATCCAAATCAAATTTTTGAAAGGTTGCTATGGAATTCCTTTATAATTTATATCAATTTATTTATATTTTAAAGGGATTTTTAAATATAATTAAATATTGATGTAACACTGGATTTGGAATATTGAGTTATAAATCCCGATATGGAGCTGTATGATATTCTATTATGAATATATACGATAGTATTTATTTTTAAATATTTAATTTAATCATTTTTAAATATATTTATATATTTAAATGGATTATTTAGAGCATTAAAAATAGCCAATTTTTCAAACGACCTCCAAATTCAACGAAACCAATTTTGTTGGATTCGTAATGTCAAATTATTGCTAGATTTCAATCTCCATGATTTTTGAAGTCGGTATGTGGCCATGGGCGATTTTAATGTGGAAAACAATCAACACTCTGACGGTTAAAAATATGTTGGTGAGTAAACGGAGTCGGAATTCGATGAAAGCAGTTTCGTTGGGACCGTAATGTCGAACTGTAGCTGCATGTCCATTTTCGTGATTTTTGGGTATTGTATGTGATCACAGGAATTTTAGAGGACAAATACAAGCAGTGTGGTAATATAAATTAATATAATAATCGATTAGAAAAATAATATACCAGCTCTATAAATATCCCTCAACCTCTAAACCTAATTTCCATCCTCTGGTCAACTACAATTTCCGCCGAACAAATCGTGAGATGTAAAAAAAAGAGAAAAGAGATCCAAAACAAAATCCATAAATCTGGAAATTAGTGTATTCAGATTCATGTCGAACTCCTCTACGCATCTATGTGGGTTTCATGAAGTTCGAGCTCTGTTTTTGTCACTGAAATAAACAACGCGAGCTGCTACGAGCACTAGGGTTTGAAGGAAATGGAGTTCAGGGAAGAGTTCATCGATTCCATGGTCGGATTTGGCTTGAGTATAGGGAATAACATGTGTTAGCAGGATTTGGTGGATAACAAAGAGAATTTCTGTCGCACCTGTACTGTGCGTATGCGGCAAGGGCTAAAGTCGCATTTCATTGAAGGGTGTCAGCCTGTAGTTGGGTGGTATCAATAAAACGAGTTTGAGAAAACAAAGCAAAAGGTGATTTTAGTTTTAAATTTCATGAAGTATGGAAGGGGAATGGGTTGAAGTTTTGGATGGAAATGGTGAAGGATTTAAGATCGGCTGTTTACAGGGAGTTTGGGGAAGACGTACTAGGCGGGCGTGGGTTTTTGCAAAGGGTATGGGCCTTGTTTTGTTTGAAAGCCCAATTGATACTTAAATTTTAGTTTTAATTTAATTTATAATAGAGCATAAACTTGTAATTTAAATATCTCTCTCATACTTGATCAGAATTAGACGAAACTAGATCCGACAGGATCGTATGGACGATGGCTCCATAATGGAACTGGCTGGGAGCGAATCGAAGCTCGTTACAATTTATCACAAAATAAATTGCTCGTCTGAATCAAACGATGGTTATCGTTATTAACAATGATCGTCCAATGTGAGTAAAACTCACTAACTCTGAACTGTTATATTTTTGTAACGTATTTTTAGAACTGATAAATGTTGGTTGATTGTTGTTTGTTTACTGTTTGGATGAACTGCTAGTCAGTTGTTTGAAATTTATTATATATATATATATATATCATTAAATATATATTGATTTTTTTTATCAGTATATTTCATGTTAAAATGGAAGTGATGTTAATTATATTGTTTAACATCTGTGGATGCAGGGAAACAAGTTGGAGGGACCCAACTGAGTTCCTCAATATATAAAATACTCTTTTGTTTCATATATTGTAATATATGATATGATATATAATCTGTGTTGATTATGTGTGTTTGAATGATATCGATCACTGTGATTGGAAATTAGCTGAGTTGTATGGCTGTCTGGGTATTAATCTGATGTTGGTTTCGGCCTTCGGGTTAATACGTAGGGGGTTGTTCTCTTACTAGTTTACAGTTGGAGACTGATATATGTGAAAAGATAGTGATGCGTGAATCAGAAATGGAAACGTTTTCCAAAGTTAATAACGTAGAAATTTTGAATATATGGAACGAGAAATGGGGAAATGAATAAATGTTGATTGTTGATTGATCGATAGAATTTCCATCTGGAAATAATATCGTTGTTTGCACACGTGTTTTCATTTGATAGTTAAATCACCGACTAGCAAAGTTTTTGACCATTTTTACATTGTTAATTATGGGGAGACCAGTTGGATTATTATCCGAAGAACCACTCCGTACTGGCATAAGCGTTGCAAACCAAGTATGCTGAATATATTGAAGACGGAGTAAAGTGCAAGGGCTATTGTATAAATCTTATGTAGAGATTGCCTAAGATGGATGTATGGAATAGTGGCTTCAATTTGTCCAGTCCTGGGGCAACTTGAATGGACGAATGTCTGACAGAGTATACCTGGTGAATCGCGTAAGTTGATCGTTTCAAACGTTTTTACGTGGTGGCAGAGGAATTCGTTTCTCTTAGCTTTATACCCGTGATATTTTTGAGGAAATCAATTTGTGATTTGGCGGGTATGGCGATGTGACATTCGATGTAAATGGAGGAGTGATCTGTTAAAAGATACGTTTTGACCTCGAGCCTCATCAACTAGGAAATTACAGAAATCGGGAAGGCAGCATGGCTAAGTGGGCCGCACCCAAGTTGGGTATGTTGTCACCATCTAAAGAATATTGATATTTGTTACTTCTTTCAATTCTGTATCTCCCGAAAATGGTTATGTTGGTTTACCAACTATAAGGTGACAATATATTCGATACACTCAAGCGAAATGAGTGGTCGGTCATGTGTGGCCGAGTTGCAAGATGTTCATGCTGAACTCCAGTGTAGTGACCTGAAATTCCGTTCCAATTTGAGCTAAACAAATAACACAAGTCCAACCCGTATTGTACTGGAAAACAGAGGGTGAGGATAGATAAGATAGAAACTTAGAATAGAAGAAGCAGAAGAAAACAACATTAGAGTAACATGAACCTCACAGCAGAACGAATAACATATAATATATACCAAAATTTGAAATATAATTCTGTACTTGAATATACATATCATTTCAAAAGTACAACACTTACAACACAGCGAAAATAAACAATAGCTATATGATCCTGAAGCCTACTGCTCCAGCACTTCAAGTTTCTGTAAATCCCGACTACTTGACTGCCCGTACAAAATTGGGCACCCAAGAGTTTAGGGAAAACAAAACAAAATAAACTCCGGGTCAGTCATGAGACTGGTATGAGTAAAATAATTTAAAACAGTTGAGCCCTTAAACGATATCTCATAAGACCACGTCGTATAACAGAACGGTTTTTCCCTTATGAGAATCCAAAATATCTTTATATCAAAAACCTTTTGATATTATAATAATGTATATCAACCACAATATAATAATCATCTAGCAGAAACGCTTTCATCTCACGTTCTACATATATAGTATACAATCAAAACCGCAAGCATGTATTGGGTAATGGATTTCCAACTATGACAAGGTATGGAAACACCTTTCCCTAGTGTACCTCAAGTGAGGAATACACTGGGTTCAACAAGAACATCTGTAACACCCCACCTCCGTTAAGGACACTCACAAAGGGAATGCCTTAACTTTGGTGGAGCATTTTAGTAAACAGAACAGAAAATTTCAAGACAGATAAACAATACTTGAGAAATTATAACTTTATTACAGCGGAAAACAGAAATCAGTTTGGTTACATCTTTACCAAAAACTCAAGTACATAAATATCAGTCTTGTTCAGAAAATCATCAGAGTACAAAACTTTAAAATCATAATCCCCACAGAAGCTGCCATAAGGAGTCAAGCCATACTTTAAGCACTCTAAGTACTTCAAGCGGAAGAAATCCGGATCAAGCTAAAGTGTTCCCTCCTTGGAAAACCTGGGGGGAAACAGAAGAAAAAGGGGCGAAAACAAGCAAGGTCAGACATAAAGTCTGGCAAGTCCAATGACTTTCAGCATATGAACAGATAATAATAATTATGACATGAAAATAAGCTGGATAAGAGATAACAGTAACAGGAGCAGCAGATGTACTTAGGTTAAACAGAAGAAACAGAATAATATTACTTTTCATTTCTCTACACTAATACTAGTATAACAAGATTAGGTGTCACCCCAATGTCTAAACTGAAATAAAAACGGGAACAGAATAACTTCCACAGAAGAGAATGCTAGTAATGGGCCTTTACCACCCCAACAGAAACAGACAAAAACATAATGCTAATAATGGGCCTTTACCACCCGAACAGAAGGTATAGAAACAGAAACAGATTAATCCCTACGGAAACAGAATGTAGAATTAGGTGTACACTAGTAAATGGGCCTTTACACGCGAACAGACGGTACCACGCAGAAACAGACAGGTGTTACCACCCAACAGAAACAAACGGTACCAACAGAAACAGACAGAACTAAGTGTACCCTAAAACCCTACCCCAAGCGATCGGCTCCCTAATACATAAATACCATGTGTCGGCCCCACAGTAGGGTGTATCACTCCCTAAAGTGGCAACCAATTGGTACAGACCTATTTACAGATGTCACGGCGTCTTACATCCTCAGAGGCAGACCGGGATCCATGCACGCACATGACCCGGTTGGAATGCACCATCAACACCCCTCGCAATTATCAGAATGAACCGCTTATAATTAGTTCAGTAAGAGTGCCCGGACCCTACCTACTGTTGGGTTATAGTTTTGATACCAGAAATGGTTACTGACTAATATGGGTCCCAAACAACAGATGACACAAGTAATTGCCCTCCTAACCTTGTGTCCCCAGACTAACAGATTTTAGATTAACTTGTTTACAAGTTCAGACATACAAAGTTCAGATCAACTAGTTCACAGATCAGACAAGTTTTCAGACTAACGGATCAGATGTACGGATTTAACAGATTTACCGATTTGTCTAACTTTGTAATTGGGCCTACAGATTCACGAAACGGGTTTGTTAAATTAATTAGTCCAATTGGTTTAACCCTATCCACCCAACACGTTTTGGACATCATATTTATCTTAGATTTGTATCAATTAAAAATTAATGCGCTGACCTCTCACATTAGACTGACAGTTTGCGGCCACTGGTTAGGCCGGTTGGTTCCGGGCAGGTTTCTGCCGCAAACTGAGTCTAACCTCGGGTTTCAAGCACGTTATGACTAACCTCTCACATTAGAACCTATTGTTTGCGGCCACTGGATGTGCCGGGCGGTTCCGGGCAGGATTATGCCGCAAACTCATTCTAACCTCAAGTTAGACATGTTTCATGTTTAGCCAATGCATTCATTCACAGACTATGCTAATATCAGACTAATCATGCTAATTTAACAAATTAACTTCTGTATAAGTTACAGCAGATTATTCGAGGTTCTATTAACAAGTTTTGCTCAATTTTAAATCAAGCCTACAGATTTGCATACTTCAAATTCCAGCATTTCAGTTCCAACAGATTACCCCATTCAACAGACTAAACAGATAACAGATCTTGCAGATTAGGCGATTTAGCAGATCTAGCAGATAATGCAATTTAACATAATTAGCAGATTAGGCAATTCAATCTAATTAGCAGTTTAGGCAATATAACAGAACTAGCAGATTAGGCAATATAACAGATTTAATCATTCCTTAAAGTTTCCTTGACATATCTTGCCTAATTATAAATTTGGCCTAAGTTTGCATGCCTAAATAATTGTCATGTTTCACAATATGATCATATACCCCCCGTTTGCATTGAATTTACATAGCACAGATTATGGTCATAGTTTACCATATAACTCATGCCCCAATTTTAGTTAAACTTGCCTAGTACAAAAGATTCACACATGAATTATACCAAATATAGCCATCGATTTCAATGCATGTCATATATTCAAAAATCTCCAACTTAGGTGCTATTCACATTTAACAGTTATCAAATCTTAATATAGATCTTCACACCTAAGTCATATTCTCTTTTTATCTCAAGTCATGAATCGTTATATAAAAATATACCCAACAATCTAGAACTTTAAATTATAACAGATCTTAATTCAAAATATGCGTTATGTCCAAAATCTCAAGTCACATGATAACATACAATGGTTCCTCTTCTTCCAATTCACAGAATATGCATAGATCTAAATCTAGTTTACAACAACAGTCACATATTAGCCATGTCCAATTATGCCATCATTCATTATTTGTCCCAAAGTTTTGCGTTTGTGCGCTAATCTCTTATGAGATGTGGCGCAGGCTCGTGGTAGCTTGGCTATATAACAGAAAGAAGAAAGAGATACAGAATAAAATATATCGGAACAGAACGTACACAGCCTCAAATTCAGATTTATAATCATGTCACAATTATAATTAAAGTTTATATCGGAAAATAACTATACTTGCCTTTCGTGGTTTTAAGAAAGGGTAATAAACTGTTGTTGATGCAGAAATGCTGAATTACTCCTCTTTAATTGTTGTTGTAGTTCTAAACTTTGATTTGAGATTTGATTTAGCTTTTAATTCTATTCAGGTTGGAAGAAGATGCATCAGTCCAAGTTTTGATTCCAACAGAGTAACGACGCCATTATTTTATTTAATAAGAACGGAGGCAGAATGAAATTATGCAGCATAAGGTTAGAGAAGAATGGTGTAAAGAGAATGGGGATAGGGGGCTGTTTATATAGGGTTTCAAACTAATTAGAGCCGTTGATGAAGCTAGAGTTAATCAAGGCCATCCATCTCAAGAGAAGCCAATCAGAAAGTGACAAGTTAGCCCTAGTGACACAGAGAGCTCAGAAATTCGACCAGAACCCGACCAGGACAGCCAGGGTCAAACCAGAAAGCTGTGCAGGTTTTCTCTCAGCCTGGGCGCACTTGGGAAGTGCACCAATGTAAATTTGTACTGGTGAACTTCCCAAGTGCGCCAGTGCAATCCTTTTTTTTCTATTTAGCCACCAAACTTCGTTCGTCCATATCTTCTTCATCCGGTATCCGTTTTATGCAAACTCAGACTCTGTTTCAAGCAGAATTCCGAGACGAATTCAATGGTGTAACCCGTTTCTCTTGATTCTTATTTTTGTAATTAATTATTCTCTGATTTGTTACTTATACGTTCATAGAAAATACGGGGTGTTACAACATCTTACAACCCGGCCGTACATGACCGACCACTCATTTCGCTTAAGTGTATCGAATGTATATCACCAACGATTGGGATCAGCAACTGTTTCCCGAATGGGACAGCATCGACAATAGATTTTTAGAAGTAAATGAAAATCTAGGTCAGGTGATTATACACCCTAATAGGTGCGACCTACATAGCCATGCTGCCTGCTCGATTTCTGTCTTTTCCCGGTTATGAGGCTAGAGGCCACGCTTATCTCTAACAAATCACACATTTATTCACTTTGAATGTCACATCGTCATACCCGCCAAATCACAAATTGATTTCCCTTAAAATACCACGGGTATACAGCTAAGAGAAACGAATTCCTCCACCACCAAACGTAAATACGTTTGAAGAGATCAACTTACGCGATCTATTAAATATACTCTATCAGACATTCTTCCATACAGGTCGTCCTGGGACTGGAAAACTGAAGGCACTATTCAGTACAACCATCTTAGGCAATCTTTACCCAAGATTTATACAACAGCCTTTGCACTTGACTCCGTCTTCAATTATCTTTGGCATATATGATTCGCAACGCTTATGCCAATACAGAGTGGTTCTTCGGATAATAATCCAACCAGTCTCTCCATATTAACAACGTTAAAATGGTCGAAAACTTCGATAGTCGATGAGTTAACTATCAAAGAAAACACGTGTGCAAACAACGATATTATTTCCAAATGGAAATTATATCGATCAATCATCATTGAACATTTCTCTCTTTAGTTCATTATTTATTTATCTTCTATTTCCACATATTCTAAATTCTTATTTTCTATTATCAGAAAACATTTCCCATTCTTATTTGGAAAACATTTCCAAAATTCCTTCACTATCAAACCTTACCATTCCTTAGTTAAGAAGGAAGTCAATCAAGTTGGGGTATAATTACCTCTCAGACCTTAACTGAACAATGTTTTAACTTCGAAATAGTCAAAGTTTATCTTTTATCTCTTTAACAAACTTCCTTATGTAACTCTCAGATTCTATTTATGAATCCACTTCTTTTACAGAACATTGGTTATAACGATAACGTTATAATCCCTCCTTTCAAAATATCTAATTTCAATTTTAACCTTTATTCTTTAATGTGAATAAATAAATAAACACCAAATTTATAAATAAATAAATCTTGATTTAAGCACCGGAAAGTAAATAATACTTTCCCGAATTTGATATAATCGAATTCGACGATTAACTCTCTTTCGAGTAATCTCTATTTGATTAACTCTCCTTCGAATATCTATATTCGATTTATTACTTTCGAATACCATATTCGATTTACTAGTATTTGATTAACTAATGTTCGACTTAACTCTATTCGATTAACTCGACTAACCATACTCGACTAACTTCTTTTGAATAACTATATTCAATTTACTTACCTTCGAATACCGTATTCGATTTACTTAACTTTCGAATACCATGTTCGATTTACTCCTCTCGAATAACTATATTCGATAATCTCTCTTTCGAACAAACTATATTCGATTAAATCACTTCGAATAACATATATTCGATAACTCTTTCTTTCGAATAAACGATTTTCGAAAATCTCTCTTTTCGAATAAACTATATTCGATTAACTCACTTCACTTAACTCCTTTCGAATAAACTATATTCGATTAACTCCTTTAATTCTATTCGAATAAACCATATTCGATTTACTCCTTTCGAATGACTAGATTCGATAACTCCTCTCGAATAACTAGATTCAATAACTCCTTTGATTCTACTCGAATAAACTATATTCGATTAACTCCTTTAATTCTATTCGAATAAACTATATTCGATTTACTCCTTTCGAATAACTAGATTCGATAACTCCTTTCGAATAACTAGATTCGATAACTCCTTTCAAATATCAAATATTCGATTAACTCATTTCAAATAACCAATATTCGATAACTCCTTTCAAATAACCAATGTTCGGTTAACTCACTTCGAATAACCAATATTCGATAACTCCTCTTCGAATAAATTATATTCGATAACTCTTCTCGAATGAACTATATTCTATTACTCTTTTCGAATAAACTATATTCGATTACTCTACTTCGAATAAGTGATGTTTGATAACTCTACTTCGAATAAGCGATATTCAATTAACTCACTTCGAATAACCAATATTTGATAACTCCTCTTTGAAAAAATTATATTCGATAACTCTTCTTGAATGAATTATATTCGATTACTCTTCTCGAATAAACTATATTCGATTACTCTTCTCGAATAAACTATTTCGATAACTCTACTTCGAATAATCGATATTCGATAACTCTACTTCGAATAAGCGATATTCGATAACTCTATTCGATTTACTCCATTTGAATAACTCTAACTGGTTAACTCTAACTAGTTAACTCTAACTCTAACTCTAACTGGTTAACTCTAACTAATTAATTCTAACTGATTAATTCTAGCTGATTAACTCTGACTGGTTAACTCTAACTGATTAATTCTAACTGATTAATTCTAACTGATTAACTCTGACTGGTTAACTCTAACCGATTAATTCTAACTGATTAATTCTAACTGATTAATTCTAACTGATTATCTCTGACTAGTTAACTCTAACTGATTAATTCTAACTAATTAATTCTAACTGATTAATTCTAACTGATTAATTCTAACTGATTCTCTAACTGATTAATTCTAATTGATTTACTCAAATCAATTACTCTATTCGAATAACTGATATTCGATTAACCCTATTGAATTAACTCCTTTGATTTATTCCTTTGATAAATTCCTTTAAATTAACTCCTTTAATAAATTCCTTTGAATTAACTCCTTTGATTAATTCCTTTTCTATTTGTTTACTTAACAAATAACTATTCCCTTTTCAAATTCCATTTGTTTAACAAATAAATATTTCTTTTATCTTTCCTATTTATTTAACAAATAAATATTTCTTTTATCCTTCCTGTTTATTTAACAAATAAATATTTCCTTTATCTTTTCTATTTATTTAACAAATAAATATTTCCTTTATCTTTTGTTTTATAAATATTTTCTTTTACATTTGTTTTACAAATATTTTCTTTTATATTTGTTTTAAAATATATTCCTTTGTATTTGTTTTACAAATATATCCCTTTATTGTTGTTTTCACAAATATTTCCAATTCAATTATATTTGTTTAACAAATATAATTTATTTTCAATATACACTTTGACAAATCCCTTTGTATATTCCATTATTTCTTATGGTGTTTCAAATACCATATATCACTGCTCAGTATCACCCAAACACATACAATCAATAACAGATTGTATATCATATCATATATCACAATATATATCAAAAACAGTAAAATAAATGTTGAGGAATCCAGTTGGATTCCTCCGACTTGTTTCCTGCATCACAGATGTTAAACAACATAATTAACATCGATTTCATCTCAATATGAAATATTCTGTTAAACAGAATCAATACTTGATTAATGATTTATATACATATCGTTATCTATAATTTCAACCAATACACAAACAATTCAATCAAACAGTTAACACACAACAATCAACAGATAATTATCAGTTCTAACAATATGTTGTAAAAATATAACTGTTCAGAGTTGGTGAGTTTTACTCACTTTGGCAATTCATCGTTAAAGAACGATAAACTGTTTCTTTGATTTGAATCAAACAATTTATTTCGCCATAAATTCAAACGAGCTCCAATCCACTCCCAGTCAGTTCCATTACGTCGTGTCCGTCCATACGATCCTGTCGGATCTTATTTCATCTGATTCTGATATCGTATGACGAAGTTACGACCTTACGAAGTTAATACACATCATAATTAAATAAAATATGGATTTTAATTTTCTATTGGGCCCCAACCATTTTCTTCGGCCCATCTTCATTCATATCAGGCTAGACCCGCAACCTATCTTCCCCAAATGATCCCAACGCGAGCTTTAGGAAACCGCTCTTCCCAATCCTCTCATGGTCGACATTTCAAGCTTCCATTGCACCTCAATTTTTCAACAAACAATTAAATAAAAATCACCATTATCCTCCTCTTTTAATTCCGCATCTCCCCAAACCAAAACTATCGAGCTCGCTTCTCGTTTGTAACTTCCAAGGTTAACTCATCACAAAATGACTGAGAACGGAAATTCAGCCAACGTCCTTTTAATCCCTTTTCCATGTTTGCTTCAGAACATTTCGATGCGTCTGCCACTTACATGCACTTAGCCTTGCGTCACAAACCCATCTATACAGTACCCGACTCCTTAAACCCACTCCAGTTCTCATCCTCTACCATTTAAACCCCCTCCAGCAGCCTTCCCTCTCATGTTCGAACCCTCTGCTCCCCATAAAACCATCCGCTCCCTTTCACAGCAAGTATTCGCAAACATGAACTCCCTCCCACAATCCAACCGTAACCCCTTTTGTCCCTTGTAGTTGCTAGAAAGGGACCCAAGCTCTCACTGGTTGGATTTCTTTTCAAATCTTCTTTTTGAACAAATAACAGGAGAGGGAGGTTTATTTTAGAGGCCATTTCTTTGGTTTGAAGTTTCAGTTTTCAGAAAATGGGAGTGACGAGAGAAATTTTATGTGTATATATAGAAGAGGAAAGCTTAAGTGTTAAGTAATGGTACGTGGTAGGATGGTGAGCTAAAACGTGGTAGGATGTTGTTATACGTGGTAGTTTGGTGAGCTAAAACGTGGTAGGATGGTGAGCATACAGTGAGATGTGCACTAACAATTAAAAGCGGCAACAGGATGTGCATTAAAAACAGGCTAGGCTTGGTTGAACCGAAAGATGTGATGTTAGGGGTGACATGCGTGTACACAACATCAGTTGGGAACAGTTCTGTATTGAATAAAATAAATTGTTTTATTTATTTTAATTTATAATGTTTAGCGTACCTTGTTACGAAAATTTCTGTTTGCGGATGTGCTGCTATGGACAAAATTAAGAATAATGTTATGTCGAGCTCAGTGCCCCGATCCCAAAAATATAATAATACCGGTAGATTAACTCATATTGTGAAAACCCAAAATCGCTGATTAAGGGTGCAAAATACTCCAAATAAAAAGTTACTTATTTAATTTATTAAAAATTACAGTAAAATTCTAAAAATTAAATTATCATTACGTCTCAAAGGGCTTGTCTAAATCCGAGGCCAATATTTAATTATAATTAAATATATCGTTATGGTTAATAAACGATTCCATAGCGACAATTCGAAAATTTGATTTGGACATAAATCAAAATTTATACGATGAAATCTCGATTTTTCTCTTCCACTAGAAAAATATACTTCACCAGCTCTGAACGTTTCTTGTTTCACAGAAATCCGATTTAAAACGGCTTCTGTATATTTTTTTGAAGTTCGAATCGCCAAATTACGAACTACCGTGCCATTTCGAGCTCGATTATATTTATAATATAATTAATACGTTCAACTATCATTTATATAATATATTCGCTAATATAATTCAACTCTAAATTGAATTATATATTTAAAATAATCTAGTTCACACTATATTGTGAATTCCACTATTTTTGATTATTTCTGAATTAAATATATTATTCTATTATTTATATGAATAATAATCCATATAATTTAATTAAATGACTCTTTAATTCTCTGTATCGCTATTTAAGTAATTAAATTAATTAATTATACACTGTAAAAATACGGGTCGTTACATTCGTCCCCACTTAAAATAATTTCGTCCTCGAAATTGCTAGGGTAGAGAACAACCCTATTAACTGGGTTAAACATTATCTATTTACTTCTTAACTTGAGTTTCAACTGGACCAATAAATTTTAATTAAATTATTAATTCATTCTTATTATCAAAAAATTTCAAAAATCCTGAAAATTTTCTAACTCCCTAAATTTCTGAAAAATTTCGCCAGTACCTCCTTTATACTGGTCAATCGGTACAACTACAACTCGCCTTTCTGGGCCATCTCTAACCCAAAAGAAAATCAAACAGCCAAGCGGCTTGCCAATTCGGCTCATAAATCTCATATCTAATTAGAACATAAATGTGTACCTTTTTGTCAGGTATATCATTATATCTTTTCCATCTGCTGTCAATCCAGCATACACCAATATCATCCCAATCAAATTCCAATCTGTTTTTATCCATAAATATAACCATTCGCTTATATCCAAGTCGAATTACATTTCGAACTTGAGTTTCATTCTCGATTTCAAACTCTTAACTCCCTAATCCAATTTCATTTCAGATTCTTATCTTGGCAATCCAATTTTATTCGATATCATTCTAATCCAATTCAATTTAGTTATCACTGAAAGGGCTTTATTTTAAATTCAAATTTGCTTTCATAAATTTCTATTTATTTTGTTTTTATCTCAAACAATCTTTACCTGCGAGTTTCAAATAGCTTAGCCTTTCCAAAAATCAAATATCATTTTCTGGGATTTCAATACAACTTGTTTTTCTCAAAACAATTTAAATTGAATACCTTTGGTAGTAATCCGTCACTTAGAACTCAAAAATGAACACTAATGATGTGGCCAGCATCATTAGAGTTATTTCCCAGCTATCCAAGTGAGTTCAACACTATATTACTTTTCTAAACCATTTCAGAATATTTCCATTTTAAAATTAGTTCAAAATATCCTTTCAATGTTTGTAAACAATTTAAAATCTCCCAGGATTTTAAAATTTCCTTCTACTTAATCCAGAATCATTTACAAACACTTTTCCAATTTCTGGGATTTTAATTCCAATTCTGATTTAAATTCAGATTTAATTCATTTCAATTCCATATATTTCACTTATATGAATTCTGATTGGTTATATATAACCATTTCACATTTTATAATCTTATCTGATTATAATCACAACCAACACATCCTATATATGATAATATATCACATATCCATACTTTTTTTATATCAAATATAATTTGGATAAAATTATTTCATTTATCCTCTTTTCAAAACATACCATGTCAGTTCATCGTATTCAAGTGTTTATAAACCCTTACCGATACAACGGATCAAACTGATCGACTATAACCCATAAACAACTCAACCAGTAAATCCCCACAATATAAAACCACTTTTATATCAAATAACAAATACGTTCACTCGTATATATACACTCAACTCAATCTGGGGTGTTACTAACCCCATCTCTACTGAGTTACGCCACAGAGCAAAGGTAATTCACTTAACCTTAAGATCTGATACCAACTGTAGTGACTCGAAATTCCGGTCCAATTTGAGCTGACCAAATAATACAAGTCCAACCCACATTGTACTGGAAAACAGAAAACTAACAGAAAGAAAACAGAGGGTAAGGATAGATAAGATAGAAACTTAGAATAGAAGAAGAAGAAGAACACAACATCAGAGTAACACGAACCTCACAGCAGAACGAATACCATATAATATATATCAAAATTTGAAATATAAATCTGTACTTGAATATACATATCATTTCCAAAGTATACCACTTACAACACAGCGGAAATAAACAATAGCTATATGATCCTAAAGCCTCGTGCCCCAGCTCTTCAAGTATCGGTAAATCCCGACTACTTGACTGCCCATACAAAATTGGGTACCCAAGAGTTTAGGGGAAAAAACAAAATAAACTCCGGTTCAGTCATGGGACTGGTATGAGTAAAACAGCTTAAAACAGTTGAGCCATTAAACGATATCTCATAAGACCACGTTGTATAACGGAACGATTTTTCCCTTATGAGAATCCAAAATATCTTTATATCAAAAACCTTTTGATATTATAATAATGTCTATCAACCACAATATAACAATCATCTAGCAAAAACGCTTTCATCTCACGTTCTACATATATAGTATACAATCAAAACTGCAAGCACGTATTGGGTAATGGATTTCCAACTATGACAAGGTATGGAACCAACTTTCGCTAGTGTACCTCTAGAGAGGAATACACTGGGCTCAACAAGAACATCTTACAACTCGGCCACACACGACCGACCACTCATTTCGCTTGAGTGTATCGAATGTATATCACCAACGGTTGGGATCAGCAATCGTTTCCCAAATGGGACAACATCGACAATAGATTTTTAGAAGTAAATGAAACTCTAGATCAGGTGATTATACACCCTAATAGGTGCGACCTACATAGCCATGCTGCCTTCCCGATTTCTGTCATTTCCCAATTGTGAGGCTAGAGCCACGCTTATCCCTGACAGATCACACATTTATTCACTTTGAATGTCACATCGTCATACCCGCCAAATCACAAATTGATTTCCCCAAAAATACCATGGGTATACAGCTAAGAGCAACGAATTCCTCTGCCACCAAACGTAAATATGTTTGAAGAGATCAACTTACGCGATCTATTAAATATACTCTGTCAGACATTCTTCCACACAGGTCATCCTGGGACTGGACAAACCAAAGGCACTATTCAGTACAACCATCTTAGGCAATCTTTACCTAAGATTTATACAACAACCCTTGCACTTGACTCCATCTTCAATTATCTTTGGCATATATGATTCGCAACGCTTATGCCAATACGAAGTGGTTCTTTGGATAATAATCCAACTAGTCTCTCTATATTAACAATGTTAAAATGGTCGAAAACTTCGATAGTAGGTGAGTTAACTATCAAAGAAATCATGTGTGCAAACAACGATATTATTTCCAAATGGAAATTATATCGATCAATCATCATTGAACATTTATCTCTTTAGTTCATTAATTTATTTATCCCCTGTTTCCATATATTCTAAATTCTTATTTTCTATTATCAGAAAACATTTCTGATTCTTATTTGGGAAGCATTTCCAAAACTCCTTCACTATCAAACCTTACCATTCCTTAGTTAAGAAGGAAGTCAATCAAGTTGGGGTATAATTACCTCTCATACCTTAACTGAACAATGTTTTAACTTCGAAATAGTCAAAGTTTATCTTTTATCTCTTTAACAAACTTCCTTGCGTAACTCCCGGATTCTATTTACGAATCCACTTCTTTTACAGAACATTGGTTATAACAATAACGTTATAATCCCTACTATCGAAATATCTAATTTCAATTTTAACCTTTATTCTTTAATGTGAATAAATAAATAAACACCTAATTTATAAATAAATAAATCTTGATTTAAACACCGGAAAGTAAATAATACTTTCCCGTATTCGATATAATTGAATTCGACGATTAACTCTCTTTCGAGTAATCTCTATTTGATTAACTCTCCTTTGAATATCTATATTCAATTAACTCCCTTTCGAATACCATATTCGATTTACTAATATTTGATTAACTAATGTTCGACTTAACTCTATTCGATTAACTCGACTCGACTAACCATACTCGACTAACTTCTTTTGAATAACTATATTCAATTTACTTACCTTCGAATACCATATTCGATTTACTTAACTTTCGAATACCATGTTCGATTTACTCCTCTCGAATAACTATATTCGATAATCTCTCTTTTGAATAAACTATATTCGATTAACTCACTTCGAATAACTTATATTCGATAACTCTTTCTTTCGAATATACGATATTCGAAAATCTCTCTTTTCGAATAAACTATATTCGATAACTCCTTTAATTCTACTCGAATAAACTATATTTGACTAACTTCTTTAATTCTATTCGAATAAACTATATTTGATTTACTCCTTTCGAATAACTAGAATCGATAACTCCTTTCAAATAACTGGATTCGATAACTCCTTTCAAATAACTGGATTCGATAACTCCTTTTAAATAACTGGATTCGATAACTCCTTTGATTCTACTCGAATAAACTATATTCGATTAACTCCTTTAATTCTATTTGAATAAACTATATTCGATTTACTCCTTTCGAATAACTAATTCAATAACTCCTTCCGAATAACTAGATTTGATAACTCCTTTCGAATAATTGGATTCAATAACTCCTTTCGAATAACCAATATTCGATAACTCCTTTCAAATAACCAAT
The DNA here is from genome assembly GCA_030737875.1 of Allium sativum. Taxonomy (NCBI): domain Eukaryota; kingdom Viridiplantae; phylum Streptophyta; class Magnoliopsida; order Asparagales; family Amaryllidaceae; genus Allium; species Allium sativum. Next base: position 5,846,222 of record CM060926.1, on the reverse strand, counting down.
ATTCGATTAACTCACTTCGAATAACCAATATTCGATAACTCCTCTTCGAATAAATTATATTCGATAACTCTTCTCTAATGAATTATATTCGATTACTCTTCTCGAATAAACTATATTCGATTACTCTACTTCGAATAAGCGATATTCGATTAACTCACTTCGAAAAACCAATATTCGATAACTCCTCTTCGAATAAATTATATTCGATAACTCTTCTCAAATGAACTATATTCGATTACTCTTCTCAAATAAACTATATTCGATTACTCTTCTCGAATAAACTATATTCGACAACTCTACTTCGAAATAGTGATATTCGATAACTCTACTTCGAATAAGCGATATTCGATAACTTTACTCGATTTACTCCATTTGAATAACTCTAACTGGTTAACTCTAACTCTAACTAGTTAACTCTAACTGATTAATTCTAACTGATTAATTTTAACTTATTAACTCTGACTAGTTAACTCTAACTGATTTATTCTAACTGGTTAATTCTAACTGGTTAAATCTAACTGATTAACTCTGACTGGTTAACTCTAACTGATTAATTCTAACTGATTAATTCTAACTGATTAATTCTGACTGGTTAACTCTAACTGATTAATTCTAACCGATTGATTCTGACTGATTAATTCTAACTGATCAATTCTAACTGATTAATTCTAACTGATCAATTCTGACTAGTTAACTCTAACTGATTAATTCTAACTCAAATCAATTACTCTATTCGAATAACTGATATTCAATTAACTCTATTAAATTAACTCCTTTGATTTATTCCTTTGATAAATTCCTTTGAATAAACTCCTTTGATAAATTCCATTGAATTAACTCCTTTAATTAATTCCTTTTCTATTTGTTTACTTAACAAATAACTATTCCCTTTTCAAATTCCATTTATTTAACAAATAAATATTTCTTTTATCTTTCCTATTTATTTAACAAATAAATATTTCTTTTATCCTACCTATTTATTTAACAAATAAATATTTCCTTTATCTTTTCTATTTATTTAACAAATAAATATGTCCTTTATCTTTTGTTTTACAAATATTTTTTTATATTTGTTTTACAAATATTTTCTTTTATATTTGTTTTATAAATATATTCCTTTATATTTTTTTACATATATATCCCTTTATATTTGTTTTAACCAATATTTCCAATTCAATTATATTTGTTTTACAAATATAATTTATTTTCAATATACACTTTGACAAATCCCTTTGTATATTCCAGTATTTCTTATGGTGTTTGTAACACCCCGCATTTTTAATATAATTAAAAATGAGATATATGTATATATATATACATGGATATATTTAAAGGAAAGATTAAATAATATTAATGTAATTGCATGTAAGAAATAAAGAAAAAGATTAATAAAGAAATTACATGTAATATTTGAAATAAGAAGAAATACAGTGAAATGCGAAGAAATACAATCGAAAATTCAAAAAGAAATAAAAAAGTATTTGAAGAGACTCTAGAATTTGGTCATGAAATTAGCGTCATTACGTTCATGGTGATTTTCTGGTCAATTTAGACCAATAGTTTGTAGAAAACTGATTTAAAACGAAGAAATTATCCTTAATTTAAGAATTGCAACAAAACATGAAAAGAGCAATGGGAAAAGAATAATATGCAGCTTGGTCCTAAGTCTTGTTAACAAAAGACTTAGTAGCTCATTTGGTTAATACATGAGACTTGTACATAAGAGATTGTGAGTTCAATCCCCACCAGTGCCATTACTACAACAAAACAGTGCTTTTACAATGGGCAAAAACCGTTGTTATATGCTTTTCACAATGGGCAAAAGCCCATCCTAATATGCGTTGTCGTAATAGATCCTTATTAAATTACAACGGGCTGTGACTGTTGTAAAAGACCGTTGTAATAACATGCTCTGTCACGTGCGACAACTCTATGACAATGGCTATAAACCCGTTGTAATACATTATATTACAACGGGCATTGCCCGTTGTACAAAATCTGTTTTGTTTTAAAAAAATATTCCAAAACGTAGTAATATAAAAATATTGCATAAATTAAATATTAAACTCAAAATTTCTTATTTTAATATAAATATTTATTACACACTTGAACAATACATAGTTTTATTTCTTTCTATTACACAATTACTATACAAAATATGAAAATACTCATTTGTACAAATATTATTTCACTACATACACTTGATTACACTCACTCACACCCTCTCATGCTCAATGTCTTCGTCTTCGGTGATTGATCCAAAATGTGCATTAAAAGAACTGGATGGAGAAGAACAAATAGATTAAAAAATGTGCATTGAGCAAGGCAACATACATTAAAACTTGGAATAAAGTTTGTATAAGTGAATGTTCTGAGAAATAGAAACATGAAATACCTGAAACCTCAATTAACCTTCTCCAAATTCACCTTAGTTAAATACACAAATAGCTAATAAACAAGATGCTTCACTCTATTTTAAATATTTGACTTCTTGCTCTTGTCCAGTCGTACCTATCAAGAATAAAATAAAAGCAATAAGCTGGTGGGTAAGCGGTCTTTGCCGAGTGTTTGTGGAAATTACAGTGCAGGTTTTGATGCCAAAGTGGCTACTGCAGAGAGTTGGAAAGTATGAGAGATGATAAGTTTATGTATTTATGAGAGATGATCGGTTTATGTCTGCTTTTCCAATCACCATTAACAACCACATATACATATTTTTAGCTATCAAAGGTCGAATGAAACGTATGTTTCAACGCCGCAACATTCCTTTGATGACAACATGTTTTAAGTATGAAACTAATCTACAAAAACTACTTATTTTCAATAAATACATTGCAGTTTTGATACATTCAGAAATTATAGTATATGATGCCTCCACTTTGTACTTTGTCACTTAAATTCAAGTTCACATGTGCGTGTGTGTATCAAACTCAGTCTATATGTAGTAATATTGGATTAAAGCAATGTAAACGTATGTAGTTGAGGATTAACATTGAAATGCAGATTGTTTTGCTATTGTAACACGACTGCAAGACTAATAAATACCAACAATAGTAGCATTACCAGTATGATCCGGTCCACCAAGGCATTTTACTTTACCTGCACGTTCATAAAAGGAAGCTAGACGTGCAGCAAGATATGCAGGGTAGCCACTGTGTGCTGGCATTTCAGCCTAGGATAGTGAATCAAAAAATAAGTAAACAGGTGCTATATGTTATTATTATTATTTATGCCCATTGATTGCCCAAACATAAAAGCACAAGTTTCGAACTTGAAGTGACTAAGGTTGCAAGTTAAAATAATAATGATCATCTATTGTTTAGATATTCTGCAAAAATTAGTATAGCATGAGTATTTAAATCAGAATGTGCAGAAATTACACATGAAAGAAGACATGGTATTGACTAATTTAAAGAGTTTTAACATTTATTTTTTTGTTAGATTAGTCTTTGACAAGTAACTTGAACTTAGAATCATAATCCATTCCAAAAATTACATAAATTTATCCCTTTTGTAGTTTGTTCATATGGACCATCAGATTTATTGAATAAATGACTGAATTACAATGTGATGTAAGAGAGGAAAAACAATAAAGGATGACAGAGTATATTGAATAATTAAATTAAATCTAACCTTGGATTTGACAAATCCAACAGTTTCATGTAAAAAGGCTACAAAGGGTCTTATCGATAGTATAGAAGCAGTACCGAAATTCTAATGGAAATAACTGTTGGTACGTTGCAACAGTTATAACTGTTGTAAAATTAGAACGAAAAAGTGTTGGAACAAGGCCAATTCGTTGTGATATTTGCAAACAGCATATTACGTGCTACTAAATAAGTATTTCATGTAATACTCCAATTAAGTAAATGAACAAAAATACATTGTAATAAAGGACTCACCAATCATCCTGATATTTCACGCAGTGCCTCTGCCCAACGTGAGGTAGAATCAGCCATCATGCTTACATTATATCCCATGTCCGTACTCAGCTATAGTGATGCCTGAATACAAAAGGGGGGGGGGTGGCATTAACATGATTTATATTACCATATTCAAGTTAGTTAATCGTGGATTATCACAAAATGATGTACTAACTTTGTTCTATATCACATTGTCTGCTAGGGATATGAATGGGTTACCAGGAATATACAATGTTGTTACCTTAATATATAATACGCACTGCAAGCACTAATGATTTACCTACTCTTTCATTTATTTGTTATTAATTTATTAAATATTTGTTTACCAATTCAATTGTCTATTTATTTACCTGAGCGGAGCTTTTTAGAAACCAACAACAGAAATTATGACTTGCATTAAAATGATTTTATGTTGTTTTAACTTCCTAAAAATATCTATGAACGAAAATAATTTTATGTTGTCTCTAACTTATTTATTTTAATTTGTATATTCAAAATATTGTGTAGCTTTCTGCAATGAATTGTGGAGCTGGTTCATCTTAAAAATCGTCTTTGTTTTCTATTTCGTCTAGCAATGAAGATTATTATGCTAAATTTATCGAGGCTGAGCAAAAATTTGCACATGACATCAATGAAAACAACAATTATCTTCCTCAATATTTTAATGCTTTCAATGAATGAGCCATCCCATAGGAAGCTCAATTACTGGTCACATAGCTATCAAATTAATAAAGAAGTTGATCAAACTTATGGATGTAGTACCTTAGCATGTCAGTTATTGTCTTATGTACGCTTTCACTACAGTTGTATATCAATGTCATCCTAGTAAACGTTGTATTGTATGATTGTATTGTTGTATTTTAATGAATCACTATTAATATTAACATTGTGTCATTAACAGCCAGTTTCTAAATCAACAACCAGTTTGAATAGAACTATAGAAGAAAGAAAACCTTTTCTTATGGTTGCCAAATATAGTTACCAAGAGTAAACACTTACTAAATAAATGAAGAAACATAAACCGCACCTTCTCAGAAGAAGCACAAGCAGTTTGTCATTCCCTGAAAAGCAATAGAAGCATTAATGAATTCCCATAAAACAACTATAAAACTATATACATCTATTCAATTGATATCAGGCCACTCATATATAAGTTCCCATGTTTCCTTTCAAAGCCTGACACAAAGTTTTAAGGCAATAATTGCCAAAAGTCAGCAACTTTGACTCACATTTCATTATTAAGTAGTAAACTATGAAATTTCAAGCCTATGCGAATTACTCCATTCAAGGTCAAATATCTAGGAAATATCTAGGACTAGTTACAAAATCGTTTCAGTTGATAGAGTATATAATGTTTCTTGAAATAGCGTATTCCATTTATATAAGAAAATATAATGTACCCTCACCCAGATAGTTGATAGAATAACAAAACAACTCATCGACGGAGAAAAGATCAAAGAAGGCAGCCATTTCCATTCATAAACTATGCATGCTCATTAAATTATATGTACCCCCACCCACATAGTTGCTTATAAAAGTTGGGCCAATCTACAATCAAGGATGTAATTCACCATTAATCCTTAAAATGGGCAACTACGTTATCGTTATAATCACATTAGTAAAAAAAAATTGGTTTGCATAAACGCCCTAACATGCAATGAGGAAGACCGACCGTCATTTGTTGCATTCAAGTACTCATTCGCAAATAATCCTTTTCATCAATCATTTCCAAATTGGATGACAAACTCAATCAGAGACTGCTACAAAGGGGATTATGTTCATTGTGATATATAACTTGCAAATAGAACAATGTTTAAAATACAGAATATGTATGCTTGTTAACGGATAAAGCTGGTATTTCGACTTATAATGAAACATTCAGGTAATAATATTCTGTTTTATTTTAGTGATATTTCCTAAAAGTTTGATCTATTTAGATGTGTGTTTTGTGGCATACTAGATTCAGACTTAGCCGATTTAAGCAAGAAGGTTTCACATGTGTCTAATCTTAATTTAAAATTAGATACTAAGAAAAGGGAAAACTGACCGAAATCTGACTTGCGACCATGACTTCCCCCAAACCCTCATCGGGCGCGTTCCGCTAGATCTCCAACATACACAAACGGCGCTGTCCCTTCCCATTGCTCCCCTCACAGCCGTGGCTTCCTGGGAAGCGCACGCTAAAATCGATTTGGGCGCCACCGCTCTCAACCGTTCCTTGCTAGGAAGAGCTCCCTAAAATCAATTTGGGAGCCATTGCTTATCATTTTAGATTAGGAGAGAGCACTGTTTTTCTATACGGATTTCTCTGATGTTCAGCAGGCACGGCTAATGTTAGTTGGATAATAGTTGGAGGCGGCTGGTGAAAGGAAAGCTAGGGTTAACAGGCTTCTCAAATTTAACTAATAGGATTTGGGCATTACTTAAGCCCTGCAACGTTCTTTTGACCTAATTTTCTAGTTGGGCCTCATTGTATCTTCAAGCGTTTGCTATTACCCTTCTTTCTAAAATGACTTTTGAAATTTTGAGAACAAATTCGGAAAGCTAATAAAATGTACACAAATTTTCTTCAAAATAACCACACGCATAATTATTCGTTCTGCAGAAGTGTTGTTTCATAGAAAAACCGTTAAAACATCTAATAGTGAAAACTAATTTATAGTCAGTAATATCACTTGCATAATTTCTACAAATGACGCAAACGATCGCTATAACTCTTACACATCACTCGCTTAAAGCTCAAACCGACACTCACTAGGTTAAAACTCAAATCGTGAAAATTAATTATTTAATCATAATTATTAATTAGTAAAAATTAATTATTAAATGTTAATTAATATTTATCAATTATAATTTAATGTTAATTATTAACTGTTAACAATTAATATGTATGCATTATTGATTTTAAATTTTCAACATTAATTTTTAATTTTTAATGGTAATATTATTAATAAAAAATTATTAATATTTATTGTTAATCATAGATTATTATATATTTAATATTAATCACTCGATATTACTTACTAATAGTTCAAAAGTAAAATTAAGCCTGTAGGAATACTGATTATATATAATAATTAGTAGTTAGTGATTATTTATTTATAATCATTAATTATTATAAGTTATAAATGATTAGTACAATATTATTAAAGATTAATTATTAAATATTAATAAATAATACAATATTATCAATGATTAGTAATTAGTAATATAATATTATAGTTAGTAATTACTAACATTGACTAATATAATTTTATTAATGATTAATTATTGAATAATAAAAAATAATTAATATTAATTTTAAGAAAGTATTGTAATTATTAATTATTGATTGTCAAAAATTGGTAATAGACATTTATTACAATGGCCATTTTATGATCATTGTAAAATTGGTTTCGGTTAAAATGAGTATTTTATGATCGTTATAAATTTGGCATCTATTACAACAAACATTACCTGTTGTAAAATTGGCACATTTTACAAGGGGCATTTTGTGACCGTTGTAAAATAGGCGTCTATTACAACGGACATTTTGTAAACGTTGTAAAATTGATATCTATTACAATGGTCCTGAAATGATAGTTGTAATAGACCTCTATTACAACGGACAGACCTCACCTGTTGTAAAAAGGGCGTTTTACAAGATATTTATTACAACGGTCCAGAAATGGCCGTTGTAATAGCTTTCTATCACAACGGGCAGCTAGTGCCTGTTGTAAAAAGAGCGTTGTAATAGGATGTTTTTGTTGTAGTGCATATATATCCTTTTTGTTTTAAGGAGCGGCTAAATAGTGTCTTAGCAAATTGGTTCAGTGCGAAAGGGGATAAGTTAATTGGAGGTTTAATTGAAAGAATGGAAATAAACCATTAATTGATTAAGGAAGATAATTTCCAAATAAAATAGACAATTGTTCGCATATAAAAATTAGTATACGCATAAGAGATGAATGCGTATAAACATGATTCAAATTTGAAGTTGCGCGCGAACAATAGAGACAAACAAAAAAGGGCATATATGTATACATGTTATTTGAAATTAATGCAATAAGGGAAAGAGGATATGTGAAACTATTGCATTAAATAAATGGATGATGCATGAACCTGAATAAAAATAAATTAATGTGATGCAAATAAAAGAAAGAGAATATGGAATGCAAAACATGTCAAATGTGCAATTAAAGCATGCATAGAAAAAATGTTGTAAACAATAAAATGGAGCAACTAAATGTGAAGGGTATCAACTTTTGAAATTTAAACGTTTAAAAAGTAAACTAATAAGGCCATAAGCAAGCCACAATTGGAGGAAGGTTAATGTTATTAAATAACATTCAAATCAGAGACGCATGCACATGTGATTAGATGTAAATAAATAACAGAAAATGGTTTAAGGACATGTGGTTTCTTTTCAAAAAGAGTGGACAAAAAGAGAAAGAAATCAATTAATTGATTAGGAGAAGAATATAGCAAATAAAGGTTCATGTATAAGTGCAAATAAATAAATAAATGCATGATGGAAAGAGTTTGCTATACGTTAAAAATAGTATGTAATGCATTAATTAGAAAGAAATAAAGCGGTTTCTTTTTTTATTTAAAGCAGCACTAAGTGTGAAAAGGGTTGTTCTGGATGGTTCTTTTCTAGGGTGAGGTGGACGGTTTAGATGAGTTTTTATTTAATCCTAAGGTCCTACTTGCTCTAACCCACCTATAAAAGGACACCTAACCTTACCCTAAAATCAATCTATCTCTTATAAGATGCCTCCGTGCCACCAAACTTCAACCCAACATAGCCGCCGCCTCTAAAATCTAAATTAAATGGCAAGTTCTTCATCAATTTTGGAGTTTAATCAAATCTAGTAGCAACTTTCTTCAACAACAATTCACATTGTGCGTCAATAATCAAACAAGAAGTCTAAACCAACGTTCTACCTCAACAACCAATTGTTTATTTCTCCAATCCAATCAAGGTGAGTGGTTTAAAATATAGTTGTTGTATAATTGTACTTCTATCGTTTGTCATTCCCCATAATGAATATGATGATAATTTAAAAAGATCAGTTATTTCATTCATGCTTACGATTGAGTTCTCTCCTTTTTATTCTTTCCCCATTTTATTTTTATAGCTAGGCTATCTCGAGCCTACATCTATCATGAATTTATGCGTTGTAAACGAGAACGAAAAAGTAAAAGGAAAAAAGGGGTTGTTTGGGCATAATATGGGTTGGAAGGATTTATGTATGATTTGAATAGAATTATGGACATAATTGTATGGTAATTTTAAATTTATGTAGTTTAGCATGATTGAACTTGGATATGGAATTAGTACAATTTAATATTAAAAACATGTAATTGGATATCATGGATTGGTGAAATTTATTGGTAAGATAAGCCTAAAAGGTGAATTAGGTTATATGTATGAACATGGGAACGTTGGAAAATATATTGGAAAAATATTGTTTTTGTGAACTTGAGTATTATTGGATATTTTGGATAATTGGAATATAAAAAAATTGGCATATTTGGGTATGGATTACATGGAATTGATGAAATTGCCTATAATTGGAAATTTGTAATTAAGGCTAATTAATATGTAATTAGTGACAAGTTGGAATAGGCAAAATTGTAAACATGACTATATGTTGAATTGGAAACACATAACATGAAAATTGGGATTTGGGTGAAATACAATGTTAATGAACCTTTGACACGTGGTTAGACGCAATTGTGGTGCAAGTCTGCCTGGAACCGCCCGGCAAATCCAGCTGCCACAATTGGATGTGTAATGTGAGAGGTCAAAGGAAAGAATTGTAGGCGTAACAGTCGGTGACACGAGGTTAGACACGCTTTGTGGTGTAAGACTGCCCGGAACCGCCCGACAAATCCAGTAGCCACAAAGTGTTCGGTCTAATGTGGGAGTTCATGCACCGTTCGTCATAATGAATGAATTAAGGAATACTAACCATAATAAGACATGTGGGTGACATGGGTATGGTTAGAGGGTTATGTGGGTGACATGTAAAATATGACATGTAAATATGGACTTAACCGTAGTAAGACAAGACATGTAAAACATGTAAATGTGGACTTAACTGCAGTAAGATACGTGAAGTAAAACATGACTAAGGTGGACTTAACCGTAGTAAAGCATGTGTAAGACATGGAAACAATAATAAAAAAGGTTAAGTGGGACATGGGCGACATGTAAGACATAAATAAATAATGATTAACCAAAGGGGACCCGTTATGGCATCACAAATTAATTGAATTGGGTAAAGTTTAGGTAACGGGTTAAATAAATGGAAAGGGTTAAGTAAATCTTAATTAATGACAAAAATGGGGAATGGTAAATAACCTATTATGGATGAATTTGAGTAAGAAAAGGAAGAATAATAGGTTAGACTTGTCCTAGGGAGAAGTGGAAAGTATAACTTATGGGATAAGGTAAGTTATAAGAAACGATAGAGGAAAATAAGGTAACTTATATGTGAAGATATACTTAATTATAAATTAAGTAGTTTGGGAAGGACAAGTGTTAAATTTATGATGATATAAGTTATATGAATGGAAAAGAAGTAAATTAGAATCATATATATTGGTTGGGTTGAGTAATTCTCTGGGTGTCAGTCTGAAGTTGATTTCGGTCTTCGGGGCTGGTGTTTAGAGGATTATTCTCCTAATCAATATATATGTGGATAAGACATACTTAACTATGAATTATGTATAACATGTTGTTGTAACCCTAAAAGGGAATAATTTATGAAGTTGGAAAACAACATGTTGTGGTCGTATTAATGGACTTAAATGGGTTAAGTATAAATTGAATTAATAAGCGAGGGTAACTTGGTAAACTTGAAAAGGAAGTCAATATGAATAAGAATAACCAAGTTAAATAAGAAAAAACTGGCGAGGTAACACAAGCGTGTAAGAATTGATTAGACGTAGGGTCTAATGACATATAAAATCAAGGTGCTTAGGGGCAATTTGTACGTTGTAGGATGAATAACCCAACAAGGTAAATCATCACGGTGTCATAAGACACGAGGGGAGCGCACATTCATTATTTTGGCGGCTCCAACGGACTGTAAGGGAAAGCACGCGGCTTCTTGAGACGTTAAAGGTTCTCCTAGTAGTCCTCTGTGTGGTGTAAGATGTTTCAGGTTGTGCTCGCAGAGGTTGGGTCTGCGCGTAACTACTAGGTGGGTGGGCCTTGACTGCAAGAATAGTTGGGCAGTCAGAATGTTGTTCGCGGTGACGGAAAAGGTGATTCGACGGCTGCCTCAACGGAGGAGGAGGATCAGGACCAACAAGGATAGTAGGTCGTCGAGTGCCTATTACCACAGCCAGTAGGATGCAGAAAGACTAGAGCTAGACCCAATATACAATTAACCATTCACTATCGTGGGACGGTGGTTGAGGGGAGACGCCACATGGATGCTTAGATTGGTTGCTTAGGGGCTTGTTGCTTAGCTCTCGTAGTCTTTTTTAGTTATGGGAGGGGCCGAGGTGGGGCCATAGCCTCCATAGATAACTTACCCTAGGGATATTTGTGTTGGAGGCTCTTAAAGGCGGGCCTTGCACAAATATAAGGAAAGCTCCCGACCGAGTTCCGTGTTTCTTGTGTAGCCCTGCCATGGAACTCGGGCACGCACACACGATGGGTGTGCGGGTTAGATATCGAATACGATAAAGAATACGTATGTTGAAGAGTCTAGATATAACCATGTCTGCTCTGGGTGGTGTATCGTAGACTGGTGGGCATTATTCGATCACGGCAGTCAAATTAGTGTGATCCTATGTGGGCGTAGTGTTGTATTATATATATAAGAGGAACATACATTACTTTGACATAGGACGGGGGACTGCGTATATCACTGCAAGGATACGGTGGGGACCATGCGAGTGGAGTACCACGGGGTATACCTCAGTTTTGGGGGTAGCTACATATACATTATATTAGGTCAATCTACTGGGAGTAGATGGGTGCAACGTGTGTGTAAGCCTTGAGCGCTAATGACACAAATAACCTAATGAAAAATAAAATGTAATTGAACGGTATGTAGGATTATTCAAGAAGTGTAGTTTAAACTCATTCACACAGAATTTATGTTCTGACCCCCTCCTCATAACATTCGCAGGTTAGATTCATGACATAGACTTATAGATTTGGAGATACTGATTTAGCAGTACTGTAATTAAGGTAAAGCTATGTTTATATATATTATATTTTACTCCTTCCGCTGTGAGGTGCTTTCCGAACTCTGACATATTTCTTGTCTCTGTCTTTTTTGTAGGATACCAGAGCAACCAACTCGGGTTTTGATGGATTGGGTTTTTGAAAAAAAAAACGGTCCGTCGGAATTCGGGTTGTTACATTTGGTATCAGAGCATAGGTTTACGATTCCTATATAGATAATGAGAGAGCGTATTTGTATTTTCAAAAATATAAATATATTATATATAAACCTAGATCTATAAAGAAGCCTACTAAATAGAAAGAGTAAAATATGGAAAGAACTGGGATAACTATTTTGTACACTAAAAGAATAAGCAAGTAAATCTGAGACCCTTAGGTATGTTGGGTGGAAAGTGTACAAAATGATTGGTGTTAAGAAAGACGTATCCCATACAATAGTAACTGAGATTAGTGGGTTTAGTAGGGAAACCTTATAAAGTGGAAAATGGATTAGGAATATATATAGTTGGAAGAAATGATTTCGTGGATGCGTCTAGGAAAGCCTAGGTAATTTGGAAACTCGATTAAGAAATAGTTGTCCTTGTCTACTCCAGTTTTTGATGTTTGAAAAAAATGTTTTGCAATTTTGTTACGACGTGTTTTTATGGTTTGGCAAAAGCAAGTTTTGGTAAAAAAAATAAAGTTTTACTATTTTTAATTTTTGGGAGAAAAATTTAGAAAAAAAAAGAGACTAAACCATGTTTTAAAACGAATGGAGTAGGTAAGGATTAGTGTCTAGAAAGAACGAGTTTGAGGCTAGGAAGTAAATAATAAGGACTATTCTAGAATAATAAAAATAAATTCCCATAGAATGCATAAGCATTATAAAGACTAGAATTGTTGCTCGAAAAAGATAAGTTGAAAAAAGAGAGTTTCTTATGTAATTGTGCATGGATAAGAAAATAGGAACTTTTTATAGAATAGCTATGTAAAAATCCAAGCGCAACCAGAAAAGGTACATAAAAGAAAAACGAAAAATGTAAATCTTCCGTTTTATACCTTTTTGTAACATAAGAAATCGAATTTGGAAAATTAGATTTTTCTAAATTTCGAATTTAATAACGGTTGGTAGGATTTTGGATGCAACAATTGGATGAACTATGCTCTTATTCTATAAGAGTATGGGAAAATTTGGATGAAAAATGTTTTGGATTTTCAAACATATTGCATTTATATAGAACTGCAAGTATATTTAGGATGTGAGCATCATGTTTCGAAAAAAACAAATCTAAAAGTTTGCATACATATAGGTGGTACTAAATTAGGCATACATGCATTACTATGACGTATTTCACTTTGCACATGTGCACAATGTTTGCAAAAAAAAAAAAAAAAAAAAAAAAAAAATGGATGCACACTTAATGGTTTGATATTATGCGAGGAATTATATATTTTACCCCTATCAAATTTCGAGGACAAAATTCCTTAAGGGTGGGAGAATGTAACACCCCACATTTTTAATATAATTAAAAACAAGATGTATGTATATATTCATGGATATATTTAAAGGAAAGATTAAATAATATTAATGTAATTGCATGTAAGAAGTTTATGCAGTGAAATAAAGAAAAAGATTAATAAAGAAATTACATGCAATATTTGAAATAAGAAGAAACACAGTGAAATGCGAAAAAATACATGCGAACATTTAAAAAGAAATAAAAAGGAGAATTTGAAGAGACTCTAGAATTTGGTCATGAAATTAGCATCATTACGTTTGTGGCGATTTTCTGGTCAATTTAGACCTATAGTTTGTAGAAAACTGATATATAAAACGAAGAAGTTATCCTTAATTTGAGAAATGCAACAAAACATGAAAAAGAGCTATGGGAAAAGAATAATATGTAGCTTGGTCCTAAGTCTTGTTAACAAAAGACTTAGTAGCTCATTTGGTTAATACATGAGACTTGTACATAAGAGGTTGTGAGTTCAATCCCAACCAGTGCCATATTTTTGTTTTGTTTTAAGGAGCGGCTAAATAGTGGCTTAGCAAATTGTTTCAGTCCGAAAAGGGATAAGTTAATTGGAGTTTAATTGAAAGAATGGAAATAAACCATTAATTGATTAAGGAAGATAATTTCCAAATAAAATAGACAATTGTTCGCATATAAAAATTAGTATATGCATAAGAGATGGATGCGTATGAACATGATTCAAATTTGAAGTTGCGCGCAAACAATAGAGACAAACAAAAAGGGGGCATATATGTATACATGTTATTTGAAATTAATGAAATAAGGGAAAGAGGATATGTGAAATTATTGCATTAAATAAATGGATGATGCATGAACCTGAATAAAAATAAATTAATGTGATGCAAATAAAAGAAAGAGAATATGGAATGCAAAACATGTCAAATGTGTAATTAAAGCATGCATAGAAAAAGGTTGTAAACATTAAAATGGAGCAATTAAATGTAAAGGGGACCAACTTTTGAAATTTAAACGTCTAAGAAGTAAACTAATAAGGCCATAAGCAAGCCACAATTGGAGGAAGGTTAATGTTATTAAATAACATTCAAATCAGAGACGCATGCACATGTGATTAGATGTAAATAAATAAAACAAAATGGTTTAAGGGCATGCGGTTTCTTTTCAAAAAGAGTAGACAAAAAGAGAAAGAAATCAATTAATTGATTAGGAGAAGAATATAGCAAATAAAAGGTCACGTATAAGTGCAAATAAATAAATAAAAATAATAATTGAATGCATAAAGGAAAGAGGTTGTTATACGTTAAAAATAGTATGTAATGCATTAATTAGAAAGAAATAAAGCGGTTTCTTTTTATTAATTTAAAGGAGAACTAAGTGTGAAAAGGGTTGTTCTGGATGGTTCTTTTCTAGGGTGAAGTGGATGGTTTAGATGAGTTTTTATTTAATCCTAAGTTCCTAGTTGCTCTAACCTACCTATAAAAGAACACCTAACCTAACCTTAAAATCATTCTATCTCTTGTAAGACGCCTCCATGCCACCAAACTTCAACCCAACATAGCCGCCGCCTCTAAATTCTAAATTAAATTGCAAGTTCTTCATCAATTTTGGAGTTTAATCAAATCAAGTAGCAACTTTCTTCAACAACAATTCATGTTCTGCGTCAATAATCAAATAAAAAGCCTAAACCAACGTTCTACCTCAACCACCAATTGTTTATTTCTCCAATCCAGTCAAGGCGAGTGGTTTAAAATACAGTTGTTGTATAATTGTACTTCTATCATTTGTCATTCTCCATAATGAATATGATAATAATTTAATAAGATCAGTTATTTCATTTATGCTTACGATTGAGTTCTCTCCTTTTTATTCTTTCCCCTTTTTATTTTTATAGCCAGATTGTCCCAAGCCTACATCTTTCATGAATTTATGCGTTGTAAACGAGAACGAAAAAGTAAAAGGGAAAAGGGGTTGTTTGGGCATAATATGGGTTGGAAGGATTTATGTATGATTTGAATAGAATTATGGACATAATTGTATGGTAATTTTAAATTTATGTAGTTTGGCATGATTGAAATTGGATATGGAATTAGTACAATTTAATATTAACAACATGTAATTGGATATCATGGATTGGTGAAATTTATTGGTAAGATAAGCCTAAAAGGTAAATTAGGTTATATGTAACATAGGAATGTTGGGAAATATATTGGAAAAATATTGATTTTATGAACTTGAGTATTATTTGATATTTTGGATAATTGGAATATAAAAGAAATTGGCATATTTGGGTATGGATTACATGGAATTGATGAAATTTCCTATAATTGGAAATTTGTAATTAAGGCTGATTAATATGTAATTAGTGACAAGTTGGAATAGGCAAAATTGTAAATATGACTATATGTTGAATTGGAAACACATAACATGAAAATTGGGATTTGGGTGAAATACAATGTTAATGAACCTTTGACACATGGTTAGACGCAATTGTGGTGCAAGTCTGCCCGGAACCGCCCGGCAAATCCAGCTGCCACAATTGGATGTGTAATGTGAGAGGTCAAAGGAAAGAATTGTAGGCGTAACAGTCGGTGACATGAGGTTAGACACGCTTTATGGTGTAAGACTGCCCGGAACCGCCCGACAAATCCAGTAGCCACAAAGTGTTCGGTCTAATGTGGGAGTTCATGCACCGTTCGTCATAATGAATGAATTAAGGAATACTAACCATAATAAGACATGTGGGTGACATGGGTATGGTTAGAGGGTTATGTGGGTGACATGTAAAATATGACATGTAAATATGGACTTAACCGTAGTAAGACAAGACATGTAAAACATGTAAATATGGACTTAACCGTAGTAAGACAAGACATGTAAAACATGTAAATGTGGACTTAACTGCAGTAAGATACGTGAAGTAAAACATGACTAAGGTGGACTTAACCGTAGTAAAGCATGTGTAAGACATGGAAACAATAATAAAAAAGGTTAAGTGGGACATGGGCGACATGTAAGACATAAATAAATAATGATTAACCAAAGGGGACCCGTTATGGCATCACAAATTAATTGAATTGGGTAAAGTTTAGGTAACGGGTTAAATAAATGGAAAGGGTTAAGTAAATCTTAATTAATGACAAAAATGGGGAATGTTAAATAACCTATTATGGATGAATTTGAGTAAGAAAAGGAAGAATAATAGGTTAGACTTGTCCTAGGGAGAAGTGGAAAGTAGAACTTTGGGATAAGGTAAGTTATAAGAAACGATAGAGGAAAATAAGATAACTTATATGTGAAGATATACTTAATTATAAATTAAGTAGTTTGGGAAGGACAAGTGTGAAATTTAAGATGATATAAGTTATATGAATGGAAAAGAAGTAAATTAGAATCATATATATTGGTTGGGTTGGGTACTTCTCTGGGTGCCAGTCTGATGTTGATTTCGGCCTTCGGGGCTGGTGTTTAGGGGATTATTCTCCTAACCAGTATATATGTGGATAAGACATACTTAGCTATGAATTATGTATAACATGTTGTTGTAACCCTAAAAGGGAATAATTTATGAAGTTGGAAAATAACATGTTGTGGTCTTATTAATGGACTTAAATGGGTTAAGTATAAATTTAATTAATAAGTGAGGGTAACTTGGTAAACTTGAAAAGGAAGTCAATATGAATAAGAATAACCAAGTTAAATAAGAAAAAACTGACGAGGTAACACAAGCACGTAAGAATTGATTAGACGTAGGGTCTAATGACATATAAAATCAAGGTGCTTGGGGGCAATCCGTACGTTGTAGGATGAATAACCCAACAAGGTAAATCATCACGGTGTCATAAGACACGAGGGGAGCGCACATTCATTATTTTGGCGGCTCCAACGGACTGTAAAGGAAAGCACGCGGCTTCTTGAGATGTTAAAGGTGCTCCTAGTAGTCCTCTGTGTGGTGGAAGATGTTTCAGGTTGTGCCCGTAGAGGTTGGGTCTGCACGTAACTACTAGGTGGGTGGACCTTGACTGCAAGAATAGCTGGGCAGTCAGAATGCTGTTCGCGGTGACGGAAAAGGTGATTCGACGGCTGCCTCAACGGAGGTGGAGGGTCAGGACCAACAAGGATAGTAGGTCGTCGAGTGCCTATTACCACAGCCAGTAGGATGCAGAAAGACTAGAGCTAGACCCAATATACAATTAACCATTCAGTATCATGGGACGGTTGAGGGAAGATGCCACATGGATGCTTAGATTGGTTGGTTAGGTGCTTGTCGCTTAGCTCTCGTAGTCTTTATTAGTTATTAGAGGGGCCGAGGTGGGGCCATAGCCTCCATAGAAAACATACCCTAGGGATATTTGTGTGGGAGGCTCTTAAAGGCGGGCCTTGCACAAATATAAGGAAAGCTCCCGACCGGGTTCCGTGTTTCTTGTGTAGCCCTGCCATGGAACTCGGGCACGCACACACGTTGGGTGTGCGGGTTATATATCGAATACGATAGAGAATACGTATGTGGAAGAGTCTAGATATAACCATGTCTGCTCTGGGTGGTGTATCGTAGACTGGTGGGCATTATTCGATCACGGCAGTCAAATTAGTGTGATCCTATGTGGGCGTAGTGTTGTATTATATATAAGAGGAACATACATTACTATGACATAGGACGGGGGACTGCGTATATCACTACAAGGATACGGTGGGGACCAAGCGAGTGGGGTACCACGGGGTGTACCTCAGTTTTGGGGGTAGCTACATATACATTATATTAGGTTAATCTACTGGGAGTAGATGGGTGCGACGTGTGTGTAAGCCTTGAGCGCTAACGACACAAATAACCTAATAAACTATAAAGTGTAATTGAACGGTATATGTAGGATTATTCAAGAAGTGTAGTTTAAACTCATTCACACAGAACTTATGTTCTGACCCCCTCCTCATAACATTCGCAGGTTAGATTCATGACAGAGACTTGTAGCTTTGGAGATACTGATTTAGCAGTATTGTAATTAAGGTAAAGCTATGTTTATATATATATTATATTTTATTCCTTCCGCTGTGAGGTGTTTTCCGAACTCTGGCATATTTCTTGTCTTTGTCTTTTCTGCAGGATACCAAAGCAACCAACTCGGGTTTTGATGGATTGGGTTTTTGAAAAAAAATCGGTTCGTCGGAATTCGGGTTGTTATAGTGTTTCAAATACCATATATCACTGCTCAGTATCATCCAAACACACACAATCAATAACAGATTGTATATCATATCATATATCACAATATATATGAAAAACAGAAAAATAAATGTTGAGGAATCCAGTTGGATTCCTCCAACCTATTTCCCTGCATCACAGATGTTAAACAACATAATTAACATCGATTTCGTCTCAATATGAAATATTCTGTTAAACAGAATCAGTATTTGATTAACGATTTATATACATATCGTTATCTATAATTTCAACCAATACACAAACAATTCAATTAAACAGTTAACACACAACAATCAACAGATAATTATTAGTTCTAACAATATGTTGTAAAAATATAATTGTTCAGAGTTGGTGAGTTTTACTCACTTTGGCAATTCATCGTTAAAGAATGATAAACTGTTTGTTTTATTTGAATCAAACAATTTATTTCGCCATAAATTCAAACAGGCTCCAATCCACTCCCATTCAGTTCCATTACGTCATGTCCGTCCATACGATCCTGTTGGATCTTGTTTTGTCTGATTCTGATATCGTACGACGAAGTTGTGACCTTGCGAAGTTAATACACATTATAATTAAATAAAATGTGGATTTTAATTTTCTATTGGGCCCCAACCATTTTCTTCGGCCCATCTTCATTCATTTCAGCCAAGACCCGCAACCTATCTTCCCCAAATGACCCTAACGCGAGCTTTAGGAAATCGCTCTTCACAATCCTCTCATGGCCGACGTTTCAAGCTTCCATTGCACCTAAATTTTTCAACGAATAATTAAATAAAAATCACCATTATCCTCCTCTTCTAATTCCGCATCTCCCCAAACCAAAACTATCGAGCTCGAATCTTGTTTGTAACTTTCAAGGTTAACTCACCACAAAATGACTGAGAACGGAAATTCAGCCAATGTCCTTTTACTCCCTTTTCCATGCTTGCTTCAGTACATGTTGATGCGTCTGCCACTTACATGCACTCAGCCTTGCGTCACAAACCCATATGTACAGTACCCGACTCCTTAAACCCACTCCAGTTCTCATCCTCTACCATTTAAACCCCCTCCAGCAGCCTTCCTTCTAATGTTCGAACCCTCTGCTCCCCATATAACCATCCGCTCCCTTTCACAGCAAGTATCCACAAACATGAACCCCCCCCCCCCCACAGTCCAACCGTAACTCCTTTTGTCCCTTATAGTTCCTAGAAAGGGACCAAAGCTCTCACTAGTAGGATATCTTTTCAGATCTTCTTTTTGAACAAATAATAGGAGAGGGAGGTTTATTTTAGAGGCCATTTCTTTGGTATGAAGTTTCAGTTTTTAGAAAATGGGAGTGATGAGAGAAATTTTGTGTGTATATATAGAAGAGGAAATCTTAAGTGTTAAGTAATGGTACGTGGTAAGTTGGTGAGCTAAAACGTGGTAGGATGTTGTTATACGTGGTAGGTTGGTGAGCTAAAAAGTGGTAGGATGGCGAGCATACAGTGAGATGTGCACTAACAATTAAATGCGGCAACAGGATGTGCACTAACAATAGGCTAGGCTTGGTTTAACCGAAAGATGTGGTGTTAGGGGTGACATGCATGTACACAGCATCAGTTGGGAACAGTTCTGTATTGAATAAAATAGATTGTTTAATTTATTTTAATTTATAACGTTTAGCGTACCCTGTTACGAAAATTTCTGTTTGCGAACGGGTTGCTATGGACAAAATTAAAAATATTGTTGTGTCGAGCCCCGATCCCAAAAATATAATAATACCGGTAGATTAACTCATATTGTGAAACCCCAAAATCACTTATTAAGGGTGCAAAATACTCCAAATAAAAAGTTACTTATTTAATTAATTAAAAATTATAGTAAAATTTAAAAATTAAATTATCACTACGTCTCAAAGGGCTTGTCTAAATCCGAGGCCGATATTTAATTATAATTAAATATATCGTTATGGTTGATAAACGATTCCATAGCGACTATTCAAAAATTTGATTTGGACATAAATCAAAATTTATACGACGAAATCTCGATTTTTCTCTTCCACTAAAAATTTATACTTCACCGGCTCTGAACATTTCTTGTTTCACAGAAATTCGATTTAAAACGGCTTCTGTATATTCGTTTAAAGTTTGAATCGCCAAATTACGAACTGCCGTGCCATTTCAAGCTCGATTATCTTTATAATATAATTAATACGTTCAAATGTCATTTATATAATATATTCACTAATATAATTCAAATCTAAACTGAATTATATATTTAAAATAATCCAATTCACACTATATTGTGAATTCCACTATTTTTTATTATTTCTGAATTAAATATATTATACTATTATTTATATAAATTAAATAATCCATATAATTTGATTAAACGACTCTTTGATTCTCTATATCACTATTTAAGTAACTAAATAAATTAAATATACACCGTAAAAATATGGGTCGTTACATCCAGTGTATCGCTTCTAGAGTACACTGAGCTGAAGGTGAATCCATACCTTGTCATAGTTGGAATCCATTTCCCAAATAAGATCCCGTAGTTTTGTTTGTACATTATATATGTAGAACGTTAGATGCAGGCGTTTCTACTAGACTGATATTACTTGTGTTAGACATTATTATAATATCAGAACAATATTGTTTTACAAATGATTTGGGTTATCGTAAGGTAAAAACCATCTGTGTTTATGTGTGGATCGGTCTTACGATTATTCTTCCTTTTGAAAGGATTTTTAAAGTTAAATAAATGGTTTGAGTTTACTCACACTAGTCACATGACTGACCCGGAATTTATTTTGTTTTGTTTCGCCTAAAATCTTGGGTGCCCAATTTTGTACGGGCAGTCAAGTAGTCGGGATTTACAGAGATATATTTGGAGAGCTGGAGCAGGAGGCTTCAGAATTATATATCTATGGTTATTTTTGCTGTGTTGTAAGTGTTATACTTTGGAAATGATATGTATATTCAAGTACATATTTATATTTCAAAGTTATGTTATATATTATATGTTATTCGTTCCGCTGTGAGGTTCGTGTTACTCTGATGTTGTGTTGTTCTTCTTCTTCTATTCTAAGTTTCTATCTTATCTATTCTCACACTCTGTTTTCTTTCTATTAGTTTTCTGGTTTCCAGTGCAATTGGGGTTGGATTTGTGTTATTTGGTCAGCTCAAATTGGACCGGAATTTCGGGACACTGCAACTAGAATCTATTTATCTAGATCTTTCTAACGAAAATGAAAAATCGAGATTTCATCGTATAGATTATGTCGAAATCAAATTTTCAAAATTTCGCTATGGAATCGTTTATAAATTGTAACGATTTATTAAATAAAATAAAAGGATTTTATTACAAAATGAATACTGATTTAACTTTAAAATGGAGATATCAAGTTTAAAATCCAATATCTTTTATTCCGAAGCTATATGAAGTTTTATTTTGATATATACGATAATAACAATTAGTCTATTATTAAATTGAATAGTTTTGGAATTAAATGATATTACATAGACCTTAAAAATAGTCATTTTGAAAACTACCTTCATTTTTGACGAAACTAAGTAATTGGATCCGGAATAGTAAATTATTGTAAGATTCCAAATTTCACGCCCATCGGAGTTGTTTTCTGGTCGTGCGTAATTAAAATGTGAACCGCTCAATAATTAGAGGTTTTTGAGCAAACAGGCTCGGAATTCGACAAAACAAGTTTCATTAGGACCGTAATGACAAAACATAGTTGCATATCAATTTTCACCCCAAACGGAGTTTGTATGCACCCGTGCAAATTTTTAAACGACGATCGAATACAATGATCGAATAAAAACTTATAAACTAGTACACGAAACTTCATGTGCTAGCTACCCTCTACCCTAATAAGTACACCCCTACACCCCCAACCCATAGCCCATTTCCTGCTTTAATTTTTATCTCACAAATCATGGAGAACTGGAGGAAGTCTCCAACATGAAAGTTGGAGTATTCAGTGAGGACTACTTGCTGTAAAAATTTGGTGATGAATGGGTGACAGAGTTCGCTGGAATCTAGATTCGAAGTCAAACTGGATAGTTTCAATTTTGGGTGAACTGCGACCAAACGGCCGAGAGTTAGACGAAGTGCCCAACTAGGAAGTTGGAGATAAGAGACAAGGCTACAACTTTATAGTTGGAAGTTTTGGCTAAAAGTGGATGTGGTGGTTGGAATATGGAGATGATCGGAGATGATTTTAATTGGTGAGCAGCGAACATAAATAAACAAATTACGGCGACTAAGGGCGTTTTCAGGAGATGACACCAACTGGAAAATTCTTCGTTTTTGTGAGGCTGAGCTACATGTCAAATTTGGTGAAGAACGGATGAGCATAGTGCCAGAATTTACCCCCGATATGAATTTCGTTCGTGTGCAGTTCTTAAGCCACCGACGACGATAGGAGGCGGGGGACCCATGGCGTGGTAACGCCTCGCAGTGGCACAGGCGATGGTGGGGTCCACTCGATCGGATGATGGCTGTAGCGACGACATCTTAGCTTGATTGATGGTGAATGGCTGTCGAAGCAAGGAGGAAGGTGAAGAATATTATATTATTATTTTAATTAAATTATTTGAAGTTCGAACGTTTATAACTTGTTCTTATGAACTCAGAATCAAGCGAAATAAGAGATGATGGGAATGTGGAGTCGAGAGCTTCACAGCAAAATTGACTTGGTTGGATTTGGAGCAAGTTGGAAATTTGTGTTAAATTAAACCCACGTTTAATTTAATCCAAAAAGCGATTGTTATTATAACAATAAAAAAATCAATGTGAGAACTCCTTGAACTGATTTATAAGTTATTATAATCATATCTTAATATATATTGATTGTTTGTGGTTGCAATGTTTGCTTTGTGGATGATGGATGACATTTACAGTTACTATTGTCAATATTATTAATTTGTGAATATAAGCATTGACGATGGAAATGCTTATTTTATAATTTTTAGATGATGAATGGTAGTTGATGTGCTTATGTTCATGTTTACACACAAAATTTTACATCATGTATTGAGTACTCATTTTATCGGGAATTTATAAATGAATATTTTCATTTATAGTGAAAATGACATGAAAATGGAATTTGGATTTTTATATCCAAAACGATTTGGAAACAAAATTAAAATGTTTTTAAACAACTATTGAAAAGATTGAAATGATTTTGAAAGAGTTTCGAATTAAAAATAGTTTGTTTTAATCCAAATTAGAATTTGAATAGTAAATTCAAAAAGTGAATTCGAGTTAGGTATATAAACGACATTTTTAACAATGAATTTCGGAAAAGTCTGGATTTCAAAATATTATATTTTGAAAATTATTATTATTTTAATATTATAATAACGTAGAGTATTCCATTTTAATATATAATTGAATTTGAAGTTTGAATCTTTTTTAAACAAGTTAATAAACGTTTGAATTAAATGGACGAGTTTTATTTTTAAATATAATATGGTTTGAATAAAACGTGTCGCGCAGCAACCGTTCGCGAATTTCAAACATTGACATCAAACTGACATACCAGGAGATCCGATTATCAGATTTTCCCGAAATAAAACCATTAGGTTCGAAACGAAAAGAGCTTTCAAACAATATGTTTTAAAATCCAACGACTTGATTTTGATACTAGGTCAAATCGAATTTGAATAAAAACAACGCTAGTGTCGTTAGTGACCCAAAATCGGATTTTAAAGAAATAAGCTTTTTTTAAATTATTATAATTATGGAAAAATTATGTTAAATCATAATTAATGATTTCAAAGTGAAAAGAAATACGAAGTTTTGGGTTATACATTGATATTTTTGTTTTCAACCTAATTGGCTGGATATAGTAAACAACATTTTTTATTCGACGTTTAAAGTTGAATACAAAATATATAGTTTTTAAAAGCTATTATATGGTTTATATGATTAATAAATCATTTGGAAACTAATTCGACTTGAATTTAAAATATAAGTCGAAAAATGGTATGAAAAGGACTAGTCGCATATTGACAGTTCGTGAACGTCGACCATTAACTTCAAATTGATGTACTAGGAGATCCGACCATCGGATTCTCCTAAAATGAGAAGTATTTGGTTCATAAGGAAAAGTGTTTTCAAATGAAAAATAAAGTTAAAAGATCCAACGGTGTGATCTTGAAATATATTCCATACAAATTTGAGTAAAATTTGGATTTGAATAGAAATGATCTTCGGATATTTGATATTGATTACCGTTGTGTAGACGGTTACTATTTTGTGGAATTTGGAGGATGTTTTACATCGTTATTCCGTTTTTAGTATGATTGCGAGAATTGGTGTTGAATATAAGTTGATGAAAATTCAGTTTAAATCATATATTTGATATCAATTGGGTTTTGGGTTTGTTGTAAATGACGTCTTAAATAATTTTATTCTTTTTAACCTAAATGTGACGAAGATGTGATTTGGAATAGAATGATAAACATTTGTATAAAGATTTAATGAAGTTTTCAGAAGTGAAGTTTTCCAACTAACAAGTTAAATTGGAAGTATGAATTTGGGTTTATCGTGGACGATGTTTTAAATAACATTTGTTCTTTAACCCAGTAAAAGGAGAAGATAATTTCTCATATTAGTTGAAAAGAAATATTTATTACAATTGAATATAAATAATGAATGAAATAGTTTTCCCTAACAAATGATAGTGGAAATGAGTTTAATATTTGCTTTAAAGAAGATAAGCGTGTATTTTGCGTAAGCGATAAATTCAAGAAACCATAAGTACATTTTTAGGTATTAGATATAGAGTACCATAGGTTTTACTCCATGGGATAAATATGATGGAAATGATATTTTATAGTCTTTTGAAATTATTTTCAAGGAAAGATTTAAATAAGAAGTTTAAAGAATGTAAGTCTTTGATAAGATTTAAGGGAATAATTCCTAATTTAAAGAATGATTTGAGTAAAATGAATAATCCAAAATGGAATGAGACTTATGATATATTTATATATCATTTGATTGCAAAGTGCGCTAGTTATTTGGAAAGACCGGGTTTTGACCGATTCTGAATAACTATTCAGCGAGCATTGAATATACTGAAGACGATGGTTGAAAACCGAGGATTTTCACATCATTTGGATTATTTTTGATATCATGATTGGGCGGTACACCCAAGATGAGGTTATAGTGGTTGTAGTCCAGACGTACTTGTTGATTCTCCGGATGTGCTAAGTGCTGAGCCGATCAAAGCTTATGTTGAAAAGCAAATCTTTGTGGATGATGATCAAAACATGGCTGATCTGGCGTAGCTTTGTATTGAAACGTGACTGCAAAGCCTCACAACCCATGAATGGCCGAAAACAGGATGATGGACATCATAGTAAGGATATACAATTCTTTCTAGCAGAAAGGGGATGTTATGGTATGAAGCCCAGACAATTTACTTATGTGGATGATGGATTGAGGCACCTCAGAAGATGGTCAAATACGACCAAGATAACGGTCTTATACAACCGGGGAACGTTATGTTTAGGAGAAACCTAAACTCAAAGGGAATTGGTGGGTCGGCTCTGCTACTCCGAAGGATCACATGCGTGTGAGTCATGGACATCTTGCTAGAGATGATCCGAATGGTTAAAGAAGATCCTTTGTCTTGTTCATTGATGAAATCCAACTTCCAATACGAGCTTTGCGTTTTCGGTTGTAACCTAGTAGCCAACATAATAGGATGGGGAATTATGCAGGCTAAGATATATACATTTACTTTCAAAAATGATTTCGAAACTATGCACTAGTAATAATAAAAGAGAATTTCGCGTACAAAGCATGTTTGGCTATTATAAGGTAAAACAGTTTCCTTCAGTTTGCTTTGCGTTGTGTGATGGGACTTGAGTCTTATAATAGCTTCGTTATTCAAAAAGCATTGCGAGTAGTTTTATTATTGGTATTCATGTGGAGAAAACACGTTACATGTTATACGTTGTGGTCCTGTGATTTACCCAACTTTAAATTAAAAGTAAATTATTGTTTTAGTTCTCACACCAGTCCCATGACTGACTCAGAGTTTATTGTTTTCCACCTAAACTCTGGTGCCCATATTTTCCACACGGACAGCTTGCAATTTTGGTTTGCAGATATTTTATAGAAGCAGGTGTTGGATTGAAGCTAAAGCTGTGTCCATAGCATTTACTTCTTTCGTTGAGTTTATATTTTACTTTGTGTACATGTTATACTCTAGTATAGATATTTCCGTTGTTTATTGTATTTATAATTATACTATGGTATATTATGTACTCTTATGTAAAAGTTATTGTAATGATAATGAAAAGAAGTTGTTTCGTTCATAGTTCTTATTAGTCGTAATCCCAACCGATATGTCATGTTGATCGGTTTAAGTCGGTTTGACGATTGGTTTGAATCGGGCTGCAGTGAGGGTCGTCACATTGAATATATTGGATGTAGTAATTTATTGGAATAAAATTGGAACTCAAACAGGATAAGTGGATTGATTTTTCAAATAGAAATCAAATTTTGACTATAAAATAGAAATGAACTAATCAGGAAGTTGATTAGTGTATTAAAAACTAAAGGTTGGGCTGATTTGAAATTGATTAGTATGGATGAATATACATTGAGCAGGTTTGAGATGAAGAGAATGAAGAAAATAAATAAAAGTTATAATTTACTTCCCATTTTAATCAAGATTTAATTATTTATTTACTTACTTATTTATTCAGATTAATGAATAAAAGTTATAATTTTAGATTTTATATCTTGGAGCATGGACTATAAAGCTATCATTGTAATCAATGATTTCCATAAAAGAAGTGGATTCTTAAATGAATCCCGGAGTTGCGTAAGCGAGGTTTAATTTGAAGTTGTGAATTTTGTCTATTTTGAAGTTAAGAATGTTGTTTATTTAACATCTAAGAGGTAATTATACCCCAACTTGATTGACTTCATAATTGACTAAGGAATAGTTAAGGTTCGGTAGTGAGGATTAGTTAGAGATACAGTTAGTTAATGAGTGATTAATGGGATGAGTTGTCATAATGATGTTTTATACAACATTTTTTTGGATCCATATAAATGAGTTTTGGATAAGTTTCCAAAATATAATCAGAGATGTTTTCTAAGCATAGAAAATGAAATGTTATGGTTGATTAGAAATATGAAAATATGAGTATATGGAAATAAGAAATATGAATATATGGAAATATGAAAATATAAACATATGGAAATAAGAAAAATGAATATATGGAAATATGAAACTACGAATATATGGAAATAGGAATATATGGAAATATGAAAATATGAACATATAAAAATATGAAAATATGAACATATGGAAATAAAAAATATGAATATATGGAAATAATAAATGTGAATATATGAAGATGTTTTCCGATGTTAATAAGAGATTTTCTGGAATATAGAAAATAAATAGTTATGATAGATGGATATGATTTGCCAAGAATTGTGAGAGGCTAAACGGGTTTTGAAGAATGTTTAGGTAAAGATACTAAAAGGAAATTGGGAAACAAATAAATTAATGATAAATTAATTTGAAGGGATAAGTGTTGATTGATGCTAGATCAATAGAATTTCCAGTCGGAAATTGGATCGTTGGTTGTATGGATGTTCCTTTGATAGTTAAATAACCGGCTATCAAAGTTTTGGCCCATTTTATATTTCCGTTGTCGATACGGAGAGACTAGGATCAGGTTTATCATCTGAAAACCACTCTGTACGGGAATAAACGTTGTGAATCATATATGCTGAAGATAATCGAAGACAGAGTAAAATGCAAGGAATGTTCTGTTAATCCAAGGTAGAAATTTCCTAAGATGGATTGATGGGATGGTGCCTTTGGTTTGTCCAGTCCCAAGAAAACTTGTTTGGACGAATGTTTGACAAGGTATGTCTAACAAATCTTTTATATTGACCTCTTCAAAAGTATTCATGTTTGGTGGCAGAGGAATTCGTTTCTCTTTGCTTTATGCCCGTGATATTTTTGAGGAAATCAATAAATGATTTTGGCGGGTTTGATGATTTGGCATTCAAAGTAAATGAAAGTGGGATGTTATTAAAAAGGTAATAGTAACCTCAAGCCTCACAACCGAGAAATGACAAAAATCGGGGAGGTAGCATGGCTAAGTTGGTCGCTCTCATTAGGGTGTACTGTCACCTGATCTAGATAAAAATCTATTTTCTTTTTTGTTTTATCACTGGTGTACGCTTCGGTAACGGTTGCTGACCCCAACCATTGGTGATAATACATTTGGTACATTTAAAGGAAATGAGTGGTCGGTCATGTATGGCCTAGGTTGCAAGATGTTTGTGTTGAACAATGTATATTCCCCTCTAGAGATATACTATCGGAAGGTGGTTCCATACCTTGTCATAGTTGGAAATCCATTACCCAATAAGTTCTCGTGGTTTGATTGTGTAATATGTATGTGGAGCGTGAGATGCAAGTATTCTACTAGATTTATATTGATTTGATTAGACACTATTAAAAATATCGTAATAGTGTTGATACACTAATATTTTGGGTTATCGTAAGGTAAAAACCATTTGTGTTTATGTGTGGATCGTTCTTACGATTATCCTTTCTTTTAAAAGGATTTTTTATAACTTAAACCAAGTGGTTGGATTTTACTCACGCCAGTCCGATGACTGACTAAGAGTTTATTTTTTTTGTTTTACCCTAAACTCTGGGGTGTTCAAATTTGTACGGGCAGTCAAGTAGTCGTGATTTTGCAGATACACTTGGAGGAGCTTGGTCCAAGAGGCTTCAACGTGTATTAGCTACTGTTTATTTCCGATGTGATGTATTATGTTTTACTCTGATGATGGTATGTATATACAGACATATTTTTATTTTCAAAAGTTTGTTATATGATATATTTTATTCGTTCCGCTGTGAGATTGCATCTGCTCTGATTTTGTGTTATGGTGCTCTTCTTTTCTTCTATTCTAACTTTTCTTTTCTTTTTCTATTTCTCACCCTCTAACTTCTTTCTATTAACATTCTAGAATTTTCGGTACTTGAAGGTTGATATGTTATATGGTGAATGTATTTATGTCGATTTTCAGTGTCGAACATCTCTAGGGCCATTACTAATAATAATGATAATAATAAGTTGGGTTTATTATACAAAACCTTTAAATTATAGTAATTCCATTTTGAAAAGTTTTAAACTTTCCTTCGAAAGGGCTGAGAAACAATATCTCTTCCTGAGTTTTAGGGTATCTGATCTGCGAATCGTCTATTTATTTGTTGTTAGCTAGGTAAGGGGAAATCCTATTTAATTTAATTATGGATTTCTAGCTGAATATTTTGGGAATTTTTTTGTGTGTGGTCACAACATTGCTATTGAGACTACTTTGAATCTTTGGGGATGGTTCGGAGTTGGACTGCAGTCTTTAGTATCGCCGTGATGAGGATAATTGTTTTTCGGGTCGTGTCAAATCTTAAAAGAAGACGCGGGACGATTAATATTTTAATCCAGCCTAATAAAGTCAAGGTTTAACCTTTGCCTAAAGCCTATTTGATATTTGATCGTTTAGCATTATACCTAGAGTGGTCAACTAGTTGATGTGCTTTGGTACAACTTGAAACTAGGGCTCAACCGTTACTATAATAGAAATTGTCTTTTATAACGACAGATAGCCACTATTAATCATAATTATAGCGGTTCGATAAACATTGTATATCGACATGTTACAAAATACTGCTGAATTTTAGTAACACTAAAATTGCCGCTATAGAAGAGCATGGTTTTTTAGCATAAATTTTCCACTATGTTACTTAAATACAATAGCTCGTTCTTATCAGTATAATACATCTAAATCTCAATGAAAGTGAGAATCTTTATAACACAATATTACCGCTATAACATGTTTATTCGATAGCGGCTTATCACGCTATTAAATTAATATGTTATAGCATTTCTTAATCCTTTTACAGTTAATATACAAAACATTATAATTATAGCAATCAACATAGATCTGCATAACAATTTGAAGAGCAAGGTATAAACGAACAAAATATAATAATCAACGAACATAACACATACTCATGATAACAAAATAAAGCATCAACTAACGAAAAATAAGTTTAATACATAAATTACAAGTTCAATACATATGTTTTTAATTTCATATTGATGTCAATTTGAGAAAAACATAAGCTTTTGTCCCTTCCATGTGTATTGTACATTTGCAGGGGGATGAATCCAAAAGCTCAGTTGTAATGACCCGCATTGGCAGAGGTATTATAATTAATATATTTAATTATATAAATGGTGGTTTAGAGAATTTAATGGCCGTGGAATAAAATAATGACGAATATTTAATTAAAATAATAAATTAAATAATATATTTAATTCTGAAATAATCAAAATTGGCTGAAATGACGATATGGTGTGAACCGAATCATCTGTGATATTTAATTCATCTTGGAATTGAATTTGAATAACGAATATATTATATAAACGACAGTTTGAACGTAGAGTTATAATATAATTAAAATCGAGCTCGAAATGGCGCTGCGGTTCGAAAATTGGCGATTCGAACTTCAACTGAATGTACAGGATTCGTTTTAAGCCGGATTTCTGTGAAACAAGAAATGTGTGGAGCTGGGGGAGTATATCTTTCTAGTGGAAGATAAAAATCGGGATTTCATCGTGTAGATTTTGATTTACGTTCAAATCAAATTTCAGAAAAGTCGTTGTGGAATTCCTTTATAATTTGCAACGCTTTATTTATGTTATAAAAGGGTTTTCAAAATATTTGAATATTAGGTTTGAATTTAGACGAGGTTCTTTTGGGACATAGCGATAATTTAATTTTTAGAATTTTATAGTAATTTTTAATTAATTAAATAAGAAACTTTTTATTTGGAGTATTTTGCACCCTGTAATCAACATTTTGAGGTTTCACAATATGAGTTAATCTACCAGTATTATTATATTTTTGGGATCGTGACACCGAGCTCATCACAACGGTATATTTATTTCTGTATGGAGCAGCTCATATGTTAATGAAATTTGACGTAACCGGACATGTGAAACTTTACAACCCTTACAACCTATCCTTTTCACGGTTAAAGGCGAGACCACGTTCTTCATTTTTGCCACAAACAAAAGTAGACGTGGACTGGGGAAGATCCACAAGAAATTAAAGAAGACGTGTGACATTCCTTAACCACTAACCTTTTTCTTCTTCTACGTGTACCCTATATATATAAACACTGCCTCTTACTAATCCTTTTCTTATACTGGAAATAAGATTGTAACTTTTCCTTGGTTTTCAAAATTTAAACAAATAAGTTCCATCCTCTACCAATAACATTTAAAACCGATCTCTGTAAAACTCAGCAAGGGAGCGGCTTCAGCATCATGGGATACTTTTTGGGTACAACTCCATTTTTTGTTGTTCCAGTTTTGAACAGTTCGCATAGGGATGAGTTTCATGCCGAGATGGATCAAAATGGAAGGAACTGAGGGATGACCGAACTTCGAGTGGTGATGTGTAGGGGGTAGATATTCTGGAAAGGAGAAGTTCGGTGGTTTAGTTGTTTGAAATGATGAATTAGAAAGGGAGAGAGGAGTGTGGCGTCTGTGCATACGTGGGTACAACAAGCAAATGGAGGTGCTGGAATGCACTGAAAAGAGGGGAGCTCGAGTTCAGTATTGTGGGTATGATGGGATAGTGTCTCGAAAGGAAAGAGTGTTGGTAAATTCATTTGTCGATTCAATGAAGTAAGGAAGGAGAGGATGGTGATTGAAGTGTGCCCATGGCTTTTGAAATGAGGGAGCAGCTTACGGTTTTTCTGGTTCGGGAAAAAAGGGAAAGGGGGGAAATGGGTCGGTGGGCTGTCAAATTTGAAGTGGGTTGTTTTCTCTAGAAGGTTTAGCCCAAAGTTAGAATAGTTTAGGTTAATTCAATTTAAAATGTTTATTAACTTAGAATTTTCGTATCTTTCTCGTATTTTAACGGAATTCAGAAAAACAGGATCCGACAGGATCGTATGGACGGTGGCTACCCAATGAAACTGACTGGGAGTGGAGCTCGTTTGAGTTTATGGCGAAATAAATTGTTTGATTCAAATCAAACAACAGTTTATCGTTCTTTAACGATGAACTGCCAAAGTGAGTAAATCTCACTAACTCTGAACAGTTTATAATTTCATATTGTATTTTTAGAACTGTTAAATATTGGCTGATTGACTGTGTGTTGACTGTTTGATTGAACTGCTAGTCAGTTAGTTGAATTTTTATATTGATTCGTTTTAAGAGAATATATCATATGGAACTAAAAGTGATGTTGATTTTATATTGTATAACATCTGTGGATGCAGGGAGACAGGTTGGAGAAATCCAACTGGATTCCTCGACATTTATTTTACTGTGATTCATATATTGTAATATATGATGTGATATAAAATCTGTTGTTGATTATATGTGTTTGAACGATACTGATCATCGAGATTTGATATGTTGAATACCATAAAATACCGAAATGTTGATAAGAGAATATTTTCAAAGTGATATTTGAAAATAAAATATTTATAAATTGGAATATTCATAAATATGAGATATTTAGAAAAAGGGAAAAACGTTATAAAAAGGAAACTTTATAAGGAGGGAATCATTTTTAAAGTGGAGAACCGTTACTAAAAGTAAATCTTTAAAAATGAATAAACGTTGTAAAAAAGGAAATTTTTATAAAGCAAAAGGAGTTAAATCGAATATAGTTATTCGAAAGGAGTTAAATCGAATATGGTATTCGAAAGGAGTTAAAAACGAATATGGTATTCGAAAGTTAGTAAATAGAATTAGTTATTCGAAAGGGGTTAGTCGAGTCGAGTTAGTTGAATAGAGTTAATCGAATATTAGTTATTCGAATAAGAGTTAACCAAATGGGCTAAGTTAGTCAAGTTAACCAAATGGGTGAAGTTAGTCGAGTTAATCAAATTGAATTAGTTAAAGGGGTTATCGAATATAGTTTATCCCAATGGAGTTAAAGGGGTTATTCGAATTATTTATTCGAATAGAGTTAAACACATAAGAGTTATTCGAATTAGTTATTCGAATAGAGTTAAATAAATAAGGGTTATTCGTATTAGTTATTCTAATGGAGTTAAATACATAAGAGTTATCGAATTAGTTATTCGAAAGGAGATATCGATTATAGTTTGATCGAAAGGAGTTAAGTAAAAAGAGTTAATCGATTAGAGTTAAAGCAAATGAGTTAATCGAATAATCTATTCGAATATAAAGTAAATAGAGTTAATCGAATATAGTTTATTCGAATAGAGTAAAAGGAGTTATCGAATATAGTTTATTCGAAAGGAGTTAAGTGAAACGAGTAAATCAATAGCGTTAGTCCGATAGAGTTAATCCAATAGCGTTAGTCCAATAGAGTTAATCCAATAGCGTTAGTCCATTAGAGTTAATCCAGTAGCGTTAGTCCAATAGAGTTAATCGATAAGGGTTAATCAAATAGCGTAAATTGAATAGAGTTATCGAATATACCTTATTCGAAGGATAGAATTATCGAATATAGATGATTCGAAAGAGAGTTACGTAAGGAAGTTGTTAAAGAATTAAAGGGGTGAACTTTGTCTATTCCAAGGTTAGAAACGTTGTTCAGTTAAGGTCTGAGAGGTAGTATTACCCCAACTTGATTGACTTCATTTTTAACTAAGGAATGGTTAAGGTTCGATAGTGAAGGTTGGTTAAAGGAATTTAGTTAATAAGCGAAATGGTTTGAGTTGGCATCGCGATGGTTTGTTTAAACATCTGTCTAAGCCCAATGAAGGAGTTTTGGAAATGTTTTCCAAATAAGAACCAGAAATTTAATCTGATATAGAAAACAAGAAATGGAAATGTTTTCCAATGGTAATAACATATATTTTCTAAATTTAGAAAATAAGAAATGTTGAATATAGGGAAACAGGAGATGAGAAAATGAACTTAGGAGATAAATGTTAAATAATGTTTGATCGATATAAATTTCCATTTGGAAATAATATCATTGTTTGCACACCTGTTTTTCTTCGATAGTTAAATCACAGACTATCAAAGTTTTGACCATTTTAACGTTGTTAATATGGAGAGACCGGTTGGATTATTATCCAAAGAACCACTCTGTATTGGCATAAGCGTTGCGAACCATATATGCCCAAGGAAATTGAAGACGGAGTTATGCAAGGGCTATCCAGTTTACAGAATAGTGCCTTCGGTTCATCCTGTTCCTCGATGACTTGTATGGACGGATGTCTGATAGAGTATTTCCAGACGATCACGTATATTGATTTCTCCAACCGTACCAAGAGTGGAAGCGGAGAAGGAAACTTCTTTTAGCTAACACATAATGTATGGTTGAGGACGTCAATCGGTGATTTGATGGATTTGATGATGTGGCATTCAAAGTGAATCTGGTGTGATGATAAAGCGTAGCTTCTAGCCTCACATCCGGTAAATGACATCAATCGGGCAGACAGCATGACTAAGTCGGTCGCACCGAAGTAGGGTGTATAATCACCTGATCTAGAGTTTCATTTACTTCTAAAAATCTATTGTTGATGTTGTCCCATTCGGGAACGGTTGCTGATCCCAACCGTTGGTGATATACATTCGATACACTCAAGCGAAATGAGTGGTCGGTCATGTGTGGCCGGGTTGCAAGATGTTCTTGTTGAACCCAGTGTATTCCTCTCTAGAGGTACACTAGAGAAAGGTGGTTCCATACCTTTTCATAGTTGGAAATCCATTACCCAATACGTGCTTGCGGTTTTGATTGTATACTATATATGTAGAACGTGAGATGAAAGTGTTTCTGCTAGATGATTATTATATTGTGGTTGATAGACATTATTATAATATCAAAAGGTTTTTGATATGAAGATATTTTGGATTCTCATAAGGAAAACCCCGTTCCGTTATACGGCGTGGTCTTATGAGATATCATTTACCTGCTTGAACTGTATTAAACTGTTTTACTCACACCAGTCCCACGACTGACCCGGAGTTTATTTTGTTTTGTTTTCCCTAAACTCTTGGGTGACTAAATTTGTACGGGCAGTCAAGTAGTCGGGATTTACAGATATACTGGAAGAGCTTGGAGCAGGAGGTTTCAAGATTATCTAGCTATAGTTATTTCTGCTGTGTTGTACTTTGATAATGATGTATATTCAAGTACAGATGTATATTTCAAGTTATGTTATATATATTATATGTTATTCGTTCCGATGTGAGATTCGTGTTACTCTGATGTTGTGTTCTTCTTCTTCTTCTATTCTAAGTTTCTATCTTATCTATCCTCACCCTCTAATTTCTTTCATTAATGACCAGTATTTTTTCAATGTTTGGTTAGTCGTCATTGAGTTTATGGAGATAACCAAAGTTGCCAAAAACCCGGGTCATTACAGTTGGTATCAGAGCTTAAGTTTAGTTATTACCTTGGCTCTGTGGCATGACTCAGTAGAGATAGGGTTAGTAATACCCTAGATTTGAGTTGAGTGTATATATACGAGTGAGCGTATTTGTTATTGATATAAAGTGGTTTTATATTGTGGTGATTTATTGGTTGAGTTGTTTGTGAGTTCTGGTCGATCAGTTTGATCCAATTTATCGGTAGGAGTTTATAAACACTTGAATACGATGGGTCGACACGATATGTTTTGAAAAGAGGATAAATTAATGTGACGACCCCAAACCCCGTACTGACGGCGGCAAGGGTAATCTTTGGAATATAACACATAAACAATTATTAGCAGAACAGAAATAAATAAATACAACAGATAATGCACAATACAATACATTGGATAAATGTAATCATCAGAGTTACACAGTATACAGGATCATACTTAGTACAAATACAGTTCAGCTATACATAAATGTCTACAGCGAAAACAAACATAATATGTACAATAGGAGCTGAACAACATAAAATAGATAAATGATAGAATCCATCTTCAGCTCCTGCTATCCAGAAAGAGCCTGCTAAAACCTGAAGACAAGGCTGCCTGTGTAGAAAAAGGGGCACCCGAGTTTGCAAGTGAAACAAACTACGAGTCAGTCATGGGACTGGTATGAGAAATCTACTTAACACATTATACAATTGGCTAATCACCGGACCACGCCGCTTTCGCGGAACGGGTTTACTCCATTGTATTGCCAGTGCTTTAAAACAAATCATTCTTTTAAACATCACAATGCTTATTATAAAAATGAAACCATTATAAGACTCAGTTCCCATCACACAATGCAACGCAAACCGGAGGATAGAGTTTTTACCTTAGAATGGCCAAAATATGCTTGATACGAATAAAACAAAAGAATTTGATATTATTACTGGTGTTTATATGTTTCAAAAACAATTTCAAATCATAAGTATCAATCATAGACGACATTAATGCCCCATACCACTATGTCGCCATATATAGATACACAATCAAAACCGCACAGTCACGTATTTGGAAATTGGATTTCCGTCATGAACCGAGGCAAGGGATCGTCCTCACCGAATTCGAGACGCTCTAGCCCGCCCCTCAGGAACAGCCGCAACTGCCCCTTGGATCGTCAGGACCAGTCCACCGATGTGGATTATTATGCCTGAACACTGCGTTTCCCCGCCCTATGGGGCGTAAATGAGCCAACGAATGGCTACTTCGGCTTCACATAGTCACGGGTATATCCGAGGCGCCTCGCAACTGCAACAACCATATAGGTGAAAATAATATAAATGTTAGCCAGTTTAAGCACCGACACCACCTCTAATTAGAAAGAAACGCATGTCCTCCCTGAGGTCCTTTCTCCCGTTTCTGGTCCATACCAAGGTGTGAGGCTCGCGAATTCACGTTATACACAAAGCTACGCCACACAGGTGGTGCTTTGATCATCACCACAAGACTTTGCTTTTCAACAGAAGCCTTGATCACTGCATCTTAGCATGCCACACAGGTAATTCACACCAAGCAGCTGATGGCTATCAATCACACAGAATAAATTCCAATGTCATACACAACGTCCATTTGCAAGTCCGTTCTGGGTCTGAACGAAACCGGAGGCAGTGTATACCTCGCAAACCCATCGATCTCCGCGTACGTCTAGACGATCACCACTCATTATCCATATTTCGGGATGCCTCCCGATCAGGACATCAGTTACCATCCGACCGAGGTGAAGATCTCCGGTCCTCGACCACCGTCTTCGTCTTCGATTTCTTATCGTCGATTCAGTTATTCAGAATGGGATAAACCCGGTCTTTCTGAGCAACTCGCATATATAATAAACAAGTGCTACACAAACATGACATACGCATCATTTCAATTCATTAGTCACTAACCGTAAATCAGTAAGAGAACGATTTCCCAAAAATTAACCCCGAAGGCCGAAACCAACATCATATCAAAATCCAGGAAACCATTCGACTTAGCCAACCTTCAGTTAGTTTCTAAATTTCACATCCACATCGTTTATAATATTTTATAACAATTTATCGCTATTTTTATTTATTTTAAAATAGCCAATTTATTCAAATGACGCTTCGGCCATAACGCGGCCGTGGCGCTGTTTTCTTCAGATTTGATTTACACATATCTGAAAATCTAACCGTTGGATTTTCACAAAATTTATATCATTAGAAAGATCTTTTCAAAACGAATCCAAAGGTTCCAGTTTCGGGAAAATCCGATGGTCGGATCTCCCGGTATAATCGTTTGAAGTTTTGATTTCAAAATACGAACTGTAGCGTCGTTATTTGATTTAATTTAATTATATATATAATCGATTCTGGTGCTGTTTTTCTTCAGATTTGTAATTGAACATTCCAAACAATCCAACCGTTGGATTTTCACAAAGTGGGTATCGTTGGAAGATATTTCCAAAGTGAACCCAACGGTTTCGGTTTCGGTAAAATCCGATGGTCGGATCTCCCGCACTAATCGTTTGAAATCGCGGTTTCAAAACACGAACTGCAACTTCGTTATTCGATATATTTTAATTATATATATATATATATATAACCGATTCTTCGATTTCAAAACTATATGTTTTTCATACATTTGATAAAAATGATATTTTTATCCAACGAACATTCACTTCGACATTTCACTATTTTTAACAACTCATGTATATAGTAAAAATGTGATTTTTATTGTAAAACGATTTATTTCAAAACACGACTATTTTACATAGTTCATATAGATGATAAAAATAGGATTTTTATTATAAAACAATTTCTTTTAAGTCACGAATACCATTCAACACATGAATTTCTATTCAATGAATGAATTTCGATTCAACACATGAACGGTTTTCTATAGTTTGTATATATATAGTAAAAATGTGATTTTTACTGTAAAACGATTTATTTCAAAACACGACTATTTTATATAGTTCATATAGATGATAAAAATAGGATTTTTATTATAAGACAATTTATTTCAAACACGAATACCATTCAACATATGAATTTCTATTCAACGAATGAATTTCGATTCAACACATGAATGTTTTATATAGTTTGTATATATAGAGTAAAAATGTGATTTTTATTGTTAAAACAAT
The DNA here is from genome assembly GCA_030737875.1 of Allium sativum. Taxonomy (NCBI): domain Eukaryota; kingdom Viridiplantae; phylum Streptophyta; class Magnoliopsida; order Asparagales; family Amaryllidaceae; genus Allium; species Allium sativum. The sequence goes on along the minus strand of CM060926.1, from coordinate 5,806,881 downwards.
TTATTTAAAATACGAATACCATTCAACACATGAATTTCTATTCAACGAATGAATTTCGATTCAACACATGAATGTAGTTTCAACACAGGAAAATAATTCTAACACATGAATATTATTCAAAATTTCGGCAGTATAATGGCAGGGTAGTTAAAACCGGGGCTATCCCTAGTACGGCTCCTCTCTCTACCTTAAAGCCTCGCAGCTTTTGACAATGGGGATTCATGCATCTAGTTCGCACGCAGGCGGCATGTATATTTTTTTTCATTTCCACAAACTAATCCTATGTGGTTTCAACCAAATATTTCTCAACCACAAACGGGTATTTTTCAACCACAATCAATCAATTTCAACCACAAACAATTCTAATCAACCATTCGTAATCAACCAATTTTCACACCCATCACAACCAATAAATATCGTCCATGGTTTGTGGACGAGGGGCGTATATATATATATAAGCATTTGACTTCTATTTCAACACATATATAATTTTTACAACGCATATATAACTTATATGTCGAACGTACAACTTATACAACGCTTATACACGCTTATATAACTCACACATCGACTGTATAATTTATACATCATCGTTTTCCATATCGTTTATAGTTTAGAAATCTCACATTGGGTTCCACTCCACCAAAAATAGCAGATGGCTCAGAAAAATACGCGGTCTTTCTAGAATGTAGAAGACGTCCACACGAGTCCATTGTCTCTTGTTTCACTGCATTTCGTCAACAAACAAAAAAGATATGATTTTTACAGTGAAATCAAAAACCGTAGTGCTTTAAACCGCTATTAAATAGTTTAAAATAAAAACAGTCGTATACTTTCAAACCTATTCAAAACTAGGTTTGTAGTTTTCGCGAAAACCGTGCAGCTATATGACGATCGGCCTTCACCACCCTGAAGGGCTAGGAGACGCGCTCAGATCGATGGGCCCCGCGTCCAGTTCGGTGGCAGGAGGAACTCACGGCGGCGCAAGGAAGGTGGCGACTTTGGAGGGCTCGTTCGCACGGAACTCGAGACGAGGGGGAGCGAGGTTGGCCTTGATTTGAAGAGGGGGAAGAGACCTTCAAAAACCCAACTGGAGCCTAGCCTGAAGATGATCGTGGCGGCGGCGATTTTGTCGGGAAGTTTCGATTGTGTTTCCTTTGAGAGGAGAGAGGGAGCGGGGAGAGAGAGTGTTGAGATGGACGAATGAGAGATTTTTTTTATTTATATATTTGTAAATTTCGAAAATACCCTCTTTCACCCACGAACACCAATCCAAACCCAATGACTATCGTCCTTAGCGTTTTACCCCCAGTCCGAACACAATGGGATATGTTTCGTAGGCCCATTCGACTGTTTCAGTCAGTTTTCCTTCAATTTAAAATATATATCATTCAATATTCGATTTGAACGTATATTTCAATTTGCCAGGGCCACAAACTGATTCGAAAAATTCCAGAAAACTAAATCTAGCTATGTTTTGATGATACAGTCCCAACAAAACTAGTTTCATCAAATTCTGAGATCGTTTGAAAAATGGCCCATTTCTGGTCGATCCAATTTAACTATAATTGACCCAAACACATTTTCCTTTGCCACGCTCACATACTAGCTTCAAAAATTATGAAATTTGAAACCTAGCAAAAATTTGACATCCCGGATCCAACAAATGTGGTTTCGTCGAATTCCGAGGTCGTTTGCCAAATGGACATTTTCACGGGCTATATAAACTCCATAGCGACCTTTCAGAAAATTCATTTCGCCATAACTTTTTCTTTTCGCTATGAAACTTCAATTTTTCAGATTCGTTAGAAAGGTATTCACTAACAGATTTAAATATTTTTGGTTTCACTCAAATCCGTTTTGTTTTACACCCGGTTTAGTCAGTCAAAGTTTGAATTCAAATTTTGAAACTACCGCGCCATTTCAGGCCTCGTTTATAACTATAATTAATTATATGCCTTTTCAATTGTCGATTCAAACTTACTTTTCATCATTATTATTTAAAATATTTATATTAAGTATTTAAAATCCACTAAAATAGCCAATTTAAAATTTTTAAATTGGTTCAGATTTTCTGGGTCGTTACAATAAAAGTAAGTTTACCCAAGATATATCTTGATATAGAGAAGATATATATATATCATAATTATAATATAATGGATATATTGGTTGTTATTATAATCAAGTAAGATTATAAATTAAATGGTTATGTAAATAACCAATCAGAATTCATATAAGTGAAATACGTGGAATCAGATGAGTTGAATCTGAAATTTTAGACTAGAAATTGAGTTAAAACTTCGGAGAATTTGATAAGTGTTTGTAAATGGATTTGGATTAAAAATAAGGAAAATTTAAGATCGTGGGAGATTTTAAATTGTTTTACAAGCAGTGTGAATTATATTTTGAATTGAATTTCAAGCTGGAAATGTTTAGAAATGGTGTTATAGTATTGAAATCACTTCGATAGCTGGAAAATAGATTCTGATGATGAAAACTGCATCATCAGTATTCATTTTCGAGTTGTAAGTGACAAATTACTACCAGAGATACTGTTTTGAATTTGTTTGGGAAAGACAAGTTGTGCTGAATTTCAAATGGGATTTATAATATAGAATTTGAATAGAATTTGATATATAGAAGTTGATATATAGAATTTGATATATAGAATTTGACATATAGAATTTGAATATATAGAAATTGAATATAGAAATTCAAAGGGAGTTTGAATATATGAAATTCAATGAAATTGAAATAGAGTTTGAATATAGAAATTCAAATGGGGTTTGAATATAGAAATTCAAATGGAATTCAAATATAGGATTTGAATATAGAAAATATAAAGGAATTCATATATAGGATTTGAATATCGAAAGTGAAATGGAATTTGAATATAGAAATTCAAATGGAATTCAAATATAGAATTTGAATATAGAAAATATAAAGGAATTCAAATATAGGATTTGAAGATATAGAATTTGAATATAGAATTCAAATGAAATTTAAACTATAGAATTTGAATAGAATTTGATATATAGATTTAAATAATAGAAGTGATATAAAATTTGAATAGAAATTCAATTGAATTAACTAAGTCGAAGAGGAATTAGTTAATCGAGTTTTGAATTTGAAGTTGAACTTTGAAAGGTGAATTGGATTTGTAAATGGATATTCGAAATCGAATATAGAACTTAAATTTGAAATTTGGATTCAAATTATTAAATAAGCAAGTTAAAATATATTTGGACATGTCATGTTCAAATATAAAAGTGAAATAGACTGAAGAGTTAATTAACAAACTAATTAACGAATTGAGTTAAAACAATCAGGTATAGTTAAAGTAGATTGGACAGGTATAAATATACATGAGATAGGTATGGATATGGTATGAAGGTATATTAATAGGATGCTCGACGAAAAGGTATGTATTTAATTCATATATGAGATTTTATGCGCCGTGTCGGCTAGCCGCTTGGCTTTTTCTTTTTCTTTTGGATTGGTGAGGGCCATGGGAGGATATTTGAAATATCCCGATGCTCCTGGTACAAAGGAGGTTATGGCGAATTTTTCTGGGAATTAAAGGAGTTAGGATATTTTTAAGATAATTTGATAGTTAGAAATCAACGTATCGATATATATATATATATATATATATATATATATATATATATATATATATATATATATATAGAAGTCGATAAGGAAACGAACTTAGAAATAGAATAGTAAAATTAAAAAGGATGACTAAGAATAAAATCTTGTAAGAATAGAAAGAGGAAGCGTATACGTGTTTAAAAGTGAATAAGTAGTTGTATGGTATTGATTATTCGAGTAAGTAGTCATATCTGTTTTGACGTTATAAATGTTATTCAATCAAGGTCTGAGAGGTAGTTACACCCCAACTTGATTGATTTCATTATTAACAAATAAATAGTAAGATTTCAGGCTCGAAGATCAATGTTGAATAAGAGTTAGTTGAATATAGTATTTGGGTTGTCGTAACGATGTTTTACACAACATCCGTTTTAACCCAAATAAGTGTAAGCTTGGAAATATAATAAAGAATATTTCCTAAGTATAGAAATAAACGAGATCAGAAAAGAGATAAGTAATTGGAATATTTCCCAATTATAAATAACACATATTTTCTAAAGTTTAGAAAATAAAGGAAGGCGATATTCGAAAATGTTTTCCAAATAACATAAAGGGCCAATATGGTTATTGAAAATATTTGGATAACAAATATTGATAAAGAAATAAAGAAGTGATTTAACTAATGGAATATTAATTAAGGGCTCAGTGACATGTTCAAAAGGAAATTTTGATTTTTGAAAAGAGTAAACTGTTTAAAAACTCCCAGGGAAAGACTGTTTGAATTAAAAACAAATTTAATAGAAATTTTTGAAAGCAAAATTGAATTAAAGTAAAGCCAGTAAAGTGGTAACTGAGGTCGAATTAGAATGATATTAAGACAAATTGGATTGTGAGATTCAAATTTGAAGTGTAATGTTATAATCAAGTTAAGAGTTGGGAATCGAGAAGAAACTTGAGTTGAAATGATATTTGGCTCGGATATAAACGAATGGGCGTTGTGGATAAAAGCAGATTGGAATTTGATTGGGATGACCCTTGTATCTGCTGAATTGATAACAGGTGGAAAGGATATAATGATATGCCGACAAAAGGTACAAGTTAATATTTCTATTGGATATGAGATTTATGAGCCGAATTGGCAAGCCACTTGGCTGTTTGATTTTCTTTTGGGTTGGAGATGGCCCAGAGAGGCAAGTGGGAGTTAGACCGATTGACCAGTACAAAGGAGGTGCTGGCAAAAAATTTCGAAGAGTTAAGGAGTTAGAAAATTTTCAGGATTTTTGAAAATTTTCGTTGATAAGAATTAATTGATAATTTAATTGAAATTAAATTGGTTCAGTTGAAACTGAAGTTAAAAAGTGAACAAATATGTTTTAGCCAGTCGATAGGGTCGTCCTCTACCTTTTAGCAGTTTCGAGGACGAAATTATTTTAAGTGGGAAAGATTGTAATGACCCGCATTGGCAGAGGTATTATAATTTATTTATTTAATTATATAAATAGTGGTTTAGAGAATTTAATGGTCATGGAATAAAATAATGATGAATATTTAATTAAAATAATAAATTAAATAATATATTTAATTCTGAAATAATCAGAATTTGTTGAAATGACGATATGGTGTAAACCGGATCATCTGTGATGTTTAATTCAGCTTGGAATTGAATTTGAATAACGAATATATTATATAAACGACAGTTTGAACGTAGAGTTATAATATAATTAAAATCGAGCTCGAAATGGCGCTGCAGTTCAAAAATTGGCGATTCGAACTTCAACTGAATGTACAGGATTCGTTTTAAGCCGGATTTCTGTGAAACAAGAAACGTGTGGAGCTGAGGGAGTATATCTTTCTAGTGGAAGAGAAAAATCGGGATTTCGTCATGTAGATTTTGATTTACGTTCAAATCAAATTTCAGAAAAGTCGCTGTGGAATTCCCTTATAATTTGCAGTGCTGTATTTACGTTATAAAAGGGTTTTCAAAATATTTGAATATCGGGTTTGAATTTAGATGAGGTTCTTTTGGGACATAGCGATAATTTAATTTTAGAATTTTATGGTAATTTTTAATTAATTAAATAAGAAACTTTTTATTTGGAGTATTTTGCACCCTGTAATCAACATTTTGAGGTTTCACAATATGAGTTAATCTACCGGTATTATTGTATTTTTGGGATCGTGACACCGAGCTCATCACAACGATATATTTATTTCTGTCTGGAGCAGCTCATATATTAATGAAATTTTACGTAACCGGACATGTGAAACTTTACAACCCTTACAAGCTATCCTTTCCACGGTTAAAGGCGAGACCACGTTCTTCATTTTTGCCACAAACAAAAGCAGACGTGGACCGGGGAAGATCCACAAGAAATTAAAGAAGACGTGTGACATTCCTTAACCACTAACCTTTTTCTTCTTCTACGTGTACCCTATATTTATAAACATTGTCTCTTACAATCCGTTTCTTCTTCTGGAAATAAGATTGTAACTTTTCCTTGGTTTTCAAATTTAAACAAATAAGTTCCATCCTCTACCAATAACATTTAAAACCGATCTTTGTAAAACTCAGCAAGGGAGCGGCTTCAGCATCATGGGTACAACCCCATTTTTTGCTGTTCTAGTTTTGAACAGTTCGCATAGGGATGAGTTTCATGCCGAGATGGATCAAAATGGGCGGAACTGAGGGATGACCGAACTTCGAGTGGTGATGTGTAGGGGGTAGATATTCTGCAAAGGAGAAGTTCGGTGGTCTAGTTGTTTGAAATGATGAATTAGAAAGGGAGAGAGGAATGTAACGTCTGTGCATACGTGGGTACAACAAGCAAATGGAGGTGCTGGAATGCACTGAAAAGGGGGGAGCTCGAGTTCAGTATTGTGGGTATGATGGCATAGTGTCTCGAAAGGGAAGGGTGTTGGTAAATTCATTTGTCCATTTAATGAAGTAAGGAAGGAGAGGATGGTGATTGTAGTGTGTCCATGGCTTTTGAAATGAGGGTGCAGCTTACGATTTTTCTGGTTCGGGAAAAAAGGGAAGGGGGGGAGGGGAAACGGGTCGGTGGGCTGTCAAATTTGAAGTGGGCCGTTTTCTCTAGAAGGTTAAGCCCAAAGTTAGAATAGTTTAAGTTAATTCAATTTAAAATGTTTATTAACTTAGAATTTTCGTATCTTGCTCGTATGTTAACGGAATTCAGAAAAATAAGATCCGACAGAATCGTATGGACGGTGGCTACCCAATGAAACTGACTGGGAGTGGAGTAGAGCTCGTTTGAATTTATGGCGAAATAAATTGTTTGATTCAAATCAAACAACAATTTATCGTTCTCTAATGGCGAACTGCCAAAGTGAGTAAATCTCACTAACTCTGAACAGTTTATAATTTCATGTTGTATTTTTAGAACTGTTAAATATTGGCTGATTGACTGTGTGTTGACTGTTTGATTGAACTGCTAGTCAGTTAGTTGAATTTCTATATTGATTCTATTTAACAGAATATATCATATAGAACTGAAAGTGATGTTGATTTTATATTGTATAACATCTGTGGATGCAGGGAGACAGGTTGGAGGAATCCAACTGGAATCCAAATTGGAATATTCATAAATATGAGATATTTAGAAATAGGGAAAAACGTTATAAAAAGGAAACTTTATAAGGAGGGAATCATTTTTAAAGTGGAGAACCGTTACTAAAAGTAAATCTTTAAAAATGAATAAACGTTGTAAAAAAGGAAATCTTTATAAAGCAATAGGAGTTAAATCGAATATAGTTATTCGAAAGGAGTTAAATCGAATATGGTATTCGAAAGGAGTTAAAAACGAATATGGTATTCGAAAGTTAGTAAATCGAATTAGTTATTCGAAAGGGGTTAGCCGAGTCGAGTTAGTTGAATAGAGTTAATCGAATATTAGTTATTCGAATAAGAGTTAACCAAATGGGCTAAGTTAGTTAAGTTAACCAAATGGGTGAAGTTAGTTGAGTTAATCAAATTGAATTTAGTTAAAGGGGTTATCAAATATAGTTTATCCCAAAGGAGTTATAGGGGTTATTCGAATTAGTTATTCGAATAGAGTTAAACACATAAGAGTTATTCGAATTAGTTATTCGAATAGAGTTAAATAAATAAGGGTTATTCGTATTAGTTATTCGAATGGAGTTAAATACATAAGAGTTATCGAATTAGTTATTCGAAAGGAGTTATCGATTATAATTTGATCGATAGGAGTTAAGTAAAAAGAGTTAATCGATTAGAGTTAAAGCAAGTGAGTTAATCGAATATAGTCTATTCGAATATAAAGTTAATAGAGTTAATCGAATATAGTTTATTCGAATAGAGTAAAAGGAGTTATCGAATATAGTTTATTCGAAAGGTGTTAAGTGAAACGAGTAAATCAATAGCGTTAGTCCGATAGAGTTAATCCAATAGCGTTAGTCCAATAGAGTTAATCCAATAGTGTTAGTCCAATAGAGTTAATCCAATAGTAGTCCAATAGAGTTAATCAATAAGGGTTAATCAAATAGAGTAAATTGAATAGAGTTATCAAATATACCTTATTCGAAGGATAGAATTATCGAATAGAGATAATTCGAAAGAGAGTTACGTAAGGAAGTTGTTAAAGAATTAAAGGGGTGAACTTTGTCTATTCCAAGGTTAGGAACGTTGTTCAGTTAAGGTCTGAGAGGTAGTATTACCCCAACTTGATTGACTTCATTTTTAACTAAGGAATGGTTAAGGTTCGATAGTGAAGGTTGGTTAAAAGAATTTAGGTAATAAGCGAAATGGTTTGAGTTGGCATCGCGATGATTTGTTTAAACATCTGTCTAAGCCCAATGAAGGAGTTTTGGAAATGTTTTCCAAATAAGAACCAGGAATGTTTTCTGATATAGAAAACAAGAAATGGAAATGTTTTCCAATAGTAATAACATATATTTTCTAAATTTAGAAAATAAGAAATGTTGAATATAGGGAAACAGGAGACGAAAAAATGAACTAAGGAGATAAATGTTAAATAATGTTTGATCGATATAAATTTCCTTTTGGAAATAATATCGTTGTTTGCACACCTGTTTTTCTTCGATAGTTAAATCATAGACTATCGAAGTTTTGACCATTTTAACGTTGTTAATATGGAGAAACCGGTTGGATTATTATCCAAAGAACCACTCTGTATTGGCATAAGCATTGCGAATCATATATGCCAATGGAAATTGAAGACGGAGTTATGAAAGGGCTATCCTGTTTACAGAATAGTGCATTCGGTTCATCCTATTCCTCGATGACTTGTATGGACAGATGTATGACAGAGTATTTCCAGACGATCACGTATATTGATTTCTCCAACCGTACCAAGAGTGGAAGCGGAGAAGGAAACTTCTTTTAGCTAACACATAATGTATGGTTGAGGACGTCAATCGGTGATTTGATGGATTTGATGATGTGGCATTCAAAGTGAATCTGGTGTGATGATAAAGCGTAGCTTCTAGCCTCACATCCGGTAAATGACAGAAATCGGGCAGGCATCATGGCTAAGTCGGTCGCACCGAAGTAGGGTGTATAATCACCTGATCTAGAGTTTCATTTACTTCTAAAAATCTATTGTTGATGCTGTCCCATTTGAGAACGGTTGCTGATCCCAACCGTTGGTGATATACATTCGATACACTCAAGCGAAATGAGTGGTCGGTCATGTGTGGCCGGGTTGCAAGATGTTCCTGTTGAACCCAGTGTATTCTTCTCTAGAGGTACACTAGCGAAAGGTGGTTCCATACCTTTTCATAATTGGAAATCCATTACCCAATACGTGCTTGCGGTTTTGATTATATACTATATATGTAGAACATGAGATGAGAGTGTTTCTGCTAGATGATTATTTATTGTGGTTGATAGACATTATTATAATATCAAAAGGTTTTTGATATAAAGATATTTTGGATTCTCATAAGGGAAAAACCCGTTCCGTTATATGACGTGGTCTTATGAGATATCATTTACCTGCTTGAACTGTTTTAAACTGCTTTACTCACACCAGTCCCATGACTGACCCGGAGTTTATTTTGTTTTGTTTTCCCTAAACTCTTGGGTGCCTAAATTTGTATGGGCAGTCAAGTAGTCGGGATTTACAGATATACTGGAAGAACTTGGAGCAGGAGGCTTCAAGATTATATAGCTATAGTTATTTCCGCTGTGTTGTAAGTGTTGTACTTTGATAATGATGTATATTCAAGTACAGATGTATATTTCAAGTTATGTTATATATATTATATGTTATTCGTTCCGCTGTGAGATTCGTGTTACTCTGATGTTGTGTTCTTCTTCTTCTTCTTCTTCTATTCTAAGTTTCTATCTTATCTATCCTCATCCTCTAATTTCTTTCATTAATGACCGGTATTTTTTCGATGTTTGGTTAGTCGTCATTGAGTTTATGGCGATAACCAAAGTCACCAAAAACCCGGGTCATTACATCTGTCATAAAAATTTGCTAAGAACTTGTTTACATTATATTCTTCATCATATTGTGATTGATCCCAAAGCTCTCCTGATCCTTTGAGAATGCTTGCTCCTTTTCCTTTTACACCAATACTAGAATCTTCACTTGGGTCATCATTCAATCCTTTTGACAAACCCTGGTTAAAACCTACAACAATCACAAAAACAATCAAAAAAATTGCCAATAAATGTGTTTAACAAACTGCATGCATCTAACTTTTACCATATTAACATATATTTATGGCATTATATAAGTTACAGAATTAGACTCCAATCCAACATCTTACATAAACATTAATGAGGACTCTGTCGCCTGCTCCTCCTGCCATCTCCAACACTGCTTCCTCTCTGCATCATCATCATCATCATAAAATAAAGTTAATACGTTTTTGTAATCAAGATGATATGGTTATAAGCAACATCACCTTACAACTAAAGAAATGGGCATCTTATGACTCTGTTTACCACCAACCAAAAAATTTCCCATAAAACTCATTAATCTGTAGTATCATATTACTAAGGAGGTATGAGTTCAATTACCCACCGTTGACTCTTGTTGCTGAACTACCTATCAAACTTTATATGGAGACTTCAATGCAAACCAATATTCAATAGTAAAGTTCCACAACATTTCAATTGGAAACTTTAACACAAAATTTGATCAAATTTCAACTACAATCTTTGATCACATAATTAGGACGTACACTATTGTGATTCAATGAGAAGTCGTGAAGAGCTTGAGTGATTTAAGGGCTTGAAATACTTTGAAAAAAAAAAGAGATAATATGATATTAGAACTAGGCTTTTCATAAATAAGATAATATTATGTTCTAACAATGCTAACTGTCGTTTTTGGGTTTTGGCAGATGGGTTGACAGTTTGAGATTTGAGAATGGTAAACACTGGGGCTCAAGCGAAATTTAACAGCATATTCTATAGGTAAATAGAACACGTGTAAAAGCATACCTGAGTAGCAATAGAGTCAAGCTCATCAAAGAAGGGAACACAGGGAGCAGAACCACGAGCCTTGTCAAATATTTCACGGACAGTTGCTTCACTCTCACCAGACCACATAGTAAGCAATTCAGGTCCCTTTATGCTTATAGAGTTTGTCTTACACTCATTTGCAATTACTTTAGCTAACATAGTCTTTCCACAACCAAGAGGACCGTAGAATAGCACACCTTTTGATGGAGACTGTAACACCCCGTATTTTCTGAGAATATTAAAATAACAAATTAAAGAATAATTAATTTGAAACAAAAGGAATGAGAAAAGAATAATGTTTAGCATTGTTCTAAGGTTTGTAAGCAAAAGACTTACTAGCTCATTTGGTTAGACCATGTGACTTGCATACAAGAGGTAAAGAGTTCGATCCTCGCCAGCGCCATATTTTTGTTTTAGGGGAATGGCTAAAAAGTGGCTTAGTGTGAACGCAGTTCAAAAAAGTGGTTTAGTGTGAAAATGGTTAATTATGAAGAAGTTATTAAGCCTTGAAGTTTGTATGCATATGAGAAAAATATATATATATAGATATATATATAAAAATTAAATAAATAAATATGCAAAAAAGTTCAAAGCAACGAATTGGGAGGGGGAATAACCGAACCGGCCCATTTTTGAGGTCGACCCGAGCCTTGCTGGGTCGACTAGGGGTTAATCCAGGGTGTTTGGCTGTTAACCCGTAGGCCGATTCGCTCAAATGCAGATTTTGCATCTGATTGGTTCTCATGGTTCAGGGTTAATCTAATGGTCCTAAATAACTTCCTACACCTATATATACATACCTAACCTAAACCTAAATCTCTTACACAATTCTCTAGCCTCCATTGCTCTCTTTTTCTCTAAAAAAAATAAATCAATGGCGTCTCTACTCTGCTGAAACCTAAGCTAGGACTTGTGCTTCTTCTTCCTCCAATTCTGATTAGGATTAAAAGAGAACAACTACAACACCTTTTTCTTTTAGAATCCAACCAAGGCAAGTACAGTTATTTTCCGATATGAAATTTAATTATGATCCTAGTATGATAATGAATCTGAATCTGAGGTTATATCTTTTTCTGTTTATCAGATCTGTTCTTCTGCTTTATTGTTAGTATTCTGTTTGTTATGTATTTCTTCCTTCTTTCTTTCTTTTTGTTTGATAGTCAGGCTACCACGAGCCTGGGCCAAATCTCATAAGAGATGAACGTATACACGCTAAATTTTGGGAAAAATATTGAATGAGGCATATTTAGGCATAATTGATTTGTAACTAATTTGAGGACACAACGCATGTTGTAAATCTGGACATAAATTTGAGGCATATTGCATAAGATGACCTATGAATTGGAAGAAGAGGATTATTGTGACTTAAAACTTAAAATAGGTTGCAACTTAGAAACATAAATCTGAGGCATATAATTGAACATAGTTTTGAGGTATAAAGAATATTGGACATATGACATGGGATTTGGGGCATAAAATTTAACTGTGAACATGTAACTGATTTGGATGCATAGTGCAAGTTGTAATTCAAGATATAGATCTGGACATACTACACATATTATAGTCTGTAATTTGAAAAAAAAAAGAGAATTAATTTGCATATGACTTAGGTTTAAAAATATATATTAAGATTTGATAACTATTAAGTGTGAATACACCTAAATGGGAATTTTTGGATATGTGGCATGCATTGTAATTAATGGTTATATTTGGCATAATTTATGTGTGAATCACGATTGGGATTTTTGAGCATATTCTGTACTATGCAAATTTAACTAAAATTTGGGTATATGTCATATTATGAATCATGACCATGATTTAGACATGTGAATTTAGGCCTAACTTATAATTAGGCAAAAATTGTCAATGAAACCTTAAGGAATGTTTTAGATCTGCTAAATCTGTTTAATCTATTGAATTGCCTAATCTGCTAAATCTGTTATCTGTTTAATCTGTTGAATTTTCTAAACTGCAAAATATGTTGAAACGCCAAATCTGCTAATTATGTTAAACTGCCTAATCTGCTAAATCTGTTGTGTCGCCTAATCTATTAAATCTGTTGAAAAGCTGAATAATTATAATTTGTAGGCAACCTAAGATTGAGTAAAACATGTTAATTTGATTAATCTGTTGCGACTTGAGAAGAAGTTAAATTTGTTAAATGAACATAATTAGTCTGATATTTTCTGTAAGGGAATAAAGTGGCTATGACACGAGGTTAGACTCCGTTTGCGGTGGAAGCCTGCCCGGAACCAATCGGCTTAACCAGCAACCGCAAACTGTCAGTCTAATGTGAGAGGTCGTAGGCATAACTAAAATATGCTTAGACACGAGGTTAGGTCTAGCATGTGGCAGAAGTCTGCCCGGAACCGCCCGGCAAGTCCAACGACCACAAGCTGGCGACCTAATATGAGAGGTATGCTCTTTAATAATTAATTAATGCAAATCTAAGATAAATATGATGTCTAAAACGTGTTGGGTGGATAGGGTTAAACCAACTGGACTAATGAATTTAACAAACCCGTTTCGTGCATCTGTAGGCCCAATACAAAGTTAGACAAATTTGTAAATTTGTTAAATCCGTATATCTGATCCGTTAGTCTGAAAACTTGTTAACTTAGTTGTCTGATCTGTGAACTAGTTGATCTGAACTCTGCATGTCTGAACTTGTAAACAAGTAAACCTGAAATCTGTTAGTCTGGGAACACAAGGTTAGGAGGGAAATTACTTGTGTCATTTGTTGTTTGGGGCCCATATTAGTCAGTAACCCATTCTATGACCCAACAGTAGGTAGGGTCCGAGTACGCTTGCTGAACTAATTATAAGTGGTTCATTCTGATAATGGCGAGGGGTGTTGATGGTGCATTCCAACCAGTCATGTGCGTGCATGGATCCCGGTCTGCCTCTGAGGATGTAAGACGCCGTGACATCTGTAAATAGGTCTGTGTCATTCAAAGGTTGCCACTTTAGGGAGTGATACACCCTTCTATGGGGCTTGCACAGGGTATTTATGTATTAGGGAGCCGATTGCAGGGGATAGGACTTAGGGTACACTTAGCTCTGTCTGTTTCTGTGGAGTACCGTCTGTTTTCTATTGGGTGGTAACACCTGTCTGTTTCTGCGCGGTACCGTCTATTGGGGTGGTAAAGGTCCATTTACTAGTGTACACCTAATTCTACATTCTGTTTTCGTAGGGATTAATCTGTTTTTGTTTCTGTACCTTCTGTTCGGGTGGTAAAGGCCCCGTTATTAGCATTCTGTTTCTGTACTTTCTGTTGGGGTGGTAAAGGCCCATTACTAGCATTCTCTTCTGTGGAAATTATTCTGTTCCTGTTTCCGTTTCAGTTTAGACATTGGGGTGACACCTAATCCTGTTATACTAGTATTAGTGTAGTGAAGTGAAAAGTAATAGCTTATATCATCCTATTTCTTCTGTTTAGTTTAAGTATATCTATTACTCTTGTTGCTATCATCTCTTATCCAACTTTATTTTCATGTTATGATCATTATTATCTGTTCATACGTTGAAAATCACTGGACTTGCCAGACTTTTATGTCTGACCCTTGTTGTTTCGCCTCTTTTCTTCCATTCTCCCCCCCCCCCCCCGGGTTTCCAAGGAGGGAATACTCTAGCTGGATCCGGGTTCCTTCTGCTTGAAATGCTTAAAGTATGGTTTGGCTCTTTATAGCTTCTGTTCTGTGGGGATTATGATTTAAAGTTTCGTACTCTAATGGTTTTGAACAAGGCTGATATATATATGTACTTGAGTTTTTGGTAAAGTTGTAACCAAACTGATTTCTAATTTTTTTTTCCGTTGCAATAAAGTTTTTCAAGTACTATTTTATATCTGTCTTGTAACATTTTGTTCTATCTACTAAAACGCTCCATCAAAGTTAAGGCATTCCCTTTGTGAGTGACCTTAACGGATGTGGGGTGTTACAGAGACATTCCAAATTTCTCAAACTTCTTAGGATGCTTGACCGGATATTGGACAGTCTACTAATTATTTTAGAAAAAAAATTAATACGTTTATTTTATATCCTCACATTCCATATTTAGAAGAAAATAAATAGTACATGTATTTGATATCCTCATTCAAGATAAAGTCATTTAAGGTAGCAATACCGCCATTCCCAATGAGGATTTATGATTAAAAAACAAGTTCAATAAATATGAGAACAAGATTTTCAAAACCCGAATGTAAATCATAAAGTTCAATTTAAAATCAAAGCCAGTTTAGATTTGAAAGGTTCATATTGCATTGTGTGTGTTTTACACATACATACTTGTATACTAAAAATTTTGCTTCACCTAAGCTATCAAACAACGTTAAGGTGAAATAATGGATTCTTTTTCCTACATTAACTTGTACTTTTGGCTTTGGATCCTAGAGTTTCTACATCACTGAACCTAAAAACAAAATTCTCATTTTGTTACCCTTCATCAATGGAAGATAAAATCAAATGTCTTAATATGGACATAACTTTCTCAGTTGTGTTCTGAAATGAATTTTCAATCGAGATTTGAGAATCAAGCTAAAATTGGAGGAAGTAATACCTCTTGGAGTTCCCTTTTAACATTCTCAAGCCCACTGATATCCTCTTAGCTAACATTTGGAACTTCAGCAACCTATTCATTAAGAAAACAAATAACAGTATCATTTATAAGTATGATGAATGAAACAGTACCAATGAACAATAAGTACAGTGCTAATATGGAATATAAGCACTTATAGTTTCACGAAGCGTGGATGGTTGCTTGTACCAAGAGAAATTTTGAAGTGCTCACCGGTTACTGCCATCGAGTTAAGGATTTCTGCATCAATGGAGTCATCTTCCAGATCAATAACATCTATCTTCTTTCTAATGCACTGAAAGGTAGCTTCAGCGCAAAGTGCAGCTAAATCAGCACCTACGTAGCCATGTGTGTCTTTAGCAATTCTCTCTAAATCAACCTGCAAAAATATTATGGCATCAGACAAATAGATATATCCACTCATGTTGACCCAAAAAACACTTAAAATGAAATAAAACTGTATATTAGTGGGTAGCAGGGGTCTTGTGTAGTGTCCTTCCATTTATAGATGAACTAAGTTGTGCAAGTGCAATAGGAAAGAGGGGGAGAGGTTTAAACAATATTCACTTACTTTTTTGTGTTTAGTGCTGGAATGAATAGATCAAGCAACTGATCTGTATTCATGGTTTTGGGACTAGCATTTGCATCTGAAACTTTGAATTTTTGATAAACCATGACTTTCTCTTCGAAGGTGCCTCGCATGATAAGGCGGTGTACATTCACAACTTTACACTGACCTAACCTATGTGCCCTGTCCATTGCCAGCATAAATAAAATGATAAACTGATTTTTTGTATAAAGCAAGTGTGAAAATTAAGATATTTTGAAAACTTCTATCACAGAACATTATGTGATCATTATGGTTACATATATCTTAGAAAATGGTAGAAGGGAGTGTAATTTGCAAAGTCAGGCCTAAAGAGCCTATATTTTGGGATGGAACCAGATTTCAAATGTAGAACAAACATTATAGTAATTAAACACATTAAGTCATACAACTGTTTTTATCGATAACAAGTTACCAATGACGCCCCTGCAAATACAAGGGTTAATCTTAACATAAAGAATTAACAATTTTCAGAATGATTCACCAAATAATGTTTTTAAAGAGGGTACTTTAACAACTGGTTTAGACACACGGTATGCAATAATAATTCGCGCCTCGATGATCAAGCAATTAATAACATCCGCATCAAAAAGAACACAAAACGAACAAAGAACAAGTAGCAATGATAAACAGTACAGACTAATGTTTAAGTAAAATACGAATTGGTTGAAGAGTATGGGTAGTGAGGATCTGGATTTTCCCTGCTTTTCCGAGTAGTGGTTGCCCTGTTTTGGTTCTCTTTATCATGTCTTCAGCATTTCCATGATCTGCAGTTACAACATAGATCTTACCAACTCGCTCTATAGCATCGATGATCACCTGTGCCGGTAAATTATTTGTTTAGACACAAATCTTAGCCCAAAAAAAAAATTGTAGTTGATTTATAAGAGTAAGTGTAATTTAACTGATGAAGAGTAAATTAGCTCATTTTGTATGCGCCAATAACTATAGAATATTATATCCATCATTGGTCGAACCAAGTTCAAATGAATTTATCTTAACAGGACAAGTTCAGATCTTAATAGGATAAATGGCAAAAATATGATGCAAGGATTTACAAGAGTAAGAAAAAAATGGCATTAAGGTTCATAAATGCTTCAAATTAAATAACATATCCTACGTAACAAAAGCATAGGTAAAAAATATAAACATTCAGAATTAGGTTTGCCTTTCTTCTAAATCAGATTTTTTCTACAAGGACACAATGAATTATCCTGCATTAATAATCGTAGAAAGTATAAAACATTCAACATTGGGGATTGTTTTCTTTATCTATATCAAGCAAGTTTTACATTTATCAATCATTCATATATTATAACTAGCTCAAGGTAACTAAAATTATACTTAATAAGGGGTTAAAACCAGACTGCAGGTAGAAGGTAGTATCTTCAAATAAAAGATTGTGCTAAATTCTTAAAATATTACCTTAACCGCTTCATCAGCAGCCTTACGAGCCACAACAGTAACTTCTGTATCACCAGCATGGTCGACCATATCTGAATTGGGAAGATTGACACGAACCTGGAAATTATATTATTTATCAACAACTTTTTTTAAACCCAAATAAATTTGTACCTAACTACAAAAGAAACAGGTCTTCACAAAAAATTAAATCAAAAATTAGAAACAAAAGAGTTAAAGCAGAAAACTCCTAGAGGGGGCCAACGGAGACTCTTCATGCAATAGATACAATCAGAGTAAATTAAATGAAAATACCAACCATTGTATATCATAAACAAATGACATAGCTAAGTATGTAAATGAGAATACAACGGTGTTTGTCTTACTTCGATATCAGCACAATTATGTGTAATTGCAAGGAAGCTTACGTAGGTGTTTGCTAACATCTATTGTAACGGCCCGAATTTCCGTACCCTTTGAGTTGACTAATAACACCACACGTCCAACCCAAATGACACAGAAATACGAATCATTAGTAGAAAGAAGTTAGAGGATGAGGAATAGAAAGAAAGAAAAGTTAGAACAGAAGAAAAATCGAAGAACACAAATCTGACAACGGAACGAATAAAATATATTAAATAACATAACTTTTGAAATACAAATCAGTATATGTATATACATACCATTATCAGAGCACAACAGTTATTCCTGGAACAGTCATAAACAAATGTTTCCAGATACAAACATGGCACGCAGCAGAATATATGATAGTCTATAGCTAACTGGTGAAGCCTCTTGCTTCAAACTCCTCCAAGTGAATCTTTAAAATCCCAACTACTTGACTGCCCGTACAAATTTGGGCACCCAAGAGTTTAGGGAAAACAAACAAAATAAACTTTGGGCCAGTCATGGGACTGGTGTGAGTAAACTCCAACCATTTGTTTAACTTTCAAAATTCTTTCGAAAGAAAGGATAATAGTAAGACCGACCCACACATAAACATGGACGGTTTTTACCTTACTATAACCTAAAACACTTTGATACAAAAATCCAGTGATATTATAATAGTGCCTAAATCAAATAAATAACAATCTAGCGGAACGCTTGCATCTCATGCTCCATATATAATATAAAATCAAAAACCGCAGGGTGCTTATTGGAGATTGGATTCCGACTATGACAAGGTATGGAACCACCTGCCGATAGTGTATCTCTAGAGGGGAATACACTGGGTTCAAGAAGAACATCTTGCAACCCGGCCCACACATGACCGACCACTCATTTTGCTTGAGTATATCAAATGTATATCACCAATTGTTGGGATCAGCAACCGTTTCCCGAATGGGACAGCATCGATATATTAAAGAAGCAAATGGAATTTCTCTAGATAGGTGATTGTACACCCTAATGGGAGCAACCCACATAGCCATGCTGCCTGCCCGATTTTGGTCATTTCCCGGTTGTTGAGGCCTGAGGCTACGATTTCTTATCATTCATTGTTAGCACAATCACTTTGAATGCCACATTGTCAGATCCGTTAATCACTAATTGATTTGCACAAACATATTCTGGATATTATGCTAACTGAATAAATCCTCCGCCACCATATATATTTATACAGACCAACATATTCGATCATTGGAAATACCTTGTTAGAAATTCGTCCATATACGTTCGTTCTGGGATTGAATGAAACCGAAGGAACAATTTCTGTTAATAGAAAAATTCCTTGCATTTTACTCCATCTTTGATTATCTTCATATAATCTGATTCGCAACGCTACTGCCAATACAGAATGGTTCACAGATAATAATCCAACCGGTCTCTCCATATTGACAACGATATTGGTAAACACTTCGATAGTCGGTGATCTAACTATCGAAGAAAACAAACATTCATTCAAAGCATCAAACAAATCACTGGGCCATTTAATTGATATTTCATTAATTGAAACTCCTCTCCATTTCCTTATCCTTATTCGTTAACACGATATTTTCGATAATCATCTTGGCCTCTTACGTTATTTGGAAAACATTTCCATATATAGCCTTCTTTTATTTTCTATACTTAGAAGATATTTTTCTATTTATAATTGGAGAACATTCCAATTACTTATCTCTCCATGACCATTCATTTATATACTTACGAAATGTTTATTTTTATATTTTCAAAATTCCACTTACTTGGGTTATAACGAATGTTATGTAAAACATCGCTACAACAACCCAAAATACTGCATTTGACTAAATTTCTTTAAACATTTCTCTTCGAGACTAAATCTTGCTATTTATCAGCTAATAATGAAATCAATCGAGATGGGGTATAATTACCTCTCAGACCTTGACTGAAAATATTATTAACTTCAAAACAGACAAGGCCGCTAACTCGAATAATCAACACCATATTAAATCAATTTTCCATTTCTAAAACGTGTATACATTTCTCTTTCTATTTTTACCAGATTTAATTATAGATTTCCTTTTTGTTTATAATATTCTATTTTTAAGTTTTTTGCCTTATCGAATTTTATATATATCGATACGTTGATTTCTGACTATCAAATTTTCTTAAAAATATTCTAACTCCTTAAATTTCCAGAAAAATTCGCCATAACCTCCTTTGTACCGGTCAATAGTTCAAACCTCAACTCGACTCTGTAGGCCCTTTCCATTCAAAAAGCCAAGTGGCTTGCCGATTCGGTGCATAAAATCTCATATGTAATTTAAACATGTACCTTTTTGTCGGGCAAACAAATTATAATCTTCATATACTTTATTCCATACCTATCTAACCCATATACTTCCATTCCTAATTTATTACAACTCAATCTGGCCATTTTAACTCGATTCGCTAATTTATTCTTTAATCGTCTTATTTGCTTATTTCATTTTTTCTATTTGAACATATCACATTCAAAGGTATTTTAACTTTCTTATTACCATTCAAATCCCATTTTCAATTCAAATTCCATATTCAAATTCGAATATGAATTTACAATTCCATTTTCTGACCCAAAGTTCAATTTCGATTCCAAATTTCATCAACTAATTTTTTCTTCAAATTAGTTAATTCAATTCAACAATTAAAAATCTGATTTTTGTTTAAAAAATCAGTTCACGTACTCCACTTGAGTTCATACTTATTTTACAGCTCAAATCTGGATTTCCTTATGGAAATTCGGATTTGATTTGTTTAAAATCCTTTTATTTATTTAAATAAACCGTTATGGTTTTGTAATGGTTCCGGCGCTGTTTTTCTAAAAAATTGATTTTGTCATAACTCAAAATCTATCAGACGAAATCCAGATTTTTATCTTTCATTAGAAAATTATTATCTAATTGGTCCTAACGGTTCTTGTTTCAAAGAATTCCGACTTAATTTGAGTTCCATATACTCAATTGAAGTTCGAATTGTCAATTTACGAATTGCCGCACTGCGGTAAGTTCGTCTTAATTATATATATATATATATATATGTATGTATATATATATATAAACATTTGGACTTCGTTTATAATAAATTAAACTCAATTCTGATATATTTTTAATATATATCAAATCAGTTTCCTAATTCAATATAATATTTTCGATTACCTATAATTGTCGATTTTTCCTTACTCGGTAATATATTTATTTATACTTCGATCTTATATATTTAATTCCAATTCCTTTTATAAATAGATTATTTTTAAAATTCGATATAATCGAATTTCAATTATAAACTCATTGAATTCTTCTCAATTCAGCTTATATTCCGAATTCCGAAATATAATTAATCGTTTTATTTCAAAACACTTCCCAATTTACTTTTAAATTCATATTTGAATTTAAATGGTTCAAATTATCCAAATGATCATTCGCAAACTACTTTTATTCAAGGTAGACAAATAGTGGATGGAGTGGAAGCTGTACAGGAGTACATTAATGTATGTGTTAAAATTAATTTTTCATGTGCTATTTTGAAAATAGATTTTGAGAAGGCATTTGATTCTATTGATTGGGATTACATCTGTGAAGTATGTCTTGGTAGAGGTTTTAGTATTAAATGAATTAACTGGATAATGCTCTTACTTAGGTCTGGTAGTTCTAATATTGTTGTCAATGGGGTTGTGGGGAAGAAGATCCAATCTAAGAGGGGTCTTAGATAGGGAGATCCCCTGTCACCTCTATTATTTAATCTAACGGTTGACGTTTTTACTAGAATTATTAAGAGATCTGGGAGACTAGGTGTTTTGGGCAATGTAGGTAATGAGGAATTTAACAATGAATTATCTATTCTTCTCATTTACCAAAGCACATTATTGCGCTTAAGTTTATTCTTTATTGTTTTGAGATGTTATCAGGTCTTAGAATTAATTTTGACAAGAGTTCTGTTATGGTCATTAATGATTTTGGTAATGTAGAGGCTAAGGTTGCTAGCACCTTAAACTGTTCTGTCGTGAAATTTCCTTTTGATTATTTGGGTTTTAAGATTAGGCCTTTGAAACTAAAGAAGGAGGATTGGTTAGTCATAATCGATAAGATTAATAGTAGACTATCAAGTTGGAACAATAGATTTTTGTCAAGAGCAGGTAGATTAATACTGGTTAACTCGGTACTAACTGCTATCCCCGCTTATTAGATGTCTGTACATAGGTTCCCTCAATGGGTTATTTATAGAATAAGACGTAATTATCTATGGAGTGGGGGTGGTGATCCTATTTGTAGGGGTTTCAAATGTTTAGTAAACTGGGAGGTGTGTTGTAAGTCTAAAAAAGATGGGGGATTGGGGATCATTAATTCAATTAATTTTAACTCTTCCTTGTTAGCCAAATGGTTGTGGAAGTTTAGGTGCTATGTTGTGTCGACTACGTGGAAGGTTATTGTATCTAAATTTTACTATTCAGGTGGAGAGTTTGTTGTTGGATCTAGTGGTAGTTGGTATAATAGATTATCTTACTTTTGGAAGTCAGTTTTAAAATGCTTTGATTTTTTTAACTTAGGTTATAAGGTGATTGTTCATTCGGGTAATATGTCTTACTTTTGGCATGATACGTGGATTTCTCGTTTACCCCTTAAAATTGAATTTAGGGAGCTCTTTAATAATTGTAGTTTTAAAGATGCGTTGATTAAAGATGTTTTTAGAAGAGATTTGGATCCCCCATGGGAGTTTTCTTTTGATAATATTTTAGAAGGGGAAATGTTAAGACAATTAGCTTTACTTTATGCTAAGTTATCATTATATCACATTGATGAGTGTAGGGACTTTATTAGTTGGGGTATGGATAAAAGTCAAGTTTATTCGGTTAATTCTATGTATAACTTTATAAATTTTTCGGGAATCTCATTTCGGCCGTTTAAGTTTATTTGGAAATCTAATTCTCCTCCTAAAGCTAAATTTCTAATGTGGTTAATCATTCATAAGAAACTTAACACGGTTGAGCTTCTAAAGAGGAAGAATATCATTTTTGATGTTAAGTGTTATTTTTGTAATCTTTTGAATGAGGATGTTGATCATTTATTTTTCTCATGAAATATCACAAATTTTGTATTTAATATGGTTTTAAGGATTTTTGTTTTTGATTGTCCTAATTCTTTCAATAGTTGTATTGATTATTGGGATTCTTATAGATTTGTTTATAATGTTAGTAAAAGATACATATAAGATTCTTTAGTCACTATCATAAGTTGGTTCATTTGGTTTGAGATAAATCGGAGATCTTTTCATTCTAATTCTGTTTCTACGGATAATTTAATTATTAAAATAGTTTATTTTAGTTTGGATTGGATGTCTAATTCACATTACAAGCTATTTGGGAAATTGGGCTTTGAGAGTTTTTTGAGTAAGGTTAGATTTAATTTGAATCTATTTATTAGAATCAGCAGTTTTTTTTGTATTAGATATCGCATTGGTTGTTAATTTCTTTTATCAAGTTTTTTCCTTATATTTTTTTTCTTATACACATATATGTATGGTATATACATATGTATGAATATATATATGCCTGTATAATATATATATATATATATATATATATATATATATATATATATTCATACATATATATTTCAATATATATGTGTGTGACAAATTACTAATAGTTTGTTGAGGTTTACGCAGATTCAGGTTGTTAATAAGGAGGAAGAGCTTAGTGGATAGCTGGATGGATTAGTTGCAGTTGTTTTGGGGGATGTTTTTCATAGTTAGTCTTGGATTGTTGTATTTGGTTGTTTTTTACCTTATGGCTATATCGATGTGTTTTGTTTGTATTGGAGTATATATACTTTAATATTGGGTGGTGGCCTTGCCGAAATTCGATATTGAAGTATTATGGGTGTGTGTGTGTGTGTGTGTGTGTGTATGTACTCTCTTCTTTTCAGAAGATCACACATTTTGTTTTTAAAAAAAAAATTACCAAATTTATGACACTATTTATAAATTCAGCTTCCTTGTTTCATATATTTAAACAAGTTCCCTTTTCAATTTTCTATTTGAAACTCCATCCCTTTGATATTCTGAAATACGGAATAAAAACCGTTGTTCCCTTTTGAATGATTTCAAATTATTTTTTTAAATTCATAATTGAATTTAAATATTCAAATTATCTCTTGATAATTAATTTATTATATTTATAAACACCATTTCATAAATTTCCTTGTTTTATATTTAAACAAGTCTATTTCAAAATCTATTTAAAACCAAAATCTTATTTTGGAAATTTCTATTTGTAATAACTTAAATATATAACACCCAATTTGTTTTCATATTCATTTTAAATTCTATTTAAATAAATTCGAATTAATCGAATTCAAATCATAAATCCTTATGGATTTATTTTAGTTCAATTTATATTCTGAACATCAGAATAAATTCCATCGTTTATTTCTTTAAAACGATTTCTCTATTTCTATTTTTAAATTCACATTTGAATTTAAATATTCAAATTATCCAACGATAATTTTTCCACTTTATTTATAAACACTGTTTATAAATTTATTTCAATTCCCCACATTATTCAATTTATAAATATCGTTTATAAATTCAATACTTGTTTTATTTATTTAAAACAAGTAAATATTTTTAGCACATTCTAAATGCAAATTCTATTTATAAAAAAATAGAATTTTCATTTTAAATCACCAAATCTCTTTTCACAATATTTTAATAAATTAACATTTTGGCCCTAATAATATTCAAAAAAATCGAACCACTCAATTATCAATCAACACATCATACATGATAATATATGTGAAAGCAAACAAATAATAATATTTTTCAGGAATCCAGTTGGATCCCTCCAACCTGTTTCCTGCATCCACAGACGTTAGCCAACATAAATAATACCCACCTGCTTCGAGGCAGGATATCGCGGTATAGAAGGTCATTCACTATAATAGCATGGGCATAAAGGGTCATCTGCTAATGATACTTCGGGCATCCGCTAATGGTACTGCGGGAATTATCCAATCACCAATATATAGATAATAACCACAAACACCAATCCTAATTAAGTAATATATATTTAATAGCCACAACAAGATTTTAATGCAACCAAACAACCAACAGACAAATATTTTTAACAAATAAAAATAATTCTAAATTAAAAAGGGTATGAGATTTACTCACTGTGATCTTTATTTTTTGAACATCCGATTAGATGTCGAATCTTCATAGCTACGAATCAACTCGAATTTTCTTGGATAAATTTATTTTGCACCTACGATAAATTTATTTTTAATTAACGATTAAATATTTATTTATTTAAATTACTAAAGTAAATAAATAAATCTATGAATTCTTAAATTTTCTAAAACAATACCTTACTGCCTTGCGATTACTCGACACATCCATGAAACTCACTCATAAACCATTGATCAATATTTCTGACAATAGCCCCAAGAACTCTTCACAATCTATTCCGGCATCTCACCAAATAACTCGTCGACAAATCTTCATTACTTGCTATCACCCATTCTTACTACTCGCACAATATTGCATTGCCAACTCTACGCATTCCACTTCAACCATACTTCAGACTAAGAAAGCCTGCATTCTAACCCCTGTTGCCATCAATCCACCCATCACCACCCTTCTCAAATACAACATCAGATTCTTACTGTCCACATGTTCTTCAATTAAAGCCCTATTCATGTTGCCACGCCTACATCATACTATCATAAAAAATACAGACCCAATTACAAATCAATACTCTGCCTTGCCCAGTTTGCAAACCAATTCACCAAAGATCAACTCGCCTTCTTCCACCAGTGGTGATTCCGTACCATAACCCTACTGCAGAAATCGCGACCACCTTCAGTTATATCTCGAACTCCATTTCAACAAAATCTGGCACTGCCCACATTTGAACAACATCGCACCTCACCCCTTTCCTCTCGTCACTACCCTGCTAAAAGAACTTGCAACGTCCCGTATTTTTCTGGCCAATTATTTAAATTTATTTTATCGTTTTAAATGTTGATTTGAATTTAAATAACTTGAATATTAATAAAGTTGAATATTTTAATTACTTAACATAAATAAATAATATAATATTTTTAATTCCCTAATATTTGGAAATTGTTGAATTTGTTGTATAACGTGTATCGGCAGAATAAAGGGGCTTAACATTGTCTATATTAAAAATTTATTGACGATTTCGTTTAGTTAACGACCGTTGAACATATAATTTATAATTTGATTATATAACGAGCTGCAGCGGCGCGGTAGTTCGTAAAATGGAGTTTTAAACTTTAATTGGTCATACAGGGTTCAAAATAAGTCTGATATTCTCGAAATAAGAAACGTTAGGACCGTTTGGATAATATCTTTCTAATGAAAGAGAAAAATCCAGTTTTCATAGTGTAGATTTTATTTTATGTCCAAATCAAATTTTGAAAAGGTCGCTGTGGAATTCCTTTATAAATTTTATCATTATTTATATTAAATAAAGGGGTTTTTAAATATTTTGAATATCGATTTGGCTTGGGATCCAACCCGGGATATTTTATTTTGGTAGTGTATGCAATTCTGGTCGTATATGGCCAATTTAAATATTTTATTAATATTATATTGTGGTATTTTAAAATTGGTTTGTTTTATTTGAATTGGGTAGTTATAAAAGAGACTTTATTCAAACGATCTTCGTTTTCGACGAAACAAATTTTATTGAGACCACAACAACAAATTATTGTTAGATTTCAAGTTGCGCGTCAATTGGGGTTATTTTGTGAGCATGGCAAAATAAAATGCAAATAAAAACGACCATTTGGACGTGAACGAGCGCCGTTTGAGCAAACAGACTCGGAATTCGATGAAACAAGATTCGTTAGGACCGTATCGTCAAATTATATTATGTCGTCCATTCCTGCCGTGAACGGGTTTTTTATTTAACCGCAGTGGCCAATAACAGCGTTCAGAAATAGCGATAGACACGAAACAAAAATCGTCGGTCGTTGTCGGTCGTCGGTCAAGTTAAAATATAATAAAACCCACTTATATAAACCCCCAAAAATCAGAATTTTCCAGCCACCATTAATTTTCGTCACCAAAATTTGTAAGTAAACCCCTCTTTACTAAATAATTTATATCTTTTAATCCATGAAGAAATTGCTAGGGACTTCTGAAGTAAAATGGTAGAGCGGGTCGAGGGCTAGCTACTATAAAAATTCGGGGAAGAACGGACACCTGTGGTGGCCGGAAATCGCGAGAAACGGTGAGAAATCATTTTCGTTTTTATGCCTTTTGGGGGAGTTTGAGTGGACGATTGACGATGGAGTCTATGGTGATGTTGTAGAGGGTGAAGAGGGCTTCATCTTTGTATTTACTAGTGATTAAATTCTCACACTTTTCTGGACTGTCAGCTGTATTTACTGGTGAGTTAATTCTCACACTTTTCTGGACTACTATGATGTGATAAATCCATATAAGTTAAAATATCATATATATTGGTTGATTGGCTGCCTTGGTTGCTTATGGATGATTTAATAGTTGCTGATAATTATATTATCGTCGTTAATTTATGTAAAACTATGTTCTATCATGAAATGTTATAATAATCTGTGGTGCAGGGAAGAACAGG
This sequence comes from Allium sativum, assembly GCA_030737875.1. Taxonomy (NCBI): domain Eukaryota; kingdom Viridiplantae; phylum Streptophyta; class Magnoliopsida; order Asparagales; family Amaryllidaceae; genus Allium; species Allium sativum. The sequence continues at coordinate 5,779,172 of CM060926.1, read as the reverse complement.
TTGGAGGAAACAAACTAGATTCCTCAAATAATTTGTATGTTATTTATTGATCACATATTTCATATGTATGAATTATTTACCACTAATTGATATCAAACCTGTTTAGATTGAGTGGTTGTTGATCGTGTTGTGATTTTTAATCAATCGACAGTATTGATTAAGTGATTGGCAGTGATGGTGTAAAATCCATCGGTTATGGCGTCGTTTTGCCGCTAGGCAAACTGATGAAAATTTTAGTTATAAATATATTTTTATAACTAAAATGGAATTTTAAATCGTTTATATCAGTTAATTAAAGCAGAAGTTTTTATAAATATATTTATATTGAAAATCATGTTTTTATATAAGAATTTAGTAAACATTTTATGTAATGAATTATTATGTCGTTTTATGCTTAGAAAGGAAGAAACTAATATACATATTAGTAAAATTGAGTAATTGTTTTTATAAAACAATTAAACGATATTTTTAAATTAATTAAGCTATTAATTAATTTAAAAAGGGGAAACGGTGAATGAAAATCAGTTAATGGTTAACTGATGTTAACGGTCGATAAAGGCGACTGTTTTAACTAAAGTACACGATTTGGTTGGTTTGATTTAAATTAATCAAAATCAATAGTTGCACATATTCATTAAATTTAACGAAGGCTATTCAAAGTTAGTTAATCGTTGATTAACTATGTTTTAAAAACAATTATCATGTTAATTTTGTTAATAAAATAAAGTACTATTTAAGAATCCTTTAAAATGACTTATTTCACTATTTCTAGTGATAATGAAATGAACTACTTTTAAAGTAGTTAATGTTGAAATAGATTATCATTTTAAATAATTATAATCAAAGTGATTATTTCTAATGGTAAATTAAATTTAAGAAGTGAACAAATGAAACAAGTGTGATTTCGATCTAATAAGAGATTAAAGGGGATTTATATTTCATGATTACAAAAAAGATGTGTAAAAGGGATTTGTAAGCTAATGTGAGGATCTCAATAAGATTTATTTAATTAAGTAAACCAAATATGATTAAAGTAGGAATTAAAGAGGTTCGGAACATATTTACTTAAGAAGTTAAGTAAAGTGATCCTAAGGAGGTTAACAATATAAGGAAGGGCTACAAAACCATATTTGAATCCAATGTCGAATAAGACTTTGTCGAGTAGTTTACTTAATCAAGAAAAGAGAATTTACGTGCAAAGTGGGTTTTCGAATAAAAGGAAACGGTGTTTGAAACCATAGTGAATGGGAATGGAAATGATATATGGGATTTTCGAGTTGCAAACTTTTATTGTCTTGCGATAAGAACGTTGTTCGGTCAAGGTCTGAGAGGAAATTAAAGTACCCCAACTTGGACGACTTCACTATTATCAAAAGATGATATTGGTTTGAAATGGTTAGAGAAATGGAAAGTGCTTTTAAAACTATAGCGATATTTGCAAAGATAAGAAATATAGAAAATGTTTTCGGCAATTAAAACAATGTTTCAAGATAAAAATAAAAAAAATAAAAAGAAGTTTGACAATACGTTATTCGAAAGAGAATATTGATTTATATTTTCAAAGTAATAAACCACAAGAGTTTTCTCGAGATAAGATTTTAAAAATCAATAAGTGGTTTAATGAAGTATTTTAATAGAAATGACCTGCGCTGCCAATGTACTTAACAACACTATTAAGATTTGATAGTTAAACAATCAACTATCAAATGAAATATTCTATCTACTTTTTGATGAGTTGCTTCGAAGAGACCGGGATGGGAACTAGACCCAAAACCACTTCGAATCAACTGTGCGATGGCGACTAACGTGCAAGCGATGAAGATGGAGTATTGAAGACCATAGACTTTCATAAATGGAAGAACCACTTACAATCTCTGAGTCGACACAGATATATACTGGGTTCTGTCATGGTTGAAATCTATGGGTTGCAAGGACTTCTCGCTACTGATCCTTGGGGTGATTCCTATATAGGATGCGGTAGGAGAGTCCTTCGGTTCGTCCTGTTCCTGGATGACTTGTATGGACGAGTGTCTGACAGAGTATTTCCAAACGGTCATGGATATTGACTTCTTTAACCGTACCAAGAGTGGAAGAGGAGAAGGAAACTTCTTTTGGCTAACACGTAATGTATTGTTGAAGACATCAATTAGTGATTTCAATGGATCTGACAATGTGGCATTCAAAGTGAATTTGATGTGAAGATAAAACGCAGCCTCAAGCCTCATCAAGCAGGAAATGACAAAAAAATCGGGCAGGCAACATGGCTATGTGGGTCGCTCCCATTAGGATGTATAATCACCTATCTAGAGAAATTCCTTTTGTTTCTTTAATCTATCGATTCTGTCCCTTTTCGGGAAATGGTGGTTTGAGCCCAACCGTTGGTGATATACATTCGATACACTCAAGCGAAATGAGTGGTCGGTCATGTGTGAGCCGGGATGCAAGACGTTCTTATTAATCCCAGTGTATTCGCCTCTAGAGATACACTATCGGCAGGTGGTCCCATACCTTGTCATAGTCGGAATCCAATTTCCAATAAGCGCCCGTGGTTTTTGATTTTATACTATATATGTAGAGCGTGAGATGCAAGCGTTTTGGTAATTTGTTATTTATTTATGGTTTGATAGACACTATGATAATATCAGAATAAGATATTGATTTCAAAAATATTTTGGGTCATAGTAAGGTAAAAACCGTCCGTGTTTATGTGTGGGCTGGTCTTACTATTATCCTTTTATTTCAAAATGATTTTTCGAAAGTTAAACAAGTTGTTGTGTTGTGAATTTATCACTGAAAGTATTCCAGACTGACCCGGTGAATTTTTCTTTGCTTCAAATGTGCTCGGGTTAGACCGAGTATATTTACAGGTTAGATTTCGCATGGAGTTTTTTTCCGGGAGCTAGAAGAAGGAGGCTTCACCGTTAGTTATTCAAAGTTATTTTCCGCTGTGTCTGATATATGATGTACTCTGATGATTGGTAGGTATATGTACAGTTTCTTATATAAAGAGATTTGATATATTATATTTATTCGTTCCACTGTGAGAGTCTGATGTGTTCTTCTTTTCTTTCTTCTATTCTAACACTTCTTTCTTTCTATTTCTCACCCTCTAACTTCTTTCTGTTAACAGTCGGGGTTCGATACTTGGATTTTTGGCGAGTGATACGGGGTTATGTATTATTGTCAAAAATTCAAGCGTCAAATTTTTCCTGGGCCATTATAGAACTCGCACTTAATAGAGCTTTCAATCAGAGCTCCAGCTTAAAAAAAATCCCTAGCCCTAAATCGTACTGCAACTTCGAGTGATGATTCACCATCATCGACGAATGCCTAACCATGACCGCGACTTCGAACATGCTGACCCCAGAACAACGATTTTGGTGTGAGGAGGTTATCGTGATTTTCATTTGAGTTTAAGTTGAATTGGGGCGGTTCGTTTTTTTTCTTTTCGATTTAATACGGAATAAATGAATGATGAGAAAAATAAAATAGAAGAGGAAGGAAAAAATATAAGTTGTGATTTTTTTTGAATGCCTGTAGGACTGAATGGAAGAGAAAAAGAAAGGGGTAGTTGTGGTTTTACAGAGAGAAATACTTCCCTGTTAAGGAATGGAAGAAAGGTGTTTTCCTAGGTAAGGTTTATCAGAGGTAGGTCTTTAATGTTCTAACTTAGGAAGGAAGCTAATATATTTTATAATTATTTTTATTTATTTTAGCTTTTAATTAACCAATACGATTTTAATTAATTAAATTATCCTATAAATTTTGACCTCCTATTTGAACACAACAATCGGCATTCTTAGGGTAAAACCGCTATTCTGAACACACTGGGACAGGTATCGAAACCCCATTTGATCATATGGAGAAGATATAAATTTAAATCGATATGAATTAAATTCAAAACAATTAATCCTTCGAAAATAAATAATTATTATTCTAATTCAAAGAATTTTGCATTGATTATCTGAACTATTTTCAATTCAGTTTTAAATTTGAAATTTAAACATTTCAGATTCTCGTATAACGAAAATCATTTATGTTCGAAATAAATTGTATTTCGATTATATCGATAACTGAATATAAAAATTCATTTATATTATCAACTCAATATTTAAACCATATTAAATATTTAAAATTAACCGACCAAAATCTGGGTCGTTACATTCTTCCCCTCTTAAAAGAATTTCGTCCCCAAAATTACCAAGGTAGGAAAAATGGTACAAACCTATTACTTTTCAAAATCTCAATTATGTTGAAACTCAACTCTTCATATTCCTATGACTTTAATTCCAACCAAAACTTTTGGTTTCCATTCATATGCATTCTAATTCATTCAAATTGATTCTGATTCAATTTATTCACCTTGATTCATTTAACTTGTTTAAGTTAAATTTAAATTTCAGAATTCAAATACCTGGGTTTTCATTTCAAATCCTTTGAAATAACATAAATATATACATAGGTTTATAATCTTTTCAAATTCAAAATATTTGAATTTTCCAACTAAACTTGTTTTCTTTCAAACAAATTTTCATCAAATACTTTTCTAAGGTAGCAATCGATCACTTAGAAACTCGAAAATGAACACTGATGATGTCGCGATCATCATCAAAATTATTTCCCAGCCACTGAAGTGAGTTCAGTGCTTTTTCGCTTTTAAAATCCATTCAAAAATGATTTCTATTCAGAAACCCTTTCGAAATAAAACTATTCTATACTTTGGAAATATTTTCCAACTTCCCAGGATTTTAAATTCTAAATTCTGCTTTGAATTCAATTTTAATTCATCTTATTTGTATACATTATTCATATGCAAGTTCTATTTGGTTATATATAACCATTTCAATTTTTATAATCTCGTTGGATTATAATCAACCAACACATCCATATCTTATAATAATTTCAGAAAATTATTCTTTCTATATCAAATTATAGTTTTGGGTAAAATTATTTCATTTACCCATTTTAAAACCATATTATGTCGTATCTTATGTTCAAGTGTTCAAAAATTCCTATCGACTTCGTGGCATCCCATAATTCGATCAGAATTCATAAACCACTCAATAGACTAGCCAACACAACATAAAATAATTTTTATATCAATTAACAAATACATGCTCTCGTATATACACTCAACTCATTCTAGTGTACTACTGACCCTATCTCTAATGCACAACCCCATCAAAGCTTAGGTGTTCGCTCAACCTAAGCTTTGATACCAACTGTAACGACCCGAATTTATGTACCCTTTGAGTTGACTAATAACAACACACGTCCAACCTAAATGACACAGAAATACAAATCATTAGTTGAAAGAAGTTCGAGGATGAGGAATAGAAAGAAAGAAAAGTTTGAATAGAAGAAAAAAAACGAAGAACACAAATCTCATAGCGGAACGAATAAAATATATTAAATAACATAACTTTTGAAATACAAATCAGTAATTGTATATACATACCATTATCAGAGCAAAACATTTACTCCTGGAACAGTTATAAACACCTGTTTCCAGATACAAACATGGTACACAGCGGAATATATGATGGTCTATAGCTAACTGGTGAAGCCTCCTGCTTCAAATTCCTCCAAGTGAATCTGTAAAATCCCAACTACTTGATTGCCCATACAAATTTGGGCACCCAAGAGTTTAGGGAAAACAAAAAAAATAAACTCTGGGTCAGTCATGGGACTAGTGTTGTAACGACCCGGAAATCGGAGCCAATTAAAAAATTTTATTTTGGCAATTTTAGCGAATTTTGAATATTTAAAATAGATTATTTTAAATAATATCGATGAGAAATTTATTATGAATATAATTCGAACGTATATTTATATACGTCGTCGTTAGAATATAAATATTTATTTATATATATAAAAGGAATTGAAAATGGTGCGGTAGTTCGATAATTCGATTTCAAATTTCAAATGAACGTACCAGGTGAAAAATAAACCGGATTTTAGTGAAACCAAAAATATTTGAATCTAATTGATAATATCTTTCCAACGAATCTGAAATATCAAAATTTCATAGCGGGAATCAAAAGATATGTCCAGTTGAAATTTCAGAATAGTCGCTATGGAATTCTAGCCCTTAAAAATGGGAATTTTGCAAACGACCTCGGATTTCGACGAAACCACTTTTGTTGGATCTGTGATGTCAAGTTATTTCTAGATTCCAATTTTCATAATTTTTCGAATCAATAAGTGAGCGTGGCAAAGGAAAATGCATTTGACCAGTTTCAATTGATTTTAATCGACTGGAAAGTGGACATTTTTCAAATGGTCTCAGAATTCGACGAAATTAGGTTTGTTAGGACCGTATGTCAATACAAAGCTAGAAAATATTTTTCTGGAATTTTTCGAGTTAGTATGTGGCTCCGGTAAATTGAAATGCACGTTCAAATTCAATATATAGAGTTATATTTTGATTTTAATGAAAACTGATCGAAACGATCGAATCAACTTACGATACATATCCCATTGTGTTCGGAATGGGGGTAAATAGCTTGGGACGATAGGCGGTGGGTCTCGTTTCGAGGTCGAAATTAAAAGTTGCTTTTTGAAAGTAAATAATTAAATAAATATATTTTTATATAAGGCCCCTTTATTCTCTCAGAACGAAGTCAAACGAAATAAAAAAACAAAAGGGGGGCGGAACCCTATATCGCGCGTCGTCTTCCACTGCATCGCGCCTCCCATCACCTCGCTGGAGCCTCCCCTACAGCCGCCACCCCTCTCTACAGCCCTCCCTTCTTCGATTCCCTCTCCCCCTCTTATGACCAAACCCGTAGCCCCCCCAACAGTCAAGACCCGGACGCGAAGCCCCAACGCGCCACCGGCGAGCGCCTACCGTCGTCACCCCAGGCCAGCCAACCCGCCTCCGAACAACCACCACCTCCGGCGAAGCAACCCACCCCCTTCCTCTCGTTTTACTGTAAGCCCTTGTTTTTTTAGTACTTTACTTTGTTTTAAATGACATGTTTATATATATATATATATATATATATATATATATATATATATAGTTTTTAAAAACTGAAAATATATGATTTCTTTTGGGGATTAAAGTTATGGTTTTAGGAATTTATTGATTATCAAGGTTTGTAAGTAAGAAGCTTTATAAAAAAATATAATTTTTATATTAGTAGAAGATTAAAAATATGATTTTTATATTGTAGAAATAATAAAAATATAATTTTTATATTAGTAGAAGATTAAAAATATGATTTTTATATTGTAGAAATAATAAAAATATAATTTTTATATTAGTAGAAGATTAAAAATATGATTTTTATATTGTACAAATAATAAAAATATAATTTTTATATTAGTAGAAGATTAAAAATATGATTTTTATGTAGAAATAATAAAAATATAATTTTTATATTAGTAGAAGATTAAAATATGATTTTTATATTGTAGAAATAATAAAAATATAATTTTTATATTATAGAAGTAGTAAAATTTTGATCTTTATATAAGGAATAGTAATATAAAAATACAATTTTTAGTTGGAATAAAAATATGATTTTTATTCTATATATAGCGATGTAAAATTTTGGTTTTTATATATGGAATAGAAAAGGGAATATAGTCTTTGTTTACTTAGCGAAATAAAATTATATATAGCGATATTAAAAATATGATTTTTAATATAAATTTCATGAAAACAGATCGCATTGACATTACAGGAAAATCCGAACGGTTCAGGAATTCAGAAAGCAAAGCACGGCAGAGTGGAACCCTTTGTGAGAACTTCTCACTTTTGATTTAAATTTTCTAGTTAAAATATATACTAGGATGCAGACGGTGTTTAGTAGCACCCGACACCCGTCGTCCACAGACCATGGACGGCTTGTATGCTTGTTTGTTGGATTTTGAGGTGTAGTTGATTGTGTGATGTGATGTGAAATGAAATAAAATATTTATATAGTTAAAATATTTTATAGTTGAAAGTAGAATTTTTAACGTGCATTTAAAATAAATTAATATAAACAAACCGAACGATTTGTTTATCTACACACATTTGACTAATATTGATTAGGACGATAAATTTTACACATCGCCAAACTGCACAAATAAAATCTGTGTTTGATTGTTTGAAACCCCACACGGGTATTGGGATGATATATGACATACACTAATCCCAATAATTAGTTGTATGTCGATCGATTGATTGACAGACTGTTATAAGCATTAAATATTTATATTTGATGCTTGTACAGTGTAGAACGCACTTTGGATGATGGTTGATAATCTATCATTGCTGTTATATATGTGTGTTTTAGAAAATCCATATAATTAACATTATATGGTAATTGATTGGGCCTCATTCCATATTTAAAAAAGAAATATTTAAATAGAATATTTGAAAAAGAATATTTGAATAGAAATATTTGAGTAGAAATATTTGAGATAGAATATTTGAATATAGTAACATATGAAGCCGTGTTGATTAGATTGACGCCATTTTGACGTAAACGATATTTATATCGATTGTATTCGTTTTATAAGGAATATTGAAAAGTGATTTCAAAATCGAATATTTTAAATTGAAATTCGAACCGAATTGAAATGAATTAGAATTCGAATTGAATTGAAAATAAAATGAATTCGAATTGAAATTGAATTAAATTGAATTTGAATAGAAAACGAATTCGAATTGAAATAAATAGAAATGAATTTGAATACAAATTGAATAGAATTGAATTCGAATTGAAATTGAATATAAACGAATTCAAACTGAAATTGAATTAAAAATCGATTTGAATTGAAATCAATTTGAAATGAATTTTAAACGAATTTATAAGGAAAAATTCAATTTTGATTTGAATTTGAAATGAAGTTGAAATCGTTTCGAAAATGAATTTAAAACGATTTACAAAATACGATTTAAAAGGAAATCGACGAAGTATATATTATATATATTAAATATATAATATAATGGCCTGAATAGAACGCGCCGCACCGCGGCAGTTCGCGAATTTCGACCATTGACTTCGAATGGATATTGCGGGAGATCCGACCATCGGATTCTCCTAAAACCGGAACCGTTGGGTTCGTATCGAAAAGAGCTTTCTAACAAATATTAGAAATTAGAAATCTAATGGTTGGATTTAGAATTATGTCCAAATCAAATTTGGAAAAGGTCGCTATAAGTGCAGTTCGATGGCCGTTGATGGAAATCGACTGTATGGGCCTTGATAAAATTATTAAAAATATCAATAATTTGTGTAAAATCATAAGAAATGATTTGGGAAGAATTGGGTTGAAAAACTCCATATTTGAAAAGATAAAAATAGATTTTTATCAAAATGAACTAGTTTTGAACTACAATTAAAATTCTATTTATTTTTAAATAAATAAATTGGATTTGAAAAGGGTTTTAAAAGTAACCAGAATTTCCAATAATTGAATTGGAATGGATTTGAATCGAAATTGTCTTTGGAATATTTCGATGTGGTATTTCGTGATTATACAGATAGCGTTATGGAAATTTGAAAGATATATTAATATCGTTATTTCTAATACGATATTTGTTGGTCGTAGAATTTGATATTGAATATAAGCTGATATATTTTCTATTCAGAGCCTTGTATTTAATATCAAATGTGATTTGGGTTTGTCGTGAATGGTGTCTTCATTAACACTGTTCTTAATCCCAGTTGAGAAAAAGATTAAATCTTTTTATTTAGATTTAATGAAGTGTACCAATTAAATAATATTTAATTGGAATTGAATTGGTATTGATTTTTGGGTTTATCGTGAACATTGTTTTAAATAACACTTGTTCTTTAACCCGATAATTAATAGAATGTGATTTTGGGTTGTCGTGAACGGTATCTTCAATAATACTGTTCTTAGACCCAAAGGAGTTAAGAAATTCAGAAACTAATTGGAGATTAGTTAAGTTGAATGGTTCCTGGGGTATTGATCTGATGTTGGTTTCGGCCTTCGGGGTTAATACTTAGGGAATTGCTCACTAGCTAATTTACGGTTGGGGACTGATTGAAATGTGATGTAATTTTGGGGTTTATCGTGAACCGTGTTTTAAATGACACTGATTCTTTAACCCAGTTAAAGATTAAAACTAAGTGGAGTTTTAATGAATCTTTAATTAGATTGAAAAGATCGAGAATGGAGTATCACCAGTTTTACTCCAGGAGATAGTTAAATCTTTAATTATATTTGAACGTGAAATGGTAATTGAATTTACCGATAACACCTTGGTGTTAGATATGAAGTATAACCAGTTTTACTTCATGGGATGAATAGATTGGGGATGGGGAAATAAAATAAATGATCACTTCGGTATGGTTCGCTAATCCCGACTAGTTTGAGTCGATATTCAAAGGTAGATTAAAGAATAAATTTAAAGGATTTATCTTTGATAAAATTAATGGGAACCTTTCCCTAAGAATGTGAAATTTAGAAACTAACTGTCGGTTAGCTAAACAGAATGGTTTTCTGGATATTGATCTGATGTTGGTTTCGGCCTTCGGGGTTAGTATTTGGGGAATTATTCTCTTGATTAATTTACGGTTAGTGACCGATGAATTGGAATGAGGCACATGTTGTGTTTGTGTAACACTTGTTTATTATATATGCGGGTTATTCGGAAAGACCGGGTTTATCCCATTCCGAATAACTGATTCGACGATAAGTCGAAGATGAAGACGATGGTTAAAGACCGGAGGTCTTCACGTTGTTTGGATAATTACTGACGATATTGATTGGGCCGTACACCCAAGAGGAGGGAATCAGTTGGTGATCGTCCAGACGTACTTGGAGATCGATGGATATGCGGGGTACTAGGTGCCTCCGGTTTCGTTCAGACCCAGAACGGACTTGTAAATGGACTGTGTGTCTGACATCGGATTTCATTCTGTGTGACTGATATCGGTTGCATATAGTGGTTTTCCTGTGTGGCATGCTAAGATGCAAATGAGAAAGGCTTCTGTTGAAAAGCAAAGTCTTGTGGTGGATGATCAAAGCACGGCCTGTGTGGCGTAGCTTTGTGTAACGTTGATTCGCGAGCATCACACCCCGGTGGTGAACCAGAAGCGGGAGAGGACATCAGGTAGGACATGCGTTTCTTTCTAGTTAGAAGTGGCGTCAGTGGTTTTACACGCCCTGACGATTTTGACTTATGTGGCTGTTGCTGTTGCGAGGCGCCTCGGTTTGATCGGATGATCCGGGTCCGATGGAGTCATTTGTTGGCTCATTTACGCCCCATAGGGCGGAGAGACGTATTGTTCAGGCATAATAATCTACATCGGTTGACCGGCCCTGACGATCCAAGGCTTACCTGCGCGCTTGCCTGAGACATGGGCTAGATTGTCTCGAATCGGTAGAGGACGATCCCTGGCCTCGGTTCACAGACGGAAATCCAATTTACAATACATGATAATTCGGTTTTAGTTGTAATCCTATATATGGCGACATAGTGGGATGGGGCACTCATGTCGTCTATGATTGATACTTATAATTTGAAGTTGTTTTATACACTATACACTTATTATTGTATCAAAAGATTTGTTTAAATGTATCAAGCATTCTTGGCTATTATAAGGTAAAACCCTATCCCCCGGCTTGCGTTGCATTGTGTGATAGGACCTGGGTCTTATAATAGCTTCATTTTACTTTATTTAGCATTGCGCTGTTATTTTATGCACTGGTGTTCTTGGGAGGAAACCCGTACCGTGTTATACGGCGTGGTCCCTTGATTTACCTAACTTTAAAATAAAGATTAATAACTGTTTTAGTTCTCACACCAGTCACATGACTGACCTGGAGTTTATTGTTTTAACCTAAACTCTGGGTGCCCCTATTTTCCGCGCGGGTAGCTAGTAGTTTTGGTTTTGCAGATTTATATTCACAGGATCCTGGTTTACAGCTGGAACAATATCCGTAAAGCTTTGTATCCGCATATCTCTTCTAGTTGTGTATTGTATTATTTTCCGCTACTATGTAATGTATTGTAATCTCTGATATTTTTCTGTGTAATATTTATTCATTTATACTCTGTATATTCTTGTACCTGATAGAATTGTTGTAATATATAATGAAATGTTCTTCCGTTTGCGTTCTGTTGTGGCTTGTTCTCAACTCAATCCGTGCTTTCTGTACCGGGGAAGTTCGGGTCGTTTCAGTGTGAGTAAACTCCAACCATTTGATTAACTTTCAAAATCCTTTCGAAAGAAAGGATAATAGTAAGACTATCCCACACATAAACATGGACAGTTTTTACCTTACAATAACCCAAAACACATTGATACGAAAATCCAGTTATATTATAATAGTGTCTAAATCAAATAAATAACAATCTAGCGGAACGTTTGCATCTCACGCTCCATATATAATATAAAATCAAAAACCGCAGGGCGCTTATTGGAGATTGGATTCCGACTATGACAACGTATGGAACCACCTGCCGATAGTGTATCTCTAAAGGGGAATACACTGGGTTCATAAAAGAACATCTTACAACCCGGCCCACACATGACCAACCACTCATTTCACTTGAGTGTATCGAATGTATATCACCAACGGTTGGGATCGGCAACCGTTTCCCGAATGGGATAACATCGATAGATTACAAAAGCAAATGGAATTTCTCTAGATTGGTGATTATACACCCTAATGGGAGCGACCCACATAGCCATGCTACCTGCCCGATTTTTTTCATTTCCCGGTTGTTGAGGCCTGAGGCTACGATTTCTTATCATTTATTGATAGCACAATCACTTTGAATGCCACATTGTCAGATCCGTTAATCACTAATTGATTTGCACAAATATATTCTGGATATTATGTTAAAGAATAAATCCTCTGCCACCATATATATTTATACAAACCAACTTATTCAATCATTGGAAATACTTTGTTAGACGTCGATATACGCTCGTTTTGGGATTGAACGAAACCGAAGGCACAATTTCTATTAATAGAAAAAGTCCTTGCTCTTTACTTCGTCTTTGATTATCTTCATATAATCTGATTCACAATGCTACTGCCAATACGGAGGGGTTCACGGATAATAATCCAACCGGTCTCTCCATATTGACAACGATATTGGCAAACACTTCGATAGTCGGTTATCTAACTATCGAAGAAAACAAACATTCATTCAAAGCTTCAAACTAATCACTGGGCCATTTAATTGATATTTCATTAATTGAAACTCTTCTCCATTTCCTTATCCTTATTCATTAACACGATATTTTCGATAATCATCTTGGCTTCTTAAGTTATTTGGAAAACATTTCCGCATATCGCCTACTTTTTTTCCATACTTAGAAGATATTTTTCTATTTATAATTGGAGAACATACCAATTTGTAAAAACCCGTAACTTACCCGTAAAGGAAAGTGTCGGATAGTTCGAGAACAAGCCACAACAGAACGCAGACGGAAAAACATTTCATTGTATATTACAACAATGCATCAGAACACAAGAATATACAGAGTATAAATGAATATTACACAGAAATATCAGAGATTTAAATTACATTTAAATACATAGCAGCGGAAAATAATACAATACACAACTGAAGGAGATATACGGATACAAAGCTTTCCGGATATCGTTCCAGCTGTAAACCAGGATCCTGTGAATATAAATCTGCAAAACCAAAACTACTAGCTGCCCGTGTCAAAATAGGGGCACCCAGAGTTTAGGTCAAAACAATAAACTCCAGGTCAGTCATGGGACTGGTGTGAGAACTAAAAACAGTTATTATTCTTTATTTTTAATGTTAGGTAAATCAAGGGACCACGCCGTATAACACGGAACGGGTTTCCTCCCAAGAATACCAGTGCATAAAACAAACAGCGCAATGCTAAATAAAGAAAAATGAAGCTGTTATAAGACCCAGGTCCCATCACACAATGCAACGCAGCCGAGGATAGGGTTTTCCCTTATAACAACCAAAGAATGCTTGATACGGTTAAAACAAATCGTTTGATACTATTATAAGTGCATAGCGCATAAAAAAACTTCAAATCATAAGTATCAATCATAGGCGGCATGAGTGCCCCATCCCACTATGTCGCCATACTAGGCTCTACAAATAAAACCGCAAATGTCACGTATTTGGGAATTGGATTTCCGTCTATGAACCGAGGCAAAAGATAGTCCTCGACCGATTCGAGACGCTCTAGCCCGCCCCTCAAGCAAGCGCGCAGGCAAGCCTTTAGATCGTCAGGGCCGGTCCACCGATGTGGATTATTATGCCTGAACACTACGTTTCCCCATCCTATGGGGTGTAAGTCTGGTTCGTCTGCCGACCAGAATGCATCGGCCGAAGCCGATATAACCGAGGCGCCTCGCAACAGCAACAACCACATAAGTCAAACTCGTCAGGGCGTGTAAAACCACTGACGCCACTTCTAGCTAGAAAGAAACGCAAGTCCTCCCTGAGGTCCGTCTCCCGTTTTTGGTTCATACCGGGTGTGAAACTCGCGAAGTAAACGTTACACAAAGCTACGCCACAAAGGCCGTGCTTCGATCATCAACCACAAGACTTTGCTTTTCAACAGAAGCCTTGATCATTCGTCACTTAGGCATGCCACACAGGCAACTAACTCCATGCGTTTGATATCCATCAATATATAACCCCTGAGCTCGTACGTCTCAGAAAAGGGCGTTAAGCAAGAGAATAAATTCTCCGCCGCCAAACAGATATATATTTAATAGAGATCAATCACACGGACTAAAATCCAATGTCAGACACACAGTCCATTTACAAGTCCGTTCTGGGGCTGAACGAAACCGGAGGCACCTAGTACCCCGCATATCCATCGATCTCCAAGTACGTCTGGACGATCACCAACTGTTTCCATCTTCTTGGGTGTACAGCCCAATCAAGATCATCAGTAATCACCCAAACGACGTGAAGACTTCCGGTCTTCGACCACCGTCTTCATCTTCGACTTATCGTCGTATCAGTTATTCAGAATGGGATAAACCCGGTCTTTCCGAATAACTCGCGTATATTTTAAATAAGTGTTACACAAACACAACATACGCCTCATTCCAATTCATCAGTCACTAACCGTAAATTAATCAAGAGAATAATTCCCCAAATATTAACCCCGAAGGCCGAAACCAACATCAGATCAATATCCAGGAAACCATTCCGCTTAGCTAACCGACAGTTAATTTCTGAATTTCACATTCATAGGGAAGGGTTCCCATTAATTTTATCCAAGATAAATTTCTTGAATTTATTCTTTAATCTATTTTTGAATATCAATTCAAACTAGTCGGGATTAGCGAACCTTACCGAAGTAATCATTTGTTTTAATTTCCCAATCCCAACCTATTCATCCCACGAAGTAAAACTGGTAATACTTCATATCTAACACCACGGTGTTATCGGTAAATTCAATTACCATTTCACGTTTTAAATCTAATTAAAGATTTAACTATCGCCTGGAGCAAAACTGGTGATACTCCATTCTCGATCATTTCAATCTAATTAAAGATTCATTGAAACTCCACTTAGTTTTAATCGTTAACTGGGTTAAAGAATCAGTGTTATTTAAAACACGGTTCACGATAAACCCAAAACCACATTCCATTAATTATCGGATTAAAGAACGAGTGTTATTTAAGACACTGTCCACAATAAATCCAAAAATCAATATCAATTCAATTTCAATTAAATATTATTTAATTGATACACTTTATTAAATCTAAATAAAAAGATTTAATCTTTTCTCAACTGGGTTCAAGAACAGTGTTAGTGAAGACACCATTCACGACAAACCCAAATCACATTTGATATTCAATACAAGGCTTTGAATAGAAAATATATCGGCTTATATTCAATATCAAATTCTACGATTAACAAATGTCGTATTGGAAATAACGATATAAATATATATCTTTCAAATTTCCATAATAACATCTGTATAATCACGAATTCCAACATCGAAATATTCCGAAGACAATTTCGATTCAAATTCATTCCAATGCAATCATTGGAAATTCTGGTTATTTTTAAAACCCTTTTTCAAATTCAATTTATTTATTTAAAAATAAATAGAATTATAATTCTAGTTCAAAACTAGTTTACTTTGATAAAAATCTATTTTTATCTTTTCAAATATGGATTTTTTCGTCCCAATTCTTTCTAAATCATTTCTTATGATTTTACACAAATTATTACTATTTTTAATAATTTTATCAAGGCCCGTACAGTCGATTTCCATCAACGGCCATCGAACTGCACTTATAGCGACCTTTTTCAAATTTTATTTGGACATAATTCCAAATCCAACCGTTAGATTTCAAATTTCTAATATTCGTTAGAAAGCTCTTTTCGATACGAACCCAACGGTTCCGGTTTTAGGAGAATCCGACGGTCGGATCTCCCGTAATGTCCGTTTGAAATAAATGGTCGAAATTCACGAACTGCCGCGGCGCGGCGCGTTCTATTCAGGCCATTATATTATATATATAATATATATAATATATATTTCATCGGTTTCTATTTAAAATGAATTTTATAAATAGTTTTGAATTCGTTAAAACAATTTCAACTCCCATTTCAATCCAAAGCAAAAATTGAATCCTTCTTTATAAATTCGTTTTAAAATTCATTTCTATTCAATTCAAATTTCAATTCAATTTGAATTCATTTCGATTTGCTTTCAATTCGATTCGAATTCGTTTTCAATTCGATTCAATTCAAATTCGTTTTCTATTCGATTCAATTCAGATTCGTTTTCTATTTGATTCAATTCAAATTCGTTTTCTATTTGAATCGAATTCATTTCGAAATTGTTTTATAATCAATTCATTTCGAAATCATTTTCAATTCATTTCATTTCGAAATCGTTTTCAATTCATTTCATTTCGAAATCGTTTTCAATTCATTTCATTTCGAAATATTTCAATTCATTTCATTTCGAAATACTTGATTTCAAAATTACTTTTCAATATTCATTTCAAAATGAATAAAATCGATAGAAATATCGTTCACGTCAAAATGGCGCATCTCTTATCAACACGGCTTCATATATTCCTTTATTCTATTCAACAAATGAATATTTATTTTTGTCAACACACGACTAATCTCAACGAATGAGTACTGTCCACGTGTGACTATTTTTGTTAAATTATTTCGTTCAACACATGACTAATCTCAACGAACGAGTACAGTCAACACATGAACTTTTATTTTATAGTGATAAAGATATAAATTTTATTATTCAAATATTTCGTTCAACACATGACTAATCTCAACGGATGAGTACTGTCAACACATGAACCTTTATTTTATAATATTCTTTATTTTTCAAATTGGAATGAGGCCCAATCAATTACCATATAATGTTAATTATATGGATTTTCATACATCACATGTACATAATAGCATTGAAAAATAATCAACCATCAACCAAAGTGCACTACACTGTATAAGTATCAAATATAAATATCTAACGCTTATAACAGCCTGTCAATCGATCGATCGACATATTTAATCAATCAGGATGAGTGAACTTCAAATTTCATCCCAACACCCGTGTGGGGTTTCAAACAATCAAACACAGATTTTATTTGTGCAGTTGGGCGATGTGTAAAATTTATCGACCCGATCAATGTCATTCAAATTAGTGTATATAAACAAATCGGCCGATTTGTTTATAAAGATTCATTTATTCATATTCACGTTAAAATTTCTATTTTTAACGATAAAACATTTTATTCCAACACATGAATTTCTATTATTCATTTACACAATAAAATGATATTTTTATTTTTCTAACTCATTTTAGAAAATTTCGGCGGCATAACGACACGATACTAGAAACGGGATGAGGCCTAGCCTTATCCCCGGTCTAGTGAAGGCCCACGCCATTCACACATCAATCAAATCACCAAACAACCAAATTCAAGTCAAATCATCTAACTAATTTATGCAACCAAACAAACAAGTCCATGGTCTGTGGACGATTGTGTCGGGTGCTACTAAGCACCGTCTGCATCCTAGTATATATATATATATAACTAGAAAAATTAAATTGAAAGGTGAGAAGTTCTCACCGATAGCTATCCCGATTCCACGACTCTTCTAATGTAGAAGTCTTCGTCATTCTCGCCTTTTGTCGCTTTCGTTGCACGTATTCACTACATATGTAAAAATCACATTTTTACTTTGCTATTCAATATAGAAAAAAAATCAAATTTTTACTTCGCTATTCAATATATAAAAATCGAATTTTTACTTCGATGTTCAATATATAAAAATCATATTTTTACTATGCTATTCAATAGATAAAATTCTATTTTTACACCGCTATTCTCTATATAAAGATTTCGTCTTTTCAAATATAAAGATTTCGCCTTTTCAAATATAAAGATTTCACCTTTTCAAATATAATAAAAATTCGATCTTTCTACTATTCAAATTTTGAACTTTCCTTTGTTAAAGGTTCAAACTTTCCTATTTTAAAAATTCAAACTTTAACATCGTAATAATCAAATCCTTTATCCCATAAAAAAAATCATAACTTCAAACCCCTAAAAATCAGATCTTTATCACACTAAAAATCGAATCTTTATAAATTAAAAATCAATTCTTTTTAACTCTTTTTATATAATAAAAATAAACTGATTTTTTTTCCTATGCTATAAAATAGAAAAACTGATTTTCTATATAATAAAAATCAGAATTCAGACCCTGCTTTTTATTTAAATAAACTAGGAAGGAAAAACTCACATAATTAGGGTCTCGAGTGGTCTGAAACGTGGTGGCTCGACTGGAGGACTACGGGGGGAGCAAGAAGCGACGCAGCAGGTTCAGAAGGGGGGGGGTCGAGTTTGGGGCATCGGAGAAAAGGGGAAGTCTCCGGAGGGGGTGCGGGTCTGGGGAATGCGGTGGAGGTCTCGTGGCGGCGGGAGTTGCTAGGGTTCAGGTGGGTTTGGGTTGCGATGGTTTTGGGAAGCGTGGGACTCGAAGAACGAAGGGGAGGAGAAGAAGGGGACGGAGAGGAAGTGGAGGAGGGGGGTGCTGCGCTTGGCGCGGCAGCGCCAGGAGGCTGGGTGGCGGCCTCCCTGGTGGAGCGATTCGTCTTTCTTTTTTTTCTTTTCGTTTTTCTGAATTGAAAATAGGGGGGCCAGAGTATAAGGAAAGGAGAAGGAGGGGAGTTTTTAATTTAATTATTTAATTATTTAATTTTCCACCAAAAAGCAACTTTTATTTTTAACTTCAAAACGAAGCCCACCGCCTGTCGTCCATAGCGTTTAACCCCCATTCCGAACATAATGGGATATGTATCGTAGGTTGATTCGATCGTTACAATCAATTTCCGTTAAATTTACATTTAAATCACTATATTGAATTTTAAACGTACATTTCAAATTACCGGGGTCACATACGAACTTTAAAAATTCCAGAAAAATATTTTCTAGCTTCGTATTGACGATACGGTCCTAACAAAACTAGTTTCGTCGAATTCTGAGACCGTTGGAAAAATGGCCATTTTCCAGTCAATTAAAATCAACTGAAACTGGTCAAACGCGTTTTCCTTTGCCACACTCACATATTGATTCGAAAAATTACCAAATTTAAAATCTAGCAATAATTTGACATCACGGATCCAACAAAATTGGTTTTGTCGAAATCCGAGGTCGTTTGCAAAATGTCTATTTTTAAGGGCCTGAATTCCATAGCGACTATTTAGAATTTTCAACTGGACATATCTTTTGATTCCCGCTATGAAATTTCGATTTTTCAGATTCGTTGGAAAGGTATTATCAATTAGATCCTATCATTTTTGGTTTCGCTAAAATCCGAATTGTTTTGCACCCGGTACATTCAATTGAAGTTTGAAATCGAATTATCGAACTACCGCGCTATTTTCAATTCTATTTATAATTATATATAAATATTTATATTCTAACGACGGCGTATATAATATGTACGTTCTAAACATATTCAAAATAAATTTCCTCATCAATTTTATTTAAAATAATTCATTTTAAATATTCAAACTTCGCTAAAATTGCCAAAATAAAAATTTTAAACTGGCCCAGATTTTCCGGGTTATTACAATCTCCCCCACTTAAAACTTTTCGTCCCCGAAAAGGAACAAAGTCGAAAGTGGTTTGATTAATCAACTCTACGTTCGATTTGGCTTCCATTCTCCAACTTTTCAGTTTCTGAGAATTTTCAAATTTTCAAAAATTTGGCTAACACCCTAAATTTTCGAAAAATTTCGCCATAACCTCCCCTGCACCGGGAGCATCGAGGAATTTCAAATAGCTTCCCCGGTCCTTCTAATCTCAAAAAGAAAAACAAAAAGCCAAGCGGCTAGCCAATAGGCTCATAAAATCATCATCACCCAAACAAAACAGTAAATTATGTAGTAAACATGTACTATTTGTCGGGAAAACAAATTTTATTCTTTGGCTCTAGCCTCCTTGCTATGACCTGTTCAATGATATACATGTATATGCAAGCAAATGCAACTAATTTTCAATACAATTCAATATTTGGTTCAATTAGGCAAAATGGTTAAAAATTAGCAAACAAATAAACAAACAACACAAACATCAATCAATTAGTGAATTAGAGTTTCAAATTCATAATTTTGATACATATACAAAAAATCATGTTTTTGATGCCAATTCACAACAATGTGTTTTAACTATATAAGTTTTGGTTCTCACACCAGTCTGATGCAAATATATAGATATCACACCTTCGAAACACGAACATAAATATTGATGATGCGATCGCTATCATCAATATCATCTCCGAGCGACTAGAGTGTAACCCTATATCTATTCAGTATATTAAAACTTCGAATATACGTTCATGACGCGTATATACAAAACCTTTATATACTAGATTGTCCATATTCAATACAAATAAAATATTCAAATATGTATAAAATGATTTAAATTTTCAAAACAAAATTGTTTTCATTTGGAAAATATACTCTTCACACTCGTTCTAGGATACTACTGATCCTATCTCTAACGAGTCATTCTAATTGGATATTACTAATCCAATATCTGATGAATTCTTTCGTATGGATCTAATGTGTCTTGTTCTCGAGCTCTGTAAACCAAAGCTCTGATACCAACTGTAAAAACCCGTAACTTACCCGTAAAGGAAAGTGTCGGATAGTTCGAGAACAAGCCACAACAGAACGCAGACGGAAAAACATTTCATTGTATATTACAACAATGCATCAAAACACAAGAATATACAGAGTATAAATGAATATTACACAGAAATATCAGAGATTTAAATTACATTTAAATACATAGCAGCGGAAAATAATACAATACACAACTGAAGGAGATATACGGATACAAAGCTTTCCGGATATCGTTCCAGCTGTAAACCCGGATCCTGTGAATATAAATCTGCAAAACCAAAACTACTAGCTGCCCGTGTCAAAATAGGGGCACCCAGAGTTTAGGTCAAAACAATAAACTCCAGGTCAGTCATGGGACTGGTGTGAGAACTAAAAACAGTTATTATTCTTTATTTTTAATGTTAGGTAAATCAAGGGACCACGCCGTATAACACGGAACGGGTTTCCTCCCAAGAATACCAGTGCATAAAACAAACAGCGCAATGCTAAATAAAGAAAAATGAAGCTGTTATAAGACCCAGGTCCCATCACACAATGCAACGCAGCCGAGGATAGGGTTTTCCCTTATAACAGCCAAAGAATGCTTGATACGGTTAAAACAAATCGTTTGAAACTATTATAAGTGCATAGTGCATAAAAAAACTTCAAATCATAAGTATCAATCATAGGCGGCATGAGTGCCCCATCCCACTATGTCGCCATACTAGGCTCTACAAATAAAACCGCAAATGTCACGTATTTGGGAATTGGATTTCCGTCTATGAGCCGAGGCAAAAGATAGTCCTCAACCGATTCGAGACGCTCTAGCCCTCCCCTCAGGCAAGCGCGCAAGCAAGCCTTTAGATCGTCAGGGCCGGTCCACCGATGTGGATTATTATGCCTGAACACTACGTTTCCCCACCCTATGGGGTGTAAGTCTGGTCCGTCTGCCGACCAGAATGCATCGGCCGAAACCGATATAACCGAGGCGCCTCGCAATAGCAACAACCACATAAGTCAAACTCGTCAGGGCGTGTAAAACCACTGACGCCACTTCTAGCTAGAAAGAAACG
Organism: Allium sativum; assembly: GCA_030737875.1. NCBI lineage: Eukaryota > Viridiplantae > Streptophyta > Magnoliopsida > Asparagales > Amaryllidaceae > Allium > Allium sativum. Next base: position 5,757,001 of record CM060926.1, on the reverse strand, counting down.
CAAGTCCTCCCTGAGGTCCGTCTCCCGTTTTTGGTTCATACCGGGTGTGAAACTCGCGAAGTAAACGTTACACAAAGCTACGCCACAAAGGCCGTGCTTCGATCATCAACCACAAGACTTTGCTTTTCAACAGAAGCCTTGATCATTTGTCACTTAGGCATGCCACATAGGCAATTCACTCCATGCGTTTGATATCCATCAATATATAACCCCTGAGCTCGTACGTCTCAGAGAAGGGCGTTAAGCAAGAGAATAAATTCTCCGCCGCCAAACAGATATATATTTAATAGAGATCAATCACACGGACTAAAATCCAATGTCAGACACACAGTCCATTTACAAGTCCGTTCTAGGGCTGAACGAAACCGGAGGAACCTAGTACCCCGCATATCCATCGATCTCCAAGTACGTCTGGACGATCACCAACTGTTTCCATCTTCTTGGGTGTACAGCCCAATCAAGATCATCAGTAATCACCCAAACGACATGAAGACTTCCGGTCTTCGACCACCGTCTTCATCTTCGACTTATCGTCTTATCAGTTATTCAGAATGGGATAAACCCGGTCTTTCCGAATAACTCGCGTATATTTTAAATAAGTGTTACACAAACACAACATACGCCTCATTCCAATTCATCAGTCACTAACCGTAAATTAATCAAGAGAATAATTCCCCAAATATTAACCCCGAAGGCCGAAACCAACATCAGATCAATATCCAGGAAACCATTCCGCTTAGCTAACCGACAGTTAATTTCTGAATTTCACATTCATAGGGAAGGGTTCCCATTAATTTTATCCAAGATAAATTTCTTGAATTTATTCTTTAATCTATTTTTGAATATCAATTCAAACTAGTCGGGATTAGCGAACCTTACCGAAGTAATCATTTGTTTTAATTTCCCAATCCCAACCTATTCATCCCACGAAGTAAAACTGGTAATACTTCATATCTAACACCACGGTGTTATCGGTAAATTCAATTACCATTTCACGTTTTAAATCTAATTAAAGATTTAACTATCGCCTGGAGCAAAACTGGTGATACTCCATTCTCGATCATTTCAATCTAATTAAAGATTCATTAAAACTCCACTTAGTTTTAATCGTTAACTGGGTTAAAGAATCAGTGTCATTTAAAACACGGTTCACGATAAACCCAAAACCACATTCCATTAATTATCGGATTAAAGAACGAGTGTTATTTAAGACACTGTCCACGATAAATCCAAAAATCAATATCAATTCAATTTCAATTAAATATTATTTAATTGGTACACTTTATTAAATCTAAATAAAAAGATTTAATCTTTTCTCAACTGGGTTCAAGAACAGTGTTAGTGAAGACACCATTCACGACAAACCCAAATCACATTTGATATTCAATACAAGGCTTTGAATAGAAAATATATCGGCTTATATTCAATATCAAATTCTACGATTAACAAATGTAGTATTGGAAATAACGATATAAATATATATCTTTCAAATTTCCATAATAACATCTGTATAATCACGAATTCCAACATCGAAATATTCCGAAGACAATTTCGATTCAAATTCATTCCAATGCAATCATTGGAAATTCTGGTTATTTTTAAAACCCTTTTTCAAATTCAATTTATTTATTTAAAAATAAATAGAATTATAATTCTAGTTCAAAACTAGTTTACTTCGATAAAAATCTATTTTATCTTTTCAAATATGGAGTTTTTCATCCCAATTCTTTCTAAATCATTTCTTATGATTTTACACAAATTATTACTATTTTTAATAATTTTATCAAGGCCCGTATAGTCGATTTCCATCAACGGCCATCGAACTGCACTTATAGCGACCTTTTTCAAATTTGATTTGGACATAATTCCAAATCCAACCGTTAGATTTCAAATTTCTAATATTCGTTAGAAAGCTCTTTCCGATACGAACCCAACGGTTCCGGTTTCAGGAGAATCCGATGGTCGGATCTCCCGTAATGTCCGTTTGAAATAAATGGTCGAAATTCATGAACTGCCGCGGCGCGGCGCGTTCTATTCAGGCCATTATATTATATATATATAATATATATAATATATATTTCGTCGATTTCTATTTAAAATGAATTTTATAAATAGTTTTGAATTCGTTTCGAAAACAATTTCAACTCCCATTTCAATCCAAAGCAAAAATTGAATCCTTCTTTATAAATTCGTTTTAAAATTCATTTCTATTCAATTCAAATTTCAATTCAATTTGAATTCATTTCGATTTTCTTTCAATTCGATTCGAATTTGTTTTCAATTCGATTCAATTCAAATTCGTTTTCTATTCGATTCAATTCAAATTCGTTTTCTATTTGATTCAATTCAAATTCGTTTTCTATTTGAATCGAATTCATTTCTAAATTGTTTTATAATCAATTCATTTCGAAATTGTTTTCAATTCATTTCATTTCGAAATCGTTTTCAATTCATTTCATTTCGAAATCGTTTTCAATTCATTTCATTTCGAAATCGTTTTCAATTCATTTCATTTCGAAATATTTCAGTTCATTTCATTTCGAAATATTTGATTTCAAAATTACTTTTCAATATTCATTTCAAAATGAATAAAATCGATAGAAATATCGTTCACGTCAAAATGGCGCATCTCTTATCAACACGGCTTCATATATTCCTTTATTCTATTCAACAAATGAATATTTATTTTTGTCAACACACGACTAATCTCAACGAATGAGTACTTTCCACATGTGACTATTTTTGTTAAATTATTTCGTTCAACACATGACTAATCTCAACGAATGAGTACAGTCAACACATGAACTTTTATTTTATAGTGATAAAGATATAAATTTTATTATTCTAATATTTCGTTCAACACATGACTAATCTCAACGGATGAGTACTGTCAACACATGAACCTTTATTTTATAATATTCTTTATTTTTCAAATTGGAATGAGGCCCAATCAATTACCATATAATGTTAATTATATGGATTTTCATACATCACATGTACATAATAGCATTGAAAAATAATCAACCATCAACCAAAGTGCACTACACTGTATAAGCATCAAATATAAATATCTAACGCTTATAACAGCCTGTCAATCAATCGATCGACATATTTAATCAATCAGGATGAGTGAACTTCAAATTTCATCCCAACACCTGTGTGGGGTTTCAAACAATCAAACACAGATTTTATTTGTGCAGTTGGGCGATGTGTAAAATTTATCGACTCGATCAATGTCATTCAAATTAGTGTATATAAACAAATCGGCCGATTTGTTTATAAAGATTCATTTATTCATATTCACGTTAAAATTTCTATTTTTAACGATAAAACATTTTATTCCAACACATGAATTTCTATTATTCATTTACACAATAAAATGATATTTTTATTTTTCTAACTCATTTTAGAAAATTTCGGCGGCATAACGGCACGATACTAGAAACGGGACGAGGCCTAGCCTTATCCTCGGTCTAGTGAAGGCCCACGCCATTCACACATCAATCAAATCACCAAACAACCAAATTCAAGTCAAATCATCTAACTAATTTATGCAACCAAACAAACAAGTCCATGGTCTGTGGACGATTGTGTCGGGTGCTACTAAGCACCGTCTGCATCCTAGTATATATATATATATAACTAGAAAAATTAAATTGAAAGGTGAGAAGTTCTCACCGATAGCTATCCCGATTCCACGACTCTTCTAATGTAGAAGTCTTCGTCATTCTCGCCTTTTGTCGCTTTCGTTGCTCGTATTCACTACATATGTAAAAATCACATTTTTACTTTGCTATTCAATATAGAAAAAAAATCGAATTTTTACTTCGCTATTCAATATATAAAAATCGAATTTTTACTTCGATGTTCAATATATAAAAATCATATTTTTACTATGCTATTCAATAGATAAAATTCTATTTTTACACCGCTATTCTCTATATAAAGATTTCGTCTTTTCAAATATAAAGATTTCGCCTTTTCAAATATAAAGATTTCACCTTTTCAAATATAATAAAAATTCGATCTTTCTACTATTCAAATTTTGAACTTTCCTTTGTTAAAGGTTCAAACTTTCCTATTTTAAAAATTCAAACTTTAACATCGTAATAATCAAATCCTTTATCCCATAAAAAAAAATCATAACTTCAAACCCCTAAAAATCAGATCTTTATCACACTAAAAATCGAATCTTTATAAATTAAAAATCAATTCTTTTTAACTCTTTTTATATAATAAAAATAAACTGATTTTTTTTCCTATGCTATAAAATAGAAAAACTGATTTTCTATATAATAAAAATCAGAATTCAGACCCTGCTTTTTATTTAAATAAACTAGGAAGGAAAAACTCACATAATTAGGGCCTCGAGTGGTCTGAAACGTGGTGGCTCGACTGGAGGACTGCGGGGGGAGCAAGAAGCGACGCAGCAGGTTCGGAAGGGGGGGGTCGAGTTTGGGGCATCGGAGAAAAGGGGAAGTCACCGGAGGGGGTGCGGGTCTGGGGAATGCGGTGGAGGTCTCGTGGCGACGGGAATTTCTAGGGTTCAGGTGGGTTTGGGTTGCGATGGTTTTGGGAAGCGTGGGACTCGAAGAACGAAGGGGAGGAGAAGAAGGGGACGGAGAGGAAGTGGAGGAGGGGGGGTGCTACGCTTGGCGCGGCGGCGCCAGGAGGCTGGGCGGCGGCCTCCCTGGTGGAGCGATTCGTCTTTCTTTTTTTTCTTTTTTTGAATTGAAAATAGGGGGGCCAGAGCATAAGGAAAGGAGAAGGAGGGGAGTTTTTAATTTAATTATTTAATTATTTAATTTTCTACCAAAAAGCAACTTTTATTTTTAACTTCAAAACGAGGCCCACCGCCTGTCGTCCATAGCGTTTAACCCCCATTCCGAACACAATGGGATATGCATCGTAGGTTGATTCGATCGTTACAATCAATTTCCGTTAAATTTACATTTAAATCACTATATTGAATTTTAAACGTACATTTCAAATTACCGGGGTCACATACGAACTTTAAAAATTCCAGAAAAATATTTTCTAGCTTCGTATTGACGATACGGTCCTAACAAAACTAGTTTCGTCGAATTCTGAGACCGTTGGAAAAATGGCCATTTTCCAGTCGATTAAAATCAACTGAAACTGGTCAAACGCGTTTTCCTTTGCCACGCTCACATATTGATTCGAAAAATTATGAAATTTAAAATCTAGCAATAATTTGATATCACGGACCCAACAAATGTGGTTTTGTCGAAATCCGAGGTCGTTTGCAAAATGTCTATTTTTAAGGGCCTGAATTCCATAGCGACTATTTAGAATTTTCAACTGGACATATCTTTTGATTCCCGCTATGAAATTTCGATTTTTCAGATTCGTTGGAAAGGTATTATCAATTAGATCCTATCATTTTTGGTTTCGCTAAAATCCGGATTGTTTTGCACCCGGTACATTCAATTGAAGTTTGAAATCGAATTATCGAACTACCGCGCTATTTTCAATTCTATTTATAATTATATATAAATATTTATATTCTAACGACGGCGTATATAATATGTACGTTCTAAACATATTCAAAATAAATTTCCTCGTCAATTTTATTTAAAATAATTCATTTTAAATATTCAAACTTCGCTAAAATTGCCAAAATAAAAATTTTAAACTGGCCCAGATTTTCCGGGTTATTACACAATTACTTATCTCTTCCACGACCATTCATTTATATAATTAGGAAATATTTATTTTTATATTTTCAAAATTCCACTTAATTGGGTTAAAATGAATGTTATGTAAAACATCGCTACAACAACCCAAAATACTACATTCGGCTAAATTTCTTTAAAAATTTCTCTTCGAGACTGAATCTTGCTATTTATCAGCTAATAATGAAATCAATCGAGCTGGGGTATATTTACCTCTCAGACCTTGACTGAAAATATTATTAACTTTAAAACAGACAAGACCGCTAACTCGAATAATCAACACCATATTAAATCAATTTTCCATTTCTAAAACGTATTTACATTTCTCTTTCTATTTTTACCAGATTTAATTATAGATTTCCTTTTTGTTTATAATATTCTATTTTTAAGTTTGTTTCCTTATCGAATTCTATATATATCGATACGTTGATTTCTGACTATCAAATTTTCTTTAAAATATTCTAACTCCTTAAATTTCCAGAAAAATTCGCCATAACCTCCTTTGTACCAGTCAACAGTTCAAACCTCAACTCGCCTCTCAAGGCCCTTTCCATTCAAAAAGCCAAGTGGCTTGCCGATTCGGCGCATAAAATCTCATATGGAATTTAAACTTGTACCTTTTTGTCGGACACACAAATTATAATCTTCATATACTTCATTCCATACCTATCTAATCCATATACTTCCATTCCTAATTTATTCCAACTCAATCTGGCCATTTAAACTCGATTCGCTAATTTATTCTTTAATCAGCTCGTTTGCTCATTTCATTTTTTTCTATTTGAACATATAACGTTCAAATATATTTTAACTTGCTTGTTACCATTCGAATCCCACTTTCAATTCAAATTCCATATTCAAATTTGAATATGAATTTACATTCCCCTTTTCTGATCCAAAGTTCAATTTCAATTTCAAATTTCATTAATAATTTTTTCTTCAAATTTGTTAATTCAATTCAACAATTAAAAATCTGATTTTTGTTTCAAAAATCAGTTCACTTACTTCACTTAAGTTTGTTCTTATTTTACGGCTCAAATCTGGATTTTGTTATGGAAATTCGGATTTTATTTGTTTAAAATCCTTTTATTTATTTAAATAAACCGTTATGGTTTTATAATGGTTCTGGCGCTGTTTTTCTGAAAATTTGATTTTGACGTAACTCAAAATCTATCAGACGAAGTCCAGATTTTTCTCTTCCGTTAGAAAATTATTATCTAATTGTCCTGACGGTTCTTGTTTCAAAGAATTTCGACTTAATTTGAGTTCTATATACTCAATTGAAGTTCGAATCGCCAATTTACGAACTACCGCGCTGCGGTGAGTTCGTCTTACATATATATATATATATATATATATATATATATATATATATAAACATTTAAACTTCGTTTATAATAAATTCAATTCCATTCTGATATATTTTTAATATATATCAAATCAGTTTCCCAATTCAACATAATATTTTCGATTATCTATAATTGTCGATTTTTCCTTACCCGGTAATATATTTATTTATACTTCGATCTTCTATATTTAGTTCCAATTCCTTTTATAAATAGATTATTTTTAAAATCTGATATAATCGAATTTCAATTATAAACTCATTGAATTCTTCTCAATTTAGCTTATATTCCGAATTCCGAAATATAATCAATCGTTTTGTTTCAAAACACTTCCCAATTTACTTTTAAATTCCTATTTGAATTTAAATGGTTCAAATTATCCAAATGATAATTTATTTTACCAAATTTATGACACTATTTATAAATTCAACTTCCTTATTTCATATATCTAAACAAGTTCCCTTTTCAAATTTCTATTTGAAACTCCATCCCTTTGATATTCTGAATTGCGGAATAAAAACCGTTGTTCCCTTTTGAATGATTTCAAATTCTTTTTTTAAATTCATATTTGAATTTAAATATTCAAATTATCTCTTGATAATTAATTCATTATATTTATAAACACCATTTATAAATTTCCTTGTTTTATATTTAAACAAGCTATTTCGAAATCTATTTAAAACCAAAATCTTATTTTGGAAATTTCTATTTATAATAACTTATATATATATCACCCAATTTGTTTTCGTATTCAATTTAACTTCTATTTAAATAAAATCGAATTAATCGAATTCAAATCATAAATCCTTATGGATTTATTTTAGTTTAATTTATATTTTGAACATCAGAATAAATTCCATCGTTTATTTCTTTAAAACGTTTTCTCCATTTCTATTTTTAAATTCACATTTAAATTTAAATATTCAAATTATCCTATGATAATTTTTCCACTTTATTTATAAACAACATTTATTAATTTATTTCAATTCCCCATATTATTCAATTTATAAACATCGTTTATAAATTCAATACTTGTTTTATTTATTTAAAACAAGTAAATATTTTTAGTACATTCTAATTCCAAATTCTATTTATAAAAAAATAGAAATTTCCTTTTAAATATCCAAATCTCTTTTCACAATATTTTAATAAATTAACATTTTGGCCCCAGTAATTTTTAAACAATCAAACCACTCAATTATCAATCAACACATCATATATGACAATATATGTGAAAGCAAGCAAATAATAATATTTTTGAGGAATCCAGTTGGATCCCTCGAATCTGTTTCCTGCATCCACAGACGTTAGCAAACATAAATAATATCCATCCTTCTTCGAGGCAGTATATCGCGGTATAGAAGGTCATCCACTATCATAGCGTGGGCGTATAGGGTCATCCGCTAATGATACTGCGGGAATCCGCTAATGGTACTACGGGAATTATCCAATCACCAATATATAGATAATAACCACAAACACCAATCATAATTAACTAATTTATATTTAATAGGCACAATAAGATTTTAATGCAACCAAACAACCAACAGACAAATATTTTTAACAAATAAAAATAATTCTAAATTAAAAAGGGTATGAGATTTACTCACTGTGATCTTTATTTTTTGAACATCCGATTAGATGTAGAATCTTCATAGCTACGAATCAACTCGAATTTTCTTGGATAAATTTATTTCGCACCTACGATAAATTTATTTTTAATCAACGATTAAATATTTATTTATTTAAATTACTAAAGTAAATAAATAAATCTATGAATTCTTAAATTTTCTAAAACAGTACCTTACTGCCTTGCAATTACTTGACACATCCATGAAACTTACTCATAAACCATTGATCAATATTTTTGACAATAGCCCCAAGAACTCTTCACAATCCATTCTGGCATCTCACCAAATAACTCGCCGACAAATCTTCACTACTTGCTATCACCCATTCTTATTACTCGCATGGTATCGCATTGCCAACTCTACGCATTCCACTTCAACCATACTTCAGACTAAGCAAGCCTGCATTCCAACCCATGTTGTCATCAATCCACATATCACCGCCCTTCTCAAATACAACATCAGCTTCTTACTGTCCACATGTTCTTCAATTAAAGCCCTATTCCCGTCGCCACGCCTACATCATACTATCATAAAAAATATAGACCCAATTACAAATCAATACTCCGCCTTGCCCAGTTTTCAAACCAATTCACCAAAGATCAACTCGTCTTCTCCCACCGGTGGTGATTCCGTACCCTAGCCCTACTGCAGAAATCGCGACCACCTTCAGTTCTATCTCGAACTCCATTTCAAAAAAATCTGACACTGCCCCTCCCTCCGTTCGAACAACACCGCGCCTCATCCCTTTCCTCTCGTCACTACCCTGCTAAAAGAACTCGCACTTAATAGTGCTTTCGATCAGAGCTCCATCTTAAAAAAAAATCCCAAGCCCTAAATCGTACTGCAACTTCGAGTGATGATTCGCCATCATCGAAGAATACCTAATCATGACCGCAACTTCGAACATGCTGACCCTAGAACAACGATTTTGGTGTGAGGAGGCTATCGTGATTTTCATTTGAGTTTAAACTGAATTGGGGCAGTTCGTTTTTTCTTTTCGATTTAATATGGAATAAATGAATGATGAGGAAAATAAAATAGAAGAGGAAGGAAAATATAGAAGTTGTGATTTATTTCAATGCCTGTAGGACTGAATGGAAGAGAGAAAGAAAGGGGTAGTCGTGGTTTTATAGAGAGAAATACTTCCTTGTTAAGGAAAGGAAGAAAGGTGTTTTCCTAGGTAAGGTTTATCAGAGGTAGGTCTTTAATGTATCTACCTTAGGAAGGAAGCTATTATATTTTATAATTATTTTTATTTATTTTAGTTTCTAATTAACCAATACAATTATAATTAATTAAATTATCCTATAAATTTTGAACCCCTATTTGAACACAACAACCGACATTCCTAGGGTAAAAACGCTATTCTGAACACACTGGGATAGGTATCGGAAACCCATTTGATCATATGGAGAAGATAAAAATTTAAATCGATATGAATTAAATTCAAAACAATTAATCCTTTGAAAATAAATAATTATTATTATTCTAATTCAAACAGAATTTTGTATTGATTATTTGAACTGTTTTCAATTCATTTTTAAATTTCAAATTTAAGCATTTCAGATTCTCGTATAACGAAAATCATTTATGTTAGAAATAAATCGTATTTCGATTATTTCATCGATAACTGAATATAAAAATTCATTTATATTATCATCTCAATATTTAAAACCATATTAAATATATAAAATTAACCGACCAAAATCTGGGTCGTTACATCTATGTTACACATAAAAAAAGGGGACTGTTGCACAGAATTGACACTGGCTGAAACATGACCACCATATCTAGATTTGGTCCATTGGTAGTGACTTTCTGGAGTCCATAAATCCATAATCCCCAATTTTGTAACTTCATCGGCTCTACGATCAGTTTCATTTGACCCAATATATGATTTGTCCAGCATTGCTTGAATAATCAAAAAACTTTTACGACATGAGGAGCATCAAATACTTGATTAAGGCGAGACTGGATGCCGAGGTCATGCATCTCATGGGTCATACGGGATGGTGACAAATTGTCTCCTTTATCCTCCAAATAATTGAGAATCGGTATATCATATCCTTTCAGATTTCATACCAAAAAAACTCTATCAACAGGGTCTTGAGAGATGATAGACTTCCATTTGTAATTAGCAACATGGTTCTCCAAATATGTCCCATTACTTCGATTGTTTACAGTCACCTCAAGAAGGACAGGACCATAAACTTCTTTTCTCAACTCACTGCGATGTTCTTGCAGCCAACTATACACCTCAAATATCTTTTCTTCCCCTAAATGCTTCAAGGCTTGTAGAAGCTTATTGTTTTTGTTTTCCATTTCCTTCAATCGCTTGATTTTTATTCGCAGGGTTATTTTCTTTTGCTTTAAAAGTTGCTCCTTTTCTGCTGCCTACATTGCGGTTTGGGTTTGCGCTATTTTCCAACTCCAATATTTGAACATGTAAACTTTCAAGTTTTTCCCTAGGAAGTTCATATATTGGAAGCTCTTCAAGCTCCCTTTCAGCAATAATGAGATCTTCCTTGGCTTTTATAATCCTTTTCCGCCGAGTTTCTTCCTACTTTTAAACTCATATATTTCTTTTACTTTGAACAAATTTGGACACCCAGCTTAGCTTCCATCTCCAAAAGTTCAGAGCACTTTTTAGCATTTTCACTTATTTGGTGATTTATTTTCTTGGTACTTGCTTCGTGCATTGCTTTGATCCTTTTCTTTTCCTCTATAAGTATTCTTAATTCGTTAAGAAACTGTGCATATGTATCAAACTTCATTTTGGCCTCGATTTCTCATTTTTAAAAATTCTTATACTCTGCTTTCTTTTTGTCGTACCTAAGACACGAAAGCTTTTTTTCATTAAATCGGCCTTAGCAAGAAGTTGGTTTCTCTGTCGAACACATTCTACATCTTTTTCTTGATCGATATTTAAGGCCTTAAGTTGATTAAATGCCTTTTGGTTTTGTTTCAGAGTCACTTCTAATTTTTTCAATTCATGACGTTTATCAACAAGTGCACGATGTTAGGCTGGCAAATGAGGATCACCAACAGCTTTTTCTGTCTCTTCTTAAAGTTGTATTGGAGTAAGCTTAGCAAATCCACATACCCGATCTTGCGGCAGGAACTGAGTCAAATTATTAACTTGGATATTGAAAGTTTGAATAATTTCAATGACTCCACGCTTTGTTGTTGTCGCACAATTGAGTGTCCAATCAGATTTGTTATGAATGTCAATTTTCCTCTGAATTGTAATCTTCTCATCTGCTATAAACCATCTAAGTGATATCTTTACATATCCTTTTTCTTCTCCTCTCTTCACAAATGCACTAATGCTTACTGCTCTTCCAAGCATATGAGGTTCTCCAGCAAGTCCAAGGGCGATAGCACAAAAATGTGAGCTTTTGGCTGATCCATTAGGACCTATAACAAGATTAAGCCTAGAGCAGGTTAACAAGTGAGACGATCGTACGTCATGAAGTTATGAATCTCGATTTCAGTAATATTTCTAGGCAAGTAGTCGTCTTCAACTCTATTAAAATCAGAACAAAAGATGAGAAAGAAATAGAAGATTAATTGATCTTCAACCGCTTAGTGGCACGAGACGCCATCACTCGAGCTCTGTTGGAAGATGGAGAGGCAACAATTTATCAAAAACTTAAGATGTTAAATATTCAACCTAAAAGATCTCCATTATAGCAATACCTGGTCAAATTTCTTACTGAGAATAGCATCTCTAGCCCTCTCGGCGATTTCTAAAGCCTTCATATTACAACCCATAATTTTCTGTATATTTAAATTTAGATTCAAAATAAATAAATGGAATAATATTAGATAAAAATCAAATTTTGTTGATTTCAATGATGGTGATTGTTTGAATTGAGTATAAATAGATTTTCAAATTTAGTTTTATTTAGAAATGTTGTAATTTGGGATTTAATATTTAAATGATTAAATGGAATTTAAGTTGTTTAACTTAAATTTGAAATTCAAATAATCAAATTTGGGAACTTTAAAATTTATGAAATCGGTTTGTAAAATTTATTTAAGTTGTAATTGGATTGAAATGGAATTTAATGAAAACTTAAACTGAATTAAAAATGGTTAAATGAATAATTGAATATTTTATTAATTAATTAACTGTGAAATTTGACTGTTTTTGGTAACTGTAACCAGTTTCATTGGATCCGGAATGATGAATTATGGAAGGATTTCAATTTGTGTTGCAATCGGACTTGTCAATTGATCGTACGGGAGAAAATGTGAAAGATAAATTAATGTAATTGGATAATTGTTTGTTTCTTATGTTGGGCCTTCTATAATTATATAAATGAAACCCATTTACCGTTCCCTTAGCCATTTCAATATACGTACATTTTCCTCCATCGATTTCTCTCCAATGGCTGAAACCCAATTTCAAAACCTAGATCAAATAAAAAACTTGAAAATCAAATCTCTCCAAACCATAGCAAATTATATGTCAAAACGAAGCTCTCGATGATATGAAGCTATGGATACTCTTAGTTTCGACATGCAGCGATTGGATTCGCCGGAATTCTCAGTCAAAGATGCAGATTTTCGAAACCCTAGAGCGGGATTTGGGGTTTTTCGATTTAGGGTCTAATCCGAGAATCGTCGAGCTGGGTATTGTAGAGTTTGGTCATACGAGCTCATTGGTGGTATTCATTCGATTTATAATGTGGTAGGTAGCCGGAATTTCTGCGTAGAGGGCTAAAACCCTCTACGTTCATCACGACAGCGGCAGAGCTCCGGTCCACCGGAGGTGCGGGCGAGGGTACCTTCCGATGATCTTAACGATGGAGGTGGTCTTGCCTAGTTTCGTGGTCGGTAGCCACCGCAGTTGGTGGTCAAAGTTGGTGCAAGATGCATTCGTTTTCGTGATATGGGTACTATAGCGGTTTTGAATGGTGAGCAGGAGCAGATGAAGGCCTGATGACGTGTCGGCATGTGATTGGGTGAGAATATGTATTAATTAATTTTATATTATTTAAATTTCAGTCATAAAAACCTAATAACTTTCTCGTATGAACCCGGATTTGGACGAAGTTGGGTGCGTTGGAATCGTGGCTGAATTGTGGACGATCTAAGTCTGGTTTGGCTGCATTTGGAGACTGTAAATTTTTGGGCTTTGGTTGGATGTTCGATCCACTAAACACCCAAAGGTGAGTGATTTTTCGCTCACGATTAGCTGAATGATTCCCATATTTATTAAATTAAATTATGAAATAATTTTGGTTACATGGTTGTGTTGATTAATTGCTTAAAACTGACATGCAAGTGTGGTAATCTGAAATTTAAGCTGATAACTAGTTATTTTAGTTCAACTAAATTGCTAGTTAGGAATCCCAACCCTTCTTAAGCAGTGAAATGATCGAATATGTACCTTTTGAATAAAATGGTTGTGATGGATGTATTGGTTTGATTTGGTTACTGAATTGATATTGATACTGAAATGTTCCTTTATTCAGTACATGGATGTTGTATGCTTCTTGTGACGATTAATCCCATTTTACCCTTGATGTCACGGGCATCGAATCAATCTAGGGTTAATCAATTTAAAATAAGTTAAGAACACAGGTTGAAATGATAGATATCTGTGACCAAATTTGGATTGAAATGATATTTATCCATCTCTGAAATATCAAATAATTAGATTTGATATCACTTGGCCATAGGATAGAGAATTATATACGGACATCGGTCAGTTAAATGATTTTTTAACATTCAATAACTTTATTTGATGGAAATTTTATTTAAAGGAAATGTGTCGATGTTTAATAAGTTCTGTTTTCCTCTAAACTTGAACCTTGAATGTTTAATGAATTTATTAAGGGAATTATCCAGAACAAATTGAGATTTTAAATTTGGATCTTAAGCATATCTTGGAGTTTTCAAATTTACGATAAGATGTGAAATTGATAATTCCCCATGAATTAAGTTCTGGAAATGTAAGTTATTAGAGGATACTCGGAATTGCTTTGAATTTGGTATGAATATGGGTTTGAATCCTTTAAATCGAATGGTTGGTTTGGACGATGTTTGAAACAAGATATGAAAACTATGTAAACTCCATTGAGACTGGAGTATAGATTCATGTATTTGAAATTCGGAAGAAAGGAACACCTACGGTTTAAAGAATTTTATTTTTATAAAGATTATATGTATATATGCACTTTCTAATTTCAAATAAACTATTCCTTTTCTTAAAATTTATTTATTAAAACTTTTATCCTATAAACTATTTTGATATAAATAAATTTCCCTTATGTTTTATCACTTAAAATTATTTAGTAAACTTTTAATTTATGTATATAAATAGCGATTTAAATTATCTTATTTTATTCTAAATACTATAATATATATATTATATAAAGATTTTTCTTTATAAGCATCTATTTTTTATTATATTTTATGTATTGTAAATTTCTTCCGAATGGAAAGTGGTGAATTTAAACCATTGGTTCAAATGGAGTTGAGATAAGTTACATTTTATTGAATATGAATCGACTGTAAAGTGATTGTAATATGGAATTATAAATTTTAGTCTACTTGGATATAATGGACCTCCTAAACGATTGGAATGAGTTGTTATGAAATATATATTCTATTCGAATATGAATGGATTCTGACCATAAACCGATTTTTGAAATAACTATGATTTTGATATGAAGTATATTCTACTCGAATATAAATTGATTTTGAAATATTATATGATTATAATATATGAATATGGAAATATATTCTAGTTAGAATATATTCGGTTTTGGGAATGACTGGGACATTTTGATATGAACTTATATTCGATTTTGAATATAAGTTGGGTTTGAAACAAAAATGATATTTTGATATGAAAGCGAACCTTTGTGAAAAGTAAAAGAATCGACCGATGTGGAAAATGTAAGCATTGGTTGTTAAAGAGACCAGAATCAACAAGTGGCATACTCTCTGTCAGTGTCGATACCACTTTGACAACTATGTACATTATGACGTATACAGAATGAACATGATGACTTGGAGACAATTATTGGATTGAAGAAGATAAACGATAACGAAATGGCCTTGACCTTCGGATCATAATTGAAATGACTAAAACAGGATTTATACCGTGACTAATTGAGGTAGCACCTCTGATCGGATGCACTTTTCCGATACTATTTCTATGACTATGATGATGATTTGGGCCCTTTTTGATTTGGGAGTGTGTTCCGAGGTGGGCGGTAGTGGCTGCTATGCATTACCACCGGTCCGAGAGTGCAATTGGTAGAATCCTACCCTGGGTATTGCCTCGAGTGCCTTGTCATATTTATCCTTATCGAGCCTCATACGATTTTGATTTGTACCATACCTATGGAGTGCCCTCTAATGCCATCATTTTATGGTGGGTTTACGGTGCTGTATAGAATATGGTATTGTAAACGGTGTAAGGGTAAAAATGTAATCCCGCTTACGCTATTTTTATGATATTTACTTTACTGAATAAACACTATCATAATAGCGTATTACACTATGTATGTATTAGTTTAACGGATCCTTGAGAGATGGAAAAAATCCTTTAATATCTCTTGAATTACTGCATCCATTACACCATGTTATTTCCTATTTTAATTTGACTAATATGAGAATGATTTAGTGTTGGTCCGAGTGTTTGTTGTGTTTTCCTTTTATGTCGTACGCTCGAGTCAGCAGAAGTTGTAGTTATTGAAGATCACTCTACATTGGAGAGTGAAGACGAAGATTTGGTATTTACCTATTATATATATACATATTTCCCGCTGCATTTTATTTCCGCTGCGTTACTGTATATACTTGTACTAGTGTAACTCTGATGATTGAAAGAGGTGTAACTCAAATATATATGTTTTAAATGCTTTTGAATATTTACCCATTATTATATGTTGTCCTTCCGCTGTGAGATTCTGCGATTGTTTTTCTCTTCTTTCTTCTTTTTCTTCTTTTCCCAATAACTACTTGTATTGTGATTTGTTTGGGTCGACATGTGTGGTTTATTGTCGATTTGAACGGTCAAAAACTCAGGTCGTTACAGTTGGTAATAGAGCTTTCATTGGCAATAACCTTGATTCTGTTTGGGAATTAACTCATTAGAGATAGGTTAGTAATGCCCTAGAATAAGTTTGAGTGATATATGAGAGAGCGTACTTGTATATTTGATATAAAATGGTTTTAAATTGTGTTGATGGTTCTGTTGAATATTATGGATTTCGGTCGGTATATGGGACGCCATGGAATCAATAGGAATTTCTAAATAATTGAACAGAGTGGATCGACATAATATGGTTTTCGATTATATTTTAAATATATCAAATATATCTTTGGTTTTAAGTGTTTATGCATTCGTTATTAGTAGGTAGTAATATTAAATTATTACCTATTATGGTCGATTAAATAATAGACATAATAAGAGATAATTAATAGGTGTTGGAGAAAAAAATTAAAAGGTTTAGAGAAATTTGAAGCGAAATCTATTAAATACAATTGGGTGTAAATATATTTTGTAAATAACATAGAAATGAACTTGAGAACTCGATTCTGGAGCTTTTTGAAATAGTTTTGCCAAAGTTTGAAATAATATTGTCTTATGAAAATAGATTTAGGAATAGTTTTCAAAGGATTTTAAATGAAATAAGTGTAATCCCTTCTTGGACCTTAGGATAATTTCGGTAATGAGTGCACGCATTATCAACGTTTATTTTGAAGAGTCTGAGTGGGGGAGACCACTCAATGAATATTATAACTTGTTTGACAAAGGAATTTGGATTTAAATTTCTTATGGTATAAATTTTATATAAGGTATTAGTATAGGTTATCTAAGGTTGAATTTAAATTAAACCAGAATTGAAACTTTTATGTTCTTTGTTAATTAAAGATTTGGATTTATAAAATTTTGTGGCATGATTTTCTATAAAACAACATGAGTATATATGTCATTTTAAACTTGATTTATAAACCCAGAATCAAAGTATTAAGTTCATCTTAACTAATATTGATAATTTAAGTATTAAGGTAGCCCGATTCATTAGAATTTTGATTGTGTAACCGTGAAATGGACTTAAGTATTAAGAGAAGAGAAGTAGTCGTTGAAATGCTTAAGCATGAGCGATAACAAAGTTTGAACCAAATCCAAATTTGGTTGATACAAGTGTTAGAGGAATCGAAATTAACCACGAAATAAAAGTCAACTAAATTTAATTGAAGATTAGATTGTGTAATAAAAGTCTAAACCCATGACTTGGCTAATTAACAAGTATATCAAGTTAGTCGAGAAGGAGTTGAATGGAATGTAGGTTGTTGATAAAGTATGAATGGTCGATAAATTAAAAATGATGTGAATCTGAATGGTCATTTGGAATTGATATATGAAATGGAGATATAAGACGATTGAATCAAGTGGACCATAATTTTTAATTTTGAAACACTGAAATGAGATAGGAAAAAAAACTCAATCTAAGTTGGATGCATTTAATAAAATGAAATCAACTTAGGAACATTTAATAGGTCGATTTAGAATTTATGTGGATGGTTGGGTTGAGTAAGTAAAAATTGGATCCATACCAATAGAATGGGTAAGTAAAATGAAATTTAGAAATGAGATAAAGTAGAATGGTTATATAAAAACCATAACTTACTTTAATCCATGGTTGTGTGTTCGAAGTTAACTAAATAGAGTTTACTTTGGAAATGAAATCGTTAGCGATGAAAATGGAATAGGCAAATGAATCTTGAAATGAAGCTAAACTTAGCTGAGTCGAGTGAAGTAAAACAATAAGGGTTAAGTTAGAAGATCAAATAAGATCAATTGATAATAAAGTAGTTGGGGAGGAATGAGTTAGGAAAATTTGCAAATTGATTTAGGATAATGAAATAAGGATCTAGTATAATTAAGTTGTTGGAAAAATTAAAATAAATTCAAGTCTTAATTGGAAATTTATGATTGGAATGAAACAGGAAAGTGAATAGAAAGTATATCAAAATGGAGTAAGAAATTGAATATGAATCCATTTCTTGAATAATGAAGTGAATGTGAATAATTGAATGAATGAATAAGAACAAACCAAATGGATGAGTTGCAAATGAACTTAATATCATAAGATGGACGACAATGGAATATAAATGAAATGGAAGTTGTTATAAATAAAACGAACATGAATACATTTAAGCAATAAGAGATTGAATCATATTATGAAGATAATGGAATGATAACCCATTATAAATGGTTAAGTTTTGCTAAAGTTTTGAAACCTAGAAGTTTGAAACTCAAAATATAGTAAATCGATGTTTATGTGAAAACCTGAAATACTAGTTGAGCAGAAGCAAAATGACCATAACTTTTGATGGGATGATCGGAATTCGACGATTCCGGACTTTTTGAAACCGTAGAAACCGAGCTAAAACTTTCATTAATAGCTTCACATCGAAATTCTCATGTTTACTATGCTGAAATTCAAGTTTTATCGTAGTACTATACGCAGAAATTTAAAAACTGAAGCGTATGTCAAAATTGTTTTGACCATAACTTCCTAACGGAGTGTCGGATTTTGATGTGCTTGTACAATTCGGAAAGCCAAAGATGTAAACTAAAACTTTTTCTCAATGTGCTAGGTAAAAATTTGATGTTTAAAGGGTTAAAAGCTGGGTTGAACAACTCAGACCTGCATTTTTCATTGTATGGGCTGAAGCGTTCGCTCTCGCTAAACGGTCATAACTTTTGAATGGATTATCCGAATTCGACGAATCTGGACAATTCGGAAAGCGTGAAACGAATGCAACAATTTTTGCGTATGCCTTGGTCAAATTCCATCATTTAAAGGTGATAATCCTCGATTTGTTTACTGGCCTGTCGCCAACAATTTTGTTTTATAGTTGAAATGTTTAATATATGTTGTGCAAGTGGTGTACATTTGCTATTTATTGTACATATGTTGAATTCTCATGTGTATGTGAGTATGAAGTAGGTGTAATGAAATTGCACTACACTTGGTTGCACGCTTTGCAATAAATGCTAAACTGCTATATAAAAAAATTGCTAAAATGCTAAAGAAGGACCGTATTTGTGTTATATGGTTTGTGGTTATATATATACATTGTTTTCCCCTATTTTTGGGATGCCTCATCGTGCGATGAGATGTATATTTGGATTTATATATGTATTGAAATTTTTCCGGACCTCTCCGTACAAAGGAGATGCAGCCGAAATTTTCTGTGATTTCGGGAGTTAGAAAATTTATGAGATTTTACAACTACATAAGTTATCGTATAAATGCTATTTTATAAGTATAGATTTGAAAGTATGAGTATGCTCAATACCTTATGTCGTTCTCTTTTCGAGGACGAAAAGATTTGAGTGGGGGAGAATGTAACAACATATAATTTTCTGTATATTTAAATTTAGATTTAAAATAAATAAATGGAATAATATTAGATAAAAATCAAATTTTGTTGATTTTAATGATGGTGATTGTTTGAATTGAGTATAAATAGATTTTCAAGTTTAGTATTATTTAGAAATGTTGTAATTCGGGATTTAATATTTAAATGATTAAATGGTTGTTTAAGTTAAATTTGAAATTCAAATTTAAATTCAAATAATCAAATTTGGGAACTTTGAAATTTATGAAATCGATTTGTAAAATTTATTTAAGTTGTAATTATATTGAAATGGAATTTAATGAATAATGAAATTGAATTTAAAATAGTTAAATGAATAACTAAATATTTTATTAATTAATTAACTGTGAAATTTAACTGTTTTTGGTAACTGTCTCGGAATCCGATGAACCAGTTTCATTGGATTTGGAATGGTGAATTACGGTAGGATTTCAATTTGTGTTACAATCGAACTTGTCAATTGATCGTACGGGAGAAAATGTGAAAGAGAAACCAATGTAATTGGATAATTGTTTATTTCTTATGTTGGGCCTTCTATAATTATATAAATAAAACCCATTTGCCATTCACTCAGCCATTTCAATATACGTACATTTTCCTCCATCGAATATTTTCTCTCCAATGGCTAAAACCCAATTTCAAAATCTAGATCAAATAAAATTTCAAACTTGAAAATCATATCTCTCCAAACCATAGCAAATTATATGTCAAAATGAAGCTCTCAATGATACGAAGCTAGGGGTACTCTCAATTTAGACATGCAGTGGCTGGATTCGCCGGAATTCGCAGTCAAAGCTGCAGATTTTCGAAACCCTAGAGCGGGATTTGGGGTTTTTTAATTTAGGGTCTAATCAGAGAATCGTCAAGCTGGGTATTGTACAGTTTGGTCATAAGAGCTCAATGTTGGTATTCATTCGATTTATAATGTGGTAGGCAGACGGAATTTCAGCGTTGAGGGCTAAAACCCTCTACGTTCATCACGACAGTGGCAGAGCTCTTGTAACATTCCACGTCCATTAATGTTACTCAAAAAGGGAATGCATTAACTTTCATGGAGTATTGTTGCTGTATAGAATGGAATATAACAAGACAAACACATATATTGGTACTTGAAAATTTTAAAACAACTTTTATTACAACGGAGATATAGTTTGATTGCAACAACACCATAACCAACGATAAAACCAAGTACACTTAATATCCATCTTGACAAATTGTTTTCTGAGTACATAAAGTAAAAAAGAATAACCCCAACATAAGTAGCCATAAAAGAGATGAGCCGAATTTTACTTTCAGCAATCCAAGCACTTCCAAAAGAGAGAGAAAGAGATCCAAATCAAGCTCCACTAGTACTAGTCCCGCCCTGAGAACCTGGGGGGGAAGGAAGAAAAGAGGCGAAAACAAGGGGGTCAGACATAAAGACTTGCGAGTACAATAACTTTAACAATATAATTATTAAAGTAATTAGGATAAGGCATAAACTGGTAAAACAAGGAATGACTGTGAAACAAGTGGGCAAGACAAAACAAACAAGAGGAATATTTTGGCATTAATCTCGCTCCTAATCATTATAGGATAATTACTATACTGCACCTTTACTAGTCACGCTAAAAGTTGATCCCGCCTACTGAACATAATAATCATAATGGTAGTTTCGTGTACCCCTAGCTGTCTTCATAGGTGCCGCCTACCCCTATCTCCACTAGTTGTACCCACTACCCCCATGCGATCGGCTCCCTAACTCGTAGATACCCATGCTGGTCCCACAGTGGGGTGTATCACTCTCCAAAGTGGCAACCCGATACCATTAAAGATGCACGGCTTATATCTACACGATGCAACGCCTTACCTACCATCCTAGGCCCACGCATGCACATGACCCCGTTGGACTTGCGTTGCCACCGTTAACCCATTTTGACCTCTTACAATCAAATCAAGTAAGCGTGTCTTGTCCTCGATCTTACTCGAGCTCACAAAGATACTTAATGGGTTACTGGTTTGAAAAGGGTCCTCATGTTTGACACAAGCTTTCCACCTATGCTTGGTCCCCGCTAAGATTCTCCACTTAATCCCTTCTTATTCATGTCCTCTTACATGTTTCGATTTGGTTAAGTGTTTCTAATCGTATTTCACATGTCACCCATGTCACCCACATAACCCCCATGTCCCAACACATGCTTATCTGGGTTAAGTGTTACTTAATTCATTATAACTGCAACCTTGTAAGACCTCTCACATTAGAATACCATTTGCGGTTTCTAGATTTGCCGGGCGGGTCCGGGCAGTCTTATATCGCAAACGAGTCTAACCTCTTGTCTTTACAATTGTTACGCATTTAATTTATGCCTTCAACCTCTCACATTAGACTACCGTTTGTGGTTGCTAGATTTGTCGGGCGGGTCTGGCAGTCTTATACCACAAATGAGTCTAACCTCGTGTCTTAGGTGTTTATTATTACACATAATTATTTCACCCCAATATGAATTAATTATCCATATTCAAATTGTCAATAATTTCCAAATTAATCTATGTCCATAATTATCACCTAAATTATGTCCATACTTTTTAGGTATATAAATTATACCAATTAATGTCTCAATTTAATTATATGCCTTTAAAGCCATTTTATACCAATTCACAGTTTGCAAATTTAATATTTTCCCATTGTCCCCACGTTATTTGTATGTTATGATATATGTTAGACTTGCAAATAGTCTAACTTATAAAAAGAAAAGCAACATCACAAGTTGCATAACACATAAAATAGATCTAAGAATTATAACATAAGTTTGCATAGCCAATAACTTGCATAGGAAATGGGCATATAGAACATAAATTTGCATAAACTATCATGGATCTAAATATAGATCTAAACATGAAATTGTGACTTGCATATATGAATATGGGTTTCACCTAAACTTGCATATATCGGATATAGTTTTCACCTAAACTTGCATATATGAATATAGATTCCACCTAAAAATGTGAATATAGTTTTCACCTAAACTTGTATATATGGGATATAGTTTTCACCCAAACTTGCATATGGATTCCTACAAACTTGCATATGAATTTAAACATGTAAACTAATATCACATGTTTTGCATATAAACTAGCATATGTATATACTTGATTCACATATAAATTTGTGTATAATTCGCATACAGACTTGCATAAGATTCACATACAAACCAACATATGTAGAAACAGGCTTGCATAAGATTCATATACAAATAGCATATGATTTAGCATCCCAAACTTGCATAAGATTCACATACGAACTAGCATATGATTTAACATCCCAAACTTGCATAAGGTTCACATACGAACTAGCATATGATTTAACATCCCAAACTTGCATATAAAATGATGTCATAAAATAAATCAAGTTAAACATATGTTATTGGACATATGAAATAGATCTACCCACATAAGATAACAAAACTATCATATGTTCACCAACAGACGATAACAAAGTTAAATAACATCACATGATTCAACAGAGATGTTCTTATAATCCAAATTATAACTCATCATAATTAATTTATTAATTATTTTGTGAAAGAAATTGTACTCACAAAGACAGGTTAGAGAAGAGAATAATTCGTTCGTCGTTCATATTAGAATTCTAACTTGCAAATCCCTAAGCTTTAGGAAGAAGAAGTATCCTAGCAGCAGCATGGAGGCTAAGAGACTAATTTCGGTTTAGGGCTTGAGTCTATGCATGCTTATATAGAAGTTTAATTTAACATAAGCCATTAGATTATCATAGGAGCAATCACAACCGTCCAGACTAGATTGAGTTATCCAGAATTGCCACCTATGCCATAGTGACTCAGCAACAGGTCAGGAAAGACTCAGCAACAAGTCGAAATCATCTGATTTCAGATCTGGCCCGAGGGGGTAGGTCGACCCCCTGGTCGACCCCATGTTCAAACCCGTGGTCGACATGGCCTTATGCGAGAAAATTCCTGCCCAGCCCGCTCCTCTATTTTGATTTTTGAATTTTTAAATCTGAGCTGTTTTATTTTATATAAATTCCTGAAACTTTGAGGGCCATAACTACCTCATACAAAGTCCGATTTACGAAAACTTGGACTCTATTCCAAGCAGAATTTCGAGACGAATGCAATGGCGTAACCCATTTCCCTTAATTCTCCTCTTAAAAATTAAGTGTTCTTAAATTTGTTAATTTTAATATTTAAAATCACGGGGTGTTACATTCTCCCCTCCTTAAAGGATTTCGCTCCCGAAATCTCCAAGTTAAGGAGAATGTATATCCTGATATCCAATCATCCATCTACTCAACCATCAAACACAGGCATCCATTGTCCTTACAAGATTTCTAATGCCATATGAACATATGCAAAAAGTGTGTGTATATGTTCCTTATCTAATGCAAAATCAGGCGGTCTATTGATTCAGTTGACCTCCTTAATGCAAATCATGATAGTGCCACGCGTTCATTATGTATGCTAAAGAATCCTAACGATACATATTACTTCTATATGTGTGCACAACCATTCATCAAAATGCAGCATCCATATGATAACACAACCATTATACATCCATTAATTTAAATATGCACACATATTTATATGCAATATGAAGGTGATTGAGACGATCTAGTGCCTAACGTGTGTGTACATGCATCCACGAGCAACCACTAGCAACTACTTGCAACCACTCGCAACCATCAATCATAACATGTTTCAAATACATGTTTACATCCATTGGTTTCTACCTAAGGATAAAGAGTAGGAACGAAGGGATATACTTAAAAGATAGATATAAGCATGAATAAAATTATGGAAAAAGAGATCAAGGAGGTACCCTCAAAAAGAAAAGGGTAGCCTGTGCGTATTTTTCTCTCAGTTTCCCAAGTCGTGTCTTCCTCAGCGTCACTCCATTGAACTTTAACAATCTTGACTTCACGATTGCATAGCTTTTTGACTTCCATACCCAAGACACGAGTTGGAACTCTTCTCACAGTCGCTTCTCGTTCTACTTCTACTTCCTCTAGTATACTTGGCTCCACCACTTTTGCAGACTCATGTAAGCACTTTCGTAGTTGAGAAACATGAAAAACATTATGAACTCTAGCCTGTCTTTTGGGTAGCTCTACTCTGTAAGCCATCGTCCCAATCCTTTCAGTGATAGGAAATGGTCCTACAAATCTTGGTGCTAGCTTTCCTACGGACCCAAAGAGAATGATATTCCTTAAAGGAAATACTATAAGGAACACCTTATCTCCAACCTCAAACTCAAGGTCGGTTCTTCTTTTGTCTGCGTAGGACTTCTGTCTATCTTGTGCAGCCTTCACCCGTCTTCTTGTCAAGTCCACCTTTTCTGAGGTTTCTCTAATCATGTCTGGCCCAAGTACGAGCTTGTCTGTAGACTCCCACCAACAAGTTGGTGATCGGCATGGTCTTCCATATAAAGCTTCGAAGGGCGCCATGCCTATGGTGGCTTGGTACCTATTGTTGTAAGAGAATTCCACCAAAGGAAGATGATCCTCCCATGTCCCTCCAAAGTCAAGAATGCATAGTCTCAAGAGGTCTTCCAATACTCTATTCACCCTTTCCGTTTGACCATCGGTTTAGGGTTGATAAGCCGTATTTAAGCATAATTTTGTGCCCACAGCCTCTTGCAAACTTTTCCAAAACTCGCTCGTAAAGATAGGATCTCGGTCACTCAATATGCTGGAGGGTATCCCATGGAGTCGAACTATCTCTTTAAGATAAATGGATGCTAGGGATGAGGTAGTCCTTCTACTCTTAACAGGTATAAAGTGAGCGCTTTTAGTGAGCCTGTCCACTAACAAATACTGGTATTGCCCCTTCTTGACCTAGGAAACCAATCAACACAGTCCATCGAAATGCTATCCCACTTCCACTGTGGGACCTCCAGAGGATGGAGAAGACTACCAGGCTTCTTCTGCTCCGCTTTGACTTGCTGGCATATCAAACACTTAGCAACGAACTCAACTACATCCCCCTTCATACCATTCAAAAAGAAAACCCTTTTTATATATTTATATATCTTGTCTCCGCCCGGGTGTATGTCCAGCTTAGAATGGTGTGCTTCTTCGAGAACCGTCTTCACTAAATCTCTTACTTGTGGGACACATAGCCTTCCATCCTGTCTCAACCAACCCTTATCATCAATGGAGTATCTATTGAGATGACTAGAAGTCTCACCCCTAACTAGCTTATCCATCACATCAACTAGCTAAGGTTCTTCTCGTTTTGTGGTTCTTATAGAGTCCAAAAGAGTTGGTCGTACCTCTAGCTATGCTAACAGACCAGGTACAATTTCAGAGGAGGGTCTAAATTTAAAGTTTGCTATGTACTCCAAGCTTTACCTTTCTACAAAGAGAGGACTCAAGGTCAGCTTCTTCCAACTCAAGGCTTCTGCTACCACATTAACCTTGATAGGGGTATAGAAAATCTCAAAATCATATAGGGCCAGAAATTCCATCCACCTTTGTTGTCTTAAGTTAAGGTCTTTCTATGAGAAAAGGTACTTCAGTGATTTATGGTCAGTAAACAATTCAAACCTTTCTCCTAGTAGGTAATGACGCCATGACTTTAGAGCAAAAACAATGGCAGCTAGCACCAAATCATGAGTTGGGTAGTTCTTCTCATGTACCTTCAATTGACTTCCCCTATAACAAATTACCTTGCCTTCTTGCATCAAGACAGTGCCCAACCATGTACTGCATGTGTCTGTGTATACGGTAAACGTTTTGCTCCCATCAGGCAATGTTAGAACTGGGGTTGTTGTTAGAGCCCTTTTCAAATGTTGGAAAGCAATATCGCAATCCAAATCCCAAGCGAAAGTTAGGTTCTTCTTTGTCAATCTTGTGAGCGGGGATGAGATTTTTGCAAAGTCTTTAATGAACTTTCGGTAAAAGCCCGCTAGCCCGAGAAAGCTTCGGACTTCGGTTGCATTCCGTGGAACCTTCCAATCTTGTACCGCAACTACTTTTGCAGGGTCCACAACTAACCCCTCTTTGGACGCTACATGTCCAAGAAACCTCACTTCTTCTCTCTAGAAATGGCATTTGGAGAATTTGGCTTTCAGTTGATGTGCACGAAGAGTATCCATTACTTCCCTTAAATGCAAGGCATGCTCTTCTTCATTCTTTGAGAAAATCAAAATGTCGTCTACGAAGACCACCACAAACTTATTAAGCAACTCCCTGAACACCCTGCTCATCAAGTCAACGAAGTAAGCGGGTTCGTTTGTCAAGCCGAAAGGCATGACAAGCCATTCGAAGAAACCATCTAGGATTCTGAACGCGGTCTTCTCAATGTTGTCTTCAGCCACTCTTAGCTGATGGAACTCGGTGGCCAGATCTAATTGGGAGACGACGCACCTACAAGCTGATCAAACAAGTCGTCTATTCTTGGAAGTGGGTGCCTATTTTTCTTGGTCAGCTTGTTTAGCTCCCTATAATCAATGCATAGGCGAAGTGATCCATCCACTTTGGTTGCGAATACTAATAGACCACTCCATTCAGAAATACTCCGCCTTATAAACCCCTTTTCGAGCAACTCTTTGACTTGCTTGCTGAGCTCTTTTCTCTCCCTTGGAGCCATGTGTCTAACTGATATAGCTATGGGTTTTTCATTATCAACAAGGTATATGCGAAAGTCTATCTCCCGCTTCAGAGGTAAGCCCTTCACCTCTTCAAATACATCTAAGTATTCACGGACTACTCTAACAGACTGCAAGTTTTCAATAGACGCATCAAGAGATTCTAGGTAGCTAAGCATAATAGAATCTATGGGGTTACAATAGATTTCGAGAGTGTTGCCGAGGCAAGTCATAAGTCTAACAACTCTCTTTTCACAATCGAGGATGGCACCATTACTGGATAACCAATCCATGCCTAGAATCAACCCATAGCCCGTGAAGCCAAGAACAAAGGCATTGCATTCAAACTCAACGCTCAAGATCGACACTCTCAAATCCAGACAAATCATTGAAAGATGAGCCAAACTACCAATAGGATTTGAGACTACTATGGGATCCGTAACTAGACTAGTATTTAGGTGTAGTGTTTCAACTAACAAAGAAGATACAAACGAGTGTGAAGCGCCAGAATCAAACAAAGTACGAACAGGATGGTCAAACAGAAAAACCAAACTTTCAACAGAAATGTTTCTAACTCTCTTATGTCCTGGTGCCATGAGAGCCTGAATCTGCCCTCTTGCCTGCCTTGGTGCCATGAGAGCCTGAATATGTCCTCTAGAAGTGGACCATGTTCTTTTCCCTTGCCCCTGTTTCCTCGGGCAGTCTTTAATTAGATGTCATGCCTCTCCACAGTGGAAACAGTCAGTCTTCTTCTTCTTCCTACAGTCCTTGCTCAGATGGCCTGGTGTTCCATAATTAAAGCACCTTTTCTTTCCTTTGCTATTGTTGTTCTTACCACCTTTCTTGTTTTGTTGTTGTGATTTCTTTTAATCCCCTTTCTTCTCTGGTGCCTTATTAGCATTAGCACCTTTCTCCTCTTCATGCATAAGCGCCATGTCAACCAGTTTCTCAAAGGTATCCCCTATAGGAGTGTGGGTCATAGCCAACCCATGTAGTGGCTCATTCAAACCTTTAACGAACCTCAAGGCCTTCTTCTCAGGTGTGTTTACCAAGTCTTTACCAACTGATTGAACTCGTTGATGTACTCCTTTACTGATAAATTTCCTTGCTTCAATGCTAAGAACCTCTGCATGTATAAGTTCTCTTCTGCTCGTGAGAGAAATTTCATCTCAAACCTATGCCTGAAATCCATCCATGTCTCTACTGGATTCTCTCCATTCGTGACCTCCCACCAAAATGAAGCTTCGTCCTTCATTAACTAAGCAGCTAATTGGACCTTCCTTCCATCTTCTATCTCGGAGATACCAAACAAATCTTCCAACTCCTTAAGGCAATTTTGAGCTTCAACAAACGTCTCTGATCCGTGAAAAGGTTTCCCGCCCATTGCCCGAAAGTCTTTGCATATCTTCAAAAAAGTATCAATGCGGTGAGGGGGAGGAGGAGGAGCGGCTGCTACTGGGGGAGGAGGGATGTCTGCTGGGCCTGCGGCGGTGGCCCTGCCCTCCAGATACCTTCTGAACCAGATTGGTATAGGTATCCCCTCGGGTATCTCAGGTAATCCAGATATGTTGAAAAGAAAAAGGAAGAGATTCAAAACGGAGAATCAAAAGAAATATATATATGACTCTTGGGGGTTATGTTTTTAAAACAAACTTTTCTCTTGAAAATACTCTCCTTAAAACATATTTTTTAAAGTATTTCTTTATAAAAAGGCTTTTGAAAAATAGTTTTTCAAAATCCCTTATTTGTTCTGTTAAACTTCAGCTCTGATACCACGTGTAACACCCCACGTCCATTAATGTCACTCAAAAAGGGAATGCATTAACTTTCATGGAGTATTATCGGTGTATAGAATGGAATGGAATATAACAACACAGATACATATATCAGTACTTGAAAATTTTAAAACAACTTTTATGCAGCGAAGAAATAGAGTTACAACAACACCATAAACCAACAATAAAACCAAGTACACTTAATATCCATTTTGACAAATTGTTTTCTGAGTACATAAAGTAAAAAGCATAACCCCAACATAAGTAGCCATAAAAGAGATGAGCTGAACTTTACTTTCAGCAATCCAAGTACTTCCAAAGAGAGAGAAAGCGATCCAAATCAAGCTTGTAACGACCTAGGGAAAAACTTCGACGCTCGAATTTTCGACAACAATACATAACCCGTATTACTTGCCAAAAACCCAAGTATCGAAACCCAGATTGTTATTAGAAAGAAGTTAGAGGATGAGAAAAGAAAGAAAGAATATTAGATAGAAGAAAGAAGAAGAACAATACATCAGAATCTCACAGCGGAACAGATAAAATATAATATCACAAATCTTTTTATACAAAAGAATTGTATATACATACCAACCATCATAGTACAACATATATCAGACATAGTGGAAAAATAACTCTATATAACTAGCAGTGAAGCCACCTGCTCAGTCTGGAATACTTTCAGTGATAAATTCACAGTACAACCAACCTGTTTAACTTTGGAAAATCCTTTATGAAATCAAAGGATAATAGTAAGACCAGCCCACACATAAACACGGACGGTTTTTACCTTACTATAACCCAAACCATTTTTGAAATCATAACTTATTCTGATATTATCATAATGTCTAAATACAAATAATTAACAAACTAGCGGAGCGCTTGCATCTCACGCTCCACATATATATTATACAAACCAAAACCGCGGGCGCTTATTGGAGATTGGATTCCAATTATGACAAGGTATGGGACCACCTTCCGATAGTGTATCTCTAGAGGCGAATACACTGGGTTCAATAAGAACCTCTTGCAACCCGGCACACACATGACCGACCACTCATTTCGCTTGAGTGTATCGAATGTATATCACTGACGGTTAGGATCAGCAACCGCCTCCCGAAAAGGGACAACATCGAAATATAGATTAAAGAAGAAAATGGAATTTCTCTAGATAGTTGTTTATACACCATAATGGGAGCGACCCACACAGCCATGCTGCCTGCCCGATTTTTGTCATTTCCCGGTTGATGAGGCTTGAGGTTAGAATTATCTTCTAGAACATATGGTCATCATTCACTTCGAATGCCACATCGTCAGATCCGTCAAATCACAAATTGACGTCCACAAAAATACTCTAGTTGGGAGCTAACCAACTATAATACGTTTGAAGAAATCAACGTACGTGATACGTTGGAAATACTCCATCAGACATTCGTCCATACAAGTCATCCAGGAACAGGATGAACCGAAGGTACCCTCCTACAGCATCCAATAAAGGAATCACCCAAGGATCAGTATCGAGTAGTCCTTGCAAATCGCAAAATTTCAACCATGACCGAATCACATCAGAATAACTGGTTGCAACACTGAGATTATTCATCAAGTAATCTGTAACGACCCAGAAAATCTGAACCAATTTAAAATTTTTAAATTGTCTAAAATAATGGATTTTAAATATTTAAAATAAATATTTTAAATAATGGCGATGAAAACTGAGTTTGAATCGACAATTGAAAACGAATTTAATTAATTATAATTATAAACAAGGCCTGAAAGGGCGCTGCAGTTTCAAAAATTGAATTCAAACTTTGTCGGACTATACCTGGTGCAAAACAATCCGGATTTTAGTGAAACCAAAAATAATGGAATCTAATTGATAATATCTTTCCAACGAATCTGACCAATCGAAATTTCATAGCGGGAATCAAAAGATAGGTCCAGTTGAAAATTCTGAATAGTCGCTATGGAATTCAGGCCCTTAAAAATGGACATTTTGCAAACGACCTCGGAATTCGACGAAACCACTTTTGTTGGGTCCGTGATGTCAAGTTATTGCTAGATTCCAAATTTCATAATTTTTCGAACCAATATGTGAGCGTGGCAAAGGAAAACGCGTTTGGCCAGTTTCAGTTGATTTCAATCGACTGGAAATTGGCCATTTTTCAAACGGTCTCAGAATTCGACGAAACTAGTTTTGTTAGGACCGTATCGTCAATACGAAGCTAGAAAATATTTTTCTGGAATTTTTAGAGTTAGTATGTGACCCCGGTAATTTGAAATGTACGTTTAAAATTCAATATAGTGATTTAAATGTAAATTCAACGGAAACTGATTGTAACGATCGAATCAGCTTGCGATACATATCCCATTGTGTTCGAAATGGGGGTAGAACGCTAGGGACGACAGTCGGTGGCTCCCATTTCGACTTCGAATAAAAAGTCAACTTTTAAATAGAAATTTAATAATAATAATAATTTATATAAACCCTTTTCTCTCTCTCTCCCCTCACTTTCTTTCTGCAGTTCGAAATAAAAAAAAAGAAAACCCTAAATCGATCGGCGACGCCGCCTCCACCGAAGCTCCACCCACGACCGCCTCCACCGAAGCTCCACCCACGAACCGCCAGTGACATCGCACCCCCCCCCCCCTGAACCAATCGCGAGCCCCCCTGAACCATCGCGACGCCACCACCACCGAAGACCACCCACGACCGTTCGAGACCCCTCCGCTTCGCCAGCTCCTCCTGCCGCCGACGTCTTCTTCCCCCCCCCCCCCCCCATCTTCGCAGGTTAAAGTAAGTTATTTTATTTTATTTTTATTTTTATCTGAAAATTTCGATTTTTAAGGGTTTAAAACTGATTTTTATAAAGGTTTAAAACTGATTTTTATAAAGGTTTAAAACTGATTTTTATAAAGGTTTAAAACTGATTTTTAAAAGGGTTTAAAACTGATTTTTATAAAGGTTTAAAACTGATTTTTATAAAGGTTTAAAACTGTTTTTAAAGGGTTTAAATACTGATTTTTAAAGGGTTTAAAAACTGATTTTTAAAAGAGGTTTAAAACTGATTTTGATTTTAAGATTTGAACTATAAATAGAAAAAGATTTGAACTTTAAAAAGAAAAAGATTTAAACTTTAAAAAGAAAAAGATTTAAACTTTAATAGAAAAGATCATATTTTTAAAATAGAAAAGACGGAATTTTTATTAAGTAGAAGTGGTAAGTTATGATTTTTATATATTTTTAAAGGAATAAAAATATAATTTTTACATCATTGGAATATTAAAAATATAATCTTTATTTTTGAAAAGGCGGAATCTATATTATTGAAATTCGATTTTTATATATTGAATAGCATAATAGAAATTCGATTTTTATATATATTGAATAGCATAATAAAAAAATTCGATTTTTATATATTGAATAACATAGTAAAAATTCGATTTTTACATATGTAGAGAATATGGGCAACGAAAGCGACGAAAGGCGAGATTGGCAAAGATTTCTCTAAAGGAAGAGTCGTAGTATTGGATAGCTATTGGTGAGAATTTCTCACTCTTCAATTTCTTTTTCTATATATATATATATATATGTGTGTGTGGAAATAAAAGTGAATTGCTATATATAAATATATATATACGCCCCTCGTCCACAAACCATGGACGATATTTATTGATTGAAATTGTTGTGAAAATTGATTGATAGCGAATGATTGTTTGGGATTATTTGTGATTGATATTGGTTGATTGTGGTTGAAAAATACCCATTTGTGGTTGAGAAATATTTGGTTGAAACCACATAGGATTAGTTTGTGGAAATGAAATAAATATATACATGCCGCCTGCGTGCGAACTAGATGCATGATCCCCATTGTCAAAAACCGCAAGGTTTTAAGGTAGAGCGAGGAGCCGTACTAGGGACGGTCCCGGTTTTAACTACCCTGCCGTTATGCTGCCGAAATTTTGAACAATATTCGTGTGTTTGAATTATTTTCATATGCTTAAACTATATTTATTCATTGAATAGAAAACCTTCATGTGTCGAATTGATATTCATTCGTTGATTAGAAATTCATGTGTTGAATGGTATTCGCGTTTTAAAATGTAAAAAAATCACCTTTTATCTATATATAAAAACTATAGAAAACATTCATGTGTTGAATTGATATTCATTCGTTGATTTGAAATTCATGTGTTGAATGGTATTCATATTTTGAAATAAATTGTTTGATAATAAAAATCACCTTTTATCTATATATAAAAACTATAGAAAACATTCATGTGTTGAATTGATATTCATTCGTTGATTAGAAATTCATGTGTTGAATGGTATTCATATTTTGAAATAAATTGTTTGATAATAAAAATCACCTTTTATCTATATATAGAAACCATAGAAAACATTCATGTGTTGAATTGATATTCGATCGTTGATTTGAAATTCATGTGTTGAATGGTATTCATATTTTGAAATAAATTGTCTGATAATAAAAATCACCTTTTATCGACTATATGAACTGTGTAAAATAATCTCGTTTTAAAAGAAATTGTTTTATGATAAAAATCCTATTTTTGTCACCTATATGAACTATATAGAAAAATAGTGTTTTGAAATGAATTGTTTTACAATAAAAATCACATTTTTATTGTATGCATAAATCGTTGAAATGTGAAGTGTTAAAAATAGCCACTTGTTCGAAATAAACATATATGAGTTGAAATATTCATTAATTAGCTAATGAAATGATTTGCACCTATTTATGTAACATTAGAATGAATGGTGTTTTTAAACCAAATAGAAATCAAATATGAAGTTGAATAGAAAATGATAAATGATAAGAACTATATATATATGTACATGCATATTCATTGAACAGGTTATAGCAAAGGGGCTAGAGAAGAGGAATAAAATTTTGTGCCCGACAAATAGGTACACATTTACTGTTTTGTTTGGGTGATGATTTTATGAGCCTGTTGGCTAGCTGCTTGGCTTTTTCTTTTTCTTTTTGAGATTAGAAGGACCGGGAAAGCTATTTGCGATTTCCCGATGCTCCCGGTGCAGGGGAGGTTATGGCAAAATTTTCCAAAAATTTAAGGCGTTAGTGAAATATTTGAAGTGAAAACGATATTGAAATCATTGAATGAACTATATTTATATAATTATATAAATATAAACAAAATTAAAACGAAACGTGGCCGTGCAGTTCGCATTTTGAAACCGTGATTTCAAACAACTAGTACGGGAAATCCGACCATTGGATTTTCCCGAAACCTCAACCGTCGGGTTCGCCTTGGAAATATCTTCCCAACGGCACCAACCTTGTAAAAATCCAACGGTTGGATTGTCTGGAATGTTTAATTAAAATCTGAAGAAAAACAGCGCCAGAAGCGATTATATTTATATATATATATATAAAAATAATTATATATTTAATCGAATAACGACGCTGCAGTTCGTATTTTGAAATCGAAATTTCAAACGATTGTACCGGGAGATCCGACCGTCGGATTTTCCCGAAACTGGAACCGTTGGATTCGTTTTGAAAAGACCTTTCTAATGATGAAAATTTTGCGAAGATCCAATGGTTAGATTTTCAGATATGTGTAAATCAAATCTGAAGAAAAACAGCGCCACGGCCGCGTTATGGCCCGAAGCGTCGTTTTGAATAAATTGGCTATTTTAAAATAAATAAAAATAGCGATAAATCGTTATAAAATATCATAAACAATATGGAATGAAATTAAACTGAATTTGCTCGATTTATGTTGTATTTGATGGTTGAATGTATTTGGTGTGAAAATTACATTAAAGAACAAAATTGGTGTTGTCGAATAATTTAACCATTGAAATAAATTGATTTGAAATTCTAGATATACGTGAATTATTTGAAAAGGCCGAGTTAATTCTCATTTCAAATAATTGACCGACGATTGAAAGTCGAAGATGAAGACGGTGGTCGAAGACCGGAGATCTTCACCTCGTTTGGATGGTAACCGAGGTCCTGATTGGGAGGCATCCCGAAATATGGATAATGAGTGGTGATCGTCCCGACGTACGTGGTGATCGATGGGTTTGCGAGGTATTTAGTGCCTCCGGTTTCGTTCAGACCCAGAACGGACTTGTAAATGGACTGTGTGTCTAACATTGGAGTTTATTTTGTGTTGATTGATTTCTGTTAAATATACATCTGTTTGGTGGCGGAGAATTTATTCTTTTGCTTAACGCCCTTCTCTGAGACGCACGAGCTCAGAGGTTGTATACTGATGGACATCAGTCGCATGGCATGAACTGCCTGTGTGGCATGCTAAGATGCAGTGATCAGGACTTCTGTTGAAAAGCAAAGTCTTATGGTGATGATCAAAGCACCGCCTGTGTGGCGTAGCTTTGTGTATAACGTGAATTCGCGAGCCTCACACCCCGGTATGAACCTAAAACGGGAGAAGGACCTCAGGGAGGGCATGCGTTTCTTTCTAGCTAGGGTGGTGTCAGTGACCTACCAGCCCTGACATTTATATACTTTTCACTTATGTGGTTGTTGCTGTTGCGAGGCGCCTCGGTTTGATCGGACGATCCGGGTCCGATGGAGTCATTCGTTGGCTCGTTGACGCCCCAAAGGGCGGGGAAACGTATTGTTCAGGCATAATAATCCACATCGGTGGACCGGCCCTGATGATCCAAGGCTTGCCTGCGCGCTTGCCTGAGGGGCGGGCTAGAGCGTCTCGAATTCGGTAAGGACTATCTTTTGCCTTGGTTCATGACGGAAATCAAATTTCCAAATACGTGACTGTGCGGTTTTGATTGTATACCTATATATAGCGACATAGTGGTATGGGGCATTAATGCCGTCTATGATTGATAGTTATAATTTGAAATTGTTTTCAAAACATGTAAACACTAGCAATAATATCAAATGCCTTTGTTTATTCGTATCAAGCATATTTTGGCCATTATAAGGTAAAAACTCTATCCTCCGGTTTGCGTTGCATTGTATGATGGGAACTGAGTCTTATAACGGCTTCATTTTTATAAAAAGCATAGCGATGTTTAAAAGAAAGATTTGTTTTAAAGCACTGGCAATTCAATGGAGTAAACTCGTTCCACGAAAGTGGTGTGGTCCTGTGATTAGCCATATTATATATGTGTTGGGTAGATTTCTCATACCAGTCCCATGACTGACTCGTAGTTTGTTTCACTCTCAAACTCGGGTGCCCCTTTTTCTACACGAGCAGCCTTGTATTCAAGTTTAGCTGGTTCTTCTTTCTGGACAGCTGGAGCTGAAGATGGATTCTATCATTTATTTCTTTTTATGCTGTTCAGCTCCTATTGTACATATTTTGTTTATTTCCGCTGTAGACATTTATGTATAGCTGAACTGTATTTGTACTAAGTAAGATCCTGTATACTGTGTAACTCTGATGATTACTTTATCCAGTATATTCTATTGTTCATTATCTGGTGTATTTATTTAATTCTGTTCTGCTATATTGTGTTTCTGTGTTATATTCCAAAGATAACCCTGTTTCCGTGAGAACGGGATTTTGGGTCGTCTCAACGTGGTACCACGTTGAGACGACCCGAAATCCCGTTCTCACGGAAACAAGGGTTATCTTAGGAATATAACACAGAAACAAATAATAGCAGAACAAAAATTAAATAATTACTCCAGAAAATGAACAATAGAATATACTGGATAAAAGTAATCATCAGAGTTACACAGTATACAGGATCTTACTTAGTACAAATACAGTTCAGCTATACATAAATGTCTACAGCGGAAATAAACAAAATATGTACAATAATCAAAATTTCATAGCGGGAATCCAAAGATATGTCCAGTTGAAAATTCTGAATAGTCGCTATGGAATTCAGGCCCTTAAAAATGGACATTTTGCAAACGACCTCGGATTTCGACGAAACCACTTTTGTTGGGTCCGTGATGTAAAGTTATTGCTAGGTTTCAAATTTCATAATTTTTCGAATCAATATGTGAGCGTGGCAAAGGAAAACGCGTTTGACCAGTTTCAGTTGATTTTAATCGACTGGAAAATGGCCATTTTTCCAACGGCCTCAGAATTCGGCGAAACTAGTTTTGTTAGGACCGTATCGTCAATACGAAGCTAGAAAATATTTTTCGGGAATTTTTAGAGTTCGTATGTGACCCCGGTGAATTGAAATGCGCGTTCAAATTTAATATATAGAGTTATATGTTGATTTTGACGAAAACTGATCGAAACGATCGAATCAGCTTACGATACATATCCCATTGTGTTCGGAATGGGGGTAAAACACTAGGGACGACAGTCGTTGGGTTTCGTTAGGAGCTCGAATAAAAATTCACCTTTTTGAGAAAATTAATTAAATAAATATATATATATATATAATTTTACCTATAACCCCCCCCCCCCCCTTTTATTTACTTTTCTCCCTCCGCCTTACCAGATCGACCAAAGCGAAAAAAAAGAAAAAAAAAACATCGCTCCTCTAAAACCTAGCCGCCATCGCATCGACGCCGCCCCCATCCGATTGATCGGCGCCGCCCAGTCCCGATCCCCCCTGCTTCCCTTCTGTCTCCTCGTTGAAGCCCTACCCCGTGTAACCCCAAACCGCCACCAACCTATGCCGCACCACCGCCGTCGTTCACGATTTCAAGCCAGATTTGGCCTTCGAGTTCGCCGGATCTGAAGGAGGAGGAAGGAGACGTCAACAGCTTCGACGTGGTGGCCAGCGATCGGGGTACGACGCCCTGAGGAAACGGCGGCGATGGATTTTCTTTCTGAGGTGTTGGGTTCAGCGAAGTCGACGGCTTTAACAGTGAGCATTATTCTTGTTTTCATTTATTTCAATTTTTTTTTTTTTTTTTTTTTTTGATTTCCTATGTAAATATCATTAAATGTTTTAAAATATATATATATATATAATTAGCATTGTTTTAAAATAAATATGGAATTGCTCTAAAAATAAAGGTTCATGTGTTGACAGTACTCATCCCTTGAGATTGGTCATGTGTTGAACGAAATATTTTAGTAATAAAATTTACATCTTTATCAATATAAAATAAAGGTTCATGTGTTGACAGTACTCATCCATTGAGATTGGTCATGTGTTGAACGAAATATTTTGATAATAACAACTATTTCCGCTTATGAAGATCCACGGCCTTCACTTGCTCCGTCTTCAATCGACGTCTTCGCGTATTTGCTGGTCAGAATGGTTTTCGAATATAAATTCGATCTCGGACTTTCCATACCAACAATCGTGTTGGTCAGGTTTGTTAGTCGGTGATTTAACTATCAAATAACAATCATGTGAATATAGTGGGTTTATTGATTTAGTACTTGGCATAACTTGGCCTGTTTAAAATATATTTAACAAACTGGTTAACAAACTTCTAAATCTTCCCATATATTCCAAACATTTTAATTATCCTTAATTTTATTTATCAAAAACTATTTTATACATTTTATAATATGTATATATATGTATACTCAATTTACCATTACTTTTGGAATAGCGATATATTTCTTCAAACCCCTTTTTCCCTTTTTCTTATTTTCAGATATCTTACGATACATATATATGTATGTATGTATGTATGTATTATACTACATGGTATAAACAAATTATTGATTTTGATATGGCAAAGCAAATGTCAAAATATACTTTAAAACCAACTACTTTTATTTACATTGTAAATAACATTTTGGTATTATTCATATTGCCAAAATATCGCACTTATATTTGATACTTCACACATGGGATATCACACCAATTACAACACCTTTAACTTGTTTCAAACCAATACCATTCCCCGATAATAATGAAGCCGTTCAAGTTGGGGAATTTTATTTACCTCTCAGACCATGATCGACAACGTCCTTATCTCAGAATAATATCAATTCGTCGCTTAACCACTGATACTCAAATCTCGTTTACCACTTTGATTTCAAATCTAGTTTTACAAAATCGTTTTTTACATTTGAAATCCTCATTCAAAAATCCTCTTACTTAATTCCTTTAATTAAGTAAATATTCACTAAACCCATAACTTTACCCTTAAAGCATTGGTCCCACTTATAACCTTTTGGGTTTATATGAAAATCCCAAGTTAAATAATATATTTCCATCTATTGGCATTCTTAAAATAAAGTTATCTTGGTTACCACCTTCTTGCAATAAGACCTCATTACTTGGATGTTATTTCAAAAAGCCATATACCGATATTTAAACACAATCCAATTGTATGTATTTTCCCTTTTCGTTGAAATCCTTATTTCAATTACAACATTTTGCTTAATTCAATTCTTCATCATTTAACTCATCATTTTGGTTTAAAAATATTTTTAAACCTTGTTTGGATTCCTTCCCCAATGACTTATAAAAACCCGTTAAGCATTTAAACAACTTCCTATATTTTATTTTAAAACCATTACCAATTCTAATTAAACACGGTTGATTTTTGTCAACTGTACATCTCAGTTAACCATTGACTAAATTTTCATTTATCGTTTCCCCTTTAAGTTAATCAAATAACTTAATTAATTTTAAAATCACCATTTAATTGTATTAAAACAATTATTCTATTTTACCAACCCGTGGGTAATTTCTTTGGATTTTCTGCTTTATAACCTGTTTACATCATACGATTTTGCTACTCAAACCATTTAAATAATTCTTTTATAAACTTGATCAAAATATTTTTTATAAATTTCTAATTAAATTATTTATATAAAATGACAGAAAAGCTTCAGTTTAGTTATAAAATAATTTATAACTTTGAAACTGCGTCGATTCACCGAACGGTAAACCGACGTCTGAAAACAACACATTTTAGGCCATTCACTGCCAATTACCGAATCAACACTGTCGATTGATTTTAAACACAACACAGGTGAATATTTATTCAACATCATGTTCGAACAGGTTTCACTACCATCTGGGGTCAAATCAATTCATATATCAACAAACAAACGACATATATAATATTTAAGGAATCCGATCGGATCCCTCCAACCTATCCTTCTCTGCATCACAGATATTGGTTTGAAATAAATAACGAAATATAAATAACTGCAACCGATCAAACAATAAACAACCAATTTGCATCCATAGCACCCAAATCAACCAATTTATACTGTAAATTGTAGAATATGTTTTTCTATGGATTTAGCACATCATAGAATTCCAGAGGTTGTGAGAATTAACTCATCAGTTCAATTCGGTTGACGGTGGACGCGTTTGTTGCATTTAAATTTGAAACGAACGTTCAAAATTCTCTGAAATTTCAACTGTGTCAAATCAGTTCCTAGTTAGTGCCATCAAGCTAGGCCTCGTCCCTGCGATCCCAACGGATCCAGTTTCACTGAGTTTCGTTAACGTATGAATAAATTACGACTGTTTAAAGTTTTAAACTCATTTTAGATAAGAATTAAATTAATTATTATTAATATTACCTTTCCTAATTACCTTGATTTAGTCAAATTCCACGTCATTAGCCATGGAATTAAGTTCATGCGTTTTCCCTTTCGTGATCTTTGAACCCCCGATTACGCCTTCTTCTTCACGATCAAACAGAAACACCCACCCATCGGACCACCAGAACCCCGCCACCGTCACACCTGGGACCACCCTGAAACCTCCCATTGCTCCGCCTGAACGCCCTGCTCCCTCACCGTCGACGACGACCACCAACAATCCACCCAGTGTCGTGATTTCACCCATGACCGAACTCCCGTTATCCCCAAATTCCCGCCGCCACACAACACTTCCGATCATCGGACCTCCACCAATGGTTGCGCCTCCCTACCACCGTCACTTTTCTTTAAGGCCCCGATACCCTCGTGCACCACAACCATCAGAAAACCCAGTAATCCGTTCGCTACTTCGAAAAACATCCCCAAAACCCCATCTTCGTTCATCTACTCATTTCCGACACCCCCAACCACCAGAGGTCACGTCACCTCCGCCGAAACCTCCACCTGACTCTCCTCTTTCATTTCCCCCAGGTTTCGTCCTCTCAAATTGATCCAATCTCCCATAAAACCAAGAAAAACAAAATCAGTTTTCCAAGGTTTAACACTGATTCTGGCCACCTCCGACATCCGTTGGCCCCCAAACTTTTATTAGAGCTAGGTATCGAGCCGATCTACACTTTTGCTTCAGGTCGCCCTACCTGATTCCTTACAGGTGTGGAGAAATAATTTAATTTGTAACCGAGGGATTTTCTACAAATATTGAACACTGGTGGAGGGTTTGAACGGAATGAATGAGATGGCTGAGGGATTAGGCTGTTTTATAATGGAAAATATAAATACTTTAAGTTGATTTGACGAACGATGTTGACCAACGATTTTTATTTCGTACCTTTCTCTATTTTTAACGTTGTTTATTCGCTGCTACGCTCACATACAAACTCCGTTCGAAACGGAAATGGACGGCATAGTATATTTTGAGTTTGCGGTCCTAATGAAACTTGTTTCGTCGAATTCCGAGTCCGTTTGCTCAAACGACGCTCGTTCACGTCCAAATGGTCATTTTTATTTGCATTTTATTTTGCCACGCTCACAGAATAACCCCGATTGACGCGCAACTTGAAATCTAACAATAATTTACTGTTACTATTCCAATAAAATTTATTTCGTCGAAAACAGAGGTCGTTTGAATAAAGTCCCTTTTATAACTGCCCAATTCAAATAAAATAAACCAATTTTAAAATACCTCAATATAATATAAATAAAATATTGCAATTGAACATACATGACTAGAATTCCATACATTACCAATATAAAATATCCCGGATTGAATTTCAAGCCAAATCGATATTTAAAAACCATTTATTATATATAAATAATCGCTATAATATATATAGGGATTCTATAGCGACCTTTTCAAAATTTGATTTGGACATAAAATAAAATCTATGCTATAAAAATTGGATTTTTCTTCTCCATTAGAAAGATATTATCCAACAGATTCTAACGTTTCTTGTTTCGAGAAAATCCGACTTATTTTGGATTCTGTATAGCTGTTCAAAGTTCAAAACGCCAAATTACGAACTGCCGCGCCGTTGCAGCTCGTTTTATAATATAATTATAAATTAAGATTCTGACGTTGTTTTAATAACGAATATATTAATATAAGTTAATATAAACCATATTTAAACCGTTTTAAATCACTCGTTCATATTATACAGCAAAATTAACATTTTCCCCAAATATGCTGAAATTAAAATATTATTATATTATTAACATAAATAAATATTCACAACAAATGGTTAAAATCGATTATATGTATTCAAATCAATATTTTAAATAAATAAAACATTTCAATAAAATGGCCAGAAAATACGGGACATTACATTCCTTCCCCCCTTAAAATAATTTCGTCCTTGAAATTGCTAAGGGAGAAAGAACGTTACAACCTATTATCTTTATAAAAATAATAAATTTAAAACTCGTTTTTATTTCCAAAACTAATCTAATTGGTATTAAAACCCATTTATTTCAAATAACAGAATTTTCCAAAAATCTTCAAAAAAATTCTAACATGTTAAATTTTGGAAAAAAATTGGCAGAGCCTCCTTTGTACTAAGGACATTTGCAATATCGCAGGCTCAAGAAATAAATATACATCGACCAGCAGGGTTGGAAAAATCCAAAAACCAAACCAAAACCCAAATAAAAATCAAAATTTCATATTTTCTAGGTGTACCTTTTTGCGAGCGTTATTACGCGATAAGCATTATTTTATATTCGAGCTTGCTTAATCATTATGCAGCTCTATTCAAACTGGATTTGATTAATTCCAGAATTTCTCTTGGATGGAATTTTAAAGCTGAATGGGCACTTCTGCACCTGTTCTCAACTCAAATAGATTTCATTAGTCATCAAAACAAATGCCAGTTATGTTCAAAACATCCATACCATTCATATCAACCCATTTTACATCCAATTCAATCCATACGAGGTTATAATTATTTATAATCACTTCATTTATTTCTCTAATTATCCATTCGGATTTATTAAATTTGGATTGATTATCCAACTTATTTATTTCATATTGGTTTTAAACAAAATCGATTTATGTTCAGGTTTACATCCATGAGGTCGAGCACACCATCCAAACATATCACACAATCAACATTAACAAATCCAAATAATTTGCCCATATTATAATAATTTGAGAAAAATCATTACTTTATTATTTTATAAAATAAATTGGGCAAAACAAATTTCAAAAATAATTTTATATCAAATTACAAATACGCGGCGCCCTCATATATACACTCAACTCAATCTAGGGCATTGCTAACCCTATATTTATTGAGTCACGCCACAGAGCCAAGGTTATCACTAAACCAGTTGCTCTAATACCACTGTAACGACCGGGGAGAAACACGACGCTCGAATTTTCGACAATGATACATAACTCGTATTACTTGCCAAAAACCCAAGTATCGAAACCCAGATTGTTATTAGAAAGAAGTTAGAGGATGAGAAAAGAAATAAAGAATATTAGAATAGAAGAAAGAAGAAGAAGAACACATCAGAATCTCACGGCGGAACAGATAAAATATAATATCACAAATCTTTTTATACAAAATAATTGTATATACATACCAACCATCAGAGTACAACATATATCAGACACAACGGAAAAATAACTCTATATAACTAGCAGTGAAGCCACCTGCTTCCAGCTCCAAGAACTCCAAGCGAAACCTAACCTGGAACATACTCGGTCTGACCCGAGCACATTTGAAGCAAAGAAAATTTTACCGGGTCAGTCTGGAATACTTTTAGTGATAAATTCACAGTACAACCAACTTGTTTAACTTTGGAAAATCCTTTATGAAATCAAAGGATAATAGTAAGACCAGCCCACACATAAACACAGATGGTTTTTACCTTACTATAACCCAAACCATTTTTGAAATCATAACTTATTCTGATATTATCATAATGTCTAAATACAAATAATTAACAATCTAGCGGAGCACTTGCATCTCACGCTCCACATATATAGTATACAAACCAAAACCGCGGGCGCTTATTGGAGATTGGATTCCAACTATGACAAGGTATGGGACCACCTTCCGATAGTGTATCTCTAGAGGCGAATACACTGGGTTCAACAAGAACCTCTTGCAACC
Organism: Allium sativum; assembly: GCA_030737875.1. Taxonomy (NCBI): domain Eukaryota; kingdom Viridiplantae; phylum Streptophyta; class Magnoliopsida; order Asparagales; family Amaryllidaceae; genus Allium; species Allium sativum. The sequence continues at coordinate 5,712,387 of CM060926.1, read as the reverse complement.
CGTCCCACACATGATCGACCACTCAGTTCGCTTGAGTGTATCTAATGTATATCACCGATGGTTAGGATCAGCAACCGTCTCCCAAAAAGGGACATCATCGAAATATAGATTAAAGAAGAAAATGGAATTTCTCTAGATAGGTTGTTTATACACCCTAATGGGAGCGACCCACATAGCCATGCTGCCTGCCCGATTTTTGCCATTTCCCGGTTGATGAGGCTTGAGGTTAGAATTATCTTCTAGAACATATGGTCATCATTCACTTTGAATGCCACATCGTCAGATCCATCAAATCACAAATTGACGTCCAAAAAAAATACTCTAGTTGGGAGCTAACCAACTATAATACGTTTGAAGAAATCAACGTACGTGATCCATTGGAAATACACCGTCAGACATTCGTACATACAAGTCATCTAAGAACAGGATGAACCGAAGGTACCCTCCTACTACATCCAACATAGGAATCACCCAAGGATCAGTAGCGAGTAGTCCTTGCAAACCGCAAAATCTCAACCACGACCGAATCACATCAGAATAACTCTAGTTGCAACACAAAGATTATTCATCAAGTAATCCTTCCGCTTATGAAGATCCACGGCCTTCACTTGCTCCGTCTTCAATCGACGTCTTCGCGTATTTGCTGGTCGGAATGGTTTTCGAATCTAAATTCGATCCCTAACTTTCCGTACCAACAATCGTATTGGTCAGGTTTGATAGTCCGTGATTTAACTATCAAATAACAATCATGTGAATAAAGTGGGTTTATTGATTTAGTACTTAGCATGACTTGGCCTGTTTAAAATATATTTTAAAAATTGGTTAACAAACTTCTAAATCTTCCCCTATATTCCAAACATTTTAATTATCCTTAATTTTATTTATCAAAAACTATTTTATACATTTTATAATATGTATATATATATACTCAATTTACCATTACTTTTGGAATTGCGATATTTTTCTTCAAACCCCTTTTTCCCTTTTTCTTATTTTCAGATATCTCACGATATATATGTATATGTATTATACTACATGGTGTAAACAAATTATTGATTTTGATATGGCAAAGAAAATGTCAAACTATACTTTAAAACCAACTACTTTTATTTATGTTGTAAATAACATTTTAGTATTATTCATATTGCCAAAATATCGTATTTATATTTGGTACTTCACATATGGGATATCACACCAATTACAATACCTTTCACTTATTTCAAATCGATACCATTCCCCGATAATAATGAAGCCGTTCAAGTGGGTGTATTTTATTTACCTCTCAGACCTTAATCGACAACGTCCTTATCTCAGAATAATATCAGTTCGTCGCTCAACCACTGATATTCAAAACTCGTTTACCACTTTGATTTCAAATCTAGTTTTACAAAATCGTTTTCTTACATTTGAAATCCTCGTTCAAAAGTCCTCTTACTTAATTCCTTTAATTAAGTAAATATTCACTAAACCCACAATTTTACCCTTAAAACATTGATCCCACTTATAACCTTTTGGGTTTATATAAAAATCCCATGTTAAATAATATATTTCCATCTATTGGCATTCTTAAAATAAACTTATCTTGGTTGCCACCTTCCTACAATAAGACCTCATTACTTGGATGTTATTTCCAAAAGCCATATACCGATATTTAAATATAATCCAATTGTATGTATTTTACCTCTTCATTGAAATCCTTATTTCAATTACAGCATTTTTCTTAATTCAATTCTTCATCATTTAACTCATCATTTTGGTTTAAAAATCTTTTTAAACCTTTTTAAACCTTGTTTGGATTCCTTCCCCAATGACTTATAAAAACCCGTTAAGCATTTAAACAACTTCCTATATTTTATTTTAAAACCATTACCAATTCTAATTAAACACGGTTGATTTTTTTCAGTTGTACTTCTCAGTTAACCATTAACTAAATTTTCATTTGTCATTTCCCCCTTTAAGTTAATCAAATAACTTAATTAATTTTAAAATCACCATTTAATTGTTTTAAAACAATTATTCTATTTTACCAACCCGTGGGTAATTTCTTTGGATTTTCTACTTTATAACCTGTTTACATCATACGATTTTGTTACTCAAACCATTTAAATAATTCTTTTATAAATTGATCAAAATATTTATTTATAAATTTCTAATTAAATTATTTATATAAAATGACTGAAAAGCTTCAGTTTAGTTATAAAATAATTTATAACTTTAAAACTACGTCGATTCACCGAAAGATAAACCGACGTCTGAAAACTACACATTTTAGGCCATTCACTGCCAATTACCAAATCAACACCGTCGATTGATTTTAAACAAAGCACAGGTGAATATTTATTCAACAATCATGTTCGAACAGGTTTCACTACCATCTAGGGTTAAATCAATTCATATATCAATAAACAAATAACATATATAATATTTGAAGAATCTGTTCGGATCCCTCCAACCTGTTCTTCTCTGCATCACAGATAACGGTTTGAAATAATATACGAAATAAATAACGAAATATAAATAACTGCAACCAATCAAACAATAAACAACCAATTTTCATTCATAGCACCCAAATCAACCAATTTATAATGTAAATTTTAGATTATATTTTTCTATGGATTTAGCATATCACATAATTCCAGAGGGTGTGGGAATTAACTCACCAGTTCAATTCGGTTGACGGTGGACGTGTTTGTTGCATTTAAATTTGAAACGAACGTTCAAAATTCTCTAAAATTTCAAATGCGTCAAATCAGTGCCTAGTTGGTGCCATTACCTAGGCCTCGTCCCTGCGATCCCAACGGATCCAGTTTCACTGAATTTCGTTAACATATGAATAAATTACGACTGTTTAAAGTTTTAAACTCGTTTGAGATAAGAATTAAATTAATTATTATTAATATTACCTTTCCTAATTACCTTGACTTAGTCAAATTCCATGTCATCAGCCATGGAATTAAGTTCACGCGTTTTCCCTTTCGTGATCTCTGAAACCCCGATTACGTCTTCTTCTTCACAATCAAACAGAAACACCAACCCATTGGACCACCAGAACCCCGCCACTATCACACCTAGGACCACCCTGACACCTCCAATTGCTCTGCCTGAACGCCCTGCCCCCTCACCGTCGATGACGACCGCCAACAATCCCCCCAGCGCCGTGATTTCACCTATGACCGAACTCCGGTTATCCCCAAATTCCTGCCGCTACACAACACTTCCGATCACCGGACCTCCACCTAAGGTTGCGCCTCCCTACCACCGTCACTTCCCTTGAGGGCCCTGACACCCTCGTGCACCACAACCACCAGAAAACCCAGTAATCTGATTGCCACTTCGAAAAACATCCCCAAAACTCCATCTTCGTTCATCTACTCATTTCCGACACCCCCGACCACCAGAGGTCACGCTACCTCCGCCGAAACCTCCACCTGGCTCTCCTCTTTCATTTCCCCCAGGTCCCGTCCTCTCAAATCGATCAAATCTCCCACAAAACCAAGAAAAAAGAAATCAATTTCCAAGGTTTAACACCGATTCCGGCCACCTCCAACATCCGTTGGCCCCCAAATTTTTACTGGAGCTAGGTATCGAGCCGATCTACACTTTTGCTTCAGGTCGCCCTACCCGATTCCTTACAGGTGTGGAGAAATAATTTAATTTGTAACCGAGGGCTTTTCTGCAAATATTGAATGTAGGTGGAGGGTTTGAACGGAATGAATGAGATGGCTGAGGGATTAGGCTGTTTTATAATGGAAAATATAAGTACTTTAAGTTGATTTGATGAATGATGTTGACTAACGATTTTTATTTCGTACCTATCGCTATTTTTAACGCTATTTACTCGCTGATGCGCCCACATACAAACTCCATTCGAAATGGAAATGGACGGTATAGTATATTTTGACGTTACGGTCCTAATGAAACTTGTTTCGTCGAATTCCGATTCCATTTGCTCAAACGACGCTCGTTCACATCCAAATGGCTGTTTTTTTTTGCATTTTATTTTGTCACGCTCACAGAATAACCCCGATTGACGCGCAACTTGAAATCTAGCAATAATTTACTGTTACGGTTCCAATAAAATTTGTTTCGTCGAAAACAGAGGTCATTTGAACAAAGTCCCTTTTTTAACTGCCCAATTCAAATAAAATAACCAATTTTAAAATACCTCAATATAATATAAATAAAATGTTGCAATTGGAGATACACGACCAGAATTCCATACATTACCAATATAAAATATCCCGGATTGAATTTCAAGCCAAATCGATATTTAAAATATTTTAAAAACCATTTATTTTATATAAATAATCGCTATAATATATATATATAGGAATTCTATAACGACCTTTTCAAAATTTGATTTGGACATAAAATAAAATCTATTCTATAAAAATTGGATATTTCTTCTTCATTAGAAAGATATTATCCAACAGATTCTGTTGTTTCTTATTTCGAAAAAATCCGACTTATTTTGGATCCTGTACAGCTGTTTAAAGTTCAAAACGCCAAATTACGAACTACTGCGCCGCTGTAGCTTGTTTTATAATATAATTATAAATTAAACATTCTGACATCGTTTTAATAACGGATATATTAATATAAGTTAATATAAACCATATTTAAACCCTTTTAAATCGCTCGTTCACATTATACAGCAAAATTAACATTTTCCCCAAATATGCTGAAATTAAAATATTATTATATTATTAACATAAATAAATATTCATAACAAATGGTTAAAATCGATTATATGTATTCAAATCAATATTAGAAATAAACAAAATATTTCAATAAAATGGCCAGAAAATATGGGACATTACAAAGCTCCACTAGTACTAGTCCCACCCTGAGAACCTGGGGGGGAAGGAAGAAAAGAGGCGAAAACAAGGGGGTCAGACATAAAGTCTGGCGAGTATAATAACTTTAACAATATAATTATTAAAGTAATTAGGATAAGGCATAAACTGGTAAAACAAGGAAATACTGTGAAACAAGTGGGCAAGACAAAACAAACAAGAGGAGTATTATGGTGTTAATCTTGCTCCTAATCGTTATAAGATAATTACTATACTGCACCTTTAATAGTCACCTTAAAATTTGATCCCATATACTAAACATAATAATCATAATGGTAGTTTTGTGTACCCCTAGCTGTCTTCATAGGTGTCGCCTGCCCCTATCTCCACTAGTTGTACCCACTACCCCCATGCGATCGGCTCCCTAACTCGTAGATACCCGTGCTGGTCCCACAGTGGGGTGTATCACTCCCCAAAGTGGCAACCCGATACCACTAAAGATGCACGACTTATATCTACACAATGCAACAACATCTTACCTACCAGCCCGGGTCCACGCACACACATGACCCCATTGGACTTGCGTTACCATCGTTAATCCGTTTTGACCTTTTACAATCAAACGCAGTAAGCATGTCCCGTCCTCGATCTAACTCGAGCTCACAAAGGTACTTAATGGGTTACTGGTTTGAAAAGGTCCCCGTGTTTGACACAAGCTTTCCACCTATGCTTAGTCCCACTAAGATTCCCCACTTAACCCCTTCTTATTTATGTCCTCTTACATGTTTCAATTTGGTTAAGTGTTTCTAATCTTATTTCACATGTCACCCATCTCACCCACTTAACCACCATGTCCCACCACATGGTTATCTTGGTTAAGTGTTACTTAATTCATTATAACTGTAACCTTGTAAGACCTCTCACATTAGACTACCGTTTGCGATTTATGGATTTGCCGGGCGGGTCCAGGCAGTCTTATACCGCAAACGAGTCTAACCTCGTGTCTTTACAATTGTTAGGCATTTAATATATGCCTTCAACCTCTCACATTAGACTACCGTTTGTGGTTGCTGGATTTGTCGGGCGGGTCCGGGCAGTCTTATACCACAAACGAGTCTAACCTCGTGTCTTAGGCGTTTATTATTACACTTAATTATTTCACCCCAATATGAATTAATTATCCCTATTCGAATTGTCAATAATTTCCAAATTAATCTTTGTACATAATTGTCACCTAAATTATGTCCATACTTTTTAGGTATATAAATTATACCAATTGATGTATCAATTTAATTATATGCCTTTAAAGCCATTTTATGCCAATTCACAATTTGCAAAGTTAATATTTTCCCATTGTCCCCACGTTATTCGTACGTTATGATATATGTTAGACTCGCAAATAGTCTAACTTATAAAAAGAAAAGCAACATCACAAGTTGCATAACACATAAAATAGATCTAAGAATTATAACATAAGTGTGCATAGCTAATAACTTGCATAGGCAATGGACATATAGAACATAAATTCGTTATCATGGATCTAAATATAGATCTAAACATGAAATTGTGAACTTGCATATATGAATATGGGTTTCACCTAAACTTGCATATATGGGATATAGTTTTCACCAAAACTTGCATATGTGAATATAGTTTCCACCTAAAAATGTGAATATAGTTTTCAACTAAACTTGTATATATGGGATATAGTTTTCACTCAAACTTGCATATGGACTCCTACAAACTTGCATATGAATTTAAACATGTAAACTAATATCACATGTTCTGCATATAAACTAGCATATGTATATACTTGATTCACATATAAACTTATGTATAATTCGCATACAGACTTGCATAAGATTCACATACGAACTAGCATATTTAGAAATAGACTTGCATAAGATTCATATACAAACTAGCATATGATTTGACATCCCAAACTTGCATAAGATTCACATACGAACTAGCATATGATTTAACATCCCAAACTTGCATAAGATTCACATACGAACTAGCATATGATTTAACATCTCAAACTTGCATATAAATTGATGTCATAAAATAAATCAAGTTAAACATATGTGATTGGACATATGAAATAGATTTACCCACATAAGATAATAAAACTGTCATATGTTCACCAACAAATGATAACAAAGTTAAATAACATCACATGATTCAACAGACATGTTCTCATAATCCAAATTATAACTCATTATAATTAATTTATTAATTATTTTGTGAGAGAAATTGTACCCACAAAGACAGGTTAGAGAAGAGAATAATTCGTTCGTCGTTCGTATTAGAATTCTGACTTGCAAATCCCTAAGCTTTAGGAAGAAGAACTATCTTAGCAACAGCATGGAGGCTAAGAGACTAATTTAGTTTGGGTTTAGGGCTTGAGTCTATGAATGCTTATATAGAAGTTTAATTTAACATAAGCCGTTAGATTATCATAGAAGCAATCACAACCGTCCAGACTAGATAGAATTATCCAGAATTACCACCTATGCCCTAGTGACTCAGCCACAGGTTAGGAAAGACTCAACAACAAGTCAGAATCGTCTGATTTCAAATCTGCCCCGAGCGGGGGGTAGGTCGACCCCCAGGTCGACCCCCTTGTCGACCTGTGTAGGGGAGGTCGACCCTCTGGTCAACCCCTTGGTCGACCTGGCCTTGGACGGGAAAATTCCCGCCCAACCCGCTTCTCTGTTTTGATTTTGAATTTTGAATTTTTAATTCTGAGTTGTTTTATTTTATATAAATTCCTGAAACTTCTGAGGGCCATAACTTCCTCATAGGAAGTCCGATTTACGAAAACTTGGACTCTATTCCAAGCAGAATTTCGAGACGAACGCAATGGCGTAATCCATTTCCCTTAATTCTCCTCTTAAAAATTAAGTGTTCTTAAATTTGTTAATTTTAATACTTAAAATCACGGGATGTTATACTCGGGTCCACCGGAGGTGCGCGCGAGGGTACCTATGGGTGCGGATTCCGATGATCTTCACGATGGAGGTGGTCTTGCTCAGTTTCGCAGTCGATAGCCACCGCAGTTGGTGGTCAGAGTTGGTGCAAGATGGGTTCGTTTTCACGATACGAGTACTGTAACGGTTTTGAATGGTGAGCGGGAGCAGATGAAGGCCTGATGACGTGTCGGCATGTGATTGGGTGAGAATATGTCTTAATTAATTTTATATTATTTAAATTTCAGTCACAAAAACTTTAATAACTTTCTCGTATGAACTCGGATTTGGATGCGGTTGGGTGCATTGGAATCGTGGCGGAATTGCGGACGATCTAAGACTAGTTTGGCTGCATTTGGAGACTGTAAATTTTTGGATTTTGGTTGGACGTTCGATCCACTAAACACCCAAAGGTGAGTGATTTTTCGCTCACGATTAACTGAATGATTCCCATATTTATTAAATTAAATTATGAAATGAGTTTGGTTACATGGTTGTGTTGATTTGTTGTTTAAAACTAACATGCAAGTGTAGTAATCTGAAATTTAAGCTGATAACTAGTTATTTTAGTTCAACTAAATTGCTAGTTAGGAATACCGACCCATCTTAACTAGTGAAATGATTGAATATCTACCGTTTGAATAAAATGGTTGTGATGGATGTATTGGTTTGATTTGGTTACTGAATTGATATTGATACTGAAATGTTCCTTTATTCAGTACATGAATGTTGTATGCTTCTTGTGATGATTAATCCCATTTTACCCTTGATGTTATGGGCATCGAATCAACCCGGGGTTAATCGATTTAAAATAAATTAAGAACACAGGTTGAAATGATAGATATCTGTGACCTGATTTGGATTTAAATGATATATATCAATCCCTGAAATATCGAATGATTAAATTTGATATCACTTGGCCATAGGATAGAGAATTATATACGGACATCGGTCGGTTAAATGATTTTTTAATATTCAAGAATTTTATTCGAAGGAAATTTTATTTAAAGGAAACGTGTCGATGTTTAATAAGTTCTTTTTTCCTTTAAACTTTAACCTTGAATGTTTAATGAATTTGTTAAGGGAATTATCCAGAACAAATTGAGAATTTAAATTTGGATCTTAAGTATATCTTGGAGATTTCTAATTTACGGTAAGATGTGAAATTGATACTTCCCCATGAACTAAGTTTTGGAAATGTAAGTTATTAGAGGATACGCGGAATTACTTTGAATTTGGTATGAATATGGGTTTGAATCCTTTAAATCGAATGGTTGTTTGGACGATGTTTGAAACAAGATATGGAAACTATGTAAACTCCATTGAGACTGGAGTATAGATTCAAGTACTTGAAATTCGGAAGAAAGGAACAATAATGGTTTAAAGAATTGTATTTTTATAAAGATTATATCTATATATGCACTGCTTGATTTCAAATAAACTATTCCTTTTCTTAAAATTTATTTATTAAAACTTTTAACCAATATACAATTCTGTTATAAATAAATTTCCCTTATATTTTAGTACTTAAAATTATTTAGTAAACTTTTAATTTATGTATATAAATAGCGATTTAAATTATCTCATTTTATTCTAACTACTATATAATATATATATATATATATAATTTATACAAAGATTTTTCTTTATAAGCATCTATTTTTTATTATATTTTATGAATTGTAAATTTCTTCCGAATGGAAAGTGTTGGACTTAAACCATTGGTTCAAATGGAGTTGAGAGAATTTACATTCTATTGAATATCAATCGACTGCAAAGTGATTGTATTATGGAATTGTAAATTTTAACCTAGTTGGATATAAATGGACATCCTAAACGATTGATATGAGTTGTTATGAAATATATATTATATTCGAATATGATGGATCTGACCAATGGTTATATATGGAAATATATTCTAGTTCGAATATAATCAGTTTTGTGAATGATTGGGATATTTTGATATGAACATATATTCAATTTTGAATATAAATTGGGTGTAACACCCCACCTCCTCTAGGGTCACTCACAAAAGGGAATGCACTAGTTTTGGAGGAGCGTTATCGAGGTAAACAAAAAAAGAAATATTACAAGACAGAACATAAATAAAACAACGAAAGAATCAAAAGATAAATTTCATTACTTTCAAAAAGAGTCAAAACCTTTTACACCAAATAGCCAAGGTCATTATTTTCCATTACAACAAATTTTGTCTTGCATAAATTAAGAAGCATAAACTTAAAACATCAAAAGTAGCTTAATTCCCCAAAGGTAGCAGAAATGCAGCCATAGCATAGCTCAAGATCAAACCGCACATGAGCTGAACCGAAAGCAAGCGAAATCCAAGCTAAGTGCTAGAGTTTCCTCCCTGAGAACCTTGGGGGGAGGGAACGGAAGAAAAAAAGCGAAAGAAAACAGGTCAGTCATAAAGACTGGTAAGTCCTAGTGACTTTCAGCATAAAAACAGGTAAAGGTTACATGACATGTATAAACTGAAAGTAAAAATAAGGATGATGACAAGATGGGAAGGTAGACTAAGATAACATGATAAATCAAGTATAGCGTCACATATTCAAGGTTCTTTGCATCAACTATACCAGAATCCCAAACCCATGTCTTATATTAATCATGAAATGATCCCTTGGCCCAATATCATGAAATGACCCATTTCTAGGTCCAACGAAACGATCCACTAGCCGATCGGCTCCCCACAAGTTCTAGCTCGTCATGTGTCTGTGTCATACGACCCTATCACGAATGTAGTCACTGTGCTAGGTCCACCATAGGGTGTATCAAGCCCTATGGTGCCAACTACCGACACGAATCAAGCATGCATAGATAAACCTACTGATGCCCAATGCCTGCTTTTTCAACTCCGGACCATGTGCACGACCATAGCCCGCCTGAACCTACACTGGCGCACCAACACAGCTGTCGTTATGGTCGCTTACAATCAACCCAGTAATCGTGCCCCACCCTGCCTAGTTCCAGGGTACCAAGATACATCTAGTGGGTTACTGCTGAAATGGACCGCGTAACTAGGGTTTCCGTCTAATAGGTTAAGTGTTGTCATTTAAATTGGTGACTTAACCTCTGTCAATCTAGCATGTCAAGTTGGTTAAGTGTTGTCATTCAAGTTTGTGACTTAACCCACCTACATGTCATGTCAAATTGGCTAAGTGTTGTTGTTCAAGTTCATGACTTAGCCCTACGAATCATGTGTCAAGTTGGTTAAGTGTTGTCTTTCTTGTTCATGACTTAACCCTATCATGTGGCATTAATTCATTAATGCACCCCAACCACTCACATCAGACCTATTGTTGTGGTCACTGGATATGCCAGGCGGTTCCGGGCAGATTTACACCACAACTCAGTCTGACCTCGGGTTTCAAGCGCGATATGACCAACTACCCACATTGTATCCTATTGTTTGCAGTAACTGGATCTGCCAGGCGGTTCCGGGCAGAATTACACTGCAAACTCAACCCCACCTCGAGTTGGGCATTTTCAAGTTCATTCTAGTGCCATGTCTATGTTCATATTTTCAAGTCAAGTTCGTGTCAAGTTTCAATGATAAGTTTCATGCCAAGTTTCCTACAATTACCAATTTTTCCCAAGCCTAATTTCCGTCTGCATGATTTTTGACATAAAATATTAGGCTAAAAACTTAGCCTAATTTATCGTACACAAAATTTGCATAAAGCGATTCTTTAGCATAAACATGACATAGGTGTAAAGTTCGCATTCTCGGTATAGTCAATATGAACACCATAGGTGTGTACTTATAAAATAATCAACATGAATATCATAGGTGTGAACTTGCAGCTTAGACTGAACCAACATACATATATGTGAATTTGCAACATTGACTAAATCAACTTACATATATGTGAACTTGCAAATCAATCACGAACATATGAATAAGTGTGAACTTGAAATATGACATAGGTTTAACATATACACATAAACATGTAGATCTAACACTTTGTCACATATGTGATATGATTTCACAACCTAAAACTTACATAACATGATAAACTACACAACTTGTCATAACGGGTTATACTCCAAGTTCATATACATATGAATAGACTTATTCGTTAATTCCCAATTCAACATGATGATAGAATAGAACCACAGGCATAGATCAACATAACAAACATTGCTCAATTTATTTCCAAGGCATGACCAAACTGAATAAATTGATTAAAACATCACAGGCATAACATTATGAACATGAAAAAGGTTTGAATAATAATCTAGATTTAAGAACACGGATAGATCTAACTTAAATAGAAAAATCCCCAAAATCAAGAAAATAAAGAAAATAGGTCTGAATAGAAAATCAAGCTTAGATCCAATTTCATAGTCATAATTCTAGGCAATAACCTCATGGTCATGAATCGTAGGTGATTAGCCATAATTGTCCTTGTCATAGTCATAGGCAATAGTCTTATGTTCACAGTCATAGGCATAAGCATAGTCTTATGTTCACAGTCATAGGCATAGGCATAGTCTTATATTCACAGTCATAGGCATAGGCATAGTCTTATATTCATAGTCATAGGCATAGGCATAGTCTTATATTCATAGTCATAGGCATAGGCATAGTCTTATATTCACAGTCATAGGCATAGGCATAGTCTTATATTCATAGTCATAGGCATAGGCATAGTCTTATGCCATTAACAATAGGTGATATTCCCAAAAATCAAGATCCAAGGAGAAAACAAGAATAGATATGAATCATCAATTCCAATTTATAACATGCCCGTATTAAGTTTAAAGTTTTTATCTAAAAGTAACTGGAACTTACAGATCGTGGTCTAAGAAATTTAGATGCAGAATTCAAGTCTAGAAATTTGTCGTAGAACATTGCGGTGTCACTGATCTATTCTCTTGAATTGTTGTAGAAGCGCTGATCTTTGATTTGAATCGAGTTTGAATGCTTAAGCTTTAATTTGGAGGCGGCGAACATGGTTCAAGTGGTAAATTAGCAGCATAGCAGTGTAAGAATGATTTGTATGAATTAGGCTAGGTCTTATGATGTATTTATAGGGGGTAGTAACTAGTTTAGGCTCTTAAATCAACCCTAGAATCAATCTGGACCATCAAAACACGTCTCCGGCTTCAAAAATGGGTTCTAGGTCAAAACAGGCCGACCAGGTCGACCTGTAGGGGGGAGGTTGACATATGGTCGACCTGGGGGGTTGGTCCACCCTACGGTCGACCACATGGCCGACCTGACCCCCAGGTCGACCTGCCTGGTCCTGTGCTGCCTGAAATTTGTTGAATCTTCTACAGGCCATAACTTCTTCATCCGAACTCCGATTTTCGAAAACTCGGACTCTATTTCATGCAAAATTCCGAGACGAACGCACTGGCGCTACCGTTTCCCATAATTCTCATTTTGAAAATTAATTATACCTTGATTTCTTGTTTTAACATTTTATTAAAATTCGGGTTGTTACATTCTCCCCTCCTTAAAGGATTTCGTCCCCGAAATCTTCAAGTTAAGAAGAATGTGTCCTACCATCCAATAATCCATCTACTCAATCATCAATCACAGGCATCCATTGTCCTTAAGAGATTTCTAATGCTGTATGAACATATGCAGAAAGTGTGTGTATATGTTCCTTATCTAATGCAAATGATCAGGCCTGATTGATCTTCCTAATGAAAAATATGTTTAGTGTCATGAATCCAACATGTATGCAAATAGTCCTAGTCACATAAACACTATATATGTGCACAAACTTCCATCCATATGCAACATCCACATGATAACACATTCAATTTCATCCATAAACAAGTATAAACACTCATGCATATGCAATATGAAAATGTGTCTTAGCCGATCTAGTTCCTAATGTGTGTTATGCAACCACGAGCAACCACTTGCGACCACTTGCAACCATTTGCAAACATCAACCATAACATGTTTCAATCACATGTTTACATCCGAAAGGGTTCTACCTAAGGTTCTCAAGATGGGATTGAGAAGATAAGCAAGATAAAACAAAGCATCTAGGAGAAGAAGTTAAAGATGTACCCCCCAGAAGGTCCTACTTGCGGGCCTTGCCCTTGCTTCTTAGGGCAGTTCTTGCTGATATGTCCAATATCACCACACTGAAAGCATGCTGCCATCTTCATCTTCTTCTTTCTACAATCCTAGACTATATGCCCCTCAATACCACAGAAGGGGCATTTTCTTTTTTCACATGTCTTGTTATCATTATTGTTGTTGTTCTTGCCTCCCTTCTTCGGGTCTACCTTCTTGTTTGGAGACTCATTCACCTTGACCTCCTTCTTGCCGTTCTTGTCTTCTTCGTTTAAGAGCGCCATGTCTACTAGCTTTCCGTATGTAGCCCCCATAGGTACATAGGTCATAGCCAAGCTGTGAAGTGGCTCATTCAATCCTTTGACAAAGCGGAGAGCCTTCTTATGAGGGGTATTCACTAAGTCCAGTCCAAACCGAGCCAGCTGATCGAATTGATTGACGTACTCCTTGACCGTCATACTCCCTTGCTTAAGAGATAAGAATTTTCCCAGTTGTAGACTTAGTTCAGCTTGCGAGAAGAATTTCATCTCGAACCTTATTCTGAAATCCATCCATGTTTCAACCGGCCTCTCAGCGTTAGTGACTTCCACCAATAGGAAGCTTCGTCTTGGAGCAACCATACTTCCAACTGTACCTTTTGCCTATCGTCCACCTCGAAGATAACGAACAGATCCTCAGTTTCTTTGAGCCACTTCCTCGCTTCTACGAATGATTTAGTTCCCTTGAAATCCTTTCCACCCATGGCCCTAAAATCTTTACAGATCTTTGAGAAAGCAACTGCACGAGGAGGAAGGGGAGGAGGAGGAATCACTGCAGCTGGAGGAGGAATATCTGTTGGGCCTGCATCGTTGGCCCTAGCCTCTAAGTACCTTCTGAACCAGCCAGGTATTGGCACGCCCTCTGGAAATTTAAGATTCCCAGACATGCTAACAAGAAAAATTTGGGATTCAAACGAGGAAACAAAGGATAGTGCTAATGGCTTTTGGGGAATAGCCTTTAAATAAAACTAGACTTTTCTTGAAAAATGCTTCTTTGTAAACGGTTTTGAAAATAATTTTAGAAGGTTTCAAAAATTTTTGCCCATTCTGGTAACCTTCTGCTCTGATACCAAATGTAACACCCCACCTCCGCTAGGGTCACTCACAAAAGGGAATGCACTAGTTTTGGAGGAGCGTTATCAAGATAAACAAACACAGAAATATTACAAGATAGAACATAGATAAACAGCGGAAGAATCAAAAGATAAATTTCATTACTTTCAAAAAGAGTCAAAACCTTTTACATCAAATAGCCAAGGTCATTATTTTCCACTACATCAAATTTTGTCTTGCATAAATAAAGAAGCATAAACTTAAAACATCAAGAGTAGATTAATTCCCCAAAGGTAGCAGAAATGCAGCCATAGATAGCTCAAGATCAAACCGTACATGAGCTGAACCGAAAGCAAGCGAAATCCAAGCGAAGTGCTAGAGTTTCCTCACTGAGAACCTGGGGGGAACAGAAGAAAAAGAGGCGAAAGAAAATGGGTCAGTCATAAAGACCGGTAAGTCCTAGTGACTTTCATCATAAAAACAGGTAAATGTAACATGACATGTATAAACTGAAAGTAAACATAAGGATGATGACAAGATAGGCAAGATAGACTAAGATAACATGATAAATCAAGTATAAATCAAGTATAGCATCACATATTCAAGGTTCTCTGCATCAACTGTACTAGAATCCCAAACCCATGTCTTATATTAATCATGAAATGATCCCTTGGCCCAATATCATGAAATGACCCATTTCTAGGTCCAGCAAAAGGATCCACTAGTCGATCGACTCCCTACAAGTTCTAGCTCGTCATTTGTCTGTGTCATACGGCCCTATCATGAATGTAGTCACCTATGCTAGGTCCACCATAGAGTGTATCAAGCCCTATGGTGCCAATCACTGACACGAATCAAGCATGCACAGATAACCTGCTGATGCCCAATGCTTGCTTTTTCAACTCCGGACCACGTGCATGACCATAGCCCGCCTGAACCTATACTGGCGCACCAACACAGCCGTCGTTCTGGTCGCTTACAATCAGCCCAGTAATCGTGCCCCACCCTGCCTAGTTCCAGGGTACCATGATACATCTAGTGGGTTACTGCTGAAATAGACCGCGTAACTAGGGTTTCCGTCTAATAGGTTAAGTGTTGTCATTTAAATTCGTGACTTAACCCCTATCAGTTTAGCATGTCAAGTTGGTTAAGTGTTGTCATTCAAGTTCGTGACTTAATCTGCCTATGTGTCATGTCAAATTGGCTGAGTGTTGTCGTTCAAGTTCATGACTTAGCGCTACAAATCATGTGTCAAGTTGGTAAAGTGTTGTCTTTCATGTTCATGACTTAACCCTATCATGTGGCATTAATTCATTAATGCACCCCAATCTCTCACATCAGACCTATTGTTGTGGTCACTGGATATGCCGGGCGATTCCGGGCAGATTTACACCACAACTCAGTATGACCTCGGGTTTCAAGCGCGATATGACCAACTACCCACATTGGATCCTATTGTTTGCAATAACTGGATTTGCCGGGCAGTTCCTGGAAGAATTACACTGCAAACTCAACCCAACCTCGAGTTGGCCATTTTCAAGTTCATTCTAGTGTCATGTCCATGTTCATATTTTCAAGTCAAGTTCATGTCAAGTTTCAAGGGTAAGTTTCATGCCAAGTTTCCTACAATTACCAATTTTTTCCAACGTTACCCCGTCTAAATATTAGGCTAACAATCTTAGCCTAATTTTCCGTCCGCATGATTTTTGACATATAATATTAGGCTAAAAACTTAGCCTAATTTAACGTATACAAAATTTGCATAAAGCGATTCATTAGCATAGACATGACATAGGTGTAAACTTGGCATTCTCGGTATAGTCAATATGAACACCATAGGTGTGTACTTACAAAATAATCAACATGAATATCATAGGGGTGAACTTGCAGCGTAGACTGAACCAACATACATATATGTGAATTTGCAACATAGACTAAATCAACTTACATATATGTGAACTTGCAAATCAATCACGAACATATGAATAAGTGTGAACTTGAAATATGACATAGGTTTAACATATACACATAAATGTGTAAATCTAACATTTTGTCACATATGTGATATGATTTCACAACCTAGAACTTGCATAACATGATAAACTACACAACTTGTCATAACGGGTTATACTCCAAATTCATATACATATGAATAGACTTATTCGTTAATTCCCAATTCAACATGATGATAGAATAGAACCACAGACATACATCAACATAATAAACATTACTCAATTTATTTCCAAGGCATGACATAACTGAATAAATTGATTAAAACATCGCAGGCATAACATTATAAACATGAAAAAGGTTTGAATAATAATCTAGATTCAAGAACACGGATAAATCTAACTTAAATAGAAAAATCCCCAAAATCAAGACAAATAAAGAAAATAGGTCTGAATAGAAAATCAAGCTTAGATCCAATTTCATAGTCATAATTCTAGGCAATAACCTTATGGTCATGAATCGTAGGTGATTAGCCATAATTGTCCTTGTCATAGTCATAGGCAATAGTCTTATGTTCACAGTCATAGGCATAAGCATAGTATTATGTTCACAGTCATAGGCATAGGCATAGTCTTATATTCACAGTCATAGGCATAGGCATAGTCTTATATTCATAGTCATAGGCATAGGTATAGTCTTATATTCATAGTCATAGGCATAGTCTTATATTCACAGTCATAGGCATAGGCATAGTCTTATATTCATAGTCATAGGCATAGTCTTATGCCATTAACAATAGTTTCAACGTCATAGGCGATATTCCCAAAAATCAAGATCTAAGGAGAAAACAAGAATAGATATGAATCATCAATTCCAATTTATAACATGCCCAAATTAAGTTTATAGTTTTTATCTAAAAGTAACTGGAATTTACAGATCGTGGTCTAAGAAATTTAGATGCAGAAGTCAAGTCTATAAATTTATCGTAGAACGTTGCGGTGTCGCTGATCTATTCTCCTGAATTGTTGTAGAAGCATTGATCTTTGATTTGAATCGAGTTTGAATACTTAAGCTTTAATTTGGAGGCGGCGGCCATGCTTCAAGAGGTAAATTAGCAGCACAGCAGTGTAAGAATGATTTGTATGAGTTAGGCTACGTCTTAGGATGTATTTATAGGAGTAGTAACTAGTTTAGGCCCTTAGATCAACCGTAGAATCAATCCGGACCACCAAACACGTCTCATGCTTCAAAAATGGGTTCTGGGTCAAAACAGGCTGACCAGGTCGACCTGTAAGGGGGGAGGTCGACCACGTGGTCGACCTGGGGGGTCCACATGGTCGACCTGACCCCCAGGTCGACCTGCCTGGTCCTGTGCTGCCTGAAATTTGTTGAATCTTCTACATGCCATAACTTCTTCATCCGGACTCCGATTTTCGAAAACTCGGACTCAATTTCATGCAGAATTCAGAGAGAACATAATGGTGTAACCCGTTTCCCATAATTCTCATTTTAAAAATTAATTATACCTTGATTTCTTGTTTTAACATGTTATTAAAATTCGGGTTTTTACATTGGGTTCGAAACAAAAATGATATTTTGATATGAAAGCGAACCTTTGTGAAAAGTAAAAGAACCGACCGATGTGGAAAATGTAAGCGTTGGTTGTTAAAGAGACCGGATTCGACAAGTGGCATACTCTCTGTCAGTGTCGATACCACTTTAACAACTGTGTACGTTATGACGTATACAGAATGAACATGATGACTTGGAGGCAATTATTGGATTGAAGAAGATGAACGATAACGAAATGGCCTTGACCTTCGGGTCATAATTGAAATGACTAAAGTAAGAGTTATACCATGACTAATTGAGGTAGCACCTCTGATCAGCGCACTTCTTTAATAGTATTTCTATGACTATGATGATGATTTGGGCCTTTTTTGATTTGGGAGTGTGTTCCGAGGTAGGCGGTAGTGGCTGCTATGCATTACCACCGGTCCGGGAGTGCAATTGGTAGAATCCTACCCTGGGTATTGCCTCGAGTGCCTTGTCATATTTATCCTTATCAAGCCCTATATGATTTTGATTTGTACCATACCTGTGGAGTGCCCTCTGATGTCATCAGTTTATGGTGGGTTTATGGTACTGTATAGAATATGGTATTGTAAACAGTGTAAGGGTAAAAATGTAATCCCGCTTACGCTATTTTTATGATATTTACTTTACTGAATAAACACTATCATAATAGAGTATTATACTATGCATGTATCAGTTTAACGGATCCTTGAGAGATGGAAGTAATCCCGTAACATTTCTTGAGTTACTGCATCCATGACACCCATGTTATTTCCTACTTTAATTTGACTAATATGAGAATGATTTAGTGCTGATCCGAGTGTTTGTTGTGTTTTCTTTTTATGCAATACGCTCGGGTCAATAGAAGTTGCAGTTAGCGAAGATCACTATTCCTTGGAGAGCGAAGACGAAGATTTGGTATTTACCTATTATACATATACATATTTCCCTCTGCATTTTGTTTCCGCTGCATTACTGTATATACTTATACTAGTGTAACTCTGATGACTGAAAGAGGTGTAACTCAAATGTATATGTTTTAAATGATTTTGAATATTTACTCATTATTATATGTTCTCCTTCCGCTGTGAGATGCTGTGATTGTTTTTCTCTTCTTTCTACTTTTTCTTCTTTTTCCCCATAACTACCTGTGTTGGTGATTTGTTTGGGTCGACATGTGTGGTTTATTGTCAATTTGAGTGGTCAAAATTCAGGTCGTTACACTTCATCTTGGATTTCTAAAGATTTCCCCAGAAATCATCCAATAAAAATTAAGTGCCACCATAGTGATGATAATAGAAAATATGTTGATCCCAAATCCTAAACAATATTGCACAAGAAAGGGGAAATTTAACTAAGATATTAAATTTTGAGTAGCAAACCCCAAACCTCAAGAAAATGAGAAAATGATCAGAGGTGAATTCACTTTTAGGTTATTGAAATATATATAACTTAAAAAAATAAAACATATGATCAGATTTATAAATTCAGACATGCATGCAACATTTCTCAAAGAGAATCATAGATGCATATGAACATCTGCACTTGTACTAAATTTCTAAAGCCACAAAATATGGTTTGATGCATAGGTGCCATTAATATGAATGCAGAATTTCATGCATCCAATCGTTCTCATGAAAGCTAAAATGTATTGATTTTCTGTATAAAAATAGTAATAATCAACTCACAAAAATAGCAATTCTTTCTATTTTCAATGGACATATTGGTTCAAATAATAAGCTACTATTCAAACCTATCTTCATTATGCACTTATTCAAATAATAAGTTCAGTATACCCATTTTGGTTCAGTCCTAATTATATAATTCAATATAATCAATTGACATAATATTTAGAACATAGAAATCAAAACTGAATTGATGTGTTGTTTGCAAATTGCAGTACATTTGAAACTAACTAGAAATAAAATTAGAATATACAAACATTACGGATTTGGTCCAAATACCTTTTCAGTTTCAACTAGCTGAAGTAGCTATAAGAAATTTTAAGAACAACCAACTAACAAAAATGGAAGATTTGAAGTTGAAGATATTCATATTTCCATGCCCTAGATAGGTCATTATCGAGCCTGGAGTTCGTTGCAATCGCAGTCGTTGGAGATAATGCACCGCCAATTGACGATTGTAATTCAAGATGAAGTTGTTGTCTCTTCCCAATTGTTATTCAGTTGCGTCCCTCTTCTTCATCTGTATATTGATTTTTTTTGTTGGACTATGTCGCGAATAGAGGAATGGGAGTGTGGTGCCGTAGGATTTGCACGGCCCAAAGCGATTGCTTCTTCCGCTTTGGTAAAGGGAAGGCTATGGCTGCTAAAATCTGAGATGGCGTGACTGTTTTGATTAGGTTTATCAGATTGGAGATAAATTTGGGAGGTGACGGTTTAATTATTATTTTGGAGGGAAGACAAAATTTTTGGAGCAAAGAGTTTTACATACTAAGTTACAAACAAAAAGAGTTAAAAAACCAAAGATTTAACCATAAACAATAACACTTTAGAATAACGTGTTATTAAATGGCGTTATTAATAACACATTTTCTTGTAGTGCGTAAAAGTTGCGTCCAAATCACCCCCTTAACTTCTTTATTTTGTCCTTCCTTCCTCATCTAGTTGAACCATATTCCCATCCTTCTTCTCTTTCTTTGTCATCGCCTCATATCCTCCTTTTCAGCGCTAGTTTACGCATTAGATCCTGCTCCACTAGTACTCCAAGATCTAATCTGATTTCTTCTCTCTAACCGTTACAAAGCCCATAATACCTATTTGCGCTATTTGATCTTACTTGCAACATTTAGGCCTCATCCTTAAAGAGAGAGAGCGATCATTTGGTTCGATCGAAATGAGCAAAAAGGTCCCACAGCTTTAGGGCCAAGAGAATTAGTTGTAGCAGTTGGACTTGCACCGGTCCTTTGCTTCAAGATCTTTGTATAGGATTGTTGTTGTGTTGCATCTGCCTTTGCTATATCTTTTTGGAATAGATTTTGATGAAGGCGTTTGTCATTTCGAAGATGAAAATTAAGTTATCTTTGGATGGTTTTTCTGGGGAGAATCTCGATGAGATTTTAAAGGCATCCATATTTTACGTGGACTTGAATGGTCTTTTGCTTGACTAGCTTTGGAGATTTTGCAGTAGATTTCCTCTTCCTTAATATCGTCTTTTGAGTTCGGGGATCTATGTCAAAATTACCCATGTTGATGTGTGACTAATTCAGTACATTATTTTGTATGCGGAAAATAATGTTTTGCTTGATCAACGGCGTAACCATCATTTAGTGCCCCATCATATTTAATTCAGCTTGTTGATCATGTGTGTTGTCTCATAGAGCTACTTTCTGTAATTTCACCTATCCTTTTTTTGTCTTTAGACAATATAGATTGATTTCTATGGGAACCAGCTTTTTGATTGGTTTCCTTTGTCATCCCTAGGTCTCTCTCAGAAGAGATGGTGATGTGGGAACCTACAACAATACAAGCATTGTTCGTAACACGAGATTGAGAATTTTTCTATCATGACATGATTAATAAAAGGTCATAAAAATGGTTTGAGATCCATTCGTGGAGCAAAACATTGTTTATGGCATTGTCTTAGGAGTATTCGGTGTTGTTGTTATGTTCTCGTCTTTGTTGTTTTCCCTTTCCTGCATTTGGTTCTTGGTTTGGTAATTCGTGCCTGTAACTGTTAGTGTTTGTTGTCACTGAAATCGCACGACTTCTTTTAATGAGATTTCTATGTTTGGAAATATTTATGTCACTCATGCGTACCTATTTGAATGGAATCTCATTTTCCTATCTAACTAACAGTTATCCTTGAGCTGGAAAGAATAGAATTTTGTGTTGGATAAATTTTAGCGAAGGACAAGTTTTATGTTGTTTTCATCACAGGTATAATTAATCACTCGTTCCTTGTTAAGCTAAAATTTATTGCGTTCTTTAGTGTGTGATGTCAATTTTCGCATTTTACTTGACTAATTTTCTTTTTCGTCTACTTGTGACTTGAATTGTGTAAGTTTCCACAAAATACTTTTTTGAAACTTATTGGAAACATTGTTTGAAAAAAAATCTTCTATCCTTTTTAAAATTTACATTTATACTAATTTGCTTTCTTTTATTTTGGTTTGCGCGAAAATGCAGAATTTGGGTATGGCAGTTTATGCATATTTTTACATTAAAATAGGTAATTTTGATGGCGCAAAGTGCGCATTATTAAAAATTTAGTTTTCGTGAGTATCTCATGTGGAAAGTGAAACGGTGCTAAATAGAAATTTTCAAAGCAAATAATAGAGTTTAAAAGCGGAAATTTATTTTTATGAAAAATTTCGAGTTTTGGTCACATGAACAGCTTGAGGAAGATTTTTGGATGTGTCCGCGTTTTAGCGGTGCAGGATCGACGATGCAATAAAAACGTTAACTACAACAAGGAAAAGACCTTTTTAGCCTTGAAAACATTATTTCCATGCCTTCTCAGCGATACGCACGAGTTGTTAATTAACTCATTTTACATTTTAGAGCTTGTTTTAAGCCTCCTTTAAAATCTACAGGTGGAAATTTTTGGAGTATTTTGGGGAACTGAGACAAATTTTCCATTGTAGGATGAGAAATGGAATATTTATAAGAAAATGAAACGTTAAAATTCTTCGCTTTGATTTCCTTTTTCCGTTTTAGGAGAAATTTGATAAAATGCGATTAGTTGCATTGATGCGTTGGATGGTAGGATTTGAATGCAAAAATTTGTTGCTTCACACTCCTATTCATAGTTGTGTGAGGATTATGGATGAAAACATGGTTTTCAAAATTTGCATTCATATAAAATCGCCAATATATTTAGAATGCTTTGCATCATGTTGTCAAAAGTGTTTTGAAAATTTAAAGCATACATATAGGAGGGTCCGATTTAGAATCATTATGCATAGATGTTTTGTGGTTGAAATGCATTATGTACATCGTGCAAATACGCACTTGGTTGTAAAATGGATGTACACAAATTAGTTGTGTAGGATAGGATAAGCAGGCATCAGAATTTCGGGACGAAACACTTTTTAAGGAGGGAAGAATGTAACAACCCGTAATTTTGACAATAAATAAATTAGCTATTCAATTAGATTTCTAAAAAAGGAATTTATGAAAACGATGGAATTTGGCCACGAAAATTTAACCATTGCATTCGTCTTAGAATTCGGGTCAATTTTCATGTTTGGAGTTTCACGAACGGAGTCTGTATGAAAAAATTACGAACGAAATACGAAAAACATGCAAAAATAAATAAATCAAAATAAATAAATGTTACATACCTTCTTTGATCCGCCTTCATTGGGCATAAGTGGTGAAGGGCGGTCGGCCTCTTCGACCATTTCCAACACAATCAAGGCTAGGTTTTGAAGGGTATTTTCGTTATATTAATTTATATAATTGGTCAGATGTTTATTAAATGAAATATAACGGTTCGTGGCCATATCAACTCTTATAAATAAAGGGGTAACGCCTCCATACTTTTCCACACAAATCTATAGGTAGCAGCGAAGCTCTGCCATTTCCCTTTCTCTTCAAACAAATTCTAAAACAAAATAGGTGCATATACAATCAAAGTCAAACATGAACAATACAATTTGAAAGAGATAATCAGATTCAAATGGAAAAGGATATGGATTGGCGTCTACGTTCTTCTTCATCATATTTCTCCCCTCTTTTCTTATTTTCTTGTGAATCTACAAATCTGAAAGTATCACCTTTTCAGAATAACTGTAAATCTATAATAATTTAGGAATTGTAGGCCTAAAAGATTCATATTAGGATGCTTTCAGTTGATTGGGAAATTTATATACAAAGTATAAAATAACCTGATTATTTCGTTTGTACTAGATATGGAATGTATGCCTAATATTAAACAGATCTGTCTATAATTTTGTTAAATTTGAAATAATGCCTATCAGATCTGTTTGGGAATATTGTTAAATCCCAAAGAATAGGATTATGGTTGGAATAATGTTATTGTTTTAAAGGCTTACTTGGTAGTTCATATTATTGCCTACAATTGTGTATAAAATATTGTGGTTAGTATGAACACCATAGATCTGGAAATCAGTCCCATAAAACACTATTACGACGTAGTTTTCTTCAATATCTATAGTTTCGGTATTAAAAGGTAATTTATGTAATTTTGGTTAAAAAGACATAAGCATGTTTGCATTCAGTTTAGTTTCGGGTTTTAACTTAGTTATTGTAAATATGCCTTTTTGCTCTTTTTAAATAAAAAGATATTATTTGAAACCAACAAAAAATATGTTCAAATTGAAAAAGGAAAAGGTTGTGTAAATTCATGTACAAATAAAAATACATATATATACATATATATATCAACTATTCAAAAATATACATACTATATATTTCTTGTGGTTTGAAATATGTTTATTCCTCTTTTAAATATTCAGGCATAATTTACAATAACTATAGTTGACAGCCTTTTTGTAAGATTTAGAATCTTATTACATAATTGAACGCAAAAAGGAAATGTTTGGTTGTTAGCTTAAACAATACGCTAAGTTTAATAATAATATAAATAAATAAATAATAACTACTTAACTGCACGAAAATATAAATCCATACACACACACACACATTATCCATCCAAATCTACGTAAACAACGAAATATATATTATAATGAATGTTTGTGTGTTTGAATGTTTTCCATTTTATAGAATTATCATGAAAATGCACTCCATATTAAATGAAAATATATATTGTGACTGTTATAGCAATTAATGTAATTGATTTGCTATAAATAAGGTCATAAAGATAGAATAACAATTGTTACCATCGTTGATTGGGGAAAACAAATTAAATTAAGAAAGTTAGGCCTAATGGTTACAATTTGAAAACAACGACTAGGGATAAGGACGGTAACTCCAGTTAAGTAAGAAAATATTTCTTATGATATATAAAATATATATGTATGTATGTATGTATGTATGTATATGTACATATGTACAAAACAAATCAAATTGAAGTAAAATAAAAAAAGTTAAGGAGTTACCATTGTTAGACTAAAAATAAAAAGGGACTGATATAATAAGGACATTTCATTGTTAATTAATGTCTTAGGAACTTATGATCATTAGTCTCATAAGTGACAGTAATTATAATCAATGGAAATAAATGGCAATAAATCTATTAAATAGAATAAAGGAAATTAAAATAAGGATTACTGAGTATCGATTGTCGTTTTAATACTAAATCCAATAAGGTAACAATTAAATAAATATCCTATGATATAACTTTTCTTATTTTTATATTAGTTAACTAAGACTAATATTTAAAACTTAGGATTGGACTTAGTAGGTTACTGATGCAAGGTCAGTTGGCTTATTCGACAGATGTCTGCACTTTACAACGATCAAATATATGTCCAACTGCAATGAGAAATCATTAACCATAGGAACCCGTGACGATAGCTAGTTCTCATACATGGGAATATTTCTGCAAAGAGAAACTAAACGGGAATAACTCAATAACGTGGATTGCTTGGGGATTAAGGTCTTAAGTTGTTAGATCCACCTATAAATAGATAGTAAGTGAACGCGTAGCCCACCTCCATAAATGAAAGCATTAAAGGAAAATTTGGTATGAGCTCGACAGTCTTCACGAATAATCTTCTTCCTTGGGTCTTAAGTGGCTTGGGTCGAGGGGTCCACCTGTGAATATGTCTTAAAAGGCCCGGTATGGTCATTCCATATGACAACCTATCATACGGTAAGTATTAAGCGACTAGGAGATTATCCAATAAGGTCGACTAGATAGTAATAAGGGGGCCCACCACAGGAGGGTCTTGAACGGCGTGCTACGTCTACTTAGCCTAGTGGTCTTAAGCGGCTGCTTACTATCTCTCGGCGGGGCATGGGTTTATATGCGTGAATGACGAAAGCCTTAATTAGTAAGACCTGTAGCTGGTGTCCTCTAGTTTATATTAGCATTAATTAAACCGTCGAGAGGTATTAAGTGACTAATAGGTCCGCCTACGGCCTTAAGTGATCACGAGGATCCACTCTTAGCTATCATTTGATAGTGTAGTCTTAAGTGGCCAAATATATATACGTAAATAACTAAACTCCGTATGATGAGCGAGTAGTTGAGAGCCAACCTCTTAGTTTTGGTAATAGATTAAATGATGGTTTAAAGGCTTCATAAATATGTGCGTAAACATTCTATCTCAGTATCTTTATCGTTAGGAATACTACCTCGAGTATGGTAGTTAGAGTCGTGCGTTAATATTTACAAGGTTAGGTTAGAATTACTAGCCTTAGTAGGCATATGTCTTTGGTTGAACCAAACTAGATACATATGTGTTCTAACCCCCTCCTCATTACAATGTTTTCTCGAGAGGGTCTGGTTCTCACAGGTGTTGAAGTTTGGTTTTTGGTTTTCGTTCTCTCTCATGCTCGGTATCAACATGGTGCACTCTTGTGAGGAAGTTACCCGAGTTGATACTAGTTTATCCTATTTTGTTACCACTGTGAGTTATTTTATCGTACTCTGATTATGCTCATGCTCATTTATTTGCAGGTATCAGATATACATGCTTCATGCCTGAATGAGTTTAAGTTTTGATTTTTGTGGAAATTTTGGTTGAGAAATGTGTAGGGTGTTACAACAATCTTGATTACTTTCTTAATGAATTCCAGTTACAAAGTAATCGCCATAATTATTATTAATTAAAATAATAATTAACTTCATTATTAACTAGAGTAAAAGTAGTTAACTTATTTATTAACTAAAAATAGAATAGTTAATCCCTTTTAAAACCTTATTAGAATAATAACTAACTTCATTAAAAATAAACAACTCAATAATTAACTTTATACACAGTTAATTAAAAGATTAATTAACATTTATGAAATCTTGTTATGTTTTAAACAACTATTTGTCAAACTATTTCTACTAGATTAATTAAAACAAATTAATTTAAATACCAATTTCAATTAAAACAGTTGACTTAGTCAACTTGAAAACATTAGTTAACTTGTTAACTGATTTCCACTACTCCTCCATCTTAAATTAATTAATAATATAATTAATTTAACAACATCTCTTAATTTTTCCATAAAAACAATTATTCAAAATTATTAACCCTAAGGTTAATTTCTGACTTACTTGCTATAAAACTTTTTTAAAATACAAAAATTTTCTATATAAATCAATTTATAATACTTTTCAAAAACTAATTATAAAATAGCGATTTATTTATAAACTTCTATTTTATATAGTTTATGTAAGATATAATTTAAAATCTTGGATCAATTCCAAAAATAATTTTTATAACTTCAACTTCGTTAATTCGCCTGACGGTGAATCAATGCCTTAAAAAGACGGTGAATCAATGCCTTTAAAATCTGCTACCTATCACTTAATCAATATTGTTTATTGATTAACAACACATCAATGTTGAATTCAATTCAACAACCAACATCCAAACCAAATTTTAACGTAACTTGGGCTAAACAATTCATATATGAATAATATGAAACCAAACAACATACAAAAAGTTTGAGGAATCAGTTGGATCCCTCCAACCCGTTTTCCTTGCATCACGGCTTATAATATCATTTTATGTATGCATATGAAATAGATAATCTAAAATAAATCATTTAAATTATGGAACTATAAATATCGACAACCAATCAAACAATAATCATCAAAGCATCCAAACACACAAATTATACTAACAACCATGAATATTATTAAATGAGTCTAATCACATCATAGTATTTTGGAAAGCATGAGAGTTAACTCACATTTCAATTCTAATTGACGATTCTACAACGTATTACCAAATTTTAAATGAGTGTTTAAAGTTAGACAAAACTCTCATCATCTCTAAAGGACTCCATTTCAGCTCATATGCATAGAGTTTTCCAATATGATTCCAACCCCACTCGTTTCGTGTCATTCTATTATTGTACGAAATATATAAAGCCATTTCATTTTTAGCTTAAATTAAAATAATATAAGTTTACTAATTACTTCATTAACCCTTAATTACCGTCATTATAGTTAATTAACCCATGCCTTAATCACGTTTAAAACGCGACTTTCTTCCTCCAGGCATCGAACTAAAACTAACATCTATAATCTCTCCACAGCGTCACCCATCGTTCGCCGGAGTCGATCCCACTTCACTATCGATACCCCCCGATCAGAACAGCACCCTTGCCCCCCAGACCGGACCCCAACAACGACCTAGATTGTAGAAAAATCCAAATGAATGAAAAACATTTAACTGCCTCAAACCGCCACCACATGCCACTTGAGACCACCGCATCTCCACCAAAAGGTCGGTCATCTCCTCTCGACCTTCGACCTTCAGATCACATCACCCAACAGCTAATGATGAAGCTGCAAGTTGCCAAAATTTGAAAACACTACACTCACATTCAACCAATGATTCTGACCACCTTAGGCCAACAGACGGCTCCAAACTCTGGTCGTGCCTTACCCTCGTCACTGCTACAACTTTACTGTTAGGAGCTTTGTCAAATTCTGCACGGTTTTGGAGATTTAATTAATATTTTGAATCGAATGAAATAAGGCGGCGGGGGATGCGTTTTTGACTTTTGTTTAGGGTTAGGGAAAGTTCAAGGTGTATTAATAGTGCAGGTTTATTGTTATTATATTCAATTATATTCGCGTTCGACGTTTAAGCTCGCAAGACCATATACATCGTCCGATTGAAATAAATTTCGAAACCCCACAATAAATTAATATTTTGGGCACGATGGAACTGGTTTCATCGAATTCCGAAGCTATTTGGAAAACTCCTATTTTAATTTCAAAACATAAATCGATAGGTGTTTATATCGCGCATGATTACAAAATAACTTCAATTGACCAGAAACTGGAAATCATACTGTAACAACCCAGAAATCTGAGCCAATTTAAATTTTTATTTTGGTAATTTTAATGAATTTTGAATATTTAAAATGAATTATTTTAAATAATAACGATGAGAAATTTATTTTGAATAGAATTAGAATGTATATATTTATTTGAATCGTCATTAGAATATAAATATTTTATTTTAAATATAAAAGTAATTGAAAATGGCGCGGTAGTTTGAAAATTCGATTTTGAATTTCAAATGAATGTACAGGATTCAAAATAATCCGGATTTTGGCGAAACTAAAAATATTATAATCTATTTGAAAATATCTTTCCAATGAATACGAAAAATTGAAATTTCATAGCGGGAATAAAAAGATATATCCAGTTGAAAATTCAGAATAGTCGTTGTGGAATTCTAGCCCTTAAAAATGGAAGTTTTGCAAACGACCTAGGTTTTCGACGAAACCACTTTTATTGGATCCGGGATGTCAAGTTATTGCTAGATTCCAAAATTCATAATTTTTCGAATCAATATGTGAGTGTGGCGAAGTTAAACGTGTTTTAACAATTTCAGTCAATTTCGATCGACCAGAAAATGGCCATTTTTCAAACGGTCTTAAAATTTGACGAAATTAGGTTTGTTAGAACCATAACGTCGATACGAAGCTAGAAAATATTTTTTGGGAATTTTTAGAGTCCATATATGGCCCTGGTAAATTGAAATGCGCGTTCAAATTCAATATGTAGATTTATATTTTGATTTTAACGGAAACTGATCGAAATGAGAGAATCAGCATACATACATATCCCATTGTGTTCAGAATGGGGGTAATTAGCTAGAGACGATAGGCGGTGGGTTTTGTTTCAAGTTCGAAATAAAAAGTTACTTTTTCATGGAATTAAGATATAATAAAATAAATATATAATTAATATCTTCTCCCCCCTTATCCCACACTCAGTCAAACGAAATAAAAAAAGAAGAAGAAAAGGGGGCCATCTTCGATTCCGCATGTCGCTCCCTGGAGGATCGTCGTGCACCGCTCCTCTCCCGGCCAGCGCCGTCGACGGCCATAACACCCCCTCTCACACGCTTCTCTCCTCCTTCTCCTCGTCACCCCATTTCTCTCTAGCCCTAACTCAATACCCTACCGCCCCAAAACCCTAGCTTCATCCACATTGTCCCATCGACGGCCCTCAGCTCCACCCCCATCAGCCTTGCGCCTCCTCTTAGACGATCCTTCACCCTCCTCGAACCGAAAACCCGTGAGTCTCTCTAATTTTGTTTTTTTTATTTTATTTGTATAATATAAAGATTCGATGTTTTAATTAGATTGAAAAAAAAACTGATCTTTATTATATAAAGATATAAATTTTAATTAGTAAAAATATGATTTTATTCATATATAAAAATATGATTTTTGTTTCTATGAAAAGGATATGATCTGTTTATATATGTTTAGATTTTCATAATATAAAGTTAAGATTTTTATAGACATGAAAGGATATACATGAAAAGTATGATTTTCTTATATGAATGGCTGATAAAGTTGTGATTTTTATTGTATAAACACCGTTTTAAAGTTGTGATCTTTGTTCGTTCTAAAGATACGATCTTTGTTTGTTTTAAAAATATGGTTTTCATATACTTTGTACAATAAAAATATGATTTTTATATAATAGAGAATATAAAAAATATACTTTTCATATATGTAGTGAAATAAAAATATGATTTTTATTATATATATATATAGTGAAATAAAAATGTGATTTTTATCTATAAAACGTTAAAATAAAAATGTGATTTTTATATATATAATAGCCGAAAGAAAATGTGACTTTTATTTATAAGGTAGCATTGTTAAACATATGATTTTTAACATATACCGCGTGAAACGGATCTCGTTGGAAGCACAACGAAGATTTTCTACATATGAAGGGTCGCGGTGTTTGGTTTAGCTTCTAGGTGAGAACTTCTCACTTTAATTCTTGTTTTCTAGTTAAAATTATATACTAGGATGCAGACGGTGCTTAGCAGCACCCGACACCCGTCGTCCACAGACCATGGACGACTTGTTTGATTTTGTTGTGTGGTGAAAATTGATTGTGATGTGGAATGAATGAAAATAGATTCATGTGTTGAAATAAATTATTTATTGTTAAAAATATAATTTTTAACATGAATGCAAATAAATAAATATTCATTAACAAATCAGACGATTTATTTATGTACACATATTTGAAGGATATTGATTGGGACGATAAATTTTACACGTCGCCCAACTGCACAAATAATATTCAGTGTTTGTGGATTGAAACCCTACATGGGTATTGGGATGATATTTGACATACAATAATCCCAATTGTTTAGTGGTATGTCGATCGTTTGATTGACAGACTGTGTAAGTGTTAA
Source organism: Allium sativum (assembly GCA_030737875.1). NCBI lineage: Eukaryota > Viridiplantae > Streptophyta > Magnoliopsida > Asparagales > Amaryllidaceae > Allium > Allium sativum. The sequence continues at coordinate 5,680,648 of CM060926.1, read as the reverse complement.
TTATTTATGTTTAATGCTTATGCAGTTGTGTGGTGCACTTTGGATGATGGTTAATTATTTATCATTGCTATTATATACATGTGTTGTATGGAATTCATATAATTAACATTATATGGTAATTGATTGGGCCTCATTCCAATTTGGAAAATAAAGAATATTCTAAAATAAAGATTTATGTATTGAATAGAATAAATTGTCATGTGTCGACGATACTCATGTGTTGAAAATATTCATGTGTTGAAACTATTCATGTGTTGAATAAAATATTTATACAATAAAATTCACATTTTTATTGTAAGTAAGAATGAATAAATATTCATGTGTTGAATAAAATATATATTCATGTGTTGAAGAAAATATTCATTTGTTGAATAGAATAACAAAGTTATTGAAATATATAAAGCTGTGTTGATTAGATATGCGCCATTTCGACATGAACGATATTTATATCGATTATATTCGTTTCTATAATGAATATAGAAAAGGAAGTGATTTCAAAATATAACGTTTTGAAAATATTATCATTTATATATTAATGATATGAAATATTCAATTTTGATTTGAAATTGAATATGAAGTGGAAATTGTTTTGAAAACCAATTTAAATGAATTATAACATACGTTTAGAATTGAAATCAACGAAATATATATATTATATATATTAAATGGCCTGAATAGAACGCGCCGCGCCGTGGCAGTTCGCGAATTTCGACCATTGACTTCGAATTGATGTTGCGGGAGATCCGACCGTCGAATTCTCTTGAAACCAGAACCTTTGGGTTCGTGTCGAAAAGAGCTTTCCAATGAATATTAGAAATTTGAAATCTAACGGTTGGATTTGGAATTATGTCCAAATCAAATTTGGAAAAGGTCGTTGTAAGTGCAGTTCGACGACCGTTATTAGAAACCGACTGTACTGGCCTTGATAAAATTATTAAAAATATCAATAATTTGTGTAAAATCATAATATATGAATTGGAAAGAATTGGGATGAAAAATTCCACATTTGAAAAGATAAAAAAATATTTTTATCAAAATGAACTAGTTATGAACTAGAATTATAATCCATGGTTTTTGAATAAATAAATTGGATTTGAAATGGTTTTGAAAATAATCAGAATTTCCAATACATGAATTGGAATGGATTTGAATCAAAATTATCTTTGGAATATTTTGATGTTGGATTTCGTGATTATACAGATATGGTGGTGCAAATTTGATAGATATATTTATATCGTTATTTCCAATACATTATTTGTTGGTTTCAAAATTTGATATTGAATATAAGCTAATAGGCTTTCTATTCAGAGCCTTGTATTTAATATCAAACGGGATTTTGGGTTCGTCGTGAATGGTGACTTAAACAACACTGTTCTTGAACCCAGTTTAGAAAAGAGTAAATCTTTTAATTAAGATTTAGTGAAATTGTCCAGTTAATTAGTATCTAATTGGAATTGAATTTAAAATTGGTCTTTGGGGTTTGTCGTGAGCGGTGTTTTGAATAACCCCTTTTCTTTAACCCGATTAACTATGGAAAGTGATTTTGGGTTTATCGTGAACCGTGTTTTAGATGACATTGGTTCTTTAACCTAGTTAAAGACAGGATATTGATTTTTAGGAAGATTAAAACTAAGTGGAGTTTTAATGAATCTTTAATTAGATTGAAATAATCGAGAATGGAGTATCACCAGTTTTGCTCCAAAGCGATAGTTAAATCTTTAATTAGATTTGAACATGAAATGATAATTAATATTTACCGATAACACCGTGGTGTTAAATATGGAGTACTACCAGTTTTTCTCCATGGGATGAATATGTTGGGATTGGGAAATAAAATAAATAATTACTTCGATGTGGTTCGTTAATCCCGACTAGTTTGGAAAACCTTAACACGGTTTGAAATGATATCCAAAGGAAGATTAAAGAATAAATTTAGAAGAATTTATCTTTGATAAAATTAATGGGAACCTTTCCCTAAGAATGTGAAATTTTGAATAAAGGAATATTCTGAATTGGAATGAGGTGTATGTTGTGGTTGTGTAGCACTTGTTTATTATATATGCGGGTTATTTAGAAAGGCTGGGTTTATACCCATTCTGAATAACCGATTCGACGATAAGTTGAAGATGAAGACAGATGTGAATACCGGAGGTCTTCACATTGTTTGAATGATTATTGATGATCTTGATTGGGCTGTACACCCAAGAGGAGGGAATCAGTTGGTGATCATCCAGATGTACTTGGAGATCGATGGATATGCGAGGAATAAGGTTCCTCCAGTTTCGTTCAGACCCAGAACAAACTTGTAAATGGACTGTGTGTCTGACATTGGATTTTATTCTGTGTGATTGATTTCTATTAAATATATATCTGTTTGGCGGCGGAGAATTTATTCTCTTGCTTAACGCCCTTCTCTGAGATGTACAAGCTAAGAGGTTATATATTGATGGATATCAATCGCATGACATGATTTGCCTGTGTGGCATACCTAAGTGGCAAATGATCAAGGCTTCTGTTGAAAAGCAAAGTCTTGTAGTTGATGATCAAAGCACAGCTTGCGTGGCATAGCTTTGTGTATGGCGTTAATTCGCGAGCCTCACACCTCGATATGAGTCAAAAACGGGATAAGGACCCAAGGAGTGCACGACGTTTCTTTCTAGCTGTGGGTGATGTCAGTGACCTACCAGCCCTGACATTTATATACTTTTTACCTGTGTGGTTGTTGGAATGCAAGGCGCCTCGGATATAGGTCCTATAGGACCGGGAAACGTGTGTTTAGGAATAATTAATCCTCAAAAGTTGGAGAGGACCGGCCTTGGAGGATCCAAGGATTGTTGTGTGTGGTCTTGAGACATTTGCTAGAGTGTCTCGAACAGAGAGGAGCTTGCCCCTTGCCTCGACTCATGACGAAAATCCAATTTCCAATACGACCTTTGCGGTTTTAATTGTAGAACTAGTATGGCGACATGATATATGGTACCCATGCCGTCTATGATTGATACTTATGAGTGAAGTTGTTTTCTTCACTTATAGTAAAAAAAAATGAAATTTAGCATATCAAGCATTCTTTGGTTATTATAAGGTAAAATCCTATCCTCCGGCTTGCGTTGCATTGTGTGATGGGACCTGTGTCTTATAACAGCTTCATTTTTCTTTATTTAGCATTGCGCTGTTTGTTTTATGCACTGGTATTCTTGGGAGGAAACCCGTTCCGTGTTATACGGCGTGGTCCCTTGATTTACCTAACTTTAAAAATAAAGATTAATAATTGTTTTTAGTTCTCACACCAGTCACATGACTGACCTAGAGTTTATTGTTTTAACCTAAACTTTGGGTGCCCTTATTTTTCGCACGGGCAATTAGTAGTTTTGGTTTTGCAGATTTATATTCACAGGATCCTGGTTCACAGCTGGAATGATACTCGGAAAGCTCTGTATCCGTGTATTTCTTTCAGTTGTGTGTTGTTATTATTTTTCTGCTGCTATGTATTTAAATGTAATCTGAATTTCTGATATTTTTCAAATGTGTAATATTTATTTATACTCTGTATATTCTTGTATTCTGATGGAATTGTTGTAATAAACAATGAAATGTTCGTCTGTTTGTGTTTTGATTCGTCTTGTCCTCAAAGTAATTCGTTCTTTCTCTTCTCTTCGGAGATCGGGGAAGTTCAGGTCGCTTCACGTACAATAATTAACCATTTTGAATTTTATAAAATTGGTTTCGTCGAAAATCGAGGTCGTCTGAAAATTGGTTGTTTCATTTGTTGACTTAAATTAGTAAAATATAAATCGATTTCAAAACAATCAAATCCATTGATTATAAATTATTACCATCGTATATATTCAAATAGAATTTACATAATTTTTTAGAATCATTTTCGATTCATTTTTAACTTAGAATTCAATTATTTCTAGTTTTCGTATTACGATAATTAAATATGTCCGAAATTAAATCATATCCCGCTTATTAAGTCGATAAACTCCATACAAAATTTCATTTATATTTCCAATCCGACATTTAAAACAAATTTTAAATGTTCAAATTTAGATAGCTAAAAATTTGGGTCGTTAAGGTTAGGATTGCTCTTGTAAACACGATTAGTTGTTATGATACTTGTGCACATGTGATGAACACACTTGTGACATATATGACGTGAATTTGATTGTTATCATATGTGTTGATTTATAGGTGTTATTTGAAATGTTATATTTATTTTGTTCTCACACTGTAAGTACCTTATCCATTTGATAAATCATTATGCATTAAATGAGACATACCTGAATTACTATTTAGATCTAGGAATGTAAACCTGAATCGAATTGGGATGCGGGTTGAAATGATATATACCCGGAATTAAAATTTTAAACCATGGCCTATTACTTGTCCTAAGTAGAAAATAATATATAGACATCATTGGTCTATTTTAAAAAAATATTTTGTGAATTCTAAATATGTTCTAATTGAATAAAGTATTTCGGAAATCTAAATTTAGAATTTTACTTAAACTTATGTTTTGATAATTTTACCAAGCTTTGAATTTTGATTATTTTAATATGAAATTATATGTTATAAATTATAATATATAAGTTAATTTATGATTTTAAATTATAATATTATTTAGTTTTAGAATTTAAATAATGTAAATTATATTATAAGAAAATTAATGAATCTTTTACCATAGTATAAATATTATTCGAATTTTTGAAAGGCAAGCAACTATTTTATTAATCACACAAAACAAGTACAATATATATAGAACTGCAAAAAATAACTACAACAAAAGGATTACAACATCAACTCACACAACCTATACAAAATTAACAAACCAATGCACATAATAATTGAATAAAACATCATTTCAGCTAACACTTGATCGAGCATGCAAGGCCTTCAAAATCCTTTTATGAATCACCATGTATAGCTTATTAGAATTCATCTGACAACTACCAAAGATTCTATTATTCCTCTCCAACAAAACTGCATAAGCAAACTTCTTCAATATCTACAAAAATAAATTTGTTCTTCTGTTTTTCCATTGAGTTCCTTTGAAAATATTATACCATTTAGTAAAGCTTGTTCTTCACGACCTATGAAAACCACCAACTGCCAACAATCTAGCCCAAATTTGATGAACAAAGGTACACTCAAAGAATATGTGTACATTAAATTCAGTCTCAGCTATACACAACATACATAAGTCATCATGTATAATACCTATCGAATGCAACTTATCCTTAGTGTTAAGAGCATTTTCCATTACTTTCCAAAGAAGAAGATTTTCTATTTCTGAACCACCTACATTCCATATTCTAGCGTGCCATGGGAAGACATGTCTCTCTAAATGTAGGAGGTTATACACATGTTTGATTGAATGATTTTTCCCTCTCTAATTAATTGCATTGTTTCCACTAAAACCATAATGCTCAGAAATGTCACTCCACAAACTTCTCAAAAAAGTAGAACTAGTATGGGATAAAAGAAGTTTGCCATCATGAAAGTAATCATCCATAATTGTAGATTCAGGAATTCCATAATTAATTTTCAAGTTATAGTCTACCACATCACTAAGAATAAGACCAGTTTTTGCCTAACGACTATGCCAAAAAAGACAAATTTGACGATTGCCTATAATTGCATTGTATAAAGGGTTGAAATATACCTTTGAGCTTCAAGATGATTCTCCAATTCCAACCCACATTTTGTGGAATTGGCATTGTCTAGAAATTCTTTCTTCCAGTCAAATTATGATGAACCCACTACACCTATAATCCTTTCTCAGTTGAAAAAAGCTTTTCAAAATATATAGATATTGCTGCTTTATTCCATACTGAGAGGTTAGTAATGCCAAAACCACTAAATTTCTTGTCATCATATAGCTTATGAAAAGCAAAGGGAATCATCTTCTTCGAAAAAGGATCACCATGCCAAACAAACTTATTAAGTGCAGAAGTTACCATGTTTATCAGCTTGACAGGTAAAATGTAATACCTAGTCCAATATGTAGCCATAGCTATTGCAATTGATTGCGCTATGGTTAATCTAACAACTTGCGATAACTTGCAACTTGGCCACTGTTGCAATTTACTAATGATCTTCTCAAACAATAGCAGCCACTTCTCTTTTGTGATCCTTGAACTAATTAGAGGCAAACCTAAATAGTATGCATTTAATGGCAATTTCATTAGTCCTGAAAAACTGATAATCTCCTTTTTTTCTTCAATTGATAGACCAGCTATCAATATATATGATTTACTGGCATTAATCTGAAGACCAGTAATGGGGTAGAAATACTTGAGAGTTGACAAAATACATCAAATGTTTTAAAGTGTTGGCTTTGTAAAAGTTATTAAGTCATCAGCAAACAAATAGATGAGCGATAATAGGATTCTTACATTTAGGCTGCAAATCCAAATTATCTCTTTCAACCTGATCAATGAGTAATCAATTTAAAAGTTCCATTACAATAATAAAGAGTTATGATGATATAAGGTCCCCCTGCCTCACATCATTAGTCCCCCTAAAGTACCCATGTAATCCACCATTCCTTGAGATAGAATATGAAGGTGATGATATACAAGTATATATCGAAGAAAGAAACGTTTTGGGAAAATTCATCCTTGACATCACTGCTATAATAGAATCCCAAGAAACTGAATCAAAAGCTTTCCTTATATCCAATTTTACCATGCATCTAGGAGATATATTCTTCCTATTATACCCATACAATAGCTCTTGAGTGATTAGGATGTTATCACTTATTGATCTTCCAGTAATATAAGCCGATTGGTTTGCAAATATAATGGAGGGCAGCACCAATTATAATTTATCTGCTAAAATTTTAGAAATTACCTTATATACAATGCTAAACAAAAAATTGGTTTGAATTCTGAAACTGGACAATCTACTTTTGGAATTAGTGCAATTGTTGTAGCAAATAAACATAATGGAAAATGATTAATTAAGAAAAAGTGCAGAATTGCATTAATGATATCATCACCTACTATAGACCAACACTGTTGCAAGAAGTAAGCATTAAATCAATCTGTACTTCCATAACTACTTGGATCTAGATTAAAGACTTTCGATTTGATTTCATCTCTTGTAATAGCAGAAATAATGTTATCTGATTGGTTAGATGTAAGTGAAGGCAATCTTAAGTGAAAAAGAGGCCCTACATCTACATAACTAACATTGGAATAAGCTAAAATAGAAGAAAAATAACAAAAGAATTATTAATACCTTCGAAATTAGATTGATGATTACCGTTCACATCCTTGATCATAAAAATAGTATCTCTGGCCTTTCTAAACTTTATCATATCGTGAAAAAACTTTGTATTTCTATCAGTATCCACCTCTTTACTAAAATTAAACTTTTGCCTTAATGCATGCAATTCCATATCTAAAGCATTCTTGAGTTTAGTCTCTAAATCTAATTCTACCTACTGTAATTGAATAATATTTGGAAACAACTGAATTTCCACTTGAACCTTAGCCAATTCATCTCTAATTGTTGTTAATGTTGGATCTAGAATAACCCTAGAGGGGGGTGAATAGGGTTTATTGAATTCTATCATATTTTAAAAATAATCACAGCACAGATAATAATAGAGTAAGTAAATGCGGAATGTAAATGAAATAGATTTTACCCAGCTTCGGCAGACTCTGCCTACTGCTGCATACACTAAGGTTTCTACTAGGTAATAGAAAAGATTCCGCTTACAATACCCTGTAAACTCACGAACCCCTCGCTCCTATCCTAATCCTATGCTCAAAACCGTAGACTGATCTATATCCCTTAGATCAAATTTTTCCCGGATTACAAACCCATAGCCCGTAAACCCTAGTTTTTACAGACTCTAGTAAACTAGTAGTTAAAACCCTAACTAGATGACCTAGTCATAGACACTAAAAACTGACTGGATTGGTTTACAAATGAAAAAAAATACAAAATTAATTTAAAACCAAGCCCTAATTTTAAAACCCAAGAAATAAAACAAGGGTTATCCCCTTTGAAAAAAATATGGCTAGTCATGTGTTTATTTGTTGAGCCTGACTCCCTTTCTCCCAAAAATGAAAATAGCGGCCTTGATGTAAAAATAAGGCTTTAATCCTTTCCCTAAATCGATGATGTTTCTTCAAATAAAATTGGATCTTCGATGCTTCCTGTTCATCGTGGATTTGGGTTTGGATTCCTCATCGTCAATTGAGCGATCAAAACTCTTTAGAGAAAATTGTGAGTGATTTTGAATTATCTGATTTTCTTTGATTGATTGTGGGTTCGATGGATTATGGCAACGATGAAAAGGTGATTATATAGGATTATAAATCGTGAAAATTTCTCTGATTTCAATATATGGCTTGCTCTGATTTTTTGTGTGAACACCTTTCTATTGCACTGTAAGTTGTCGTGATTTATTTCCATCTTTGTTCCATGGCCTTGACTGAATGTTGGTGATTACTAAAATGATAATTTGCCCAAAATAATTTCTGGTTTTCTGGAAACTGATTGAGCAGTTCTTGCTAGGAATGCTTAATAACAAAACTGGAAATGTTTATTTGTTGTTCCCTCTTTGTTGCCCTTAATTTCCAACAAATTTGCTCAGCTTTGATTGTGAACCTGGATGGAAAACTGGAATCAAAACATAATTGAATTAATTGCCTTTTTTAGATTGCACAGTGTATATTTGGAAATCAATTTGAAATTTGAAATTGATTCTTGCCCCAAAAAAAGATGGTTAACCAATTCTAGAAAATATTTATGCCATGCTTGAATGCTCCATACTGTATATTCTTAAAAATGGTTTCTTGCTAAAGACTTCTACTTATTTCTGGAAGCAAACCATATGATTTTGTGCCCCATTAAAAATCTATTGTCTGTCCATTAAAAAATTTGCTATCCATATTTTAGCCATATATAACATTGAATTGTTTCACCTGTGCATGTTCATATTGTTTGAAATTGTTTCATGCATATATATTTGACCTATGGCACTTTTGTTTCTTGGCTCCAGTTTGTATACATGAGTATATTCATCTTGTTGCATATATATAATATAGCTCCCATTACTGTATAACCACTTATGTACAAATTAGCGGCTCCATTGTCTTTGTATATAAACTGAACATCCATTTGTATCATCTAAGTCTGCTAAATCATTTGCATGTGCTTTGTGTATACTGGAAGTATGTATATGTTTGAGTTTGGTTACTTATGCTTCATGTCTGGGTTGACTTGTTCCCTACCTTGTCATTCTTATTGATCAACCATGCGTTTGTAGGCTTGACCATTATTGCATTCATCACCACTGTTATCTCCACTATTCTCTGTTGCAATTGCATATGACACAACTGATCACATGTAAACCTAAAAATGTCATTTATATTGTGTGTTCTTCTTTGGGCTTGACCATGCTCGAGCTTGTATGTCCATTGACTTTAAACATTTTCTGAACTATGCTGCATTGACCTCTTCTTTGCCGTGTAGTGCTAAACCATCCTTGCTGTTTCATCAATGATACCTGAACTATGTTGTTTGTGTATCTTCTTGCTTGTGCACACTTAAATTTCCCATGTCTTGTTTGTATTGTGCACATCCTTTTGTGCTTTCATCATATTGGTACTTTGTTCAAACCTATGTCTAGGTGTAATGGACTCTCCTGAGCTTGCAAGTTCTTGTACATGCTCTACTCATGCTGACTTACACATGTACATGCTTTCTGGTCTTTAATTTTGCCTCGGCCATCTTGACTACATATGTGTACTGATTCGGGTTGGTCCATGTATGTACATACAGTCATTTAGAATAATTTTTCTGTCCCTGCACTGTAATATGTGTATGTACATACAATGTATGTGTATACATGTATAGTGAATGTCCAGAGAATGTGAGCACTACAGAAAATGTCTACCTTGTGGTATTCATAGTGTATCACTATGAATATCGCAAGCTGTCTAGACACATATGGATGGATATATAAATTAGACCAAGTCATGAAAAAATGATGAGAAACACACCAAAATTATGAGGCAAATACATTTTTAAAATAAAAATTATATCTGCTAGAATTTAAAATATTTATGTTTAAGATTATTGTGTGTGTTTCTTTTTGTGACATGTAGGAAGAAGACTGGACTGACTGTGAGCTATGAAGACAGAAGACTAAACAATAACAGTAACAGAGAGAGAGAGAGAATGTATGAATATATGTGATTGAGTGTCAGTGAGTGTATATGTGAATGAGTGATAGAGTGTTGTAGTGAGGAGCTATGTATGTGAAAATGAATATGAAATGTATTGTAATACTGAGATGTACAAATAGTAGGGTTATAAAATTTGTACTATTTAAATGTTGAAATAAAATATTATATTTAAATAAAATACTACTTGTATATTTGAATTTTCGTGTAGTAGTATTCCATTTAAATATAAATATTACATTCTCGTTTATGATATAGTATAACAGTACAATAACAAACACATTTATAATAATAAATATATGTTTATTATCATCAAACAAAAATCACAGAACTGTTAGACATAACAATCTCCACCTTTTGATGATGACAAACATAATATAAGATTTTGAATATAATATTATAATAAATATGTTTGACAATGAATCATTGAACTCCCCCTATTTGAATGCCCCCCCCCCCCACAACACAAACTCCCCCTAAATATGTGCATGAGTAAAAAAAATGAAAATTGAATGGAATTTTCAATATTAAAATATTTATAAAATATTCACTAATAAATCAAAATCACAACTCATTCTCCCTATTTTGTTATCATCAAAAGGATTAAGAAATTAAAATAGTGATGAAAAATGGAATAAATATATAAATTCAGCTTAAGAGGAAGAACGGTCATCATAAATCTTAATCGATCAAACAAAAATCATAATATTCTATGAACTAGAAGCAAATTTCACATTCTGGGGTATGATGGATTTACGATGAAATTTATCAAAATGGAGAGAGTTTTAAAAATATGAATCCAGTTATTTTCAAAAGAATTTTTATAAAAATGAGCACAAACACAGTGATGGACTTGGACTAAAATTAAATATTCAGTTTAAGTAACAAAATCAAATAATCTCAAATCCCAATAGCTATCAATCAACAAATCATAATATATCATAAAATATTAGCATAATATACAAATAGAAAATGGATTGATAGACCAGTTTTTACACACCAAGGAGAATTCCAAATATAAATTTTAGTTATAGCAGATTATCTCCTTTTCTTTTCTTTTTATTTAAGAGAACACTGACTATGAAAAACCAGAGCTTGGATTATTAAATGAGGTCAGTCGTAGCTTAAATTATAAGTTGTTTCTTAACCATGCATGACCAAAGCTTGGATTTTTAAATGAGGTTAGAGAAACACTTATGTATAAATTATATTTATCATTTTATGGTTCAAAAGAAAAACTCCTCGGTATATAAAACCAATATGGATGATAGAAATGTGGTAGGTATAGAAATATTGTGAAATAAATTTCTAAATTAATAATATTATGAAATATGCTCAATTGTACTGGGATTCTAGAAAATTTTCAATTATCACTAATTCTAAAAAATAATATAATCACAATTCCATCACAAATATTTCCACTGTTTATTCAAGATGATTTTCTAAAAAATATTAAACTCTCCACATTAATATAAAATCATGATGGATGGCAGAATGACTGTAGATAAAGAGATGTTCGCGAAATAACCGCCAAATCAAAGATATTATAAAAAATGTTCAATCATCATGTAAAAATAAAATAAAATTCCTCTTGTTGTGAAATATACTATTGTCACAACTCATCACAATTTCAAAATTCTGATAATAATTTTGATGAATTTTAAATATAGTTCAGTTTGGTTATTGATTTCAATCTCTGAATAAATGATCAATAAATGATATTAAAATTGAAAAATCAATTACAAGAGGGAATTTATAAGATATATAGCAGACAAAAAATATATACAGGATGCGAATCAAATAAAAAATTTCCAGCACTTCTAATCTAATACCACTGGTTGTCTTTACAAACGACGAGGATTTTATTATACCACTGGTGGCTAACAAGGGTATCTCAGTCAACAAAAAATCTAATCACCAAGTCCAAGCAAATAATTCTAATAATTTAGTTCCATCAATCAAAGCAGTAAGACACATTCAGAATATGTTTCACAAGAAAGTTTTCAGAAAATTTTCAACAAGTCCAAGAAGACAAATCATGATCCAAGATTTAAAGAAATGGTTTATTTGAAATCACTTCATGGAATGTGGAAACTTTGAGGTTCTATGAATTGATGACACAATGTTATTAATACCAAAGCCAAGGAGTGTATGAGATTCAAGATATTAAACAATATCAAATGATTTCAAACAAAACAATATCCACGTAAGTGATCATGGTTTCAGAATGAATTTCAGGATGTAGCACAAGAAGGATTTTCAAATCAGAGTAGTTAAGTCAATCAAAGAATCTTTGAACCTTTTATTAGAACAGTAGATGATACCAAAAACAAGCAGTTAACACAATCATTTTCAAAGCTATTTCTTTTATCAGAGCAGCACAACAGACAAATTCAAAGCAGACTTTTAAGAGGATTTTTCACAGCTCTGACAGTCATAAAAGATGATTCATGATCCAAAATAAAAAATACAGTTTATTTTAAATCATTTGAAGAAAAATGAAAATCTCAAGATTCAATGAATCGATCACACCAGATGATAAGTTTCAAATCCAAGATTTGTGTGAGATTCACGAAAATAATAATTTCAAATGGTTTCAAACAAACAAATATTCAAATCAAATGATCATGAAATAACAGTGAGTTTCAATAAAAGGTTTTCAAAAAATTTCCCATAACTTTTTTTTGACATGCACATAATAAATTTACAAAATATTTACATTAAGCTTGAGAGATATTCATGATCCAAAAATAAAAAATAATTTATTTGAAATCACTTGAATAGATGTAAATGTTGAGACATAGTGAATCAATCACACACGATTAATAATTTCAAATTCGAGAAGTGTGTGAGATTCAGAATATCATAAATTTCAGATGATTCCAAACAAACATATTCTCATCAAAGATGATCATGAATAAAGATGAATTTCAAGATGTAAACAATGATTCATGTACAAAATTTTTAGTTTAGAAATAATCAAGCCAATCCAAAAATCAATGAAATTATTACAACTGAAAAATAGTAGTGTGCCGTAATGAGTATAATATTTCAAGCTTTTCCAAAATGAATCAGATGAAACTCAAAATAGCAAAAGTGTGCGAAATTTCATTAATTTTTCATATCTTAAAAAAAATTAGAATTCATGTTAGTAGTGTTCAAGATATAACAAGAATGCATCAACATTGTTAGGAATTCAGAAATCAGAAAAGAATTAGACTTCAAAACAATTGTAAAAATTTACAATTTTGAATTCAAGATCTGGAGATGATTAAAACATGAGAGTTTTATTCAAATGAAACGAATTTCCAGAAAATCATGAATTCTGCAATTTGAAGTAAGAAAGCTCGAAATAAAAGAAAAATAATATGGCAGTGACATATCAAATCAAAAAAAAAGATGGGGTAGAAGGAGAGATAAACAAAGAAAAAATAAAGAATATTAACAGAGATGAGTTTAAAGATCATGCCCGAATTTGATATAAGCAAATGAATCTCTAACTCAGCAATCTTAGGCTAAGGAACTTTGAATAATACAGAATAGCTTGAATTCATTCTCTTTTTGGTAAAGCAGTTCCTCAGCCTCCTCCGGTATCTAACAGTTTATAGAATCGAGTGGTCTAACAAAATTTGTAAAACCACTCACAATTTTATTCACACATTTTGGTACCCAGACTTGTTTATACAACAATCCATCTGAATTTACCTTTGCAGCCTTAGGTACCCAAATTTGTTTGAATTTAGTCAAAAAAAATTATTTCCTTTTGGGGTCCAGGATTGTTTAAATGGATCGTTATACAACAACATAACATCTTGTTTTGATTCAAAAATTCTTTGAAATTATCAGAATTTAAATTTTCAAAACAATTCTAATCAAAGAATTTTGCAGGATTTTTAAAACCATTTGAATTGACTTTTTCAAAAATAATATTTTACCCGAAGCCAAGACCACATTTATTTCCAATAGAAACTTGTTTTGTAACAGCATATTCAACGATTTTTCCCTATTAGAAAATTTATCCAAAGTTGATTCTAATCATTGAATTATGGATTTAAGATCGCTATTTTCTTTTATCAAATTTGAGCAATGATTTATAGCGATCTTCTGTTCAGCATTGGACTATTTCAAAACCAAATTCTCATTTTCAAGTAATTTAATTTCGGCTTACGATTCAGAAATTTCAAGTTCAAAATGATTTTTCTTTCTAGATTCAAGTTTTTCAAAGGTTTTGAAATTTTCAATCTCATTTTCAAGCTCTTTCAAAATAGATTCAATTTTCAGCAAATTTTGTTTTTCAGCAAAATCATGTTTGTAAAATTGAGTCATCTTAAAAAATTTAAATTCCTTTTGTAGAAGATTGTTCGAACTTATTAACTCAATCTCATTCTCTTTTAAGATCAGTATTTCATTATCAAGATTTTGAATATTTTTACTAAGATGAACGAGATCGGTTTTCAATTTCAAACAATTTTTACAATTAGAATTTTCTAATTTCCTGACATTTTCAAGCTGTAGTTCCAAATCATGATTCTTGCTGGCAACTAATGATTGTTTGAATTCAGATTTTTATTTTTCCATTGGAGTTTATCAACAGATTTAGTTAAATCAGCATACATAAACACTAAATCTTTATATGCAAAACTTTCAGTCTCATTGTCTGTTGAATCTCCATCGTCTGGTCTACTTGAATTTTCATCTCTTTCTCCTTTCAAGCATAAGTCTGAATCTGAGTTGACATTCTGGGATAATGAGCAATTGTTGTCTGTTCCATACAACTTGTGGAGAGTTTTCCAAATGTCTTGCGCGGTCAAACAATGAGAGATAAGTTTAAACTGATTATTACTGAGATAAGAAAATAGATTATGCATAACACGAGCATTGACAACTTTATTTTTCTTATCTATCATATCTCCCAAATTTTCAATAATATCCCAATATTCAAAATTAATAGATTTTAAATGGATTTCGATTTTCGATTTCCAAACTAAAAAACTTGTCCTATTGAAAATAATTGGAATATAACCGAACAGACTCTCGCTATACTGACAACTAGGGAACATCATAACTCTAGAGTTAAAGAAATACCCGCTCTGATACCACTTGTTGGATCTAGATTAACCTTAGAGGAGGTTAATAGGGTTTATTGAATTTTATCAAATTTTAAAAATAATCACAGAGCATATAATAGCAGAGTAAGTGAATGCGGAATGTAAATGACATAGATTTTACACAGCCTTGGCAGACTCTGCCTACTGCTGCATTCACTACGGTTTCTACTAGGTAATAGAACAAAACCCGCTTACAATACCCTGTAAACTCGTGAACCCCTCGTTCCTATTCTAATCCTATGCTCAAAACCCTCGACTGATTTATATCCCTTAGATCATTTTTTCCCCGGATTACAAACCTGTAACTCATAAACCCTAGTTTTTACAGACTCTAGTAAACTACTAGTCAAAACCCTAACTAGATGACCAAGTTTTCATAGACACTAGAAAACTGACTGGATTGGTCTACAAATGGAAAACAAAATACAGAATTAATTTAAAACCAAGCCCTAATTTAAAAACCCTAGAAATAAAACAAGGGTTATCCCCTTAGAAAAATATGGCTGGTCATTTGTTTATTTGTCGAGCCCGACTCGCTTTCTCCCTAAAATGAAAATGGCGGCCTTGATGTAAAAATTAGAGCTTTAATCCTTTCCCCAAATCGATGATGTTTCTTCAAATAAAATTGGATCTTCGATGCTTCCTGTTCGTCGTGGATTTGGGTTTGGATTCCTCATCGTCAATTGAGCGATCGAAACTCTTTGGAGAAAATTGTGAGTGATTTTGAATTTTATGACTTTCTTTGATTGATTGTGGTTTCGATGGATTATGCCAATGATGAAAAGGTGATTATATAGGATTATAAATCCTGAAAATTTCTCTGATTTCAATATATGGCTTGCTCTGATTTTTTATGTGATTCCCCTTTTTATTGCACTGTAAATTTCCGTGATTTATTCCATCTTTGTTCCATGGCCTTGATTGAATGTTGGTGATTCTTGGAATGATAATTTGCCCAAAATAATTTTCGGTTTTCTGGAAACTAATTGAGGAGTTCTTTCCATGTATGCTTTATAAAAAATCTGTAATTTTTATTTATTATTCCCGCCTTGTTGCCCTTAATTTGATCTGTAATTTTTATTTATTGTTCCCACCTTGTTGCCCTTAATTTCCAACAAATTTGCTCGGCTTTGATTGTGAACCTGGATGGAAAACTGGAATCAAAACAGAATTGAATTTGTTGACTCCTTTAGATTGCATAGTGTATATTGGAAATCAATTTGAAATTTGAAATTGATTCTTGCCCCAAAAAAAGATGGTTAACCAATTCTGGAAAATATTTATGCCATGCTTGAATGCTCCACAAAGTATATTCTTAAAAACTGGTTTCTTGCCAAAGACTTCTGCTTATTTCTGGAAGCAGATCATATGATTTTGTGCCCCATTAAAAATCGAGTGCATGTCCCTTAAAAAATTTGCTATTATGATTTTTGCCATATATAACATTGAATTGTTTCACCTGTGCATGTTCATATTGTTTGAAATTGTTCCATGCACATATATTTGACCTGTGGCACTTTTGTTACTTGGCTTCAGTATGTATACATGAGTATATTCATCTTGTTGCACATATATAATATAGCTCCCATTACTGTGTAACCACTTGTGTACATATTAGTTGCTCCATTGTCTTTGTATATAAACTGAACACCCATTTGTATCATGTAAATCTGCTAAATCATTTACATGTGCTTTGTGTATACTAGAAGTATGTATATGTTTGAGTTTGGTTACTTATGCTTCATGTCTGGGTTGACTTGTTCTCTACCTTGTCATTCTTATTGATCAATCATGCATTTGTAGGCTTGAGCATTGCTGCATTCATCGCCACTGTTATCTCCACTATTCTCTGTTGCCATTGCACATGGCACATTTGATCACATGTAAACCTGAAACTTCCATTTATATTGTGTGTTCTTCTTTGGGCTTGACCATGCTTGAGATTGTATGCCCATTGGATTTAAACATTTTCTGAACTATGCTGCATTGACCTCTTCTTTGCCGTGTAGTGCTAAACCATCCTTGTTGTTGCATCAGTGATACCTAAAACTGTGTTGTTTGTGTATCTTCTTGCTTGTGCACACTTAAAATTCCCTTGTCATGTTTTTATTGTGCACATGCTTTTGTGCTTTCATCATGTTGGTACTTTGTTCAAACCTGTGTCGAGTTGTAATGGACTCTGCTGAGCTTGTAAGTTCTTGTACATGCTCTACTCATGCTGACTTACACATGTACATGCATTCTGGTCTTTAATTTTGGCTCGGCCACCTTGACTACATATGTGCATTGAGTCGAGTTGGTCCACGTGGCTGCTCCTCAGTTGCATTTTGATTGGCAAGGTAGTGCACGCGTGTATATTTATATACATGTGTACATGCAGTCATTCAGTATAATTTTCCTACCCTTGCACTGTAATATGTGTATATACATACAATGTTGGTGTATACATGTATAGTGAACGTCCAGAGAATGTGTGCACTACAGACAATGTCTACCTTGTGGTATTTACCATGTAACACTGTGAATAACACAAGCTGTCTAGATACAGATGGATGGATATATAAATCAGATCAAGTCATGAAAAAATGATGAGAAGCTCACCAAAATTCTGAGGCAAATAAACTTTTAAAATAAAAATTATATCTTCTAGAATTTAAAATATTTTTGTTCAAGATTACTATATGTGTTTCTTTTTGTGATAGGTAGGCAGAAGACTGGACTGACTGTGAGCTGTGAAGACAGAGGACTAGACAATAACAGTAACAGAGAGAGAGAATGTATGAATATCTATGACTGAGTATCAGTGGGTGTATATGTGATTAAGTGATAGAGTGTTGTAGTGAGGAGCTATGTATGTGAAAATGAATATGAAATGTATTGTAATACTGAGATGTACAAATAGTGGGGTTATAAAATTTGTACTGTTTAAATGTTGAAATAAAATATTATATTTAAATAAAATATTGTTTGAATATTCGATTTTTCGTGCAGTAGTATTCCATTTAAATATAAATAGTATATTTCTGTCTGTGATATAGTATAACAGTACAATAAAAAACACATTTATAATAATAAATATATGTTTTTTATCATCAAATAAAAACCATAGAACTGTTAGATACAATAGTTGACTGTTTGGAACCTTCTCCAAAATTAAAAGATGATCGTGATCTGAGATGAAACTTCAAGACTTTCATCTTATGTAGTAATTTGAACACGGGATTACCCAAGACCTGCCGTGACCAAACCTGCATCAAAATGTTTGAAAAATATGGTTGTTTAAGCTAATTTTTTTTTTTAAAGAGGATTTACCCTTGCTAATTACAACCTCATTACCCCCATTGAAAAAGAAGAGGACAATAATCAGAAATAGGTGAAGGAATAATTTGATAAAATGAGTGATGCCACAAATTAACAAACGTAGAATAACAAAGATATGATCGAGCTTGCATAGAGTAAGAGGACCTAATCTACAATAGTTAGACCAAGTAAATGATAGACCAAAGCCGCTAACAGGGATCAAACAAGCCTTAATAATAGCTTGGTTTAAAGGGGCAATATTATTAACAGAAAGTGAGCAAGCACCAAATTTTTATTTACTTGAGAACGTACAATTAAAATCACCTACAATGATCCAAGGATCATTAGCAAAATTAAGATGACTTATATGTTCAAGAAAAGGATTCCTCAAAGAAACAGAATTATGTGCATAAACAGAAGTCAAAAGAAAATGAGAATTAGATGGAATGCAAATACAAGAATAATGAATATATTGATCAGAGACAGAAATTTTGGAAAGACTGAAATAATTTGGATTCCAAACTGTTAACAGCCTTCTAAACTAGCTTCAGCTAAGTTATCATCATACTGCCAATTTGAAGAAAAAAATGATGCGACTCTCTTGGTAGAATAGATATCAAGTTTAGTTTCAGATAAACACGGTAAATGGATGTTTTTATCTTCAATCAAGGCCTTAATTTCACATTGCTTTGAGGGAAAATTTGCACCTTGAATATTCTAGAATACAATATTGTGCATCATTTGAATTGAAGTGGATCTAGAAGGGTGGATGGAATTTTCCTTGTGTGTCTGGTTGAAGATTTCTTATTATTACTAGAAGGTAATACCTCATCAGGCTTGAATTCCTTACCCTCATCTAGATCACCTATTTCAACTTTTTTCTTTCTTTCTAGATTTCTTCTTTCCACTCTTGGATTATTATTACTTTGCACTAGAATTAGTAGGAGAAGCTAACAGTGAAGGTGGAAGAATTACATGTGGAGGAGGTGATAAATGAGAGTAAGGGGAAGAAGATGAAGAAGTAGATGCCAAACTAGAAGAGGAATGTAGATTTTTAAAACTAAAAGATAAAGAACAAGACATTGTATTGATTGAAGAAAAAGCGGATGTAGCAAAAGCTTGAGATGAAGCGGTTGAATTAGAAGTTTCCACATTGGATAAATCCATCAACAAAGAAAAAGGATTTTTGACATGAAATTCTTTCTCCACAGCATCATTTATAAAAGCATCAAGTCAATGTTATCTTTCCGCAAGGGGTCTTCCATTGAATTACCATCACCATTATTAACTGCATTGCCTTGTTCAAAGCACTGACCCTTCTCATTTATTTGAAAAACCTTATGCCTGTTTTCAACTATATCATCATCATTAACATCCATTTCCATATTACAGTTTTTATCACCATATACCTCAGCAGCATCATTCCCACAATTTCAACAACATCATCCATAACTTCATCGACATCATTCACCACAGTATTGTTAATATTGTTTTCTTCCTTCCTCCATACTTTTTTCTTCTTAGATGTTACATTTTTCCAACCCTTCTGATTGTCAACAATATGTTCCATACCTCTAAACTGCTTTACGTTGACATTCTCAGTTTCTAACCCTCCTTCATAATATTCATCATTCTGCCCCTCATGATTAATCTCAACCTTAGACTTTAATTCACATTTGCTAGTCTCATGTCCAAAGATCTTACAATGGGTACAAATTCTTGGCTTCCAATTATATGAAAGCATAATAGATGGACAGTTTATAACCAGTCCAGCCACTTCAATACAATCAGGCAATTCATAATCAGGTGAAATCTCAACTAAAGGTTTAGCATATTTGAATCTCTGCATCTTTTCAGTATTCTCATCAAAACATAAAAGATTTCCAACATGACATGCTAACAAGTTAATACCAACAAGAGTCCATAGAATAAGAGGGATTCTATGTAAATGTATCCAAACTGGTACCCTTCTAATTTGTGTCTGAGAACTACCTATCGATGGATTCCAACATGTTATAATGAACATTCTTCCTTTTATGAAAATAGGATCAAATTGCAAGATTTATCTCTATCAATATCATTGGAAAATTTGAAGTAAATATTAACTCCATCTGACTTAATACTCACTTCACCATTGAGTTTCCAGAATCTATTCAAGAAGCTTACAACAGAAAGGTAAGACAATGTATCATCAAGAAAAAATCCAACCAAATGATTACTCCAGTATTTAGTACCCTCTTCTTTAACCAGATCTGGTAATTCTTTCAACACTCCATCTTTTGCAATATCAAAATGCAACGGTTTAAAAACACCAACATTCCGAGGAAGGGATTTAAAAAGAGAAGAAAAATCAGATTTAACAGAAGACGGAATGGGATTAAATGTGTTTAACGAATTGAGGTTAGAAGGATTACAAGTATTCGACGAATTGACATTAGCTGAATTCAAGTTAGAAGTATTCAGATCGACATGACAAGCAGATGAATGGTTAGAATTCACATTAGAAGTATTGAGACTAGCGACATTACCAAGATTTGCATTCAAAGGGTTCGCAAGGCCATTAGGAGCAACAGACGAATTAACAAGAGGCGGGATGACATTAGGAGGATTGACGAGGGGAGGCAGATCAAGAGAAAAGGCTGAGTCAAAAGCGAAAGAAGAAGAAGAAGAAGAAGAAGAAGAGAGGGAGGAAGAGGTTGCCATTAGCACAGGTTTTTCTTCATTCACTATTTTTAAAAGGAGTGATTTTTTTTTTTTTTTAAAAAAAGATAACTTGATTTGCTAGAAATTCAAATTTTAAAACTATATAAATACATATTTTTATAAATATAAAGTACATAAAAATTTAAAGAGAAGTTAGAAATTTAATGATAACTTGATTTGTTTAAATGACTTAATTAAGATGAAATTATCAAGTTAAGTTAAACTGATCTTTTAAATGTGATTTGGAAAATAATGAAATGGGTTATATGAATTTGTTATGATTATAAAACTTAATTTGATAATAACCTATTAAGCAAATGTTTGAATCTAAATATCATTGAAACTGAATATTTATAATCAGTTAAATTGAAACTTAGATTTCATTGATATGAACTTCATTAAAGGACGATTTGAAGGTAATTTGAAGCTTTAAGAATAAAATCGAATAACCCAACTTGAATACCATTTTGAAATGGATTGAACTTAAGAATTTATTGTTTAAAGTTTAAATTGATTTGAAGTAAAATTGTTGAATCTGAAATGTTAATATAAAGATTTGAAATAATGAAGTTTAAGATATATGAATGTGAAATCAAAATGTAAGTTTATAAATAACCTGAATCTTGAATTTAACCCAAAAATGAATTGATTGATTTATGAATGATCAAATAATGAATTGATTTGAATTATGATTCGTGGCATTGGAATATTTCAATGTAATTATTTGGATATAAACCAATATCTTAATTATTTGATTTATGATATTATAAAAATGATTTTGAATATAAATGACCACGGTCTGAAATAAGCGCTTGGTAGTTAAAGAGAGCACGACCAGATATTGTCATACTCGCTACCAATACTGGGAACAACTTTAACAACTGTGCACATGACGGAAAATCCAGAATAAAGTAGCTTGGTTTGGTGAACGCTACTGGAATGAAGTAAGGGAACGATGATGGATAACCTGACCTTTAGATCATAATTAAGGTGATTAAAACAGAAGCTATATCATGATTGAGTGAGGTCGCACCTCCTATCGGACACACTTCTTTGATTCCATATTTATTACTTTGTGATTTGATTGGAGCCTCTTTGATTATAGGAGTGTGCTTCGAAGTGGATGGCAGTTGCTGCTGTGTGCTCCCATCGGTTCAGGCGTTCAATTGGTAGAATCCTACCCTAGGTATTTCCTCATGTGCCTTGTCATATTATCCTGATCAGCCCCTACTATTTTGATTTTTGTCATACCTATGGAGTGCCCTCTGATAGTCACTAGTTTACGGTGGACTTTACGGTATTTGTATAGACTACAACATTATAAACGGTGTAAGGGTAATAATAGTAATCCTGCGTAAGCTATTTTCAATAGTATATTTAATCATGGACACTATTATAATAGCGTATTGTATTATATAATATCTAGTTTAACGGATCCTTAAAGAATGGACTCCGAGACATTTTTTAAGTTACTTATGCATTTCATTTAAACATTTCACTTGAGTTGATTTACTATTGAATATGTTAATCTTGACTTGAGTGTTTTGTTTTTTTACTTGATGCTTGAGTCAGACTGAGGAGTTCAGCTTTGGCAAATCACCTTTTGAATGTTGGAGATCCATCAGAGATTCAGCTTATTATCTATCTGCTATTGCAATCTTGGTGATTCAGTTTTCATTTCTACCATTTGTTTATATACTAGGTTGTTGTGTATCTGAGATTTTCTAATGTATTAAATTTTGAATCTGATATTTTATATAATTTATTTGAGATTTTGTAATCGGTAGCTTCATGAGCTACTAAGTTATTTATTCCACTGCGAGTTATACTATTTTATATCCGTATGCTATATGATTTGATTTTATTAGACCCCATATTTAAAACAATATGCATATTCGAACGATTTGAGTTGGTTTCATTATCGACTTAAATGATAAGAAAATGCATGACATTACACCACCTCTCTATTGACATCTCTAACCATCTTCTCCATCACCACCATTTCAATAACATTATTCATTGTCTTCATCAAATTCTACAATTCTTCCGGCTAGTCATCTTCGTTGTTTCTGAATGATCAGAACTTTTGAAGCAACGTTTGAGAAGGAAATAAAATTTAAACTTGCTTTAGATGTACTTTTCACAAAATTGAAAAAGACCAATAATTCATTAAATTTCAGAAATGGCAATGAACAAAAATGGAAGCTAGAATCAAGGGGAGCACCTTGGAATAAAAAGAAGTACAAAACACTTTAAAAACGTCCACCTCTCAAGATTTGACACGATTTGCTAGAAGAACTATTAGATATCATACGATACTACTTTGGTGAAAGAATAAACTCACTAGAAGATTCGTAGAACGTCATTATTCCCATCTTTAAAAGAAGAAGAAAAATAGAAGGAAAGCATGATTACATGTAAGAAGCCATCCACTGTTTTTTTCTACAAGATAACTGATAATGCACATGGCAGGTGGGTACTTTGATGATGCATGATGCTGCAAAACAATGAACACATTTCTTCTGCAGAACCAATGATGTAATCGGCCCAAGAAAAAAAGGTGTGAAGTCAGCCTATTAATTTCACTATACATCATCATATCCATATAAGAAAATATAGTGTTTTATATCAAGCAGGAATAAGGATTTCCCCATATGTCCATGTACATGATCCTTGAAGAAGATGATTGCAGCATCAAAAAGGGACAACAAACTCAATAATAATAAATGATAATCAAAGGAAGAAAATGAATGAAGGCACGGAAGCATTCACATGCTTTTGGGCCTATACTCCCACCAAAATCATATACACTGCCAAAACAGAATTATGATTTTATTTTATTTTCTTACTGTGCACATGATTCAACTGGTAAATGAGAAAATGAACTCATTCATTCAACATAAAAAAGGCTGAACATACCTGTTAATGGGCCACATCATATGCCCAAGTCCTATATCCAGCCCATTACCATTCCATACATCATGGTGTTTGCCCAAATTTACATCAATCATCTTTAGTCTTAATAATACTACAACTTAACTGTATGTGTGTTTCAATGTATAGTCTTCTTCTTAGAACTATTATTGCAGGCATTGTTAGAAGGAACGGTAGTTATCCAGACCTGATCAGCAGCCACAGCTTGATCGTCATCATTCCTATGCCATGTCCATAAAGCATGAGTTCCATTTATAACCTCCAACCTTCCATGGCCAAAACTAGCCTCTCTGAAGATCGAAATACTGGGAGCTGGTTCGATGTAATGTTTCGCCAACCCTTCTCTGTTGCCTCCATCTCCAATATTTATGTACATCGGCCCACAGTCGTCTTTCTTGTAGTCATGCACCCTTGCCTGCACATGCATCAAAGAACCAAACTGATAACTGTAAACTCTAGTAAAATATGCAATGAAGCTGCAACATATTCCAACTTAATTGGTAGTATTCATAGTTTCATGTACATCCTATTTTGCTTTATATATATCCAAACTTTTCATGGAACTGTACATAAAATTTTTACTTTATATATACGCCATAAAATTTTAAAAATCTGCCCTTCCAGTATAACGCAGAGGTTCCTCTACCAGCATATGCTACACAAGATAAATTCTGATCTTATGTAGCATATGCATGGTTAAAATATAAGCATAGGGATTAGGGGTGCCCCTACAAGTTACTATTTTTTAAAATTATTTAAGAGGAAATTATTTATTGTTGTTATATATTATTTTGACCTTTTTTAAGGCCGGAGTGTATACAAATAGAATAGTGACTTACAAATCGCTCATAAGCATGCACGTGACCAGCGAATACAATGTCAACCCTAGCAGTGTACAGCAACTCCTCCATGGCCTTCCTCATGTCCTCGCCTTCACCTTGATGCGCTGTATTGCTGTTGTACCAGGGAGCATGGATCACTGCTATCAACCACTTCACCTTCCTTCTATCCACCTTAGCCAAGTCGGCCACAAGCCACTTGTACTGATCAGAGCCCGGCCCATACTCAGCATAAGAGCCCAGCATGAGCACATGGATCGAGTCCGCTACATCGAACGAGTAGTACAAGTTGGACCCGGACCCGCTTGTTTCGTAGGGCATTCTCCACCTGGCGTTGTAGGCGACGAAGGGTTTTAGGATTACCGGTATCTTCTCGACTTCGTGGTTGCCTTGAGTGACCATCCATGGCCTTTTGCTTGCTAAGGGCTCGACAAGGTTGCCAAATGAGTCCCATAATGGTTGGTCTAAGTCTGCGTAGGGTAAATCTCCAGGAAGGATTAGCATGTCGTGCTCGTAGCTAGCTATGTGAGACAATGTCGAGTTTGTCCATTCAGTCTGACCAAGGTCACCTAATTTCACAAGGAAGTGATTTATTCATATGACATTCCTTTTTAATTTATAAGGACTAAGGATTGGATTAATGGTTACAGATTAATAGTATGCATAATCACGTGAAACAAACTAACTAAAACTTAGTATGGAAATATGTCTAGTTTTCAAACACCCTGAATTGTTGACGTCCACCTTAAAAGTGTACCTGTACAACTTCAAAATCTGTACTTGTGCACTTTTAAAAGTGTGCACGTTCAATTTTGCTGTCAGTTGAAATTGCACATGTGCTGTTCAAAGTGATCATGTACGAATTCAGCCCACCAACAATTTCTGTAAATTATAAGTATGTCCGTTGGTGGAATAAGTTTTCTTTATAGGGTTAGATATAAAATCTGCCAACTAATTAATTGTTCTAAGGAATGCAAAATGGAAGTAAACTGAAGGAAATACCAGTGACTGCGAACTTGATGGGCAGCTGAGATGGGGTGGTTTTGAAGGAAAACTCGCGGGCTGTGTTACCGCTGCAGCGGTAGTAATAAACGGTGTTGGGCTGTAATGGGCCTATGACGACATCATGAATGAAGCCCGATTTGTAGAGAAGGACCCGATAGGTTGAGGAGGTGCCGGAGGAAGAGAAGGTGTACTTGCCTGATGTGGTGCCGTAGTCTACTGTTGATTGGGCATCAGCACCAGTTATCCAGGTCACTCTCATCTTGTCTAGGCCCACTTGAGATATGTGCACCTACACCACCATCAAAACGGGTTAAATGTCATTCATGTACATGTGCACATTTTGCATATCATAAACTAGAGTTTGGTATATTTGATTGTAATATGGCAAAAGAATTAATTATGCTGGTAGGAGTGGTGTTGAGTAACACTGCCAAAAGCATCTCCAGCAGCGGTGCTTGAAGCAGTAATCAGGACCGCCCCATGACATAGGCTAGTAGACATTAGCCATTTAGCCTAGAGCAATGAATCGCAAAGGGGAAACAAAATTATTTGCATTGCTCTTTAATTTTAGGGTGCTGTCACTGAACAGTAGCAACACCAAGAAACTGATTTGTTAATATGTGATGAGACCATGAAACCGAGAAACTGATTTGATCAAGGGCCTCTACCATCTTCTGTTCTTGGAAATCTTCAGATATTCTTAATTTGTGCTAATTTTGGATGTATTATCTCCTCATATGTTATATATCAATTATTGTGTTTGATTTGATCAACTGGGTTCAATATGTTTATTTTGCTTTTGGAACCCATCACAATTGAGGTAATGGATTCTGCTTTTGTTTGATTTTAATTTTAATCATAATTTGCTTTGACTTAATCAGTAGCTTTGTTAATAAATGACATTTTTTAATCAATGTCTAATCCCAATGTTAAAGTGGGAAGAGTAAATAACACAGATTCTCTGATCCTTTCTTGTAAAAACTTGTGTCTTCATATACAATAACCTGGAGGCAAGTTTACAAAATATAGCATGAAAGCATTAAGCGAGTGTACAACATAATCAAATACACACAAACATGAAATGGAACCCTCGTACATTTCTCAAGAGTTCTTTAGTAGTATGGAAGTTATTATCCTAACTTATTCTTTATACACTAGGACAGCATATAAAACTTTTAACTTACCCTTTATTTATCCTTAATATTTAAAGCAAGTTTTCTCCGTTCTTTCCTTTCATTAAGGTAATTTTTTTCTTTTGAAATCGGATGCTTATAGATAAAAATTTGGATAGTATATATCATACTACCATGGTCCATGACAAGGGGATACGACCAAACTGAACCCATGAGCTCTTGCATCCAGCCCCCCGGGAGGCAAATATGATCAACTACTTTGTTAAAACCAATACTGAAGTTATTTATGTATCCACAATTCAAGTCAAAATATCGTAAGGGCCTAGTGGTTGAGTTTTTTTGGGATGTCAAACTGGTTGGATTGAGCATAAATGGGTCGTTTGAAAACTAATACAACCCATTTAATGCAAAAACTAACCCAACCCAATAAATCCATTTATTAAATGGACAAAACTCAACCTAGCCCGCTAATTTAACGGGTTAACCCAACCCAATACAAAAATTCTTCAAACTGTGACTAAAACATGTAAATCAAACATCTTTAAGGATAAACATAACAATTACTAGCATAACATATATTGGAGGCAGTTTAAAGTAGTCAAATTTCAAAAAAATTAAATTTTCAAAATTCAAAATTGCAAAGATCATATATCATTTTTCAATTTTTCAAATTTTCATAATTTTGAAGTTTTCAAATTTTGAACTTCAAAATTTCAAAGATTGAAAATTCCAAAGGGTAAGTTTGGCTTAGGTCCGTATTAAGTTTCAAAAAAAAAAAAAAAAAAAAACTCTCTGTCTAAAACTTTATAAATTAGGTCCCTATTTTTCGGAAATCAACAAAATATCAACAAAAAATAACGAAAATTTTTACAAAAATTTAAAATTAAATCGCACACATAATGATCATCGAATTCATGCATTAGAACTACAAATAAACAAATCAAAAACAAAAAAATCTGCACGCTCTAGTAAATTGCAGCAAATAACGCAACTATTTGCAATAGTTGTTGATATTGCTGCAACTTTTGCAATTATTTGCATCAACTGCAAAACAATTGCTGATATATCAACAATTCATAGTAATAATTGCAGAATTTGAAGCAACTTTTCATCCACTTTTTATTATTTCAATTTTACATCAAGTATAAAATACAATACTGATTTTGCAATTACATACAATATTTGGTGATATATCAGTAAGTATTCGTAAGCCTTTCATCACATTTAACATAATTGCTGATAAATCGGCAATTATATACAGTAACTGTTGATATATCAGCAATAATTCCTAATCCTTGCAAAAAAAAAAAAAAACAATTGTTGATATATCAGCAAATATATATATGAATAATTGCTGATATATCAACAATTATTCATCCGATTTTCAACCAAATTTCTAGGTGAATAATTGTTGATATCAACAATTATTCACTATAATTGCTGATTTTGTAGGGTTTTTTTTGTAGATTACTTCTGTGAATATTTGCAAAAAAAAAATTATACAGCAGCGCCAAAAAATGATGAAAAACACGAAGCTAACAAAAACTGGGACCCACTTTATATCAACCGTTAGGGAGGCAGCCGTTTAAATGAAACTTGGAAATAAGGACCCGTGCCTAATTGCTATTCTAAGAGACAAAACATCAGATTTTATGTATTAGTTTTATAGTGTGCATGATATTAGAATTTGACTACCAGTTTTTTAAGTATCAGTTTTACAATGTGCACAGTATCAGAATTTAGCTATCAGTTTTTAAGTATCAGTTTTAGAATGTGCACGGTATCAGAATTTAGCTATCAATTTTAAGTATCGGCTTTACGGTGTGTATGGTATCAGTTTTACAATGTATTGTCCTTGAGAATAAATTTTTGATGAGTTGTCCTTAGGCTTGAAAAAGTTACGAAGTTCATCATTCACAATAAAATCCCCATTTTTAAAATTTAAAAATTTTCAAACTTAATTTTCAGATTTTCAATTTGAATTTTTACAATTTAAATTTTTAAAATTTCAAATTAGATTTTCTAAACATTTTTTTAAATTTTGACTTGTAAGTTAAAAGTTTTCCAAATATACTTGTTTAGCAACATGACTTTTGAAATAAGTAAAAGTTCTTTTGTTGGTCAAACAAGTCTTCATTTTAATTTTTGTTGGATAAGAGAAGGCAAATCCTTTTTTTTATTTGGGTAAATGGATGAATGTAAAAAATGTACACTACCCATCTAAACCAATTAATCAATGATTTAAATGAATTTACCCAAAAAAAAAAAAAACACTTGTCTTAATGGGTTGGGTAAATGGACTAAGTTGTTTTTTGACAGCCCTAAGTTTTTTCCTTTCGTTTTGTTAATATTAATTTGTCATGTTTACTAATATTTTATTATTGCATTTCTTTACCAGTAGGCTTTCAGTTAATGAGTAACTATTATAATTGCAACATATTTTGTACCCTTGATTACACACATATATGCATATATATGATCAGGCCCGGCTCTGCGCATAGGCCACCTAGACGGTGGCCTAGGGACTCGGGCTGAGACGGGCCTTGTGTTTTTTATTTCCGTATACATAAAATATTTCATGTTCGATATTTAAGAATGATGTGTGGTGTAGTGGCATTACGTACAATTGCCTCGCTTAAGATCTTGTATTATATTCCTGATTCAGCATAATCCAAGTTAGCCCTATTTACTCTTTACCTTCTGTACTAGTTTACCTTTGTATCGTTTCACCAAAATTAAAATTTTGCCTTGGGCCTCAACCCTTACAGCACCAGGCATGTATATGATTTAGTGACATCCAAAAAATGTAGCATCCTTGTGGTCCCCGATTTCCACAACAAAATCCAAATTAAATAATACAGCTTTTTCTCTCTTCCTGGATTATGTGGTGAAAATCGAGGGCTAAAGGGGAGTTGCACTGATTGAAGTATCGTTGAATCCCCCCCCCCCCCCTCTCTCTCTCTCTCTCTCTCTCTCTATATATATATATATATATATATATATATATATATATATGTGTGTGTGTGTGTGTGTGCGCGCGCGCGCATGCTCCAACGCATCCCTATTCGGTAGCATCCATTTTGCATCTCATTTTAGGTCCCTCGTTTATAATTTAATTAGTGGAAAGAGAGAGACACAGATATGTGGTGGAAAATAGAAAGTTATAGGTGTGTTGCACTGTTTGAGGAGCTTCTGATCCTATCTTACACACACAGTACACATGTGCATGCACACAAATATTATATTTATTAGATACAATAGGGCAATAAAAAGAAAACTGGTTTGTGTCCCTGGCACTAGTAAATATGGGTAAGTCATAAAAAAGGCAGAAAACATAACCTACAAAGGGTTGCTAATTTTTACTTCTACCAGGAAAAAAATATCGTGGATGCTAACAAGTAGCATCAACATACTGGCTGTAATGCTTCTAAAGAAAGTACGTTGTTAAGGCTTCCTTTGTTTATAAGCCCAAAAACCGAAAGTTAGATGCTAAAAATTGAATACTGAACGCTAAATTTAAAAAGTTTGTTTATTTATATTTTTTAAAACTAATGAAAACGGCCATTTTGACACTACTGTATTTTATATTAATCACACGGTAATTATTAAAACAAAATCTTTGAACCATGTCATTAAACTTCTAAGAACTTGATTTTTTACCATGGATTTAATTCTAATATCATATTTAAGGCTTGTATCGTTATGGAAAGCCAAATCAGGTTCTCTTTCAATCAATAACCCATAGATTCAGGTAGCACTTCCGCTATTGCATTCACTTTCCTCCGATTTTTTTTTTTTTTTTTTCAATCAAAAAGATATGAGCCACTTAAGGTTTCATGGTTAGTCAGATTTTTTTTCATAAATTTAAGACTTAGAAAATTTAATTGACGCATTCAAGAAATCAATGTTGGGAAAGTAAACGCATTTGTAAGCATTCTTACTCCAAATTTCCGAAACAAAAATCTGTTAAGAAGGGAAGAATATAAGAACCCAGATTTAGTGCTTGATTATTTTATTTTAAATATTAAAGTATTGGTTTTAGGAATTAATTGACTTCAATTTAAATTATTGTAAATTTTAATATATTTGGATATTGAAAATATAATTCAAATACAGGACTTTTGTAAATAGACGGAATTTTGAATTTAGTATGATTTGGAGTAGTCTGGAAAACCATTAAAGTCTGGCTGAGTAAAAATGGTAATAAGAAATTGTTTTCGTAGGAATAAAAGTGATTAAAATTCGTTTAATAATAAGTTGTTTTATATGATGTGTGAATTTAACAATTTTATAAACTATCTCGGTCGATGAAACCATTTCCATGGATCCATAATAGTATAATAAGTATACTGAAATCCTAATACAAATATGATTCAAATTTGTTTGTGATTTTCTTTTAACCCTTTCAATTGAAAAGAAAGAAAAATTTGACAATAATTCCCACTATATGTTTGAACACTCATGCATTTTGTGCCATTATTGCTGGAGCTTGAGCTCAGATATGAAAGCAGAAACCCTCCAATATAAACGATTTAAATTAGGCATATTATAATAACCATTTAAAATTCCGCATGCTCTAATATAAACCTTCTAATATGCCTAATTTTGTGCTTCCAGTGCTGGTTTTGATCGAATAAGGGGTATGAAAATAGGGATATTGTGGCATATGACCAATGTATCCAAAGGGTCAAATGAGTCTAGAAATGGAAAACTGAGTAATGAATTAGTTCTCCATTGTCTAATCATAATCATGCTAAAGTCATCAATGTCTGTACGTTTATTCATCTAACAGGCATGTGGATTATGCATTCACTAATTTGGATGTTTTGCCTAATCCACATCCACATTTTGGTAAACAAATAAAATGCATATGATTACCAGATCAAGAAATCATATAAGCCATCATCTTTCAGAGCAAACTAAAACATAGTCAACTTTTGGGGTAAAATGTATGTAAAGGGAATAATTAATCAGAAAATTGTGAACATTTGGACGAAGAGGAAAAGTACCTGTTGAGGAGTGGGATCATCTGATTTGACAGTACTTCGGAGACCAGCGAGATTACGCCTGGCTTTCGGCCTCTCATAGCTATCACATCTATCCATCGAAACGCTTATCATCATTAATATCGTCGCAACCAAAATTTTACCGATTGCCATTTTCACCATAACCGCCGCTTAACAGCTTGCTAGGCAATTTCACAATAAAGCAGTAGTATATATATTATAATGGATATGTAGGGACATCCTGGGGATGCAAAATGGGAATGCTGCTGAATTAAAAACCCATAAACGGGGATTGGGAAGGAATAAATCTTTTAATTCATCTCCTTTTTTGCTACGCATCTGGTTTTGGATATTGCAGGTTGATTTCAAATTGAGAGGATTGATGTATCTATCTTAACACGTGGAATTTGTACCTTATGAGGCGTTTTAGGGATCTTCCCTCGCAGTTCTTCTGTCCAACCACCAGTAGCTTGTTCACACCTTATCCACACGTGCAAACATAAATCTCAAATTTCATTGATTACATCAGGGGGTTCCTCTGATTTTTTTATGGAAATCAGGAAAAATCAGAGCAACCCCCTGATTTCTACCAATAAAATCCGAGAGTTATGTTCACATTTGTGGATAAAGTGTGAACAAACTCGGACTCTTGTCCAACAATAACCCGTGCGATGCACATCATATCACCGTATAGATGTAACGTTACAATGGAGGACCCGGATTTGTGGTCGATCGTGGTGCTGTAGACATTGGTTTGTTATCCACACTCCAAAATTATATTAATTATTAAGAGGGGTTAATTTTAAGAACACCCCACTTTTTTTAAATTATCAAGGGAATTAATGCAGGTAGCTAAATTTTAAACTTTTTACATGTTTACCCTTTTTCTAAAAACTTACGCGTCGTAAAATCATCAAATCCCCAATCAAAAAATCCATAAATCGTTTGATTATAAATAACGTCAGGGAATAGTTAGATATCATATGAGTACGATTTAATAAACTAAAATTAGATCTCAATCCTAACAACATGCGCATACGATTTAATAAACCGAAATTAGATCTTACCATCTAATCACTCTGATTAACTCCAACATAACGCTCACTCTTCTGTATCAATATCATATTGTTTTCTTTTTCGATCATGTTTTTTTTGTTAGGGTTTGATTTCTCTACAACTAATGGTGTTGATTAACCATTAAAATTTATATTAATGAACAAAAGAGTGAAATTAAGGCTAAATGATTAATAAAATAAAATTACATTTATTCGTTAAGGGGCTACTTCCCTCATTGGTACTCCCCCTAACAATTTTTAAAATAAAATATAATTTGTTCCCCCTTAACAATATTTGGAGTGTCAATAACAATGCCCTTAAACTACTGCATCTCCAACCCTTACTGAATGTAATGTCCTTAAATGCTTATGTGTTCATGTTTATTTCACAATGTGACATATATAAAATGAACTTCTACATTAAAATTAAAATTTGTTCTCCAATGCAAATGACTAAAAACATACAATTTTGTACATGTGTCATTATAGAAATATTTCTAAATTAAATAAGTAAAAAGTAGTGGTTATACATTCTACTACATTGTGGAATACAATGTCTACTACTAGACATTTTGTTTCACATTGTCATGTAATTTTGTTGATGCATCATCTTTCAACTTCAATCAACAATTGCATTGGAGTTAATATATTTAGCAAAAATGTTAATGGATGATGTATCTTTGATTTTACATTCAAATTGATAAAGCATTGGAGATGCTCTTATACGAACTAGCCAGGTCTACGGAACTATACTATAAAGATTGTATTTTTACAGTTTAGTTGTTTCGATTCAACTCGCTTTTATACCTTTTAAACATGTTCTTTTAACTTTCAGTGGAAGGTTTTTTTTTTAATATACTTTAGGAAAACGTGATGGATCAATAAACTCACGAGGGGATTTAAATCGTGCACATTTTTTTTAACCCATGACATCTATAATCTTTCATCTGTGCAGCTAACATACTACTGTATCCCATAGCGAATTCTGCCGCTATGATTTTTTCAAATACCCTTTCTATTTCAAATCCCGTTATTTTCTATATATCTTGTTAGTCGTGCTATATTTAATTATTCTTGTTATATCCTCATTAGAAGCAATGAATTGGAAACTAAATTTATGCATTATATAAATTATGAAATTAATTTTCTAATTGATTTTTTAACACTAAAAAATAAATACAAAATAACAGTTTACGTTTTTTACGATATATTTACTTTTTTTTATTGAAAATAATATTTATTATTTATAATAAACCGAATGTTAAATTTTATTTAACGTTTGTATGTTTCCAAATGGACATTCAGGGGGTTTAATGACGGGCTTGATTTTTTGAAACTAGGGTTTTCTTTCTCTCTTCAAATCGCGCTCCAATTTGTATGTGCTCCTATAGATCCCTATCGATCCCTTTATGGCTAAGAGGAAGAAGCTCCGTATCCACCACATTCAAGACCTGATCTCCTTCTTCCAGTAGTCTGTTGTTGCTGACAGCTATTAGTTGGCAGCAGTTTCCGATCCTACGGTTGAGGATAATGTTTACAAGGCGAGTGTTTGTCAAGCGAGATTAACCAACAGTGTGCTCCTGCAGTAACGACACGCATTTCGCCAGACCTTAATCGATCGCAAAATCGATAAAGACCGTTCAAAATCCGCATACGTTAACTTTGGGAATACAATACATTAGAACAAAAACAGCAGAATTTTATAACATCAATAATAAATGTTACATCAGAGTACAAAATATCAGAGTACATTGACTAATAATTACAACGGAAGATAAATTACAATATTTTAATACATTGCAGCGGAAATAAAATAACTAAGGCAGCGGAAGACAACTATGCTCTGGACACAGCTTTAGGCTTCAATCCAGAATCCTGCTCGAGATAAGAACCTGTAGACAACTACTCGACTGTCCGTGTGGAAAGAGGGCACCCGAGTTTGTAAAGGTGGAAACAAACGTGTCAGTCATGCGACTGGTGTGAGAATTCTTAACTAATTTCACAAATAACAATGAGACAAATCCAAGGACCACGCCGCTAACGCGGAACGGGTTTACTCCAATGAATTGTCGCGCATAAATTAAAGTAAATCGTTAAACAACGCAATGCTTTTTGGAAAAATGAAACCATCATAAGACCCAAGTCCCATCACACAATGCAACGCAAACCGGAGAATAGGGTTTTACCTTATAATGGTCAAAAATGCTTGATATGATAAAAACGGATTTTGATATTATGTGTATATGTTTCAAAAACAGTTCAATCATAATGTATCAATCCTAGGACACATAAATACCACAATACTATGCTTCCATACTAGTAATACAATCAAATCCGCATGAGGTCATATTGGAAATTGGGTTTCCATCATGAGTCAAGGCTAGGGAGGAGCTCCTTACCGATTCGAGACACTCTAGCTAATGTCTCAGGATCCCCCGCAGTGAACCCTTGGATACTGCAGGGCCGGTCCACCATACGAGTTGCGGATTAGTTATTCCTGAACATACGTTTCCCGGTCATATAGGACCTATCATACGAGACGCCTCATTCTATCATCCACACAAGTTAAATGTCGGGTCGTGTTAAAGCCCAAACACCACTTCTAGCTATAAAGAAACGTGCTGCTCTCCCTGCGTTCTCTTCTCCCGTTTTAGACTCCGCCGGTGTGTGAGGCTCGCGAAGTCACGCTATACACAAAGCTATGCCTAAACAGGCTATGATTTGATCATCCCACAAGGCCTGCTTTTCAACAAAGCCTTGATCATATGCATCTTAGCATGTCACATCGTCACTCCATATCACACTACCAATCCTTTGCCGAAATTTATGAAAGGGTGTTAAGCAAGAGAATAAATTCTCTGCCACCAAACATTCATACAATGTCAGACACACATTCCATTTATAAGCTTATGCTCTGGGTCTGAGCGAAAGCCAAATCCGTACAAATCAGCACTACATCCGGATAACTACCATTTTAGCCCCGTCTTGGGAGCAAATCAATCAAGGGCCTCAGCACTAGTTACCCATTCGATGTGAAGATCGTCGGTCTTCAATCGCCATCTTCAATTCTTCGAACGTCGTATCATTATTTGGAATGAGAGTAAACTCGGACTTTCCAAATAACTCTCGCATATATAAATTTGAAAACCATTTCATATCGTTGTTAATAATTTATAACGATCTATCGCTATTTTTACTTTACATACACATCCTAAACATAATGTTTGCGAACAAATTATATAATTGTAAACAACTGTAAAATCCGTTCGGCTTTCCTAAACAACAAGGATTGTTGTAGAGGGTGTCGAACTCTGGGACCAAAAGTATTTTAATTAATAAATCCAGTCAAGTTATTCCAGGATTTTGATTGATTGAAAACACAGAAAATAACAGCAATTAAATAAAAAGAGAGATTTATATAATAGGAGAAATCAATTAGGGGATAATGACATAGATTAGATTCACACGCATCAATAGCCAACAAATAAATATAGATCTAATTCATGTTTCTGTCACAAACACGAATCAACGATAAATAGATTCTTAGAAACAAATAAGTAAATAATGACAAGCATAGCCTATGCAGGAGCTGAGCTCTTAAACAACCATAGACTATCATGACAGATTCACAAATTAATTTCTAAAACCCTAAAATTAGATATAAATCTGATAATTGTTAGATCGAACACGAATATACCCTGTGAAGGAGCATAGCTCTTAAACGACACAGAATATGAAGGTTCAAATCTAACCCTTTATTCAGATCCAGATCTACATGTATACAATCCTCACCTATTGGCTATGTGATTCATGTTGAATCATATCTGTTAGCGTCATCACCCCCTAATCAAAGGGGATTAGCTAGACATAGCTAGAGAAGAAGAGAAAAGGAAAATAACAGACATGAACATAAATAAAATATAAAGTAAAGTAACAACTGAGAGAAAGGTGAAGAAGAGTTTTATTCCGAGAAGAGAATTACAGAATAAAACTAAGTGTGTTTTTACATGAATGAGATACAAGGTATTTATAGCTGATATGACAAAGACTACTTGGCAAATTCCACAATGTGGTACTAAAGAATTAGCCCAAATAACACATAAGCTAGTGTGAACGGGGTTGTAGAGTAAGATGCCTGGTAAGTGAGCCAGTGTGAACGCGTGCAGTGCATGAATGAGAAGCCTTGAAAAGGAGCTAATGTGAACGCTACATGAGTGAAATGGTCTGTAGTTGAGCCAATGTGAACACAATATGAGTCTTTAGTGAGCCAAATCTACCCAACTGAACTCTATTTGCAACCGTTCTTCAAGCATTAAACTCTTCAAGCTTTAGTAATTTTTAACTTCACTCTTTTTCAGCAAATTCTTTATGCTTTATTCATCAAATGCTCTAAACCATGATTCTTGTCAACAATCTGAAAACACAGCTATAAATACACAATATCAATTATTTAAAAGATAAAATAAGATAAATACGCGGATAAAATATACACATTTACGTGTATATCACATAACAATGTATATTTTACTCTTCCATTTTTCAATTTACACCAAATGTATATTTGGTTTCATTATTTTTCTAATGAAAATCCATTCCTTAGAAATGTAAATTTCTAATCTTATTATTTACATTGAAAAATGTAAATTTCTATTCCTATTTTATTTACATTGAGAAATGTAAACTTATACTTCAATATATTATTATATTGAAAATGTAACCTTTATTTCATATTCTATTTACATTGGAAAATATAAATTCCTAATCATTCTTTTGTTTACATTGAAAAATGTAAACTCTTTTATTTGCATATAAAAATATAATTTCTATTTCATCCTTATTTACATTGAAAAATGTAGGTTTCTATATTACACCAATTACATATAAAAATGTAACTTCCTATTTTCCTTATTATTTACATTAAGAAAAATGTAACTTTTCTAATATTTACATTAAGAAAAATGTAAAACTTTTATAATCTTTATCTTATTTTATTAAAAATGTAACTATCTTTTATAACAAACTTGGAGGTGAAAATATTCATTTCATTATTAACACATAACGGCGAGAAAATAACGTCAATTTCTAAGTTATCCATTTATATTTTAATATGGGCCAGACCTCTCACATTAGGCCTACAACTTGTGGATGCTGGATAGGCCGGTCGGTTCCGGGCAGACTTCTACCATAAGTTGGGCTTAACCTCGTGTCTTGGCCCAATTTGTATTTGCGCACTTGGACCTTTCACATTAGGCCCAACATTTGTGGCTGCTGGATATGCCGGTCGGGTCCGGGCAGACTTCCACCACAAATGTAACCTAACCTCGTGTCCAATTACAATTATAATTTATAATTATAATTATTTCATTGGGAATTATTATTTTAAAACATTCTAATTGAATATTAGATTAAAATATTGTTTTTATCTTAAATTGGAATGAGACCCAAATCAAATATGATTAATAAAGGATTTCATACAACGCATTTGTGAAATAATGATAAACATTCCTTTATCACCAAAATAACATTCCAATAACATTCAGATAACATTCACACAACATTCAAATGACATTCAAACAAAATCCAAGTAATAATATATTATTTGTGCACTTGGGCGATGTGTGAAAATATCAGCCCAATCAACATATACAAGTCAGGCAACTTGTATATGGCAGTGTAACATATTTGAATTATCATAAATAATAATAAATTAACATTAAATAGCATGCTACCCACTTTCAAAATTCAAACATTGTGTCACATCCAAACATCAATTCACAACATATCATGCATGCCACAGAAATAATTCTAAGTTTTTATTCACATCTAAAATGTGAATAAAATATACTTTCTTAATTCATGTCTTTTACTTAGACCATACATTTCTAACATTAATGATATTTTTATTTAGACCATTCATTTTTAACATTAATGATATATATCTAGAGAATACATTTCTAATATTAATGATAAATATATTTAGACAATACATATCTAACATTAATGATATACATATTTAGACAATACATATCTAACATTAATGATATACATATTTAGATAATAAATATCTAACATTAATGATATTCATATTTAGATAATACATATCTAACATTAATGATATTCATACTAGTGAGACATCTTAACAAAAATGATATTTTTATACTAATGTGACATTTTTAACAAAAATGTAACATTATTCCTAACGCAACATTTTTGACTAAAAATGTTATTATTTTTCTAATGCAACATTTTTGACTAAAAATGTAAATCTTTCTCTAATGCCACATTTTATACTAAAAATGTTAATTCTTTTAAATGCAACATTTTACACCAAAAATGTTAATTCTTTTAAATGCAACATTTTACAAAATAAAAATGTTACTTTTCTATGCTAACATTTTATAGAGAAAAAAAAAATGATGATTTTATAATGTTAACATTTCTTACATAAAATGAGATTTTTCTAATCTTAACATTTTATAAAATAAAAATGTTACTTTTTCCTATGTTAATATTTTATACATAAAATAATGAGATTTTATTATGTTAATTTTTCATACGCTAGAAATGTTACTTTTCTAATGACATAACTTGACACTAAAAATAATGTACATTTTTAATGAATTAACATATCGCTAAATTTATGTTTCATTTTTGATGATTCTACATAACACTAAATTTATGTTACATTTTTAATGACATAACTTGACACTAAAAATAATGTTTATTTTTAGTGAATTAACATATCGCTAAATTTATGTTTCATTTTTGATGAAACTTAATGACAGTAAAATTATGTTCATTTTTCATAAAACTTAGTTACACTAAAAATTATATTCACTTTTCATGAAACTTAACAATGCTAAAGATATGTTTATTTTATGTCAATTTCATATCACCTTCATATTTCTACATATGATATCAACTTATATTTTGGTGTCAATGTTTCCATAACGATTCCTACATATGGCAACAACTAATATTTTGGTGTCAATATTTTTATGACAATTCCATATTACTACATATGACAACAACTAATATTTTGGTGTCAATATTTTCATGACAATTCCAACTTATGGTGTAAATTCCATAATACTACATGTAACAATATTCTAAATCTTGATGTCGACATTCACAATATAATTCACATCAACACATGCTAGTCCATTTAAAAATTGAATCTTTTTAATAGAAACAACCTTTTGTAAACATCGTAATTTCTACAACAATAATTTAACAATAAATTGAATCAACACATACTATTCCATTTTATTTTCAACTAAATTTAACATTGAAAATTTCCCTTTTTAATTTCTATAACAATAATGGTTTTATTGTTGACAAATCAATTCTCAACAAAAGGGTATATTTTGATTTAACAATTGTGTTTCAACAAATATCATCACCTCAACACATCCACAGAACAACATCAATCAATTCGGATTTCATAGCAATCAACAATATGAATTTCACAATATACATATATAAAATTCACATGGCGAGGGATAATAATTAAATATAGAAATCTCACATTGATCGGGTTTCAGAAATCGTTCGTGCTCAAATTTGGTTGGATTTTCAAAGTGCCCTGCTCTGGTCCTGGTCAGTTTCATCTTTTAGATCTCATTTCTGCGATTCTAACGCAACTGGAATTTCTGAATTTTGTTTTCAAATGAACAAGTTATGGTTTTTTACAAAATTGAATTACATAAATAATATTATTAATTTTATAATTAAAATATATCACATATCCTTCCTCTTCCTCGTTTATACTTCCTGAAAACATTCGACCCATCGTTCACCAGAAAAATGCCGCTTTTGCAAACCCGCCACAGTCGAACGGAGCCACCAGAGATGATCATGGCCGCTGAATATATTGATCTTGACGTGCTCTTTTATTTTTGTTTTATAGAATTCATGAAATCATTTGTGGATTGAGAGAAAATGTGGAATCAAAATTGGAGATCGTTGGCCTTCCATTAGAAATGGGCGGCGGCCATTGATTTAGTTTAGGGCGGTGGCTGATAAGAAATGGGATTTGGGTTAAGGAAGTAAAAATGATATTATATAGTGGAGGAAATTATTATCTTTTTTCCTTTATTTAATTAATATTTTTATTTATTTACATATGAGGTCTGAAGATTATAAATATATAAAAAGAAGAGAGAACAAAAGGGGAATAAAAGGAATAGTTTCATATCTAAAAATGAATTTGAATGATAAATAGAAGAGGAGAGAGAGTAGAGAATAAATGCACAATTTATTTCCCCTATACGCCTCTTTATATTTATAACAAATTAAATGCTTGCCTTTTTTTCTAATTGTTTAAGTTATGCAATCTTTTAAATTTCAAAACATGCAATATTAAATTACGTAATGACATGTTTACATATTATAACATAATGACATGGTCATAATTTATTTAGAATCTATATATTATTTCAAATCAACTTATTCAATGCTTATGCAAGAATAAATAAATGAATATATGTAAATGGAGTTGATTTGATTTTGAGGAGAGATAACAAAAGGAAAGGAAGAACAAAGAAAATAGAAGGATGTTTAAGAAATAAGAATACATGTGTGAAAATAGAATGAAGAGTAATAAATTAATAGATAAATAAAGAAATGAATGCGTAATTAATGGAAGAAATTATGTTTTGATTTTGTTATTAATTATCATAGAACTCTTATATTAAAGTTTTTTTTTTAACAAAACAATAACTCAACTACTGTTTTCTTTTATTATCAATTGTTTGAAGTTAATTATTACGAATATACATACAACTTGATATTAATTTCAGTTGTAATAAATCACTGTTTATTTAATTACAAATAAATGTTTATTAGACATAAATTTCAAATCATACCTAAATAACAATTTTTTTTTTTGCTACTGCAATGACCATTTTAAAAAGGTTCACTTTCATAAGAATGTAAAACTTTAATGTAAAACATTATTATCATAACAGTGTTCATTTTAATATAAAACATCTAGAATGCAAAATCCAATGTAAATACATTTCCTATAGTAATGGACATTTTTATATTTTCGTTCTTTTCGTTAAAAATGTCAATTGCAATGTACAAGCATTTTTATATAACAACAGTCATTTTTAATGTCTTCCATAAAAGTCCTATTTGCTTAATTTAATGACAAGGAATGTATTTAATATGTTTACTAATCAAGTAATCATCTTTTTATTCCAAATTTTAGTTTTCACATTACTCTAAATTCCAACCTATCATGCTTATGCCATTCCCAAGACAAACTAAATTTTCTAATGCAATTACTCAAAATATCTACACATATGTTTTTTTTTTGGATGGATATAGTATTAATATATATTTTGTTTGGTGTATTTTTTTTA
The DNA here is from genome assembly GCA_030737875.1 of Allium sativum. Lineage (NCBI taxonomy): Eukaryota > Viridiplantae > Streptophyta > Magnoliopsida > Asparagales > Amaryllidaceae > Allium > Allium sativum. The sequence continues at coordinate 5,637,995 of CM060926.1, read as the reverse complement.
TTTTCATATTCATTCATTTACAAAATTTCTTAACTCTAAATAATTTACATGTTAGTCCAAACGGGTGACAAGAACAACCTTTTTATATTTCGAGTTGCTATAATTTAAAATTCTAATAAATATATGATATGTACAAAAAGGGAATATGTTTACATAATAAAACTTTGTAGATCCAGAAAAGAACTTGAATAGGGAAAGAAATTAAATAATACAACTAAGAATTTACCTTACGTGCAACGCTTAGACTAAATATTGTGAACAACTAATAAATGTCATTTATATGGTTTCTATTATTGTTCTTAGACACTTATATTGGAATGTAAATTCCGATATATAATATTAAATTAATTAATGTCAACAATTGTGTTTAGTTTATTTTTGTGACAATTAAACTTACAAATCACATAAATTTTTAATTGTGATCATTTAAAATAAATTATTTTAAATATCAAAAACTCATTAAAATTACTTAAAATAAATTTTTAAATTTACCCCAAAATTCAGGGTTGTTACAGTCTTCCCCACTTAAGAACTTTTCGTCCTCGAAAAGGAATGAAGCTAAAAAGTGTTTAATTAACTAACTCATCTTTTATTTTATTCTAAATTGGTTTCTATTAGTTGAACTAATAATTACACCACACAATCATCAATCAATTAGTTGATTAACTTTTAAAATATATAACTTTTGTATATTCAAAAATCATATTTTCTAAAATAGATTATAATTACAAATACGTATATTATAAGCTTGTTACTCTCAACTCATTCTAGGGTATTACCAAACCCATCTCTAATGAGTTTTCTCATTCTAGGATACTACTGATCCTATCTCTAATGAGTATTCTTATTGGATATTACTAATCCAATCTCTGATGAGTCTTCTGTTCAGTTCTAACGAGTTGTATCCCAAAGATTTAAGCTAACCAAAGCTCTGATACCACTGTAACGACACGCATATCGCCCGACCTTAATCGATCGCAAATCGGCCAAGACCGTTCAAAATCCGCATACGTTAACTTTGGGAATACAATACATTAGAACAAAAACAGCAAAATTTTATAACGTCATTAATAAATGTTACATCAGAGTACAGAATATCAGAGTACATTGACTAATAATTACAGCGGAAGATAAATTACAATATTTTAATACATTGCAGCGGAAATAAATTAACTAAGGCAGCGGAAGACAACTATGCTCTGGACACAGCTTTAGGCTTCAATCCAGAATCCTGCTCGAGATAAGAACCTGTAGACAACTACTCGACTGCCCATGTGGAAAGAGGGCACCCGAGTTTGTAAAAGCGGAAACAAACAACGGGTCAGTCATGGGACTGGTGTGAGAATTGTTAACTAATTTCACTAATAACAATGAGACAAATCCAAGGACCGCGCCGCTAACGCGAAACGGGTTTACTCCAATGGATTGTCGTGCATAAATTAAAGTAAATCATTAAACAACGCAATGCTTTTTGGAAAAATGAAACCATCATAAGACCCAAGTCCCATCACACAATGCAACGCAAACCGGAGGATAGGGTTTTACCTTATAATGGTCAAAAATGCTTGATACGATAAAAACGGATTTTGATATTATGTGTATAAGTTTCAAAAACAGTTCAATCATAATGTATCAATCCTAGGACACATAGATACCATAATAATATGCTTCCATACTAGTAATACAATCAAATCCGCATGAGGTCGTATTGGAAATTGGGTTTCCATCATGAGTCAAGGCTAGGGAGGAGCTCCTTACCGATTCGAGACACTCTAGCTAATGTCTCAGGATCCCCCGCAGTGAACCCTTGGATAGCTGCAGGGCCGGTCCACCATACGTGTTGCGGATTAGTTATTCCTGAACACACGTTTCCCGGTCCTATAGGACATATCATCCGAGGCGCCTCATTCCATCATCCACATAAGTAAAATGTCGGGTCGTGTTAAAGCCCAAACACCACTTCTAGATAGAAAGAAACGTGCTGCTCTCCCTGCGTTCCCTTCTCCCGTTTTAGACTCCGCCAGTGTGTGAGGCTCGCGAAGTCACGCTATACACAAAGCTATGCCTAAACAGGCTATGCTTTGATCATCCCACAAGGCCTGCTTTTCAACAAAGCCTTGATCATATGCATCTTAGCATGCCACATCGTCACTCCATATCACACTACCAATCCTTTGCCGAAATATATGAAAGGGTGTTAAGCAAGAGAATAAATTCTCCGCCACCAAACATTCATACATTCGACAGAAAATCAATAAATACAATATAAAGGAGTACAATATCAGACACACATTCCATTTATAAGCTTATGCTCTGGGTCTGAGCGGAAGCCAAATCCGTACAAATCAGCACTACATCCGGATAACTACCATTTTAGCCCCGTCTTGGGAGCAAATCAATCAAGGGCCTCAACACTAGTTACCCATTCTATGTGAAGATCGTCGGTCTTCAATCGCCGTCTTCAATTCTTCGAACGTATCATTATTTGAAATGAGAGTAAACTCAGACTTTCCAAATAACTCTTGCATATATAAATTTGAAAACCATTTCATATCGTTGTTAATAATTTATAAAGATCTATCGCTATTTTTACTTTACATACACATCCTAAACAAAAAAAAATGTATATTTTACTCTTCCATTTTTCAATTTACACCAAATGTATATTTGATTTCATTATTTTTCTAATGAAAATCCATTCCTTAGAAATGTAAATTTCTAATCTTATTATTTACATTGAAAAATGTAAATTTCTATTCCTATTTTATTTTATTTTATTGAGAAATGTAAACTTATACTTCAATATATTATTATATTGAAAATGTAACCTTTATTTCATATTCTATTTACATTGGAAAATATAAATTCCTAATCATTCTTTTGTTTACATTGAAAAATGTAAACTCTTTTATTTGCATATAAAAATATAATTTCTATTTCATCCTTATTTACATTGAAAAATGTAGGTTTCTAAATTACACCAATTACATATAAAAATGTAACATCCTATTTTCCTTTTTATTTACATTAAGAAAAATGTAACTTTTCTAATATTTACATTAAGAAAATTGTAAAACTTTTATAATCCTTGTCTTATTTTATTAAAAATGTAACTATCTTTTATAACAAACTTGGAGGTGAAAATATTCATTTCATTATTAACAATAATGGCGTGAAAATAACGTCAATTTCTAAGTTATCCATTTATATTTTAATATGGGCCAGACCTCTCACATTAGGCCTACAACTTGTGGATGCTGGATAGGCCGGTCGGTTCCGGGCAGACTTCTACCACAAGTTGGGCTTAACCTCGTGTCTTGGCCCAATTTGTATTTGCGCACTTGGACCTTTCACATTAGGCCCAACATTTGTGGCTGCTGGATATGCCGGTCGGGTCCGGACAGACTTCCACCACAAATGTGACCTAACCTCGTGTCCAAGTACAATTATAATTTATAATTATAATTATTTCATTGGGAATTATTATTTTAAAACATTATAATCGAATATTAGATTAAAATATATTTTTTTATCCTAAATTGGAATGAGACCCAAATCAAATACGATTAATTAATGGATTTCATACAACGCATTTGTGAAATAATGATAAACATTCCTTTATCACCAAAATAACATTCCAATAACATTCAGATAACATTCACACAACATTCAAATGATATTCAAACAAAATCCAAGTAATAATATATTATTTGTGCACTTGGGCGATGTGTGAAAATATCAGCCCAATCAACATATACAAGTCAGGCAACTTGTATATGGCAGTGTAACATATTTGAATTATCATAAATAATAATAAATTAACATTAATTAGCATGCTACCCACTTTCAAAATTCAAACATTGTGTCACATCCAAACATCAATTCACAACATATCATGCATGCCACAGAAACAATTCTAAGTTTTTATTCACATCTAAAATGTGAATAAAATATACTTTCTTAATTCATATCTTTTACTTAGACCATACATTTCTAACATTAATGATATTTTTATTTAGACCATTCATTTTTAACATTAATGATATATATCTAGAGAATACATTTCTAATATTAATGATAATTATATTTAGACAATACATATCTAACATTAATGATATACATATTTAGACAATACATATTTAACATTAATGATATACATATTTAGATTATACATATCTAACATTAATGATATTCATATTTAGACAATATATATATCTAACATTAATGATATTCATACTAGTGAGACATCTTAACAAAAATGATATTTTTATACTAATGTGACATTTTTAACAAAAATGTAACATTATTCCTAACGCAACATTTTTGACTAAAAATGTTATTATTTTTCTAATGCAACATTTTTGACTAAAAATGTAAATCTTTCTCTAATGCCACATTTTACACTAAAATTTTTAATTCTTTTAAATGCAACATTTTACACCAAAAATGTTAATTCTTTTAAATGCAACATTTTACAAAATAAAAATGTTACTTTTCTATGCTAACATTTTATTGAGAAAAAAAATGATGATTTTATAATGTTAAAATTTCATACATAAAATGAGATTTTTCTAATCTTAACAGTTTACAAAATAAAAATGTTACTTTTTCCTATGTTAATATTTTATACATAAAAAAATGAGATTATATTATGTTAATTTTTCATACGCTAGAAATGTTACTTTTCTAATGACATAACTTGACACTAAAAATAATGTTCATTTTTAATGAATTAACATATCGCTAAATTTATGTTTCATTTTTGATGATTCTACATAACACTAAATTTATGTTACATTTTTAATGAAATAACTTGACACTAAAAATAATGTTCATTTTTAATGCCACATTTTTGATGAAACTTAATGACAGTAAAATTATGTTCATTTTTCATAAAACTTAGTTACACTAAAAATTATATTCACTTTTCATGAAACTTAACAACGCTAAAGATATGTTTATTTTATGTCAATTTCATATCACCTTCATATTTCTACATATGATATCAACTTATATTTTGGTTTCAATGTTTCCATAACGATTCCTACATATGGCAACAAATAATATTTTGGTGTCAATATTTTCATGACAATTCCATAGTACTACATATGACAACAACTAATATTTTGGTGTCAATATTTTCATAACAATTCTAACATATGGTGTAAATTCCATAATACTACATGTAACAATATTCTAAATCTTGATGTCGACATTCACAATATAATTCACATCAACACATACTAGTTCATTTAAAAATTGAAACTTTTTAATAGAAACAACCTTTTGTAAACATCATAATTTCTACAACAATAATTTAACAATAAATTGAGTCAACACATACTATTCCATTTTATTTTCAACTAAATTTAACATTGAAAATTTCCCCTTTTAATTTCTATAACAATAATGGTTTTATTGTTGACAAATCAATCCTCAGCAAAAGGGTATATTTTGATTTAACAATTGTGTTTCAACAAATATCATCACCTCAACACATCCACAGAACAACATCAATCAATTCGGATTTCATAGCAATCAACAATATGAATTTCACAATATACATATATAGAATTCACATGGCGAGGGGTAATAATTAAATATAGAAATCTCACATTGATCGGGTTTCAGAAATCGTTCGTGCTCAAATTTGGTTGGATTTTCAAAGTGCCATGTTCTGGTCTTGGTCAGTTCCATCTTGTAGATCTCGTTTCTGCGATTCTAACGCAACTGGAATTTCTGAATTTTATTTTCAAACGAACAAGTTATGGTTTTTGTACAAAATTGAATTATATAAATAATATTATTAATTTTATAATTACAATATATCACATATCCTTCCTCTTCCTTGTTTATACTTCCAGAAAACATTCGACCCATCGTTCACCAGAAAAACGCCGCTTTTGCAAACCCGCCACAGTCGAACGGAGCCACCAGAGATGATCATGGCCGCTGAATATATTGATCTTGACGTGCTCTTTTATTTTTGTTTTATAGAATTCATGAAATCATTTGTGGCTTGAGAGAAAATGTGGAATCAAAATTGGAGATCGTTGGCCTTCCATTAGAAATGGGCGGCGGCCATTGATTTAGTTTAGGGCGGTGGCTGATAAGAAATGGGATTTGGGTTAAGGAAGTAAAAATGATATTATATAGTGGAGGAAATTATTATCTTTTTTCCTTTATTTAATTAATATTTTTATTTATTTACATATGAGGTCTAAAGATTATAAATATATAAAAAGAAGAGAGAACAAAAGGGGAATAAAAGGAATAGATTCATATCTAAAAATGAATTTGAATGATAAATAGAAGAGGAGAGAGAGTAGAGAATAAATGCACAATTTATTTCCCCTATATGCCTCTTTGTATTTATAACAAATTAAATGCTTGCCTTTTTTTTCTAATTGTTTAAGTTATGCAACCTTTTAAATTTCAAAACATGCAATATTAAATTACGTAATGACATGTTTACATATTATAACATAATGACATGGCCATAATTTATTTAGAATCTACATATTATTTCAAATCAACCTATTTAATGCTTATGCAAGAATAAATAAATGAATATACATAAATGGAGTTGATTTGTTTTTGAGAAGAGATAATAAAAGGAAAGGAAGAACAAAGAAAATAGAAGGATGTTTAAGAAATAAGAATACATGTGTGAAAATAGAATGAAGAGTAATAAATTAATAGATAAATAAAAGAAATGAATGCGTAATTAATGGAAGAAATTATGTTTTGATTTTGTTATTAATTATCATAGAACTCTTATATTAAAGTTTTTTTTAACAAAACAATAACTCAACTACTGTTTTCTTTTATTATCAATTGTTTGAAGTAAATTATTACAAATATACATACAACTTGATATTAATTTCAGTTGTAATAAATCACTATTTATCTAATTACAAACAAACGTTTATTAGATATAAATTTCAAATCATACCTAAATAACAAATTTTTTTTTGCTAGTGCAATGACCATTTTAAAAAGGTTCACTTACATAATAATGTAAAACTTTAATGTAAAACATTATTATCATAACAGTGTTCATTTTAATATAAAACATTTAGAATGCAAAATCCAATGTAAATACATTTCCTATAGTAATGGACATTTTTATAATTTCGTTCTTTTCGTTAAAAATGTCAACTTGCAATGTACAAGCATTTTTATATAACAACAGTCATTTTTAATGTCTGCCATAAAAGTCCCATTTGCTTAATTTGATGACAAGGAATGTATCCAATATGTTTACTAATCAAGTAATCATCTTTTTATTCCAAATTTTAGTTTTCACATTACTGTAAATTCCAACCTATCATGCTTATGCCATTCCCAAGACAAACTAAATTGTCTAATGCAATTACTCAAAATATCTACACATATGTTTTTTTTTGGATGGATATAGTATTAATATATATTTTGTTTGGTGTATTTTTTTTATTTTCATATTCATTCATTTACAAAATTTCTTAACTCTTAATAATTTACATGCCAGTCCAAACGGGTGACAAGAACAACCTTTCTATATTTCGAGTTGCTATAATTTAAAATCCCAATAGATATATGATATGTACAAAAAGGGAATATGTTTACATAATAAAAATTTGTAGATCCAGAAAAGAACTTGAATAGGGAAAGAAATTAAATAATACAACTAAGAATTTACCTTACGTGTAACGCTTAGACTAAATATTGTGAACAACTAATAAATGTCCTTTATATGGTTTCTATTATTGTTCTTAGCCACTTATATTGTAATGTAAATTCCAATATACAATATTAAATTAATTAATGTCAACAATTGTGTTTAGTTTATTCTTGTGACAATTAAACTTACAAATCACATAAATTTTTAATCGTGATCATTTAAAATAGATTATTTTAAATATCAAAAACTCATTAAAATTACTTAAAATAAAATTTTAAATTTACCCCAAAATTCAGGGTTGTTACACCTGCTTCACTTGAGGCCTTAGATATGAACTAAAAGGAAGCGTTGAATGGACACAAGTAAAAGGCGGGTGAATCTCCCTTTTTGTCATTTATTAATCCATATGGGATTGGGCTTTTGTCAGTGATGAGATGATGCATCGATCCTCTACCAATGGGGGAACTCGATCGTGTTATATGTTGTTGGGGCAAGGTCGTACATCGTACACTTGCGACAGCATATTAACCGTGTTTGGAAACCAAATGGTGAGTTTCATGTCTCTTTTCGATGAAATAATGGTTTTTATTAAGTTCGATAAAATGGATGATTATGATCATGTTTTGAATGGTGGTCCTTTTTTCTTCGATTCAAGATTAATCACTGTTATAAATGGAAACCGAAGATTTTTTTTTTTTTTTACTAAAGAGTTGCTATCAACTTTACAGATATGGTACACATTGATCTTGAGATGGAATATTCGGACAATGAAATTATTAATGTTATTGCAAGTATGTTGGGCTCTTCGATTGATATTGATGGTTTTACGGCTAATGCTTCACGCTTGGGTTACACGCGTGTCTTGGTTGAGATTGTAGTGGAACACTTTAATGGTTTACTTGCAAACTGAGTTGGTTTGTCTGATATCCTGTAGGAAGTCAAGGATAGACATGTCAGAGTTCACAGTAGAAATCTCACAACGGTATAAAATATAATAGTAGGTAAATACTTACCAATATAATGATACTTATCAAATAAGTGTCCCTAAACTACAGAATATCAACCACCTGTCTAACTTGTGGGCTTTTACGAGGAGGGGGTCAGAATAAAAGTTCTGGTGAATAAACAAATTATACTTTCTACAAATAACACTAGATATACCATTCTATCACTGGTTCATACTTATTAAGTTATTCGGGTTTATTTCATAATATACTTACGATTTTTTTCCGCATAAATCGTACTTATCTATTCCCCAAAGATTTACCAAATAAATCATATTATTGTAACTAAATACCTGACATATCGAGATACTCCTCATAGTATCTTTCTTGAGTGGTTCACATCGTCGTACTACGAAAATGTACAGGACCTCCATCTCATGCCATGAAAGCGTATTAGACTATGTTACGAAGGCATACCAAATCTCCAACGTTATGCCACGAAAGCTTACTAGGCTACGCTGCAAAAGCAAATAAACCTCTACCGTTGTGTCACAAGGGTTCCCTTATCCCTGAGTTCCCCCACAGAACTCAATCGGGGGCTTTATACATATTTGTAGAGGACGGCTTTGTTAGGCCTATATTACAAATATCCAAAGATTGGTCTGTCTCTTTCGATGGCTCTTCAAGGCCCCACCCAGCCTAGCCCCTACCAGTGAAAAACTATTCAAGAAGCTAAACGATGGCCCTAACACCCAAGCTAATGACCCAATAATAAAAGATCATTGGCTTCTTGTCTTAGCTTCAGTCATTCCCGCACACGCTCTGATTGACGATGACTTGTATCCGACGATCAACTATCCTTATTTGGTTTGACCAGCCTCCTCCCCGAGCGATCTGCTATCCTTGTTTGAAATAAGTAGCATAAAATATGGTGCTTCACCTATATTTTGTACACCTCTTTTGCTACATATTTCCCCGTCACTTTAACAAAACATGGTTACTTACAAACTTGTTGATTTATAAAAACTTATCTTATAATTCTTCGTACTCCAACAAGTTAATGTGTGTCACAATCCATCATTTATGAAAACTTCTATATTTCATTTCACTCAAGGTCACTTCTACAACAAAATACACTTTTACAACTGTCACAAAACAATAGTTGTAATAAAAAAATTACAACTCTTTTTTATTTGAAGTTGCAATAAAATTATTTTTAACAACTGTTTTTTTCTTGCCGCTTGTAATAGATGCCTATTACAACTTTTCTATTTGTCAATCGTAACAGTCGCATGTTTTTAACAACTCTTTTTTTTACACACAGTTGTAATCGATGCTTATTACAAATTTTTTGTTTGATAGTTTTAATATATGCCAATTTTTAATAACTTTTCCTTTTTGTCAGTTGTAATAGATGTATATTATGGCCTTTCCAGTTTGTCTGTTGTAATAACAAATTAATAATTATAATTAAATAATGATACTTAAAAATTAAATAATTATTAAAAATATTAATAATTATTGCAAAAAATAATACATTAAGATTAATTTGCAAATTTGAAATGATTAATAATTAACAACTAGTAATCAATAATAAATAATTATTATTAATTTATTAAAAAATTAATAAGTAGTAAATAAGAATTAATATTTAATAATGTAAAATTAATATAAATAATTAATGATTAAGAACCAGTAATTAACATTAATGAAAAGAAATAATTATTAATAAGCAATATTATCTAATATTTGATACTTAATAAATTATCAATAAAGAATAATTTATAAATAATTAACCACCAAATGCTAGTAATTAATATTTAATATTTAATTAGTACTTAAAATCTGTTATTAATTTGTAATTAATATTTTATATTTGGTGATTAATAACAGTAATTTGTATTCAAAATTAATAAGTTACTAATATTTGGTAATTGATATTTAATATTTAGTAAATAATTAATAATTAATATTTAATAAGTAGTTAGTATTTGATAATTGATATTAGCAACTATAATTAATTAATAATTAAATATTTATTTAATATAATAAATAATTATTAGTAGTTTATTAAGTAATTGATAACTAATAAATAATAATTAATTTTAATATTGAATAATTAATAATGAATAATTAATAATGAATAATTAAGAAGTAATAATTAAGAACCCAATAATTAACATTAATAATCAAAGAGGAATATTTAATATTTGGTAATTAATAAATTATAATTAATGAATAATTATAGTTTATTATTAAACAACCATTGAATATTGGTAATAAGTATTTAATATTTAATAAATGTTTTAAAATTTATTATTAATTAGTAATTAATATTTAATATTTGTTGATTAATAATAGTAATTTATATTCCAAATTTAATTAACAATTCATATTTATTATCAATAATTAATACGTAATCAATATTTAATATTAAATAATTAGCTGATATTTAATATTTAATAATCTATATTAGCAATTATAAACGATTAATAATCAATATTTAGTTAATAAATTAATAACCATAAACTAATATTAAATATTTAATTAATAATTACTAATTTTTATACAATTCACTACTAAATATTATAATTAAAAACTAATTATTATTTTATAATAAATAACATTTAAATAATAATAGTTAAAGTTAAAATTTGGTATTGAATAATAACAGTAATAAATTTAAATAGATAAATAGAAAATTTTGAGTCATTATAATCAAAATTAGTACTGAAAATATAACAAGTAAGAAAAATAATTTCAAGCATTGATCTTATACACATATTAATTTAGTTTTACTTATATAAAATGGTAAATGAAAATGATTTTTATCTACTTAAATACATGAAAATTTAACTGTATTTTTTATTATAGCTAAATAGGTAATTATCAGATGTGGGTGTGACTATAACCGCATTTGAATTCGTTTTTCAAATGTAGATAATTTATTATTTTTCCAATACGGACACATAGTGAATTCCAAAATTTTCGAATGCTTATTATATAATGTAATATGGTTGGGCATAGGGCATTAATAGGACAGACAGTCCGCTATAAGACTCGATACAAAGGGGTAAGGTGTCCGGTCCGTGTTCGTACAATTCTCATTAGGACATGATTTAGGGCAAGAAAAGTGTATGAAAATATGTTTATTCGAAAATTTTCAGTGTTTTTCAATTGTTTGAACCTTATCCGTTCGTTGTCTGGCTCGTATGAACAATGTTTGAGCCAACTCCTTGTTTGGTCTATGTACGTCCAAAAGTATTATAGGATAGAACACGAATACCCCCCTGTTTGGTCCAGTCCACCCAATTAACACTCCAAGTTGGGCATACAATCCTAAATTGTCCTTTATCTTCAAGACCAAAATTTGTTTTGACTCTAAATCCAAACTTTGCTTTGCTCCAAAACAAAAAAAAATCTAGACTCCGAACATGTCTTCACGTGTATTCATCGGTCCCTCTCAGTCTCCCTATTCCCTGCAAACTTCAATCTCAACTAATCTTTAAACGTACTTCCTTCAAACCCAGATCCAATAAGAAATTAAACCCAAACCCTTGTTAAATTCGCAATGGCATCGCGAATTCGGAGGCATGACGACGAACACTTAGCGGCGACGATGGCGAATCAGTTGTTAGCGATGACTCCAATTTCGAGGCAAGGACTCAGTTCCACGTGGCAAAAACTCTAATTCGAGACTAACTTCTCTAATTTTTCAAGGTAAGGACTTGATTAATAGTATCGACATAAGCTCATCTTAAAAAGGCATGATTCCTGATAAGAATTTTAGGTAATTTTGAGTATCTTGCTATAAATTGTAATATACGCTTTGTAATTTTGGGTTTAGCGAATGGGCAGTGATACTAACAAAGGTGACTCCTTATAGGAAGTTGATTACATGGATTATATGCATGTGAAAAGTAATTTCAGCTATTTCATTTGGGGACAGACTGCATTATGCCAAAGAACTGCTTGTGTTAACACTTCTAGCAAAGAACAAATTGCAGTCGACATACTTACAAATAAGCTTGCGGAATTAAATTGCATCATTATAGTTGGGCTACTTCGTGGACAAGATGAGTACACTCTTGCATAAATTTTGAAAGAATGAAAAATTCAGAAACCAGTTGCTATATGGTTCAATGGAACTTAATGTTATAAGCACTTCTGTTCACTTTTTATGCACAAATTATTGAGGTGAATAAATTCACTCGTTGTCATTGTAATTGCTTTTGTTTATTTTTATTCTCAATGGTTCATAGTTACAGACTCTACCAACTCATTTTTTAATTGATGAGTACATCAAAAACAAATTTGTGGCAAAATTTATACAGTGTTCACGTATAGAATTTTGGTGCAATTCGACAACATTCATGGGCAAAGTCTATTGTATTACACTTCAACTATTTTGTACAAGATTGGGATGTTTATTGTATTGTCTCAATCTTGAATTTATTTACAGCATGCATGATATGTCCTTCTCTTATATCTCAACCTATTATTAGCATTGTTTTTCTCTGGAATCCATATGTTTGGTTCATTTTGGTATATTTTTTGGATTTGCACAAGTTCTAAGGGAGGCACTTCATCATCTTTTTGTTGCAGATATTCTTGTATGGAGTCATGGTGTTTTGAGCTATTTCCAGAATGATTTTGTGGATGTTTTTAACAAGAGATTTGATCCTTGAGGAAAGAAGGGACTTTCGCTTCTCATTAGAGATCATTGAAACAATTCCATATTGGTCATTTATCCATGTTTTTAGGATATTTTTTCAGACTTAGCAATCAGATGTTGCTGAAATTTATTATGTTGAGTTCATTTCAACGACGAAATAGTTGAACACTCACTCAGCAAGCTTAAGTAACAAGAAAAAAAATATCTCCTTCATACCTCTTCACGTTATGAGCATTTATTCTGTAGTGTTAGTGAACCATGGTCTATAGAATTTATAGTACTAGTAAATGTCAGTTGGTTTTAATTTAAGAATCCTAAGCTAAGGCATATGACTAATATGATATTTCTTCATTTCTTGTTTTATTCCATGATGCGCATGCATTAAATGTTTCTCCAAAATTGTTCAATGTGAGTCTAATGCTACTCAAAACTATTTTTTTTAATCCGTAGCATGTTTTGAAGTGGTTGTAGCTGAATACTTATGATGTTTGTTCATTTTTCATGTTTAAGTTTGCCTTTGCCTTAACTTATTATATTCACCAAAATCTTATATTCTAAAACTAATGGGCATCTATATAATAAACATAATCCATGGTTTTAGTTGTGGTATCAAAATTCTATTCTCCATTCCAATTTGAAATACAATCTTGTTTTATTCAATAGTGAGTTCTCTTATTTTTATTACTTAAGGGAGCGATGACTCTGTTTCATCTAAAGGGCATAAGCTTGTCTAATTTTTAGTTTGCATACATTGATTAGTTATGTATTTAGTTATATAAGAATGTTAAAACTTGAAAATCCCCATACTTATGTGCCAATTTTTTACAATTAAAATGTTTCAAAAAAGTGCTTTATGAACAATAGAGTTTAAAAATTGGACAATGGATACCAGTTTTTGAATTGGGTTTACTAGAGAATATGTGGATTACAAACTGAATCCATTATCTACTGGAGAAATATGTGTAAGTTACTAAATTGAAAGTGTATGTAACCCATTTTGTTGCAATAACGTGTCCATAGAAACTTATGAATATAATTGTGATCAACTGTTGGAACTTTTTGTGAATTTATTAAAAAAAAGGAGAATTAATTGCATTACCAAATTTTTTTATTATTGAGCAATTAATTCAATCGAGCCGTTGTAAGTTAATAACGGTAAAATATCTTGTGCCATTATTTTGAGATGTTAATGCATATTTATGAGCCATTAATGCATAGAGCCGTTAGAAGTTATAAACGGTATTATATTTTGTATCAATAAATTTTCTGCTAGAGCTGTTACATTTGCATAACAGTTGAGTGTGTATATATATAAATGTATACATGCATTTGATTGAGTTGTTACAAAATATAAATAGCATTAACAAATTGCAATGAATGGTAATAAATAAATATTTATTAACATTCATCTTCTCTTTATGAAACGAATGCAATTTACACATTGCAAATTTCTTTGAGTGGTTTTTCATTAAATATGGCATTAATTTCAGTTCAATTTTCCTCCCACTAGAATAGCAACCGTTTTTTTTTTGTATAAGAACTTGGTCATAGACCAGAAAGAAGATAATATACAGAACATTTTTTCATTGCTCTTTTCTAGAAAAACCCTCTCTTCCTCTTTCACAGAAAAAAAATCATATATATTTTTCTATCCTCTTCTCAACCATTCTTTTTGAAAAATAGAAAGAAAAATAAACTTGAGCAGTATTATTTTAGAGTGCAAACTGAATCGGATTCATATGTGCAAATGGTCCGATATAGAAAGAAAAACAAGGAAGAGGTTGTTTTATCCCAGAGGCGGCGGCGAACAGTACGAACTACTTTGCACCTTGAGTAGATCGCCGAAACGTCTTCAAGAAAGTGACCTAGTCCACGACTCAGCCGAACCACTGTTTCCAACAAATTGAAGACGTTATCGGAAAAACAATGGCTTCGACTGCAAATCTTGACGATGTACGAAAGAGATCACTGTTTTGTGTATGCGGGCTTGGGACTATTGGTATTTTCAAGAGAGAATTTGGACAAAACGCTAAGGTATGTAGAGATATTTCTGTCATGTACAGAATATAAAATAATTTTATGACATCAAAGACCTTGGAAATTTCAAGGACAATTCAGATAACAAAGGTACTATTTTTATTATCATATGGTTACTGTTTACATATATTTACATATGTAAATAAGTGATAAACTATTTGTTTTAGTTTAAGAGCAGTTTCCTTTGGTAGATCTTCTTATGTCGCTTGTTAAATAACGTTGTTTGGACTAGGACCTCTAATGAAAAAATTGGGAGAAACAGTCATTATTTGATCTGTATACAATTAGTTCAGTGCCTAATGGTCCTAAATTGAATATTGTCATTACCCCCTTTTTATACAAAAGCACGAATTTTGTGTTCAAATGGTAAAATCATATGCAAACCATTTCTTTATTTGGTGAAGAAGGAGATCCTCGTCTAGATAGCTTGTTGACAAACAAAAATAATGAATGATATTATATGCATGTAAGCAAGACTTTGTACGGTGGTCATTGGTTATGAGAGCCACTGTTAATTTTTTGGTTGCTTATGGTAATACACATGTTTATTTGGAAATGTCATTAAAAATTGACATTAATGGAACGCATAAATTATTTGAAAATGTCACTATATATTTGACATTAATAGAATGCATATGTTATTTGATAATGTCATTAAAATTGACATTAATAGAATGCATATATTATTTGGAAATGTCACTAAATATTTGACATTAATAGAATGCATATGTTATTTGATAATGTCATTAAAATTGACATTAATAGAATGCATATATTATTTGGAAATGTCACTAAATATTTGACATTAATAGAATGTGTATGTTATTTGATAATGTCATTGAGAATTGACATTAATTAGATGAATATGTTTTTTGCATCAAAATAAATTGACGAAGTTTATATGCATAAATTTAGGGAATGTCACAAATTGAGATTAATTGTATGCAAATTTGGAAATGCCTTCATTATAAATGGGTATTAATTACATGCATAATATCTTTTTTTGAATGTCATTAGGAAATGACAATGGTGTAGATTTAATAATCAATGAGTGTATTTTATGTGAAAATGAACAACATTGATTAGATATGGACAACACTATTTCATCACTTTTATTTACGGTTGTTCTGTTTTCAAATTTGTAGTTCTCATGAAAAATAAAAGTGATGATTGAGACGTTCAAAAATGAAACTGAAATTTATCAAACAAGAAAAATAAAGGACTTTGTAGTAATAGAAGAACAGAATATGAATCTAGTTCTATTCTGAATTACTATAAGAACTGCACCTTATTCACCTGATATGAACGGTAAAGGAAAAAATAGGACTTTACTGAATTTGTAATTGCCATCTTATTAATTTATGGTGCAGCAAAACATTGGTGGGGGATATATTATTAACTATATGCTATTTTCTGAATAGAATACCCAAATCTAAGAATGAAATTTCACCTTATGAAATTTTAAAGAATCATAAAACCCAATGTCTCATATTTTAGAACTTGGGGTTGTTTAGCATATATTCGCTTTTAGACCCTAAGAGAATAAAAATTGGCAAGTAGAGCATATGAATGTGTATTTATAGGCTATGCTATCAATAGCAAAGCATACAGATTTTATGACATAAATGCATATAATATATTTGAATCAAATGATGCCGATTTTTTTTTGGAACAAAATTTTCTTTTAAATTAAGGAATAATGGGGGCACATCAAGTATGCCTATTAGAATAGAACTTAATAAAAGTTCTGAAGTTGAACCTAGAAGAAGTAAAAGAGCGAGAACCATAAAAGATTTGGTTTGGATTTTTGTGCTTTTACTATAGAGGAGGATCACTTAAACCTCCAAGAGGCCTTATCTTATTTAGACACCGATTTTTGGCGAGAGGCTATAAATGATGAGATGGATTCTCTGGAATCTAATAAGACTTGGCAATTGACAGATTTACCCTCTAGTTGTAAATCTATAGGCTGTAAATGAGTACTTAAAAAGAAATTAAAACCTGATAGCACTATTGACAAATATAAAGCACGACTAGTAGCTAAAGGTTTTAAATAAAAAGAAAATATAGATTTCTTCGACACTTTTTTCACCCGTAGCTAGAATTACATCCCTTCGGGTATTAATCTCATTTTCTTTCATTCATAATTTATTAATACACCAAATGGATGTTAAAACTGCATATTTGAACGGTGAATTAGAAGAAGAAATTTATATGGACCAGCTTGAAGGATTTGTAGTACATGGTCAAGAACATAAAGTATGCAAATGAGATAAATCATTATATGGTTTAAAACAAGCACCTAAACATTGCATAAAAAAAAAATTTGATAACTTAATCATTTCACATGATTTAAAGTTAATGAAAGTGACAAATGCATTCATTACAAATTTAAGAAGGACACTTGCACTATTATATGTCTTTATGTAGATGACCTACTCATTTTTTTTTTGGGTCTAACATTCATGCCACAAACTCATTCAAATCCTTATTAAGTGCCAATTTCGATATAAAAGATCTAGGTGAAGCGAATGCAATCCTTGGTATTAAAAATTACTAGGTCCGAAAAATGGACTTTCTTTGGATCAATCTTATTATATTGAGAAGTTTCTAAAGAAAGACAATCACTTTGACTGTAAACCAACATGTACACCATATGATCTCAGTATAAAGACATTTAAGAACACCGGTGAAGGTGTAAGACAGTCAAAGTAAGTGAGCATCATTGACAGGCTTCGGATGTCACTGATTGTACTAGACCCAACATTGCCTATGTTGTGGATTATTATGCAGGTTTACTAGTAGACCTAGTATAGAGCATTAACATGCTATTGAGAGGGTTATGAGATACCTATAATAAACCTTGAACCTTGGATTACATTATGAAAAGTTTCCAGCTGTACTTGAAGAATATTCTGATATAGACTGGAATACTTTATATGATGATTAAAAGCAACCAATGGCAACATATTTAGCATTATTAAAGAAGTTGTTTCTTGAAAAAATTTAGGAAACATACTATTTTGACTCAGTCTACTATAGAAACTGAGATAATAGCACTAGCCACAGCTAGTGAAGAAGCAGAGAACTAAAAAATCTGCTAGTTGAGATCCCTTTATGGGAAAAATAGACACCAATGGTGTAATCGATTGCGATAGTACCGCGGCTATTGCAAAAAGTATTGAACCGTTATTATAACGGTAAAAGACGACAGTCGTAAGGACAATACTGTAAGAGAACATCACATACATAGTGATGAAAATTTGACGACTATTGAAAGGACAGAACCGATATTACATCGGTAAGAAATGACAGTCGTATGCACAGTATTGTTAGAGAACATCACATATAAAGTGATGATAACTTGGCAGATCCTTTGACGAAAGGACTGACCAGAAAGAAAGTCCTGAATGAATCTAAAAGAATGGGACTATTGCCCTTGGATTGATGAGTCACGCACAATGGTAACCCGACCTAAATGATTGGAGATCCCAAGAACTAGGTTCAATGGGTAAAAACAAGTTGTGTAGTGATAGGAATTGAACATGCTATTTAATAAACCAAGAAGCATGTATTCCTGAAGTGATTAGAGGATGAGTTAATAGAAACTCTTAATGAGATCTATACTCTATTTGGAGTGGAGTACCTACCTTCAGGAGTACTCTTGATAGACTCACCTTTGTGAATGTGGAAATGTGGCCGTTTCCTATGGAGTTATGGGCAAGATTCCTAGAGCGTTCACTAAACTGGGATAGACGTGCATGGCCATAAATGCACGGGCTTATTTGATTGCACTCTAGAAAGGTTGTGTGTGGTTTGATGTCAGGAATAGAGTTCAAGACTACGTGTCACTCTAGTAAAAACTGAATCTTATTCACTATGCAAAGGTTCAAGTCAGATGACACTTTTGTTTATGCACAATCTTATGTATTTTTTAATGAACTGCTCAAAAATATTTTTTAAGAAATTCAAGTGGGGGATTGTTGGAACTTTTTGTGAATTTATTAGAAAAAAAGGAGAATTAATTGCATTACCAATTTTTTTTATTATTGAGCAATTAATTCAATCGAGCCGTTGTAAGTTAATAACGGTAACATATTTTGTGCCATTATTTTGAGATGTTAATGCATATTTATGAGCCATTAATGCATAGAGCCGTTAGAAGTTATAAACGGTATTATATTTTGTATCAATAAATTTTCTGCTAGAGCTGTTACATTTGCATAACAGTTGAGTGTGTATACATATAAATGTATACATGCATTTGATTGAGTTGTTACAAAATATAAATAGCATTAACAAATTGCAATGAATGGTAATAAATAAATATTTATTAACATTCATCTTCTCTTTATGAAACGAATGCAATTTACACATTGCAAATTTCTTTGAGTGGTTTTTCATTAAATATGGCATTAATTTCAGTTCAATTTTCCTCCCACTAGAATAGCCACCGTTTTTTTTTGTATAAGAACTTGGTCATAGACCAGAAAGAAGATAATATACAGAACATTTTTTCATTGCTCTTTTCTAGAAAAATCCTCTCTTCCTCTTTCACAGAAAAAAAAATCATATATATTTTTCTATCCTCTTCTCAACCATTCTTTTTTGAAAAATAGAAAGAAAAATAAACTTGAGCAGTATTATTTTAGAGTGCAAACTGAATCGGATTCATATGTGCAAATGGTCCGATATAGAAAGAAAAACAAGGAAGAGGCTGTTTTATCCCAGAGGCGGCGGCGAACAGTACGAACTACTTTGCACCTTGAGTAGATCGCCGAAACGTCTTCAAGAAAGTGACCTAGTCCACGACTCAGCCGAACCACTGTTTCCAACATCAACTTCTTTGGAAAGTCTAGATAACTGGTCTAAGCAGAGTATATGTGCAAAAAATATTAAACATTCAAATAAAATCGGTTTGCAGATGCATACAAATGCTTTCCAACTGCAGCTATTATCGTTGCATTATATGACCAATTTATTGGTAATTGGATCTAAATGATATAGAGAAAATAATTTATTAATAATTGAATTCTCATTTTGTATTTTGTTACCCGGTCTGTACATGTAAGATCTATTTTATTTACTTGACCTGAGGGAGCAACACCTGATTAGAGCAAACAACCTCCATCAATGCTGATGATTTAAAATCAAACTATATCTACTTTGCTGTATCAAAATATATTAGTTCATACAAGTAAATATAAGTTAATTATTGGTATGTGAAAGACTGGAAAGATTAACATATTATTTTGCTTTATTTGATATATTTGTTTTATAGATAACTGACAATAATAATAATAATGTTATGTTGAATTTCTTATAGTATTATTTTTTTCTTATTATTTAAGCTTCTCTGTTATTTTCTTTAGTAGTAAAATGTGTATTTTTTAATTTGCATTTTTCTTATCACAATTGCTTATAATAGTTGTAAAAAGGTTTTTTACAACTATAAACATCAATTGTAAAAAAATTACAATTACTAAATGTTAAAGAAGTTTTAAAACCGGGATTTTTACTTAAATGGCTTATTTGTTCAGGGTGAAAAGTTTTAAGGACATCACTTTTGAAAAAGTAGTTTTAAGGACAATTTGTTAGGAAAAAGATAAAAGTGATTATCTTTTTATGTTGTACATAAATAATGATAAATGGACTTCTCTTTTTCCTATATAACTTAAAAAGATAACCGCTTTTATCCTTTTTCTACAAAATTATCCTTAAATTTTAGTATTCAGAAGTACTGACCTTAAAACTTATTACCCTACAAAAAGAAGTCCTTTAACCTAATGTTCACTTATGAAAATATCTTTTTACTACAACAAAAATACCCTTTTACAACTATCAAAAACAGTTGTAATAGGTCTACTACAATTGCCACCCACTAGTAGTTATATCTGCAATTGTAATAAAGGCAGAGTTTTCTACAATTGCTTTCAACATTTGCAAAACGCTTTTTTACAACTGCTTCTGACAGTTGCAAAAGGTTTTTTTAAAAATGATTAAGATTAAGCTTTTAACAGTTGTAAAAATATTTTATACAATAGCTTTTCGCAGTTATCATTAGGGCTGTCAATTTCATATACAACCCAAAACCCACATGGAAATTAGCAGGTTAACCCGACCCATTTAGTTAGCAGGTCATTTTCAGGTCAACCCGAATTTGACCCGCTTATAAACGGGTGGGTTTAGGGTTAACCCGCTAACCCGATTTTGACCTGCCAAACCCGATTATATGTTGTAGTTCTTACATACTGCTAGTGTTTTGTGTATGCTGTTAGTGTTAGTATTTTATGCATGTAGTAATCAGTATGCTCATAGTTCTTGTGTAACCTGTTATACTTTACTAATTTATTCTTGTACGATGTTAGTTATATTTTACTTATTACAATTGTATCTCTTCCATACTGTTAGTCTTTTACGTATGCAGTATGCTCATATATTCTTATGTATGGAGAATGATTTTGGGATATGGCGATTTCATGCTTTATATATGTGTTGCATGTTGGAGGTTTTGTAACTTGTTGCCTGTTGGTGATTTTGTAACTTGCTACCGGTTGGTGATTATGTAATAGTGCTTCATGTTAGTGATTTGGTTCTTTTGCTATTTATATTAGTGGGCAATATTTGCTAATGGGTTAAATGGGTAAACCCGAACTGACACGACCCGCTAGTAAATGGGTAACATGGGTCATGTAACAGTCTGCATGTTACGTATCGGAGAATCGTAAAATATTTTTATTTAATTCCCTGAGGTTTGGATCATTCTCATATTTCGATATGTTTTTTATGGGGATGTGAGATATGTCCATAATTTTTAACAATTTTGTTTGTGACCATTTTGCCCATATCAGTTTTGTATGGGAAATAACTTTTGACTGAGATAGAATCAGATGTTGAGATCAATTTCATTAGAAAGAAAATGGTGTTGCCAATTCCGTACAGTGGTCGCATTAAAGATTTGATTCAGCGGTTTGGGAGAAATCATTGTTTTAGTGTTTCACAACTCAGTTTAGATTTTGTAAGCCATTGATGGGCTGATTTGAGAAGGCCCATTAGTGAGCTGGTGGAAGGCTATAAATAGGGGGTTCGAGGCATGGAGAGAGAGTTAATTTTCTTCATTCTCTCATTTGGTTGAGCTCGTGATCCTCCTTGCTCAATCAAGTATACCTTTCCACATTAAAATTCTAGATCTACATAAGAGAATTAAAAATCTACATCATTTAAAGCTAGATCGATGTCAATTGAAGAGAGATCACATCGAATCAAGAGGTTTGAAGCATATTCTTGGTTGTCCGGATTGAGAAGTTAGCGATTTCGAGTTAGTTCGAAGAATTGGTGAGTGATAAGCATCTCTCACATGGATTCAATCAAGTATATGGGTTGTTTGTTCATATTTTCATCAGTTTAAGTTGTTTGCACCTAAAACTACGTCATGGTAAGTATATTTTCATTTGAATCACCATGGTATATAATATAGTAACTTAAAACCGGTAATTCTTATGTTAATTCATATGTTTATGCAAGTTAGATCCATTATTTTAGTTTATTCATTCATTTATCATGATTTAGTGAATCTTATATGATTATTGATGAATAATTCTCATTTTGATGATGTTGATGGTTTCATAAAGTGTTGATTGTGAAATTGGATAATTTAGATGAGTTGTTTACATCGATGTGGTCGTTTGGCGACGATTTGGTCAAGATTGGAGCTATTTTGGTCAGATCCGGAGTTATGTCGTTTTTTAGGTCGTTGTTAACTTGACATGGAGTTTGGGTCATGTGGCTTATTGCTCAAGAAAGGGACGAAGGTCGGGTCATTGGTTTTATGTCGCTAGTGTGTTAGGTCGTTTTTAAGACCTAAGGAGTTAGGCCTAAGGTCATTTTTAAGACCTAAGGAGTTAGGTCATTGGTCTTAGGTCGTTAGGTCATTGGTCTTAGGTTCTTAGGTCGTTTTGAGACCTAAGGAGCAAGACCTAAGGAGCAAGACCTAAGGGGTAAGACTTAAGTAGTTCAAGACCTAAAGAATGTCGACCAAACAAAGCTTGTTTTTGACTCAACGATGGTTATACCTTCGACGCGAATTCAAGGAGGAATGTCTAAAGTATCGTGAAGTGTTCGTTGATCGTCGTAATGCAACAAATGTGAAGATGATTCAAGGGTTGAGTTCATAGATAATGGTTACTTGAGCTATGAATAGTCGTTAGGAAGGATGACTAAAGATATTGAAGGATGAGAGATTATCGTTGTCATAGGTTCCAGTGGACTCAAAGCATGGGTACAATAGGGATGTCTAAAAGACCGGTTGAATGGTCGAGTACCCTGGGTATTGTTGAAAGGCCTAGATACGTAACGACGAAATACGTATGGAGTTTTTGTTAGAACTGGGGTTACCATTAGCCCTTGATCTATGCCAAGGTTGGCCATCATATGATTAACGATGGTTTCAAAGCAGGATAGGCAGTGATAACCAGGGTCATTGATGTTGGTTATTTTTTTTATATTGTCTTATGTAAGTTGTTTAACGTTGAGGGAAAGACCTAAACGATTAGATAATGCTCCATCTAATCGTTTAGGTCTTCGGGGCTTGTGCTTGGGGGATGTTGATCTCGATTAGGATGGTTTACGTGAGATATAACTAGTTTCTATGATTGCTATTGTATGGTTTCTTTTGATTGCCATGGATGCATCGTTGTTTTCAAATGCGTGTTGCAAAGGCTATCACTATCATATGTGAGGAAGACGGGTTTGGGTTCTTCTCTGGAGTTTTGGTAGATTGGTTGGTTAATCTACCAATTCTCATATACTTTGTTGATGATGCTAGATAGTTATTTTATCGTTCATTAAGATTGTTGTCCAACTCAAGGTTTTTTGTTTCCTCTTATTACCTTGGGATGTTCATCCAGTTTTGGATGGACAGACTAAGTAGCAGGTTACAGGTAGCCGAACTTAGTGAGGCGAGGATGTAGAGCGATGACGAGAAGGAGGCCAGCGTATAAAGTTTTTCTACTATCTAGTACTTGCTGTTTCCATTGTATGATTGGTGTTTTCTCTGAGTGTTGTAGTGAGGCAAATTTGTACAAACACTTATGTTGTAATCCAAGGGTGTATAGATATTCTTTCTAGTTGTTATGAAAGTTTAAGTTTCTTCTTAGAAATGCTTCACTGTTATGGCCTGTTATATATGTTCTATTATATATTGTCCTTGCGTGTGAGTTATATGACAGGTGCCACATTGTGTTATCTTACCTTGGTGATCGCCCATGGCTGCCTGACACACCTTTTAGCGCATTATTCTTCTTGTTTAGTGCAGGAGTTACAGGCAGTTATCACGTTTGGTATCAGAGCTCTGGTTAACGATTTTAGCCAAAGTTCGAAGATGTAATTGTTGGAGTTTATGCCCTAGAGGCAATCATTTGATGTGATTAATAACGTTATTGTTTTATTTGGAATAAAAATATATTCTGTTATATTATATTTACTGCGTAATATAAATAATAGTTTAATAGAAGTCCTTAGAATAATAATATAGAATTACATAGTTCGAGTAAGACTGAACTTGAGATTATATAATGTGATAAGCATTATAATTCTTAAATGTCCCTAGTCGAGTTTTATTGTTTATATAGGACAACAATAAAGCGTTGAGACTAGTATATTGATTGACTGATGATCACATCTCATTGATCATTAATATACGTGATATTAAAGTCAAAATATAAATACGTATTGGAGAATAGCGTATTGGGATGACCCACCGTGAGATAACTACATGGAATATAATCAACAGTATCATAAGTTGTTCTCATAGTGACAGTGATGTAATGGTCCTCATACCTGAAATCATTATAATTTTATTCGAGGATATTTGTGTTTTGATATCATCTAAAGTTATTTCGTAATAGAGTAATGATAACGGTGATTATTGGATATATCTCGAATCGAATGAAAATTATGAATGATCTAGATGGAATTTAACCCTACGATATATTCATAGTGATATCCATGGGCCTCTTGATTGAGTGAGACTGTGAAATGCATGGCCGTGCTCAAATATTGATTTGTTTTAAACAGTCTACTCATCGATCAAGAAAATCGGATTAAATTATAACGAGGATGATACGATCCATGCCTCTAGTTTAATCCTGGATATACTGGTTAAAAGGATTATATTACATTGATACACTGGTCACAGAAAGGTTGTATCGAATCATTAATATTATTATAACTTGGGTAACAACGATGTATTACTAGATGCCGCTCACTGTTTACAGTTTAAATATTGTTTAAATTGTTGGCAACGTTATGATAACCTATTGGGTCACACATAAGAGTGATGAAAGGATGAGAATAGTTCAAAACAAAATATTCAAGTGTTGAAATGGTCTTTGGTTTTGAACAAATAAAAGGGATCTAAAGCTTACCTAATTACCCGTGTATTGCTTTATAAAAGGATACGATCCTCTTTCTATCTAGATACAGATATCAAATAAGAGAGAAACCCTAGAATCCCAAATCTCGGCTAGACCGAATCTCAATCCGCTTCAATTTCGTTTGACAAAGTTGAGGGCATCGTTCGTGGATACCAATAGAGGGCTCGGCGCCTTTGTCGTGCCTTTGATTCGATCGATCGAGTTTCTTCGTGGTGTCAATTCGTTTGTTTTTCATCATGAAAGGTATGAGTTCTAACCTAATTATGTTTCGATTTTAATTTTATTGCATTAATCCGCGAATTTAAGTGTAAAATTGATAATTAATTTAGGGTTTCAGTTAGATCTAGTTTCCCTAAATTGCTTTCAATGGTATCAGAGCTGGGATTTGCAATAATTTGTACTTTGAATTCATTTTTAGGTTTAATTTTGTTCGAATGCCTAATTATTCGATAATGATGGATATAGAAATTAGGGATTTGATTTCGGATTGATTTATTAGGAATGATTAAATCCTGGATACGTTGATTTGTCTATAGCAGTATGTTGATCTGTTTATACGTGTAAACTGTTCTAGATCTCGTATCAAAGTTGTTTGATTGATAAAATTAATGACCTGGTTTTAACATGAATTTTCTTCTTATATGATTAATATGTTTTACTGATTGACATATTAGGAGATAGCTTTTGATTAAACATCGATTTAATGAAATCCGCAACATGAAGTTTTGAATCTGATTCTTTTTCATGTTTTAAAAACCTGCTCTGTTTTATTTGTTAGAGGAATTTTATGTTTAAAATTCTTGCATACATCCTAAAGTACAACTTTTACATTATATAGATAATGTACAGGAAATCTTCAAATCATGATAGATATATTTTGATTTGCTGATTCTGGTAGTATTGTGTATATATGAATATATAGTATAAATACTATATGCATATGTAATTGACATATGAGTTAAAACAGATTATGAACTTAAATACATATTGTCTATGTACATACATTTATGGTGATAAATACATTGTATATTCAGATTTCAAAATACAGGAAATCTGATTTCCAGTTAGATTTCAATCTTACACTATATGTATAAATTGTTAAGTCTTGAAACATATATATGATATGATCTATATATATTAAATCTGGTTTTAATCCTTATATTAAATGAGATTAGAATTTAGTGTAAATTCATTTATAAAATGAAATTGTTTCATTAAGATTAAAATCTTTGTTCAATACAAAATTAATTTTGTTTACAGATTGTAAAATTTGGTACAAGATTTCAAATTGGGTTTTTTGTTTAGTTCTGAAATGTTCAGTTATATATATTGCTACTGAATTACATGCTGAATTTTGAATTCAAATAGATTTATCAAAAACTCAGTTTTGATTGATCTAGAAAGGCAAGTCTTAATTTTAATTTTGAGATATCGATTTCAAAAGTATATTATTGCATCATGAATCTAAGATGTTGATTAATTTCTGCCTCTATATGTTTTATATATATAGAGTGTGTATACATATATGCATGTTTATAAGATCATTTACTTTTAATTTTGTTTATCTCAGAAATCAATTCAAAAGTAAGTAATGCATCTGTATGCATATCTGTTTGGCTCATTTGAGTGTACATTATTAAATGTCGTCTGTGAATATGATTTGCAGCATTATAGTGTCTTCATATTTGTTTCGAAAGTGTATGATATACATGATTACTTAGAAATGGGTTCTAATGGTAAAACATGCTTGCTGATATAGATGGAATTGTTCTATATATTGGAAACATGGTAATGGCATTTGACATTAGAACCTGAATAAAAAAAGCATGCAAGACTGATTGTTATTTGCTTATTAACAATATATTTACATCAATGTATACACACACACACACACACACACACATATATATATATATATATATATATATATATATATATATATATACATACACACAAATATGTTTAGATTTCATACATGATATGATATTTTAATTTATAAAGTGTTATTTATATATATGTATATTTGATATATGTATAAAATTACTGTATGTTACAAGAATATGATTCAGACATGAAATGGTTTCACAATAAACAAAAACTGTTTTGTTATTAAAATCTGAACTGGAATAAGATAAATAGTCGATTATGCAATGGAATTATTTTGCAATCGGTCAAGAATTAATTTATGATATTAATTCAATCATATATGTTTACAACTCCAATTATTACTTGTTATAACAAATGATATAGATCTAATCTGGAATGTAATAAATCTGTAATTCAGATATGAAAATTGTGTCATAATAAACAAAATTCTGTTTTGATTCAAGTGCTGAAGCTGAATTAACATTTGATATTAATTCACTTGTATACATTGGAAATTCCAGCTTGTATTTACATAGGACATGGCTTAATCTAAGACTATATGATAGTTCGGACAGATGTAGATCTGTGATAATATAGTTATTTGAAACTATGTGTCAACACTGTTAGGCTTTTAGGATGAGATCCAATAACCACATTGTAAAGTTAACTGTATGCATATCAAAAACTGCTAAGACAAATTAGTTTATCTTGCACATATTTATTGATATAAGCATATATTGTTGTGACATGCCTTAACATTACATTTATATGATTCTGAAAACCTGGGCACAAATTTGATTTGTTGTAAAATGAGCTGCTTACAAACGTTATTTTGAATGCTGCCATTTGTATGTATTGCATTCTAAAACACCCAATGCATATATACATTATGTAATATCCATGCATTATTCACTGTATTGAACAATCCTTAAAACATTCTATTATAATTTATGTGAATGTTAATTCTGGAAATTTTTACTAATATGATTAAATAGAGGTTGGTCGTCTGTGCATTTGTTTTAATATAATAATATGGATGGTTTAAACTTTTTAAATCAGAACAGTTTAAAATGTTAAGTCGGAATAGTTTAAATGTCTTTGTCTGGGTAGTTTAAAATGGTTGAATCTGGCAGTTTAAATGCTTGTATCTAGGGTTACATGTGTTTTTCTTATATCCCTCATCAGATCTAAATGCAAACATATATGTTACTTCAAACACATATGGGCATCTAATTAGAATTAGAATATATGATGTTAATTATCTGATTTGTGTATATTTGAGAATACATCTATTCTTAAAACTGCCATTAGCATGTTAGTGAACAACACTAATCTGGGCTGTATATATGATATACAGGTCAATCCAGAAGATTGCAGAAAATTGTTTGTGAACATCCCAGAATATATGAATAGTATATATTGATATACTAAGATCTGGAGTATGCAATGCCACATGCTATCTCACGGTGCTGATACAAACACATCAAATGCTAGTAATTTTGATTTCACATTTGAAACTGAACTGTATATATTCTGATGTGTGTGAACTAAAAGAGATATATGTATATATATATATGTGATGAGTGGTATATATATTACGATTTGTATATGTAATGGTGCAAAGTATTACAAATTGTTTGGTTTTAAAATATCATTCCTGTACAAATTGCATGCTTATCTATGCAGATCATCTGTAGGATGATTTGCCTGTCACTTTAGAATGTTTAGAATTCATTTCAATAATATACACAGTGATGTATTTTATTGATCATAAATGTGTAGCTTGTTACATATAATATAGTGGTTTATGAATCTATATGATATAAAAAGCTGGAACGTTTACTGTACTGTAATGAAGTCTAATTTTGTAAGGCCATCCTGCCTATGTTTTTCATATGGTCCATTCTGTTTCATTTTACTATAGGCCCATGCATTATATAAACAATTGTAAATTGTTAACCTTCACGCTAATGTTTGTTTTGAAATGTTCAAAAATTTTAGCAGTACAAAAGTTGAACTGTATTTAATGCTTTGAAGTGTTCAAAAATAAACATTGAATTTAAATTTATATATACGTCATGTATTTTATTTAAATCCAGTTATATTATGAATATAAAATACATATATTATGATATATGAAAATAAATAACTTTAATATTGTTCACCACTATGAGTTATAAATTCCCTATAAAAGCAAATTTTGTTATATTAAGTCAAGGTGACGTCTTCCAATAATATACTCATCACTGTCCAAAATCACTGGATGTTACTAATGCCAAAGCGTTGTGCACCTTTTATTTTGGTTATATGTGATGGAGTAAAATGTGGTGCTCCAACCTATTATTGGGTCAGACTTAACTAGGCTGTATAATACGATTATGGTCTTAGAGACAAAAGCATGAATTATTCTATAGTTTGAGCAATTGAATAATACTGAACAAAATGTCCAACATGCGATCCAAGAATTATATAGAAAATATAATTGACATAAGATGTCTACCTAAAAGGTTGTGTTTTGAGTTTAGCCAAAGCTGGGTTAAGGCATGACTAGATAAGGATCTTGGAACACCATTATATGTATATATTGATTTACATATATAAATAGAGGAATGTTAATTTGAGTGGGAGCATATTTTAGTTTCTATTACATATTTATGTTAATATAAATTTTGATTGTCAAAATTTTGTATTAAATAAATATTATAGAATCAGTTATTATTTATTATCCGTTGAAGATATTAAATAACAGATAACTATGATAATTTAAATTTGTTCTTGAAAAGGATAAACTGAATTAAATCAAATTTCTTGACTAACATTGAAATTTGAGGATTGTCCTCAAACAAATTAAAATGTAATTGTTCTAAACAGATATAGAGGATCTAAAATAAAATTAAAGTTTGACTTCAATCGAATAAGATATAAATGCTATAACAATCTACTTATACATGTCTAGTATTAGATACTAGATATGAATTACATAAACGTATGTAAATTAACAGTAGTTACAATATAAGTAGAAACTTTGGTAATAGGGCAAGTAGACTTACATTGGAAATAAAGCAAATGTTGCTAGATCATCCATAGGAAGTTGATTCTTGTTGATTATACTGGCTTAATTAAATAAATAAGATAATTGTTATAATGAAATTCCACTTAAGGTAAATGTTATAATAGATCTTGTTTAGACAAGTTTGAATTTCATTTGTAATAAAAGAACAATTGTTATTCGTTTTATTTAAATGAAATATCGTATGGAATTTCACAAATAGTTAATGATCTTCGTAAATTCAAACTTGTTTAGACAAGTTTGAATTTCATTTGTAATAAAAGAACAATTGTTATTCGTTTTATTTAAATGAAATATCGTATGGAATTTCACAAATAGTTAATGATCTTCGTAAATCCTTAACTACAACGTACTAGACATTAATAATGAGTGGATTAAATTTAGTGATTTAAATCCAACACACCTTTAGCATTGTCAGTTAGCCAATATAAACAAGAAACGCATATCAAAACTCCATAATGATGGAATTTTGAGGTCATTTGATTTCGAATCATATGAAGAATGAAAATCTTGTTTATAGGGAAAATAACTGAATCATCTTTCACTTGACACAGTGAATAGACTATTAAGTATTGGGTTTCATACATTATGATGTATTTGGAGTAATGAATACATATGCTAGATGTAAGTTTTGTTACTTCACTGATGATATCAGTATATAGATATGTATACATATCAGAATCCTTTTAAAAGTTCAAAGAATTCAAAGTGAAGTTAGAAACCAATTTTAATAGAATATAAATACTTTTCGAACAGTTCGAAAGAGAATACTTAAGCCAATAAATTTGATGACTATCCATATGAGTTTGAAATTGTTTCACGACTCACACCACTTAGAACATCATGTTGAAATGGTGTGCCTGAAAGAAGTAATCACACCTTATAAGATATGGTACGACCAAGATAAGTCATATAGATCTTCCAATAAATTAAATTTAGAACAATTAAATTAATCCTACTAAAACAAGTCTTAAGACGCCATATAAGATATGGATTAGGAAATGTCCTAGTATGTCAAAATGGGTAGATTTGGGATGTGTAGAGCTTGTTAAACGTCATTCCTCTGATAAGATCAGACCCAAATCAAATAAATATTTTGTGGATTATCCAAAAGAAGAAAATGGATATTAACTCTATAAATCCTCTGAGAATAAAATGTTTATTACTCGAATTGGTATCTTTATAAAAGAGAGTCAGTCTCTAACATACCGATGAGAATAAAATAGAATCTGAAATGTCTCGGAGACCACAAAATACCATTGAATCTTGTATAGACAAGAAATTGAGTGGGAGTGACACAATAATTACAATGTTATATATTGATAACACATTAATTATTGTGAATAATGTTAGTTTTGAAACAAGAAATAGATACTAATTCTAAGAAAGAAAATGTTTGGATTAAGAAGTTCATAATTGAACTTAATTCATTGTTGATCCAATGATTTACATTGTGATAACAATGTGGCTATTGCTCAGGCCTAAAACGTTAAACTCATAATCAATCCAAACATATATTTAAGAAATATAACTCTTATGTGAATTTGTTCACAGAGGAAATAAACATATCTGCAAAGTTACAAAAGTTGTAATGTTGCAGACTTACGGAGTTAAACTCTGTCGCAGCAGAAGTTTAATAGTCACACTAGTTTCATGAGTACACGATACATAAATGATTGACTCTAGTGCAAGTGGGACATTGTTGGAGTTTATGCCTTAGAGGCAATCATTTGATGTGATTAATAACGTTATTGTTTTATTTGGAATAAAAAAAATATATTCTGTTATATTATATTTACTGCGTAATATAAATAATAGTTTAACAGAAGTCCTTAGAATAATAATACAGAATTATATAGTTCGAGTAAGACTGAACTTGAGATTATATAATGTGATAAGCATTATAATTCTTAAATATCCCTAGTCGAGTTTTATTGTTTATATAGGACAACAATAAAGTGTTGAGACTAGTATATTGATTGACTGATGATCATATCTCATTGATCATTAATATACGTGATATTAAAGTCAAAATATAAATACGTATTGGAGAATAGCGTATTGGGCTGACCCACCGTGAGATAACTACATGGAATATAATCAACAGTATCATAAGTTGTTCTCATAGTGACAATGATGTAATTGTCCTCAGACCTGAAATCATTATAATTTTATTCGAGGATATTTGTGTTTTGATATCATCTAAAGTTATTTCGTAATAGAGTAATGATAACGGTGATTATTTGATATATCTCGAATCGAATGAAAATTATGAATGATCTAGATGGAATTTAACCCTACGATATATTCATAGTGATATCCATGGGCCTCTTGATTGAGTGAGACTGTGAAATGCATGGCCGTGCTCAAATATTGATTTGTTTTAAACAGTCTACTCATCGATCAAGAAAATCAGATTAAATTATAACGAGGATGATATGATCCATGCCTCTAGTTTAATCCTGGATATATTGGTTAAAAGGATTATATTACATTGATACACTGGTCACGGAAAGGTTGTATCGAATCATTAATATTACTATAACTTGGGTAACAGCGATGTATTACTAGATGTCGCTCACTGTTTACAGTTTAAATATTGTTTAAATTGTTGCCAACGTTATGATAACCTATAGGGTCACACATAAGAGTGATGAAAGGATGAGAATAGTTCAAAACAAAATATTCAAGTGTTGAAATGGTCTTTGGTTTTGAACAAATAAAAGGGATCTAAAGCTTACCTAATTATCCGTGTATTGCTTTATAAAAGGATACGATCCTCTTTCTATCTAGATACAGATATCAAATAAGAGAGAAACCCTAGAATCCCAAATCTCGCCTAGTACCGAATCTCAATCCGCTTCAATTTCGTTTGAAAAAGTTGAGGGCATCGTTCATGGATACCAATAGAGGGCTCGGCGCCTTTGTCGTGCCTTTGATTCGATCGATCGAGTTTCTTCGTGGTGTCAATTCGTTTGTTTTTCATCATGAAAGGTATGAGTTCTAACATAATTATGTTTCGATTTCAATTTTATTGCATTGATCCGCGAATTTAAGTGTTAAATTGATAATTAATTTAGGGTTTCAGTTAGATCTAGTTTCCCTAAATTGCTTTCAGTAATAACATATGAGATATGTACTTGTCGATTTTCAATGGATGCTTACTTTGTATATTAGTGTATAGTTATAGCATTTGAACTCTATAGCAGTTTTCTCATAAATGGCTAATCATTTTATGTTACAGATTTAGAATGAGTCGTCGACCATCGAGACACGCTACTAGGGAGGAGGCTGCTCCTGGAGGGGGAAATAGTAGTATACTAGACTACCCAACTATGTTCGAGGCCATGATGGCAGCGATCATGAGGAGGGTACCCGCTCAGGAGGGAGCAACGGTAGATGTAGGAGTTCAAGTGCAGGTACTGAGGGCTGTGGACTTCGCGAAGTTATGCAAAGACTTCACTTCTCTTGGAGGAAAGTCGTTTAAGGGGACAAAGCCGACTGAAGAGGTTCAAAGGTGGTTACATGCTTGTGTACAATTTTTTGTAGATTTGGGTATTGACGATGCAACGAAAAGGAAGCTTACATCGAGACAATTGCAAGGTAGAGCCATGGATTGGTGGAACTCTATCACTTTGGAGACTCCAGAAGAAGAGATAACATGGGAGCTGTTCTAAGTCAAGTTCGGGACGAAATTTATCTCCACTTCTTAAAAGTCAGTTCTTTTGAAGAAGTTTGTGGAGTTGAAACATAATGGTCGATCAATGTTTGAGCATGTTTCTGATTTTGAGGTCTTCTCCAAGAATGCCCGATTATGCATTGACTCTCTTTATCAGAAGAACGAAAAGTTTATTATGGGTTTGGGTACCTATATTAGGAAGCCATTGGTGGATCATCTTGATGATCCATATGAGAAGATAGTGGAGAAAGTTATTCGACATCAAAGCTTGTTTCCTAAAGAAGCAAATGTTGTCTCTGCAACCAAAGTAGCTTCGAAACCACAACAAGGTGGTAATAACAATAAAAAGAGGAAGCAACAACAGCAGAAAGGGAAGGATGGCAAGAAGAAACCTAAAAGTGAGGTTGTTTTCTACAACATCCAACAACAGGGCCATTTTGCTAATGAATATAAGAATCCAAAAGCTGAAAAGAAGTGCTTCAAATGTGGAAAACCTGGGCATGATAAGAAGGATTTTCCGGAGCTAGCGAAGGGTTGAAGATAGTGAAGGCTTATGCTTTGGAGGTCGTACCATCTTCTTTAAGAGCTCCTACTGTAGAGAAGAAAGGGAAGGGTGTCGTCATTTAAGGTACTCTTTCATTTAAAGGTGTTTCAATTCATGTATTGTTTAATACTAGAGCATCACATTCATTCATTTGTAATGAGCTTGTGTGCCGCTTGGGTTTGGAACCTGAGATTTATGATAGACCTTTGGTTATGATTAATCCAGTTGGGGGTTCGTCCAGTCTTTGTATGCATTGTCGCGGTCTTGTATTATCGAGTCAAGGTTGCTCTTTTGTGTGTGATTGCTTTGTTTTGAACTTCGCTGGGTTTGGGATCATCTTGGGCATAGATAGGCTCAAGAGGTATGCGGCAACAGTGAATTGCGAGAAGCTTGAGGTGAGAGTCGGGGATGTGGAAGGGAGAAAGGTTTTGATTCGATGTAAGCCCGATGATGGTGTCTTCGTGAGCTTTTTATATTCGCTTGTGATTCCATAGGAAGACGTATTGTCTGTGTTGATCGCTAATGAGTTTGAAGATGTCTTTCAAGAAGTCAAAGTCTTGTCGTCGCATCATGAGATTGATTTCAGAATCGATTTGGTTAAGGGTGCTAGACCTATCATTATGCCTCTTAGGCAGATGGTGCCTAAGGAACAACGAGAGTTAGAGGTGCAAGATCGTGACCTTTTGGGAAAAGGATTCATCCGGATAAGTGTATCCAAATGGGGAGCACTAGTTGTGTTTGCAACCAAAGCTTATGATTCGTCGAGATGGTGTGTAAACTATCATGAGCTGAACAAGGTAACCAAGAAAAACAAGTATCGTTTGCCAAGAATCGATGGCTTGTTCGATCAGCTTCATGAAGCCAAAGTGCTTTCTTAGATGGATTTGGCAATTCCTAATTCCATCAGTTGAGGGTGGAAAAGGATAGTGTGCTGAAAATTGCTTTTAGGACACCATCCGATTTCTTCGAATGGTTGGTGATGCCATTTGGGTTTACTAAAGTGCCAGCGCATTTTTTGGATCTTATGAATAGGGTTTTCAGAGATTAGTTGAACAAGTTCGTGCTTGTATTCGTGGATGTATTCTGATTTACTATCGGAATGAGGAAGAGCATAAGACGCAATTAAGAGTTGTTTTGGAAATCATGCGGAAGCACCAGCTGAAGGCTAAGTTTTCGAAGTGGCACTTCTAGAAGAGCTAATTGAGGTTCTTAGGACATGTAGTTTCTGGAAATGGAATAACGGCTGACCCCATTAAGGTGGCAGCAATCCAAGACTAGGATAGACCTAAGAATGCAATGACGTGAGAAGTTTCCTTGGATTGGCAGGTTATTACCGTCGGTTTATCAAGGATTTTTCCAAGATAGCTGCTCCATTAACAGGATTGACGAAGAAGAACCAAGTGTTCACATGGGATGCAAAGTGTAAGCATTCTTTTAGAATCCTTAAAGAGAGTCTGATGAGTGTTCATGTTTTGACGATTCCAAGTGAGAACGAAGAGATGGTGGTATACACCGATACATGTGGTACTGTACTTGGAGAAGTGCTGATGCAAAAGGATAAGGTTGTGGCATACGCGAGTTGACATCTGAAGACGCACGAAAGGAATTATCCAACTCATGATTTGCAGTTGGCAGCGATCGTGTTTGTTCTGAACATGTGGAGACATTACCTGTTGGGGGTTCGATTCGAGTTGTTCACAGATCACAAGTCGTTCAAGTATCTTATCTCCCAAAAGGATTTGAATCCTCGGCAGTAGCGGCGGTTAAAGTTTCTGGCATCATATTATTTTGGTATATCCTATACTCCTGGCAAAGATAACGCAGTTGCAGATGCGTTAAGTCAAAGACATGCAAGTTTGGGAGCGGTGTTTTCAGAATGGTAGAGCCTCGTGTATTTAGCGAGATTTGATTTCAGATCTTGATGTGAGTTGGAACCTGAAATGTTGGAAAGCTTATCGATAAGACCTACTTTCATTGAAAGGATCGGCGAGAGCCAAAAGTGAGATGCCAAGCTTGTCGAGTTTATCCAGAATTTGGAACCAAAGAATAAGGAGTTCGAGGTCAATCGAGAGTGTTGGCTTCGAAAGCAAGGACGATTGGTTGTTCCTGATATCAATAGATTGAGAGATGAGGTTCTAAGGGAATGTCATCACTCGAAGTTGACGATTCATCCGGGTGGTAATGTGATGTATCCGGACATGAAGCGAGTCTACTACTGGGAAGGTATGAAAAGGGATGTTGGAAAGTTTATTTCCTAGTGTATGAACTGTCAGTTGGTGAGAGCTGAACAGAAGAAGCCGAGTGGATTGCTTCAGCCGTTGGAAGTCCTACGCGGAAGTGGAAGCAGATATCAATGGATTTTATCGATGGACTACCTAGAACCAGGGCAGGAAACAAAGGAATTTGGGTCATCATGGATCGCTTGACCAAAAGTGCAAGGTTTATTCCAGTCAGATCGACTAGACAACATCAAAGTTGGCTGAGCTTTATATAAAATGGACAGTTTGATTCCATGGTATCCCGAAGAGCAGAGTGAGTGATTGAGATGCATTATTCACAAGTGGATTTTGAAAGAGTTTGCAAGAAGCTTTGGGAACCGAGTTGTGTTTAAGTACGGCTTATCATCCCCAGACTGTTGGTCAACCCGAGAGGGTTAACCAAGTATTGGAAGATCTCCTATGAGCTTGTGTAGCAGACTTTGGAGGATCATGGGAGGACCATTTACATCTAGTCAAGTTTGCATATAACAACAGCTACCAGTCGAGCATTGGAATGGCACCATACGAGGCATTGTATGGTAGACCTTGTAATTCTCCGGCTTGTTGGTTAGATACTAGAGATAAGTTGGTACTTGGGCCTGAGATGATAAGAGAAACCGTAGATTGTATCGAGATCGTTCGATAACGAATGAAGGCAGCCCAAGATCGTCAGAAGGGTTACGCCGATAAGTGTCGAAAAGATTTGGATTTCAATATTTGTGACATGGATTTTGTGAAGATTTCGCCATTGAAGCATGTTGTTCGGTTCGGAAGCAAAGGAAAGTTAGCTCCAAGATTTGTTGGACTATTTCCGATAGTCGAGTGGATTGGAAAGCTCGCGTATAGGTTGGAGTTACCCGAGAAGATGTCGAGTGTGCATAATATTTTCCATGAGTCGTTTCTTCAGAAGTGTGTGCATGATTTGAATGTAGTGGTATCTCCAAAGCAGTATGAAGACCTGGAAGTCGAGGCCGTAGTTACAAAACCTCGTAAGCTACTTCATGTTGTGGGGAATGACATGAAATGTAACAACCCAAGGATTTTCGACCCAGAAAATCAACACCAAACACAATCGACTATTCAAGCATCGGAAATACTGGACCATTAATAGAAAGAAGTTAGAAGGTGATAAATGGAAAGAAAGGTAGAATAGAAGAAGAAGAAGATCTCAATGGAATAGAATCAGAGTAAACACGAATCTCACAGCGGAATGAATAAAATATATTATTACAACACTTTGAAATTTAAAACTGTATTTGTACTTACATCCATCATCATTAGAGTATCTCAAATAAATATCACAGCGTAAATAACTATATATATATGTATATATATATCCACCACTAAAGCATCCTGCTCCATGCTCGTTCAATGGTATCTGTAAAATCCCAACTACTTGACTGCCCATACAAATTTGGACATCCAAGAGTTTAGGAAAAACAAAACAAAATAAACTCTGTGTCAATCATGTGACTAGTGTGAATAAACTCTAATCATTTTGATTTAACTTTTCCAAAATCCTTTTTAAAGAAATGATAATCGTACGACCGATCCACACATAAACACGGATGGTTTTTACTTTACGATAACCCAAAACATTCTTTTCTAAAACAATACTTTTTCTGATATTATAATAGTGTCTAAATCAAGTAAATAACATTCTAGAAGAGCACTTTCATGTCACGCTCTACATATATAATAAACAATCAAAAACCGCGGGCTCTTATTGGGTAATGGATTTCCAACGATGACAGGGTATGGAACCACCTTCCGATCAGTGTACTCTAGAAGCGTTACATTGGAGTTCAACAAGAACATCTTGTAACTCGGCCACACATAACCAACCATTCATTTCGCTTGAATGTTCCAAATATATTATCACATTATGGTTGGTATACCAACATAACCATTTCCGGGAGATACAGAAGCGGAAGAAGTAACAAATATGAATATTCTTTGGATGGTGACAATATACCCTAATTGGGTGCAACCCACTTAGCCATGTTGCCTGCCCGATTTTTGTCATTTCCCGATTGATGAGGCTTGAGGTCATAACGTACAATTATACATATCACATCTATATTTACTTTGAATGCCACATCGTCATATCCGTCAAATCACAAATTGATTTCCCCAAAAATACCACGGGTATAAGCTAAGAGAAACCAATTCTTCTGCCACCAACGTAAATACGTTCGAAAATGATCAACTTACGCGATTTATTAGATATACTTTGTCAGACATTCGTCCATTTAAGTTGTCCTGGGACTGGATAACCCGAAGGCACTATTCTATAAATCCATCTTAGGAAATTTCTACCTAGGATCGCCAAAACAACCTTTGCACAAACTCCGCCTTCAATTGTCTTCGATATATTTGATTCGAAATGATAATGCCTATATAGAGTGATTTTCAGATAATAAATCTGATCCCGATCTCTCCGTATTAACAACGAAAATGGTCAAAAACTTTGATAGTCGGTTATTTAATTATCAAAGGAAAACATGTGTACAAACAACGGATGTATTCCCACCGATCAATCATCATTTCATCTCCAAATTTTTATTCCTAAAAACCCATTTTACTTTTCACGATTTACTTGGAAACATTTCCATATATTCACAACTCTTTATTTCCCCTATTTCGAAAATATATGTTATTAACACTAGAAAACATTTCCATACCTTATTCACGCATTACTATCCATCATTCCCTAACCATAAACCAGTAAGAGAGCAACTCCCTAAGTATTAACCCCGAAGGCTGAGACCAACATCAGATCGATACTCAGAAAGTCATTCAACATAACTAATCTCCAGTCAGTTTCTAATATGCTTAACTCCATTCTTAACTTCTTATTTATACAAATCATTTCCTTTATAACCATTTAAATCTTGCAAATCATTTGCTCTAAAATCACTATTCACTTTATAACGTGAATATTATTCTTCTATAGAAATCTGGTCTCGGTTTATTAAATCAAATCTTGATTTAAATAAATATTATCATTACAGTTTAAAATCCCATCTCTCTAGTTCTTTTATAAATTCATATTCGTATTTCACTTTATAAAATCCATTTATAACTCAGTTCTTGTTAATTATATATAAGTTTTATAAATTAATCTCGATTACACGTTCGATTATAAACTATTGGTTTTTAAACCAAATATTAACTATCTCGTTAATTTCTAAGTTTATAATCCCTAATTTCTAGAATAAATTATCTTTAATATATTCGACATAGTCAAAATCAAATTATACTTTACTTATGTGTTTATTTCAATTATATTTACATTTCGAACATCGAAATGATTTCACCGTTTTTTTTTCAATGATTCCCTATTTCCCCATTAAATATTCATTCTTATATCCCAAATTATTTAATAATAATTATTCCATTATATCTCTAAATATCATTTTTAAATCAAACTGCTTGTTTTAATATAATTAAAACAAGTTGTTGTACTCTAGCTCAATCAATATTCAATTCTATTATTTAAAAATTATAAATAATAGATTTCCCTTTTAAAACTTGAATTCTTTTCTAATACGTCTTTACTGTATTTAAATACAAATTATTTCACGTCATTATTATTCAACATCCCAAATCACACAATGATCAATCACCGAATATTAGTCACATCATACAATGTAATATATATGAAAAACAACAATATAGTTGGATTCCTCCAACTTGTTTCCCTGCATCCACAGATGTTTATCAACATTTATTTCGTATCAATATGAAATATTAAAATAAATAGAATCGATATTTAAACAAACGATTTATATATATAACTGTGTTTGTAATTTCAAACAACTAATAAACAAATCATCCAAACAACCATCACACACAACATTCAATCATTTTTATCAATATTAAATAACATTTATAAAATTATAAAACTGGAAAGAGTTAGTGAGTTTACTCACCTTGGTTCGCAGTCGACTATTTTGCTTTTATTTCGTTTAAAATCAAATAGGTGTTTGATCTTATCATGAAATATCTATAACTCCGTTCTTAGCCAAAAATGTTAAACGGTGTAGCTCTCATCACTACGATTCCGACGCGATCGACGGTTCGTAACTCTGATATAGTATGCACAAGATATTAAAACTACAAGCTTTTATACTATTTTGTTTTAAATTTAAATTAAATGTTAATGTGGTATGGGCCTTACCCCTTTAATTCACATCGGCCCATCATCATTTAAAATGCGCCTGCATATCGTTCATCTCCAAACATTTCCTATATCTCAAACTCCAGCATTCATGCCATTAACCAACCCCTGCTCGCAAAATTTCTCTCTTTCCAAACAACAATTTTTCAAACAGCTTTCACAATCCTCCTCCTTATTTCTTCAACATTTAAAACTTGGCTTACGCCAATTCTTTTTTTTTCTTTTTCTATTTATTTGGCCTTAAATATCGACCCATTCTCCAAAAACGTAACCTCGTCTCCTGTGTAACACGCAAGCAATTCTTCCTCACGAACTAAACTTTTCTCCAGTATTGTTTCTTCTCCCATACCATTTCCGCTCCCACTTCATAGTCATATCTTCTTTACCCCACGAAATTTAAAACATGAGAACCCTATTTCTCCTTCCACTATACCAGAACCCGCAATCACCCTGTTGAACACACTTGTGAACTGATGCTCCATTCCTTTTTATTTCTTTTACCTCACCAAGCTTCCACACCCCTCGCGTGAAATGGCCTTTGCCTCCTACTGTCCTCCCATTAATCCATCAAAGACCCTTCTGCAAACCCATCCAAACTAGAAAGCAAGACCCTCTTTCACCTTTCCATGCATAAAAAATCCCTCTCTACCCTGTTTACGCCACAAATACAAACCGCCAACTTCCCCTGTTATCACGTTATTCACGCCCAGTGCCCATTACTACTCCAACGTGGAATCTCCTCTTTACTGCATTTGAAAGCCCATGCATACCTTATCCCCTTCTATTCCATACTTGCTGCATGAGCAAGTTTTCCCTTTTCTTGATCCTGTTCAGTCTGTTGCCGCTCATCTAATTTCCTTGTTCTTCATGTTTTTTCGAGATTTTTAGAGGTGAATGGAGTTAAATTTTTATTTACTGAAGCCGTGATTTTTTCATGCGGCATGTCCTAAAAACAAAAAGGAATGAAAGAAGATTTTGATCGTCTATTTATACTGTTAATTCCTTTGTCATTAAGGAATACCTGTAGAACTAGGTTTGCAGTAGCTAGTTTACATGGGTATTAAGTTTCAGGGACAGGGTTAGCTGTGTATGTGAAAAGAGGGATACGGTCCTTTACTGCGAAGCAATGGAGATATTTTATTTTAAATTTTATTTTAGTCAAGAATGCATTACTCGTATATATTGTTGTAGCTTAATGTGCACTATTTGTTTCATGCATTACAGAACGATGTAAATCTAGAGAACAAACCATGCATCTCACGCTGTCATGTAATGCTTACACGTTTGTTTTCAAGAAATATTTGTATGTGTCATGTAATATTATAGACGATGGAAATTATATCAGCATTATACCACCGCTGTATGTAAAACTCAAAACATTTGTAGCGTAGCCCACTAAGTTGTCTATGCTAATATACCTTGAAAGTAGAAACTGGAAATTTGTATGCCTTGATTTATTTAATAAGCCTAAAACGATGAGCAACAATGTAGCTAATCATACAAACAGAAGGGATAACAATAGGAACATTAGTAATGCTCAAGGCTATGTCCATATTCTTTGGAAAGTTAAAGGGTATGTTGTATCGCTACATAGAATCCTGTCTTGACAAAACTAAAGATACGTTTATGTTAAACAATGCGTCACTATCCCAAAAATATAATAAAGTAGACAAGTTAGCCTATATCGTGAAACCCCAAAATGCTGATTTAGGGTGCAAAATACTTCAAAAAAAGTTGCTTATTTTACGAATTAAAAATTATAATAAAATTCTATAAATTAAATTACAGCTGCACCTCAAAAATCTTGTCTAGATTCGAAACATATATTTAATTAAAATTAAATATATCGTTATGGTTTATAAACATTCCATAGCGACTATTTGAAAATTTGTTTTGGACATAACTTACAATATATAAGACGAAATCTCGATTTTTCACCTACATTAGAAAAATACGGTTCAACAGATTCGAACGTTA
Source organism: Allium sativum (assembly GCA_030737875.1). Classification (NCBI taxonomy): domain Eukaryota; kingdom Viridiplantae; phylum Streptophyta; class Magnoliopsida; order Asparagales; family Amaryllidaceae; genus Allium; species Allium sativum. Next base: position 5,594,666 of record CM060926.1, on the reverse strand, counting down.
GCTTGTTTCGAGGAAATCCGACTTAAAACGAACCCTGTACACTCAATTGAAGTTCAAAATTCAATATTATGAACTACCGCGACATTACACGCAAGATTATAATTTATATTATAATTAATACGTTCAACTCTCGTTTAAATAATATACCCATTATAATAATCAAATTCAAAACTGAATTAAATCTTTTGAATTATTCAATTTACGCCATATTGCGGATGTAGCTATTTCTGACTATTTCAGAATTAAATTTTATTATCCCACTGTTTATATTAATTAAAATATTCAACATATTTGAATTTAAACCATATAAATTATCAAACCAGTATATCAAAATAATTAAATTAACTAATTATTAAATCATTGAAATTTCGGGACGTTACACGAAACAGCTTAGGAGGAAGATGGTTAAGCTAGTCAAGGTACAATGGATTGAGGATAATGATGATTGTACGTGGGAAATGGAAGAGAAGATGAAGGTAACCCATTCAGAACTCTTCGTTAGTATGACCTATAAGTGTCATGTCATTCTTACCCCATTGTAACCTGTACTATTATTGTTGTTGCTATTGTTCTTAGAATTCTACATGCTAGGATAAGGCTATAGATGCTAGTTTGGATGATAAATTGGATGCATATGGATGATAGGCATTCGGAACTGTTCGGTTGCTTGTGTTTGCTTGGTATTTCAGGGATGAAATTCCAAGGGGGAGGGGGGAATGTAACAGTCCGCATTTTAAGTATCAGAGGATCGTAAAATATTTTTATTCAATTCCCTGACGATTGGATCATTCTCATATTTTTTTATGTTGATTATGGGGATGTGAGACAGGTCCATAATTTTTAACAATTTTATTTGTGACCATTTTTCCCATATTAGTTATGTACGGGACATAACTTTTAACTGGAATCGAATCAGGTGTTGAGATCAATTTCATTGGAAAGGAAATGGTGTTGCCAATTCCTTAGAGTGGCCGCATTAAATAATTGGTTTAATCTTTTGAGAGAAATCGTTGTTTTAGTGTTTCACAATTTCAGTTTAGGTTTTGTAAGCCAATGATGGGATGATTTGAGGAGGCCCATTAGTGGGCTAGTGGGAGGCAATAAATAGGGGGTTAGAGGCATAGAGAGAGGGTTACTTTTCTTCATTCTCTCATTTGGTTGAGCTCGTGATCCTCCTTGCTCAATCAGATACACCTTTCCACCATTAAAATTCTAGATCTACATAAGAGAATCAAAGAACTACATCGTTTGAAGCTAGATCTATGTCGAGTAAAGAGAGATTGCATCAAATCAAGAGGTTTGAAGCATATTCTTCGTTGTCCAGATTTAAAATTTAGCAATTTCGAGTTAGTTCGAAGAATTGGTGAGTAATAAGCATCTCTCACACGGATTCAATAAAGTATATAGGTTGTTTGTTCATATTTTCATCATTTTAAGTTGTTTTCACCTAGAACTACGTCATGGTCAGTATATTTTCATTTGAATCACCATAAGAACTGTGACGGCCGGAAATTTCGCTCGATCCGAATCAGTCGTTAAACCGATCTAAACCGTTCGAAACCCCTGATCGTTTGAGAACATGACAAATCAGAACACAAACAGAAGAACATTTAATTTCTTTTACAACAATTCCATCAGATACAAGAATATACAGAGTATAAATGAATATTATACATTCGAAAAATATCAGAGATTACAATAAATTACATAGCAGCGGAAAATATTACAAAGCACAACTGAAGGTGATATACGGATACAGAGCTTTCCGGATATCATTCCAGATGTAAACCAGGATCCTGTGAATATAAATCTGCAAAACCAAAACTACTAGCTGCCCGTGTAGAAAATAGGGGCACCCAGAGTTTAGGTTAAAACAATAAACTCCAGGTCAGTCATGTGACTGGTGTGAGAACTAAAACAATTATTTGAACATTTGCTTTGAAAGAGAGTAATTCAAGGGACCACGCCGTATAGCACGGAACGGGTTTCCTCCCAAGAATACCAGTGCATAGAATAAACAACGCAATGCTTTTTCGAAAAATGAAGCTATTATAAGACCCAGGTCCCATCACACAATGCAACGCAAGCTGGAGGATAGGGTTTCCCTTATAATAGCCAAACATGTTTGGTACGTTTAAAACAAATCATTTGATACTATAATAAGTGTATAGTGTCAAAACAATTTCAATCATAAATATAAATCATAGACGGCATAGTATCCCATGCTACTATGTCGCCATACTAGGCTCTACAAATAAAGCCGAAATACACGTATTGGAAATTGGATTCCGTCATGAGTCGAGGCAAGGGGCATGCTCCTCCCCGCGTTCGAGACACTCTAGCAAATGCCTCAGGGTTACGCACTCTGGGCAACCCCTGGATCTTCAGGGCCGGTCCTCACTTACGTTAGAGGATTGGAAATTCCTGAACACACGTTTCCCGGTCCTTACAGACCTATAATCGAGGCGCCTCGCATTCCAACAACCACATAGGTGAAAAGTATAAAAATGTCAGGGCTGGTAAGTCACTGACACCACCAAAGCTAGAAAGAAACGTCGTGCTCTCCCTGCAGTCCTTATCCCGTTTTTGACTCATACCGAGATGTGAGGCTCGCGAATTCACGTTATACACAAAGCTGCCACGTGGGCGTGCTTTGATCATCAACCACAAGACTTTGCTTTTCAACCGAAGCCTTGATCCTCGCACCTTAGCATGCCACACAGGCAATTCATGCCATGCGACTGATGTCCATCGGTATACAACCTCTGAGCTCGTACGTCTCAGAGAAGGGCGTTAAGCAAAAGAATAAATTCTCCGCCGCCAAACAGATGTATATTTAATAGAAATCAATCAACACAGAATAAAATCCAGTGTCAGACACACAATCCATTTACAAGTCCGTTCTGCGTCTGAACGAAACCGGAGGCACTTTCCTCGCATATCCATCCATCTCCAGGTACGTCCGGACAACCACCAACTATTTCCATCCTCTTGGGTGTACAGCCCAATCAGGATCGTCAGTAATTACCCAAACGATGTGAATACTTCCGGTCTTCGACCACCGTCTTCATCTTCGACATATCGTCGAATCGGTTATTCAGAATGGGTATAAACCCGGACTTTCCGAACAACTCGCGTATATTAAAAACAAATGTTACACAAACACAACATACGCCTCATTCCAACTCAGAATATCCTTTTACTCATAAAATCAAATTTTTAGGGAAGGTTCCCATTAATTTTATCCAAGATAAATTCTTTAAAATTTATCCTTTAATCTTCCTTTGGATGACATTTCAAACCAAATTATGGTTTTCTGAACTAGTCGAGGTTAGCGAAGCACACCGAAGTAATTATTTATTTTATTTCCCAATCCCAACCTATTCATCCCATGAAGCAAAACTGGTGATACTCCATATCTAACACCATGGTGTTATCGGTAAAATTAATTACCATTTCACGTTCAAATCTAATTAAAGATTTAACTATCGCTTTGGAGCAAAACTGGTGGTACTCCATTCTCGCTCATTTTCTAAATTTGATAATTTAGATTACAAATTCACATTTCAATCTAATTGCAGATTCGTTAAAACTCTTTTTATTGGGTTAAAGAACTAATGTCGTTTAAAACACAGTTCACGACAAACCCAAATCACATTCTATTTATCATCGGGTTAAAGAACTAGTGTTGTTTAAAACACAGTTCACGGTAAACCCACAAATCAATTCTAGTTCAATTCAAATCAACTATATTAGGAATTCCGATTATTTAAAACCCCTTTTTAAATCTAATTTATTTATTTAAAAACAAATCGGGTTTTAAATTTAGTTCAATATAGTTCATTTCGATAAAAATCTATTTTTATCTTTTCAAATATGGAGTTTTTCATCCCAATTTTTCCCAAATCATTTCTTATGATTTTACACAAATTATTACTATTTTTAATAATTTTATTAAGGCCCGTACAGTCGATTTCCAATAACGGCCATCGAACTGCACTTACAGCGACCTTTTCCAAATTTGATTTGGACATATCTCCAAATCCAACCGTTAGATTTCAAATTTCTAATGTACGTTAGAAAGCTCTTTTCGATACGAACCCAACGGTTCCGGTTTTAGGAGAATCCGACATTCGGATCTCCGTAATATCCATTTGAAATAAATGGTCGAAATTCGCGAACTGCAGCGGCGCGGCGCGTTCTATTCAGGCCATTATATTATATATATAATATATATATAATATATTTTTCGTCGATTACTATTTAAAACGAATTATATAAATAGTTTTAAATTCGTTTCAAAAGCAATTTCAACTTCCATTTCAATTCAAATCAAAATTGAATTCTCCTTGATAAATTCGTTTTAAAATTCATTTCTATTCAATTCAAATTTCAATTAAATTTGAATTCATTTCAATTCGCTTTCAATTCAAATTGGTTTTATATTCGATTCAAATTCATTTTCTATTCAAATCAAATTCGTTTCGTTTTCTATTTGAATCAAATTCATTATATATTCAATTGAAATCAAATTGGTTTTCTATTCCATTCAATTCGAAATCGTTTTATATTCAATTCATTTCGAAATCGTTATATATTCAATTCATTTCGAAATCGTTATATATTCAATTCATTTCGAAATCGTTATATATTCAATTCATTTCGAAATCGTTATATATTCAATTCATTTCGAAATCGTTATATATTCAATTCATTTCGAAATCGTTATATATTCAATTCATTTCGAAATCGTTATATATTCAATTCATTTCGAAATCGTTATATATTCAATTCATTTCGAAATCGTTATATATTCAATTCATTTCGAAATCGTTATATATTCAATTCATTTCGAAATAGTTATATATTCAATTCATTTCGAAATCGTTATATATTCAATTCATTTCGAAATCGTTATATATTCAATTCATTTCGAAATCGTTATATATTCAATTCATTTCGAAATCGTTATATATTCAATTCATTTCGAAATCGTTATATATTCAATTCATTTCGAAATCGTTATATATTCAATTCATTTCGAAATCGTTATATATTCAATTCATTTCGAAATCGTTATATATTCAATTCATTTCGAAATCGTTATATATTCAATTCATTTCGAATAAAATTGATATAAATATCGTTCACGTTAAAATGGCGTCAATCTAATCAACACGGCTTCATATATTTCTATTTTCAAATATTCTATTTCAAATATTTCTATTTCAAATATTTCTTTTTCATATATTTCTTTTTCAAATATTTCTTTTTCAAATATTTCTATTTGTCAACACACGACTAATCTCAATGAATGAGTACCGTCCACGTGTGACTATTTTTGTTAAATTATTTCGTTCAACACATGACTAATCTCAACGGATGAGTACAGTCAACACATGAACCTTTATTTTATATTGATAAAGATGTAAATTTTATTATAAAAATATTTCGTTCAACACATGACTAATCTCAACGGATGAGTACAGTCAACACATGAACCTTTATTTTATATTGATAAAGATGTAAATTTTATTATAAAAATATTTCGTTCAACACATGACTAATCTCAACGGATGAGTACAGTCAACACCTGAACCTTTATTTTATATATTCTTTAATTTCTAAATTGGAATGAAGCCCAATCAATTACCATATAATGTTAATTATATGGATTTTCATACAACACATGTATATAATAACATTGAAAAATAATCAACCATCACCCAAAGTGCACTACACTGTATAAGCATCAACTATAGATATCTAACGCTTATAACAGCCTGTCAATCAATCGATCGACATATTTAATCAATCAGGATGAGTGAACTTCAAATTTCATCCCAACACCCGTGTGGGGTTTCAAACAAACAAACACAGATTTTAGTTGTGCAGTTGGGCGATGTGTAAAATCTATCGACCCAATCAATGTCCTTCAAATAGGTGTACATAAACAAACCGTCCAGTTTGTAAATGAATATTTATTTATTCACATTCACTATATTCATATTCACGTTAAAAATTATATTTTTAACGATAAAACATTTTATTTTAACATATGAATTTCTATTCAGTTAATTTATTCAATAAAATTGATATATTTTTTTTCTAACATATTTTAGAAAATTTCGGCGGCATAACGGCACGATACTAGAAATGGGACGAGGCCTAGCCTTATCCCCGGTCTAGTGAAGGCCCACGCCATTCACACATCAATCAAATCAATTTCAATTCACCAAACAATTCAATTCAACCCAAATCATCTAACTAATTTATGCAACCAAACAAACAAGTCCATGGTCTGTGGACGATTGTGTCGGGTGCTACTAAGCACCGTCTGCATCCTAGTATATATATATAACTAGAAAAAGAGATTGAAAGGTGAGAAATTCTCACCGAAAGCTATCCAATACCACGACTCTTCATTTATAGAAATCTTCATCTTTCACGCCTTTTTATCACCTTTGTTGCCCGTAGCCACTACATATATAAAAATCACACAATTTTATATTTTGATGTCTTTAAAATAAAAATCACATTTTTATTTATTCACCTTCAATTTAAAAATCATATTTTTATAATTGCTTCATACCTTTTAAAAATTGAATTTTTACTTCGTTATACTTTATATAAAAATCAAATTTTTACTATGTTATTCAATATATAAAAATCGACTTTTTATTACTATGTTATATAGGTAAAAATTATATTTTTATCACGCTATTTTCCATATAAAGATTTCGCCTTTATAAAAACATAGACTTCGCCTTTTCAAATTTAAAGATTTCATCTTTATAAAAATCTCATTTTTATTTTTCTACCCATATAAAGATGATATTTTTAATATTCCTATCATGTAAAAATTATATTTTTAACTCTCTACCTAACCAAAAATCATATTTTTACATCTTCTATATAGTAAAGATTATATTTTTAATACTTTAAAAATATAAAGATCGTATTTTTATTACTTTAAAAATATGGAAATCATATTTTTGATCCACTTCATATATGAAAGTTATATCCTTAACCTTTTTATAAATTAAAAACTGAATTTTAAAAATAAAAATCTTCTCTTCCTTATGAATAAAAATTGAAACTTTCATTAATAAAAATCCGACCTTTCATAAATAAAATCCTTATCTTTTCATTAGTAAAAATTCAGTCTTTCTCCTTATTTAAAAATCAAATCTTTTCTAATTTTATATTGTTAAAAATCCTAATTGTTTTCTCTTTTTTTTTTGATGAAAATGAAAATAAAATAAAATAAGAAAGTAAAATAAAAATAAAAACATACCAGCCGGGGGGGGGGGGGGGTGATGGTGCGTCGGTCGCGCAAGAGGATTTGGGGGGGGGGCTTCGATCCGCGATTGCGAGAGAGGGAGGGGGGCTTCAGTCGATGGGTGGGGGTCTCGGGAGTCGCGCCGCTGGGGGGGGGGGTTCTTCTCGAGGCGGCGGCGGCACAGAGGGGGTGGGCTTCTACGAGCTCTGGCGGGGTTAGGGTTTGGCGGCGGAAATGGAAGCGGAGAGGGAGTTCGCGAGCGGGGGGGGGGGGGGGGGGCGTCGAGGCCGATGGCGAGGGGGCGGTGGGCTCGGAGGACGAGGCGGAGCGTCGATAGGGGTGGGGAGGCGCGCGCCACCATCGATCTACTGGAGTTTTTCTTTTTCGTTTTTTTTATTCTGAGGTATGAGAGAGAACGGTGAGGAAATATATATTTAAATATATAATTATATTAATTAATTTACATAAAGTAACTTTTTCGTTCGGACGCCAAATCAAGCCCAATGACTGTCGCCCCTAGCTAATTACCCCCATTCTGAACACAATGGGATATGTATCAAAGGCTGCTTCGGCTGTTACAATCAGTTTCCTTTGCATTTACATTTAAATCATTATATTGAATTTTAAATGTACATTTCAAATTACCGGGGTCGCATACGAACTTTAAAAATTCCAGAAAAATATTTTCTAGCTCCGTATTGACGATACAGTCCTAACAAAACTAGTTTCGTCGAATTCTGAGTCCGTTAGAGAAATGGCCAATTTCCAGTCGATTAAAATCAACTGAAACTGGTCAAACGCGTTTTCCTTTGCCACGCTCACATATTGATTCGGAAAATTATGAAATTTGGAATCTAGCAATAATTTGACACTGCGGACTCAACAAAAGTGGTTTCGTCGAAATCCGAGGTCGTTTGCAAAATTCCCATTTTTAAGGCCTGAATTCCATAGCGACTATTCAGAATTTTCAACTGGACATATCTTTTGATTCCCGCTATGAAATTTTGATTTTTCGGATTCGTTGGAAAGATATTATCAATTAGATCCTAATGTTTTTGGTTTCACTAAAATCCGGATTATTTTGCACCCGGAATGTTCAATTGAAGTTTGAAATTGAATTATCGAACTACCGCGCCATTTTCAATTCAATTTATAATTATAAATAAATATTTATATTATAACGACGGCGTATATAATATATACGTTCTAATTATATTCAAAATAAATTTCTCGTCGATATTATTTAAAATAATCTATTTTAAATATTCAAAAATTCGCTAAAATTGCCAAAATAAAATTTTTAAACTGACCCAGATTTTCGGGTTGTTACAATCTCCCCCACTTAAAACTTTTCGTCCCCGAAAAGGAACAAAGTCGAAAGTGGTTTGATTAATCAACTCTATGTTCGATCTGGCTTCCATTCTCCAACTTTTCAGTTTCTGAGAATTTTCCAAAATTTCAAAAATTTGGCTAACACCCTAAATTTTTGAAAAATTTCGCCATAACCTCCCCTGCACCGGGAGCATCGGGGAATTTCAAATAGCTTCCCCGGTCCTTCTAATCTCAAAAAGAAAAAGAAAAAGCCAAGCGGCTAGCCAATAGGCTCACAAAATCATCATCACCCAAACAAAATAGGAAATTATGTAGTAAACATGTACCTATTTGTCGGGCAAACAAATTTTATTCTCTGCTCTAGCCTCCTTGCTATGACCTGTTCAAGGTAAGTACAAGTATACGCAAGCAAATGCGACCAACTTTCAATATAATTCAATATTTGGTTCAATTAGGCATAATGGTTCAAAATTAGCAAACAAATGAACAAACAACACAAACATCAATCAATTAGTGAATTTAACGTTTCAAATTCATAATTTTGATATATATAAAGAAAATCATGTTTTGATGCCAAATCACAACAATGTATTCTAGCTATATTAGTTTTGGTTCTCACACCAGTCTAATGGAAATATATAGAAAATCACACCTTCGAAACTCGAACATAAATGTTGATGATGCGATCGCTATCATCAATACCATCTCCGGGCGACTACAGTGTAATCCTATATCTATCCAGTATATTAAAACTTCGAATATACGTTAATGACGCGTATATACAAAACCTTTATATATTGGATTGTCCATATTCAATATAAATAAATAATCAAATACGAATAATTGATTTAAATTTTCAAAATAAAATTTGTTTTCATTTTAAAAATATACTCTTCACACTCGTTCTAGGATACTACTGATCCTATCTCTAACGAGTCATTCTAATTGGATATTGCTAATCCAATATCTGATGAATCCTTTCGTATGGTTCTAAGGTGTCTTGTTCTCGAGCTCTGTAAACCAAAGCTCTGATACCAAATGTGACGGCCGGAAATTTCGCTCGATCCGAATCAGTCGTTAAACCGATCTAGACCGTTCGAAACCCCTGATCGTTTGAGAACATGACAAATCAGAACACAAACAGAAGAACATTTAATTGCTTTTACAACAATTCCATCAGATACAAGAATATACAGAGTATAAATGAATATTATACATTCGAAAAATATCAGAGATTACAATAAATTACATAGCAGCGGAAAATATTACAAAGCACAACTGAAGGTGATATACGGATACAGAGCTTTCCGGATATCATTCCAGCTGTAAACCAGGATCCTGTGAATATAAATCTGCAAAACCAAAACTACTAGCTGCCCGTGTAGAAAATAGGGGCACCCAGAGTTTAGGTTAAAACAATAAACTCCAGGTCAATCATGTGACTGGTGTGAGAACTAAAACATTTATTTGAACATTTGCTTTGAAAGAGAGTAATTCAAGGGACCACGCCGTATAGCACGGAACGGGTTTCCTCCCAAGAATACCAGTGCATAGAATAAACAACGCAATGCTTTTTCGAAAAATGAAGCTATTATAAGACCCAGGTCCCATCACACAATGCAACGCAAGCCGGAGGATAGGGTTTTCCCTTATAATAGCCAAAATGTTTGGTACGTTTAAAACAAATCATTTGATACTATAATAAGTGTATAGTGTCAAAACAATTTCAATCATAAATATAAATCATAGACGGCATAGTATCCCATGCTACTATGTCGCCATACTAGGCTCTACAAATAAAGCCGAAATACACGTATTGGAAATTGGATTCCGTCATGAGTCGAGGCAAGGGGCAAGCTCCTCTCCGCGTTCGAGACACTCTAGCAAATGCCTCAGGGTTACGCACTCTGGGCAACCCCTGGATCTTCAGGGCCGGTCCTCACTTACGTTAGAGGATTGGAAATTTCTGAACACACGTTTCCCGGTCCTTACAGACCTATAATCGAGGCGCCTCGCATTCCAACAACCACATAGGTGAAAAGTATATAAATGTCAGGGCTGGTAAGTCACTGACACCACCAAAGCTAGAAAGAAACGTCGTGCTCTCCCTGCAGTCCTTATCCCGTTTTTGACTCATACCGAGATGTGAGGCTCGCGAATTCACGTTATACACAAAGCTGCCACGTGGGCGTGCTTTGATCATCAACCACAAGACTTTGCTTTTCAACAGAAGCCTTGATCCTCGCATCTTAGCATGCCACACAGGCAATTCATGCCATGCGACTGATGTCCATCGGTATACAACCTCTGAGCTCGTACGTCTCAGAGAAGGGCGTTAAGCAAAAGAATAAATTCTCCGCCGCCAAACAGATGTATATTTAATAGAAATCAATCAACACAGAATAAAATCCAGTGTCAGACACACAATCCATTTACAAGTCCGTTCTGCATCTGAACGAAACCGGAGGCACTTTCCTCGCATATCCATCCATCTCCAGGTATGTCCGGACAACCACCAACTATTTCCATCCTCTTGGGTGTACAGCCCAATCAGGATCGTCAGTAATTACCCAAACGATGTGAAGACTTCCGGTCTTCGACCACCGTCTTCATCTTCGACATATCGTCGAATCGGTTATTCAGAATGGGTATAAACCCGGACTTTCCGAACAACTCGCGTATATTAAAAACAAATGTTACACAAACACAACATACGCCTCATTCCAACTCAGAATATCCTTTTACTCATAAAATCACATTTTTAGGGAAGGTTCCCATTAATTTTATCCAAGATAAATTCTTTAAAATTTATCCTTTAATCTTCCTTTGGATGACATTTCAAACCAAATTATGGTTTTCTGAACTAGTCGAGGTTAGCGAAGCACACCGAAGTAATTATTTATTTTATTTCCCAATCCCAACCTATTCATCTCATGAAGCAAAACTGGTGATACTCCATATCTAACACCATGGTGTTATCGGTAAAATTAATTACCATTTCACGTTCAAATCTAATTAAAGAATTAACTATCGCTTTGGAGCAAAATTGGTGGTACTCCATTCTCGCTCATTTTCTAAATTTGATAATTTAGATTACAAATTCACATTTCAATCTAATTGCAGATTCATTAAAACTCTTTTTATTGGGTTAAAGAACTAATGTCATTTAAAACACAGTTCACGACAAACCCAAATCACATTCTATTTATCATCGGGTTAAAGAACTAGTGTTGTTTAAAACACATTTCACGGTAAACCCACAAATCAATTCTAGTTCAATTCAAATCAACTTTATTAGGAATTCCAATTATTTAAAACCCCTTTTTAAATCTAATTTATTTATTTAAAAACAAATCGGGTTTTAAATTTAGTTCAATATAGTTCATTTCGATAAAAATCTATTTTTATCTTTTCAAATATGGAGTTTTTCATCCCAATTTTTCCCAAATCATTTCTTATGATTTTACACAAATTATTACTATTTTTAATAATTTTATTAAGGCCCGTACAGTCGATTTCCAACAACGGCCATCGAACTGCACTTACAGCGACCTTTTCCAAATTTGATTTGGACGTATCTCCAAATCCAACCGTTAGATTTCAAATTTCTAATGTTCGTTAGAAAGCTCTTTTCGATACAAACCCAACGGTTCCGGTTTTAGGAGAATCCGACGGTCGGATCTCCCGTAATATCCGTTTGAAATAAATGGTCGAAATTCGCGAACTGCCGCGGCGTGGCGCGTTCTATTCAGGCCATTATATTATATATATAATATATATATAATATATTTTTCGTCGATTACTATTTAAAACGAATTATATAAATAGTTTTAAATTCGTTTCAAAAGCAATTTCAACTTCCATTTCAATTCAAATCAAAATTGAATTCTCCTTGATAAATTCGTTTTAAAATTCATTTCTATTCAATTCAAATTTCAATTAAATTTGAATTCATTTCAATTCGCTTTCAATTCAAATTGGTTTTATATTCGATTCTAATTCATTTTCTATTCAAATCAAATTCGTTTCGTTTTCTATTTGAATCAAATTCATTATATATTCAATTGAAATCAAATTGGTTTTCTATTCCATTCAATTCGAAATCGTTTTATATTCAATTCATTTCGAAATCGTTATATATTCAATTCATTTCGAAATCGTTATATATTCAATTCATTTCGAAATCGTTATATATTCAATTCATTTCGAAATCGTTATATATTCAATTCATTTCGAAATCGTTATATATTCAATTCATTTCGAACTCGTTATATATTCAATTCATTTCGAAATCGTTATATATTCAATTCATTTCGAAATCGTTATATATTCAATTCATTTCTAAATCGTTATATATTCAATTCATTTCGAAATCGTTATATATTCAATTCATTTCGAAATCGTTGTATATTCAATTCATTTCGAAATCGTTGTATATTCAATTCATTTCGAAATCGTTCTATATTCAATTCATTTCGAAATCGTTATATATTCAATTCATTTCGAAATCGTTATATATTCAATTCATTTCGAAATCTTTATATATTCAATTCATTTCGAAATCGTTATATATTCAATTCATTTCGAAATCGTTATATATTCAATTCATTTCGAAATCGTTATATATTCAATTCATTTCGAAATCGTTATATATTCAATTCATTTCGAAATCGTTATATATTCAATTCATTTCGAAATCGTTATATATTCAATTCATTTCGAAATCGTTATATATTCAATTCATTTCGAAATCGTTATATATTCAATTCATTTCGAAATCGTTATATATTCAATTCATTTCGAAATCGTTATATATTCAATTCATTTCGAAATCGTTATATATTCAATTCATTTCGAATAAAATTGATATAAATATCGTTCACGTTAAAATGGCGTCAATCTAATCAACACGGCTTCATATATTTCTATTTTCAAATATTCTATTTCAAATATTTCTATTTCAAATATTTCTTTTTCAAATATTTCTTTTTCAAATATTTCTTTTTTAAATATTTCTTTTTCAAATATTTCTATTTGTCAACACACGACTAATCTCAATGAATGAGTACCGTCCACGTGTGACTATTTTTGTTAAATTATTTCGTTCAACACATGACTAATCTCAACGGATGAGTACAGTCAACACATGAACCTTTATTTTATATTGATAAAGATGTAAATTTTATTATAAAAATATTTCGTTCAACACATGACTAATCTCAACGGATGAGTACAGTCAACACATGAACCTTTATTTTATATTGATAAAGATGTAAATTTTATTATAAAAATATTTCGTTCAACACATGACTAATCTCAACGGATGAGTACAGTCAACACCTGAACCTTTATTTTATAATATTCTTTAATTTCTAAATTGGAATGAAGCCCAATCAATTACCATATAATGTTAATTATATGGATTTTCATACAACACATGTATATAATAACATTGAAAAATAATCAACCATCACCCAAAGTGCACTACACTGTATAAGCATCAACTATAGATATCTAACGCTTATAACAGCCTGTCAATCAATCGATCGACATATTTAATCAATCAGGATGAGTGAACTTCAAATTTCATCCCAACACCCGTGTGGGGTTTCAAACAAACAAACACAGATTTTAGTTGTGCAGTTGGGCGATGTGTAAAATCTATCGACCCAATCAATGTCCTTCAAATAGGTGTACATAAACAAACCGTCCGGTTTGTAAATGAATATTTATTTATTCACATTCACTATATTCATATTCACGTTAAAAATTATATTTTTAACGATAAAACATTTTATTTTAACATATGAATTTCTATTCAGTTAATTTATTCAATAAAATTGATATACTTTTTTTCTAACATATTTTAGAAAATTTCGGCGGCATAACGGCACGATACTAGAAATGGGACGAGGCCTAGCCTTATCCCCGGTCTAGTGAAGGCCCACGCCATTCACACATCAATCAAATCAATTTCAATTCACCAAACAATTCAATTCAACCCAAATCATCTAACTAATTTATGCAACCAAACAAACAAGTCCATGGTCTGTGGACGATTGTGTCGGGTGCTACTAAGCACCGTCTGCATCCTAGTATATATATATAACTAGAAAAAGAGATTGAAAGGTGAGAAATTCTCACCGAAAGCTATCCAATACCACGACTCTTCATTTATAGAAATCTTCATCTTTCACGCCTTTTTATCACCTTTGTTGCCCGTAGCCACTACATATATAAAAATCACACATTTTTATATTTTGATGTCTTTAAAATAAAAATCACATTTTTATTTATTCACCTTCAATTTAAAAATCATATTTTTATAATTGCTTCATACCTTTTAAAAATTGAATTTTTACTTCGTTATACTTTATATAAAAATCAAATTTTTACTATGTTATTCAATATATAAAAATCGACTTTTTATTACTATGTTATATAGGTAAAAATTATATTTTTATCACGCTATTTTCCATATAAAGATTTCGCCTTTATAAAAACATAGACTTCGCCTTTTCAAATTTAAAGATTTCATCTTTATAAAAATCTCATTTTTATTTTTCTACCCATATAAAGATGATATTTTTAATATTCCTATCATGTAAAAATTATATTTTTAACTCTCTACCTAACCAAAAATCATATTTTTACATCTTCTATATAGTAAAGATTATATTTTTAATACTTTAAAAATATAAAGATCGTATTTTTATTACTTTAAAAATATGGAAATCATATTTTTGATCCACTTCATATATGAAAGTTATATCCTTAACCTTTTTATAAATTAAAAACTGAATTTTAAAAATAAAAATCTTCTCTTCCTTATGAATAAAAATTGAAACTTTCATTAATAAAAGTCCGACCTTTCATAAATAAAATCCTTATCTTTTCATTAGTAAAAATTCAGTCTTTCTCCTTATTTAAAAATCAAATCTTTTCTAATTTTATATTGTTAAAAATCCTAATTGTTTTCTCTTTTTTTTTTGATGAAAATGAAAATAAAATAAGAAAGTAAAATAAAAATAAAAATATACCAGCCGGGGGGGGGGGGGGGGGGTGATGGTGCGTCGGTCGCGCAAGAGGATTTGGGGGGGGGGGGCTTCGATCCGCGATTGCGAGAGAGGGAGGGGGGCTTCAGTCGATGGGTGGGGGTCTCGGGAGTCGCGCCGCTAGGGGGGGGGGGGTTCTTCTCGAGGCGGCGGCGGCACAGAAGGGGTGGGCTTCTACGAGCTCTGGCGGGGTTAGGCTTTGGCGGCGGAAATGGAAGCGGAGAGGGAGTTCGCGAGCGGGGGGGGGGGGGGGGGAGGGGGGCGTCGAGGCCGATGGCGAGGGGGCGGTGGGCTCGGAGGACGAGGCAGAGCGTCGATAGGGGTGGGGAGGCGCGCGCCACCATCGATCTACTGGAGTTTTTCTTTTTCGTTTTTTTTATTCTGAGGTATGAGAGAGAACGGTGAGGAAATATATATTTAAATATATAATTATATTAATTAATTTACATAAAGTAACTTTTTCGTTCGGACGCCAAATCAAGCCCAATGACTGTCGCCCCTAGCTAATTACCCTCATTCCGAACACAATGGGATATGTATCAAAGGCTGCTTCGGCTGTTACAATCAGTTTCCTTTGCATTTACATTTAAATCATTATATTGAATTTTAAATGTACATTTCAAATTACCGGGGTCGCATACGAACTTTAAAAATTCCAGAAAAATATTTTCTAGCTCCGTATTGACGATACGGTCCTAACAAAACTAGTTTCGTCGAATTCTGAGACCGTTAGAGAAATGGCCAATTTCCAGTCGATTAAAATCAACTGAAACTGGTCAAACGCGTTTTCCTTTGCCACGCTCACATATTGATTCGGAAAATTATGAAATTTGGAATCTAGCAATAATTTGACACTGCGGACTCAACAAAAGTGGTTTCGTCGAAATCCGAGGTCGTTTGCAAAATTCCCATTTTTAAGGCCTGAATTCCATAGCGACTATTCAGAATTTTCAACTGGACATATCTTTTGATTCCCGCTATGAAATTTTGATTTTTCGGATTCGTTGGAAAGATATTATCAATTAGATCCTAATGTTTTTGGTTTCACTAAAATACGGATTATTTTGCACCCGAAATGTTCAATTGAAGTTTGAAATTGAATTATCGAACTACCGCGCCATTTTCAATTCAATTTATAATTATAAATAAATATTTATATTATAACGACGGCGTATATAATATATACGTTCTAATTATATTCAAAATAAATTTCTCGTCGATATTATTTAAAATAATCTATTTTAAATATTCAAAAATTCGCTAAAATTGCCAAAATAAAAATTTTAAACTGGCCCAGATTTTTGGGTTGTTACAAGAACTAACCTAGCAACTTAAAACCGGTAATCCTTATGTTAATTCATATGTTTATGCAAGTTAGAACCATTATTTTAGTTTATTCATTCATTTATCATGATTTAGTAAATATTATATGATTATTGATGAATAATTGTCATTTTGATGATGTTGATGGTTTCGTAAAGTGTTGATTATGGAATTCGATGATTTGGATGAGTTGTTTGCATCGATGTGGTTGTTTGGTGATGATTTGGTCAAGATTGGAGCTATTTTGGTCAGATCTAGAGTCGAGTCGTTTTTCTTAGGTCGTTGATGACGTGGCATGGAGTTTGGGTCGTGTGGCTTGTTTCTCAAGAAAGGGATAAAGGTCAGGTCGTTGGTTTTAGGTCGCTAGTGTGTTTGGTTGTTTTTAATACTTAAGGAGTTAGGTCTTAGGTCTTACGTTGTTAGGTTGTTTTGGGACCTAAGGAGTAAGACCTAAGGAGTTCCAGACCTAAAGAGTGTCAACCAAACCAAGCTTGTTTTTGAGTCAACGATGGTCATAGCTTCGATGCGAATTCAAGAAGGAATGTCTGAAGCATCGTGAAGTGTTCGTTGATCGTCATAATACAACAATGTGAAGACGATTCAAAGGTGTTGAGTTCGTAGATAATGGTTGCTCGAGAACGTTGCTTGAGCTACGAAGCCGTTAGGGAGGACGACTAAAGATATTGACGGCTGAGAGATTATCATTGTAATAGGTTCTAGTGAACTCAAAGCAAGGGTATAATAGGGACGTCTAAAAGACCGGTTGAATGGTCAAGTACCCTGGGTATCATTAAAATGCCTAAGCACGTATCGATGAAAGGCGTATGGAGTTTTTCCTTAAACCGGGGTTACCATTAGCCCTTGACGTATTGCAAGGCTAGCCGTCATATGATTAATTATGGTTTTGAAGCAGGATAGGCAGTGACAGGCAGGGTTATTGATGTTGGTTGTTTTGATTGTACTGTCCCATGTAAGTTGTTTAACGTTGAGGGAGATGTTTCTTGGGTGCTTGTATGATGTTGGTTTAGGACTTCGGGGCTTTTGCTTGAGGGATGTTTTTCTCGATTAGGATGGTTTATGTGAGATATAACTAGTTGTTGTGATTGTTTTTGTCTAGTTTCTTTTGATTGACATGGATGTTTTCAAATACTTGTTGTAAAGGCTATCACTATCAGATGTGGGGAAGACGGGTTTGGGTTCTTCTCTAGAGTTTTGGTAGATTGGTTGGTTAATCTATCTATTCTCATATACTTTGTTGATGATGCTAGATAGTTGTTTAATCGCTCATTTAGACTATTGTCTGACTCAAGGTTTAATGTTTCCCCTTATTACCTTGGTTTGTTCATCCGGTTTTGGATGAGTAGACTAAGTAGCAGGTTACATGTAGCAGAACTTAGTGAGGCAAGGATGCAGAGCGATGACGAGCATGAGGCTTGCATATCAAGTTTTTCTACTAGCTATTACTTGTTGTTTCGATTGTATGATTGGTGTTTTCTTTGAGTGTTGTAATGAGACAAATTTGTATAGAAACTTATGTTGTAATCCAAGGGTGTATGGATATTATTTCTAGTTGTTATGAAAGTTTAAGTTTCTGCTCAGAAATGCTTTACTATTATGTTCTGTTGTATATGTTCTATTATATTTTATCCTTGCACCGTGAGTTATACGACAGGTGCCGCATTGTGTTATCTTACCTTTATGATCGTTCAAAGTTGTCTGACACACTTTTTAACTCATCATTCTTCCTGTTTAGTGCAGGAGTTATGGGCAGTCGTCACGGGTCCGGTTGGGGCAACCTGTTTATAAATAAGGATAGGAAAAAATGACCTTTTTAATAAACAGGTCGGACCAACCCGTTTATAAATCAACCCGAACCTGACTTGACCCGACCCGAACCCGTCCCGACACGACCCATTGATAGTCCTAGTTGTCATGCGTATCTCTCTATAGCTACATGGGATTTTTATGTGGATGAAAGAACGCTTTTCAACTGTTTTCATCGACAGGTTGCAGAGGATTTGAGGGCAGCATGTTGCTATTTGAGTTGTGCTTGATTCGATGAGGAGAGATGCTAGACTTACTTTCCTCATTTTAGCATAATGACAATTGAATTTATTGAGTTGTATATGTATTAGTTGTCATACTGGATGTCTCACATTGATTTGATTAGCATACTATGGTAGGCATGGATGTTATTTTTCATGATTGCTATTATTCTGTTTATGCATGTTTTGATTGTTGATATGTACAATGACCACTTATCCTTACATGATTGTTAGGCATGCAAGATAGTTGCATTTTGTTATAACCCATTTATTTCCATACATGATTTGATAAGCATACTTTTCTTGTTGGTTTCTACTGTTGTATTTAACCCTCTTTGTGGAGTATATTTTTTTGGTACCTGGAGCATTATCTAATCGTTTGGATGCTTACTTGCTTTTATTTGCATTTAAATACTAAGCTTTCTCAAAAAAGAGGTATGTAGTAGATGCAAAGTTGTGGTTTTACCCCAGGTGCATTTTTTATTATTTTTTGCCCTATGAATGGGTAGCCACATTTGGGCCTTCATTTTCTTTTGTTTGTTTGGATACACTTGGCAAGTTGTGGCTTTTTCGAATCGAGCCATGCAAATGAGGTATTGCCAATTTTTTTAGGTAATTAGCCAAATTGGAAAGAAAACCGGTATTTGATTTTTAGATTGTGTTGTCTTCCAACTTAATGGTTCTCACTTTTGTTTTTCATTACCTGACCATTTGGAAATAAGTGTACAACTTAGGTGTTTGGCTTGGTCACAATGATTTAGAATTTTGACTACATTTGTACTTAGGGAAGGAAATTTTGGCTCCATTCCAAATCTATTCCTTTTGTATTATTCGTTTTCTTAGGTGGTTATTGTAAGCGATAAGGGTCAGATTGTAACACCCCATAAACTATAACATAAATAGACATAGATAATTTAATTAAGAATAAGTAATAATAATCAATAAAACAATAATAGGCTAAAAATATGAATATTCAATATAAAAATAGTTTGGTCACAAAAATATTACCATTGTATCCGTGGCGAGATTCTATCCTATTTTCATATTTTAGTTATTGAAAACATAGTTCGTATAAAAAAGCTACAAATAAAACAAATTGGATAAGAATAATATGGATATGGGATTTGAATTTGAAATTGTACATGTAAATCAGGTAATAAAGGAATATTCCTTTTCGAATTTCTAGCTTTTGTGTATATATATGTGTGTAAGAGGGGACAATATACGAAAGAAACGGAAATAATTAACAAGCGACTAATATAAAAATGATTGTTTAGGTGAATTATTGTAGGTACTTAACTTTAGTGTTGGTGATTTAGTCTTCATGAAAATTTCTACTCTTAGATAAACTATCCGGTTTGGAAATACAGGGAAATTAGCTCCCAGATAAACTATCCGAGTAATCATATATAAATTATATGCATATTAGAGTGTTTTGCATACATACAACATTACATATTACACTTTCATGTTAGGATTGAGCTCATTTAGCAAGTCTGCGGTACATTATCGCATCAAATATGGTTGTTTTATGGGTGTTTAATAAATAACTTGGTTGTACAACACGTTTGTTAGAGCGAATTATGTTTTCGCCGCTACGAAAATATTTCGGGATGAAATCTCTTAAAAGGGGGAAGAATGTAATACCCCTTAAAATATACCCTAACTAGATACAGATAATTTAATTAAAAGTAAGTAATAATAACTAATAATAGGCTGAAAATATGAATATTTAATAATTGATAATTTGGTCATGAAATTTTACCATTGTATTAGTGGCGAGATTCTAGCTCGTTTTCCTATGTTATTTATTGAAAATGGAGTTTGTATGAAGAAATTATGAATAAAACGAGTTAGAGAAGAATAATATATAAATAGGATTTGAAATTGAAATTGTGAGTGTAAATTTGGAACAAAAATAAATATAAATGGAATAAGAGAATATTCATATTTGAATTTCAAACTTATGTGTGTGTGTATATATACGTGTAAGAGGGGACAATAAACGAAAGAAACAGAAAGAACAAATAAACAACTAATATAAAAACGAACGTTTAGGTGACTTAAATTACCATGCCAACCTTAAGGGGGTCGAATGCCCTCCTAAGGAGGATATCGACCGCCCTATGACGTATTATGGGGGGAGAGGGCTAGGTTAGGTTAGGTTTTGTTACATAAGTGGTTGATTTGAATGGTCGAGATTTTATAATTAGAATCTGAAGGTTCACACACACTTCAACAACTATAAGTAAGACCCTAGCCTCCACTCCAACCTCACATTCTCTTCTAAACTCTGCCTCTACTCTGTCTACGTTCCAGATTGGGTTAGGTTAGTTTTCTTCTTCTCAAATACGACCTCTTTATATCTTCTTTATTCTAATTTTTATATAGATTTCTGGAACTAGATTTGTATATGTATAAGATTCTAAATTGATACTTATGTATGTATAGTAATATAGGAGAAGGATTTAAAGGACGTAAATTTGAAGCTGCAATCCAAATTTGGTTATAGTTTTTTCTTCTTCTTCTTCTTGTACTGTAAGTGGGAATTACTTTAGGTTTAACTATTTTATGTAATTTTTAGTGTAAAAACTAGATTGTTTATGCCTAAAAGAGATTTGCGACTTTTAAGAAAACAAAACACATATAGATCCCCCATATCTGATGAATATCTGGAATAGTCAATCTTGTGTTTATTTAGGTTTTGGATTATGGATTTAAGTAAAAATGGATTTTTGGGTGTTTATGTAAATTTACCATTTAGTCTGATTTATTATCTTTCGTTTAATTGTAAATCAAATTTATTCAAAAGCATGGATTTGGGTAATGTAACTTATATATGTTTAAATCTCTATTTTTATAAAATAGATGGTCTAAATG
Source organism: Allium sativum (assembly GCA_030737875.1). Classification (NCBI taxonomy): domain Eukaryota; kingdom Viridiplantae; phylum Streptophyta; class Magnoliopsida; order Asparagales; family Amaryllidaceae; genus Allium; species Allium sativum. The sequence continues at coordinate 5,572,749 of CM060926.1, read as the reverse complement.
TAATAAAATACATATTATCAAAAGCTCTGTGTAAATATCATATATGAAAGTAAAGCAGTACTAGAAGGAATATATATATTATGATTATTCACCTTATCCTTTCTATTAATTATTGAAATAATCCTAAAAATCATGGTTATAAGTTATTTTATTTGTGTCTTATCATTTCCCCATTATTGGTCCAGATTTGGAATGAGATGTTTATACAGATGTTGAGTAAGCTTGGGAAATATGACTTGTAAACCTTGATTTGGGGGTTAGGATTGATATTTCTACGTAAAATGTTTCCTTTAGGAGCGCCACTTATCATGCTCTTATTTACGTATATTAAATAGCATAAATTAATGTTCTTTGGGATGACATTAAAAATGGTTTGAAATTCCTGAAATTTACTTATAATCCGGGAAATTTTGGAAGTTAATTTGTATTGCCTTTGCAGTTTTTGTTTATATGTGTTTTGTTTTTGTTCCTATTAGTGTTGATGTACCTTATTGCCCTTGTTCATCTTTTTTGGTTTTCTATCTTCATTACTATTTTTTTTGGTATATCAACAAAAATGGTAGGGGCCATTCAATCCCGTCGGCTTTGCCAAAAATAAAGTATCATAATTGCGTTTAATTATGAATTCGAATTAAAAATGTCCCGGTAGGAAATTTTTATGTTATGTGTGTATTAATGGCTTGTATTAATATTATTGACACGTGACATGAGGTTAACCCCAACTTATAGTACAAGTTTGCATAGAACTAGCTCGCGAGTCCAGCATCTACAGGAAGTCAAGTTAATGTGGGATGTCTAGTGCCATGGTCAATTTATTATAAATACATGTGGATGCGAGGTTAATCCCTACTTGTAGTAGAAGTCTGCTCGGAATCATTCGGAAAATCCAGCAGCTACAAGAAGTCGGGATAAGGTGAGACATCTAGTGTAATAAATACCTCTGTGAAGTAGACCTGCATCGAGAATGTATCAAGTGGCTAATAAACCTTATTTTGGTGTTAAGTGGTTAGGATTATGCCCACTCCTAAGGGTTATTATATCGAATTATAGAACTAAAACTCCTAAGGTTCGTTACCACGAAAATTTATGTTGAATTAGAAATCCATCGAGCGAATTAAAGAAATATAAACTGTAACGACCCGGGTTTTCGATTTTGGTATTCGTTGTTTAAAAATCCATGTGATCACATACAACATCCAAAAATCATGAAAATGGGCATGCCGCTACAGTTCGACATTACGGACCCAACGAAAACTGGTTTCATCGAATTCCGACTCCGTTTGCTCACATAGCGTATTTTTAAAGTCGAATTATCGCCCGTTTTTCACATTAAAATCCTGTACGGCCACATGCTGACTCTAAAAATCACGGAAATTGAAATCTAGCAATAATTTAATATTACGGATCCAACAAAATTAGTTTCGTCGAAAACAGAGGTCGTTTGCAAAACTGGCTATTTTTAAAGCTCTAAATAACCCATTTAAATATATTTAAAAATAATTAGATTAAATATTTATAAATAAATATTATTGTATATATTCACACTAGAAAATCATACAACTCCATATCGGGATTCATAACTCGATATTCCAAAGTTCCCAGTTATATCGATATTCGATTTATAATTAAATCCTTTTTAAAATATGAGTAAATCGTTAAAAATTATAAAGAAATTCCATAGCGACTATTTGAAAATTTGATTTGGAAATAAATCAAAATCTACACCATGAAATCCCGATTTTTCTCTTCCATTAGAAAAATATACTTCACCAGCTCCAAACGTTTCTTGTTTCATAGAAATCTGATTTAAAACGGATTCTGTATATCCATTTAAAGTTCGAATTGCCAAATAGTGAACTGCCACGCCATTTCGTGCTCAATTATAATTATAATATAATTATACGTTCAACTATCGTGTATATAATATATTCGTTAATATAATTCAACTCCAAACTGAATTATATATTTTGAATTGTCCAATTCACATTATATTGCCAATTCACTATTTCCGACTATTCTAGAATTTAAATATATTATTTAATTATAATATTAATTAAATATTCCTTATTATTTAATTTAACGACCATTTAATTCTCTGAATCACTATTTAAATAATTAAATAAATTAATTATAATATTGTAAAAGTATGGGACATTACATAAATCGCAAGCGTAGGGTGTACAATTCTAGTACAAGGCGAGTACGGGTTGATCCGTAAGGAAAGAATTAATTCTAATTTCAGTCAATCAAATTAAACCAAAGTCGAAAGAGATTGCAAACTAACTAGTTTTTTTTTAAATACTAACTACTACAAAAGCGAAAGAAAATTATAAGTTCAAATGACAATTTAGAAGCAAATCCACTTTCTGGGTCACGCAAATCAACTTATATAAAATTATGATCTCTTTTTGGGACATTAGTGAATTTAATTGATAAGTTTATCATGAGTATGATTTATTTGTGCTATTATTTAGCCCAATATAAACTATCAAACTCTAGCATACCCACTAAACCACATACTAACTCGTAAAAATTGATAATGAACATGAAAATTAAATCTATTCTAAGCATGATTTATTAACCGTCGTTAGAAATATAAATCATCAAATTTTGATTTTAACATTCACATCATTACCAATATCATATCTAGATGAAGAGATAATTCATGCTTTGTTTGTCTAAGTATATCCTATTTGGTGTCAATAACATTGGATTTCAAATTCAAAGCCAAAATAACTAAATTAACAAAAGGAAAATGCAAGCTAAGTGAAATAAAAAGAGAGCTACTTAACAAACATAATCTAAAACTAATCTACTTGAATGAAATTAAACTTTACTAATTGCATTAAGTAAATAACGAGAATTAAAAGAACATGTAATTAAATTGCATAAAATTGAAAATTACATAAGAGGAGAAAGGGCTAAGAAGCCATGAAAGAAAGAGAGTTTTCATTTGAGATTATCTAAACTAAACTAACTAAAAGAGAGGATCCTATTTACATGGACATATGAGATATCTATACATGAACAAACCCTAATCCACTTTTTGGGAAACTACCCAAAATACTGTCTTCATGAAGCTTCCAAGTTGTCTTTGGCAACTAATCATTCATTAAAGATGTGTGAAGCTTTTTATCTCCACTCACTTGTGCATTATCCTATAATTGCAGATTTAAGGAAAGTGAATTAGGTAGATAGGTGGGGACCTCCACTAACTTGTGTTTGAATTATTTCCATCTTTATTCCTATTTATGTTCACTTGTGCATGCATATTTTCCATGAAACCACTTGCATTTGAACCCACATTCCTACAAAACAACATAAAAATATCTATACAAATTTTCTTAAATTAACATATCCATACAAATGACCATTTCCCCCCTAAATGAAGATGAATATATGATGATTTGAAAGTAATTGAAAGTACGGTCTAACATGTTAAAATACTCTATATGCCCATTTATTTAACGAGAAAAAGATTAAATAAGTGAGTATAAATATGCACAATTACACGCACATCAAATACACCCACACTTAATTTTCATTCGTCCTCGAATAGAGGAAAAACAAAGATAAATCCAGTTTTGTAGCAAGCATGATTACACTGAGCATATGTAACAAGCCGTTAAACCTTTGGGTGTCTTCAATGAGTTGAGTATTGTCTCATGAGAGTTTTAAACGGATATTATACACAATATCCAAATGTAATGAAAAAAGTTCCTAAATGTAAGTTTATTTACAAAATGAATGCAAGTATTCAAAAAGTATCTACAAATAGAGAATTTACTTTTAAATTTTACATGAGTGCATTAGATACAAGATTGGGTTGTCATCATGAATATTCAATCGTTTACCAATTAGAACTTCAAACAAAAGCTAAGTTATCATTACAATTTCCTCTAATTTGGTTAGTTATTTCGGTTGAAAACATAGTGCAGTTATGAAATAAATTCTACAATCGACTATCAACATTTATAAAGTTGCATTTTTATTATTTTTTAACTAATAAGTTCGATAAATAAGGGAAGACGGTGCTTGAATTTCAATTTCTTACTCTCTTTTTCAAGGATTATTGATATTAACATTATATGTACACGCCTAATTCAGGTAAACTGAGGAGACTGTCCAATATTTTCTAACCAGTCATAACCGCGAGGACATTTAAATGAGATTAGAAAAATTCTTCGACTATTTTTCTTCTCTTTTATGAGTTTCATCCATGAATAACAATGAGGACTTTTCGAATGAAAGCACACGTATGAGAGGTTAATGTTATTCACTCATGCATAACAATGAGGACTTTTAAATGATAGTGAATGCATAACCTTAAGGACCCTAGGTGTTTATTATTTTCAAAAATGTATATATGTATACATTATTTTGAAAGATGAGAGAGTTAAGCAAGAATATCTTAGCACCGCTTTAACTCAAAAAAATTGAAAATCTTATCGTAAGTAAATTTAAACTAACCATTCAATAAAATGAAGACTTTAATTTAGAATATATTATATAACCATCACCTATGAATCGTCCTATACTTTGTTTTTGGTGAAGTTGATTATAGTTTAATTTTTTCCATTTGTTATTCATTAAGAGTAGTAACTTTTCAAAAAAATCAATTTAACAGCCCAGGATCGTATTCTTATTCCGTCGTGCCTATTTAAAAGTAAAGTAATATATACATATATATGGAAATGAAAAAAATAGAAAGATTCACGCAAAATCATAATAAATATGACCACCCCCTCCCCCTCCCCCCCCCCAACACACACTTGATTTTGACTATGTCCCACAGTTAACCCAAGTAAAAGTAGAAAAGAAAAAGAAAATTTTAAAAATATTATTATATTTATAAGAAACATTTATTATTTACGCTACATTAAAAAGAATATTGTTAAGAAGTAAATGAAATGGTCTTCCAATGACTGATTCGATTGTCACTTCAAGTACGAGAGACACAACTTAAGCTCGAAAAAGCAAGCCTCAAAAGATTTGGAAGTTAAACGTTGGTTTGAAAAAATGAATGTTGTTTTATTAAATATCAAATGAGTTGTTTTATTTTCGATGATTTTTGAGGTAGAAAGAGTATTGGTTGAAGTTCATGTTTATTTTCACCAATATGAATTTTAAACGTATCATTGAAAAATTATTCGGAATTATTGATTGCAAAATCTAAATGGTGATTCTACTTGTTCACAACTCAATAACTCATCTTTAGAGAGGTCAAAAAATTCGTGTTCATTTAATTCGTCTTTCTTCAGTGAATTGTCAACAACTTTAATGTATATATCATTTCAAAATATAAAGTTGTTGTATTGAACTTTTCAAAATTGGACAAAGGAAGATTAAATTCTAAATTTGGTTCCACACTCTCAAACGAAATAAAATCCAAATTAATTACCATATTTTTCAGCAACTTCATTAAGAACGTCATTTTCCGTTTCTAAATTTGTAATTTGAAAATCGTCGATTGTGGTAGAAGGTGGATTATTATTCGAATCGTCACACATTCGGATTTGACTACGTTGTTTCAAGTAGGTTTCAAACAACAAATCTGTGTGTTTATTGTATACTTCATCCAATTTTTTCAGCAGAATTGAATTTATAATTAGTTATTTGATAATTTTCAATTTGAAATTGTTGAGAAGAACAAAAATGGTTAATAGCACTTGTTAGACCCAAAAGTGGTTCTAACACCCAAATTGATTAAAAGCAAATAAGATGAGATAAAAATAAAAATGAACACACAGGATTTATAGTGGTTCGGCGAAGAAATGCCTACGTCCACTTATCTTTCACTATATTCAATGATTCAGTTGCAAATACAATGTAATTGTCACTTGATTTCACTCACAACTCGCTTATATTCACTCAATAGATTAAAACAAATAATGAAAGAAGATTTGGATTCTCCGGGAGTAATGGAGTTCGGATTATGGAGGTAGTTGAATTCTCAAAGTGCCTCAAAAAGATCCTTCTCTTTGTCTCCAGACGGGGTATTTATAGGTGTGAATTTGCTCAAAACTTGATCCGGGTCGGGGCCACGTGTCGTCCATCCCACTATCTTCGGGTTCGGATGAACTATTGTGTTGACAACGCATCAAAGTAACGGACGTTATGGGTAGGAACTGGTCACAGCCGGTCCGGATATCCAGGCGCTTTTGCAGGAGAATAATATGGAACATGGGCTCGGGTCGGAGACGCACAGATAAGGGGTTCGGATCGGGATACCCGATCCGACCTGGATTGGCTTGGATGCAACGTTCTCTTCTTCTCTAATCTACTCCGCTCCGATCCATTCTCGTGGCAAACAGGTGGCTTTTCGATCCAATTGAGATTATGTTGCCCTCCGATCCGATTAGATATACCTTACCAATTTCCTCAGCAGCAGTTCACCGATCCGAACAGAAGATTCTATCCGACCCGAAGTCTTCTAATTAAAAATGCTCTTCAATGTCTGGTTTATTGACTTTGTGTTGCCTAGTTCACAAAGTAGGCTAACACTTTGCCCCCTCAAAGGATGCTTCTGTTGGAAACGGAGCATTCTTTGACTGCCATAGCGCAAAAGCTTCATCCTTCCTTTCGAATTCACACGCTAAGTTGTCGTACTTCATCCTGTTCGGTTCGGATTCCGACCCGAACGGACTTCTGGCTTGGGTTCCGACCCGAACAGATCTCCTTCCTCCTGTACTCTGCGATGAACCAGTGGGCCAAGCTGTGTTACTGGGCTTTTCGAGCCGGTCCGATCGGGAATACGAATAGTCAGCTTGTTGTTTATATAAATTCACTTCTTCTTTCTTCTTTTCTTTCATTCACTGTTTTCGTTTATCCGAACCGATTCCATACCGAAGCCCTAGCCTTTCCAAGAAACTTCAAAATTTTCGCTTCCATCTTCGAATCAAATACATAGGTAGTCTTGTAATCTTGAATCTTGTTGCCATAATCGCTTTTAATTTACGTCCGCGGTTAGTTTGAACGACTTTAACAAAGTAATTGAACAATTCCATCACTACGTCTTCTCCCATCCTCCGCCTTCGTCGTAATGGCATCGACGCCATTTCGAAGCGTTGGAGGAAAGTATTGAAGCTCGTTATTAAAAACTTGAGTGCTTAATCTCTCGACTTTAATTAAAGCTTGGGATCTCGAGTTGGGTTCGCTATTTAAGAGGAGGAAGAGGAAGAAAACTGAAGAAGGTTGGTTCGGGTAGGGGAACAGTAGGAGAAAAAAGGAGAAGAGAGAAATTTACAGAGCCGGATCGGGTCGGAGCAATAGGGCCAAGAAATGGGTCTTAAACTGCTTGACCGGGTCGGGTCGGATCTGCGAATACAATGAAGGTCAAGACTTATGCGCTCGGATCGGACCCGGTTGAAAAACAAAAGAGAGAATAGGGGTCTGGTTATCCAAGTTAATCCGACCCGCTCCGGGTGTCAATCTCCGAACCGATCCGGATATATCTTTCTGAGTATGGGCCTTTGCTCATCCGATCCGAACCTGGTGTCTGCATCCGAACCGAACACTACTCAATCTAAAACATAAACTCTCGTCCAACTATTTAAAAGATATTACTTCCAACTTCACGAACAGTTAGGATAGTGCCTTGCGGACATAAGTGAACATTAAGAACTACTCTGACTATCACTTTCTCTTCAAAGTTTCGTCTTACATTGTTGTACTTTTACTTTGCATTTCTCACATTCGCTGCACACATTTTAGTTCACACACATACACAGGGGGGTACGGGATAATTTACTCTAACCCGTGCTATTGCTTCTTCAATAGTTCTATGACAATGAGGCCCAGACACTCTTCCCGACTAGCTGAGAAGAAAGAAACCCCGGAAGCTTCTAACAAAATCACTCTTGAGGATATATCTTCTTCGTCTGATCCAGAATGGGACAGTGAGGGTCCAGACTACGGGGTTGGAAATCGAGAAAGCAACGAGGCGTCTTCGGAGAACGAGGTTTCTCTGGGTTTTGAGGAGGAAGGAGGGATCGGTGACGATCGAGCTCCTGACGAATTTGAATCAGCCATTATATTGGAATCACCTCCAGACTCCGTTGAATCGACAATCGACAACGATCGACTTGTTCGAATTTGCTTAAAGTATGGAATAATGAAAAGGGACACCCTAGTGCCTTCACGCTCTGACCGTCCCCACAACCCTCCAGAAGGATATATGACGGTCACTCGATTGATGTGCATGGTCGGTGCCATTCCTCCATTCTCTCCCTTCATTGTTGATTTTTTAAGACAAATGCGGATTGCCCCCATGCAATTGCACCCCAATTCATATGCCTATCTGCACACCTTGTACATAGCATATCGTGAAATCTTAGGCATAGAGCTCACGTTCGATGACGTTCACTTTTTCTATAATTTCAAGCATCGGACTCGAGAAACTCCATCTTTCTGCTACTTTGAATCAGTTCCAAAAAGGAAGATAATCTCTGCACCATTTAGCAGTAAAGCTGGAGATTCCAGATTAGAATGGTTCTACGTGAAGCGACAGCCTGGATGTGCCAGGAGGTGGACAAAATCAAGTAAAGCACTGATTTTATAAATCCGGGCTCTATACATTTGGATCATCACCTTGACTTGTTTTTCCTTTTTGTTTGCAGTTGACAATCCCAAACAGATATCAGACCAGGTGTTCTTCGACCGGATGCACCGACTCCTCAATGGCGATCAGAAATTCTTGACTATCGACGAAACCCTTAAGGACGAATACCTTCACTTTCATGGGCTGTTGTCTGTTTTTCGTAGCATTGGTCATGGGACGGTTCCATACACATACATTCCTCCAGTGGAGGTAGTCCCAGAGACAGGAGAAGGCTTAGGAATTCCTACAGCACCTCTTCACACTTCACCTTCTCCATCTTCTACGCAAGATGATGAATTGGCTAATCTGGCCGAAAAGCATCGTGAAGGATATATTGCCCCTGAGGAAACTACTTCTCTAGAAAAGTCAAAATCTTCCCAAGAGTCACCACTTCACGCTTCTGAGGGGGATGCCCCTAGCACTGATGATCAAATATTTCAGGGTTTGGGGGATCTCCCCTTACATGAGACTATATACACTTCAGAGGATTTCAGGAAGGATCCTTTAGTCTTCACCGCTTCTGAAGAGACCACTCCCGCTAAGGCCAAAGAGCATGCCCGTACTAGTCTAGCTTCAGACTCGGGTTGGTTGGGGGGAAACACACCACTTAGGATACACTTTACATAACAGCATTAACCTTCATTGCACCTCTTTCCTCGTGAATCCATTAATTCTAAATTTCGTTCGTTTTATCGTGCAGGTACAATATCTCGATCTTACTACGATATAAGAAAGCTTCGTCGCAGCATGTCCAATCCTCCTCAGGATGTCGAGTATGATCGCCGGGATGATCGTGGTAGGGAGGAGAGAAGGCCTTATGATCCCTATCGTTCTCGACCCTCACGTTCTCGCTCACCCGTTAGGCCGGAACAAGAGAAATACAAAGGTTACCAAAGCCGTAGGGAAGAGGATAGACCACAATCCAAAGACTCCTCCTCTTCCTATGAAAAACGCAGTAGAGAGAAAAGTCCTCCAAAAGAAACCGGGTCTCGAAGTAAACAAAAGGTCCCTGCTACTAAACGACCTAGGACAGACAAAGAGACTACAGAATTCTCCTCAGGAAGGGACACCGAATTGACAATCCTCGCTCCTCCCCCACCAGATGCGGGAACTACAATAAAGCGGGCATATTTGAAAGAGCAATTTCCCAAACACTACTTCGAAACTCTGACTTTTTTACCTTCCCTTGAACCTATTTCGTCTAATTGGGCAGATGAGGCCAAAGCAAAGATTGATGCGGTGCAAAAACAATATACTGAGATGTTCAAATATTCGCGCAATCTTTCTAGAATCATCCGCACTCTAATCACAAATACTGATTCAATGCAAAAGACCGCGGAGGAGGATGCTAAGGCCTTAAAAGCTCTAGGAAAAGATTTGGAAGACACTCAAGCTCAGCTAGCGGTCGCTCAAAGGGACACTTCTAATTTCAAACAACAATTCGAGGACATGCAAAAGCGTTATCACGATTTGCTTGAATCTCATACTCAGGAGCGTTCTGAATTAAAAAAGCAAGCTGACGAGGCCAAGTCAGAAGCTGCTAAGACACGCCTTGCTTATGCTGAGCTTGAACGGAAAAACGCCGAGTTAGCAAAGAGGAGTGCTGAATTAGAAAAGAAGAGTGCTGACTTGGCTTCAAAGTTGTTGGAGGTAGAGAACAGGGCTGCTCTGGCCGAGGGCAATGTGGAGTGTGCTATTAAATCTGCGGAGGAAGCCCGCAAGCAACCATCAGAGGCGGAGGCTGATATTCAGGGTTTCGGCGAGCTAATGATTGAATTCTTCGCACACATTATTCGTCGTCGAAACATTTCTTGGATCGAGGACTATCCATCCACTCTAGTTCAAGTATGGAATCAAATCGTTGAGTGGGAAAAAGAGGAACTTAAGGTCGATTCCCTCGATGAAGATAAACTGATGGAGAAATACTTGAGAGATGATGAACCGGAGCGCCTAGCTGAAGGGCGCCGCCTTATTGCTGAGGCCATGGAAGAAGAGAGACGGAAGTCTAAACAAAAAACCGTTCTCGAAGCTGGTTCCTCTTCCTCTGCCCCTGCAACTCCCGAAGTAGAAGGGTATGATCCCGAAAATCCGGGAATTCCCCGAACAACTCTGCTATCCCCTATTCCTGAAATAGCCCCAGAGGTAGTAGTCACCCCCGCTGAGAAGTCTTCGGAAGGTATCCCTATCTTTTCTCCTCAATTTGCCAAAGCTATTACTACCTTTCGCTACGTGATTGAACATTCAATGAGAGACCCATTGTTTTCGCCTGAGTTGATAACTGTTGCTTCTCATTCTGTAGGTGTCGAATCATCCGAAAAGACAGATGTAGCTCAAGGAGCTTCCGCTGGGACAAAGCCCGCAGATGGGGCCGAAAAAGGGGAAGACAAGGCTGCTTCTATAGACTTGGGAGAAGGAAGTGAGCCAACTAAGGTCTCCACTCCCCATGATGAAGAAATGATAGCAGCTTTAAAGGACGATGGCGGAGACGGGGGGCATGAAGAGGAACCAGAAGTTGCAATAACCGGGGAGTCAAAAAGTGCTGATGACGTTACCTTGGCTGCAATGAAGGCTGATCAAGACAAGCGCTTGCAATTAAAGGCCGAAGAACTAGACCCTGAGGTCCTCAAGCCCCTCGCAGTTGTGGATGCGGGTTCAAGGTTAGTTGTTAAGCTCTCAACTAGATCTATTACAGAAGAACTTGCTAAAAAAATCTTCTCTTAATTCCAGTGCCCCGCCCTCCGGGAAGAAGTCTACTGGCTCCAGTACCGCATCTTCAGGGAAAAAGAAATCAAAACGAATCTTGATCGAAGCCGAGAAAGAAGCAAAGGATGCGGAGAAAGCCGCCAAGAAATCCAAGGCTCATTCCAAATCTAAATAGTGGATTGCCCTGTATCTTTTTAGCATTTTTGTGAACCAATAATTGCTGCTACAAAAGCAGCTCCTGCACTTTCTTTTTTAGCTATTTCCCTGTACAAATTCATTCATCTGTAAATAAAAATAATTCACTTTTTGCAATGTTTGTTTGTTAGTAGCTCTGCACTTATGCATGTCTACAGTTGTGAAACGAAGTTGTGGAGGGGGGAAATATGCGTGTACATAAGTGTCCCCAGTCAATTTCCACAAGTTATTCAATGCTTAACCAAGCAATCCGAAAGCTCCCGATTTTCCGACGAGATAGCACTTCCTGTGCCGTCAGTACCTGTCGTTTTTTCTGGCATTTCTTTTATACTCTCCCTCTTTCTCTTGAGAGTTAGAGTTCGAGTTCAGTCATCTGTTTATTCCCCGGTCTTTCAACGGGGAAAGATTTCTTTCTCAGCGCTCAGTCAGAGACGCTTTTATACTCTCTCTCTCTGGAGAGTTAGAGTTAGGAGGAGAATCTCTTTTTCAGCGCTCAGTCGGAGACGCTTTTATACTCTCTCTCTCTCTGGAGAGTTAGAGTTAAGAGTAGAATCTCTTTTTCAGCACTCAGTCGGAGACGCTTTTATACTCTCTCTCTCTCTCTGGAGAGTTAGAGTTAAGAGTAGAATCTCTTTTTCAGCGCTCAGTCGGAGACGCTTTTATACTCTCTCTCTCTCTCTGGAGAGTTAGAGTTAAGAATGTTGTTTTCTCATTCTTTTATGTCTTATCGCACAAATAGTCGTTGTGCTTCTTTTTATGTCTAAACTGTTTTCAACCTTTTTAGGCTGTGAGTCACCCTGTACTTCATACCTACAACAGAATAATTAACAAATGTATATATACATAATGCATAAAGGTAAATAACACACAATATTTTTATAGTGGTTCAGCTAAGTCGTAGCCTACATCCACTTTATAGTCCTTTATTCATATCGTCAGATTTTCCCAAGGCAAGTCGTGCCTTATTACAGAGTTCATAAGAAAAATAACACAAAGTACAGTGTTTTTAATCCAAATATCGCATTAAGTGTTGGGCATTCCATGCTCTGGGGACTTCTTCGCCATCCACGGTCGTTAACTTGAAGGTTCCTTTTTCAAGTTTCCATTGAATGACAAAGGGTCCTTCCCATTTCGGACCAAGGTGAGGAAGGGATGGAAAGACTCTCTTTAGCACCAAATCTCCTGGTTCAAAAGTTCTGAGGCGAACTTTTTTGTCGTAATAGCGTGCCATCTGACGCCGATGTCTTGCTGCACGCAAATCTGCTTCGTCCCTTTTCTCTTCGACTTCATCAAGAGACTCAAGTAAAAGTGCCCGATTTGTCATCGGGTCATAATATGTCACCCTGTGGGAAGGAACTTCTAGTTCAACTGGAATTACAGCTTCTAAGCCAAAGGAGAGAGAGAAAGGGGTATGACCGGTGGCCGTTTTAAATGTTGTTCGATATGCCCACAAAGCTAGGGGCAATTCATCAACCCACTTTGCCTTTGCACGCTCTAATCGCTTCTTGAGGATGGATCTTATTACTTTGTTTATTGCCTCTACTTGCCCATTCGATTGCGGATAGGCAACTGCAGTATACCGTTTGCCTATCTTATACTTCTGGCAAAAATTTCTGAATTCAGTGCTATCAAATTGGGTCCCGTTGTCAGTTATAATCGTCCTTGGGATCCCGAATCGGCATATAATATTTCTAACCACAAAACTTATTACCTTTCTTGTTGTGATCTTGGTCAAGGGCTCAGCTTCCACCCACTTCGTAAAATAGTCCACGGCTACTATTGCATACTTAGCTCCTCCTTTAGCAATTGGTAGAACTCCAATGATATCAATTCCCCATGTGGCAAATGGCCAGGGACTCACCATTGATTTAAGCTGGGTCGACGGTGCCCTGGGGATTTTGGTGAATCTCTAGCACTTATCGCAGCGTCGTGAATAATCAGCTGCATCTTTATTGATCGTAGGCCAGAAGTATCCGTACCGCAATATTTTCTTTGCTAAAGTGTGACCTCCTGTATGATCTCCACACTCACCTTCGTGTACTTCTCTTAGTACACGCTTGATGTCGTCGTGTGCTATACATCGTAACAGGGGCATAGAAAATCCTTGCCTATAGAGAGTATCATCTTGTATGACATATCTGGTAGCTTTGCGAACTACAGCTCTTTTCTCACTCTTCTTCGATGGGAGTGTCCTATTCTTAAGGAAATTCTTAATTGGAGTCATCCATGACTCCTTCTCTGGTTCCGCTTCAAAAGCGAATTCAATTTCCATTGACTCAAAGCTTGGCGACTCCAACGTTTCAATTGGAATTACTTCAGTCTCTTCTGGATTGTCGGAACTAGCCAGCTTTGCCAGTCTATCCGCTTTCTGGTTTTCAACTCTGGGAATATGTGTTATGTTGTACCGCTCTAAGCTATTCAATAGCTCTTTCACTTTCTTGAGGTAGGCGATAAGTCGAGGTCCTCGAGCCACGAATTCCTCTCGCACTTGACAAACAACAATTTTAGAGTCACAAAATATGTCTATCATTTTTACTCCGAGGTCTTTAGCAAGCTTCAGCCCGGCAATCAGGGCTTCATATTCAGAGTCATTGTTAGTCGCCGAAAATTCTAATCGCAGGGCGTAATATAACGACCGTCCCTCGGGAGTGACTAAGACAATTCCAGCTCCGGACCTTCGGTCGTTCTTAGCTCCATCTGTATATAGTTTCCACGGATTCATCTTTAGCTCATCCTCGGACTTAACCACTCTGTCATTGATTATTTCCTCCTTTGGAATGGTGAACTCCGCAATAAAATCTGCTAGAGCTTGCCCCCTGATTGACTTTCGTGGTTGAAAATTCAAATCAAACTGACTTAGTTCTATGTTCCATTCGATCAACCTTCCCGATGCTTCGGGTCTCTGCAACACCTGCCTTAAGGGCTGGTCGGTGTATATGGTTATTGGATGGGCTTGGAAATAGTGACGAAGTTTTCGGGATGCGATCAGGAGGCTGTAAGCGAGCTTCTCAATTTTTGGGTAGTTGCGCTCTGCCGCTGCTAATTTCTTACTTACATAATACACCGGCCTTTGTACTTTGTCTTCTTCTCGAACCAGGTCTGTGCTGACAGCGTGAGCCGAGACTGCCAAGTAAACAAATAATTCTTCGTGATCTACGGGCTTTGATAAAATCGGCGGTTTCTCTAGCAGTTCCAACAGATTTTGAAAGGCCTCAACACAATCCGGAGTCCACTGGAAGTTCTTCTTTCCCCTTTTTATCAAATCAAAAAACAGAACACATTTATCTGTGGCTTTGGAGATGAATCTACTCAGCGCCGCTACTTTCCCTGCAAGACTTTGGACGTCTTTAATTCTCCTCGGTTCTTCGATGTTTCTAATCGCTGCTATCTGGCTAGGGTTGATTTCAATTCCTCGGGAACTCACAATGAAGCCAAGGAACTTTCCCGATGCCACTCCAAATGAGCATTTCAGAGGATTCAATTTCATCCGGTACTTTCGCAGGATACCAAACATTTCCGCCAAGTCCTGCGTATGGCCGGAGGACTACTTTGATTTGACAAGCATATCATCCACATAAACTTCCATAGTTTTTCCTATTTGATTATAAAACATTCTATTTACCAAGCGCTGATAAGTAGCTCCAGCGTTTTTCAATCCGAATGGCATTACAACATAACAATATAACCCCAAATTCGTAATGAAGCTCGTATGTTCTTGGTCTAGTACGTGCATAGGAATTTGGTTGTACCCAGAATATGCGTCCATGAAAGAGAGAAGTTCATGACCTGCTGTCGAGTCTACAAGCTGGTCAATCCTGGGAAGTGGGAAACTATCTTTCGGGCAAGCTTTATTTAAATCTGAAAAGTCAATGCAAGTCCGCCACTTTCCGTTTGGCTTCTTTACTAAGACGGGATTCGATATCCAGTCGGGATAAGTCGAATCTCGAATAAATCCATTCTGCTTCAACTTCTCTACCTCCTCTTTGAGAGCAGCCGACCTCTCTGGGCCCAGCATGCATCTCTTTTGCTTCATAGGCGGATGCTTCGGGTTCACATTCAATTTGTGACTTATAATGGATGGCAATATCCCACACATGTCAGCATGGGTCCAGGCGAACACGTCTAGGTTTGCCTTCAAGAAGTCCGTTAGTTCTTTAGCTCGACGTGGATCCAATTGAGAACCAATTTTCAAAACTTTTGTCGGATCAGCTTCATCAATGGGAATTTCCACTGTTGCTTCAGTAGGAGTTGCATTCCTAGCCTCTGGTTCCTCGTCTTTTCTGGGATCCAGGTCTTCAGGCGCTCCTTTTGGCAACTCCCTCGGGGTCAATCTCTCTAATTGCTATGCCGAGTCCCCCTTTGAGGGAGACGAGGCATCCTTACTCTCAACGTTAAGTCCTTTCATCAACATCTTTAGTTCGGCCACATAGCAGGCCCGTCCGGAAACTTGATCCCCTCTCATTACTCCAGTTCCGGCTTCGGTTGGGAACTTAAGTAACAAGCACCAAGGGGCGATACAAACTCTGAATTCGGCGAGGGCAGGCCTCCCTAAAAATTCATTATAAGGCGAATCTACGTCCAATACTACGAACTGAAGCATCCGCACTCTTCTACGTTCTCCTTGCCTCAGGGTCACGGGCAACTCTATGTATCCCATGGGAGCCGTCGACGCCCCGTTGAAGCCTCTGATCCATCCTTCACAAGGCTTCAGATCTTCAGATTCCAGCTTCATCTGATCAAATGACTTCTTGAACAAAATATTAACGGAACTTCCGTTGTCTACTAATACCTTATGGACCAAGGCCGGCCCAATGGTGGTAGTAATAACCAACGGATCATTGGTGGGTGATTGTATCCCAGTATTGTCTCGGCTGCGAAATACCACGTCGTCAAACATGGTCTTCTGTTGTTTTATGGGGGTGACATCTTCCAAATCATCACCTTCATTCACGTCTAGATGCTTGGCAGCATTTACATATTGATCCATTGATCTGAAACTTCGGATTGCTGGGTGAGGTCCGCCTACTATGGAGTTGATAACAATTCCTTTACCTTTCTGCTACGCTGTAGGCTTGGGAGCAGGTAGAATCTGTTTTGGAGCCTGCTCTCCTTGCCCCCTGTCCCTCGGGGCAACCTTGTACTCATCCAACTTCCCTTCACGCAACAGTTTCTCAATCACATCCCTCAAATGCCGACATTCATTAGTTGAATGCCCGTGAGTTCCATGAAACAAACAAAACTTCCCTGTCGCCATTTCTTTCTCGGTCGAATCACGAGGTGGCGGTCTTTTGTATTGTAACACATTATACGTATCCAGGTAAATATTTTCCAGGGTGTCGTTCAATGGTGTATAATCCTCGTAGTTCTGGAATCGGGGTCTTTTGTTAGGGTCACTTCCCCTATTTCTGTTTCTTCTGTTACCATTTGGATTACGGTTATTGTTGTTGTTACCCTCGCTTCCAGCATTGCTGTTTCCACCCTTGTTTCCTACATTTACTTCAACCTTGCCAGAACTTTCCCCAGACTGCTTTACGGCGATGTTACTCTGCCCATTCTCCTTTGAAGCCGTCTCAGACTTTCTCTTTCGGTTTGCCCTGGCCTCCTCTCGTCTTAGATAAATATCAGCTTTTTCGTAGAATATCTCCCTTGTGGAGGGTGTTTTCCCAGAAAGGTAGTCTCCAAACTCAGATTCAGGATCGACTCCTTCCTTCAATGCCATCAGAATAGTGGGCTCATGCGGGTCACTGACCTCAGTTACAGCTTGGTTAAAACGATCAAGATATGCCCTTAAATATTCTCCTGGTGCCTGCTTGATTCTCGATAATTCAATAACACTTTTGGACTTTCGGGCATGTAGTCGGAACTGGTTCATGAAATGCTCGCTTAGTTCCTTGTAATTCGAAATCGAACAAGGAGGAAGTCGGGTAAACCAGAACAATGCCACATCTTCTAAGTAGATTGGGAATGCTTTGCACTTCACTTCATCAGGGGCAGCAGCAGCATTCATGAGCCACGAATACCGCATCAAATGCTGTCCCGGATCAGTCCTTCCATTGTACTTGTCCATCTGTGGCAAGTTAAAGCGTCGGGGAAATTGGAAGTCGAGGATATCATCGGTGAAGGGAGTATGGCTTCGCTCAATGCCATAATCTTCATTTATAATTCCGGCTCTCGGACATGATCTGGCGAACCATTGCCTGTACATCAGCATTAGTTAGGGGCCGCTCAGGTTCCCTGGCCCTAGCATCCGAGTTCCTTCTGGGCTCTTGTTCAGGAGATGCCCTTCTTCTTCGTGCTGCCTCTGCTCGATTCCGTTCCCTGCGCTCTCGGTCGATCTCGGGAGGAGGGGACTGGAGTCTTTGCCCCCGAGTGGGGTCATTGTTTCCTAATGCTTGTGCAATATCCTCACGAGATCCCAAAGATCCAAATGTCAGCTGTTCCACGTTCTGAGGTCGTTCGAGTGGCCTTCGTTCACGGGGCCTCTCTTCCTCGGAAGATGAAGATTGATCCACTGGTGTGTGACGAACCGGTGATGGAGTTCTCTGTCGACGGAGTTCACTAATTTCCCGACTCATGAGCCTCATATTTTCCTGCATCATGAGATTAGTGCGCTTGTGAACTTTCATGGCCTCCCTCGTGCTCTCAAGCATGTCAAGCAAGCGCGAGAAATCTCCTTGAGTGATGGGCGCAGATGGATTGACCTGATCACCAACCCTGGTGGCTGGAATTGGAGCATTCGTAGGGACTCGAGTAGAGGTTCCAGCTTCACCAAGCATCGAGTCGGATCGGAGGTAGGTGGTCGGATCGGTTCGGAGCTGGGGAGCCTGGTCGGATCGGTACGTGGCAAGCAGCTCGGGTCGGTTCAGATTGGGGGAATGCACTGCTTCAGAATCTCCTACCCGGATCGGATCGGAGCTCTCCCCCTGCTGGCGGCTCGGATTTCCTGCATTGGTTCTTCCTGCTGCTGAACTCTGCCCCCGAGACCTTGTTACAACAGCATTTTGCTGATCTTCGCCAGCTCCATTTCCTCGAACAGACTGAACTTCCTTGCCTTTTCCTTTGGCCATGAGTTTTT
This sequence comes from Allium sativum, assembly GCA_030737875.1. Lineage (NCBI taxonomy): Eukaryota > Viridiplantae > Streptophyta > Magnoliopsida > Asparagales > Amaryllidaceae > Allium > Allium sativum. The sequence continues at coordinate 5,554,177 of CM060926.1, read as the reverse complement.
GACAATCACTTCAACAAATATAAAAAAGCGGAGAAACTTAAGGATTCACTTCTTTGAACTAAACGGTCCAAAAAGTAGAAAGAGATCCCGGAAAATAAAGAATTTAGATGAGGATTCTCAGTGAAAGCACCAAAATGTTAGACCCAAAAGTGGTTCTAACACCCAAATTGATTAAAAGAAAATAAGATGAGATAAAAATAAAAATGAACACACAGGATTTATAGTGGTTCGGCGAAGAAATGCCTACGTCCACTTATCTTTCACTATATTCAATGATTCAGTTGCAAATACAATGTAATTGTCACTTGATTTCACTCACAACTCGCTTATATTCACTCAATAGATTAAAACAAATAATGAAAGAAGATTTGGATTCTCCGGGAGTAATGGAGTTCGGATTATGGAGGTAGTTGAATTCTCAAAGTGCCTCAAAAAGATCCTTCTCTTTGTCTCCAGACGGGGTATTTATAGGTGTGAATTTGCTCAAAACTTGATCCGGGTCGGGGCCACGTGTCGTCCATCCCACTATCTTCGGGTTCGGATGAACTATTGTGTTGACAACGCATCAAAGTAATGGACGTTATGGGTAGGAACTGGTCACAGCCGGTCCGGATATCCAGGCGCTTTTGCAGGAGAATAATATGGAACATGGGCTCGGGTCGGAGACGCACAGATAAGGGGTTCGGATCGGGATACCCGATCCGACCCGGATTGGCTTGGATGCAACGTTCTCTTCTTCTCTAATCTACTCCGCTCCGATCCATTCTCGTGGCAAACAGGTGGCTTTCCGATCCAATTGAGATTATGTTGCCCTCCGATCCGATTAGATATACCTTACTAATTTCCTCTGCAGCAGTTCACCGATCCGAACAGAAGATTCTATCCAACCCGAAGTCTTCTAATTAAAAATGCTCTTCAATGTCTGGTTTATTGACTTTGTGTTGCCTAGTTCACAAAGTAGGCTAACAGCACTATAATTGAATTTATTCCATTGCCACAATTAAAAAGTTATCCATGTTTCCTTTATGAGTTTGAAATTCATTTTGGAGTTCGTAATTGAATTGGCACGGGTTATAATCAAAATTATTTGAATTTTGAAGTTAGTTCAATTTTTGATTATTTTCAATTCCTTGACTCGAGTTATTACACAAATGTGAATCACATCATTCGTTATTCTTTGATTTTGTTGTGTAGCGAATTCAAGCTAAAATTTCATTCTTATTTTAAAGGTTGAGGGTTGATCGTTATTTTGAACATTTTATGGTGCAAAATCCGAATTGTTTGTACAATAGTTGTTATTAAAATATCCATATGAATTTGATGTGAAATTATATGGATTGTATTGGTTTTCACAACTATTGTAAAATTCTAGCAAATAAGGAAAATGGGACATTTTTAAGAAAACAGTTCCTTTTTTTAAAATTTTTGTAGATAGATAAAAGGAAATAAACATTCAAAAAGAAAGTTTTTTTTTCTACTTTTTTTTGGATTTTCTTTTAATGAAATGCTTAAATAAAAACGGAAAGAGATGATTTACAAATGGATTTTTTTATTTTTTCCATTTTTTATACAGATGCATAAACTTAATGCAACTATATGAATGAAAATGATCTATTTACAAATTTTCTAAAATTATACATTAACACTTTGATTAATTCAACAAAAGATTTCTTTACCAGGTAACAAACAGGAGTTGTCGATGCACGAAGAATCACCTTAGCAATGCAGCCGAAGGTTTAAGTTTCTTCATAGAAATAAGCGCTACAATATTTACCAATCATATTAATACTTATAAACGATATTGCTCTGTCGTAGTCTAGACGCCGAGAAATAATTAGATGGAAAGAAACCAATTTGTCAAAATATAATAATGTCCTTAGAAATATAAAAACAAAATAAGACGAATGCAAACCATAAAATAAATGTGAATTACCAATGCAACTATGAATAATTTTTTGTTTTCATTTTTTAAAATGCAAATGCCAGCAAATAATAATGTAAGAAAATAAAAAAAGAGTTAGAACACGATACCAGAGCAAGTAGAATTTTATTAAAAATATTTTAAGTTGTATTTTTTCTAGCTTAGCAAGCAAAGCAATCTTTAGCAAGTAAACCCTCCTTTACTTTTATTTGTGCAACCTAAAAAGATTTTTAGACAAGGATAAACAGAAATCAAAAATGATTTTTTTTATTTAAATGAAATAAGAATTAGGATAGATCGAAAGCAAAAGTACATGACTAACATTGCCTTTTTAAAATTACATACTAAATCCAAAAACAACACGATACAAACCAAGTAAACAAAAACTCAACAATTACTAAAATTCAGATCTAAGAGAATTCCCAGCAGAGTGCTTTGAATAAGGAGCAATTTGAAATCAAGCGGGACACCGTTCCAGCAGTGGGTGGGAGCCCGCTAGTGGATTCTCACTAAACGGTTTTAATAAGCCATAAACAGTTTTCAGAAAACCGTTTATGGGTTAAACTATTTTCAAAATATCATTTAAGAAAATAAAAAAGGGATTCTCACTAAATTGTTTTTAGAAACCCGTGTATGAATCCCCACTTAAAAACTCAAATAGGGATTCTTCCCATTTTCCATCGCTCCCCACCCTCATTCTCCCACTGCTGCAGCGCGAGCTCAGCCCTTTCTCCACCATTTTGCACCATCCTACCACTACTGGGAGTTCTCTAACAGCAAAGCGGTTTTTTTAAAGATAAAGATTAAAATAAAATGCACACTACTCAACATGAACTATTTATAAAAATTAAGTAAATACATTTATAACCTAATGAAATACCTGACTACCCGGTATCCAATTTCGCACGCGAAGTCCCTAATCAATACACTTAGCAACCAAAAATTCATTAAACCAAAAAAATCCCAAAATTCCAAATCAATCATCAATTTTTCGCAAATCAAATTATGGTTTTCAATTCTTGAAACTTGATAAGATAGCAGCGGAACTTCATAGGCCCAAGTCTCAATTTCTCGAAGTGGGTTTGAGATTTTTTTTCCGAGAGTGGTTTGGGGTGAATTAGGATGGTATTGATGTAATTTGTTGGTGTATGATCTGGGTGTGGGGTGTTTTTGGGTTTGGGTTGCTCCAGTGGCTAGGGTGGAGGCAGCTACTGGTGATGATGCGGTTTGAGATGATGCAAATTGGGTGGTGTGAATTTGGGAAGTCTTGGGATTTCCAACCGGCTGTGGACGTCGTGGGTTTTGGTTTTGATTTTAAAGGTTTGGAGAGAAGGCAATTCGTTATGTAGTTTAAATTATGGCGGTCAGTCTTGACTGTGAGGAGTGGAGTAGATGTTTACTATGGTTAACTGAGAGTTTTCTATGATGGTTTGCTGGTGAATTGAGGCAATGGTCTGTGATGCTCTAAACTGTAGGTGAAAGAAAGTGGAAAGATGATTATATGGCTTGCTAATGGAGAAGTTTTGTTGTTTAGGAGGTGAAAATGAGGAAGTTCAGTTGAAAAGGGGAACGACATTGTCGGGCAGTGGCTATTTTGTTTTCAAGGTTGTGGTTTGGTTTGTGAAGAGGATGGCGATCATTGCTATAGTAGGTTAGTGTTGAAGTGGATATTGTGTAGGCAATTTGTAGGAATGAGGTGTAGTTGTTGTCTTGGAGGAGTTATAGTATTGTCGGGTAAGAATGTTTGTAAGGAGTGGGTAGTGATGCCTGTGTTGGTCGTAGGGTAGTTAGCTGTTGTGGTGTGTATTGGTAGTTGAGGGGTGGAAGGGCTGTCGAAGGAGGGTTGGAGAGAAGTTGTGTAAAGTGAATATGTAGTGAGTTGTAGAGAAGTTAATGAAGGCAGGTTGGATGATAGGTGGAGGGGTTGATAGGTTGAACTGGGGAGATGAAATGATGGTCAAGCAGTGGTATGTTGATGGCGCTAGAGTGTTTAGGGTATTGGAGTGGACAGACTAGAGTTGAGTCATGATGATGATTGACATGTAGTTCAAGAGAAGTTTTTATGTGGATGGTGATTAGTTTGGTTTAGATTGTGGTATTTGTAGTGTTGGTAGTGATTGGGTGAAGGCAATTAAGTGAGGGGTATGGCAGGTCGATTGAGCTGTGATGTTGAACTGGAGGCCAGTGGTGTGTAGGGGATGGTTTCTGGCTACTATGTAATTGGAGGAAGGAGTATGTTAAATGGAAGAGGGTGGAAAAGAAAGGAATGAGATGTATTCAGTTCTAATGAAAGAGTAGTATACTCAGATGGCTTGTAAATGTAAAACTTGCAGTAAGAAATGTAACAAAAATACGTGAATTGGGAATTCTGGAAATTGCAATGGAATCTGTTTTCAATGAAATGCACAGGATGTCTCTTGTGCATGCAAGGAAAAATGTGAAGGCAAAGAAAACTAGAAGTTGGCAATGGACAAATAAGCAAGACAATGCAAATGCACACTATAAAAACCAAATTGTAAAACAGAGACTTGAGAAAATACTATGCAAAGCGGATTTTTTTTAAAGAAAATAAATGAAAAGAAATTTACACTAAATGAAAACAAAAGGACAAACATGCACAAAAAAACAAAACTCAAGTCATACAAAGCAAAGCAAAAATTTTTTAAGAAAGAGAAACAAAGAAAACACAAATAATAAATGCAAATGAACACAACAAACTAACAAGCTACAAAATCGAACAAGATTTTTTTTGGAAAGATGAAACAAAACAAAACAAACACATAAAAAACGCAAAATCAAACACAAGATAAAATGGAACAACACAAGATCAACATAAAAAAATGAACAAATAAATGCAAAAACACACAAAATGATCAAGAAAAATGGTCGAACACATTTTTTTTTTTTTTTTTTTGGTAAAACATAAACTTAAATAAAAAATAATTGTCTGAAGAGAAAAGTTAATGTTAACAAACTTTCCTCGGCAACGGCTTGTTTGTTGACCTAGATTTTCTATATATTAGAAATCTATTGCACAAATTATAAAATTAATTACAGTAAGCACACGATCGCAAAGAAAGAATTAATTTTAATTTCACTCAATCAAGTTAAACCTAAGTCGAGAGAGTGCTAGCTAACCAACTAAAAATTAACAACTACAAATGTGAATGAAAACTATGAGACTAAAATGATTATTTAGAAGCAAATCCACTTTCTAGATCACATAAATCAATAAAATGACATTATGATATCTCTTTTGGTCATTAGTGAATTTAATTGATATTTTTATCATAAGTATGATTTAATTGTGCTATTAATTAGATCAAAATAAACCATCAAGTTTCAACATACCCACTAAACTACTTATCAACTCTCATAAAAATAGACAATGAACATGAAAATAAAATCTATTTTAAAAACGATATATTAATTGAAACACCCCACCCTCCATTAAGGTCACTCACAAAGGGAAAGCCATTACTTTGGTGGAGGTTTGTAAGTAAAAGTCACAGATAAAACACAAGACAGATATAAACACATATATATAAGCAACGGAAAAACAAACAGACTTTTATTTCATAAATACGTGTTCGTACAAAACATTTCCGTAACTATCACATAATAACTTCCAAAACATTACATCATCATTTTTGTCTTGTTTATTAAATAAAGAAGCATAAATACATAATTAAAACTGCATAAATCCCCATAGAATGTGTCCAACAGCCATAGCCAAGGAAAGAGAGTCCAAACTGTACATCTACTATCTTGAAGCTTGTAAAGAGTCTGACTAAGCTGAGTTGTTTCCTCTCTATGGACCGGGGGAGGGGGGGGGGGGGGAACGGAAGAAAAGAAGACGAAAGAAAATATGGTCAGGCATAAAGCCTGGTAAGTCTAGTGACTCTTCAGTATGAGAATAAGAAAAAGGACATGATAGGTATAAACTGGAAATAGGAAAGTATAAACTAAGATAAAGCAGTTTGAATCAAATATACTATCGCACCCCACACTATATCTCTGCACCTACTTGCATTGTCTCAACTGGCACCCCATGATCAGGGTAAAGTTATCTCCTTTCTAAAGATCGGCTCCTACTCGCATAATCATCTGTATCTTACGATCCCCAAAGATTGTTGATACCTATGTTGGTCCCACCATGGGGTGTATCAAGTCCCATGGTGGCGGCCCGACACAATCCTTAGAATGCATAGGTTATACTACTGGTGCCCCCAGTGCCCTGTTTGTCTGCTCCGAAGTGTGTGCATGCCCGCACTCCGTTAGAACCCACACTGTTGCACCCACCTGCCATCGCTTTTGACCGCTTACAATCAGCCCAGTAATCGTGCCCCGCCCTGCTAGTTTCAGGGTACCATGATACTTAATTGGGTTACTACTGAAATGGGTCCCCGTTACTAGGGTTTTCTAGTCAAACATGTTAAGTGGTTAAGTGTCTGTATTTACCTAACCCCACCCATCAGTTTAATTTAACATGTTGAATTGGTTAAGTGTTTCAGTTAACTTAACCCTACCATCCTGACTTGTCTGTCCTTAGCTTTTTAAAGCACTGACCACTCACATTAGACAGGTATTGTTACGGTTACTGGATGTGCCGGTCGGTTCCGGGAAGGTTTACACCATAACTCAGTCTAACCTCGGGTCCTTATTGGGCTCAATGCTTAACCACCCACATTGGATAGGTATTGTTGTGACTCCTGGACAGCCGGGCGGGTCCGGGCAGGTTTACATCACAACTCAATGCAACCTCGTGTTAAGCGTACTCGTATTTTCTAAATTTACATATTTATCTTTATTACTTGTTATATGTAAATTTGCTAACAATTAAATGTTATGGCCCACTTTCCAAGTTTAACATTTTTGGCATAAGAATTTATACCATTCAAGTGCCACCAATTTTGGCATGTGACAAACATGCCAATTTTATATATTTTCACTAATTTATGTCAAGTTTCCTATAATTATCAATTTTCCCAACGTTACCCCGTCTAAGTATTAGGCTAACAATCTTAGCCTAATTTTACGTTCGCATGATTTTTAACATATAATATTAGGCTAAAAACTTAGCCTGATTTAGCGTACACAAAATTAGCATAAAGAAATTCATAAACATAAACATGACATAGGTGTAAACTTAGCATTATCAACATAGTCAATATGAACATCATAAGTGTGAACTTGCAAAATAGTCAACATGAATATCATAGGTATGAACTTGCAACATCAAGTTATATACATGTGAACTTGCATTGAAATAGGGATCTAACCAATTAGGTGTCACATGAATTAACATATGATTTAGTCAACATAAGCCTAAACATGTTTAGATCTAGGCATAACATCGAACATCACTAGTATATGACAAGAATAGGACATGTTCATAAAGTATGTATAATTTTATCTCATGTGTGAACTAGATCCAATCATATGTCCAACTACAACATGAAACATTTATTAAAGTGGATCTTGGCATGGATCCAATTATGGACTTTGCAACTTTTGTATAAACATATGAGCATATATATGAACTTAATCATTTAGGCATAGAGATTTTAGCATAAAGTACATACATGACATCTTAACTTGGACATATCACGTACAACTTATATAATCGCATAAACATATAGGTGTAGATTATAACATGAACTATAAAACTTGCATGTGATGTTGTTTTCATTTGAATGGATCCAACACCAAGTAAATTTAACCACAAACATTCCAACCATTCACAATACAATCATTTCAATACATAGATATGAATTAGCATCATCGATATACAATAGCACAATTCCACTTCCAATTTACATCGAATCAAGTCTTAATTTTTATTCACATGGGAAAAATCACTATACATACAACAAACGATGGTTTTATTTTATGATTTTCTAAGTTCTGAATTTGCAATGCTTTCTTTTGGGTAGACAAACGTTGATTGATTCTTATTTTACTTTAGTTTTCGCTCGTCTCTAAGCTTTTCTACAGGTGGAGGCTCCTCTCAGTTTTCTCCCGACGGCATGGCGGCTCCGTCTCTAATTTTTATGTGAATTTAGGTTGGAGACTTAAGTTGTTTATATAGAATTTCAGATTGATTTGAGACGTCAGATGATCATAGATGAATCTAGACCATTCACTTCGAGAGGATCCAACCAGAATGTGACAAATCAGCCCTAGTGACACAACCAAGCTCAGAAATTCGACCAGAAACCGACCAGGCCAGCCAGGGTCAAACCAGGTCGACTGGGCAGGTCGACCCTATGGTCGACCTGGTCACCCATGTCGACCCCCAGGTCGAACCCCTGGTCGACCTGGTGCCTGGGCGGGAATTTTCCCACCCAGCCCAGTTTGGGTCTGTTTTTCAAATTTCGAACTGAATTTGAATCGTTTGAATTTTAAATTGAATTCTGAAACTTCCGGAGGTCATAACTCCTTCCTACGGAGCCCGATTCACGCAAACTCGGACTCTATCTCAAGCAGAATTCCAAGACAAACGCAATGGCGTAACCCGTTTCCCTTAATTCTTTCATTTAGAATGAATTATACTTTAATTTGTTAATTTACAGTTGATAGAAAATTTCGGGGTGTTACATTCTCCCCTCCTTAAAGGATTTCGTCCTCGAAATCCTCAAGTTTGAAAGAACGTAAGTCCTAACATCCAATCGTCCATCTACTCAACCAACAAACACAGGCGTCCATTGTCCTTAAAAGACTTCTAATGCTTATGATTATATGCATAGTGTGTGTTTATGTCCTTATCTAATGCAAAAATTAGGCGGTCTACTGATTCAGTTGACCTCCTTAATGCGAATCATGTAAGTGTCATGAATCCATTATGTATGCAAAATTTTCCCCTACTCATAATTCTACATGAGTGCGCAACCATTCATACAAATGCGACATCTATATGACAACATATCAAGTTTCAACCACATACAAATATGAATACATATATGCATATGCAATATGAAGTGACTGAGCCGATCTAAAACCTAGGTTGTGTGTGTATATGCATACACAAGCAACCACTATCAACCACTTGCAGCCATCAACCATAACATGTTTCAAATACATGTTTACATCCAAAAGGGGTTTATACCTAAGGATAAAGGATAATATCGAGGAGATATACCTAAAAAGATAGATACAAGCACAACTTAAGGAAAAAGAGAGATCAAAGATGTACCCTCAAAAAGAAAAGGGTAGGTCGCGCATATTCTGTCCTCAGTTTCCTAGGTCGCTTCTTCCTCGGCGTCGCTCCATCGAACTTTGACAAGCTTGACTTCACGGTTGCGTAGCTTCTTGATTTTAGTTCTTACGATTCGAGTTGGAATTGTCCTCACAGTTACTTCGCGTTCCACTTCGGCTTCTTCTAGAATGCTTGGCTCCACCACTTCCGCAGATTCATGTAGACATTTTCGGAGATAAGAAACGTGAAAGATGTTGTGAATTCCGGCCAACCTTTCCGGTAGCTCTACTCTGTAAGCCATTTTCCTAATCTTCTCGAAGATAGGGAACGGTCCTACAAATCTTGGTGCTAGCTTTGCTGCGGATCCAAAGCGAACGATGTTCCTTAAAGGGGATACCTTAAGGAAAACCCTGTCCCCAACCTCAAACTCAAGGTCGGTCCTTCTTTTGTCTGCGTAAGATTTCTGTCTATCTTGGGCGGTCTTCATTCTCCTTCGTATCAAGTCCACTTTTTCTGAAGTCTCTCTAATCATGTCTGGCCCAAGTATAAGCTTATCAGTAGACTCCCACCAATAAGTTGGTGATCGACACGGTCTTCCATATAGAGCTTCGAAGGGCGCCATGTCGATGGTGGCTTGGTAGCTGTTGTTGTAGGCGAATTCCACTAAAGGAAGATGATCCTCCCATGTCCCTCTGAAGTCAAGAGCGCATAGTCTCAAAAGATCTTCTAATACTCTATTCACCCTTTCTGTCTGACCATCAGTTTGGGGGTGATAGGTCGTGCTCAAGCATAACTGTGTGCCTACAGCTTCTTGCAGACTCCGCCAAAATTCGCTCGTAAAGATGGGATCTCTGTCACTCAATATGCTGGAGGGTATTCCATGGAGTCGAACTATTTCCTTGAGATAAAGAGAAGCTAGAGACGAGGCAGTCCTTCTACTTTTGATAGGTATAAAGTGGGCTCTTTTAGTAAGCCTGTCCACTATTACCCAAATGCTAGTATTGCCCTTTCTTGACCTAGGCAACCCGTCAACGAAGTCCATTGAAATGCTATCCCACTTCCATTGCAGGACTTCTTGAGGATGAAGCAGTCCTCCAGGCTTCTTTTGTTCCTCCTTGACCTGTTGGCATGTCACGCACTTAGAAACGAAATCTGCCACATCTTTCTTCATGCCGTTCCAAAAGAAAACTCTCTTTACGTCCTTGTACATCTTGTCTCCACCTGGGTGTATTATCATCTTGGAATGATGTGCTTCCTCGAGAACCATCTTTACTAAATCCTTTGCTTGTGGGACGCATAGTCTTCCATCCCGTCTCAGCCAACCCTTATCATCGATGGAGTACCTATTGAGGTGATTGGAAGTTTCACCCCTAGTTAGTTTATCAATCACATCAACAAGCTGAGGGTCTTCACATTGTGCGGCCCCTATTGAGTCTAAAAGAGTAAGCCGTACTTCTAGTGATGCCAATATACCCAGTACAAAATCAGAGGAGGGCCTAAAGTCAAAACTGGCTGTATACTCCAAGCTTGGCCATTCTACAAAGAGAGGGCTTAAGGTCAGCTTCTTTCTGCTTAACGCGTCTGCTACTACGTTGCCTTTGCCAGGAGTATAGGAAATCTCAAAATCATACGAGGCAAGGAACTCCATCTACCTTTGCTGCCTCAAGTTAAGATCTTTCTGCGAGAAAAGATACTTCAACGATTTATGGTCAGTATATAATTTGAACTTCTCACCTAGGAGATAATGGCGCCAAGACTTAAGCGCAAATACGATGGCGGCTAACTCAAGATCGTGGGTTGGGTAGTTCTTTTCATGAACTTTCAATTGTCTTCCATCATAAGCTACTACCCTCCCTTCTTGCATCAGAACAACACCTTGCCCCATACCATAAGCATCCATATATACTGTGAACATCTTTCTTCCATCCGGCAAAGTCAGAACTGGGGCTGTTGTGAGAGCCCTTTTTAATCGTTGGAAAGCAAACTCGCAATCCAAATCCCAAGCAAACGCCAGATTCTTTCTTGTTAGCCTAGCGAGTGGAGCTGAGATTTTCGCGAAATCCCTAACGAACTTTTGGTAGAAACCGGCTAGCCCAAGAAAGCTTCAGACTTCGGTTTCATTTCTTGGTGTCTTCCAATCTTGCACAACCACCACTTTCGCGGGGTCCACAGCTAACCCCTCTTTGGACACTATATGTCCAAGAAGTCTTACTTCTCTCCAAAAGTGGCACTTGGAGAATTTGGCTTTTAGCTGATGAACTCGAAGAGTTTCCATGATCTCCTTCACATGCTAAGCATGTTCTTCCTCATTCTTTGAGAAGATCAAAATATCGTCTATGAAGACCACCATGAGCTTATTGAGGAATTCTCTGAACACCCTGCTCATTAGGTCCACGAAATAAGCGGGTGCGTTTGTCAAGCCGAAAGGCATGACAAGCCACTCGGAGAAACCATCTGGGGTTCTGAACGTCGTTTTATCAATACTGTCTTCAGTTACCCTTAGCTGATGGAACCCAGTAGCCAAATCAAGTTGGGAGAAGACCGACGCACCTACAAGCTGATCAAACAAATTGTCTATTCTGGGAAGCGGGTGTCTGTTCTTTTTAGTCAGCTTGTTTAGCTCCCTATAGTCCACACAAAGACGTAATGAACCATCTGCTTTGGTGGCGAACACCACTCGAGCACCCCATTCCTAGATACTCCTCCTTATAAACCCCTTCTTGAGAAGCTCCTTAACTTGCTTACTGAGTTCCTTTCTCTCTAACAGGTAAAGCTATGGGCTTTGCATTATCAACAATATATATGCGGAAGTCTATTTCCCGCTTCGGAGGTAAGCCTTTCACCTCTTCAAAGACATCCGGATATTCCCGGACCACTCTAACCGACTGCAAATTCTCAACAGAAGCGTCAAGCGACTCTAGATAACTAATCATAACAACATTCAAGGGATTACAAGAAATTTCTAGAGTGTTACCAAGCCGAGTCAAGAGTCTAACCACTCTTTTCTCACAATCAAGAATGGCACCATTACTGGATAACCAGTCCATGCCTAAGATCAGTCCATATCCTGAGAAGCCCAAAACAAAGGCACTACATCTAAATTCAACACTTAGAATAGAGATTTTCAAATCCAAGCAAACCATCGACAAATAAGCCAAGCCCCCAATTGGATTTGAAACAACCAAGGGATCTTCTACCATACTAGTGTCTAGGTGCAGAGATTCTACTAAAGCAGATGAAATAAAGGAGTGTGATGCACCCGAATCAAAGAGAGTACAAACTGGATGATTATAGAGATAAACTAAGCTTTCTACAGAAATATTTCTACCTAAGGTTCTCAAGGTAGGATTGAGAAGATAAGCAAGATAAAACAAAGCATCTAGGAGAAGAAGTTAAAGAGGTACCCCCAGAAGGTCCTGCTTGCGGGCCTTGCCCTTGCTTCTAAGGGCAGTTCTTGCTGATATATCCAGTATCACCACACTGAAAGAATGCTCCCATCTTCATCTTCTTCTTTCTACAATCCTGGACTATATGCCCAACAATGCCACAGAAATAACATTTCCTTTTCTCACGTGTCTTATTATTATTATTGTGGTCCTTTCCTCCTTGACTATTATCCGTCTTCTTGTTCTGCGATTCTTCCGCTTGCTGTTTCACGTAGAGGAGGAGGAGGAGTAAAAGCGTCTGTAGCTGGGGTGTAAGGTCCCCAGACATGCTGAAATGAAAAAGGAAAGAAAGATTCAAAACAAAAGGATAGAGAGATAGTGCATATGGCTTTGGGGAATTATGCCTTTTAAAAACAACGCTCTTTCCTTGAAAAAAAAATGCTTCTTTAAACTTCTCTTTTGAAAATAGTTTCAAAAACTTTTATCTAGTCTGGTAAATCTGTGTTCTGATACCAAGTGAAACACCCCACCTTCCATTAAGGTCACTCACAAAGGGAATGCCTTAACTTTGGTGGAGGTTTGTAAGTAAAAGTCACAGATAAAACACAAGACAGATATAAACACATATATATAAGAAGCAGAAAAACAAACAGACTTTTATTTCATAAATACGTGTTCATACAAAATATTTCCATAACTGTCACATAATAACTTCCAAAACATTACATCATCATTTCTGTCTTGGTTATTAAATAAAGAAGCATAAATACATAATTAAAACTGCATAAATCCCCATAGAATGTGTCCAACAGCAATAGCCAAGGAAAGAGAGTCCAAACCGCACATCTACTATCTTGAAGCTTGTAAAGAGTCTGACTAAGCTGAGTTGTTTCCTCCTTGTTGACCTGAGGGGAACGGAAGAAAAGAAGACGAAGGAAAATAGGGTCAGGCATAAAGCCTGGTAAGTCTAGTGACTCTTCAGTATGAGAATAAGAAAAAGGACATGATATGTATAAACTGGAAATAGGAAAGTATAAACTAAGATAAAGCAGTTTGAATCGAATATACTATCACACCCCACACTATATCTCTGCACATACTTGCATTGTCTCAACTGGCACCCCATGATCAGGGTGAAGTGATCCCCTTTCTAAAGATCGGCTCCTATTCGCATAATCATCTGTGTCTTACGGCCCCCAAAGATTGCAGATACCTATGCTGGTCCAACCATGAGGTGTATCAAGTCCCATGGTGGCGGCCCGACACAATCCTTAGAATGCATAGGTTATACTACTGGTGCCCCCAGTGCCCTGTTTGTCTGCTCCGAAGTGTGTGCACGCCCACACTCTGTTAGAACCCACACTGTTCCACCCACCGCCGCCGCTTTTGACCACTTACAATCAGCCCAGTAATTGTGCCCTACCCTGCCTAGTTTCAGGGTACCATGATACCAAATTGGGTTACTGCAGAAATGGGTCCCCATTACTAGGGTTTTCTAGTCAAACACGTTAAGTGGTTAAGTGTCTGTATTTACCTAATCCCACCCATCAGTTTAATTTTACATGTTGAATTGGTTAAGTGTTTTAGTTAACTTAACCCTACCATCCTGACTTGTCTGTCCTTAGCTTTTTAAAGCACCGACCACTCACATTAGACAGGTATTGTTATGGTTACTGGATGTGCCACTCGGTTATGGGAAGGTTTACACCGTAACTCAGTCTAACCTCAGGTCCTTATTGGGCTTAATGCTTAACCACCCACATTGGATAAGTATTGTTGTGACTACTGGACAGCCGGGTGGGTCCGGGCAGGTTTACATCACAACTCAATCCAACCTCGTGTTAAGCATACTTGTATTTTCTAAATTTACATATTTGTCTTTATTACTTGTTATATGTAAATTTGCTAACAATTTAATGTTATGGCCCACTTTACAAGTTTAACATTTTTGGCATAAGAATTTATACCATTCAAGTGCCACCAATTTTGGCATGTGACAAACATGCCAATTTCATATATTTTCACCAATTTATGTCAAGTTTCCAATAATTACCAATTTTCCCAACGTTACCCCGTCTAAGTATTAGGCTAACAATCTTAGCCTAATTTTACGTTCGCATGATTTTTAACATATAATATTAGGCTAAAAACTTTGTCTAATTTAGCGTACACAAAATTGGCATAAAGAAATTCATAAACATAAACATGACATAGGTGTAAATTTGGCATTATCGACATAGTCAATATGAACATCATAGGTGTGAACTTGCAAAATAGTCAACATGAATATCATAGGTATGAACTTGCAACATCAAGTTATATACATGTGAACTTGCATTGAAATAGGGATCTAACCAAATAGGTGTCACATGAATTAACATATGATTTAGTCAACATAAGCCTAAACATGTTTAGATCTAGGCATAACATCGAACATCACTAGCATATGACAAGAATAGGATATGCTCATAAAGTATGTATAATTTTATCTCATGTGTGAACTAGATCCAATCATATGTCCAACTACAACATGAAACGTGTATTAAAGTGGATCTTGGCATGGATCCAATTATGGACTTTGCAACTTTTGTATAAACATATGAGCATGTATATGAACTTAATCATTTAGGCATAGAGATTTTAGCATAAAGTACATACATGAGATCTTAACTTGGACATATCACATACAACTTATATAATCACATAAACATATAGGTGTAGATTACAACATGAACTATACAACTTGCATGTGATGTTGTTTTCATTTGAATGGATCCAACACCAAGTAAATTTAACCACAAACATTCCAACCATTCACAATACAATCATTTCAATACATAGATATTAATTAACATCATCGATATACAATAGCACAATTCCACTTCCAATTTACATCGAATCAAGTCTTAATTTTTATTCACATCGGAAAAATCACTATACTTACAACAAACGACGGTCTTGTTTTCTGATTTTCTGAGTTCTGAATATGCAATGCTTTCCTTTGGGTAGACAAACGTTGATTGATTCTTATTTTACTTTAGTTTTCGCTCGTCTCTAAGCTTTTCTACAAGTGGAGGCTCCTCTCAGTTTTCTCCCGACGGCATGGCGGCTCCGTCTCTAATTTTTATGTGAATTTAGATTGGAGACTTAAGTTGTTTATATAGAATTTCAGATTGATTTGAGCTGTCAGATGATCATAGATGAATCTAGACCATTCACTTCGAGAGGAGCCAACCATAATGTGACAAATTAGCCCTAGTGACACAACCAAGTTCAGAAATTCGACCAGAAACCGACCAGGCCAGCCAGGGCCAAACCAGGTCGACTGGGCCGGTCGACCCCCAGGTCGATCCCCAGGTCGACCCTATGGTAGGTAAATGCTTTTTTTTCTCCTGAAGTTGTCTGAATTATTCGTAATAAAATATTAGCTATGATTGAGGAGGTCTTATCAATAAAATTTCCATTTATCCGAGACCTAGGCATAATTAGTAATCCATTCTATAATTCTTCTCACTACCCTCTCGGGGAAAATGATCCCACAAAAAGGAATTGTAGAGTACAAAATAACATAAAAACAAAAACATTCTTGTGTACCTTCTGTTCAAATTTTACCTTTTTTCGACAAAGAAAGATGGGAGACTTTTGAATCAGATTGAATTTTATAAAATATCAATTTACCTGGTCACCGAGGTCGACCCCCAGGTCGACCCCTTGGTCGACCTGGTGCCTGGGCGGGAATTTTCCCGCCCAGCCTAGTTTGGGTCTGTTTTTCAAATTTCAAACTGAATTTGAACCGTTTGAATTTTAAAATGAATTCTGAAACTTCCGGAGGTCATAACTCCCTCCTACGGAGTCCGATTCACGCGAACTCGGATTCTATCTCATGCAGAATTCTGAGACGAACGCAATGGCGTAACCCGTTTCCCTTAATTATTTCATTTAGAATTAATTATACTTTAATTTGTTAATTTACAGTTAACAATGAAATTTCGGGGTGTTACATTAATTATTGATTAGAAATATAGATCGTCAAAATTTGACTTTATCATTCACATCATTACCAACATCATATATAGATTAAGAGGTAATTTGTGCTTTGTTTGTCTAAACATATCCTATTTGGTGTCAATAACATAGGATATCAAACTCAAAGCCAAAATTAAAAAATTTAGTCACTTTAATGATTTTGATGAAGCAAAAAAAAGATCAAAATTATCAAAATATTGAATCAACATAATTAAGAGAGTTTCATTACACCTAAATTGAAAGGGGCTTAGCCTTTCAAACTTGTTATCGTGTCAACAAATGTATCATTCAACATGACACAAAAACAAAAGGAAAATGCATGCTAAATGAGATAAAAAGAGAGATAATTAACAAGCATAAACTAAATATAATCTACTTGCATGAAATTAAACTACACTAGTCTATTACTTGAAATATAAAACATGATCTTGTTGTTGCTGATGTGGATTCATCAGAATATCACATTTCAAAATCGTACTCATCTATTAATCGCTGTTTTCCTTTTAACAAAACCGAAACTGAAATCACGTGAATTCAATGCCCCATCTTCTCCATTCGCATGCTCTAACTACACACTTTTACACTACACCGATTCTTCTTCCATTATCTTGCCCTTCTTTCGAATTTTGTTATTCCATTTTCGCTTAATGCATCTCTAGCGATTGCTCCAAAATCGTAAGGAGCAACCCAAATAAAATGCCACAAACCCTACGTCTTCAGCAGTGAGTGGGGGTTTGAGTAGCCATTTTTTTAAAAAAAATTACCTACGATACATACAGTTATCATTTTACCGTTTATCCTATATACGGTTTTCACTTAGCCGTTTACAGGATTATCTTTATAATAGGACTAGCATTTGGTAGCTGGCATCTTACTTTGTCCTCATCTTCCCCCTATTTACAAAATCATGCTCTTTCATTAAATTTATCAAACTCTCAACAAATTTTGTTCTAATCAAAGCATCCAGTTTTCATTCGGCAGCTAGTATCTTACTGCAGCTGCTTCAAATCTACATAGAGCCGAATAATTCTAT
The DNA here is from genome assembly GCA_030737875.1 of Allium sativum. Classification (NCBI taxonomy): domain Eukaryota; kingdom Viridiplantae; phylum Streptophyta; class Magnoliopsida; order Asparagales; family Amaryllidaceae; genus Allium; species Allium sativum. The sequence continues at coordinate 5,536,613 of CM060926.1, read as the reverse complement.
CTATGATTAACGCGGAATTCCAACACAAATTCGAAATTGAAGACACTGATAATAATGATGAAAGGTACGTAAGTTTAGGTACCTGAATAAGAAATAGAGCGATAGATTATTCTTCGATCGTTGCAAAAAATAACGGGATTGAAAATTCTGTTTAAATCAAAATCGGAGTTTAGAACGCTGTTTACAAACCCATGCTTTAAGTTAAAAATGGGAAGTATCACCCATTTGAATTGCCTCCCCACGCACGAATTCACGCTGGTGGAGCATGGGGAGAACAATTCAATTGGGGCAACGCCCCATTTGAGCATCTCTAGCCAATGCTTGAGATGGTGTTACTGCCTTATCTTCATCATCATTAATTTCGGTTTTAGTTTCTTTCCCATTTTCATTGGAAGAGATTTGCTACAACACCCAAAAGTATTTTAGTCATTTTGTGCGGATCAAGATTCATACGGCTGTCATGTAATTCAGGGTGGAGTAAATAAAACAGACGTGGAAGATCCAACATCAGGCATTCATTCCGCAAAAAATGACAAATGCAAATCCGGTCCAAATAGCATTTTGGTCGTTGGAATCAATCCAACAAAACTGATGACTGTAGCATGCTTAGCCACTGGTTATCGATCAACCAACGATCGCAGGATTTCATCACTGTCGATGCCTCCTTTATCGTATAAAGTGTGAGGTATACTCTAATTAACCTACCTACTTCTCCTATGATTTCTCAGCCAGCTTTTTTCCAAAATAATTTATCTGTCCATTCCTTTAACAACTATGGCATAATTTTCAAGGTGACTGACCATTGTTGTATTACCTCCTAATAACTTCCCCTAGTAACACCTTTCAAGTACATTTATAGCTATATGAATGTATTACACCATTGCTCTTCGACGCCTTCCTGGTATGTTATTCTTCCTTGGTCTTACCTTTTTTCCTGTGCTTTCAAAAAGGGTGTTATTATTTGCACCCCTCTTTCCACTTTTGGCCACGACACCCCATTTGGCCATTCACCACCGAACAGGATTTTGAAAAAAAAAAGAACTGTCTGGCGGCCGTCGATAACCGAACAACGTAAAAGTTGTTCAGCTGTTCAGCATCAAACATATTTTTGTGGTGGCCGGAAGTGGAAATTGGGGTATCAATAGTCACTCCCTTCAAAAATATGTGTATGTGTTTCTTTTTCTCGTATTTACTTCGTGCAAGTCACCATAATAATTTTGTATATGTGTTTCTTTTTATCCTATTTGCTTTGTGCAAATAAACATGATAAATTGATTTCATTAGGAGTTATCTTCATAATTTGGGAGTTAGACTCCTATGTTCATTTCGTAGCCTTAAGGTCAAATTTTAGATTTGGGTCCTTTAACATATCTAATAAAATAGTGGTTGTTGAAAATAATTTATGCTTGATATTTTATGTGTTCAACTGAGATATATCACTTATTATTTCAGACTTGAAGTTGACTGTTAGTTATTGGAGCAATATGTTTTTCGACAACCTCAGCTTTGTCCCCATGATATCTTATCCTATTATGGTAAGTACGAACTTCCAACCTAAGTATATGCTCATCTCTCATTTCTTGTTTTCAGTTTGTATGATCGTTCGGGTATATATTGGTAAATGGCTATTGTTTTTTCATACACAAGTCAATTATGTTGTTTTCCTCTTCATTCAAAACCAAAAGTGTAACATCCCGTATTTTTACGGTATAATAACTAATTTATTTAATTATTTAAATAGTGTTTCAGAGAATTAAATGGTTTTTTAATTAAATAATATTGAATATTTAATTAACATAAATAATAGAATAATATACTAAATTCTGAAATAGTCGGAAATAGTAGAATTCACAATATTGTGTCAATTGGATTATTTATAATATTTAATTTAGTTCAGAATTAATTTATAATAAATAATTTATTTATAAATGTAATTTGAACGTATAAATTATATTATAATTATAATCGAGCTTGAAATGGACCGGAAGCTCGTAATTTGGTGATTCAAACTTTAAACGAATATACACAATCTGTTTTAAATCGAATTTCTGTGAAACTAGAAACGTTCAGAGATGGTGAACTATATTTTTCTAATGGAAGAGAAAAATCGGGATTTCGTCGTATAGATTTTGATTTATGATCAAATCAAATTTTCAGATAGTCGCTATGAAATTCCTTTATAATGTATAACGATTTATTTATATTTTAAATGGATTTTTAATATAAATTGAATACTGATTTAATTTGGATTTGAAATGTCGAGTTATAAATTCAGATAGGAATATTCTGGAGTTATATGATATTGTATATGGATATATATACGATAATACTAATTTATTTATATTAAATTAAATTGTTTTTAAATATATTAATATTTATATGGGTTTACTTAGTGCTTTAAAAATAGCCATTTTTGCAAACGACCTCCGTTTTCGACGAAACTAATTTTATTAGATCCGGAATATTAAATCATTATGGAGTTCAATTTCCGTGATTTTTGGTGTAAGTATGTGGTCGTGCGGGATTCTAATGTAAAATAGTCGATAGTTTGACTTTAGAAATACGCTGAGTGAGCAAACGGACTTAGAATTCGATGAAACAAGTTTCTTTGGGTCCGTAATATCGAATTGTAGCTGCGTATCCATTTTCGTGATTTTTGGATATCATGTGTGACCATACGTACGGATTTTTAGAAGACAAACACAAGTAACATCAACAATATAAATTGATATTAAAATATTCAAAGCTTCCCTGGTAAGCTACCATTACCCTATATATACCCTCTTAAAATCCCTAAACCTAAATTTCATTTGTACAGTCAACGAAATGTTGAGCCGCCACTAGGAAGAATTTGAACAGTGAGAAACATGAGTTTTAAAATCAAAGGAAATTCAAATCAATTCCTGTAAATCTCGGAACACCTATATTTGGATTCATCGAGTATCCCTCTTCAAATTAGTATAGTTTTTGAGGCATTCGAATCAGCTTTTATTCGCTGCCATGTATATGCATTGGTTAGGGTTCATGTCAGTGATAAGGTGCGGTACATGAATTCAAGGTGATTTTTGGAACACGGATGTGATTTAGAGTCTCGTATGAATTTCTGATCAAGATCGATGCCGAAGGAGTTCGGTGATACTATGTGTCGAGGAGATAGATAATGCATTTGGAATGGCTAGTGCGAGTTGGATCATATTCATATGACGTGAAAGAGGAATAAAGGAGAACAATTGTGGTATTATTGTTTTAAATTCTAGTCAAGAGAAGCGGAAGTTTGGATCAAAGAAGATCAACGCGATGGCCATTGAGGGAGCTGGAAATGACGTAGTATGTAATGGCCCGCAAATGCGTACTATCTGAGTTGACTAATAACATCACACGTCCAACCCAAATTGCACAGAAATAAGAATCATTATTAGAAAGAAGTTAGAGGATGAGAAATAGAAAGAACTATTAGAATAGAAGAAAATGAAGATCACAACTCACAGCGGAACGAATAAAATATATTATATAATATAACTTTTGAAATACAAAATTTTCACTGTATAACATACAGTTATCAGAGTACAACACTTACAACACAATGGAAATAAAATATTATATATCTGACACTGAAGCCTCCTGCTCCAAGCTCCTCCAAGTGAATCTGTAAAATCCCGACTACTTGACTACCCATACAAATTTGGGCACCCAAGAGTTTAGGGAAAACAAACAAAATAAACTCTCGGTCAGTCATGGGACTGGTGTGAGTAAACTCCAACCATTTGTTTAACTTTCAAAATCCTTTCAAAGAAATGATAATCGTAAGACCGATCCACACATAAACACGGATGGTTTTTACCTTACGATAACCCAAAATATTTTTGATATCAAATCTAGTGATATTATAATAATGTCTACATCAAATAAATAGAATCTAGCGGAACGCTTGCATCTCACGCTCCATATACATAGTATAAAATCAAAAACTTCATGGCGCTTACTGGAGATTGGATTTCCAACATGACAAGGTATGGAACCACCTTATGATAGTGTATCTCTAGAGGGGAATACACTGGGTTCAACAAGAACGTCTTGCAACCCGGCCCACACATGACTGACCACTCATTTCGCTTGAGTGTATCGAATGTATATCACCAACGGTTGGGATCAGCAATTGCTTCCTGAATGGGACAACATCGAATAGAATAAGAAATTAAATGAATCTCTAGACAGGTGATTATACACTCTAATGGAAGCGACCCACATAGCCATGTTGCTTGCCCGATTTTTATCATTTCCCGGTTGTTGAGGCCTGAGGCTACGATTACTTATCATTCATTGATAGTACAATCACTTTGAATGCCACATTGTCAGATCCGTTAATCACTAATTGATTTGCATAAATATATTCCGGATATTATGCCAAGGGAATAAATCCGTTGCCACCATATATATTTGTACAGATCAACATATTCGATCATTGGAAATACTATGTCAGACATTCGTCCATATACATTCGTTCTGGGACTGAACGAAACCGAAGGCACAATTTCTATTAATAGAAAAAGTCCTTGCACTTTACTCCATCTTCGATTGTCTCCATATAATCTGGTTCATAACGCTACTACCAAAATGGAGTGGTTCTCGGATAATAATCCAACCGGTCTCTCCATATTGACAACGATATTGGCAAACACTTTGATAGTCGGATATTTAACTATCGAAGAAAAATAAACAAACATTCCATTCATCCATAACATCAATCTATCACTAGCCTGTTAATTAATATTTCATTAATTAATTTATTTCTCCATTCCCTAATCAATATTTTCGGTGATCTTGTTGGACTCTTAAGCTATTTGGAGAACATTTCCATATATCACCTTCTTTTATTTTCTATACTTAGAAAATATATTCTATTTGCATTTGAAAACAATTTCAATCACTTATCTCTTTCCTGACTCAGTTATTTTCATACTTAGGAAATATTTATGATATACTTCCAAAATACGACTTATCTGGGTTAAAACGATTGTTGTGTAAAACATTGTTACAAACTACACAAAATACCGCATTCGACTATCCCTTATTCAAACATTTCTCTTCGAGATTGGTTCTTGCTATTTATCGGTCAAAAATTAAATTAATCAAGTTGGGGTATAATTACCTCTCAGACCTTGACTGAAAACATCATTAACTTCAAAACAGACAAAACCACTTCTCCTCTAATAATCAACATCATAAAACTAATTATTAATTTTTACCTGTATACGCTTCTCTTTTCTAATTTTACCATATTTGGTTATAGATTTTCTATTTGTTTATAATATTCTATTATAATTTCGTTTCCTTATCGAATTCTATATATATATCGATACATTGATTTCTAACTATCAAAATTTCTTAAAAATATTCTAACTCCCTAAATTTCCATAAAATTTTGCCATAACCTCCTTTGTACCAGGAGAATCCGGAAAATCCCCAAACCGCCACACAGGCCTCTCCAATCAAAAAGAAAAAGAAAAAAGCCAAATGGCTTGCCGATTCGGCGCATAAAACCTCATATGGAATTTAAACGTGTACCTTTTTGTCGGGCACATAAATTAAAATCTTCATATACTTCATATGCTTCATTCCGTACCTGTCTAATCTATGTTCACCTGTTTCCCAATTTTTCCCAACTCAATCCGGTCATTTTAACTCAATTAGCTAATTTGCCCATTTCACTTTTATTTGAACATATTATGTTCGTATATATTTTTAATTCGCTTATAAACAAGTCGAATCTCATTTCCAACTAAAGTTTCCTTTTCGATTTCGAATAAAATTTCTCAAACCACCTTTACTTATTCAAAGCCCAATTTCTTATCAAATTTCGGTTTACTAATTATTATTCAAATTAGTTAGTTCTATTCAATAATTTAAAATACGATTTTTTTTGTTCCAAAAATCATTTCATTACACCACTTGATTTGTATTTATTTTACAAATCAAGTCTAGATTTTTCTAATGGAAATTCGGATTTTATTTACTTAAAATCCCTTTGTTTATTTAAATAAACCGTTATTGGTTTTATAATGGTTCTGGCGCTGTTTTTCTGAAAATATGATTTTGACATAACTCAAAATCTATTAGATGAAATCCTTATTTTTCTCTTTCATTAGAAAACTATTATCAAATCGGTCCTGACAATTCTTGTTTCAAAGAATTCCGACTTCAATTGAGTTCTGTATACTCAATTGAAGTTTGAAATTCCAATTCACGAACTACCGCGCTGTGGCGAGTTCGTTTTAATTATATTTATATATATAAACCTTTAAAACTTCGTTTATAATAAATTCAACTCCATTCTGATATATTTTCAATATATATTTCAAATCAGTTTCCCAATCCAACATAATATTTTCGTTTATCTATAATTGTCGATTTTTCCTTACTCGGTAATATATTTATTTATACTTCGATCTTCTACATTCAAATTCCATTTCAATTCTATTTAAATTTCCTATATTCAATTTCCATTTCAACTTTATTTGAATTCTATATTCAAATTCCCCTTCCAAATCTATTTGGATTCTATATTGAAATTCTTTTCAAATTCTATTTCAAATTCCCTATATTCAAACTCCATTTGAATTTCTATATTCAAATTCTATATTTAAATTTTCTTTATTCAAATTCCATTTCACTTTCTATATTCAAATTATATATTTGAATTTCCTTTATATTTTCTATATTTAAATTTTATATTTGAATTCCATTTTAATTTCTATATTTTTGAAATTTCTATTTCAAATTCTCATTTTTGAATTCATATTTGAATTTAAACATTTAAATTATCAATGATAAGTTTCCAATTTTCTTCATAACATCATCTAATTTACTTGTTTATATTTTTAAACAAGTCTTGGTTTCAAATTCATTTTTGAAATTAAATTCCATTTTGGAAAAATAAATTTCCCCTTTTGTAAATTCACACTTGTGTTTATATTTTCCCGAACTATCCAAATGATAATTCTTTTCATTCCCTTTATAAACTTCGTTTATAAATGAACTACTTGTTTTAATTATTTAAAAACAAGTTAATATTTCTATTCTATTCGAATTTCAAATTTTATTCTAGAAAAGAAATAGAATTTCCTTTTAAATCTCAAATATCATTTTCGTGATATTTTTAAATATCAACCATTTAGCCCCAGTGATATTTAACAGTCAAACCACTCAATTATCAATCAACACATCATATACGATAATTTAGGTGAAAACAAACAAATAATAATATTTTTGAGGAATCCAGTTAGATTCCTCCAACCTATTCTCTTGCATCCACATACGTTAGTCACATAAATAATACACATCCTGCTTCGAGGCAGGATATCGCGGTTTAGAAGGTCATCCACTATCATAGCGTGGGGCGTATAGGGTCATCTGCTAACGATACTGCGGGCATCCGCTAATAGTACTACGGGGATCCAAACAATCACCAATTATATATATAATAGCCACAAACACCAATCCTACATAACAAATATATTTTTAACAGCCAAATAATATTTATATGCAACCAAACAACCATCAATTATTTTTAATGACTAAAAATAATTCAAAATAAATAAATTGAGTGAGATTTACTCATCAGGGTTTTTATTTGCTGAATATCTGATTTAGATTAAGTCGAATATCATTCGATTTAAATTAAATTCCAGTCAACGCAGATTGACTCAAAATGAGCTCCATATTAAGATCTGCAATGATGAATTCTATTTTATGACTTTACTACTTTGTATAAATTCAGTACATTGCAATATACGATTTACTTATTTTTATATATATAAATATTAACAAATCTAACTAAATTAATTATTAAATTCATACCTTAATCCATGTTGTTATATCGCTTTACTCGTTTAAAAATCTCCAACGTCTTTTCTTGTTCATTACATGACCCTGACTGAATCTAACAACCCTCTCCATCACACCTGAGTATCAGCATCCTTGATATCTGCCCCGAACTCCCGCATCACCATGGTGCTTTACCAATCCTAACTCCACCTCCCTTATAACTTTCAGACATCACCTAAAAAAAAGTATGATGCCCAGAAAATCACGTTTTGGGTTTTCTTGTTTGGAAATAAATGGAGCGATCTTAATATCTGCAATTTCCAAATCGAAATTTCAGAAAGGAGAAAAAAAACCCAATACCAAAGTATCGAACGACGCCAATCCACAAATCACCATTTGTGACTTACCAGTTTTCTTCCATCCTTGTGAGTGCAAACCTTACTTCGATCCTTGCTACCATCGTGCTTCAGAAGGCTCGCGATGACACTGTTCGAACCATCTAGTTTTGTTGAGATTGAGCCTTCCCTTCCATCGCGACTGCCATTTCTGCACCTCTAGCATCCACTGCTAATTAAAATCCACCTAAATCCTTCATTCAAAAACTCAATTTTTCTAACACTGCTTTGAAGCCTGCGCACCTTTCTAAATCACGACGCGGCTTGCCCTAAACCATATCGGATATGTTGAGCTTCTCGCGACCGATAAAGCAATGCGATTTTCATTTCTTTCTTCTTCTTTTTCCATCGACAGATTTGGATTTGAAGGATTTAAGAAATGAGGCTGATTTCTTTCTGTATATGGATAAAAGAAATTCGAATGGGTATCGGTTGGTTTGGATTTGAGATAAAGTCTTTCAATTTTAAATTCTGAGAGGAACGACTTTGTTATATTTCAATTCAAAGTGGAAATGGAATTGGGTTTTTAATCCCTTTGATTTATATAAGGGGAAGAGAGGGCAATGGTATATCTGGTATTTAATGTACGTTTTGCTTAAGCAAGAAAGAAAGAGGACAACGTACGAAGTAGGTCAGCTTAGTAGATGTGTATTTATTTTTGATTTAATTTTGTATTTAATACGATTTGATATAAAGGGATTTTTATTCTTTTTAGAACGGATTCTGATTTGATTTGTTTTTAATTTGATTAGATTTAAAGATATTTTTATTTCTTTTTCGATCTTATCTATTAAAATATCTTAGGGTTCACACACGAACCACTATTTTAACGTAACCACTGTCGTTTAAATGTTATAACGCTATTCTGAACTGAACAATATATATTCTGAAATTTAATTTGAACATATATACCATATTGAAATAATATAATATAATTTAAATTCAGAATAAATCATTTTCTAGATAATAAATTATTATTATCGTTTTTAATTCAAATAAAATTCATATAAATCATTTTAACTCTAGTTTAAAATTTGAATTTAATTAAATTCAGATCCTCGTATTATTATAATTATTTCATATTAAATAATTATATATATATATATATATATTCAAAATAAAATCATATATCGATTTATATTATTAATCACAATATTTAAAACCATATTAAATATTTAAACCAAATTGTTCGAAAATCCAGGTCGTTACATTCTTCCCCCCTGAAAAGGATTTCGTCCCCGAAATTACTTAGTTAGGAAAATGCTACAAGCCCATTAACTCTTTCAAAATTCACTTATGTTCAAACTCTACACTTTATATTTCAACAAATTTAGTTCTACCAAAACTTTTGGTTCTTGTTTATATTACACACCGTATATGCTCATATTCAATTAATCTGAATGATATACAATCAATTCATATTCCATTCAAATTGATTCTGATCAATTTTTTTACTTCGATTTATTTAACTTTCTTAAGTTTTAAATTCCAGAATTCAAATACCCGGGTTTTTATTTCAAATCCTTTGAAATAACATAAGTATATACCTATATTTATAAACATTTCAAATTCAAAACATTTGAAATTTCAAACCCACGTGTTTCCTTTCAAACAAATTTCCATCAAAACTTTTCTAAAGTAGCAATCCATCACTTGGAAACTTGAAAATGAACACTGATGATGCTGCAGTCATCATTAGAATTATTTCCCAGCCACTGAGGTGAGTTCACTGCTTTACCACTTTCAAAATCCATTTAAAATGTTTTCTATTCAAAATCCTTTTAAAACAAAGTTATATTATTCTAATATACTTCAGAAAATATTTTCCAACTTCCCAGGATTTTAAATTCCAATTTACGGTTTGAATTTAACTCCAGTTTATCTCATTTGTAAATTATCCATATACAGTTTCTATTTGGTTATATATAACCATTTTAATTTTTATAAACTCGTTGGATTATAATCAACCAACACATCCATATCTTATAATAATTTCCAAAAATAATAATTCTTTCTATGTCAAAATATAGTTTTGGGTAAAATTATTTTATTTACCTATTTTAAAACCATATTATGTCGTATCTTCTGTTCAAGTGTTCAGAAATTCCTATCGACTTCATGGGGTCCAACAATTCGACCAGAATTCATAAACCACCCAACAAACTAGCCAACACAATATAAAATAGTTTTTATGTCAATTTACAAATACGCTCTCTCGTATTTATACATATACACCCAACTCATTTTAGGGTACTACTGACCCTATCTCTAATGAGCACACCCCCACCAATGCTTAGGTGTTCGCTCAATCTAAGCTCTGATACCAACTGTAATGGCCCGCAAATCCGTACTATCTGAGTTGACTAATAGCATCACACATCCAACCCAAATTGCACAGAAATACGAATCATTATTAGAAAGAAGTTAGAGGACGAGAAATAGAAAGAAAGAACTATTAGAATAGAAGAAAACGAAGATCATAACTCATAGCGGAACGAATAAAATATATTATATAATATAACTTTTGAAATACAAAATTTTCACTGTATAACATATAGTTATCAGAGTACAACACTTACAACACAGCGAAAATAAAATATTATATATTTGACACTTAAGCCTCCTGCTCCAAGCTCCTCCAAGTGAATCTGTAAAATCCCGAATACTTGACTGCCCGTACAAATTTGGGCACCCAAGAGTTTAGGGAAAACAAACAAAATAAACTCTGGGTCAGTCATGAGACTGGTGTGAGTAAACTCCAACCATTTGTTTAACTTCCAAAATCCTTTTGAAGAAATGATAATCGTTAGACCGATCCACACATAAACACGGATGGTTTTTACCTTACGATAACCCAAAATATTTTTGATATCAAATCCAGTGATATTATAATAAAATCTACATCAAATAAATAGAATCTAGTGAAACACTTGCATCTCGTGCTCCACATACATAGTATAAAATCAAAAACCGCGTAGCGCTTATTGGAGATTGGATTTCCAACATGACAAGGTGTGGAACCACCTTCTGATAGTGTATTTCTAGAGGGGAATACCCTGGGTTCAACAAGAACGTCTTGCAACCCGGTCCACACGTGACAGACCACTCATTTCGCTTGAGTGTATCGAATGTATATCACCAACGGTTGGGACCAGCAACCATTTCCCGAATGGGACAACATCAAATAGAGTAAGAAATTAAATGAATCTCTAGATAGGTGATTATACAACCTAATGGGAGAGAGACCCACATAGCCATGCTGCCTACCCGATTTTTGTCATTTCCCGGTTGTTGAGGCCTGAGGCTACGATTACTTATCATTCATTGATAGTACAATCACTTTGAATGCCACATTGTCAGATCCGTTAATCACTAATTGATTTGCATAAATATATTCTGGATATTATGCTAAGGGAATAAATCCATTGCCACCATATATATTTGTACAGATCAACATATTCGATCATTGGAAATACTTTGTCAGACATTCGTCCATATACATTCATTCTGGGACTGAACGAAACCGAAGGCACAATTTCTATTAATAAAAAGTCCTTGCACTTTACTCCGTCTTCAATTATCTCCATATAATCTGATTCGCAACGTTACTGCCAATACGGAGTGGTTCTCGGATAATAACCCAATCGGTCTCTCCATATTGACAACGAATTTGGCAAAAACTTCGATAGTCGGTTATTTAACTATCGAAGAAAAATAAGCAAACATTCCATTCATCCATAACATCAATCTATCACTAGCCTGTTAATTAATATTTCATTAATTAATTCATTTCTCCATTTCCTGATCAATATTTGTTTACACAATATTTTCGGTGATCTTGTTGGACTCTTACGCTATTTGGAAAACATTTCCCTATATCACCTTCTTTTATTTTCTATACTTAGAAAATATATTCTATTTGCAATTGAAAACAATTTCAATCACTTATCTCTTTCCCGACTCGGTTATTTTTATACTTAGGAAATTTTTATGATATATTTCCAAAATTCCACTTACCTGGGTTAAAACGACTATTGTGTAAAACATCGTTACAAACAACCCAAAATACCGCATTCGACTCTCCCTTATTCAAACATTTCTCTTCGAGATTTGATCTTGCTATTTATCGGTCAAAAATGAAATTAATCAAGTTGGGGTATAATTACCTCTCAGACGTTGACTGAAAACATTATTAACTTCAAAATAGACAAAACCACTTCTCCTCGAATAATCAACATCATAAAACTAATTATTCATTTTTACCTGTATACGCTTCTCTTTTCTAATTTTACCAGATTTGGTTATAGATTTTCTACTTGTTTATAATATTCTATTTTAATTCGTTTCCTTATCGAATTCTATATATATATCGATACATTGATTTCTAACTATCAAAATATCTTAAAAATATTCTAACTCCCTAAATTTCCGAAAAATTTCGCCATAACCTCCTTTGTACCGGGAGCATCGGGAAAATCCCCAAACTGCCACACAGCCTCTCCAATCAAAAAGAAAAAGAAAAAAGCCAAGTGGCTTGCCGATTCGGTGCATAAAAACTCATATGGAATTTAAACGTGTACCTTTTTGTCGGGCACATAAATTAAAATCTTCGTATGCTTCATATGCTTCATTCCATAACTGTCTAATCTATATTCACCTGTTTCCCAATTTATCCCAACTTAATCCGGTCATTTTAACTCAATTAGCTAATTTTCCTATTTCACTTTTATTTGAACATATCATGTTCGTATATATTTTTAATTCGCTTATAAACAAGTCGAATCTCATTTCCAACTCAAGTTTCCTTTTCGATTTCGAATAAAATTTCTCAAACCACCTTTACTTATTCAAAGCCCAATTTCTTATCAAATTTCGATATACTAATTATTATTCAAATTTGTTAGTTCTACTCAATAATTTAAAATATGATTTTTTTTGTTCCAAAAATCATTTCATTACACCACTTGAGTTCATATTTATTTTATAACTCAAGTCTTGATTTTTCTAATGGAAATTCGGATTTTATTTACTTAAAATCCCTTTATTTATTTAAATAAATCTTTATGGTTTTATAATGGTTCTGGCGCTGTTTTCTGAAAATTTTATTTTGACATAACTCAAAATCTATCATACGAGATCCAGATTTTTCTCTTTCATTAGAAAACTATTATCAAATCGGTCCTGACGATTCTTGTTTCAAAGAATTCCGACTTCAATTGAGTTCTGTATACTCAATTGAAGTTTGAAATGCCAATTCACGAACAACCACGCTTCGGCGAGTTCGTTTTAATTATATTTATATATATAAACCTTTAAAACTTCGTTTATAATAAATTCAACTCCATTTTGATATATTTTCAATATATATTTCAAATCAGTTTCCCAATCCGGCATAATATTTTCGTTTTCTATAATTGTCGATTTTTCCTTACTCGGTAATATATTTATTTATACTTCGATCTTTTATATTCAAATTCCATTTCAATTCTATTTAAATTTCCTATATTCATTCCATTTCAACTTTATTTGAATTCTATATTCAAATTCCCCTTTCAACTCTATTTGGATTCTATATTGAAATTCTATTTCAAATTCTATTTCAAATTCCCTATATTCAAACTCCATTTGAATTTCTATATTCAATTTCTATATTTAAAATTTCTTTATTCAAATTCCATTTCACTTTCTATATTCAAACTCTGTATTTGAATTTCCTTTATATTTTCTATATTCAAATTCTATATTTGAATTCCATTTGAATTTCTATATTTTTGAAATTTCTTTTTCAAATTCTCATTTTTAAATTCATATTTGAATTTAAACATTTAAATTATCAATGATAAGTTTCCATCTTTCTTTATAACATCGTTTAATTTACTTTTTTATATTTTTAATCAAGTTTTGGTTTCAAATTCATTTTTGAAATTAAATTCCATTTTGGAAAAATAAATTTCCCCTTTTGTAAATTCACACTTGTGTTTATATTTTCCCGAACTATCCAAATGATAATTCTTTTCATTCCCTTTATAAACTTCGTTTATAATTTTATTATTTAGAAACAAGTTAATATTTCTATTCTATTTGAATTTCAAATTTTATTCTAGAAAAGTAATAGAATTTCCTTTTAAATCTCAAATATCCTTTTCACGATATTTTTAAATATCAACCAGTTAGCCCCAGTGATATTTAACAATCAAACCACTCAATCATCAATCAACACATCATATATGATAATATAGATGAAAACAAACAAATAATAATATTTTTGAGGAATCCAGTTGGATTCCTCCAACCTGTTTTCCTGCATCCACAGACGTTAGTTACATAAATAATACCCATCCTGCTTCGATGCAGGATGTCGCGGTATAGAAGGTCATCCACTATTATAGCGTGGGGAGTATAGGGTCATCCTCTAATGATACTGTGGGTATCCGCTAATGGTACTGCGGGAATCCGACCAATCACCAATTATATATATAATAGCCATAAACACCAATCCTACATAACTAATATATTTTTAACAGCCAAATAATATTTATATGCAATCAAACAACCATCAATTATTTTTAACGACTAAAAATAATTCAAAATAAATAAATTGAGTGAGATTTACTCACCAGCGTTTTAATTTGTTGAATATCTGATTTAGATTAAATCGAATACCATTCGATTTAAATTAAATTCCAGTCAACGCAGATCGACTCAAAATGAACTCTATATTAAGATATACAATGATGAATTCTATTTTACGACTTTACTACTTTGTATAAATTCAGTACATTGCAATATACGATTTATTTATTTATATATATATATATATATATATATATAAATTAATGAATCTAACTAAATTAATTATTAAATTCATACCTTAATCCATGTTGTTATATCGCTTTACTCGTTTGAAAATCTCCAACGTCTTTTCCTTGTTCATTACATGACCCTGACTGAATCTAACAACCCTCTCCATCACACCTGAGTTTCAACATCCTCGGTATTTTTCCCGAACTCCCACATCACCATGGTTCTTTACCAATCCTAACTCCACCTCCCTTATGACTTTCAGACATCACTTAAAAAAAAGTATGATGCCCAGAAAATCACGTCCTGGGTTTTCTTGTTTGAAACTAAATGGAGCGATCTTAATATCTGCAGTTTCCAAATCAAAATTTCAGAAAGGAGAAAAAAAAATCCCAATACCAAAGTATCGAACGATACCAATCCACAAATCACCATTTGCGACTTACCAGTTTTCTCCCATCCTTATGAGTGCAAACCTTACTTCGATCCTTGCTACCATCGTGCTTCAGAAGGCTCGTGATGACACTGTTCGAACCATCTAGTTTTCTCGAGATTGAGCCTTCACTTCCACCGCGATTGCCATTTCCGCACCTCTAGCATCCACTGCTAATCGAATTCCACCTGAATTCTTCATTCAAAAACTCGATTTTTCTAACACTGCTTTGAAGCCTGCGCACCTTTCTAAATCATGACGCGGCTTGCCCTAAACCACATCGGATATGTTGAGCTTCTCGCGACCGATAAAGCAATGCGATTTTCATTTCTTTCTTCTTTTTTTTCCATCGACAGATTTGGATTTGAAGGATTTAAGAAATGGGGCTGGTTTCTTTCGGTATATGGATAAAAGAAGTTCGAATGGGTATCGGTTGGTTTGGATTTGAGATAAAGTCTTTCGATTTTAAGTTCTGAGAGGAACGACTTTGTTATATTTCAATTCAAAGTGGAAATGGAATTGGGTTTTTAATCCCTTTGAATTATATAAGGGGAAGAGAGGGCAATGGTATATCTGGTATTTAATTTACGTTTTGAAGATAACGTACGAAGTAGGTCAGCTTAGTAGATGTGTATTTATTTTTGATTTGATTTTGTATTTAATACGATTTGATATAAAGGGATTTTTATTCTTTTTAGAATGGATTCTGATTTGATTTGTTTTTAATTCGATTAGATTTAAAGAGATTTTTATTTGTTTTTAAATAGATATCGATTTGATTTTCGATTTGGTTTCGATCTTATCCATTAAAATATCTTAGGGTTCACACACGAACCGCTATTTTAACGTAACCTCTGTCATTTAATTGTTATAACGCTATTTTGAATTGAACAATATATATTCTGAAATTTAATTTGAACATATATACCATATTGAATTAATATAATATAATTTAAATTCAGAAGAAATCATTTTCTGGATAATAAATTATTATTATCGTTTTTAATTCAAATAAAATTCATATAAATCATTTTAACTCCAGTTTAAATTTTGAATTTAATTAAATTCAGATCCTCGTATTATTATAATTATTTCAAATTAAATAATTGTATATATATATATTCAAAATAAAATCATATATCGATTTATATTATTAATCACAATATTTAAAACCATATTAAATATTTAAACCAAATTGTTCGAAAATCCGGGTCATTACATAGTATTGGAGAAGGTAATGAGTGGGTAATTAGCGTCTTATAATAGTGGTTTAGGGAAGAATTTAATAATTAGTTTAAATTGGTGAAGTCCTTTTTTTTTGCTGAAAGAATGAATTGACTAACGTTGTGTTGAGGAAGGAGAGATGAGTGGTTTATTCAAAGGTAATTAGGAGTTAATAGTTAATTAGTTATTAATTAATTAATAGGTTAATGGCGTTTATAATGTATTAAACTTTTAAATTATATAACTCTCCCATATGTGATTAGAATTGGACAAAACAAGATCCGATGGGATCGTATGGACAACGGTTACACAATGGAACTGACTGGGAGTGAATTGGAGCTCATTACAATTTATATCGAAATAAATTATCTGTCTAAATCAACCGATAATTATCGTTATTTAACGGTAACCGTCCAATGTGAGTAAATCTCACTAACTCTACCCAGTTATATTTTTATAACGTATTTTAGAATTTGATAAATGATGGTTGATTGTCGTGTGTGGTTTGTTTGGATGAACTGCTAGTTAATTGGTTAAAAATATAGATATAGTTATATATATATAAATATATATATATATATATAAATCGTTAATTAAATATGGATTCTGTCATCAGAATATTTCATATCGAAATGAAATTGATGTTATTTATGTCGATTAACATCTGTGGATGCAGGGAAACAGTTTGGAGGGATCCAACTGGATTCCTCAATATTTATAATACTGTTTTTTTTTCATATATTGTGGTATATGACTTGATATATAATCTGTGATTGATTATGATGACACTAGTATTGTTATTTGATGTTTTAAATACCATAAGAAATACCGGAATGTGAAAAGGGAATTTTCAAAGTGTATACTGAAAATAATATATTTATAAAATCAAAGGATTTTATAAAAGAAGATATTTATAAAATAAATATATTATAAAAGGAATATTTATTTGGAAAAAAAATAGAATTATTAAAGGAAATATTTATAACATGAATATAATTTTATAAAAGGAAATATGTGGAAAATAAATATTAAATGGAAGTATGTTATTGGCACATAAATGGAAAAGATTAATTTAAAGTAAATTAAATAGAAATATGTTTTAACAGATAAACTGGGAAGATATATTTATAAATAATGTTTTATAAATTAAGTAAAATAATTTATCATGGGATAAATTGAATATATAAGTATGAATTAATATAGAGGAGTAGAAATCGGTTTTAACACCGGTATTTTAAATAGAAATTGAACTTAGCATTTATAAAGGGAATTATAAATGAGACTTTAAGTGTTAGAAGTAAAAAGGAGACTTTGTATAATTAATTCTATAAATAGAAGTATAAATAGAATTTGGAAATGGGATATTTTTTTAAATGAAAAATCAAATTGATTATATAAAAGAAATATTATTCACATTCGATGTAAATAATGGATTAAAATAAATATTTTATAAATTAAAACATTTATAAGGAAAACTGGGTTTTGAAATAGGAATTTAAAAGAGAGATTGTCGAATATTAGTTATTCGAAGAGAGTTAATCGAATATTAGTTATTCGAATAGAGTTAATCGAATATTAGTTATTCGAAAGAGAGTTACCGAATATTGTTTTATTCGAAAGAGAGATTATCAAATATAGTTTATTCGAAAGAGAATTGTCGAATAGAGATTTTTTGAGAGAGAATTATACATCAGGATTCGACTATATCGAATGTAGGAAAGTACTATTTACTTTCAGGTTTTTAATTCAAGATTTATTTATTTAATAAATCGTTTATTTATCTATTTAAACTAAAGTAAAAAGTTTTATGTAAAGTTAAATATTTTGAAAGTATGGATTGTAATGTTATCGTTATAAACAATGTTTTTCATAAAAGAATTGGATTCATGAACTGAATACATGAGTTGCATAAGCAATGATTTGATAAGAAGATAAGCAACGGAGTTAAGGAATTTAGAAACTGATTGGAGATTAGTTATGTCGAACAACTTTCTAGGTATCGATGGTTTCAGCCTTCGGGGTTGATATTCTGGGAATTGTTCTCTTACTAGTTTATAGTTAAGGACTGATGAATGGGGAAGGATAATGATGCGTGAATAAGAAATGCAAACATTTTCAAATTTTAGTAACGTATATTTTCTAAACTAAGAAAATAAGAATTCACGAATATATGGAAATGGGGAAATGAATAAATTAATGTAAAGGAAAAATGTTGATTGATGATTGATCGATATAGATTCCATTTGGAAATAAGATCGTTGTGTGTATGGACATTTTTGTTTGATAGTTAAATAACCGACTATCAGAGTTTTAACCATTTTTCCATCGTCGATACGGAGAGACCGGGATCAGATTTATTATCTGAAAACCACTCCGTATGGGAACTAGTGTTGCGAATCAAATACGATCAAGATAATTGAAGACGGAGTTTATGCAAGAGCTGTTCTGGCAAATCCTAGGTAGAAATTTCCTAAGATGGATTTACATAATAGTTCCTTCGGTTTGTCCAATCGCAGGACAACTTATATGAAAGAATGTCTGACAAAGTATATTTAGTAGATCGCCTAAGTTGATCTCTTTAAACATATTTACGTTTGGTGGCAGAGGAATCCGTTTCTCTTAACTGTATACCCATGATAATTTTAGAGAAATCAATTTGTGATTTGGCGGGTATGACGATCTGGCATTCAAAGTGAATGAATGTGTGATCTATTAGAGATAAGCGTGGCCTCAAGCCTCATAACTAGGAAATGGTGTAAAATTGGGTAATTTTCATGGCTAAGTGGTTAGCTGCCAATTAGGGTATATTGTCACCTGATCTAGAGAAATTTCATTTACTTCTTTAACCTATTTTGATGCTGTCCCTTTTGGGAAACGGTTGTTGATCCTAATCATTGGTGATAATACATTCAGTACACTCAAGTGAAATGAGTGACCAATCGTGTTTAGCCTAGGTTACAAGATGTTCTTGTTGAACTCGGTGTATTCCTCTCCAGAGATACACTGTCAGAAGGTGGTCCCATACCTTGCCAGTTGGAATTCATTACCCAATAAGCACCCATGGTTTTTTATTATATATTATGTATGTGGAACGTGAGATGAAAGGGTTCTGCTAATGATTATTTAGTTGTGGTTGATAGACATTATTATGATATCAAAAGAGTTCTGATATAAAGATTATCGTTTCTTTCAAAAGGATTTTGAAATTTAAATCAAATGTTTTGGATTCTCATAAGGGAAAACCCGTTCTGTGTCATACGGCGTGGTCTTATGAGATATCATTTATTTTCTCAAACTGTTCTAAATTGTTTACTCATACTAGTCCCATGACTGACCCAGAGTTTATTTTGTTTTGTTTTCCCTAAACTCTTGGGTGCCCAAATTTGTACAGGTAGCCAAGTAGTCAGGATTTTACAGATATACCGAGAGCTTGGAGCAGGTGGCTTCAGGATTTTATAGCAATCGTTTATTTCTGCTGTGTTGTAAGTGATGTACTTTGATAATGATATGTAAATTCAAGTTCAAATTTGTATTTCAAAGTTATGTTATATAGTATATTTTATTCGTTCCGCTGTGAGGTTCGTGTTACTCTGATTTTGTTGTTGTTCCTCTCCTTCTTGTATTCTAATTTTCTATCTTATCTATTCTCATCCTCTAACTTCTTTCTATTAACGTTCCAGTATTTTCGACTCTTGAATAGTCAACATGGTGTTATGTGTCGATTTTTTGAGCTTGAAAATTCGCATTCGTTACAGTGGTATCAGAGTTGAAGTTTAAGTGAATTACCTTGGCTCTGTGGCATAACTCAGTAGAGATGGGGTTTGTAATACCCTAGATTGAGTTGAGTGTATATATACGAGTGAACGTATTTGTAGATTTTATAAAAATTGTTTTATATTGTGGAGATTTGTTGGCTGAGTTGTTTATGAATTTTGGTCGATCAGTTTGATTCACTGTATCGATAGGGTTTCTAAACGCTTGAATATGATGAACCGACATGGAATGTTTTGAAAAGAGGGTAAATGGAATTATTTTACCCAAATTATATTTTGATATAAAGAAAGTATATAGATTAGAACTACTATAGTATATTGGATATGTTGGTTGTGATTATAATCAGATAAGATTATAATTGACACGGTTATGTAAATAACCAATCAAAATTTGTATATGTATTATGAAATGAATTGAAACTGAATTTAAACCAGAATTAAAATTTAAAACTTTGTGGTTTGGAAAGGTGTTGTAAATGGATTTGGATTAAGTATATAAGAATGTTAAAATCCTGGGAGATTTTAAATTGTTTTACAAGCATTGTGAATAATATTTTGAAATGTATTTCAAAATGGAAATGTTTAGAAATGGTTTTGAAGGTGATATAGTATTGATCTCACTTCGATCGCTGGAAAATAATTCCGATGATGATCCGGACATCATCGGCATTCATTTTCGAGTTTCTAAGTGATGGATTACTACCCCAAAAAAATTGTTTTTGAATTGTTTTGAGGAAACTAGTTGTTAATAAATTCAAAGGGTTTTGAATTGTTATTATGAGTTCAAATTGATTTGAAATAAAACCCAGGAATTTAAATTCTGAAATTTAAATTTAACTTATGCAGTTAAATAGAATGAGATGGTAAAAGTAAATAAATAAATTGGAATATAACTTGAACTAAGGTAAATAAAACTAGATTTGATTAGAGAATAATCTAGAATGGAATTGAGTGATAAGTTAAGAGTTTGAAATTTGATTTGGAACTGGAGTTTTGAGATGGAATTTAGCTTGGTTATAAGCAAATGGTTTGGTATATGTTGATGGGAGATCAATTGGAATGCATGGACATATGCTAAAGGAATAGCAAAGGGTAATATGGAATGATATGCCCGACAAAAGGTACCAGTTTATATTTTTTATTGGGTATGAGATTTATGAGCCTGTTTGGCAAGCCGCTTGGCTATAAGATTTTCTTTTGGATGAGAGAAGGCCTAGAGAGGCGAGTTGTAGTTGTACCGATTGAGCCGTACAAAGGAGGAGCTGGCGAAATTTCCTGAAAAATTAAGGTTTTAGAAAATTTTCAGGATTTTTGAAAATTTTAGTTATTCAGAATAAGTTAATAATTAAATTGAAATCAATTAATTCAGTTGAAACTGGAGTTAAGTTGTAAACAAATAATTTGTAACCCAGTTAATAGGGTTTGTTTTCTACCTTAGCAATTTCTAGGATGAAATTATTTTAAGGGGGAAGAATGTAACGTCCTATATTTTTACAGTATAATAACTAATTAATTTAATTGTTTAAATAGTGATTCAAAGAATCAAATGGTTGTTTACTTAAATAATACTGAATATTTAATCAAATGGTTGTTTAATTATTGAATAATTAATTAACATAAATAATAGAATAATTTATTAAATTCCTAAATAGTCGGAAATAATAGAATTCACAATATTGTGTGAATAAATATTTAATTCAATTTAGAATTTAATTATAAAAACAAACTTATTTATAAAATGTCATTTGAACATATAAATCATATTATAATTATAATCGAGCTTGAAATGGAGCGGTAGTTCGTAATTTGGCGATTCGAACTTTAAACGATTATATTGAATCCGTTTTAAATTGGATTTCTATGAAATAGGAAACGTTTAGAGCTGGTGAACTGTATTTTTCTAATGGAAGAGAAAAATCGGTATTTCATCTTATAGATTTTGATTTTTGATCAAATCAAATTTTCAAATAGTTGCTACGAAATTTCTTTATAAATTATAACGATTTTTTTATATTTTCAATGGATTTTTAATATAAACTGAATACTGATTTAATCTAGATTTCAAATGTCGAGTTATAAATTCAGATAGGAACATTCTGGAGTTATATGATATTGTATGTGGATATATATATGATAACACTAATTTATTTATATTGAATTAAATTGTTTTAAATATATTAATATTTAAATAGGTTTATTTAGAGCTTTAAAATAGCCATTTTTGCAAACAACCTCCGTTTTCGACGAAACTAATTTTATTGGATCCGGAATATTAAATTATTGTTTGATTTCATTTTCTGTGATTTTTTGGAGTCAGTATGTGGCCATATGGGAATTTAATGTGAAAAACAGTCAATAATTTGACTTTACAAATATGCTGTGTGAGCAAACGGACTCGTAATTCGATGAAACAAGTTTCATTGGGTCCGTAATGTCAAACTGTAGTTGCATGTCCATTTTCGTGGTTTTTGGATATAATGTGTGATCGTACGGATTTTCAAAAGACAAATACAAGTAGTAGTGACAAAATAAATTAATATTAAAATATACAAAGCTTCCCTGGTAAGCTACCGTAACCCTATATATACCCTCTTAAAATCCCTAAATCTAAATTTCATTTCTACAGTCAACGAATGTTGAGCCGCCACCAGGAAGAATTTGAACAGTGAGAAACATGAATTTTAAAATCAAAGGAAATTCAAATCAATTCCTATAAATCTCGGAACACCTATTTGGATTCATCGAGTATCCCTCTTCAAATTAGTATAGTTTTTGAGGCATTCGAATTAGCTTTTATTCGCTATCATATATATATATATATGCATTAGTTAGGGTTCATGACGGTGAATAATTTAAGGTGCAATACATGAATTCAAGGTATTTTTGGAACGCGAATGTGATTTAGAGTCTTGTATGAATTTCTTGTCAAGATCGATGCCGAAGGAGT
Source organism: Allium sativum (assembly GCA_030737875.1). Lineage (NCBI taxonomy): Eukaryota > Viridiplantae > Streptophyta > Magnoliopsida > Asparagales > Amaryllidaceae > Allium > Allium sativum. The sequence goes on along the minus strand of CM060926.1, from coordinate 5,513,216 downwards.
TCGGTGATACTGTTTGTCGAGGAGATAGATGAGGCATTTGGAATGGCTAGTGCGAGTTGGATCATATTCATATGACATAAGAGAGGAATGAAGGAGAAAGATTGTGGTATTTCGTTTAAAATTCTAGTTGAGAGAAGAGGAAGTTTGGACCAAAGAAGATCAATGCGATAGCCATCGAGGGAGCTGGAAACGACATAGTATAGGAGAAGGTAATGAATGGGTAATTAGCAGCTTATAACAGTGGTTTAGGGAAGAATTTAATAATTAATTTAAATTGGTGAAGTCCATTTTTTCTGCTGAAAGAATGAATGGGGTAACATTTTGGTTTACTGGAGGGTTATGGCATAGAGCGGGTTGAACTGTTGTGTTGAGGAAGGAGAGATGAGTGGTTTATTCAAATGTAATTAGGAATTAATAGTTAATTAGTTATTAATTAATTAATAGGTTAATGGTGTTTATAATGTATTAAACTTTTAAAATATATAACTCTCCCATATGTGATTAGAATTGGACAAAACAAGATCCGATGGGATCGTATGGACAACGGTTACACAATGGAACTGACTGGGAGTGAATTGGAGCTCGTTACAATTTATAGCGAAATAAATTGTCTGTCTAAATCAACCGACAGTTATCGTTATTTAACGGTAACCGTCCAATGTGAGTAAATCTCACTAACACTACCCAGTTATATTTTTATAACGTATTTTTAGAATTTGATAAATGATGGTTGATTGCTGTGTGTTGTTTGTTTGGATGAACTGCTAGTTAATTGGTTAAAAATATAGATATAGTTATATATATATATATATATATAAATCGTTAATTAAATATGGATTCTGTCATCAGAATATTTCATATCGAAATGAAATTGATGTTATTTATGTCGATTAACATCTGGGGATGCAGGGAAATAGTTTGGAGGGATCCAACTGGATTCCTCAATATTTATAATACTGGTTTTTTTATATATTATGATATATGACTTGATATATAATCTGTGATTGATTATGAAGAAACTAGAATTGGTATTTGATGTTTTAAATACCATAAGAAATACCAGAATGTGAAAAGGGAATTTTCAAAGTGTATATTGAAAATAATATATTTATAAAATCAAAGAATTTTATAAAAGAAGATATTTATAAAATAAATAGATTATTAAAGGACTATTTATTTGGAAATTAAATAAAATTATTAAAGGAAATATTTATAACATGAATAGAATTTTACAAAAGGAAATATGTGGAAAATAATTATTAAATGGAAATATGTTATCAACAGATAAAGGAAAAGATTAATTTAAAGTAAATTAAATAGAAATATGTTTTAACAGATAAATTGGGATGATAAATTTATAAATAATGTTTTATAAATTAAGTAAAATAATTTATCATGGGATAAATTGAATATATAAGTCTGAATTTATATAGAGGAGTAGAAATCGGTTTTAACACCGACATTTCAAATAGAAATTGAACTTAGCATTTGTAAAGGGAATTATAAATGGGACTTTAAGTGTTAGAAGTAAAAGGAGACTTTGTATAATTAATTCTATAAGTAGAAGTATAAATAGAATTTGGAAATGGGATTTTTTTTATAAATGGAAAATCAAACAGATTGATTGTATAAAACAAATATTATTCACAATCGATGTGAATAATGGATTAAAATAAATATTTTATAAATTAAAACATTTATAAGAAAACTGGGTTTTGAAATAGGAATTTAAAAGAGAGATTTTCGAATATAAGTTATTCAAAAAGAGTTAATCGAATATTAGTATTCGAACAGAGTTAATCGAATATTAGTTATTCGAAAGAGAGTTATCGAATAAAGTTTTATTCAAAAGTGAGATAGTCGAATATATTTTATTCGAAAGAGAATTATCGAATAAAGAGTTTTCAAGAGAGAATTATACATCGGGATTCGACTATATTGAATGTAGAAAAGTACTATTTACTTTTCGGGTTTTAATTCAAGATTTATTTATTTAATAAATCATTTATTTATCTATTTAAATTAAGGTATAAAAGTTTTATGTAAGGTTAAATATTTTGAAAGTAGGGATTATAATGTTATCATTATAAACAATGTTTTTTATAAAAGAATTGGATTCATGAACTGGATCCATGAGTTGCGTAAGCAATGATTTGATAAGAAGATAAGAAACGAAGTTAAGGAATTTAGAAACTCATTGGAGATTAGTTATGTTGAACAGCTTTCTAGGTATCGATCTGATGTTGGTTTCGGCCTTCGGGGTTGATTTTCGGGGAATTGTTCTCTTACTAGTTTATAGTTAGGGACTGATGAACGGGGAAGGATAATGATGCGTGAATAAGAAATGGAAACATTTTCAAATGTTAACAACGTATATTTTCTAAACTTAGAAAATAAGAACTCACGAATATATGGAAATGGGGAAATGAACAAATTAATGTAAAAGAAAAATGTTGATTGATGATTGATCGATAAAGATTCCATTTGGAAATAAGATCTTTGTGTGTATGGATATTTTCCTTTGATAGTTAAATAACCGACTATCAGAGCTTTGGCCATTTTTCCGTCGTCGATATGGAGAGACAGGGATCAGATTTATTATCTTAAAACCACTCCGTATGGGAATTATCATTGCGAATCAAATACACCCAAAATAATTGAAGACGAAGTTTATGCAAGGGTTGTTCTGGCAAATCCTAGGTAGAAATTTCCTAAGATGGATTTACATAATAGTGCATTTTGTTTGTCCCGTCCCAGGACAACCTGTATGGAAGAATGTCTGACAAAGTATATTTAATAGATCGCGTAAGTTGATCTCTTCAAATGTATTTATGTTTGTTGGCGGAGGAATTCGTTTCTCTTAGCTGTATACCCGTGATATTTTTGGAGAAATCAATTTGTGATTTAGCGGGTATGACAATGTGGCATTCAAAGTGAATAAATGTGTGATCTGTCAGAGATAAGCGTGGCCTCAAGCCTCACAACCAGGAAATGGTATAAATTCAGGTAGGTCGCATGGCTAAGTGGTTAGCTGCCAATTAGGGTGTATTGTCACCTGATCTAAAGAAATTTCATTTACTTCTTTAACCTATTTCGATGTTGTCCCTTTCGGGAAATGGTTGCTGATCCTAACCGTTGGTGATAATACATTCGGTACACTTAAGCGAAATGAGTGACTGGTCATGTTTAACCTGGGTTACAAGATGTTCTTGTTGAACCCGGTGTATTCCTCTCTAGAGATACACTGTCGGAAGGTGGTCCCATACCTTGCCATTTGGAATTCATTACCCTAAGCGCCCACGGTTTTTTATTATATATTATGTATGTGGAACGTGAGATGAAAGCGTTCTGCTAATGATTATTTAGTTTTGGTTGGTAGACATTATTATAATATCAAAAGAGTTTTGATATAAAGATTATCATTTCTTTCAAAAGGATTTTGAAAGTTAAATCAAGTGTTTTAGATTCTCATAAAGGAAAACCCGTTCCATGTCATATAGCGTGGTCTTATGAGATATCATTTGTTTTCTCAAACTATTTTAAATTGTTTACTCACACCAGTCCCATGACTGACCCAGAGTTTATTTTGTTTTGTTTTCAATAAACTCTTGGGTGCCCAAATTTGTACGGGCAGTCAAGTAGTCGGGATTTTACAAATATACTGAGAGCTTGGAGTAAGAGGCTTCAGGATTTTATATCGATTGTTTATTTCTGCTGTGTTGTAAATGATGCACTTTGATAATGATATGTATATTTAGTATAGATTTGTATTTCAAAGTTACGTTATATAGTATATTTTATTCGTTCCACTGTGAGGTTCATGTTACTCTGATTTCGTGATTGTTCCTCTCCTTCTTCTATTCTAATTTTCTATCTTATTTATTCTCATCCTCTAACTTCTTTCTATTAATGTTCCAGTATTCCTGATTCTTGAAATGTTGACATGGTGTTGTGTGTTGATTTTTCGAGGTCGAAATTTCGCGTTCGTTACAAAAAGATGGCGGTAATCTTTTTTTTTGCGACCGCAACACTGTCTTGGCAATTGTCCTTCCCGTGGTAAGGGGAAACTTCCAACTTCCTGTATTTGCTTATGATAACTGATTAATACATGATGGCGGCGATGGCAAGTAAAATTGGATGACAAAAATCCATTGACACTAGTGTTTATTTCTATAGAACTCTGTAAATTGAGGCTTATCGTATGTTTGTGCAGAGCAATTGATGTCCTCATTTTAAGATTGTTTAATCAACTAACTTATTGATTATAACAGTTTGTTGCCTTTACTGTTGACTATAATTTGTGCTCTGCAATTCTGATCTCATAATTCTGGTTCATTCATATCTAGCTATCATATTTTTGAGATATGGACAAGCTATTTGTACAAATGACTGACTCATATTGTGTAACAACCCGGAAAATCCGAACCAATTTAAAAATTTTATTTTGGCAATTTTAGTGAATTTTGAATATTTTAAATGGTTTATTTTAAGTAATGACAACGAGAAAATTATTTTGAATAGAATTAGAATGTAAATATTTATTTGAATCGTCATTTGAATATAAATATTTATTTTTAATTATAAAAGGAATTAAAATGGCGCGGTAGTTTGAAAATGCGATATCAAATTTCAAACGAATGTACAGGATTCAAAATGAACCGGATTTTAGCAAAACCATAAATATTAGAATCTATTTAAAAATATCTATCCAACAAATCCAAAAAATTGAAATTTCATAGCGGGAATAAAATGTTATGCCCAGTTGAAAATTCAGAATAGTCGCTATGGAAAATATGGCCCTTAAAAATGGAAATTTTGCAAACGACCTCCATTTTCGATTAAACCACTTTTTTTGGATCTGAGATGTCAAGTTATTGCTAGATTCCAAAATCCATAATTTTTGGAATCAATATGTGAGCGTGGCAAAAGAAAACGTGTTTTGTCAGTTTAAGTCAATTTAGTTCGGCCAGAAAATGGCCATTTTTCAAACGGTCTCCAAATTTGATGAAATTAGTTTTGTTAGAACTGTATCGTCAATACGAAGCTAGAAAATATTTTTTGGGAATTTTTAGAGTTCATATGTGGCCCCGGTAAAATGAAATGTGCGTTCAAATTCAATATACATTGAATTATATTTTGATTTAAATGAAAACTGATTGGAACGATTGAATTGGCCTTCGTGACATATCCCATTGTGTTCGGAATGGGGGTAATTAGCTAGGGGTGATAGTCGGTGGGTTTGATTTCGAGTTCAAAATAAAAAGGTACCTTTTGAAATTGGCCTTCGTGACATATCCCATAGTCGATGGCCTTCCCTCCCCCTTTCCCTTATCTCTCTCCTACCAATCAAAAATCGATTTTGGAAGAAAAAAACTTCATCGCGCTCGTCTTCCCTGCCCCCCACGCAGCCCACCGCCGTGGCCAGGCACGGCGTCGCGCCCCCAAGCTCCGCTGCCACCTCCCTCCTCCGTGTCTCCTCCCTTTCCCCCATCGATTCCATGCCAAACCCCCCATTTCCGCGAAGCCTAGCCACCGTCAGTCCCCACCACCGCCTGCGCCACCCCTAGCCGTCCTCCCTGACCCTCCAGCACGCGGCGAACCACCTCCCCCTCCTCCAATCAACGCGCAACAGCCCCTACCCTTTAAAAATCCAGTTTTTACACATTTTCACCTTTCTAAATAACACCCCCGACCACCAACGACGCCAATAACGCATGGACCTGCTGAATCGGAGTCGAGCGATAACACCTCTGCGAAATAAAGGTGTGTGATGTGGAATGGAGTAAAATACTTTATAGTTAAAAATATAATTTTTAACGTGTACATGAATAAAATAAATATTCATAAACAAATCAGTCGGTTTGTTTATGTACACACATTTGACTGATATTGATTGGGCCGATAAATTTTACACATTGCCCAACTGCACAAATAAATCTGTGTTTGTTGTTTGAAAACCCCACACGGGTATTGGGATGATATTGGACATACACTAATCCCAATATTTAGTTTTATGTCAATCGATTGGTTGACAGACTGTTATAAGCGTTGAATATTTATATTTGATGCTTACGCAGTGTAGAATGCACTTTGGTTGATGGTTAACTGTGTTTGATTGTTGTTCCGTACATGTGTGTATGAAATCCATATAATAACATTATATGGAAATAGACTGTGTCTGATTCCGGTTCAGAAAGAACAAATATTTCAAAATAACGATTATTCTAAAATAATGAATATTTTAAAATTCAGTATAAGATCAAAATCCGATTTTGATGTACGATTTGGGATGGACATGAAAATATTTAAATATATAAGCCGTGTTGATTAGATTAACGCTATTTTGACGAGAACGATATTTATATCGATTTTATTCATTTATATAATGAATATCGAAAAGGAAATGATTCTGAAATGTAATGTTTTGAAAATACTATCATTTATATATCGATGATATGGAATATTCAATTTTGTTTAGAAATTGAATATGAAGTTGAATATTTTTGAAAACGAATTGAAAACGATTTATAAAATACATTTTAAAAGGAAATTGACGAAATATATATAATATATATATTATATTTTTAATGGCCTGAATAGAACGCGCCGCGCCGCGGTAGTTCGCGAATTTCGACTATTGACTTCGAATGGACATTACGGGAAATCCGACCGTCGGATTCTCCTAAAACCGGAACCGTTGGGTTCGTATTGAAAAGAGCTTTCAAACGAATACAAGAAATTAGAAATCTAACGGTTGGATTTGGAATCATGTCCAAATCAAATTTGGAAAAGGTCGCTGTAAGAGCAGTTCGACGACCGTTTATGGAAATCGACTGTACAGGCCTTGATAAAATTATTAAAAATATCGATAATTTGTGTAAAATCATAATAAATGATTTGTATAGAATTGGGATGAAAAATTCCATATTTGAAAGGATAAAAAATATATTTTTATCGAAATGAACTAGTTATGAACTAGAATTATAAATCCAACATTTTTAAAAATAAATTAATTGGATTTGAAATAGTTTTAAAAGTAACCAGAATTTCCAATATAATTATTGGAATGGATTTGAATCGAGATTATCTTCAGAATATTTCGATATTGGATTCCGTGATTATACGGATATTGTGGAGGAATCTGGAAGATATATGTGTCGTTATTCCAATACGATATTTGTTAATTTCAGAATTTGATATTTATTATAAGCCGATATATTTTCAATTCAGAGCCTTGTATTTAATATCAAATTGGATTTTGGGTTTGTCGTGAACTGTATTTTAAATAACCCTGTTCTTAAACCCAGTTGAGAAAAGATTAAATCTTTTTATAGAGATTTAATGAAGTACACCAATTAATTAATATTTAATTGGAATTGAAGTTTGTTTTTGGGTTTATCATGAATGGTGTTTTAAATAACACTTGTTCTTTAACCCGATTAACAGTGGAATATGAATTGGGTTTACTGTGAACTGTGTTTTTAACGACATTCGTTCTTTAACCCTCTTTACAGTGAAAATGTGATTTGGAATTTATAAATCTTTTTATTAAGATTAAAGGGAATTTTCCAAAGTAAAGTTTTCCAATTTAAATTTTAAATTGGAACTGAATGGAATTCGACTGGATAATAATCGAAGTTATTTTCTGTAGAGGAAGACTGTTAATACATATGGAATTTAAAAGGCGTTGCCGTTATTCCATTTATATTATTGGTCGGATACGGAAATTGATATCGATTATATGCTGATTTGTTTTTTCATGACGATTCCATAATTAATGGAATGTGATTTAGGTTTATCGTGAACTGTGTCTTAAATGACATTAGTTCTTTAACCCAGTTAAAAGCAGGATTACATGTCTATCATTATATTTCGAATTGTATGGTTGATCTCTGCTAAATATGTATCTGTTTGGTGGCGGAGAAATTATTCCCTTGCTTAACACCCTTCTCGAGACGTACGAGCTCAGAGGTTATATATCGGCAGAAATCAATAGTACAGTGTAGATTGTCGATGCGACATGTTTGTGCTTCCAAAGTTAAATAATCATTAATATTGATTTTTGGGAAGATTAAAACTAAGTGGAGTTTTAATGAATCTTTAATTAGATTGAAATGGGAACTGATAATTTAAATTATCAAATTTGGGAAACGATCGAGAATGGAGTATCATCAGTTTTGCTCCTAGCGATAGTTTAATCTTTAATTAGATTTGAATATGAAATGGTAATTAATATTTACCAATAACACCGTGGTGTTAGTTATGGGGTAATACCAGTTTTTCTCCATGGGATGAATAGGTTGGGATTGGGAAATAAAATAAATGATTACTTCGGTGTGGTTCGTTAATCCCGACTAGTTTCGAAAACATTAATTTGTTTTGAAGTGATATCCGAAGGAAGATTAAATAATAAATTTAAAGAATTTATCTTTAATAAAATTAATGGGGACAAATCCCTAATGATGTGAATATTTGAATAAAAGAATATTTAGAATTGGAATGAGGCATATGTTGTGTTTTTATAGCACTTGTTTATTATATACGCGAGTTATTCGGAAAGGTCGGGTTTATACCCATTCTGAATAACTGATTGGACAATAAGTCGACGATGAAGTCGGTAGTTAAAGACCGGAGGTCTTCAAAACGTTTGGATGATTTCTGATGTCTTGATTGGGCCGTACACCCGTGACGAGGTAATAAGTGGTGATTATCCAGACGTACTTGGAGATCGACGGATATGCGAGGCCCTCTCCACTGTATTGGACATATGGGGGAGGAATAAGGTGCCTCCGATTTCGTTCAGACCCAGAACGGACTTGTAAATGGATTGTGTGTCTGACATTGGATTTTATTCTATGTTGATTGATTTCTATTAAATATATATTTGTTTAGCGGCGGAAAATTTATTCTCTTGCTTAACGCCCTTCTCTGAGATGTACGAGCTCAGAAGTTATATATTGATAGATATCAGTTGCATGGCATGAATTGCTTGTGTGGCATGCTGAGATGCAGTGATCAGGGCTTCTGTTGAAAAGCAGAGTCTTGTGGTTGATGGTCAAAGCACGGCTTTAATACAGCGTAGCTTTGTGTATGACGTTAATTCGCGAGCCTCACACCACGGTATGAGTCAAAAACGGGATCGTGATTGCAAGGAGTGCACGATGTTTCTTTCTAGCTATGGGTGGTGTCAGCTTTTTACTAGCCCTGACATTGTTGTTATTTTTACCTATGTGGTTGTTGGATTGCGAGGCACCTCAGATATATTGGTCTCTACGGAGCCGATGGATAGGTCTGATAGGATCGGGAAACGTGTTTTCAGGAATAACCAATCCTCAAACGTAACGGAGGACCGACCCTGAAGATCCAAGGGTTACCCAGAGTGTGTAGTCCTGAGGCATTTGCTAGAGTGTCTCGAAGCGGTCAGGAGCCATCCTTGGCCTTGACTCATGACGGAAATCCAATTTCCAATACGTGACATTTCGGTTTTGAATGTAGAGCCTAGTATTGGCGATATGATAGATGGTACTTATGCTGCTTATGATTGATACATTTATTTTTGAAGTTGTTTTATACACTATACATTTATAATAGTATCAAATGATTTGTTTTAAACGTACCAAGAATGTTTGGCTATTATAAGGAAAAACCCTATCCTCCAGCTTGCATTGCATTGTGTGATGGGAACTGGTCTTATAACAGCTTCGTTTTTCCAAAAAGCATTGCGCTGTTTATTCTATGCACTAGTATTCTTGGGAGGAAACTCGTTCCGTGTTATACGGTGTGGTCCCTTGATTTACTCTCTTTTAAAGAAAAGTTTTAAATAACTATTTTAGTTCTCACGCAGTCACATGAATGACCTGGAGTTTATTATTTTAACCTAAACTCTAAGTGCCCCTATTTTCCATACGGGCAACTAGTAGTTTTGATTTTGCAGATTTATATTCACAGGATCCTGATTTACAGCTGGAATGATATTCGGAAAGCTCTGTATCCATTTATCTCTTTCAGTTGTGTTATGTATTATTTTTAGCTGCTATGTAATGTATTGTAATCTCTGATATTCGTCGAATGTATTTTATTTATTCATACTCTCGAGTATTCTTGTAGTCTGATGGAATGGTTGTAATAAGCAATGAAATGTTCTTTTGTTTGTGTTCTGATTAGTCTTGTTCTCAAAGAAATTCAATCTTTCCTTCACGGGGAAGTTCGGGACGCCACATTTGGTATCAGAGCTCTGGTTTATAGAGCTTGAGAACAAGGCACATTAGAACCAAATGAAAGAATTCATCAAAGATTGGACTAGTAATATCCAATGAGAATAGCTCATTAGAGATGGGATCAGTAGTATCCTAGAACGAGTGTGAAGAGTAGTGTTTTGAAAACAAATTTTGTTTGGTAAATTTAAACCATTTTATACTTATTTGAATATTTATTTTATATTATTTCGGACAATTTAATATATAAATATTTTGCATATATGCCTTGCAAATGTGTATTCGAAGTTTTAATATACCGGACAGATATAGAATCACACTCTAGTCGCTAGGGGATGATTCTGATGATGCTGCAGCGTTATCAGTATTTATTTTCAAGTAACGAAGGTGGGATATCTATATGATTCCAATTGACTGGTGTGAGAACCAAAACTTACATAGGATTATTTTTTGTGATATGGCATCAAAAACATGATTTTTGATTATGTATTAAAGTTATGCGTTTGAAACATTAATTCACTAATTGATTGATGGTTGTGTTGTATGATTATTTGTTAACTAATAAAACCCATATGTGAAAGAATGGTAAACAAAGCCAAATTGTATCAAATATTGAAATGTATTGAAAATTGTCTGGGATTGCATGCAAGTACATGTATATACATCGAACAGGTCATTGCAAGGAGGCTAGAGCAGAGGAATAAAATTGTATGCCCGAAAAACAGGTACATGATTACTAATTTATTGGGTTTGATGATTTTATGAGCCGATTGGCTAGCCACTTGGCTAGCCACTTGGCTGTATCTTTTTCTTTTTGGATTTGAAAGGCCTGTATGATGATTTCGAGATTTTCTCGGTGCTCCCGTACAGGGGAGCTTATGGCGAAATTTTTCGAAAATTTAAGGTGTTAGCCAAATTTTTGAAAAATTTGAAAAGTTCTTAGAAACTGAAAAGTTAAAGAACTTAAGCCATAATGAAAATACTGAAAATTGAGTTGATTAGTAAAACAACTTTCAGCTCCTTTCCTTTTCGGGGATGAAAAGATTTTAAGTAGGGGAGATTGTAACAACCCAGAAAATCCGAACCAATTTAAAATTTTTGTTTTGGCAATTTTAGTGAATTTTGAATATTTTAAATGGTTTATTTTAAATAATAACGACGAGAAACTTATTTTGAATAGAATTAGAACGTAAATATTTATTTGAATCGTCGTTAGAATATAAATATTTATTTTTAATTATAAAATGAATTGAAATGGCGCGGTAGTTTGAAAATTCGATTTCAAATAAAAATGTACATAATTCAAAATAAACCGGATATTAGCGAAACCTAAAATATTAGAATCTATTTGAAATTATCTTTCCAATGAATCCGAAAAATTGAAATTTCATAGCGGGAATAAAAAGTTATGCCCAGTTGAAAATTCAGAATAGTCACAATGGAAAATATGGACCTTAAAAACGGAAATTTTGCAAACAACCTCTGTTTTCGACGAAACCACTTTTGTTGGATCTGGGATGTCAAGTTATTTCTAGATTCCAAAACCCATAATTTTTGGAATCAATATGTGAGTGTGGCAAAAGAAAACGTGTTTTGTCAGTTTCAGTCAATTTGGATCGACCAGGAAATGGCCATTTTTCAAACGGTCTCCAAATTTGACAAAATTAGTTTTGTTAGAACAGTATCGTCAATACGAAGCTAGAAAAGATTTTTTGGGAATTTTTAGAGTCCGTATGTGGCCCCGGTAAATTGAAATGTGTGTTCAAATTTAATATACATTGAATTATATTTTTATTTAAATGAAAACTGATCGGAACGATCGAATTGGCCTTCGGGACATATCCTATTGTGTTCGGAATGGGGGTAATTAGCTGGGGACGACAGTCGATGGGTTTGATTTCGAGTTCAAAATAAAAAGGTACTTTTTGAAATAAAAAATAATAAAATATGTATATAATTATATAATTCCCTCCCCCTTTCCCTTATCTCTCTTCTACCTGTCAAAAATCGATTTTGAAAAAAAACTTCATCGCGCTCGCCCCCCCCCCCCCCCCCCACGCAGCCCACCGCCATTACCAAGTTCGGCGCCGCGCACCCCAAGCTCCGCTGCCACCTCCCTTCTCTGTGTCTCCTCCCTTTCCCCCATCGATTCCAAGCCAAACTCCCTTATTTCCGCGAACCCTAGCCACCATCAATCCCACGACCGCCTGCGCCACCTCCAGCCATCCTCCCCGACCCTCCATCATGTGGCGAACCACCTCCCCCTCCTCCAATCAACGCGCAATAGCACCTTCCCTTTAAAAATCCGGTTTTTACACATTTTCACCTTTGCAAATAACACCCCCGACCACCAACGATGCCAACAACGCCTAGAGCTGCTGAATCGGAGTCGAGTGATAACACCTCCGCGAAATAAAGGTGCGTGATTCATATTGAATTTTATTTTCAGTTTAAATTATATATGGCAAGTATAAAAATGTAATTTTTATGTAGACAAGACAATTATAAAGATTTGATTTTTATTATATATGAAGTGGAGAAATAAAAATATAATTTTTATCTTGTAGGAATAATTATAAAAATGTGATTTTTATAAATAAAATTATGATTTTTATAATGTTTTCATTATGATAAAGATACGATCTTTATATGGATATCATTAAGATAAAAATTTGATTTTTATTATATATGAAGCGAAATAAAAATTCGACTTTTATATAAGAGGTAGAAATATAAAAATATAATTTTTATATAGAAAGAAGCGTTATAAAAATATATGAAGTAGAAATAAAAATATGATTTTTATTTATTGAAATGAAGCGATAAAAATATGATTTTTATATATAAACAGCATGAAAAGGGTGCATTGGAATCTAAACAGTTCAGAAAGAAAAGACTAACGGAGTGGAACCCAAAAGTGAAAACTTCTCACTTTAATTTTATTTCTAGTTAAAATATATACTAGGATGTAGACGGTGCTTAGCAGCACCCGACACCCGTCGTCCACAGACCATGGATGACTTGTTTGTTTAATTGAAGTGTTGTGAAAACTGATTGTGTGATGTGGAATGGAGTAAAATATTTTATAGTTAAAAAAATAATTTTTAACGTGTATATGAATAAAATAAATATTCATAAACAAATCGGACGGTTTGTTTATGTACACACATTTGACTGATATTAATTGGGACGATAAATTTTACACATCGCCAAACTGCACAAATAAATCTGTGTTTGTTGTTTGAAAACCCCACACGGGAATGATATTGGACATACATTAATCCCAATATTTAGTTGTATGTCAATCTATTGGTTGACAGACTGTTATAAGCGTTGAATATTTATATTTAATGCTTATGCAGTGTAGAATGCACCTTGGTTGATGGTTGATTGTGTTTGATTATTGTTGTGTACATGTGTGTATGAAATCCATATAATAACATTATATGGTAATTGACTGTTTCTAATTCCAGTTCAGAAAGAATAAATATTTTAAAATAACGATTATTTTAAAATAACGAATATTTTAAAATAATATTCAGTATAAGATCAAAATCTGATTTTGATATCGGATTTGGGATGGACACGAAAAAATTTAAATATATAAAGCCGTCTTGATTAGATTAACGCTATTTTGACGAGAACGATATTTATATCGATTTTATTCATTTATATAATGAATATCGAAAAGGAAATGATTCTGAAATGTAATGTTTTGAAAATACTATCATTTATATATCGATGATATGGAATATTCAATTTTGATTAGAAATTGAATATGAAATTGAAATCATTTTGAAAACGAATTGAAAATGATTTATAAAATACGTTTTAAATGGAAATCGATGAAATATATATATATATATATATTGTTTATATATATAATGGCCTGAATAGAACGCGTCGCGGCAGTTCGCGAATTTCGACCATTGACTTCGAATGGACATTACGGGAGATCCGACCGTCAGATCCTCCTAAATCCAGAACAGTTGGGTTCGTATCGAAAAGATATTTCTAACTAATACAAGAAATTAGAAATCTAATGGTTGGATTTGGAATCATGTCCAAATCAAATTTGGAAAAGGTCGTTGTAAGTGCAGATCGATGACCGTTTATGGAAATCGACCGTACGGGCCTTGATAAAATTTTTAAAAATATCGATAATTTGTGTAAAATCATTATAAATGATTTGGAAAGAATTGGGATGAAAAATTCCATATTTGAAAGGATAAGAATATATTTTTATCGAAATGAACTAGTTATGAACTAGAATTATAAATCCAACATTTTTAAAAATAAATAAATTGGATTTGAAATGGATTTAAAAGTAATCAGAATTTCCATTATAATTATTGGAATGGATTTGAATCGAGATTGTCTTTGGAGTATTTCGATGGATTCCGTGATTATACAGATATTGTGGAGGAATTTGGAAGATATATGTATCATTATTCCAATACGATATTTGTTGATTTCAGAATTTGATATTGAATATAAGCCGATATATTTTATATTCAGAGCCTTGTATTTAATATCAAATTAGATTTTGGGTTTGTGGTGAACTGTGTTTTAAATAACCCTGTTCTTAAACCCAGTTGAAAAAAGATTAAATCTTTTTATAGAGATTTAATGAAGTATACCAATTAATTAATATTTAATTGGAATTGAATTGAAGTTTGTTTTTGGGTTTATCATGAACGGTGTTTTAAATAACACTTGTTCTTTAACCCGATTAACAGTGGAATGTGAATTGGGTTTATTGTGAACTGTGTTTTTAACGACATTCGTTCTTTAACCTGATTTACAGTGAAAATGTGATTTGGAATTTATAAATCTTTTTATTAATATTTGAAGGGAATTTTCCAATATAAAGTTTTCCAATTTAAAATATTAAATTGGAATTGAATGGAATTCAATTGGATAATAATCGAATTGAACTTTTGTGGAGGAAGACTGTTAATACATATGGAATTTAAAAGGCGTTGCCGTTATTCCATTTATATTATTGGTCAGATACGGAAATTGATATCGATTATATACTAATTTGTTTTCCGTGAGGATTCCATAATTAATGGAATGTGATTTGGGTTTATCGTGAACCGTGTTTTAAATGACATTAGTTCTTTAACCCAATTAAAAGCAGGATTACATGTCTATCATTGTATTTTGAACTGTATGGTTGATCTCTGCTTAATATATATGTGTTTGGTGGCGGGGAATTTATTCTCTGGCTTAACACCCTTCTCCAGACGTACGAGCTCAGAGGTTATATATCGGCTATTAATATTGATTTTTGGGAAGTTAAAACTAAGTGGAGTTTTAACGAATCTTTAATTAGATTGAAATAGGAATTGATAATTTAAATTATCAAATTTGGGAAATGTTCGAGAATGGAGTATCATCAGTTTTTCTCCTAGTGATAGTTAAATCTTTAATTAGATTTGAACGTGAAATGGTAATTAATATTTACTGATAACACCATGGTGTTAGTTATGGGGTGATACCAGTTTTGCTCCATGGCATGAATAGGTTGGGATTGTGAAATAAAATAAATGATTACTTCAGTGTGGTTCGCTAATCTCGACAAGTTTGGAAAACCTTAATTTGGTTTAAAGTGATATCCAAAGGAAGATTAAAGAATAAAATTTAAAGAATTTATCTTTGATAAAATTAATGGGGACAAATCCCTAATGATGTGAATATTTGAATAAAAGAATATTCAAAAATGCAATGAGGCATATGTTGTGTTTTTATAAGACTTGTTTATTATATACGCAAGTTGTTCAAAAAGGCTGGGTTTATACCCATTCTGAATAACTGATTCGACGATAAGTTGACGACGAAGACAGTGGTTGAAGACCGGAAGTCTTCACATCATTTGGATAACTAATGTTGTCTTGATTCGGCTATCCACCCAAGACGAGGTAATAAGTGGTGATCGTCCAAACGTATTTGGAGATCGACAGATATGCGAGGGCCTCTCCCCTGTATTGGACATATGGGGGAGAAATAAGGTGCCTCCGGTTTCGTTCAGACCCAGAACGGACTTGTAAATGGATTGTGTGTCTGACATTGGATTTTATTCTGTCATGATTGATTTCTATTAAATATATATTTGTTTGGTGGCAGATAATTTATTCTCTTGCTTAACGCTCTTCTCTGAGATGTACGAGCTCAGAGGTTATATATCGATAGATATCAGTCGCATGGCATGAATTGCCTGAGTGGCATGCTGAGATGCAGTGATCAAGGATTCTGTTGAAAAGCAGAGTCTTGTGGTTAATGATCAAAGCACGACTTTAATACAACGTTGCTTTGTGTATGGAGTTAATTCGCAAGCCTCACACCTCGGTATGAGTCAAAAACGGGATGCATGGAGTGCACGACGTTTCTTTCTAGCTATGGGTGGTGTCAGCATTTTACTAGCCCTAACATTGTTGTTATTTTTACATATGTGGTTGTTGGATTGTGAGGCGCCTCGGATATATCGGTCTCTATGGGCCGATGGATAGGTCCGATTGTACCGGGAAACGTGTGTTCAGGAATAAACAATCCTCAAATGTAACGGAGGACCGGCCCTGAAGATCCAAGGGTTACCCAGAGTGTGTAGTCCTAAGGCATTTGCTAGAGTGCCTCGAAGCTTGAGGAGCCATCCCTGGCCTCAACTCATGACAGAAATCCAATTTCCAATACGTGACATTTTAGTTTTGAATGTAGAGCCAAGTATTGGCGATATGATAGATGGTACCTATGCCGCCTATGATTGATACATTTATATTTGAAGTTGTTTTATATACTATACACTTATAATCATATCAAATGATTTGTTTTAAACTTACCAAGCATGTTTGGCTATAATAAGGAAAACCTTATCCTCCGGCTTGCGTTGCATTGTGTGATAGGACCTAGGTCTTATAATAGCTTCATTTTTCCAAAAAGCATTGCGCTGTTTATTCTATGCACTAGTATTCTTGGGAGGAAACCCGTTCCGTGTTATACGGCGTGGTCCTATGATTTACTCTCTTTTAAAGAAAAGTTTTAAATAACTATTTTAGTTCTCACACCAGCCACATGACTGACCTAAAGTTTGTTGTTTTAGCCTAAAATCTGGGTGCCCCTATTTTCCACACAGGCAACAAGTAGTTTTGGTTTTGTAGATTTATATTCACAAGATCCTGATTTACAGCTGGAATGATATTCGGAAAGTTCTGTATCCGTTTATCTCTTTCAGTTGTGTTATGTATTATTTTCCACTGCTGTGTAATGTATTGTAATCTCTGATATTTATCGAATATATTTTATTTATTCATACTCTGGAATATTCTTGTATTCTGATGGAATTGTTGTAATAAGCAATGAAATGTTCTTCTATTTGTGTTCTGATTAGTCTTGTTCTCAAAGCAATTCGTTCTTTCCTTCACGGGGAAGTTCGGGCCGCCACATATTGCCTTCACATTGGTCGGTCAATTTATTATCTAACTGTGTGAAGTAGAAATAGTTTGACAACTTTGTTTTTCCTTGTTTGAAGAATTAGTTGTTGATAAACATGTTGGTTGATCATAAACAACTTATCCAATATATGTGAGAAAATCCAATTTTTGCAACAAAGTGACACAGTTTTTAACAAAATTATTAATTAAATCATATATGTTTCTTTTTCATTTGCAAAATAAAATAGGTAGACTGTTGCAAGCCCTGGCTAAGTTTTGGTGTTGGACTTAGTTCACATACACGTCTTTTTTAATGTATAATGGGTGAATCTCTTTTCATCATTCCAACTTTGTTGTTTGTTTACTTTCCTTTTATTATTTCATACAAAAATAGTTTAAGTTGCCCCATTTGTTCCCACTTTTTCTAAAAAAACAATTAAACTATCATAGTTGCTAACTTTCCAGTTGAAAGGGAAAAAGTAGTGGGTGATTGCTAACTTGCCAGTTGAAAAGGAAAAAAAATAGCTAACAATTGCACATCGAAGCAAAGATCATGAAACTAATTGTCATAGGTTTCTAAGTGCCTATTTAAGATAATTGTTCTCAATGATCTTAACAATGATTTTAATGATCATAACTAAGCAAAAAGATCGTGAAATACCTCAAAAATATAGATCATAGAAATGGAAAACAAGAATTATTACCTACTATTGGAATTACACTACTTTTCAGGATCATTAGTTTCTCAGATGCCGCCAGCTACAAAATTCATGATAAACTTTTCTCTCAGTTAATACTTTGACTAAGGCATTGGGAAGTATAGTATCCAGAAATCTTATTATACTTTTGAGCTATAAATTTGTATGCCTTGATGCTTCTCATGTTGAATAGATAATTAAAACAATTTTGTTTATCACCGATTTGCATGATGCTTTTTTTCTGCACAAATACAGTGTTAGCGTTATCATTCCAGCATGTATATGTACATTATAGTATAATTATGTTTGCTGATGAGTTGGAGTAAACATTGTGAAAGTTCTAGCAAATCTAGGAACCTGATTTAGTTTTGAGACCCATTTAACTTAATATTTGTCTGACCTTGGTAATGCTTAGTAGATAAATCTGTTCTTAGCTTTAAACACTTGCACCTATCTAATTATAATTTTTATTATATATCACTACCCATTTAAGTAATCCTTATTTCTTTTATTTGTTTGTCCTTGCACAAACTGGTCAATTGAAAGTTGACCATATTTAAATGATTTCCAACTTGTCTAATATGATTTATTGCGCCTACATGAGAAAATTGTTGAAATACTACTCAAATCAGGTATGATCTTCTGTCAATGAAAGTTTGCTTATATGTACTAAGTTTTTACTTCTATTTATGGTGAACAAATTTTGGTTTATGTTATCTTTTTGGCTTGCACCAATTTTTGCTTGTCATAAGTTTTATAGGTTGTTGTTACTTCATTCATAATCAACTGATATTATTATGTAACTCTTTAATTGAAGAACTTGTGGAATCAAACTACACAACATTTTTGGATCAGCTTTCCATGGCCAGTTATATATGAGATATTTAGAAGGAATGTTGTATGCTTTATTGATTGTTCTACCAAGGTTACATATGGTTTCTCTTATTTACAACAATATTTTAAGAATGCGATTGATTTAGAAGTTACAGTGCTACTTTAGGAAAGTACCCAATTGAATGTTGGTTAGAAGGAAGCAAAAATATATATTTACAATATATTCTTATGCCAGAACCAATCACAAAAAGGAACTGTGCACATTTTTAAAATGAAAAATCTAAATCAACATAAAAATTTAGTGCGGCCGCATGATCAAATCATCTGATGATGCTTCTATTAAAAAATCACAAATTATTGGGGCATTTCGAGCAATAGTAGAAATAGTAAGACCACCGACTATCTCACACAAAGTTCATTTTGCTGCAGTTCTGGCATTTCTATATCATATATTTTGGAAAAAGAATCATGAATTTTCCGAACATTATGTAATTTCTACTAACTCAGATAAAAGGTAAGTCATGTATACGTCACGCACTGTTATATTCCTGTGCTTTAAATTTATTTTTTAACTAACTGCCAATGTGTTGTTGATGGTCACTCTTCAACTTTTATACACTTACTGCTTTCTTATTCCATGACACTCTTAAATATCCATGTTTGACTTCACCTTTACATATGTCCATGCCCATCTTAAATGACACCATCAATGGACGTCATAAGAAACCATGATGCCAAGATTGAGATCACCAGAACTTCATGTTATATTCACAGATTCCTTTCATACTTTGTGTTTCTAACACCTACATGCACCATTAAACTCTGGTGTATTGAAAGAAAATCAGTTCTTTCTTTCTTCGGAGTGTATTTACATTTTAATGTAACATATTATCTATTAATTTTTTAGAATAACACAATGGGTACTATGTTTATCCACCATTTGAGAAGGGTATAGCTTCGCTGTGTGTGTGTATACACACACACATCAATCGATCTCTATTTAACTCTGTTTAATTTTCATGATTCTAAGATCAAAAATGCTACTATGACAAAAAAGTTTTTGTAATTGTAGGAGGAGCCACATATTAAATTACCATATTACCCTCCTTAATTTCATTACTCACCTTAAAATACACTATTCTGTCATGTTGAAAAAAAATTGTCATAGTCACAAAAACTCTTCTAAGATTGCATTGCAACACCTTAACTATGCATCTAATAAAACCAGATACATAAAACATATTTTGTTGTTCCCAACATATATATAGCTCCTATTTTCTGCCAAGCATGTGTCTATCGATCACATATTTGTTAAGGAATGCGGAATGGATCGTTAAGGAAAAACAAACACTAGAGGGGAGGTGAATAGTGTTTGTGAGAATTTAAACAAAATCTAAAACTTATGTGAACTACGAGATGAATCAAACACCACAAACACAATCACAGACACAAATTCAAACACAGATACAAAATAAACAGAAATAAAGATGCAGAAAAGGAAAGAACACACTGGATTTTATACTGGTTTGGATTGCTCCTACGTCCAATGCCACGCAACGCTGGATTGCGCAAAGTTTTATTACTATATCAAAAATCCAATTACAGCCTCCTTGATTTCACGGCTACAAGGGACACCACTGATTCCAACCTCCTTGATTTCACGGCTACAAGTGATACCATCGATTACCCGTCCTTGATTTCACACCTACAAGGGATACCACCGATTCCTTAACACAACCCAAACTTTTACAAACAGCCCTATAACTCTTCAATAGCACTTGATTCAGAGAGAGATGAGAATAGATTGTAGAGAAAAGAAGTTTGATCAAAACATAATTGAATTCGGCAGAGTATAAGTGTAGAAATCATAAAAATGATTACGAATGATTATATAATGAAAGAGGATGAAAGTGGAGAAGAAGATATGTTTAAAAATTCGGTTTTAACCTCTTTTTATAGTGTAGGAAAGGTTGTAACATTTTTGAAACATTTCAAATAGTGAAAAGACACTTTCTTTCAAAATTGAAAAGTGACAGTTATATGTCGACGTGGTGTTTTTGCTATGTCGACATACCCTAGTGTATTTTTGAATTTTAAAACAAACTTATAAAATACTCCCCCTAAATTTATGCTTATATAATATCCTAATTCTATATAACCTCCCTTAAATCTATAATTCTTCCTTAATCAATAATTCTCTATAAATTCCTATAACTCCCCCTAAATCTATGACTACACTAGTCTAATAAACTAAATAGAATGATAATAAACTAAGAAAACCAATCAACCAAACAATCTAAACAATTAACTCAAACAATCAACTCAGGCAATCAATTCAAACAATCAACCAAATCAACCAAATTAAATAATATGTGTTAATAAACACTTCTTGAACCTTCAAATAATCCTAGAAACTATAAAACTACCTCTTAATCTAATACAAGACTAAACCTAGCCTATACTTTAACTATAATAAGAATTTAATCTAGACTAAGAATTAACTCTAATATTATACCCTTAAAATTATGATATTAGCAAAGCAATTTAATCCAAACAATCAATCAATTCTAACATAAAACAAAACATTTCTTGTACATCTTTTTATCCTAAAACTTATAAAATCCTATCAATCACTAATGAAATTTAACCATGTCAAGTAAGTCAATCAAGTTATTCAAGTCAAACAAATCAAACAAACCAAACAAGTCAATTAATTCAATCAATTTTAATCAAACCAAATAAGTTATTCAAATTAATCAAGACAAAGTAAATATGTTATGTATACTTGTTATGTGTGGAGTCAAAGTTAACATGTAATGCAGTGTGTTGGTTAAAATGCAGTATGTTATATGCAAAATTGTATGAAGTGATATATTGAATGAAATGCAACTTGGATGTGAATGATTTTAATTTGAGATGTACTATAATAATGATGTATGATGTGAAATAAGATGTGCAATGATAGTATGCAGAATGATTTGGTAATTATATCTACCTAGGTAATAAATATTCAAAGTACTATTTAACTATTATGCATATACCTATATACAAGGGTAATATATATTAATGTCTAGACTTAGGTTAATGATACTTATTTAAAGAGATTGAAAGGATAGTAAAGATAAAAGTTTTATGGTATTCATAATATATAATGAAATATTTAAAATAATTGTATGAGAAATGTGGAGTAAAATAATCTTAGTATGGTGTTTCTTTAATATAGTAAAAATTGAAGATATATTTAAATAAAAAATAAAAATTGTATTATATAAAGAAAAACTATAAACATATATTCATAAAAGTATATATATAAAAACTGATTTTTTAAAGAGAACTTAAAATTCAATTTATCATGAGATATATATTAATCTTTTTAATACAAATTAATAATAAATTTAAACTTTAGAAATCAAAATATATTAATTTGCTATAGAATCAATTATGTGTTAAAATATTAAAAAGAAATCTATTGTCATAACAAAATTATGAAATATGGATATAAATAAAACTATAAAACTATGATTTATTATTTTTAAGACATAATATCATATATATGTATATATATATATTATTATACCAAAATATTAGGTTAAATATTTAAGCTTTTATAAATATTAATAAGAAATCAAAATAAGTATTTAAGTTACAAATAATATTTATGATAATGTAACCCAAAATTGTTACAAAATCATATGAATAATATATAAGTTAAACTATTCATGTTTAAACTATATGAAAGATGAATAAATTTATGTTTTATAACAATATCAAAAAGTTATATTAACTTTGTATATCATATTAACATGTTAATATAATTTTATTAATTTATATATTTTGAATATATATATTTAGAAACAAGGTATAAGAAAATAAGTAGACAAATATAATTATTAACCAGAATTTGAATTGGCATTTTCTTACTGAAAGGATTGGAGGGAAGTTTAAAAATTCGAAATTTGAATTTATTGGAACATATGTCGACATGCTCATTTATGTATGTCGACATACATATATAATTTCAAAGGACATAAGGTTTTGTGACTATTGGTTTAAAATTATCGATTTATATTTCAGGTCTAACCATTTCCTGAAATAATATCAATCCTAACAAACATTCAAAATTTATTATTATATTTATTATTATTATTATAATATTGATATTTTTAATTTCAAATTAGAATTTTAATTTCAAGTTTGAATTTTAATTTTCAAATTCAAAACAAAGTAAACAAAACATTCATTCAACCAAAAAAATTAAAAATTAATTAAGGTGTACCTGGTTTTTATATCTTCTTCGATATTCTCTGAATTTTGAATTGTTATAAAACACATGTTTGAATCTCTGGTTTTTGGATCTCCATCGCTTGATGACGAATCTGAATCATATTTACATCTTCCAGAATTTGACGGTGATATCGATGATTTTGTAGTTTAACCAAGTTGGCTCCAAAATTTTGAATTTGATTTTGAATTTTGAATGAACGGACACTTCAACTACTATAACCCCAAAAGTCATATCTCTTCATAAGCTCTTCTTTTCTTGACTGATGAAAAATCATCTTGGTGTCTTTTGGCCAATAGACATCAGGCATAACTCTTTCCCTGCAAAACAACATAACTTTTCAAAGAATCAAGTGACTTTTCAAAATAACTAATTGTAATTTGGGATAATAACATCATGGTAATTCTGTGATATATCTATTTAAACTTTTCAAGAAATCATATCATGATAACTTGGATTTTTAATCAAACTGAATGCAGATTCATCTAATACTGTTGCAAGACATGAATTTAAACTAGTGTTCAAAATTTTCCATTTAAAATTTTCAAAAAAACCAGATTATGAACTTTTTGAAAAACCTTGCTCTGATACCAATTGTTAGGGAATGCAGAACGGATCGTTAAGGCAAAACAAACACTAGAGGGAGGTGAATAGTGTTTGTCAGAATTTAAACAAAATCTAAAACTTTTGTAAACTACGAGATGAACCAAACACCACAAACACAATCACAGATACAAAATAAACAGAAATAAAGATGCAGAAAAGGAAAGAACACACCGGATTTTATACTGGTTCAGATTGCTCCAAAGTCCAATCCCACGCAACGCTGGATTGCACAGAGTTTTATTACAATATCAAAATTCAATTACAACCTCCTTGATTTCACGGCTACAAGGGATACCATAGATTCCAACCTCCTTGATTTCACGGCTACAAGGGATACCACCGATTACCCGTCCTTGACTTCACACCTACAAGGGATACAATCGATTCCTTAACACAACCCAAACTTTTACAAACAGTCCTATAACTCTTCAATAGCACTTGATTCAGAGAGAGATGAGAAGAGAGTGTAAAGAGAAGAAGTTTGATCAAAACAGAATTGAATTCGGCAGAGTATAAGTGTAGAAATCATAAAAATGATTAAGAATGATTATATAATGAAAGAGGATGAAAGTGGAGAATAAGATATGTTTAAAAATTCGGTTTTAACCCCTTTTTATAGTGTATTAAAGGCTGTAACGTTTCTGAAATGTTTCAAATAGTGAAAAGACACTTTCTTTCAAAATTGAAAAAGTGACAGTTATATGTCGACATGGTGTTTTTGATATGTCAACATACCCTAGTGTATTTTTGAATTTTAAAACATTTTTCAAGTGTTTTGATATAAAAATAATTCTGGAAATTCTTGAATCAAAGTATAGTATTGTGGATTAATATTATAAAGTAGAAAATCATATGAAAATATAAAATTAAACTATATAAACATATTATAAACTTATAAGATTTTAAACTATATGAATATAAAGTATAAAAATTTAAATATACAAAATTTAAGTTTAAAAAACAAAGAAGAATAAGAAAGGAAAAAATAAAAAAGATAGAAAATAAAATGGAGAGGATTGAGGATAGAATTAAAAATCAGAATTTGAAAATTAGAATTAGAATTTGAACCTGGAGTGCTATTTAGAGTCTTACGCAATCTAGACTCTATAATTATATTAATATTGAACTCTTGGAGTCATGAAATCTTGAATACTCTGATCTTTGAATCTCTATCATATTTAAAACTGTACAGTCTTCAGTGATATTTCCTGTATATAATTTCTGCATATATATATATATATATATATATATTCAATACAAAAAGTATTAATATATATTTTATAATCAATGATAATTGAAATAAGGTTGTTGTCATCAAAACTCCATTCTCCAACAATATTTTTTAGTATAGTATGTTGCTTCTCATTTTCAAAACCAAAACGCAGACGTTACAACCTAGCTTTACAATACTACGGTGTTTTATTGCCTACAACATAATACGTTTATTATCTCTAGGTATTACATTAGCATATGGTTGGTAGTATCCATAAATCATTCATGTTACGTATTAGTTTGATTGCTCGTCGACAACAACATAACAAAAGTCCTTTTGATGTACAATACACAATCCTTTTAAACTTTGAACTGCTAACATGCTAGCAATAAAACAGATGCTAATTGCTATAACACTATAAAGTTGTATATGTTAATCTTTTTTTTAGGCAAAGGAATATGTAATATAACAAAAGGGAGAATCTAGCCATTCTCCAGTGGCTCACAAAAACGATTTCTGCAAAAACAAAGATCATGCACACACATAACAGCAAAAACAAAACAATACATAACATGCAAGTAATAAAAGCGGACTACCCTCAACATAATGAAATCTACAATGCAGAAGAGGCATACGAATCCTCCGCAGATAGACACCAAGGACAAAAGCGAGCCTGTAACCTCCAACACTCCTCTGAGACGAACAAGGATAGACGGGGTGACCAAGGATGGCCTAGGCTAGAAAGATCCAACAACCGTACCTAGTGGATCTGCTCCCCAGCTCCATCGTAAGGATCTGTAAGGAATCTCCTCCAGCCATAAAGTAACCCTGGTCCAGACAATATCCAACAACCTAAAGAGTCCAGACCCTATGGTACTAGCAAACAGCATGGGAATATTGGGTCGGGGGCGAGTGTGAAATATGTGATGCCAGCAAAAGAAAACCGTAAACTACATAATCAACCGATTCCTGCCCTTGGAGTTGTCGGTTCCTCTGTTAAACTAAATATACCTACAAATCTCCTCGAACGAGAACCAATAACTCCCTTGAAAGATCTAACATGGAAAGCGGGGAAAACGTCATTCCTAACTCTTCGAATGATGGATGGAGGATCCATTGGCTTTTCGTCGAATATTGGCTTTTTGTCGAATATTGCCTTATTCCGCTAGCACCAGATATGCCAGCAGATAAGACAAGATATCATACAAAACAAAATGGAATAGAAGGATTTATGCGAGATGCCGGTCCACCAAAATCTCAGTAGATCCAAAAGCGACACTGCGTTACTTCGGTAGCCAACCAAGTTCCCGAAATAATTTCAGACCGCCTTGGCAATAGAGCCTCCCAAAAACAAATGAGAATAGGAATCCTAAAAGCCCATATTGTAGCACAGGCAACAGGAAACGGTAGGGATGCCAATCTTCTAGAGGTTCTCATCTAGCGGTAATCCTTCATGTAGGATTTTCCACATAAATAAGGAGACCTCCGGCGGAAGCCGGGCATCCCCAATGAAAGTGAACAGAAAAAGGCATGGAGCCGGCGATCTTGCTGAATTAAGTTGTATATGTTAATCTATAATTAACTATAGCAAAATCTTCTAAAACTTAAAACTCAATTTATACCCATATTAAATTCCTTCATGTGCCAATATCACAAGGCAAGCACATTGCCGATAATAAACCGTTATACGTAAATCCATATAAACATTCAAAAATGAAAAGCTTCAAGAGCTAGCACCTTCAAACTTATGCTAAACCGTTCACAAAAAGATCATATATCAAATCCTATCAAGATCAACCATGCATGTTTATCATTTAATGGAAACTACTACTCCATAAAAAATAGAATGTTAGAAAAATAATCAAAATTCGTAAGTCCCAATACTACAACCTACTATTACAACATAACTACAAACCCATGTGCATAGCACGACCATACACTAGTTGCATTAAGTAAAGAACAAGAATTAAAAGAACATATAATTAAATTGCATAAAAATGAAAATAACATAAGAGGGAAAATGACTAAGAAACCAGGAATATAAAAAAGCTTTTATTTGAGATCCTCTAAACTAAACTAACTAAAAGAGAGAACCCTATTTACATTAACATACAGGGTATTTATACATGAACAAACCATAATCCACTTTTTTTGAAAGTACCCGAAATATCATCTTTATGAAGGTTCCAAGTTGTCTTTGGCCACTAATCATTCATAAAAAATGCACGAAGCTTTTTGTTTCCACTAACTTGTGCATTTACGTCAAATTGTGGCTTTAAGAAAAATGAGTTAGGTGGATAGGTGGGGTCCTAGAATAACTTGTATTTGAATTATTTTCATTTCCATTCTTATGTATATTCACTTGTGCAAGCATATTTTTCATGAAACCACTTGCATTTGAATCCAGATTCCGACAAAACAACATAAAGATATCCAAGTAAATTTTCATAATTTAATATATGCATACAAATGACTATTTTGCCCCTAAATGAAGTTGAATATATGATGATTTAAATGATTGAAATTATGGTCTAAACATGTTAAAGTACCATATATTCCCATTTAGTTAACTAAAAAAGATGAAATAAGTGAGTATAAATATGCACAATTACGCGCACATCATTTGATTTTGGACTGAAGTCATGGGACCTATAACAACCTGGATTCCGACGGACCGAATTATTTTCAAAAACCCAATCCATTAAAATTCGAGTTGGTTTGCTCTAGTATCCTACAGGAAAGACAGAGACATAAAACATGTCAGAGTTCGGAAAATATATCACAGCGGAATGAATAAATATAATGTAGTTGAAACATATCTCTTCCTTAATAATAATACTGCGAAACCGGTATCCAAAGCTATACAGTCTCTGTCATGAACCTAACCTGCAAATGTTATGATGAGAGGGTCAGAACGTAAGTTCTATGTGAATGAATTTAAACTACACTTCTTGGATAATTCTACATATACCGTTTAATTATATTTTCTTATTTATTAAGTTATTTGTATTATTAGCACTCAAGGCTTATACACTCGTCGCACCCATCTACTCTCTAGTATATTAACCTAATATAGTGTATATGTAGCTACCCCCAATTAAGGTATACTCTACTTGCATGGTCTCCACCGTATGTACGCAGTCCCTTATCCAATGTCGCATGTCATATGTATATCAATGCTACGTTTGCATAAAATTGTCATTACTGTGTTACGTAAGCATTTGAACTGCCATTCTAAATCCTACTAGATTCTATCATCGAATAATGCCCTCTAGTCTATGGTACACTACCCAGAGCGACGTGAGTATACCTAGACTTTTCCCACGTATGTATCGTCAATCGTACTCGATGTCTATTTGCACATGTTCTCTATATATGGGCAGGGCTAATCAAGAAACATGGAACTCGGTCGGGAGCTTTCAGATATCTGCCGATGCAGATGCTAAGGTCTGCTTTTATAGTGGCTATGGTCCCACTAGACCACTCTCTCAACTAATGAAAGACATCCAAGAATATCAAGAATGAGAACAGTAACCCCGACCCCTATGCCCTTCAATCCTATTGGCCAACCTCACCCATAACTAGATAACAAAGTACATGGTCTTTTGGAGTTCTCCGCCTTTCCACTTCACGTACTGACTGAAGATGGTAGGTAGATGACGAGTTGCTATCACAAGGCAGTAACTGGTGTAATAACCTGGAAATCCGAGCCAAATTAATATTTTCATTTTGGCAATTTTAGTGAATTTTGAATATTTAAAATGAATTATTTTGAATAATAGTGACAAGAAATTTATTTTGAATAGAAGTTGAACGTATATATTTATATAGATCGTTGTTAGAATATAAATATTTTATTTTAAATATAAAAGGAATTGAAAATGGCGCGATAGTTCGATAATTCGATTTCAAAATTCAAATGAATGTACAAGATTCGAAATAAATCGGATTTTAGCGAAACCAAAAATCATGGAATCTAATTGAGACTATCTTTCCAACGAATCCGAAAAATCAAAATTTCATAGTGGGAATCAAAAGATACGTCCAGTTGAAAATTCAGAATAGTCGCTATGGAATTCTAGCCCTTAAAAATGGAATTTTGCAAACGACCTTGATTTTTGATGAAACCACTTTTGTTGGATCCGTGATTTCAAGTTATTGCTAGGTTTCAAAATTCGTAATTTTTCGAATCAATATGTGAGCCTGGCGAAGTTAAACGTGTTTTGACCAATTTCAGTTGATTTTAATCAACTGGAAAATGACCATTTTTCAAACGGTCTCAGAATTTGACGAAATTAGTTTTGTTAGGACCGTATCGTCAATACGAAGCTAGAAAATATTTTTCGGGAATTTTTCTAGTTAGTATGCGGCCCCAGTAAATTGAAATGTACGTTTAAAATTGAATATATAGAGTTATATTTTGATTTTGATGGAAACTGGTCAAAACGATCGAATCAGCTTGCGATACATATCCCATTGTGTTCGGAATGGGGGTAATTAGCTATGGACGACAGGCGATGGGTCTTGTTTCGAGGTCAAAATAAAAAGGGTACTTGTTTAAAATAATTAAATAAATATAATATAAATCCCCTCCCCTTTTATCTCTCCTCCTCCCATCGTACAGAACAAAACCCGATTGAAAAAAAACCGCTCCAACCCCTAAATCGTTCTAGCCCTCCCCCTGACATCGATCGCCGTCGCCCCCTTCCACCCCCTTTCCCGCCTCCGTCGTTCACCTGCCATCCCCTCCCCACCTCCGCCGCAGCTCATCAGCCCCCCTTCTGAGCGCCGCTCTCCTCTATCTTCCCTCCTTCTTCTAAAATCGCGACCCATCCCCCCTCAAAACGGAAGCCGCCGACAACTAGAGCAACACCCCCGCTTGGCCACCTCCGCCACAGCTCATCAGCCCCCCTCTTCTAATTCGACTGTGAGTTTTATTTGTTTTGTTTAGTTATTTATTTTATTTATCTAAAGTAATTAGTTTGTTACAAATACATTTTTAAAAATCAGTTTTTCTATGAATAAAAATATAGTTTTTATATGATGTAGAGAATAAAAATATAAATTTTATATGATGTAGAGAATAAAAATATAATTTTTTGTAGATGTAGCGAAATAAAAATCTAATTTTTTTTATTATATATATGTTGAAATAAAAATGGGATTTTTATGGCGATGATATAAAAATTCGATCTTTATATTAGAAGTAGATATAAAAATATAATTTTTGTATAGAGAATTGTGTGATAAAAATATAATCTTTATTATATGAACATCGTTATAAAAATAGAATTTTTATCTATATAGTACCGTTATAAAAATAAAATCTTTATCTATATCGTAGCGGTATAAAAACAGAATTTTTATCCATGTAGCGTAGTTATAAAAATGTAATTTTTATATACATAACAATAATATAAAAATGGGATTTTTATATGTGTAGTGGATAAGGTCGATGAAAGTGACAAAAGGCTTGCACGGCGAAGATTTTCTACATATGAAGAGTCACAGTGTTTGGTTTAGCTTATCGGTGAGAACTCCTCACTTTTAATTTATTTTCTAGTTGAAATATATACTAGGATGCAGATGGTGCTTAGTAGCACCCGACAACCGTCGTCCACAGACCATGGATGACTTGTTTGTTTGATTGTTGTGTTGTGAAATTTGATTGTGTGATGTGAAACGAAATAAAATATTTTATAGTGGAAAATATTTTATAGTTAAAAATATAATTTTTAACGTGTATATAAAATAAATAGTAAATAACAAGTCAAACGATTAGTTTGTATACACCGATTTGACTGATATTGATTGGGACAATAAATTTTACACATCGCCCAACTGCACAAATAAAATATGTGTTTGTTGATTTGAAACCCCACACGGGTGTTGGGATGATATTTGATGTACACTAATCCCAATGGTTTAGTTGTATGTCGATCGATGAGTTGACAGACTGTGTAAGTGTTAATTATTTATATTTAATGCTTATGCAGTTGTGTGGTGCACTCAGGATGATGGTTGATGATTTATCATTGCTATTATATACATGTGTTGTATGGAAATCCATATAATAAACATTATATTATATGGTAATTGATTAGGCCTCATTCCAATATAGAAAATAAATTCATGTGTTGAATTGAAAATAAATTCATGTGTTGAATTGAAAATAAATTCATGTGTTGAATTGAAAATAGATTCATGTGTTGAATAGAAAATAAATTCATGTGTTGAACAGAAAATAAATTCATGTGTTGAATAAAAGCTGTGTTGATTAGATTGATGCCATTTTGATGTGAGCGATATTTATATTGATTTTATTCATTTTTATAATGAATATAGAAAAGGAAGTGAATTCAAAATATAACGTTTTGAAAATATTATCATTTGTATATCGAGGAGGTGGAATATTCGATTTTGATTCGAAATTGAATATGAAGTTGAAGTCGTTTTGAAAACGAATTTAAAACTATTTATATAATACGTTTTAAAAGGAAATCGGCAAAGTACATATTATAAATATATATAATATAATGGCCTGAATAGAACGCGCCGTGCTGCGGAAGTTCGTGAATTTCGACCATTGACTTCAAGTGGACGTTACGGGAGATCCGACCGTCGGATTCTCTGTAATGACCCGGATTTTGAGAGACTTTGGTTACCGACATAAACACGATGTCGATAACCAAAACATCGAAAAATCCTGGTAATTAGTGAAAGAAATTAGAGGGTGAGGAAAGATAAGATATAAACTTATAGAAAAGAAGAAGAAGGAGAACACAATATCAGAGTAACACGAATCTCACAGCGGAACGAATAACATATAATATGTATAACATAACTTTGAAATATAAATCTGCCTATGTATACAACAACATTATCAAAGTATAACACTTACAACATAGCGGAAATAAACTATAGCTATATGATCCTGAAGCCTCCTGCTCCAGCTCTTCCAGTATATCTGTAAATCCTGACTACTTGACTGTCCGTACAAAATTAGGCACCCAAGAGTTTAGGGAAAACAAACAAATAAACTCCGGGTCAGTCATGGGACTGGTATGAGTAAAACAGTTTAAAACAGTTCAAGCAGGTAATCGATATCTCATAAGACCACGCCGTATAACGGAACGGTTTTTTTCCTTATGAGAATCCAAATTAGCTTTATATCAAAAACCTTTTGATATTATAATAATGTCTATCAACACAATATAATAATCATCTAGCAGAAACGCTTTCATATCACGTTCTACATATATGGTATATAATCAAAACCGCAAGCACGTATTGGGTAATGGATTTCCAACTATGACAAGGTATGGAACCACCTTTCTCTAGTGTACCTCTAGAGAGGAATACACTGGGTTCAACAAGAACATCTTGCAACCCAGCCACACATGACCGACCACTCATTTCGCTTGAGCGTATCGAATGTATATCACCAACGGTTGGGATCAGCAACCGTTTACCGAATGGGACAGCATCAACAATAGATTTTTAAAAGTAAATGAAACTCTAGATCAGGTGATTATACACCCTACTTCGGTGCGACCGACTTAGCCATGCTGCCTGCCCGATTTCTGTCATTTACCGGATGATGAGGCTAGAAGCTACGCTTTATCATCACACCAGATTCACTTTGAATGCCACATCATCAAATCCATCCAATCACCGATTGACGTCCTCAACAATACATTATGTATTAGCTAAAAGAAGTTTCCTTCTCCACTTCCACTCTTGGTACGGTTGGAGAAATCAATTTAGGTGATCGTCTGGAAATACTCTGTCAGACATCCGTCCATACAAGTCATCCAGGAACAGGATGAACCGAAGGCACTATTCTGTAACAGGATAGCCCTTGCATAACTCCGTCTTCAATTTCCTATGGCATATATGATTCACAACGCTTATGCCAATACTGAGTGGTTCTTTGGATAATAATCCAACCGGTCTCTCCATATTAACAACGTTAAAATGGCCAAAACTTCGATAGTCTATGATTTAACTATCGAAAAAAACAGGTGTGCAACCAACGATATTATTTCCAAATGGAAATTTATATCAATCAAACATCATTCAACATTTATCTCTTTATTTCATAAATTTACTTATCTCCTGTTTCCCTATATTCAATATTTCTTATTTTCTAAATTTGGAAAATATACGTTATTAACAATGGAAAACATTTCCATTTCTTGTTTTCTTAATTAGAAAACATTTCTGGTTTCTTATTTGGAAAACATTTCCAAAGCTTCTTCATTGGACTTAGACAGATGTTTAAACAAACATCGCTATGCCAACTCAAACCATTTCCTTTACTGCCTAACCTTAACTATTCCTTAGTTAAAAACGAAGCCAATCAAGTTGGGTAGAACTACTTCTCAGACCTTAACTGAACAACATTTCTAACTTTGAAATAGGCAAAGTTCACTTTATATTCCTTTTTCTAACTTCCTTACTTAACCCACTTCGAATAGCTATATTCGATTGACTCTTTTCACTTAACTCTATTCGATTAACCCTTATCAATTAACTCTATTGGACTAACACTATTGGATTAACTCTATTTGACTAACGCTATTGATTTACTCATTTCACTTAACTCCTTTCGAATAAACTATATTCGATAACTCCTTTTTCTTTCTTTGAATAAACTATATTCGATTAACTCCATTTACTTTATTCTCTAATCGATAAACTGACATCGATTAACTCCTTTTACTTTATTCTCTAATTGATTAACTAACATCGATTAACTCCTTTTAACTTTATTCTCTAATCGATTAACTAACATCGATTAACTACTTTTAACTTTATTCTCTAATCGATTTACTAACATCGATTAACTAACATCGATTAACTCCTTTTAACTTTATTCTCTAATCGATTAACTAACATCGATTAACTCCTTTTCGAATAAACTATTCATTTATAAAGATTTACTTTTAGTAATGGTTCTTCACTTTACAAATGATTTCCTTTTTATTCTAACTTATCCTTTTGATTTTATAAATATTCCTTTTATAAAAATTCTTTTCCTTTTCTATATAAAATCCATCGATTTTATATAAATAATTCATTTTCAAAATACACTTTGAAAATCCCCTTCCCCATATCAAATATTTCTTATGGTATTTAACATACCATATAACAACGATAAATATCGTCCAAACACACATAATCAACAACAGATTATATATCACATCATATATCACAATATATGAATCACAGTAAAATAAATGTTGAGGAATCCAGTTGGATTCCTCCAACCTGTTTCCCTGCATCACAGATGTTAAACAATATAGATAACATCACTTTCAGTTCTATATGATACATTCTGTTAAACAGAATCAATATAGAAATTTAACTAACTGACTAGCAGTTCAATCAAACAGTCAACACACAACCAATCAGACAATATCTAACAGTTCTAAAAATACAACATGAAATTATAAACTGTTCAGAGTTAGTGAGATTTACTCACATTGGACGGTTATCGTTATATAACGATTAACTGTCTTTGATTCGGATCAGATGTTTTATTCCACCATAAATCCAACCGAGCACTAGATCACCTAAAACCCTTTCCATTTCGTAGCCTTCGTTGATATGGTTCCTACGAGCGTTGTTCCGCAGAATTCAATTCCACTCGGCCCACCCATGTTGAACATCCAAACCATGTGAAACAGTCTTGTTCTTCCCGAATTAAAAAGTACTCGTTTCAGTACATTGAAACTCCCCTTCATCTATATAGCAATGAACCTGTACAGCAACTCCCATGGCCGAAACGTGAGCCATCCTTCACCATTTGAAATTCCAGTAATACATACTTTTTATTTTATTATTTTATTTTTTTCATTATGGGCCTTCTATTAAATACTCAGCCCAACTATACCCTTTAAACCCATGCCCCACCTCTTTACTTTATCTTCTCCAAACTAATGAACTTGCGGAAGTCAGTATATCCACCAACGCCAAACTTCAAGCGCCACCCTTCTCCCCCAATTTCGGAAATGCAAACTTCAGTGAAAATATTCGAACCCCATTTTCTACCCAGACCACTCGCGTTCAGTCCCTCCTACTCCACAAGACAAGTCGTACTCCTGTACACTTTGCAACACTACAAAGCTGCAAGTTCTTCCTAGTTGAATACACCAGTAATGCAAGCTCTTGTTTACATCCCACCTTAATATAAACCGAGACCACCATCCCCTTCTCGCTTCAACACACAGACAGCATAAACCTTCACAACTTCCTACCAATATTGTTCACGTCCCCTTACCTTTCACTCTTCAGAATCATTTCACCGATCCAACAAACACTCCTACTTCATTTAAACATTCTGACTTCACAAGATGCTCCGCCTCCCCTCAGTCTGACCGACATCCAACTGTGCTGGCGCAAGCGCCTCAGTGCTCTCAATCCTCCAACCAAACCCCGACTGTTCCGGTCTCTTCGATTTCCAGCTACCCTCCTTCGAACGTCGACGCTGTTCGACGAGATTCTGGCCATCACAAACAATAGTATCCGATCATAGCCATATATTGACAAGATCTCATCGCCCTAAACCAAATTCCAGTTGAAGTTCTCTTGAAGAATTAAAGAAAAATTGGGAGGAGTATGTGTAATTTACGGTCGTTACATTGTTTGGTGGAGGCAGCATTTATCTGTTGACCGCGGAACATTAGTTTGACCCAGAATTTAGGTTAACGTGAGTATTTATAAGGAAATCTAGGGTTGGATTTCTTGAGGATGTTTGAGGGCCACGCCTTCGGTTTTAGTCCACAGAGAAAGGTATACTGTAAAGGATAAGCGTGTCCATTTTATTTTGTTGTATGTGTGGTTTCGTAGTGTCCATTTAGTTTTGTCTCCCCATTTGTTTTGAAAACTTAGTTTTAGAGAGTATCCTGTTATGCCAAACTCCTTCGTTTACGGACTGATATAAAAATATCATTGTGATGAGCGAGGTGTCCCGACTCCAGAAATATAATAATATCGGTAGGTGGACTCATATTTTGAAACTTCAAAATGTTGATTTTAGGGTGCGAAATACTCCAAATAAAAAGTCGCTTATTAAATTAATTAAAAATTACAGTAAAATTCTAAAAATTAATTTATCACTACTTCCTAAAAGAATCTTGTCTAAATTCAAACCCGATCTCTAGTTATATTGAATAATCCATTACGGTCGATAAACGATTCCATAGCGACTATTTTAATATTTGATTTGGACATATCTCAAAATCTACACGACGAAATCCTGATTTTTCTCTTCCACTAGAAAGATATACTCCACTAGCTCCACACGTTTCTTGTTTCACAGAAATCCGGCTTAAAATGAATCCTATACATTCAGTTGAAGTTCGAATCGCCAATTCACGAACTGCAGCGCCATTTCGTGCTCGATTTTAATTATATTATAATTCTACGTTCAACTGTCGACGATTGAATATATTCGTTATTCTAATTAAATTCTAAACTGAATTAAATATCACAGATGATCCAGTTCATACTAATATCGTCATTTCAGCCAATTCTGATTATTTCAGAATTAAATATATTATTTAATTTATCATTTTAATTAAATATTCATCATTATTTAATTCCACGATCATTAAATTCTCTAAACCATCATTTATATAATTAAATAAATAAATTATAATACCTCTGCCAATGCGGGTCATTACAATCTTCCCCACTTAAAATAATTTCGTCCTCGAAATTGCTAAAAGGTAGAGAACGACCCTATCGACTGGTTATAACATATTTGTTCACTTCTTAACTTCAGTTTCAACTGAACCAATTTAATTTCAATTAAATTTTATTTATTTCTTATCAACGAAAATTTTCAAAAATCATGAAAATTTTCTAACGCCTTAACTCTTCGAAAAATTTCGTCAGCACCTCCTTTGTACTGGTCAATCGGTCAAACTCCAACTCGCCTCTCTGGGCCATCTCCAACCCAAAAGAAAATCAAACAGCCAAGCGACTTGCCAATTCGGCTCATAAATCTTATATCCAATAGAAATATAAACTTGTACCTTTTGTCGGCATATCAACTCTATCACTTCCATATGCTATCATCTCAGCATATACCAATATTATCCCAATCAAATTCCAATCTGCTTTTATCCACAACACAACCATTTGCTTATATCCGAGCCAAATATCGTTTCAACTCGAGTTTCTTCTCGATTCCCCACTCTTAACTTGATTATCACATTACACTTTTAAATTTGAATCTCACAATCCAGTTTGTCTTGATATCATTCTAATTCAATCTCAGTTACCACTTTACTGGCTTTACTTTAATCCAAATTTGCTTTCACAAATTTCTGTTAAATATGTTTTTAATTCAAACAGTCTTTCGCTGGGAGTTTTTAAACAGTTTACTCTTTTCAAAAATCAAATTTTCCTTTTTGAAATTCAACTGAGCCTTAATTAATATTTCATTAGTTAAATCACTTCTCTATTTCTTTATCAATATTTGTTAACCAAATATTTTCAATAACCATATTGGCCTTTTATGTTATTTGGAAAACATTTCCGAATATCGCCTTCCTTAATTTTCTAAACTTTAGAAAATATATGCTATTTATAATTGGAAAATACTCCAATTATTTATCTCTTTTTCGATCTCATTTATTTCTATACTTAGGAAATATTCTTTATTATATTTCCAAGCTTACACTTATTTGGGTTAAAACGTACGTTGGGCAAAACATCGTTACGACAACCCGAATACTATATTCAACTAACTCTTATTCAACATTGATCTTCGAACCTGAAATCTTACTATTTATTTGTTTATAATGAAATCAATCAAGTTGGGGTACAACTACCTCTCAGACCTTGACTGAATAACATTTATAACGTCAAAACAGATATGACTACTTACTCAAATAATCAATACCATACAACAACTTATTCACTTCTAAACACGTATACGCTTTCTCTTTCTATTCTTACTAGATTTTATTCTTTGTCTTCCTTTTTGATTATACTATTCTATTTCTAAGTTCGTTTACTTATCGACTTCTATATATATATCGATACGTTGATTTCTAACTATCAAATTATCTTAAAAATATTCTAACTCCTTAAATTCTCGGAAAAATTCGCCATAACCTCCTTTATACCAGGAGCATCGGGATATTTCAAATAGCCTCCCATGGCCCTCACCAATCCAAAAGAAAAAGAAAAAGAAAAAGCCAAGCGGCTAGCCAATACAGCGCATAAAATCTCATATATGAATTAAATACATACCTTTTGTCGGGCATTCTATTTATTTCACTTCTACACTATATTCCAAACCTGTCTCCTGTATATCTATACATGCCCAATCTATTTTAACTACACCCGATCGTTTTAACTCAATTCGTTAATTAATTTGTTAACTAACTCTTTAGTCTATTCCACTTTTATATTAGAACATGAGATGTTCAAATATATTTTAACTTGCTTATTAACTAATTTGAATCCAAATTTCAAATTTAAGTTCTATATTCGATTTTGAATATCCATTTACAAATCCAATTCACCTTTCAAAGTTCAACTTCAAATTCAAAACTCGATTAACTAATTCCTCTTCGACTTAGTTAATTCTATTCAATTTCTATTCAAATTTTATATTATAAATCCCATTTGAATTTCTATATTCAAACCCCATTTGAATTTCTATATTCAAATTCCATATATTCAAATTCTATATTTGAATTCCTTTATATTTTCTATATTCAAATTCTATATCACTTCCATTGAATTTCATATATTCAAACTCCCTTTGAATTTCTATATTCAATTTTTATTTCAATCCCATTGAATTTCATATATTCAAACTCCCTTTGAATTATATATTCTAATTCCCATTTCAACTCTATTTGAATTCTATATTCGAATTCCTATTTCAAATTCTACTTTGAAATTCTATTTTCAAACTCCATTTCAATCTATTTGAATTTTATATTCAAATTTCATTTCAAACTATTTGAATTCTATATTCACTTTTCCATTATTTAAATCTTCTTTATTCAAATCTCATTTGAATTTCTATATTCAAATCCCCTTTTGAATTTTCTTATCTAAATTCTATGTTTGAACTTCCTTTATTCAAATTCCTTTTCAAACTTTCTTTATTCATTCTTTAATAAGTCTCAATTTCAATTCCTTTTGAAATCGATATTTCTACCTTTGGAAAATAGATTTCCCTTTCAATTTCACACTTGTATTTTTATTTCTGAATTATCCAATGATAATTCTCTTCACTTCATTTATAAACTTCGTTTATAAAAGAACTATTTATAAACTTTGTTTATAAAGGAACTTCTCGTTTTATTTCTTTTAAACAAGTTAATATTCCAAATCTATTTAAAAATTCAAATTCTATATTTTAAATCCAATTTGAAATTCAACACAACTTGCCTTTCCCAAAACAAATTCAAAACAGTATCTCTGGTAGTAATTCGTCACTTACAACTCGAAAATGAATACTGATGATGCAGCTGTCATCATCAGAATCTATTTTCCAGTGATCGAACTGAGTTCAATACTATAAAACCATTTCTAAACACTTCCACTTTGAAATCCATTTCAAAATATAATTCACACTGCTTGTAAAACAATTTAAAATCTCCCAGGATCTTAAATTTTCCTTATTTTAATCCAAATCCGTTTACAAACACTTATCCAATTCTCTAGAGTTTTAACTCAATTTCTGGTTTAAAATCTTAGATTTAACTCATCTGATTTTACGTATTTCACTTATATGAATTCTGATTGGTTATTTACATAACCATTTAATTTATAATCTTACTTGATTATAATAACAACCAATATATCCGCTATATTATAATTTTGATATTTATATATATCTTCTCTATATCAAGATACACCTTAGGTAAACTTATTTTAATTTACCCTCTTTTCAAAACATATCGTGACGACCCATCATATTCGAGTGTTTACAAAATCCCTACCGATACAGTGGATCAAACTGATCGACCAGAACTCATAAACAACTCAACCAATAAATCTCCACGATATAAAACAATATTTTTATATTAATAACAAATACGCTCACTCGTATATATACACTCAACTCAATCTAGGGTATTACTAACCATATCTCTACCGAGTCACGCTACAGAGCCAAGGTAATTCACTTAACTTAAGCTCTGATACCAACTGTAATGACCCGGATTTTGAGCGACTTTGGTTACCGACATAAACACGATGTCGATAACCAAAACATCAAAAAATCCTGGTAATTAGTGAAAGAAATTAGAGGGTGAGGAAAGATAAGATAGAAACTTATAGAAAAGAAGAAGAAGGAGAACACAATATCAGAGTAACACGAATCTCACAGCGGAACGAATAACATATAATATGTATAACATAACTTTGAAATATAAATCTGCCTATGTATACAACAACATTATCAAAGTACAACACTTACAACACAGCGGAAATAAACTATAGCTATATGATCCTGAAGCCTCCTGCTCCAGCTCTTCCAGTATATCTGTAAATCCTGACTACTTGACTGCCCATACAAAATTAGGCACCCAAGAGTTTAAGGAAAACAAACAAATAAACTCCGGGTCAGTCATGGGACTGGTATGAGTAAAACAGTTTAAAACCGTTCAAGCAGGTAATCGATATCTCATAAGACCACGCCGTATAACGGAACGGGTTTTTTCCTTATGAGAATCCAAATTAGCTTTATATCAAAAACCTTTTGATATTATAATAATGTCTATCAACACAATATAATAATCATCTAGCAGAAACGCTTTCATCTCACGTTCTACATATATAGTATACAATCAAAACCGCAAGCACGTATTGGGTAATGGATTTCCAACTATGACAAGATATGGAACCACCTTTCTCTAGTGTACCTCTAGAGAGGAATACACTGGGTTCAACAAGAACATCTTGCAAACCGGCCACACATGACCGACCACTCATTTCGCTTGAGCGTATCGAATGTATATCACCAACGGTTGGGATCAGCAACCGTTTCCCGAATGGGACAGCATCAACAATAGATTTTTAGAAGTAAATGAAACTCTAGATCAGGTAATTATACACCTACTTCGGTGCGACCGACTTAGCCATGCTGCCTGCCCGATTTCTGTCATTTACCGGATGATGAGGCTAGAAGCTACGCTTTATCATCACACCAGATTCACTTTGAATGCCACATCATCAAAATCCATCCAATCACCGATTGACGTCCTCAACAATACATTATGTGTTAGCTAAAAGAAGTTTCCTTCTCCGCTTCCACTCTTGGTATGGTTGGAGAAATCAATATAGGTGATCGTCTGGAAATACTCTATCAGACATCCATCCATACAAGTCATCCAGGAACAGGATGAACCGAAGGCACTATTCTGTAACAGGATAGCCCTTGCATAACCCCGTCTTCAATTTCCTTTGGCACATTTGATTCGCAACGCTTATGCCAATACAGAGTGGTTCTTTGGATAATAATCCAACCGGTCTCTCCATATTAACAACGTTAAAATGGTCAAAACTTCGATAGTCTGTGATTTAACTATCGAAGAAAAACAGGTGTGCAACCAACGATATTATTTCCAAATGGAAATTTATATCAATCAAACATCATTCAACATTTATCTCTTTATTTCATAAATTTACTTATTTCCTGTTTCCCTATATTCAATATTTCTTATTTTCTAAATTTGGAAAATATACGTTATTAACAATGGAAAACATTTCCATTTCTTGTTTTCTTTATTAGAAAACATTTCTGGTTTCTTATTTGGAAAACATTTCCAAAGCTTCTTCATTGGACTTAGACAGATGTTTAAACAAACATCGCTTTGCCAAATCAAAGCATTTCCTTTACTGCCGAACCTTAACTATTCCTTAGTTAAAAATGAAGCCAATCAAGTTGGGGTAGAACTACCTCTCAGACCTTAACTAAACAACATTTCTAACTTTGAAATAGGCAAAGTTCACTTTATATTCCTTTTTCTAACTTCCTTACTTAACCCTCTTCGAATAGCTATATTCGATTGACTCTTTTCACTTAACTCTATTCGATTAACCCTTATCAATTAACTCTATTGGACTAACACTATTGGATTAACTATATTTGACTAACGCTATTGATTTACTCATTTCATTTAACTCCTTTCGAATAAACTATATTCGATAACTCCTTTTTCTTTCTTCGAATAAACTATATTCGATTAACTCCTTTTACTTTATACTCTAATCGATTAACTAACATCGATTAACTCCTTTTACTTTATTCTCTAATCGATTAACTAACATCGATTAACTCCTTTTAACTTTATTCTCTAATCGATTAACTAACATCGATTAACTTACATCGATGAACTACTTTTAACTTTATTCTCTAATCGATTTACTAACGTCGATTAACTAACATCGATTAACTCCTTTTAACTTTATTCTCTAATCGATTAACTAACATCGATTAACTCCTTTTCGAATAAACTATTCATTTATAAAGATTTACTTTTAGTAACGGTTCTTAACTTTACAAATGATTTCCTTTTTATTCTAACTTATCCTTTTGATTTTATAAATATTCCTTTTATAAAAAAATTCTTTTCCTTTTCTATATAAAATCCATCGATTTTATATAAATAATTCATTTTCAAAATACACTTTGAAAATCCCCTT
The DNA here is from genome assembly GCA_030737875.1 of Allium sativum. Lineage (NCBI taxonomy): Eukaryota > Viridiplantae > Streptophyta > Magnoliopsida > Asparagales > Amaryllidaceae > Allium > Allium sativum. The sequence continues at coordinate 5,470,254 of CM060926.1, read as the reverse complement.
CCCCATATCCAATATTTCTTATGGTATTTAACATACCATATAACAACGATAAATATCGTCCAAACACACATAATCAACAACAGATTATATATCACATCATATATCACAATATATGAATCACAGTAAAATAAATGTTGAGGAATCCAGTTGGATTCCTCCAACCTGTTTCCCTGCATCACAGATGTTAAACAATACAGATAACATCACTTTCAGTTCTATATGATACATTCTGTTAAACAGAATCAATATAGAAATTTAACCAATTGACTAGTAGTTCAATCAAACAGTCAACACACAACCAATCAGACAATTTCTAACAGTTCTAAAAATACAACATGAAATTATAAACTGTTCAGAGTTAGTGAGATTTACTCACATTGGACGGTTATCATTATATAACGATTAACTGTCTTTGATTCGGATCATATGTTTTATTCCACCATAAATCCAACCGAGCACTAGATCACCTAAAACCCTTTCCATTTCGTAGCCTTCGTTGATATGGTTCCTACGAGCGTTGTTCCACGGAATTCAATTCCACTCGGCCCACCCATGTTGAACATCCAAACCATGTGAAACAGCCTTGTTCTTCCCGAATTAAAAAGTACTCGTTTCAGTACATTGAAACTCCCCTTCATCTATATAGCAATGAACCTTTACAGCAACTCCCATGGCCGAAACGTGAGCCATCCTTCACCATTTGAAATTCCAGTAATACATACTTTTTATTTTATTATTTTATTTTTTTCATTATGGGCCTTCTATTAAATACTCAGCCCAACTATACCCTTTAAACCCATGCCCCACCTCTTTACTTTATCTTCTCCAAACTAATGAACTTGCGGAAGTCAGTATATCCACCAATGCCAAACTTCAATCGCCACCCTTCTCCCCCAATTTCGGAAATGCAAACTTCAGTGAAAATATTCGAACCCCATTTTCTACCCAGACCACTCGCGTTCAGTCCCTCCTACTCCACAAGACAAGTCGTACTCCTATACACTTTGCAACACTACATAGCTGCAAGTTCTTCCCAGTTGAATACACCAGTAATGCAAGCTCTTGTTTACATCCCACCTTAATATAAACCGAGACCACCATCCCCTTCTCGCTTCAACACACAGACAGCATAAACCTTCACAACTTCCTACCAATATTGTTCACGTCCCCTTACCTTTCACTCTTCAGAATCATTTCACCGATCCAACAAACACTCCTACTTCATTTAAACATTCTGACTTCACAAGATGCTCCGCCTCCCCTCAGTCTGACCGACATCCAACTGTGCTGGCGCAAGCGCCTCAGTGCTCTCAATCCTCCAACCAAACCCCGACTGTTCCGGTCTCTTCGATTTCCAGCTACCCTCCTTCGAACGTCGACGCTGTTCGACGAGATTCTGGCCATCACAAACAATAGTATCCGATCATAGCCATATATTGACAAGATCTCATCGCCCTAAACCAAATTCCAGTTGAAGTTCTCTTGAAGAATTAAAGAAAAATTGGGAGGATTATGTGTAATTTACGGTCGTTACATTGTTTGGTGGAGGCAGCATTTATCTGTTGACCGCGGAACATTAGTTTGACCCAGAATTTAGGTTAACGTGAGTATTTATAAGGAAAGCTAGGGTTGGATTTCTTGAGGATGTTTGAGGGCCACGCCTTCGGTTTTAGTCCACAGAGAAAGGTATACTGTAAAGGATAAGCGTGTCCATTTTATTTTGTTGTATGTGTGGTTTCGTAGTGTCCATTTAGTTTTGTCTCCCCATTTGTTTTGAAAACTTAGTTTTAGAGAGTATCCTGTTATGCCAAACTCCTTCGTTTACGGACTGATATAAAAATATCATTGTGATGAGCGAGGTGTCCCGACTCCAGAAATATAATAATATCGGTAGGTGGACTCATATTTTGAAACTTCAAAATGTTGATTTTAGGGTGCGAAATACTCCAAATAAAAAGTCGCTTATTAAATTAATTAAAAATTACAGTAAAATTCTAAAAATTAATTTATCACTACTTCCTAAAAGAATCTTGTCTAAATTCAAACCCGATCTCTAGTTATATCGAATAATCCATTACGGTCGATAAACGATTCCATAACGACTATTTTAATATTTGATTTGGACATATCTCAAAATCTACACGACGAAATCCTGATTTTTCTCTTCCACTAGAAAGATATACTCCACTAGCTCCACACGTTTCTTGTTTCACAGAAATCCGGCTTAAAACGAATCCTATACATTCAGTTGAAGTTCGAATCGCCAATTCACGAACTGCAGCGCCATTTCGTGCTCGATTTTAATTATATTATAATTCTACGTTCAACTGTCGACGATTGAATATATTCGTTATTCTAATTAAATTCTAAACTGAATTAAATATCACAGATGATCTAGTTCATACTAATATCGTCATTTCAGCCAATTCTGATTATTTCAGAATTAAATATATTATTTAATTTATCATTTTAATTAAATATTCATCATTATTTAATTCCACGATCATTAAATTCTCTAAACCATCATTTATATAATTAAATAAATAAATTATAATACCTCTGCCAATGCGGGTCATTACAATCTTCCCCACTTAAAATAATTTCGTCCTCGAAATTGCTAAAAGGTAGAGAACGACCCTATCGACTGGTTATAACATATTTGTTCACTTCTTAACTTCAGTTTCAACTGAACCAATTTAATTTCAATTAAATTTTATTTATTTCTTATCAACGAAAATTTTCAAAAATCATGAAAATTTTCTAACGCCTTAACTCTTCGAAAAATTTCGTCAGCACCTCCTTTGTACTGGTCAATCGGTCAAACTCCAACTCGCCTCTCTGGGCCATCTCCAACCCAAAAGAAAATCAAACAGCCAAGCGACTTGCCAATTCGGCTCATAAATCTTATATCCAATAGAAATATAAACTTGTACCTTTTGTCGGCATATCAACTCTATCACTTCCATATGCTATCATCTCAGCATATACCAATGTTATCCCAATCAAATTCCAATCTGCTTTTATCCACAACACAACCATTTGCTTATATCCGAGCCAAATATCGTTTCAACTCGAGTTTCTTCTCGATTCCCCACTCTTAACTTGATTATCACATTACACTTTTAAATTTGAATCTCACAATCCAGTTTGTCTTGATATCATTCTAATTCAATCTCAGTTACCACTTTACTGGCTTTACTTTAATCCAAATTTGCTTTCACAAATTTCTGTTAAATATGTTTTTAATTCAAACAGTCTTTCGTTGGGAGTTTTTAAACAGTTTACTCTTTTCAAAAATCAAATTTTCCTTTTTGAAATTCAACTGAGCCTTAATTAATATTTCATTAGTTAAATCACTTCTCTATTTCTTTATCAATATTTGTTAACCAAATATTTTCAATAACCATATTGGCCTTTTATGTTATTTGGAAAACATTTCCGAATATCGCCTTCCTTAATTTTCTAAACTTTAGAAAATATATGCTATTTATAATTGGAAAATACTCCAATTATTTATCTCTTTTTCGATCTCATTTATTTCTATACTTAGGAAATATTCTTTATTATATTTCCAAGCTTACACTTATTTGGGTTAAAACGGATGTTGGGTAAAACATCGTTACGACAACCCGAATAATATATTCAACTAACTCTTATTCAACATTGATCTTCGAACCTGAAATCTTACTATTTATTTGTTAATAATGAAATCAATCAAGTTGGGGTACAACTACCTCTCAGACCTTGACTGAATAACATTTATAACGTCAAAACAGATATGACTACTTACTCAAATAATCAATACCATACAACAACTTATTCACTTCTAAACACGTATACGCTTTCTCTTTCTATTCTTACTAGATTTTATTCTTTGTCTTCCTTTTTGATTATACTATTCTATTTCTAAGTTCGTTTCCTTATCGACTTCTATATATATATCGATACGTTGATTTCTAACTATCAAATTATCTTAAAAATATTCTAACTCCTTAAATTCTCGGAAAAATTCGCCATAACCTCCTTTATACCAGGAGCATCGGGATATTTCAAATAGCCTCCCATGGCCCTCACCAATCCAAAAGAAAAAGAAAAAGCCAAGCGGCTAGCCAATACAGCGCATAAAATCTCATATATGAATTAAATACATACCTTTTGTCGGGCATTCTATTTATTTCACTTCTACACTATATTCCAAACCTGTCTCCTGTATATCTATACATGCCCAATCTATTTTAACTACACCCGATCGTTTTAACTCAATTCGTTAATTAATTTGTTAACTAACTCTTTAGTCTATTCCACTTTTATATTAGAACATGAGATGTTCAAATATATTTTAACTTGCTTATTAACTAATTTGAATCCAAATTTCAAATTTAAGTTCTATATTCGATTTCGAATATCCATTTACAAATCCAATTCACCTTTCAAAGTTCAACTTCAAATTCAAAACTCGATTAACTAATTCCTCTTCGACTTAGTTAATTCTATTCAATTTCTATTCAAATTTTATATTATAAATCCCATTTGAATTTCTATATTCAAACCCCATTTGAATTTCTATATTCAAATTCCATATATTCAAATTCTATATTTGAATTCCTTTATATTTTCTATATTCAAATTCTATATCACTTCCATTGAATTTCATATATTCAAACTCCCTTTGAATTTCTATATTCAATTTTTATTTCAATCCCATTGAATTTCATATATTCAAACTCCCTTTGAATTATATATTCTAATTCCCATTTCAACTCTATTTGAATTCTATATTCGAATTCCTATTTCAAATTCTACTTTGAAATTCTATTTTCAAACTCCATTTCAATCTATTTGAATTTTATATTCAAATTTCATTTCAAACTATTTGAATTCTATATTCACTTTTCCATTATTTAAATCTTCTTTATTCAAATCTCATTTGAATTTCTATATTCAAATCCCCTTTTGAATTTTCTTATCTAAATTCTATGTTTGAACTTCCTTTATTCAAATTCCTTTTCAAACTTTCTTTATTCATTCTTTAATAAGTCTCAATTTTAATTCCTTTTGAAATCGATATTTCTACCTTTGGAAAATAGATTTCCCTTTCAATTTCACACTTGTATTTTTATTTCTGAATTATCCAATGATAATTCTCTTCACTTCATTTATAAACTTCGTTTATAAAAGAACTATTTATAAACTTTGTTTATAAAGGAACTTCTCGTTTTATTTCTTTTAAACAAGTTAATATTCCAAATCTATTTAAAAATTCAAATTCTATATTTTAAATCCCATTTGAAATTCAACACAACTTGCCTTTCCCAAAACAAATTCAAAACAGTATCTCTGGTAGTAATTCGTCACTTACAACTCGAAAATGAATACTGATGATGCAGCTGTCATCATCAGAATCTATTTTCCAGTGATCGAACTGAGTTCAATACTATAAAACCATTTCTAAACACTTCCACTTTGAAATCCATTTCAAAATATAATTCACACTGCTTGTAAAACAATTTAAAATCTCCCAGGATCTTAAATTTTCCTTATTTTAATCCAAATCCGTTTACAAACACTTATCCATTTCTCTAGAGTTTTAACTCAATTTCTGGTTTAAAATCTTAGATTTAACTCATCTGATTTTACGTATTTCACTTATATGAATTCTGATTGGTTATTTACATAACCATTTAATTTATAATCTTACTTGATTATAATAACAACCAATATATCCGCTATATTATAATTTTGATATTTATATATATCTTCTCTATATCAAGATACACCTTAGGTAAACTTATTTTAATTTACCCTCTTTTCAAAACATATCGTGACGACCCATCATATTCGAGTGTTTACAAAATCCCTACCGATACAGTGGATCAAACTGATCGACCAGAACTCATAAACAACTCAACCAATAAATCTCCACGATATAAAACAATATTTTTATATCAATAACAAATACGCTCACTCGTATATATACACTCAACTCAATCTAGGGTATTACTAACCATATCTCTACCGAGTCACGCTACAGAGCCAAGGTAATTCACTTAACTTAAGCTCTGATACCAACTGTAATGACCCGGATTTTGAGCGACTTTGGTTACCGACATAAACACGATGTCGATAACCAAAACATCGAAAAATCCTGGTAATTAGTGAAAGAAATTAGAGGGTGAGGAAAGATAAGATAGAAACTTATAGAAAAGAAGAAGAAGGAGAACACAATATCAGAGTAACACGAATCTCACAGCGGAACGAATAACATATAATATGTATAACATAACTTTGAAATATAAATCTGCCTATGTATACAACAACATTATCAAAGTACAACACTTACAACACAGCGGAAATAAACTATAGCTATATGATCCTGAAGCCTCCTGCTCCAGCTCTTCCAGTATATCTGTAAATCCTGACTACTTGACTGCCCATACAAAATTAGGCACCCAAGAGTTTAGGGAAAACAAACAAATAAACTCCGGGTCAGTCATGGGACTGGTATGAGTAAAACAGTTTAAAACCGTTCAAGCAAGTAATCGATATCTCATAAGACCACGCCGTATAACGGAACGGGTTTTTTCCTTATGAGAATCCAAATTAGCTTTATATCAAAAACCTTTTGATATTATAATAATGTCTATCAACACAATATAATAATCATCTAGCAGAAACGCTTTCATCTCACGTTCTACATATATAGTATACAATCAAAACCGCAAGCACGTATTGGGTAATGGATTTCCAACTATGACAAGATATGGAACCACCTTTCTCTAGTGTACCTCTAGAGAGGAATACACTGGGTTCAACAAGAACATCTTGCAAACCGGCCACACATGACCGACCACTCATTTCGCTTGAGCGTATCGAATGTATATCACCAACGGTTGGGATCAGCAACCGTTTCCCGAATGGGACAGCATCAACAATAGATTTTTAGAAGTAAATGAAACTCTAGATCAGGTGATTATACACCTACTTCGGTGCGACCGACTTAGCCATGCTGCCTGCCCGATTTCTGTCATTTACCGGATGATGAGGCTAGAAGCTACGCTTTATCATCACACCAGATTCACTTTGAATGCCACATCATCAAAATCCATCCAATCACCGATTGACGTCCTCAACAATACATTATGTGTTAGCTAAAAGAAGTTTCCTTCTCCGCTTCCACTCTTGGTACGGTTGGAGAAATCAATATAGGTGATCGTCTGGAAATACTCTATCAGACATCCATCCATACAAGTCATCCAGGAACAGGATGAACCGAAGGCACTATTCTGTAACAGGATAGCCCTTGCATAACCCCGTCTTCAATTTCCTTTGGCACATTTGATTCGCAACGCTTATGCCAATACAGAGTGGTTCTTTGGATAATAATCCAACCGGTCTCTCCATATTAACAACGTTAAAATGGTCAAAACTTCGATAGTCTGTGATTTAACTATCGAAGAAAAACAGGTGTGCAACCAACGATATTATTTCCAAATGGAAATTTATATCAATCAAACATCATTCAACATTTATCTCTTTATTTCATAAATTTACTTATTTCCTGTTTCCCTATATTCAATATTTCTTATTTTCTAAATTTGGAAAATATACGTTATTAACAATGGAAAACATTTCCATTTCTTGTTTTCTTTATTAGAATACATTTCTGGTTTCTTACTTGGAAAACATTTCCAAAGCTTCTTCATTGGACTTAGACAGATGTTTAAACAAACATCGCTATGCCAAATCAAAGCATTTCCTTTACTGCCGAACCTTAACTATTCCTTAGTTAAAAACGAAGCCAATCAAGTTGGGGTAGAACTACCTCTCAGACCTTAACTAAACAACATTTCTAACTTTGAAATAGGCAAAGTTCACTTTATATTCCTTTTTCTAACTTCCTTACTTAACCCTCTTCGAATAGCTATATTCGATTGACTCTTTTCACTTAACTCTATTCGATTAACCCTTATCAATTAACTCTATTGGACTAACACTATTGGATTAACTCTATTTGACTAACGCTATTGATTTACTCATTTCATTTAACTCCTTTCGAATAAACTATATTCGATAACTCCTTTTTCTTTCTTCGAATAAACTATATTCGATTAACTCCTTTTACTTTATTCTCTAATCGATTAACTAACATCGATTAACTCCTTTTACTTTATTCTCTAATCGATTAACTAACATCGATTAACTCCTTTTAACTTTATTCTCTAATCGATTAACTAACATCGATGAACTACTTTTAACTTTATTCTCTAATCGATTTACTAACATCGATTAACTCCTTTTAACTTTATTCTCTAATCGATTAACTAACATCGATTAACTCATTTTCGAATAAACTATTCATTTATAAAGATTTACTTTTAGTAATGGTTCTTAACTTTACAAATGATTTCCTTTTTATTCTAACTTATCCTTTTGATTTTATAAATATTCCTTTTATAAAAAAAATCTTTTCCTTTTCTATATAAAATCCATCGATTTTATATAAATAATTCATTTTCAAAATACACTTTGAAAATCCCCTTCCCCATATCCAATATTTCTTATGGTATTTAACATACCATATAACAACGATAAATATCGTCCAAACACACATAATCAACAACAGATTATATATCACATCATATATCACAATATATGAATCACAGTAAAATAAATGTTGAGGAATCCAGTTGGATTCCTCCAACCTGTTTCCCTGCATCACAGATGTTAAACAATACAGATAACATCACTTTTAGTTCTATATGATACATTCTGTTAAACAGAATCAATATAGAAATTTAACTAACTGACTAGTAGTTCAATCAAACAGTCAACACACAACCAATCAGACAATTTCTAACAGTTCTAAAAATACAACATGAAATTATAAACTGTTCAGAGTTAGTGAGATTTACTCACATTGGACGGTTATCATTATATAACGATTAACTGTCTTTGATTCGGATCATATGTTTTATTCCACCATAAATCCAACCGAGCACTAGATCACCTAAAACCCTTTCCATTTCGTAGCCTTCGTTGATATGGTTCCTACGAGCGTTGTTCCACGGAATTCAATTCCACTCGGCCCACCCATGTTGAACATCCAAACCATGTGAAACAGTCTTGTTCTTCCCGAATTAAAAAGTACTCATTTCAGTACATTGAAACTCCCCTTCATCTATATAGCAATGAACCTGTACAGCAACTCCCATGGCCGAAACGTGAGCCATCCTTCACCATTTGAAATTCCAGTAATACATACTTTTTATTTTATTTTTTTATATTTTTCATTATGGGCCTTCTATTAAATACTCAGCCCAACTATACCCTTTAAACCCATGCCCCACCTCTTCACTTTATCTTCTCCAAACTATTGAACTTGCGGAACTCAGTATATCCACCAACGCCAAACTTCAATCACCACCCTTCTCCTCCAATTTCGGAAACGCAAACTTCAATGAAAATATTCGAACCCCATTTTCTACCCAAACCACTCGCGTTCAGTCCCTCCTACTCCACAAGACAAGTCGTACTCCTGTACACTTTGCAACACTACATAGCTGCAATTTCTTCCCAGTTGAATACACCAGTAACGCAAGCTCTTGTTTACATCCCACCTTAATATAAACCGAGGCCACCATCCCCTTCTCGCTTCAACACACAGACAGCATAAACCTTCACAACTTCCTACCCATATTGTTCACGTCCCCTTACCTTTCACTCTTCAGAATCATTTCACCAATCCAAAAAACACTCCTACTTCATTTAAACATTCTGACTTCACAAGATGCTCCGCCTCCCCTCAGTCTAACCGACATCCAACTGTGCTGGCGCAAGCGCCTCAGTGCTCTCAATCCTCCAACCAAACCCCGACTGTTCTAGTCTCTTCGATTTCCAGCTACCCTCCTTCGAACGTCGACGCTGTTCAACGAGATTCTGGCCATCACAAACAATAGTATCCGATCATAGCCGTATACTGACAAGATCTCATCGCCCTAAACCAAATTCCAGTTGAAGTTCTTTTGAAGAATTAAAGAAAAATTGGGAGGAGTATGTGTAATTTACGGTCGTTACTTTGTTTGGTGGAGGCGGCATTTATCTGTTGACCGCGGAACATTAGTTTGACCCAGAATTTAGGTTAACGTGAGTATTTATAAGGAAAGCTAGGGTTGGATTTATTGAGGATGTTTGAGGGCCACGCCTTCGGTTTTAGTCCACCGAGAAAGGTATACTGTAAAGGATAAGCATGTCCATTTTATTTTGTTGTATGTGTGGTTTCGTAGTGTCCATTTAGTTTTGTCTCCCCATTTGTTTTGAAAACTTAGTTTTAGAGAGTATCCTGTTATGCCAAACTCCTTCGTTTATGGACTGGTATAAAAATATCATTGTGATGAGCGAGGTGTCCCGACTCCAGAAATATAATAATATCGGTAGGTGGACTCATATTTTTAAACTTCAAAATGTTGATTTCAGGGTGCGAAATACTCCAAATAAAAAGTCGCTTATTAAATTAATTAAAAATTACAGTAAAATTCTAAAAATTAATTTATCACTACTTCCCAAAAGAACCTTGTCTAAATTCAAACCCGCAATTCGTTACGGTCGGTAAATGATTCCATAGCGACTATTTTAATATTTGATTTGGACATATCTCAAAATCTACACGACGAAATCCTGATTTTTCTCTTCCACTTGAAAGATATACTCCACCAGCTCCACATGTTTCTTGTTTCACAGAAATCCGGCTTAAAACGAATCCTGTACATTCAGTTGAAGTTCGAATCGCCAATTTACGAACTGCAGCGCCATTTCGTTCTCGATTTTAATTATATTATAATTCTACGTTCAACTGTCGACGATTGAATATATTCGTTATTCTAATTAAATTCTAAACTGAATTAATTATCACAGATGATCCAGTTCATACTAATATCGTCATTTCAGCCAATTCTGATTATTTCAAATTAAATATATTATTTAATTTATCATTTTAATTAAATATTCATCATTATTTAATTCCACGATCATTAAATTCTCTAAACCATCATTTATATAATTAAATAAATTAATTATAATACCTCTGCCAATGCGGGTCATTACATTCTCCTAAAACCGGAACCGTTCGGTTCGTATCGGAAAGAGCTTTCTAACAAATAATAGAAATCTGAAATCTAACGGATGGATTTGGAATTATGTCCAAATCAAATTTAGAAAAGGTCGCTGTAAGTACAGTTCGATGACCGTTGATGGAAATCGACTATACGAGCCTTGATAAAATTATTAAAAATAGTAATAATTTGTGTAAAATCATAAGAAATGATTTGTGAAGAATTGGGATGAAAAATCCCAAATTTGAAAAGATAAAAATAGATTTTTATCAAAATGAACTAGTTTTGAACTAGAATAATAATTTATTTATTTTTAAATAAATAAAGTGGATTTGAAATTGTTTTGAAAATAACCAGAATTTCCTATAATTGAATTGGAGTGGATTTGAATCAAAATTGTCTTTGGAATATTTCGATGTTGGATTTCATGATTATACAGATATTGTTATGGAAATTTGAAAGATATATTTATATCGTTATTTCCAATACGATATTTGTTGGTTGTAGAATTTGATATTGAATATAAGCCAATATATTTTCTATTCAGAGCCTTGTATATAATATCAAATGTGATTTGGGTTTGCCGTGAATGGTGTCTTCATTAACACTGTTCTTAAACCCAGTTGAGAAAAAGATTAAATCTTTTTATTTAGATTTAATGAAGTATACCAATTAAATGGTATTTAATTGGAATTGAATTGGGATTGATTTTTGGGTTTATCGTGAACGGTGTTTTAAATAACATTGGTTCTTTAACCCGATAATTAATGGAATGTGATTTTGGGTTTATCATGGACCATGTTTTAAATGACATTGGTTCTTTAACCCAGTTAAAGACAGGATATTGATTTCTGTGAAGATTAAAACTAAGTGGGGTTTTAATGAATCTTTAATTAGATTGAAATGGTCGAGAATGGAGTATCACCAATTTTGCTCCAGGCGATAGTTAAATCTTTAATTAGAATTGAACGTGAAATGGTAATTGAATTTACCGATAACACCGTGGTGTTAGATATGAAGTATGACCAGTTTCACTTCATGGGATGAATAGGTTGGGATTGGGAAATAAAATAAACGATTACTTCGGTGTGGTTCGCTAATCCGGACTAGTTTGAATTGATTTTCAAAGAAGATTAAAGAATAAATTTAAAGAATTTATATTTGATAAAATTAATGGGAACCTTTCCCAAAGTATAAGAATATGTGAATAAAAGAATATTCTGAATTGGAATGAGGCGTATGTTGTGTTTGTGTAACACTTGTGTATTATATACGTGAGTTATTCAGAAAGACCGGGTTTATCCCATTCTGCATAACTGATTCGACGTGGTGTCGAGGATGAAGACGGTGGTTGAAGACCGTAGGTCTTTACATCGTTTGGGTGATTACTGATGATATTAATTAGGCTGTACACCCAAGAGGAGGGAATCAGTTGGTGATCGTCCAGACGTACTTGGAGATCGATGGATATGCGAGGAAAGTGCCTCCGGTTTCGTTCAGACCCAGAACGAACTTGTAAATGGACTGTGTGTCTGACATTGGATTTTAGTCTGTGTGATTGATTTCTATTAAATATACATCTGTTTGGCGGTGAAGAATTTATTCTCTTGCTTAACGCCCTTCTCTGAGACGTACGAGCTCAGGGGTTATATATTGATGGATATCAATCGCATGGAGTGAATTGCCTGTGTGGCAAATGTTCAAGGCTTTTGTTGAAAAGTAGAGTCTTGCGGTTAATGATCAAAGCACGGCCTGTGTGGCATAGCTTTGTGTAGCGTTGATTTGCAAGCATCATACCCCGATTGTGAACCAGAAACGGGAGAAGGATCCAGGGAGGGAATGCATTTCTTTCTAGCTAGTGGTGGTGTCAGTGCTTAAACTGGCCGACATATATATACTTTTCACCTGTGTGGTTGTTGCTGTTGCGAGGCGCCTCGGATATATCGATCGATCCGGGACCGATGGAGTCATTGGACTCATTTACGCCTCCAAAGGGTGGGGAAACGTAGTGTTCAGGCATTTTAATCCACATAGGTGGACTGGCCCTGTAGCTCCAAGGGTCGATGCGTTCTGATCCTAAGACATGGGCTATATTGCCTCGAATCGGTAGAGGACTATCTTTTGCCTCGGTTCACAGATAGAAATCCAATTTCCAAATATATGACTTTGCGTTTTTAATTGTAGAACTAGTATGGCGACATGATATATGGTACCCATGCCGTCTATGATTGATATTTATGATTGAAATTGTTTTGACACTATACACTTATAGTAATAAAAGATGAAATTTAGCGTATCAACCATTCTTTGGCTATTATAAGGTAAAACCCTATCCTCCGGCTTGTGTTGCATTGTGTGATAGGACCTGGGTCTTATAATAGTTTCAATTTTCTTTATTTAGCATTGCGCTGTTGTTTTATGCACCGGTATTCTTGGAGGAAACCCATTCCGTGTTATACGGCGTGATCCCTTGATTTACCTAATTTAAAATAAAGATTAATAACTGTTTTAGTTCTCACACCAGTCCCATGACTGACCTGGAGTTTATTGTTTTAACCTAGACTCTGGGTGCCCTTATTTTGACATGGGTAGCTAGTAGTTTTGGTTTTACAGATTTATATTCACAGGATTCTGATTTACAGCAGGAACGATACTCGGAAAGCTCTGTGTCCGTGTATTACTTCTAGTTGTGTATTGTATTATTTTCCGCTGCTATGTAATGTATTGTAATCTCTGGTATTTTATAATGTACATTATTTGTTAATACTCTGTATTTTCTTGTATTCTGATGAAATTGTTGTAATATACAATGAAATGTTCTCCTGTTTGCGTTCTGATTCGTCTTGTCCTCAACTCATTCCGCGCTTTCCTTACCGGGGAAGTTCGGGTCGTTCAGCTGGTATCAGAGCTCTGGTTTATAGAGCTCGAAGAACAAGACACGTTAGAACCAAATGAAAGAATTCATCAGAGATTGGATTAGTAATATCTGATGAGAATGACTCGTTAGAGATGGGATCAGTAGTATCCTAGAACGAGTGTGAAGAGTATATTTTTAAAATGAAAACAAGTTTTGATTTGAAATTTAATCAATTATTTGTATTTGATTATTTATTTTATATTGAATTTGGACAATCCAGTATATAAAGATTTTGCATATACGCCTTGCAAACGTGTGTTCGAAGTTTTAATATACTGGATAGATATAGAATCACACTCTAGTCGCTCAAAGATGATTCTGATGATCGCTCGAGCATCATCAGAATTTATTTTCGTGTTTCGAAAGTGGGATTTCTATATGATTCCAATTGAAGGGTGAGAGAACCAAAATTAGATAGGGCTTATTGTTGTGATTTGGCATCAAAAAACTGATTTTTGGACTATGTATCAACGTTATGAATTTGAAAAGCTAATCAACTAATTGATTGCTAGTTGTGTTGTTTGGTTAATTAAATGTTGAACCTTTAGCCAAAATTGTATCAAATAGTGAGTGAATTGAAAATTTGTCGCATTTGCTTGCATATACACGTACTTACACTGAACAGGTCATAGCAAGGAGGCTAGAGCAGAAGAATAAAACTGTTTGCCCGACAAATAGGTACATGTTTATTGTATTTCTTGGGTTTTGGATGATTTTATGAGCCGATTGGCTTTTTCTTTTTATTTTGGATTGAAGAAGGCCATGGGGGGCTATATGAAACATCCCGAAGTCCCCGGTGCAGGGGAGGTTATGGCGAATTTTTTCGAAAATTTAGGGTGTTATCCAAGTTTTTGAAAAATTTGAAAAGTTTTTAGAAACTGAAAAGTTGAAGAAATTGGGCCGTAATGGAAATAGTGAAAGTTGAGTTGGTCTGTTAAACAACTTTCGGCTTCGTTCCTTTTCGGGGACGAAAAGTTTTAAGTGGGGGAGATTGTAATAACCCGGAAATCAGAGCCAATTTAAAAAATTTATTTTGGCAATTTTAGTGAATTTTGAATATTTAAAATGAATTATTTTGAATAATAGTGACGAGAAATTTATTTTGAATAGAAGTTGAACGTATATATTTATATAGAACGTCGTTAGAATATAAATATTTTATTTTAAATATAAAAGGAATTGAAAATGGCGCGGTAGTTCGATAATTTGATTTCAAAATTCAAATGAATGTACAGGATTCGAAATAAACCGAATTTTAGCGAAACCAAAAATCTTGGAATCTAATCGAGAATATCTTTCCAACAAATCTGAAAAATCAAAATTTCATAGCGGGAATCAAAAGATACGTCCAGTTGAAAATTCAGAATAGTCGCTATGGAATTCTGGCCCTTAAAAATGGAAATTTTGCAAACGACCTCGGTTTTTGACGAAACCACTTTTGTTGGATCCGTGATGTCAAGTTATTGCTAGGTTTCAAAATTCGTAATTTTTCGAATCAATATGTGAGCGTGGCGAAGTTAAACGTGTTTGGACAAGTTTCAGTTGATTTTAATCAATTGGAAAATGGCCATTTTTCAAACGGTCTCATAATATGACGAAATTAGTTTTGTTAGGACCGTATCGTCAATACGAAGCTAGAAAATATTTTTCGGGAATTTTTCTAGTTAGTATCGGCCCCAATAAATTGAAATGTACGTTTAAAATTGAATATAGAGTTATATTTTGATTTTGACGAAAACTGATCAAAACGATCGAATCAGCTTGCGATACATATCCCATTGTGTTCGGAATGGGGGTAATTAGCTATGGACGACAGGCGGTGGGTCTTGTTTCGAGGCCAAAATAAAAAGGGTACCTTTTTGAAATAATTAAATAAATATAATATATATCCCCTCCCCTTTTATCTCTCCTCCTCCCATCGTACAGAACAAAACCCGACTGAAAAAAAATGCTCTAATCCCTAAATCGTTCCAGCCCTTCCCTCTAACATCGATCGCCGTCGCCCCAATTCCACCCCTTTCTTGCCTCCGTCGTTCACCGCCCCTTCCTACCTCCGCCGCAACTCATCAGCCCCCTCCCCTTCTGAGCGCCGCCCTCCTCTATCTTCCCTCCTTCTTCTTTTAAAATCGTGACCCATCCCCCCCTCAAAACGGAAGCTGCCGACCACTAGAGCAGCACCCCCGCCTGGCCACCTACGCCGCAGCTCATCAGCCCCCCTCTTCTAATTCGACTGTGAGTTTTATTTGTTTTGTTTAGTTATTTATTTTATTTATCTAAAGTAATAAGTTTGTTACAAATACATTTTTAAAAATCAGTTTTTCTATGAATAAAAATATAGTTTTTATATGATGTAGAGAATAAAAATATAATTTTTATATGATGTAGAGAATAAAAAAATAATTTTTATAGATGTAGCAAAATAAAAAATCTGATTTTTTATTATATATATGTTGAAATAAAAATGAGATTTTTGTAGCGATGGTATAAAAATTCGATCTTTATATTAGAAGTAGATATAAAAATATAATTTTTATATAGAGAATAATATGATAAAAATATAATCTTTATCATATGAACACCATTAAAAAAATAGAATTTTTATCTATATAGTAGCGATATAAACATAAAATCTTTATCTATATCGTAGCGGTATAAAAATAGAATTTTATCCATGCAGCATAGTTATAAAAATGTGATTTTAATATACATAGCAATAATATAAAAATAGGATTTTTATATGTGTAGTGGATATGATGAAAGTGACAAAAGGCGAGCACGACGAAGATTTTCTACATATGAAGAGTCGCGGTGTTTGGTTTAGCTTATCGGTGAGAACTCCTCACTTTTAATTTATTTTCTAGTTGAAATATATACTAGGATGCAGACAGTGCTTAGTAGCACCCGACACCATCGTCCACAGACCATGGATGACTTGTTTGTTTGATTGTTGTGTATTGAAATTTGATTGTGTGATGTGAAACGAAATAAAATATTTTATTGTTGAAAATATAATTTTTAACGTGTATATAAAATAAATAGTAATAAACAAATCGAACGATTTGTTTGTATACACTGATTTGACTGATACTGATTGGGATGATAAATTTTACACATCGCCCAACTGCATAAATAAAATCTGTGTTTGTTGATTTGAAACCCCATACGGGTATTGGGATGATATTTGACGTACACTAATCCCGACTGTTTAGTTGTATTTCAATCGATGAGTTGATAGACTGTGTAAGCGTTAATTATTTATATTTAATGCTTATGCAGTTGTGTGGTGCACTCTGGATGATGGTTGATGATTTATCGTTGCTATTATATACATGTGTTGTATGGAAATCCATATAATAAACGTTATATGGTAATTGATTAGGCCTCATTCTAATATAGAAAATAAATTCATGTGTTGAATTGAAAATAAATTCATGTGTTAAATTGAAAATAAATTCATGTGTTGAATTGAAAATAAATTCATGTGTTGAATAGAAAATAAATTCATGTGTTGAATAGAAAATAAATTCATGTGTTGAATAAAAGCCATGTTGATTAGATTGACGCCATTTTGACGTGAATGATATTTATATCGATTTTATTCATTTTTTTAATGAATATACAAAAGGAAGTGATTTCAAAATATAACGTTTTGAAAATATTATCATTTGTATATCGATGAGGTAGAATATTCAATTTTGATTCGAAATTGAATATGAAGTTGAAGTCGTTTTGAAAACTAATTTAAAACGAATTATATAATACGTTTTAAAAGGAAATCGACAAAGTATATATTATATGTTATATATATATATATATATATATATATAATATAATATAATGGCCTGAATAGAACGCGCCGCGCTGCGGCAGTTCGTGAATTTTGACCATTGACTTCAAGTGGACGTTACGGGAGATCCGGCCGTCGGATTCTCCTAAAACCCGAACCATTGGGTTCGTATCGAAAAGAGCTTTCTAACGAATAATAGAAATCTAAAATCTAACGGTTGGATTTGGAATTATGTCCAAATCAAATTTGGAAAAGGTCATTGTAAGTACAGTTCTATGGCTGTTGATGGAAATCAACTGTATGGGCCTTGATAAAATTATTAAAAATAGTAATAATTTGTGTAAAATCATAAGAAATGATTTGTGAAGAATTGGGATGAAAAATCCAAAATTTGAAAAGATAAAAATAGATTTTTATCGAAATGAACTAGTTTTGAACTAGAATAATAATATATTTATTTTTAAATGAACAAAGTGGATTTGAAATGGTTTTGAAAATAACCAGAATTTACAATAATTGAATTGGAGTAGAATTGAATCGAAATTTCCTTTGGAATATTTCGATGTTGTATTTAGTGATTATACAAATATTGTTATAGAAATTTGAAAGATATATTTATATCGTTATTTCCAATACGATATTTGTTGGTCGTAGAATTTGATATTGAATATAAGCTGATATATTTTCTATTCAGAGCCTTGTATATAATATCAAATGTGATTATGGTTTGCCACGAATGGTGTCTTCATTAACAATGTTCTTAAACCCAGTTGAGAAAAAGATTAAATCTTTTTATTTAGATTTAATGAAGTGTACCAATTAAATGGTATTTAATTGGAATTGAATTGGGATTGATTTTTGGGTTTATTGTGAACGGTGTTTTAAATAACATTGGTTCTTTTACCCGATAATTAATGGAATGTGATTTTGGGTTTATCGTGGATCGTGTTTTAAATGACATTGGTTCTTTAACCCAGTTAAAGACAGAATATTGATTTCTGTGAAGATTAAAACTAAGTGGGGTTTTAATGAATTTTTCATTAGATTGAAATGGTCGAGAATGGAGTATCACCAATTTCGCTCCAGGCGATAGTTAAATCTTTAATAAGATTTGAACGTGAAATGGTAATTGAATTTACCGATAACACCATGGTGTTAGATATGAAGTATGACCAGTTTTACTTTATGGGATGAATAGGTTGGGATTGGGAAATAAAATAAATGATTACTTCAGTGTGGTTCACTTATCCCAACTAGTTTGAATTGATATTCAAAGAAGATTAAATAATAAATTTAAAGAATTTATCTTAGATAAAATTAATGGGAACCTTTCCCAAAGTATAAGAATATGTGAATAAAAGAATATTCTGAATTGGAATGAGGCGTATGTTGTGTTTGTGTAACACTTGTGTATTATATACGCGAGTTATTCAGAAAGAACGGGTTTATCCCATTTTGCATAACTGATTCGATGTGGTGTTGAGGATGAAGACGGTGGTTGAAGAACGGAGGTCTTCACATCGTTTGGGTGATTACTGACGATCTTGATTGGGCTGTACACCCAAGAGGAGGGAATCAGTTGGTGATCGTCCAGATGTACTTGGAGATCAATGGATATGCGAGGAAAGTGCCTCTGGTTTCGTTCAGATCTAGAACGAATATGTAAATGAACTGTGTGTCTGACATTGGATTTTAGTCTGTGTGATTGATTTCTATTAAATATACATCTATTTGGCGGCGAAGAATTTATTCTCTTGCTTAACTCCCATCTCTAAGACGTACGAGCTCAGGGGTTATATATTGATGGATATCAATCGAATGGAGTGAATTGCCTGTGTGGCATGCCTAAGTAGCAAATGTTCAAGGCTTTTGTTGAAAAGCAGAGTCTTGTGGTTAACGATCAAAGCACGGCCTGTGTGGCATAACTTTGTGTAGCGTGGATTCGCGAGCCTCACACCCCGGTTGTGAACCAGAAACCGGAGAAGGATCCAGGGAGGGCATGCGTTTCTTTCTAGCTAGTGGTGGTGTCAGTGCTTAAACTAGCTGACATATATATACTTTTCACCTGTGTGGTTGTTGCTGTTGCGAGGCGCCTCGGATATATCAGTCGATCCGAGACTGATGGAGTCATTGGACTCATTTACGCCCCCAAAGGGCGGGGAAATGCAGTGTTCATGCATTTTAATCCACATAGGTGGACTGGCCCTGTGGCTCCAAGGGTCGATGCGTTCTGATCCTGAGACATGGGCTAGATTGTCTCGAATTGGTAGAGGACTATCTTTTGCCTCGGTTCACAGATGGAAATCCAATTTCCAAATACGTGACTTTGCGGTTTTAATTGTAGAAGTAGTATGTCGACATGATATATGGTACCCATGTCGTCTATGATTGATATTTATGATTGAAATTGTTTTGACACTATATACTTATAGTAATAAAAGATGAAATTTAGCATATCAACCATTCTTTGGCTATTATAAGGTAAAACCCTATCCTCCGGCTTGTGTTGCATTGTGTGATGGGACCTGGGTCTTATAATAGTTTCATTTTTCTTTATTTAACATTGCGCTGTTGTTTTATGCACCGGTATTCTTGGGAGGAAACCCGTTCCGTGTTACACGGCGTGGTCCCTTGATTTACCTAACTTTAAAATAAAGATTAATAACTGTTTTAGTTATCACACCAGTCCCATGACTGACCTGGAGTTTATTGTTTTAACCTAAACTCTGGGTGCCCTTATTTTGACACGGGCAGCTAGTAGTTTTGGTTTTGCAGATTTAAATTCACAGGATCCTGATTTATAGCTGGAACGATACTCGGAAAGCTCTGTATCCGTGTATTACTTCTAGTTGTGTATTGTATTATTTTCCGCTGCGTTGTAATGTATTGTAATGTAACAACCCGAAAATCTGGGCCAGTTTAAAAAAAAATTTCGGCAATTTTAGCGAATTTTGAATACTTAAAATGAATTATTTTAAATAATATTGACGAGAAATTTATTTTGAATATAATTAGAACGTATATATTTATACGCGTCGTCGTTAGAATATAAATAATTATATATAATTATAAATAGAATTGAAAATGGCGCGGTAGTTCGATAATTCGATTTCAAACTTCAATTGAATGTACCGGGTGCAAAACAATCCGGATTTTAGCAAAACCAAAAATAATAGGATCTAATTGATAATATCTTTCCAACGAATCCGAAAAATCGAAATTTCATAGCGGGAATCAAAAGTTATGCCCAGTTGAAAATTCAGAATAATCGCTATGTAAATTATACATGGCTCAAAAAGTCAAATTTTGCATACGGATGAATTTGGACTCGAAACCACTTCCATTGAGTTTAAAATACCGTTTAGAACTCTGAAAAGTATAAGCTTCGATATATTCCGATATCCGGGATAGTGGCTATGGGCTGGAGTTGTTCGGTTAACAAAACATAGCCCTTAAAAAGTGAAATTTTGCATACGAGCTCAGAATTCGACGAGATAAATTTTTATGGATTCACAATGACAAATCATTGTTGAGTTCCAAATGGCGCGTCGAACGGAGTTAGTATGTGGCCGTGCGAGCTGAAACAGTTCCGGGTAAAGCGAGTAGT
Source organism: Allium sativum (assembly GCA_030737875.1). Classification (NCBI taxonomy): domain Eukaryota; kingdom Viridiplantae; phylum Streptophyta; class Magnoliopsida; order Asparagales; family Amaryllidaceae; genus Allium; species Allium sativum. The sequence goes on along the minus strand of CM060926.1, from coordinate 5,448,835 downwards.
CATTTTACAAAGGAACATTATTGATACGACCTCAGAATTCGATTTCGTTTTTTTTGGATTCGTATTGTCTAAAAATGGTTAAATTCAAAAGGGCATGATTTTTGAAGTTAGCATGTGAGCGTGCGAGAAGAAAAGGTGCGCCAAAATCGCATTTTTTGAGCTTATCTAAGCATTTTTGTGATTTTTTTTGAATGGTCAAACGAACTCGGAATTCGACGAAACTTGTTTCGTTGGACTCGTCTTCACGTCTACTATCTCGTGTTCGAAATCCGCGGCGATTGGAGTTCGTTAGCGTTCAGGCGATACACGGGAAACGAGCATATAAACACTTTTACTTCCTTTTCTTCCTCACTTTTCTCTTCCTCTTCTTTCTTCCTCTTTCCTCTTTAATGGGCACCTCCACCCACCCGCCGCCGCTGCCGCCCCTCCACCACCTCCACCGCCGGCCGCACCCCCTCCCCCTCCTCCCCTCCTCTCCTCTTCCTCCTCCTCTCTCTCTCCTCCTCTTTCTCTCTTCCAATCGCAAACCCTATGAGCCAACCACCACCACTGCGGCCACCACGGCCACCACCGCCGACCACCAGCGGACTCCCCATGTCCAATCAGGTCCGGCGCCCCCCTATGGCCACCCAACTCCGGTCGTGGGCCCCTCCTCCTCAAAAATCACATTTTTCACAAAATCTCGTTTTGCAAATAACACCCTGTCACCATTTCGCGAATAACTCCCAAACTGTGCGTTTTTGGCCAAAGTCCCTCTGGACTAAAGTTGTAGAGCACGAAATTCTCTTCGATTTGGCTATATGGAAGTCGTGTTTTGGAGTTCGGAGCTGCTCGGAAAACGCATGCGAAGTCTGCTGCTGAAAAGCGGTAAAATTCGTGTACTTTCACGAATTCTGGCGAATTGGTGCATTTTCGGCAAAAAGACCCTTAGGCGAAAGTTGTCCGGAATGGCGTGTTTAAGCTAGAAAAAAGATGGTGTGAAGATTGAAGCTCGTTTGCAAAGTCTAGGACCCGAACAGCGAATCCGGACGTTAGAAAAAAAAGTGAGTTTTCTCCATTTGAAAGCTTCTACAGTTTTTGACATATGAAGTAAATAAAAATATGATCTTTATATTATAGAGAGGATAAAAATCCGATTTTTAACTTATAGAAGATATAAAGATGAGATTTTTATATAATGTAGATAATAAAAATGTGATTTTTATACATGTAGTGGCTACGAACAACGAAAGTGACAAAAGGCGAGAACGACAAGATTTTCTACATAAGATGAGTCGTGGTATTGGATTAGCTAGTTGGCGAGAACTTCTCACTCAAAATTTCTTTTTCTAGTTATATATATATACTAGGATGCAGACGGTGTTTAGTAGCACCCGACACCACTGTCCACAGACCATGGACTTGTTTGTTTGGTTGTGTAGTTGGTTAGATTATTTGATTTGAACTTGATTGTTTGGTGAAATGAAATTGATTTGATTGATGTGTGAATGACGTGGGCCTTCACTAGACCGGGGATAAGGCTAGGCCTCGTCCCGTTTCTAGTATCGTGCCGTCATGCCGCCGAAATTTTCTAAAATATGTTAGAAAAATAAAAACATCATTTTTATTTTGTAAATGAACTGAATAAAAATTCATGTGTTAAAATAAAATGTTTTATCGTTAAAAATATAATTTTTAATGTGAATGTGAATAAATAAATATTCATTTACAAACCAGACGGTTTGTTTATGTACACCTATTTGAAGGACATTGATTGGGACAATAAAATTTTACACATCGCCCAACTGCACAAATAAAATCTGTGTTGATTGTTTGAAACCCCACACGGGTGTTGGGATGAAATTTGAAGTTCACTCATCCTGATTGATTAAATATGTCGATCGATTGATTGACAGGCTGTTATAAGCATTAGATATCTATATTTGATGCTTGTACAGTGTAGTGCACTTTGGTTGATGGTTGATTATTTTTCAATGCTATTATATACGTGTGATGTATGAAAATCCATGTAATTAATATTATATGGTGATTGATTGGGCCTCATTCCAAATTAGAAAATAAAGAATATTATAAAATAAAGGTTCATGTGTTGACCGTACTCATCCGTTGAGATTAGTCATGTGTTGAACGAAATATTTTAATAATAAAATTTACATCTTTATCAATATAAAATAAAGGTTCATGTGTTGACCGTACTCATCCGTTGAGATTAGTCATGTGTTGAACGAAATATTTTAATAATAAAATTTACATCTTTATCAATATAAAATAAAGGTTCATGTGTTGACCGTACTCATCCGTTGAGATTAGTCATGTGTTGAACGAAATATTTTAATAATAAAATTTACATCTTTATCAATATAAAATAAAGGTTCATGTGTTGACCGTACTCATCCGTTGAGATTAGTCATGTGTTGAACGAAATATTTTAATAATAAAATTTACATCTTTATCAATATAAAATAAAGGTTCATGTGTTGACCGTACTCATTCGTTGAGATTAGTCATGTGTTGAACGAAATATTTTAATAGTAAAATTTACTTCTTTATCAATATAAAATAAAGGTTCATGTGTTGACAGTACTCATCCGTTGAGATCAGTCATGTGTTGAACGAAATATTTGAAATAGAAATATTTGAAATAGAAATACTTTGAAATAGAAATATTTGAAATAGAAATATTTGAAATAGAAATATTTTGAAATAGAAATATTTGAAATAGAATATTTGAAAATAGAAATATATGAAGCCGTGTTGATTAGATTGACGCCATTTTGATGTGAACGATATTTATATCGATTTTATTCATTTTAAAATGAATATTGAAAAGTGATTTCAAAATCGAATATTTTGAAATGAAATTTGAATCGAATAGAAAACGAATTCGAATTGAATTGAAAAGAAAACGAATTTGAATTGAATTGAAAAGAAAACGAATTCGAATTGAATTGAAAAGAAAACGAATTTGAATTGAATTGAAAAGAAAACGAATTCGAACGGAATTGAATAGAAAACCAATTTGAATTGAATTGAATTGAAAACGAATTGAAATGAATTCAAATTGAATTGAAATTTGAATTGAATAGAAATGAATCTTAAAACGAATTTATAAGGAGAAATTCAATTTTGATTTGAATTTGGAATGGAAGTTGAAATTGTTTTTGAAACGAATTTAAAACCATTTATAAAATTTGTTTTAAAAAGAAATCAACGAAATATATATTATATATATAATATAATGGCCTGAATAGAACGCACCGTGCAGCGGCAGTTCGCGAATTTCGACCATTAACTTCGAACAGACATTACGGGAGATCCAACCGTCGGATTCTCCTAAAACCAGAACCGTTTGGTTCGTATCGAAAAGAGCTTTCTAACGAATATTAGAAATTTGAAATCTAACGGTTCGATTTGGAGATACGTCCAAATCAAATTCGAAAAAGGTCGCTGTAAGTGCAGTTCGATGGCCGTTGATGGAAATCGACTTTACGGACCTTGATAAAATTATTAAAAATAGTAATAATTTGTGTAAAATCATAAGAAATGATTTGGGGAAAAATTGGGATGAAAAACTCCATATTTGAAAAGATAAAAATAAATTTTTATTGAAATGAACTGGTTTAAAACTAAAATAACAACCCATTTATTTTAAATAAATAAATTGGATTTGAATGGGTTTTAAATAGAATTGATTTGTGGGTTTATCGTGAACAGTGTTTTAAATAACACTTGTTCTTTAACCCGATAATAAATAGAATGTGATTTGGGGTTTATCGTGAACTGTGTTTTAAATGACATTAGTTCTTTAACCCAGTAAAAGGAGTTTTAATGAATCTGCAACTAGATTGAAATGTGAATTGATAATCTGAATTATCAAATTTGGAAAATGAGCGAGAATGGAGTATCACCAGTTTTGCTCCAAAGCGATAGTTAAATCTTTAATTAGTTTTGAACGTGAAATGGTAATTAATTTTACCGATAACACCGTGGTGTTAGATATGGAGTATTACCAGTTTTGATTCATGGGATGAATAGGTTGGGATTGGGAAATAAAATAAATAATTACTTCGGTGTGGTTCGCTAATCCCGACTAGTTTGGAAAACCATAATCTGGTTTGAAATGACATCCAAAGGAAGATTAAAGGATAAATTTTAAAGAATTTATCTTGGATAAAATTAATGGGAACCTTTCCCTAAGAATGTGAAATTTAGAAACTAGCTGTAGGTTAGTTAAGAAGAATGGTTTTTTGGGTATTGATCTGATGTTGGTTTCGGCCTTCGGGGTTAATATTTGGGAAATTGTTCTCTTGCTAATTTGCGGTTAGTGACTGCTGAATTGGAATGAGGCGTATGTTGTGTTGGTGTGACATTTGTTTTTAATATACGCGGGTTGTTCGGAAAGGCCGGGTTTATACCCATTCTGAATAACCGATCAACGATATGTCGAAGATGAAGACGGTGGTAGAAGACCAGAAGTCTTCACATCGTTTGGGTGATTACTGATGATCTTGATTGGGCTGTACACCCAAGATGAGGGAATCAGTTGGTTGTCGTCCAGACGTACTTGGAGATCGATGGGTATGCGAGGAAAGTGCCTCCGGTTTCGTTCAGACCCAGAACGAACTTGTAAATGGATTGTGTGTCTGACATTGGACTTTATTCTGTGTTGATTGATCTCTATTAAATATACATCTGTTTGGCAGCGGAGGATTTATTCTCTTGCTTAACGCCCTTCTCTGAGACGTACGAGCTCAGAGGTTGTATATCGATGGACATCAATCGCATGGCATGAATTGCCTGTGTGGCATGCTGAGTTGCATGGATCAAGGCTTCTGTTGAAAAGCAAAGTCTTGTGGTTGATGATCAAAGCACGGCCTTTGTGGCGTAGCTTTGTGTATAGCGTGGATTCGGGAGCCTCACACCTCGGTATGAGTCAAAAACGGGATGAGGACCCAAGGAGTGCACGACGTATCTTTCTAGCTATAGGTGGTGTTAGACCAAAAATTGGTTCTAACACCCAAATTGATCAAAAGCAACTAAGATGAGATAAAAATAAAAATGAACACACAGGATTTATAGTGGTTCGGCGAAGAAATGCCTACGTCCACTTATCTTTCACTATATTCAATGATTCAGTTGCAAATACAATGTAATTGTTACTTGATTTCACTCACAACTCGCTTATATTCACTCAATAGACTAAAACAAATAATGAAAGAAGATTTGGATTCTCCGGGAGTAATGGAGTTCGGGTTATGGAGGTAGTTGAATTCTCAAAGTGCCTAAAAAAGATCCTTTTCTTTGTCTCCATACGGGGTATTTATAGGTGTGAATTTGCTCAAAACTTGATCCGGGTCGGGGCCACGTGTCGTCCATCCCATTAGCTTCGGATCCGGATGAATTATTGTGTTGACAACGTATCAAAGTAACGAACATTATGGGTAGGAACTGGTCACAGCCGGTCCGGATATCCAGGCGCTTTTCCAGGAGAATATATGGAATATGGGCTCGGGTCGGAGATGCACAGATAAGGGGTTCGGATCGGGATACCCGATCCGACCCGGATTGGCTTGGATGCAACGCTCTCTTCTTCTCTAATCTGCTCCGCTCCGATCCATTTCCGTGGCAATCAAGTGGCTTTCCGATCCAATTGAGATGATGTTGCCCTCCGATCCGATTAGATATACCTTACCAATTTCCTCAGCAGCAGTTCACCGATCCGAACAGAAGGTTCTATCCGACCCGAACCGATATGTTGCTCTGACCCGACCCGAACAATCGTAGCTGTCCAATCTAGGTTGTAGTGTCTTCTCCACTCCGAACCGAAGTCTTCTAAAAAATGCTCTTCAATGTTTGATTTCTTGACTTTGTGTTGCCTAGTTCACAAAGTTGGCTAACACTTTGCCCCCTCAAAGGATGCTTCTGTTGGAAACGGAGCATGCTTTGACTGCCATAGCACAAAAGCTCCATCCTTCCTTTTGAATTCACATGCCAAGTTGTCGTACTTCATCCTGTTCGGTTCGGATTCCGACCCGAACGGATTTCTGCTTTGGGTTCCGACCCGAACTGATCTCCTTCTTCTCTGCAATGTATTAGTGGGCCAAGCTACATCATTTGGGCTTTTCGAACCGGTCCGATCGGGAATATGAATAGTCAGCTTGTTTTTTATATAAATTCACTTCATCTCTCTTCTTTTCTTTCATTCACTGTTTTTACTCATCCGAACCGATTCCACATCGAAGCCCTAACCTTTCCAAGAAACTTCAAAATTTTCGCTTCCATCTTAGAATCAAATACATAGGTAGTCTTGTGATCTTGAATCTTATTGCCATAATCGCTTTTAATTTGCATCCGCGGTTAGTTTGAACGATTCTAGCATAATAATTGACTGGTTCCATCGCCACAGTTCCCTTCATCCTCCGCCTTCGTTGTTAATGGCATCGACGCCATTTCGAGGCGTTAGAGGAGGGTATTGAAACCCGTTATTGAATACTTAAGTGCTTTATCTCTCGACTTTAATTAAGGCTTGGGATTTCGAGTTGGGTTCGCTACCTAAGAGGAGGAAGAGGAAGGAAACTGAAGAAGATTGGTTCGGGTAGGGGAACAGTAGGAGAAAAAGGAAAAAAGAGAGAAATTCACAGAGCCGGATCGGGTCGGAGCAACAGGGCCAAGAAATGAGTCTTAACTTGTTTGACCGGGTCGGGTCGGATCTACGAATACAACGAAGATCAAGACTTATGCGCTCAGATCGGACCCGGTTGTGAAACAAAAGAGAGAATAGGGGTCTGGTTATCCAAGTTAATCCGGTCCGCTCCGGGTGTCAATCTCCGACCCGCTCCGGGTGTCAATCTCCGAACCGATCCGGATATATTTCTCTAAGCATGGGCCTTTTGCTTATCCGATCCGAACCTGGTGTCTGCATCCGAACCGAACACTACTCAATCTAAAACACAAACTTTCGTCCAACTATTTAAAAGATATTACTTCCAACTTCATGAACAGTTAGGATAGTGCCTTGCGGACATAAATGAACATTAAGAACTACTCTGACTATCACTTTCTCTTCAAAGTTTCGTCTTACATTGCTGCCCTTTTACTTTGCATTTCTCACATTCGCTGCACACATTTTAGTTCACACACACGCACAGGGGGGTACGGGCTAATTTACTCTAATCCGTGCTATTGCTTCTTCAATAGTTCTATGACAATGAGGCCCAGACGCTCTTCCCGATTAGCTGAGAGGAAAGAAGCCCCGGAAACTTCTAACAAAATCACTCTTGAGGATATATCTTCTTCTTCTGATCCAGAATGGGACAGTGAGGGTCCAGACTACGGGGTTGGAAATCGAGAAAGCAACGAGGCGTCTTCAGAGAACGAGGTTTCTCTGGGTTTTGAGGAGGAAGGAGGGATCGGTGACGATCGAGCCCCTGACGAATTTGAATCAGCCATTATATTGGAATCACCTCCAGACTCCGTTGAATCGACAATCGACAACGATCGACTTGTCCGAATTTGCTTAAAGTATGGAATAATGAAAAGGGACACTCTAGTGCCTTCACGCTCTGACCGTCCCCACAACCCTCCAGAAGGATATATGACGGTCACTCGATTGATGTGCATGGTCGGTGCCATTCCTCCATTCTCTCCCTTCATTGTTGACTTTTTAAGACAAATGCGGATTGCCCCCATGCAATTGCACCCCAATTCATATGCCTATCTGCACACCTTGTACATAGCATATCTTGAAATCTTAGGCATAGAGCTCACGTTCGATGACGTTCACTTCTTCTATAATTTCAAGCATCGGACTCGAGAGACTCCATCCTTCTGCTACTTTGAATCAGTCCCAAAAAGGAAGATAATCTCTGCACCATTTAGCAGTAAAGCTGGAGATTCCAGACTAGAATGGTTCTACGTGAAGCGACAGCCTGGATGCGCCAGGAAGTGGACAAAATCAAGTAAAGCACTAATTTTCTAAATCCGGGCTCTATACATTTGAATCATCACCTTGACTTGTTTTCCTTTTTGTTTGCAGTTGATAATCCCAAACAGATATCAGACCAGGTGTTCTTCGACCGGATGCACCGACTCCTCAATGGCGATCAGAAATTCTTGACTATCGACGAAACCCTTAAGGACGAATACCTTCACTTTCATGGGCTGTTGTCTGTTTTTCGTAGCATTGGTCATGGGACGGTTCCATACGCATACATTCCTCCCGTAGAGGTAGTCCCGGAGACAGGAGAAGGCTCAGGAATTCCTACAGCGCCTCTTCACACTTCACCTTCTCCGTCTTCTACACAAGATGACGAATTGGCTAACCTGGCCGAAAAGCATCGTGAAGGATATATTGCCCCTGAGGAAACTACTTCTTTAGAAAAGTCAAAATCCTCCCAAGAGTCACCACTTCACGCTTCCGAGGGGGATGCCCCTAGTACTGATGAGCAAATATTTCAGGGTTTGGGGGATCTCCCCTTACCTGAGACTATATACACTTCAGAGGATTTCAGGAAGGATCCTTTAGTCTTCACCTCTTCTGAAGAGACCACTCCCGCTAAGGCCAAAGAGCCTGCCCGTACTAGTCTAGCTTCAGACTCGGGTTGGTTGGGGGGAAACACACCACTTAGGATACACTTTATATAACGGCATTAGCCTTCATTGCACCTCTTTCCTCGTGAATCCATTAATTCTAAATTTCGTTCGTTTTATCGTGCAGGTACAATGTCTCGATCCTACTACGATATAAGAAAGCTTCGTCGCAGCATGTCCAATCCTCCTCAGGATGTCGAGTATGATCGCCGGGATGATCGTGGTAGGGAGGAGAGAAGACCTTATGATCCCTATCGTTCTCGACCCTCACGTTCCCGCTCACCAGTTCGACCGGAACAAGAGAAATATAAGGGCTATCAAAGCCGCAGGGAAGAGGACAGACCACCATCTAAAGATTCCACTTATTCCCATGAAAAGCGCAGCAGAGAGAGAACCCCTCCAAAAGAAACTGGGTCTCGAAGTAAGCACAAGGTCCCTGCCACTAAACGACCTAGGACGGACAAAGATACTACTGAATCCTCTTCACATAGGGACACCGAATTATCAATTCCCGCTCCTCCCCCACTAGATGCGGGAACTGCAGTAAAGCTGGCATATTTAGAGGAGCAATTTCCCGAGCACTACTTCGAGACTTTGACCTTTTTACCTACTCTTGAACCTATTTCTTCTAATTGGGCAAATGAAGCCAAAGCAAAGATTGATTTGGTGGAAAAACAATATACCGAGATGTTCAAGTATTCACGCAATCTTTCTAGAATCATCCGCACCCTAATCACAAATACCGATTCAATGCAAAAGACCGCGGAGGAGGATGTCAAGGCTCTAAAAGCCCTAGGAAAAGATTTGGAAGACACTCAAGCTCAGCTAGCGATCGCTCAAAGGGACGCTTCTAATTTCAAACAACAATTCGAGGACATGCAAAAGCGTTATCACGATTTGCTCGAATCTCACACTCAGGAGCGTTCTGAATTAAAAAAGCAAGCTGACGAGGCCAAATCAGATGCTGCTAAGACACACCTTGCTTATGCTGAGCTTGAACGGAAAAACGTCGAGTTAGCAAAGAGGAGTGCTGAATTAGAAAAGAAGAATGCTGACTTGGCTTCAAAGTTGTTGGAGGCAGAGAACAGGGCTGCCCTGGCCGAGGGCAATGTGGAGTGTGCTATTAAATCTGCGGAGGAAGCCCGCAAGCAACTATCAGAGGCGGAGGCTGATATTCAGGGTTTCGGCGAACTAATGATTGAATTCTTCGCACATATTATTCGTCGCCGAAACATTTCTTGGATCGAGGACTATCCATCCACTCTAGTTCAAGTATGGAATCAAATCGTCGAGTGGGAAAAAGAGGAACTTAAGGTCGATTCCCTCGATAAAGATAAGCTGATGGAGAAATACTTGAGAGATGATGAACCGGAGCGCCTAGCTGAAGGGCGCCGCCTTATTGCTGAGGCCATGGAAGAAGAGAGTCGGAAGTCTAAACAAAAAACCATTCTCGAAGCTGGTTCCTCTTCTTCTGCCCCTGCAACTTCCGAAGTAGAAGGGTATGATCCCGAAAATCCGGGAATTCCCTGAATAACTCTGCTATCCCCTATTCCTGAAATAGCCCCAGAGGTAGCAGTCACCCCCGCTGAGAAGTCTTCGGAAGGTATCCCTATCTTTTCTCCTCAATTTGCCAAAGCTATTTCTACCTTTCGCCATGTGATTGAACAATCGATGAGAGACCCATTGTTTTCGCCTGAGTTGATAATTGTTGCTTCTCATTCTGTAGGTGTCGAATCATCCGAAAAGACAGATGTAGCTCAAGGAGCTGCCGCTGGGACAAAGCCCGCAGATAGGGCCAAAAAAGGGGAAGACAAGGCTGCTTCTATAGACTTGGGAGAAGGAAGTGAGCCAACTAAGGTCACCACTCCCCATGATGAAGAAATGATAGCAGCTTTAAAGGACGATGGCGGAGACGGGGGGCATGAAGAGGAACCAGAAGTTGCAATAGTCGGGGAGTCAAAAAATGCTGATGATGTTACCTTGGCTGCGATGAAAGCCGATCAAGACAAACGCTTGCAACTAAAAGCTGAAGAGCTAGACCCCGAAGTCCTCAAACCCCTCGCAGTCGTGGATGCGGGATCAATGTTAGTTGTTAAGCTCTCAACTAGATCTATTACAGAGGAACTCGCTAAAAAATCTTCTCTTGATTCCAGCGCCCCGCCCTCCGGGAAGAAGTCTACCGGCTCCAGCACCGCATCTTCAGGAAAAAAGAAGACAAAACGAATCTTGATGGAGGCTGAGAAAGAAGCAAAGGACGCGGAAAAAGCCGCCAAGAAATCCAAGGCTCATTCAAAATCTAAATAGTGGATTGCCTTGTATCGTTTTAGCATTTAGTGAACCAATAATTGCTGCTACAAGAGTAGTTCCTGCACTTTCGTTTTTTGGCTATTTTCCTGTACAAATTCATTCATTTGTAAATAAAAATAACTCATTTTTTGCAATGTTTATTTGTCAGTAGTTCTGCACTTATGTAGAAATGCATGTCTATAGTTATGGAACAAAGTTGTGGAGGGGGGAAATATGCGTGTACATAAGTGTCCCCAGTCAATTTCCACAAGTTATTTAATGCTTAACCAAGCAATCCGAATGCTCCCGATTTTCTGACGGGATAGCACTTCCTGTGCCGTCAGTACCTGTCGTTTTTTCTGGCATTTCTTTTATACTCTCCCTCTTTCTCTTGAGAGTTAGAGTTCGAGTTCAGTCATCTGTTTATTCCCCGGTCTTTCAACGGGGAAAGATTTCTTTCTCAGCGCTCAGTCAGAGACGCTTTTATACTCTCTCTCTCTCTCTCTAGAGAATTAGAGTTAGGAGGAGAATCTCTTTTTCAGCGCTCAGTCGGAGACGCTTTTATACTCTCTCTCTCTCTCTGGAGAGTTAGAGTTAGGAGTAGAATCTCTTTTTCAGCGCTCAGTCGAAGACGCTTTTATACTCTCTCTCTCTCTAGAGAGTTAGAGTTAAGAATGTCGTTTTCTCATTCTTTTATGTCTTATCGCACAAATAGTCGTTGTGCTTCTTTTTATGTCTAAACTGTTTTCAACCTTTTTAGGTTGTGAGTTATCCCGTATCTTATAATCACAACAGAATAACTGATAAATGTATATATGTAATGCATAAAAGTAAATATCACACAGTATTTTTATAGTGGTTCGGCTAAGTCATAGCCTACATCCACTTTATAGTTCTTCATTCATATCGTCAGATTTTCCCAAGGCAAGTCGTGCCTTATTACAGAGTTCATAAGAAAAATAACACGAAGTACAGCGTTTTTAATCCAAATATCGCATTAAGTGTTGGGCATTCCATGCTCTAGGGACTTCTTCGCCATCCACGGTCGTTAACTTGAAGGTTCCTTTTTCAAGTTTCCGTTGAATGACAAAGGGTCCTTCCCATTTTGGACCAAGGTGAGGAAGGGATGGAAAGACTCTCTTTAGCACCAAATCTCCTGGTTCAAAAGTCCTGAGGCGAACTTTTTTGTCGTAATAGCATGCCATCTGACGCCGATGTCTTGCTGCACGCAAATCTGCTTCGTCCCTTTTCTCTTCGACTTCATCAAGAGACTCAAGTAAAAGTGCCCGATTTGTCATCGGGTCATAATATGTCACCCTGTGGGAAGGAACTTCTAGTTCAACTGGAATTACAGCTTCTGAGCCAAAGGAGAGAGAGAAAGGGGTATGACCGGTGGCCGTTTTAAATGTTGTTCGATATGCCCACAAAGCTAGGGGCAATTCATCAACCCACTTAGCCTTTGCACGCTCTAATCGCTTCTTGAGGATGGATTTTATTACTTTGTTTATTGCCTCTACTTGCCCATTCGATTGTGGATAGGCAACTGCAGTATATTGTTTGTCTATTTTATACTTCTGGCAGAAATTTCTGAATTCAGTACTATCAAATTGGGTCCCGTTGTCAGTTATAATCGTCCTTGGGATCCCGAACCGGCATATGATATTTCTGACCACAAAACTTATCACCTTTCTTGCCGTGATCTTGGTCAAGGGCTCGGCTTCCACCCACTTCGTAAAATAGTCCACGGCTACTATTGCATACTTAGCTCCTCCTTTAGCAATTGGTAGAACTCCAATGATATCAATTCCCCATGTGGCAAATGGCCAAGGACTCACCATTGATTTAAGTTGGGTCGACGGTGCCCTGGGGATTTTAGCGAATCTCTGGCACTTATCGCAGCGTCGTGAATAATCAGCTGCATCTTTATTGATCGTAGGCCAGAAGTATCCGTACCGCAATATCTTCTTTGCTAAAGTTTGACCTCCTGTATGATCTCCACACTCACCCTCGTGTACTTCTCTTAGTGCACGCTTGATGTCGTCGTGTGCTATACATCGTAACAGGGGCATAGAAAATCCTTGCCTATAGAGAGTATCATCTTGTATGACATATCTGGTAGCTTTGCGAACCACAGCTCTTTTCTCACTCTTCTTCGATGGGAGTGTCCCATTCTTAAGGAAATTCTTAATTGGAGTCATCCATGACTCCTTCTCTGGTTCCGCTTCAAAAGCGAATTCAATTTCCATTGACTCAAAGCTTGGCGACTCCAACGTTTCAATTGGAATTATTTCAGTCTCTTCTGGATTGTCAGAACTAGCCATCTTTGCCAGTCTATCCGCTTTCTGGTTTTCAACTCTGGGAATATGTGTTATGTTGTACCGCTCTAAGCTATTCAATAGCTCTTTCACTTTCTTGAGGTAGGCGATAAGTCGAGGTCCTCGAGCCACGAATTCCTCTCGCACTTGACAAACAACAATTTTAGAATCACAAAATATGTCTAACATTTTTACTCCGAGGTCTTTATCAAGCTTCAGCCCGGCAATCAGGGCTTCATATTCAGAGTCATTGTTAGTCGCCGAAAATTCTAATCGCAAGGCGTAATATAACGACCGTCCTTTGGGAGTGACCAAGACGATTCCAGCTCCGGACCTTCGGTCGTTCTTGGCTCCATCTGTATATAGTTTCCACGGATTTATTTTTAGCTCATCCTCGGACTTAACCACTCTGTCATTGATTACTTCCTCCTCTGGAATGGTGAATTCCGCAATAAAGTCTGCTAGAGCTTGCCCCCTGATTGACTTTCGTGGTTGAAAATTCAAATCAAACTGGCTTAGTTCTATGTTCCATTTGATCAACCTTCCCGATGCTTCGGGCCTCTGCAACACCTGCCTTAAGGGCTGGTCAGTGTATATGGTTATTGGATGGGCTTGGAAATAGTGACGAAGTTTTCGGGATGCGATCAGGAGGCTGTAAGCGAGCTTCTCAATTTTTGGGTAGTTGCGTTCTGCCGCCGCTAATTTCTTGCTTACATAATACACTGGCCTTTGTACTTTATCTTCTTCTCAAACCAGGGCTGTACTGACGGCGTGAGCCGAGACTGCCAAGTAAACAAACAATTCTTCGTGATCTACGGGCTTTGATAAAATCGGCGGTTTCTCTAGCAGTTCCAATAAATTTCGAAAGGCCTCAACATAGTCCGGAGTCCACTCGAAGTTCTTCTTTCCTCTTTTAATCAAATAAAAAAACGGAACACATTTGTCTGTGGCTTTGGAGACGAATCTACTCAGTGCCGCTACTTTCCCGGCAAGACTTTGGACGTCTTTAATTCTCCTCGGCTCTTCGATGTTTCTAATCGCTGCTATCTGGCTAGGGTTGATTTCAATTCCTCGGGAACTCACAATGAAGCCAAGGAACTTTCCCGATGCCACTCCAAATGAGCATTTCAGAGGATTCAATTTCATCCGGTACTTTCGCAGGATACCAAACATTTCCGCCAAGTCTTGCGTATGGCTGGAGGACTGTTTCGATTTGACAAGCATGTCATCCACATAAACTTCCATTGTTTTTCCTATTTGATTATAAAACATTCTGTTCACCAAGCGCTGATAAGTAGCTCCAGCGTTTTTCAATCCGAATGGCATTACAACATAACAATATAATCCCAAATTCATAACGAAGCTCGTGTGTTCTTGATCTGGCACGTGCATACGAATTTGGTTATATCCAGAATATGCGTCCATAAGAGAGAGAAGTTCATGACCTGCTGTCGAGTCTACAAGCTGGTCAATCCTGGGAAGTGGGAAACTATCTTTCGGGCAAGCTTTGTTTAAATCTGAAAAGTCAATGCAAGTCCGCCACTTTCCGTTTGGCTTCTTTACTAAAACGGGATTCGATATCCAGTCGGGATATGTCGAATCTCGAATAAATCCATTCTACTTCAACTTCTCTACTTCCTCTTTGAGAGCAGCCGACCTCTCTGGGCCCAGCATGCGTCTCTTTTGCTTCACAGGCGGATGCTTCGGATTTACTTTCAATTTGTGACTTATAATGGATGGCGATATCCCACACATGTCAGCATGGGTCCAGGCAAACACATCTAAGTTTGCCTTCAAAAAGTCCGTTAGTTCTTTAGCTCGACGTGGATCCAATTGAGAACCAATCTTCAAAACTTTTGTCGGATCAGCTCCATCAATAGGAATTTTCACCGTCGCTTCATTAGGAGTTGCATTCCTAGCCTCTTGTTCCTCGTCTTTTCTGGGATCCAAGTCTTCAGGTGTTCCTTTGGGCAACTCCTTTGGGGTCAATCTCTCTAATTGCTATGCCGAGTCCCCCTTTGAGGGAGACGAGGCATCCTTATTCTCAACGTTAAGTCCTTTCATCAACATCTTTAGTTCGGCCACATAGCAGGCCCGTCCGGAAACTTGATCCCTTCTTATTACTCCAATTCCGGCTTCGGTTGGGAACTTAAGTAACAAGCACCAAGGGGCGATACAAACTCTGAATTCAGCGAGGGCAGGCCTCTCCAAAAATGCATTATAAGGCGAATCTACGTCCAATACTACGAACTGAAGCATCCGCACTCTTCTACGTTCTCCTTGCCCCAGGGTCACGGGCAACTCTATGTATCCCATGGGAGGTGTCGACGCCCCGTTGAAGCCTCTGATCCATCCTTCACAAGGCTTCAGATCTTCAGATTCAAGCTTCATCTGATCAAATGACTTCTTGAACAAAATATTAACGGAACTTCCGTTGTCTACTAATACCCTACGGACCAAGGCCGGCCCAATGGTGGTAGTAATAACCAACGGATCATTGGTGGGTGATTGGATCCCAGTATTGTCTCGGCTGCGGAATACCACGTCGTCAAACATGGTCTTCTGTTGTTTTATGGGGGTGACATCTTCCAAATCATCACCTTCATTCACGTCTAGATGCTTGGCAGCATTCACATATTGATCCATTGATCTGAAACTTCGGATTGCTGGGTGAGGTCCGCCTACTATGGAGTTGATAACAATTCCTTTACCTTTCTGCTGTGCTGTAGGCTTGGGAGCAGGTAGAATCTATTTTGGAGCCTGCTCTCCTTGCCCCCTGTCCCTCGGGGCAACCTTGTACTCATCCAACTTCCCTTCACGCAACAGTTTCTCAATCACATCCCTCAAATGCCGACATTCATTAGTTGAATGCCCGTGAGTTCCATGAAACAAACAAAACTTCCCTATCGCCATTTCTTTCTCGGTCGAATCACGAGGTGGCGGTCTTTTGTATTGTAACACATTGTACGTATCCAGGTAAATATTTTCCAGGGTGTCGTTCAATGGTGTATAATTCTCGTAGTTCTGGAATCGGGGTCTTTTGTTAGGGTCACTTCCTCTATTTCTGTTTCTTCTGTTACCGCTCGAATTACGGTTATTGTTGTTGTTTCCCCCGCTTCCAGTATTGCTGTTTCCACCCTTGTTTCCTACATTTACTTCAACCTTGCCAGAACTTTCCCCAGACTGCTTCACGGCGATATTACTCTGCACATTCTCCTTTGAAGCCGTCTCAGACTTTCTCTTCCGGTTTGCCCTGGCCTCCTCTCGCCTTAGATAAATATCGGCTTTTTCGTAGAATATCTCCCTTGTGGAGGGTGTTTTCCCAGAAAGGTAGTCTCCAAACTCAGATTCAGGATCGACTCCTTCCTTCAATGCCATCAGAATAGTGGGCTCATGCGGGTCACTGACCTCAGTTACAGCTTGGTTAAAACGATCAAGATATGCCCTCAAAGATTCTCCTGGTGCCTGCTTGATTCTCGATAATTCAATAACACTTTTGGACTTTCGGGCATGTAGTCGGAACTGGTTCATGAAACGCTCGCTTAGTTCCTTGTAATTCGAAATCGAACGAGGAGGAAGTCGGGTAAACCATAACAATGCCACATCTTCTAAGTAGATTGGGAATGCTTTGCACTTTACTTCATCAGGGGCAGCAGCAGCATTCATGAGCCACGAATACCGCATCAAATGCTGTCCCGGATCAGTCCTTCCGTTGTACTTGTCCATCTGTGGCAAGTTAAAGCGTCGGGGAAATTGGAAGTCGAGGATATCGTCGGTGAAGGGAGTATGGCTTCGCTCAATGCCATAATCTTCATTTGTATAATTCCGGCTCTCGGACATGATCTGGCGAACCATTGCCTGTACATCAGCATTAGTTAGGGGCTGCTCAGGTTCCCTGGCCCTAGCATCCGAGTTCCTTCTGGGCTCTTGTTCAGGAGATGCCCTTCTTCTTCGAGCTGCCTCTGCTCGATTCCGTTCCCTGCGCTCCCGGTCGATCTCGGGAGGAGGGGACTGGAGTCTTTGCCCCCGAGTGGGGTCATTGTTTCCTAATGCTTGTGCAATATCCTCACGAGATCCCAAAGATCCAAATGTCAGCTGCTCCACGTTCTGAGGTCGTTCGAGTGGCCTTCGTTCACGGGGCCGCTCTTCCTCGGAAGATGAAGATTGATCCACTAGTGTGTGACGAACCGGTGATGGAGTTCTCTGTCGACGGAGTTCACTAATCTCCCGACTCATGAGCCTCATATTTTCCTGCATCATGAGATTAGTGCGCTCGTGAACTTTCATAGCTTCCCTTGTGCTCTCAAGCATGTCAAGCAAGCGCGAGAAATCTCCTTGAGTGATGGGCGCAGATGGATTGACCTGATCACCAACCCTGGTGGCTGGAATCGGAGCATTCGTAGGGACTCGAGTAGAGGTTCCAGCTTCACCAAGGATCGGGTCGGATCGGAGGTAGGAGGTCGGGTCGGTTCGGAGTTGGGGAGCCTGGTCGGATCGGTATGTGGCAAGCAGCTCGGGTCGGTTCAGATTGGGGGAATGCACTGCTTCAGAATCTCCTACTCGGATCGGATCGGAGCTCTCCCCCTGCAGGCAGCTCGGATTTCCTGCATTGGTTCTTCCTGCTGCTGAACTCTGCCCCCGAGACCTTGTTACAACAGCATTTTGCTGATCTTCGCCAGCTCCATTTCCTCGAACAGACTGAACTTCCCTGCCTTTTCCTTTGGCCATGAGTCTTTGACAATCACTTCAACAAATATAAAAAAGCGGAGAAACTTAAGGATTCACTTCTTTGAACTCAACGGTCCAAAAAGTAGAAAGAGATCCCGGAAAATAAAGAATTTAGATGAGGATTCTCAGTGAAAGCACCAAAATGTTAGACCAAAAATTGGTTCTAACACCCAAATTGATCAAAAGCAACTAAGATGAGATAAAAATAAAAATGAACACACAGGATTTATAGTGGTTCGGCGAAGAAATGCCTACGTCCACTTATCTTTCACTATATTCAATGATTCGGTTGCAAATACAATGTAATTGTCACTTGATTTCACTCACAACTCGCTTATATTCACTCAATAGACTAAAACAAATAATGAAAGAAGATTTGGATTCTCCGGGAGTAATGGAGTTCGGGTTATGGAGGTAGTTGAATTCTCAAAGTGCCTAAAAAAGATCCTTTTCTTTGTCTCCATACGGGGTATTTATAGGTGTGAATTTGCTCAAAACTTGATCCGGGTCGGGGCCACGTGTCGTCCATCCCATTAGCTTCGGATCCGGATGAATTATTGTGTTGACAACGTATCAAAGTAACGAACGTTATGGGTAGGAACTGGTCACAGCCGGTCCGGATATCCAGGCGCTTTTCGAGGAGAATATATGGAACATGGGCTCGTGTCGGAGATGCACAGATAAGGGGTTCGGATCGGGATACCCGATCCGACCCGGATTGGCTTGGATGCAACGCTCTCTTCTTCTCTAATCTGCTCCGCTCCGATCCATTTCCGTGGCAAACAAGTGGCTTTCCGATCCAATTGAGATGTTGTTGCCCTCTGATCCGATTAGATATACCTTACCAATTTCCTCAGCAGCAGTTCACCGATCCGAACATAAGGTTCTATCCGACCCGAACCGATATGTTGCTCTGACCCGACCCGAACAATCGTAGCTGTCCAATCTAGGTTGTAGTGTCTTCTCCAATCCGAACCGAAGTCTTCTAAAAAATGCTCTTCAATGTTTGATTTCTTGACTTTGTGTTGCCTAGTTCACAAAGTAGGCTAACAGGTGGTGTTAGTGACCTACCAGCCCTGACATTTATATACTTTTCACCTTGTGGTTTGGATGCGAGGCGCCTCGATTATAGGTCCTATAGGGCCGGGAAACGTGTGTTCAGGAATAACTAATCCTCTAACGCAAGTGAGGACCGGTCTTGGAGGATCCCAGGGTTACCCAGAGTGTGTAGTCCTGAGGCATTTGCTAGAGTGTCTCGAAGTAGAGAGGAGCTTGCCCCTTGCCTCGACTCATGACGGAAATCCAATTTCCAATACGTGATATTGCGGTTTTAATTGTAGAACTAGTATGGCGACATGATATATGGTACCCATGTCGTCTATGATTTATATTTATGATTGAAATTGTTTTGACACTATACACTTATTATAGTATCAAGTGATTTGTTTTAAACGTACCAAGCATGTTTGGGTATTATAAGGGAAAACCCTATCCTCCGGCTTGCGTTGCATTGTGTGATGGGACCTGAGTCTTATAATAGCTTCATTTTTCGAAAAAGCATTACGTTGTTTATTCTATGCACTGGTATTCTTGGGAGGAAACCCGTTCCGTGTTATACGGCGTGGTCCCTTGAATTACTCTCTTTTGAAGTAAAGTTTAAATAACTGTTTTAGTTCTCACACCAGTCACATGACTGACCTGGAGTTTATTGTTTTATCCTAAACTCTAGGTGCCCCTATTTTCCGCACGGGCAGCTAGTAGTTTTGGTTTTGCAGATTTATATTCATAGGATCCTGATTTACAGCTGGAACGATGCTCGGAAAGCTCTGTATCCGTGTATTACCTTCAGTTGTGCTTTGTATTATTTTCCGCTGCTATGTAATTTATTGTAATCTCTGATATTTATCAAATGTAATTTATTCATTTATACTCTGTATATTCTTGTATCTGATGGTATTGTTGTAATAACAATGAAATGTTTTTCCATCTTCGTTTTTGTGTGTTGTTCTCAAGGTAATCCGGGCTTTCCTTCACGGGGAAGTTACGGGCTATCACATGTAATCTCTGATATTTCATAATGTACATTATTTGTTAATACTCTGTATATTCTTGTATTCTGATGAAATTGTTGTAATATACAATGAAATGTTCTCCTGCTTGCGTTCTGGTTCGTCTTGTCCTCAACTCAATCCGCGCTTTCCTTCCCGGGGAAGTTCGAGTCGTTTCAGCTGGTCTCGCCAAATCACGCTGGTCCATCTTAGTCTTTTGATTGCCTCTTGTTTTGCAATCAAGGCATACTTATTGGTTCTTCCCATGCAGACCTAACCTCTGTGAGCACATGCGTATCATTTGCCACTCACAGAGGGATACCAAGAGTACCCACACGTCCTCAGAAGCCACGTGCTTCGTAACCCAGTTCCCTTGGAGCCTTCTGCATGATCAGATGGACGTTCGCTCCCCTTGCGCCCTACGGAATTGTGATGATCTACCGTATTTGGTTATTCATCCCCTATCATATGGACTGGTCCAAGTGCGTTACCCTTTCGTGTTATTAGACCTTAAGTCTAATCTTCTAATTTTGCACTTGTTCTATTTCATTAGGTTTTCTTTTTAACTTGGTTATCTCATCCATATTAGTTTTTAAATTACCATGTTTTTTTCATAAGTCTTTCCCTATTTCTTATGTAGCCGCGATCTTTTAATTATTTACTTAGTTCTCTTAACTAAGGTTAACTAACAAGCTCAAACACAACTTTCTGTAACTGTTTACTTAGTCCTCTTAACTAAGGTTTACCAACATGACTTTGCATGATTGTTTACTTATTTCTCTTAACTAAGGTTTACTAACAAATTCTCTTTATCGTTTACTCATTAACTTAGTCATCTTAACTAAGTTTTACTAGTAAGTTTTCCCCTTACTCATATAACTTAGGTTTTCCCGTTCCCACGGATTACTTAATCTTCAATTAAGTACGGCTTGCATTCTTTCATAAATTATTTCATCTTTGTATCGATCATTATAACCTACGTTCTTGTAACGACCCAAGATTTCCGGCCCCGAAAATCGACATAAATACCCTTACCGTAACTCATGTCGATCCTCCAAGCACCGAAAACACTGGATAGTTATTAGAAAGAAATTAGAGGGTGAGATAAGAAAGAAAGAAATATTAGAATAGAAAAAGAAGAAGAACCAACACAGAGTTTCACATCGCAGCAGAACAAAATATAATTCAGAAATAAATCTTTATTGAGAGCTTTTGAAAATACTTACAATATCAGAGTACAACACACATCTGGACAGTTTTGATAATCTGTCCTCATATATATATAATCACACAGTGGAATATCATTCGTCTGAACATCTTCAGCTCGTCTCTGGACTTCGCAGTACCTGATGACCTGAACCTGTACACTCCGGGCTAACCCGAGCATTTACAAAACACCGGGTCAGTCTGGTGGACCAGAGTGAGAAAAACTCGCACAACATTAAGGTATCACACAACTTGATTTTTAAGTTAAATCCTTTCGAAAGAAAAAGATAATCGTAAGACCGATCCACACATAAACACGGATGGTTTTTACCTTATGATAACCCAAACCAGTTTTGAAATCAATATCTTTTCTGATGTTATACTAGTGTCTAAATACAAGTAAATATCAATCTAGTGGAACGCTTGCATCTCACGCTCCACGTATATATATACAATCAAAACCGCAGGCGCTTATTGGAGATTGGATTCCGACCTTGACAAGGTATGGGACCACCTGCCGCTCGTGTATCTCTAGAGGCGAATACACTGGGTTCAACAAGAACGTCTTGCAACCCGACCCTCACATGACCGACCACTCATTTCGCTTGAGTGTATCGAATGTATATCACCAACGGTTGGACTCAAACCACCGTTCCCGAATGGGCAGAATTGATAGAGTAAGTAACAAAAGGAATTTCTCTAGATAGGTGATTATACACCCTAATGGGAGCGACCCACATAGCCATGCTGCCTGCCCGATTTTTGTCATCTTTCGGTTGATGAGGCTTGAGGTCAGAACACATCTGATCATCATACACTTTGAATGTCACATCGTCAGATCCGCCAAATCACAAATTGACGTCCACAAAAATATTCTGCAGCTGACAGAAGTACGTTTGTAAAAATCAATGTTCGTGATTCTTAGGAAATACTCTGTCAGACACTCGTCCATACAAGTCATCCAGGAACAGGATGAACCGTAGGTACTCTCCCACTGCATCCAATATAGGAATCACCCCATGGATCAGTAGCGATAGTCCTTGCAATCCACAGATTCCAACCGCGACAGAACCCCGGTATATCTCCGGCACGAATCAGAAATCGTAAGTGGTTCTTCCGCTTTATGAAGATCTATGGCCTTCACATGCTCCATCTCGATCGTCACTTGATCTCTTCTATACTTTCGTATTCATTGGTCGGAATTGTTTTCGAATATACATTCGATCCCGGTCTTTCCATACCAACAATCGTAAAGGTCAGACATGATAGTCGGTTATTTAACTATCAAGTAAACATCCATGAAAACTGGTCAAGTACTCAGCATCACTTGGCTTCTTAAAATTCACTGGTCAAGTACTCAGCATCACTTGGCTTCTTAAAATTTATCGCCCAATTCTCTTTTAATTTCGTTACTAGGGAAATATCATCTCATCTCATTTCCATTACCTTGGAAATCTTATCATACACTCTCGCCATTTCCAACCAGTATCATCCTTGGATAGTCCCGACATCGTTCAAGTTGGGGTATTTTAATTACCTCTCAGACCTTGATCAACAACGTTCTTATCTTCGGATAAATACGAGTTGTAATTCAAAACAAATATTATTACCTCAATTTCTATTTCCAACATCGTTTACTAAGCTCTAACCAAAACCCTTTTTACCAATTTCCTTTTCTCTAGGGAAACCCCCTTTTTAAATCCATTGATTTAACTCAATACTATTATTGAGTAGTTTCAATTTAAAATGACGTTTAAATTCATATTCCATTTATAAACCTTTTCACCTCCCTTAACTCAAACGTTAAGTAAAACCCTTCATTTAAGTTATATATATTCGTTTAAACCTCTTATTTGCTTCGTTATAAAACTCGAGTTAAAACTCCTCCTTAGCCTCTTTTCAACATTCGACCATTTCATTTCAAAACTTGGTTACTTAAATATATCACATTTGATTTACAACTCAACATAAATCATTCAAAACAATTAACTTCTTTATTTACTAAAATAAATAATAAATTTCCTTTTTAAAATCTTATTAGGACAAATCCATTACTTATTTAGTTAATCCACTAACTTGGTTTAAATGGTCGACTCAATTAACATAAAACACGATTAGTCTTTCAACCAATCCTATTTAATTCCTCCTTTAAATTAATTAAAATATAATTAATTTAAATAACTTTATTTAATCATTCATGATTAAACAAACACTTAACTGCTAGGTTAATTCCTGCTTTTTGTTTCTAATTCTTATCGACATAAGAAAATTTGTTTTATAAAAACCATTTCATAATTTCTATATAAACTTTAAATAAATAAATAAATAAATAATAAAATATTTATTTCCCCTTTTAAATACCCTTTCCAGGCAATAACTTTTAAAAATCTATTTTCGTTATAAAATATATTTATAACTCAAATATCATCAATTCACTGTCGATAAAACCATATTTTATAAATCGATTGATTTATAAGCCAGATGATACCAATTACCCAACCCATACCATCCATCAGCATAAATATTGAAAATTATTTCAACAGTCAACAATAACCAATCATTTCTTTTTATTTGACTGATAAGTCCTATATCGATCATCAATCCATCAACAACCAATTCAAACCATTCAAACAATTTCAAACAATTTCAAACATGTTTATAAACGTGACCAATCAGGGGAATTTACTCTATTCGGGTCAAATCATAACGATTGGTGTTTTACTGAAATTAAACGACTGTTTAATTTCAGAAATTAAATCAATAATAAATATATATCACTAGCAAACGGTAAATCACTAGCAATCAGAACACACAAAATAAAAACCCAATTTATATAAAATATAAATGGGGAGAGCTGAGTGAGTTTAACTCACCTTGATCTGATTTATTTCTGAGGCGGTTTGGTTACATCACAGTTAAATTAAACAAATCGTTTAATTTATCTGTAAATTTCAGTTATCTCCATTCTTGTCCAAACAGTTCCATAAAGCTGCTCCTGTCCAGCCGATCCCGGTGTAATTTATATTCGTTCCCTTCCGATAATATAACGAGAAGTTAATAACGTTTTCGCCAAAAATCATACTAATTATCCATTAATTAAATAATTAACTTACTAATCTCGGATTAACTATTAATCCTTAATTAAGTTTTAAACTAAACTAATTATGTTATAACAAACTATTTATCGTTTAGAAACATTGGGTCCGATCTATTTCAAGAGTAACAAGTTAGATATCCAGTTGACGATTAAAAATGGTAATGCTAATTTAACTAATCAAAATCTTGATTTTTCCTTAATTGAATTCATACTTAATTAAATTATATAAACATGGGTTATTAAAATTAAAAAGGCCTTACCTTTACGTTTTTCCTGTTCAGCCCATCTCCGAAAAGCCCACCCGCAATTCCTTTAAAACCCTAATTTTCGATCCCCATTACACAACAGAAGCCGCCTCCACTAAAATACCTCCCATGTCCGAAGCCCTTCCAGTCAGATTGAAAGTATCGGCAATGAAAAACCCCGGCGCAACTCCTCCTTCTTCGATCTCCCTACTCTCCTATCCCCGATTCGTCCTGCAAATCCCTAGGGCTTCGATCCCAAGCAGCTTCATCATGAATCGGTCAAAACCCTTCAGATTTTGAAGCATGCACTTCTTCGAATTCAGATAAGTGTTTTGTTCAAATAGCAGTATATTTTTGTTTGTGATATTTTACCCTGGTTCCGAATGGGTTTCTCATTCTCTTTTGATTTTGGAGTTTCCACTTCACTGCTTGTGTTCTAAGATGTATTGCGTGGATGTATATTTATACTAGGGGTTTAAACATGATAAGAACAATGTCAAAATCGATCTGTAACTTCATAGGGTTAGATTTTTGTTGTGCCTAGATCTTAGTTGCTATTTCCTTTCTTTTCAGTTATGCTAAGTGATCGAACTGTTGATGGAACCATCGATGTCCCCGTGGTACTTGGTATTGAATTGTCATGTGTATGTATATATGGCAGACATGATTTATAAGATTTTTATGAATTTAGTATTGGATTTCCTGTACCGTTGGTCTGTTAAAATGGAACCTTGATCGAACTTGTGTATGAGTAGATTAGGTTAGACTATGAGACCATGAATTGTTTATTCTATCCAGGATTTGAAATCCGTAAAATGTAGATTCTATGTCAAGTTTTTAGGTGTACCAGTGTATGGAAACAGTCCTGTATGTATATAAAAATCGATATTATATATGTAAATGTATCTTTGCTGTTTAATTAGATCTTAGGACTGTACATTGTAGATTTTCTTTTCATTTTTAAACCCAGTGATTCAAAATGTGAAATTTTCTGTATATGTAAAAGTTGTTCGATTAATGTACATAAATTTATCAGCTTTTTCTTAGCTGATTTTGTACATCCTGTAGCTGTTCTTTAGCTGATACATTTGCTTTTATAGACAAGACAACACATCTATAGGTTTTCAGCTATTTACTTTAGTTGTTGATCTTATTTTATTAGCTATCCTTATGATGTTCATCACAATCTCTTTGTTGTTTTGATGAGAATATATACTACTTTAACTGTATTTTTTCCTTTTCCCCTTTCCTTTTCAGATCCAACTGATCGTGACAATCGAGATTCACGGTTTTCTTGAAAGAGCAAAAGGCTGCCGATATAAAAAGATGAATCTTTTTAGTATTGTTTTCATTTTTTTTGCTTGTCATTGGTATTGAAATATTTACCGTACATGAATGTATAAATTCAATCCTGTATATGTTGAAATGCGTGTATATATATATATATGTTTCAATCTGATGTATCCATACTTATAGCATAGCTTAGCTGTTCTTTGTATTTTGGACCAACTTTAATTCATTTAAATTCTGTTTCCTAGTCTGTCGTTAACATATGGTTCTTATTGTTTCTTTCTTTAGCATGGATTACTTTATAAGGGCTTCTATAGTTTCTATTTTTCAATGACCCTTTTTAATATTTTGTATCCTCAAAATCTTGAGAGATGCTGATCTTAAATGGACAACCTTCGTCAGTACTAACACTAGTGCACGACTTATCAATTTTTTTTCACTAGAAACAGAAGGCTAAAACTCATTTTAGCATTCCTTTAAAGCTTGCGGATCGTTTTGACACTTCCTTGACATTTTCACCAACATTAATGAATTTTTTTTCCGCCATACTAATGTTAACACAGGGGCCTCTAACATGCAGTAAACCATTATGGACATCAAACAAGCCTAGTTCACATTCATTAATGTTTAAACTATCCACTGTCCATATATTACCGTGCTCCTTAGCATGATTGATCACATTAACACGTTCATTATTTAGTTATGCAAGATTCCTAGGGTCAATATATTAATGAACCACCGCAGGCTATCTGTTTTTTTTTTCGGATCTGTTCAATCTCTTAAATCTTAAGCTAACTACTTTTAATCAGCTAAGTAACTTCATTCGATATGATGTGAATATACCAACGTACACATACAAGATTTAAATACAAGAACAGTAGAGACATTTTTTTTATTTAGTATTGGGTTCAATGATCAACATGAGTAATTATATATATAAAAGATGTTATATATTAAACAACACCTTATGCCACTACAACAAAATGACCCTATTACAACGGTGGAAAACAGTTGTAAAAGACTTTTTACAACGGTGGAGCCACCGTCGTCTATGAAGAAGTTGTAATAGACTGAAATCTTTTACAACTTTTATCCACCGTTGCGACACCGTTGTTAAATGTATATTTTACAACTGTTTTCCACCGTTGTAGTAATACATATTACAACATTTTTGCACTGTTGTAGTAATAGATATTACAACTTTTTTCACCGTTGTAGTAATTCCTACTACAATTAATTATAACAATATGATTTTTGTTTCGTTATACATTACATTTCATATAAAATTAAATTTATATATTGAATAAAATGATACTACACTGAACTTAAATAATCAATTAAATATTTTATTTCAATATTTGAATTATTACAACTTTGTGATCCACTATCGTATAACTCACTTTTACATAATACAGTCATAACAATACATACATTCCTCCCTACAAACTGATCGCTCAACAAATCCGAGGCAGACGGTCTAGCTCTAGGCACATCACAAATGAGTATTTCGAGAGTGACCATTTCGATTAGGCACATCCCGAATGAGTAAATATACTTGCTCTGTGTAGTTCTCTTCGTATAGTTCAAGTGCCATGTATTCGGGCGTTCCGGTCATTGTGCGTGCTGCATGGTTCCTTTCTACTACTGCTGCTTCCCCAAGATTTCCTATTTTAACCTGTACAATTGTTCATACCCCAAAAAAAGCAAAATTTAAACATGGAAAGTCGGTTATTTTAACTTGCTTACCCCAAAAAAGAAATGCAAGCAACAGTTAAAAGGTAGGAAGGAACAAGTAAGAAAGAATCTGCGAGCTTCAAAATGGAACATAATTTTCAGTATTTTGTTTTACTATGCCAAAAAAAATTTAAAAAAAAATGAAATTGCCGTCTCCTTTTTAAGAGCATGAGCTTTGCTGGAAATAAGCAACAGCTTGCCACCACCAAGCAAAACCTTCAAGCATATAAGCAAGATAACTAAAAAATTTTGCATCCAAATTGCAAGCATCAACACCACAAAACAAAAGAAAAAGTAATGGAAGCAAACATAAATAAATGTTACCTTTGTTCTAAACACGGTGGAATTACCATAATGCAAAATCAACGGTGCTAATGTTCGAACTCATTTTACTATTCTCCAGCAGCCATGTCTTGTTTGAAAAAAAAATGCCAGCAACAAGTGGTTGATATGCAGTAGTCTATGCATAAACCTGAAAGATGTAACCATCATAATTACAAGCTTAGCCCAGACCACTAAAAGCCATGTAGAAAACTCAACAGCTGAAATAAGATGCATTAAACTGTCCGTACGCATTCGCACCCATGGCAGTTTCAGTTGCTAAAAAAAATCAATAAGACACACTCCCTAAAACTTCATAACACCAAACTCTGAACTAAGTCACCAAGGAGCCAAATATACATCACCTGCCCTTCAGTCTCCCATATGATGACGAACACAGCTCATATCAGTCAAAACCACAATAGTAAACAAACTGGTTCGCAACTCATTATCATATCTAACTGCTGTGCAAAGATTCTGGAAGCCACAACACACTAGTATACCAAAATTCATGCATCAGAAACTAACCAACTAATGGGCGACTCAATTTTAAAGTAGTACAAACAAACTGCTATTTTATTTCGGTTTCAGATTAAAGTTGCAAACTTGAACAAAAGATTTATCGTGAGTGAGGAGGTACTCACTTACACTGAACAACAAGGAGGTGTAGACCGTGTGCTCAACGGGGTGACTTTGATTGCAGAAGCGGTGCTAGGGTTCTTCAATTTGATTAGGGGGAAACTCGGTTGCCGGTGGCTCACCTGCGAACAAGGCTTCGAAGGCGGTTATGGTGCTTCAAGCGACGTCGAGGAGGTGGAGAGAGAGCGGCGACGAAGGCCCTGGCAATTATTTTAGGGAAAGTTCAAATTTTTGATTTAGGGAAAGGATTTTTCTCTTCGGTGGCCATTGTTCTAAGCTTTGGGGAAAAAATGGAAAAATGGAATTTGGAATTGTAGTCGAATAGTTCGGTCCGGATAATTTCAGTGGGATTCGGGAGATCTTGAATTTGGATTAGGGTTTGGGAGGACATCTGGAGGCTGGAGTTCGAATTGACGTGGTGATTACATCCGAAAATTTCGTTTTGGAGCCAAGAAATTTCGTTTTGGAGCCAAGAAATTTCGTTCCTTGGAGCCAATGTGGCATGTTGCGTTACATGCCATTCAGATCAAACGTGGCATGTTATTTTGTACTTTTTTGTTCAATTTATTACTATAATTATTAGTAAATACTGAATTTTAACTTGTAACCACTTTTACATATTATAAAATTTTATTGTTAATTACTAATTAGTAGCATTTAATAGTGAATTATCTGTTAATTAAATTACAACCATTAAATTTCATTGTTTAATTTGCATTTAACATGACCGTCACTTTTCCATCGGTTACAATTAAAATTTCACCAAAACTTAGAGAATTAAAAATTATAATTTAGAATTAATAAGTAAAATTTTATATTAAATATAAATATAATATGAATTTCTTGAGAATTGATTTTTGCTAAAATATTAAATATTACTGATTAATATTAGTTATTATTAATAATTACTTATTTCTTCAAAGTTATAATTGAATTCCAACTATTAAAAGTGAATTATTATGTAAATGTTATTGATTATATACTATTAAATATTTAATAGTAATTTTTAGAAAGTAACTATTATTTATTAATCATCATTTAAGCATTTTTTATCTAATCTAATTGTAATTAATAGTAATTGATATTAATTTGTAAATTTATTATTGAATATGAATTATTCTTAAATGTTAATATTACTAATTATTAAATACAAGTTGTTATTAATATTTAATAGGTTTCTAATACAAGAAATAGAAAAAAGAGTTACTAAAAATAAGTTTAAACGACTTTCTAATTTAACTATTAATTATCAGAAATTAATTAGTATATATTAGTTATATTAGAAAAAGAGTTACCAAATCAAATATTACTTATTAATAATAGTTATTATTTAACTTTTACTTATTTCAACTTAGATATAATCGATTAATAATTATTAAAAGCTGATAATGTATGTTACTAATTATTGATTAATAAGCAGTTAACATACATTAAATATTAAAAATAAATTACTAGTTATTAAATAGTAATTATTTAATAATAATTAATAAATATTATTGATTCCTAAGTTTATTATTAATTATTATTTATTATTAATTATTAATATAATTGGTTATTAATTATAGATATTATAAACATGAAGTTTGTAATGGGCATCTATTACAACTAACAAAGTAAAAAGCTGTTAAAAATATGTTTATTACAACTTTAGGGAACTGACAGTTGTAAAAAACCATTTATTACAACGGTGTTTTTACCACCGTTGTAAAAAATCACTTATTACAACGGTGCTTTTACCACCTTTGTAAAAACCCATTTATTACAACGGTACTTTTACCACCGTTGTAAAAACCCATTTATTACAACGGTGCTTTTACCACCGTTGTAAAATTAAAGTTGTAATATGGTCATTTTGTTGTAGTGTGCGGACAAATATAATTCATATGAAATCAAATATTACGAACTGCAGCGCAATTTCGAGCTCGTTTTATATTATAAATAAATTAACGTTTAAATGTCGTTTTAAATAAACGAATTCAATATTAAAAATCCATTAATATTCTAAATAAATTATTTAAAATAACAAATTAGATTAAATATTTGACCGTCAAAAATACGGGACGTTACAGTTATAATTCTTACTTGTCGTGTAACAAGCTTACCAATTATCTTCCCATTCGGTTATACTCGTATCTGTTGATGTTGCCATAATCCATCGTTATTTACTTAGTTTTCTTAACTAAGGTTTGCTACTATTCCTTATTATTACGTTGGTTAAGTTTGTCTATACACCTCCGTTTACTTAACCTTAGCACACTTAACATGTTTGTTTCATAGCATTAATCATTTTATTAATGCACTCAACCTCTCACATTAGACATGTTGCTTGCGGTTGTTGGATATGCCGGGTGGTTCCGGGCAGACTTTTACCGCAAACTCGTTCTGACCTCGGGCTTTGGACTTAATGTTCTAACCTCTCACATTAGACTTGTTGTTGCGGTTGCTGGATGTGCTGGGCGGTTCCAGGCAGGCTTACACCGCAACTCAATCTAACATCGGGTTAGGCATTTTCATCTTTTAACTGACAATTTCAATCTTGGTTTTATATGACAATTTATCCCAATCCAATAATTCATGTTCACACATCTAAACCCAATTTCATGTTTATGGTTCAAATCTGATTTGGATACATAAGTTCTACCATGATTACATATCTCGTACATAGTTATGCCAATAATCCTTATTATATGTTATGCCCAACTTTTCATGTATATAAGGTATACCTAATTATACCCAAATTAATTTTTCTTTAAAGTTATCAGTAATTCATATCAACCCTCATTCTTATTGCTTAGAAAAATTAATTCATGTCAACCCTCATTCTTATTGCATAAATCCCAATTCAACTTATAATCCCATATGTCTAAATCTTCAGTTCTAACTTTTCTTATGTACATATAGTTCATGCATAAATTCTTGATTCAACATACCCAAGCATATCTTATCATTCTCAATTTTAATGGCACATATTTTCTTTTATGTTCTAGGTTAATATATGTGCCAATTTCTCCTAATTTTCCAATCTCAGGTTAGGCTATATGTTATTCCACAATTCCCCAATTACAAATTATTCCCAAATTCCTAAACATCATTTTCACTTTTTCAATCTTTGTTCGTACGCATGCTTTTCAGGGAGATTTGGATTAGGCTCGAAGTTAGCCTAATCTTAAAAATAAAAAGGAAAGGGGAAGAAGAAGAACAAAATACGCATAAAATAAAATCTGAATTATTTCAATTGAATTAAGAAAATTAACTTGGGGAATTGCTAAACAATACATCTACTGTTATTCAACAAAGGTAATTCAAATCCACTCACAGTGATTTTTGCTTTCCCAGGTCTGATTTAGATTAGCATCCAAAGTTCTTCCGTTTTTTGCGGCGTAGATTGTAGATCAAAATCCCTTTTCTCTTTATTTTGAAATAGAAGAAATTCTAAATCTAATCTTTTATTTTATTAATAGATTTGGAGAGAAGAAAAGAGATTAGATTTAATAATTTCTTGGCGAAGAAGAAGGAGGCCATGGCATCGCCATAGAATTAGGTGAATAAATCAGTGGGTTTAAGGTTTTATTTATAGGTGGGTTAGAAGAACTGGGCCCTTAAGATTATAAAAAAAACTCATCTAAACCGTCCACCTCACCCTAGAAAAGAACATTCCGGAACCCAGCCAACATAGTCAGGGTGCGTTGCACCCATAGACCATGTGCAAGGGCATGTGATATTATTATTATATATATTTATATATTTTTTCCTCTTTTTAACCTCCTCTCTACATAACCCCTTTTCATACCATATTTTTAATTAAACCATCTTTTTAACCACTTTCATACTGCATTGCATATATCATTCTTTCTCCAATCAATTAATTTTCCTTCATGCATTTAACTTTCTTTTTTATTTTGATTGCACATCCTTATTTTACAATCAACCAATTTACCTTTAATGCATTTCTTCATTTATTAATTCATTGTAACTAATGCACTCTACTTTTATGCGCTCAATTCTTTGTATTATTCTATGCATTAACAATATAACTTTTAATATATTAACTAATGCATATATTCACATGCACATAATTAATTGCATATTATTAATTCACCTTTTTCTTTCGTTTCCATTTTAATATATATATATATATATATATATATATGCACTGATTATGATACCCTCTTTGTTAACCATTTTTATGTGTGCCATCAATTCATTAATGTTTTTTTACATTATTACATGCACTTTATTGCATGCATTACATGCATTCCTTTGCACTAATCTTCTCACTAATGTATGATATGCATGCATTTCATTACATTGATTATTTATCTTTCCTTTCGATTTATTGCATACCTTTATTACTTACATTGTTAACTTCCTCTTTTTTTCCATGCATTAAAACTTTATATCATTCCTTATTTTTATTGTTGCATGAAATTGTCTGATTAATTTGTCCTTGGTAATCTCTATTTTTATATTAATGCATTTACACATTGATTTCTTCCTTTTACTTGCACATTTAATGCATTATCCTTTTTAAAATGCATGAATATTTTTCTTTTAACATGTATTCATGCATTACCTTTATAACATTTTTTTTAAATTATCAGTGACCATGCATATATTTATGTATACGCACAATCAAATATATATAGAAATATCTGGGGTGTTACATTCTCCCACCCTTAAGGAATTTCGTCCCCAAAATTCGATATGGGTAAAATAGATAATCCCTCGCATAATATTCAGCCATCATGTGTGCATACAATTTTTGCAACCATTGTGCACATGTGCAAAGTGAAATATATCATAGTAAAGAATGTATGCCTAATTGGTACCACCTATACGTATGCAAATTTTTAAATATTTTTAAAACATGATGCTTACATCCTAAATATACTTGCAGTTCTATATGTATGCAATATTTTTGAAAAATCAAAACACTTTTCACCCAAATTTCCCCACACTCTTACAGAGTAAGAACATAGTTCATCCAAAACCCTACCAACCTTCATTGAATTTCGAAATTTAGAAAAATCTAATTTTCTAAATTCGATTTCTTATGTTACAAAAAGGTATAAAACGGAAAAATTCACATCTTCCATTTTTCTTTTATGTACCTTTTCTAATTGTACTTGGATTTTTGCATAAATATTCTAAAAGATTTCCTATTTCCTATCCAAGTACAACCACATAAGAAAAAATTTCTTTTCTTTTTTAACTTATCTTGGAAAAATTTCATTTTTATTCATTTTTTCTTAAGATTTTCATTTTCTTTTCCCATCACGTTTGTTGCTTTATGGAATTTGATGTTTTCTTTTTACTTAGGCTATTCTCTTCCTTTGCTTATTTGACTTAGTCCAATTACTTAAGTTTATTATTTTTTGAATAAGCCTTCCCATTTTTCTACACGGCTACTATTATGGGCTAAGAATCATAGGACTAGGTCACAAGTCGAAACAACGAGATCTACACACTTACTTTCCCTTCACTACCTAGTAATTACTACTAGTCCATGCTGTGTATTACTAGCCTATACTTTTCTTTTTGTCAAGCAACAAACCTAAGTTTCTTAATGCTTATGCATTCTCTGGGAATTTTATACCATTCCAAGATGATCTTCTTTATATCTCTCGTTCTTTCCAGGCACTAATCCTTACTTACTCCTTTTTTAAAAAAAAAACATGGTTTGGCTTTCTTTCTTTTCATTACATTTTTCTTCCAAAAATTAAAAGTGTTAAAACTCTATTTTCTTCTCCAAAACTTGCTTTTGCCAAACCATAAAAACATGTCACAAAATAAAATTGCAAAACACGTTTTTTTTCAAATCACAAAACTGGAGTAGACAAGGTCAACTACTTCTTAATCGGCTTCACATCGTTTCTACCTATGTTAATTTTGGCTGCTTTCTACAAGGTGCAAAAACCTACTATATTCTTGCTCTCTACAACTTATTTTGTCCTACCAACAAAATTTCTTTATAGATTAATAGTCAAAATTTATTGTTAATAGAATAGAGATTTTAAAACTTCCTTTTCAAAATGCAACTTTTTCATGAGAGAATTCTTTTTAAACCAAGTAATCATTGTTTTACAAAATATATACCCCACTTAACTTTAAAACCAAACATGCACTAAATATGTTCTTTACATATTCTCCTCAAACATCAAAAATAATTTTAGGATTAAAACTTGAAAACACCACAAAATGTTTTGCAAATTTTTTTACAAATTCAAGTGCTTAAAAGTTAATCATTTGGTTAGACTCAAAGTGGGTCTTTAACTCAACTAGGCTTTCCTAGACCCTTCTCAACTATATATATATATATATATATATATATATATATATATATATATTCCTAATCCATTTTCCACATTCTAACTTTTTTTCTTATTCGTAAGGTTTCACTTCTAAACCCACTATTCTGAAATACTAACATTTCAGTTTCCATCCTATGGGATACTTTCTTTTTCCAATACCAAATCATATTGTACACTTTCCAACCAAACCACCTAAGGGTCTTAAAATTTCTATATTCATTCCTTTAGTGTACAAATCGTTATCCCAACTCATTCCATATTTTACTCTTTCTACCTAGTGGGCTCTTTTATGGACTTAGGTTTATATATATATATATATATATATATATGTTTGAAAATACAAATACGCTCACTCATTATTTCCCTAGGAACACTAAATTGAAGCTCTGATACCAGATGTAACAACATTGATTCCGACAGACCGATTTTTTTTCAAAAACCCAATCTATCGAAAATCGTTTGCTCTGGTATCCTACAGGAAAGACAGAGACATAAAACATGTCAGAGTTCGGAAAATATCTCACAGCGGAAAAAATAAATATAATGTAGTTGAAACATAGCTTTACCTTAATAATAATACTGCTAAACCGGTATCCAATGCTATACAGTCTCTGTCATGAACCTAACCTGCGAATGTTATGAGGAGGGGGTCAGAACATAAGTTCTGCGTGAATGAATTTAAACAACACTTCTTGGATAATCCTACATATACCGTTCAGTTATATTTTCTTATTTATTAGGTTATTTGTGTTATTAGCACTCAAGGCTTACACATACGTCGCACCCAATTACTCTATAGCAGATTAACCTAATATAGTGTATATGTAGCTACCCCCAATTAAGGTATACTCTACTCGCATGGCCTCCACCGTATGTACGTAGTCCCTTATCCAATGTCGCATGTCGTATGTATATCAACGCTATGTTTGCATAAAACTATCATCACTATGTTACGTAAGCGTTTGGACTGCCACTCTAGATCCTACTAGATTTTTTCCCTCTAGTCTATGGTACACCACCCAGAGCGACATGAGTGTACCTAGACTTTTCCCACGTACGTATCGTCAATCGTACTCGATGTCTATTTGCACATGTTCTCTATATATGCGCCCGAGTCCCATGGCAGGGCTAATCTAGAATCACGGAACTCAGTCGGGAGCTTTCAGATATTTGCCGATGCAGATGCTAAGGTCTTCTTTTGTAGTGGCTATGGTCCCACTATACCCCTCCCTCAACTAATGAAAGGCACCCAAGAATATCAAGAACGAGAACTATAACCCTGGCCCCCTGTGCCCTTCAATCCTATTGGCCAACCTCACCCATAACTAGATAGCAAAGTATATGGTCTTTTGGAGTTCTTCGCCTTTTCGCTTCACGTACAAACTGAAGATGGTAGGTAGATGACAAGTTGCTATCACAGGGCACTAACTTGTCTCGCCGAATCATGCTGGTCCATCTTAGTCTTTTGATTGCCTCTTGTTTTGCAATTAAAGCATACTCATTGGTTCTTCCCACGCAAACCTAACCTCTGTGAGCACAGGCGTATCATCTACCACTCACAGAGGGATACCAAGAGTACCCTCATGTTCTCAGAAGCCATGTGCTTCGTAACCTAGTCCTTTGGAGCCTTCTGCATGATCAGATGGACGTTCGCTCCCCCTTGCGCCCTACGGCATCGTAATGATCTACTGTGTTTGGTTATTCATCCCCTATCATATGGACTGGTCCAAGCGCCTTACCCTTTTGTGTTATTAGACCTTAAGTCTAATCTTCTAATTTTGCACTTGCTCCATCTCATTAGGTTTTCTTTTTTACTTGAATTTCTCATCCATATTAGTTTTTAAATTACCAAGTTTCTTTTTCATAAGTCTTTCCCAATTTCTTATGTAGCCGCGATCTTTTAATTATTTACTTAGTTCTCTTAACTAAGGTTTATTAACAAGCTCAAACACGACTTTCTGTAACTGTTTACTTAGTCCTCTTAACTAAGGTTTACCAACATGACTTTCCATGATTGTTTACTTAGTACTTTTAACTAAGGTTTACTAACAAATTCCCTTTATCGTTACTCATTAACTTAGTCATCTTAACTAAGTTTTACTAATAAGTTTTCCCCTTACTCGTATAACTTATGTTTTCCCGTTCCCACGGGTTACTTAATCTTCAATTAAGTACGGCTTGCATTCTTTCATAAGTTATTTCATCTTTATATCGATCATTATAACCTACGTTATAATTCTTACTTGTCTTGTAACAAGCTTACCTATTATCTTCCCATTCAGTTATACTCGTATCTGTTGATATTGCCATAATCCATCGTTATTTACTTAGTTTTCTTAACTAAGGTTTTCTATCAGTCCCCATTATTACGTTGGTTAAGTTTGTCTATACGCCCCAGTTTACTTAACCTTAGCTCACTTAACATGTTTGTTTCATAGCATAAATCTTTAAATTAATGCACTCAACCTCTCACATTAGACATGTTGCTTGTGGTTGCTAGATATGCCAGGCGGTTCCAGGCAGACTTCTACCGCAAACTTATTCTAACCTAGGGTTTGGGCTTAATGCACTAACCTCTCACATTAGACCTATTGTTGTGGTTGCTGGATGTGCCAGGCGGTTCCGGGTAGACTTACATCGCAACTCAATCTAACCTCAGGTTAGGCATGTTCATCTTTTAACTGACAATTTCAGTCTAGGTTTTATATGACTATTTATCCCAATCCAATAATTCATGTTCACGTATCTAAACCCAATTTCATGTTTATGGTTCCAATTTGATTTGGATACATAAATTCTACCATGATTACATAATCTCGTACATAGTTATGCCAATAATCCTTATTATATGTTATGCCCAACTTTTCATGTATATAAGTTATACCTAATTATACCCAAATTAATTGTTCTTTAAAGTTATCAATAATTCATGTCAACCCTCATTCTTATTGCTTAGAACAATTAATTCATGTCAACCCTCATTCTTATTGCATAAATCCCAATTCAACTTATAATCCTATCTGTCTAAATCTTCAATTCTAACTTTTCTTATTTACATATAGTTCATGCATAAATTCTTGATTCAACTTACCCAAGCATATCTAATCATTCTCAATTTTAATCGCACATATTTTCTTTTATGTTATAGGTTAATATATGTGTCAATTTCCCCTAATTTTCCGATATCAGGTTATGTTATATGTTATTCCACAATTCCCCAATTACAAATTATTCCCAAATTCCCAACATCATTTTCACTATTCCAATCTTTGTCCATACGCATGCTTTTCAGCGAGATTTGGATTTGGCTCGAAGTTAACCTAATCTTAAAAATAAAAAGGAAAGGGGAAGAATAAAATACGCATAAAATAAAATCTGAATTATTTCAATTGAATTAAACAAATTAACTTGGGGAATTGCTAAATGATACATCTACTATTATTCAACAAGGGTAATTTAAATCCACTCACAGTGATTTTTGCTTTCCTAGTTCTGATTTAGATTAGCATCCAAAGTTCTTCCCTTTCTTGCGGCGTAGATTGTAGATCAAAATCCCTTTTCTCTTTATTTTGAAATAGAAGAAATTCTAAATCTAATCTTTTATTTTATTAAGAGATTTAAAGAGAAGAAAAGATATTAGATTTAAGAATTTCTTGGGGAAGAAGAAGAAGGAGGAGGCCATGGCGTCGCCATAGAATTAGATGAATAAATAAGTGGGTTTAAGGTTTTTTTTATAGGTGGGTTAGAAGAACTGGGCCCTTAGGATTAAATAAAAAAACTCATCTAAACTGTCCACCTCACCCTAGAAAAGAACATTCCAGAACCCAACCAACACAGCCAGGGTGTGTTGCACCCATAGACCATGCGCACGGGCATGTACTATTATTACTATATATATTTATTTTCCCCTTTTTAACCTCCTCTTTACATAACCCCTTTTCACACCATCTTTTTAATTAAACCATCTTTTTAACCGCTCTCACACTGCATTGCATATATCATTCTTTCTCCAATCAATTAATTTTCCTTCATGCATTTAACTTTCTTTTTTATTTTGATTGCACGTCCTTATTTTACAATCAACCAATTTACCTTTAATGCATTTATTTATCTATCAATTCATTGTAAGAAATGCACTCTACTTTTATGCGCTCATTTTTTTTTTTATTCTATGAATTAACAAAATAACTTTCAATATATTAACTTATGCATATATTCACATGCACATAATTAATTGCATATTATTAATTCACCTCTTTCTTCTGTTTCCATTTTAATATATATATATATATATATGCACTGATTATGATACCCTCTTTATTAACCATTTTTATGCATGCCATCAATTCATTAATATTTCTCTTTTTTTTACTTTTTATATTCTTACATGCACTTTATTGCATGCATTACATGCATTCCTTTGCACTAATCTTCTCGTTAATGTATGATACGAATGTATTTTATTACATTGATTCTTTATCTTTTCTTTCGATTTATTGCATACTTTTTTTTCTTACATTGTTAACTTCCTCTTTCTTTCTTTTTTCATGCATTAAAACTTTACATCTTTCCTTATTTTTCTTGTTGCATGAAATTATCTCATTAATTTATCCTTGCTTATCTCTGTTTTTATATTAATGCATTTACATATTGATTTCTTTCTTTTACTTGCACATTTAATGCATTAACCTTTTTAAAATGCATGAATCCTTTTCTTTTAACATATATTCATGCATTACCTTTACAACATATTTTTTTTTAAATTATCAATGGTCATACATATATTTACATATACGCACAATCAAATATTTATAGAAATATCTAGGTTGTTACAGGACCCTCCCTTATTAGTTATTAAGTGGTCAATGGGTCACCTTTCTCTAATAATTATAAGGTATTTAATGGTACTAAATAAAGAGATATATACCAATGAGTTTGGTAGCTCTCCAGAAGTTGTCCGCTTCTTATCTTTGGGCTATGTGAGGGTATAGCTAGAGATATGCTACTAAGAGTTTCACTAAACATGTAAGGAAGACCGTCTGTCTACGGAAAGTACAAAATGACTTGGAATTCACTTGTAATGACAGCTAGATAATAATGTATAGTTCTACCATAGGAGTCATAAATGGAGATGAGGGTCTACGTCCACCTTGTATTAAGTGTTAGATTATTATTCCTCATAGTACAACTAGAGAATATTTGATAATGCTAAACGAGGTCTTAGGTGACTGGGTTCCATCGTAGGGTATTAAGTGATAAAAAAATCCACTTATAGGTGTTAAGCGATCGTATGAGTTCGCCCATATACATATACGTACACACACACACACAGAAACACACACACACACACACACACACACATATATATATATATATATATAATGGCCTTAAGAGTTCAAATTACAGTCTGCTTCATAGGACATTAAGTGATCATAGGAATCCTCCTCCTATA
This sequence comes from Allium sativum, assembly GCA_030737875.1. Classification (NCBI taxonomy): domain Eukaryota; kingdom Viridiplantae; phylum Streptophyta; class Magnoliopsida; order Asparagales; family Amaryllidaceae; genus Allium; species Allium sativum. The sequence goes on along the minus strand of CM060926.1, from coordinate 5,408,574 downwards.
GGATATTAAGTAATTGTGGTTAGGCTATTCTAAATGAGTTCAAAGACCGATTCAAGATTAAGTTTTTACCTAATGCCGAAGTGAGTCTTCAAATGGAGAAGTTTCTTCAACTTAAGTAAGGAGGGTCACTTTTAAGGGAGTATATTGCTAAGTTCATGGAGTTGTCGAAATTTGAGGGAGTCCTTGTGTATTCACACCAACAAATAAGGCATTAAATTTTGTGAAGGGACTCAACTCCCCTCTCAAAGAGATGTTGTTCTCTCAAGTGACATTTGGAGAAACATCTGAAGCTCTTGTGGAAACTGCTATTTTATAATCCAAGGGGAGGAGGTTAAGACTGAAAAGAGTGAGTGTAATTCGAAGTTTGGAAAGAATAGGAAAATGATTTTTTGGATAAAGAAGAAGAAGAATAGGAAATTCAAGGAAAAAGCTAAGGAATATGGAAGGTGTCATAAGAAAGGCTATGAAGCCAAGGACTGCCAAGTTAATCTGATGAAGCAGGAATTTAAGGGGAAGTATTATTATTATCACAAAGAAGGACATCTTGCTAGGAACTGCCCAAAACTTAAAGGAGGATCAAGCGAACATAACTATGCTTTAGAGGTGTCACCCTACAGAGTCAACCATAGGAGGACCAGAATAGCCAGTACTTCATAGTATAATTTCTATTTTAGGAACTTCTATCCATACCCTATTTGATTCCGGATCATCTCATTTCTTCATAGCTAGGATTATAGTAGACTTCTTGAAACTTCCTACTTTCATCGCTATTAGTTTGATAGTGGTTTCTAATCCTATCAAAAGAGCTAATCAACTCTTGTTGATTTGCAAAGACCTAGTACTAGACATCGACGATGTCGATTTCTCATGTAATGCATATGTTTTGAATTTCAAGGGATATGGATTTATTTTAAGGATGGATTGGTTATCGTATTATGAGTCATCCTTGATTGCAGTAGAAAGATAGTTTGCTTGAGGAGTTGCAGAGGTCGTAGTTTAGAAATCCGTTATACAGTTATAAATATAAGGAATTCAACCTTGTTACTTTATTTATCTTTTGATATGGAAAAGACGCATGTAGGGTCGTTGTTTATTAGTTCCTTGACATCTTTGAGGAAGTGATGGGACTTCTTCCCCATATAGAGACCACGTTTAGGCTAGATCTCAAGAAGGACGCTATATCAATTGCATTTACATTGAGGCATATGAACCCTAAAGAAAGAAGGGAATTGGATAAGTAGAGCTCACAGTTTCTTCAAAAAAAATCATTCCATGGGGTACCTCAGAGTGGGAGACACCCAAGTATTTTGCTACTAAGACCGCGCGTCAATTCTAAAGTGCTTAATAAGTTGACCAAGGAGAATAAGTATCCTTTACCTCGGATAAATGACTTATTTGATCATTTGTGAGGCGCTAATTTTTTTTTCTAAATTAGACCTAGCTACAAGATTTCACCAGATGAGAATTTTTGAGGAAAGCAAACCCAAGACAACATTCAGGACATCTAAAAGTTTGTTTGAATGGGAAGTGAACCCCTTTGGATTGACAAATGCCTCCTACCTTCTTTGTATGATTTAATAAGTAGAGTGTTTAGAGGCATTCTTAACAAGATAGTTGTGATGTTTGCTGACGACATACTCATATTTTATAAGGATTATAAAAAGCGTGTGAATCACCTAAGGGAGGACTTAGGAGCTCAAGGCTAAGTTCTCCAAGTGCCTCTTTGGGGAAGGGGAAATTAAGTTTGTTGGACATATAGTTTCAGGGAAAGTTTTGGCTATTGACCTAGCAAAAATTGAAGAGTTCAAAGATAGACGATTCCTCATGATGTATCAGAGGTTAGGAGTTCCTTAGGGTTTGCTGGCTATTATAGGAAATTCATGAAAAACTTTACAAGAATCGCAGCCCCTCTGACCCATTTGGTTAAGAATAATCTCGAATTTTTTAGAGTGATAAGCGTAGTAGTGTTTTAGAGAAGTTGAAGGAATCTCTTATGGGTGCACCAGCCCTCATCATCCCAAACAGGACTAAGATATTCACAGATTTTATGGATGTTTGTAGGACAAGATTAGGAGAATTTATTATACAATAAGGTAGGGTAGTTGTCTGCGCAAGTAGGTTAAAGGATCAAGAGAAGAGATACCCTGTTCCCAATTTGGAGCTTGAATTCATAGTGTTTGCCCTTATAATGTGGAGAGATTATCTCTTGAGAGACAAGTTTGAGCATTATGTGGATCACAAACCTATTATTTATTTATTTATTTTCCTAATGAGATTTGAATCTTAGGCAGCAGTGGCGGATGGACTTTATAGCTGCTTCCTTTGGTTTCGATATTCAGTACACCCCAGTGGAAGGTAACGTTGTTGAAGATGCTTTGAGTAGAAGACATGCTACCTTAAGGATATTGCTAAGTGGAGATAGTTTCAATTTCTTTCCAGTTTTAATCTTCAAGTGCCATTTGAGTCATCTTAAGGATTTCTTATAGTTTTGGAAGTGAGACCATCCTTAATGGATAAGATTAGGTATGAGCATGGTCATTATGAGGAGCTCAGGGAGTTATGGTAAAAGATTGCTAAAGGAGAGAAATTTTCCTATTTTGATAGATTTTCGGTGGATAGTGATGGAAGCTTAAGAAGGAACAGACGACTTAGTGTTCCTAGGACTAGTAATTTTAAAGAAGAGGTCCTCAAGGAATGTCATCATTTAAGAATGACCATATGACCTAGAGGGGGTAAGATGTTTATGGGTATGAGGAGGACTTTTTATTGGAAAGACATGAAGAATGATGTGGCTAAGTTCGTGACAATTTGTTTGACTTTTCTGAAAGTCAAAGCAGATCAAGGTAGGCTTGGAGAGTTACAATTATCTTTGGAGGTCCCCTTTTGGAAATGGGAACATGCTTTAATGGATTTCATAGATGGGATACCAAAGAGTCAGTGTAACACCCCGCCTCCGCTAGGGTCACTCGCAAAGGAATGCACTAGCTTTAGAGGGGCATTATTGGTAAACATGCACAGAAATATCACAAGACAGAACATATAAAATAGCGGAAGTAAAATCAAACTTTCATAACATGAATAAATAAGGTCTAAAGCCTTTTACATCAGAGTACATCAAAACCTGTCTTGTAATAGTAAAGAAGCATAAAGACATTTTCATAAATTATTCCCCAAGTAAAAACAGTAAAGTAGCCATTAGCCAAGAAAAGTCCAAGCCATCCATGATGACCTTCAAGCAGAAGAAGTCCGAACTAAACAACAATATTTCCTCCCTGTAACCTGGGGGGGGGGGGAACGGAAGAAAAGAGGCTAAACAAAACGGGTCAGTCAAAAAGACTGAGTAAGCCCTATCTACTATTAGCATAAAAACTAGTAAAGTTAACTGACATGAGAAACTGAGATGAACATAAGCATGATAACAAGATAGATAAGCTAAATCAAAATAACAGGATGAACTACTGAACTCAGATAAACTAAGGTGTCATGATAAATTACGATGTCAAGATAAAACAAGGTATCACATCGTCAGGTTTCTATCAAGTATAATATCCCCAAGATATCTGTCACGTATAACGCCCCATGATATCTATCCTGTATTTTAGCTCTGCACCTACCGTACTAGTATCCCCATCGTGTCATGTGTTAACCAAGAATGACCCTCACTCAAAAGTCGTGTAATGGTCCATGTCAACCTAATATATCGCATATATAGGTTACTCAACTTGTATGTTTTATTCCATGTAAATGTTCAGTCCCTTGCCGTAGACCATACGGGCTTTCCCATGAGATTCTATATTACTTTAACATAGTTCCATGATCCTTAAGATCGGTTTGGACTGTTACCCTAAACCTAGCTAGGGTCTTCCAACATGAATTATTTTTTGTACAACTAGGACTTATGCTACCTAGGGCTGCTAGGGATTATGCTTACCTATTGCACGTTTTCGTATCTCGGTTTGGGTTCAACCACCTAGGGCCACTAGGGATTACGCTAACCGCCAACCGCGCCCTTTTTCCCACGCATTCATCGTGAATCGCTTTTCCATGACTGTATGCACATGTATCACATCGTGCCATCCGTGTCCTGTCACAGGGCAAATCAAGAAATACAGGACTCGGTCGGGAGCTTTCGATTTATCTGCCGATGCAGATGCTATGGTCTGTTTTTCTTATACGTGGCTATGGTCCCACGAGACCACTCCCTCAACTAGTGAAAGACAAGACAGGATAAATCCTGTATGAGAACACAACACTGGCCAACCCATATCCAAGCCTTACCGCAACCATAATTAGATAGCAATTATGGTCTTTTGGGTGTTCTCTGCCTTTCCGTTCGTACACGCTTGACCAAAGATGGTAGGTAGCCTGACGAAATGCTATCTAGGGTACGACCGTGTATCGTCGACTATCCCCTATCCATCCCTGTCTTTAGGTCGCTCGTATAGCAACCAAGGCATACTCTTGGTTCTTCTAACGCAGACCTTAACCTCTCATGAGCCTAGTATAATCACCTGGCAGCTCATAGAGGGATACCAAGAATATCCTCACGTTCCCCGAAGCCGCTGATTCTTTACCCAGTTCGCTGGAGCCTTTATCTAAATCAGATACATGCTCCTACTCGTATACTTAAACGATGACCTACCGTATCAGGTTACTCATCTATCTATGAACTAGTCTAAATTTCCTTGACTAAGAATCATTACTTAGTTATTCTTCAACTAAGGTTTACCACTTAGCATTGTTCCCGTTATCCTTGTTAACTACGGTTATCCACCTAATACTCAGAACTAGGGTTTACATAATGGATTAAGTGTCACTTAAGTTCATGACTTAACCCGTCTACAAATCCTGTCAAAATTGGCTAAGTATCCAAGTTCAAGGCTTAACCCTACAAACCATGCTCAAGTTGGTTAAGTATATTAAGCAATTCACGACTTAACCTCGTCCAATTATCATTCTAGATTGGTTAAGTATATATTAACTTGACCCTATCAATTTACTTAGTCAAATCGGTCAAGTGTATTCAAGTGATTCGTGACTTAGCCTTATCATGTTTTCACGTTATATTGGTTAAGTATTGGTTAACTTAACCACAATAAATTAACGAGTTAGATTGGATAAGTATAGGTCACTTGACCACATCAATTCATCATGTTTAGATTAGTTAAGTGTTTAACTTAACCCCATTAAACTACCAAGTGGGATTAATTAAGTCTAGGCTAACTTAACCCCATCCGATTTCCATGTTTAGACTAGTTCAGTCTAATCTTAACCCCATTCGTTAACCGTATTTTTCGGTTAAGCGTCATTAAGAAAACTTACTTAACCTTACCAAGTTATCGCGTTGGATTGATTAAGTGTTGGTTAACTTAACCCCATCCACTAGTCATATAAAAATGGTTAAGTGTCATTAGGCAAATCAAGTTACTTAACCTACCCAACCTTGTCATGTTTTGTTAAGTATCATTAGCCTAATCAAATTACTTAACCCATTTGTCCATGTCATATTTGGTTAAGAGTCATTAACCAAATTAACTTAACCCTATCATGTGGCATTAATTACTTAATGCACCTTCACCTCTCACATTAGACTTTGTTGTGGTTACTAGTTAAGCCGGTCGGTTCCGGGTAGCTTTACACCACAACTTGGTCTAACCTCGGGTTCAAGCACAACATGACCAACTTCTCACATTGGGTCCTATTGTTTGCAACTACTAGTTAGGCTGGTCGGTTCCGGGTAGTTTTACGTTGCAAACTCAACCCAACCTCGAGTTGGCCACACTTATATTATCTAAGTGTCATGTCCATCATGTTTCCCAAAACATGTTACAAGTTTTCAAGCATTTGGGTAGACCTAACTTAATAGGTAAATTCCCAAAGGGTAGACCTAACTTAATAGGTAAATTCCCAAGCTTATGTTTTTATGCATACTTACATGTCAACTTCCATGTTATATTTCAAGTCATGTTTTCAAGTTGTATTTTCATGTCATTAGAAATTACCCATAACATAACCCAACGCTTTTAAACTCGCATATACGTTCGCGACAACGTAATGGATTAAAAGAAGAGACTTGGCAAAGGCATGACAAAAATGGATATTAAGCCACAAGTTAATCATGGTGGCAAATGAGGCACAAATGTGTTCATTAACTTGCATGTTACATTCTTAAGCCTCAAAACATGCATAAACCCAAACTTGGCACATAAGCGAATCATGGTGACAAAAGATATGGAATGATGACTAGTAACTCGCATATATCATCATATAAGGGTTATGACTTCATATGCAAGTTGACATAAAGGTTATGAGGGTTCTCATGTTGCCTAATGCAACATTTCAACATAAAGGTTGTAGCTTTTAGCTCACAAGATCAAGATAATGACTTCATAAACTTGCATGACATGATAGCATGTATGATACTCAATGATCAAACCCAAACTTGCAACATGAACATTTAACTTCATAGTTAATATCTAAGAGTAGGGAAAGGGCTTACATTGCTATGAAGGCACAAAAGATATGACAAAGCCCTTATGCAATCAAATAGACCCAAAATGCAAGCTCTAACATAAAAACCCTTGAGCCAAAATGATCGAAACCCTTGCTTTATGATGCAAAGATAGAAACTTGACTTGAATGCAAGCTAATGACACTCATACAAGCTTGAAAACACTTGTATGCATGGAAAATCTCTCATAGAAACCATTTAGAAATTTTATGAAGAGAGTGGAGGCCATGAGAGGTAAAATTTTGCCATAGTTTAGTTGCATGAATGAATAATGAGGATTTAGGATAGGTTAGGGTCTTATTTATAGATTAGGCAAATGTTTTAGGCCATAGGATTAAACCTAGATTCAATCGAAGCCATCAAAGCATGTCTTGGGGAAGAAGTCAAGTGTAGGAACCATCTAGGGCCTTTAGATTAAAGATGAACCATGAGAACCATCCAAATGCAAAATCTGCATTTGAGCGAATCGGCCCACGGGTTGACAGCCAAAAACCCTGGATTAACCCCTAGTCGACCCAGCAGGCTCGGGTCGACCTCAAAAATCGGCCGGTTCGGTTATTCCCCTGTCCCAATTCGCTGTTTTGAACATTTTTTCATATTTATTTATTTAATTTTCAATTATATATATATATATATATATATATATATCAATATATATATATTTCTCTGCGCAACCCATTTCACTTAATTAAGTATACTTTAATTTGGGAATTTTTCGTGAAACTTCGCGAGGCCATATCTTGGTCATACGGACTCCGATTTTCGAAAACTCGGACTCTATTTCATGTATTTTTCCGAGACGAACGCAATGGCATAGCCCGTTTCCCTTGATTCAGATTTTACAGTTTAATTCTGCCTCCATTTATGTTACAACAGGTTATTGAAAATACGGGTTGTTACATTCTCCCCACCTTTTAGGATTTCGTCCCCGAAATCTCCAAGTTAGGAAGAACATATCCTACCATCCATCATCCATCTACTCAAAACATCATCCACAAGCAACCATAGTCCTTAGATGATTTCTAATGCTGTATGAATATATGCAAAACGTGTGTGTACATGTTCCTTAGCTAATGCTAATGATCAGGCCTGAATAATCTTTCTAATGCAAAATATGTATAGTGCCATGAATCCAACATGTATGCAAATAGTCCTAGTCATATAGATACTATATGCGTGCACAATCATTCATTCATATGCAACAACCGCATGATAATACATTCGATTTCATCCATAAACAAGTATAAATACTCGTGCATATGCAATATGAAATGTGACCGAGTCGAGCTAGTATCTAATGTGTATTCGCGCATCCACGAGCAACCACTTGCAACCATATAAATCATAACATGTTTCAAATACATGTTTACATCCATAGGGTTCTACCTAGAATTCCCTGAAACATGGTCCAGAGGATAAACAGGACAAACTCCTTACAGGGTTTGTAACGGAGAATAGGACCGAGAGGATGTCCACAAAAGATAGCCTACAAGTAAGCTCTACAGAAAACAGGGATCAAGGATATACTCCCAAAAAGAGATATCATGCGCGTATCTAGTCTTTGACCATCAAAGTCATCTTTTAACTTCGCGATTTTGTAGCTTCTTATTCCTGTTTCCATAACATGAGCTGGAACTCATTTCTTCGTCGCCTCTCGTTCTACTTGCACTTATCCTTTTCCTAGAACACTTGACGCAAACATGACTGCGTACTCATGATCTCATGCAAGCTTTCCAAAATTCACTAGTGAATCTTGGATCTCGTTTATATACTATAAGGCATTCCATGTAGAAGAACTTTCTCTTGAAAGTAAACAGATGTCAATCAGGTTATCATGCGCACTTACTAGGGTGATCTCTATAACCCATGCATAAATGAAGTAAACCATCCGTCTTATTGGCGAACACCACTCGATCGGGCTTCAAATTTCCAATAAAGGCATCAAGGGATTCTAAGTAACTAGTCATGACATAACCTCAAAAAGGTTACCCGATACTTCGAGGGCATTACCAAGGCTAGTCAAAAGGTCTAACTACCCTCCTATCAAAACCGAGAGTGGCACCCCCTACTGGATAACCACTTCATCCCTAGAATCCATCCATAGCTTATAAACATAAGCATTATTTCCAAACTCAACACTTGGCATAGACATTCCCAAATCCAAACAAGTCATGTATAAATGGACCGATTCTCCAATAGGACTTTGAGACAAAAATGGGATTCTCTATTACGCTAGTACTTAAGGTGCAGAGACTCAACTATCGAAGCAGACTTAAATGATACGAACAACGAAGTCCTAACGGGATGATAGAGAAGAAAAGCTAAACCTTTAACAAGATCGTTACCCTCCTTCCGAGGTACTCTAGAAATGAGAGCATACTACTGCCCTCCCGATGATCTTGTCCTTGTCCCATAATACTTAACTATCCGCCCCGTTTTACCATGCCAAAGGTACTCTCTCGTCATGGGTTTCATTGTTCATCTTTCTCCCTCCTTTAAGGACTAAGCCATACCAACAAGTTGCGCATCCTTAAGCTCATATCCTTTATCCTTCTTTCTCACGATCCTTTCTTATAACGCGACCACTGGTCTCTCGAGAACCACCTCCATTGTATGGAAAGCACTTTCGTAGGTAGAAAAGACTAGTCGCAGTTAAAACTACTGTGACTACAGATGGAGGAAAGAAAGGAAAAGAGACTCAATTAAGGAAACAAGGATAGTGCTAATGGCCTTTGGGGAATAGCCTTTTTCTTTTAAAAGATAATTTTCTTGAAAAATGCTTCTTTGTAAACGGTTTTTTTTCAAATAGTTTTCAGAAGGTCTTTAAAAACTTTTGCCCAGTCTGGTAACCTTCTGCTCTGATGCCACGTGTAACACCCCGCCTCCGCTAGGGTCACTCGCAAAGGAATGCACTAGCTTTAGAGGGGCATTATTGGTAAACATGCACAGAAATATCACAAGACAGAACATATAAAATAGCGGAAGTAAAATCAAACTTTCATAACATGAATAAATAAGGTCTAAAGCCTTTTACATCAGAGTACATAAAAACCTGTCTTGCAATAGTAAAGAAGCATAAAGACATTTTCATAAATTATTCCCCAAGTAAAAACAGTAAAGTAGCCATTAGCCAAGAAAAGTCCAAGCCATCCATGATGACCTTCAAGCAGAAGAAGTCCGAACTAAACAACAGTATTTCCTCCCTGTAACCTGGGGGGGGGGGGGCGAAACGGAAGAAAAGAGGCGAAACAAAACGGGTCAGTCAAAAAGACTGAGTAAGCCCTATCTACTATTAGCATAAAAACTAGTAAAGTTAACTGACATGAGAACCTGAGATGAACATAAGCATGATAACAAGATAGATAAGCTAAATCAAAATAACAGGATGAACTACTGAACTCAGATAAACTAAGGTGTAATGATAAATTACGATGTCAAGATAAAACAAGGTATCACATCGTCAGGTTTCTATCAAGTATAATATCCCCAAGATATCTGTCACGTATAACGCCCCGTGATATCTATCCTGTAATTTAGCTCTGCACCTACCGTACTAGTATCCCCACCGTGTCATGTGTTAACCAAGAATGACCCTCACTCAAAAGTCGTGTAATGGTCCATGTCAACCTAATATATCGCATATATAGGTTACTCAACTTGTATGTTTTATTCCATGTAAATGTTCAGTCCCTTGCCGTAGACCATACGGGCTTTCCCATGAGATTCTATATTACTTTAACATAGTTCCATGATCCTTAAGATCGGTTTGGACTGTTACCCTAAACCTAGCTAGGGTCTTCCAACATGAATTATTGTTTGTACAACTAGGACTTATGCTACCTAGGGCTGCTAGGGATTATGCTTACCTATTGCACGTTTTCGTATCTCGGTTTGGGTTCAACCACCTAGGGCCACTAGGGATTACGCTAACCGCCAACCACGCCCTTTTTCCCACGCATTCATCGTGAATCGCTTTTCCATGACTGTATGCACATGTATCACATCGTGCCATCCGAGTCCTGTCCAGGGCAAATCAAGAAATACAGGACTCGGTCGGGAGCTTTCGATTTATCTGCCGATGCAGATGCTAAGGTCTGTTTTTCTTATACGTGGCTATGGTCCCACGAGACCACTCCCTCAACTAGTGAAAGACAAGACAGGATAAATCCTGTATGAGAACACAACACTGGCCAACCCACATCCAAGCCTTACCGCAACCATAATTAGATAGCAATTATGGTCTTTTGGGTGTTCTCTGCCTTTCCGTACGTACACGCTTGACCAAAGATGGTAGGTAGCCTGAAGAAATGCTATCTAGGGTACGACCGTGTATCGTCGACTATCCCCTATCCATCCCCGTCTTTAGGTCGCTCGTATAGCAACCAAGGCATACTCTTGGTTCTTCTAACGCAGACCTTAACCTCTCATGAGCCTAGTATAATCACCTGGCAGCTCATAGAGGGATACCAAGAATATCCTCACGTTCCCCGAAGCCGCTGCTTCGTTACCCAGTTCGCTGGAGCCTTTATCTAAATCAGATACTTGCTCCTACTCGTATACTTAAACGATGACCTACCGTATCAGGTTACTCATCTATCTATGAACTGGTCTAAATTTCCTTGACTAAGAATCATTACTTAGTTATTCTTCAACTAAGGTTTACCACTTAGCATTGTTCCCGTTATCCTTGTTAACTACGGTTATCCTCCTAATCCTCAGAACTAGGGTTTACATAATGGATTAAGTGTCACTTAAGTTCATGACTTAACCCGTCTACAAATCCTGTCAAAATTGGCTAAGTATCCAAGTTCAAGGCTTAACCCTACAAACCATGCTCAAGTTGGTTAAGTATATTAAGCAATTCACGACTTAACCTCGTCCAATTATCTTTCTAGATTGGTTAAGTATATATTAACTTGACCCTATCAATTTACTTAGTCAAATCGGTCAAGTGTATTCAAGTGATTCGTGACTTAGCCTTATCATGTTTTCACGTTATATTGGTTAAGTATTGGTTAACTTAACCACAATAAATTAACGAGTTAGATTGGATAAGTATAGGTCACTTAACCACATCAATTCATCATGTTTAGATTAGTTAAGTGTTTAACTTAACCCCATTAAACTACCAAGTGGGATTAATTAAGTCTAGGCTAACTTAACCCCATCCGATTTCCATGTTTAGACTAGTTCAGTCTAATCTTAACCCCATTCGTTAACCGTATTTTTCGGTTAAGCGTCATTAAGAAAACTTACTTAACCTTACCAAGTTATCGCGTTGGATTGATTAAGTGTTGGTTAACTTAACCCCATCCACTAGTCATATAAAAATGGTTAAGTGTCATTAGGCAAATCAAGTTACTTAACCTACCCAACCTTGTCATGTTTTGTTAAGTATCATTAGCCTAATCAAATTACTTAACCCCTTTGTCCATGTCATATTTGGTTAAGAGTCATTAACCAAATTAACTTAACCCTATCATGTGGCATTAATTACTTAATGCACCTTCACCTCTCACATTAGACTTTGTTGTGGTTACTAGTTAAGCCGGTCGGTTCCGGGTAGCTTTACACCACAACTTGGTCTAACCTCGGGTTCAAGCACAACATGACCAACTTCTCACATTGGGTCCTATTGTTTGCAACTACTAGTTAGGCCGATCGGTTCCGGGTAGTTTTACGTTGCAAACTCAACCCAACCTCGAGTTGGCCACACTTATATTATCTAAGTGTCATGTCCATCATGTTTCCCAAAACATGTTACAAGTTTTCAAGCATTTGGATAGACCTAACTTAATAGGTAAATTCCCAAAGGGTAGACCTAACTTAATAGGTAAATTCCTCAAGCTTATGTTTTTATGCATACTTACATGTCAACTTCCATGTTATATTTCAAGTCATGTTTTCAAGTTGTATTTTCATGTCATTAGAAATTACCCATAACATAACCCAACGCTTTTAAACTCGCATATACGTTCGCGACAACGTAATGGATTAAAAGAAGAGACTTGGCAAAGGCATGACAAAAATGGATATTAAGCCACAAGTTAATCATGGTGGCAAATGAGGCACAAATGTGTTCATTAACTTGCATGTTACATTCTTAAGCCTCAAAACATGCATAAACCCAAACTTGGCACATAAGCGAATCATGGTGACAAAAGATATGGAATGATGACTAGTAACTCGCATATATCATCATATAAGGGTTATGACTTCATATGCAAGTTGACATAAAGGTTATGAGGGTTCTCATGTTGCCTAATGCAACATTTCAACATAAAGGTTGTAGCTTTTAGCTCACAAGATCAAGATAATGACTTCATAAACTTGCATGACATGATAGCATGTATCATACTCAATGATCAAACCCAAACTTGCAACATGAACATTTAACTTCATAGTTAATATCTAAGAGTAGGGAAAGGGCTTACATTGCTATGAAGGGACAAAAGATATGACAAAGCCCTTATGCAATCAAATAGACCCAAAATGCAAGCTCTAACATAAAAACCCTTGTGCCAAAATGATCAAAACCCTTGCTTTATGATGCAAAGATAGAAACTTGACTTGAATGCAAGCTAATGACACTCATACAAGCTTGAAAACACTTGTATGCATGGAAAATCTCTCATAGAAACCATTTAGAAATTTTATGAAGAGAGTGGAGGCCATGAGAGGTAAAATTTTGCCATAGTTTAGTTGCATGAATGAATAATGAGGATTTAGGATAGGTTAGGGTCTTATTTATAGATTAGGCAAGTGTTTTAGGCCATAGGATTAAACCTAGATTCAATCCAAGCCATCAAAGCATGTCTTGGGGAAGAAGTCAAGTGTAGGAACCATCTAGGGCCTTTAGATTAAAGATGAATCATGAGAACCATCCAAATGCAAAATCTTCATTTGAGCGAATCGGCCCACGGGTTGACAGCCAAACACCCTGGATTAACCCCTAGTCGACCCAGCGAGCTTGGGTCGACCTCAAAAATCGGCCGGTTTGGTTATTCCCCTCTCCCAATTCGCTGTTTTGAACATTTTTGCATATTTATTTATTTAATTTTCAATTATTTATATATATATCAATATATATATATATATTTATCTGCGCAACCCATTTCACTTAATTAAGTATACTTTAATTTGGGAATTTTTCGTGAAACTTCGCGAGGCCATATCTTGGTCATACGGACTCCGATTTTCGAAAACTCGGACTCTATTTCGCGTATCTTTCCGAGACGAACGCAATGGCATAGCCCGTTTCCCTTGATTCAGATTTTACAGTTTAATTCTGCCTCCATTTATGTTATAACAGGTTATTGAAAATACGGGTTATTACAGTCAGAAAGGTAATGAAGCCATTTGGGTTATAGTGGATCAATTAACGATGAGTGCATACTTCATTCCAGTCATGATGAGTAGAATCGCATCTTCGTTGGCCTAGCTTTATATCAAGGAAATAATACGGATATGTAAAATTCCCACGACTGTAGTGAGTGACAGGTACCCTCTATTCACAAGCGAGTTTTGGAGGATCCTACAGACGACTTTAGGGACGACCCGTAAACCACCTTCATATCGACTGACAAACCAATAGAGTCAACCTAATTCTTGACTACTAAGAGCTTGCGTCATTGATTAGGAGCAACATTTATCATTAGTCTAGTTCTCATATAATAATAGTTTTCAAGAGACGATTGGTATAGCCCTTATGAGGCATTGTATGGGCAGCCATGCAAATCGCCTACTTGTTGGTAGGCCGACTTGATTCTATGCAGACCCGACCTTAGTCATGGTACCATGGAGAATATTCTTTTCATTTGGCAAAATGAAGGCTTTGCAAGATTGGAAGAAATCTTACACTGATAGGAGGAGGATGGAACTTGAGTTTAGTATTGATGATTTAGTCTTTGTGAAAGTTTATCCACTTAGAAAGACCATCTGGCTTGGAAAGACTGGGAAATCAGCTCCTAGATTTATTGATCCATTCAAGATTGCTAATAGAATTATGAAACTGGATTATTGTGTGGAACTTCCCGAGAGACTATCAGGAGTCCATAACATTTTCTTCATTTCTCACCTTATGAAATGCCTTTACGACTCTACCATTAGACTTGAGCTTGATTAGATTGGGGACATAGGGAGCTTTGAGTTGGAGCCTAAGGTATCCCATGCTGCCACCATGTGTATACAAAAGCATAGAATAAAAATATTTTTCAATTAATCTATTAACCTCATCCGAGTACAGTTGGGAGATAATCCTGTGAAAAGCGCATGGAAAGCAGGAGAAAAGATGAGGCAAACTATTCCAGAGGTTTCCACGAATAATTATTTCCTCTAAATTTTCTTTACGGTTGCATTGTGGTTGCTAGACCGGATGGTAGGAATTGTTTGCCACACAAATGCACTGAGCACTTATATAGAAATTATATGCATATTAGGGTGTTCTGCATACATACAGCATCAGAAACTACACTTTCACGCTAGAGCTGAGCTCACTTTAGCAAGTCTGTAGCACATAATCACATTAAGTATGAGTTGTAATAAATAACTTGATTGAATAACATGTTTTTTTAGAGAGAGTTATGTTTTTCTCCCCTTTGAAAAGATTTTGGAACGAAATCTCTTTTAAAAGAGGAAGAGTCTAACACCCTATTAAATATACTATAGATAGACATATATAATTTAATTATGAATAATAATAATGACTAATGGAATAATGATAAATTGAAAATATGAATAGTTAATAATTGAGAATTCAGTTACAAAAATATCACCATTGTACACATAGCAAGATTCTAGCTCTTTTTCATATTTTATTTAACGAAAACGTAGTTTGTATGAAAAAATTACGAATAAAACAAGTTGGATAAGAATTATATACACATAGGATTTGAAATTGAAATTGAAATTGTAAACCTTAAATGAAAATAAATACAAATGGAATATGGGAATATTCAAATTTAAACTTCAAATATGTATATGTGTAAGAGAGGACAATAGATGGAAGAAACGGAAAGAATTAATAAGCAACTAGTATAAAAATTAATGTTCAGGTGAACTAAATTCACCATGCCCTGGCCTTAGGGGGGTCGACCGCATCTCCTTAAGGGAGGTCGACTTGGAAGTTGACCTCCCTATGAGGAATTATGGGGATAGTGGCTAGGTTAGGTTAGATTTTGTTATATAAGTTGTTTATTTAAACAGTTGGGATTTATAATTAGAATATAACGGTTCACACACACTTCAACAACTAGAATAAGACCTTAGCCTCCTCTCTAAACCTCACAGTCTCCTCTGAACTCCTCCTTCATTCTGTTTCTCCTCCAATCTGTCCAAGTTTAGATTGAGTCAGGCTAGTTTTCTTCTTCTCTAATTTAACATATTTCTATTTTATTTATTCTAATTTCTATATAGGTTTTTCAGTCTAAATTTATATACGTATAAGATTCTAAATTTATTCTA
Source organism: Allium sativum (assembly GCA_030737875.1). Taxonomy (NCBI): domain Eukaryota; kingdom Viridiplantae; phylum Streptophyta; class Magnoliopsida; order Asparagales; family Amaryllidaceae; genus Allium; species Allium sativum. The sequence goes on along the minus strand of CM060926.1, from coordinate 5,392,601 downwards.
ACATATGTAATAATATTGGAGAAGAATTTATTGCACGTAAATTTGAGGTTGTAATCCAGATTTGGTTATAAATTTTCTCCTTCTTCTTCTTGTTGTGCTATGAGTGAGGATTACTTCAAGTTTAACTATTTTCTGTAATTGTTAGTGTGAAAACTGGATTGTGTAGGCCTAAAAGAGGTTTGGGATTTTATGAAAACAAAACACATATATATCCCCTAATCTCTAATAAATGCCGAAAATCGTTAATCTTGTGTTTATTCAGGTTTTGGATTATGGAAGTAAGCAAAATTAGATTTTTGGGTGTTAATATAAATTAACCATTTATTCCGATTTACTTTCTTTCCTTTAATTATAAGTCAAATTTATGCAAAAGCATGGATTTGGATACTGTAACTTATATATGTTTATATCTCCTTTTATAAATTAGATGGTTCAAACGTAATAAAACATATGCTACCAAAATCCTTGACTTTGTGTGAATGTCCTATATGAAAGTAAAGCAGTACTAGAATAAAAACACATATATTGTGGTTATTCACTTTGTCGATTGTTTTAATTGTTTAAATGATGCTAAAAACCTAGGTTATTATAATTTTATTTGTATTCTATTATTTCCTTATTATTGCTCTAGATTTGGAATAAGATGTTATATGGATATTGAGTAAGCTTGGGAAATATGACTTGTAAACTCTTATTTTGAGTTAGGATTGACATTTCTAAGTTTAGAAAGTTTCCTTTATATGCACCACTAATCACTCTCTTATTTATGTATATTAAATAACATAATTAACGTATCATAAGTGCATATTAAATGCGTTTAATTAGGAACTCGAATTTAAAATGTCATCGTAGGATATTTGTATTTTGTGTGTTAGTGGATTTTAATAATATTAATGACACGTGATATGAGGTTAACCCTTACTTGTAGTAGAAGTCTGGCTAAAGACGAGAAGTAAATCTAGCAGCTACAAGAAGTCGGGTTAATGTAAGATGTCTATTGTTAGGAGCCATTTATTATAAATACATGTGGATGGGAGGTTAATCCCTACTTATATTAGAAGTCTGCTTGGAACCGCCCGACAAATCCAATAGCTACAAGAAGTTGGTTTAGTGTGAGACATCTAGTGTAATAATACTTATGTGAAGTAGGCCCACCCCGAGTAGGTAAAAAGTGGTTGATCCACCTTATTTTGATATTAAGTGGCTAGGAATTGGTCCATTCTAAAGGTTCATTCTTTGATTTTGGGTTGAAGTCATAGGACCCGCCCTTATTAGGTATTAAAAGCTCAATGAGTCCGCCTTTCTCTAATAATTATGAGTTACTAAATGGTCCTAAATAAAGAGATGCACGAATGAGTTAGGTAGTTCTCTGAAAATTGTCTATTTCTTATCTTGGGGATATGTAAGGGTATATGTAATACCGTGAATTTTATTAAACGATAATTAAATAGAAAAGGGTATTAAATTAAATATTAATCAGAATAAACTTCAGAATTGGACAACAGGACTAGCACCATTGGGTAAATTGTAATTTTCTGATTGAAATAAAACTTGGTTTGCTGAAATTGGAGTTAAAATGAATGAGTTATGAATTAAAGAAGTTCAACCAAAAAATCAAAAAATAGAATAGTATATTAAGTGGTAGGGATGACCCGGTCCCACACTTAAATCGACCTTGTGTCGACCCAAGCCTAATTGGGTTGACCTAGTGTCAATCCTAGGTGGGCATGGGTCAACCCAGGAAGGCAAAGGTGTGTGCCTTGCCTTGCACAAAAGGCAGCGATGTTTTATTACTTCAGTGTGTTATTTTTAATGACATGGCTTTGTATTATTAGTTTATTTTGAACCAATCGCTTACGTGGTGCTTTCTGATTGGTCCAATGACATGGCTGGACCAGCCATGACCCTAAATTTGGACGACTAAGGACGTCCAGTAAACCCTATAAATAGACTAGCAGAGCCTATCTCATTTCTTCGTATCCATTCTTTCTCTTTTCTTTTTCTTACCTAGGTCTATCCTCAAAATTAGGAAGGGCCAAATAATTAAATTTTTATGGGGATAAAGAAGTTCTATACCTTTAAATATTAATTTTTATAAGTACTTTTGGAGGCAGAGATTCTGCTAGAATAAGATAGGCCATGAGGGAAGCTCTTTTTGTCAGATCTATGACTTTTTATGTGATTTCTAGATTAGTAATTTATGTAGGAAAAGTTAGACAGTTAAGTCTTTGAAAGTCTAATATTTACAGATTTATATGTTTATTTTTTCTATAAAGTTAATGTAATTTATTTACCGTTTATGCCTATTATTTATTGTTTATAAGTAATTCTCCTTCTTCTATCCCCTTCTATGTTGTGGTTTTATTTACAATCAGACTATACCTACTTTATTTGTTTTTTTTTAATCTTTGAGTCTACGCCTTGCGAGTAGCCTAGACCAGATTCCTTTTTCTTTTAGCGTTGAGCCTAAGCCTAAAAGAGAGCCTAGGCCTTTATCGTTAAATTTGCATCAAAATTGGAATAACATTAAAATGACTAAAAATGAATAATTGGGCATGTTAGAACCGATTAAACAATATAATCTGTATTGGACTGTAAACTGAGGATTAAACTTAATATGTAATTGGAGAATATGCAAACATATAAACTGGAACAGGTAACTTAGTTGGACGCTAAGTAATGTGGGATTGGATTGTATAAAAAGATAAACATTATTAGGGACGTTTAATTCAACCTAGGATTATAACATGAGGTAATATTGGGGCTTATTAATAAACTTAAATGTGTTAAGTTAAATTGAAGATGAAATTAATAAGCTAAGATAGTTGGAGTCTATTCTGGCAGCGTGGGGATGATTGGGGAAAACTAGTGGGTCGTAGGTCCGTTTCGGCAGTGTGGGGATGATTGGGGAAAATAAGAGACCTAATAAAATAATGAAATTTTAGTACGAGTCCATTCCAGCAATGTGGGCTGATTAGGGAAAATAAGTGGCTCGTAGATCCATTTCGGCAGCATGGGGTTAATTAAGAAAATAAGTGGCCTAGTAAAATAATGAAATTATAATTAAGGTGCGTTCTGGCAGCACGGGGTTGATTGGGAAAACTAAGTGGCCAAATAGAATAATAAATGAGGACCAAGTCTCAGGGTGACTTGTGTAAATTCCATATTTGGTTGGGGACACGTACCAGGCATTATCCGTATTATCATCTATAAAGGTCTCACACTAGGTAGAGGCGAGCGCATGCTTTACTATGTTGGTAGTAAGAGGTCCAAACGAGGTGGGTATGAGCGCGTGTCGGTGGGACAACGAGCATGAATCGTGCCGATTGGGGAAATTAAGCTGCTGTAACACCTGTGATTAACAACTATGCCCTTTTAGTTGAAGGGTTTGGGATTGTTAATGCAGAGTTCTATAGCTGACATAGGTTATCACATTGTGGTTATTGGAGTCGGTCAACGGGTAGAAATTAGGTAAAGCCTAATTGTGATGTCTTTGGTAGGAAGGTGCAGAAGCCTTGGATATGAATGAGAAGCCAATCTTCATTTGTTCTTACCTTTGTTTACTGTTTTATATCTTTATGCTTATTGTCCTTAAAACTATTCATCTGTCTAATGCTTCCTTGCTTTATGCTTATTTTAGAAATTACTAAAACTCTCTGGTTGTATGTCTAACCTAGTTTATTTTCTCGTTCTCTCTTTCTTCCCTCCACCCAGGTTCGCAGAGTGGAGGGTCTTAGTAGTGATTCTTGGCTTTTCTATTCAACTTGTATTCAGACTCATGTATTGGTTCATTTCTCATTTTCTGGTTATTGTATTGACATTTGAGAGGGATAGTTTTACTTATGTACTCTGATATTATGGTTTTCCACGAGATAATGTATTTTTTTTAATGTTTAGTAAATTTAAAATGTAATAAGCGCAGTAATTTGACCTTCTTTCTGACATATTAGTTAAAAAAATTTGCTGTGATTTTATACTTCTATCTTGTGAATTTTAGTCTCTCTGTTGTTACTTTATAACTAAACTCTTTGTAAACCTTAACTCATTCTCATATGGGTGATGATAAAGGGTGTGAGGTGCTTTATTTTGTATCAGAGCCAAAGTTTACAAGATCATTGAAAAGTTGTTGAAAAAGTGTTTTTAAAAGCAAAGTATTTCCAAGTTAAACTTATTTTTGGAAAAATATCCTCTCAAGTCTACTACAGTATTCCCTTAATTCTCTTTTTGAATCCTTGTCTCTTTTCTTTTTCAACATGTCTAGGGCTTTCAAAATTTCAGAGGGCTTTCAAAATTTCAGAGGGCATTCCCATTCCGGCATGGTTCTGTAGATATGTTGAAGCTACAAAGCCTGCTGAGGGTCAAGGAAATGCCCAACCTCCAACTGCAGCAATGGTAGTTACACCGAATCCAGCGGCTAATTTTTCTAAGCTCTATAATGATTTTTCTGCTATGGGTAGCGAACCATTTCTTAGATCGGACAATTTTGTTGATGCTCATAGTTGGCTTAGAGAGACCAATTGTGTATTTGGATTATTAGAGCTTAAGACAGGAGGAGGACTCAATTGGCCGCCTAGCAACTGAAAGTAGAGGCTTCGTATTGGTGGGAAGTGGCCAAGGCAGAACGGGCCGTAAGGGCATGGGATGAGTTCAAGGATAAGTTTGAGAAGAAGTTTTTATCGCAAACTAAAGATGGAATGCAGTTGAATTGATTTTTTATTTCGAGAAAGGGTGATGTGTCGGTTAAGGAGTACGTGAACAACTTTAATGAGTTGGAGAGCTTTAGCTTGGATCTGGTTAATATGCATATAAGATGGCTTTGAGGTTTGTGAGGGGGCTGAACCAACCCCTCTAAGGGCTAGCATTGATACACACTTCAATAAGTGAGACTTTTGAGGCTTTAGTGGAGATGGCTCTTATGCATGGTGATGGGAAGGAGCGTACACAGGAAGCTAAGACTGAGGTGACCAAGACAGATTTTGGAAAGAAAAAGTGGTGGCCCCAAGAATGGAAAGAAAAAGGGAGAGAAACCAGATAAAGCATAGAACAAGAAGGAAGTGAAGTGTCATAGATGTGGTATGGTGGGGCACTTCGTCAGAGATTGCAAGAAGACAATTAAGAAGGGTGCTTGATTTTAGTGTGGACAGATGGGACATTATTGCAAACAATGCCCTTAGAGCCAGGGATAGGGAGCAGGTCCAACTGGTGCATAAGTTCATGCGCTTGAGGTAGCTTAGACCGCTGATAGTGGTTAGGACAAAGGTAGGAAGGTCACTGTAGAAGGTTTGATTTCTCTTTTCGACTTTCCCTAGGACCCTGTTCAATTCCAATGCTTCTCATTTTTTCATATCCAATTCCGTTGTTGATAGTCTGCACTTAGACACTTCTATAGTTTCTAATCCAGTAGTTTTCTCAAACCGCATAGGAGTTACGACTCACTTATCTATGAAGTGCAGGGGTTTGAGGATATCTATTCTTGGCATTGAGATTGAGTGTGACGCGTATGTACTGGGTTTCATGGGTTACAAGCTCATTCTAATGATGGATTGACTGGCTATGTATGGTGCCACCCATGATTGCGAGAGGAGAGTGGTGATGCTTTTGACGTGCAATGGTAGGACTCTCAAAATTTCTTACAACCCGTGGGGTAAGTCATGCTGAGTTTCTTGGATTCCCTGGATGCTTCTCTAGACAATCTCAGTTTAGTGCCCATAGTTAGAGACTTTCCGAACGTATTCAAGGAGGTGAGAGAGCTACCTCTAAGGCGTGAGATTGATTTCCGGGTATATTTGATGGAGAATGCGAAGCCTGTTGCATTGCCAGTGCACCACATGGCTCCAAAGGAGAGGAAAGAGCTTAGTAAGCAAGTAGGTGAGTTGTTCAAGAAAGGGTTTATTAGGTGGAGTATTTCTGAGTGGGAGCACCAATCGCCTTCATGACTATGATGGACGACTCTCTTTGTCTATATGTGGATTACAGAGAATCAAACAAGCTCACGATAAAGAATATGCACCCACTCCCTCGGTTAGATGACTTGTTTGATCCGTTGGTAAGCGCTCTGGTTTTCATGCAGTTGGATTTGGCTACAGGTTTTCATCAGCTTAGGGTGGCGGATGATAACATAGATAAGACTACCTTTAGGACTTCATATGGGTTCTTTGAGTGGCTGGTTATGCCTTTTGGGCTAACCAATGCACCGACGTATTTTGCGGATTTGATGAGCCAGGTATTTAGGGAGTTCCTAAATAAGTTCGTGGTGATGTTTGTTGATGATATCTTGGTGTTCTCGAGGTGCAAGGATGAGGACGCTTTGCAGTTGGGAGAGGTCCTTCTTACTCTTTATGCATATCAGTTGAGGGTGAATTTTTCTAAGTGACACTTTTCGCGAAAGGAGATGAGGAGCTTTAGTTGTCGTAGTATAGGATTGGAAAGCCCCCAATAATGCAACAGAGGTAAGGAGCTTTCTAGGTTTGACAGGTTACTATCAGAAGTTCATTAATGAATTAGCGTGGATCTCAGCTCTGCTTGATCGCCTTATGAAGAAAAACCTAGTATTTTCTTGGGATGTGGATTGCGAGGATGCATTCTTGAGATTGAAGAAGGCTCTCACATCATCTCTAATATTGAATCTTCCTAATGGTATGAAGAAGTTCACTGTGTATACTGATGCTTGCGACATGGGTTTAGGTGTGGTGCTTATGTAAGAGGGTAGGGTTGTTTATTATGGGAGTAGACAACTGAGGGTACATGAGAGGAATAACCCTACCCATGATTTGGAGCTAGTAGCGATAGTTTTTGCGCTTAAGTCTTAAAGATATTATTTATTAGGTGAGAGGTTTGAGCTATACATAGACCATAAGTCTATCAAGTACTTTTTTTCGTAGAAGATTCTTCATTTCCGACAGTAGTGCTGGATCGAGTTTCTTGCATCTTATGACTTTGAGATTGCATATATCCCGGTGAAGGGAATGTAGTGGCAGAAGCATTGAGTAGGCAGAGGATGACTTTGAGTCCGTTGTTCGTAGAGTGGCAGAGTATTGAGTTTATCTCATTGTTCAATTTTAAAATGTCTACAGATTATATACCAGGATTATTGGCATCATTGGAGGTGCGGTCTAATATTTTAGAGGGCATTAGATCCAGTTAGCGTAAGGATCAACGCTTAGCAGATACCTTGGACCGACTCAGTAAAGGAGATACCTCTAGTCACCTTGCTAGATATTTTGTGGATGGGAAAGGTTAGCTACATCATGATGGGAAATTATGTGTTCCTCTAGTTGATGATTTGTTGAGATCGATTTTAGAGGAGGCTCATCACTCTCGGATAACCATCCATTCGGGAGTTGATAAGATGTATAGAGATACGAGGAGGGTCTTTTATTGGATAGGGATGACGAAGGGCTTAGTAGAGTATGTGGCTAGATGTATGACTTTTCAGAGGGTGAAGGCTGAATAGAGGAAGTCTGGTGGATTGCTTCAGCCTCTAGATGTGCCACAGTGAAGTGGGAGAGCATCTCGATGGACTATACATGGGTTGCTCAAATTGAGGAACACAACACCAAAATTGTCATTTTATAATGATTATATGCGTTACAAATCAAAGTACTAACGGTTATAAATGTTAGATGAAGGTGTGTGTTAAATTTTGTAATGTATATACTAACGGTTATAATTGTTGGAAAAGATATTTGTTCTAACGGTTATAACCATTGGTAGGATTTTCTTTTCCAACGGTTATATCTACTGGAAAAGGAATTTGTTCTAACGATTATAACGTTGGTACGATTTCCTATTTCAACAGTTATAGCCATTAGAATCAATTTTATTCTTATGATGATAACCATTGGAACGATTTTCTATTCCAACAGTTTTAAGCGTTGGAATGTAAACATTTTCCACACATGTACAAATGCAAAATTCCTAACACTTATAAGTGTTACAACTTTTGTATTGTTGAATCATATAACATTCAACATCTTGTAGTAGCAACACATATCATATCACTTCATTCAACTACACAAATCAAATTTATAGCAACACCGAACATGAAACAAAATTTAAACTTAAATTTCATCAAATTGAAAAGAAGGTCGAAAACATACTAAATAATCATCTAATTATACTGAATTCATTTTGACAACTTCAAGTTTCACTAATACAAAATATCTAGAAGCTTATAAAGAACGAATGTGACTCTCTGACCAAACCATAAAACCACCATCAACATTAGCTTCTTTTTTGTCATTTCTAAAGACTTCGCAACGACATCTCTTTTGAAATTCTCCAAACCAATGACTCCTTCATTACCATTAGCACTAGCTTCAGAATTTTTCCTCTGTTCTACGGCTTTAATTAAATTCTGAATATCCAAAAGAACATTTGATTTAAAACAATTCAAGTAACATTTCAACAATAAAATGAACATGTTTGTTTCAATTTTTTACGAGCTATTGTTGTTGCTCCATAGCAGCAGCCACCTTCGACTGCCACTGCTTCAAGTGGTGGCAACAAGCATGGCTGCTGCTCCATAGCAGCAGCGACCTCCCACTACCACTGTTGTCAGTGATGGCAGCGGGCATTGCTACTACTGCTGCTCATTGCAGCAGATATACATTATAATTAGAGAGTGCATTGGTCCTTTAATCATTTGTTTTGTTATTTTTAAATCTGACTGCTTGGTTAAGAAAGCCAATTTCTTAGGTTCAGCCCATTCAGATTGTTAAGGCCGCATTATTATTTAAATTCATTTTCCTTCTTGTTTAGAACCCTAATTGAATAATATTAGAAATCAATGGCATCTGATATATTCATATAATTTCATACTCATATTAATTACATGGTATCGGAGCGATCGATCTAGGGTTGTGGTAACTCGAGATCCGACTGCGCTTTCCTCATCTATTTCTCTATTTCAATCTGCATATCTCTTACTTGAATCATGGATGAAGCTAAAGGAGTCGATGTAATGCCAATGATTCCGAAAATCACAGATCGGAAATTAAATAGTTCTAACTATCATGATTAGAATAAGACGATTCAACTATATATCAAAAGTATGGATAAGAATGACCATTTGATTAATGAACCAACTCAATCAGATTCAAAGATATAAAAGATCAGATTTGCCTTCGTGATGATGCTCATCTTTTTTTGCAGATTCGAAATTTAGCATAGAACAAAGTTATTGGTTCTACTAACCATTGTGAAACAGTGAAAGAGTTAATGGAATATATCGAGTTTTTGTATTCTAGCAAAGGGGATTTAACAAGAATGTATTATGTTTGTCAAGCATTTTACAGGGCCGAAAAGGACATGAGTTTGAAAAATTATTTCATGACATTTAAACAAACATATGAAGAATTCAACCTCCTGTTACAAATGAGTAATGACATCAAAGTTCAACAAAAACAAAGGGAACAAATGGACATCATGAGCTTTTTGGCTAGGCTTCCACCGGAGTTCGAAGGTATCAAATCACAAATTCTTGTAAATACTGGCATCACTATTTTACATGAAGTGTATAGCCGTCTGCTTAGAACTAAAAATGTGTCAGCCACTAGTAACACAAGTGCCAATGCTAGTAACAGTGCATTTGTGGGTAGTACTAGGGGTTTGGTTTCAAATAATCAATCTAATATGAGTAAAGGTAGTGCACAACAACATGCACAAACTTGGAGGCCACAAAGACAACCCAATGCGTGGAGACCACATAGACAACCCGAAAGATCATAGAGATCATCATGGAGACCACCACTGAATCAAAATAAGCTATTGTAGAATTGGTCACGTGATGTCTGAATGCAGAAGCCTGCATTGGAATCAAAGAAATACACATCCTTCTAATATTAAAACCGTGCTTATGAAAGCAGATGAATTTGACAAATACTCCAAAATTCAGAACTCAATGCATGGTAATTCATCTGATTCTTCAACTACATCAGCAACAACTTCAGTGGAAAATACCAGAATTGGCTCATCAGGATGTAAATGGAGCATTGACTAAGGGGCTTCAGATCACATAACAGGTAATCAAAATCTTTTTTACAAGTTTGAAAGTAAGCAATGTGTTTCATAAAGTTACTGTAGCTTATGGATCACGATCATCAGTTCTATGCAGTTAAAGCCCCGCTAAAGCCCTGTAAAATCCCCGTTATAGCTCGTAGCGCTCTTCAACCGCTATGCTATTTCAATTTAGCATTGATGAACAATATATCCTCTCTTAGACCCACTATTTTCCGTGGCATCCGCTAAATTAACGATTAGTAGCAACCACTTTAGCAATATTAACATATAAATCTTAATTTGACTAGCTATCTTTTTAGAAAATAATAAATTTAGTGTAAAGAGTTAATTTTAATGCATAGGTGTCTAATATATTATAGACATCTATTACAGTCATCAAATATAGTGTGCATAACCATAATATTCTTTGGTTTTGTTATATAAAATTAATTAACATTGGTTTCTTCTATGCATATAATATGGAAATGGTAATTAATTAGTATAAAATGTTTGGTTTCGACATCTAATGATTTTTTTTTTTGCGAATCCGCTATATCCCTGCTATTTCCCCGCATTATGCTCGCTACACCTTTTTGCCTCTCCACCGCTATAGAACCACTAAGCACTTTATCTTCCCAGCATCAGTTAAATGAACATGTGAAGTTACTCCAGACTCATCTATATAACATCAGTGTTATATTTACCATCTCTATCATTTAATTTACTCTATGTGAGCCAAATTACACACAATCTCAACTGCAGTGTCACTTCTTCCCTCATCATTGCGTGTTCTAGGATTTTGTGATGAAGCAAACTATTGGTAGAGGAAGTGAGTCTGGTGTGTTATACACTCTTGACACACTTTCCAAACCTGTAGCTTGTCTGATCACGGATCGAAAAATCAAAGTCCATTGCGAACTTGGTCATCATCTCTCACTTTATTCAAGCAACTTTGTCCTTAGTTTAGCAACTTGTCTACAATAAATTGTGAAGCATGTTAGTATGCAAAACATCATAGAAGTAGCTCTCACCTAGAGTTAATAAACGTGCAAGTCGTCCATTTTCTTTAATTCATTATGATATTTGGGGACCCTCTTCAATTGTATCTAAACCTAGGTATAGATATTTTGTAATGTTTGTTGATGATTACACTCATATAACTTGGTTATTTTTGATGAAGTCTCGAATTGAATTGTTCTCTATATTTTTTAAATTCAACGCTGAAATTGAAACACGGTTCAATAATTCTGTAAAAACACTTCGTATTGATAATGCAAAAGAGTACATGTCTACTGAATTCAATAATTACCCGGTTCAAAATGGTATCCTTCGTGAAACTTCATGTGTTGATACTCCTCAAAACGGTGTTGTTGAGAGAAAAAACCGAAATTTATTAGAAATTGCTAGGGAAATACTGTTTCAAATGAATATACCAAAGGTGTTCTGGGCTAATGTTTGGCAAGCACATGTTTTCTAATTAATAGAATGCCATCAAATGTGCTCAATAATGATATTCCTTATCAAGTTCTACAACCAAACAAAATTATGTTCCTAATTAAACCTATAGTGTTTGGATGTGCATGCTTTGTGAGAGATGTCAATCAGCAGCTAAGTAAACTCGATCATAAACCCTTAAAATATATTTTTGTTGATTATTTGAGACTTCAGAAAGGGTACAGATGCTATTGTCCAAGTCTGCAAAAAATATTATATCAATTGATGTTTTGTGGAAGACATACCTTTTTATCAAACCAGCATACCTCAGGTTTAAGAAGATAACGAAGAATTCACGGTGTATTCTACCATACCCAGTGAACCATCTAATGTGAATAATGCTGATGACACACATACAGGGGAAATAAATGCAGATAATACATATCAACCTGAGGAGGATTCAAGTTAGACTTGCATGTTGCTCTTAGAAAAGGGAAGAAGAAGTGTACCTATCCTATTTCTTCATCTGTGACATAAAATAAACTACCACATACATCACATATTTTCATTTTAGCATTGGATTCTATCACTATACCAAATACTGTAGGAGAAACAATAACTTCACCAGAATGGTGTGAAGCAATGATGGAGGAAATGAGGGCTTTAGAGAAAAATAAAACTTGGAACTTGGTAAAGCTACCAACAAATAATAAGTCAATAAGATGCAAATGGATTTTCTGTTAAGATGAATGCAGATGGAACTGTATTAAGAATCTAGGCTTGTTGGTTGCCAAATGATGTGCCTAAACTTATGGTATTGACTACGCAGAGACCTCTCCTATAGAAAAATGACGTCTATTAACTCTTTATTTCCATGATAGCTAAATATAACTGGAAGATTCATCAACTGGACATCAAAAATACTTTTTACATGGGGACCTTTCTGAAGAAGTGTAAATAGAGCAACCATCAGGATTTGTTGCTTAGGGGGGAGACAAACTTGATTGTAGACTAACTAAATCATTATATGGACCTAAGCAAAGTCTCAAAGCATGGTTTGGAAATTTATCTTTGCAATAGAAAATTTTCGAATCATGAGGAGTAAATCTGATCATTCTGTCTTCCACAAGAATTCTCATAAAGGCATAGTATTGTTGGTAGTGTATGTAGATGATATAATTGTTACTAAAAAAAATTCAACACCAAAACCATCTATCAGTGAAGGGGTATCGAACCGCCACCAGCATAGAAGAACAATTCGTAAGCATAGACCAAACCTCAGAACAAAGCCGAAAGTTGAAGAGAAGCAATTGGGACAACATGCAACCGTCACCATCCTGGAAGGAGAAAGCTTGGAGTCAACAAGAAAAGTCGATACTGACATATTAGAACTGAAACAAAGGAAAACTAAAGTGAATTTAGTTCCGAAAGCCAATCACTTAAAGTTGGAGGAAAATGGGAAAGAAAGGACGAAAGCCTATGATCCGAGACCAATGACTTGACAAGAAGTATCAAGCAAAGTAAGGGGAGATGAAAGGGATATCAGCATTAACTTGCTTAGTGTCGATACAAAAGGAGATTAAGGTGTCAAAGGTATAAGAAGCTGAAACATAAGAGGAACCTTACGAAAGCCAACTATCGAGATCAAAGCTTGATGATCACCAAGAGGCAACTTCAAAAAACAATAAGTGATGCATCGAAAGCATCCTTCCGGAAGATCCAAACCCACTTTAGAGACATACCGAAAGCAAACCAAATTTTCTGAAAAGAATATCCATCCACACTAACTTGCTTACTGTCCATACCAAAAGGGGTAACTGTTCCCAAAACATGTGAAGTTGAAGCACAAACACTAATACTATGAAGACTTGAAGACAAGACTGAAAGCTTATGACCAAAAGTCGAAAGCCTTTCTCAAAGCTATCCATGTCCACGGGCTTGGCATCGATATGAGTGAGGGAACTAACATCAAAGAGAGGCTCAAAGACCGAGACTAGTGTTCCTAGAGCCAGGATCGACACACTGAAGGCTCCATTATATCCATTGACAATGCCAAAAGAACAGCCGAAAGCCAAGGCAACCAGAATCGAAAGATAAAGGGCAACCAACACATAGATGCTTCACCCGAAAGAGGCTTCTGCCAATCGAATGAAAAAAGGGTCCTGATTTGTCCATAAATAAGAACCTAGGGGTCACATTTTCGGGGCCGAATTCTCATTTCTCGATCTTGTGCTCTTTTCTTCTAAAGTAAACCCTAATTCCTAAATCAATTCAGGGATTCTCTTTGTAACACTATACTCTAGTCAGTGATGAATAAAGAGTGGATCGACACTTAGCACAATTTTCATGAGTTGTTTAATTTCTTCCTTAACATGCTATCTTATGCTTTGTACACAACGATGGGTTCTTACCTAAGTCCTAACCCTTCCTCAAGATTATTGAGAAACCCCTTTCTACAAGCCATTTAGCCTTTTATCTTGTGTTGTGCTTAGGGAACCCTTTTCCCAAGGTAACTATTGGTTGTTAAGTCTCATAAGCATGATACTCACCCCTTGAGGGTAGAGTAACTAATCTTTGAGCTTAAGACCTTGATACCTATGAAACAGTGAACTAACTCAAGCATGTAGGAACTGAATAATCCCATTTTTGTAACACCCCACCTCCGCTAGGGTCACTCACAAAGGGAATGCACTAGCTTTGGTGGAGCATTATCTAGGTAAACATACACAGAAATATTACAAGACATAACATATAAAACAACGGAAGAAGAACCAAATTTCATTGCTTTAAAATCTAGAAAGGTCTAAAGCCTTTTACATCAAAACGCTATTAAATCCATTACATCGAACTCTGTCTTGCAATGGTAAAGAAGCATAAAACCATAGTCATAAATCATTCCCCAAGTAAAACAGCAAAGCAAGCCATAGCCAAGAGAGATCCAAGCAGTACATGAAAGAGCCTTAGAGCTTGGTAAGATCCGAACTAAGCAGTATTCCCACCCCGCGAACCCTGGGGAGGGGGGGGGAAACGAAATAAAAAGAGGCGAAACAAACTGGGTTAGTCATAAAGACTGAGTAAGTCCTAGTGGCTTTCAGCATAAAAACAGGTAAAGAAAACATGGCATTAATAAACTGAAAGTAAACATAAGCATGATGACAAGGTAAGCTACAGGCACGATGAATCAAGTATAACATTGCAAGGTTTCTATTAAGTATAACATCACAAGATTTCTAGGCTTCACCATTCCACATTTTTCTTTGATTTCCTATATTCTCTGCACCAACTGTACTAGTACCCCAACCTGTATCATCCTTTCCATGTATATGTACAGTCCCTTGCCGTATATCGTATGGGTTTCATCACGTATTTCTATACGACTTCAACGTAGTGCAACCATTCTTGAAATCGTTTGGACTGTCACCCTTGTTCTGTCTAGGTTTCCTTATCATGAACTATCGCGTGTTTAACTAGTATTTATGCCACCTAGGACCACTAGGGATTATGCCACCTATTGAACGTTTTCTAGATTCGTTTACAGTTTATGCCACCTAGGACCACTAGGGATTATGCTACCTAACGAATCCCACGTAACGATTTATTAATCGATCGACTCCCTACAAATCCTAGCTCGTTCATGTGTCTGTGTCATACGGCCCAATCACGAAATGTAGTTTCTTTTGCTAGGTCCACCATAGGGTGTATCAAGCCCTATGGTGCCAACTATCGACAGGAATCAAGCACGCACAGATAATCCTACTGATGCCAATGCTTGCTTTTTCTGCTCCGGAGTGTGTGCACGCCCACACTCCGTTAGAACCAACACTGGCGCACCCACACAGCCGTCGTTCTGGTCGCTTACAATCAGCCCAGTAATCGTGCCCCACCCTGCCTAGTTCCAGGGTACCATGATACATCTAGTGGGTTACTGCTGAAACGGACCGCGTAACTAGGGTTTCCGTCTAGTAGGTTAAGTGTTGTCATTTAAGTTCGAGACTTAACCCCATCAGTCTAGCATGTCATGTTGGTTAAGTGTTGTCATTCAAGTTCGTGATTTAACCCGTCTATGTGTCATGTCAAATTGGCTAAGTGTTGTCGTTTAAGTTCATGACTTAGCCCTACGAATCATGTGTCAAGTTCGTTAAGTATATTCAAGCGGTTCATGACTTAACCTTATCAAATCATCATGTCAAATTGGTTAAGTATATTCAAGCGGCTCATGACTTAACCCTATCAAACCATCGTGTCAGATTGGTAAAGTATATTCAAGTGGTTCATGACTTAACCCTATCAAATCATCATGTCAAATTGGTTAAGTATATTCAAGCGGTTCATGACTTAACCCTATCAAATCATCATGTCAAATTGGTTAAGTATATTCAAGTGGTTCATGACTTAACCCTATCAAATCATCGTGTCCAATTGGTTAAGTATTTCAAGTAATTCATGGCTTAACCTGCCAACGTATCATGCAAAGTTTGTTAAGTATTATCTACATGTTCCAGTTGACTTAACCCTGCCACGTGTCATGTTATATTGGTTAAGTGTCATTAGTCTAGTCATATTACTTAACCCACCCATTGGTCTGATTAACTATTACATTGGTTAAGCCTACGCTTGTAAGTTTTACATGTTCTTAACTCATACCGGCTAGGTCCACATTTACATGTCAATTTTTCATGCTATCCCACCTAACCTTCTAACCATACCCACGTCTTATTATGGTTAGTATTCCTTAATTCATTCATTATGACGAACGAATCATGACCTCTCACATTAGGCCGTGCATTATGTGGCCACTGGATTTGCCGGGCGGTTTCGGGCAAATTTACACCACAAACTGGGTCTAACCTCGTGTCATAAACTGTTACACCTACAATTTGGCCTTCGACCTCTCACATTAGACTGACACTTTGTGGCTACTAGATTTGCCGGGCGGTTCCGGGCAGGTTTACACCACAAACCAAGTCTAACCTTGTGTCAAAGGTTCATTAATGGTCGTATTCCCCCCAAAACCCCAATATCAGTTCATGTGTTTAACATATAGAAATGTTCGTGTTCAAGTCAATTATCTAATATGCAGTCATTTTCATGTTTCAAATTCCCAACTTTACATATTAATAAACATATGCCCAAGTTCCAAAATTACATGCCAATTTATATATATATATATATATATATATATGGATATATAAATATATATATATATACCCAATTCTAGTCAGTTTACATATGTCCAATTCTTGCCTATTTACATGTATGCCAAGTTTATGCTATTTCACCCATATCGAGTTCTAGCCAAAATTGCATGTATCATGCCCAAATAAACCCAAATCATGATTCATGATGTAGTTATCCCAAGTTGTAATCTTTTTATTACAACACACGCCAATTACCCAAGTTCATAATACATATTTATGCCAATAATAAAATTTACTATCGCTTTTATATTCGAATCCCCAATTCTACATATGCCCAATCGTAAGCCAAATATTTTGATTTAATTTACATAGGCCCGAACTCGTGGTTTAATTTACATGCCAAATTACATACATGTTATATATACCAAATCTCATGTTACATTACATAGATCCTATTTGTGCCAAATTCCATGTATATAATATTTATGCAAATTTGTTCATAACAAGATTATACCAAAATTTACAGATCAAGCCCAAACTTGCAAATACAATGATAATATCCAATTTCATGTTGCGAATTATTACATCATGTTCATAAAGGAAATAATCCCATAATTCCCCCGTATACATATCGTACGCAAATCGCGATTTTAGGCCAAGGTTCGAAATTGACCAAGGTTCGTGAAAAGAAAATAAATTGGGGGAGATAAAAATTGAATAAAAATGAGATCAGAGGAAAACATCATCATAGGCATAAATATTACAACTTGATGATAATGTTTCACAAATCAAGAAAACAGCTGAATAGATAATTAACTTGTCATGAACATAAAGATAGACACGTCCCAAAACAGAAGATTCAAATAGCAACAGAAATAGAACAGAATCGATAAACATACTTAGATCCAAGTCCACTTTATTTCATGTCCACATTATAATTAAATGTTTAAATCTAAAAACAACTAGAACTTACAGAGCATGGCTAGTGAATTAGGAAGTGAAATTGTCATAGAATGTTGTAGTAGTGTTGATTTATTGTCTTGAATCATTGTACAAGCTTTAATCTTCGAATTGGATTTGAGTTTGAATGCTTGTTCTTTAATTTGGGGGCGGCGGCCATGGTTCAAGAGGGAGTTTAGCAGCATAATGGTGTAAGAATGATTTGATATGAATTAGGTTAGGTCCAAGGGTGTTTTTATAGGTGTAGCAACTAGTTTAGGCCCTTAGATTAACCCTAGAATCAATCCGGACCATCAAAACATGTCTCAGGCTTCAAAAATGTGTTCGGGGTCAAACCAGGCCGACCAGGTCGACTTGTAAGGTGGGGGGGTCGACACTATGATCGACCTGGGCGGGGGGGGGGGGGGAGGGGGGTAGGTCGAGTCTATGGTCGACCCCCTGGTCCAGTGCTGCCCGAAAACTGCTGAAACTTGTACAGGCCATAACTTCTTCATCCGGACTCCGATTTTCGAAAACTCGGACTCTATTTCATGTAAAATTTCGAAACGAACGCAATGGCGTAACCCATTTCCCCTGATTCTGATTTTAAAATTTAATTCTGCCTTGATTTTTGGTTTTAACATGTTATAAAAATACGGGTTGTTACACATTTTTCCTTAGGTTTATCCCCTAAGACCTATCTCTAGTGTTGACGAAAAATATCATTAACATTTCGACGCTAGAAGGAGAGCTTGAACCTTTGATTCTTTAGATAGCCTTACCATATCTCTAACTGCATTGTTTCGTCCCGGTTGGAATAAGCTTTGAAGAAGCAACACCAGGGACAAAAAAATATGATAAGAATCTTCTACTTCAAACATCATTGACTTCAGAGCAAGTTGGCGAATAGTGTAACCTAGGGCCTTCTGTCCTTATCCATATTCTAACATAACAAGATACCTGTTGAGTCAATTGAAGATGATGGGAACAAAGGGAAAATGGAAACAAGATTCCAATGCATTAATTGTTTTGGACACACTTTTGAATGTTATCTTGGCAAAACTAGAAACTAAAGAACCTTCAACCTTAACAGAAGGAGAAATAATGAGTTGGAAGCATTACACTTGGCTTTGCAAGTTGACACTGCTAGGAGGTCAACTGAGAAGAGCTCGGCCTAAAAAAGCTCAGAGATTAACTTATATCAAACAGAATCAGAAATGAAGGAACCTTCCAAATTATATAGATGAACTAGATTCCCATCAAATCCCGTCTTACTAAGAATTCTTATCCACCTAGGTTTGGAGTCTCGGTCTCTGTTCTAGACAGTGATGTTCATTGATATATTGGGTTTGATGATTCGTATGAGCCACCACATAGGCCGACTTCTCGAGCCTCGCGTCGTTCTCTGCAGCAGGTTTCTTGCACTCCCTGCATCATTTGCATGCGCTCTATAGCAGCGTCCGAGCATATCGTTAGATCTACTTAATGCCTTATATTCCTCTCTGAGTTATGAGGTGTGCTTGTCTTTGGCTGCCTTCTTCCTGTGTGTCCTCTTTTCTTGGTTTGATTTTTCTAGATGGATATCTTTCTCATTTGGAGTGTTTGTGGTATAGGTAACGATGCGTTGTTAGCCAGGCTCAAGCGCATTATTAAGAAGCACTCTATCTGCTTGGTGGTGCTTCTGGAACCATTAGTGGGACCGGAAGCGATCAACAGAGCTGCCTTATCTCTTGGCTTTGGTGGTGCTTTAGCTAATGTTTCTGACAATATTTGGATCCTTAGGTCCAAAGAAGTTGTCGTCCACCCTATCTATGATTTGGACAACATTCAGTGGCTTTTTCGGGTCCCTCCTTCTGCTCGTCTTTTCTGTTCTCTGCGGTTTACGCTAAGTGCGACAGGATAAAAAGGTTGAACCTTTGGTCTGATATTCTCTCTCTATCCAACTTGCGTTTTTCTGTTTCGGTCTAGGGAGGCAACTTTAATGTTGTCGCCAGCCAAGCCAAAAAACACAGAGGCAATGCTGTTAACCGCTTGGCGGTGGCGTATTTTAATGCCTTTATCCTCGGTTTGGGTCTTGTTGAAGTGTCATTCATCGGATCCGTTTTTATTTGGTGTAATAACCAAGACGGGCCAAAATGTGTTCTCTCTAGGCTCGACAAAGTCTTAGCTTCTGAAGGTTGGTTCATTTTTCCTTTTTCTTTCTTTGTCACTCATCTTTACCGTACCTTCTCGACCATGCTCCTATGCTTCTTAGCTGCTCTCCTCTTTCTCTCTCCTTCCCGTCCTCCTTTTGGTACCAAAGTATATGAAGATCTCACCAAATCTTCCATGGTGTAGTGGAAGACTCATGGAACTCCCCTGTAAGTGGCTCCCCGTGTGTGATGTTCTCTCGTAAGCTATAACATATTAAGGCTTGCCTTAAGGCGTGGAATATTTTGGTTTTCAAGAATATCTTCAACCGAATCCGCGAGGCTGAAGAAACTCTTATTCTAGCAGAATTCTCTTTTGATGAGAATCCCTCTGCTGCTAACAAGGAAGCGTGGGCATTGGCCCAGCTAGTCTTTTTGTCGGAGTTTCGTATTGAACATGACCATCTTCGCCAAAATGCGAGGATCAAATGGATTGTTGATGGAGATACGAACTCCAGGTTTTTTCATTCTTCCATTCATAAGAAGAATATACTTCTCACGATTCTCCAGATCCACAAACCTGATCTTACTTTGGCTTCCACCCCGATTGAAGTCAAAGAAATTATTCTGTCCCATTTCCAGTATTTCCTTGGTTCTCCCTATGTGTCTTTCTCTTATCCGTCCCTGCTTACTTTCATTCCTAGACTGGTCCTCCTCTCGGATAGTTCTGATCTTGCCACACACCCCTCATCGTAAGAAATATGTGCCTATGTATTTGCTTTAAGTAAGGACGGTGTGAGTAGGCCGGATGGTTTCAACGGAGTTTTTTTTACAGGAATGTGTAGCCGGTTATTCCGGAGGATTTTTGTCTTTCCATTCAGTACTTCTTCTCTGGTGGAGATCTCCCTGCAAGTTGGACCTCCACCAACTTGGCCCTCATCCCAAAATGCGACTACCCTAGCTCTTGTGCGGATTTCCGTCCGATCGGCTTGTGTAATTTCTCTAACAAGGTCATTTTAAAGGTTCTAACCACTTGGCTAGCACCGTTTCTCGAGCGTCTTATTTCTATTTCATAGTCTGGGTTTGTAAAAGGTCGGTTGATCACTGATAACGTCCTTTTAGCCCAGGAGATGATTTCTCAGATTGAAAAAAAGGTGCGAGGCTCTAATGTGGTTGTTAAGCTAGATATGGCTAAGGCTTATGATTGCATGTCGTGGTTCTTCATCATCAAGGTCCTAAGGGTTTCAATTTTCCGGAACCCTTCATTGACATTTTTTGGAGACTTATCTCCAACTATTGGTTTTACGTTCTCATCAACGGATCGACCGCTGATTATTTTAGGTCCGGAAGGGGTCTTCATCAAGGTGACCCTCTCTCCCCCTCCCTGTTCTTCCTTGTTGCTGAGGCTTTCGTTTGAGGGATGCACTCTCTAACGATAGCGGGGAAGGTTCATAGGTTCAGTATTCCAAGGGGCTATCCTATTACCTCTTCTTTGTCCATTGCCAACGAAATCATCATTTTCATTAATGGAATTCGTTGGTCTGTTCGTAGACTGCTGGGTCTTATTCGACAGTATGAGAGATGTTCGCGACAACTCGTTAACTCGTCTAAAAGCTGCTTCGTGCCTACGTAAGACCTGTCGTCGGTTAGATCTTCCTAGATCGAGACATCTACTGGTTTCAAGGTGGCCTCGCTTCTGCTTCCTTACCTTGGTATTGTATCGAGGCAGGAAGCTCAACACCATCTTCGATCCCCTAACTGACAAAATCAGGGGAAAGATCATTTGGTAGAATGCTACCTTCCTCTCTCAGGCAGGCAGATTTGTTTTCATTAAGTCTATCCTTGACTCTATGGGATCTCATATCTTTGCTGCTATGACTCCCACTGCTTCCTTCTTCTGCTCTTATCGATCCTTGGCTTTTTCCTTTTTTCGGGGAACCAAAGACAACGCTTCTTGTCACCACTGGATTTCTTGGATCTCCATTTATCGTCCCAAAGGACATCTTCTCGGCCTTTGCTTGCAAGCTATGGGCAAGGTTTGAATCGAACGACACCCTTTTAGCGATGTTCCTCCATGCCAAGTACCATAGGCTGGCTGATACGAATTATACTGGCGTCACGTCCTACGCTAGTGAGACGTGGAAACGGATGCAATCTGTGAAGGCCTTGTCAGATGCACATGGGGGTGGAACTGATTGAGAAAACAGTCCCTTCTCGCTTAAGGCGGCGTGGAATTCAATGCGGACTCCTGGTCCATGTCTCCGTCTTTTCTCTTCCATTTGGAATGCCTATATTCCACCAAA
This sequence comes from Allium sativum, assembly GCA_030737875.1. Classification (NCBI taxonomy): domain Eukaryota; kingdom Viridiplantae; phylum Streptophyta; class Magnoliopsida; order Asparagales; family Amaryllidaceae; genus Allium; species Allium sativum. The sequence continues at coordinate 5,370,659 of CM060926.1, read as the reverse complement.
GGTGTCTCTATTTATGTGGAAAACCCTATATAATGGATTACCAATAAATGAGAACCTTCAAAAAATCGGCATCCCTCTCATGTCTAGGTGCAGGTGTTGTAGATCTGGTTGCTCCGAATCAGCATTTCATTTGTTGTTATATGGATCTTGTGCCAGATCAGTCTTGAATTACTTTGGGAATCTGATGGGTTACCGAGGTAATGCCACCTCGCTTGAAGGTTTTCTGAGATTCTGGTGGTCCGCCCTCTTAGATAAATCTTTTCATTCGATCCTTCTTCATATAATTCCTTGTCTTATTTGCTAGCACATCTAGTGCTCACGGAATAAGGCAGTTTTTGACGAAGTGGCTATGGACCCTCCTACTTGTTTGGAAAGTAAAGAACGATATGTTCCTTGCATTTTGTGGTAGGCCTTTCACGGGAGACGTTGGTTCCCGCTCAAGGAGGTTGGCTATTATCTTTGATGTTTCATCGATATTGGCCACTCCAAGAGCAAGCATTGGTTGATTTTTTGCTTCTTTTCTTCTATTTTAGTTTTTGTTTGTTTCTGTTTATGGTTTCTGCTTCTTTTACCACTATCCCTCTTCACCCTGAGCTTATGTCGTTTGCCAGTTGTGCAGATCCTGGATTACAGGGTGTTGGTTTGGTGACCGGAGCTAGTATGTGCTCTTGAGTCTTCATCCTAGGAGGATTTGTTGGGGCAGATGAAGCGGGAGTTTGTAGCATAGCAGGAGATGTGATGCTTTTCTCTGGTCTCGTTTCCATCTGAGATATGATGAAGCATGCAGAGATGGAGGATTAGGTAGTTAAGAGTCTTCAGATTGGACTTCCCGGCCTTTACCTGTGGCCTTTCTTGGAGGGCCCGTCAGTTGCTCTAGCTCTATGTTCGTCTTTTTTCGAGCTTGGGGCTTTTCGTCGCTGTTTTACTTTGTCGTCATACTACTGAGGCTTCTTCTACCTAGACTGATGTTGTGCTTGCTTTAGGCTATTGACTATCTTTTCGTTTAGTTGTATTTTGTTTTGTTTCTCCTATTTCTGTGTGTGCACGGTTTCTGCATTTCGTAGAAAACGTTTTTGTGAGCCATTGGAGAATGGCTAGAATCTCCTATTTTGTTATATAAAATTATTTTTCATAAATAAAAAAAAGAATTGACATAAAAAAGTGTTAAAAAGGGTTACCAATGCAGAAGGAAATATAGCCCAATCATTCAACCAAAATTCTACAGGAGCAGGCGGGCCCCTAATTCTAACATATCCTCTCAACCTGAGTTCTGCAAAGGGAAGTGCTAAAAGGATCAAGGTCCTTGAAAAAAACTACTTGGAGTAAAGGGTTTATGGGGTAATACCCGATCACAAAGGTCTTTGGAAGGCACCGAGCCGGAACAAATGGACGAAGGAAAGTTCCTAAGAGAAAGTATAACTATGCAGGAGATTGAGTGAAAAAGAAAACTTATTCGATTACTTCCAAGCGAGGAAGAACTAATCCATTAGATGAAAGTTACAAAGAGAGACAATACAACAAAGGCAAAGAAAAATCTATAAGATCAACTATTGGAGAATCCCTCCAGTCCCGAAGGATCAAACCATGGAAACTTGGAAACCTACCTTACAAAAATGGCAGAGAAAACCATCAAAAATCTCTTCGAACCTGAAAGGAAAAGAATCTTAGATGGGCACATTAGCGATGATGAAAGAATGGCACGCGTTATTGATGAAATCAAGAATACAGTGATACCATCACATGTAAAAACCCCAACCATGAAATACCATGGAACTACGGATCCTGACGACCATTTCTTGACTTTCAATAGTCAAATGGTTGTCTATGATGCTTCTGGGCTATACGATGTTGATTATTTCCGGTTACGCTTCAAGGAGCAATTACCAAATGGTACCATAGTTTTGTATTTGCAAAGATCCATACGTGGGCTACATAATCCTCGCAAATATTAAGCAAAAACAAGGAGAGTCTTTGAGTAATTACTCGAAAAGGTTTAAAGCTGAGGCATTAAAAGCAGAAAATATGAAAGACCGTCAGAAACTCGTTGTTGTCTACTTAGGTCTAACTGAAAATACTGTAACGACTTCAAATAAAGGGTGGAGGGTGGCGATCTGATTTTGGAGAAGGGTTAGGGTTCGGCTGTTGAAACATAGGACTCAGTTTGCAGGAGAGTTGTTCTGCGATGGGTGGTGCAAAGAGGGGAAGAGGCGGCATCGTTTGGAGAAGGGAAGGGCAAATTTTGGACGGCGACCAAGATTTGGTTTTGGAGAAATTTTGATTTTGGGGAAGGGAAAGTATTTGACTGGAGTAAATGGAAGAATGAATAAAAAAGAAAAAGGGGCACCATTAAGTATGAGGAAGGACGTGTGTAGAAATAAAGACAAAGACACGTATCTATATTTCAGAACAAATTGAACAAATGTAAAAATATTTAAGCACACATAACAAGCGACAACACTAAATTATTTTAAAGAGTATTATTATGCTGTACAACAATATTAGTTTACTCAATACACTTCAAATACACATCTAAATTTAAATTTAAAAAACAAATTCAACTGTACAAAATTATTTAAATAAAATTGTCTAACAATATATATCAATTAGTTTAAAATAACATTTAATTTAACAAAATATTTACATTGAATATAAAATTTTAAATTTACACTTACAAAATCAATTTGAAACAAAAAAAAAATAGATTGGATTTCAAATTTCAACCAAATATAAATTTCCTAAATATAAATTCAAATAAATTTTGTATATTTAAAATGTCGAAAATCTTGGATCGTTACAATCTCCCCTCCTTAAAACTTTTCGTCTCCCCGTTCTGGAAGGAACTATATGTCCACTGATGCAGAAACTTGCAAGATTTTTATCTCCAAGAAGACAAATTCATTCGTATGGATGAATTTGATTGTTCGTAAGGGAACTTCCACAGGAAGAGAGATCTCAATGAAAATCCTAAGTCACGATCAAATAAGAAAAGAAAGCGCAAAGCTTCCAAGACAAAAACTTTAACTCCGTTCGTGGAAACTGCTACAACTGTGGATCGAAGGATCATTGTGCTAATCAATGTTACAAGCCCTACACATGTCGCATTTGCCGAATACTCAGCCACGCGACATCCTCATGTCCTGCACTTCAGAAGTGCAACTAGACATCATGAAAGTATGGTAGCATTTCTTGTAATTTGAGCAATACATCAATGCATTTAGAGAATTTCGGCCTAACCGAACATGCTTAAATTTTTTCAATATGTCAACAACCCCCTACTTTGAGCTATATGACCGCGCAAGCTGCGTGCTCGCCCTTAAACGCAATGTGATGACGTGAGCTATGTGCTCTCCACGAACGATGTGTTTGCACCCGCGAGCTGTCTGATCACCGCGAAATGTATGTTTGCACCCGCGAGCTGTGTGCTCGCGACGAACCGTGTGTTTTCATTCGCAAGCTGTATGCTCGATGCGAAAAGTATGTGCTCGCCCGCGAGTCGTGTGCTCGCCCGCGAGTCGTGTGCTCGCCCCGCGAACTGTGTGTTCGCATCCTAGGCACTTACATCCTCTTCCTACGGATCATCTCGCGGAAAAGAGTGAAAGCTCATAAAGCACATATAATCTCTGCTTGCAAATCAAAAACACAGCCCAAGAAGCGGCTCAAACCAAATTTAAAGCATGAGGATGAAGCTTGCAAACCAAAAACACAGCCGAAGAAGTGGCTCAAACCAAATTAAAAAGCTCAAAGCTGTAGCTCTCAAAGTAAAACAAAGCCTGAGAAGTGGGTCACTAACCAAAATAAAATTCAAAGACCTAGCTTATTGAAGTTGAGCCCGGAAAGTGGGTTACAAGGCCAAAATGCAGCTTAAGCAAAAAAATATTATGAATACTCGAATCTGGGTTTGGTTCGGGACTTCTATTAATTACCAGATGTGGATATCTGGTCTTCTTATGAATACCCGAATTTGGGTTTAGTTCGGGACTTCTTTTAATTATCAGATGTGGATATATGGTCTTGTAATTAATACCCAAATCTGGGTTTGGTTCGGGACTTCTATTAATTACCATATGTGTACATATAGTCTTCTTACGAATAGCCGAATCTGGGCATGGTTCGGGACTTCTATTAATTACCAGATGTGGATATCTGGTCTTCTAATGAATACCCCGATCTGGGTTTGGTTCTGGGCTTCTATTAATTACCAGAAGTGGATATCTAGTATTCTTACGAGTACCCGAATCTGGGTTTGGTTTGGAACTTCTATTAAATGCCGGATGCAGATATCTTGTCTTCTATCAAATACCCGAATCTAGGTTGATTCGGGGCTTCTATTATTATTAGATGAGAATATATTGTTTACTATCTCAAATACTCGAATCTGGGTTGGTTCGGAACTTCTATTAATTACCAGATGTGGATATCTGGTCTTCTTATGAATACCCAAATCTGAGTTTGGTTCGGGACCTCAATTAAATACCAGATGCGGTATCGATCTACCACCAACATAGAAGAACAATTCGAAAGCATAGACCTTACACCAGGACAAAGCTTAAAGCAAAAGGGAAGCAATTGGGACAACAGGCAATCATCACCATCCTGGAAGGGGAAAGCTTGGAATCAACAAGAAAAGAGGATATCGATAGAGTAGAGCCGAAACGAAGGGCAACTAACGTGAATTCAGTTCCGAAAGCCAATCACCTCAAGCCGGAGGAAAATGGGAAATAAAGGACGAATGCTTATGATCCGAGATCAATGACTTGACAAGAAGTATCAAGAAAAGCAAGGGGAGACGAAAGGGTTATAAGCATTAGCTTGCTTAACACCGATATAACAGGAGAAGAAGGCATCATAGGCAAAAGAAGCCGAAACATAAGAGGAACCTTCCAAAAGCTAGCTATCAAGAATAAAGCTTGATGATCTCCAAGAGGCAATCTCGGAAATCATTAAGCGATGGACCAAAAGCATCCTTCTGGAAGATTGAAACAGCCCACTCCAGAGACTTACCGAAAGCAAACCAAAGCTTTTGAAAAAAAGAGTCATTCACACTAACTTGCTTAGTGTCAATACCAAAAAGGGTGATGGTTCCCGGAACATGGGAAGTTGAAGCATGAACACTAATACTATGAAGACTTGAAGACAAGACCGGAAGCTTACGACCAAAAGCCGAATGTCTTTCTCAAAGCTTTCCATACCAATAGGCATGGTATCGATACGAAAGGAAGACGTAATATCAAAGAGAGGCTCAAAGACTGAGACCAGCATTTCGAGAGCCAAGATCGACACATTGAAGTCTCCGTTATATCTATTAATAATGCCAAAAGAAGGGCCGAAAGCCAAAGCAACTGGATCCGAAAGGTAAAGGGCGACTGACACATAGCGGCTGCACCCGAAAGAGGCTTTTGCAGATCCAGTGACAAAATGGGTCCCGATTTTTCTATAATAAGATCCTAGGGGCTCAGGGCTGAATTCTCATTTCTCAATCTTGCACTCTTTTCTTCTAGAGTAATCCATAATTCATAAATACATTTCGGGATTCTCCTTGTAACACTTATATACTTAAGTCGGTGAGTAATAAAGAGTGGATCGACACTTAGCACAATTTCTATGAGTTTTTTAATTTCTTCCTTAACATACTATCTTATGCTTCCTACACAACGATGTGGTTCTTACCTAAGTCCTAACCCTTCCTCAAGATTGTTGAGAAACCCCTTTTTACAAGTCGTTTAGCCTTCTATCTTGTGTTGTGCTTAAGGAACCCTTATCCCAAGGTAACTACTAATTGTTAAGTCTCATAAGCGTGATTCTCACCACTTGAGGAAAGAGTAACTAATCTTTGAGCTTAAGGCCTTGATATCTAGGAAATGGTGAACGAACTCAAGCTTGTAGGAACTGAATAATCCCATTTTCCCCTTAGGTCCATCTCCTTAGACCTATCACTGGTGTTGGCAAAATATATCGTTAACAGTAGTTATCACAGAACGTGATGAAGTTGGCATTATTATTCATACACACCCGATTTCATACTAAAGACATTAAAGAACTTATGTATTTCTTGGGTGTTGAAAATACAAGAAGGAATGAAGGTATATACTTGTCACAAAGAAACTATACATTTGACTTATCGAGTGAAACTGGGAAGTTAGAAACTAAGTCAATAAGTACCCCCATGATTCCTAATCATAGTTTTAGTAAAGATGGTGAACCTATTAAGGATGTAGAAAGGTATAAACGTCTAGTAGGTGGATTGAACTACCTATGTGTTACTAGACCTGATATAGCTCATTCGGTGAGTTTTGTAAGCTAATTCATGACACAATCTATGGTGCATCAGTAGGTTGCACTTGATAAAATTATGTGTTATCTTAATGGCATAGCAGGTCAGGGTCTTATATACACGAATATCGACCATATGAACATTGAGAGCTTTAGTGACACTGATTGGGCAGGTTCAAAAGTAGATAGGTGATCAACTTCAGGGTTTCGTGTATTTGTAGGAGGCAATCTAATATCTTGGAAAAGTAAGAAACAAACAGTTGTTTCTCGTTCCAGTGCAGAATCAGAGTATAGATCTATGGCTAACGCTGTGTCTGAAGTTATGTGGATAATGCATTTGATGAAAGATTTGAACCTAAAGTCAGAGAGGCCAGCAAAGTTGTGTTGTGATAATCTAGCAGCAATCTACATTGCTTCAAATCCAGTGTTCCACGAACGAACAAAACACATCAAAGTAGACTGCCATTTCATTAGAGAGAAGATTCAGGAGGGGTTTGATGAAATAGGATTTGTTCGAATAGGAGAATAGGTTGTAGATCTTTTCACAAAAGCTTTGAATGGTTCGAGGGTGGAGTATCTATGTAGCAAGTTGGGAATGAAAAACATATATTCTCCAACTTAAGGGGGAGTGTAATTTGAGAGTGCATTAGTTCTTTTATCATTTATTTCGTTATTTTCATATCAAGCTGCTTGGTTACGAAAGCCCAGTTTCTTAGGTCCGGCCCATTCAGATTGTTTAGCCACATTACTATTTAAATTTGTTTTCCCTCTTGTTTAGTATCCTAATTTAATAATATTAAAAATCAATGGCGTCTGATATATTCATATAATTTCATACTCATATTAATTACATGCATTGTTTACAAAAAGGCACATTATACTACTTATGCTTTCAGTATATATTAATATAAGACACTGCCTAATCTCCATTTTATTCCTTATCCAATCTCATAAATTCTAACAAAAGGCAACAGCAATGCTGCATTCTTATGCTTTCAATATGCAGAAGTTAGATAGGTAACCATCATTGGATAGTAAATTCTATTAGTTAACACTATGGCATACAATGTAAAAAGGGAAATTTGCATGTTTAATCCACCAAAACTAACATTGATATTGACTTAAAATATGGGTCTATTTCGACACACTAGACCAAAAAGGTAAGAAATTCAGTAAATTGAAACAATAGGAAAAGTCTTATCATAATAATCTTAATTGCCAATAAATTTATTAAAGGAGAACTCTGCATAACTAAAATGTTAAATGTACAATAGTTTTTCCTTGCAGCACGCTATTCTTACAGGTACAACTAATAATAACGCAAATACCTACAATCAATATTCTTGAAGCACACAAACACTACAAATTTGTATAAATTGAATAATATAATAACAAAGACATAAACTGATAATCCAAACAATAATAAATAAATAAATAAAGCATAGAATGAAGTTTAACATAATATTAACATTACATATATTTTTTGGTCAAAAAAATTGTACATCTAGTGGACAAAAGAGTCACATTTTTCTAGGTAAAAGAAGCTTAGACTCTTATAGTAAAGTCAACCTCTACTAATATTTAAACCTAGCATCTTTAAAGGTTAATCAACCCCCAAATTTAGCCACTTATCATGCCTATACTTGCTGAACTTCAGAGACTAATTTTATCCTATACTATACTCAATTCAACACTTATAAGCATGTACGTCTCAAAAAGATCCCAAGCTCAACTTCTTATATTGCTTAACAACCTACAACATGTACTCTCCAGCCCTTCATATCACTTGTAGGCCTGCTATTTGCATTTTCATCTCTCCATGCATTTTGCAGCATTAATGGCATGTCTGTTATTCAGCATATTTGGTACCCCACTTATGGTTTAAGAGTTAAGCTTTTTCTAGGCCTATCATTTAACATATTTGCCACCCTACTTTCATTCAATACATCTATGCAATTGAAACTAGGGTTCAAGGCATGAAGTATGATTATTTTAGTAGTCTCAACAGTAGCATGTCACTTCTTGCTATGCAGTAGTAACAATTTTTTTATCCTATATATAGAAATAAGCTTCTTTGACGGCTATTCACATTCTTACAGTAATAATTTATACAATTGGAAATACATTGACTAATATTATCGATGTATTCATATTCACAAGATAACAACAGTTAGGAAAAAAAGTTGCTTAATTAATTTCAACAATTGTTAGGATATGATAATCTGTAAATTTAATTAACATTTTTGACATCTGCGTATCCATGTATAAAAGTCAACATATTATTCTCTACCTCAACGTGTATTAATTTATAATTAGTCAATAAGACTGAATAGATTTAGCAGCTAGTATTATAAAATCTAGTTATAAATAGTAGGAATAGAATTAGTGAAAAAACCTCTCTCTATCAGCCATGGATGAAATGAAGATCACCAACAACCCTATCTTTGTCTCTAATCCTGATCAGTATGGGGGATCTTCTTCATCCGCCCTATCTTTCTCTCCTCCTCTACCAACTCATAATCCCCCTCCACAAGCACCCAATTTCATTCTTGTTGATCAGAATGGCTTCCAAACAGTAAATAGGAGGAAGTAACCCAATCGGGTCCTGGAGCCACCAAACAAAAATCCCATTAAACCTCGAAAGCCATATCAGACCTCTACTGGACCGATCCATGCCCCGCCTGGTTCAAGACCGGATGCAAGAACCAATCCAAGATCTGATTTCAGAAAATCGTGATCCGGATTGAAGGGTTACAATGGATTATGGAATAACCCACCCGGAATTTATAAGCCATCAAGTACGTGGGCGATATGGTGAAAATGGGGGATCAAATTCTGATTTTGATCTCAATTTATAACCATTCCGATTCAACAACAAGAAGATGATACTTGTGAAGGAGGAGATCAGTAGAAGAACAGAATGAAAATGGAGCAGTTCTATATTTGCCTATGTATATGGAAATAAACCACCCTATCATCACTTCAGGGAATACATTAATTGAACATGGAATCCTACTAGTACTTCTGAAATCTTCACCCGAAATAATGGGTTCTTTATTGTTCGTTTCTTCAATGAAATTGACTGTGACAATATATTGAAAAAGGGCCATATTTTATTAATGGGAGGATCATCATTATTAAAAAATGGTCCAAGAAAGCAGTTTTTGATAGGGATATTTTAAGTTCAATTCCGATATGGATTAAACTGCCGGAATTAAGTCTTAGATTATGGGACAAGGAGGTTTTTAGTGCCATCGCAAGTTTAAGTGGGTAATCCACTTAAACTCACTTAAACTGGATGAGCACACTGCTAATGAAACAAGACTTGGTTGAAATCAAAGCAGATGCTGAACTGCCCAATGAAGCGCATATCAAGATGCATGATGGAGAAAAAATAACATAAGAAATTCAGTATGAATGGATCCCATCAAGGTGCACCTTTTGTAAATCCTTTGGACACAGTACAAAAAACTGTAGTGTTAAAAAAGAATGGAAAGAAAAGACTATTGTCGATCCTATGTTCGAGCAAAGTACTGAAGATTCAGACTTAGATATTCAAGTGGAAGCAATGCTAGAAGATGTAAATGGCAATTCTCAACAAAAGACATCAAGAATGGATTTAGCTGATATGGAAACTGCAAATAACGCAACCCTCATATCAAAAAGCGCTCCAAATCAAGATGGTGGGGCGTCAGCTAACGGTACCCTACTAACTGAATTACATTCAAGCATTAACCTTGATATCAACAATGGGAATGCTTCTCAAGAAGCACCCATTGTTGATTCAGTTATTAATACTAAAGTTAATTCAGGAAAAAATACAGAGGCAAAATCAGAAATGTTCATTCACTACACCATATATGCTAATTAAGCTGTGTTTTTAGCCATATCTAAAGCTCTTAAACATGGCAAAAAGCCGTATCAAAAAACGGCGTGTTAAATTTTTAGATACGACTAAAATCGTATCTTACTAGTGATAAAATACGGCTGCTAGCCGTATCTAAATCATATTCAGACACGGCCTTTAACCGTATCTAATTATATCTGTGTGCGCACATATTTATATACGTGCATATATATATATATATATATATAAAATAGAAACTATAACACATATTTTTCATAACACAACATATATACCACAATTTATACACAAGAATAACACAATTTATATATATATATATACACACACACTCAAAGCATTGCAAGATTTTTCATAACACGAACACAATGTATAATATACAAACATATACAAATGAAACTATCAAAAAAAATCATAACAGTACGAACTAACAAAAAAAGGTAAAAACATATGATCTACCTGATATAACTCCAGTCGAGGCCGGGAAGATTGAGTAAATGTGCTGATCACGCCAATGAAATCCATGTGTTTGTTGTAAATCAAAGCAGTATGAGAATAAGCTAGCTGCGGCTGATAAAGTTTATAATAGCATAAATATTTATATATATACACAGATTAAAGCAAAAGCTTAAAAGGCCAACCTGATGATTGGCATTAAAAATGAATCGTGATAGCCAGCCTTGTAATAACCCGGAAAATCATATCCAATTTAAAAATTTTAATTTGGCTATTTTAATCAATTTGGAGTATTTAAAATGATTTGTTTTAAATAATAACGACTAAAAATTTATTTTAATCGAAGTAAGAACGAATAAATTTATTTTAATTATATAACGAGCCTGAAATGGCACGGCAGTTTGAAAATTCAACTTTGAACATTGACTGAATATATAGGATTCAAAATAAATCAGATTCCGGTAAAACCAAAAATATTTAAATCTGTTTAATTGTATCTTTCTAACGAATCTGAAAAATTGAAATTTCATAGCAGGAATAAAAAGTTATGGTCAGTTGAATTTTCAGAATAGTCGCTATGAAATTTAATACAAATATAGCCCGTAGAAATAGACATTTTGCAAACGACCTCCATTTTCGACGAAACCACTTTGGTTGGATCCGGAATGTCAATTTATGGCTAGATTTAAAATTCCATAATTTTTGGAATTAATATGTGAGCGTGGCAAAGGAAAACGCATTTGGTAATTTCAGTTTGAATTGGATCGACCAGAAAAAGACCATTTTTCCAAATGGTCTCTAAATTCGATGAAATTAATTTTATTAGGACCGTATCATCCAAATATAGCTAGATTTATTTTTGGGGAATTTTTGGAATCAGTATGTGGCCCCGGCAAATTAAAACGTACATTCAAATCTAAAATCGAATGTTTTATATTTTAATTTGAAGAAAAACTGACTGTAATAGTCGAATGGCTTACAAAACATATTCCATTGTATCCGGAATGGGGGTATTTAGCTAGGGGAGACAGTCGTTGGGTTTGATTTGGATTTCATACTAATAAAAGGGTATTTTTGGAATTAAATAAATTAATATATATTTGGGCCAATAAGAAAATTTCATCCACTTTTCTCGTCACTACAGAAAACCCGATAACCCTAAATCGTGAACGGCGGCTTGTGCTCCAACCTTCTCTCCTCATTATCTCGCAAACCACACTATAGAATCGAACGATGCTATTGAAGCTTTTATAGATCTCGCCTTCCTCTTTAAATCCATACCAACTTCAACCCCTATCATTTAGTATTTGTGGAGAATCGTGTCCCTAAAGTCAGCATCTTTGAGCCGCCACCGAGTCTCTATCGCTGCATCAATCTGAGCGCCTCCACCATCGCCGGGTGCGCCATTCCAAGCCCTACGACGCGGTACCCTCTAATCTTCGTCTAGTGCTCCGGATTGGAAGAATTTTCAAAACCTAGTTTTGAACTTTCTGCTGAGGTAACAGTAGTGATTTTATTTAACAATTTATAACACTAAAAAGCGTTGCAAAACTTGATTTATTAATAAAAATCATATATTTTTCGTATGTTGTCGAAATATAGTGGAACAAGAGACATCGGGACCGTGACATCATACACTACCATTCTAGAAGAGGCTAGAACACATTTGGAGCTCTCTACGAATTACGAAAGAGTGGAACCCAATGGGAGATTTCTAAATTCAAATTTCAATGGAATAGCGATGTATAAATTATATAATCGATGTATAAATTATATAAGCGTTGTATATCTCACATACAAGCATTGTACAAAATATATATGCGATGAATAAGTTATATAAACGTTGTATAAATCATATGTGCTTTGAATGGAATTGAAATGTGTGTGTGTGTGTGTATATATATATATATATATATATATTTACACTCTATATATATACTCCCCTCATCCACAGAAAATGGACGATATAAATTGTTTGGATTGTGATTGTGAATGATTGATTGTGATTGCAACAAAATTGATTGTGTTTGTGGTATATTCGTTGTGTTGTGAAAATGAATGATATTTTGGAAATAATTGAAATGAAAGTATTGTAATGCTGCAAGGCCTAGGATAGCAGAGAAGCTGTGCTGGACACAATGCCGGTGCTAAATACCATGTCCTTATAATGCCGAAATTTTCTGAAATATTCATGTGTTGTTAAATATTCATATTTGAAATAAATTATTTGACCAGTAAAATTACATTTTTATTGTATATATGAATCACTAAAAATATTCATGTTTGAACAATAAAAATCACATTTTTATTGTATATATGAATCACAAAAAATATTCATGTTTGAAATAAATTGGTTGAACAATAAAAATCACATTTTTATTGTATATATGAATGACTAAAAATATTCATTTTTGAAATCAATTGTTTAAACAATAAAAATCACATTTTTATTGTGTATATGAATCAATAAAAATATTCATATTTGAAATAAATTGTTTGAACAATAAAAATCACATTTTTATTGTATATATGAATCACTAAAAATATTCATGTTTGAAATAAATTGTTTGAACAATAAAAATCACATTTTTATTGTATATATGAATCACTAAAAATATTCATATTTCAAATAAATTGTTTGAACAATAAAAATCACATTTTTATTGTATATATGAATCACTACAAAATACTCATGTTTGAAATAAATTGTTTGAACAATAAAAATCACATTTTTATTGTATATATGAATCACTAAAAATATTCATGTTTGAAATAAATTGTTTGAACAATTAATATCACATTTTTATTGTATCTATAAATCACTAAAAATATTCATGTTTGAAATAAAATGTTTTAACAATAAAAATCACATTTTTATTGTATGTATGAACCTTTAAAATAACCAAAGGTTGAAATAAATATTTGTTGATTGAAAATAATATTTTTAACATGTATATGAAGTGTTAAAAATAACCAAAGGTCGAAATAAATATTTGGTTTTTGAAAATAATTTTTTTTTACATGTATATGAAGTGTTAAAAATAACCATGTATTGAAATAAATATTTGTTGATTGAAAATAATATTTTTTAATATGTATATGAAGTGTTAAAAATAACCGTTTGTTGAAATAAATATTTGCTGATTGAAAATAATATTTTTAACATGTATATGAATGTTAAAAATAACCATGTGTTGAAATAAACAATTGTTGATTGAAAATAATATTTTTAACACGTATATGAAGTATTCAAAATATCCAAAGATTGAAATAAATATTTTTTTGATTGAAAATAATATTTTTTAACATGTATATGAAGTATTAAAAATAACCGCGTGTTGAAATAAATATTTGTTGATTGAAAATAATATTTTTTAACATGTATATGAAGTGCTAAAAATAACCGTGTGTTGAAATAAATATTTGTTGATTGAAAATAATATTTTTAACATGTATATGAAGTGTTAAAAATAATCATGTGTTAAGATAAATATTTGTTGATTGAAAATAATAATTTTAACATGTATATGAAGTGTTAAAAATAACCGTGTATTGAAATAAATATTTGTTGATTGAAAATAATATTTTTAACATGTATATGAAGGGTTAAAAATAGTCATTTATGGAAATAAATATTTGTTCGCTAAAAATATTATTTTTAGCATAGATATGTATATATATACACATGCTAATCAGGCAAACGGATTTGCTGTTGAGTAAAGAATTTATTTGTATGCCCGACAAATAGGTAAACCTTAATGAGTTGGCTACACAATTTTATTTATATATCAACTCCCGTGAATGTCATTGGATGCGGTGTGCTGGTTGTTCTGTAGGAGATTATAAACAACGCCATAGGATAGTAACAATTAATTTTGGACTACATTACTTAGCATACTTCTTGAAGAAAGCATACTCTATCATATACCATATAAGCATTTGGAGCTCGTATGACGAGGTTGGAATTACCACACAAGCGAGAGGCTTGTATGGCGATGACTGCAATTCAGGTTGAACCGAAGACGAACTATTGATGTCATAGCATATCATATTCCATATAAGAATTTGGAGCTTGTATGACGAGGTTGAGATTACCATACGAGCGAGATGTTCGTATGGCAATGATAGAATTACAGGTTGAACTGAGGATTGATATGGACTAAATAAAATATAACGGTAAATTGCCAGATTAAATAAAAACCCCACACAGGAATAGAGTTGACAATAATCACGTCTCTGTAGTTATTATATACGGCACATGGATTATTTATTTTCCAACACTAGGCAAGGTGACGAGATTTATCTCTTGAGTAATTTTACACACTCCCTTGGGCATAGAATAGGACACTAAATATTGTGTATGCCTATACTGGATTTATTGGGTGACTAATACGGCACAATAAATTTCCAAACCCCTCTCCATACAAAGGAGGTTATGGCGAAATTTTTCGACATTTAAAGGCGCTGGCCAAAATTTTGAAGTGAAAATGGTTTGGAAATCATCGAATGAATTATATATATATATTAAAATAAAACGAATCACGCCGCTGCAGTTCGCATTTTGAAATTGTAACTTTAGACGGTTATACTGAAAGATCCGACAATCGAATTTCCCCGAAACTAGAACCATTGGGTTTGCTTTAGAAAGACCTTTCCAATGGTATTAACTTCGTTAAGATCCAACGGTTAGATTTTGAGAAATGTGTAAATCAAATCTGGAGAAAAACAGCGCCAGGTCCGCGTTATGACCCGAAGTGTTTTTTAATTAAAACGAGCTATTTTTAAATAAATAAAAATAGAGATAAATCGTTAAAATATATATAATGATATGGAATGGAAATAAACCGATTTTACTCAGTTTGTCTGATTTTTTGATGGTTGGATGTGTTTGACATTAAAATTATATTAATGAACTGAAATATGGATATCAAATTGTTTAACCATAGAAAGAATTGGTTTGAATTCTATATATACATGAATTATTTGAAAAGGCCAAGTTAATTTTCATTTCAAATAATTGATCGACGATTATAATTCGAATAAGATCGTGCAAGACCAGTGATCTTCACATCGTATGGATTGCTACTAATGCCTTAGATATGGGTAGCTCCCTTGACGAGGTTACAGTGGCAGTGGTCTGGACGTACTTTTTGATTGTCTGGATCTGCGAGGGCCACTCTTCTGTGTTGGACATATGAAATGAGGAATAAAGTGCCTCTGGTTTCGTTTAGACCCAGAGCGGACTTGTAAATGGATGAGTGTCTGACGTGTATTCTGTGTTGTATTCGTTGATCTCAACTAAATATACATCTGTTTGGTGGCGGAGAATTTAATTCCTTGCTTAACGCCCTTCTCTGTGACATACGAGCTCAGAGGTTGTATATCGGTAGACATCAATGGTATGGTATGGAATGACAGCGTGGCATGCAGAGATGCAGAGATCAAGGCTTTTGTTGAAAATCATAGTCTTGTGGTTGATGATCAAAGCACGGCTTTAATATAGGTATAGCGTTGATTCGCGAGCCTCACACCTCGGTATGATTCAAAAACGGGATCGTAACTGCAGTGAGTGCACGACGTTTCTTTCTAGCTACAGGTGGTCTCATGGTATGGAGCCCAGACATTTATTTATTTTACCTATATGGATGTTGGATTGCAAGGCGCCTCGGTTATATCAGTTACTATGGAGCTGATGGATAGATCCGTTAGGACAGGGAAATGTGTGTTCAGGAATAATTAATCCTTAAACATAAGAGAGGACTGGCCCTGAAGCATCACAGGGTTGCCTAGAGCGTGTAACCCTAAGACATTTGCTAGAGTGTCTCGAAGCGGTGAGGAGCCATACCTGGCCTCGACTCATGACGAAAATCCAATTTCCAATACGACACTACGGTTTTGATTGTAAACCTATATATGGCGACATGATATATGGTACCCATGTCGTCTATGATTAATACATTATGATTGAAATTTATTTTTAAACATATATGCACTAGTAATAATATCAAATGATTTTGTTTTATACGTATCAAGTATATTTAGCCATTATAAGGTAAAACTCTATCCTCCGGTTTGCGTTGCATTATGTGATGGGACTTGAGTCTTATAATGACTTCATTTTTATAAAAAAGCATTGCGTTGTTCAAAAGATTTATTTTATTTCATGCATTGGCAATCACTGTAGAAAACCCGTTCCGCGTTAGCGGCGTGGTCCTATGATTTTACTTATTATTATTGTTTAACCAGTTAAGTAGATTTCTCATACCAGCTCCATGACTGAATCGTAGTTTGTTTCACTTGCAAAGTCGGGTGCCCTTATTTTTACATGGGCAGCCCAGTGACAAGTTACGTGATGTATTTTGGCTTTGCACTATAGCATGGAGTGCATTTTTGGCTGATAGCGAAGACTAGCTTTCTTGGTATTTTGGCTATTGACATTTCCGCCTGTATTATCTTATGTATATGTACCTTTGATTACGATGTAGACTGATTTATCTCTGTTATGTATTATCTAATATATATGTCCCAGTGATCTTGATGTAGACTGATCATTTCCTTTATGCACTAAGTTGTATCCTATGACTATGCCACTCTGATTTTTATTACATTTTATGATCCTGCTATCATATTGATGTAAATTATTCTATTTCATGTTTATACTATTATCTGTAATCTGCTAATGTTGATTAATGTGTTATATACTGAATGATTATCCTTACTTCCGTGACAAGGGGTTTTGGGTTTTCATAAGCCTGATCAGTTCCAGCAACATAAAAGCACCAAAATCTACAGGAAAAAGGTAGTTTATGTAATTATATATGTAAAGTGAAGGGCATATCGTGTCTTTGTGTTTGTGTGTGCATATTTGTCAATTATATGTATAACATGTTTATGTAATGCTGCTGACATAATTTCATGAACTTGTAACCAACATACCAGCATCTCACATGCTTTGTGGTTTAACGTGACCTCCAACATCGTATATAGCCGAAACACCTCTCCACTTTTTCTGTTTTCTCCAGCAGAACTGCATATAAATTCATGAAACAAGTTACAAAAACTTCACTGTACAAGAGATCGACATTGTAACTCACTAAAGCATACAGAAATGAGATAAAATGGAACTTGTTTAGTGACATACATACATACATACATACGTATATATATAGAGAGAGAAAGAAATGATAAGTGGACTGAAATGTCTTCTGTTATTATGTACTGTCTGAGTTTAAGTCAAATTATACCAGGTATATGTCTCAGTCAGTACATTGTAACAAGTCAGTACATTGTAACAGTGTAAAATAATATATACTTGCTCCAACGACTAGAGATATTGAACCGTCATCTTTATATGACATACAAACTCGACTTTCTGATTAAGAATTTACTGGGCGATCCACCAGGTGGCTGCATTTTAGCTCACGCGCAGGGTCAGTAATCCATGCTAATTAGTTTTATCCAAATGTCGAATGCCGCTTCACTTAACCTTTGGAAAAAGCTGCTTTCACTTGCAACTTTCAGTTTCTTTGAAGCAGACTGTGTAGTACATGGTAACTTACACTACAGTCTCTACTACAAAGTAGGGGAAAGGTGCCAGTGAAAGCATTTTTTTACTAAGGTTAAGTGCAACAGCATCCGTCATTTGGATGAAGCTAATTAGCATGGATATCCGACCCTACATGTGAGCTAAAATGCATCCACCTGGTGGATCGCCTAGTAAAATATTAACCATAAAGTCTAGTAATCCACAAACGTATTAAAATATTTCAAGTACACTTATTATCTCTCAAAACAGAGTAAACTTGTTACAAGAGAACCCAATTTAAATTTCAAACATAAGGCAAACGAATAGTCAAATGACGATGAAATCATGGTTAAATATTGAATATAGAATTATTCATTTTCTCAGTTTAAGAAATGAACAACTTTTAGTTGATAAATAGTTAAAATATAGATCAGTGACAATTGTACATGATTGTGGTTACTACATTTCGGATTCAACGTGGCAAGCGATCTAAAGACATCAAATGGCCATTGCAAATAGAATCAGGTTATGGACAATTGAGATTTCAATAGCAATCAGTGACAACTTGTGGTTATCCATTTGCTTAGTTTAAGAGATGGACAACTTTTAGTTGCTAAATAGTTAAACTACAAATCAGTGACAACTTGTACATGAATGTGGTTACTACATTTCGGATTCAACTTGGCAAGAGATCTAAGAGATCAAAAAACCTGTTAAACTCATTGTTATTTCTTTGTTTCATGGATATATATACCGCAATATAAAATTATACCATACATGTTTCCAATAGCAATTCAGATGTTTTTTATATTATCAGAAAATATGATTCAAATTTGATTTTGATTCTAGGGTATAACAACCAACTAACACACTAGTACATACCAATTTAATTTAAATAGCTAACACACTAACACAAAGTAGCAATCAACTTACAAACAAAGACTTCAACTTGTTCCCTAATCCCTACTATTAGCCATGCACAACACAATTCAATTGAAACAGCTAACACACTAACATACTAACACAAAGTAGTAATCAGCTAACACGCAAAGACTTCAACTTGTTCCCTAATCCCTACTATCAGGCATGCACAACACGATTCAATTGAAACAGCTAACAAACTAACACAAATTAAGGGTCAGCAAACACATAAAAACTTCAACTTTTTCCCTAATCCCCACTATCTGGCATGCAAAACACAATTCAATTGAAACACATACCTGCAGTCAACGGAGGGCTAGGGACTGAGGGCTGCTGCATCGAAGGAGAGGGTTGTTCGTCTCTGTCGGTAGGGGAGATTCCAGAGAAAGGTGGAGGCATGATTTGGTGACTGAAAACCCTATTTTGGGTTTTCGGTCACCATTAAAGTAAAACAAAGGGAAAAGGGAGCGGCCTAAATTTTAATCTCGAGTGCCTAATGGGTGCACAATATGATATGCATTCGATTTGGCCAAAAGCCATATCAAATTAACTGATCCGGAGCTTCGTTGATGGACGGTTAGATTTAGGGTGTTTGGGGTGGTGCTGGTCGCAAAATGTAGTTTGATATGGGTCTTAGTACTATCAAATATGATACGGCTTTAAACCGTATTTTATGTCCGTATCCTAGTGTGTCAAATTTTATGGTGTAGTGATTGAGTCTTCTGGCCTCAAAGAAGACCCAAGAATAGTTACAGATCATAATAAAACAAATGTTAATGATGTTGCGCCCTGTTCTAGTCATCTTGATTTATCTAATGAACTAAAATCAATGGATCCATCCTTGCTAACTAGAAGCTTAGCTCCAAATGCTCATAAAATCTTATCAGATGAAGCCATTCAGAAAGCAATCAACACTTATACTTCGGTGGCAACTTCTACAAACAAAAGCAGAAAGAAGAAAAACAGGTTCAAAAATCTCAGTGGGCTTAATATTTTAGATATTATAGAAGACGCTAATGATGTCAATTTCAGGAAAAAATTCATTTCTAAGAATGAAATCTGGATGGATCAGCTTGGCGTCAAGGATAACAATCAATACAAGAAAAAAGGAATCAAGATATGGGCTAAGGACGACAATACTTTCAGCAATTAGCTGAAGCACTATGTATCCTTTCACATATCCTTTATCTTTTATTATGTCGATTATATGTTGGAATGTTAGGGGATTCGATTCCCCAAAAAGAAAGTTAGATTTAAGCAACTTAATCTAAGTGCATAAACCTAACATTTTAGGTGTATTGGAACATAGAATGGATGATACTACAATTTATGAATTTCATATTAAAAATATTGAAAATTGGAATTTCATTCACAACAATAGCAAAGGAGGATATGGCATGATATTAATATTCTGGAACTCTAGCATATGGGATCTTTCTGATTATTCATTAGACTTTCAGTTTATTCACTATTTTTTCAAAAATAAGGGGCGCGGTAGGCTATTTATTACTTTCATCTATGCCTCTAATAGTGAGAGAATTATACTTGATCTTTGGAATAGTTCGATTAGTTTGAATAATAGTATTGATTCCCCTTTGTTACTACTAGGGGATTTTAATACTATTATTCACTCACATGAAAAAAGAGGGGTTATCCCTCTTCCTTTCAGAAAGATTGAAATACTGAATAATTTCTTGATTAAAACTAGACCATATGAACCTACTTTATATGGTAACAAATTCACCTGGAAATCAGGTGAACTTAGAAACATACACTGTAAGTTAGATAGAGTCCTTATAAATTAATATTTTGAGAACTATTTTAAGAATTTTAAATGTTGTACTCTCCCACAAGCCACAAGTGACCACATTCCCTTGAAAGTTTCTTTAAATTATGATTTTAACACTACTTTTAACTACCCTTTCAGATTTGTCAATGATCGGACTTTTGACAAATCATAAAAAAGAGGTAGTTAAAAGTAGTCTTTCAAATGATTATTATGGTACTGCTCAATACAAATTTAACAAAACTCTGAAAGCTGTCAAAAATAATTTCAAAAAATGGCATACATCTAAGAAAAATATTGAAATCTAAACTATTAGGAATAAGTGTGAAAATCTGTAAAATGGTATAGATGATGATAACTCAGACCCTTCTAAAGTTAATGCATTTTTCAAAGCTCGGGATGAACCTGCCAATTCTCTTCATATTCAAGCTATAAATCTTAGACAAAAGGCCAAGGTTAATTGGCTTACACAAGTTGATGAAACATCAATTTTTTTTAATGCTAAGATGAATGCTAGGAAACATAATAATGATATTGGCAAAATTTTGGACAATAATGGAATTGTTATTAATGATGCTAGATTTATTGAGGAGGGAGCTTTAAAATATTTTACTTCTCTGTATAATACAGATTCTTATAAATCTCTATTCACCGAAATAAATTTTAAGTATACTGTTAATAATAGTTGTCATGAGATTTTTTTAGCCCCTATTAATATTTTGGAGATCAAAAACATTATCTTTATGGCAAATAATGACAAAAGTCCTAGACCGAATGAGTTTGGTGCTAAATTCTATATATTTCATTGGGATGATCTTAAATCTCAATTATTCGTTGTTATCAATGAATTTTCAACACTAGAAAGCTACTAAAAATTCTAAACATACCTTTTTAACTCTTATCCCTAAAGTTAATGTGCCATATGGGTTGGAAGACTTCAGGCCTATTGCATGTTATAACTTTATCAATAAAATAATCTCAAATATTCTCTACAATTGGCTTAAAGTTTTTCTCAAGTTTATTATTTCATAAAATCAAAGTCCTTTCATACCTGGGAGGCTTATTTTTGAAAACACTTTACTTGCTCATGAGATTATTAGGCATTTTAATTCTAAGAACAATAATCACATGTATATTAAAGTTGATCTGCAAAAAGCTTTTGATAAAATTAATAGAAGCTTTATTCTTTATGTCTTGAAAGAATTTGGTTTGATAGTAAATTCTGTAACTTGATTAGAGAATGCATCAATGATGTTATATTCTCCATCCTTATTAATGTATCCCCTAAAGGTTTCTTTCATAGTAATAGGGGTATTAGACAGGGGGATCCATTATCCCTTTATTTATTCACTTTGGTTATGGAATACTTGTGTTTACTTCTTGAAATTGATTTACCCAATGGCAATTTAAAACTTATTAATAGGGTTAAACCTACTATTACCCATTTACTTTTTGATGATGATCTTTTAATTTTTGCTAATGCAGACATCTCTAGTGCTACAACAATTTCTAATATCTTCGGGAAATTGGAGGACTATGCAGGTTTAAAAGTCAGTGAAAGAAAATCTAAGTTATATTTCAGCTCTGGTTGTAAAAATAAAAAAGAGATTCTCAACATTCTTAAATTTAAGGAGGAGAATATACCAGTTAAATACCTTGGACTACCTCTTTGCTCCAATCAGCTAAATGAAACGAACTGCTCAAAATTATATAATTGTATACAAGGTAAATCAGAAGGCTGGTCTACAAGGCTACTCTCTATTGCTTGTAGGGTGGACTTGACACATACTGTCATCACTACTATCATTATGTATTGGCTGCAGACTCGTAACATTCCCATGAAAGCAATACAAAAGATTGAAAGTCAATGTGCAAACTTTATTTGGAAAGGCAAATATCACAAAATAGCTTGGGATAAAGTTTGCAGACCAAAAAAATATGGTCGATTAGGCATTAGAAACATTAGAGACTTGAGTGAAACATGCAAACTATAACTATTCTGGAAATTTTTCAATGGAAATTCACTATAGGCCAGGTGAATAAAGGATAAATATCTCAAAAACAAAAACTTCTGGACTACAAGGGCTGAAAATTACAATTCATTCACTTGGAAAAATATCCTCAATTGTAGAGAAACTGGTTCAAAAATTATTGAAAGAAAATTCAAGGATGGCGAAGAAACCATATTATGGTTTGATCCTTGGATAAATGGAAAATCTCTACTAATTCTTTTGGGTTAGAATAATATGTGCATTCTAGAAGGTAGTAAAGAAAATGTTGATTTCATTATTGAAAATCAGAGTTGGAATACTTCAAAACATCAAGGTGCTAATAATTTTTGATATTTTATTTCTAATAAAAGTATTTCCTCAAATCTTCAGAGTGATGTTTGGGAATGGAAACTTACATCTAAAGGGAACTTCTCCCTTAAAAAACTTGGGAATTTTTAAGAGGTGATGAAGTCGAAGACTATTAGCACAAAATCATTTGGAATAAAGCTAACTGTCCTAAAATGGCTCATTGTTCATACTTTGCTATATTAAGTAAATTGCCCACAAGAGACAGATGTTCAAAATTGAACAAAAATGGTTAAAGCACTTGTTTACTCTATAAAAAAAACTCCTAGAAAAATTGGATCATTTATTTTTTGAATGTTCATTCTCAAGTCATATTGGGAATTTAGCCAAATACACCTTCAATATCAATCATTCTATAAGGATTCAAAACATTAGAGATGCTGCTAATTTCTTTTTGGAAAAATTCAAATCAAATCTAAAGAGTTCAAGATTGCTTAAATTGTCATTACTACTGTTATCTTTCACATATAGAAGGGAAGAAATAGCAGATTACATGACAATAAAGAAAAAAGCGGTTTTCAAATTTGGACTTTAATTTATTCTGACTGTCATATCCTCATTAATAAGCTTAACAAGCATCAACATTAGGATAATTCAGAGAATATGGAAAATACTGATAAAGATAATTTTGGAGTGGAAAGATTCATACTCTGCAAGCAACATAATTTTGAGGAATTGCAGAACATTAATTTATCCAACAATTATATGTTCAAATGCTCTGCATCATGCTACAATGGTTGCAACCAACACTCTGGCTCCCTTCATGGAGGCGCTAGTCAAAACTTGCAATCAAATAATATAAAGGGGAGAAATCATGTTTTTTATGATCAAGTTAGGAACAAAAAAGGTAAAAATACTTGGAAATTTAATTTACCTTTTACAGGGAATGACGAGAACGCCTCCACCAAAGTTCCAGAGGCTTATTACAACCTAGGAGCAAATCCGATTAACCCTCTAGAATTACATGGTCAGAGAATAGAAGAGCATGCTAGCATATACACAAAGGGCACCCTTCTTGGAGATCCAAAAAAAGCTAATCAAGCTAAACATACAAAGGGAAGAATAATGAATATGATGAATAACTATGTTAATTATTCGGAGAACCTAGTAGCTAATTCAAGCTTACCTGAATTTTACATCTTGAAGAGGACCTCCAACAATGTTCCCGATGGTAGTTCTGCTGAAAAGCATGAAGATTGGGGGTTTAAAGACATTGAAGAACAAATATTCGGAAAATATCATTACATCAACAAGCTTAACAACGGGATTTATCATTTATCTTGTTGGAGCAAAGGAGGCAGCAGTTCGTCACTGCATGGAGATACAAACTGCTCAACGTTTGAAGCAGATCCGAAATCTCACAACAATTTCAAGGCGATAGATCGCAATCACTTTGATGAGAGGGATAAACTAACAAGCTGGAAGCCACCGTAATGGATCCACTTCAAGTGTTTTAACCTTAGCAACTGATGTCGGCTAGGTTTTGTGTTTTCTGAGAGACTATAAGAAATTGTGCTTTTGGTTACACTATACACCAATGTTTAAATATATTATGCAGCCTTTTCGTTGATCACAACAAAATCGTTGCATTTTAGTGGTAGATAAGGACTAGTGGGAATTATTTCTCCATTCCCTCTAACCCCGCCATCTAATTTTCACTTTCTCTCCCTACTCTTGTTCTTTAACACCTAGCCCAAAACTTTCATCTCCCTCCAAAACAAGCATACCTATCCTATTGATTTATGACAGCCAAATCATGACTCTTCATCAAACTCATTCTCATTGATTTGCCTTGCACTCAAAGCCACTGGAGTCTCCATCGAGCATTGTCTGTTGACGCTTCCACGAAGAGTCAGAGCAGCCATTCCCGTGCCCTGATTTATTTTCCACTGGACCATGTGAGGTAACAAATGTTAATATGTTTATTGAGCTGTCATTTATAATTTAATTTTCATATGATTTTCCCTAGTTTTATTTCAACTTCAACTTGCTAATTTGGGCATTTTTCTACTTTAAACCATGAATGTAAACTTAGAGGTAGTGCACACGTTTTTATTATGAACAGAATCGGTGTTTTGTTAGTTTATTTTTAATATGAAGAGAAATCGTGAAACCCTGAATTCTTCCCTCTCTGGTTCTGGAAATCACCACTAATTCTTAATTTTTGTTAAATTAGAATGTATTATCCCTGGAATGGTTTTATTTTATATCAATTAAGATGGTTGATTATATCAAATGAGTTTATTTTATTTATTTGCTTTTAGAAACCAGGACAACTGTGCTAATGTATTCTGGCTTCTTCTTCTTATTTATCATAATGTGCTTTTGGTAACTTAGTATCCTTTTCATCATGCAAAATTTTCTTCTAATTGAGCATAATAAATTTCCGAAACTAAAGAAGAAAAATAAAGCAAAACTGAAAATACTCATCTACCATAGTATTTTTAGTAGCATAGTTAATATCAAATATCAGTATGTTCTGTGTACAATTGTACATGGTTTGGCATGATATGAATGTCCAAAACCATTATTTATATTTTACATCCTGTGCCTTTTGTAATAAACTGTAGGAATTTTTTTGGCTACATAAGTTTTCCCTTTGGTGATGTCATGGCTTTCCCCGTCAAAGCAAATATAATCAACCTATTACTATTAGTGTTCCTTTCTGGTGGCCAGCTAGCATAAGCATATGATGTCATACGTTTATATTAAGTTTTAGTTTCATCTTGTTATGGATTTGAATCCTTTTGTGACCTTCTAAAGAGATTTTGTTGCTTCTTTCATTAGGAGGCTTATACTACTAAGGATGAAGTCTGCTTCACATGTAGGCTTACATTTGTGGTCTCTTTTTTCTTTTATGTGTATCAGATGTCTTTACCTGTTATTGTATAGTTGTCGCGATGTAGAATCAGATTGGGTTAAATATTTCATCTGATCCACACAGGTTTAGATCCGAGGTATGCATTATTCATCCATATTTTCCTTCATATGTAGTTGGTTTGGAGTGGGTTAAATATATAAATTGTGTCGAATAAACAAGGTTAGTTAGGTAAATGCTATCTAAATATACAAAATGAAAATCTTAAAAAATTAAAATAATTTATATAATATTCAATTTAGTTTGGCACTGTTCAAAATACACATAAACTTGATCTAGTAAAGCCTGTATCACACATGTGTTCGGCGTTTCACCGCATATAACATAAAAGGCTAGGATCATTTCCTCTTTTGTTTAACATTATTATATAATCCACCTACATTGGTCATAAATTTTTGTTTCAATATTTGTTTTTTTAGTTTTGTCGTATGGATCAAATATTTAAATATAAACATAGGATTAATATCATAAAGCTACAGTTTGTCCTAAATAAAGGAGTTAGTTCATAAATGTTGTGCTTAAACGCTTGTGTTGATTTGAGGAGACAGACAAAACAGTAAATAAAATATTAAAATGAATGGAATGTTTGTTTTAATTCGATTCGATGAATAAAATAGTGAATAGAATGCAAAAATACTGAATAAATTGTACTTTGCTCTTGATAGGCATTACAATTTTATACAGAACCATTTGATCCCATCAAGTCATGGTGCTCATATTAACTGCTGCCTGCAAAGTATGAAACTATCACCAGACCAATGTGAGTCTTCCTATCTCCTTTTTTTAATTAGCATCTCATTTATTTACTCATTTTTCTTAGATGCATTTTTCTTAAAGTTTCGTTTTGTCATGTTTTACCGTTATCTTAAAACATGGAATGATACCATATTAAATTTCTGTTCTCCATGTCCTAAATAACAATTTATGGGACCCTAATGTTCATTTCTTGTATAATTTTATTTCAATTTTCATTCCCGCAACTGTGTAGAAAGTTCGGCCTGGTATTCTCTTTTGTTCTACACGTTTTGTGGTTTAAATTTAATACATGATGATCGCTGGTAAATTCTTATTTTTATAGTGCATTAGTATGATCGTCTGACTTGGAAATCAGCTGAGTGTTTGATATTATATCAAAGTTCATACTTTTGCATCATTTTCGTGTCGGACTTTGTTTGTTTTAACGAAATTTTTGATGCATTTTTTTCTTTAGTGTAGGAGAATGTGATCCATCACAATACATAATGAAGCAATGGTTGATGGTAGTTTCCCCCTTTTTTGGGAAAGTAGTTTCTACAGCGGAACATGCCTTTATTTCTGAAGCGAATTTGGTGATTAATGGGGTGCATAGAGCAGAGGGATATTGCAGGTTGTAAGAGTGAATGATGGAGTTGAAGGAGTGGTGAGATTGCTTTGTGGAGCGAAATGGTCCAGAGTTAGTGTCTGTAGAGCTGTGGGTTTAGGTGTTGTTTTGTTGCATATATATATGTGTGTGTGTGTAGGGAATGAGGAACTTAGAATTGTTAATGAGGATGGTTTGAGGTAGTGATGTGTTTCAGATGGTGTCACGTAAGGTAGGTATAGTTATGGAGATGCTGACCGTGGGTTGGAGTTCATAGTGAATGTTGTGATAGGCTATAGGCAGGTTGTGTGATGGATAGGGAATGGCTGCGTTTGTTGGTAGAAACCTATTTGTCTTGTGAGTTTCGGAAGGAGAAGGAAAACAAAAATAGCAAATAGTAAAATAGAGATCAATTGTGGATGAGCAGTGTTTAGCAAAAACAATATAGGTACGATACAAATATAAAAAACAAAATTGGAACTACAAGGAAATATCATCAGAATCCAATAAGTAAACTTTTTTTACTTAGCCTTTCTTTCTTTTTAGGAGTCAGTCATTATGCTAAGCCCAGTAACTTAAGCGAGAATGATATTTAAAATTAGGTCCAGTAACTTGAGCGAGAATGATTTTATTACAGTGATATTTGCCACCCAAAAATTAAGTCCTGACGTCAAACATTTTGTACATACAACATAAATATGTCCAGTCCATTTTTATGATTTTTTGGCATGACCATACAACATAAATATTTGTTGTTGCACTACTAGATCATTTTTTGTACATGGTTATTGAAAATCAGATTGCAGAATGGTATATTGTATTATAAACCAGAATGATTAAAGTGTGTACATTGTTGGCCTTATATAATGTAACGTTGCCAACGCTTACAACACATATCGATACATATAATACAGCTGGACGATGGGCCTTAAGCCCAACCCAATACCAAGAGTCTGATATATTTGATAGTGTAATAACAGGCGGTTTTATTACCCTCCCTCAATTTTATCTAGAGTTTTCATCTTCTCTCTCCGCCGCCTTCTTCTTCTATCTTCATCTCTTCTCTAAACTTGACGAAGTTTCTCAGTGACAACGGCTTCGTGAGAGCATCAACTTTCTGGAATTAAGCAGGAACGTGGTTAACATCCATCTTTCCAATAGCAGTTTGTTCTCGTACAAAGTATAAGTCGATTTCGATGTGCTTTGTACGAGCATGTTGAATCGGGTTGGCAGAAAACGATACTGTGCTCAAATTATCACACCATACCACCGGTCGCTTACTGGGGAGAAACCCTAGTTCTCTAAGCAATGAATTTATCCATATCACTTTGGCTATGGTGCTCGCTAGAGATCGATATTCCGCCTCAGTGCTAGATCGAGAAATTGTTGACTGCTTCTTCGAGCACCAAGAAATTGGGATGCATCCCATAAATACGCAGTATCCAGAGGTCGATCTGCGGTCATCAGGGTCTGATGCCCAATCCGAATCACTGTAAGCTTGTATATGTAAGTCTTTACTGGTTTTTAGCTTGATGCCGTAATTAATAGTTCCACTTAAATACCGTAGTATTCTTTTCACTGCTATCCAGTGTTTATCAAGTGGTGATTGCATGAATTGGCACACTTTATTCACTCTATAGCTAATGTCCGGTCTTGTGACTGTTAAGTATTGCAACGCACCTACTATGCTCCTGTATTCCTTGACATTTTGAACAGCCTCCCCTTCATGCTTGGATAGCCTTAGATTACTAGTCATGGGAGTTGGCATAGGTTTTGCTTTGTCCATTTTAGCTCTAACAAGTAGCTCAGCAATGTATTTGCTTTGAGACAATGTAATTTCTTCATTGGAATTTTGAATTACTTGTATTCCCAAGAAGTAGTTTAGATCTCCTAAGTCCTTGATAGAGAAAGCTTGGTCCAAATATTGAACTATCTTGTTTACTTCTGCCTGATTACTTCCAGTGATTAAAATATCATCGACATACACAAGTATAAATGTGACGTTAGCTCCATTTCTTTTAATA
The DNA here is from genome assembly GCA_030737875.1 of Allium sativum. Taxonomy (NCBI): domain Eukaryota; kingdom Viridiplantae; phylum Streptophyta; class Magnoliopsida; order Asparagales; family Amaryllidaceae; genus Allium; species Allium sativum. Next base: position 5,341,241 of record CM060926.1, on the reverse strand, counting down.
TGCAGTGAGTTATCTGAATTAGTTGTAGTGAATCCCAGTCTCATGAATGTGCTTTTAAGTTTGTCATACCATACTCTGGATTCTTGTTTTAGCCCATAAATAGCCTTGTTTAACTTGCACACATAATTCATGTTGTGATCAGTCTTATATCCCTCTGGTTGCTCCATATACACATCCTCTTGTAACTCCCCATTTAGAAATGCATTACAAACATCTAGTTGTCTAATACACCAATGTTTGTGTAAGGCAATATAGATGATTATTCTTATTGTAGAATGTTTGACCACTGGGGAAAATGTTTCTTTAAAATCGAAACCATATTCTTGTGTGTATCCCTTGGCCACTAATATGGCTCTGTGTTTCAGTATGCTACCATCTGCTCCTCTTTTTAATCTGTAGGTCCATTTGCATCCTATGATGTTTTTATGTTTTGGAGCAGTCACTAGATTCCATGTTTTGTTTTTGATTAGGGCAATATATTCTTCATTCATAGCATTTCTCCATTCTTGGCATTTTACTGCTTCAGTGTAGTTGATAGGCTCTCTGTCCTTTATGGTGGTAGAGTACACCTTAGGCTTGAATATACCAAGTTTAGCCCTTGTCATCATGTGATGTCTGTTCTGATCATGTGGCTCATCATCACTGCTTGTATCTATTGTGGTGTTGCTGTTCCCATTTCCTGAATCTATGTCAGCACTTTCACTTCCATTAGTGTTGCGGTTAGTGTCACCTTCACCCACAGTAGAGTTGGCTGGACTGTAACTAGATCTGGTACTAGGCACACTTTCTTCATCTTTATCTTTGTCATGCATTTGTTGTTCATTGCTGATTTGCTATTTATTGCTATTCACCACATCTTGTATTAACTCTGGTGGTGCTAGAGTACACCTTTCAGTGTCAATTATTCTCTGGGTAGTTTTAACTCCTTTATCTGCAAAAGGAAATATATGTTCATCAAACACAACATGCCTAGAAATGAATAACCTCCCATTATTGTCTAAGCACTTGTACCCTTTCTGGTTTTCAGTGTAACCAAGAAAAGTACAAGGGCTTGATCTTAAGCTCATTTTAAGCTTGTTATAGGGTCTACGGCAGGGAAAACATAGGCAACCAAAAATTTTTAACTCGGAATAATCTGGTTTTGTATTGTACATCATTTCATATGGGCTTTTGTACTTTAAAACCTTAGTAGGCATTCTGTTAATTAAGTATATTGATGTCACAAAAGCCTCTGACCAAAATTTTAAGGGTACTGAGGATTGTGATATTAATGTAAGCCCGGTCTCAACTATATGCCTATGTTTTCTCTCAACCAGCCCATTTTGTTCTGAGGTATGTGGGCAGGTTATTCTATGTAATATGCCTTTGTTATCAAAGAATTTCTTTAAAGACTTGGATTCACCACCACCATCTGTTTGTATAATCTTGACTCTATAGTTTGTCTGAATTTCAACTAGAGTCACAAACTGTTTTGTCATATTACAAGCATCTGACTTGCTTTTAAGTAGATAAATCCAAGTATATCTAGTAAGTGCATCAACAAAGGAAAGATAATACATGTATCCATGATCTGTTTTTACTGGAGAGGGACCCCACAGATCTGAAGCAATGAGTTCAAGTGGTATGCTATACTTTGTATCAGACCCAGTAAAGGGGAGTTTATGACTCTTGCCAATTTGGCAATGTTTACACATATATTCATCAGGTATAATACTGCAATTAATTCTGTTTTCATTCATAATATGTTTTACAGTTTTAATATTTGGATGCCCCAGTTTACTATGCCACTCATCAAAAGTTTTGTACATGTTATCATTATTAACAATAGTTTCAACATGGCTATCAACAGATTTAACATGTTTGTCAGTAATAGATTCAACATTATAACAATGATTCCCATAGTCACTGCCATGCCTGGACTTCAAATTCTTGAACTTGTACAGCCCCTTATCCAAACTACCCTGTAGTAATATGTTCTTATTCAGTGAATCCCTAATAAGGCAATAGTTTGGGTGAAACTCAAAGTACACGTGGTTGTCATTGGCAAATTGAGACACACTAATTAAGTTTTTCTTAATCTTGGGGACTCTAAGTAAGTTATTTAAATAGAGCTCCCTTTTTCCTTTTATAGAACGACAACCAACATGTGATATACTGATAGTTTCACCATTACCCATAGAAACTGAACACATACCTGAATAGCTTTTGTTTCCCAAATTTAGATTCTGCAGATTATTTGTGACATGATTTGTAGCTCCTGAGTCTAGATACCAGTCATCAAGATTTATATCATCTGATTTGTTAGAATCATCATTGCTTGATCCTTGTGTCTGCATTCTTGAACTTTCTGCACTTGTTCTTTGCTGTCCCATTTGAGTTACATTGACATTTGGTGTCCTTTGATTTTGTTGATTCACATTATATTCAGTGTTAAATCTGAAATAACACCTGCTTGCTATTTGACCAAACTTCTCACAAATTTGGCATTTTGGCCTGTTATTGTTGTTGAATCTGCCTCCTCTGCCTCTTCCTCTTTGGCTAGTGCCTCCTCTGTAGAACTGATTTTCTTGCTTGTTGTTTTGACCAGTATTTCCCTTTTGCTGGCCTTTGTTCCTTGCTGTGGAGGCATAGTTGACAGAGTAATCTGATTGCTTTTTCTGTTCAACTCTTCCTTCATGTGCGAGAAGGGATGAATATGCATATTGTAGATCAGGTACAGTTTTCTGAGAAGCAATAAAAGTAACTATGGACTCATAATCTTCATCTAACCCTCCTGTAATATAGAGCACTTGTTCACTTTCACTGATCATATGTCTAGTAGAATTCAGTTTATCACATAGAGTCTTCACTTTTGTTAGATATTCATTCATGGGCATCTCATCTTTCTTTATGCATTGTAACTGCCTTCTGTATAACATGGATCTTGCTGCTGATTGGGCACCGAATGTTTGCTCAATTGTACTCCAAATAGCGTATGATGTATTGCATCCAATCACACGTGGTAGAATGCTTGCACTTATTGATGATATTAACCATGACACAAGGATAATATCTTGCTTCTGAAAGTTTAAGTAATCTTCATTATTAACAAGATTCCCATCTTTATCATGAATCATTGCAGGTGGGATTATTACTGTCCCTTTGATGAAATCAAGAAGTCCATATCCTTTCAATGCCACTTCAACTTGAAATTTCCAAAGCATGTAATTGTCATCATCTAATGGGATGGTAATTATATGGGTTTTGGGCTTTATCAATTGGAAGCTTGGTGATGGAGGAACAATTGGTAGATTGGTGCCTGAATTAGCTGAGTTGAGCGCTTGATTTGATCCAGCCATGTTATGAATCAAGAAACACTTTCTTGGATGATGGGTATAGTACTTGGACGGTGAAATCACTATTAAGTGATTTTGCAACCAGTAAAAGGTAAAATGTGGTGAGAGTTTCAGAAAAGCGAGATACTGGATGGCAATATCACCAGAGATGGTGATTTCTGCAACCAGATCTCGTTCCAAAGGAGGACTGTAACGTCTGATGGCTGAAATTGCAGCCAAGATTGTAGAAAGTGATGAAATTTTTCTGATTCTACCTTTTGGTGAGGCAGTTCTGATCTCCAGTGATGATAGATGTCTGAGGAGAACAACCTGAGTGAACTTTCTTTCAATTTTAATCAATCAAATTTGTATTTTGTAAATTTTTTGTTTTATGCCGTTAGGCTTTGATGCTCTGATACCATATTGAAAATCAGATTGCAGAATGGTATATTGTATTGTAAACCAGAATAATTAAAGTGTGTACATTGTTGGCCTTATATAATGTAACGTTGCCAACGCTTACAACACAGATCGATACATATAATACAGCTGGACGATGGGCATTAAGCCCAGCCCAATACCAAGAGTCTGATATATTTGATAATGTAATAACAGGCGGTTTTATTAATGGTCAACAAACAATATCTTATTCTTAATAAAAAACAATAATTGCACAGTATCTTTTGTAATAATTTTAGGTAAGTATATGAATAAAATCTGTACTGTCTAGTTGGTTATTTACTGCAGTAGGAGTACCTATTGTCTGTTTACATGATAGTTTCAATCTTTTAAGGTTTAGTTTTATGATTGATGCCTTTTAATGATTTAAATTAATTCATATAGTATTTTGGTGTTCTACAAACAATTATGTCTTATGATATGTCACTAAGCATCTTTGTAGTTGAAAAATAAAAAGCATAAAAGACAGGGGTGTTAGTAGTTTATGTAGTATTTTGATGCTTTTTAATGATTGATACGTATTACCTATTCTTATTGTTCATTGAATTATGTACACTGAAAACTAATAAGCATACAAGACAGGGGTGTTAGTAGTTTACGTTGGGCTCTCACATCCAATATTTTTCTTCTTTGCTTAGTTCTTTTACTTGAATCCAGAGATGCTAACATTGATCTGAAACAATACTTATACTGCTAATTATTGCGCTGATCGTACTTTATATAGCTTAACCAAGTTTTGTCATTGACTCCGGTGAATGATGTTTTTTGGACTTACATTGTAATTCTAGTTGTTTTTGGATGTAATCAATATTCTTATTTCTAGTACAGTAAACAACATTCTCATATATTTTTTTGGCTTTTTTACATACATTCATTTGTTGGATGCTGCACCCCTTTCCCTTAGACTCGAGACAATACGTGGAACGATGACCAAAATCATCCCGAGAGACATTTATTCCCACCATGAAATTATTTCAATGGCAAAATGTGCATATTCACTATTATAATTATTCATATCAATGAATAATTTATTTCAGCTTTAAGCAATTTACACTAGCTTTATACACCGTTTACTTTATAGATTTGCTTCCTCATGCAATTATTCATGAATTTTATATATTATTATAGTAAAATTTGGCTTCCCAACTGACTTTCTTTTCTATACATCACATGAATTCATATCCAATATGTTATATTATTTTTATTATACATGTGCTTTGATTTAGTAGGTCAGATCCTATTATAAAACTGAATTTGCATGTAGATTGCCAATTTTATGTTGTGAATCATGTTGAACACCCTATTGTTTCTTTAATGCCTATGATACTATATAGTCATTGATAAAATTAATCTAGCTATGCAAAAACTTCTATTATTTTTTCATGACAAAGAACACATTATGGGCTATCATTGACATGCTGGTGGGTTGGTTTGTATTTGGTTGGGATATAATTGTGTAATGCTCTATATAAGTACATTTCATCTTATGAATGTATTTGGTCTCTCTGGATTTTGGGTTCTAATATGCTATAGATATTAAATCACCCTGAGCTAGATATTTCGAAAGTTCAAAACAATTAGTAGTCATTCTAGTGCTGATAAATTTCTTATATCATGCATTGAATTGCACGGATATCTGACTTTTGCATACCAACGAGTATGAGATTTGGGATTAGAGGATTACGTCCTGTATTTTTATACATGTAAGCCACTTTGGTTTATTATTGTGACACCCCACGTCCATTAATGTCACTTACAAAGGGAATGCATTAAGTTTCGTGAAGCGTTTAGGTAAACAGACACAGAATACTACAAGACAGATATAAAAAATTTTGCACGAGAAATAAACAACTTTATTAATCAACAAAATACCGTGGTCCAAAGCATCATTTGTCTGAAATATAAAAAACCCATTACAACATAAAAACCACTGTCTTGTACTTCAGAAATATCAGAGTACATAAAAGAAAGAAAATTTCCCAATAACAAAATATAGCCATTGCAACGAGAATAGGAGCTTGATCCATACATATCAGCAGCTCCAGCAATCAAGCAAAATCACGTTCAAGCCTGAGTGTTTCCTCCCTGAGAACCTGAAGGGGGGAACGGAAGAGAGAAGGAAAAACAAAATGGGTCAGACATAAAGTCCGGCGAGTCTAGTAACTTTTAGCTAGTAAATAAATAAAGGTAATCATGACAGGCATAAAGTGGATAAGAGAGGTACCTATACAAATGGAAGGTGCGACAAGGTAGACAAGGTAAAGTGTATACATGCTTCACTTTTGGCTACTCTACACTATTACTAGTACAATTCAAAATGAGATGATCCCTTCTACTATAAGTTGGTAGACTTAGGGCATACATCCCAGCGTACCCTAACCACTACCCTAATTGATCGGCTCCCTATTTTGTAGATACCCTATGTTGGTCCCACAGTAGGGGTATCACTTCCCTAAAGTGGCAATCCAAGAGGTGCTCAGTCATATATACTTGGTGCTATGGTCGTCTTGTCCCCCTCTGACCGGCCCATGCACGCACATGTCCCCTGTTGGTTTGCGCCATCTACACCACCCGTCGCGTCTTAGATCCCTTATAATCAATCAGTAAGTATGCCCCTTCTCCGCCTAGTACGAAGTTCCCTACTATGATAACGAATACGGGCTACTGACTGAAATGGGTCCCACACAGTATGATACAAGCTCTCCCCTTTTGTCTTGTATCCCCACTAGGTTTTCCACTGACTACGTATAACCTAAAAGGGTTATCTTTAATTACATAGCCCTACATCAGATATGCTTACCCAAAAAGGGTGATCTTTAGTTACATAACTTTACCAGGTTACTAGGTTTTCCAATGACTATGTACACCCTAAAGGGTGATCTTTAATTACATTGCTTTACCGGGTTAAGTTTGTGGGCCTATATATATATATATATATATATATATATATATATATATATATATATATTACCCATCCCCTTCAGTTATACTTAACCCACCCACTACCCAATCCATTTTACTTAACCCTAACTTATGTTCATAATCATACAGTTCTTATGGATTAAATTATGTTAAGTAGTCCTTTCTCATTACCAGTTGGTTGTATTGGGCTAGACCTCCCACATTAGGCCTACAACGTGTGGATGCTGGATATGCCGGTCGGGTCCGGGAAGTCTTATTCCACAGTTTGGCCTGGCCACGTGTCTTAGCCCGAGTCATATTTACACACTTAGAACTCTCACATTAGGTTCAACATTAGTGGCTGTTGGATATGCCGGTCGGGTCCGGGCAGACTTCCGCCACTAATGTAACCTAACCTCGTGTCATAACTGTTAATATAATTCCTAATTATAGTTGCTAAACATTACATTTATTAATTAATTTACCAATTAATTAATCTTACCTTTTTGGGTGTTACTGCCCATTCTATCAATAATTTGAATTACTAGTCCAAAAATGTTTATTCCCCAATTATGCCAATATTTACTTTTTTCATTCGTTTATAACTAACGTCCTCACAAAATTGATGGCATGCCTAGGCTAAATAATTAGCCAAGCCATAAGCGATGAAAAGGAAATCTGTTAGGGATGTAACACAAGTGATCATTGAATATGATTTGGCATAACATAGATTAATGTAGTCATAAGGTTGTCATATGAACTTGTGACAATTTCTGTGGTGTCAAAGTTAACAAAATGAGATCTAAACTAATCATTTAAATATCCAGCAATTCAGATCTAGCATAGTAAGGGTGACACAGTAGAATGTTTAAATCTAAGGACAAATTCACATGTCCAATTTTATAACATATCCAAATTTATCACAATATGACAGGTGTAAGGTGATTTACATAAATAACCAGATCTAATCAATGTCATAACTTGTCCAAATTAACATATTCACCTTTTCCATAATACAATTACGAGTCAAGATCTACATAGGCAACATCATAGAATAACTGTTGTTATTTCAGATCTACATAGTTTAAGATTTAATACTAGCATAGATTCATACTTTACAACATATCCAATTCATTGTCTTTCACGATTCACTGTCATTTATTTAAACCTAAAAGTGACTAGAAACTCACAACGTTAGGTTTAGAAAATCGAGAGAGAATAGATTTGAATTCTGAATTTGATTAGCTAAACTGTTGTTATAGGACTTGATTCTGTTTCAGTTTGCAACCTGACAACATATGGCTCCCAAGATCTCCAATGAAGAAAACATGAGAATATGGGACCATATTTATAGCCTAGAGCCAATGAATCAGACCTGGAATCAAGTCTAGGTACGTAAAATGAATTCTGCCCAGATCTGCCCGGAGGGGTCGACACCCCTGTCGACACCCCTGTCGACCCCCCTAAGGGGGGTCGACACCCATGTGACACCCCATGGGGGAGGGGTAGACACCCACGAGCGGAAATTTTCCCGCTCGGCCCGCTTTGGTTGGATTTTGATTTTTGAACTATTTTGAAGGTTTAGGAATTATTATATATATATGTTCTTCCTTATGCGTATACAAGCTTCGAAGGCTTATAAGTTCACCATATCGGATTTACGCAAACCAGACTCTGTCCTAAGCAGAATTCCGAGATGAATGCAATGACACAGCCTGTTTCCCATAATTCTTCTTCAAAAATTAAGTATTCTTTAATCTGTTAATTTTAATATTTTAAAATTAAGGGGTGTTACATTCTCCCCTCCTTAAATGATTTCATCCCCGAAATCTTCAAGTTAAGAAGAACGTATCCTACCATCCATCATCAATCTACTCATCCATCATCCACAAGCATCCATTGTCCTTAAAAGATTTCTAATGCTTATATGAGTATATGAAGAGGTGTGTGTATATGTCCCAATACTAACGCGAAAACTAGGCGGTCTACTGGTCCAGTTGACCTCCTTAATGCGATGTATGGATTTATGATTAGTGCCATGAATCCAATATGCATGCAAATAATCTTATTATAACATGTAAGTTCTGTATGTGTGCACGTTCATTCGTCCAAGTGCAACATCCATATGCTAACTCATCCATTTTCATCTGTAAAAGAAAAAGAAAATGCATACGCATCAATATGCAGTATGAGAGAGTGATTTAGCCGATCTAGTGCCTAATGCGTGTGTATATGCGTCCACAGGCAACCACTAGCAAACACTTGCATCCATCAAGCATAACATGTTTCAAACACATGTTTTCATCCATAGGAATCCTATCTAAAGGTCGAAAACACTAGGGATAAGATATGCTCGATTGACAAAAATAGGCACAGATAAAGTTTTGGAAAAAGGAGTTAAGAACATACCCTCAAAAAGGAAAGGGTATGAAGCACGAATTCTATCTTCGGTTTCCCAAGTTGCGTCTTCTGGGTTGTCTCCCCATTAAACCTTTACCAACTTGATTTGTTTGTTGCGCAGCTTCTTAACTTCCAATCCAAGAATACGGGTAGGGACTCGTCTAACTATCGCCTCCCGTTCCACCTCCACTTTTTCCAACATACTCGTCTCAATGACTTCTGCAGTGTCATGCAGGCACTTCCGCAGATGAGAAACATGAAAACCATTATGAATACCAGACAAATTCTCTGGGAGTTTTACTTTATAGGCCATTTGGCCAATTCTCTCGATTATGGGAAAGGGTCCCACAAATCTAGGTGCCAACTTCCCTACTGAACTGAAGCTGGCCACATTTCTCGGAGGTGATACTTTGATGAAAACTAAGTCTCCCGCTTCAAACTTGATGTCAGTTCTCCTCTTGTCTGCATAGGACTTCTGCCTATCTTGAGATGTTTTCATTCGTCGTCAAATAAGGTCAATCTTCTTAGACGTCTCCCTAACCATATCAAGCCAAAGTAACAATCTTTCTGTAGATTCCCACCAATAAGTTGGAAACCTATAGGGTTGACCGTACAATGCTTCGAAGGGTGCCATACCGATGTTGGCTTGATAGCTATTATTATAGGCAAACTCTACTAAGGGAAGGTGCTCTTCCCAAGTCCCTCCGAAGTCTAGGATGCACGGCCTCAGAAGATCTTCTAGAATTCTGTTCACCCTCTCCGTCTGGCCATCGGTCTAAGGATGATAAGCGGTGCTCAAACACAACTGTGTACCCAATGCTTCTTGCAAACTCCTCCAAAATTCGCTGGTAAAGATGGGGTCACGATCGCTCATGATGCTGGAAGGAACTCCGTGGAGACGAACTATCTAACGAACATAAATTGTTGCCAACCATGGTGTCATCCTTTTAATTTTTAACTAGAATAAAGTGAGCACTCTTAGTGAGTCTGTCCACTATCACCCAAATACTGGTATTACCTTTCTTCGATCTAGGCAAACCATTTATGAAATCCATAGAGACGCTCTCCCATTTCCACTGCGGGACCTCCAACGGATGAAGTAATCCACCAGGCTACTTGTGCTTAGCCTTGACTTTCTAGCAAGCTAAACATTGAGAAACAAATTCAGCCGCATCCCTCTTCATCCCAACCCAAAAGAAAACCTTCTTCATGTCTCTATACATGTTGCCACCGCCTGGATGTATGGTCATCTTGAAATGTTGGGCTTCTTGTAGGACTGCCTTTATTAAGCTTCCAGTTTGAGGAACACAAAGCCTTCCGTCTTGTCGCAACCACCCCTTTTCATATATGGCATATCCACCGAGCTGACTAGAAGTCTCCCCACTTCTGAGCTTATCCATGATGTCTAGAATCTGTGGGTCACCTTGTTGCGAAGCTCCTATCTGCTCCACAAGAGTTGGTCGTATCTCCAAGGATGCAAATAAATCAAGCAAAGCTTCAATGGAGGGTCTAAAATCAAAAGCTGATATGAACTTCAAGTTCTTTCTTTCTACAAACAGAGGACTCAGGGCTACCCTCTGCCAACTTGGTGCATCTGCCACAACATTATCCTTGCCGGGGATATAAGCATTCTCGAAATCATATGAAGATAAGAACTTCATCCACTGATGTTGCCTTAAGTTGAGATCCTTCTGTGAGAATACATACTTGAGAGATTTATGGTCGGTGTACAGCTCGAACCTTTCTCCAAGCAAATAATGACGCCATGTCTTTAACGCGGATACTATGGCTGTAACACCCCGTATTTTCTGTGAACTTAAGAATAACAAATCTAAATGTAATTAGAATATAAAATAAGAATCAGGTAAAGCCGGTTGCGCCATTGCGTTCATCTCGAAATTCTGCTTGAAAACGAGTCCGAGTTTGCGAGAATCAGAGTCCGTATGACCAAGTTATGGCCCTCCAAAGTTTCAGGAATTTTCAGAGTTCAAAACAGCTCGAATTCGAATTCAAATTTCAAATTCAAAACCCAGAACAGACTGGGCGGGAAATTTCCCGCCCAGTACCCAAGTCGACGGGGCAGTCGAACCCCCCCCCCCCCCCACGACCAAGTCGACTGGGTAGTCGACCTGGGGGTCGACCTGGTCCCCGAACCTGGTTTTGGGCCTGGGTGCATTCTTATGTATCTGGTCTCGTTTTCTGCCTAGATTCGTCTACCTAAACCTATTTAAACAGCCCCAAACCTAGCCTTCTCTACACATAATTCTATTCTGCTTCTACTCTGCCTCTATTCTAAATAAAAATAAAAATGGCGTAGCTACTCAACTGGAATCAAAACTAGTAGCTAATCAACATCAACCTAAGCAACTCAATTAAAGCTTGAAACTTCAACAACGGTTAAAGAAGATCAACTAACGTCGCTACAACTATCTTTCTTTTAGAATCCAATCAAGGAAAGTACAGTTATTTTCCGCTATAAACTGTAATCATAATTGTGATATGATTGTAAATCTGAATTTGAGATTGTGTATGTTCTGTTCTGATCTATTTTATTCTGTATCTCTTCTTCTTTCCTGTTCTATAGCCAGGCTACTACGAGACTGCGCCAATCTCCTAAGAGATTAATGCACGAACACTAAAATGTTTGGGAAAAATAATGAATGTGGCATAATTGGACATGGCTAATCTGTGAATGATTTAAGAAAAAGGACATAGGTTGTAAACTAGATTTAGATCTATGCATATTCTGTGAATTAGAAGAAGAGGAACCATGGTATGTTAACATGTGACTTGAGACATTGGACATAACGCATATTTTGAATTAAGATATGTTATAACTAGATTGTTGGGCATATTGTTTATATAACAATTCATGATTTGAAAGAGAATATAACTTAGGTATGAAGATCTATATTAAGATTTGATAACTATCAAATGTGAATAACACCTAAGTAGGAGATTTTTGAATATATGACATGCATTGAAATCGATGGCTATATTTGGTATAATTTATATGTGAATCTTTTGTACTAGGCAAGTTGAACTAAATTGGGACATGTAAATTATGACCATAATCTGTGACATGTAAATTCAATGCAAACGTGGGGTATATGATCTTAGTGTGAATCATGACAACTATTTAGGCATGCAAACTTAGGCCAAATTTATAATTAGGCAAGATATGTTTGTGAAACTTTAAGGAATGATTAAATCTGTTATAATTGCCTAATTTGCTAGTTCTGCTATATTTTCCTAATCCGCTAGTTCTGTTATATTGCTTAATCTGCTAGTTCTGCTCTACTGCCTAGTCTGCTAGATCTGTTCATCTGCCAAATCTGTCATCTGCTAAGTCTGCTGAAAATGCCAAATCTGTTATATGCTAAGTCTGCTAAATTACTTAATCTGCTAAATCCGTTAAGTTGCCTAATCTGCGAAATCTGTTATCTGCTATATCTGTTGAGTAGATATATTTAGTCTGTTATTGACATAATCTGAATTGGCTATAGTTATGAATAATTGACATGTATATTAGGCGTGGGCAAAAATGGTAAATTATTAATTAATTGGCCGCAAAGATAAACATGGCTAACTCGAGGTTAGAATGAGTTTGCGGCGTAATTCTGCCCGGAACCGCCCGGCACATCCAGTGGCCGCAAACAATAGGTTTTAATGTGAGAAGTTAGTCATAACGTGCTTGAAACCCGAGGTTAGACTCAGTTTGTGGCAGAAACCTGCCCGAAACCAACCGGCCTAACCAGTAGCCACAAACTGTCAGTCTAATGTGAGAGGTCTGGGCATTAATATTTAATTAATGAAAATCTGGGATAAATATGATGTCTAAAACGCGTTGGGTGGATAGGGTTAAACCAACTAGACTGATGAAATTAATAAACCCGTTTCATGAATCTGTAGGCCCAATACAAAGTTAGACACTCTGTAAGTCTGTTAATCTGTAATCGGTTAATATGTAAGTCTGTTAATCTGTAACCAGTTAATCTGTAAGTCTGTTAAATCTGTATATCTGATCCGTTAGTCTGAAACTTGTCTGCTCTGTGAACTAGTTGACCTGAACTCTGTATGTCTGAACTTTTAAACAAGTTAATCTGAGATCTGTTAGTCTGGGGGCACAAGGTTAGGAGGGGAAATACTTGTGTCATCTGTTGTTTGGGACCCATATTAGTTAGTAACCCTTTCTGGTACCAAAACTTTGACCAACAGTAGGTAGGGTCCGAGCACGCTTACTGAACTAATTATAAGCGGTTCATTCTGATAATGGCAAAGGGTGTTGATGGTGCGTTGGTGTTGATGGTGCATTCCAACTGGGTCATGTGCGTGCATGGATCCCAGTCTGCCTCTGAGGATGTAAGATGCCGTGACATCTGTAAATAGGTCTGTGCCAATTGGTTGTCACTTTAGGGAGTGATACACCCTACTATGGGGCCGACACAGGGTATTTATGTATTAGGGAGCCGATCGTTTGGGGTAGGGTTTTGGGGTACACTAAGTTCTGTCTGTTTCTGTTGGTACCGTCTGTTTCTGTTGGGTGGCAACACCCATCTGTTTCTGCGTGGTACCGTCTATTCAGGTGGTAAAGGCCCAATTACTAGTGTACACCTAATTCTACATTCTGTTTCCGTAGGGATTAATCTGACTGTTTCTGTTCGGGTGGTAAAGGCCCATTATTAATATTCTGTTTCTGTTCGGGTGGTAAAGGCCCATTATCAGCATTCTGCTTCTGTCTGTTTCTGTTCGGGTGGTAAAGGCCCATTATTAGCTTTCTGTTTCGATGGAAATTATTTTGTTCCTGTTTTTGCTTCAGTTTTGATATTAGGGTGATACCTAATCCTGTTATATTAGTATTAGTGCAGAGAAGTGTAAAGAAATAGCTTATGTCATTCTGTTCTTCTATAATATCCGCTACACCTGTTACTGTTATCTCTCATCCAGTTTTATTTTCATGTCATGTTATTATTATCTGTTCATAACTAAAAATCACTGGACTTGCCAGACTTTTTGTCTGACCCTTGTTGTTTCGCCTCCTTTCTTCCGTTTCCCCCCAGGTTTTGTAGAAGGGAGTAATCTAGCTTGATCCGGATTTCTTCCGCTTGAAGTGCTTAAAGTATGGCTTGTCTTCTTCTGTGGGGATTATGATTTTAAACTATGCATTCTGAAGGCTTTTGTACAAGACTGATATTTTGTACTTGAATTCTGATATTGTGATTTGAAAGGATGTAATCAAGCTTATTTCAGTTTTTGTTGTAATAAAGTTATAAAATTTTCAAGTATTGTTTTATCTGTCTTGTAAGTTTCTGTTCTATTTACTAAAATGCTTCACCAAAGTTAAGGCATTCCCTTTGTGAGTGACCTTAACGGAGGTGGGGTGTTACACTTGGTATCAGAGCCGAAGATTACCAGATTGTGTAAAGTTTTTGAAAACTATTTTCAAAAAGGTTTTGAAAGGAAGTATTTTCAAAAATAAAGCTTATTTTGAAAAACATAATCCCCAAGAGCCATATACCTTTGCTTCAGTCCTTTTTGTAATTGAATCCTTCCTTTTTCGTTTCAGCATGTCTGAAGCATCTGAGATACCAGAGGGTGTTCATGTACCCATTTGGTTTCGTCAATATCTTGAGGCTAGGACCACCGCCGTAGGTCCAGCAAATGATCCCCTCCTCGTGCAATTTCTTTCTCAAAGATCTGTAGAGATTTTAGGGCCATGGGTGGGAAGGATTTCAAGGGAACTGAATCATTCGTAGAAGCGAGGAACTGGCTCAAAGAAACTGAGGATCTATTCGTTATCTTCGAGGTGGACGATAGGCAGAAGGTACAGTTGGCGATATGGCTGCTCAAAGACGAAGCTTCCTATTGGTGGGAAGTCACTAATGCCGAGAGGCCAGTTGAAACATGGATGGATTTCAGAACAAGGTTTGAGACAAAATTCCTCTCGCAAGCTGAACGAAGTCTACAACTGGAAAAGTTCTTATCTCTTAAGCAAGGAAGTATGACGGTCAAGGAATACGTCAACCAGTTCAACCAACTGGCTAGGTTCGGATTGGATTTAGTCAACACTCAGCATAAAAAGGCTCTCCGCTTTGTTAAAGGATTGAACGAGCCACTGCACAGCCTAGCCATGACCCATGTACCCATGGGAGCGACTTACGAGAAATTGGTGGACATGGCACTACTGCACGAGGAAGACAAGGGCCCGAAAGAGACAAAGAAGGAAGAACCACAAAATAAGAAAGCATGGCCCAAAAAGGAAACACAAAAGAAGGGTGAAAAGTCTGAAGATAAGAAGGGGAAAAAGTGCTTTACTTGTGGAAGCTCGACTCATCTGAACAAGGATTGCAGAAAAAGGAAGGGCACTTGCTTCAACTGTGGTGAGATGGGACACTTCACTAGGGACTGCCCGAAGAAACGAGGGCAAGGGCAGAGGGCAGAACCCACTTCTGGAGGACAGGCAAATGCTTAAGGGACTGGTAGATAGGGTAGAAATAAGAAAAATTTAAGTAGAAGGTTTAATTTTCTTATCTGATTGTTGAGTTAAAACTCTTTCTGATTCTGGCATTTTGATTCTGTAATCGATACTCTGCACTTTAATACTAGTATTGTTTCTGATTCCGCTGTAGACCCAAATCCATAAGGGTTATGACTCATCTGTTTGTGATTGGGGTTTGAGAGATATTCGTGTTAGGCGTCAAGTAGGACACATACATTTTGGGATTTTTCATGCTTAGTTTCCTAAGAATCATTCGGTAATCTGATCTATACCAGTAATCTGTAAATATCTGAATATTTCTGATAAGGTTAAGATTTCCAGTTTTGACATTATCTAAAGAGGGTAATCCTCTGGGGGTCAATCTGATGTTAGTTTCGGTCTTCGGGGCCGATACTTAGGACCCATGTCTAATGGGAACCAAGTTTTTGTTTTATCTGTACTCGCTTCCATCATTCGACTGTATCCTATCGATCGAATCTTCAAACTTTAGGTAGAAACTAATGGGTGTAAACATGTGTTTGAGACATGTTATGTTTGATGGTTGCAAGTGGATGCAAGTGGTTGCTAGTGGTTGCTCGTGGATGCATATACACACACTAGGCACTAGATCGGCTCGAAAACACTCTCATACTGCATATAGATGTGTGAGCATTTTCAATTTTTCTGGATGCAAAATGATTGACTCAGCACATGGATGTTGCATATGACTGAATGGTTGTGCACTCATATAGAAATGATATGTATCGAGTAGGAAAATTGCATACATGTTGGACTCATGGCACTGGCATAATACGCATTAAGGAGGTCAACTGAATCAGTGGACCTCCTGATCTTTGCATTAGATAAGGAACATATACACACACTTTTGCATATGTTCATACAACATTAGAAGTTTCTAAGGACAATGGACGCCGGTGATTAATGATTGAGTAGATGGATGTTGGATGGTAGGACACATTCTTCTTAACTTGAAGATTTCAGGGACGAAATCCTTTAAGGAGGGGAGAATGTAACACCCCGTATTTTCTATGAACTTAAGAATTACAAATCTAAGTGTAATTAGAATATAAAATAAGAATCAAGGAAAGCAGGTTGCGCCAATGTGTTCATCTCGAAATTCTACTTGAAAACGAGTCCGAGTTTGCGAGAATCGGAGTCCGTATGACCAAGTTATGGCCCTCCAAAGTTTTAGGAATTTTCAGAGTTCAAAACAGCTCGAATTAGAATTCAAATTTCGAATTCAAAACCCATAACAGACTGGGCGGGAAATTTCCCGCCCAATACCCAGATCGATTTGGGAGTCGACCCCCCCCCCCCCCGACCAGGTCGACTGGGCAGTCGACCTGGTCCCCGAACCTGGTTTTGGGCCTTGGTGCATTCTTATGTATCTGGTCTCGTTTTCTGCCTAGATTCGTCTGCCTAAACCTGTTTAAACAGCCCCAAACCTAGCCTTCTCTACACATAATTCTATTCTGCTTCTACTCTGCCTCTGTTCTAAATAAAAATAAAAATGGTGTCGCTACTCTGCTGGAATCAAAACTAGAAGTTAATCAACATCAACCTAAGCAACTCAATTCAAGCTTGAAACTTCAACAACGGTTAAAGAAGATCAACTAACATCGCTACAACTATCTTTATTTTATAATCCAATCAAGGCAAGTACAGTTATTTTTTGCTATAAACTGTAATCATAATTGTGACATGATTGTAAATCTGAATTTGAGAATGTGTATGTTCTGTTCTGATTTATTTTATTCTGTATCTCTTCTGCTTTCTGTTCTATAGTTAGGCTACTATGAGCCTGCGCCAATCTCCTAAGAGATTAACGCACGAACGGTAAAATGTTTGGGACAAATAATGAATGTGGCATAATTGGACATGGCTAATCTGTGACTGATTTAAGAAAAAGGACATAGGTTGTAAACTAGATTTAGATCTATGCATATTCTGTGAATTGGAAGAAGAGGAACCATGGTATGTTAACATGTGACTTGAGACATTGGACTTAACGCATATTTTGAATTAAGATCTGTTATAACTAGATTGTTGGGCATATTGTTTATATAACAATTCATGATTTGAAAGGGAATGTGACTTAGGTGTGAAGATCTATATTAAGATTTGATAACTATCAAATGTGAATAACACCTAAGTAGGAGATTTTTGAATATATGACATGCTTTGAAATCGATGACTATATTTGGTATAATTTATATGTGAATCTTTTGTACTAGGCAAGTTGAACTAAATTGGGACATGTAAATTATGACTATAATCTGTGACATGTAAATTCAATGCAAACGTGGGGTACATGATCATAGTGTGAATCATGACAACTATTTAGGCATGCAAACTTAGGCCAAATTTATAATTAGGCAAGAATTGTTTGTGAAACTTTAAGGAATGATTAAATCTGTTATAATTGCCTAATTTGCTAGTTCTGCTATATTTGCCTAATCTGCTAGTTCTGTTATATTGCTTAATCTGCTAGTTCTACTGTACTGCCTAGTCTGCTAGATCTGTTCATCTGCTAAATCTGTCATCTGCTAAGTCTGCTGAAAATGCCAAATATGTTATATGCTAAATCTGCTAAATTACTTAATCTGCTAAATCCGTTAAGTCGCCTAATCTGTGAAATCTGTTATATGCTATATCTGTTGAGTAGATATATTTAGTCTGTTATTGACATAATCTGAATTGGCTATAGTTATGAATAATTGACATGTATATTATGGTAAATTATTAATTAATTGGCGGCAAAGATAAACATGGCTTACTCGAGGTTAGAATGAGTTTGCGGCGTAATTCTGCCCGGAACCGCCCGGCACATCCAGTGGCCACAAACAATAGGTTTTAATGTGAGAAGTTAGTCATAACGTGCTTGAAACCCGAGGTTAGACTTAGTTTATGGCAGAAACCTTCCCGGAACCAACCGACCTAACCAGTAGCCACAAACTGTCAGTCTAATGTGAGAGGTCTGGGCATTAATATTTAATTAATGAAAATCTGGGATAAATATGATGTCCAAAATGTGTTGGGTGGATAGGGTTAAACCAACTAGACTGATGAAATTAATAAACCCGTTTCATGAATCTGTAGGCCCAATACAAAGTTAGACAATCTGTAAGTCTGTTAATCTGTAATAGGTTAATTTTTAAGTCTGTTAATCTGTAACTGGTTAATCTGTAATTCTGTTAAATCTGTATATCTGATCTGTTAGTCTGAAACTTGTCTGCTCTGTGAACTAGTTGACCTGAACTCTGTATGTCTGAACTTGTAAACAAGTTAAGCTGAAATCTGTTAGTATGGGGTCACAAGGTTAGGAGGGGAAATACTTGTGTCATCTGTTGTTTGGGACCCATATTAGTCATTAACCCTTTCTGGTATCAAAACTTTGACCCGACAGTAGGTAGGGTCCGGGCACGCTTACTGAACTAATTATAAGCGGTTCATTCTGATAATGGCGAAGGGTGTTGATGGTGCGTTCCAACTGGGTCATGTGCATGCATGGATCCTAGTCTGCCTCTGAGGATGTAAGACGTCGTGACATCTGTAAATAGGTCTGTAACAATTGGTTGTCACTTTAGGGAGTGATACACCCTACCGTGGGGCCGACACAGGGTATTTATTTATTAGGGAGCCGATCGCTTGGTGTAGGATTTTAGGGTACACTAAGTTCTGTCTGTTTCTGTTGGTACCATCTGTTTCTGTTGGGTGGCAACACCCGTCTGTTTCTGCGTGGTACCGTTTGTTCGGGTGGTAAAGGACCAATTACTAGTGTACACCTAATTCTACATTCTGTTTCCGTAAGGATTAATCTGACTGTTTCTGTTCGTGTGGTAAAGGCCCATTATTAATATTCTGTTTCTGTCTGTTTCTGTTCGGGTGGTAAAGGCCCATTATCAGCATTCTGCTTCTGTCTATTTCTGTTCGGGTGGTAAAGGCCCATTATTAGGTTTTTGTTTCTGTGGAAATTATTTTGTTCCAGTTTCTGCTTCAGTTTAGACATTAGGGTGACATCTAATCCTGTTATACTAGTATTAGTGCAGAGAAGTGTAAAGAAATAGCTTATGTCATTCTGTTCTTCTGTAATATCCGCTACACCTGTTACTGTTATCTCTCATCCAGTTTTATTTTCATGTCATGTTATTATTATCTGTTCATAACTGAAAATCACTGGACTTGCCAGACTTTTTGTCTGACCGTTGTTGTTTCGCCTCCTTTCTTCCGTTCCCCTCCCCCCAAGGTTTTGTAGAAGGGAGTGCTCTAGCTTGATCCAGATTTCTTCCGCTTGAAGTGCTTAAAGTATGGCTTGTCTTCTTCTGTGGGGATTATGATTTTAAACTATGCATTCTGAAGGCTTTTGTACAAGACTGATATTTTGTACTTGAATTCTGATATTGTGATTTGAAAGGATGTAATCAAGCTTATTTCAGTTTCTGTTGTAATAAAGTTATAAATTTTTCAAGTATTGTTTTATCTGTCTTGTAAGTTTCTATTTTGTTTACTAAAATGCTCCACCAAAGTTAAGGCATTCCCTTTATGAGTGACCTTAACGGAGGTAGGGTGTTACAATGGCAGTTGGCTCTAGATCATGGGTGGGGTAGTTCTTTTCATGAACTTGCAACTGCCTACCCCCATAACATATTACCTTCCCCTCTTTCATTAGAATCCCACCAAGCCCTATACCACACACATTAGTGTAAACGGTAAATACTTTACTTCCATAGGGCAAGGCCACGACTGGGGTTGTTGTCAGAGCCCTCTTCATTCGTTGGAAAGCAACATCACAGTCTACATCCCATGAAAACACTAAATTCTTCTTTGTTAGCTTGGTGAGAGGGGCTAATATCTTCGCGAAGTCCTTAATGAACTTCCTATAGTAACCTGCCAACCCAAGGAAGCTTCTTACCTCGATTGCGTTTTTAGGAATCTGCCAATCTTGCACTACAACCACCTTCGCGGGATCTACAGCTATCCCTTCTTTGGAGACTACATGCCCCAAGAATCTCACTTCCTTTCTCCAAAAGTGGCATTTGGAGAACTTTGCTTTAAGCTGATGGTCACGGAGAGTTTTCAAGACTTCTCTCAGATGTTGGGCATGCTCTTCTTCGTTCTTGGAGAAGATCAAAATATCATCAATGAAGACAACGACAAATTTGTTTAGGAATTCCCGAAACACCCTACTCCTTAAATCAACAAAATAGGCGGGTGCATTTGTCAGCCCAAAAGGCATCACTAGCCATTCAAAGAAACTGTCCGGAGTTCTAAAAGCAGTTTTATCTATGCTGTCTTCAGCCACCCTCAGCTGGTGGAATCTCGTAGCCAAATCTAACTGAGAAAACACCAAGGCACCAACAAGGATCAGATAAATCATCAACCCTCGGAAGCGGATGTCTATTCTTCTTGGTGAGTTTATTCAACTCTCTGTAGTCTACACACAAACGAAGTGAACCATCTGCCTTACTTGCGAATACTACTGGAGCACCCTATTCGGATATGCTTCGTCTGATAAACCTGTGATGACAAGGAATTTCGCTCGATCCGAATCAGTCGTTAAACCGATCTAGACCGTTCGAAACCCCTGATTGTTTTGAGAACAACACAAATGAGAACGCAGATGGAAGAACATTTCATTGTATATTACAACAATTCCATCAGATACAAGAATATACAGAGTATAATTGAATAAATTACATTCGATAAATATCAGAGATTACATTAAATTACATAGCAGCGGAAAATAATACAAAGCACAACTAAAGGTGATATACGGATACAGAGCTTTCCGGATATCATTCCAGCTGTAAACCAGGATCCTGTGAATATAAATCTGCAAAACCAAAACTACTAGCTGCCCGTGCGGAAAATAGGGGCACCCAGAGTATAGGTTAAAATAATAAACTCCAGGTTAGTCATGTGACTGGTGTGAGAACTAAAACAGTTATTTAAAACTTTACTTTAAAGGAGAGTAATTCAAGGGACCATGCCGTATAACACGGAACGAGTTTCCTCCCAAGAATACCAGTGCATAGGATAAACAGCGCAATGCTTTTTCGAAAAATGAAGCTATTATAAGACCCAGGTCCCATCACACAATGCAACGCAAGCCGGAGGATAGGGTTTTCCCTTATAATAGTCAAACATGCTTGGTACGTTTAAAACAAATCATTTGATACTATAATAAGTGTATAGTGTCAAAACAATTTCAATCATAAATATAAATCATAGACGGCATGGGTACCATATATCATGTCGCCATACTAGTTCTACAATTAAAACCGCAATACACGTATTGGAAATTGGATTTCCATCATGAGTCGAGGCAAGGAGCAAGCTCCTCTCCGCTTCGAGACACTCTAGCAAATGCCTCGAGACTACACACTCTGGGCAACCCCGGATGCGGCTGGGCCGGTCCCCACTTACGTTAGAGGATTGGCATATTCCTGAACACACATTTACCGGTCCTTACAGACCTATAATCGAGGCGCCTCATTCCAACAACCACAATGGTGAAAAGTATATAAATGTCAGGGCTGGTAAGTCACTGACACCACCATAGCTAGAAAGAAACGTCGTGCTCTCCCAGCGGTCCGTATCCTGTTTTTAACTCATACCGAGGTGTGAGGCTCGCGAATTCACGTTATACACAAAGCTGCCACGTAGGCCATGCTTTGATCATCAACCACAAGACTTTGCTTTTCAACAGAAGCCTTGATCCATGCAACTCAGCATGCCACACAGGCAATTCATGCCATGCGATTGATATCTATCGATATATAACCTCTAAGCTCGTACGTCTCAAAGAAGGGCATTAAGCAAGAGAATAAATTCTCTTCCGCCAAACAGATATATATTTAATAGAAATCAATCAACACAGAATAAAATCCAATGTCAGACACACAATCCATTTACAAGTTCATTCTGGGTCTGAACGAAACCGGAGGCACTTTCCTCACATATCCATCGATCTCCAAGTACGTCTGGATGACCACCAACTGTTTCCATCCTCTTGGGTGTACAGCCCAATCAGGATCGTCAGTAATCACCCAAACGATGTGAAGACTTCCGGTCTTCGACCACCGTCTTCATCTTCGACATATCGTCGAATCGGTTATTCAGAATGGGTATAAACCCGGACTTTCCGAACAACCCGCGTATATTAAAACAAATGTTAGACAAACACAACATACGCCTCATTCCAATTCATATTCTCAGGGAAAGGTTCCCATTAATTTTATCCAAGATAAATTCTTTAAAATTTATCCTTTAATCTTCCTTTGGATGTCATTTCAAACCAAATTATGGTTTTCCAAACTAGTCGAGATTAGCGAACCATACCGAAGTAATTATTTAATTTATTTCCCAATCCCAACCTATTCATCCCATGAAGAAAAACTGGTAATACTCCATATCTAACACCACAGTGTTATTGGTAAATTAATTACCATTTCACGTTCAAATCTAATTAAAGATTTAACTATCGCTTTGGAGCAAAACTGGTGATACTCCATTCTCGCTCACTTTGTAAATTTGATAATTTAAATTATCAATTCACATTTCAATCTAATTGCAGATTCAATAAAACTCCTTTTATTGGGTTAAAGAACTGGTGTCATTTAAAACACAGTTCACGACATACCCAAATCACATTCTAATTATTATCGGGTTAAAGAACTAGTGTTATTTAAAACACCGTTCACGATAAACCCATGAATCAATTCTTTTTAAACCCATTTCAAATCCAATTTATTTATTTAAAAATAAATGGGTTTTAATTTCAGTTCAAAACTAGTTCATTTCGATAAAAATCTATTTTTATCTTTTCAAATGTGGAGTTTTTCATCCCAATTTTTTCCAAATCATTTCTTATGATTTTACACAAATTATTACTATTTTTGATAATTTTATCAAGGCTCGTACAGTCGATTTCCATCAACGGCCATCGAACTGCACTTACAGCGACCTTTTTCGAATTTTATTTGGACGTATCTCCAAATCCATCCGTTAGATTTCAAATTTCTAACATTCGTTAGAAAGCTCTTTTCGATACGAACCCAACGGTTCCAGTTTTAGGAGAATCCGACGGTCGGATCTCCCGTAATGTCCGTTCGAAGTTAATGGTCGAAATTCGCGAACTGCCGCGGCGCTGCGCGTTCTATTCAGACCATTATATTATATATATAATATATATTTCGTCGATTTCTATTTAAAAGGAATTTTATAAATAGTTTTGAATTCGTTTCAAAAACAATTTCAACCTTTATTTCAAATTCAAATCAAAATTGAATTTCCTATTATAAATCCTTTTTACTTTCATTTCTATTTGATTTCAATTCAAATCGATTTTAATTCGATTCGAATTCATTTCGTTTTCTATTCAATTTAAATTCAATTCGTTTTCTATTCAATTCGAATTCAAATTGGTTTTCCATTCAATTCAAATCAAATTCGTTATATATTCAATTGAAATCAAATTTGTTTTCTATTCAATTCGAAATCGTTTTATATTCAATTCATTTCGAAATCGTTTTATATTCAATTCATTTCGAAATCGTTTTATATTCAATTCATTTCGAAATTGTTTTATATTCAATTCATTTCGAAATCGTTTTATATTCAATTCATTTCGAAATCGCTTTATATTCAATTCATTTCGAAATCGCTTTTCAATATTCATTTCATTTCGAAATCGTTTTATATTCAATTCATTTCGAAATCGTTTTATATTCAATTCATTTCGAAATCGTTTCATATTCAATTCATTTCGAAATCGCTTTATATTCAATTCATTTCGAAATTGCTTTATATTCAATTCATTTCGAAATAGCTTTTCAATATTCATTTCATTTCGAAATCGTTTTATATTCAATTCATTTCGAAATCGTTTTATATTCAATTCATTTCGAAATCGCTTTATATTCATTCATTTCGAAATCGTTTTATATTCAATTCATTTCGAAATTGCTTTATATTCAATTCATTTCGAAATCGCTTTTCAATATTCATTTTAAAATGAATAAAATTGATATAAATATCGATCACGTCAAAATGGCGTCAATCTAAAAAAGCACGGCTTCATATATTTCTATTTTCTAATATTCTATTTCAAATATTTCTTTTTCAAATATTTCTATTTCAAATATTTCTATTTTCTAATATTCTATTTCAAATATTTCTTTTTCAAATATTTCTATTTTTAAAGTATTTCGTTCAACACATGACTAATCTCAACGGATGAGTACTGTCAACACATGAACCTTTATTTTATATTATTCTTTATTTTCTAAATTGGAATGAGGCCCAATCAATCACCATATAATGTTAATTATATGGATTTTCATACATCACACGTATATAATAGCATTGAAAAATAATCAACCATCTACCAAAGTGCACTACACTGTATAAGCATCAAATATTGATATCTAATACTTATAACAGCCTGTCAATCAATCGATCGACATATTTAATCAATCAGGATGAGTGAACTTCAAATTTCATCCCAAAACCCGTGTGGGGTTTCAAACAATCAAACACAGATTTTAGTTGTGCAGTTGGGCGATGTGTAAAATTTATCGACCCAATCAATATCAGTCAAATCAGTGTATATAAACAAATCAGCCGATTTGTTTATATATATTTATTTATTCACTTTCACGTTAAAAATTATATTTTTAACGATAAAACATTTTATTCAACCTATGAAAATATTCTATTCAGTTCATTTATCAAATAAAATGATTTCTTTATTTTTCTAACTTATTTTAGAAAATTTCGGCGGCATAACGGCACGATACTATAAACGGGACGAGGCCTAGCCTTATCCCCGATCTAGTGAAGGCCCACGCCATTCACACATCAATCAAATCAATTTCATTTCACCAAACAATTCAATTCAAACCAAATAATCTAACCAACTACACAACCAAACAAACAAGTCCATGGTCTGTGGACGATTGTGTCGGGTGCTACTAAACACCGTCTGCATCCTAGTATATATATATAACTAGAAAAAGAAATTTTGAGTGAGAAGTTCTCACCGAAAGCTATTCCAACTCCACGCCACTTCATTTAGAGAAATCTTCGTCGTTCTCGCCTTTTGTCGCTTTCGTTGCCCGTAGTCACTATATATATAAAAATCACATTTTTATATTGCTATTCAATATATAAAAATCGAATTTTTACTTTGTTATTCAACATATAAAAATCGAATTTTTACTTCGCTATTCAATATATAAAAATTGAATTTTTACTTCGTTATACAATATATAAAAATCAAATTTTTACTTCGCTATTCAATATATAAAAATTGAATTTTTACTTCGCTATTCAATATATAAAAATCGAATTTTTACTTCGCTATTCAATATATAAAAATCGAATTTTTACTTCGCTACTCTTCATATAAAGATTTCGCCTTTTCAACCATAAAGATTTCGCCTTTTCAATTTTAAAAATCTAATCTTTTCCATTTTAAAAATCTAATCTTTTCTATTTTAAAAATCTGATCTTTTCTATTTTAAAAATCTGATCTTTTCTATTTTAAAAATCTGATCTTTTTTATTTTAAAAATATGATCTTTTTACCTTATAAAAACTTGACGTTGCTATGATAAAAATCTCAACTTTTTATTTGTAAACATCAATTTTTAAACTTAAACAAAACCCGTTCTTAAACTTAAACAAATCAGCTTTATAAACCTATATAAAATCAGTTTTATAAACATGTAAAAATCAGTTTTTAAATATATTATAAACTAAACTAAATAAACAAAAGAACATACATTGTTTTCAATTTCGCTGAGGAGGGGTTGCCCGGACTTTGCAGGCCAAGGGGGAGGCGCAGGTGGCGCCTGGTGACACGGCGCGGTGGTTGTGGGGGGGGGGGGGGGGGGCTGTCGCCTGTAGATGGGGCCAGGGGTCTTCGCGGGTTTCGGGGATTTTGAGTCAGGCGAGAGGACGGAGAAGGAAGAGGAGGCGGGGGAGGGGAGGGGTAATGGGGAAGCGAGGCCCTCGCCTGGACGACGGCGCGTCGATCGATTAGGGCATAGGTTTTTTTTCTTTTTGTTTTGAAATGAACGGGGGGGGGGGGGGGGGGGGTCGGCTGATAAAAGGAGAGAAGGATATTTTTTTTAATTATTTAATTCAAAAAGTTGACTTTTATTTTCGACCTCGAAACGAGGCCCACCGCCTGTCATCCATAGCGTTTTACCCCCATTCCGAACACAATGGGATATGTATCGCAAGCTGATTCGATCGTTTCGATCAGTTTTCGTCAAAATCAACATATAACTCTATATATTGAATTTGAGCGCGCATTTCAATTTACTGGGGTCACATACTAACTCGAAAAATTCCAGAAAAATATTTTCTAGCTTCATATTGACGATACGGTCCTAACAAAACTAGTTTCGTCGAATTCTGAGAGCGTTGAAAAAAAATGGCCATTTTCCAGTCGATTAAATTCAACTAAAATGGTCAAACACGTTTTCCTTTGTCACGCTCACATATTGATTCGAAAAATTATGAAATTTGAAACCTAGCAATAATTTGACACTGCGGATCCAACAAAAGTAGTTTCGTCGAAATCCGAGGTCATTTGCAAAATTTCCATTTTAAGGGCCTGAATTCCATAGCGACTATTCAGAATTTTCAATTGGACATTTCTTTTGATTCCCGCTATGAAATTTCGATTTTTCGGATTCGTTGGAAAGATATTATCAATTAGATCCTAAAGTTTTTGGTTTCACTAAAATCCGGATTGTATTGCACCCGGTACATTCAATTGAAGTTTGAAATCGGATTATAGAACTACCGCGCCATTTTCAATTCCTTTTTATAATTATATATAAATATTTATATTCTAACGACGACGTATATAATATATACGTTCTAAATATATTCAAAATAAATTTCTCGTCGATATTATTTAAAATAATTCATTTTAAATGTTCAAAATTCGCTAAAGTTGCCAAAATAAAAATTTTAAACTAGTTCAGAATTTCCGGGTTATTACAAAACTCTTTCTCAAGAAGCTCCCTTACTTGCTTATTCAGCTCCCTCCTTTCCCTTAAAGCCATGTGGTGCACGGGTAATGCAACTAGTTTTGCATTGTCCACCAGATATATAGGAAAGTCGATTTCGCTGCTCGGAGGTAAGCCTTGTACCTCATCAAAAACATCAGAAAATTCTCGGACTATAGGGACAGATTGCGAATCCTCAATAGATGCATCAAGAGATTCTAAGAAACTAAGCATAACAGACACTTGTGGGTCACAAAAAACTTCGAGGGTCCTCCCATGACAAGTCAGGAGCCTAACAACCCTCCTTTCACAATCCAAAACGGCCCCATACGTAGTAACCCAGTCCATTCCTAGAATCAACTCATAGTCCATAAACCCGAGCACATAAACGTCACATTCAAATTCGACGCCTAACACAGATAATTTCAAACACCAACAAATCATCGATAAATGAGCCGAATCACCAATGGGGTTTGAAACAACTACGGGATCCACTACCATACTAGTAATTAAGTGCAGAGATTCAACTACAGAACTAGATATAAACGAGTGTGAAGCACCAGAATCAAAAAGTATTCTAACTGGATGATTTGAAGAGAAACTAAAATTTCTACGGAAATCTTTCTACTTCTTTCAGGAGCACTGATCGTGAGAGCATGCACCTGCCCTCCAGAAGTTCCAGTTCTTTGACCTTGTCCCTGCGGTCCTCGTTTCTTTGGGCACTCTTTAGAGTAGTGTCCAAGTTCTCCACAATTAAAGCAACTGATCTTTCTTTTCTTACATTGTTTAACCAAGTGACCTTCCTTCCCACAATGGTGACATTTTTTCTTATCCCTGCCTTTTTTCATTCTTCCCTCCTTTCTTCTGTTCTTGTTGTTGTTGCTGTCGTTGATGCTGCTGCTGCCTCTTCTTGGGCCGCACCTTCTTATTCTGCAATGACTCCTCAGCTTTCACTTCTTTCTTTTCTCCCTTGTCCTCCTCATGCATTAGGGCCATATCAACAAGCTTTTCAAACGTGTCCACCATTGGAAGATGGGACATAACTAAACCATGTAGAGGCTCATTTAGCCCTTCAAAAAACCGCAAGGCCTTTTTGTGCGGTGTGTCCACTAACTCTAGCCTGAACCTTGCCAGCTGATTGAACTTGTTCACATATTCCTTTACAGTCAAATATCCTCGTTTGAGTGCTAAGAACCTCTCCATTTGTATGCTTTGCTCCGCTTGGGAAAGAAATTTCACTTCGAACCTCTGTCTAAAGTCTTCCCAAGTCTCTACCGGACGTCCAGCTTGGGTGACTTCCCACCAAAATGAGGCTTCGTCCTTTAACATCCAAGCAACTAATTGAATTTTCCTTCGGTCCTCCACTTCAAAGATTACGAATAAGTCCTCGATCTCCTTGAGCCAATTCTGAGCTTCTATGAATGTCTTGTTCCCATGGAATGGCTTCCCTTCCATAGCACGGAAGTCCTTGCAGATCTTGGCGAAGTTATCTCCCCTTGGAGGGGGAGGAGGAATGACTAGTGTAGCTGGGGGAGGAACGTCTCTTTGGTCTTCGGCTGGCGCATTGGCTTCCAAATACCTACGGAACCATCCAGGTATAGTGACGCCCTCTGGGATATTAGGAATGTTTTGTTCCCTATACATGCTAAAAAAAGGAAAAAGGAAGAAATTTAGATAAAGGATTGAAGGATATTACGTATGGCTTTTTGGGGAATATTTTCAAAACAGACTTTTCTTTTTGAAAATACTTTCTTTTGAAACTCATTTTGGAAATATTTTTCAAAAACTGTTATCTAATCTGGTAACCTTCAGCTCTGATACCAAATGTGGCACCCCACATCCGTTAATGTCACTCACAAAGGGAATGCATTAAGTTTCGTGAAGCGTTTAGGTAAACAGACACAGAATATTACAAGATAGATTTAAAAAAATTTGCAGCAGAAATAAACAACTTTATTAATCATCAAAATACCATGGTCCAAAGCATCATTTGTTTGAAATACAAAAAAAAACCACTACAACATAAAAATCACTGTCTTGTACTTCAGAAATATCAGAGTACATAAAAGAAAGAAAATTCCCCAATAACAAAATATAGCCTTTGCAACGAGAATAGGAGCTTGATCCATACATATCAGCAGTGCCAGCAATCAAGTAAAATCACGGTCAAGCCTGAGTGTTCCCTCCCTGAGAACCTGGGAGGGACGGAAGAGAGAAGGAAACGCAAAAGGGGTCAGACATGAAGTCTGGCGAGTCTTAGCTAGTAAATAAATAAAGGTAATCATGACAGGCATAAAGTGGATAAGAGAGATCACTATACAAATGACAGGTGTGACAAGGAAGATAAGGTAAAGTGTATATATGTTTCACTATTAACTACTCTGCACTATTACTAGTATAATTCAAAATGAGATGAACCCTTCTTATATAAGTTGGTAGACTTAGGGCATACATCCCAGTGTACCCTAACCACTACCCTAATTGATCGGCTCCCTATCTCTAGATACCTTGTGCTGGTCCTACAGTTGGGGGTATCAATTCCCTAAAGTGGCAACCCAAGAGGTGCACAATCATATCTACTAGTGTCACAATCATCTTGTCTCCCTCTGCCCATCCCATGCACGCACATGTCCCCGGTCGGTTTGTGCCGTCTACACCACCCATCACATTTTAGATCTATTATAATCAATCAGTAAGTGTGCCCCTTCTCCGCCTTGTACAGAGTTCCCTACTTTGATACTGAATACGGGTTACTTACTGAAATGGGTCCCACACAATATGACACAAGCTCTCCCCATTTTTCTTGTATCCCCACTAGGTTTTCCACTGACTGTGTATACCCTAAAAGGGTGATCTTTAATTACATAGCCCTATATCAGTTATGCTTACCCAAAAAGGGTGATCTTTAATTACATAACTTTATCGGGTTACTAGGTTTTCCATTAACTATGTATACCCTAAAGGGTGATCTTTAATTACATAGCTTTACCGAGTTAAGTGTGTGGGCTTATATACATACATACATACATATATATATATATATATATATAATTGAGGAAATCTTATCTATGGCGACAGGCTATTCGCCTTCTTTCGTTCGTGCGTGAGATTTTCCTTTCTCCTCTTTCTATCTAAATCATATTTGTTTTCCATTTGGTTTCTATATGAATTCCATCTGTGACATATCTGTTTCCTATTTTACAAATCAAAAGTCAGATCCAGATCTGAGATCTGAAGAGCGCTTGTCTGAAACGATTTTGGATCTGAGTAGTTTTAATGTTCCACTGGTCTCGTTTCTCACACTCACATCAGAGCAAAACCTAGATCTAAGTTTGTGGTGGATTTAAGGATGAGATCTGAAGGTGTTAGATTATTGAAGTGTTTCAGTTTACGCTGGTTGTTGTTACAGTGGTTAAGTGATTTCGGTTTCCTCTTCCACTCAGATCTGGTTTCTGGTTTCAGTTTTATTTCACATTTACCCCTCGTTTTTTTGTCTGTAACCTTCAACGATTTTATATTGTTGATAAGCCTTCTATTTTCCTTCAACTTATATCCTGAATTTAACGTAAGTGTTGTATTACCAGACCTTATCACCAGATTTACACAACAATAATCAGTTGTATGATCGGATCTTATTTGTATGTGCTCCAGACTTAAGTCCCAAAATCCTCTATTGTGTTCAAATTTTCTTCAATATTTTTGCATGCTGTTCAAACCCATGTGAACCCGTTATGAGTTTGAAGATTGTGTATGAGTATTGATGTTGTTCTATTGAAGGATTTTGGGGAATATGAGTAGAGTTTAGTACGTTAAATCTGATTGGTATGGTGGTCTTCAGTTTCTTCACTTCTACAGAAAATGTTCACCTATAGCCTTGGTTTCAACCTAATTGTTTCGACTGGATTTGATCCCATTTAACATGATTGGATAGAGATAATTTGGTATGAGGTTTTCCAGTATTGAAATCCACAGTTTAATTTGTAGATTCCGAAAATAGTAGTGATTCATAGAGGTCTATGAATCCTTAACCAAACCTATTTGTTCGGAATTGTATATTTTTTTGGGAATTCATACGACCGGACTCATGGAATTCATTGCTTCGTTTCTGTTCAAGTTTAGATGTTTTGGGTTCTAATTTTATCAAGCTCCTTGATGTTATCAAATCTAGTTCCTTCTTGACTGGAGCTGTATTATCAATCATCGGAATATATGGGACTGCAGTGTTCATGAGCTTTTATATGATTGGTGAAGATTCAATTTAAGCATTGAGGAGTTAATGTTCAGAGGCTGTGGTCTTCATTTCTCCTGTTAAGTTGAAATGGTTTTCATAGTTTATTTCATGAGGACTGTCTACCTGTTATGTGTTTTGTTCATAGGCGTGACAAAGGAAGAGCTTTTGGTTTATTAGGTGCGGCGAGATGCACTTTAGCGGGATGCTGGCCAAATCATAGGCCAAACAGTTATGTAGTTCAGTTTTCTTGTATTTGTTTGTTTGTTTTTTTCGTTTTTTAGTATTTTAGTTTTTCTGTTATATTTTGTACTGCCTTCTTAGTAGATAATAAAGTTAACCAATTTTCAAATATATATATATATATATATATATCCCGCCCCCCTCAGTTATACTTAACCCACCCACTACCTAGTCCATTTTACTTAACCCTAATTCATGTTCATAATTATACAGTTCTTATGGATTAAATTAGGTTAAGTAGTCCTTTCTCATTACTATGTCCAATTATGGTTATATTAGGCTAGACCTCCCACATTAGGCCTACAACGTGTAGACGCTGGATATGCTGGTCCGGTCCGGGCAGTCTTATTCCACAGTTGGGCCTAACCTCGTGTCTTAGCCCGAGTCGTATTTCCACACTTACACCTCTCACATTAGGTTCAACATTAGTGGCTGTTGGATATGCCAGTCGGGTCCAGGCAGACTTCCGCCACTAATGTAACCTAACCTCATGTCATAAGTGTTAATTAATTCCTAATTATAGTTGCTAAACATTCCATTTATTAATTAATTTACCATTGAATTAATCTTTCCTTTTTGGGTGTTATTGCCCATTATATCCACAATCCGAATTACTTGTCGAAAAATGTTTATTCCCCAATTATGCCAATATTTACTTTTTCCCCGTTTCTAACTAATGCCCTCACAAAATTGATAGCTTGCCTAGGCTAAATAATTAGCCTAGCCATAAGAAATGAAAAGGAAAGATAATAGGTATGTAACACAAGTGATCAATGAATATGATTTAGCATAACATAGATTAACATAGTCATAAGGTTTTCATATGAACTTGTGACAATTTCTATGGTGTCAAAGTGAACAAAACGAGATCTAAACTATTCATTTACATATCCAGCAATTCAGATCTAGCATAGTAAGGGTGACATAGTAGCATGTTTAGGTCCAAGGATAAATTCACATGTCCAATTTTATTATGTATCCAAATTTATTACAATATGACAGGTGTAAGGTGATTTACATAAAGAACCAGATCTAATCAATGTCATAACTTGCCCAAATTAACATATTCACCTTTTCCATAATACAATTACAAGTCAAGATCTACATAGGCAATATCATAGAATAACCACAATTATTTCAGATCTACAAAGTTTAAGATTTAATACTGGCATAGATTCATACTTTAACATATCCAGTTCATTGTCTTTCATGATTCACTGTCATTTATTTAAACCTAAAAGTGACTAGAAAATCACAGCATTATATTTAGAAAATTGAGAGAGAATAGATCTGAATTTGATTAGCTAAACCATTGTTGTAGGACTTGATTCTGTTTCAGTTTGCAACCCGACAGCATATGGCTCCCATGATCTCCAATGAAGAAAATAGGAGAATAAGGGGCCATATTTATTGCTTAGAACCAATGAATCAGACCCAGAATCAAGTCCAGGTATGTAAAATGAATTCTGCCCAGATCTGCCTGGAGGGGTCGACACCCCTGCCCGCTTTGGTTGGATTTTGATTTTTGAACTATTTTAAAGGTTCTGGAATTATTATATATATATATATATATATGTTCTTCCTTATGAGTATAAAAACTTCTAAGGCTTATAATTTTTCCATACGATATGCGATTTACGCAAACCCGGAGTGGTTGATCTTGGTTGTTGTTGTGACAGTGGTGGAGATGCAGGTTTGCTATAGTGTAGGATTTTGGTAGAAATAAGGGGAATTTATAGAGAGGATTTAGTGAATTTTGGATTTAGTCTAGTGTTTTGGGATTCAGTTTGGTTGTGGCTGGGGAAATTTATGGTATGAAGGGAGGGCATTTTAGGGAAATTTCTGTAGATTCTGTTTTAGCACATTTGAACGAAACCAACTAACACCTTAAGCTCGTTTTAGACATCTACACCTAATATTCAAGCCAAAAAAACCAAGCAGGGAAGGTTTGCAAGCATCCTATCTTCCTTACATTTTGGCGTTAGTCTATCGAGTGGCAATGACATGGCTACACATCAGCCTTGCCATATGAACCTATAAAAGTCAGCACTTTAGGCAGTAAAACCTGCATGTAGTAGATTATGCACTATAAAACAGCTAAGAGTAGGCATGCTTATGGCCAATCTGTAGTTTGTAAAGCGAAATAAGTGTACAACACTTATACATCATGATTGCCTAGTTAGAAATAGTCTTAACTAAATAATTTATAGAAAATTGATTGGAAAGAATTTTTAGAAAATAAATTAGAGAGGAAGAGATGAAGAAGTTTTAGGAAGACAGAGATTTTATTGCTTGTTTTCTTAATTTCTTAATTGACAAATATATCCCCTTATTTATACAAATAACATCATCTAATTAATAGTAAGATTTTACCAACACATCATCCTTATCCTTATCCTCTTGACAAGAATATAAGGATAATTTTATACCAAATAAAAACCTAAAATTAAGGCAACATTTATTGCAAATTTAATTTATTCCAACAATGTCTCCCCTAAATTAAACTTGCTTCTCACTTCCAATCTTTCTGCATTTCTCCTGAAACTTTGTCCACTAAGTGGCTTCGTGAAGATATCCGCCATTTGTTCTCCTGTTTTGCAATATTCAACCTGGACATCACCTTTATTCACTAGATCCCTCAAGAAATGATATCGAATGCGGATATGTTTGGTCCTTCCATGAAGAACGGGATCCTTCGTGACTGAAATAGTTGAGCTATTATCACAAAACAAAATCGTTGGCTTATCTTGCTTATGAAAGAGACTTTCCAAAATTCCACGCAACCAAATCAATTGACATCCTGCAAATGACGCAGCGACATATTCAGCTTCCGTTGTAGAGAGCGCAACAATTTGTTGTTTCTTAGAGCTCTATAAGACAGCTCCACTTCCAAGGTGAAAGACATAACCAGACTTGCTTCTGCTATCATCAATACTCCCTACTAAGTCACTATCTGTGTAACCAATAAGGTTAATTGGAGTAGTAGCTTCATAAAAAATTCCATGATCAGCGGTTCCTTTCACATATCTCAGTATTCTTTTGGCAGCCTCCCAACGGTTAGAGTAAGGTTTCTCCATGAATCTTCTCATAAGGCTAACAGCGTACATAATGTCAGACATTGTGGCCGTTAGATACATTAGATTCCCAACAAGGCTCCTGAACATGGTGGAATTAATAAGTTTGCCTTCACCTTCCTTAGATAGCTTCAAACCTGTAATGCATGGAGTAGAAACTGGATTAGCATTTTCCATCTTAAACTTCTTCAAGATATCTTTTTCATAGCTCTCCTGTGAAATAAAAATTCCTTTCTAAGTTTGTTGCACTTCAATGCCAAGAAAATGATGAAGTTCTCCCAAATCTATCATCTTGAATTCTTCCATCATTGAAAGTTTGAACTCATTTAACATCTTTACGTCATTTCCTGTAAAGATTAGATCATCAACATAGAGACTAACAGCCATGAACTTTCCTTGATAATCATCTTTGATATAAAGAGTGTGCTCATATGGACATTTTTGAAATCCATGTTTCCCAAAGTAGGAATTGATTTGGCTGTATCATGCTCAGGGTGATTGTTTTAACCCGTACAAAGCCTTTTTTAGCTTGTAAACTTTATCCTCTTCTCCTTTCTTGACAAATCCTGGGGGATGGTCAACGTACATTTCTTCTTTCAGCACACCATTTAAGAATGCAGATTTTACGTCCATTTGAAACAACTTCCAATTTTTTTGAGCAGCTAGAGAAATAAGCAAGCGAATAGTCTCAAGTCTTGAAACGTGAGCAAACACCTCTGTAAAATCTTCTCCTTCTTTTTGTTTGTACCCTTTTGCGACTAGTCTTGCCTTGTGCTTGTTAATAGAGCCATCTGGATTCATCTTTGTTTTGTACACCAATTTTACTCTAACGGAATGTACTTGTGCGGTGGCAAATTTGTAAGCTCCGATACCAATTTGTAGAAAATTGATTGGAAAGAATTTTTAGAAAATAAATTGGAGAGGAAGAGATGAAGAAGTTTTGGGGAAGACAACTTTTATTTCTTGATTGACAAATACATTCCCTTATTTATACAAATAACATCATCTAATTAATAGTAATATTTTGCCAACACATTATCCTTATCCTTATCCTCTTCACAAGAATATAAGGATAATTTTATACCAAATAAAAACCTGCAATTAAGGCAACATTTATTGCAAATTTAATTTATTCCAACATAATTCTCATTGGCTTTCCATTTGTTCTTTATCGGCCGCACGACCAGGTATATTTCACCAATTTTCATACTTAAATTCTTAATCATCCATCCTTCATTTCCACCAATATAAGTATCCCATGCATTGCAACATAAAAATAAAAGAATTTTTCTAATTTGCTCCAGGTTGCATTTTTAGTTCGTTAATCCAAAAGGTGGATCAATAGTCAAAATCCAAGTGAAAGCACCAATTTAGACAAAAGTAAAAATTAAAATATGTACACATGTTTCATTGAAGTAAGTAATGGAATTCACGTTTATATCTCTATCTAAGCTTCCTGAAGCATTGTTATATGAATGTTTTAGCAAAATATTAGATTTTTTGTCCTCATATTTTGCTATCCTACCTAGTAATATACTTACGTTTCAGTTTTTTATATAAGTCAATTGCAATAACTGGTGCTATAGTTCGATATTCAGTAAATTTGCTTAGTATACTTAGATGGCTAGATTATTTATGTGCCTTCTTCCTCGACATATTCGAAGCAACTCCAACAAAGCTATCGCTACGATTCGCAGCTGTTGCTATTGCAGATTCGTCGTGATCGACAATCATTGAATCATCGGTGCTGGGATTAGATTTTCTCACCGACGAAGTGCTGCTGCTGCAGTTGTTGGGAACGATTGTTTTGGCGTAAGGGCACTTTCGGTGAGACATTAATTGATCGATAATCCCATGGCTATATTTGGTTTAAACCCAAGTAATGTCATTTGTCATGATGATTGTTAGAAAATCTTTTCAATTTTTTGCTCTCCTTTATCCTAAGGCATGGAGGTTATATTTAAAAAAGTAAAATAATAATGAGGTTGTAATTTTGCAAAAAAGATGTAACCTACTTTAAGAACAGAAAGTAGACTCAATCTTAAATTTAGCACACCATAAGTCATATTGTTTAAAAAGATGAAATATAAACAGGATTGTATTTTTGCAAAATAAATAAATAAATAATGTAACTTAAATTAAGAACAGAAAGTAGAGGCATCTTAGTTTTAGCATATATAGATACATATAACGTCGGTCAGACAAATATGAAGCCACAACTGCCACCAATTAAGATAATTATCGGTATTTATTTATGTTGATAATGTTGCGCAAAAGCTATCTATGTTGGACAGTATGAACTCAGTCAATATTAATCCAAATTCCATACTAATATTTTTTGAACAGTATAAACCATACTACTCATTAAGCTACTCCAGATATTTTTTATTCAAACTCAATTCATTAATGTGCATATATACCAATTATGTGTTTTGTAACACCTGGAGATATTAGCACAATATTTAGCTACTCATTAACCCTAACGCGGAGATACAATATTAACCCAAATTATTATGGTTAATTCTGATTAAGCTATGTTTTGTAAATACTAATATTTAGCTACTCATTAATCACATTAACTGATTATAAACCTTACTACTCATTAACCATACTAATTATGATTAAACTGGAATGGATCTGTTATGTAGTGATAAAACTGGAACATTGACTCTAAACAAACTTAGCATCGACCCAAGACTTATAAAGGCATTTGCAAATGGTGTAGAAAAAGATCATGTGAGGCTTTTGGCAGCAAGAGCTTCAAGAATTTATACCCCAAAGAGGTATAAATTGTTTCACCGGTTATCGTCAATATATCATTTATTATGATGTCCATTGAAACATTTTTTGATGGTTTTCTTTTTGTATTTATAGGCAACAACGGGTATTAGAGAAATGCATTTTCGGTTTGGGTCTGATTAATTAGTAATTAATGTAGGTGTTTCAGGTGCTAGTCGGTTGTTTATGTTATTGGGTGATGCAATTAAGGTACAGGGGAAGGACTGATTTATGTAAGGGAGCTATAGAGGAAACTGTAGTGGTGGTAATTTTTTGGATTGTTGACGGTGGTTTGAGGGGACTGAGACAATGAAGCAGTTCATGGTAACATGTTAGCAGTTTATCATGAAGTAAGCTGGCTGGAAGTCGGATTATAGTGAGATACGGGAGTTAAAATAGGCTGTGGTTAAAATGGGTTTGCATTTGAGTTTCATATGAGGGGCTATGTATTTGATGGTTGTAGGTGAAGATGTGTTACAGTGGGAAGGGTCTTTTTTACAAGGGCGATTCACATTTAATTGAGTAATATAAGTATTGTTATCTAACATGCTGAACTAGATATTTCTATTTTTTAAGGTGACTAAACAAAGACTATGGAGGCCTGCATTAAATTAGAAAGCAGTCTCAGTTGGATTAAGTTTTAACTTTCACGAAATGTAGCAGTTTAAGGCTTTAGGTGGCTCAATGCATGATTTAATATATTACAAGAAAGCTAGCACATATATTTAATGAAATGTGATATCTGAGGCCTATGAATGTGAAGCAGTCCATACATCACATGTGCTTACTGTCTACAAAATACGCGTACCCTATATAGATACACATGCCCATAAACACGCACGCATCACGCATGTGATGCTCTTACTTGCATTGATGCTAATGACGATTGGCATTGTGCATGCAAAGATGCTTCTGAACAGGTTAAAATCATATCTAAATCATCTACAATTATTTTATTTACATTCCTGTGAAACTAACGATTATTTGAATCAGATTATAAACCTTTTGCAACTGTGCGAAAGATGTAAGGGATAAGGTTCATGATGTGATTAGTAAATTTTCTGAATGAGGACTTCAGTCTCACGCTGTTGCACAACAAGTTTTCTTCAATACCCATAATGTAGTTAGTAGTTATCATGTGTATGCAGTTGATTTCATTACTGATTCATTATTTTTATCATGTTTGATCTTATAACATACAGGAAGTTCCTAAGAAATCTAAAGAGAGTCCAGGTGGGCTTTGGCAATTGTTGGATTACTATCTGTTTTTGATTCGTCAGATTTATGTTCGCTAATACATCTGAAAATGAAATTAAATGTTTCCAACAAGGCAAACTCTGTCTTCTACTTTTTTGAAATACGACGGTCAGTTTGGTATGTACACAACTATCTTTCTCTCTTTATTCCCTTTTTATTTTCTGTCTGACATAAAAAAAAGATCATCTTCGACAACTTTCTATTTGTACTAAAAACTATCATGGTTGATGTCGTTCAAGCGGTTGGTTGTTGCACTAAAATGAGGTTATGATAGGAGCAGTTTGTTTGTAAGGATGGAGATGCTGGCTCGGAAGTGAATGGCACTTTGTGTGAAGTGCAGGAAACAATGGTTGTCATGTTGGAGTTGAGATTAAGTGCATGCTTTGCACGTTTTCTGGGTTGTTGAGGAGGTTTGTGTGGTTGAAAAGTTTAAATGATTAAAGTTAGATTGTGTTTTGGGTGTCTGGTCATTTCGTGTAAGGGTAGCGGGCAAAAGTGATGATAATGATTATGATGAATTAATTAAATTATAAAAATTAACTAAGTTTATAATAATAGTAATATAGTTAAGTTAACCGAGTTTTAATAATAATGGCGATAATAAAATTAATTAAGTTAACCAAGTTAATAAAAATTAGCTAAGTTTAAGTCAACTAAATTTAAATAGTAATTATAATATAAATAATTTGACAGAGTTTTATAAATAATAATATTGATGATTAATTACTTAAATTTGTAAAAAGTAACTAAGTTTGTAATAATAATATAATTAAAGTAATTGAATTTTAATAATAATAAATTAACTAAGTTAATAAAAATTAACTAAGTTTTTAAAAAATTAAACAAGTTTATAAAGTTAACTTAGTTTAAATTTACTATATTTTATAAATGATTATAATATAACCAATTTACCAAAGTTTTATATATAAATGTAAGATTGTTTGACTATATGTTGTGCTTATACTTGTGCTGGCTTCAGACTTTCGAAGAGAGCAAGGTCAGACTTTTATGGTAATCCTGTAAACTTAAGTATACTTGGATGGCTTGATTGTTTGTGTTTTTTTTAAAACAAACAAGTAATATTGTTTGAATGTTACTTGATAATTCATGGCAAATTCTTATTGTTGATTATCGAACTTGTTTACTGGTAATTAGCTTTTCCAAAGTGAAGACTCTCAACAATAATGGACATGACTTCAATCATTATATATTATGATAGTAGTTAGTATTTGTTGAGCAACCTTTTTGTGAATGCTTGTGGTATGTGAATTTGTTCATTTGGTCAAACTACTATCTAAATGGTTATGGATGATTCCTATGTGAATAATGTGGTTTTTATTATTTGAATATGATGATTATATGGTTGGTTGATGTTGGTTTGAATATGATAATTATACGGTTGTTACTGAATTTGATATGATTATAACATAATTGGATGCTGAAAATAATATAAGCCATTAACAGTATATAGTAGCATTTAAAATATGCTACAAAACGATCAATTATTTTTAGTAACGTTTTAGAAACGCTAAGATATGATGTAAAAATACCACCTGAATTTATAGTTATGAAAAATAAATGTAACAAAAAGTTTTGGTAGAGGTCGAAAAACGCAGTCATATGAAAACATTTGCTAGCATTTTCTAAAATGCAACAAAAAGAAATAGATTTTTAGTTGCGTGACATGTAGCGGCGTTCTTTAAAACGCAGCCAAAAGCTTTGGTAGCGTTTTCTAAATGCTACCAAAGGTTTTTTCTAGTGTAGTGAGATTAGTTGAGAGCCACCATTGTCATTGAAATAATGTTTTAACCCTAGCAACTGATGTCGGCTAGGGTTTGTATTTTTATTTTATCGGTTTTTATGTTTTTTTTTTTCCACTTGTAGTGGGCTAGGCTTTGGGCCTAGAAACAATGTTTTTATTTGTTTCAAAACAAAAGTAGGAAGAGAATTCTAGAAAATCAAACTTAAAAAAATAGTTAGTAATCTAGGATTATCATAACAAATCAAGTCTTTCTTTCCTCCTTTTGTTAACTAAATTTTCATCATCATTTCCAAAAAATTTAGCTGAATTTTTTTTGAGAAGCATACTAAACTAGACTAATAATAATAATACGACTTTTACAAACATGTTAATAATATTAGTATTACATATTAACATTTATACTAAAGGAAAAGTATTCAAGAAAAAAAATGAAACTTTGTACCCTTTGAAAGTAAAGCTATATAAATTTGACAGAAGATAACATTGTTACATATATCATCTCTTTATTCATACTAACATAAATTTCCCTCCACCCAACCAACGGATCAAATGAAACTTTGCTCGTT
This sequence comes from Allium sativum, assembly GCA_030737875.1. Taxonomy (NCBI): domain Eukaryota; kingdom Viridiplantae; phylum Streptophyta; class Magnoliopsida; order Asparagales; family Amaryllidaceae; genus Allium; species Allium sativum. The sequence continues at coordinate 5,299,735 of CM060926.1, read as the reverse complement.
CATGTTGGTAAAATTATGAAGATGAAATTTACATACAAACATAGACCTAAGCCATATGAAATATTCTCTACGTTTGAATACAAAATGAAAAACTGCAGACCCTCATATCAATTTGTTGAAGAAATTGCAAAACATATAGAAGGAACAAGCAAAACTGAATCACCATAAAAATGTTGCGCACATGACAAAGACTAACTTGAAATATTTAAAGAAGCACGAGAAAGAGAAAATTATTTCTACAGCCTTTGCTAAAAGGAAACAATGAGGGTCTACTTCTATAAAATGTGTGACGATAGCCCCATACCATTAGACATTTTCCCAAAACGCGTTGTGTCAATGTCCAACTAGCACGGGACGATCATCAAAGGAAAGGGATTTGAAACGGTGAATCACCAAAGAACCTGTAGTATATCTCACAGCGCATGGAATAAATTATAATATAACATAACTTGATATAAAACAGGCGAGACAGTGCATAAGTTGAAAACTAAACCATATCCATCAGAGTAGTGGAATCCAAAATACAGCTTATGATCCAAACCATTAGTACAACTTCAAAATACTGTCTCTAAAAAGGAAATAAAAGAGGTACACTACTAATGCCTAAATCAGTTACCAGCAACAACACAGGGAGAATATATGTATATAGTACGTGGAAGCCCCCTGCTCGTTTCCGGACAGCTACTCGTGCATAACCACCTAACCTATCTCTAGTCTGCTCATATAGGAGCACCAAGAGTAATAAGAAGAGACATAAAACTCTGGGTCAGACGGAAGTCTGGTATCAGCAATAGTAGCAAAATAAAGCAATAACAGGCATAAATAATCATACCTGACTTGGACCTGCAACCAAAGAGTTAGCACAACAAGATGTACAGTACTCTAAGGTAACACTAACATAGGGTGTAAAATGGAAGTGTGAGTGTAATTGTGATAGCAAACATCAAACATAGCAATCATCCTCACATCTCTCACTCAGTGTGTAAAGCACATACTATATCCACCGCTTTAATCACCAGATCCATTGGGGTCTTGACGGAATCCCACTCTATACAAGTATCGCAACGACCACTTTTCCCTTTGGATCCCTGACGGAGTCCCGCTCCATACAATCTCTGACACCACTGCACTGGTCCATAGTCAATAAACCTAACGGGTCAATCAGTCCACATAGTCTTGGCCCTGGTTCACCTACATACCTCCTCTCTCAATGGTGAACCAAAGTTATGGACATGGATAACCCGTTTGCACAGTCCCGCGGCAAAGCCCATCTCTAGAAGTTAACTCGTTGGTTCCCATCTGGATCTTGAGTAATAACTTCTTATTTGGACTTCCTTTGCATCTTGGGTTTTGGTCTTCTCCGGTTCGGTTCGGTCTCCATTCGATTCATAAGTTTATGTAGCAGGAGGTTCGGTTTGGAGTCATCATTAGGGCTGGGTCATGATTACCCTACCGGGTTGGGTCGTTCCATCTCACTGGGGTTGGGTCGAGCTCCTCCACCGGTTCAGTTCATGCCATCTCACCGTGGTCGGGTCGAGCTCCTCCACCAGTTCGGGTCATGCTTCTTTCACTGGGTCGGTTCGTGCTTCCTACACCAGGTCAGTTCGGTGCTCGTGCTACTCAATTTGGTCGTTGTTCCTCATCAGTTCATGAATCGGTTCGTGAGTGGCGAGAGGGTCGGTTCATGAGTGCCTCCACCGGGTCGGGTCGTGCCCCCTTGTCACGAGGCACACTATGTAGCTGATTGCAGCAAGCTAATTTCGTTACATAATAGCATTTTCAACCATTTAACTTTTTTGTACAATCATAAAACATCCCAAACAACAGTAACAACATATAGTTTCAACCAAAAACATCAAAACATCAAGCATGTAGGTTATTTTAGATCAAACATACCCAAATCCATGATTTTCCGCTTAATTCCCTAAATTTCGGGATTAGCAAACTTAATCCAAATTAACCCAAATTTTTACCAGTGACATAGAATATGATTCTAAAATTTATGCATATTTTTCCATATTTTTCTAAGTCATTAATCCGCTAATTATTAATAATCACCCCTAATTAGCCGTAATTAGTGAATAAACATGCTAATCACTCACCTTAGCCATAAAAAAAATGATAGATCTGAAACTTCTACTGATTTGGCTCGGAATCCTATGTAGTGCAGCAGCTCTACCTTGAAGTTGATGCTAATCCTCCTTGATTTAATGTAGGTTTGATTAACTAGTGATTAGAGAGAGATTTGGAAGATAAAAGCCATTACTAGGGTTCAAGGAATGTTTGTGGCGGCTAGAAAAATGATAGGAGATGATTCTTCAACTCCTTTTAGCCCTCCCATAACCCTTATCCTGAAATGGGTTATGGGTCTAGCTGCTAATCACTCTATTAAAACCAATTAGGCTGTTTTTCCATCTTCAAACCTTATTTCAGCCATATCTCCCAAATGGTAAATCCATTTGATTAATGTGACCACTCTACGAAATGGGAAACCATCATCTGAATCCAATGGAAGTGATTCCAAGTCAAAACTCCTTACCAGTCAAAAGTTATAGGCAAAACAATATTAGCTAGGGTGTAACACCCCACCCCCGCTAGGGTCACTTACATAGGGAATGCACTAGTTTTGGTGGAGTATTATCTAGGTAAACATGCATAGAGATATCACAAGGAAGAACATAAATAAAGCAGCGGTAGAAATTAAAAACCAACTTTTTATTATTTTCCAGAAAAGAGTCAAAAGCTCATATATCCAAGATACAAATTATTCCATTACATCAAGTTCCAAATAAAGAAGCATAAACTTAAAACAAAAGTAAATTATTCCCCATAAATAGTAGAAGCAGCCATAGCATAGCCCAAGACCAAACCGTACATGAGCTGTCAGAAAGCAAGCTAAATCCAAGCGAAGAGCTAGTGTTTCCTCCCTGAGAACCGGGGGGGAATGAAAGAAAAAGAGGTGAAAGAAAAAGGGTCAGTCATAAAGACTGGTAAACCCTAGTGACTTTCAGTATGAAAACTAGTAAAGGTAACATGATATGTGAAAACTGGAATTAAACATAAGGATGATAACAGAGCTGTTAGGATAATTAAGATAACAAGATAAGTCAAGTCTAGCATCGCATATTCAAGGTTCGCTGCACAACTGTACCCATGTCAAGTATTAATCATGAAATGATCCCTTAGCCCAATGTCATGAAGTGACCCATTATGGGGTCCTACGGTACGATCTACTAATCGATCGGCTCCCTACAAGTCCTAGCTCGTCATGTGTCATACGGCCCTATCCTGAAGTATAGTTACCTGTGCTAGGTCCACCATAGGGTGTATCAAGTCCTATGGTGCCATCCACCGACACGAATCAAGCACGCACAGTGTAAATCTACGGGTGCCGAATGCCTGCTTTTTCAACTCCGGGCTACGTGCACGACCATAGTCCACCTGAACCTACAATGGCGCACCTACTCAGCCGTCGTTCTGGTCGCTTATAATCAGCCCAGTAATCAGGCCCCACCCTGCCTAGTCCCAGGGTATCATGATACATCTAAGTGGGTTACTGCTGAAAAGGACCGCGTAACTAGGGTTTCTAATGGGTTGAGTGTTGTCATTCAAATTCGTGACTTAACCCCATCCAAATCATGTATCAAGTTGGTTAAGTATATTCAAGTGGTTCATGACTTAACCCTATCATGTGGCATTAATTCATTAGTGCATTCCAATCTCTCACATTAGACTAACTGTTGTGGGTACTGGATTTCTCGGGCGGTTCCGGGCAGATTTACACCACAACATAGTCTAACCTCGGGTTTTACGTGCGATATGACCAACTACTCACATTGGATCCTATTGTTTGCAGCCACTGGATTTGCCGGGTGGTTCCGGGCAGATTTACATTGCAAACTCAACCCAACTTCGAGTTGGCCATTTTCAAGTTTATCTAATTGTCATGCCCACGTTCAAGTTTTCATTTCTAGATTCATGTCCAGTTTTCAGGTCATATTCCATGTCAAATCGTGTCAAGTTCATATCCATATTCAGGTTCAAGTCATAACAACGTTCATGTTCAAGTTTAAAGCTAATTCATGTTTTACCTAGTCTACCCAAATCGTATTCCCATCGCACGTAAGCTCGAATCGATACAAATAAATCTAATTAGGGAATAACATAAAAAGGGACGAGTATAAGGTGGCAATAGTGATTACTAGCATAGCATGGTATGACTTGAGATAAAGGATTATAACATTACTGGCATATGGAATATTGGAATTAAACATAAAGATTCCAAATCTAACAAAATAAGGTACTAGTCAAGATAACAATTGTCGTAAGGTGATAGTATAGTCATAGTGACGATTGACATAAGATGATAGCATAATCATGGTAACGATTGACATAAGGTGATAGTCATAAACTTGTGACTAATAGCAGATTCAACATGATAATATGAGGGGTTTTCTTTTTGATTTACAACATGAATAGGCCTCAAATCAATGTCATAGTAATATTCAAGAGTCAAGATCCAAGATGAACGAGAATGAATGTAAGCAGTCATCATACATAGGTCCAATTTCAATTTACATCATATTCATATTACATTTACAGTTTAAATCTAAAAATAACTGGGGCTCACAGATCGTGGTTCGAGAATTAGAAAACGAGAGTCGATAGTTGAATCTCTATATGCTTAGTCAGGTCCTAATAGAAATCCCCAAATCAGCAATTCTCTTTACGCAGTCTCAACGTAGAAGAAGCAGTCCTTTTCTCAAACTTTTCAATCAGAATCAGAGCAGCATAAGGTCAGAAAGAGTTTTATGTAGAGAGACTGGTGTTAGGGGATGTATTTATAGGGTCAGGTCAACGAATGTGGACAGAAACGAGGTCAGATACATCAGAGTGAATCCAGTTTCAAAAGTGGACTCGACCACTAGGTCGACACTGTGGTCGACCTGGTCCTGGGTAAGTTGACTACATAGTCGACCCCCAGGTCGACCTGGTCCTGGGCGGGAAATTTCCCACCCAGTCCATTCTGAGGTTTCAAATTCGAATTTTGAATTCGAATTGAGCTGTTTTGAACTTGAAAACTTCGAAAGGTCATAACTTGGTCATACGGACTCCGATTTTCAAAAACTCGGACTTGTTTCCAAGCAGAATTTCGAGACGAACACAATGGCGCAACCCGTTTTCCTTGATTCTTATTTTAAAAAATTAATTTTGCCTTGATTTAAGGTTATTACACGTTATAAAAACACGGGTTGTTACATTCTCCCCCCTTAAAGGATTTCGTCCCCGAAATCTCTAAGTTAGGGAGGATGTGTCCTACCATCCATCATCCATCTACCCAAAGCATCATCCACAGGAAACCATGGTCCTTGAAAGATTTATAGTGTTGTATGAACATATGCAGAAAGTGTGTGTACATGCACTTATCTAATGCAAAAGATCAGGCGGTTACTGATTCAGTAAACCTCCTTAATGCAAAATATGTTAGTGTAATGAATCCAACATGTATGCAAATTCCTAACATAATTTATAATCTCTACATGAGTGCACAAACATTCATCCATATGCAACATCCAAGTGATAGCATAACAAGTTCCATCCATGTACAAGTATAAGCACTCATGCATATGCAACATGAAAATGTGACTGAGCCGATCTAGTGCCTAATTTGTGTCATGCATCCACTAGCAACCACTTGCAACCACTTGCAACCATTTGCAAACATCAACCATAACATGTTTCAATCACATGTTTACATCCGTATGGTTCTACCTAAGGTTCTCAAGATAAGATCGAGAAGATAACAAGACAAACGTAGGTATTAGAAGCATGATACGAAAAGGTTTTCAAGTTTATAGGAAAAGGAGATCGAGAAGGTAAAGCGTGCGTATATTTTCTTCGGTTTCCCAAGTTGCGTCTTCTTGGGTTTCACTCCACTGCACTTTCACTAGCTTGACTTCTCGATTCCTTAGCTTCTTAATCTCCGTTCCTAAGATACGAATCGGAACTCGCCTCAATGTTGCTTCTTTTTCCACTTCTACATCTTCAAGGATGCTTGGCTCAACCACTTTGGCTGACTCATGCAAGCACTTCCGGAGATGCGAGACGTGGAAGACATTATGCACCCCAGCCAGCTTCTTGGGTAAGTCTACCTTATAGGACATTCGTCCAATCCTTTCAGTGATAGGAAACGGTCCTACGAACCTTGGTGCTAGCTTTCCAACTGCTCCAAAACGAACTACATTGCGCAACGGAGAGACTTTTACAAAGACCATATCTCCGACTTCGAACTCTAGGTCTGTCCTTCTTTGGTCCGCATAAGATTTATGTCTATCTTGGGCCGTTTTCATCTGTCTTCGTATCAACTCAATCTTCTCAGAAGTGTCCCTTATCATGTCGGGCCTAAGTATAAGTCTGTCCGTCGTCTCCCACCAACAAGTTGGCGACTTACACAGTCTTCCATACAGGGCTTTGAACAGTGTCATTCCAATGCTAGCTTGGTAACTATTGTTATATGCAAACTCCACGAGAGGAAGATGGTCTTCCCAAGTGCCACCAAAGTCAAGAATACAAAGCCTCAGGAGATCTTCTAGTACCCTATTTACCCTTTCGGTTTGTCCATCCGTCTGTGGGTGATAGGCCGTGCTTAAATTCAGTCGTGTTCCCATTGCTTCTTACAGACTATTCCAGAACTGGCTAGTGAAAATCGGGTCATGATCACTAACTATACTAGAAGGAACTCTATGCAATCGTACTATCTCTCGAAGGTAAATAGACGCTAGCCCTGATGCGGTCCTCTTGCTTATCACTGGAATGAAGTGAGCACTTTGCGTGAGTCTATCAACTATGACCCATATGCCAGTATTTCCCTTCCTTGACCTAGGCAGTCCATCCACGAAATCCATCGAGATACTCTCCCATTTCCATTGCGGAACCTCCAAAGGATGTAATAGCCCACCAGGCTTCTTCGACTCGGCCTTTACTTGTTGGCACACCACGCACTTCGAAACGAACTCTGCCACGTCCTTTTTCATTCCATCCCAAAAGAAAATGTGTTTCATATCCCTGTACATCTTATCCCCTCCGGGATGTATAGTCATCTTCGAGTGATGCGCCTCTTCGAGAACTTTCCTTACTAAGTCTCCCACTTGTGGGACACATAGTCTTCCATCGCGCCTTAGCTATCCCTTGTCATCTATCACATAACTACTGAGGTGACTTGACGTCTCACCCCTAATCAGCTTGTCCATGATTTCGACTATTTGTGGGTCTTCCTTCTGTGAAGTCCCTACTTGATCTAGAAGTGTAGGTCTTAACTCAAGAGATGCAAACGTAGCAGTCAATGACTCAACAGCAGGTGTAAAATTAAAGGTTTCTATAAACTCAAGGCTTTTCCTTTCAACAAACAAGGGGCTCAAAGTCAACCTTTTTCTACTTAGTGCGTCCGCCACCACATTACCCTTGCCAGGGGTATAAGCTATATCGAAGTCATATGATGCCAAGAACTCCATCCACCGTTGTTGTCTCAGATTCAAGTCTTTCTGTGAGAAGAGGTACTTAAGCGATTTGTGGTCGGTATACAGCTCGAACCTCTCCCCAAGAAGATAATGGCGCTAAGCTTTAAGTGCAAAAACAATCGCGGCCAACTCCAAGTCATGTGTGGGATAGTTTTTCTCATGGACTTTAAGTTGTCTGCCCCCGTAGCATATTACTCTTCCTTCTTGCATTAGAACAACGTCTAATCCCGTGTCGCACACATCTGTGTACACTGTAAACATCTTACCTCCATCGGGTGATGCCAAAACTGGAGCTGTGGTGAGGGCTCTCTTAAGTCTCTGAAAAGCAGCGTCACATTCTATGTCCCATACAAAAGCTAGGTTCTTCTTTGTTAACTTAGTAAAAGGGGCTGAAATCTTAGCGAAGTCCTTAATGAACTTCCGGTAGTAGCCCGCCAAACCGAGAAAGCTCCTCACCTCCGTTGCATTCTTAGGAATTTTCCAGTCTTGTACCGCAACTACCTTTGTGGGATCCACGGCTATGCCTTGCTTAGAAACTACATGTCTAAGGAACCAAACTTCCTTCCTCCAAAAATGGCATTTGGAGAACTTAGCCTTTAACTGGTGTTCTCTAAGCATCTCCATGACTTCCTTGAGATGTCTAGCATGCTCTTCTTCATCTTTTGAGAAGATCAAAATATCATCCACGAAAACTACCACAAACTTGTTAAGGAACTCCCGAAACACCTTACTCATCAAATCTACAAAGTACGCGGGTGCATTCGTCAATCCAAACGACATGACGAGCCATTCGAAGAACCCATCTGGAGTCCTAAATGCAGTTTTGTCAATGCTATCCTCAGCCACCCTGAGCTGATGGAATCCTGTGGCTAGATCGAGTTGAGAGAAAATAGATACTCCCACAAGCTGGTCAAACAGATCGTCGATTCTTGGTAGTGAGTGCCTGTTCTTCTTTGTCAACTTGTTTAATTCACGATAATCTACGCATAAACGAAGCAATCCATCCGCCTTAGTAGCGAATACCACCGGAGCACCCCATTAAGAAATGCTTCGTCTTATGAAATTTTTCTCAAGCAACTTGTTAATTTGTTTACTGAGCTCTCTTCTTTCTCGTGGGGTCATATGCCTAACGGGCAATGAAACTGGCTTGGCATTGTCAACAAGATAAATTCGGAATTCTATCTCGTGTTTAGGAGGTAACCCCCTCACTTCATCAAAGACATCTGGATATTCTCGGACCACTTTTACAGATTGCAAATTATCGTCGGACGAGTCAAGGGATTCAAGATAACATAACATGACCGGACCCTTAGGACTACAAGAAATTTCAAGGGTATTTCCAAGGTGAGTCATGAGCCTCACTACCCTTCGTTCACAATCAAGAATGGCTCCATAATTGGATAGCCAGTCCATACCTAGGATCAAACCATATCCCATGAATCCGAGAACATAAGCATTACACTTGAATTCTACGCTTAAGATAGAGATCCTCAAATCCACACACATCATAGATAAATGAGCGGAGCCCCCATTGGATTTGAGACTATAACGGGATCCTCAACCAGACTAGTACTTAGGTGCAGATTTTCAACAATATCAGAAGAAATAAAAGTATGCGATGCGCCAGAGTCAAATAAGGTTCGAATAGTAAAGTTAGAAATGTAAAAAAGGCTTTCTACGGAAATATTACTACCTCGGTTAGGAGCTGGAATGGTGTTCAGAGCATGCACCTGCCCTCCAGAAGCTCCTGCTCGCTGGGTCTGCCCTTGCCCCTGCCCTTGCTTCTTAGGGCAATCCTTGCTGATGTGTCCAGTATCTCCACAATGAAAGCATTCACCCAACTTCCTCTTCTTCTTTCTACAGTCTTTAGCTAGATGTCCAGTAATACCACAGAAGTTGCACTTCCTCATCTCACGTGATTTGTTGTTGCTCTTGTTATTCTTATTATTCTTGTTGTTCCCCTTCTTGAAGTCAGCTTTCTTATTCTGAGTTTCATTAGGCTTAACCTCCTTCTTGTTATTCTTGTCTTCCTCATGGAGTAGAGCCATATTCACCAAGCTTTCAAAGGTCTCCCCCATGGGTATATGAGTTAGGGCCAAGCTGTGTAGTGGCTCGTTCAATCCTCGAGCAAAGCGTACAGCCTTTTTCTGGTCTGTGTTGACCAAATCCAAACCGAACAGAGCAAGCTGATTAAACTTATTCACGTACTCCCTAACAGACATGTTCCCTTGCTTGAGGGCTAGGAACCTCTCCATCTGAAGGTTCTCTTCTGCTGACTATAAGAATTTAAGCCCAAACCTCTCTCTAAAGTCCGCCCAAGTCTCAACTGGTCTGGTAGTGTTGGTGACTACCCACCAAAATGCAGCTTCCTCTTTCAACAACCATGCTGCTAACTGAACTTTCCTATGGTCCTCCATATCAAAGATAATGAACAAGTCTTCCGTCTCCTTTAGCCAATTTCGTGCCTTAACAAAAGTTTCAATTCCAACGAAGTTCTTGCCGCCCATTGCTTTAAAGTATTTGCATATTTGGCAAAGGCGGTACCAGGAGGAGGAGGATCCGCGGCCACTGGGGGAGGCGGAGGAGGGATGTCTGCCGTGCCCGCGTCGTTGGCCCTGGCTTCTAAGTACCTTCAGAACCATCCAGGCACGGGTATTCCCTCAGGCAGGTTAAGATTGGCCATGCTGAAAAACGAAAAGAAAAGATTCAAATGAGGAAACAAAGGGAAGTGCTAATGGCTTCTTGGGGAATAGCCTCTTTGAACATAAAACTTTTCTTGAAAAATGCTTCTTTATAAATGGTTTTGAAAATAGTTTAAGAAGGTTTTTAAAACTTTTTGCCCAGCCTGGTAACCTTCTGCTCTGATACCAAATGTAACAACTCACCTCCGCTAGGGTCACTCACAAAGGGAATGCACTAGTTTTGGTGGAGTACTATCTAGGTAAACATGCACAGAGATATCACAAGGCAGAACATAAATAAAGCAGCGGTAGAAATTAAAAACCAACTTTTTATTATTTTCCAGAAAAGAGTCAAAAGCTCATATATCCAAGATACAAATTATTCCATTACATCAAGTTCTAAATAAAGAAACATAAACTTAAAACAAAAGTAAATTATTTCCCATAAATAGCAGAAGCAGCCATAGCAAAGCCCAAGACCAAACCATACATGAGCTGTCAGAAAGCAAGCTAAATCCAAGCTAAGAGCCAGTGTTTCCTCCCTGAGAACCTGAGGGGGGAGAACGAAAGAAAACGAGGCGAAAGAAAAAGCGTCAGTCATAAAGACTGGTAAGCCCTAGTGACTTTCAGTATGAAAACTAGTAAAGGTAACATGATATGTGAAAACTGGAATTGAACATAAGGATGATAACAGAGCTGATAGGATAATTAAGATAACAAGATAAGTCAAGTCTAGCATCGCATATTCAAGGTTCGCTGCACCAACTGTACCCATGTCAAGTATTAATCATGAAATGATCCCTTAGCCCAGAGTCATGAGGTGACCCATTACGGTGTCCTACAGTATGATCTACTAATCGATCGGCTCCCTACAAGTCCTAGATCGTCATGTGTCTGTGTTATACGGCCCTATCCTGAAGTGTAGTTACCTGTGCTAGGTCCACCATAGGGTGTATCAAGTCCTATGGTGCCAACCACCGACACGAATCAAGTACGCACGGTGTAAATCTACGGGTGCCCAATGCCTGCTTTTTCAACTCCGGACTACGTGCATGACCATAGTCCGCCTAAACCTACAATGGCGCACCTACTCAGCCGTCGTTCTGGTCGCTTACAATCAGCCCAGTAATCGTGCCCCACCCTGCCTAATCCTAGGGTATCGTGATACATCTTAGTGGGTTACTGCTGAAAAGGACCGCGTAACTAGGGTTTCTAATGGGTTAAGTGTTGTCATTCAAATTCTTGAATTAACCCCATCCAAATCATGTATCAAGTTGGTTAAGTATATTCAAGTGGTTCATGACTTAACCCTATCATGTGGAATTAATTCATTAGTGCACGCCAACCTCTCACATTAGACTAACTGTTGTGGTTACTGGATTTGCCAGGCGGTTCCAGGCAGATTTACACCACAACATAGTCTAACCTCGGGTTTTACGTGCAATATGACCAACTACTCACATTGGATCCTATTGTTTACAACCACTGGATTTGTCGGGCGGTTCCGGGCAGATTTACACTGCAAACTTTACCCAACCTCGAGTTGGCCATTTTCAAGTTTATCTAATTGTCATGCCCACGTTCAAGTTTCCATGTCTAGATTCATGTCCAATTTTCAGGTCATATTCCATGTCAAATCGTGTCAAGTTCATGTCCATATTCATGTTCAAGTCATAACAACGTTCATGTTCAAGTTTAAAGCTAATTCATGTTTTACCTAGTCTACCCAAATCGTATTCCCATCGCACGTAAGCTAGAATCGATACAAATAAATCTAATTAGGGAATAACATAAAAAGGGACGGGTATAAGGTGGCAAAAGTGATTACTAGCATAGCATGGTATGACTTGAGATAAAGGATTATAACATTACTGGCATATGGAATATTGGAATTAAACATAAAGATTCCAAATCTAACAAAATAAGGTACTAGTCAAGATAACAGTTGTCATAAGATGATAGTATAGTCATAGTGACGATTGACATAAGATGATAGCTTAATCATGGTGACGATTGACATAAGGTGATAGTCATAAACTTGTGACTAATAGCAGATTCAACATGATAATATGAGGGGTTTTCTTTTTGATTTACAACATGAATAGGCCTCAAATCAATGTCATAGTAATATTCAAGAGTTAAGATCCAAGATGAACGAGAATGAATGTAAACAGTCATCATACATAGGTCCAATTTCAATTTACATCATATTCGTATTACATTTACAGTTTAAATCTAAAAATAACTTGGGCTTACAGATTGTGGTTCGAGAATTAGAAAAAGAGAGTCGATAGTTGAATCTCTATATGCTTAGTCAGGTCCTAATCCCTAAATCAGCAATTCTCTTAACGTAGTCTCAACGTAGAAGAAGCAGTCCTTTTCTCAAACTTTTCAATCAGAATCAGAGCAGCATAAGGTCAGAAAGAGTTTTGTGTAGAGAGACTGGTGTTAGGGGCTGTATTTATAGGGTCAGGTCAACGAATGTGGATGGAAACGAGGTCAGATACATCAGAGTGAATCCAGTTTCAAAAGTGGACTCAGCCACCAGGTCGACCACCGGGTCGACACTGTGGTCGACCTGGTCCTGGGTAGGTCGACTACATAGTCGACCCTCAGGTCGACCTAGTTCTGGGATGGAAATTTCCCACCCAGTCCATTCTGAGGTTTGAAATTTGAATTTTGAATTCGAATTGAGGTGTTTTGAACTTGAAAACTTCTGAAAACTTCGAAAGGTCATAACTTGGTCATACGAACTCCGATTTTCGAAAACTCAAACTCATTTCCAAGAAGAATTTCGAGACGAACGCAATGACGCAACCCATTTCCCTTGATTCTTATTTTAAAAAATTAATTCTGCCTTGATTTAAGGTTATTACACGTTATAAAAACACGGGTTGTTACATAGGGGTAAAACGGTCATTTAAAATTCAGCAAAAATCACGAATGTGGGAAATGACCCTAATAGTCGTTTCCCAAAGTTACACGTAGAATACGGGTCGTTACACTCCCTCCCCTGCCCTACCCTTAAGAAATTTCGCCCCCGAAATTCCTTAACCAAGAAAACATAAAATGGTGTCCCGTATGCCTATCAGCCATTTATAAACAATCAAACATAGATAACAACACAATAAGCCTATCCTAGCTTGTGATTTACTAACAAGGGAATAACTATATCGCGATTGAAATCTTACCAAATAAAGAGTTCTGGATATGATTCCCTTATGCTCTCCTCGGTTTCCCAAGTACAGTCATTCTCATTATCACCCCACTGGACCTTGACCAGTTTCACCGTCTTCCTTCAGAGTTGCTTCGTATCATGTCCGATAATACGAACTGGTATGCGGTTTCCAACTGCCTTGGGTTCTATCTCGATATCATCCAACTGATCTGGCGAAATAGTCACATCAGAATTGTGCACAAACTTTCTTAGCTAAGAAACATGAAATACGTTGTGCACTCCCGCCATCTTGTCAGGTAATCCAACTTTATACGCTAAATTCCCAACTTGTTCAAAAACTGGAAATGGACCAACAAACCTTGGTGCTAATTTTCCTCTCTTACCAAATCGAATCACACTCTTCAATGGAGAAATCTTAACGAATACCAAGTCGCCAACGGAGAATTTCAAATCTCTTCGCCTTTTATCAGCATAATTCTTCTGCTAATCTTGGGCAGCCTTCATTCGCTATTGAATAACCTTGATCTTATCTGAAGTTTCTCTTATTACATCTAGCCCAAGCACAAATTTCTCACCGGTTTCTAACCAACGTGATGGTGAGTTGCACGGTTTTCCGTACAAAACTTCAAATGGAGCCATACCAATACTGCACTGATAACTGTTATTATATGAGAACTCAACCAGACGTAAATGGTCATCCCATGACCCTCCAAAATCCAATATACAAGCTCTCAAGAGATCCTCCAATACATGATTTACCCTCTCCGTTTGATCGTCGGTTTGAGGATGGTACGCGGTATTGAGATGTAATTCTGACCCTAAAGACTTTTGCAAGCTCTTACGAAACACACTAGTAAATAATGGATCTCGGTCACTCACAATACCTTTAGGTACTCCATGAAATCTCACTACCCACTTCATATACAGTTATGCTAACTTAGTTGTCGTTCTATTCGACTTGACCAGTATAAACTTTGCACTTTTGGTCAATCGATCCATAATCACCCAAATGCCAACATGTCCTGATCTAGTCCTTTGTAAACCATCGATGAAATCCATTGAGACTTGTTCCCATTTCCATTCGGAAATTTCCAGTGGTTGTAACAAACCACTAGGCTTCTTTTGCTCAGTTTTAACTAACTGGCAGTTCATGCACTCGGATATAAACTTCCCGACCTCTCTCTTCATCCCTTCCCAGTAGTAGGTTTGCTTCATGTCTTAATACATTTTGTTACTACAGGGATGTATAGTCAGTTTCGAGTGATGACACTCTCTAAGAACTTCATCTCTCAATCCATAAACATTGGGTACAGCTAGTTTTCCATTCTTTCGAAGCCATCTTTCCCTATCAAGTCCATACTTATTCATCTCCTCACCATCGATCTCCTCTTTACCTTGGAGAAGATTTCCAATAGGTTGGGATCGTCACTCTTACTGGAACCGATCCGTTCAATCAAAGTCGGTCTGATCACCAAACTTGCTAACATTTCTGGGTCTGATTCACACATAGGTTTGAAATCATATCCCGTGATATACTCTGGTTGCTTCCATTTTAGAAACATAGCCCCTAAACTGGCATATCTTCTACTTAATGCATCAGCTACCGTATTACCCTTCCCGGATGTGTATGTGATGTTGAAATCGTACGAAGCCTAGAACTCTAACCATGCTGCTGATGCAGATTTAATTCCTTTTGAGAGAAAAGATACTTTAACGACTTAAACAACTCGAATCTTTCTCCCATGAGGTAATGCCTCAACATCTTTAATGCGAACACGCTCACTGCCAATTCCAAATCATGGATAATATCTCTTTTCTCATGTGGTTTCAATTATCGACTAGCATAAGCTACAAACCTACCTCTTTGCATCAGTACAACACCTAGTCCGGTACCACAACCATCCGTGTATACCATCATCTCTTCGTTTCCATTAGGAATAACTAACACTGGTGAACACGTCAACTTCTCCTTAAGACCCTTAAATGTGTTCTCACACCTTTCGTCCCAAGCAAAACTTGATTCTTCTTGGTCAACTGAGTTAATGGCGTCGTTATCTTGGAGAAGTCTTGGATGAAGTTATGATAATATCCCACTAATTCCATGAAACTTCTCATGTCTGTTGCATTCTTGGGTGTAGACCAATCTTGCACCATAGCCACCTTCATAGGATCCATGGCAATACCATTCTTTGAAACAACATGGCCCAAGGACCTCACTTCCCTCATCCAGAAGTGACATTTCGAAAAATTCCCTTTCAATTGGTGTTTCCTCAACACCTCCATCACTGTCCTCAAATGTTTCTTTTGTTCCTCCTCTGTCCTTGAGTAAACTAAGATATCATCCACGAACACAAGAACAAACTTATTTAATTGATCTATGAAACCCCTATTCATAAGATCCACAAAATATGGTGTGCGTTGGTCAATCCGAATGGCATGACCAATCACTTATACAATCCAGATGACATATGAAATGCCATTTTAGATATACTCTCAGCTGCTACATGGAGCTGATGAAATTCTATCGTGGGATCTAACTGGGAAAAACACTCTTGCTCCATTCACTTGATCAAACAAATCATTTATCCGGGGAAGAGGATACTTATTCTTCCTGGCCACGTTGTTCAACTCTCAGTAGTCCACACATAAGCGAAGGGAACCATCGGCCTTGGTAGCAAATACAACTGGCGCTCCCTACTCGAAAACACTTCTTCGGATAAATCTCTTCTTCAAAAGATCGCCTACTTGCACCTCAAGCTCTTGCTGCTCCCTTGGCACCATACGACGAACTGGCGTCACTATAGGTCTGGCATCTTTCACTAAATCAATCTGAAACACGATCACTCGGTGTGGTGGAAGTTCGGCCACTTCCCCGAAGATGTCCGGATACTTGCCAGCAATAGGCACATCTGATAACTCATCATGCCGGATGTCGAGGGAATTTAGAAAGCTACCCACCACCCCATTACTAAGTAGGCAACCCAATACCACCCTCTGCCCATCATCTACTCTAATATTCACCGAAGACCCCTCACAGTCTACTACCCCCATACCTTTGGAGCCAATTGACTCCCAAAATAATGCCATGCCCGGTAAAGCCTAAAACAAAGCAATCACAAGTAAACATACATCCATGACTCGATAAGATCAAATTATGATAAATCATACTAAGGCTAGTCGAACCACCGATCGGGTTCGTTACAGCCAAAGGTTTATTAACTATCTTGGGTTCCAATTCCAACTTATCTATCAGGTCACTAAATACGAAGATATAGGAAGCCCCGGTATCAAATGGTACTCGAACAGGAACATCATAAATAGAAAGCATACCTTGGATAACAACATCCTTTCCCTTCTCCATTGTTGGGGCATTCGATGAAGAAGTAACGACATTGATAGCATATGCTGTCACGATCTGCTTCTCCTTAGGAAGTTGTGGACGTTTATCCTTGTGACGTCCAACTTGGTCGCAATTGAAGCACTTCCTGTCAAATGGTTTTGCATGACAATCTCTATCATAGTGGCCCTTCTTGCCACAGCTAAAGCACTCTATATATTTCTTATTCTTCTTTTTCTGACCATCCTTGGTCTGATTCTTTTTCCTCTAATTCTGGGATTTCCTCTTGCCTTCACCGCTTGCCTGCGGTTTTAGCTCTCTTGCAGAAATAATAGCAACCTCGGTCTTCGTCTTAGGGTAAAGGCTCTCTGATCTCAATGCCTTTCCCATAATAGATTCAAAAGTCTCATCGATATGGTTTATAAGCCTTTCCCCCAAGTACTTGTCCAAGCTAGTTATGAACTTCTTGTTCTTCTTGGCAGTATCGATAAGAGATGATCCATATTTCAATAAGGTATCGAATTCAGCAAAATATTCCGAGACTGTCCTACCATTCTGCTTAAGTTCCAAAAATTTCCTAAACATTTTCGATTTCAGGGCAGCTAGAATAAACTTTTCACTGAAGCGAGTCTTAAATTGATTCCAAGTAATTTGATTTTTGGGAATAGCCGCTTTAATGGCGTTCCACCATTCATAGCCCGTCCTTAAAGCTGACGCGATGCTAACTTTCTCTTTATTGCATCATCGATCCCCAAATCCTCGAAGATGCGCTCACAAATATCAAGCCAATCCTGAACCTCCGTAGCCTGTTCCGTTCCATGGAACGACTTCCCACCAAGACAAGTATAATCCTTGTTAAGCTTGGCGAAATCGGCTCTAGGTGCCTATAGTACTGCACCACCACCATTAGCAGCATTAGGAACTTCTTCCTGAGCATCCCTAAGCATCTCTCGCAAGAAGGCTGTAAACATCGTCCATATATCAGGGACATTCCCATTGTTGGCTTCTGAACCCGTACTCCTCGTGTTTCGGCTTATTGTTCAATCTGTAAAGAGAAAACGATTAACCATATCCTTAGTGGTACCAGTGTTGTGATACGTCATCCTTAGATATACTAATAGTATATATATATAGTTTTCGAAAAAACCAAAATATCACAAATAGGCACTCTCATATACATATACTATTTCTCCTCGGTGTCTTCCCTAGGTTTAACTACACAACCTAGGCTCTAATACCAAGTGTGACGGTCGCCCCGTACCATCATACATTTCCCCAAAATGCGTTATGTCAATATCCAACTAGCACCGGACGATCGTCAAAGGAATTAAGGGATTTGAAACAATGATCACTAAAGAACATGTAGTATATCTCACAACGCATTGAATAAATATAATATAACATAACTTGATATAAAACAGGCGAGACAGTGCATAAGCTGAAAACTAAACCATATCGATTAGAGTAGCAGAGTACAAAATACAGCTTATGATCCAAACCATTATTAGAACTTCAAAATAATTTCTCTAAAAAGGAAATAAAAGAGGTACACTACTAATGCCCAAATCAGTGATCAGCAACTACACAGGGAGAATATATGTATATAGTACGTGGAAGCCTCCTGCTCGTCTCCGGACAGCTACTCGTGCATAACCATCGAACCTGTCTCTAGTCTGCTCGTTTAGGAGCACCCAGAGTAATAAGAAGAGACATAAAACTCTGGGTAATACGAAAGTCTGGTATGAGCAATAGCAGCAAAATAAAGCAATAACAGGTACAAATAATCATACCTAACCTAGACCTCCAACCAAAGAGTTAGCCCAACAAGATGTACAGTACTCTAAGGTAATACTAACATATGGTGCAAAATTGAAGTGTGAGTGTCATGGTGATAGCAAACATCAAACATTGCAATCATCCTCACATCTCTCACTCAGTGCGTAAAGCATACAATATCGACCGCTTTGATCACCAGATCCATTGGGGCCATTACAGAGTCCCACTTCGTACAACTATCGCTACGACCACTTTTCCCTTTAAGGCCCTAACAAAGTCCTACTCCATACAACCTATGACCCCAATGCACTTGTCCATAGTCAATAACCCTTACAGGTCAATCAGTCCACATAGTCCTGGCCCTGGTTCGTCTACATACTCCCTCTCTCAATGGTGAACCAAAGTTATTGATATCGATAACCCCTTTGCACATGTCCTACAACAAATCCCAATTCTAGAAGTTAACTCATCGGTTCCCATCTGGATTCTAAGTAATAACTTCCCATTTGGACTTCCTTTGCATCTCGGGTTTTAGTCTTCTCCAGTTCGGTTCGGTCTCCATTCGATTCGTGAGTTTGTGAAGCAGGCGGTTCGGCTCGGAGACATCATTGGGGTCGGGTCGTGATTACCCCACCGGGTCGGGTCGTTCCATCTCACTGGGGTCGGGTCGAGCTCCTCCACCGGTTTGGGTCGTTCCATCTCACTGGGGTCAGGTCGAGCTCCTCCAACGGTTCAGGTCGTGCTTCTTCCACCAGGTCGATTTGTGCTTCCTTTACCGGGTCGATTCGGTGCTCGTGGTGCTCAATTGGGTCGTGATGCCTCATCGGTTTGTGAGTGGCGATTGGGTCGGTTCGTGAGTACCTCCACCGAGTCGGGTCGTGCCCCCTTGTCATGAGCCGCACTATGTAGCTGATTGCAGCAAGCTAATTTCGTTACATGACGGCATTTCCAACCATTCTAAATTTTCTATGCAATCATAAAACATCCCAAACAACAGTAACAACATATAGGTTTGACCAAAAAGATCAAAACATCAAGCATATAGGTTATTTTAGATCAAACATACCCAAATCCTTGATTTTCTCCTTAATCCCTTAAATTTCAGGATTAGCAAACTTAATCCAAATTAACCCAAATTTTTACCAGCGACATAAAATATGATTCTAGAATTTACGCATATTTTTCCATATTTTTCTGAGCCATTAATTCGCTAATTATCACTAATCACCCCTAATTAGCCGTAATTAGTGAATAAACATGTTAATCACTCACCTTAGCCACAAATAAATGATAGATCTGAAACTTCTACTAATTTATCTTGGATTCCTATGTACTGCAGCAGCTCTACCTTGAATTTGATTCTAATTCGCTTTGATTTGATGTATATTTTATTAATTAGTGATTAGAAAGTGATTAGAGAGAGATTTGGAAGATAGAAGCCATTACTAGGGTTAAAGGAATGTTTGTGGCGGCTAGAAAAATGAAAGGAGTTGATTCTCCAACTCCTTCAGCCCTCCCATAATCCTAATCTTGAACTGGGTTATGGATCTAGCTGCTAATCACTCTATTAAGACCAATTAGGCTGTTTTTCCATTTTCAAACATTATTTCAGCCATATCTCCTAAACGGTAAGTCTGTTTGATTAATGTGACCACTCTATGGAATGGGAAACCATCATTTGAATCCAACGAAAGTGGTTTCAGGTCAAAACTCTACCAGTGAAAAGTTATAGGCGAAAAAAGATTCGCCAGGGGTAAAACGATCATTTAAAATTTGGCAAAAATCATGAATGTGGGAAATGACCCAAATAGTCGTTTCCCAATGTTACACGACCATATGACTTCATACGAAAATAAAATAAATATTCTACGATCCTCCGATATTTAGAATGCGGGTCGTTACAAAATATATGATTGTTCGTGGAATGTCAAAATATTGAATACAGACAACAAAATGATGTCTGTGTTCATTTTCCTCAAGTCTCATCAGCTTTCTTTGATTGCTTTCTATGAGTATAAATTATAAAACTCATGTATAAAAGATTTGAAATAGTTCTGGATCAAAAGAATATCAAAACGATATAGGTACATAAAATCACTATATTTTAATTGTTGTGTCATGGTAATTTTGAAGATAAACGGATCTATTTCTTAGACTTTTAACTCACGTATAAATTTTTGGCTTAGACAAATATAATTATCATACCTAAATTTTATGTTTTCTAATTCAGCATGTGTTAGAACAAAAATTGGCACTAACTCCCAAATGCAGATCACAGAATTTTGAAAACAGTAAATAAAGAGGAGACACACAAAGTCTTTATAGTGGTTCGGCTGTAGATGTAGCCTACGTCCACTTTATAATCTTATTGTTATACTGACAGATTACAAGAATCAGTAACATGCAGACACACAGTCCGTGTGTTTATTGAGATTATAATAGGAAAATCTAGATGTAGAAAGGTGAAAAATCCTCGTAATCAGTAATGGCAGAGGCTGTGGAGATGTAGGAGAAAGTCTCAGCCAAAAAGTCCTTTAAAATGCCTTGAAATAGTGTATTTATAGCTGTAGGAGAGCTTCTGGGTTGACCGGATCGTGATGGGGTACGTGGCACCCGATCCAGTAAAGTAGGAGCAAGATGTGGCATGAGAATAGGTCAAAACAGCGCGTGTATGTATAGGTCTGGAGATCGGATCGTGGTAACGGGGTCGGATCGTAATGGCAGATCATGACCACCATGTGCACCACGAGCGGGTCCATTTGAGAACTAAAGTGTTGGAGCTGGAATGAAGTGCTGGCTATCGGGTCGTGCTCTGAAGGTGTACCACGAACGGGTCGTGGTCTGAGGAGGGCTATCCGATGAGGGGCGATCCGAGAGTACATGTGACGCTTCGTCGCTTTATCCAGGAAATTGCCGGATTGCACCAATTTACGGAAACGGACATAACTTCAAACCGTGTCCGATTGAGCCAAACCAAAGCTCAAACTGAAGCTAATTCAGATATCTACGAGAATTAAAGAGCTCAGCTTCGTAATTGCTGTTTTCAGGCCCAAAAAGTTCGTCTGATAGGAGTTTTGGGCTTGTTTATGTTGTGGATGTGATTTTGACCAAATCTCCTTATGTCTTCTGACGTTGTTTCCATCTCTTGAGCATGTTATCATTCAGGAACTCCATGTGTGACAGCTTTTTCCAAAAAATGTGTCAACACGTTTGCCCCCCAGAACATAACTTGCTGATTGAAGGAAGATGTGTTCTGGATAATCTGAGAAATCCAAATCCAAAATGCGACGATCACGCTGGATCGTATTAAGGCCAAAAACCAACGATCACACGGGATCATATTAAGGCCAGACAAATCCAAGAAGACCAGGATTTTGTACCTGCAATAAAATAAAACAAACAATGCAATAATATTTTCTAGATGGCCTTACCGGAGTAAACCATCCGAGGAGATGTTAGAGGGGTTCCAAGACAGCCTTACCGGAGTAAGATGACCAAGGAAAAGCACATGAGGTTCCAAGACGGCCTTACCGGAGTAAGACGACCAAGGAAAAGCACATGAGGATTTGTTTGTACTGGACGGATCCAGTTAGTAACCGGAGCTCATGTTTGTTCTGGACGGATCCAATTAGGAGTCGTAGCTCATGTTTGTACTGGACCGATCCAGTTTGGAGCCGGAGCTCATGCTTATTGCTAATTCATGAAAATGTAGCGGTCGTTTGCCGGACACGACTGGAGACCACAAGTCGGTTCCGTGCGTGTGGGCTGATGTGACGGCTCTTATTACACGCAGGGAAAACAAAGGAGGGTAAGAAGTCGCCTAAAAACCTAAAAACATGAACTATGGACTGGAGTCCAGCAAACTGAAGAGATCCGCTGAGTGGGATCAGTTAATGATAAGCCCGCGATTGCTCGATCTGGGATCGTTCCCTCTCCGGGGAGTCAGTGGTGGTAACGCAGGTGTGGGCGCCGTTGGTTGAGTGACGTACTCGGGTAGTTCTCCTCGCCTGACCCGAGCCTTAATAAGGTCACGCAAATGTCTGCAGTCATCAGTGTTGTGACCGTCCATGTCTTGAAATATGCAATGTCTACCAGAGTTGCATTGTGCTAAGGTTGGCTCCCTCTTAGGAGGCCTTGGATATGAGGCAGCACCTCCTGTATCCATGTAGATGTTGCTCAGAGTGTCATTCAATTCAGTGTATTTGTCGTATCTGGACCCTCTCCAGGGTGGAGCATTACGATCATTCTTTGCATTGGATGTTCCTTTGCCTTTTCCATAATCAGATGGTTCTCCATCTTTGAGCATGTTGACATCGAGAATGCGTTTCTCAGAAGTTGCATCTTCTTCCCACAGAAATCTATCTGCTTCAAGGCAGAATTCGCCGAGATTTCGCGGTGGATCTCGGTACAAAGATTTTTTGAATTCCGTGTTATCTAGAACGCCGGATACTGCCGCCATCAGTACCATCGATGGTTCAGGGCGATCAACTGATGCTGCTGCAACATTGAATCTTTCCAGAAATGAACGTGGAGTTTCTCTAGGCCTCTACTTAATTGTAGTGAGCGACATGACGTTCTTGGGTCGTGCGATGTGGACCCGAAACTGTTCAAGGAAGCGAGCGACCAACATAGTCCAGATGTTGATCAATTCCGTTTCTAGCTGCCGAATCCACATGGCTGTTATATCAGTCAGGAAGAGGGGAAAACATTTAGCCATGACGTTCTCAGATGCCGATTGAACTTCCATATGCCGTTTGTAGCGCATGAGATGCACAGTAGAATCTGTCCTGCCGTTGTAGGGGTCCAGGTGCGGAAGTTTGAAATCTGGTAGATTACGGGAATTTCTGATTTCTTGAGTGAATGGGTTGTGATTGACGTCATCTACATCATTCTGATAAGTGCGGCCTCTCTTGAGGCGTTGAATCAGATCAGCGAGTTGATTGCTTTTAAAAAGCTGTTGTAAGTTGCCAAGATCAGAGCTGGTGCCCCCAGCGTTGAGTGTAGGAGAAAACGGAAGCTGTTGGTGAGCTGCCGGGAGCGGATCGCGGATCGTGGCTCATGGGGGGCGACAAGACCTGGTTGTGAACCATGGAGGTTGGCCCGTGAGTTGGGGTCGTGAAGCAGGGTGGCGATCCGACTAGATCCTGGAGCCCCTTCACGAGCTGCTTCATGTTGCTGAGTGGGAGCTTGTGCTCTATTGTCCATCCGATCCGAGGCTAAATTTGGTTTTTCCTGAGCATTACCAAGAGCAAGGGAGTTGCCCCCGAGTCCATGTGATGCACGAGCCGCTTCTGTGGCTTCATTTCCAGTGACTTGTTCGTTGGTCGGCCTTCCATCCATCCGAGCGAAGAATTGGTCCACCAATTTCTGTTGTTTTTGGAGGAGATCATCTTGCCTTGCCATTTGATCCCTCAATTCAGCGAGAACGCCATCCATCTCGTCTCTGGTCAAGTATGCAGAAGGATCTTCATGAGAGGAAGCCTCCTGGCTCGCCTCATTCCTTGTGTCTTCAGCGCCAGCGTCCTCATCATGAGCGGAATTTCCAGTTTTCTTCCTTTTGATTGCCATTAATCCAATAGCCAAAAAATCCAAGTAGAATTTGAAGTTGTCGTGTGCCCCTACCCGGCGCGCCAAAATGTTAGACCAAAAATTGGCACTAACACCCAAATGCAGATCACAGAACACAAAATTATGAAAATAGTAAATAAAGAGGAGACACACAAAGTTTTTATAGTGGTTCGGCTGTAGATGTAGCCTACGTCCACTTTATAATCTTATTGTTATACTGACAGATTACAAGAATCAGTAACATGCAGACACACAATCCTTGTGTTTATTGAGATTATAATAGGAGAATTTAGATGTTAAAAGGTGAAAAATCCTCGTAATCAGTAATGGCAGAGGCTGTGGAGATGTAGGAGAAAGTATCAGCCAAAAAGTCCTTTAAAATGCCTTGAAATGGTGTATTTATAGCTGTATGAGAGCTTCTGGGTTGACCGGATCGTGATGGGGTATGTGGCACCCGATCCGGTAAAGTAGGAGCAAGATATGGCATGAGAATAGGTCAAAACAGCGCGTGTATCTGCAGGTCTGGAGATCGGATCGTGGTAATGGGGTCGGATCGTGATGGCGGTTCATTGAGCCAAACCAAAGCTTAAACCGAAGCTAATTCAGAGATCTACGAGAGTTACAGAGCTCAACTCCGTAATTGCTGTTTTTGGGCCCAAAAAAGGTCGTCTGATAGGAGTTTAGGGCTTGTTTATGTTGAGGATGTGATTTAGACCAAATCTCTTTATGTCTTCTGACGTTGTTTCCATCGCTTGAGCATGTTATCATTCAGGAACTCCATGTGTGACAACTTTTGCCAAAAAGTGTGTCAACAGCGTGTAACATCCCAAAAATTTTGACAACTGAAATTAGGAATTTATTTAAAGAGTTAACTATTTATAATCATTTTTATATCGATATTTGGGTCAGAAATTAAAAATCAAATATATTGTCTTGAGTTGAATTGAATTCAATATTTAATTCGGAATGGTGGATTGAGGATCAAATATTTGTTTTTCAATATTGGAATTGAATTTGGTGGAGTAATTGAACTGGATTTCAAATTTGATATAAGAATGTAAAATGGTTGAATTAAAACAAAAACATTATTAACTTTAATAAATTAGAAATTTTATTCATTGATATATATGGAAATTGGCTTGGATATGTGTGTGTTTGTACATATAAAGGAATCAAATTTTAACATTTCAAATTTGGAATCGAACAGAGTGATTGGTGGACAATCTGAATAAAATCGGTGAACCGATAAAAAATTTAAAATTTAAAATAATGTTGTATACAAACAGAGTCGGTTTACAACCAGAAATTTTTTATTGGATTCAAATTGCGAGGACAAAGAGTTACGTATAATTTTTGTCGTGTTTGGAGAATTTGTTGGCGGTACGAATTTAGAGCATTGCACGGCAATTCGCGGTAGAAAATAATATTTAAATTTAACCCAGATATAACCTACCTCATATAAAAACTATCCCGACCTATTTCCGATATATGCAGATACCCTAAGAATCCATGACGTGATTTCGTTCTTATCCCCAAACCTCGCTTCTATAAAAATCAATTTCCCACAAAATTTTCTTCAGCAAATATCATTTCTTTTTCTCCTTTCTAATTTTTTTTGGAAAATTGTATTTCAACCTACAAATTTAGTTAGTAGTCCCCCAATTTGTCAAAAAAATATGATGACCAGAATACCCTTTTTCTGTTATATTTTTTTAGTTTCTTGAACACCTCATAGTTGCACAACGTGTTTTTTCGGCATACCTCGTGGTAAGCCTACGTGGTCCATGAATGAACCACAGAGATCATCTACGTGGTACTTTGACAAACCACGTAGGGCAAATACGGGGTCCAGTGAAAAACCACGTAGTCCTCCTACGTGGAAGGGTATTTTTGGGTTTTTTTTAAAAGGGGGATACTAACTAAATTTGTGGGTTTGCCGATTATTTCATGATTTAGGGGGCTACTAACTAAATTTATGGATTGAAATAGAAATTGCCAATTTTTTTTGCTTAAAACCCTTTTCCCCAAATTCCTCCACCATTCGGAATCGCAATTCCTCCTGCCCCTTCCCCCTTGTGCAGTCACTTGCGCGCACCCACCTCCTTTAACTGCCTCCGAATCTGCACGCAAATTTAGGCTAGAAGACACTGACCTTGTGGTGTCCATTCTCCTCAATCGAGCCAAGCACTGCTACCGCCACTCCCCTCCGCTGATAAGACCTACTCCCTCCTTCGTCGTATTGTGTAGCACTAGAGCAACTCGGAACCACCTCCAAATCATGACAGGTGAAGACCATAACCACTAACTCCTGTACCCTCATTTCTATCTTGAAAGTCACCCTACCTGTGTCGCCGTATTGTAGGTAAGTTTACCTTACGATTAACTTGTTTCAAGACTTTAACTTCAAAAAAAACTCATTTTGTTAAAATGGCTTGTAAACTAGTAAATACCTATTTTTTCACACATATACCCTTTATTAGCATAGAAATAAGTTATTTTATGCACCTATATTTTATCTTATTGTAAATAAATAAATTTTACATTGGGTATTTTTGTATGTTTTCACAGGCTGTTCATTAATCCTCATGCACCCCTTATAGAAAAGATCTTACACAAGAAGAAGATCAATTTTGAAGATTTTATCCTATGTTGTCTCTGGAGACTAATAAGCGTCCTTGTTTGGAAGAATTAATCACGTGCAATCTGATCACCAATCAATTAGCCACATGGAAGATTTGGAAGATTTGGAAGATATTTACCATGGTATGCTCAAATATCTTTAAAGATTATTTCCAAACAAGCTTGGTCAAGAAATGCATGAGATATGATAATAACTCTTGGGAAAAGAGGCCCATTTATTCATATATCTGATTAGGGTTTGGCCTATCTTACCTATAAATATATGTTGTAACCATTGTAAACCTATGTCATTATTCTGTATTCTCATTTATTCTAAATAAAGTTTTCTTCATTCTAGTTTTATTATTCTTTTCTTTCAAAACAATTTGTGTGTCTACTCAATTAGTTTTGGTTGAACACATATTGTTATTTTTCTTTTGTTATTGCATATTAGCGATTGACCGTTTGATTAGGTTCAGTGGCAATCCTACTTTTAATTTTCTGTTACTGTTCTAGTTGTTATTTTCTTTTTTCTAGTAATTGGTTCATTTCTTTTTAATTGTTGAATTTGATATTGTCCTGATTAGATTCGAATCCATAGTAAATTCAATAGCATTAATTCAAAACCATCTCCAGATTTTGTCTAACTCGCCCAAGAAATACATAAGTAATAAAATTCAAAATTCATCCTTGTGATTCAACCAGCATATTACACGATTTGTGCACTTGTAGAATTTAATTTAGATTTCGCGCTTCTCTGAAAAATGACGATCAAATGTCTTCTCTGAAAATCATATATTAGGACAGTGTGAACTGGTGTATTTTTTTATTTTTCATACACATGTTACTGGTATGTAGTTTAACGATGGTTTAGAGAATACTTGAAGGGAAAGTTCACAAACATTTTGCACGCCTAGGAATTTCTGAAATGTATGGGATGTGATATATCCACACAGGTGTTGAATAAGAGCACTTACACTACCTTGCGCAAAAAAATTCATGCCAGGCCACTATTGATTGTACACATTCACAAATGTAGTGTATGGCTAAATTTATGCATATTGCATTGTATCAATACTGCATAGAATACTATTATCATTTTTAAGTGTTAAGAATGTTATATTTAATCAAAATAGTACAGTAGATTTGCTTACAACCATTGTTAAGTATTGATTTCGGGCAATAATGGAGAAGAAAATCTTGACTAAAGTCCAAATAGAACACCAAAGAAGTTTTATGTGTTGTAAACTGAGATGTTTGGATCTGCATCATATGGCAAAGTATCAAGTAGCAATACTTTTAGTTTAAACATAATTCTACATTTGTCTTGTTTATATTGCTTGGGTTATCACTGGTAACCGTGTTGTGGTGATCTCATATTGCTTTTGGCACACTAGTGTTTTGTGAACCATAAATATATATGTGTGTGTTCAGCTATAAATTCATTGGTCTATTAAATCCCTGTTGCTTGAACATGTGATTATTTTTTTTTTTTTTTTTTTTTTTTTTTTTTTTTTTTTTTTTGTTGCATGCCTCATATATGCCATTATCTTACTGCATATGAATATTGCACCCTTCAATTACAACAGAAAGCGTTTGTCTATTTTCCTATACATTAAACTTGAGTAAGCAGAAATTTTTGTTGCATGAATATTTGTTATTGGCTCAGAAAATGTTACAAACCTGAAGAGTAGTGTATTTTGGGAGTAAACTTCACTTTTAACCCACTAAAACTATTATTGATTTCAGAGTACGATGCAGTGATATATAAAGATGCATACATGTGATAGAATGGAGGGTATTTATCTAAATAAATATGCACGTCGAAACCTAAACCAAAACATGCGATCAGAAATGGAAACCAGTGAACCCATTTCAAAACAGCAGTAGGATATTTTTGGTGAGTAAACTTCCATTTAAACGATTACTGATTTAGCTGTTAGAGCATCCCAACGGTGCCACAGTGCCACTGCATCCTTTACATGTGTGGGACTTTGTACCCACGACTGGTGTACCATCAGAAATCATGATTTATAACTGCTTATGTATGTACTTCAGCAAAAGTGTGTGTGTGCGCATCTGTGTGCGTATATATACATATATAGACGAGTATTTAATGGCACCCCAAAATGGAGTACCCCACTAGCTCCATTGTTTTCCACCTTATGTTTATATTAAAATAAGACAGTGGACTACACATATACTTTACATTTACACACTGTTGTTTTGAGTGAGTTATACCTGAACTAAAAACCTTTATTAAAATCTGATTTTTGACGTGAATTTCACCTTGTATATCTTGAGATTAATATACCTTAGACCAGTCCTCCTTATTTTTCCACATGCTCCGTGTGTACTACATGTGTTAAACCTGGGTCTTATTTGGAACCTAACCTCTATTTTCATTTAAGAAAAGATTTAGGATAAATGCGGGTATATACCCATGATGAGCTGTTCTTTATGTATTGTTATGGGTTTTTGAAAAAAAGACTCTTGCTTATTTCGACATTGATCCATATATATATATATATATATATATATATATATATATATATATATATATATATATATATATATATATATATATATAGGCAAGTGTTCGGTTGCACCCGAAAAATGGAGCACCACAAATGCCCCTTGATTTCCACCACCCATTTATATTAAAGAATGCGAGTGAGAACTAAGAGAGTGAGTGTAAGGAGAAAGTAGGGGAAATACTTGATGGAGATTGTGGGGCATTTGAGGTGCTGCACTGTTTAGGGTGCTCTCGAACCTGCCTCATATATATATATATATATATATATATATATATATATATATATATATATATATATATATATATATATTGAAAATTGGTTCACTTTATTTCTACCAAAAAAAACATACATGAAAGAGGTTAGCATACTAACCTTTACAGATGCAAAACATAAAAGAAAAAACTAAAAATACAAGTAATAAAAAACCTAACTAGTAATAAACGGTCCATGATGAGGCCTTCTTCCCAATTCTGTGCATAGTATGCACCTCTCACAACTCCTCAGCAGTGCATCAGCACCATACTTCTCTTGATCCAAACCGAACAGTACACCAACTCCATACAAAAATTCATCTATGTAGATAGAAAGCCCTAACATTAAGTCCAATGCATTAAATTCTTCTGATTATATGCCATCAGTGCAAAAATAAAACTTGAACTTGGAGAGAACCAACTTTAAACTCAAACTTCTGAATAATCCAAAACTGCACCACTAGTATAAACAGATGAAGGATCTTCAAAGCACATTGAATTGAATACGGCAATACCAAACACAAATCCATATCCAAACCAGTATACTTTGATCCAAACGAGTTGTGCCACCCTAGATGAACTCCCTGTGTTTCACCAATGACATACACTGCTGATGGATGAAATTTAACCATCATCTTCCAGTTTAAAAACTAGTGACCATATAATCTAGAAAAGCTTCCAGTTCCATGATCATAAGATAATCCGAAACATGAATCTAACAGCATATCCTCAGACAAACAGCCCATAAACAGATAGAAATACAACTAAATCCCAGAATTTAAATTCCAGATGCTAAATCTGGTTGATGATTCACAGACATCTATGAATCCATCTTAGACCTAGAATCGAACCCTATGAATCCAGATGCAGTTAATACATAATGGCATGATCCCATAAATCTACAGAATAATCAAAGAGTGATTTCTTTGTAATGTGTACTGCTACATCCATTGTTTAGATCCGAAAGTGAAAGAGCAAATGAAACTGAAAACAGATCCTCTCCATTATCATCACATCACGAAAATCTGAGACAAACTTATGCAATGGACAAAATAGAACCCATATTTCATTTCATATTCCAAACTTCTGATTCAAACTATGAAATTCAAACCTTGTCTCTATTATCAAAATAATCCTCAAACCATAAACAAACTATAATCCCAAATTATCAACCCCCAAATCTGACGCAAGTGTCTAAAAAGAAGATCTATACACATACTAGATAATGAACAAACTGAAGAAGCGGTTATGAAGAATCGGAAGTGTTTCCACTTGCGTCGGCCATGCCAGATCCTGAATCTCCCAGGGTCTTGTTCTCCAACTATCAAATCGGTCATGGATCTATGTATTAAGCATAGATGCGTCACAATAAAGGATAGATCTGAAATTATAGCCGTCCGCAAGAGATGGAAACAAGATCTGATTTGAAAAGTAGAAACAAAAGGAAGGAAAACATAAGTCTTATCAACGTGAAAACACGTTGAAGGTTACAGATAGAAATCTTTGGATCTGAAATTAGTTGTGAAGACCTGATGAAAAACGAGATCTAGATTCCGGATGAAAATCGAGATCTAGATTTGCTGAAAAAATTGAAAATATGGTTTACCAACGAAAAAGAAATTTCGTTGATGGTATCGGATTGGAAATCAGAAGGAAAACAGATGAAAATCAAATAGTAAACAGATGGAAATCGAATAGAAATCAGATAGGAAGAGGAGATTGGAGAAACTCACGCACGAACGAAAGCAGGCGGAAGACCTGTCGCCATGGACGAGTTTTCCTATACCTATATATATATATATATATATATATATATATATATATATATATATATATATATATATATATATATATATGATTGTTATAGCATTACACATGCTTATCCTCTCTAGTACATGTCTTATCGTGTACTGCTTTGCTTTGTATTGATTCCTATGTCTCGACAGTTGTAAGTTATCATGCTCAAATCATTTAATATACTGCTGGGATTAAACTAATTATATTTATGTGTCATTCGAAGCTTGCTGACTTGAAATAAGTTTAATCGTGACTCGAGTATTTTATGTTTTTGCATGAAATGCTCGGGTCAGACCCGAGCGTTATAGATTTAAAAATTACAGCTTAAAATTTGAAGATTGCTGAAGCTGGGGATTCCAAAGACGGCGTACTCTGAAGTCATAAACAGTAAATATTTTTTGTATTCAAACTGTATATTTTAATTCCGCTGTATAGAAAATTCTTGTATCAAAATTCTGACTATATATGTATATATAATTTATTTCATTGTTCAAGATTGTGTTATGTATTTATTCTGTATTTTTCTATATTTATTCTATTTTAAACTCTGTAAACTAAACAATGATCTGTTGATTTGAGTGTTTCAAATTGTTTTAATTACCAATTTGAAGCAGTCAAAAAGGCATGATGTTAAATAGCACATAATGTAAATTCCAATCAATGGAATGAAAACTTATCACATATCTGTATTACAGAAATGAGATAAGCATTTTTCTCATGAATTCATTTTTTAACGAAAAAGAAATATGGTATTTGTTTCATATAAATATTTTAAATCCTCATCATTCAATGTAGACCTTTAGACCACTATCCTAGTTTCTTAAAGTTTGTTATTCTTTGTTCCTAAAGTAACTGAATCAATTTTTGTTTGTTCATGATATTTAACAAGCATACGATTTTAATCTTGAAATCACACAATATTTTTTCTTCATTACACTTCATCGAAATCTTTTTAACAGACAAAGATACATCTGGAAGCATTGGAAATTCTGGCCGATTTTTATGGTATATCCTGTCATTTTCTGGTCCCTTAACTTAGCCAAGCACATAAAAATATTATTGAACTCTCTTGCTCGCTCACTTAAATTCAATAATTTTGTTGATGCTAGGCCCATCTTTTCTACTGTAGCTATAGACGTAACACAATATAAACTTGAAGTAGTCCCAAATTAAACCCTACATTAGCATCTTCTTCTATCTTAAAAAAAGAATAGATAAGGATGAATACGATGTTGATTTGGTTAATTTCAAAGTAGGTCTGAATTTCAGTTTGAAAAACCCAGTAAAATTTTTAAATCCAAGTTTATAAGACTAACTGATACTGCACATTCAGATATATGTCATGAAAATATTTGTAGAAAGGATTGACTGGCACCGAGATTCTTAGTTCATGACCAAATCATTTCCCAAATATACATTAGGTGCACGTCTAATTTAAATTTTAATGAGCTTTGAAAATAACAAATCTTGTTTACATTTGGATTTCAAATAAATAATGAATGGTTTTAGAAACAATTAATATGAAATGTGCAAAAGGATATTTAAACTTATGATGTTTTTAAATGTAATCAACGGATTTTTTTGTATCTAACACTTATGAGTGTACATAGCATGTGTCTTATATATGCATTTATCAAAATTCCGAATAATGATGAGTTTTTACATGTCTTAGCTTACAATTACATGTAGTATGGCTAGCCGGAAATTTAAATACTAGTTTACAACTATAAAGATATAAGGTTAATTATCTTACCAAGGATGTGAAACTGTTAAGTACTAGTTTATAGGTTCTCTTCATTAACAAATTCATTCACTGCTATCAACCACTGATTTACATCATTCCAGTTTACAGTTGTTAATTACTTGTATTTATATAAACTATTTCTTTCTCATTAATCACCATAAAACAATATCTGAGTCTCCACTATGCATTTCAAAACAATACTTGAATCTCATCAAATCCAACAATCCATGAGATAAGCAAAATAGTAACAACACACCACCAATTAAAAACTAAACCTGCTAGTATCAGAAGGACCAATAATGGACCCAGTTCCAAATTTGTATTTACATAAGCATGTTCCATATGAAGTTATACAAGATGCTTCTAAATTATGCATTTCAGCTTAACATAGGGCATTGTGGCCATTTTCCTTTCATGTTAGATATTCTGAAACCAACAAAAAATAACAGAAAAAAATCAAACAAGCGGAAAAATTGACCTAAGTTCCATACGAACCATTTTATTTTCATGTTACGTATTTTGAGAAAATATAACTTCTAAACTTGACAAGTAAATGTTTTTTCAAAAAGAAAACTATATGTTTAATCAATGAATTAAAATACCTAAGTCGAATTAGTTGAGAGCCTAAGGCGGTAAATACCGATGCTACTCCAGTAATGAATCCCTAGAAAACGATGGGAAGAATAGCTTCTCCAAATCAAAAAAGACAAATCACATCAGGCGATTCGATTTATATTCGAAGAAGAAAACCATGTCAATTTTGATTTTCATAAGAGAGAAAGCGGGATAAGAAAAACCTAGATATATAGAAATGCATTAGAAAGGATATTGGGATGGAAATTACTAACCTAGCCCCTTAGTTTACTATATTTACATCTTCAATTGTATCCTAACAATTTTAAATGTTATGGAAGCGAACTAACACAAATAACCTTTAGTATTTGATAACAGTTATAGCTATTACGAATTCTAAAAGAATAAGAGTTGCTAATTGGTAGATATGGTGTAGTGGAAGGGAAACACTAGTATTTGGGTTATAGTCTATAGGTTGACTACGAGCGCTCACTTTATCCCAGTTAAGAGTAAGCGGACGGTAGCTTGGTTGGCATCAGTGTATCTTAGAGAGGTCGTTCGACTTCATGGAGTACCATCTAGTATTGTTAGTGATAGAGATCCCGTCATTACCAGCGAGTTTTGGGGGAATCTGGTGGAGGCATTGCGGACATACCTACGACTTAACATTGCCTATCACCCTCAGACAGATGGACAGTGGGAGAGGGTTAACAGGATTTTCAAGGATTTATTATGGCTATGTATCATGGACTTGGGAGGGACTTGGGTGGAGCATATTCCATTGGTAGAGTTCGCGTATAATAATAACTACTAAATAAGCATAGATATGGCTCCCTCTGAGGCATTGTATGGGCGGCCCTGCAGATCACCTACTTGTTGGTAGAAGTCCACGAGTAAACTTCTACTTGGGTCTGAGAGGGTTAGGGAGACTTCAGATAAGGTAGATTTGATTCAGAGGCAGATGAAGGCAACTCAGGTAGGCAAAATTCGTATGCAGATCAGACAGACCTAGAGTTCGAAGTAGGAGACTTGGTTTTTATTAAGGTGACACCTTTGAGGAGTATAGTTCGGTTCGTCTTAATAAGAAAGTTTGTGCCGAGGTTCGCAGGGTCATTCCCTATAGTAGAGATGATAGGTTAGATGGCCTATAGAGGTAGACTGCCAGAGAGATTGGTTGGAGTTCATGATGCATTCCATGTCTCGCACTTGTGAAAGTGCTTATGTGATTCCATGATAATAGCAGAGCCAATTACTCTAGAGGAGATCAAGGTAGAGGGGCAGGCATCAGTCAGACGAGTTCCTACACAGATATTAGGATCTAAGGTGAAGAAGTTGTGGAACAAAGATATCAAGCTTCTTAAGATTCAGTAGGGAGGGGACTGCAATAACGTGACTTGGGAACTAGAGGATAGGATTCACGCTTCTTTTCTGTTTCTCTTTGATAGTATGCTCTTAATCCTTTCCTAAGTTTTGAATTTGAATCCCTTTTTCCTATCATTTGAATTATAGGTCTTAGATAGAGCTTATGGATGGTTGGAAATGGTTTAAAACATGTTAATAGAACATGTTATGGTGGAATTAACTCACATGGATGCAAGTGGTTGCTATTGGATGTAGTGGATGCATATACAAACATTAGGCACTAGTTAGAGATCGACAAACTAGGACACTTACATATTTGCATATGGACGAGTGTGCATTTTAAATTTATTTTAAATATGGGTGAAAAAATTAGTTGAATCATCATTTGGGTGTTGCATTTTAGTGAATGTTAGTTGCATGCATATAGAATTACATGTAGTATTAGGATCCCTTGCAAACATATTAGACGCATGACACAGATATGAAATTGCATTATGGAGGCCAACTAAATCAGTAGACCACCTGATTTTTGCATTAGCTTACAGACATATACCATATACCTTTTGCACATGTTCATGAAAGCAATAGAAAAAACTAAGGACAATGGATGTCAATGGTAGATGGTTAAGTAGATGGGTGTAGATAAAGGTTGATAATATTTATATCGTTCTTCTAACCCAAGATATTTCATGAACGAAATCCTTTAAGGAGGGGAAAATGTAACACCCTAAATTTTATTAAATGATAATTAAATAGAAAAGGGCAATAAATTAAATATTAATCAGAATAAATTTCAGAATTGGACAACGAGACTAGCACCATTAGGTCCATTGTAATTTTCTGATTAAAATGGGCACTTGGTTTGCTGAAATCGGAGTTAAAATGAATAAGTTATGAATTAAAGAAGTTTATCAACAAAATAAGAAAATAAAATAATATATTAAGTGTCTAGGATGGCCCAGTCCTAAACTTAGGTCGACCTTGTGTCGACCCAAGCATAATTGGGTCGACCCAGTGTCGACCCAGGGCGGGCATGAGTCGACCTAAGCAAGCAAAGGCGCGTGTCTTTCCTAGCATGAAAGGAAACAATGCTTTATTACTTAGCATGTTATTTTTGATGATGTGGCTTTGTTTTATTGGTTTATTTTTTATTTTGAACCAAAGACTGACGTAGCGCTTTCAGATTGGTCCAATGACATGGTGGACCATATCTAATCCTAAATTTGGATGGCTGAGGACATCTAGTAAACCCTATAAATAGACTAGTAGAGACTCTCTCATTTCTTCACATCCATTCTTTCTCTCTTCTTCTTCCCTAGGCCTATCCTCAAAATTAGGAAGAGCCAAAAATAAATAAACTTTTTACGGCGATAAAGAAGTTCTATACTTCTTAATATTTATTTTTATAAATACTTTTAGAGGCGGAGGTTTTGTTAGAATAAGAAAGGCCATGAGGGAAGCTCTTTTCATCAGGTTGTGAGTTTATATGTGATTTCTAGATTTGTAATTTATGTAGGAAAAGTTAGACAGTTAAATAGTTTAGTCTTTTCAAGTTTAATGTTTACAGTTATTTATAGTATTTATATGTTTAGTTTTTCTGCAAATTTATTGTAATTTATTTACTGTCTATGCCTATTTCTTTTCAGTTATTTATTGTTTATAAGTAATTCTCCTTATTCTATCCCCTTCTCTATTTTGGTTTTATTTACAGTCAGACTATTCCTATTTTATTTGTTTTTTTTAATTTTTGAGTCTAGGCCTTACGAGTAGCCTAGACCATTTCCCTTTTCTTTTAGCGCTGAGCCTAGGCATAAAAGAGAGCCTAGGCCTTTGTTGTTGAATTTGCATTAAAATTGGAATAATATTGAAATGATGAAAAAGGGATAATTGAGAATGTTATAACTAATTAGACATTATAATCCGTATTGGACTATAAGTTGAGGATAAATCTTAATATGTAATTGGAGAACATGCAAACATATAAATTAGAATAGGTAACTTAGTTGGACGCTAAGTAACATGGGGTTAGTTGTATAAAAAAACATTATTATGAATGTTTAATACAACCTAGGATTATAACATGAGGTTATATTGGGGTTTATTAATAAAGTTAAATTGTATTATGTTAAATTGAAGATGAAATTAATAAGCTAAGATAGTGGTAGTTCGTTCCGGCAGTGTGGGGCTGGTTGGGGGATATAAGTGGCTCGTACGTCCGTTCCGATAGTGTGGGGGCAGACTGAGGAAAAAACGAGAGCTAGTAAAATAATGAAATTATAGTGGGAGTCCGTTCCAACAGGGTGGGGCTAATCGGGGAAAATAAATGGCTCGTAGGTTCATTCTGGCAGCATGGGCTGATTGGGGAAAATAAGAGGCCTAATAAAATAATGTAATCGTAGTTTAGGTCTGTTTTGGCATCGCTGGGATGATTAGGGAAACTATATGGCCTAATAGAATAATAAATGTGGACCAAGTCTAAGGCTTCCTTGTGTCAGTTGCATATTTGGTTGGTGATCTGTATCAGGCAGTATCCCTATTATCATCTGTGAAGGTCTTACACTAGATCGAGGCGAGCGCACGCTTTACTGCACTAGATTAGTAAAAGGTCCAAACGAGATGGGTACGGGTGCGTTTCGACGGGATGATGAGTGTGCATCATGCCGATTATGGAAATAAGCCATTGTAACGCTTGTGATTAATAGGTATGCCCTTTTAGTTGATGGATCTGGGATTGATAACCCGGAGTTCCATAGCTGGCATAGGATATCACATTGTGGTTATAAGAGCCGATCGACGGTAGGAATTAGGTAAAGCCTAATATGATGTCTTTGGTAGGATGGAGCAAAAACCTTGGATGTGAATGAGAAGCGGATCTTTATTCATGCTTAGCATTTTCTTACTATTTTATATGCTTATGTTTATTGTCCTTAAAATTGTTCATCTGCCTAATGCTTCCTTTCTTTATGCTTATACTAGAAATTACTAGAATTCGCCAGACGTATGTTTGACCTAGTTTGTTTTCTCCTCCCCCCCCCCTCCCCAGATTCGTAGGGTAGAGTGTCTCGATAGTGATTCTTGACTTTTCTATTTAACTTGGATTAAAATTCATTTCAGACTTAAGTATTGATTCATTTCTCATTTTCTGGTCATTGTATTGACATTTGAGAGGGATGATGTTACTTAATAACTCTGATATAATGGTTTTCCACGATACAATGTATTTGTTTTTATGTTGGTACTTTTGAAATGTAATAATCATTGTGATTTGACTTGCTTTATGAATTTTTGTTTTAAAATTTACAATCTGTTTTATATTTCTATTTTGTGAATTTTAGTCATTGTGTTGTTATTTTATACCTAAGCGCTTCATAAACCTTAACGCATCCTCATATGGGTGACGTTAAGGGGTGTGGGGGTGTTTCAGTATACCTTGGGTTAGGATACTAAGAGTTTCATCGAACATGTAAGGCAAACCACCTGCCTAAGGGAAGTATCAAATGACTAGGAGTTCGCCCATAGTGCCAGCTAAATATTAACGGATGGGTCATTAATGGAGATGAGTGTCTTCCCTCACCAGGTTATTAAGTTGCAGATTACTATTTCTTGCATTTCGACTGAGAGAATATTTGATAACATTAAACAAGGTCTTCAGTGACTGGTGTCCGTCGTAGAGTACTAAGTGATCGGAAGAATCCACCCATATGTATTAAGTGATCGTAGGAATCAATATATATATATATATATATATATATATATATAATGGCCTTAAATGCCTGAATGATAGTCCACTTCGTAGGGTATTAAGCGATCATAGGAATCCACCCATAGAGTATTAAGTCATCGTAAGAATCCACCCATACATATATATGATGGCCTTAAGTGATCGAATGATAGTTTGCCCATTAATTGCATGTGTATGCCACATATAATTTTGTGTTGTGTTTGCCTAGACATAAGTTGACGGATTTATACAACCAAGCCTAGGAAATAGATTTCCTTCTTAAACTTAAACAATTTTCATTCACTAGAACTTTTGTTCTGTCCCCCTCCTCTTAGTGACACAGGTTAGTATGTAGCGATGCTTGATTGATGACGTCAAAGGCAGGAGTTTGGTGTAACAACCCGGAAAATCAGAACCAATTTAAAAATTTTATTTTGGCTATTTTAATGAATTTTGAATATTTAAAATGAATTATTTCAAATAATAACGAAGGGAAATTTATTTTCGATGAAGTGAAAACGAATAAATTTATTTTAATTATAATTCGAGCCTGAAATGGGGCAACAGTTTGAAAATACGATTTCGAATTTCAAATGAATGCACATGATTCAAAATAAATCGGATTTCAGCGAAATAAGAAATATTCGAATCTGTTTAACTATATCTTTCTAACGGATGTAAGAAACTGGGATTTCACTTTATAAATTAAAAGTTATGTCCAGTTTAAAATTTTTAGAGCTCACTACAATTTTAGGTGAAGCCGAAAGCAAGGTGATAACTTCTCACTTCAAATTTAACTTCTAGTTAAAAATATATACTAGGATGTAGATGGTGCTTAGCAGCACCTGACACCATCGTCCACGGACCATGGACGACTTGTTTGATTATGATGTGTTGTGAAGTTTGTTTGTGATTTTAATGTGAAATGGATAATAAAACATTCATGTGTGAAATAAAATATTTTATTGTTAAAAATATAATTTTTAACGTGTATATAAATAAAATAAATATTCATTTACAAACCGGACGGTTTGTTTATGTACGCTGATTTGACTGATATGGATTGAGACGATAAATTTTACACATTGCCCAACTGCACAAATAATAAACAATATTTGTTGTTTGAAAACCCCACACGGGTATTGGGATAATATTTGACATACACTGATCCCGATAATTAGTGGTATGCCAATCGATGGGTTGACAGGCTGTATAAGCGTTATTTATTTATTTTAATGCTTATACGGTTGTAGAACGCACTCTGGATGTTGTATGAATTTTTAATGATTGTTTATCATGATTGTCGTATACATGTGATGTATGAAACCCCTATAACTAAAATTATATGGTAATTAATTGAGTCTGATTCCAGTTCAGAATTAACGACATTAAAAGAATATTCAGTTTTTGATTTGAAATTTGAAACAGAGTTGAAATCATTTTAAAAATAAATTTAAAACGAGATTATAAATAATATTCAGTTTTTGATTTGAAATAGAATTGAAATTGTTTTAAAAAATAAATTTAAAACGAGAATATAAAGAACATTCAGTTTTTGATTTGAATTTGAAATAAAATTGAAATTGTTTTAAAAATAAATTTAAAACGATTATAAAGAATATTCGGTTTTTGATTAGAAATTTGAAATAGAACTGAAATCTTTTTAAAAGTGAATTTAAAACGAGATTATAAAGAATATTCGGTTTTGGTTTAAAATCGAAATGGAAGTTGAAATCGTTTTTAAAACGAATTTAACAATTTATAAAATACGCTTTAAATGGAATCGCCAATATATATATATATATATATATATATATATATTATTGCCTGAATAGAATGCGCCGCGCAGCAACCGTTCGCGAATTTCGACCATTGACTTCGAATTGATATTACGGGAGATCCGACCGTCGGATTCTCCTAAAGACGGAACCATCGGATTCTCCTAAAGCCGGAACCGTTGGGTTCGTATCGAAAAGAGCTTTCCAATGAGTATAAAAGATTTGAAATTTAACGGTCGGATTTGGAATTATATCCAAATCAAATTTGGAAAATGTTATTGTAAGTGAAGTTCGATGACCGTTTATGGAAATCGACTGTGCGGGCCTTGATAAAATTATTAAAAATATTAATGATTTATGTAAAATCATAATAAATGATTTGGAAAGAATTGGGATGAAAAATTCCATATTTGAAAAGAAAAAATATATTTTTATCGAAATGAACTAGTTATGAACTAGAATTATAATCCAATATTTTTAAATAAATAAATTGGATTTGAAATGGTTTTAAAAATAATCGGAATTTCAAATATATGAATTGGAATGAATTTAAATCGAAATTATCTTCGGAATATTTCGATATTGGATTCAGTGATTATACGGACATTGTTGAGTAATTTGGAAGATATATATATATATCGTTATTCCAATACGATATTTGTTTATTTCAAAATTTGTTATTGAATATATGCCGATATATTTTCTATTCAGAGTCTTGTATTTAATATCGAATTAGATTTTGTGTTTGTCATGAACGGTGTCTTCATTAACACTGTCCTTAAACCCAGTTGAAAAAAGATTAAATCTTTTTATTAAGATTTAATGAAGTTTACCAATTAATTAACATTTAATTGGAATTTAATGGGAATTAATAATAGGGTTTATCGTGAATGATGTTTTAAATAACACTTGTTATTTAACCCGATTATTAATGGGAATT
This sequence comes from Allium sativum, assembly GCA_030737875.1. Taxonomy (NCBI): domain Eukaryota; kingdom Viridiplantae; phylum Streptophyta; class Magnoliopsida; order Asparagales; family Amaryllidaceae; genus Allium; species Allium sativum. The sequence goes on along the minus strand of CM060926.1, from coordinate 5,258,356 downwards.
GGTTTTTGGGTTTATCGTGAACGGTGTTTTAAATAACACTTGTTCTTTAACCCTATTAACAATGGAATAAGATTTTGGGTTTGTCGTGAAGGGTATCTTTAATAATACTGTTCTTAAATCCATTGGAGTTAAGAAAATTAGAAACTGACTGGAGTTTAGCTAGGTTGAATGGTTTCCTAGGTATTGATCTGATGTTGGTTTCGGCCTTCGGGATTAATACTTAGGGAATTGTTCTCTAACTAATTTACGGTTAGAGATTGATGGAATGTGATTTGGGTTTATTGTGAACTGTGTTTTAAATAACATTAGTTCTTTAACCCAGTTAAAGACAAGATTAATTTCTTAGCTTTGAATAATCATTAAGAAATGATTTTTGAGATTAAAACTGAACTAGAGTTTTAATGAATCTTTAATTAGATTGGAAAGTGAATGAGATAATTAAATTTATTGGATTCATGAAATGATCGAGAATGGAGTACCACCAGTTTTACTCTAGATGATAGTTGAATCTTTAATTAGATTCGAACGGGAAATAGTAATTAATATTTACCAATAACATTGTGGTATTGGATATGAAGTATTACCAGTTTTGCTTCATGGGATGAATAGGTTGGGATTGGGAAATAAAATAAATGATTACTTCGGTAAGGTTCGCTAATCCCGGGTAGTTGGAAAACCTTAATATGGTTTAAAATTGTGAAAAGAATATTTGAATAAAAAAATATTCTAGATCGGAATGAGGCATATGTTGTATGTTTACATCACTTGATTATAATATACGCGGGTTATTCGGAAAGGCCGGGTCTATACCCATTCTGAATAACTAGTTCGACGATAAGTTGAAGAGATTGAAGACGGTGCAAGACCGACGATCTTCACATCGAATGGGTAGGTGCTACTGATGCTCACGATTGGAGTAGCTACCTTGAAGGGGCTAAAGTGGTAGCCATCCGAACGTACTTGCTTATTATACGGATATGCGAGAGCCTCTCTCCTGTATTGGACATACGAGACAAGGAATAAGGTGCCTCCGGTTTCGTTCAAACCCGGAACGGACTTGTAAATGGACTATGTGTCTGACATTGGATTTTATTCTATGCTGAGTGATCTCTATTAAATATACATCTGCCTGGTGAAGGGGAATTTATTCCCTTACTTCACCCTTCTCTGAGACGTACGGGGTCAGAGGTTGTATATCGATAGACATCAGTCGCATGGCGTAAATTGCCTGTGTGGCAAATGATCAAGGCTTCTGTTGAAAAGCAGAGTCTTGTGGTTGATGATTAAAGCACAACTTTAATATAGCACAGCTTTGTGTAGCGTTACTTCTCTAGCCTCACACACCGGTATGGTGGTAAACTGATGGTTAGATCAGTATGCTTTTGAGACGAGGATAGACACCTTAGTGGTGTCGTGGATTCGGTCGACCGAGGTGAGGGATACGGCAAACCCCCTGATTCCCTGATGGATAGAGTTAACGGTGTTTTCGAATACTTGGACGTAAGCCGCGGTAACTTGTTTCCTGGATAGTGCGGATGTGCATTACGGTGTTTTTGCATGCCTGCAACGTAAACCGTGGTGAATTGCACTACACGATCGATCTTTCGAATCAGTAACCACCATGATGGAAATCCAAACTTCCAATACGACATTTTGCGGTTTTGATTGTAAAACTTGTATGGCGACATGATATATGGTACCCATGTCGTCTAGGATTGATACATTTATATTTGAAGTTGTTTTCTTCACTTATAGTAATAATAAAAGATGAAATTTCACATATCAAGCATTATTTGGCTATTATTAGGTAAAACCCTATCATTCGGCTTGCGTTGCGTTGTGTGATGGGACCTGGGACTTATAATAGCTTCATCATTCTTTATTTAGCATTGTGTTGTTTGTCATATGCACCGGTATTCTTGGGGGTAAATCCGTTCCGCGATATATGGCGTGGTCCCTTGATTTATCTAACTTTAAAATTCAAAATAATAACTGTTTTAGTTCTCACACCAGTCACATGACTGACCTGGAGTTTATTGTTTTAACCTAAACTCTAGGTGCCCTTATTTTCCATATGGGCAGCTAGTAGTTAGGTTTTGCAAATGTTATATTCACAGGATCCTGGTTTACAGCTGAAGCGATATTCGGAAAGCTCTGTATCCGTGTATTTCTTTCAGTTGTGTTTTATGTTATTTTTCTGCTGCTATGTATTTAAATGTAATTTAAATCTCTAATATTTTTCTGATGTATAATATTTATTCATACTCTGTTATATTCATGTATTCTGATGGAATTGTTGTAATAAGCAATGAAACGTTCTTCTGATTTTGTTCTGATTTATCGTGTTCTCAAAGCAATCCGTCCTTCCTCTTCTCTTCGGAGACTGGGGAAGTTCGGGTCTTCACAATTGGCGATAAAGACAGACAAATCCAACGGTCCAAAGTTTATGTCTCTAATTTTATGTTAAATTTTTTCTCCTAATAGCCGCTTCCATAATTAAATATATCCTAATGCTATATTGACAAACCCAAACTTGTTTCTTTTTTGTTTCGAGTAACTTTTCATTAATAGTAATGTTTTCCTCTTTCTAATACTTTGAAAAATCCCAAGCTCATGATTTTCTCATTGGAAAATCACAACCTTATGCCCATTGTAATCACGTTAAATAAATCCTCTCACCCATATTTATTTTGTGAAGATCGGTAGGGATCACCTTTTTGTACTTGTGATCAAATTGGTTTTTAATAGAGCTCGAGGAGGAGATAATCCAATCTGAGGGTGGCTACGACTTGGTCGGGACAAGGCACATCCGAGGTATCGATTTAAGGTGATCCTATCAACCTTGGAGATTGCAACATATGGGGAAAACAACTGAATTCCTGGAGTTTGCGACTTGAGCAGCGGTGTTAACCTCGGCATGTTAGTCACAGGCAACTCGAGCTTTTAAAAGAGATCGCATTGATGTGTATCAATTTCAGTTTCAACGTAGTATTGCTTCATATCACCGTCTTTGGTGCACACTTTTTTAAGGTTTGGATATGTGTAGGCTACAGGGTTTTTTAGGAAGGTAATTATGGAAAGTGATTAATAAAAATCATTTAATTAAGTTAGTTATATTATCAACTCAATCCATAAAAAATATATCGTTTCTATCTTATGCATACGAGGTTTGATTCAATGTTGTTTCTTCCGTTGAACTCGTATTGGCAAGCTTTATGATGTAGAGCAAGTTTGGATTGTTTTGTTCAAGGTAAGTGATATTGTCTCTCACTTCATTATAGTTTTTTATGTAGCATACAATATGTGCTTTAGAGAATAAATGAATTTTAAAATGGAATTTCTAACCTAATAAAATCTCACTAATAATTTTATAAACGAATTAAAAGGTGATTTAAATTGTTTTAAGTTAGATATAGTATTTTCACCCATTATATACTATATGTCGATATTACTAGATTAAGGATATTTTGACACATTGTAATGGCCTGGTAGAAAGTTGAAGCTCGAATTTTGATAATAATACTTAATCCTGTACTACTTGCCAATCTCCCAAGTATCGAAAACACCATATAGTTAATGGAAAGAAATTAGATGGTGAGAAGTTGAAAGAAAGAAATGTTAGAATAGAAGAAAAGAAGAAGAATAACAACACAAAAGAATTGGAGTCTTAGATCGTAACAAAAATAAATATAATATGGAAATAAATCTTTATAAAGCATTTGTATAAATACTTACATTTCATCAAAGTACAGTAGACAACCAATACTTCTGGATAGTTATAACAATCTGTCCTCATATACAACACATAGTGGAATAAATATTAAATACGTCTGAACACCTCCAGCATGTCTTCTGAAGTCCGTAACATCCTATCTTGAACTTATAAAACTCGGTCTGAATCGGTAAAACTCGGTCTAACCCGAGCATTCCAAACACCTCGGATCAGTCTGGTGAACCAGCGTGAGAAAACTCGTTAAGTTTATAGGTATCATCCAACTGATTTAAGGTTAAAAATTCTTTTGAAAGAAAAGGATAATCATAAGACTAGTCCACACATAAACACATATGGCTTTTATCTTACGTTAACCCAAAACATTCTTTGTATAAAAATTGTCTGATATTAGAATATTTTCTAAATAAGATAAATAACCATCTAGCTGAATGCTTGCATCTCACGCTCCACATACTTAATGTATAATAAAAAACCACAATACACTTATTGGAGAATGGATTCCTACTATGACAAGATATGGGATTACCTTCCGATAGTTTATCTCTAGAGAGAAATACACTGGGCTCAAAAATAACATCTTGTAACATGGCTACACATGACCCACCGCTCATTCCGCTTGAGTGTACCGAATATGTCATCACTTATGATTTAGCCCACACAACTGTTATCCGAAGATAAAGAAGTGAAAAAAGAAATAAATGAATTTTCTCTAGATCGTGATAATACAACCTAATGGGAGCAACCCACATAGCCATGTTGCCTCACTGATTTCAATCATATCCTGGTTGATGAGGCTTAAGGTTACAATTTACTTTTTAAACATCGCATCATCATTTACTTTGAATGCCACATTATCAGATCTTCCAAATCACTAATTGACATATAAAAAAATACTCTGGTGTTATGCTAAGAGAAGGTATCTTCTCCACCACAAAATAGAAGTACATTTGCAGAAATCAATATACATGATCCTTTGGAAATACTCTGTCAGACACTTGTCCATACAAGTCATCCAGGAACAGGATGAACCAAAGGCACCCTCCTTCCATATCCTAGGAGTCACCCTATAGATCATTAGTGAATAGTCCTTGCAAATCTATAGATTTCAACCACGACAGAACAACATTATATCTTTGGGAGCTAACCAGAGAGTATATGTAGTGCTTCCATTTTATGAAGATCCACGATCTTCAATTGCTCCAACTCGACCATCATCTAACATCATCCATGTTTACGTATTTGGTGTTCGGAATGATATTCAATATAAATTTGATACCGATCTTTCCGTACCAACAATCGATAATAGGCTGGATTTGATAGTCGGTTATTTAACTATGAAAATAAACATCCATTCAACTATGAAAAATGAATTCACTGGTTCAGTACACAGCATCACTTGGCCTCTTTAATTAACCATCTGCTAATTAATACTTCTAAATTTTTCAATATTTCGAACATAACTTTTCACTTATTATTTTAACATAAGAGTATTCTGAAACCATTTTTATTTTAGAAACAATTCATATATATACTCCACACTTTGGGTTTAACAAATTTCACGTAAAACATCATTATGACAACTTCAAATAGTACAATTGAAATTCAATTACCATATGTTAAAATATATTTTCAAACCACTTTCCTTTCGGAATTCATTTGGTTTATACTTCAAATATATTTCCAAAATTCCTTTCCGACACTTAGGAAAAATGAATAAAAATATTATTTAAATCTTTGTTTGAACTTTATTTAAGAAATAATTCATAATTTCGTTGAACAGTCTTGAAATTTGATTTATTTCCCTCTTACCATTTTTAAATGATATATTCCTTTGTAATCTCAACTAATGATTTCCAACTTTATTATGAAATACCATTTCAAAAAATTAATTAACCAATAGTCTATTTTTAATGTGTATCTATTACACCTTCTAATATTTCAAAATGATTTGATTTCACATTTATTTTATCAAAGTTCATATATCCTATCATTTGCAAAACATTTGCAATAACCAATATTTATTAATCCCTTTAAAACATGGTCTTATAAACCATTCTTATTTTATGAAAATCTCCTTTTTAAATATAACTATTATTACTTAATTTTTGTGATTAAGTAAATGCTTACTAAAGCATCACCTTTTAACTTTAAATTTCTTTAAACCATTTGTTTTATAACTCGGATTTTTATTCTAAAATCCTATTACTAAATCCTTAACCAAATCCCATTACAAAAATCCCTTTCACCAATTCATTTAACCATTCCTCTTTGAAAATCTCATTTCAATTTCATTCATTTACTTAATTTCATTATTAAGTAACATTAATTTAAACATCCAATTAGCTTTAAATTTCCTTTTATAAATCTTGTTTATATCACTTGAATTTTTTATTCTAAATCCTGTAATAAACATTTTTATAATATTCAACTATATCTCATTTCCAACTTGATTGTCCTCTTAAATGAATCTAGACTAAAAAGATAGTCACTTTAATTATTATTAACTAAAATAGTAACTAACCTCAACATTAACCAAATAAAAGTAGTTTATTACATTATTAATTAAAGATAGGTTGGTTAATCTCTTTAAATAGTAATTAACTTATCTAATTATAAACAACTTGATTATCACCTTTAAACAACGTTAATTGAAGATTAAATAATTTTTATGAATCTTCTTAAGTTTAAATGTCTATTTGTTAAAACTATATTTACAAATCTAATTGAAAACAAATTAGTCTAATGACCATTTCAAATTAAACAGTTGGCTTAGCCAACTTGAAAACAAAATTGAAGTTTATCTCATAAAAGGATAAACTCCTCTTTATATACTTTAAACGACGATTTCAATTTATATATAGAATCTTACATTTTGGACTCGATTTAAAATTGATTCCAATGATTTCTTATTATAACGATGGTACTAAAGAGCCAAACTACTGCTAAAATACCAAATTGTGAAATAAGAGTTTGTCCCATCCAATTTCACACTCAACAAATATATCCATCATATATGATAAATATTTTCAATATTAGTCAGAAGTCATGTTGGATTTCTCCAACCTGTCTTTTCCTGCATCACGTTACCTCAAATAAACTATTTTAATCCAATATACAGATATATTTTCAACAATTAACCAATAACAGCAATCCAAGTATCCATCTTTTAATTTAATATGTTTATATTACTATAAAATTGGCCAACAAGGTAAGTTACCACTTTTGGTAATCATCGTTGAAATAATGGTTTAATTTCAATTAAACTAAATGAACGCTTAACTTAATCAGTCCATCCAATATAGGCCTGTCAATGGATGCCCGGAAAATCAGAAACCCGTCTAAATCTATATTTGAAAATACAGATATTATCCGATATATGAAAAGTTGATGTGGATATCCAATATCCGAAAAGAATTTTGGATACAGATGCGGATATCCGATATCCGAAAAGAAATTCGGATGCGGATGCGGATATGAGTGTATCTATATCCGAAAATTATCTGTTCGATCCGAAAGTTAATATGTTTATAATAATTATTATGTTAAGTGTACAACCATGTTAAATCATCCACTACACCATATATGATAACTAGACTGTGCTAGTGGCCATATCTACCGCAATTTGGCATGCCTGTAAGCCGTATCAAAAAAAGGCTTGTCTAATTATTAGATATAGCTATAAGTCATGTCCAACTGAAAATTTGATACGCCCACGTAGCCGTATCTAAAGTTCAAAAAGAAACATCTCATTGCCGTATCTAAACGGCAATTAGATACGAATATAAACCGTAGCAAATTTACAATGTACGCTGCTTTGACATATGTTAGAAACGATTTTTGACCGTATCTACGATGTTAGTCAGACACGGTCTTAAACTGTATCTTATTATATATATGTGTATATATATATATGTGTGTGTGTGTGTATTATATATATATAAACTGAAACTACAACACATATTTTCCATAACACAAACAATATCACAATTTATACAAAGCATAGCACAAATTATACAAAAAGCATAACAAGAGTTTTCATAACACAGTTTATAGAGTGTCATACAATTAATGGAAACCATCACAGATTTTTCATTTAATTACAAAGTATTACAAAACCGAGCCGGTTATTGAAAGTAGCAAGTTTAATTAAAGAAAAAACATATGTAATAAAACTGCAGGATCAGACTGGGAAGATTGAACGTGATGATCATGCTGTGTAGTCACATACGTTGCTGTAAATTAAAGCAGTGATAAGCAGATGTTGATATTGAATGTACAAAATTTATACGTTTCAAAGCATGCATTGATGAGCATAAGCCAGATGCTAAATGTTGATGTGTGCACGAATCATGTGCACAGTTTGGCTGTAACAAATACATGGCATGTGGGAAAATAGGCGCTGCATCATAGAGGTCAGTAATGGCGACAAAGATACATGGGAAAATAGGCATATACACGTGCAAGTCGAAGGGCATCATTGTTATTATGGCGGTAATCGAATCAACAGAGGTCCAGTTAGTCGACTCATGGATAAGTCATAGACTATAGTTGACAAATATATTGCAACTTTAAGGGTATCCACTGACTTTCGGTCAACTACATGGAAGTCACAACAAAGTTCAAGTTCAGGAAGTAGAAATAGGCATATGGAAGGTCAGAACACCAAACAAGTGATAACACGAAACAATTCCATAGACAACAAATACACAGGTAAATAGGTCAACATGATCAGATACATGTAATACATGTATTTGATCATGTTGACTTTTTTCCCATGTATTTGTTGTCTATGAAATTGTTTTGTGTTGTCGCTTGTTTGGTGTTATGACCTTCTATATGCCCAATAAAGGACAATTTATTTTCGCTTATTTGGTGTTGTAACAAATACATGGGAAAATAGTCAAGGGCAACATAATCAAGGCAAACAATATGAAATAATTCCTCGTGAACTGCAGATGTACACGCATGAATTATCAGCGGATCAATCAATTTGTAGAACACTAACAAATAATATTCAGAGTATTTTCATAGTAACAAAAATGGAACACAAAGCCATCATATTCGGAGTGAACACTCCGATGTATTACTCCTTACGTTATAGCAATTAAGGTCTGGTCAGGTCAGTATCATGGCTTTGTGTTCGTGTGTGCATGTCGTATCTCACATATGCATGTGTATGCCACCAAAGAGAGTTCATGAAACTAATGCAAACACAAGTGTTAGGGAATTCTTATTTCATAAGTAAATGATGAGTCAATGGTAAAATTATATATACCTGCTCCAATGTCTTAAGATATCGAATCAAGAACTTCACATGACACACAAACCCACCCATTCCAACTTCATCAAAGGTCTCTGCAAATTAACGATTCAGTTTGGTGGTTTTCTCATCTGGTAGCAGTATAATGTCCAAGACCACTTTTTCATGTGTAGGTGGTAGAACAATCCCATGGCATCTACATGACCTAAGATCTCGACATACATCACCTGTTTCAATAAAGTCGAGAATTTCAAAGGACAGTATTAATAAAATATGCTTAATTTTATCAAAATAAGAAGACTGGAGTACATATCCATTAGACTTTAAGCACTCGCTTTAGAATTATTAGCAATAAGGTCAAAGAAAATGAAACAAACCCATCGTGCATATCCAAAAAAGTCCTGCAAACAAGTTCTATGCAACCAGATGCAATCAAACTCTTTTTAATTTATATATGAACTAGAGCTGGCACTGCAACATCCATCCGTAAATGCTTAAGCTAACTATATATTACGAAGTAGATTAAAATTTGAAGGGAAGTTTGATATCTTATTATTAATAAATACCTGTTGCTACTATGTCTAGATCAAAGTTGAGAATTTCACATCGTTGATTGTTAGCCACATTGGTCGTATCGTGGATCGGAGAAGCAACACCCTTTGATGCACTTATTTGCGTACTGCTGCGTCCTCCATCCAACGTAGTTACGGTGCGTGAATTCCTTGATCAGTCAATGTTCCTACCATGTTGATCAGAACCTCCATTTTTCCAGACAAATTTCCCACTATACCCTTCATATTAGTCATCATACCCTCGGAGCTTCCCACCCTCAGTTTCAACTCATCGTTGTCTTCACGAACTTGTTTGAATCGTTTATGTGCAATGGCATAGGCCTTAACATGCATCTTTGGTATGACGCTCCCAACAGCGCGGCTCTTACCCTTTGTATCCTTACCCAACATTTGTGATAAGATATGTTCATCCACAGGCAATTTTTCTTCATCGCTATCGATGACCTTTTCCTTTAGTTTGGCAATTTTATCCTGTGATAAAAGTTAAATGAGTTTACACCAGCATTTACTTGTAACACCTTGTAACTATAGTATGTTACTCCTAACTAAATAAATTCAATCCAAACAATAACACCATAACAACAAAAACACGTAATGAAGAAAATGTAATGAGAAACTAAACACAATTATGGAAAGCCTGAAAGGAAAGGAGCTTCTCAATTGAGAAATGAAAGTCCCATAACAATAGACTGCTCGATGTTAACCATAATTACCATAATATAAGTAAATTTTTTACGAAGCACCCAGACGTGGCATCTGATATGCTACCATCTTTTTTCCTATGTGTCTTCTCCCATACTTGACAACGGTTAATATTTGCAGATGGACTTGCAATGATCTGCAATATATCCCATTTCATGTATATCCTCTCCCTTAATTGTGTTTTTTTTACTATTGTTGAATGAAAATGATCAAATAATTTACCAATTCGTGTTCTACTCTAGCATGACATTTACGTCCTGCATGGTAGGAATAAATTAGACTTGATCTTTTTTTTCCCTGCCTCCCTTCTTCCACTCGCTTCAGGCATTGTTTTATTCTTTATGAGCCCGTTCAAATCATCTTGAGCAATTGTAGGTGAACAATTTTTCATCCGTTTTTTGTCATTGTTGAAAGTGTAATAATAATTTGCTCTCAAGTTCTTGTGTCTCCTAAAAGCCTCGGCCGTTCTTTTTGAAAACATTTCCATTGAAAGCGGCTCAAGCGTATACATTTTCTTCAAAAATTAAGAATTAGAGACTGTAAAAATAAACTGTAACATTTATATGTTATTTTCACAAATTTACGACCAACTGGTTCCAAACGTCGCCCTTATATGTTTTGGGTACTTTATTCCAACCTGTGTAAGAGATCGACACATAAGGTCGTACTAGTTTACCAAGCGTAGTTGCGATTTTTGGAGCATTTTCTGAGACTGGAATACCAAGTAGGTTTTGTTCAACTTGTTGCTCTTTCGAACATGATGCATGTGATGATGTGGGATCTTGCGACGTATTTTCCTATGAAATAGAAGCAACATTAAGAATCAGGACAAACACCATGAATCGCAATATTATTCACATCTGTTACTGATCGTGTTCTCTGTTACATTTTCACTCAACAACTCATAAGTCTTACTCACTTTGAAATAGTTAAAAGAAATAATAAAAGAAGAATGGATTGTGATTAGAAAGTGCAAGTCATGACTTTCCAATTACAAATGATTCCCTGGTAAAAAAGCATTCAACAATTCATAGGTTAACACATGAGTTTGGTTAGATCTTCTAGTTTTTCATTGTTTTCAAAAGCTGATTGATAGACGGTAGTAGACTCAATGTCATCCACATTTGTAATCAAACGTTTTGGTGTATGCAAAACCACAGACCAGCCGTCATTTTTAAAATCTTTTGAGTAGAACACTTGACTCGCTTCTGATGCAAAAATAAATGGCTCATCATTTACATTGTCTTTGTTCTTTAATTTTCCTAAATTAACCATGATCAGGTTTCAAGCGGGATCTATTTTGCAATCATTGATCTTATCTTCGAATTTTACCTAATCACAATAAAAAACTATTTGTTCGAAATCAGTGTAATCCAACTTAAGTATCTGCTGAATGACTCTATAATACGTTGTTTCTACTTCCTTTTAATTTTTATCTTTACCACTCGCTCTAAATTTTGTAATTTCTCTCATGCATACACCACTATCCTATGTTACCATATGGTCTTCGTACATTTTCATGGAAAATGAAAACCCATTCACTTCGTACTTCGTATAATTAAGCGCCATGAACTTCAGCCTATGTATTAGCCGCCAAAGAGTTGGGTCTACATCGCTGCAATTCAGTACATAAAGCACAAAATTAAAATCAAGCATGTTCACGAAGGTGTATTGCAAACTTATAAATATGTGAAATACTTTAGATGATGTAATAGTTCATTACGTAACCATATAGTAAAAGGTTTAACGACTTCGATAGTTGTACCTCTGCCTCGTGGTTTAAATTTAGTGCTTTTCACATAGGACTTGTACCTTCTATACGTAGATAACACATATCGAAATGTATATATAAGCTGAATTAAAAATTGCAAATTTGAAACCTAATTCATGAGCTTACTTCTTCCACGGATCCAATCCATCATACTTATTTAGGACCCATCTATGCACTTGTTCGAATTGAACTTGGGTTAACATTATATTTTTACCATTATCCAAAGGTATCTCACCAGCAAACTCATCATCCTCATCTAAAAATGCTTCACGGGTATGTTTATGGTTGCCATAACCTCCGTTTGGGATATATTCCATGCAATAAAGGCTAGCTTCTTGTATGATATATCCTTCTGCAATACACCCTTCAATGTATCTTTTGTTACGCACATACCCTTTATATGTTTTCATCAACCTATGACTGTGATCAATTATGTATTGCACACGATAGCCATTTATACTGAATAATAATGTACATAACTGAAATTAGGTATTTACCATTCAAAATGATACATCCATCTATATCTGACAGGGACACCAACCAATGCTTGATCGGTTAAATGAACCATGACATGGATACTGATATCAGAAAATATAGGTGGAAAATGTTTTTCAAAAACACAAATTGCTTTTACCTACATAGTCTTTGCTTTTATAAGGTGTTCCGTATTGATCACCTTTGAGCACAATGTTAAAGAATAGACTAATACGACGAATAGCATTTCATAGATCCTTATGTTGTGTATAATTATGTTGAAGCAATACTGGAAGAAGATGTTGCATTATGACATGGTAATCATGTGACTTCATATTTCTTAGTTTGGGAGGATTGATGCTCACGTTGTTGTGGAAGTTAGAGGAGAATTTGTTAGGTACTTTCAAAATTTTCAATACGGTGCAAAATCTTATCTTTTCTTCTTTGCTCAAGGTGAAAGCTACCTTTGGTATGATTATATTTTTGTTTTGGGATCTACCATCACCCACAACTTTTGTTTTATAGCCATGGTTTCATATCCTTACATGCATTGATGTCATCTTTTGACTTCTTTTTGTCGTCCATAATGGTGCTAATGAGATGCTCTGCGACATTCTTCTCTGTATGCATAACATCAATATTATGTCAAATTATATTTGCTTTCCAATATGGTAAATCAAAAAAGATAGACCTCCTATACCAGGAAGAAACATTGTCACCTTCTTCAACAGTTGGATTTTTCCTTTTTCAATAGCTGACTTTTTCCTTTTTCGACCAAATTCTTCTTTATGTTTACCGATTTTCATTTTGACATTAGCTACTCTCCTTTCAACTTCATAAACATTCAATGGCCTTTTAGGACGACTAAGTTCTTGTTTATTATTGAAATTTGTCTTGTCGTATCGAAACCTGTGTCCATTAGGAATATAAATTCAATGTACCATAAAACACATCTTCTTGCTTTCAGGAAGATGATAAGAATAAGTGTTTTCCCTACAAATGGGACATGCAAAGTAACCGTGAGTTGTACATCCCGATAAAGTCCCAAGAGCAGGATGACCATGGATCGCCCACAACACCCTAACTCTCATTGTAAACTCGGATTTATTTGATGAATCATATGCAACAACACCTTCCCGTAACTGCTTTAACTCTTCTGCCAACGGCTCTAAATAAACATCAATATCCTTCCCCGGTTGTTTTGGCCCAGAAATCAACAGTGTTAACATTAAAAACTCCCGTTTTATGCACTTAGACGAAGGAAGATTATATGGTACTACAATTACCAGTCAACAACTGTAAGGGTTAGTAAGAGAAACATTCGTACATAAACCATCTGTTGCTATTCCAAGTGTGACATTTTGCGGCTCAACTACGAATGTTTTGTCAAAATAATCCACGACTTTCCATTGAAAAGTGTCACATGGATGACGCATTACGTTTGGATCAGACTTGGCATGACCATGCCAGGTCATTGCATCTGCTATCCATGGTACAATATACAACCTCTTCAAACTAGAAATTAATGGAAAATGTTGTAATGTCTTTCGAGCTACTTTGGTTCCTTTTCTCTCGTCATTAAAAGAATTCCTATATCTTGGTTCATAGCAATTTGTACAAGAAATTCTATTCGCATCATCTTTCCAGTACAACATGCAATCATTGATGCATGCATCATAAGTTTTGTAATTCATCCCAACTTGCTTAATGAACTTCTTCACATGGTGGGGGAGTAACTCCTTCATTAGTTCAAGTAGTGTAGTCACTCCATTATCTGGGAAGCTGTATTGGGCATTCAAGCTATTCAGTTTCACAATGGCATACAGCTTCGTTATCCCTTTTGGACATGAAGGATACAGTGACTCTTTTGTGCTTTCATAAAGTGGTGCATACTTCTTACTTTCTTTGGCCTACCAATTGCCATCATCCGTACACAGCTCTCCAACATTAGCATGATCAAGCAACGGATTTTCAGGTTAAAAATCATGAAATCTATTTGCATCATTGACTAGATCTTCCATCACAATATGTTCAACCTCGTCAGTACTTGTGGCGTTACTAATTGGTTTATTGTTTTCCCATCTCCACCATTTTTTCCCCATGAAGATACCACACGCTATATGATTGGGTAAAGCCCATCTAAGCAAATGAAAATGAATTTCTCTAATTTGAATGTCTTCATATTTTGGCACCGATTGCGAGGGCATAAATACACTCCTTTCTTACCAATGTTTTCTTCAAAAAAACAAATAAACATGTTGACCCCATCAATATAGTATGGAGATCTTTGATTAGATTCACTAATCCACTTTTTATCTATGCTGAATGGCATGTTGCCCGCCTATAAATTCAAAATTTATTACAGCTTAAAATTTGCATCAATCACTGGATGTTTTCATTAGCAAGTTGGTTTTTTTCCATCTATCACAGGATCACAAATGCCCCTCCCCCTTCACACATGCCTGTATCTTTCTCCATTAAAACATCAAAGGAATTTTCAGGCCTAGTTTATCTAGCTAGGTTCATTACATTTATCTAGGTTCAGTACATTTTCAGGCCTTAGCAAGTTAGTTTCAGTACATTTATCAAAGTCCGGTGCATGAAAAGTAAATAAAACTAGCTAATTCTTGTCTATTGTTCTGCACATGAATTAACTAGTTAACCAAAAACTCGTTATATTTTTTGGAATGAGTAAGCAGTTTAACAAACAAATTCAAGGTTCATATTGTACATATCCAGTATGACTAGCTAATACAAGGAAACAGACCAAATAACATGTGCACTAACCATGGTGTAATATGACCAACTGCGAAAACCTAACTTTCTTCAATGTTTAACCTTGCTTTGTAACCGCCCTTAGGTAAAAACCAATAAATAGCTCTCTGGCCTACAACATGAAACAATAGCTCAAAAAGTATCGATCACTAGAAACCAAATCAAACCAAAATTTTACCAGTAATAGAGATACACGATTTGCAGACAATGACAAAGACGCAAATTTGAGCAGACAACTATCGGATTTCTATAATTTTTGGGAGTAATTTTCAGAAATGGAAAAAGGGCACAGGATACAATATTAGACGAGGGAAATAAAAAAAGGGAGGGAGAGAGCCTGAAAAGATTAAAAATTTTTACGGATGGGTGTGCTTTTTTGGCCAAAAGTTTTACACAAAAAAAGCATGATTTTGAAACGACCAACACTCAAATAAAATTTAAATTAGGTTGTGGTGGTTGGTCGTATTTGGCCCTAAGCCATATCAAATTAACCGATTCGGAGCTTCGCGATGGACGGTCAGATTTGGGGTAGTTAGGATGGTGCGGATCGCAAACTGTTGTTTGAGACGGATCTGAGTTGTTGATATAGCTATTAGCCGAATTGTATGCCCGCGTCCTTATGTGCCAAATTCACTGATATGGTGTAGTGATTACTTATTTTTAGCACCTATTCAATATTGTAAAGAAAATTTTAGAGGATATAGAACAAACTCTAACCTACCACACACATCTATTCTTCCATTCATTTTTTTATTTCATTGGCATTTAGAAAAAGATTTGTTCAGACAACGATTGATGTATTAGCATATGATGTGTATTGCTACATTTTCATTTGCAAAACTGATGAGATATTGTAGTTTATGTGTTATCTTTATTTGAGAAAAGGGAAGTTTAAAATGTGATATTTTTAGTTTATAGATTTCAGTATAGGAAATTTTTTGTTCAATTTCGGATGCGGATATTTGGACATTTTCGGATATCTGAAAATTTCTGCATCCTATTTTCGGATGCATATATTTTTGGATATTCAGAAAAAAAAATCTACGGATGCGGATACAATTGTTAACTGTTTGATATCCGCAGATATTGGATGCAGATTTTAATTTTCGGATGCGGATGCGGGATCATCCATATCGCATTTGTTTCCATCCGTTGATAGCCCTAATCCAACATACACATATAAATATGTTCAACATACATCAAACAAACAACAAACATAGCACATATTAAAAATCCCGACTTATATGAAATATAAGTGAGTCGAATTGATTGAGTTATACTCTCTTTGATTCCATTTTCATTGTAGCTTTTCAATTTCAGTTAAATTAGAAGATCGTTTAATTTAACTAAAAATTCCAGCTATCTTCAGGTTTGTCCAAATCAGTTTCAAAATATTGTATTCTTCACGATGATTCTAATGCAACTTGTTTTGTTCAATTCTGTTAGTATACGCACAAGTTATGACCATTATAATTATACGATTTAAATTAAATAAACTAATTCCTTAATTAATCCTTCATTAGTCTAATTTTTTTGTATTATGGTTTAACGACCAACCATATTTCTTCTTGTTCAAACTCTACTCAATCTAGTTCGTTCAAAACACAGCATGCATGCCTCAACACCCACGCCTGTCGCACCTCCCACCATCGACCAGAGGTTGATCTGACACTGCCGGCGAGTGGTCCTTACCCTCCTCCCCCATCGCCACGAGTATCACCTCTCCAGATCCCTCTATTTTCCAGTAGTCAATCAATAAACTCCATGCCTTCTCGATCCTTTTCTGGCTACCACTACGTAAATACTCGATCACTGTCGATAGGTACATAGCTATCACCAAGCTTGAGAGGTTTTCAGTTGAAATATTTTTGATTAGAACATTAGGGAAATTGGAGGAGAAGGTGGTGAATTATTGCCCGTTCGAAGTTAAGGGTGGCGGCAGTTTCTCACATTGACCATGTGATGTTCATCTTTAATGAAAATTCAGGGTTATGTGCTGATATTTATAGGCACATTTATTAATATAATATTATTTAACGAAACTTAAGTGCAAAATAATATGTTAAAACCACCACATATGACCTCCGGTCATGATGAAAATTGTATTCCTAGAATAACTCAATATTCTGGACAAGACATAACTGGTTTCATCGAATTTCGAGAACGTTTGTAAAACTTCATTTTTAATTCATAACGTGAATCGATACGCGTTTATATTGCGCACGATCACAAAATAAGTCCAATTGACTTGAAATTTGAAATCCTACAATAATTAACTATTATGGATTTAATAAAATTAGTTTCACTGAAATTAGAATTCACTTGAAAATTGGTTATTCCTAAGTTCCATATTAAATCGATAAAATGATTAAATAAAAATCTAAGCATTTACCACTCGCACGATCAAACGAGAAGTCCAATTGATATGAAAATTGAAATCCTATAATAACTTACTAATACAGATCCAATGGCACAAGTTTTGTAGCATCCTAAGACCGTTCTTCCATAATGATATTTTATACGTAAAATGACGCTATTTTGGGCACTGAAATATTTGATCTCCAAAAATAAAGAACTATTTACATATCCTAAATCTAAACGTCAATACGATTTTAATGGAATTGGTTTCGTGTTTTAATTCGATTGTTATAACAAGTTATGTACATATTCCCTTTTCAAATCAAATTAAATTTATTTAATTAATCGCTATGGTTTATAAACGATTCCATAGTGACTTTCTGAATATTTGATTTGGAACTAACTCAAAATCTATAATATAAAATCTCGATTTTTCTCTTTCATTTGAAAAACTATAATCAAATAGATTTGGATGTTTCTTATTTCAAAGAATTCTGACTTATATTGGATTCTGTATATTCAATTAAAGTTCAAAATATAATATTCAAGCACATTATTAATTAAATATAAATTATGCATTCAAACTTTATTTATAATAAATAATTTCCTTATAAAAATGTTTTATATTTCCAAATTAACATTTAAACCCAAATTAAATGTTCAAACTTAATGGGTTAAAATCTGGGTTGTTACACACATATTCCACTTTGATTATTTCATTTATCACATTAATGATACTATGGATGTTCATATGTAGCTTTATACATTTATAGGACTATTGCTTGCATGGTTGTTTGTTTATACAGTTTCTTTGAAAACATTGTTAATAGTCGATCTAAGACTAGGAAAAATTCACGCAGATGATTCGAGAAGTGTAGATCGACTTGCAAGTGGTCGATAGGCTCAATGGCAAGTAGGATTTAAAGATGAATGCCATACGTTTTCATTGGATAAGTATTTAACCAATTTTGGTTAAATACATGATCAAAAATGCTTCTAGAATATACTACGGAGTGATTAATATCGACTACTATTGGTGTTGGTTATTTTGATGAACTTCGATGTAGATGACAATGAGATTTCATGGAGCCAGATATGATGGTTTGTTTGATGGTGGGTTCGACATAGTGGCTCTACAATCAATGATATTGCTACGAATCAGAATAGGTGCTTTTCCAAAGAGTATAGATGGTGGTTTAATCTATTGACTAAGATGATGAGATCTTCCAGGCGTACTGAGGACTGTGACTCTTTGATTTTGAGACTCAGGTGAGTATGAGATGGATCAATGTGATAGGAAATTTATAGAGTAATGATACTGTTTGATAAATCAGGATGTTAGGCAGTTCGTGGAGTAGCGACAAAGCAAGATGGACTAGTATGTTAGGAAGTTCGCAGTGTAGAGAGATTAGGGGATGGTTCAGTGTTATGCAGTTCGTGCTATGGCAAGGATATAGGATGGATCGGTGTTATACAGTTCGTGGTGTATCAAGGCTGGAGGATGGATCACAATTAGCATGTTCGTGGTGTAGCGAGGTTGCGGTAGCATGGATCGATGTGATATGAACTTAGGTGGCATAACATAGATGCATGATACTGGAGTATTCATTGTTCATGGCATAACAAAATTACGAATAATGGAGTCCTAGACCAGGAGGTGTACCCAGATCTAGTAATGACACTTCGTGGCATAACAAAGGAGCATGATGATGGATCAGTTTGAGGGCGTACTCAAACTAAAGATGGAGCAAGGGGCTTAGATTATTTGGGAGTGCCAGGGAATCGTTGATGGCTTAGAGTGTTTTAATGGACTCAAAGCAGGGGTATACACCGGGGTGTACCTATATAACCATTAGTATTAGCCTTGTACCCTAGGTAGTGTAACCTAAGCCGATGGGAGCCTCATATTGGCGAGACATGAAGGTTGAATAGGATTGGGGTTTCATTGGCTCTTGACCTATGGCAATGGGCTATCAGCGTATTTATGGCTTTAGGAGGTGATAGCTAGGATTTGATTGATGGATGCTATGATTGTTATGGTTTCACTCAGCATCATTCTCTTAGTATATTATTTCCAGTAGGATTCTAGAGAGAGGATGGGAGATAGGAATAGAGTAGGCTAATTCGATCCTTTTATCCTATTATAGTTAACTCTTTTGCCATTCTGAGTAGCATATATTATCTTGATTGTATATGCCGATTCTGTGGATGCAGGGACATGACATGTATGACTTTTCATACCTATATTTCTTATACTACTGCAACTTTTATAGTTTTTTGGGATTGTTTATCACTCACACCAAATTATTGTCTAACACAAGGTTTTATGTCTCCTCTTATTACCATAGTGCTCACCGACAATGTGGATGAGTAGGCGAGGTGACATATATTAGCGTTGCTTGGAGCTACGAAGGTAGACTTGCAGGAGGCATCATATTTTCATATTATACCCTTATTATTGTTGTTTACTACGCTATGCAACACCGTGGAGCCTTAATGGTGTTATTAATTATTATTTGAGATAGTATATCAGTGACTTTATTTAGATTGGTTGTTTGTGCACGATCTAGCTTGTTTTCCGCAGCATTAGGAATTGGATTGGGTGGTCTAGATCGTATGTTTTCCACAACATTTGGTATCAGAGCATAGGTGTTGTTGGGTGGTTGTAGAAATGCGGAATCATATTTAAATTGTCCTTTGGTGCTCGGTTCAAGTGAAATAGCGTCGTACATATGTGAAGCATATGCAACATTGGGATCACAATTGGTTATTGACAAGTGGAATGGCGATAATGATTTTGAAAAGTGGAAATGGAAGATGAAAGCAGTTGTAAGAGGAATCGGGTGCATCAGGTCGTGTTTGACACACATTTGTTGCTGGCGGATATCTAAGATGTTGGGAGAGAGGAAATAGATGAGTGGGCATTACTACATTTCAACTTGCTATGAGAGAGAACGTTATCCCCGAAATTAATGGTAAGACCAATAAGGGTATTTGTGAGAAGTTGGAGAATTTATACACGAAGAAGTCACTTACTAATCGTTTGATCTTGTTACAAACGTTTTTCACCTATAAGATGAAAGAAGGAACTTCGCTAAAGGCACACTTAAATGTGTTTGATGATTTGCTAATGGAGATAAAGGCAGTAGATTTGAAGATTGAGGAAGAGCTAAAGGCAATGATATTGTTGTGTTTACTACAAAACCGATATAAGGGTTTCTCATATTGTTTGATCTGTAGACGAGATACATTGACATTGGATGATGTCAAGATGGGTCTTCTTAGTAAAGAATTGAGACACCAAATAAAGGAGTTAAGTGTGGGAAGTAGTAGTGCTGATAATGGTCAAGGTTTGTTTGTGGAGGAGAAATAGGTGAAGAAGGAGAACCGGGGGCGTTCCAAATCTAGGAATGTCGATTGGAGTGGGAAGTTGAAGGAAAGGAAAGACAAGTGCTATATTTGTAAGAAGCCCGATCATTGGAGAATGATTGTCCAAACAAGGAGAAGGCAGTGAAGGAAGTGGCTTCTCCGTCCGTAGCGGTGAAGAGAGGAGTTGGCGAAGGAGACATGAATGTTTTGACAGCTGCAGCATAGGATGTTTCAGGTAGTGATAGGGTGCTCAATTCAGGGGCATCGTATCATATGATGCCTAATACGAATTCTTTTTCTTCTTATGTCAATAAGGAAGGAAATGCAATTGTAATGGGTAATGAAGCAATGGGTAAGTCGGAAGGCATTGGTTCCATGCAAATTGAGATGTTTGACGGAGTGGTTTGTGCTCTCACCAATGTGCGCTATGTTATGGGACTTAGGAAGTTTCCTATGTCTTTGGGGCAGCAGGATTCTTTGGGATCCAAGATCACTATTAAGAGTGATAGCTTTAGGGTTTCAAAAGGGGTTCTTGTGGTTATAAAAGGTGCTAGAGCTAATGGAATTTGTTTGCTTTAAGGATTGAGCGTTGAAGGTAAAACTTGCATAGGCATTGATAGTTCTCGTGGCCTGGATGCGACAAGGTTGTGACATTTGAGATTGGGTCATATCTCGAAGAAAAGTTTGGATGTACTACAGGAAAGGGAGATGATTGGTGAACAAGTTGGAGTTTTGAAAAGAGTGTATTATGCGGAAGCAAAATAAAGTAACATTCGGTGAAGGAAAACATGATTTGAGAGGAATTCTTGAGTATGTGCACAAGGATGTTTGGGAGGCGACACCAGTAGCTTCTTTGAGGGGAGCAAGGTATTATATTTCCTTCATATATGACTTCTCTCGTAATGTTTGGGTGTATGTAGTGAAGGCCAAGTCAGAGGCATTTGCTAAGTCCAAAGAATGGAAATCTCTTGTTGAGAATGAGAGTTGTAGGTCTTTGAAGGTTCTTAGCTCCGATAATGGCGGGGAGTATGTTTTCGAAGAATTCTTGGATTATTTCAAGCATCATGATATTCGAAGGCATTTTACTACATCAGGAGATCCACAGTCAGATGGGGCTGCAGAGAGGATGAACCACACTCTATTTGAGAGAGCTCGATGCTTGAGATTGACATCGGGTTTGTCTAAGAGATTTTGGGTTGATGCATTGTCAACCATGGTGCATATTGTGAATTGAATTCCATGCTCAGCTATTGGTAACAAAATTCCAGCAGAAGTGTGGAAGGGAAAGAGAATTGACTTGAGTTATCTTCGTGTCTTTGATTGTCCCATGTATGTGCATGATCTGGGTAATAAGCTTGAGCCTAGGGCTTTCAAGTTGATTTTGCTTGAATATAAGGACGGAGTGAAAGGCTATCGGATTAGGAATCCAGAAATGAAGAAGCTTATATTATCTTGCCATGTTACTTTCGATGAGTCATCTATGTTCAAGGAGAGTGATAGTTGATCAAAAGTTTCAGGTTTGGTTTATGGTGAATCAAAGGGAAAGGAGGTCATTACAACATTTTTCTAAGGATAAAAGAGAGTAGAGTTGTTGGAGATTCTTGTGGAGAAGAAACAGTTGAAGGAACATCACATAGTCCGCATGGTGCCTCCAGTAGTGTTGGTGATGTATATGAGCGTAGAAAGGATACGAATCAAGGTGGAGCAAAAAGAAGTTCGGTTGATGGGATTGCACTCGAGTTGGTCATCGTGTTATAAGGCCACCTGAGAAGTATGATGATTGGAACTACCTAAGCTTTTCTGATATGATAGACTATGTGCTTCATGTAGTCCAAGATGAACGAATGGGCCTTTATGACTTCATGAAATTGAGTCTTAGCTTGAAATGGATTTATTCCATGGAGGAAGAGATGCAATCGTTGACGAAGAACCAAACTTGGGTGTTGGTTCTACTTCCTAAAGGAAACCAGGCATTGGGTGCAAATGGATATACAAGGTAAAGCATGATGGAAGATACAAAGTTAGGCTAGTGGTAAAGAGGTTTGCGTAACGAAGAGAAAGGAGTATGATGATATATTTGCATCGGTTGTGTGCCATAGTTCTATCGGATATTACAAGATATAGTTGTTATTCACGACTTGGAGTAGGAGCAACTTGATGTGATAAGAGCCTTCTTACATGGTGACTTGGATAAAGACATCTTCGTAGAGCAACTAGAAGGGTTAAGGTAGATGGTAAGTCAAACTTGGTGTGCAAGTTAAAGAAATCGCTGTAAGGGTTGAAGCAATCGCCTCAGCCATGGCACAAGAGGTTCGATCATTGCACTGAAACATCAAAGCATAAAGATGCTTATGTATATTTCAAGAAGTCGGGAAATGATTCTTGTGTGTATTTGCTTTTGTACATGGATGATATGCTCTTAGCTTCAAAGGACAAGGCGGAAACCAACAAGTTAAAACTTAGATTGAAAGCAGAATTTGAAATGAAATACCTTGGTTAAGCTAAGAAAATATTGAACATGGAAATCAAAAGGGACCGAAAGCGTTTTGAGTTGAAATTGACTTAGAATGAGTATATAAAGAAAATGCTTTGTTGGTTTAGCATGGAGAATGCAAAGGCGTCGAATACACCTTTACTTTGCATGTGAAGCTTTCGAGTCAAGGATTGCCAATCGAAGAGTGAGACAAGGATTACATGGCAGCGATCCCATATGCAAGTGCGGTTGGTAGTTTGATGTATGCCATGGTGTTTACACCACCCGATATTGCTAATTCCATTGGAGTGGTTAGCCGATTCATGGCTAATTCGGGAAAAATCGCATTGGGAAGTAGTCAACCTTATTTTGAGATACTCGAAAGGTACAATATCTCATGGATTAGTCTTTGGGGGTAGTAAGAAAAAGAGTTGTAATTTGGTTGGTTATTGCGATTCAGACTATGTCGATGATAGAGACTGGAGAAAGTCAACTTCCGTACATGTCTTCACACTTGGTGGCACGGTCATAAGTTGGAGATCGAGATTGACAACTATAGTTTCTTTATCCACTATGGAGGCGGAGTTGATAGCCGCGGTGGATGCGACAAAGGAGGGCACTCTATCTGAAGCGTTTGTTGTGTGACTTGGGATCTGAATATGATAGCACTGATGTTCATTGTGATAGCCAAATCTCTATCCATTTGGTGGAGAATTTGTCATCTAGCTCTCAGATTAAACACAAAAATGTAAGAGTATCATTCTTGGTAGCCATGGATGAAGGTAAGCATGTATATCCTCGGAAAGTGCACACAAATGACAATGCGGCAGATATGTTCACTAATACATTGCCAGTTGGGAAGTTCGAGCTTGCTTGAACATGATTCGCTTGGAGAAGTGCTTGGTGCCACTAGGTGGCACGGGTGGGAGAGGAGCTTAATTTGATGAGAAGAGTAGTGGTGCAAGATTGGATTTCTATCTTCTTGTAAGTACTAGTTGACACTCATAAGTACTTTAGTCTTTGGTTGAGACTGGTTATGGAGTTGAGTGCATTCAACACTTTATTAGCGGGTGAGCGCTTTACCTGAACTTGTCGATGAAATGCAATGGAGGTGGCTTTGTCGGAACTCATTGGGAAAGTATTCAAGCTAGGGTGAAGGTAGAAATGGTGATACTTGGTGCTATTGAGTGTAGATGATAGTATGGTACCATAGGTGTTGGAGATAAATATAGTATCAAGGTGGAGGGTTAAGTTTAGCGATACTATATGGTAGAATTGAAGAGTATGGAGGTAGCTTCGTGTAGGAGTCGACGGTTCGTAAATCAGAGCTTATATGTGGAAGATATAGGGAAGAAGCCGGGAAGATTTGGACTGAAGTAGTTTCAGACGTCTAAAATTAATTTCAAGCGCCTGAATTAGCCTATGTAAATCCTAAAAAGCCATTCAAACGTCTAAAACGAGCCAGAAGAATCCTGAATGTAATTTCAGATGTCTAAAATTAATTTCAGATGTCTAAAATTAATTTCAGATGTCTGAAACGCAACCTGCATTTATATTAGCCTTGAAAGCTGAGGTTAATTTGTGATTTTGCAAGGGGCATTGTGGACATTTTCCTAGGGTTTCTACACAAGTATATAAGCTATTTTCTTATATTTGAAAGAGAGACTTGGTTAATCCATCAAAGAAATGATTTAGTCCTCCATTAATTAAGGTTTAGCAATCCTAATTGTTTCTTGAACTGTAATCTCCAAAAACATATGTTCTCTATTGAATATTGGGTCATTGTAATCAATCTCTTGTACTCTTCCCATTTAGTGATAATAAAAGATCCCTCTCAAAGTGGATGTACACTGGCAAATCGTTAGTGGAACCACTATAAATCTTGGTGTGAATAAGTTTACTATTATCATTCTTTTATATTTCTTGATTTGTGTTTGTGATTAGGTTTGAATCATTTGAGGTTGGCTTGATCATAGATTGGTTGTTTGTGCACGATCTAGCTTGTTTTCCGCTATATTAGGGATTTAATTGAGTGGTCAGAGCAAAGAACCCCATTTTTTTCCACATAGGGCGCACACATATGAGTTGACACACATCCTTGTTAACAAAGGAACTTCTAAAGTTATGTGCCTACCAATTCATATTTGTACTTCACTCCTTCAATTTATTCCGTGATGTGGGACTATTTATTTAAACCACCATTCCAACCTTAACAACATGTGAGGCAATCCTAACAGTCTCCGTTTGACTCACATCCTATGAGTATCTTTTGAGAGCACTGTCTTGCCTGCATGGCCCAGTCTGTAACCTTCGACTCCGATACCACTGTTATGTAACAACGGTCGAAACAAAAGCCTATTCCTTCCACATAGGTCCCACGCATATGAGTTGACATACACATCCTTGTAATAAAAGGAATTATTAATGTTACATACCTACCAACTCATATTTTTACTCCACCTCCTTAATTCACTCCGTGATGTGGTACTATTTATTCAAACCATCATTCCAACCTTAACAATATGCGAGGTAATCCTAACATCAGCAACTGTCGTTTGTACTGAAGCATGGAAGGAACTGAATCAAAAATAACTAAGCTGAGTATGTAACAACTCGAATTTTGGCAATAAAAATTAATTATTCGAATTAAAAATAGGAATTTCTACAAAGAATGGAATTTGTCCACGAAACTCTAACCGATGCATTCATCTCGGGATTCTGGTCAACTTTCATGTCTGAAGTTTCGCAAATGGAGTCCATATGAAAAAGTTACGGACGAAATATGATAATGGACGAAAAATAAATAAATCAGAATTTATATATATAATACCTTATTTAACCAAGACTTATTGGGCATTTGACGACCCAATCGGTCGACTGGCGGTTGACCCTAGCGGTCGACCCACTGGGCGTCAAAACGCCCAGTGACAGCTAGGTTTTATACGTTTAGTTTATTATATATTTTTAATTAATGGACATATGTTATTTAAAATGATTCTAACGGTCAAAATTCAATTCCACTCCTATAAATAAGGGGGTAAGGCCTCATTCTTTTCCATAGAAATCTGTAGCAGCAGCGGAGCTCTGCCATTTTGTTCCCTCTTCAAACCTAATTTCTTAATTAAAAATATATTCTTATACAACAAATCCCAAAGCATATAGAATTGAGAGGATTATCATATCCAATGGAAAATAATGCAAGTTAGCGCTCAACAATAGATTCTCCCCTATCTTCCTATTTTATTACATCTCTATAGATCTAAAATTATCCCTTTTTTAGATAAATTGTAGATTTATAAGAATTTGGGAATTATAGGCTTAAAAGGTTCAATCTTTGGATTTGGATGCTTGCAGGTGAGTGGGAAATTTACGAATACAATTATAATAGCCTATCTATTTCATTTGAATTAGATCAAAAATTTTATGCCTATTTTCTATCATATCTATTCACTAAACTATTGTAATTGGATTGACACCCATTAGATATGATGTAAACATTGTTAAAAGTGGTATATTATGAATTGTGGTTAGGCATAATATTAATTGTGAGATTCTTAAATTTGTTTATTCCTATTTCCTACAATTATGCTGTAAAATGTATTTTGAATGTTGCAACGCATTGTAGATCTGGAAATCAGTCCCATTAACACCATTTAGATGTAATTATATTCCAAATCTCTATTTTTCAGTGCTGAATAATAAATTATGTGAATATTGGATAAAATGATAAATTGTGTGAAATTCTAACAGAGCTATACCTGTTTACATTCGATGTTGTTGGGTTTTGGCTTAATTGTTATAAATAAGACAATTTTCCTCTTTTTAAACAAAAAATATCATTTTAAATTCAAAAGAGGTATGACAAAAAGATTAAAAAGGAAAAGTGGTGCAAAAGTACGTATAAATATAAAAATAAATATTTGTACGTAGTTTGCATCAACTATTCCAAAAATATATATAAACACATATATATATATATATATATATATATATATATATTTCTTGCAAGTCTGAAATATGTCTATTCCGCAAATCAGGCATAATTTACAATAATTACAGCTAACGGTCTTTTTGGGAAGATTGAAACCTTTTTGCAAGAATGAATGTAAAAAGGAATGTTTGGTTATTGGTTAAACCAAATCATTAAATTTAATAATAATAAAAAAGATAACTGCGTTGTCTCTGCTAAAACATAAAAATAAACATGTAGATATTACCCATCCAAATCAGCGTAAAATGGTAAAAATATGCATGGTATTGAATGTTTGAATAATGTTCAATTATGGAATTATATGAAAATGTGATCCATATTGAATTAATATACGTGTGGTGACCATTTGTAGCAATCAATATAATTAATTGCTATAAATAGGACCACAAATCAATAAATAACAGTTGAAACCAATGTTGAATAGGGAAAGAAAATATAATAGGATAATGGTTACAATTCCTAAATTAATTAGGATAAATTTTGTATACCCCAATTAGGAAATTTAAATTATAACTGCATTTAGACACGAGGTTAATCTAAACTTGTGGTAGAAGTCTGCTCGGAACCGACCGACAAATCCAGCATCCACAAGTAGTCAGCTTGATATGAGGGGTCTAATGCGTAAATGTAAATGTACTAAGACACAGGTTTAAGTTCATCTTGTGAAGAAGTCTTCCCGGAACCGACCAGCAAATCCAACATCTACAAGTATTCACTTAATATGAAAGGCCTGATGCATGAATATTGCAGTGACCCTCCCTCTCGGTCGATCTAAATCGATCGTCAAACTGATGTAAATCGAATCAAAAAGGAGGATACGCTAACTTTGGGCGCACAACACTTCAGAACAAACAATAAAAGAATTTTATAAACGTAATAATAATGTTAAATCAGAGTACAGAATATCAGAGTTCAAATAGATATACAGCGGAAAATAAATTTATAATAAATGTAATACAATGCAGCGGAAACAAATAAACTAACCCAGCGGAAGACTATCAATGCTCTGGACACTGCTTTAAGCTTCGATTCAGAATCCTGCTAAATGAAATAATCTGCAAAACCAAAACCACTGACTGCCCGTGTGGAAAATATGCGCACCCAGAGTTTAGGTAGAAACAATAAACTCCGAGTCAGTCATAGGACTAGTTAGAGAACTCAAAATATTTATTAAACTTTTACTTTATAGTAGGGTAAATCACGGGACCACGCCGCATATCATGGAATGGGTTTACCTCCATGAATACTAGTGCATAAACAATAACCAATAGTAGAAATAGGGATCTACGATGCATCATACAACATGCAAAACCTCAATCTATCCATTTAGGCTTAATCTCAAATTTAGATTTTTTAAAAATCCAATTCACTTTATAGAAATTATTTATTTGGACTTTATTTCCCGGTTTCTTATTTCAAATCATTATAAAATACATATCTAACTTTTATATCAAAGTAGATTTCACTTTGAGATCTTAAACCAAAATCATTTAGAAATATGAATTCCAAAACATCACAATGCATAGAACAAATATGCAACCAAAAATCGGGCTCCCCGTAGACAAGGCAAAGGGTACGTACCTTACCAACTCGATATATATATATATATATATATATATATACATATATATATATATATATATATATATATCCACCTCCCATGATGGAGCAGTCTACACTGATGATGCACAATCCCACCCCCTCGGGGAGTACACCACCATCTCACCCATACTTTTAGTCGTCCGGGTTACCAGAATCTTTAGCCACATACTAAATCATTTTATATCCTGAAGTAGGGAAAATCATTTCACAACATAATAATCACAAGTACATACAAACT
Source organism: Allium sativum (assembly GCA_030737875.1). NCBI lineage: Eukaryota > Viridiplantae > Streptophyta > Magnoliopsida > Asparagales > Amaryllidaceae > Allium > Allium sativum. The sequence continues at coordinate 5,229,038 of CM060926.1, read as the reverse complement.
ATAGTACTTTACATTAGTAATTCACACGTATGGTCAGTCACTATTAATCATATAACCTTTGAGCTCGTACGTCTCAAAGAAGCGTGTTAAGCAAGAGAATAAATTCTCCGCCACCAAACAAATATATCGTCAATAGCAACTAATCAGTTATGCGATGAACTACAATGTCAAATACATAATACTTTTCTAAATCATTTTAGAATCGTTGGGTTTAGGCCTCGAAATCCTTTCTGTTTTATAAAACATTTTTACAAAACATTCCTTGTCAAAAATCGAGAATAAAATTCTTTTTACTTAAGAAAAATATCATTTCAAAATCATTCATTAAATTTGAAATGAAGTCAACAACATCGCTACACATCTCATAGTCAAATCATGAAGTGTTTCACAAGATGTTAGCATTACAAATAATTCAACCTAGCCTAATGCTAAATGTTAAAGCATATTTTGCTCATAAACTGGTCGAGCATAATCCAAACAATCAATCAATCACAATCTATGTCAAAAACCAAGTGTATTTGGTTTATACCGCATCTCATGTTTAGGTAAATTTAATCTCCATTCATTCATTCAAATCTAATTAAAGATTTATTAAAACTCTTCTTAGTTTCACTCTCTAAAATCATTACTTAATGATTTTTCAACTTTCTGGAAATTATTAACTGGGTTAAAGAATCCATGTCGTTTAAAACATTATTCACGGTAAACCCAAAATCCTCTTCCATCAAAATGGAATCTTCACGGAAATCATAACAGTATATAATCGATATAAATTAACGTATCCAACTGATATTATAAGTAGAAAAGCGGCTAGGCCTTTTAAATTCCATAAATAGTAACGGTCTTCCTTTACAGATGTTCATCCTGATTATTACCAAATTAAATTCCATTCAATTCCAATTTAGTATTTTAAATTGGAAAACTTTACTTTGGAAAAATTCCATTAAATCTTAATAAAAAGATTTATAAAATCCAAATCTTAACTTTACTTCTAATCGGGTTTAAGAACTCATGTTATTTAAAATGCAGTTCACAATGAACCCAAAATCACATTTGATATTAAATACAAGGCTCTAAATCATAGTTGTGAAGATCGAACTGTACGTCAAACCGTGGTACTGCAAGGTCCAAGGTTTTCATGGTTCAACCGGTCAGACCGTGAAAACTGCGCTAATAGTGTATTTCTACTTTTTGATTTAAACGTAAAATTATTTTTAATATAGATAGAATTTAACTAATTATGACAGACACGCATGTCCAATCTAGTTGAGACACTATGATCCAACAAGTCATGAGTTCAATTTTCGTCTTCAACCCACTTGTAATGTAATATATTATATACTACCTAATTGAAATAATTATGTAACAACTTATCATAAGAAAGTTGTAAATTTACTATTATTTTATAGTAAAAGAGTATTAGTTCATAAAATGTACATAATATTGAATTATATCATCCAAATTTAATGACAATTGCTATGAAATTATTGGTTAAGTTCATTACATCAAGAAATAAAGAGTAAAGCAATTATCTTTTTTCTAAATTTGAAGAACCGTGAGGTTCAAATAGCTCGGGCTAGAGGTTTTATAGGGTTTTGAGGTTAAACCGCGGGTCTGTGCACGCACAAGGTTATTTTAGTTTCAGAGTCGTGACACTCCAAGGTCGAAGAATAACCGTGGCTGAATCGAGGTTGGGTTGGGTCTATAAAACACTGCTCTAAATAGAAATTAAATCGGCTTATATTCAATATCAAACTCTGAAACCAACAAATATCGTATTGGAAATAACGATATATATATATATATATCTTCCAAATTCCTCAATAGTATTCATACAATCACGGAATCCAATATCGAAATATTCCAAAGATTTTTCCACTCAAATCCATTCCAATTTATTCATCAGAAAATTTTGATTATTTTAAAACCCCTTTTTCAATCCAATTTATTTATTTAAAAACATTGGATTATTATTCTCGTTAATAACTAGTTCGTTTAGATAAAAATATCTTTTTATCTTTTCAAACTTGGAATTTTTCATCCAAAATCTTTCCAAATCATTTATTATGATTTTACACAATTTTTTCATATTTTTAATAATTTTATTAAGGCCCTTACAGTTAGTTTTCAATAACGGCCACCGAACTCATCCATAGCTTCCTTTTATGAAATTGATTTGCATGTAATTTGAAATCCAACCATTAAAATTTAAATCTCTTCTATTCATTGGAAAGATCTTTTCAATACGAACCCAACGATTCTAATTAAAGGAGAATCTGACGGTCGGATCTCCCGTTATATCAGTTTGAAGTTAATGGTCGAAATTCGCAAACGGCCGCTGCGCGGCGCATTCTATTCAAGCCATTATATATATATATAATATATATATATATATATATATATATATATATATATATATATATATATCGTCGATTTTCATCTAAAATATATTTTGTAAATCGTTTATAAATTCATTTCAAACATGATTTCAACTTCCATTTCAATTTTCAATCAAAATTGAATATTCTATTACATGAAAATTTTAGATAGTGCGTATATATGTTAAAAATTATATTTTCAACCAACCAATAATTGTTCAATTACATGACGATTCTATCCATCTCATATAGGATAAAAATAATACTTTTAATGAACAAATATTTATGTCATTTCATGACCATTTTATATACCGCATATATATTTTTAAAAAATATACTTTTCCATACATAACAATTCAAATCACACAATCAATTTTATCGCATTTCAATCCTATACAACGCATATATACTTTATACAACGCTATATATATTTTATACAACGCATATATATTTCATACAACGCATATATATTTTATTCAACACATATATATTTTTCACATCGCATATATATATATATATTTCATATCGCATATATATATTTCATAAAACACACACATATTTTTCATAACGTGTATATATTTTATTTACTCCATTTCAAATCACAATCATAACACAATACAGTTAATTTAAATCATTCATGGTTTGTGGACGATAGTGAGGTGAGCTAACAGGCACCGTACAACATTTGTGATAATTAAAAACTGATAAAAATCAATACTGGCTATTCATATATGCAGTTATAAAACTATACAAAAATTTTAGTGAGAAGTTCTCACTTTGGTTTCCACTCCGTCAGTCTTTAATTGACGATTTTGGTACTGTTTAGATTTAAATTTTCTCCAAATTCTTCCAGTCAGTTTCATAGCGTAGTTCTTGCGAAGATGATTCCAACGTGACTGATTTCACTCAATTCTGTATTCGTTTGGAAAAGTTATAAGGGTTTAAACCTTAATTACATAATAAACTAAATATATAATTATTTAACTAATTTATACTTAACTTTGCTTAATTAACTTTCCACGTCGTCTTCTTCTCCAGCTAAATTACGGACCCTGTAACCCATTCACGATCCTCAAATCACTATCGCCGCACGCAAACGCCACCATCGACGGCCGATCAGGGAGCACCCTTCCATGCACCTCACCGCCGCCTATCGTCGCCGAGGACCTAAGTGAGCTTGCACACACCACAAGACCAGCAATCCCTCTCGAACGCTGCGCATTTCCAACCAAATTCTGGCCAATCTGTTGCCTTAAATATGATCATGCCCATTCAAACTACAGAGATCGGCAAGATGAAGAATTTTGTCTTTGGAAGATTTCAGAATAAGTGAGTGGATTTTTGTGAATTTGGGGAAGATGGTACGAACAATAATAGTCGTTCGAAATTAGAATGGCGGCGGCTCAGAATTTTGAAAAGGGAATTAGGGTTTTAGCTTTGAAAGGGTATATATATATTAATTTAAAATTATTTAATTCGTTTATTACTTGTTTATCGTTCCAAACTCCAAATCAAACCGAACGACTGTCACCCCTAACCAAATACCCCCATTCCCGAAATAATGGGATATGTTTCATAAGCCAATTCGACTGTTTCGATCAGTTGTCATTAAAAATTAAAATATAATTTAATATATCATTCGATACTGAATTTTAAAGTACATTTAATTTACCGGGGCCACATACTAACTCCAAAAATTACAGAAAAATAAATCTAGTTATGTTTTGATGATACAGTTCTAACAAAACTAATTTCATCGAATTTGGAGAACGTTTGAAAATGGCCAATTTTCCAGTCGATTAAATTCAAACTGAAATTACATAACACGTTTAAACTTACCGTGCTCACATATTAATTCCAAAAATTATGAAATTTTAAACTTGACTATAATTTGATGTTCCAGATCCAACAAAAGTGGTTTCGTCGAAAACGGAGGTAGCTTGCAAAATGACTATTTTTAAGGGTTATATATTATATTAAAAAATATATAAATTCCATAGCGACTATTTTAAATTTTAAATTGGACATAACTTTCAATTTATAAAGTGAAATCTCAGTTTCTTACATTCATTAGAAAGATATAGTTTAATAGATTCTAATGTTTCTGGTTTTACTGAAATCCGATTTATTTTGAATTCCGTACATCCATTTGAAATTTAAAATCAAATTTTCAAACTATCGAGCCATTTTGAGTTTGTTTTATAATTAAAATAAATTTATACATTCTAGCTTCAATTAAAATAAATTTAAAATCGTTATTATTTAAAATAAATCATTTTAAATATTCAAAACCTAATAGAATAGCTTTTTTTGCAAGGCACTAAAATTAAAATTTGAATTGGTTCAGAAACTCCGGGTTATTACAAATATATATATATATATATATATATATATAACATGCAACAAATAAGTAAATAAGAATAGTAATTGTCCGTTTGGGTACAACAAATAGATAACTTGGGACTGATAAATGGTTGCCTTAGGAAAATATGAGTGTTATGGTCATAAGGGGCAATAAAACAAAAAAATATAAGTAAATGGGTGTAATAAGGGGATTAATGGATATTGATTGTGTTTAAATACTAAGTCCAATTAGGGGAGTAATCAAATAAATATCCTAGGGTAAGGAGGATATTACTTTCCTTATTTATGTTAATGAATATAGAACTTATAATTAAAAATAGAGTTGGACTTAGCAGGTTAATAATGTGAATTATTATTAACCATAGGAACCCGTGATAATAACTAATCGTGTGCGTATAGTATTTCTGTGTAGAGGGACTAAACGGGAATGACTTAATAACGTAGCCCACTTTATCCCAATAGGAATGGTATTGGAGGCTAATTAGGTATAAATCTAACAACCTTCGCGTATAGTCCGTTTCCTGGATCTTAAGCAGCTAGGGGTAGAAGAGTCCACCTGGGAATAGGTCTTTCAGTTTAGGGGTCTTAAATGGCAGGCGTGTGTGGGCCTACCCAAACCTGGAAACTGAAAATGTCAGATATAGCTACCTATTCTACGGGAAGTAATAAGCGACTAAGAGGGTTATCTAATAAGGTTAGCTAGATGGTATAACGAGCGATAAAGTACCATCTCTTACGTTACGTGGGCAAGGATATATGTAGGAATGATGGAAGCCTTAACTAGTAGGGCCTATAGCTAGTCCTCTAGTTTATAATAATGTTAAATAAATTATCGATAAATAATAAGTGACCAATAGGTCCGCCTAGGGCTTAAGCGATCGAAGAGAATCCACCCTATTTATCATTGGTAGTGAGGTAATAAATGGTGAAGGATGAGTAAATGAAAGTATATATACATATAGAAACTCTGTAACCAGGGGTCTAACCTCGATTAAATAATCAGCCATGTCCTGGTATAAAGGCTTCACAAATATGTGCGTAAACGTCCGATCTTGGTATTATATTTTGGGAATACTACTATGGGAAGAGTAGTAGAGTCATGCGTAAACATTTACAAGGTTAAGCTAGAATCACTAACTGTGGTAGGCATACATCTTGGGTTGAACCAAATGGGATACATCTGTGTATTATAATCTATGTTGTACATTTCATGTTCACCAAAATCTTGTTGTTCTGACCCTCCCCTCCATTACAACCACCCAGGTTTTCTTGGGAAGGACGGGTTCTCATAGGTGTTTTAGTTTGGCTTTCAGTTCTTGTTCTCTCTCATACTCGGTATTGGCAAATTGACCTACTTTGAAAAAGGTAGTTACTTAAGTTTCTTTTAGAAATAAAGGGTACTTATACATACATACATATATATATATATATATATATTAAACAAGACACAAAGTAACGATCAAGCTGGATATAAATTACAGCATTGACCAAGATTGAATACTGTACATAACACAAACAAAATCCAGCTCGATCCAAAAGTCACTACAAAAAACTCACAGACTAACACAATAAAAAAACCTTACAAGCAAAAGCCTGCATAGACACTGAAGACACCAAATGGCAAGCAGATAACAACATCCACGAGACCAAGAAAGACAACATAACACCCAGTCCCACATTGGTGAATCTAGACTGCTGCTCCCAACAGCAACTAATACTCTTCCATCAAAGCAAACCAAGCTTCAAGATCAGAACCTCAATCAGCATGCCAGGCACAAGCAGCAAAGAACGACATCAAGACAACAAGGGAAAACAAAACAGAGAAGCTACAATAATACATCACTGATCCCACTAAAACTAACAATATGACCAACCTTAACCAAACACTATTTTTTATAGATACCACCACTCTTCATTCCTCTTGCTATACCACTTTTATCTCTTATCTTCTTAGACTTGGACCTAGTTTTAAATTGTGATACTAGTTTTATCCATTCAGGGTTGGTTTCAACTAGAGGGTCATCTCCAATAATCACATTGTCTCCTTTAAACTTATTTCCTTTGAATTTGCTTCTTTTCCTTCTTTTACTACTACTACTACTAATTAAAGAACAGTTCGAGTCATCCATTACAGTATCTTGTAAGATATCATTAACTTCTTGTTTCTCATCACGGGTATTCAACCTGCCTTTCTCTGATTCCTTTGCATTTACACCATTTTCTCCAGCAATTAACAGAGGGACTTTGTAAGGGCCCAGAACTTCCCCGTGAGAGAAAGAACATATTGCTTTGAGGACAAGACGAATCAGAATACAAACAAAAGAACATTTCATTGCTTATTACAACAATTTCATCAGATTACACATTTGCTAAACATCAGAGATTTACAAGTTACAATGCAGCGGAAAATAATACAAAACACAACTGAAAGAAATATACGGATGCAGAGCTTTCCGAATATCATTCCAGCTGTAAACCAGGATCCTCTGAATATAAATCTGCAAAACCAAAACTACTAGCTACCCGTGTGGAAAATAGGGGCACCCAGAATTTGGGTTAAAACAATAAACTCTAGGTCAGTCATGTGATTGGTGTGAGAACTAAAACAGTTATTAATCTTCATTTTAAAACTCGGTAAATCAAGGGACCACGCCATATAACACGGAACGGGTTTCCTCCCAAGAATACCAGTGCATAAAACACAGCGCAATGCTAAATAAAGAACAATGAAGCTATTATAAGACTCAGGTCCCATCACACAATGCAACGCAAGCCGGAGGATAGAGTTTTTACCTTATAATAGACAAGAATGCTTGGTACGTAAAACTTCATGTTTTATTATTACTATAAGTGTATAGTGTCAAAACAAATTCAATTATAAGTATCAATCATAGACGGCATAAGTGCCCCATACCACTAAGTCGTCATATATAGGTTTACAATCAAAACCGCAAAATGTCGTATTGGAAGTTGGATTTCCATTTGTGAACCAAGGCAAGGGATCGTCCTTACCGCTTCGAGACAATCTAGCCTACCATGTCTCAGGCAAGTACTCTGTCAAGCCTTTGGATCGTCAGGGCCGGTCCACTCGATGTGGATTAAAATGCCTGAACACTGCGTTTCCCCTCCCTATGGGGCGTAAATGAGCCAAATGACTCCATCAGTCCCGGATCGACCAATATAACTGAGGCACCTCCTATCCATCATCTACATAAGTTGTAACACCCCGTATATTCTATAACAGTAAAATTCACAAATTAAAGATAATTAATTTCAAATCAAAGAATTAAGGGAAACGGGATACGCCATTGCGTTCGTCTTGGAATTCTGCTTGATATAGAGTCCGATTTTGCGTAAAACGGACTCCGTATGAGGGAGCTATGACCTTCGGAAGTTTCAGAATTCAGTTTAAAATTCAAACAGACAGAAACAGTTCAGAAACGAGTTCAAAATTCAAAATCGGACCCAGGTTGGGTTGGGCGGGAATTTTCCCGCCCAAGACGGGGTCGACTGGGTAGTCGACCTGGGGGTCGACTGCGTAGTCGACCTGGCCCTTGAGCCAGGTCGAACCCAGCCCCTCCTGGCTGGCCTGGTCTGTGCTTGGACGAATTTCTGGACTTTGTCTTGTCACTAGGGCTTATGTGTCAACTCCTGATTGGTTTCTCTTTAAAACGAACGGCTTATATTAATCTAAGCTCCATCGACGGCTCTAATCAATTCACAAACTCTATAAAAAGGATATAAGACTCCACCTAATTCACACAAATAAAAATGAATATGGAGCTGTCATGCTGCTGAAGAAAGACTAGGAATAGCCGTCAAGTCAGGAGTTGATTCAAAAGCTTAAAGCCACGGCAATTAAATCAAAACAACGCCTACAACAAAGGATAGCATCTCCAAATTCAGAATTCAGAATCCTGAATTGAAGATTCGTCATACGTTGTAAGTAGAGTGTTATTCCGATGTGAATGAATAATTGAGATTTGATCTGTGTAAAGTGAGAAATGGAATTGTACTTAATTTGTGGTGATGATAATTCATAATTGTATGTTGCTATGATTCTAATTATGAATAGATTTGGGATGTTGTGGTATAATGATGTTAGATCGATTGGATATTTGCAAGTATATGATTCATGTTGAAAATTAACAACTATATGTTTTTGGTTGTTTATTACAACCAAGTTGAGACTAATGCAAGTATATGATTCACTATTATGCCAACATGATTTTAGATCCTTCTATGTAAATTTTTATGATCATTTTTAGTGTAGTTGGATCATTTTGGGTGTTATGATTCATATGAATTTATGTTGAAATAGGCATTATGATTCAAGTGAAAACTATACTTTTGTATTAGTAACAAAAGTAAGCATCTTTGGGAACTTGTGTTGACTCTATGAACATGACTAGATTACCTTTGGTGTTATGCCTAATTGAAAATATGTTTTAGGCCTATGTTGTTATCAAAATCACATGATAATATATGTGACACATAATTAAGTTAGATTCACATTTTAAATGCAAGTTTACATGACTAGATTAAAACCATGATTCATGTTTAGGTATGTTTTATGTCAAGATTATATGCTATTACAATGCAAGTTCACAAGTGCCTAATTTATGTTAATTAGATCGCTATGTTGCAAGTTGATGCGTTCACACACCCCTTTTGATGTTACTTAGGATATATAAACACCATGTTCTAAGCCTCCCCTTTTTCATGTGGCTATGTTGGGCTTAAATGTTAAGCCCAACATATGTTATAATATAGCGAACGTATAAAACGGGGGTAATGACGTTGGGTTAAAAATATAAAACATATGTGTTGGCATGTCTGACACATGCCAACGACCTTGAGTACATTTAAGTGGTATAAATTAATTTTACCCAATAAAGATGAATTTGAATAATGGGCTGCAAATATTTACATATAAAAAGAAAAGAGACAAAATATGTAAACTTAGAAAATACGATGTGTTTAACCCGAGGTTGGATTGCGTTGTGACATAAACCTGCCCGGACCCGCCCGGTTGTCCAGTAGTCACAACAATACCTATCCAATGTGGGTGGTTAAACATTGAGCCCAATAAAGATCCGAGGTTAGACTGAATTGTGACGTAAGACTGCCCGGACCCAACCGGCAACAGGCAGTCACAACAATACCTGTCTAATGTGAGTGGTTGAGGCTTTAATAAGACAATTAAGGCTGAGTCGGTATTGATAGGATTAAGTAAATTGAATCAACACTTAATCAAATTAAACATGCTAAAATATACAGACTGATTGGGGGTTAGGTTTATACAGAACACTTAACCAACTTAGCATGTTGCCTAGAAATAGAAAACCTAGTAGCGGGGGACCCTTTTCAGCAGTAACCCTACAAGGTGTATCAGGATACCCTGAACTAGGCAGGGTGGCTCACGATTACTGGGCTGACTGTAAGAGGTCAAATCGACGGCGGTGGTGCAGCAGTGTAGGTTCTAACGGGGTGCGGGCGTTCACACACTCCGGCGAAGAAAAATTAGGCACTGGGCACCAGCAGTATACCTATGCATTCTAGAATTGTGTCGGGTCGCCACCATGGGACTTGATACACCCCATGGTGGGACCAGCATAGGTAGCTACAACATCGAGGGTCGTAAGACACATGTAACTATGCGAGTAGGAGCCGTTCATTAGAAATGGATCACTTCACCCTGATTATGGGGTGCCTGTTGGGGACTAGTTTATAGGGGTGCCGAGATTAATATGGGGTACGATAGTATATTCGACTCTAGACAACTTAACTTAGTTTATGGTGCTTCCCCATTTCCAGTTTGTACTTATCATGCTCATTTCTTTATTGATAGACTGAATAGTCCCAGACTTACTCAGGCTTTATGTCTGACTCTACTTTTCTTTCGTCCCCCCCCCCCCCCCCAGGTCCACATGGAGGGAATACCGCAGCTTGACCAGTTTCACATCCAGCTTGAAAATAGAGAATGTATTGCTTGGATCTCTTTCGTTTTGGACTATGGCTTTGGATATCAATTATGGGGACTTATGCAGTTTACTTATGTTTTTATGCTTTTTTAAGTTATGAAATCAAGACAGTTATGGAAATGTAATGTTTTTTTGAAGTATTGTAAGACAATTATGGTATGGTTTGTGTAACACGTATTTTGATGAAATAAAAGTTGTTGTTATTTCCGCTGTTCAAAAATATGTGTATTTATATCTGTCTTGTGTATCTGTGACTTATACTTATAAACCTCCACCAAAATTAGGGCATTCCCTTGGTGAGTGACCCTAACGGAGGTGGGGTGTTTCACTTGGTATCAGAGCATAGGTTAACCAGATCAGATAAAAAGTTTTGAAAACTTATTTTCGAAAGAAAATTTAAAGAAGCATTTTTAAAGATAAAATGTTATTTTATTTTAAAAAGGCATAGTCCCCCAAAGCCATAGGTACTATCTTTTATCCTTCGTTTTGAATATGTCCTTTTTGTTTCAGCATGTCCGAAGAACTTAACTTGCCAGAGGGTGTACCAATACCTGGTTGGTTCAGACGATTCTTAGAAGCAAGGGCCAATCAGCCAGGTCCCACTGTTCCTCCTCCCCCAGCTACAGGGAATCATCCAGCTGCAGCAGCACCTCCTCCTCCACCTCCTCCGCGTGGTAATGCTTTTGCTAAGACATGTAAGGATTTCAAAGCTATGGGAGGGAAGGACTTTCATGGAACCGAGTCCTTCGTGGCAGCCAGGAACTGGCTGAAGGAAAGCGAGGACTTATTCGTCATCTTTGAGGTAGAAGATAGGCAGAAGGTACAACTGACAGTATGGCTACTTAAAGGCAAGGCTTCCTACTAGTGGGAAGTTACCAATGCAGAAAGACCAGTGGAAACATGGGAGGACTTTAGGGCAAGGTTTGAGGCTAAATTTCTCTCAGAAGCTGAAAGGAATCTTCAATTAGAAAAATTCTTATTTCTTAAGCAAGGAAATATGACAGTCAAAGAGTACGTTAATCAGTTCGATCAGCTGGCTAGGTTCGGACTGGACCTAGTCAACACTCCGCACAAGAAGGCTCTCCGCTTTGTCAAAGGATTGAATGAGCCATTACACAGCTTGGCCATGACCCATATACCTATGGGAGCTACGTATGAAAGGCTGGTGCAGATGGCATTGCTGAACGAAGAGGATAAGGGCAAGAAGGAGACAAAGGCAGAAGGCTCTCAAGGGAAGAAAGAGGGTTTACAGCCTAAGAAGACAGACTTTAAGAAGGGCGGGAAAGACAACAAGTCCCAAGAGAAGAGGAAGTGTAATTTCTGTGGCAAAGTGGGGCACTTAGTGAAAGATTGCCGGAAAAAGAAGGCCAAGTTGAATGGTGGGTGTTTTTCTTGCGGTAAGACAGGCCACATGGCTAAGGATTGCCCAAAGAAGCGAGGGCAGGGGCAGAAGGCTGGATCCACCTCAAGGGCACAGGTTCATGTGCTAGAAGCGCCGCCTCTGCAACAGCGAGGTATAAATACTTCTATAGAAAGCGTAGTTTATCTTTATGATCACCCAGTTCACACTTTATTTGATTCTGGCGCATCACACTCCTTTATTTCATCTGCTTTAGTAGAATCTCTGCACCTAGAAACTAGTATGGTAGAGGACCCCTTAATTGTTTCAAATCCAATCGGGGGCCCAGCTCATTTGTCTATGATCTGTGTAGGATTGAAAATTTCTATTCTAAGCGTAAAATTTAGATGTAGTGCCTTTGCTTTGGGCTTCTCGGGATATGGTTTGATTTTGGGCATGGATTGGCTATCCAGTAATGGTGCCATCCTTGATTGTGAGAAAAGGGTGGTTAGGCTTCTGACCCAACTCGGTAACACTCTGGAAATTACTTGTAATCCCTCGTATGCGGTTATGCTTAGTTATCTTGAATCGCTAGATGCTTCTGTTGAGAGTTTGCAATCGGTTAGATTGGTCCGTGAATATCCGGATGTCTTCGAAGAAGTGAAGGGCTTACCTCCGAAGCGGGAGATAGACTTCCGCATATATCTTGTAGATAATGCAAAGCCCGTTGCGTTGCCTATTAGACACATGGCTCCACGGGAAAGGAAGGAGCTCAGTAAACAGGTTAAATAGTTCTAGAGAAGGGGTTTATTAGAAGTAGCATTTCAGAATGGGGAGCTCCAGTGGTGTTCGCCACAAAGGCGAATGGTTCACTTCGTCTATGTGTTGACTATAGGGAGCTCAACAAACTAACGAAAAAGAATAGGCACCCTCTCCCCAGAATTGACGATCTGTTTGATCAGCTTGTAGGAGCGTCTGTTTTCTCCCAACTCGATTTGGCGACCGGATTTCATCAGCTAAGGGTGGCTGAAGATAGCATCGATAAGACAGCATTCAGAACCCCAGACGGCTTCTTTGAATGGCTTGTCATGCCTTTCGCCTTGACAAACGCACCCGCTTACTTCGTGGACCTGATGAGTAGGGTGTTCAGAGAATTCTTCAACAAGTTCGTAGTGGTCTTCGTAGATGATATCTTGATCTTCTCAAAGAGTGAAGAAGAACATGCTCAGCACTTAAGGGCAATCATGGAAACTCTGCGAGTCCATCAGCCAAAAGCCAAATTCTCCAAATGCCATTTTTGGAGAGAGGAAGTAAGGTTTCTTGGGCATGTAGTATCCAAAGAAGGGTTAGCTGTGGACCTTGCTAAAGTAGTAGCGGTGCAGGATTGGAAGACACCAAGGAATGCAACAGAAGTCCGAAGCTTTCTCGGGCTAGCAGGCTTCTATCGTAAATTCATCAGAGATTTTGCAAAAATATCAGCTCCGCTCACTAGATTAACAAAGAAGAACCTAGCGTTTGCTTGGGATTTGGATTGCGAGTTTGCTTTCCAACGCTTAAAAAGGGCTCTTACAACAGCCCCAGTTCTGACCTTGCCGGATGGAAGCAAAATGTTTACGGTATACACGGATGCATGCGGGACAGGACTAGGTGTTGTCTTAATGCAAGAAGGAAGGGTAGTATCTTATGGTGGAAGGCAATTGAAAGTTCATGAAAAGAACTACCCAACCTATGATCTCGAGTTGGCCGCCATCGTCTTTGCGCTTAAGTCTTGGCGCCACTATCTCCTAGGTGAGAAATTCGAACTGTATACTGACCATAAATCTTTGAAGTATCTCTTCTCGCAGAAGGACCTTAACTTGAGGCAACAAAGGTGGATGGAGTTTCTTGCCTCATACGATTTCGAGATCTCCTACACTCCGGGCAATGGCAACGTAGTGGCAGACGCGTTGAGCCGAAAGAAACTGACCCTAAGCCCGCTCTTTATAGAAAGGCAAAGCTTGGAGTATATAGCCAGTTTTAACTTTAGGCCCTCCTCAAATTTTGTAACGGGCTTGCTAGCATCTCTCGAAGTACGCCCGACTCTAGTGGACTCAATAGGGACAGCACAACGCGAAGACCCTCATGTTGTGGAGATGACTGATAGGCTAATTCGGGGTGAGACTTCAAGTCACCTCAACAGATACTCCATCGACGATAAGGGTTGGCTAAGGCGAGACAGAAGACTATGCGTCCCACGGACAAGGGATTTAGTAAAGACGGTTCTCGAAGAAGCACATCGTTCCAAGATGACAATACATCTAGGCGGAGATAAAATGTACAAGGACATAAAGAGAACCTTCTTTTGGAGCGGCATGAAGAAGGACGTGGGAGACTTCGTTTCTAAGTGTATGATTTGCCAACAGGTTAAGGCGGAACAAAGGAAACCTGGCGGTCTACTCCATCCCCTAGAGGTTCCACAGTGGAAGTGGGATAGCATTTCAATGGACTTCATTGATGGGCTGCCTAGGTCTAGAGAGGCAACACTAGCATTTGGGTAATAGTGGATAGGCTTACTAAAAGCGCCCACTTTTTACCTGTCAAGAGTAAAAGGACTGCCTCATCCCTAGAATCTCTTTATCTCAAGGAAATTGTTCGACTCCATGGAATACCCTCCAGCATTGTTAGTGACCGAGACCCTATCTTCACAAGTGAGTTTTGGCGGAGTCTGCAAGAAGCGGTAGGTACACAGTTATGCTTGAGTACAGCCTATCACCCCCAAACCGACGGCCAGATAGAAAGATTGAACAGAGTTTTGGAGGACCTTTTAAGACTGTGCGTCCTTGACTTCGGAGGGACATGGGAAGACCATCTTCCTTTGGTGGAATTTGCCTACAACAACAGCTACCAAGCCACCATCGGAATGGCACCCTTCGAAGCTTTATATGGAAGACCGTGCCGATCGCCCACTTGTTGGTGGGAGTCTACTGACAAGCTCATACTCGGACCAGATATGATCCGAGAGACTTCAGAGAAAGTAGACTTGATATGAAGAAGGATGAAGACGGCCCAAGATAGACAGAAATCATACGCCGACAAGAGAAGGACCGACCTTGAGTTTGAGGTTGGGGACAGAGTTTTTCTTAAGGTATCTCCTCTAAGGAACGTTGTCCGTTTTGGATCCACTGGAAAGCTGGCACCGAGATTTGTAGGACCATTTCATATCATCGAGAAGGTTGGGAAGATGGCCTATAGATTAGAGCTACCCGAAAAACTGGCCGGAGTTCACAACTTCTTTCATGTTTCTCACCTCCGGAAGTGTTTACACGAGTCTGCTGAAATAGTAGAGCCTAGCATTCTAGAAGAAGCCGAAGTGGAACGTGAAGCAACTGTGACGCATCTTAGGAACTGAAGTGAAAAAGCTAGCAACCGCGAAGTCAAGCTCATCAAAGTTCAGTGGAGCGACGCCGAGGAAGACGCAACTTGGGAAACTGAGGCAAGAATACGTGCAGCCTACCCTTTTCTTTTTGAGGGTACATCTTTGATCTTTCTTTTTCCTTAAGTTGTGCTTTTATCTATCTTTTTAGGTATATCTCCTCGACCTTATCTTTTAGGTAGAAACCCTTTGGATGAAAACATGTAATTGAAACATGTTATGGATGATGGTTGCAAGTGGTTGCAAGTGATTGCTAGTGGTTGCTCGTGGTTGCATATACACACACAATCTAGGTTTTAGATCGGCTCAGTCACCTCATATTGCATATGCATATATGAGTTTGCATTCTTATATGGTTGAAATTTAATGTGTTGTCATATGGATGTTGCATTTATATGAATGATTGTGCACTCATGTAGAATCATGAATAGGAAGGTTTGCATACATAATGGATTCATGACACTTACATAATTTGCATTAAGGAGGTCAACTGAATCAGTAGACCGACTGATTTTGCATTAGATAAGTACATGTACACACACTTTGCATATGATCATGAAGCATTAGAAGTCTTTTAAGGACAATAGACGCTCGTGTTTGATGGATGAGTAGATGGACGCTTGGATGTTTGGATATACATTCTTCCTAAACTTGAAGATTTCGGGGGACGAAACCCTTTTAACTGGGGGAGAATGTAACACCCCGTATATTCTATAATAGTAAAATTCACAAATTAAAGATAATTAATTTCAAATCAAAGAATTAAGGGAAACGGGATTCGCCATTGCGTTCGTCTCGGAATGCTGCTTGAGATAGAGTCCGAGTTTGCGTAAAACGGACTCCGTATGAGGGAGATATGACCTCCGGAAGTTTCAGAATTCAGTTTAAAATTCAAACAGACAGAAACAGTTCAGAAACGAGTTCAAAATTCAAAATCGGACCCAGGTTGGGCTGGGCGGGAATTTTCCCGCCCAAGACCCAGGTCGACTGGGTAGTCGACCTGGGGGTCGACTGGGTAGTCGACCTGGGGGTCGACTGGGTAGTCGACCTGGGGGTCGACTGGGTAGTCGACCTGGCCCCCGAGCCAGGTCGAACCCAGCCCCTCCTGGCTGGCCTGGTCTGTGCTTGGCCGAATTTCTGGACTTTGTCTTGTCACTAGGGCTTATGTGTCAACTCCTGATTGGTTTCTCTTTGAAACGAACGGCTTATATTAATCTAAGCTCCATTGACGGCTCTAATCAATTCACAAACTCTATAAAAAGGACCTAAGACTCCACATAATTCAAACAAATAAAAATGAATATGGAGCTGTCATGCTGCTGAAGAAAGACTAGGAATAGTCGTCAAGTCAGGTGTTGATTCAAAAGCTTAAAGCCACGACAATTAAATCAAAATAACGCCTACAACAAAGTATAGCATCTCCAAATTCAGAATTCAGAATCCTGAATTAAAGATTCGTCATACGTTGTAAGTAGAGTGCTATTCCGATGTTAATGAATAATTGAGATTTGATCTGTGTAAAATGAGAAATGGAATTGTACTTAATTTGTGGTGATTATAATTCATAATTGTATGTTGCTATGATTCTAATTATGAATAGATTTGGGATGTTGTGGTATAATGATGTTAGATCTATTGGATATTTGCAAGTATATGATTCATGTTGAAAATTAACAACTATATGTTTGTGGTAGTTTATTACAACCAAGTTGAGACTCTTGCAAGTATATGATTCACTATTATGCCAACATGATTTTAGATCCTTCTATGTAAATTTTTATGATCATTTTTAGTGTAGTTGGATCCATTTGGGTGTTAGAATTCATATGAATTTACGTTGAAATAGGCATTATGATTCAAGTGAAAACTATACTTTTGTATTAGTAACAAAAGTAAGCATCTTTGTGAACTTGTGTTGACTCTATGAACATGACTAGATTACGTTTGGTGTTATACCTAATTGAAAATATGTTTTAGGCCTATGTTGTTATCAAAATCACATGATAATATATATGACACATAATTAAGTTAGATTCACATTTTAAATGAAAGTTTACATGACTAGATTAAAACCATGATTCATGTTTTGGTATGTTTTATGTCAAGATTATATGCTATTACAATGCAAGTTCACAAGTGCCTAATTTATGCTAATTAGATCGCTATGTTGCAAGTTCATGCGTTCACACACCCCTTTTGATGTTACTTAGGATATATAAACACCATGTTCTAAGCCTCCCCTTTTTCATGTGGCTAAGTTGGGCTTAAATGTTAAGCCCAACATATGTTATAATATAGCGAATGTATAAAACGGGGGTAATGACGTTGGGTTAAAAATATAAAACATATGTGTTGGCATGTCTGACACATGCCAACGACCTTGAGAACATTTAAGTGGTATAAATTAATTTTACCCAATAAAGATGAATTTAAATAATGGGCTGCAAATATTTAAATATAAAAAGAAAAGAGACAAAATATGTAAACTTAGAAAATACGATGTGTTTAACTCGAGGTTGGATTGCGTTGTGACATAAACCTGCCCGGACCCGCTCGGCTGTCCAGTAGTCACAGCAATACCTATCCAATGTGGGAGGTTAAACATTGAGCCCAATAAAGACCCGAGGTTAGACTGAGTTGTGACGTAAGACTGCCCGGACCCAACCGGCAACAGGCAGTCACAACAATACCTGTCTAATGTGAGTGGTTGAGGATTTAATAAGACAATTAAGGCTGAGTCAGGATTGATAGGATTAAGTAAATTGAATTAATACTTAATCAAATTAAACATGCTAAAATATACAGACTGATTGGGGGTTAGGTTTATACAGAACACTTAACCAACTTAGCATGTTGGCTAGAAATAGAAAACCTAGTAGCGGGGGACCCTTTTCAGCAGTAACCCTACAAGGTGTATCAGGATACCCTGAACTAGGCAGGGTGGCTCACGATTACTGGGCTGACTGTAAGAGGTCAAATCGACGGCGGTGGTGCAGCAATGTAGGTTCTAACGGGGTGCGGGCGTGCACACACTCCGGCACAGAAAAATTAGGCACTGGGCACCAGTAGTATACCTGTGCATTCTAGAATTGTGTCGGGCCGCCACCATGGGACTTGATACACCCCATGGTGGGACCAGCATAGGTAGCTACAACATCGGGTGCCGTAAGACACATGTAACTATGCGAGTAGGAGCCGATCATTAGAAATGGATCACTTCACCCTGATAATGGGGTGCCTGTTGGGAACTAGTTTATAGGGGTGCAGAGATTAATATAGGGTACGATAGTATATTCGACTCTAGACAACTTAACTTAGTTTATGGTGCTTCCCCATTTCCAGTTTGTACTTATCATGCTCATTTCTTTATTCATAGACTGAATAGTCCTAGACTTACTCAGGCTTTATGTCTGACTCTACTTTTCTTTCGTCCCCCCCCCCCTAGGTCCACAGGGAGGGAATACCGCAGCTTGACCAATTTCACATCCAGCTTGAAAAGAGAGAATGTATTGCTTGGATCTCTTTCGTTTTGGACTATGGCTTTGGATAGCAATTATGGGGACTTATGCAGTTTACTTATGTTTTTATGCTTCTTTAAGTTATGAAATCAAAATAGTTATGGAAATGTAATGTTTTTTTTTTAAGTATTGTAAGACAATTATGGTATGGTTTGTGTAACACGTATTTTGATGAAATAAAAGTTGCTGTTATTTCCGCTGTTCAAAAATATGTGTATTTATATTGTCTTGTGTATCTGTGACTTATACTTATAAACCTCCACCAAAATTAGGGCATTCCCTTGGTGAGTGACCCTAACGGAGGTGGGGTGTTTCATAAGTAAAATGTCAGGACGTGCAAAACACTGACACCACTCCTAGCTAGAAAGAAACGCATGCCCTCCCTGATGTCCTCTCCCGTTTCTGGTTCACACCGGGGTGTGAGGCTCGCGAATTAACGCTACACAAAGCTACGCGACAAAGGTCGTGCTTTGATCATCAACCATAGGACTCTGGTTTTCAAAAGAAACCTTGATCATTTGCATCTCAGCATGTCACATAGGCAATTCAATCAATCACATAGAATGAAATCCGATGTCAGAAACACATCCATTTACAAGTTCGTTCTGGTTCAGAACGAAACCAGAGGCACCTTATTCCTCCCCCATATGTCCAATATAGGGGAGAGGTCCTCGCATATCTGGTCGATCTCCAAGTACGTCTGGACGATCATCACTTATTACCTTGTCTTAGGTGTACAGCCCAATCAAGACATCAGTAATCATCCAAACGATGTGAAGACCTCCGGTCTTCAACCACCGTCTTCATCCTCAACACATCGTCGAATCAGTTATTCAGAATGTGATAAACCCTGTCTTTCTGAATAACTCGCGTATATAATAAACAAGTGCTCTAAAATCACAACATACGCCTCATTCCAATCCAGAATACTCCTTTATTCAAATATTCTTATACTTTGGGAAAGGTTCCCATTAATTTTATCAAAGATAAATTCTTTAAATTTATCCTTTAATCTTCTTTTGGATATCATTTCTATCTAATTAAAGATGCATTAAAACTCCACTTGGTTTTAATCTTCCCAAAAATCAATATTAACGATTGTTAACTTTGGAAATCATATCTTGTCTTTAACTGGGTTAAAGAACCAATGTCATTCAAAACACGGTTCACCATAAACCCAAAATCACGTTCCATTCCATCAGCCTTTAACCGTAAACAGCAAGTGAACAATTCCCTAAGTATTAACCCCGAAGGCCAAAACCAACATCAGATCAATACCCAAGAAACCATTCAACTTAACTAATCTCCAGTTAGTTTCTGATTCTCTTAACTCCGTTGGGTCTAAGAACCGTATTATTAAAGATACCATTCACGAAAACCCAAAATCACATTCTATTAACAATTGAATCTTCATGGAAAACAAATCGATATACATAATCGATATAAACTTCCATATCCAACCGATAATATAAATGGAATTACGACAAGGCCTTTTAAATTCCATATATATTAACCGTCTTCCTCTATAGAAGCTTACTTCGATTATCACCAAATCGAATTTCATTCAATTCCAATTTAACATGTTAAATTGGAAAACTTTACTTTGGAAAATTCCCACTAAATCTTAATAAAAAGATTTCTAATTCCAAATCACATTTCACTGTAAATGGGTTAAAGAACAAATGTCATTAAAACACACTTCACAATAAACCCAGTTCACATTCCATCAGTCTCTAACTGTAAATTAGTAAGAGAACAATTCCCTAAATATTAACCCCGAAGGCCGAAACCAACATCATATCAATACCTAGGAAACCATTCAACTTAGCTAATCTCTAGTCAGTTTCTAATTTTCTTAACTTCATTGGGTTTAAGAACAGTATTAGTAAAGATACCATTCATGACAATCCAAAATCCAATTTGATATTAAACTCAAGGCCCTAAATAGAAAATATAACGGCTTATATTCAAAATCAAATTCTGAAATCAACAAATATCGTATTGGAAATAACGATATATATATATATCTTTCAAATTTCCATAACAATATCCGTATAATCACGAAATCCAACATCGAAATATTCCGAAGACAATCTCGATTCAAATCCATTTTCAATTTATATATTGGAAATTCTGGTTATTTTTAAAACCATTTCAAATTCAATTTATTTATTTTAAAAATATTTAGATTATAATTCTAGTTCATAACTTGTTTATTTCGATAAAAATCTATTTTTATCTTTTCAAATATGGAATTTTTCACCCCAATTCTTTCCAAATCATTTCTTATGATTTTACACAAATTATTGATATTTTTAATAATTTTATCAAGGCCCGTACGGTCGATTTCCATAAACGGCCATCGAACTGCACTTACAACGACCTTTTCCAAATTTGATTTGGACATAATTCCAAATCCAACCGTTAGATTTCAAATCTCTAATATTCTTTAGAAAGCCCTTTTCAATACGAACCCAACGGTTCCAGTTTTAGGAGAATCCAACGGTGGGATCTCCTGTAATGTCCGTTCGAAGTCAATTGTCGAAATTCACGAGCTGCCGCAGCGCGGCGCGTTCTATTCAGGCCATTATATTACATATAAAATATATATTTCATCAATTTCCATTTAAAACATATTTTATAAATTGTTTCAAATTCGTTTTCAAAACGATTTCAACTTCATATTCAATTTCAAATCAAAATTGAATCTTCCATATCATCGATATATAAATGATAGTATTTTCAAAACATTATATTTCAAAATCATTTCCTTTTCGATATTCATTATAGAAATGAATAAAATCGATATAAATATCGTTCACGTCAAAATGGCGTCAATCTAATCAACACGGCTTTATATTTTTAAATATATTCGTGTCCATCCCAAATCGGACATAAAAAATCATATTTTGATTATTATCTGAGTATTATTTGAAAATATTCGTTATTTTAAAAATAATCGTTATTTTAAAATATTCATTCTATCTGAACTGGAATCAGACACAGTCAATTACCACATAATGTGATTTATATGGATTTCATACAATACATGTATACAACAACAGTGATAAATAATCATCCATCATCCAGAGTGCATTCTACACTGCATAAGCGTCAAATATAAATATTCAACGCTTATAACAGCTTTTCAATCAATCAATCGACATACAACTAATTATCAATTATCGGGACTAGTGTATGTCTTATATCATCTCAATACGCGTGTGGGGTTTCAATCAAACAAACACAGATATTATCTGTGCAGTTGGGCGATGTGTAAAATTTATCGTCCCAATCAATATCAGTCAAATGTATGTACATAAACAAATCGTTCGATTTTTTTATGGATATTTTTTTATTCATATACACGTCAAAAATTGTATTTTTAACTATAAAATATTTTATTCCATTCCACATCACACAATCAACTTCCGCAACATAATCAAACAAACAAACAAGTCGTCCATGGTCTGTGGACTACGGGTGTTGGGTGCTGCTAAGCACCGTCTGCATCCTAGTATATATTTTAACTAGAAAATAAAATAAAAGTGAGGAGTTCTCACCATGGGGATCCACTCCATCATTCTTTATTGCTGAACGGTTTGAATTTTAATTCATTTCCAATCGGTCCCATCGCATTCTGTTTCACATGATTTTCATATTAAAAATTGTATTTTTATTTCTGCGCTACATATATAAAAATTATATGTTTACAACTCTACTTTCTATATAAAAATTATATTTTTTATATTGTTAATTTCATATATAAATGATCATATTTTTATTCCTCTACATAAATAAAAATCATATTTTTATTAATCTATATAAATAAAAATCATAATTTTTTCAAAATCATCCATATAAAGATCGTATTTTTATTTCACTTTCATATGTATAAAAATTGTATTTTTATTTAAATAGAAATCGAAGCTTTTAAATAAATAAAAATCAAATATTTTTCAAATCAAAAAATATTTCTTTACAACATCCATTCTTTTCAAACATAAAAATCTCTCCTTTACCTTTCATACATATAAAAGACCTCATTTTTAATTCGCTACTTAATTAAAAATCAAGTCTTTCTATTTAAAAAAAATCCGATCTTTTTACGTATAAAACTTTAAATCTTTGCATGATAAAAATCAATTTTTGATTACATTAACTAAGAATTTATTCAACGCTTCATATAAAAAAAATCAGATTTTATTTAAAGCTTATTACAAAAAAAAATGAAATAAAATAATAAAAATAAATAAGAAAACATACCGTTAGAATATGGGGGGGACGCAGGGGCTTGCTGGTCGGAGGCGGGCTCGTCGGAGCAGTTGGCATCGATGGTCGAGGCTGAGGACTCGGCGGCGTTGGAGGTTACTGTCTCGAGGCTTGGGGTTGTGCGGTCTTCATTTCAGAGGAGGAGAGAGAAAAAAGGGCGGGGCGAGGCAGGGTGGCGTGAAGGGAGGCGCTGGGCTGGGGGAGGCCACGATGGGGTGGTGGTCGCCCAGGAGGGGGACCGGCTGCGTCGTAGGGCTTCTTCTTCTTCTTTTTTCTTTTCGATTTTGAAGTAATGACATGGGAGGAGGGGTTGACTGAGAGAATAAGGGAGGGAGGGAGTGAATTATTTATTATATATTTTTTATTATTTTTAATTTCAAAAAGTAACATTTTATTTCGACCTCCAAAGGAGACCCACCGACTGTCGCCCAAAACTAATTACCCCCATTCCGAACACAATGGGATATGTCTCGGACGCTGATTCGACTGTTTCGATCAGTTTCCGTTTAAATCAAAATATAAATCTATATTGAATTTGAACGCACATTTCAATTTATCGGGGCCACATACGGAATCTAAAAATTCCCGAAAAATATTTTATAGCTTTGTATTGACAATACGGTTCTAACCAAACCAATTTCATTCAATTTGGAGGCCGTTTGAAAATGGCCATTTTCAGGTCGATCCAAATTGACTAAAACTAACAAAACACGTTTTCTTTTGCCACGCTCACAAATTGATTCAGAAAAATTTTGATTTTTGGAATCTAATAATAACTTGACATCCTGGATCCAACAAAAGTGGTTTAATCGAAAACGGAGGTCGTTTGCAAAATTTCCATTTCTAAGGGCTAAAATTCCATAGCAACTATTCTGAATTTTCAACTGGGCATAACTTTTTATTCCCGCTATGAAATTTCAATTTTTTTGGATTCCTTGGAAAGATTATTTCAAATAGAACCTAATATTTTCGGTTCCGCTAAAATCCATTTTATTTTGAATCCTGTACATTCATTTGAAATTTGAAATAGAATTTTCAAACTACCGCGCCATTTTCAATTCCTTTTATAGTTAAAATAAATATTTATATTCTAACTTCGATTCAAATAAATATATATGTTCTAATTCTATTCAAAATAAATTTCTCATCATTATTATTTAAAATAATTCATTTTAAATATTCAAAATTCATCAAAATAACCAAAATAAAATTTTTAAATTGGTTCGGATTTTCCGGGTTGTTACAGACTTCCATATTATTACTAACAACCGCCATTCTGGCTTTATTTTCACTTTTATCCACCTTATCAACATCATCTTCTTTCACATGCAACTTATCTTTCACAGACTCTTTCTCCAAATTTTTATCGACAGCATGAACATCATAATGCTTAGAAACTTTCAATGATGCAGTACCACCCTCACCACTGTTATGGTTCAGCATTGGTATTACCATCCATATTTACATCTTCATTGTTTCTATTGGAAACTCCTCCTAAAATCAATTTAGACTTGATAAGTTCCTTACCAATAGCCTCATCTTCCTTTAAAATCTCCTGATTAATCAAGCTACTCTCAATTTCCATCTTGTTAGCTATACCTGAATTTTCTTTAGGGATCAAGATCTTAATTTTTTTACAAACCATAGCCGAATGCCCAAATATTTTACAAAAAGAACATGCAAGTTGTAACACCCCGTATTTCTGTTAATACTAATATTCACAAATTAAAAGAATTAATATTGAGAATTTGCACGAGATAGCCTTAAAAAGGCATATAACAAATTTGAGATATGTGAATTGCCTTAAAAGGCGAAAATTGGAATTAAGACATTAATTGGAAAATTAATGTGTAGAAATGGTCATAAGTTAATTATGGATTAATTTGAATTCATGAATAGGTGCGTGTGTATATATATATTTATATATATATGGGCAGTTAATGTAAACATGAATAGAAGTTTATTAATTTGCTGAGTGTTTGCTGAGTCACTTCTGACTCATTTCTGAGTCAATAAGATAAACCCCATCTGGTCTGAATGGCTGTGGTTATTTCTAGGTTAAATCTAATGGCCTAAATGAATCCTAACATCTATAAATAAGTGGGTAGACTCTAACCCTAAATTACTTGAAAAATTGGAGAGCTACCGACATGCCGTTGCCATGGAGTTCAGCATAGCCGTCACAAACTAAAGAAGAAGAAGGCCTAATCTACAAACTAAATCTACTCAAATCAAATCAAAAGCTCTCTCTCTTTCTATTTCTCTTCTTCAAAATTGTGAGTATGATGAATCTCACAATATTATTATAAAATAATTTGATTAAGTTATGAATGGATCACAAGAAAGTGATATGAATTGTTATGTATTTGTAAATTATGTTGTGGATCTCTTGTTATGCTATTATGTTATCATATATACGTTGTTATGTTGTAGTGATTATGTTGTAAATAATCCTATGCTATGTCATATGTGATTAATCATGCTATGCTATGTTGTAAATCATATCATGCTATGTTGCAAATTATGATATGCTATGTTGTAAATCTTATATATGTTGTAGATCTCGTATTATCACATATGTTGAAATACTTATGTTATATGATAATGATGTCATGTTAAGTTGTGTTGAATCATACAAGTTGTAAAATCATGATGTTGGTATTTATGCGAATTGGATCATGTTTAAAGTTTATGTTTTTTTATAATAGATCTTGATTATGGGAATTTGCCTATTGGGTTAGGTGTACCCATATACATGAATCTACAAATTTATTGGATCTTGAATATGGGAATTTGCCTATTAAGTTAGGTGTACCCATATACATGAATCTATGATTAAATGAATTTTGATTTTTGGGAATTTGCCTATTGAGTTAGGTGTACCCATATAAAACCATATTGTTAATGATTTTGATTCACACATGTCCTATACAAGTTTATGAAATTTGATCAAAATCATATTATGTGAATTATGAATAAGTTGACACCCTTAGATCCATGACATGTATAACCTTATGCAAGTTGTAATGTATGCAAGTTTTACCCCTTGTTATGATTTATTTAGTCACATATATATGTTGTTGTTGTGAATATTTTCTTTTATGCTATGAGTTAGACTAATAGGGTCTAGCATACATTTTGCGAATAAACGTTCAAACGTGGGGTAGGGGTAATATTAGGAAATTAATAAATTGGGGTGCAATTGATATGATTTTGCATGCCTTAAATGGATGTCCATAATTGAGTCAATTATGGACATTGTTAAATTTGGAATTAATTAATAATTCAAGTAGGGAATTATTAAAATTAGGGAAAGTGGATTATTAATAATAATCAATGCTTAGGACACGAGGTTGGACCCGTTTGTGACGTAAACCTGCCCGGACCCGCCCGGCAAATCCAGTAGTCACAAATGTCGGCCCAATGTGAGAGGTCCTAGGCCCAAACTAAAGCATAACAGTTGTAACACGAGGTTAGACTCTTTTGTGGTGTAAGACTGCCCGGACCCGCCCGGCAAATCCAGCTGCCATAAATGCCAGTCTAATGTGAGAGGTCTTTATGAGGTTATGGCCTTAATGAATTAAGAAATACTTAGCCAGATAATCATGTAAGGTGGGACATGGGGGTTAAGTAGGTGCCTTGGGTGGCATGAGGAATCTAGTGGTTGCCTTTAGAGGCATTTGAAATACGATTAAACTTAACCAAATACACATGTAAATGAACATGACTAAGTGGGTTAAGTGGATGGACTAATGGGACAAGCTTAGGTGGAATGCTTGTGGGAAATAATGGGGGCCCATTTCAACCAGTATCCCAAAACGTATCTTTGTGGGCTCGACCCAAGTCGAGAACGAGACACGCATACTGGGTTTGACTATAAGAGGCCAAAACAGGGAGCGGTGGCAACGCAAGTCCAACGGGTTTCATATGCGTGTGTGGACCCGGGCTGGTAGGTAAGACGTTGTTACATCGTGTAGGTATAAGCCGTGCATCTCCGTTATATCGGGTTGCCACTTTAGGGGAATGATACACCCCACTGTGGGGCCAGCACAGGTATCTACGAGTAGGGAGCCAATCGAAAAATGGAAAGTGGGGTACACCTAGTGGAGATAGGGGCAGGCGGCACCTATGTAGTCAGCTAGGAGTACGTAAAGCCATTAAGAAAGTTTCTAAGTGAAGCTAAGTGGAATTAATCTTTAGGGTGACTGGTGTGGTGCAGTATAGTGTTTATCCTTTAGTATTTAGGAGCGCCTATAACGTTTCCTTTAGCGATTGTCTATGTCCTTAATCTGCTCTTTCATAGACATTTCCTTGTTTTCCAGCTTATGCCTTAGTCCAGTTATTTTGATAATAGTATTGTAGAATTATCATACTCGCCAGACTTTATGTCTGACCCCCCCCCCTCTTTTTCATCCTTTTCTCCCTTCAGGTCCTCAGGTTGGGCCAAGTTCCAGTGGAGTCTGATTGGATTGCTTATCTCTTGGAAAGCTTGGACTGCTGAAGTAAAGTCCAGCTTGTTATCTTTCTTTTTAATGGCTATTTATGTAATGGGATTATGTACTTGTTTTAACAAGATAGATATTGTACTTGACTTTGATTATGGTGTCATGATGTAATCAAACATGTTTGGACTTCTGCTGCAATTGAAATAAAGTTTTTAAATTTCCAAGTACTATTTTATATCTGTCTTGTTGAAATTTTACTGTTCTATATTCACCTAAAACCTCCATAGAAGTTAATGCATTCCCTTTGTGAGTGACATTAATGGACGTGGGGTGTTACTCGTGGTATCAGACCATGAGGTTACCAGAACAGATAAAAATTTTAGAAAAATATTTTTCTAAAGTATTTTTGGAAGAAGTGCTTTCAAAAACATGTTATTTAGAGAAAGTTTTTATGAAAAACATAATCCCAAATAGCCATATCCTTATCTTTATCTTTCGAATTCTCCATTTTGAATCTTTCCTTTTTCGTTTCAGCATGGCTGAAGATCTTAATCTCCCAGAAGGTGTGACGATTCCAGGGTGGTTTAGGAGATATTTGGAGGCTAGGGCCACCACTGCAGGCCCAGCAGATGTTCCTCCACCCCCAGTTGCACCCATTCCTCCTCCTCCTCCTCGTGTTGACACTTTTGCAAAGACGTGCAAGGAATTTAAGGCTATGGGTGGAAAAACTTTTCAAGGGACTGAGACGTTTGTGGAGGCCAGAGACTGGCTTAAGGAGACTGAGGAATTGTTGGATATCTTTGAAGTGGAAGATGGGAGGAAAGTCCGTTTAGCTGCTTGGTTAATGAAGGGAGAGGCCTCGTTTTGGTGGGAGGTCACTAACGGGGAACGTCCAGTTGATTCATGGGTGGATTTCAGACGAAGGTTTGAGGCAAAGTTTCTTTCAAGGGCAGAGGAGAATTTAAATATGGAAAAATTCCTGACATTAAAGCAAGGGAGCTTATTAGTGAAGGAGTATGTCAATAAATTTAATCAGTTAGCAAGGTTTGGCTTAGAGTTGGTGAACACGCCAGAGAAGAAAGCTTTGAGGTTCGTTAGAGGCTTGAATGAACCGTTGCAAGGGTTGGCTATGACCCACATCCCTATGGGAGCCACCTTTGAAAGGCTAGTAGAAATGGCACTTATGCATGAGGATAAGGCAGTTGAAAAGAAAGGGGATCAGAAGAAACCCCAACAGCAAAATAAGAAGGGTGGTAAAAACAATAATGGCAAAGGGAAGAAGAGATGCTTCAATTGTGGGACGTCTGGCCATCTCAGCAAAGATTGTAGAAAGAAAAAGAAGACTGGTTGTTTTCATTATGGAGATGCGGGACATTTGGTGAAGGACTGCCCAAAGAAGGGGCAGAGGGCAGGGTCTACCTCGGGAGGACAGGTGCAGGCTCTTATGGCACCAGGGCAGGCAAGGGGGCAAGTTCAGGCTATTGCGGCCCCACCGCTGCAAGAAAGAGGTAGAACAATTTCTGTTGAAAGCTTAGTTTTTCTGTTTGATCATCCTGTCCGTACCTTATTCGATTCTGGTGCATCTCATTCGTTTATCTCTGCATCATTAGTTGAATTACTGCACTTGAACACCAGTTTAGTAGAGGATCCCTTGGTTGTTTCAAATACAATTGGGGGTTCGGCTCATTTGACCATGATATGTTTGGATTTGAAAATCTCTATACTTAGCGTTGAATTTAGATGTGATGCTTATGTATTGGGCTTCACGGGCTATGGGCTAATTTTAGGAATGGATTGGTTATGTAGAAATGGGGCCATTCTTGATTGTTAAAGGAGAGTAGTTAGGCTTGTGACTCGCCTTAGTAATGCTCTCGACATCTTTTGTAGTCCCATAAATTCTGTTATGCTAAGTTATCTTGAATCGCTTGATGCGTCTGTAGAGAATCTGCGAACGGTAGAGGTGGTCCGGGAATATCCGGATGTGTTTGAGGAGGTGAAGGGCTTACCTCCAAAGCGGGAGATAGACTTTCGAATTTATCTTGTGGATAAGGCTAAACCCGTATCTTTGCCAGTGTGCCATATGGCTCCTCGTGAAAGGAGAGAAGTCAATAAGCAAGTGAAGGAGTTGCTTGAGAAGGGGTTCATAAGACGTAGTATATCAGAGTGGGGTGCTCCAGTAGTATTTGCTACAAAGGCGGATGGGTCCCTTAAACTTTGTGTGGACTATAGAGAACTAAACAAGCTTACTAAAAAGAACCAACACCCACTGCCGAGGATTGACGATCTCTTTGATCAGTTAGTTGGCGCCTCAGTGTTTTCGCAGTTGGACTTAGCCACTGTCTTTCATCAACTGAGAGTGGCTGAGGATAGTATAGATAAGACTGCTTTTAGGACTCCTGACGGATTCTATGAATGGCTAGTGATGCCCTTTGGTTTGACAAACGCCCCCGCATATTTTGTTGATTTGATGAGTAGGGTGTTTAGGGAGTACCTTAACAAATTCGTGGTAGTCTTTGTGGATGACATCTTAGTCTTTTCTAAGAATGAAGAAGAGCATGCCCTACATCTTAGGGAAGTGTTGGAAACCCTTCGAGTGCATAACCTTAAGGCAAAATTTTCAAGTGTCACTTCTGGAGGAAAGAAGTACGGTTCTTAGGGCACGTGGTTTCCAAGGAAGGGATAGCAGTGGATCCCGCAAAGGTGGTGGCCATCCAAGATTGGAAGGTCCCTAAAAATGTAATCGAAGTAAGAAGTTTCTTAGGGTTGGCTGGCTATCATAGGAAGTTTATCAAAGACTTCGCAAAAATATCAGCTCCATTAACACGGTTAACGAAGAAGAACCTGGTTTTTACGTGGGACGAAGATTGTGATGATGCGTTCCAACGTTCAAAGAGAGCCTTAACTTCAACCCCAGTCTTAGTGCTACCAGACGGGAATAAACCGTTTACCGTCTATACTGATGCTTGTGGGACGGGACTTGGCGCGGCCCTCATGCAAGAGGGAAGAGTAATAGCCTATGGTGGAAGGCAGTTGAGGGTTCATTAAAAGAATTACCCTACGCATGACCTTGAGTTAGCCGCAATTGTTTTCGCGCTTAAGTCTTGGCGTCACTATCTTCTTGGTGAGAAATTCGAACTGTTCACTGACCACAAATCATTAAAATACTTATTCTCTCAGAAGGATTTGAATTTAAGGCAGCAACGGTGGATGGAATTCCTAGCCTCCTACGATTTTGAAATAGCATATACCCCGGGCAAGGGTAACGTGGTAGCAGACGCCTTAAATAGGAAAAGGTTGTCCTTGAGTCCGTTGTTTGTTGAACGACGAATCTTAGAATTCATCTCCATGTTTGACTTTAGACCCTCCGTTGACCTAGTACCTGGTTTGTTAGCATCCTTGGAGGTTAGACCTACACTTCTAGGACGAGTTGGTGAGGCACAGCAAGACGACCCCCAGTTGGTTGAGATAGTAGAAAAGCTCAAAGGAGGGGAGTCGTCTAGCCATCTTCGTAGGTATACCCTAGACGATAAGGGTTGGTTACGAAGGGATAATAGACTTTGTGTACCACAAGACGAAAACTTAATGAAGGCCATTCTTGATGATGCTCATCACTCAAAGATGACCATTCATCCCGGCGGAGACAAGATGTACAAAGATATGAAGCGGGTTTTCTTTTGGGCCGGTATGAAAAAGGATGTGGCCGAGTACGTCGCTAGATGCTTGGTGTGCCAACGAGTAAAAGCGGAACAAAAGAAACCCGTTGGGTTGCTTCACCCATTGGAAGTTCCACTATGGAAATGGGAAAGCGTCTCAATGGATTTTGTGGATGGATTACCAAGATCAAGGAAGGGTAATACGGGGATTTGGGTTATAGTAGATAGACTTACTAAGAGCGCCCATTTTATTCCCATGAAAAGTAAGAGGACTGTTCCGTGGTTGGCTTTTGTATACATTAAAGAGATAGTTCGTTTGCACGGTATTCCTTCTAGTATAGTAAGCGACCGTGATCCCATCTTCACTAGCGAATTTTGGAAGAGTTTACAAGAGGCGGTAGGGACTCAGCTATGTTTGAGCACCGCATATCATCCTCAGACGGACGGCCAGACCGAGAGGGTGAATCGTATTCTAGAGGATCTTTTAAGGCTTTCTATCCTAGACTTTGGGGGTACATTGGAAGAGCACCTTCCGTTGGTAGAATTCGCATATAATAATAGCTTTCAGTCTAGTATTGGCATGGCACCTTTCGAAGCTCTTTATGGAAGGCCTTGCCGTTCGCCTACATGTTGGTGGGAATCTACCGATAAAATCCTACTTGGGCCCGATATGGTTAGGGAAACCTCGGAGAAGATTGATTTGATTCGAAGGAGGATGAAAGCAGCACAAGATAGGCAGAAATTGTATGCTGATAAGAGGAGGACAGATCTTGAGTTTGACATTGGGGACATGGTTTTTATCAAAGTGTCTCCGTTGTGGAATGTTGTTCACTTTGGGTCCGTTGGGAAATTAGCGCCAAGGTTTGTAGGGCCGTTTCCTATAAAAGACAGGATTGGGAAGATGGCGTATAGGGTGGAGTTGCCTGAGAAACTTAGTGGAGTACACAACGTATTCCATGTATCACATTTGAGGAAGTGTTTGCACAAGACCGCGGAGGTTGTAGAGCCGAGCTTGCTTAAAGAGGTGGAAATAGAGCGTGATGCAACAATTAGATGAGCTCCTACATGCATTCTTGGGTCGGAGATCAAAAAGTTGAGAAATCGAGAGGTCAGACTAGTTAAAGTGCAATGGGGAGATGATGAGAGCAACACTACTTGGGAGACAGAAGGGAAGATGCGTTCGCTATACCCTTTTCTTTTTGAGGGTATGTCTTTTAATTTCTCCTTTATCGCTTAGCTTATCTTATCTTATCTTTAGTATGTCCTCTCATTAGTATCTTTGACCTTTAGTTAGGATAATCCTATGGTTGAAACATGTGTTTGAGACATGTTATGTATGATGGATGCAAAATGGATGCAAGTGTTTGCTAGTGGTTGCTCGTGGATGCATATATACACACACTTTAGGCACTAGATCGGCTCAGTCACTACATATTGCATATTGCATAAATGAATGTATTTAGTATAATGGATGTATAATGGTTGTACCATCATATAGATGTTGCATTCGGTTGAATGGATGTGCACGCATATAGAAGTAGTTTGTAAGCAATTAGGATCTTTTGCATACATAATGGATGCATGGCACTATCATGAATTGCATCAAGGAGGTCAACTGAATCAGTGGACCGCCTGATTTTGCATTAGATACGGACATAGACACACACTGTGCATTTAGACATAAAGCATTAGAAGTCTATAAGGACAATGGATGCTAGTGTTTGTTGATTGAGTAGATGGTTGATGATAGGATATAAACTTGAAGATTTCGGGGTCGAAATCCCTTAAGGAGGGGAGAATGTAACACCCCGTATTTCTGTTAATACTAATATTCACAAATTAAAAGAATTAATATTGAGAATTTGCACGAAATAGCCTTAAAAAGGCATATAACAAATTTGAGATATGTGAATTGCCTTAAAAGGCGAAAAATGGAATTAAGACATTAATTGGAAAATTAATGTGTAGAAATGGTCATAAGTTAATTATGGATTAATTTGAATTCATGAATAGGTGCGTGTGTATATATATATTTATATATATGGGCAGTTAATGTAAACATGAATAGAAGTTTATTAATTTGCTGAGTGTTTGCTGAGTCACTTCTGACTCATTGCTGAGTCAATAAGATAAACCCCATCTGGTCTGAATGGATGCGGTTATTTCTAGGTTAAATCTAATGGCCTAAATGAATCCTAACATCTATAAATAAGTGGGTAGACTCTAACCCTAAATCACTTGAAAAATTGGAGAGCTACCGACATGCCGTTGCCATGGAGTTCAGCATAGCCGTCACAAACTAAAGAAGAAGAAGGCCTAATCTACAAACTAAATCTACTCAAATTAAATCAAAAGCTCTCTCTCTTTCTATTTCTCTTCTTTAAAATTGTGAGTATGATGAATCTCACAATATTATTATAAAATAATTTGATTAAGTTATGAATGGATCACAAGAAAGTGATATGAATTGTTATGTATTTGTAAATTATGTTGTGGATCTCTTGTTATGCTATTATGTTATCATATATATGTTGTTATGTTGTAGTGATTATGTTGTAAATAATCCTATGCTATGTCATATGTGATTAATCATGTTATGCTATGTTGTAAATCATATCATGCTATGCTATGTTGTAAATCATATCATGCTATGTTGCAAATTATGATATGCTATGTTGTAAATCTTATATATGTTGTAGATCTCATATTATCACATATGTTGAAATACTTATGTTATATGATAATGATGTCATGTTAAGTTGTGTTGAATCATACAAGTTGTAAAATCACGATGTTAGTATTTGTGCGAATTGGATCATGTTTAAAGTTTATGTTTTTTTTTATAATAGATCTTGATTATGAGAATTTGCCTATTGGGTTAGGTGTACCCATATACATGAATCTACAAATTAATTGGATCTTGAATATGGGAATTTGCCTATTAAGTTAGGTGTACCCATATACATGAATCTATGATTAAATGAATTTTGATTTTTGGGAATTTGCCTATTGAGTTAGGTGTACCCATATGAAACCATATTGTTAATGATGTTGATTCACACATGTCCTATACAAGTTTATGAAATTTGATCAAAATCATATTATGTGAATTATGAACAAATTGACACCCTTAGATCCATGACATGTATAACCTTATGCAAGTTGTAATGTATGCAAGTTTTACCCCTTGTTATGATTTATTTAGTCACATATATATGTTGTTGTTGTGAATATTTTCTTTTATGCTATGAGTTAGACTAATAGGGTCTAGCATACATTTTGCGAATAAACGTTCAAACGTGGGGTAGGGGTAATATTAGGAAATTAATAAATTGGGGTGCAATTGATATGATTTTGCATGCCTTAAATGGATGTCCATAATTGAGTCAATTGTGGACATTGTTAAATTTGGAATTAATTAATAATTCAAGTAGGGAATTATTAAAATTAGGGAAAGTGGATTATTAATAATAATCAATGCTTAGGACACGAGGTTGGACCCGTTTGTGACGTAAACCTGCCCGGACCCGCCCGGCAAATCCAGTAGTCACAAATGTCGGCCCAATGTGAGAGGTCCTAGGCCCAAACTAAAGCATAACAGTTGTAACACGAGGTTAGACTCTTTTGTGGTGTAAGACTGCCCGGACCCGCCCGGCAAATCCAGCTGCCATAAATGCCAGTCTAATGTGAGAGGTCTTTATGAGGTTATGGCCTTAATGAATTAAGAAATACTTAGCCAGATAATCATGTAAGGTGGGACATGGGGGTTAAGTAGTTGCCTTGGGTGGCATGAGGAATCTAGTGGTTGCCTTTAGAGGCATTTGAAATACGATTAGACTTAACCAAATACACATGTAAATGAACATGACTAAGTGGGTTAAGTGGATGGACTAATGGGACAAGCTTAGGTGGAATGCTTGTGGGAAATAATGGGGGCCCATTTCAACCAGTATCCCAAAACGTATCTTTGTGGGCTCGACCCAAGTCGAGGACGGGACACACATACTGGGTTTGACTATAAGAGGCGAAAACAGGGAGCGGTGGCAACGCAAGTCCAACGGGTTTCATATGCGTGTGTGGACCCGGGCTGGTAGGTAAGACGTTGTTGCATCGTGTAGGTATAAGTCGTGCATCTCCGTTATATCGGGTTGCCACTTTAGGGGAATGATACACCCCACTGTGGGGCCAGCACGGGTATCTACGAGTAGGGAGCCGATCGAAAAATGGAAAGTGGGGTACACCTAGTGGAGATAGGGGCAGGCGGCACCTATGTAGTCAGCTAGGAGTACGTAAAGCCATTAAGAAAGTTTCTAAGTGAAGCTAAGTGGAATCAATCTTTAGGGTGACTGGTGTGGTGCAGTATAGTGTTTATCCTTTAGTATTTAGGAGCACCTATAACGTTTCCTTTAGCGATTGTCTATGTCCTTAATTTGCTCTTTCATAGACATTTCCTTGTTTTCCAGCTTATGCCTTAGTCCAGTTATTTTGATAATAGTATTGTAGAATTATCATACTCGCCAGACTTTATGTCTGACCCCCCCCCTCTTTTTCATCCTTTTCTCCCTTCAGGTCCTCAGGTTGGGCCAAGTTCCAGTGGAGTCTGATTGGATTGCTTATCTCTTGGAAAGCTTGGACTGCTGAAGTAAAGTCCAGCTTGTTATCTTTCTTTTTAATGGCTATTTATGTAATGGGATTATGTACTTGTTTTATCAAGATAGATATTGTACTTGACTTTGATTATGGTGTTATGATGTAATCAAACATGTTTTGACTTCTGCTGCAATTGAAATAAAGTTTTTAAATTTCCAAGTACTATTTTATATCTGTCTTGTTGAAATTTTACTGTTCTATATTCACCTAAAACCTCCATAGAAGTTAATGCATTCCCTTTGTGAGTGACATTAATGGACGTGGGGTGTTACACAAGTGGCCTCCATTCATACTCAACCTTTTGCCATACTATATCCCCATTAAAACATTTAATAGGGATAACATCAAGATATGAAAAATCACAGCTTACTTTTATCAAGATCTGAGCATAAGATATTCTAGTAAGGTTCTCAGTTACATTATCCAGTTTAAGTGGGTGACCTAAAACTGAAGCAATTCTACTTAATGCTTCTATAGACCAAAAATCCAGATCTAGATTTGGAAGTTTAATCCATACAAGAATCTAATGTAGAAATTCACGAGTTAACTTCACCCCTGGTTTCCATTTTTTCATAACTAAAAGTCTTTTATTGTGATAATAAGGGCCATAAGCAAGTATCCTATCGCAATCATCACTATTTTCACATTTAATTACAAAGAAACCATTTTCCCAAGTATACAACTGATATTTTCCTTGCATGCACCAATTTCTGTCGATATAATCTTTAAGGAACTTATAATAGGGACAACTTCCAAAAACATAAAAAACTATTGAGTTAACCCATTTTTCTCTAGCACTATTAGTCAAGTTCTCATCGATTACAAGTTTAATATTACCTTCAGTGACGGTCTCAAAGTAATTAAATTGAATAGAATCTAGATGAGCTTTTTCGTGGGAAACAACGTCCATCAGAGCTTTAGATTGAATTGAAATAGCCCCGTTTGTATCTGATTGAGAATTAGCTGTAAAATCTGGAAACTGAATCTTAGAATTTAGATCTAGGAAGTTGGTAACATTTGAATTCGAGATTCGCCCTAGCTTTGCATGTTGTTGAACTTGCCTCAGATCTGGAGGATAAGCTGATCGAAAATCGGAATCTTGATTATAGACGATTTTTGTTTGAGAAGAAGAAATGGGAAAAATGAATGTCGCCATTTTTCTCTTTCTTGACTATATACAGATATTAAGCGATGAAGGTAGTTACCTAAGTTAATAAAGTTATCCTATTTTATTTCCGCAATGAGTTTTCTTTTATTGTACTCCAATTATGCTCATGCTCATTTATTATAAGTACCAGATATACACATTCCATGCTTGGATGTGTTCAAATTTTGATTTTGGTCGAAATTTAGGCATAGAAAAATGCAGGGTGTTACAGAGTAGCTGGCATGTTTCTTCTCTATCGCAAGCTCGAAGACTCACTATCGTCCAACTTATTGCAACGAGCATGACTACTTGCTGGACGCGCATGTTTATCTCCCATAAAAAGATTATATCCATGAGAAATAGCGCTCTTAATCATTTCTTATGACATGGCAATTGCCATTCGAAGCAACTGGTCCCCATTGCATTTAGGAAATTATGCGTTCCAAGGGACAAAAATAAACTTGGCTTAATAGATTTATAAACATGGAATAATGCAGCTGCCACTATATATGTGGATGATCTCATTAATGGAAAAAACACTTTGTGGGTTCATTGGATGTAAGAAAATTATTTAAGGGGAAAACAATCTGGACTACGGCAGTCTCTATTAGGAATGTCAAATTCCTACATGACCCGAAACCCGCACGGAGATTAGCATGTTAACCCAACCCATTTAGTTGGTGAGTCATTTTCGGGTCAACCCGAATTTGACCCATTTATAAATGGGCGAGTTTGTCAACCCTCTAACCCGACTTTGACTCGCCAAACCCGATTATATGATGTATCTCTACCATACTGTTAGCCTATTATGTATGCAGTAATTAGTATGCTCGTATATTCTTGTGTAATATGTTATACTTTACTAATTTATTCTTATATGCTTTTAGTTATATTTTACTTTGTATCTCTTCCATACTGTAAGTCCTTTATGTATATAGTATGCTCATATATTCTTAATTTATTCATGGAGAATGTGTTTTGGATATGGTGATTTCATGCTTTATATATGTGCTGCATGTTGGTGATTTTATAACTTGTTGCCTATTGGTGATATTATAACTTGTTGCATATTAGTGATCATATAATATTGATACCTATTGGTGATTTGGTTCTTTCGTTGTTTATATTAATGGGCAATATTTGCCCATGAGTCAAGTGGGTAAACCCAACCCGACACAACCCGTTTAGTTAAACGAGTTGCACGGGACAGGTCAAGTCAATCCGTTTATAAACGTGTCGGGTTGGGTAAAATGACCCGTTTAATAAACAGGTAGACCTAACCCATTTATAAATTAACCTGAATCTGACTCGACACGACCCATTGAGAACTCTAATCCCTATGAATGCATCTGGCTATTTCGTAGCCTGATGAACAAAAGGCCTGACATCCTCCTACATGTCATTCAAATTACTTCCCCAAATAGTTTTGTGTCTTTCTAGCATTGCCCATTGGATGGTCATGGCCACCTCTTAAACAACAGCGTCCCACATAACCAGAGAGTTTTGTCGAATATCTTGGAGAATGCTATGGCTAACTCCCACATCATCAACAGTGAAGTCATGTTGCCGCAACGCAACAATCAGGAAAACAAAAATACTATGATATCAACTGAGGGACATGAATAATGTTAGATAGGAACATAGTTTGGACCGCCGAACACAAGCCTCATAAGATTAATCTAATGTACCATGCTTTGAAGAACACTTCTATTAGCCTGCTTTGTGACCATGCTACCCAAAGCAAAGATCATGTTGACACACCTCTGGGTAAATGCTGTCTCATATGGAATCTCTGGATAACATCGCTCTCTGGCAGTGGAAGCATCATCAGAAGACACAAGGCAGTTTGGTCAAAATCACAACATCAGTATAAACTGGCCCGAAACCCCTATCAAATGACCTCATTTGGATCTATTCACCTCATATACTCGTAGCCCTTGCTTACGGTTTGGTTTGGCTCAATCGGACTTACGGTTTGAAAGTTACGCCCATTTCCGTGAACGGGTGTAAGCTGGCATATGACCGCGATCCGATCCGCCCTTGCCTACGCGATCCGATCCGCCCTTGCCTACGCGATCCGATCCGATCTTGCCTACGCGATCCGACCTATGACCGCGATCCGACCCATGACCGCGATCCGACCCATGACTGCGATCCGACTCATGACCGCGATCCGACCTTCGGACCTGTTCACACGCAGCTTGTTTTGACCTATTCTCAAGGCTACTGGCTCTCCTATTTTTCTGGATCGCCTGCCACGTACCCCATCACGAACCAGTCCTCCCAGGAGCTTTCCTACAGCTATAAATACACCTTCAGAGGGCATTTTCAAGGGACTTTTGGCATCTCCTCATCCATGGCTGCCATAGCCAACACTTCTCCATGAATAACCACCATCTCCCTCAATAAATTCAATGGATTCAGAGAGAATTATTCATTGAATTCAAGTGATTGAAAGACAATATTCATTGTAATTGTAATCCATGAGTGAAATGAGAAAATATGAAGTGGACGTAGGCTCGTTAATGCCGAACCACTATAAAAATCTCGTTGTCTTGCTTTTTTCTCTATTTTTCGATTCTTTCTTCATATCCTATGCTCAAAATACGACAATTTGGGTGTTAAAGCCATTTTTTGATCTAACATTTTGGTGCTTTCACTGAGAACCGAATTCTCCAACTATCGGATTGCTATTCTACTATTTGGATTTGAAAGTTCGAAGAAAACAGTCCGCGTTTCTACCATTTTTGAATATTTCGTTGATTTCAGAAAATCAGAGCTTCATACCTTCGAAAAAAAAGCTAAGGGTTCACAAGCTTCACGACTAGATGAGGATAATAAAGAAAATGCACAGGAGCAGGTTAGAGAAGGTGGTCGGTTCTCGGTTCGCGGTTCGCGGATCGCAGGGGTATCACGATCCGATTCGTAGCTCGCGGAACGACCTCCACGAACGAAGCCCAAAGAGCCATCACGATCCGATTCGTAGCTCGCGGAACGACCTCCACGAACGGAGCCCAAAGAGCCATCATGATCCGATTCGTAGTTCGCAGAACGACCTCCACGACCCGGGCCCAGAGTGACCTTCACGACCCGACCTGGTGTAGGATCCGCGATCCGATCCGAAGACATTGATTAATTGACGATCCGAGCCACGAACCAGACAACAGTAGCGAACCGCGACCCATAAAAGTAGTGACGAACAAGGGTCGCGACCCGACCCAAAAAAGTGACGTTTTTTGGAAAAAATGTAATTTTCAGATCATTTCAGAAAAGGCTCTATCCCCCAAAATCGAAAAAATCGTGCGGTGCCCACATTTTCGACCTAACCGGCTAGGTCGATCGCCGCCGGGACTGCGAGGCCCCGGACCCCCGCCGGCGCTGCGCCCGGACCCGCTGCGGCCTCGCCTTCGGCTCGGAGCACGGCTCGCCTTCGGCTCAGAGTACATTTTGACCCACAATTATCACAAATGCTTATCGACCAAGATTCGGTAGGTATTCTGAGGATTCTTTCTAGAGCCGTAACACTTAATACTGATGTTATTCAATGTGAGGAGCTATTGGAAAGATTCGGCATGCTGGCTATGACGGTATACGAGATAATGATTATCTCTTGGCAACCTCCTCTTCCAAAGCTCCAATCGTGTGCATATTTCCCAAATGCAACTGATGATGCTCCTGAACGAATAGTGATCACCTAGTTTACGTGACTTAAACCTGTCCTACAGGCGAAATTCCAGATGACATTGACATAGAGCAATCCGGATACTATTCTGAGGATGACTCAGAAGATCCCAATGACCATGATTCTCAATAATGGGATACCCGACGGCAAGTAAGGATCCTAGCACTACAAAGTTACCCTTCGCTTGAATGGCGTGGTGAAAAACGTATGTCCTACGGTTCACCTATTTGTCGTCAACCGCATCGAGATAGATTGATTTCCATGTGTCCAAGGGTTAGATCGATGTACTTTGGTGCCCAGAGTTAGGAACCAATTGAACCTCCGCAGGCCGTGATTGGATATATGGATCATTGCTGGGATGATAACAACTTGACTGCTCACCAGCCACCATATGACATTGGTCAAGAAATGAGAATTTGAGATCAATGAAAATATGAATCAACCATTAGCTCTCCACTTCATACAATAGTCGTGATAGAATTTGTGAACACTACTTTAAGCCTTGCAAGCCACGCTATCGCAGTCAAACTTATCTGATTAAGGTCTAAACTGACCAGCTTTACCTAGCACTTTGGTGTCTACTACTAAATATCCCAACCGAAGATGTAGTGAGAATGGTCTATGGTGACCGAGTTATTGAAGAAGCCAACTATTTGGCTGGATGGAATGTGCTATGCAACACAGATGGCGTGAAACCCAAAGACACTTCCCCCTAGATGAAATGGAGTGTGAAGGAGGTGTCAATATTGCGACTAAAGGAAGCATCACAAAAGGAATTGCCCGATGATCTGCCCGAAGACATAAACCCCAGAGAGGATGGTGATTCGGGATGCAGAAGGGTGACATCTAATGACACAACTACACATGTTCTGATTGGTGATGCCGTCCTGACTAAGGTCTTGAAGTCGGATATTATTTATACCTATTCCGAGCAAGGGAACTTGCATGCTTTCTACAGGCGAGCCTGGATATGATCGATTGGACCTATGCTGATATTTGCAGGATTTTACCATAAATTATGATCGAGTATAAACCTAAATTGTGCTCCTGTCAAGCAAATAGGACGTATGCTCGGTCCAGGGAGAGCGTCTGCCTTGAAAGAAGAACTCAGAAGGCTAAAAGGCAATGGTTTTATATGAGGCGCCACACATCCCGCTTGGGTATCAAATCCCGTCCTCATCAAGAATGCTAATGGGAAATGGCGCACATGCATCAATTTCTCAGATTTGAATAAAGACTTGCAGCGACCTGAGGTATCTAGAAGATTGCTCAAACGGAACATAGAGCTGAACCAGTTTGATCTCAATTCCCTCCTAAAGAAGTCCATATGAGGACAAGCATTAGCCAACTTCATGGCTAAATGTACCACCCCCGAAAAGGATGTGTTAAATGTAGAAGATGCACCTGGAAGTTGTAATTAGACGGTGCAAATAATGATCGACCGTCCGACGCCGTTGTTTTATTAATAACTCCTGAAGGACGATCAATTTACTATACCTTACGATTGAAATTCTCCGCTACTAACAACGGTTCCGAGGACGACACCCTGATTACCGAATTGAAATTCTCTAAGGAGTTGGGAATAGTAGTATCGAACATATTTTATGACTTTTATATCGTTGTTCGCCAAGCTCGAAAGGAATTCCAAGCGCAGGAACCACCACTCGCAGCTTGCCTAGAACCGGAGGAAGGGCTGTTTGATGTATTGGAACGTTACAACATATCTTATGTCCTACGAGCAGAAGATCAAAAGGCGGGTAATCTGACCAAGTTAGAAGGGTCCGACAATCTACAAAAGATAGAGATGATCCCTATCAAGACACTATAAAATACAACCATTGATCAGATGGAAGTTGATCCAGCGTTGGAGACCGAACCCGGAAGAGAGTCATGGATAACCCCATGATGAACTTCCTATAGCACGTAATGCATCTAGCAAGGTGAAGTGAAATGCGTGCCATCGTTCTTTATGCCTCGAGATATGACATGCAAGTCGACATTGCCTATTTTTCTTGGAAGGTTGTCCCAAAACAAACACCAACGAGTGCAATTGCCGAATTCACCGCCCTGAATAATTCGACCAAATCACC
The DNA here is from genome assembly GCA_030737875.1 of Allium sativum. Classification (NCBI taxonomy): domain Eukaryota; kingdom Viridiplantae; phylum Streptophyta; class Magnoliopsida; order Asparagales; family Amaryllidaceae; genus Allium; species Allium sativum. Next base: position 5,186,104 of record CM060926.1, on the reverse strand, counting down.
AATCAGCCACCCATTAGATGGGAGATGTACATGAATGAAACTTCTGGTAAATGGCGTTCTGAAGTTAGAAAATGAAGACTCATACTTCCACTCTTTCATCGATTGTCTGCCATGTGACTCACTCCACTAAGGCTGGGGGCAACTACAGATTTGAGCATAAATTGCTCAAGATTACATCATCTAATTCAGAGCTGATACATCAAGAATTTGCCTGGCGAATTGACCTAGTCTTCCCTGAAAGTTGGCGAGTTGAAGATCTAGAACGCTTACGCATGAATGTTGGTTGATTGTCGGCGCACCAACCCTTGTCCCCGATATGGGATCGAGGGTATATCAACAAATTTATGTGATATGATTATCCCACCAGCAGTAATATCCTATTTCCTAGCATGGAAAGTGCAAAAATTTCTATAAGCATGAATCCATTGTTCTCATGCTAATTTACAACCTAACACCAATGCAAAGATGTGCTACCATTAGAAATCCAGTCATGACTTCCTGACACTCTATCCTTACCCTCAGCACGGGGGCAAAAAGGCGATTCTAAGGAGATGCAAACTCGTCACACGCTTATAGTATCTACCTAACCGCCTTTGACATCTTAAGACCCCGATCAAGGTCTATTCGTTTTCGAGACTGCCGCCCCACGATGGTTTTGAAAGATATCCTTCATCACCTAAAAGGTCGTAGCATCCCTTTACTGACAGAGCTAGCGCAAAGCAAAATGGACATGCAACGCCATTTTTCACTCAGAATGATACTCATTCCTTTAACAGGATTATTCTATAACCATGACTCTTATATTTGCATCCTTTATGAGTTATTGATGTAATTAACTCAGATGAAATAATATGTGGATGGTGTAGGTACCTTGGATCTGGTATCGATCAGACTTTTAACACCCGCATGCAGAATTATGGAGCACTGCCATAACGGGCCCGACTGAACTGCTCGCTAGCAAAGTCATGCCCCCCGTCTAAAGAAAGTCATATAGCTCAAGGTGGATTCGGAATGATCATCCAATCCTTGGCTTACACGTGGCAGACCGCAAGACAATTGTACATAAATCATTGAATCGCAAAGTCGTAGTCCGACTCCAAATGAACGCGGTGTGACCGCCTACATGGCTCGATCCTATGCTCGACGCCACCGGATTACATGAATTCAAATAAAGGAGGCAATACTGCCCCTTGATATGCTCACTTTTCAATCATGCAATTTACTTTCACATGCTTTCCGAGTTATTGACATGACTGAATCGTGTGATATGAATGACGCAGGTACCCGAAGTTTGGTGCCAACCGATCCTCCCAAAGACTGTTCGGAGGAACGCAGAGCCTTGGCAAACGTTTTCCAACTGTTTGTCTGTCTGACTTTAATCCTCAGAGCTTGGATTAAAATATAAACCTTGGATGAGTTTGAAGGGCGTGCCTGATTGAAGACTGCTCGATCCATGACTCTAACTCTCATGATTCGAGAGAGAGTATAAAGGACGCGAAGATGACGTCCATAAGGCGCGAAGGTGCACCATGATAGGAACCGCCTCGACAACACTCTAACCTCGGCGAAAGCTAGGAGAGCATAAAAGCGTGTCCGATTGAGCGCTGAGAAAGAGCTCCTACCCCGCTGAAGGATCGAGGAGCGATTGAACTGCTGAGCTCGAACTCTAACTCTCCAGAGCAGAGAGAGTATAAAAGCGTCTCCGATTGAGCGCTGAGAAAGAGCTCCTACCCCGCTGAAGGATCGGGGAGTGACGGAACTGATGAGCTCGAACTCTAACCTTGGCGATCGCCAGGAGAGTATAAAAGCGTCTATGATTAAGCGCTGAGAAAGGTGCTGGAGACTCAGCACCCCCCATAATTTTTGCTCCGCTGAAGGATCGTTGAGCATATCATGAAACAAGCTAGAACTCCTACTCCGCTGAAGGATTGGGGAGCAGATTGAAAGTTGAGTTCGAACTCCAGAGAGAGTATAAAGGCACTAGAGATTTAGCGCCACAAGGGCTCCTACCCCGCCAGAGTGTCGGGGGACTGACTGAACTCCGAGCCCGGATCCTCCATGTCCGGACATGGGGGCAAAACAGTTAAGATCCTAATCAATCCACAACAAAGTCCTGGCCAGGCACTAAGTTAATGATTGATTGGGAGCATACCTATACACACATGCTACTTTAATGCATTTTCATTTATAATTGCATTGACTACTTATAACGCTTCATGACTTATTTGCCCATTCGTAGGTACAAGACAATGCGAAAGGAACAAAGATTTTATTACTAAACGCAGGTTTACAAAAGATAACTAGTCAAGAACGCGAGGGCCTCACTCGTAATGATGGCAACATGCTAATGGAAAACGAACAAAGGGTCGCGTCCAAAAGGATGATGCAGGACCCTTGAAGACCAGAAAGCAGATGCAAAGAGAACGTCCATCTGCTGATCCCAACTCAATTCCAGAATGGGAAGCTCAGATAAAGCTGGATATATCCCATAATTATTGAACATGATGCAACCATTTCGTCCCCGACCTTTCCCTTGATGCAAAGAGCAAACGGGAGCACTCGAGGCGACTACAATCTGACCCTTCACCGCTTGATTTCTGCCCTCGGAACTTGGATGGGAGACTAGGGCTTAGCATGGGCTGAATACCAACAATTCATTTTTGCACTCAACTCCGGCTCTTGATGCGAGAAGTGAACATGAATCCAGAGAAGACAAGAATTCGAAGTGTACTGCTCAACAAAACCCCCTGTGAATAGGGGGCACATGATACGAGCCTTGAGCAGCATAGTTCAATTACTCGATGCCTCCGTTCCCAGCCGAATGACAAAAGCCTGATTAACGACTAATGCTCGTGTAGAATCAAGAAGCCCGAGGCCGGCCTTCACCTATTTCGGGAATGAACTAGAAGGCCGAGCAACAATCATCAATTCGTTGGAAATGATAAAATTGAAGTTAAGGTAGTGACGAACTTGGCACAGTCAGATATCAACCATCAGCTTGGGTTGAACACAAACCAGTCAACAGGCGCGCAGCATGCGATTTCGATTCCCTACGTCATGGATGGAAACACGGGCAATGGAACAGCTACCTGCAACGTCCTAGACGAGAATGCAAGAATTGTGACAAACTCAGATCATGCACGACCAGTTTTAACTCCAACTCGAATGAATACTCGAGCGACATTTCGTACTCAGCTCTAAGAAAGAACGCAACAATTCGAAAAACAGGAACCCGGTCAGGTCGAATGACTCGAACCATGACCTGGGGCCAATATCGACGTGGAAACAAGAAATCAGCAAATACCCCCTTTGTAATCTCAGATTCAATGCTGGGGGCACCAGCCAGGATCTTGATAATGTGCATCAATTCTTTGATGGCAACTTGCTCGCTAGTTTGATTCGACGCTCAAGAGACGGCACTTCTCGAGATGATATGGATAACAACAATTACAGCCCTCACACGTGGGACGTCAGGATCCCCTGTTATTCCCCCGGACTTTAAATTTTCTCTATAACAAGACTTGCTCAGAGATTTTTATGAATTCAACCCTGAAGTGGATAGACTTTCATGACAAAAAGGTGTTAGCGTCGAGAAGAATGACATAGATGCCTTCCTGACTAAAGAATGGAGTACCTTCTAATTGCTGAAACGATAAGGACAAAGGAAAAGACCTGGAAAATAATGATAAGAATGTGCAATTCCAAAGAGAATCTATACCACTAATCGAGCCCATGATCTTGTTTGTCAAGCACAATTGAACTGAGCATGAGAAAGAGACTCAATAAGACTGTGATAACCATTTCAGACTATGCTGAAGCATAAACGGTGGGGCCCAACTAACTTCCTAACGACATTTATTCACTCGCATTCAACAACCTTACTTGACTCTGCAACTGATCTGATGAGAGTAACCGAAGTCGCTGATGCCCGATGAGGCAATCCTCACTATCTGACTAAAGAGAAGAGATGATATCAAAGCAAATGTGGTTCAACCACTTGCATATACCATTCCGATTTTTGCTAAATTGAGAAACAATACAGAATGATCTGGGTCAACTAAGATTGCTGAACCTGCAACTCTTACCAGATGCAACGACAGGAAGTATAAAATCTTGAAGATTAAATGCCTTATTGACTCAACTCAACCCTCATCGATACTGGGGGCATAAGTACTGACCTCGCTTGTCCTACGATGGCAGTGAGAGCACAAGTGTCGGTTCAAAGACTAACTTTAAAGACAATCATGGCATGAAATGGGATTCAAAACATGTACGTCATGCCTCCGGAGTATAATCTTACTCATCTTTGCCGACCAAGCGAGCTAGCTTGTGGATCGAATGTGAACTTAAAGAGTTAAACTACACCAGATGTAAGGTGTGACTAACCTATCTACTGCCTTGCGATGGTGACGATCCTATAGGCACTGGTCCACCTGATTTTAACAACATCCCTCATTGACTACTTCATATGTGAATATTATATTAAGAAATGATCCATAAAAATTGTGGATTCCCTCGACTACGATCCAGAATGATCATGGCTTTCGGATTCCTTACCGTTACGATTCAACGCGATTTTAAGATCCTGAATCAATATCAAGGTATCAAGCTAGTCCAAACTTGAGTACAAATGACAAATTCGTATGATGATTCTGGCATGCTCCATCCCAATGGTCCAGATGTTAGCTCAGAGCCTGAAGATTCTTGAAACACTCCATGATTCGGGTGGCTATTTCATACATTGACTCATATATAAAAGAAAGTCCGATCCTACCATGCGCATGACTTGTGTGGAATGATGACGTTGTTTGGCAAAGATCTGTGCGTGTAGAATCACGCTCGGGAGCCAACGGTTTAGTATGACTTTTGGACTTGGCCTGACTAACTCCAATGGAAGTAATGCAACAATTGGATAAAGCCTTCTCAAGAACAAATGACACTCGATAAAGATTTAGCTCAACATATTCAAAGCACATCTCATCTTCGATAAGATGTACTTTGGAGGGCAAAATGTTAGCCTGCTTTGTGACCGGGCTACCCAAAGCAAAGATCATGTTGACACATCTCTGGGTAAATGCTGTCTCATATGGAATCTCTGGATAACATCGCTCTCTGGCATTGGAAGCATCATCAGAAGACACAAGGCAGTTTGGTCAAAATCACAACATCAGTATAAACTGGCCCGAAACCCCTATCAAATGACCTCATTTGGATCTATTCACCTCATATACTCGTAGCCCTTTGAATTAGCTTCAGTTTGAGCTTTGGTTTGGCTCAATCGGACTTACGGTTTGAAAGTTACGCCCATTTTCGTGAACGGGTGTAAGCTGGCATATGACCGCGATCCGATCCGCCCTTGCCTACGCGATCCGATCCGCCCTTGCCTACGCGATCCGACCTATGACCGCGATCCGATCCATGACCGCGATCCGACCCATGACCGCGATCCGACCTTCGGACCTGTTCACACGCAGCTTGTTTTGACCTATTCTCAAGGCTACTGGCTCTCCTATTTTTCTGGATCGCCTGCCACGTACCCCATCACGAACCAGTCCTCCCATGAGCTTTCCTACAGCCATAAATACACCTTCAGAGGGCATTTTCAAGGGACTTTTGGGATCTCCTCATCCATGGCTGCCATAGCCAACACTTCTCCATGAATAACCACCATCTTCCTCAATAAATTCAATGGATTCAAAGAGAATTATTCATTGAATTCAAGTGATTGAAAGACAATATTCATTGTAATTGTAATCCATGAGTGAAATGAGAAAATATGAAGTGGACTTAGGCTCGTTAACGCCGAACCACTATAAAAATCTCGTTGTCTTGCTTTTTTCTCTATTTTTCGATTATTTCTTCATATCCTATGCTCAAAATATGACAATTTGGGTGTTAGAGCCATTTTTTGATCTAACAACTTCCCTGTTGAATATGTTTAGGGGAAAGAGGGAGAGAATATAAAAAAGAAACTTTATATTATTGAAAATCTCTCTTTATTTCTTGCTTCGTACGATAAATGAAAGAGCACAACTTTATTTATAACATACCAAAGTTTCTAGGTTTTTTTTCTAGTTTTTTCTTTCGTTATCTATTTTTTTGGATTTTCCTAACAAAGTATTTTCTAGAATTTTCAATGTTACATATTTAATAAGTCTATATTTTATTACCATTTGTTTTGGCCTTTCCTAAATACAAGAATTAAATTTATTACATAATCGATGTTACCTTATAAAACCAAGTTTATTTTCAATAAGTTCTTCTTATATCAGATGGTCTTCACCCATATGGTGTAAGCAGGACTCGCATAAGAACAACTTGCTGCTAAGGAAAATACTTAGTAACGCTCTGTTTACAGATTATCTATTCTTGGTGTGGTAAACATGACATTCTGATGCTTTTGCGATTTCGAAATTGAGACGATTGACCATATTTTCTTTGAGTGTCCTTTTGTTCATCATATCTGGATGGAGATGCTGCATTTTTATATGTTACATACCCCTTTTTGATTGGCCAACATGATGAATGAGAGAATAAATACACTCTCACCGACAAAAAAACAGGAAAGGAGCAAAACTTTTTTATGTGCCCTTATTAGTCTCGTTTGGAGGGAAAGAAATCAACGAGTTTTCGTTTTGAAAGTTAGAACACCTGGGGATATAAAGGGGATACAAAGGAAGAAATCAAGCATTGCATTGTTACATGCTATGTTTTCATGACTCTGACACGGCCGTGGTCTGACCTTCTCGAACAATCCTGAATCTCATACCATCACGGCACGGAACTTAATCAGACTTCATTCATGCATGAACCTGGTCGGATCTTCAAACCAACAGTCCAACCTTCGATTTTACACGATTCTCTACTTCTCAATGTGTAATTATCTGTGATCATTTCATCATTTGTATTGTTTTGAAAATATTAACTAAAATATTTCAAAAAATCATAATTATTCCAACATCTGAACCGTAAAATTTACCATTCGTGCTAAAAAATATGTTTGTTTCTTTATGCCCTTACTGTTTAATTATATCATGCAATCTATTAATGTTAGTGAATAAACAGATGACTTTTAAACTTTATTATCCATTTGTTTGAGTAAAACCAAAGTTCGAAATTTCGGTTTTCGGTTCTGTTCCGGTCACGTGAAAAGTTTAAAGTTTCCATTTCTTTTCCGGCAATTCCGGAAGTTTCGGTTTAATTCCGATCAAAATCCATTTTCCGTGAAAAGCTTGAAAACGCCCTGTATCATTTATTTTACTTTTGTTTTGTTCTTATTTTTGCTATCACCTTTTACTGGCATTAATTTATGTAAATGGTCCCTAGGCTGTTGTTAGAGCATCTCCAACAGTGTTACGGGTCGTAACGTTACGGCCCGTAACATTACGGGAGATATCTTTGATATCTCCCAACGGGCGCGAGCCGATTTTATCGACTCGCGCCTGTCCCGAGCCTATATATGGCTCGGAAGGGGGGGTGGGGTTTGTTATATTAGTTTAATTTTAATTTCCTCCTTTTTAATTTCTTTTTAACTCCTTTGTATATACGTTTAAATAACACGGGTTAGTGGACGACCCTAGTTTTAAACTCCTTTATAACTCATTTTTAACTCCTTCGGATGCTTAAATGTTTACATTATGAGGATAAGTGGACGACCCTCCTTTTAAACTCCTTTTGAACTCCTTTTTATATACGTGTAAATATCACAGGTTAGTGGACGACCCTGGTTTTAAACTCCTTCGGGTGCTTAAATGTTTATATTATGAGGATAAGTGGACGACCCTACTTTTAAACTCCTTTTGAACTCCTTTTTATATACGTGTAAATATCACGGGTTAGTGGACGACCCTAGTTTTGAACTCCTTTTTAACTCCTTCGCGTGCTTAAATGTTTACATTATGCAGATAAGTGGACGACCCTCCTTTTAAAATCCTTTTTAACTCCTTCTTACATACGTGTAAAGAGACACTCAAACCAATAAAGAGACACTCAGACCAATAAACGATTCCAATAAAGAGACACTCAAACCAATAAAGAGACACTCAGACCAATAAAGGATTCCGATAAACATACACTCAAACCAATAAAGAGACACACAAACCAATAAAGAGACACTCAGACCAATAAACGATTCCAATAAAGAGACACTCAGACCAATAAAGAGACACTCAAACCAATAAAGAGACACTCAGACCAATAAAGGATTCCAATAAAGAGACACTCAAATCAAACCTTATATATAACAGCAACATTGCAGTACATATCTCAAATCAAAACTTACTCAAAATAATAAATGGATTCCAGTTTTACAAAATGTTTACTGGCTTTTGCTAGCGATTCGGAGGAAGATGAAATCCTTCAAGAGGAAGAAGAAGAAATGCAAGAAATACGGGACCTATACCGTGAAGCGTACGGTTCATCGTCCATAACTAGGGGGGTCGGTTCCTGGAAGGAGGTTTATACACCGAAATCATGCTAAATACCACAAGTCTTTGAAGCAAGATTACTTCAATGACGATTGCACTTACGGGACTGATATATTTCGCCGAAGATTCAGGATGCGGAGAAACCTATTTCTTCGGATATTGGCTGGTATTCAAGGTAACAATGATTACTTTAAGTACAAACAAAATGCATCGAAGACACAGGGGTTGTCCGGTGAACAAAAAATGACGGCAGCTATGAGAATGTTAGCTTATGTCACACCAGCCGATGCTTTGGACGATGCATACCGCATAGCAGAGAGCACGGCACTAGAAACAATTGAAACTTTCTGTCAAGCAGTTGTGGACGTCTACGGAGAAGAATACTTACGGTCTCCGAACGAAGCAGATGTAGTGCGAATCAGAGAGATGCACGAAAGCAGGGGTTGGCCGGGAATGTTAGGAAGTCTGGACTGTATGCACTGGGAATGGAAGAACTGTCCTAAGGGATTAGAAGGTGCGTACAACGGCAAGGAAAGATAACCAACCATCATTTTGGAAGCTGTGGCATTGTACGATCTGTGGATATGGCACGCTTTCTTCGGAATGCCCGGGTCTAATAACGACTTAAATGTTGTAGAAAGATCTCATCTGTTCAATGATCTTGCTCAAGGCCAGGTACCTCCTTTAACATTTACCCTAGGCCAAAATACTTACAACCATGGCTATTACCTAGGTGACGGCATTTACCCGAAATGGAGCACCATAGTTAAAACATGTCCAAATCCATTAACTCCTAAACAAGTCATGTTCGCGGCGATGCAAGAGGGACAAAGGAAAGACGTGGAACGTGCTTTCGGTGTTTTACAATCGAGATTTGCAATGATAAGTAATCCATGTAAGCTGTGGTCTAGGAGAAAGATGTCTACAATCATGTTTGCTTGCATCGTTCTTCACAACATGATTATAGAAGATGAAAGAGATATGGATGAAGAGCAACGCCACTGCGATTACGAGGGTGCTTCGCAACCACCTCCAGTATTCCGACAAAACCAACCAATAACAGAGGAGGATTTCAACATTCATTTGAGCCGTCAACTTATCTACAGAGATGCAGAACTTCATAACCGACTGCAGAAGGATCTTATGAATCATTTATGGAACCACTACGGCGATACCTAGTTATGAAGAACCATTATCTGAATTTGTGTTTTATTTTATGTTTGTCCGAACTTATCAATCATGTATGCAGTAAAGATGTTGTCATTTTCTATTGTACCAACTCGTTCTCTTGTATTCCTAAGAGTTATTAATCATATATTATTATGTTTCTAAGTTTATGGTACGAAATAAATATCGGTTATGTTTTTGTATATGACAAACTAGGGTAAAACGCAAAAAAAAATGGTTTTTCTCTTAGTAATCATGTATTATTATTACGTTTTGGTGTTTTTTTTATAAAAAAATTAATGGGTTTGGTTTTGTATATGGTAAAATATGGTAAAAATAGTTGGGGAAAAAAATAGCCAGGAGCCGATTTTATCGGCTCCTGAAGTCGCGAGCCGATAAAATCGGCTCGCGCGCCCCATTCAGGACTTTGAATTGAGCCCGTAACATTTCCCTTCATATTACACCCCATAACAACTGTTGGGTGCAAAAATAAGCGAAATTACACCCCTTAACATGAATTTCCTCCACTGTTGGAGTTGCTCTTAAAGGGCAGTATTATATAGAGCATTTTTCATTCTTAACCCTATTTTTTTTAATCCCACTTTTAGCCTCCTTTTGCAAAAAATTGCAAATATAGTTCGCTTTTGGCCAACTCAGCACTGACCAAAATACACTGGCGCAATCTGAGATTGCAACGGTACACGTGTATACTGGCGCAAATCTGAGATTGCGCCGATAAAAATAGAGAAAAAAATTTGTACTGGCGCAATTTGAAATTGCACCAGTCCAAATGCATAAAAAAAAATTGTTATGCAAAGTAACAATAATTTGTAACATATAAATATACATAGCACAGCTGTATGATTCTTCTTTCCTGGCTTGCCTATTCCAGTTGAACCCTGCTTGCCAATTTCAAGTATATACGGAAGCCAATACTTGTCCTTGCATAAGATGCTGGGCCGGATCCAGGGCTAGGCGGAGCAGGCGGTCGCCTAGGGCAACCCACCTCCTTGGGGCAACCATCAAGGAGGAGGATGGTGAAGATGAACATTAGGGTCTAAATATATAAGTTGATGGTTAATGAAATAAAATATTAATAATGCGTTGGTTTATTGGTTATGCATGCAAATGACTGGTAATTGGATTTAGGCTCGATGCTGACTGTCAGCTACTTCGCTGCTCTACAGTTCTGTTTTGTTTTTGTTTTTGTTTTTGGCTTCTTTTGCATGATTATATTGCTTGTGCAAGTGGTTTTTCTGCCCCATCTTTCAGATTTCTTCTCTCCTTCGCATCTGATTTTCTGCCTCACCCTCTCTTTGAACGATTATATAGCTCATGAAAATCATCCATACCTTCTCTGTTTGGGTTATTTTTTGGCAATGCAAGATTTAGTACTCAAATTTCCTAACCTCGGCTAGGGCATCCCAAACAACAGAACCGGCCCTAATAAGATGCCACCCATATAATTCTTCTTTCCTGCCTCGATCAAATGGAAATTACATAACAATATTCTCATCTTGACCGCCTTTAAAGCTCGATAAATACAGAAGGTGCGAGGGTCATGGAGTGTGGGGATAGCGGCTTCTAGTTGGAATGGTGAAGTTTCTATTATCAATAATTGAATACAGTGGTTCTTGTTAACTTGTTACATGTTACATCACGTAATTTAATATATTAAGCCGAGCTTGAATGTACAAGAAGGAGACGTACCCGTTGGATGCGGATGTCGGGGGTGTACAAGAAGGAGACGTACCCATTGGATACAGATGTCGGGAGTGTACCCGATGTATATCTTTACGATGTTTCCCTCGAGCTCGACGTGGGTTTGCATCCAACGTGTATATGTTTACGAGGTTTGGATCCAACGCGTATATGTCGGGTGTGTACCCGATGTCGGGAGTGTACCCGATGTAAATGTTTACGAGGTTTCCATCGAGCTCGGGGCGGGTGTCGGAATGCAGGTGGACTCAAGTGTAGACAAAATGCAGGTGGACATAAGTGTAGACAACATGCAGGTGGACGTTCTGTTGTAGTTTATATTACATTAACTCAAGTGTAGACAACATGTAGGTGGACTCAAGTGTAGATAACATGCAGGTGGACTCAAGTGTAGACAACATGCAGGTAGAACTCGATCGGAGGAGGTGAATTAGAGATGTGGCGCAGGCGGCACGTCAAACTGGCGAAAGGGTTGGAGTGGTCGGCGTTTGGACTAAATTCAAAAGCATGCTTAGATTATTGCATGCATCACTCATGATATCAGAAAAATATTGAGTAAGCAAAATGGTGTCATAGGATTTGAATTTTGTCTTAAGTTTGAAAATCTCCAAGTCTTCATTCGGAGCTACAGAAGTGGCATTAAGCATAGCATGAATAAGGTTTTGCTTTGTTTCAACTACACACATAACCTGGACTTCAAGGAGCACCAGTCATGTTTTTGATTTTTTTTGTTCTGTGCCCTGCAAATGAGATCCTCATGCTATATGTTACAAATGATTTAATATTTAGGGGGTGGTGCCCTGCAAATGAGATCCTCACGACACCGGTGCTGAACCTATCGGCCGTCTTTAGACCCGGCTACCGAACATGGTGCCGACGACAACAACATCTGGAGTAGGGTTCGGATTGCTGGGTTCATCGACTTCAAGCTCTTATCCATGGTTTGTTGCTTGTCATTTTTCAGGAAGAAGATAAAGCAAGGCTAGTACAAGGAACATGATAGCAACTGAAGCAAATCATTTCAGGAAGAGTTCAAGCCAGACTTGAGAAAAAAAATTAACATTGCATTGGCGCATTTTCAAATTGCGCCAATGCAATGATCATTTTTTGTCAGAGTTCAAAGCAATGATCATTTTTTATCAGCGTTGAAATGCAATGATCAAGTAAATAGATAAATAGGATTGTAACTAGTCTTCAGAAAATTGTAAACAGACAACAAAGCGAATGCAGTTGAATAGCCTGAAATAAAGTTGTGATGAGTTTCATACCAATGAAGGCTCTGGTTCCTATGTAACAAAAGCCTGTATCTCAATACAAACATCATCCGAATCAAAGTGGATGGGATTCTTAGCATCCTATGAGTTTGAGATAGCGTATACCCATGGCAAGGGTAACGTGGTAGCGGACGCCTTAAGTAGAAAAAGGTTGTCCTCGAGTTCATGGTTCGTTGAACGACGGAGCTTAGAGTTTATTTCTATGTTTGACTTTAGACCTTCCGTTGACTTTGTACCCGGTTTGCTAGCCTCCTTGGAGGTTAGGCCTACTCTTTTGAGACGGATTGGCGGAGCACAGCGAAACGACCCACAGTTGGTTGAGTTAGTAGAGAAGCTCATGAGGAGGGGGAGTCGTCCAGCCATTTGGGTAGGTACACCCTAGATGATAAGGGGTGGTTGCGTAGTGACGGTAGACTTTGTGTACCGCAAGGCGAGGGTTTGAGGAAGGCTATACTTGATGATGCACATCGGTCGAAGATGACCATTCATCCCGGTGGGGACAAGATGAACCAAGACGTGAAGCGAGTTTTCATTTGGGCCGGTATGAAGAAAGATGTGGCCGAGTATGTCGCTAGATGCTTGGTGTGCTAGCAAGTGAAAGCGGAGCAGAAGAAACCCGGTGGGTTGCTTCACCCATTGGAGGTTCCGCTATGGAAGTGGAATAGTGTCTCGATGGATTACCGAGATCGAGGAAGGGTAATACGGGAATTTGGGTTGTGGTAGACAGACTTACTAAGAGCGCCCATTTTATACCCGTGGAGAGTAAGAGGACTGTTCCATGTCTAGCTTCAGTTTATATTCGAGAGATAGTTCGGTTGCATAGGAAACATGACGTATTCCATGTGTCACATTTGAGGAAGTGCCTACATGAGACCTCAGAGGCGGTAGAGCCGAGCTTGCTTAAAGAAGTAAAGGTAGAGCGTGATGTGATTATTCGACGAGCTCCTACCCGCATCCTTAGGTCAGAGATTAGGAAGTTGAGAAACAGGGAAGTTCAACTAGTCAAAGTGCAATGGGGAGAAGATGAGAGCAACGCTACTTGGGAGACGGAAGCGAAAATGCGTTCATTATACCCATTCCTTTTTTAGGGTATGTCTTTTAACTTCTCCTTTATCGTTTGTCTAGTACTTATCTTATCTTTAGTATGTCCTCTTGTTGACCTTTAGATAGGGTAAACCTATGGTTGAAACATGTGTTTGAGACATGTTATGATTGATGGATGCAGGTGGATGCAAGTGTTTGCTAGTGGTTGCTCGTGGATGCGTATATACACACTCTAGGCACTAGATCGCCTCAATCACTTCATATTGCATATTGCATATAATTGTGTGTAGGTAGCTATATTTATGGATGTATAATGATTGTGTTATCATATGGATGATGCATTTTGGTGAATGATTGTGCACTCATGTAGATATTGTTTGTGTCGATAGGGTTCTCTCGCATACATAATGGATGCATGGCACTATCATGGTTTGCATATGTTCATACATTAGATAGGGAACATATACACACACTTTTTGCATATGCTCATACATCATTAGAAATTGTTTTAAGGACAATGGATGCTCGTGTTTGATGGATTGAGTAGATGGTTGTTTGGATGGTAGGATATGCATTCTCCTTAGCTTAGAGATGTCGGGGACGAAATCCTTTAAGGAGGGGAGAATGTAACACCCCGAATTTCGGTTAATGCTAAAATTCACTAATTACAGAATAAATAATCTCAGATGTGAGAATTGGGGGAAACGGGCTGCGTCATTGCGTTCGTCTCGGAAAAATACGCGAAATAGAGTCCGAGTTTTCGAGAATCGGAGTCCGTATGGCCCGGTTATGGCCCAATGAAGTTTACAGAAAATTCAAAGTTCAAAACAGATTTAAAATTCAGGTTCAAATTTCGAAATTGGGGCCATTGGGCGCAGGGGGAAAATTCCCGCCTAGCTAGCCAGGTCGACAGCCCTGTCGACTGGCCAGTCGACTTGGCTAGGACCAAGTCGACAGCCCTGTCGACTTGGGTGTCGACAGGGGGTGCTCCGCCAGTTTGGCCTGGTGCACCATTTCAAGGTTTGGGCTGTGTTTTGGGGCTGGTTTCTGGAAGCTTCCGAGATCTGATGGTCCTAATCTAATTTAGGGTTAATCTAATGGCCTAAAACACTTGCCTAATCCTATAAATAAGACCCTAAGCTAGCCCTAAATGATCATAATCCTATCCTCTAACTAAACTATGCTAAAATTTTCTATGATCATGGCCTCCACTCAAAAGCCTAGCCTCCATCCTCTTATAAAACCATTTCTATGAAGGCTTTCATGTTCATACAAGCATCTTTGAGTTGTATGAGTGATCATTAGCTTGCATTCATCATCAAGTTGCAAGCTTTATGTTCAAGGCTAGAGTTTTTGGGTGATTTGTGGCAAGGGTTTGCTTATTGGAGTTTAGTGGTGAGTTTCTATAGCCTTAATAATCAATTGTTAAATTGATTATGATAGGATATGATAAGATATGGCTATGTTTGTGGATAAATGTGCTTATGCAAGTTTAGTATAGTGTATGTTGTGTGTTTTGCAAGTTTTATGCTATATGCAAGTTTAATGCTATGTTTTATGATGCTCAGTATGCAAAACACTATGTTGAACATTGATGCATATGTAACATGTTATGCAAGCTATATGTGAGATTTTATGCAAGTTTATAAGTAGCATGTTATGCAAGTTATGTATTTGATTTTATGCATGCTAAGTATTTGGTTTTGTGCATGCTAAGTATTTGGTTTTATGCATGCTAAGTGTTTGGTTTTATGCAAGTTATGATGCAAGTTCATATGCAAGTTATGATGCAAGTTCATATGCAAGTTTGTCTCTTTTTATGATATGCATAATATATGCAAGTTTGCCTCTAAGTATGGCATGTTATGCAAGTTCATATGCAAGTTATGATGCAAGTTCATATGCAAGTTATGATGCAAGTTCATATGCAAGTTTGCCTCTATGTATGACATAAGTACATGTGCAAGTCCATCCCTTTTAGACCTATGACATGTATGCAAGTTGACACATTTATGATAGGTCTATGACATGAACATTTAAGCAAGTTACCATCTTTATGACATATGTGATTCATGCAAGTTTGGGTTGGTTATTTATGCAAGTTGGGTTTATGGTCATACATACAAGTTGACACCTTTTTAAACCCATGATAATGCTAATGATATGCTAAGTTGAACCCATTGTGTGTATAATGAATCTTCTCTTTTGAAGTATGTCATGTTAACGTATTTACGTGGGGACGACGGGGTAAAAATTAATGAACACATAAAATTGTGTGAAGTGGGTATGATTAAACATACCGTAAAGTGGATGGACATAATTGGGAATTTACCTATTAAGTTAGGTCTACCCATATTATGGAATTGAGAATTTACCTATTGAGTTAGGTCTACCCATATTCTTAAATATTTGTAATTAATTAGGGATAATTAATACAAATTATGGGGGTGATTAATTAGGTGTAATTAATCTACTAAGACACGAGGTTGGACCCTTTTGTAGCATAAGACTGCCCGGAACCGACCGGCAAATCCAGCGGCTACAAATGATTGGCCCAATGTGAGAGGTCTTAGTTATAAACTAAATACGTGACAAGTGTAAAGACACGAGGTTAGACTCTGTTATGGTGTAAGGCTGCCCGGAACCAACCGGCATATCCAGCTGCCATAAAAGACAGTCTAATGTGAGAGGTCTTTACAAAGGTTACGATCTTAATTAATTAAGAAACACTTAACCAAATTAGCATGTAGAGGGGCATGAGGGGTTAAGTGGGTGCCTTGGGTGGCATGTAGTAACTAGTGGGGGTGCCTTGGGTGGCATGAGGAAACTAGTGGGTTGCCTTGGGTGGCAATAGAAAATACGACTAGAATACTTAACCAAAGTGGAACATGTAATTAAACATGATTAAAGGGTTAAGTAAGTGCCTTGGGTGGCATGTGGGAATCAAGTAAGTGCCTTGGGTGGCATGCGCAAATCTAGTGGGTGCCTTAAGTGGCAATTGAAATATGATTAAATGACAAGCTTAAGTAGTAGCTTGTGGGGGCCTTAAGTGGCAATTGAAATATAATTAAATGACAAGCTTAAGTAGTAGCTTGTGGGGGCCTTAAGTGGCAATTGAAATATAATTAAATGACAAGCTTAAGTAGTAGCTTGTGGGGGCCTTAAGTGGAAATTGAAATATAATTAGATGACTTAACCAAACCTTAACATGTAAGTGGGCATGATTATAAAAGGGGTTAAGTGGGATGCACTAGATAAAATGACAAGCTTAAGTAGTAGTTTGTGGGGCCCCATTTCAACCAATATCCCAAACGTATCTTTGTGGGCTCGACCCAAGTCGAGGACGGGACACGCATATTGGGCTTGATTGTAAGAGGCCAAAACGGGGTAGCGGTGGCAACGCGAGTCCAACGGGTTTCATATGCGTGTGTGGACCCGGGCTGGTAGGTAAGACGTTGTTGCATCGTGTAGATATAAGCCGTGCACCATTTGTTGTATCGGGTTGCCACTTTGGGGAGTGATACACCCCATTGTGGGGCCAGCACGGGTATCTACGGTAGGGAGCCGATCGCTTGGGGAGTAGTGGGTACACCTAGTGGAGATAGGGGCAGACGACACCTATGTAGTCAGCTAGGGGTACACGAAACTACTATTAAAAATTACTGAGTACACCTAGTGGAGATAGGGGCAGACGGCACCTATGTAGTCAGATAGGGGTACAAGAAACTACATGGTAAAATTACTAAGTACACTTAGTGGGATCAACCTTTAAGTAGGAATTACCCTTGGATGGGTAGAACTGGTGTGGTGCAGTGTAGGAATTACCCTTGGGTGGGTAGCTGGGGTGGTGCAATCTAGTAATTATCCTTGGGTGGATAAATGCGTCTTTTCGGTTATCTTAGTACATCCTGTGTTTAGTTGGCTACTTAGTGTAGTCATTATCCCCAGAGGTACCATACCTTGTTTATATCATACCCTAATTACTTTAATGATTGTATTGTTAGGGTTATAGGACTCACTCAGACTTATGTCTGACCCCGTTGTTTCTTTATCTTTTTCCCAACCCTCAGGTTTTCAGAGTGGGCCTAGCACTAGTGGGCTTTGATCAGACTGCTTTATCTATCTTTTGGAACTTGGACCGTGGATGTAAAGCTCAGTCTATCTTTTCTATTATGGCTATTAGGTTATGTAGTGGGATTATGTACTTTTGTTTTTATCAGGATGGATATTATGTACTTGACTCTTATTTATGGTTTTGGTGTAACCAAACATGTTTTACTTTCCGCTGGAATGAAATGATGTTTTAAATTCTCAAGTATTACTTATATCTGTCTTGTTGTAATTTTTCTGTTCTATGTTCACTTAAAATACTCCACCGATGTTATGGCATTCCCTTAGTGAGTGACCGTAGCGGGTGTGGGGTGTTACATGTGGTATCAGAGCCAGGTTACCAGAACAGATAGTTTTTTTTTAGAAAAACTATTTTCTAAGAATATTTTTGAAAGGAGTATTTTCAAAAACATGTCTTTAAGAGAAAAGTTTTTGAAAGAAAAGCATAATCCCTGATAGCCATATCTTTATCTTTCGAATTCTCCGTTTTGAATCTCTTCCTCTCTCGTTTTGAGTTTCCCCTCCGTGTATAGATGACCTTTCTAAGATAGATAAGAATGAAAAACCACTTCAAGGGACTTAGACGTTAGTCGGATTAGAAGTTGGTTCAAGAAGGAGGAGGACTTGTAGGTACCTATTGGATAGACGATGGGAGGAAGGCTCAAATAGATTTTGTTTAATGAAGGACGAAACCTCATTTTGGTGGGAGGTTACGAGTGGAGAATGGGAAGAAGAAGGCGAGTAGTTATCCTTTTGGAGGAATAGGACACCTTATTAGGATTGTCCAAAGAGGCAAGGGCAAGGTACGGAATCTCCTGGAGGGTAGTTGTATTCCCTCACGGCTAGTGTACCAGATGGGGATAGGACCGTCTAGGTTGGAATTCAGATTTCTTTATTATCCGGTTCGAACTTTATTTGATTCTGACGCATCGAGTTCGTTTATCTCATCATTGTTAGTTGAGTCACTGCACTTAGACACCAGTTAGTAGATGATCCCTTAGTTGTTTCAAACCCAATTGGGGCTCCATGATGTGTTTGGGTTTGAAAGTTTCTATACTTAGCGTTGAGTTTAGATGTGATGCTTCTTGGGCTTCACGGGCTATGGGTTAGTTTTGGGCATGGACTGGTTATCCTGTAATGGTGCCGTTCTTATTTGTGGAAGGAGAGTTGTTAGGCTTATGACCCGCTTGGGTAACACTCTCGAGATCTCTTGTAATCCCATGGAATCTGTTATGCTAAGTTATCTAGAATCGCTTGACACGTCGGTCGAGAGTTTGCGATCTGTTAGAGTGGTCCGGGAATACTCGGATGTGTTTGAGGAGGTGAAGGGCTTACCTCCGGAGCGGGAGATTGACTTCCGAATATATCTGGTAGACAATGCCAAACCAGTATCTTGGCCAGTGTGCCACATGGCTCCTCGTGAGAGGAGGGAACTCCATAAGCAAGTAGGCGATTTGCTTGAGAAGGGGTTCATAAGACGAAGTATATCGGAGTGGGGTGCTCCAGTAGTTTTTGCCACGAAGGCGGATGGGTCCCTCAGACTTTGTGTAGGCTAAAGAGAACTAAATAAACTCACAAAGAAGAATAGATACCCATTGCCGAGGATTGATGATCTCTTTGATCAGTTAGTTGGCGCCTCAGTATTTTCGCAGTTGGACTTAGCCACGGGGTTTCGTCAGTTGAGAGTGGCTGAGGATAGTATAGAGAAGACTGCCTTTAGGACTCCGGATGATTTTTTTTTATGAGTAGCTGGTGATGCCATTTGGTTTGACGAACGCCCCCGCATACTTTATTGATTTGATGAGAAGGGTGTTCAGGGAGTACCTAAATAAGTTCGTGATGGTCTTTGTAAATGACATCTTGGTCTTTTCTAGAAGCGAAATAAGCTTTCGTATGTGCTCAATAGGTTGAGCAAAGCCAGTTATGGGATAAACGGTGGTTTTGGAGCGAGACTGGCAAGGACATCCAGAGCTGGACAAGGGCTTAATTAGTTAGCCGTTTTTACTAGTATCATCTCACGTAGGTCGTCTGAATTCGAAGGAGGTATCCCTTGGGTGTTTGTCTGATATTGGTTTAGGCCTTTGGGGCTTGCATTTGGGGGATGCCGAGTTCGACTAGGGTGGTCTGCGTGAGAGATGGACGGTTGTGATGATTTTGGATGGGGTAATATTCTGGTTTTCTCTAAAAGTGGAGAAGAGCATGCTCTACATCTTAGGGAAGTGTTGGAGACTCTTCGAGCGCATAGTCTTAGGACAACAAAAGTGGATGGGATTCTTAGCATCCTATGAGTTTGAGATAGCGTATACCCATGGCAAGGGTAACGTGGTAGCGGACGCCTTAAGTAGAAAAAGGTTGTCCTCGAGTTCATGGTTCGTTGAACGACGGAGCTTAGAGTTTATTTCTATGTTTGACTTTAGACCTTCCGTTGACTTTGTACCCGGTTTGCTAGCCTCCTTGGAGGTTAGGCCTACTCTTTTGGGACGGATTGGCGGAGCACAGCGAGACGACCCACAGTTGGTTGAGTTAGTAGAGAAGCTCATAAGGAGGGGGAGTCGTCCAGCCATTTGGGTAGGTACACCCTAGATGATAAGGGGTGGTTGCGTAGTGACGGTAGACTTTGTGTACCGCAAGGCGAGGGTTTGAGGAAGGCTATACTTGATGATGCACATCGGTCGAAGATGACCATTCATCCCGGTGGGGACAAGATGAACCAAGACGTGAAGCGAGTTTTCTTTTGGGCCGGTATGAAGAAAGATGTGGCCGAGTATGTCGCTAGATGCTTGGTGTGCTAGCAAGTGAAAGCGGAGCAGAAGAAACCCGGTGGGTTGCTTCACCCATTGGAGGTTCCGCTATGGAAGTGGAATAATGTCTCGATGGATTACCGAGATCGAGGAAGGGTAATACGGGAATTTGGGTTGTGGTAGACAGACTTACTAAGAGCGCCCATTTTATACCCGTGGAGAGTAAGAGGACTGTTCCATGTCTAGCTTCAGTTTATATTCGAGAGATAGTTCGGTTGCATAGGAAACATGACGTATTCCATGTGTCACATTTGAGGAAGTGCCTACATGAGACCGCAGAGGCGGTAGAGCCGAGCTTGCTTAAAGAAGTAAAGGTAGAGCGTGATGTGATTATTCGACGAGCTCCTACCCGCATCCTTGGGTCAGAGATTAGGAAGTTGAGAAACAGGGAGGTTCAACTAGTCAAAGTGCAACGGGGAGAAGATGAGAGCAACGCTACTTGGGAGACGGAAGCGAAAATGCGTTCATTATACCCATTCATTTTTTAGGGTATGTCTTTTAACTTCTCCTTTATCGTTTGTCTAGTACTTATCTTATCTTTAGTATGTCCTCTTGTTAGTACCTTTGACCTTTAGATAGGGTAAACCTATGGTTGAAACATGTGTTTGAGACATGTTATGATTGATGGATGCAGGTGGATGCAAGTGTTTGCTAGTGGTTGCTCGTGGATGCATATATACACACTCTAGGCACTAGATCGGCTCAATCACTTCATATTGCATATTGCATATAATTGTGTGTAGGTAGCTATATTTATGGATGTATAATGATTGTGTTATCATATGGATGATGCATTTTGGTGAATGATTGTGCACTCATGTAGATATTGTATGTGTCGATAGGGTTCTCTCGCATACATAATGGATGCATGGCACTATCATGGTTTGCATATGTTCATACATTAGATAGGGAACATATACACACACTTTTTGCATATGCTCATACATCATTAGAAATTGTTTTAAGAACAATGGATGCTCGTGTTTGATGGATTGAGTAGATGGTTGTTTGGATGGTAGGATATGCATTCTCCTTAGCTTAGAGATTTCGGGGACGAAATCCTTTAAGGAGGGGAGAATGTAACACCCCGAATTTCGGTTAATGCTAAAATTCACTAATTATAGAATAAATAATCTCAGATGTGAGAATTGGGGGAAACGGGCTGCGTCATTGCGTTCGTCTCGGAAAAATACGCGAAATAGAATCTGAGTTTTCGAGAATCGGAGTCCGTATGGCCCGGTTATGGCCCAATGAAGTTTACAGAAAATTCAAAGTTCAAAACAGATTTAAAATTCAGGTTCAAATTTCGAAATTGGGGCCATTGGGCGCAGGGGGAAAAATTCCCGCCTAGCTAGCCAGGTCGACAGCCCTATCGACTGGGCAGTCGACTTGGCTAGGACCAAGTCGACAGCCCTGTCGACTTGGGTGTCGACAGGGGGTGCTCGGCCAGTTTGGCCTGGTGCACCATTTCAGGGTTTGGGCTGTGTTTTGGGGCTGGTTTTTGGAAGCTTCTGAGATCTGATGGTCCTAATCTAATTTAGGGTTAATCTAATGGCCTAAAACACTTGCCTAATCCTATAAATAAGACCCTAAGCTAGCCCTAAATGATCATAATCCTATCCTCTAACTAAACTATGCCAAAATTTTCTATGATCATGGCCTCCACTCAAAAGCCTAGCCTCCATCCTCTTATAAAACCATTTCTATGAAGGCTTTCATGTTCATACAAGCATCTTTGAGTTGTATGAGTGATCATTAGCTTGCATTCATCATCAAGTTGCAAGCTTTATGTTCAAGGCTAGAGTTTTTGGGTGATTTGTGGCAAGGGTTTGCTTATTGGAGTTTAGTGGTGAGTTTCTATAGCCTTAATAATCAATTGTTAAATTGATTATGATAGGATATGATAAGATATGGCTATATTTGTGGATAAATGTGCTTATGCAAGTTTAGTATAGTGTATGTTGTGTGTTTTGCAAGTTTTATGCTATATGCAAGTTTAATGCTATGTTTTATGATGCTCACTATGCAAAACACTATGTTGAACATTGATGCATATGTAACATGTTATGCAAGCTATATGTGAGATTTTATGCAAGTTTATAAGTAGCATGTTATGCAAGTTATGTATTTGGTTTTATGCATGCTAAGTATTTGGTTTTGTGCATGCTAAGTATTTGGTTTTATGCATGCTAAGTGTTTGGTTTTATGCAAGTTATGATACAAGTTCATATGCAAGTTATGATGCAAGTTCATATGCAAGTTTGTCTCTTTTTATGATATGCATAATATATGCAAGTTTGCCTCTAAGTATGGCATGTTATGCAAGTTCATATGCAAGTTATGATGCAAGTTCATATGCAAGTTATGATGCAAGTTCATATGCAAGTTTGCCTCTATGTATGACATAAGTACATGTGCAAGTTCATCCTTTTTAGACCTATGACATGTATGCAAGTTGACACCTTTATGATAGGTCTATGACATGAACATTTAAGCAAGTTACCATCTTTATGACATATGTGATTCATGCAAGTTTGGGTTGGTTATTTATGCAAGTTGGGTTTATGGTCATATATACAAGTTGACACCTTTTTAAACCCATGATAATGCTAATGATATGCTAAGTTGAACCCATTGTGTGTATAATGAATCTTCTCTTTTGAAGTATGTCATGTTAACGTATTTACGTGGGGACGATGGGGTAAAAATTAATGAACACATAAAATTGTGTGAAGTGGGTATGATTAAACATACCGTAAAGTGGATGGACATAATTGGGAATTTACCTATTAAGTTAGGTCTACCCATATTATGGAATTGGGAATTTACCTATTGAGTTAGGTCTACCCATATTCTTAAATATTTGTAATTAATTAGGGATAATTAATACAAATTATGGGGGTGATTAATTAGGTGTAATTAATCTACTAAGACACGAGGTTGGACCCTTTTGTAGCATAAGACTGCCCGGAACCGACCGGCAAATCCAGCGGCTACAAATGA
Source organism: Allium sativum (assembly GCA_030737875.1). NCBI lineage: Eukaryota > Viridiplantae > Streptophyta > Magnoliopsida > Asparagales > Amaryllidaceae > Allium > Allium sativum. Next base: position 5,162,560 of record CM060926.1, on the reverse strand, counting down.
TTGGCGCAATGTGAGAGGTCTTAGTCATAAACTAAATACGTGAAAAGTGTAAAGACACGAGGTTAGACTCTGTTTTGGTGTAAGGCTGCCCGGAACCAACCGGCATATCCAGCTGCCATAAAAGACAGTCTAATGTGAGAGGTCTTTACAAAGGTTACGATCTTAATTAATTAAGAAACACTTAACCAAATTAGCATGTAGAGGGGCATGAGGGGTTAAGTGGGTGCCTTGGGTGGCATGTAGTAACTAGTGGGGGTGCCTTGGGTGGCATGAGAAAACTAGTGGGTTGCCTTGTGTGGCAATAGAAAATACGACTATAATACTTAACCAAAGTGGAACATGTAATTAAACATGATTAAAGGGTTAAGTAAGTGCCTTGGGTGGCATGTGGGAATCAAGTAAGTGCCTTGGGTGGCATGCTGAAATCTAGTGGGTGCCTTAAGTGGCAATTGAAATATGATTAAATGACAAGCTTAAGTAGTAGCTTGTGGGGGCCTTAAGTGGCAATTGAAATATGATTAAATAACAAGCTTAAGTAGTAGCTTGTGGGGGCCTTAAGTGGCAATTGAAATATAATTAAATGACAAGCTTAAGTAGTAGCTTGTGGGGGCCTTAAGTGGCAATTGAAATATAATTAGATGACTTAACCAAACCTTAACATGTAAGTGGGCATGATTATAAAAGGGGTTAAGTGGGATGCACTAGATAAAATGACAAGCTTAAGTAGTAGCTTATGGGGGCCCATTTCAACCAATATCCCAAGCGTATCTTTGTGGGCTCGACCCAAGTCGAGGACGGGACACGCATATTGGGCTTGACTGTAAGAGGACAAAACGGGGTAGCGGTGGCAACGCGAGTCCAACGGGTTTCATATGCGTGTGTGGACCCGGGCTGGTAGGTAAGACGTTGTTGCATCGTGTACATATAAGCTGTGCACCATTTGTTGTATCGGGTTGCCACTTTGGGGAGTGATACACCCCATTGTGGGGCCAGCACGGGTATCTACGGTAGGGAGCCGATCGCTTGGGGAGTAGTGGGTACACCTAGTGGAGATAGGGGCAGACGGCACCTATGTAGTCAGCTAGGGGTACACGAAACTACTATTAAAAATTACTGAGTACACCTAGTGGAGATAGGGGCAGACGGCACCTATGTAGTCAGCTAGGGGTACAAGAAACTACAGGGTAAAATTACTAAGTACACTTAGTGGGATCAACCTTTAAGTAGGAATTACCCTTGGGTGGGTAGAACTGGTGTGGTGCAGTGTAGGAATTACCCTTGGGTGGGTAGATCTGGGGTGGTGCAATCTAGTAATTATCCTTGGGTGGATAAATGCGTCTTTTCGGTTATCTTAGTACATCCTATGTTTAGTTGGCTACTTAGTGTAGTCATTATCCCCAGAGGTACCATACCTTGTTTATATCATACCGTAATTACTTTAATGATTGTATTGTTAGGGTTATAGGACTCACTCAGACTTATGTCTGACCCCGTTGTTTCTTTATCTTTTTCCCAACCCTCAGGTTTTCAGAGTGGGCCTAGCACTAGTGGGCTTTGATCAGACTGCTTTATCTATCTTTTGGAGCTTGGACCGTGGATGTAAAGCTCAGTCTATCTTTTCTATTATGGCTATTAGGTTATGTAGTGGGATTATGTACTTTTGTTTTTATCAGGATGGATATTATGTACTTGACTCTTATTTATGGTTTTGGTGTAACCAAACATGTTTTACTTTCCGCTGGAATGAAATGATGTTTTAAATTCTCAAGTATTACTTATATCTGTCTTGTTGTAATTTTTCTGTTCTATATTCACTTAAAATACTCCACCGATGTTATGGCATTCCCTTAGTGAGTGACCGTAGCGGGTGTGGGGTGTTACAGGGTGGTGCCCTGCAAATGAGATCCTCACGACACCGGTGCTGAACCTAGCGGCCGTCTTTAGACCCGACTACCGAACATGGTGCCGACGACAACAACATCTGGATTAGGGTTCGGATTGCTGGGTTCATCGACTTCAAGCTCTTATCCATGGTTTGTTGCTTGTCATTTTTCAGGAAGAAGATAAAGCAAGGCTAGTACAAGGAACATGATAGCAACTGAAGCAAATCATTTCAGGAAGAGTTCAAGCCAGACTTGAGAAAAAAAATTAACATTGCATTGGCGCATTTTCAAATTGCGCCAATGCAATGATCATTTTTTGTCAGAGTTCAAAGCAATGATCATTTTTTGTCAGCGTTGAAATGCAATGATCAAGTAAATAGATAAATAGGATTGTAACTAGTCTTCAGAAAATTGTAAACAGACAATAAAGCGAATGCAGTTGAATAGCCTGAAATAAAGTTGTGATGAGTTTCATACCAATGAAGGCTCTGGTTCCTGTGTAACAAAAGCCTGTATCTCAATACAAACATCATCCGAATCAAAGTTTATCGATTCTGCATTCACTGCAGACAGAAGAGGAAGCTCCTTTGATTTTTTTACCGCCCACACGATCAACACTTTCCTAGGCAAGCAAGGCTTATTTTCTTTAATTCTATGTAAAATATTGCTTAATATAGCCAAGAAATGTGATATCCCAATGCCTCCAGCTACCAGAATAAGATTTTCATACCTGAAAGAATCATTTTAGCACCCGGGACATTCTTCCAATATAAACAAATGGTATCTACATTGGAATGCGATATATCTTACATCAAATGATATGGAGATTCATTCCCATATGGTCCTTCAACATAAGCAGTTATCTTCCTTCCGGTTTTTAATAGCTGATTTTCACTATCCGGATTTGTGGAAATGATGTTTCTTAGATTTTTGGTCCATCCGCCATGTACTTTAATAAGAACCGATATATGGTGGTTACCGTCTAGAGGACTAGAAGATACACTAAACGGATGCCACTGCAGCCAGGATAATTCTCGAATTTGGAGAAAGATAAAACTAAGAGCATTGTATCTCAAATCTGCAATAGATTGACAAAGATTTTACTGAGAATTTTTTTTTTCTTCCCTTCCACTGCTTATGTTTCATGACATTTGAGGCTCAAAATATGCACATTAGGTTTGCCAACAAACTATTAACATTAATAGTTTATGTGCCTGGGAGTATATAAGTTATACAAAATCCGTATTTCTACACGTGTAAGGCACGTGCTTGTAATTCTACAGTAAAACAACTATATATGATATTATTTGTAGCTACATGATAATCACATTCTGTTATGCAAAATGAGAAGAACAATCATTAGAGATAAATTCTAATTCAAAACAAATGGAATTTTGTAAGTCTAAATGGACTCACCACATTGAAGTTTTACCAATTACAGTCCCGATTATGATATATGAGGCCTAGATGTATGAGAAAAGAAAATACATACTTGAAGGCTTCGATAGAATCAGTTCTATGGTTCCACATGGTCGACAAGCTGCTGAAATTACATCTACTTCATTTCGTGATTGACAAAATCTCAGAAATCGGTTGAGCATGAAAAGAAATATTGCTCCTGCTGCTATACTGAACACAAAATCTCCAACATGGAAAGCTAAGAACACAATGAATATAACATACAGTTGATGGGTGTAGAAAAAAAGCTCGAAATAATTTTTCCTAACGGTATGAAATGAGGTCGCCCACATGAGCAAACCAACTATCAGAGTAATTACACCTGGCAGATTGGCAACACCGATAGCTTGACATTCAAGTAACTGTATGTTAGTATGTGTAAGAAAATGACAAAGTACCATTTGCAATAATCAGAAGTACAAAAATAAACCAACTTCTGAGAAAGAGTTTCATGAAACTTGTTACATCTCTCAACTTATTAACACAAATACTAAAGTGGATATTGTAACACAAGGTATATGTCTTGTCTTGTGACATGGTTACAATGCACATTCAACACAACTGGATTAACATAGCAAATTTTGGTTAGACGAACATTAGATTTGACAAATGAAGGTGACTGGAATAAACACAGAATTTATATTGCATACTGGAATATGATAACACCGCATGTATAAGGGAATCAGTGTACACTAAAGGACTGTGTCAGAGTCTGAATGTCGCAACATTCGTTAAAGTTTGGAATGTGCATACCTATTTTTTTGGGATAATTTTTGGGTTGCAATACAATTGTGCAATAAATATATAGAAATGAAGATTACATAGACTCACTTTTTGAAGGAGTTTGCCTTCTAAGGCCCATGCAACAACAAAAGAGAAACCATGTATTGTGAATATAACCATAGTAAGATGTCCAAGCCAATCCAAGCCAAACATGATATCTGGTAGCATGCTCAAATGGAATGTCTATCAGGCGAAGAAGAATTGAGCCTCTTGCAATCGGCAGAAACAGAAAAACCAAGCAAATTAACCCAAGAGAACCTACTCTTAGACCAATTAGCTCCAGTAGGAAAGAGCTGTGATTTGAATATTGAGGGGGCATCAAGGCAACTTATAAATATTTAAGAATTAAGATTTCATCCATGTAGTACTTATATCTCTTGCAATTAAGGAAGTTGTATAAGCTTTCAAGTTTCAATTTGTTCAGGGATTAAAGTCCCAAAAAAATGAACTTTTTTTACCATGCAAAATGAATCAAATTAGTTCATCACAATAAACTTTACAGTTAAGACAACCTACAGATGTTTCATTAAATTAATCCAACAAAGAATATGTGTTTATTTCCCCATTACCCCAATCTTATTCAGATGCTACTTTCAGATATAAGACATAAGCTATAAGCAGAATGTATTAAGCAAAATTAACATACCTCTTAAGGCTTAAAGACATTGCGAGGCTTTGAACTTGATGATAGCTTTTATTTATACTATAAATGACAGTTCCAATAACATATATAGAGAACAATAATATCCCAATATATTCAGCAGCAGAAATAACACCAAAAGGTCCATCAACGAAAACAGGGAATGTCCATAGGCGAAACTTCGGAGGCTTCAAATGCTCCTTCCTGATAAAAGACTATGTATCATTATGAAGCCTACTGCAGAAAACCAATTAAAAAATATGAAAATTTTAATGTCTGTACTTGAAATCATCTCTTGAGAAAATGATTTTATGTAAGAAGCCCAAAAATGCGATTAGAAGTATTGGACCGTTGAAACTTATAAAAAGGCAACCTGCAATTGGAAAATTCAAAGAAGTAACAGCCATTTGATAAACTGATACCGAACAACCAAATTCTGTTTTCATCAAGTTTGAAATTGCTACCTGTGATGCCAAAGACTGTCCCTTTAGTCAAATTATTCCACTTGCTGAAGATATTCTGGAAAAAAGCCGATGGAAAGAAAAACATAGAGGCAACCCAAGTTATGAAGATTGCCCACATCAAAGATTTTGAAATCCAACTAGCAGAAGTAAATAGCAACGAATTTCGCTGGTTATTTCCATTCCTAATTCTTTCCTTTGATAGAAGAGGCTTTTGTGATTCAGCCATAACAGGCAAAATTATTGAAGTGAAGATATGACACTTCACTCAATTCCTTCACCATATATACAGCAGGACCCAGAACATATGAGTTTGGTGGCGGTCCATCGGAATTGAGTTTATTCACACTAACGTGAACAAAACACTGCCCATATTGCTGAAAATCAGAGGGTTCCATACGTAGTCCACTGGTTTACACCAATTAATAGTGGTGTTTTGTTCACACTAGCGTGAACAAACTAGTATTCGCGGTACATCCGTGTGAAGATCCATTGACAACGACCCTTATCTGTTTTACGAGTACAACTTAAATTTTTCTTAAAGCATTCTCATCTCAAGGTTGGGTTGAGAACCAAGCAACCCCAACAGAGAGTCGGTGGGAGCTCAGGGGTTGCTTTGGCAATTCGCTGGAGCTCGGGGTTGCTTTGGCAACCCCAAGGTTGCCAGAGCAACCATTTGGCTGTTCTGCAACCTCTGCCCGACTAAGGTAAAGCAACGGTCAAAGGTTGACTGTTGCCCTTAGTCGACTTTATAAAAGCCGGCTAAGACCTTATACGGTCTGGATTTAACTACACACCATCACGTAGATTCCAATACAACGGCCTAGGATTGTAATCCACGTGCAACCCTTAGCTGGTTTAAGAAAGCAGTCTAAGGATACCACAACAACTCATATTGTGGTTGCTGTATTTCTTCCCATTGGGATGAGTTAAGTGTCAACCCACCCTGATAGGACACCCAACAACCCCAGTTGGGATGGTCTTAAGGCTGCAATTTAACATTAGGAGGAGTCACATATCTTCGCCTTAAAAGGAACAATGCATATAATTAAGCAGTAGTCACATACCTCTTGTTTGAAAAGAGTTACTTATACAAATTAACATGAGAAACATATCGCTGTAATGATACTTGTTGACTTGGAAAATTGGTCCGCTCGTGCCAACACCCGAGTATAATGCATTATGTAATAAATCCAAACGCAAAGTGTGGTAAGTAAATGAACACCGAGATTTATAGTGGTTCGGCAAGTGCGCCTACATCCACTTTGAGGTATCTTTTTATATTTGTGATGTATGGTTACAAGTACATTCCAAGTCGAATCGTTTTTGTTTACAATAATGTATTAGCAATGACAAAGTCATTGTCTATAGCCTACAAGTCTTTTGCTAAGTCCGAATGTTCAAGATGATTCTTCTATGTCCAAGAGAGTTCAAGGACCAAGCCAAGTATCCAATATCTCCAAGAAGAAGTTCACAAGTCCAAGGAAGTCTCCCAACAAGAAACTGTGGGAGAAGTCATTAAAATGCTCAAAGTCTAAGAATCATAAGTGCAAAGTATCAGCCAAAAAGATCCAAAAACAAGCCAAGAGATGGGATATATATAGGCAGGGGGATAGAAGAATTGTATCCCCTATTTTCGTAACACGGGATTATTACCGATTAGGATCGATACTGAACCCGGTACTTAGCCGTTTTCGTGGCTTCATTCTTCAAAGCATCATGATTCCACCGCCAAGCCTCTTCGTCTTCAAAAGCTATGCTGATCCTGGAAGTTGAAACATCGATCCCTAAAGCCGACATAGTGGATACGAAATTCTTTATAACACCCAATACCGATCCAGCTTGCCTTGAACAAATTTGCACCATGCCAGAAGACAAAATATCACCGTCTTTGTGGGATACGAATCTCATGCCATAGTCAGAGTACAAAATCTTATGATGAAAAATAATACCGTTCTCGGGATACATGTTGAGAATACCAATCTCGGGATACTTAGCCAAACAGTGTCACTTTTTGAATCTTCGTGAGCCGTAGCGATTCAGATGTGTTTCTAAAAGTTGTACCAATGCCGAAATACTCAATCAAATTTCTGAGTTTCTGAAAACTTCGCTACTCCAACCAAAGCGCTCTAAATTTTCTCAAGTTCGTACTCAAGTCCCAAGTACCTAGATGGTCAGAAATTCGACGTGTGACTGCCTTGTAAAAAAGGAGGACCAACACTTGTCCTCCGAAACATGTCTTTCTGTTGGAAGACGTGTTTTATATAATCCAGAAGCCTACAAATCCAAAAGACGAAATTCGAGAGAAGTCCAAATTCCGATAACCAAAAGTCCATAATCACGTCAGATCGTATTAATAGTAAATCATAAATACAGAAATACAGATGGTCATAATCGCGTCGGATCATATTAGAATGGAAATCCAGAAAACTGAAACCAAAGAAATCCAGTTCGAAGACCTAAGAAATTCCACGATCACCTCAGATCGTATTACGAGAGAATACTAGAACTGGAGTGTTGGAAATCCATGAAACCAGAATAATCAATAACTGGGAAACCAAAGAAATCTAAAATCTAGAAAACCAAAGTAACAAATAACCAGATAACTGGAGAAATCCAAAATCTAGAATATCCAGAGACGTTATAGTCCATACCTACAAGAAACCAGATGAATTACCCTATCAAGTCCTGAGAGAACAATCCATAACCAAGGGGGGCATAATCCATACCCAAGCCAAGACTGAACAATCTTGCTATGTCCTGAGAAGACCATCTGAATCCAATAGAAAAACTAAAGGAGTTGTCTGCCAAGACCTGATAGAACAACCCTAAACCAATCAGTTAAAGTCCTTACCCGACACTAGACTAGGCGGCCTTGCCAAGTCCCAACAAGACGACTCATCCCTTCCTAAGCAAAGTTCTTACTTAGGAACCATATTTTTGTACTTAATGAGCAAAGTCCTTACTCACCAAGTCCTTAAAGTTCGCAATTCCAATTCCTAGTTTCATACTTCGCAAGCAAAGTCCTTACGAGCAAAGCAATTTTATTGAAGTTTTTAAAGGTTTGGACTTTTTCATAAAACCAAAAAAAAAAAAAACTTAACAGTTTATCGATGGGTAGAGGGCGTGCCTAGGGGTTAAAACCTAACCCCGTACGTAGGTGATCCGACTTAGCCGTTTTTTATTTCAAGTTTATTAAATCATGTTAAGTATGAAGGGGATGGTTTATCGTCTGCAAAGAGCATGCCAAGGGATCTCACCGGTTCCCGTAAATGGGTAAGAAAACTTAGCCATCCTAAGCCAAAGAACCAGAGAGCCAAGGAATTTAATTAACCAGGAGGTGGATTGTTTAAAGGTGGGTACAGAGCATGCCTAAGGATTAGGACCTAATCCCATACATGGGTAGGTCGACTTAACCACCCAAAGGAAGATAACCAGAGATACAATGTCCCGAAGGCAGAAGCCCATACAACTAAAGCCCGAAGGCCGAAAGCCAAAATTCCCGTAACCAAAACCCAAAAGCCGGAAATCTAGATAACCATATCCATGAGCCGAATGACCAAAACGCCAAAATACTAAACCCAGAAAACCAAAATGCCAAAAACTAAGTGTGAAGAAACCAAAGTACAAAGTGCAAAAGCCGAAGAGCCAAAGAGCAAGAAAAAAGGAAACCAAACAACCAAAAATCAGAGTCCAAAAGCCACAAATCCGGAGAATCCAAAGAAAATCAAGTCAATCGATGATCAATCCACCTAAGCTACGTCCTGGCTTGTTCCTATTTCGAATCGGAGTAGGCAGTTGTTCCTGTTTAGGTGTCACAGCCCGATTCATAACATATTACACCAGCTCGCCACATTTGGCGCATTCCTTAATCATATCCTGAAGATTCCTTCAATCGTTTGTATCATAGCCGCCAAGCTCATGAAACAAGCAATGTCTAGCATAATTCTTTTCTTTTGAGTTTGCTCTATCACGGGAGGCTTTCTGAATGGAGCTACCATGTATGAAGGAAAATTAAGTTCTTCCCATTGCATATTTTGAATGTTCTCGGAAGAAGACATTCCTTTACAAGAGTCGAACGGTCCTCCGCCCTTAACTAAATTAACCTCGAGAGTTTTCTTGTCGGTTCCCTCACCATCCTCCCGCAGAAATCTATATGCCTTAAAGTAAAACTCACCAAGTCCCTTGGGAATCTCGTTATAGTGAGATCTTGAAATCCGTTTTATCCAAAATTACAAAACAACAACCATAAGAACCATGGATGGATTCGATCGATCGACTGACGCCACTGCTGCATTAAATCTTTTCAAAAAATTCTGTAAAGTTTACCTAGTTGATTGTTGTAAGAGTCATCATGCTCTTGGGTCGAGAAATATGGATCCTGAATTATTCATTGAATTTTCTAACTAACATATTCCAGATATTGCTGGTTTATTTTCCAACTTTTTGAACCATATGACAGTGATATCCATAAGGTAAAAAAGGAAACACTTTGCCATAACGTTATACAACGTCGAAAACACTTCGTGTGGTGCATATTACAGATCAAGTGAACAGTAGGATCCTTCCTTCCATCAAAAGCCTCTAACACTGACAATTTGAAGTCCGGTGGATTCTGAGAATTCTTAATAGCCAAAGTGAACGAACTACAAGTAATACAATCCAAATCCAAATGAGATTCTCCCCTTGAGTAAAACGTCGAATCACATTTGCAATTTGATTATCATTTCCAAGCAATTGCCTAAGATCTTCCAAACCAGCACCGGTGCCCCTAGTGTTTAATCCAACCTAAACTATTTGTTGGTTTGCCACCTGAACATTAGCCTCAATCCTAACTTGAGGAGCTGTCGCGAGAGCAAACTTGACTTATGGAACCATGGGAGTTCCTGTATCCAAAATCTCGTGCATCTGCGCTTAAACCACATTACCAACTCCAGAACTCAAAATTTGACCAATCAAGGCCTCTTGGGCCATACTTCCATCGGGATTAGGGATGTTGTCTTCAAGTCCAGCTGAACTGGTACCCATCTTGGGATTGGTATCGACCCGGGGTTGACTTATTTCCCCCGAGTCCCTAGCCAAACCTTGAGGAACACTAACATTTATTGGCACAATATTTCCTAGGCCTGACGGCCTTTCGAAACCATCGATTCTAGCCAGAAGAGCATTCGTAGTCGCTTCCTACCTTTTGAAAATCTCTTCTAGTCTTTCCAACCACGAAGTCAAATCTCAATCAAATTTTCAACCACAAAATTCACATCTTCTCGAATCAGATGGTTTGAGGGATTTTCATAGAGGAAACATCATGAGTTTCCTCTATTCCTGCTCCTTCAGAGCGAGCCAAAGGAATCTACTTTCTTTTTACCATTCTTAAAATTTCGAGAAATTCAAATCCTTAGCAATCCAAAGTAGTGTTAGCCCCTTCTTGGAACGCCATAATGTTGACATGAGAAATTAGTCCTCTCACGCCAACATCCAAGTGTAATGACTTATGTAGTAAATCCAGATGCAGAGTGCAGCCAACACCCATAAGAATGATGATACGATATTGTGATGTGTCACTAACCAGTAGGAGACTAATGCAGCAAGTCCTAGGACGCACATATGGCTGTTAAAACCATTGCAAGGAATAAAAGAATTTTACAAATGGACAGTAATAGTATTATATCTTTTATTAAAAGTTTATTAGAAAATAAGTACTAGTAGCTATCATTTTTTTGTTACAATCAGCTAGTCGAATGTGCCTATAAAAATGAGTGGAATGAAATGTATTGAGCATGATGAAAAATATTTTTCTTTTGCCATTTATTTTTCTCTTCTTCTTGTTTCTTCTTCAATCTTCTCTGCTCCTCTTCTAAAAAATTTACTATCTTATTCAAGCCTATAAAATGGCCAAACAAAAATAGTAGTTATTTTTTGTTTTTATTCTTAACATCTTCACTAAAAGACATTTCCACCCTCACTCTATGAATTTTGTTTCGATACTTAAGGTTGATGTACTAATGATGCTGTTTTTGTTAATGTAGTTTATTGACAACATATATTTGATACTTAATATTGAGATTTGACATGTCAGTACATCCGCATACAGTGAGAAAATCAGTCGTTAGTTGTTATATTTTAACAATAATTTGTTGATTGTCAAGAAAAGCAACAAGGCGTGTTATTTTTATTTCAAATTTTTGAAAGATAAAAAAGATAAGGATTTGACCAAAAAAAACAATGTTGGAAAACTAAACCAACTTTGCATGGTCCAAGGTCTATGAATGATGAAAAGTTATCTTATGAATTACGAAATATCGTACATCTAAAAAATAAATGTCATTTTTCTTTATTTTATAAGTGGCATTTGATTATGTCATATGTAATGAACGTTGTATATATCAGCAACTATTCTTTGTACTAAAGCATGGAAAAACTAAATCAAAAGTTTATCTAGCATTCAAAGTCTTTTCCTCTCCACTTTATTCTTAATTTTTTCGGATACAAACTCAAATTTCTATCAAACAGGTATTGGAGCCTGTTTTTATGGCAACTTCAAATAGTAAACCTGTTTTTGTTGTGCCCAAGTTCAATCGTGATAAGCTTGATTACTAGAGTTGCTTAATAAAATCATGTCTTGAGTCTTAAGACCTATGGGATGTTGTCGAAAATGGGCTAGAACAAGAAGCAAATGAAGCTCAATTATCAAAACCATAGAGAAACACTTTGAAAAAGAAAAACCAAAAAGAGAAGAAGCTCTCTTCCAAAAAAGTTGAATGATAGAGATTTCATTTTACAAAAGGAAAAGCAATGTAGAAAATTCTAAGGAAGCATGGGAAATGCTTGACACTACGTACTCAAGTCAAGATCAAGTGAAGAAAGTTCGTTCGCAAGCTTTAAGAGAGAATTTAAGAAGAATTTAAGAAACAGGAGATGAAAGACAATGAAATGACTACTGAATATTTTACAAGGGAAAATTCTCTTGCAAACTACATGGCATCTCATGGTGAAATATTGGAAACTCAAAAAATAATGAAAATGTCATTCGAAGCTTGCCAAATAAATTTGATCATATTGTGGTCACGACTGAAAAATCAAACAACCTATCATCTTTGTTTGTAGAAAGTCTACACGGAAACTTGGAGGATCATGAATTTTGACTTAATCAAAGAAGCACTCATGCTACTCTTTCCACTGAGCAAGCGTTGAAATCGCATGTTAAAAATGCAGGAGAGTAGTCCAACTCACAATATGGAAGATATCGAGGATGAGGAACAAAATGGAGATATGGTTCTCATGGAAGAGGAAAAGAAGCTCTAGTGCCAAAGAAAGAATATCGGAAGGGAAATTTCTATGGAACTCGATGTGGAAGAGATCGTGATTTCTTTAAGAAGTAAGAGAGATCATATTGAATGTTTTCACTATCACAAACTTGGACATGAAATTAGTAAATGTCAATCAAAACTTTTATGACTCATAAGAGAGTCTATTAATTGCTACTAATGTAGATGTTGATAATATCTGGTTTTTAAATAGCAGTGCAAGCAAACATATGACCAGAAACAAAAAAATTATCATCAAAGCTAGTTGAAGTTAATCATGGACAGGTGACAAACGGTGATGCTTGTTGAATATATTAATATGTTTTTTGTTTGATGATAACAAACATGTACATTTTTCTGTAAATGTAAGTACTATTCTATTTTGCACGAACAAAATATAAACACTTGCAAGAATTGAATATTTAAATTAAAATTGATTCGTTGAACAAATATTTTATTTGATCAAATATTTTTTATTACATTTTCAAATTGTATACATATTTGGTTCCACTCTATTACATTCACAGTCATACAACCATTTCCTCACTACATACACTCAATCACATTTGTACAGACACTGCCTCGCTACAAACACTCTCATATATAATTCATTCATACACTCAACTCATTTTTTTATTCTTGATCTTTAATGTATGCTCCAGTCGTCCGTCGAACCTATCAAGTTAGAATATCACAGTAAAATTGAAAAGAAACAATTTATTCATAATAATATAAAATTTGTTTTTAACTTTTTATTTGACTTAATTACTTAGGTTATTTCTCATTATTTTCGGTCAGGGTTAGATATATGTATATACATACTCGAATGGCATATAATAATTATAGTGATACACCTTTAGTGTTCAAACATGTGTGATTTTTCCTCTCGAACAACTGAAAAGGTCAGATTTGTTGATTAAACTCAGTGAAGTTTAACAGTCTACAATTAACTTTTGGCCTCGACAGAAACTTATATTCAAGTTTTCATGTCTTCCATAAAAAACTCAAAAATATATTCCAGAATTTAAATCAGCAATGCTCAAAGAAATGGTGTACAAGACTAAGTTCATGAAACTGGTTCAAAAAATACAAATGATTCAGTTTGGTGACAAAGCAAAATAGCATGAAAAAGGAGAAATGCAAATGCAACAATTTAACAACAAGCCCAAATTCAAATACATGTGCAACAGACCATGTACAAACAAGTGCATAAGGACGACACAATAGACCAATGAACAAGCCAATACTAGATGTGCACCAAGTTCAGGTGTAAGTACCATTAATGGCACAAGTGTACAACCATGACTCGGTAAATACATTACACATGAACAAGAAAAAGCTCAAGAAGACAGAGCAGTTCAACCTCAATACAGTTAGGTGTGTAACTTATGTGCACAAACAAGCTCAGGTGCAAGTCTCGACACAAAGAAAGAAAGTCCAAAGTCATGGCAGAATACAACATTGACAAAGAGCAAGTAGCATAGATTTCAGGTCACTGGCAACATGATCACAACAATGGGTAAATGTACTCAAGTTTTAGGTGCATGGAAAACCCAAACTCAACAAGCAAAAACATTGAAATGTAACAACATGCACAATAACAGTTCCAAGCACAAGCAAAGTGAACAGCAAAGACAAAGCATGGCACAACAATGGCCAGCATATCAAACAAGTATACAGGGCATAAGAATGCAGTTATACAATGGCAGCAATTGCATGCACATAACTACAAAATACCCAGTGCTATTGCATTTCAAGTTCAGGTCTATTGTTAATAAATTTAATCATATGCAAAGACCAAGTGTAGTAGTGACCAACAGATACTAGGCAGTGACAAGCAAACATACCAATCAACAAGAAAATCATATATAGCCTCTATTCTTATTAGTAATTGTGAGACCTAAATCTGTGCCTAACACCCAAATGCTATGTGAAAACCTCATAATCATAGATCAATGCAGAAAAAGCAGTAAAATAAGAGGAGACGCACAAGATTTTTATAGTGGTTCGGCTTAAACCAAGCCTACGTCCACTTTATAGTTTTTTAAATCCAAAGAAGCTACTACAATACAGTTTGCTTGCGGTTTATACACGAAATCCTCGTCTTATCAATGAAAAGAAGTGAGAAAAGTGGAGATTATACACAAAATCCTTGTGTTGTAATGTGGAATTTGGCTTCCTTACTGAGCAATGGCCTTGCGTGAAGTAATGGTGGAAGCTGTGATGAATTAGAGCCAAAAAGCCCCCTCAAAATGCCATATGATGGTGTATTTATAGGTGTAGAGGAACTTCTGGGTAGTTCGGATCGGGTGTGCCACGTGGCGAACACCCAGGCGATCTCGGAAGTTGTGGAAGAAGTCCCCTCTGTTCGTGTTTTTGCAAGTGGAGCCAGATCCATGAAAATAGGAGGCGGTTACTACTTAAGAAACGGTCAAAGTTAGTCTGTGCATGCAGAAACAGGTCCAATCGGTTCGGATCGGATCCAAACCGAACTGGTTCTTCGAGCTGAGTGTATGTGTGCACTTCTGTGCAGAATACTTTAGGTTGTTTGGGTCTTCTGTACTCCGATCCAAAGAGGTTATGTTACTTCCAAAATCCAAGTTTCTAGTTCTGCATGCGTTCGCGGAAACGAGCATAACTTCCAAACCGTAAGTCCGTTTTACCCAAATGAAAGCTCCACTTGAAGCTGATTCAGAGGGCTACAAGAATTACAGAGCTTTGCTCTGTAATTGATGTTTTCGAGCCCAAAAGAGGTCGTTTGCTAGGACTTTCAGGCTATTCTATGTTTGTGATGCGACTTCCACCAAATCGCTTCCTGTCTTCTAACGGTGTTCCCATACTTGAGCATATTGTCAAAATTAAATTTCATGTGTGACGGCTTTGACCAAAAAGCAGGTCAACATTTTGCCCCTCAGAACATATCTTGCTGAATGAAGGAAGATGTGTTCTGGATAATCCAAGAAATCCAAGGCCACGCCGGGCCAGCCAGCTGCAAGTATAATCCATACTGCAAAGAAAAGAGAGCAAACAGGATTGTCAAAACTTGAAAAAATTGATTACACTTTCGAGCATAGACCATACTTGGGCGTCCGATTGAGCATAAACCATACTCGAGGGGCGTTCGAATCATCCTGCCAAAACCTGGAGAGGGTCCTAACCTTCAAAGTATAAGCCATACGAGGAAGTTCAAACTGAGCATAAGCCATACTCGAGTTTAATTGAGTTCCTTTACCAGATCTTAACAAGACCATTCGCCGTTCCTGAGTATAATCCATACTTAGAAATTCAGTGGAGTACAATCCATACTCATACAGAGATGGAGCTATACTCGCCAAAGACTGACAAGATAGTCTGTCCCTAGGCACAATACGTACCTAGGGTTTCGAGATAAGTATAAGCCATACTTTAATTAAGATTAAGGATCCTGCTACAACCTGACAAGATACTTAAATTTGCCAAACATAATCCATGCTCGGAAAGTCCTTCCTTATTCAATTCAAAGTACAAAACCAAAGCAAATCCTGATTGGTTTGTCATTGAGTCCAGAGCAAATTCTGGAGCTAAATCCTAACCCCGAACGTGTGTACTCCGATTTAGCCAATTGGAAAACCTAAAGAAAGCAAAGAGACATATCTTAAATCCTAAGAAATGCAGAAAATGCAATGCAATCCAATCCAGATCAGTTAATGATGATCCCATGAGAGCTCAATCCAAGGTCATTCCCTCTCCGGGGAGCAGATGGTGGCAGCGCCGGTGCAGGCGCTGTTGGTTGTTTCACATACTCAGGTAGCTCTCCACGTCTAACTCGTTCCTCAATCAGATCAAGAAGATGTCTGCAGTCATTCGTGTCATAACCGTCCATATCATGGAATATGCAATGCTTTCCAGAATCGTGCTCTCTTTGTGACGACTCCCTCCTGGGAGGCTTTGGATAGGAGATGGCATCATTTGTGTCCACATATATGTCAGTCAGAGTTGAATTGAGTTCAGTGTACTTTTTATATCCGGGCCCTCTACGAGGCTGAGTGTTGCGCTCATTCTTGACAGCAGCTTTTCCCTTGCCTTTTCCAAAATTAGACTGTTAGCCAACTTTGTGAGTTAGGCTACACAAAGTTAAGATATCAAATATTGAAGAACACTTATTCCTAGAACAAGCCGGACCGGATCGGATTTTCATCGCCAAGTCAGAATAGAGTGGAACGGAAAGAAGAGAAGCCTCGCCAAGATCGGATCGGTTCGGAATGAGTTGATCCGATCCCATTCTCTCTTATACAGCCGATCCAAACCCATGCACTCAGAACTGCAACTATCACACCCATGTTCCCTTAAAGTTCGGAGCAGTTAGAAGGCCACGTTCCCACGTTCATCCACTAACTCAATGTGCTGGCACCATCTTGTGATATCTGAACCCGCAAGTGTTGGAATGGAGGCCACGTGGATCCGAACCGGAGCCATCCCAGGAGCATTTTCACCTATAAATACACCATCAAGAGACATTTGGAAGGATCTTTTGGCATTTTCAGAAATCAAACTCCTTTACTATCTGAATTTCATCAACTTATACAGATTATAATCATCTTTTGAATCATATTGTGAAGGAAATTGAGTGAATCAATGTATTAGATAAGTGAGAATTGAGTGAAAATCGTTGTTGTGCCCGCATTCAAGACATCAATCCAAAGAGAAGAAAGCGGACGTAGGCTATTTAACGCCGAACCACTATAAATTGTGTGTTTTCGTCGTTTTTGATTTCATTTCAATAAAATTATTATTAGTTTGGGTGTTAGAGCCAATTTTGGATCTAACATTTTGGTGTTTTCACCGAGAAATATTTGAATTATTTGCTTTTTGGGATTATCATTCTACTATTTGGACCTTCAAAGTTCAAAGAAGTTAATCCTCCGTTTTTTTAACATTTTGTACCTTTTGGTGAACCATTGAAGAATTGAACACTATGGCCAAAATGAAAGGAAAAGAAGTGCAAGGCGCTAGGGAGAACGATGCTAGAGAGAATCAATAAGCCTTGGTATTGACGAGGTCGCGTGGACAAGACTCGGGAGCAGGCCGCTCCGGTCAGGAAGGTCCGATCCGAGCAGGTGACTCCGATCTGAGCCGATTAGAAGACGTTGAGGTCACTCGCTCCCCCCATCCGAACCTGTTCGGTCCTACTACCTTGCTCTGATCCGATCCGATCCGAACCAGAATGAAGCTGGAACTTCTACTCGAGCTCCCTCCAATGCTCCGATTCTAGCCGCTATGACCAATGATCAGCTTGACCTGTCTGCACCCGTCACCCAAGGAGATTTTTCACGCTTTCTTGACATGCTCCAGAGTACTAAGGAGGCATTGGAAGCCCATAAGCGTGACAATCTTCGCATGCAAGAAAACATGATCACTATGAGTAGGGAACTCCAGGAGCTCCGGAGGCAAAAGAAACCTTCCCCAACACGCCGCCTTGCTGTAGACAATTCATCTTCTTTAGATCAGGGACGTCCTCTTGAAAGAAGACCGCTAGAGCGACCTCAGAATCTTGATCAGCTAACTTTTGGATATTTAGGATCCCGCGAAGACTGTGCTCGTGTGTTAGGGCCTGATGACCCAAGCTTGAAAGAGCCTATGTTGTTGCCCATGCGTTGATCCCACGTTCTACCCAGTGATCCTAACATTACTAATCCTACGCAACAATAACTTCTTCAGCCCCTCCCTCCTGAGATCGACCGGAAGCATAGGGAGCAACGTAAAGCAGTCGCCGCTAGAAACAGTAGGTTATCCCCTAATCAGGAGCCCAGGGTTAATCCGAATATCAGACCTAGAGAACCGGTGCAGACATTAACAAATGTCGATGTATGGGCGATGGTGCGTCAGATTATGTCCGAAAGCCGGCGGTACACTAATGAGGACTGGGGTATTGAGCGAAGTCATACCCCTTTCATAGATGATATATTGGATTTCCAGTTCCCTCAGCGGTTAAACTTTCCTCAGATGGATCAGTATTCAGGAAGAACGGAGCCAGGGCAACATCTGATGAGGTATGCCGAGCAGCTCCAGATGCTGTAAAATGCAAAGCCTTTGCGATTTATCTTGAAGACGTGGTGTTAATGTGGTTCACCCGACTCCCTCCCCGGTCGATATCAAATTTCACAGAATTGAGTGAGCGCTTTATGAACCAGTTTCGACTTCACGCCCGAAAGTCCAAGAGCATCATAGAGTTGTCACGGATTAAACAGGCCCTAGGAGAATCTTTGAAGTCATATTTAGAATGCTTCTACCTGGCCATCACCGAAGTCAGTGACCCTCATGAGCCCACTATTATGATGGCCTTGATAGAAGGGGTTGACCCTGACATAGAATTCGGGGATTACTTGTTTGGAAAACAGCTTCCTACTAGAGAATTGTTCTATGAAAAACTAATATTGTCTTAAGGCGAGAAGAAGCTCATGTAAATAGGAAGAGAAAGTCCGAAGGGGCCTCGAGGGAAGGTGTCCAAAGTAATGTTGCTGTGAAACAATCTGGTGACAGTTCAGGAAGGTTGAAGTAAATGTTGGCAACCAGAGCGGAGGTAATAGCAACAGGAATGGGAACGGAAATAGAAGGAACATGAACCGAGGGAATAACTCTAGTAAAAGACCCAGATTCCAGACTTTTGAAAACTATACGCCGTTAAGTGATACGTTGGAGAATATTTACTTGGATACGTATAGCATATTGCAGTACAAAAAACCACTACCCAGAGACTCCACTGAAAAAGAGATCGCAACGTGAAAGTTTTGTTTGTTCCATGGAACCCATGGTCATTCCACCAACGAATGCCGTCATTTGAGAGACATAGTTGAAAGATTGTTGCGGCAAGGGAAGTTAGATGAGTACAAGGTTTCCGCAAGGGATAGGGGCAAGGGGGACAAGCCCCGGACCAAAACCAGCCTACTTCAAAACCCACAACCCAGCAGAAAGGTAAGGGGATCGTTATCAATACCATTGTAGGCGGACCCACGTAGCTAGTTGTAGTTTCAAAGCGATGGATCAGTACGTCAACGCCGCCAAGCATTTTGAGGTAGGAGAATGCAAAGACATCACTCCAGTAAAACAACAAAAGATGATGTCAGGCGACGTCATATTCCGTAGTAAAGATGATTCCGGAGTTCAATCCCCAACTGAAGATCCACTGGTAATTACCATGACCATCGGCCCTGCTTTAGTCCGTAAAGTATTGGTGGATAACGGGAGCTCGGTCAATATCCTCTTCAAGAAAGCTTTCGAACAAATGAGACTTGAAGCAAAAGATCTGAAGCCATGTGAAGGATGGATACACGGCTTCAATGGGGCGTCGACGGCTCCGATGGGCAACATAGAATTACCAGTGACACTAGGGCAGGGAGATCGCCAGAGAGTGAGGATCCTGCCGCTTGTAGTTTTGGATGTAGAGTCAACCTACAATGCCTTCCTAGGCCGACCGGCCCTTGCCGAGTTTAGGGCATGTATTGCACCATGGTGCTTGCTGCTTAAATTCTCGACCGACGCAGGAATTGGGGTGATGAGAGGCGACCAAGCTATGGGACGAGCTTGTTATACGACGGAGTTGAAGATGCTAATGAAGGGGTTGAATATAGAAACTAAGGATGATTCTCCCCCTCCGAAGGAGAACTCAGCAGAGCAATTAAGGGGTCCAGCCCCAAGAGAGTCTCCCTTAGATGTGCTCGAGGATATAGATCCCAGAGAGGATAAAGAACCTGAGGATAGGAAGGTGACTCCCAACGAGATAACAGTAGATATACCTATTGATGAGACAGATTCGACAAAAGTACTAAAGATCGGTTCGCAACTAGATCCAGATCGAGTGAAAGAGTTGGCTGATTTTTTAAGGGCAAGTCTGGATGTGTTTGCCTGGACTCATGCTGACATGTATGGGATTTCGCCTGCCATTATGAGCCACTCTTTATGTATTTATCCAAAGCACCCACCAGTCAAACAGAAAAGACGGATGTTAGGCCTAGAGCAGTCAACAGCTTTGAAAGAAGAGGTAGAGAAATTAAAAGATAATGGATTCATTAAGGATTCGAAATATCCCAACCGGATATCAAATCCTGTCCTGGTCAAAAAGTCTAACGGGAAGTGGCGTACATGTATCTACTTCTCTAATTTGAACAAGGCCTACCCGTAGGATAGCTTTCCTCTTCCCAGAATTGATTAGCTAGTAGATTCGACGGCTGGGCATGAGCTTTTATCCTTTATGGATGCCTATTCTGGGTACAATCAAATTCCATGCACATACTAGATCAGAAGAATACAAGTTTCATCACAGACTTGGGGTTATATTGTTATGTGGTAATGCCATTTGGGTTAAAGAATGCAGGGGCCACGTACCAGCGCTTGGTCAACCGCATGTTCTATAATCAAATCGGGAAAACCATGGAGGTTTACGTGGATGACATGCTTGTGAAGTCTAAACAATCTTCCGACCATATAAGGGACTTAGCTGAAATGTTTGATATTCTTTGAAGATATGGAATGAAGTTAAACTCCCTGAAATGCTCATTTAGGGTCGCATCTAGAAAATTCCTTGGGTTTATCATGAGTTCTCGAGGAATTGAGATAAATCCTAGTCAAATAGCAGCAATAAGGGATATTGAAGAACCACAAAGATCAAAGATGTTCAAAGCTTAGCCGGAAAAGTTGCTGCATTGAGCAGGTTTATCTCCAAAGCTACAGATAAGTGTGTACCTTTCTTCGATCTAATAAAACGAGGAAAGCGAAATTTTGAGTGGACCCCTGACTATGTGGAGGCGTTCCAGAATTTATTATACTTATTAGAAAAGACTCCAATATTATCAAAAACCGTGGAACATGAGGATTTGTTTGTCTACCTAGCGGTATCATCTCACGCTGTCAGTACAACATTGGTACGTGAAGAGGATAAAGTCCAGAAGCCTGTATACTACGTGAGCAAAATGCTAGCCGCTGCAGAACGTAATTATCCGAAGATAGAAAAACTTGCTTATAGCCTCCTGATTGCTTCCCGTAAACTTCGTCATTACTTTCAGGCTCATCCGATAGTTGTATACACCGATCAACCTTTAAGACAAGTGTTGCAAAAACCCGAAGCATTGGGGCGGTTACTTAAATGGAACATCGAGCAGAGTCAATTTGATTTAAATTTTCAACCGCGGAAATCAATAAAAGGCAGGCATTGGCCGACTTTATAGTTGAATTCACAATTCCCGAAGAGGAAATGGTGGGTGACAAGGTAGTTAATTTGGACCAAGAGTTAGAGCTTAGTCCGTGAAAGCTATATACGGACGGAGCCAAAAATGATCGAAGGTCCGACGCCGGGGTTATTTTAGTAACTCCTGAAGGACGATCTATTTACCATGCATTGCGATTAGAGTTTACTGCTACCAATAATGATTCCGAGTATGAAGCCTTGATTGCCAGGATGAAACTCGCCAAATAACTGGGAGTGAAGACACTGGATATATGTTGCGATTCCAAGATAGTTGTATGCCAAGTCTGGGAGGAATTTATTGCTAAAGGACCTCGACTCGTTACTTATCTCAAAAAGGTAATGGAGTTGCTAGGAAGTTTGGAGCATTACAACATAATGCATATTCCAAGAATGGAAAATCAGAAAGCAGATCGGCTGGCAAAGCTAGCAAGTTCTGACAATCCCAAAGAAACTGAAATGGTTCCGATAGAGGTTTTGGAATCACCAAGTTTCGACCTAATGGAAATGGAACTAGCATTGGAAGTCGACCCAGAGATAGAATCATGGATGACACCAATCAAGAATTTTCTCATGAATGGAACCCTCCCATTGAAGAAGAGCGAAAGACGAGCTGTAAGACGCAAGGCTGCAAGATACGTTTTACAGGACGACGTACTTTATCGCCAAGGGTTTCCAATGCCCTACTACAGTGTATCGCACACGATGACATCAAACGTGTACTGCAAGAAGTACATGAAGGTGAGTGTGGGGACCACACCGGGGGCCAAACCCTAGCAAAGAAAGTATTACGATATGAATATTTCTGGCCTACCGTGAATAAATACGCGGCTGATTATTCACGACGCTGCGACAGATGTCAAAGATTTGCCAAGATTCCCAGAACGCCTCCGACTCAGCTCAATTCGATGGTAAGCCCATGGCCATTTGCCATGTGGGGGATTGATATTATTGGAGTGTTACCTGTTGCCAGAGGAGGAGCTAAGTACGCAATCATCGCCGTGGACTATTTCACGAAATGGGTGGAAGCTGAACCTTTAACAACGATCACAGCAAGAAAGGTGATCAGTTTTGTGGTCAGAAACATTATCTGTCGATTTGGGATACCGAAGACCATCATAACTGATAATGGGACACAGTTTGACATCGTCGAATTCAGAAACTTCTGCCAGAAGTACAAGATTGATAAACGGTACACTGCTGTAGCTCACCCGCAGTCAAATGGCCAGGTCGAAGTAATAAACAAGGTCATTAAATCTATTCTCAAGAAGATGTTGGAGCGGGACAAAACCAAATGGGTAGATGATTTGCCACTAGCTTTGTGGGCCTACATGACAACCTTTAAGACGGCCACTGGCCATACTCCCTATTCACTTTCCTTTGGGTCAGAATCAGTACTCCCGGTAGAATTGAAAGTCCCTTCTCATCGAATCGCGTACTATGACCCGATGACAAATAGAACACTCCTCCTAAAGTCTCTTGATATGGTTGAAGAAAAAAGAGACGAAGCAGACTTGCGTGCCTCAAGACATCGACATCAAGTAGCACGTTATTATGAATGGAAAGTTCGCTTCAAAACCTTTGAACCAGGAGACTTAGTACTGAAGCGAGTCTTCCCGCCTTCAACCCAATTGGGTCCAAAATGGGAAGGTCCATACACTATCCAACGGAAGCTTGGTACAGGAGCGTTCAAGCTAACGACCGTGGACGGTGAACAGATTACCAAAGCTTGGAACGCTCAGCACTTACGGCAATATCTGAGCTAAATATGAAATGTCTTCCTTTTTGTTTTTATAAACTGTGTAAAAAGGCACGACTTGCCTTAAAAAGTTTTTTATATGAACAAAGGATTATGAAGTGGATGTAGGCTACGACTTAGCTGAACCACTATAAAAATATCATGTGTCATTTATTTTCCTGCATTATTTATGTCTTTAACCATTATTCTGTCATGACAATGAAACACAAAACACAAAATTAAATTTCAAAAATTGGAGACAACCCATGTGCAGGAGCAAACAAAATGACCGTTTGCATGATAAGATGCAAAAAATGGGAAGACGACATTCCTAACTCTAACTCTCATGAAATGAGAGAGAGTATAAAGGACGGGAAGACGACGTCCCTTGAGGCGTGAAGGTGCACCCTGATAAGAGACCGCCTCAGTAATACTCTAACCTAGTTATGAGACAGGAGAGTATAAAGATGCTAAAAAGAATAAGCATCAATGACGAAAGGAATATGGCCCCGTCAGAGAATCGGGGACAGCTGAATTTTGAATTTAATTGACCTAGAATAAGTCTTAATCAGTTATCCAAGATTGATTGGGGGCATATATATGTACACATGTTCCCCTTAATAACGACTTTACTATATAACTGTGATTTGACATGTTGTTCGTTTGCATTTTTATCTAAATGTTAAAATTTACAGATATCAGATATTGCAGGGAACAAACCACTTTATTCACAAATATGTGAGTTTATATAGGAAGACTAAGCAAGACGCGAGGGCCGCACTCACTATAATAGTAGCAAACCAGTGGAATATCAAAATAAAATAAAATAAAGCACATTATCACTTGGGATTTGGAGCAGACTTGGATTTTTTGGCAGCCTTAAGAGCATTTCTAGCTTCTTTTTCAGCATCAGACATGAGACGCTTTGGCCTTTTCTTCTCTGTAGTTGAAGTACCAGAATCGGTAGATTTCATCCCAGGAGTCGGAACACTGGAATTAAGAGAAGATTTTTTAGCAAGCTCTTCTGTAATTGACCTAGTTGAAAGCTTAACAACTAACCTCAATCCAGGATCCACCACTACAAGGGGCTTAAGGCTTTTGGGGTTTAAGTCCTCGACTTTTAGCTGCATGCGCTTGTCTTGTTCGGCTTTCATTTCAGCCAAAGTCACGTCATCAGCACTTTTCGAATCCCCAATTATAGCAACATCAGGATCTTCTTCATGCCTCTCATTACCATCGTCGTCTTTCAAGGCATCTATCATTTCTACATCATGAGAAGTGTTGGCCTTAGACGGTTCAGCTCCCCCTCCGGATTCGATGATGGTAGCCTTATCCTGTCCTCTCTAAGCCTTTTCCACGGATTCTTCCCCAATGGGGGATCCCCGAGGCTCGTTAGTCTTCTTGGCTGGTTCAGCACCTACAAAATGAGAAGCAACAGTTATCAACTCAGGAGAAAATAAAGGATCCTCGATCGATTGCCCAATGACGTGATGAAAGGTGGAGGCGGCCTTGACAAATTGAGGTGAAAAGGTAGAAATACCTTCTGATGATTTCTCAATTAGGGCGGCTACCGTCTCTGACATTGATTCGGGTATAGGAGATAAAAGAGACGCTTTAGGAATTCTCGGATTCTCGGGATCATATCCCTCAACTCCAGTAGTTTTGGGGGTAGCAGAAGAAGAACCAGCTTCAAGGATATTCTTTTGTTTAGCCAGGCGTTTCTCCTCCTCCATGGCAGTAGCAACGAGGCGACGCCCCTCAGCCAGGCGTGCCAGTTCATCATCTCTCAGATACTTCTCCATAAGTTTGTCTTCATCAACGAAGTCTACCTTAAGTTACTCTTTCCCCCATTCGATGATTTGACTCCATACATGAACTAAGTTAGTCAGATAGTCTTCAATCCAAGAGATGTTTCGACAACGAATTATGTGTGCAAAGAATTCAATCATTAGTTTGCCAAAACCGTGCAATTCTTCCTGAGGCTCTAATAGCTGTTTATGGGTTTCTTCAGCAAACTTAATGGTGTTATCCACATTCCCTTCAGCTAGGGCAGCCCTAGTCTCGGCGTCCATTAACTTGGACTCCAAGTCAGCATTTCGTTTCTCCAGCTCAGAATTTTTCCTCGCTAACTCGGCCTTTTCTTGCTCAAGAGTATTATAAGCCAGTTGCATTTTGACACTCTCTGAATTAGCGTTTTCCGCTTGTTTCTTCAACTCCAAACGTTCTTGACTATGAGATTCCAGCAAGTCATGATAACGTTTTTGTAATTCCTCAAATTGTTGTTTGAATTTGTTGGTATCTCGTTGAGCAATGACGAGTTGAGCCTGTGTATCTTCTATGTCCAACTCAAAATTTTTCAAAGCATTCTCATCGGAATCCGTAGCCTTCTTCATTGAATCAACGTCTGTAATTAAGGCCCGAATGATTCTGGAGAGATTGCGTAAATACTTTTACATCTCTGAGTATTGTTTCTCAACTGCGTCAATCTTTGCTTTAGCCTTATCTTCCCACTTTGAAGAAATAGGCTCAAGTACGGGTAAGAAAGTTAGATTCTCAAAGTAGTGATCTGGGAACTGCTTCTCCAATTATGCCAGCTTAATTTTGGAATCAACATCTAGTGGTGGGGGCTTTCAATATGATAGTTCAATGTGTTTCCGCTTAGCAGGGACGATGGCTGCATCACCTTTTCCAGATCGCTTCTCAGAAACTTTGTGTTTGTTTCGTGAATCGATATGTTTTGGTGGACTTTTTTCTCGGTTATATTTGTCTTGAGGGGAAGTTTGATCTTTGGATTGTGATGTGTCTTCTCCATGACGACTCTGGTGGCTCTTATACCCGTCTGGATACGACCGGACAGGGGAACGAGAGCGTGAGGTGTGTAGTCGATAAGAATCATGAGGCCTTCTGTCATCTCTGCCCCGGCTCTCACAGCGATCATGCTCGATGTTGGAAGGAGGTATAGACATGCTACGGCGCATTTTTCTGACATCATAGTAAGGACAAGACATTGTACCTGCACAACAATATAAGTGGAATTCAAAATCAATGCTCACATAAGACATGAGTGCTGTGACGTGCGATGCTAATGTCTTATGTGCATCCTAAGTGGTTTTCCCCCCAACAAACCCGAGTCTGAAGCCAGACTAGCATGAGCGGGATCTTTGGCCTTCACGGGAGTAGTCTCCTCTGAAGTAGTGAAAGTTAAAGGATTCGTGCCAAAGTTGTCTGAAGTATAGATGGTTTCAGGCAGGGGAGGATTTCGTAAACCCTTAAATGTGGAATCGTTGGTAGTAGGAGCATCTCCTTGGGAAGCATCTGTTAGCAGCTCTTTAGGGGACGTTGACTTCTCAGGAGAAATAGCGTCGTCAGGAACGGTATACCCTTATTTGTGCTTTTCAGCTATGTTGGCTAAATCATCGTCCTGAGTTGAAGATGGAGAAGTTGAAGTATGAAGAGGTATTGTTGGACCTTTCGAGCCCTCACACGTCTCAGGAATAATGTCTACCGGGGATATGTACACATATGGACCCGTCCCATGACCTATACTACGGGTAATAGATAGTAACCCGTGATGATGGAGATACTCATCCTTAAGAACTTCGTCGATGGTTAAGAACTTTTGATCGCCATTGAGAAGCCGATGCAAACGATCAAAGTACAATTGATCCGATATTTGCTTTGGGTTATCAACTGCGAATGAAAAAGAAAGCATGTTAATGTGTTGACATGAGCATTTAAAATAGAGATCTAGAAGGCGGTGCTTTACTTGATTTGGTCCATCTCCTGGCGCACCCCGGCTACTGTCTGATATAAAACCATTCAAGCTTAGAATCGCCAGCCTTGCTGCTAAATGGAACAATAATAATTTTCCTTTTCAGGGATGATTCAAAATATGAGAAGGAGGGAGTCTCTTGAGTCCGATGCTTGAAATTATAAAAAAAGTGGACATCATTGAAGGTAGGCTCTATACCTAAAACCTCTTTGTATGCTATATACAAGGTGTATAAATAAGCATAAGAGTTGGGATGTAATTGCATGGGGACAATCCGCATCTGTCTCAGAAAATTGATAACAAAAGGCGGAAACGGTGGAATAGCCCCAACCAGACACATCAATCGGGTAACTGCCATAAATCCTTCCGGTGGATTGTGGGCGCGATCTGTTTTCGACGGCACCAGGGTATCTCTTTTTAATATTCCTTGCTTTAGACATATTCGGACAAGTCTATCATCATCGATCGTCGACTCAACAGAATCTTTGGGTAACTCCAACATACTGGCAGTTTCAAACTCATCGGGAGCCCGATCATCTTCTACCCCTCCTTCCTCTTCATCACCAAGATAAACTTCACTATCAGAAGGTATTTCACTATTGTGTGCTTCCACTGCATAATCTGGGCCCTCATCATCCCATTCAAGGTCTGAGGGAGAGGATATGTCATCAAGAGTGAGTTTCTCAGAAGTTTCTACAACTTCTCTCCTTTCTGCTAACCTAGATGAACGTCTCTCGGCCATGATCGCTAAACTAATGAAGAAGAAATAACATAAGTTAGAGTAAAATAGCCCGTATCCCCCCCCCCCCGTGTACGTGTGTGAACTAAAGTGTGTGCAATGTGTGCAAAGGATGCAAAGTAAACACATGAGAGCATAATGCAAAAGTTTGACGAAGTAATAATATGTTCACAATAGTCTTAAATGTTCGCTCATGTTTATAAGGCACTATCCTAACTGTTCATTAAGTTGTAGATCACGGAAAGCAACGGCCGAGGCAGTTGAACAGATTTTTTGTGCATTAAGTTAGATGAGTTTGGTTCGGTTTGGGTGTTTATTTTGGGATCGGATCGGGGGAAAAATCACATTTCGGTTTGAAGCAAAAGTTAACGCCCTATATGCAAATCGGGTTGGGTCGGGAATGAATATTCTAAGTGGTCCGGATCGGCTTGGGTGACCATGCTTTTCTCTCTTTGCTTTTCATTCCGACCCGACCCAATTGAGTAAGCCTTGTTTTCCTTTTACCCTTCACTTTTCAATCCGATCCAGTTAGATGAAACCCCTATCCTCTTCACTCCTATATCTTTTCACCCGAGCCAATCCCAAATCCTCCTCTTTTCTTCTTCTTCTCCATCCTTCCTCTTCCTCAGCCAACACCGAACCCAACTTTGTGCCAAGAACCAAATCAAAACCGAGTGTTCGTACGTTGGCTTGGCAAGTATTAGGCTCTGGTCTCCTCTGTAACTGCCTCGAGATGGTGACAAGGCCATCGACGACGATGGCGTTGGGAGGAGGTCATGACGTCAAGGTCAAACAAAAACCATACCCAAATCATCCAAATTTACCACAAATCCTAACTGAAAATAGCTATTACGAAGTTAATTGAGGTTATAAACCTACCTATTTTTTTGATTCAAAGATTAGCGTGAAAATTCTCTAAGTTTTTGAGAACTAGGATTTTGGTGTAAAACTTAGAAGATGAGAATGATAAAAGGAAGGGAGGTAGAAGAAGAAGAGCAACAGATTTATATAGGCTCGAGATGGCTCTTTATATTCCCAGCCCTTTAATTCCGCTCGGACCGGTGTGAAAGCCCATCTATACATTAGGCCCATTGAACCAGTGGTAGGGGGACGGAAAAGAACCCATTTGGATTGGAGACTAAGCCCGAAGGGAATCATACACATTGACATAGCATATGAATTGAATTCAAAGAAAAACAAAGAAAAAAGCTTACCTGGAGGAATTGCTGAACATCAAAAAGAGTTCCTAGAATTGTTTAAAACAAAAGAAGGTATTTCATACGTTTTATGGTGTATATATAAGCAACAAGAGACATGACTTTATGAAGCCACACGTCCCTACAAACGAATGGAAGCGACTATTCAACAGTTCAAGTTCAGAAACTGATGGACAGATAACCTCAAAGCACACTCCATCTTCAATAGAAGCGTCCATTGAGGGGGCAAAATGTTATCCTACTTTGCGAGTTAGGCTACACAAAGTTAAGATATCAAATATTGAAGAACACTTATTCCTAAAACTAGCCGGACCGGATCAGATTTTCATTGCCAAGTCAGAACAGAGTGGAACGGAAATAAGAGAAGCCTCGCCAAGATCGGATTGGTTCGGAATGAGTCGATCCGATCCCATTCTCTCTTATACAGCCGATCCAGACCCATGCACTTAGAACTGCAACTATCACACCCACGTTCTGTTAAAGTTCGGAGCGGTTAGAAGGCCATGTTCCCACGTTCATCCACTAGCTCAATGTGCTGGCACCATCTTGTGATATCCGAATCCGCAAGTGTTGGAAAAGGGGCCACATGGATCCGAACCAGAGCCATCCCAGGAGCGTTTTTTCACCTATAAATACACCATCAAGAGACATTTGGAAGGATCTTTTGGCATTTTCAGAACTCAAACTCCTTTACTATCCGAAATTCATCAACTTATTCAGATTACAATCATCTTTTGAACCATATTGTGAAGGAAATTGAGTGAATCAATGGATTAGATAAGTGAGAATTGAGTGAAAATCGTTGTTGTACCCGCATTCAAGACATTAATCCAAAGAGAAGAAAGTGGACGTAGGCTATTTAACGCCGAACCACTATAAATTGTGTGTTTTCATCGTTTTTGATTTCATTTCAATAGAATTATTATTAGTTTGAGTGCTAGAGCCAATTTTGGATCTAACAGAGATGGTGCTCCGTCTTTAAGCATGTTTACTTCGAGAACGCTCTTCTCGGAAGTTGCATCATCTTCACACAGAAATCTATCCAATTCAAGGTAGAATTCGGTGAGATTCCGTGGTGGGTCTCGATACAAAGATTTTTTGAACTCCGAGTTGTCTAAAATGCCAGATACTGCCGCCATCAATACCATCGATGGTTCAGGTCGATCAACTAATGCTGCTGCAACGTTGAATCTTTCCATAAATGAGCGCAGAGTTTCATTAGGGCTCTGTTTGATTGTAGTGAAAGACATGGCATTCTTCAGTCGAGCAATGTGGACCCGAAATTGTTCAATAAAGCGAGCGACCAACATGTTCCAACTATTGATCGATTCAGATTCCAGCTGCCGAATCCACATAGCAGCTATATCTGTCAAAAAGATGGGGAAGCATTTTGCTATGACATTTTCCGATGCCGATTGAACTTCCATATGCCGTTTGTAGCACATGAGATGCGCAGTAGGATCTGTCCTACCATTGTATGGTTCCAAAACTGTAAGTTTTAAATCTAGGGGATTACGGGGATTCCTGATTTCTTGAGTGAACGGAATGTGATTGACATCATCCATGTCATTCTGATAAGTGTGGCCTCTCGAGAGGTGTTCAATCTGATTGGCGAGCCGGTCACCTTCAAAGAGCTGTTGCAAGCTACCAAGATCAGAGTTGGTGCCCCCAATAAGTCCAGAAGAGTTTGGAAAAGTATGGGGAGCTTGGAAGACCATCCGGTTTGGTTCGGAGGTGCCCCCTACTGTGGCTCGAAGAAGTGAGGAGGTTCGTCGTGATGTGCATGGTTCGGGTCAGATGTTCCGATCCGACCTGATTCTGGCCCTCTGTTCCGAGCAGTTTCCTGTTGCCATTGAGCTGGAGTTGGTGCCTGGTTGTTCATCTGAACTGGGGCAGAGATTGGTCGTGCTCGACCTAAATTTCTGAAGTTGACAGCGTCTTCATCCAACACATTGAGTAGCGGAGCTGCGCGCTGCTGAAGGGGATTGTCCCTGAGTTCATTTAGATTTGAGCCCTCTCCGGTTCGGAGAGGACCCGAACCGATCCGGTTCGCAGCTGCTACTGGGGCTGATTCTATTCCATTTCCCATGAGTTGTGCGTTGCCGCTCGGCCTTCCTTCCATCCGAGCAAAGAATTGGTCGATCATCTCCTGTTGTTAGCGGAGGAGATTATCTTGCCTTGCCATCTGGGTTCTCAATTCAGTGAGAATGCTATCCATCACTTCCCTGGTTAAGTATGCTGATAAATTTTCATGGGAGGAAGCCTCCTAGCTCGCCTTATTCCTTGCGCCTTCAGTGCCAACATCCTCAGCACGAGAGAAGGTTCCGTCTTTCTTTCGTTTGACCATTGATCCAACAGTCGAGCAATTCGACTCATTTCAGGCTGGAAATTGAAGTAATATCGTGTGCCCCCTTCCTGGCGTGCCAAAATGTTAGACCTAAATCTGGGCCTAACACCCAAATGCTATGTGAAAACCTCACAATCACAGATCAATGCAGAAAAATAGTAAAATAAGAGGAAACACATAGGATTTTTATAGTGGTTCGGCTTAAACCAAGCCTACGTCCACTTTATAGTTTCTTAAATCCTAAGAAGTTATTACAATACAGTTTGCTTGCGGTTTATACACGAAATCCTCGTGTTATCAATGAAAAGAAGTGAGAAAAGTGGAGATTATACACAAAATCTTGTGTTGTAATGTGGAATTTGGCTTCCTTACTGAGCAATTGCCTTGCGTGAAGTAATGGTGGAAGCTATGATGAATCAGAGCCAAAAAGCCCCCTCAAAATGCCATATGATGGTGTATTTATAGGCTCAGAGGAACTTCTGGGTAGTTCGGATCGGGTGTGCCACGTGGTGAGCACCTAGGCGATCTCGGAAGTAGTGGAAGAAGTCCCTTCTGTTCGTGTTTTTCGAAGTGGAGCCAGATCCATGAAAATAGGAGGCGGATACTCCTTAAGAAACGGTCAAAGTTAGCTGTGCGTGTAGAAACAGGTCCAGTCGGTTTGGATCGAATCCGAACCAAACCGGTTCTTCGAGCCGAGTGTATGTGTGCACTTCTATGCACAATACTTTAGGTTGGTCGGGTCTTCTGTACTCCGATTCGAAGAGGTTATGTTACTTCCAAAATCCAAGTTTCTGGTTCTGCATGCGTTCACAGAAATGGGCATAATTCCAAACCATAAGTCCGTTTTAGCCAAACGAAAGCTCGACTTGAAGCTGATTCAAAGGGCTACAAGAATTATAGAGCTTTGCTCCGTAATTGATGTTTTTGGGCCCAAAAGAGGTCATTTGCTAGGACTTTCGGGCTATTCTATGTTTATGATGCGACTTCCATCAAATAGCTTCGTGTCTTCTGAGGGTGTTCCCAATACTTGAGTGTATTGTCAAAAAGAAATTCCATGTGTGACGGCTTTGACCAAAAAGCAGGTCAACAGTAATGATCAAAAGAAAACAACAGAGCAGATGTTTTTCCGAACACATATGTATGGGTAACACGATAAAAAGGAAAATACAAAATTTCAAAATACTTTGAAACTGTCAAAGCATATCGTCCACAAGGCTAAAACAAGTACATATGATACTTACAATTTTCTATTTTTGGAAATAAGACCTAATTAACATTCTAGAAATCAGATAGATTATAGGTTAAAAATCATATAGATATATCTATCTACACCATCAGCAATTTGAGAGGAGTTCAAGCAAAACAATTCAGAATATAGAAAGAGAATTAATCGTACTTATTCCTGTCAGGCAACCTTTGATTACAATCGAATCCAGATCTACAACCTACCATAGGAAAGCATTAGAATTAGCATCGATCATCGACAATTCAAGAATAAAATTCATACGACTGAAGTACATAGAGGAGCGACAGGTTGTAGGGAAAAACCCTGGATTTTTTAAGAAGTGAAGATAGAAGACATTAAAGAGGAAGCCGACCAAATAAAATAATGCGACTGAGCATATGTGATGTAAAGGAGGTCGACCTATTATGGGTTTATACCGTCTTGTTAATTGATATGTTAAATTAGGGTTTTTTTTTGGTTAGGTCTAAGTAGTTTTTATTATTTTTCATTGTATCAATTTTAATTTCAGTCTAACTCTAGATTTCAACTGGGCTGAAAACTATAGGATTTGTAGTTTGAGAATTCAAAACGTGGGGGATTGAGTTATGTTAGGGTTTTGAGCATAGAGTTAATACAATTAGATGACGATTGTTGAACTTTACCAGTTGGTGCAAACCTTGTATCGTTTAACTCCAAGTAGAAACTTTAGAGTATATGTTTTGAGCGTAAGGTTAAAACAATCAAGGGAGATGAGTCGAGAGTTTACAGGGATTGTAAGCAAAGAAATTGTCTAATTGCTAGTAGAAATCCCCGAGGAAGCAGTAGGCAGGGTTTTTCCGAAGCTGGTACATATGTATGTTATTTACTTTCTGCATTTACTCAGCATATTCTTTATGTTATTTATTATTAATCATTATTTTATGAAAAAATTCAATAAACCTTATTCATCCCCATTGCAGGGTTAATCTAGACTCTACAAGTGATATCAGAGCGGGTAATTTTTTTGGATAACTCCAGAGACATGAATTTCTCAAACAATACTTCTCCTCGTTGTCAATCTAGCTAGAGTCAGTCCAGTAATAGTCCAATTGTTTTTGATGGAATTGATTTTTTTTAATTGGAAATTGAAAATGGAATTTTATGTATAAACTATTAATTTGAAATGTTGGGATATTATTGAAAATGGGTGTGATATGGAAAATGATTTAGTTCATCTCAATGAAAATTTTGAAAAGCTTGAAAAAGAAATTATGATTTTAAAAGAAAACGAGAATGAGCTAAAAATTAAAAACGATCTTCTGCAAAACGAGTTGGATAAACTTAAGATGGATAAATTCTAGACAATTTTTTTTGTAAAGGAAAGTTTCCTGAAAACAGAATGGATCCTAAATGAGCTTGAAATTGAAATCGAGAAAATCAAAGACCTCAAATGCGATAATTGTGTGACTTTTCGATAAGAATTATTTGAAATGAAAGAGAGTTTCAAATCCTTGAAAATGAAAACGTGATTTCAAAAAATGGAACATCTGAAATTGTTCAAATGAATCATGATTTTGTAAAAGAGATTGAAATTTTCAAGGAGATTGAAAAACATGAAGTTGAAAAGTGTACACAATCTGAAATTGGAATGTCTCAACTCAAGACAAAAATAAAATTGCTTGAAAATGAAAACAGGGTCTTGAAGAAAAATGATTCTAAAAAAAGAAGGATTGTTGTTGATCAATGTTCTAATTAGTGAATGAAAATAGTAGTCTTAAATTCGAAATTCAACGATTTGAATCAACATTATATAAATTTTCAAATGGAAAAAAATCGTCAAATATTCTGTTGAAAACCAAATTTTTATTGAGAAAAAAAGGATTTGGTTTTGGAAAATATGTTCGAATTGAAAAACAAAATATTGAAAATTTGACCGATTCTTTTGAATGTTTTCTTTGTTGAAAATATGGGCATTGTCATGATAAGTGTAGGTTTAGAAATACTTACAACCCAATTAAACAAACATGGATCCCAAAAGGTAAAAAGACGCA
Organism: Allium sativum; assembly: GCA_030737875.1. NCBI lineage: Eukaryota > Viridiplantae > Streptophyta > Magnoliopsida > Asparagales > Amaryllidaceae > Allium > Allium sativum. Next base: position 5,127,746 of record CM060926.1, on the reverse strand, counting down.
TTTGAGTAAATTTAACAAATTTGGGTTCCTAAAGGTACATTAGTGAATTCAAATGGATTGTTATATATGTAAGTTTGGGTGCCAAAATGTTAAAATAAAGCTAAGAGTGGTACAACATTTTTTGTTAGATCACTCGATCCTATAAATATTTTGGTACCAAAAGTGGATAAGGAGCAATGATGAGAAAGATAGAATTCAAGTTGTTCCATATCATTTGTGACGGCCCGCCCCGCACCAGCCGGCATTTCCTCCGAAAGTGCGCTGTACACCTGCCCGGCTAGCACGGAACGGTCGCCAAAGAAGGAAAGAAGAGAATGAACTAATCAAGGAACCTGTAGAATGTCTCACAGCGCATGGGATAAAATATAATAATAACATACTTGACATAAAACAGGCGAGACAGTGCATAAGCTGATAACTAAAGTCAACATCAATCATCAGAGCAGCGGAAATCCATATACAGCTTATTACAATTTTCCAAATTTACTGTCTCTAAACAAAAGAAAGCTGAAGTAGAAGATACACCAACAATGCCCAAGCAGTGATCTTCAATAACACAGGGAGAATATTATGTACATAGTACGTGGAAGCCTCCTGCTCGTCTCCGGATCATCTACCCGTGCATCACCAGCTAACCTGTCTCTAGTCTGCTCGTGTGAGCACCCAGAGTAATAAGAAGAGACATAAAACTCTGGGTCAGACATAAAGCCTGGTATGAGCGATAAGCATCTAAACAGAATAATAACAGGTATACTAAACCATACCTGAACCTGGACCTGCAACCAAAGAGTTAGTACCACATACCGTACAATACTCCAAGGTGCCAATAGTAAATAGTGTAAGAATACGGGGGTGGGGTGTGCATGTCACAATGATAGCAAACAATTCATCCATAGCAACCATCCTCACATCTCTCACTCAGTGCGTAAAGCGTACGACATCTACCACTTTGGAACACTAGACAAACTGAGGTAACGACGAATCCCGACTTGTAGAAACCCTGCTATGACCAAGCCAAACACTTGGAGTCATGACCAAACATTTCAATGACCCACTTCATTGGTCGTAGCCCTTGGTTCTACCGATGCCATAATGGCCCTGAATCCGCCTTCGTACCTCCTACCATAGTGGTTCAAAGCTATAGACGTCGATAACTCCTTGGCACGCGTCCCGCAGCAAAGCCCAACCATGAAGCGAACTCATTGATTCCCATCTAAATCTTGAGCTCTAACTTCTCATCTGGACTTCCTTCGCATCTCGGGTTTTGGTCGAATTGGAGTGGGTCTTCAGAAGAGTTGTCACGCAGTAACAGTCCTAGAATTCGGTTCGGTTCGGTGATCATTGCCCTCGTCTGTTCGGTTCGGATTTCTTCACTCCGGGTCGGGTCGGTGTCCTTCTCCGGGTCGGGTCGGGTTGCTGCTTCCCTTCGAGTTCATGCTCCTCCTTCGACCAGCTTCCTCGTTTCCCATCTACTCCGATCCGATCCCTTCGTCTTGCTCCAGTCGTAGCCTCCCATTCGTGAGTCGATCCGATCTGGCCTCTATTATGCTTCCGATCCGATCCGCTCCATAATTCCGATCCGATCTGCTCCATCACTCCGATCCGATCTTCTGTCTAACTCCAACTCTAAGCAATGGCCTTCCTTCCTGCCAAACTTCTTCCAGTGGCGAGTCCCCATCCAGTTCGGATTCCCTTGGTCAGTTCCCTAGTCCGATCCGACCCCTTTTCTCCGATCCGAACCGGTTCGGAACCTGCACACTTCTGTAACTTTCCAGCGAGCTTTCTACGCCATTCGACGACGTTTTCAAGCAATTTAACTATTCTAATCAATCATGAAACATACCATAGAGTCATAGCAACATGTAATAGCAACCACAAACAGCAAACAACAATTTAAATGAATCAAAATGAATCAAAAGTGGCTAAAACCTCACATTTGCCTATAATCCCTCTTAATCATGTTTAAGCATATGATTAGCAAAACACATCGAAATTAACCCAAATTTCTAACAGAGCCTTAAAACATTATTTTAGAATTTTAAGAATTTTTCCAGAATTTATTTACGTATAAATTCGCTAATCTTCACTAATTACCCCTAATCACCGTAATTAGTGCAAAAACTATGCAAATCACTCACCTTGGCCACAAATGAAATTCTCAGAACTGAAACTCCTCTGATTTGGGCGAGTACTGATGTCCAACAGCAGCTCCAACCTTGCTTTGGTGCTCTTCTCCTTAATTTGATGCCTCTAAGCCTTAATCCTTGATTAGTGAGTGATTTTTGGGTGTTTTAGAGAGATTTAGAGAGTGGAGGCCATGGCTATGTCAAGAGAAATGAAAGTGGCGGCTGGGAAATGTCTAAAGAAATGTTTTCTAACCCTAATCAGCCTCCATATACCCCTAAACCCGAAATTCCCCTTGGGCCTAGCTGCTAATCACCCGGTTAAGCCCAATTAAGCTGTTTTTAACCACCTGAAACTTGTTTCAGCCATATCTCCCAAACGGTAAGTCCGTTTGGCTAATGTGACCACTCCACGGAAAGAGAAACCATCATCCGAAGCCAATGGAAGTGGTTTCAGGTCAAAATTCCTTTCCAGTCAAAAGTTATGGCCAAAACAGTGCCAACTAGGGGTAAAATGGTCATTTAAAAATCGGGAAAAATCATGAACATGGGAAATGACCCCAATAGTCGTCTCCCAAAGTTACATGACCATACGACTTCGTATGTGACAGAAATAAATATTCTACGATTCTATGATGCGTAGAATGCGGGTCGTTACACTCTCCCCCCCTTAAGAAATTTCGCCCCCGAAATTCCTTAACCCAAAACATACAAAGGATCCCGCATGCCTAACAACCACATACAACAATCAAACATGCAAAACAAGCAAATAAGCCTATCCTAGCATGCGGAAAACTAAATCGAAGTCAAAATCTTACCAGGCAAAGAGTTCTGGGTGTGTCTTCCTAATGTCCTCCTCTGTCTCCCAAGTACAATCACTCTCGTCCTCGCTCCACTGTACCTTGACTAGTTTCACCGCCTTCCTTCGAAGTTGCTTCATGTCGTGCTCGACAATACGGGCCGGCCTGCGGTTCCCAACCGCCTCGGGTTCTACTTCGAAGTCCTCTAACTGATCAGGTGAAATAGTCATATCTGAGTCGTGAACGAACTTCCTTAGTTGGGAAACATGAAATACATTATGAACTCCCGCCATCTTCTCTGGTAAGTCAATTCTATATGCCAAATTCCCGACTAGTTCAAGAACAGGGAATGGGCCAACGAATCTTGGTGCCAACTTGCCTTTCCTGCCAAATCGTATTACGCTCTTCAACGGAGAAATCTTGACGAACACCAAGTCGCCAACGGAGAATTTCAAGTCTCTTCTCCTCTTATCAGCATAGCTCTTTTGCCTATCTTGAGCAGCTTTCATTCGTTGCTGAATGGTCTTGATCTTATCTGAGGTCTCTCTCACCACATCTGGTCCAAGCACAAACTTCTCGCCAGTCTCTATCCAACATGATGGTGAGTTGCACGGTCTTCCGTACAAAGCTTCAAACGGAGCCATACCGATACTGGATTGGTAGCTATTATTATATGCAAACTCTACTAGATGCAAATGGTCGTCCCATGATCCACCAAAATCCAATACACATGCTCTCAAGAGGTCTTCCAAAATACGATTCACCCTCTCCGTCTGACCGTCGGTCTGAGGATGATATGCGGTACTAAGATGTAACTCTGACCCTAGAGCCTCTTGTAAGCTCTTCCAAAACCCACTAGTGAACAACGGGTCTCGGTCGCTCACAATGCCTTTAGGTACTCCATGAAATCTCACTACCCACTTCATATACAATTCTGCTAACTTAGCTGCCGTTCTTGTCGATTTGACTGGTATAAACCTTGCACTTTTAGTCAGTCGATCTACAATTACCCAAATGCTGTCATATCCCGATCTAGTCCTTGGTAAACCATCGATGAAATCCATCGAGACTTGTTCCCATTTCCATTCGGGAATTTCTAATGGTTGCAACAACCCACTAGGCTTCTTTTGCTCGGCTTTAACTAGCTGGCAATTCATGCACTTGGATATAAACTTCCCAACGTCTCTTTTCATCCCTTCCCAGTAGTAAGTCTGCTTCATATCTCGATACATCTTATTACCACCGGGGTGTATGGTTAGCTTTGAGTGATGACATTCTCTAAGCACTTCATCCCTCAATCCATTGACATTGGGTACAACAAGCTTTCCATTCTTTCTAAGCCATCCTTCTCGATCAAGCCCATACTTGTTCATCTCCTCATCGATATCCATCTCTAACTTGGAGATGATTTCCAATAGGTTAGGATCGTCCCTCTGACTAGAGCCGATCCGCTCAATCAAAGTGGGTCTGATCGTCAAACTTGCTAATATTTCTGGATCCAATTCGCACTTTGGTCTGAAATCAAACCCCGCGATAAACTCCAGTTGCTTCCATTCTAGGAACATAGCCCCTAAGCTTGCATGTCTTCTACTCAATGCATCGGCCACCGCATTACCCTTTCCTGGTGTGTATGCGATGTCAAAGTCATAGGAAGCCAAGAACTCTAACCATCTCTGCTGACGGAGATTTAAATCCTTCTGGGAGAATAGATACTTTAACGACTTATGATCTGTAAACAACTCAAATCTTTCTCCCAAGAGATAGTGTCTCCACATCTTTAATGCGAACACAATTGCTGCCAATTCTAAATCATGGGTAGGGTATCTTCTCTCGTGCGGTTTCAATTGCCGACTTGCATAAGCTACAACCCTACCGCCTTGCATCAATACAACACCTAGTCCGGTACCACAGGCATCCGTGTATACCGTCATCTTTTCATCCCCTTTAGGAATGACTAACACTGGGGCACTTGTCAACTTGTCCTTTAGACTTTTAAATGCATCCTCGCACCTTTCATCCCAGACAAAAGCTTGATTCTTCTTGGTCAACTGGGTCAATGGTGCTGCTATCTTGGAGAAACCTTGGATAAACTTACGATAATATCCCGCTAACCCCAAGAAACTTCTTACATCTGTCGCATTCTTGGGCATAGGCCAATCCTGTACCGTAGCCACCTTTGCCGGGTCCACGGCAATCCCATTTTCTGATACAACATGGCCCAAGAACCTCACTTCCCTCTTCCAGAAGTGGCACTTAGAAAACTTTGCTTTCAATTGGTGTTTTCTCAACACCTCCATCGCTACTCTTAAATGTTCCTTGTGTTCTTCCTCTGTCCTCGAATAGACCAAAATATCATCAACGAACACAAGGACAAACTTATTCAACTGATCTCTGAATACCCTATTCATAAGATCCACAAAATATGCTGGGGCATTGGTCAGCCCGAATGGCATGACCAACCACTCATAAAACCCAGACGGCGTCCGAAATGCCGTTTTAGCTATACTCTCAGCTTCCACTCTAAGCTGATGAAAACCTGTCGCGAGATCCAACTGAGAAAATACTCTCGCGCCACTCAACTGATCGAACAAATCATCTATCCGCGGTAGAGGATACTTGTTCTTCCTCGTCACTTTATTCAACTCGCGGTAGTCTACACACAAACGAAGGGAACCATCCGCCTTGGTAGCAAACACAACTGGTGCTCCCCATTCAGAAACACTCCTTCTGATAAATCCCTTCTTCAAAAGATCGCTGACTTGCACCTCGAGCTCTCGCTGCTCCCTAGGTGCCATACGACGAAGTGGCATCACTATAGGTCTGGCATCCCTTACCAAATCAATACGAAACTCAATCTCTCGGTGTGGTGGAAGTCCGGTCACTTCTTCGAAAACATCCGGATACTGGCCAACCACAGGCAAACCTGACAACTCACTATGCGGAATGTCGAGGGAGTTTAGAAAACTAGCCAATACCCCCTCACTGGGTAGACCACCAAACACTATCCTCCGCCCATCATCCGCTCTAGCTGTCACCAACAAGCCCTCACAGTCAACCACCACCCCGTATCTTTGGAGCCAATCTACTCCCAAAATAATGCCAAACCCAGTAAAGCCCAAAACAAAGCAATCACAAACAAACATGCATCCATGACTCGATAAGACCACATTGCGACAAATCATGCTAAGGCTAGTCGAACCACCAATCGGGTTCGTCACTACTAAAGGTCTATCAACAATCTCGGGCTCCAATCCCAACCTATCTACCAGGTCACTAGATACGAAAGAACTGGAAGCTCCGGTATCAAACAAAACTCTAACAGGAACATCATAAACAGAAAGCATACCTTGAATGACGACATTATTTCCCTTCTCCGCCGCAGTTGGGGCATTCGACGAAGAAGGAATAGCATTAAGAGCATATGCTTTCACCATTTGCTTTTCTTTAGGGGGCTGTGGACACTTGTCCTTGTGATGTCCCAATTGGCCACAATTGAAGCACTTCCTATCCGCTGGCTTGGCCCGACAATTACTAGCATAATGGCCCTTCTTACCACAGCTGAAGCACTCCACATCTTGCTTATTCTTTTTCTTCTGGCCGTCCTTAGCCTGATTCTGCTTTCTCTTATTCTGAGAACCACCTTTGCCTCCACCACTAGCTTGTGGCTTTGGCTCATCTGCGGATGCAACCTCAGTCTTCGACTTAGGGTAGAGACTTTCTGACCTTAACGCTTTCCCCACAATCGACTCAAACGTCTCATCGATGTGGTTAATAAGCCTTTCCCCTAAGTACTGATCTAACCCAGTTATGAATTTCTCATTCTTCTTCTCGGCAGTATCAATTAGAGATAACCCATACTTTGACAAAGTGTCGAATTCAGCAATATAATCAGAAACTGCCCTTCCATTCTGCTTGAGTTCCAAGAACCTCTTGAACAACACTGACTTCTGGGCCGCTGGAATGAACTTCTCGCTAAAGCGAGCCTTGAACTGAACCCAAGTAATCTGGTCTTCGGGAGTAGCTGCTTTTATAGCATTCCACCAATTCATTGCCCGCCCTTGCAGCTGACGGGACGCTAGCTTTCTCTTCATCGCATCCTCGATACCCAAATCCTCGAAGATACGTTCGCAACTATCCAACCAATCTTGAACATCTGTAGCCGACTCCGTTCCGTGGAACGGCTTCCCACCAAGGCTAGTATAATCCTTATTCAGCTTGGCGAAGTCGACTCTTGGCGCCTGCACTATTGGACCACCACCATTTCCGCCATTGGGAGCTGCCCTCTGAACATCTCTAAGCATCTCTCTCATGAGGTCAGTAAACATTGTCCTCGTGTCAGCAGCATTCCCATTATTGGCTCCCCTACCAGCACCTCTAGTATCTCGGCTCATCGTCAATCTGGAAAAGGAAACGATTAACGATTCCATAATGGTGCTAGTGCAGTACAACTTCATTCTTATACTACTAATAGTATATGTATATAGCTTTTAAAAACCAAAGTAATCACAAATACGCTCTCTCGTATACGTATATTATCTCTCCCTGATAACTTCCCTAGATTAACTACGCAACCTAGAGCTCTGATACCAAGTGTGACGGCCCGCCCCGCACCAGCCGGCATTTCCTCCGAAAGTGCGCTGTACACCTGCCCGGCTAGCACGGAACGGTCGCCAAAGAAGGAAAGAAGAGAATGAACTAATCAAGGAACCTGTAGAATGTCTCACAGCGCATGGGATAAAATATAATAATAACATACTTGACATAAAACAGGCGAGACAGTGCATAAGCTGATAACTAAAGTCAACATCAATCATCAGAGCAGCGGAAATCCATATACAGCTTATTACAATTTTCCAAATTTATTGTCTCTAAACAAAAGAAAGCTGAAGTAGAAGATACACCAACAATGCCCAAGCAGTGATCTTCAATAACACAGGGAGAATATTATGTACATAGTACGTGGAAGCCTCCTGCTCGTCTCCGGATCATCTACCCGTGCATCACCAGCTAACCTGTCTCTAGTCTGCTCGTGTGAGCACCCAGAGTAATAAGAAGAGACATAAAACTCTGGGTCAGACATAAAGCCTGGTATGAGCGATAAGCATCTAAACAGAATAATAACAGGTATACTAAACCATACCTGAACCTGGACCTGCAACCAAAGAGTTAGTACCACATACCGTACAATACTCCAAGGTGCCAATAGTAAATAGTGTAAGAATACGGGGGTGGGGTGTGCATGTCACAATGATAGCAAACAATTCATCCATAGCAACCATCCTCACATCTCTCACTCAGTGCGTAAAGCGTACGACATCTACCACTTTGGAACACTAGACAAACTGAGGTAACGACGAATCCCGACTTGTAGAAACCCTGCTATGACCAAGCCAAACACTTGGAGTCATGACCAAACATTTCAATGACCCACTTCATTGGTCGTAGCCCTTGGTTCTACCGATGCCATAATGGCCCTGAATCCGCCTTCGTACCTCCTACCATAGTGGTTCAAAGCTATAGACGTCGATAACTCCTTGGCACGCGTCCCGCAGCAAAGCCCAACCATGAAGCGAACTCATTGATTCCCATCTAAATCTTGAGCTCTAACTTCTCATCTGGACTTCCTTCGCATCTCGGGTTTTGGTCGAATTGGAGTGGGTCTTCAGAAGAGTTGTCACGCAGTAACAGTCCTAGAATTCGGTTCGGTTCGGTGATCATTGCCCTCGTCTGTTCGGTTCGGATTTCTTCACTCCGGGTCGGGTCGGTGTCCTTCTTCGGGTCGGGTCGGGTTGCTGCTTCCCTTCGAGTTCATGCTCCTCCTTCGACCAGCTTCCTCGTTTCCCATCTACTCCGATCCGATCCCTTCGTCTTGCTCCAGTCGTAGCCTCCCATTCGTGAGTCGATCCGATCTGGCCTCTATTATGCTTCCGATCCGATCCGCTCCATAATTCCGATCCGATCTGCTCCATCACTCCGATCCGATCTTCTGTCTAACTCCAACTCTAAGCAATGGCCTTCCTTCCTGCCAAACTTCTTCCAGTGGCGAGTCCCCATCCAGTTCGGATTCCCTTGGTCAGTTCCCTAGTCCGATCCGACCCCTTTTCTCCGATCCGAACCGGTTCGGAACCTGCACACTTCTGTAACTTTCCAGCGAGCTTTCTACGCCATTCGACGACGTTTTCAAGCAATTTAACTATTCTAATCAATCATGAAACATACCATAGAGTCATAGCAACATGTAATAGCAACCACAAACAGCAAACAACAATTTAAATGAATCAAAATGAATCAAAAGTGGCTAAAACCTCACATTTGCCTATAATCCCTCTTAATCATGTTTAAGCATATGATTAGCAAAACACATCGAAATTAACCCAAATTTCTAACAGAGCCTTAAAACATTATTTTAGAATTTTAAGAATTTTTCCAGAATTTATTTACGTATAAATTCGCTAATCTTCACTAATTACCCCTAATCACCGTAATTAGTGCAAAAACTATGCAAATCACTCACCTTGGCCACAAATGAAATTCTCAGAACTGAAACTCCTCTGATTTGGGCGAGTACTGATGTCCAACAGCAGCTCCAACCTTGCTTTGGTGCTCTTCTCCTTAATTTGATGCCTCTAAGCCTTAATCCTTGATTAGTGAGTGATTTTTGGGTGTTTTAGAGAGATTTAGAGAGTGGAGGCCATGGCTATGTCAAGAGAAATGAAAGTGGCGGCTGGGAAATGTCTAAAGAAATGTTTTCTAACCCTAATCAGCCTCCATATACCCCTAAACCCGAAATTCCCCTTGGGCCTAGCTGCTAATCACCCGGTTAAGCCCAATTAAGCTGTTTTTAACCACCTGAAACTTGTTTCAGCCATATCTCCCAAACGGTAAGTCCGTTTGGCTAATGTGACCACTCCACGGAAAGAGAAACCATCATCCGAAGCCAATGGAAGTGGTTTCAGGTCAAAATTCCTTTCCAGTCAAAAGTTATGGCCAAAACAGTGCCAACTAGGGGTAAAATGGTCATTTAAAAATCGGGAAAAATCATAAACATGGGAAATGACCCCAATAGTCGTCTCCCAAAGTTACATGACCATACGACTTCGTATGTGACAGAAATAAATATTCTACGATTCTATGATGCGTAGAATGCGGGTCGTTACATCATTGTTGAAATATTTTTAATGTTCCTTAGCCATAGAATGAAGAATTGGAGATTCATAAGTTCACAACGTCAATGGTAAGTCAGGTACGATCTTTAAACTCACATTTATATCTTTCTGTTAATTATGTTATGTTTTGACATTGTTGCAGTATCTTTGTCATACCTTGAGCTTATTAACTTCAGATTGAAAAATTAAAGATGTTATGGAAAAGAGATCGATTATCAAACACCTTTTATGTTTTGAGTTTTTCCAGATTTTGAATTAAGCTGATGAAAAACTGCAATATATTTGAAATTTTGGTTATAAATAGATTTCAGAACTTTTGACATAGTTATACTATTTAGGTCATATCTTGAACTCTGTTATACGTAATTCTGAAATGATTGAAGTTTTGAAAAGGTAATGAAATTTCACATAACTTTGATGTTTTGAGTTTCCACTAATTCATTTCGAAATGCCTTGAAAACCTGCACTCAATACAGTGCATTACTCGAAAACCACTTTAGACAAGTTGTGATAATCTCGTATAATTTATGTTTTGACTTGGCTTGTTGAATTTGATTTTTTTAATATTTTAAACCTCAATAACTATCATGCTTGTTAACTCAATGTGAATTGTGAGAAATTTACTTATGGGCCTTGTATTAAACTGAAATTAGAAAATGCTGCTTTGTATTGTAAAATTGGGATTGTTTGAAATTTTTGAGTGAGTATGATGTTTGCACAATAAGTTAATTGGAAAAACAATGTCTGAGATAAAAGGTATTTCCTTTATGGGCAATCTGAGTTACACGAAACCCCTCTTACAGAAAATTGGTCTTTACATATTTCAGATGTTTAAAGTATTTTTGACTTTTTGCTCAAAAATTAAATAATTGACAAATTGACCCATTTTGAAACTTGTTAAAATTATTATGGATTTTGAAACTGTGATGAGTAATGAGTATATTATATTTCATGATAAGAGAAAATATTATTTAAAATCTAATGAATATTAAACCAATTAAATAATATATTAAATTAGTACTCATTTCATGATCATTTCCTTCTCTACCGTCCTTCTATTATTCACCACAATTTCGTATGATGTGGAGAGTTGAAATTGTGTATTGGAAATAAGGAAATATTTAGGAAAATAAGTTTTTATCCTAGGTATTCACTATTATTTAAAAGTACTCACATTTATGGATGAGTGAATTTCCTTGTTTTCTGTATATATGCTTCCATTCTCATTTAAAAGTCCTCAAAGTTATGCATGGGTGGAACACATATAAGAGATGGATAAAAGTTAAGTTTGTTTCTAATCTTGTTTAAAGGTACTCACAGTGGTGCATGGTTAGAAAATTCTTAACAAATTTTATGTTACCACTAACCCCATTTAAAAGTCCTAACAGTTACGTGTGGTTAGAAAGTGCTTAAATTATTTAAAAACGTGCTCAAATTTAAAATTATTTGAAAACTTGGAATTCACATTCTTAAACTTGAAATTAGAAAACACTCTCCATTATACAAAATTCATCGTAAATGAATCATTTTATAAAGTGAATTTTGTTACTAATTTATGAAATATTATGATTTTTGTTTGATTAAATGAGATCTATGGCATATATTTTCCCTCTTGATTTGGGTTTATAATTTTTGTCTATGTTCATCACTATTTTGATTTTATTATTCTTTTGACGATAACAAAAGGGAGAGAAAAGTTAAGATTTTGATATATGAGTGAATAAATCAAGAATGTTTAATATTTGAAATTCAATTGAATTTAATTTTTCTCATATGCATCTGTGTGAGTGGAGTTCAATTGTAGGAGTACCAAAATAGGGGAGTATGCACGTATCACAATAAACACATTCACATACATAGCAAAATATTAATATATGTTGTTATCATTAAAAGAGGGAGATTGCTGAATAAATTAACATGATTTTTTTTTTTTGGTAACAAACATGTATATTTTTCTGTAAATGTTAGTGCTATACTGTTTTGCACATATTAAATATAAATATTTGGACAATTGAATATTTAACACAAAATTTATTCTTTGAACAAATATTTTATAAGAACAAATATTTTTGTTATATCTTTGAATAGTATACCTATTTGGCTCCACTCTATTACATACACAGTCGTACAACAATGCCTCACTACATAGATTCAATGATATTTGTATAGGCACTGCCTCATTACAAACACTCTCATACATAATTCACTCACACACTTAGTCACTTAGTTTTTTATTCTTGATTTTCAATGTATGCTCTATTTCCTGTCCAGTCATTTGTCAAAACTGTCAAATTAGAATAATGCAGTAAAATTGAAAAGATACAACAAATGTAAAATTTATTTTTAATTTTTTATCTGCCTCAGTTACTTTGGTTGTTTCTCATCAATTTCAAATAAGGTAAGATATATGTATATACGTACTCAAACAATGTATAATAATTACAGTGATACACCTATAGTGTTCAAACACGTGTTATTTTTTCTTATGGACAACTAAAAAGGTCAAACTTGTTGATTCAACTCAGTATAGTTTAACAATCTACAATTATATTTTGGCCTCGATAGAAACTTGTATTCAAGTTTTCATGTCTACCATACAAAGAGCGCACAAATATATTCCAGAATTCAAATCAACAATGCTTAAGGAAATGATGCACAAGACCGAATTCATGAAACTGTTCAAGCAATACAAATGATTCAGTCTATTGACATACCAAAATAGCATGAACAAAGAGAGATGCAAGTGCAACAATTAAACAAAAAATCCAGATTCAAATACATCTGCAAAAGACCATGTACAAACAAGTGCACAAGGGCGACACAATAGACTAATGAACAAGCCAACACTACAAGTGCACCAAGGTCAGGTTCAAGTACCATAAATGGAACAAGTGTACAAGCAGCAATTCAGCTAAGATATAACACAGTTAGGTGCATAATTTAAGTGCACAAGCAAGCTAAGGTACAAGTCTCAGCATAAAGAAAGAAAGTCCAATTACATGGCAAAATACAACATTGACAAAGAGCAAGTAGTAAAGATTTCAGGTCACCAACAACATGATAACAACGATGGGTAAATGTACTCAAGTTTCAGTTACATGGAAAACCAAACTCAACAAGTAAAAGCAATGAAATGTAACAACACGCACGACAATAGTTCCAAGCCCAAGCAAAGTGAGCAACAAAGACAAAGCATGGCACAACAATGGCCAACATATCAAATAAGTTTACAGGGCGTAAGAATGCAGTATACAATGGCAGCAATGGCACACTCAACTACAAAATATCAAGTGTTGCTGCATTTCAAGTCCAGGTCTATCAATAATAAATTTCAATCATATGCAAAGGCCAAGTACATCAGTGACCAACAGATACTGGGCACTGACAAGTAAATATACCAATTAACAAGAATATCATATATAACATTTGTTCTTACCAGTAATGATCAAAAGGAAGTAACAAAGCAGTTGTTTTATTCAAACACGTATGTACAAGGAAACACGATAAAAGGAAAATATAAGATTTTGAAATACTTTGAAACTGTCAAAGCATGTAATCTACAAAGCCAAATAAATATATACACGATTCATAATCTTTTATTTTTGGAAAGAATACCGAATCAACATTCCTAAATCAGGGAGATTATAGGTTTTAAATCCTATAAATATGCCCATCTACATCATTGACAATGTGAGAGGAGTTTGAGAAAATAAATTTAGAAATTTAAAAAAGAATTAATCGTACCATCGATTACAAGAAAGCTCCAAATCCACAAGCAAGCATTCGAATTAGCATCGATCGATGACAATTCAAGCAATAACTTCATACTAATGAAGTGCACAGAGGAGCGACGAGTTATAGGGGAAAAACCCTAGTTTTTTTATTTAAGTAGTGAATATATAAGACATTAAAGAGGAAGCCAACCAAATAAAATCAAGTGACCAAGTTTATGTGAAGAAAAGGTGGCCGACCTATTATGTTTGAACTACCTTGTTAATTGATATATTAAATTAAAGTTTTATTTGTGTTTAGGTCTAAGTAGTTTTTATTATTTTTCATTGTAGAATTTCTAATTTCACTTGAACTCTAGCTTCTAATTAGGTTGCAAACTACGGCATTTGCAGTTTGAGAATTTGTAGCTCAGAGGATTGAGTTATGGTAGAGTTTTAAGCATAAGGTTGGTGCAATTTAGTGAGTGATAGTCGTAAGTTTACTGGATTGTGTAAGCGTTGTTATAACAATCTGGAAATTTTACAATGAATAGTTATTTAATTAGAAGCTCAAAAATAGGAATTTCTGCAAACGATGGAATTCAACCATAAAATTTTAACCGTTGCGCTCGTCTCAATTTTCTGGTCAACTTTCATATTTGGAGTTTCGTGAATGGAGTTCATATAAAAAAGTTACAAATGAAAAATGAATATGGAAAAAAAAATAAATCAAATATTTAATTAATAATTTACCATATATAACGCAGTCGACCTGGTCAGTTTGATGCCCAGGTGTCGATATGGGTGTCGACCGGTGGTCGACCGCCCAGGTCGACCTACTGGGTGCCAAACTGTCTAGTGACGGCTACGTTTTGGTGAATTGTTTTACTATATTATTATAACAGATGGACGTATATAACTTAAAACTAATCCAACGGTTCTAGGTCATTTCCACCCCTATAAATAAAGGGGTAGAGCCTCACTCTTTTTCTACTAAAATCTATGAAGGCAAAGAAGATCTGCCATTTTTCTTTCTCTTCTAACCTAATTTATAAATAAAATATATTCATACATATGCTAAATCAAATCAAATTCATATGGAATTGGAAAGATTAATAGATTCAATGGAAGAGGGTGCTCAACAATAGATTTCTTCACACTTTTTCCTTTTTCTTACATTTCTACAAATACATAATTTTCCCCTTCCTAGATAAATTGTAGGTTTGTCAGAATTTGGGGATTATAACCCTAAAAAGGTTCAAAATTCAGAAATTGGAAGCTATAAGGTGAGTGGGAAATTTAATAATATAGACATAATGATTTATCTATTTTGTTTGAATCCAATCTATGTTTTATGCCTATCAGATATGTGTAAATTGTGATAACCATCATATCTAATTATGAATATGTTTGAAATTGGTAAATGATAAAGTTGTGATTATGTATAAACATGAAATGTTGGATTTTTATATATTCCCACATATTCCTACAAGTTATGTCATGAATTATGAAGTATGTTGTATATTCCACATAGCACTATGAATCTGGAAATTAGTCTCATTAAACATAAATTTGTTGTAGTTATATTCCAGATCTTTAGTTCGGTGTTGAAATATGAAATATGTAAGTTTCGGTAAAAAGATGAATTTGTGTATTGTGTGATTATGAGAATAAAATAAATATTCCTTATTTACATTCAATATTGTTGGGTTTTTGTCTTAAGCATTGTAACTTATACTGGTTTCCTCATTTTTAAATAAAGAGGCATTATTTTAGAATCACAAGAAGTA
Organism: Allium sativum; assembly: GCA_030737875.1. Taxonomy (NCBI): domain Eukaryota; kingdom Viridiplantae; phylum Streptophyta; class Magnoliopsida; order Asparagales; family Amaryllidaceae; genus Allium; species Allium sativum. Next base: position 5,112,157 of record CM060926.1, on the reverse strand, counting down.
TGACAAAAAGAATTAAAAAGGGAAAAGTGGTGCAAAGGTACATATGAAAATAAATACATGTTTTTGTATGTAATTTGCGTCGACTGTTTCAAAGTAAAAATACATTACCTATATTTCTTGTGATTTGGAAATATGTCAATTCCACAAAATAGGCATGATTTACAATGATTTTGGCTAATGGTCCTTGTGAGACTTGAAACCTTTTTGGCAAGATTGAATATAAAAAGGGAATGTTTGGTTAATTGATTAGACCAAATCATTAATTTTAAAATAACTATTGCAAAATAATAAATAAATATTAATAACTTTGTTTACCGCACATAAACATCAAAATAAATATATACGTATTATCCGTCCAAATCAGCGTAAAATGGTAAAATATGAATTGTATAAAATGTTTGAAGGTTTGAAATGTTGAATGATACTCATTTATGTAATTATACATATAAATTTATATTTCATACTTAATGAATATATTTATGGTGACCTTTGTAGCAATTAGTGTAATTGATTGCTATAAATGAGGCCATAAATAAACAATTAACAATTGTGACAAATGATTGGATAAGGTTAAATGGTGGAATTATATGTAAATATGATCCATATTGAATTAATATATTTGTGGTGACTATTTGCAGCAATCCATGTAATTAACTGCTACAAATAAGATCTGCAAATTAATTATAACCAATATTGATTAGGGAAAATAAACGTGAATAGGAAAATGGGTACATTTCCTAAAATCAATTAGGATAATTGTTGTGGACCCTAATTAGGAAATTTAAATTATAAACGCATCTAGACACGATGTTAACTCAACTTGTGGTATAAGTCTGCCCAGAACCGACGGGCAAATCCAAAAACCACAGGTAGTCAATTTAATGTGAGGGGTCTAATGCATAAATATAATCTTACTAAGACACGAGGTTAAGTTCACTTATAGTAGAAGTCTGCCCAGAACCGACCGACATATCCAACATCCACAGGTAGTCAACTTAATGTGAGAGGCCTGGTATGTAAATATATAACACTCAACCAATAAATAAATAAAAATATAGGAATTTTCTGTTGGGGTACAACAAATAGATAATTTGGGACTGATAATTAGTTGCCCTGGAAAAATATGACCATTAGAGTCATAGAGGGTGATAAGAAGGAAATAAAAAGAAATGGGTGCCAAAAAGGGGATTTAATGGTTATTGATTGTCGTTTAAATACTAAGTCCAAATTAGGGAAGAAATTAAATAAATATCCTATAGAAAAGGGAATATAATCTTCCTTATTTATGTCAATAAAACTTATAATTAAAATGTAGTTGGACTTAATAGGTTAATAATATAAGACATTATTAACCATATAAACCAGTGATACAAATAAATGGTGTACGTATAGTATTCTAGCATAAAGGAATTAAACGGGAATGACTTAATAACTTAGCCTACTTTGTCATGAAATGGGAAAGGTGTTAAAGGCAAATGAGGGATGAACGAATAACCTTCACGTGTATTCCGCTTCCTCGGTCCTAAAAGGCTAAGTGACTAGGGTTAAAGAGTCCACCTGGGAATAGGTTTTTCAGTATAGGGGTCTTAAATGGCAGGTGTGTCTTGTCCTACCCAAACCTGGAAATTAAAAGGTTCAAATATGGCCGCCTATCCTATGGGAAGTAGTATGTGACTGAGGAGGTTATCTGATAAGATCAGCTAGAAGGTATAATGAACGATAAAATACCTACTCTCACCTTATGTGGGGTTAGGGTATATGCGTGAATGACGGAAGCCTTAACTAGTAGGTCCCGTAGCTAGTGCCCTCTAGTTTTATGTTAACATTTAATATATTATCTAGGGTTAATAAGTGATCAATAGGTCCGCCTAGGGTCTTAAGTGATTAGGAAGAATCCACCTAATCTATCATCGATAGTGAGGCATTAAATAATAAAGAATAGTGATTGAGGAAATAGATAGAAACCCCATAATTAAGGGCCCACTCTCGATGAAATTAACCATTTGAACTCTGGTAAAGGCTTCACAAAAATGTGTGTAAATGTCCTATCACGGTAAAATAATTTGGGAGTACTATTTTGGGCTAAATAGTAAAGTTATGCGCAAACATTTACTGGGTTGGGCTAGAATCACTAACCTGGTTAGGCATACATCTTGGGTTGAACCAAACGGAATATATTTGTGTTATAGACTATGTTGTACATTTCTTAGTCACTAGAACTTGTTGTTTTGACGCCCCTCCTCATTACAACCTCTAGGTTTCATAGAGAAGGCCGCGTTCTTAGATTTGTTTAAGTTTGGCTTTCGGTTTACATTCTCGCTCATGCTTGATATTGGTAAGGTGACTTACTTTGAAAAAGTAGTTTCTTGAGTTAATACTAATTTATCCTATTTTGTTTCCACTGTGAGTTTTATTTATCGTACTTTGATTATGCTCATTCTCATTTATTGCAGGTACCAGATATACGCTTTATGCTTGGATGTGTTCAAGTTTTGATTTTGTTCAAAATTTGGGTGTAATAAAGTGTGGGGTGTTACAATTGTAATGTATAACTCCTAGTAGAAACTTTGGGGTATAAGTTTTGAGCATAGGGTTATAACAATCAAGGGAGAGAGTCGCGAGTATATAGAGATTGTAAGTCAAGAAATTGTCTAATTTCTAGTACAAACTTTGGGGCAGCAATATGTAAGGATTTGTCGAAGCTGAGTATGTTTGTGTATCATTTACTTTCTGCATTTACTCAGTTTATAATTTATACTATTTATTATTAATAATTATTGCAATACTCCGCATGTTTAATTAAAAAAGTTGTATAATTTTATGAATTTGGTCATGAAACGAGTGTCATTGCGTCCATGGCGATTTTTTGATCAATTTAGACCTACAGTTTGCAGAAAACGGATTTAAAACAAAGAAGATATTACTTATTGAAGTTTTAGAACAAACGTGATAAAGAAGAAATAAGAGAACCACACATGTAACAACCTGGAAAATCTGAACTAATTTAATTTTTTTAAAATTGGCTATTTTAGTGAATTTTAAATATTTAAAATAAATATTTTAAATAATAACGATGAAAAGTAGTTTGAATCGATGTTCGAAAATGAATATAATTACTTTGAATTATAAACAAGGCCTGAAATGGCGCGGCAGTTTCAAAATTTCAATTCAAACTTTGACCGATTGCACCTGGTGCAAAATAAAACGGATTTTAGTGAAACCAAAAATATTTAAATCTGTTGGTGAATATCTTTCTAACGAATCTGAAAAATCGAAGTGTTGTAGCGGGAGTCAAAAGTTATGGCCAAATGAATTTTCAAAAAGGTCGTTATAGAATTTATAAGCCCGCGAAAATAGACATTTTGCAAACGACCTCGGAATTTGACGAAACCACTTTTGTTGGATCTGGGATGTCAAATTATTACTAGGTTTCAAATTTCATAATTTTTGAAGCTAATATGTGAGCGTGGCGAAGGAAAATGTGTTTTGGTCAATTACAGTTAAGTTGGATCGACAAGAAAATGGCCATTTTTCAAACGGTCTCAGAATTCGACGAAACCAGTTTTGTTGGGACCGCATCGTCAAAACAAAGCTATATTTATTTTTCTGGAATTTTTCGAATCAATTTGTGGCCCTGGCAAATTGAAATGTACGTTCAAATAGAATATTGAATGTTTTATATTTTCGTTTGAAGGAAAACTGACTGAAACAGTCGAATGGGCCTTCGAAACATATCCCGTTGTGTTCGGAATGGGGGTATTTAGCTAGGGACGACAATCGTTGGTTTTGGATTGGAGTTCGTAGGAGATAAGGGGTATTTTAGAAATTAAAAATATATAAATAAAATAAAAAACCCTGATTGGCCCTCATAAATTCTCTCTCCCCGTAACCCTCTCGACGAACGACGGAAAGAGGTTCAATCCTTCCTTCCTCGATTCCTCCTCCTACACGCACCATTAGACGTCGACCTAGTTGAGGATTTTGTAGCCCTCATCGAGCTCTACAAATCCATACCAGTGGCACCCCCTATTGTCGTGTATCCTGGCCGGATCGAGCCCCCAAAATGACGAACTTCATCTCGTCGCCGTGCTTCAGATCCACCGCCGAGTCTGACGCTTCCACCAGCCGCCGACGCGCCTCTCCAAGCACTCCAAGGTGGCACCGCCCGATCGTCACCTCGTGCTACGGATAACGAGAAATTTTCAAACCTAGTTTTGAAGAAAATAGAGAGGTATACGGCTGATATTATTTAAACTATTCTATAGCACTTTAAAGCGCTACGATTTTTGGTTTCCCAATAAAAATCATATCTTTTTCGTTTTGTGGTCGAAATCCAGTGAAACAAGAGACAGTGGACTCGTGTGGACATCTTCTACATTCTAGAAGAGACCGCATATTTTTCTGAGCCTTCTGCAATTTTTGGTGGAGTGGAACCCAATGTGAGATTTCTAATTTATAAACGATATGGAAAATAATGATGTATAAATTATATAGTCGATGTATGATTTATATAATTATTGTACACCTCATGTATAAGCGTTGTATAAGTTGTATGTTTGATGTATAAGTTATATATGCATTGTAAAAATTATACATATGCGTTGAAATAAATTGAAATGAATTGAAGTGAATTGAAATATATTTATATACGAATATATATATATATATATATATATATATATATATATATATATATATATATACTCCCCCTCGTCCACAGACCATGGACGATATTTATTGGATGTGATATTGTTTGGATTATTTGTTTGATGTGAAATTTAGTGAATAATGCGAATGGTTGATAGAATTGTTTGTGGTTGAGAGTGATTGACTGTGGTTGAAAAATACCCATTTGTGGTTGAAAACAAAATTAGAATAGGTTGTGGAAATGAAAGAAAACATGCTCGCCTGCGTGCGAATTAGATGCATGAAATCCCCATTGTCAAAAACCGCGAGGTTTTAAGGTAGAGCGAGGAGCCGTACTAGGGACAGTCCTGGTTTTAACTACCCTGTCGTTATGCTGCCGAAATTTTCAATAATATTCATGTGTTAGAATTATTTTCATGAGTTAAAACTATATTCGTGTGTTGAATAGAAATTCATGTGTTGAATAGAAATTCATGTGTTGAATGAGTTCATGTGTTGAGCAAATTATTTGAAAGATAAAAAATCACATTTTTATTATATATATAGCCTATATAAAATATTAGTATTTTAAATAAATTGTTTTAATACCAAAAATAACATTTTTACCTTATGTATAGACTATATAAAATAATCGTGTTTTGAAATAAATTGTTTTACAATAAAAATAACATTTTTATTATATATACCAACTATAGAAAATATTCATGTGTTGAATAAAGGAATAGAGTGATAAAAATCATATTTTATCGTATGTGTGAAGTCGAAAACGTTCATGTGTTGAATATATAGATTGAACTATAAAGTCTACATTTTTATTGTGAATATGAAGTGTGAAAAATGGTGATGTGTGGAATAAATATTTTTGATGATAAAGATATCATTTTTATCAAATATATAAAGTGGATATAGTTTTGAAATCGAAGAAAGAATTATATATATATAAATATAATTAAAATAAATCGAATAACGAAGCTACAGTTCATGTTTTGAAACCGTGATTTCAAACGATTAGTGCGGGAGATCCGACCATCGGATTTTCCCGAAACCGCAACCGTTGGGTTCGCCTTAGAAATATCTTTCCAACGGCACCAACTTTGTAAAGATCCAATGGTTGGATTGTCTGGAATGTTTAATTCAAATCTGAAGAAAAACAGTGCCAGAATCGATTATATATATATATAATTAAATTAAATCGAATAACGATGTTGCAGTTCGTGTATTGAAATCGTAACTTCAAACGATTAGTGCGGGAGATCCGACCGTCGGATTTTCCAGAAACTGAAACCGTTGGATTCGTTTTGAAAAGATCTTTCTAATGATATAAAATTTGTGAAGATCCAACGGTTTGATTTTTAGATATGCGTAAATCAAATCTGGAGAAAAACAGCGCCACAGCCGCGTTATGGCCTGAAGCGTCGTTTGAATGAATTGGCTATTTTTAAATAAATAAAAATAGCGATAAATCGTGATAAAATATTATAAATGATATGGAATGGAAATAAACTGAATTTGCTCGGTTTATGTGATATTTGATGGTTGAATGTGTTTGGTGTGAAAATTACATTAAAGAACAAAATTGGTGATGTCGAATAATTTAACCATTGAAATGAATTGATTTGAAATTCTAAATATACGTGAATTATTTGAAAAGGCCAAGTAAATTCTCATTTCAAATAATTGATCGACGAGTGAAAGTCGAAGATATGAAGATGGTGCAAGACCGATGATCTTCACGTCGAATGGAGGGGTGCTACTGATGCTCATGATAGGAGTAGCTACCTTGAAGGGTCTGAAGTAGTAGCCACCCGGACGTACATGTTGATTGTATGAATATGCGAGGTATTGAGTGCCTTCGGTTTCGTTCAGACCCAGAACGAACGTGTAAATGGACTGTGTGTCCGACATTGTATTTTGTTCTGTGCTGATTGATCTCTATTAAATATATATCTGTTTGGCGGCGGAGAATTTATTCTCTTGCTTAACGCCCTTCTCTGAGACGTACGAGCTTAGAGGTTATATATTGATAGAAATCAGTCGCATGGAGTGAATTGCCTGTGTGGCACGTGAAACACCCCACCTCCGTTAAGGTCACTCACAAAGGGATTGCCTTAACTTTGGGGGAGGTTTATAAGTAAAAGCCACAAATAAACTCAAGATAGATATAAATACACATATTTTAAACAGCGGAAACCAAACAGACTTTTATTTCATCAATATGTGTTTAAACAAAACACTTCCATAATTGTCTCAAAATACTTCCAACATTACAACCCCATTACTGTCTTGATTATTAAAGAAGCATAAAACATAAATAAAGTTACAAAAATCCCCATAGTGATATCCAAAGCCATAATCCGAGCAAGAGAGATCCAATCATACATCTACAGTCTTTGATCTTGTAAAGAGTCTGATTGAGCTGAGTTGTTTCCTCCCTGTGGACCTGGGGGGGAGGGGGGAAGAAAAGAAAATAGAGTTAGACATAAAGCCTGAGTAAATCTAGTAAATCTTCAGTATGTGAATAAGAAAAGGGCATGATAGATATAACTGAAAATAGGAAAGTGTCACAAGCTAAGGAAGTGTCGTTTAGAATCGAATGTACTATCGCACCCACACTATATCTCTGCACCTACTTGATCTTATTTTATCTGGCACCCCATGCTGAGGGTGAAGTGATCCCCATTTTCTAAAGATCGGCTCATACTCGCGTTAACATATGTCATACGGCCCCCAAGAATTGTAGATACCTATGCTGGTCCCACCATGGGGTGTATCAAGACCCATGGTGGCGGCCCCGACACAAATTCTAGAAGGCGTAGGTTATACTACTGGTGTCCCCAGTGCCCTGTTTGTCTGCTCCAGAGTGTGTGCACGCCCGCACCCCGTTAGACCTACACTGTGCACCCACTGCCGTCGTTTTGACCGCTTACAATCAGCCCAGTAATCGTGCCCCACCCTGCCTAGTTTCAGGGTACCATGATACCTAACTTGGGTTACTGCTGAAACGGGTCCCTCGTTACCAGGATTTTCTAGTCAAACATGTTAAGTGGTTAAGTGTCTGTATTTACCTAACCCCACCCATTAATTCTTGTTAACATGTTGAATTTGGTTAAGTGTTATAGTTGACTTAACCCTACCATCTGTCCTTAGCCTCTTAGGAGCACCAGACCACTCACATTAGACAGGTATTGCTACAGTTACTGGAAATGTCGGTCAGTTCCAGGCAGGTTTACACCGTAGCTTAGTCTAACCTCGGGTCCTTATTGGGCTCAGTGCTTAACCACCCACATTGGATAGGTATTTTTGTGACTACTGGACAGCCGGGCGGGTCCGGGCATGTTTACATCACAACTCAATCCAACCTCGGGTTAAGCATATCGTGTTTTCTAAATTTACATATTTTATTACTTCTCAATTATATATGTAAATTTCATGTTCTTTATTCTTGGGTATAACAATTCATACCGCTTATATGTCATTATCGTTGGCATGTGCCAAACACGCCAACATATATTTTCATATTTTACACACAACGTTATTACCCCCGTTTGTACGTTCGCAACATTATAACAAGTGTTAGGCTTGACACAATTCAGCCCAACTTTATAAACGTGAGAAAAAGGGGAAAACAAGAACATGTAATATTTCACATAAAGGTGTGTGGCGCATGAACTTGCAATTTAGCGATTCAACATAAATTATGAGTCATGTGAACTTGCATTCAAATCAAAGTATGACTATGTAGGTGACATATGAAATGGCATAGTTTAGGCTTATTCAAACTTGTGTTTAAACATGTTTAACTTGGCATAATATCAACCACAAAACTAGCATGTTGTATATTCACCAAAATGTACAATTTTAACATCTAATCATATAGCCTATTTTAATATGAACTTGCATAGTTTATGAAACCCAAACGATACTTAACATAGATCCAATTATACTTGCAAATACACATAAGAATGTGTTCATAGGTTTTGGGTCATGTAGGCATAAAAAGGGGTCTCAAATCTAGAACATGTTTACATAAATTCTAACTTAGATTAAGGGAATATGCGTAGTCCATGCCATCGACATATACATAAAGGGATCAATTTCTAATTTTTGCCACAACTTGCTATTGTTATTGCTTTCATATATAAATGTCCAATAGGCTTGCATCAATCAATTTAGGCCACAAATATCAATACACAAGTCATGACAGAATCATTATAATACATAGAATTTATATCATATTCATACAATAACATAATTCTATTTTCGTTTACATCGAATCACACCACAGTTTTTATTCATATTCTAATAGGTCACTATACTTGCAACGAATGTAGAATCTTGAATTCTGGATTCTGAATTCTGAAATTGAGATGCGGTGGGTAGATTAACGTTGCGTTGATTAATTTGATTAAACTTTAATCTTCTTCTTAATTTGATTCGTCTCTAGGCTTTTCTCTCTTGACGGCTATGCTCAATTCCTCCCTGGCAGCATGACGACTCCCTTCTTATTTTTTTTTGTGTGAATTTTCAGTCGAGACTTAGGGTGTATTTATAGATTTTTAAATTGTTTTGAGCCGTCAGATGAAGACAGGAGGAATCTAGACCATACAAAGTTCAAAGAGCCAATCAAGAGGTGGCACGTCAGCCCTAGTGACACTAAGCCACAGAAATTCGAGCCAGAGCCAGACCTAGCCAGCCAGGTCGACCAGGTAGGTCAACTGGCAGGTCGACACCCAGGTCGACACTATGGTCGACCTGGGGAGGCCAGGTCGACACTATAGTCGACCTGGGGTGGCCAGGTCGACACCATGGTTGACCTGGTCTCTGGGCGGGAATTTTCCCGCCCAGCCCAGTTTGAACTTGTTTTTCAAATTTTGAATTTTAAACTGAGCTGTTTGGATTTAAATTTTATTCTGAAAATTCCGAAGGCCATAACTCCTTCATACGGAGTCCGATTCACGCAAACTCGGACTCTATCTCAAGCAGAATTCCGAGACGAACGCAATGGCGTAACCCATTTCCCTTAATTCTTTAATTTAGAATTAATTACACTTTAATTTATGAAGCTTAATGTTATAGAATTCACGGGGTGTTACATTCTCCTCCCCTTAAAAGGATTTCGTCCCCGAAATCTTCAAGTTAGGAAGAATGTATATCCTACCATCCAACAGTCCATCTACTCAACCAAAAAACACAGGCGTCCACTATCCTTAAAAGACTTCTAATGATTCATGATCATATGCATAGTGTGTGTACATGTCCTTATCTGATGCAGAAATCAGGCGGTCTACTGATTCAGTTGACCTCCTTAATGCAAATCATGTAAGTGTCATGAATCCATTATGTATGCAAATTTTTCCTAGTCATAATTCTACATGGGTGCACAACTTATTCATACAAATGCGACAACCATATGACAGCATATCAAGTTTCAACCACATACAAATGAGAATATATGTATGCATATGCAATATGAAGTGACTGAGCCGATCTATAACCTAGGGTGTGTGTATATGCATCCACGAGCAACCACTAGCAATCACTAGCAACCATTTGCAGCCATCATCCATAACATGTTTCCAAATACATGTTTGCATCCATTTGTTTTCTACCAAAGGAGTTAGGAAAAGGACCGAGGAGATATACCTAAAAAGATAGATAAAGCATAACTTAAGAAAAAAGAGAGATCGAAGATGTACCCTCAAAAAGAAGTGGGTAGGCAGCGCGTATTCTGTCCTCAGTTTCCTAAGTTGCGTCTTCGTCGGCATCGCTCCACTAAACTTTAACGAGTTTGAATTCGCGGTTGCGTAGCTTTTTCACTTCAGTTCCTGAGATGCGGGTTGGAACTCTCCTCACAGTTGCTTCACGTTCCACTTCGGCTTCTTCCAGAATGCTAGGTTCCACCACTTCTGCAGACTCATGCAAACATTTCCAGAGGTGAGAAACATGAAAGACATTGTGAACTCCGGCTAGTCTCTCGGGTAGCTCTAATCTATAGGCCATCTTCCCAACCTTCTCCAAGATAGGAAACGGTCCTACAAATCTTAGTGCTAGCTTTCCCGTGGATCCAAAGCGAACGACGTTCCTTAAAGGAGATACCTTAAGGAAAACCCTGTCCCCAACCTCAAACTCAAGGTCGGTCCTTCTTCTATCGGCGTAGGATTTCTGTCTGTCTTGGGTCTCGGTCACTAACAATGCTGGAGGGTATCCCATGGATTCGAACTATTTCCTTGAGATAAAGAGATGCTAGAGATGCGGCAGTCCTTCTACTTTTAATGGGTATAAAGTGGGTGCTCTTAGTAAGCCTATCCACTATTACCCAAATGCTAGTATTGCCTCTTCTCGACCTAGGTTGTCCATCAATAAAGTCCATTGAAATGCTATCCCACTTCCACTGTGGGACCTCTAAAGGATGAAGTAGTCCTCCAGGTTTCTTCTGTTCCGCCTTGACCCGTTGGCAGGTCATGCACTTAGAAATGAAATCTACCATGTCTTGCTTCATGCCGCTCCAAAAGAAAGTCCTTTTTATATCCTTGTACATCTTATCACCGCCAGGGTGTATAGTCATCTTGGAATGATGCGCTTCCTCGAGAACCTTCCTTGTCAACTCCCTTGCTTGTGGGACGCATAACCTTCCATCTCGCCTCAGCCAACCCTTACCATCGATGGCGTATCTACTAAGGTGACTAGAAGTCTCACCCCTAATAAGTTTATCAATCACATCAAAAAGCCGAGGGTCTTCATGTTGTGTAGCCCCTATTGAGTCCAAGAGAGTAGGGCATACTTCGAGAGATGCTAACAAACCCCGTACAAAATCCGAGGAGGGCCTAAAGTTAAAACTAGCTATAAACTCCAAGCTTTTCCTTTCCACAAAGAGTGGGATTAAGGTCAGTTTCTTTTGGCTCAACGCTTCTGCTACTACGTTGCCTTTGCCGGGAGTACAGGAAATTTCAAAGTCATACGAGGCAAGAAACTCCATCCATCTTTGCTGCCTCAAGTTAAGATCCTTCTGGGAGAAGTGATATTTCAACGATTTATGGTCAGTGTATAATTCAAACTTCTCACCTAGGAGATAATGGTGCCAAGACTTAAGCGCAAAGACGATGGCGGCTAATTCAAGATCGTGGGTTGGGTAGTTCTTTTCATGAAACTTCAATTGTCTTCCGCCATAAGCTACTACCCTTCCTTATTGCATTAGAATAGCGCCTAGTCCCGTTCCACATGCATCTGTGTATACTGTGAACATTTTGCTTCCATCTGGCAAAGTCAGAACTGGGGCTGTTGTAAGAGCCCTTTTTAATCGTTGGAAAGCAAACTCGCACTCCAAATCCCAAGTGAACGTCAGATTCTTCTTTGTTAGCCTTGTGAGTGGGGCCAAGATTTTCGTGAAATCCCTAATAAACTTTCGGTAAAAACCGGCTAGCCCAAGAAAGCTCCGAACTTCGGTTGCATTTCTTGGTGTCTTCCAATCTTGCACTACCACCACTTTCGCGGGGTCCACAGCCAACCCCTCTTTGGACACTATATGCCCTAGAAATCTTACCTCCTTTCTCCAGAAGTGGCACTTGGAGAATTTGGTTTTTAGCTGATGTGCACGGAGAGTTTCCATGATTTCTTTCAGATGTTGAGCATGCTCTTCCTCATTCTTTGAGAAGATTAAGATATCATCTACGAAGACAACCACAAATTTGTTGAGGAATTCTCTGAACACCCTGCTCATTAGGTCTACGAAATAAGCGAGTGCGTTTGTCAAGCCGAAAGGCATGACAAGCCACTCGAAGAAACCGTCTGGGGTTCTGAACGTCGTTTTATCAATGCTATCTTCAGCTACTCTTAGCCGATGGAACCCAATTGCCAGATCAAGTTGGGAGAAGACCGTCGCTCCTACAAGCTGATCAAACAAATCGTCAATTCGGGGAAGAGATTGCCTATTTTTCTTGGTCAATTTGTTTAACTCCCTATAGTCGACGCAAAGGCGAAGCGAACCGTCTGCTTTGGTTGTGAACACCACTGGAGCACCCCAATCTGAAATGCTCCGTCTAATGAACCCCTTTTCGAGAAGTTCTTTAACCTGCTTACTGAGCTCCTTTCTCTCCTTTGGAACCATGTGTCTGACAGGTAAAGCTACAGGCCTTGCATTATCCATAAGATATATGCGGAAGTCTATTTCCCGCCTCGGAGGTAAGGCATTCACCTCCTCAAAGACATCCGGATATTCCCGGACTACTCTAACCGATTGCAAATTCTCATCAGAAGCATTAAGCGACTCTAGATAACTAAGCATAACAGCATTCAAGGGATTACAAGAAATTTCTAGAGTGTTACCAAGCCGAGTCAAGAGTCTAACTACTCTTTTCTCACAATCAAGAATGGCACTATTACTAGATAACCAGTCCATGCCTAAGATCAAACCATATCTCGAGAAGCCCAAAACAAAGGCATTACAACTAAACTCAACGTTGAGAATAGAGATTTTCAAACCCAAACAAACCATTGACAAGTAAGCGGAGCCACCAATTGGATTTGAAACTACTAAGGGATCTTCTACCATACTAGTGTCTAGATGCAGAGATTCTACTAAGCCAGGTGAAATAAAAGAGTGTGATGCGCCAGAGTCAAAAAGTATGCGAACTGGATGATCATAAAGATAGACCACACTTTCTACATAAATATTACTACCTCGTTCCTGCTGAGGTGCCACTAGCGCATGAACCTGACCCCCTGAAGTGGATCCGGCTTTCTGTCCCTGCCCTTTCTTCTTTGGGCAGTCCTTAGCCTGGTGCCCAGTCTCTCCACAATGGAAGCAACCACCCATCTTCGCCTTCCTTTTTCGGCAGTCTTTTGATATATGTCCCACAATGCCACAGAAATTGCACCTTTTCCTCTCACGGGGCTTATTGTTCTTCCCTCCTTTCTTGAAGTCTGTTTTCTTTGCTTGTAGACCCTCTTTCTTCTCTTCCACCTTAGTTTCTTTCTTGCCGTGGTCTTCCTCGTGTAGCAATGCCATGTCCACCAAGCTTTCATAAGTCGCTCCCGTGGATACATGGGTCATAGCAAGGCTGTGTAGAGGCTCATTTAGACCTTTGACGAAGCCAAGCGCCTTCTTGTGTTGGGTGTTTACTAAGTCTAACCCAAATCTGGCCAGCTGATGAAACTGATTAACAAATTCCCTGATCGTCATGCTCCTCTGTTTCAGAGTTAGGAACTTCTCCTTTTGCAGGCTTCTTTCAGTTTGGGAGAGAAATTTCATCTCAAACGTTGTCCTGAAGTCTTCCCATGTTTCCACCGCCCTCTGAGCATTGGTAATTTCCCACCAATAGGAAGCTTCATCCTTAAGAAACCATACCGCTAGTTGTATCTTTTTCCTGTCATCAACTCCGAAGATGACAAACAGATCCTCAGTCTCCTTTAGCCAGTTTCTTGCTCCTACAAGGATTCTGTCCCATAAAAGTCTTTTCCACCCATAGCCTTGAAGTCTCTGCATGTTTTTGCGAAGGCATTTCCACGAGGAGGTGGAGGAACCATGGTCACTGGAGGAGGGATGTCTGCTGGGCCCGCACCATTGGCCCTTGCTTCTAAGTACCTCCTAAACCAGCCGGGTATCGGCACTCCTTCCGGGAGGTTAAGGTCTCTAGACATGCTGAAAAAGAAAGGAAAGATTCAAAATGAAGGATAGAGAAGGATAGATAGGGCACATGGCTTTGGGGGATTTTGTCTTTTTATAAATATAGCACTTTTTCTTGAGAAATGCTTCTTTAAAATTTCTTTTTGAAAATAGTTTCAAATTTTTTTATCTTATCTGGTAAACCTATGCTCTGATACCAAGTGAAACACCCCACCTCCGTTAAGGTCACTCACAAAGGGAATGCCTTAACTTTGGTGGAGGTTTATAAGTAAAAGCCACAGATAAACTCAAGACAGATATAAATACACATATTTTAAACAGCGGAAACCAAACAGACTTTTATTTCATCAATACGTGTTTAAACAAAACATTTCCATAATTGCTTCAAAATACTTCCAACATTACAACCTCATTACCGTCTTGATTATTAAAGAAGCATAAAACATAAATAAAGTGACAAAAATCCCCATAGTGATATAAAAAGCCATAATCCGAGCAAGAGAGATCCAAATCATACATAAAGCCTGAGTAAATCTAGTAACTCTTCAGTATGTGAATAAGAAAAGGGCATGATAGATATAACTAAAAATAGGAAAGTGTCACAAGCTAAGGAAGTGTCATTTAGACTCGAATGTACTATCGCACCCACACTATATCTCTGCCCCTACGTGAGCTTATTTTATCTGGCACCCCATGCTAAGGGTGAAGTGATCCCCATTTTCTAAAGATCGGCTCATACTCGCATTAACATGTGTCATACGGCCTCCAAGAATTGTAGATACCTATGCTGGTCCCACCATGGGGTGTATCAAGACCCATGGTGGCGGCCCCGACACAAATTCTAGAAGGCGTAGGTTATACTACTGGTGTCCCCAGTGCCCTATTTGTCTGCTCCGGAGTGTGTGCACGCCCGCACGCCATTAGACCTACACTGTGCACCCACCGCCGTCGTTTTGACCGCTTACAATCAGCCCAGTAATCGTGCCCCACCCTGCCTAGTTTCAGGGTACCATGATACCTAACTTGGGTTATTGCTGAAATGGGTCCCTCGTTACCAGGATTTTCTAGTCAAACATGTTAAGTGGTTAAGTGTCTGTATTTACCTAACCCCACCCATCAAGTCTTGTTAACATGTTGAATTTGGTTAAGTGTTATAGTTGAGTTAACCCTACCATCTGTCCTTAGCCTCTTAGGAGCACCAGACCACTCACATTAGACATGTATTGCCACGGTTACTGGATGTGCCGGTCGGTTCCGGGCAGGTTTACACCGTAGCTCAGTCTAACCTCGGTTCCTTATTGGGCTCAATGCTTAACCACCCACAGTGGATAGGTATTGTTGTGACTACTAGAAAGCCAGGCGGGTCCGGGCAGGTTTACATCACAACTCAATCCAACCTCGGGCCAAGCATATCATGTTTTCTAAATTTACATATTTTATTACTTCTCAATTATATATGTAAATTTCATGTTCTTTATTCTTGGGTATAACAATTCATACCGCTTGTATGTCCTTGTTGTTGGCATGTGCCAAACACACCAACATATATTTTCATATTTTACACCCAACGTTATTACCCCCGTTTGTACGTTCGCAACATTATAACAAGTGTTGGGCTTGACACAATTCAGCCCAACTTTATAAACGTGAGAAAAAGGGGAAAACAAGAACATGTAATATTTCACATAAAGGTGTGTGGCACATGAACATGCAATTTAGCGATTCAACATAAATTATGGGTCATGTGAACTTGCATTCAAATCAAAGTATGACTAAGTAGGTGACATATGAAATGGCATAGTTTAGGCTTATACAAACTTGTGTTTAAACATGTTTAACTTGGCATAATGTCAACCACAAAACTAGCATGTTGTATATTCACCAAAATGTACAATTTTAACATCTAATTATATAGCCTATTTCAACATGAACTTGCATAGTTTATGAAACCCAAACGTTACTTAACATAGATCCAATTATACTTGCAAATACACATAAGAATGTGTTCATAGGTTTTGGGTCATGTAGGCATAAAAAGGGGTCTTAAATCTAGAACATGTTTACATAAATTCTAACTTAGATTAAGGGAATATACATAGTCCATGCCATCGAAATATACATAAAGGGATCAATTTCTAGTTTTTGCCACAACTTGCTATTGTTATTACTTTCATATACAAATGTCCAATAGGCTTGCATCAATCAATTTAGGCCACAAATATCAATACACAAGTCATGACAAAATCATTACAATACATAGAATTTATATCATATTCATACAATAACATAATTCTATTTTCATTTACATCGAATCACACCACAGTTTTTATTCATATTCTGAAGGGTCACTATACTTACAATGAATGCAAAATCTTGAATTATGGATTCTGAATTCTGAAATTGAGATGCACTCCTTTGGGTAGATTAATGTTGCGTTGATTAATTTGATTAAACTTAAATCTTCTTCTTTATTTGATTCGTCTCTAGGCTTTTCTCTCTTGATGGCTATGCTCAATTCCTCCCTGGCAGCATGACGACTCCCTTCTTATTTTTTGTGTGAATTTCCAGTTGAGACTTAGGGTGTATTTATAGATTTTTAAATTGTTTTGAGCCGTCAGATGAAGACAGGAGGAATCTAGACAATACAAAGTTCAAAGAGCCAATCAAGAGGTGACACTTCAGCCCTAGTGAGACACTGAGCCACAGAAATTCGAGCCTGAGCCAGACCTAGCCAGCCAGGTCGACCAGGTAGGTCGACTCGCAGGTCGACACCCAAGTCGACACTATAGTCGACCTGGGGAGGCCAGGTCGACGCTATAGTCGACCTTGGGTGGACAGGTCGACACCATGGTCGACCCTATGGTCGACCTGGTCTCTGGGCGGGAATTTTCCCGCCCATCCCAGTTTGAACCTGTTTTTCGAATTTCGAATTTTGAACTGAGATGTTTGAATTTAAATTTTATTCTGAAACTTCCGAAGGCCATAACTCCTTCATACGGAGTCCGATTCATGCAAACTCGGACTCTATCTCAAGTAGAATTCCGAGACGAACGCAATGGCATAACCCATTTCCCTTAATTCTTTCATCTAGAATTTATTACACTTTAATTTGCGAAGCTTAATGTTATAGAATTCACGGGGTGTTACAGCACGCCTAAGTGGCAGATGATCAAGGCTTCTATTGAAAAGAAAAGTCCTGTGGTTGATGATCAAAGCCCGGCCTATGTGGCATAGCTTTGTGTATAGAATTGTTTCGCGGGCCTCACACCCCGGTATGAGCCAGAAACAGGAGAAGGACTACAGGGAGTACATGCGTTTCCTTCTAGCTAGGAGTTGTGTCGTTGTTTTTACATGACCTGACATTTACTTATGTGGATGATGGATAGCGAGGCGCCTCGGATATATCGGTCGATCCGGGACCGATGGAGTCATTGGGCTCATTTACGCCCTATAGGGCGGGGAAACACAGTGTTCAGGGATTTTAATCCACATCGGTGGACCGGCCCTGATGGTCCAAGGATCACTCGAGCTCTGATCCTGAGACATGGGCTAGATTGTCTCGAATCAGTAAGGACTATCTTTTGCCTTGGTTCATGATGGAAATCCAATTTCCAAATATGACACCGTGCGGTTTTGATTGTATATATATATATGGCGACATGATATATGGTACCCATGCCGTCTATGATTGATAGTTATGATTGAAATTGTTTTTGAAACATATATACACTAGCAATAATATCAAATGATTTGTCTAGCACGTATCAAGCATATTTTGGCCATTATAAGGTAAAACTCTATCCTCCGGTTGGTGTTGCATTGTGTGATGGGAACTGAGTCTTATAATGGCTTCATTTTTATAAAAAGCATTGCGATGTTTAAAAGATGTATTTGTTTTAAAGCACTGGCAATACAATGTAGTAAACCCGTTCTGCGAAAGTGGCGTGGTCCTGTGTTTAGCCATATTTAAAAATGTGTAAGTAGATTTCTCATACCAGTCCTATGACTGACTCATAGTTTGTTTCACTTGCAAACTCGGGTGCCCCTATTTCTACACGGGCAGCCTTATATTCAGGTTTTAGCAGGCTCTTTCTGGATAGCTGGAGCTGAAGATGGATTCTATCATTTATCTCTTTTTATACTGTTTAGCTCCTGTTGTACATATTATGTTTTCTTTTCCGCTGTAGACATTTTATGTATAGCTGAACTATATTTTGTACTAAGTATGATCCTATATACTATGTAACTCTGATGATGATATTTATCCAGTGTATTCTATTGTACATTATCTGGTGTATTTATTTATTTCTATTCTACTATTATCTGTTTATGTGTTATATTCCAAAGATTACCTTTGCACCGTCTCATCGGGGTTTGGGGTTGTCACAAACGTGGTTATAGAACTTTGGTTAAGCTTAGTTCTGGAATATAACATATGAACGAGCTCGTCACAAATAGAACCAGTAGTGTTCTTGGACAAATAACTCATTACAGATAGGATCAGTAATATCCTAGTATGAGTATAGCAGAATGAAATACACCTCGATAGACACATTTACATTCAAGTATATGTCTCTATTTTTTAAAATATCTTTTCTGTTGACCTGACACTTGATTTGCTATTTGCAGAAGTACTAGGAAATGGGTGTCAGAAACAGAAGGAATGCAGAACCAGATCTAGAGGCTCTAATTAAGAGATATCGAAATCTGGGTGGAGCACAATTCTCGGGCAATGAATCCCTTATTCAAACTCAAGCTTGGATGAGTTCTACTGAAAGATTTTTTGAGCATTTCCAGCTGAGAGATGATCAGAAAAGATTAGTGGCATCTTGGGCTCTCAAAGAAGAAGCGTTAATCTGGTGGGAAACGGTTACTAAGGATAATCCAGAAGGTAATATTACCTGGGATAGATTTAAAGAAATTTTCAGTAAAAGATTTATTCCTCCAGAAGCAACTGAGCGGTTATGTGATGAATTTTCTTATCTAAGACAAGGAGATATGAATATCCCAGAATATCATAAGAAATTCAATGAACTTTCTCATTTTCCCCCTCATCTAATTCAAGATCCAAAGAGGAAGAATCTGAAGTTTATCAACGGTCTTCAAAGAAAATACCAGGATAAAGTAATGGGGCATGTGAAGCTTCCTTTATCTGAAATGATATACATGGCTTATCAGTATGAAGATCTTCATAGGCGAGGCCTTTTAGTCGATGAAGAGGAAGTCAGCACTAGAGTAAAAGGAAATTCGAAACTGATATCCCAGAGTCAAGTACGACGTCCGGGGTCAGAAAGGAACATAGATTCAAAGGAAAAAGGGCCAAGTCTAAAAAAGGACTAGTAAAGACTGCAATATGCAATAACTGCAAGAAGCCCGGGCATTTCCAAGGGAATTGTAAATCCTCGAAGAAAGAAACAAATGTTGGGTTAAAATCCAATAAAAAGTTTCAAGAGATTAGAAAGTGCAGTCTTTGCCACCAGGCGGGTCACCTCTCAAAGGCTTGCCAGCTATTCTCCAAATAAAAAGCAGTGCAGTGAATGAAGTGGCAAAAATTCCAGCACCCTCAGCTAGTCAGGTAAGGCCGGATGTTTTAGAAGGCACGCTAAATGTCAAAAACATTCCGGTTAAAGTATTGTTTGATACAGGCGCATCACGAAGTTTTGTTTCGACTAAGGAGGTAAAGAAATTGGATTTGAAATTGAAGAAGCTTAAGGAACCAATAACGGTTCATAATCCGGTTGGGGGTTCCCTTGATCTTAGTTGGGTTTATGGGGTGTCGGTTTCCTTTTCCTGTTATCGATTCCCTACTATCTCGATTGTCATGAATTTCACAGAGTTTGATCTTATTTTGGGATTGGATTGGTTAACTAAATATGAAGCGGAGCATACTGTGCAAAAAGAATTGTTAGAGTTAGAAAAAAGCTTGGCTATGTAACCATTCCATGTGAAGGCCCGAATTCTAACAGAAAAGATTTTTTGTCATCTTTGGATGTTTCTCCTGCTCAAATAGAACCTGTTCCTGTCGTTCCGGAGAATATTCAGTCGACATTGCAAATATCCCAGTTGTCAAGAACTATGCGGATGTGTTCGAAGAAGTTGTTAGCTTACCTCCGCAGAGAGAAATTGATTTTAAAATCTCTTTAGTTCCGAATGCAAGGCTAGTAGTTCACGCTATTCGAAGAATGACCTTGAAGGAAAAAGAAGAGTTAGACAATCAAACTAGACAACTTGTATGGAAAGGTCTGATCAGGCCTAGTTTCTCTGATTGGGGAGCAGCTGTAGTATTTGTCCCAAAGTCAGACGGTACTCTCAGACTATGTGTGGATTATCGTGACTTAAATAAGCAGATGCTGAAGAACAGATATCCATTGCCGTGGATTGATGATTTGTTGGACCGTCTGAATGGAGCACAAGTGTTTTCATGAATGGACCTAGCTACAGGTTTCCATCAGCTTCGTATTGCCGAAGAGTGTGTTCCTTTGACAGCATTCAGGGGCCCAGACTTATTCTATGAGTGGTTAGTAATGCCGTTCGGCTTATACAACACTCCATCTTATTTTGTCGATCTAATGAACCGAGTATTCAGAGGAGTATTGAATAAACTCGTTCTGGTTTTCATTGATGATATATTGATCGTCTCTAAATCAGAAAGCGAGCATGAAAAACATTTGGAACAAGTGTTAGAAATTCTGAGATAGAATGTGTTGAAAGCAAAGTTTTCCAAATGTATATTCTAGCAAGAAGAAGTCAAATTTCTTGGCCACGTCGTGTCAAAAGAAGGAACTTCAGTGGATCCCAGTAAAATCACTACTATTCAGAATTGGAAACAGCCTCGTATGCCCACAGAAGTCAGGAGTTTTCTTGGATTGGCCAGTTATTATCGGAAGTTCGTTAAGAATTTTTTGAAGATATCCAGTCACTTAACGAAGCTTACTAAGAAACATTCGAGATTCAACTGGACTCCCGAATGTGAGGCAGCTTTCCAGGAGCTGGAACTAAAATTGACGACTGCTCCAGTGCTAACAACTATTGATGGCAACCAGGATTTGAAAGTCTGGACTGATGCTTCTAAAGAAGGCCTTGGCACAGTATTAATGCAAAGAAGCCATGTAGTCGCTTATGCTAGCCGTCAATTAAAACCACATGAAAAGAATTATGTTACTCACGATCTTGAATTGCTAGCTATTGTGTTTGCTATGAAAATCTAGAGGCATTATCTGTTGGGTGAGAAGTTTGAATTATGCACTGATCATCAATCATTGAATTATTTATTCACCCAGAATGATTTGAATATGAGACAGTAGCGTTTGTTAGAATTTCTCGCGGCATATGATCTTGATATCTTATATACACCGGGGAGAGCTAATGTTGTGGCTGATGCTCTCAGTAGAAAGAATATAATTATCGCCAGTCTTATCATCACGCCTTTATTGATTGATAACATATCTGCTCTTCAGAAGGATGATCACTTCATTCAGAAGATCAGAGAGAGAATTTAGAAAGGCGAGCCCTCGAGTTTCCAGATAGATAACGACGGGATTCTTAGGTTAAAAGGCAGAATACGTGTGCCAAATATTGCGGAACTTCGAAGAGAAGTATTGGATGAATGTCAAAAAGCCAAGCTTAGTATCCATCCAGGAGTGAGCAAGATGTATAACGATATCAAACGCACTTTCTGGTGGAGATCTATGAAATGTTACATCTCCTTATATGTAAGCCAATTTCATAGATGGTTTGCCCAGGACCAGGAAAGGAAATGACAGTATTTGGGTGATCATAGATCATTTCACGAAGACCGCCCATTTTATACCTGTAACACCCCACCTCCGCTAGGGTCACTCACAAAGGGAATGCACTAGTTTTGGTGGAGTATTATCTAGGTAAACATGCACAGAGATATCACAAGGAAGAACATAAATAAATCAGCGGTAGAAATTAAAAACCAACTTTTTATTATTTTCCAGAAAAGAGTCAAAAGCTCATATATCCAAGATACAAATTATTCCATTACACCAAGTTCATAATAAAGAAGCATAAACTTAAACAAAAGTAAATTATTCCCCATAAATAGCAGAAGTAGCCATAGCATAGCCCAAGACCAAACCGTACATGAGCTGTAAGAAAGCAAGTTGAATCCAAGCTAAGAGCTAGTGTTTCCTCCCTGAGAACCTTGGGGGGGAGAACGAAAGAAAAAGGGTCAGTCATAAAGACTGGTAAGCCCTAGTGACTTTCAGTATGAAAACTAGTAAAGGTAACATGATATGTGAAAACTGGAATTAAACATAAGGATGATAACAGTACTAGTAGGATAATTAAGATAACAAGATAAGTCAAGTATGGCATCGCATATTCAAGGTTCGCTGCACCAACTGTACTAGTATTCTAACCCATGTCAAGTATTAACCATGAAATGATCCCTTAGCCCGATGTCATAAAGTAACCCATTACGGGGTCCTACGGTATGATCTATTAATCGATCGGCTCCCTACAAGTCCTAGCTCGTCATGTGTCTGTGTCATACGGCCCTATCTAGAAATGTAGTTACCTGTGCTAGGTCCACCATAGGGTGTATCAAGTCTTATGGTGCCAACCACCGACACGAATCAAGCACGCACAGTGTAAATCTACGGGTGCCCAATGCCTGCTTTTTCAACTCCGGACTATGTGCATGACCATAGTCCTCCTGAACCTATAATAGCGCACCTACTTAGCCATCGTTCTGGTCGCTTACAATTAGCCCAGTAATCGTGCCCCATCCTGCCTAGTTCCAGGGTATCGTGATACATCTAAGTGGGTTACTGATGAAAAGGACCGCGTAACTAGGGTTTCTAATGGGTTAAGTGTTGTCATTCAAATTCGTGACTTAACCCTATCCAGATCGTGTATCAAGTTGGTTATGTGTGCTCAAGCAGTTCATGACTGAACCCTATCAAATCGTTGTGTCAAGTTGGTTAAGTATATTCAAGTGGTTCATGACTTAACCCTATCATGTGGCATTAATTCATTAGTGCATGCCAACCTCTCACATTAGACTAACTGTTGTGGTTACTGGATTTGTCGGGCAGTTCCGGGCAGATTTATACCACAACATAGTCTAACCTCGGGTTTTTACGTGCAATATGACCAACTACCCACATTGGATCCTATTGTTTGCAGCCACTGGATTTGCCGGGCGGTTCCAGGCAGATTTACACTGCAAACTCAACCCAACCTCGAGATGGCCATTTTCGAGTTTATCTAACTGTCATGCCCACTTTCAAGTTTTCATGTTTAGATTCATGTCAAGTTTTCTGGTCATGTTTCATGTCAAATCGTGTCAAGTTCATGTCCATATTCAGGTTCAAGTCATAATAACGTTCATGTTCAAGTTTAAAGCTAATTTATGTTTTACATAGTCTATCCAAATCGTATTCCCATCGCACGTAAGTTCTAATCGATACAAATAAATCTAATAGGGAATAACATAAAAAGGAACAGGTATAATGTGGCAAAAGTGATTACTAGCATAGCATGATATGACTTGAAATAAAAGATTAAAACATTATTGGCATATGAAATATTGGCCTCAAACATAAAGATTCCAAATCTAGCAAGATAAGGTACTAGTCAAAATAACAATTGTCACAAGGTGATAGTATAGTCATGGTAATGACTGTCATAAGGTGATAGTATAGTCATGATACGACTGTCATAAGGTGATAGTATAGTCATGATACGACTATCATAAAGTGATAGTATAGTCATGGTAACGATTGACATAAGGTGATAGTCATAAACTTGTGACTAATAGCAGGTTCAACATGATAATTGATTTACAACATGAATAGGCCCCAAATCAATGTCATAGTAATATCCAACAGTCAAGATCCAAGATGAACGAGAATGAATGTAAACAGTCATCATACATAGGTTCAATTTCAATTTACATCATATTCTTATTACATTTACAGTTTAAATCTAAAAATAACTGAGGCTTATAGATCGTGGTTCGAGAATTAGAAAAAGAGAGTCGATGTTGAATATGCTTAGTCAAGTCCTAATAGAAGTCCCCAAATTAGCAATTCCCTTAACGCAGTCTTAACGTAGAAGAAGCAGTCCCTCTCTCAAGCTTTTCAACCAGAATTAGAGCAACATAAAGTTAGAAAGAATTTTGTGTAGAGAGACTGGTGTTAGGGGCTGTATTTATAGGGTCCGGTCAACGAATGTGGACAGAAACAAGGCCAAATACTTCAGAGTGAATTCAGCTTCAGAAATGGGCTCGGGCACCAGGTCGACCCCCAGGTCGACACTATGGTCGACCTTGTCCTGGGTAGGTCGACTACATAGTCGACCCCCAGGTCGACCTGGTCCAAGGCGGGAAATTTCCGGCACAGTCCATTTGGAGGTTTAAAATTCGAATTTTTGAATTCGAATTGAGTCTGTTTTGAACTTGAAAATTTTTGAAAACTTCGAAAGGTCATAACTTGGTCATACGAACTCCGATTTTTGAAAACTCGGACTCGTTTCCAAGCAAAATTTTGAAATGAACGCAATGGCGCAACCCGTTTCCCTTGATTCTTAGTTTAAAAATTAATTCTGCCTTGATTTATGGTTATTACATGTTATAAAAACACGGGTTGTTACATTCTCCCCCCTTAAAGGATTTCGTCCCCGAAATCTCTAAGTTAGGGAGGATGTGTAGTACCATCCAATCATCCATCTACTCAAAGCATCATCCATAGGAAACCATTGTCCTTAAGAGATTTCTAGTGTTGTATGAACATATGCAGTAAGTGTGTGTATATGTACTTATCTAATGCAAAAGATCAGGCAGTTACTGATTCAGTAAACCTCCTTAATGCAAAATATGTTAGTGTCATGAATCCAACATGTATGCAAATTCCTAACATAGTTTATAATCTCTACATGAGTGCACAAACATTCATCCATATGCAACATCCAAGTGATAGCATAACAAGTTCCATCCACGTACAAGTATTAGCACTCATGCATATGCAACATGAAAATGTGCCTGAGCCGATCTAGTGCCTAATGTGTGTCATGCATCCACTAGCAACCACTTGCAACCATTTGCAAACATCAACCATAACATGTTTCCATCACATGTTTACATCCATATGCTTCTACCTAAGGCTCTCAAGATAAGATCGAGAGGATAACAAGACAAACATAGATAGTAGAAGCATGATATGAAAAGGTTTTCAAGGAAAAAGAGATCGAGAATGTACCCTAAAAAAGAAATGGGTAAAGCGCGCGTATCTTTTCTTCGGTTTCCCAAGTTGCATCTTCTTGGGTTTCACTCCACTGCACTTTCACTAGCTTGACTTCTTGATTCCTTAGCTTCTTAATTTCCATTCCTAAGATACGAATCGGAACTCGCCTTAATGTCGCTTCTTTTTCCACTTCTACGTCTTCAAGGATGCTTGGCTCAACCACTTCGGCTGACTCATGCAAACATTTCCGGAGATGCGAGACATGAAAGACATTGTGCACCCCAGCCAGCTTCTCGGGTAAGTCTACCTTATAGGCCATCCGTCCAATCTTCTCAATGATAGGGAACAGTCCTACGAACCTTAGCGCTAGCTTTCCAACTACCCCAAAACGAACTACATTGCGTAACGGAGAAACCTTTATAAAGACCATATCTCCGACTTCGAACTCTAGGTCTGTCCTTCTTTGGTCCGCATAAGATTTTTGTCTATCTTGGGCCATTTTCATCGGTCTTCGTATCAACTCAATCTTCTCAGAAGTGTCCCTTATCATGTCGGACCCAAGTATAAGTCTGTCTGTCGTCTCCCACCAACAAGTTGACGACTTGCACGGTCTTCCATACAGGGCTTCGAACGGTGCCATTCCGATGCTAGCTTGGTAAGTATTGTTATATGCAAACTCCACGAGAGGAAGATGGTCTTCCCAAGTACCACCAAAGTCAAGAATACATAGCCTCAGGAGATCTTCTAGTACC
Organism: Allium sativum; assembly: GCA_030737875.1. NCBI lineage: Eukaryota > Viridiplantae > Streptophyta > Magnoliopsida > Asparagales > Amaryllidaceae > Allium > Allium sativum. The sequence goes on along the minus strand of CM060926.1, from coordinate 5,085,923 downwards.
CTATTTACCCTTTCGGTTTGTCCATCCGTCTGTGGGTGATAGGCCGTGCTCAAGTTCAGTCGTGTTCCCATTGCTTCTTGCAGACTATTCCAGAACTGGCTAGTGAAAATCAGGTCACGATCACTAACTATACTAGAAGGAACTCCATGCAATCGTACTATCTCTCGAAGGTAAATAGACGATATCCCTGTTGCAGTCCTCTTGCTTTTCACCGGGATGAAGTGAGCACTTTTCGTGAGTCTATCAACTATGACCCATATGCTAGTATTTCCCTTCCTAGACCTAGGTAGTCCATCCACGAAATCCATCGAGATACTTTCCCATTTCCATTGCGGAACATCCAAAGGATGTAATAGTCCACCGGGCTTCTTCGACTCGGCCTTTACTTGTTGGCACACCATGCACTTCGAAACGAACTCTGCCACGTCTTTTTTCATTCCAGCCCAAAAGAAAACGCGTTTCATATCCCTGTACATCTTATCCCCTCCGGGATGTATAGTCATCTTCGAGTGATGCGCTTCTTCGAGAATTTTCCTTACCAGGTCTCCCACTTGTGGGACACATAGCCTTCCCTCGCGCCTTAGCCATCCCTTGTTATCTATGGCATACCTACTGAGGTGACTTGACGTCTCACCCCTAATCAGCTTGTCCATGATTTCGACTATCTGTCGATCTTCCTTCTATGAAGTCCCTACTTGATCTAGAAGTGTAGGCCTTAATTCAAGAGATGCAAACGTAGCAGTCAATGACTCAACAGCAGGTGTAAAATCAAAGGTTGCTAGAAACTCAAGGCTTTTCATTTCAACAAACTAGGGGCTCAAAGTCAACCTTTTTCTGCTTAGCGCTTCTGCCGCCACATTACCCTTGCCAGGGGTATAAGCTATATCGAAGTCATATGATGCCAAGAACTCCATCCACCGTTGTTGTCTCAGATTTAAATCTTTCTGTGAGAAGAGGTAATTAAGCGATTTGTGGTCGGTATACTGCTCGAACCTCTACCCTAGAAGATAATGGCGCCAAGCTTTAAGTGCAAAAACAATCGCGGCCAACTCCAATTCATGCGTGGGATAATTTTTCTCATGAACTTTAAGTTGTCTGCCCCCGTAGCATATTACTCTTCCTTCCTGCATTAGGACTGCGCCTAATCCCGTGCCTCACACATCTGTGTACACGGTAAACATCTTACCTCCATCGGGTAATGCCAAAACTGGAGCTGTGGTGAGGGCTCTCTTAAGTCTCTGAAAAGCAGCGTCACATTCTATGTCCCATGCAAAAGGTAGGTTCTTCTTTGTTAATTTAGTAAGAGGCGGTGAAATCTTAGCGAAGTCCTTAATGAACTTCCCGTAGTAGCCCGCCAAGCCAAGAAAGCTCCTTACCTCCATTGCATTCTTAGGAATTTTCCAGTCCTGTACCGCAACTACCTTTGCGGGGTCCACGGCTATGCCTTGCTTAGAAACTACATGCCCAAGGAACCGAACTTCCTTCCTCCAAAAATGGCATTTGGAGAACTTAGCCTTTAACCGGTGTGCTCTAAGCGTTTCCATGACTTCCTTGAGATGCCTAACATGCTCTTCTTCATCTTTTGAGAAGATCAAAATATCATCCACGAAAACTACCACAAACTTGTTAAGGAACTCCCGAAACAACCTAATCATCAAATCTACAAAGTATGCGGGTGCATTTGTTAGCCCGAACGGCATGACGAGCCATTCGAAGAACCCGTCTAGAGTCCTAAATGCAGTTTTGTCAATGCTATCCTCAGCCACTCTGAGCTGATGGAATCCTGTGGCTAGATCGAGTTGAGAGAAAACAGATGCTCCCACAAGATGGTCAAACAAATCGTCGATTCTTGGTAGCGGGTGCCTATTCTTCTTTGTCAGCTTGTTTAACTCACGATAATCTATGCATAGACGAAGCGATCCATCTGCCTTAGTAGCGAATACCACCGTAGCACCCCATTCAGATATGCTTCGTCTTATGAAATTTTTCTCAAGTAACTCGTTAATTTGTTTACTGAGCTCTCTTCTTTCTCGCGGGGCGATGTGCCTAATGGGCAATGAAACTGGCTTGGCATTATCAAAAAGATAAATTCTGAACTCTATCTCGCGTTTAGGAGGTAATCCCCTCACTTCATCAAAGACATCTGGATATTCTCGGACCACTCTTACAGATTGCAAATTATCGTCGGACGAGTCAAGGGATTCAAGATAACATAACATTACCGGACCCTTAGGGTTATAAGAAATTTCAAGGGTATTACCAAGGCGAGTCATGAGCCTCACTACCCTTCGTTCACAATCAAGAATGGCTCCATAATCGGGCAGCCAATCCATACCTAGGATCAAACCGTATCCCATGAATCCGAGAACATAAGCATTACACGTGAATTCTACGCTTAAGATAGAGATCCTCAAATCCACACACATCATAGATAAATGGGCGGAGCCCCGAATTGGATTTGAAACTATAATGGGATCCTCAACCAGACTAGTACTTAGGTGCAGATTTTCAACAATATCAGAAGAAATAAAAGTACGCGATGCCCCAGAGTCAAATAAGGTTCGAACAGGAAAGTCAGAAATGTAAACAAGGCTTTCTACGGAAATATTACTACCTCGGTAAGGAGCTGGAATGGTGTTGGGAGCATGCACCTGCCCTCCAGAAGGTCCTGCTCGCTGGGTCTGCCCTTGCCCCTGCCCTTGCTTCTTAGGGCAATCCTTGCTGATGTGTCCAGTATCTCCACAATGAAAGCATTCACCCAACTTCCTCTTCTTCTTTCTACAGTCTTTAGCTAGATGTCCAGTAATACCATAGAAGTTGCACTTCCTCGTATCACGTGATTTGTTGTTGCTCTTGTTATTCTTATTATTCTTGTTGTTCCCTTCTTGAAATCAGCTTTCTTATTCTGAGTCTCGTTAGGCTTAACCTCCTTCTTGCTATTCTTGTCTTGCTCATGAAGTAGAGCCATATCCACCAAGCTTTCAAAGGTCGCCCCCATGGGTATATGAGTTAGGGCCAAGCTGTGTAGTGGCTCGTTCAATCCTCGAGCAAAGCGTACAGCCTTTTTTTGGGCTGTGTTGACCAAATCTAAACCGAACCGGGCAAGCTGATTAAACTTATTCACGTACTCCCTCACAGACATATCCCCTTGCTTGAGTGCTAGAAACCTCTCCATCTGAAGGTTCTCCTCTGCTGACGATAAGAATTTAAGCCCAAACCTCTCTCTAAAGTCTGCCCAAGTCTCAACTGGCCTGGTAGCATTGGTGACTTCCCACCAAAATGCAGCTTCCTCTTTCAACAACCATGCTGCCAACTGAACTTTCCTATGGTCCCCTATATCAAAGATAATGAACAAGTCTTCTGTCTCCTTTAGCCAGTTTCATGCCTCAACGAAGGTTTCAGTTCCAACGAAGTTCTTGCCGCCCATTGCTTTGAAGTCTTTGCATATTTTGGCAAAGGCGGTACCAGGAGGAGGAGGAACCGCAGCCACTGGGGGAGGAGGAGGAGGGATGTCTGCCGTGCCCGCGTCGTTGGCCCTGGCTTCTAAGTTCCTTCGCAACCATCCAGGCACAGGTATTCCCTCAGGAAGGTTAAGATCGGCCATGCTGAAAAACGAAAAGAAAAGATTCAAATGAGGAAACAAAGGAAAGTGCTAATGGCTTCTTGGGGAATAACCTTTTTAAACAAAAAACTTTTCTTGGAAAATGCTTCTTTATAAATGGTTTTGAAAATAGTTTCGGAAGGTTTTTAAAACTTTTTGCCCAGCCTGGTAACCTTCTGCTCTGATACCAAATGTAACACCCCACCTCCGCTAGGGTCACTCACAAAGGGAATGCACTAGTTTTGGTGTATTATCATCTAGGTAAACATGCACAGAGATATCACAAGGCAGAACATAAATAAAGCAGTGGTAGAAATTAAAAACCAACTTTTTATTATTTTCCAGAAAAGAGTCAAATGCTCATATATCCAAGATACAAATTATTCCATTACATCAAGTTCATAATAAAGAAGCATAAACTTAAACAAAAGTAAATTATTCCCCATAAATAGCAGAAGCAGCCATAGCATAGCCCAAGACCAAACCGTACATGAGCTGTCAGAAAGCAAGTTGAATCCAAGCTAAGAGCTAGTGTTTTCTCCCTAAGAACCTGAGGGGAGGGGGGGACGAAAGAAAAAGGGTCAGTCATAAAGACTGGTAAGCCCTAGTGACTTTCAGTATGAAAACTAGTAAAGGTAACATGATATGTGAAAACTGGAATTAAACATAAGGATGATAACAATACTAGTAGGATAATTAAGATAACAAGATAAGTCAAGTCTGGCATCGCATATTCAAGGTTCGCTGCACCAACTATACTAGTATTCTAACCCATGTCAAGTATTAACCATGAAATGATCCCTTAGCCTGGTGTCATGAAGTAACCCATTACGGGGTCCTACGGTACGATCTATTAATCGATCGACTCCCTATAAGTCCTAGCTCGTCATGTGTCTGTGTCATACGGCCCTATCCAGAAATGTAGTTACCTGTGCTAGGTCCACCATAGGGTGTATCAAGTCCTATGGTGCCAACCACCGACACGAATTAAGCACGCACAGTGTAAATCTATGGGTGCCCAATGCCTGCTTTTTCAACTCCGGACTACGTGCACGACCATATTCCGCCTGAACTTACAATGGCGCACCTACTCAGTCGTCGTTCTGGTCGCTTACAATCAGCCCAGTTATCATGCCCCACCCTGCCTAGTCCCAGGGTATCGTGATACATCTAAGTGGGTAACTACTGAAAAGGACCGCGTAACTAGGGTTTCTAATGGGTTAAGTGTTGTCATTCAAATTCGTGACTTAACCTTATCTAGATCGTGTATTAAGTTGGTTAAGTGTGTTCAAGCAGTTCATGACTTAACCCTATCAAATCATCGTGTCAAGTTGGTTAAGTATATTCAAGTGGTTCATGACTTAACCCTATCATGTGGCATTAATTCATTAGTGCATGCCAACCTCTCACATTAGAATAACTGTTGTGGTTACTGGATTTGCCGGGCGGTTCCGGGCAGATTTATACCACAACATAGTCTAACCTCGGGTTTTTACGTGCAATATGACCAACTACCCACATTGGATCCTATTGTTTGCAGCCGCTGGATTTGTCGGGCGGTTACGGGCAGATTTACACTGCAAACTCAACCCAACCTCGAGTTGGCCATTTTCAAGTTTATCTAACTATCATGCCAACGTTCAAGTTTTCATGTCTAGATTCATGTTAAGTTTTCTGGTCATGTTTCATGTCAAATCGTGTCAAGTTCATATCCATATTCAGGTTCAAGTCATAATAACGTTCATGTTCAAGTTTAAAGCTAATTTATGTTTTACCTAGTCTACCCAAATCGTATTCCCATCGCACGTAAGTTCTAATCGATACAAATAAATCTAATAGGGAATAACATAAAAAGGAACGGGTATAATGTGGCAAAAGTGATTACTAGCATAGCATGATATGACTTGAAATAAAAGATTAAAACATTACTGGCATATGAAATATTGGCCTCAAACCTAAAGATTCCAAATCTACCAAGATAAGGTACTAGTCAAAATAACAGTTGTCACAAGGTGATAGTATAGTCATGGTAACGACTGTTATAAGGTGATAGTATAGCTGTGATACGACTGTCATAAGGTGATAGTATAGTCATGATACAACTATCACAAGGTGATAGTATAGTCATGGTAACGATTGACATAAGGTGATAGTCATAAACTTGTGACTAATAGCAGGTTCAACATGATAATTGATTTACAACATGAATAGGCCCCAAATCAATGTCATAGTAATATCCAAGAGTCAAGATCCAAGATGAACGAGAATGAATGTAAACAGTCATCATACATAGGTCCAATTTCAATTTACATCATATTCTTATTACATTTACAGTTTAAATCTGAAAATAACTGAGGCTTACAGATCGTGGTTCGAGAATTAGAAAAAGAGAGTCGATGTTGAATATGCTAAGTCGAGTCCTAATAGAAGTCCCCAAATCAGCAATTCCCTTAACGCAGTCTTAACGTAGAAGAAGCAGTCCCTCTCTCAAGCTTTTCAACCAGAATTAGAGCAGCATAAAGTCAGAAAGAATTTTGTGTAGAGAGACTGGTGTTAGGGGCTGTATTTATAGGGTCAGGTCAACGAATGTGGACAGAAACGAGGCCAAATACATCAGAGTGAATCCGGCTTCAGAAATGGGCTCGGGCACCAGGTCGACCCCCAAGTCGACACTATGGTCGACCTGGTCCTGGGTTGGTCAACTACATAGTCGACCCCAAGTCGACCTGGTCCTGGGCGGGAAATTTCCCGCCCAGTCCATTTGGAGGTTTGAAATTCGAATTTTTGAATTCGAATTGAGTCTGTTTTGAACTTGAAAATTTCTGAAAACTTCGAAAGGTCATAACTTGGTCATACGGACTTCGATTTTCGAAAACTCGGACTCGTTTCCAAGAAAAATTTAGAGATGAACACAATGGCGCAACCCATTTCCCTTGATTCTTATTTTAAAAAGTAATTCTGCCTTGATTTATGGTTATTACACATTATAAAAACACGAGTTGTTACAATACCTGTCAAATCGAGTAGAACTGCTCAGAGTCTGGCGCAGTTTTATTTCAAAGAAATAGCTAGACTGCACGGAGTTCTCATAAGCACCGTTAGTGATCATGACCTGATTTTTCTAGTTAATTCTGGGAAGCATTCCTAGAAGAATTGGGAATGAAACTGAACTTGAGCACCGCATTTCATCCTCAAACAGATGGCCAAACTTAGAGGGTGAATCGTATTCTTGAAGATCTATTGCGGGCTTGTATAATTGATTTTGGCGAATCATGGGAAGACCATTTGCATTTGGCTGGATTCTCATATAATAACAGCTACCAAGCAAGCTTGAAAATTACTCCATTCGAAATATTGTATGGTAGACCGTGCCGATCCCCTGCTTGTTGGGTTGAACCTGGTAATAGACTTGTATTGGGGCCTGATATGATTCGCGATGCTGCGGACAAAGTCGATTTCATTAAGAAACGATTACTAGTCTCCCAAAGCCGACAGAAAAGCTATGCAGATAAGAGAAGAAGAGATATATCATTTGCTGTTGGCGACTATGTATATTTGAAGGTATCTCCGATGAGAGGAGTAATCCGGTTCGGTAAAACAGGGAAATTGGCACCCAAATTTATTGGTCTGTTTCCTATTCTTGAACGGATTGGAACTCTAGCATATAGGGTTCGATTGCCTGATTGGTTGCCTGGAGTGCATGATGTATTTCATGTATCTCAACTTCGAAAGCATGTGCATGATCCAAATCTCGTTGTAGAAGAAGCCGCACAACAGGACTTGGAGATCACTCCAGAATTGGCAGTTAGAAGAGAGCCACTAAAGATTATTGGCGAAGAAACAAAAGAGTTGAGGAACAAGAAAGTTCACTTAGTCAAAGTGCAATGGAGTGGAGATCCTCAGGATTGTACTCGGGAAACTGAGGAAAGCATTAAGAAAGTCTATCCTAAGTGCAGGGTGGATATCTCTGATTGACTCTGGTGCAAGGTACATCTACCATATTTTGCATTTCCATTCTGTTCTTTACTTTGCTGTTGTTTTATTTGCATTGATGTAAACTTTTTAATTATATAGTCTGATTAATTTGAAAGAGTATATAAATTAATTGCTATATTTTTGAAAAGTTAAAAACAAATTGATTGTTGTTTGCGTTGTGTGATTGTGGATTGGATTAATTAAATTATTCGAATGATAGTTAATTTAATTAATAAGAGAATGAATGGCAGAATTTATTCGATTAAATCACACATTGAACTGGTTTAAAAATAGATAGAACTATATACATGTGCATTATATATGTTTGAACAGGTAAATGGATTAGTTGTTGAGTAAAGAAATTATTTGCATGCCCGACAAATAGGTAAATCTTAATGAGTTGGATGCGCAAATTTATTTATTATATCAACACCTGTGAATGCCATTGGATGCGGAGTGCTGGTTGTTCTGTGTGTAATAATAAACGCCACCATAGGATAGTAACAATTAATTTTGAACTACACTACATGGCATACTTCTTGAGGATAGGCATACTTCATCATATACCACATAAGCATTTGGAGCTTGTGTGACGAGGTTGAAGATTTACCATACGAGCGAGAGGCTTGTATTGCAATGACGATATTTTACAGGTTGAACTGATGACTGATATAGACCATATAAAATATAACGGTAAATTGCCAGATTAATAAAAAAAAACCACACGGGTCTGGAGATGACAATAAACACGTCTCGCTGGTCATTAAGGCACAAAAACCATTTAAAGGGTGACGAGAAGTTATTCTCTGGAGTTATGATCTATACACACTCCCATGTGGAAACAAGAATATATCACTATAAATATGTGCATGCTTATTAGGATTTATTGGGTACCTAATATGGTCCAATAAATTTCCAAACCCCTCCCTGTACAAAGGAGGTTATGGCGAAATTTTTCGAAAATTTAGGGTGTTAGCCAAATTTTTGAAGAATTTGAAAATTCTCAGAAACTAAAAAGTTGGAGAATGGAAGCCAGATTGAAAGTAGAGCTGGTTAATTATTCCACTTTCGACTTTGTTCCTTTTCGGGGATGAAAAGTTTTAAGTGGGGGAGATTGTAACAACCTGGAAAATCTGAACCAATTTAATTTTTTTTAAATTGGCTATTTTAGTGAATTTTAAATATTTAAAATAAATATTTTAAATAATAACGACGAAAAGTAGTTTGAATCGATGTTTGAAAATGAATATAATTACTTGGAATTATAAACAAGGCCTGAAATGGCGCGGTAGTTTCAAAATTTCAATTCAAACTTTGACCAATTGTACCGGGTGCAAAATAAAACGGATTTTATTGAAACCAAAAATATTTAAATCTGTTGGTGAATATCTTTCTAACGAATCTGAAAAATCGAAGTTTTGTAGCGGGAGTCCAAAGTTATGGCCAAATGAATTTTCAGAAAGGTCGCTATAGAATTTATATAGCCCGTGAAAATAGACATTTTGCAAACGACCTCGGAATTCGACGAAACCATTTTTGTTGGATCCGGGATGTCAAATTATTGCTAGGTTTCAAATTTCATAATTTTTGAAGCTAATATGTGAGCGTGGCGAAGGAAAATGTGTTTTGGTCAATTACAGTTAACTTGGATCGACCAGAAAATGGCCATTTTTCAAACGATCTCAGAATTCGACGAAACCAGTTTTGTTGGGACCGCATCATCAAAACATAGCTAGATTTACTTTTCTGGAATTTTTCGAATTAGTTTATGGCCCTGGCAAATTGAAATGTACATTCAAATCGAATATTGAATGTTTTATATTTTCGTTTGAAGGAAAACTGACTGAAAAAATCGAATGGGCCTTCGAAACATATCCCATTGTGTTCGGAATGGGGGTATTTGGCTAGGGACAACAGTCGTTGGGTATGGATTGGAGTTCGTAGGAGATAAGGGGTATTTTAGAAATTTAAAAATATATAAAAAAAATAAAAAACCTGATTGGCCCTCATAAATTCTCTCTCCCCGTAACCCTCTCGACGAACGACGGAAAGAGGTTCAATCCTTCCTTCCTCGATTCCTCCTCCTACACGCACCATTAGACCTCGACCCAGTTAAGGATTTTGTAGCCCTCGTCGAGCTCTACAAATCCGTACCAGTGGCACCCCCTATCATCGTGTATCCTGGACGGATCGAGCCCCAAAGTGACGAACTTCATCTCGCCGCCGTGCTTCCGATCCGCCGCCGAGTCTGACGCCTCCACCAGCCGCCGACGCGCCTCTCCAAGCACACCAAGGTGGAACCGCCCGATCAGCACCTCGTGCTACGGATAACGAGAAATCTTCAAACCTAGTTTTGAAGAAAATAGAGAGTTATACGACTGATATTATTTAAACTATTCTATAGCACTTTAAAGCGCTACGGTTTTAGATTTCACAATAAAAATCATATCTTTTTCGTTTGTGGTCGAAATCCAGTGAAACAAGAGACAGTGGACTCGTGTGGACGTCTTCTACATTTTAGAAGAGACCGCATATTTTTCTGAGCCTTTTGCAATTTTTGGTGGAGTGGAACCCAATGTGATATTTCTAATTTATAAACGATATGGAAAACAACGATGTATAAATTATATAGTCGATGTATGAGTTATATAAGCATTGTACACCTCATGTATAAGCGTTGTATAAGTTGTATGTTCGATGTATAAGTTATATATGCATTGTAAAAATTACATATATGCGTTGAAATAAATTGAAATGAGTTGAAGTGAATTGAAATATATTTATATATGAATATATATATATATATATATATACATACTCCCCTCGCCCACAGACCATGGACGATATTTATTGGATGTGATATTGTTTGGATTATTTGGTTGATGTGAAATTTGGTGAATAATGCGAATGGTTGATAGAATTGTTTGTGGTTGAGAATGATTGATTGTGGTTGAAAAATACCCATTTGTGGTTGAAAACAAAATTAGAATAGGTTGTGGAAATGAAAGAAAACATGCTCGCCTGCGTGCGAATTAGATGCATGAAATCCCCATTGTCAAAAACCGCGAGGTTTTAAGGTAGAGCATGGAGCCGTACTAGGGACCGTCCCGGTTTTAACTACCTTACCGTTATGCTACCGAAATTTTCAATAATATTCATGTGTTAGAATTATTTTCAATTCATGTGTTGAATGAGTTCATGTGTTGAGCAAATTATTTGAAAGATAAAAATCACATTTTTATTATATATATAGCCTATATAAAATATTAGTATTTTAAATAAATTGTTTTAGCACCAAAAATAACATTTTTACCTTATGTATAGACTATATAAAATAGTCCTGTTTTGAAATAAATTGTTTTACAATAAAAATTACATTTTTATTATATATACCAACTATAGAAAATATTCATGTGTTGAATAAAGGACTAGAACGATAAAAATCATATTTTATCATATGTGTGAAGTCGAAAACATTCATGTGTTGAATATATAGATTGAACAATAAAGTCTACATTTTTATTGTGAATATGAAGTGTGAAAAATGGTGATGTGTGGAATAAATATCTTTGATGATAAAGATATCAATTTTATCAAATATACAAAGTGGATATAGTTTTGAAATCGAAGAAAGAATTATATATATATATATATATATATAATTAAAATAAATCGAATAACGAAGCTGCAGTTCATGTTTTGAAACCATGATTTCAAACGATTAGCGCGGGAGATCCGACCATCGGATTTTCCCGAAACCGCAACCATTGGGTTCGCCTTGGAAATATCTTTCTAACGGCACCAACTTTGTAAAGATCCAATGGTTGGATTGTCTGGATTGTTTAATTCAAATCTGAAGAAAAACAGCGCCAGAATCGATTATATTTATATATATATATATATATATATATATATAAATATAATTAAATTAAATTGAATAACGACGCTGTAGTTCGTGTTTTGAAATTGTAACTTCAAACGATTAGTGCGGGGGATCCGATCGTCTGATTTTCCCAAAACTGAAACCGTTGGATTCGTTTTGAAAAGATCTTTCTAATGATATAAAATTTGTGAAGATCCAACGGTTAGATTTTCATATATGTGTAAATCAAATCTAGAGAAAAATAGCGCCACGACCGCGTTATGGCTTGAAGCGTCGTTTGAATGAATTGGCTATTTTTAAATAAATAAAAATAGCGATAAATCGTCATAAAATATTATAAACGATATGGAATGGAAATAAACTGAATTTGCTCGGTTTACGTGATATTTGATGGTTGAATGTGTTTGGTGTGAAAATTACATTAAAGAACAGAATTGGTGATGTCGAATAATTTAACCATTGAAATGAATTGATTTGAAATTCTAAATATACGTGAATTATTTGAAAAGGCCGAGTTAATTCTCATTTCAAATAATTGATCGACGAGTGAAAGTCGAAGATATGGAGACGGTACAAGACCAATGATCTTCACGTCGAATGGAGGGGTGCTACCGATGCTCATGATAGGAGTAGCTACCTTGAAGGGGCTGAGGTAGTAGCCACCTGGACGTACATGTTGATTGTACGGATATGCGAGGTATTGAGTGCCTCCGGTTTCGTTCAGACCCAGAATGAACGTGTAAATGTACTGTGTGTTTGAAAATGGATTTTATTCTATGCTGATTGATCTCTATTAAATATATATCTCTTTTGCGGCAGAGAATTTATTCTCTTGCTTAACGCCCTTCTCTAAGACGTATGACCTCAGAGGTTATATATCGATAGAAATCTGTCGCATGGAGTGAATTGCCGGTGTGGCACGCCTAAGTGGTAGATGATCAAGGCTTCTGTTGAAAAGCAAAGTCTTGTGGTTGATGATCAAAGCCCGACCTGTGTGGCATAACTTTATGTATAGCGTTGTTTCGCGAGCCTCACACCCCGGTATGAGCCAGAAACGGGAGAAGGACTGCAGGGAGGACATGCATTTCCTTCTAGCTAGGAGTTGTGTCGGTCTTTTTACATGACCTGACATTTTACTTATGTGGATGATGGATAGCGAGGCGCCTCGGATATATCGGTCGATCCGGTACCGATGGAGTCATTGGGCTCATTTACGCCCCATAGGGCGGGGAAACGCAGTGTTCAGGCATTTTAATCCACATCGGTGGACCGGCCCTGAAGATCCAAGGGTCACTCGAGCTCTGATCCGGAGACATGGGCTAGATTGTCTCGAATCGGTAAGGACTATCTTTCGCCTTGGTTCATGATGGAAATCCAATTTCCAAATACGACACCGTGCGGTTTTGATTGTATATATATATGGCGACATGATATATGGTACCCATGCCGTCTATGATTGATAGTTATGATTGAAATTTGTTTTTGAAACATATATACATTAGCAATAATATCAAATGATTTGTCTAGCTCATATCAAGCATATTTTGGCCATTATAAGGTAAACCTCTATCCTCCGGTTTGTGTTGCATTGTGTGATGGGAACTGAGTCTTATAATGGCTTCATTTTTATAAAAAGCATTGTGATGTTTGAAAGATGTATTTGTTTTAAAGCACTGGAAATCCAATGGAGTAAACCCGTTCCATGAAAGTGGCGTGGTCCTGTGATTAGCCATATTTGAAAATGTGTAAGTAGATTTCTCATACCAGTCCCATGACTGACTCGTAGTTTGTTTCACTTGCAAACTCGGGTGCACCTATTTCTACACGGGCAGCCTAATATTCAGGTTTTAGCAGGCTCTTTCTGGATAGCTGGAGCTGAAGATGGATTCTATCATTTATCTCTTTTTATGTTGTTCAGCTCCTGTTGTACATATTATGTTTTCTTTTCCGCTGTAGACATTTAACGTATAGCTGAATTGTATTTTGTACTAAGTATGATCCTATATACTGTGTAACTCTGATGATTATATTTATCCAGTGTATTCTATTGTACATTATCTGGTGTATTTATTTATTTATTTTCTGCTATTATCTGTTTATGTGTTATATTCCAAAGATTACCCTTGCACCGTCTGATCGGGGTTTGGGGTCGTCACAACACATAAGACCAATAATATTCAAAGTTCTAATTTTGTGAAGAAAGGAAGTGTTTGGTGGAGTGGTTAGGCACTTGCCTCCCAAGCTGTGGCGCGTAGGTTCAGATCCCACCAACATCATGTTTTTAAATTTTAAAAGGCCAACCAAAAGGATGCATGTTTTAAGTGAAAAATTATGTGTGTATGTTCATATAAAGAAATTATATATAGCTGGGTATGTGTGTGTGTATATATCAAATTCAAAAGTAACATGCAATTGATTAAAACAAAGCAAGAAATAATTGTCGGGATAACACTGTTTGAATTGTTAAAATAAATGAAGTTGTGTGCAAGTATATACACATAGATTCAAAATTGAAATTTAAAGCGTGAACTTAAAACGGAAGGTAATAAATGTGGTATGAATGAAAATATGCAAGAGAATAGCTGTATTTGAAATATGACCGTATATTAAAACGGAAAGAATCAATGAAATAATAACATTAATAGTAACATTTATTGTTGATCTACTAACGAATAAATGTTTGTCAAGTTATGCACGAATATATACGTGCAAGTTTAAACTTGAAATCTAAAACGTGCTTTATAAATGGAAGAAAATTAATATAGAGAAGAATAACAAGCAAGAAAAGTAATGTTGAGTGCAATGTTAAAAAACAAATAAAGAGGAGAGAACATAACGTTCATGACCGAGTAAATGGGTCGACCCAATAAATGGGTCGACCCATGCTATATGTGAGTCGACAAGGGGTCGACCCATCTTAGGGCTTGGTCGACCTATGGGTCGACCCACCTGGAGCCTAGGTCGACCAAATATTGGGAATAATGATGTGGTTCGAACGTTTTATATGGCTCTGATTTTTTTTGATTCAATCCAACAAATGAGATTCTTCAGTGCACCTATAAATAGACTAGTAGAGCCTAGCCTTCAATTCATAATTTCTGAAACGACGCCAAGGTTCTTGTAACACCCCGCCTCCGCTAGGGTCACTTACAAAGGAATGCACTAGCTTTAGAGGGGCATTATTGGTAAACATGCACAGAAATATCACAAGACAGAACATATAAAATAGCGGAAGTAAAATCGAACTTTCATAAACATTTATAATTAAGGTCTAAAGCCTTTTACATCAGAGTACATCAAAACCTGTCTTGCAATAGTAAAGAAGCATAAAGACTTTTTCTTAAATTATTCCCCAAATAAAGACAGTAAAGTAGCCATAGCCAAGAAAAGTCCAAGCCATCCATGATGACCTTCAAGCAGAAGAAGTCCAAACTAAACAGCAGTATTTCCTCCCTGTAACCTGGGGGGGGGGAAACGGAAGAAAAGAGGCGAAACAAAACGGGTCAGTCAAAAAGACTGAGTAAGCCCTATCTACTATTAGTATAAAAACTAGTAAAGTTAACTGACATGAGAAGCTGAGATGAACATAAGCGTGATAACAAGATAGATAAGCTAAATCAAAATAACAGGATGAACTACTGAACTCAGGTGAACTAAGGTGTCATGATAAATTACGATGTCAAGATAAAACAAGGTATCACATCGTCAGGTTTCTATCAAGTATAATATCCCAAGATATCTATCACGTATAACGTCCCATGGTATCTATCCTGTACATCTGCTCTGCACCTACCGTACTAGTATCCTAACTGTATTACGTGTTATCCGTGAATGACCCTTACTCAAAAGTCGTGTAGTGGTTCATGTCAACCTAATATATCGCATATATAGGTTACTCAACTCGTATGTTTTATTCCATGTAAATGTTCAGTCCCTTGCCGTAGGCCATACGGGCTTTCCCATGAGATTCTATATTACTTTACATAGTTCCATGATCCTTAAGATCGGTTTGGACTGTTACCCTAAACCTAGCTAGGGTCTTCCAACATGAATTAGCGTCTGTACAACTAGGACTTATGCTACCTAGGGCTACTAGGGATTACGCTTACCTATTGCACGTTTTCGTATCTCGGTTTGGGTTCAACCACCTAGGGCCACTAGGGATTACGCTAACCGCCAACCGCGCCCTTTTTCCCACGCATTCATCGTGAATCGTTTTTCCACGACTGTATGCACATGTATCACATCGTGCCATCCGAGTCCTGTCACAGGGCAGACCAGGAAATACAGGACTCGGTCAGGAGCTTACGATTTATCTGCCGATGCAGATGCTAAGGTCTGTTTTTTCTATACGTGGCTATGGTCCCACGCGACCCCTCCCTCAACTAGCGAAAGACAAGACAGGATAAATCCTGTACGAGAACACACTACTGGCCAACCCCCAATCCGAGCCTTACCGCACCCATAATTAGATAGCAATTATGGTCTATTGGGTGTTCTCTGCCTTTCCGTACGTACACGCTTGACCAAAGATGGAAGGTAGCCTGACGAAAAATGATATCTAGGGTACGACCGTGTTTCGTCGACTATACCCTATCCATCCCCGTCTTTAGGTCGCTCGTATAGCAACCAAGGCATACTCTTGGTTCTTCTAACGCAGACCTTAACCTCTCATGAGCCTAATATAATTACCTGGCAGCCCACAGAGGGATTCCAAGAATATCCTCACGTTCCCCGAAGCCGCTGCTTCGTTACCCAGTTCGCTGGAGCCTTTATCTAAATCGGATACTTGCTCCTACTCGTATACTTAAACGATGACCTACCGTATCAGGTTACTCATCTATCTATGAACTGGTCTAAATTTCCTTGACTAAGAATCATTACTTAGTTATCCTTCAACCAAGGTTTACGACTTAGCCTTATTCCCGTTATCCTTGTTAATTACGGTTACCCACCTAATTCTCCGAATTAGGGTTTACATAATAGATTAAGTGTCACTTAAGTTCATGACTTAATCCCGTCTACAAATCATGTCAAAATTGGCTAAGTATCCAAGTTCAAGGCTTAACCCGTCTACAAATCATGTCAAAATTGGCTAAGTATCCAAGTCCTAGACTTAACCCTACAAACCATGCTCAAGTTGGTTAAGTATATATTAACTTGACCCTATGAAATTACTTAGTCAAACCGGTCAAGTGTATTCAAGCGATTCATGACTTAGCCTTATCATGTTTTCCCGTTATATTGGTTAAGTATGGGTTAACTTAACCTCAATAAATTCACGAGTTAGATTGGTTAAGCATAGATCACTTAACCACATCAAATTAACGAGTTAGATTGGTTAAGTTTAGGTCACTTAACCTCTTCAAATTAACGGGTGAGATTGGTTAAGTATAGGTCACTTAACCACTTCAAATCATCGAGTTAGATTAGTTAAGTATTTAACTTAACCCCATTAAACTACCAAGTGGGATTAATTAAGTCTAGGCTAACTTAACCCCATCCGATTATCATGTTTAGACTAGTTGAGTCTAATCTTAACCCCATCCATTAACTGTATCTTTTGGTTAAGTGTCATTAAGAAAACTTACTTAACCTTACCAAATTATCGTGTTGGATTGATTAAGTGTTGGTTAACTTAATCCCCGTCCACTAGTCGTATAAAAATGGTTAAGTGTCATTAGGCAAATCAAGTTACTTAACCTACCCAACCTTGTCATGTTTTGTTAAGTATCATTAGCCTAATCCAATTACTTAACCCATTTGTCCATGTCATATTTGGTTAAGAGTCATTAATCAAATTAACTTAACCCTATCATGTGGCATTAATTTCTTAATGTACCCCAACCTCTCACATTAGACTTTGTTGTGGTTACTAGTTAAGCCGGTCGGTTCCGGGTAGCTTTACACCACAACTTGTTCTAACCTCGGGTTCAAGCACAACATGACCAACTTCTCACATTGAGTCCTATTGTTTGCAACTACTAGTTAGGCCGGTCGGTTCCGGGTAGCTTTATGTTGCAAACTCAACCCAACCTCGAGTTGGCCACTTTCATGTTTAGTCTAGTGTCATGTTCATATTCAAGTTTTCAAGCAATTGGGTAGACCTAACTTAATAGGTAAATTCCCAATGGATAGACCTAACTTAATAGGTAAATTCCCAAGCTTATGTTTTTATGCATACTTACATGTCACTTCCATGTTATATTTCAAGTCCTGTTTTCAAGTATAAACACATGTCATATTTAACGTTACACGTTGTCATGTTTATACCCATTTACCCAAATCATGTTCATATCATTATGTTTTCCCATAATGTGACCCCAACGCTTTTTAAACTCGCATATACGTTCGCAACAACGTAATGGATTAAAAGAAGAGACTTGGCAAACGCATGACAAAAATGGATATTAAGCCACAAGTTAATCATGGTGGCAAATGAGGCACAAATGTGTTCATTAGCTTGCATGTTACATTCTTAAGCCTCAAAAACATGCATAAACCCAAACTTGGCACATAAGCGAATCATGGTGACAAAAGACATTGAATGATGACTAAAAACTCGCATATATCATCATATAAGGGTTATGACTTCATATGCAAGTTGACAAAAAAGGGTATGAAGGTTCTCATGTTGCATAATGCAACATTTCAACATAAAGGTTGTAGCTTTTAGCTCATAAGATCAAGATAATGACTTCATAAACTTGCATGACATGATAGCATGTATCATTCTCAATGATCAAACCCAAACTTACAACATGAACATTTAACTTCATAGTTAATATCTAAGAGTAGGAAAAGGGCTTACATTGCTTTGAAGGCCTAAATCAATTAAACTAAAGCTTGTGAGGAAGCCTATGCATGCCATCACCCAAAAACTCAAAGATGGATGCCCCAAATCAACAAAAACACCATCTTTATGAACAAAGATCAAAGCTTTTGCCTTGAAATCAACTTGAGAGGCTCTCATACTAGCATAGGGACTCTCTAACACTCTCATGATCATGAAACCTTTCATAGAAATGAAGTGGAGGCTAGGATAGTTGAGTGGAGGCCATGAGAGTAGAAATTTTGCCATAGTTTAGTTGCATGAATGAATAATGAGGATTTAGGATAGGTTAGGGTCTTATTTATAGATTAGGCAAGTGTTTTAGGCCATAGGATTAAACCTATATTCAATCCAAGCCATCAAAGCATGTCTTGGGGAAGAAGTCAAGTGTAGGAACCATCTAGGGCCTTTATATTAAAGATGAACCATGAGAACCATCCAAATGCAAAATCTGCATTTGAGCGAATCGGCCCACGGGTTGACAGCCAAACACCCTGGATTAACCCCTAGTCGACCCAGCGAGCTCGGGTCGACCTCAAAAATCGGCCGGTTCGGTTATTCCCCTCTCCCAATTCGCTGTTTTGAACATTTTTGCATATTTATTTATTTAATTTTCAATTATATATATATATATATATATCAATATATATATATTTTTCTGTGCAACCCATTTCACTTAATTAAGTATACTTTAATTTGAGAATTTTTCGTGAAACTTCGCGAGGCCATATCTTGGTCATACGGACTCCGATTTTCGAAAACTCAGACTCTATTTCGCGTATTTTTCCGAGACGAACGCAATGGAATAGCCCGTTTCACTTGATTCAGAATTTAAAATTAAATTCTGCCTTGATTCTCGTCTTTAATCATGTTATCGAAATACGGGTTGTTACATTCTCCCCACCTTTTAGGATTTCGTCCCCGAAATCTCCAAGTTAGGAAGAACATATCCTACCATCCATCATCCATCTACTCAAGACATCATCCACGAGCAACCATTGTCCCTAGATGATTTCTAATGCTGTATGAATATATGCAAGACGTGTGTGTACATGTTCCTTAGCTAATGCTAATGATCAGGCCTGAATAATCTTTCTAATGCAAAATATGTATAGTGCCATGAATCCAACATGTATGCAAATAGTCCTAGTCATATAGACACTATATGCGTGCACAATCATTCATTCATATGCAACAACCGCATGATAATACATTCGATTTCATCCATAAACAAGTATAAATACTCGTGCATATGCAATATGAAATGTGACCGAGTCGAGCTAGTATCTAATGTGTATTCGCGCATCCACGAGCAACCACTTGCAACCATATCAATCATAACATGTTTCAAATACATGTTTACATCCATAGGGTTCTACCTAGAATTCCCTGAAACAGGGTCGAGAAGATAAACAGGACAAACTCCTTACAGGGTTTGTAACGGAGAATAGGACCGAGAGGATGTCCACAAAAGATAGCCTACAAGTAATCTCTACAGAAAACAGGGATCAAGGATATACTCCCAAAAAGAGATATCATGCGCGTATCTAGTCTTTGACCATCAAAGTCGTATTTCCTTGAGCTTAATTCCATTGTGCCTTGACCGTCCTTTAACTTCGCGATTTCGTAGCTTCTTATTTCCTGTTTCCATAACATGAGCTGAAACTCATTTCTTCGTCGCCTCTCGTTCCACTTGCACTTATCCTTTTCCTAAAATACTTGACGCAAACATGACTGCGTACTCATGATCTCATGCAAGCTTTCCAAAATTCACTAATGAATCTCGGACCTCGGACCACAAGGTATTCCACATAGAAGAACTTTCTCTTGAAAGTAAACAGATGCCAACCAGGTTATCAAGCGCACTTACTAAGGTGATTTCTATAACCCATGCATAAGTGAAATAAACCATCCGTCTTATCGGCGAACACCACTCGATTGGGCTTCCAATTTCCCATAAAGGCATCAAGGGATTCTAAGTAACTAACCATGACCGAACCCAAAAGGTTACACGAGACTTCGAGGGTATTACCAAGGCTAGTCAAGAGTCTAACTACCCTCCTATCAAAACCGAGAGTGGCACCCCTTACTGGATAACCACTTCATCCCTAGAATCCATCCATAGCTTAAAAACATAAGCATTATTTCCAAACTCAACACTTGGCATAGACATTCCCAAATCCAAACAAGTCATGTATAAATGGACTGATTCTCCAATAGGACTTTGAGACAAAAATGGGATTCTCTATTACGCTAGTACTTAAGGTGCAGAGACTCAACTATCGAAGCAGACTTAAATGATACGATGATCAAAACAAAGTCCTAACGGGATGATAGAGAAGAAAAGCTAAACCTTTAACAAGATCGTCACCCTCCTTCCGAGGTACCCTAGAAATGAGAGCATACTGCTGCCCTCCCGATGATCTTGTCCTTTTCCCATAATACTTAACTATCCGTCCTGTTTTACCATGCCAAAGGTACTCTCTCGTCATGGGTTTCATTGTTCATCCTTCTCTCTCGTCCTGGGCTGAGCCATACCAACAAGTTGCTCATCCTTAAGCTCGTATCCTTTATCCTCTTCCTCACTATCCTTTCTTATAACGCGGCCACTGGTCTCTCGAGAACCACCTCCATCGTAAGGAAAACACTTTCGTAGATAGAAAAGACTAGTCGCAGTTAAAACCACTGTGACTACAGATGGGGGAAAGAAAGGAAACGAGATTCAATTAAGGAAACAAGGATAGTGCTAATGGCCTTTGGGGAATAGCCTTTTTCTTTTAAAAGAAAATTTTCTTGAAAAATGCTTCTTTATAAACGATTTTCAAATAGTTTTCAGAAGGTCTTTAAAAACTTTTGCCCAGTCTGGTAACCTTCTGCTCTGATACCACGTGTAACACCCCGCCTCCGCTAGGGTCACTCACAAAGGAATGCACTAGCTTTAGAGGGGCATTATTGGTAAACATGCACAGAAATATCACAAGACAGAACATATAAAATAGCGGAAGTAAAATCGAACTTTCATAAACATTTATAATTAAGGTCTAAAGCCTTTTACATCAGAGTACATCAAAACCTGTCTTGCAATAGTAAAGAAGCATAAAGACTTTTTCTTAAATTATTCCCCAAATAAAGACAGTAAAGTAGCCATAGCCAAGAAAAGTCCAAGCCATCCATGATGACCTTCAAGCAGAAGAAGTCCAAACTAAACAGCAGTATTTCCTCCCTGTAACCTGGGGGGGAAATGGAAGAAAAGAGGTGAAACAAAACGGGTCAGTCAAAAAGACTGAGTAAGCCCTATCTACTATTAGTATAAAAACTAGTAAAGTTAACTGACATGAGAAGCTGAGATGAACATAAGCGTGATAACAAGATAGATAAGCTAAATCAAAATAACAGGATGAACTACTGAACTCAGGTGAACTAAGGTGTCATGATAAATTACGATGTCAAGATAAAACAAGGTATCACATCGTCAGGTTTCTATCAAGTATAATATCCCAAGATATCTATCACGTATAACGTCCCATGGTATCTATCCTGTACATCTGCTCTGCACCTACCGTACTAGTATCCCAACTGTATCGCGTGTTATCCGTGAATGACCCTTACTCAAAAGTCGTGTAGTGGTCCATGTCAACCTAATATATCGCATATATAGGTTACTCAACTCGTATGTTTTATTCCATGTAAATGTTCAGTCCCTTGCCGTAGGCCATACGGGCTTTCCAATGAGATTCTATATTACTTTACATAGTTCCATGATCCTTAAGATCGGTTTGGACTGTTACCCTAAACCTAGCTAGGGTCTTCCAACATGAATTAGCGTCTGTACAACTAGGACTTATGCTACCTAGGGCTACTAGGGATTACGCTTACCTATTGCATGTTTTCGTATCTCGGTTTGGGTTCAACCACCTAGGGCCACTAGGGATTACGCTAACCGCCAACCGCGCCCTTTTTCCCACGCATTCATCGTGAATCGTTTTTCCATGACTGTATGCACATGTATCACATCGTGCCATCCGAGTCCTGTCACAGGGCAGACCAGGAAATACAGGACTCGGTCGGGAGCTTACGATTTATCTGCCGATGCAGATGCGAAGGTCTGTTTTTTCTATACGTGGCTATGGTCCCACGCGACCCCTCCCTCAACTAGCGAAAGACAAGACAGGATAAATCCTGTACGAGAACACACTACTGGCCAACCCCCAATCCGAGCCTTACCGCACCCATAATTAGATAGCAATTATGGTCTATTGGGTGTTCTCTGCCTTTCCGTACGTACACGCTTGACCAAAGATGGAAGGTAGCCTGACGAAAAATGCTATCTAGGGTACGATCGTGTTTCGTCGACTATACCCTATCCATCCCCATCTTTAGGTCGCTCGTATAGCAACCAAGGCATACTCTTGGTTCTTCTAACGCAGACCTTAACCTCTCATGAGCCTAGTATAATTACCTGGCAGCCCACAGAGGGATCCCAAGAATATCCTCACGTTCCCCGAAGCCGCTGCTTCGTTACCCAGTTCGCTGGAGCCTTTATCTAAATCAGATACTTGCTCCTACTCGTATACTTAAACGATGACCTACCGTATCAGGTTACTCATCTATCTATGAACTGGTCTAAATTTCCTTGACTAAGAATCATTACTTAGTTATCCCTCAACCAAGGTTTACGACTTAGCCTTATTCCCGTTATCCTTGTTAATTACGGTTACCCACCTAATTCTCCGAATTAGGGTTTACATAATAGATTAAGTGTCACTTAAGTTCATGACTTAATCCCGTCTACAAATCATGTCAAAATTGGCTAAGTATCCAAGTTCAAGGCTTAACCCGTCTACAAATCATGTCAAAATTGGCTAAGTATCCAAGTCCAAGACTTAACCCTACAAACCATGCTCAAGTTGGTTAAGTATATATTAACTTGACCCTATGAAATTACTTAGTCAAATCGGTCAAGTGTATTCAAGCGATTCATGACTTAGCCTTATCATGTTTTCCCGTTATATTGGTTAAGTATGGGTTAACTTAACCTCAATAAATTCACGAGTTAGATTGGTTAAGCATAGATCACTTAACCACATCAAATTAACGAGTTAGATTGGTTAAGTTTAGGTCACTTAACCTCTTCAAATTAACGGGTGAGATTGGTTAAGTATAGGTCACTTAACCACTTCAAATCATCGTGTTAGATTAGTTAAGTATTTAACTTAACCCCATTAAACTACCAAGTGGGATTAATTAAGTCTAGGCTAACTTAACCCCATCCGATTATCATGTTTAGACTAGTTGAGTCTAATCTTAACCCCATCCATTAACTGTATCTTTTGGTTAAGTGTCATTAAGAAAACTTACTTAACCTTACCAAATTATCGTGTTGGATTGATTAAGTGTTGGTTAACTTAATCCCCGTCCACTAGTCGTATAAAAATGGTTAAGTGTCATTAGGCAAATCAAGTTACTTAACCTACCCAACCTTGTCATATTTTGTTAAGTATCATTAGCCTAATCCAATTACTTAACCCATTTGTCCATGTCATATTTGGTTAAGAGTCATTAATCAAATTAACTTAACCCTATCATGTGGCATTAATTTCTTAATGCACCCCAACCTCTCACATTAGACTTTGTTGTGGTTACTAGTTAAGCCGGTCGGTTCCGGGTAGCTTTACACCACAACTTGGTCTAACCTCGGGTTCAAGCACAACATGACCAACTTCTCACATTGAGTCCTATTGTTTGCAACTACTAGTTAGGCCAGTCGGTTCCGGGTAGCTTTATGTTGCAAACTCAACCCAACCTCAAGTTGGCCACTTTCATGTTTAGTCTAGTGTCATGTTCATATTCAAGTTTTCAAGCAATTGGGTAGACCTAACTTAATAGGTAAATTCCCAATGGGTAGACCTAACTTAATAGATAAATTCCCAAGCTTATGTTTTTATGCATACATACATGTCACTTCCATGTTATATTTCAAGTCATGTTTTCAAGTATATACACATGTCATATTTAACGTTACACGTTGTCATGTTTATACCCATTTACCCAAATCATGTTCATATCATTATGTTTTCCCATAATGTGACCCCAACGCTTTTTAAACTCGCATATACGTTCGCAACAACGTAATGGATTAAAAGAAGAGACTTGGCAAAGGCATGACAAAAATGGATATTAAGACACAAGTTAATCATGGTGGCAAATGAGGCACAAATGTGTTCATTAGCTTGCATGTTACATTCTTAAGCCTCAAAAACATGCATAAACCCAAACTTGGCACATAAGCGAATCATGGTGACAAAAGACATGGAATGATGACTAAAAACTCGCATATATCATCATATAAGGGTTATGACTTCATATGCAAGTTGACAAAAAAGGGTATGAAGGTTCTCATGTTGCATAATGCAACATTTCAACATAAAGGTTGTAGCTTTTAGCTCATAAGATCAAGATAATGACTTCATAAACTTGCATGACATGATAGCATGTATCATTCTCAATGATCAAACCCAAACTTGCAACATGAACATTTAACTTCATAGTTAATATATAAGAGTAGGGAAAAGGGCATACATTGCTTTGAAGGCCTAAATCAATTAAACTAAAGCTTGTGAGGAAGCCTATGCATGCCATCACCCAAAAACCCAAAGATGGATGCCCCAAATCAACAAAAACACCATCTTTATGAACAAAGATCAAAGCTTTTGCCTTGAAATCAACTTGAGAGGCTCTCATACTAGCATAGGGACTCTCTAACACTCTCATGATCATGAAACCTTTCATAGAAATGAAGTGGAGGCTAGGATAGTTGAGTGGAGGCCATGAGAGTAGAAATTTTGCCATAGTTTAGTTGCATGAATGAATAATGAGGATTTAGGATAGGTTATGGTCTTATTTATAGATTAGGCAAGTGTTTTAGGCCATAGGATTAAACCTAGATTCAATCCAAGCCATCAAAGCATGTCTTGGGGAAGAAGTCAAGTGTAGGAACCATCTAGGGCCTTTAGATTAAAGATGAACCATGAGAACCATCCAAATGCAAAATCTGCATTTGAGCGAATCGGCCCACGGGTTGACAGCCAAACACCCTGGATTAACCCCTAGTCGACCCAGCGAGCTCGGGTCGACCTCAAAAATCGGCCGGTTCGGTTATTCCCCTCTCCCAATTCGCTGTTTTGAACATTTTTGCATTTATTTATTTAATTTTCAATTATATATATATATCAATATATATATATTTTTCTGCGCAACCCATTTCACTTAATTAAGTATACTTTAATTTGGGAATTTTTCGTGAAACTTCGCGAGGCCATATCTTGGTCATACGGACTCCGATTTTCGAAAACTCGGACTCTATTTCACGTATTTCGGGTTGTTACTGTTCTTCCATTTTCTTTCTCCTCTAAATCCTTTAGAAATAAGAATATATTAGTTTTAGGATTCTGATTCAAGATTTGGTGACAAAGAATGTAGATCTAAATTATAAGTGCCCAAATTTCTCGTCCGCGTGAGGTAATTTCCACGCATCTAGATTTTTGTCGTTCTTCTCCTTCTTTTAGCGTCAGATTTGTAAATTATGGGTATTTCAATAATAGATCCTATTAGGAATACTACGAATAGCGGATCTAAATCGGATTCAAGAATTGTACGCGGTCAGGTGAAGGGATTTAAATTGTATTTTCCACTAATGATAAATTGTATCGTTTGATTCTTGTTGAAATTTATGTTATGCTATTCTTCTTCCCTTTTCTATGTTAGAATATACAGTCAATGTTAAATTGTAGTCGTGCACAAATTAATTGAATCATGACCATGTGCTAATTTTATTGATTGTGGTAATATGCAAACTTATTGAAATGTTATTAAGAAAAAATTAAGTAAGCTACAGTTAAGCGCAAAATAAGGAAATTCTGGTTAGGCAAAACTTAATTAAATCATAGTTATATGTGTGAATTAATAGGGATTTGTAATAAAATGGGAAAAATAAGATAGAAATGGGAATCAATGTATATCAAATCAATTGGGAAGTAAGTAGTAGCCTATATCGATTGGTTAGTAAAAATAGGATATATTTCCATAGTTTTTTGTTTTGTTTTCGGCAATGTAAACTGTTTTTATAGTGGTCGTACTACTTTTATTAGAAGGGGAAATATAAAAAAGAGTTCTGCACAGGCACTAAAATTCCATTCTGGTTTGAAGTTCCAGAACACTAAGCAATACAAAGCAGGAGAGTAGCACAGTGTTACTTCTACTAAGGACCTGAGACATACATGTCATCCTGATCAGAGGTAATATCAAGCACAACACCTCCGTAAAGGGAGTCATAAATCATTCGTGATTGAAGAAGAGATAAGCTAAGTTCTCAACGTAAAATGGAGCATTCTATGTGAAGATTTGTTTCCTATCCCATGATTCATCCAGCAGAAGAATATCATTGTCCTGACCTATCTTGTAACACCCCGCATTTTTAATGAAATTAAAAATGTGGAAATATGTATATATATTGTATGCATAAATATATTTAAGAGAAAAATTAAATAATGACAATAAAATTGCATGTAATAAGTTAATGCGGTGAAATGAAGAAAAAGATTAATAAAAGAAATTACATGCAATACATGAAATGCGAAGAAATGCATGCGAACATTTAAAAAGAAATAAAAAGGAGAATTTGAAGAGCCTCCAGAATTTGGTCACGAAATTAGCATCATTGCGTTTGTGTTGATTTTCTGATCAATTTAGACCTATAGTTTGTAGAAATCTGATTTAAGATGAAAAAGATATATATTCATATTATAATTCCCACTAATCTTTAATGATTACTAATTGGTCCGACCGTAAAATACCCAAATTGCCCATATTTATCAAGGTCATTTAATTATTCTAACATTTGGTCTGACCTTGAATTATTACCACTAATCTTTAATTATTCCAACTTTGTAATGCTATAAAATTGATTAAAAATATTATTTTATTGTAGTTTTAAAATTATTTGAAACTACGTACGAAGGACAATATATTTAAAAATTACATGTATTGTTACAAATTAGGAATAATTATTCTAACTAATCAAGCACATGCAAATATTAAATACATAAATAAATATTCAACAAAAAGTCTAAAAGGTTTGATATAATGATTCAAATTATTTAGCCGTTAATATATTTATATAATTCAATTATATTAGTTTCAAATTTTATGTTATATACGTTACTTACGTTATCCTAAACATATTAAAATAACATAACATATATCGATATAATTATTAATTAATCTAGTTTCATTTATAACTTTTCTAAGTTTCATTTAAATAAAAGCAATATTTTATTTAGTTTCACAAATAAATTTTTATTATAGTTTAATGTGTATATAAATTAGATTGTATCAAATATACTCTTATATACATATTTTTGCAAGGTGATTACTTATTAAATTTATTCAGATAAGGAAGCCTTTCCTTTCCTTTCTCTTAACTTATTTAACTAATAAAGGAGCACAAATTTATTTAAGGAATGAAAATTTTCGTTTTCTTCACTTAACTTATTTCAAACCGACAAGGATGGCAAATAATATTAATTGGAGATAGAAAACTTTACAATTCCTTCCCTTTAATTAAATTGACTAGTTAATTAACAATCGATTTATATGAGACATGAAATGTTCGTTAATTTATTTAATTAATTAAATCATATTAGTTTCAAAATTTATCTTATATACGTTACTTACGTTATCCTAAACATATTAAAATAACATAACATATATTGGTATAATTATTAATTAATCAAGATTCATTTAGAACATTTCTAAGTTTCATTTAAATAAAAGAAATATTGCATTCAGTTTCACAAATAATTTTTTATTATAGTTTAATGTGTGTATAAATTAGATTGTATCAAATATACTCTTATATACATATTTGTGCAAGGTGATTACTTATTAAATTTATTCAAGGAAACCTTTCCTTTCTCTTAACTTATTTAACTAATAAAGGAGCATAATTTTATTTAAGGAATGAAACACTAATTATATGAAACATATTAACTAATAAAGGAGCACAATTTTAATTGGAATTCTATAGTTTAAATATAATATTTCAACATTTTAACATTTCCTAACTATTTGCATATATATGCTTATCATAGTAAAATACACAAGTTTCATTCATTTGCGAGATTTTAATTAGAATCCATAAATTCTTTGAAAATAAAATATTTTTTAAATTTAAATATTTTCCTTTTTAAATACTAGAACATTTTTAATGCAGATGTCATATTTAGTTTCATAAAATTCGGATATAGCTACCTCTTTGTATTTAATTTTAATTGTTTAAATGTGTAAATCAACATATACATATATGCGTATACCTACAATTATCTTCCATTATTTCTTTCAAATTAGATTGTATCAAATATACTCTTATATACATATTTTTGCAAGGTGATTACTTATTAAATTTATTCAAAGAAGGAAACCTTTCCTTTCCTTTCTCTTAACTTATTTAACTAATAAAGGAGCACAATTTTATTTATGGAATGAAAAAATAATTACATAAAACATATTAACTAATAAAGGAGCACAATTGTAATTGGAATTCTATAGTTTAAATAGAATATTTCAACATTTTAACATTTCTTAACCATTTGCATATATATGCTAATCACAGTAAAATACACAAGTTTCATTCATTTGTGAGATTTTAATTAGAATCCATAAATTCTTTGAAAATAAAATATTTTTTAAATTTAAATATTTCCTTTTTAAATACTAGAACATTTCTAATGCAGATGTCATAATTAGTTTCATAAAATTCGGATATAGCTACCTTTGTGTATTTAATTTTAATTGTTTAAATGTGTAAAATCTATCAACATATACACATATGCGTATACCTACAATTATCCTCCCTGATTTCTTTCCTTTCTATTCAATGATTAGTACCAAATAACCTCTTGAATTTTGTAAAGTTATTAATATGTTTCAATTAGTATAATTAGAATACAACTATTTTTTAGCTTCTATAAATTAAAATTTATTACAATTTAATGTTGAAATTAATGCTTTTAAATTAATTGGAATTCTATAGTTTAAATAGAATATTTCAACATTTCAACATTTCTTAACCATATATATATATATATATATATATATATATATATATATATGCTTATCATAGTAAAATACACAAGTTTCATTCATTTGCGAAATTTTAATTAGAATCCATAAATTCTTTGAAAATAAAATATTTTTGAAATTAAAATATTTCCCTTTTTAAATACTAGAACATTTCTAATGCAGATGTCATAATTAGTTTCATAAAATTCGGATATAGCTACCTCAATGTATTTAATTTTAATTGTTCAAATGCGTAAAATCTATCAACATACACATATATGCCTATACCTACAATTATCTTCCCTGATTTCTTTCATTTCTTTTCAATGATTAGTACCAAATCCTTTCTACGTTTCTAAATTGTCAATTAACCATTCTACGTTTCTATATTGTCAATTAAATTATCAATTTATCTTTCCTAATTCCCTCTCTACTAAATTGTCAATTAACCTTTCTACGTTTCTAAATTGTCAATTAACCTTTCCTAATTCCCTCTCTACTAAACTATCAATTAACCCATCCACGGTTCATTCTCTATCTCTCCTCTAAGCACGTTTCCCACTTCCCTCACTCTCTTTCCCCTTACTTTTCTCTAAAAAAATAATTTGATTTTTCAATGTAGGATACTGCCAGATTTCGCATCTAAAGGGAAATTATCTTCCATCGTTTTAGTATTTCATGGATTTCGGTTTAATTGGTATCCTGGGAATCAGCATTGATAGTTTTATTGATCTGAAGTTTTCATTCCTATTTTGACGTTCTCTGTGCAGGTACTCTGTATATGCTAATGTTAATGTTTTCTTTCGCCTTCAGTCTTCATCCATATTTGTATGCACACAAAGTATTTGTATAAATGATTCAAGCATTATCCTTTAACTTTTCCAGTACTACAATTATGTATTTATGTTGTATACGCTAAGTTCTAACATTACAAAATATTATTTATCTATCTAGATATGCTAAGTAGATAAATTTGTTAACATTTTTTTGGTAGATTGCTATATTTTTTCCTGTTCTTATCTGATGTTTCTTATCAATTGGTTAATTAGTAATAATTGGTAAATACTTTTTGAATCTGTCTGCCTTTTTAGAAAATGATTGGATATAATGATCTATCTTCTATAATCCTTCTCTTATTACTCGATCTTTCATTCGCATACTCTTTTTCACAAACATGTTACCACCCCTTATATTGTGAAGTCATTTCTGCACATGCTTTTACCTTACATGTTATTGGATTTACATTAACGGAGTATCATCGGTTTTTCAAATCTGTGCTACTCATGTGAATATTTTGATGATATTTTAATGGGTTTACAATTCTTAACTTTTGAAAATAGCATTTGTGTTTATATCTGTTGCACAAGTATTTTAATACATGTGCCTAAGATTGAGTTATGTAATAGTGCTATTATTATGAAGTTTACTACAAATGACTAAAATAAAAAATTATGTTTTTATTATTATACATGCATTTTGATGGCCATCCATGAAGAAATAGAAATATTACAGTTTGCCTCGAGGTTTTAAGTCAGGTCATCCATAACTTGCAGCATACATAGAAGTGTGTTGACAACATAAGGTTGAGTTGACTCTTACTTCCATCTTTCATTTTTAATATTCAGAAATTGCAATGATAATATTTGTTGTCAAGTTATAGTACAAATATTGAGAGCCAAATACTAATTTAATTCAAGTATGCAATTGTTTTTGTTCATCTTTACTATAACTAATGGGAATCATTAGCCATTATTCTCATACCTAATTCATTTTGCATATGTATTTTTAGAGTATGACAAAGTTTAACATCTTTGTATAAGAGTTCTGTTAACTTTTAATTAGTCTTGCGATTCTTACTTAAAATTTGAGGAGGTAGTCTGTTTGTATCTTCTATTCTTTCCAAAAGAAACAATGAATTTTTGCATTTAGTCAACTAAAATGAATTGTCTCATACTTCTACATATGAGTTCGAATAGCATTATTCAATTTGACAAAAGAAATCCCTTAATTACTTGCATATTTTACAAGATTGATAAATCATTAGGGATAAACATTGTTTAAATAAAGAAATAATGCAATAAAGAAATAATGCATGTTGTAATACAAAATTTAAAGTTCTTTATACTGGAAGTCCTATAAATTTATATTACTACTTTCTTAGGCCAGATAGCTATTTTTGAGTAGTAATTCTATTTTCAAACTGTACAGCATATTCTCAAACCCGCTTCTTACTTCTCCCACTATCCAATCTATTCAAAACAAAATCAGATACAAGTGAGACATGATTGGGGTTTGAATTTCATCTATATCTGAAACATGCATATTCTATTCTGATTGTTTATGAAATCATCGCTCAGTGGAGGGTATATCTGCGGGCATAGTGAATTTCAACTTAAGTTTCTTCTCTCTATTTGAGATAACTATTTCATGAAAGGACTTTAATCTCTTTTTGATTTATTGTAGGAATATATTTATTTTCATTTTACAATATATAAAAGATTATGATAATCGTTTGGCAATGGCTATGTTTATCCCTCGACAAAATGGGTTTCGCCTCAGGTTTCTCTCCGTTTAAGGTTACTATTTGATATAAGAACATTAATCTCTACTCGAATGTTTATAGATCACATTTATTTGGATTTTACAGAACATTATCTCTGCTGTTGTTGAGTACGGATATGGAAGTGTTGGATTTTGAAAAACATGGGTATATGGAGGTAAACATATATATTACTTAAAAACTCCAGCATATTTGTTTATTTTAACTGCTTTAATTTATTTAATCAAGTCTTCATTATTATGATTATTTGCTACAAATAGATTATATTGCAAAATATTTAAACCAGACAATTAAACAATCTAATTTGCAGTCAATGAAGCATATACTTCTATGCATTAGATGCGAGATGGCAATCAACTAGGAAGAGAAGCACAGTTCCAAAAGTACATTAGTTTTCTGTTGAATGCATCTATAAATGTTAAGTGTTATAAAAACAAAATTTCCTTTGTTTATTTGATGTCAACAAAATTAGATCATTCTTTTGTTAGATCAAATTCATTATGTTAACTTAGAAATGCAGTTACGGTTTATGATCCTTGGCCTATTATTTACTTCAACTGAAGCATTATAAATTAGCTATTTATTCAGGATGTTCCTTTCAAAATAACTATTTTTGACTTAAATATTTAATTTATATCGTATATACTCTTAAGATTTGGGTTGATAGTGATGGTATTAGACAGTTTTATATCATTATAATACATCAGTTGCATGTTACTTCTTTGTTGTTATATTGTTAGAATACCTTAATGTAACTCAAATCTATTGTTTACATTTTGTTTGAAAAAAGTTAGAAATCAAGTCAGACTGCCCATAAGATTATGTAATTTTACTATCTTACCGTATTCATAAGTTCTTCGTTTGGTTCTTAGTATACATACAAGAGAGATGGTGAGGGAGTTGCATAAGCTTGAGTAGTTCTAGAAAATGATAGAAGTTGAGGCTATTATTATATAGCATAATCAACTTTAATCATAGTGTAATGTGTTAATATTTTGATCACCTTCATACTATGTTTGCTTCATTTATTGTTAAGAAAATAGCTGTCTAATTTTGTAATGCACCCAGTGCTACACGGACGACTACATTGTATGGTACTGTAACCTTCCTTTACTGTTTAATTATATTTCTAGCTAATGAAACCATGTTATAAATAGTGTAATCTGCTATGTTCATGTTTATTGTTCCAGCAAGTGGTTAAACTCACATCAGATGCAAAGTTCATGGAAAACATAAGCTGGACGTGCAATATAATAAGCTTCAACAATAAAGCATTAATATTAAATAACTAACATTGTGCTATATGTAGTTACAAAATATCTCATTGAAATGTGTAACCCCAAAAAAAATGAAAAAGCAGGAAAATTGATAAAATAGTTCATATATGTGTTGCAATATGTAAATCATTGCCAAATGTCAAGGCTTTCTTCACTTTGCTTTCACACTTCTTTTTCCTTTTCCATTTGCCAAATTTTGCCTGCATTTTCTGTTTCCAATTTTAGTTTTATGATACAATGCATTCCAAGTTTCAATCTACATATACACCTGTATGCCAAAAAAAATTAAAGCCATCAATTTTTCCAAGCCTGCAAATCAAAACATACGTTTTAGGATCAATGCATATACATTGGGCAATACAATACATGCCAAATTGATATTATATATCTCAATAATTTATATTCATAATTATATCTCTAATGCTAGAATTTTGTTTACAAACTCAGATACATGTAACTGTCGTCACATTTGATCAATGAAACAAACTCAGCTTGATCCACAAAGCTTAGCAATCTTTTAACTAAACCTTGCTTATAAACTTTTAGGTGACCAGTCAAAGAAATGATCACCAAACTATGCAAGAATAGATTACAGTGGTGCATACAGCATATCAGTTTACTATTTTACTATAGTTGCAAGCAAAAACAATATTTTTTTGTTACTAAGTACTTACCTAGCTCATATTAGTAGGTGTGCAAATCATATTGTAAAACTTCTATTAGACATGACACCTACAAATTTTCATTTTTATTTTACCTGTAAACAAATAATGTTTATTTGCTATGAACTAACTTAAACTGGGGTGCTGTATAGATTTGAGATAGGATGAAGTAATGTTTACCTGTAAACTATTGTGTATTTTTTTGTTAAACTGGTATTAGATTTCTGGATGCCATAAGCACGTCTCTTTAGATAAGATGTGCTTATTGTCACCACACTCCTGACGCGGCTGACTTAAAAATGCATATGTCCATTTGTTTTCCATATGATACTTTGCACTGCATAACTAGCTCATGTATTTCCATAATAAAAAATTACACATGCTTAGTACATTTATATTTTTCTATATTATTTGTTTGGATATATATATATACATATATATATATATATATATATATATATTACACAATATTTGTGGTACAACAGACCACGCGCGAAGCGCGTGCCTTGATCATGCGCGAAGCACGTGCCACTATCACGAACAATAGAAAATATGAATGGTAAAGAAGGTTTGTGCCTATATGTATATGTTCGTAATTTAAATATATGGTAAAGAAGGTTTGTGACTATATTTAAATATTACCATACAATATAGACACAACCTAGGAAAACATAAAATAGAAAACATGAATGAAAAATTATAAATGAAAATATATGAAAGGATAGAAAGTTAATGACATTTATTTCAATGAAAGCATATCATATACACATTAATTAGAAACAAATTCTTTTTGTTTATAGGAGATTTATATAAAAAGGATTTATTTCCATCCTTCTAATGGCCTTGCACTGTATTCCTCTGCCCTATAAATAAGTGTAGCAAACATCATAACATCAAGAGGAGGAAACGATCCGTAAGAATATCAAAGTACATGGCGACTAGCAAAGGAAAATTGAACTTTATCATGTTATTTGCTATATTTCTCTTTTGTTTGGTTGTTGGGAGCATTGCAGACTTTGGATAGTGCAACGAGTGCTGTCGCAAGAGCTGTAGTTCCTTTCACTGTTTTATCGAATGTATTACTGTGCCAACTCCAAATTGTTGTGATAAAGAGTGCTGCTGATTTTAGCCTTTAATATCTAAATGGTTGTCATGTGTGATCTTTTGTATTGCTAAGTCGTATTATCTGAAAAGGTTTACATGTGGTAAGAAGGATTTGAAGAGTAATATTGATAAGTATGTATGTGCAGTGATCCTTGATGAAGAGAAAGATCCATATGGATATGCGGTTGTTAAACAGTTTATGATACATGGTTCTTGCGGACCTGGATTTCAATCACCTTGCATGACGGGTCCTAAATGTACAAGGAAATTCCCAAAAAAGTATGATCAAAAACTTTATTAAACTCTAAAATATAACTTTTTTTGTATTTAACTCTAAGTTTCCTTTTTCTTTTTCAAGTATTGTTCAAGTACAATGTTTGATGATTGCGGATTTCCAATTTACAGCAGAAGAAAAACCAAACATAATGTCAGAGTTAGAAATACATATTTAGATAACCAGTGGGTGGTTCCTTTTAATAGGGATCTTTTGGTTTGATACCAGTGTCACATTAATGTTGAGATCTGCAATCACGGGCATTGCATGAAATATATTTTCAAATATTGTCTAAAGGTTCATGACCGTGCCACTGTGTTAGTACAGTCCGAAAAACAAAATGATCAACAATCTGGGGAGAAGAAAACAGTATATGAGATTAAAACATACTTAGATGGGAGATAATTTATACTAAAAGAATTGTATTTTAATTTACTCATGATCTTATATTTATTTTGCTCTGAAAACTACTATTGATTCATGTATTTTTCTGATATGGATGTTTATTTTTATGTCGTAATTTGATTTTTTTTTTAAGTTAGAATGCCTCTTATACATAAAAAAATCTATTTAAAACTTAATAACAAATCATACATTGAGAAACAACTACTCATACATTGTTTAGAATGCCATATATATATATAACTATCTAATATTAATTACAATACTTTATTTTTCTTTTATTTTTGATATTTAATCATTACAATATTTTTTTTAATAACATAAATTTTAATGCCCTGCAAAGTGAGGAAAAAATACTAGTCTTTAATTAAATATTGTAACAAAACATGAAAAAGAGGAATGAGAAAAGAATAATGTGTGTCATTGTCCTAAGTCTTGTTAGCAAAAGACTTAGTAGCTCATTTGGTTAGTACATGTGACTTGTACACAAGAGGTTCTGAGTTCAATCCCCGCTAATGTAATAACCCGGAAATCTGGGCCAGTTTAAAATTTTTATTTTGGCAATTTTAGTGAATTTTGATTATTTAAAATGATTTATTTTAAATAATAATGACGAGAAATTTATTTTGAATAGAATTAGAACGTATATACTTATATACGTCGTCGTTAGAATATAAATATTTATTTATATATATAAAGGGAATTGAAAATGGCGCGGTAGTTCGATAATTCGATTTCAAAATTCAAATGAATATACCGGGTGCAAAATGAACCGGATTTTAGTGAAACCATAAATATTTGAATCTAATTGAGAATATCTTTCCAACGAATCCGAAAAATCAAAATTTCATAGCGGGAATCAAAAGATACGCCCAGTTGAAAATTAAGAATAGTCGCTATGGAATTCTGGCCCTTAAAAATGGAAGTTTTGCAAACAGCCTCGGATTTCGACGAAACTACTTTTGTTGGATCCGTGATGTCAAGTAATTGCTAGATTCCAATTTTCGTAATTTTTCAAATCAATATATGAGCGTGGCGAAGGAAAACGCGTTTGGCCATTTTCAGTTGATTTTAATCGACTGGAAATTGGCCATTTTTCAAACGGTCTCAGAATTTGACGAAATTAGTTTTGTTAGGACCGTATCGTTAATACGAATCTAGAAAATACTTTTCGAGAATTTTTAGAGTCCGTATGTGGCCCCGGTAAATTGAAATGTGCGTTCAAATTCAATATATAGAGTTATACGTTGATTTTGACGAAAACAGATCGAAACGATCGAATTGGCCTATGTGACATATACCATTGTGTTCGGAATGGGGGTAATTAGCTATGGACGACAGGCGGTGGGCCTCGTTTAGAGGTCGAATAGAAAAGTCGACTTTAAGTGGATAATTAAATAATTAAAATATTATAAAATCCCTATATCCTCTCCCTTTCCCTTCTCAGTTCAAATTGATTCAGAAAAAAAGAAAAAAAACCCACCGTTGTTTTCCCCGTCACCCCCCTGGCCAGCGCCGTCAGGCCGAGCGCCTCCCCTTCTTCCCCCCCTCTGTCGAACCTCTCTCCTCCTCTTCTGATTGAGAACCCGCACCCCACCTCTTTCAAATGACGACGCCCTTAACCCTAGAGCGCCGCCACCACCCTGAACCCCACCACCGGACCGCGACCGAGCCTCCCCCACTGCCAGCAGCACCCAGCGCCACCACCTCTTCCGCCTAGCTCCGACCAGCGGGCCCCTCCCGTTTAAAAATCCGATTTTTACGCGTTTACACCTTCGCAAATGATACCCCGACGCGGCTCGTGCCCGTGCTCCACCTCCGACATGCCAAACCCCTCAGACGAACGATTCACAGTGAGTTTTCAGTTTTACTTATATAAGGTAGGATCTTTAATTTATATATAGTTAGGATGTTCAATCATATAAAGTTTTGATCTATAGAAATATTAATGATGTGATTTTTATATAATAGAAATATTAAAGATGCGATTTTTATATATTGAATAGCGAATTAAAAATTCAATTTTTATATATTGAATAGCAAAGTAAAAATTCAATTTTCCTACATATGAAGTGTCGTGGAGTTGGGATAGCAAAGGTGAGAACTTCTCACCTTTTAATTTTGTTTTCTAGTTAATTATATACTAGGATGCAGACGGTGTTTAGTAGCACCCGCCACCCGTCGTCCACAGACCATGGACGGTTTGTATGCTTGTTTGTTTGATTTTGATGTGTAGTTGACTGTGTGATGTGATGTGAAATGAAATAAGATATTTATATAGTTGAAATAAAATATTCTATAGTGGAAAATATTTTATAGTTAAAAATAGAATTTTTAACGTGTATATGAAATGAAATAAATATTTATAAACAAATCAGAGATTTGTTTATATACACCGATTTGATCGATATTGATTAGGACGATAAATTTTACACATCGCCCAACAGCACAAATAAAATCTGTGTTTGATTGTTTAAAAACCCCACACGGGTATTGGGATGATATATGACATACACTAGTCCCAATAATTAGCTGTATGTCGATCGTTTGATTGACAGGCTGTTATAAGCGTTGAATATTTATATTTGATGCTTATACAGTGTAGAATGCACTTTGGATGATGGTTGATTATTCATCGTTGTTATTGTATACATGTGTTGTAGAAAATCCATATAATTAACATTATATGGTAATTGATTGGGCCTCATTCCAGTTTTGAAAAAGAAATATTTGAATAGAAATATTTGAAAAAGAAATATTTGAATAGAAATATTTGAAAAGGAAATATTTAAAATAGAATATTTGAAAATAGGAATATATGAAGCCATGTTGATTAGATTGACGCCATTTTGACGTGATCGATATTTATATCGATTTTATTAATTTTATAATGAATATCGAAAGTAATTTCAAAATCTGATATTTTGAAAAGAATTGAAATTCAAACTGAAACTGAATAGAAAGGAATTCGACTTGAAACTAAATAGAAATGAATTCGAATTGAAATTGAGTAGAAATGAATTCGAATTGAAATTGAATAGGAATGAATTCGGATTGAAATTGAATAGGAATGAATTCAAATTGAAATTGAATTGAATTGAAAACGAACTGAAATTGAATTAGAAATCAATTTGAATTAAATCGATTTGAAATGAAATTAAAATGAATTTATGTTGAAAAATTCGATTATGATCTGAATTTGAAATAGAAGTTGAAATCGTTTTTAAAACGAATTTAAAACAATTTATAAAATACGTCTTGAAAGGAAATCGACGAAATATATATTATATATATAATGGCCTGAATAGAACGCGCCACGCCGCGGCAGTTCGCGAATTTCGACCATTGACTTCGAATGGATATTATGGGAGATCTGACCTTCGGATTCTCCTAAAACTAGAACCGTTCGGTTCGTATCGAAAAGAGATTTCTAACGAATATTAGAAATTAGAAATCTAACGGTTGGATTTGGAATTATGTCCAAATCAAATTTGGAAAAGGTCGCTGTAGGTGCAGTTCGATGGCCATTGATGGATATCGACTGTACAGGCCTTGATAAAATTATTAAAAATAGTAATAATTTGTGTAAAATCATAAGAAATGATTTGGGAAAAATTGGGATGAAAAACTCCATATTTGAAAAGATAAAAATATATTTTTATCGAAATGAACTGGTTTTGGACTAGAATTAAAATTCTATTTATTTTTAGATAAATAAATTTGATTTGAAAGTGTTTTAAAAGTGACCAGGATTTCCAATAATTGAATTGGAATGGATTTGAATCGAAATTATCTTTGGATCATTTAGATGTTGGATTTTGTGATTATACAGATATTGTTATGGAAATTTGAAAGATATATTTATATCGTTATTTCCAATACGATATTTGTTAGTCGTAGAATTTGATATTGAATATAAGCCGGTATATTTTCTATTCAGAGCCTTGTATTTAATATCAAATGTGATTTGGGTTTGTCGTGAATAGTGTCTTCATTAACACTGTTCTTAAGCCCAGTTGAGAAAAAGATTAAATCTTTTTATTTAGATTTAATGAAGTGTACAAATTAAATGATATTTAATTGAAATTGAATTGGTATTGATTTTTGGGTTTATCGTGAACAGTGTTTTAAATAACACTTGTTCTTTAACCCGATAATTAATGAATGTGATTTTGGGTTTCTTGTGGGCCATGTTTTAAATGACATTGGTTCTTTAACCCAGTTAAAGACAGGATATTGATTTCGGTGAAGATTAAAAGTAACTGGAGTTTTAAATGAATCTTTTATTAGATTGATATGATCGAGAATGGAGTATCACCAGTTTTACTCCAGGCGATAGTTAAATCTTTAATTAGATTTGAACGTGAAATGGTAATTGAATTTACCGATAACACCGTGGTGTTAGATATGAAGTATTACCAGTTTTACTTCATGGGATGAATAGGTGGGGATTGGGAAATGAAATAAATGATTATTACGGTGTGATTCACTAATCCCGACTAGTTTGAATTGATATTCAAAGCAGGTTAAATAATAGATTTAAAGAATTTATCTTTTTTATAAAATTAATGGGAACTATTCCCAAAGTATAGGAATATTTGAATAAAAGAATATTCTGAATTGGAATGAGGCGTATGTTGTGTTTGTGTAACACTTATTTATTATATACGCGAGTTATTCAGAAAGACCGGGTTTATCCAATTCTGAATAACTAATTCGACGTGGTGTCGAAGATGAAGACGGTGGTTGAAGACTGGAGGTCTTCACGTCGTTTGGATAATTATTGATGATCTTGATTGGGCCGTACACCCAAGAGGAGAGAATAAGTTGGTGATCATCCAGACGTACTTGGAGATCGATGGATATGCGGGGTACTAGGTGCCTCCGGTTTCGTTCAGACCCAGAACGAACTTGTAAATGGACTGTGTGTCTGACATTGGATTTTAGTCTGTATGATTGATTTCTATTAAATATATATCTTTTTGGCGGCGGAGAATTTATTCTCTTGCTTAACGCCCTTCTCTGAGACGTACGAGCTCAGGGGTTATATATTGATGGATATCCATCGCATGGAATGAATTGCCTGTGTGGCATGCCTAAGTGGCAATTGATCGAGGCTTCTGTTGAAAAGTAAAGTCTTGTGGTTGATGATCAAAGCACAGCCTGTGTGGCATAACTTTGTGTAACGTGAATTCGCGAGCCTCACACCCCGGTTGTGAACCAGAAACGGGAGAGGACATCAGGGAGGACATGCGTTTCTTTCTAGCTAGAAGTGACGTCAGTGGTTTTACACGCCCTGACGAGTTTGACTTATGTGGTTGTTGCTGTTGCGAGGCGCCTCGGATATACCGGTGACTTTGTGAAGCCGATGGAGTCATTTATCGGCTCATTTACACCCCAAAGGGTGGGGAAACGCAATATTCAGGCATAATAATCCACATCGGTGGACCGGCCTTAACGATCCAAGGGGCAGTTGCGGCTGTTCCTGAGGGGCGGGCTAGAGCGTCTCGAATCGGTAGAGGACTATCTTTTGCCTCGGTTCATAGATGGAAATCCAATTTCCAAATACGTGACTTTTCGGTTTTAATTGTAGAGCCTAGTATGGAGACATAGTGGGATGGGGCACTTATGCCGCCTATGATTGATACTTATGATTTGAAGTTGATATATACACTACGCACTTATAATAGTATCAAATGATTTGTTCTAACGTATCAAGCATTCTTGGGCTATTATAAGGTAAAAACCCTATCCTCCGGCTTGCGTTGCATTGTGTGATGGGACCTGGGTCTTATAATAGCTTCATTTTTCTTTATTTAGCATTGCGCTGTTTGTTTTATGCACTGGTGCTCTTGGGAGGAAACCCATTCCGTGTTATACGACGTGGTCCCTTGATTTACCTAACTTTAAAATAAAGATTAATAACTGTTTTAGTTCTCACACCAGTCACATGACTGACCTGGAGTTTATTGTTTTAACCTAAACTCTGGGTGCCCTTATTTTGACATGGGCAGCTAGTAGTTTTGGTTTTGCAGATTTATATTCACAAGATCCTGGTTTACAGCTGGAATGATATCCAGAAAGCTTTGTATCCGTATATCTCTTCTAGTTGTGTATTGTATTATTTTCTGCTGCTATGTAATTTACTGTAATCTCTGATATTTCTGTGTAATATTTATTCATTTATACTCTGTATATTCTTGTATCTGATGGAATTATTGAAATAAAAAATGAAATGTTCTTCCGTCTGCGTTCTATTTCGTGGCTTGTTCTCGAACTATCGACGCTTTCCTCACCGGGGAAGTTACGGGTTTTTACAGTTGGTATCAGAGCTTTGGTTTACAAAGCTCAGAGAACAGGACACATTAGAACCATACGAAAGAATGCATCAGATATTGGATTAGTAACATCCAATGAGAATGACTCGTTAGAGATAGGATCAGTAGCATCGTAGAACGAGTGTGAAGAGTATTTTTGAAATGAAAACGAATTTTTGTTTTGAAAATTTAAATCAATTATACGTATATGATTATTTATTTATATTGATTTGGACAATCAAATATATAGAGATTTTAGTATACGTCTGATCCACGTGTATTGAAGCCTCAAATATATTCGATAGATATAGAATCACACTCTAGTCGCTCGGACATGATTCTAATGATTGATGCGTCATCATTAGAATTTATTTTCGTGTTTCGAAGGTGAGATTTCTATATATTTCCAATTGAATGGTGTGAGGACCAAAATTAGATAGGGTCTATTGTTGTGATTTGGCATCAAAAATGAGATTTTTGACTATGTATCAAAGTTATGAATTTGAAACGTTAATTCACTAATTGATTGATGTTTGTGTTGTTTGTTTATTTGTTTGATAATTTTTAACCATTTAGCCAAATTGAATCAAATAGTGAATTGTATTGGAAATTTATCGTATTTGCTTGCAAATACATGTACTTACATTGAACAGGTCATAGCAAGGAGGCTAGAGCAGAAGAATAAAATTGTTTGCCCGACAAATAGGTACATGTTTACCATAATTTGCTGTTTTGTTTGGGTGATGATGATTTTATGAGCCGATTGGCTGCCGCTTGGCCTTTTCTTTTTCTTTTTGTGATCAGAAGGCCTGTATGGTAATTTCGGGATTTTCCCGTGCTCCCGATGAAGGGGAGGTTATGGCGAAATTTTTCGAAAATTTAGGGTATTAGCCAAATTTTTGAGAAATTTGTAAATTTCTTAGAAACTGAAAAGTTGAAGAACTTAAGCCGTAGTCAAAACAAAGAAAGTTGAGTTGATTTGTGAAACGAATTTCGGCTTTGTTCCTTTTAGGGGACGAAAAGTTTTAAGTGGGGGAGATTGTAATAACCCGGAAATCTGGGCCAATTTAAAAATTTTATTTTGGCAATTTTAGTGAATTTTGATTATTTAAAATGAATTATTTTAAATAATAACGACGAGAAATTTATTTTGAATAGAATTAGAACGTATATATTTATATACGTCGTCGTTAGAATATAAATATTTATTTATATATATAAAGGGAATTGAAAATGGCGCGGTAGTTCGATAATTCGATTTCAAAATTCAAATGAATGTACTGGGTGCAAAATAAACCGGATTTTAGTGAAACCAAAAATATTTGAATCTAATTGAGAATATCTTTCCAAAGAATCCAAAAAATTAAAATTTCATAGCGGGAATCAAAAGATACGCCCAGTTGAAAATTCAGAATAGTCGCTATGGAAGTCTGGCCCTTAAAAATGGAAGTTTTGAAAACAACCTCGGATTTCGACGAAACCACTTTTGTTGGATCCGTGATGTCAAGTAATTGCTAGATTCCAATTTTCGTAATTTTTCAAATCAATATGTGAGCGTGGCGAAGGAAAACGCGTTTGGCAATTTTCAATTGATTTTAATCGACTGGAAATTGGCCATTTTTCAAACGGTCTCAGAATTTGACGTAATTAGTTTTGTTAGGACCGTATCGTCAATACGAATCTAGAAAATATTTTTCAAGAATTTTTAGAGTTCGTATGTGGCCCCGGTAAATTGAAATGTGCATTCAAATTCAATATACAGAGTTATACGTTGATTTTGATGAAAACAGATCGAAACGATCGAATTGGCCTACGTGACATATCCCATTGTGTTCGGAATGGGGGTAATTAGCTATGGACGACAGGCGGTGGGCCTCGTTTAGAGGTCGAATAGAAAAGTCGACTTTAAGTGGATAATTAAATAATAAAATAATTAAAATATTATAAAATCCCTATATCCTCTCCCTTTCCCTTCTCAGTTCAAATCGATTCAGAAAAAAGAAAAAAAAACCCACCGTTGTTTTCCCCGTCACCCCCCCTGGCCAGCGCCGTCAGGCCGAGCGCCTCCCCTTCTTCCCCCCCTCTATCGAACCTCTCTCCTCCTCTTCTGATTGAGAACCCGCACCCCACCTCTTTCAAATGACGACGCCCTTAACCCTAGAGCGCCGCCACCACCCTGAACCCTACCACCGGACCGCGACCGAGCCTCCCCCACTGCCAGCAGCACCCAGCGCCACCACCTCTTTCGCCTAGCTCCGACCAGCGGGCCCCTCCCGTTTAAAAATCAGATTTTTATGCGTTCACACCTTCGCAAATGACACCCCGACGCAGCTCGTGCCCCTACTCCACCTCGACAGTACCTCCGACATGCCAAACCCATCAGGCGAACGATTCACGGTGAGTTTTCAGTTTTACTTATATAAGGTAGGATCTTTAATTTATATAAAGTTAGGATGTTCAATCATATAAAGTTTTGATCTATAGAAATATTAAAGATGTGATTTTTATATAATAGAAATATTAAAGATGCGATTTTTATATATTGAATAGCGAAGTAAAAATTCGATTTTTATATATTGAATAGCGAAGTAAAAATTCGATTTTTATATATTGAATAGCAAAGTAAAAAATCGATTTTTATATATGTAGTGAATACAGATGACGAAAGTGATGAAAGCAGAAACGACGGAGATTTTCCTACATATGAAGTGTCGTGGAGTTGGGATAGCAAAGGTGAGAACTTCTCACCTTTTAATTTTGTTTGCTAGTTAAATTATATACTAGGATGCAGACGGTGTTTTGTAGCACCCGACACCCGTCATCCACAGACCATAGACGGCTTGTATGCTTGTTTGTTTGATTTTGATGTGTAGTTGACTGTGTGATGTGATGTGAAATGAAATAAAATATTTATATAGTTGAAATAAAATATTTTATAGTG
This sequence comes from Allium sativum, assembly GCA_030737875.1. Classification (NCBI taxonomy): domain Eukaryota; kingdom Viridiplantae; phylum Streptophyta; class Magnoliopsida; order Asparagales; family Amaryllidaceae; genus Allium; species Allium sativum. The sequence continues at coordinate 5,040,977 of CM060926.1, read as the reverse complement.
GAAAATATTTTATAGTTAAAAATAGAATTTTTAACGTGTATATGAAATGAAATAAATATTTATAAACAAATCGGAGATTTGTTTATATACACTGATTTGATTGATATTGATTGAGACGATAAATTTTACACATCGCCCAACTGCACAAATAAAATCTGTGTTTGATTGTTTAAAAACCCCACACGGGTATTGGGATGATATATGACATACACTAGTCCCAATAATTAGTTGTATGTCGATCGTTTGATTGACAGACTGTTATAAGCGTTGAATATTTATATTTGATGCTTATACAGTGTAGAATGCACTTTGGATGATGGTTGATTATTCATCGTTGTTATTGTATACATGTGTTGTAGAAAATCCATATAATTAACATTATATGGTAATTGATTGGGCCTCATTCCAGTTTTGAAAAAGAAATATTTGAATAGAAATATTTGAAAAAGAAATATTTGAATAGAAATATTTGAAAAGGAAATATTTAAAATAGAATATTTGAAAATAGGAATATATGAAGCCGTGTTGATTAGATTGACGCCATTTTGACGTGATCGATATTTATATCGATTTTATTCATTTTAAAATGAATATCGAAAGTAATTTCAAAATCTGATATTTTGAAATGAATTGAAATTCAAACTGAAACTGAATAGTAAGGAATTCGAATTGAAACTAAATAGAAATGAATTCGAATTGAAATTGAGCAGAAATGAATTCGAATTGAAATTGAATAGGAATGAATTCGGATTGGAATTGAATAGGAATGAATTCAAATTGAAATTGAATTGAAGACGAACTGAAATTGAATTAGAAATCAATTTGAATTAAATCGATTTGAAATGAAATTAAAATGAATTTATGTTGAAAAATTCGATTTTGATTTGAATTTGAAATAGAAGTTGAAATCATTTTTAAAACGAATTTAAAACGATTTATAAAATACGTTTTGAAAGGAAATCGACGAAATATATATAATATATATATTATATATATAATGGCCTGAATAGAATGCGCCGCGCCGCGGCAGTTCGCGAATTTCGACCATTGACTTCGAATGGATATTACGGGAGATCCGACCGTCGGATTCTCCTAAAACCAGAACCATTGGGTTTGTATCGAAAAGTGCTTTCTAATGAATATTAGAAATTAGAAATCTAACGGTTGGATTTGGAATTATGTCCAAATCAAATTTTGAAAAGGTCGCTGTAGGTGCAGTTCGATGGCCATTGATGAAAATCGACTGTACGGGCCTTGATAAAATTATTAAAAATAGTAATAATTTGTGTAAAATCATAAGAAATGATTTGGGAAAATTTGGGATGAAAAACTCCATATTTGAAAAGATAAAAATAGATTTTTATCGAAATGAACTAGTTTTGAACAAGAATTAAAATTCTATTTATTTTTAAATAAATAAATTTGATTTGAAAGTGTTGTAAAAGTGACCAGGATTTCCAATAATGGAATTGGAATGGATTTGAATCGAAATTGTCTTTGGATCATTTTGATGTTGGATTTTGTGATTATACAGATATTGTTATGGAAATCTGAAAGATATATTTATATCGTTATTTCCAATACGATATTTGTTAGTCGTAGAATTTGATATTGAATATAAGCCGGTATATTTTCTATTCAGAGCCTTGTATTTAATATCAAATGTGATTTGGGTTTGTCGTGAATAGTGTCTTCATTAACACTGTTCTTAAGCCCAGTTGAGAAAAAGATTAAATCTTTTTATTTAGATTTAATGAAGTGTACCAATTAAATGATATTTAATTGAAATTGAATTGGTATTGATTTTTGGGTTTATCGTGAACAGTGTTTTAAATAACACTTGTTCTTTAACCCGATAATTAATGAATGTGATTTTGGGTTTCTTGTGGGCCGTGTTTTAAATGACATTGGTTCTTTATCCCAGTTAAAGACAGGATATTGATTTCGGTGAAGATTAAAACTAACTGGAGTTTTAAATGAATCTTTTATTAGATTGAAATGATCGAGAATGGAGTATCACCAGTTTTACTCCAGGCGATAGTTAAATCTTTAATTAGATTTGAACGTGAAATGGTAATTGAATTTACCGATAACACCGTGGTGTTAGATATGAAGTATTACCAATTTTACTTCATGGGATGAATAGGTGGGGATTGGGAAATGAAATAAATGAATATTCCGGTGTGATTCGCTAATCCCGACTAGTTTGAATTGATATTTAAAGCAGGTTAAAGAATAAATTTAAAGAATTTGTCTTTGATAAAATTAATGGGAACTTTTCCCAAAGTATAGGAATATTTGAATAAAAGAATATTCTGAATTGGAATGAGGCGTATGTTGTGTTTGTGTAACACTTATTTATTATATACGCGAGTTATTCAGAAAGACCGGGTTTATCCCATTCTGAATAACTAATTCGACGTGGTGTCGAAGATGAAGACGGTGGTTGAAGACCGGAGGTCTTCACGTCGTTTGGATAATTATTGATGATCTTGATTGGGCCGTACACCCAAGAGGAGAGAATAAGTTGATGATCATCCAGACGTACTTGGAGATCGATGGATATGCGGGATACTAGGTGCCTCCGGTTTCGTTCAGACCCAGAACGAACTTGTAAATGGACTGTGTGTCTGACATTGGATTTCAGTCTGTGTGATTGATTTCTATTAAATATATATCTGTTTGGCGGCGGAGAATTTATTCTCTTGCTTAACGCCCTTCTCTGAGACGTACGAGCTCAGGGGTTATATATTGATGGATATCCATCGCATGGAATGAATTGCCTGTGTGGCATGCCTAAGTGGCAATTGATCGAGGCTTCTGTTGAAAAGCAAAGTCTTGTGGTTGATGATCAAAGCACAGCCTGTGTGGCATAGCTTTGTGTAACGTGAATTCGCGAGCCTCACACCCCTGTTGTGAACCAGAAACGGGAGAGGACATCAGGGAGGACATGCGTTTCTTTCTAGCTAGAAGTGGCGTCAGTGGTTTTGCACGCCCTGACGAGTTTGACTTATGTGGTTGTTGTTGTTGCGAGGCGCCTCGGATATACCAGTGACTTTGTGAAGCCGATGGAGTCATTTGTTGGCTCATTTACACCCCAAAGGGCGGGGAAACACAGTGTTCAGGCATAATAATCCACATCGGTGGACCGGCCCTGACGATCCAAGGGGCAGTTGCGGCTGTTCCTGAGGGGCGGGCTAGAGCATCTCGAATCGGTAGAGGACTATCTTTTGCCTCAGTTCATAGAAGGAAATCCAATTTCCAAATACGTGACTTTGCGGTTTTAATTGTAGAGCCTAGTATGGTGTAACACCCCGTATTTCAGTTAATGCTAAAATTCACTAATTGCAGAATAAATAATCTCAGATGTGAGAATTGGGGGAAACGGGCTGCGTCATTGCGTTCGTCTCGGAAAAATACGCAGAATAGAGTCCGAAATTTTGTAAATCGGAGTCCGTATGGCCCGGTTATGGCCCAAAGAAGTTTTCAGAAAATTCAAAGTTAAAAACAAATTTAAAAATTAAACATCAGATTTCGAAAATTGGAGCCAGCAGGGGGCCAGGCGGGAAAGTTCCCGCCCTACCCACGTCGATAGGGCTGTCGACAGGCCTGTCGACTGGGGAGTCGACTGCCCTGTCGACAGGGGTGTCGACACAGGGTGTCGGCCCTGTTGATCTGGGTGCACCAGATCTGGTTTTTGGTTGAGTCTTGGGCTGTGTTCTAGAGATTTCCGAAATCTAAGGGTCCTAATCTAATCTAGGGTTAATCTAAGGGCCTAAAACACTCACCTAATCTATAAATACACCCTAAACCTACCCTAATCCATACTAAAAATAGAAATGATGGCCTCATGCCGCCAAATTAAATCTTAGAAGGAGCCTCCACTAATTTATGAAGGAAGTTGCAAGCTAATCAACCTCTAATCATCATCTTCTTCATATTTAGCAACCAATTCCACTTCATAAGTTTGCTAATCTTGGGTTTGGTGAGTTTCTATCACTTTAACATCAATTGCTAAAGTAAGTAGATTGGGTGTAATGAGACTTATGGTCTTAAATGTGGATTAGTGAGTTTGAATCATTTGTAATGATATGCTACTCTATGTTTTCCTATGTTTATGCATGTTTAATAAGTTGGTTTATGCATGTTTAATAAGTTGGTTTATGCATGTTTAACAAGTGGGTTTATGCATGTCTAATAAGTGGGTTTATGCATATTTAATAAGTGGGTTTATGCATGTTTAACAAGTGAGTTATGCAAGTTCATATGCAAGTTATGGGTATGATGTTATGTGTAGGTTGTTATGCAAGTTTATATGCAAGTTATGTATATGCTTAAATGCAAGTTTAACATGATATGCAAGTTATGCATGCTTATGCAAGTATGAGAATGCTTATGCAAGTTATGTGTATGCTTAAATGCATGTTTAACATGTTATGCAAGTATGAGAATGCTTATGCAAGTTATGTGTATGCTTAAATGCATGTTTAACATGTTATGCAAGTTATAAGAATGCTTATATGCAAGTTCAACATGTTATGCAAGATATGTGTATGATAATATGCAAGTTCATATGCAACATGTTATGCAAGTCATGTGCATGATAATATGCAAGTTTGGGTTAAATGTAGTTGGGTTAATATATGCTTATATATGCAAGTTGACATCCTCTTAACCCATGACAAAGTTATATGCTAAGATTTGGTTAAACCCATGATATTTGTGATGGATCTTCCCTTTATTATGTCATGAAATGAGAACGATTTACGTGGGGAACGATGGGGTTAATAAATATGTTAATAAAAGTATGATTGGGTATGATTAAGCATACCATAAAAATAAATTAACATAAGTGGGAATTTACCTATTGAGTTAGGTCTACCCCATGGGAATTTACCTATTGAGTTAGGTCTACCCATGTTATGAAAAACTTGATATTAATTAGGGATAATTAATATGGGGGTGATTAATTAGGTGTAATTAATCAACTAAGACACGAGGTTGGACCCTTTTGTAGCGGAAGTCTGCCCGGAACCGACCGGCCATCCAGCGGCTACAAATGATTGGCCCAATGTGAGAGGTCTTAGTCATAAATTAAATACGTGATTAAAGTAAAGACACGAGGTTAGACCCTTTTTATGACAGAAGTCTGCCCGGAACCAACCGGCATATCCAGCAGTCATAAAAGATGGTCTAATGTGAGAGGTCTTTATGAGGTCATGATCTTAATTAATTAATTAAGAAACACTTAACCATATTAGCATGTAGAGGGACATGAGGGGTTAAGTGGGTGCCTTGGGTGGCATGTGGAAATCTAGTGGGTTGCCTTGGGTGGCAATAGAAAATACGATTAGAATACTTAACCAAGTGGAAACATGTAATTAAACATGATTAAAGGGTTAAGTGGGATACACTAGATAAGTGACAAGCTTAGGTGGGTAGCTTGTGGGGGCCCATTTCAACCAATATCCCAAACGTATCTTTGTTGGCTCGACTCTAGTCGAGTGACGGGACACGCATATTGGGCTTGACCATAAGAGGCCAAAACGGGTTAGCGGTGGCAACACAGGATCAACGGGTTTCATATGCGTGTGTGGACCCGGGCTGGTTGGTAAGTCGTTGTTGCATCGTGTAGATATAAAGCCGTGCACCGTTGATATTATCAGGTGGCCACTTTGGGGAATGATACACCCTATTGTGGGACCAGCACGGGTATCTACGGTAGGGAGCCGATCGCTTGGGAGTAGTGGGTACACCTAGTGGAGATAGGGGCAGACGGCACCTATGTAGTGAGCTAGGGGTACGCGAAACTACTGGGTAAATTTTTCTAAGTCCTTGGGTGGGATCAACCTTTAAGTAGGAATGACTAGTGTGGTGCAGTTAGTAATTATCCTTGGGTGGGTAGATGCGTCTTTACAGTTATCTTAGTTTATCCTAAGTCTACCAAGCTGCTTAGTGTAGCCATTCATCCCCAGACATTACCGTAGGTCAAGTTTATGTCTTCTCTGGTTACTTTAATGATTGTATTGTTAAAGTTATAGGACTCACTCAGACTTATGTCTGACCCCGTTGTTTTTATCTTTTTCCCAACCCTCAGGTCCTCCGGTGGATCCTAGCAGTAGTGGAGCTTGATCAGATTGCTGTTCCAGTCTTTAGGAGCTTGGATAGATGTAAAGCTCCAATTACCCAGTTATCTTTTCTTTTGTCCTGGCTGTTGTATGAGAGAGTGGGATTATGTACTTCTTTATTTTGATGGATATTGTACTTGACTTTTATTTTGGTTTTATGATGTAACCAGACATGTTTACTTCCGCTGTTATGAGATGATGTTTTAAATTTCAAAAAACTATTTATATCTGTCTTGTTGTAATTTTTTTGTTCTATATTCACTAAAATACTCCACCGATGCTATGGCATTCCCTTAGAGAGTGACCATAGCGGGCGTGGGGTGTTTCACGTGGTATCAGAGCAAAGGTTACCGGAACAGATAAAATTTTTAGAAAACTATTTTTATAAAAACATTTTTGGAAGAGATATTTTCAAAAACATGTCTTTAAAGAGAAAAGTTTTTGAAAGAAAAGCATAATCCCCAATAGCCATATCTATATCCTTCGAATTCTCCGTTTTGAATCTTTCCTTTTTCGTTTCAGCATGGCTCAGGATCTTAACTTTCCGGAGGGTGTGACGGTACCAGTATGGTATAGGAGATTGATGGAGGCTAGGGCCACCACTGCGGGTCCAGCAAATGTTCCTCCACCAACCGTAGCACCCGATCTTCCTCCTCCCCCTCCTCCTCGCACGGATACTTTTGCTAAGACTTGCAAGGAATTTAAAGCTATGGGAGGAAAACCTTTTCAAGGATCTGAAACTTTTGTGGAGGCTAGAGATTGGCTTAAGGAGGTGGAAGAGTTGATAGATATCTTTGAGATGGAAGAAGGGAAGAAAGTCAAGTTAGCTGCTTGGTTAATGAAAGGAGAGGCCTCATTCTGGTGGGAGGTCACCAATGGAGAATGCCCCGTTGACTCTTGGGCGGATTTTAGGCAAAGATTTGTGGCAAAGTTTCTCTCAAGGGCGGAGGAAAACTTGTATATGGAAAGATTCTTGACTCTAAAGCAAGGAAATCTCTCAGTGAAGGAATATGTCAACAAGTTTAATCAATTGGCAAAGTTTGGCCTAGACATGGTGAATACACCGGAGAAGAAGGCTTTGAGGTTCGTCAAAGGCTTGAATGAACCGATGCATGGGTTGGCTATGACTCATATCCCTATGGGGGCCACCTTCGAGAAGCTAGTTGACATGGCACTCATGCATGAAGAAGAGAAGGGTCCCAATGCTAATAAGGCACCTGAGAAGAAGGGAGATCAAAAGAGACCTCAGCAACAACAACAAAACAAAGGTGGGAAAGGCAACGGTGGCAAGGGCAAGAAGAAGAAGTGTTTCAATTGTGGAACACCTGGCCACCTAAGCAAGGATTGTCGCAAGAAGAAGAAGACTGGCTGCTTCCACTGTGGCGAAGCAGGGCATCTAGTGAAAGACTGTCCTAAGAAAGGGCAAAGGACGGGATCTACCTCAGGAGGACAGGTGCAAGCTCTTATGGCACCGGGTCAGGCTAGGGGGCAAGTACAGGCTCTCGCGGTCCCACCGATTCAGGAAAGAGGTAGAACTATTTCCGTTGAAAGTCTGGTTTTTTTATTTGATCATCCTGTCTGAACATTGTTTGATTCTGGCGCATCGCATTCGTTTATCTCATCATCATTAGTTGAGTCACTGCACTTAGACACCAGTCTGGTAGATGATCCCTTGGTTGTTTCAAACCCAATTGGGGGCTCCACTTATTTGTCCATGATATGTTTGGGTTTGAAGATTTCTATACTTAGCATTGAGTTTAGATGTGATGCTTTTGTGCTGGGCTTCACGGGCCATGGGTTGATTTTGGGCATGGACTGCTTATCCAGTAATGGTGCTGTTCTTGATTGCGAAAGGAGAGTTGTTAGGCTCATGACCCGCTTGGGTAACACTCTCGAGATCTCTTGTAATCCCATGGATTCTGTTATGCTAAGTTATCTTGAATCGCTTGACGCTTCGGTCGAGAGTTTGCAATCTGTTAGAGTGGTCCGGGAATATTCGGATGTGTTTGAGGAGGTGAAGGGCTTACCTCCGAAGCGGGAGATTGACTTCCGAATATATCTTGTGGATAATGCTAAACCTGTATCTTTACCAGTGCGCCACATGGCTCCTCGTGAGAGGAGGGAACTCCATAAGCAAGTAGGGGAGTTGCTTGAGAAGGGGTTCATAAGACGAAGTATATCGGAGTGGGGTGCTCCAGTAGTATTTGCTACGAAGGCGGATGGGTCCCTCAGACTTTGTGTAGACTATAGAGAACTCAACAAGCTCACAAAGAAGAATAGACACCCATTGCCGAGGATTGATGATCTTTTCGATCAGTTGGTCGGCGCTTCAGTATTTTCTCAGTTGGACTTAGCCACGGGGTTTCATCAGTTGAGAGTGGCTGAGGATAGCATAGACAAGACTGCCTTTAGGACTCCGGATGGTTTCTATGAGTGGCTGGTGATGCCATTTGGGTTGACGAACGCCCCTGCATACTTTGTGGATTTGATGAGTAGGGTGTTCAGGGAGTTCCTTAATAAATTCGTGGTGGTCTTTGTGGATGATATCTTAGTATTTTCTAAGAGTGAAGAAGAGCATGCCCTACATCTTGGGGAGGTATTGAAGACTCTTCGAGCACATAGCCTTAAGGCTAAATTCTCTAAATGTCACTTCTGGAGGAAGGAGGTGCGGTTCTTGGGGCACGTGGTCTCCAAGGAAGGGATAGCTGTGGATCCCGCGAAGGTAGTATCAATTCAGGATTGGAAGGTTCCGAAGAATGCTACCGAAGTAAGAAGTTTCTTGGGGTTGGCGGGTTATTATAGGAAGTTTATTAAAGACTTCGCGAAGATATCAGCCCCATTAACCCGCTTAACGAAGAATAATCTTGTTTTCACATGGGACGTAGATTGTGATGATGCGTTCCGACGGTTAAAGAGAGCTTTAACCACTGCTCCAGTTTTAGTGTTGCCAGATGGGAGCAAGCCATTTGTTGTCTATACCGATGCTTGTGGGACAGGACTAGGCGCAGTCTTAATGCAAGAGGGAAGGGTGATAGCCTATGGTGGAAGGCAGTTGAGAGTGCATGAGAAAAATTACCCTACCCATGATTTAGAGTTGGCCGCTATTGTTTTTGCGCTTAAGATTTGGCGCCATTATCTTCTTGGTGAGAGATTCGAATTATTCATTGACCACAAATCATTGAAGTACTTGTTTTCTCAGAAGGATTTGAATTTGAGACAGCAAAGGTGGATGGAGTTCTTAGCATCCTATGATTTCGAGATAGCGTATACCCCTGGCAAGGGTAACGTGGTGGCGGACGCCTTGAGCAGAAAAAGGTTGTCCTTGAGTCCATTGTTCGTGGAACAAAGAAGCTTGGAATTTATCTCGATGTTTGATTTCAGACCTTCCATTGATTATGTACCCGGTTTGCTAGCTTCCTTGGAGGTTAGACCTACTCTTTTGGGGCGGATTGGAGAAGCACAGAGGGACGACCCACAGTTGGTTGAGTTGGTGGAGAAGCTCATAAGGGGGGAGTCGTCCAGCCATTTGAGTAGGTACACCCTAGACGATAGGGGGTGCTTGCGTAGAGACGGTAGACTTTGTGTACCGTAAGACGAGGGTTTAAGGAAGGTTATTCTTGATGATGCACACCGTTCTAGGATGACCATTCATCCCGGTGGGGACAAGATGTACCAAGACATGAAGAGGGTTTTCTTTTGGGTCGGTATGAAGAAAGATGTGGCCGAGTATGTCGCTCGATGCTTGGTGTGCCAACAAGTGAAGGCGGAGCAAAAGAAACCTGGTGGGTTGCTTCACCCATTGGAAGTTCCGCAATGAAAGTGGGATAGCGTCTCGATGGATTTTATTGACGGGTTACCCAGATCAAGAAAGGGTAATACGGGAATTTGGGTTGTGGTAGACAGACTTACTAAAAGCGCCCACTTCATACCTGTGAAGAGCAAGAGGACTGCTCCATGGCTAGCTTCAGTATATCTTCGAGAGATAGTTCGGTTACATGGGGTACCATCTAGCATAGTGAGTGATCGAGATCCTATCTTCACTAGCGAGTTCTGGAGAAGTTTGCAAGTAGCAGTGGGGACTCAATTGTGTCTGAGCACCGCATATCATCCTCAGACGGACGGCCAGACTGAGAGGGTGAATCGTGTTCTAGAAGACCTTTTGAGACTTTGTATCTTAGATTTTGGAGGTACATGGGAAGAGCATCTTCCATTGGTGGAGTTCGCATATAATAACAGCTTTCAGTCCAGTATTGGTATGGCTCCTTTCGAAGCTCTCTATGGAAGGCCTTGTCGATCACCTACATGTTGGTGGGAATCTACGGATAAGATCTTGCTTGGGCCTGATATGATTAGGGAGACTTCTGAGAAGATTGACTTGATTCGAAGAAGGATGAAAGCAGCGCAGGATAGGCAAAAATCTTATGCGGACAAGAGAAGGACGGATCTTGAGTTTGAAGTCGGGGACATGGTCTTTGTCAAAGTGTCTCCGTTGCGAAATGTGGTTCGCCTTGGATCTGTTGGGAAGTTAGCACCAAGGTTCGTAGGGCCATTTCCCATTAAGGAAAGAATTGGACGGATGGCATATAGAGTGGAGTTGCCCGACAGACTTAGTGGTGTATATGATGTATTCCATGTGTCCCATTTGAGGAAGTGCTTACATGAGACCGCAGAGGTGGTTGAGCCGAGCTTGCTTAAAGAAGTGGAAGTAGAGCGTGATGCGACTATTCGACGAGCTCCTACCCGCATCCTTGAGTCAGAGACTAGGAAGTTGAGAAACAGAGAGGTTCAACTAGTCAAAGTGCAATGGGGAGAAGAGGAGAGCAACGCAACTTGGGAGACGGAAGCGAAGATGCGTTCATTGTACCCATTTCTTTTTGAGGGTATGTTTTTACTTTCTCCTCTATCGTTGTCTAGTACTTATCTTATCTTTAGTATATCCTCTCGTTAGTACTGATTGACCTTTAGATAGGGTAAACCTATGGTTGAAACATGTGTTTGAGACATGTTATGGTTGACGGATGCAAGTGGATGCAAGTGGTTGCTAGTGGTTGCTCGTGGATGCATATATACACACTCTAGGCACTAGATCGGCTCAATCACTTCATATTGCATATTGCATAAAATTGTGTGTAGGAAGCTATATTTATGGATGTATAATGATTGTGTTATCATATGGATGATGCATTTTGATGAATGATTGTGCACTCATGTAGATATTGTTTGTGTCGATAGGGTTCTCTCGCATACATAATGGATGCATGGCACTATCATGGTTTGCATATGTTCATACATTAGATAGGGAACATATACACACACTTTTTGCATATGCTCATACATCATTAGAAACTGTTTAAGGACAATGGATGCCCGTGGTTGATGGTTTGAGTAGATGGTTGTTCGGATGGTAGGATATGCATTCTCCTTAGCTTAGAGATTTCGGGGACGAAATCCTTTAAGGAGGGGAGAATGTAACACCCCGTATTTCAGTTAATGCAAAATTCACTAATTGCAGAATAAATAATCTCAGATGTGAGAATTGGGGGAAACGGGCTGCGTCATTGCGTTCGTCTCGGAAAAATACGCAGAATAGAGTCCGAAATTTTGTAAATCGGAGTCCGTATGGCCCGGTTATGGCCCAAAGAAGTTTTCAGAAAATTCAAAGTTAAAAACAGATTTAAAAATTAAACATCAGATTTCGAAAATTGGAGCCAGCAGGGGGCCAGGCGGGAAAGTTCCCGCCCTACCCATGTCGACAGGGCTGTCGACAGGCCTGTCGACTGGGGAGTCGACTGCCCTGTCGACAGGGGTGTCGACACAGGGTGTCGGCCCTGTTGATCTGGGTGCACCAGATCTGGTTTTTGGTTGAGTCCTGGGCTGTGTTCTAGAGATTTCCGAAATCTAAGGGTCCTAATCTAATCTAGGGTTAATCTAAGGGCCTAAAACACTCACCTAATCTATAAATACACCCTAAACCTACCCTAATCCATACTAAAAATAGAAATGATGGCCTCATGCCGCCAAATTAAATCTTAGAAGGAGCCTCCACTAATTTATGAAGGAAGTTGCAAGCTAATCAACCTCTAATCATCATCTTCTTCATATTTAGCAACCAATTCCACTTCATAAGTTTGCTAATCTTGGGTTTGGTGAGTTTCTATCACTTTAACATCAATTGCTAAAGTAAGTAGATTGGGTGTAATGAGACTTATGGTCTTAAATGCGGATTAGTGAGTTTGAATCATTTGTAATGATATGCTACTCTATGTTTTCCTATGTTTATGCATGTTTAATAAGTTGGTTTATGCATGTTTAATAAGTTGGTTTATGCATGTTTAACAAGTGGGTTTATGCATGTCTAATAAGTGGGTTTATGCATATTTAATAAGTGGGTTTATGCATGTTTAACAAGTGAGTTATGCAAGTTCATATGCAAGTTATGGGTATGATGTTATGTGTAGGTTGTTATGCAAGTTTATATGCAAGTTATGTATATGCTTAAATGCAAGTTTAACATGATATGCAAGTTGTGCATGCTTATGCAAGTATGAGAATGCTTATGCAAGTTATGTGTATGCTTAAATGCATGTTTAACATGTTATGCAAGTATGAGAATGCTTATGCAAGTTATGTGTATGCTTAAATGCATGTTTAACATGTTATGCAAGTTATAAGAATGCTTATATGCAAGTTCAACATGTTATGCAAGATATGTGTATGATAATATGCAAGTTCATATGCAACATGTTATGCAAGTCATGTGCATGATAATATGCAAGTTTGGGTTAAATGTAGTTGGGTTAATATATGCTCATATATGCAAGTTGACATCCTCTTAACCCATGACAAAGTTATATGCTAAGATTTGGTTAAACCCATGATATTTGTGATGGATCTTCCCTTTATTATGTCATGAAATGAGAACGATTTACGTGGGGGAACGATGGGGTTAATAAATATGTTAATAAAAGTATGATTGGGTATGATTAAGCATACCATAAAAATAAATTAACATAAGTGGGAATTTACCTATTGAGTTAGGTCTACCCCATGGGAATTTACCTATTGAGTTAGGTCTACCCATGTTATGAAAAACTTGATATTAATTAGGGATAATTAATATGGGGGTGATTAATTAGGTGTAATTAATCAACTAAGACACGAGGTTGGACCCTTTTGTAGCGGAAGTCTGCCCGGAACCGACCGGCCATCCAGCGGCTACAAATGATTGGCCCAATGTGAGAGGTCTTAGTCATAAATTAAATACGTGATTAAAGTAAAGACACGAGGTTAGACCCTTTTTATGACAGAAGTCTGCCCGGAACCAACCGGCATATCCAGCAGTCATAAAAGATGGTCTAATGTGAGAGGTCTTTATGAGGTCATGATCTTAATTAATTAATTAAGAAACACTTAACCATATTAGCATGTAGAGGGACATGAGGGGTTAAGTGGGTGCCTTGGGTGGCATGTGGAAATCTAGTGGGTTGCCTTGGGTGGCAATAGAAAATACGATTAGAATACTTAACCAAGTGGAAACATGTAATTAAACATGATTAAAGGGTTAAGTGGGATACACTAGATAAGTGACAAGCTTAGGTGGGTAGCTTGTGGGGGCCCATTTCAACCAATATCCCAAACGTATCTTTGTGGGCTCGACTCTAGTCGGGTGACGGGACACGCATATTGGGCTTGACTATAAGAGGCCAAAACGGGTTAGCGGTGGCAACACAGGATCAACGGGTTTCATATGCGTGTGTGGACCCGGGCTGGTTGGTAAGTCGTTGTTGCATCGTGTAGATATAAAGCCGTGCACCGTTGATATTATCAGGTGGCCACTTTGGGGAATGATACACCCCATTGTGGGACCAGCACGGGTATCTACGGTAGGGAGCCGATCGCTTGGGAGTAGTGGGTACACCTAGTGGAGATAGGGGCACACGACACCTATGTAGTGAGCTAGGGGTACGCGAAACTACTGGGTAAATTTTTCTAAGTCCTTGGGTGGGATCAACCTTTAAGTAGGAATGACTGGTGTGGTGCAGTTAGTAATTATCCTTGGGTGGGTAGATGCGTCTTTACAGTTATCTTAGTTTATCCTAAGTCTACCAAGCTGCTTAGTGTAGCCATTCATCCCCAGACATTACCGTAGGTCAAGTTTATGTCTTCTCTGGTTACTTTAATGATTGTATTGTTAAAGTTATAGGACTCGCTCAGACTTATGTCTGACCCCGTTGTTTTTATCTTTTTCCCAACCCTCAGGTCCTACGGTGGATCCTAGCAGTAGTGGAGCTTGATCGGATTGCTGTTCCAGTCTTTAGGAGCTTGGATAGATGTAAAGCTCCAGTTACCCAGTTATCTTTTCTTTTGTCCTGGCTGTTGTATGAGAGAGTGGGATTATGTACTTCTTTATTTTGATGGATATTGTACTTGACTTTTATTTTGGTTTTATGATGTAACCAGACATGTTTACTTCCGCTGTTATGAGATGATGTTTTAAATTTCAAATACTATTTATATCTGTCTTGTTGTAATTTTTCTGTTCTATATTCACTAAAATACTCCACCGATGCTATGGCATTCCCTTAGAGAGTGACCATAGCGGGCGGGGGGTGTTACATATGGAGACAAAGTGGGATGGGGCACTTATGCCGCCTATGATTGATACTTATGATTTAAAGTTGATTTATACACTACGCACTTATAATAGTATCAAATGATTTGTTTTAAACGTATCAAGCATTCTTGGGCTATTATAAGGTAAAACCCCTATCCTCCGGCTTGCGTTGCATTGTGTGATGGGACCTGGGTCTTATAATAGCTTCATTTTTCTTTATTTAGCATTGCGCTGTTTGTTTTATGCACTGATGCTCTTGGGAGGAAACCCATTCCGTGTTATACGGCGTGGTCCCTTGATTTACCTAACTTTAAAATAAAGATTAATAACTGTTTTAGTTCTCACACCAGTCACATGACTGACCTGGAGTTTATTGTTTTAACCTAAACTCTGGGTGCCCTTATTTTGACATGGGAAGCTAGTAGTTTTGGTTTTGCAGATTTATATTCACAGGATCCTGGTTTACAGCTGGAATGATATCCAGAAAGCTTTGTATCCATATATCTCTTCTAGTTGTGTATTGTATTATTTTCTGCTGCTATGTAATTTACTGTCTGATATTTCTGTGTAATATTTATTCATTTATACTCTGTATATTCTTGTATCTGAGGGAATTGTTGAAATAAAAAATGAAATGTTCTTCCGACTGCGTTCTATTTTGTGGCTTGTTCTCGAACTATCCGCGCTTTCCTCACCGGGGAAGTTACGGGTTTTTACAACTAACGCTATATTTTTGTTTTTGAGGGAATGGCTACAAAGTGGCTTAGTGTGAACGCAGTTCAATTAAAAAGCAGTTTAGTGTGAAAAGGGTTAATTGGAGAATTAATTGGAAAGAAGGTTAAAAATAAAAATAAATGAAATGATATATTTAAGAGAATTATATTGGAAACCAAATAACTAATTGTTCTCATACAAGAGCTTAGTATACGCATAAGGGGCGAATGTAGATAAACATAATTCAAAATAAGGGTTGCACGCGAACAAAAGAGGATATTTGAAATTTGATAAATCAAATTTCAAATAAATAAAGAGTATATATATATATATATATATATATATATATATATATGACGTGTGGGTGTCAACGCCCCTGCTGTTGCGCATCATGTTGCACACATGGCGCGTTTTTATTGATTAACTTGCTGCTGCGCATCATGTTGCACACATGGAACGTTTTTATTGGTTAATGTTTGTTTTTTCGCAACATGGCTATTTTCTATTGGTCGAATGATGTGGTTAGCTTAGATGGGGTTTTAAATTAAATCTAAAGGGCTATATTAGTTTAGCATGCCTATAAATAAGGTGGTGAGGGTTACTTCATCCTCACAATTTCTTAGGCGACGCCAAAGCTATGCCTCCAAACCTATTCTTCTTCTTCCCCAAGCAATTATTAGAACTAGTCTCTTCTCTTCCTCTCCAAATCTCTTCTTAAAATAAAAAGATAGATCTAGGATTACTCTACTCCAAAATAAAAGAAAAGAATTCAGATGTCTAGATCTATGCTGCACAAAAAGGGAGAAAACCATGGATCAGATCTAGAATTGGGAAAGCATACAAGTGAGTGGATTTAAATTACATTTTTTGTATAATAATGGATCTATCGCTCGCCATTCCCTGTTTACACATATAATAAACATGTTGAAGATCTAATCTGATAAAGTGAGTTTGTGGTACTTATAAATTAAAATACCTAATAAGTAATTGGATCTAAGGTTTCGACTAGAATCATATTAGTTCACCATAGTTTGTGATCAGATCTAGAATTCACCTATGCCTATTTTTATCATCGTATATTTAACTTGTTATTATGAATAGTTGTTTTATGCCTATGTTGGTTTTCCTCCTTTCTTTCTTCCCTTTTTATTTTTATAGCTAGGCTATCTTTGAGCTTATGTCTATTGCGGATTTATGCGATTGAAACGATATTGGGAATAAAAGATAAAAGGTTGATTTGGGTATAACATGGGATTGGGAGGTTTGGGGCATAACTTATAATTGGGTTATGTTAGACCAAAAAATGGCACTAACACCCAAATGCAGATCATAGATCACAAAAATGCAGAAAATAGTAAATAAGAGGGAACACACGAGGTTTTTATAGTGGTCGGCTGTAGATGTAGCCTACGTCCACTTTATAATCTTATTGTTATACTGACATATTACAAGAATCTGTTACATGTAGACACACAATTCGTGTGTTAATTTAGATTACAAGAGGAGAATTTGGACGTGTGAAGGTGAAAAGTCCATGCACTTCAGTAATGGTGGAAGTCGTGAAGAAGAATGGCCAAAAAGTCATTGAAAATGCCTTCAAATGGTGTATTTATAGCTGTAGGAGGGCTTCTGGGAAGACCGGTTCATGACTGGGCACGTGGCAGCCGATCCGGGAAAGTAGGAATGCGAGTAACCTTGAGAATAGGTCAAGATCTATGCATGTATTAGCAGGCTCGGTGGTCGGATCGCGGGTCGTATATGGGATCGTGGCCGATGTGTTCGTCACGAGCGGGTCGTGATCTAGGGGGCGAGCTGGTGTGAGAAGCTGGGATGGTGAGCCCACGAGCGGGTCATGGTCCAGAAGTCTACCACGAGCGGGTTGTGGTCTAGGGCACTACCACGAGCCGAGTAAGGTTGGCGATGCTTCGTCACTTCATCCAAGTGATGACCAGTCCATACTTCCACATGCGTTCACGGAAACAGGCATAACTTTCGAACCGTAAGTCCGAATGGGCCAAACGAAAGCTCATTCTGAAGCTAATTCAGAGGGCTACAAGAATTGTAGAGCTCAGCTCCATACTTGCTGTTTTGGGGCCAAAAAGAGGTCATTTGATAGGAGTTTCAGATCTGTTTATGTTGATGATGTGATTTCGACCAAAACGCATCTTGTTTGTTAACTATTTTCTCAGTGCCTGAGCGCGGTGCTATCCACAAATTCTGTGTGTGACAGCTTCTACCAAAAAGTGTGTCAACAAGTTTGCCTCCCAGAACATATCTTACTGGTTGAAGGAAGATGTGTTTTGGATAATTTGTAAGATCCATAATTCGTACCTGCAAAAAGATAAGACAAACAATGCAAAAATGGTTTCGAGACGGCCTTACCGGAGTAAGACGACCAAGGAAATGCTGTGAGGATCCTTGACGGCCTTACCGGAGTAAGAAGACCGAGGAAATGCTATGAGGTTCCAAGACGGCCTTACCGGAGTAAGACGACCGAGGAAAAGCTAATGAAATTCCAAGACGTCCTTACTGGGGTAAGACGACCAAGGAAATGCTAACGTAGTTTGTTTATACTGGACGGATCCAGTTCGGAGCCGGAGCTCTTGTTTGTTTATACTGGATGGATCCAATTGGGTGCCGGAGCTCATCTATGATCTTTATGATTCATGAAAGCTAAGCGGCAGTTATTTTAACCCTGAACACGACTAGAGACTACGGGTCGGTTCCGTGCGTGTGGGCCGATGTTGCCTTGCTTATTGCATGCAGAGAAAACAAAGAAGGGCGAGAAGTCGCCTTAAAGCCTAAAAACATGAACTATGGACTAGAGTCCAGTAAACTGTAGAGATCCGCTGAATAGGATCAGCGGATGATAATCCTGCAATTGCTCGATCCAGGATCGTTCCCTCTTTGGGGAATAGGTGGTGGCAGCGCAGGTGTAGGCGTTGTTGGTTGAGTGACATACTCGGCTAGCTCTCCTCGCATGACCCGGTCTTCAATAAGGCCTCGCAAATGCCTGTAGTCATCAGTGTTATGACCATTTATGTCTTGAAATATGCAATGCCTTACGGAGTTGCGCTGTGCTAGCGTTGGCTCCATCTTGGGAGGCCTAGGATATGGGGTAGCGCCTCCATGTAGATGTTGCTTAGACTGTCATTCAGTTCAGTGTATATTTCATATTTGGGCCCTCTCCGAGGCTGATTGTTGCGATCATTCTTGGCATCGACTTTTCCTTTGCCTTCTCCAGAATCAGACGGATCTTTGTCTTTAAGCATGTTGACAACGAGAATGTGCTTCTCGGAAGTTGCATCTTCTTCCCTCATAAATCTATCTGCTTCAAGGTAGAATTCGCCAAGATTTCGTGGTGGATCTCAGTACAAGGATTTTTTAAACTCCGAGTTGTTTAGAATGCCGGATACTGCTGCCATCAATACCATGGATGGTTCAGGGTGATCAACTGATGCTGCTGCAATGTTGAATCTTTCCAGGAATGAACACAGAGTTTCTCTAGGCCTATGCTTGATTGTAGTGAGTGACATGACATTCTTGGGCCATGCAATGTGAACCCTAAGTTGTTCAATAAAGCGTGCGACCAACATGTTCCAACTGCTGATCGATTCTGTTTCTAGCTGCCGAATCCACATAGCGGCTATGTCAGTCAGAAAGAGGGGAAAACACTTTGCCATGATGTTTTCCGATGCCGATTGAACTTCCATATGCCATTTGTAGTGCATCAGATGCACAGTTGGATCGGTCCTACCGTTGTAGGGCTTCAGTTGTGGAAGTTTGAAATCCGGGGAATTGCGGGAATTCCTGATTTCCTGAGTGAAAGGAGTGTGGTTGACATCATCAACGTCATTTTGATAAGTGCGGCCTCTTTAGAGGCTTTCAATCAGATCTGCTAGCCAATTTCCTTCAAAAAGTTGTTGCAAGTTGCCAATATCAGAGCTTGTGCCCCCAGTGTTGAGTGCAGGGGAGGGTGGAAGTTGCTGGTGAGCTGCTGGGAGCAGGTCGCGGAGGCTGGTTCGTGGAGCATGGGGCTCGCGGTTCACTGCTTGCGATCCAGGGTTGTGAAGGTCGGTTTGTTGTTCGAGGGGGGCGACCCAACCCAGTCATGGGTTCCCATCACGGACCGCTCCTAATTCTGCCTCACGAGCTGCTCCAGACTGTGTCTCACGAGTCGAGTTTTGTTGCTGAGCGTGGGGGTTGCCCCCGAGTCCGGGTGATACACGAGCCGCTTTAATGGCTTCGTTTCCAGTGACTTGAATGTTGCTCGGCCTTCTATCCATCTGTGCGAAGAATCCGTCTATCATCTCCTATTTTTTCCAGAGGAGATCGTCTTGCCTTGCCATTTGATCTCTCAATTCAACAAGAACGTCGTCCATTTTTTCTCGAGTCAAGTATGCCGATGGGTTTTCATGAGAGGATGCTTCCTGGCTTCCTCATTTCTCGTGTCTTCGACCTCAACACCTTCAGTATGGGAGAAAGTTCCATCCTTCTTTCTTTTAACCATTGATCCAATATCCAAGCAAATCGATTCCTTTAGAGCTAGAAATTGAAGTAATATCGTTTGCCCCTACCTAGCATGCCAAAATGTTAGACCAAAAAAGGGCAATAACACCCATATGCTGATCACAGATCACAAAAATGCAGAAAATAGTAAATAAGAGGGAACGCACGAGGTTTTTATAGTGGTTCGGCTTTAGATGTAGCCTACGTCCACTTAATAATCTTATTGTTATACTGGCAGATTACAAGAATCAGTTACATGTAGACACACAATCCATGTGTTAATTTAGATTACAAGAGGTGAATTTGGACGTGTGAAGGTGCAAAGTCCTTGCACTTCAGTAATGGTGGAAGCCGTGAAGAAGAATGGCTAAAAAGTCCTTGAAAATGCCTTCAAATGGTGTATTTATAGTTGTAGGAGGGCTTCTAGGAAGACCGGTTCGTGACGGGGCATGTGGCAGTCGATCCGGGAAAGTAGGAATGCGAGTAGCCTTGAGAATAGGTCAAGATCTATGCATGTATTAGCATGCTCGGTGGTCGGATCACGGGTCGAGTAAGGGGTTGTGGCCGATGTGTTCGTCACGAGCGGATCATGATCTAGGGAGGCGAGCTGGTGTGAGAAGCTGGGATGGTGAGCCCACAAGCAGGTAGTGGTCTTGAAGTCTACCACGAGCGGGTCGTGGTCCAGGTCCCTACCACGAGACGAGTGAGGTTGGCGATGCTTCGTCACTTCATCTAAGTGATGACCAGTCCATACTTCCACATGCATTCACAGAAACGAGCATAACTTTAAAACCGTAAGTCCAATTGGGCCAAACGAAAGCTCATTCTGAAGCTAATTCAAAGGGCTACAAAAATTATGGAGCTCAACTCCGCAATTGCTGTTTTCGGCCAAAAAGAGGTCGTCTGATAGGAGTTTCGGGCTTGTTTATGTTGATGATGTGATTTCGACCAAACCACTTCTTGTTTGTTGACGATTTTCTCAGTGCCTAAGCACGGTGCTATCCAAAAATTCCGTGTGTGATAGCTTTTACCAAAAAGTGTGTCAACGGGTTATGGGCATAAATATGCTTGGAATTATTAATACAACTATGGTGGGATTTATGAATACAAATAATATTGGAATTATGAATATGAAATTAGGATTTTAAGTTTAATTGGGATTATAGGCATAATCTATTGATAGGATTATAAGCATAAATGTGAATTGGGGTTTATGGGTAATTGACATATATTATAATCCAAGATTTGAATTATGGGTATAAGTTATAATAAGAACATATATGCCTAAGACACGAGGTTAGATTGGGTTTGCGGTAGAAGTCTGCCCGGAACCACCCGGCATGTCCAGCAACCGCAAACGGTAATCTAATGTGAGAGGTCTTAGGTGGAAATTGGAACCGTAATGGTGTCAAGGCACGAGGTTAGATTTAGATGCGGTAGAAGTCTACCCAGAACCGCCCAGCATATCCAGCAACCGCAGACAGCAATCTAATGTGATAGGTCTTGCGCTTTACGGGCATAATAAATAAAAATGAACTCTTAACCAAGACGATACATGTAAGGTTGACATGGACATAATAAAGGGGTTAAGTAGGTAACATGGGTAGCATGGATAATTTGTTAAGTTGGAATACTTAACCTAATTAAATCTGTAGTGGTGTTACAAGCCAGTTGAAGTGAGTAGGGGTTAAGTAAATTTGTTAAAGAAGTGGGAAGGGTTAAGTTAATCTTAATTAATTCCAACATTTGGAATGATAATAAACTGTTTTGAATAAACTTGGATAAGAAAAAGAAGGATAATAGGTAGGCTTGTCCTAGGGACAAGTGGGGAAATAACTTATGAAATAAGGTAAGTTGTACTTAATTTAAGATTAAGTAATCTATAAGGACAAGAATAAATATACAAACGAGGATAACATAAGTTATACGAATGGAAAGAGATTAAGACATAACAGAAGATTGGTTGAGTTGAGTAATTCACTAATTGTCAATCTGATGTTGACTTCAGTCTTCAGGGTTGATACTTAGGGAGTTATTCTCTTAACCAATGTATATGTAAATTAAGATGTACTTAATAAGTAGGACATGTTATTATAACCATAAGAGGATAATTATTAGATTATTAGAATAACATGTTGTGGGCTTATTAATGAACTTAAATGGATTAAGTTATAAATTGAATTAATAATTAGGGGTAACTTGGTAAACTTGAAAAAGAAATTCAATGTGAATGTGAATAACCAAGTTAAATGAGAAAACTGACGAGGTGGCGCAAGCGCGTAATTAATGATTATATGTAGAGTCTAATGACATATAAAACTAAGGCACTTGAAGCAGTCCGTACAATATAGGATGAATATCCCAACGAGGTGGATCATCACAGTGTCATAAGGCATGAGTGGAGGACACGTTCATTATTCTGGCAGCTCCAACGGGCTGGAAAGGGAGGCAGCCGGCTTCCTGAGACGTTAAAGGTGCTCCCGGTAGTCCTCTGTGGTGGTTTAGCTTCGGGCTAGGATTACAAAGGTTGGGTCTGCATGGAACTACCAGGTGGGTGGGCCTTGACTGCACAAGTAGGGGGCAGGTTCGGAGGTTGCCTCAGGCGGAGGTGGAGGGTCAAGACCAAACGATAGCAAGATCGTCGGACGAGATCGTTAACCTTTGTTATCAAGGGACGGGTGCGGGGAGACCCCATATGGATGCTTAGATTGTTCACTTGTTAGGGGTGGTCGCTTAGCTCATGTAGTCTTTACTAGTTGAGGGAGGGGCTGAGGTGGGGCCATAGCCACTATAGAAAAACCAGACCCGAGGGATATCTGTACATTGGACACTCTTAGAGGCGGGTCTCGTACAGATATAGAAAAGCTCCCAACCGAGTTCTGTGTTTCTGGTGTAGCCCTACCACAAAACTCGGGTGCACAAGTAGAGGTTATGTGTAGTAGAAACATCAAGTACGATTGATGATACGTACGTGGGAAAGTCTAGGTACAATCATGTCTGCCCTGGGTGGTGTATCGTAGACTAGAGGGCATTATTCGATGATGGAACCAAATTCGATCGAATAGTTTGAGGATAACAGTCAGTACGCTTAACGTAGTACAGCGATAGTGGTTCTATGCGGATGTAGCATTATTATATGCATATATATATATATATATATATATGTTACTATGGCATAGGATGAGGGACTGCACATATTACTGTGGTGTTATAGAGGAGACCGTGCGTGTGGGGTACCACGGGGTGTACCTCAGTTTGGGGTAGCTACATATACATTATATTAGGTTAATCTACTAGGGAGTAGATGAGTGTGACGTGTGTGTGAAAGCCTTGAGTGTTAATAACCCAGATAACCTAATAAATGAGAAAATGTAATTGAACGGTATATGTAGGATTATTCAAGAAGTGTAGTTTAAATTCATTCACACAGAACATATGTTCTGACTCCCTCCTCATAACATTAGCAAATTAGGTTCATGACAGAGACTGTATAGTTTTGGATACTGGTTTAGCAGTCTTATTACTAAGGTAAAGCTATGTTTCAACTACATTATATTTTATGCCTTCCGCTGTGAGATGTTTTCTGAACTCTGACATGTTTTATATCTCTGTCTTTTTTGCAGGATACCAAAGCAAACCAACTCGGGTTTCGATGGATTGGGTTTTTGAAAAAAAAAAAATCGGCCAGTCGGAATGCGGGTTGTTACATCTAGTATCAGAGCTTCGGTTTAGGATTCCTATATAGATAATGAGTGAGCGTATTTGTATTTTTTTAAAATACAAATATTATATATATATAAATCTAGATCCATAAGGGAGCCCACTAGATAGATAGAGAAAAATGTAGAAAGAAATTGGGATATCGGTTTTGTACACTAAAGGAATGAACATATGAATCTTGAGACCCTTAGGTGGTTTGGGTGGAATGTGTACAATATGTTATAGATAAAGACGAATCCCATATAATAGTAACTGAAATGTTAGTATTTCATATTAGTGGGTTTAAAAGTGAAACTTGTAAATTAGAAAAAGGTTAAAAAGTGGAGAATGGATTAGGAATATATATAGTTGAGAGAATTGACTTTGGGAAAGTGTCTAGGAACCTAGTTGAGTTGGGGACCCACTTTGAGTCTACCCAAATGAATAACTTTTTGAAATTGTAAAAGTTTTGGCAAAGGAATCTATGGTGTTTTAAAGTTTTAATCTTGAAAGTATTTTTGATATTTGAAAGAGATATTTTAGAAACATATTTGTAAAAATGAATATTGGGTTTTAAAGTAAAGTGGGGTATACTTTGTAAATTAATAATTTCTTGTTTTAAAAGAATTCTCTCATGAAAAGTGTACATTATAGAGCATGTATAGCTCACTGGATTTCGTATTTTCATATATGAAAGGATTAAAAATTAAAGCAGCCAAAATTAACATTGTAGGTAGAAACAATGTAACCCTATAGTTGTCCTTGTCTACTCCGGTTTTGCGATTTGAAAAAAAATGTTTTGCATTTTTATTTTGTGACATATTTTATAGTTTGGCAAAATTAAGTTTTGGAGAAGAGAATAAAGTTCTTACACTTTTAATTTTTGGAAGAAAAATGTTATCAAAAAAAGAGAGGCCAAACCATGTTTTGAAAAGAATGGAGTAGGTAAGGATAAGTGCCTAGAAAGAACGAGAAGAAGTTTGAGGCTATGAAGTAAATAACAAGGACCATCTTGGAATAGTGGAAAAAATCACGTAGAATGCATAAGCATTGTGAGGCCTAGAGTTTTTGCTTGAAAAAAATGTAGGCTAGTAATACGCAGCAAGGACTAGTAGTGACTAGTAGATAGTGGAAGGGCAAGTAAGTGTTGAGAGTTGTGGTCGGACTTTTCTTTAGTGAAATAGTCTTATGATTCTTGGTCCTTGGTAGTAGCTCTTTAGGATGTTGAAAGATGGAAAGGCTTAATGGAAAGATAAGCTAAGAAAGAAAATAGCCTAACTAAGAAGCAAAAAACAAATTAAGTGAAGCAACAAAACGTGACGGGAAAAGAAATTGAAAATATTAAGAAAAGAAAATTTTCTTATGTGAGTTGTGCTTGAGTAGGAAAATAAGAAATATTTATAGAATAGTTAAATAAAATCCAAGTACAATTGGAAAAGGTACATAAAAGAAAAACGGAAGATGTGAATTTTTCCGTTTTATACCTTTTTGTAACATAAACAATCGAATTTAGAAAATTAGAATTTTTTTTCTAAATTTTGAAATTTAATGATGGTTGGTAGTGTTTTGGATGCAACAATTAAATGAACTATGCTCTTATTCTATAAGAGTGTGGGAAAATTTGGATGAAAAGCTATTTTGGTTTTCAAAAATATTGCATTACTATAGAACTGCAAGTATATTTAGGATGTGAGCATCATGATTTGAAAGAAATTTTAAAAGTTTGCAAACATATAGGTGGTACCAAATTAGGCATACATACATTACTATGATGTATTTCACTTTGCACATGTGCGCATGTGCACAATGCTTGCAAAAATTGGATGCACACATGATGGATGTTTATTATGCAAGGGATTATCTATTTAATCCCCATCAAATTTCGGAGATAAAATTTCTTAAGGGTGGGAGAATGTAACACTCCGCATTTTTAATGAATTAAAAATGTGGAAATATGTATATATACTGTATGCAAAGATATATTTAAGAGAAAATTAAATAATGACAATACAATTGCATGTAATAAGTTAATGCAGTGAAATAAAGAAAAAGATTAATAAAAGAAATTACATGCAATACATGAAATGCGAAGAAATGCATACGAACATTTAAAATAAAATAAAAAGGAGAATTTGAAGAGCCTATAGAATTTGGTCACGAAATTAGCGTCATTGCGTTTGTGGTGATTTTTTGATCAATTTAAACATATAGTTTGTAGAAGTCTGATTTAAGAAGAAAAGATATTTTTAATTAATTATTGTAACAAAACATGAAAAAGAGGAATGAGAAAAGATAATGTGTAGCATTGTCCTAAGTCTTATCAGCAAAAGACTTAGTAACTCATTTGGTTAGTACATGTGACTTGACATAAGAGGTTATGAGTTTAATCCCCGCCAACGCCATATTTTTGCATTAGGGGGAATGGCTCAAAAGTAGCTTAGTGTGAACGCAGTTCAATTAAAAAGCGGTTTAGTGTGAAAATGGTTAATTGGAGGATTAATTGGAAAGAAGGTTAAAAAGAAAAATAAATGATATGATTTAATTAAGAGAATTATATTGGAAACCAAATAAATAATTGTTCGCATACAAGAGCTTAATATACGCATAAGGGGTGAATGCAGATAAACATAATTCAAAATAAGGGTTGCGCGTGAACAAAAGAGAATATTAGAAATTTGATAAATCAAATTTCTAATAAATAAAGAAATAAATAAATATGACGTGTGGTGTCAACACCCCTGCTGCTACACATCATGTTGCACACATGGCGCGTTTTTATTGGTTAACCTGCTGCTGCGCATCATGTTGCACACATGGCGCGTTTTTATTGGTTAACCTGCTGCTGTGCATCATGTTGCACACATGGCGCATTTTTATTGGTAAACCTGCTGTTGCGCATCACGTTGCACACATTGCGCGTTTTTATTGGTTAATGTTTGTTTTTTTGGCAATATGGCTATTTCCTATTGGTCAGATAACGTGTTTAGCTTGGATGGGGTTTTAAATTAAATCTAAAAGACTAGATTAGTTTAGCATGCCTATAAATAAGGTGGTGAGGGTTACTTCATCCTCACAATTTCTTAGGCGACACCAAAGTTATGCCTCCAAACCTGTTCTTCTTCCCCAAGCAATTCTTAGACCTAATCTCTTCTCTTCCTCTCCAAATCTCTTCTTAAAATAAAAAGATAGATCTAGGATTCCTCTACTTGAAAATAAAAGAAAAGAATTCAGATGTCTAGATCTATGCTGCTAAAAAAGGGAGAAAACCATGGATCAGATCTAGAATTGGGAATGCATACAAGTGAGTGGATTTAAATTACATTTTTTGTATAGTAATGGATCTATCATTCGCCATTCCCGATTTACACACATAATATACATATTGAAGAGCTAATCCGTTAAAGTGAGTTTGTGGTACTTATAGATTAAAATACCTAATAAGTAATCGGATCTAGGATTTCGACTAGAATCATATCAGTTCACCATAATTTGTGATCAGATCTAGAATTCACCTATGCCTAAATTTATCATCGTATATTTAACTTATTATGAACAGTTGTTTTATGCCTATGCTTGTTTCCTCTTTTCTTTCTTCCCTTTTTAGTTTATAACTAGGCTATCTTCGAGCCTATGTCTATTGCGGATTTATGCAATTGAAATGATATTGGGAATAAAAGGGAAAAGGTTGATTTGGGTATAACATGGGATTGGGAGGTTTCAGGTATAACTTATAATTGGGTTATGGGAATAACCATGCTTGGAATTATGGACACAACTATGGTGGGATTTATGAATACAAATCAAATTGGATTTATGTATATGAAATTAGGATTTTAAGTTGAATTGGGATTATAGGCATAATCTACTGATAGGATTATAAGCATAAATGTGAATTGGGGTTTATGGGTAATTGACATATATTATGATCGAAGATTTGAATTATGGGTATAAGTTATAATAAGAACTTATATGCCTAAGACACGAGGTTAGATTTGGTTTGCGGTGGAAGTCTGCCCGGAATCGTCCGACATATCCAGCAACCGCAAATGGTAATCTAATGTGAGAGGTCTTAGGTGGAAATTGGACCCGTAATGGTGTTAAGGCACGAGGTTAGATTCGGATGCGGTAGAAGTCTTCCCGGAACTGCCCGGTATGCGAGAGGTCTTGCGCTTTACGGGCATAATAAATAAAAATGAACTCTTAACCAAGACGACACATGTAAGGTTGACATGGACATAATAAAAGGGTTAAGTAGGTAACATGGGTAGCATGGATAATTTGTTAAACTGGAATACTTAACCTAATTAAACCTGTAGTGGTGTTACGAACCAATTGAAGTGAGTAGGGGTTAAGTAAATTTGTTAAAGAAGTGGGAAGGGTTAAGTTAATCTTAATTAATGCCAAAATGAGGAACGATAATAACCTATTATCGCTGAACTTGAATAAGAAAAGGAAGGATAATATGTAGGCTTGTCTTAGGGACAAGTGGGGAAATAACTTACGAAATAAGGTAAGTTGTACTTAATTTAAGATTAAGTAATCTGTAAGGACAAGAATAAATATACAAACGAGGATAACATAAGTTATATGAATGGAAAGGGATTAAGACATAAAAGAAGAATGGTTGAGTTGAGTAATTCTCCGAGTGTCAATCTGATGCTGATTTCGGTCTTTGAGGTTAATACTTAGGGAGTTATTCCCTTAACCAATGTATATGTGAATTAAGATGTACTTAATTATAAATTAAGTAGGATATGTTATTATAACCATAAGAGGATAATTATTAGATCATGAGAATAACATGTTGTAGGCTTATTAATGAACTTAAATGGATTAAGTTATAAATTCAATTAATAAGCGGGGATAACTTAATAAACTTGAAAAAGAAAGTCAATGTGAATGTGAATAACCAAGTTAAATGAGAAAACTGACGAGGTGGTACAAGCGCGTAATTAATGATTATACGTAGGGTCTAATGACATATAAAACTAAGGCGCTTGAAGCAGTCCATACGTTATAGGTTGAATAGCCCAACGAGGTGGATCAACACGATGTCAAAAGGCACGAGGGGAGCGCACGTTCATTATTCCGGCAGCTCCAATGGGCTGGAAGGGGAAGCAGGCGGCTTCCTGAGACGTTAAAGGTGCTCCTAGTAGTCCTCTATGGTGGTTTAGCTTTGAGCTAGGATTACAGAAGTTAGGTCTGCACGAAACTACCAGGTGGGTGGGCCTTGACTACACAAGTAGGGGGTAGTGAGAATGCTCTATGCGGTGGCATTAAAGGTGGTTCGACGGTTGCCTCAGGCGGAGGTGGAGGGTCAAGACCAAACGATAGCAAGATCGTCGGTCCAGCAGCCTAAGGAATGCGGAAAGACAAGAGCTAACCCCTAGAGATCGTTAGCCTTTGCTATCAAGGGACGGGTGCGGGGAGACCCCATATGGATGTTTAGATTGTTTGCTTGTTAAGGGTGATCGCTTAGCTCGTGTAGTCTTTACTAGTTGAGGGAGGGGCTGAGGTGGGGCCATAGCCACCATAGAAAAACCAGACCCTTGGGATATCTGTACATTGGACACTCTTAGAGGCGGGCCCGTACAGATATAGAAAAGCTCCAGACCGGGTTTCGTGTTTCTGGTGTAGCCCTGCCACGAAACTCGGGTGCACAAGTAGAGGTTATGTGCAGTAGAAACATCGAGTACTATTGATGACACATACGTGGGAAAGTCTAGGTACAACCATGTCTGCTCTGGGTGATGTATCGTAGACTAGAGGGCATTATTCGATGATGGAACCAAATTCGATTGAATAGTTCGAGGATAGCTGTCAGTACGCTTAACGTAGTACAGCGATAGTGGTTCTATGTAGATGTAGAGTTGTTATATATATATAGAGAGAGATATGTATGTTACTATGGAATAGGATGAGGGACTGCGCATATTACTGTGGTGTTACGGAGGAGACCGTGCGAGTGGGGTACCACAGGGTGTACCTCAGTTTGTGGGTAGCTACATATACATTATATTAGGTTAATCTACTAGGGAGTAGATGGGTGCGACGTGTGTGTGAAAGCCTTGAGTGTTAATAACCCAGATAACCTAATAAATGAGAAAATGTAATTGAACGGTATATGTAGGATTATTCAAGAAGTGTAGTTTAAATTTGTTCACACAGAACTTATGTTCTGACCCCCTCCTCATAACATTCGCATGTTAGGTTCATGACAGAGACTGTATAGCTTTGGATACTGGTTTAGAAGTATTATCATTAAGGTAAATCTATGTTTCAACTACATTATATTTTATCTCTTCCGCTGTGAGATGTTTTCTGAACTCTGACATGTTTTATGTCTCTGTCTTTTTTCTGCAGGATACCAGAGCAAACCAACTCGAGTTTCGATGGATTGGGTTTTTGGAAAAAAAATCGGTCCGTCGGAACGCGGGTTTTACATATCTCACATGTATCCCATAACTTAAGTTTATTTCTAGAAGGTCTATAGAATAGCCTACGACTATCAATTGCATCTCCTACAAATCTATAATAGTATCGCCCCATATCAAATCGCATACCCGAGCTCACATGCACCCACGCTTTCTCTGTATCAGTGACGACCCATCCTCCCGACCCTTGGAAGAACAGATAGTCATTGGAATATAACACATTAACATAATAGCAGAAGATAAAACGTTACGTTACATCACATAATGTACATCAATTACAACAAAGGTTATATCAGATTTTTACGCAACACATAGTATCATGATAATTATACATAACAGTTTCAGCTAGCAAATCAGTACACTGCAGAAGTAACAACATATAGACATAACGGAGTCGCAGAGAGTCCAAAATAACATTCATATCTTGCTCTAACTCCAAGTCCAAAACCAGCTTCCATACACAACTCCAAAATGGACTAATATAATACCTGGATACTAGGCTGCCCGTATGGAAAATATGGGCACCCAAGTTTGCAAGGAAAAAAAAAAACAAACTACGAATAAATCATGGGATTGGTATGAGAAACCCTATTGTTATTCTTAACTTATTTAAAAGTAAGGCATATCGTGGGACCACACCGTATAAGATGGAACGAGTTTTGTCCACACGAATGCTAGTGCACAAAATCACATTATGTTTTTGAAAAATGAAACCATTTTAAGACGCAAGTCCCAT
Organism: Allium sativum; assembly: GCA_030737875.1. Taxonomy (NCBI): domain Eukaryota; kingdom Viridiplantae; phylum Streptophyta; class Magnoliopsida; order Asparagales; family Amaryllidaceae; genus Allium; species Allium sativum. The sequence goes on along the minus strand of CM060926.1, from coordinate 5,010,143 downwards.
CACATAATGCAACGTAAACCGGAGGATAGAGTTTTACCTTATCATGGCCAAACATGTTTGATATGAGAAAATCATTGGATATTATTATTAGTGTATTAAATATGGAAATCATTTTCGAAAATAGATGTATCAATCTTTGACAGCATAATGCCCCATCCCATTATGTTGCCATATAGGTATACAATTGAAAACCGCAAAGCTCGTATTAGAAGTTGGATTCCATCATGAACCAAGGAAAAGGATCTTCCTTATCCGATTCGGATCATCCCTAGTAAAATATTCGGGACTCACACGCATGTGGCCCTTAGAGCGAATGAGTCGACTAGCACTAACAGGCTGATTTGAATCTTTCCTGAACATAATGTTCCCCCGTCATATCTGACCGTCGTTTTGGTCATTGATTGACCTTCATCCAAGACACCTCAATCCATCATCCACATAAGTAAATTGTTTGGACTCCAAAACATGATATCACTTTTCAGCTAGTTGGGAACACGTGCCCTTATCTCAACCGTCCATCATCCTATTAATGGCTCATCCCGGGGTGTTTGGCCCTAGAGTCAACTTCCACAAAGCTCTTCTTTTCAACAAAAGCTTTTATCTATTTTCCAGCAGCACTTATATGCTACATTGTTAATCCACACAAATGATTAGTTTCTATTAACAATATAACCTTTGAGATCATACGTCTCAAAGAAGAGTGTTAAGCTAAGAGAATAAATTTTCCGCCACCACAGATATATTATCAGTAGCAACTAATTGGTTATGTTATGAAATACAACGTTGGACACACATCCATTTAGAAGTTCGTACTGGGTCTGAATGAAACCGAAGGCACCTTATTCATCATCCAATTAAGGAGAGAGGTCCTTGCATATCTGTACAATTAACGAGTACGTTCGGACCACTGCCACTTTAACCTTATAATGGGAGATAAACTAGGAATCGACAAGCAGTCCATTCGATGTGAAGATTCTCAATCTTCCACTGTCTTCAATGTCTTGGACTTTAATTCATCGTATAATTATTCGAAATGGGTTGAATCTTGTCTTTTCAAATGATTAGCGTCAAGACAAAATCAAACTAAATCCTTTTCGGATTATCAATCCACCAATTAAGTCTCCTTTAATTGGTAATCATCTTATAAGATTTGAATCTTATACTTAAACTTGGTTAATATATTTGGCTTCCAAAAGTCTTCTTTTAACCTTATAAATTTTTTTGCTAAGGATTAGATTCGTTTTACGAATGAAAACTCCTTATTCTAAAACTTTTTTAAATACCTGTTATTAAAGGCTTTAAAAAATAGCCAAATTCCACTTAACTAGTTTTATCATTCGAAATAATATATAATTGGTTTAGACCTCTTCCAAATCATGTATAATAATTTAAAATGATTTTTCCATATTTTTATTTATATAAAAATATTCCATATTCACAAATATTCGTTTCAGGTCATTATAGGTCATGGCGCTGTCTTTATTCAAATTTGATTTGAACATTTCTCAAAATCTAATTGTTGGATTTCAAAACTCTTCTTATCACTTGAAATTTGTTTTCACTACGGTCCCAACAGTTCTTATTACAGGAAAATCTGATGGTCGGATCTCCTGGTACATCAGTTTAAAGTTATAGATCGAAGTTCGCGAATTATCACTGGTGACAAGTTCTATTCTGACCATAATTCAACGTATATTATAAATTATACCAAATAGCTCCAAAATTAGTTTATTTATTATATAAAATATATATAATAATTTTTTACAGCTACGGTTTTGAATTTTGGCTTCAAAATCAATTATTTCAATATTTAAGTATTATAATATTATTTAAACCGTTAAAATAATATTATTATTTTCAAACGTCATTATTTTGAGTCCAAATTCTAATAACATTCGTTATATAATAAATATGAAAGTTTAGTAAAGAAAATATTTATAAAACCTTTCCTAGATATCCTAACTGAACTTCACTTTTCCCGGTTACTACTCATTTTAAAATAAAACTTGAACAAGCCATAACTATATGAAAATTAATTCAAATCAATTAATTTCTTTCATGAATATTCATTGTAATCTTTTAAACTTTGTGTACATCCAAAATTGGACATCAAATTCAAACTTTTATTTTTAGCTAATTATTATATTAATAAAATATTCATTAAATCATTTTATTTGATGGATACTTAACCAATGGACCAATAATCACCTCGATTGTCATATATAATCAGTGTATCACATAACACTATATCAACCGTGAACTAACATCCAATCCACATATATAGTTGAATAAACCAAATAAGCCTTAACCATTAATGCTTATATGGGTTTGTCAGTCAATTAATTAACCGCAATATCAATCAATATGGTATATCTCAATCAGTTATCATTCCTATACCCAAGTAGGATTCACATTAACATCCATTAACCGGTAATTAGCAAATTACTTTCTAATAACCTTTCAAGGTTCAAACAATTTATCAGTCAACACTATTAGTTCTTATATGTCACATACCCAAGCAACCACATATCACTATAAGTGATATTTTTGTCTTACTAACCATCATTAAACATCATAATGAACTTGTATTATCAACCAATAATCATCATATAACTCAGACTAATTAACTAACAATAGTTAATAATAAATAATCCCTTTTGGGTTACGGTTCCTCACCACGGGTTCCACTCCGTCAATATTTTAAGCGGACAATTAAGATTTCTGGAATTGAATTGGGAAGCGTTGTGATGCGATGGGGTTTCTAAACTTATAGACAAGCAAACAGATACAGATTTGGGTACTTGGAGCAAATGGGTCAGGGTTTCGGGGTTATTGGAGTTCGGCCTTGAGGTGGGGCCTGCCTTTAGGCTAGGTGGGGTGGAGTTGGGGCTTAGTGGAGTCGGAATTGGGCTATTGTAGGCCATGGAGGTGGAGATTTGGGTGAATTTGGTGAAGGAGGTGGTGATTTAGGGGTTTAAGGGGGGAAAGCTTTGATTTTTAGAGGATTTGGTAGGAGGTGCGGCCACATAAAGAAAAGGGGTTGCTGGTGGCGTTAGCTTGTGTGGGGAGGAGCTACTGGAGGTTCGGCAAGGGCTGGTGGTTGGAGATTGGTGGAGGAGGAGGTGGTTTGGAGCAAGAAGAAGAGAAAGCTTAAGGAAGAAGGAAGTGGAAAAATGAAAAAAAAGAGGTTGGATTTTATAAGAGAGGGGAGGATGAAGATTGATGGGTGTCATTGTGAGAAGGAAGAGGAGAAAGCACAAGTTTGGGGGTGTGTGGGGGGGGGGGGGGTAGATGGATGACACATCACATGTTTTTTAACTTGGATTAAAGGTTAAGGCTTGTTTTAGTTTTGTCATGCGTTTATCGCTCATATGATCAAACGGTAAGTCTAGTCGATATGATATTTTGAATCCTAATATATTTTATAATTACAGATCTAATGAAACAGGTCTCATCGAATTTGGAGTTCGTTTGACCATTGGTTTTATTGTTTTATTACATTTTTACTTAATTTTGACCAGTTGACCCAATACGCGTTTATCTTTCGTTGCTCACATACTAACATAGAAAATTATGAAATTTGAAACTTACAATTTTTCAACATTCCGAATCCAATAAAATTGATTTTGTTGAATTCCGAGATTGTTTGAAAAATGTTCCTTTCTAAGCTATTAAAATAACATTAAATTGTCGAATTTTAAAATTGGCTATAAATCCTTGAAAAATCAATTAAAAATTAATTTTAAATTGGTTTCAAAATTTCAGGTCGTTATAATCAGCCCCACTTAAAAGAATCTCCTCTTTGAAAGTGGATGAAAGTAAAGCTGAAATAGGAATTATATATTAGAAATAAGTTTACCTCTTATCGGTGTCAGGTATATTCACTCTAACCCGGGACAAGACTTTTTAATGTTGTCCTCTATCTCCTATGTACAGTCTCTTAGAACTCTGCTCCATTACACTTTGACCAACTTCACCTTTTTGTTTCTCAGTTCTTTTATCTCTTTGCCAATTATTTTTAAAGGCTCACTACAAAAAAAATTCCCATTCACATCATTGAAAAAACGTTGTGAAAACCTTTAATAGCGTTTTGATGAACATTGTATACCGATAAGTTTTCATAGGTCTTAGAAATATCACAGCACATACCTAAACGCTATAGAAAATTGATAGTGTTTCCAATGGTGTTGTCCTTAAGTTGGTACAACGTTTTATATCGTTTCAGAAATGTTGTCATCTTCTCTTTTCTATAGCGTTTTTCCACATATCACAGCGTTTCTGGAAGTTTGCATGTCCTTTATTCTACAACATTTTTGTACATCTATAACAACATTTACATATTGTAGTATCAGAATATTCATGCACATACATATCACTAGCATGTAAATATATATCAACCAAGTAATATCAATAACATGTTCGAATCAAATACAAAAGTTATTGTATTAATGTATAACTGTTAGTCATTTACATAAATTACATAACGTAATATTCATACATAAAGACATCATCAATAAACTAAGTTTACATAATTTCCTCAAATAAAAATAACACCATAAACTAAATTTACATAATATCCTTCGAACAAAGTCACGATATCTATAAATATAACAAATTATCCATAAAAGAAGTTTGCGTCGAATACCAACAAAATGAATAACTTAAAGTTATCGCTTACTCCATAATCAGCTCACTGAAATCTATATGTGCCTAAGGTGCAGCTGCAATCCTTTTACAACCTTCTATCATTGTATACGGCATTGCTAGAAAACTGCTATTATGCATGTGCATTGAATTTGACACACGGTTAAGGTACATATACTATTGAAGAATAACTACAGTGTTCACATTAAGTGACCTACGATGTTGTTAATTTTGATGTTTCCCACTATTTCCAAAGATTGACCAAATATTATCAATGATTCAATCGTATTTAGTTTCTTCAACAAAAGTTTGTTTTGTACAACTAATATGATATTGTTACATTAGAGTGTAATTCACGTAGATCATGAAGAGCACAATCAGGAAAGGATATCGGTTTTAAGATTAACTGTAATTATACCAGAGTGTAATTCACCTACTTATTAATACCAAACTCAAAATTGATAAATATAACTCAAAAATAATCAAAATAGACTAACTTGTTATCATCAAGTCGATTACTATCCTGTAGTAATCCCCTCAGTTATAGAAAAAGCTAAAAATAAAGCATCAAGTTGAATAGATCAACTATCATGTCTCCCTAGAACACCAGCTGTGCCTATCATTTGATGCATCCACCTTTATAAGCACATAACTGAAAGAAAACAACAACAAATTGTAAATTTATACAAGGAAAACAACAACAAAAAAACATTGATAGAAGGAAAACTAGAATCAGTAGCAAATTTTAAATGTCTGAACCTATATGCAGACGTCTGAAATTTATTTCAGATGTTTGAAAATGTTCTCGAGAGATCCCTAGGCCTGGTTCAAACATTTGAAATTTATTTCAGACGTCTGACCTGATTTGATATTACTATCCACATCAAACTCCCTATAAAACCCCCAGACCACGAACAAACCACAAATTCTCACTTTCATTCCTTTCCTCATAAACTCTAACATAGATGATATATGTCAGATAAAATGTCATTTTAAATGAAAAACAATAATGCACAAATTGATATATTCAGCTGAAAAAGAAAATAATTAACAAAATAATATACCTGTATGCTTGTTAAATAGAAATATCATATGTTAATAAATTGATATATTCAATGAATGCTAGTTGAAGAAATTTCTGATTTGCTGCAAAGTAGTGTGTACATGCACGGGCCATGTACCAAGACCATTGAATACAATGGTGCTACTGCATTGGTAACACCACTGTAGTGATGCAGCAGTACCACCATATGGTGCATCTGCACCACTGCTGTGGTGATGCATTATATGGGTGCACGACACTGCTATAGTGGTGCAGATGCATGACACAGTGGTGCTGCATCACCGCAGCTGCACCATATAATTTTGATGCTGCACCACGGTGCAACAACACCACTGTGTGGTGTAACTGCAGTGGTCCAACAACACCATTCCGTGGTGCATCTGCACCATTGCAGTGGTGAAGTGCACCACTGTAGTTTCAATTTACATCGCACAGAAACAAAAGATTTTTTTATCTTCTATCCCATATGGGTTCCATAAGAAATACATGGGTTACAAAACTCACCTGTTGTAGACATGGGTTCCTAGTAGACATGTATCTATATATTAAGTTATAACCTCTTGCTTCTCAATAGCATTGATATATTCAAGAAACTGGAAAAAACTATTACATTATCATGCATGCAAGATTGACCATTTGAGGTTGAATCGTTTCCGATGGAGTCCATCTTCTGTGAATACGAGATATGTCTGTTAACCGCTTATCTCTTTAGAGTAGCCACAATTTATATTTGAATCCTGCAAATTCCTCGGTTTGTCCACCGAATATGCAACTTTACTGCTTGATGTAGATTGCCAGTTAGGTTCCCAGTTATTATGTATAATATTTTATGAACCATTATGGAGAAATCGAGATGTGAAGGCATATATTGGTTTGTCTATTCAGTATACTGAGCATTCCATATCTATAAAATTCTAATATATAGTAATTTACGGACCATAGACTTCACTTAGACCATCAAATTTCAAGTTTTGTACATCAAACACATGATTCCTCTTAAGAAAACATCAAATCTATAGATAGAACACAGTAAACTGCCATGTTTAAGAATTAGACCATGGTGAAACTAAGAACCTTTATGCAACTACTAGATTCAGTTAATTACTAGAGCTTACGTTCCAGATCAAATAACATAGATAAACTAAGACATCAAATTACTAAATTAATAATACATAAGTTCAAAAGGAAAATTTTATTTCAGTGTAGGTACCACATTGTTAGACCAAAAAATGGTCCTAACACCCAATTGATAATGTTTTGTAGAGAATAATGAGGAATCATGAACAAAAAGCAAGAAAAATCAATCAACACACGGAATTTATAGTGGTTCGGCATTAACAAGCCTACATCCACTTCATAGCTTCTCAATTCATTCAGAAATTACAAATACAATGAGTATTGACGCTCAAGCACTCAATTACAATGAATAATACTCTCCAAATTCATTGATTTTATTAAAGAGGGTAAAGCTTCTTCGTTGGTAGCCATGGCCGAAATAGATAGAGCTTCCTTGAGGCCAAAAAGTCCCCTTAAATGATGTGTTGTATGTGTATTTATAGGTAGAAATTTGGTTAGGGTTGAGTGGCCACGTGGCAGCTTCAGAGTAAATCTCGGAAGTAGTGGAGAACATGGGGAAATGGTCTTTAACTGCCCAGAATTCGGTTAGGGGTAGAGACCCGATCCGGATGACCCGATCCGGTTTACCCGATCCGGATGACCCGATCCGGTTTGGTTGGTCAGAAATATTCGCTTTAGCTTGATCCGAAATGGTGGAATCCAACCCGAAGCTTATGTGCACAGAAATACGAGTTTTCCCATCCTTCGTTACTTCGTCCAAGCAGATGTCGATCTCTGGCAGTTCATACTCAAGCCCTGAGTGGCCTTCCTGATAGAGTTCTTCGGCTTTGGATAGTCTGGTCACAAAGCAGGCTAACATTTTGCCCCCCAAAGTACATCTTGTTGCAAATAAGATGTGCTTTGAATAAGTCGAGATGAATCTTTTTGGATCTTTTTCTGTATAAATGGCTTGTCATATGCCGCATTGCTTCCGTTGATGCTTATCGGGCCAAATTTCATGGCTAGAGTGGTCAAGATGATCAAGTAATCGTTTAGAATTCGTCGAATCAAGAGGTAGAATTCCTTCATCATAGGTCATGTGGTATGTTTGGCTCCCATGTGAGATCATACGTGTACTAGTTAATACCAAACGACGTTGTCTTCCTATGCAAGTCAAGTGTATTACTGAGTCAGTCTTTCTTTAATGTATAAGTCAATGTATACAATAGCCGTCCAAGTCATAGTATGGTGTCAGAATCTTCGTATCTTGAGCTAGCATCTGGACCGTTCGGATAGAGCACATCAGAGTCGGCATATGAATTTGTCATTTTTGCTTGGATTTGGACTATCTCGATATCAGGATATTAATTTAGGACTCCATGATTGCATCTAATCGTAATAATAGTGCATCCGAAAGCCATGATCACTTCAGATTGTTTTATAGTCCCGTGATCACATACGAGTCAGTACGAGATGTTGTTGAAAACATGCAAGCTAATAGCTAGTAGGATTATCACAATTGTAAGGCAGCAGAGGAGTTCATCATACTCTCCATGTGATGCAGTTGCAGATCAAGTCTTTGAATTCTTGCTTGATCCGTAAGTTCGCTCACTTGGATGGTCGGGATGAATCACGTCAAATTCTAAAGGTATAATGTATACGTTCTGAATCATGCATTGAGTCAGGGTCATGTTTAAAGTCAATCTGTCGGTTGAAGTTGATGTTCCTAGCATTAGTGGAGGACGAGCGAAGTTAGTGCTTATGCCCTCATCATTGTTGGGGGTTATGATAGGTCAATCGGACATCCAATCTTTTAGCCTTTATACTTTTTTCTACCGCATCGGGTTAGATATGTAGGTTCAACAATCTTAGTCACCCTGTGTCGTTATGTGCACATTCCCAAGTCATCAAGGGTTGGAGTTGTATATGCGAATGGTCGGATCACATTCGCGTTGGGGTCAACCCATCTGTTTAGCCAGAAAGCAGTGATCGCCTTATTTAGTATATCAGCAAACTTAGATACTCTCCTCGCATCAGCTGCAGAGTTGAGTAAGCTCGTCAATCTTGCAAGCGAGAAAACGTCGTTAGTGAGTTATTCGAGCTCCTTCGTTCACGCTTTGGCATAATCCGAAATAGCCACCATAGTCTTGTTGAGTCTATCTCCCATGCTTGGTTCCATTAAGCTTGACAATCAAGACCGCGGGCCCGATTAATGACATTGGTCATTTCCAGAATTGTAAATTCCTGTTAGTCTTTCCTGGGGCTTTTCTTTTTCCTTTATTATTTCAAGAGTTAGATGGTACTCCATTCTGTCGTGAAGACATTGAGATCATCCATTTCAACATTAGCACACTCTTATTGCACGAATCTGTCTGTCTCAGGATAGGATTTTCCAACGTTTCTAGTAGAATCTCATGGTAGAGAGATACCGAGGTTTGTTTCAGAGGTGAATCCGCCAAGTCCTCTTGGTGGGTCTCGATGCAAAGAGATTTTGAAGTTTGAGATATCCAGAATACCGGATACTACAGCAATCAGCGCTATATATGGTCCAGGTCGATTTACCGATGCCACTGCGGCGTTGAATCTTTCAAGGAATGCATGCAGGGTCTCGCCTGATCTCTGTTGAAGCATCAATTAATGTTGCCAATTTGGCCCTCATCTTTGAGAAGTTGTCGCTAATTACCTAATTTAGCGCTAGTGCCCCCGGTATGAAGTCTTAAATTGGGTGGAAGCCGGTTTCTGGCTTCTTGGTTGCGCATATGTAATAGCGGTCAATCAGGCTTCTGTTTTTTAATTCTGGATGGTGATCCGCTACTTGGATGTATGCATGTTGTTCTTGAGGAGCCATTCTTCTGCTTATAGTCTAGGTTATTGTGAAGCTCAGATAATCGTAAATGTGCCTAAAGCTGGCAGATAGTCAGATGACGATGTTCGAAGCTCTTATCCTGTACTCCCCATCCATGGGGATTTTACTAAACGGTGGTCATCAAATCCATGTATTCTCTGAATTCATACTCCCTCATCGAGCTGTGAGTTAGAGTTTGATAGAAAATGATTTATTCGTGTCCAGCTCATGTTAGTCCTTGGTCTCCCATCCAAGCTTTGAGGTTCGGAGTCGGATGGCAATGAAGTTAGACTATAGCTTTCTCGAATGCTCTCGTCTTCCCCCTACATGGGGAGCCTCATGTTGAGGTTGAGCTGGATTTTAAACATTCCTCCGAATTGGAGCAAAGGTTGGTCGAGCTTCGTTTAATTTTTCGGTGGCTCTTGCATATCCATCTTTTTCATCCAAAATGTTACAGTCGGAAGTTGCATGCTACAAATGCCTGGGAGGAGGTTGGTTGCATCTTGTTTTATTAAAGACGACTATGCCAACTTGTCCTAGGGTCCCATATGATCTGGACCATGGAGCAGGGAGTGTTTGAGCCAAGTTCGTTGTCGCTTGAATTTCCATGGTGCTCGCTCCAGCGAGTAAGCCGTAGTTACTCGGCCTTCCATCTATCCAAGTAAAAAAGTTATCCATCATTTTCTGTCGTTTCCAGAGAAGTTTGTCTCACTGAGCCATCTGAGTTCTCAAATCAGCAAGGGTACCATCTATTTCATATCTAGCTCGACATGCTGAGGGATCATTGCAAGACGAAATTTGCTGACTTCCTTCGTTCCAAGCGCCTTCTGCGCCAATATCCTCAGCACGGAAGAAATTTCTCTCTTCCTTCTTCTTAGCCTTTGAGTTTGAGTGTCAGGCAGTTTGCCTCCTCGCAAGTTAGAGGTCAAAGTAATGGCGTCCTCCTTTATATGGGGTCTTTCAACCGGGAATTCGGTCTGGACTAGCAAATGGACGTTCATTCTGCATCCATTTCGTGGTCCTCAAGCAGCAGTGTGACCCCAGTCCAGGGGTAATGGTGAAAGGTCAGTAGTTGTATCACCTCCCATTCAAATTTAGACACGGATGCATGGAAAAGAGACATTGCCTTATAAGATTATGTGCTCGAGTTATCCAAGTGCTCGAGTTATCACGTTTTCCATTCAACGTATTTGCGAGGTAGCACTCGTCGTTGCACTTGGGCTATGGCCAGTCACACATGGGTGTGTATGTTGATTTGATATATCACTCTTAGGGCCTCCTTTCAGTGATTGCCTTAAGTCGTGTGACACGTCATTGAACAATTCACTCTCAAGGCCTCCTTTCTGTCATCGCCTTGAGTCTCCTGAGAAGTTTATCATTAGGCTTCAATGTCAGCCTTCTGGACGTAGCCCTTTGTTTGTTTTCCACCGGCCTGTTGTGGTTGTCGCGAGTGTGGCACTCGCATTTTTGTCTTGTTATCTTGTACAAGCCTGCACTCTGTAAACAAAGCAAATCTCTAAGTAATAGGTAATAAAGCACATCACAATCAAGCAAGGGTCCCAATTCAGAATCCCTGCAATCAAATAATATCTAGCAAATCATACAGAATTTATCTAAAGGGGTGATGTGTGTGTGCCCCCAATCAATCATGAATAAAGTGCCTGCCCAGGGCTTGTATGGGATTAATTAGGGTTGACAGTGCATTGCCCCTCATGTCCGGACATGAAGGGTTCGGGCTCAGCTTTCACTCTTGCCCCCGGTACTACAGCAGGGTAGGAGCCCTTTTATGGCATTTAATCAACATGTCTTTATACTCTCCTGTCGTATGCCCAGGATAGAGTTCGAACTCAGCTTTCAGTCTGCTCCCCGATCCTTCAGCAGGGTAGGAGTTCTTGCGATGCCAGTATTTGGCGCCTTTATACTCTCCCGTTGAATGCCTAGGGTAGAGTGGAATCAAGGCGGTCTTTTAATCGTGGTGCAGCATAACGCCTTGGGGACGTCGTCTTCCCATCCTTTATACTCTCTCTCGAATCATGAGAGTTAGAGTTGTCCAGGCGAACGATCGTGTCATTCGCCTTGGCGCTCCTTCTTCAATCTATTTCAAAGACTAGGAGTCTACCGTCTCGAGTGTCGTTCTCAAACTCGATTTTAGTCCTTACTCCACGCTTCACTCTGGCGGATGGAGCTTTTCGGGCAAGTGGTCGGATCACACTCGCCGAGGCGCTACCTCATAATTCCCGATTCATGGGTAAAGGTGGTTGTTTGCAGTGATCAAGTCTCTCTCATCCCGTCAACTCGTGGGATTAAGTTTGGTCGAAAGCTGCAATATTGTCCTTTAAATGTTCTCTCAAATCATGAGAGCTAGAGTCACGGATCAAGTGATCTTTCAATCATGGCACACCCATCACCCTCGTCCTAGGTTGGTACTTCTATCCAATCTCTGAGGATTAGAGTTAGTCGGGCAAACAGTCAAAAGACGTTGGCCAAAGCTTTGCGTTCCTCCGATCAATCTATGGGAGGAGTGATTGCCACCAAACTTCGGGTACCTGCGTCATTCATATCGCATGAGTTAGTCATGTCCATAACTTAGGAAGCATGCAAAAGTAAATTGTATGATTGAAAAGTAAGCATATCAAGGGGCAGTGCTGCCTCCTTTAACGGATCGAGCCATGTAGACGGTCGAACTGCATCCATCCGGAATCGGATTCCGACGTTGAACGTCAATGCACAATTATCTTGAGGTCTTCCACGTGTGAGCCAATGAGTGGATGGTCACCTCGGATCCATCTTAAGCTATACAACTTCTCTCAGGCGAAGGACGTGGCTCTGTAAACGAGCAGTTCAATCGGGCTCGTTACGGCAATGCTCCATAATTCTTCCTGTAGGTGCTCAAAGTTTGATCGGTACCAGATTCGGGGTACCTACATCATCCACATATAAATTCATCTGAGTTAGTTACATCAATAACTCATAAAGCATGAAAATATAAGAGTCATGGTTAAAAAGTAATCCTGTTAAAGGAATGAATATCATTCTGTGCGAAGATGGCATTGCACGCTCTTTGCAGGTCCATTTTTCCTCACTACATCTCTGTCAGGGGATGGCTGTCAAAATCTTTAGCTGGTGATAAACGTCTTTTCAAACCGTTGTGGGGCGGCGGTCCTAAGAATGAACAGACCTTGATTTAGGACTTGGGGGTGACAAAGGCAATTAGGTAGATACTATAAGCGAATGACGAGGTCGCATCTTATTTGAATCGCCTTCTTGCCCCCATGCTAAGGGAAAGGATTGAGTATAAGGGAGTCATGGCTGCTAGGGGGATAGTCATATCTCATCCATCCGCAGATATGCCTTTAGTCCCACGTTGGGAATAAGATCTAATGCACAGATAATCAATCAGCATCCAGGCTTAAGTGCTCTAAACCTTTAACTTGCCACCTCCATTGAGTAGCATCTCCTAATTAGCTAAATAGCAGGCTCTTCCAGTAACATGGTCGCCATGGACCATTCCCATTCCATCTTTCATAAAGAATTTTAGCAATAGATACCAGGGTGCAATGTAAGCTCTAATCGCCGCTAGAGCTGGTCAGTTTAGACCTTAGCCAGATAAACTTGACTACAATAGCATGACTTCCAAGGCTTGAAGTAATGTTCACGTTTTCTATCACAATTGATGTATGAAGTCGAGAGCTAACGGTCGATTCATATTTGTTTTGATCTTGAACTCTCATCTCTTGACAAAGGTCATATGGTGACTGGTGAGCAATCAAGTTGCTATCATCCGAGCAAAGATTCATATGTCCAATCATGGCCTGCAGGGGTTCAGCTGTTACCTATCGTTGGGCACCAAAGTATGTTGACCTAACCCTTATTCGATGGAAACCAGTCTTCCTCAATGCGATTGACAGCAAATAGCCATTGCAAAGGTTAGCTAAGTTCTTCGGGAGGTGAGACGCAGGACATTTTATTCATCACATCATACAATTGAAGTGTAGCTTTGGGATGTTGGGATCCTTAGCTGCTTTCTGGTATCCCACTATTGACAATCATGTTCACTAAGATCATATGAATCATCTTTGAAGTAGTGTTCGAACTGTTCTATATAACTGTCATTCGATGCTCCGCTGATTGGACAGGTTTAAGTCATATAACTGGGATGGTCACTACTCATTAGGGAACAACATCAGTTGCATTGCTGAAATCTACACTATCGGAGTTCCAGAAGATGAGGCTACTATTAGACAATCATTATCTCGTATACTGTCGTTGATAGCAAGCTGAATCTGACTGACAGCTCCTCCCATTGAATGGCATCGACAAATAGAGGCTATGGCTTCTGGAGGAATCTTAGTCGTTGCCATTTGGTTGTCATATTCTTTGACTATCCACCTTATCTTCATTAACAAACTTTGATGACTACTGCTGGTCAAAATATAAGTCGAGCCGAAGGCGAGGCCGTCAGCAGGTCCGGGCGCAGCGTCGGCGGGGGTCCGGGGCCCCGCAGTCCCGGCGGCGATCGACCTAACCGGTTAGGTCGAAAATGTGGGCACCGCACGATTTTTTCGATTTTGGAAGATGGAGCCTTTTCTGAAATGATCTTAAAAATGTATTTTTTCCAAAAATAGCTGTTTCGGGTCGGATCGGATCATGCCTTCAAATTTGCAGTTCGGAGATTGTCTTCAGGTTGGGTCGGATCGGACTAGTTCCTCCGAGCCGGATCGGAGACGTCATTAGCTAGTCGGTTCGGTATATATGAAAGAGCCGGTTCGGATCTCCTCCTCCTGTTCGGATCGGTCTTCCCTACCCTGCATCTCCACTTTCCTGCTGTTCGGGTCGTGGCACCCTCTTCGGTTCGGTTCGGAGATGCATCATTGGGTCGGGTCGGGGTATCAACAGCAGTTGGATTCGAGTCCTGCTCAACAAGTCGGGTCGGAGCACTGTCCCCGGGTCAGTTCGTGGTGCCACTCCTTTATGGCTCGGCTCGGGGATACACATCCGATCTGATGATAAAGCGTGTCTGGAACTTGAATTACTTGGCTCTCATTCGAGGTGATAGGGGATCGGGTCGGATTGAGGTGTCAGTATCGGGTCGGTTCGGGTCCGACCCGACCCAGGCACACCTGAACCATTGACTAGAACGAAACTTGCAGCCTGCTTGTCATCTTGTTCTGTACTCACTTCATTTCTAGGAAAAGCCCGTTGCTTTTTATCTTTTCTTGTAGGCATGGAAAACGTGGATTATCTCTTCGGATTTGGTGATCCAAACAATAGAATAATAATCCAGAAAGCTGAGGATTCAATCTTCTCAGTGAAAGCACCAAAATGATAGACCAAAAAATGGTCCTAACACCCAATTGATAATGTTTTGTAGAGAATAATGAGGAATCATGAATAAAAAGCAAGAAAAATCAATCAACACACGGAATTTATAGTGGTTCGGCATTAACAAGCCTACATCCACTTCATAGCTTCTCAATTCATTCAGAAATTACAAATACAATGAGTATTGACGCTCAAGCACTCAATTACAATGAATAATACTCTTCGAATTCATTGATTTTATTAAAGAGGATGAAGGTTCTTCGTTGGTAGCCATGGCCGAAATAGATAGAGCTTCCTTGAGGCCAAAAAGTCCCCTTAAATGATGTGTTGTATGTGTATTTATAGGTAGAAATTCGGTTAGGGTTGAGTGGCCACGTGGCAGCTTCAGAGTAAATCTCGAAAGTAGTGGAGAACATGGGGAAATGGTCTTTAACTGCCCAGAATTCGGTTAGGGGTAGAGACCCGATCCGGATGACCCGATCCAGTTTACCCGATCCGGTTTTGTTGGTCAGAAATATTCGCTTTAGCTTGATCCGAAATGGTGGAATCCAACCCGAAGCTTATGTGCACAGAAATACGAGTTTTCCCATCCTTCGTTACTTCGTCCAAGCAGATGTCGATCTCTGGCAGTTCATACTCAAGCCCTGAGTGGCCTTCCTGATAGAGTTCTTCGGCTTTGGATGGTCTGATCACAAAGCAGGCTAACACACATCTTAAATGTTCAGAATTACTGAGTGTCACTTACCTTAATCAAACCAGCAAGACAATGTATATCAATATCATTAGGCACAAGTCCTGTGTTCAGTTGGTCTCTTACTCGGGTATTATGTCCATTTTTAGCATTGATTATAAAGATTACTTCAGCCTAAAAAAACCGAAGGAGTTGTCCGTTTAATGATGCATTGATATTGCTAGACACCGAATGTGTGAATTTCTTACCTTAAGCCCTCCATGTCAATACAAGTGCCTTTGCGTGGCTAATAAAATTGTTGGCAGTTGAATAGCTGTCGTTTTTGTTTACTAAAGGCAGTCTTGACATCCAGGCCTGCAAAAAAACTTGTAGACGTCAAGGTAATCAATACTGAAAGGAAGGCCTCTGAGTCAAACTACTGGGAAAGTGGGAAGGTTGTTCATGTCGCCGGCCGCTGCTGCTAGTTATGTTGCTGGTATTGTAGTTGTTGATGGGTGAAAGTAGGTAGTAGTACGGGTTTGGGTGTGGGTCCAACGCTCGTGCCAGCTTTGATAGGTTGTTTGCATCTGGAGTGTTCCGAGCTGCGAATTATGGATTTGAAGAGTCGATCATTCTCTGCCTCATTGCACCCTCGTGCCTAGAATACCCCCCACCCATTGCCCTTTAATTTGTTTTAAAAAGTCCTAAGAAAACAAAAAAGTTTCGACACTCAATCCCCGTTTGATAAACATACCCAACAACATGTGTGCCTTATAACTGTTTATTCTTTTATGCAGTGTTATTAAACTTAAGCTAGAAATTATTTAGAAGGCCACTTATTTTAAATGAAACATATGTATAATTATAATGGCAGTTACATTATACTGGTAAAATAAGAGCACTTGAGTAATTGAATAAAATGACTAGAACATTGGATAACAAGTTATAAAACAACACAGGTTATAAGAATGACATAGGTGTGACAACCGTGTCTGGAATAAACATGAAGCTACTACTATTACTATTACTATTACTATTACTATTACTATTACTATTACTATTACAAAACAATGATTAACCACATTATAAGAGACATAACTATGAAGAAAGAAAATCAATGAGGGTGAGAGTGAATGAAATACAAGCACAGTCAACTGATATATCAATGAATATGGAAAACAATGATATGCATGCCATTGTTTGCCTGATTGCAATTACAAAAAAATTCGACTAGCATAGAAATTATATTGTCCTTAAGGTTTCATTTAATCCCAAACAGGAAATAAACTTGATAACTTAATATGGACATGATAACTTAATATAGACTATGTCATATAACTGATAATAATTTCCATATTTTCAGTTACATATACTTCTTCATCTTCTATTTCCCAATGCTTACCATGCATATATAGTTGGGTTATAATGTGACTAAACTTTTGAGGTTTAGCATTCAAAGGTTTAGCGATCCAACTCTATCATAGTGGAAATTAATTGTATAAAAAAAGGCTACATTGTTAATTATTTTTGTTTAATATCACCCTAAGAAAAACAACCAAATTCCATCATTGGATGTACATGGCTTTCAATTTCCCAAACAAGAAACAAATTTGATAGAGGATGTAGAATGGTAACAACTATATGCTTTGTTATCCAAATCAAAACCATGAACTATATAATTATTACATCTATAAAAAATTCTACTGTGATCTAACTCTCAATATTAACTCAACCATATAGTTTCATATATCCAATGCGTACACTGGGTTTATCAGTGACAAAACAATGATTTTTTTGGGCATGAAGGCATTAAAAGAATGCACTTGGAATAATTAGGTTAAAACTTGATAAAGAATCCTAAAAATCTCCAAGAAACATAAACTCAACATAGGTAAAACATGAACTGACCAATGAACAGATTGACAAGATTTAACTGTACCTTCACAACTTTTTACTTTATAAATTTGAACTTCTACATATCAAAGATATATAAAAAATCAAAATTTAACGAGTTAGAATCCCGCTCTGCGTACACAAATTATACTACAAGTTAAAATTCTAATCTCAAGATAATTTTCACAATATTTTCTTTTATGATATTAGAATTTTACATATCAAAGGTACGTAAAAAGTTGAAGTAGGCAAATTTGACGTATTGGTCAAATTTAAGTGTATTTTCTACATGGAAAGATAAACAAAGGGAAATTTTCCCTATATGTTTCAAATGGGTAGAAGTACTGTTTAAACCCCGAAATTTCACCCATGAGCATTCCAAATAGTCAAAAATAGCGATTTCAAGCTAGAAGTCAATTTTAGGGGAAAATAGATCTTTTGTTCCTAACGCACTCACTCAATTATTTTCACTTTGTTCATATCGAATAATCCAGGTTTGTAATCGAACAAAAACATTTTATATAAGCAATTGACAACATAGGAATCAAATCATAAAGATTTTCCACTTTCAAAAATTAAATACCAGTCAATAGCGATTATTTAAGTAAAGCAGTAGGAGACTGAAAGATGAACATACGAAATTTAAGCTGATGGGTTGAAGCTGGAGCTATTGACGTTCCTCTTTGGAAAGAGCGGAGAGAGGAGATCCAGCAAGGGTATTGTTACGGCGTCTGCCGAATGCTTAAGATAAGCATATCTTAATGCGATTTCTGGGGTAGGCCAGGATAAGAGGGAAAATGAAAATCGAAGGGGGGAAATGAAATGCATGAACGAAAAATAAGGAAAGAACGCGGCTTCCAAAATTATTTTGTAGCCCACCTTTAATTATTTGATAGGGTTAAACTCAACTTTTTGTATTTATTCAAGTTGGTTCCTGCAAGGCTTGAACAACATTGACTCAAAAATGCTAAGTATTAGTGCTGAGAAAACCATGTTTTCTTGTAGTGGCTATTTTTGAACGCTAAACTTGGGTTGATTTCCAAGTATTCTTGTGCTGCTTCCTCAACAATTAAATCAGGATCACTTACATATTTCCGAAGATGAGAAATGTGAAACACATTATGCACTACGGATAACCATTCTGGCAAATGAATCCTGTAAGTCGGAGTTCCAATTCTTTCTAATATCGGGGATGAATCGATGTACTTGGGGTGATAACTTTCCCGTTTTCCCGAATTGGATAACTCCTCTCAATGGAGAAACTTTTAAAAATAGCCGATCTCCAACTGCAAATTCCAAATCTTTTCTTCTAGAATCTGCATAACTTTTCTATCAACTTTGAGCTGCTTTCAACCTCTTCTTAATGAAGTCCACTTTATCCACTGCTTCACGAATCATGTCTGAACCTAATACAAGTCGATTTCCATAGTCTATCCAACATGCAGGAGATCTGCAAGGATGACCATATACGCTTCAAATGTTGACATTTTAATACTTGCTTGGAAGCTGTTGTTATACGAGAACTCCACAATATGCAATTGATCTTCCCATGATCCTCCGAAATCAAGGATACAAACTCGTAATAAATATTCCAAAACTCGGTTTACCCTTTCTGTTTTCTATCTATTTGGGGGTGGTAAATAGTGCTAAGGTTTAACGTTGCCCCGAACGCTGAAAAATATACTTCCCAGAGCTTACTGGTGAAGATCAGATCTTTGTCACTAATGATACTGCTGGGTATTCCATACATTCGAACCACTTCCTTCACATACAACTGAGCAAGACTATCAGTTGTTCTATTTGCTTTTACCGAAAGAAAATATCTGCCCTTCGTCAGGCAATCCACTATCAGCCTGATACTTTCATTACTTTTCTTGGTTCGAGGTAAAACATCAATTAAATCCATTGATATCTATTCTCACTTCCATTCTGGAATCTCCAGTGGTTGAAGTAACCCATCGACCTTTTGTTGACCACTTTTGACTTGTTTGCAAGTTGGGCACCTGCTAACGTATATTGAGATATCTCCCTTCATTGATTTCCACCAGAATGTGCACTTCACATGTCGATACATCTTATGTACTCCTGGATGGGTACTAAGTTTGGACTTATGGCACTCATCCAGTACTTCTTTTTTGAGTTGTAGAATATCTGGAATGCAAATCTGACCTTTCAATCGTAGAACTCCTTTATTATCAATCTTGAAGTTCGAGACTTCACCCTCTTGAATCCTCTTACAAATTTTTTGAAAAAACTCATCATCTTTCTATTGAGTAGAAATCTTCTCAGTCAGTAAGGGTGTAACAATTAGCAATAATAGGGTGTAATAACCAGATTAGCAATAATAGCATTCCTTCTGCCGAGTGCGTCTGCAACAACATTAGCCTTTCCTGGAATGTAAAGAATATCTAGATTGATGCCACCAGAAACCCCAACAAAGTTTGTTGCCTCATGTTCAAATCTTTCTGGGTAAAAGGAAACTTCAGAGATTTATGGTAAGCAAAAAAAATTCAAACTTCTCACCTATTAAGTAGTGCCTCCAAATCTTCAAGGCAAATACCACTGCAAGTAACTCTAAGTCATGAGTGGCATACTTCTTCTCATGGGGTTTCAAATGTTGACTTTCATAAGAAATCACTTTACCTCTTTGCATCAACACCACGCCAACTCCTTCTTTAAAAGCATATGTATAGACAGTAAAATCTTAGTTACCATCTAGAATCGTTAATACCGGGGCAGTGGTTAGTCTTTCTGTCAATCCTTGAAAAGCTGTTTCACACTCATTAGTCCAAATAAACTTGGCATGCTTCTTGGTCAAAGGACTTGACAACTTTGAAAATCCTTTACAAACTTCTGATAGTAACAAGCCAACTCAAGAAAAATTCTGACTTCCATGGGGGTTCTTGGTTGCTTCCAATCTTAGATGGCAGCAGTCTTACTCAGACCTACTAAGATTCCTTTCTTCGACACTACATGTCTGTAACACCCCGTGAATTCTATAACGTTAAGCTTCACAAATTTAAGTGTAATTAATTCCAAATGAAAGAATTAAGGGAAATGGGTTACGCCGTTGCGTTCGTCTCGGAATTCTGCTTGAGATAGAGTCCGAGTTTGCGCGAATTGGACTCTGTATGAAGGAGTTATGGCCTTCGGAAGTTTCAGAATAAAATTTAAATTCAAACAGCTAAGTTTAAATTTCAAAATTCGAATTTCAGGTTCAAACTGAGCTGGGCGGGAAAATTCCCGCCCAGAGACCAGTTCGACCATAGGGTCGACCATGGAGTCGACCTGGCCTCCCCTGGTGTCGACCTGGCCTCCCCAGGTCGACCATAGTGTCGACCTGCCCCCCCCTCCCCCCACGTCGACCATAGTGTCGACCTGGGTGTCGACCTGCCAGTCGACCTGCCTGGTCGACCTGGTTGGCTAGGTCTGGCTCTTGCTCGAATTTCTATGGCTCTGTGTGTCACTAGGGCTGATGTGTCACTTCTTGATTGGCTCTTTGAACTTTGGATGGCGTAGATTTCTCCTGTCTTCATCTGACGGCTCAAAACAAATTAAAAATCTATAAATACACCGTAAGTCTCAACTGAAAATTCACAAAAAAAAAAATAAGAAAGGAGTCGTCATGCTGCTAGAGAGGAATTGAACATAGCCGTCAAGAGAGAAAAGCCTAGAGACGAATCAAATTAAGAAGAAGATTAAAGTTTAATCAAATTAATCAACGCAACGTTAGTCTACCCAAAGGAGCGCATCTCAATTTTAGAATTCAGAATCCAGAATTCAAGATTCTGCATTAGTTATAAGTATAGTGACCTTTCAGAATATGAATAAAAATTGTGATGTGATTCGATGTAAATGAAAATAGAATTGTGTTATTGTATTGTATAAATTCTATGTATTGTGATGGTTCTATCATGACTTGTGTATTGATGTTTGTGGCATAAATTGATTGATGCAAGCCTATTGAACAATTGTATATGAAAACAATGGCACTTGCTAGTTTGTGGCAAAAACTAGAATTTGATCCCTTTATGTTTATGCCTATGACATGGACCTTATACATTCACTAAGTCTAAATTAAGGCTTATGTAAACATGTTTTAGACTTGAAACCTCTTATGCCTACATGATCCAAAACCTATGAAATCATTTCCGTGTTTATTTGCAAGTATAATTGGATCTATGTTAAGTATCGTTTGGGTTTCATAAACTATGCAAGTTCATGTTTATTTGCAAGTATAATTGGATCTATGTTAAGTATCATTTGGGTTTCAAAAACTATGCAAGTTCATGTTGAAATAGGCTATGTGATTAGATGTTATAATTGGACCTTTTGGTGAATATACATCATGCTAGTTTTGTGTTTGACATTATGCCAAGTTAAACATGTTTAAACACAAGTTTGTATAAGCCTAAACTATGCCATTTCATATGTCACCTAATTAGTTATACATCGGTTTGAATGCAAGTTCACATGACCCATCATTTATGTTAGTATCGCTAAATTGCATGTTCATGCGCCACACACCCTTATATGTTGTAAAATATTACATGGTCTTGATTTCCCCTTTTCTTACGCTTATAAAGTTGGGTTGAATTGTGTCGAACCCAACATTTGTTATAACGTTGTGAACGTCTAAACGGGGGTAATAACGTTGGGTGTAAAACATGAAAATATATGTTGGCATGTTTGGCACATGCCAACGACATGACATTTAAGTGGTATGAATTGATATACCCAAGAATAAAAGATGTGACATTTACATATATAATTGAGAAGTAATAAAATATGTAAATTTAGAAAACACGATATGCTTAACCCGAGGTTGGATTGAGTTGTGATGTAAACCTGCCCGGAACCGTCCGGCTGTCCAGTAGTCACAACAATACCTATCCAATGTGGGTGGTTAAGCATTGAGCCCAATAATGACCCGAGGTTAGACTGAGCTACGGTGTAAACCTGCCCGGAACCGACCGACATATCCAGTAACCATAGCAATACCTGTCTAATGTGAGTGGTCAGGTGCTACTAAGAGGCTAAGGACAGATGGTAGGGTTAAGTCAACTATAACACTTAGCCAAATTCAACATGCTAACAAGAATTGATGGGTGGGGTTAGGTAAATACAGACACTTAACCACTTAACATGTTTGACTAGAAAATCCTGGTAATGAGGGACCCGTTTCAGCAGTAACCCAAGTTAGGTATCAACGGTACCCTGAAACTAGGCAGGTTGGGGCACGATTACTGGGCTGATTGTAAGCAGTCAAAACGACGGTGGTGGTTGCACAGTGCAGGTCTAACGAGGTGCGGGCGTGCACACACTCCGGAGCAGACAACCAAGGCACTGGGGACACCAGTAGTATAACCTATGCCTTCTAGAATTTGTGTCGGGGCCGCCACCATGGGTCTTGATACACCCCATGGTGGGACCAGCATAGGTATCTACAATTCTTGGGGGCCGTATGACACATGTTAACACGAGTAGGAGCCGATCTTTCGAAAATGGGGATCACTTCACCCTCACCATGGGGTGCTAGTTAGAATAAACTCAAGTAGATGCAGAGATATAGTGTGGGTGCGATAGTACATTCGACACTTCCTTAGCCTGTGACACTTTCCTATTTTCAGTATGTATCTATCATGCCCTTTTCTTATTCATATACTGAAGAGTTACTAGATTTACTCAGGCTTTATGTCTGACCCTATTTTTTTTCATCTTCTTTTCTTCCGTCCCCCCCCCCCCCCAGATCCACTGGGAGGAAACAACTCAGCTCAGTCAGACTCTTTACCAGCTCCAAGACCGTAGATGTATGATTTGGATCTCTTTTGTTCGGATTATGGCTTTGGATATCACTATGGGGATTTTTGTCACTTTATTTATGTTTTATGCTTCTTTAATAATCAAGACAGCTATGAGGTTGTAATGATGGAAGTATTTTGAGACAATTATGGAATGTTTTGTTTTGAACATGTATTGATGAAATAAAAGTCTGTTTGGTTTCCGCTGTTTAAAATATGTGTATTTATATCTTTCTCAAGTTTATCTGTGGCCTTTTACTTATAAACCTCCACCAAAGTTAAGGCATTCCTTTTGTGAGTGACCTTAACGGAGGTGGGGTGTTTCACTTAGTATCAGAGCATAGGTTTACCAGATAAGATAAAAGTTTTTGAAATTGTTTTCAAAAAGAAAGTTTAAAGAAGCATTTTTCAAAACAAAAAAAAAGTGTTATGTTTATAAAAAGACAAAATCCCCCAAAGCCATGTGCCCTATCTATCTCTCTATCCTTCGTTTTGAAATTTTCCTTTCTGTTTCAGCATGTCTGGAGACCTTAACCTCCCAGAATGAGTGCCGATACCCGGCTGGTTTAGGAGGTACTTAGAAGCAAGGGCCAATGGTGCGGGCCCAGCAGACATCCCGCCTCCAGTGGTCGCGGTTCCTCCTCCTCCTCGTGGAAATGCCTTCTCAAAAACATGTAGAGACTTTAAGGCTATGGGTGGAAAAGATTTTTATGGAATAGAGTCCTTTGTAGGAGCAAGAAACTGGCTAAAGGAGACTGAGGATCTGTTTGTCATCTTTGGAGTGGATGATAGGCAAAGATACAACTAGCGGTATGGTTACTTAAGGATGAAGCTTCCTATTGGTGGGAAATTACCAATGCTCGGAGGGCGGTGGAAACATGGGAGGATTTCAGGACAAGGTTTGAGATGAAATTTCTCTCCCAAGCAGAAAGAAGCCTGCAATGGAGAAGTTTCTAACTCTGAAACAGGGAAGCGTGACGATCAGGGAATATGTTAATCAGTTTAATCAGCTGGCCAGATTTGGGCTAGACTTAGTAAACACCCAACACAAGAAGGCACTTCACTTCATCAAGGGTTTGAATGAGCCTCTACACAGCCTTAACATGACCCATGTATCCACGGGAGCGACTTATGAAAGCTTGGTGGACATGGCATTGCTACAAGAGGAAGACCACGGCAAGAAAGAAACTAAGGTGGAAGAGAAGAAAGAGGGTCTACAAGCAAAGAAAATAGACTTCAAAAGAGGAGGGAAGAACAATAAGCCCCGTGAGAAGAGAAGGTGCAATTTTTATGGCATTGTGGGACATATATTAAAAGACTGCCGAAAAAGGAAGGTGAAGATGGGTGTTGCTTCCATTGTGGAGAGACTGGGCACCAAGCTAAGGACTGCCCAAAGAAGAAAGGGCAGGGACAGAAAGCCGGATCCACTTTAGGGGGTCAGGTTCACGCGCTAGTGGCACCTCAGCAGGAACGAGGTAGTAATATTTCTGTAGAAAGTGTAGTCTATCTTTATGATCATCCAGTTCGTACATTTTTTGACTCTGGCGCATCACACTCTTTTATTTCATCTGCCTTAGTAGAATCTCTACATCTAGACACTAGTATGGTAGAAGATCCCTTAGTAGTTTCAAATCCAATTGGGGGCTCTGCTTATTTGTCAATTGTTTGTTTGGGTTTGAAAATCTCTATTCTCAGCGTTGAGTTTAGTTGTAATGCCTTTGTCTTGGGCTTCTCGAGATATGGTTTGATCTTAGGCATGGACTGGTTATCCAGTAATAGTGCCATTCTTGATTGTGAGAAAAGAGTAGTTAGACTCTTAAATCGGCTTGGTAACACTCTAGAAATTTCTTGTAATCCCTTGAATGTTGTTATGCTTAGTTATCTAGAGTCGCTTGATGCTTCTGATGAGAATTTGCAATCAGTAAGAGTAGTCCGGGAATATCCGAATGTCTTTGAGGAGGTGAAAGGCTTACCTCTGAGGTGGGAAATAGACTTCCGCATATATCTTGTGGATAACGCAAAGCCTATAGCTTTACCTGTCAGACACATGGCTCCAAGGGAGAGAAAGGAGCTCAGTAAGCAAGTTAAAGAACTTCTCGAAAAAGGGTTCATTAGACGGAGCATTTCGGAATGGGGTACTCAGTGGTGTTCGCAACCAAAGCGGACGGTTCGCTTCGCCTTTGTGTCGACTATAGGGAGTTAAACAAATTGACCAAGAAAAATAGGCACCCTTTTCCCCGAATCGACGATTTGTTTGATCAGCTTGTTGGTGCGATGGTCTTCTCCTAGCTTGATCTGGCAACTGGGTTCCATCAGCTAAGAGTAGCTAAGGATAGTATTGATAAAACGACGTTTAGAACCCCAGACGGTTTCTTCGAGTGGCTTGTCATGCCTTTCGGCTTGACAAACGCACCCGCTTATTTCATAGATCTAATGAGTAGGGTGTTCAAAGAATTCCTCAACAAATTTGTGGTTATCTTCGTAGATGATATCTTAATCTTCTCAAAGAATGAGGAAGAGCATGCTCAGCATCTGAAAGAAATCATGGAAACTCTTCGAGCTCATCAACTAAAAGCCAAATTCTCCAAGTGTCACTTTTGGAGAAAAGAAGTAAGATTTCTGGGGCATATATTGTCCAAAGAGGGGTTGGCCGTAGACCCTGTGAAAGTGGTGGCAGTGCAAGATTGGAAGACACCAAGAAATGCAACCGAAGTTCTATGCTTTCTTGGGCTAGCCGGTTTTTACTGAAAGTTTATTAGGGATTTCATGAAAATCTCAGCCCTACTCACAAGGCTAACAAAGAAGAATCTGACGTTCACTTGGGATTTGGATTGCGAGTTTGCTTTCCAATGATTAAAAAGGGCTCTCACAACAACCCCAGTTCTGACTTTGCCAGATGGAAGCAAAATGTTCACAGTATACACGGATGCATGTGGAACGGGACTATGCGCTGTTCTAATGAAAGAAGGAAGGGTAGTAGCTTATGGCGGAAGACAATTGAAAGTTCATGAAAAGAACTACCCAACCCACGATCTTGAGTTAGCCGCCATCGTCTTTGCGCTTAAGTCTTGGTGCCATTATCTCCTAGGTGAGAAGTTTTAATTATACACTGACCATAAATCGTTGAAATATCTTTTCTCGTAGAAGGATCTTAACTTGAGGCAGCAAAGATGTATGTAGTTTCTTGCCTCGTATGACTTTGAAATTTCCTATACTCCCGGCAAAGGCAACGTAGTAGCAGGCGCGTTGAGCCGAAAGAAACTGACCTTAAGCCCACTCTTTGTAGAGAGGCAAAGCTTGGAGTATATAGCCAGTTTTAACTTTAGGCTCTCCTCGGATTTTGTATCGGGTTTGTTAGCATCTCTCGAAGTACGCCCTACTCTCTTAGACTCAATAGGGGCTGCACAACGTGAAGACCCTCAGCTTGTTGATGTGATTGACAAACTTATTAGGGATGAGACTTCTAGTCACCTCAGTAGGTACGCCATCGATGATAAGGGTTGGCTGAGGCGAGATGGGAGATTTTGCGTCCCACAAGCAAGGGAGTTGACAAAGAAGGTTCTCGAGGAAGCGCATCATTCCAAGATGACTATACACCCTGGCAGTGATAAGATTTACAAGGATATAAAAAGGACTTTCTTTTGGAACGACATGAAGCAAGACGTGGTAGATTTTTTTTCTAAGTGCATGACCTGCCAACGGGTCAAGGCGGAACAGAAGAAACCTGGAGGACTACTACACCCTTTAGAGGTCCCACAGTGGAAGTGGGATAGCATTTCAATGGACTACCTAGGTTGAGAAGAGGCAACACTAGCATTTGGGTAATAGTGGATAGGCATACTAAAAGCGCCCACTTTATACCTATCAAGAGTAGAAGGACTACCGCATCTCTAGCATCTCTTTATCTCAAGGAAATAGTTCGACTTCATGGGATACCCTCCAGCATTGTTAGTGACCGAGACCCTATCTTCACAAGCGAGTTTTGGCGGAGTCTGCAAGAAGCTATAGTCACACAGTTATGTTTGAGCACGACCTATCGCCCCCAAACCGATGGCCAGACGGAAAGGTGAATTGAATTTTAGAGGATCTGTTAAGACTTTGCGTTCTTGACTTTGGAGGGACTTGGGAGGATCACCTTCCTTTAGTGGAATTTTCCCAACAACAGCTACCAAGCTACCATCGGTATGGCACCCTTCGAAGCCTTGTACGGAAGACCGTGCAAATCACCAACTTGTTGGTGGGAGTCTACAGATAAGCTTATACTTGGGCTAGATATGACTCGGAGACTTCAGAGAAAGTGGACTTGATACGGAGAAGGATGAATATAGCCCAAGACAAACAAAAATCCTACGCCGATAAAAGAAGGACCGGCCTTGAGTTTGAGGTTGGGGACAGGGTTTTCCTTAAGGTATCACCTTTAAGGAACGTCGTTCGCTTTGGATCCGCAGGAAAGCTAGCACCAAAATTTGTAGAACCGTTTCCTATCATCGAGAAGGTTGGGAAGATGGCCTATAGATTAGAGCTACCCGAGAGACTGGCCGGAGTTCACAACGTCTTTCATGTTTCTCACCTCCGGAAGTGTTTGCATGAGTCTGCGGAAGTGGTGGAACCAAGCATTCTAGAAGAAGCCGAAGTGGAACGTGAAGCAACTATGAGGAGAGTTCCAACACGCATCTTAGGAACTGAAGTGAAAAAGCTACGCTACCGCGAAGTCAAACTCGTTAAAGTTCAGTGGAGAAACGCCGAGGAAGACACGACTTGGGAAACTGAGGACAGAATACGCGTTGCCTACCCTCTTCTTTTTGAGGGTACATCTTTGATCTCTCTTTTTCCTTAAGTTATGCTTTATCTGTCTTTTTAGGTATATCTCCTCAGTCCTTTTCCTAACTCCTTAGGTAGAAAACAAATGGATGCAAACATGTATTTGAAAACATGTTATGGATGATGGCTGCAAATGGTTGCTAGTGATTGCTAGTGGTTGCTCGTGGATGCATATACACAAACACCCTAGGTTACAGATCGGCTCAATCACTTCATATTGCATACGCATATATGTATTCTCATTTGTATATGGTTGAAACTTGATATGCTGTCATATGGTTATCGCATTTGTATGAATAGTTGTGCAATCATGTAGAATTATGAGTAGGAAAATTTGCATACATAATGGATTCATGACACTTACATGATTCGCATTAAGGAGGTCAACTGAATCAGTAGACCGCCTGATTTCTGCATTAGATAAGGACATATACACACACTATGCATATGATCACAAAGCATTAGAAGTCTTTTAAGGACAGTGGATGCCTGTGTTTGTTGGTTGAGTAGATGGATTATTGGATGGTAGGATATACATTCTTCCTAACTTGAAGATTTCGGGTATGAAATCCTTTTAAGGGGAGGAGAATGTAACATCCCATGAATTCTATAACGTTAAGCTCCACAAATTTAAGTGTAATTAATTCCAAATGAAAGAATTAAGGTAAATGGGTTACTCCATTGCGTTCGTCTCGGAATTCTGCTTGAGATAGAGTCTGAGTTTGCGCGAATCGGACTCCTTATGAAGAAGTTATGGCCTTCGGAAGTTTTAGAATAAAATTTAAATTCAAACAGCTCAGTTTAAATTTCAAAATTCGAATTTCAGGTTCAAACTGGGCTGGGCGGGAAAATTCCCGCCCAGAGACCAGGTCGACCATAGGGTCGACCAGGCCTCCCCATTGTGTCGACCTAGGTGTCGACCTGCCAATCGACCTGCCTGGTCGATCTGGCTAGCTAGGTCTGGCTCTGGCTCGAATTTCTGTGGCTTTGTGTGTCACTAGGGCTGACGTGTCACTTCTTGATTGGCTGTTTGAACTTTGGATGTCCTAGATTCCTCCTATCTTCATCTGACGGCTCAAAACAAATTAAAAATCTAAATACACCCTAAGTCTCAACTGAAAATTCACACAAAAAAATAAGAAAGGAGTCGTCATGCTGCTAGGGAGCAATTGAACATAGCCGTCAAGAGAGAAAAGCCTAGAGACGAATCAAATTAAGAAGAAGATTATAGTTTAATCAAATTAATCAACGCAATGTTAGTCTACCTAAAGGAGCGCATCTCAATTTCTGAATTCAGAATCCAGAATTCAAGATTTTGCATTCGTTGTAAGTATAGTGACCTTTCAGAATATGAATAAAAATTGTGATGTGATTCGATGTAAATGAAAATAGAATTGAGTTATTGTATTGTATAAATTCTATGTATTGTGATGGTTCTATCATGACTTGTGTATTGATGTTTGTGGCATAAATTGATTGATGCAAGCCTATTGAACAATTGTATATGAAAACAATGGCACTTGCAAGTTTGTGGCAAAAAATAGAATTTGATCCCTTTATGTTTATGCCTATGACATGGACCTTATACATTCACTAAGTCTAAATTAAGGCTTATGTAAACATGTTTTAGACTTGAAACCTCTTATGCCTACATGACCCAAAACCTATGATATCATTTCCATGTTTATTTGCAAGTATAATTGGATCTATGTTAAGTATCGTTTGGCTTTCACAAACTATGCAAGTTCATGTTTATTTGCAAGTATAATTGGATCTATGTTAAGTATCGTTTGTGTTTCAAAAACTATGCAAGTTCATGTTGAAATAGGCTATGTGATTAGATGTTATAATTGGACCTTTTGGTGAATATACATCATGCTAGTTTTGTGTTTGACATTATGCCAAGTTAAACATGTTTAAACACAAGTTTGTATAAGCCTAAACTATGCCATTTCATATGTCACCTACTTAGTTATACATTGGTTTGAATGCAAGTTCACATGACCCATCATTTATGTTAGTATCGCTAAATTGCAAGTTCATGCGCCACACACCCTTATATGTTGTAAAATATTACATGTTCTTGATTTCCCCTTTTCTTACGCTTATAAAGTTGGGCTGAATTGTGTCGAGCCCAACATTTGTTATAACGTTGCGAACATCTAAACGAGGGTAATAACGTTAGGTGTAAAACATGAAAATATATGTTGGCATGTTTGGCACTTGCCAACGACAATGATATTTAAGAGGTATGAATTGATATACCCAAGAATAAAAGATGTGACATTTACATATATAATTGAGAAGTAATAAAATATGTAAATTTAGAAAACACGATATGCTTAACCCAAGGTTGGATTGAGTTGTGATGTAAACCTGCCCGGAATCGCCCAACTGTCCAGTAGTCACAACAATACCTATCCAATGTGGGTGGTTAAGCATTAAGCCCAATAATGACCCAAGGTTAGACTGAGCTACAGTGTAAACCTACCCGGAACCGACCGGCATATCCAGTAACCGTAGCAATACCTGTCTAATGTGAGTGGTCATGTAACAACCCGTATTTTCAATAACCTGTAATAATGTAAATCGAGGCAGAATTTAATTCTAAAATCTGAATCAAGGGAAACGGGCTATGCCATTGCGTTCGTCTCGGAAAAATACGCGAAATAGAGTCCGAGTTTTCAAAAATCGGAGTCCGTATGACCCGATTAAGGCCCAACGAAGTTTTCAGAAAATTTCAAAGTAAAAACAAATTTCAAATTCAAGTTTGAATTTGAAAAATTAGGTCAGATTGGGCTAGGCGGGAAAGTTCCCGCCGGAGCACCCAAGTCGACAGCCCTGTCGACTTGGGAGTCGACTTGGTTGGACCCAAGTCAACAGCCCTGTCGACTTGGCTGTCGACTTAGTCCAGCCGGGCTGTTTAGCCTGGTGCACCATTTTGAGATTGTGTTGAGCTTAGGGGCCAGATTCGGTTTTGAGGGCTGAGATTGGAACTAGGGTTTAATCCTAGGGTTGAAACTAGTCCTAATCTCTATAAATAAGGCCCTAACCTAACCCTAAATCATCATTAATCAATCCTACAACTAAACTATGGCAAAAATTTACCTCTCATGGCCTCCACTCTCTTCATAAATTTCCTAAATAATTTCTAAGAGAGATTTTCCATGCATACAAGTGTTTTCAAGCTTGTATGAGCATCATTAGCTTGCATTCAAGTCAAGTTTCCATATTAGCATCATAAAGCAAGGATTTTTATTGATTTGGAGCTTGCATTTTGGGTTTAATTGGTTGCATAAGGGCTTTGTCATATTTTTGTGTCTTCATAAGCATTGTAAGCCCTATTCTACTTTCATACTTAAACTCTAAAGTTAAATGTATGATATGCAAGTTTGCCATGATATGCAAGTTTACTATGATGTGTTATGCAAGTTTACTATGATGTGTTATGCAAGTTTACTATGATGTGTTATGCAAGTTTACTATGATGTGATATGCAAGTTTACCATGATGAGTTATGCAAGTTCATCAAGTTATGTTATGCAAGTTTGATATGCAAGTTATGCTATGCAAGTTGGTATGCAAGTTTGTCATATGATATGCAAGTTATGTTATGCAAGTTTGGGTTGATCCTTTTGTTCATGTTATCATGTTATGCAAGCTTATCTTGAGTATGTGAACATAAAGCTTCAAGCTTTATGCTAAAGGTTGCATTTTGGCAACATGTAAGTTATCATATCCCTTATGATAACTTGCATGTGAGGCTAAATGCGAACTTATGGCCATTTCTACATGTCATTTATCACCATGTATCACCAATATGCCAAGTTTGGTTTTATGCATGCTTTTGAGGCCTAAAAATGTAATATGCAAGTATATGAACACATGTACATTTCATATGCCACCATGTTGAACTTATGGCTTCAACACCTTTATGTCATGATTATGCCAAGTTCCCTCTTTCTATCCTTTATGCGCTATTGCGATATGTAAGCGATGGGATTGCGTTTGGGGTTGGGTAAACTTAAAAGACATAAAAACATAAGCTTGGGAATTTACCTATTAAGTTAGGTCTACCCTTTGGGAATTTACCTATTAAGTTAGGTCTACCCAAATGCTTGAAAACTTGTAACATGTTTTGGAAACATGATGGACATGACACTTAGAAAAGATAAGTGTGACCAACTTGAGGTTGGGTTGAGTTTGTAGCGTAAACCTACCCGGAACCGACCGGCTTAACTAGTTGCTACAAACAATAGGACCCAATGTGAGAAGTTGGCCATGTTGTACCTTGAACCCGAGGTTAGACCAAGTTGTGGTGTAAAGCTACCCGGACCCGCCCGGCTTAACTAGTAACCACAACAAGGTCTAATGTGAGAGGTTAAGGCGCATTAAATTAATTAATGCCTCGTGATTAGGGTTAAGTCATGGTCCACTTGATACTTAACCAATTTGGGCTTGGTAGATAAATCAGGGTTAAGTCGTGAACTCATTGTTACACTTAACCAAGTTAATCCATGATTAGCAAGAGGGTTAAACCGTACTTAACCCACTAGAAAATCCTAGCAATGGGGGTCCACTCCAGCAGTAATCCCAAGTTTGTATCATCATGGCCCTAGGGTCTAGGCTAGGGTGTAGGGCACGAATTACTGAACTTGAGGTAAGCGACCAAAAGCGACGGCAGAGTGGTACGCCGGTGTAGTTCCGGGCGGACTTATGGTCGTGCACATAGTCCGAAGCCGGGGAAAACATGCACGGGTACTAGTAGATCGAGACTGTGCACACATGTTTATGGTGTCCAGGGGTTGCCACCCTAGGGCTTGATACACCCGACGGGAGACCCGGCACAGTCTGACTACAATCATGTTTGGGCCGTATGGACACCAACACGTGACGAGTTAGGCTTATAGGGAGCCGATCGACTAGACCGTTTGGTTAGACCTTGTATTAGGGTCATTTCATGTTATTGGGCCAAAGCTTGGGCCAAGGGATCAATACTTGTATATTCAAGTCATGTTAGTTTGCTAGTAAACCTGTGGTGCAAAACCTTAAACCTGATTATGCGATGACACCTTTATCTACCTTGTTAGTTAATCATCATGTTAGTATGTTGTTATTCTTAAGTTCATCCCTGCTTCTCATGTCAGTTAACTTTACCAGTTTACATTGATTGTAGTAGGGCTTGCTCAGTCTTTTTGACTGACCTGTTTTCTTTCGCCTCTTTTCTTCCGTTTCCCCCCCCCCCCCCAGGTTCTCAGGGTGGGAATATTGGAGCTTAGCTTGGATTTCTGATCGCTGCTTGTGGGATTTTAGCTCATGTACGGTCTTGACATGAAGCTAGTTATGGTTATCACTTATTTTGGGGATAGTACTTATGTATTTCAGTTTTTCAGTAATGTTGTTTTTATTTAGACTTGTGCATTTGGAAAATTGACATTATGTTGTACCAGACTTGTTTTGAAATGGTTTGAAATCTTCCGCTGTTTTATCTATGTTATTTACTCTGATTACATATATACATATGTTCTTGTTCTGCCTTGATATATCATTATGCATGTTTACCTGATTCAAACGCCCCTCCAAAGTCAGAGTGCTTGCAAGAGTCACCCTGGCGGAGGTGGGGTGTTACATTTGGTATCAGAGCATATGGTTTACGAGAAGGAACAAAAAGGTTTTTTAGAAAACTTTTTGAAAAACTATTTTCAAAACCAAGTATAAAGTATTTTCCAAAGAAAAGTCTAGTTTATTTTAAAGGCTATTCCCCAAAAAGCCATTAGCAAAATTCCTTCGTTTTTTTCCATTCTGAATCTGTCTTTTTCTTCGTTTTCAGTATGGCCGATAACTTTGCCATTCCGGAGGGAGTACACGTACCTGTTTGGTATAGGAGACTTTTGGAGGCTAGGGCGACCGAAGCCGGCCCCGCAAATATTACTCCTCCTCCGGTAGTTGATGTTCCTCCTCCTCCTGTCGCTGAGGTTCCTCTTCCTCCTCCCCCTCAGCATCCACAAAAGGATTTCGCAAAGATTTGCCAAGATTTTAAGGCGAAGGGTTGCAAGAATTTCATTGGAACCGAGACTTTCGTAGAGGCCAGGAATTGGTTGAAAGAAACCGAAGATCTTTTTGCCTTCTTTGATATAGATGACCGTAGGAAGGTTTTATTGGCAGGATGGTTGCTGAAGGAAGAAGTTGCACGTTGGTGGGTGGTCACCACCGCTACTAGGCCAATTGAGACTTGGGATGACTTTCGGGGAAAGTTTGGACTAAGGCTCCTATCACTGAAGCAAGGGGACATGACTATTAGGGAATACATAGATAAGTTTAATCAACTGGCTCGGGTCAGTTTAGACTTGGTTAACACAGCTCCGAAGAAGGCCCTATACTTTGCTCTAGGATTAAACGAGCCATTACATGGTTTAGCCATGACTCATATACCCTTGGGGGCAACTTTTGAGAGTTTGGTGAATATGGCCCTACTCAATGAAGAGAATAGGAGCGACAAGAAAGAGATCAAGAGGAATGATACTCAAGCCAAGAAGACTGATTCCCAGTGGAAAGGAAATCACGGTAATCCAAGCGGTCACAGCAGTCAAGGCAATCAAAACAAGAACAAGAACAAGAGTCAAGGTAACAAGGGAACAACAACAAGGGCAATAACGACAAGAGGAAGTGCCATTATTGTGGTTCAGTTGGGCATCTTATTAAGGATTGTAAGAAGAGGAAATGGAGGAGTGGTGAATGCTTTTTCTGTGGTGGGACTGGACATTTCAGTAAAGATTGCCCAAAGAAGCAAGGGCAAGGTCAGACTCAGTGTGCAAGACCATCTGGAGGGAGAGTTCATCCCCTCAACATCGTTCTTTCAGCTCATGATCGAGGTAGTGTTTCTGTTGGAATTCTTGTTTACATTTCTGATTTTCCTGTTCGTACCTTGTTTGATTCTGGTGCATCGCATAGCTTTATCTCATCTGATCTTGTTGATAGTTTGCACCTAAGTACTAGTCTAGTTAATGATCACGTGTGTGTTTCAAATCCAATTGGGGGTTCCGCCCATTTGTCTATTATCTAGGTGGATTTGAATTCTCGTGTGATGCTTATATTCTCAGTTTCATGGGGTATGGGTTGATTTTGGGCATGGATTGTTTGTCCAGTTTTGGAGCCATTCTTGATTTTTGAGCATAGGGTTGTGAGGCTCATGACTCGCCTCGGTAATACCCTAAAAATTTCTAGTAACCCTATGAGTCCCGTCATGTTGTGTTGTCTTGAATCCCTCAACTCGTCTATCGATAGTTTGCAATCGGTGAGGGTGGTCCGAGAATATCCTGATATCTTGGATGAAGTGAAGGGGGTTACACCTAAACGAGAGATAGATTTTCCGCATTTATCTGGTTGATAATGCCAAGATAGTTTTGTGGCCGGTAAGGCACATGGCCCCGCAAAATCAGAGTTAAGAAAGCAAGTCAAGGAGTTGCTTGAGAAGAACTTCATTAGATGAAGTATATCTGAATGGGGAGCGCCTGTAGTATTTACTACCAAGGCAGATGGTTCTCTTCGACTTTGTGTTGATTATCGTGAGTTAAACGAAGAGAATAGACAACCATTGCCAAGGATCGATGATTTGTTTGATCAGCTTGTAGGAACATCTGTTTTCTCTTGATCTTGCTACTAGATTCCATCAGCTCAGGGTAGCTGAAGATAGTATAGACAAGACTGCGTTTAGAACTCCAGATGGATTTTTAGAATGGCTGGTCATGCCATTCGGTTTGACTAATGCACCCGCCTACTTCGTGGACTTGATGAGTAGGGTGTCTAGGGAGTTCCTAAACGAGTTTGTGGTAGTCTTTGTAGACGATATCCTGACTTTCTTAAAGAACAAGGAAGAACATGTTAGACATCTCAAGGAGGTGATGGATACGCTTAGAGCGCATCAGTTGAAGGCCAAGTTCTCCAAGTGTCACTTTTGGAGAAGGGAAGTTAGATTCCTTGGGCATATAGTATCTAAGCAAGGCTTAGCGGTGGATCCCGCTAAGGTAGTTGCAGTTCAGGATTGGAAGACTCCAAGGAATGCAACTGAAGTAAGAAGTTCTCTCAGTTTAATTAGTTAGCATCCCTTAAGCTTAGACCTACCCTTCTGGATCAAGTAGGGACTTCGCAGAAAGAAGACCCGTAGTTAGTCGAGATCATAGACAAGTTGATTCGAGGCGAGATGGTAAGTCACCTCGCTATAGATAACAAGGGATGGCTAAGACGTGATGAGAGAAAGAAGGTTCTTGAAGATGCACATCACCCGAGGAGGTGGCCGAGTTTGTCTCAAGGTGCATGTTGTGCCAACAGGTTAAAGGCCGAGTCATAGAAGCCAGGTAGGCTATTACATCTATTGGAGGTCCTCGCAATGGAAGTAGTAAAGCGTCACGAAGGATTTCGTGGATGGACTGCCTAGATCAAGAAAAGGGAATACGAGCATGTGGGTCATAGTAGGAAGACTCACGAAGAGTGCTCATTTCACTCCGGTAAAGAGCAAAAGGACTGCATCATAGCTAGCGACAGTTTACTTTCAAGAAATAAAGCGGTTGCACGAGGTTCCCTAAAGGATAATTAGTAACCATGACTCAATCTTCACTAGCTAGTTTTGGGATAGTCTCCGGGAAGTCATGGGCAAGCGATTGAATCTAAGTACGGCCTATCATTCGTAGGCGGATGGTTCATTTCGTTCAAGCATGAGTTATAGAAAATCACGTTGGTAAGAGAAATTGGCAACGTGGATTGGTATTTCCAAGAAAAGTTCTGCTGCGTGGAACACCTTATGGTAAGTAAACGAGATCCAGGATTCACTAGGGAATTTTGGAGAGCTTGCATGAAACCATGAGGTCATAGTTATGTTTAAGCCAAGAATGTTAGAAGAGTAAGTGGAAAAGGAAGACGAGAGACGACAATGAAATGGGTTCCAACTCATATTTGGAAATAAGAGTTAAGAAGCCAAGGAATCATGAAGTAAAAGACGGTCAAAGCACAGTGGAGTTAAACTCAAGGAAACGTGACTTAGAAGACTGAAGGCTAGATACGTGCATCATATCTCTTTCTAAGAGTATATCCTTGATCCTTGTTTTCCTGTGGAACTTACTTGCATGTTATCTTTTACGTATATCCTCTCGGTCCCATTCTCGGTCCTATTTCTGTCGGGAGGTATGACTTATTGGCTAGTAATGCATGTTAGGGTTTGAAGGAGTCCGTTAGGTTGACTAAACCTTTTGGGCTTTTATGGAATATGGGTTGGGTTAGGAAGGGATTTCTTGTAATCCAAAAGGAGTATATCCTGCTTATCTTCCCGATCTCTTTGTAGCATATCTTTTGCTATCCATGTTTGTCTTGATTATCTAGTTTATCATGTAAATCTGGTCATGAGAACCTTAGGTAGAAACCCTTTGGATGAAACATGTGTTTGAAACATGTTATGCTGGATGGTTGCAAGTGGTTGCAAGTGTTTGCAAGTGGTTACTCGTGTATGCATTATACACATTAGGCACTAGATCGGCTCACACACTCCTCATATTGCATATGCATGAGTGTTTATGCTTATTCATGGATGAAAATTTTTGTGTTATCACATGGATGTTGCATATGGATGTATGTTACGTGCACACATATAGATGTTATACATTATGTTAGGAATTGCATACATATGGATTCATTTCACTAACATAATTTGCATCGATGATATTTGCATTAGATAAGTACA
Source organism: Allium sativum (assembly GCA_030737875.1). NCBI lineage: Eukaryota > Viridiplantae > Streptophyta > Magnoliopsida > Asparagales > Amaryllidaceae > Allium > Allium sativum. The sequence continues at coordinate 4,972,298 of CM060926.1, read as the reverse complement.
TATACACACACCTTTGCATATGTTCATACAACATTTAGAATCTGGTAAGGACAATGATTGCTCGTGGATGATGTTTTGAGTAGATGGATGATTGGATGGTAGGAAACGTTCTTCCCAACTTGAAGATTTCGGGGACGAAATCCTTTGAGGAGGGGAGAATGTAACAACCCGTATTTTCAATAACCTGTAATAATGTAAATCGAGGCAGAATTTAATTCTAAAATCTGAATCAAGGGAAACGGGCTATGCCATTGCGTTCGTCTCGGAAAAATACGCAAAATAGAGTCCGAGTTTTCGAAAATCGGAGTCCGTATGACCCGATTAAGGCCCAATGAAGTTTTCAGAAAATTTCAAAGTAAAAACAGATTTCAAATTCAAGTTTGAATTTGAAAAATTAGGTCAGATTGGGCTAGGCGGGAAAGTTCCCGCCAGAGCACCCAAGTCGACAGCCCTGTCGACTTGGGAGTCGACTTGGTTGGACCCAAGTCGACAGCCCTGTCGACTTGGCTGTCGACTTGGCTGTCGACTTGGCTGTCGACTTGGTCCAGCCGGGCTGTTTAGCCTGGTGCACCAATTTCAGATTGTGTTGAGCTTGGGGGCCAGATTCGGTTTTGAGGGCTGAGATTGGAACTAGGGTTTAATCCTAGGGTTGAAACTAGTCCTAATCTCTATAAATAAGGCCCTAACCTAACCCTAAATCATCATTAATCAATCCTACAACTAAACTATGGCAAAATTTTACCTCTCATGGCCTCCACTCTCTTCATAAATTTCCTAAATAATTTCTAAGAGAGATTTTCCATGCATACAAGTGTTTTCAAGCTTGTATGAGCATCATTAGCTTGCATTCAAGTCAAGTTTCCATATTAGCATCATAAAGCAAGGATTTTTATTGATTTGGAGCTTGCATTTTGGGTTTAATTGGTTGCATAAGGGCTTTGTCATATTTTTGTGTCTTCATAAGCATTGTAAGCCCTATTCTACTTTCATACTTAAACTCTAAAGTTAAATGTATGATATGCAAGTTTGCCATGATATGCAAGTTTACTATGATGTGTTATGCAAGTTTACTATGATGTGTTATGCAAGTTTACTATGATGTGATATGCAAGTTTACCATGATGAGTTATGCAAGTTCATCAAGTTATGTTATGCAAGTTTGATATGCAAGTTATGCTATGCAAGTTGGTATGCAAGTTTGTCATATGATATGCAAGTTATGTTATGCAAGTTTGGGTTGATCCTTTTGTTCATGTTATCATGTTATGCAAGCTTATCTTGAGTATGTGAACATAAAGCTTCAAGCTTTATGCTAAAGGTTGCATTTTGGCAACATGTAAGTTATCATATCCCTTATGATAACTTGCATGTGAGGCTAAATGCGAACTTATGGCCATTTCTACATGTCATTTATCACCATGTATCACCAATATGCCAAGTTTGGTTTTATGCATGCTTTTGAGGCCTAAAAATGTAATATGCAAGTATATGAACACATGTACATTTCATATGCCACCATGTTGAACTTGTGGCTTCAACACCTTTATGTCATGATTATGCCAAGTTCCCTCTTTCTATCCTTTATGCGCTATTGCGATATGTAAGCGATGGGATTGCGTTTGGGGTTGGGTAAACTTAAAAGACATAAAAACATAAGCTTGGGAATTTACCTATTAAGTTAGGTCTACCCTTTGGGAAATTACCTATTAAGTTAGGTCTACCCAAATGCTTGAAAACTTGTAACATGTTTTGGAAACATGATGGACATGACACTTAGAAAAGATAAGTGTGACCAACTCGAGGTTGGGTTGAGTTTGTAGCGTAAACCTACCCGGAACCGACCGGCTTAACTAGTTGCTACAAACAATAGGACCCAATGTGAGAAGTTGGCCATGTTGTACCTTGAACCCGAGGTTAGACCAAGTTGTGGTGTAAAGCTACCCGGACCCGCCCGGCTTAACTAGTAACCACAACAAGGTCTAATGTGAGAGGTTAAGGCGCATTAAATTAATTAATGCCTCGTGATTAGGGTTAAGTCATGGTCCACTTAATACTTAACCAATTTGGGCTTGGTAGATAAATCAGGGTTAAGTCGTGAACTCATCGTTACACTTAACCAAGTTAATCCATGATTAGCAAGAGGGTTAAACCGTACTTAACCCACTAGAAAATCCTAGCAATGGGGGTCCACTCCAGCAGTAATCCCAAGTTTGTATCATCATGGCCCTAGGGTCTAGGCTAGGGTGTGGGGCACAAATTACTGAACTTGAGGTAAGCGACCAAAAGCGACGGCAGAGTGGTACGCCGGTGTAGTTCCGGGCGGACTTATGGTCGTGCACATAGTCCGAAGCCGGGGAAAACATGCACGGGTACCAGTAGATCGAGACTGTGCACGCATGTTTATGGTGTCCAGGGGTTGCCACCCTAGGGCTTGATACACCCGACGGGAAACCCGGCACAATCTGACTACGATCATGTTTGGGCCGTATGGACACCAACACGTGACGAGTTAGGCTTATAGGGAGCCGATCGACTAGACCGTTTGGTTAGACCTTGTATTAGGGTCATTTCATGTTATTGGGCCAAAGCTTGGGCCAAGGGATCAATACTTGTATATTCAAGTCATGTTAGTTTGCTAGTACACCTATGGTGCAAAACCTTAAACCTGATTATGCGATGACACCTTTATCTACCTTGTTAGTTAATCATCATGTTAGTATGTTGTTATTCTTAAGTTCATCCCTGCTTCTCATGTCAGTTAACTTTACCAGTTTACATTGATTGTAGTAGGGCTTAGTCAGTCTTTTTGACTGACCTGTTTTCTGTCGCCTCTTTTCTTCTGTTCCCCCCCCCCCCCCCCAGGGTTCTCAGGGTGGGAATATTGGAGCTTAGCTTGGATTTCTGATCGCTGCTTGTGGGATTTTAGCTCATGTACTGTCTTGACATGAAGCTAGCTATGGTTATCACTTATTTTGGAGATAGTACTTATGTATTTCAGTTTTTCAGTAATGTTGTTTTTATCTAGACTTGTGCATTTGGAAAATTGACATTATGTTGTACCAGACTTGTTTTGAAATGGTTTGAAATCTTCCGCTGTTTTATCTATGTTATTTACTCTGATTACATATATACATATGTTCTTGTTCTACCTTGATATATCATTATGCATGTTTACCTGATTCAAACGCCCCTCCAAAGTCAGAGTGCTTGCAAGAGTCACCCTGGCGGAGGTGGGGTGTTACAGGTCAGGTACTCTTAAGAGGCTAAGGACAGATGGTAGGGTTAAGTCAACTATAACACTTAACAAAATTCAACATGTTAACAAGAATTGATGGGTGGGGTTAGGTAAATACAGACACTTAACCACTTAACATGTTTGACTAGAAAATCCTGGTAACGAGGGACCCGTTTCAGCAGTAACCCAAGTTAGGTATCAACGGTACCCTGAAACTAGGCAGGGTGGGGCACGTTTACTGGGCTGATTGTAAGCGGTCAAAACGACGGTGGTGGGTGCACAGTGCAGGTCTAACGGGGTGCGGGCATGAACACACTCCGGAGCGGACAACCAAGGCACTGGGGTCACCAGTAGTATAACCTATGCCTTCTAGAATTTGTGTCGGGGCCGCCACGATGGGTCTTGATACACCCCATGGTGGGACCAGCATAGGTATCTACAATTCTTGGGGGCTGTATGACACATGTTAACACGAGTAGGAGACGATCTTTCGAAAATGGGGATCACTTCACCCTCACCATGGGGTGCCAGTTAGAATAAACTCAAGTAGATGCAAAGATATAGTGTGGGTGCGATAGTACATTCGACACTTCCTTACCCTGTGACACTTTCCTATTTTCAGTATATATCTATCATGCCCTTTTCTTATTCATATACTGAAGAGTTACTAGATTTACTCAGGCTTTATGTCTGACCCTATTTTTTTTCGTCTTCTATTCTTCCGTTCCCCCCTAGGTCCACTGGGAAGAAACAGCTCAGCTCAGTCAGACTCTTTACCAGCTCCAAGACCGTAGATGTATGATTTGGATCTCTTTTGTTCGAATTATGGCTATGGATATCACTATGGGGATTTTTGTCACTTTATTTATGTTTTACGCTTCTTTAATAATCAAGACAGTTATGAGGTCGTAATGATGGAAGTATTTTGAGACAATTATGGAATGTTTTGTTTTGAACACGTACTGATGAAATAACAGTTTGTTTGTTTTCCGCTGTTTAAAATATGTGTATTTATATCTGTCTTGAGTTTATCTATGGCCTTTTACTTATAAACCTCCACCAAATTTAAGGCATTCCCTTTGTGAGTGACCTTAACGGACGTGGGTGTTTCAATATCCAAGAAATTTTACATTTTCCTTCCATAATTGGCATTTGGAAAATTTGGCCTTCAATACATTCTTTCTTAGATTCTCCAATACCTTTTCCAGATATTTTGCTTGCTCTTTTTTTATCTTGGAGAAGATAAAGATGGCATCAACAAAGACTAGCACGAATTTGTTTATTACCTCTCGAAACACCTTGTTCATCTGAAACACCCCACCTCCGTTGAAGTCACTCACAAAAGGAATGCCTTGACTTTAGTGGAGCATTTTAGGTAAAAGATGCAGATAAATTACAAGACAGACAAAAAAACAGCGGAAAATAAAGTCATTTTATAAACAATATGGTTCAGTCGAGCTTTTACAACAGTTGTCTCAATCATACTTAAAAGTAATACATAGAACTTCTGTCTTGATCTAAAAACTTCCAAATATAAAAGAAGAATATAACAAAAATGATGTTCCCCAATAAAGCATGAACCAGCCATAGAAGTGAAAGAGAGAGTCCAAAGAAATACATTGACTATCTTCGAGCTTGGAAAGAAAACTAATCTAAGTGGAAACGTTTCCTCCTTGTGAACCTTGGGGGGGGGGGGAACGGAAGAAAAGAGGTGAAACAAAACTAGGTCAGACATAAGTCTAGTAAGTCCAGTGACTTTCAGCATATAAACAGGCAAAAGCATCATAACATGAATAAAATGAATATAAGACAATACCGTGATAACAGGGATAACAAGATAACATAAGATAAGAATAAGGTGTGATAAGGCAAGATAAACTGAATGCGCTTCTACTCTTTCTCTGCTTTGCTACTACTATGTTGTTCTGATTTCTATATCTATCTCTACACCACCTAACTAGTGTCCCAACTAGTAACCTGTATAAAATGATAGTGTGATCCCAATCCCCGTAATTGTGGTAGCCTTCAGGTGTACATCTATTATGAGGATTCCACCTCAATCTGCCTGATTGCCATGAATATGTTAGATGTACCCTTACTACCCTATCGATCGACTCCCTTACTTGTATTCATGTTCCATGTATCCATGTCAATCAGCCCTCTCTTGCGTGTAGATACCCTGTGTTGGTCCTATCATAAGGTGTATCAATCCTTATTATAGCAACCCGACACAATTCAAGATGTACAGTGTATAACTACTTGTACTCAGTGTCTGCTTTTTCCCACTCCGGAGTACGTGCACGCCCGTAAACCGTCGGAACCTACACTGACATATCCCCTATCGCTATTTTGACCGCTTATAATCAGCCTAGTAATCGTGCCCAACCCTGCCTAGCTTCAGGGTACCATGATACATCTATGTGGGTTACTGCTGAAATGAGTCCCCGTTACTAGGGTTTCCTATTGGTAAAGTCTGTGGGCCTATATATACCAATATTACCCACCTACACAAGATGTACTTAACCCTCCCACCAATTCTAGCATGTTTATTAAACGGTTAAGTTTTGTGGGCCTATATGTACTAATATTACCCACCTACACGAGATGTACTTAACCCTTCCATCGATTCAAGCATATTTATTTAACGGTTAAGTTTTGTGGGCCTATATGTACTAATATCACCCACCAACCCGATATATACTTAACCCTCCCGCACATTATGTCATATTGGTTAAGTGTTTTCCATTTATGTTAACTTAACCCACCCATTCATCGTGTCATGTTGGTTAAGTGTTTCTTATTAACTTATGGTTAAGTGTTTCTTATTAACTTAACCCTTCTCACTTATCATGTTAGATTGGTTAAGGGTTTCTTATTAACTTAACTCTCTTCGTTCATCAAGATATATTGGTCAAGTGTTTCTTGTTACTTAACCCCACGTGTTCGTCTTGTTGTTTGGTTAAGTGTCATTAGTCAATTCAAGTTAGCTTAACCCACCTACTCATCATGTCATGTTACTTTGGTTAAGTGTCGCCTTCTTGTGTTAACTTAACCCTACCACAAATCAAGTTATATTAGTTAAGTGTTAACTTAACCCTTTCCATTTATCATGCTATACCGGTTAAGTGTTTCCTATTAACTTAACCCTAGTCATCCATCTTGTAATATTAGCATTAATTGATTTATTAATGCACCAACCTCTCACATTAGATATGTGTTGTTGTGGTTACTGGATGTGCCGGGCGATTCCGGGCAGTTTTACACCACAACTCAATCTAACCTCGGGTTTTTTTTGAGCATGATGCACTAACCTCCCACATTAGATAGGTGCTGTTGTGGTTACTAGATGTGCCGGGCGGTTCCGGGCAGTTTTACACCCCAACTCAATCTAACCTCGGGTTAGGAATGTTCATCTTCAATCTACACATTTACCCTATACACCCAAATCTAGATTTTACATGATAATTACACAAATTCACCAAAACTGGTCATGTTACATTTTACACCTAATCTAGATTTAATGCTCAAGTTACCCCAAATTCGCAACAATAACGATTTTGCTCAAAACTTGATTTATATGCCAACTTCATACTTTGTCGTTCATGCCAATTCTAGGTTCAATATGTCAAATTACATATTCCATAATTCATGTCAAATTACCCCAAATTGCATCTTAATAGTTATGCCGTATTACATGTTCCAAATTATGCTAAATAATGTCAATTTCATGTTATACCCAATTTCCCCTGCATTCATAGCGTACGTATTTCGAGATTCAACTCAAGATTCATAATATAAGGGGAGAAGCAAGATAGAACATCGTAAGGATAGGCATAGTCAATGATGATAAGAACTACTGGTCCAATAAACTTGATGTACTAAAAAGACAATTTTTGCAAGGAATACATCGTAGGCATATAGATATGATAAGAATTATATCATGAAGTTAAAAAGGATTACAATTCGAATATAAAACAAGGATAGATATGATTGGACCAGTTTCATAGTCAAAAATGATTCCCAAAGATATATATACTCAAGCACAGATTTCAATGAAAGGATAGCTTACATCAAGCATATTCTCATATCCATTTTATTACATGTCACAATTAGATTTAGGTGTTCAAATGTAAAAAGTAATTGACTTACAAAACAAAGACAAATCTTGTTTTCATGCCTAAGCCATACATCACTATACACCTTAATCTTCTTCTTCCAAATCATAAACTATCATATATATATATATATACACACACACTCTTATATATTTATATATTCCCCAATTTTAGATCTCAAACCACAACATGTACAATGCCTTATATTTACAGTTCAATTTACGCCCCAAATCCCAAGTTATATGTCAAATACTTTATGTCTCAAATCTCAAGTCATATGTCTAATACTTTATGCCTCAAATCTCAAGTCATATGTCCAATACTTTATGCCTCATATCCCAAGTCATATGTTCGATACACTTTATGTTTTGAATACAACATGTGTTATGTCCTTAAATCAGTTACAACTCAATTATGCCCAATTATACACAATTTAATACTTTTCCCAATTTTTTGCGCTAGTCATGTCCAAATCATATATTATACCCAATTTTATTTCCAACGTACGTTCATCTCTTATGAGATTTGGCTCAGGCTCGCAGTAGCCTGGCTATAAAACAAAAAGGGAAGAAGGAAATAATAGACAAAGAATGGACATAATATTATCAATGAGATAGATCCAAAGGATATAGAAAGACAGATAGAAATAGGCATACTCTCAGATCCAGATTTATTACAATGTCAGAATCACAATTAACTTTTATTTCTGAAAGAAACGTGTACTTACAAATTACAGAACACTCTTGAATTTTGAGATCTGTATTCTGAAACTGAATAGCTCTCCCTTGAAGTAGACTATTTGTTCTTCTAATTTATATTTGATTTGATTCTTAGAAAATAGTTGTTGAAGTCGTTGAACTAGCCCTTGAATCTCTACTAGAATTCTAAACTTGATTTCTATGAAGGACTTGAGCAGCATAACCCCGTCTTAGATTTATTTTGATTTGAATTAGGGTAGAGTATAGGTAAAATGAAGTTGTGTAGAGAAAACTGTAGCCTTAGGTAGCATAGGGATCAACGAATCTGGTCAGAACGGGCACCCAAATGCAGAAAAATGAATCTGTCCTCGGATCTGGAAATAGGGGGAGGTCGACCCCCTGGTCGACCTGTCTGACCCAAGTCTAGGTCCTGGGTGGGAAATTTCCTGCCCAGGCTCGGTGTGTGATTCGAATTTCGAATTTCAAACCTGAGCTGTTTTATTTAAATCTCTGAAACTTCTGAAGGTCATAACTTCTTCATACAGAGTCCGATTTACGCAAACTCCGACTCTATCTCAAGCAGAATTCCGAGACGAACACAATGGCGTAACCCATTTCCCTTGATTCTTCTCTTAAAAATTAAGTATACTTTAATTTGTTACTTTGACGTTCACCGAAAATATGGAGTGTTACATTCTCCTCTCCTTAAAGGATTTCGTCCCCGAAATCTTCAAGTTAAGAAGAATGCATATCCTAACATCCAACATCCATCTACTCAACCATTCCACCAAAGGCATCCATTATCCTTAAAAGGTTTCTAATGCTATATGAACATATGCAGAGTGTGTGTATATGTCTCTTATCTAATGCAAAATCAAGCGGTCTACTGATCCAGTTGACCTCCTTAATGCGAATCATGAGAGTATCATGCGTCCAATATGTATGAAAATATCCCTAATCATGTAAATACTATATGTGTGCATATTCACTCATCCATATGCAATATCCATATGATAACACATCAAGTTTCAATCCATATACAAATAATTTCATATGCATATGCAATATGAAAGCGACTAAGCCGATCTAGTGCCTAATGCGTGTGTATATGCATCCACAAGCAACCACTAGCAAACACTTGCAACCACTTGTATCTGCCAAAGATAACATGTCTCAAACACATGTTTACATCCATTGGCTTCTACCTAAGGATCGAGGATAGGACCGAGAGGATATATTTAAAAGATAAAGACTAGAATGCAAATAAACTTTACAGAAAAAGAGGAATCAAGGATATACCCTCAAAAAAAAGGTATGATGCACGTATCTAGTCTTCAGTCTTTTAAGTCGCATCTTCTTGAGCTTCACTCCACTGTACCTTAACTAATTTAACTTCACAATTGCGAAGCTTCTTGACCTCCATTTCCAAAACCCACTAGTAAAGATAAGACCTCGCTCACTTACTATGCTAGAGGGTATCCAATGTAGTCAAATTATCATTCCAAGATAAATAGATGTTAACCATGATACCAAGTGTATATACTTAGATGATTAGAGGTCGCTCCTCTACTTAGCTTATCCATCTTGTCACAAATCTGAGGGTCTAAAGCTAAAGGTTGCTATACATTTTTTACCTCTCTTAAGGTCAGTCTTACTTAGGGCGTCTTCCATAACCATCTATTTCTCATGCAAACCATCCTAGTCGAACTCGACATTCCTTAAGTACAAACCCCCAAAGGCCTAAACCAATATCAGACAAGCACCCAAGGAATACCTCCTTCGAATTTGGATGATTTATAATGTAACACCCCGTGTATTCTATAACAGTGAAATTCACAATTAAGGTATAATTAATTTCAAATCAAAGAATTAAGGGAAATAGGATATGCCATTGCGTTCGTCTCGGAATTTTGCTTGAGATAGAGTCCGAGTTTGCGTAAAACAAACTCCGTATGACGGAGATATGACCTCCGGAAGTTTCAGAATTCAGACTAAAATTCAAACAGATAGAAACAACTCAGAAATAAATCCAAATTTCAAAAAATCGGACCCAGATTGGGCTGGGCGGGAATTTTCCCGCCCAAGGCACCCAGGTCGACTGGGTAGTCGACCATGGCCACACAGGTCGATTGGGTAGTCGAGCTGGGGCACCCAGGTCGACTACATAGTCGACCTGGGGGTCGACTAGGTAGTCGACCTGGCCTCTGAGTCAGGTCGAACCCAGACCCTCCTGGCTGGCCTGGTCTGTGCTTGGCCGAATTTATGAGCCTTGCCTTGTCACTAGGGCTAGGCGTCAGCTCCTGATTGGCCTCTCTTTGAAACGAATGGCTAATATTAATCTAAGCTCCATCGACGGCTCTAATCAATTCACAAACTCTATAAAAAGGACCTAAGACTCCACCTAATTCACACAAATAAAATGAGAATGAGACCGTCATGCTGCTGAAGAAAGACTAGGAGTAGCCGTCAAAATTGAGAGACGATTAGGAGTCAATTCGAAAGCTTAAAGCAACGAAAACTAAATCAAAACAACGCCTACAACAAAGGATAGCATCTCCAAATTCAGAATTCAGAAACCTGAATTGAAGATTCGTCATACGTTGTAAGTAGAGTGCTATTCCGATGTGAATGAACAATTGAGTTTTGATTTGTGTAAAATGAGAAATGGAATTGTACTTAATTTGTGGTGATGATAATTCATAATCATATGTTGTTATGATTCTAATTATGAATAGATTTGGGATGTCGTGGTATAATGATGTTAGACCTATTGGATATTTGCAAGTATATGATTCATGTTGAAAGTTAACGACTATATGTTTGTGGTAGTCTATTACAACAAAGTTGAGATTCATGCAAGTATGTGATTCACTATTATGCCAACATGATTTTAGACCTTTCTATTTATATTTTATGATCATGTTTAGTGTAGTTGGATCCATTTGGGTATTATGATTTATATGAATTTATGTTGATGGAATTATGATTCTAGTGAGAAAAAAGACATACTTTTGTATTAGTGACAAAAGTAAGCATCTTTGTGAACTTGTGTTGACTCTATAAACATGACTAGATTACGTTTGGTGTTATGCCTAACTGAAAATATGTTTTAGGCCTATGTTGTTATCAAAATCATATGAATATATATATATGACACATAATTAAGTTAGATTCACATTTTAAATGCAAGTTTACATGACTAGATTTAAAACCATGATTCATGTTTAGGTATGTTTTATGTTAAGATTATTTGCTATTACAATGCAAGTTCACAAGTGCCTAATTTATGTTAATTAGATCGTTATGTTGCAAGTTCATGCATTCACATACCCCTTTTGATGTTACTTAGAATATATAAACACCATGTTCTAAGCCTCCCCTTTTTCATGTGGCTAAGTTGGGTTTAAATGTTAAACCCAACATATGTTATATTATAGCGAACGTATAAAACGGGGGTAATGACGTTGGGTTAAAAATATAAAACATATGTGTTGGCATGTCTGACGCATGCCAATGACCTTGAGAACATTTAAGGGGTATAAATTAATTTTACCCAATAAAGATGAATTTGAATAATGGGCTGCAAATATTTACATATAAAAAGAAAAGAGACAAAATATGTAAACTTAGAAAATACGATGTGTTTAACCCGAGGTTGGATTGAGTTGTGACGTAAACCTGCTCGGAACCGCCCGGATGTCCAGTAGTCACAACAATACCTATCCAATGTGGGTGGTTAAACATTGAGCCCAATAAAGACCCAAGGTTAGACTGAGTTGTGACGTAAGACTGCCCGGAACCAACCAACAACAGGCAGTCACAACAATACCTGTCTAATATGAGAGGTCGAGGCTTTAATAAGACAATTAAGGCTGAGCCAGGATTGATAGGATTAAGTAAATTAAATTAATACTTAATCAAATTGAACATGCTAAACTATATAGACTAATTGGGGTTAGGTTTATACAGAACACTTATCCAACTTAGCATGTTGGCTAGAAATAGAAAACCTAGTAACGGGGGACCCTTTTCAGCAGTAACCCTACAAGGTGTATCAGGATACCCTGAACTAGGCAGGGTGGGGCACGATTACTGGGCTGACTGTAAGAGGTCAAATCGACGGCGGTGGTGCAGCAGTGTAGGTTCGAACGGGGTGCGGGCATGCACACATTCCGGCGCTGAAAAATTAGGCACTGGGCACCAGTAGTATACCTGTGCATTCTAGAATTGTGTCGGGCCGCCACCATGGGATTTGATACACCCCATGGTGGGACCAACAAAGGTAGCTACAACATCGGGGGCCGTAAGACACATGTAACTACGCGAGTAGGAGCCGATCATTAGAAATGGATCACTTCACCCTGATTATGGGGTGCCTGTTGGGAACTAGTTTATATGGGTGCAGAGATTAATATGGGGTACGATAGTATATTTGACTCTAGACAACTTAACTTAGTTTATAGTGCTTTCCCATTTCCAGTTTATACTTATCATGCCCAATTATTTATTCATAGACTGAATAGTCCTAGACTTACTCAGGCTTTATGTCTGACTCTACTTTTCTTTCATCTTCTTTTCTTTCGTTTCCCCCCCAGGTCCACAGGGAGGGAATACCGCAGCTTGACCAGTTTTCACATCCTGCTTGAAGAGAAAGAATGTATTGCTTGGATCTCTTTCGTTTTGGACTATGGCTTTGGATAGCGACTATGGGGACTTATGCAGTTTACTTATGTTTTTATGCTTCTTTAAATTATGAAATCAAGACAGTTATGGAAATGTAATGTTTTTGGAAATATTGTAAGACAATTATGGCATGGTTTGTGTAACACGTATTTTTGATGAAATAAAAGTTGTTGTTGTTTCCGCTGTTCAAAAATATGTTTATTTATATCTGTTTTGTGTATCTGTGACTTATACTTATAAACCTCCACCAAAATTAGGGCATTCCCTTTGGGAGTGACCCTAACGGAGGTGGGGTGTTTCACTTGGTATTAGAGCATAGGTTTGCCAGATAAGATAAAAAGTTTTGAAAATTTATTCTAAAAAAAAAAAGGAAATTTAAAGAAGCATTTTTAAAAGATAAAAATGTTATTTTATTTTAAAAAGGCATAGTCCCCCAAAGCCATAGGTACTATCTTTTATCCCTCGTTTTGAATCTATCCTTTTTGTTTCAGCATGTCCGAAGAACTTAACTTGCCAGAGGGTGTACCAATACCTGGTTGGTTTAGACTATTCTTAGAAGCAAGGGCCAACCAGCCAGGTCCCACTATTCCTCCTCCCCCAGCTGCAGGAATTCATCCAGCTGCAGCAGCACCTCCTCCTCCACCTCCTCCGCATGGTAATACTTTTGCTAAGATATGTAAAGATTTCAAAGCTATGGGAGGGAAGGACTTTCATGGAACCGAGTCCTTCGTGGCAGCCAGAAACTGGCTGAAGGAAACCGAGGACTTATTCGTCATCTTTGAGGTAGAAGATAGGCAGAAGGTGCAACTAGCAGTATGGCTACTTAAAGGTGAGGCTTCCTACCGGTGGGAAGTTACCAATGCAGAAAGACCAGTGGAAACATGGGATGACTTTAGGGCAAGGTTTGAGGCTAAATTTCTCTCAGAAGCTGAAAGGAGTCTTCAGTTGGAAATATTCTTATTTCTTAAGAAAGGGAATATGACAGTCAAAGAGTATGTTAATCAGTTCGATCAGCTAACTAGGTTCGGACTGGACCTAGTCAACACTCCGCACAAGAAGGCTCTCCGCTTTGTCAAAGGATTGAATGAACCATTACACAGCTTGGCCATGACCCATATACCTATGGGGGCTACGTATGAAAGGTTGGTGCAGATGGCATTGCTGAACGAAGAGGATAAGGGCAAGAAGGAGACAAAGGCAGAAGGCTCTCAAGGGAAGAAAGAGGGTTTACAGCCTAAGAAGACAGACTTTAAGAAGGGTGGGAAAGACAACAAAGAGAAGAGGAAGTGTAATTTCTGTGGCAAAGTGGGGCACTTAGTGAAAGATTGCCAGAAAAAGAAGGCCAAGTTGAATGGTGGGTGCTTTTCTTGCAGTGAGACAGGCCACATGGCTAAGGACTGCCCAAAGAAGCGAGGACAGGGGCAGAGGGCTGGATCCACCTCAGGGGCACAGGTTCATGTGCCAGAAGCGCCACCTATGCAACAAAGAGGTATAAATACTTCTGTAGAAAGGGTAGTTTATCTTTATGATCACCCAGTTCACACTTTATTTGATTCTGGCGCATCACACTACTTTATTTCATCTGCTTTAGTAGAATCTCTGCACCTAGAAACTAGTATGGTAGAGGACCCCTTAATTGTTTCAAATCCAATCGGGGGCCCGGCTCATTTGTCTATGATCTGTGTGGGATTGAAAATTTCTATTCTAAGCGTAGAATTTAAATGTAGTGCCTTTGTTTTGGGCTTCTAGGGATATGGTTTGATTTTGGGCATGGATTGGCTATCCAGTAATGGTGCCATCCTTGATTGTGAGAAAAGGGTGGTTAGGCTTCTAACCCAACTCGGTAACACTCTGGAAATTACTTGTAATCCCTCGTATGCGGTTATGCTTAGTTATATTGAATCGCTAGATACTTCTGTTGAGAGTTTGCAATCGGTTAGAGTGGTCCGTGAATATCCGGATGTCTTCGAAGAAGTGAAGGGCTTACCTCGGAAGCGGGAGATAGACTTCCGCATATATCTTGTAGATAATGCAAAGCCCGTTGCGTTGCCCGTTAGACACATGGCTCCACGGGAAAGGAAAGAGCTCAGTAAATAGGTTAAAGAGCTTCTAGAGAAGGGGTTCATTAGAAGGAGTATTTCAGAATCGGGCGCTCCAGTGGTGTTCGCCACAAAGGCGGATGGTTCACTCCGTCTATGTGTTGACTATAGGGAGCTCAACAAGCTAATGAAAAAGAATAGGCACCCTCTCCCCAGAATTGACGATCTGTTTGATCAGCTTGTAGGAGCGTCTGTTTTCTCCCAACTCGATTTGGCGACCGGATTTCATCAGCTTAGGGTGGCTGAAGATAGCATCGATAAGACGACATTCAGAACCCCGGACGGCTTCTTTGAATGGCTTGTCATGCCTTTCGCCTTGACAAACGCACCCGCTTACTTCGTAGACCTAATGAGTAGGGTGTTCAGAGAATTCCTCAACAAGTTCGTAGTGGTCTTCGTAGACGATATCTTGATCTTCTCAAAGAGTGAAGAAGAACATGCTCAACACTTAAGGGCAATCATGGAAACTCTGCGAGTCCATCAGCTAAAAGCCAAAATCTCCAAATGCCACTTTTGGAGAGAGGAAGTAAGGTTTCTTGGGCATATAGTATCCAAAGCAGGGTTAGCTGTGGACCCTGCTAAAGTAGTAGCGGTGCAGGATTGGAAGACACCAAGGAATGCAAGAGAAGTCCGAAGCTTTCTCGGGCTAGCAGGCTTCTATCGGAAATTCATCAGAGACTTTGCAAAAATATCAGCTCCGCTCATAAAGCTGACAAAGAAGAATCTAGAGTTCAATTGGGACTTGGATTGCGAGTTGGCTTTCCAACAGCTAAAAAGGGCTCTTACAACAGCCCCAGTTCTGACGTTGCCAGATGGTACCAAGATGTTCACAGTTTATACAGATGCATATAGGACAGGGCTAGGCGCTGTCTTAATGCAAGAAGGAAGGGTAGTAGCTTATGGTGGGAGACAGTTGAAAGTGCACGAAAAGAACTACCCAACCCATGATCTCGAGTTGGCCGCCATCGTCTTTGCGCTTAACTCTTGGCGCCACTATCTCCTAGGTGAGAAATTCGAACTGTATACTGACCATAAATCTTTGAAATATCTCTTCTCGCAGAAGGACCTTAACTTGAGGCAGCAAAGGTGGATGGAGTTTCTTGCCTCGTACGATTTCGAGATCTCCTACACTTCGGGCAATGGCAACGTAGTGGCAGACGCGTTGAGCCGAAAGAGACTGACCCTAAGCCCGTTGTTTGTTGGAAGACAAAGCCTAGAGTTTATAGCCAGCTTTAACTTTAGGCCCTCCTCCGATTTTGTACTGGGCTTGCTAGCATCTCTCGAAATACGCCCGACTTTAGTGGACTCAATAGGGACAACACAACGCGAAGACCCTCAGCTTGTGGAGACGATTGATAGGCTAATTAGGGGTGAGGCTTCAAGTCACCTCAACAGATACTCCATCGACGATTGGTTGGCTAAGGCGAGACAGAAGACTATGCGTCCCACAGACAAGGGATCTAGTAAAGACGGTTCTCGAGGAAGCACATCACTCCAAGATGACGATACATCTAGGCGGAGATAAAATGTACAAGGACATAAAGAGAACTTTCTTTTGGAATGGAATGAAGAAGGACATGGGAGATTTTGTTTCTAAGTGTATGACTTGCCAACGGGTTAAGGCAGAGCAGAAGAAGCCTGATAGTCTGCTCCATCCTCTAGAGGTCCCGCAGTGGAAGTGGGATAGCATTTCAATGGACTTCATTGATGGGCTGCCTAGGTCTAGAAGAGGCAACACTAGCATTTGGGTAATAGTGGATAGGCTTACTAAAAGCGCCCACTTTTTACATGTCAAGAGTAAAAGGACTGCCTCATCCCTAGCATCTCTTTATCTCAAGGAAATTGTTCGACTCCATGGAATACCCTCCAGCATTGTTAGTGACCGAGACCCTACCTTCACAAGTGAGTTTTGGCGGAGTCTGCAAGAAGCGGTAGGCACACAGTTATGCTTGAGTACAGCCTATCACCCCCAAACCGACGGCCAGATAGAAAGAGTGAACAGAGTTTTGGAAGACCTTTTAAGACTGTGCGTCCTTGACTTCGAAGGGACGTGGGAAGACCATCTTCCTTTGGTGGAATTTGCCTACAACAACAGCTACCAAGCCACCATCAGAATGGCGCCCTTCGAAGCTTTATAGGGAAGACCGTGCCGATCGCCCACTTGTTGGTGGGAGTCTACTGATAAGCTCATACTTGGACCAGATATGATCCGAGAGACTTCAGAGAAAGTAGACCTAATACGGAGAAGAATGAAGACAGCTCAGGACAGACAAAAATCCTACGCAGACAAGAAGAGGACCGACCTTGAATTTGAGGTTGGGGACAGAGTTTTTCTTAAGGTATCTCCTCTAAGGAACGTTGTTCGTTTTGGAACCACAGGGAAGCTAGCACCAACGTTCGTAGGGCCGTTTCCTATCATCGAGAAGGTTGGGAAGATGGCCTATAGATTAGAGCTACCTGAAAAACTAGCTGGAGTTCACAACGTTTTTCATGTTTCGCACCTCCGAAAATGTTTACATGAATCTGCTGAAGTGGTAGAGCCAAACATCCTTGAGGAAGCTGAAGTGGAACGCGAAGCAACCGTGAGAAAAGTACCAACACGCATCTTAGGAACTGAAGTGAAAAAGCTATGCAACCGCGAAGTCAAGCTCGTCAAAGTTCAGTGGAGCGACGCCGAGGAAGACGCGACTTGGGAAACTGAGGCTAGAATACGCGCAGCCTACCCTTTTCTTTTGGAGGGTACATCTTTGATCTTTCTTTTTCCTTAAGTTGCGCTTTTATCTATCTTTTTAGGTATATCACCTCGACCTTATCTTTTAGGTAGAAACCCTTTGGATGAAAACATGTAATTGAAACATGTTATGGATGATGGCTGCAAGTGGTTGCAAGTGATTGCTAGTGGTTGCTCGTGGTTGCATATACACACACAATCTAGGTTTAGATCGGCTCAGTCACTTCATATTGCATATGCATATATGTATTTACATTCGTGTATGGTTGAAGTTTAATGTGTTGTCAAATGGATGTTGCATTTATATATGAATGATTGTGCACTCATGTAGAATCATGAATAGGAAAATTTGCATACATAATGGATTCATGACACTTACATAATTTGCATTAAGGAGGTTAACTGAATCAGTAGACCGCCTGATTTTGCATTAGATAAGTACATGGACACACACTTCGCATATGATCATGAAGCATTAGAAGTCTTTTAAGGACAATGGATGCTCGTGTTTGATGGATGAGTAGATGGACGTTTGGATGTTAGGATATACATTCTCCTAGACTTGAAGATTTCGGGGACGAAATCCTTTTAAGTGGGGGAGAATGTAACACCCCGTGTATTCTATAACAGTGAAATCACAAATTAAGGTATAATTAATTTCAAATCAAAGAATTAAGGGAAACGGGATACGCCATTGCATTCGTCTCGGAATTCTGCTTGAGATAGAGTCCGAGCTTGCGTAAAACAGACTCCGTATGAGGGAGATATGGCCTCCGGAAGTTTCAAAATTCAGTTTAAAATTCAAACAGACAAAAACAGCTCAGAAACAAATTCAAATTTCAAAAAATCGGACCCAGATTGGGCAGGAATTTTCCCACCCAAGGCACCTAGATCAACTGGGTAGTCGACTTGGGCCACCCAGATCGACTGGGTAGTCGACCTGGGGCACCCAGGTCGACTACATAGTCGACCTGGGGGTCGACTGGGTAGTCGACCTGGCCTCTGAGCCAGGTCGAACCCAGCCCCTCCTGGCTGGCCTGGTCTGTGCTTGGCCGAATTTCTGAGCCTTGCCTTATCACTAGGGCTAGGTGTCAGCTCCTGATTGGCCTCTCTTTGAAACGAACGTCTAATATTAATCTAAGCTCCATCGACGGCTCTAATCAATTCACAAACTCTATAAAAAGGACCTAAGACTCCACCTAATTCACACAAATAAAATGAGAATGAGACCGTCATGCTGCTGAAGAAAGACTAGGAGTAGCCGTCAAAATTGAGAGACGATTAGGAGTCAATTCGAAAGCTTAAAGCAACGACAACTAAATCAAAACAACGCCTACAACAAAGGATAGCATCTCCAAATTCAGAATTCAGAAACCTGAATTGAAGATTCGTCATACGTTGTAAGTAGAGTGCTATTCCGATGTGAATGAACAATTGAGTTTTGATTTGTGTAAAATGAGAAATGGAATTGTACTTAATTTGTGGTGATGATAATTCATAATCGTATGTTGATATGATTCTAATTATGAATAGATTTGGGATGTCGTGGTATAATGATGTTAGACCTATTGGATATTTGCAAGTATATGATTCATGTTGAAAGTTAACGACTATATGTTTGTGGTAGTCTATTACAACAAAGTTGAGATTCATGCAAGTATGTGATTCACTATTATGCCAACATGATTTTAGACCTTTCTATGTATATTTTATGATCATGTTTAGTGTAGTTGGATCCATTTGGGTATTATGATTTATATGAATTTATATTGAAATAGGAATTCTGATTCTAGTGAGAAAAAAAGACATACTTTTGTATTAGTGACAAAAGTAAGCATCTTTGTGAACTTATGTTGACTCTATAAACATGACTAGATTACGTTTGGTGTTATGCCTAATTGAAAATATGTTTTAGGCCTATGTTGTTATCAAAATCATATGAATATATATACGACACATAATTAAGTTAGACTCACATTTTAAATGCAAGTTTACATGACTAGATTTAAAACCATGATTCATGTTTAGGTATGTTTTATGTTAAGATTATTTGCTATTACAATGCAAGTTCACAAGTGCCTAATTTATGTTAATTAGATCGTTATGTTGCAAGTTCATGCGTTCACATACCCCTTTTGATGTTACTTAGAATATATAAACACCATGTTCTAAGCCTCCCCTTTTTCATGTGGCTAAGTTGGGTTTAAATGTTAAACCCAACATATGTTATATTATAGCGAACGTATAAAACGGGGGTAATGAAGTTGGGTTAAAAATATAAAACATATGTGTTGGCATGTCTGACGCATGCCAATGACCTTGAGAACATTTAAGGGGTATAAATTAATTTTACCCAATAAAGATGAATTTGAATAATGGGCCGCAAATATTTACATATTAAAAGAAAAGAGACAAAATATGTAAACTTAGAAAATACGATGTGTTTAACCCGAGGTTGGATTGAGTTGTGACGTAAACCTGCCCGGAACCGCCCGGTTGTCCAGTAGTCACAACAATACCTATCCAATGTGGGTGGTTAAACATTGAGCCCAATAAAGACCCGAGGTTAGACTGAGTTGTGACGTAAGACTACCCGGAACCAACCGGCAACAGGCAGTCACAACAATACCTGTCTAATGTGAGAGGTCGAGGCTTTAATAAGACAATTAAGGCTGAGTCAAGATTGATAGGATTAAGTAAATTAAATTAATACTTAATCAAATTGAACATGCTAAACTATACAGACTGATTGGGGGTTAGGTTTATATAGAATACTTAACCAACTTAGCATGTTGGCTAGAAATAGAAAACCTAGTAACGGGGGACCCTTTTCAGCAGTAACCCTACAAGGTGTATCAGGATACCCTGAACTAGGCAGGGTGGGGCACAATTACTGGGCTGACTGTAAGAGGTCAAATCGACGGCGGTGGTGCAGCAGTGTAGGTTCTAACGGGGTGCGGGCGTGCACACACTCCGACGCAGAAAAATTAGGCACTGGGCACCAGTAGTATACCTGTGCATTCTAGAATTGTGTTGGGCTGCCACCGTGGGACTTGATACACCCCATGGTGGGACCATCATAGGTAGCTACAACATCGGGGGCTGTAAGACACATGTAACTATGCGAGTAGGAGCTGATCATTAGAAATGGATCACTTCACCCTGATTATGGGGTGCCTATTGGGAACTAGTTTATATGGGTGCAGAGATTAATATGGGGTACGATAGTATATTCGACTCTAGACAACTTAACTTAGTTTATAGTGCTTTCCCATTTCCAGTTTATACTTATCATGCCTAATTCTTTATTCATAGACTAAATAGTCCTAGACTTACTCAGGCTTTATGTCTGACTCTACTTTTCTTTCGCCTTCTTTTCTTCCCCCCCCCCCCCCAGGTCCACAGGGAGGGAATACAGCAGCTTGACCAGTTTTCACATCCAGCTTGAAGAGAAAGAATGTATTGCTTGGATCTCTTTCGTTTTGGACTATGGCTTTGGATAGCGACCATGGGGACTTATGCAGTTTACTTGTGTTTTTATGCTTCTTTAAATTATGAAATCAAGACAGTTATGGAAATGTAATGTTTTTGGAAATATTGTAAGACAATTATGGCATGGTTTGTGTAACACGTATTTTTGATGAAATAAAAGTTGCTGTTGTTTCCGCTGTTCAAAAATATGTTTATTTATATCTGTCTTGTGTATCTGTGACTTATGCTTATAAACCTCCACCAAAATTAGGGCATTCCCTTTGGGAGTGACCCTAATGGAGGTGGGGTGTTTCAATATGAGATGATACTAGCAAGAGATGATACTAGCAAAACAACCAAACAATTGAGCACTTAACTGACTCTGGCTATCCTCGCCAATCTTGTTCCAAAACCATCATTGATCATATAACTGGCTTTGCATTGTCAACTAGATATATGCGGAAGTCTATCCTGAGTTTTAGGGGGAAAACCCCTACCCTAATCAAAACATCCTGCGTACTCATGGACTATTCTAACGGATTGCAAATCATCGATAGATGCATCAAGTGATTCTAGGCGAGTAAGACAAACTGATCCCTTAGGATCGCACGAAATCTCGAGGGTATTCCCAAGGCAAGTCGAAAGTCTAACTACCCTCTATTCACAATTACTAGCTAATCAATCCATGCCTAGAATCAACCCATAGCCCATGAAACCAAAAGCATAAGTATCTCAAATCCTTACAAACCAAAGATAAATGAGCCGAACCACAAATTGGATTTGAGACAATAATGGGATCTTCTACTCTACAAGTACTAAGGTGCAGAGACTCAACTATTGAAGTAGATACAGATGAATGTGAAGTGCTAAAATAAAAAAAGTACTAATAGGATGATCAAAAAGGAAAAACTAAACTCTTTCAACAGAAACCTTACTACCTCTTTCTCAGGTACACTGGTGGTGAGAGTAGGCACTTGCCCTCCGGAAAATCCTGTTCTTTGTTCTTGTTCTTATCCCTAATTATATGACCCGTTATACCATAGTAAAGATACTTCCTCTTGTCTTAGGTTTTACTATTCTTTCCTCCTTCTTGTCTTGTGATTCTTCCACTTACACCTCTTTCTTTTTGCCTCCTTTGTGAACCAAGTCCATATCCATGAGTTTCTCATCCTTGGGTTGTGCTCCTTAGCCAAACTCCCTCATTCTCATCTTTTACTATCCTTGTGTAACACATTGACAAGTCCCTCGAAAGCTGCCTCCATCGCATGGAAAATCATACAAAGCTCAGAAGAAAATTAGCCGTAGGTGAAACTACTGCGGCTATAGAAGGAAGTTGGGCACTTCTTCGCCCTTTGATAGGTGTCGTAGTCTCATCGAGCCTACGGAACCATGCCGCGCTGAGGTTACCTCCCAGAAAGCCAGGAGCCCCGGAGACTCATGAAAGAAGGAAACAAGGATTCAAACAGAGGATCTAAAGATAGTTCTTATGGCTTTGGGGAATATGCCTTTAAACAAAACCTTTCTTTTGAAAATGCTTCTTTTAAAACCGTTTTGAAAATAATTTTTCAAATCTTTTATCTGATCCGGTAACCTTCATTTCTGATACCAAGTGAAACACCCCACCTCCGTTAAAATCACCCACGAAGGGAATGCCTTAACTTTGGTGGAGCATTTTAGGTAAAAGATGCAGATAAATTACAAGACAGACAAATAAAGCAGCGGAAAATAAAGTCGTTTTATAAACAATATGGTTCAGTTGAGCTTTTACAACCGTTATCTCAATCATACTTAAAAGTAATACATAGAACTTATGTCTTGATCTGAAAACTTCCAAATATAAAAGAAGCATATAACAACAATGATGTTCCCCAATAAAGCATGAACCAGCCATAGCAGTGGAAGAGAGTGTCCAAAGAAATACATTGACTATCTTCGAGCTTGGAAAGAAAACTGATCTAAGTGGAAACGTTTCCTCCTTGTGAACCTGGGGGGACAGAAGAAAAGAGGTGAAACAAAACTAGGTCAGACATAAGTCTGGTAAGTCCAGTGACTTTCAGCATATAAAGAGGCAAAAGCATCATGACATGAATAAACTGAATATAAGACAATATCGTGATAACAGGGATAACAAGATAACATAGGATAAGCATAAGGTATGATAAGGCAAGATAAAATGAATGGGCTTCTACTCTTTCTCTGCTTCGCTACTACTTTGTTATTCTGATTTCTATATCTATCTCTGCACCACCTAACTAGTGTCCTAACCAGTAATCTGTATAAAATGATAACGTGATCCCATTCCCTGCAATTGTGGTAGCCTTCAGGTGTACATCTATTATGAGGATTCCACCTCAATCTGCCTAATTGCCATGAATGTGTTAGATGTACCCTTACTACCCTATCGATCGGCTCCCTTACTTGTATTCATGTTCCATGGGTCTGTGTCAATCGGCCCTCTCTTTGATGTAGATACCCTGTGCTGGTCCCACCATAAGGTGTATCAATCCTTATGTTAGCGACCCGACACGATTCAAGATGCATAGTGTATAACTACTAGTACTCAGTGCCTACTTTATCCCACTCCGGAGTATGTGCACACCCGTAAACCGTCGGAACCTACACTGACGTACCCCAGCCGCTGTTTTGACTGCTTATAATCAGCCCAGTAATCGTGCCCCACCCTGCCCAACTTCAGGGTACCATGATACATCTATGTGGGTTACTACTGAAATGAGTCCCTATTACTAGGGTTTCCTATTGGTTAAGTTTGTGGGCCTATATATACAAATATTACCAACCTACACGAGATGTACTTAAACCTCCCACCGATTATAGCATGTTTATTTAACGGTTAACTTTTGTAGGCCTATATGTACTAATATTACCCACCTACACGAGCTGTACTTAACCCTTCCATTGATTCAAGCATATTTCGATTCAAGCATATTTATTTAACAGTTAAGTTTTGTGGACCTATATGTACTAATATTACCCACCAACCCGATATGTACTTAGCCTTCCCGTACATTATGTCATATTGGTTAAGTGTTGCCCATTCATGTTAACTTAACCCACCCATTCATCATGTCATGTTGGTTAAGTGTTTCTTATTAACTTAACCCTTCTCACTTATCATGTTAGATTGGTTAAGTGTTTCCTATAAACTTAACCCTGTTCGTTCATCAAGTTGTATTGGTTAAGTGTTTCTTGTTACTTAACCCTATGTGTTCGTCTTGTTGTATTGGTTAAGTGTCATCAGTCAATTCAAGTTAACTTAACCCACCTACTCATCATGTCATGTTACTTTGGTTAAGTGTCGCCTTCTTGTGTTAACTTAACCCTACCACAAAACAAGTTATATTGGTTAAGTGTTAACTTAACCCTTTCCATTTATCATGCTATATCGGTTACGTGTTTCCTATTAACTTAACCCTAGTCATCCATCTTGTCATATTAGCATTAATTGATTTATTAATGCACCAACCTCTCACATTAGATATGTGTTGTTGCGGTTACTGAATGTGCCGGGCGGTTCCGGGCAATTTTACACCACAACTCAATCTAACCTCGGGTTTTTCTTAGGCATGATGCACTAACCTCTCACATTAGATAGGTGTTGTTGTGGTTACTAGATGTGCCGGGCGGTTCCGGGCAGTTTTATACCATAATTCAATCTAACATCAGGTTAGGCATGTTCATCTTTAATCTACACATTTACTCTATATACCCAAATCTAGATTTTACATGCCAATTACTAAATTCACCAAAACTAGTCATGTTACATTTTACACCCAATCTAGATTTAATGCTCAAGTTACCCCAGATTCGCAACAATAACAATTTTGCCCAAAACTTGATTTATATGCCAACTTCATACTTTGTCGTTCATGCCAATTCTAGGTTCAATATGTCAAATTACATATTCCATAATTCATGTCAAATTACCCTAAATTGCACCTTAACAGTTATGCCATATTACATGTTCCAAATTATGCCAAATAATGTCAATTTCAAGTTATACTCAATTTCCTCCGCATTCATAATGTACGTATTTCGAGATTTAACTAAGATTCATAATATAAGGGGAGAAACAAGATGGAACATCGTAAGGATAGGCATAGTCATATGATGATAAGAACTACTGGTCCAATAAACTTGATGCACTATAAGACAAGTTTTGCAAGGAATACATCGCAGGCGTATAAATATGATAAGAATTATATCATGAACTTAAAAAGGATTACAATTCCGATATACAATAAGGATAGATATGATTGGGTCATTTTCATAGTAAAAAATGATTCCCAAAGTAATATATACTCAAGCACAGATTTCAACGAAAGGATAGCTTACATCAGGCATATTCTCATATCCATTTTGTTACATGTCACAATTAGATTTAGGTATTCAAATCTAAAAAGTAACTGACTTACAAAACAAAGGCAAATCTTGTTTTCATGCCCAAGCCATACATCACTATACACCCTTATCTTCTTCTTCCAAATCATAAACTATCATATATATATATATATATATATGTATATATATATATATATATATATATGTGTGTGTGTGTGTGTGTGTGTATATATATGTGTATGTATGTATATATATGTATATACATATGCCCTAATTTTAAATCTTAAACCACAACATGTACTATGCCTTATATTTACAGTTCAATTTACCCCCCAAATCCCAAGTCATATGTCCAATACTTTATGCCTCAAATCTCAAGTCATATGCCCAATACTTTATGCCTCAAATCCCAAGTCATATATTCGATACACTTTATGTTTTGAATACAACATGTGTTATGTCCTCAAATCAGTTACAACTCAATTATGCCCAATTATACAAAATTTAATACTTTTCCTAATTTTTGGCGCTAGTCATGTCCAAATCATATATTATGCCCAATTTTATTTCCAACGTACGTTCATATCTTATGAGATTTGGCTCAGGCTCGCAGCAGCCTGGCTATAAAACAAAAAGGGGAGAAGGAAAGAAGAGACAAAGAATGGACATAATATTATCAGTGAGATAGATCCAAAGGATATAGAAAGATAGATAGAAATAGGCATACTCTCAGATCTAGATTTATTACCATGTCAGAATCACAATTAACTTTTATTTCTGAAAGTAACGTGAACTTACAAATTACAGAACGGTCTTGAATTATGGGATCTATATTCTGAAACTGAATAGCTCTCCCTTGAAGTAGACTATTTGTTCTTCTAATTTATATTTGATTTGATTCTTAGAAAATAGTTATTGAAGTCGTTGAATTTGCCCTTGAATCTCTACTAGAATTCTAAACTTGATTTCTACGAAGGACTTGAGAAGCATAACGCCGTCTTAGATTTATTTTGAAATGAATTAGGGTAGAGTATAGGCAAAATGAAGTTGTGTACAGAAAACTGTAGCCTTAGGGGTATTTATATAGCATAGGGATCAAGGAATCTGGTCAGAACAGGCGTCCAAATGCAGAAAAATGAATCTGTCCTCGGATCTGGAAATAGGGGGAGGTCGACCCCCTGGTCGACCTATCTGACCCAGGTCGACCAGGGGGTCGACCTGGGTCCTTGGTGGGAAATTTCCCGCTCAGCCCGTGTGTGTGATTTGAATTTCGAATTTCAAACCTGAGCTGTTTTATTTAAATTTCTGAAACTTCTGAAGGTCATAACTTCTTCATACGGAGTCCGATTTACGCAAACTCGGACTCTATCTCAAGCAGAATTTTGAGATGAACGCAATTGCATAACCCTTTTCCCTTAATTCTTCTCTTAAAAATTAAGTATACTTTAATTTATTACTTTGACGTTCACCGAAAATACGGGGTGTTACATCATCAAATCTCCAATGTAAGAAGGGGAGTTGCATAATCCAAAGGGCATTACTAATCATTCATAAAACACGTCTAGCCCTCTGAAAGTTGTTAGAGGAATGCACTCTTTTGCAATCCTTGGCTGACGAAATCCTGTAGCCAGGTCCATCTTTGAGAATAATCGAGCTCCATTCAAGTGATCCAACAAATCGTCAATACGAGGGAGAGGGTATTCATTCTTAATATTTTTCTTTTTGTGGTCTCGGTAGTCCGCATATATTCTAAGGGTACCGTCAGACTTCGGAACGAATACCACTGCTGTACCCAAACTTGAGAAACTAGGCCTGATCAGACCTTTCCAAAAAAGCTGCTGTGTTTGATTGCCCAACTCTTCCTTTTCCTTCATCGACATCCTCCGAATTGGATGCAAAACTGGCTTTGTATTCGAAACCAAATCAATACTGAAGTCAGTCTCCCTTTGTAGAAGAAGACTCTTTACTTCTTCGAACACATCTACATATTCTTTAACAACCGGGATGGTTTCTATGGGAGGGAGAGAAACATTGAGAGCGGACCAAAATTTATCCATATTCAAACTTGGGCCTTCACATGGTATCTCAATAAAATTTCCATCTTTGGTTTTCACTCTAACGGTTCTTTCTACACACTTAACATTTGTCTTGTATCGGGTTAGCCAATCCATTTCAAGTATAATATCAAATTCAGCAAAATCCCAAACAACCATATTGAAGGGAAATCGATAATGAGAATAAGAGGTAAGTACTCTATAGATTAAGCAAAGGTTAATGGAACCTCCTATTGCATTTCCAACGCAAATGGGTTCTTCAAGATATTTGAGGTCTATGTTTAGTTTCTTAGCCATATTACTTGAAATATAACTACAGGATGCACTAGTATCAAACAACACTTTTACTGGAATATCTTTAATGGTAAGTGTACCTACTAGAACTTTAGTACCTATCCTACCAGTAGAAGTTGTTGGAGCATCTTCCGTGTTATAAATGTGAGCCACTTCAGACTTCTTCAATAGCGGGCAATTCAATTTGATATGACTAGTCTTGCGATAGTTGTAGCATTCTCGGTTATCCTGATATTTCTTGTTGGGTTCAGATTCATTCCTCTTCTGTTTCTTCGGAGACATACAGTCCGTTGACAAGTGTCTCACTTTGTTGCAATTGAAGCATGTGATTGTCTTTAACCATTCCTCTTTAGACTTTCCCCTTTCTTACTTGCTTCAGGTTTCTTATTTTCAAACTTTCTTTTCTTGCCAGAATTTCCTTTCTCCTTGTGTTCCAAGCATTCTGTTTGTCTATTTTCTCATAGAGGTAAGCCATTTCCACCATTTCCGCAAAAGGGAGCTTTACATCGGAGGTTACCCTGTTTTTGTACTTCCTCTAAAGACCATCAATAAACCTTACGTTCTTCTTTATTGGAACTTGAATCAACTGTGGACCGAAGCGGGAATGCTCATTGAATTTATTCAAATATTCTTTAATGGTCATATCCCCTTGTTTCAGATTGGAGAACTCATAATACAAGCGGGATATTGCTTCAGAAGGCATGAATTTTTCTTCAATGATTTCTTTGAAACAATCCGAAGTAAATTTACCTTTTGGATTTTCCATTGTAACTGTCTCCCACAAGATCAAAGCTTCGTCTATGAGTAACCAAGAGGTCAACTACCTTTTGTGCTCTTCGTTCAACCTTAAGCCTATGAAAATTTTCTCGCAAGAACACAACCATGCTTCTACCTCTAACACTGATTCTTTACCCAAGAATGGTTGACCTCCCAAATTTTTATATTTCGTTGCTAGAACATTCAAATCTAGTTCTAGTGGCACAACTGCCTCATTCGCTGCTCCTATGGAGTTTGGCTGTTGAACTTCAGTTGTAGTGTTACCCCTTCCTTTTGCTCTACCTCTTCTGCCTCTACCACTCATTTTCTACTATATCTGCATATAGCAAGAAAAGATTCAGGAAAACAAGAAAGATGTCATCAGGAAAATTTAAGAGCATAAAGACATGCATGAATATGAATAGAAACAAGTCTACCAGGTGTGTTATTTTGTTGTACTTATCCTAGAGTATTGCTAACCCTAACTCTAATGAGTAACTCATCCTAGATTATTATTGCTTCTATCTCTAATGTGTCCTTTAATATGTTATACTCCAAAACTAAGGTTAACCCTAAGCTCTAATACCAACTGTGATAGCCCATTCTCCTGACCCTCAAAAGAACAGATAGTCGTTTGAATATAACACATTAACATAACAGAAGTAGATAAAACATTACAATACATCACACTAATGTACATCAATTACAACGAAGGTTATATCAGAGTTTTACACATCACATAAGATCATGATAATTATACATAACAGTTTCAACAAGAAAATCTGTACACAACGGAAGTAACAGCATATTGACATAACAGAATCATAGAGAATCCAAAATAATATCCAAATCTTGCTCCAGCTCCAAGTCCAAAACCAGCTTCCATACACAACTCCAAAATGAACTAAGCTAATACCTAGATACTAGGCTACCAGTGTGGAAAATATGAGCACCCAAGTTTACAAGGGAAAAACAAACTACGAATCAGTTATGGGACTGGTATGAGAAACCTTACAATTATTATTAACTTATTTAAAAGTAAGGCACATCACAGGAGCACGCCGTATAACATGGCACGGTTTTTCTCCACATGAATTCCAGTGCACAAAATCACGTAATTCTTTTTGAAAAATGAAGCTATTATGAGTCTTAAGTCCCATCACACAATGCAACGCAAACCGAAGGATAGAGTTTTACCTTCTAATGGCCAAACATGCTTGATACGAGAAAATCATTTGATATTATTATTAGTGTATTAAGTGCGGAAATCGTTTTCAAAATTAAATGTATCAATCTTAGACAGCATAGTTCCCCATCCCATTATGTTCCTATATAAGTATACAACTGAAAATCGCAAAGCTTGTTTTGGAAGTTGGATTCCATCATGAACCAACGTAAAGGATCTTCCTTATCTGATTCGGATCATCCCTAGCAAGATTTCCAAGACTCACACGCATGTGGCCTTTGGAGCGACTAAGCCGGCCAGCACTAATGGGATGATTGGAATCTTTCCTGAACATAATGTCCCCCGGTCGTATTTGACCGTCGTCTTGGTCGTTGATTGACCATCATTCGAGGTGCCTCAATCCATCATCCACATAAGTAAATTACCTGGGCTACCATGGGTTCACTTTTCAGCTAGATGGGAACGAATGCCCTTATCTCAGCCATCCATCATCCTTTTTTTGGCTTATCCCAAGGTGTGAGGCCCTCGAGTCAACATCCACAAAGCTCTGCTTTTCAACAAAAGCTTTGATCTATCTACCAGCATCACTTTGTATGCCACATTTTCAATCCACATATATGATCAGTTTATATTAATAATATAACCTTTGAGCTCATACATCTCAAAGAAGGGTGTTAAGCTAAGAGAATAAATTATCTGCCACCACAGATATAATATCAATAGTAATTAATCGGCTATGTTATGAAATAAAATGTCAGACGCACATCCATTTACAAGTTCATTTCGGGTCTGAATGAAACCAAAGGCAACTTATTCCTTATCCAATTAAGGAGAGAGGTCCTTGCATATCCGGACAATCAACAAGTACATCCGGACTACTGCCACTTTAACCTTATAATAGGAGTGACCCAAGGCATCAGCAAGCAGTCCATTCAATGTGAAGATTCCCGGTCTTCCACCATCTTCAATGTTTTCAACTTTAATTCGTCATATGATTATTCGAAATTTGTTAAACCCGGTCTTTTCGAATAATTAGTGTCAAAACCATATCAAACAAAATCCTTATCGGATTATCAATCCAATAATTAAGTCTCCTTTAATTGCTAATCATCTTATAGGATTTGATCTTATACTTAAACTTGGTTAAGCTATTTGGCTTCCAAAAATCATCATTTAACCTTATAAAAAGCTTTACTAAGGGTTAGATTCGTTTTACGAATTAAAAATCCTTATTCCGATGCTTTTCTCAAAACCTGTTACAGAAACCTTTATAGAAAATAGTCAAATTCCACTTAACCCGTTTTATCATTCAAAACCATGTATAATTGTTTCAGACCTCTTTCAAATCATTTGTAAAATGATTTTTTTCTCTATTTTTATTTATATAAAAATAGTCCATATTCACAAATATCTATTTCAGGTCATTATAGGTCCTGGCGCTGTTTTTATTTAAATTTGATTTGAACATTTCTCAAAATCTAACCGTTGGATTTCAAAACAATTATTATCACTTGAAAGCTCTTTTCATCACGGTCCCAACGGTTCTTATTTCAGGAAAATTTGATGGTCGAATCTACTGTTATATCAATTTAAAGTTATAGGTCGAAGTTCACAAACTACCACTTTCTATTCTGACCACAATTCGACGTATACTATAAACTATGTCGAATAGCTCAGAAAATAGTTTATTTATTATATAAAAAATATAAAATAATTTTTAGCAACTATAGTTTCAATTTTCGACTTCAAAATCAATTATTTCAATATTTAAGTATATAGTATTATTTAAAACATTAAAAAAACAATAGTATAAGCTTCTGCTAATCTCCAATGGCGACTGCGATTTTTAAATCGCCTCTTTTCTTTCCAATCTTTCTCCCACCAATTCGCGACTGAACCTCCTCCTTTGTCTCTACATCGCCTTCCTCAATCCTAGATTTCATCATTGTGGTGTAGTATTGCTCGATTGACTTTCCAAAACCAGATCTGTAACCGCTTTCCTTTCCTTTTCACCGTTTATCCAGCTTTACCTCCTCTCTTGACCAAATCTACTCTCGCTTACATCTATCTTAAGATCCAGTTATACAGTGTTCTCCTTGGCCTGCAAGCAGACTTCCACACTTTTATTCGTGACTGCTATTCATCGGCTACCCTGCTGCTTTGGTTTATAGGTACACCTTATCTCCCGAAAATGAAGTCCACCTTGTGGTATGGATCAAACTTTTGTTGGTCGTGCTAGTGAGCTTTGGTATGCTCTATTCTTCTAGTGTGTGTAGGGTTGTCTCTAGTATACTGTGTTGGTTAGCTATATGTTCTGGTTTTTCTTATTGGTTGGGGAGATTCGACTTGTGTTGTTGTGCTTTAGTTTTTGTGTGTGGTGGAGTGGAGCTAAGTCAGTTCTGGTTGTGTTTTGTTTTGGTAGATCGTGTTTTTTTTCTTTGGTTGTAGATATGGAGTTCTTGGTTTAGCTCCCTAGATATTTGTTGGATGTGAGATTGTATGGAAATCATTTAGGTTGCAAGGGTATAGCCAGTTGGTGAGCTTTATATGTGACTGTGATGTGCCCTCTTCAGCATGAAAATGGTGCTTCTTTTCTTGAAGTTTGTGTTGCGTATGCCGCTTTAAGGTTCTCGAACCTTGGTGATTCCTGGACTGTTTTGTAGCTACCTTGTGACATTCTACTTCGTGTCCTTTGCTGGCTTCTGGTCGTGCAACGTGTGAAGATGCAAGGCTACTGCAAGTTACTTTGGAACTTGTTTCTCCTTCATGCCATGAACTTTTGTTCAATATCTGATTTTATGTTCTAGTGTACCTTGTATGTAATTTGGCTTGTAATTGTAGTTCGAAAATGTATTCAAATCCTGTGCTATAATGTATTTAGATTCAGTGGACGATCCACTTCAAAATCTTATGCAGCTAATAGATTAACACACTATCACCTGTACTTCCATGTATCATTACTTGTTATAATGATAGTGGCATGGTCCACGATAAAAACCTGGTTGACCTTGCCAAAAAAATATTGTTTAAATCATTAAAATATTATTATTTTTTAAACTTCATTATTTTGAGTCCAAATTCTCCTGACATTGGTTATAAAAATAAATAAGAATGTTTTGTAAAGGAAATCAATGTAAAACCTTTCCTAGATATCCTAACTGAACTTCTCTTTTACCTGTTACTATTCATTTTAAAATAAAACTTGAACAAGCCATAACTATATTAAAATTAATTCAAATCAATTCATTTCTTTTAAGAATATTCATAGTAATCTTATAAACTTTGTGTCCATCCAAAATCGGACATCAAATTCAAATTTTTATTTTCAACATATTAATGTATTAATAAAATATTCGTTAAAATATTCATTGTATCATTTTATTTGATGAAGACTTAACCAATTGACCAATAATCACCTCTATTGGTCATATTCAATCAGTGTATCACATAACAGTATATCAACCATCAAATAATATCCAATCCACACATTTAGTGGAATACACCATATAAGGCTTAACAATTAACACTTATATGAGTTTGTCAATCAACAGATTAACTGCAATATCAATCAACAAAGAATATATCTATAAATTATCATTCCAATACCAAATTAGGGTTCACATTAACATCCATTAATTAGTAACTATACTTTCTAATAACCATTCAAGGTCCAAACTATTTCCCACTCAATAATATTAGTTCTTAAGTGTCACATACCCAAGCAACTACACATATATCACTTAAAAATGATATTTTTATCTTACTAACCATCATTAAACATCATAATGAACTTGTATTACTAACCAATGGTCAACATATAACTCAGACTAATTAACTAACAACAATTAATAATAAATAAGCACTTTTTGAGTTACGGTTACTCACCGCGGGTTCCACTCCGTCAATCATTTAAGCGAAAGGTATCTGAATGTTCTAGACTGATTTCGGCATCCTCCCAACATCAAAAATTTTCTTGGAATTGAATTGGGCAGAGTTATGATGCGATGGGGTTTCTAAACTTACAGATAAGCAAACAGACACAAATTTGGTTGTTCGGAGCAAACAGGGCTGGGTTTCAGGGTTATTAGAGTTCGGCCTTAAGGCGAGGTCCACGTATGGGTTAGGCGGGGAATAATTGGGGCTATTTGGGGTTGGAATTGGATTGTAATGGGCCAAGGAGGTGGAGATTTAGGTGAATGTGGTCAAGGTTGTGGTGATTCATGGATTTAAGGGGGGAGAGCTTTGATTTTAGGGGGGGTTTGGAAGGAGGTGGGGCCACAGCAAGAGGGAGGGCTGTTTGTGGCGTTTGCTGGTGTAGATTGGAGCTTATGGAGGTACAAAAAGGGATGATGATGGAGCTTTGGTGGAGGAGGTGGCTTGGAGCGAGAAGAAGAGAAGAAGGAGAAAGCTTAAGGAAGAAGGAAGTGAAAAAATGAGAAAAAAGAGGCGAGCTTGGATTTTATAAGAGATGGGAGGGTGAAGATTGATGAGGTGTCATTGTGAGAAGGCGTAGGAGAAAGCATAAGTTGGGGGGAGGGGATTAGATGGATGACACATCACTAGTCTTTGAACTTGGATTAAGGGTAAAGGCTTGTTTTTGTTTTATCGCGCGTTTATCGCTCTTATGGTCAAATGGTAAATCCAATTGATACGAAAATTTGAATCCAAAAATATTTCATAGTTATGAATATAATGAAATAGTTCTTGTTGAATTCAGAGTCTGTTTGGCCATTGGTTTTATTATTATATTATGTTTTTACTTAATTTTGACTAGTTGACCTGATACGCGTTTATTTCCATACATTGACAGACTAACTCCAAAAATTATGAAATAAGAAAACTTATCATTTTTAAACATTCCGGATCTGATAAAATTGGTTTCATCGAATTATGATATCATTTGAAAAATGTTACTTTTTAAGCTATTGAAATAACTTTAAATTATATAATTTTTTAAATTGGCTATAAATCCTTCTAAAATTAATTAAAAATAAATTTAAACTGCTTTCAAAATTTCATGTCGTTATAGTATCTAACCAACTAATGTAAGGATCCAGAGCTACATCAATATTAACAACATCCACTTGGTCCATTGCTACAAGATCAGGTACAACTTGCTTCACTTTTGGAACTTGCACTCTAATAGGAGGACGAGACAGGGGAATCTTAACGAAAAGGGGATCGCTAGCCGCTGGCGGAAATGCATCAGAAGAATGACCAAATGACTTGTAGTTGGTGACTTACATTTATGCTTCACATCCATAAAAATCCTCACGCTTCCCAATACAGACTTTAATCTGAGAAGGAAGAGGCCTATCGGGCTTAACCATTATCAAATCTCTAGTAATGGTAAGATTCTTCCTAGAAACATTGTTGGCATCAAAGCATTTAAGCTCTCCAATGTGTAAAGCAAGCCAATTTATACCTAAAAGATACTAAAGGATCGAGGGTACGTAGGTGAATTGGGTCTAAACTGGGATAGATAAAACTTGCTTTTTAACCCTATCAACAGACGCACTCCATGTAGTAACAATGAACGTCTTACCTCCAATGATGGAAGGCGCCGCTTCAAGACTCTAAGTCGTTCCTTAGGAGATGGGAATTTGAAGTAATATAAGCCATCAACATAAGTTAGTCAAAAAGAGCACGAATGCGCCAAGAATTCTGACATGCACTAACAAGTTAAACGTTAACACCTTTGTAAGTTGATCCTTCATAAATCAGCCGCTTTATTATGAATCTCAGGAGGTAGAATAGAACCTAAGTTTGACTCAAAAATGTCAAAATTTATAGGGACATAATCACCAGCTACTTTAGGCAGTGCAGCGAAGAGGGAATTCCATTTTATGGGGAAAGTTTCTTTAGGAGGATTATCACAAACAATTGGCAGGCATTGTGGGGACTAACCAATATCCAAGACAAGGGCATTTCAAAACATCCAAACACTACTCATGGCCTCCCCAACATATGTAACTTCACCAGTCACAGCAGAAGGGGACGTAGAAAGGTTTTCATTGTTCACAACAGGTTTCCATAGATTGGCTTTTAAGAAGAAGTGGAAAACATAATTGCAAGCTTAAAACATATGAAGATGTGTAATGGTGCGAAGTAGGGAATTTACCGTATTGAGCACTGTTCAATAGCCTAAAATAAATAAATAAGAAATGACTTGTAATTATGTGTATCCATTGCTATGATTACCAAAAGCTATGACAATAGATGTTTGTATAGTTTTTAATAATCAATCAATTAGGAATAAATCTAACTTCCTAAATGATAAAGACAGAAATAAATAACAAATCAGTGAAGTTTGTATTGAACAGGCAATGCAACCTATTATAATAGATTATATAAGACAAGAATATAATATAATAGGTAGAATTGTCATGAGGGCAAGTAGGATTATAACATACATGATATAATTGAATGACAAGATGAAGAGTAAGACCTTATTGTAAATAGACTTAAACTACGAAAAATAAGAATAATAAGCGAAACTCACAATTATAGTTGCGATGATATTATAACATGAGGTTATAATTAAATGGAAAAGAGTAAAGTGCGCTTATTATAAATAAACTTATAATTGGGGAATTAAGTTTATTGAATATAACAATAAGTGGCCAATTAAGACTAATAAACAAATAACTTTAACGTAGAAGAAACAATTTAATATTTAAGTTTATTAGTAATGCCATAAGTAAATAAAGCACATAGTTGAAGATTAAACACAGGGTCTAATAATGTAATGACACTTGGACCAGTCCGTAATTTTTGGGATGAAGAGCTCAGTAGGGCAGATCATTGTGGGTGTTAAGAGACATGAGGGGAACACGTCCAGCTTAATCAACTGGACTAGAAGGAAGTACAGAACTTCTACGGGACGTGAGGATACTCCATGATGACCCTCTGTGGTAGGCCTAATGAACCTGTGCCCACAGAGGTATGGTCTGTACGGTTCCATCTGGTGGGTATGCCTTGGCTGCATCCTGGATGACAGGCATCCTAAAGACTGATAAGAGGATGATCTTAGGATTATTTGGTGGCTTCCTCAAGAGGGAGGCTTCGTGGTCAAGATCCAAAAAAGCATAATAAGACATAAGATGCCTCAAAGCATGTGCGGGAATGACTAGAGCTAAGCCAAGAGGCCAATGATCTTTTACTATCAGGTCATTGGATGAGGAAACACATGTTTGTTCAAATTGGATGGTAGGGCTGTCATTTAACTCTTTTGAATAGTCTTTCGTTAGAATGGGGGTAGGATGGAGTGTGTCCTTGGAGAACCACCAAAGAGGCAAACCTAAATTTGGGTATATGTACTGCAGGCCCAATGAGGTTGGCCTATATAGGCATGTGTACATCCCCCAACTCAGTTTCATGGAGAAACTCAGGGACTAAGGCCCCCTTATGGCGCAGCGATAGAGGCTTATTCGCTTTTGCAGCATACCCTAGTATGCTTTCGTGGCGTGACATTAGAAACTTGGTATGCCTTCGTAGCGTAGTTGAGTACGCTTTCGTAGCGTGGAGATGGAGGGCCAGTACATTTTCGTAGTATTGCGATGGGGTCCACTCGAGGAGAGTATCTTGGGAAGTACCACAATATTGTTTATATAGCTACATATGTATTATTTATTGGGTTAATCTACTAGGGAGTATATAGGTGCAATTTATGCCGAAAAAAAATCAAAAGTGAATTGTGAAATAAACCTGAATAACTTAAAAAATATAAACCAGTGATTGAACGGTATATATAGTGTTATTTCTGGAAAGTATAATTTATTCTTTCACTAGTTCTTTTGTTCTGATCCCCTCCTCATAACAAACCCGTAGGTTAGACAGGTGATTAAGATTCTGTAGCTAAGAGACTCTTGTGAGATAGTGTCATTATATTGGTGAGTACTTACTTACTATTATATTTTATTCCCTTCGGCTATGAGATTTCTATTATGAGCTCTGATATATTTATCTTTGAATTTATGCAATATACCAGATAAACCAGCTCAGCCTCGATAGATTTGGATTTTTGAAAAAAATTCAGTTGTCGAAATTCGGGTTGTTATATTTGGTTTCAGAGCTTAGGTTTAGGATTCCGATATAGATAGTGAGTGAGCATATTTGTATTTTAAAATATAAATATATTATGTATATACATATATCCATACAAGAACCCACTAATTAGGTGAACAACACATGAAGGAAGTTGAGATGTCAATTTTGAACACTTAGGAAACGAATATGGAAGTTCGAGGATTATAGACCGATGAGTGGCTAAGGTGGAAAGTGTACAAAATGTTTGAGAAAAAAAGAAGATTCCATGTGTTAATATTTAAAATTTTGTTATTTCATATTAGTAGATTAGCCGGTACAGAATTGTAAATTGAGAAAGATTTAGAAAAAGAAAAGTGGATTAGGAATTTATATATACACATTTGGCGCAAAAGTGGTGCTAGTCTTATTTTCATTTCATACATAGCTTGGTAGAAATTTATGTAAAGAAGAAATTTAGGATAAAGAAATGTAATTTCATGCAAAGAGTTTGGAAAATTCAAAAGTTTGAAACCACTTTGTACTTAGTCCCATGGTTAGAACTTTTAGAAAGAACTTGAAAAAAATGTAAATGTAGAAAAAGATTCCTAGAAAAGTTTTCAAGTTTCAAAAATTTAAAAGTTTACAATATTATTATTGATTTGCAATATTAAGAGTTGCATTAAAATGATTTTTGAGAAAATTGTGCAAACTTGTTTTCAAAAGTATTGAATGCGTAAGCAAGTTGTGTGGTTAAGCGGCATAAATGGTTAAGAGTAAGCGCAAATAAATGAATTGGCCTTATGAGGTGCATTGGTGACCTTGGGTAAAATAAAATATAAAAAATTTCAAGGATGGATTGTGACATACTTGAACTTGTTGGAATAAGAAGAATTATAAGATAAGTTTTTATTAGGGGTGGCAATTAGAACCGACCCGATGGACCCGGACCCGAGCCGTTGGGTCTCGGTTCTATGAAGGTCGGTTTTATCGGGTCTGAACTGTACATTTCAAAAATCTGGACCCGACCCGAGCTTCGGTTCGAGTCGGGTCGGTTTGGGTTCGAATAGATTATAACACTAAAAGTATGTGTATTTCATTGTATTTTGGTCGGTTCGTTCGGGTCAGGTCTATTCGGGTCGGGTTTGATCGGGTCTTAAATGTATTTTTCATCACCTAGACCCGACCCGAGACCCATCAGGTTCAGTTCAGGTTCGGGTCTTTTCGGGTTGGTTCGGTTCAGGTTTTCGGTTCTAATTGCCAGCCCTAGTTTTTATGAATCAATAAGCTTGTAAGTAAATATGTCTTATTAAAGTGGCAAGGAAACGTGCGATGAAAAGATGTACAAAATACAGGTGAGAGGATTCATAGAAACTTAATCTTATTTAATTAAAAATAATTTAGTGAGAAAGGATTCCATTAGTGCGCATGGACAGTTGGTAAAGGTTTGAGGAAATTTTGAAAAGATGTTTCAATAGTTACTGTTTAATAGAAGAAAATGGTAAATTTGAAACTTGCATGGTTCAAGGGAAGAGGATAATGAGGGAACACAAAAAGCAAGTTGAGATTTTTGTAAGTAAATTTACGACATGGTTAGTAATTAAAAGAAATCATTTTTAGCATCCTTTGAGGAAATAGGAAAGTTTTCTTTTAGTATAGATTTGCATTCCTATGTAGTGTTCTATTTTAGAAAAATTGAATAGTTTAGTGGGATATTTTCTTCCTAGATGTTTGTGGTGATCGCTAATTAAGAATAAAAAACATAGGATATTGTGAATAAAATGAAAATGAAGGTAAAAGATAAACAAATAAAAGAAAAACAAACAAAGACGATAACTGCAAAAATTAAGAAAAATAAAAGAAAATGAATTCTTACAAGTAAGTTTGGAAAATTGAAAAGAAAATTTTCTTATGTAAACTGTGTTTGGAATTGAAAAATAGAAATTTTTGTAAGATTAGCAATTAAAGTTTCCAAGTATGAGGATAAAGGTGTGTAAAAGGGGATGGAAAATATGTAATTTTCTATTTTCTGTCTCTTTCTAACGTAAGAAATCGAATTAAGAAAATTTGACTTTTCTGAAATTTGCAAATCTAAAGTTGGTTATTAGGATTTAGATCCAAAAATTGGATGAACTATTTTCTTACTTTGTAAGCATGTGGGAAAATTGGATGCAAAATTGTTCTTTATTTTCAAAATATTGCATTCATATAGAAATTGCCAGGATATTTTGGATGTGTGCATCATGTTTTCTAAAACTTTTCAAGGAAATTTGCATTCATATAGGCGGTGTCGCTTAGGCATTCATGTATTATTATGTCGTGTTACACTTTGCAAAAGTGCACAAATGGTTTCAAAAATTGGACGTACACATGATGGTTGAAAATTATGCAAGTAATTACATAATTCTATCTTTACCAAGTTTCGGGAACGAAATTTCATAAGGAGGGGAGAATGTAACACCCCTCATTTTTAATTAAATAGTATAATAAAATTTGTTTAATTTTCTGAATTTGGTACGGAGCTAGCGTCATTGCGTCCGTGGCAATTTTCTGATCAATTTAGATTAATGGTTTGCAGAAAACTGATTCGAAACAAAGAAGATATTATTAAATGAAGTTTTAGAACAAATACGAAAAATAAGAAATAAGAGAAACACACATAAGTACAATAATATTCAATGTTCTCATTTTGTGAACAAAAGAAGTGTTAGGTGGAGTGATTAGGCACTTGCCTCCTAAGTTGCGGCGCGTAGGTTCAAATCCCACCAACGTCATGTTTTTGAATTTTAAGAAGGCAAACCAAAAAGATGCATGTTCTAAGCAATAAATATATGTATATGTTCGTATAAGGTATATATAGTTGGGTGTGCAAGTGTGTATATATATATATATGCATGTATGTTATATATATATATATGTGTGTGTGTGTGTGTGTGTGTGTGTGTGTATATGAAATTCAAAAGTAACATGCAATTAATCAGAAGAAGTAAGAAACAAATGTAGCGGTAACGTTGTTTGAATTTTGAAAATAAACGAAGTTGTGCGTAAATATAAATGCATGGATTCAGAATTAAAATTTAAAGCGTAAACTTAAAACGGAATCTAATAAATGTGGAATGAACGAAAATGTGCAAGAAAATAGCAGCATTTGAAATTTGAACATATATTGAAATGGAAAGAATCAATGAAATAATAACGTTGATAATAATGTTTGTTACTCAACTATTAACGAATTAAAGTTTGTGAAATTATGCATGAATATGTACGCATAAGTTTTAATTTAAAAATATAAAACGTGCATTATAAATGGAAGTAAATTAATATAGGGGAGAATAACAGGCAAGAAAAGTAACAGTGAGTGTAACATTAAACAACAAATAAAGAGGAGCGAAATTAACGTTCACGACCCAGTAAATGGGTCGACCCATGCTATAAGTTGGTCGACCGGGGGGTCGATCCATCTTAGGACTGGGCCGACCTAGGGCTGACCCACCTAGATGTAACAACCCGCAAATTCTGAACCAATTAAAATTTTTATTTTAGAAAATTTTAATGAATTTTGAGAATATGAAATGATTAATGGTTAAAAATTATTTTAATTGAAGTTAAAAACGAATATAATTTAATTTAATTATAAAAGGAGTTAGAAATACCGCGGTAGTTTGAAATTTAAATTTTAAACTTTAACTAAATGTACAGGATTCAAAATAAATCAGAATTGGGTGAAACAAGAAATATTTAAATCTGTTTAATCATATCTTTCTAACGAATCTAAAAATCGAAATTTCATTTTAAAAATCAAAAGTTATGTCCAGTTCAAAATTTAGAAAAGTCGCTGTAGAATTTATATATTTTTTAATATAATATATTGGCCTTAAAAATAGTCATTTTTCAAACGACCTCCGTTTTCGACGAAACAACTTTTGTTGGAACCGGAATGTCAAATTATTGCTAGATTTCAATTTTCAGAATTTTTCGAATTAATATGTGAGCGTGGCAAAAGAAAATGTGTTTTGACTGTTTTAGTTAAATTTAATCGACCTCGAAAAAGGCCATTTTTCAAACAGTCTCAGAATTCGATGAAATTAGTCTTGTTAGAACCGTATCGTCAATACGAAGCCAGAAATATTTTTTTTGGAATTTTCGGAGTCCGTATGTGGCCTCGGCGTATTTAAATGTACGGTCAATGTTTAATTAATTAATTTTTAATGAAATTTAAATAAAATCTCAGCAGATTTCGATATTGGGCCCCAAGACCTATCCCATTGCGTTCAGAAGGTGTCAATACCTTAAGAATGACAATAAGCAGGCCCAATTCGGAGAAAGTCCAGATTTTCACCTTTAAAACACGTAAAACAAGAGTAAGTATTAAAATAATAATAAAATTTTGGAAAACCCTAACCCTAATCATGGCCAACCGCCGCCCTTATTTTTGATGGCTGGAAATGTCACAAACTTCAATCGTTAACAACTTTTGATCCGCTTAACGAAAATTGACAAACTTGGTACCAAATCGAAGCTCTTGGAGAGATCTACAGATCCATACGGTTAAGATCGAGTTTTAGTTCACGGATTTCGCGAATTCTGGTGAGGAATCCGCCGACTTTGACCTCGATTTTAGGGAGGTGGGACCCGCGAGTTGGATGGGGTTTCAGCCGATGGTGGAGCTCGGCTAGGGCGTTGGTGCGGTGGAGTTTGATCGTCGGTCATGGCTTCGGGTAGGCGTGCACAGGGGTGGTCAACGGTGGAAGCATGGGTTCCTCGATATGAAGAACGATGGGTTTAACCTATACGTGGAAGAAGGGTGTGATATTATTTTATTATTTAATTAAATTTTCTAATGTTTGAAATTCAGTATCTTTTTCATACGAGGTCCGTTTTTCGAACCGTAAGTTGCGTTGGACTCATCTTTCCGAGATCTTCGCGA
Organism: Allium sativum; assembly: GCA_030737875.1. NCBI lineage: Eukaryota > Viridiplantae > Streptophyta > Magnoliopsida > Asparagales > Amaryllidaceae > Allium > Allium sativum. The sequence goes on along the minus strand of CM060926.1, from coordinate 4,929,665 downwards.
TGGCGCAGACCAGAGCTGAAACGAAGACAGTTGAACTTCAGCCAAAAATCAATGTGAGAACTCTAATTTTTATTATTTAATTAATTATTAATTATTTTTCTCGCTTTAAAATGATTGTATTGTGATATTAGTTCAGATCTGAAATGTTCTGTGTTGTATAAATTGTTGATTGTCTTGTTGTGTGTTCTGTTGCCCATGGTTGAAATTTCATATATTGTTGAATTTTATTTGCGAATGGATCTAGTTGTTCTAATTTATTTTATATTGTTAAAATATTGTTTTTATCTGAAAATAAACAACAGAAATTGATCGGCAAATAAAATCTTATTTTTTTTGTTTATATAACAATAGAATCTGAACAACAAATAAAATATATTTTTATTTGTTTACTTTACAACAGGATTTGGCTAACAAATAAAATTTTACTTTTATTTGTTTACATTAAGAACAAGATTTGTGAATTACAGTAAAAAAATTCATTTTACTGTCACCTTAAGCATATGATGTTTTAGAATTAGAATAGCGATAAAATATTAAATTTTATTGTTGATATTAAAAACACATTTGTAAAACAAAACTTTATTTACATTGTATTTGTAAATTAAAGGTAATATTGGGAAAAACACATAAGCATTTACATTTTACTTGTAAATAATAAATACACATTTAAGAGTGGTAGTTTTAGTTCACATTTTTATATATATGTAAGAACTTATTTTTGTGTTAATTTATTTTTAAATAAAAGATCATATTTTTATTGCCAATTTGTACAATAAGGAAAATGGTATTAAAGGTTCATGCTTTTATTGTCGATTTATTGCGATAAAAGAAATAGACCGTTAAGACTGCACTTTTATTTAGAATTTGTTTATTATAAAAAGATTGAACTTTAAGGACTATCTTTTATTGACAAATTGTTACAATAGAAGATTTAACATTTTTCTTGGAATTTGTTCAATGAAGGACAGGACATTGAAATTACGTTTTTATGTAATACCATTTTATGAGAAGATTATGTTTATATTTTATTTTGTTCATTAGAATAAATTGACATGTTAGTTATAAAAATGTTCCTTAGGATAAATTGACATTTTTATAAGATGTATATTAGAAATGAAACGGGCATTGTAGTATAAGATGTAGCGGTAGAGAAAATTAACATTTTCATTAGAAATGTACATGAGAATAAAAAAAATTGTTTATAAAATGTTACATTGAGGGAAAAAATAACATTTGTTTATAAAATGTGGTATCAGGATTAAAATAACATTTTTGTTAACAAATGTTATCTTCGGAATAAATACATTGAGTGAAAAGTTATATGTTATTTACATTTTAGATGTAAATAAAAGAATACATTAAAGAGTTACCTTTTTATTTACAATTTAATTGCAAATAAAAGATTTCATTTCTATTTTAAATCATTTTCAAAGTTTAGAATTGGAACAAAGAATTTCATTTTAATTTTTCAATTAGTTGAAATGAAATAGTGTTGGAATTTAAGAGGGACACTTTTGTTGTCATTTTATACAAAATAAAAATATAGATTAAAAAAAAGGGTAATACTTTTGTTGTTACATTATATTCAATAAAATGGATAGATTTGTAAAAACCACATTTTTATAGTCGTTTTACATTCAGTGAAAAATGGCATTTTCAGTTGCATTTCTTAATGCAAATAGAACAAGGATTACAGAGTTTTATGTTTTTACATTTAAATGTAAATAAATACTTAGGATAAAAAGTTATATTTTTCTTTACATTCTAAATGTAAATAAAAGAATAGATAAAAGGGGCAACATTTTTATTGTCATTATATTTACAATGAAAGTGAAGATAAAAAGGGTATCATTTTATTGTCATTTTCTATGCAATAAAAAGATAGATTTAAATATATATATTTTTTATTGGTATTTTGAATACAATAGAAGAGTGCAAATAGAAAGATGTCATTTTTATTGTCATTCAAATGAAATGGAAAAAGAAGAAGTAAAGGCATTATTTTTATTGACATTTAGTATGCAATAAAAATAAAAGAGTTGAAATATTGTATTTATTCATTTTGTTAAACTAGAATTGTTGACAAAATGAAAATGACCTCTTTTAAATCATTTTGTTGAAATAGAATTGTCAACAAAATGTATATATCAGTTTTATACCTTTTTGTTGAGATGGAGTTTACATGCAAATATGATAACCAATTTTATGTGCATAACGTATATTGAAAATTTATATGAAAAGGTAATAATCATTTTTATTCGTATAATGAACAGTAGGATAAGTTTGCAATAATAATAATCATTTTTAATTGCATATCATACGATTGAATTTATAGGCAAATATATTATAAAAAAAACCATTTTATTTGCAAACTTACATTAGAATTGATATTCTAATTGTAAGGCCATATTACTAGTCAAAACATACATTAGAAATGTATAGAGAAATTAGTCGAGAAAAATATATATTTGTTAGCCTGCTTTGTGACCAGGCTACCCAAAGCAAAGATCATGTTGACACACCTCTGGGTAAATGCTGTCTCATATGGAATCTCTGGATAACATCGCTCTCCGGCATTGGAAGCATCATCAGAAGACACAAGGCAGTTAGGTCAAAATCACAACATCAGTATAAACTGGCCCGAATCCCCTATCAAATGACCTCATTTGGATCTATTCACCTCATATACTCGTAGCCCTTTGAATTAGCTTCAGTTTGAGCTTTGGTTTGGCTCAATCGGACTTACGGTTTGAAAGTTACGCCCATTTCCGTGAACGGGTGTAAGCTGGCATATGACCGCGATCTGATCCGCCCTTGCCTACGCGATCCGATCCGCCCTTGCCTACGCGATCCGATCCGCCCTTGCCTATGCGATCCGATCCGACCTTTCCTACGCGATCCGACCCATGACCGCGATCCGACCCATGACCGCGATCCGACTCATGACCGCGATCCGACCTATGACCGCGATCCGACCTTCGGACCTGTTCAAACGCGGCTTGTTTTGACCTATTCTCAAGGCTACTGGCTCTCCTATTTTTCTGGATCGCCTGCCACGTACCCCATCACGAACCAGTCCTCACAGGAGCTTTCCTACAACTATAAATACACCTTCAGAGGGCATTTTCAAGGGACTTTTGGCATCTCCTCATCCATGGCTGCCATGGCCAACACTTCTCCATGAATAACCCCTATCTTCCTCAATAAATTCAATGGATTCGGAGAGAATTATTCATTGAATTCAAGTGATTGAAAGACAATATTCATTGTAATTGTAATCTATGAGTGAAATGAGAAAATATGAAGTGGACGTAGGCTCGTTAACGCCGAACCACTATAAAAATCTCGTTGTCTTGCTTTTTTCTCTATTTATAGTTATTTCTTCATATCCTAAGCTCAAAATACGACGATTTGGGTGTTAGGACCATTTTTTGGTCTAACATTTTGGTGCTTTCACTGAGAAACGAATGAGGATTATAAAGAAAATACGCAGGAGCAGGTTAGAGCAGGTGGCCGGTTCTCGGTTCGCGGTTCGCGGATCGCAGGGGCCATCACGATCCGATTCGCGGTTCGCGGAACGACCTCCACGAACGGAGCCCAAAGAGCCATCACGATCCGATTCGCGGTTCGCGGAACGACCACGAACGGAGCCCAAAGAGCCATCATGATCCGATTCGCAGATCGCGAAACGACCTCCACGACCCGGGCCCAGAGTGACCTTCACGACCCGACCTGGTGTAGGATCCGCGATCCGATCCGAAGGCGTTGATTAATTGACGATCCGAGCCACGAACCAGACGACAGTAGCGAACCGCGACCCAGAAAAGTGGTGACGAACAAGGGTCGCGATCCGACCCAAAAAAGTGACATTTTTTGGAAAAAATGTAATTTTCAGATCATTTCAAAAATTACACTGACGGCCGGACCCGCTGCGCCCGGACCCGCTGACGGCCTCGCCTTCGGCTCGGAGCACGGCTCACCTTCGGCTCGGAGTACATTCTGACCCACAATTATCACAAATGCTTATCGACCAAGATTCGGTAGGTATTCTGTAACAACCCGAAAATCTGGGCCAGTTTAAAATTTTTATTTTGGCAATTTTGGCGAAGTAGAATATTTAAAATGAATTATTTTAAATAATATCGACGAGAAAATTTATTTTGAATATAATTCGAACGTATATATTATACGCGTCGTCGTTAGAATATAAATATTTATATATAATTATAAATAGAATTGAAAATGGCGCGGTAGTTCGATAATTCGATTTCAAACTTCAATTGAATGTACCGGGTGCAAAACAATCCGGATTTTAGTGAAACCAAAAATAATGGAATCTAATAGTGAATATCTTTCCAACGAAGATGACGAAGATGCGATAGCGATGAAGATTTCTATCAATGAAGAGCCGTGGAGCTAGGATAGCTATCTGTGAGAATTTCTCACCTTTCAATTTCTTTTCTAGTTTTATATATATACTAGGATGCAGACGGTGCTTAGTAGCACCCGACACAACCGTCCACAGACCATGGACTTGTTTGTTTGGTTGCATAGATTAGAGATTGTTTGATTGAAATTGAATTGTGTGGTGAAATGAATTGATTTGATGATGTGTGAATGGCGTGGGCCTTCACTAGACCGGGGATAAGGCTAGGCCTCGTCCCGTTTCTAGTATCGTGCCGTTATGCCGCCGAAATTTTCTAAAATAAGTTAGAAAAATAAAAATATCATTTTATTTAAAAGAATGAACTGAATAGAAATTCATATGTTGGAATAAAATGTTTTATCGTTAAAAATATAATTTTTAACGTGAATGTGAATAAATAAATATTCATTTACAAGCCGGACGGTTTGTTTATGTGCACCTATTTGAAGGACATTGATTGGGTCGATAAATTTTACACATCGCCCAACAGCACAAATAAAATATGTGTTTGATTGTTTGAAACCCCACACGGGTGTTAGGATGAAATATGCAGTTCACTCATCCTGATTGATTAAATATGTCGATCGATTGATTGACAGGCTGTTATAAGCGTTAGATATCTATATTTGATGCTTATACAGTGTAGTGCACTTTGGTTGATGGTTGATTATTTTTCAATGCTATTATATACATGTGTTGTATGAAAATCCATATAATTAACATTATATGGTAATTGATTGGGCCTCATTCCAATTTGAAAAATAAAGAATATTATAAAATAACGGTTCATGTGTTGACAGTACTCATCCTTTGAGATTGGTCATGTGTTGAACAAAATATTTTGATAATAACAACTATTTTGAAAAAGAAATATTTGAAATAGAATATTTGAAAATAGAAATTTATGAAGCCGTATTGATTAGTTTGACGCCATTTTGACGTGAACGATATTTATAACGATTGAAAACGATTTCGAAATGAATTGAATTGAAAACGATTTCGAAATGAATTGAATTGAAAACGATTTCGAAATGAATTGAATTGAAAACGATTTCGAAATGAATTGAATTGAAAACGATTTCGAAATGAATTGAATTGAAAACGATTTCGAAATGAATTGAATTGAAAACGATTTCGAAATGAATTGAATTGAAAACGATTTCGAAATGAATTGAATTGAAAACGATTTCGAAATGAATTGAATTGTCTTCGGAATATTTCGATGTTGGAATCGAAAGTGAATTGAAATGAATTCAAGGTGAATTGAAATTTGAATTGAATAGAAATGAATTCAAGGTGAATTGAAATTTGAATTGAATAGAAATGAATTTTAAGACGAATTTATAAAGAAGAATTCAATTTTGATTTGAATTGAAAAGAAAGTTGAAATAGCTTTTGAAACGATTTTAAAACTATTTATATAATTCGTTTTAAATAGAAATCGACGAAATATATATTATATATATTATATATATAATATAATGGCCTGAATAGAACGCGCCGCGCCGCGGCAGTTCGTGAATTTCGACCATTTATTTCAAACGGACATTACGGGAGATCCGACCGTCGGATTCTCCTAAAACCGGAACCGTTGGGTTCGTATCGAAAAGAGCTTTCTAATGAATTTTAGAAATTCGAAATCTAACGGTTGGATTTGGAATTATGTCCAAATCAAATTTGAAAAAGGTCGCTGTAAGTGCAGTTCGATGGCCGTTGATGGAAATCGACTGTACGGGCCTTGATAAAATTATTAAAAATAGTAATAATTTGTGTAAAATCATAAGAAATGATTTGTGAAGATTTGGGACGAAAAACTTCATGTTTGAAAAGATAAGAATAGATTTTTATCGAAATGAACTGGTTTTGAACTAGAATTATAATTCTATTTATTTTTAAATAAATAAATTGAATTTAAAAAGGGTTTTAAAAATAACCAGAATATCCAATGATTGCATTGGAGTGGATTTGAATCGAAATTGTCTTCGGAATATTTCGATGTTGGAATTCGTGATTATACTGATGTTGTTATGGAAATTTGAAAGATATATATTTATATCGTTATTTCCAATACGACATTTGTTAATCGTAGAATTTGATATTGAATATAAGCCGATATATTTTCTATTCAGAGCCTTATATTGAATATCAAATGTGATTTGGGTTTGTCGTGAATGGTGTCTTCACTAACACTGTTCTTGAACCCAGTTGAGAAAAGATTAAATCTTTTTATTTAGATTTAATGAAGTGTACCAATTAAATAATATTTAATTGGAATTGAATTGATATTGATTTTTGGGTTTATCGTGAACAGTGTTTTAAATAACACTTTTTCTTTAACCCGATAATTAATGAATGTGATTTTGGGTTTATCATGAACCGTGTTTTAAATGACACTGATTCTTTAACCCAGTTAACGATTAAAACTAAGTGGAGTTTTAATGAATCTTTAATTAGATTGAAATAATCGAGAATGGAGTATCACCAGTTTTGCTCCAGGCGACAGTTAAATCTTTAATTAGATTTGAACGGGAAATGGTAATTGAATTTACCGATAACACTATGGTGTTAGATATGAAGTATTACCAGTTTTACTTCATGGGATAAATAGGTTGGGATTGGGAAATTAAACAAATGACTACTTCGGTAAGTTTCGTTAATCCCGGCTAGTTGAATCGAAATTCAAAAGAAGAGAATAAAGAATAAATTCAAGAATTTATCTTTGATAAAATTAATGGGAACCTTTCCCTATGAATGTGAAATTTAGAAACTAACTGTCGGTTAGCTAAGCAGAATGGTTTTCTGGATATTGATCTGATGTTGGTTTCGGCCTTCAGGGTTAATATTTGGGGAATTATTCTCTTGATTAATTTACGGTTAGTGACTGATGAATTGGAATGAGGCGTATGTTGTGTTTGTGTAACACTTATTTAAAATATACGCGAGTTATTCGGAAAGACCGGGTTTATCCCATTCTGAATAACTGATATGACGATAAGTCGAAGATGAAGACGATGGTCGAAGACCGGAGGTCTTCACGTCGTTTGGGTGATAACTGATGATCTTGATTGGGCTGTACACCCAAGAAGATGGAAACAGTTAGTGATCGTCCAGACGTACTTGGAGATCGATGGATATGCGGGGTACTAGGTGCCTCCGGTTTCGTTCAGCCCCAGAACGGACTTGTAAATGGACTGTGTGTCTGACATTGGATTTTAGTCTGTGTGATTGATCTCTATTAAATATATATCTGTTTGGCGGCGAAGAATTTATTCTCTTGCTTAACGCCCTTCTCTGAGACGTACGAGCTCAGGGGTTATATATTGATGGATATCAAACGCATGGAGTGAATTGCCTGTGTGGCATGCCTAAGTGGCAATTGATCGAGGCTTCTGTTGAAAAGCAAAGTCTTGTGGTGATGATCAAAGCACGGCCTTTGTGGCGTAGCTTTGTGTAACGTTTACTTCGCGAGTTTCACACCCGGTATGAACCAAAAACGGGAGACGGACCTCAGGGAGGGCATGCGTTTCCTTCTAGCTAAAAAGTGGCGTCAGTGGTTTTACACGCCCTGACGAGTTTGACTTATGTGGTTGTTGCTATTGCGAGGCGCCTCGGTTTGATCGGACGATCCGGGTCCGATGGAGTCATTTAGTTGGCTCACCTACGCCCCAAAGGGCGGGGAAACGCAGTGTTCAGACATTTTAATCCACATCGGTGGACCGGCCCTGTCGCTCCAAGGGACGATGCGTTCTGTTCCTGAGACACGGGCTAGAGCGTCTCGAATCGGTTGAGGACTATCTTTTGCCTCGGTTCATAGATGGAAATCCAATTTCCAAATACGTGACATTTGCGGTTTTATTTGTAAACCTATATATGGCGACATGATATATGGTACCCATGCCACCTATGATTGATACTTATGATTTGAAGTTGTTTTATACACTATGCACTTATAATAGTATCAAATGATTTGTTTTAAACGTATAAAGCATTCTTTGGCTGTTATAAGGGAAAACCCTATCCCCTGGCTTGCGTTGCATTGTGTGATAGGACCTGAGTCTTATAACAGCTTCATTTTTCTTTATTTAGCATTGCGCTGTTTGTTTTATGCACTGGTATTCTTGGGAGGAAACCCGTTCCGTGTTATACGGCGTGGTCCCTTGATTTACCAAACTTTAAAAATAAAGATTAACTGTTTTAGTTCTCACACCAGTCCCATGACTGACCTGGAGTTTATTGTTTTAACCTAAACTCTGGGTGCCCTTATTTTGACACGGGCAGCTAGTAGTTTTGGTTTTGCAGATTTATATTCACAGGATCCTGGTTTACAGCTGGAATGATATCCGGAAAGCTTTGTATCCGTATATCTCTTCTAGTTGTGTATTTTATTATTTTCCGCTGCGATGTATTTAAATGTAATTTAAATCTCTGATATTTCTGTGTAATATTCATTTATACTCTGTATATCCTTGTAATCTGATGCGTTGTTATAATAAGCAATGAAATGTTCTTCTGTATGTGTTCTGCTGTGGCTTGTTCTCGAACTATCCGACGCTTTCCTTTACGGGGAAGTTGCGGGTTTTCACATATTCTGAGGATTCTTTCCAGAAGCCATGACCTCTATCTACCAATGTTATTGAATGTGAGGAGTTGTTGAAAAGATTCGACACGCTGGCTATGGCAGTATACAAAATAATGATGGTCTCATAACAACCTCCTCTTCCAGAGCTCCAATGGTGTGCATATTTCCCAAATGCAACTGATGATGCTCCTGAGCGAATAGTGATCACCTAGTTTACGTGACTTAAACCTGTCCTACAGGCGAAATCCCAGATGACATTGACATAGAGCAATCCGGATACTATTCTGAGGATGACTCAAAAGATCCCAATGACCATGATTCTCAATAATGGGATACCCGACGGCAAGTAAGGACCCTAGCACTACAAAGTTACCCTTCGCTTGAATGGCATGGTGAAAAACGGATGTCCTACGATTCACCTATTTGCCGTCAACCGCATCGAGATAGATTGATTTCCACGTGTCCAAGGGTTAGATCGATGTACTTTGGTCCCCAGAGTTAGGAACCAATTGAACCTTCGCAGGCCGTGATTGGATATATGGATCATTGCTGGGATGATAATAACTTGACTGCTCACCAGCCACCTTATGACATTGGTCAAGAAATGAGAACTTGAGATCAATGCAAATATGAATCAACCATTAGCTCTCCACTTCATACAACAGTTGTGATAGGATATACGAACCTTACTTGAAGCCTTGCAAGCCATGCTATTGCATTCAAGCTTATCTGATCGTGGTCTCAACCAACCAGGTCTAGCGGAATTCAGAGCTTACATAGCATATGGGTGTTAACCGTTAAATATCCCTACTAAAGACGGAGTGAGACTGGTCTATGGTGACCAAGTTATTGGAGAAGCCAACTGATTAGGAAGGATGGAATATGCTACGCAACAGAGATTGCGTGAAACCCAAAGACGCTTCCCCTCCAGATGAAATGGAGTGTGAAGGAGGTGTCAATATTGCGAATGATGGGAGCATCGCAAAAGGAATTGCCAAACGACCTGCCCGAAGACATAGATTCCAGAGAGGATGGTGATTCGGGATGAAGAAGGCTGACATCTAATAACGCAACTGCACGTGTTCCGACTGGTGACGCCGACCTGACTAAGGTCTTCACATCGGATCTCCTTTAGACCTCTTCCGAACGAGAGAACTTATATGCTTTCTATAGGCGAGCCTGGATGTGTTCGTTTGGACCAGTGCTAATATTTGCGGGATTTTATCCCAAATTATGAGTCATTTCTTGAGTATAAAACTGAACTGTGCTCCTGTCAAGCAAATAAGACGTATGCAGTAAGTTCACTATCGCGGGATTTTATATGGAGTTGCCATTTGAAATGAAAGATGAAATCAAGCACTTGGAAGTTGTATACAGACGGTGCAAGAAATGATCGGCAATCCAGCGCCGAAGTTTTGTAGATAACCCCCGAAGGACGACTCGAAAGGAATTCCAATCGAAGAAACCACAACTCGCAGCTTACCTAGAATGGGCAAAAGAGTTATTGGATGGATTGGAACGTTACAACATACCTCATATTTCATACACAAAAGATCTAAAGTCGAATCATCTGGTCGAATAAGAAAGTTCCGATAATCCAGAAAAGATAGAGAAGATCCCCATCAAGACACTATGAAATACAACCATTGATAAAATGGAAGTTGATCCGACGTTGGAGACCAAACCCGGAAGAGAGTCATGGTTAACTCCATGATAAACTTCCTACAGCACAAAATGCATCTAACAAGGTGAAGTGAAAGGCGTGCAATCGTTCTTTATGCCTCGAGGTATGACATGCAATTCGACATTGCCTATTTCTCTTGGAAGGTTGTCCCAAAACAAACACCAACGAATGCAATTGCCAAATTCACCGCCCTAAATGATTCGACCAAATCACCAGTCAGCCACCCATTAGATGGGAGATGTACATGAATGAAACTTCTGGCCAACGGCGTTCTGAAGTTATAAAGTGAAGACTCATACTTCCACTCTTTTCATCGATTATCTGCCAAGTGACTCACTCCCCTAAGGCTGGGGGCAACTACAGATTTGAGCATAAATTGCTCGAGATTACATCATCTAATTCGGAGCTGATACATCAAGAATTTGCCTGGCCAATTGACTTAGTCTTGCCTGAAAGTTAGCGAGTTGAAGATCTAGAATGCTTACGCATGAATGCTGGTTGATTGTCGGCGCACCAACCCTTGTCCCCGATATGGGATCGAGGGTATATCAGCAAATTTATGTGATATGATTATCCCACCAGCAGTAATATCCTATTTCCTAGCATGGAAAGTGCAAAAATTTCTATAAGCATGAATCCATTGTTCTCATTTACAACCTAACACCAATGCAAAGATGTGCTACCATTAGCAATCCAGTCATGACTTCCTGACACTCTATCCTTACCCTCAGCACGGGGGAAAAAAGGCGATTTGAAGGAGATGCGACCTCATCACTCGCTTATAGTACCTACCTAGCCGCCTTTTCCATCTCAAGACCCCGATCAAGCCCTTTATTGACAGAGATAGGGCGAAGCAAAATGGACCTGCAATGAATATGCAACGCCATTTTTCACTCAGAATGATACTCATTCCTTTAACAGGATTATTCTATAACCATGACTCCTATATTTGCATGATTTATGAGTTATTGATGTAATTAACTCAGATGAATTAATATGTGGATGGTGTAGGTATCCAGGATTTGCTACCGATCAAACTTGTAACACCTGCATATAGAGCCATAGAGCAATACTATAACGAGCTCGACTGAACTGCTCATTTACAAAGCCATGCTCTTCGTCTAAAGAATGCTGTATAGCTCAAGGTGGATCCGGGATGACCATCCAATCCTTGGCTCACACGTGGCAGACCACAAGACAATTGAACATAAATCATTGAGTTACAAAGTCATAGTCCGACTCCAGATGGATGCGGTGTGACCGCCTACATGGCTCGATCCTATGCTCGACGCCACCAAATTACATGAATTCAAATAAAGGAGGCAACACTGCCTCTTAATTTGCTTACTTTTCAATCATAAAATTTGCTTTCACATGCTTTCCGAGTTACTGACGTGACTAATTCGTGCGGTGTGAATAATGCAGGTACCCGAAGTCTGGTGCCAACCATTCCTCCCGTAGACTGTTCGGAGGAACTCAAAGCCTTAGCAAATGCTCCAACTGCTTGTCCGACTGGTTTTAATCCTCGGAGCTTGGATTAAAATGTAAACCTAGGACGAGTTTAATGAGCGTGCATGATTGCAGACCGCTTGATCCGTGACTCTAACTCTCCATAGCTGAGAGAGTATAAAGGACGCAAAGATGACGTCCACAAGGCATGGCGGTGTACCATGATCGGAGCCGCCTGAGCAAAAGTCTAACCTTGGCGACCGCCAGGAGAATATAAAAGCGTCCATGATTTGGCGCTGAGAAAGGACTCTTACCCCGCTGAAGGATCGGGGAGCGATGGAACAGCTGAGTCCCAACTCTAACTCTCCAGAGTCGAGAGAGAGTATAAAAGTGTCTGTGATTTAGCGCTGAGAACTTCTGCTCCGCTGAAGGATCATTGAGCAGATCATGAACCGAGCTCAAACTCTAACCCGCTGAAGGATCGGGAGAGTATAAAAACGCTAGAGATTCAGCGCCCCAGCAACTCTAACCCGCTGAACGATCGGGAGAGTATAAAAGCGCTAGAGACTTAGCGCCTCGGGAAAATTCCTCCCCCGTTAAAGGATCGGGGGGGGGGGGCAGGATGGAAGCTGATCCCAAATCCTCCATGTCCCGACATGGGGGCAACACAGTCATGGTCCTAATCAATCCTCAACAAGACCTGGCCAGGCACTAAGTTAATGATTGATTGGGGGCATGCCTATACATACATACTACTTTACTGCACTTTCACTTATAAGTTGCACTGATAACTTATAATGTTTCATGACTTGTTTGCTTATTTGCGTTTCAAATGTTTAAATGCATAACTAATTATGGAATGCTCGCAGGTACAGGATAATGCGAAAGGACTCTCACCCCGCTGAAGGATCGGGGAGCGACTGAACAGCTGAGTCTGAACTCTAACCTTGGCGAACGCCAGGAGAGTATAAAAGCGTCTCCGATTGAGCGCTGAAAAAGAACTCTTACCCCGCTGAAGGATCGGGGAGCGACAGAACAACTGAATTCGAACTCTAACCTTGGCGACCGCAAGGAGAGTATAAAAGCGTCTATGATTAAGCGCTGAGAAAGGTGCTGGAGACTCAGCACCCCCCATAATTTCTGCTCTGCTGAAGGATTATGAGAGTATAAATGCATGACGACATATGCCACTCAAGGGATCCTATCCCGTCACACGACTGGGACCAAGAATGAAAATGGAGCTCGAACCACTCGTTTCCGGGAACGGGGGGCAGCACACGAACACAGCAGTACAAAAAGAAGTGGAATTTCATTCACTAAGTACAGGCTCACAAAACAAAGCTGGACAAAATGCGAGATCTGAACTCGTACAACAACAGCAGACCAGTAGGGAATAACTAAAGGGTCGCGTCCAGAAGGATGACGTAGGCGTATAATTCTAAGCTGCCTGTGCGACTCACGACGACGACAGAAAAAGAAGCCTGGATAGTGAATTGTTCAGCGACATGTTATACAACTTCATACTCGCAACTGGAAGGACCTGGCGAGGCCCTGAGATTTTTTTATGTCTACCCTACCTTAGTACAATCTTGAGCGATCATTGATTCCTTGGCCTTAATACGATTCGACGTAATCGTGGAATTCTAGACATTTATGAATTACAGGCTTCTTTTACCGTACCAAACACGTCCTACTCCATGCTTGGATAGTATGATCGCTTGAATTCTGAAAGTGACTTCCTCTTCTCATGTATACATGTCTGAATTCGAAAGTGAAGTGATCCGACCGCATGTCTTTCGCACTTACCCTATAACTGGGGCCATGGCTATTGAAAATATTTACAAACGGCATAACTTAAGTGCCTGTGTTTAACTTGTGTTGTGATCCTAACAGGCACTCTTAAGGACCAAGAAACAAATGCAAAGAGAATGTCCATCTGCTGATCCCAACCGACTTCTAGAATGGGAAGCTCATATAAGGCTGGATATATCCCATACAGCAATTGGATAAGATGTAGCTATTTCGCCTCCAACCTCTCCCTTCATGCAGAAAGCAAGTGGGAACACCCGAGATGAACACGAACCAATCAGCAGTCACACAACGTGCAGCTTCGATTCAGAACGTCGTAGATGGAAACATGGGCGATGGAACGGCTACCTGCAACTTCCTAGATGAGAATGCAAGAATCACAATGAACTCAGATCATGCACAACCAGTTTTAACTCCAAACTCGAATGAATACTCGAGCGACATTTCATACTCAGCTCCGAGAAAGAACGCAACAATTCGAAAAATAGGAACCCGGTCAGGTCAAATGACTCGAACCATGACCTGGGGGCAATATCGACGTGGAAACAAGAAATCAGCAAAGACCCCCTTTGTAATCTCAGATTCGATGCTGGGGGCACCAGCCAGGATCTTGATAATGTGCAACAATTCTTTGACGGTGATATGCTCGCCAATTTAATTCGGCACCTCTCGAGGAGCGGTACTCCTCTAGTTGATGTGGATAACGACAATCACAGCCCTCACACGTGGGACGTCAGGATCCCCTGTTATTCCCCCGGACTTTAAATTTTCTCTATAACAAGACTTTCTCAGAGATTTTGATGAATTCAACTCTGAAGTCGATAGACTTTCATGACAAAAAGGTGTTAGCGTCGAGACGAATGACCTAGATGCCTTCCTGACTAAAGAATGAGGTACCTTCTAATTCCTGAAACGATAAGGACAAAGGAAAAGCCCTGGAAAACAATGACAAGAATGTGCAATTCCAAAGAGAATCTATACCACTTATCGAGCCCATGATCTTGTTTGTCAAGCACAATTGAACCGACCATGAGAAAGAGACTCAATAAGACTGTGATAACCATTTCGGACTATGCTGAAGCATAAACGGTGGGGCCCAACTAACTTCATAACGACATTTATTCACTCGCATTCAACAACCTTACTTGACTCCGCAATTGATCTGATAAGAGTTTCCGAAGTCGTTGATGCCCGATGAGGCAATCCTCACTATCTGACTAAAGAGGAGATGATATCAAAGAAAATGTGATTCGACCATTCGCATGTACAACTCGAACTCTTGCTGACTCAAGAAGAGCACAGGACAACTTGGGTCAACTAGAATAGCTGAACTTGCAACTCAGCTACGGCCTGAATCAACTGCAGAGGGTATAAGAGCTTAAAGACCGTATGCCCCAATAACTTAGCTCACCCCCACCGACGCTGGGGGCATAAGCATTAACTTCGCTTGTCCTCCAGTGGCCCTTGTAGCATGAATGCCGATTCGCAAGCTGACATTGAATATGACCCTGGCCTGGCACATGACCCGAAATGTATACACTATATCTTCAGAATGTGACAGAATGCATCTTGCCCGTTCAAATGAGTCATTTTACGGGTCAAGTGTGACTTCAAAGGTTTAAATCGCTGCTACACCGGATGGAAGGTGTGACAAATTCCTCCACTGCCTTATGATAGTGACGATCGCACGAGCACTGGTTCACATGGTATCAACTACGTCTCTTACTGACTTACATATGATTATTGAATTGCGAAGCAATCCAGAGCGATTGCGGATTCCTTTGACCACGATCCAGAGTGATCATGGCCTTCAGATTCCCTACTGTTACGATTCAATGCGATTTTAAGATCCTGGATCAATACCAAGATATCAAGATGATCCAAACTTGAATACAAATGACAAATTCATACGTTGATTCTGATATGCTTCGTCCCAATAGTCCAGTTGTTAGCTCAGAGCCCAAAGATTCTTACGTTGCCCCATGATTTGGTTGGCTACTTCATACATTGGCTCATATGAAAAAGAAAGTCCAACCCTACCACGCGCTTGGCTTGCATAGAATGATGATGTTGTTTGGCAACGACCTGTGTGTGTAGAATCACGCTTGGGAGCCAACGATTTAGCATGGCATCTGACGGATGAATTAGATCCTTTGATCCGACAAGGTTTAAACGATTTCTTGATCACCTCATATACTCCTTCCGTGGAACTTGGCCTGACTATCTCCCAGGGAAGCAATGCAGTAGTTGGATGAAGCCTTCTCAAGGATAAATGACGTTCCAGAGAGATTTAGCTCAACATATTCAAAGCACATCTCATCCTCGATAAGATGTACTTTGGGGGGCAAAATGTTAGCCTGCTTTGTGACCAGGCTACCCAAAGCAAAGATCATGTTGACACACCTCTGGGTAAATGCTGTCTCATATGGAATCTCTGGATAACATCGCTCTCCGGCATTGGAAGCATCATCAGAAGACACAAGGCAGTTAGGTCAAAATCACAACATCAGTATAAACTGGCCCGAAACCCCTATCAAATGACCTCATTTGGATCTCTTCACCTCATATACTCGTAGCCCTTTGAATTAGCTTCAGTTTGAGCTTTGGTTTGGCTCAATCGGACTTACGGTTTGAAAGTTACGCCCATTTCCGTGAACGGGTGTAAGCTGGCATATGACCGCGATCCGATCCGCCCTTGCCTACGCGATCCGATCCGCCCTTGCCTACGTGATCCGATCCGCCCTTGCCTACGCGATCCGATCCGACCTTTCCTACGCGATCCGACCTATGACCGCGATCCGACCCATGACCGCGATCCGACTCATGACCGCGATCCGACCTATGACCGCGATCCGACCTTCGGACCTGTTCAAACGCAGCTTGTTTTGACCTATTCTCAAGGCTACTGGCTCTCCTATTTTTCTGGATCGCCTGCCACGTACCCCATCACGAACCAGTCCTCACAGGAGCTTTCCTACAGCTATAAATACACCTTCAGAGGGCACTTTCAAGGGACTTTTGGCATCTCCTCATCCATGGCTGCCATGGCCAACACTTCTCCATGAATAACCCCTATCTTCCTCAATAAATTCAATGGATTCGAAGAGAATTATTCATTGAATTCAAGTGATTGAAAGACAATATTCATTGTAATTGTAATCTATGAGTGAAATGAGAAAATATGAAGTGGACGTAGGCTCGTTAACGCCGAACCACTATAAAAATCTCGTTGTCTTGCTTTTTTCTCTATTTTTTGTTATTTCTTCATATCCTATGCTCAAAATACGATGATTTGGGTGTTGGGACCATTTTTTGGTCTAACAATATTCACTCGACATTAGAAATAAATGACATGTTTATTATCATCAACTTGTTAGTAGAATTTAAATTGGTTAAATCCATTAACCAATTATTTATTTGTATATTTATATGAACTGCTGTTGGATGAAAACCCCACACGGGTATTGGGATAATATTTGAAATATACGAATCCCAATATTGAATTGTATGTCTATCGATTGATCGACAGGCTGCGATGAGCGTGATTATTTCATTTTTATGCTCACACAGTTGGAAATTGCACTCTGGAAGTGAATGGATTTGAATGGATGATTTGATGAGTATTTATCACTTATTGTCATATATATGAGATGTGTGAAATCCGTATAATTCAAATTATATGGTACATGATTGAGTTGTATTCCGATTCAGGTTTTCTTTTAAAAGAGAATATTTTACCTTTAAAATCTTTTATATAAAGCATAATTTTTAATGATTATTTTAAAATATGTTTTATAGTAATGAATAAATATTTAAAGAGCAAATCTTTTATTTAAGATCATTAACATTTCTAATTTTATTTAAGATCATTAACATATCTAATTATATTTTACAATTGAAATAAAATGATTTGTGGGTTGGATTTACCGTGGACAGTGTTTTCAAATGACATTTGTCCTTTAATCCAATTTACATTGAAGTTATTATTTGGAATCTATAAATCTATTTTATAGATTTAAAAAGGCATTTTCTAAAAGTCAAGTTTTCTCAATTTAATATATTCAATTGGAATTAAGTGGGAATTCAATTGATAATAATCGAGATGGGCTTCTGCAAAAGAAGACCTATATTATATATGATATTTAAGAGGCCTTGTCGTTATTCCATTTATATTATTAGTCCGATACAGAAATTTATATCAATTATGTATTGATTTGATTTCTGTGGAATTCCATATTTTGGAAATTGATTTGTGGATTTATCGTGAACTGTGTTTAAAGGATACTAGTTCTTTAACCTGCTTAAGACAATATTTATTCCTTAAAATAAATTATCTTGTAATAATGATTTTTGATAGCAAATCAAAACTGGAGTTTTAATAAATTTTTAAGGAGGATTTAAGATTTTATTGTCATAGTTTATCTTTGATAAAATTTATGAGGTTCTTTTAATATGAATATCTTATTCAAAGAATATTCGGAGTTGGAATGTGGCGTAATGTGTGATTTTCCAATATTTTCTTTTTAATCACAAAATACGCGAGTTACTTAGAAAGACCGGGTTTAACCCATTCTGAATAATCATCACGACGATCAAGAGTCGAAGATGATGGCGGTGGTTGAAGATCGAAGATTTTCACATCGTTGGGATGATGATGACTGGTATCTTGAATTGGGACTGGCCTCCCAAGGCAAGATATTTGGTAATGATCGTCCAAACGCATTTGGAGATCGACGGACACGTTGTTTCGCTCAGACCCAGAGCATAAGCTTATAAATGAAATGTGTGTCTGACATTGTACTCCTTTAAATATTGTACTTATTGATTTTCTGCTGAATGTATGAATGCTTGGTGGCGGAGAATTTATTCTCTTGCTTAACACCCTTTTGTATATTTGGCAAAGATTAATAGTATGATATGGATTGATAGTGTGGCATACCAAGATGCAATGATCAAGGCTTTTGTTGAAAAGCAGGCCTTGTGGTTGATGATCAAAGCATAGCCGTGTATAGCATGACTTCGCGAGCCTCACAACCCGGTTGAGTCTAAAACGGGAGAAGGGAACGCAGGGAGAACAACACGTTTCTTTCTAGCTAGAAGTGGTGTCGGTGCTTAAACTGGCTGATATTTACTTATGTGGATGAAATGAGGCGCCTCGGATGATTGGTCCTATAGGACCGGGAAACGTGTGTTCAGGAATAACTAATTCGCAACTCGTATGGTGGACCGGCCCTGCAGCTATCCAAGGGTTCACTGCAGGGGATCCTGAGGCATTAGCTAGAGTGTCTCGAATCGGTAAGGAGCTCCTCCCTAGCCTTGACTCATGATGGAAACCCAATTTCCAATACGACCTCATACGGTTTTGATTGTATTATTAGTATGGAAGCATAGTATTATGGTATCTATGTGTCCTAGGATTGATACATTAACTTTGAAATGTTTTTGAAACATATACACACTAATAATAATATCAAATTCGTTTTTAACGTATTAAGCATTTTAATCATCATTAGGTAAAACTCTATCCTCTGGTTTGCGTTGCATTGTGTGATGGGACTTGAGTCTTATGGTGATTTCATTTTTTCCAAAAACATTGCGCTGTTTTGACGATTCACTTAAGTTATGCACTGGCAATCCCTTGGAATAAAACCCGTTCCGCGTTAGCGGCGTGGTCCTTGGATTTGCCTTATTACTATTAGTTAAATTAGATAAGCATTCTCACACCAGTCCCATGACTGACCCGTTGTTTGTCTCCACCTTTGCAAACTCGGGTGCCCTCTTTTCCACAGAGCAGTCGAGTAGTTTGTTTTACAGGTCCTTATCTCGAGCAGGATGCCGGACTGAAGCTTAAAGCTATGTCCAGAGCATGGTTATCTTCCGCTGTATCTATTTTATTGTTTCCGCTGCAATGTATTAAAATATTGTAATTTATCTTCCGCTATAATTTATCGATGTACTTTGATGTAACATTATTATTATGATGTAATAAAAGTCTGCTGTTATTATTCTGATGTGTTGTATTTCCAAAGTTAACGTGTTCGGATTTTGAACAGTCTTGGTCGATTTTGCGATCGATCGGGTCGGGCGGAACCCGGGTCATTACAGTTGGTATCAGAGCTTTGGTTAGTTCAAAATCTTTGGGATACAACCCGTTAGAACTGAAAAAAAGACTCATCAGAGATTGGATTAGTAATATCCAATAAGAATACTCATTAGAGATAGGATCAGTAGTATCCTAGAATGAGAAACTCATTAGAGATAGGGTTAGTAATGCCCTAGAATGAGTCAGAGTGAAAAGTTTATAATTAACGTACTTGTAATTATATATACAATCGGATTTTAGAAAATATGATTTTTGAATATATATATAAGTTATATATATTTTGGAAATTTAATCAACTAATTGTTAGATGATTGTATTGTGTGAATATTAAATAAAAGTATAAACAATAAAAGAATGAAAAATAAATTAGTTGAACAAATAACTTTTAGCTCATTTCCTTTTCGCGGACGAAAAGATTTTAAGTGGGGGAGATTGTAACAACCCGCAAATTCTGAACCAATTTAATTTTTATTTTAGAAAATTTTAATGATGTTTGAGAATATAAAATGATTAATTGTTCAAATTTATTTTAATTGAAGTTAAAAACGAATGTAATTTAATTTAATTATAAAAGGAGTTAGAAATAGTGCGGTAGTTTGAAATTTTAATTTTAAACTTTAACTTAATGTACAGGATTCAAAATAAATCAGAATTGGGTGAAACAAGAAATATTTAAATCTATTTAATCATATCTTTCTAACGAATCTGAAAAATCGAAATTTCGTTTTAAAAATCAAATGTTATATCCAGTTCAAAATTTAGAAAAGTCGCTGTAGAATTTATATATATTTGAATATAATATATTGGCCTTAAAAATAGTCATTTTTCAAACGACCTCCATTTTCAACGAAACAACTTTTGTTGGAACCAATGTCAAATTATTGCTATGTTTCAATTTTCAGAATTTTTCGAATCAATATGTGAGTGTGGCAAAAGAAAATGTGTTTTAACTGAGTTAAATTTAATCGACCTCAAAAAGGCCATTTTTCAAACAGTCTCAGAATTCGATGAAATTAGTCTTGTTAGAACCGTATCGTCAATACGAAGCCAAAAATATTTATTCTGGAATTTTCGGAGTCCGTATGTGGCCCTAGCATATTTAAATGTACGGTCAATGTTTAATTAATTAATTTTTAATGAAATTTAAATAAAATCTCTACAGATTTCGTAATTGGGCCCCGGGACCTGTCCCATTGCGTTCAGAAGGTGTCAAAACCTTAAGAACGACAGTAAACAGGCCCAATTCGGAGGAAGTCCGGATTTTCACCTTTAAAACACGTAAAACAAGATTAAGTATTAAAATAATAATAAAATTTCGGAAAACCCTAACCATAATCATGGCCAGCCGCCGCCCTTATTTTCGATGGCTGAAAATGTCCCAAACTTCAATCGTTAATAACTTTTGATCCGCTCAATGAAAATTGACAAACTTGGTACCAAATCGAAGCTCTTGTAGAGATCTACAGATCCATACGGTTAAGATCGGGTTTTAGTTCACGGATTTCACGAATTCTGGTTAGGAAGCCGCCGACTTTAACCTCGATTTTAGGGGAGGTGGGACCCGCGAGTTGGTTGTGGTTTCGGCCGACGATGGAGCTCGGCTAGGGCGTTGGTGCGGTGGAGTTTGATCGTCGGTCAGGGCTTCAGGTAGGCGTGCGCAGGGGTGGTCAATGGTGGAAGCATGGGTTCCTCAGTATGAAGAACGACGGGTTTAACCTGTACGTGGAAGAAGGGTGTAATATTATTTTATTATTTAATTTATTTATTTAATTAAATTTTCCAATGTTTGAAATTCAATATCTTTTTCATACGAGGTCCGTTTTTCGAACCGTAAGTTTCGTTGGACTTGTCTTTCCGAGATTTTCGCGATGGCGCAGACCAGAGCTGAAACGGAGGCAGTTGAACTTCAGCCAAAAATCAATGTGAGAACTCTAATTTTTATTATTTAATTAATTATTAATTATTTTTCTTGCTTTAAAATGATTGTAGTGTGATATTAGTTCAGATCTGAAATGTTCTGTGTTGTATAAATTGTTGATTGTCTTGTGGTGTGTTCTGTTGCCCATGGTTGAAATTTCATATATTGTTGAATTTTATTTGCGATTGGATCTAGTTATTCTAATTTATTTTATATTGCTAAAATATTGTTTTTATCTGAAAATAAACAACAGAAATTGGTAGGCAAATAAAATCTTATTTTTATTTGTTTATATAACAATAGAATTTGAACAACAAATAAAATATATTTTTATTTGTTTACTTTACAACAGGATTTAGCTAACAAATAAAATTTTACTTTTATTTGTTTACATTAAGAACAAGATTTGTGAATTACAGTAAAAAAATTTCTTTTTACGGTCACCTTAAGCATAGGATGTTTTAGAATTAGAATAGCGATAAAATATTAAATTTTATTGTTGATATTAAAAACACATTTGTAAAACAAAACTTTATTTATATTGTATTTGCAAATTAAAGGTAATATTGGGAAAAACACATAAGCATTTACATTTTACTTGTAAATAATAAATACACATTTAAGAGTGGTAGTTTTAGTTCACATTTTTATATATATGTAGGAACCTATTTTTGTGTTAATTTCTTTTTAAATAAAAGATCATATTTTTATTGCCAATTTGTACAATAAGGAAAATGATATTAAAGGTTCTGTAACACCCCACACCCGCTACGGTCACTCACCAAGGGAATGCCATAACATTGGTGGAGTATTTTAAGTGAATATAGAACAGAAAAATTACAACAAGACAGATATAAGTAATACTTGAGAATTTAAAACATCATTTCAATCCAGCGGAAAGTAAAACATGTTTGGTTACACCAAAACCATAAATAAGAGTCAAGTACATAGTATCCGTCCTGATAAAAACAAAAGTACATAATCCCACTACATAACCTAATAGCCATAAAAGAAAAGATAAACTGAGCTTTACATCCACGGTCCAAGCTCCAAAATATAGATAAAGCAGTCCGATCAAAGCCCACTAGTGCTAGGCCCACTCTGAAAACCTGAGGGTTGGGAAAAAGATAAAGAAACAACGGGGTCAGACATAAGTATGAGTGAGTCCTATAACCCTAACAATACAATCATTAAAGTAATAAGGGTATGATATAAACAAGGTACGGTACCTCTGGGGATAATGACTACACTAAGTAGCCAACTAAACACAGGATGTACTAAGATAACCGAAAAGACGCATTTATCCACCCAAGGATAATTACTAGATTGCACCACCCCAGATCTACCCACCCAAGGGTAATTCCTACACTGCACCACACCAGTTCTACCCACCCAAGGGTAATTCCTACTTAAAGGTTGATCCCACTAAGTGTACTTAGTAATTTTACCCAGTAGTTTCGTGTACCCCTAGCTGACTACATAGGTGACGTCTGCCCCTATCTCCACTAGGTGTACCCACTACCCCCAAGCGATCGGCTCCCTACCGTAGATACGCGTGCTGGCCCCATAGTGGGGTGTATCACTCCCCAAAGTGGAAACCAGATAATCAATGGTGCACGGCTTATACCTACACGATGCAACAACGTCTTACCTACCAGCCCGGGTCCACACACGCATATGAAACCCGTTGGACTCGCGTTGCCACCGCTACCCCGTTTTGGCCTCTTATAGTTAAGCCCAATATGCGTGTCCCGTCCTCGACTTGGGTCGAGCCCACAAAGATACGTTTGGGATATTGGTTGAAATGGGCCCCCACAAGCTACTACTTAAGCTTGTCATTTTATCTAGTGCATCCCACTTAACCCCTTTTATAATCATGCCCACTTACATGTTAAGGTTTGGTTAAGTCATCTAATTATATTTCAATTGCCACTTAAGGCCCCCACAAGCTACTACTTAAGCTTGTCATTTAATTATATTTCAATTGCCACTTAAGGCCCCCACAAGCTACTACTTAAGCTTGTCATTTAATTATATTTCAATTGCCACTTAAGGCACCCACAAGATTTCCGCATGCCACCCAAGGCACTTACTTGATTCCCACATGCCACCCAAGGCACTTACTTAACCCTTTAATCAAGTTTAATTACATGTTCCACATTGGTTAAGTATTCTAATCGTATTTTCTATTGCCACCCAAGGCAACCCACTAGTTTCCTCATGCCACCCAAGGCACCCCCACTAGTTACTACATGCCACCCAAGGCACTTACTTAACCCCTCATGCCCCTCTACATGCTAATTTGGTTAAGTGTTTCTTGATTAATTAAGATCGTAACCTTTGTAAAGACCTCTCACATTAGACTGTCTTTTATGGCAGCTGGATATGCCGGTTGGTTCCGGGCAGCCTTACACCATAACAGAGTCTAACCTCGTGTCTTTACACTTGTCACGTATTTAGTTTATGACTAAGACCTCTCACATTGGGCCAATCATTTGTAGCCGCTGGATTTGCCGGTCGGTTCCGGGCAGTCTTATGCTACAAAAGGGTCCAACCTCGTGTCTTAGTAGATTAATTACACCTAATTAATCACCCCCATAATTTGTATTAATTATCCCTAATTAATTACAAATATTTAAGAATATGGGTAGACCTAACTCAATAGGTAAATTCCCAATTCCATAATATGGGTAGACCTAACTTAATAGGTAAATTCCCAATTATGTCCATCCATTTTACGGTATGTTTAATCATACCCACTTCACACAAAATTTTATGTGTTCATTAATTTTTACCCCATCGTCCCCACGTAAATACGTTAACATGACATACTTCAAAAGAGAAGATTCATCATACACACAATGGGTTCAACTTCGCATATCATTAGCATTATCATGGGTTTAAAAGGTGTCAACTTGTATATATGACCATAAGCCCAACTTGTATAAATAACCAACCCAAATTTGCATGAATCACAAATGTCATAAAGATGGTAACTTGCTTAAATGTTCATGTCATAGACCTATCATAAAGGTGTCAACTTGCATACATGTCATAGGTCTAAAAGGGATGAACTTGCACATGTACTTATGTCATACATAGAGGCAAATTTGCATATGAACTTGCATCATAACTTGCATATGAACTTGCATCATAACTTGCATACGAACTTGCATCATAACTTGCATATGAACTTGCATAACATTCCATACATAGAGGCAAACTTGCATATGAACTTGCATCATAACTTGCATATGAACTTGCATGATAACTTGCATAAAACCAAACACTTAGCATGCATAAAACCAAATACTTAGCATGCATAAAACCAAATACATAGCATGCATAAAACCAAATACTTAGCATGCATAAAACCAAATACATAACTTGCATAACATGTTACATATAGACTTGCATATAATCTCCCATATAGCTTGCATAACATGTTACATATGAATCAATGTTCAACATAGTGTTTTGCATCATAAAACATAGCATTAAACTTGCATATAGCACACAACATACACTATACTAAACTTGCATAAACACATTGATTCCACAAACATAGCCATATCTTATCATATCCTATCATAATCAATTTAACAATTGATTGTTAAGTCTATAGAAACTCACCAAAACCAAGATTAGCAAACTTATGAAGTAGAACTAGTTGCAATATTTGAAGAAGATGATGATTAGAGGTTGATTAGCTTGCAACTTTCTTCATAAACTAGTGGAGGCTCCTCCTAAGTTCGATTTTGGCGGCATGATGGCATCAATTCTATTTTTAGTATGGATTAGGCTTGCATTAGGGTGTATTTATAGGATTAGGGTGTAGTTTAGGCCCTTAGATTAACACTAGAAGCCATCAGGTCCGTCCAGCACATCAAAAATCGTCACAAGCCACCAAAACACAGCCCAACAGCCAAAACAGTGCACCCAGGCCAAACTGGCTCGACATGGGCGCACTTCCCAAGTGCGCCAGTGTATTTCTGTGCTGGCGCACTTCACAGGTGCGCCAGTGCATTTCTGGCCTGTTTCCGGTTTTTCTGCCTAACTTCGTTCGTCCATATCTCCTTCATACGGACTCCGATTTTCGAAAACTCGGACTCTATTTCATGTATTTTTACGAGACGAACGCAATGGCGCAACCCGTTTCCCCTAATTCCCTCATCTGGGATTAGTTATTCTTTAATTTGTGAATTTTAGCATTAACAGAAATTCGGGGTGTTACATTCTCCCCTCCTTAAAGGATTTCGTCCCCGAAATCTCTAAGCTAAGGAGAATGCATATCCTACCATCCAAACAACCATCTACTCAATCCACCAAACACGGGCATCCATTGTCCTTAAAACAATTTCTAATGATGTATGAGCATATGCAAAAAGTGTGTGTATATGTTCCCTATCTAATGTTTGAACATATGCAAACCATGATAGTGCCATGCATCCATTATGTATGCGAGAGAACCCTATCGACACATACAATATCTACATGAGTGCACAGTCATTCACCAAAATGCATCATCCATATGATAACACAATCATTATACATCCATAAATATAGCTACCTACACACAATTATATGCAATATGCAATATGAAGTAATTGAGCCGATCTAGTGTCTAGAGTGTGTGTATATGCATCCACGAGCAACCACTGGCAACCACTTGCATCCACATGCATCCATCAAACATAACATGTCTCAAACACATGTTTCAACCATAGGTTTACCCTATCTAAAGGTCAAAGGTACTAATGAGAGGACATACTAAAGATAAGATAAGCACTAGACAAA
This sequence comes from Allium sativum, assembly GCA_030737875.1. Classification (NCBI taxonomy): domain Eukaryota; kingdom Viridiplantae; phylum Streptophyta; class Magnoliopsida; order Asparagales; family Amaryllidaceae; genus Allium; species Allium sativum. The sequence goes on along the minus strand of CM060926.1, from coordinate 4,902,900 downwards.
TGATAAAGGAGACGTTTAAAGGACATACCCTCAAAAAGAAATGGGTATAACGAACGCATCTTCGCTTCCGTCTCCCAAGTAGCGTTGCCCTCATCTTCTCCCCATTGTACTTTGACTAGTCGAACCTCTCTGTTTCTCAACTTCCTAATCTCTGACCCAAGGATGCGGGTAGGAGCTCGTCGAATAATCACATCACGCTCTACCTTTACTTCTTTAAGCAAGCTCGGCTCTACCGCCTCTGCGGTCTCATGTAGGCCCTTCCTCAAATGTGACACATGGAATACGTCATGTTTCCTATGCAACCGAACTATCTCTTGAATATAAACTGAATCTAGACATGAAACAGTCCTCTTGCTCTTCACGGGTATGAAATGGGTACTCTTAGTAAGTCTATCTACCACAAACCAAATTCCCATATTACCCTTCCTTGATTTCGGTAATCCATCGAGACACTATCCCACTTCCATAGCGGAACCTCCAAATGGGTGAAGCAACCCACCGGGTTTCTTCTGCTCCGCTTTCATTTGCTACACACCAAGCATCTAGCGACATACTCGGCCACATCTTTCTTCATGCCGGCCCAGAAGAAAACCCGCTTCATGTCTTGGTACATCTTGTCCCCACCGAGATGAATGGTCATCTTTGACCGATGTGCATCATCAAGTATAGCCTTCCTCAAACCCTCGTCTTGCGGTACACAAAGTCTACCGTCACTACGCAACCACCCCTTATCATCTAGGGTGTACCTACCCAAATGGCTGGACGACTCCCCCTCCTCATGAGCTTCTCTACTAACTCAACCGACTGTGGGTCGTCTCGTGTGCTCCGCCAATACGCCCCAAAAGAGTAGGCCTAACCTCCAAGGAGGCTAGCAAACCGGGTACAAAGTCAACGGAAGGTCTAAAGTCAAACATAGAAATAAACTCTAAGCTCCGTCGTTCAACGAACAATGAACTCAAGGACAACCTTTTTCTACTTAAGGCATTCGTTACCACGTTACCCTTGCCATGGGTATACGCTATTTCAAACTCATAGGATGCTAAGAATCCTATCCACTTCTGCTGTCCTAAGACTATGCGCTTGAAGAGTATCCAACACTTCCCTAAGATGTAGGGCATGCTCTTCTCCTCTTTTAGAGAAAACCAGGATATTACCCCATCCAAAAATCCTCACAACTGTTCATTTCTCATGCAGACCACCCTAGTCGAACTCGACATCCCCCAAATGCAAGCCCCAAAGGCCTAAACCAATATCAGACAAACACCCAAGGGATACCTCCTTCGAATTCAGACGACCTACGTGAGATGATACTAGTAAAAACGGCTAAATAATTAAGCCCTTGTCCAACTCTGGATGTCCTCGCCAGTCTCGCTCTAAAACCACCGCTTATCCCATAACTGGCTTTGCTCAACCTATTGAGCACATACGAAAACTTATTTCGCTCCTAGAAAAGACCAAGATGTCAATTACAAAGACCATCACGAACTTATTTAGGTACTCCTTGAACACCCTTCTCATCAAATCAACAAAGTATGCGGGGGAGTTCGTCTAACCAAATGGCATCACCAGCCACTCATAAAACCATCCGGAGTCCTAAAGGCAGTCTTCTCTATACTATCCTCAGCCACTCTCAACTTGACGAAACCCCGTGGCTGAGTCCAACTGCGAAAATACTGAGGCGCCAACTAACTGATCAAAGAGATCATCAATCCTCGGCAATGGGTGTTTATTCTTCTTTGTGAGTTTATTTAGTTCTCTTTAGCCTACACAAAGTCTGAGGGACCCACCCGCCTTCGTAGCAAAAACTACTGGAGCACCCCACTCCGATATACTTTGTCTTATGAACCCCTTCTCAAGCAACTCCCCTACTTGCCTATGGAGTTCCCTCCTCTCACGAGGAGCCATGTGGCGCACTGGTAAAGATACAGGTTTAGCATTGTCTACCAGATATATTCGGAAGTCAATCTCCCGCTCCGGAGGTAAGCCCTTCACCTCCTCAAACACATCCGAGTATTCCCGAACCACTCTAACAGATCGCAAACTCTCGACCGACGTGTCAAGCGATTCTAGATAACTTAGCATAACAGATTCCATGGGATTACAAGAGATCTCGAGAGTGTTACCCAAGCGGGTCATAAGCCTAACAACTCTCCCTTCAAAATCAAGAACGGCACCCCTACTGGATAACCAGTCCATGCCCAAAACTAACCCATAGCCCGTGAAGCCCAAAAAGCATCACATCTAAACTCAACGCTAAGTATAGAAACTTTCAAACCCAAACACATCATGGAGCCCCAATTGGGTTTGAAACAACTAAGGGATCATCTACCAAACTGGTGTCTAAGTGCAGTGACTCAACTAACAATGATGAGATAAACAAACTCGATGTGTCAGAATCAAATAAAGTTCGAACCGGATAATAAAGAAATCCAAATCCCAACCTAGACGGACTTATCCCCATCTGGTACACTAGCCGTGAGGGAATACAATTACCCTCCAGAAGATTCCATACCTTGCCCTTGCCCCTTTGGACAACCCTAATAAGGTGTTCTATTCCTCCCAAAAGGATAACTACTCGCCTTCTTCTTCCCATTCTCCACTCGTAACCTCCCACCAATGAGGTTTCATCCTTAATTAACCAAACAACTATTTGAGCCTTCCTCCCATCGTCTATCCAATAGGTACCTACCAGTCCTCCTCCTTCTTGAACCAACTTCTAATCCGACTAACGTCTAAGTCCCTTGAAGTGGTTTTCCATTCTTATCTATCTTAGAAAGATCATCTATACACGGAGGGGAAACTCAAAACGAGAGAGGAAGAGATTCAAAACGGAGAATTCGAAAGATAAAGATATGGCTATCGGGGATTATGCTTTTCTTTCAAAAACTTTTCTCTTAAAAGACATGTTTTAGAAAATACTCCTTTCAAAAATATTCTTAGAAAATAGTTTTTCTAAAAATTTTATCTGTTCTGGTAACCTTAAGCTCTGATACCACGTGTAACACCCCACACCCGCTACGGTCACTCACCAAGGGAATGCCATAACATTGGTGGAGTATTTTAAGTGAATATAGAACAGAAAAATTACAACAAGACAGATATAAGTAATACTTGAGAATTTAAAACATCATTTCAATCCAGCGGAAAGTAAAACATGTTTGGTTACACCAAAACCATAAATAAGAGTCAAGTACATAGTATCCGTCCTGATAAAAACAAAAGTACATAATCCCACTACATAACCTAATAGCCATAAAAGAAAAGATAAACTGAGCTTTACATCCACGGTCCAAGCTCCAAAAGATAGATAAAGCAGTCCGATCAAAGCCTACTAGTGCTAGGCCCACTCTGAAAACCTGAGGGTTGGGAAAAAGATAAAGAAACAACGGGGTCAGACATAAGTATGAGTGAGTCCTATAACCCTAACAATACAATCATTAAAGTAATTAGGGTATGATATAAACAAGGTACGGTACCTCTGGGGATAATGACTACACTAAGTAGCCAACTAAACACAGGATGTACTAAGATAACCGAAAAGACGCATTTATCCACCCAAGGATAATTACTAGATTGTACCACCCCAGATCTACCCACCCAAGGGTAATTCCTACACTGCACCACACCAGTTCTACCCACCCAAGGGTAATTCCTACTTAAAGGTTGATCCCACTAAGTGTACTTAGTAATTTTACCCAGTAGTTTCGTGTACCCCTAGCTGACTACATAGGTGCCGTCTTCCCCTATCTCCACTAGGTGTACCCACTACCCCCAAGCGATCGGCTCCCTACCGTAGATACGCGTGCTGGCCCCATAGTGGGGTGTATCACTCCCCAAAGTGGCAACCAGATAATCAATGGTGCACGGCTTATACCTACACGATGCAACAACGTCTTACCTACCAGCCCGGGTCCACACACGCATATGAAACCCGTTGGACTCGCGTTGCCACCGCTACCCCATTTTGGCCTCTTATAGTCAAGCCCAATATGCGTGTCCCGTCCTCGACTTGGGTCGAGCCCACAAAGATACGTTTGGGATATTGGTTGAAATGGGCCCCCACAAGCTACTACTTAAGCTTGTCATTTTATCTAGTGCATCCCACTTAACCCCTTTTATAATCATGCCCACTTACATGTTAAGGTTTGGTTAAGTCATCTAATTATATTTCAATTGCCACTTAAGGCCCCCACAAGCTACTACTTAAGCTTGTCATTTAATTATATTTCAATTGCCACTTAAGGCCCCCACAAGCTACTACTTAAGCTTGTCATTTAATTATATTTCAATTGCCACTTAAGGCACCCACTAGATTTCCGCATGCCACCCAAGGCACTTACTTGATTCCCACATGCCACCCAAGGCACTTACTTAACCCTTTAATCAAGTTTAATTACATGTTCCACATTGGTTAAGTATTCTAATCGTATTTTCTATTGCCACCCAAGGCAACCCACTAGTTTCCTCATGCCACCCAAGGCACCCCCACTAGTTACTACATGCCACCCAAGGCACTTACTTAACCCCTCATGCCCCTCTACATGCTAATTTGGTTAAGTGTTTCTTAATTAATTAAGATCGTAACCTTTGTAAAGACCTCTCACATTAGACTGTCTTTTATGGCAGCTGGATATGCCGGTTGGTTCCGGGCAGCCTTACACCATAACAGAGTCTAACCTCGTGTCTTTACACTTGTCACGTATTTAGTTTATGACTAAGACCTCTCACATTGGGCCAATCATTTGTAGCCGCTGGATTTGCCGGTCGGTTCCGGGCAGTCTTATGCTACAAAAGGGTCCAACCTCGTGTCTTAGTAGATTAATTACACCTAATTAATCACCCCCATAATTTGTATTAATTATCCCTAATTAATTACAAATATTTAAGAATATGGGTAGACCTAACTCAATAGGTAAATTCCCAATTCCATAATATGGGTAGACCTAACTTAATAGGTAAATACCCAATTATGTCCATCCACTTTACGGTATGTTTAATCATACCCACTTCACACAAAATTTTATGTGTTCATTAATTTTTACCCCATCGTCCCCACGTAAATACGTTAACATGACATACTTCAAAAGAGAAGATTCATCATACACACAATGGGTTCAACTTAGCATATCATTAGCATTATCATGGGTTTAAAAGGTGTCAACTTGTATATATGACCATAAGCCCAACTTGTATAAATAACCAACCCAAATTTGCATGAATCACAAATGTCATAAAGATGGTAACTTGCTTAAATGTTCATGTCATAGACCTATCATAAAGGTGTCAACTTGCATACATGTCATAGGTCTAAAAATGAACTTGCACATGTACTTATGTCATACATAGAGGCAAATTTGCATATGAACTTGCATCATAACTTGCATATGAACTTGCATCATAACTTGCATACGAACTTGCATCATAACTTGCATATGAACTTACATAACATGCCATACATAGAGGCAAACTTGCATATGAACTTGCATCATAACTTGCATATGAACTTGCATGATAACTTGCATAAAACCAAACACTTAGCATGCATAAAACCAAATACTTAGCATGCATAAAACCAAATACATAGCATGCATAAAACCAAATACTTAGCATGCATAAAACCAAATACATAACTTGCATAACATGTTACATATAGACTTGCATATAATCTCCCATATAGCTTGCATAACATGTTACATATGAATCAATGTTCAACATAGTGTTTTGCATCATAAAACATAGCATTAAACTTGCATATAGCACACAACATACACTATACTAAACTTGCATAAACACATTGATTCCACAAACATAGCCATATCTTATCATATCCTATCATAATCAATTTAACAATTGATTGTTCAGTCTATAGAAACTCACCAAAACCAAGATTAGCAAACTTATGAAGTAGAACTAGTTGCAATATTTGAAGAAGATGATGATTAGAGGTTGATTAGCTTGCAACTTTCTTCATAAACTAGTGGAGGCTCCTCCTAAGTTTGATTTTGGCGGCATGATGGCATCAATTCTATTTTTAATATGGATTAGGCTTGCATTAGGGTGTATTTATAGGATTAGGGTGTAGTTTAGGCCCTTAGATTAACCCTAGAAGCCATCAGGTCCGTCCAGCACATCAAAAATCGTCACAAGCCACCAAAACACAGCCCAACAGCCAAAACAGTGCACCCAGGCCAAACTGGCTCGACATGGGCGCACTTCCCAAGTGCGCCAGTGTATTTTGTGCTGGCGCACTTCACAGGTGCGCCAGTGCATTTCTGGCCTGTTTCGGTTTTTCTGCCTAACTTCGTTCGTCCATATCTCCTTCATACGGACTCCGATTTTCGAAAACTCGGACTCTATTTCGCGTATTTTTACGAGACTATCGCAATGGCGCAACCCGTTTCCCCTAATTCCCACATCTGGGATTAGTTATTCTTTAATTTGTGAATTTTAGCATTAACCGAAATTCGGGGTGTTACAGGTTCATACTTTTATTATCGATTTATTGCAATAAAAGAAATATACCGTTAAGACTGCACTTTTATTTAGAATTTGTTTATTATAAAAAGATTGAACTTTAACGACTATCTTTTATTGACAAATTGTTATAATAGAAGATTTAACATTTTTCTTGGAATTTGTTCAATAAAGGACAGGACATTGAAATTACGTTTTCATGTAATACCATTTTATGAGAATATTATGTTTATATTTTATTTTGTTCATTAGAATAATTTGACATGTTAGTTATAAAAATGTTCCTTAGGATAAATTGACATTTTTATAAGATGTATAATAGAAATGAAAAGGGCATTGTAGTATAAGATGTAGCAGTAGAGAAAATTAACATTTTCATTAGAAATGTACATGAGAATAAAAAAAAATTGTTTATAAAATGTTACATTAAGGGAAAAAATAACATTTGTTTATAAAATGTGGTATCAGGATTAAAATAACATTTTTGTTAACAAATGTTATCTTAGGAATAAATACATTGAGTGAAAAGTTATATGTTATTTACATTTTAGATGTAAATAAAAGAATACATTAAAGAGTTACCTTTTTATTTACAATTTAATTGCAAATAAAAGATTTCATTTCTATTTTAAATCATTTTCAAAGTTTAGAATTGGAATAAAGAATTTCATTTTAATTTTTCAATTAGTTGAATTGAAATAGTGTTGGAATTTAACAGGGACAATTTTGTTTTCATTTTATATAAAATAAAATTATAGATTAAAAAAAGGGTAATACTTTTGTTGTTACGTTATATTCAATAAAATGGATAGATTTGTAAAAACCACAATTTTATAGTCGTTTTACATTCAGTGAAAAATGGCATTTTCATTTGCATTTCTTAATGCAAATAGAACAAGGATTGTAGAGTTTTATGTTTATTTACATTTAAATGTAAATAAATACTTAGGATAAAAAGTTATATTTTTCTTTACATTCTAAATGTAAATAAAAGAATAGATAAAAGGGGCAACATTTTTATTGTCATTATATTTACAATGAAAGTAAAGATAAAAAGGGTATCATTTTATTGTCATTTTCTATGCAGTAAAAAGATAGATTTAAATATATATTTTTTTTATTGGTATTTTGAATACAATGAAAAAGTGTAAATAGAAAGATGTCATTTTTATTGTTATTCAAAATGAAATGGAAAAAGAAGGAGTAAAGGCATTATTTTTATTGACATGTAGTATGCAATAAAAATAAAGGAGTTGAAATATTGTATTTATTCATTTTATTAAACTAGAATTGTTGACAAAATGAAAATGACCTCTTTTAAATCATTTTGTTGAAATAGAATTGTCAACAAAATGTATATATCAGTTTTATACCTTTTTGTTGAGATGGAGTTTATATGCAAATATGATAACCAATTTTATGTGCATAACGTATATTGAAAATTTATATGAAAAGGTAATAATCATTTTTATTCGTATAATGAACAGTAGGATAAGTTTGCAATAATAATAATCATTTTTAATTGCATATCATACGATTGAATTTATAGGCAAATATATTATAAAAAAACATTTTATTTGCAAACTTACATTAGAATTGATATTCTAATTGTAAGGCCATATTATTAGTCAAAACATACATTAGAAATGTATAGAGAAATTAGTCGAGAAAATCATATATTCACTTGACATTAGAAATAAATGACATGTTTATTATCATCAACTTGTTAGTAGAATTTAAATTGGTTAAATCCATTAATCAATTATTTATTTGTATATTTATATGAACTGTTGATGGATGAAAACCCCACACGGGTATTGGGATAATATTTGAAATACACGAATCCCAATATTGAATTGTATGTCTATCGATTGATCGACAGGCTGCGATGAGCGTGATTATTTCATTTTTATGCTCACACAGTTGGAAATTGCACTCTGGATGTGAATGGATGATTTGATGAGTATTTATCACTTATTGTCATATATATGAGATGTGTGAAATCCGTATAATTCAAATTATATGGTACATGATTGAGTCGTATTCCGATTCAGGTTTTCTTTTAAAAGAGAATATTTTACCTTTAAAATCTTTTATATAAAGCATAATTTTTAATGATTATTTTAAAATATGTTTTATAGTAATGAATAAATATTTAAAGAGAAAATCTTTTATTTAAGATCAATAACATTTATAATTTTATTTAAGATCAATAACATTTCTAATTATATTTTACAATTGAAATAAAATGATTTGTGGGTTGGATTTACCGTGGACAGTGTTTTCAAATGACATTTGTCCTTTAATCCAATTTACATTGAAGTTATTATTTGGAATCTATAAATCTATTTTATAGATTTAAAAAGGCATTTTCTAAAAGTCAAGTTTTCTCAATTTAATATATTCAATTGGAATTAAGTGGGAATTCAATTAATAATAATCGAGATGGGCTTCTGTAAAAGAAGACCTATATTATATATGGAATTTAAGAGGCCTTGCCGTTATTCCATTTATATTATTAGTCCGATACAGAAATTTATATCGATTATGTATTGATTTGATTTCTGTGGAATTCCATATTTTGGAAATTGATTTGTGGATTTATCGTGAACTGTGTTTAAAGGACACTAGTTCTTTAACCTGCTTAAGACAATATTTATTCCTTAAAATAATTGATCTTGTACAAATGCTTTTTGATAGCAAATCAAAACTGGAGTTTTAATAAATTTTTAAGGAGGATTTAAGATTTTATTGTCAGAGTTTATCTTTGATAAAATTTATGAGGTTCTTTTAATATGAATATCTTATTCAAAGAATATTCAGAGTTGGAATGTGGCATAATGTGTGATTTTCCAACATTTGCTTTTTAATCACAAAATACGCGAGTTACTCAGAAAGACCGGGTTTAACCCATTCTGAATAATCATCATGACGATCAAGAGTCGAAGTTGAAGGCGGTGGTTGAAGACCGAAGATTTTCACATCGTTGGGATGATGATGACTGGTATCTTGAATTGGGACTGGCCTCCCAAGGCAAGATATTTGGTAATGATCGTCCAAACGCATTTGGAGATAGACGGACACGTTGTTTCGCTCAGACCCAGAGCATAGCTTATAAATGGAATGTGTGTCTGACATTGACTCCTTTAAATATTGTACTTATTGATTTTCTGCTGAATTTATGAATGCTTGGTGGCAGAGAATTTATTCTCTTGCTTAACACCCTTTTTTATATTTGGCAAAGATTAAAAGTATGATATGGATTGACGGTGTGGAATAACAAGATGCAATGATCAAGGCTTTTGTTGAAAAGCAGGCCTTGTGGTTGATGATCAAAGCATAGCCTGTTTAGGCAAAGCTTTGTGTATAGCGTGACTTCGCGAGCCTCACAACCCAGTTGAGTCTAAAACGGGAGAAGGGAACACAGGGAGAGCAGCACGTTTCTTTCTAGCTAGAAGTGGTGTCGGTGCTTAAACTGGCTGATATTTGCTTATGTGGACGATGGAATGAGGCGCCTCAGATGATAGGTCCTATAGGACCGGGAAACGTGTGTTCAGGAATAACTAATCCGCAACTCGTATGGTGGACCGGCCCTTCAGCTATCCAAGGGTTCACTACGGGGGATCCTGAGGCATTAGCTAGAGTGTCTCGAATCGGTAAGGAGCTCCTCCCTAGCCTTGACTCATGATGGAAACCCAATTTCCAATATGACCTCATACGGTTTTGATTGTATTACTAGTATGGAAGCATAGTATTATGGTATCTATGTGTCCTAGGATTGATACATTTACTTTGAAATGTTTTTGAAACATATACACACTAATAATAATATCAAATTCATTTTAACGTATCAAGCATGTTTAATCATCATAAGGTAAAACTCTATCCTCTGGTTTGCGTTACATTGTGTGATGGGACTTGAGTCTTATGGTGATTTCATTTTTTCCAAAAACATTGCGCTATTTTGACGATTCACTTAAGTTATGCACTGGCAATCCCTTGGAATAAAACCCGTTCCGCATTAGCGGCGTGGTCCTTGGATTTGCCTTATTACTATTAGTTAAATTAGATAAGCATTCTCACACCAGTCCCATGACTGACCCGTTGTTTGTCTCCACCTTTGCTAACTCGGGTGCCCTCTTTTCCACACGGGCAGTCGAGTAGTTTGTTTTACAGGTCCTTATCTCGAGCAGGATGCTGGATTGAAGCTTAAAGCTATGTCCAGAGCATGGTTATCTTCCGTTGTATCTATTTTATTGTTTCCGCTGCAATGTATTAAAATATTGTAATTTATCTTCCGCTGTAATTTATCGATGTATTCAGATATTCTGTACTCTGATGTAACATTATTATTATGATGTAATAAAAGTCTGCTGTTATTGTTCTGATGTGTTGTATTCCCAAAGTTAACGTGCTCGGGTTTTGAACGGTCTTGGTTGATTTTGCGATCGATCGGGTTGGACGGAACCCGGGTCGTTACACTAGAGCCCGGGTTTACCCAATTCTCGGCATAGTAACGTGGTTTGAACGTTTTATATGGCTCTGATTTTATTTGATTCAATCCAACGAACGAGATTCTTTATGAACCTACAAATAGACTAGTAGAGCCTAACTTTCAACACATATCTTCTACGATGACACCAAGGCTCTTCCATTTTCTTTCTCCTCCAGCTCCTTTAGAAATATGAATATGTTAGTTTTAGGATTCTGATTCAAGATTTGGAGACAAAAAATGTAGATCTAAACTACAGGTTCTCGAATTTCTCATCCGTATGAGGTAAGTTCTGTGAATCTAGATTTTTTTGGTTCTTATCTGTCCTTTAGCATTGGATTTGTAAATTCATGGTTATTTCAATATTAGATCCTATTAGGAAGACCACGGATCGCAAATCTAAATCGAATTCAAGAATTGTACGTAGTCAAGTGAGTGGATTTAAATTATATTTCCCATGATGATATTTATATCGTTTGATTCCTGTTGAAATTTAGGTAATGCTCTTCTTTTTTTTTCTCCTTTCTATTTCAAAATATATAGTCAATGTTTAAATTGCAATCGTGCACCAGTTAATGGAGTCATGACTATGTGCTAATTTTATAGAATTGTGGTTATATGCAAACTTAATTGAAATGTTATTAAGCACAAATTAAGTGAGTTGCATATAAGCGCGAAATAAGGAAATTTTGGTTAGGCACAAATTAATTAAATCATAATTATGTGCAAATTAATGGGGATTTGTAATAAAATAGGGAAAATAAGATAAAAATGGGAATCAATGTATATATAACTAATTAGGAAGTTAGTAGTAGCCTAGATTGATTGGTTAGTAAAAATATGATATATTTCCATAGTTTGGCTTTTAAGAAGAAGTGAAAAACATAATTGCAAGGTTAAAATAAAAAGATGTGTAACAGTGAGAAGTAAGGAATTTGTGGTATTGCACAATGTTCAATAGCCTAATAATTGAAAAAGATTTTTGTATAGTTTTAATAAACAATCAATTAAAATAAATCTAATTTCCTAAAGGATGAAGACAAAAATAAATAAGAAATCTATGAAGTACGTATAGAACGGGGAATGCAACCTATTATAATAAATTACATAAGATTGGAATGTAATATACTAGGTAGACTTGTCATAGGGACAAGTAGGGTTATAACATACAAGATATAATTAAAAGAAAAGATGGAAAGTAAAAAACCATATTATAAATAGACTTAAACTACGAAAATAATTATTATAAATAGACTTAAACTACGAAAAATAAGTTTAATAAGCAAAACTCACAATTATAGTTATGATGATATTATAACACGAGGTTATAATTAATTGGAAAAGAGTAGAGTAGGCATATTATAAATAAACTTATAATTGAGGAATTAAGTTTAATGAATATAATAATAAGTTGCTAGATGAGACTAATAAAAAAATAACTTGAATGCAAAAGTAACAATTTAATTTTACGTTTACTAGCAATGCAGTAAGTAAAACAAGTGTGTAGTTGAAGATTAGACATAGGGTCTAATAACGTAATGATGAGATGCGCTTGGACCCGTCCGTACCATTTTGGGATGAAGATCTCAACGAGATAGATCATCGTGGGTGTCTGGAGACACAAGGGGAAAACGACCATCTTATTTGACAGGGCTGGAAGGAAGTCTGGAAATTCTACGGGACGTGAGGATACTCGATGATGGCCTTCTATGGTAGGCCTAATGAAGTTGTACACACAGAGGCATGGTCTGTACGTTTCCATCCAGTGGGTATGCCTTGGCTGAGCCTTGGATTATGGGCATCCTAAAGACTAATAAGAAGATGATCTTAAGATGATTCAGCGCCTACCTCAAGGGGAGGCTTCGTGGTTAAGACCCAACAAATGATAGTAGGCCGATGGATACCTGTCATCTCAATCGGAACGCGTGCGGGAAAGACTGAAGCTAAGCCATGAGGCCAATAGTCTTTCACTCTTAGGTCATTAGATGAAGTACTACATGTTTGTTTAGACTGGATGGTAGGGTGTTCAGTCAGCTCTTTTGAATAGTCTTTCATTAGATTGGGGTATGCTAGAGTAGGGCCTTAGAGAACCACCATAGAAACAAACCTAAATTTGGATATCTGTACTGTAAGCCTAATGTGGTTGTCCTTTACGAGTATGTGTAAAGCTCTTACCGAGTTTCGTGGAGAAACTCAGGGATTAAGGCACCTATACGTCACAAAAATATAGGCATATTCACTTTTGCAGCATAGGTTAGTATGCTTTCATGGCATGATGTTGGAAACTTGGTATGCCTTCGTTGCATAGTCTAGTACATTTTCGAAGTGTGAAGATGGAGGTCTAGTACATTTTCGTAGTACGACGATGGGGACCACTCAAGGAGGGTACCGTAGGAAGTACCACGATATTGGGTATATAATTATGTATATATTATTTATTATGTTAATCTACTTGGGAGTAAATGTGTGTGATTTATGCGGAAAAATTAAAAGTGTATCGTGAAATTAAACTGAATAACTTAATAAGTATAAATCAGTGATAGAACGATATATGTAGTGTTATTTATAGAAAGTAAAATTTATCCATTCACCATAACTTTTGTTCTGATCCCCTCCTCATAACAAACCCGCAGGTTAGACATGTGGTTAATATTCTACAACATAGAGACACTTGTTAAATTGATGAGTATTTACTTACTATTATATTTTATCCCCTTCCTCGGCGAGATTACTATTATGAGCTCAGATATATTTATCTTTGACTTTCTACAGGATACAAGACAAACTAGCTTGAGCTTCGATAGATTCGGATTTTTTTTAAAAATGGTCTATCATAATTCGGGTTGTTACAATTATTTTGTGAAAAACTGCAATAAACCCTAGCTATTCACCCCCATCTAGGGTTAATTTAGATCCTACATTGGTAAAGTCAGTTTCAAGACAAAGAGAGGACAAGGAGAGTATATTTGATGTTTATTTTGTGCCTAGGTTGAAAAGTTGTTTGCTCAGTGCTAGACATTTGATAAAAAAGGGCTTTAACATTCATTTTAGCGACAAATTATGCATTTTGAAGAAAACTTCTAAACTAGGACCTCAAACAATCTTTACCCTCTTAAACTTGATTTTTCATACGGTTTTTGTTCCTTTACATATAATGAGGGAACTTCTAAAATATGGAACAATATATTTGGTTCCCTCTTCTTTACAAGTTTGAAGATGATGTCAAAAAATAAATCATAGGAGGCCTGCCCAAGAAGCAGGTTTCAAGTGAAGCTTGTGATGAATGTCAATTCGAAAAGTAACATAGAAACTCTTTTTCATCAGAAATCAAAATCAAAATAGATGCCTCACTCTCATTTAGAGCTTGTCCATACATACATGTGAGACTATTCAAATTCCATCTTTTAGAGGTAATCACTATTTTTTGCTTTTTATTAATGATTATACCAAGAAGAATAGGTTTAGTTTTTAAAGAAAAATCAGAGACTCTTCAGTCTTTTAAAGATTTCAAGTCAAGTGTTGGAAACTTTTCGAATTACAAAATCAAATTTTTGAGAAGCGATCAGGGAGAAGAATATTTTTTGAACTCGCTTGAAGAATACTGCTGTGAACATGATATCAAACATGAGCTAACAGCGCTTAATCAGGAAATTATGCATTCCAAGGGACAGAAATGGTCTTGGCTTAATAGATTTACAAACATGGAATAAAGCAGCTTCCACTGTATATGTGGATGGTCTCATTAATGAAAAAAAAAATACTTTATGGGTTCATTGGATGCAAGAAAACTATTTACAGGGCATAAACTTTTGGACTATGGTAGTCCCTATGAACGCCAGTTCGCTATTTCGTAGCCTGACATCCTCCTACATGTCATTCACATTACTTCCCCAAATAATTTTGTTTCTTTCTGGCATTACCCATGGGTTGATCATGGCCTCCTCTTAAAAGACAACCTCCCATATTACCAGAGAATTTTGTCGAATATCCCAGGGAATGCTACGGCTAACTCCTATATCTCAACGGTGAAGTCTTGTTGTCGCACTAGAGTAATCAAGAAACACAAATACTATGAGATCAAATAAAGGACAAGAATAATGTTGGATACACACAAGCCCCATAAGATTAATCTAATGTACACGCTTTGAAGATCACGACTTCTCTGTTGAATATTTTTACGAGAAATAGAGAGAGAATATAAAAAAGAAACCTTGTATTATTGAAAACCTCTCTTTATTGATGTTTATTTCTTGCTTGACACAATAAATGAGAGGGAACATCTGTATTTATAACAGCAAAGCTTATAAACTTTTCTTTTTCTAGATTTTTCTTCCCTTCTCTATTTCTCTAGAATTTCCTAACAAAGCATTGTCTAGAGTTTTCTGAATTACATGTTTGATAAATCTAGATTTTATTACTATTTATTTTGGCCTTTCCTAAATACAAGAATTAAATTTGTTGCATTATCAATGTTTCCTTATATTACAAAGTTAATTTTCAACATCCCCCGTAAACTTGGTTTTATTACTCCAAGAAGATTCCTCAACCTAATAAAGTCTTCATGCTTTAGAGGCTTGGTGAAAATATCAGCTATCTGATCATTAGACTTCACATACTATAGTTTCACTTCCTTTTTGGCGACACACTCTCTAATGCGGTGATAGCATGCATCAATATGATTGCTTGATCATCGAAAACTGGATTCTTGGCCAAAGCAATTGCCAACTTATTATCCACGAAAATCTTGGTCGGCTCCTCTTGTGGAAAATTTAACTCCTTTAGTAGATTCCTTAACCAAATTGCATGGAAAATACGTGATGTACCAGCTACATACTCTGCTTCACATGTGACAAGAGTGACAATCAGTTAATTTTTTGATATTCATGTGAAAGCAGTGTCTCCCATATAGAACACGAAACCACTTGTGCTTTTCCATTCATCCATATCTCCACTCCAATCGCTGTATCCAACAAGATTGTATTTATCAGATTCAGAGTAGTACAAACCAAAATTTTATTCCTTTAACAATGCGAAGAATCGTACTTGTCGCCTTTAAATGAGTTGTTGATGGATTCTCCATGGATCAGCTTGATTAACATGAAAATGTGTTTATTTTATGCTCTTATATTTTATCTTTTGTGTGTCAATAAATGTTACTTGGTTATTATTTTGTGTGGGGGGTATGCATTGCATTCTTTTCATTTTTCTTTTCATTTTAATGCATTTAGATAGTACCATCAGCATTTTAGGTCGTAGTAACATACCCTTTTTTTTTGGACATACGACTCATTTTATATTGGTACAATGAAGCAAGTTAACTTTTTTTTTGATCAGTTAATAGTTTTTCTTCTTCTTTCAACTAAGATCGAATAAGAAATATAATGAAAAGTTGAATTACGATCGATAATAGTGTAACCAGTATATGTGGAGATTCTTAGGTGATGACCATGAAGTTTATTCTAAATTGTAGTCTTTTTTAATGAGCTGAGGATTTAAAGTACATACGTTTGCTTTTCAAGACTTTAAAAACTAATTTGTGTTAAGTTGAAATTGAAGACTTTCTCTTCTTTTATGTTCAATAACAATAGTAATCCAAGGGTATCTGACATCGCTTGTAAAGCTAGCGTTGGTGTGCAAACCCACCAAGCTTTTTCCCAACTCTCATGTCAGCCTGCAAAGCAGTGCATAGGTGGTATGCCTTGATCTCATTTTATGAGTTGGACACCTAAGGATTACCAACATCTTGTTGACAAAGTCAGCATCTCTGCATAATCCACCAAGCTTTGTCCCAACTCTCACGTCAGCCCGCAAGGCAGTGCATGAATGGTATACCTTAGTCTTTTAAGTTAGGTGTGTGTAATTAGTCATAAATTTTAATTTTTACGTTGATGCAAATAAACGAATGCCAATAAATATACTGGACTAGGTATACTAGGCACCAATTAATACACCTCAGAGATAGAGAATAAACATTGATGCCCAAGCACTTCTTGACCTTATTGATTTGACTAGTCATACACAAGGAAATAAAAATACCACTTTGCAAATTGTGACATGAAAACTAAGAATTTATTTCATTGTTGCACTATGTTATTAACCGAACCAACTGGCCAAACTAGAATTTAACGTATGAAAACTTGAATTATGTCAAAAATTTGTGATGATTTGAGGAACCAAAAATTTCTATAGATTGATTTCGAATTGTATACTGCTAAGTTGCAACTTCTCTAAAACTAGTCATGTTTTCATTTGCTTATGTATGTTAAGTTGCACTACAATCATAGCGTACTACATTCAGATTTTGTGGGTAGTATCCGCTGAAAACCCTCAGAGACACCACTCATCCTATTAGGGACACCTAGAGGTTTAACGGTTTGTTGCATATGCTCAATGCAATTGAGTTTCCTACGAAAGTGTTACCAACCTAGTTTAGTTTTTCATTTTTTGTACTCGAAGATGAGTAAAAGATAATTATGGGGGTATTTGATTAACATGAAAATTTGTTCATTCTATGCTCTTATATTTTATCTTTTGTGCATAAATAAATATTACTTGGGTATTATTTTGTCACTTTTCCAGATATGCCAACTAAGCCACATGCAATTAGAAAAATAGAAAATAGAGATCAAATTGTTGTTTTGTGTGTGTATATATATATAAAGACTTGCAGATGAAGATCTCACATCAACTAGCTTTTTGGATAAGAAAATAATTGGTAGAAAGAATATGCATATCACAAATCAAGGAAGACTTGTCAAGGAAGCAAAAGGAAAAGAAGAATGGCCAAAACTTACCAGATTCAAAACTTACTAGATTTCAATCTTACCTGATTTAACTAAGGTTAATTTGTGCTTTTATTAGGTTTAGATTGGCTAATCTATCCTATAAATACCCATGTATTCTCATTGTATATCCAACAATTGAGAGTTTTTCTTTTCTTTCTATACACCTCTTGGGTTTAGTAAATTTGTGTTTTCTATTCAATTAGATTTGATAAAGCATAATTTACTATTGCAACTTACTTTTCTCATTAGTGATTGACCGTCTGATTAGATTCAACGGTAATCTCAGTTTTACTTTCTGTTAGTTATTTATGTTCTACAATTTTATTTTCTACATTTTATTCTACTTTCCTAGGTAGTATTGAATTTAATATTGATTTGATTAGATTCAAATATGTAGTGAATTCAATAGTAGTTCACTTTCTTTTCCTGTTTTAATTGATAATTGTGATTTGGTCATCTGTTCAATTAGATTTGTTCTGGACCAAATTGTAATTTAAATTTTTATTATTTTCAAAACCACAATCTTCAAATTCCATCTAACTCAGACACAAGATTGTATAAATAATAAAATTTAATTTTCCTCCCTGTATTTGACCTGCATACTACACACTTGTGCGCTTGCAGTAATTTATAATAAATTTGCGCTTTTCCCTAGAAAGCGTCGAATAGGGCTTACAACTCCTACTGCATATAGAATGTCGAGTCTTGCGCACGTTAAATATCGCAAGCTACGAACCAAGCTCTTGAAAAATGTAGGGTCTACCTTTTCTTCTTTCGCATGCCTTGACAATTTGATTCCACATTCAATTTGCATGCAAACCGTGTTTGAGTCATCCATCATGAACTTTCTCAATATTTCCTTAGCATAGCCTTCTTTAGTGATTAAATGCCTTTATCTTCTTATTTTCCTTCAATGTCAAGGTTATAAGATATGAGCCCAATATCAGTCATCTCAAACTCCTTCGTCATCTCTTTCTTAAACATTTTAAACATGCTTGGATTGCTACGTGTGAAGATCAAGTCATCTACATACAAACATACAATCAAATCATCCCTAATTTGGATCTTGATATAGAGTGCATGCTCATAAGGACATTTAATAAAGTTTGTCTCTTTGAGATACTTATCAATTCGAGCATTCCAAGCTCTTGGAGCTTGTTTCAACCCATAAAGTGCCTTCTTTAGCTTCAGGACCTTGTTTTCTTCTCCCTTGACTTCATAGTCTTGTGACTGCTCGATGTAAACTTCTTTTTCAAGGACTCCATTTAAAAAGGCATCTTTCACATCCATTTTATGTATCTTACAATTATTTTGGGTTGCTAAAGAAATTATTAGTCTAATATTTTCTAATCGAGCAACTGGAGCAAATACTTTATCATAGTCAATGTCGGCTCTTTGGCTGTAGCCTTTTACCACCAATCTTGCCTTGTATCTTTCAACTTCTCCTTTTGCATTTTTCTTTAATTTGTACACCCGCTTGAAACTAATTGTCTTGTGTCCTTTTGGAAGTGAAGCTAACGCTCATGTGTCATTTTTCTTGATAACAGTTATTTCTTCGTCCATAGCATTTTCCCAATTTCTCTTTTGCAAAGCCTCTTAGGAGCTTATAGGCTTACAATCCACAAACAGACAAAAGATAGTAAATTTGTCTTAATTTTCTATTACTTGGTAAATTTCTTGAAGATTTCTAAAGTGAGAAACTCTTTCACTTGAGCTCTCATTTTCTTAGCAACTTGTTATTAGTGAAGCTAGTGGAGAAGTGGGGTCTTCTCTTGATTGTTCAATCTTTGGCTATTATATTTCATCTCCTTCAAAATATGGAAAGAAGTTGTAATTTTCATTATACGATCTTTAATCACATTCTCCTTCTTCATCAAATAAAACACCTCGGTTAATTATTATCTTCTTCGTATCAGGATTGTAAAGTTTATAGCCTTTAGAGTTTGTGTCCTAACCAATGAAAATATACTTCTCACTTTTGTCATCCAATTAGCTTCGCTTCACATTTGGTATATGTACATGAGCTATGCTTCCAAAAAATCTTAGATGAGAAATGTTAGGCTTCCTTCCACTCTATACTTCTTGTGGTGTCTTCCCCCACACACTTCTAGTTGGATATCGGTTTGATAAATAAACCACATGTGCCAAAGCTTCCACCCAAAGTTCTTTTGGTAGCCTCTTACTTTTAAATATGCTCCTCACCATTTCAAGGATTGTGTTATTCTTTCTTTCTACTACTTCGTTTTGTTGAGGGGATCTAGGAATTATTAGTTGTCATCGAATTACATTTTCTTCACAATACTTCTGGAATTCTTTTGAGTGAACTCTCCCCCACGGTCAGATCTCATGGCTTTTATCATAAGCCCACTTTTCTTCTCAATATGAACTTTGAACTTCTTGAAGTTCTCAAACAACACTAATTTCTCCTTCAAAAAATACACTTATGTTTTTTTTTTAAAAGTCATCAATCAAGAGAAGGAAATAGCTACTCTTACCCAGTGATCTTGGCTTGAGAGGCCTACACACATCCGTAAGTACGAGTTCTCATGGTTTCTTAGACCTCGAGTATGATTCCTTTGGAAAATCCATTTTGAATTTCTTTCCAAGTAAACATATTTCACACACTTGATTGGGATGACTTATGCAAGTAATCCACTTATCATTTCCTTCTTAGAGAGTAATTCTAGTCCTCTAAAGTTAAGATGTCCAAAACAAAGATGCCCAGACCAAGAGGTATCTTTGTAACATGCCTTAAGGCATTGGATGACATCATGTTGAATGTTGAGCACAAACATTCTATTTTTTGACATTTGTACCTTAGTAATGAGGTTACTTCCATGGTCTCTTATGGAAATGTTATTATCTTTTAATCGAATATCGTAACCTTTCTCTAAGAGTTGTCTTAGACTCAAGATGTTACTCTTCATGTTTGGCACATAGTTAACATTAGAAATGAATGGATGCACTACATTCTTCAATCAGATAAGAACCTTTCCTTTTCCTTTCATTGTTACCTCTGATTTATCCTAAAATGCCACATTGCCTTTACTATTTCATCAAGCTCTGCGAACATATTTTTTCTTCTACATATAAGTCTGCTTGCACCACTATCTAGGTACCATTGATTATCCTCTCCTTTTCCATTTTCTTTGTGGGCCAATAGTAATGTATCATCTTATGTACTATCTTCAACGTAATTGGTATTCTCTTCAATTTTATTATTTCTTGGAGCTCTACATTAAGAAGCATAATGTCTAAATTTGTCACAATTATAGCATTTGATCGATGACTTGTCATTCTTTAAATTTGAATTGCCTCTCCCACGACCCTTAGTTGAGCTTTCTCCTTTTTGATTATTATTGCCATTATTATTTTCATTGTTGGACCTCCAATCTCGTCCATGTCCATATCCATGACCTCTTCCTTGTTCTTGATCACGACTCCATTATTGTTGGTTTCGATTATTTTCTTCCCTTTTTGAGTCAATCTGTGTCTTAAGAACATGCTCCACGGTCTCTTCCTTCTTCTTATTTTTTCTTCATAAGCTTGCAATGAGCCTAAAAGTTCATGCATTTCCGTGGTCTCCAAGTTTTTTTATATCTTCATTAATGACGACAACATGTTCAAACTTTGGATCTAATGATCTAAGAATCTTCTCCATAATTCTTACATCATCCTACTTCTCTCCATTTCCTTTAAAATTATTAATAACTAATATAATCTTCGGAAGTAATCAGAAATAAGTTCACCTTCTTTCATATACAAATTTCAAATTCTTTTTAAGCTTTGAAGACATATCTTTTTAACTTGACCAGCTCCTTTGTAAGATATCTGAAGCTTCTCCCATGCTAATTTTGCTGACTTTGATCCCGAAACTTTTAAAAAGTGTCATCATCCAATGCTTAATAAATTAGACAGAGATCCTACTTGTCTCTCCTCCTAGAGTTTCTCAATTTATCTCTCTGAGTTTGAGATAGACTATCTTCTTCTTCTTGTTTGGTGTAGCCTTCCTCAACTATCTCTCATACATCATGTGCTCCAAGGAGTGCCATCATTCTTAAACTTTAATTATCATAGTTGATCTTAGTAAGCATTAGAACTTATAAGGGAATGTCGTTGTTCGTCATCTTTTAGGGTCTTCAATGTTTTCTTTTGGTTGTTAAAGGATCTTATAGCTTTGATACCACTTTGTTGAATATTTTTAGGAGAAAGACAGAGAGAGAACATAAAAAAACTTTATATTATTGGAAACCTCTCATTATTGATGTTTATTTCATGCTTGATACAATAAACAAGAGAGCACATCTCTATTTATAACATAGGAAAGCTTCTAGACTTTTGTTTTTCTAGATTTTTCTTCCATTTTCTATTTTTCTAGATTTTCCTTACAAAGCATTTTCTAGAATTTTCTAAATTATATATTTAATAAGTCTAGATTTTATTACCATTTATTTTGTCCCTTCCTAAATACAAAATTAAATTTGTTATATGATCAATGTTTCCTTATAAAACCAAGTTTATTTTCAATAAGCTTTTCCTAAATCCAGATGATCTTCACCTATATGGTGTAAGGAATTGCATAAGAACAACTTCCCCCTATGGAAAATACTTAATAACACTCTATTTACCCATGCTAAATTATCTCTTCTTGGTGTAATTGACACGGCATCCTGCTGCTTTTGCGATTTCGGAAATGAGATGATTGACCATATTTTCTTCGAGTGTCCTTTGTTCATCATATTTAGATGAAAATGCTGCATTTTTATATGCTTCTTACCCCTTTTGATTGGCCACCAAAAATAGGAAAGAAGCATAACTTTGTTATGCTCCCTCAGAATGTTATTAGTCTCATTTGGAGGGAAATAAATCAACGGGCTTTCAATTTGAAAGTTAGAACACTTGGGGAAATAAATGAAGAAATCAAGCATTAGATTGATGCATGGATGATGTATGATGGTTTTGTTTGGCGTGTTCACTAGCAGCGGGACAATGCAATGTTTCACTTTTTTTGGTATTTTTGATGTATTTTCTTTTGTTTGGATTTTGGTTTTTCATGATTTTCTTTTCTTATGGTGTTTCCTTGTTTGTATGTATTTTCCGATTTTCTCCAATAAGATCCTGTAGGGGACCAACTTTTAAACCCCCTTGCACAACCAATATTATAATGCACTTCTTTTTCTTCTCTACTTTATTCTTAATTCTTTCAAATACAAATAGTTTCTTTCAAACAGTTGCACAACCTATAGTATAATGCACCTCTTTTTATTTTTAAAATAAAAGAGTAAATAAATATATTTAATGCATTTATATGTTTATTATGGGAAAGTGCTTCCTACCATGATAATCTCGGACAAGGATCCTATCACCCTCATTGTCAGAGTAAACAACCATCAAAGTTTTGTGGGGAGACATAAGTACGCCCTTAAAACTCAATGAGTAGATATTTGTCATTCATTTAACAGAGATTATAAGTATATTATGAATATGATAATATTAGGGTAAGAGTAAAAAAGAAGCTTAAAGAATTAAAGGTTTTATTTACTAGTATTCTTTTTCTGTATATGCGCTCTTTTTGATGAAAGTTTGTGTAATGTTCTCTGAGGATGGTTATGCATGTGTATCGGTTCTTCTTTTGGAATCTATCTTCTATTTGTATTACTTAACAAGTAAATAAATGATGTGGAATGATGTTCAATTTTTTTTTATGAAAATTAAACATGTGAATAACATAATAATATATAAAAGGTTAAAAAGTATCGATGCCAACCTTTGGAGAATGGGAGAATAATCCTACTACATGGGAAGGATACACTCATATACCTTTAATAGTGAGAGATGACGATAACTAAGCGGTGCATTTACTAATAAAGATTTGCAAGGATTTTCTACTGGTGCTATTATTACCATTGTAATGCAGCACATATTTGAACTACAAAACTCACATACACATGCACACATAGTACATTTCAACTTTTAGTTTGGATGTATCACAAAAAGAAGCATACAAAGTTACAAACTAAGATTAGGTTTTAAACGTTAGGATTTTAATATATTTTAGCAACATTCAATCATGAAACCCTAGATCCAAATATGTAATCCAAATTAATTTAATTGAGAACAAATCAGAACTAAGAAATAAATTTACAAAAGTGTGCTTGAATCCGTAGCTGTTTTGCAGTACCTGAATTCTATAGCTGATTATTACTGAGAAGATAGATTTGGTTCGGTCTTCCAAATTGACAAAAACCCTATATATGAAATTGGATATCAATAGAAGTGGGTTAGAGAGTTGCTAAGGCTAGTATAATTTTGGGACTGTAATCCCTTATTTATAAGACTGACATTTTATAATTTGTCCCTTCAACAAACTAAAATGCCTCGGTATCTATGCATTAGGCCCATGATAATATAAGCTTTGAGCCTCTTAATTCTGGTTTAAAATTAAGTCACTTTAGTTATGCTTTACATTAAAATAACAGAACACACTTTATTTTACATGTGTGACCAATGGTCAAAATATTCCAACAATCTTCCCTTGAGCCGCACATGAAATATCCTTAAAATTTGTTTAACTTTACGAGCTTCAAAATTTGTTATTATCACATATGGTGTATCTAAAACAATCTCGTCCATCAACTGCATTGGCAAAGGATCAAAGTGGCATTCGTTACATTTATATATATATATATATATATATATATGTAAATTAAATGACATAGATCAATCATGGATGCGTAGCATGGAAATTACATGAAATGTGATCTATACATATCTATTTCCAACTGATCCTTCTTTAGCGAGATGAAAACGTCTAATATTTGAACAACCTGAGTGCAAACAAAAATTTACTGCTTTATTTATTATTAGAAAAAGAACTTGATATACATATACACTACACCATAACAGCCAATTTAGCATACAACGCTGCGTAGATAAAATATGGTTATGCCCGTAACATATTTGATAGTGCTCAGATCCGTATCAAACTATATTGCGTGATCCGCACCACCCTAAACACCCTAAATCTGACCGTCCATCAAGGAAGTTCTAGATCACTTAATTTGATATGACTTTTGGCCAAATCGAATGTGTATCATATTGTGCATCACATTAGGCACTTGGAATAAAAAAATTGGTTGCTCCCTTTTCCTTTTGTTTTACTTTAATGGTGACCGAAAACCCAAATTAGGGTTTTTGGTCACTGAATCATGCCTCCATCATTCTCTGGAATCTCCTCCTGCGGTAGAGATGAACAACCCTTTCCTTCGACAGAAACGCATCAACCCTTGGTCCGTAGCCCTCTCCTTTGACAGTTGGTATGTATTTCAATTGAATTGTGGCATGCATGCCTGATAGTAGGGAACAAGTTGAAATCTTGCTGTGTTAGTCGATTGCTACTTTATGTTAGTGTGTTAGCTATTTCAATTGAATTGGTATGTACGTGCTTCAGCTGATTGCTACTTTGTGTAAGGGACGGATCTATAGTTATACCCTGGAATCAGAGAAATCAAATTTGAATCATGTTTTATGATAATGTAAAACACATCTGAATTGCTATTGCAAACATGTATGATACAATTTTAGATTGCGGTATATCCATGAAACAAAGAAATAACAATGAGTTAGTCATAAGGATGCCATAACCTTTACTAATGTTAAGATGTTTAATGTCAATTGTCCATAACCTGATTCTATTTGCAATAGCTATTTGACTATTTGTTGTCCATTTCTTAAACTAAATGACAAGCCAAGAATATAGTCGTATAATTATAGATTTGATGTCAAAAATGGCAAAAAGACATAATATATTACCTGATGTGGCAGAAACTGAGCAAATAGATAATTATAGTTCAATATTTAACTATGATTTCATCGTCATTTGACTACTTGTTTGCCTTATGCTTGATATTTAAATTGGGTTGTCTTATAATAAGTTTACTCTTTTTTGAGAGATAACAAGTTTACTGAAAATATATTAACAAGTTTGCTGAAAATTTTGGTAGACGGATGATTACTCGACTTTCTGACTAATGTTTTAATGGGCGATCCAGCAGGTGGATGCATTTTAGCTCACGCGTAGGGTCGGGTATCCATGTTTATTAGCTTCATCCAAATGACGTATGTTGTTGCACTTAACTTTAGTAAAAAGATGCTTTCACTAGCAACTTTCCCCTACTTTGTAGCAGAGACTGTAGTGTAAGTTAATTTGCACTACACAGTCTACTTCAAAGAAACTGAAAATTGCAAGTGAAAACAGCTTTATCCAAAGGTTAAGTGAAGCAGCATTCGACATTTGAATGAAGCAAATAAGCATGTATTACTGACACTGCGCGTGAGCCAAAATGCAGTCAAATGGTGGATCGCCCAATAAATTCTTAATCAGAAAGTCAAGTATGTGTGTCATCCGAAGATGATGATTCGATATCTTTAGACGTTGGAGCAGCTATATATTATTTTACACTTATCTCTACATAGTATCTTACATGGACGATGCCTTGAATTTTTAACGATTGACATTTCGTTCGTCTTTGAGATATATACTTACTGACTACATAATAACATGGATGGGCCTTTAAGTGCTATTTTTGACTGGTTACAATGTATTGACTGAGTTAAATAGAGAAGACATTATCAATCAGTAATTAAATGCTATTTTTGACTTGTTTCAGTGTAATTTGAGTTAAACTCACTCAGTACATAATAACAGAAGACAATTCAGTCCACATATCATTTCTATATACATGTCATTAAACAAGTTCCATTTTAGCTCATTTTTGTATGCTAGTGAGTTACAATATCGATCTCCTGTCCAATGAAGCATTTGTAACATGTTTAGTGAATTTATATGCAGTCCTGTTGGAGAAAACAGAAAAAGTGGGGAGGTGTATCAACTATATACGATGTTGGAGGTCACGTTAAACCAAAAAGCATGTGAGATGCTGGTTCATGAAATCATGTCTATTGCATCATAAACATGTTATAGATATAATTAACAAATATGCACACACGAACACAAAGACACGATATGCCCTTCACTGTTATCAGTATGATGCTCGATATATGTGACTAGTTATCGACTAGTCGAGTAATCTAGATCGAACCATCGACATGAAGTCTCGACTTACCTTTTTTATGAATTTCAGGTGCATGGGTAGAAATTAGTAGACTAGTCGTGTCGACTAGTTTTATGTGCGATCATGCATAAAATTACTTCTTTTTTCACGTAGATTTTGGTGCTTTGTGCTACTAGAATTCAAGCTGGCAATCACGATTCAGTTTTGCTGCCAATCATCAAGTTGGCCTTTTAAGATTTTGTTTTAAACTGTGTGTATATATATAAATATTTATGCTGTTATAAAACTTTATCAGTATCAGCTAGCTTACTCTCATACTACTTTGATTTACATCAAACACATGGATTTCATCAGCATGATCAGCACGAACATTCAATCTTCCCGTCCTCGACTGGAGTTGTATTAGTTTGATCATATGTTTTTACCTTTTTTTGTTAGTTCGTAATGTTATGAAAATGTTTGACGGTTTCCTTGTATATGTTTGTATGTTATACATTATGTTCGTGTTATGAAAAATCTTGTAATTCTTTGAGCATATATATATATATATATATATATATATATATATATATATATATATATATATGTGTGTGTGTGTGTGTGTGTGTGTGTGTGTGTGTATATATATATAAATTGTGTTATTCTTGTGTATAAATTGTGGTATATATGATGTGTTATGAAAAATATGTGCTACAGTTTATATATATATATATATATATATATATATATATATATATATATATATATATATATGCATGTATACATATATATATGCACACACATATAATTAGATACGGTGAAAGGCCATGCATGAGTATGCTTTAGATACGGCTACGAGCTATATGTTATTACTAGTGAGATACGGTTTATAGTCGTGTCTAAAAATTTAACATACCATTTTTTGATATGGCTTTTTGCCGTGCCTAATTGCTTTAGATACGACTAAAAACACAGCTTAATTAGCATATATGATGTAGTGATATCTGTAGCTGAAATATAGAGTAAGGAATCATACAACAATATCAAATACAAACTTCTCCTGAACCAAAATACCCTCACATAAAGTTACACCGATTGAGCTACATGCTCATTAAAGACCTTATGTGATAATCATGTAGTAAGCGGATCCACCAAAATGGAGTTTGTCAAACATTACGCCATAGATTGCCTACTACAACAAAAATCCAAGGTGTTGCAAGCTAAATGTTGCCACAACTATGCTGATTTTTGTCTATTGCAATGCATCTTCAATGTGTTACCATAGATATCAAATTGTGTTGCAGTAGCTATAGTTATAAACTTATAATTTTAATTTGCCACGTCATCAATCTGCATCTATAAAAAAAATGCTTATCTACCCATCAATTTACCTTTTAAAAACAACATCTGATGTTGACACCTCACTAATCTGTTAAAATCCTTCACCACCAATAGGAAATCAACTTACGTTACTCATTTAATTCCACTTTCTCAGTTTCTTAGATCTATTCGTTCTCACCCCAAAATTCCAATTCCAATCCCTAATTTTCATTCACCTACTTCTTCCAATCCAACCCTCTCTACATCCTCCACTTCTTCCAGCGAGTCCTTGACTCCAAACGCACCCACTTCTCCCCTTCCCCATCATTAAACGACAATCAATCCAAAAAGAAAGGTGCTAGCTTTTTATCCTGTGTTTCTCATGTACGTTTTTGTTGCTTTTTTGATAATCGCTATTAATTAGTCTACCGAGAAACGAATATTATTATCACCATGAGTATAATTTTTTCTGGTTGGTGGTATTTTTTTGTGGTTCTGTTGTATGTTGATTCGCTGAAATGTTCTTTGAGCAGCTATTGGATTGTTAATCAATTTAATAACACAAAACTTTAGTTCCTAGTGAAGTGTGGTTGTGAATAATTAGACCATCGACCATATATGAGCTGCATGTTCTAAACACCTACTTGGGTTTCCTAGGTCGTTGTTGCCGGTGATAATTGAGACATGATACTGCTAGTTTTTTTAATAAGATATACAGTGGTTTATAAAAATGGTTCCATAATGATGCTTACATATACATGACAATTGTCATTTCTTAAGTATTATCATGATCTGTATGCATAAGACAGCCTAATAAGTATACACATGATTACTTAAGAGTGTGTGTGTGTGTGTGTGTATAAGACTGGCTAATAAATATACGCATGTTTTGTTTTGGTTATGCACAGAAATACTGAATGCATGAAATACATGCCTGAAAGCCTACTGAATGATTTGCAGTTTGTGACATCACTTCAATTCGAGTTCAATGATCGCTCAATCAATTTCTACTTTAAATTCATCAATAGCGACTGCGAGTAAGTACCGCCACCACAAAATCCCAGCGAAGATGAGGATTGTGAAGGTTGAGTCGAATGCGGGGAAGAAGTTTTTTGGTTCCTCCATGTGGCACATAAGTATAAATTAGGTTTTTTTGGTTGATTTTTTTATTATCATATCTTTCAGTAATGTTTTAGTCGAGAATTTAAGATATGTGCAGAATGGCGATTGCGGGAATTTTATGTGGCATGGCGAAGTGTATGAAATCAATAGCAATGCTGAATTGGATGATACTACTGTTGAATTGATGGAAGAAAAGACTATATCACAATTGCTTGTGGAAAAGGAGACAATTGAAGAAAAGCTGCTAAAGCAAAAGCAAAAAAGGGCAAAAGCCAATGAATTTGTGGCAGATATGAAGGAAGAATTGGCCCCAATGCGCATTGAATGTGGAAAACACGAGAAAGGTGGAAAAAAATCCTTGCAACAACTTTAGCTATGTCCTGGATCATGTTTGGAGTTCTTTTGTGTGTTGCTATGGCAATGTAGAGTAGTGAAGTAACATGAAATAACATGCATGGATAGCTTTTCAGGTATAATTTTAAGTTTTGCCACATTGTAGATTAGTGATAATTTTTGCCACATTGTCTAATTGTTTACTTAGTATACACCTGTGTACACATTGTGCCTCTGTTATACTATGTATACACATTGTGTACACTTGTGTACACATTGTTTAGATCAATATGCACTTGTATCCACATTGTGCCTCTGTTATATAACTCAGTTATGTAAATGAAACGCAAATGCAAATGAGACTCGATTATGTTTAGATCAGTATACACTTGTATACACATTGTTTAAATCAGTTATGTAACTCAGTTATGTAACCCAGTTATGTTTAGATCAGTATACACTTGTATACACATTGTGCCTCGGTTATGTAACTCAGTTATGTAATTGAAACACAAATGCAAATGAAATTCAGTTATGTTTAGATCAGTATACACTTGTATACACATTGTTCAGATCAGTATACCATGTTATACTGAAATGCAAATGGAATTCAGTTATGAAACTTAGTTTGTGCTGAAAGAAATGCAGGTGAAGGCACCACTGATGCATGCAGGTGAAGGAGGTAGTGATGAGGTTGTTCAAGAACTTGTTACTTAAGGCACTAGAGGTACTCGATGCAGTAGAGGCACTAAACGCACTGGTGTCTTGCGCTATATTTTGAAACTGTTTTAGTTTTATGTAAACATGAATTTAGTACTGGCTGTGTTTGTAATTTGAAATGTCTGTAAAATTGAATTTAGTGGCTATGTTTTGTTATTTTGTAGTCGACTAAGTACTACTTGTGTTTGCTAGTTAATTTGAAACAAAAAGTTCTTTGTTAATTTCAATGTGATGCTATGTTATGTAATGTTGCCATAACTATTATATAATGTTGCAATATGTGATGTTAAATGCTGCCATAGCTATGATATAGTGTTGCCATTGGGTGGTAAAATTGTTTCCATATATTAATGCATGTGGGCCCCATAACAAGATTCCATGAACCCGGGCTATAGATTTTAGTGGGTCCCACATTTTTATAAATTTAGTACTTGTGGCAAAACCATTACAGATGTTGCCTTATGGTCGCAAAGATATTGCCATTGACTCTAAGGCAACACGGTAAAATGCATCACCAAGAAAGTGTTGCCATAGATCATTTTTTTTTCTATAGCAACACTTTTTGGCACTTTCTGCATCACTTCTTTGGTTTTGCAGTATGCAATCTATGGCGTAGTGAAAGTATGCTCTATGAATTACAATATATTTTGCACTCTTCCTTTACTGGAAAAAGGGATGACAATTTGGACACAAAATTAGACTCAAACTTAGAGATACAAAACCTTGACCATAGGATTTTTTTGTCCTAATGTGGAGGGATGAAATTCAAGGGGTGATCGCATGGTGGAGACTAGTTGTGTCACCAATTATGTCAAAATTTTGTGTTTGAATATATAGAATTTCCCGTTGCAAAATAATATCTTCTTTACTATCACAATATTACTTGATCTTTCAATTTTTTATCAATAAACTGGAGTCTTATGAAAAAATTTCTTCATTATTTTCCATAGTTGAATGTCTTATAATTAATCATAAATGATATTTTCAAAGTGGTGGAAGCTATAAGTGTTTAGATGGCATTTTTCCTTATATAGTTCACACATAAAATATATTATCATTTCCTGAAGTGGACCTTTTGCAGTAATGACGTCAAAAGTATTTGAATCATAGTCTTTATAATCTCCAACCAAACTGATCTTTATCTATAAGCATACAATCTTTTATTTTGTTTCTTAAAGATATCTCATATCCATTTTGGCTACTAATTAGTGATACACTTTCAAAATAAATAAGATATCTACAAAATAATACACGCAGATACATCTGTGTATATATTAGTATAGGCTAATTCTATTCATACACCTATAACTTCTTAACACGCACCGTAAAATAAAATAAAATAACATACACCAAAAATTTCTTTTCATACACCACGCCTTTCACAAAATTACCCTTTTATATTTTCATCACCTTTCCTATTTAACCTTAAAGCTAAATTAAATAAAACTAGGAATTCATTGCAATATATTTACCTAAAATAAAAAATATTTAATTTTTAACACTAGTATTTTAAATTATTTGATTTTTATTTATTTTTAAATTTAATTTTAGATGATGGAAAATTGAACTTATTTTTTAAAATATTAGAACATTAAACTAGTTAAATTTTGTTGTTAAATTTATGCACGATTAGATTTGAATGAATGATTGAAGAATTTAGTACTCTGTATAACATTAATTTTTGTATTTAGTTTTAAATTTAAATTTTTATATTTAATTAACGTGAAAACTATTAAAATTGATTGTATATAAATGTTGCTTATAACGATATGAATATATTTTAATCCTCAAAAGAAATATAAATTTAATTTAACCAGCGATATAACTTAATTTATAATTTACTAATTTTAGAAGAGAAATTATATTGAGTACACATAATGCAAACAAGGGAGAATTGTATATATTTTCATTTTTTAGTATTGATTCCTTTTTAATAAGGTCATTTTGGTCTGAAATTTTATTTAAAATCTCATGGTGTAAGTAAAGCAATTTACGGTGTTTGAATAGAATTTGCCATTAGTATATGTTAGAATCCACACTGCAAATGCATGTAGAAACCTTTGCATTTCTTTTATTTCAAGGATGTTAGCAAAAGAGAATCAACTAAATCATAGCTTGAATACCAAATCCTCTAATCACTTATCTGTCAAATTCTTTATGATAATTTAAATATCATCCTATGAATAATAATGGTGTGTTTGAATCCCAAATGTAAAAGATTTGTCCAAAAGTGAGATTCTTAAGTTGTTTCATTCATGTTTCAATTATGAAACACAACTGTAATCTCCGTCGGATATTGTTTAAAATAAAATGTAGAATAAACTCCAAAGTGGTTTAATGAGTGGTTTGATAAATCTAAGAGAATATAACTTTAAAGAAAATATAATTCCTAAGAATGATATTTTCAATAAAAATGCCTTATACAATTGTGTTTCGCCTACCCAATTTCATATACCATTGAATAGTTATTCACAATCAATAATCTTGTTACTTATGTTAAAGGGAAATTGGAAACTTTATTGTCCATATAGATGTACATTATAAGTTCATATCTTAAATCAACCTTTTAAATTATTTCCTTATGTGGATTTATATAAGTAAAAAGAGTCATATTCATCAATCCATTATTTATCTTTAAGGAGAAATACTATATAGGCATCCAGAACAATATTTCTTCTTCTACAGGTGATTTTCCTTAGTAACGATACACTTAGAGGTTGTTGAGTTTTTCTTCTTGAAACAGTCATCTTAGCTTAAAGGAAAATTTTCTTTAACATTGTCTTATTATGGTCTTATTTTACTTCTTTTTACTGAAAGAAAAGAAATCTTAAACTTTAGCCAAAGAATCAACCGTAGTAAATAAAAGATAATGGTTCTCTCAAAAGATGATGGCCATACTTTATTTCTCCCAACATCCTCAATAAACAGTTATATTCCCACCTTAAAACTTTTCCTTAGTGTGAGTTCATAAAAATATGAACTTTAAATCGCTTAGAATATCAAAAAGATATTTGCTATCTTCAATGTACCAGTCTATAATTATTTACTGCTAAAGCATGTAATCATAATTATTACCAAATCGAAGTTTGAAACCTTCGTATTAACAATATTTTGCATAATTAGATATAAGTTATATTTAAAAATTAACAACTTTAATTCCAAAGAAAATGTTTGAATTTTATTCATAAATCAATTTTTTATTTCTAAACGAACAGTATTAATCAATTTGTTCATATTAGAAATAAAATATAACACCACGAAAATTTCGGACCTGTCAAATTTGTTGAAAATCCGTCCATTCAAAACAAACAATGATAGCTACTATCATATTTGGTAAATATGTACAATGTCACTAAATATTTAAAAACAATTTTTTATCATAATATTCATCTAATTCACTGGGTGCGCTTATATACGAATTAAACACAAATACCATAATCTACCATTATGCAACTCTGATGGGATGGACATCGATATTCATTCCCGCACACTCGATAGATACGTCAGTATGGCTTAAATGATAAACATGAAAGATGCGCCAACACAAGATGTAATAACAAGTAATAAACAAAAAATATTTTATTAATAAAGCAGCTGCGTCACTACCCCTTGTGACTGTCAATGTACCTTTATCTAATTGGGTAAGCAATTAGAGATGGGATTAAGCCAACATAATTCTTCTGTACATAGTTCAGAGTGCTTTATAAATAATTCATAGAAAAGACATCGCTTTCGAAATGCTATGAAAAGTTCTCGGCTTGTCAGCGTGCATTATAATTAATTCAGAGTAAAGACAGCATTTCAGAAATTCAACGAATTTTTGAAATTCAGATTTTTGACTAGTTATTCGGCGAAATGTTTGATTCTATTTCTTTATGATAAATATAGTTTTTGACTCCAAATTTTCTATAGTAAGAAGCTTTCATAGTCTACTTAATTATGGTTAACCGACTTCTTTTTCCGGTTCCCAAAAGTACACATGACATGCTCAGCTCAGCCCATCGCATGGAGGCAAGATCAGGAAGATAGTTAGAAGTAAGGGAAACAGGTTGAAGAGGTATCGCGCCATCGGAAGACCTCACAACCCGAATCTCTAACCACCAAAGCACTTGTGCTCGAGGCCTCCGCACCCCCATAATGCGACCTTCGCACCCCTAGTGTGCGAGTTTCTCACCCCTAAGGGTGCGAATTCGCACCCAGCAGGTGCGAAATCCGCACCTAGTCGGGTGCGAAATTTGCATCCAGCAGGGTGCGTAATTCGTGCCCCGCTAGGTGCGAAATTCACACCCAGCTGGGTGCGAACTTCGCACTCTACAAGGGTGCGAATTTTGCACCCCTGTAGGCTAAAAATTCGCACCCCCAGGGAAGGGAATTTCGCACCCCACGAGGTGCGAAATTTTCCCTTCATGGAGGAGGGGGTGCGAATTTCTGGCATGCATACGGACCGGGTGCGAATTTCTAGGCGAGGGGTCCATTTTCACCTACTCCCACTTACTTCTCTCTACTCCCACCTACTCTCACCTACTCCTACCTAATCCATGTCCTATAAGTACCCCATGGCCTCACACCTCAAGAGGGAGCATTTTTGAGACCTTGAGACTTCATGAGATCTCCATTAATGGCATCTCATCTTTAAGGAAGAAGAAGGGAAAAAGTATCTTTTTCCAATATTCCTTAATATATTCCAATTATGGCATCATATATGATAATAAAGACATCACCTAGCCTATAAATAAATGTAATGAGGTGTCATGTGATGGGCTCAACCTTGTAATCTTTTGTGATCAATAAAATTCCAACAACGCTTCAAAGTGGACGCAGGCCCCTCACGAGGTTGAACCACTATAAATTTCTTGTGTCATTTACCTTTTTCATGCTCTTGTCTATACGACCTAATCAACTATTCCTAGTAATTGGAACCTTTGGTGTTTACCACATTTTTTTCCATCAACATTTGGTGATTTCATTGAGAATTGAACTCGAGATTTGCGTCTTTCTCCACACTATCATCTCGACTTTGACTAGCTTAAGGTTCCTTGCTCATCCTGTTGTCAAGTCCGCTTACGATGGTAAAGAAGTCAAAGAATGCAATGGTTGGCTCTTATGCCTTACCCGAGGCCGGTACATCCCAACAACCTCAACCGGAAGATATCCCGACAACTAATGAAACTGTCCCTCCTATTATGGACCTCGAAGCGCCCGTCACGCAAGCTCAAATTCGCGCGCTTAATGAAAGATATGAGAACACCACGGTCGAGCTCAACCAAGCATTAAGGAATAACATCGACCTTATGTGGCAACTTCAAGAAAGTCAATGCGTCGTCGCTCGACTTCAACTAACTCGGAACAATGCTCGACCCCGACCAACTATATCGGAAACTTCCTCTTCTGAGTCAAGGGGCCTGCATCGTAGGAGGAGGTTTATCCTCATCAACAACGTCGCCGCTCGCACCCATGCTCTCGGCAACGGCCATGGCAATGCTAACGGAAATGGGAATGGCAACGGCGACCGGACTACAGTCACATATAGCGAGGGGGCACAGAACCGAGACCACTCTCGCTTGATCATCAACGATGGACCAAATCCTACAAACCAACCTCTTCCTTGACACAACCCGATGGTCGCTAATTAAGGTGATTGGCCCGCTATTCCAACGGCCTGCGCTCCTCCAAAACAGCATCCGCAGCACCCCGCTCCAACTCACCGTCCACACTAAGATCTAATCATAGATGTTGAGGACATGGAGGAAGACGATCCGGACATCCATCATAGAACACACCCTTGCAACAGAACTACGGAACCTCGCCAAAACCCATGGGTCCCAATGGAGGAACCCCATCCAACTTACCTTCCCTACATGGTCCGAAGAATTATGAAGGAAATGCATGTGCACGATTCATGGGAAGCGCACATTAGGCTTAATCCCTTCAAAAGAAGGGTAAATTAAGGTAAATTGTCATGCTGCTTTAGCATGCCGCAGATGCCACTCAACGACAGCACCACTGACCTCTGGGTCTTCCTCAGTCGGTATGAATGCAAAATGGACTCGAGTGGGGGAAAGATCCAGATAAATGCAAGTGTTTCCCTGTCTTCTTATCAGGAACTGCCCTATTATGGTTCTCTCACCTCCCACTTGATTCCGTTAACAATTTCGGTCGGTTAGCGATGCAGTTGGTCAAGAAATTCAGGATGCACATACCAACTCAAAGGAATGCCCTCACCCTTTCCAATTTATACCAAGGCCTGCTAAGTCACTCAAAAGCTACCTCTCCAGGTACAACATTGTCCTTACCGAGGTCGAGGATCCGGACCCTCGCACCATACTCTTTCAGTTGGCTAAAGGTATCCTCCCTACTTCCGAATTCGGGGCATGGATCGATCAGAAGCAGCCAAAAAGCCTCGATGCTTTCTATGAGAAGGCGGATCAGTACTTGTGCCAGGAAGAGGTGAGACGCAACCGACTCTCAGCCACCAGTCTCTCCAACTGTTCTCAGAAAGACGCTGCAAATAACAGCCTCAGAAGAAAATAAGTAGGAGAGCCCTTTGATCAAAACAAGGGGGCAGGTCCCAGCGGGGAAAGACCAAACAATGGTAGGCAAGGTGGTCGAAACAATGATCAGGCCCTGATCGAGCCAAGAAAGCATGGCTCTTACCAAGGCTTCGAGACATACACCCCGCTAAATGAGGACCTAGAAACAATTTACTTAGAAACATGCAACACTTTTCCATATAAGAAGCCGCACACCAGGGAATCAACCGACCTTGAGAAGAATACTGGGAGGTACTGTCGCTACCATGACGTGTATGGCCACAATATCAATGAATGTCGCCAGCTCATGGGTGCAATTAAGAAGTTCATCCATGAAAAGAGACTCGGGAAAAAAATTCAAGACCTTTCCCTCCCGAAGAAAATTCAAATCCTCAGGCACCAGCGCCACAAGTGGCCACCAAGGAAGCTCCAGGTCCTTCTAACCCAAGGCGTGGGATCGTAATCAACAACATATGTGGCGACCTTATCCCACACATGAGAGCTTTCGAAAAATGCAAGAGTACGTTAGTTCAACAAAGCATGCTACTTATGAAACTTTCTCCACGCCCAACGAATCCGTCCCAACTAAGCTCCAAAAGACCGTGCGAGATGAAATTGTTTTTCGAGAAAGAAATTCTGCTGGGGCGGAAATCCCAACCACTGATCCAC
This sequence comes from Allium sativum, assembly GCA_030737875.1. NCBI lineage: Eukaryota > Viridiplantae > Streptophyta > Magnoliopsida > Asparagales > Amaryllidaceae > Allium > Allium sativum. Next base: position 4,865,402 of record CM060926.1, on the reverse strand, counting down.
TAGTTATCACAACTCAGATCAGTGTCGCTTCCGTCCTGAAGGTGTTATATGATTTCGGAAGCTCAGTCAACATCATTTTTAAAGCTGCTTATGACCAGATGAGGTTGGAAACAAATGACTTGAAGTCGTGCCACGCCTCCGTCCATGGCTTCAATGGGGCTTCTAGTTCCCCAGTGGGAATGATCGATCTACCTATGGAGCTAGGCGAGGGGGAACGAAGCCGGGTCCGAATCCTCACTTTTCTGGTTATAGACAAGGAATCCCCCTACAACGCCTTCCTTGGATGCCCTTTTATCACAGAGTTCCAGGTCTGCATATCGCCATGGTCCCTCGTAATGAAATTCCCAACGGAAAACAGGATCGGAACAGTTAGAGGTGACCAAGTGAGCGCTAGAGAGTTCTATGCAATAGAATGGAAGAACGCGCGCTATAAGGACAAGGGAAAAATAGTACCCACGCCTTCTTGCGCCAAGACAATTTTAGCATAGCAATTAGCAGCGTTTGGGCCTTGGCTCAAACGCCACTGTCGTTTTTTCGAGGATCTCGACCCTTGGAAGGATGAAGAGCCAGAGTACGAGAGGGTTACCCCGGTTGAATCTACAATAGATATTCCTGTTAACCCCGATGATCCGTCTAAATTATTAAAGATAGGATCGCAACTTCATCCAAAAATCAAAGAGGATCTTGTGGATTTCTTGAAGGCAAACCTAGACATGTTCGCATGGACTCATTCCGATATGAAAGGCATCGACCCTGGGATCGCCTGTCATTGTCTAAGTATCGATCCAACAAAAATTCCGGTCAAGCAGAAGAGCCGCTTTTTGGGACCAGAGAGGTCCAAGGCACTAGAGGAAGAGGTAGACCGTTTACTCAACAACAATTTAATTCACGAAGCATATTACACCAAGTGGGTCTCCAACCCAGTTCTGGTCAAGAAAGCCAACGGTAAATGGCAGACATGTGTTGACTTCTCCGACTTGAACAACACATGTCCCAAGCACAGTTTCTCACTCCCAAAGATCGACCGACTAGTTGATTCAACTGCTGGATACCAGCTACTATCTTTCATGGACGCCTACTCAGGCTACAACCAAATTCCGACGTATCTTCACGACCAGGATCACACCTCCATTACAACAGACCTCGGACTCTACTGCAATCACGCCATGCCCTTCGGCCCCAAGAATGCCTGCACTACTTATCAACGGATGGTTAATCGACTCTTTTTAAACCAAATCGGAAAGTCCATGGAGGTGTACGTGGACGACATGTCGTTAAATCTAAAGTATCAAGCGGTCACGTCCACGACCTCTCTGAAATGTTCGATATCCTCCGTCGATACGACATGAAACTCAACCGCTTGAAGTGCTCCTTCGGAGTCGCTATAGGAAAATTCTTGGGTTTCATCGTTAACTCTCGGGGGATCGAAGCTAATCCAAAAAAAATCCAAGCTATTCGAGACATCCAAATCCCCAAGAACATCAAGGATGTCCAAGGTTTAAATGGAAAGGTCGTTGCTCTAAGTCGACTCATATCCAAGGCCACCGATAAATGCATTCCTTTCTTGATCTAATTAGGAAAGGGAAACGTAATTTCGAGTGGACCCCGGAATGCATTTCTTCATTCAAAGAACTTCTGGATCACTTAGAACGACCACTCATCCTATCTAAGCCCATGTACCATGAAGACTTATACATTTATTTGGTTATTTCTACGCAGGCAACTAGCTCGGCATTAATACGCCTCGAGGACCGCATCAACGGTCCGTCTACTACATAAGCAAATAATTGACAGGGGCAGAGAAGAATTACCTGAAGTTGGAAAAGCTAGCGTTTTGCTTGCTAATCTCCTCGAGAAAGCTTTGACCATACTTCTAGTCTCACCCTATAAAGGTTTTCACCGATCAACCACTACGACCAGTCCTACAACGACCTGAAGCCTCCGGACAGCTATTGAAATGGAGTATGGAGCTAAGCCAGTTCGAGATAACATTCGTCCCTCGCCAAGCCATCCTAGGCCAAGCTCTCGCTGACTTCATAGTAGAATTCATTGCCTCCGAGGAAATTCTTGCAGAAAACACAGAGTCTCTCAGCACCCAATGGAAACTATTCGTGGACGGGTCCTCCAACAGCAAATACTCTGGGGCCAGAGTCGTATTCATCATCCCGGAAGAATGCCTAATATGCTATGCGCTAAAACTAAACTTCCCCGCTACCAACAACGACGCGGAATATGAGGCCTTGATTGCCGGACTGAGAATCGCGAACAAGCTTAAGCTCAAAACGATCTAAATCTTCTCCGATTCACAACTCATCGTGCATCAAGTAAAAGGGGAATATCAGGCTAAGGGGGAACGACTCGCCTTGTACTTAACCAGGGTTCAGGAATTACTCACGTACCTCGACTACTTCATCACCACTCACATACCCCGAGAGCAGAATGAAAGAGCAGATTCGCTAGCCAAGCTGGCAAGCTCCGAGGATTCGCCCCTGTCAAAGTGCTTAACTCTCCTAGCATCAAGTCGATTCATGATGAAGCAATCATGAACACTAAACCCGAGTCTGAGTCTTGGATGACGCCAATCAAAATTACCTACAGCACGGGATCCTTCCAGGAAGCTACAAGGAAAGGCGTGCGCTCACCCACCAATCGGCCCGCTACCTTCTTATGGATGGGTGCTCTACCGTAGAGGTTTCTCCGTCCCATTGCTCAGATTTGTAGCTCATCATGATGCCGTCAAAGTCTTAACTGATGTACATGAAGGAGAGTGCGGAGACAATACCGGAGGGCAGACCTTATCCAGGAAAATACTTAGACATGGTTATTACTGGCCTACACTCGATCAAGATGCCATAGACTGTGCTCGCAAATGCGACAAGTGCCAGCGCTTCTCGAAGATCCCAAGAGCCCCACTTACAAAACTGACGTAAATGGTAAGCCCATGGTCTTTCTCCATGTGGGGAATCGACATCATTGGAACTCTTCCAATGGCCCGAGTTGAGGTACGATACGTCATCATCGCAGTTTATTTTTTCACCAGATGGTCAGAGGCCGAAGCTCTCGCTACAATCACCACCAAGTAGATGATCAACTTCATTGTACGCAATATCATTACTCGATATGGGGTCCCTTAAGCCATCATCTCTGGCAATGGTACTCAATTCGAGAGCGCCGAATTCAAAGCCTTCTGGAAGCAGCATAGCATCGAAAAGAGATTCTCGGTAGAAGCTCATCCTCAAGCCAATGGGAAGGTCGAAGCCGTCAACAAAGTCATTAAGTCCGTCATCAAGAAGCACCTGGAAAAGGCTGAGGGCATGTGAGCAGATGAACTTCCTCTAGCCCTATGGGCATACCGAACTACACACAAGACTGCAACCGGATATAATCCCTTCGCCCTGACCTACGGGTCATAAGCCATCATTCTGATCGAACTCAAGCTTCCATCCCATCGAATCACCTATTTCGATCCAAAGACAAACCAAGATTTACTTTTGGGATCACTTGACTTACTGGAAGAGAAAAGGAATGAAGCTGATCTTCGAGTTGTTTTCCAACGGCAACGAGTCGCCCGATATTTTAATTCTAGGGTTCGTCATAAGGACCTTAACGTCGGCGACCACGTCTTGAAACGGGTCTTCCCTCCACCGATGGGCCTCGCCCCTCGTTTTGAAGGTCCATACTCCATACAGCGAAATCTCAGCAATGGATCTTTCAAACTTGCAACCGTGGACGGAGCTGAACTCCTAAGGGCATGGAATAGTGAACATCTCTGTCTCTACTTTACATGACTTAGTACACAACTATTTACGCTTTCCAACAATGTTTTGTTTTCTGACAATTCAAGGCGTTGTAAGGGCTGTTGCTGCCAAAGTCATTAGTGGAAAAATGTTCAACTTGCCATCTCTTCCTGACTGTGTTTGCTCCGCACATGACACATTTGATTAATCTTAACAGCTAGCTTACGTTCAAAAAGTCGGTTGTCGTATCGGCCTCCGAGCTTGGAGTCGGTACCGTCGTTCAAATCTCGAGCCAGCCTCGGGACCTAAAGTACAATAGCTACAACCGGCACCCCGAGTATGGGAGCCAGAAATGCCACTCGAGTCGCTGGCCCGCGGTGCGACCGATTAAATAACTACAAACTCGAATCTTGGTTCTGTGCCGAGACCGAGGATAAATCGTTCCACACCCAAGTCCCAAGCGACTTGGGGCCAACCAGCAGCCAGACATGAGCGATGTACATCCCTCCCTTGGCTATGGGCACCAGTCGAATCTTGGCGCAGCACTGAGATCAACCCTTAAACCGTTTCTTCCCCGAAGCTCTCAAGACTGAGAGGTAACCCATGGCCACGATCGGACCCTACGAGCTGATGATCCTGGCTTCAATTTTTAGGTGAATAAATGGCACCTGCGGCTCGCCTCAACCCGATGAACGACGGGAGAACCATGCACTGGACAGACTGCATAACGCGACGTCATACACCTTCGCTACACTTGGGATTAACCCCGGGTAACCCAAACACAGCAGGCGCTCAGCCTGGCTTCACAAACTATGGGTTTCCTGAGCTGAGAGAAACTTACTAGAAGCCTGCGCTCTATCACACCCCTCTGAAATAATGACACAGAGCGCGGTACACAATCACGCCCCTCTAGAATAATCAACCCAGAGCGTGGTACACAATCACTTTTTTGCTATGTGTAACGATAAGTATGCTTATGCAAGTACGGGACACCCGAAAACATAAGAGGAGCATCCAAATAGTTAATATAAATTGTGAACTTTATTGATTCATATTTCAATTACAACACACATACATTAGAACATACTACATGTCTAAACAACTTTCTTCTAATGACAGGGTGTACATGAGAACCACACCGTGTCTTGAAAAAACAAAAGCGAGGGTTGTACTCGCGTAAACTACTGTCCTGCACTACCAAAATAAATGGTAACTCCTACTAAGGTTGCTAACACTAATCATGTTTCTTCCTCTTGTGCTTGTGCTTTTTTGCAGATTCAGCGCTCGACGGTTCTTCCTTGGCACCGGGCCTCTTCTTACTAGACCCGCTCTTTCCATCTCGGCCCCTCCGAGAAGTGGTCGATTCATGAAAATCAGAGAGACATTTCTTGCCTGTCCCATCGCCACAAGAGACCTAGGAAATATTAATGAGGGTGGCATGCGGCGTGGGCTTGGGGGCACACCCAGTAGCGAGGCCGACCATAGTGTTGCTCATCTCCAGGACCACCTTGCCTTCCCACTCAGCTTTCTCCTTAGCCTCTTTGGAAGCTCTCCGTGCAGCGACCTTTTGGGACCTATGCGGCGTGATGTCACTAGCTTCGGCTTTCTCTAGGGACTCAGTAGTCCTCTGCTGTGCTTCCTCATCTTCCCTCTTCTTCTAGGCCTCATCATTAGCCCTCTTCTTCTCAGCCTCCTCATCGGCTCTTTTCTTCGCAACAGTGTTGGCGGCCCTTGCCTCAGCATCCTGCCTGGTCTTCATTAGGACCTCCTTCTTGGAAGCCTCGTCAAGCTCTTGCTTCTCTTCCACTTCTTCGCTCTTAGCCACCATCTTGGCTTTCTAACCTTCCACCATAACCGCCATCGAAGTTACTTCGACCTCCACCGGACCCTTGGCATGAAAGCTCTGTCCATCAACCATCTCCCCTTCATCCATAAAACCATCATAAAGACTGACGGTTATCCGTATATACGAGAAGGTGTCAATCTGATCCCCTCATCCTCCAGATTGCGCTTCCGTAGTCTTTCGCCCAGACTCAATCACTTGTGGGACCACAGGGGCAGGGCCCGATGTCTAGTCAGTTCAGGAAGGGCTGCATGGTAAAAACACAACCTTTTAGTTTGTGAATTCGGTAATCATATCATCCTCTAGGATGCATTTTAAAGGGAATTTACCTCCGGTCAGGGATGGCATGGAAAGAATAGAAGGGGCACTCGGTGCCGTAGGAAATGTGAATCTGGTCTCTCACAGCCTAGGGTGATCCGTGTCATACTCAGTCGAAGTCCGAATCAAGGCTGCGGGACCGCTCACCACCATCGATTCAGAGACTATTGGTTGATAGGAGCTGGCCTCTGCAAATGTCGCCATAACCCTGACGCTCTCAGTCGTGGTTGCTTTCCCTTTCTCAGTAGTGAGCATCTCCAGTCTCTCTCACTCGGCATCCTCAAGAAACAACCTCTCACCCTCCTCTAGATTCTCGCACTCCTCAACGGTTAAAAGATCAATTCTGAGTTGTCCTTCGTCCAAGGACCCAACATCCACTTGGCGCAAGTGGGCCTCATATGGAACTAACCTCTTCCATGTCCGAGCTAGTTCCTGGGGATAATCATCAACTTACGAGAGTCTATGGAACCTCATAACTTTAACAAACATGTTTTGGATGTCTTCTTCCACTGACAATTGCACTTGGACCTCGTGTCCGCAAGCTCCTCGTTTAACTCCTCCACCTCTCTCAAATGAGCCGCTCTGGGTCCATCCATTATTTTCAACACATCCCGGCTACTGGCCTCCGCGGCCTTCACGGCCTTCTTCACCTCCTCAACCTGCCTCTTCAGGCTGTCATTCTCTGCCCTCAAGGTGTTGTTGTCGTCTTGGAACTGGAAGACCCTTGCGTTCTCCTTTTCCAACTCGATGCGTATCTCATCCGTCTCAGCCTTGTCCTTTTTTAGGGCCATGTTCTGGGTAGTTAGGTCGGCTATAGTTTCCGTGTAAACAGCACGGGAGTGATCATCCTCGTTCTTGAGTGTCTCATACCCTTGCCTCATCTTAGCTGGAAAAAATGAGATCCGAGAATTAGCATTCAAAGATACAGGAATGAGTAATGGAAATTTCCCAAATACTGGCAGGTAGACTTACCTATCTCCATTTCTACAGTGGCAATGGTGGTCTTCTCGCTATCAATAGTCAATTGTTGATTGATCAACTCTAGGTTCTTCCTCTTGATCAGCTCCGACAGATGAAAAGAATACTTGGTGTGTTCGTTGGTCTGGTGATACGCAGCCTTCACATGCATCCATATTTCCTGGGCTCGCTAGATGGGGCAGGGCAAAGATCGGGGAGAAACTTCAGCTCATCAAAGTAATGATGAGGGAAGTAATGTTTCAAGAATGCTCTCCGCTCCTCTATAGGAAGTGCTAAAACCTGAGCCTCTATCAGGTCTCCCATCTCTATCATAGTCGCCTTATCTGACCTTGGCTAAGCAAGCGATGGCTCCTTCCCCTTAGTGGGCTGAACAGGAGCCGCAGGAGCAATGCAAGGAGTTGTCGATGACACGTGCCTCGATCCCCCTATGTCAAGTTGGTAATCTCCCAAAGACACACGAATTGGAGGAGGGGAAGGAGGAGACGAAGGCAATTAGGGTCTATCAGGTTGACGGCTCTCGCTGCCACGGTCCTGTGAAGGTGGGGCCTCCCCGTACAAACTAGCCCCTCTCCTAAGGGCAACGAGAAAAGCACTCTGAGGTCATCAGCGGTCCCCAGGCCCGTGACTTTGTCCTCCTTGTCCTCTAGCCATGTCACCTGATAAGAGAAAGAAATAAGACTGGTCAAGTCGCGCACTTAAAAGAATCGCCATGCTATGCAATGATTATGAGTATATGCTCTTAGTGTTCTCTCATCAAACCTGATCGTGCTCCACTCGAAGGAGTTAACTCCCTCACGACAAGAGCTAAGTCATCCATGCCAGCCGGAGTCGACCACAGGGATACGTCCAAGTCAGTATTATTTAAGCCATCAAACTGGCGCTCATCTTCAAGTCGGGCCACGGCTCCGGGAATGACCACTAGAGACAATGGCCTGATAGACACTCCCTCCCCCATGCTGGAGGCGGGAAGGGAACACTCATCGATCCCTTGTTCCCAGGTGCTGCCTCCTCGCCACAAGCCCCATCGTCACCAACATCTCCCTGGAACTTTACAACCTTTTTTGGCTTGGGCCCCGCAGCGGGTAACTTCCTTTTCTGACCGAGAGTCACAAGGCTTTGCGCCATGACCGTCTCTGGAATGCCACTGGCCACTGCGGGCCTAATTGTAGCCTGATCATCCGGGAGCAGCCCAACTTGGCGAAGACGCTCTTAGCATGTCATAGTATCAGTTTTGTGAAACTCTTCGGGGATCGCACGCAGAGCATTAAAACGTTGCTGGTACTCCTCACCAGTAGGCGCCTCTGGGTTCCCTTTCATGATCAGAAATAATGAGACACGGGCTCCAGGAACTTTATAACAAGGAACGGGGTTCGAAAATACTTACTCCCATCAATCCACCTCCTTGCAAATCCAGGAGGGCAGCACATAAAGAACCAGTCTTGTTTGAACACCGACGGCCGTGGCCACGACCCAATGAAGAATTTGGTGGTGGATAAAGCTTCCAGGGACCACTGGGAAGGCATTCTGTTGGACGTTCTCCTCAGGCTGAAAAAATACCGGATGTCCTCCTCGGTGGGTTCCGTGCTCAAATATTCTCGGTATAGGACGTACGTGCCTAGGAGTGAGGAGTGAGGAGTAAGCATTCGGATGCAGCTGCGAAGGGGCAAGGTGGAAGTAGAAAAGCATATCCCAAATAAAATCATTGGATGTGGGCATGCAACCCGCAAAACAGGCCTACCTATTCCAAGCGATCAAGCCCTCGGGCGGTGCGTGAGCTCTTTCACCCTCACCCGGTGCGTGGGCATTGCCCAATGGAATATTGAACCGCTGCGCCATTTTGTAACCGCTGTAGCATCCAGGCGCGACAGTATCAAGTCCACCAGATTCTCCAATATAATAGTATTAGGAAGCATACCGGGGCTATCAGAGCCGCCGATGCATCTTAACCCATAATGTCCACATTCTCCATCTCCTTGCGTATGACCGGAGAATATAACTTTTCAATTTGTCCATCGTGATCAAATACTTCGGGCGAACTGGCTGATCAAGAAGAAATGGATCCTTTGGTAGTCTCAAGCTTGCTTCCACTCGAGTTACCGCTGTTGGTAAAGTCAGATGTGTGTGACGACGGGGGGGAAGGCTCGGCCTCCAAGAGTCTTTGATCTTGTTTGCATCGCTAGCTATACTTTAATACAATGGTATTAGACATCACAAGAGAATAACCTGTACCCCCTGTGATGGTGAAAACTTACAAGTGCGTGTGGTGTCATTAAAAGTCAAGATGCACAGAAAAAATTTAAACGGGCTAATAGTTTGGTTACAGTTCTAGCATATGCGCTATCCTATGTGAAAGGTCCAACTCCCTGTCTGCACAGTTAATTGCGTGTGCACTAGGCACAACCGTATGAATAAATAAGAGATATGCAAAACTAAGGGCTAGGAGTCAGGAAATCGAATTTCCGTAAAAGAGAAGCAACACCCCGCCAAAGAGCGGCGCGAAGAAACAACGCCAAAAGGATCCAACAAAGAGACCAAGCCACCCCGGGATTCGAGAACTCGAGCCTCTCTCGAGGTTCAAAAATTCAAACCTCCTAGGGTTTAGAAATTCAAAACCCATCAGGGTTCGGAAATTCGAACCCGACAGGGTATGAAAATTCGAACCCCAGTGTCCGAAAATTGAACTCTAGAGTTTCAGATAACCGAACCCCATCAGGATACAAAAATTCAAACCCCAGAGTTCAAAAGTCAAACCCGGAGGTTTGGATATTCGAGCCCCTCCAGGGTTCGAAATTTCGAACCTCCAGGTTCGAAATTTCAAACCCCTTGGGGGTTCGAGAGCTCGAGTCTATAGGTGGTTGTTTCTTCGAGGCTCCTTTGAATCTCGACCCTCCAACCTCCCTTCTCTCTCTCTCCGTCGACCAGTTCATTACCTAGGTTCGGTTAAAAGTGTTGAGTTCTGAAGCTTCCATAATAATGGCGGCCAAGGAAGAAAATAATGGAAGGAAGGAAATGTGGAGGGGGAGGTCCTATCTATAGATAAAGGGAAAAGTCCCTTCGTCTTCCCCAGATTTCGAACCCGTGGGTTTGAATTTTCGAACACAGAGGCCTTGAAATTTCGAACCCCTAGGGGTTCGAAATCTCGAGTCCCTAGGGCTCGGAATTTCGAGCCTACAGGGTTTGAGATTTTGAATCCTGGGTTCGAAATTCCGAACCTCTATGATTCAGAGGTTCGAACCTTAAAAAAAAGGGAAGAGAGAAAAATTATCGTAACTCCACACTCAAAGCGTTGCCCCATGCACTCACGTACTCGTATTCCACGCACATACCGATCATTGCAAACATGCGAAGGCCACGCATTGCGAATACTCAATGATATGAGAATGTTGCCACGCCAAAGCCAACTCGCTCGCAAGTCTACGACGAGAAAACCCCACAACTAACATTTGTTCTTCTTTAACAGGATAAGTAGACAACCCGACTACTATCTCAACCTATGCAAAGCACATCTTGCCAAGACAATATGTACTTTGGGGGACAAATGTTAACCGGCCCTTTAGTTCGTTTCCCAAAAGTACACAGGACATGCTCAGCTCAACCCATCGCATGGAGGCAGAATCAGGAAGATAGTTAGAAGTAAGGGAAATAGGTTAAAGAGGGATCGCGCCATCGGAAGACCTCGCAACTTGAACCGCGAACCACCAAAGCACTTGTGCCCGAGCACTTCGCACCCCAAGGTTGCGAAATCCTCACCTAGCCGGGTGCAAAATTTGCACCCCGCAGGTGCGTAATTCACGACCCTCCAGGTGCGTAATTCACACCCAGCTGGGTGCGAAATTCGCACCATGCAAGGGTGCGAATTTCACACTCCTACAGGCTAAAAATTCGCATCCCCCAGGGGTGCGAATTTCACACCGCACAAGGTGCGAAATTCGCACCCTGGGGAGGCTAGGGTACGAATTTTTGGCATGCATGTGGACCAGGTGGGAATTTCTGGGTGCGAGGGTCCATTTTCACTTACTCCCACTTACTTCTACGTACTCTTACCTACTCCTACCTAATCCTTGTCCTATAAATACCCCATGGCCTCACACTTTAAGAGGGAAATTTTTTGATATCTTGAGACTTCATGAGAGCTCCATTAATGGCATCTCCTCTTTAAGGAAGAAGAAGGGCAAAAATGTCTTTTTCTAATATTCCTTAATATATGCCAATTATGACATCATATATGATAGTGATGACATCACCTAGCCTACAAGAAAATTTAATGAGGTGTCATGTGATGGGCTTAACCTTGTAATCTTTTATGATCAATAAAATTCCAACAATGCTTGAAAGTGGGTGTAGTCCCTTCACGAGGCCGAACCACTATAAATCTCTTGTGTCATTCACCTTTTTCATGCTCTTGTCTATACGACCTAATCAAATATTCCTAGTAATTGGAATCTTTAGTGTTTGTGACATTATTTTCCATCAATAATTATCATGAAAATAATTCCTTAAAATTATTTGTCGACTACATATATATATGCCTCATGTTGAAAATGCCTCATGTTATTGAATTATATATATATATATAATTCAATAACATGAGGCATTTTCAACATGTCCATTTCGGGCAGATTTTTACCTGACTTTATCCAGCTTTCAGGTGCATAAACCATTAAATTAGAAAAAGTTGTCGACATGAAGTTGTAGGCCTTTGAATTAGCTTTCGAGAACATTGAAGAAATCAAAATTTCATTAAGAAATGAAGAAGTTATGGTTAAAATAAAGAACGTCATTTTCATAGGTTTGAGGCCTACTATTCATTCTTGTTTTTCATAACTTTTCTTCAAAGTATGAAATTAATACATGTACTTAAATAGTTTTTCTCACCTTATAATTGTAGATTGAAATTGTATTTATGCTCTTGGCTTCTCTGAAACTTCTCTTCTACATTTTATCTTGTTTTTGTTTTGTGAATGTATGAAAACAAATGAACATTTCTACCTTATTTATAGCATTCTTCAAGGCTACTTTGGTAATTTTGTTTTGGAAACTTGTCCACCTTATCTTCATGCAAGCTTTAGGATGTAAACACATGCCCCCTTAGGTGTCTTAAGATGTTTTGACACATGGAAACCTAATAGCATTATATGTCTTTATCTCCTTAAATCTCCAGACATGTGTGCCATTCATTTGATGACACGTGTCCTTATCATTTCATGTCACTTATTATATTTTAAAATATAAACACATATACCATTTTCTTTGTTTATAAGATATGTGTATACATATATGTGTTCTTCTATTGTAATGACATGCACATGCTAGTCTAACAACTTTCAACAAGTTAAACGTCATTCATCGACAAAACGATTTTCAGTCACATTATCGATATTTCTTCAAACTACTTATCTTTTTAAACAGAAATCAACAACATATCTCCTAATAATTATTTATTATTAATAAAGGGATTTAGCAATGGTATAAAACCATTTTGATTACATTAAATCCAGGGTTTAAATATTTAAATAATCTCGATATTCAAATATTTTCTACTTAAAATTTTAGACTGTTACATAAAAAGCCATGATTTATTCAAATGACAACATAAAAAAAATCAAATAAATTCAGATGGTATATATGAAGTCCTAATAATAACTTTGAAATATCCAGCATATGTTACTTTATATGTTTGTATTTCTGATTAATGAAACAAATATCAATATATTTGTATTTTTTTTAAATCCCTAACGACCTCTTCATCTGTAGTTATACATTTATTTACAATGTATATCAAACGAGTACTTTCAATCTTATAAGCTTTCTCTTCTAACCACCAAAGCTTTACATTAGTCCAATTAGATGACATATTATTCCCTTTTTTAATAGAAATGTAATAATGTATAGAAAAAAGTAGAACAACACCATTCTCTAATGGCATACAAAAATAGTATAGTAGTTTATAGACAACTACCAAGACTGTGCAAAAAAGAAGAAAACAGAAACAACAACAAAAAATCAAACACAAATACAACAAACCCTCGCAAAACACGAATAGAACTCCCACCAAAAACCATCAGAACCAGCGGTAGTATAACGTACAAGACTAAAGGATATAGCCAGCCCAAGCTTCACCAATGCCGAAGATACTTCTCCACTATACCAATCTGACAGCCTTCAAATCTCGAGCCTCGGTCTGGAACGAAGATGGAAAAAATGCTGCAAGCCACCACATAAGAAGATCCAGTTGCCCAACCTAGAAGTCAAGCCCTTTAGAAAAAAAATGGACAAATCAATAACCCTACATCCGCCCTAGGAAGAGGACCAGTCGCAATGTCAAACACGAGACAAAGTGATAGCCTAGATCACAGAAGACCCAAGAAAGGCCTACCATGAAACACAAAGAAGACTCCATCCTTCACTTTTCAAATGATAACCTCTTCAAAGATAGACTTGTTACGAGCGCACCAAATGAGACATAGAAGAAGATGGAAAAGGACAGATTGAAAAGACTTCCCGGTCCTACCTTCCCACCAAAGCCACAACAAACATATAAACAAGAACGCGCTATCCCTAGGTCGACAAGGTTCCCAAAGAAAGACCGTACAAACCTTGCATATTCTCCTTTGAAGAACAAATGAGACGACGTCTCTAAGTTACCCATAGAAAAACATTGGTATCGGGACATGAATGGGATTCCAATTAATTCGCATTAAGTTTTCATTCAGAGGTAAACACCTATGAAGGGTTTTCCACATAAAAATGGTAACCTTAGGAAGGATGCGAGAATCCTGGACAAAATAGATAAAGCAAATTCGCGGTATTGGAAGTCGCACCAAATTCAATGCTACACGCAACGAGAAAGGACCACCTTTTCGATCCACCCTCTCTCCGTGTGAGACGGCGAAATATTTCATGGATTTCATATGTTTTCACGTCTCATTCGCATAAGACGTGGACCCAAAGAAGTCCGAAGGCAAAAGATGACAGTACTTAGCATGCAGAAAAGACACCCAAAGAGGGTCATTTGATCGGAAACGAACCCAAAACTTACAAACGTAAGCCTTACAGACATTCCTTAGGTTTCTAAGCCCCAACACACCCTCTTACGGCATATGGCATTATAAGAGATCCAATGATGGCAGTTAATGTTGTCCTTATTTCCCTTAGAAAGAAGATGCTGCCAAGGAACAGAAAGAACGGAGAAAACAAGAGGTGGGTGTCATAGCTGCAAAAATATGAGACCCAATGGAATTAGGAACCGACTTAATGAGAACAATTCTGGCAGCCTAAGATAGAAGAGAATCGTTCCACCAAAAAATCATACCCCTAGCTTTGTCAGTAAGGGGATCGAAGAACGCATTGAATTGCGACCTCGATACAGCACAATAACAAGATATGGCAAAGGTAGAGAGGCAACCGAGAAACCTATGAAGGACTGAACCGAAGAGACCCTAGCCAGAGTCATAACTTTGGCGGGGATGAATCAACTCTTTAAAGAGTTGACGAGTTGGCCAAAGCAATTTCTGTAAAGGTGGAGGAAAGCCACAAGATGGCGAATGGAATGGAGGTTCCCTTAGAAAATATAATAATGCTGACATATTATTCTTAAAATAATTTTAATCTTAAAATGATTACATTGGAGATAGCATCAAAAATATTAGTAACTTGAGTGTATTTAATTTTCAAAGGCATATTTTTTCATATATTACTCATTTATATTTATTTTATTTTTATTTTATGGAATCAAGCACCACAAAGAGTACTTGTTTTCTTTTATTGTCTCCATAAAATCCTTTCCATTCTTAGTAGATAACTTGAAAATAGTTATCATTAAATATAACATATCCTTAAAAACTTCTGAAATATTTATCTAATGATCATTTAACTCGTGCTTTTGATTTATACCGCATTTCAATATTTTCATAACATTATAAGAACATGTAACCGTTGTAGGGTTGGTTGTAACCCTCTTAATTTCAAGAGTTAGATCCACGGTTAAGAACAAGCAATGTGTCATTTTACAAATCCTTACAGTTAGTCTCAAACAAGATGAAAATATTCTTAAAATTAAAAGACACTTCTGTCAAATTAACTAAAAAATGAACGAAAAATAAAGTGAAGATTGACCACATATGCTCGTAGCAAAATGTAAATTCATACAATTGGTAAGTCTCTTCTCAAGATACCTAGTACACACTAATATCAAGTCTTTGGAAAGTATATTAACTGCAAATAATATTTATGTTGTAATGATCAAACTGTTAGAGAACCCCATCTTATCACTAAACCAATTGGTTATGTGAAGGTTGGACTCTTAATATTTATACAAAATTTATTTTATAAATTTCCCGATGTGGGACTTGTCTCAATACGCCCCTGCACGTGTGGCATATCCTGAGCCTAATACATGAATCATATTGGGTGACGTGGACAAGTGTGGTAGTTATATGCACATGAATTAAACCTTATCACAAAATCAATTGGCTATTTGAAGGGTGGACTCTCAATATTTATACATAATTTATTTTATAAACTCCCCGACGTTGGACTTGTCTCAACACAAACATTGTCAATAAATTCAAGTCAAATAACAATCTTTCTTTGGGCCAATTGATTATTCACTTGTAAAACTTTATAATTGTCACGTATTTATCGTCATATGATTCAGCTAAATATAAGTCTTCCTTTGGGTCGGCTAATACTCGCATGAAAAACAACACACAAATATCAAACGTTTACATGAACCATCAAAATAAGAGAGATCACTTTAGTGGCATGTTATTCAATTGGTTCAGTATGATTGTAGGATATTTACAGTTGCAAGGAGACACCAAAATATATTTGAATGTATTTCTATGTACAATATATTTTTGAGTGCTATAAAACAATCCTGAAAATAATTTAGTATTTATGATATTTCAAAAGTATAACATGACACTACTTATTTCAATCATAGCTACTATAATATTTTATTTTACGTATGTGATTATATTCATGACATTCCTTAAATAAATATGACACAAGATATCATAAATAAATCACATAACAAATGTCACAAATGAATGCCACAATTAAGCGCTATATTAAACATACATATAAATAACATAAGGATGTCGCACTAAATAATATAAAAGAACTAAGTAGATATAATGTATATCTGAACCATAATATAGCAATATAGAAGCTACTATGTCACCTTAGCTTTAATTTATTGTTAACTTGTCGGTATTAGCAAGAATTCTATGGTGAGATGTTTACATCGGACACCCTATTATTTTGGATTAAATGATAACCAACATATTACATGAGTGAACCACAACTAAACCGAGACAGCTGATTATATCACTTAAAAGAAGACGATATATCATATTCCATGTCCATAAAATATATCAAAACATGTGACATCTATAAACCAAACTCATCCACCTTTTATGCCTAAAGCTATGAACCATAATATCGTATTCTTTGTGATATACTTTTAGTTCAATGTATATCCATTGTTGAATCACCGTAGACAACACATAATTAGCACGAGATAAAAACATACTTAAAAGAGTAGCCTACATGTTTATACATATTGTTAAATTATATTTTATCAGTCCATTCTCAACCGAAAAACTATACATTACATATATCTACTTTATAAAATAAAGAACCATATGATGTTTAAATCCATCAATATTGCAACAATTCAAACATAATAATTTTCTGAGTCCTATCAAAATAAATAGAAAACTATCCCTTTAGGTTATTGTAAGTACGGATAATGTTTTAGCATAGACAAAAAAAACTTTTTTTGGGGACTAGACAAAACTGACAATTTTAATTCACATGAAAAAAATATAATGTAGAGTTACTGGATCTGAATGGTATAACAAGTCAAAACTCCACACTTGGCGAAAACTTCCAACAACTCTATCCATGGCTTCCCTTTGATTCTTCTGCGATTTCTTCTCTTCTTCTCTTTTAATAAGTCGTTCGGCACATACTATTCTTGAGCTCCCTCTTTCGTGCTTTATGCTTGCAACCAGCTCTCTTGTCATTCGTTTTCAACCTTTAAATTAGGGTTATGAATTCGGTATAGGAGAAGGTGATTTTCTGGTTAGGGATTGCTTTAATCGATCTTGCCCTAGGGTCGACAACATCTCTAAGGCAATTAGCGAAGTGGTTTCTGATCAAGTATCGGTTGTTATTACTGGAATCTCTTCTGTAGAGGTTTGAATAGGAGAGCCAAGGACATTTGATGATTTGGTAAGGCATCGATATATGGTGGTCGAAGTGTTTTTCTTGGAATTGATCCTAGTGTACTCCGGGTCTCTGGCTTTGAATCCTATGTCGGCGAGCTTGTCCACTTCTGTTTGTCTTGCCAGATTAGGGGACTCGGTCTATTCGAACGATGGACAAGGCGAAGGGGATTCCATTACCCCTTTTGTTCCTTGTCTGTCTTTTAAAGGATTCCCTTTCTCTACAGATAACCACGAACGTGTCGAGCGTCGCCCACTGGTATGATGTTTGGCTCGCTGTTTTGAAGTGGCACTTATGGCCCTCTCGCCTTCGCTGGCCCATGCCTTGGCAGAGTTCGCATTAGAGAATTGGTGGCCCCGATCCGTACTCTGGCAATGATGGGTTCGTCAATGGTTTGTCATATTTGTTCTAATTTGGTGTGTAGTTCTGCGAGCTTAGTAGTTTCTATTAAGCGGAAGCAACGTCGTCGCCAAAAACATCGATATGGTTTTCATTCAATGCCCTCTCTAATAGTCGATGTTTTTGATATCGTGGTAGTTGTTAAGATGTCATCCATGACTGGCATCGGAGTAGCGAACTTGTTGCGCCGTCGTTTTTCGGATGGGATGTAGGCAGTCTCATCTCACAGCCACATCGACCAATGCTTAGCGTGGCAAGTGAGATTACACACCATGAGGAGTTGTCTTATTTGCAGGTTGCTCAAGAGTCTTTGATTGTTTCTGCGTTAACATGCACTGGCTCGTCATTGTTTCATGAGGCGACACGAGATGGCTTTGAGGGTGTTGCACTTCGATGGGGTGTTGCCCTTCGATGTCAGAATTCAGAGAATTGGTGCTAGAACTGCTCTTGCGAGGCAAGTGAGTAATGGCTTTTACTTAAGTATTGGGCATAATGTTTTGGATGTGTATGTTTGTCAATATGCTATCTCAGCTATGAGACTGTTTATGTCTACCCAGGACTTGTTGCAACCTGAAGTTTATTTATGCACTTCCACCTGCTTATGTGCGTCATTGGGTTTTGTTGATCACTTATAGGGGTGTGCTTTGGTTTTTACTTCTGAGTATGAACCTCTTGGTTCATTTGAGTTGCCAGTCCTAGGGGGTGGTTTCTCTCACACCTTTAGTTTTTTGACCTTGTGCGCCCTTTAGGCTCTGTTTTTTGCTAATCTCGTGCCACTGTTTATGCTGACAGAGTGGTGCTCTAGATTTTGTTTTGCGTTTGTTATGACTTATCAGTGGGTTTGGTATTAAGCTCTGGGCTAGTAGTTCGGGTGAGTCTGAACGAGGCTTATTTCGTGTCATTATAGACTCTGCTTTTCTGGGTGTGGTTTATCGATTTTCTTAGATTTTTTCGATGCCAACAAAGGGTGATGATTGGTTTTGTTTGGAGGTATCCCTATTGCAGATGTATACTGAACCCAGTTATGGTCCATAATAAATGATTCCAGGAATATCGCCAACCGAATCAGTTTTCACTGAATGTGGTAATATCAGGTTGGGTCTAGAACTATAGCTATTACTTGGGGTTGTAAATTTAATGATATCTTCTCTTTGTTTTAGTTTACACATGAAGTGGTAGTGCATTACTTGACCTACCCTACATTTAGGCATGGTTTTTCTATTTTCCCGATGAGTACTCCCTCGCCCGCTGTTGAGTTCTGCACTCTTGTTTCTTCTTCTTCTTTCCTTAGTATGGCCGAGATAGCAATCATTAATGGTTGTCTATCTCGACTTACTAATAATTCTTATCCATCGAGGTCCGGCGTCTCCAGATCTCACCCGTCTTCTTACGGTTCCCGTGTTGCTTTCGAGCACCCTGAAACTAGTAAGGAGACTTCTTGGGCGTCATGGCGAAGACCAAGCACTGATCTTCACGCTCCATGCACCATCTGCACACGCTCTATAGCGATGTCCAAGAAGATCATATGATCTACTCATGACACATTTATCATGTTTGAGTGGATCTGCGGTGTTTTCTTCTTCAGGAGTTGTTCCGTTGCTTTCCTGCTTGTTTTTCCCTGGATGGCGAATTTTCTTTTCTGGAATGTTCGTGGCATAGGCAACAAAGCGTTGACCGCTAGGATGAAGTGCATCATTAGGAAGCATTCGGTTTGTTTGGTGGCAATTTTTGAGTCTTTCATGGTCCCGGAAGTGATCATCAGCACCATCCTTCCCATTGGGTTTGGTTGAGCCATTGCCAATGTGTCTGCTAAAATCTGGATTCTTTGGTCCAAAGAAGTGATCATTCGCTCTATCTTCGACTCGGACCAGTTCTCTCGGTGGTATGTTTAACTTTGTCTATTGCTTCTTCTTTCCCGTTTTCGGTCATCTACGCGAAGTGTGATCAGATTGGGAGGTCAACCTTCTGGTCTGACATCCGCTCGCTTTCTGATATGGCTTTGGGGTTTCAGTATTGGGAGGGGAATTTAATGTAGTCACCCGTCAAGCCGAGAAGAGGGTAGGTAATGCTGTTAACCGGGCTGCGGTGGCAGATTTCAATGCCTTCATTGTCAGTACAGGCCTTTCTGAGGTCTCATGCATTGGCTCAGCCTTTACTTGGTGTAAAAACTAGGAAGGGCCTAACCGGATCCTTTCCATGCTTGATAGAGTATTCAGATTGGAAGATTCGTTTAATTTTCTTTCACATATTCTGTCTCTCATCTTCATTGAACCTTGTCGGACCAAGCTCCAATGATTCTCCGCTTCTCCCCATTGTCTTTCTCTGGTTCGTCGTCTTTTCGGTTCTAAAGTATGTGGATATCCCACCAAGTGGTGTAAGATTCTTGGAACTCCCCTACCATAGGCTCTCCTGCTGCTGTGTTTTCTCATAAGTTGCATCGTCTCAAGGCATGTCTTAAGACTTGGAATGTGCATGTTTTTAAGAACATCTTTGACCATGTTAGGGTGGACGGAAAGCATCTTATCTTAGCTGAAGGGTCCTTTGATGATGTAACGACCCGGATTTTGTCGACCTTGGTTATCGCCATAAACTCAATGATGACTAACCAAACATCGAAAAATACCAGAAAGTTAATGAAAGAAATTAGAGGGTGAGAATAGATAAGATAGAAACTTAGAATAGAAGAAGAAGAAGACAACATCAGAGTAACACGAATCTCACAGTGGAACGAATAACATATAATAGATAATATATCCTTGAAATAAATCAATATATGTATACACATCATTATCAAAGTACAACACTTACAACACAGCTGAAATAACTATAGCTATATAATCCTGAAGCCTCCTGCTCCAAGCTCTTCCAGTATATCTGTAAATCCTGACTACTTGACTGCCCGTACAAAATTGAGCACCTAAGAGTTTAGGGAAAACAAAATAAAATAAACTCTGGGTTAGTCATGGGACTGATATGAGTAAAACAGTTTTAAACAGTTCAAGCAGGTAAATGATATTTCATAAGACCACGCCGTATAACGGAACGGTTTTTTCCCTTATGAGTATCCAAATTATCTTTATATCAAAAACCTTTAATATTATAATAATGTCTATCAACCACAATATAATAATCATCTAGCAGAAATGCTTTCATCTCACGTTCTACATATATAGCATACAATCAAAACTGCAAGTACGTATTGGGTAATGGATTTCCAACTATGACAAGGTATGGAACCACCTTTCGCTAGTGTACTTCTAGAAAGGAATACACTGGGTTTAACAAGAACATCTTGCAACCCGGCCACACATGATCTACCACTCATTTCGCTTGAGTGTATCGAATGTATATCACTAACGGTTGGGATCAGCAACCGTTTCCCGCATGGGACAACATCAACAATAGATTTTTAGAAGTAAATGAAACTCTAGATCAGGTGATTATACACCCCACTTCGGTGCGACCGACTTAGCCATGCTGCCTGCCCGATTTCTGTCATTTACCGGTTGATGAGGCTTGAGGTTACGCTTCATCATCACATCAGATTCACTTCGAATGTCACATCGTCAAATCCATCAAATCACCGATTGACGTCCTCAACCATACATTATGTGTTAGCTAAAAGAAGTTTCCTTCTCCGCTTCCACTCTTGGTACGGTTGGAGAAATCAATATACGTGATCGTCTGGAAATACTCTGTCAGACATCTGTCCATACAAGTCATCCAGGAACAGGATGAACCGAAGGTACTATTCAGTACATCCATCTTAGACACTGTTATCTAAGACTTATACAATAGCCCTTGCACTTTACTTCATCTTCAATTATCTTTGGCATATATGATTCGCAACACTTATGCCAATACAGAGTGGTTCTTTGGATAATAATCCAACCGGTCTCTCCATATTAACAATGTTAAAATGGTCAAAAATTTGATAGTCTGTGATTTAACTATCAAAGAGAAACACGTGTGCAAACAACGGTATTATTTCCAGAAGGAAATAATATCGATCAAACATCATTCAACATTTATCTCTTTATTTCATAAATTTACATATCTCTTGTTTCCCTATATTCAACATTTCTTATTTTCTAAATTTAGAAAATATATGTTATTACCATTGGAAAACATTTCCATTTCTTGTTTTCTATATCAGAAAAACATTTCTGGTTCTTAGTTGGAAAACATTTCCAAAACTCCTTCATTGGACTTAGACAGATGTTTAAACAAACCATCGCGATGCCAACTCAAACCATTACGCTTTTTAACTAAATTCCTTTAACCCACCTTCACTATCGAACCTTAACCATTCTTAGTTAAAAATGGAGTCAATCAAGTTGGGGTAATACTACCTCTCAGACCTTAACTGAACAACGTTTCTAACCTTGAAATAGACAAAGTTCACCTTTTAATTCTTTAACAAACTTCCTACGAACCCTCAGATTCTATTTACAAACCCCCTTCTTTTACAAGTTTACGTGATTATAACAATGGTGTTATAATCTCCTGTATCCGAAATACATTATCTTTAATATGACTTTTATTTCCTAACTCGAATAATATAATGACAACTAATTTATTTACTCCTATTCGATTTAACTCTATCGATTAACTCTGTTTGATTAACTCTGATTGATTTACTCTAATCGATTAACTCGTTTCACTTAAATCCTTTCGAATAAACTATATTCGATAACCCCTTTAACTCTATTCGGATAAACTATATTCGATAAATCCTTTAACTCTATTCGAATAAACTATATTCGATAACTCCTTTAACTCTATTCGAATAAACTATATTCTCTAACTCCTTTAACTCTATTCGAATAAACTATGTTCGATAACTCCTTTAACTCTATTCGAACAAACTATATTCGATAACTCCTTTAACTCAATTCGAATAAATTATATTCGATAACTCCTTTAACTTTATTAGAATAAACTATATTCGATAAATCCTTTAACTCTATTCGAATAAACTATATTTGATAACTCCTTTAACTCTATTCGAATAAACTATATTCGATAACTCCTTTAACTCTATTCGAATAAACTATATTCGATAATTCCTTTAACTCTATTCGAATAAACTATATTCGATAACTCCTTTAACTCTATTCGAATAAACTATATTCGATAACTCCTTTTGAATAACTCTAGTTCGATTTACTCTAACTGGTTTAACTCTAACTGGTTTAACTCTAACTGGTTAACTCCAACTGATTAACTCTAACTGGTTAACTCTTATTCGAATAACAAATATTCGATTAACTCCTTTTCGAATAAACTATTCATTTATAAAGATTTACTTTTAGTAATGGTTCTTCACTTTACAAATGATTTCCCTTTTAGTAACGTTTTCCTTTTTATAATGTTTTCCTTTTTATAACATCCTATTCGGTTATAAACAAATTTCCTTTTTATAACTCTATTTATTTTCTAAATATTTCCTTTTTATAAAATCTCCTTTGATTGCTATAAATATTATCTCTTTTATAAAATCCTTTGATTTTATAAATAATCTAATTTCAATATTCATTTTGAAAATTCCCTTTTCTCCATTCCGGTATGTTATGGTATTTAACACATCAAATCACGATGACCAATATCGTTCAAACGCATATAATCGACAACATATTATATATCGCATCACATTTCAAAATATATGAAAAACAATAAAATAACTGTTGAGGAATCCAGTCGGATTCCTCCAACCTGTTTCCCTGCATCCACAGATGTTATATAATAAAATCAACATCACTTTCAGTTCCATATGATATATTCTATTAAACAGAATCAATATAGAAATTCAACTAACTGACTAGCAGTTCAACCAAACAGTCAATCAGCCAATTTTAACAGTTCTAAAAATACAACATGGAATTATAAACTGTTCAGAGTTAGTGAGATTTACTCACATTTGCGCGTTAGCCGTTAAATAATGGTTTGTGTTATTTGATTCAGTACGACAATTTATTTTGCCATAAATTTTAATGAGCTCGAATGGACTTCCAGTCAATCTCATTGTGTTTCCCCCGTCCATACGATCCCAACGGATCTTGTTTCGTCCAATTCTGACACCGTATGAAATAGATATACAGTTTTAAAGTTTGAACCAATTTAAAAAATAAAATTAAACTAGTTAAAAATTTAATGGGCTTTAACCTTTATACAACCAGCCCACCTTCGATCCAAAATCCCAGACCGCAATAACGCTTCTTCCGCAAATCTAAAAACTGTCGTGACCTGTACATTCAATCCCACCATTGCCATTCATTTCATTTGGCCATCCCTCCTTCTACAAACCATGGAATTTCAAACCGATCACTCTGTTTCTCTCCTCATCAACCTCTCTTCGACTTCATACCCATGGACTTCAACTCGAGCTCCTCCTCCCAAATCCGTTCTCCAACTGGAACGCCTCCTACAGTGAAAAAAACCCCGACCCTTTTAGTCACCAAAAATCCATCAAATTCGCATACACATGCGGATTGATCTCCAGAACCCAACTACGACAACAACTCCTCGAAATTCAACCTCAATTACCCAAGAATCACAACACTAGCTCGCTCTGGAAAAACCCCATGAACCAAAACGACGTCGCACAAATTAAAACTAATATAGAAACGAAGCCCTCCCGCTTAAGAATTCAAACACATAACTCGTTTGATTTATAGAATTTGTTTGGATTTTCTTTATGATTTTTCTTGGCTTCGTTTTTGCTGAGAAAAAATATGAGGAAGAGTGGCGGCTTAGAACTGTTTTATAAGGTAGACGGATTTATTGTGTGGTTGAAAACAAAGGAGATGGGGCTTGTTTTGGTTCACACACTTAGATATTTTATTTTTAAATATTCATTTTATATTTGTTTCAACACTCTAAAAATCCCTACGAACACACATGATATCTATAAATCATGAAAACTGACATGCAGCTAGAGTTCGCCGTTGCGGTCCCAACGAAACCAGTTTCATCGAATTCCGACTTCGTATGCTCACACAGCGTATTTTTAACCGTTAAATTCTACCTGTTTTTCACTCTAAAAATCCGTATGACCACACAGTGACACCAAAAATCACGAAACTGGAAATCTAACAACTATTTGATGTTGCGGATCCAAAAAAATTAGTTTCGTCGAATTCCGACTTTGTTTGCAAAAGTGGATATTTTTAAAGCTCTGAATGACCCATTTAAATATATAAATATATTTAAATATAATTAAATTAAATATAAATAAATTTATACTATTGTATATATTCACAGAGGAATACCATACAGCTTCAGAAAAATCTTATATGGATTTCTATTCGATATTTCAAATCTGGGTCAACCCGATATTCGATTTATATTGAAATTCCTTTTTAAAATATAAATAATTCCTTTATAAATTATAAAGGAATTCTACAGCGACTTTTCTAAAATTTGATTTGGACGTGAATCAAAATCTACACGACGAAATCCCGATTTTTCTCTTCCACTAGAAAGATATACTCCACCAGCTCCACACGTTTCTTGTTTCATAGAAATCCGGCTTAAAACGAATCCTGTATATTCAGTTGAAATTCGAATCGCCAAATTACGAACTGCAACACCATTTCAAGCTCGATTTTAATTATAATACAATTATACGTTCAAACTGTCGTTTATATAATATATTCATTACTCAAAATCAAATTCCAAGCTGAATGAAATACCACCGATGATCCAGTTCATGCCATATCGCCATTTCAGCCAATTTTGATTATTTCAGAATTAAATATATTATTTAATTTATTATTTTAATTAAATATTCATCATTATTTAATTCCATGACCCTTTAATTCACTATATCACTATTTAAATAATTAAATAAATTAATTATAATACCCTCTGCGAATACGGGTCATTACAATCTTCCCCACTTAAAATAATTTCGTCCTCGAAATTGCTAAAAGGTGGAGGACAAAGCCTATTGACTGGTTAGAACTTATTTGTTCACTTCTTAGCTTCGGTTTCAACTGAACCAATTTGAATTCAATTAAATTATTTATTTCTTCTTATCAACAAAAATTTTCAAAAATCCTGAAAATTTTCTAACACCTTAACTTTTCGAAAAACTTCGCCAGCACCTCGTTTGTACTGGTCAATAGGTCAAACACTAATTCGCCTCTCTGGGCCATCTCCAACCCAAAAGAAAATCAAACAGCCTAGCGGCTTGCCAATTAGACTTATAAATCTTATATCCAATAGAAATATAAACTTCTACCTTTTGTCGGCATATCATTTTATCCTTCCCACATGTTATCAATTCAGCTGATACAAGGGTCATCCCAATCAAATTCCAATCTGCTTTTATCCACAACACAACCATTAGCTTATATCCGAGCCAAGTATCATTTCAACTCGAGTTTCTTCTCGATTCCCAACTCTTAACTTGATTATCACATTACACTTCAAATTTGAATCTCACAATCCAGTTTGTCTTGATATCATTCTAATTCAATCTCAGTTATCACTTTACTGGCTTTACTTTAATTAAATTTTGCTTTCACAAATTTCTGTTAAATTTGTTTTTAATTCAAACAGTCTTTCCCTGGGGGTTTTCAAATAGTTTACTCTTTTCAAAAATCAAATTTTCCTTTTGAACATGTCACTGAGCCCTTAATTAATATTCCATTAGTTAAATCACTTCTCTATTTCTTAATCAATATTTGTTAACCAAATGTTTTCAATAACCATATTGGCCTTTTATCTTTTCCGATCTCGTTTATTTCTATACTTAGGAAATATTCTTTATTATATTTCCAAGCTTACACTTATTTGGGTTAAAATGGATGTTGTGTAAAACATCGTTACAACAACCCAAATACTATATTCAACTAACTCTTATTCAAAATTGATCTTCGAGCTTGAAATCTTACTATTTATTTGTTAATAATGAAATCAATCATGTTGGGGTATAACTACCTCTCAAACCTTGATTGAATAACATTTATAACATCAAAAGAGGTATGACTACTTACTCGAATAATCAATACCATACAACTACTTATTCACTTTTAAACACATACGCTTCCTTTTTCTATTCTTACTAGATTTTATTCTTAGTCTTCCTTTTTTATTTTACTATTCTATTTCTAAGTTCATTTCCTTATCGACTTCTATATATATATCGACACGTTGATTTCTAACTATCAAATTATCTTAAAAATATTCTGACTCCTTAAATTCCCGGAAAAATTCGCCATAACCTCCTTTGTACTAGGAGCATCGGGATATTTCAAATAGCCTCCCATGGCCTTCACCAATCCAAAATAAAAAGAAAAGGCCAAGCGGCTAGCCGATACGGCGCATAAAATCTCATATATGAATTAAATACATACCTTTTCGCCAAGCATTCTATTTATATACCTACATACCTTATCCATACATATCTCATGTATATTTATACCTGCCCAATCTATTTTAACTATACCTGATCGTTTTAACTCAATTCGTTAATTAATTTGTTAATTAACTCTTTAGTCTAATTCACTTTTATAATTGAACATGACATGTTCAAATATATTTTAACTTGCTTATTAACTAATTTGAATCCAAATTTCAAATTTAAGTTCTATATTCGATTTCGAATATCCATTTACAAATCCAATTCACCTTTCAAAGTTCAACTTCAAATTCAAAACTCGATTAACTAATTTCTCTTCGACTTAGTTAATTCTATTCAATTTCTATTCAAATTCTATATCACTTCTATTATTCAAATCTATATATCAAATTCTATTCAAATTCTATATATTCAAATTCTATAGTTTAAATTCCATTTGAATTCTATATTCAAATTCCATTTGAATTTCTATATTCAAATTCCTTTTTTACTTTCGACATTCAAATCCTATATTTGAATTCCTTAATATTTTCTATATTCAAATTCTATATTTGAATCCCTTTTGAATTTCTATATTCAAATTCCATTTGAATTTCTATATTCAAATTCCATTTGAATTTCTATATTCAAATTCTATATCACTTCCATTCAATTTCATATATTCAAACTCCCTTTGAATTTCTATATTCAATTTCTATTTCAAACTTTCATTATTCATTCTTTATTATAAATACCATTTTGAAATTCATCACAACTTTTCTTTCCCAAAACAAATTCAAAACAGTATCTCTGGTAGTAATTCGTCACTTACAACTCGAAAATGAATACTGATGATGCAGCTGTCATCATCATAATTTATTTTGCAGCGATCGAAGTGGGTTCAATACTATAAAACCATTTCTAAACATTTCCACTTTGAAATTCATTTCAAAATTTAATTCACACTGCTTGTAAAACAATTTAAAATCTCCCAGGATCTTAAATTTTCCTTATTTTTAATCCAAATCCATTTACAAACACTTATTCAATTTTCCAGAATTTTAATTCAATTTCTAGCTTAAAATTTCAGATTTAACTCATCTGATTTCACGTATTTCACTTATATGAATTCTGATTGGTTATTTATATAACCATTTAATTTATAATCTTACTCGATTATAATAACAACAAATATATCCATTATATTATAATTTTGATATATATAACTTCTTTATATCAAGATATACCTTGGGTAAACTTATTTTAGTTTACCCCTTTTTTTAAAACATGTCATGTCGACCCATCGTATTCGAGTGTTTATAAACTCTTACCGATACAGTGGATCAAACTGACCGACCAGAACTTATAAACGACTCAACCAATAAATCACCACAATATAAAACAATTTTTATATCAAATAAAAATACGCTCACTCGTATATAAACACTCAAACTCAATCTAGGGTATTACTAACCCCATCTCTATCGAGTCATGCCACAGAGCCAAGGTAATTCACTTAACTTAAGCTTTGATACCAACTGTAACGACCCGGATTTTGTCGACTTTGGTTATCGCCATAAACTCAATGATGACTAACTAAACATCGAAAAGTACCAGAAAGTTAATGAAAGAAATTAGAGGGTGAGAATAGATAAGATAGAAACTTAGAATAGAAGAAGAAGACAACATTAGAGTAACACGAATCTCACAGCGGAACGAATAACATATAATAGATAATATATCCTTGAAATAAATCAGTATATGTATACACATCATTATCAAAGAACAACACTTACAACACAGCGGAAATAACTATAGCTATATAATCCTGAAGCCTCCTGCTCGATGCTCTTCCAGTATATCTGTAAATCCTGACTACTTGACTGCCCGTACAAAATTGAGCACCCAAGAGTTTAGGGAAAACAAAACAAAATAAACTCCAGGTCAGTCATGGGACTGGTATGAGTAAAACAGTTTTAAACAGTTCAAGCAGGTAAATGATATCTCATAAGACCACGCCGTATAACGGAATGGGTTTTCCCCTTATGAGTGTCCAAATTATCTTTATATAAAAAACCTTTGATATTATAATAATGTCTATCAACCACAATATAATAATCATCTAGCAGAAACGCTTTCATCTCACGTTCTACATATATAGTATACAATCAAAACCTCAAGCACGTATTGGGTAATGGATTTCCAACTATGACAAGGTATGGAACCACCTTTCGCTAGTGTACCTCTAGAAAGGAATACACTGGGTTCAACAAGAACATCTTGCAACCCGACCACACATGACCGACCACTAATTTCGCTTGAGTGTATCGAATATATATCACCAACGGTTGGGATCAGCAACCGTTTCCCGAATGAGATAGCATCAACAAAAGATTTTTAGAAGTAAATGAAACTCTAGATCAGGTGATTATACACCCTATATCGGTGCGACCAACTTAGTCATGCTGCCTGCCCGATTTCTGTCATTTACCGGTTAATGAGGCTTGAGGTTACGCTTCATCATCACATCAGATTCACTTCAAATGTCAAATCCATCAAATCACCGATTGACGTCCTCAACCATACATTATGTGTTAGCTAAAAGAAGTTTCCTTCTCCGCTTCCACTCTTGGTACGGTTGGAGAAATCAATATACGTGATCGTCTGGAAATACTCTGTCAGACATCCGTCCATACAAGTCATCCAGGAACAGGATGAAACGAAGGTACTATTCAGTACATCCATCTTAGACACTGTTATCTAAGATTTATACAATAGCCCTTGCACTTTACTCCATCTTCAATTATCTTTGACATATATGATTTGCAGCGCTTATGCCAATACAGAGTGGTTCTTTGGATAATAATCCAACCGGTCTCTCCATATTAACAACGTTCAAATGGTCATAACTTTGATAGTCTGTGATTTAACTATCAATGAAAAACACGCGTGCAAACAAAGATATTATTTCCAAAAGGAAATTATATCGATCAAACATCATTCAACATTTATCTCTTTATTTCATAAATTTACTTATCTCCTGTTTCCCTATATTCAACATTTCTTTTTTTCTAAATTTAGAAAATATATGTTATTACCATTGGAAAACATTTCCATTTCTTGTTTTCTATATCACAAAAACATTTCTGGTTCTTAGTTGGAAAACATTTCCAAAACTCCTTTATTGGACTTAGACAGATGTTTAAACAAACCATCGCGATGCCAACTCAAACCATTATGCTTATTAACTAAATTCCTTTAACCCACCTTCACTATCGAACCTTAACCATTCTTAGTTAAAAATGGAGTCAATCAAGTTGGGGTAATACTACCTCTTAGATCTTAACTGAACAACGTTTCTAACCTTGAAATAGACAAAGTTCACTTTTAATTGTTTAACAAACTTCCTACGAACCCTCGGATTCTATTTACGACCCCCCTTCTTTTACAAGTTTACGTGATTATAACAATGGTGTTATAATCTCCTGCATCTGAAATACATTATCTTCAATATGACTTTTATTTCCTAACTCGAATAATATAACGACAACTAATTTATTTACTCCTATTCGATTTAACTCTATCGATTAACTCTGTTTGATTAACTCTGTTTGATTTACTCTAATCGATTAACTCGTTTCACTTAACTCCTTTCGAATAACTATATTCGATAACCCCTTTAACTCTATTCGGATAAACTACATTCGATAAGTCCTTTAACTCTATTCGAATAAACTATATTCGACAACTCCTTTAACTCTATTCGAATAGACTATATTCGATAATTTCTTTAACTCTATTCGAATAAACTATATTCGATTACTCCTTTAACTCTATTCGAATAAACTATATTCGATAACTCCTTTAACTCTATTCGAATAAACTATATTCGATAACTCCTTTAACTCTATTCGAATAAACTATATTCGATAACTCCTTTAACTCTATTCGAATAAACTATATTCGATAACTCCTTTAACTCTATTTGAATAAACTATATTCGATAACTCCTTTTGAATAACTCCAGTTCGATTTACTCTAACTGATTTACTCTAATTGGTTAACTCTAACTGATTAACTTTAACTGGTTAACTCTTATTCGAATAACAAATATTCGATTAACTCCTTTTCGAATAAACTATTCATTTATAAAGATTTACTTTTAGTAACGGTTCTTCACTTTACAAATGATTACCCTTTTAGTAACGATTTCCTTTTTACAAAGTTTTCCTTTTTATAACATCCTATTCGGTTATAAACAAATTTCCTTTTTATGACTCTATTTATTTTCTAAATATTTCCTTTTTATAAAATCTCCTTTGATTGTTATAAATATTATCTCTTTTATAAAATCCTTTGATTTTATAAATAATCTAATTTCAATATTCATTTTGAAAATTCCCTTTTCACCATTCCGGTATGTTATGGTATTTAACACATCAAATCACGATGACCAATATCGTTCAAACACATATAATCGACAACAGATTATATATGGCATCACATATCAAAATATATGAAAAACAATAAAATAACTGTTGAGGAATCCAGTTGGATTCCTCCAACCTGTTTCCCTGCATCCACAGATGTTATATAATAAAATCAACATCACTTTCAGTTCCATTTGATATATTCTGTTAAACATAATCAATATAGAAATTCAACAAACTGACTAGCAGTTCAATCAAACAGTCAACACACAGTCAATCAGCCAATATTTAACAGTTCTAAAAATACAACATGAAATTATAAACTGTTCAGAGTTAGTGAGATTTACTCACATTTGCGCATTAGCCGTTAAATAACGGTTTGCGTTATTTGATTCAGTCTGACAATTTATTTCACCATAAATTTTAACGAGCTCGAATGGACTTCCAGTCAGTCTCATTGTGTTGCCCCCATCCATACGATCCCAACAGATCTTGTTTCGTCCAATTCTGACACCGTATGAAATAGATATACAGTTTTAAAGTTTGAACCAATTTAAAAAAATAAAATTAAACTAGTTAAAACTTTAACGGGCTTTAACCTTTATACAACCAGCCCACCTTCGATCCAAAATCCCAGACCGCAATAACGCTTCTTCCGCAAATCTAAAAACTGTCGTGACCTGTACATTCAATCCCACCATTGCCATTCATTTCATTTGGCCATCCCTCCTTCTACAAACCATGGAATTTCAAACCGATCACTCCGTTGCTCTCCTCATCAACCTCTCTTCGACTTCATACCCACGGACTTCAACTCGAGCTCCTCCTCCCAAATCCGTTCTCCGACTGGAACGCCTCCTACGGTGAAAAAAATCCGACACTTTTAGTCACCAAAAATCCCAAAACTTCGCATACACATGCGGATTGATCTCCCGAACCCAACTACGACAACTACTCCTCGAAATTCAACCTCAATTACCCAAGAATCACCACCCTAGCTCGCTCTGGAAAAACCCGATGAACCAAAACCGACGTCGCACAAATTAAAACTGATATAGCAACGAAGCCCTCCCTCTTACGAATTCAAACACACAACTCGTTTGATTTATAGAATTTGTTTGGATTTTCTTTACAATTTTTCTTGGCTTGCGTTTTTGCTGAGAAAAAATATGAGGAAGAGTGGCGGCTTAGAACTGTTTTATAAGGTAGACGGATTTATTGTGTGGTTGAAAACAAAGGAGATGTGGCTAGTTTTGGTTCACACACTTAGATATTTTAGTTTTAAATATTCATTTTATATTTGTTTCGACACTCTAAAAATCCCTACGAACACACATGAAATCTAAAAATCATGAAAACTGACATGCAGCTAGAGTTCACCATTATGGTCCCAAAAAAACTGATTTCGTCAAATTCCAACTTCGTATGCTCACACTGCGTATTTTTAACCGTTAAAATACTACCTGTTTTTCACTCTAAAAATCCGTACGACCACACAGTGACCCCAAAAGTAACGAAACTGGAAATCTAACAACTATTTGATGTTGCGGATCCAACAAAATTAGTTCCGTCAAATTTCGACTTCGTTTGCAAAAGTGGCTATTTTTAAAGCTCCGAATGACCCATTTAAATATATAAATATATATAAATATAATATAATTAAATATAAATAAATTTATACTATCGTATATATTCACAGAGGAATACCATACAGCTTCAAAAAAATCTTATATGGATTTCTATTCGATATTTCAAATCTGGGTCAACCCGATATTCGATTTATATTGAAATTCCTTTTTCAAATATAAATAATTCCTTTATAAATTATAAAGGAATTCTACAGCGACTTTTCTAAAATTTGATTTGGACGTGAATCAATGTCTACACGACGAAATCCCAATTTTTCTCTTCCACTAGAAAGATATACTCCACCAGCTCCACACATTTCTTGTTTCACAGAAATCCGGCTTAAAACGAATCCTGTATATTCAGTTGAAATTCGAATCGCCAAATTACGAACTGCAGCGCCATTTCAAGCTCGATTTTAATTATAAAAAAATTATAAGTTCAAACTGTCATTTATATAATATATTCATTATTCAAAATCAAATTCCAAGCTGAATGAAATATCACAGATGATCCAGTTCACACCATGTCGCCATTTCAGCCAATTCTGATTATTTCAGAATTAAATATATTATTTAGTTTATTATTTTAATTAAATATTCATCATTATTTAATTCCACGACCCTTTGATTCACTATATCACTATTTAAATAATTAAATAAATAAATTATAATACCCTCTGCGAATGCGAGTAATTTCAGATGAGGACCTTTCACTTCTAATAAGGAGGCTTAGGCTCTTGCTCAGGTTGCCTTCTCGATAGAGCTTCATATTGAAAACAACTATCTTCGCCAGAAGGTGAGGATTAAGTGGGTAGTCGACAGAGATATGAATTCTAAGTTTTTCCGTTCCTCTATTAGAAATAAGAATAGTCTTCTCTCGATTTAACAGATCCTTCGCGCAGATCTCTCATTGGCTTCCACGCTAGAGGAAGTCAAAGAGACTATTCTATCTCACTTCCAATCCTTCTTGGGCTCTCCCTCTGTGTCTGTTTCTGATCATGCCCAGTTTGATTTCATTCCCAATTTGGTACTTCCTTCGGAGAGTGCAGACTTTGATGTATCCCCTTCTTTGGAAAAGATATGTGCTTTTGTCTTCGCACTAAGTAAGGATAGTGCAAGTGGGCCTGACAGTTTTAATGGGGTCTTCTATCATAGCATCTGGACGATAATCCAGGCGGATTTTTGTCTGGCTATTCAGTTTTTCTTCAATGGTGGAACCCTATCCTAGGGATGGACTTCCACCAATTTGGTCCTTACTCCTAGGTGTGAGAATCCTCGATCCTAGGGGGATTTTTGACCTATCAGCTTGTGTAACTTCTCTAACAAGGTCATCTTTAAGGTTCTAGCCTCTCGTCTAACTTTGTTTCTTAAGCGTGTCATCTTGTCTTCTCAGGGTAGGTTTGTAAAAAGTCGTTTGATTACACATAATGTCCTTTTAGCCCAGGAGCTTGTTTCCCAGATCGACCATAAGGTCCGAGGTTCTAATGAGGTGGTTAAAATGGACATGGCTAAGGCTTACGATCATATGTCTTGGTTTTTTGTTATTAAGGTTCTGAGGAATTTTGGTTTTTCGGAACCCCTTATCAATTTAATTAGGAGACTTATCTCCAACTTTTGGTTCTCAGTTCTTGTTAAGGGATCAGCTAATGGGTACTTTAAGGCAGGAATGGGACTTTGTCAGGGAGACTGCCTTTCACGTTCCTTGTTTTTCATTGCTGCGAAGGCATTCGTTCGTGGATTGCATTCGCTAACGATAACAAATCAGATCTAGAGGTTTGGCATTCCTACTGGGTGTCTGCTTATCTCTTCCTTATCCTTCACAAATGATATTACCATTTTCACTAATGGTAGTTGTCGTTCTATTCGTTTTCTTCTCATCCTCGTTTAGCAGTATGAGCGATGTTCGGGCCAACTCTTGAACACTGCTAAAAGCTGCTTCATCCCGGCTAAAGATTTGTCTCCAGTAAGGTCTTCTTGGATAGATGGCTTAACCGGTTACAAGGTCGCCTCCCTTTTGTTTCCTTACCTAAGTATTGTTCTATACTAAGTTAGGAAGCTTGACGCCATCTTCGATCCCTTGACAGATAAAGCAAGGGGCAAGATCGTCTGCTGGAATTCATCTCTTCTATCTCAATCAGGAAGACTTGTGCTAATAAAGTCTGTATTGGACTCTATTGTCTCACATGTCTTTGCTTCTATGATTCCAACTAATTCCTTCTTCTGTTCTTATCGCTCTTTGGTTGCATCTTTTTTCTGGAGTAAATAAGATAACACTAATCATCATTATTAGATTTCTCGAGACGTCATATTTCGCCCCAAATGTGAGAGGGGGGTTGGGTCTTCAAAATCCAAAAGGATGTCTATACTGCCTATGCTTGTAAATTGTGGGAAAATTTTAGGGAAAATGATTCCTAGTGGGCAACGTTCCCACATGCCAAATACCGCAGGCTTGCGAGTGCGCATTTATCTGATTCCCTATCCTATGCCATTAAGATGTGGAAATGCACGCAATCTGTTAAAACCTTTTCGGACTCACATGGGGGTGGAGCAGGATGTGATGGCGGACCTTTCTCTATTTAGGCGGCATGGGAATCGGCCAGGATCCCATCCCCACGTTTATATTCTTTCTCTTTTATTCGGGATGTCATAATTCCTTCGAATGTCTCTTTTTTTATGTGGAGAACCCTACATTATGGGTTACCTCTAGACAAGAATCTTCAGAGAATTGCCATCCCAATCGTGTCGCTATGCAGATGTTGTGGATTGGGCGAGTTGGAATATGCAACTCACTTATTTGTCCGTAGTCATTCTGCTACCACTCTTTGGAATTACTTAGTGAATCTTGTAGGGCTATGAAGTGACACCACTTCCTCTTCTGATTTATTGAGACTCTGGTGGGTACGTGTCTCAGGAAAATATCTTCGTTGTATTCTCTTTCTCCTGATTTCTTGTCTTATCTGCTGGCACATATAGTGCGCTAGGAATAAGGCAAAATTTTATGAAATTCATATAGATTCTCCTACCATTATTAGGAGGGTAAGGAACGATGTCTTCCTTGCTTTCTGTGGTAGGTTGTCTAGGGGTGTGGTTGGCATTTGCTCATGGAGGCAGCCGGGTTTATTATCCGTTTTGGCAGTTTCGCCTGCTCCGAAAGCAGGCATTGGCTAAAATCGTGCATCGTTGTATGAGCTAATGCGGTCTCTTCGTTTCCTTTTTCCTTTTTATCACTTTTTCTTTTCACACCTATCACCCACCACCCTTATTATTTTATGTTGTTTTCTACTGCCGCAGGCCCAAGTTTGAACAAGGTGCAAGTTGGTCTCCTATCAGTTTATTATTGGAAGGCAGAAATCTGAGGAACTATCTGGAGCTTTCGGGAATTGGATCTTTATTAGACAAAATGAAATTTTTAGTAAGGCTTTCTGCATGCTGCGTTATGGCAGATATCATATTCCAAATTTCCACATATGTACTCCTACAAGGGTTTGCTGTGTTGTTTCTTCGGAATCCTGATATCCTTGTCATCTACGTCAGCATTGGCAAGTGACAGCGGAGACTTCGTTTGGTTAATGCTATCCTATTGTTTTTGTCCTTTTTGTATTATTGGGCTGCTCTACTGTATCTGCTATATACTTGTCTGTTCTTGCCTATGTGTGTGCACAGATTATGTAGCCATTTCTATATAATATGTTTTTGTAAGCCATCGGAGAAGGGCTAGATTCTCCCTTTTATTATATATTTATATTTATTAAAAAAAACAGTCAAAACTACATTTAAGAATAATAAAAAGATGGAAACGCCATAATATGAAGCCGAAAAATGTAGATCTAATATTTAATTCATACTTATTTATTATCTCAAAAAAATACAGTAGCTCTGACAATGGTATGTGTGCCCTTTAAGCAAAGATTGCATTGTTATGTATATATGAGTAGTTTATTTATTAAGTAGGGTTCATATGATACAAACTTCCATATCTTATATAGATCTACATAGGGATGGAGCCAGTATTTCAATGTGACCTGGGCTAAGTTAGAGAGATTAAAAAAACACAGTATCAAAAGTTGAAAAAAGTAGTTTTTTACAAAAGAAAGAAATAATGGCATACATCTCATGTGCAACTTAGATAAATGCAAAAGTAGATATAATAATCTAGACAAGTTGGGCTCTACATTCTTTATGTGAGTTGAAATCACAAACTACCGAATCCACGTCAATATCTTCAGCAAGTTCTCTTTCAATATTGATAATCATGCAATCTTCAAGAAAATCATCACCCATTTTATTCCGTAGAGTATTTTTAATATGTTTCATAGTCAAAAGAGCCTGCTCCATCGTTGCCATTGAAAATGGAAGAGTTAAAACAAGAAGAAGCAATCGATCAATCAAGTAATAAATGTCTTTCTTTCTTGTCTCAAATAATTGTTTACACAGCTCGGAGATGGTTGATAGATTTTAGAAATTTGGATGAGAAGGAATATCAAGTTCATAATGTTGTAGTTGACACTTTAATATATGTATCTTGTGGAACGTGAAATCTTGCGGGTAGTACTTTCCGCTTGAGTGCAAATATCATCAACTGTCAATGATCTATAAGCATCTCTTGGATCCAAAGCGATACTAGGATTAATAGTTCCATTGCTCCTTCAGAGGATCTAGTGGCCAACTAAACAATATGAAAATCAACAGCATCATTAAAGATATCAATATGATAGTGATGGAGAACAATAATATCATCATGTTGCTGGCAAGAACGAAATGTGCCTATTTTGTATGACATATTCATATTGGGTATGTCAATGAAATATTTCTTACAAAATTCTTCTACTTTCTCGAAGAAAGTAAGCCAACCTTTCTCTCTTAGCCTTTGAAGGAGTGTTTTTGTAGTGACAACAAGATTCATAGCATTGACAATATCTTGTGGTCTTAGTTGAAGAGATTTACAAAGCACATCTATGATACTTAATATCTCATTCAATAAGTGAAGAATGAAAACAAATTCAAACGAAGTCATAGCGAGGTAAGCACCTTTTTCTTTAGCACGTTTATTTGGCTTTATGTCCCGGCTTTGCCATATACTCTTAATTATATCACATGAAAGAGAAAAGAGATCAATCAAATTACTTATAGAACTCAAGTGAGAGCTCCAGCAGGTGGCTTCAGCTCGTTGTAATGTCTTAAGTTGGTTAGCTCCTCGGCCTGTTTTAATT
This sequence comes from Allium sativum, assembly GCA_030737875.1. Classification (NCBI taxonomy): domain Eukaryota; kingdom Viridiplantae; phylum Streptophyta; class Magnoliopsida; order Asparagales; family Amaryllidaceae; genus Allium; species Allium sativum. Next base: position 4,827,280 of record CM060926.1, on the reverse strand, counting down.
TCACCAAGTGCTACCTTATTTGCAATTTCCGCTACTTGACTTTATTTTAATTCACTATGGCGCTTGGGAGAAGCATCAACAAGATTAACAATAGTACAAAGTTTTGAAAATAATAACCAAATATCTTGAACATCCTTTGAAGCGGAAACCAATGCAAGTTGTAGTTGATGAGCAAAGCAATGTACATAATATGCATATGGGCACTCTTTAAGAAATAACGCTTGCGACCCATTCCATGCTCCTCTCATGTTGCTTGCACCATCATATCCTTGCCCTCTCATTTTATTAATTCCAAGATTGAAAAGAGCAAGAACTTTTAAATTTTCATTTTTTTAAAGTCAGTGATGCTGTATCTTCGACGCTGACAATCCCAAAGAATCGTTCTTGAACTAAACCACCATTATTAACAAATCTTAGAACAATAGCCAATTGCTCTTTGGTAGAAGTGTCATGTGCTTCATCAACCAAAATGAAAAAATTTCCATCTTCAACTTCATCTCGAATTTATTTCTTATTTTATCACCTAAAATAGTTAAAATTTCCTTTTGAATTGTGGGTGAAGTATACTTCGCATTTTTCGGAGCATTTTCCAAAACCAATTTATATATGTCTTCATTACATTTTGCTAAGTGCTTTATCATCTCAATGAAGTTTCCACTACTTTTGGATTCAAGAGATTCACCGTTACCTCTAAAAGAGCATGAATGCGAAGCAAGCCATCGAGCACATTCAACAGATGTTTTAAGAGGTAATTGATTTCTCTCAATCATTTCTATAGATTGCGCATCAAATACTCTTTTGATATGCAAAGAACGATTCATTAAATCATTAGCGGCCTTAACAACACAAAAATGCGATGAACCCAACCCTCCTACATGTTGCAAAAATGCACAATTAACCCCTCCCACTCTTTTCCAACTTTCAAATCCATCAATTGTAAATGATGCACTTGTTGGTGGATTAGTTTCAAATAAGAAACAATATAAACAAAAGACCATATTGCAATCAATCTATACTAAATACAGGGATATTTCTTAAACCAACTAGTTTGAAATCGACAGAGTAGTTTTCCATCTTTTGTTGGTGGATATACATCAAGAAGTGGTTGAAATGGCCCTAATCTAAGATATTTTCTTCGAACTCCATCTCTATCATTTACTTATTCTTTCCATATTTGTTAATATTTTCTCGGATCCTTCATAAAATGATCTCCACCATTATCGACTATGGTTCTTGGAATTTTGCAAGGATGTTTTTCGGTGGAGCTTGGAGAAGTTTCATTTTTTGGATCCAAAGAGTTATCCCCTTTCAACTAGTAAAACGAAAGCAATGTTTTGCTAGATTTTGAGTTTGACATTTACCTAAAAATTGATTAAATTAGATAAATTTTCTAAAAATAAAATTGAGCACTTCTTTTTGTTTGAAAGGTATTGATTGTAATTAGATAAATTATCTAAAAAATAAGAGTTTCAATATAGAAATAATAGTACTGATTAATGAACAAATCAAGGGTTGCAATCAAATTAAGGGTTTGAACATTACCGATTAACGAACAAATTAAGGGTTTAAATCAAATACAATTTTACAAATAATTTGAAGTTTTAATTAAAAACTAGTTAACGAAATTAGAAGAAATTTTCATGATGAAATTACCTTCGTTTCAGCTGAGATTGATTTGAGCACAATGGAAGAGATGAGTTTCTACGCGTTCTGCTGTAAGCGCATGCATTTGCAGGAAGAAAAAGACGAAGTCTGAAGAGGCATAATTCTTCTGATTGTAGTTTATTAGGGTAGTTGGTTTATTGGCCTATTGGGCTGACTAATATCTTTTGGGTTTTTTCAAAGAACTGCACCAGGGCTGTAACCCAGGGTAGCTAATACCTACCTCCATCCGTCAACCTACACTAACGATTTCGTTTCCATAATCATAATTTGTAAATCCAGCTTAATTTTATGTTAACTCAATCCATAAAACATATATCAGAACATGCATAACAAGCAAATGGAGGCAATAGATCTACAACTATAGATCTAAACTTAACACAAGAAACCTTTTTTTCACATACAGAGAATAAAATAAAATTATAATATAAAATTGCCAATAAAATCAACAATGGATGACCCTGATACCACTTGTTAATATTTTAATATATCTTAACAATATTCAATCATGAAACCGTAAATTGAAATATGTAACTCATATTGATTTAATTGAGAACAAATCAGAGAACTAAGAAATAAATTTGCGGAAGCGCATCTGAATTCATAGTTGTTTTGCAGTACCTGAATTCTATAGCTGATTTTGACTCAGAATATATATTTGGTTCGGTCTTCCAAATAGATATAAACCCTAGATCTAAAATTAGCTCTCCATCGAAAAGGAATAGAGAGTTGATGAGCCTTGTATATTTTGGGGCCATGACCCCTTTTTTGTAAGTTTGACACGTTGTAGTTTGATCGTTCAACAAATTATAATGCCATGGTACGTAAGCATATAAGTTTTAAGCCTGTTAATTCAATTTAAAATTAGATCACTTTAGTTAGGCTTTACACCAAAATAGCGCAAAACATTTTATATTACATATGCAACCAGTTGTCGAAATATTCCAATACTAAATTAATAAATAAGGTGGAGCTACGAAAAGAAAATTTGTGCAAATACTAATATATTTGTTATGTGATAACCTTATTGTAGTGCACTTGTTTCATGCTCTACTCAAAGTTTTGCAATTTCTCACATTTTTGCATGGTTCGCATTTTTGTTGCATTTTAAGTGATAATATAATAATAAAACTAGTTATCTATTGTTCTCTATCCAGATCCAGGCTACTCCAGTTAATCTGAAATCTTGACATAGTGCAAAAAAGAAGTCTTTTTTCATTTCTGTGTTGTCCTGCAAATTTTGCATACTAGTTTTCACAATTATTTTTTATAATGCATATTTTGCACAATTAGTTTGTAAAATCCTTTTGTCACTTCTTTTATCTGTACTACTAATTAATTATATGGAAACTTCAATACACAGGCTTCAACTGCATCTTTTCCATCTTCTCGAAATGCCTTTGTATATTTAGTTAGACCTGATTGCGTTTCTCCTCTTTATCGTTTCTTCTTAATAAATCCTAATTGCATTTCTCCCCTCGCAATTGATTTGCCAGAAAGAAATCGGAGTAAATGTAGCTGAAAATTTTACCTAAATGACTACTTTTATGCTAACTATTCTTGGTGGCTATCTTCGAGCCTTGTGTTAACTGTTATTTATATTAATGCCAAACCATACCTTTACGCATTTCTTATAACATCTTTGTTCTGTTTGACAAAGTAGCTTGGTAAGTGTTGGCGACTGAAATTGTCGTCAAAATCCAAGAGTTCCAAAATTTTGAAACTAAAAATCCAGAGAGGAATAATATAGGAGATGCAGTAATATCATGCGGGGGTAGTTGATGAGTTGCCAATGTTGTGGCGTAGCCGAGGGAGAGGGATCTGAGGGAGCGGAGTCGAATTCGAGGGATCCAAGGGAGTGGAGTGGAGGTCGACGGATCCGAGGTTCGGCATCCGAGATGAGGGGGCTGAGGCCTTCTTCTTTATTGAGGGTGTTGACTTGATCATCAATGTCCAAGCAATCCAAAAATATTCCAAGGCAATGTAAAAGTCCTTGCAGATGTCCGGAAGTGTGGCTAAACCTTCATAAGTATGCTCATAGGTTCGAGCATATTCCTCTTCTTCCTTGTATGAAGAAGGACAGTGTTTAGGAGCCTTTGGGGAAGAATATCTTTTTCCAAGAAAGCCATTTAAGCTTGGGAGAGAGACCATAGACCAACCCTTTTATGTAGGAAGTGAGGGGTATTTATAGTAGAGTGATTAGGTGGGAGTAGGTAGGAGTAGGGGATCACAATAGTACATTTCGAACCCCAAAGCACACCCATTCCATCATGCCCAGGAAATTTGTACCCCATTGTAGGGGTACGAAATTCATACCCCGTGGGGTACAAAATTTATACTGAAGTCGTGAGCACTGGGCACGTGGGATTTGGGAAGATAGGGGTACGACAACTTGGATGTGGCTTAGTTTTGAGTGATACGAAGATTATGGAAGTTATTGGCCTAATCTTGACTTTGAGTCGATTTGGTGATTCTGGGTGATACCCTTGTTGGCAGAAATCGAACGAATCAAGCGGACCCCTTTATATAGGAAGTGAGCGGACCTCCACCACCGCCGTGTCTGAACCCGCTGATGGCTCACCTTCGGCTCGGTGTGCGGAGCATGGTGATGCGAAATGTGGATGCGGGGCATGGGTGGAGCCAAGTATGGATTATGGAATCGACCAGCGCGTGTTGCGCAATCTTTTAGACTTGGTCGACATGTGTCGGGTTAGCGGTCTTCAATACAGATGGACATCGCATCCAAGGGATGTGGAATTCTGCCAGTGGCCCAACTCGAGTCTTCTGGATCTAGACCCCCAATTTGCTTGATACGATCATGCAGCCCTAAATGCGTTCGCTTGATCCGTGACTTGTATTTCTTTAGCGCAGTTCGACCTAGTGTTGACTCTGGGTAAACTAGGGCCTGGGCCACCACATTTCCCTTGCTAGGGGTATAAGAAATATCAAAATCATATGAGGCTAATAACTCCATCCATCGTTGTTGCCTTAGGTTTAGATCCTTCTGTGAGAATAGATACTTGAGAGATTTATGATCAGTGCATAACTCGAACTTTTCCCCACGCAAATAATGATGCCATGTCTTTAACGTGAATACTATGGCAACTAACTCTAGATCATGGTTGGGGTAGTTCTTCTCATGAGTTCTCAACTATCTACCCTATAACATATTACTTTCCCTTCTTACATCAGAACTGCACCAAGCCCCGTACCACACGCATCAGTGTAAACAACCAACACTTTACTCCCATCGTGCAAGGTCAAGACTGGGGCTGTTGTCAGAGCCTTTTTTAGTCATTGGAAAGCAATGTTATAGTCTATCTCCCATGAAAATGTCAAATTCTTCTTTGTCGGCCTGGTAAGAGGGGCTGATATCTTTGCGAAGTCCTTAATGAACTTCCTATAATAACCTGCCAACCAAAGAAAGCTTCTCACCTCGGTTGCATTTTTAGGAATCTGCCAATCTTGTACTACAACCACCTTCACGGGATCTATAGCTATCCTTTCTTTGGAGACTACAAGCCCCAAGAATCTCACCTCCTTTCTCCAGAAATGGCATTTGGAGAACTTTGCTTTTAGTTGATGGTCACGGAGAGTTTTCAGAACTTCTCCCAAATGCTGGGCATGCTCTTCTTCACTCTTGGAGAAGATCAAAATATCATCAACAAAGACTACAACGAATTTGTTTAGGAACTCCCGAAACACCCTACTCATCAAATCAACAAAATAAGCGGCTTCATTCGTCAAACCAAAAGGCATAACTAGCCATTCAAAGAAACCATCCGGAGTCCTTAAAGTAGTCTTATCTATGTTGTCCTTAACCACTCTCAACTGATGGAACCCCGTAGCCAAGTCCAACTGAGAAAATACCGCGGCACCAACAAGATGAACAAATAAATCATCAATTCTCGGAAGCGGGTGCCTATTATTCTTAGTTAGCTTATTTAACTCTCTATAATCAACACACAAACGAAGCTAACCACCCTCTTTAGTTGTGAATACTACTAGGGCACCCCACTTAGATATGCTTCGTCTGATAAACCCCTTTTCAAGTAGCACCCCTACTTGCTTACTTAGCTCCCTCCTTTCTCTTGGAGCCATGTGGCGCACTGATAATGCAACTGGATTTGCATTGTCCACTAGATATATGCGGAAGTCGATCTCACGCCTTGGAGTTAAACCTCGTACCTCATTAAAAACATCGCGATAACATCGAACCATCGGAACAGATTGCAAATCATCTATGGAAGCATTTAAAGACTCTAGGAAGCTAAGCATAGCAGACCCTTGGGGGTCACAAGAAACTTCGAGGGTCTTTCCATAACAAGTCAGGATCTAACAGCCCTCCTCTCACAATCCAAAATGGCCTCTTACGTGGTAAGCCAATCCATTCATAGAATCAACCTATAGCCCATAAACCCGAGCACATACGCGTCGCATTCAAACTCGACGCCCAACACAGATATTTTCAAACCCCGAAAAATAATCGATAAATGAGCCGAACCACCGATGGGGTTTGAAACAACTATGAGATCTACTACCATACTAGTAATTAAATGTAGAAATTCAACCACAGAACTAGATAGAAACAGGTGTGAAGCACCAGAATCAAAAAGTGCCCTAACTGGATTGTTTGAAAGAGAAACTAAACTTTCTACGGAAAATTTTCTACCTCTTTCAGGAGCACTGATCACGAGAGCATGCACCTGCCCTCCAGAAGTCCCTGCTCTTTTCCTCTGTCCCTGCGATCCCTGTTTCTTCGGGCACTCCTTAGAGAAGTGTCCGACCACTCCACAACTAAAGCAACCGGCCTTCCTTCTCTTACAATCTTTGATCAGGTGACCTCCTTTCCACAATTGTGACAATTTCTCTTATCCTTGTACCCTCAGTCTTTGTTTCCTTCTTTTCTTCCTTGTCCTCCTCATGCCTTAGGGCCATATCAACAAGATTTTCAAAGGTGGCCCCCATTGGAAGATGGGACGTAGCTAAACCATGTAGAGGCTCATTTAGTCCCTTAGTAAACCGCAAAGCCCTTTTATGGGGTGTGTCTACCAACTCTAGTCCGAACCTTGCTAGCTGGTTGAACTTGTTCACATATTCCTTCACTGTCAAGTTTCCTTATTTGAGTGTTAAGAAACTCTCCATCTGTATGCTTTGCTCCACTTGGGAAAGAAACTTCATTTCGAACCTCTGTCTAAAGTCTTCCCAAGTTTCTACCGGACGTCTAGCTTGGTGACTTCCCACCAAAATGAGGCTTCATCTTTTAACAGCCAAGCAGCTAATTGAATTTTTCTTCGGTCCTCCACTTCAAAGATTACGAATAAGTCCTTGGTCTTCTTAAGCCAATTCCGAGCTTCTATGAATGTTTCATTTCCATTGAAAGGCCTTACTCCCATATCCTGGAATTCTTTTCAGATATTGGCAAAGTTATCAGCTCTTGGAGAGGGAGAAGGAGGAGGAGGAATGACTAGTGCAGCTGGGGGAGGAATGTTTTCTTGGCCTTCGGCAGCCGTCGTGGCCTCCAAATACCTATGGAACCATCCGGGTATTGTGACGCACTCCGGGATGTTAAGATTGTTTTGTTCCCCAGACATGCTGAAAAAGGGAAAATGAAGAAATTTAGATAAAGGGCCGAAGGATACTACATATGGCTCTCTTGCGGGATGTTTTTCAAAATAGACTTTCCTTTTGAAAAATGATTTTCTTTAAAACCTTTTTGAAAATAATTTCCAAAAAACTTTTATCTAATCTGGTAATCTTCAGCTCTAATACCAAGTGAAACACCCCATGTCCGTTAATGTCACTCACTAAGGGAATCCATTAAGTGTCATGAAGTGCTTATAGGTAAACAGACACAAAATAATTACAGGACAGCTATAAATAAGATAGCAGCGGAAATTTTTAAACTTTTATTTCAAACATAAGTCATAACATTGTGGTCGACAATAATAGATCGGCTCCCTACCCTGTAGATATTTTGTGATGGCCCCACATTAAGAGGTATCACTTCCTAAAGTGCCAACCCATGGTGTGCACAACCATATCTACTGGTGTGTCACGGTCGTCTTCGCCCCCTCTGCTCAGACCATGCACGCATATGTTCATGGCCAGTTTGTGTCACCTGCACCATCCGCCTTGTTTGGATCTTTTACAATCAATCAGTAAGCGTGCCCCTTCTCCGCCTAGTACGGAGGTCTTTACTTGATACCAACTTCGGGATACTTTTGTATATAACATAGTTGTATACACAATTATATGATTTTGGTTTGATGATAACAACCAAATAAATATTACTTTAAATGTGTTTGTTACTGTACTGTTTTATATATACATCACAGACAGGAATATAATATTTATATTTAAACAGAATGCATCTATACAGAAATTCAAATATCTACATAGTATTTTGCTTAAATATAACATTTTATTTTGATACTCAATAGTACAGATTTACAACTCCACTATTTGCTCAACACTGTATTTCACTGAAATAAATTTCATTCATATGCATTTCACTTGTTACACAGCTCCTCATTACAACACTTTGTTTATACAACTCATATATACATTCTCTTACACATTGACACATCTACAGACACATTGAAACAATTCACTGACTCAACACTGTCTTCAGTCTTCACTGTTAGTCCAATCTTCACAGTCTCCTAGTCAGTCCAGTCACTTCAGTCCAGTCTCATCCTCTTACATGTCACATGAAACAGAAACACACAGTACACTGCAATAGAAATAAAAGTGAATACATGTGTATATAAATTTTATTTTTAAAATTTTATTTGCCTCAGATTTCTGGTGTGTTTCTCATCATTTTTCATGACTTGATCTGATTCATCTGTGTCTAGCCAGTTTGTATATGTATAGTACAGGGACAGAAAATAATGTTTGACGGCTGCATATACACACATGTATAAATATACACGTGTGCATTGCCTTGCCAATCAGCGCGCAACTGATGAGTAGCCACGTGGACCTTCTCGACTCAGTGCACATGTCAACATAATCAACATATCACAAAAGTGGTCGAGCACAGGTCAATGATGGTGCAACAAGCTTAAGCATATCAGCCCAAACAAGTTCAAACATGATGAAGCAAGAATGTGTCGACATATATAAGTAGGTTAATAACAGTGTACATGGAAGATCAAGCTACACTGGCAGGTTCAATAAATCAAAGTGAAAGGCAAACCTCAACTCGGTATATTCAAGCATGCATAGTGGAGCAAGGAAAAGCATTTCAGAATGTAAACAAATACAAGGATGGTCTCACGGCAACAAGAAAAACAGCATGTTCATGTCTTCAGCATAATCATGGCCAAAGCAAACAAAACAAGCCAACATATATACTCATGCTCATGATTCTCAACAAAACAAGGTTCAACAACAACAAATGACACAGCTACATAATGGTTCAATGAAGAATGGTATAAACAGTTTATCACAAGTTCAAAGCAGCTTTAATTTGTCCTGTCACAACCTCGAGTTCAACTACAAAGTGATTCTAGTGTACTGCATGTGCATGTGACAAAGTCAAAACAATTTTCAACTTACATATGCATGGTCGAAGCATATAAATGAACATGCAAATTCAAGCACATTGGTGAATGCATGAGCAACAGCAATTATATGTACTGGCAAATACAAAGTAGAATGGTCAAGGAAACTTGCACACATGAGTTCATATATATGATCAAAGCATGTTTTAACATATGGAAAACATTTTGCTTTGGCTAGAAACAATTTTCAGTAATCAATTAAGAAGAAATTAGTGAAGATTACTAGGTAAGTATATTTCTAGTTTTTGGCAAGTTTTAATTTCTAGAATTTGCAAATTTATCAATACAAATCGGGGGTAATCAAAACAGAAAAGCTGCAAATCTTTCTTCAAGAGGCCACAGATTTTTTTCAGAAATGGTCAACATTTTTTGAGCAACAATGAATTCCAGAAATTCAGTTCAACATTTTGGGAAAGATTCTCTCTATTTTCTGAAATGCTAAATTTTTCTTATCTGAAATTCTAATGGTTCAATTGTAGAAAATCAGCATTTCAAATTTGGTATGTTTTATACAGATTCAGAGAACATTTATTTAGGAAAGCTTTTATCATCAGTTTCAAAGACCAGTTTTTTAGTCAAGAAAATCATCGAAGTGTTTCCTGTTTTTAGCAACTATTTTTGGGCAACAAAAATTGATTTCCAGTTTTTATTAAGCATGGCAAAATTCTACAATTCAGTGCAGTTTCTTTCGGAAATGCTCAAATTAGTCACAGGGGTCAAAAATACCATCAGTAAATATAATAGCAAATCAAAGGCAACAGTGTATCAAAGAAACCTGTTTTTGGCTAGTGTTTGAATTCCAAATTTACTGCATGCAATCAATGTTGGGCAATTCAATCGAGGAACTTTTTTGGCAACTTCGATTTTGGTTCGAAATCTTTTTTAGCATACTACAATTTATAAGGCAACAGTGGGTCAAGAGTTCATCACAAATTTCACGGAATTAAAACCGATATTCAAAAGAGGAAACCCCCAAAATTCAGATCAAATCAATAATTCGAAATCAGAGATTTTTTAAGGATGCGGAATCCTATTTAATCACCTATCATCACTAGCAAACGAGTATTGAAAACCACAAGCAATTAAAAAATAAATTCGAAGAGAAAATACAGGAGAACTCACAATTTTGCACGAGAGTTTTTCGATCGCAACAATATCCCAGATCGTTGACAAGAAGGAGCAAAAGCAAAGCAATCAAGATCCGAATATCATCTGATTCCAAGTCACAAAGAATTGGAACAAATTCTAGAAGCAATCGACTTCGATTTGGGGGCAAAAAGAGAAACCCTAGGCCGCCATTTTTTTTTGGCAAAGGGATCGGATACAATGCAGATGAATGGGTCGGCCAAGAAATCAAGGGCTAAAGTGTTTTAATTTTAAAAGAGATGACCTTTCCTTTTTAACTCCTAAGGGTTTTTCTTTGTTTTTATTTTTATTTTGTATTTTTTTAATTTTCTTCTGTAAACAATTCTGAACAGTTTTTTTCTAGTATCTGTAAAAACTAGGGAAATCAGTCAGGATGTTGACTGACAGTTGCTAGAGTCTATAAAATCTAGGTTACTAGTTATGGGGTCGTAATCAGAGGAAATATGATCTAGGGGATTAGATCAGTCTAAGGTTATGAGCGTAGGGTTAGAATAGGAGCAGGGTTTGCAAGTGTACATGGTCTTGTATGCGGGATCTGTTCTATCACCTAGTAGAAACCTTAGAAATGCAGCAGTAGGCAGGGTTTTGCCGAAGCTGGGTATATCTGTGTGTGATTTATTTTCTGCATTTCTGTTTCTACTATATTTTGTGATCTGTTTATTATTATATATCTCGTTAGATTTTTAATTCAGTTAAAAACTGTGATAAACCCTATTCATCCCCCCCCCCCCCCTCTAGGGTTAATCTATATCCAACAAGTGGTATCAGAGCAGGTATTCTGTTAAATTTAGAGTAATGGTGATTCTTAGTTGTCAACTGATAGAGAGTCAGTCCAGTTCATCTCCAACTATTTTCGATGGAACAGATTTTTAAACTGGAAATCCAAAATGGAATCTTATTTAAAATCTGTTAATATTAAATGTTGGGATGTTGTTATCAATTGGTTTAATAGTGTAGATATTACTTTCAATGCTCGTGCTATGGAAATTATATTTGATTATCTTAGTATTGAACAGTTTAATCTTATCTGTCATTGTTTATATGCACAGGAAATCTGGGTTACTCTCAATACGAGGTATGGAAGATTTGACTACCACAGCTCAAAACCCCAGAATGTCAACTCTGATTCAGATCTATGCTTGACAAGTCACAGAGATGAAAATTCAGATGAATTAGATGATGGAGAATCAACAAATGCTGAAACAGAAAATCTCTCAATGAAGATTTGGTTTACATGTGTCTAGATTTAACGAAATCTGTTGATAAACTCCAACTGAAAAATAAGTCTCTGAAATCTAAGAATTCTGAGTTGACCAGCAAAATTGAAAATTTGGAGTCACAACTAGAATATGTTAAAAATTCTTCAAATTCAGTTTGCAAAAATTGTTTGAAATTGAAAACCAATCTTATTCACCTCAATAAAAATATTCAAAAGTTTGAAAATGAAATTCTGATCTTAAATGAGAACAAGACTGAGTTATCAAATTTGAACAACCTTCTGCAAAAGGAATTTGAAAATTTTAAAATAGATATAAATTCCAAATTTGAAATAGTTGAAAAGGAGAACTTGTTGAAATCAAATTTGATTTTAGAAGAACTTGAAAATGAGACTGAAAAATCCAAGAAATTTCAGTCTAAAAAGCAAAAACGATTTGAACTTGGAATTTCTGAATCTCAAGCCAAAATTAAATTGCTTGAAAATGAGAATTTGGTTTTGAAATAGTCCAGTGCTGAACAGAAGATCACTATAAATAATTCCTCAAATTTATTAAAAGAAAACAACGATCTAAAATCCAAAATTCAACGATTAGAATCAACTTTGGATAAATTTTCTAATGGAGAAAAATCGTTGAATATGTTGTTACAAAACCAAGTTTCTATTGGAAATAAATCTGGTCTTGGCTTTGGGAATAGCAATCGTTTTGATAGGATGAATTCAAATTATTTTAAAGACACTTTAAATTATCTTGGAAAAGATTGTTTTGAATTTTTAAACTCTGGAAATTCAAAAGATTTTTTGAAACATAAACAAAATAAGAATTTGTTTTATAATAAACCATTCTATCATTCTTGGACCTCAAAAAGAAGTAAAGTGAATTCGTCTAATTTCAAACAGATTTGGGTCCCTAAAGACACTTTGGTAAAACTTGATGGTTTGTTATATAAACAAGTCTGGGTACCAAAACATATGAATACAGCTGTGAGTGGTTTTACAAACTTTGTTAGACCACTCGATCCCCTGAATTGTTAGGCACCGCAGGAGGCTGAGGAATTGCTTTGCAAAAGAGAACTGAATTCAAGCTGCTCAATATTTTTGTATCATCCACAGTTCCTTAGCCAAGCTTGTTGAGTTAGAAATTCTTGTTTACATCGTTTTTAGGTATAATTTCTAAACTCATCTTTGTATATTCTCCCTGTTTTTATTTTTTGTGTTTATTCCTTCCTCTACCCCTTCTATTTTTCTCCAGATTTCTTTTTAATCTATCACTACCATTTTTTGGTTTCTTTATGGGCTTCATTAACTTCCAATTGCAGAAATCATGTTTTTTTTTTTGGAAATTTGCTTCTCTTGAATAAAACTCTAATGTCTTTAATCATTTCCATATCTTGAATTTAATCTTGTAAATATCTGCAATTGTTTTGAAGTTCGTTTTCTATTCTCTGAATTTCTAACAGTGTTGACATATTCTTGTTATATCTTGAACACTGTTAATATGAATTCTAAATTTTTTTTGAAGATCTGAAAAACAATTGAAATTTCACATATCTCTGTTGTTATGAGGTTCTTCCAATTAATTTTGGAAACGCTTAAAATATTATACTCATTTCAGTACACTCTGTTATTTATCAGTAGTGATAATTTAAGAAATTTTCAGATTGGCTTGAATATGTTAAATTATCCTGGATTACAAGTGATACATCTTGAATCTCATCTTTATTCATGATCAGTATTGTTGAAATTTATTTGTTTGAAATCATCTGAAATTCTTGATATTTTGAATATCACACACCTCTAAAATTTTAAATTATCAATCTTGTGTGAGTGATTCATTATATCTCAAAACATGACTTTGATTCAAGTGATTTCAAATAAATTATTTTCTAAATTTTCTGGATCATGAATATCTCTCAAATCTGATGTAAATGATCTATAATTTTTTCTTGTACTTGTCAGTGATACTTGTGGAAACTCTTTGAAAATTTGGTCATTGTATTTCATGATTATTATGATTAGAATTTGTTTGTTTAAAATCATTTGAAATTATTGATTTATTGAATCACGCACATATCTTGAATCTGAAAAATAATTGTGTGTGATTGATTCATTAAATCCTGATATTTTCACATTTCTCCAAATGATTTAAAATAAACTAATTCTTATTCATTGGATCATGGAATATGCTTGGTGACCATCAGGAATACCTATGACAAGTCTGCTTTAAACTGATGTATGTGATGCTTTGATACTGTTTTGAAGAATGGTTGTTTTGGAATCACTTGTTTGCTGCTCTGATACATGTGCATAATTTGTTATCTTGTCTTCTTGGGCTTTGTACTTCATAATTCTTTTGTCTATGATATTCTTGTTCAGTATCATGTCAAAACTCTCATGATTAGAGACATCAAGTGGTATCAGTTTAGAAGTGCTGCATATTTTTGCTGTATATATATTTTTAATCCCTCTTGGCTTGTATAATCTCTTATATCCCTTTTGTAATTGTTTTTCAATTTTAAAAATATTTATTGATTATTCATTCAGTAATTGAAATCCATAACCAAACCTAACTGTATTTATAATTCATCAAAATTATTACTAGATTTCGAAATTGTGATGAATTGTGACTGCAGTATATTTCACAACAAGAGGAGACTTCATTTAAATTTTCATGATGGTTGAACATTTATTATAATATCTTTGAATTGGGAATTATTTTACGACCACCTCCTTTATCTATCATCTTTCTGCCATCCATGATAATTCTATATTAATGTGGAGAGTTTGATATTTTTTTAAAAAATTCATCTTGAATAAACAGTGAAAATATTTGTGATGGAATTTTTTCTATGATGTTATTCATAATTAGTGATAATTGAAAATTTTCAATAATCCCGGTACAGTCGAGCATATTTCATAATATAAATAATTTAGAAATTTATTTCACAGATCATTTATGTACCTACCGCATTTCTATCATTATATTGAAGAGTTTTTCATTTTTGAAACTGAAAATGATATATATATATATATATATAATAAATATATAAGTGTGTCTCTAACCTTATATAAAAATCCAACCTCTGGTCATGCATGGTTAAGAGACAACTTATGATTTAAGCTGCAACTGACCTCATTTAAAAATCCAAGCTCTGGTTATGCATGGTCAGTGTGATCTTAAATTAAAAGAAAAGGAAAATGAAAATGCAAAATAAACTTTTATATGAAATTCTCCTTGGTGTATAAAAACCAGCCTTTCAATCCATATTCTATTCGGTGAAATATGTTGAAATTTTATGACATATTATGATTTGTTGATTGATAGATATTGGGATTTGAGATTATACGATTTTGTCACTTAAATTGAATTTATAATTATAGTCCAAATCCATCATTTTTTTGTGCTTCAAACTATAAATTTTTATTGGAAAATAATTGGAAATTATTCATTTTTTAACTCTCCCCATTTTTATAAATTTCATCGTAAATCTGTCATTCTCTGCAATGTGAAATATGACACTAGTTCTCAGTTTATTATGATTTCTGTTTGACTGATTGAGATTTATGATGACTGTTCTTCCTCTTAAGTTGATATTGTATTTGTTAGTCATTTTTCATCCATATTTTAAATTCTGTACCCTTTTGATGATAACAAAAGGGGGAGAATGGATTGAGATTTTGATTTATGAGTGAATATTTTATAAATATTTTTAATTTTGAAAATTTATTATTATTCGTACATTTCACTCATGCACAGTTATAGGGGGGTTGTCTGTTGTAGAGGGAGCTAATAAATAGGGGGGTTCAATATTCACTGTCAAACACATTTATTGTGCTCAAAATCTTCTATTTGTTTGTCATCATCAAAACGGGGAGATTGTTGTATATAACGTACTTGTATACACAATTATATGATTTTTGTTTGATGATAACAACCAAACAAATATTACTTTAAATGTGTTTGTTACTGTACTGTTTTATATATACATCACAGACAGGAATATAATATTTATATTTAAACAGAATGCATCTATACAGAAATTCAAATATCTACACAATATTTTGTTTAAATATAATATTTTATTTTGATATTCAATAGTACAGATTTACCACTCCACTATTTGCTCAACACTGTATTTCACTGAAATAAATTTCATTCATATACATTTCACTTGTTATACAGCTCCTCATTACAACACTTTGTTTATACAACTCATTTATACATTCTCTTACACATTGACACATATACAGACACATTGAAAGAATTCATTGACTCAACACTGTCTTCAGTCTTCACTGTTAGTACAATCTTCACAGTCTCCTAGTCAGTCCAGTCAATTCGGTCCAGTCTCATCCTCTTACCTGTCACATGAAATAGAAACACAGTACACTGCAATAGAAAAAAAAAGTGAATACATGTGTAAATAAATTTTATTTTTAAAATTTTATTTGCCTCAGATTTCTGGTTTGTTTCTCATCATTTTTCATGACTTGATCTGATTCATCTGTGTCTAGCCAGTTTGTATATGTATAGTACAGGGACAGAAAATAATGTTTGATGGCTACATATACACACGTGTATAAATATACATATGTGCACTGCCTCGCCAATCAACGCGCAACTGAGGAGTAGCCACGTGGACCTTCTCGACTCAGTGCACATGTCAACATAATCAACATATCACAAAAGTGGTCGAGCACAGGTCAATGATGGTGCAACAAGCTTAAGCATATCAGCCCAAACAAGTTCAAACATGATGAAGCAAGAACGTGTCGACATATATAAGCAGGTTAATAACAGTGTACATGGAAGATCAAGCTACATTGGCAGGTTCAATAAATCAAAGTGAAGGGCAAATCTCAACTCAGTATATTCAAGCATGCATAGTGGAGCAAGGATAAGCATTTCAGGATGTAAACAAATACAAGGATGGTCTCACGGCAACAAGCAAAACAGCATGTTCATGTCTTCAGCATAATCATGGCCAAAGCAAACAAAACAAGCCAACATATATACTCATGCTCATGATTCTCAACAAAACAAGGTTCAGCAACAACAAATGACACAGCTACAAAATGGTTCAATGAAGAATGGTATAAACAGTTTATCACAAGTTCAAAGCAGCTTTAATTTGGCCTGTCACAACCTCGAGTTCAATTTCAAAGTGATTCTAGTGTACCGCATGTGCATGAGACAACGTCAAAACAATTTTCAACTTACATACGCATGGTCGAAGTATATAAATGAACATGCAAATTCAAGCACATTGGTGAATGCATGAGCAAAAGCAATTATATCTACTGGCAAGTACAAAGCAGAATGGTCAAGGAAACTTGCACACATGAGTTCATATATATGATCAAAGCATGTTTTAACATATGGAAAACATTTTTCTTTGGCAAGAAACAAATTCCAGTGATCAATTAAGAAGAAATCAGTGAAGAATACTGGGTAAGTATATTTTTAGTTTTTGGCAAGTTTTAATTTCTAGAAGTTGCAAATTCATCAATACAAATCGGGGGTAATCAAAAAAGGAAAGTTGCAAATCTTTCTTCAAGAGGCCATAGATTTTTTTTCAGAAATGCTCAACATTTTTTGAGCAACAATGAATTCCAGAAATTCAGTTCAACATTTTGGGAAAGATTCTCTCTATTTTCTGAAATGCTAAATTTTTCTTATCAAAAATTCGAATGGTTCAATTGTAAAAAATCAACATTTCAAATTTGGCATGTTTTATATAGATTCAGAGAACATTTTTTCAGGAAAGCTTTTATCATCAGTTTCAAAGACCAGTTTTTTAGTCAAGAAAATCATCGAAGTGTTTCCTGTTTTTAGCAACTATTTTTGGGCAACAAAAATTGATTTCCAGTTTTTATTAAGCATGGCAAAAATCCACAATTCAGTGCAGTTTGTTTCAAAAATGCTCAAATTAGTCACAGGGGTCAAAAATACCATCAGTAAATATAATAGCAAATCAAAGGCAACAGTGTATCAAAGAAACCTGTTTTTGGCAAGTATTTGAATTCCAAATTTACTGCATGGAATCAATGTTGGGCAATTCAATCAAGGAACATTTTTGGCAAGTTCTATTTTGGTTTGAAATCTTTTTCAGCATACTACAATTTATAAGGGAACAGTAGATCAAGAGTTCATCACAAATTTCACGGCATTAAAACCGAGATTCAAAAGTGGAAACCCCCAAAATTTTGATCAAATCAATAATTCGAAATCAGAGATTTTTTAAGGATGCGGAATCCTATTTAATCACCTATCATCACTGGCAAACTAGTATTGAAAACCACAAGCAATTAAAAAAGAAATTCGAAGAGAAAATACAGGAGAACTCACAATTTTGCACGAGAGTTTTTCAATCGCAACAATATCCCAAATCATTGACAAGAAGGAGAAAATGCGAAGCAATCAAGATCCGAATATCATCTGATTCCAAGCCACAAAGAATTGGAACAAATTCCAGAAGCAATCGACTTCGATTTGGGGGCAAAAAGAGAAACCCTAGGCCGCCATTTTTTTTGGCAAAGGGATCGGATACAATGCAGATGAATGGACCAGCCAAGAAATCAAGGGCTTAAGTGTTTTAATTTTAAAAGGGGATGACCTTTCCTTTTTAACTCCTAAGGGTTTTTCTTTGTTTTTATTTTTACTTTTTTAATTTTCTTCTATAAACAATTCTGAACAGTTTTTTTCCTATATCCGTAAAAACTAGGAGAACCAGTCAGGATGTTGACTGAGAGTTGCTAGAGTCTGTAAAATTTAGGTTACTGGTTATAGGGTCGTAATCAGGGGAAATCTGATCTAGGGGAGTAGATCAGTCTAAGGTTTTGAGCGTAGAGTTAGAATAGGAGCAGGGTTTGCGAGTGTACATGGTCTTGTATGCGGGATCTGTTCTATCACCTAGTAGAAACCTTAGAAATGCAGCAGTAGGCAAGGTTTTTCAGAAGCTGGGTATATCTGTATGTGATTTATTTTCTGCATTTCTGTTTCTACTATATTCTATGATTTGTTTATTATTATATATCTCGTTAGATTTTTAATTCAGTTAAAAACTGTGATAAACCCTATTCACCCCCCCCCCCCCCTCTAGGGTTAATCTAGATCCAACATTACTGACTGAAATGGGTCCCACACAATATGATACAAGCTCTCCCCCTTGTCTGGTATCCCCACTAGGTTTTCTACTGACTATGTATACCCTTAGGTGTCTTTAATTACATTGCCCTATACTAGTTATGCTTACCCTAAAGGGTGTCCTTAATTATGTAACTTTATTACATCATCTACCGGTTATGTATACCACTAGGTGTCTTTAATTACATAACCTTATTGGGTTAAGTACGCGGGCCAATTTCCAAAAACTTTTATCTAATCTGGTAACCTTCAGCTCTAATACCAAGTGAAACACCCCACGTCCGTTAATGTCACTCACTAAGGGAATGCATTAAGTTTCATGAAGCACTTGTAGGTAAACAGACACAGAATAATTACAAGACAGATATAAATAAGATAGCAGCGGAAATTTTTAAACTTTTATTTCAAACATAAGTCATAACACTGTGGCCCACAATTTCATAAGTCACAATAACCATTACAATAAAATAACTTATGTCTTGCTCCATTAGAGTACATAAGCAAAGTAAAAAAGAATCATTCCCCAATTGAAAGAGCTAAGCCATAGTAGAGACAATAACTTGAGCCATACTTCAGAAGTAGCTCCTAGCACGATGATATTTGATTCCAAATTAAGTCTGAGTGTTTCCTCCCTGAGAACCTAGGGGGAAACGATAGAAAGAAGGAGAAACAACAGGGTCAGATTTAAAGTCTGGCGAGTCTAGTTACTTTTAGCCAGTGGATAATTAAAAGCAACATGATAGGCATATAAAGTGGATAAGAGAGATCGCTGCATAAATGGCAGGTGTGACAAGGTAAGCAAGTTAAGGTATATGTGCCTCACTAATGATTACTCTGCATTATTACTAGTATAACTGAAATGAGATGATCCTTTCCACTATAAGTTGGTAGGCTTAGGTCATACGTCCAAGTTTTTTTCCTAACTACTACCCTAATAGATCGGATCCCCACCCTGTAGATATTCTGTGCTGGCCCAACAGTAATAGGTATCACTTCCTAAAGTGGCAACCCATGGTGTGCACAACTGTATCTACTGGTGTCACGATCGTCTTAGCCCCCTCTGCCCGGCCCATGCACGCATATGTCCATGACCGGTTTGCGCCACCTGCACCATCCGCCTCGTTTGGATCTCTTACAATCAATCAGTAAGCGAGACCCTTATCCGCCTAGTACGGAGGTCTTTACTTGATACCAACTTTGGGTTACTGACTAAAATGGGTCCCACACAATATGATACAAGCTCTCCCCTTGTCTTGTATCTCCATTAGGCTTTTCACTGACTATGTATACCCTTAGGTGTCTTTAATTACATAACCCTATACTAGTTGTGCTTACCCTAAAGGGTGTCTTTAATTACATAACTTTATTATGTCATCTACCGGTTATGTATAACACTAGGTGTCTTTAATTACAAACCTTATTCGGTTAAGTATGTGGGGCTATATATATACATATTACCCATCCCCTCTAATTTATCTAACCCACCACTACCCATCCAATTTTACTTAACCCTAACTTAAGTCCATAGTCATATTAAATTAGGTTAAGTAGTCCATTTCATTACCATGTCCAATTATAGTTATAATGGGCTAGATTTCCCACATTAGGCCTACAAAGTGTGGATGTTGGATATGCCGGTCGGGTCCGGGCAGTCTTATTCCACAGTTGGGCCTAACCTCGAGTCTCAGCCCGATTCGTATTTGTGTACTTAGACCTCCCACATTAGGTACAACATTAGTGGCTGCTGGATATGTCGGTCGGGTCCGGGAAAACTTCCACCACTAATGTAACCTAACCTTGTGTCATAAGTACAATTTACAATTCCTAATTGTAAATTACTAAACATTCCAAATTAATCCAAATCTACCTATGTCAATATATGTAAATGTTTCTATGTTTCCCTATTTGATTTACATGTCCCATTTCCTGTTAAACATTACATAAATCATGCCAATTATATTCCCTTTTCTTTCTCTCTAACGTATTGGCAGCATCTAGGCTATAAAGTAGCCTAGCTATAATAATAGAAAGGGAATATGATAAGGGTGATAGTTTCAACATGCCTTGGCATAAACATGAACATAAATTGGCATAGCAACAAAGTGAATGGACATGTGATTAACATCATAATAAAGTGGACATCAAACTAGTAACTTATGGCAATCATTATGATCTTTAAGCAAGCATAATGAGATCTAGATTTAACATTAGTTGTCCGATTACCTAGATCTAGCATAATTAGGGTGACACAGCAACATGTTTAGATCAAAAGGAAGATTCACATGTCAAGTTTACAAAATATATCAATGTATCACAATATGACAGGTGAAAGGTGATTAACATAAATGTCTAGATCCAAGTAATTTCACAATTATCCAAATTAATAGATGTACTTCCATCACAACATGGTTACAAGTCTAGTCCCATATAAACATCATAATCGAATCACCACAATTATATTAGATCTAGAAAATTAGATATGTCATGACACATGATAGAATTTCATATTAACACAGAATCATACTTTATAACATATCCAATTCATTGTCTATCAAGGCATACTTTTATCTATCTAAACCTAAAACTAATCTAGAAACTCAAAGCGTTAGGTTTAGATAATTTAGGAAGAATGGATCTAGAATTTCTGAACTGGATTTGTAGAATATGTTATCGTAAAAGTGGTTCAGTTCGCACTCCAGCAGCATATGGCCACCATGACTCCCAATGAAGAGAATATGAGAAATATGAAACATATCTATAGCTGCCAGACCCCATGAAACCGATTTCCACCTCAGCCCTAGGGGTATCGACACCCCTGTGGGTGGGTCGACCCCTAGGTCGACACCTCCCTCTAGAGGGGTCGACCCCCCAGAGCAGAAATTTTGCCGCTCAGAGGAATTTTTCAAATTTGAATCCTCTGGATAGAATTCTAACTCACCTCTGACTCATGCATATATATATATATATATATAATATTTCTGTGCATATACAAACTTAAAACTCTCATAACTTTTTCGTACGCTGTCCGTTTTACGCAAACCAAATGTCTATCTTGACCAGAATTTTGAGACGAACGCAATGGTGCAGTCCGTTTCCTCTAATTCTGAACATTAAATTAATTACTATTTAATTTATTCCCTTTAATGTCGTTAAAAATTAGGGGTATTACATTCTCCCTTACTCAAAGAATTTCATCCCCAAAATCTCTAAGTTAAAAAGAATGCATATCCTACCATCCATCATCCATCTACTCATCTAAAAACCACTGGCATCCATTGTCCTTAAAGTTTTCTAATGCTTATATAAATATATGCAACCATGTGTGTAACAACCTATGTCCATTAATGTCACTCACAAAGGGAATGCATTAACTTCTATGAAGCGTTTTAAGTGAGCATAGAATAGAAACTTAACAACAAGATAGATATAAACAGTACTTGAAAAATTAAAAACTTATTTCATTGCAGCGGAAAATTCATATGTTTGATTACATCATCAAAACCAGAGCCAAGTACATAATATCGATCTTGTCTAAATCAAAGTACATAAATTGAAAGACATAATCCCCAATACAAAATACCATAAATAAAAGAGAGGCTGAACTTTACTTCAGCGATCCAAGCAATCTTCTAAAAGCAAGAATCACAGTTGTCCAAAATCAAGCTCTACTGGTGCTAGTTCCAACCTGAGCACCTTGGGGAGGGAGGAAGAAAAGAGGAGGAAACAAAGGGGGTCAGACATAAAGTCTGACGAGTATGATAACTTTAACAATATAATCACCAAAGTAACTAAGCTAAGGCATAAGTTGGAAGATCAGGAAATGACCATGAACCATGGAGTATGGCAGAGTAAACAAGGAAACAGGATGAACAACGATATCGTTAAAGCGCACCTAACCCACTATAAGATAATTACTAAACTACACCAACACTATGAGATAATTGCTATACTGCACCACCACTAGTCACCCTAAGGTTGATCCTGCCTACTGAACATAAGTGATAATAATAATGGTAGTTTCGTGTACCCCTAGCTGCTGTCATAGGTGCCGCGTGCTCCTATCTTCACTAGTGGTACCCACTACCCTCCCCATTCTAATTACAATATTCATAATATGGTAGTTGTACTCCTAGCTGTTGTCATAGGTGCCGCCTTCTCCTATCCCCACTAGTGGTACCCACTACCCTCCCCATTCTAGTTACAATATTCACAATATGGTAGTTGTACTGCTAGCTGCTGTCATAGGTGCCGCCTGCTCCTATCTCCACTAGTCGTACCCACTACCTTCCCCATTCGATTGGCTCACTAACTCGTAGATACCTATGCGGGTCCCACAGTGGGGTGTATCACTCCCCAAAGTGGCAACCCAATACTACCAGAGATGCACGGCTTATACCTACACGATGCAACAACGTCTTACCTACCAGCCAGGGTCCACACACGCATACGAACCTGTTCGACTGCCACTGCTAACCCGGTTTGGCCTCTTACAGTCAAGACCATTATGCGTATCCCGTCCTCGACTTGGGTCGAGCCCACAAAGATACGTATGGGTTACTGGTTGAAATGGGCCTCCATGACTTGACACAAGCTATCCACCTAAACTTGGTCCCCTCAAGTATTTCCCACTTAACCCACTTCTTATTCATGTTTCAATTACATGTTCCAATTTTTGTTAAGTATTTCTAATCGTATTTCAAATGCCACCCAAGGCACCCACTAGATTCCACATGCCACCCAAGGCACCCACTTAACCCCCTCATGTCCCACTACATGTTTATCTGGTTAAGTGTTTCTTAATTCATTAAGACCGTAACCTCATAAACACCTCTCACATTAGACTGGCATTTGTGGCAGCTGGATTTGCCGGACGGGTCCGGGCAGTCTTACACCACAAAAGAGCCTAACCTCGTGCCTTAGACGATTAATTACACCTAATTAATCATTCCCCAATTTGAATTACTTTCCCTATTAAAATTATCAATCAATTCCAAATTTAACGATGTCCATAATTGACTCAATTATGTCCATCCATTTATGATATGTAAAATCATACCAATTTTCATCACAAATTTATTTTATGTCTTTTAAGGCATTTATGCCAATTAAATCTTTTAATATTATCCCCTTTACCCCACGTTGTACGTTCGTTCGTTTAACGTAAAATATACGTTAGACTCGAATAGTCTAACTCATGGAATAAAGAGAAAACATCACAACATACATATAATTAAAACTAGATCTAAACATAAGGGGTGAACTTGCATGTGTGAATGATGTTCTACATCTAAAACTTGCATAGGCCAAAATTACAACTTGCATAAAATTAGATATGTCATAAATCCAAATCTAAAGGTGTGAACTTGTTTAGATAATGGTCACAAACTTGCATAAATCATGTATGTCATAGATCTACATCTAAAGGTGTAAACTTGCATAGGCAGTAACCACAAAACTTGCATAACATGATTCATTTTCAAACACATGTATTCATATAAACTTGCATATGTAATTTATGCAACATAACAATGGTATAAACTTACATCTAAACATGTAAACTAGCATGTAGAATTTGGCATATAACTCACACATGTCATAGCCTAACTTTAGATCTAAAATAGGTGTCATGAAGCATATAAGGTTATACATATAATTTTCCCCAACTTGCATATGATTCATGTCTTAATAAAAATCTAAACTTGCATACATACTTATGATTTATCATATGAATCAACATACCCAAACTAGCATATGAACAACATGGTGATTCGATTATACATAAGCCAATCATAAAATTACAACATAGATGATCACAACTTTACAAGATAGCATCATAGAATTTACAACATAAACATCACAATTTTACTACATGAATAATAATATGCGGTCAATAATTCACATCATATCCAAATAGTCCACAACATAACTCAATCCAATTAATTTGCTAATTATTATATTAAAATTATCGAACTCACAGTTCAGAGAAGGTCTTGAATTCTGAATTCTGAGTTCTGAAGTTGTAATAGCTTTCCCTTGAAGAAGATTCATTGTTAAAGTTGAAAAGGATTGATTTAGACTAGCTTTCTTCCTCTCTAATTGGTGGCGGCTATGCTGAGTTGCTAGGTGATGGGATGGAGGCCATGAATCTAATTTTGTTTTGATTTTAGAGTTTGCGTCTAGAGGTATTTTTTTAGAGTTTAGGATTAATTTAGGCCATCCGATCAACCTAGAAGCAACCTGAACCATGCAAACAAGATAGGGTGACACCTCAGCCCTAATGACTCAGCACAGTGTATTAAATGTTCATTTTTTCTATAATTTACATATTTCTTATTTATGACAAATTCCATATGTAAATTATTCCCGTTTTAATTATGCCATAACTATATTTTTAATTATGCTCACAATTAATGGTATACTAAATATACCATTTCATGAACCAATCTATGCCATGTAATTTTCATGCTTATCCTTCATATTTATATGTAAATTATAAATCTATTATTGTTAATTACAAATTCTCCCTTTTACCGTATACATTAATTACCCATATACAAATATCCATTTATACATGCATAAATCTTTCTTACCTTTAATTTGTCATAAAAGCCAATCAAAGAAGGCCACATAAAAAAAACCAATCATTGACAACCAAAAATGCGCCACGTACGCCACATGATGCTATATACGTATGTATATATATATATATATATATATATATATATATGTATATATATATATATTCTTTCTATATATATATTTTCTTTTTATCTATCTTCCCAATTACCCATTTTCACACTAAACCACTTTTTGAACTGTGTTCACACTAAGCCATTTTAAGCCATTCCCCTAAAACAAAAATATGGCGCTGGTGGGGATCGAACTTTGTACCCCTTGTATGCAAGTCACGTGTTCCAACCAAATGAGATACTAAGTCTTTTTCTTACAAACCTTAGAACAATGCTAAACATTTATACTTTCCTCATTCTTTTTTTCATGTTTTGCTGCAATATTTAATTTAAAGATATCTTTTTCATACGGAATCCAATTTACGCAAACTTGGACTCTATCTCAACCAGAATTCCGAGACGAACACAATGGCGCAACTCGTTTTCCTTAATTCTCACGTTTGAGATTAATTACTCTTTAATTTAGTTAATTCGATTATTCAAAAATTCAGGGTGTTATATTCTCCCCTACTTAAAGGATTTCGTCCTCGAAATCTCTAAGTCAAGAAGAACATATCCTACCATCCAAACAACCATCTACTCAACCATCAAACACAGGCATCCATTGTCCTTAAAATTTTCTAATGTTGTATGAACATATGCAAGAAGTGTGTGTATATGTTCCTTATCTAATGCAAAATCAGGCGGTCTACTGATTCAGTTGACCTCCTTAATGCAAACCATGAAAGTGCCATGCGTCCATTATGTATGCGAGCGAATCCTATCGACACATATTATCTCTACATGCGTGCACAACCATTCACCAAAATGCAACATCCATATGATAGTACAACCACTATACATCCATTACTTAAATATGTACACACATTTATATGCAATATGAAGTGACTGACCCGATCTAGTGCCTAAGTGTATGTATATGCATCCACGAGCAACCACTAGAAAACACTTGCATCCACATGCATCCATCATACATAACATGTCTCAAACACATGTTTCAATCATAGGACTATCCTACCTAAAGGTCAAAGATACTAACGAGAGGACATACTAAAGATAAGATAAGTATAAGGTAAGCGATAAAGGAGAAACTAAAAGACATACCCTCGAAAAGAAAATGGTATAATGAACGCATCTTCTCTTCCGTCTCCCAAGTAGCGTTGCTCTCATCATCTCCCCATTGCACGAAAGTCCTTACATATCTTAGGAAAAAGCATCTATACGCGGAGGAAGAGATTCAAAAGAGAAAGAGGAAGAGATTCAAAACGGAGAATCGAAGGAAAGATATATGGCTCTTGGTGATTATGTTTTTAAAATAAACCTTTCTCTTGAAAATACTCTCCTTAAAACATATTTTTGAAAGTATTTCCTTATAAAATGCTTTTGAAAAATAGTTTTTCAAAATCTCATATCTGTTCTGGCAACCTTCAGCTCTGATACCACGTGTAACACCCCATGTCCATTAATGTCACTTACAAAGGGAATGCATTAACTTCTATGGAGCGTTTTAAGTGAGTATAGAACAGAAACTTAACAACAAGACATATATAAACAGTACTTGAAAAATTAAAAATTTATTTCATTACAGCGGAAAATACATATGTTTGATTACATCATCAAAACCAGAGCCAAGTACATAATATCCATCTTGACTAAATCAAAGTACATAAATTGAAAGACATAACACCCAATACAAAATAGCCATAAATAAAAGAGAGGTTGAACTTTACTTCGGCGATCCAAGCAATCTTCTAAAAGCAAGAAGCACAGCTGTCCAAAATCAAGCTCCACTGGTGCTAGTTCCAACCTGAGCACCTGGGGGGAGGGAAGGAAGAAAAGAGGACAAAACAAAGGGGGTCAGATATAAAGTCTGGCGAGTGTGATAACTTTAACAATATAATCACCAAAGTAACTAGGCTAAGGCATAAGTAGGAAAATCAGGAAATGACCATGAACCATGGAGTATGGCAGAGTAAACAAGGAAACTGGATAAACAACGATATCGTTAAAGCGCACCTAACCCACTATAAGAGATAATTACTAAACTACACCAACACTATGAGATAATTGCTATACTGCACCACCACTAGTCACCCTAAAGTTGATCCTGCCTACTGAACATAAGTGATAATAATAATGGTAGTTTCGTGTACCCCTAGCTGCTGTCATAGGTGCCGCGTGCTCCTATCTTCACTAGTGGTACCCACTACCCTCCCCATTCTAATTACAATATTCATAATATGGTAGTTGTACTCCTAGCTGTTGTCATAGGTGCCGCCTTCTCCTATCCCCACTAGTGGTACCCACTACCCTCCCCATTCTAGTTACAATATTCATAATATGGTAGTTGTACTGCTAGCTGCTGTCATAGGTGCCGCCTGCTCCTATCTCCACTAGTCGTACCCACTACCTTCCCCATTCGATTGGCTCACTAACTCGTAGATACCTATGCGGGTCCCACAGTGGGGTGTATCACTCCCCAAAGTGGCAACCCAATACTACCAGAGATGCACGGCTTATACCTACACGATGCAACAACGTCTTACCTACCAGCCAGGGTCCACACACGCATACGAACCTGTTCGACTGCCACTGCTAACCCGGTTTGGCCTCTTACAGTCAAGCCCACTATGCGTATCCCGTCCTCGACTTGGGTCGAGCCCACAAAGATACGTATGGGTTACTGGTTGAAATGGGCCCCCATGACTTGACACAAGCTATCCACCTAAACTTGGTCCCCTCTAGTATTTCCCACTTAACCCACTTCTTATTCATGTTTCAATTACATGTTCCAATTTTTGTTAAGTATTTCTAATCGTATTTCAAATGCCACCCAAGGCACCCACTAGATTCCACATGCCACCCAAGTCACCCACTTAACCCCCTCATGTCCCACTACATGTTTATCTGCTTAAGTTTTTCTTAAATCATTAAGACCGTAACCTCATAAAGACCTCTCACATTAGACTGATATTTGTGGCAGCTGGATTTGCCGGGCTGGTCCGGGTAGTCTTACACCATAAAAGAGCCTAACCTCGTGTCTTTACAATTGTTACGTATTTAATTTATGCCTAAGACCTCCCACATTAGACTGGCATTTGTGGCAGCTGGATTATCCGGGCGGGTCCGGGCAGTCTTACACCACAAAAGAGCCTAACCTCATGTCTTAGACGATTAATTACTCTTAATTAATCATTCCCCAATTTGAATTACGTTCCCTATTAAAATTATCAATCAATTCCAAATTTAACGATGTCCATAATTGACTCAATTATGTCCATCCATTTATGGTATGTATAATCATACCAATTTTCATCACAAATTTATTTTATGTCTTTTAAGGCATTTATGCCAATTAAATCTTTTAATATTATCCCTTTTACCCCACGTTGTACGTTCGTTCGTTTAACGTAAAATATACGTTAGACTCGAATAGTCTAACTCATGGAATAAAGAGAAAACATCACAACATACATATAATTAAAACTAGATCTAAACATAAGGGGTGAACTTCCATGTGTGAATGATGTTCTACATCTAAAACTTGCATAGGCCAAAGTTACAACTTGCATAAAATTACATATGTCATAAATCCAAATCTAAAGGTGTGAACTTGTTTAGATAATGGTCACAAACTTGCATAAATCATGTATGTCATAGATCTACATCTAAAGGTGTAAACTTGCATAGGCAGTAACCACAAACTTGCATAACATGATTCATTTTCAAACACATGTATTCATATAAACTTGCATATGTGATTTATGCAACATAACAATGGTATAAACTTACATCTAAACATGTAAACTAGCATGTAGAATTTGGCATATAACTCACACATGTCATAGCCTAACTTTAGATCTAAAATAGGTGTCATGAAGCATACAAGGTTATACATATAATTTTCCCCAACTTGCATATGATTCATGTCTTAATAAAAATCTAAACTTGCATACATACTTATGATTTATCATATGAATCAACATACCCAAACTAGCATATGAACAACATGGTGATTCGATTATATATAAGCCAATCATAAAATTACAACATAGATGATCACAACTTTACAAGATAGCATCATAGAATTTACAACATAAACATCACAATTTTACTACATGAATAATAACATGCGGTCAATAATTCACATCATATCCAAATAGTCAACATCATAACTTAATCCAATTAATTTGTTAATTATTTTATTAAAATTATCGAAATCACAATTCAGAGAAGGTCTTGAATTCTGAATTCTGAGTTCTGAAGTTGTAATAGCTTTCCCTTGAAGAAGATTCATTGTTAAAGTTGAAAAGGATTGATTTAGACTAGCTTTCTTCCTCTCTAATTGGTGGCGGCTATGCTGAGTTGCTAGGTGACGGGATGGAGGCCATGAATCTAATTTTGTTTTGATTTTAGGGTTTGAGTCTAGAGGTGTTTTTATAGAGTTTAGGATTAATTTAGGCCATCCGATCAACCTAGAAGCAACCTGAACCATCCAAACAAGATAGGGTGACACCTTAGCCCTAATGACTCAGCACAGTGTATTAAATGTTTATTTTTTTCTATAATTTACATATTTCTTATTTATGACAAATTCCATATGTAAATTATTCTCATTTTAATTATGCCATAACTATATTTTTAATTATGCTCACAATTAATGGTATACTAAATATACCATTTCAAGAACCAATCTATGCCATGAAATTTTCATGCTTATCCTTCATATTTATATGTAAATTATAAATCTGTTATTGTAAATTACATATTCTCCCTTTTACCGTATACATTAATTACCTGTATACAAATATCCATTTATACATGCATAAATCTTTCTTACCTTTAATTTGTCATAAAAGCCAATCAAAGAAGGCCACATAAATAAACAATCATTGACAACCAAAAAGGCGCCACGTACGCCACATGATGCGTACACGTCATATATATAATATATATATATATATATATATATATTTGTGTGTGTGTGTATTTTCTATATATATTTTTTCTTTTTATCTATCTTCCCAATTACCCATTTTCACACTAAACCACTTTTTGAACTGTGTTCACACTAAGCCATTTTATGCCATTCCCCTAGAACACTAATATGGCGCTGGCGGGGATCGAACTCTGTTCTCCTTGTATGCAAGTCACGTGTTCCAACCAAATGAGCTACTAAGTCTTTTGCTTAAAAACCTTAGAACAATGCTAAACATTTATTCTTTTCTCATTCTTTTTTTCATATTTTGCTGCAATATTTAATTTAAAGATATCTTTTTCATACGGAATCCAATTTACGCAAACTCGGACTCTATCTCAACCGGAATTCCGAGATGAACACAATGGCGCAACCCGTTTCCCTTAATTCTCACGTCTGAGATTAATTACTCTTTAATTTAGTTAATTCGATTATTCAAAAACTCAGGGTGTTACAATGTGTGTATATGTCCCAACGCTAATGCAAAAGATCAAGCGGTCTACTGATTCAGTTGACCTCCTTAATGCAATGTATGTTAGTGCCATGATTACAATATGTACGCAAAGAAACCTATTGTATCATATAAGTTCTATTTATGTGCACACCCATTCATCTAAATGCGACATCCATATGCCAGTTCATCCATTTTCATCCATAAAAGAAAAGAAAATGCACAAACATCCATGTGCAATATGAAAGTTATTGAGCCGATCTTAGTGCCTAATGTGTGTGCGTATGCATCCACAGGCAATCACTAGCAAACACAAGCATCAACTTGCATCCATCAAACATAACATCTTTCAAACACATGTTTACATCCATAGGATTCCTATCTAAAGGTCGAAAATAAAATTGATAAGACATACTCTATTGACTAAAACAAGTACTGATAAAATTTAAGAAAAGGGGTTAAGAATATACCCTCTAAAAGAAAAGGGTACGAAGCACGAATCTTATCTTCGGTCTCCCAAGTCGCATTTTCTGGGTTATCTCCCCATTGAACCTTTAGCAACTTGATTTCCTTATTGCGTAGCTTCTTAACCTCTGACCCAAGAATACGGGTGGGAACTCGTCTAATTGTCGCCTCCCGTTCCACGTTGACTTCTTCCAACATGCTCGGCTCGCCAACTTCCGCGATGTCATGTAGGCACTTCCGTAGATGAGAGAAATGGAAAACGTCATGAACACCTGATAAACTTTCTGGGAGCTTTACTTTGTAATCCATTTGTCCAATCCTCTCGGTTATGGGAAATGGTCCCACAAACCTAGGTGCTAACTTCCTCACTGATCCGAAGCGAACCACATTCCTCAAAGGTGATACTTTAATAAAAACTAAGTCTCCTACTTTGAATTCGATATCAATTCTTCTCTTTTCTGCATAGGACTTCTGCCTATCTTGAGCTGTCTTCATCCGCCGTCGAATAAGGTCAATCTTTTCGGATGTTTCCCTAACCATATTTGGTCCAATCAATAATCTTTCTATAGATTCCCACCAGCAAGTTGGCGATCTACAGGGTCATCCGTACAATGCTTCGAAGGTTGCCATACCGACACTGGCCTGATAGCTATTATTATAGGCAAACTTTACTGAAGGAAGATGCTCTTCCCAAGTCTCTCCGAAGTCAAGGATACGTAGCCTTAAAAGATCCTCTAGAAGTCTGTTCACCTTCTACGTCTGCCCATCGGTCTGAGGATGATAAGAGGTGCTCAGACACAACTTTGTACCTAACATTTCTTGCAAGCTCCTCCAAAATTCACTGGTAAAGATGGGGTCATGATCGCTCACGATGCTTGAAGGAACTCCGTGGAGATGAACTATCTCACGAACATAAATTGCTGCCAACCATGATGTTGTCCTTTTACTTTTAATTGGAATAAAGTGAGCGCTCTTAGCGAGTCTGTCCACTATCACCCAAATACTGGTATTACCTTTCTTCGATCTAGGTAAACCATCTATAAAATCCATAGAGAGGCTCTCCCATTTCCACTGCGAGACCTTTAACGGATGAAGTAATCCACCGGACTTCTTTTGCTCAGCTTTGACTTGCTGGCAAACTAAACATTAAGAAACAAATTCGGCCACGTCCTTCTTCATCCCAGCCCAAAAGAAACCCCTCTTCATGTCTCTGTACATCTTGTCACCGCCTGGATGAATGGTCATCTTAGCATGCTGGGCTTCTTCTAGGACTACCTTTATCAAGCTTCCAGTTTGAGGAACATAAGGCCTTCCATCTCATCGGAACCACCCCTTTTCATCTATAGCATACCTACTGAGGTGACTAGAAGTCTCCCCTCTTTTGAGCTTATCCATGATGTCTAGAATTTGTGGGTCACCTTGTTGCGAAGCTCCTATTTGATCTACAAGAGTCGGATGTATGTCCAAGGACGCAAATAAATCAGGCAAAACCTCGATGGAGGATCTAAAATCAAAAGCCGATATGAACTCCAAGTTCTTTCTTTCCACAAACAAAGGACTCAAGGCCACTCTCTGCCTACTTAGTGTGTCTGCCACCACGTTTCCCTTACCAGGGGTATAAGAAATCTCAAAATCATAGGAGGCTAAGAACTCCATCCATCGTTGTTGCCTAAGGTCTAGATCCTTCTGTGAGAATAGATACTTGAGAGATTTATGATCGGTGTATAACTCGAACTTTCCCCAAGCAAACAATGACACCATGTCTTTAATGCAAATACAATGGCAGCTAGCTCTAGATCCTGGGTGGGGTAGTTCTTCTCATGAACTCTCAACTGCCTGCCCCATAACATATTACTTTCCCTTCTTGCATCAGAACCGCACCAAGCCCTATACCACACGCATCGGTCTAAATATTAAACACTTTAGTCCTATCGGACAAGATCAAGACTAGGGCTGTTGTCCGAGCCCTTTTTGGTCATTGGAAAGCAACGTCACAGTCTATGTCCCATGAAAATGTTAAATTCTTCTTTGTCAGCCTGGTGAGAGGGGCTGAAATCTTTGCGAAGTCCTTAATGAACTTCCTATAATAATCTTCCAACCCAAGAAAGCTTCTCACCTCGGTTGCATTTTTAGGAATCTGCCAATCTTGTACTACAACCACCTTCGCGGGATCTATAGTTATCCCTTCTTTGGAGACTACATTCCCCAAGAATCTCACCTACTTTCTCCAGAAATGGCATTTGGAGAACTTTGCTTTTAGCCGATGGTCACAGAGAGTTTTCAGAACTTCTCCCAATTGCCGGGCATGCTCTTCTTCACTCTTCGAGAAGATCAAAATATCTTCAACATAGACTATGAGAATTTGTTTAGGAACTCCCGAAATACACTACTCATCAAATCAACAAAATAGGCGGGTGAATTCGTCAACCCAAAAGGCATAACTAGCCATTCAAAGAAACCGCCCAGAGTCCTGAAAGCAGTCTTATCTATGTTATCCTCAGCCACTCTCAACTAATAGAACCCCGTAGCCAAGTCCAACTGAGAAAATACCGAGGCACCAACAAGCTGATCAAATAAATCATCAATTCTTGGAAGTGGGTGCCTATTCTTCTTGTTGAGCTTATTTAACTCTCTATAGCCAACACACAAACAAAGCGAACCATCCGCTTTAGTTGCGAATACTACTAGGGCACCCCACTCAGATACACTTCATCTGATAAACCCCTTTTCAAGTAGCTCCCCTACTTGCTTACTCAGCTCCCTCCTTTCTCTTGAAGCCATGTGACGCACTAATAACGCAACTGGCTTTGCATTGTCCACTAGTTATATGCGGAACTCGATCTCATGCCTTGGAGGTAAACCCCGTACCACATCAAAAACATCGGGATAATCTCGAACCACTGTAACAGATTGCAAATCATTTATGGATGCATCTTAAGACTCTAGGAAGCTAGGCATAACCTACCCTTGGGGATCACAAGAAACTTCGAGGGTCTTTCCATGACAAGTCAGGAGTCTAACAGCCCTCCTGTCACAATCCAGAATGGCCCCATACATGGTAAGCCAATCCATTCCTAGAATCAACCTATAGCCCATAAACAAGAGAACATATGCATCACATTCAAACTCGATGGCCAACACAGATATTTTCAAACCTCGACAAATCATCGATAAATGACCCGAACCACCAATGTGTTTTGAAATAACTACGGGATCTACTACCATACTAGTAATTAAATGCAGAGATTCAACCACGGAACTATATATAAATGAGTGTGAAGCACTAGAATCAAAAAGTGTTCTAACTGGATAGTTTGAAAGAGAAACTAAACTTTCTACAGAAATTTTTCTACCTCTTTAAGGAGCACTGATCGCGAGAGCATGCACCTGGCCTCCAGAAGTCCCTTCTCTTTGCCATTGTCCCTGCGATCCCTATTTCTTCGGGCACTCCTTAGAGAAGTGTCTGACCTCTACAAAATTAAAGAAACTGGCCTTCCTTCTCTTACAATCCTTGATAAGGTGGCCTCCTTTCCACAATTGTGACATTTTCTCTTATCCTTGCCTTTATCATCTTTTTCCCCTTTCTTCTGATGTTGCTACTATTGTTGTTGCTGCCCCTTCTTGGGCCATATCTTTTTATTCTGCAATGTCCCCTCAGTATTTGTTTCCTTCTTTTCTCCCTTGTCCTCCTCATGAATTAGGTCCATATCAACAAGCTTTTAAAAGGTGGCCCCCATTGGAAGATGGGAACTAGCTAAACCATGTAAAGGTTCATTCAGTCCCTTAGCAAACCACAATCCCCTTTTGTGCGGTGTGTCGACCAACTCTAGTTCGAACCTTGCCAGCTGGTTGAACTTGTTCACATATTCCTTCACCGTCAAATTTCCTTGTTTGAGTGTTAAGAACCTCTTAATCTGTATGCTTTGCTCCGCTTAGGAAAGAAACTTCATTTCGAACCTCTGTCTGAAGTCTTTCCAAGTGTCTACCGGACGTCCAGCTTGGGTGACTTCCCACTAAAATGAGGCTTCATTCTTTAATAGTCGAGCATCTAATTGATTTTTTCTTTGGTCCTCCACTTTAAAGATTACCAATAAGTCCTCGGTCTCCGTAAGCCAATTCTTAGCTTCTATGAATGTCTCGTTCCTGGGGAATGACCTTCCTCCCATAGCCCGGAAGTCTTTGCATATCTTGGCAAAGTTATCAGCTCTTGGGGGGAGGAGGAGGAATGACTGGTGCAGTTGGGGGAGGAACGTTTTCTTGGCCTTCAGCAGGCGCCATGGCCTCCAAATATCTATGGAACCATCCGAGTATTTTGACGCCCTTCGGGATATTAAGATTGTTTTGTTCCCCAGACATGCTGAAAAAAGGAAAAGGAAGAAATTTAGATAAAGGACCGAAGGATACTACATATGGCTCTCTTGGGGAATGTTTTTAAAAATAGACTTTCCTTTTGAAAAATGCTTTTCTTTAAAACCTTTTTGAAAATAATTTCCAAAAACTTTTATCTAATCTGGTAACTTTCAGCTCTGAAACCAAATGAAACACCATGTCCGTTAATGTCACTCACTAAGCGAATGCATTAAGTTTCATGAAGCGCTTATAGGTAAACAGACACAGAGTAATTACAAGACATATATAAATAAGATAGCAGCGGAAATTTTTAAACTTTTATTTCAAACACAAGTCATAACACTGTGGTCCACAATTTTATAAGTCATAAAAACCATTATAATAAAATAACTTTTGTCTTGCACCATCAGAGTACATAAGCAAAATAAAAAGCATCATTCCCCAATTGAAAGAGTTAAGCCATAGTAGAGACAAGAACTTGAGCCATACTTCAGAAGTAGCTCCTAGTAAGATAATATCATATTCCTAATTAAGTCTGAGTGTTTCCTCCCTGAGAACCTGGGGGGAAACGGAAGAAAGAAGGAGAAACAACAGGGTCAGACATAAAGTCTGGCGAGTCTGGTTACTTTTAGCCAGAAGATAATTAAAAGCAACATGATAGACATATAAAGTGGATAAGAGAGATTGCTACATAAATGGCAGATGTGGCAAGATAAGCAAGTTAAGGTATATGTGCCTCAATAATGGTTACTCTGCATTACTACTAGTATAACTAAAATGAGATGATCCCTTCCACTATAAGTTGGTAGGCTTAGGTCATGCATCCAAGTATACCCTAACTACTACCCTAATTGATTGGCTCCCTACCTTGTAAATATTCTGTGCTGGCCCCATAGTATGAGGTATCACTCCCTATAGTGCCAACCCATGGTGTGCACAACCATATCTACTGGTGTCTCGGTCGTCTTAGGCCCCTCTACCCGGCCCATGCACGCACATGCCCTCGGTCGGTTTGCTCCGCCTGCACCATCCACCTCGTTTGGATCTCTTACAATCAATTAGTAAGCGTGCCCCTTCTCCGCCTAGTACAAAGGTCTTTACTTGATACCAACTTCGGGTTACTGACTGAAATGGGTCCCACACAATATGATACAAGCTCTCCCCCTTGTCTTGTATCCCTACTAGGTTTTCCACGGACTATGTATACCCTTAGGTGTCTTTAATTACATAGCCATATACTAGTTATGATTACCCTAAGGGGTGTCTTTAATTACATAAATTTATTACATCATCCACCGGTTATGTATACCATTAGGTGTCTTTAATTACATAACCATAGTGGGTTAAGTACGTAGGCCTATACATATACATATTACCCATCACCTTTAATTTACTTAACCCACCACTACCCATCCAATTTTACTTAACCCTAACTTAAGTCCATAGTCATATTAAATTAGTTTAAGTAATCCATTTCATTACCATGTCCAATTATGGTTATAATGGGCTAGACCTCCCACATTAGGCCTACAACGTGTGGATGTTGGATATGCTGGTCGGGTCCGGGCAGTCTTATTTCACAGTTGGGCCTAACCTCATGTCTTAGCCCGATTTGTATTTGCGTACTTAGACCTCCCACATTAAGTACAACATTAGTGGTCGCTGGATATGTCGGTCGGGTCCGGGCAGACTTCCACCACTAATGTAACCTAACCTCATGTCATAAGTACAATTTACAATTCCTAATTGTAAATTACTAGACATTCCAAATTAAGCCAAATCTACCTATGTCATTATAGGTAAACTATTTCTATGTTTCCCCATTTGATTTACATGTCCCATTTCCTATTAAACATTACATAAATCATGCCAATTATAATCCCCTTTTCCCTGTTTTCTCTCTAACGTATTCGTACGTATTTTTGGCGGCATGTAGGCTATAAAGTAGCCTAGCTATAATAATAAAAAGGGAATATGACAAGGGTGATAGTTTCAAAATGCCTTGGCATAAACATGAACATAACTAGCATAGCAACAAAGTGAATAGGCATGTGATTAACATCATAATAAAGTGGATATCAAACTAGTAACTTATGACAAACACTATGATGTTTAAGCAAGCATAATGAGATCTAGATTTAACATTAGGTGTCCAATTACCTAGATCTAGCATAGTTAAGGTGACATAGCAACATGTTTAAATCAAAATGTAGATTCACATGTCAAGTTTACAACATATATCAATGTATCTTAATATGACAGGTGAAAGGTGATTAACATGAAGTTCTAGATCCAAGTAATGTCACAATTATCCAACTTAATAGATGTACTTCCATCATAACATGGTTACAAGTCAAGATCCATATAAACATCATAATCGAATCACAACAATTAAATTAGATCTAGAAAATTAGATCTGTCATGACATAGGATAGAATTTCATATTAACACAGAATCATACTTTACAACTATCCAATTCATTGTCTATCAAGGCATACTTTTATTTATCTAAACCTAAAAGTAATCTAGAAACTCACAGCGTTAGGTTTAGAGAATTTAGGAAGAATGGATCTAGAGTTTCTGAATTGGATTTGTAGAATATGTTCTCGTAGAAACGGTTCAGTTCGCACTCCAGCAGCATATGGCCTCCATGACTCCCAATGAAGAGAATATGAGAAATATGACACATATATATAGCTATCAGACCCCCTGAAACCGAGTGCCACCTCAGCACTCGGGGTGTCGACACCCTTGTGGGTGGGTCGACCCCTAGATCGTCACCCCTTTAGTGGGGTTGACCCCCTAAAGCGGGATTTTTTCCGCTCAGAGGAATTTTTCGAATTTGAATCATCTAGATAGGATTCTAACTCGTCTCTGACTCACCTCTGACTCATGCATATATATAAAATATTTTTGTGCGTATACAAACTTAAAATTCTCATAACTTCTTCATACAGTGTCCGTTTTACGCAAACCAAATGTTTATCTTGACCAGAATTTCGAGACGGACACAATGGTGAAGTCCGTTTCCTATAATTCTGAACAATAAATTAATTACTATTTAATTTATTCTTTTTAATGTCATTAAAAATTTGGGGTGTTACATATAATTTTCTTTTCCAAAGTGAAGACTAGCCGCAACAACAAAAAAATCAGTAATCAAGCAATGAAATATCATAATGTCTCGTTAGTAATGATTATGTAAACGTGTTTGTTAATAGTTATGATATTCGAAACTTCTTATTTTGTTGAATCATTGTTGTAGGAGATATAATATTTAATTATGATTTATGTGATTATTGATTGACTTGTTTATTCAATCATTCGAATTTGATGATTATATGACTGTTGGTTTGAACATGATAATAGTTATCTAAATGATTGATGGGTTGAATATGAAACTTATGTGATGTTGAAATTCATAAGTATTAAATGAAATAAACTTTGTTCATTGTCCTACCTAATTTAAGCGAATAGGTGTGATTGTTCAGTGAAAGGAGGTGACTATTAAAAGCATGGTTTTTTGCGAAGAGACACTTCGCGGAAAGACACTTCGCGGAAAGACACTTCGTGAAAAGGCACTTCGTGAAAAGACACCTCTCGAAAAGACACTTCGCAAAAAGAAACTTCCTTTCGCAATGGTCATTTTTTCCAACGGTCATATTTCCGCGAAAAGATACTTCACGAAAAGACACTTTGTGAAAATGCACTTCCTTTCGCCAAACAGTCACATTTCAGTGAAAAGACACTTCCTTTCACCGAAGGAGATGGGTCTGTACGGAGAGGTATGAGCACTACCGTTCGAAAGAGATACGACTGTACGAAAAGGTACGAGCACAACAATTCAGAAGAGATGCGACTATACGAAGAGGTATGGGTGCGACTGATTGAAGGGATGCAGATAAATTATAAATAAAGAGGAAAACCGATCACTTTCCTTACTCATTCCAATCTGAACTTCCTTCTCTCTTCTTCAATACTCATATAATCACAGAGTGACTTACTCATTACAATCTTGTGCAGAATAGGTCTGTTTTATGTTGGGAGAATTTTGAAATAAAATTCTTAAGGAAATTGTTACGACAAGCCTCAGACATCATCGGGTTAGATTTCTGGTTTATTTGTGTATTTATATACATTATTCTATAATCTTTCCTTTCTGTCCATTAGGCTATTTCTTAAAATAGTGTAATGTTGTTGTTGTAAATTGATTACAACATACTTATTGCGAATATTGAATTCCAGAGTAGTGGAAATTAACCATATAAACTTGTGCGGCGAGTTTATAATTGATTATTCTCTATTTTGGTATACTAGATATACAACATCTTAAGAATTTTACTGTTTTCTTACTAAAATAGAGATGACAGCAGTTGAATTGTCAACAAAGGCTGAGGTAGAAAATCAGGTAAATAAAAAAAATCAAGATATTGAGATCTGATTGGGATACAGAATACGAATCACCGTTTGAACAATTCTGTGCAGAAAATGGAATAATTCATCAAACAACAGCTTCATATTCACCACAACAAAATGGTGTTGCCAAGAGAAATAATAGAACATTAAAAGATATGATTAATGTGATGTTATTTTCCTTTGGCTTACCAACGAACTTGTGGGGGGGGGACTTTAATATGTCTAATCATATTTTAAACAATATTCCTCACATTAAAACAGGAACAATTCCATATGAGTTATGGAAAAGATATAAACCAAGCTTTATATACCTTAAAGTGTGGGGGGTGCTTGGCAAAGGTTCCAGTTCCGCCTCCTAAGAAAATCAAACTTGGACCAATGACCGTAGATTTTTACTATCTAGGGCCAGCCCAAAATAGTAGTGCCTATAGATTTTTGGTATTCAAGTCTGATATAGCCGATATCAATGTAACTACATCATTGAATCAAGAGATACCTCATTCTTTGAAGATGTGTTTCCGCACAAAAGGAATAAAGGAAATGTCCCTAAAGGACAAGAGAAGAATCAAGTAAATCACATGAAGATGTAACTTCTCATAAGATTGAGGAAATTGAACCCAGAAGAAGTGTAAGAGCAAGAACTTCCAAGACATTTGGTTCAGAATTCCAAACATACATGTTATAACAAGAACCTCAAATGTACAAGGAAGCAATGACATCTTCTGAATCTGCATTTTGGAAAGATTCAATCCAAAGTGAGATTGATTCAATTCTATGTAATAAAACTTGGGAAATTGTTGATATTCCACTTGGAATAAAACCAATTGGCTGCAAATGGATTTTCAAGAAGAAAATGAAAGCAGATGGCTCTATTGACAAGTATAAAGATATATTAGTAGTCAAAGGCTATCGTCAAAAAGGAGTAAACTTCTTTGATACATATTCGCCGTAACACAAATAACCTTTATAAGAATGTAATAGCAATTGCATCCATCTATAACTTAGAAATTCATAAAATGGATGTAAAGACATCATTCGTAAATAGAGATCTCGATGAGGAGATCTACATGGAGCAACAAGAAGGTTTCATTTCCAAAGGAAATGAAAACAAAGTATTTAAATTAGTAAAATCATTATATGGACTAAAACAAACTCCAAAATAATGGCACGAAAAATTTGATAGTTTCATGATGAAAAATGGTTTTCATATAAACGAATGTGATAAATGTGTTTATTATAAACAAGTTGAACAATCATATGTGGTGGTTTGTTTATATGTAGACGATATGCTAATCTTTGGTCCTAACATTAAAGTTATAGAGACCATAAAGAAGATGCTAATCAACAATTTTGATATGAAAGATTTAGGTGTTGCAGATGTTATTTTGGGAACTAAGATAATAAGCACACCTAATGGAATTGAATTATCTCAGTCACACTATGTATATAAAGTGATTGAAAGATTTCAAGAATTTGGAATTAAAGGAGTACAAACACCTTTTAATCCATCAGAAGTACTGCATAAGAACACTAAGGAGAGTGTAATGCAACTGGAATATTCTTGTCTAATATGATGTCTAATGTATCTTATAAATTACACAAGACAAAATATAACTTATGCAGTAAGTCGATTAAGCAGGTGTACAAGCAATCCAGGAGAAGAACACTGGAAAGCACTAATGAGAGTGCTTGGATATTTGGAAAATACCATAAAATATTCCTTACGTTATGGGAAATATCTTCTCGTATTAGAAGCATATAGTGATGCAAACCGGATTGCCGATTCAGAGGAATCAAAATCAACTAGTGGTTATGTATTTACCCTAGCAGGGGCAGTAGTGTCATGGAAATCTACTAAATAGACTTGCATAGCTCAATCCACTATGGAATCGGAGTACATCGCTTTAGATAAAGCAGGTGAAGAAGCAAAATAACTTCGTCACCTTTTAGAAGATATTCTTTTTGGCTCAAACATGTGTCGGCCATATGCATACACTGTGATAACCAAGCAACGCTAAGTAGAGCACAAAACTTTGTGTATAATGGAAAGTCACGCCATATTCATAGACGCCATAACACAGTTAGGCAGTTACTCTCAAATGGAACTATTTCCATAGATTATGTGAGAACAAATGATAACCTAGCGGATCCATTTACTAAAGGTTTATCAAGAGAGAAAATTGACTATGCATCGAGGAGAATGAGTTTAAAAGCCTAAACCAACAAGAGTTATCTTATACAGAAACCTATCCTAGCGATTGGAGATCCCACGGACTAGGATCAATAAACCCGTTATGAATAACTCAAGACGTAATGCATTTTTGGAATAGTCCTACTCCATTCCTATGGTGCATAATATAAATGCATTCCTACGGAAGTATTACAAGGTTAAAACTACATTTGGGGTATATGGATACTCCAAATGGTTGCGATCACCTATGTTAGTGTGAGCTGGGTCGGCTCTTTGAGAATTTTAAAGGCTTAAATTCTCTATAACACTCGCAGAACCAATAAGTGTTCAGGACCAAAATGAACACAACCAAGAGATTGGATAAGAAGGGAATCAATGCTTCGTAAAGCTTATTGTCTAGATATACAATAAAGGCTGACGGTTCAAGATGAAATAATTCACCGATTAGGCAAGTAGATCCGGTAAGTTTTAACTAGGGAAAGTTCAAAGTGCAATATCTACTTGTCCATGATAAAT
Organism: Allium sativum; assembly: GCA_030737875.1. Taxonomy (NCBI): domain Eukaryota; kingdom Viridiplantae; phylum Streptophyta; class Magnoliopsida; order Asparagales; family Amaryllidaceae; genus Allium; species Allium sativum. The sequence continues at coordinate 4,784,482 of CM060926.1, read as the reverse complement.
CATTATTCCATATGTACTCGGTGATATTTCGCTTTGTGTGGGGGAAAAGAATATTATCATTCATGTGGGGGATTGTTGGAATTCGCAAGTATTAAAAGAAATATACTTTGTTCATTGTCCCACATAATTTAAGCGAGCATGTGCGACTATTCAGTGAAAGGACGTGACTATTAGAAGCATGTTTTTTTGTGAAGAGACATTTGTGAAAAGACTCCTCGTGAAAAGACACTTCGCAAAAAGACATTTCCTTTCACAACGGTCATTTTTCCCAACGGTCATATTTCAGCGAAAAGATACTTCGCGAAAAGACACTTCCTTTCGCCAAATGGTCACATTTCAGCTAAAAGACACTTCACGAAAAGTCACTTCCTTTCATCGAAGGAGATGGGTCTGTATGAAGAGGTACGAGCATGACCGTTCGAAAGAGATGCGACTGTATGAAAAGGTACGAGCACGACAATTCAGAAGAGATGCGACTGTACGAAGAGGTACGGGTGCGACCATTCGAAGGGATGCGGATAAACTATAAATAAGGAGGAAAACCGATCGATTTCCCCACTCATTTCAATCCGAACTTACTTCTCTCTTCTTTAATACTCTTATATATAATCACAGAGTGACATACTCATTACAATCTCGTGCGGAATACGTCTGTTGTACCTTGGGAGAATTTTGAAATAAAATTCTTAAGGAAATTGTCACGACAAGACTCAAACATCATCGGGTTAGATTTCTAGTTTATTTTGTATATTTATATACATTATTCTATAATCTTTCCTTTCTCTCCATTGTGCTATTTCTTAAAATAGTATAACGTTGTTGTTGTAAATTGATTACAACATACTTATTGCGAATATTGAATTCCAGATTAGTGGAAATTCAACTTATAAATTTGTACGACGAGTTTATAATTGAGTATTCAGAAATGTTAAAACATGTTGAGTTTTGATAGCGTTCTCTATAACACAACAAAATCTTAGACTTTTATTTGGACATTCTACAGTAGCATTTATCAAAAAACTGTTTTGCTTTGTAACCAAAATTTCTAAATAATATAGTCTTTTCAGGTGTGGTGTAAGGGTTTAACTATTGGAAATTATTTCTCCTTTTATTGATGCAAATTGCTTATGAAAATCAATATAACAATTTGCAACCAAAATAATTTACCTTATCGTCATTAACAAATCAATTAATTTTAAGATCTCCACTCTTATTTTAGAAAATGCTTAATTTTTATGGGATGTGTCATTTTGCATTGCTAACTTCTACTAATTTATGTATATCACGAGAACGGACATACTGTTTAACAAAAGGTTTGGTGTAGGAGGTCAGTTTTAACTTCAACCTACAAACAATGGCACAATCAATTGAGGGAAACCATTGATTGCTAGCAAGGTTTACAAGACTCATCTTCTGTATCTGCCAATTGATCATCAATCAGTTGGTCAAGTGGTTTTCGAAATTATAAATATAATCATACTTAACAATAGTTCAAACTGATTAGGTTATTTGGACATGATGCAAAAGGCAAGAGTTCAATTTATGTCTTACGTCATGTAGTGTGTTATGTACTACTAACTTGTATATAAACTGTCCAATTTCAAAATAAAGAAACACAGACATTCAGTTCATTAATATTACATCCAATTCCACACATCAAACTATCAGAATTTATACTTGCGATGGAGATGGAGTCTCATGGAGATGCACCAACACAATTAACTGTCAAGTCAAACAATATTGAAAAATAATTTATGGTCTTCTTATCATTTTCTATAATGAAAATAAACTCAGAAATTTATTAAAATCATTAGTCGGCTTGAATTCACAGATAATGTGAAACTAACCAAGTTAGAGGGATCACCTACTAGATCAAGAGGATTATTCATACAGGTTAGGACTGTTATGGTAATGGTAACTGCTACCGATACGAGAAAACCATTACCATACCGATACTATTAGTTAGCCAAAAACGAATACCGACAATTTACCATTAATTCCTGTAAAATGTTCATTGGGATACCGATAAACTGGTAAGCCGTTGACTGGTAATGGTAAATTTACCGATACATAAAGCTATTTAAACATTAACACCTTAAAATTTTGACAATGATAAAAAGTAAATATTTTTAACTAATTCTGACACCATTAATGTTTATATAAATATTTAAAATTGTTTTAATTGCCATAGAAAATTGACATAGCTTATCACAAGACATTTACAACAATATGAAATAATAATTTTGTTTATCTTAAACTTTGAAGTTAATAAAGCCAAAAAGAATTACCATCCTAAATAAATATATAAGCATCTGTATATAATATGATAAACTTTCAAAAAAAAATAAAGGTTGAAATTCATTAAAATAGTGAAAAAAACAAAACTAATATGACTGGTAATTTTACCGTTACCAGTATTATTGACATTTCTTTACCGTTACTTTACCGTTAATAATGGTAAAACTTACGGTTACCATACCAATAACATTGGTATAACAATGCAGCTCGATATTGGTTACCAATGGTTTGGTACTAGTATGGTAATGGTAAATTCTCTGAATACTGGTATGGTAATAGTACATATAGCCTGTAACGTGATACAACAAGTATTGGGTCTGGTATAAAAGCCCGTTGTTACATAATGTAAATATTACAACAGTTATTTAGTAACTATCCATTTCATTTTCTAATTGCCTCGCTCTTCTCATGGGAAAAATTTCACAGAAAATCTCCTCAATCTTGATCGAGTTTGTTGCGACTAGCTTTTGGAAGGTTGCTGAGACTTGAAATCATCTTGATTTGAGAGATCTATGTCAACAGAGGCTTCAAGTTTGAGTAATACATCAAATTTGATGAACCCTTTTGAGAAAGAGGTTGGAATTGGAATATTTCCAATGAGAAAGGGTTGTAGATGATTCTGAGAGCCTGGATCGGGTGGATTGCTCGAGAGATTCGCAAGATTCAATCTCGACTTTGATGATGCAAACTCCCTTATGAATTCGATAAAGTTCGAAGCTGACAAGGCCTTAGTGAGGATATCTTCTTTTTGGTAAAATATAGGTAAGTGATTTACGTTGATCTTCCCTTTCATGACTTGTTCTCTGATAAAGTAGAGGTCTAGTTCAATATGCTTTGTTCTTGAGTGTAGAATAGGATTAGCACCTAGTGACAATGTGCTCAGATTATCACACCAGAGTGGTCTTCTTAATGTTGATTTTAAGTTCACTTAAGAGCGACTCTATCCACATAATCTCAACAGTTGCACTGGCCACACTTCTGAACTCTGCTTCAATACTTGATCTTGAGACAGTGGTCTGTTTTTTTAACACCATAATATAGGATTTTGACCTAGAAAGATACAGTATCCACTGGTTGACCTTCTGTCATCTAGATCACTTCCCCAGTCAGCCTCCGCAAAGCCAGATAAACATATATTAGTGCAGGATTTAAGATTAAACCATAATTTAAGATCCTTTTCACTGCCTTCCAGTGTTGGTCCAAAGAATTTTGCATGAATTGGCTTACTTTCTTTACTTTGTGTAAATTTTTTGGTATAGTAATTTTAACATATTGCAAAGCTCCTACAGTACTTCTGCATTGAGTGGAATTTAAGATTGGTTCACCTTGTTGCTTGGATAAGTCCGTGTTGATTGTCATAGGTGTAGACAGACTTTTGGCATGACCCATCTCTGTCTTCATTAGAATTTCTGATATGTTCTTCTTTTGATTAAGAGATATTGATGTGTCTGACATTCTTTTGACTTCAATACCAAAAAGTAGTTAAACTTCCCTAAATCTTTAATTGAAAATTCCCTGTCTAATTGACAGACCAATGTGTTGACTTCATTATCAGTATTACCAGTGATGATGAAATCATCTACATATACCATTACAAATATTACCTTATTGTCACTGAATCTTAGAAAAAGATAATTGTTAGATATTAAGGCATTGAACTTCAATTTGATCAGTGTTGTCGTAAGCTTTTCAAACTACACCCTTGGTGCCTGTTTGAGACCGCAAATTTCTTTATTTAACTTGCATACATATTCTGAGTTGCTCTTTTGTAAGTAGCCTGGTATGCATGAATACGTTACTCTTGTAAAACTCCATTGAGAAATGCATTGTTAACATCTATTTGCCTGATATTCCATCTCTTTTGCAGAGCAATTGTTAGGATAACCCTTATAGTAGTGGGTATTACCACTGGAGAAAATGTTTCATTAAAATTAAAGCCTATCTATTATGAAAAACACTTTTCCACTAGTCTTGCTTTGTACTTTTGAATTGTTCCATCTGCATTTCTTTTCAATTTAAATGTCCATTTGCATCCAATCACATTCTTAGGCTTTGGAAACTTAACAAGACACCAAGTATTGTTTTTGATAAATGCTTTGTACTCTTCATCCATGAAATTCTTCCACTTATCATCCTGAGCAACATGTCCATAGTTGTGTGGCTCTTCATAATCCAAGTTTATCATATATGCCTCTGGTTTGAAAATTCCACATTTTTCTCTTGTCATCATTGGATAACCAATCACTTGTGTTTTACGTAATGACTTTCACTCTCATTTATAGGATCACTTGGATTTCTTGAAATTTCCTCAGTTTCAGAGTGATGTGAGATCGGATGATTGTCAACACCGTCATAGGTTTCATCAAGATTTAGTCCAGATTCATTGTCATTGCACTGTTCACCTGAATTTGAAAAACTGCTTTGCTTTTGAACATTAGAAATTAGATTATTAAAAACAGATACATGTGTAATAGAAAATCTAGCATTGTATATTTTAGTAGCTGTATTATTTCTTTCTCTTTGAATGGAAAAACATGTTCATTAAAAATGACATGCCTAGATATCAAAACCCTGCCATTATTGTCAAGACATTTACACACCTATAAATTGTTAGCATAACCTATAAATGTGCAAGGGCATGATCTAAACTCTAGTTTATGAGATTTGTACATCTTTAAGCTTGGGAAACACAAACACCCAAACACTTTTAGTCTAGTGTAATCAGGTTTTTGGTTAAACAGAATCTCTATTGGACAATTATACTGAAGAATTTTAGTGGAAAATTTATTAATAAGACAAATTGATGTCTTGTGCAAGCAATATGAGACCTGTTTCAACTATGTATCCATGCCTCCTTTCAATTTACACATTCTACTAAGATGCATGAAGATAAGTTAACCTGCGTACTATGCCTTTTTCATCAAAAGACTTATTTAAAGGCTTAAACTCAGTGCCAACATCAGTTTAAATTATTTTAATATTTTTAGTAATTTATTTTTCAGCATAGTTTAGCACTATAAGTTACAAATCTGCACTTCATAAAGTAAATCAACAAAAACTAAAGTGCGCATCAACAAATGATATGTAATATTTTAAACCATAGTCAAAGTTAACAAGTGTAGGTCCCCATAGATCAACTACAATAAGTTCTAGTGCAGTGCTAACTTTGGTGTTAGAGTTTTTGAAGGGGAGCTTGTGACTTTTACCAAACTAGCAATATGTACAAACCTAATGCATATATTGGCTGCCAACATGAAAATCGTTTTAATTCATAATTCTTTTTACAATACTCATACTAGGATGGCCTAACTTAGCATGCCATATTTCACATGAGTTAACAATTATGGTATTTTCAATTATGTTACAAGACATTTTGCTATCCTGTAATTCCTTTGAATCTGTATAGTCCTTTTGCTAGTTTAACCTGCAATAAAATATCTTTAGTTAGAATGACTCTAATGAAACAACGGTTAGGGTAAAATTCGAAATAAATGTTATTGTCGCATGCAAGCTGGGAAATACTTAACAAGTTTTTCCTAATTTGGGGAACTCTTACAATACTATTTAAGAAAAAAAATCTACCACCTTGAATGTAAGCATTTCCAATATGTGTGATAGTAGTTGATTGATCATCACCCATTTGAATACATTGCATACCTCGATATTCCTTGTTTCCAAGGTTTAAGTTTCTTAGATTATTTATAAAATGATTGGTAGCCCCTGAATCTAGAAACCATGCATCACCACTTATGTCTTCTAATTTTACTACATCCTCACTTCTTGAATTGTCAAACTGGGTTCTTGTTTCTTAATGCATATTTGCCAAGTTTGCACTCATGTTGCTTTTTTTTTCTACTGGTTTAGTTTGGACTGTAGTTTGAGTCAAACCTAAAGTAGCATTTATTAGTTGTATGTCCAAACTTTTCACATATTTGATATCTTGGTCTATTATTGTTGTTCCATTTGCCATCACTTTTGCCTTTTTGGCCTTTTTTGAATAGACCTGTTCCTTGAGAATTGTTGGCTTTTAGCCTTGTTAGTAGCAATGGATTTTTTGTGATCAACTATGCCTTCTTGTGAGAGAAGGGTGGAGTGAACACAGGATATTGATGGTGTGGGGTTCATGGTGGATATGATGGCCACTACAGCCTCGTATTCATCATTGCTTGACCATAAGAAACAAGTAAGTCACATATGTTTTTTATCTTTAAAAGGTATTCTCTCATCAACATATTTTCGTTCTTCAGATTCTGGAGTTGTTTCCTATATAGCATTACTTTTGCTGACGATTGTAGATTGAAAACCCTTTCAATTTTAGTCCAAATTTCATGAGAACTCTTGCATCCTATTAGTTGAGGAACTATGCTTGAGTTAATAAATGAGAGAATCCAAGCACATAGAACTTTGTCTTGTCTTTTATAAAAATTGTGGTCTCTGTTTATGACATATTACCTTCATTGTTGATAACAAACTATTCAGAGATAACTTTCAAACCACTAATATAGTCTTCTAAACCACAGATTTCTATGGTTGTTTCAACCTAAAATTACCATAACAAATAATTAATTTCATCTATTTGTATGCAAGTCAACTGATTTTTTGGACAAAATATGATCTTGGATAAATTTTTAGGCTGGCTCTAATGGTTAGAATCAAATATTCTTGAGTCTCTTAAAGTTATTGTGTGATTATCTCCTCTACCATGACTAAAGGTGATATAAGTTAGCGAGAGAGTCGGAAAAAATGCAAAAACTGATGATTAACGAGATGTAGTGATCAAGAGCTAGCAAGAAATGCCAAGAAAGCAATTCAGCAGTGTTGGGATAGCGGACTAGATGAAATGAGGCTACACTGATGACCTTGGCAAGGCTAATGATCAACATGGATAGTAAGAAACCAAATGTATGGTAAGAACATATACAACACTAAGCAGTATTAAATGACGATTGATTCTGATGATTTGCTTGCAGCAGCAACCCCTGACAAATGATGAAAACTCTCTAATGCCAGGGTGGATGGTAGCTGTATCTTTAGACTATATGCTCTGATACAATAGTAGAAAACTTGATTATTTGGTTTTGAGTGAAAAGATGATTTAATGGTGTAAACTATAGAACATGAGATTGAAGAATATTTTTGTTGACCCGCTTTTGGGCAAAATAGTCACACGACTATTTCATGATCATCCAAGTGCTCCGGACTTGAGTACGGACTTACGAAAGTATGAAGTGATTTGGTCGAATTTGCAAAGTATTCTGGAAAAAGATTGGAAATTTGACTAACTCCTATATTGGAATTCACATTCCTGATCCAGGGATCGCACTGGGTCATAAGTTGTACGCACGAGCATGTGATCAGATCATATTTCATGTGGCAAAATCTCGGATCAGGCAGAGTTTGGTGGTCATATCACATCAAAAACCCAGGCTTTGGCACTTGAAAACTCGGATCGAATCAGGTCGGCTTCTGATCGGATCGGGAATTATCATATTCCTGGGATACGAAATCGGATAAGGCAAATTTCAGATCCCCTGATATGAAATCCGCGCACCACAAAAGGTCATGCTGAGGTAGCGGATCACGCAAAAGGCTTGCGTGCATCAAAGTTTCAGCAAGAAGAGGGATCTCCTATCCCAGGATCGGTATAATACTTCAAATTTGATATTCTTTGGATCTGAACCAAGAACGAACATATCACTCAAAAATGGGTGATCGACAGCGCTGATCACCTACTTTTGGTGACCGACTCAATATATGAACATACATTTCATATCTGCAAATGCAGGGATTGATATGGAATGGTTTACACTAGATATTAGAGTACGAAATTACATTTTGTATTGGATTTTCTTATCCGGCAAGATGAAAGCGGCTTGGCATGGTTTGGGTTTGCTTCGACTGGAAGCGCTCGGATTTTGGCTAACATCTGGGATATGTACTGATCCCGAAATATGAAGTTTTGGACTTTGGCTCACTAACTCCACCTATACATACCCAGTGATGTGATGTTTGAAGGAACTTTTCGATTATTCATTCTGCACGTGCGAAGCTTGGTTTTGGAGCTCTTTAATGGCTTCTTTCATGGTTTTTATGGCTTTGGACACTCTTTCTGACCTATAAACTTTGCATAGAAGATCTCTTCCAACATTTTGACATTCACTATGTTACTTTGGACACATTTCGACATAGAAGCATACCACAAGCGTTTTGGACATAGGAAGATGAAAATGGCTATAGGGAATTGACAAGGACATTGTAATTCTCACTCTACAACTTTGTAACTTGAAGTCATGTACTCAAAAAAACTTTGAACTGTAATGTCTATGATGAATGGTTACGAAAAAGTGGATGTAGGCATTATTGTCGAACCACTATAAATTATGCATGTACCTTTACTTACTTGCTTATTTTACTTGGAATTACTACTTAACTCATATAACTTAGGTACCGGCGAGGGTTCCATTATCAACATTTTTTAGCGCTAGGAAGTTGGCATGTTGGAATACCTTTGGATTCGATTGGATAAGAAAACATATACTCTCATATTTCTCTTGAATTTGAAACTATGGTTAAGAGAAAACAAATCTCCTTGGCTTGTTTAGAAGGAGCGGAAGTAGAGGAAAGCCAAGAAATTTCTTTTATGATAAATCTCTTGAACTTCATTACTCGAGAGGATGTAGATAGAATGGTTTAGGATATGACTAAAGAGTTGACTTCATGTCTCGCACGACACGAAGAACTCGATAGACAACAATAGGAAGTATAGAACGCTTTTATGGCGCAAGTTGAACGTTTCGGAAGGCCGTTAGGCTTAAGTAACATCATTGGGCCAGGTACTAGTGTTTACAACACCATATATGCAAATTAGTTTGTGTTTTGGGTTGTATCTACTGTAATTAGGCATAGTTGTAAGACGTATCAAATAATGGTGTGTTTAAATATTAGATACGGCCATAAGCCATATCAAAATGACAAATTTGATATCGTTCTATGTCGTATCTTAAGTATAAATAAATACGGCTTCAAACCATATCTAAATTATTACAAGATACGAATATAAACTATATCTAAATTATCAATAGGTATGAATATATACAAAAGGCTAGTAAATATCATGCAAACTCTATTTGACAAATTATAATACTAAACGAAACAATTGTACGAAATATTTCATACCAATCCAACAACATATATAATGATACATGATGTTTCATTACATTACAATAAACAAGATACATGTTGTTTCATTACATTACAATAAAGAAGATACATATTGTTTCATAATTACATTCAAATAAAGAAGGTAAACTCAGTATTTTAGCAACTTTGGCGACCACTCTCTGCTTTTTAACTTCGGCGATTGAACCACTTTGATCCGCTTTTCAGCTGAACTAATCCATTCACCAAGTTGAAGGTTTTAACCTTCTGGTTAAGAATTTACTGGGTGATCAACAAGGTGGATGCATTTTAGCTCATGCACATGGGTCAGGTATTCATGCTAACTTATGCATTTAACTAAGCGCGAGGACTTCCAAAGGGGATAATATCATGTGTTAAATGCTGCTTTACATAACCTTAGGAAAAAGAATTTGAAACTTGATATTATCCCCTTTGCTAGTCCTGGCGCTTAGTTAAATGCATAAGTTAGCATGAATATCTAACCTGGCGGCGTAAGCTAAAGTGCATCCACCTGGTGAATCACCCAGTAATTCTTAACCAGAAATTTAAAGCCTTCAGCTTGGTGAGGCTTCGCTGGTGGATCACCTAGTAAATTCTGAACCAGAATTAACATGCATCATCTTCGTCTATACTTACAACCTAATTTGCATTAGAACAATGAGTCAGCATATTCATATCCAAAATGCACTCTTACGCTAACATAAACAGAGTACATATCGGATTTCATAGTAACATCGATTTTAATTGTTCTGGCACGATATAAATATATATATATAATAAAATATATTATTTATTAAAGAAATTCTACCAAAACTACCAACATGCCTGGCAGGTAACCAAATATAACAATTGGTCGGACGATGCCTATATGTATATATATAGAAAAGTTAATATATGAGTTATGGATAAACCACTGCCCATCATACGTCAAAATCGAGCTCCGACAATGCCACCACCCGATAATGAAGTATATCTACTTCTATTCCATACAATAGTCACTCCATACATAATATAAAAATAAAAGTGAACAGAAACATCTCCAAAAAAGACTCTCCAAATCTGCTTTCCAATTAGCTGCACAGCATATGTCAACTACCTCGGTGATCGCAAGCTCCATGAAATCCAGCAAGGTGATCATCCAGTCTTTGATCCACAAATAACTTCCACTTCACTTTCTCTAGCATAGCCTCTTGGCTTAAGTATAGCAAGCACCAACCGGCTCATGGCTGACCAGTTTGATGACCTGCGCTCCAAAATCTGCACAACTATCAAAAAACACAAGATCGATTAGGGGGGTAGTGTGGGACATAGGTAACGACAGAGAAAATAACTAAAGCCAAACATAAATAGGATAACCTGAATTCAACCGATACCTGCCCTCATAGTGGCTGATACACATGAACATCAAAAATCATAGCCCACCTCCTAGAGCGGGAGCTGATGACTCCCCTGAAAGGTCTACCACGAAACGCAAGGTGCACATCGTTTCCTACTTTCTGGATAATGGTAGGAGCAGGCATTTAAATCTCCCTGAGATCACCGAGACGGAAAATCCGAGATATTAGCCAAAATCCGGGATTTGGCAGCTAGTTTAGTTATAAGTGTTTCAAATATCGCCCGACATAGCCGAGATATTTTTCTGAGATATTGGTCAAAATCCGAGATTTAAAACCATGGGTAGGAGGGTCCATTGCCACTTCATCAAATATCGCGTTATTCCGCGAGCACCAGATGTGCCAGCAGATAAGACAAGGAATCCGACGAAGAAGGATCGACCTAAACAATTTTTCGGAAATGCCAGACCACCAGAAACTCAGTAAACCTTCAAGCGAGGTTGCATTACCTCGGTAAACCATCAGATTCTCAAAGTAATTCCAGACAAACCTGGCATAAGACCAGGATAACAACAAGTGGGTCGAGGATTTGGAGTATCCAGAACTACAGCACCTACGCCTAGATACCTGGGGGATGTTGATTCTATGAAGGTTCTCATCTATTGGTAAGCCATTATGCTAGGATTTCCACACAAATAAAGAAACCTTTGGAGAAATACGGACATTGCAAATGAATGAGAAAAGATGAAGATGAGGACTTGGAGTTCAAACTGAATTCCATTCCGCTTTGAGAGATAAGGGACTGCCGTCCCAACAGGTACCTCCCCAATGTGCATTGGACAAGGATTTCATGGATTGCATCTATTTCCACGTCTCACTAGCATAGGATGGGATACCGGTGAAATTCGTACCTACCACAGGTTGGTACTTAGCATGGAGGAACATCGCCCATAGGGAGTGTTCTCTCCAAACCTCGCCCATAGCTTGCAAGCATAGGCCGTACAAATGTCCGTTGGGTTATGGAGGCCCAGGCCTCCCTCACTTTTGGGACGACAAACAGTGTTCCAAGAAATCCAATGGTGGCGAGAATCATTATCCTTGTTACCCCAAAAGATGGACGAAGCCAAAGATCAGTAAGAGCGGAAGAACGAAGCAGTGGAAGTCATAGTAGCGAAGATATGAGATCCCATAGAGTCAAGAACACACTTAATGAAAACCAATATGCCAACCTGAGAGAGGAGAGTAGCATTCCACCGAATGATCTTTCCCCTAACTTTGTCGGTTAGGGGATCGAAGTTGGCGTTGAGCTTCCTACCTCGATGTAACAATATTCCGAGATATAGGAGGGGAAGGGAGGCTGCCTTGAAACTCGTAGAAGTCTCGATCTAGGAAGATCTAATCATGGAAAGGTCTTTCACAGGCACGAAGCAGCTTTTAGACGAGTTAATGAGTTGCACCAAGCATCTCTCGTACTACTGAAAAAGACCCAAAAGGATCTGAATAGACCGACGACTACCATTAGTGAAAATGATGATGTCGTCAGCAAAATACAAGGAGGAGATAAGAGGACACCCCTAGGAAGGCCGAATTTATGAATCTGCCCAGCAATCGTAAAAGAGTGCAACCCGCGAACGAAAGCCTCTGCCGCAATGACAAACAGGGCAGGGGAGAGGAGGTCTCTAAGCCGAAGTCCCCTCCCAGACCTGAAAAAACCTGTGGTCAATCCGTTAATGAGAACGGAAAACTAGCAGTTGGAGATAAGCCTCCAAATAACATCGATAAGGGATTCCACTACCACACTAGTATTTAAGTGCATAGATTCAACCATAGAACTAGATATAAATGAATGTGAAGCGCTAGAATCAAAAAGAGTTCTAATAGGATGGCAGGAAAGAGAAATCAAACCTTCCACGGAAATTTTCCTACCTCTATCCAGAGCACTGGTTGCGAGAGCATTCAACTTCCCTCTAGAAGCTCCTGCCCTTTGATCATGTCCCTTTTTCTTCGGGCACTCCCTAGCAAAGTGTCCGACCTTTCCACAATTGAAGCATGAATTCTTCCTCCTTTTACAGTCCTTCACCAAGTGACCTTCTCGCCCACAACTGTGACACTTACTCTTATCCTTAGCCTTGTCATTCTTTACGCCTTACTTTTATTATTGTTGCTGCTCCCCAATCTTGGGCCATACCTTCTTGTTTTGCGTTGTTTCCTCAGCCTTTACTTCCTTCTTTTCTCCGTTGTCTTCCTCATGCATCAAGGCCATATCAACAAGCCTTTAAAAAGTAGCTCCCATTGGAATGTGGGACATAGTTAATCCATGAAGGGGTTCATTCAGCCCTTTAGCAAACCCAAAGGCTTCTTATGAGGAGTATCTACCAGTTCCAATCCAAACCTTGTTAGCTGGTTGAATTTGTTCACATACTCTTTAACAGTCATGCTTCCTTGTTTGAGCGCCAAGAACGTCTCCATTTGCATGCTTCTCTCATCTTGAGAAAGAAACTTCATTTCAAACCTCTATCTAAAATCATCCCATGTCTCCACTGGACGTCCAGCTTGGGTAACTTCCCACCAAAAAGAAGCTTAATCTTTCAGTAGCCAGACAACTAACTGAATCTTCCTACGATCTTCCACTTCAAAGATTACGAACAAGTCCTCGGTCTCCTTGAGCCAATTCCATGACTCTACGAATGTTTTGGTTCCACAGAACTTCCCTCCTATGGCACAGAAATCTTTGCAGATCTTAGCGAAATTATCTGCTCTTGGAGGAGGAGGAGGAACGACGGGTGCTGCTGGGGGAGGAACGTCAACTTGACCTCCGGTAGGCACCGTGGCCTCTAGATACCTATGGAACCAACCTGGTAACATATGGCTTTGGGGAATATTTTTTTCAAAACAGACATTTTCTCTTTGAAAAACGCTTTCTTAAAATCTTTTTCAAAAACTTTAATCTAATCTGGTAACCTTCAACTCTGATACCAAGTGTGACACCCCACATCCGTTAATGTCACTCACAAAGGGAATGCATTAAGTTTCATGAAGCGTTATAGGTAAACAGAAACAGAAATATTACAAGACAGATATAAAATGACAGCGAAATTAAAAAACTTTATTTATCATAAAGCATCATGGTTTAAAAGCATCACATATCTGAAATACACAAAAACCATTACATCATAAAAACTACTGTCTTGTACTTTAAAACATTAGAGTGCATAAAAGAAGTAAAATTCCCCAAAAAAATACAGCCATAGCAACAAGGATAGAAGCTTGAGCCATACAACTTAGCAGCTCCAGCAAAATGTAAGCAGAATCGTGGGCAAGCCCGAGTATTCCTACCCTTAGAACCTAGGGGGAAACGGAAGAAAGACGAGGAAACAAAAAGGGTCAGACATAAAGTCTAGCGAGTCTAGTTACTTTTAGCAAGTAAATAAGTAAAAGTAGCATAACAGGCATATAAAGTGGATAAGAAAGATAACACAATATAAGGCAGGTATGGCAAGGTAAATAGGATAGAGTGTATACGCTTCCCTAATGATTACTTAGATTCTCTGTACTGATACTTATATAACCAGGAATGATATGATCCCAACAACTATCAAATGGTAGATTTAGGCATACGTCCAGTTGTACCCTAACTACTACCCTAATTGATCGTCTCCCTAATATGCGTGGATACTCTGTGCCTGCCCCACCATAGGATGTATCACGTCCTATAATGGAAACCCTTCGCTGATATGCACAGCCCCATATCTACAGGTGTTACGGTCATCTTATCCCCCTCTGCTCGGCCCATGCACGCACATAACCCGGTTGGTTTGCACCGCCCACACCGTCCTCTACGCTTGGATCTCTTACAATCAGCCCAGTAAGCATGCCCGCTCCGACCTAGGGTGGAGCACTCGTTTTGATACTTATTAAGGGTTACTGACTGAAATGGGTCCCCCATACAATATGATACAAGCTCTCTCCCTTGCCTTGTATCCCCAATACGATTTCTATCGGTTATGTATACCACATAACCCTACCATTTCTACAAGTTATGTTTACCCTAAAAAAGGTGTCTTTAATTACATAACTTCAACATTTTCACAGGTTATGCTTACCACTAGGTGTCTTTAATTACATAACCCTATCAGGTTAAGTTCGTTGGCCTATATGTGAATATTACCCACACCCTGAAATTTACTTAACCCTCCCTTTGTTCAACAAAATTTACTTAACCCCAATTTAAATTCATTTTCATACAATCCCTATAGATTAAAATAGGTTAAGTATTTAAGGTTTATTACCATATTTTCATTTATGGTCATGGTATGCTAGACCTCCCACATTAAGCCTACCATTTTTAGATGTTGGACATGCCGGGCGGGTCCGGGCAAACTTATTCCACAAATTGGGCTTAACCTCGTGTCTTAGCACATTTCGTATTTGTTCACTTAGACCTTTCACATTAGATTCAACACTTGCGGTCGTTGGATATACCGGTCAGTTCCGGGCAGACTTCCACCGCAAGTGCAATCTAACCTCGTGTCATAAGTGCAGTTACAACTGCTAATTACTGTAATCCTAGGCATTTTATTATTATCCAATTTTCACCTATGTCGTTTTAGGTTATAGGTTTATGCCCCTTTTTCCATAATTATGTTCATAATGAATTATATGTCCAAATTCATGTTCATAATCATTATTCAAGTTTTGCCAATTTTAATGTTTTCCCCGTTCCCTAACTAACGCATTCGTATATATTTTGCGGTATGCCTAGGCTAGAAAGTACTCCGGCCATAAACAATAAAAGGGAAAGGTGATGATAAGTTGACAATAGTGATTACTCTAACATAACTGGCATAAATATATATACTGATATAGTGATAATGTGGACATATAAAAATGGATCTGGTGAACTTGTGATAATTAAACTAGTTCTAACGTAGTAGGAGTGTTATAAGAAACATAACAAGATCTAAATAATAATTTAGATGTCCATCTTGTTCAAATCCAATATGATAGGCACAAGGTAATATAAATAATAAGCTAGATCTAAAATCAAAAGTAGATCTGTCCTGATAAAGATTTAGATCCAAGTCATAGTATGTCATAACATCATAAATCCACAAGGTGCAATAGAACCGATATGATAAAGATTGAGATCCAAGTCATAACTAATTCAGAATGTCATAGATTCACAAATTACAATAGATCTGGTATAATTCAGTCACAAGAATGAATCTAAACTATAGTCGTATCATGTTTACTAATAATCATTTAAGTCTAAAAGTAACTTAGAACTCGCAATGTTTGGATTAAGAAAATAGAACTAGAAGAGAAGATTGTTGAGTCACAGATCTTCACTTGAATCTTTTAATCTTTGATTACAGAAGAAGAAAAGAATCTGATTATGTCCAGACACTAAGAGCATTTGACCTCCATTGATTTCTAATGAAGAAAACAAGACAAATTAACCTGTATATATAGCTCCCAGCCCCCAGAATTCGACTTTCCACCTCAGCCCTAAGGGGGTCGACCCTCCCCTTCGACCCTCCCCTTAAGGGGTCGACCCCGGGGTCGACACCCCCTTTATGGGGTCGACTCTCCTTGGGCGGGAAGTTTGGTGCCTCTGAAATTTTGATTTTTGAACGCTTTTCTGATTTTCTGGATATTATATATATATGTGTATATATATATATATATATATATATATATGTGTGTATATATATCTTCTGCGCATATACGAACTTCAAACCCTCGTAACTACTTCATATGGTGTCCGTTTTACGCAAACCAAATGTCTATCTTGACCAGAATTTCGAGATGGACGCAATGGCGCAGTCCATTTACCTTAATTCTGAATATTAAATTAATTATTATTTAATTTATCCTCTTTTAGTATTGTTAAAATAAGGGTGTTACCGGAATATTGATTATGAGTAGTGTTTTGATAAGGTTGATAAGGGTAGATATTCATGGGGTTATTGGAAATTTCATGTTGGTGTAAGGGATGGTGGCAATTTATTGGAATAGGTCGAGGGGTGGTGGTGGAAGTGGTGCTGCATTTCTTAGAGCTGGGATATATGGTTGAATATGAGGGGCAGTGGTGGTGCATTATGGATAGGAGGTGCTGGTGGCCGAGGAGGTGTTGGTTGTAGGTTTAGTTATAACTGCCCGGCTTGATCATCGAATCTTCGGTTGAGGCAACTGAACATGTTACTTATTCCTTCGAATCTCCGACCCCATCTTTTGCTTCCTCTATCCATGATCCCTTCATCCAATGCTTCTGACACCAGTATCCCATCCTCTAGCAGCTTTTCTGACGAACTATGGTGCCCTTCTGATGAACCATGGCCGAGATCACCATTTTTTTTATTTCCAACCTGCTCTTCTTCCTCTTTCACCTTATTTAACCCACTGATCATCGCTTGGTTGTTAATTACAAGCTCTTTTTTAATATAATCGCTCTGCTTTATTGGTTTTACGTCAAAGTGGCAGAAATCCAACTCCTCTGTCCTTAAAATTTTTGTGCCCTCCTAATGAATACCAACCATCTACTATTAGTGTGGTATCCATTATTTAATAGTTTACTTAATTAATGTCTATGAATAGCTGAGTATATAGGGACTTACAATTTGAAAACAGGGGAACTGACTATACGGCGACATAACCAAAGCTAGCTTTTCTTTTGCTGTAAATACTTAGGCTTTATTTATAGTGATATAACTACCATGCTATCCAATTTATTAACTCAGTTATATATATATATACACACACACACACATGTGTGTGCATATTGCTTTGGTTTCCCAAGTCTACATAGGGATATGAGTACTTAGTTATGACAATAATCGATAGTTTTTTGTTAAACTAATTTCCATCAACCTAGCCATTAAAAATATACACTTTTTTCATACAAATATTTGATATACTTGCTTTCTACATGATAGAATACACATGTACACCGAATTGGGAGATAATTTTTGTTAGACCATGAATCATTTTGCAAAAAAGTAATAAGCTACCTTAAATGACGTTATGTGGTTGCATTCAGATGCATCAAACTATACGCAACATCTAATATTGGACGATCAATCTTCACCAACTACATATCTTTGTATATATATATCCAAATTCCAAAGTATGTGTTATAGGGTCACTTCACTTAGTAACCATGTTTTATATAAAAATGTCATGTACACTTTGATGCGTAACCACGTAACAACGTTTTGGGTAATTTATTATCATTTTGCAAAATGATAAAGTAGACTAACGGAAATTCTATCCCTATTTGGTATACTAATATGTCTCACATCATAAAATATTAGATATAATGGCTAGTATATAGCACATTAAGCACGACCCCCCTTACAATCTAGCTTTTAAGGATGAGTTCTACCTAATGGACCATATCATTTGGTGTTTTCACCAAGAACCGCTTGATGGAGGTTTGAGTTGTGAGAGGAAGGACTTATATGCTAGATTAAAATACTAATAGGTGAGTGAAGTCATCCAGATAGAAAATGGTTATTGTCGGGTCAGTGTCGATAGAGAGTGGGCCGACGCGGACGTCGGACTTTCGAAAAGCGATGAAATGATATGTCTCATATCATAAAGTATGAGATATAATGGCTAGTATATAGCCTATTAGATGTCATCCTCTTATAAGTTAGCTTTCAAGGGTGAGTTCTACCTGATGAACCGTATCAATTGGCATACTATGTACATCGCGTACTCCATAATGTAGAAAATAAGCATATCAATCACATTTGACATGCTACTGGATATTTTGGTCTATGCAGAGATATATGCCCTACAAATCAGAGCACATTGAACAACTCTTACATGTTTTCAACTAATACCATACACACATTTTTAATTTAGCAATAAGTGAAGAGAAGATTTACTATCCAATGGTCATCTTTCCTCCACCGTTAGCTAAATTCCTAGAGTTGTATTAGTCTAAGAATGGATGAAGCATATCTACCACAGTTGTGAAGGCTAGACTGTAAGTCGAACAGTGGTACTGCAAGGTCCTAGGTTCTTGTGATTCAATCAGTCAGATCGTGAGAACCGCGCTGCTAGCTTATTTCTACTTTTTCGATTTACATAAAATTGTTTCAAATTCGTTAAATTTTAAACCGTTACGAAAAAAAACTTTTGTCCAAACCAGTTGGAACACTTGAACTTGGTGCAAGAGGTCATGGGTTCGATTTGTCTTGAACTCGTTTATCATTTTATATGTTATATACTACCTAAACGTATAAAAAGTATCAATTTCCAAAAAAATAACAATGAATTATAGTAAATGTATTGAAATTTAAAATTGTTATCTTTGAATACTTCATAATAAAGACTAATTGGAATAATTATATAGTAACTTCTCATTAAAAATTTGTAAATTTACTATTTTTTTTATAGTGAAAGATGATTAGTTCAACAATAACTCTAAAATGTACGCTAGTAATAAATTATGTCATTCAAGATTAAGTGACAATTACTATAAAATTATTTGTTAAATTTATTATGGTATAAAATGAAGAGTGAAACGATATTTATTTATTTTAATTTGAAGAACTGTGAGGTTCACAGAGGTCGATCTAAGAGTTTTTTTAAAAGGTTTTGAGGTTAAATCGTGGATTCATGCACGTGCAAGGTTATTTCATTTTCAAAGCCACGAAGCTTCATGATCGAAGGTTAGCCATGGTCAAACCAAGGTTTGGTTGGGTCTTTAAAATACTAATATCTACATGATTCACATGGTAATCAACTCACAAGTAAAATAATACTCAACTTCCAACTATAATCAACTGGTAATTATATACATATATAGAGATATACACTAAGTACACATCATATCACAGTACATGGTAATACAATAACACTGGGAAATATTATTTTTTTCAAAGATCAAAATTACGGCTATTAAAATGAAATATATGCCCTGTCCATTTTCCAGCTTTCATGTTATGTGATATGCATTATTTTGCTACACTACATTGAAGGCCTGCCGGTCCACAGACAATTACACCAACATTGGTATGGCCGACTATCTCAGAAAATGAATTGAAAACCGCTGTAAAGTAAAAGAGAAAAGTAGATTAAGTATAAATCTAAAATTTTGAATCCTCAATGGAAAATATAACTCTACACAGTTGAAATATAATGATAATGAATGTATAGTCAATGAACATGTACTAGGGTAAATTGAACTATGACTTTTAAGAACAAAGTTATATCAACGAAGAATAAACAGCGAAGAAGAACAATCAACGAAGAACAAACAGCGAAGAAGAACAATCAACGAAGAAGAAGA
This sequence comes from Allium sativum, assembly GCA_030737875.1. Taxonomy (NCBI): domain Eukaryota; kingdom Viridiplantae; phylum Streptophyta; class Magnoliopsida; order Asparagales; family Amaryllidaceae; genus Allium; species Allium sativum. The sequence continues at coordinate 4,764,370 of CM060926.1, read as the reverse complement.
AAATTCAGCAAAGTAAACTGCTAACCATAGATTTGAGATTCGAGATGCAGTCTTCATCGATCTCATCCAACTGCGGATGTCATCAATTTCATGTAGCAATGGCGATCGAGATCTAGACTGACATGCCAATCCATTCACTTTTTTGTCATCACTTCCTGTATCATCTTCTCATGTAAAATGATTTGTTGTGGAGTTGCGATTAAATTTACTTAATTTGGTAGAAAAATATTAGATTAGACAAAAATTCAGCGAAGTAAACTGCTAACCCTGAATTTGAGATTCAAGATGCATTCTTCATCGATCTTATGCAACTGCGGATGTCATCGATTTCATGTAGAAACGACGATCGAGATCTAGAGTGACATGCAAATCCATTCGCTTTTTGTTATCGCTTCTCGTATTGTCTTCTCAGGTAAAATGAGTTGTTGTGGGGATGCGATTGTGTAAACAAGGGACTAAAGGCTACAGGATGATTAAAATAGATCTTCAGCTGGGCTGTAAAATAAAATAATAGCATTTATTTTTATTAAAAGACAAAATGTAAAGAAATAAAGTGGTTTGGGCTTGTTTATTTAACTTAATGCAGTATATAGTTCTAAGTCTAAATTAAATTTATTTAATTTGGTAGAAAAATATTAGATTAGACTAAAATTCAGTGAAGTAAACTGCTAACCCTAGATTTGAGATTCGAGATGCAGTCTTTGTCGATCTCATCCAACTGTGGATGTCATCGATTTCATGTAGCAATGGCGATCGAGATCCAGACTGACATGCAAATCCATTCGCTTTTTTGTCATCGCTTCCCATATTGTCTTCTCATGTAAAATGAGTTGTTGTGGGAATGTGATTAAATTTACTTAATTTGGTAGAAAAATATTAGATTAGACGAAAAATGAGCGAAGTAAATTGTTAACGCTAGATTTGAGATTCGAGATGCAGTCTTCGTCGAACTCATGCAACTGCGGATGTCATTGATTTCATGTAGCAATGGCGATCGAGATCTAGAGATGCAAATCCATTCGCTTTTTTGTCATTGCTTCACGTATTGTCTTCTCATGTAAAATGAGTTGTTGTGGGGATGCGATTGTGTAAACTAGGGACTAAAGGCTATGGATTGATTAAAATAGATCTTTGGTTGGGCTCTAAAATAAAATAATAGCATTTATTTTTATTAAGAGACAAAATGTAAAGAAATAAAGTGGTTTGGGCTCGTTTAATTAACTTAACGCAGTATATAGTTTTAAATCTAAATTAAATTTACTTAATTTGGTAGAAAAATGTTAGATTGGACTAAAATTCAGCGAAGTAAACTGCTAGCCCTAGATTTAAGATTCAAGATGCAGTCTTCGTCGATCTCATGCAACTGCGGATGTCATCGATTTCATGTAGCAATGGCGATCGAGATCTAGATTGACATGCAAATCCATTCGCTTTTTTGTCATCGGTTCCCGTATTGTCTTCCCATGTAAAATGAGTTGTTGTGGGGATGCGAATAAATTTACTTAATTTGGTAGAAAAATATTAGATTAGACGAAAATTCAACGAAGTAAACTGCTAATCCTAGATTTGAGACTCGAGATTCAGTCTTCGTCGATCTCATGCAACTACGGATGTCATCGATTTCTTGTAGAAATGGCGATCGAGATCTAGATTGACATGCAAATCCATTCACATTTTTGTCGTCGCTTCCCATATTTTCTTCTCATGTAAAATGAGCTGTTATGGGGATGCGATTGTGTAAACTAGGGACTAAAGGTTGTGGGCTGATTAAAATAGATATTCGGCTGGGCTCTAAAATAAAATAATAGCATTTATTTTTATTAAAAAACAAAATGTAAAGAAATAAGTGGTTTGGGCTCATTTATTTAACTTAATGCGATATATAGTTCTAAGTCTAAATTAAATTTACTTAATTTGGTAGAAAAATATTAGATTAGACTAAAATTCAGCGAAGTAAACTGCTAACCCTAGATTTGAGATTCGAGATGCAGTGTTCGTCGATCTCATGCAACTACAGATGTCATCGATTTCATGTAGCAATGGAGATCGAGATCCAGATTGACATGCATATCCATTCGCTTTTTTGTCATCGCTTCCCGTATTGTCTTCTCATGTAAAATGAGTTGTTGTGGGGATGCGATTAAGTTTACTTAATTTGGTAGAAAAATATTAGATTAGACGAAAATTCAGCGAAGTAAACTGCTAACCCTAGATTTGAGATTCGAGATTCAGTCTTCGTCGATCTCATGCAACCGCGGATGTTTTCGATTTCGTGTAGAAATGGCGATTGAGATCTAGATTGACATGCAAATCCATTCACTTTTTTGTCATCCCTTCACGTATTGTCTTCTCATGTAAAATGAGTTGTTGTGGGGATGCGATTGTGTAAACTAGGGACTAAAGGCTATGAGCTGATTAAAATAGATATTTGGCTGGGCCCTAAAATAAAATAATAGCATGTATTTTTATTAAAAGACAAAATGTAAAGAAATAAAGTGGTTTGGGCTCGTTTATTTAACTTAATGCGGTATATAGTTCTAAGTCTAAATTAAATTTACTTAATTTGATAGAAAAATATTAGATTAGATTAAAATTCAGCGAAGCAAACTGCTAACCCTAGATTTGAAATTCGAGATGCAGTCTTCGTCGATCTCATGCAACTGCGGATGTCATCGATTTCATGTAGTAATGGCGATCGAGATCTAGATTGACTTGCAAATCCATTTGCTTTTTTGTCATCGCTTCCCGTATTGTCTTCTCATGTAAAATGAGTTGTTGGGGGATGCGATTAAATTTATTTAATTTGGTAGAAAAATATTAGATTAGACGAAAATTCAGTGAAGTAAACTGCTAACTCTAGATTTGAGATTCGAGATGCAGTCTTCGTCGATCTAATGCAACTGCGGATGTCATCGATTTCATGTAGCAATGGCGATCGAGATCTAGATTGACATGCAAATCCATTCGGTTTTTTGTCATCGCTTCCCGTATTGCCTTCTCATGTAAAATGAGTTGTTGTGGGGATGTGATTGTGTAAACTAGGTACTAAAGGCTATGGGCTGATTAAAATAGATCTTCGACTGGGCTCTAAAATAAAATAATAGCATTTATTTTTATTAAAAGACAAAATGTAAAGAAATAAAGTGGTTTGGGCTCGTTTATTTAACTTAATGCGGTATATAGTTCTAAGTCTAAATTAAATTTATTTAATTTGGTAGAAAAATATTAGAATAGACTATATTTTATATTTTAACCAGATTGGTCATTATCACATTTTCATCGACAAAGCACTATAAACAACAAACATGACCGAAACCAAGACTGAAACTTTCGAAATTTCCGAAATCATCCGAAATCGCGAAAATTTCAAATGAACGAAACCGAAACTGTAACCAAAATTTCGAACCTTGGTTTAAAGGCCTTCTTAACGCAATGAGACTAGTGACGAGGCTCAATTCAAAAGTCTACAGCAGTTGCTTTTAAAATTTCAATTATCCTAATTAAATCGCACACGTAATTTCCTATGCGTTTTAAATTCGTCTGATCAAAGGACAAAGCTGATTACCACGAAATTTGAAATCTTACAATAATTTAATATTCCAGATTCGATAAAACTGGTTTCGTCGAAATCTGAGATCGGTTTTTTAATGGATATTTTAAATCTCAAATCGTTAATCAATACGCATTTATATCACACACGGTCATATAACAACTCCGATTGAAACAAAATTTGAATTCTTACAATAATTTACAATTTCGTATCCAATGAAACCGATTTCATCGAATTTCGAGATTATTTGCAAAATAACTATTTTAACAGGTCCATTAATATATATTATATTCACTTTTCATTTATTCACTTTTTAATTAAATTCAAAAGTTTGTAAACTTTATTCAGATCAGAATAAAATTCAAATTAACTTTATAAATCAAAATTTATTTATTTTAAATTCCAAATCTTGATTATTGACCAAATTCAATTTGGATTTCAATTATAAATTAATCAAATCCATTTTATTCAAATATTTTAATATTTCAATTTCAGCTTTCAATGTTTATCAATATAAACTAAATTAAAATTTTATTTGCAATCAATGCAAGTTACTATTGTCAAAATAAGTTGAATTAAGTTTACATCATAAAATTACATAACTAAATCATAAATTTTTATTTATAACCATAAAATATTTAAAAAACATATTAAATTTAATAATTTAAATAGTCGAAAAATACGGGATATTACAAAGCATATCTACATGACTCAGATGTTCGTCAACTCAAAAATAAAATAAAACTTATCTTCCCAGTGAACTATTAATACTATAATCAACTTGGTAATTATATACATACATAGATATATACACTATATACACATCATATCACAGTACCTGGTAATACAATATCGCTGGGAAATATTACTTTTTCAAAGATCGAAACTGTGGCTATTAAAATGAAATATAGGCCTTGTCCATTTTCCAGCTTTCATGTTCTGTGATCTGCATTCTTTTGCTACACTACATTGAAGACCTGCCGGTCCACAGACAATTACGCCAACATTAGCATCCCCGACTTTCTCCGAAAATGAACTGAAAATGGCTGGAAAGTAAAAGAGAAAAGTAGATTAAGTACATAATTGAAATATAATGATAATGAATGTATACCCAATGAACACTAGGACATACTGAACTATGACTGTTAAGAACCAACTTGGGAGTTACCTTCAAAATTAGGTCTACATCCATATCGAAGAGTTTGCATTTTCGCAAGATTTATCCTGTTCGTTTCATCATTCATATGAAGCATCAAACTTTCCTTATCCTCATCGTTTCCACTACTTTCCGAACTAGCACAGATTTTGCCCCACTTATGCCACAAGAATATAACAATACCTCCAAGAATAACAATGCCAAGGACCATGCAAATTATGAATAGAAGACCCATATACCACCAAGTGGTAATTTTTTTGGGTTTTATGTAATATTTTTCTACCAACCAATAAAATGTGACGAAGCCGAAAGTAGATATAATAAAATACATTCCAGACCACATATTATCGCCTGTGCCAACTAAACATGACATTGGTTTTTCTCCGATGATAGAAATAGGGACAGAGTTTATGAACTCATCAGCTATGCCTTCCTCCTGTATATGTACAAAGAAAGAGGGGAAAAGAAAAGAAAAAAACATAATTAGCTAGAGAGAGCATTTTCTGAATCATAATTTAAAACAACAGCAACAATGGTTATAGTGTACAAAGAGAAGTAGATAATCAAATAGGAGAACATGGATATAAGAAAAACATTTTCTTCCTAAAATTTAATGTCATTATTTATTATATGCTGTACTGACTTTTCAGCAAGAAATCATGGTCTGGTATAAACTTTCATTTGTTAGCATTTTTTTTCATACTTAACAAACAAATAGATAAATAAGTAAATATAAAACAAATTACGTGCATTCTCTATTTTACAAATAACTAAATAGATAAATAGGATTGTAACTAGTCTTCAGAAAATTGTAAACAGACAATAAAATGAATGCAGTTGAATAGCCTGAAATAAAGTTGTGATGAGTTTCATACCAATGAAGGCTCTGACTCTTGTGTGACATAAGTCTGTATCTCAATACAAACATCATCCGAATCAAAGTTGATCGATTCTGCATACACTGCAGACAGAAGAGAAAGCTCCTTTGATTTTTTTACCGCCCACACGATCAACACTTTCCTAGGCAAGCAAGGCTTATTTTCTTTAATTCTATGTAAAATATCACTTAATATAGCCAAGAAAGGTGATATCCCAATGCCTCCAGCTACAAGAATAAGATTTTCATACCTGAAAGAATCATTTTAGCATTAGGGACATTCTAGCAATCAAAACAAATGGTATCGACATTGGAATGTGATGTATCTTACATCAAATGATACGGAGATTCATGCCCATATGGTCCTTCAACATAAGCAGTTATCTTGCTCCCGGTTTTTAATAGCTGATTGTCACCATCCGAGTTTATGGAAATGATGTTTCTTAGATTTTTGGTCCATCCACCTAGTACTTTGATAAGAACTGATATATGGTGGTTACCCTCTAGAGGACTTGAAGATACACTAAATGGATGCCACTGCAGCCAGGATAATTCTCGAATTTGGAGAAAGATAAAACTAAGAGCATTGTATCTCAAATCTGCAATTAATTGATAAAGATTTTACTGAGATTTTTTATTTTTTATTTTCCTTCTGTTTGTGTTTCATGACATTCGAGACCCAAAATATGCACATTAGGTTATCCAACAAACTATTAACATTAATAGTTTATGCTCCCGGGAGTATGTAAGTTATACAAAATCCATATTTCTACACGTGTAATGCACGTGCTTGTAATTCTACAGTAAAACAACTATCTATGATATTATTTGTAGTTACACCATAATCACATTCTGTTATGCAAAATGAGGAGAACAATCATTAAAGAAATACATGGACAATTCTAATTCAAAATAAATGGAATTTTCGAAATCTAAATGGATTCACCACATTGAAGTTTTACCACTATAGTTTCGACTATGATATATGAGGCCTAGATGTATGAGATAAGAAAAAACATACTTGAAGGCTTCGATAGAATCAGTTCTACAGTTCCACATGGTCGACAAGCTGCTGAAATTACATCTACTTCATTTCGTGATTGACAAAATCTCAGAAATCGGTCGAGCATGAAAAGAAATATTGCTCCTGCTGCTATACTGAACACAAAATCTCCAACATGGAAAGCTAAGAACACAATGAATATAACATACAGTTGATGGGTGTAGAAAAAAAGCTCGAAATAATTTTTCCTAACGGTATGAAATGAGGTCGCCCACATGAACAAACCAGCTATCAGACTAATTACACCTGGCAGATTGGCAACACCGATAGCTTGCCATTCTAGTAGCTGTATATTAGTATGTGTAAGAAAATGACAAAGTACCATTTGCAATAATCAAAAGTACAAAAATAAGGCAATTTTATGAGAAAGAGTTTCATGAAACTTGTTACTTCTCTCAATTTATTAACACAAATACTAACGTGGATATTGTAACACAAGTTATATGTGCTGTCATGTGACATGGTTACAATGCACATTCAACACAATTGGATTAACATAGAACATTTTGGTTAGACGAACATTAGATTTGACAAATGAAGGTGACTGGATTAAACACATAATTTATATTGTATGCTGGAACATGATAACACCACATGTATTAGGGAATCAGTCTATACTAAAGGACTGTGTCAGAGTCTGAATGTCGCAACATTCGTTGAAGTTTGGAGTGTGAATACCCATTTTTTTGGGATAATTTTTGGGTTACAATACAATTGTCCAATAAATAAATAGATATGAAGATTGAAGATTACATATACACTGATAGACTCACCTTTTGAAGGAGTTTGCCTTCTAAGGCCCATACAACAACAAAAGCGAAACCATGTAACGTGAATAGAACCATAGTAAGATGTCCAAGCCAAACATGATATCTGGTGGCATGCTCAAATGGAATGTCTATCAGGCGAAGAAGAATTGAGCCTCTTGCAACCGGCAGAAACAAAAAAACCAAGCAAAATAACCCAATAGAACCAAGTCTTAGACCAATTAGCTCCAGTAGGAAAGAGCTGTGATTTGAATATTGAGGGGGCATCAGGGCAACTTATAAATATTTAAGAATTAAGAGTTCAGCCATGTAATATTTGTATCTCTCGCAATTAAGGAAGTTGTATACGCTTTCAAGTTTCAATTTGTTCAGGGTTTAAAGTCCCAAAAAAACGAACATTTTTTATATATAGTTTGTTAGCTATATTTGTTTATATATAGTTTGGTGCGTTGCATGAATAAACAAGCATGTCATCATCTTAATGACATGTTGGTTATATTTCGTATAATTAGAAAAGCATTGAGCATGCACCCATTGAACATATTTAGAAAATATAGTGTGTATATTAATTATGTTGCTTTTTTAATGGTTTAATCAAAGAAGATGAATTAGATTGCTTCACCCTTTTTCCGTTTAATCAGCTGATTGTTGACCTTAATTACTTTAATGGGCATCTGAATTAAATTGCTTTCGTTATCATTTCTTATCGATACTTCTGATGGTGTAAATCTTTATTTTTTTTTATTTTTTTTTTTTTTAAAAAAAAAGAACAGCCAGTAGAATAATAGGACAGACGTCCCAACTGATTTTTTTCTAAAAAAAAATAGATGGATTCTAGCTTTTAAAGAGCTTATTCCCTATTTTAATTTTTAGAAAGTATAATTTTGATATGCGTTTGTTGATTGTTCCTAGGTTATTCTCCTCTAACCAGGACAGCAAATTTTTCAATAACGACAAAAATAAAAGATAAAACGCCTTGAGGCTTATTCCAAAAGGCTTTTTACCTCTAAAGCTTACGCCTCAATAACTTAAGGCATACAAAGCGCGTAAAACTTACGTCTCGCATGCCTCAAACGGCTGAGGCATATGACTTAAAAACCTTTTAATCTTTAGTTGCAGATATTGACACAAATAAATGTCATTGAGCTTTAATTATTTAATAGAAATAAAAAAAGACGAAATTTAAGAAAATAAAAATTAGCATGTTTTACTTTTCAATTTCAATATTAGCACAATCAAGTAAAATTGTTTACGAAATAATGATCATGAGCAATATAATGAATTTTCTTATTGTTATTTAAATAATGTTTTTCGATAAACTTTGTTAAATCTCGAAATAAATTTTGCAAATCGATTTGAATTGATGGAACATATCAAAATTGTAGTTTGATGTAATCTTCAAATAGTTTTAAGAAATCAAAATTTGAATCTTTTGCATGAGGAGGAAGATATCATTTGATCTTTTGCATTTTATATTAAATGTGCAAGAATGATTGTATTTTGTTTGAATTGCTTTGAATGCTTTATGGGTTTTACTCAGTATTTGATGCTTAATATTATTCCATATTAAAAATTAAGTTATGTGTTGCGCTTTTTTTTTACCTGAAAGGTTTACGCCTCAACGCTTCGAGGCTTACGCCTCGCCTCACGGATCCGAAAACGCCTCGCGTACGCTTTTTGCGTTTTAAAACATTGGGCGTAATAAACTAAAATTAGTGCAAGATGTTATACAACGTGAAATATGCAAAATTATGTAGGAATATGGTTTCACTGTCTTTGAAAGACAAAACTCATACTTTATGTTTACAAAATTCATCCTTTATATTCTTGCAAAATGAATCAAATTTGTTCATCACAATAAACTTTAAAGTTAAGACAACCTACAAATGTTTCATTAAATTAATCCAGCAAAGAATACGTGTTTATTTCCCCATTACCCCAATCTTATTCAGATGCTACTTTCAGATACAACACATAAGCTATAAGCAGAATGCATTAAGCGAAATTAACATACCTCTTAAGGCTTAAAGACATTGTGAGGCTTTGAACTTGATGATAGCTTTTATTTATACAATAAATGACACTTCCAATAACATATATAGAGAACAATAATATCCCAATAAATTCTGCAGCAGAAATAACACCAAAAGGTCCATCGACGAAAACAGGGAATGTCCATAGGCGAAATTTTGGAGGCTTCAAATGTTCCTTCCTGATAAAAGACCATGTATCATTACGAAGCCTACTACAGAAAACCAATTAAAAAATATGAAAATTTTGATGGCCGTACTTGAAATCATCTCTTGAGAAAATGATCATATGTAAGAAGCCCAAAAATGCAATTAGAAGTATTGGACCACTGAAACCAAGAAAAATGCTACCTGCAATTGGAAAATCAAAGAAGCAACAGCTATTTGATAAACTGATACTGAACAACCAAATTCAGTTTTCATCAAGTTTGAAATTGCTACCTGTGATGCCAAAGACTGTTCCATTAGTCAAATTATTCCATTTGGTGAAGATATTCTGGAAAAAAACTGTTGGAAAGAAAAACATAGAGGCAACCCAAGTTATGAAGATTGCCCACATCAGAGATTTTGAAATCCAACTGGCAGAAGTATATAGCAACGAATTTCCCTGGTTATTTCCATCACTAATTCTTTCCTTCGATAGAAGAGGCTTTTGTGATTCAGCCATAGCTGGCAAAATTATTCAAGTGAAGATATAACACTTCACCCAAAATTCCTTGACCATATATATAGCAGGACCCAAAACATATGAACCATATGTGTTTGGTGGAGGTCCATCTATTTGAAGACCCACTGATAACGACGCTTATCTATTTTATGAGTACAATTGATATTTTTCTTAAGGCTGCAAATACTGTTAATAGGAGTCACATATCTCCTCCTCAAAAAGAATAATGCATATAATTAAAAAGGAGTCGCGTACCTATTATTTGAAAACGGCTACTTATACAAATTAACATGATAAACATATCACTGCCATGATACATGTTGACGTGAAAAATTGGTCATCTCATGCCAACACCCAAGTGTAACGCATCATGTAGTAAATCCGGACGCGGAGTGCGGTAAGTAAACAAACACCGAAATTAATAGTGGTTCGGCAAGTCTACCTACATCCACTTTGAGGTATCTTTTCATATTTGTGATGTATGGTTACAAGCACAATCCAAGTTCTTTTTTTTTTGTTTACAAAGTAATGTATTAGCAATTGCAAAGTCACTGTCTAGAGCCTACAAGTCCTTTGCTAAGTTCAAATGTTCAAGATGATGCTTCATGTCCAAAAGAGTTCAAGAAGCAAGCCAAGTATCCCAAGTTCAAGGAAGTCTCCCAAGTCCAAGAAGTCATAGGAGAAGCCAATAAAATGTTCCAAGTCCAAGAATTCCGAGTGCAAAGGATCAATCAAAATGATCCTGGAACCAAACAAGAGATGGGATATTTATAGATAGGAGGATATAAGATTCGTATCCCCCAATTTTCGTACCTCAGGATTAGTACCGATCCGGGGATTGATACCGAACCCGTTACTTAACCATTTTCGTGGCTTCATTCTTTGAAGGATATTCCTCTAACAAGCCTCTTCATCTTCGAAAGCTATGTGGATCCTGGAAGTTGAAGTGGAAATACCGATCCCTGAAGCCAACATCAGGGATATGAAATCCCTTACACCACCCAATATCGATATCATTTGTCTTGAACAAATTTGCACCATACCAGAAGATGAAATATCACCGTCTTTGTGGGATACGAAATCCCATGCCACTGCCAAAGTACGAAATCCCATGGCACTGCCGAAGTACGAAATCCCATGATGAATAAAAATACTGATCCCGGGATACGAGTTGAGTATACCGAAATCGGGATACTTAGCCAAACAATGTCACTTCCTGAATCTATAGGAGCTGTGTCGATCCTGATGTGTTTCCGAGAGTTGTATTGATCCTGAAACACTTGATCAAAATTTTGAGTTTCTGAAAACTTCGTGACTTCAGCCGAATCACTCCAAACTTTCCCGAGTTAGCACTCAAGTTCTGAGTACCTAGATAGCTAGAAATTCGACGTGTGACTCCTTTGTAAACAAAGGTGGACAACACTTACCTCCTGAAACATTATTTTCTGTTGGAAGGCGTGTTTTATATAATCTAGAAGCGTAGAAATCCAAAAGCCGAAATCCGAGAGAAATCTGAATTCCAATTACCAAAAGACCAGAAATCCACGATCGCGTCGGATCGTATTAATAGTAAAGCAGAAATACATACGGATGCGATCGCGTCAGATAGCATTAGAATGAAAACCAGAATATCAAAACTAAAGAAATCTAGTCCGAATGCCTAAGAAATTCCACGGTCGCCTCGGATCGTATTGCGAGAGAATACCGAAACTGGAGTATCTGAAATCCATGAAACCAGAATAACCAATAACCAGAAAGCTGAAGAAACCCGAAATCAAGAAAACCGGATTAACCAATAACCAGATAACTAGAGAAATTTAAAATCCAAATAACCAGAGGCAGTATAGTCCATACCTGCAAAAAACCAGATGAATTTCCCTGCCAAGTCCTGACAGAACAATCCATAACCAAGGGGAGCATAGTCCATCCCAAGCCGAGATCGGACAATCTTCTCATGTCCTGACAAGACCATCTGAATCAACACCGAAAAACCAGAGGAGTTGTCTGCCAAGACCTGATAGAACAACCCTAAGCCAATCGGGCAAAGTCCTTACCCGACACTAGACTAAGCAGCCTTGCAAAGTCCTAACAAGACGACACGTCCCTTCCCAAGCAAAGTCCTTACTTAGGGACCAAATTTTTATACTTAATTAGCAAAGTCCTTACTCACTATGTCCTTAAAGTTCGCAATTACAATTCTTGATTTTATACTTCACAAGTAAAGTCCTTACGAGTGAAGTAATTTTATTAAAAAAATTAAAAGTTTGAATTTTTAATAAAGCCAAAAGAAAGCTTCACGGTTTATCGTCGGGCAGAGAACATTCCTAAGGATTAAAGCTTAACCCCGTACGTGGGTGAGCAGACTTAGCCGTTTTCGATTTTAAGTTTATTAAGTCATATTAAGTATGAATGGGATGGCTTATCGTCTGCAAAAAGCTTGTCTAGGGATCTTGCCAGTTCTCGTACAATGGTACGCAGACTTAGCCATCCTAAACCAAAAACCATAAAGTCAAGGAATTTTATTAACCAGGAGGTGAATGGTTTAAAGTCGGGTACAGAGCATGCCTAAGAATTAAGATCTAATCTTGTACATTAGTAGACCAACCTAATCAAGTGGACAGTAGGATCCTTCCCGACATCAAAAGCCTCCAACATCGGCAATTTGAAATTCGGTGGATTCTGAAAATTCCTAATAGCCATAGTGAATGGACTGCAAGTAATACAATCCAAATCCGAATGAGACGCTCCGCCTCGAGTAAACCGTCAAATTACCTCTGCGATTCGATTATCATTTCCAAGCAATTGCCTAAGATCTTCCAAACCAGCATCGGTGCCTCCGGTATCCAACCCAATCTAAGTCATCTGTTGGTTTTCAACCTGAACATCCGCTTCAATCCTAACTTGAGGAGCTGTCGCGGGAGCAAACTTGATTCCGGAACCGTAGGAGTTTCTGTATCCAAACCCTCGCGCATCGGCGCTTGAGCAACATTACCAACTCCGAAACCCAAAACATGACCAACTAAGGCTTCTTGAGGCGTACTCCCATCGGGATTGGGGGTGGTGCCCCGAGTCTAGCTGAATTGGTACCGATCATGAGATTTGTATCCACACAGGGTTAACATTCAAGAATTACCCCCAAGTCACGAGCCAAAACTTGAGGAACACTAGCATTTGTTTTCGCAATATTTCCTAGGCCTGACGGCCTTCCAAAACAATCGATCCTGGCCAGAAGAGCAATCATAGTCGCTTCCTGTTTTCTGAAAAGTTCTTCTTTCCTTTCCAACCGCGAAACCAAATCCTTAACCACAACATCTACATTCTCTCGAGTCAGATAGTTCGAGGGATTTTCGGTAGAGGAAACCTCCTGAGTATCCTCTATTCCTGCTCCATCAAAGCGAGCCAAAGTAATATGCTTTCTTTTTACCATTCTTAGAATTTCGCGCAATTCAAATCCTTAGCAATCCAAAGTAGTGTTAGCCTCTTCCTGGCGCGTCAAAATATTGACGTGGGAAATTGGTCCTCTCACGCCAACACCCGAGTGTAATGCATTATATAGTAAATCCAGACGCAGAGTGCGGTGAGTAAATGAACAACAAGATTTATGGTGGTTTAGTAAGTGTGCCTACATCCACTTTGAGATATCTTTTCTTATTTGTGATATATGGTTACAAGTACAATCCAAATACATTTCTCTTTGTTTACAAAGCTATGTATCAGCAATGACAAAGTCCTTGCCTAAAGCCTACAAGTCATTTGCTAAGTCCAAATGTTCAAGATGATGCTTCTATGTTCAAGAGAGTTCAAGGAGCAAGCCTAGTATCCAAGATCTCCAAGAAGTTCACAAGTCTAAAGAAGTCTCCCAAGTCCAAGAAGCGATGAGAGAAGCTATTAAAATGCTTTAAGTCCAAGGGTAGGACCTTATATCCTAAAATGGATTTTTTTTTTTCAAGCAAGGTTTTCACAATGATGCAAATCGTAAAATTCAAATTTTAAAACGAAATGGGGTATAAATCATAAATCGTAGATTGAAAGATTTCTTATTTTAAGATTTGCACATAGTTTCAAATTTATTTTGATGTTTGAACTTAAATGTCTAATACTAAAACTTCATTTTCTTTATTCTTCCAATTTTATTTTGTTTGAAAATGATTAAAACTGGGATTGTAGACTTAAATAAGTATGTTGAATATATCAGTCTGGACTAAATAAAATTTCTAATCCACGGTATTAGCAAGGTTTCTAATCGAATCGTTGAGGTAGAGATTAGATTTGAAACAAGATTCAAATTGTAGGATTTTAAGATTTTTGACAAAAATGCTTCCAACAATTAGTATAGCCCTCATAGTTACATCTCTTATCTTTATCAGTTTTTCAATGCTAGATTGAATAACGATCTCGAGCACAATTCACTGCAATATATTTTATGACATAAATTAAAATGGAGAAATAGGTGAAATTTAGCAATGTGATTTTCGTAAGACCTACGTAGTTTTTCCTCATTGAGTAGAGGAAAATGAATTAGTCATTGTATAATCAACAACAAATACTTACCACTTCATGATTGGTATAAAAATGGTAGATTTGGCTCAGGTCCCTACTAAGTTTCAAAATATAAAAAAACTCGTTGTCTAATAACTTTATAAATTAGGTCCATGTTTTTCGAAAACCAACATAAAAATTCACCAAATTTCAAAATTATATTCAACACATAATCAGCATTGTATTTATACATTAAAACTACAAAAAAAAAATCAAAGAAAAAAATATTGCAAGATACATATATTTTATGCAAATTTACGTATAATTGCTGACATTGCAGTAATTAATTCAAAAAATTGTTGAATTTCATGCAACTTTTGCTTAAATGGAATAATTCAACTCTAATAAATTGCTGCAAATGTTGCAACTATTTGCAATATTTGTTGATATTTTAGCAATTATCGAACCGCCTTTCAACCATAAATTATATAAATAATTGCAGAAACATCAACAATAATTCACTACATTGCTGAAATTTCAGCAGCAATTTTATTTATTTTGCATCAACTATTAAAAAGTTGTTGATATATTAGTAACAATTCACTAAAATTACTGATATTTCAGCAATAATTTTATTTATTTGCATCAATTGTTAAAAAGTTGCTGATATACCAGCAACTATATATGTATAACTGCTAATATATCCGCAATTATTCTTTTGCTTTTCAACTAAATTAAAGGTGAATAATTGCTGAAATATCAGCAATCGCTAGAATTGTTGGTATTTCATCAAAAAAAAATTTTGGTGCAGAATACTACCGATAATATTTACAATTTTTTGGATTTTTTTTTTCATACAACAGCGCAAAAGAACATTAGAACACGTAGCTACAGTAAAACAAGAACCCGTTTACATTAAAACAGAGGGAGAGATGCGCGTTGAATTAGAAACGTAAAGCGGGATGGTGCACAAATATTCACTATAAAGATTCTTGTATTCTATATATCCATAATTATAACAAACCCGCAACTTTCACCATACTTAAGGCTAAGCTTTCTCCAGAAGGATAAAATGTCACTATTGCTACTGGAATCAATTGTGTACAGTGTATTGAATTCACAAAACAGGCAGATGACATGGAGGACCTGTTTACTTGAATAGAACTGATATATTCAAAACATTATAGCTGCACTGAGGCGTTTACACAGAAATTTGACATAGTAAATCACTCAAACACCTTGTGCACCGAAGTGCAAAAACAAATCTTCTTGAACATTCACGTCCAGCAACCTAAGAGTAATCCTACCATGAAACATTACATATCTATCTTATAACTTGCTATTCAACTTTATTCATAGCACGAAACATCAAAATAACTAACTTTATTATTGTGGTAATAAAAAAAAAATCATTAACCAAAATTATCTATTCGTTGAAAGAAGTAGTAATATCAGAAACCGCAAGTTGATATACCACAATTCTGTGAACTAGAAATTTCTTATTGCCCAAAAATTATCAACCCATCAGGAAACAATGGCTGGCAGTAGGAGTTATCATGTGAATTTTATCCCCTTTCATTTTCCTGAAATTAATACGACAGAGATACGAAGATATGCATTATTGAAAAAATGCCAAAACATCAGAAAGGTTGAAAATGATAACCCGAGCTTGCGATCCTAAAATTTGAATGAACATCTGAAATATGGGATATACAAGAAATATTGATATGGATCCATGCTGCAGAGCGGCTAAGGTGGTATAGGTGATGGCGTTCATCTCCTGTCTCTAAAATGGTGGGCAACATAGGTGATAAGACACTGATGGGAGGGCTCTTAAAAATCAGAAGATTGCAGGTAGATACGATGATAACGCTTCATGCTCAAATTCAGTGGATTTGATGCTTTACGTCACATTAATCCTAATTTTTATCAAAATAATTATGGGCTGTTACTTCACGGGTGATTATGACACATTCTATGCATGAATGGCGTATTTAAGATAAAATGATTGGTATGAATTTTCAACTCCATATTGAAATCCTGAATGGTTAGTTTCAAATTTTTGTATAGATTTTTAGTTAGAGTACTTAATTTTTTATTACTTCAACTTTTATCTTGTATGGTAGGATTTTAAGATTTTTAACAAAAATGCTTTCAAGAATTAGCATAGCCGTCATAGTTATATCACTCATCTTTATCAGTTTTCCAACAATGGATTGAATAACGATCTCAAGCACAATTCACTGTAATATATTTTATGACGTAATATTTAAATGGAGAAACATGTGAAATTTAGCACTGTGATTTTGGCAACACCTATGTAGTTTTTTCTCATTGAGTAGAGGAAAATGAACCAGTCATCGTATAATCAACAACAAATATGTACGACTTGGCAAAAAGTTATAATATACAATTCTACATGTATTTATCTCATATGATAGCTTATGTGTTATATGTTCAACTTTCAAGTAATGCGTTGGTTAAACAAACAACCTGTTAAGCAAATAGCTTATGAGGATATACACACACATATTTATGTAGATATGTATGTATGTATGTTTGAATATTTTGTTAGTTGGATAAACGTTTTATTACTTCTGCACATAAGATAATACATATTTGTAGCCATGAAACTTCTTACCTTAAACATGTGATGCGTCTAAATTTCATGTCTCCTAAGATCTAGCATTTTACAACATATTGTGTGCTCATTGTTGTCAATACATTTAAATTGATACTTATTTTTATTGAAATGGATATAAATTAATTGATGTTTTTCTAATATACTAACTGTAGTATAAAATATATTATATAACCTGAAAGTGAATAGCAATTATGTGGAAACATTATCATAAAATCTATGTACATGTCATTTCTTTTACGTCTTAATTGAAATTTGACCAAATTTGATATTTGATGATTTGCATATTTTTACGAGCTCTATTGACTCAATTTGACTTGAATTATTATAGTAGTTATGAACATTGGTTAGACCAATAGTGAAATCATAAAGACCAAGTACAGTTCAGTTTTATTTGTAAACATTGAATACTTGGACAAAGATGTTTAATTTACACAAGTTATTTTTCAAAGCAAAGAACATCAATATTGAGTGCATTGCACGTTTCTTTATGTTCGCTTTCGTTGTGTCTAATCATCTTTTCTCACTTTTTTTTTGGGGGGGGGGGGGGGGGGGGGCAAACTGTGTATATTAAATGCGGACACTTAATTTAAATCTTCAAACTATTATACCTATTACACAAGCTCTGAAAATAACTTTTGTCACGTAACCACAATAATTCCACCTGTATGACTTATAAGTTCATCATAATGTTCTATCTTATATATTGCTTTGTTATGCATGGTGCATGTCATATGATTGTTATAGTGCACATTCGGCTCATTATAATGCACGGATGTTGCAAATCTAGGGATTTTTATTCATCACCTCTCCTAACTTTTTGATAGATTTTTGTTGTTAAGTTTATGATAATGTCAAGCATCGGCATTGTACTGATACTTTCTTATGGTATGCTTACTAAGTATGAAGTTTGATAGATTAATCGTTTTTTAATTGTCTATGGATATCTATAAAATCAAGATATTTCTCACACATTTTTTCATTGTCAAAAATGATAATTTCCATTTTCATTGTCTATGGATATACTAAATTTTGCTATAATTAAAATGGAAATTACAATTTGATTATTGACATCATCTGTTAATATATATAACTAAACTACAAAATTTAGAGTTTGAAATAATGAAGTAGTTTTTGTTCATGTTTATTATAAACTTATAAATATCTATATGAAAGGTAACATTATTAACCTGCATGATATACAACATCAAGTTTTGTGCACATTTGTTCTTGCATTTTAACAATAAAAGGCAGATAAGTTCGCACATTTACTTAGGTCTTATCTATGTTAGAAATCAAAAGAATGAATGAAATTTACTTTAGTCCCACAAATTGCCAAAAACAAGATAAGATTTGTGTATATATGTCCATTCCTCATTCCCTATATATTGACCCTTAGGGTCAGGTAATTTTGTACGAGGGGAAGGGCCTACATCATGAGAACCAAACACACACGCGCGCGTGTCGCCCGTACCGAACCGGGCCGAGTCGGGTTCGGATGAAATCTTATTTCTGCTACGGAAAAACTTAACCAATTTTGTTGGTTTTTTTTTTTTTTTTTTTTTTTTTGAACGGATGCGGCAATGGAATTGGGTGTGACCCAATAGAGGTCGAACAGACGCGACTGTTTAAATGGTAACTGGTAGCTGTTGAGAGATATAAATCAGTGACGAATTCTGGCCAAATTCCAATATAGATTAAACTTCCTCTTCCTCTTTCTCTTCCTATACTCGACCTTACAAAGACCTTGCTGCCAGTTCTCAGACTGACAAAATCATCACAACTCGAGCAGATCCGTCTGTTTTATCCTGGGAGACTCAAAATAAAGTCTTAAGGAAATCGGTACGCCGAGACTCAGACTCTATTTTCTCGGATTTCAAGTCATATTCGTATACATTTTGTTGTATACATACTGTTTCATACAGTACTGTTGTTGTTTGCTGCTGTTGTTGTATTCTGTTTTATACTACAAAGTTCAACAATCTATTCATAGAACCATTATTCCGAAATAAACGAGTTTTCTCTGCAAACATCCAATGGGTGTGCCAGTTGTACTGGTAGCACTAATGGAAAATATTAGTTTCCAATGCAATAACAAATTTCAGCATTTTACTACCAGTATAGCTTTGGTTATATCCAAGTAATACTACATCGTCCATTAACCCCTGTTTGAGACCGAATCAACAAAGTTTCAACATCGTCTATTATTCCTCTCTTCATAACATTATAAATTCTTATCTTTTGCACGCATCAAAGTAAAAAGATGGAGGTATAAAACTGTTGTACCTGTTGATACTGCCTGGCTAATTCAGTTTGTAAGTTTGAATCCACTCTTACATATTTTCCTACATATGTTCTAATATAGGAACTATTGGTACATTTAACGAAAAAATAGCTAAGTAATTAAACTTGAACTGTTAAAAAACATTATTGTTTCAGGTCGACACATACAAATGCTTATGAATGTAAACAAAATGGGACAAATATGCTTCTGGGTTACAAAGAAAATAGGAAATGTTGTCCTCTTTTTGTTCAACCATAAATTCAAAACTTTATTCCAAAGCAAGTAATCCATTCATATAATCATTCTCTATAGTTGATAATCAATATCCTAATTGCACAAAAACAAAATAATAAATTATGATTTCTTTCTTTTTTTTATTCCGCCCGCACCAATATATAATTTCAGCAATTAATTATTTGTATATCAATACATGAATAACATATAAATTAGCATAGTAAACTCAATCAAAATCCACGATCAACTCATGCAGAAGTATACATTTTATCAACATCCCGCGAAGGTTGCTGGCTGCTCTGATGCACCAATGTTGTCCCAACTGGTGTGCTTATCGGAAGGTGATTTTGTCTGTTTAGCTCTTGGAGCTGTGGCTTTTGAGTTTTTAAAGCTGTAACGTAAAGCCCAATCCCAAGAAATACAGCGAACAAAGAAAGAACACCAGATACTGCAAATACACCAGGTTTTACTACTGGACATGTTGCATGTGGCGCAGACCAGTTACTGAGGTGGTCTGACTCGACCCCTATTCCTATCTTTAGAAGAACTTCCCTTAATCCAAAGCATATCCAAATAGTGACAAAAAGGCAACAAGCTTGCCAAGTAAGATCTCTCATGGATGGAGTCAGTCTTGGATCCTCAGGTTTGGTCCATGGAGCCAAAGAAGGTAGCAAGGGAGTTGTGACAGCAACAAGCATGTAAGCATGCTCTGAGAACATTGCAATTGCAAGGATTACTAAAGCAGCAGTTCCACATGACAGTGCGCCTCTCTTCCACATCCAGTATATAGTATATACACACTGGTTGTTCTCTGTAAGTGTACTGTTTTTAACCAACCATGTCACCTCGGACTTGGATTCTTCTAATTATGTTTCCTTAAGTATACCTTACTATTCTATATCTTCTTCATGTTTAACATAAAGCGTTTTCAATCTCCAGTGTAATCCCTTTTAAAACTACTCAACGCATAGAATACTAGCCATACAATATATAAAAATAAATAAAGCTACTATATTTTTGAATAAATTCACACGATCAACTACCTAAATACGAAAAATATCAAAATAAGATATCTATCTGTTGTTACATAACACAAAAAACAGAAAGCGAAACACATTTCAAAGACTATAGCAATTCAACTGCTCATATGCACATTTCGTCGAATTTGCAAATCTCTAAATCTCGCAGTTTTCGTTGTATGTAAAAGTACAAACGTTTTGTATTGAGTATCCAACTTCTTTGATATATACATAGCAGTAGTGTATAAATAATATATCTCGGTTACACCTTACGGATGAACATCTCAATTATATATCTATATTCTTTCCGCAACCATGAAGTTTCGTATTTGTCTAAGGTGATTAATAACACGTAACAAAGAAGTATTATATGTTGTACATTTCATCTATGTTATATGTTCTAAATATAAAACAAATTAAAAATTCCATGGTTGAGATTATATTACTTATTTACAAAAAATGTTATCTAGGTAGCTTTCGTCACATTTGTAGTTTCTAGTTCACAATAATCTAAGTTGGACATGGTCATAGGCGTTACAAAATTATTATATTTTCTTCCTGTATGCGGAAAGAATAAAGGAATTGAATTTTTTTTGTTTTGATTGTGGCTTTGAAAATTGCTCTTGATAGTCAACCATATACTAGAATAGAAGATCGGTTCCCCATATACTAGAATAGAAGATTTGTTCAGCAGGGTAGATGTAGCTGATCATTTCTGGCTTTTACATACATACATGTGTGTGTGTGTGTGTATATACATACTTGTGTGTGCGTGTTTTGGATTGTTAGTGTGATATAGTCTTTTTTTATGCGTTCATTAGCATACAATATAATATTTTTGTAATTTACATATGTTTTTATTCCTTTTTCCAGTTCTATATGTTACAATTATTTTATCCATCTTCCCGCAATTAGCTATTGTTTTACTTTTACCTAACCACAGATTATTTGCTGAGCATGAGCAAATGAACAATTATAACCCAAGTTTGTAAGTCTTATTGGAAGGTATAGCATCACAGGTGGAGCACTTGCCCGACGAACATGGTAGAAAAATGACAGTCTAATTTCATCTCATATGCAAGCTCAAAGATCAGAGGGAAATAAACTGTGAAATGGAGACTTCAAAATGAACCAAAAAAAAAGCTTGGTGGTAGTAAGCAGGTATATTTTTGTGCTTTGAGGAAAATGTAAAGGAAAATGTTTGTTTGTTTTGTAATTAGAATAACATAATTATATTGGAAATTGTTAACAGTTTTTTATCGTTTGCATTTGTTTTATTAGAGTTTGTTTCTGAAAATTATAGTCAATTGCTAATATTATTTATTATTATTTCTGATTATGGTATTATTGCTACCATTGATTTCTAGGATAGGTATTTTATCTTTTGGTTGGTAAACAGTGGTCTATCTACATATTCTGTTTAGGTCTTTGGGATGTTTTATGTTTTATAGCCTATATAAGTATTCAGTGTAATTCTGTATGGGTCTTTTGGTTTGAAGTTATTTGATTGTTTTCAATTCCGAAGTTTAACGAGTAGAACAGTTAGTATCACAGATAGTTTAAAATAAAATAACTATAGAATCAAATATTAATCGCAATATTTTGTTACTGAAATACATAAACTATATATTATAGGGTATTCTTAACACCAACATTTTCATATTATACAACTGCCCGTATGCATAGCACGGGCTACGCACTTGTTTTTGTATAGATGTTTAGTTACGAGTATCTAATTTTTTATTATTTCAACTTTTATCATATATGGTAGGATTTTAAGATTTTTGACAAAAATGTTTTCAAAAATTAGCATAGCCCTCATAGTTATATCACTCATCTTTATCAGTTTTTCAACAATGGATTGAATAACGATCTCAAGCACAATTCACTATAATATATTTTATGACGTAATATTTAAATGGAGAAACATATGAAATTTAGCACTGTGATTTTGGTAACACCTATGTAGTTTTTCCTCATTGAGTAGAGGAAAATGAACCAATCATTGTATAATCAACAACAAATACTTGCGACTTCATGATTGATATAAGGAATTCTTGTATTCTATATATCCATAGTTATAACAAACAAGGATAAAATGTCGCTATTGCTACCTGAACCAAATGTGTATAATCAATAATATAAAACAGGCAGGTGACATGGAGCACTTGTTAACTTGAATAGAAATGACATATTTAAAACATCATAGCAGCACAGCGAATCTTCAGGCGTTTACAAAGAAATTTGACGAAGTAAATTACTCAAACACCTTGTGCACAGAAGTGCAAAACAAATATCTTCTTTAACATTCGCGTCCAGCAACCTAACAGTAATCGTACCATGAAACTTTACATATCTATCTTATAACTTGCTCTTTAGCCTTGATCATAGTACGAAACATAAAAATAACTAACTTTATTATTGTGGTAATCAAAAAATAAAAATCAAATAAAAAATAAAATCAACCAAAATTATCTATTCGTTGAAAGAAGTAGTAATATCAGAAACCACAAGTTGATATATCACAATTCTGTGAACTAGAAATTTCTTATGGCTCAAAAATTATCAACCCACCAGGAAACAGTGGCTGGCAGCAGGAGTTATCATGTGAATTTTATCCCCTTTCATTTTCCTGAAATTAATACGACAGAGATACGAAGATATGCATTATTGAAAAAATGCCAAAACATCAGAAAGGTTGAAAATGATAACCCGAGCTTGCGATCCCAAAATTTGAATGAACATCTGACCATGCTGCAGAGCGGCTAACGTGGTATAGGTGATGGCGTTCATCTCCTGTCTCTAAAATGGTGGGCAACATAGGTGATAAGACACTGATGGGAGGGCTCTTAAAAATCAGAAGATTGCAGGTAGATACGATGATAACGCTTCATGCTCAAATTCAGTGGATCTGATGCTTTACGTCACATTAATCCTAATTTTTATCAAAATAATTATGGGCTGTTACTTCACGGCTGGTTATGACACATTCTATGCATGAATCTTGTATTTTAACATAGTGTATATTTAACATATTTAAGATAAAATGATTCATACAAAATTTCAATTTATATTGAAATCATGTATGGTTAATTTTAAATTTATGTATAGATTTTTAGTTATGAGTATCTAATTTTTTCTTACTTTAACTTTTATTTTTGTTGGTAATTATTTAAGAGCGATGCTATAAAAATATATTTATTTATTAGATTTTATTTTAATTGATATTAAGATTTGTTACTACTGATTGAAATGCGGCTTGGAGTTTGTAAAAAATGGTTTAGGTGACAATATATTCAAATATATCACATATGAAAGAGTTGGTATGGATCAACGAAAAAGTTATAAAATCAAAAGCGTTAATCGGAAATCATCACCCAAAGTCAAAGTTTACACTCAGAGATATAAAAAAAATTCTATATAAAACCAATTTCATCATCGACAGCGAGATCATTCAGATTAAGCAAGATATAAACCAGGTAGGAGCTAAAAATTGTGCCAATCATTTGAAGCAATCGAGCCCAACAAATATCGAGCAATCGCAAGCCATTCAAATGTAGATCGATCAACGAGGAGTTCAATCGGATTTGAACTATTATTAGATCGAAAATCTAAAAGGGACGGCTTCGTTTTCATTTTTGGAAACCTAGCTTTAAAGAAATGAAAACTAATAACATATAAACGCGCATTGAAAAATAATAATAACACATAATTTGATTTTGAGGAAAACTGATGAAAACAATCAAATTAGCCTCTAAAACATATTCCATTACGTCCGGAATGAGGGTATTTGATTAGAGGCGACATCGTTTGGAGTTCGGGGCATTAAACTTCATAACTAAGTAATCTAGGATTAAAATAAAAATAAAACCCCGCTATAAATACCTCTAAAACACTAATCCTCCTTATCATTTTCAGCCGCCATCCATAGATGGCCGAAAATGGCTCTCAAACATCTGTTAATTACTTGCAATCCGTCCACTTTCGGCAAAAACGCCAAACATGAAAGTTGTAGCTCTCTTCCTCCTCGTCAAATCCATATGGATAAAATGTCGATCAAAGTTACAAATCGTCATAGATCTGAGCTTAAAGCTGCACGTCCAATTTTTGTATTTCACATTTTCGAGGTGAAGGAGTTTTTAGGAAAAGTTGTCAACTGCAAAGTTGCTCGGAATGTCGATACGGAGTTGATGATGAAGTTAAGTGACCATCGAAGGTCGGAGGCAGAGTTGGCAACAATTTTAGTGATTTCGAGTTTCGGGCTCTTTTCAGGCGATGGCAGCGGTTGTGGGGCCCGACACGGCCAGCGTGGGACCTGCTGATGATAGGGGTGCTGTTGATGGTCGGAGTTCGGCGTACGGGTGGTTGTGGCGGTGGCGGTGAGTGGTTGTTGGTGGTGAAGCACATGGGTTTGGTTCATACAAGGGTGAAGAGGAGATTAGGAGCTAACGACGGTGATTAAACGCTAATTGAGGTAGCTAATTAAGTTAATGACTGTAATTAGTAGTTAATTAAGTTATTAGTTAATTTAAGTTAATTAAAATTTATTAAACGCATAACGGTAATTATAGGTTCAGTCGTTAATCGATCAGAGAGAAACAATAGGCAATGGAACCGTGACGGCAAATATTACACGATGGAGCTGAAATTGACGTGTTTGGAGCTAGTTGAAATTTTGAGTTAAATTAAATCTCTGTTTAAATTAATTTAAAACGATCGTTATTTAACGATCAACAAATAAAGATGAGAACTTTTAATTGGAATATTTATTGTGAGAACTCCCTTATTTAAACTTGGAAAGTTTGTTATAATCATTATCTGGTTATACATTGATTGCTTGTGATTATTATAGTTGCTTCGCGGTTGATGGATGTTATTACAGTATATTATTTCTGTCTATGTACATATAAGCATCAACGATTATAGTGCTTATATTATAACTGTTGTTTGATGGATGATGATTATTTTGGATGTGTTTACGTTTATTGACACAAAAATTAATACCACGTATTTGGAATTATTTGAGAATTGATGGAGTCTCGTTCCATTAGGAATTATTAAATGAATATATATATTCATTTAAGCGAGGATAAGATATGAGAATGGAAGTTTTCAAAAAAAAAGATATGAGAATGGAAATTGGATATTTTATATCCGAAATGATTTGGAAATGAAATTAAGGTGATTTCAAACAACTTTTTAAAAGGTTGAAATGAATTTGAAAGAGTTTTAAATTGGAAATAGCTTATTCCAATTTGAAATAGATTTTGGGTATTAAGTTCAAAAAAGAATTTGAATTAGATATATAAACGATATTTTTAACTCAAATTTAATATTTCCAAACATCTCATGTATTGTTTAAATTGATTTCTACGAAGCTGGGTTTTCAAATTATTAAATTTTGAAAAATAATAATATTATAATATTATAAATGTTTAATTTTGTTTATAATTAAGTTTGAAGTTGAAATTCGACATATCGTTTTCAAATGAAATTATAAATGTTTATAAGGTTTATAAAATTATTAAGAAGTGAATTCTTAAGAAAATACAACATTAATGAAATAATATTAAAATATTCATTTAAAATAAATAATTGTCTTAAATGGTTAGATGTTGAAAAAAAATTGGTTTTATTTTAAACTAAATTTGAAATGAAACGAATTGTTTTCGATTCGAAATTAATTCTTGTTTGAATACGAGTAGTCATGCAGCGACAATTCACGAATTTCGACAGTAAACTTCAAATGACTATAACTAATGAAATTTAAATCGAAATTTCCCAAAGCGAAAAACATTTATTTTCTATTGATAAATAACATTCAAATTGAAAAAATAAAATTTGAATTTGAAATTATAGATTTCAAATTATGTTTAAAACTATTTTTTAAAAGGTCGCTGTATACGCAGTCCGGTGACCGTAATTGGAAACCGATCAAAACGGCTTTACAAAAATTATTAATAATATGGAAAAATTATGATAAATCATTATAAATTATTTTAAAGTGATTTGAGAAAGGATTATTTAGTTTTGAACTATATTTTGATTTTTGTGATTTCAGCCTAACTTATCGAATACGGTAAAATGACGTTTTGGAAATTTAAGTTAAATAAACTAAAGTTTTCAAATCTTAACTTATTGGATTTAATTGGAATTAATCGTTAAGTATTTTATGTTAATTCCGTAGATAAGACTCATACTATTCGAGGAATTTAAAAGGTGGATACACCGCTATTCCGCTTATAGTATCAGTTGAATATGCGAAGTTGATATTGAATATGAGCTGATATGATTTCTCTCTAAATCTTATATTTTATATCAATTGATTTCGGGTTATTGTGGACGATGTCTTTAATAATCATCCTTAACCGAGCAATTTAAGTCAATTGATTTACCAAATAAATGTTGTTTTGAAAGACGTGTTTTGATAAATCTTTTGGTTAAGAGAAAGTTCTCCAAATTTAATTAGTTGGATTTGGACGTAAATGATCCTCGAATATTTTGTATTGATTTTGGTTGTGCAGACGTTTACTATTTGAGAAATTTGAAAGATGTTTATATCGTTATTCCACATATAGCATTCGTTGATTTCGTGAATTGGTATTGAATATAAGATGATATAATTTCTATTTAAATCTTATATTTGATATCAATTAGATTTTGGGTTTCTTGTGAATGATGTCTTAAATAACGTTATTCTTTAACCCAACAACTACTAAGATATGATTTGGAATAGAAAGTAATGACAAATCTTTTAATTAAGATTTAATGAAGTTTTCCAAAGTTGAGTTTAAGTATAAATCTTTGTTAAGATTTAATGAATCTTTGTTAAAGATTAAAGGGTAAATTTCTAATTTGGAATTAATGAATAAAGGATTTTATAAGGTTAATGAACAGTTTTAATAAATCAATTAAAGTGGAAAAAGACTTCGCAAAACCTTTATATTCCTTATGATTTTGAAACAACGGTCATTATTTAGAAAGTCCGAGATTGGATTTTTAGCCGAAAATCATTTCGAATAATGATGCGACGAAATGGAGCGATTAAAGATGATGGTTGAAGATCGGGAATCTTTACATCGTAGGACTGTTTGTTGATGTCTCAAATAGGTGGCCACCTATTATGAGGTTATATCGTGACAGCGGTCTGAACGTACTTGGAGATTTTTCGGATTTGCAAGAGTCTCTCTTCTTTAGTGAACGAGGAATATGGTGCCTTCGGTTTCGTTCAGACTTAGAATGGACTTGTATGAATGTGTGTTTGACGTTGTATCTCGTAGTATGTAATTGATTTTTGCTAAACATATTTTTGTTGGTGGTGGAGAATTTATTCTTTTAGCTTTACACTCTTCTTTTGGATGTATGACCTCAAACGTGATATGGTTAGTGATTATCGATTATATATTATGAGATGGCAATGTGGCATGCTAAGTGATGTGTTATTGATGATCAAAGCATGACTTAGAGAGCATATCTTTGTGTAATAGATTCGACAAGCCTCAACCCCGATAAATGACCAAAACCAAAATATGCGGCGAGGTTATAGGTATGTCATCTCCTTCTAAATAAAAAATGTGTCATGGTATGGAGCCCAGATATTACTTGTGTGGCGACTTCTACTTTTTGTGGTTGATGTTGCGGGGCCTCGATTATAGATTAGTAACGATCAAGAGATGACATACTTTAGGAGTGATCGAGTTCATCAAGGAAAGGGTGGAACGACCTTATGTTGGCATAGATTTAATTATGTAACTATCCTCGGGGCATCCCTCTAGAGATGTACCCATCGATAAGGAAGTTCCTTAGCCTAGTCATTTGATGGAAATTCATTCTCCACTACGAGTTTGTACGGTTTTAGTTGTAAACATATATGTCGACATAATATATGGTACCTATGTCGGCTAGGATTGATACATTTATTTGCGAAAATGATTTCCACACTATGCCCTAATAATAATAAAAGAGAATTTTTCATGTATCATGCATGTTTGGCTATCATAAGGAAAAACCTCTCTTAATCTGTTTGTGTGGCGGGAGACCTTATAGTAACTTCATTTTCCTAAAGCATTTTGAGTTTTATTCACTGGTATTCATAAGGAGGAAACCCTTTCCGTGTAATACGGCGTGGTCCTGTGATTTACCTAACTCTAAAATAAAGATAAATCTTTTCGTTTCTCATATCAGTCTCATGATTGACTGACCTGGAGTTGATTGTTCTTTCCCTAAACTCTGAGTCCCCATTTTTCCATACAGGCAGCTAGTAGTTAAGGTTTATAATTAGGTTTTGAAGTTATTATTGGAGTACTTCATACTTGGAGCTTGGAGAGAGATTGTGGCATTTTTTTTTTTTTACTCTTCCATTGAGCTTGGTATTTTTCTGCTGTGTATTTTCCGTTGTGTATGTATTATTGTTGTACTCTGATATTTCTTGTACTTTGATGTAATATTGTGATGATATTAATGAAAAAGTCTTTTTGTATTTGTGATAATGAGTAACTACCTCAAACAATCTGCGATTTCGAATGGTTCGAGCCGGTCTAACCATGGGTCTGGGACAATCGGAATTGGGGGATGTTACAATTCACATCCATCACACACTAGCAACTCAATAATTGTTTTGCAAAGCATTTTTACTGCATTATATCATATAAAAAACCTTTTATATGTGCCCTTAAATCTACTTATGTTTAAATTATTGTGATCATATGATTAAAGAAATTAGGGATCCCCATGAACCCTACTTCTCTTACCTAAACTCTTCATAAAGAAGTAGTTTAATTTGGAGAATTATTTCAGTGACGAGGATCGACAAATATACACTATATTGCACCTCTTCACTCTTTTCAATTGGACATAAGCTTGTAAATCTCCTGTCCATCCTGCCAAATTTCTATTATCCAATTCGAACTCACAATAGTAAATCTATGATTATTTATATGCAGGTTTAATCTATACATTTGTTTCATGAAAACCATTATCACCCAATATATATATATATATATATATATATATATATATATATATATGTATGTATGTATGTATGTATGCATAACACTTCATGAACATGGCAAATCATCATTGGTTTTATATTCACTCTTACTCAAAAATATGCAGAGAAATGTCAACATATACAATCAAAAATGCTTTCCTTTTTCCGAGGACTTAGTGCCTGTATAAAATAGAGTATACTGACATAAAATTCTCCTGTATTTAATCTTTTAATTTCCTTGCTTCGTTAATCTTAACCCGACCTCCTATTCCCCATAGAACCTGCTGCCATCCATCGTTTATCTTATTTTATTTTTGTGTTGAGAAAATGCAACCAACCCACGACAGCCTATTCTTTAATGCTTTTATAGCTACCTAATTATGTGGCTAGGATTTTTAGAACTAAGCAATGTCAAGTTTTCCCTCATCAAGTTTAATTTAAAATCACCCACTTTTTTATCCATGTAACACCCTGTAATTCTGTTAATATTAATATTCACAAATTAAAGAATAACTAATCTCAGACGTGAGAATTGTGGGAAATAGGTTGCGCCATTGTGTTCGTCTCGGAATTCTGGTTGAAATAGAGTCCGAGTTTGCGTGAATTGGACTTCGTATGAAGAAGTTATGGCCATCGGAAGTTTCTGAAAATTCAAAACAGCTCGCAGGAAATTTAAAATTCAAACTGAAAGTGCAGAAGCGGGCTGGGCGGGAAAAATTCCCTCCCAGGCAGGTCGACTGGGGAGTCGACACTAGTGTCGACCTCCCCCCCCCCCTCCCCAGGTCGACTATGGTATCGACCTGCCCCCCCAGGTCGACTATAGTGTCGACCTGGTCAGTCGGCTAGGGTTTTGGCTGAGCCTGTTTTTGACTGAGTGATGACCTATTAGGGTTTTGACCTAATCTGGTTGGCTGAGATTAGTTCTGTGTTGATCTGACGGTCTAAAATAAATCCTAACTCTATAAATACCTAGGTAGTCTCTCACCCTAATTCATATGAAAAATAGAATAGTTACCGTCATACCGCCGCCATGGAACTCGGTGGAGCCCCCGCCAACTAAGAAGGAAGAAAAGCTAATCAAAACCTAATTCTACTCAACTCTAAAGCAAATCTAGGCTATCTTTTCTCTTCTAAATTGTGAGTATGATGATCTTAATAAGATTATTATTATTTTAATTAGGTTAAGTCATGAATGGATTATGAGTAGATGATGTGAATTGTCATATATGTTGTTGTAAATCTTATGCTATCATGTATGTTATAAATCATATGCTATGTGGTGATGATATCCTATATGTTGTAAATCATGCTATGATGATGTTATGTATGTTGATAGTTTCTATGCTAAGTTGTGATGAATCATACATGTTAAAAAGCCATGATGTTACTATCTATGCTAACTAGTTCATGTTAATCAAATCATGATGTTGATATTATTTGGGTTATGTTGATCTATATGACAAGTCACATATGAAAGTTTAGGTTGAGATTATGAACATATGCCATGACATCTATTTTGATCTAGAATTATGCTATGACATATGTGAAATTCCATGCTAGTTCACACCATCATTATGTTGCCTAAAACCCCATATGCAAGTTTATACATAAATTTGGGTTATGATCATATCATGTAAATTGTGCCATTTAACAAGTTGACACCTTTAGATCCTTAACATGTGTAGTTTATGCAAGTTTCACCCCTATTATGATTAGATTCATTTTAATTGTCTATATGTTGTGATAATTTATTTCTGTGCTATGAGTTAGACTATTCGAGTCTAACGTATATTCTGCGTTGGATAAGCGAACGTATAAACGTGGGGTAGGGGTAATATTAAGGATTTGATATAAAGAAGTTGGGGTGCAATTGATATGATTTTGCATGCCATGAGTAGATGACCATAATTGAGTCAATTATGGACATCCATAAAAGTGGACTTAATTAATAATTTGAATAGGGAATTAATAAAACTAGGGTAAAAGATTATAAGTGATAATCAATGCTTAGGACACGAGGTTGGACTCGTTTGTGACGTAAACCTGCCCGGACCCGCCCGGCAAATCCAGTGCAAATGTCAGCCCAATGTGAGAGGTCCTATGCCTAAACTAAAGCATAACAGTTGTAAAGACACGATGTTAGACTCTTTTATGGTGTAAGACTGCCCGGACCCGCCCGACAAATCCAGCTGCCATAAATGCCAGTCTAATGTGAGAGGTTTTTATGAGGTTATGGCCTGAATGAATTAAGAAATACTTAACCAGATAAACATGTAAAGTGGGACATGGGGGTTAAGTAGGTGCCTTGGGTGGCATGAGGAATCTAGTGGGTGCCCTTGGTGGCAGGTGAAATACGATTAGCAAGACTTAACCAAACACACAAGTAAATGAACATGACTAAGAGGGTTAAGTGGGATATACTAGTGGTGACAAGCTTAGGTGGGTAGCTTGTGGGGGCCCATTTCAACCAGTATCCCAAACGTATCTTTGTGGGCTCGACCAAAGTCGAGAACGGGACACGCATACTGGGCTTGACTGTGAGAGGCCAAACGGGGAGCGGTGGCAACGCAAGTCCAACGGGTTTCATATGCGTGTGTGGACCCGGGCTGGTAGGTAATACGTTGTTGCATCGTGTAGGTATAAGCCGTGCATTCTCAAGTTGTATCAGGTTGCCACTTTAGGGAAGTGATACACCCGACTGTGGGGCCAGCACTGGTATCTACGAGTAGGGAGCCGATCGAAAGTGGGTAGTGGGGTACACCTAGTGGAGATAGCGGCAGACGGCACCTATGTAGTCAGCTAGGGGTACGCAAGGCTATTTATAAAGTTTCTGTGTAAAGCAAGTGGGATCAACTTTTAGGGTGACTGGTGCGGTGCAGTGTAGTAATGTGCGGTGCAGTATAGTAATTATTCGTTAGTAATTAGGTATGCCTTTAACGTTATCTTAAACGTTATCTTTATCTGCTCTTCCATACTTAATAGTTCATAAACATTTACTTGTCTTCCAGCTTATGCTTTAGTCTAGTTATTTTGATAATAGTATTGTTAGAATTATCATACTCGCCAGACTTTTTGTCTGACCCCCTCCATTTCTATCCTTTTTCCCCCTCCAGGTCCTCGGGTTGGGCCCAGCTCTAGTGGAGTCTGATTGGATTGCTTTATCTCTCTTGGAAAGCTTGGACCATTGAAGTAAAGTCCAGTTTGTTATCTTCTTTAATGGCTATTTGTGTAATGGGATTATGTATTTTGTTTTATGAAATGGATATTGTACTTGACTCTGATTTATGGTTTCATGATGTAACAAACATGTTTAAATTCCGCTGTAATAAAATGAAGTTTTAGTTTTCCAAGTACTACTTATTATCTGTCTTGTTGTAATTTTTCTGTTCTATATTCACTTAAAACCTCCGTGGAAGTTAATGCATTCCCTTTGTGAGTGACATTAATGGACGTGGGGTGTTACACGTGGTATCAGAGCTTAAGGTTACCAGAACAGATAATTTTTTTAGAAAAACTATTTTTCTAAAGTATTTTTGGAAGAAGTGTTTTCGAAAACATGTCTTAATGAGTAATTTAAAGAGGAAAGTTTTTATGAAAAACATAATCCTCAATAGCCATATATCTTTATCTTTCGAATTCTCCATTTTGAATCTTTCCTTTTTCGTTTTAGCATGGCTGAAGATCTTAATCTACCTGACGGTGTAAAGATACCAGGATGGTATAGGAGGTTATTAGAGGCTAGGGCCGCTGCAGGTCCAGCTAATGTTCCTCCACCACCAGTTGCACCCGTTCCTCCTCCTCCTCGCGTAGATACTTTTGCAAAGACATGCAAGGAATTTAAGGCTGTGGGTGGAAAACCCTTTCAAGGGTCAGAAACGTTTGTGGGAGCTAGAGATTGGCTTAAGGAGGTGGAAGAATTGCTAGAAATCTTTGAAGTAGAAGAAGGGAGGAAAGTTCGTTTAGCAGCTTGGTTAATGAAGGGAGAGGCCTCGTTTTGGTGGGAGGTCACTAATGCGGAGCGTCCTGTTGATTCTTGGGCGGATTTCAGACGTAGGTTTGAGGCGAAGTTTCTCTCAAGAGCAGAAGAGAATCCATATATGGAAAGGTTCTTGACATTGAAGCAAGGAAGCTCATCAGTGAAAGAATATGTCAACAAATTTAATCAGCTAGCAAGGTTTGGCTTGGACTTGGTAAACACGCCGGAGAAGAAGGCTCCGAGGTTCGTGAATGGCTTGAATGAACCGTTGCAAGGGTTGGCTATGACCCACATCCCTATGGGGGCCACCTTTGAGAAGCTAGTAGAAATGGCGCTCATGCACGAGGAGAAAAGCACTAATGCTAATAAGGCACCCGAGAAGAAAGGGGATCAGAAGAAACCACAACAGCAAAACAAAAAGGGTGGTAAAGACAATAATGGCAAGGGAAAGAAGAAATGCCTTAACTGTGGGACACCAGGCCATCTCAGCAAGGATTGCCGAAAGAAAAAGAAGACTGGCTGTTTTCACTATGGCGATGTGGGACATCTAGTGAAGGACTGCCCAAAGAAGGGGCAGAGGGCAGGGTCTACCTCGGGAGGACAGGTGCAGGCTCTTATGGCACCAGGGCAGGCAAGGGGACAAGTTCAGGCTCTTGCGGTCCCACCGTTGCAAGAACGAGGTAGAACCATTTCTGTTGAAAGCTTAGTTTTTCTGTTTGATCATCCTATCCGTACCTTATTCGATTCGGGCGCATCGCATTCGTTTATCTCTACATCATTAGTCGAATCACTTCACTTAAACACCAGTTTAGTAGAGGATCCCTTAGTTGTTTCAAATCCAATTGGGGGCTCAGCTCATTTGTCCATGATGTGTTTGGATTTGAAAATTTCTATACTTAGCGTTGAGTTTAGATGTGATGCTTATGTGTTGGGCTTCACGGGCTATAGGCTAATTTTAGGAATGAATTGGTTATCCAGAAATGGGGCCGTACTTGATTGTGAAAGGAGAGTAGTTAGGCTCGTGACTCGCCTTGGCAACACTCTCGAAATCTTTTGTAATCCCACAAATTCCGTTATGCTAAGTTATCTAGAGTCGCTTGACGCGTCTGAGGAAAATCTACGATCTGTTAGAGTGGTCTGAGAATATTCGGATGTGTTTGAGGAGGTGAAGGGCTTGCCTCCGAAGCGGGAGATAGATTTTTGAATATATCTTGTAGATAATGCGAAACCAGTATCTTTGCCAGTACGCCACATGGCTCCACGTGAAAGGAGGGAACTCGATAAGCAAGTGAAGGAGTTGCTTGAGAAGGGGTTCATAAGACGAAGTATATCGGAGTGGGGTGCTCCAGTAGTATTTGCCACGAAGGCGGATGGGTCCCTTAGACTTTGTGTGGACTATAGAGAACTTAATAAGCTTACTAAGAAAAACAGACACCCACTGCCGAGGATTGACGATATCTTCGATCAGTTAGTTGGCGCCTCAGTGTTTTCGCAGTTGGACTTAGCCACTGGTTTCCATCAGTTGAGAGTGGCTGAGGATAGCATAGACAAGATGCCTTTAGGACTCCGGACGGTTTCTATGAATGGCTAGTGATGCCCTTCGGTTTGACAAACGCCCCCGCATACTTTGTTGATCTGATGAGTAGGGTGTTTAGGGAGTACCTTAACAAATTCGTGGTAGTCTTTGTAGACGACATCTTGATCTTTTCTAAGGATGAAGAAGAGCATGCCCTACATCTTAGGGAAGTTTTGGAGACTCTTCGAGCGCATAGCCTTAAGGCTAAATTTTCTAAGTGTCACTTCTGGAGGAAGGAAGTATGATTCTTAGGGCACGTGGTTTCCAAAGAAGGGATAGCTGTGGATCCCGCGAAGGTGGTGGCCATCCAAGATTGGAAGGTCCCTAAAAATGCTACCGAAATGAGAAGTTTCTTGGGGTTGGCTGGCTACTATAGGAAGTTTATCAAAGACTTTGCAAAGATATCAGCTCCATTGACACGCCTGACGAAGAAGAACCTAGTTTTCACATGGGACGTAGATTGTGATGATGCATTCCAACGTTTGAAGAGAGCTTTGACTTCAGCCCCAGTCTTAGTATTACCAGACGGGAGTAAGCTATTTACTGTTTATACCGACGCTTGTGGGACAGGACTAGGCGCAGTCTTAATGCAAGAGGGAAGGGTAATAGCCTATGGTGGAAGGCAGTTGAGAGCGCATGAGAAAAACTACCCTACACATGACCTAGAGTTGGCCGCTATTGTTTTCGCGCTTAAGTCTTGGCGTCATTATCTTCTTGGCGAGAGATTCGAATTGTTCACTAATCACAAATCGCTAAAATACTTATTCTCTCAAAAGGACTTGAACTTAAGGCAGCAAAGGTGGATGGAGTTCTTAGCATCCTACGACTTCGAGATAACATATACCCCTAGCAAGGGTAACGTGGTGGCAGATGCCTTAAGTAGAAAAAGATTATCCTTAAGTCCTTTGTTTGTTGAGCGGCGAAGCTTAGAATTCATTTCGATGTTTGACTTTAGACCTTCAGTTGACTTTGTACCCGGTTTGCTAGCATCCTTGGAGGCCAGACCTACACTTTTGGGACGGATTGGTGAGGCACAGCGAAACAACCCGCATTTGGTTGAGTTAGTAGAAAAGCTCAAAGGAGGGGAGTCATCAAGCCATCTCCGTAGGTATACCTTAGATGATAAGGGTTGGTTACGTAGGGACGTTAGACTTTGTGTACCGAAAGACGATGACCTAAGGAAGACTATTCTTGAGGATGCACATCGTTCGAAGATGACCATTCATCCCAGTGGGGACAAGATGTACAAAGACATGAAGCGAGTTTATTTTTGGGCTGGTATGAAGAGGGACGTGGCCGAGCATGTCACTAGATACTTGGTGTGCCAACAAGTAAAGGCGGAGCAAAAGAAACCCGGTGGGTTGCTTCACCCATTGGAGGTTCCACTATGGAAGTGGGAGAGTGTCTCGATGGATTTTGTGGATGGATTACCGCGATCGAGGAGGGGTAATACGGGGATTTGGGTTATAGTAGATAGACTTACTAAGAGTGCCCATTTTATTCCCGTGAAGAGTAAGAGGACTGCTCCATGGTTAGCTTCTGTATATGTTCGAGAAATAGTTCGTTTGCACGGTGTTCCTTCTAGCATAGTGAGCGACCGCGATCCTATTTTCACTAGCGAATTTTGGAGAAGCTTACAAGAGGCGGTAGGGACTCAGTTATGTTTGAGCACCGCATATCATCCTCGGACGGACGGCCAGACCAAGAGGGTGAATCGCATTCTAGAGGATCTTTTGAGGCTATGTATCCTAGACTTTGGGGGTACATGGGAAGAGCATCTTCCATTGGTAGAGTTCACATATAATAATAGCTTTCAGTCCAACATTGGCATGGCACCTTTCGAAGCTCTTTATGGACAACCTTGTCGTTCACTTACATGTTGGTGGGAATCTACGGATAAGATCTTACTTGGGCCCGATATGATTAGGGAGACTTCGGAGAAGATCGACTTGATTCGAAGGAGGATGAAAGCAGCACAAGATAGGCAGAAATCTTATGCGGACAAGAGGAGGACAGATCTTGAGTTTGAAGTTGGGGACATGGTCTTTATCAAAGTGTCTCCATTACGGAACGTTGTTCGCTTTGGGTCCGTTGGGAAATTAGCACCAAGGTTTGTAGGGCCGTTTCCTATTAAGGAGAAGATTGGACAGATGGCATATAGAGTGGAGTTGCCAGAAAGACTTAGCGGTGTACACGACGTATTCCATGTGTCACATTTGAGGAAGTGCTTGCACGAGACCGCGGAGGTGGTAGAGCCGAGCTTGCTTAGAGAGGTGGAGATCGAGCGTGATGCGACGATTCGACGAGCTCCTACGCGCATTCTTGGGTCGGAGATCAAGAAGTTGAGAAATCGAGAGGTCAGACTAGTCAAAGTACAATGGGGAGATGATGAGAGCAACGCTACTTGGGATACGGAAGAGAAGATGCATTCGTTGTACCCTTTCCTTTCTGAGGGTATGTCCTTTAATTTCTCCTTTATCGCTTATCTTGTACTTATCTTACCTTTAGAGTATCCTCTCGCTAGTATCCTTGACCTTTAGTTAGGATAATCCTATGGTTGAAACATGTGTTTGAGACATGTTATGTATGATGGATGCAAAGTGGATGCAAGTGTTTGCTAGTGGTTGCTCGTGGACGCATATACACACACTATTAGGCACTAGATCGGCTCAGTCACTTCATTCTGCATATTGCATATAAATGGCTGTATTTAGTAAAATGGGTGTGTGATGATTGTTTATCATATGGATGCTGCATTCAGATGATGT
Source organism: Allium sativum (assembly GCA_030737875.1). NCBI lineage: Eukaryota > Viridiplantae > Streptophyta > Magnoliopsida > Asparagales > Amaryllidaceae > Allium > Allium sativum. The sequence continues at coordinate 4,726,294 of CM060926.1, read as the reverse complement.
TTGTGCACGCATGTAGAAATAATATGTAACATTAAGGAACTTTTGCATACATAATGGACGCATGGCACTATCATGGTTTGCATTAAGGAGGTCAACTGAATCAGTGGGCCGCCTGATTTTGCATTAGATATGGACATATACACACACTGTGCATTTAAACATGAAAGCATTAGAAGTCTATAAGGACAATGGATGCCTGTGTTTGATGGTTGAGTAGATGGACGATTGGATGTTAGGATATACATTCTTCTTAACTTGAAGATTTCGGGGTCGAAATCCTTTAAGGAGGGGAGAATGTAACATCCCGTAATTCTGTTAATATTAATATTCACAAATTAAAGAATAACTAATCTCAGACGTGAGAATTGTGAGAAATGGGTTACGCCATTGTGCTCGTCTCGGAATTCTGGTTGAAATAGAGTCTGAGTTTGCGTGAATTGGACTTCGTATGAAGAAGTTATGGCCATCGGAAGTTTCTGAAAATTCAAAACAGCTTGCAGGAAATTTAAAATTCAAACTGAAAGTGCAGAAGCGGGCTGCGCGGGAAAAATTCCCGCCCAAGCAGGTTGACTGGGGAGTCGACACTAGTGTCGACCTCCCCCCCCCCAGGTCGACTATGGTGTCGACCTGCCCCCCCCCCGGTCGACTATAGTGTTGACCTGGTCAATCGACTAGGGTTTTGGCTGAGTCTGTTTTTGACTGAGTGATGACCCATTAGGGTTTTGACCTAATCTGGTTGGCTGGGATTAGTTCTGTGTTGATCTGACGGTCTAAAATAAATCCTAACTCTATAAATACCTAGGTAGTCTCTCACCCTAACTCATATGAAAAATAGAATTGCTACCGTCATACCGCCGCCATGGAACTCAGTGGAGCCGCCGCCAACTAAGAAGGAAGAAAAGTTAATCAAAACCTAATTCTACTCAACTCTAAAGCAAATCTAGGCTATCTTTTCTCTTCTAAATTGTGAGTATGATGATCTTAACAAGATTATTATTATTTTAATTAGGTTAAGTCATGAATGGATTATGAGTAGATGATGTGAATTGTCATATATGTTGTTGTAAATCTTATGCTATCATGTATGTTATAAATCCTATGCTATGTGGTGATGATATCCTATATGTTGTAAATCATGCTATGATGATGTTATGTATGTTGATAGTTTCTATGCTAAGTTGTGATGAATCATACATGTTAAAAAGCCATGATGTTACTATCTATGCTAACTAGTTCATGTTAATCAAATCATGATGTTGATATTATTTGGGTTATGTTGATCTATATGACAAGTCACATATGAAAGTTTAGGTTGATATTATGAACATATGCCATGACATCTATTTTGATCTAGAATTATGACATCTAGAATTATGCTATGACATATGTGAAATTCTATGCTAGTTCACACCATCATTATGTTGCCTAAAACCCCATATGCAAGTTTATACATAAATTTGGGTTATGATCATATCATGTAAATTGTGCCATTTAACAAGTTGACACCTTTAGATCCTTAACATGTGTAGTTTATGCAAGTTTCACCCCTATTATGATTAGATTCATTTTAATTGTCTATATGTTGTGATAATTTATTTCTGTGCTATGAGTTAGACTATTCGAGTCTAACGTATATTCTGCGTTGGATAAGCGAACGTATAAACGTGGGGTAGGGGTAATATTAAGGATTTGATATAAAGAAGTTGGGGTGCAATTGATATGATTTTGCATGCCATGAGTAGATGACCATAATCGAGTCAATTATGGACATCAATAAAAGTGGACTTAATTAATAATTTGAACAGGGAATTAATAAAACTGGGGTAAAAGATTATAAGTGATAATCAATGCTTAGGACACGAGGTTGGACTCATTTGTGACGTAAACCTGCCCGGACCCGCCCGGCAAATCCAGTGGTCACAAATGTCAGCCCAATGTGAGAGGTCCTAGGCCTAAACTAAAGCATAACAGTTGTAAAGACACGAGGTTAGACTCTTTTATGGTGTAAGACTGCCCGGACCCGCCCGGCAAATCCAGCTGCCATAAATGCCAGTCTAATGTGAGAGATCTTTATGAGGTTATGGCCTGAATGAATTAAGAAATACTTAACCAGATAAACATGTAAAGTGGGACATGGGGGTTAAGTAGGTGCCTCTGGGTAGCATGAGGAATCTAGTGGGTGCCCTTGGTGGCAGGTGAAATACGATTAGCAAGATTTAACCAAACACACATGTAAATGAACATGACTAAGAGGGTTAAGTGGGATATACTAGTGGTGACAAGCTTAGATGGGTATCTTGTGGGGGCCCATTTCAACCAGTATCCCAAACGTATCTTTGTGGGCTCGACCCAAGTTGAGGACGGGACACGCATACTGGGCTTGACTGTAAGAGGCCAAACGGGGAGCGGTGGCAACGCAAGTCCAACGGGTTTCATATGCGTGAGTGGACCCGGGCTGGTAGGTAAGACGTTGTTGCATCGTGTAGGTATAAGTCGTGCATTCTCAAGTTGTATCGGGTTGCCACTTTACGGGAGTGATACACCCCACTGTGGGGCCAGCATGGGTATCTACGATTAGGGAGCCGATCGAAAGTGAGTAGTGGGGTACACCTAGTGGAGATTGGGGCAGACGACACCTAGTAGTCAGCTAGGGGTACGCAAGGCTATTTATAAAGTTTCTGTGTGAAACAAGTGGGATCAACCTTTAGGGTGACTGGTGCGGTGCAGTGTAGTAATGTGCAGTGCAGTGTAGTAATTATTCGTTAGTAATTAGGTATGCCTTTAATGTTATCTTAAACGTTATCTTTATCTGCTCTTCCATACCTAATAGTTCATAGACATTTACTTGTCGTCCAGCTTATGCTTTAGTCTAGTTATTTTGATAATAGTATTGTTAGAATTATCATACTCGCCAGACTTTATGTCTGACCCCCTCCATTTCTATCCTTTTTCCCCCTCTCGGTCCTCAGGTTGGGCCCAGCTCTAGTGGAGTTTGATTGGATTGCTTTATCTCTCTTGGAAAGCTTGGACCATTGAAGTAAAGTCCAGCTTGTTATCTTCTTTAATGGCTATTTGTGTAATGGGATTATGTATTTTGTTTTATGAAGATGGATATTGTACTTGACTCTGATTTATGGTTTCATGATGTAACAAACATGTTTAAATTCCACTGCAATAAAATGAAGTTTTAGTTTTCCAAGTACTACTTATTATCTGTCTTGTTGTAATTTTTCTGTTCTATATTCACTTAAAACCTCCATGGAAGTTAATGCATTCCCTTTGTTAGTGACATTAATGAACGTGGGGTGTTACAATCCATTTCTCTTTTCTATTTGGTAGAGAAATATTTGCTTGTAAAGTTATATTAACTAACTATGCCAGGAAAAGTTTGCTTTCTTCTACTTATTTCTGTCCCCAGCTCATGCTATTTTCATGTCTCATTCTCATCATTTATCGTGCTAGGAGGAATACTGGGTGTTTTAATTAGAATGATTGCTCCATGCCAACAACCCCTTCTTTTCTTTATATAAAATTAGCTACCATAACATTATATATATATGTCTCGGCTTAATGAATTTTTTTCTCAACATATATGCACATACCCAAATTTGAACATGTTAGTTTCTTTGTTATAATATTTACTTAAACACTTTTACTTGTTTATTTTTTCCCTTAAATCTTGATACTCAATTTTCATTAACGATTTATGTATATATATTTATTTCTAGACTTTTTAATATACATAAACATACATAATGTGAACATGCACATTGAATATCTTTATTTAATCACACACATATCCATTTCTAATGCGCCTAATTACTTTAATACTTACAATTAATATAAGTGTGAATTTAGGGTTATCACGCGAGACATATTTATTGGCTATTTCGTAGTATGAATCCGGATAATTATTTGATAGAATTATTCTTTTGAATCCTTGGTCTTAAATTCGGATAAATTTTGGTTTTTAAAACTTTTTTGAAAGAAAAAGGGGTTTCATAAATTTTAAATTATGGTTTTTGAGAAATTATTCAATAAATACTTTTTAGAACTATAAATCAAACCATGTTTCGGATTATTGGTTTTGTGTAATTTTAATAAATAGTCTGTTTGGTAAAAAGAAGGAAGTAGGAAATGACAAGGAATATGTAACAACCCGAATTTTGACAGACCATTTTTTTTTTCAAAATTCTAATATATTGAAACTCGTGTTGGTTTGCTCTGGTATCCTGCAGAAAAGACAGAGATATAAAATATATCAGATCTTAGAAAACCATCTCATAGCAGAGTGGATAAAATATAATGTGATCAAAATATAGCCTTACCATAGCAATAATACTGCCTAACCAGTATCCAAAGCTATCATACCTCTGCCAAAAAACTAACCTGCGAGTATGTTATGAGGAGGGGGTCAGAACACAAGTCCTGTTGAATGGATTTAAATTACACATTTTGAATAATCCTACATATACCGTTCAGTTACATTTTCTTATTTGTTAGGTTACTTAGTTTAACAACACTCAAGGCTTACACACACATCGCACCCATCTATTTTCTAGTGGATTAACCTAATACAATATATATATGTAGCTACCCCCAATATTGAGGTAAACCCCATAGTACCCCACTCACATGGTCTCCACCGTAATGCAACAGAAATGTACGTAGTCCCTCGTCCTACGCCAGAGTGACATACGAATCTCAATATAACAACGTTACATTCTCGATATATCTGCCATTACCATGCTATGTAAGAGTACGAACTGCCACCTTCGATCGAATCAGATTCCATCACAGAGTAATGCCGTCGAGTCTACGATACACCACACAGAGCAGACATGCATGTATCTAGACTTTCTCATGTACGTATCGTCAATCGTACTCAATGCCTTAACCACACATAACCGCTATTGTGCACCAAGTCCCATGGCAGGGCTGTACAAGAAACACGGAACTCGGTCGGGAGATTTTCAGGTATCTATATAAACAGATGCTAAGGTCTGCATATTCAGTGGTTGTGGTCCCACCTGACCCCTCCCTCAACTAGTGAAAGGAGAACAAGATTGGGAACTACTGTCTCGAACCTCTAGCAAACAACAATCAACAAATCCTAATTGGCCTGTCCCTCACCCATAGCCTTGATAGCAAAAGGTCTATGGCTTTTCAGTTTAGCTCTCCGCCTTTCCGCATTGCGCATCACGTATCAAGCTGACTATCGATGGTAGGTACCCGTCAACTTGCTATCACCTAGGTTAGACATGTTGGTTATTTAAGAGTGGTCGTAACCTACCCTAGTCACAAGGCTCCTCAGATCATCGAATCACCTAAGCCATCCTACATTCTTTTGATTGCCCACTATCGTGGAAATCAAGGCATACTCACTGGTAGAAACGTGCAGACCTACCCTTTGTGAGCACAGTAGAACGCTATCACAGCATAAAGAGATACTAGGAGTACCCTCCACATCCTAGGAAGTCACGTGCTTCCCCTTCTAGTCCTTTGGAGCCCACAAAATATCAGCATAACAAGCAGAATAATCAGATGGACGTGCGCTCCCCTCATGTCCTATGACACCATGATGATCTACCCCATTGGGTTATTCACCTTCAGAAGTACGGACTGGTCCAAACACCTCAGGTAGACGTGTTATTAGACCCTATGTCTAATTATTTAATTACGCGTTTGCTCCTCCCTTTAAGATTTCCATTCAACTTGGTTATTCCCATTCATATTGACTTCTTATTCAAGTTACCAAGTTCCTCTCGCTTATTAATTTTAGTTATAACTTAATCCATTTAAGTTTATTAATAAGCCCACAACATGTTATTCTCTAGATTGTAATTCAAGGTATATAATCTACAATCTCTTTATATTATTCATTGCCCAATTTCATAGTTACAATAACATGTTCTACTTAATATGTAATTAAGTATATCTCAATTCATATGTTTCCTTTTTAACATGTCACTTATTATTTATGATAAAATATAACTTATTTCATTTCATAAATTTACCATATACTTGCTCATTTAATCATAATTTCCTCTTATACTATCACTACAACTTGTTGTTGTTTACTTATTAACTTAGTTCCCTTAACTAGGGTTTACTAATAAGTTCCCCTTTCCATTTATTATAACTTATGTTATAATTTCCACTTGTCCCTAGGACAAGCCTTTAATATGTTTTCCTTATCAGCAGATTTCAGATTTTCAAGTTTACAGATTACTTAATTTATTATTAAGTACAACTTATTTCATTACGTAAGTTAGACCATTTTCTTTATCGTTTATTATAATCTAAGTTATAATCTCCATTTGTCCCTAGGACAAATCTACCTATTATATAACATTCTAATTAATGTAATTAATTATAATAAGTTATTATCATTCCCCATTCATTCCAATCCTTTTTAATGTTGTAACTTCCATTCAATTTCATTCATTTCCATTAATTACAATTAATGCCATTTATTTCTATCTTATATATATATATATATATATATATATATATATATATATATATATATGTTTCTACACTAGACCTCTCACATTAAATTAACAACTTGTGGATACTGGATTTGCCGGGCGGTTCCGGGCAGACTTCTACCACAAGTTGAATTTAACCTCGTGTTTTAGCACCGTTGCATACATATTTACACACTAGACCCCTCACATTAAATTTACAACTTGTGGATTCTAGATTTGCCGGGCGGTTCGGGGCAGACTTCTACCACAAGTTGAATTTAACCTTGTGTCTAAATGCATTACAGTTTTCAAATTTATATAAATTTTCCATATAATTTAGGCATGTTCACAGTTTTTACTGTAATTATATTTTTACATGTCACACCTAATATCATGTTAGTTCCATTTTAACTTATAATCACGTCGCATGTTCTTTCTAACATGTAATTAAATCTATTCTAAAATAATAACATGTAATTATCAATCATGTAATTATTTTAATCTAACAACTTAACATGTAATTATCCCAATTTCTACAGTTAAGGGTCCAAGCACATAATATGTCACAGGTTAACATGTAATTAAAACATGCATGTATACAACAATAATTGTTCCATATTTTTTAACAAGTTTACATTTCAACCGATTTACATTTCAACATATCAATGTTTTAACGTATGAATATTCCAGTATATTAACATTTCAACATGTCCTATTAACATTTCAACACTTTAACCATTCTAATAGATTTACATTACATATTAGCGGGGAATGTCAAACGATAAATATACCATTATCAAAAATGATATAACTTAAATCCACTCACTTAATTGCTTTTCAAATCGTAAATCTGGTCCAAATCAAGTATTCTATGGTTCTCCTAACTGAATTTAGAACCTAACAACCATGGATCCACAATTCTTACTAAAAGAAAAAAGGGAAGAAAGAGGAGAAATTTAAATTGACCAGATCCAAGAATTTACCTTACTTTGAATAGACTTCTGAACACCTTCTTTATTAATATTCATTCATTTCCTCCATATCTTGAATCAGAATTTTCCTAAACTAATTATTCTATTTTTCTGAAGAGATTTGAGGAGGAAGAAGAATGGCAGAGCTTAGGAGGCTTCTCAGAAAATGTGAGATTTAGGCTAGGCTCTGCTTGCCTATTTATAGGTGTTCAAGATCTTACCGTACATGCAGCGCGGAGTTAGCAATAAATTTGGTTAATAAAACAATCCAGATTCATTAATGAATCTGGTCGGATATGAGGTGGGTCGACCCCCATGTGGGTCCCACGAGCTGATATTACACAAAAGTTTTATTTTTGAACATTTAAATTTCTGGAATTTATTTAAACATTATATTTGCATATAATCTCCTTATATGTATACAAAACTTCTAATGAGCATTTTGCACGTATATATTATATACGACTTTCATTTTGATTTCAAAATTCAAATAATGTTATGCCGTTATTTAATTCTTACCATATTTCACTAATTGCAGCCTTATTTTGAACTTTTCTCTTGTATATATATATATATATATATATATATATATATATATATCTGCACATATATACTCATATATTCTCATGTACATATATACGTATATTTTTCTATACTTCCTTATATGTGCGTTTATACATATTTTCTCTTTAGAGCATGTGTTATTTTAGCCATTCACTTAAAACAAAAATATGGCGCCGATGGGGATCGAACTCTATACCTCTTGCATGAAAGTCACATGCTCTAACCAACTGGAATACTAAGGCTATTGTTAACAAGGCTTAGGGCAATGGTGGTCATTGTTCTTTTCTTATTCCTCTTTTTCATTTAAACTATTGCATGTAACCTTATTACTTTGCATGCATCTTTCTCTTTCATTTTTCTTTTATTATTAATGTATAATATTTTTAAATCATTGCATGCAACATATTTACGCTGCATGCAACAAATTTCTTCTTTCTTTTAATGTAAGCGTTGCATTTTTATTTGCATTAATCTTTTCTTCTTTTTAAGTGCATATATTTATTACATGCAATCACATATTATCTTTATTTTATTCTTCTTATATATATTTATGTCTATGCATATATATATATATATATACACATATGAATTATTTAATTGTTTAATTGTCATAAAATGCGGGGTGTTACAGAATATGCCTCAGAATTTAATACTATCATTATATATTCCTCGTTCTTTCTAATATTACTCTTTTTAAACATTTTAGATGATTCATAGAAATTATCACAATTAACCCTTTTAAAGATTTAAAATCTCAACAATCCAAAACATGGAAAGATCTCTCCAGTCAGTACAGTTATCTGGAATACAAAATTTTAAATATACATTTATATTATGAGACCCTCAGTTTATAAGTATAGAAATTTACTTTGAATTTTTTTAAAATTTTCTCTCGAATAAATACTAGGGAAAATCTTCGGTTTAGCTTGGGGTATTTGATTTCATAAATCGTTCGGTTTGATCATCAACTAGTTAAGGGGGAAATCCATTTTATTTATTTCGGATTTCTAGTTGAGTTTTCTTTTTGAGATTTCGTTGTTGGTTGCTCGCAGCCTTTTTTTGAGACTACTTTGAATTTTTGAAGATGGTTCAGTGTTTGACTACTGTCTATGATAGCGCCTTGATGAGGATAAGTAGTTTTCGGATTCGCATCAAATCTTAAAAGATAACGCTAGACGATTAATATTTTAATCTGACCCTTATAGGGTTAAGGTTGAACCTTCGCCCAAAGCAAGTTTAATAGTTGACCGTTTAGCGTTATACCTAGAGTGGTTAACTAGTTGATGAGTTTTGGTACAACTTGAACCTAGAACTCAGCTGTAAAAGTTGTGTCCAAATTTCCCTCCTTAAACCTCTTACTTTCGTCGTTCCTTCCTCATCTAGCCGAACCATATCTCTATTCTTCTTCTCTTTTTTTGTTGTCACCTTGTCTCCTCCTTTTTTGCGTTGGTTTGCGCACTAGATCTCCTCCCACTAGTACTCCAAGATCTAAACCCAATTTCTTCTCACCGATTATTTCTTATCCCATAATACGTACTTGCACTATCTGATATTTCTTGTTCCATTTAAGTCTCATTCCTATAGATATGGATTAATTGGTTGGATTATCTTGAGCATAAGGTTTAATCGCTTTAGGGCTAAGGGAATTAATCGTAATAGTTGGGCTTGCATCGGTCCTTTGCTTCAAAGTTTTTGAGTGGTGTCGTTATTTGTGTTGCATCTTCCTTTGCCATATCTTGTTGGAATTTGTTTTTGACGAAGACAATCGTGGTTTTGGAGGTGAAGATTGAGTTTTCTTCGAATGGTCTTTCGAAGGAGGATCTTGATGAGATTTTTAGAGGCATCAGTGTTATGCACGGACTTGAGCGGTCCTTAGTTGGACCGAATTTGGAGATTTTGTAGTAGATCTCTTTTTCCTAATGTTATTTTTTTTTAGTTCGGAAATCTATGTTCGGACTTCCCGTATAGATTGGTTATTCATTTTGCACATTATTCCAAAGATGGAAAGTTATGACTAGATTTATCTTATGATGCGAGAATCAATCTTTTCTTTGATCGATGGCTTAACCATCATTTTGTACACACCATATTTAATTCAGCTTATAGGCAATGTTAGGTGAATCTCCGTGAATGCCAGTTTTGTGGTGGTTTTGTTTTGTCATCACAAAATTCTCTCTTAAAAGAGATGGTGATGTGGGAACCTCCAACAACACCAGCAATACTTGCAACACAAGATTGAGCACTTTGCCACCATGATATGACTAGTCAGAGATCATGGAAATGGTTCGAGCTCTAGCCATGGGTTAAGACATCTCATTGTTTATAGGCAATGTTTTGGAGTCTTAATGTTGTTGTTTCGTTGTTGTCTTTGTTCGTTTTCTCTTTCTAGCTATCTTATGTTAGCTTTGCGGTAGTTCGTTCTTGTAACTGCTAGTGTTGTTTTTGAAATCGCATGACTATTAATGAGATTCTATGTTTATAATATTTTGTGTCATTCACTCTTATCTATTTGAATGGAATCTTATTTTCTTATCTAACTAATATTTGACTTAGAGTTGGAAAATATAAAATTTTATGGTATGTAAATTTTAGCGAAGGATAGGCTTTGTGTTAGTTCATCGCAAGTATATTTAGTGTTTATCGCCTGTTTCTTTCAAGCAAAAAATTAATTTTGAATTTTCTTGTGTGGTTTCGGTTCGCGCATTTTGTGCATATGACTTCCTTCAATGCCAACATGTGATTTGGATTGTTTTAGTTTCCACGAAATATATTTTTAATTTTTTGAAAATGTTGTTTGAAAAAAAAGACAAATCTTTTTCCTTTTTAAAATTTCATGTTTTTGTCTATTCTTACTTTCCCATAAAATCCGATGTATGTATAAACATAAATTTTGGTGCGATGGCTTACGAATGTTTAAACGTTTATTTTGTATAAAAATAGATGGTTTAAATGTAATAAAGCGTACGTTACCAAAATTTTGTTTTATTCGAATTTGATACGGAAAGTGAACATCACCAAAAAAGAATTTCAAATTTTGCATAAAGAATTTTTCGAGTGGAAATTTATTTTGATGGATTTTTTTAATTTTAATCATATGAAAAGTGTAAGGATGGTTATTAAATGTTTGTTTGCACGTCTTATCGGTGCATTAAGCACGAGATGCGTTAAATACGTTAACGATAATCAGGAAAAGACTATTTTAGCCAAGGATACGTTGTTTCCATACCGTGTCGACGATGCGCGTGAGTTATTAGTTACCTCGTTTTATGTTTTTGAGCTGGTGTCAAGCCTCCTAATGAAAATTTCCAGAGTATTTTTGGGCTATTAAGGTAAAATTACAACTGTAGGACTGGAATTGGAATATTTATAAGCGGAAGGAACGTTAAATTTCTCCGCTTTGATTTCATTTTTCCGGCTTAGGAGAAATAAATAGGAAGCGATTTAAATACATTGATGAATTGAATGGTAGGATTTGGATGCGAAATTGGTTGCTTCGCACCTCTATTCGTAGAAGTGTAAGGGTTATGGATGAAAATGTTTTCAAAATTTTCATTTATATAGAACTTCCAGTATATTTAGGATGTTTTTCATCATGTTTTTTAAAAGTGGTTTCAAAAATAAAATGCATACATATAGGAGGATTCGAATTAGAATCATTATGCATAAATGTTTTATGGTTGCGATGTATTATGTACACCATGCATATGCGCAATTGGTTGCAAAATTGGATGAAGAATAATTGGTTGTGTAGTTTAGGATAATTAGGTGCTAACACCATGACCTAGTCATTGGTAAAATTTTGGGATGAAATTTCTTTTAAGGGGGAAGTATCTAGCAACCCCAAATTTTGGCAATAGTTAATTTAGTTATTTAATTAGGTTCCAAGAATGGAATTTTCGCAAACGATGGAATCTGACCATGAAATCTACACCATTGTGTTCATAACGAAATTCTAGTCAACTTTCATTTTGAAACTTCGCGAACGGAGTCGGTACGAAAAAGTTACGGACAAAATTCAAAAATAGACGAGAAATAAATCAAAAGAATATATAATTAAAATATACCAATTATAATCGGCATTTACTCGGTCGAAATGATCCAGAATGGTCGATCTAGTGGTCGACCCCTCTGGTTGAATTTTCCCAGTGACGGCTTGGTTTTTTAGGGTATTTTATTATATAAAATTCTTAATAACGGACGAATCTTTATTAAAGTTAATCTAAGAGTCTAGGTCCATTCCTATCCCTATAATAAAGGGTCAGACCCCATCCTTTTTCACATAATTTTTAAGGCAACAACGGAGCTTTGCCATTTCCCTCTTCTTCCAAACCTCTTCTAAATCAAATCTAAATATATATAATCAAATCTAACATAGACTAAAGAAGATTAGAATTAGACTTATGTTCAAACGAGATGGTGATGTGATTAGGCTTTATTTCATTCAGATTTCTTCTCTCTTACCTATTTTCTTGTAGATATGCAAATCTAAAAGAATCCCCTTTTAGAATAATTGTATATATATAAGAATTTGGGAATTGTAGGCCTAAAGATTTATTTAGATTCAAATTTGGGTAGCTTTTAGGTGAGTGAGATATTTATATACATCATTTATAATAACTTATTTAGTTCGCTTGTAATAGATCTGAGGTGTATGCCTACAAGTTTATTAGATCCATTTACTGTTATTGTCAAATATGAAATAATAGGTTGTGGTTTGAATATAGAGTTTGTAGGCCTTTTTGGTTAATTAAAATATATTACCCATAGTTGCTCATAGAATTGTCTGTGGTTATTTTATAAACCCTGGATCTGAAAATTAGTCCCAAAACCATTGTCAAATTTGTAGTTTTGTTCCATGTTCTTAGATTTGGTGTTTGTTAACGTCAAAAGTTTGCCTTATGACAATCAAACCCCAAAGTGCATAATCCACACACAAATCAAATAGTATTCTCGCAATCTCAATCACAGAATGTAAGAAAATAAATAAATATAGGGAAAACAAAACATCTTTATAGTGGTTCGACTTAAACCAAGCATACGTCCACTTTATAATCTCTGTTTATTCTGTCGATTACATGTTACAATTGCTTTGATTGTAAGAAGGTAGAGATAAAGGTGATTTATACAAAAAATCCTTGTCTTACAATGTTGTTTGATCGGTGTGTACGGTGAGTTATTTTTAGAAATTCAACCATTAACTTTTTAGAACCAAGCTCCTCTTTTCCATATCTAGAAAGGTGTATTTATAGGCACAAACCCGGGTCGATCGATGTGCCTCGTGGCGGCTATCTGATCATGGCTTGGCCACTTGTCACTTGATCCGGAATATCTACTGCAACTAGAGGGACCTAGTCTCCTGTTGGGGAATAGTTCTTCTCGATAATCAAGGTACACATCATGGACCTTGAAACTTGGAGCAAGGGAGGCAAAATAGGTCAAGGTTGACTGATAAAGTTGCCTTGAGAGTCAGGCTTTGTTGAGTAGCGCATGGCATGGGTTGACGTAACTCAGATCGATCTGTTTGTTCGATCGATCCAATCCCTAAAGTATGAACCTGGCTTGAGGGAGGACTTTTATGCTTGAGACATAGTTGGTTTAGGTCGAACCAAGTTCTGATCGACCCAGATGAAGGTCGATCCGGGAGATGTAGTGCCAATCGTTAGTGAAAATTTGAGTTATGACGGCTTTTACCAAAAAGCTGGTCAACACTTTACCTCCCTGAAAATGTGTGACATCCCACGTCCGTTAATGTCACTCATAAGAGAATGCATTATGTTTCGTGAAGCGCAATAGGTAAACAATATGGAAATTCACGAGACAGATATGAAATAAGCAGCGGAAAATTTCAACTTCATTATTAAAAATAAAACGTTGTCTCAAATAGGTTACATCAAAACCAGTTACACCAAAACCAAGTATCTCAAATTTGTCTCATAAAACAAAATAACAGAGTGCAATAATGTAAAACCATATCCCTCATAGCAAGCCATAGCCGAGTAGAAAGCAAGTCAAAATGGTACATCTCAGAATGTTCAAATACGAGCTGAAAGAGGAAGTCCTAATCACTAAGGAGTGCTACCACTCTGAGGACCTGAGGGGAAATGAATAAGAAGGGAAACAAAAGGGTCGGACATATAGTCTGGCGAGTTCCATTGATTTTCAAATATGCATAAAATAGGAATACCAAGACATGTAAACAAGACTGGATGAGAAAGTACAGTATCATATAAGGTAACAAATAAATAAACTAAACATAATAGCAGGATAGACATGAATAAACGGTGACCGAGTAATGCTTCACATTTGTATCCCTAGAACAGGTTGTGTCTGCAACAATACCAGTAGAACAGGATTAGGTGTTAGCCTAATTACTTAACGGAAACAACAGGATTAAATAGCAAAATTAAACATTAGGATTAGGTGTACCCTAATTACATAACAGGATTATGTGTCACCCTAATTACTTAATAGCAGGATTAGGTGTACCATATTTACTACCTATGCGATCGGCTCCCTAATACGTAAATACCCTATGTCAGCCCCTGCGATAGGGTGTATCACTCCCTAACCCAAAACTTATATAACAAAAACATATTTACTGGTGTTACAACAGCTTAGCTTCCCTAATCGGACTCATGCACGCTCATCTCTCCGGCGGAATGCGCCTGTAACCACCTTCCTCATGTGAACCTCTTACTATCCAGTTCAGTAAATCGTGCCTTGGCCTGTACCTAGTGTGAGGCCCTCTAACAAAATACCAACAGGGAAACTGACCTGCATGGGTTCCAAACAGCAGATTGACACAAGCTAAACCCCCTAAGCTTGTGCCTTTAACTAACTAGGATTTAAGATTCCCTAAAACCCGATACAACAACAGAACGGGGACCTCTTAGCTTATTAATAATCAGGTTTAACGTAGCAGGTTTAGGTTTACTAATAATGGTCGTTGTAATATTACATGATATTATATGTGTACAGCCCTTTCCCAAGACACCTGCCCAGATGTCTGTATATCTACTATAGTGATTCCGTTTATTAGCATATATCTGGTACTTATAATGCTCTAACATGTTATTTACTTAATATCTGTATTAAGTCAAATCTAACATGTTTATACATATGCATACTATTCAATTATGTCCCCAAATTACAACATGTACAGGTTTATGCATATTAGCCATTTTTATCAATTTACAGTAAGTATAAACATGTGCATATTATCACTTTCCCAAATTATAGTCAAACTATAATGACCCGGCTTTTTGCCTGGTTTTCGCTGGTAATTAAACCAACTTAAACCATTCATAAAGACGGATTTTGGGGGTACTTACACATTTGCATAAAATAAAAAGAACTTTTCCATTATCGTTACAATAATATTACCTCAGAGTTACGAAAGATACATCAGCGTACATCAATTACACAGCGGAAGATATGTTAAACTCAGTAGAAGAATATGCATGCTCCAAGATATAATAACTCCAGCTAAACCAGCATCCTGCTCTAACCAACTCCAAGACTAAATTTGCACCAAACTACTAGGCTGCCCGTGCAAATATTATGGGCACTCAGAGTTCAGGTGTGGGAACAATAAACTCCAGGTCAGTCATGGGACTGGTGTGAGAACTCAAAACATTTGTTTTTAGGGTTTATTTTAAAGTTAGGTAATTCATCGGACCACGCCGCTAATGCGGAACGAGTTTACTCCATGTGAATACCAATGCATAGAAATTCTCGATGACTTTTTGAAAAATGAAACTAACATAAGGTCTCGCGGCACACACACAATGCAAACGCACACATGGGCGAGGTTTCTCCTTATGCAGTCAAAAATGCTTGATACACGAAAATCCTCTTTCAATACTATAATATAGTGTGAAAAATCCTTTTGAAAGTAAATGTATCAATCTTAGCCAACATAGGTACCATATACTATACTGACGCATGGTATACAGTCAAAATCGTACGGGCTCGTAGCGGAGACTGGGTTTCCAACAATGACCAGGCAAAGGAACTTCCTTCCGAACCGAATTTTGAACACCTCCAGAGGGATGTCCGAGGATCAACAGTGATGCTCCTCATGCCAACACAAGGCCGAGTTACCCCCACTACCACAAATTCACCATATTACAACGGTGGAAAACAGTTGTAAAAGACTTTTTACAACGGTGGAGCCACCGTCGTATATTAAGAAGTTGTAATAAACTAAAATATTTTACAACAGTTGTGCACAGTTGCGACACCGTTGTAATATGTATATTTTACAACTGTTTTCCACCATTGTAATATGTATATTTTACAAGTGTTTTTCACTGTTGTAGTAAACTTTATTACAACTGTTATGCACCGTTGTTGTTATAATTTTTAAAACTATTTATAACCGTTGTGATATATTTTATTACAACTATTATTTTATAGTTGTAATATATCCACAAATTATATATATATAAATCTATATATATATATATATATTATATGTGTAACAATAAATAGCTAAACAACATAAGAAATAGATGTAAGTTTAAAGGCATCATGATCCATTCATTGATAAAAATCACAACTTTATATCCAGAATACAAATTATAAACCATATACCACATAAAAATGTATAAAATTACAACTTTCCTCCTCATTTGCCTCTGAAAGCCTTTAACCCAAATACAAAGCTCATTTGCCTCTGAAAGCCCCAATTTTATGTGCAACGGCAAATTCCCTGATTTACACATTAAGTATAAATATTATTAATCTTTTTAGTTCTTAAACATATCAAACTAATGTAGACCAAAACTAAAAAAAGTGCCCAGTTTTCAAGAGCTGAAGAATGTAAAAGAAAAGAATAGGAAAGTATATTATTCCCTTTCAAATAAGGATGAGTACCACTCTAATTTGAACTACCAGCAAATGTATCTTGATAGTGAGAGTTTTGAATTTAACAATTGCATTAAATATTAATTTCAAATATTCAAATTAATCCTAAAAAACATTTCTGTGAACACTTCTCAGAATAATTGATATATAAGAAAAAATTCCTAAAAATACTAAAACCTGCATAAGTCCTGTTAAAAACACCCATGATTGATCTGTTAAGAGAAATTTGGTAACATTTATCTCAAAAGGCTACTACGTTTTTATTGTTTTTCATCCTAATTAGCTGTTTGAGAGTAGATAGAAGCAAGGACTAAGGACCATGTATGTTTGAAAAGGAATAAGAACCGAACATAATATATAATAGATTTGCCCCATAGGTTAAAGAAAAATACTAAATTCGTGATATGGTCAAAAACAACAGTAAAATATGTATGTTTTCATTATTATATGGTTGGGTCCGTGAAATGTGTCACCAATTTTACTGTTATGCAGTCTATAGAGAAGGGAATTGCTAGCCTTGTTCATCAAACTCAGTCGAGTCACTGCTTCCCACACCATTATGAATAATAACAATAATTATTATTATATAACAACTAATGACTCCATTTAGAGCTTCTACAGTAAAACAAATACTGGTAATAATTGTACATATACATGAAGATATGCTCAAAATTCACATTACGAAAAGTTAGAATGGCTGACAAGTGTTAATTTAATACACACGAGAAAGGACATCGAATGGCTGCTGATCAGCAAATTTAAAATGAGAAGAAATAGCATTGGCACCTAAACAAAGTTTAATTACCGGTTTTAGATTTGAGTAACGGGTTTTGTGCTCTAACAAATTGTTACTTAATCACGAAACGATCAACCATGGGTTTTAACAGGACCTACACAAGTCATTACAATTTACTCAAGGAAATAATATACTAAACCCAAAGTTTAGACAGCAATGGCATTAGTTGTCAAGGAAAATTCTTATAGAAATTATTTTCTACATATATTTCTTTTGGAAGTCAATGCATGAAGTTCCTATAACTTTAAAAGTAGAGCAAGTTCTTGTTCCTCGTAGAAACCACTTGACTTACGAAGCTGTTTTTTTATAAATTTAAGGGTATCAAATCAGCTCAAGTATAGTCCATCTAATGGAGCGCCACTACAAGATAAAATAAAATTTGCTATGTGAGGTGGGATAAATGTTACATTACTTAGACTCACTCTATCTTAGCTTTCATTTGAAACTCAAGAGTATTCTTTGATGCAATAAATAAAGGAAGCATAACTAATTGTCTTAACTCGTCTCAGTTCAGACGTTTCAATTGTTTTTGTTCTTTATTTGCAACTTAAACAAAGAATTTACCCGTTTTAACCCTACAACTATCAAACTAATACTTGTATACCCAACCGTTGAGCAAGGATGCCGAGGGTGGGTGGAGAGGATAACAAACTTGTTAAAATAAATCAATTCTGCATAAAGCTTCAAAGTTCAAGCTGGAATGAAATATTATGATAAAATCAGTTGTGTTCTATATATGTGAGTATAATATTAATTTTATTTACAATTAAAGGTCACTAAGATTGCTCACTCATAAAGAGGTACAATTATATAAATAACGGACATGTGCATGCAAATAATTGTTGACCAGATTTGTTGATATTCTTGCTTGGTTTTTTAGTCAATTTTTGAAACCTCAAAATTAATGAAGATTAAACTAGATTTGTGCATAGCTCCATGCTAAAATAAAAGGACTAACAAATAAACAACAAAGGATCTAGTAGACTGGGAATTATTAGTATATAAGCCTATATAAAGCAGTTATTGTATCACAGTGCTATTCATGCATAAAAAATGTTTGATGTAACAAAATTATAGTACTTACCATATGTGTATATTTTACTCCTCGTTTACTTTAAGTTGCAACTCCTTTCTTCGCATGCTGACATTAAAAGTTCCAAGAAGCATGCTCTTTCCAACCTTTTTCTTGAACCACTTGGACAGTCTACCATTCTATGTGGCAATCTGTATGCAAACATGACAGTCAACCATTCTTAGTTAAAGCCTCAAAGCATTTTATGTGATTTTAAATCTCATATGTTAAATGTAAAAGAAAATCTCGTCCTACATGTTTTTCATTTCTTTTCTTTTACTTGTATTGAAAAAACATGTTACACACACACACACACACACACACACACACATATATATATATATATATAAAATACATATTGCTATCACTTCAAACGAAAAGTAAAAAAAATTGGAATATATACATATATAAAACTAGAAAAAATATGGCTACCTTAATCAATTGTTGATTCTGCTACAGCTTATCAATTTCCCTAAATATTAATACGATAATAAAATTTCATAATTAATCTCACACATGTGTATGTATCATACAACAATTTCATATGGAAACTACATACCTCTTCTCCCGCTTTATTTTCTTCACTTCGCAACGTGATAATATTGGACCTTCTTGCTTTCTCCATTTCCTGCAATATATCTCCTCACTCATAAACTCATCTATTTTATTTTATTTATTTCTTAACATGTAAACAAATGAATCGCATATGATGTTAGCGATAAGCAGATGATTCATTTTTTACTCTTGCCTACAGAACACCCGGCTGATTCACTTGATCTGTTAAGACAAAGACATTTTGTCCACCGTTGGGAATAATGTTGGGAGTGATTAGATAATATGTTAGTCCCACCTTCTTCTTCCTCGTTTTTGGTGAGTTCTAAAGTTTTGTTTCAATTAATTTTACTTTTTTATGCTTGCTTTACCTTTTTCGTGTCTTAACACTACATATGTAATCTGAACAGTATTAAAAAGTGGAGAACAATAGTAAATTAATAACTGCACTAATTTGATGTAATATATTCAATTCACTAGTAGTTTGCACAAAAAGGGGCAGATACCTCCTACCATTTTGTTGTAGAATTGTGTATACAGAGTGTACAACTATTTTATTTTTATATATGGTTCACTTGGTTTCAAGAAAACAAGTCATAAACACAACGAACAGAAAAAGGATAATGTAAAGTAAAGGCATAATGAACTTCACACATTTAGATTTTAAACCCGGTTCATAATCCACAAGGGGGAAGCGGGCACTACCCTACTATGCATCTCATAAACACCTATCACTAGAATTCCAAAACTCAGCATCGTCAAAAGTGCCCCAACAAAAACCAACTAAACCTAGCTACAAACAATCAAGTGAATCCGTTTTCTGTCTGTGACTGAACTTAGCTATAAAGATAAAAATATTATATATACATTTAAGAACACATAACCATTTAAGAATAAAAGTTTTCACCTGATTAGTCGAAGTTTGGGGTTCTTCACTTTCGTGGATAGCCTAATTAGAGTTATGCCGTATTTGAGTCACCACGACAGCCCAGTCATCATTGCGGTCGACATGCCACCACCATCGAAGTCAACAGTCGCGTTAATCATGTACCATGACTGGACAAGCTGCTTCTTTTGCAATCACGAATCTAAATCATGTATGCAAGATGTGAGAAACTAAGTGATTTCAAGAAACCCTAAGCTGAATTGGGAGGCGAACCACTAAAATGGGATTTCGCTAAACCCTAGGACGAATGAGGAAGTAGTGAGATGTTTCAATCGAAGAAAATAAGGCATAAAAAATTAAATCGTGAGCCCGCCGAAAAATTCATTCACCGCCCTTTTTTTCTTTTCCAACTTTAACCGTCAAGAAAGAAAGGTTAGGACCGATAAAATAAAAAAAGTTGTAGAAAATCTTTATTACAACTTATATTTTATAACAGCTGTAATTATACAGTTGTAATATGGTCCTTTTGTTGTAGTGCCCTTAACTGGGTAACTTAGAGTATGCCTGAGTATGTCATCTCCCGGTCGTTACCGAACTTTACGAGCGCGCACCAACAACAACCACAAAAGTAGATGCTTTTACCACATAGGTTAATACATGGGCTCCATACCATAGTACACCTTTTATCTAGAAGGAGACAACACCCTATAACTCTGCTGCATTTCTTCCTATTTTGGCCATTTACCGGGGTGCGAGGCTTGCTGAGGTCCCGATATACACAAAGCTACACTTAAATAAGCCATGCTTTGATCATCCATAGCTCATCACTTAACTTAAGTATGCCACATTGTTCATTTACAATGCATCACTGATTTCTCTCGATATATAACCTCTAAGCTCATACGTCTTAGAGAAGGGTGTTAAGCAAGAGAATAAATTCTCCGCCACCAAACAGATATATATTTAACAGAGATCAGTGCTATGCAGTCAATTACAATGTTAGGCACACAATCCATACAAGTCCATTCTGGGTCTGAACGAAACCACAAATCCGGAATTCCTTCACATATTTTTGGGCTTCTTTCCACTTAGCTGATATAAAATCCATCTGCAAATGGGAGCTACCCATTTGTCACTAAGTCTTCCTTACCATATGAAGGGTCCCGGTCTTCAGTACTATCTTTAATGTCTTCAATTGCTCCACAATGTCGTATTATTACTTGGAATGGTTTTCGGACATACATCTGATCCCGGTCTTCCCTAATAATAAGCGTAATTTTTTTTAAAAAATACAATTACGGAACACACAGGATTTCAACTAAATCTCCTTCCATCTTGGATTTTGTTAAATTAAGATTCTTTAAATCCATTCTCAAATTATAACAAAATCCATATTTAACCTTTCTCTTTTACAACACATCCCTTAAATCTAAGATAATTTAGCCTCAAAGCCTTAATTAATTTTCCATTTGATGACTCGTTATCAAAACCTAGTTTCCTTTGAAAATCCTTTAATCCATATTTCAACCATAGTTTCCAACTAAATCGATTTTTCGACATTCAATTCCTTAATCTTAACTAAAAGATTATACTTGGTTCCAAATTTCTTATTTTTAATTTTCTCAAATCAAAGATTTGACTAAATCCCAATTTACGATATGAATCCACAACTCAATCTCATTGGGTTTCAAGAATGATATGGTTGAAGATATGATTCACGAAAAATCCCAAATCAATTGATATTTAACATAAGTTACACAGAAATTGTATCTACTTATATTCGATATCAATTCTCATAATCAACGAATACTTTAAGTGGAATAACGATATAATAATAATAATATCTTCCAAATTCCTCAAGTGGAATACGTTTACACCAAAGAATTTCATATCAAATATCCGAAGATTATTTCTATCCAACTTATCCCAATCAAATTGGGAAACCCATATCTTACCTAAAAGATTTATCCAACTCTTTGACGTTAAATCTAGATAGGAATACAATCAACTTATACTTAATATTAATCTCGATATCCAACTCACACTATAAACGGAATAATGGTGAACTATCTTTTAAATTGCTCAAATAGTAAGAGTCGTCATCTACCGAATTAATATTAAACATCCGAAGATTTTTATCTACAACCATATCCAATTATTTAAAATTGGAAAACCCATTTCAATGTTAAATAAATCAATTTAAATTCAATCTAAAATATTTCCAATACTTTTAAACCTTTGAAAACATTCCACAAATCATTACATATAGTTCGGAAGATATATTACGGGTTTAAACTTCAAAATAGATTGTTTTCGAAGAAAGCATTACAATAGCGTTTCAGAAGTGTTACGAAAGCGTTACAAAACAATTATCTTAACTATTTTGACCAAAATATCGTTTATCTTAGCCAAAACTTAAACTTTACAATTCAAAACACCTTTACATAGTTTGTAATGATTTTACAAATTTTTTCCATATTTCTAAAACATTTAAAAATAGCTGTTTATAGTTATGGTCAACAATTGTTCTTACATCGACCTTTTCCAAAACGGTTTCAAACAAAACTTGAAAATTATAAATCAAATTTAAAATCTGCTTTCACTCATTTGATAGTTCTTGTTAATGGAAATCAAACGTTTTTCATTTTATGGAAATCCGACTAAGATGGCAAAAGTTATAAGAGTTTAAAGTTTGCATCTAAAATATGTAAATTGCCATTATGCGACAAGCTCTATTTTGATCATATTAACCATTATTCTACGATACTTCAAAATATCTTAGAAAACCATTATACCCTTATATGACCCTTTTAAAATCATTCAAATTTACTTTGCAAATTATTTTGGATCTAAAATTCAACTTTTATTTTTTTACTTAATAAATCAAATTCGAATTCGTTTCTAAATTCAAATAATTTCAAATTAACCATTCCATTCGTCAGATCAGTTAGGGATAGCCAGGGAGAGCAGGAAACTATATTTTCCAAACCCAAGCCTAGACACTATCCTCTCTGTCATCCTAGAATATTCCGGTTTTTCTTTATTCATTTAAAGAACTTTATCCACATATATGAATTCATACGTATGGTCTTTCCCAATTATTAACCTTCAATTTCAATAATAATATTGTTTCTAATTACGAAGGAGATTTGTCGATCACCAATGTGATACCATAATTGTCGTGTCATAGTGTGTGCAAAACAACATCAATAACCATTATAAACATCCATAGCAACCATCATTAACATGATTAAATAAATCATAATTGTGCACAAGCGTTATAACACTAACGCTTAGTAGTGTGTGTGTTCTAAACTACGCATCCATCACAACAAACATCAATCATCATTAACCACTAATAATTCATCACTATATTTAAATTAGTCTAACTACTAATTAAATATATAAATCTTGGTTAAAGAGTTCTCACCAAACAGCTTTCTCGAATTTCCTAGTAGGCGATCCTAGCTAAGTGGACAGTCAGACAGTATTTCCGTGCAACGTCTTCTTCACCAATATATATATATATATATATATATATATATATATATATATATATATATATACACACACTAATCTCTCTCTCTCTCTATCATAAGAGGAGAAGGAGGATAACGAATTTTGGCAAGGTGGTGGTGGAAAAGAGGAAGACATATGCCATGGAAACCATGGCCATAAGCTTTAAGAAGAAGATGAAAAGAAGAAAATGGAGTGGAATGGTAAAAAATGGAGGAAAGGCCTCCTTATATAGGAATGGAGGTTAAGGAGGTAATGACACATAAGGAGGCAAGTGTAAAACATGCATGAAAGGAGGCATGCAAAAAAACAAGTGTCCTTACACTTGTCTTAAGGAGGGAAAGTGATCTTTTGGTAGCATTTCTTTTAAAATGCTATGAAAACTAAAGACAACACTTAGTTCTAACGCTACTAATTCATGTTATGGTTTGACAAATCCGATCAAACGACAAATAGTATCAATAAATCCAAACTTATTAATAATCATTCTTATTTATAATTCAAGTAAAATCTATCATATAACTTATCAAAATTATTAAATATTCTAAACCATATATATTTATGTCAAATTCAAATTTAAATTCAAATTAAGTAATAAAAATTCCAATTTTAAATTGGTTAAAAATTCTGGATCGTTACACAAACAGTCCTCAATTTTATGTTATTTTTAATTATCCTATTTTTTTTCTATACGCAAACTTTAATAGGATAAGGGCTTAAGCTTCTAAAGGCCAAGGCTTAGCATAAACAAAAAGGAAAAACCAGAGAAAGGAGAATAGAATCAAATCACATAGGCATATAAGCAAGACTGGAAATAAACTAAAACAGTAAAAATACGGAAACGGAAGATAGATACACATAACTGATTAATAATCCAACAGTGAAGGCATGTACTTTACGTATAACAATGACATAGGTGATTAACAGTGAATGAACATGCATATCAATTATCTTATGAACACTGTATGTCCTAAACCCAGTTTTATCTAACTATCATGATATAGTCTAGGTATCATATCTGAAAATGAGAGGGGACTAACAGTGGGTCTCGGTGAAGAAGAGATTAAATATCTTTTATATATATATATATATATATATATATGTCATTGTACAAAAGTCCACTGTATCCCTTTTGTTGTGTATGTAAATCTTGAATGTTATCTCTATAGATCTAGGCTTCAGCAGTAATCCACATTATATATATTTTTATTTCAGAATAGATTCAGCGAGGCAGAAGGTATGAAGAAATTGTGTGTATTGGAATAGGAGAAAGCCACCTATTTATAGATTCACAGAGTCAACCCCAGCCTTTAGATTCTAGGGTTTTTATCTAAACTGTACATGTAGCGCCGAGTCAGCAACAAATCTAGTCAGAAAAATACTCCGAACACAAAAATCAGAACCTACCCAGATCGTTGTTGGGTCGACACACCGACCTATTGGGTCGACCCAAGTCGAACGTGGGTCATCCTACAACCGTCTGGAATCACGCTTCATCTTGTTATTTATATTTTGAATATTTTTGAATTATATTTATATATAAGACCCTTATATGTATACAAATTTCTAATGCCCATAAGTTCTTCATACGTTATCCGTTTTACGCAAACTTGGGGTTTATCTGAACCATAATTTCGAGATGAACGCAACGATAATGTCGATTCAACTTTTTTAATTAAGTAATTATCATTTTATTATCTTTAAAATATGGTTATAGTGTATTAAATTTTGGGGTGTTACATTCTCCCCTACTATTTCATCCCAAAAATCTCCAAGTTATGAAGAAAGTTACTATCCTGACAAACATATACTCATCCATCATCCACATCCATCCATTGTCCTTAAGAATATCTAATGCTTTTATGAACATATGCAAAAGTGTTGTGTGTATGTATCCATACACTAATGCGAAAATCAGGCAATCTACTAATTCAGTTGACCTCCTTAATGCAATATATGTTTGTACCATGAATCCAAAATGTATGCAAATAATCCTAATATACATATAAAACTTTATATGTGTGCACAATCATTCACCAAAATGCAACATCCATATGATGATTCACCCATTTCCATCCATAGAAAATTAAAATACACACATATCCATATGCAATATGTAAGTGCTTGAGCCGATCTAGTGTCTAGTGTGTTTGTATATGCATCCATAAGAAACCACTATCACACACTTACATCCACTTGGAACCATCAACCATAACATGTTTCAAATACATGTTTCCAACCATTGGTTCTACCTAAGGATCGAAGGTTCGAATGATAGGATAAACATACTTGAATGATAGAAGAAAATGCAAAGTAAAAGGCTTGGAATAGAAGTCAAGAACGTACTTTCAAAAAGAAAAGGACAAGAGGCGCGAATCCTATCTTCGGGTTCCCATGTCGCATCTTCGTGATCTTTTCCCCATTGTACTTTTACCAGTCTGATTTACTTGTTACGTAGCTTCTTGATTTCTGATCCAAGGACATAAGTATGAACTCTTCTCACCGATGCTTCTTTCTCAACTTCCACGCCTTCAAGTGTTATCGGCTCCACTATCTCTACCGTATCATGTAGACATTTCCTCAACTAGGAAACGTGAAACACATCGTGTATGCCTGCCAGTCTATCTGGTAGCTTAATCGTATAAGCCATCTGATCTATCCTCTCCATTATAAGGAGTGACCCTACAAATCTTGGCACCAACTTCCATATCGAGAGAAAACGAAACACATTCCTTAGCGGTGATACTTTAATAAAGACCATATCCCCCACTTCATATTGCAGATCAGTCCTCCTTTTGTTGGCATAGAATTATGTCCATGTCTCGAGTCATCTCGGGTCTAAGTAGAAATCTCTCCGTAGATTCCCACCAATAAGTCAGTGATCTACAAGGTCGTCCATGTAGAGCTTTGAAGGATGCTATGCCTATGCTAGATTGGTAACTGTTGTTGTAGGTGAACTCAACCAATGGGAGATGCTCCTCCCAAGTCTAGGATACACAATCGTAGAAGATCCTCAAGAACTCTATTCACCCTCTCAGTCTATCTGTCTTTCTAAGAGTGGTATGATGTGCTCAAATTGTAGTTGTGTACCTAACGCCTCTTATAATCTCTTCCAAAACTCATTAGTAAAGATAGGGTCGCGGTCGCTTACTATACTAGAAGGTACCCCATGTAGTCGGACTATCTCTCGAAGATATACTGATGCCATCGAAGTTGTCGTCCTCTTACTCATAACAGGAATAAAATGAGCGGTCTTCCTTAGTCTGTCTACTATCACCCAAATGCTCATATTGCCCTTTCTCGATCGGGGTAATCCATCGATGAAATCCATAGAGCAACTCTTCCACTTCCATTGTGGGACATCTAGGGGCTGAAGCAATCCATTAGGTTTCCTTTATCGGCCTTTATGCATTGGCAAGTCAAGCATCAAGTTACAAATTCCGCCACATCCTTCTTCATGCCAGTCCAAAAGAAAACTCTCTTCATATCTCGATACATTTTATCGCCGTTTGGATGGATAGTCATCTGCGAATGATGAGCTTCCTTAAGAACTACCTTTAGCAATTCCCCAATCCTAGGGGCACATAGCCTTTCATCTCCTCTTAGCCACCATTTCTTGTCCATAATGTATCTAGCTAGGTGACTAGAAGTCTCTTCTCTACCAAACTTGTCCAAGATGTCTGCTAATTGTGGGTCCTCCTGCTGCATAGTTCCAGTACGATCCTATAGAGTAAGTCGCACCTCCAATGATGCTAACATTCCCAATGTGAAATCCATAGATGGCTTAAAATCAAAGATCGAGATGTACTCCAGGTTCTGTCTTTCTATGAATAGAGGACTCAAAGTCATCCTCTGCCTACTTAATATGTCCGCCACTGCATTACCCATGCCTGGGGTATAAGCTATATCAAATTCGTAGGATGCCAGGAACTCCATCCACCGTTGCTGCCTTAGGCTGAGATCCTTTTGTGAGAACAAGTATTTGAGCGACTTATGATCTGTGTATAGATCAAATATTTCTCCAAGTAGATAATGTCACTAAGACTTAAATGCAAACACTATTGCATCCAACTTTAGATCATGGGTAGGGTAGTACTTCTCATGAACCCTCAACTATTTACTACTATAGAATACCACTCTTCCTTCTAGTTTCAGAATAACACCCACCCATGTTCCACAAGCATCTGTGTAAACCATGAACATCTTGCCTCCATCTGGGACAGTCAGAACTGGGCTATTGTCAGTGTAAGAGCCCTCTTCAATCTCTGAAAGGTATCCTCGCAATTAATGCTCCACGAAAAAGCCAAGTTCTTCTTCGCAAATTGGGTAAGCGGAGCTGATACCCTTGCAAAGTCCTTGATAAACTTCCTGTAATAGCCTTCCAACCCTAGAAAACTTCTCACCTCCATTGTATTCTTTGGAGCCATCCAATCTAAAACTGCGACGACTTTAGGAGGGTCCACTGCTATCTCGTTCGTGGAGACCACATGCCATAGGAACCTTACTTCCTTCCTCCAAAAGTGAAACTTAGAAGAAAAAAACTCCTTGAACTGATGTAATCTGAGAATGTGTAGTACATGTCCTAAGTGTTGGGCATGCTCCTCCTCATTCTTTGAGAAGATCAGAAAGTTATCCACAAAGACCATTACAAACTTGTTCAGAAACTTCCTAAACACCCTACTCATCAATTACACAAAATAGGTAGGTGCATTGGTTATCCCAAAAGGTATAACCAACCACTCAAAGAAACCATCTGGAGTTCTAAATGTAGTCTTATCAATGCTGTCCTCTGCCACCCTTAGCTGAAGAAATCTGTGGCCAAATCCATCTATGAGAAAACTGATGCGCCTACTACCTGATCAAACAGGTCGTCAATTCTTAGTAGCGGGTGCCTATTCTTCTTGGTGAACTTATTTAGCTTCCTATAATCTACGCATAGTTGAAGTTTGCCGTCGGCCTTAGCTGCAAAGAAAACTTGAGCCCCTCACTCTGATACGCTTCGTGTAATAAAACCTTTCTCGAATAGCTCCCCTACTTGCGTGCTAAGCTCCCTCCTCTCTCTAGGAGCCATGTGGAGGACTGGTAGAGCAACTGACTTCGCAATCTCTACCAAGTAAATCCAGAAGTCTATCTCACGCCTTGGATGTAATCCCTTAGCTTACCAAACTCATCCGGGTAATCTCTGACTATGGGTATAGATTGCAAATCATCAACAGAAGTATCAAGCGATTCTAGAAAACTGAGCATCACCGACCCCCGTGGGTCTCAGGAAATTTTGAAAGTCCTATCATGACAAGTAAGAAGTCTAATCACTCTCTTTTCACAATCAAGATGACACCATACATGGTTAGCCAATCCATGCCTAGAATCAAACTATACCCCCAAAAAGCCCAGCACGTACGCGTTGCATTCAAACTCGACGCCCAAGATAGAAAATCTCAAACCCCTACATATTATGGATAAATGAACCAAATCTTCTATGGGGTTCGAGACCACACTACATGATCAGAGACTATACTAGTATTAAGGTGCAGACTATCTACTAAAGAACTGGATATAAACGAATGTGAAGCTCCAAAATCAAACATGATTCTAATAGGATAGTCAAAAACGGAAATCAAACCTTCAACTGTGACTTTCCTACCTCGATTTGGTGCGCTAGCCTCAAAAGCATGCACTTTTCCAGAAGTTGTTGCCCCTTGTACTAGCTTGCTAGGGTATTGCTTAGTGAAGTGCCCCAATTGTCCACAATTAAAGCAAGTTTTCTTCGCCTTCCTGTGGTCTTTCAAAAAATGACCCATAACTCTGCAACTATGACACTTTATATCTTTCTTGACATGAGCCTTGTTAGGCTTTCCTCCTTTCTTTTGCTTTCCTTTCCAGAGCCACCATTTCTATTTCTTGCCCTTAGCCTATGTCTCCTCGGTCTTACTATCTTTCTTCTCATCCTTGCCATCTTATTGCATAAGAGCCATATAAACTAGCCTCTCAAATGTCGCCCTCATCGGTATATGAGATAATGCAAGTCCTTGGAGAGGTTCATTCAATACTCTCGCAATTCCAAGAGCCTTCTTATGGGGTGTATTCACCAAGTCCAGACCAAATCTCGCTAGCTGATTGAACTTATTTACGTAATCTTTAATAGACGCGTCCCCTTGTTTCAAAGCCAAGAATCATTTCATCTGTAATCCCTCTTCCGCCTGAGATAAAAATTTCATCTCGAATCTCTATCTGAAATCCTCCCAAGTAGAAACTGGTTGTCCTGCTTGCATTACTTCTCACCAGTAAGAAGCTTCGTTCTTTAGTTGCTGTGAGGCCAACTGTATCTTCCTTCTATCATCATGCTCAAAACGCCCAAACACGTTTTCTGTTTCTCTTAGCCAATTCTGTGCTTCAACAAAGCTCTCGGTACCATGTAATGGTTTTCCTCCCATAGCGCAGAAGACTTTACATAAATTAGAAAAGTTATCTACTTGTGGAGGTGGAGCTGCAGCGGCTCCAGCTGGGGGTGGGGCTTCTCCTCCAGCAGGTGCCGTAGCCTCAAGATACCTACAGAACCATGTCGGTAATGGAATGCCCTCAGGAAGATTGGGTGCCTCAAACATGTTGAAAAGAGAAGAAACAAAAGGTTCAACAGGAGATCGAGAGAACATTAAATATAGCTTGAGGGGATATGTTTTTCCAAAACATATTTTTATTTGAAAATACTTTAATTTTGAAAATAATTTTGAAAATGTTTTCTCTGATCTTGTAACCTTTAGCTCTAATACCAAATATGACACCCTACGTCCGTTAATGTCACTCATAAAAGAATGCATTAAGTTTCGTGAAGAGCAATAGGTAAACAGTACGAAAATTCACAAGATAGATATAAAATAAGCAGCGGAAAATTTCAACTTCATTGTTAAATATAAAACGTAGTCTCAAATCGGTTACATCAAAACCAGTTACATTAAAATCAAATATCTCAAATCTGTCTAATAAAACAAAATAACATAGTGCAATAATGTAAAACTATATCCTGCATAGCAAGCAATAGCAGAGCAGAAAGCAAGTCAAAACGATACATCTCAGAAAATCTAGATCTGACCTGAAAGAGAAAGTCCTAATCACTGAGGAGTGCTACCACTCTGAGGACCGGGGGTAGGGAAAGGAAGAAAGAAGCGAAACAAAAGGGTCAGACATAAAGTCTGGCGAGTTCCAGTGATTTTCAAATATGCATAAAATAGGAATACTAAGACAGGTAAACAAGACTGGATGAGAACGTACAATATCATATAAGGTAGTTTTACATTTATATCCCTAAAACAGGTTGTGTTTTCACCAATATTAGTATAATAGGATTAGGTGTTAACCTAATTACTTATCAGAAACAGTAGGATTAATCAATAGAATTAAATAGCAGGATTAGGTGTACCCTAATTACATAATAGTATTAGGTGTCACCCTAATTACATAGCAACAGGATTAGGTGCACCTTATTTACTACCCATGGGATCGGCTCCCTAATACGTAAATACCCTGTGTCAGCCCCGACAGTAGGGAGTATCACTCCCTAACCCAACAACTTACATAACATAGACCTATTTACTGATGTTACATTGACTTAATTTCCCTAATTAGACTCATGCACACTCGTGACTCTGCCGGAATGCGCCCGTACCCACCTTCCCCACGTGAACCTCTTACTATCCAGTTCAGTAAAGCATGCCCTGACCCCTACCTAATGCGAGGACCTCTAATAAAATACCAACAGGGATATTAAATGATTTGGGTTTGAAACAGTAGATTGACACAAGCCAAATCCCTAAGCTTGTATCCCCAAGTAACTAGGATTTAAGAGCCCCTAAAACCCGATAGAACAGAAAAATGAGGGACCTATTATCTTATCAATAATCAGGTTTAGGTTTACTAATAATGGTGGTTGTAATATTACATGATATTATATATGTACATCCCTTCCCCAAGACACCTGCCTAGATGTATGTATAACCACTACAGTGATTCAGTTTATTAGCCTACATCTGGTACTTATAATATTCTGACATGTCATTTACTTAATGTCTTTATTAATTCAAATCTAACATGTTTATACATATGAATGTTATTCAATTATGTCCCAAATTACAACACGTATAGGTTTATGCATATTATCCATTTTTATCAATTTACAGCAAGTATAAACATGTGCATATTATCACTTTCCCAAATTATAGTCAAACAATCCTCAATTTAACAATACACACTAATTTCCATTTTTTATGTCATTTCTAATTATCCCAATTTTTTCTATACGCAAACTTTAATCGGACAAGGCCTAGGCATCTAAAGGCCTAGGCTTAGCGTAAACAAAAAGGAAAAAACAAAGAAAGGAGAATAGAATCAAATCACATAAGCATATAAGCAATACTAGAAATAAACTAAAATAATAGAAATAGGGAAAGGAAGATAGATACGCATAACTGATTAGTTATCCAATAGTGAAGGCAAGTATTTTACTTATAACAACGACATAGGTGATTAAAAGTGAACAAATAGACATATCAATTATCTTATAAACAATGTATATCCTAACCCAGTTTCATATAACTATCATTATATAGTCTAGGTATCACATCTGAAAATGACAGGGAACTCACAGCGGGTCTTGGTGAAGAAGTGATTAAATCTCTTATATATATGTGTGCCATTGTAGAAAAGTCCACTTCTATTCCTTTTGTTATGTACGTAAATCTTGAATGTTATCTCTATAGATCTAGGCTTTAACAACATTCCTTCATTATATATATATTTGTTAGGGAATGCGGAATACAAATCTTGAGGTAAAACAAACACTAGGAGGGGGGTGAATAATGTTTTATAAGAATTTATGAAAATCTTAAACTTATATGATCTACTATATGAATCACACACAACAGAGATGATCACAGTCACAGAATCAAACGCAAACACAAAAAAATAAATAAATATAAAATGCAAAAAAGGAAAGAACGCACCGGATTTTATACTAGTTCGGATTACTCCTACGTCCAGTCCCATGCAGCGCTGGATTGCGCAGAATTTTATTAATATCACTATCCAAATACAATCCCCTTAATTTCACGGCTATAAAGTTAACACCGCTCCAAACACCCTTGATTTCACGGCTACAAGGTTACCACCGCTCCCTTTCCTTGATTTCAGGGCCACAAGGAACACACCCTTTCCCAAACATTTTCCAAAAACTACAACAGCCCTATAACTCTTCAATAGCACTTCAATTTCGAGAGTAATGAGTTGAGAGTGAGAAAAGAAGAAGTTTTATATAACTAGAGTAGAAATCGGCGAAGTAGAAGTGTAGAAATCAATAAAATATGAAATATTAATGGTGGGATGAAGAGGGGCGAAGATGGAGAAGAAGAATTATGAAAAAAAAATCGAGATCGGCCCCTATTTACAAGATTTGAAAAGTTACAACGTTTCTGGAACGTTACAAATAGTGAAAAGACACTTCCTTTAAAAATTGAAATTCTAACAGTTGTATGTCGACATAGTCTTATACGTATGTCGACATATGTGCCTTATTTTTTATTTTCAAAACTATTTTTCAAGTATTTAAACATATATATTATTCTGTAAATTCTTGAAATAAAACTTAGTGATATAAATGAATATTCTAAAGTGTAAAATCATATGAATCGTAATAATATATTGTATAAAAATATTTATAAAATTATAATGTTTAAAACTATATAATATTTATCTATAAAACTATAAAACTATATAAATTTATATAAACATATATTAAACTTAAAACTTATATTTGAAATCATAAGTAAGATAGAAAAACAATTTGAAATTAGTACTTTGAATTCTGAAAAATGGAGTTTGAAAAAACAAAATTTGAATTTGAACCTGGAGTGCTATTCAGAGTCATACATATAAACTCGACTCTATTACTATATTTTTCTTGAACTCCTGAACTCTTTATGTCTTGATAACTTGATTACTCATGACTTCGGAATCTCCTCTGAAATTCTGTATCTCTTGAAACATTAAAATTGTACAGTCATCAGTATTTAAATCATGTATACAAATCTTGCATATATATATTCTAGATAGAAATGTTAGTATATATTTTATAATCAATTAATAATGATAATTGATATAAGGTTTTTGTCATCAAAACTCTTTTACCTTACATAAACATGGAACGTATTTTTAACTTACGATAACCAAAACACTTTTTGTACAAAAATCCAGTGATATTATAATAATGTCTATCAATCCATAAATAAGTGGGAATATAGCCGGAAAGCTTCCATCTACTTTTTAACATAGTTGATATACATATAAAAACATAAGGCTCGTATTGGAGACTGGATTTCGAAAATGATAAGGTATGGGACCACCTCTCGATCAGTGTTCTCTACAGAGGAAACACAAGGGTTCAACAAGAATATCTTGCTATCCAGCCACACATGACTGGCTATTCATTCAACTTGAGTGTACTGAATATATTGTCACCCACGGTTTGGATCAGCAACCGTTGCTCGTAAGCATATGGAAGCGACAGATGAAGAAACAAATGAATTTTCTCTAAATGGTAACAAGACATCCTAATGGGAATGACTCACATAGCCATGTTGCTTGCCTGATTTATGTCATTTTGTGGTTGATGAGGCTTGAGGTCACG
This sequence comes from Allium sativum, assembly GCA_030737875.1. Lineage (NCBI taxonomy): Eukaryota > Viridiplantae > Streptophyta > Magnoliopsida > Asparagales > Amaryllidaceae > Allium > Allium sativum. The sequence continues at coordinate 4,691,924 of CM060926.1, read as the reverse complement.
ATTATCTTTTAGAGAAAATCACATTTACTTTGAATGCTATATTGTTAGATCCAATGAATCACTAATTGACATCTACAAACATACTTCAGGTGTTAAGCTAAAAGAAGTTCCCTTCTCTGCCACCAAACTTTGGTATATTTATAAAAATCAACGTGCGTGGCTATTAGGAAATATCCTATCGGACATTCATCCATAAAATTCATCTAGGAACAAGATGAATCATAGGCACTCTCCAATTGCATCCTTTATACGAATCACCCCAAGGATTAGTAGCGAGTGGTCCTTGCAATCCGTAGATTTCAACGATGACAAAATCATAGTCTATCTCTATGAGCTAACCATAAATTATAACTTGTTCTTCCATTTTATAAAGATCTACAGTCTTTATTCTTCCATCTTTATAAGTATCCCTGCAAGTTAGTTTCGAACGTAAATTTGAATCGAAGTGGTTTTGGATTCAGTTCCCATCCTGGTCTCTTCGAACTAACACACCAACAGTCAATAGGATATTTGAAACGACCCGAACTCACCCGTAAGGGAAAGACTGGATTGAGTTGAGAACACAACAAATCAGAACATGAGCGACATAACATTTCATTGCTATTACAACAATTACATCAGAGTATAAGAATATAACAGATTACGAATAAATAATATACATCAGAAAAATATCAGAGATTAAAATAATTTATATGGCAACGAAAAAATAATACATAACACAACTGAAAGAAATACACGGATATAAAGCTTTCCGAATATAGTTCCAGCTGTAAATCCAGGATCCTGAAAAATAGAAATATGCAAAACCAAAACTGCTAGCTGCCCATGTGGAGAATAGGGGCACCCATAGTTTAGGTTAAAACAATAAACTCCAGGTCAGTCATGGGACTGGTGTGAGAACTAAAACAGTTATTTAAAACTTTACTTTAGAAATAAAGTAAATTAAGGGACCACGCCGTATGACACGGAACGGGGTTTTCTCCCAAGAATGGCAGTGCATAAAACGGTTTATAAACAACACAATGCTTTTCGAAAAATGAAGCAATTATAAGACTTGTGTCCCATCACATAATGCAGCGGAAGCCGGAGGATAGAATTTTCCCTTATAATAACCAAACATGCTTGGTACGTTTAAAACAAATCATTTTGATATTACTATAAGTGTATAGTGTCAAAAATCACTTCAAATATAAATGTATAAATCATAAACGACATGGGTACCATATATCATGTTGCCATACTAGTTCTACAACTAAAACTGAAATGTCACGTATTGGAAATTGGATTTCCATCATGAGTCGAGGCCACGGATGGCTCCTCACCGATTCGAGACACTCTAGAAAATACCTCAGGATCCCCCGCAATGAACCCTTGGATGCTTCAGGGCCCACGTTTGAGGATTAGTTATTCCTGAACACACATTTCCCGGTCCTATCGGACCTATCCATCAACCCCATAGTGACCGATATATCAGAGGTGCCTCGCAATCCATCATCCACATAGGTAAAAAAATATAAATGTCTGGGCTCCATACCATGATACCACCCATAGCTAGAAAGAAACGTCATGCACTCCCTGTAGTTCGATCCCCTTTTTAACTCATACCGAGGTGTAAGGCTCGCGAATTAACGCTATACACAAAGCAATGCTATTTAAAGCCGTGCTTTGATCATCAACCACAAGACTCTGCTTTTCAACAAAAGCCTTGATCATTTTCATCTCAGCATGCCACACTGACAATTCATGCCATGCGACTGATGTCTATCAATATATAACCTCTAAGCTCGTATGTCTCAGAGAAAGGTGTTAAGAAAGAGAATAAATTCTCCACTACCAAACAGATATATATTTAATAGAAATCAATCAAAACAGAATAAAATCTAATGTCAGACACACATCCATTTACTAGTTTGTTCTGGGTCAGAATGAAACTGGAGGCACCTTATTCCTTGTCCCATATGTCCAATACAATAGAGAGGTCCTCGCATATCCGATCGATCTCCTAGTACGTCTGGACGATCACCACTTATTACCTCGTCTTGGGTGTACAGCCCAATCAAGACACCAGTAATCATCCAAACGATGTGAAGACCTCCGGTCTTCAACCACCTTCTTCATCGTCAACTTATCGTTGAATTAATTATTCAGAATGGGTATAAACTCAGCCTTTCCAAATAATTCACGTATCTTATAATCGATGCTATAAAAACACAACATACGCCTCATTCCAATCCAGAATATTCTTTTATTCAAATATTCTTTTCACAATTTAAACCAATTTAGATTTTCCAAACTAGTCTGGATTAACGCACCTTACCAAAGTAATCATTTGTTTTATTTCCCAATCCAAACCTATTCATCCTATGGAGCAAAACTAATAATACTCCATATCTAACACCACGGTGTTATCGGTAAAATTAATTACTATTTCATGTTCAAATCTAATTAAAGATTTAACTATCGACTGGATTAAAACTGGTGGTACTCCATTCTCGATCACTTCCCAAAATGGATAATTTTAAATTGTCATATTCTCATTTCAATCTAATTAAAGATTCATTAAAACTACGCTTAGTTTTAATCTTTCAAAAATCATTATTTAACTTTGGAAACACTAACATTCCACATCGACAATCTACATCGTACCACTGATTTCCACCAATATATAATCTCTAAGCTCATACGTCTCAGAGAAGGGTGTTAAGCAAGAGAATAAATTCTCTTCCACCAAACAGATATATATTTAATAGAGACCAGCAATATAGTTCAAAATACAATGTTAGACATGTAATCCTGTCTTTAGCTGGGTTAAAGAACCAATGTCATTTAAAACACAATTCACGATAAACCCAAAATCACATAGCATTAATTATGGAATCTTCACGGAAAACAGATCAATATATAACCGATATCAATTTCCATATCCGACTAATAATATAAATGGAATAACGACAAAGCCTTTTAAAGTCCATATATATTAATAGTCTTCCTCCACAGAAGCGCACTTCGGTTATTAACAAGTCGAATTCCATTCCATTCCAATTTATTTTATTAATTTTGAAAATTTTAGTTTGGAAAATTCCACTAAATCTTAATAAAAGATTTATATATTTCAAATTACATTTCACGGTTAATCGGGTTAAAGAACAAGTGTTATTTAAAACACCGTTCACGATAAACCCAATTCACATTCCATTTTATTATAATTACTAAATATAATTGGAAACTCAAATAATATTAATTAAAAGATTTACTCTATTCATTGGGTTTAAGAACAGTGTTATTAAAGACACCATTCACGACAAACCCAAAATCCAACTTAATATTAAATACAAGGCTCTAAATAGAAATTATATGGGCTTATATTCAATATCAAATTCTGAAACCAACACATATCGTATGGGCAATAATGATATATATCTATCTTCTAAATTCTTCCACAATATCTGTATAGTCACGGAATCCAATATTGAAATCTCCCGAATATGATTTCTATTAAAAATCCATTTCAATTTATATATTGGAAATTTCTGGTTTTATTAAAACGCTTTATATATCCAATTTATTTATTTAAAAATTATTGGATTTCAAATCTAGTTAATAACTAGTTCATTTAGATAAAATATATTTTTATCTTTACAAACGCGAGATTTTTCATCCAAATTCTTTCCAAATCATTTATTATGATTTTACACAAATTATTAATATTTTTAATAATTTTATCAAGGCCCGTAAAGTCGGTTTCCAATAACGCCACCGAACTGCATCCATAGCGACCTTTTCCTAAATTGATTTGGACATAATTCCAAATCAACCATTAGATTTCAAATCTCTTATATTCATTGGAAAGCTCTTTTAGAATACAAACCCAACGGTTCTGGTTTTAGGAGAATCCGATGGTCGGATCTCCCATAATGTCAATTCGAAGTCAATGGTCGAAATTCGCGAACGGTCGAGGCGCACGCGTTCTATTCAGGCCATTAAATATATATATATATTATATGTTTCATCGATTTCCATTTAAAATGTATTTTATAAATCATTTGTAAATTCGTTTTAAAATGATTCCCACTTTCATTTCAATTTTAAATCAAAATTGAATACTCCTTATCATTATAATATTTAAATGACAATATTTTCAAAATATCTGGTTTTGAAATCATTTCTTTTTTATATTCATCATAAAAATGAATAAAATCGATATAAATATTGTTCGCGTTAAAATGGCGCATAACTAATCAACATGGCTTCACATACTTCAATATTTTCGTGTCCATCCAAAATCGGACATCAAATTCACATTTTTATCCTTTACTGGATACTATTTTAAAATATTCGTTATTTTAAAATATTCATTATTCTTGAATTGGAATCAGAAAATATCAATTACCACATAATGTTATTTATATGGATTTCATACAACACATGTATACAACAACAATGATAAACAATAATCCATCATCCAGAGTGCATTCTACACTGTATAAGCATTAAAATAAATAAATAACGCTTACTACAGTTCGTCAAACGATCGATTGACATACGACTAAATAATTGGGATTACTGTACGCCAAATATCATCCCAATACCGTGTGGGGTCTCAACCAACAAATACTGAATATTATTTGTGCAGTTGGGCGGTGTGTAAAATTTATCGGCCCAATCAATGTTAGTTAAATGGATGTATATAAACAAATCGTCCGATTTGTAATTGAATATTTATTTTCATTTCAGGAGAATTTTATGACATTCACATATAAGTTAAAAATTATATTTTTAAAGATAAAATATTTATTTCAACACTTGACTATTTTATATAGTTCATACATTCAATAAAAATGATATTTTTATTGTTCAAACATTTTATATAGTCAATCACATTCAATACATCATAATACAATCAATTTCAATACAACCAAATTTCCACAATAAAATCCAAACAAATAATCATGGTTTGTACAATAAATGGTGCCGGGGGCTACTAAGCCCCGTCTGCAACCTAGAATATATTTAATTGTAAAATAATTTGAGTGAGAAGATGTTCTCACATTGGGATCCACTCCGCTGTTATTTTCTGACGCTCTGATTTGTTGTTCTAATTCCAGAGTTTGCAAACGAGCTCCAATCTTCACACGGTCTTTTTTTCTAGCTTAAACGCGCCATTCCGGACAACTTTCGCCTAGTAAGCTTTCTTCCGAAATTGGTCCATTTCGCCAGAAATCGCTAAAAGACAGTATTTGGACAGTAGACTTTGGACGCGTTTTCTGAACAACTCTGCAATCCAAAATATGTGTTCCATATAGCCAAATCGAAGCAAAAATCATGCTCTTCGATTTTGGTATTGTGGAGTTTTGGCCAAAAGCGCTCGGTTGAGGAGATATGGGATGTGGAAGCTCAGGGTGTTATTTGCAAAACTGAAAAACATAAAAATTTGATTTTTATTGAAGAGGGGGAGGGGGTCCACAGTGGTCTGATGTGGCAGAGGAGGGGCGGTGGGTCTTGCTGGCGGTGGTAGAGGCAGTGGTGGTGGGGCTAGGGGTGGTCGGCGGTGGTCGATTTGGGGGATTGGGGGTTTGGACAGGTTTTTGAAGAAGGGGGGAGGGGCGACGGCGGCCGTGGGGCCAAGGCGGAGGGCGACGCTGGCTGGGCTAGCGGCGCCTTGGGGTGCGACGATGTGGTGAGGCCTACGACGACGACTAGGGCTGGACGACGTGCGATTTGTTTTTTTCTTTTTCCTGTTGAACGAGAGAGAGAGAGAATAAAGATGGGTTGACCAACATATACATACATACATATATTTAATTCTATTTTAATTCCAAAAAGTTGCTTTTTCATTCTAACTCCAAGTAGAACCCAACGACTGTCGCCCCTAACCAAATACCCCCATTCCGGACACAATGGGATATGTCTTGTAAGCCAATTCAACTGTTACGATTAGTTTTCATGAAAATTAAAATATAAATTAATATAATATTCAAAATTGATTTCAACGTACATTTTAATTTACCAAGGCCACATACTGACTCCAAAAATTACAGAAAAATAAATCTAGCTATATTTTAATGATACGGTCCCAACAAAACTAATTTCGTCAAATTTGGAGACCGTTTGAATAATGATCATTTTCTAGTCGATTAAATTCAAACTGAAACTACTAAACTCTTTAAAATCCACCACGCTCACATATTAATTCAAAAAATATATATGAAAATTGGAATCTAGCAATAATTTGACATTCCGGATCCAACAAAAGTGGTTTCATCGAAAATGGAGGTTGTTTGCAAAATGGCTATTTTTAATGGCTATATATTATATAATATATATATATATAAATTCCATAGCGACTATTTCGAATTTTAAACTGGATATAACTTTTAATTTATAAAGTGAAATCTCAGTTTCTTACATTTGTTAGAAAGATAAAGTTAAATAGATTAAAATATTTCTGATTTTACTGAAATCTGATTTATTTTAAATCCTATACATTCAATTGAAATTAGAAATCGAATTTTCAAACTGCCGTGCCATTTCAGGCTCGTTTTATTATTAAAATAAATTTATTCATTCTAACTTCGATTTAAATAAATATTTAGTTGTTATTATTTAAAATAAATTATTTTAAATAAATTATTTTAAATATCCAAAATCCTTTAAAATAGCTAAAATTAAAATTTTAAATTGGTTTTGAAAATCTGGGTTGTTACAATATTTCATTGATAGTTGGGTTTTTAAACTATCGAATCAAACAGTATAGATAAGTATATCAGCAGCTCAGGCCCTTTTTAATCAAAACCAGTCATTAAAATCATTTCATAGATTTAAAATCTTATCTTGACAAATCTCAGCATTTTCGATACTTTGAAAACGATAATTAGCACTTATATCTTTTCAAAATAAACGTATTCTCAAAACCCCATTTTTACTGCTTCCATTACTTTGGAAATATTACTATATATTCTTAACTCAATCATGTAAATCTAATTACAAGTTCTTATATGGCCAAAAAAATGTTAAGCTACATATTCTTTATTTTAAATCTAATGGATTTTGTTTAATTTCAAAACTTTACAGATTAATGTTTACAATAGTGATTATGGAAATAATAATTAAATTTCCCACTTCCATTTCTATTTCCAAATCCTGATAACTTCTTTCCATCTCTTTGAAAACCATAGCCATTTACTTATCACCTGGAATAAGTGTATTTACAAAACATACAATTTTTGTAATTTAGAAAACAGTGCTATATACTTAATCAAGTAGTGCAAGTACAGTCAAATTTCTTGTTTGGGCCAAACGACGTCAAATACTACATTGTTTGCTATAAATCCCAATAATTTAATTTAATCTCTAAATCTTTCAAATAAGTTGCAATATTACTTTTTATCGAAGTAATAAATTATTTCCAACATTACTACAATTATAAACCAATACCATCCATTAATAATAGTGAAGTCGTTCAAGTTGGGGTATTGTATTTACCTTCAGACCTTGATTCACAACGTTTTTATCTTATGATAGATAAAGGTTTGTAATTCAGAATCTAATGATAATAATATCACCAATTCTATTCACTAATCTGTTTAAAAATACGGATTTATAAACTACAATGACCTGAAATTTTGAAACCAATTTAAATTTGATTTTTAATTAATTTTACAAGGAATTATAGTCAGTTTCAAAAATTCGATGATTTAATAATATTTAGGTAGCTTAAAAAAAAACATTTTTCAAATGATCTCGGTATTTGATGAAACTAATTTTATCGAATCCAAAATGTTGAAAAATGGTAAGGTTTCAAATTTCATAATTTTTTGAGTTAATTTGTGAGCGTACGAAAAATAAATGCATGTCGGGTCAATTGGTCAAAATTAAGCGATAATGCAATAAAATATAAAAAATATTGGTCAAACAAACTCCAAATTCCACGAGACCAATTTCATTGGATCCATAATCACGAAGGATATTAAGGTTCAGAATTCCATGTCAATCGAATTTATTGTTTGATCATAGGAACGATAAATGTGTGATAGAACTAAAACAAGTTCTTTTTTTACACAAGCCTTAAAGGCAAAAGCACAAATTGAGGTTTCACTTCCGTAAGTTATTAGATTGTGTTTTATCCTAATAAAACTCCTCCCAATAGCTCATTCATCAATGTCCCTCCCATCTTTATAAAAGCCATTCCTTTCTCTTCTTTTTTTACATTATCTCCAATTTTTTCTTAAGTTCTCTCCTCCTTCTTCCTTCTCCCATCCATGGCTGCCACCCCCTACAAGCCTAGCTGACCACTTTTGCCTCTCCTTACCCTCCTACCTATTCCACCCTACCAGGTACCCTTCCCCTTGTCGTGACCTCCTCCTCCTTCCAAAAATCCTAAATCCTCTTTAAATCCCTAATTTCCCCCGTTTAGCCTAAGTTAACCCTAAATCTCCTCCTCCTTTCACGGCCATAATCCACGTTTGGGGCCCACAGCCTCACAAAAGCCTCCACCACACTCTCCCCAAGGCCGAACACTCTTATCCACGATACCCTTCCCCGTTTGCTCTCAAAACCCAAATCCATTACCTTTTGTTCATCAGTAAATCCAAAAGCCCCATAACACCAAAACTCTATTTGATTTGTCTTTTGAAATATTAATAGATGCCGATAGGCTATAGGAATAGTCCAAGAACGTTCAGATTCCATTTGCTTAAGAGATTGACAGAGTGGAACCCATAGTGAGAAACCAAAACTAGAAATGGCCTTATTTATAATTAACTTTTGTTAGTTAATTATTTTGAGTTATGTGGTGATTATTGGTTGATAATACAAGTTTATTATGATATTTAATGGTGATCAACATGATAACAATATCGTTTTTAAGTAATATATGTGTAGTTGCTTGGGTATGTGGCACTTATAGTTAATAGTTTTGACTTGGGAAATTGTTTGAACCTTGAATGGTCATTAGAAAGTAATTTACTAATTACTGGTTAATAAATGTTGACGTGAATCTTAATTGAGTATTGGAATGACAATTTATTGAAATATACCCCTTGATTGGTATTGTGGTTAATTTGTCAATTGATAAGCCCATATAAGCGTTAATGATTTAAGGCTTATATTGTTTATTCCAATATACATGTGGATTTGATGTTATTTGATGGCTATAGTGTTATATGAGTCGCTGAGTAGATGTGATTATTGGTCATTGGTTAAGTCTGCATCGAATAAAATTATTTGATGAATATTTTATTAATATAATAATAGGCTAAAAATAAAATTTTGAATTTGATTGTCCGATTTTGGATGGATACAAAGATTATAAAATTACGATGAATATTCATAACTAGAACAAATTGATTTGAAGTAGTTTTCATATAGATATGGCATATTCAAGTTTAATTTTTAAAATGAATAGTAATAGGCGAAAGTGAAGTTCGGTTAGGATATCTAGGAAATGTTTTATAAAGATTTCAATTACAAAACTTTCTTTTTTATTTTTATAATGAATGCCTGGAAAATTTGGATTCAAAATAATACTATTTTAATGATTTAAATAATATTATAATACTTAAGCGTTCGAATTTTGAATTTTAAAGTTGAAAGATAAAATGTAGCTTCTACAAATTATTATATATATTTTATATAATAAATAAAATGTTTTTGAAGCTATTCGACGTATTTTATAATATACATTGAGTTATGGTCAGAATAGAATTCGTCGCGTTGTGGCAGTTCGCGAACTTCGACCTGTAGCTTCAGGCTAATGTATTGGAAGATCTGACCATCAGATTTTTCCTGAAACTAGAACCATTTGGTGTGTAATGAAAAGAGCTTCTATATGATAAGAAGAGTTTTGAAATTTAACGGTTAGATTTTGAGAAATATTCAAATCAAATTAGAATAAAAATAGTGCTAGAACCTATAATGGACTGTAATTGAAAGTTTTAAATATGGACTATTTTTATTTAAATAAAAATATGGAAAAGTCATTATAAATTATTATAAATGATTTGAAAAAGGTTCAAACCAATTATTCCTGGTTTTCAATGATAAGATTGGTTAATTGGAATTTGGCTATTTTCTGTAAAGGCTTTTATAACAAGTTTTGAAAAATGTGTTGAAATAAGGAATTTTAATTCGTAAATCGAATCTAATCCTTAAAGTAAACCTTTTTCTAAGGTTAAAAGATGATTTTTGGAAGCAAGATAACTTAACCATGCTGAGAATAAGATTTAAATCTTATAAGATGATTACCAATTAAAGAAGACTTAATTGGTGGGTTGATTCCAATAGGGATTTTGTTTAATTTTGTTTTGATGCTAATTATTTGAAAAGAACGAGTTTAACCCATTTAGAATAATTATATGGTGAATTGAAGTCGGAGACATTGAAGACAGTGAAACAATGGGAATTTTCACATCGAATGGAATGCTTGCTGATGCTCGGTAGCTTCCTTGAAGGGGTTATAGTGGCAGTGGTCCGGACGTACTTATCGATTGTCCGGATATGCTAGGGCCTCACCCCTCAATTGGACGAGGTATAAAGTGGCTTTGGTTTAATTCAGACCCAGAACGAACTTGTAAATGGATGTGTGTCTGACATTGTATTTCATAACATAACCAATTAGTTGTTATTGATGATATATCTGTGGTGGCGGAGAATTTGTTCTCTTTGCTTAACAACCTTCTTTGGGGCGTACGAACTCAAAGGTTATATTATTAATTGAAACTGATCACATGTGTGAATTGACAATGTGGCATGCCAAGTGCTATTGGCAGATAGATGAAAGCTTTTTTTGAAAAGTAGAGCTTTGTGGGACGTTGACTCACGGACCTCACACATGTGATAACCCAGAATTCCCCGATCTTCGAAGAGATGGAAAACAACGGATTGCTTTGAGAACACGACACATCATAACAAAAACAATAGAACATTTCATTGATATCACAACAATTTACTTTAGAGTACTAGAATAAATTAGATTATGAATAAATATTACGCCATGGAAAATATCAGAGATTTAAAATACATAGCAGAGGAAATAAAATGTATAAATACAATGCGTAGCGGAAATACAACAACTGACACAACTGAAGAAATACACGGATACAAAGTTTTCCGAATATAGCCCCAGCTGTAATCCAACATCCTAGGAAAAGAAATATCTGCAAAAAAAACAAAACTGATAGCTGCCTGTGTGGAAGATATGGGCACTTAGAGTTTAGGTTAAAACAATAAACTCCGAGTCAGTCATGGGACTGGCGTGAGAACTAAAACAATTATTAAACTTTTACTTTAAATTGGGTAAATCAAGGGACCACCCCATATAACACGGAACGCGTTCACTCATATGAATATTCTGAAATAAAACAATTTATGAACAATGCAATGCTTTTTGAAAAATGAAGCTATTATAAGACTCAGGTCCATCACATAATGCGACGCAAGCCGGGGGCTAGAGTTTTAACTTATAATAGCCAAATATGCTTTGTACGTTTAAAACAAATCATTTTGATATTATTATAAGTGCATAGTGTCAAAAACAACTTCAAATATAAATGTATCAATCATAGACGACAAGGGTACCATATATAATGTCGCCGTATAGGTTTACAACTGAAACCGTAAAGTTTCATATTGTAAATTGGATTCCATCTATGAGTTAAGGCAAGGGATTGCTCCTCCCGATTTGAGACACACTAGCAAATGCCTCAGGATCCCCTCTAGTGAACCCTTGGATCTTCAAGACCGGTCCACACTTACTTTAGTGGATTAGTATTCCTGAACAAACGTATCCCGGTCCTATCAGACCTATCTCTGATCCCTAAAGAGACTCAATAAACGAGGTGCCTCATTCCATAATCCACATAAGTAAAAATGTATGGGCTCCATACCCTGACACCACTCCTAGCCAGAAAGAAACGTCGTGCATTCCCTACAGTCACTATCCCGTTTTCGACTCATAGCGGGTGTGAGGCTCGCGAATTAACGCTATACACAAAGCTATGCTAATTAAAGCCATGCTTTGATCATCAACCACAAGACTTTGCTTTTCAACAAAAGCCTTGATCATTTGCATCTTAGATTGCCACACTGACAAATCACGGAATACAACTGATGCCTATCAATATGTAACCATTAAGCTCGTATGTCTCAAAGAAGGGTGTTAAGCAAGAGAATAAATTCTCCGCCACCAAACAAATATATATTTAATAGAAATCAATCAATATAGAAAGAAATCCATTGTTAGACACATATCCATTTAAAAGTCCGTTCTGGGTCTGAACGAAACTGGAGGAACCTTATTCCTCATCCCATATGTCCAATATCGGAGGTAGGTCCTCGCATATCTGGTTGATCTCCAAGTACATTTGGACGATCTCCACTTATTACCTTGTCTTGGGTGTACAGCCCAATCAAGACATCAATAATCATCCAAACGATGTGAGGATCTCTGGTCTTCAACCACTGTCTTCATCGTCGACCTTTGGTCATCATACCAATTATTTAGAATGGGATAAACCCAGTCTTTCCGTATAACTGGCGTATTTTATAATCAATAATCAAGTGCTATAAAAATACATCATACACCTCATTCCAATTTAGAATATTATTTTATTCAAAATATTCACATCTTTAGGGAAAGGTTCCCATTAATTTTATCAAAGATAAATTCTTTGAAATTTATTCTTTAATCTTCCATTGGATATCATTCCAGAAGAATTTATTTTATCCTTTAAACATTCTAAACCAAATTAAGGTTTATAAGACTAGTCGGGATTATCGAGACTTACCGAAGTAATCATTTATTTTATATTTCCAATACCAACCTATTCATCACATGGAGCAAAACTAGTAGTACTCCATATCTAACACCCACTGTGTTATTGGTAAAATTAATTACCATTTCCCGTTCAAATCTAATTAAAGATTTAACTATCGCCTGGAGTAAAACTGGTGGTACTCCTTTCTCGATCATTTCAAGAATTCGATAAATTTAATTATCCCATTCTCATTCCTATCTAATTAAAGATTCATTAAAACTCCAATTAGTTTTAATCTTTCCAAAAATCATTGTTTAATGATTATTCAACTTTAGGAAATCAATCTTGCCTTTAATTGGGTTAAAGAACCAATGTCACTTAAAAAACAGTTTACGATAAACCCTAAAATCCTATTCCATCAAGATGGAATTCCCACGAAAATCAGACCAGTCAAAATCAATATAAATTTCCATACTAGGCTAATAATATAAATGGAATAACGGTGAATCCTTTTATACTCCATATATAGCAACGGTCTTCCTTCACAGAAGCTCATCTCGATTATTACCAAATCGAATTCCATTCGATTCCAATTTAATATATTAAATTAGAAAACTTTACTTTAGAAAATTTTCTTTAAAACTTAATATTTTTTTATAAATTTTGAATCATAACTTCATTGTTAATTGGGTTATAGAACAAATTTTATTTAAAACGCTGTTCACGTTAAACCCAAAAATCCTATTCCATCAAAATGGAATCCCCACGGAAATCAGATCAGTCAAAATCAATATGAATTTCCGTATCAAACAAATAATATAAATGGAATAACGACGAAGCCTTTTAAATTCCATAAATAGTAACAGTCTTCCTTCATAGAAGCTCATCTCGATTATTACCAAATCGAATTCCATTCGATTCCAAATTAGTATGTTAAATTGGAACACTTTACTTTGGAAAATTTTCATTAAATCTTAATAAAAAGATTTGTAAATTCCAAATCATAACTTTACTGTTAATTGGGTTAAAAAAAATGTTATTTTAAACACCGTTCATGATAAACCCAAAAATCTAATTTCAATTCAATTTCAAATAAATATTAATTAATTGGTAAACTTCTCTAAATCTTAATTAAAAGATTTATTTTTTTCTCAACTGGGTTTAAGAACAGTGTTACTTAAGAAACCATTCACGACAAACCCAAAATCCAATTTCACATTAAATACAAGGCTCTGAATAGAAATTTTATCAACTTATATTCAATATCAAATTCTAAAACCAACAAATATCGTATTGGCAATAACGATATTTATATTTCCAAATTCCTCAACAATATCCAATATCGAAATATTCCAAAGATTATTTCCATTCCAATCCATTCCAATTCATACGTTGGAAAATTCTGGTTATATCAAAACCTTTTCAAATCCAATTTATTTATTTAAAAACATTGGATTATTATTCTAGTTAATAACTAGTCCATTCCCAAAAAAAATATTTTTATCTTTTCAAACTTGGAATTTTTCATCCAAAATCTTTTCAAATCATTCATTATGATTTTACACAAATTTTCCATATTTTTAATAATTTTATTAAGGCCCTTACAGTCGGTTTCTAATAACGGCCACCGAACTGCATCCATAGCGACCTTTTCTGAAATTGATTTGTACATAACTTAAGATTCAACCGTTTAACTTTAAATCTCTTATATTCATTAAGAAAGATCTTTTCAATACGAACCCAATGGTTCCATTTTTAGGAGAATCCGACGGTCGGATCTCCCGTTAAATCCATTTGAAGTTAATGGGCGAAATTCGCGAACGGTCCCCGAGCGGCGTGTTCTATTCAGGCCATTATATATATATATATATATATAATATATATATATATAATATATATATATATCGTCGATTTCCATTCAAAACGTATTTTATAAATCGTTTATAAATTCATTTCAAAATGATTTCAACTTCATTTTCAATTTTAAATCAAAATCGAATATTCCATATCATTATAATATTAAAATGATAATATTTTCAAAATGCCAGACTTTGAAATCCATTATTTTCGATATTCGTTATAAAATGAATAAAATCGATTGATAAACCTGTTCGGGTTAAAATGGCGAATATCTACTTACCCGGCTTCATATATTTCTATTTTTTTTTTGTTTCCATCCAAAATCGGACATCAAAATCATATTTTAATTCCTTACTAAATTTTATTTTAAAATATTCGTTCAGATTTTGAATTGGAATGCGACTCAACCAATTACCATATAATTTCAGTTATATGGATTTCATACATCGCATGTATTCAATAATAATGATAAATAATCATTAACCATTCATACATCATGAAAAGTGTAATTTACCACTGTGTAAACATTAAAATAAATAAATAATGCTCATCACAGCCTGTCAACCCATCGATTGACATACAACTAAATATTAGGATTGGTGTATGTCAAATATTATCCCAATACCCATGTGGGGTTTTCAAACAACAACAGTCAATTTAAATAAAACATTGGTTAATAAATTTAACCAATTCTAATTCGATTTGAATTATTTTTCTAATTAACCTATTTTATTATTCAATATATAAATGACTATTTTGTCCATTTTCATCTATTAGTTTAATATTAACATTTCTAACATGTTAAATATCCCCAAATCATCATCACAATAAACAAATCACCCAAATCATCCAAATAAATAAATACTCAGTTACCCAATGCCATTTATGGCGCTATAAGTGGCCATTTGCGGAGTATGAAATCCGAGTGTCGGTAATATCCATACATCGCTTCCAATTTATGTGATTTGTGCGAATTCGAGTGTTGAACTTAATACAACAGATAAAAATATGTACTGGCAATTTCTATACATATATACAGTTATAAAATAAATTAAATAAATGTACAAATATTTTAGTGAGAGAATTCTCACAATGGGTTCAGCTCCGTCATTCTTTTTTTTTTTTTTGAAGAAAAAAGGTAGTGCATCAATTGATTCATGCCTTTATATATAACATCATAAAGACTAATACGTCGTCCATCGTATATTTACATTATATATATACATATCTTGCATAAAATAACATCATAGCTAGATAATATCACCCCCAAAAATATAAAAGCATAACTTACAACCGATGATACAACATATAATAAGTACATAGCCACTGCATATCACAGATATCCAACTTCAAGCACGGTCAGCTAAACACCAATGCATCTCTTACATGCACGGTCATGAACTCTTGTAGCTATGGTATCCACATATTTCACATCCCTGTCATCGCCTGTCCATAAGAAAACATATTTGAGGATGATGTATATAGTTTTATTAGGCGACCTCAATTTGCATTTGAACTTCCTAGAATTACGCTTGTGCCACAAAGTCCATGTTAAAGCAAAATTTAACAAAGCAAAAAGGTGACGAGAAGGTGTGTTTTTAAGTGCAGGAAAAATATTTTGCCAAAAGTGCAACTAATCCGTGATGAAGGCTCGCCACTTCAAGTCTAACACCAGGAAAACCAAACACTTGGTCCATACGTAGATTGCAAAGTCACAGTTACAAAACAAATGAGTGTAATCTTCCTCAGTCTCCTCATAAAAAATACAGCCATCCGTAATAGTCAGTCTCTTACGACGCAAACTGCACATTGTATTTAGTCTTCCATGCATAAGTATCCACATGTGTAATTTGACTTTCAAAGGTACCTTCTTAACACTCCACGTAAGTTCTAACCCCAAGCATCGTCTGCTAGTGAAGTTCATCATTCTATATACCACTCCATCATTCTTTATTTTTGATTTTATTTTTGTTTTGATTTATAATCTCCTATAATTCTAATTTGCTCCAAATCGCTTCTAGTAAGTTCCATTGCGTAGTATTCTTCAACACGCTTCCAACGCAATTGAAATCGCCGGATTTGGACCTCGCATGAAGAAGTTATGGGATTATAACCATTGGATAGTAAATAAAGTAATTAAATTAAATTTAAACTTTTAATAACGTTTAAAAAACATTACTTTCCCCTTTTTAATTATGGAAACTGAAAAAACCCTCGTCGCCTCAAACTTTCATCGTTGCACCGCTCATCCGACCCTCCGCCGCCAATTGGAGACCATCCTAAGGTGTACCCACATGCCGCCACCCCACTCCTTGAACCTTAACCAATTCGATGGCTCCTCCATCGAGGAAGACGAGCCCTAACGCCAGTGGTTTAAGGAGAAATCGAGAGAAATAGCTCGTGAAACTCGATCAAACTACTATATATTTGAAGAGTAGAGGGAGTACTACAATTACTGTTTTGAAATCAAGAATTAAATCTCGCTGGATTGGAAGAATTTTGGATTGGAATTTATGAGCCTTTTCCACCATTCACTCAAATGAATGGAGGCTAGGGTTTTGGCCTTGGAAAACAATTTATATATATAATTTACATTATTATTTAATTCAAAAATTATCCCAATATGATTTCGAACTCCAAATCATACCAACGACTGTCGCCCCGAGCCAAATACCCCATTCCGGACACAATAAGATTTGTTTCGTAAGCCAATTCGATCATTTTTCATCAAAATTAAATTAAAAATCAATATATATTGAATTTAAATGTACATTTTAATTTACCGGGGCCACATATGACTCCAAAAATTATGAATTTTGAAATCTAGCAATAATTTGACGATACGGTCCTAACAAAACTAATTCCATCAAATTTGGAGACCGTTTGAAAAATGGCCCTTTTTGGGACGATTAAATTTAAACTAAAATTTCCAAACACGTTTAAATTTACCACGCTCACATATTGATTCCAAAAATTATGAAATTTGAACCATAACATTAATTTTACATTCCGGATCCAACAAATGTGGTTTCGTCTAAAACGGAGGTCGTTTGCAAAATGGCTATGCATATTATTAAATATATAGTGACTATTTTAAATTTTAAACTGGACATAACTTTCAATTTATAAAGCGAAATCTAAAATTTTCACATTCGTTAGAATGATATTATTAAACAGATTCGAATGTTTCTGGTTTTACTGAAATCCGATTTATTTTGAATTTTGTACATTCAATTGTAATTTAAAATTGAGCTTTTAAACTACCGCGCTATTTTGAGCTCGTTTTATAATGAAAATAATTTTATACGTTCTAACTTCAATTTAAATAAATTTTTAGTCGTTATTATTTAAAATAAATCACTTAGCTAAAATAAAATTTTCAAATTGGTTCAGAAATTCCCAATTGTTACAACACCTCAGAATGAGCCAAAAACCGGATAAAATACCATAGAGTAAGGACATGCGTTTCCTTCTAGGTAAAAGCGATGCCATGGTATAGAGCCCAAATAATTTACTTAAATGGATGATGCAGTGAAGCACCCCAGATGATGGTCAAATACGACCAAGATGACGGTCAGATAGGCCGAGGAATGTATTGTTAAGTAGTGACCCGAACCCACCGGGAATTAGTCGGCCGGCTCAGCCGATCTAGGTTCATGTGCACATGAGTCCTGGACATCTTGCTGGAGATGGTTCCGAATCAGATAAGGAAGATCCTTTGCCTTGGCTCATTGACGGAATCCAACTTCCAATATGAGCTTTGCGATTTTCAGTTGTAAACCTATACACGACATAATAGGATGGGGGTATTATGCTGTCCAAGACTCATACATTAATTTTTGAAAATGTTTTCCAACTTATACACTAATAATAATATCAAATGCTTTTCTCGTATCTAGCATGTTTGGCTATTGTAATGTAAAACTCTCTCCCCGATTTTCGTTGCATTGTATTATCGGACTTGAGTCTTATAATGCTTTAATTTTTCAAAAAACATTGCATGGTTTTGTGCACTGGCATTCATGTGGAGTAAACCCGTTCTGTGTTATACGGTGTGGTTCCATGATATTCCTCACTTTAAAATAAGTTAGGAATAACTGTAGGGTTTCTCATACCAATCCCATGATTGAGCCGTAGTTTATTTTTCCCTTGCAAACTCAGGTGCCCATATTTTCACACGGGCAGCCTAGTTACCAAATCAGCTTAGTTCTTTTGGAGTTGTGTATGGAAGCTTGTTTTGGGCTTCAAGATGGAGCAGGATTTGTATGTTTCTTTTAGACTCTCCAAGACTCTATTATGTTGATTATCTTTTATTCTGTCGTTTACCTATTCGCTTGTTGAAAATGTAATGCATAATTATGATCCTATATATTGTGTAAACTCTGATGTGAACCTCTGATGTAAATTGATGTACATTATTATCTAATATAATGAAATATTTATCTTCTACTGTTATGTTAATGTGTTTTATTCCAATGACTATTTGTTCTTTCGGGGACTGGGAGAATGGGTCGTCACAGTTTGGTATCAAAGTTGACGGTCAACCTTATTTATGGAGTATAACATATTAAACGTTTCATCAAAGATAGAGTTAGTAGTATTTTAGGATGAGTGACTCATTGGAGATAGGATTAGCAATTTCCTAGAATGAGTACAACATAATAACACACACTTGATAAACACATTTAATTCATATGTATCTTTATACTCTTACAATTTCCTTTATTCTACTTGCTTAACTATTTTCTTTTTATTTGCATATATAATAGAAAATGAGTGGCAGAGGCAGAGGAGGTAGAGGAAGGGGTAATACTACAGCTTAAGTTCAACTACCAAACCCCATAGGAATAGCAAATGAGTCAGTTGCCCCCGCAACCAGAACCTGATTTAGAAGTTCTAGCCAAGAAATATAAGAATTTGGGAGGGGTACCATTCTTTGGAAAAGAATCAGTTACTCAAGCACAAGCGCGACTGTGTTCTTGTAAAATAATTTTAGTAGGTTTAAGATTGAATGGAGAGAAGAAAAGATTCTTGGCAAACTTGGTTACTCCAAGATGAAGCTTTGATTTGGTGGGAAACAATTACAATAGGGAATCTAGGAGGAAATATCACTTAGGACAGATTTAAAGAAGTTTTAAAAGAAAGATTTATTCCCTCATAAGCAATAGACCATCTGTGTTATGAGTTCTCCAACCTAAAACAAGGTGACATGACTATCCATGAATATCTGAATAAATTCAAAGAAATTTTTCTGTTTGGTCCAGAGTTGATTCAAGCTCCGATTAAGAAGAATCAAAGATTCATTGATGGTCTTCAAAGAAGGAACAGAAGCAGAGTAACTTCTCATTTGGGCTTCCTTTTGCAGAGGTGGTAGAAATGGCTTGTCACTATGAGAATATAGACAAACGGAATGCTTTTGAGGACAAAGAGAAAAGCAACTCTAGGAAAAAAGAAAGTTTGAAAGTATGAAACTTGAAGCAAGTAAGAAACCCGAAGCAAGTAAGGAAGGAAAGAAGCCTAAGGAGGAATGGTTAAAGACAGTCTCATGCTTCAATTGCAATAAGCAAGGACATTTGTCAAAGAATTGTAAGTCTTCAAAGAAACAGAAGAAGTCTCATGATAACATGGAATGCTATAATTGCCACAAAATAGGCCATATAAAACCAAATTTCCCACTATTGAAGAAGTATGAAGTGGCCCATGTCTACAACATGGCAGATGCTCCAACACCAGCTGGTAGGGGAAGGCCAGATGTTTTCGAAGGTATGCTTGTCGTTAAAAATGTTCTACTTAAAGTATTATTTTATATGGGAACGTCACATAGTTTTATCTTGAGTAATTTGGCTAAAAAATTAAGTCTAGACCTCAATTTTCTTGAAGATCTCATTTGCGTTATAAATATGATATGAGGCTGGATTAATATTTGTTTATACTACGGAGTGCCTATCTCTTATTCCCGTTACCTATTTCCCTTCAAATTGATTGTCATGGATTTCACCGAGTTCGATATTATACTTGGATTGGGTTGGTTGACCAAATATGAAGCTGAAGTTAAATGCGTTGAAAGAATCGTTAAAGCAAAAACCAAGTTTGGAAATTTTGTAACAATACCATGCAAAGGTCCAAATTCAGATAGGAATGAATTTTAGTTTGCTCTCGATGTTTCCCTCACTTACGTAGAAACCGTTCCAGTTGTTAAGGAATATTCAGATGTGTTTACAGAAGTAAAGATTTTTCCTCATCGAAGGGTGATTGACTTCAGGATTGATTTGGTTTAGAATGCAAGGTTGATTTTGCATGCAATTCGGAGGATGTCAATAAAGGAGAAGGAAGAGATGAGCAATCAGACTTGGCAAATTTTGTGGAAAGGTACGATAAGTCCTAGTTTCTCAAGTTGGGGAGCAGCAGTGGTTTTTGTTCTGAAGTCCGACAATACCCTCAGGCTATGTGTGGATTATAGATACCTCAACAAGCAAAGTTTTACGAACAAGTACCCTATTCCTCATATTGATGATTTGTTAGATCGTTTGAATGCAGCTCAAGTGTTCTCAAAGATGGACCTAGATACGATTTCTGTCAGTTAAGGATTTGAGAAGAGTGTGTCCTATAACAGATTTCAAGGGGCTGGATTTATTTTATGAGTGGATAGTAATGCCCTTCGGACTGTGCAACGCCCCTTCTTACTTTGTGGACTTGATGAACCGGGTGTTCCAAGAGATTTTAAACAAGCTCGTGCTAGTCTTTGTTGATGATATCCTTATCTTCTCTAAGACAGAGGAAGAGCACGCGAAGCATTTGGAAAAGGTATTGGAGATTCTAAGAACGAATGTATTAATGGCAAAAATTTCCAAATGCTAATTCTGGAAGGAAGAAGTAAAATTTATTGGACATGTGGTGTCGAAAGAAGGAATCTTAGTAGATCTGAGTAATATTGCTGCCATTCAAGTTTGGAAGCAACAAGGACCCCCGTTGAAGTCAGAAGTTTCCTTGGGTTGGCTAGCTATTATCATAAGTTTGTAAATGGTTTTTCCAAGTTATCTAGTCCTTTGACGAAGTTGACCAAAAAGCATGTTAAGTTTATTTGGACTCCTGAATGTGAAAAAGTTTCCCAATGATTAAAGGAAAGGCTAACCACTGCTCTGGTATTGACTATCATAAATAGTAATCAAGATTTAACTGTCTATATTGATGCTTCTGGAGAAGGAGTTGGCACAGTATTGATGCAAAAGGGTAAGGTGATTGCTTATGCAAGCAGGCAGTTGAAACTGCATGAGAAGGGGTACGCCACTCATTACTTGGAGTTGCTAGCAATGGTATTTGCCTTGAATATTTGGTGGAACTACTTGTTGGGTGAGAAGTTCGATCTTTATACTGATTATAAATCGTTGAAGTATCTCTTTACCCAGAAGGATTTGAACATGAGCCAACATCGTTGGTTGGAGTTTCTGGCAGCATACAATTTAGATATTCTTTACACTCTAGGAAGGCCTATGTTATAATGGATGCGCTCATAGAAAGAATGGTATTGTTGCTAATTTGGTCGTTACAACCTTCCTGATTGAGAAGATTTCTGCTCAACAGAATGATGATGAGTTTGTATAGAAGATTTGCAAAAGAATCCAAGAGGGTGGAGTCTCGAACTTCCAAATTGATAGTAAAGGAGTTTTGAGGTTGAAAGGACGGATTTACGTTCCAGATATTCTGGAGCTCAAAAGAGAATTGCATCACCCTTAGTATCCATCGAGGAGTACACAAGATCTGAAGCGTACATTTTGGTGAAAATCAATGAAAAGAGATATCTCGATATACATTAGCAAGTGTCCAACTTTCCAGCAAGTAAAAAGTGATCAGTAGAAGGTCGTTGGGTAATTTTAACCACTGGAGATTCCTGAATGGAAGTTGGACCAGATATTAATGGATTTCATTAATGGCTTACCTCGAACCAAGAAAGGTAATGAAAGTATTTTGGTTATCGTGGATTGTTTGACAAAGAGCACCCATTTTCTATCGGTGAAGTCAAGTAGAATAGCTAATAGTCTTTCTCAGTTGTATGTAAAGGAAGTGGTTCGACTGCATGGAATACCCAATAATATCGTTAGTGATTGAGATCTGATCTTTACAAGTAAATTTTGGGAAGAATTTTAGTCGGTATTGGGAACAACATTGAACCTTATCACTGCTTACCACCCCCAAATAGATCGATAGACTGAACGAGTGAATCGAGTTTTGGAAGAATTGTGGCGAGCCTGTATCCTTGATTTCAGAGGATTATGGGAAGATCACTTGCATCTTGTGGAGTTCTTTTATAACAATAGATTTTAAGCAAGTCCTAAGATGTCACTATATGAAGCATTGTATGGTCGACCTTGCCGATCTCCTGCATATTGGATTGTTTCTTGGAATTGACTTGTGTTAGGCCCAGATATCATCCCGAAGCAGCTGATCAAGTAGATTTCATTAAGAAAAGATTGAAGGTGGCTCAAAGCCAACAGAAAAGTTATGCAGATTCTAGAAGGAAAGATTTGGAATTTGTAGTTGGCAATCAAGTGTTCTTGAAAGTTTCTCAACTGAGAGGAGTCACTACACCAAAAAGCTCATTTGTCACGCTTATAACCGTGAGAAATGAAATTCCTTATGGTTATAACCATTTGCCCAACAGGCGTAGGTGATTTTTATCACGCATATGATCACGGATATAACCGTTATAAATACTCATGGCTATTTTCATAGATATAAACGTTATATTATAATCTATAGTAACAGTTATAACCGTTATGTTATATTATTTATTAACTGTTATATGCATTGTTATATTTTAAGTTATAACGGTAATAAAATTGATATTTTTATATTTAATAACGGTAATAAATGTTATATTTTTTGGTTTGCTAATGGTAACCATTATATTATATTACTATCTAACGGCTTTAAATGTTGCTGCTAGCAAAATTATAATGATTATAACTGTTGGAAACTACACATAGTATGGTTACTACAAAAATGACCTATATTTCATATTAAATATACACGAATAAAATATTCAGTACTAGTGTTGGCTATATATATAATAACAACATTAAAACAGCAAACGACACGTAGAACATACCAATTTTAAAATAACATACATAACATATTTATAATACCAAATGTTATACACCGTCGTTAACACACATAATAAGTTTTAAAACAATATTCAACATATTTCGTCTGAATTCAGTCTTAACACAAACACTACTAATCATGTGAGTAGCAAAATAACTTCAACCATCTACCAAATTAACTTCAGTCCTACCATTTGCCGCACAGCTTTAATTGTACCTGTCGAAAACCATAATAAAACACCACGTGAGTAGCAAAATACAATAGAACAGTACACTACAAATGTTGGTTGAATATAATAATGAAAGCTTGAAATTTCCAAAGTGTAGGAAAAAGACAACTGTAAGATATTAGAAAAATAGGAGGTAACACTAAACTACATTCATACTTTCATCGTTGTATTCAAGACATAAAAACACTGACTTCAGCTAAGGATGTCAATTGATTTTTTTAGGTGAGTGAGCAAAATTAATGTGAGTGATATACAGAGTTGTAATATTTACTTGCATAAAGTGGTTGTGTACTATTCTACGAAGGAGCTGCCCAACAAACCTAAGCTTCAAACAATTATGAAAATAAACTCAAATAAAAGATAATCAAATGTTGAAGCAAGAAAATGATCATGATTTCAGGCAAAAAGCAAGTAACGGCCTCAACTGTATAAAAGCAAGAAAATGATCATTGTGCCCTCACCAATAAAAGTTCCTAGCTTTCATTATTATATGATTAGTTGATTTTTGGAGTAATTCCAGACAATTTTGGTGAAAGGTTTGTTGGGCTTGTCACAACAAGAGATGAAATTCCTGATATGAAGGTAAGCTATAAATAAATAAAATAGGAATATTATCCTTTACAACTTAATGACTAAATCAGTTATTTTCATCTTGACAACAATGTAATTGATCTCGTTATACCAGAGGCAACAAAAAACTCGTGTCCCAAATTAAGGAATCTACTAAGATTCCTATCCTTAGTCACGATGGTATGCTTCTTTCTCTGAACCACCATTAGCGAACTTTTTATTCTGACTGCGTATTCCTTTTCTATTTGCTAGATGTAATTTGCTATGTTCTTGTTGATAAATCAGGGAACTTGGAGATGGCCAAGGGAATTGTCTTAGATGCAAAATTAGATTATCCTGTAGCTTTCGATGAAATGGTGTGATGTAAATCTTAAGTAAATAATTAGCATTATGAAATGTACCAGACACAATTTTTGTTATCAATAAACATTTAGGTAATCATTCAAAATAGCAGTGCAAAGTTAATATTAGGGGTACAAATCACTACTACCATGCACTAAACACCGAAACAATTATTGCACAACTCCATTTATCAAAGTTTGAACAGTAGATACTATTTTTACTGACATGCTTTAGAAAATGAAAGCAAACTACATGGACTAAACAATTTTGATACTGCACTGTTTTTTTATTCCAAACTTCGCGCCAAAAGGATTCTACGTGCAGAAAAAGAATCGATAGAACTCTTGGATGTAGGGAAGGGGTTATCCAAATATGTCCCACCATTAGTTATACTGCCACACTATACCATTACGACTGTCCAATTCTGTTACGGGTGAATAAAGTTGGTATAAAAAATGGCTAAATAGAAAATAGTTTAAGATATGAACTAAATCAGTGCTAAGTACCATCAATGCAGTAATAAACCTATATTTGATATGATTGTGATGGTCTGTGACCTATATTTTATTAATCCCACAATTTTAGTTGTGAGGTTGTTCATGTAAAATAAATGAAAGCGAACCCGAAAAAGTTTTTTTTTTAGTACTGATTTGTGGTGTATCATTTTACATAAATCTTAAAATTGCACCAAGTTTATTTTATATTCACAGTGACCAAAACATGCTGATTGACAGTAGTGGTAAATATATGTTGCATGATTTAACCAAGTTTGCAAAGGAATACTTGTACAAGCTCTTAATCTTACTGAAAGTCTTCATCTGAGAGTCGTCAGTGCTAATTTTGTGCAATTTTCCGAATAGATTATCGATTTAACTATTAATTCTTACGTAAATTTATTATTATTCATTTACTAATCATAATTAGTACAGTCAAGTTATGCACCAGTCACATGCCAACAAAACAAAACAAGCCGAATACGTATATTTGATAGGTTCAAATATAATCTAACAATCAACAAGTTTCTCATAAAGAAACCACTTTTAGGTCCAGTTTTATAGCACGGATTGTGTCTTGAGGGTACCGGTTTTGCTGGTAAAGTGATCGTAGTATTTTTAATTTATTCACTTGAAATACTTTTGTAACCAATCATGCTTGGAAGTTTAATATATGTTGAATTTAAAAGAAAATCCATCAAGATATCATTAGATGTACATACATATCGATCATATATGTTAACAGATTTTAACTGCCAAAAGGGAGTTCACTCACTGTTCTTATGTTGGTTTTCTTTACTTCAGTTTTTAGTTTCTAGGTTTATACTAGCTAAATTCAATACATTTAAAACTACATATGCCATTATACATATGTTTATATGCTACTATGTACAAACATAAAGAGTTTTAGGGAAGTTATACTTGCTTATTTTGTTCACTGGTTTATGCATACCAGGTTCTGGTATAACTCATTTCCAAGTTTCAATTAACTACACATTCAGGGTACTTATATCCGTATCGATCTAAATATTATATAGGGCCTGATTAATATACGTATTTGGTTTCCGTCCTTTTATCTATTCGGTAGTGGCTTTCTAAACCAAGGTTTTCGTCCTTTAAGCTATTTTAGTTTAGCGGAAAGTCTTGACAGTAAAGAGCCTGATGCACTATTTTCGACTGTTTTTGCCGACAATTCAATGAAAAATGGTTCTAAAATCGGAGACTTTGACGGTGTTTGAATTGTACGGCGTATGGCACATCGAACTATAATACTCAAAGGTCCAAGGCTTTAACAGTATGTCAGTATGATATTCTATCGCTATTATTATGTCTATAATAACAATTAATTAGGACAGAAAGGATTGTAAAATCCTGATAACTAGGATTACCTAATAAAAATTGGTTCTCTTAGTGACATATAAAGAGCTAGTTCATTTAGGTAGAATAGACTGTATATTGTCTACAAAAAAATCAAAGAAACAAAAAATTATCTGAGGGGCATAATAAAGACACTTACCAAGAAAATCACTCATATCAAATCCAATTTCCATTTTTCCAACTAATTCAATCGAATCTGTTCAGATAAAACATAAAAAGTTATATAAAGTACCAACAAAATGCTAAACAAAACCAACAAAATACTAAAAATAGCAACAAAATATTAAAATGAACTCACAAAATTTTATTGATAACGTAGATGATACTCAGGCCAAATCACAAAACTTCCGTCAACTAGCTCGGACAACGTGTAATGACCATTTTGTGGTTCATCAAAAAGTGAAGCATTTGGATCGAGAACATCCTCCACCCAAACAACTTGTTCTCCTTCAACCATCTTTCTACCATGACACATCTTCTGCATCCCTATATGTCCTCTCGCTACCTCCACCGAACCTGGTCCTAGTATCGTTACCGACTGTTTTCCTCCCATAGGAGATACTGTCACTTTATCTAATGGAACACTTTTGCTAGATATCGAATTATTGAGATTTTTCTCGGTATTGGAAGTATCAGCCGGTGTTGGTGTCGTCGCATTTCCTCCAAACTGATTTACAAGAAACGCCATGCATTGTTTCAAACCAACGATAGCCGAACTCATTGTTTTCATCTCTATCTGCATTTCTTCTCGCCATTTCTGATTCACATTCTCTCGATAATTGACTATTGCCTTTGAAGCTTGCATGAGTTTTACTTGTTTTGCATTAGACGTAGAGCTAATAGCACGGCAATAACATCTCCTACCATCGTCTCCAAAAACTTCGGCGATGGGATCTCTTTCAAAATCTTCTAAGGCTCTTATACCATCACCTCCATTAACACTAGATTCTATCTTTTGTCTTTCTTCAGCTGCTTATATCAATGCCTACATATTTTATAAGCATATATATTAACACTAGATTCTTGTTGCATAAACTATTGAACCTGTTACATAATAGGATAGAAATCCTGTTAGTTTTCACTCAGCTAACCTATATGATTTGTGAGGAAAATAAATAAAAAAGTGTGCAAGGTCAGTTTTGAGAGTTCGATTCTTATGTGCTTGTGTGCAAACTGGTTTTTATATTATGAATGGAAATTCATATGTATATATTGTCGCGAGGACAGTGCACAAACCTATTTTGTCCTGAGTGATCAAATGAAAGATGCATTATCAGATGATATATATGCTCCTAATCGCAGCATGTGTGATGCGCAGCTGAACAATGCGCTTAAAAAAATAAATAAAAAAAATGGCCTATCACCAATATTATTTTGCAAATTTTCATGCTTCGAGAAACGTTTTGAGAATGACTGTTTATCTAAATATTAAAATAGGATGTGAAGCATAGGTACTAAATTGATGTCAAACCGAAGGAGAAAACTAATTTATGACAAGAATTATCGCTGCTTGTCTATCTTAATTTAAGGATAATAAATGTATATCAATGAATTAAACTTAGGGGTTATCTACTAGTCACTAGTTTGCATACATGACAACAAATAATATTAGCTCATAGACAAACATGTTATCGATAGATTGGTAATCAACATATATTTTCTTCGTAACGGTACATATGCACTCGTACGTGCACATACAAAACACATTTGTATCAATAATACAGCGGCACAAAGTCAATTTACACTCTAATATCTATGTGTAGCTCCAAAACGTATGCAGGGACATGGAAATCAACATGCACGTACTCTGCTTTTGTGGCAAATAACACTCCGAGTTGCTGTGTTTCACTATCAACCTTCTATTGTCCAAAAATTGTATCATGTCCGGATTGTAGCTGTAGCTACCAAGATAAGAGTTGTGTTGGGTCTGTTGTATTCTTATCAACTCTAAATTTCTGATTCAGATATTCGTATATCATGTTATAATTTTGAAAATTATTAATATATTTTTGCTTGAATGGACGTAGAGAGAAAGAGATGAAGTTATCAACAACAAGCAATGATAGACATAACGAAACCATTGAAATGGTTGGGTGCACACGACACATGTGTCCAGTTCAAGTTCATTGGCATGTGAAGACGAATTGTAAGAATAAATGGAGAGTGAAGATGACCATTTCTAATTATCGATATAACCACAACTACTCAGATTGGAATGTAGTTGTCCAGCACCCAGGCTTGAGTCAAACTTTTCTCAGTGATGGCTTTAATCACTCCCGACTTACCACTACCGGCGGCATGGGAAATTCAGTTAAACATATGAACAAACACGCATGTGTGTATATGTATTGTAACGAACTAGGGATTTTCGACTTCGAAAAATCAACATAAAACCCATGTTAATTATTCGGGCATCGAACATTCCAGATCATTAATAGAAAGAAATTAGAGGGTGAGAATAGATAAGATAGAAATTTAGAATAGAAGAAGAAGAACGTAATCAGAGTAAACACGAAACTCACAGCGGAACGAATAAAATATATAATACAACATAACTTTGAAATAAAACAGTGTGTATATATATACAATAACATTATCAGAGTACAACACTTACACACAGCGGAAATAACAATAGCTATATAGTTCTGAAGCCTTCTGCTTCAAGCTTCTTCAAGCGTATCTGTGAAGACCTGAACTACTTGACTGCCCGTACAAATTTGGGCACCCAAGAGTTTAGGGAGAAAACAAAACAAAATAAACTCTGGGTCAGTCATGGGACTAGTGTGAGTAAACTCAAATCATCGGTTTAACTTTTCAAATCCTTTTCGAAAGAAAAGATAATCGTAAGATCAATCCACACATAAACACGGATGGTTTTTACCTTACGATAACCCAAAACAGATTTGGAAATCAATACTTCTCTGATATTATAATAATGTCTAATCACAAGTAAATAGAATCTAGCAGAACGCTTGCATCTCACGTTCCACATATATAGTATACAAACAAAACCGCGGGCGCTTATTGGAAATTGGATTCCGACCTTGACAAGGTATGGGACCACATGCCGATAGTTTATCTCTAGAGGCAAATACACTGGGTTCAACAAGACATCTTGCAACCCGGCCCTCACATGACCGACCACTCATTTCGCTTGAGCGTATCGAATGTATATCACCAACGGTTGGGAGCTACCCACCGTCTTCCCGAAAAGGGACAGCATCGAACATAGATAAAGGATGAAATGGATTTTCTCTAGATAGGTGATATACACCCTAATGGGAGCGACCCACATAGCCATGCTGCCTGCCCGATTTCTGTCATTTCCCGGTTGATGAGGCTTGAGGTCATTACGTATCTTTTGAAATACTTGACCACCATTCACTTTGAATGCCACATCGTCATACCCGTCAAATCACAAATTGATTTCCTCAAAAATACCACGGGTATAAAGCTAAGAGAAACGAATTCCCCTGCCACCAAACGTAAGTACGTTTGAAGAGATCAACTTACGCGATCTGTTAGATATACTCTGTCAGACATTCGTCCATTTTCGTTTGTCCTGGGACTGAACAAACCAAAGGCACTATTCTGTAAACAGGATAGCCCTTGCCTAACTCTGTCTTCAATATTTGATCACAACGCTAACGTCCATACAGAGTGGTTTTCAGATAATAAATCTGATCCCGGTCTCTCCGTATTGACGATGGAAAAATGGTCAAAAACTTCGATAGTCGGTGATTTAACTATCAAAGAAAAACAGGTGTGCAAACAACGATATTATTTCCAGATGGAAATCCTATCAATCAAACAACAATCAACTCTTATCTCCTTTGGTTTAAGTCTTCTTTAATTTATCCATTTCCATTTCTATATATTCGTAAATTCTTATCTTCCTAAATTTGAAAAATATAATTTATTTACTTCGGAAAGCGTTTCCATATTTGCTCCCATTTCTTATCTTCTCTATCAGAAAACATTTCTGATTCTTATTTGGAAAATATTTCCAAATCCCCTTTACTGGATTTAAACAAACATTTAAATAAAACATTGTTTGCCAACCTAACCCATTACGGTCATTAATTCAATTTACTTAACCAACTTTCACTATCGACCTTACCCACTTCTTAGTTAAAAATTGAAGTCAATCAAGTTGGGGTATAATTACCTCTCAGACCTTAACTGAACGGCATTTCTAACTTCGAAATAGACAAAGTTCCCTTTTTCAAAACCTTTATCACACTTCGAATAACTTATATTCGATTACTCTTCTCAAATCAACTATATTCAATAATTCTACTCCAAACAAGTGCTATTCGATAACTCTACTTCGAATAAGCGATATCTGATTACTTCCTTTTTACTAACTCTATTCTATCTACTAATACTCGACTACCTTACACTTGATTAGTTCCATTCGAATAACTCTAATTCGATTTAACTCCAATTGATTTACTCTAATTGATTTACCATAACTGGTTAACTCTAGCTGATCAACTCTAACTGGTTAACTCTAACTGATTAACTCTAACTCGGCTGACTCGACTTATTTAACTAACTCAATTTGACTAACTCAACTTAATTAACTCAACTTGACTAACTTGGCTTAATTAACTTGATTTGACTAACTCGGCTTAGTTAACTCCTATCGATTGACTACTATTTGATTTAACACCATTTGCTTGACTCTAGATCGCAGCGATCACAGCGGTTACGCCTGATTCTCTCAGGAAACATCCGACCGCCGTAGGCTATCTGCAGCCCTGCGAATTTCGCTAGCAGTCGTACGAAATGGCAACTCTTCCTGAATAACTATGTTTGACTAACTCTATCTCTAATAACTATATTTGATCAACTCTAATTGAATGACCAATATTCAATTTAATTCGAATTCGATTGACTAAATCCAATTAACTCTATCTGGTCAACTCTTTATTCGAATAACTAATATTCGATTAACTCTAACAGAATAACTAATATTCGATTTACTCTATTTGATTACAAATATTTCCTTTTCTATTTGTCTATATGTATTCTATATAAATATTTCTTTTATATAACTCCTTTTATCTTCTAAATACATATTTCTATTTAATCTATTTGTAAATACTTTACAAATATCCCCCTTTTTAATTCTATTGTAAAATGTTTTACAAATATTCATCTTTCCAATCCAATTGGTAAATGTTTGACAAATGTCGCCTTTCTAATTTATTTGTAAATGTTTTACAAATAATCTCCTTTTATTTCTTTTTATAAAATACTTTGATTTTATAAACTTCCCCAATTCTATAACCATCTCAAATTTTCCTTTTATGTAAAATCCTTTGATTTTATACCAATATTTTATTTCAAATTTTATTTTGAAATTTCTCTTTCTACATCCCACTATTTCTTTGGTATTTACAAGTACCAAATAACGATGATCAACACACATAATTAACAACATGTTATAGATCACATAATATATCACAATATATGAAAACGGTAAAATAAATGTTGAGGAACCCAGTTGGGTCCCTCCGACCTGTTTCCCTGCATCCACAGATGTTGGTCAACATAAATAACATGAAGGTAAAATATTCTGATAAACAGAATCAATATTTCGATACGATTTATATATATCGTTATCGATATTTCAACCAATTGACTAACAATTAAACTAAACAACCAACACACAGCAAATTAACCAATAATTTCAATTCTAAAAATACTTTATAGAAATATAGATTGATCAGAGTTAGTTAGAGTTACTCACATTGGTCGATCATCGTTAAATAACGATAATTGTCGGTTGATTTAGACGGACAATTTATTTTGCAATAAATTGTGATGAGCTCCAATTCACTCCTAGTCAGTTCAGCTGCATAGCCGCCGTCCATACGATCCCAACGGATCAGACCATTCGTGATTCTGATAATGTATGGATACGATATACTATTAATAAGTTTATAATAAACTAACTTAAGTTATTTATATAGTGATTGGGCCTTACCCATTTTCTTTGAACTGGCCCGTCCGCTACTAGACCGGGAGTTTATTGTTTTAACCTAAACTCTGGGTGCCCATATTTTCCACATGGGCAGCTAGTAGTTTTGGTTTTGAAGATATTATATTCACAGGATCCTTGTCTACAGCTGAAGTGATATTCGGACGGCTCTGTATCCGTGTATTCCTTTCAGTTGTGTTTTGTATTATTTTTCCGCTGCTATTTAAATGTAATTTAAACTCTGATATTGTATTTCCAAAATATATTATTCATGCATATTCTGGAATATTCTTGTACTCTGATGTAATTGTTGTAACAACTATAAAATGTTCTCTTGTTTGTATTCTGATGTGTGTTGCCCTCAAAGCAATCCGGGCTTTCCTTTACTGGGAAGTTTGATTCGTCACATTTGGTATCAGAGCTTTGGTTTAAAGAGCTCGAGAACAAGACAAATTAGAACCGAACGAAAGAATTCATCAGAGATTGGATCAGTAATGTCCAATAAGAATGACTCATTAGAGATGGGATCAGTAGTATCCTAGAACGAGTGTGAAGAGTATTATTTTCTTTAAAATTTAATTAAAAACAAATTTATTCTTGATTTTTTTTATCTTAATGCATATTTGAGTATATTACTTTATTTTAAGTTGGACAATCGAGTATATAAAGATTTTGAATATATGAGTAATTAACGGATATTCGAAGTTTTAATATACTGGATAGATATAGAATCACACTCTAGTCGCCCGGAGATGATTCTGATGATTGAGGCCTCATCATCAGTATTTATGTTCGAGTTACGAAAGTGGTATATCTATATATTTCTATTGACTGGTGTGAGAACCAAAACTAGATAGGGATTATTGTTGTGATTTGCACTAACAAATATGATTTTTGATATAAAAGTTATATATATTCGAAAAGTTAATCACCTAATTGATTGCTGGTTGTGATGTTTGATAATTAGTTAAACTAATTAAAATATTGGAATGATAATTAATTTAACCAATATGAGAAAGAATGATAAATTTAACTAGATCGAATTTAATATTGAACCGAATTGAAAATTGATTAGAACTGAAAGTTGAGTTGGTTAATTAAACAACTTTCAGCTCTGTTCCTTTTCGAGGACGAAAAGATTTTAAGTGGGGGAGATTGTAACAACTCGGAATTTCTGAACCAATTTAAAATTTTTATTTTTATTATTTTAATGGATTTAGTATAATTAAAATAATTTATTTTAAATAATAACGACGGAAAAATTTATTTAAATCGAAGTTAGAATGTATAAATTTATTTTAATTATATTCCGAGCCTAAAATGGTGCGGTAATTTCAAAATTCGATTTTCAACTTTGGAAAAATATATAAAAATCATTATAAGTCAGAATTGGACGAAACAAGAAACGCTAGGACCATATTGATGATATCTTTCCAAAGAATTTAAGAAATTAAGATTTCAGTTTATAATTTGTAAGTTATGAAGAATTCAAAATCTCAGAAAAACGCTATGGAATTTATATATATAATATATAAGACCCAAAACGCTACTTTGTACATACGAATGATTTGGACTCGAAACCACATTCATTGAGTTCAAAAAGATGTTTCTGCATTGAGAAAGTATAAACACTGATATATTTCGAGATTCGGAATTTATTTATTTATATATGTATTTTCAATATAATATATATGCGCCTTAAAAATGACCATTTTTCAAATAGTCTTCAAATTCGACGAAATTAGTTTTGTTGGGACCGTATCGTCAAAACAAAGCTAGAAAAAAAATTTCTGTAATTTTTGGAGCTAGTATGTGATCGGGAGAAATTAATTTTGAATCGATCAATCATATAAAGACAAAAACAGAGCTTTTTGAGCAAACGGACTCGGAATTCGACGAAACCAGTTTTGTTAGAACTGTATCGTCAAGATATAGAAGCATGTCAATTTTCATTGCCAACGGAGTTCGTATATGGTCGGAGCATCGATAACTGTTGAATAAAGAGAGCGTGGATTAAAGGATTAATAGTAAAGCTAGTAAATTAATAATAAAATAATAATTCATGTCCCACTGCTGTATAATATCTTTTCCTCCTTCCCCAACCCTCATTTCTTCTTCCTAAAAAATTGACAGCAGCCATTTTCTTCTTTCTCTCTTGTAATTCTGCAAAAAGGACCTTGGATCTTTAATAATTTATATCTCTCAATCCATACAAAATCAAACCAAATTGTTTCTGGGTATTGTAGATCTTCTTGATCTCTACCTACTAAAAATTCCACAACCTATCGTCGCACGGATTTGCCTGAATCGATAGTCAAAGCGAGAAAATGACTTTCGGATTTTGGTGAATTCTGATCAAACGGTGAAGAATCAGGCAATGGCCCAGTTGAAGAAAATGTAGAGGAGAGATAGATGAATGATACTGTCTTTGGGTGCTCGGCCAAATTTTGAACGTGGTGGCCGGAAATTGATGATCAATGTCATCAACATTTTCTGGCGAGCTGCGAACTATAATGGGCGGATTCCGGCCACTGGAGTCGTCGAGAGGCGGAGGTGTCTGAAGCTAAAAGGACTGGCTAGGGGAGGCGCATCGAACTGGTGGGGGCCGCGGTCAGGGCGGTGGCTCTGGCGGTTGGATTTTGGTGCGAGGTCGATTTGGGGCTGTTGGAAAATTCCGATCATCGGAGGCGATTCAGGTGGAGCTGTTTCAGGCGGTGGCGCGCCAGTCAGTGGGGAACATAGTGGCGGTGGCGGTCTAGACCCCGATGGTCCCACGATGGCGTACGAGATGATGGCCAGAGGTGAACGTGATTTGAAATGGTAAATAGGGTAAATTATTTAATTTATTAGTTTAACTATTTAATCAATGTTCGTAACGCGATATATTCCACATGTAAGGTCGAAATCTGACGATTTCAGATCCGCTGCGATCGTGGCGACGAGAGCTTCGCATGGACACCAATTTGTCTGGTTTGGAGCAAGTTGTAAATTTGGGTAATTTCCATGATTTAGTTAATTATTTAAATTGTTTAAACATCAGACATAAATACCTTTTTGATACGAACTCGAAATCGCGCGAAACATGATTTGCTGCGATCAGTGAGTCGAGAGCTTCGTGTGGACACTAATTTTGTCAATTTTGGAGCAAGTTGGATTTTGGGTCAAAATCGGACCCGAACCATCAATCAAAAACCAACGGAATGAAAACTCAAGGTGAGAACTCTTGCACACTCAACCTTCTTGAATAGTTATTTATTTTTATAATTGGGATATAATAAATTGTCTGTGATTAAAATAATTGATGGTTGGTTGTACCTATTGCATGAATGTGTGTGATTTGATTGTTATATTATGATTTGAAACATTAAACATGTTTAACTAATGTTATATCATTTATAATTATTTAATATAATTTTACACTGTCATTTACGAGCTACCTGACTTATTTATGTGAATGAGACGATAGTTTTCACATATCGCCCATGTGCACAAATAATAATATATTATTTAGTCTTGGGAGATATTCTGATTACACGCATCCCTTGTGATTAGGTGTAAAATGCACTCTGGTTGTTATTTGGATGTGTAATGAACATTTATCGTTATTTCAGAATTCCTGCGATGTATGAAATCCATATAATTAAAATTATATGGTAATTGATTGGGTCTCATTCCAACTCAGAAATAATCAACTATTTTATAAAAAGAAGTTAATCTTTTTTTTTTGTTGAAATTAGAAAAAGACATTATTTCATTTTCATGTTTGAAATTAAAAGGACATTTTGTCATAAGAAATAGTGAAACAAAAGTTATCATTTTTGTCGAATTAGAACGGTCGAAAATAAAAGATCATTTATTTTGTTGGAATTGAAATGGACAAAATAAAGATTGAAATGAAGTTATTACATTTTTCAATGTAATAAAGATTAAAATGAAATTATTACAATTTAATAAGGAATGAATTAGAAATTATTACATATTCCATTGTAATAAAGATTTAAATGAAAATATTACATTTTCCAATGTAATAAAGGTTGAATTAAAAATATTACATTTTCCAATGTACCAAAGATTACATTAAAACGATTTCATTTTTATTTAAGGTTGATTACTTTAGAAAAACAATACATTTTTATAGTTAATTCGTTTCATTAGAAAGTTAGATAATAAGAATCACTTTCACTCATTTTGTTGAAATAGAATTGTCAACAAAATATAAGAATCACATATATGTAAAAGAATCATATTTATGTAAAAGAAACATTTTTATGTAAAGAGCATTTTTATGTAAAATAAAAAAAATTCAAGGTAAATAATATTTTAAAATAAACAATATTTTAAAATAATATAAGGTAAAGAATAAGATTTTGATTATGATGCCCGTCGTTGGACGGACACACAAATATAAATATGAAGCCGTGTTAAGTAGCAAACGCCATTTAAACCCGAATGGGTTTATCGATCGATTTTAATTCATTTTATAATGAATGTTGAAAAGAATTGATTTCCAAATATAATATTTTGAAAATATTGTTATTTTAACATGATAAAGATATAGAATATTCAATTTTAATTTAAGATTGAAATTGAAGTTAAAATCGTTTTGAAATGAACTTATAAACGAATTTATAAATTACGTATTAAATGGAAATCAACGAAATATATATAATATATATTATATATTTAATGGCCTGAATAGAACGCGCCGCGCAGCGACTATTCGCGAATTTCGATCATTAACTTCAAATGGATGTAACGGTAGACCGACCATCGTATTCTCCTAAAACCGGAACCGTTGGGTTCGTATCGAAGAGAGATTTCCAATGAATATAAGAGATTTGAAATCTAACGGTTAGATTTGGAGATATGTCCAAATCAATTTCAGAAAAGGTCGCTATGGATGCAGTTCGGCGGCCGTTATTGGAAACCGACTGTACGAGCGATAATAAAATTATTAAAAATATGGAAAAATTATGTAAAATCATAATAAATGATTTGAAAAGATTTTAGATGAAACTTTCCAGTCTTGAAAAGATAAAAATATATTTTTATCGAAATGGTCAAGTTTTTAACTAGAATAAAAATCCAATTAATTAATCTTTAATTGGAATTAAATGGAATGAATAAAATTTTTGGGATGTCGTGAACAGTGTCTTTAATAACACTGTTCTTAAACCCCGATTAGAAAAGAATAAATCTTTTAAATAAGATTTAATGAAGTTTTCCAATTAATATTTAATTGGAATTAAATAGAATATCATTTTGAAATTTATAAATCTTTTAATTAAGATTATTAGAGTTTCCAATTATATTTAGTAATCGGAATAAAATGAAATGTGAGTTGGGTTTATTGTGGACTGTGTTTTTAATGACATTTGTTCTTTAACCCAATTTATAGTGGAAATATGATTTGGAATCTATAAATCTTTTATTTAGATTTAATGAAAAATTTCCAAAGTAAAGTTTTCCAATTTAGTTGGAATTGAATGGAATTCGATTGGTGAATAATCAAGATGAATTTCTGTGGATGAAGACTATTACTATATATGGAATTTAAAAGGTCTTGCCGTTATTCCGTATATATTATTAGTTTGATACTAACATTTATATCAATTTTATCTTGATTTGATTTTTTTGAAGATTCCATATTTTATGGAAGGGATTTTGGGTTTATCGTGAACTGTGTTTTAAATAACGCTAGTTCTTTAGCCCAGTTAAAGATAAGATTTATTTCTTAAATTTTGGTAAATCATTAAATAATGATTTTTGATGGTAAAACTGAATTGGAGTTTTAATAAATTCTAAATTGGATTGAATATAATAAATTCAAAAGAATTTATCATTGATAAAATTAATGGAAATCTTTCCCTAATAATATGAATATTTTATCAAAAGAATATTCTGAATTGGAATGAGGCGTTTGATGTGTTTTTATAGCACTTGATTACAAAAATACGCTAATTATTCGGAAAGACCGGGTTTAACCTATTCAGAATAATTACTACGACGATCAAGAGTCGAAGATGAAATGGTGGTTAAAGACCGGAGATCTTTACGTCGTTTTGGTGATTACTGATATCTTGATTAGACCGTACACCCAAGACGATGGAAAAAGTGGTGATCATCCAAACGTACATGGAGATCGACCGGATATGCGAGGTATAAAGTGCCCCCGGTTTCGTTCAAACCCAGAACGGACTTGTAAACGGATGGTATGTCTGACGTTGTATTCCGTTATGCTGTATTCGTTGATCTCTGCTAAATATATATCTGTTTGGTGTCGGAGAATTTATTCTCTTACTTAACACCCTTCTCTGAGACGTACGAGCTTGGAGGTTATATATTGGCAGAAATCAATGGTATAGTATGGACTGACAATGTGGCATGCTAAGATGCAAATGATCAAGACTTTTGTTGAAAAGCAGAGCCTTGTGGTTGATGATCAAAGCACCGCTTTAATTAGCACAACTTTGTGTATAGCATTACTTCGCGAGCCTCACACCTCGATTGGAGTCTAAAACGGGAGAAGGGAACGCAGGGAGTGCACAAGTTTCTTTCTAGCTAGAAGTGGTGTCAGCGACTTACCAGCCCTGACATTTTTACTTATGTGGATGATGGATTATGAGGTACCTCGGTTTTATAGTTTGTTAGTGGCCATATTAGAGGTTCAAAGGAACCGGGAAGCGTGTGTTCAGGCATAACTAATCCATCCATTTCACTATTGGCGGACTGGCCCTGCAGATATCCAAGGGTTCACTGCGAGGGATCCTGAGACATTTGCTAGATTGTCTCGAATCGGTAAGGAGGTCCTCCCTAGACTTGACTCATGATGGAAACCCAATTTCCAATACGAGACATTTCGGTTTTGATTGTAGAACTAGTATGGCGACATAGTAGAATGGGGTACTATGCTGTCTACGATTGGTACATTTATATTCGAAGCTGATTTTAACACTATGCACTTATAGTAATATTAGAATAATATTGTTTTATACGTATCAAGCATGTTTGGCTATTATAAGGTAAAACTCTATCCTCCAGCTTGCGTTGCATTGTGTGATGGGACCTGAGTCTTATAATTGCTTCATTTTTCCAAAAAGCATTGCGTTGTTTTATTTTAAAAACTAAGATTCATGTGGAGTAAACCCGTTCGTGTTATACGGCGTGGTCCCACGATATACCCACTCTAAATTTAAAGATTAATTGCTGTATTTAGTTCTCACACCAATCCCATGACTGACCTGGAGTTTATTGTTTTAACCTAAACTCTAGGCGCCCATATTTTCCACACAGGCAGCTAGTAGTTTTGGTTTTGCAGACATTATGTTCACAGGATCCTGGTCTACAGCTGAAGCGATATTCGGAAGGCTCTGTATCTGTGTATTTCCTTCGGTTGTGTGTTGTATTATTTTTCCGCTGCTATTTAAATGTAATTTAAACTCTGATATTGTATTTCCAAAGTATATTATTCATGCATACTCTGGAATATTCTTGTACTTTGATGT
Organism: Allium sativum; assembly: GCA_030737875.1. Taxonomy (NCBI): domain Eukaryota; kingdom Viridiplantae; phylum Streptophyta; class Magnoliopsida; order Asparagales; family Amaryllidaceae; genus Allium; species Allium sativum. The sequence goes on along the minus strand of CM060926.1, from coordinate 4,651,704 downwards.
AATTGTTGTAACAGCAATAAAATGTTCTCCTGTTTGTGTTCTGATGTGTGTTGCTCTCAAAGCAATCCGGACTTTCCTTTGTTGGGAAGCTTGGGTCGTCACAGTTAAAATCATCAAATATCTCAAATATTCAACACATAAAGAAAGACTTTGACTCAAAATCAAGCTCATCTATTTGTTTTCGATATATTTTAACAATGCTCCTTAGTTTGGTTGTTCCTTCAAAATAGACTAAAAATTTGCTGACGCCTCGTAATCATCCACATTATCAGTCAGATGTTTAGGTGAACGTCGTACAATGGACCAGTTAGGATTTTGTATGTCATTTATGTAGAAAACTTGACTTGCTTCTGATGCTAGAATGGCAGGCTCATCATACTCTCCATCACTGCTTTTAAGTTTGTTAAGATTCACCATCAACAAATTAGAGTCTGTACAAATCTTACAACCATGTATTTTGTCAGCAACATTCACCCAATCGCAATAGAACACAACATGTTGAAATTGGTAATAATCAACTTTAATTATCTCCTTGATAATACCATACCAAGTAGTGTCATCATCTGTAGGATTTAAATATTTTGCGCTTGCTATAAATGTTGTAATTGCATCCATACAAACAACGCTATCTTGTGTAGAAAGAGCGTCATCGTAGTCTTGTGGAGAGAATACATAACCATTAATTCTATATTTAAGGTGAGGTTTGGCTTCCCATGCTGGTCCACTAACATAACACCATAACGGTGAATTCATGCACTTTTCGTCCATTAACTATCAAACCATTTTCAACAAGTTAAATAATGTCAAATTCTTTATTTATGTATGAGTTTTGTGCAATCTAACAAATCTTCTTGTGCAACCAATCAATAAATTCAGTTTGTACTACTACTTCTGCCTATGTATGGTGCCTTTTTTTGCTCCTTTGAACATCCTTTAATGATGATCGATAGTCGCTACAAATCAAAATGTTGCGGCTTAAGTAAAATTTGAAATTACATCACATAAGGTCATAACATGTCAAAATAAGACAAACCTATAATAATCGTCCACGCCAGCGATGTCCATGGTAAAAAGTATCCACCGTCGAATTTGAATACGCTGTACGCTAGATAATTTAATAATTTTACCCTTAAGTATGGAACGTTCATAAGTATCATCTCCGTTCTTATCTGAAAATGGTGCTTGTTTGCAGCTATGATTGCCAATATGTGGATCTGGCATATATTCCATGGCTTATCTAACACATTCTGAAACAAGATATGCTTCAGAAATTGATCCCTCTACATAACACTTATTGCTCGGTATGTCCTTACACTCCTTCATAGCTCTAACAAAAAATTTAAAATTTTACATTATTGGTGAAATAAACCATGTAATAATTACATGAAAGAAACATTATATCTTTCAAATGGATACATCCATATATAAGTAACCGGTCCACATAGCAATGCTTGATTAGCTAAATGCACCATTAAATGTATACTTATGTCAAAGAATTGAGAAGGAAAATAATGCACCAACACGCATAATTCCTCAGCAATCATGTCTTTAGCAGCTTGAACATGCTCTCGAATTAAAACCTTTGAACAAATACTACTAAAATACAAGCATACTTGCAATATTGCATGTCTTAAGTCACGATGCTTTGGGTAAGCATGTTGAACCATTATAGGTAGAATATATTGAATGATAACATGGTACTCATATGACTTTCTAATATTCAAACTGGGTGGCTTACTATTTACTAAGTTGCTTAACTTAGTCCCAAAGCAAGATGGAAGTTTGACATTCTTTAGGAATTCATAGCAACGAGTCTTGTAAGATCTATCAAATGCAAATTTGGAAGAATATTGCTTGTGCCTATCAAATAACAAATTAATAAAATGCTCTGATACATTCTTCTCGGTGTGCATCACATTAATAGTATGTCGCACTTTATGATTACTCCAATACTCTAATGCAAAAAGAATCGACTTCTTGTACCATGCCAATCTTTTATCATCTCCCTTTTATTTTATAGAATATTCGTCAACGGGATCAACATCATCTATTACGTGCTTTATTTTCGGGGATAAATTACCTGGTATATATTTGATATGAGCAAGCTTTGGTAGATGTGCTGATCCTGTCAATCGTGTTGGAGGTTCATTATTCTTTATGGACTTATACCACCCATGCATCAATGCCCTATACGGATGACCATTCTTCAAAAATCTTCTATACTTCGTATGAACGATCTTATTACCGATGCGCTCTGATTCTGTCCCCGTAGCACAAACAGGACATGCTTTATAACTATGTGTTACACAACCAGATAAATTACCAAGGGCGGGTAGATCGTGAATTCCCCATAACAACATTGCTCTAAGAGTGAAATACTCCTTTGTATCCGTGTCAAATGCAAGCACTCCTTCTGTCCATAATTGCTTCAACTCATCCACAAGAGGTTCCAAATACACATCAATACCTTGACTTGGTGCTTTTGATCCAGGAATTAACAAGCACAACATTTGAAACTCAGGTTTCATGCATAATGATGGCGGTAAGTTATAAGGAACTATACAAATAGGCCAATAACTATAACTGCTTGATTGGGTTGTACTAGGATTGAACCCGTCGGTGGCAATAGCAAGCCAAACATTTCGTCCATTTCTACTAAACTCCGACCATTTATTCTTCAATGATCTCCATTCAGCCGAGTCTATAGGATGATACATGCGATTCCAACAAGGCTTTGCTTCACTATGCCATAATATTTTTTGAGCTGTACATGGTATAGTGTACAATCTTGTTAATCTAAGCGGTAATGGAAAATATTTCAAAACTTTTTAAGGTTGTTTTGTAATTTTTTCACTTTTCCTTGCTTTTTAGTTTTAAATCTTGAATTGTGACAACGAGGACATTATGCTGCATTACTATGCTTTTTCCAAAACAATATGCAATCATTTTTACATGCATGTATGTACTCTGCTTTCATTCCCAAATCTTTTAATATTTCCTTCATTGTTGGGTACTTCTCTGGTATTGTATTTTCCTTTGGAAGCCACTATTTCAATCGTTTCAATAACTCGGTTATACTATTTCCTGACCAATTAAATTATTTTTTCTAATTGTGAAGCTCTATCATGACACTTTATGTTGTTAGACCATCTTCACAAGAAGGGTATAATTTTTCATTTGCTCTTCTTTTGTACTCCTGATACTTTTTCCAATTGTTACCATCACTAATCCCTTCTATGCCATATGCATCATCAACGAGATCTCCAAGAGCGTCTCCTATATGGTTTTCCTCTCGAAATTGGTTAGAATACAAGCCTCGTGATTGTCATGCCGTGTAGGATTGAGCACCATGTCATTGTCGCTTCTCTCACCATGAAAAACCCATTCATCGTATGTTTGATCCATACCATAAATGATCAAGTGTTTCTCTACTAATTTAAATTGCAACTTTTTTGAATTTCTACACTTTATGCAAGGACAACTGCATAGTTCAAAGTCAGGTGGTGAATTAGACTTTGCGAATTCAATGAAATTTTGAACTCCTTGTATGTAATCAATATTATTTCGATATTGAATTCTAATCCACTTTTTCGATGTTGGATTCATCTCTAGCACGAAACTTTAATTGTCCCCTCACAAGACATGAAAATACAACTTGGAAGAGTTAGGTAAAAATAATTGGAAGCACACTTGTAAATATAATAGGGGATATAATCAAACATTTGATGGTATAAGAATAATTTATCTCAATAGGAATTAAACATTGAAATTCTACATTTAAACAAATAATTTGGTACCATATTCAACATGTAATTGTTAACCCGAGAACAGTCACTCTTTTGTCAACAAGATATTAAACCTACAGCGTACAAACAGGCTCATATATGTGTTTCAAATTAATAAACTGTAAAATTTCAAACTGCTCGGATTCATTCAAACCAACTCAATGTTGGAAGTTCTTAAAAAATATTTAAAATTATGTCAGTACAAAGAAGGGTCCAATTAATTTCCAATAAACTTATTTAAAATTATTTTCTGCACCTATTTTTTGTTGGGATGAACCATTACTTTCCAATTAACTTAGAATCCAGTTCCTCGGAAATGTAATATTTTAATTTACTTCACTCATCATCTTTTATGTATAATAAGCTAAAATTGTCAAACTTTTGACACTATTTGACAAACATCACCCAACCTAACATATTTTTTCAATTTTAAAGAACATTATTATAAACTTTGCGATAGGTATTCTTTTAATCATCAATTTCCTTAAAAACTATTGCATTGTTCTTTATCTATTTTATGTTGTGTCTGTATGCACTTATGTGTGTGTGACAAAGCTAAATAGGGAGCGCTATTAGAATTTCCAAAGGTTGAAAAAGTGTATTTCACACCACCCTGAACAATGATGAATTGTTATCTCTGTAATTAGTTTTCAGTCTAATAGAAACACAGTTCGGTTGAAAGAACCAATGTTGATGGTTACCGCATATTTGTTTCATTTCTATTACTACGGATGGATTTATCATCGTGTACGGATCGATTAGTGGAAATTTTGATACTTCTGTTATTTGTAATTGTGTGTGCATGTGTAGACTTATTTCAGCTCAAGTGTTTAATGCAATTATGTGATGTGCTACATTTACGATGCCCTGTATAAAGCTCAGTGTATTTTCCACATGTTACTTGTGATCATCAATTAGGCATGTAAGTGATTCTCTTAGAGGTAGATGTTGATTTGATAAATTTTGTAATGTCACTTACAATCAGGGTAATACTAAACTATTGTTTTCCATTTTATAGGATATCAAATGGGAAGATAGATTAATTTTTGTGGCTGCAAATATATAATATTCTTCTGTTATAGTAAGTTGATTTAGAAGAAGACAAGGCCTTCTCCGTAGCCACTAACCACTTCTTCATGAATAAGCACGGACATGCTAGGTGGACATGAAGAGATCTGCTCATGGCATATCTCTTCGATGTTACCATGCTACCGTCATTATTACCTTTTATTCTTCTTTGCAAAGAACGACTTTTTCAGAGTCAATTATAGGCAAAGTCAATTGGTTCATAACCATATACTATATTTCACATGTTGCTGCCCACATAATTGAAATAACTATTCGATATATATTTGATAACTGTTGTTAGCCATTTCACATCATTTATTTTATCATATATGTACCTATATTAAACGTAACTAACACCTTGCCAGGCTGCCTGCTTAGCTATGGCTTTCTTCCCTTGACATAGTATGCCATCTTCTTGATAATCAAAAATATGAAGCTTATATAATAGATACAATGATGGTGATGTGACATGTATCTACAGAAGGAAACCAAGACATAAACTTTGATGCATCCCAAAGTGGCACACTAGGTAATTTACTAATATCAAGCCTAGCTGTAGTAGTTACAATACTGACCTTATTAAAATGATATGGTTTTTCACTTGGCTGATCTCCACTTTTTAATATGAAAGAAGAAGGTAACATGGGATCAAGCTTCGAAGCATGTGAATGAATTTGCTTTCTGTCCTTACAAACCATGTCTCCATGCAAGTGCAACAATGAACACGGAGGTTAAGGATGGGAATGCTTTGCGTCAGACCAGTATACTTAGTTGATAGGAAGATGACACAATGATTTCTAAGCCCTTCACGATAATGATCCTACTGTATAAAATTATGGTGAATCATTACTATTCTCAAGGACATGTGTGACCACCCAAACTTCCCAGTAAAGGAAAGCCTGGATTGCTTTGAGAACAACACACATCAGAACACAAACTGAAGAACATTTTATTACTGATTACAACAATTACATAAGAGTACAAGAATATAACAAAGTATGAATACTTATTACATAATAGAAATACAATAATATCAGAGTTTTAAATTACATTTAAATAGCAGCGGAAAAATATTACAAATATACAACTGAAAGGAATACACGGATACAGAGCTTTCCGAATACCGCTTCAGCTGTAAGCCAGGATCCTGTAAATATATCTGCGAAAAGCTACTCGACTGCTCGTGTGGAAAATAAGGGCACCCGAGTTTGCCTGTGAAACAAACTATAGGTCAGTCATGGGACTGGTATGAGAAATCTTAACTTAACTAATCTAATAATAAGGCGAATCACAGGACCACGCCGCTAACGCGGAACGGGTTTACTCCATTGGATTGCCAGTGCATAAATTAAAGTAAATCGTTAAATAACACAATGCTTTTTAGAAAAATGAAACCATTATAAGACCCAAGTCGCATCACACAATGCAACGCAAACCGGAGGATAGGGTTTTACTTTATAATGGTCAAAAGATGCTTGATACGATAAACGGATTTAGTATTGGTGTCTATATCTATGGGTATATATATTTCAAAAACAATTTCAATCATAATGTATTAATCATAGACGGCATAGTACCCCATCCTACTATGTCGTCAAACTAGTTCTACAATCAAAACCGCAAGGTCGTATTGGAAATTGGATTTCCATCATGAGTCGAGGCTAGGGGCAAGCTCCTCTCCGATTTGAGACACTCTAGCAAATGCCTCAGGATCCCCCGCAGTGAACCCTAGGAGCGGTAGGGCCGGTCCCCGCCTATCGGCAGTGGAATAGTAATGCCTGAACACACGTTTCCCGGTTCCTTTGAACCTATAGTATGACCACTAACGGCCTATAAAAATCCGAGGCACCTCAAAATCCATCATCCACATAAGTAAAATGCCAGCCAGTTTAAGCACTGACACTACCACTAGCTAGAAAGAAACGTGTGCACTTCCTACGGTCCATATCCCGTTTTTGGCTCATAACGGGGTGAGAGGCTCGCGAAGTCACGCAATACACAAAGCTATGCCATAATAGGCTATGCTTTGATCATCCCACAAGGCCCTGCTTTTCAACAAAAGCCTTGATCAGTTGTATCTTGGTGTGCCACATTGACAATTCACGCCATGCGATCAATCACTATTAATATATACCAGGGTGTTAAGCAGAGAATAAATCCTCCACCACCAAACAAACATACATTAACAGAAATCGATTTAATTCACTTGGAACAAAATCCAATGTCAGACACGCATCCATTTACTAGCTTATGCTCTGGGTCTGAGCGAAAACCAAATCCGAACAATCAACAATAGTCTGGATGGCCACCACTGAAACCCCTTCAAGGTAGCTACTCCCATCAAGGGTCTCTGTAGCAACACATCCATTTGATGTGAAGATCGTCGGTCTTCAACCATCGTCTTCATCTTCGACTCTTCATCGTCGTAGTAATTATTCGGAATGGGTTAAACCCGGTCTTCCCGAATAACTCACATATTTTAATAATTAAAAATCAAGTACTATAAAAACACATCCAACGCCATATTCCAATTCAGAATTATTCTTCTAATGAATTATTCGCATTATCTTATCAAAGATAAATTCTTTAAGTTTATTCTTAAATCTTTCTTTTAAAGATTTATTAAAAACCCAATTTGGTTTTAAATATCAAAAATCATTATTCAATGATCATTTAAATTTAAGAAATAAATCTTATCTTTAACTGGGTTAAAGAACTAGTGTCATTTTAAAACGTAGTTCACGGTAAACCCAAAATTCTCTTCCATAAAATAGGGAATCTTCACAGATATCAAATCCATATATAATCGTTATAAATTTCTGTATCCGACCAATAATATAAATGGAATAACGACAAAGCCTTTTAAATTCCATATGTAGTATCGGTTTTCTTTTACAGAAGCTTAACTCGGTTATTATTAATTCAAATTCCATTCAACTCCAATTTAATATATTAAATTGGAAAACTTGGCATTCGGAAAATTCCCATTCAAATCTTAAATAAAAGATTTATAAATTCCAAATCATGTTTTTACTGTCAGTTGGGTTAAAGAACACATGTCGCTTAAAAACACAGTTCACAATTAACCCAACCCACATTTCATCTTATTTCAATTACTAAATATAATTGAAAATTTTATAATCTAAATTAAAAGATTATTCTTTTCATACGGGGTTTAAGAACAATGTTATTTAGACACTATTCACGACAAACCCAAATCCAATTTATTTAATTTCAATTAAATATCAACAAATTGGAAATTTCATTAAATCTTAATTTAATGATTTATTCTAGCTAATAACTAGTTCATTAAAATAGAAGAAATATTCTTTTTTTTTTCTAAAATGTTCCATTTCTGATAAATTCTTTTTCTAGGAATATCCTTTATTGGAATGTGACACAGTCATCAACCATATATTGTATGTAATCAACCATCATGATAAATAATTATCAAAAATCCAAATAACAAACAGAGTGGATTCTACACTAAATATTGGGACTAGTGTGGATCAAATATCATCCCAACACCCGTGTGGGGTTTCATCCAATAACAGATAATAATTTATTTATGCACTTGGGCGATGTGTAAAAATTATCGTCCCAATCACATAAACAAGTAGGATGACTTGTATATGGAAGTGTATTATTCAGTTTGAATATACTCAACATTAAAATTAACACATCAATCATTTCAACTCTTTTTATTGTGAACAAATGACAATAAAAATCTACTCTTTCGTTTCAATTCTTTTTATTGTTAACAAATGACAATAAAATCTCAACTATTATTTACTTACCAAAATGTCTATTTTTGGTTTCATTCATTTTTAATGACAAAATGAATATTTTACTTCATTCTTTTTAAAATGACAAAAATGTCTCTTTTATATTGTATGCAATTCTACTTCAATGAACGAATGAGAATAATAACTATGTCTTTATTGACAACTTCTATTTTGCCAATTCTAATTCAACCAAAAATGGTTATTTTGGTTTGGCAATTCAAAGGCGACAAAAATGACAATTCTTGTCTTGACAAATGTAATGTGACAAAAATGATAATTTTTGTTTTATTAATTCAAAAGCGATAAAAGTGATAATTTTTGTCTCATCAATTCTAATGCGACAAATGTTTTATTTTAATTTCAACTAACATGTTTATTTTTAATTAACATGTTTGACCAAAAATGTTTATTTTTACTTCATATAAAAATGACAACAAAAATGTATTCTTTGATTTCACTCTTTTATTTAGACAAAAATGTGAATTTTGTCTAAACCCTATTCTTTTAACAAAAATGCATATTTTTATTTCATACGCAAATTCCATAGTGTATTGACTATAAACTGTCCCTTTTGTCCATACCCAAATTTTAATGTGTATTCACACTAAAAATTGTCTAACTCCTTTCTTAAACAAAAATGTTTAATTTTTGTTTCACTTCTTTCTAATGACAAAAATGTATGTTTTGGTTCCATTCCTATTATTTAGACAAAAGTGTTAATTTCTTCCTACTGAACAAAATGAATATTTTTGTTCAATCTATTTTAATCAACAAATTTCTAATTTCTTTTCTAATGAACAAAAATGAATATTTTTGTTCAATCTATTTTAATGAACAAATTTCTAATTTCTTTTTATGATTCTAATATTACATTAAAAATGTATATTTAATGTAAAACCTATTTCATAATAAAATATGATTCTTTTCTAAGTTTCAAATATTACCATTAAAAATGTGTTTTTAATGTAACTTCTTTTTATTGAAAACAACTTGACAATAAAAATGTTATTTTTAAATCTATTCTTTTTATTGTAACTAAATTGGCACAATAAAAATGTTACTTTAAATCCATTACTTTTATTGTATATCAAATGATAATAAAAATGTCACTTCCTAAATCTACACTTTTTATTGTATATAGAATGACAATAAAAATGTTACTTTCTAATCTCAACTCTATTTCATCTTGACTAATTGAAGATAAAAATGAAAACTTTTATTTCAATACTAATCTTTGTAATTAATTGAAAGTAAAGATGGAATCTTTTATTATAATCTTTTATTTTAATCTTTCATTGAAATAAACCTTTTGTTTCTACTAACATGTTTTAACACCAATGTTAATCTTATTACAACTAACATGTTCTAATAAAAATGTGTTTTTCTATCACTAATCAAGTTTTTAATCAAAAATGTGCTTTTCTAATAAAAGTGATGTTTCCTAATATCATATAAAATACTGTTTTATATGTTAGCATTTCTATGAATTCTAATGTCATATAAAAATGATATTTTATATGTTAATAATTTCTATGGTTTCTAACAAGTGATGATTCCAACGCTTCTGACCTCGTCAAATTCTGATTCAGTTTGAAGAAGTTATGGGGTTTTAAACTTTAATTACCTTAATTATTTATTAACAAATTAATATTGTAATTAACCTTGGCTAAGTCATCTTCCTCCTGTTTAAATGACTACAGGATCGAACCTAATACAGTCCCTCCTTCCTCCTCAGTACGCATGCACAACGGGGCACGGGGAAAAGATCGGACACCACCACCTTGACGGGCTCCGGAAGCCGCACCTGCACCACCCCGAGTTGGCCAACTCACAAGCCTAATGGAGGTTCGGCGACGATCAGTTCGACGCGGGTTTGGGGCGTCCGATCTTGAAGTACAGCCCCCCTGAGCTGATCAAATCCGTATGAATTTGTAGATTAGAACTTGTTTGATTTCTGTTTGCAGCCTTGATTCAATTCAAAAAGGATTCAAAGAAATTGATGGATGAAGTTTGAACAATATCGGCCATTGTTCTGTAATGAGGGCGGCGACATACGTATTAGGGTTCTGGAGAAAATACAGCGTATACGTATACATATTTATAGGTGTATTTTTATTTAGTTATTTTATTTCATTTGAATTCAGTTCATATATCACTCTTAACTTCAAATCAAACCCAACGAGTGTCGCCCCTAGCTTAAAACCCCCGTCCCGGACACAACGGAACATGTTTCGTAACCCAGTTCGGCTGTTACGATATGTTTTTCTTTAAATTAAACTATAAATCAATTTAATTATTAAATTCGAATTTACATTTTAAATTACCGGGGCTACATACTACCTTTAAAAATTACAGTAAAATTATTTGTGGTTATGTTTTGATGATACGGTTCTAACAAGACTAATTTCGTCGAATTCTGAGACTGTTTGAAAAATGGCCATTTTTGAGTCGATTAAATTTGACTGAAACAGTCAAAACACATTTTCTTCTGCCACACTCACGCATTAATTCGAAAAATTATGAAAATTGAAACCTAGCAATAATTTGACATTCCGGTTCCAACAAAAGTGGTTTCGTTGAAAACCGAGGTCGTTTGAAAATTGACTATTTTCAAGGCCAATATATTATATTGAAATATATATAAATTATACATCGACTTTTCTAACTTTTAAACTGGACATAACTTTTGATTTCTAAAGTGAAATTTATGTTTTTCAGATTCGTTAGAAAGATATGATTAAACAGATTTAAATATTTCTTGTTTCGTTCAATTCTGATTTATTTTGAACCCGGTACAGTTAGTCAAAGTTCAAATTCAAAATTTCAAACTGCAGTGCTGTTTTAAACTCCTTTTATAATTAAATTAAATTTATTCGTTTTAAAATAAATTTTTAGTCGTTCTTATTTAAAATAAATTATTTTAAATATTGAAATCCATTAAAATTTCTAAAATAAAAATTTTAAATTGGCCCCAAAATTCCTGGTTGTTACAACATGTATTTTTTTTTTATCCCCAATCAGTCTGTACTTAATTTATGCAGCCTTGTATCAGTTTAAATTCCAGTGAAATAATATTGTAAACTATCATTTTTACCATTTTGACCGTAAAATCTTTAACGATTTCAGCATACAATAGGGTAGTGTATATTTATACACTATCATGTATAGCTCAATCGTAAAGAAATCATTGCCTAACAGGAAGATTACTATTATTTCCACCAAAGTAACGTCAAATGAAAGATTGAATTCTTTAAATGGATATTGATTAACATAATGTGAAATAAATTGACCAAATAATTAGCTTCTACGGTAGTACCGACTTAACAGTCAAGAGTGTTGGGATATTTATATTAGTTTATTGCCACAATTGTTTATTTTTTTAACTTTGAAACATAATTAAAGAATACAGTAATTTGCATGATTAAAGGCATGAAATCAACTTTTCCTAAATAATTTTTGTTATCACTAAATAATTGATGTAACACATACTTTACATTAAATACCCATTGAGCACTACATAATAGTTTCTTGAGCTTACATAATTTTATATTTTTTTGAAACTGTTTAATTTGAAACGTAATGAACAAAGAAAAGATTCTTAGTTGAAATAGAATCATTAAATACTAATTTAAACCCAACAATTATGTGATTTATTCAAAATAAAACATGGACTCGCATAAATTCTAGAAGATCGATTTAAACAAAACAATTCACCATATATTTGCTAAATTTTCAACATCCAAAATTTGCTAAAAATTTAAAGTAGTTGTCCTTAATATTATTTTTGCTGTAAGTATTTGAGGAGCTGTATCAAAAATGATGTAACAAATCATTTCACACATAAAACATTAAACCACGCCAATCATCATTAGTAGGCAGATTTACAATGTACAACACATTATATCAAATTTTAACAACACCGGCGTATCAACTACTTCTTGCAAAACAACAATTACCTTAAACTATACTACACTCTGCCCGTATGAATATCTATTAAAAAAGATAAATATTTGGGGACTATTGATATCCAGTTTGCTTAGAAATCTATACCTCGCTGATCCATGTATTCATTAAATCGAGTACCCAAAATGATTTAGCATATTTCTATCACGAGATCTAAACCTAAATTTTTTATATTTAAACAAGGAAAACCAAATAATTTTCAATGCCATACCTTGCCACAGCAGAACCACGATTCCACCACCAGGCGAGAAGATCCAAATTTAGCCGCAGCCAATTTTGAGACAACAAAAGCCTAATCGCTGAAAAGGGGTTTCTTACATTGTGTGGTTTGTTTCGTGTAATCTGAAAAGCGTAATGAACTAGATAATATGGAAATGACCATTTTGCCCAGCTAGCTGAATGAAGTCACGGTATTAAGCGTAAGCACATGCAATTACGGATAGTAGATGCAATTATGGTTAGTAGCTGTATAGAATAACAGAATTAACTGTAAGTACTTCCAATAATGGTTATAACCGTTAGCTTTTACTCACATTAATAACCATGACAATGATCCGCGAAATAAGTGTGACAAACAAGCCTGTTTGGTGTAGTGAGTTATCCGATTCGGGAAAATAGGGAAGTTATCGCCTAAGTATATTGGTCCATTCCCGATATTGGAAAGAGTTGGAACTCTGGCTTACATGATCCAATTACCAAAATGGATATCCATAGTGCATGATGCTTTTCATGTTTCTAATCTTTTGAAATATATTCATGATCCTGATTTAATTATTGAGGAAGCAATGCAGGAGGACTTAGAAATCACCCCAAATTTAGCAGTTCGAAGGGAGCCTATAAAGATAATTGGAAAAGAAATAAAAGAACCAAGAAACAAAAGGGAGAAGCTGGTCAAAGTACAGCGGAGCGGCTATCCAAGAGATTGTACATGGGAGACAGAGGACAACATTAAAAAGTCTTATCCTAAGTGTAGAGTGGATATCTCTAAATAGCTCTTCTGAGAGGTAAACTTATTTTTCTATATCATTTCTATTTCAACTTTACTTTCATCCAATTTCGGGGACAAAATAATTTTAAGTTAGGGTGATTGTAACAACCTGGAATTTTGAAACCAATTTAAATTTGATTTTAATTAATTTTACAAGGATTTATAGTCGATTTTAAAAATTTGTTGAATTAACATTATTTCGATAGCTTAAATAGAATCATTTTTCAAATGATCTCGGAATTTGGCAAAACCAATTATATTGGAACTGGAATGTTGAAAAATGGTAAGGTTTCATCATAATTTTCGGAGCTAGTATGTGAGCATACAAAAAAAACGCGTATCGGTTCAACCGATCAAAATAAAGAGAAAACGCAATAAAATAATAATACAAACGGTCAAACAAACTCCAAATTTGACAAGAACTATTTCATTGGATTCATAATCACGAAATATATTAGGGTTCAAAATCACATATCAATCGGATTTTTGGTTTGATCATAGGACCGATAAATGTGTGATAGAACTAAAACAAGTTCTTAATTTTACACAAGCCTTAAAGGAAAAAGCACAAATTGAGGTGTCACTTCCCTAAGTTATTAGATTGTGTTTTCTCCCATTAAATTTCCTCCCAACACCTCATTCATCCATGTCCCTCTGATCTTTATAAAAACCATCCCTTTCTCTCCTTTTTTTTCACTTTATCTCCATTTTTTTCTTAGGTCCTCTTCTCTTCTTTCCTTCTCCAATCCATAGCCGCTAACCCTCCAAGATGACCTGTCCACTTCTGCCCTCTCCTCATCCTCCTCCCCACCTGCGCCATCACCCACCATGTCCCTTCCTCTTGTCATGACATCCTCGTCTTTCCAAAACCCCTAAATCCTCTTTAAATCCTTAATTTCCCCCTTTTAGCCTAAGTGAACCCCAAGTCTCCCCATCCTTTCACCTCCACAATCCACGGGTTTTCCCCACAGCCCCACAATAGCCCCCACTAGTGCCCTACAACCCACTCTCTCCAAGGCCGAACACCCAAGCCTCGATACCTTGCCCCGTTTTCTCTAAAAACACCAATATGTGACCTTTTTGTTCATCTGTAAGCCCAGAAACCCCATAGCACCAAAACTCTATCTGATTTGTCTCATGAAATATTTGTAGAAGTTGAGAGGCTGTAAGAATAGTTCGGGAACGTTCAGTTTCCATTTTCTCAAGAGATTGACGGAGTGGAACCCACAGTGAGAAAACTAAACTAGAAAAGGGCTTATTTATAATTAACTATTGTTAGTTAATTAATTTGAGTTATGTAATGATTAGTGGTTGATAATACAAGTTTATTATGATATTTTATGATGATTAACATGATAAAAATATCATTTTTAAGTAATATTTGTGTAGTTGCTTAGGTAGGTGACACATATAGTTAATAGTGTTGACTTGGGAAATTTTTTGAACCTTGAATAATAAATAAAATGTTTTTGAAGCTATTCGACGTATTTTATATTGTATGTTGAGTTATGGTCAAAATATAACTCGTCGCATAGTAGCAATTCACGAACTTCAAGCTAATGTACCAGGAGGTACGATCGTCAGACTTTCCCATAACTAGAACCATTAGGTTCATAATGAAAAGTGCTTTAAAATGATAAGAAGAGTTCTAAAATCTAACACACTACACCAAAAACAGCTTTTCACAGTGTTTGAAAAATGCTGTAAAAAAATACAACAGCGTTATAAAAAACGCTGTATAACGACATGCTGTCGTTGATACAGATTTTCTAACAGCAGAATAAAAACGCTGTAAAATTTAATTATATACAGCGTTGAATTTTTGCTATAAATTTACCTTATACAGCGTTTATATTTCGTTGTTTTATATTTAAAACAGCGTTTATAAATTATTGTGAAAACGTAGTTTGAGTAATTTTTTAACGTTATGACAGCAGTTATTATGGGCTGTATATAGTTTTATCATAACTTTTCATAGCATGTCATAATCGTTGTTATTAATTTTTCGTCAGCATTTCTTAAACGCTGTCATATGAACATGATTTTTTTTCCAACAAACCCACAGCACGTCTTAAACACTGTCATTTTAAACATATTGTGTCATTATAATATTCACATACCATTATTGTAATAGCATCTAATTCTATTTCAATTGATTAATATACAAAACATATACAAATCAATCTAAAAACAATAGAATAAAAGCATAACAATTGATCATTTTCATAAAATAAGTCAATACGTTATCCATTGACAAAGTTTACTCACAAACCATGATGAAATGTACAAATCATCTTCATATAACATTAGACAAAGACACAATATGTACAGAGTTTGCACAAATATTAATGACAAAACATGCAAACAAAAACTTTTCATATGCTAACTAGACCGAACCTCCAAAAATCAAAAGAGTATCTTGTGCATTTCTTGCATCTAAAATCTTCCATCTACCTGTAACAATGAAATTTAAAAATGATGAAAAACACATTTGAAATGATGAAAGACTACGTTCTCCAAACAAGGAAAAATAGCATGATATAAAACATTTATTATCTTATACACCCATCATGGCAGTCTCGCAACAAGAATGAGGTAATATATCCTATTTCATTATATTTTAGAACATGCAGCTAACTTAACTGCTAGTGCATTTGGTCAAAGCAGCACAATTTTGTCAAATTAATGCAAGTAAATATAATCTACAAAGTAAAGAAATAAGAATACAGTAACACAAATCTCAACCGCATACCTTTTCAGTCAAATCTTGGAATTTCTTTACAGTCTCTACACTAGATGGAGCCAAAACTTGCTCAAACCTTTGATCTGCATTGAAATATCACATGCATATTAAATCAAACAAAACTGCGCTGTTCAGTCAAATAAGATTGGACTATTGTGCTGGATTATCCAGGAGGGGATTTATGGCATCTTTGAAGATGCAGTTAGCATTGCTAATTACATCAGCAAAAAAAACTAAATTTAGCCAAATCAGTGAAGAAAAATAAACCTAGATCAAATTCACAATTGTGGCATAAAGTACGAAACTACATTGTAGTTTATTTCGTAAACCACATTGCTGTTATAATACCAATATTGCAGTTGTAATAGCTATGACATCATAAAGTATGCAATGTAGTTTATTTCCAGATCAGAAAGCATAGTGGAATTGTCTTTACTATCAAAAAGGGGAAATAGATCAACTTTATTTCCAGATCAAAATGTGAGTTTGCATGTAGCAACAGGTAGAAAACTCAAAACTTACATTAATAATGGGTAGTAAATATGCAAAAATATATAGAGAGCGATTGCATATTTTAATATTTGAACAAAAATATGGTCACATTCACATTTTACAAAAGTATGTAAAGAGAGCCCAACAAGTCTACTTGTATAATAATTAAATATCACATTTGCCTACATATGTCATCAAATAGTAAAGTTGCTTTAGATTTGAAAAAAGGACAACATACTACATTCTTGTGTTGAATTTTAGAGTTATAGAAAGAAACAGAGTTTTGAATTGAATAGCAGAATGATTGGTTGAACTGAAAAATTAATCTAGCAGTGTATAGGCTTATTTACATGCAACATACTGCATTTTGGGAAAAACAAAAAGATGAGCCCGTTTACAATATATATTTCAGTTACAAGTAAGATTAGGCCAGTTTACAATATATATGGTGATCATATATTTCACTTTATCTAATATGTAAAAAAAGGAAATTGTAATTTAATATGTAAAGGGAAAATTGGTGATCATACATGAATTAAGTAACCTCGATAAGAAAACTAAAAAAAGAAAATAAGGAAAGACATGCCACAACACAAACAACCTACAACTTAAATAAATCTTTCACTTTATTTAATACGTAAAAGCTGAACAGAAGTAACAACGAAAAAAAACTGGAAATTACAATTCTGAAAACAGGAAGAAAGAAAGAAAAAAAATAGGGAATTCACAGTCGAATCTGGATTGTGATGCTGATAGGGGGGGGGGGAGGTTGGTGATGTTTCGCGATGATTACAGAGAATTCCAACAGTTGCTAAGTTGAAGTTCACAAAGCAGCAGATAATAACATGAATTTCGTAGTGTGCTGTCATGCAAGAAAATTTACCATTTTACCAACTCCAAATTTCCAATTTAGGCAGCAGTTTCTCTTTTATTGCTTAAAGAAGTGTTAGGATTAGAGATGTATTTATAGCCTTGCTTAAGATGGAATACAAGAAAAGATTGAATATACTGATAATAACATGAATTGCTTCTAGAAAGACTGAGTGTTTCCCAAAGATGTTATTCTAGATTGTAGAGCTATTGAACTAGTTTAGGTCTAAGTTTGTAGAATCAGTGGATCTTGTTTATGGATATTCTTTTCTTCTTCTTTTGAGGATGTTATAAAAACAACGATGCAAAAATCAATTTTGGAGAATAGAATGAAATTTTGGCACCTGACTAGAAAAAACAAAATCGACAGATGACACCTGACTAGAACGAACGACCAAATAGTGAAGAATAGAATGGAATTTTGGCAATCCATGTGCATACTCAGATATAATTCCTGCTTGCTCCATACATCCTACTTGCTCCATACATCCACCAAAAACTATAGCAACAACACAGCTCCTACTCGCATTCACAAACCAAATACAACTTACTTCTCTCAACAGACTTCCTGCAACTCAATTCACATTTGAAAATAATGGTAAAGATCTTATCCTAAGGTCAAAAGAAAATAACAAGCAGTCCATAGCCTGATCGTTAGCTCATATTGATGTTGTTAATTCCGTAAATGGATGTCTTTCTGGCAAAAAATGCCTCTTGAGTGATAATATTTTAAAACAAAATGGGTAGTTTGTTATCAAAATCTTTTTTGTAAAAAAGATCGGTATTTTTTTACTTTTATTTAGAGAGGTAAATGAATTTACGTATTTCATCAGAAATATATATGAGTTTACTTTTTTGTCATAAAGACGAGTGAAATTATTTTTTATCAAATAGATAAAAGGTACAGTTATTTATATGAAACAAGATATTGTGAAACTTACGTAGTTGTTGATTCCTCTCTAACATTCGTAGTAGGCCATGCAACCGACTAACCAATAACACCTGATAAACATTCCATGAATGATGTAGGACTCCATAGAGGTTGATTTGGGTCTTTTGCCATTCCTCATCTACTTTAAATGTAGCCTATAACATTTAACAAAATGATAATAAAAAAAATCGTCACCAAGTAGATACACATTTTACAAATTATAAACATCCATTTAATACATATATTTTAAAATAAAAGTAACATGCAGGAGCGAAGACTATCAGTGATGAATTTAAATATGACTATGCAATTATGTCTTACACGTATAGGATGCAAATAGTATATTTTTTTAAAGGAAAATGCTAAACGGCCCAAAGCAAAGTAGGCCCGAAAGTGTGCGGGATGTATCTTAGCCGCTGCATGTATTTCCTCCCATGAATTACACCCGCGAGATCAAAATTCACACAGTCCGAACATCCTTGTTTCGGGCTCTGTAGCAAAGTTGTTTTTTAAAATATGGATATATATTATATATATATATATACTTTACTACATTATGTAGAAAAGAATCCACAAACTACGAAGCACATGATGCAAATATTCAAGAAGGTGCATATTCATATATGCAAAAGTACGAAGATGAAGAATGCCGAAAAGGTCTACTTTTAAACAGCTGTGCTATGCATTTTCTATAATGCATAAAACAAAACCAAATTGTATGCCTGATGTTACATGAACCGTGCACAAAATATGTAAAATTAAAAAATGCTTGACTTCGGAAATGCATACTTTATTGTAGTTTCTTTTGATAAGTCCATAAAAACAGCAGTATATGTATTCTTGCAAAAGCAACCGGTGAAAAAATAATACATATTTTTCATGCAAAATGATTTTTTTTTTAAATATGTTGGCGAATGGTCCATATTTTACGATAAAAGGCTTATGACCTTAAAAAAATAGAAAAAGAGAATGAAATTTATCAAAAACAGGAAGCACTGACAGTAACCAAAAATACATCGCCATCTCTCATAATAAAAATAGGAAAGTCCATGTAGTAACTAAAACTCAAATGCACGCGGTTCAATGGCTAAATGCAATCTATAATGCTGAGCAATCCACTGGTATCTAGAAACCTTCTCCAAGCCAAAAGATCATATTTTGCTTGCTATATCACTTTAATTCAATGACTTCCATAAATTTGTGAGTATGCCATCCATTATGTTTTTTTTTTTTGCATGTTACCATCATAATCCTATTGGAGTTTAATCTGTATGCTATTCATTATGTATTTTTTGCTTGTTATATTCTCCAAAAAAAAATATTTATTTTTTTATTCTCAAAGTTACATTCCTAGATAAAATGATCAAAATGCATTGTCAAAAAAGACATTATTTATTCGTTCCTGCAAACCATAAAGTCCATATCTTTGTTTATAATCAGTTGTGATATCGACGTCGATATGCTTGGATTGAAATTGAGTTGTCTTAGCACCGATATAGTTTTATCTTTTTCCTTGATTCCCATTCACAGTTTAATCTGTACATTTTGTTACTAATGTTTTTTGGTCTTTCTGCTCTGTAATTTACAGTTTGCAGGTGTTGCACGTGATATATGATTCAAGTTTTGATGTTTTTGTACTGCTTAAGACAAACGTTGTTTGGAATAATGAATAAGTTAAGAGTATAATGATACATAAGGTTTATACAGCTTCTCAGTTCTATAATAATATACTTGATATTATTGTTTTGTTCATGATAATATGAATTCAAATGATAAATTTACATTTAAACATGCATAGTATGCAAGCAAAGTAATGAAGCATATTCTTTGCTAAGTTCAAAATATGGATAATACATTAAACAAGGAAAAAAATTGTGCTTGCAACTTGAACAGTTGAACTACCGTAAAGTTCTCATTTTTGACTTTTCTTTGAATAATATTTCAGTGTAATTTTCTTATCCTAATATTTCCACTTCTACGTAAAGTTCTTAGTTTCAATTATTTTTTAATAATATCTGAGAGTAATTTTCTTATCCTAATATTTCCACCACTACTTGCCAGTTGCCAATTTTTTTTTACTGAAGAGTCACCTAATTTTCATACCAACTCATCTTAAGAACTATTTGTGTTTCATGCATAGCATTTGTCAACCCAGCTATACCCTGGAAGTATGCTTTATCGTCTATCAAAAAATGAATCAATAAATACTAATTAAGAATAAAAAAAAAATTAATACAAAATTACCAAACAAATGAATGCATCTTTTACTTACAGAAACATAGTCCATAGTATTAATCAAAGGCAACAACTATAGAAAGGTAGTTTGAGTAAAAAGCTTATTCTTTAAGAACTTATATAAGAAATGCTGCTTAAAACGTCTGAAGCTAGAAACAGTAATAATGACGATATGTCACATGCTAAGTTTTTGTCTTTACTGCATTAATACCAAAATTTAGAAGAACGGTAACCGATTATAGTTCTGTAAAGTTTATAGGGTGCTACTCCCCTGTATTTAATGGATTTGGCCTACTTAATTGATTGAACTGAAGCCCCGACAGGAAAAAGATTTCAGGTTTATTTTTAATAATGATCCCTGATTCTTTGATAATCATTTAATTGTGACGAAAAGGCTTTCGCCTGATATAAATATCAATAGAGATTTAAATGATTAATTAAACTATTGATCAGACTATTTAATTATGTTGAAAAGAAATGTTATTCATTACTCTTTATAGGACAGCTATGAATTGATCAAAGTATTGTTCATTTTAATGCAGATCAAGTCAATTTTTTTTTGTATATTTTCAGCAGTGATTATGGACATAGGGGCTTAACTAATAAATCTAAAAAGGGGAAACAAAGGAAATTTGGTTCAACATGAAACTGTTTCAATACTAATGTTTAAAACCATGTCATAATAGCTTTTCTTATTGGATAATTTAAACAACAATGCAGTTGCAGCCATTTAAAAAAAACATACACACACACAACTGCAATATGATCAAGTTTGGATTTCTGTTTAATCTCATTTCAGCATTTCTGATCTTCATTTCATTCTCCATCGAACTACTACCATCACCCCTAAACCACGACTGAACTGCAACCATTTCATTTCTGATTTCTGTTCAAGTCTGCATTTCTGATCTTCGTTTCAAATTTGGATTTCAAGTTTGCCATTTCGTTTGTGCTTTCTTTAACACTCAAGCAACAACCAATTGTTTGGACGCTGAAACACATTTAACTAAAATGTAGAATAAATGTTCGCATTCAGAGTATATGTTTTTGTACAATTTGGCGATGAAGAAATTTGCATACCATGTATAATT
This sequence comes from Allium sativum, assembly GCA_030737875.1. NCBI lineage: Eukaryota > Viridiplantae > Streptophyta > Magnoliopsida > Asparagales > Amaryllidaceae > Allium > Allium sativum. Next base: position 4,629,753 of record CM060926.1, on the reverse strand, counting down.
TAAACCATGAACATTTTAATAAACATCGACCATACATACTGAAGTAGAAGAAAATAATATTCAACCAGGGACGAAATTAGCAAGACATATGCTAATATATTCTCACAATTGTTGCATTCTTAGATAAATTATAATATAAACCACAGATTGCTATAATCTAAGCGTTTGAAGTCAGAGCCAGATACAGTTCAGCACAACAGGATCAAATAATTGCATACATGAAGAATACACGTTATTTACATGCCCAGGGAAAGCCTGTTGACTCCTGATGACAATAATTCGTACATGCAAAATTCTATTCCCCTTTCATTCGCATAAACAATGTGTTATTTAAATTTAGATTCAGACATTGTCAACTTTATAAAGAGGTGGATTAAACTTGAATTGAGTTCGTCGCTTCATTTAAAGTATTTTAGGAAGCCGATAAGTCCTTATAGGCAAACTTGAAGCATAAAGGGAGAGAGATTTCATATGGTGTATGTTTAGATTTAGCATTGCAAGAAGGGAAAAGGAATAACAAGCGGCTAATTAGATATCTAGGTCGGTGAACAATATTGTGTTGAAAAAGATACCTCAATGTCATCCAACTCCCAACTGAAATCACAAACAACCTGCACAAGAGAAAATAAAAAATCAACACCTGACCTTTCAAGTTTATAGCTTTTTAAAAATGAAGTGACACAACTATGGAAGTAGTATTACCAGAGGTTCAGTGGGATATTATATTCACAACTGTGTCATTCTCATCTTCATTAGGCTTCAGTGGTTGAAGATCTGCAAAAATAGAGAAGTGCTTTAGTATCATATTGATAACTTGTTGATGCACTGTGCTCACTATAGTTATATTCTATACTCGATAGATCCATTTTTCGAGAAATCTTTGTTGTGATGGCTGGAATCATGATCGGAGACACCGGTTGAACTGTACGAGGTAAGATTTGGTTTAGTGTCTTTGCTGAGATCGTCTAGAGATACATCTCCCTCTAATGCACTAACAATCTACAAGGAACCACTGATACTTAATATCATCTGATTTAAGTATTTAATTTCTCTTCCTATATTTACTTCATTCAGAATACAACTACCCTACATATAATGATTTAGTTATTTAAACCATTTATGCAACCACCCAAAATTTATTCACATCATTCCAAAAACTAATTACAAAAATAGATCACTTTATATTGATTATAGAAATTGAATTTTAGTATTGATGCATTTTGAGAGTTCGTCAGTGCAAATCCCTGCACTTTTGAAAATGAAGTAGTAAAAAATAACACTTAGAAGAAAGCAATTTAATTTTGTAATTAGTTTTCAACATGGTATGCTTGTTCATCTAAAGTTGGTGTTTTGAGAGTACTATATACGAGTCTCACATCACTAAAGCAACACAGCATGGCCAGTCAAAATATTTTTTGGCTGACGAAATACGCTATTCTACATAACAGAGAATTGAATGAGTAAATATCCACTGTTCATGAAAAAATATTTAATTAACAATGATCTCGGGTGGGTTTTTTTTTTTTTGCAAATTTCAGAGTTTGTTATATGCTAATCCAAAGTTATGATGAATAGATAAAAGAATATCGAATAATCTCTCAGGCTAGTTTTAATTGAAGGCTGTCTTAAAGCATTTGGACATATCAATAAAGTACCTGGCTCATTTTTGGGCAACGCATCGCAGAATGGCGCACACATGATGCACCACAAGCTATCATTCTTGCCATCTCATCAGGTTTGTAATTCTTCACTAACCTATGATCTACAATTATATCATAATTTCCAAAATCCATAGCTCGTGCCAACAATGGTCTTGCCTGCATTCAGTAAACATAAGTGTTTTGTAATTTCGTAAAATACACAACCAAACAGAAACTACAAAGTACATGTAAGAGTACAAAAAAAGGACTAAAATATGAGACGATGATAAGATAAGTAACATTTTTGTTAACACATATATAAGAACAGAGAAATTAGTTCATATGTAACAATGGAAAGGTAAGACTAAGTACACGAGTTTCCCACAATTTGATGGTCTAGAAAGGGCCACCATCACCTTGGAAGTTACGAAATAAGTTAATATTTTAAGGAAAATACCTAAATGCGAATAGCGCGATGATGGAAGCAACACATCTAGCCCAGTAAAGGCGCTTAACCAAAGTCCACAATCTTCAGATTACCTATGATAGTGATAAAGCAAGAGTTGAATAGCATAAAATTTAGGAATCTTCCCAATTTTTATGCTATTCAACTCTTGCCTCATCAATATCATTTAGACCTTTTACTACAGTGACTAAACCTATGATTGATGTAAACGGGTGAGCTGAAAACAATTCCTAAGGCACCCATACCACAGTGGCAAAAGTTCGTCCAAGCCCAACAGTGCAATAAATGTAAAGTATGATGTAAAAAGAACCTGTGCAAGATCTAACTATCAGATCAGTCCGTATAAAGTAACAAATATGCATAAAGTAAAAACAAACATGTATATTCTGAACCGCACGTAATTTTGAATATGCTATACAAACCATTTAAACGACAAAATAAGCACAAAGCATAGTGTAGATCATTGATGGAATCGATGGAATTCACAATTTCAATTAATGGATGGTAAGTGAGCTTACTGCTGATACAATTTACTTGCCATTGTGTCAAATGCATATACCAAATCTACCTGTTTAACCTCTTTTGAAAACTTGTACTACTTATTATTATATATCAATACATGAACTTCCATTTGCTTAACAGTAGTGGTTTTGGTCTGTGCATTTCCAATCTATTACTGGTTCTGACCCAAGAGTAAAAACTACAAGTAATTAATAAAAGTGATTTCCAATAGCATGAATTGGCCGGATTCCACTATGCATTTGTCTCTTTATCATTATGAAGCTCTTTAATAACCTAATACACTTAACATGACTACATTACTACATAACAGCAATGCAAATTTCACTTTCTGAACTACACCTTCTCATATACAATACAGTACATCTTCTTATTCTATCACGTGTAAAACTAACTTGCAGTATATGAACAATAACAATGAAAATATGTGATTTAAAATTTTGAACATGAAGATTAGAAAATTACCTTAAATCAGGTTTCTAAAGAAAATCCATCGATAATTTTGGTGTGGTTGGCGCCCCTGATTATTGATTGAATTAAAAATTGGATTCGCCTTTCTATGCCTCCAAGGTCAGATTCAAGGGTTTAGGTCTCGATCGAACAGGATGTTGCAAAAGGAATTATGGGATGATGAAAATTTCTTGGGAGATTTCATATTTAGAATTTTAATTAGGTTTCAAAACGTTTCAAGGAAGATGGGTAGTTTATTATTTTCTTGCGAAGTAGGCAGAAAAAAGAAGGCGGCAAGATTGCCACGAAGTGAAAAGAACACCAAAATGAAGTGGGATGATGTAAACAGCGTTTACGTTTCCAGTTTTCATTTTGCTTGTTACTTTCGTCAGCATTCATCACAAAAACGATGTCCACTATTGCTGTTGAAGCCACATTTTCTTGTAGTGACAGTTAGATTTTGGGTAATGTTTAAATCAATTTTGAACAAAAACAACGCTAGGACCTATAATGGCCTGTAATTGAGAGTTGTGAATATGGACTATTTTCATATGAATAAAAATAGGGGAAAATCATTATAAATTATTGATTTCAAGAAGGTTCAAAACAATTATTTATGGTTTTGAATGATAAGATTGGTTAAGTGGAATCTGGCTATTTTCTATAGAGGTTTTTATAATAATTTTTGAGAAATGTGTTGAAATACGGATTTTTAATTCGTAAATCAAATCTAATCCTTAAGTAAACCTTTTTATAAGGTTAAAAAAATGAATTTTGGAAGCCAGGTAATCTAAACATCTTGAAAGTAAGATTAAATCATATTAGATGATTACCAATTAAAGGAGACTTAGTTGGTGGGTTGATAATCCAATAAGTATTTTGATTGATTTTGTTTTGACACAAATTATTTGAAAAGACCTAGTTCAACCCATTTAGAATAATTATACGACGAATTGAAATCGAAGACATGGAAGACAGAGGAAGACAGGGGATCTTCACATCAAATGGACCATTTCCTGATTCCTTGGAAATAGGTAACTTCCTTGAAGGGGTTATAGTGGCAGTGGTCTGGACGTACTAGTCAATATTTTGGATATGCAAGGGCCTCTCTCCTTAATTGAACGAGGAATAAGGTACCTTCAGTTTCGTTCAAACCCAAAACGAACTTGTAAATGGATGTGTGTCTGATGTTGTATTTCATAACATAACTGATTAGTTTCTATTGATGATATATCTATGGTGGTAGAGAATTTATTCTCTTAGATTAACACCCTTCTTTGAAACGTATGAACTCAAAGGTTATATTATTAATAGAAACTAACCATTTGTGTGAATTGACAGTGTGGCATGCCAAGTGTTGCTGGAAGATCGATCTAACCTTTTTTGAAAAGCAGAGCTTTGTGGGACGTTGACTCGTGGACCTCACATCCTGTAATGAGCCAAAAACAGGATGAGATACCACATAGTAAGGACATAATTTTCCTTTAGCTAAAAGCTATGCCAGGGTACGGAGCCCAGGCAATTTACCTATATGGATGATGGATTTAGCGCTTCAAATGATGGTCAAATACGACCAGGACAACGATCAGATACAACCAAGGAACGTATTATTCAGGAGTGACCCGTACTAACCGGGAATTGGTGGCCCGGCTCTGCCAATCTAGGTGCAAGTGCGCGTGAGTCCTGGATATCTTGCTAGAGATGATTCCGAATATGATAAGAAAGATCCTTTGACTTGGTTCATTGATAGAATCCAACTTCCAATATGAGCTTTGTGATTTTCAATTGTAAACCTATACGTCGACATAATAGGATGGGGTATTATGATGTCTAAGATTGATACATTTATTTTCGAAAATGTTTCCATACTTAGACACTAACAATAATATCAAATGATTTTCTTGTATCAAGCATGTTTTGCTATTATAAGGTAAAACTCTATCCTCCAGTTTGCGTTGCATTGTGTGGTGTGACTTGAATCTTATAATGGCTTCATTTTTCAAAAAGCATTGCTTAGTTTTATGCATTGGCATTCATGTGGAATAAACCTGTTTCGTATTGTACTGCATGGTCCCATAATATACATCACTTTAAAATAATTTAAGAATAGCTATAAGGTTTCTCATACCAGTCCCATGACTAACTCGTACTTTTTTCCCTTGCAAACTCGGGTGCCTATGTTTTCACATGGGCAGCCAAGTTCCCAAGGTAGCTTTGTTCTTTTGGAGTTTTAAATGGAAGCTGGTTTTTGCTTAGAGTTGGAGAAGAATTTGGATGTTTCTTTAGGACTCACCAAGACTCTATTATGTTAATTATCTTTTATTCCGCAGTGTACCTATTCGCTTATTGAAAGTGTTATGTATAATTATGGTCTTATATGCTGTGTAAACTTTGACGTCAACCTCTGATGTAAATTGATGTGCATTATTATCTGATGTAATGAAATATTTATCTTCTACTGTTATGTTAATGTGTTATATTCCAATGACTATCTGTTCATTGGGGATCGGGAGAATGGGTCGTCACATAAACCATTCCTTAGTTTGGAAAAACTCTTGCAATTATAACCATTTAACTTAATTCATTGATTAAGTGAATTTTTTACTAAAACACCAACCTTCTGTTTTAAATTTCTTTATACAATCCCATTTATAACTTGGATTACAATAACTTATTTACTAAGATCCTTATCCAAAACCATTATATTATGAACTTAATTTGGATTTTTATTACTAGAATCCAGTTACCTCCTTTCTTTTATATTGTTGAAATCTTTCTTCAATTGCAAACGTTTCAATTCTTAAGTAAATGTTTATTTGAAAATCATCGCCTTCTTAACCTCTCTTACAAACCTTGTTTATAAATCTTTGATTTATTTCTAAATCATTTAACAAAATTCCTTTACCATATCCAACAAAGATTTATCGCCAGCTTGATTACCTTGTTAAGTAACTTAAATCAGAAATGTAATTCCTTTAATTATTTTTAATCAAAATAATAATTTATTACAACGTTAATCAAAGTAAAGGTAGTTAACTTCCTTATTAACTAAAAATAGGTTAGTTAATTACTTTGTAGATTAAAATTGTTAAACAATAACTAACTACATTAATGATTATCAATATAATAATTTTTAAACAATGTAAATTAAAAGGTAAATTACGTTTTAATAAATCTTATTAAATGGATACAACTATTTTCATTAGATTAATTGTAGAAAAATTAATCTAATGACCAATTTCAAATAAAACAGTTGACTTTGTCAACTTGGAACCATCAGTTAACTTGTTAACTGATTTCAATTAATCCTTCCTCTTAAATTAATTAATAATATAATTAATTAAATAATATCGCTTAATTGTTTATTGATTCGTAGGTTAAATTTCTGACTTATACGCGTATAAAACTAATTAAAACATTAAAATTGCTACACATAGTATTTAATAACTATTTTCGTAAAAGCCATTTATAGCCGTCAGTTAATTTATAAAACTTCTAATTTTACATAAAATATAATTTAAAACTTTGCTTCAGTTATAAATATAAAATTTATAGCATTAAACACGTCAATTCTCCTGAAGGCGAATTAACGTCTTAAAATATGTATTTTGGACCATCTACTGCCAATCGTTTAATCAATATTGTATATTGATTAAAATCACAACAACGTTGAATTTCAATTCAATAATCAACATCCAAACAGGTGTTAAAGTTACCTGGGTCAAACAGTTCATGTATGAATTGTAACGACCTAGTTTTTGGACTAATTTTATAATCTATAATTTATAGATTACACTGGTAATTTAATTAAATTAAATAGGATTTATATATCTAGAAAATATTAGAAGAATTCCAAATATATATATTAATATATAGTTGAAAATTCCATAATCAATGTATATATGTGTATACTACAAGTAATTAATGTTTTACCATTTTGTTTTATTTTTAAATTGTTTATAACTCATGTGACTATTAAATTACTTAAGTAGAATAGTATATTACTACACATGAAAGACAAAACAAGATGAATTTGGATTTTTACATAAAATTTAAAATAGAATTTTTATAAGTAAAATCTATATTTCTTCATAAGAAAGGAAAACAAAAGAAGATATTTATCTAAAAACAAGATATTCGTTAATCTGTAAATATTAATATGATCTTATTCATTTAAATTAGAGTTATTATTATTTTAATATCATACATATACATATATATATATATTTATTTAGCTTGTTATATATATATAGACAAGAGTTTGATGTCTTAACATAATTATTTACATTTAAATTTGATTTTAAATCATATGGATATGGAAATTAGATAAGGTAAAATTTACTTAAAACCATATTCGATTTGCTTCTATCTAGGTATATATAGGACATTCATCTATATGATTTAAAAAGACAACATGTTAACATGACATAGATTGATTTTGCCTTGAATACTAAGGATTTTTGCTTTGTTCACTACACCATAATGGCCATTCGGTGACCCTTTTTTTCAATCGCCAACACTTATTTGTGTTGTAGTGCAATAACAAGAATAAGCGCTGCTATATTAAAAAAGTGTTGCCAAAAATACATAATTGTAATTTTTTTATTGCCAACCCTTATATGTGTTGCTGTGGCTGGTTTCAGAGGGTAAAACCGTAAACTAACGTGTGTAACCCTATTTCTCATTTCCCATTCCTTTCTCCAACGCTTATACCAAACACGGTCGCCTAAACCAGAAATCTAAATCCCACGATTTCAGAAGAAAGAAAAATTACAAATCCGCAAAGATGAACAAATTCAAATTGGTTCCTCTATAATCCGATTTTGTGGGTTGCTTCAGGGAACAACTTGAATTCAAATTTGGGGATCTTTGTTCGATTTGTCCTCACATTCATCTCGCATTCTATCGCTTCAGGTATAGATTTTTTCGAATTGTTCTTTGTCAATTTCGGGTATAAATTTAGCATTTTTCCTTCAATAATATTATACTATTTTGGGTTGGCTTTCTTACAACAGCTGGATTTTAGTATTTTGGTATGACAAATTAGGCCACAAAGCTGTGTTAGTATTGGGTATAGAGGATTCTTTGTGCTGTGCTATTAATTATTAGCTGACGATTATCATTTGAAACATGTTTCTCATACACTTAAGTTGATGTACCTTCTAGATTTACAGAGTCGTTTGTCAGTATAAATCCTTATAACTCTTGTTGTGTTAACAGATTTTGAGTAGTATTTCTTAATCATTGATTTTGAATCAACAGTCTTACACAAAAGTTATATGTTTTCTAGTTACAGGTGTACTGAGAATGATATTGATGTACTGAGTATATAGTTAGTGGTGTACTAAGAATGACTTTTTACTGTTGGAGGCTTGTGATTAAGCTTTAAATGAGATAAAAGGACACGTGAAAGACACATGTATTGTGATGTCCATATGAACATTTATCTGTTGTAAAAAAAATCTTACTTGTGGATTCATGAGGAGAGGTTGATTATAACTATGCTGTCAGTCTAAAAGATAAGGCATTGCACTTTCCAAAAAGACAGAGGTCAGAAGCAATAAATTGAGCACAAAAAATACAAGATACTCATTGCAATTAAGTAACATACCTGTAGAAAGCTTAAAAGCTGTAGGAAACTATCTGTTTGGCCTTGCACAATACAAATCTTACTTAGTGTTCATATACAGCCCAGGATCAACTATTATAGGCATTGCTCTCAACTCACTGAAAAACAGAATTATATTCAACAAACACATTACCAGTCTTGAATTTAGTTGTATGTTTCCGATTGTGATCTAAATCATAAAATGGTTATCCTTTTACTAAAATTTTCTGAGTATCATTACATGCTAGAAACTCTAAGCAATATGATAGTTTAGCGTGCATGTGAATTTGGCAGTCTTATCTTAATTTCACATATTTGGATTCTTTTTCTTTTAATGGCAAATTGTAGTCTTCTCCTTATTTCTTGGTTAGAAACTGATAATCTTATTAAAAATCTAATCAGTTGAGTTGTAGAATTAGATGGTGTTTATTACTACTTTCTTGCATCTTTACGTTATAACTTATGATGTCTGCATGTTCTTCTATAACTTGTGCAGGTTTCAATTAAAGCACATATTTTGTCGCTGACCGATCTCTCGACTCCTCCATCGAAGCTAGCATCAACTCCGCTAACAATCTAGCTTTTGCGCCACCCCTATCTTTCATATTCTTCTTCAAATTGAAATTTAAGGTAAAGTTTTGTGGTTTTCTATTTTTTTCTTGAATAATTTTCATATGAATTAAATTGCTGAAATAGTGATCTGTACATTTGGATTAATGAAATTTGTTTTGAATAGTTCCTAAATAACAGTAAAGTTTGGAAACTGGGAATTAATGTTAATTTTTAATTTGTTAGTGAATTGGTATTTGGGAATAACAACAGGTTTTCGAGCAGTTAATGTTATCTAAATAGCATTTTTTATGAGAAACTAGTATTTCACATTTTCTCAAATCAACTATTGTCAGTCCAATTAATGTTCTGTGTGACTAAAAAAATTGACCTTATTTCGTGGATGCATGTGGAATCTCGATGTTGGGCCATATCTGATATTTTACATTGGCTATAGCTGACAATAGAATTAAAGGTTCAGGTCCAATTTAGTTACATATAAAGAGTCATAGCTCACAGCATTATTCGTACAAATTTTCTCTTTTATACGTACAAAAATTCAAGTTTTGTCAATGTTGTGCGAATGGTAATTTTTCAGTTAGCATGATTTTTATGCAGTAGAAATATTGTCCAAGCTGAATCAATGAGCTGGCTTCACCACTGAATTGGAGTGCATGTAGGATAGGGCACTGTGGAATTCACGATGATGGTGGCGAGTAATATTGATTTCAAAGTCTTTAGGAAACCTCTCCTGGTGGCGACTAATATAACATACGCATACCTAAGTTATGCATATATCAACCCTTCTTCCTACCACTATAACCAACTATAATACCCTATGTATACTGCATGCCAGTCCAACTAAATGACTACCTTGCGTTTGCTTTCAGTCTTCAGGAAACCTCTCCTGGTTTTTGGTGACTTGCGTTACTTCTATATATACGTGTATATACATAGTTTAATCTTTCATCAGCTTAAATGTTGGACTCACACGGTGTAGGAACACACAAGAAAGTTGAATTATACTATGGGTCTGATGTAAACAGAAGGCAGGATTCAAGTGTTTTCTTCTCAAAATTTTACTGTGTTTGTTTACTAACCTTAGCAACTCTGTTTTTCTTCCTTTTTCTTTTCTTCTTTTTTCTTTTCTTCTTTCTCCTGTGTCAAGTTTTCCCCCGTGCACAGCAATATCAGTGCATATGCACGACCCCTAAATCGATCAACCTGCCTTTCTGGTCCTCACCGCATATCCCCATGCCCGCCTTGAATCCATCTCCTCCATCAAAAACTCCATCGCACCACTATCTAAAAATCTGGAGCTTCGACGGAAGCTCAGCCATCCACCTTCCTTCACAAAACACCTCACTTCACCTTTTTACTTTATTTAAAAGCTTCTTATAGTATATATTACTGTTTTGTTTGGATCAAGATCTTGGATCATTCACAAGCCATAACATGTGAATATGATGTTGATCGCAATTACTATCACACTAAAATCCGAGTTGTTGATTTCTTTCCAGCGATAAGATGATGAACATATCATTCTTTTCAACCACACAGAAAATTTCAAACTTTCTTATATTGATTCAATCTAGCAAAACATGTATAGATGATGTTCGACTCCCTTAAATATTAAGTCTACTCCCTTAAAGGATGATGAATTGGAGTTTCGAACAGGAACAGTAGGGGCTTTCTTACAAATATTAAGTCCACTCCCTTAAACATGCTTCCAGGTTATGTTCTCTGTTTGTTTCTTATTTCAATTCATTTCCTTTCCAGGCATGTTTAAAACACACTTATATTTTGGTTGCACTGTATTTGATCTAAAATAGAAACGGGTTTTCATGAGTTTTACTTGTAATTACGATACTGTTTTATTCTATAAAGTTGTCAAGAGTTTTTTAGCCGTCTATACAACAGATTATATAGGTGTGTGTGTTCCTCTCTGTTTTCATGTTTATTTACAGGGTGTTTATACCAGCATCAATTAACAGACCAGTGTTTACCCTATATACTCACCATATAAGCTTTCCTTTCCTTTTAGATCTTCTATTGTTTTAGATCTTCTACCTGTTTTACTGATAAGATGTTCTTCATATCAGAGCTAATATTTGATTTCAGTTTGCTTTTTTCTTTTTCTTTTTTAAAAATTGTTTGATATATGGACTGTTAAATAGTTGTTATTATTTCTAGGAGGACAAACAAATTATAATGTGTCTGGGGCAAAGAATTGGTTGGGCCACCACTGTATACAACTCATTAAATATTTCACAAAGCAGCATTATTGTAACGACCACGAGATTTTCGGCTCCGGAAATCAACACAAAACCCAGTGTCGACTGTTCAGACATCGAAAATACCGAATCATTAATAGAAAGAAATTAGAGGGTGAGATAGAAAAGATAGAACTAATAGAATAGAAGAAGAAGAACACAACTGAGCATAATCAAAGTAAACACGAATCTCACAGCGGAACGAATAAAATATATTATATAACATAACTTTTGAAATACAAATCAGTAACTGTATATATACACACCATGATCAGAGCACAACAGTTATTCCTGGAACAGTTATAAACATCTGTTTCCAGATACAAACAAGGTCCACAGAAGAATATATGATAGCCTATAGCAAACCGGTGAAGCCTCCTACTTCCAGCTCCTCCAAATGAATCTGTGAAATCCCGACTACTTGACTGCCCGTACAAATTTGGGCACCCAAGAGTTTAGGGAAAACAAAACAAAATAAACTCTGGGTCAGTCATGGGACTGGTGTGAGTAAACTCCAACCACTTGTTTAACTTTAAAAATCCTTTCAAAAGAAAAGATAATAGTAAGACCAGCCCACACATAAACACGGACGGTTTTTACCTTACTATAACCCAAAACACTTTAATACGAAAATCCAGTGATATTATAATAATGTCTACATCAAGTAAATAACCAAGTAGCAGAACGCTTGCATCTCACGCTCCACATACATAGTATAAAATCAAAAACCGCATGGCGCTTATTGGAGATTGGATTTCCAACATGACAAGGTATGGGACCACCTTCCGCTAGTGTATCTCTAGAGAGGAATACACTGGGTTCAACAAGAACATCTTGTAACCCGGCCCACACATGACCGACCACTCATTTCGCTTGAGTGTATCGAATGTATATCACCAACGGTTGGGATCAGCAACCGTCTCCCGACTGGGACAGCATCGAATAGAATAAGAAATTAAATGAACCTCTAGATAGGTGATTATACATCCTAATGGGTGCGACCCACATAGCCATGCTGCCTGCCCGATTTTTGTCCTTTCCCGGTTGTTGAGGTCTGAGGCTACGAATACTTACCATTCATTGATAGCACAATCACTTTGAATGCCACATTGTCAGATCCGTTAATCACTAGTTGAGTTTGCACGAATATTCTGGATGTTATGCTAAGGGAATAAATCCGTTGCAACCATATATATCTATGCAGACCAACCCATTTGATCATTGGAAATACTCTGTCAGACATTCGTCCATTTACGTTCGTTCTGGGATTGAACGAAGCCGAAGGCACTATTTCTATGTAATAGAAAAAGTCCTTGCACTTTACTCCGTCTTCAATATATTCAGCATACTTGGTTCGCAACGCTTATGCCGATACGGAGTGGTTCTTCGGATAATAATCCAATCGGTCTCTCCATATTGACAACGATGGTCAAAAACTTCGATAGTCTGTGATTTAACTATCGAATAAAAACAAGTGTTCATCCAAACATATTAAACAAATCACTGGGCTCTTTAATTAATATTTCATTAATTAAATCTCTTCTCCATTTCCTTATCAATATTTGTTAACCAAATATTTCCAATAACCATATTGGCCCTTTACGCTATTTGGAAAGCATTTCCCAATATCAACTTCTTTTATTTTCTATATATTAGAAAATATCTCTATTTGCAATTGGAAACAATTCCAATTACTTATCTCTATCCCGACTATTTTAATTATACTCAAGAAATATTTACTTGTTATATTTCCAAAATTCCATCACTTGGGTTTAAAATGAATGTTGTGTAAAACATCGTTACAACAACCCAAAATAATTTATTCAACTAACTCTTTTTCAAACACTTCTCTTCGAGACTGGATCTTGCTATTTATCCATTAAAAATGAAATCAATCAAGTTGGGGTAAAATTACCTCTCAGAACTTAACTGAAAACATCCTCAACTTCAAAACAGCAAAACCACTTACCTCGAATAAACACACTATACAATCCAATTGTTCATTTTTAAAACATGTATAAAGTTCGCTTTCTATTTCTAATTTATAGATTTCCCTTTCTGTTTCCATACTCTATTTTGATTTCATTTCCTTATCGAATTCTATATATATCGATACATTGATTTATAATTATCAAATTATCTTAAAAATATTCTAACTCCTTAAATTCCCGGAAAAATTCACCATAACCTCCCCTGCATCGGGAGCATCGGGAAATTTCAAATAGCTTCCCGGTAACTTCTCATCTCAAAAAGAAAAAGAAAAAGCCAAGCGGCTTGCCGATACGGCGCATAAAATCTCATATATGAATTAAACATGTACCTTATTGTCGAGCACACTAATTATATACCTTCATCACTTTATCCCATAACTGTCTCCGGTATATCTATACCTGTACAATTCATTTCAACTTCATACACTCGTTTTGACTCAATTCGTTAAAGTAACTCTTTAACTAACTCTTTGCCCATTTCGCTTGTATATATGAATATAACACGTTTCAAATATATTTCAACTTACTTATCAACTAATTGAATTCAAATTTTAATTTAAGTTCTATATTCGATTTCAAATATATGTTTACAATTCAAAAATTCAATTTTCAAAGGTCGACTTCAATTCACCACTCGATTAACTAATTCTTCTTTGATTTAGTTAAGTCTATTCAATAATCAAAAATATGATTATTGTTTCAAAAATCACTTTTCTTACTTCACTTGAGTACACCTTTATGTTCTAACTCAAGACCAGGTTTTTAAATGGAAATTCGGATTTTTATTTGCTTAAAAATCCCTATATTTGTTATATAAAATCCATTATGGTTTTAATGGTTTCTGGCGCTGCACTTTTAAAATTTTGATTTTGACATAACTCAAAATCTATTCGACGAAATCCAGATTTTTCTCTTCCATTAGAAAACTATTATTAAACCGGTCCTGACGATTCTTGTTTCAAAGAATTTCGACTTCAATTGAGTCCTGTATACTCAATTGAAGTTCGAGTCGCCAATTTACGAACTGCAGCGCTGCGGCGAGTTCGTTTTAATTATATTTATATATATAAAAACTTTTAAACTTCGTTAAAATGAATCCAACTCCATTTTAACTCTATTTGAATTTCTTGATTCAAATTCCAATCTCGCTTTTATTTGAATTCTATATTCAAATTCCAATTCCTTTTCTATTTGAATTCTATGTTCAAATTCTATTTCCTTTTCTATTTGAATTCTAAATTCAAATTTCCATTTCCTTTTCTATTATTCAAATTCTATATTTAAATTTCCTTTATTCAACTCCCATTTAAATTCCTATATTCAAATTTTATAGTTGAATTTCCTTTTCTATTTTATATTCAAATTCAATACTTGAAATTCCATTTGAATTCTATTATTCAATTTCTATACTTGAAATTCCATTTGAATTCTATTATTCAATTTCTATTTCAATTCTTCTTTGAAATTCTATATTTCAAATTCAATTCAATTCTTCTTTGAAATTCAATATTTCAAATTCAATTCAATTCTTCTTTGAAATTCAATATTTCAAATTCAATTCAATTCTTCTTTGAAATTCAATATTTCAAATTCAATTATTCAAATTCCTTTATTCATTTATTCACATTCCTTTATGAATTTCTATATTCAATTCTTTTTGAATTCTCGATTCAAATTATATATTCAATTCTGTTTGAATTCTCTTTATTCAAATTTCAAATTCAATTCTATTTGAATCTTCTATATTCAAATTTCAAATTTCAATTCTATTTGAATCTTCTATATTCAAATTTCAAAGTTCAATTCTATTTGAATCTTCTATATTCAAATTTTAAAGTTCAATTCTATTTGAATCTTCTATATTCAAATTTCAACGTTTCAATTCTATTTTAGAAAAATAGAATTTCCTTTCTAATTCTCAAATATCCTTTTTCATGATATTTTTAAATATCATTACTTAAGCCCAGTGATATTTAAACACACAAAGCAACCAATTATTTATTTTTCTAACACATCATATATAACAATATATGTGCAAACAAATAAACAAACAGATAATATATTTTTGAGGAATCCAGTTGGATTCCTCCAACCTGTTTTCCTGCATCCACAGATGTTAGCACATAAATAATACCCATTCTGCTTCGTGGCAGAATATCGTGGTATATAAGGTCATCCACTAATCATAGCGTGGGGCGTATAGGGTAATCTCCGCTATGAAACTGCGGGCATCCGCTAATGAGACTGCGGGAATCCAACCAATCAATCAACCCAATATATATATATATAATAGCTTAAATAACTAATATATATAAAATAACCAGAAAACATTCACACAAGCAACAAACAATTATTTTTAATGAAATAAAAATAATTCTAAAGGTGAGTGAGATTTACTCACCGTGATTTTCTTGCACTCGTATCAATTCAATTTCTTTCCATCGATTTCCGAGGCTCCGAACCCCATACAAATGATTCCATTCGATTTATCCTAGCATAAGAAAAAAAAATTCGAGTTTTATAAATAAGCTATTGAATTATTTCTTGATAGGGTTTTATTTAAAAATATACTAACATTTAATTTTCTTTCTTCCTAGTTGAACAACCTAAAAATTCCAAGTTTTAAGCTTTCACTTATCTAATTTACGATATTTATAATGATCTACTAAATATTTTTATTTTCTCCTTTTCAGTTTCCAGATTATACATTAACGGTAAATGACATTTTTAGTAAAAATTTCAGTTTTTACTTATATACTAAATACATAAAAATACCTTAATCCAGTAACTATTGCCTTCCTCACCTCAACCCAATACTACTGTTGTTAACCCCATCTTCACAAATTACAGATCCAAAACCCCACAGTTGAACCTTGCACCTGAACTTGGACGCAACAACTTCTGACCTTCACCTCCTCGCTGCTTCAGATCAGCGCTTCACTCAATCCTACTGCGCCTAAGTCATCGCTCGAACTGCCGAGCCTTCAGAGGACCCAAAGGATTCAAATCATGATCCTCTTTCCAGAGCGTCTCTACCTAGTCATCGAGCTCAACGGATTTCAACTCGATTTCCATTCGCCCCCTTTTTCCCCGAATTCGAATTCGAAATCGCCTCCCAAATCAACCACGTTGAAGCAACATCGAGTGACCGTGAGTTCGACAGGTGCGTAATCCCACGCGATTTCCAACATCGCACCACCTCCTGTATGAAACGTCGAAGACTCCCTTCCCTGAATCGACAGAGCGCAGTCCTTGTAGTTGAGTCTCGTGATGATTTTGCCTTGAATGAATTTGTATTCGATTTAAAGGGGCAGCGGCTTCCATTTTAATTGCTTTAGAGGAGTTCTGCTTGGATTTTAAAGAGGGCAACTTGGTTTTAATTTCCTTGTATCGGCCATTTTATTTTGTTTACAGAAGGAAAATAGAGAAAAGAAAGGGGAGTCGCGATTTATAAGGAAGCGAAGAGGAAACCAAAAGTACACGGCTATTAAATGAATGGAGGGTGAAGTACATGGCAAATTTATTGCTGATTTGATTTATTATTAATTTGATTCGATATAAGGTGATTTTTATTCTTTTTAAACAGATATCGATTTGATTTCGATCCTATCTAAAATCAAATATCTCGGGGTTCACAATTAAAAATAGTGAACCGCTATTTTAACGTAACCGATGCCGTTTAAATGTTATAACGAAATTCTAAACTGAACAGTAAATATTCAAAAATTTAATTTCAACGTATATACCATATTAAATCGATATAATATACTTTAAATTCAAAAACGAATAAATTCCCTGATAAAATAATTTTATTATCATCTATATTCAAATACAGTTAATAATGATCATCTGAATTGTTTTGATTTAATTCTAACTTCGAATTGAATCATTTTATATTCTCGTATTGCGATGATTATCAAAATAAATCGTATTTCAATTATTTAATCGATAATCCAATATAAAGGTTAATTTATATTATCAACTAAATATTTAAAACCATATTAAATATTTAAAATAAACTATTCAAAAATCCGGGTCGTTACAATTATTCATTCAGTGGAAGCAGGTAAGTCTATCTTTGGGAAAAAACATTCTTGATGAATTGTATAGGTGAAAAAAATTCTAGAATTAATATGCAGACTGTTTTGCCTTACCATAACTAGAATTGAATGCCTCTGCATGATGGATAGAAGAATTCTGTGTATTTGATGACTACCACATTTTTAAACATTGGAAAAGTTATCATGGTGGATGGTTTGATTTTAACAAATTCTTCCATGTGCAAATTAGTATCATATACATGCAAGTTTTTTTTAAAAAAAAAAAAATCAATATCAATATTCCAATGATTAGTAAGCTTGGCATATGATCATATAACTTTTATATTTGTATTGTTAAATAAGGACTAATCTCACTTGCGGTGAAAATTGATAAAGCCAATTTTAATTTAGCTTTCTTTGAAACTGCTGTTAAGGTATTTAAAATTTTAGTACGGACACAGTTCAAACTGTCACTTCTTTTTCAACAGAGTGAGTTATGTATGTGGTGATGGTAATTTACTAAATTAAAATTCTTAAAATATGCTCTTGAGCTATTGATGAAGCATTTGATTATTTATTTTCTACATATATCCTCCTACTCAAGGCCTTCGACTGATTATTGTGACTACTTCCTACGGTATTGTCCGTCGGCCTATTCAGACGATTCGGGTGATCCTATTTAAATTGTTTGCTCAGCCAAATCTCAGACACCAACTCCGTTTAGCGTCTACGAGAGAATAGAGTTGAGTTTAGAAAGAGATTTGGCATTATTAAGTGTTTAGAATGATATGGCATCGCCTACCAAATCGACAACACCTACAAGATTTCCACCCCTACCAACATGCTATGTTGGAGAAGCACAATCTCGAAGGTTGTTATGTCGTTGTAACATTGAACCAATATTCAGAACATGCTATTTGAATAAAAATGTTAGTCACCAATATTTTAATTGTGCAAACACTGGAACTCTTAGAGATTGTGGATTCATCCACTGGGTTGATGAACCATTATGTGATCGTGGTGTGGAATTTGCATTGGAGGTTCTTGAAGAAAACAAAAGGCTTAAAAAGGAGCTTAAATTGCAAGATTTCATCGAGCTCAATAGACAAAAGATGTGTCAAAATTGAAAAGGTATGACTTTGAACTTATAACATTTACTGCTATTTGAAACTTAATTGATGTTATTTAATTAAATGCACGCAGAAAGCAGTAGAAGAAGCAGAGAAAATGAAAAAAAATGGTGGTACAAGCCATGCAAATTTTTGGATGTAAGGTTCGTTATATAGTTGGAGTTTCGCGTTTGGTACTTGTAGACTTCAAATATGAAAAACATCTTTCGTTATGTTAATTTTGTATTGTTATTACTATGGGATCAGATATTGTATATGTACTAAATTTAGAATCTTTATGTATTGAATTTTTTTGTTAGTTCATACTTTGTTGTTATCATGAATACGGATTTTTATTTCTTATTGATTTGGTTACATGTTGCTATGTTGAGATAATACCATAGCTGAATGAATGCATATTAAATAGAGATTATGCTATCTTATATGCAAATATTCGCATTGCATGTTACCAACGCTTATAAGTGTTATGAATATAATATTGCCAACGCTTATAAGCGTTGTGAATGAATATTTGCCAACGCATATAAGCATTGCGAATGTATATTTGCCAACGCATATAAGCGTTGGGAATGAATATTTGCCAATGCATATATGCGTTGGTAATACATTTCCACCCCCATAGCAACACTAGTAAGTGTTGCGGAAATTGTTTGCGACAGTTATACTCGTTGGCAATCACCTGTTTTGGTGTAGTGGTAGCTAAGTCAATTTGCATATGTATATGCTACATATATGTGCACTTTTTGCAGCTAAGAACATAGATATGGATGGATTGTTTTGAATGAAAACTAAGGATAGAATTGTTAAATTATAAAGTTCATACACACATGCACTTGAGTGTACATGATTGTACACAAGGACATGGCATGAACGAATTTTTTAGGAACAAAAGTTTGAATCACACACACACATCATACATCAATTTTATAGCTGCAACATATAGGACCCCATCCCCCAGGTTGAGCCAGCCTATACATTACCTACCCAAAACAGCCTAGCCTCTAAAATATATAAGCACATGCAAGATGTAAAGCAAGAACATGGGGTGTTTGTTTGCTTAGAGACATAGTGAAAACATTCATTTGAATTGTATTATCAAACATCACACATCATCTTAGATAGGCTGCTGCAATACACATCACCTCACACTTCATGGTTGCAGCTTATATTAATCCTATCACCAAGTAGAACTTGCCTACACATCCCCTGTCAAAGCCATGAATGCTCTTGTTTTTTAGGTGCCAAGTTAGATTTGATAATATATGAGGTACATACACATGTACCTATAGAACAACAAGCGCATACATGGTTGTTTAAATTTGAGCAAGTTTGAAAACATTTAAAGAAATTTGTACAACAATAAACATCAACAATCACATCATTTATATGACAGCTGCAAGTATACCCTGCATGCTTACATAACTAGCCAGACTAATCCTAAAAATTCTATCTATAAATACACTTAAAAACCCCCCACAAACTCATACACTAATGCACTGGAAAACAAGTGTAAACAAAGCACAAAAGCCTGAAAACTGAGAAGGGAAACATAACAATGGAAAGAAACTCATTATCAAGATAGTGAATATATATAGGTGAGTAAACACTTAATCGCTCTACTATTTATATTTAATTCCAAATGGATTTAAACTATTTGTGTGTCGATATATACTCTTCTTCTTTGATTCATATATTGATTTTTAATCTTTGAATTATAGTTAGATTAGGACTTGAGTGTTGGAAAAATTGAGAAACAAATACAAAGAAGCAGTATTACATTAAGTGAGTAAACACTTACAAAACTTTTTAATGTTTATAATTAATCATAGTGGATTTACATATATGTGTTCATTGACTTCTACTGACTGTATCACATATATATTGATCATGCTAAATTTATCACTGGAAGATATTTTTGAAACCTGTCCGTTGGTTTCATAGTTCAAACATATTCACTATCCTATACATTTAAATCATTAACTTGAATTCTAACTTGTTATTAGGAATAAGTCTAACATCAAAGTTATGTATTTTTGTGTAGCATATACTCTAAAAAAAAATTAAATTCAAACAATATTATATCTCAATAGAAATTACCAAATTATAGGGAAGTAGTATTAAATCTCATAATTTCAAACGTCATTAGATTAGGATTCAAATATATAAATGAATTTGTTTTTTTTTAAAAACCATGAATTTTGACATCGAACTCTCGATTTCTAGTAGCCTAGGGAATGTGAAATTCTAGGTCAACCATAATTGGGAATTTTACAAAATTCCAATAATGGCGAAGTTCGTGGGTGGTGACATTGGTGCCAGAGGGGGGGGGATAAATCAGGGATTATAGGAAAAATACAATCATAATTTTTAAATGAGTAGGTTTAGGGATTTTTATTTGAATGGAGGTATTACTGTGTTGGGTAGTCTCGGGTTGGTGAAGAACTGCGTCATCATGGTGGCAAGGCAGAGTTGCGCACCATGGGGATGGGAAGAGAGGGTTGGCGACAAGCTCTAGGAGAAATTCAAGTTTGATCGGTGGATCATGGTGGCAACTCGAGGGATTTTTATAGAGGCATTTCATTTTTGATGCTTTGGTTGAAGCTTGAGATTTTGGCACAAGGGGTCGACGATGTTTCTGGTTGTAGAACTGAGATTGGGAGTGTGAACGTGACTTACAAGGATGGTCGGAGCCTCGTGATGGCGGTAGAGTGGTTTATGTAACAACCCAAGTTTTTAGCAAACAATTAATTAATGGATTAATTAATTGAGGACTAAAATGATAAAGTAAATATTAATCAGAAAAATATTGAGAATTGAGTAAAATAGAGTTTACCGTTGTACCCGTTACGAAATTCTAATTCAGATAGACTTTTAGTTTGCGTAAATCGAATAAGAAATGAAGAAGTTATGAGCTAAAGAAGTTTGAACATAATTTATATAATTATATAAACAATCAGCTCAGAAAAGCAATGGTATGTAGGCGACCCATCCCAAACTGGGTCGACCCAGGTCAAAGGCAGGTCGACCCATGGGTTGATACTATGGGTAGGTGGTTCGACCCACCTACATATAGGGTGGATCCTTGCGACTGTATCTGGACTATTTTATATATTATATTCATACACGGACTTTGCTTGAGGAGTACGGTTGGATTTATAAACCTAATATCTAATGGTTTAGAATAATCCTAGTTAAACAGGCTAGCTACCTCCCTCATTTTCTTACACATAAACATTTCTTCATTTTTTCCTCCTCAAAGTTATGTTTCGAATAAAATTAAGAAAATGTTGGGGTGCTGCAATTATATAGATTAAAAGGATAATTCTTTTTTTTTCTGCAAACAACTATTTTAGAGGATTTTTGGATCTACAACAAACTTAAGTGAGTATTACTATGATTTTTTT
Organism: Allium sativum; assembly: GCA_030737875.1. Lineage (NCBI taxonomy): Eukaryota > Viridiplantae > Streptophyta > Magnoliopsida > Asparagales > Amaryllidaceae > Allium > Allium sativum. The sequence goes on along the minus strand of CM060926.1, from coordinate 4,607,683 downwards.
ATATTTCTTCTAAGTTAAAGTTAAATAGATACAATAGTTGTTGTAGTCATCTTAATAAAAAGAATTTTGACAGTAAATATGTAGTGGATCTAAAAAGTATCAGTGTTTATAAGTTTATCCTTATATGTCATTTCAATTAGTGTCAATTTGATATTCATTCAGTTATTATTTGTTTGTATGTACATCTCTCTTTCTTATCCCCTTTCTGTTGTTTGTCTTATTTACAATATTATTATGCCTTTACTGTTTGAATTACATAGAATTAGAGAAGTATGAAATAACGCTATAAAGGGAAATTTGACATATTAGAATTTGTACTTTAAAAGTGGAATTATTAAAAAGGAAGAATATGGAAACATGAATAGGCTAAACTTAATTTTATATTAAGACGGAATGTCATTTGTGAACATGTATTTGACATTAATTTATAAATATTGCATTGAATAAGAAGAACATGGTATTTGACGTTGATTTGTGAGCATAACTTGGTAAACATATTAATATGGCATTGTTAGGAAAACATGTTGTTAACGATATTTTTTGTCAACACTAGAGATAGGTCAATAGGAATGGAACTATTGGGAAAATAGTTTGTTTAGCCTTCGCAAGTTTAGTTAGTTCACCTTTCCTAGGTATCAAGGCCTAGAATCTGAAAGAATAGTTACTCTTCCCTCGATGGGGCGAGTATCACTCCTAAGCGATTCAAGAACCAATAGCTACCTTGGGGAGAGGATCACTAAACATGACCCTTGATAAAGGACATAATGGATGGTAGAAAAGGGGATCTGCGCCAAGCTCGCTGAAAGGACTAAGCTTGTAGGAAGGTTTTAAGCTTGTAGGAAGGATTTAAGCTTGTAGGAAGGGGTGTTTGACCTCATTCGTGGAAAGGATTGGGTAAGGGCTTATGCTCATGTAAGAAGAGTAAGCTGTAGCAGCGATAAATAAGAAACAACATGATAAACTCATAAAAATATATCATAAGTGTCAATTCACTCTTTATTGATCTTTGAGTTAGAATACATTAACAGAATAGAAGAAATCCCCAAATCAATCTAAGAATTAGGGTTTACTCTAGAGACAAAGAGTACAAGAATAAGAATGAGAAATCCATCTCCAAAGTGTGACCCCTGGGTTCTTATTTATAGAGAATTCGGGGCCGCTTCTGATGTTGGGCCGTTAGTCCTCCAGGTACCTCCGTCGTCTCTCTTTGGTTTCGGTTGTTTTAGCTCCCGACCGCTTTGCGACGCAGATTATAACTTCCAGGCCAGTGGGGCTTCTTTGAGAGTGGTATGGGCTTGTTGATGTAGTAGCTTTCAAGAAGGTATTTGAGCCTCTGGTTGTATGCTTTCTGTTATAAGCTTCTGGATATAGGCTTCTAGTTTTCTTATGAATACTTAGAGGAGCTTGTCCTCAAGACGTACGTAGATAGCTTCCAGTTTGGAACCTCCGTCGGTGTCCGTACTTAATAAACTAGTATTGATAGCCTATATCCTTTCTAGGGTTCCGGTTTGCCTTCTGGTGAAGTCTCCGGGTATAGCCCAATCTTCCGTAAGGTTGCTCCAAGTAACCTGCCTGTTGTTTATCAATATGACCTTTCAGCGTTTATGCAGTAGATGTTTCAGAAGCTGGTTCTGGATAATCTTTTTGCACCTTTGGCTTGATACTCTTGATGTCTTTACCTCCTGAAGTATCAGTAATTAGCAAGTTTATATCGGCCACCCTTTCACCCTTCCAGGTTTCCATTAGTGGATCTCTTGCCTCTTTCTTTCTTAGCTTTTGACATAAGTGACCTTTCGCTATAGAACTCCCTGTCGGGTGTGCCTTGCCGGATAGACTGTGTCGGTATTCTATAGACTTTGAGCTCCTTTCCCTTAAGAAGGTGTCGGCTTGTGTAGCTCTCGGATCATTCTTTCCTGCTCTTAGTTCTTTCTAATGTTTGGCTCTTGCCTATTGGAGAATTCCTATGTGCTTGCGGTCACTTGATACCCCTTCATAGTCAGCTTGTTTCAGAGTTAATTTTGGTAGTAACATTTGCCCCTTCCTTGGTAAAGGGGTGTTTTCGACTTTCCAAAGTCAAACTTTTCTTTCTAAACTCTTCAAATATGGGATGGGACAATGAAGCCTCCAAGGTATTGTTATTGCGCTAGCCTTTACTTAACCGTTAAAGATTGGAAGTTGATAACCAATTTCTTGTTTTTATTGTAGCCTTTAAACAAACCCTTATTCTAGTAATCTAAGGACTAAAGGCCAGAAATCCTCTTCCGGCATTAATAGAAGTCCCGAACCATCCGTTATTCGGGTAATTGAAGATTTAAAACTGGGAATCCTCTTCCGCTATTAATTGAAGAACTGAACCAACCCAGATTCGGGTATTAATATAGTAGGCCTGAACCAACCCTTATTCAGACAATTATAGATTAAGTAGTAGAAACCCACTTTCGGTATTAATAGAAGTCACCAATCGTCCCTTATTCTGGTAATTGAAGATTAAATACCTGTAATCTCCTTCCGGTAATTGTGAAGAACTGAAGCAACCCAGATTCGGGTATTAATATAGCAGGCTTGAACCAACCCTCGTTTAGGTAATTAGAGATTGAGTACCAAAATTTCACTTCCGGTATCAGTGTTTTTGTATCCCCTTTGGATTTAATTTGTGAAGCAGAGGTTGTTCGTGCTTCTTGTGCCACTTTATGGGCTTATGATGTCAAAGAAGAGGATGTATGTGCTTTGTTGGCCACTCTCTGGGCCGGTGCGTCCAGTGCGCTTGGCTAGCTTATCCACAAACAGGGCCAGAAGACTTACCCGATCTCCCTCCATGAGGCGCCTTATCCTGACCATCGTAGGTGATGATAAGGTCTTAGAAACATAGACGGAGCCATTATAGGCACATAATTAAGGTTTACTCTTTTGATGCTCTATACTGACCATTGTAGGTACTGAATGAGACTTCCACACCACCCCCCTCCGAGGGGTGCCCTATCCTGATCATCATAGGCAATGATAGGGGTTGGCGTTCTCTTCTGCGGGTAACGCGGAACATAAGGAGGAGTAGGACGAGCTCTACTACAAGCATTGGTAGGATGTGCTTATTTCTAGTAGTGGCAGAGCATACTCTTCTGCGAGCAGGGGCAGGGCGTGCTAATTTTAGATGCACCTCCACTATTGTAACACCCCATATTTTCTGTGAACGTATAGTAACAAATCAGAGAATAATTAATTTTTAAAATAAGAATCAAGGAAAACGGGTTGCACCATTGCGTTCATCTCGGAATTCTGCTTGAAAACGAGTCCGAGTTTGCGAGAATCGGAGTCCGTATGACCAAGTTATGGCCCTCCAAAATTTCAGAAATATTCAGAGTTCAAAACAGCTCGAATTCGAATTCAAAATTCGAATTTCAAACGCAGAACAGAATGGGCGGGAAATTTCCCGCCCAGACCCAGGTCGACTGGGGAGTCGACTGGGCAGTCGACCCCCCTAGACCAGGTCGACTGGGCAGTCGACCTAGTCCCCGAACCTGGTTTTGGGCCTGGGTGCATTCTTATGTATTTGGTCTCGTTTTCTGCCAAGATTCGTCTTCCTAAACCTATTTAAACAGCCCCAAACCCTGCCTTCTCTACACATAATTCTATTCTGCTTTTACTCTACCTCTATTCTAAATAAAATAAAATAATGGCGTCGCTACTCTGCTGAAATCAAAAAGATAATCAACATCAGCCTAAGCAACTCAATTCAAATTAGAGATCAAAGCTTCTGCAATGATTCTACAACAATTAAAGTTCTTTCTTTAATCCAACCAAGGCAAGTACAGTTATTGTCCGATATAAACATTAATTCTGATTGTGACATGAATTGTAAATCTGAATCTGAGATTATGTCTGTTCTGTTCTGCTTAGATCTACCTTATTCTGTATTTCTTTCTGCTTTTTGTTCTATAGCCAGGCTACCACGAGCCTCAGCCAATCTCATAAGAGATTAACATACGCTAAAATATTGAGACAATAAAATGAATAATGCATGAAATGGGCATGACCGATATGTAACTGATTAGAGGAAAGAACATAGGTGGAACTTGGAACTTAGGACATAAATCTAAGGCATATAATTGAACCTATGACTTGAGTTTTGTGGAATAAAGAATATTGAACATACGACTTGAGAAGTAGAGGCATAAAATTTACATTGGACATACGAATTAGGAATTGGGGCATAAATTTGACCGTAGGCATGTAATTAGTTTAGATACATATTATATGTTGTAATCTAGATCTGGATCTGAGCAAGCTATGTATGATAATATGTGATTTGGGGACATAATTCAATATCTGATTTTCAGGATAGGATACCTGATTAAAACCTAGATTTGTGGCACATTTTAAGAAGGGGAAGATATATGACTTAGGTGTGAAGATCTATATTAAGATTTGATAACTATCAAATGTGAATAAAATCTAAGTAGGAGATTTTGAATATATGACATGCATTGAAATCGATGGCTATATTTGGTATAATTTATATGTGAATCTTTTGTACTATGCAAGTTGAACTAAATTGGGACATGTAAATTATGACCATAATCTGTGACATGTAAATTCAATGCAAACGTGGGATATATGATCATAGTGTGGATCATGACAACTATTTAGGCATGCAAACTTAGGCCAAATTTATAATTAAGCAAGATATGTTTGTGAAACTTTAAGGAATGATTAAATCTATTATATTTGCCTAATTTGTCAGTTCTGCTATATTTGCCTAATTTGGTAGTTCTGCTATATTTGCCTAATTTACTAGTTCTGCTATATTTGCCTAATCTGCTAGTTCGGTTATGTTGCTTAATCTGCTAGTTCTGCTCTACTGCCTAGTCTGCTAGATCTGTTCATCTGCCCAATCTGTCATCTGCTAAGTCTGCTAAAACTGCCAAATCTGTTAAGTCTGCTAAATTACTTAATCTGCTGAATCCGTTAAGTCGCTTAATCTGCGAAAATCTGTTATCTGCTATATCTGTTGGGTTGATATAATTAGTCTATTATTGACATAATCTGAATTGGCTATAGTTATGAATAATTGACATGTATATTAGGCGAGGGCATAAATGGTAAATTATTAATTAATTGGTCGCAAAGATAAACATGGCTAACTCGAGGTTAGAATGAGTTTGCGGCGTTTCCCGGAACCGCCCGGCACATCCAGTGGCCGCAAACAATAGGTTCTAATGTGAGAAGTTAGTCATAACGTGCTTGAAACCCGAGGTTAGACTCAGTTTGCGGCAGAAATCTGCCCGGAACCAACCGGCCTAACCAGTAGCCGCAAACTGTCAGTCTAATGTGAGAGGTCTGGGCATTAATAATTAATTAATGAAAATCTGAGATAAATATGATGTCTAAAACATGTTGGGCGGATAGGGTTAAACCCACTAGACTGATGAATTTAGTAAATCTGTTCCGTGAATCTGTAGGCCCAATTACAAAGTTAGACAAATTTGTAAGTCTGTTAATCTGTAACTGGTTAATCGGTAAGTCTGTTAAATCTGTATATCTGATCCGTTAGTCTGAAAACTCGTCTGTGAACTAGTTGATCTGAATTCTGTATGTCTGAACTTGTAAACAAGTTAATCTGAAATCTGTTAGTCTGGGGACACAAGGATAGGAAGGGAACTACTTGTGTCATCTGTTGTTTGGGACCCATATTAGTCAGTAACCCTTTCTGGTATCAAAACTTTGACCCAACAGTAGGTAGGGTCCGGGCATGCTTACTGAACTAATTATTAGCGGCTCATTCTGATAATGGCGAGGGGTGTTGATGGTGCGTTCCAACTGGGTCATGTGCGTGCATGGATCTCGGCCTGCCTCTGTGGATGTAAGACGCCGTGACATCTGTAAATAGGTCTGTGCCAATTGGTTGTCACTGTAGGGAGTGATACACCCTACTATGGGGACGAAACAGGGTATTTATGTATTAGGGAGCTGATCGCTTGGGGCAGGGTTTTAGGGTACACTAAGCTCTGTCTGTTTCTGTTGGCACGGTCTGTTTCTGTTGGGTGGCAACACCCGTCTGTTTCTGCGTGGTACCGTCTGTTCGGGAGGTAAAGGCCCAATTGCTAGTGTACACCTAATTCTACATTCTGTTTCCGTAGGGATTAATCTGACTGTTTCTGTTCGGGTGGTAAAGGCCCATTATTAATATTCTGTTTCTGTTCGGGTGGTAAAGGCCCATTATTAGCATCCTGTTTCTGTCCGTTTCTGTTGGGGTGGTAAAGGCCCATTACTAGCATTCTCTTCTATGGAAATTATTCTGTACCCGTTTCTGTTTCAGTTTAGACATTAGGGTGACACCTAATTCTGTTATACTAGTATTAGTGCAGAGAAGTAAGATATAAATAAGAAGCATGGCTTAGTCCACATCATTCTGTTTCTGCTGTTTAACCTAAGTATATCTGCTGCTCATGTTACTGCCATCTCTTATCCAGTTTTGCTTTCATGTCATTATTATTATTATCTGTTCATATGCTGAAAGTCACTGGACTTGCCAGACTTTATGTCTGACCTTGTTGTTTCGCCTCTTTTCTTCCGTTTCCCCCCAGGTTTTCAAGGAGGGAATACTCTAGCTTGATCCGGATTTTTCTTCCTGCATGGAGTGCTTGAAGTGCTTAAAGTATGGCTTGTCTTTTTCTGGCATCTTTGGTGGGGATTTTGATTTTAAAGTTTTGTACTCTGATGGTTTTTGTACAAGACTAATATTTTGTACTTGAATTCTGATATTGTGATTTGAAAGGATGTAACCATACTGATTTCTGTTTTCCGCTGTAATAAAGTTATAATTTTTCAAGTACTGTTTATCTATCTTGTAATATTCTGTTCTGTTTACTAAAATGCTCCACCAAAATTGAGGCATTCCCTTTGTGAGTGACCTTAACGGAGGTAGGGTGTTACACTTGGTATCAGAGCTGAAGGTTACCGGATTTGATAAAAAGTTTTTGAGAACTATTTTCAAAAAAAAAGTTTTAAAAGGAAGTATTTTCAAAAGTAAAGCTTATTTTTGAAAAACATAATCCCCAAAAGCCATATATCTATCTTTTGATCCTCTGTTTGAATCTTTGTTTCCTTCTTTCTCCGGGGCTCCCGGCTTTCTGGGAGGTAACCTCATCACGACATGGTTCTGTAGGCTTGATAAGACTACGACACAGGTCAAAGGGCAAATAAACGCCCGACTTCCATCTGTAGCCGCAGTAGTCTCGCCTACGGCTAATTTTCTTTCGAGCTTTGTAGGATTTTCCGTGCGATGGAGGCAGCTTTCAAGGGACTCGTCAAATAGTAAAGATGAGATTGAGGGAGATTGGCTAAGGAGCACAACCCAAGGATGAGAAACTCATGGATATGGATTTGGTTCACAAAGGAGGCGAAAAAGGAAACACAAAAGAAGGAAGAAAAGTCTGATGATAAAGGAGGAGAAATGTGCTTTACTTATGGAAGCTTGACTCATCTGAACAAGGATTGCCAAAAGAGGAAGGACACTCACTTCAACTGTGGTGAGATGGGACACTTCACTATGGACTGCCCGAAGAAATGGGGGCGAGGACAGAGGGCATGACCTACTTCGGGAAGGCAGGCGAATGCTCTCATAGTTGGTGGATAGGATATAAGTAGGAAAATTTCCGTAGAGAGTTTAGTTTCCTTATCTGATTATTGAGTTAGAACTCTTTCCGATTATGGCATTCTGATTCTGTAGTCGAGTCTTTGCACTTTAATATTAGTCTTGTTTCTGATCTGGTTATAGTCTCAAACCCCATAGGGGTTACGACTCATATGCTGGTGATAGGTTGGGGTTTGAGAGATATCTGTGTTAGGCGTCAAGTAGGACGCATACATTCTGGATTTTATCACGCTTAGTTTTCTAAGAATCATTTGGTAATCTGACCTATACTAGTAGTCTGTAAATATCTGAATATCTCTGATAAGGTTAAGATTTCCAGTTTTGACATTGTCTAAAGAGGGTAATCCTATGAGTATCAATCTGATATTGATCTCGGTCTTTGGGGTTGATACTTAGGGGAATTATTCTCTCAACCAAGGTCTAATGGAAACCAAGTTTTTGTTTTATCTGTATTCGCTTCCATCATTCGACTGGATCCTATCGATCGAATCTTCGAACTTTAGGTAGAAACTAATGGGTGTAAACATGTGTTTGAGACATGTTATGTTTGATGGTTGCAAGTGGATGCAAGTGGTTGCTCGTGGATGCATATACACACACTAGGCACTAGATCGGCTCGAAAACACTCTCATACTGCATATGGATGTGTGAGCATTTTCAATTTTTGTGGATGCAAAATGATTGGCTCAGCACATGGATGTTGCATATGACTGAATGGTTGTGCACACATATAGAAATGATATGTATCGAGTAGGAAAATTGCATATATGTTGGACTCATGGCACTGGCATAATTTGCATTAAGGAGGTCAACTGAATCAGTGGACCGCCTAATCTTTGCATTAGATAAGGAACATATACACACACTTTTGCATATGTTCATACAACATTAGAAGTTTCTAAGGACAATGGACGCCAGTGATTGATGATTGAGAAGATGGATGTTGGATGGTAGGACACATTCTTCTTAACTTGAAGATTTCAGGGACGAAATCCTTTAAGGAGGGGGAGAATGTAACACCCCGTAGTTTCTGTGAACGTATAGTAACAAATCAGAGAATAATTAATTTTTAAAATAAGAATCAAGGGAAACTGGTTGCGCCATTGCGTTCGTCTTGGAGTTCTGCTTGAAAACGAGTCCGAGTTTACGAGAATCGGAGTCCGTATGACCAAGTTATGGCCCTCCAAAGTTTCAGAAATATTCAGAGTTCAAAACAACTCGAATTCAAATTCAAAATTCGAATTTCAAACGCAGAACAGACTGGACGAGAAATTTCCCGCCCAGACCCAGGTCGACTGGGGAGTCGACTGGGCAGTCGACCCCCCCAGACCAGGTCGGCTGGGTAGTCGACCTGGGTGTCGACCTGGTCCCCGAACCTGGTTTTGGGCCTGGGTGCATTCTTATGTATCTGGTCTCGTTTTCTGCCTAGATTCGTCTTCCTAAACCTATTTAAACAGCCCCAAACCCAGCCTTCTCTACACACAATTCTATTCTGCTTTTACTCTGCCTCTGTTCTAAATAAAATAAAATAATGGGGTCGCTACTCTGCTGGAATCAAAAAGATAATCAACATCAACCTAAGCAACTCAATTCAAACTAGAGATCAAAGCTTCTACAACGATTCTACAACAATTAAAGTTCTTTCTTTAATACAACCAAGGGAAGTACAGTTATTTTCCGATATAAACGTTAATTCTGATTGTGACATGAATTGTAAATCTGAATCTGAGATTACATCTGTTCTGTTCTGCTTAGATCTACCTTATTCTGTATTTCTTTCTGCTTTCTGTTCTATAGCCAGGCTACCACGAGCCCGAGCCAATCTCATAAGAGATTAACATACGCTAAAATATTGGGACAATAAAATGAATAATGCATGAAATGGGCATGGCCGATATGTGATTGATTTGAGGAAAGAACATAGGTGGAACTTGGAACTTAGGACATAAATCTAAGGCATATAATTGAACCTATGACTTGAGTTTTGTGGCATAAAGAATATTGAACATACGACTTGAGAAGTAGAGGCATAAAATACGAATTAGGAATTGGGGCATAAATTTGACCGTAGGCATGTAATTAGTTTAGATACATATTATATGTTGTAAACTAGATCTGGATCTGAGCAAGCTATGTATGATAATCTGTGATTTGGGGACATAATTCAATATCTGATTTTCAGGATAGGATACCTGATTAAAACCTAGATTTGTGGCACATTTTAAGAAGGGGAAGATATATGACTTAGGTTTGAAGATCTATATTAAGATTTGATAACTATCAAATGTGAATAACATCTAAGTAGGAGATTTTGAATATATGACATGCATTGAAATCGATGGCTATATTTGGTATAATTTATATGTGAATCTTTTGTACTAGGCAAGTTGAACTAAATTGGGACATGTAAATTATGATCATAATATGTGACATGTAAATTCAATGCAAACGTGGGGTATATGATCATAGTGTGGATCATGACAACTATTTAGGCATGCAAACTTAGGCCAAATTTATAATTCGGCAAGATATGTTTGTGAAACTTTAAGGAATGATTAAATCTGTTATATTTGCCTAATTTGCTAGTTCTGCTATATTTGCCTAATTTGCTATTTCTGCTATATTTGCCTAATTTACTAGTTCTGCTATATTTGCCTAATCTTCTAGTTCGGTTATATTGCTTAATCTGCTAGTTTTGCTCTACTGCCTAGTCTGCTAGATCTGTTCATCTGCCCAATCTGTCATCTGCTAAAACTGCCAAATCTGTTAAATCTACTAAATTACTTGATCTGCTGAACCCGATAAGTCGCCTAATCTGCGAAAATCTGTTATCTGCTATATCTGTTGGGTTGATATAATTAGTCTGTTATTGACATAATCTGAATTGGCTATAGTTATGAATAATTGACATGTATATTAAGCGAGGACATAAATGGTAAATTATTAATTAATTGGCTGCAAAGATAAACATGGCTAACTCGAGGTTAGAATGAGTTTGCAGCGTAATTCTTCCCGGAACCGCCCGGCACATCCAGTGGCTGCAAACAATAGGTTCTAATGTGAGAAGTTAGTCATAACGTGCTTGAAACCCGAGGTTAGACTCAGTTTGCGGCAGAAATCTGCCCGAAACCAACCGGCCTAACCAGTAGCCGCAAACTGTCAGTCTAATGTGAGAGGTCTGGGCATTTATAATTAATTAATGAAAATCTGAGATAAATATGATGTCTAAAACGTGTTGGGCGTATAGGGTTAAACCCACTAGACTGATGAATTTAATAAATCTGTTCCGTGAATCTGTAGGCCCAATTATAAAGTTAGACAAATCTGTAAGTCTGTTAATCTGTAACTGGTTAATCGGTAAGTCTGTTAAATCTGTATATCTGATCCGTTAGTCTGAAAACTCGTCTGTGAACTAGTTGATCTGAATTCTGTATGTCTGAACTTGTAAACAAGTTAATCTGAAATCTGTTTGTCTGGGGACACAAGGATAGGAAGGGAATTACTTGTGTCATCTGTTGTTTGGGACCCATATTAGTCAGTAACCCTTTCTGGTATCCAAACTTTGACCCAACAGTAGGTAGGGTCCGGGCACGCTTACTGAACTAATTATAAGTGGTTCATTCTGATAATGGCGAGGGGTGTTGATGGTGCGTTCCAACCGGGTTATGTGTGTGCATGGATTCCGGCCTGCCTCTGTGGATGTAAGGCGCCGTGACATCTGTAAATAGGTCTGTGCCAATTGGTTGTCACTGTAGGGAGTGATACACCCTACTGTGGGGTCGACACAGAGTATTTATGTTTTAGGGAGCCGATTGCTTAGGGTAGGGTTTTAGGGTACACTAAGTTCTGTCTGTTTCTGTTGGTACCGTCTGTTTCTGTTGGGTGGCAACACCCGTCTGTTTCTGCGTGGTACCGTCTGTTCGGGAGGTAAAGGCCCAATTACTAGTGTACACCTAATTCTACATTCTGCTTCTATAGGGATTAATCTAAATGTTTCTGTTCGGGTGGTAAAGGCCCATTATTAATATTCTGTTTCTGTCTGTTTCTGTTCGGGTGGTAAAGGCCCATTATTTGCATCCTGTTTCTGTCCGTTTCTGTTGTGGTGGTAAAGACCCATTACTAGCATTCTCTTCTGTGGAAATTATTCTGTACCCGTTTCTGTTTCAGTTTAGACATTAGGGTGACCTAATTCTATTATACTAGTATTAGTGCAGAGAAGTAAGATATAAATAAGAAGCATGGCTTAGTCCACATCATTCTGTTTCTGCTGTTTAACCTAAGTATATATGCTGCTCATGTTACTGCCATCTCTTATCCAGTTTTGCTTTCATGTCATTATAATTATTATCTGTTCATATGCTGAAAGTCACTGGACTTGCCAGACTTTATGTCTGACCCTTGTTGTTTCACCTCTTTTCTTCCGTTCCCCCCTCAAGGTTTTCAAGGAGGGAATACTCTAGCTTGATCCGGATTTTTCTTCCTGCTTGGAGTGCTTGAAGTGCTTAAAGTATGGCTTGTCTTTTTCTGGCATCTTTGGTGGGGATTACGATTTTAAAGTTTTGTACTCTGATGGCTTTTGTACAAGACTGATATTTTGTACTTGAATTCTGATATTGTGATTTGAAAGGATGTAACCATACTAATTTCTGTTTTCCGCTGTAATAAAGTTATAATTTTTCAAGTACTGTTTATCTGTCTTGTAATATTCTGTTCTGTTTACTAAAATGCTCCACCAAAGTTAAGGCATTCCCTTTGTGAGTGACCTTAACGGAGATTGGGTGTTACAACTACCATTTCTGGTGTGAAACGGAGGCTTACGCTTTTGATGCTTTAACCTAGCCCCGTCTGGTTTGGGCATGGAGAAAGACTAACACACCACCCCCTCCGAGGGATGCCTTGCCCAGACTAATTTTGGTGATAACAAGGGATTTAATCCTTTCATAGTTTGGCCCCTTTTTGGTTTCTTCAAGTTTTGAAAAGGGTTTCCATGCCCTTAGTTATGTTATCATTTTTTGGAGGAAAACTCTTTTCTTCTTACTCTTTTATTATTGAGAAGTATGGTCTTAAAAGTTCCGAGTTCCATGTTCTCGGAACGAGATCACGATTGGGTCTGCATAGTCGATATGTTCCGGGTATAACCTCCTGATGTACGATTAAGGGTACTTCACGATTTGGGCCGAGAGGGCCATCCGCTGGGTTCTTCATGTTAGCCATTACTCTCCGTAAAAGCAATTTTCCTTCTACGAAGGTTTTAGTCTTGACCTTTGTGTTGTAGTATTTCGTGATCCTCCTTTGATATTCAGCTATTCTGATTGCAGCCTCATCTCTTAATCCCCGTATTAAGTCTAGGGATTCCTTTCTTAACACCTGATTGGGATTAAACGCATATGCTATCCTTCTACGTGACAGGATTTCGACCTCAATCGGAAGCATGGCTTCACATCCATATGTCAATGAAAAAGAGGTGTGTCCCGTTGCTATTTTGGTAGTGGTTCTATATGCCCACAGTACTAAGGGTAAATCTTCAGCCCAATTTCCTTTGGCTTGGTTTAGGCGCTTTTTAAGAATTGCCTTTATGGTTTTGTTGGCAGCCTCGACAGCTCCGTTGGCCTTTGGATGGGCTGCCGAGGAAAAACTTTTGATGATTCCATTTTTCTCACAAAACCAAGTGAATTCTTCGCTGTCGAATTGTGTTCCATTATCTGATATGATCTTGTAAGGGATTCCAAAATGGGTAATAATATTCTTTATTACAATTCACAACACCTTTTTAGACGTGATTGTCGGAAGGGGTTCTGCCTCCACCCATTTCATGAAGTAGTCGATGGCTACTACAACATACTTAGCTCCACCTTTGGAGATTGGTTAGGTTTCGATTAGATCTATACCCCATACGTCGAATGGCCAGGGGCTTGAGATAGTGGTTAATTCACTAGGGGGGAGTCGGGCACCTTAGAGTATCTTTGACAACTTTCATACCTTTTGACATATTCAATTGCTTGATTAACCATCTGTGGCCAATAATAGCCTTGTCGCATGACCCTTATGGCCAGCTTAATTCCATTGGAATGGTCTCCGCACAATCCTTCATGGGCCTCTCTTAACAGGTTAAATCCATCTTCAGAACTTACACATCTTAAGTAAGGAAGTGAATGTCCCTTTTTATAGAGTATATTATCCATAATCACAAATGTAAGAGCCTGGTGTTTTATCCTTCTTGCATCTTGCTTACTAGGGGGTAAAGTTCTGTTTAGGAGGCATCCTATCATGGGAGACATCCAGGTATTTTCATGATGGTAACTCGTTTCCGTTACGGGAGGTTCCATGTTGGGGATTCTTTCTTTATCTTCTTCAACACCCTTTCTCAAGGCTTAGGAACTAGTTAGGACCAATAATTCTTTCCCCAGTTCCTATTCTTTGTGCTCGACACTAGGATTGTAACACCCCACGTCCATTAATGTCTCTCACAAAGGAAATGCATTAACTTCTATGGAGCGTTTTAAGTGTGTATAGAACAGAAACTTAACAACAAGACAGATATAAACAGTACTTAAAAATTTAAAATTTTATTCATTGCAGCGGTAAACACATAGGTTTGATTACATCATCAAAAACCAGAGTCAAAGAACATAATATTCATCTTGACTAAATCAGAGTACATAAATTGAAAGATATAACCCCAACACAAAATAGCCAAAAATAAGATAGGCTGAACTTTTACTTCAGCAATCCAAGCAAATTCTAAAAGCAAGAGATACAACTGTCCAAAATCAAGCTCCACTGGTGCTAGTTCCAACCTGAGCACCTGGGGGGAAAGGAAGAAAAGAGGTGGAACAAAGGGGGTCATACATAAAGCCTGGCGAGTGCGATAACTTTAACAATATAATTACCAAAATAACTAGGCTAAGGCATAAGTTGGAAAATAAGGAAATGATTGTGAACAAGTGGGTATGGCAGAGTAAACAAGGAAATAAGATGAACAAAGATAACGTTAAAGGCGCACCTAAACCACTAATAGATAATTACTATACTGCACCACCACTAGTCACCCTAAGGTTGATCCCGCCTACAGAACTTAATAATAACAATGGTAGTTTCGTGCACCCCTAGTTGCCTTCATATGTGTCGCCTGCCCCTATCTCCACTAGGTGTACCCACTACCCCCATGCGATCGGCTCCCTAACTCGTAGATACCCGTATTGGCCCCACAGTGGGGTGTATCACTCCCCAAAGTAGCAACCTGATACCACCAGCAATGCATGGCTTATACCTACACGATGCAACAACGTCTTACCTACCAGCCCAGGCCCACACACGCACATGAACCCGTTGGACTTGCGTTGCCACCGCTAACCCGTTTTGGCCTCTTACAGTCAAGCCCAGTGTGTGTGTCCCGTCCTCGGCTTGGGTCGAGCCCACAAAGATACTCATGGGTTACTGGTTGAAACGGGCCCCCATTACTTGACACAAGCTATCTACCTATGCTTGGTCCCCTCAAGTACATCCCACTTAACCCTCTTCTTATTCATGTTCACTTACATGTTTCAAATTTTGGTTAAGTGGTTCTAATCGTATTTCACAAGCCACCCAAGGCCACCTACTTAACCCTCATGTCCCACCGCATGTTTATCTGGTTAAGTGTTTCTTAATTCATTAACACCGTAACCTTGTAAAGACCTCCCACATTAAACTGGCATTTGTGGCAGTTAGATTTGCCGGGCAGGTCCGGGCAGTCTTGCACAATAAACGAGCCTAACCTCGTGTCTTTACAACTGTTACGCATTTAATTTATGCCTAAGACCTCCCACATTAGACTTGCATTTATGGCAGCTGGATTTGCCGGGTGGGTCCGGGCAGTCTTACACCACAAAAGAGCCTAACCTTGTGTCTTAGACGATTAATTACACAAAATTAATTATTCCCCAATTTGAATTAATTTCCCTATTCAAATTGTAAATCAATTCCAAATTTAACTATGTCCATAATTGACTCAATTATGTTCATCAATTTATGTTATGTGAAATTATACCAATTATCACCACAAATTTATTCTATGCCATTTAAGGCATTTATGCCAATTCTCAATATTAAATCTTTTAATATTATCCCATTGCCCCACGTTGTACGTTCGTTCATTTAACGTAAAGTATATGTTAGACTCGAATAATCTAACTTATGGAATAAAGAGAAAACATCACAACATACATATAAATAAAACTAGATCTAAACATTAGGGGTGAGCTTGCATGTGTGAATGAGGTTCTTCATCTAAAACTTGCATATGCCAAAGTCACAAACTTGCATAAAACTACATGTGTCATAGATCTAAATCTAAAGGTGTAAACTTGTTTAGGTAATAGTCACAAACTTGCATAAATCATGTATGTCATGGATCTAACCATAAGGGGTAAACTTGCATAGGCATGATTCATACTCCAAACATATATATATATATATATATATATATATATATATATATATATATATCTTTTACTAATAATTGGAATAGGTTTGGTGTCACACTTTTTTGGTGTACACCTGAACTGACGAAAATGCCCTTTACTAAAAACAAACACATATGATAAAAGGAATTAAATCAAGAAAGAAATGGAAAGTAATTAAAGTTAAATAGCAATGTTCCTTTAATTAGCAATGCGCTTCATTAATGACATTAATAAGGACATAAATGGGAATAAGGTTAAAATTGGAAAGCAAACAATTAAATCTAGAAGGGTAACATGCCTGCTAATAAACATGTATATATTTACTTCATATAAATATAAAGAGCATAAATTTTAGAAGTAATGCATGTTTGAATTTGAAAATAAATATGCATCGTAAATGGAATTAAATCACACAATAAAAGGGAGTTTATTTATGTTAGTCAAGTAAAGTTCTAATTCAAAACAATTGAAACAAATACGTGTAAATATGTGTGGACATATTTATTTCAAGAGTATGTGCACGTGTATTAATTCCAGAAATGATCGCATTTGAAATTGAAATTTAATGTGTGTTAAGAATGGAATTTTTTTCAATAAAAATAAATGTTTTGAATAACATTCACATGAATTAACATGCATGAATTAGAAACAGAAGAAAATTAATGCACAGTAATGAAAATAGGAAAATAAAAAGAAACTATCATGCAAATAAATATGCAAAAAAATAAAATGGGCAAGAAATATATCACGCCATGTACTAACAACATATTTTTATTTTGTTGAATGACTCGGATTTTGTTATCTTATATCGGATGGATACAAGTTTGGACATCTATAAATAAACTTACAGGTCATAGCTCTCAAATTCATATTTTTTGATCGGGTGCTGAAGCCCTGCCACTCCCTTTCTCCTCCAAATTCTTTAGAACTGGAAAAATATAAGATATGCACTATCCATTCTGCATTTGAATGCAAATGCGGTATATCCAAAATTTAGATGTCCAAACTTCCCATCGAAACCAAGATAAGCGGATTTAAATTGTTATTTTTAATAAAGGTATATATCATGGAATGACTCATGTTAAATTAATAATATATTCTCTCAGTCCTTTTTTACGTGTTAGATTGTGAAAACCCGTAACTTCCCCGTAAAGGAAAGCGTCGGATAGTTCGAGAACAAGCCACAACAGAACACATAGAGAAGAACATTTCATTGTTATTACAACAATGCACCAGATTACAAGAATATACAGAGTATAAATGAATATTACACAGAAATATCAGAGATTTAAATTACATTTAAATACATCGCAGCGGAAAATAATATAATACACAACTAGAAGGAGATATACGGATACAAAGCTTTCCGGATATCGTTCCAGCTGTAAACCAGGATCCTGTGAATATAAATCTGCAAAACCAAAACTACTAGCTGCCCGTGTCAAAATAAGGGCACCCAGAGTTTAGGTTAAAACAATAAACTCCAGGTCAGTCATGTGACTGGTGTGAGAACTAAAACAGTTATTATTCTTTATTTTAAAAGTTAGGTAAATCAAGGGACCACGCCGTATAACACGGAACGGGTTTCCTCCCAAGAATACCAGTGCATAAAACAAACAGCGCAATGCTAAATAAAGAAAAATGAAGCTGTTATAAGACCCAGGTCCCATCACACAATGCAACACAGCCGAGGATAGGGTTTTCCCTTATAACAGCCAAAGAATGCTTGATACGTTTAAAACAAATCATTTGATACTATTATAAGTGCATAGTGTATAAAACAACTTCAAATCATAAGTATCAATCATAGGCGGCATGAATGCCCCATACCACTATGTCGCCATATATATGTTTACAATCAAAACCGAAATGTCGTATTGGAAGTTGGGTTATCATTTATGGTATGAACCGAGGCTAGGGATCGTCCTCTACCGATTCGTGACTCTCTAGCCCGAGCCACAGGCAAGCGCGCAGGCAAGCCTTTAGATCGTCAGGGCCGGTCCACCGATGTGGATTATTATGCCTGAACACTACGTTTCCTCACCCTATGGGGTGTAAGTGAGCCAACTAAATGACTCCATCGGTTCGAGAACGACCGATCAATCCGAGGCGCCTCGCAACAGCAACAACCACATAAGTCAAACTCGTCAGGGCGTGTAAAACTACTGACGCCACTTCTAACTAGAAAGAAACGCAAGTCCTCCCTGAGGTCCGTCTCCCGTTTTTGGTTCATACCGGGTGTGATACTCGCGAATCAACGTTACACAAAGCTATGCCACACAAGGCCGTGCTTTGATCATCAACCACAAGACTTTGCTTTTCAACAGAAGCCTTGATCATTTGCCACTTAGGCATGCCACATAGGCAATTCACTCCATGCGATTGATATCCATCAATATATAACCCCTGAGCTCGTACGTCTCAGAGAAGGGCGTTAAGCAAGAGAATAAATTCTCCGCCGCCAAACAGATATATATTTAATAGAGATCAATCACACGGACTAAAATCCAATGTCAGACACACCGTCCATTTACAAGTCCGTTCTGGGTCTGAACGAAACCGGAGGCACTTTCCTCGCATATCCATCCATCTCCAAGTACGTCTGGACGACCACCAACTATTTCCATCCTCTCAGGTGTACAGCCCAATCAGGATCATCGGTAATTATCCAAACGATGTGAAGACTTCCGGTCTTCTACCACCGTCTTCATCTTCGACATATCGTCGTATCAGTTATTCAGAATGGGATAAACCCGGTCCTTCCGAATAACTCGCGTATATTTTAAATAAGTGTTACACAAACACAACATACGCCTCATTCCAATTCATTAGTCACTAACCGTAAATTAAGCAAGAGAATAATTCCCCAAATATCAACCCCGAAGGCCGAAACCAACATCAGATCAATATTCAGAAAACCATTCTGCTTGGCTAACCGACAGTTAGTTTCTAAATTTCACATTCATAGGGAAAGGTTCCCATTAATTTTATCCAAGATAAATTCCCTGAATTTATTCTTTATTCTATTTTTGAATCTCAATTCAAACTAGTCGGGATTAGCGAACCTTACCGAAGTAATAATTTATTTTAATTTCCCCATCCCAACCTATTCATCCCATGAAGTAAAACTGGTAATACTTCATATCTAACACCACAGTGTTATCGGTAAATTCAATTACCATTTCACGTTCAAATCTAATTAAAGATTTAACTATCGCCTAGAGCAAAACTGGTGATACTACATTTTCGATCATTTCAATCTAATTAAAGATTCATTAAAACTCCACTTAGTTTTAATCTTCGACTGGGTTAAAGAATCAGTGTCATTTAAAACACGGTTCACGATAAACCCAAAATCACATTCATTAATTATCGGGTTAAAGAACGAGTGTTATTTAAAACACTGTTCACGATAAACCCAAAAATCAATATCGATTCAATTCCAATTAAATATTATTTAATTGGTACACTTCGTTAAATCTAAACAAAAAGATTTAATCTTTTCTCAACTGGGTTCAAGAACAGTGTTAGTGAAGACACCATTCACGACAAACCCAAATCACATTTGATATTCAATACAAGGCTCTGAATAGAAAATATACCGGCTTATATTCAATATCAAATTCTACGACTAACAAATATCACATTGGAAATAACGATATATATATATATATCTTTCAAATTTCCATAACAACATTTGTATAATCACGAAATCCAACATCGAAATATTCCGAAGACAATTTCGATTCAAATCCATTCCAATGCAATCATTGGAAATTTTGGTTATTTTCAAAACCATTTCAAATTCAATTTATTTATTTAAAAATAAATAGAATTATAATTCTAGTTCAAAACTAGCTCATTTCGATAAAAATCTATTTTTATCTTTTCAAATATGGAGTTTTTCATCCCAATTCTTTCTAAATCATTTCTTATGATTTTACACAAATTATTACTATTTTTAATAATTTTATCAAGGCCCGTACAGTCGATTTCCATCAATGGCCATCGAACTGCACTTATAGTGACCTTTTTCAAATTTGATTTGGACATAATTCCAAATCCAACCGTTAGATTTCTAATTTCTAATATTCGTTAGAAAGCTCTTTTCGATACGAACCCAACGGTTCCGGTTTTAGGAGAATCCGACGGTCGGATCTCCCGTAATGTCCGTTTGAAATAAATGGTCGAAATTCACGAACTGCCGCGGCGCGGCGCGTTCTATTCTGGCCATTATATTATATATATAATATATATAATATATACTTCGTCGATTTCTATTTAAAACGGATTATATAAATAGTTTTAAAATCGTTTCAAAAGCAATTTCAACTTTCTTTTCAATTCAAATCAAAATTGAATTCTTCTTTATAAATTCGTTTTAAAATTCATTTCTATTCAATTCAAATTTCAATTCAATTTGAATTCATTTCAATTCGCTTTCAATTCAGTTTGAATTCGTTTTCAATTTAATTCAATTCCAAAGTCGTTTTCTATTCGATTCAATTCAAATTGGTTTTCTATTCGAGTCAATTCAAATTGGTTTTCTATTCGAATCAAATTCGTTATATATTCAATTGAAATCACATTCGTTTTCTATTCAATTCATTTCGAAATCATTTTCAATTCAATTCATTTCGAAATCGTTTTCAATTCAATTCATTTCGAAATCGTTTTCAATTCAATTCATTTCGAAATCGTTATCAATTCAATTCATTTCGAAATCGTTTTCAATTCAATTCATTTCGAAATCGTTTTCAATTCAATTCATTTTGAAATCGTTATATATTCAATTCATTTTGAAATCGTTATATATTCAATTCATTTCGAAATCGTTATATATTCAATTCATTTCGAAATCGTTATATATTCAATTCATTTCGAAATCTTTATATATTCAATTCATTTCGAAATGAATAAAATCGATATAAATATCGTTCACGTCAAAATGGCGTCAAACTAATCAACACGGCTTCATAAATTTCTATTTTCAAATATTCTATTTCAAATATTTCTTTTTCAAAATAGTTGTTATTATCAAAATATTTCGTTCAACACATGACCAATCTCAATGGATGAGTATTGTCAACACATGAACTTTTATTTTATATCGATAAAGATGTAAATTTTATTACTAAAATATTTCGTTCAACACATGACCAATCTCAATGGATGAGTACTGTCAACACATGAACTTTTATTTTCTAAATTGGAATGAGGCCCAATCAATCACCATATAAAATTAATTATATGGATTTTCATACAACACATGTATATAATAGCATTGAAAAATAATCAACCATCACCCAAAGTGCACTACAATGTATAAGCATCAAATATAGATATCTAACGCTTATAACAGCCTGTCAATCAATCGATCGACATATTTAATCAATCAGGATGAGTGAACTTCAAGTTTCATCCCAACACCCGTGTGGGGTTTCAAACAATCAAACACAGATTTTATTTGTGCAGTTGGGCGATGTGTGAAATTTATCGACCCAATCAATATCAGTCAAATCAGTGTACATAAACAAATCGGCCGATTTGTTTATAAATATTTATTTATTCACTTTCACGTTAAAAATTATATTTTTAACGATAAAACATTTTATTCCAACATATGAATTTCTATTCAGTTCATTCTTTAAATAAAATGATATTTTTATTTTTCTAACTTATTTTAGAAAATTTCGGCGGTATAACGGCACGATACTAGAAACGGGACGAGGCCTAGCCTTATCCCCGGTCTAGTGAAGGCCCACGCCATTCACACATCAATCAAATTCACCAAACAACCAATTCAAATCAAGTCATCAAATTAATTTATGCAACCAAACAAACAAGTCCATGGTCTGTGGACGATTGTGTCGGGTGCTACTAAGCACCGTCTGCATCCAAGTATATATATATAAATAGAAAAGAAATTTTGAGTGAGAAGTTCTCACAGAAAGCTATCCAAACATCTTGACTCTTCTTTGATATAAATCTTCCTCGTTCTCGCCTTTTTGTCACCTTCGTTATCCGCTTTCACTACATATGTAAAAATCATATTTTTACTTCGCTATTCAATATATAAAAATCATATTTTTACTTCGCTATTCAATATATAAAAATCACATTTTTACTTCGCTATTCAATATATAAAAATCACATATTTACTTCGCTATTCAATATATAAAAATCACATTTTTACTTCGATGTTCAATATATAAAAATCACATTTTTACTTCGATGAAAATCGTATTTTTATTTCGATAGTTTCATAATAGAAATCTACATCTTTTCCATTTGAAAAATCTCATCTTTTCTATTTTAAAAATCTAAACTTTTGCATTTTTAAAAATCTGAGCTTTTGCCTTTTAAAAATCCGAGCTTTTGCATTTTAAAAATCCGAGCTTTTGCCTTTTAAAAATCCGAGCTTTTGCATTTTAAAAATCTGAGCTTTTGCATTTTAAAAATCCAAGCTTTTGCATTTTAAGAATCTGAGCTTTTGCATTTTAAAAATCCGAGCATTTGCATTTTAAAAATCCGAGCTTTTGCATTTTAAAAATCCGAGCTTTTGCATTTTAAAAATCCGAGCTTAACTCATAGTGGTTCATATAAAATTTCAATAGCAAAAGTAAATAAATGCGAACAAATAGAAGACTTACAGTGGTTTTTTTTTATAAGAGGGAAAGGGTTCGGATTCACGGAAGGAGGAGGGGTCGGGCGTTGGAGCTGCTGGGTGCGCCGGAGTTGGAGGCGGTCAGCAGGAGGAGGGGGCGGCCGCTGCTTCGAGATGGGGGAAGCAAGGAGGAGGCGGCCGCTGCTTCGAGATGGGGGAAGCAAGGAGGAGGCGGTTCTTTTGGAAGAAAGGGGGGGTTTCGAGGATGGGGCTGAAACGTGCGAGGTGGCGGAGAAGAGGGGGCTTGGGGGAAGCGTCGGCCGATCGCCAGAGGGAGGGAGGGGGTCGCGGTCAACGCGGCGCTGGCGGAGGAGGATCCCGTCGTCTAGAGCAGCGTTTTTTTTCTTCTGATTGAATCGAACGGGGGGGGGCCAGAATGAAATAAGGGGGAGGGGAGAGAAAACAGATATATATATATTTTTTAATTTATTTTAATTATTTTAATTGCAAGAAGTTGACTTTTACATACGACCTCTAAACGAGGTCCGCCGCCTGTCGCCCATAGCGTTTCACCCCCATTCCGAACACAATGGGATATGTACCACAAGCTGATTCGATCGTTTCAATCAGTTTCCGTTAAATTTACATTTAAATCATTATATTGAATTTCAAACGTACATTTCAAATTACCGGGGTCACATACCAACTCTCTAAATTGCAGAAAAATATTTTCTAGCTTCGTATTGACGATACGGTCCTAACAAAACTAGTTTCGTCGAATTCTGAGACCGTTAGAAAAATGGCCATTTTCCAGTCGATTAAAATCAACTTAAACTGGTCAAACGCGTTTTCCTTTGCCACGCTCACATATTGATTCGAAAATTATGAAATTTGAAACCTAGCAATAATTTAACATCACGGACCCAACAAAACTGGTTTCGTCGAAATCCGAGGTCATTTGCAAAATATCCATTTTTAAGGGCCTGAATTCCATAGCGACTATTCAGAATTTTCAACTGGACATATCTTTTGATTCCCGCTATGAAATTTCGATTCTTCGGATTCGATAGAAAGATATTATCAATTAGATCCTATCATTTTTGGTTTCACTAAAATCCGGATTGTTTTGCACCCGGTACATTCAATTGAAGTTTGAAATCGAATTATCGAACTACCGCGCCATTTTCAATTCTATGTATAATTATATATAAATATTTATATTCTAACGATGACGCGTATAAATATATACGTTCGAATTATATTGAAAATAAATTTCACGTCGATATTATTTAAAATAATCTATTTTAAATATTCAAAATTCGCTAAAATTGCCAAAATAAAAATTTTAAACTGGCCCAGATTTTCGGGTTGTTACATAGATCTTATGTTGAACTTTGGATATGTGCAAACTATGCATAAATCTGCAATATTGACATATGTATACAATATTTGTAGGAACAACATTCCACGCGCGCAGCGCGCGCCGTGACCACGCGCGGAGCGCGTGCCGTGACGCTCGTATATATATATATATATATATATATATATATATATATATATATATATATATATATATATATATATATATACTTACATATGTGATTTATGCAACAAAAACGATGGTGTAAACTTACATCTAAACATGTAAACTAGCATGTAGAATTTTGTATACTAGCGTATAACTCACACATGTCATAGCCTAACTTTAGATCCAATTTACACATAAAATAGATGTCATGAAACATGTAAGGTTACATATAATTTTCACTAACTTGCATATGACTCATATCTAAATTAACATCCTAACTTGCATACATACATATGATTTATCATATGAATTAATTCCAACAACATAACCAAACTAGCATATGAAACATCATTATGAATTGATTATACATAAGCCAATCATAGAATTACAACATAGATGATAACATCACAACTTTACAACATAGACGATAACATCACAACTTTACAACATAGATGATAACATCATAGAATTTACAACATAGATAATAAAATGTGGTCAATGATTCACAACACAACCATATAATCCACATCATAGCTGATCGACGCTAGAAAAGCGCGATTATTGTAATAAAATTCTGCAAGCGCACAGGTGTGTAGCATACAGGTCGAACACAGGGAGATAAATTAAAATCAAATTATTTATCTAATCTCTTGGACGAGTTAGACGAAGCCTGGAGATTTTGTTGAAATAAAAACAAATTGAAATTGCGAACTTAGGATTATCATTGAATCTAATCAACAATTAATCACTAAAGAAAGTAAATTGCAAAACAAGAACAACAATGCAGAAATTAAAATTGCAGGAAAAGAAGAACAACAAAAAGTAAATTAGGATTGTCGTTGAAACTAATCAAACGACTAATCACTAACAAAAAAAAATGTAAAATACAATTGGTGTTCTTCCAAAACTAATTGTGAAGACAACACCGATTGCTAAGAAAGAAAAATGCAGAAAATAAAGTGCAAAATAAGAAGAATTTTTATTAGAGTAATGGAATACAGAAATGAGATGGTCGTTACAATGGGTATACATGTGCTTATATAGGTGAACTGAAAAACATTAATCCTCTAATGGGCCATGACTCAACCTCTTGAAAATAATACCTTCACAAATAAAAGAGATAAGATAAACTTGAAATATTCCATGCAGCTTTCCTCTTTTGATTGGTCATGTGGCAAATTGATTGGCATCTATCTAATCAAATCTTCATCTTTATGGAGAGTAAAAAATGAAAGATTCCCTTTAATTTATCTATGAAGAATACTTCCAATTCTTGAAATATTTATTAGTGTATATCATATATTCATACATATGAATATATATATACACCATAAATCACTAATCCATAAATTCTTCAAAGCAAGGGAGGCAGTGTGAACGCGTTCCATTCTTCAGCAAAAAGAGAGTTTGATGGGAAAGTAGCTTCTTTATCTTATCAGTGGTCTTTTATTTAATGAAGGAGACAATTAATCAATGACCTGTAAAAACACACAAAATACCCAAAGTAGCATTTATTTATATACAATAAAGATAAGATATAAGCATAAAAATAAACACACTTCTGTGCTAATCAAATACCCCCACACTTATCTTTTACTCGTCCTCGAGTAAAACAAGAAATGAAAAACTAAACTAGATTGGTCACACTTTCGTAGGAAACACGATTGCATTGAGCGTATGCAACAAGCCGTTAAACCTCTAGGTGTCCCTAGTAGGACGAGTGGTGTCTCGTGAGGGTTTTCAGGGGATACTACCCACAAAATCCAAATGCAGTATGCTATGATTCTAATGAAACTACATGAATGCAATGAACATATGCAAATAAAAACGAAAAATGAAAACACGACTTATTTCAGGAAAGTGGTACAACAAATTAAGTTAATAATTTCTAATCAGTTGATTTTATTTTAGATACTTCGACTTGTCATAAATTTTCAATATAAATCAAGTTTTCAAATGTTAAATTCCAGTTTGGCCAGTTAGTTCGGTTGATAACACAGTGCAGCCATGAAATAAATTCTTAGTTTGCTTGGCACAGTTTGCAAAGTGGTATTCTAATTTCTCATGTATGGCTAGTCAAATCAATAAGGTCAAGAAGTGTTTGGGCATCATCGCTTATTCTTTATTCTATAAAATTTTAAAATTTATGATCAAGTACATACACCTAACTTAGAAGACCAAGGTTTACCACCCATGCACTGCCTCGCGGACTAACGGAGAGTGGGTAAAGAGCTTGGCGGATTGTGCAGGCCGACTTTGACTTTGTCAACAACGTGTCGGTAATCCTTAGGTGTCCAATCTCATAAAATGAGACCAAGATATTCCAACGCTGACTTTTTCAACAACATGTCGGATAGAGCTTGGCGGGTTTGCACACCAACGCTTGATATACAAGCAATGTTGGATACCCTTGGATTATTATTATTATTATTATCGAAAATATAAGCACAAAAGAGAGTTACGCGAATTCAACTTAACACAACTTAGTTTTAAAGATTTGAAAAGCCAATATAAGTATTTTAAGTCCTCCACTTATTTAAACAAAGTCTACAATATAGAACAGATTTCATGGCCATCACCTAAGAATCTCCCTATGTACCGGTTACACTATTATCCCTCAAAATTAAACTTTTCATTATATTTCCTATTCGATCTAAGTTGAGAGAAAAAAATACTATCAACTGATTAACAATCCTTAACTTATTTTGTTGTATCAATCTAAAATGAGTCATGTTTCAAAAAAAAAAGGCATGTTACTACGATCTAAAATGCATGATGGTCCTATTTAAATGATTAAATTAAAAAAGAAAGAAAAATAAAGAAAAAAACAAAAATGAGTGAAATGCAGACTTCCCCCCACACTATAATTATACAGTGTCCACACTGTGAACGTTTCCTAAATTTGAGAGATCGCACCCAAAGGTGAATGAGATGCAAAATTATTTGAAGGATGAAATGGAGTTTAGCCACTATATGCGAATGCCAATCATATGTACAATGATATATGTGCTTGCGGTGCACGCGATGCAAAGAATTCCACCAACTTTTCCCCCCACACTTGGTTCTAGTCCTATGAGTCCCATTCCCACTATGTCTAGGCATGTTTTCTAATAAGCAAAGGTTTTTGAAAACCATCTCATGTTTAACCCTAGATTTATAGTCCAGGAGATAAATGTCTACGGTCGTCCTAACCTGAAGTTTTTCAACCAAGCTAACATTCCAAAAGTAATTCATGTGTTCAACAAATTTGTCAGTGTAATTTTTCAAAAATTTGTGATCGTATATAAATTCAGTGAAATTTGAAATCCGAGTGTTGTTCAAGAGTATGTGATCACATTTCTCATCATTAACTGACAACGTATTTTCGACACTGACAATTTCAAGTTCATTTGAAATCTCAAAATTTTCAAACTTGGATTCGTGGCCTAATTCTGTTTCATCCTCATTTGGCAACTCCTCTTCATACAATCCAAAAAATTCCTGCTCATTAAAATCCTTTTCCAATTTTGAGTTTTCGAAAACTTCAACATTTCTATTCTGTTCAATTTCAAAAATTTCAAGTTTCTCGCAGTCTGGAAGAGAAAGATCAAAATCCAAGCTTAAATCTTTTTTCTAAAAAGAGTTGAAGTCCAAATCATTTGTTGAATTTTGAAAAACTTCATCAAGATGATTATTCTCAATTTCCAAAGTCGTTATTTGAAAATTTTCAATGTAAGTAGAAATTGGATTATTTTCTGATTCAAGGCTTGTTTGAATTTGATTTTCCCTCTCTCATTGTTCTTTATAAGATGCCATTAAACAAAGAAGTTCATCCATTTTTTATTTAGCCTTTCTGCCCTCTCATCAAAATGACATTCTTCAGAATCGTTAATTTGAGAGCTCTCGTTTTGGATTTCTTGATTCTCAAATTTTTTTGAATTTTCAGAAAGATGATAATGATGTTGGAAATCATTTTGATTTTGAAAATTAGGTTCGAAATCAAAACTATCGAAATTCGAGGGAAAATTGCAATTTTGGTCATGCTCAAGACGTGGATATGGGTTGTAATTTCGAAAATTATGATCGATTTGAAAATCATTTTCAAAATTATTGTCGAATTGGTTTCCAAACCCATATTGGTGTGGATCCAAGCTATATTGGAATTCAAAACTATTTTGATACGGATGTGGCCCATAATCGAAACTATTGAAATTTGAATTGAAATCGTCATTTCGATTATAATCATGGTTTTGAAAATGTTGGTCATTCTGAAAATACTGAAAATTGTTGACATTGGTTTCACCAAATTTTGGGAAATCTTGCTTCATGAGTTGTAATTCAAAATCATACTCTTCAAGAGAACGTCTACTCCGATTATTATCCCACAGTTCCCTCAAAGATTTTTTTTGAATCAGACATTTGAAAGAAGTCAGTAGAAGACAAAAATTATTCTCACTTCAAAATAATATAAAATACTCAGTTGTGCTCTATTAATTAACTGACTCAATTGGAAGGGGGAAGAGGGTCTTATGGCCGTTCACGTATAGTATAAATACTAAGGAATACAACCAATGTTTTACGGGTAGTATGCAACCTCTTTTGCTAATAGTTCAATAAATTGAACTACTATATATCCGCCATCCAATTATACGAGACAGTCAACTTCACAAAACACCACTTTTCAATTATATTATTTTGAAAATCAAATCAAGTTTTATTATTGAAAAACGACGAGCATGATGATTTTATTTATGGAAAATAATTCCTAACTAAACAGATTAAGAAAAATTCAATCATAGAACAGTCACAGAACAATAGCAGAATAAAAAATTTGTACAAGCAAGCCGCTGCCCTTACAGAAGATTTTTACACACAATTTCTATATTTTTTCTTTGCAGCAAAGCACCTGTAGAGTTTAGAAAATATTACAACGGTGTATGGCAATCAGTCCAGAAAAATTGAGTAGTATTAATGATTGAAATCCATTATTTGCAAATCCGTTGACCTTTGAATCCTTGTTCGTTGCTTGAATCTGTTCCTTCCTTTGGCCTTTGATTTGAATTTCACCTCTTCTTCTTCTTCTTTTTTGAGAGAGAGAGAGAAAGGTAGCAAAATCAACAAAAGAAATAAAAGAGAGAAAAGAAAAAGAAAAAAAAATTATGAAGGAGAGAGCTGGAAAGAAATAAATGAAATAATGGAAAGAGAGATTGTAGGAGGTGAATGAGAAATGCAATTGGAAAGAAATAAATAGAAAGAAAAGAATGCAATTTTTTTTTTTTTTGAAAATTTGAACAAGAAGAAAGGGAAAGAAATGAATGAGAAAAAGAAAAACAAAAAAGGGGGAAAAAATGAAAAAAGGAAGGAAATAAGGGAAAAACAAGGTTTTTTGAGTAGAGAGGAAGGGTAGAAGGAATTGAGGAAAGAAATAAAAGTAGACAAAAACAAGAAAGAAATCAACGTAGACAGAGAAGAAAATGCAAAAGTTTTTTTTTTTAGAAAATTGTAGCCAAAAGATGGAAACAAGTAAAAAGAAAAGGAAAGAGAAAAGAAAAATGTGAAAATCAACAAGGTGGTAGAAAGATGGAAAGAAAGATTAGAGGAAGTGAGAGAGAGTTGTAATTAGAAAGCAATCGATAAAAAATGCAAGTTTTTTTTTTGGTTATTGTTGTAAAAGAATGGAAACCAGTGTATTGACAATTGGAAAGAAGTAAAAGGAAGGAAGGAATAAATGGAAACCAATTAAAGAAAATTTGGCAAATTAAATGTACAACAATAATGAACAATAAAAATAAAGTAAAAATTGGAAAGAAGGAATAGATGAAGAGGGAAAAAAAAGAAATATAAAAGGAAAAACAAAAATGAAAAGGAAAAAAAAATCAAGAGAATTTGGCAAGTTCTATTTTTTATTATTATTATTATTTGTCTAAAGTAGGAATGAATTTGCAAGAGGGAAACAAATAAATGAAAGAAAGAGGAAAGGAGAAAGAGGTTGAAAACAGGAAAGAAACAAAAGAAAAATGGCAAGTTTTTTTTTTTTTTTGAACTTGTAAAAGAAGAATGAGAAGTAATTGTATTGAAAATTGGAAAGGAGGAATAAAGAGGAAAGAAAGGAAATTTGTAAGAGAAGAAAAGAAATCAAATGAATTGAGAACAAGAAAGACAAAAGAAGAAAAGAAAAAAATTACAAAAGAGGAATCTTTTTTTTTTTTGAAATTTGTAAAAAGAAAAAGAATGTAGACGATTGGAAAGAAAGTGGAAAGATGGAAAGAAAAAAAGGAAAATTAACAGTTTTTTTTTAGGCTTGTAAAACAAGAAAGAAATTTGGACAAAGGAGGAAATGATTAGGAAAAAAAAGGAAAGAAGTAAAAGAAAAAAAAATGGCAAAGACAGAAAATCAATGAAAATGGCAAGTTTTTTTTTCTTATTTGAAAGATTACGGTATCATTAATTAATACCAAATCTATTCAATTAAGATTTTTTTTCTATATATACAAGAAAACAAAAAGAAAATGAATTAAAATAAAAAAAAACTAACACGAATCAGAAATTAAATAAATAATAAAATTTAGTGTTTATCTCCCCGGCAACGGCGCCAAAAACTTGATCGACGCTAGAAAAGCGCGATTATTGTAATAAAATTCTGCAAGCGCACAGGTGTGTAGCATACAGGTCGAACACAGGGAGGTAAATTAAAATCAAATTATTTATCTAATCTCTTGGGCGAGTTAGACGAAGCCTGGAGATTTTGTTGAAATAAAAACAAATTGAAATTGCGAACTTAGGATTATCGTTGAATCTAATCAACGATTAATCACTAAAGAAAGTAAATTGCAAAACAAGAACAACAATGCAGAAATTAAAATTGCAGGAAAAGAAGAACAACAAAAAGTAAATTAGGATTGTCGTTGGTGTTCTTCCAAAACTAATTGTGAAGACAACACCGATTGCTAAGAAAGAAAAATGCAGAAAATAAAAGTGCAAAATAAGAAGAATTTTTATTAGAGTAATGGAATACAGAAATGAGATGGTCGTTACAATGGGTATACATGTGCTTATATAGGTGAACTGAAAAACATTAATCCTCTAATGGGCCATGACTCAACCTCTTGAAAATAATATCTTCACAAATAAAAGAGATAAGATAAACTTGAAATATTCCATGCAGCTTTCCTCTTTTGATTGGTCATGTGGCAAATTGATTGGCATCATGATTGGCATCTATCTAATCAAATCTTCATCTTATGGAGAGTAAAAAATGAAAGATTCCCTTTAATTTATCTATGAAGAATACTTCCAATTCTTGAAATATTTATTAGTGTATATCATATATTCATACATATGAATATATATACACACCATAAATCACTAATCCATAAATTCTTCAAAGCAAGGGAGGCAGTGTGAACGCGTTCCATTCTTCAGCAAAAAGAGAGTTTGATGGGAAAGTTGCTTCTTTTTCTTATCAGTGGTCTTTTATTTAATGAAGGAGACAATTAATCAATGACCTGTAAAAACACACAAAATACCCAAAGTAGCATTTATTTATATACAATAAAGATAAGATATAAGCATAAAAATAAACACATTTCTGTGCTAATCAATAGCTCAATCCAATTAAATTGTTAATTATTTATTTAAAGAAATCGAACTCGTAACTCAAAGAAGGTCTTGAGTTCTGAAATCTGAGTTTTGAAATTAATTTAGCTTTCCTTTGAAGAAGACAATTTGTTGCGGTTTAGATTAGAATTGAATTTGATTAGCTTTTCTTCCTCTCTAATTGGTGGCGGCTATTCTAGGTTGCAAGGTGACGACATGGAGGCCGTGATTCTAATTTTTATTTGATTTTAGGGTTTGAGTCTACATGTGTTTTTATAGAGTTTAGGATTAATTTAGGCCGTCCGATCAACCCAGAATTAACCCCAGCCATTCAGACCAGATCAGAAACCCTAATGACTCAGCATACAGTCATAAAAAGGTCATCAAACAAATCTGCCCCGAGGGGGGGGGGGGAGGTCGACCCCCTGGTCGACCTGTGTGGGTAGGTTGACCCCCAGGTCAACCCCCTGGTCGACCTAGCCCTGGCAGGTAATTTTCCGCCTAGCCCAATCTGACTCTGAAATTTGAATTTTTGAAATCTATTTTAATTTTTCTGAAACTTCCGATGGCCATAACTTCTCCATACGAAGTGCAATTCACGAAACTCGGACTCTATCTCAACTAGAATTCCGAGACGAACACAATGGCGTAACCCGTTTCCCTTAATTCTCACACCTGAGATTAGTTATTCTTTAATTTGTGAACATTAATATTGAAAATTATGTGGTGTTACAAGGTTTTTCTTGATAACCTAAGGGAATTAATCGAGTTTCAGCCCCCCCCCCCCCCCGAGAAATGGCTAATTTGGCTAATGAATCCGCTTGAGATCCTCGGGGTATTTGATGAATTGAAAAATCCTCAAACCGGGAAAGCATCTTTAATATCCTCTTCACATATTGGTTTAACCGTGCATCCTTGGTTTGATAAGTTTGCTTTATTTGGTATACCATTAATTGTGAATTGCTAAAGACTTCTCTATTCGAGGTATCTTCAACTATAGTGCCAAATTCAAACCGGCCATCATTGACTAATATTCGGCTATGTTGTTAGTTGCTGGGAATCCTAACTTCATAGCATAGTGTAGGCGGTGTCCACATGGGTTATTATAATATAGCATGCCCCTGCTCCCTGTTCGTTTGAGGCTCCATCTACAAAAAGTTACAACTTGGCTTTTAAGTCGTTATCTTTAACCGATTATTCTGTAATGAGGCTTGTGCATTCATTCATGAAATCCGCGAGGGCTTGTCCTTTAATTATCGCTCGAGGATGAAACTCGATTTCGTATTATGTAAGCTCAATTCCCCATTTAACTAGTCTTCTAGAGGTTTCCAGCTTACTAAACCCTTGCTTGAGTGGAAGGCTAGTTAAAACCTTAACGGGGTGAGTTTGGAAGTATCCTCTAAGCTTTCTTGCAGTAAGTATTAGATAATATGCAAGTTTTTCCATTATAGGGTATTGGATTTCTACGTCCTTCAGCCTTCGGCTAACATAGTAAATTGGCAGTTGAGTCCCTTTTACTCTCTCTTATAAGGACCGAGCTTACCGCATATTCTGAAACGACCATATATAGGTATAGATCTTCTCCTTTCTCGGGACTAGACAAAACCGGAGGCGCTCCCATGCAAACTTTTAATTCTTGGAAAGCCTTTCTACACTCTTCGTTACACTCAAAGTTATTTTTTTCGTTATAACTTCGAATAAATGAACGCACGTGTCAGTGGATTTTGAAATAAACCTACTAAGGGCTGCTACATTTCCGTTCAAGCGCATGACCTCTTTGCTTGTTCTAGGTTCTTCCATGTCTTTTATTGCTTGGATTTGGTTAGTACTAACTTCAATCCCTTCCTCAATTTCCACATATCCCAAGAACTTTCCAGATTGAAATCTAAAAGATTGCGGGTCTAATTTCATTTCATAATTTCTTAAGACATTGAACATCTCTTCCAAGTCCTTTACATGGTTCTCTGTTTTGGTGGACTTCACTAGCATGTCATCCACATATACTTCCATATTGCGCCCTATCTGTTCTTTGAACATCCTTTTTACCAATCTTTGATATGTTGCTCCCGCATTTTTCAAGCCAAAGGGCATCACTTTATAGCAGAATGTTCCCCAATCGGTGATAAAGCTTGTATGCTCTTCGTCGGGTTTATGAATTGTAATTTGGTTATACCATGAGTAAGCATCTATAAGGGATAATATCTTGTCGCCACTCGTGGCATCTGCTAACTGGTCAATCCGCGGAAAGGGACAACAATCCTTTGGGCAAGCCTTGTTTAAATCTGTGTAGTCAACACATGTTCTCCACTTCCCATTGGACTTCTTTACTAGCACGGGATTGGCTAACCATTTTGGATAAAGGACTTCTCGGATAAACCCGTTTGTTTCTTACCTTTTGACTTCCTCCTTTAAGGCTTCCAACCGGTCTATATTATATTTTCTTTTGTCGAACCGGGTTCACTGAAGGATCAATGTTTAAGGCATGACTCATAATAGAAGGATTAATACTGATCATGTCTGAATGGGTCCAAGCGAAAATATCCTTGTTGAGTTGCGGTAACTGAATTAGGTCACTCTTAAGGGGCTTTGTCAGCCTTTTCCCTACGTTGAAAACCTTCGACTTATCCTTTGAGTCAACGTTTAACTCTTCCAAGTCTTCTATTGGTTTCATTCTTTCAATGTCCCCTCTAGAGTCTAAATCCGTGACAATTTCTCCTTTTCCATTCAAGTTTACATCATCGGCTCTCTTCCTTTTTCTTTTCAAAGAAGTGTGCCTAACATTTGCACATTTGTCAGCTTTGTTAATTTTTATCTTGGCTTCGAATGTGGGAGCTAAGAATCCCCTATCCGAAGGCGTAAAAATAGTAGAGAAATCAAAGTACGAAGAAAACTCCCTTTCTTTTTTGTCAATAGTTGCGAAGTACAAATCGCGAGTACTAAATTATTCTCCATTGATGGTACCCCATCTGTAACGATTCGGATTTCGCTCGGATCTAATCGATCGCAAAATCGACTAAAACCGTTCGAATCCCGAATATGCTTACTTTGGTCATATAACACATCAGAACAAATAACAGAAGACTTTTATAAACATTATAATAATGTTACATCAGAGTACAGAATATCAGAGTACATCGATATAATAATACAACAGCGGAAGATCATTTACAATGAATTTAATACAGTGCAGCGGAACTAATAAACTGATACAGCGGAAGACTATCATTGCTCTGGACACAGCTTTAAGCTTTAATCCGGAATTCTGCTCAATAAATCTACAAAATAAGCTACTCGACTGCCTGTGTGGAAAAGAGGGCACCCGAGTTTGCAAGTGAAACAAACTACAGGTCAGTCATGGGACTGGTATGAGAAATTTTACCTAACTTATCTAACAATATGGCTAATTACATGACCACGCCACTAAAGCGTAACGGGTTTGATCCATTAGATTGCCACTGCATAAACTAAATACATGTTTATTCAAAACAACGCAATGCTTTTAGAAAAATGAAATCAGTATAAGATTCAAGTCCCATCAGACAATGCAATGCAAACCGGAGGATAGAGTTTTACCTTATAATGATCAAACATGCTTGATACGTAGAAAAATAATATTTTAATATTATTATTAGTGTCTAATTATTTTTTAAATACTTCAAAGTAAAAGTATCAATCCTAGATGGCATAGTACCCCATCCTACTTTGTCGCCATATATAGGTTGATAATCAAAACCGTAATGTCGTATTGGAAATTGGGTTTCCATCATGAGTCAAGGCTAGGGACGAGTTCCTTACCGATTCGAGACCCTCTAGCAGTGTCCCAGGAGTCGGATGTTGGCGAGCCCTTGGATCCTCCAAGGCCGTTCCACAAATACTTTAGTGGATTAGTTATGCCTGAACATAGGTTTCCCTGTCCTATTGAACCAATAAATTGGTCGCTATCGACCAATATAAACGAGGCGCCTCATTCCATCATCGACATAAGTAAAATGTCAGGGCTTGGAAAACCCTGATATCACTTCTAGCTAGAAAGAAAGGCATGCACTCCTTGGGTCCCTTGTCCCGTTTCTGATTCTTACCGGGGTGAGAGGCTCGCGAAGTAATGTTGTACACAAAGCTATGCCGAAATAGGCTATGCTTTGATCATCAACCACGAGGCCCTGCTTTTTAACAAAAGCCTCGATCATTTGCATCTTGGCATGCCACATTGACAATCCACGCCATGCGATCAATAACTATCAATACATAACCTCTGAGTTCGTGCGTCTCAGAGAACGCTGTTAAACAAGAGAATAAATTCTCCGCCACTAAACAAATATATATATATATATTAAATAGAAATCAATTCACATAAAATGAAATTCAATGTCAAACACACATCTATTTGCTAGTCCATTCTAGGTCTGAACGAAACCGGAGACACCTTTTTCCTCGTCCCATACGTCCAATACGGAAGAGAGGTGCTTTCATATCCAATCAATCAACAAGTACGTCAGGACAAATACCACTTTAACCCTTTCCTAGGAGAGACCCAGTGTCGGGCATCAGTAGTCATCCATTCAATGTGAAGATCGCCGGCCTTCAATCACCGTCTCCAATATCTTTGACTTTTAATCATCATAGTAATTATTCAGAATGGCTTAAACCTGGTCTTTCCGAATAACTCGCGTATTTTATAATAAAAAATCAAGTGTTATAAAGATACATCATACGCCTCATTCCCATTCAGAATATTCTTTTGATAAAATATTTATATTATTAAGGAAAGATTCCCATTAATTTAATCAAAGATAAATTTCTTTAAATTTATTCTTTAATATTCTTTTTTAAAGATCCATTAAAACTCCGATTTGACTGGGTTAAATAACTTGATCTTGATCTTGCCTTTAACTGGGTTAAAGAACCAATGTCCTTTAAAACATAGTTCACGATAAACCCAAAATCATCTTCCATTAAATATGGAATTGCCAAAGAAATCAAATCAATATGTAATCGATATAAATTTCCATATCAGACTAATAATATAAATGGAATAACGGCAAAGCCTTTTGAATTCCATATATAGTAACAGTCCTCTTTTACAGAAGCCTATCTCGATTATTATCAAATCGAATTTCCACTCAATTCCAATTTAATATATTAAATTGGAAAACTTGACTTTGGAAAATTTCTTTTTAAATCTTAATAAGAAGATTTATAAATTCTAAATCATATTTTTACTGTTAATTAGGTTAAAGAACAAATGTTGTTTAAAAAAACAATTCACGATAAACCCAATTCACATATCATTTTATTTCAATCAATAAATATAATTGGAAACTCTAATAATCTTAATTAAAAGATTTATTCTTTTCATACGGGATTTAAGAACAGTGTTATTTAAGAAACTATCCACGACCACCCAAAATTTAATTATTTTATTTGATTCTAATTAAATATTAATTAATTGGAAGGCTTCATTAAATATTAATTTAAAAGATTTATTCTAGTTAATAAACTAGTTCATTTTGATAAAAATATATTTTTATCTTTTGTGTCCATCCAAAACGGCCATAGAAATCATCATTTTATTCTTTGTTGAGTATTATTTTAAAATATTCATTATTTTAAAATATTCGTTATTTTAAAATATTCTTTATATAAAAGATTCTTTATGTAAAATGTTCTTTATATTACAATGTTCTTTATTTTAAAATATTTTATATTACAATGTTCATTATTTTAAAATATTCTTTACATAAGTGATATTCTAAATTGGAATGCGACTCAATCAGTTACCATATAATTTCGGTTGATTTCATACATCGCTTGTATACAGTAATAACTATAAATAATCATTACACAATCCATTCACATCCAGAGTGAAATCTACCACTGTGTGAGCATAAAAATGAATAAATAACGCTCATCGCAGCCTGTCAATCCATCGATTGACATTCAACTAAATATTGGGACTAGTGTATGTGAAATATCATCCCAATACCCGTGTGGGGTTTTCAGACAACAACAGTTCATCTAAATAAATAATTGGTTAATGAACTTAACCAATTTTAATTCCGCTAACATGTTGATGATAATGAACAAAACATGTTATTACATTCCTAATGCCGAATAAATATGTATTTTACTCGCATAATTTTCCAACATGTATCTACTATCTAATAAAATAAAATTTATTTACATGGCATTTGTTGCTGATGACAAACAAAAGGATAATTTTCATTTTCCTTTATTTTTACGCAATTTCTATTTTTAATTTTAAACAAATAAAAAGAAATTGTTTTATTTGTATGTATAGTTTCAAATCATAACATATGAGATGCCTCTTCACGCTGTACACAAATTCTAATGTAAATTTGACAATACAAATGTCACTGGGATTTGCACAAAAATTCTATTGTATAATTTAACAATAAAATGTCACTTTAATTTACATACAAATTCTAATGTATGCTTTTGACAATGAAAATGATTCTTTATTTAACATACAAATTCTAATGTATGTTTTTGCAAATAAAAATGATTCTTATATTTGCATATAAATTCTAATGTATGTTTTGACAATAAAAATGATGCTTTATTTAACATACAAATTCTAATATATGTTTTAACAATAAAAATGATTCTTTATTTAACATACAAATTCTAATGTATGTTTTAACAATAAAAATGATTCTTTATTCTTGTTGACGATTCTATTTCAACAAAATGATTAAAAATGATCTTTTTCATTTTTGTTGACAATTCTATTTCAACAAAATTATTAAAAACAACTTTTCATTTTGGTTGAAAATTCTATTTCAACAAAGTGATTAAAAGTGATAATTTCATATTGTTAACAACTCTTATTTTAACCAATTGAATAAAAGTGATAATTCATATTGTTCACGATTCTAATTAAACAAAATGAATAACAAATGATAATTTCATATTGTTAACAATTCTAATTTAACAAAATGAACACAAATGATTCATTGCTTTTTTTTGACAGTCCTAGTTTCAACAAAAATGACAATTCATTTTTGACAATTCTAATTTAATACAGTGCCATATTAATTTACATATATTTTTCTATGTATTCTAATGACAAATAAAGGAACAATTTATTTGCATACATTATTCTATGTATTCTAATGACAAATAAAAGAACAATTTATTTGTATACATTATTCTATGTATTCTAATGACAAATAAAAGAACAATTTATTTGTATACATTATTCTATGTATTCTAATGACAAATAAAAGAACAATTTATTTGTATACATTATTCTATGTATTCTAATAACAAATAAAAGAACAATTTATTTGTATACATTATTCTATTGAACATAACAAATAAAATGATAATTTTATAACAAAAATGTAATTTTTGTTTTAACTTTTATCTAATTAACAAAAATGTAATTTTTGTTTTAACTCTCATATCTTGACAAAAATGTATATTTTGATTCAATAATTATATTTGAAAAAAATGATAATTATAATTCAACTATTTTATTTTGTCAAAAATGACAATTTTATTTCAACATTTCTAAATTGACAAAATTGACAAACTTGACAAACTTAATCTAATATTTACATTTGACATTAATGAAAATTATAATTCACCTATTTTAATAATAAAAATGATGATTTTTGCTTAACTCCATTCTAATTAACAAACATGTTAATTTTTGATTCAACAAAATGATAAAAATGGTTCTTTTCATTTTTGTTGAAAAGTCTAATTCAACAAAAATGATAAAAATGGTATTCTTGTTTGATAAGTTTGATTTTGACAAAGATGTGAACTTTGTTTCAACAAATTTATTTTGACAACAATGACAAATTTGTTTCAACCAAATGATAAAAATTGATATTTCATTTTTGTTGAAAATTCTAATTCAACAAAATGACAAAATTGGTTCTTTTCATTTTTGCTGAAAATTCTAATTCAGCAAAATGACAAAATTTTATATTTTATTTTTGTTGAAAACTCTAATTCATCAAAATGACAAAATTTGATATTTTATTTTTAAACCAAAATTTATATATCTCATTTTAAAAAAAAATTATATATCTTTTTGTTTCACTCGTTTTATCACAACAAAAATGATGTATATGTTTTATCCATTTTATTATAACACAATATCACTAAATTAATAGATCTACATAACCCATCAATTACAGATCAAATCATGTAGTATAACAAATAGAAATTTACAGCGGATTGGTGATAATACAGTCATAATTAATTTTAATTATTTAAGAAGAAGAAATAAAATAGAATTCTCATAGTGATTTTTGTCTGAAATTTCAATGCGCTTCGTTTCAGATCTGGTCAGTTCTATGTTGTAGAGCTCTTTGACATGATCTCAACGCAACCGAGTTTGCGCGATTTCGTTTCAGTTTGAAGAAGTTAGGCTGATTTAAACATTCAACATTTTAATTGATTATTAACTTGAACTAATATAGTTAATAAATTAATCAATTTAATAATTACATTGTCTTCATCATCGTTCAAGACTATGAATCGCAAACCCATCATCTGCCGTTAGGGTTTGCCATCGCACGGCAAAAGAGGATGTCGTTCTCCGATGTGACATCGCCACACCAAAGCTCTCGACCTCACCTCCTCACACCCTGAACCCCGCCGTACTCAGCACCCTGATATGCCCTAGAAACCCCTTCAAACCCGCTGTCTTTAAGCCGTGATTTCACCCAACATACCAAATGAAATTAATTCATATTCATATAGATTGAATTTAGATGGAGAGATCTATGAATTCGATTTTGGAGTTGGGTTTAATTTCCATCTGGATTGAGCGAATTAAGGGATTGAATTTCGGAGAGTATCAGCCATTCCTTGGCTTATGGCGGCGGCAAGAACCGAATAGATTAGGGTTTTGATAATGTGTATTTATAATAAAATAATATTTAATTCTTTAGTTTAGTAAATAAACCCGTTAAGTCTCAGTAGATCCAATTTCAACCCAACGAGAGTTGTCCCTAGGCAAATACCCCCGTTCCGGACATAATGGGCTAGGTCCCGCCAGCCCAATCGATTGTTTTTGGTCTGTTTTCTTTAAGTTAAAATGAAATCATTTATTTATTTAATTCAATCGTACATTTAAATTCACCAGGGCCACATACTAACTCTGAGAATTACAGAAAAAATATTTCAAGTTATGTTTAGACGATACGGTCCTAACAAAACTAATTTCGACGAATTTGGAAACCGTTTGAAAAATGGCCATTTTCTGGTCGATTAAATTTGACTGAAATTGACAAAACACGTTTTCTTTTGCCATGCTCACATATTGATTCCAGAAATTATGAAAATAGGAATCCTACAATAATTTGACATTCCGGATCCAACCAAAGTGGTTTCGTCGAAAACGGAGGTCGTTTGCAAAATGGCTATTTTTAATACTAAAATATATACAAATTCCATAGCGACTATTCTGAATTTTAAACTGGCCATAACTTTTGATTCCCGCTATGAAATTTCAATTTTTCGGATTCGTTGGAAAGATATTTTTAAATAGATTTAAATATTTTTGGTTTCACTAAAATCCGATTTATTTTGCATCCAGTACATTCGCTCAAAGTTCGAATTCACATTTTCAAACTACCGCGCTATTTCTAACTTCTTTTATAATTAAAATAAATATATTCGTTCTAACTTCAATTAAAATAAATTTTTTATAGTTATTATTTAAAATAAATTATTTGAAATATTTTATTTCTATTAAAATTGCTAAAATAAAAATTTTAAATTGGTTCCAAAATTTCGCGTTGTTACAATCTCCCCCACTCAAAATGTTTTCGTCCTCGAAAAGGAATAGAGCCGAAAGTTGTTTATTTAACCAACTCAACTTTCGTTCTATTATTGGTTTCAATAATTTTATTAGTTGATTAACTTTTCAAATATATATTACTTTTATATTGTAATAACCCGGAAATCTGGGCTAATTTAAAATTTTTATTTTGGCAATTTTAGCGAATTTTGATGATTTAAAATGAATTATTTTAAATAATATCGACGAGAAATTTATTTTGAATGGAATTCGAACGTATATATTATATAGATCGTCATTAGAAAATAAATATTTATTTATATTTATAAAAGGAATTGAAAATGGCGCGGTAGTTCGATAATTCGATTTCAAAATTCAAATGAATGTACCGGGTGCAAAATAAATCGGATTTTAGTGAAACCAAAAATAATGGAATCTAATTGTGAATATCTTTCCAACGAATCCGGGAAATTAAATTTTCATAGCGGGAATCAAAAGTTATGTCCAATTGAAATTTCAAAATAGTCGCTATGGAATTTCGGCCCTTAAAAATGGGAATTTTGCAAATGACCTCGGATTTCAACGAAACCACTTTTGTTGGATCCGTGATGTCAAATTATTGCTCGGTTTCAAATTTCATAATTTTTCGAATCAATATGTGAGCGTGGAAAAGGAAAACATGTTTGACCAGTTTCAGTTGAATTTAATCGACTGGAAAATGGCCATTTTTCAAACGGTCTCGGAATTTGACGAAACTAGTTTTGTTAGGACCGTATCATCAATACGAAGCTAAAAAATATTTTTCTGGAATTTTTCTAGTTAGAATGTGACCTCGGTAAATTGAAATGCGCGTTCAAATTCAATATATAGAGTTATATGTTGATTTTAACGAAAAACTGATCGAATCAGCTTACGGGACATATCCCATTGCGTTCGGAATGGGGGTATTTAGCTATGAACGACAGTCGGTGGGTTCGATTTTGAGTTCCTTTTAAAAAGTTACTTTTTGAGAAAATAAAATAATAATAAAATAATTCATAAAATCCCCTCCTTTGTCTCCGTTCTCATATCAGAAACCCGCCCCCAAAAATTGAAACCTCGTAACCCTCAGCCGTCGCCCCTCTTCCCAGCTCCACCGTGCCAACTACCGCCTACCGCCCACCTTGCCTGGCCGTCGCGCCTCCCCTTCTCCCCCTTCACCATCTCCTCCTCCCTCCAGTCAACGCCAAAGCCTGCCAGCAGCCCAAATCGACCCAAAGGGCGCCGCCGCCGCCTCCATGGCCAGCCACCGACCACCTCCGCCACACCCCCCCTTGCTGCGCCGCCACAGTCGATCCCTCCCCACGCCACCTCAGCCTTCGTAGGTCCCCCTCTAGAAAAAAACCCAATTTTGTAGTGGTTTGAGCGCCAAAACCCCAAACCCTCGCTGCTACAGCCGATATGGGCCATGCCTTCGACCCGAGCACCTCCGCCCTCCTCTGGTCTCGTGCAGCACCCCTCCTTCGCTGAAAAGCCGTAAGCTTTTAATTTATCATGTTTATTTATTTATTTTCTTTATGTTTAGTTTTAAATAAAATTAAAGAAAAATCAGTTTTATAGATACAAAGATAGGATTTTTATAAATTATAAAAATATGATTATTATTAGAAAGTAGTGATTCTTAATAGTATAAAAACAAGATTTTTATATATTGAATAGCAAAGTAAAAATTCGATTTTTATATATTGAATAGCAAAGTAAAAAATCGATTTTTATATATTGAATAACAAAGTAAAAAATTCGATTTTTATATATTGAATAACAAAGTAAAAATTCGATTTTTATATATTGAATAGCAAAGTAAAAATTCGATTTTTATATATTGAATAGAAAAGTAAAAATTCGATTTTTATATATTGAATAGCAAAGTAAAAATTCGATTTTTATATATTGAATAGCAAAGAAAAAAAATATGATTTTTATATATTGAATAGCGAAGTAAAAATTCGATTTTTATATATTGAATAGCAAAGTAAAAATTCGATTTTTATATATTGAATAGCGAAGAGAAAAATATGATTTTTATATATTGAATAGCGAAGTAAAAAGTCGATTTTTATATATGTAGTGAATACGGATGATGAAAGTGATGGAAGAAGGAACGACGAAGATTTCTACATAAGAAGGGTCGAGGCGATTGGATTAGCTAATCAGTGAGAATTTCTCACTTTTTAATTTAATTTTTCTAGTTATAAATATATACTAGGATGCAGACGGTGTTTAGTAGCACCCGACACCCGTCGTCCACAGACCATTGACGGCTTGTATGCTTGTTTGTTTGATTTTGATGTGTAGTTGATTGTGTGATGTGGTGTGAAATGAAATAAAATATTTATATAGCTAAAATATTTTATAGTTAAAATTAGAATTTTTAACGTGTACATGAAGTGAAATAAAAATAAACAAATCGAACGATTTGTTTGTAAACACACATTTGACTGATATTGATTGGGACGATAAATTTTACACATCGCCCAACTACACAAATAAAATATGTGTTTGATTGTTTGAAACCCCACACGGGTATTGGGATGATATTTGACGTACACTAATTCGAATAATTAGTTGTATGTCCATCGATTGATTGACAGGCTGTTATAAGCGTTGAATATTTATATTTGATGCTTATACAGTGTAGAATGCACTTGGGATGATGGTTGATTATTCGTCGTTGTTATTGTATACATGTGTTGTAGAAAATCCATATAATTAACATTATATGGTAATTGATTGGGCCTCATTCCAGTTTTGAAAT
This sequence comes from Allium sativum, assembly GCA_030737875.1. Lineage (NCBI taxonomy): Eukaryota > Viridiplantae > Streptophyta > Magnoliopsida > Asparagales > Amaryllidaceae > Allium > Allium sativum. The sequence goes on along the minus strand of CM060926.1, from coordinate 4,563,303 downwards.
AGAATATTTGAAAAAGAAATATTTGAAATAGAATATTTGAAAATAGAAATATATGAAGCCGTGTTAATTAGATTGACGCCATTTTGACGAGAACGATATTTATATCGATTTTATTCATTTTATAATGAATATCAAAAGTGATTTCAAAATCTGATATTTTGAAAAGAATTGAAATTCGAACTGAAACTGAACAGAAATGAATTCGAATTGAAGTCGAATAGAAATGAATTCGAATTGAAATTGAATTGAATTGAAAGCGAACTGAAATTGAATTAGAAATCAATTTGAATTGGAAATCAATTTGAAAGGAATTTAAATCGAATTTATAAGTAAAAATTCAATTTTGATTTGAATTTGAAAAGAAGTTGAAATCGTTTTGAAAACAAATTTAAAACAATTTATAAAATACGTTTTAAAAGGAAATTCGACGAAGTATATATTATATATATAATATAACGGCCTGAATAGAACGCGCCGCGCCGCGGCAGTTCGCGAATTTCGACCATTGACTTCGAACGGATATTACGGGAGATCCGACCATCAGATTCTCTAAAACCGGAACCGTTGGGCTCGTATCGAAAAGAGCTTTCTAATGAATATTGGAAATTTGAAATCTAACGGTTGGATTTGGAATTATGTCCAAATCAAATTTGAAAAAGGTCGCTGTGAGTACAGTTCGATGGCCGTTGATGGAAATCGACTGTACGGGCCTTGATAAAATTATTAAAAATAGTAATAATTTGTGTAAAATCATAAGAAATGATTTGTGAAGAATTGGGATGAAAAACTCCAGATTTGAAAAGATAAAAATAGATTTTTATTGAAATGAACTAGTTTTGAACTAGAGTAGCAATTTATTTATTTTCTTAAAAATAAATAAATTAGATTTGAAAATGGTTTTGAAAATAACCAGAATTTCCAATAATTTAATTGGATTGGATTTGAATCGAAATTGTCTGTGGAATATTTCGATGTTGGATTGCGTGATGATACAGGTATTGTTATGGGAATTTGAAAGATATATTTATATCGTTATTTCCAATACGATATTTGTTAGTCGTAGAATATAAGCCGATATATTTTCGATTCAGAGCCTTGTATTTAATATCAAATGTGATCTAGGATTGTCGTGAATGGGGTCTTCATTAACACTGTTCTTAAGCCCAGTTGAGAAAAGATTAAATCTTTTTATTTAAATTTAATGAAGTGTACCAATTAAATAATACTTAATTGGAATTGAATTGGTATTGATTTTTGGGTTTATCGCGAACAGTGTTTTAAATAACACTTGTTCTTTAACCCGATAATTAATGGAATGTGATTTTGGGTTTATCGTTAACCGTGTTTTAAATGACACCGATTCTTTAACCCAGTTAAAGATTAAAACTAAGTGGAGTTTTAATGATTCTTTAATTAGATTGAAAAGGTGTTAGAATGGAGTATCACCAGTTTTACTCCAGGCGATAGTCAAATCTTTAATGAGATTTGAACGTGAAATGGTAATTGAATTTACCGATAACACCGTGGTGTTAGATATGAAGTATTACCAGTTTTACTTCATGGGATGAATAGGTTGGGGTTGGGAAATAAAATAAATGATTACTTCGGTGTGGTTCGCTAATCCCGACTAGTTTGAATTGACATTCAAAGGAGATTAAAGAAGAAATTTGAAGAATTTATCTTGGATAAAATTAATGGGAACCTTTCCCAAAATATAAGAATATTTGAATAAAAGAATATTCTAAATTGGAATGAGGCGTATGTTGGGTTTGTGTAACACTCGTTTATTATATACGCGAGTTATTCAGAAAGACCGGGTTTATCCCATTCTGAATAACTGATTCGACGTGGTGTCGAAGATGAAGACAGCGGTCGAAGACCGGAGGTCTTCACGTCGTTTGGGTGATTACTGATGATCTTGATTGGGATGTACACCCAAGAAGATGGAAACAGTTGGTGATCGTCCAGACGTACTTGGAGATCGCTGGATACGCGGGGTACTAGGTGCCTCCGGATTCGTTCAGACGCAGAACGGACTTGTAAATGGACTGTGTGTCTGACATTGGATTTTAGTCTGTGTGATTGATTTCTATTAAATATATATCTATTTGGCGGCGGAGAATTTATTCTCTTTCTTAACGCCCTTCTCTGAGACGTATGAGCTCAGGGGTTATATATTGATGGATATCCATCGCATGGAATGAATTGCCTGTGTGGCATGCCTAAGTGGCAAATGATCAAGGCTTCTGTTGAAAAGCAAAGTCTTGTGGTTGATGATCAAAGCACGGCCTGTGTGGCATAGCTTTGTGTAACGTGAATTCGCGAGCCTCACACCCCGGTGGTGAACCAAAAACGGGAGAGGACGTCAGGGAGGGCATGCGTTTCTTTCTAGCTAGAAGTGGCGTCAGTAGTTTTACACGCCCTGACGAGTTTGACTTATGTGGTTGTTGCTGTTGCGAGGCGCCTCGATTTGATCGGACGATCCGGGTCCGATGGAGTCATTCGTTGGCTCATTTACGCCCCATAGGGCGGGGAAACGCATGTTTAGGGTTTAAGTTTAATCCACATCGGTGGACCGGCCCTGAGGATCCGAAGGTCACTCGAGCTCTGACCTGAGGGGCGGGCTAGAGCGTCTCGAATCGGTTGAGGACTATCTTTTGCCTCAGTTCATAGATGGAAATCCTATTTCCAAATACGTGATTTTGCGGTTTTAATTGTAGAACTAGTATGGCGACATGATATATGGTACCCATGCCGTCTATGATTGATACTTATGATTTGAAATTGTTTTATACACTATGCACTTGTAATAGTATCAAATGATTTGTTTTAAACGTACTAAGCATGTTTGGCTATTATAAGGGAAAACCCTATCCTTCGGCTTGCGTTGCATTGTGTGATGGGACCTGGGTCTTATAATAGCTTCATTTTTCTTTATTTAGCATTGCGCTGTTGTTTTATGCACTGGTATTCTTGGGAGGAAACCTGTTCCGTGTTATACGGCGTGGTCCCTTGATTTGCCTAACTTTAAAATAAAGATTTACAACTGTTTTAGTTCTCACACCAGTCCCATGACTGACCTGGAGTTTATTGTTTTAACCTAAACTCTGGGTGCCCTTATTTTGACATGGGCAGCTAGTAGTTTTGGTTTTGCAGATTTATATTCACAGGATCCTGGTTTACAGCTGGAACGATATCCGGAAAGCTTTGTATCTGTATATCTCCTTCAGTTGTGTATTGTATTATTTTCCGCTGCTATGTAATGTATTGTAATCTCTGATATTTCTGTGTAATATTCAATTATACTCTATATATTCTTGTAATCTGATGGTATTGTTGTAATATACAATGAAATGTTCTTCCGTCTGCGTTCTATTTTGTCGTGTTCTCAAAACAATTCGTTCTTTCTCTTCTCTTCGGAGACCGGGGAAGTTCGGGTCGTTTCTTATATATTCAAAAATCATATTTTCTAAGATCGGATTATGTATATAATTACAAATACGTTAATTATAAACTTGTCACTTTCAACTCATTCTAGGGCATTTCTAACCCCATCTCTAATGAGTTTTCCCATTCTAGGATACTATTGGTCCTATTTCTAATGAGTATTCTTTTATAGGATATTACTAATCCTACCTCTAATGAGTCTTTTTTCAGTTCTTGCGAGTTGTACCCCAAAGATTTGAGCTAACCAAAGCTCTGATACCAACTGTAACGATTCGGATTTCGTCTGGATCAAATCGATCGAAAAATCGACTAAGACCGTTCGAATCCCGAATACGCTAGCTTTGGGCATACAACACATCAGAACAAATAACAGAAGACTTTTATAAACATTATAATAATGTTACATCAGAGTACAGAACATCAGAGTACATCGATATAACAATACAACAGCGGAATATAATTTACAAAGAACTTAATACAGTGCAACGCAACCAATAAACTGATACAACGGAAGACTATCAATGCTCTTGACACAACTTTAAGATTCAATCCGGAATCCTGCTCAATAAATTTGCAAAATAAGCTACTCGACTGCCCGTGTGGAAAAGAGGGCATCTGAGTTTGCAAGTGAAACAAACTACAGATCGGTCATGGGACTGGTATGAGAAATCTTTCCTAACTTATCTAACAATATGGCTAATCACAAGACCACGCTGCTAACGCGGAACGGGTTTACTCCATTGGATTGCCAGTGCATAAATTAAATACATTTTTATTTAAAACAACACAATGCTTTTCAAAAAAATGAAATCAGTATAAGATTTAAGTCCCATCGCACAATGCAACGCAAACCGGAGGATAGAGTTTTACCTTATAATGATCAAACATGCTTGATACGTAGAAAATAATATTTTAATATTATTATTAGTGTCTAATCAGTTATAAAATACTTCAAAGTAAATGTATCAATCCTAGACGGCATAGTACCCCATCCTACTGTGTCGTCATATATAGGTTTACAATCAAAACCGTAATGTCGTATTGGAAATTTGGTTTCCATCATGAGTCAAGGCTAGGGACGATTTCCTTACCGATTCAAGACACTCTAGCAATGTCCTAGGACCCGGAAACTGGCGAGCCCTTGGATCCTCCAAGGCCGGTCCATAAATACTTACTGGATTAGTTATGCCTAAACACGCGTTTCCTGGTCCTATTGAACCTATAAATTGGTCACTATCGACCAATATAATCAAGGCGCCTCATTCTATCATCCATATAAGTAAAATGGCAGGCCTTACAAAACCCTGATACCACTTCTAGCACGAAAGAAACGCATGCACTCCTTGGGTCCCTTGTCCCGTTTCTGACTCTTACCGGGGTGTAACACTAGCGAAGTAACGTTATACACAAAGCTATGCCGAAATAGGCTATGCTTTGATCATCAACCACGAGGCCCTGCTTTTAAACAAAAGGCTCAATCATTTGCATCTTGACATGCCACATTGACAATCCACGCCATGCGATCAATAACTATCAATATATAACCTCTGAGCCCATGCGTCTCAGAGAAGGGCGAGAGAATAAATTCTCCACCACCAAACAGGTATATATTAAATAGAAAACAATTCACATAGAATGAAATTCAACGTCAGACACACATCCATTTGCAAGTCCATTCTGGGTCTGAACGAAACCGGAGACACCTTATTCCTCATCCCGTTTGTCCAATATGGAAGAGAGGTGCTCGCATATCCGGACAATCAACAAGTACGTCCGGACAACTAGCACTTTAACCCTTTCCTAGGAGCGACCCAGTGTCGGGCATCAGTAGTCATCCATTTGATGTGAAGATCGCTGGTCTTCAATCACCGTCTTCAATGTCTTTGACTTTTAATCGTCGTAATAATTATTCAAAATGGGTTAAACCCGGTCTTGCAGAATAACTCGCGTATTTTGTAATCAAAAATCAAGTGTTATAAAGACACATCATACGCATCATTCCCATTCTGAATATTCTTTTGATAAAATATTCATATTATTAGGGAATGATTCCCTTCATTTTTATCAAAGATAAATTCCTTCAAATTTATTCTTTAATCTTCTTTTTTAAAGATCAATTAAAACTCTGATTTGAATTTAATATCAAAAATCACTACTTTATGATTATTCAACTTTTGAGAACTTGATCTTGTCTTTAACTGGGTTAAAGAACCAATGTCATTTAAAACACAGTTCACGATAAACACGAATCATCTCCCATTAAATATGAAATTGCCACAGAAATCAAGTCAATATGTAATCAATATAAATTTCCGTATAAGACTAATAATATAAATGCAATAACCGCAAAGCCTTTTAAATTCCATATATAGTAACAGTCCTCTTTTATAGAAGCCTATCTCGATTATTATCAAATCGAATTTCCACTTAATTCCAATTTAATATATTAAATTAAAAAACTTGACTTTGGAAATTTCTTTTTAAATCTTAATAAGAAGATATATAAATTCTAAATCATATTTTTACTATTAATTAGGTTAAAGAACAAATGTTGTTTTAAAAAAACACAGTTCACGATAAACTCAATTCACATATCATTTTATTTCAATCACTAAATATAATTGGAAACACTAATAATCTTAATTAAAAGATTTATTCTTTACATACGGGGTTTAAGAACAGTGTTATTTAAGACACCATCCACGACCACCCAAAATCTAATTCTTTTACTTAATTCTAATTAAATATTAATTAATTGGAAGGCTTCATTAAATCTTAATTTAAAAGATGTATTCTAGTTAATAAATAGTTCATTTTGATAAAAATATATTTTTATCTTTTGTGTCCATCCAAAACGGCCATAGAAATCATCATTTTATTCTTTGTTGAGTATTATTTTAAAATATTCGTTGTTTTAAAATATTCTTTATATAAAAAGATTCTTTATGTTAAATATTCTTTATATTACAATGTTCTTTATTTTAAAATATTCTTTATTTTACAATGTTCTTTATTTTAAAATATTTTTTATATGAGGGATATTCTGAATCGGAATGCGACTCAATCAGTTACCATATAATTTCGGTTATATGGATTTCATACATCGCATGTATACGACAATAACAATAAATAGTCATTACATAATCCATGCACATCCAGAGTGAAATCTACCACTGTGTGAGCATTAAAATGAATAAATAACGCTCATCGTAGCCTGTCAATCCATCGATTGACATTCAACTAAATATTGGGACTAGAGTATGTCAAATATCATCCCAATACCCGTGTGGGGTTTTCAGACAACAATAGTTCATCTAAATAAATAATTGGTTAATGAATTTAACCAATTTTAATTCCGCCAACATGTTGATGATAATGATCGAAACATGTTATTACATTCCTAATGCCAAATAAAAATGTATTTTACTCGCATAATTTCCCTACATGTATCTACTGTCCAATAAAATGAAATTTATTTACATGGCATTTGTTTTTTATGACAAACAAAAAGATAATTTTCATTTTCCTTTATTTGTATGCAATTTCTATTTTTAATTTTAAACAAATAAAAAGAAATTATTTTATTTGTATGTATAGTTTCAAATCGTAACATATGAGATGCCTCTTTACTCTGCACACAAATTCTAATGTAAAGTTTGACAATACAAATGTCACTTGGATTTGCACACAAATTCTATTGTATAATTTAACAATAATATGTCACTTTAATTTACATACAAATTCTAATGTATGTTTTTGACAAAGAAAATGATTCTTTATTTAAAACACAAATTCTAATGTATGGTTTTGCAAATAAAAATGATTCTTATATTTGCATATAAATTCTAATGTATGTTTTTACAATAAAAATAATTCTTTATTTAACATACAAATTCTAATGTATGATTTAACAATAAAAATAATTCTTTATTTAACATACAAATTCTAATGTATGTTTTAACAATAAAAATAATTCTTTATTTTTGTTGACGATTCTATTTCAACAAAATGATTAAAAATGATCTTTTTCATTTTTGTTGACAATTCTATTGCAACAAAATGATTAAAAACATCTTTTCATTTTGGTTGAAAATTCTATTTCAACAAAATGATTAAAAGTGATAATTCTATATTGTCAACAACTCTTATTTTAACCAATTGAATAAAAGTGATAATTCATATTGTTCACGATTCTAATTAAACAAAATGAATAACAAATGATAATTTCATATTGTTAACAATTCTAATTTAACAAAATGAACACAAATGATTCATTGCTTTTTGTTGACAATCCTAGTTTCAACAAAAATGACAATTCATTTTTGACAATTCTAATTTAATAAAATGGCATATTTATTTACATACATTTTTCTATGTATTCTAATGACAAATAAAAGAACAATTTATTTGTATACATTATTCTATGTATTCTAATGACAAATAAAAGAACAATTTATTTGTATACATTATTCTATGTATTCTAATGACAAATAAAAGAACAATTCATTTGTATACATTATTCTATGTACTCGAATGACAAATAAAAGAACAATTTATTTGTATACATTATTCTATGTATTCTAATGACAAATAAAAGAACAATTTATTTGTATACATTATTATACGTATTCTAATGACAAATAAAAGAACAATTTATTTGTATACATTATTATATGTATTCTAATGACAAATAAATGAACAATTTATTTGTATACAATGACAAATAAAAGAACAATTTATTTGTATACATTATTCTATGTATTTTATTGAAAAATAATAGAACAATTTATTTGTATACATTATTCTGTGTATTCTAATGACAATTAAAAGAATAATTTATTTGTATACATTATTCTATTCAACATAAAAAATATGATAATTTTATTTGTTTTCAATTTCTATATAACAAAAATGATATTTTTGTTTTATCACAAATCTATTTAACAAAAATGCTATTTTTGTTTGAGCTCTTATCTAATTAACAAAAATGTAATTTTTATTTTAACTCTTAATCTAATTAACAAAAATGTAATTTTTGTTTTAACTTTCACATCTTGACAAAAATGTATATTTTGATTCAATAATTATATTTGACAAAAATGATAATTGTAATTCAACTATTTTATTTTGTCAAGAATGACAATTTATTTCAACAATTCTAAATTGACAAAATTGACAAACTTGACAAACTTAATCCAATATTTACATTTGACATAAATGATAATTATAATTCTACTATTCTAATTAAAAAAATGATGATTTTTGTTTAACTCCATTCTAGTTAACAAACATGTTAATTTTGATTCAACAAAATAATAAAAATGGATTTTTCATTTTTGTTGAAAATTCTAATTCAATAAAATGATAAACATGGTATTCCTGTTTGACAAGTTTGATTTTGACAAAGATGTGAATTTTGTTTCAACAAATTTATTTGGACAATAATGACAAATTTGTTTCAACCAAATGATAAAAATCGATATTTCTTTTTTGTTGAAAATTCTAATTCAACAAAATGACAAAATCAGTTCTTTTAATTTTTGTTGAAAATTCTAATTCAACAAAATGACAAAATTTTATAATTAATTTTTGTTGAAAACTATAGTTCATCAAAATGACAAAATTTGATATTTTATTTTTAAACAAAAATTTATATATCTCATTTTAAACAAAAATTATATATCTTTTTGTTTCACTCATTTTATCACAACAAAAATGATCTTTGTGTTTTAACCATTTTATCACAACACAATATCACCAAATTAACAGATCTACATAACCCTTCAATCACAGATCAAATCACGTAGTATAACAAATAGAAATTTACAGCGGATTGGTGATAATACAGTCATAATTAATTTTAATTATTTAAGAAGAAGAAATAAAATAGAATTCTCACAATGATTTTTGACTGAAATTTCAACATGCTCCGTTTCAGATCTGGTCAGTTCCATGTTGTAGAGCTCTTTGACAGAATCTCAACGCAACTGAGTTTGCGCGATTTCGTTTTCGGTTGAGGAAGTTATGATGATTTAAACGTTCAACATTTTAATTTATTATTAACTTAAACTAATATAGTTAATAAATTAATTAATTTAATAATTACATTGTCTTCATCATTGTTCAAGACTATGAATTATGAACCCATCATCCGCAATTAGGGCTCTCCATCGCACGGCAAAAGAGGATGTCGTTCTTCGATCTGACCTTGCCACACCAAAGCTCTTGACCTCACCTCCTCACGCCCTAAACCCCACCGTACTCGGCGCCCTGATATGCCCTAGAAACCCCTTCGAACCCGTTGTCTTTAAGCCGTGATTTCACCCAACATACCATATGAAATTAACTCATATTCGTATAGATTGAAAGTAGATGGAGAGATCTATGAATTCGATTTTGGAGTTGGGTTTAATTTCCATCTGGATTGAGTGAATTTAGGGATTGAATTTCGGAGAGTATCACCCATTCGTTGGCTTATGGAGGCGGCAAGAACTGAATAAATTAGGGTTTTGATAATGTGTATTTGTAATAAAATAATATTTAATTCTCTAGTTTAGCAAATAAACCTGTTAAGTCTCAGTAGATCCAATTTCAGCCCAACGAGAGTTGTACCTAGGCAAATACCCCCGTTCCAGACACAATGGGCTAGGTACCTCCAGCCCAATCGATTTTTTTTGGTCTGTTTTCTTTAAATTAAAATTAAATCATTTATTTATTTAACTCGATCGTACATTTAAATTCACCGGGGCCACATACTGACTTTGAAAATTACAGAAAAAATATTTCAAGTTATGTTTTGACGATACGGTCCTAACAAAACTAATTTCGTCGAATTTGGAGACCGTTTGAAAAATGGCCATTTTTTGGTCGATTAAATTTGACTGAAATTAACAAAACACGTTTTCTTTTTCCACGCTCACATATTGATTCCAAAAATTATGAAAATTGGAATCCTGCAATAATTTGACATTCCGGATCCAACCAAAGTGGTTTGGTAGAAAACGGAGGTCGTTTGCAAAATGACTATTTTTAGTATTAAAAAATATATATATAAATTCCATAGCGACTATTCTGAATTTTAAACTGGCCATAACTTTTGATTCCCGCTATGAAATTTCAATTTTTCAGATTCGTTGGAAATATATTTTTAAATAGATTTATATATTTTTGGTTTCACTAAAATCTGGTTTATTTTGCATCCTGTACATTCACTCAAAGTTCGAATTCACATTTTCAAACTACCGCGCTATTTCTAACTCCTTTTATAATTAAAATAAAAATATTTGTTCTAACTTCAATTAAAATAAATTTTTCATCGTTATTGTTTAAAACAAATTATTTTAAATATTAAATTTCCATTAAAATTGCTAAAATAAAAATTTTAAATTGGTTCCAAAATTCCGTGTTGTTATACCATCCCTTCTTGGTTAGGAATTTTAACATAAGCTATTTGGAAGAGACGAAAGCATCCATCTCCTGTAAATTCGGTTGTCCAAAGAATGCATTATAATAAGATGGTTGATCGATAACAACAATGAGAGTTTCGAAGGTCCTATGAAGTGAAGACAGTCCAACTTGAACCAAAAGGTTGATTTGCCCCACTGGAGTTGATCCCTTATTGCTGAAGTCGAAGATCGGTTCGTTGCTTGGTTGTAACACCCCACGTCCGTTAATGTCACTCTCAAAGAGAATGCATTAACATTCATGGGGCATTATTAGTGTATAGAACAGAATATAACAAGACAGATACATATATTGGTACTTGAAAATTTTAAAACAACTTTTATTGCAGAGGAGAAATAGTTTGATTACAACAACTTCATAAGCCAATAGTAAAACCAAGTACACTTAATATCCATCATGACAAATTGTTTTCTGGGTACATAAAGTAAAAAAGCATAACCCCAACACAAGTAGCCATAAAAGAGATGAGCTGAATTTACTTTCTGCAATCCAAGCACTTCCAAAAGAGAGAGAAAGAGATCCAAGATCAAGCTCCACTAGTACTGGTCCCATCCTAAGAACCTGGGGGGGGGGGAGGAAGAAAAGAGGCGAAAACAAGGGGGTCAGACATAAAGTCTGGCGAGTATAATAACTTTAACAATATAATTATTAAAGTAATTAGGATAAGGCATAAACTAGTAAAACAAGGTATGACCATGAAACAAGTGGGCATGAAAAGGCAAACAAGAGGAATGTTCTGGCGTTAATCTCGTTCCTAATCACTATAGGATGATTACTATATTGCACCATTACTAGTCACCCTACAAGTTGATCCCGCCTACAGAACATAATAATGAATGGTAGTTTTGTGTACCCCTAGTTGCCTTCATAGGTGCCGACTACCCCTATCTCCACTAGTTGTACCCACTACCCCCATGCGATCGGCTCCCTAACTCGTAGATACCCGTGTTGGTCCCACAGTGGGGTGTATCACTCCCCAAAGTGGCAACCCGATACCACTAAAGATGCACGGCTTATATCTACACGGTGCAACAACGTCTTACCTATCACCCTAGGCCCACGCACGCACATGACCCCGTTGGACTTGCGTTGCCACCGCTAACCCGTTTTGACCTCTTACAATCAAACCCAGTAAGCGTGTCCCATCCTCGACTTGGGTCGAGCTCACAAAGATACTTAATGGGTTACTGGCTTGAAAAGGGCCCCCATGCCTGACACAAGCTTTCCACCTATGCTTGGTCCCCACTAAAATTTCCCACTTAACCCCATTCTTATTCATGTCCTCTTACATGTTTCAACTTGGTTAAGTGTTTCTAATCGTATTTCACAAGCCACCCAAGGCCACCCACTTAACCTCCATGTCCCACCACATGTTTATCTGGTTAAGTGTTACTTAATTCATTAGAACCGTAACCTTGTAAAGACCTCCCACATTAGACTACCGTTTGCAGTTGCTGGATTTGTCGGGCGGGTCCGGGCAGTCTTATACCGCAAACGAGCCTTACCTCGTGTCTTTGCAATTGTTACGCATTTAATTCGTGCCTTTGACCTCTCATACTAGACTACCGTTTGTGGTTGCTGGATTTGCCGGTCGGGTCCGGGAAGTCTTATACCACAAACGAGTCTAACCTCGTGTTTTAGGTGGTTAATTATTACACATAATTGTTTAACCCCAAATTGGATTAATATCCCTATTCAAATTTGTCAATAAATTACAAATTTATTTATGTCCATAATTGTCACCTAAATTATATCCGTAATTTCAGGTATATAATTTATACGAATTAATGTCTCAAATTTATTATATGCCTTTTAAGGCCATTTTATGCCAATTCACAATTATGTATATTCAATATTTTCCCATTGTCCCCACGCTATACGTACGTTTTAATATGACATTTGTTAGACTCGCAAATAGTCTAACTTATAAAAAGAAAAGCAAAATCACAACTTGCATAACACATAAAATAGATCTAAGAATCATGACATAAGTTTGCATAGACAATAACTTGCATAGGCAATACACAAATTTGCATAAACTATCATGGATCTAAATATAGATCTAAACATAAAGATGTGAACTTCCATATATGGATATGGTTTTCCTATAACTTGCATATGAATTTCATTCAAACTAGCATATGATTCACATAAAAACTAGTATAGGCAATGGGCATATAGAACATAAATTTGTATAACTATGTACTGCCATGGATCTAAATATAGATCTAAACCTAAAGGTATGAACTTGCATATGGATCTAAACAAAAACATGTGAACTTGTGTATAATCCACTTACAGACTTGCATAAAATTCATAAACAATCATATGATTTAACATCCCAAACTTGCATAAGATTCATATACATATGATTTAACATCCCAAACTTGCATAAGATTCATATATATATGATTTAACATCCCAAACTTACATAAGATAAATCAGGTTAAACATGTACAATTGAACATATGAAATAGATCCACAATAACCAAACATCACATGATTCAAAGCCATATTCTCATAATCCCAATTATAACTTATCACAATTAAATTAATTAATTAATTTGTGAAAGAAATTATACTCACAACAAAAGAATAGTCTTGTTTTTCTGTGATCTATATTCTGAAACTGAATTGCTTGCCATTGATGTAGACTAATTGTTATTCTAATTTAGATTTAGATTTGATTATGACTCTTGTTTCTATCTTGCTTTTGAGTTGAAAGAGAACGGCGGCTACTCTAGGTTCCCCATTAATTGCATGGCGGCTCTTGGTATGAATTAGTGTGATTTTAGGTTGAGAGTTAGGTTACTTATATAGAATTTTAATTAATTTAGAGCCATCAGATTAACCTAGAATCAATCAAGACCATCCAGTCAAGATAGAATAACACCTCAGCCCTAATGACTCAGCAATGAGTTGAAACAGCGTCATCTTTCAGATCTGCCCCGGGAGGGAGGGAGGGAGGGTAGGTCGACCCCCTAATCGACCTTTCCCTTGGGCGGGAGAATTCCCGCCCAGCCTGCGCCCCTGTTTGAATTTGAATTTCTGAACTGTTTTTAATTTATTTGAATTCTGAAACTTCGGAAGGCCATAACTTCTTCATACGGAGTCTAATTCACACAAACTCGGACTCTATCCCAAGCAGAATTCCGAGATGAACGCAATGGCATAACATGTTTCCCTTAGTTCTCACATTTGAAATTAAGTATTCTTTAATTTTATTATTTAAAATCACGGGGTGTTACATTCTCCCCTCCTTAAAGAATTTCACCCCCGAAATCTCCAAGTTAAGGAGAACGTATATCCTAACATCCAATCATCCATCTACTCAACCATCAAACACATGCATTCATTGTCCTTACAAGATTTCTAGTGTTGTATGAACATATGCAAAAAGTGTGTGTATTTATTCCTTGTCTAATGCAAATTCAAGCGGTCTACTGATTCAGTTGACCTCCTTGATGCAAATCATGATAGTGCCATGTGTCCATTATGTATGCAAAATAATCCTAACGATACGTATTATTTCTACATGTGTGCACAACCATTCATCTAAATGCAACATCCATATGATAACACAACCATTATACATCCACTAAATTAAATATGCACACACATTTATATGCAATATGGAAGTGATTGAGATGATCTAATGCTTAAAGTGTGTGTACAAGCATCCACGAGCAACCACTAGCAACCACTTGCAACCACTCGCAACCATCAATCATAACATGTTTCAAATACATGTTTACATCCATTGGTTTCTACCTAAGGATAAGTAATAGGACTTGTAACAACCTTGAATTTTGGGGCTAATTTAAAATTTTATTTTAAGTTATTTTAATGGGTTTTGATATGTAAAATAATAATAATAATTAAAAATTTATTTAAAACGAAGTTAGGATGAATAATTTAATTTTAACTATAAAAGGAGTTAGAAATAGCGCAGTAGTTTGAAAAAGTCAAACCTGAACTTTGACTGACCGTACAGGATGCAAAATTTAATGGATTTTAGTGAAACCAAAAATATTAGAATCTCTTTTAAAATATCTTTCAAACGAATCTGAGAAATCGAAATTTTATAGCGGGAATCAAAAGTTATTCCCAGTTTAAATTTCAAAAACACGCTATAGAAATTTATATATATAATATATAAAGGTCAAAAATGCTACTTTTTGCATACGAAGGAATTTGGACTCGAAACCACTTCCATTGAGTTCAGAATGATGTTTCTGCATTTAAAAATTATAAACACTTATATATTTCGAGTTTTGTAAATTATTTGTTTAAAAATGTATTTTTAATATATACGCCTTGAAAATAGTCATTTTTTGAACGACCTCAGTTTTCGACGGAACCACTTTTGTTGGATTCAGAATGTCAAATTATTGCTAAGTTTATCTTTTCATAATTTTTAGAATTAATTTGTGACCGTGGCAAAAAGATTTGTGTTTTGTCAATTTCGGTCAATATTAATCGACTTGAAAAATGCCATTTTTCAAATAGGCTCAGAATTGAACAAAATTTATTTTTCTAGGTCCGCAGCATCAAAACAAAGCTAAATATATTTTTTGGGATTTTTCGAAGTTAATTCGTGGCCCCGGTGAATTTATTCGTATGGTTGAATTAAAAATAAAAGAAAATATTTTAAAATAAAGAAAACTGGGTCAAGACAGTCGTTTGGGCCTGCGGGACATAGCCAGATGAGTCCGGAATAGGGGTTAACGGGTAGGAACGACAGTCGTTGGGCTGAAATCTAACAAAGTTGCAAATCGGGCCTTAATGGGTAATTAGTGAATATAATAATATAAATAATATGCTAATTAGAACCCCCAACTCTAACTCCCTAAGCAACTCAGCCGCCACCCTATTTTTCATAGCCAGAAATACATGAATTTAATTCCTCAATTACTTCCAATCCTCTCAATGAAATCGAATGGTTCTTTTGACAATATTGAAGAGATTCATGAAAGCTTCGATTTCATACGGTTATGATCATATATAGTTGCACGAATCTCAAGGTAAAACACCCCTAACCCGCGCCCAACTCAGCCCGGCCGCACCACGTGGGCCCCACCGCGGCCGCTACCTCCCTAAGCGCACCAAGCCCTCTTCTCCCTCTCCGATATGCCACCTTCCAATCGTCTTCAAGCTTCACCAATTTAGAGATAAATGGAAACCAAGATTTGAAGGTAATGGGTTCAAAATAGAAAAAGTAACGGCCTTGAATGATGAAGAGGAAGAAAGGGTATTTTTCCCTTTTAATTAATTAACTAATTTAAATTTAATTTTGTCAATCTTAATTAAACCATATCTTGCTCGTACGAACTCGAATTCGAACGATTTTAGGTGCGCCACGATCGTGAGACCGAGACCTTCGCGATGAAACTGACTAGGCCTGATTCTGAGCAAGTTGAAATTTGGCCAATTTTTGGATCAGAACGGCTTAGAAATTCAAAACGATGTGAGAAATCTTATCTATTTTTATAAAAAATTATATTTTAATTATTGTTCTCGCCTCTGAATCGCTATATGTATATTATTCTACGCTATGGTAATTTATAATTTATTTGTTTATGTATTTCTGTTGTGTTTGATATATTCGCTTGGGTTGATACGATTAAAATCTCATATTTATTGAGATTCAAATTTATGTTCTAAATTCGCGATGAAATTTATTATTAATTCCAGATCCATTATTTCAGATCTAATGTTGTGCTGTTGTTTACTTCTTTATTTCAGTTCAATTATTTCAGTTTTGTCAATGTGATCAAAATCTCATTTTTATTGAGATTTATATACATATATATATACAAGTGGTTCCTTAGAATAAAATTTGCATTTGTGTATGTTGGAAATAGTTAAACCAAATTCATCATATTTGTTTATTGAATCGTTGGGAATATTTTTAATGTCTTTCTTTTTGTTCATATTAAAAAGATTATCTTTTTAATATCGCTTTGTTCATATAAAAAAAAATATTGCTTTGTTAGAAAGAATGATTATAGAAATAAAAATCACATTTTTGTGAAAGAATGATTATAGAAATAAAAAATCACATTTGGTGAAAACATGATTATTGCAATTAAAAATAACATTTTTAAATATAAGTTTGTTATGTAAATAAAAACAACCTTTTTATTAGAAATCTGTTTTGCAAATAAAAATAACAACTTTGTGGATATAGGATTATAGAAAGAATTCATTCCTTTTTGTCACTTTAGAGGAATGAATTAGAAATGTTTATTTTTATATATTAAAAGAGAATGAATTGGAAATGTATATTTTATACATTAAAAAGAGTTTAAACAAAGATACATTTTTGTTCATTAAGAAGAAAGATTACATTTTGATCATTAAAAGGGTTTGAAGGAAAATTAGCATTTTGTTTACTTTAAAAGAATGAAGACAAAAATGACATTTTTGTTTACATTGAAAGATTAGACAAATGTAACATTTTTATTAAATCGGGCAAAACCCAATTTAAGATGGTAGCATTAGAAAAAGATCATTTTTATTATATGAAATATTATTATAGAAAAGTAACATTTTTATCTTATAAAATGTTGCATAAGGAATAAAGGTTCACTTTTGTTAAGAATGTTGCATTTAAAAGAATTAACATTTTTAGTGTAAAATGGTGCATTAGGAATAAAGTTACATTTTTATTAAAAATGTCACATTAGTATAAAAATATCATTTTTGTTAAGATGTCACACTAGTATGAAAATAAAAAAATTTGTGTTAGAATATAAGTGTTATATTACACCGTCATGTGTTTATTTAGAAACGACATTATATTTCACCGTCATGTTTTGTTAAAAAGAAAATAATGGCATTATTTACACCGTTAGGTGTTAAATTAGAAATGAACATGATTGACACCGCAATAAAAAATACATTTTTATGTAATCAAAAAGATAAGATTTTGTCATTGAATATAAAATTGCATTGTTATATGAAATTAAAGATTAAAGATTTACATTGTAAATAAAATCACATTTTTAAATATAATTAAAGGGGGAAAAAAATTTTAAGCACAAAAGCCCACTAAAATTTATTCATAAGGACAACCGCCTAATATTTTATCCTAAAGGACAATACACTGGAAAAAAAACCGGCCGCTTCTTTCTTCCTCACGTGCGCTCTATTTTCTCCCTTCGCAATCGATTCTCGTCCGCTCCATCTTCTTCCACTGTCGCTCTTATCTCAAATCGTAAATCATAAATCCCGAAAAACAGAAGGACATCAGATTCGAAATTGCAATCGAACCCAAAAATTCGAATTCATAAATCGCTCGAAACAGAAACCCTAGAAAACCAAAAAGGCCTTCGAACAACAAAAATCCACTGGAAATCGCAAGCGAATTAAATAAAAATATTTTTCAGACGATGAAAACACAAATGAAGAAGTCGATATTGTTGAAACATTTTTTTCGTGATTGGAAATGTTTTTTTTTCGTTAATACTATAGCAGTTCGTAGGTATCATTTTTGTTTTTTTTTTAGTTATCATTTTTCCTGTTTTTAACTTTAAAACATAGCAGCAGTTTTTAGTTATCATTTTTCTATTTTTTTAGTTATCATTTTTCCTGTTTTAACTTTGAAAACATAGCAGCAGTTTTTAGTTATCATTTTTCTATTTTTCTGGTTATCATTTTTAGTGTAACTTCTGTGTTATGTTTATATGCATCTTTTTTTTACCTACAATATTAAAAAACTGATATCCATGAACTGTTTTTAGTTATCATTTTTCCTGTTTTAACTTTAAAAACATAGCAGCAGTTTTTAGTTAATATTTTTTTATTTTTCTGGTTATCATTTTTAGTGTAACTTCTGTGTTATGTTTATATGCATCTTTTTTTTACCTGCAATATTAAAAATCTGATATCCATGAACTGTGAATATGAGAAAAACTTTAGCTTAGCCCTACCAACTTATAAAACTGATAACAGAATAAAAAATCACATGAAAAAACAATTAACATAGTTAAAATAGTAAAACTGATACGTAAGAAAATAGGAAACTTATACCTAAAACATGATTCAATGTTTTGAAGTAAAAGTAATGGAAACAAAATTTACTTCAAAGTTTGATTGAATAAAATGAAATTAGTTCGACATAGTTACAAAGTTAATGCAACAGTACAACTGCAAAATTAACACAACAACAAAAGTACATGAAAAAAACACATAATACAGTTAAGACATGAAAACTGATAATTAAAAAAAATAGAAAACTGATACCTACAAACTGCATCAATGTTGTAAAGAAAAACTAATGAAAAAAATGTTTACATCACAGTTTGATTGTATAAAATTAAATAAATTCGACTGAGTTAAAAAGTTGATGCAACAATATAACTTCAAAATTAACACAGTAATAAAATCACATGAAAACAACACATAACATAGCTAAAACAGTAAAAATGATACCTAAAATATTAGAAAAATGATACCTAAATACTGATGCAATGCTTTGAAGATAAAAAAATGAAAAAAAAAATTATATCACAGTTTGATTGATTAAATTGAAATAAGTTTGACTTAGTTTCAAAGCTGATACAACAATATAACTTCAAAATTAACACAGCAACCAAAATCTCATGAAAAAAACATATAACACAGTTAAAACATGAAAAATGATAACTAGAAAAATAGAAAAATGATACCTAAAAACTGCTGCTATGTATTACAGTTAAAACATGAAAAATGATAACTAGAAAAATAGAAAAATGATAACTAAAAACTGCTGCTATGTTTTAAAATTAAAAACAGAAAAAATGATAATTACAAAAATACAAAAATGATAATTACGAACTGCTGTACTGGTAAAATGAAAAAAAAAACATTTCCAATCTAAAAAAATTGATTCAACAATTTCGACTTCTTCAATTGTGGTTTCCATCATTTGAAAAATATTTTTATTCAATTCACTTGTGATTTCCACTGGATTTTGTTGATCGACATTTTTTTTTAATTATTTAAGGTTTCGAATGATTTTCTTCTCGATTTTGATTTCGTGATGTTTTCCTTATATTTCGAATTTCGATTTTATTATTTTTTGAAATTCGTAATATCGCATTTTCTGATTTTGCGATTTCGTGATTTAAGATGAAAAGAGAACGACGTGAGAAAAGGAGAAGTTGAAAGTAGCGGCCGACGTGAGAGAGGGAGAAGATAAAAGTAGCGGCCAGAATTATTTTTGAATGTATTGTCCTTCTGAGTAAAATTTTAGTGGGCTGTCCTTATGGATAAAAAGGCCTTCAGTTTTGTCCTTGTAAATATTTTCCTGTAATTAAAGAATAAGTTTTTGCATGTAAAATATAATTACATTTTTATATGTAATTAAAGAAGAAGAATTTGCACAGTAAATAAAATTACATTTTTTATGTGTAATTAAAGCATTGAAATTTACATTGCAAATTAAAAAGTAAGAGAAATGCATTTTAATGTAATTAGATTAAAATTATGAAGTTTACATTTTCATGTAATAAAGATTAAAAATAAGAAAATTTACATTTTCATGTAAAAGAGATTTAAGGATAAATTTACGTTTTCATGTAAAAGAGATTTAAAGGATAAATTTACATTTCCATGTTAAAAGATTTAAAGAGAAAATTTGCATTTTCAGTAAAAAGAATAAAGATAGAAATTTACATTTTTATATAAATAGATTAACACACAAAATTATCATTTTGTTTGTAAAGAAAAGATTAACATAAAAGTTAGACTATTTCATGTAATATAAATTTGTCATGTTAGTTGAAACAAAAGTTAGATTATTATATATATGTATATTTTTTAGCGTTAGTGGAAAACATGAAATATAAATATATTTTTAGCGTAAGTATAGAAATATGAAATTAACATATTTTAGATTCATGATTAATGCATATGAAATATATTCATATTTTAAATTCAAGCTAATGCATATGAAACATAATCATATTTTATTGTAGTGTTAATGCATATGAAACATAATCATATTTTACTGTAGTGTTAATGCATATGAAACATAATCATGTTTTAGTGTGGCACTAGTGCATATGAAACATAATTATATTATATTGTAGCGTTAATGCATATGAAACATAATCATATTTTACTGTAGCGTTAATGCATTTGAAACATAATCATATTTTAGCGTTATGTTGAAAATATCAAAAATGAATATATCTTTAATGTCATTTCGTTATATGAAATATAAACATATTTTAGTGCTATGTTATTACATTAAAAATAAAATATATTTTTAGGGTCATGTTCATATATTGAAAATGAAACATGTTTGTACGGCCAGGTTCATATATTAAAATGAGATATGATTTTAGTATCATTTTCATTGGAAAGGATTAAACATTTAAAAATTTCATTTTAATGGAAGTTGATTCTAGTGGAAAGTTATGAAATAAAAATATTTTTTTATTCGCATGTTTGTTAGGATAGAAAGAATCATACGTTGAATTATAAATTCTTGATATGAAAATGAGTAGGCAAAATATGCATGAAATAAATAGATTGATTGAAATCATTGAAGGAATTGTATAATTATATATATATATATATATATAAATATAAATTAAAAGTAAATGAATCGAACGTGGTAGTTCGCGCCTTGGAATTGTACTTTTAATTGATTATACTGAAATATCCGACCATGGATTTTCCTAAAACTGAAACCGTTAGGTCCGCCTTGGGAAGATCTTTCCAACGATATGAATTGTGTTAAAATCCAACAGTTAGATTTAGAGAAATTTGTAAAACAAATTTGGGTGAAAACAGCGCCAAGGTCGTCTATTAACATGAAGTGTTGTTAAATAAAATTCAATTATTTTTATATAAATAAAAATAGAGATTAATCATTATAAATTAATATTAACGATAAGAAATGATTTTAAATTATATATATACGAGGATCATTTGAAAAGTCCGAGTTCAATCACATTTCAAACGATTATTCGTCGATCTAAGTCGAAGAGTTGAAGACGGTGATTGAAGACCGACGATCTTCACGTCGAATGGATTAGTTACCATTGACGCCCATGATTGGAGTAGCTACCTTTAAGGGGCTACAATGGTGGCCATCCAGACTACTTGTTGATTGTTCGGATATGCGAAGAATAAGGTGCCTCCGGTTTCGTTCAGACCTAGAACGGACTTGAAAATGGATTGTATGTTTGACGTTGTGATCCTTTATACGGTATTCGTTGATCTCTGCTAAATATATATCTTTTTGGTGTTAAACACCCTTCTCTAAGACGTACGAGCTTAGAGGTTATATATTGGTAGGAATCAATGGTATGGTATGGATTGACAATGTGGCATGCTAAGATGCAGATGATCAAGGCTTTTGTTGAAAAGAAGGCCTTGTGGTTGATGATCAAAGCACGACCTGTTTAGGCGTAGCTTTGTATATAACGTATCTTCGCGAGCCTCACACCCCGGTTGGAGTCTAAAATGGGAGAAGGGAACGCAGGGAAAGCAGCACGTTTCTTTCTAGCTAGAAGTGGTGTTTGGGTTTTTACACGGCCCGACATTTTATTTACGTGGATGATGGAATGAGGAGCCTCGGATGATAGGTCCTACAGGACCGGGAAACGTGTGTTCAGGAATTGCCAATCTGCAAAATCATATGTGTGGACTGGCCCTGCAGCTTTCCGAGGGTTCACTACGGGGAATCCTGAGACATTAGCTAGAGTGTCTCGAATCGGTAAGGAGCTCCTCCCTAGCCTTGACACATGATGGAAACCCAATTTCCAATACGACCTCATGCGGTTTTGATTTTAGAACTAGTATGGTGACATAGTAGGATGGGGTACTATGCCATCTATGATTGATACATTATGATTGTAATGTTTTCGAAACATATATACACTAATAATAATATCAAATCCGTTTTATCGTATCAAGCATCTTTTGACCATTATAAGGTAAAACCCTATCCTCCGGTTTGAATTGCATTATGTGATGGGACTTGGGTCTTATAATGGTTTCATTTTTCTAAAAGGCATTGCGTTGTTTAACGATTTACTTTATTTTATGCACTGGCAATCCAATGGAGTAAGCCCATTCCGCGTTAGCGGCGTGGTCCTGTGATCAACCTTATTATTAGATTAGTTAAGTTAGATTTCTCACACCAGTCCCATGACTGACTCGTAGTTTGTTTCACTTTGCAAACTCGGGTGCCCTTTTTCCACACGGGCAGTCGAGTAGCTTTTTGCAGATGTTTATCTCTTGAGCAGGATTCTGGATCGAAGCCTAAAGTTGTGTCCAGAGCATAGAAGTCTTCCGCTGTTTATTGTATTTAATTTATTGAAATTTATCTTCCGCTGTAATTTTATTCGATGTACTCTGATATTCTATACTCTGATGTAACATTATTATGATGTTTATAAAAGTCTGTTGTTGTTGTTCTGATGTTGTTGTATTCCCAAAGTTAACGTATTCGGGTTTCGAACGGTCTTGGTCGATCTAACGATCGATCGGGTCGGGCGAAATCCGGGCCGTTACAGGACTGAGGAGATATATTTAAAAGATAGATATAAGCATGAATAAACTCATGGAAAAAAAAGAGATCAAGGAGGTACCCTCAAAAAGAAAAGGGTAGGTTGGGCGTATTTTCCTTTTAGTTTCCCAAGTCGCGTCTTCCTCGGCGTCACTCCATTGAACTTTAACAAGCTTGACTTCACGGTTGCGTAGCTTTTTGACTTCCGTACCCAAGATCCGAGTTGGAACTCTTCTCACAGTCACTTCTCGTTCCACTTCTACTTCCTCTAGTATATTCGGCTCCACCACTTCCACAGATTCATGTAAGCACTTTCGTAGTTGAGAAACATGAAAAACATTATGGTCTCTAGCCAGTCTCTCGGATAGCTCTATTCTGTAAGCCATCGTCCCAATCCTTTCAATAATAGGAAATGGACCTACAAATCTTGGTGCTATCTTTACTACAGACCCAAAGCGAATAAAATTCCTCAAAGGAGATACTTTAAGTAACACCCTATCTACAACCTTAAACTCAAGGTCGGTTCTTCTTTTGTTTGCGTAGGACTTCTGTCTATCTTGTGCAGCCTTCATCCGTCTTCTTATCAAGTCCACCTTTTCTAAGGTCTCTCTAATCATGTCTGGTCCAAGTACGAGCTTGTTTGTAGACTCCTACCAACAAGTTGGTGATCAGCACGGTCTTCTATATAAAAGCTTCGAAGGGCGCCATTCCTATGGTGGCTTGGTTGCTATTGTTGTAGGCAAATTCCACCAAAGGAAGATGATCCTCCCATGTCCCTCCAAAGTTAAGAATGCACAATCTCAAGAGGTCTTCTAATACTCTGTTCACCCTTTCCGTCTGACCATCGGTTTGGGGTGATAGGCCGTGCTTAAGCATAATTGGGTGCCTACTGCTTCTTTCAAACTCTTCCAAAACTTTCTCGTAAAGATAGGATCTTGACCGCTCACTATGGTGGAGGGTATCCCATGGAGTCGAACTATTTCTTTGAGATAAATGGATGCAAGGGACGAGGCAGTCCTTCTACTTTTAACAGGTATAAAGTGAGCGCTTTTAGTGAGCCTGTCCACTATTACCCAAATACTGGTATTGCCCCTTCTTGACCTAGGCAACCCATCAACAAAGTCCATCGAAATGCTATCCCACTTCCATTGTGGGACCTCGAGAGGATGAAGCAGACCACTGGGCTTCTTCTGCTCCACTTTGACTTGCTGGCATATCAAACACTTAGCGATGAACTCAATTACATCACTTCTTTATGTCATTCCAAAAGAAAACCCTTTTTTATCCTTATGCATCTTGTCTCCGCCTGGATGTATGGTCAGTTTGGAATGGTGCGCCTCTTCGAGAACTGTTTTCACTAAATCCCTTACTTGTGGGACACATAACCTTCCATCCCATCTCAACCAACCCCTATCATCGATGGAGTATCTATTGAGGTGACTAGAAGTCTTAACCCTAACTAGTTTTTCTATCACATCAACTAGCTAAGGGTCTTCTCGTTGCGCGGCTCCTATTGAGTCCAAAAGAGTTGGCCGCACCTCCAGTGATGCTAATAGACCAGGCACAATTTCAGAGGAGGGTCTAAAATTAAAGTTTGCTATATACTCCAAGCTTTGCCTTTCTACAAAGAGAGGACTCAAGGTCAGCTTCTTCCTACTTAAGGCATCTGCTACCACATTGCCGTTGCCTGGGGTATAGGAAATCTCAAAATCATAAAAGGCCAGAAATTCCATCCACCTTTGCTGTCTTAAGTTAAGATCTTTCTATGAGAAAAGGTACTTCAACGATTTATGGTCAGTATATAATTCAAACTTCTCACCTAGGATATAATGGCTCCAAGACTTAAGCGCAAAGACGAAGGCAGCCAACTCTAGATCATGCATCGGATAGTTTTTCTCATGTACTTTCAACTATCTGCCTCCATAAGCTACTACCTTTCCTTCTTGTATCAAGACAACACCTAGTCCCGTACCACATGCATCCGTGTATACGGTAAACATCTTGCTCCCGTCTGGCAATGTCAGAACCGGGGCTGTTGTTAGAGCCCTTTTCAAACGTTGGAAAGAAATATCGCAATCCAAATCCCAAGCGAAACTTAGGTTCTTCTTTGTTAATCTTGTGAGTGGGGCTGAGATTTTAGCAAAGTCTTTAATGAATTTTCGGTAAAAGCCTGCCAGCCCAAGAAAGCTTCGGACTTTGATTGCATTCCGTGGAACCTTCCAATCTTGCACCGCAACTACTTTTGCGGGGTCCAAAGCTAACCCTTCTTTGGACACCACATGTCCAAGAAACCTCACTTCTTCTCTCCAGAAATGGCATTTAGAGAATTTGGCTTTCAGGTGATGTGCATGCAGAGTATCCATGATTTCCCTTAAATGCAAAGCATGCTCTTCTTCATTCTTTGAGAAGATCAAAATGTCGTCTACGAAGACCACCACATATCTATTAAGGAATTCTCTTAACACCCTACTCATCAAGTCAACGAAGTAAGCGGGCGCGTTTGTCAAGCCGAAAGGCATGACAAGCCATTTGAAGAAACCATCTGGGGTTCTGAACGCGGTCTTATCACTGCTGTCTTCAGCCACTCTTAGCTGATGGAACCCGGTAGCCAAATCTAGTTGGGAGAAAACAGATGCACCTACAAGCTGATCAAACAATCATCTATTCTAGACAGTGGGTGCCTATTCTTCTTGGTCAGCTTGTTTAGCTCCCTATAATCAACGCATAGGCGAATTGAACCATCCTCCTTGGTTGCGAATACTACTGGAGTGCCCCATTCAGAAATACTCCGCCTTATAAACCCCTTTTCGAGGAGCTCCTTGACTTGCTTACTGAGCTCTTTTCTCTCCCTAGGAGCCATTTGTCTAACGGGTAGAGCTACGCGTTTTGCATTATCAACAAGGTATATACGGAAGTCTATCTCCCGCTTTGGAGGTAAGCCCTTCACCTTTTCAAATACATCAGAGTATTCACGGACTACTCTAACAGACTGTAGGTTTTCAACAGATGCATCAAGAGATTCTAGGTAACTAAGCATAACAGAATGTATGGGGTTACAAGAGATTTCGAGAGTGTTGCCAAGGCGAGTCATAAGTCTAACCACTTACTTTTCACAATCGAGGATGGCACCATTACTGGATAACCAATCAATACCTAGAATCAATCCATAGCCTGTGAAGCCAAGAACGAAGGTGTTGCATTCAAACTCAACACTCAAGATAGACACTCTCAAATCTCGACAAATCATTGAAAGATGAGCGGAACCACCGATACTATGGGATCCGTAACTAGACAAGTATTAAGGTGCACTGTTTCAACTAACGAAGCAGACACAAACGAGTGTGAAGTGCCAGATTCAAATAAAGTACGAACAAAATGATCAAACAGAAAAACCAAACTTTCAACAGAAATGTTTCTACCTCTCTCCTGTCCTGGTGCCATGAGAGCCTGAATCTGCCCTCTGGCCTGCCTTGGAGCAATGAGAGACGAAATCTTCCCTCCAGAAGTGGACCCTGTACTTTGCCCTTGCCCTTGTTTCCTTGGGCAGTCTTAAACTAGATGTCCTGCCTCTCTACAGTGGAAACATCCAATCTTCTTCTTCTTCCTACAGTCCTTACTCAGATGGCCTGGTGTTCCACAATTAAAGCACTTTTTCTTTACTTTGCTATTGTTGTTCTTCCCACCTTTCTTGTTTTGTTGTTGTGGTTTCTTTTGGTCCCCTTGCTTCTTTGGTGCCTTGTTAGCATTAGCACCTTTTACCTCTTCATGCATAAGCGCCATGTCAACTAATTTCTCAAAGGTAGCCCCCATCGGAATGTGGGTCATAGCCAACCCATGTAGCGGCTCATTTAAACCTTTAACGAACCTTAGGGCTTTCTTCTCAGGTGTGTTTACCAATTCCAAGCCAAATCCCGCCAATTGATTGAACTTGTTGACGTACTCCTTTACTGACGAATTTCCTTGCTTCAATGCTAAGAACCTTTCCATATATAAATTCTCTTCTGCTCGTGAGAGAAATTTCATCTCGAATCTATGCCTGAAATCCATCCATGTCTCCACTGGACGCTCTCCATTCGTGACCTCCCACCAAAATGAGGCTTCGTCCTTCATTAACCAAGCAGCCAATTGGACCTTCCTTCCATCTTCCACCTTGAAAACACCAAATAGATCTTCCACCTCCTTAAGCCAATTTCGAGCTTCAACAAACGTCTCTGATCCGTGAAAAGGTTTCCGGCCCATTGCTCGAAAATCTTAGCATATCTTCGAAAAAGTATCAACGCGAGGCAGGGGAGGAGGAGCAATTGCAGCTGGTGGAGGAGGTACATTTGCTGGGCCTGCGACATTGGCCCTAGCCTCCAGATACCTTCTAAACCAGCGTGGTATCGGTATGCCCTCGGGTATCTCAGGTTTTGCAGACACGCTGAAAAAGAAAAAGGAAGAGATTCAAAACGGAGAATCAAAGGAAAGATACATGGCTCTTGGGGGTTATGTTTTTAAAGCAAACTTTTCTCTTGAAAATACTTTCCTTAAAACATATTTTGAAAGTATTTCTTTATAAAATGTTCTTGAAAAACAGTTTTTTTTTTCAAAATTCATATCTGTTCTGGTAACCTTCAGCTCTGATACCACGTGTAACACCCCACGTCCATTAATGTCACTCTCAAAGGGAATGCATTAACTTTCATGGGGCATTATTAGCATTTAGAATAGAATATAACAAGACAAATACATATATTAATACTTTAAAATTTTAAAACAACTTATATTGTAGCGGAGAAATAGTTTGATTACAACAACTTCATAAACCAACAGTAAAACCAAGTACACTTAATATCTGTAACACCCCACATCCGTTTAGGTCACTCACAAAGGGAATGCCTTAACTTCAATGGATCATTATGGGTACTGGAACAGAAATATTACAAGACAGACATATATAAAACAGCGGAAAGTAAAGTAAAAGTACTTCAAATCATTTATTAAATATAATTGTTTACAATAAAAGCCCATCAACTTCCAATACCCAATTACATAGCTAAAATATCTGTCTTGCTCAAAAACAAAGAAGCATAAAAATAAATTGTAGTATTCCCCATTAAAGCAAAGCAAGCCATAGCCAAGAGAAATCCAAGCAGTACATGAAAGAGCCTTGGAGCTTGGTAAGATCCGAACTAAGCTGTGTACCCACCCAGTGAACTTGCGGGGGAGGGGGGGAGGGGACGAATGAAAAATAGGCAAAACAAACTGGGTCAGTCATAAAGACTGAGTAAGTCCTAGTGGCTTTCAGCATAAAAACAGGTAAAGATAACATGGCATGAATAAACTGAAAGTAAACATAAGCATGACGACAAGATAAGCTACAGGCACGATAACTAAGAATAACATCATAGGATTTCTGTCATGTATAACATTGCAAGATTCCCATTCAAGATGAACTAAGTATAGTTTCACAAGATTTCTATCAAGCATCGCAAGATATCTCTGCTTCACCATTAAAATGATATCTATTTTCTCTGCACCACCTAACTAGTGTCCCAACTAGTAATCTATATAAAATGATAAAATCATAACGTGATCGCGATCCCCGAAATTAAGGTTGCTTTCACGTGTACATCTATTATTTATTACCTAGATCTAATCTAGGGTTTTCTATCGAGCGCTTCCTAGATTCAACCAGGATTTATGCCACCTAGGTCCAACCTAGAGATTATGCTACCTATTGAACGCTTCTCGGATTTAGGGTTTATGCCACCTAGGTCCAACCTAGGGATTATGCTACCTATTGAACGCTTTTGGGATTTAGGGTTTATGCCACCTAGGTCCAACCTAGGGACTATGCTACCTATGTGTGTCATACGGCCCCCAATTATTGTAGATAGCTATGTTGGTCCCAACATGGGGTGTATCAAGACCCATGGTGGCGGCCCGACGCAATTCTAGAATACATAGGTTATACTACTGGTGCCCCCAGTGCCCTATTTGTCTGCTCCGAAGTGTGTGCACGCCTGCACTCCGTTAGAACCTACACTGTTGCACCCACCGCCGTCGCTTTGACCGCTTATAATCAGCCCAGTAATCATGCCCCACCCTGCCTAGTTTCAGGGTACCGTTGATACCTGATTTGGGTTACTGCTGAAATGAGTCCCCGTTACTAGGGTTTCCTACTGGTTAAGTGTGTGGGCCTATATATATACAGATATTACCCACCTTCCCATGATATACTTAACCCACCGATTCAAGCGTGCTTATTAATGGTTATGTTTGTGGGCCTATATTTACTAATATTACCCACCAACCCGATATGTACTTAACCCTCTCCGTCCATTACGTTAAGTTGGTTAAGTGTTTTCTCTTGTTTTACTTAACCCTACCACACATCATGTTATATCGATTAAGTGTTGTTCCTTGTGTTACTTAACCCTACCGCAAGCCTTGTTATACTGGCTAAGTGTTCTCCCTTGTGTTAACTTAACCCCACCGCATGTCATGTCATATTGGTTAAGTGTACATTGACTTAGCCCACCTACTTATCATGTTATGACGGTTAAGTGTTACCCTCTTTTGTTACTTAACCTTACCACGCATCACGTTATATTGGTTAAGTGCATGTTAAATTAACCCCATCCACCAGTCATATTATAATGGTTAAGTGATACCCTCGTGTGTTTACTTAACCCTACCACGCATCAGGTTATATCGATTGGGTGTTATCAACCAATTCAAGTTAGCCCAACCCATCCGCTAGTCATGTTATAACGGTCAAGTGTCATTAGCCTAGCTATGTTACTTAACCTACCCATTCATATCATATTGGTTAAGTGTCATTAGTCTAGTTATATTACTTAACCCACCCATTGGTCTGATTAACAGTTATGTTGGTTGAGCCTACATTTATAAGTTTTACATGTTCTCAACTCATACCGGTTAGGTCCACATTTACATGTCAAATTTCCATGTCATCCCATATAACCCCTTAACCATACCCACGTCTTATTATGGTTAGTATTCCTTAATTCATTCGTTATGACGAACAAATCATGACCTCTCACATTAGACCGTGCACTTTGTGGCCACTGGATTTGTCGGGCGGTTCCGGGCAGATTTACACCACAAATTGGCTCTAACCTCGTGTCATAAATCGTTACGCCTACAATTTGGCCTTCGACCTCTCACATTAGACTGAGACTTTGTGGCTACTGGATTTGCCGGGCGGTTCCGGGCAGATTTACACCACAAACCGAGTCTAACCTCGTGTCAAAGGTTCATTAATGGTCGTATTCCACCCAAAACCCTAATATCAGTTCATGCGTTTAACATATAGAAATGTTCATGATTCACGTTTTTGCCCCAAAACGTATTCCCAAATTATTATCGTAATTCACTATAAGGTTATGCCAAGTTATAGCCTTTTGTTTACAATACATGCCAACTACCCAAAACCCAACTTAGGCGCGTTCATATTAAACTTTCTCCAAGTCATAAATTATCATATATGTCTCTACTCCAAATTTTACATAATTAACATATGCCTAAGTTCTAGATTACATGTCAATTTTACATACACCCAATTCCTACCAAATTTAAATATGTTCAAGATTCATGATTTACATGTTTACAAAGCTATGCCCAATTTACATAGATCAAGTTTTATACACAAAATTACATGTATACTACTACGTTTACACCAATTTACTCATAACAAGTTCTAGCCAAATTACATATATCAAGACCCATGTCAAATTATATATATATCAAGATCCATATCAAATTATATATCAAGTTTCATGTTAATGGCAAATTATCCCCAAACATCCAATTTTCATATTATGCCTTCGATTCCACCAAACACATATATTCCACTAGGCAATATTCCAATATTCCCCCGGCATACCATCACACGTATATCGTAGTTTAGGCCTAGGTCCGAAATTGACCTAGGTTCATCAAAAGAAAATAAATAGGGGGAGGTAGAAGTTGCAATAAGAACTAGATCAAAGAGAAAATAGCACAAATCATCATGATAGGCATAAAGATTACAACTTGATGATAACATTATTACGAATCAAGAAAACTGCTGAATAGATCATAAACTTGACATGATAAATGAGAATAGAAAAGTCTCAAAACTCAAGATCTAAGAAGCAACGGAAATAGATCTGAATCGATAAACATACTTAGATCCAATTCCACTTTATTTCATGTCCATATTATAATTAAATGTTTATCTAGCACTTACAGAGCATGGCTAGTGAATTAGGAACTGAAATTGTCGTTGGATGTTGTAGTAGTGTTGATTTATTGTTTGAACCATTGTTGAAGCTTTGTTCTTCGAATAAATTTGAGTTTGAATGTTTGCACTTTAATTTGGTGGGGGGGGGGGGGCGGCCATGGTTCTAGAGGGAGTTCAGCAGCATAATAGTGTAAGAATGATTTGATATGAATTAGGTTAGGTCTAAGGGTGTTTTTATAGGTGTAGAAACTAGTTTAGGCCTTTAGATTAACCCTAGAATCAATCTGGACCGTCAAAACACGTCTAAGGCTTCAAAAATGAATTCTGGGTCAAAACAGGCCGACCAGGTCGACCTGTAAGGGGGAGGTCGAAACTATGGTCGACCTGGGGGGTAGGTCGACCCTATGGTTGACCTAGGGGGGGGGGGGGTAGGTCGACCCCCTGGTCCAGTGCTGCCTGAAAACTGCTGAAACTTGTATAGGCCATAATTTCTTCATCTGGACTCCGATTTTCGAAAACTCGGACTCTATTTTATGTAAAATTTCAAGACGAACGCAATGGCATAACCCATTTCCTCTGATTCCGACTTTAAAATTTAATTCTGCCTTGATTTATTGTTTTAAAATGTTATAAAAATACGGGTTGTTACAATATCCATCTTGACAAATTGTTTTCTGAGTACATAAAGTAAAAAGCATAACCCCAACACAAGTAGTCATAAAAGAGATGAGGTGAACTTTACTTTTAGTAATCCAAGCACTTCCAAAAGAGAAAGAAAGAGATCCAATATCAAGCTCCACTAGTACTAGTCCCACCCTGAGAACCTTGGGGGGGGAGGGTAAGGAAGAAAAGAGGCGAAAACAAGGGGGTCAGACATAAAGTCTGGCGAGTATAATAAATTTAACAAAATAATTATTAAAGTAATTAAGATAAGGCATAAACTGGTAAAACAAGGTATGACCGTGAAACAAGTGGGCATGACAAAGCAAACACGAGGAATGTTCTGGCGTTAATCTCGTTCCTAATCACTATAGGATAATTACTATACTGCACCATTACTAGTCACCCTACAAGTTGATCCTGCCTACAGAACATAATAATGATAATGGTATTTTCGTGTACCCCTAGTTGCCTTCATAAGTGCCTCCAGCCCCTATCTCCACTAGTTGTACCCACTACCGCCATGCGATCGGCTCCCTAACTCATAGATACCTGTGCTGGTCCCACAGTGAGGTGTATCACTCCCCATACTGGCAACCCGATACCACTAAAGATGCACGGCTTATATCTACACGATGCAACAACGTCTTACCTACCATCCCAGGCCCACGCACGCACATGACCCCGTTAGACTTGTGTTGCCACCGCTTACCCGTTTTGACCTCCTCCAATCAAACCCAGTAACAGTGTCCCGTCCTCGACTTGGGTCGAGCTAACAAATATACTTAATGGGTTACTGGTTTGAAAAGGGCTCCCATGTCTGACACAAGCTTTCCACATATGCTTGGTCCCCACTAATGTTTCCCACTTAACCCCATTCTTATTCATGTCCTCATACATGTTTCAACTTGGTTAAGTGTTTCTAATCGTATTTCACAAGCCACCTAAGGCCACCCACTTAACCCCCATGTCCTACCACATGTTTATCTGGTTAAGTGTTACTTAATTCATTAGAACCGTAACCTTGTAAAGACCTCCAACATTAGACTGCCGTTTGGGGTTGCTTGATTGCCTGGCGGGTCCGGGCAGTCTTATACCGCAAACGAGCCTTACCTCATGTCTTTGCAATTATTACGCATTTAATTCGTGCCTTTGAGCTCTCACATTAGACAACCGTTTGTGGTTGCTGGATTTGTCGGGCCGGTCCGGGCAGTCTTATACCACAAACGAGTCTAACCTCGTATCTTAGGCGGTTAATTATTACACATAATTATTTAACCCCAAATTGGATTAATATCCCTATTCAAATTTGTCAATAAATTCCAAATTTATTTATGTCCATAATTGTCACCTAAATTGTGTCCATAATTTCAGATATATAATTTATACCAATTAATGTCTCAAATTTATTATATGCCTTTTAAGGCCATTTTATGCCAATTCACAACTATGTATATTCAATATTTTCCCATTGTCCCCATGCTATTCGTACGTTTTAATATGACATTTTTTAGACTCGCAAATAGTCTAACTTATAAAAAGAAAAGCAACATCACAACTTGCATAACACATAAAATAAATCTAAGAATCATGACATAAGTTTGCATAGCCAATAACTTGCATAGGCAATACACAAATTTGCATAAAATATCATGGATCTAAATATAGATCTAAACATAAAGATATGAACTTGCATATATGGATATGGTTTCCCTATAACTTGCATATGAATTTCATTCAAACTAGCATATGATTCACATATAAGCTAGCATAGGCAATGGGCATATAGAACATAAATTTGTATAACTATGTACTGCCATGGATCTAAATATAGATCGGAACCTAAAGGTGTGAACTTGCATATGGATCTAAACACAAAGATGTGAACTTGTGTATAATCCACTTACAGACTTGCATAAAATTCATAAACTATCATATGATTTAACATCCTAAACTTGCATAAAATTCATATACATATGATTTAACATCCCAAACTTGCATAAGATTCATATACATATGATTTGACATCTCAAACTTGCATAGGATGAATCAGGTTAAACATGTACAATTGAACATATGAAATAGATCCACAATAACAAAACATCACATGATTCAAAGCCATATTCTCATAATCCCAATTATAACTTATCACAATTAAATTAATTAATTATTTTGTGAAAGAAATTATACTCACAACAAAAGAATAGTCTTGTTTTTCTGGGATCTGTATTCTGAAACTGAATTGCTTGCCTTTGATGTAGACTAATTGTTATTCTAATTTAGATTTAGATTTGATTATGATTCTTGCTTCTATTTTGCTTTTGAGTTGGAAGAGAACGGTGGCTACTCTAGGTTCCCCATTGACTGCATGGCGGCTCTTGGTATGAATTAGTGTGATTTTAGGTTGAGAGTTAGGTTGCTTATAAAGAATTTTAATTAATTTAGAGCCGTCAAATTAACCTAGAATCAATCAAGACCATCCAGTCAAGATAGAATAACACCTCAGCCCTAATGACTCAGCAATGAGTCGAAACAGCGTCATTTTTAGATCTTCCCGGAGGGGGGGGAGGGGTAGGTCAACCCCCTGGTCGACCTGTATGGGTAGGTTGACCCCCAGGTCGACCCCTTGTTCGACTAGGCCCTTAGGCGGGAGAATTCCTGCCCAGCCTGCTCCCCTGTTTGAATTTGAATTTCTGAACTGTTTTTAAATTATTTGAATTCTGAAACTTCGGAAGGCCATAACTTCTTCATACAAAGTCCAATTCACGCAAACTCGGACTCTATCCCAAGCAGAATTCCGAGACAAACGCAATGGCATAGTCGTTTCCCTTAATTCTCAAATTTGAAATTAAGTATTCTTTAATTTTAATATTTAAAATCACAGGGTGTTACATTGGCTCCAAATTCTTATCAGAGATTCTCATCTGATTGAAAGCATGTTTGAAGATGATATTGATGGCACTTCCGGTGTCCACAACGATTTTGGAGACGATAGAGAGTCATATTTGCGCTTTTATCATAAAGGAATCATTATGTGGACGGCGGATCCCTTTCTTCATTTCTTCTGGAGAAGCCACTAGATTGTGCATTTTTGAGAGCATAACGTGTGTTCTTCAACGATGGTTCTTTTCGGATGGATAATATTCCCTCCATGGCTTCCTTCATGTATTGATTCCTGGCTCTCAGACAGTTTCCAACAGGGTGTGGCCCTTCATGGATCACATTGATTCGATTTATAGGCGGACCTAAGTCTAGGTTGCCCTCTTCTAAAGTAGCCTCTATTGCATTATATGAAACTTTATGTTGTCCATTTGTATGCTGAGCAGACGTTGTCTTGCTTGCAACAAATTCTTTCAGATGTCCCTCACGGATTAGCTTCTGAATAATCCCATCCAATACCTTGCACTCTTCAGACTTATTTCTGTTGGTCTTGTGAAATTCGCAATACCTACCGTCGGAAGAAGGTTCAGGGCAATTCTTGGCATTGAACGAGATGGGGAGGCTATTAACCCTTTCTTTTGCAACAGCATACTCAATGGAGATAGGATTTCTTAGGGCAACTGAGTTGGTATTAGAGTCTTCCCATCTTGATCTCTTTTGATTCCCCTCCGAGGGCTTTCGTCCAAAATGTGACCTTACTTCTTCCCCTCGAGGTACGAACTTTCTCTTTGTGAAGTACAATTTGTCCATACGAATAAATTTATCGGCTTGGAAGTGAAAGTCTTGTAAGTCTTTACAGCCGTGAATGTATAATTCTTTACAGAAGGGGGTATTTTTGATCAACCCTGAATGCGGTATTTTTGATCAACCCTGAATGCATGGCAATGAACTTGTCATGGTCATTCATATCCTTGGCCTTTAATGCCTCTATGTTGAACCTTTTAGGGATTCTCCTTGAGACTCCCTTTAACTCTATTTCATGTTAGCGTTGACTGTATAGTCCACTGTTGGATCTTTGCAGATGCAGAACTGTGCGGAAAATTCGTAGGAGAATTATTTCCACGAATATATGGAGTTTTCTCTGTACTGATGATACCACTTTGCTGCCGCCCCCTGGAAGGTCACTGGGAAACGGCGACATCTGACGGCTCCTGAAGCATTGTAAAGATCCATCTGGCTGTCGAAAGCCATTAGATGACCATCAAGGTTTGTTGTTCCAAGATATTTTATGGTTGGAACGTTTACCCTAGATGGTATCATGGTGTTCATAGTTTCATCGATAAAAGGAGCTACTCTATCATTGTCATTCACATTGTCATCCTGGATCCTCTTTCCCTTGCTCCCCAACAAGTCTTTAACAGTCTTCTGAGCGATGTTTTTGAGATAAGCTTCTATGTTGTCGTAGTTTGCTCTTTTAGGTTCATAACCTTTGGAAGTGGAACTTCCGGATTGTTCTTGTTCGCCTTGATTTCTTTGATGGTCTATTCCTGTCAAAAGGAACTTCTTCTTCTTAGAGGAAGTCGCTTTGAGATTATCTTTTGTTTCAGAGTGTTAAACGGGAGCCTTTCTTTTCAGAGATTCGTTCATCTCTCTTTGACTAAATTTGGTGAGTCTTGAAGATTTATGTGTTTGAGCAGCATTCATTTGAGTTTGCATCTCTTGGAGTTGCTTCTCCAAGGCCATAATTCTTGCGACATTATCTTTCATGGCGTTTGGATTTGGCGGTTGTACTAGGCTAGATGTGGCTCCTTTTTCCTTATTGTTCAGATTAAGCATTAGATCCATGTTTCCGTCAAGGGTCGCATTAGTAGCTGGTTCCTTGTTTCGCTCTTCCAGTCTTTTTTGTTTCATCTTTCATTCTATGGAGCAATAAATTTTACCAAATTAATTTTTTGACAAATTAACCACAAGGTCGGAGGTTCAAGCCCTCCTTCTAGCACCAAAATGTTAACGATATTTTTCGTCAACACCAGAGATAGGTCAATGGGAATGGACCTATGGGGAAAATAGGTTGTTTAGGCTTCGCAAGTTTAGATTAGTTTACCGTTCCTTGGTATCAAGGCCTAAAATCCAAAAGAATAGTTACTCTTCCCTCGATGGGGTGAGTGTCACAAATAAGTGATTCAAGAACCAACAATTACCTGGGGAGAAGGATCACTAAACACGACCCCTGATAAAGCACTTAACAGTTGGTAGAAAAGGGGTTATGCACCAAGCTAGCTTAAAGGACCAAGCTTGTAGGAGGGGTCTAAGCTTGTAGGAAGGGTTTAAGCTTGTAGGAATGGGTATTTCACCTGATTTGTGGAAAGGTTTGGGTAAGGAATCATGCTTATGTAAGAAGGAAACAGTTAGATGTAGCCGCGATAATTAAGAAATGACATTATAAACTCATAGTATCAATTCACTCTTTATTGATCTTTGATTTAGAATAAATTAACAAAATAGAAGAAATCCCCAAATCAATCTAAGAATTAGGGTTTACTCTAAAGAGAAAGAGTACAAGAATAAGAATGAGAAACTGTCCCCAAAATGTGACCCCTGGAGTCTTATTTATAGAGAATTCGAGGCCTATGCTGCTATTAGGCCTTTGGGCCTGCAGGTACCTTTGTTGGCCGCTTTTCTCTTTGGTTTCAGTTGTTTTAGCTCCCGGCCGCTTTGCGATACGGATTATAGCTTCCAGAGGGAAGGTACCATTCAGTTGAGGCTTCATTGAGAGTGGTATGTCTTGCTGATGTAGTAGCTTTCCGGAAGGTGTTTGAGCCTCTGGTTGTATGCTCTCGGTTATAAGCTTTTGGATGTAGGATTCCAGTTTTCTTATGAATACTTAGAGGAGCTTGTCCTTAAGACGTACACAAATAGTTGCCGGTTTGGAACCTCTATCGGTGTCCGTACTAAGTAGACTAGTATGGATAGCTTGTATCCTTTCTAGTGTCCCGGTTTGCCTTCCGGTGAAGTCTCCGGGTATAGCCCAATCTTCCGGAAGGTTTCTCCTGGTAGTCGGCCTGTTGTTTATTAATATGACCTTTCAGTGTTTATGCTGTAGATGTTTCGGAAGCTGGTTCCGGATAATCCTTATGCACCTTTGGCTTGATACTCTTGATGTCTTTACCTCTTGGTGTATTGATATTAAGAAGGTTAATACCGACAACTCTTCTTCCCTTCCAGGTTTCCGTTAGTGTAGCTCTTGCCTCTTTCTTTCTCAGATTCTGACTTAGGTGACCTTCCGCTATAGAAATCCCTACCGAGTGTGCCCTACCGAATAGACTGTGTCAGTATTCTGTGGACTTTGAGTTCCTTTCCCCTAAGAAGTGTCAGTTTGTGTAGCTCTCGGATCATTCTTTCCCGCTCTTGGTTCTTTATAGTGTTTGGCTCTTGCCTTTTGGAGAATTCCTACGTGCTTGAGGTTACCCGATACCCCTTCACCATCAGCTTGTTTCGGAGATAATTTTGGTAGTAACACATGTAATTGGCCTTAATTTGTATATATGTTTATGCCATTTCATCA
Organism: Allium sativum; assembly: GCA_030737875.1. Lineage (NCBI taxonomy): Eukaryota > Viridiplantae > Streptophyta > Magnoliopsida > Asparagales > Amaryllidaceae > Allium > Allium sativum. The sequence goes on along the minus strand of CM060926.1, from coordinate 4,524,549 downwards.
TTCATGTTAATTAACATTAAAGAGGATATGTTAATTTGAGGAATATGGTAATTTGTCACTTACTGACAGTAAAGAAGATATGTTAATTTGATGAGTATGGTAATTCGTCACTTGTGTTAATTGACAATAAAGATAATATTTTAATTTGAGGAATATGGAAAATTGTCACTTATTGACATTAATTAGAGAGAATATACTAATTGGGGAAAACATATCAATTAGAGATTTATGATCATTCATGTTAATTTGAAAAAACATGTAATTAAATGTTTATGTTCATTTCATGTTAATTGGGGAAAAATATGTCAATAAGCTATATCTAATCATTTAATGTTTGTTTAGGAAAATGTTAATTAAACATTTATGTTCGTTGGATGTTTATGTTCATTTGATGATGTTAGTTGGGTAAACATGGCATTGGTATTGGAATCACATGTTAGTTGACACTAATTTGTAAACATGACAATTTGACATCTATATCGGAAAACATGTAATTTGTCATTTTACATTAAAACGGGAAACACGTTCACTCAACATTTACTTGGAAAGTACATTAATTTAACGCTAGTATGGAAAACACGTTAATTATACTTAATATGACATTAAGTAATCTTATTGGGAAAACGCGTTAATCAGAATGAGTTATACTTAATACGACATTAAGTAATCAATATGAGAAACCATGTAAATTGGAATGAATGGTATTTAATTGGAAATTAACATGCAAATAGAGAACATGTGAATTATACTTAATTTAATATTAAGTAAATATGCTATGGAAAAATATGAGGATCAGATGTAATTAAGTAAAACGAGTTACTATAATCTATATACATCTGGGTAGGTGATTATTTTGGAGAATGGGTTGTACACAGAATAATATTTAGAGGAAATACAACCGTGCTTATTAATGAACTTAAATATGGTAAATTGAACCTGTTAATTAAACAACTAAGTGGACCCACGTCTTGTTGTTTGTATCCGGTTTTGGGACTCTTAAAATCCTAGTTACTTAGGGGCATAAGCGTAGGGAGTGGCTAATGTCGAGTTGTGTGGAACCTGTATTAGTCAGTATCCCTATCGGTATCTTATGAAGGCCTCGCAATAGGTAGGTGCCAGGGCATGCTTTACTGATTTGGATAGTTAGAGGTTCAAAAAGTGGAAGGTGGGTACGGGCGTTTTACGGTAGAGTCATGAGCGTGGATGGGTCGTATTAGGGAAATTAAGACCATGTAACACCAACGAATAGGTATGTGTCTTATAAGTCGTCGGGTTAGGGACTGATACACCCTACTATCGGGGATGGTACATGATATTTGCGTAGTAGGGAGCCAATTGATGGGTAGCATTAGGAAAAACCCTCTTAAATACTTATTTCTGTTTGAATATGTAGAAGTGAAAAACAGCCAATCTTCCTGATCAGACTATTATTATTGTTATCATCATTGTATTTTTATAAGAATTTCCAAGTCTTTATTATCAGTTCATATCAGCTATTGTTCACCTTTAGACATGTATTGACACTTACCTTTTTATGACACTAGAACCACTGTTTATCTGTTTTACTTAACTTAGCAAGTCGAGTTGGTAATCGTAGCAGCTCACCAGGCTTTATGTCTGACCCATTTCCTTTCTTCCTTTCTCTTTCCTTTCCCTAGGCTTACAGGAAGAAAATGCATAGTTCAGAATTCTTTGTTAGCTTGTCATGGTGCATTTCTGCAAGTTTGGATTACTCCATGTTCTCTTCCTATAGTTAGGTTGTATCTTTTTGACTATATTTAGGGATAATATTATGGGTCCGTTTGGCATAAGTCCCTATTAAGTTTCAAAAATAGGCACACATCTGGTCATAAACTTATTGTAAATTAGGTCCATATATTTTGAAAATTAGTAAAAATAAATAAAAAGATACATAAATTCATATTTAAATAAAACACGAAAACATAAAAAAATCTTTTGAAAATACCACATAAAACACTTTAAAAAAAACAATGAAACTGTAGTTAAATGCATAATAGTATGCATAAATTTGAATTTCCTTGCATAAATTTGTGCAAGTATTCCAGTCATGCGTCTGTGTTTGTTTTAATGCATACAGGCATGCGAGTAAAGCATTATTCTTGCATAAAAGTGTGCAAAAATTCACATACATGCAAATCAGTTCATAATTATTTGCATTCATGTGTGCGATTAAAACACTAAGTTGCACGCATGTATGCAACAATCTGCATGTAAAATTTAGTACAACTTTTCTTCATGCAATACTTGCATACATATGTGCAAGTATTTCAAAATAGTTACACATATGTATGCAAGTTTTTGTCCAGATTATCGATGGTAACAACTTTTACAATAGTTGCATTCATGTATGCAACTATTGGTAATAGTTGCATACATGTATGTATTTTTTTTTTAAATGTCCATGGACTTCCAAGAATATTTCCAGAATTTAGCAATTTTTTTAACCTAACAGCGTGTTTTTTTTGGCTTGAAAACGTAAAAGGCGGAACTTTCAAAAACAGGGACCGGGTTTGCACTGAAAAGTAAGGAGGGACATGTGCCTAATTAAGTTTGGTTTTAGGGATGTGTGCCTAATTTTCATTAATATTATTTTACTCTGATGTTGATTTTAACTGAGATATCGAGATATGGCAATTTGTGACCGTTTTGTTAAATGAAACAAAGTTGATTTTTTTATTTTGTAAAATGAAACTTTCTTTTTCCATGAAAACTTATATTTTTATGTCCTGTAAAATCTTAGGCTCTATGATGTTTTGTTCTTATGCCTACAATGCTCCATACTTTCTTAATGAAATCCTCATATGGGTGATATTAAGAAATGTGGGGTGTTACAGTTTGTGAATATGCATAGGTTGAGAAGGTGTACAGGAGGATAAAGAATATAAATTACAAGAAGTAGAAGAAGGAATGGGTAAGGAAAAAGGAATGATCGCCACGTGCTGATCCGTATTTTGATGGAGACAAACACATATTTGTGTGGGTTTTTAATATGTTTGGCATGGCATGGAAAAGCAACGAAGAGAGGACAAAAGTCGGGAAGAAGGAAAAATGGTGAGCGAAGCGTGCTGATCCACGATAATGGCAGGCAACAAGACTATGTGGGTCGCTCCCATTATGGTGTATTATCACCTAATGAGAGGAAATTCATTTGCTTCTTTATTCTTTCGATGCAGTCCCTTTCGGGAAACGGTTGATGATCCCAACCATTGGACATATACATTCGACATACTCAAGCGCACTAGGGGGTTGGTCATGTGTGGCTGGGTTGCAAGATGTACTTGTTGAACCAATTGTATTTCTCTCTAGAGATACACTATCGGATGTTGGTTCCATACCTTGTCATAGTCGGAATCCATTACCCAATAAGCACCCACGATTTTGATTGTATACTATGCATGTGGAGCATGAGATGCAAGCGTTATGTTATATAGTTATTTATCTGATTTAGACACTATTATAATATCAGATTGATTTAAAGAATGTTTTGGGTTATTATAAGGTAAAACCCATCCGTATTTATGTGTGGATCGATCTTCCGATTATTCTTTCTTTAAAAAGGATTTTTAAAAGTTAAATTAGGTTTTTTTAAAATTGTTTACTCACACTAGTCCCATGATTGGCCCATAGTTTATTTTTCTATGTTCCCTAAACTCTTGGGTGCCAAAATTTGTATGGGCAGTCAAGTAGTTTCATGATTGTATAGATACACTTGGAGGAGGTTGGAGCAGGAGGCTTCAACATTAGATATATAGAGTTTTTTTTTCGATTTGTTGTATATGTGTTATACTCAGATGATATATGTAAGTATAAATACAGTTTTGTATTTCAATAATTGTTATATAATATATTTTATTCAGTTCCACTGTGAGATTCTGATGTTTTCTTCGTTTTCTTTTGCTGTAACTTTTCTTTCTTCCTAATTCTCGCCTTCTAACTTCTTTCTATTAATGTTATGCTAATTTCTAGTGCAAGATTAGTCAATATGTGATGCCAGATACGTATTTGTAATGATAATTGAGATCTGGAATTTTCGGGCCGTTACAGTTGGTATCAAGGCATAAGGTTAAGTGACAGCCTTGGCTCTATGGCGTAACTCGATAGAGATGGGGTCAGCAATACCCTAGATTGAGTTTAAGTGTATATACATGAGCACGTATTTGTTAGTTGATATAAAAACTATTTTGTATTGTGTTGATTGGTTTGTCGAGTGGTTAATGAATTCTGGTTAATACAGAAAGATCTACGGTATCGATAGGTATTTCGAAACTCTTAAACACGGTAATTCGACACAGTATTTTTTTAAAATATGGGTAAATGAAATATTTTTACCAAAAATTATATTTTGATATAAAAGAATAATTTTCTGAAAATATTGTTATATATGGATGTGTCGATTGTTATTATTATAATTATAAGATTATAAAAATTGAAATGGTTATATAGTGAACTAGTTAAATTGAATCTGTATAAAAATGAATATACAAATAAGACAAACCGGAATTTGAATTTGAAATCATGGAAAGTTAGAAGAATTTTGAATGAATAAAAATTTGGATTTCCACCAAATAAATCCATACTTGAATGATTAACTGGATATGAACTCATATGAATTGAACATATTGAATTTTGGGAACAAAATTAGATTTCGAATTCCAGAATGGAGATGACTAATTTGGAAAATTTAATTAGTTAATGGAAAATGTGGATAGGACTTAACATAGTTAAGTAAATTGGATTGATGAGTTATATGGATTTGAGATTAAAAAGAATTTGAAGTAGATAAAAGTATTTGAATATGATTGATTCAAATAAATGAAATAAATGAGGATTAGGATTATTTTCCCAAACATGATCAGGAATATTTTCTTAAAATAAAAAAATGAGGTAATATGGGTTCATAAGGAATTAAGATATGGAGTTAAGAAAATGGAACATAACCAGAGATTGGTTGAGTTAAATGATTTTATGAGTATTGATTTGATGTTGATTTTGGTCTTCGAGGTTAACACTTAGAGAATCATTCTCTCATCGATTTGCGATAAGGACCGATGAATGTTGAAGAATAGTAATGCATAAATATAAATGGAAATGTTTTCCAACTATAATAACAGATATTTCTAGTTATAAAAATGACTGTGATAGATAGCTAGTTACTGATGTATTGAATGTTTTGATTTTTGTGAAATGTTTGGTAGATAACATGTGTGTATTGTGTGCTGTATTTGCTATGATCATTGGTATATAACATATATATGTATACGAGTTTGTGATTTTAGTGTTAATTGAAATATTCTTGTTACTCTCTAATTTCGGGGACGAAATTCTTTTAAAGGGGGTAGGTAGTAACGATCCAGTTTCTGACTAATTCTATAATCTATAATGTATAGATTATACTATTAATTTAGTTTAATTAAATGAAATAGGATTTATATATCTGGAAAATATTAAATAAATTCCAAACATATATTTATTGATAGTTGAAAATTCCTTAATCAATGTATATATGCATATAACACAAGTAATTAATGTTTTACCATTTTTTGTATTTTTAAATTATTTATAACTCATGTGAATATTAATATATTTAAGTAGAATAGTTGATTACTTCACATAAGAGACATAACAAGATGAATTTGGAATTTTATTTAAAATTTAAAATAGAATTTTTATAAGTAAAATTTTGATATCTTCATAAGAAAGGAAAACAAAAGAAGATATTTATTTAAAAACAAGATATTCATTAATTTGATAATATTGATATGATCTAATTCATTTAAATTAGAATAATTATTATTTTAATATTATATATATATATATATGTGTGTGTGTGTATATATATATATTTAAGCCGATATATATATATATATATATATATATATATATATATAGACAAGAGTTTGATGTCTTAACAAAATTATTTACATTTAAATTTGCTTTTAAATCATATGGATATGGAGAGTAGCTAATGTAAAATTTACTTAAAACAAAATTCGATTTATTTCATTTGCAAGCATATACAGGACATTCATCTATATGATTTAAAAAGACAACATGTTAACATGACATAGATTGATTTTTAAGGATGTTATCTTTGTTGCTAAGTTAATTTGCATATGTATGTAGTACATTCATATGCACTTTTTGCAACTAAGAACATGGACATAAATGGATTCTTTTGCACAAAAACTAAGGATAGAATTATTAAATTATAAAGAACATACACATATGCACTTAAGTGTACATGATTCTACACAAGGACATGGCATGCCCGATTTGTTTAGGAAAAAAAGTTTGAATTACACACACACATCAATTTCATAGCTGCAGCATATAGTACCTCATCACCCTGGTTGAGCTAGCCTACACATTACCTACCCAAAACAGCCTAGCCTTTAAAATATATATGCACATGCACGATGTAAAACAAGAACATAAGGTGATTGTTTGCTTAGAGATAAAGTGAAAGCGTGCATTTGAATTGTATTATCAAGCATCACACATCATCTTAGATAGGCTGTTGCAACACACATCACCTCACACTTCATGGTTGCAGCTTAAATTCATCCTATCACCAAGTAAAACCAGCCTACACATCCCCTATAAAAGCCATGAACGCTCTTGTTTTCTTATGTGCCAAGTTTTATTTGGTAGTATATGAGGTACATAAACATGTACCGATAGAACAACAAGCACATGCGTGGTTATTTAACCTTGAGTAAAGTTTGAAAACATTTAAATAATTTTGTACAACAATAAACATCAAGCATCACATCATTTATATGGCCACTGCAACTATACTCTTCATGCCTACATAACTAGGCTAACTAAGCCTACAATTTCCATATATAAATACACTTCAAAACCCCCACATACACATAGACTAATGCATTAGAAAACAAGTGTAAACAGAGCACAAAAGCCTAGAAACTAAGGAAAGAAACAAAGCAATGAAAATAAACTCATTTGCAAGACAATAAATATATATAGGTGAGTAAACAACTAATCTCTCTACTATTCATATTTAATTCCAAATGGATTCAAACTATTAGTGTTCCGATATGTACTCATCTTCTTTGATTCACACATTGATGTTTAATCTCTGAAATATAGTTATATTAGGAATTGAGTGTTGGAAAACTTGAGAAACAAGTACAAAGAAGCAGTAGTACATTAGGTGAGTAAACGCTTGCAAAACTCTTTATTGTTTATAATTAATCATAGTTGATTCAAATATATGCATTGGCTTCTACTGAGTGTGTAACTTATATATATATACACATATATATTGATCATGCTAAATTTATCACTGGAAGAATTTTTTTAAACTTGTATGTTTATTTTATAGTTGAGACATATTCATTATCCTGTTTATTTAAATCAATAACTTGAATTCTTGTTTGCTATTGGGAATAAGTCCAACATTAAAGTTGTGTATTTTTGTGTTGTGTATAATCTAAAATTTGTTTAAATTCAAACAATATTATATCTTAACAGAAATTACCAAATTACAGGGAAGAGGTATTAAATCTTAGATTTTCAAACATCATTAGACTAGGATTCAACTATATAGATGGATTTGTTTTTAAAAACCATGAATTTTGATATCTAAATACTGATTTTTAGTAGCGTAGGTTGTGTGAATTTCGAATTCAACCAGAATTAGTAATTTGACCAATTCTAGCAATGGAGAAGTTCATGGGTGGTGACATTGGAGCCATGTAACGACCCAGAAAATCTGAACCAATTTAAAAAAATTTAATTGGCTAAAATAATGGATTTTAAATATTTAAACTAAATATTTTAAATAATGGCAATGAAAAGTGAGTTGAATCGACAATTGAAAACGAATATAATTAATTATAATTATAAACAAGGCCTGAAGAGGCGCTGCAGTTTCAAAAATTGAATTCAAACTTTGTCGGACTGTACCGGGTGCAAAACAAAACGGATTTTAGCGAAACCAAAAATATTTAAATCTGTTAGTGAATACCTTTCTAACGAATCTGAAAAATCGAATTTTCATAGCGAAAAGCAAAAGTTATGGCCGAATGAATTTTCAGAAAGGTCGCTATGGAATTTATATAGCCCGTGAAATTGGCCATTTTGCATACGACCTCGGAATTCGACGAAATCACTTTTGTTGGATCCGGGATGTGAAGTTATCGCTAGGTTTCAAATTTCATAATTTTTGAAGCTAGTATGTGAGCGTGGCAAAGGAAAATGTGTTTTGGTCAATTATAGTTAAATTGGATCGACCAAAAATGGGCCTTTTTGCAAACGGTCTCAGAATTCGACGAAACTAGTTTTGTTGGAACCGTATCATCAAAACATAGCTTGATTTATTTTTCTGGAATTTTTCGAATTAATTTGTGGCCTTGGCAAATTGAAATGTACGTTCAAATCAAATATTGAATGTTTTATATTTTAATTTGAAGGAAAACTGACTGAAACAGTCGAATGGGCCTGCGAAACATATCCCATTGTGTTCGGAATGGGGGTAAAACGCTAGGGACGACAGTCGTTGGGTTTGATTTCGAGTTGGTGGAAGAAAACCCTAATTTTCGAATAAATATATATATCGACCAATAAGAAAATTCTTTCATAAAAAAATAAATAAAAAAAACGAAACCCCCACATTAAATACGATCGACGGCGAAGGAAGCCTCCTTCTTCCTGGCCAAAATCCGGCCGATACATTCATCGGTGACCCCTACCCCAGTTCAACTTTTTGAAGATCTCGTCCTCCCCTTCGCATCCATACCAGTGGCGCCTCCTACCATCGCCTGTACGACGAGATCCATCGCCTCAAACTTCCGTCGTTCGAGCGCCGCCTGAGCCTCCACCGCCGCCGCGAGTTGGCCAACCCCCACCTCGATTGGAGCGCCTCTCCTTCCCCTACCTGGTGGCGCAACCCGATCGCTAGTTCACTGCACGGATTTCCAGAAATTAGCAAACCTAATTTTGAACAGTTCGGGTAATATACGGCTGTTATTATTTAAACCTGTTTAACACTTTAAAGTGTTGCAAATTTCGTCCATCTTTGAAAAATCATATCTTTTTCTTACGTTAACGAAATTCGATATACGCCCCTCGTCCACAAACCATGGACGATATTTATCGATTGTGATTGGTGTGAAAATTGATTGATAGCGAATGGTTGTTTGGGATTGTTTGTGGTTGATATTGATTGATTGTGGTTGAAAAATACCAGTTTGTGGTTGAAAAATATTTTGTTGAAACCACATAGGATTAGTTTGTGAAGATGAAATAAATATATACATGCCGCCTGCATGCGAACTAGATGCATGATCCCCATTGTCAAAAATCGCGAGGTTTTAAGGTAGAGCGAGGAGCCGTACTAGGGACGGTCCCGGTTTTAACTACCCTGCCGTTATGCTGCCGAAATTTTGAATAATATTCATGTGTTTGAATTATTTTCATTTGCTAAAACTATATTTATTCATTGAATAGAAAACCTTCATGTGTTGAATCGATATTCATTCGTTGATTAGAAATTCATGTGTTGAATGGTATTCGCGTTTTAAATATAAAAATCACATTTTTATCTATATATAGAAACTATAGAAAACCTTCATGTGTTGAATCGATATTCATTCGTTGATTTGAAATTCATGCGTTGAATGGTATTCATATTTTGAAATAAATTGTTTGATAATAAAAATCACCTTTTATCGACTATATGGACGGTGTAAAATGATCTCGTTTTAAAAGAAATTGTTTTATAAGAAAAATCCTATTTTTATCACCTATATAAACTATATAAAATAATAGTGTTTTGAAATAAATTGTTTTACAATAAAAATCACATTTTTATTATATACATGAATCGTTGAAATGTGAAGTGTTAAAAATAGCAACTCGTTCAAATAAATATATACGAGTTAAAATATTCATTAATTAGCTAATGATATGATTTTTGCCTATACATGCAACACTAGAATGAATGGTGTTTTAAAACCAAATGGAATCAAATATGAAGTTGAATAGAAAATGATAAGTGATAAGGACTATATATATGTACATGCATATTTATTGAACAAGTTATAGCAAAGGGGCTAGAGAAGAGGAATAAAATTTTGTGCCCGACAAATAGGTACACATTTATTGTGTTGTTTGAGTGACGATTTTATGAGCCTGTTGGCTAGCCGCTTGGCTTTTTCTTTTTCTTTTCAACATGAGACGCCCGTGTGGCTATTTGGGAATTTTCCCAGCCCCTCCCGTACAAAGGAGGTTATGGCGAAATTTTCCAAAATTTAAAGGTGTTAGTGAAATAATTGAAGTGAAAACGATATTGAAATTGTTGAATGAACTATATTTATATAAATATATAAATATAAATAAAATTAAAAACGAAACATGGTTGTGCAGTTCGTGTTTTGAAACCGTGTTTTCAAACAACTAGTGCGGGAAATCCGACCATTGGATTTTCCCGAAACCGCAACCGTTGGGTTCGCCTTCGAAATATCTTTCCAACGGTACAAACTTTGTAAAAATCCAACGGTTGGATTGTCTGGAATGTTTAATTCAAATCTGAAGAAAAATAGCGCCAGAAACGATAATATATATATATAATTATATTTAATCGAATAACGATGCTGCAGTTCGTATTTTGAAATCGAAACTTCAAACGATTGTACCGGGAGATCCGACCGTCGGATTTTCCCGAAACTGGAACCGTTGGACTCGTTTTGAAAAGACCTTTCTAAGGACGTAAATTTTGTGAAGATCCAACGGTTAGATTTTCAGATATGTGTAAATCAAATCTGGCCCGAAGCGTCGTTTTGAATAATTGGCTATTTTAAAATAAATAAAAATAGCGATAAATTGTTATAAAATATTATGAACAATATGGATGTGATTTAGAAATTAACTGAAGGTTGGCTAAGTCGAGTGGTTTCCTGGGTGTTGATCTGATGTTGGTTTCGGCCTTCGGTGTTAATATTTGGGAAATCGTTCTCTTACTGATTGACGGTTAGTGACTGATGAATTGAAATGATGCGTGTATATGTTAGTGTTGCACTTGTTTATTATATACGCGAGTTGCTCAGAAAGATCGGGTTTTTCCCATTCTGAATAACTGAATCGACGATAGCAAATCGAAGATGAAGACGATGGTCGAAGACCGGAGATCTTCACCTCGTTTGGATGGTAACCGATGTCCTGATTGGGAGGCATCCCGAAATATGGATAATGAGTGGTGATCGTCCAGACGTACGTGGTGATCGATGGGTTTGCGAGGTATTTAGTGCCTCCGGTTTCGTTCAGACCCAGAACGGACTTGTAAATGGACTGTGTGTCTGACATTGGATTTTATTCCGTGTTGATTGATCTCTATTAAATATACATCTGTTTGGCGGCGGGGAATTTATTCTTTTGCTTAACGCCCTTCTCTGAGATGCACGAGCTCAGAGGTTGTATATCAATGGACATCAGTTGCATGGCATGAATTGCCTATGTGGCATGCTAAGATGCAGTGATCAGGGCTTCTGTTGAAAAGCAAAGTCTTGTGGTGATGATCAAAGCACCGCCGGTGTGGCGTAGCTTTGGGTATAATGTGAATTCGCGAGCCTCACACCCCGGTATGAACCAAAAACGGGAGAAGGACCTCAGGGAGGGCATGCGTTTCTTTCTAGCTAGGATGGTGTCAGTGACCTACCAGCCCTGACATTTGTATACTTTTCACCTATGTGGTTGTTGCTGTTGCGAGGCGCCTCGGTTTGATCAGACGATCCGGGTCCGATGGAGTCATTCGTTGGCTCGTTGACGCCCAAAAGGGCGGGGAAACGTAGAGTTCAGGCATAATAATCCACATCGATGGACCGGCCCTGTCGCTCCAAGGGGCAGTTGCGGCTGTTCCTGAGACACGGCTAGAGCGTCTCGAATTCGGTAAGGACTATCTTTTGCCTTGGTTCATGATGGAAATCCAATTTCCAAATACGACATCGTGCGGTTTTGATTGTATATATATATATATATGGCGACATGACATATGGTACCCGTGCCGTCTATGATTGATAGTTATGATTTGAAATTGTTTTCAAAACATATAAACACTAGCAATAATATCAAATGCCTTTGTTTTATCCGTATCAAGCATATTTTGGCCGTTATAAGGTAAAAACTCTATCCTCCGGTTTGCGTTGCATTGTGTGATGGGAACTGAGTCTTATAATGGCTTCATTTTTATAAAATGCATTGCGTTGTTTAAAAGAAAGATTTGTTTTAAAGCACTGGCAATCCAATGGAGTAAACTCGTTCCACGAAAGTGGCGTGGTCCTTTGATTAGCCATATTATATATGTGTTGAATAGATTTCTCATACCAGTCCCATGACTGACTCGTAGTTTGTTCCACTTTCAAACTCGGGTGCCCATTTTTCTACACGGGCAGCCTTTTATTCAGGTTTAGCTGGTTCTTTCTGGATAGCTGGAGCTGAAGATGGATTCTATCATTTATCTCTTTTTATGCTGTTCAGCTCCTATTGTACATATTATGTTTGTTTTCCGCTGTAGACATTTATGTATAGCTGAACTGTATTTTACTAAGTAAGATCCTGTATACTGTGTAACTCTGATGATTACTTTTATCCAGTATATTCTATTGTTCATTACCTGGTGTATTTATTTAATTCTGTTCTGCTATTATCTGTTTCTGTGTTATATTCCAAAGATAACCCTTGCCACCGTCAGTACGGGGTTTAGGGTCGTCTCAAGCCAGAGGGGCGGAATATATCAGGAATTATAGGAAAAATACAATCATGACTTTTAAATGAGTAGTTTTACGGGCTTTGACTTAAATAAGGGTTATGTATAGTCTCGGGTCGGTGAAGAAATGTGTCACTGTTGTGGCAAGGTAGAGTTGCGTACAAGGGGGCAGATAAGAGAGGGTAGGCAGCAAGCTCTAGGAGAAATTTAAGGTTGATCGTTGGATCGTGGTGGCAATGCAAGGATTTTTTGTGGAGGCATATCATTTTTAAAGCTTTGGTAAGAGCTTGAAATTTTGGCACAGGGGGTCATCGAGATTTTTGGTGGTAGTTCTGAGATCGGGAGGGCAATGATCCATGATTTTAGAGTGCCAAGACTATGTTATTTTCTTTGGATTTTCAATCGCGATGCAGTAGAAGAGAAAGACTAGAAGAGCTGTGAAGGCCTGAGAAGAAATAGAGGTATGTGTTTTTTAGTTAATGGGCCAAATTGGGCCTGCAATAAATAATAGGAAAATGTTGTTTTAATAATCCTAGAGTATAATTTAAAACATATATATAATGTATAAAAAAGAAAGTAAGAAGGGGTCTTGTATAAGGAAGTCAACACAAAATATGGTGGTTATGCGCCCTTCGACATATTAAGTTATTTTTTATTGAATTTAATTAATTTGATTTAAATAGGAGTTATATATATAACTAATAAACAAATAAAGAAACATGAAAGAAAGGATTGGGAAATTATTTCACAAATTGTAAAATAGACAATATATTTGTATATAGCCAATATTTTTTTTATATATTTATATATAGCCAGTAAAATTTTTAAAAAAAATAAATTAATTAATTTCAAAAGATTTTGGAATAATATGATGTGGAATAAGTTTCTTTTCAAGATCAAATATTTCAAAACTATTATTAGTTTGAAATTAAACGTTAAATCATTTTTGACTATTAATATTATGATGAATGATTATTGTTAATTATCGGTTATGCTATGAAGTGATCAAACAAATCTAAATTAGTTAAGATAAAACATTGGCATGTTTTATTGTATTTTAATTGTCTTGTGTTGAATATTGTTCTAAAACCAGAATTTAGATTTGTATAAGTTAATTAAATATATTGGACATGTCATGAAAATTACTTATGTTATGAAATAGTTTAAATAAACAGTTTTTCTTATCTAAACAGTTTAAAATTTTATAGTTAAAGAAACGACTATCAAATAAATATTCCTTACGTGCTAGTTCGAAGAGACCGGGATGAGAACTAGACACGAAACCACTTTGAGCCAACTTTACATTTGTAAACTAACTTGGAGGAATACATATGAAAATGGTGAAACTGAAGACCATAGATCTTCATGAGCAAAAGAGCTACTTATTGAAATTCTGTGGTTAGCTCCTAGAGATATTTCGATTGTAATTCTGTCATGATTGAAATCTTCGGATTGCAAGGACTACTCATTAATTATCCATGGGGCGATTCCTATATTGGATGCAGTAGAAAAATACCTTCATTTCATCCTATTCTGGATGACTTGTATAGACGAATGTCTGGCAAAGTATTTCCTAAAAATTACGTACATTGATTTTTACAAATATATCAAGTATGGTGACAAAGAAGGCAACTTCTTTAGCATTAACAACCAGAGTATATTTGTAGACGTCAATTAGCGATTTAACAAATCTGACAATGTAGCATTTAAAGTAAATGGTGGCCATTTTTTCTAATGGTAAATCGTGACCTCAAGCTTCATAACCGAGAATTTACACAAATCAGGTAGGCAGCATGGCTATGTGGGTTGCTCCCACTAGGGTTTATTGTCACCTATCTAGAGAAAATTAATTTTATTCTTTATTCTTTCAATGTTGTCCTTTTTGGGAAACAGTTGTTAATCCTAACCGACAGTGATATACATTCGATACATTCAACCGAAATGAGTGGTCGGTCATGTGTGGTCGGGTTGTATGATGTTTTAGTTGAACCCGTGTATTCCCCTCTAGAGATACACTATCGGAAGGTGGCTCCATGCTTTGTCACAGTCAGAATCTATTATTAAATAAGCGCCCACGGTTTTATTGTATACTATGTATGCGGAGCATGAGATGCGAGTGTTCCTCTAGATAGTTATTTTTTTGTTTTAGATACTATTATAACAATAATAGTATTGATTTAAAGAATTTTTTGAGTTATCTTAAGGTAAAAACCTTCCATATTTATGTGTGGATCGGTCTTACGATTACCCTTTCTTTCAAAAGTATTTTTAAAAGTTAAATCAAGTTGTTTTAAAATCGTTTACTCACACCAATCCCATGACTGACCAAGAGTTTATTTTTCTAAGTTTTCCCTAGACTCTTGGATGCCTAAATTTGTACGGGCAGTTAAGTAGTTTCAGGATTTTACAACCACTTGGAGGAGCTTTGAGCAGGAGGCTTCAACATTAGATATATAGAGTTTATTTCCATTGTGTTGTATATTCTTTGTACTCTGATGATGTATGCAATTACAAATACAATTTTGTATTACAATAATTGTTATATAATATATTTTATTCAGTTCTTCTATGAGATTCCAATGTTTTCTTCTACTATAACTTTTCTTTCTTCCTAATTCTCACCCTTCAACTTCTTTCTATTAATGTTCTGCTACTTTCTGGTGCATGATTAATCAATATGTGATGCCGAATATGTATTTGTATCGATAATCAAGATGGGTACTTTTTGGGTTGTTCCTTGAATAATATGAAATTAAATATCAACATCAATATTTGAGGAATCTAGTTGAACCCCTCCAACTTGTTTTTCCCGGCAACACAGCTTATAATAACATTTAGATATGCATATGAAATAGGAATTATAATTTAATGCATTTAAACGATGTAAATATAAATAACATCAATCAATAACAGCAATAATCATTTAAGGCATCCAAACTATAATTTATACTATCAGTGATAAATTATAATTAATATGAATTTAACCACAATTCCAGAAGGCGTTAGAGTTAACTCACAAATTATTTTTGATTCGACGATTATTGATGGTTTATATAATTTCAAACAAGCATCTGAAATTATATAAAGTTTCAGTTACTTCCGAATCATTCCAAACCAGCTCAACAGCGTATTACTCGTCGCCACGATCCAAACAGATTTTGTTACATGAAATTTTGTTCACATTTGAAAGATTTATATGGGTTACAAGTTTTATTTTAAAATAATTATATCTATATTTAACTAGTGATTATGATTACTCTTAATTACCTTAATTAGCAATTTAATCTGTCATTTTCTAATATAAACGTTCGTAATCCTTAGTTCCTAATTTGAACAAACCTCGACAACTTTAAACCGCCGTCGTTCATCCTTTGGTCGACCTGAAGCCGTCGCAATCTACCCCGAGCGGCACCTCACCGAAGCGACCCTCACCTGAAAGCTCGATCCTCAAAGACCTCCCATGCCTCCTGGAAACGTACATGAATGGAGATGCTTTAACGTCCGAATTTAGTCACCTCCAACCACCATAAGCCACTGCACTATCCCCAAACCCTATGCCTCCTCCTCTTCCTTCTCCCTTCAGGGTTCATCGATCCATTCAACCCACATTGCCTAGAAATCCACAAAATACGAAACTACTTCAGTCCCGTTTAGAACGCGATTTCGACCAACTTCGGACATCGTGACACCTTCGACCACCACCAAAACGTCGGCCTCTCTCTCCTCTCTAACTTCCAAATTGCTGACTTCACCTAAGTCAGCCTCTATATTTGTGAAAAAAAATGATTTATAAATCTATAGGCAACGAAGGTGGTGGCTCAGTTTTACTGAAGTGTTGATCATTGGATTTAGGGTTAAGGAAATTTAGTATGTATTTATGTTGACACCAAAAAATTGTACAACACCCAAGAAATGGATTTGTAGATAGAAAATAAAGATAAATAAATGAAAAATAAAGAGAAGAACAATCACACATAGGTTTATAGTGGTTCGGCTTTAACGTGCCTAAGTCCACTTTATAATCTCTTTTATAAGAAATGAACTATTACAGGTGAAACAATCACAACAATAGTATAATCAGAGATTCGCCTAAAAAGATCCTTCTTCTCAGTCCAGAAGGCCTATTTATATATGCTACAACATTTGAATTTTCTGAAGCGTGTGCTCTCTGATCTAGGATTTTAGGAGATCCCGAAGAGGTGTTGTTCCCCTGGTAAAATGCAGCATAATTTGAATCAATAGTGATAGATGGCATCTGATCTGATTATTAAGGATGACTAGGATCAAATAGGAGTCAGACCAAATCTTCAAGAGGATATCTTGTATGGAGTTAGGCTAGACCTGACCTGGTCAGTCCGAAGATAATAGGTTCAAGCTGGCTTGCATATCATATTCTTATGTTTGTCTTAAGTCTCAGGTTTGGATCGATTCATCCATTAGCAAATCTTTTTCATTAGTCGGGATTACTCGGTCCTTCTTGTCACCTTGGCCGAAATCTATGACATTAATGAATTTTGATGGCCTTACCAAATGGTTGGTCAACACTCTGCCCCCCACAAAGCATGTCGTGTTAAGAACAAGGCAATTTTTGTATATTTTATTCTGGATCATCAATTACCGTAAGAAAATCGGAAGAATATGTTTGTATCAGCTTGAAGGTTTCTCCATGAATCACGTGAGCTAAGGATCGACTGGATGCCTTAGGAATTAACACTAGTCCAGTAAATGATGAAGCCTTGCAGTCATGTGTCTATTCGATCAGGCTCAACTCGGTAACAGATTAACACATTAGCCCGAGCGAAAGGTTCAGTAGTCATGTCAACAGAAAATGAAGAATCCCTTCATTCCATTATAAAAGGCTGGCCGACCACCTTTATTCATTTTTACTTTTTTATTGCAGCTAAACTTATCACTTTTCTAAATAATTGGAAAAATCTTCTTTGTCGAAGATTAAGATCGTCTTCTTTGATTTCTTCTTATGTATAGATTAAAATTCTTTTCCTCATTTTTCAAACATTGTAATTTCGCACATAAATATTTTCCATTCTTCTTTACGTGTAAACCTAGTGGCAAGGCGCGGTCATAGGTGTTTCTAGTGGAATAGCGATGGTGATCGGTGGTGAGAGCAGAGTTTTCCTTGTGAAGAGGTATGAGGATAAAGAGGTACCTCGTTCTTCAAAACCTTTTAAATTTCGAGGTGCCATTAATCCCGAGGACACATGGCAGTGGGAGAAAGAGAGTAATTATACGGGCATATTCAGGTAATGATGGGGGCTCTTGGTACAGTCAGGTGGAAGAAGACAAAAGATGACTTTAAAACTGAAGCTTGTGGGATTGGCGTTGTAGAATAAGTGATCATCTTTATCATACCCAAAAAATACCCATTCTGGGATCGATATGGTTACCCGTCAATCCCTTTAAGGTCGAACTGAAAGAGATAAATGTCTAAAAAGTGTTCGACCTATGCTTTCCCTACATCGTCAACTCGATGCTAAGATCACTCAATAATTTAATTGGAATGACTGGTTAAGGCTGTCACTTCATCTTCCATACACACATAAATGGATACATTGAGGGGTTATGATCTCATCAATCTGACCGATGTTTTTTTTTAACGGCATAGCTTAAGATGGTCGAACATCGTAACACCGCAGTCTTGAAGCAGGCAAGAGTAAGATCCTATCCACCCCTATAAACTTGGAAAGCATGTCATCTTTTGAATCTTGAACCAGTTCCGAACCCGACCATATCATCGATACTCCAGGTCGATCAACAGATCCTCCTCCTGCTATGGAAGTAGGGGAATCAAGTGAGGTGGTAGTTGCACCCGATACTTTCCCTAGGTCTATCTTTCTGATAGATCCTTCAGACACTTTGGACCGGTACGATGAGCGAAAGATAACTGAGAAATTTAAGTGTGAAGCATAAGATTCAGTGAGTCAATATACGTGCTCCTGAAGATTCCTCATAATCTGCCATGTGGCAATATAGAGATTTCCCGCCCAATGTGCACTGTTGGGGCTATCCCCCTTTTTTATCCGTTTGTAATCTACTTATTAAGGAAAATGAATATGGCGCCGATGCAGCTTCACCTGATTGCTTATGCTAACCGATTGTCTCTATATGTCATGTACATGAAAGATTCTCCCTCTTTTCTTTTCTTCGAGGCCGTCCGTAGCTGAAAAGTCATCGATGGCATCCACAACAAAATGGGAGATACTAAGCATGATTGGTTTTATATTAATCAACAACCAGGATTTGCTCATTGTTGGCTTCGATGCAGTAAGTCTTTTATCTTTGTTGATCCAATCATAAGAAGGCTTCTCATGTGAAGTATTTCCTTATAGGAGATGAGCCAAGAAGAACCACCAGAAGAGAGTTTCACGAGCATTTGAATACCTTGGCTGCTCTTGATGTGAAAAGTCAACATTATAAAAAGCTTTTGATCGATGCTAAACTACATCGTTATCATCTCCTGGATGAGGGGATGATATTAGGTACCTTAGATGATTAAGCTTCTCCTACGCCCAATTATCAAGATGAGTTGCTTCCATCTCAAAAGATATCGACCATTGTCAAGGTCATACACCCAGTCATGGGGTCGTCCTTCCAACCTTTTCGTGCGAAGGGAAAAAGAATGTTTGTCCCCAGATGAGGGGGAAGAGGCCGCTTTAAAGAGACTGGTTTGGAGGTATGACTGACTAAGAATTCAGAAGAGCTTGGCTGGAGGTGGTCCGAGGAAATAGTTGAGGAGGAGCTTGTTGGTTGTCTATAAAAAGAGTCTGGTGCTAGAAGAGATTCCTCTCAAATTCATGGTCCATGGGAGGAGGAAGTGACCTCTACCTTTCATAACTTATAAATTTTGGAAATGCCCGACCAAATCATCTCTTCTCAAAACTTGGATCCAGATGTGTCTACGGAAAATTTCACACTGATTGATCCAAATGACACGAGATGCACACTAAGTTTTAGAATCGGGTTGGCTTAGGATAACCACTTTTAGAGAATACACAGCACTAGCACTACATGTCGCAACATTATTTTCTCTAGTGTACATTGAATATTGATTGAAGTTCCTCTGTCATAATGCAGGGACTGTAGATATCGAGAATTACCACGATAACTTTGATTCTCTTTTGAAAGGAGGCATGCCTATTGGATCGACCTCGATGCAAGTCACGTAGAAGGACGAATACGGGAACGATGATCGTAGGGAGAATGAGAAAAAAGAACAGAATGCTCAGAAGAGAAAACGGTAAGAGAAGGAAGATCGGGAACATAAGGAGACGGAAGTCACGAGGAGAATGCCCCATGGAGGAGAGGAGGAGCCTGAAACTTCCAAGCATTAATCTTCATCCCGTCCATAGGAAAAAAAACCAAGGACAGTGACAAAACTGCTAACTAACATTCTCAAGCTGCACCAGGCCATCCCAAGCTAGCAATATACCCTTCTCCCAAGGCACGGTCGGCTGGACCTCACGATCATGATTTTACTCCACCTCTCGATCATCCTAAAAAATGCCCCTAGGTACAGATTTCTTCGGATCGAGGGGGTATCTTCCGATCGAGTCAACGAAATGGAGGAGCTCTCCCGGGTCTCGATTTTGCTAGAATTGAACTTGTCCCCATGCTGTAGTTGTGACAACCCCAATTTCGATAGACCGAATTTTTATCACTATTCCAATTCGTAGAAACTCAGATTAGTTTGCTCTGGTATCCTGTAGAAAAGACTGAGACAAAAATATGTCAGAGCTCAGAACATATCTCACAGCGGAATGGATAAAATATAGTATAATCAAAACATAGCCTTACCGTATTATTAATATTTCCTAACCAGTATCCAAAGCTATCATGTCTCTGCCACAAATCGAACCTACGAGTGATATGAGCAGGGCGTTAGAACAAAAGTTCTGGTGACTGGATTTAAACTATGTACTTTGGATAGTCCTACATATACCGTTCAATCATATTTTCTTATTTATTAGGTTACTTGGGTTAACATCACTCAAGGCTTACACACTCGTCGTACCCATTTACTTCCTTGTGGGTTAACATAATACAATATATATGTAGCTACCCCCAATATCGAGGTGCACCCCATGGTACCCCACTCGCACGGTCTCCACCGTAACACCATTGAAATATATGATGTACCTCATTCTGTGCCATAACGACGTACGAATAACAATATTATGTTCCAAGTATATCTATAATTACTATGCTACATGAACATACTGATTGCCACCTTTGTTCGAATGAAACTTTATATCGGAGTAATGCCCTCAAGTCTACGATACACTACCCAGAGCTAACATGCATGTATCCGGAATGTCCACCATACGTATCTTCAATTGTAGCTCGATGCCTCAATTGCATGTCCTCTTATGTGCACCGAGTTCCGTGGCAGGGAGATAAAAGAAGCACGAAACTCGGTCGGGTGCCTTTCCATATCGATACAGGCCCGTCTTTAAAGAGCCTCTATATATAGATATACCTAGGGTCTGTTTTTGTGGTGGCTATGGCCCCACCTAGGCCTCTCTCTCAACTAGTGAAGACTACCAAAGCAAAGCGATTGCCCCTACGCAAACAATCTAAACATCCATGTGGCGTCTCCCCTCAACCCCTTACCCCGATAGTGAAGGGTGAAATGGTATCTTGGGTTTAGCTCGAGTCTTTCCGCATCCCACTGGCTGCCGTTGACGGGTGTCTGATTGTCTACTATCCTTGTTGGTCCTGACCCTTTGCCTCCTCGTGAGGAAACCGCCGAACCACTCTGGTGTCACCTCATCACAGCATTCCGACTGCATGGCTACATCTGTAGTCAAGTCCCACCCACCTAGTAGTTACGCGCAGACCCAACCTCTGCGGGCACAGCCGAAGACATCTTCCGTCGCACAGAGGACTACTAGGAGTACCTTACGTACCTCAGGAAGTCGCATGATTCCCCTTCCAATAATTTGGAGCCATCAAAATAATCAGATGAATGTGCACTCCCCTCGTGCCTTATAACACCTCGATGATCTACCCCGTTAGGTTATTCACCTCAACCGTACAGACTGGTCTAAGTGCCTTACTTTAGCATATTGCTAGACCTTATGTCTAAACATTCTTTTACGCGCTTGTCTCACCTCATCAGGTTTCCAGTTAACTTGGTTATTTCAATTTATATTGAATTCTTATTCAAATTACCAAGTTATCTTGCTTATTAATTTTAGTCATACAACTTAATTTATTTAAGTTTATTAATAAGCCCACAACATATTATTCTCTAAATTGTGGCCCAAGGTCTGTAGTCCACAACCCCTTTCTATCTTTTTGTTGATTACATCATTACAATAACATGTTTTACTTAATATGTAATTATGTATATCCAATTCACATGTTTTCTAATTAACATGTCACTCACCATTTATGATTAAATATAACTTATTTCATTCCATAAGTTTTCCTCATTCTTTCCCATTTAATCATAATTCCATTTTACATTCTCAATACAAGTTATCGTTGTTTACTTATTAACTTAGTTCCATTAACTAAGGCCCATTAATAAGTTTCCCTACCCGTTTATTATAACCTATGTTATAATTTCCTCTTGTCCCTAGGATAAGCCTAAACATTCTTATCAACGGGTTTCAGACTTCCAAGCTTACAAATTACTTAATTTATAATCAAGTACAACTTCTTATATTTCATATATTTTCCCTTTTTTCTCAATTGGTTTCCGGCTTTCCCTATTTACTACTTACTTGATCTACAATTAAGTGCCCCTTAACACATTTCATCAGTTATCTTTCCCTATTAGTTTATTATAACCGGTTATAATCCCCACTTGTCCCTAGGACAAGTCTACCTATTATTCAACATTTTCATTAATGTTATTTATTTATAATAAGTGATTATCATTCCTATAAGTTATGCTTACCCTAAAAGTTGTCTTTAATTACACAACTTTATTATTTCTACCGGTTATGTATACCGCTAGGTGTCTTTAATTACATAACCTTATCGGGCTAAGTTTGCGGGCCTATATGTAAATATTACCCACCCCCTCAGATTTGCTTAGCCCACCCACTGTCCAACCAATTTTACTAAACCCTAACTTTAGTTCATATTCATACAATCCCTCTGGATTAGATTAGGTTAAGTAGTCCAATTCATTACCATGTCCATGTATGGTTTAAAATAGGCTAGACCTCCCACATTAGGCCTACAACTTGTGGATGCTAGATATGCCAGTCGGGTCTGGGCAGACTTCTTCCACAAGTTGGGCTTAACCTCGTGTCATAGCCTATCTCGTATATGCGCACTTATACCTCCCACATTAGGTTCAACATTAATGGCTGCTGGGTACGCCGATCGAGTCCAAGTAGACATCCACCACTAATGCAACCTAACCTCCTATCATAAGTGCAATTACAATTTCTAATTGTAATCCTAGGAATTCATTATTAATCAATTATTTAAACCTATGCCTTTATAGGTGTTAATGCCCATTTAACCAATTATATTCATGATGGGTTATGTGTCTAAATTCATATTATTCGAATTATGGCAATTCATTTTTTTCATATGATCGCATTCGCGCCTAAATCATTTTTGTACACTTATGATCCAATTTAAGATCTTTGAACATAATTTGGTCGATGTCCTAAACCCATATTTATTCGAGTCTATGTTAACATGAATCCATATAGTCATATACTTACTCCAATTATTCCCTGTATATAATTGGGACAAATTTACATGTGAACTTTTTAGCACTCCAACAAATCCAATATATGAATTTTTCCCTACATGTTCAAATTAATATTATAACATGTAAACATTCCAACATTTCAACTGATTCAATATATGAATTATTCATATTAACAATTTGACGTTATATCATGCTAATCACTCTCCCATTTTAATAGATTTAACATATGAATTTCCTAATCTATTCATATTAACATATCAACTTGTTACAACAACAATTTATAATTAAACTGGCAATTTCACAATTTATAAAAAGGGGAATGCTAAACGATAGTCATAACATAATCAAGAGACTATAGTTTAAACCCACTCACCTTTCATGCTTTTCCCAAATTTTGGACCCGGTCCGTTCTATCATCCGTGGTTTCCCTTTTTCCATTTAATTTGATTCACAACCTAACGACCATGGATCTATTATTTCATGAAAAGTGAAGGGAAAGAGAAATAATTTAAATAGATTAGTTCTTAGAAGTTTACCTTGCTTCCATGATTCAATAATCTTTTTATTAACGTTGATTCCCTCATCCAGATTTGAATCCATAATTTTCCTAGGCTAACATTTTAATTTCAGAATAGATTTGAAAAGAGAGAGAGTCACGGCAGAGCACCAGCGTAGCCACTGAATTATGATGTTTAGGGTTAGGCCTAGGGTCTTATTTATAGGAGCAGTGGAACCATGTGACAACCCGGATTCCGACAGACCGAAACCCAATCCATCGAAATCCGGGTTGTTTTGCTCTGGTATCCTGCAGAAAAGACAGAGACATAAAATATGTTAGAGTTCGGAAAACATCTCACAACGGAAGGAACAAAATATAATGTAATCAAAACATAACTTTACCTTAATAACAATATTGCCTAGCCAGTATCCAAAGCTATAACATCTTTGTCTCAAGCCTTACTTACAACTGTGTTATGAGGTGGGGGTCACAACATAAGTTCTGTGTGAATGAATTTAAAGTACACATTCTGGATAATCCTACATATAACGTTCAATTATATTTTTTATTTATTAGATTATTGGTGTCAACAGCGTTCCACGCTTACACACTCGTCGTGCCTATCTACTCCCCAGTAGATTAACCTAATATAGTGTATATGTAGATAACCCCAAACTAAGGTACACCCCATGGTACCCCACTCGCGTGGTCTCACCCGTAACACCACATTAATATGCGCAGTCCCTCTTCCTACGCATAGTAGCATACATATATATATATATATATATATATATATATATATATATAACAATGCTACATCCGCATATAACCACTATCGCTGTACTACGTAAGCGTACCGATTACTATCCTCGAATTTTTCCATCGAGTTAGATTCTTCCATTGAGTAATGCCCCATAGCCTATGATACACCACCCAGAGCGGACATGCGTGTATCTAGACTTTCCATGCACGTATTGTCAATGTATTCTATGCCTAACCCGCACACCTATCGTGTGTGCGTGCCCGAGTTCCATGGCAGGGTTACACAAGAAATACGAAACTCGGTCGGGAGCTTTCTTCATATCTGTGCAGGCCCGCCTTTAAGAGCCTCTCGCACAAATATACCTAGGGTCTGTTTTTTTATGGTGGCTATGGCCCCACCTCAGTCCCTCTCTCAACTAGCAAAGACTACAAGAGCTAAGCGACAAGCCCCTAAGCAACCAATCTAAACATCCATGTGGCGTCTCCCCATAACCACTGTCCCACGATAGTGAATGGTTAATGGTATCTTGGGTCTAGCTCTAGTCTTTCTGCATCCTACTGTTTGCCGATGATAGGTATTCAACGACCTACTATCCTTGTTGGTCCTGACCCTTCGCCTCCGTCGAGGCAACCACCGAATCACCTTTAGTGTCACCTCGTCACAGCATTCTACTGCCAAGCTACCCTTGCACCCAAGGCCCACCCACATGATAGTAACGCGCAGACCCAACCTCTGTAATCCTAGCCCGAAGCTAAACCACCACAGAGGACTATCAGGAGCACCTTTAACGTCTCAGGAAGCCGCGTGCTTCCCCTTCCAGTCCGTTGGAGCTAACAAACTAATCAAATGAACATGCGCTCAACTTGTGCCTTACGACACTATGATGATCTACCCCGTTTTGTTATTCATCCTCTAACATACGGACTATCCCAAGCGCCTCAGTTTACTGTGTCATTAGATCCTATGTCTAATCATCAATTACGCGCTTGCTCCACCTCGACAGATTTCCCATTAACTTGGTTGTTCCCATTTTTCCTTGACTTCTTCTTCAAGTTACCAAGTTTCTCTTGCTTATTAACCTCATTCATAACATAATTCATTTAAGTTCATTAATAAACCTACAACATGTTATTCTCTATATTGAAATTCAACATTCATAATTCATTCTCTTTACACTACTCTTTGTCCCATCTCATGGTTTCCGTAACATGTTATACTTAATTTATATAATTAAGTATATCTTAATTTACATGTTTTCTAATAACATGTCATTCAACATTTATGATTAAATACAACTTATTATCTCCATAAGTTTGCCTTCTTCTTTCTCATTTAATCATAATCTCATCATACACCGTCATTGAAATTTATCATAATTTACTTATTAACTTAGTTCTCTTAACTAAGGTTTACTAATAAGTTTCTCTTTTCCTTCATACAACTTGTGTTATCCTTATTTATGGATTTATTCTTATCCTCGCTAATTAATCTTCGATTAAGTACAACTTTATTACATAAGTTATTTCATCTTCCCCTATCGTTTACTATAACTTACCTTATTTCTTAAATTATAATTTCCACTTGTCCCTAGGACAAGCCTACATATTATCTTTCCTTTTCTTATTCAAGTTCATTCATAATAGGTTATTATCATTCCCCATTTTGGCATTGATTTAGATTAACTTTATCCTTTCCATTTCTTTAAAAAGTTTAGTTAACCCCTACTCAATTGAATTGGTTCGTAACACCACTACAGATTTAATTAGGTTAAGTGTTCCAATTTAGTGAATTATCCGTGCTACCCACGTTACCCACTTAATCCTTATTATTCCTATGTTTTACTACATGTCTTATCTCGGTTAAGTGCTTATTATTTATGTTGTACATGCTACCCATGTAATCCATGCTACCCATGTCACCCACTTAACCCTTTTATTATTCCCATATCTTCCCACATGTCTCATCTTGGTTAAGTGTTCGTTAATTCATTATAACTGTAATCTTGCAAGACCTCCCACATTAGAATATCACTTGCGGTTGCTGGATATGCCGGGCGGTTCCGGGTAGGCTTATACCACAATTCGAATATAACCTCGTGTCTTTGCATAATTATTCATCTAGTTTCTGCCTTTGACCTCTCACAGTAGATTACCAAATTGTAGTTGCTGGATATGCCGGGCAGTTCCGGGCAGGCATATATCGCAATTCGAATCTAACCTCGTGTCCTAGGCGTTCATTTTCACTTTCTTGATTCAAGTCCCAATTTCAAATCTTAGATTATAATATATTCCAGTTACCCATAATTTCTAATCTAAATTATGTTTATAATTTTAATTCAAATTATGCCTATAATCCCATGTATACAAGTTATATCAAATTATTCCCAAATCAATTTGCGTTCATTGTTATTAACAATTTATGCCAAACCTCATGTATATAAGTTATACTCAATTATGCCCAAACCAACTTATGCCAAATCTCATGTATACAAGTTATACTCTATTATTCCCATCCATAGTCATCAACAATTTATGTCAAATCTCATTTTATTACATATTTCCCAACTTTACCCAATTCAACTTATAATCCCAATTTACATTCATAATTCCAGTTTGATTCATATACCCATAGTTATATTTGTAATTCCAATTAAAGTTATTCCCAAAACCCCATTATAAGTTATGCCTCTAAACCTCCCAATCACATATAATACCCAAATCAAACTTTTCCCTTTTATTCTCAATATTGTTCAATTGCATAAATCCAAAATAGACATAGGCTTGAAGATAGCCTAACTATAAAAATAAAAAGGGAAGAATAAAAGGAGGAAACCCAACGTAGGCATAAAATAACTGATCATAATTAAGCATATGATAACACTATTAGGCATAGGTGAACTTTATCAGATTAGATCTTTCAATAGGTTTATTATGTGTGTAAATGGGGAATGGCGAACGATAGATCCATTGTTATACAAAAATGTATTTTAAATTCACTCACTTGTATGTTCTTCAATTCTAGATCTGATCCATGTCTTTCTCCCTTTTTGTGCAGCATAGATCTAGGCATCTGAATTCTTTTCCTTCATTGTAGCCATGGTTCTCTAAAAGAATTCCTTTCTATTTTGTGTAAACGCCTCTTTTTTTTCTTTTCTTTTGAATGTATACATATATACTTTTAATTTCTTGAAGAAAATATTTGAGAGAGAGAGAGCGAAATGGAGGCTAAATTATGTCAAACCAAGACTGTATTTATAGGATTTTGTGTGCGTTTCGTACCACTAGATTAAGGTTTCCTGAAACTTCCACTACTAAATTATAGATGCCCTCTTTTATTAATTAAAGAACAATAATGAAGATTTATTTAGCAAAACCATTTCTTTGTTTATACCTTAACCGTATAAAATTTGTTTCCCTTTTTCTTTTATTTAAACAAGGCAACAATTTATTTTTCTCTACCTCTTTAACATAACGATTATTTGTTTATGTTAATAAATACCACACGTTTACTTACACTCATGTTCTTATCAAATATGGTATCCAACTATGCCTTTATTTTTTAATCGTAGGAAAATATAGTATGTGTTAACTATTTTACTAAAGAGAATTTAATATCTTTTTATTTTTTCCATCTCATAGCCATTATTGATGGCTATTTATTCATTTTTTTTCTATTCATGTCATATTTTAAACACCTAAATGCATTTACTACATGTACTCTCTTTTTCCATATTTAATGTAACCATTATATTATCCCTAAATATAACATTAATGTCTTTAATTTACCAATTTCATTTCTTACCATTAAAACAGATTCCCTTAATCTCAAATTAGAGTTTCCCTTTATATGTATATATATATATATATATATATATATATATATATATATATATATATATATATATATATATATAGTACCAAATACTTAAAATTTAGTCAACCTCAACCCAATTTGTTAATGTCGTAAAATGCATTTTTTTTTTATTTACATATTTGCTATAAATAATCACATGTGCATGCATCTAGTCTCCAAACATTTAAATCGACCAATGTTCATACTAAAAAAATATGCCACATTTATTTCAACCTTTGTTGGTTCCAAAAAGAGTACTTAATGCTCTCTTCTTTTTTCTTTAATTATGTCAATGCATATATATATAATCCTATGTGTATATAAACTTCTGTGGCTTACAACTTCTTCATACGTTATCCGTTTTACGCAAAGGTGGTGTCCATCTGAACTAGAATTTTGAGGCGAACGCAACGATGAATTCATTTTCTATCTTTCCTAGGCTTTCCTGGACACCCCCACGAATTCAATTCTCTCAACAATATACACCCCTAATCCATTTTCTAATTTATAAGGTTTCACTTCTAACCCACTAATCTAAAATACAAATCATTTTAGTTTTGATTATATGGGATACATCTTTGTTTAATACCAAACATATTGTACACTTTCCACCCCAAATGGCCTAAGGGTCTCAACATTTCCATGCTTATTCCTTTAGTGTACAAAATAGATATCCCAACTCTTTCTCATTCTACTCTTTTTATCTAGTGGCTGCCTTATGTGTCTAGGTTTATATGTATAATATATTCATATTTTTGAAAATACAAATACGTCCACTAATTATCTATATAAGGATCCTAAACCGAAGCTCTGATACCAGATGTGACAACCCGGATTCCGATAGACCATTTTTTTTCAAAAACCAAATCCATCGAAACCCATGTTGTTTTGCTCTGGTTTCCTGCAGAAAGGATAGAGACATAAAATATGTCAGAGTTCAGAAAACATCTCATAGAGGAAGGAAAAAAATATAATGTAATCAAAACATAGCTTTACCTTAATAATAGTATTGCCTAGCTAGTATTCAAAGCTATAACATCTCTGTCTCAAGCCTAACCTGCAACTACATTATGAGGAGGGGGTCAGACCATAAGTTCTGTGTGAATGAATTTAAAGTACACATTCTGGATAATCCTACATATATCGTTCAGTTACATTTTCTTATTTATTAGGTTATTGGTGTCAACAGCGCTCCACGCTTACACACTCGTTGTACCCATCTATTCCCTAGTAGATTAACCTAATATAGTGTATATGTAGCTAACCCCAAACTAAGGTACACCCCATGGTACCCCACTCACATGGTCTCTCCCGTACCACCACATTAATATGCGCAGTCCCTCTTCTTATGCCATAGTAGTGTACATATCTCTCTCTATATATAATAACGCTACATCCACATATAACCACTATCGCTGTACTACGTAAGCGTACCGACTGCTATCCTCGAATTTTTCCATCGAGTTAGATTCTTCCATCGAGTAATGCCCCATAGCCTACGATACACCACCCAGAGCAGACATGCATGTATCTAGACTTTCCCACGCACGTATCATCAATGTATTCGATGCCTAACCCGCACACCTATCGTGTGTGCGTGCCCGAGTTCCGTGGTAAGGCTACACAAGGAACACGGAACTCGGTCGGGAGCTTTCTTCATATCTGTGCAGGCCCACTTTTAAGAGACTCTCACACAAATATCCCTAGGGCCTGTTTTTCTATGGTGGCTATGGCCCCACCTCAACTAGTAAAGACTACAAGAGCTAAGCGACAAGCCCCTAAGCAACCAATCTAAACATCCATGTGGCATCTCCCCTCAACCACCGTCCCACGATAGTGAATGGTTAATGGTATCTTGGGTCTAGCTCTAGTCTTTCCACATCTTACTGGCTACCGATGACAGGTATTCAACGACCTACTATCCTCATTGGTCCTGTCCATCCGCATCCGTTGACGTAGCCGCCGAATCTCCTTTAGTGTTACCTTGTCACAGCATTCTGACTGGCAAGCTACCCTTGCACTCAAGGCCCACCCACCTGATAGTAACGCGCAGACCCAACCTCTGTAATCCTAGACCATAGATAAACCACCACAGAGGACTATCAGGAGCACCTTTAACGTCTCAGGAAGCTGTGTGCTTTCCCTTCCAGTCCGTTGGAGCTAACAAACTAATCAAATGAACGTGCGGTCCACTCGTGCCTTACGACACCGCGATGATCTACCCCGTTTGGTTATTCATCCTCTAACATATGGATTATCCCAAGCGCCTCAGTTTACTGTGTCATTAAATCCTATGTCTAATCATCAATTACACGCTTGCTCCACCTCGATAGATTTCCCGTTAACTTGGTTGTTCCCATTTAACCTTGACTTCTTCTTCAAGTTACCAAGTTTCACTCGCTTATTAACCTCATTCATAACTTAATTCATTTAAGTTCATTAATAAGTCTACAACATGTTATTCTCTATATTGAAATTCATTATTCATAATTCATTCTCTTTACACTACTCTTTGTCCCATCTCATGGTTTCCATAACATGTTCTACTTAATTTATAATTAAGTACATCTTAATTTACATGTTTTCTATTAACATGTCATTCAACATTTATGATTAAATACAACTTACTTATCTCCATAAGTTTGCCTTCTTCTTTCTCATTTAATCATAATCTGGGCGTACACCATCATTCCAATTTATCATAATTTACTTAGTAACTTAGTTCTCTTAGCTAAGGTTTACTAATAAGTTTCTCTTTTCCTTCATATAACTTATTTTATCCTCATTTAAGGATTTATTCTTATCCACGCTAATTAATATTCAATTAAGTACAACTTTATTACATAAGTTATTTCATCTTCCCCTATCGTTCATTATAACTTACCTTATTTCTTAAGTTATAATTCCTACTTGTCCCTAGGACAACCCTACCTATTGTCTTTCCTTTTCTTATTCAAGTTCATTCATAATAGGTTATTATCATTCCCCATTTTGGCATTGACTAAAATTAACTTTATCCTTACCATTTCTTCAACAAGTTTACCCCTACTCAAATGAATTGGTTCGTAACACCACTACAGATTTAATTAGGTTAAGTATTCCAATTTAATGAATTATCCATGCTACCCACGTTCCCACTCAACCCTTTATTATTCCCATGTCTTACCACATGTCTTATTTTGGTTAAGTGCTTATTATTTATGTTGTACATGCTACCCTTGTCACCTAATTAACCCTTTTATTATTCCCATGTCTTCCCACATGTCTCATCTTGGTTTAGTGTTCATTAATTCATTATAACCGTAATCTTTCAAGACCTCCCACATTATATTACCATTTTGTGGTTGCTGGATATGCAGGGCTGTTCCGGGCAGGCTTATACCACAATCTGAATCTAACCTCATGTCTTTGCATTATTGCACATCTAGTTTCTGCCTTTGTCCTCTCACATTAGATTACCAAATTGCGGTTGCTGGATATGCCCGGCAGTTCCGGGCAGGCTTATACCGCAATTCGAATCTAACCTCATGTCTTAGGCGTTCGTTTTCACTTTCTTGATTCAAGTCCCAATTTCAAATCTTAGAATATAATATATTCCAATTACCTATAATTTCCAATCTAAATTATGTAAATTTTAATCCAAATTATGCCTATAATCCCATATATACAAGTTATATCAAATTATGCCCAAATCAATTTGCCTTCATTGTTATTAACAATTTATGCCAAACCTCATGTATACAAGTTATACTCAATTATGCCCAAACTAACTTATGCCAAATCTCATTTATACAAGTTATATTCAATTATGCCCAATCCATAGTCATCAACAATTTATGCCAAATCTCATTTTATTACATATTTCCCAGCTTTTCCCAATTCAACTTATAATCCCAATTTACATTCATAATTCCACTTTGATTCATATACCCATAGTTATATTTATAATTCCAATTAAAGTTATTCCCAAAACCTCATTATAAGTTATGCCCCCAAACCTCCAAATCACATATAATACCCAAACCAACCTTTTCCCTTTTATTCTCAATATCATTCAATTGCATAAATCCACAATAGACATAGGCTCGATGATAGCCTAACTATAAAAATATAAAGGGAAGAATAAAAGGAGGAAACCCAACATAGGCATAAAATAACCGATCATAATTAAGCATATAATAACACTATTAGGCATAGGTGAACTTTATCAGATTAGACCTTTCAATAGGTTTATTATGTGTGTAAATGGGGAATGGCGAACGATAGATCCATTATTATACAAAAATGTATTTTAAATCCGCTCACTTGTATGTTCTTCAATTCTAGATCTGATCCTTGGCTTTCTCCCTTTTTGCGCAACATAGATCTAGGCATCTGAATTCTTTTCCTTCATTGTAGCCATGGTTCTCTAAAAGAATTCCTTTCTAGTTTGTATAAATGCCTCATTTTATTCTTTTAAATGTATACAATTATACTTTTTCTTGAAGAAAATATTTGAGAGAGAGAGAGCTAAATGGAGGCTAAATTATGTCAAACCAAGGATGTATTTATAGGATTTTGTGTGCGTTTCGGACCACTAGATTAAGGTTTCCAGAAACTTCCGCTACTAAATTATAAATGCCCTCTTTTATTTGTTAAAGAACATTAATGAAGATTATTTTGCAAAACCATTCCTTTGTTTATACCTTAACCGTATAAAATTTGTTTCCCTTTTTTCTTTTATTTAAACATGGCGACAATTTATTTTTCTCTACCTCTTTAACATAACTATTATTTATTTATGTAAATAAATACCATACATTTACTTACACTCATGTTCTTATCAAATATGGTATCCAACTATGCCTTTAGTTTTTAACTGTAGGAAAACATAGTATGTGTTAACTATTTTACTAAAGAGAATTTAATATCGTTTTATTTTTTCCTTCTCATAGCCATTATTGATGGCTATTTATTCATTGTTTTTCTATTCATGTCATATTTGAATTTCCTAAATGCATTTACTACATGTACCTATTTTTCCATATTTAATGTAACCGTTATATTATCCCTAAATGTAAGATTAATGTCATTAATTTACAAATTTCATTTCTTACCATTAAAATAGATTCCCTTAATCTCAAATTAGTGTTGCCCCTTACATATATATATATATATATATATATATATATATATATATATATATATATATATATATATATAATACCATATACATAACATTTAGTCAACCTCAATCCAATTTGTTAATGCCATAAATATGCATATATTTTTTTGATTTACATATTTGCTATAAATAATCACATGTGCATGCATCTAGTCTCTAAACATTTAAATAGAGCAATGTTCATACTAAAAAAAAGCATGCCACATTTATTTCAACCTCTGCCGGTTCCAAAAAGAGTACTTAATGCTTTCTTCTTTTTCTCTTAAATTATGTCAATGCATATAATATATATATATATATTATCCTAAGCGTATGTAAACTTCTACGGCTTACAACTTCTTCATACGTTATCTGTTTTACGTGAACTTGATGTCCATCTGAACCAGAATTTTGAGGCGAACGCAATGATGATGTCCATTTTACTTAATTCCTATATTTAAATTAAGTATCTTTTTTTATTATCTTTTCTGTTACATACATTGTTATCATACAATTTTTTCTTCTCTTCAACATATGTATTAACCTAAACTGCGTATCACCATTATTTATATATCCATGCATATAAATATATTTAATTACATTAAAAATGCGGTGTGTTACAAACCAGGACCCATAGATCAAAATTTAAGACATCAAAACCGAACATGTCAGAAGAACTTTCTGGATCCTCGGGTGGGTCGACCCCTAGGTCGATACCCCTATTGGTGGGTCGACCCCTAACTCTGCCCTCCTGTTGGTGGGTCGACCCCTAGATCGACCCCTAATGGTCCATTTTCCCTCTGAACTTTCCCGCCCGCCATTTTGATTTTTGAACTGATTTTCGAATTTTCTATATATATTTATTTGATATATATATATATATACATACATATAAGCTCCTTATATGTATATAAACTCCTAATGCTCATAACTTCTTTATACGGTGTCCGTTTTACGCAATCTAGGTGTCCATCTTGACAAGAATTTCGAGATGGACGCAATGGCGTAGTCCGTTTTACTTAATTCTGAATATTTGATTAAGTTATCCATATTTTATTATCTTTAAAAATATGGGGTGTTACATTCTCCCACCCTTAGGAAATTTCGTCTCCGAAATTCGATAAGGGTAAAATAAATTAACCCCTTGTCTAATATACATCTGTCATGCGTACATCCAATTTTTCCAAACATTGTGCACTTGTGCAAAGTGAAGTACAACATAATAATGTATGTATGCCTAATAGGTACCTCCTATGTGTATGCAAGTTTTTTAAAAATCCTTTTGAAATATGATGCTCACATCCTAAATATACTGGCAGCTCTACATGAATGCAATATTTTGAAAATCAAAAATGCTTTTTCATCCAAATTTTCCCACACTCTTAGTGAGTAAGAGCATAGTTGATCCAATTGTTGCATCCATAATCCTACCAACCAACTTTATTTTTCGAATTTCAGAAAAATCTAATTTTCTAAATTCGATTTCTTATGTTACAAAAAGGTGGGAAACATAAAACTCTGCATCTCTCGCTTTTCTTTTTCAACCTTTTTCTAACCGTACTTGGATTTTTATGTTACTATTTATAAAGATTCCCTAATTTCCTATCCAAGCATAGTCCACATAAGAAAATTTTCCTTTTGTCACTGATTTTCTTTTCATCTTATCTTGGAAATTTCTATTCTTATCCATCTTTTTCAATTTTTGTTGCTTTACTGAATTTTCTGTTTCCTTTTCAGTTGTACCTTTATTTTTCTTGGGTTATTTAATTATCTATTCTTAGTTTAAATTTAAATAATCTTTTAGTCTTCCAACTAAAATATAAGAACAGACACCCTTCTACTACTAAGGGCTAGGAATCTTGGGACTATATCCCCCTCAATCAGAAAAGTCCAAACTTCGGGATCCACGATAGGTTTAGGTGTTACCCTAACTACCTCACAAAACAAAACAATGGAACAATCCCAATAGAAATTTAGTAACGGGTTTCACCCTTAACATGGAAATTAGCAACATGATCTAAACACTTACTTGCCCTTTACTATCTGTTGGTTACTACTAGTCCTAGCTGTGTACCAACAATTATTTCGCAATACCCTAGGCTATTCAATGCTTACGCATTCACGAGAATCACTATTATTCCAAGATAATTCTCGCTATCTGCTTCATAGCCTCAAAACTTTTCCCGTCTTTCCTAGGCACTAATCCTTACTTCATACTTTTTAAAACACGGTTTGACCTTTCTTTTTCATTTAAGCTTCCTTCCAAAATTCAAAAGTGTCAAATTTTCATTTTCCTCATAAAAACTTACTTTTCCCAAATCATAAAAACATGTCATCTCAAAAATGTAAATCATCAACATTTTTTTTTCAAATCAAAAAACTGGAGTAGATACGGACAACTATTTTCTCCCTCGGGTTTATGACTTGTTCTTACCTATAAGGTTGGTTTAATCTCTAACTACAAGGTGCAAACATCCACTCTATTCTTATTTTCTTCAACTTATTTTGTCCACCCACGAAATTATCTTAAAATAATTTATCAAAAAGGGTTGTCATAAGAATAGAGACTTCAAATCTTTCTTTATTAACAATTCTTGTATGAAATATAACAAGAAGACTAGCGAGCTATACATACTCTATAATATGCACCATTTTATTGAGAGAATTTTACTTTAATAATCAATACGTACTTCTTTACATATTTTAAAACTATAACTTTTAGGATTAAAACATGAAAACACCATTACCTTTTTCACAAAGCTTTTATAATTTCAAGTTCTTAAAAGTTAACAATGGGGTTAGACTCAAAGCTAGTTTCCAATTTTCTTCTAGGCTTTCCTAGACACCCCCAAGGTTAATTCTCTCAACTATATATATTCCTAATCCCTTTTTTTCTCTTTCTAACCTTTTCCAATTTGTAAGGTTTTCAAACCCACTAAGCCAAAATACTAATTATATGGGATTTACTTTCCTTATGTACAAAGTATATTGTACACTCTCCACCCGAATTACCTAAGGGCCTCAGATTCCCATATTCATTCCTTTAGTGTCCTAAACAAACATCCCATTTCTTACCATATTATACTCTTTCTATTTAGTGCGTTTCTCTATGGATCTAGGTATATATAATATATTTATATTTTTAAAAATACAAATATGTTCACTCACTATCTATACAGGAATCCTAAACTTAAGCTCTGATACCGGATGTGACACCCCCAATTTCGACAGACCGAATTTTTTTCAAAATTCCAATCCATCGAAAGTTGGACTGGTTCTCTCTGGTATCCTGCAGAAAAGACAATGACATAAAATATGTCAGAGCTCAGAAAATATCTAACAGCGGAATGGATAAAATATAGTATAATCAAAACATAGCCTTACTGTATTACTATTACTGCCTAACCAATATCCAAAGCTAACGTGTCTCTGCCACCAATCTAACCTGCGAGTATGTTATGAGGAAGGGGTCAGAAAACAAGTTCTGGTGACTGGATTTAAACTATACACTTTGGATTATCCTACATATACCGTTCAATCATATTTTCTTATTTATTAGGTTATTTGGGTTAACAGCACTCAAGGCTTACACACTCGTCATACCTATTTACTTCCCAGTGGATTAACCTAATATGGTATGTATATAGCTACCCCCAATATCGATGTACACCCTATAGTATCCCACTCGCACGGTCTTCACCGTAACACCATCGTAATATACACAGTCCCTCATCCTACGCCACAGTGACGTATGGACAACAATATTACGTTACGCATATATCTATCATTACTATGCTACGTGAACGTATTGATTGCCACCTTTTTTCGAATCATACTCCATACCAAAGTAATGCCCTCAAGTCTATGATACACCACCCAGAGCTGACATGCATGGATCTAGACTGTCCACCATACGTATCTTTAATTGTAGCTCGATGCCTTAATCGCACGTCATCTAATGTGCACCGAGTTCCATGGCAGGGCGATATAAGAAGCACAGAAATCGGTCGGAGCTTTTCCATATCTGTACAGGCTCGTCTTTAAAGACCCTCTATATATAGATATACCTAGGATCTGTTTTAGTGGTGGCTATGGCACCACCTCGGCCCCTCCCTCAACTAGTAAAGTTTACCAGACCTAAGCGACTGACCCTACGCAAACAATCTAAACATTCATGTGGCGTCTCCCTCAACCCCTTACCCCGATAGTGAAGGGTGAAATGGTATCTTGGGTTTAGCTCGAGTCTTTCCGCATCCCATTGGCTGCCGATGACGGGTGTCCGACGGTCTACTATCCTTGTTGGTCCTGATCCTCTGCCTCCTCGTGAAGCAACCGCCGAACCACTCTAGTGTCACCTCATCACAACATTCTGACTGCATAGCTAAATCTACAGTCAAGGCTCACCCACCTAGTAGTTACGCACAGACCCAGCCTCTGCCGGCACAGCCTAAGCATCTGTCGCCGCACAGAGGACTACTAGGAGCACCTTACGTACCTCAGGAAGCCGTGTGCTTCCCATTCTAGTCCTTTGTAGCCATCAGAACAATCAGATGAATATGCGCTCCCCTCGTGCCTTATTAGACCTCGATGATCTACCCCATTGGGTTATTCACCGTCAACTGTACAAACTGGTCTAAGCTCCTTACGTTAGCATATTATTAGACCCTATGTCTAAACATTCTTTTATGCGCTTTTCTCACCTAATCAGGTTTCCAGTTAACTTGGCTATTCCAATTTATATTGAATTCTTATACAAATTACCAAGTTCTCTTGCTTATTAATTTCAATCATACAACTTAATACATTTAAGTTTATTAATAAGCCCACAACATGTTATTCTCTAGATTGTGGCCCAAGGTCAGTAATCCATAACCCTTTTTATCTTCTTGTTGATTTCATCATTACAATAACATGTTTCACTTAATATGTAATTATGTATATCCAATTCACATGTTTTAAAATTAACATGTCCCTCACCATTTATGATTAAATATAACTTATTTCATTAT
The DNA here is from genome assembly GCA_030737875.1 of Allium sativum. Lineage (NCBI taxonomy): Eukaryota > Viridiplantae > Streptophyta > Magnoliopsida > Asparagales > Amaryllidaceae > Allium > Allium sativum. The sequence continues at coordinate 4,485,842 of CM060926.1, read as the reverse complement.
GTAAGTTTTCCTTATTCTTTCCCATTTATTCATAATTCCATTTTACGTTGTCAATACAACTTATCGTTGTTTACTTATTAACTTAGTTCCATTTACTAAGGCCCATTAATAAGTTTCTCTACCCGTATATTGTAACCTATGTTATAATTTCCTCTTGTCCTTAGGACAAGCCTAAACATTCTTATCAACGGTTTTCAGACTTCCAAGCTTACAAATTACTTAATTTATGATCAAGTAAAACTTCTTATATTTCATATATATTCCCTTTTTTATTAATTGGTTTCGGCTTTCCCTATTTATTACTTACTTAATCTACAATTAAGTGTCCCTTAACTTATTTCATCAGCTATCCAATTTCCCTATTAGTTTATTATAACTGAAGTTATAATTCCCACTTGTCCCTAGGACAAGTCTACCTATTATACAACATTTTCATTAATGTTATTTATTTACAATAAGTGATTATCATTCCTACAAGTTATGCTTACCCTAAAAAGTGTCTTTAATTACATAACTTTATTATTTCTATCGGTTATGTATAGCACTAGGTGTCTTTAATTACATAACCTTATCGGGCTAAGTTTGCGGTCCTATATGTAAATATTATCCACCCCCCAGATTTGCTAAGCCCACCCACTGTCCAACCAATTTTACTTAACCCTGACTTTAGTTCATATTCATACAATCCCTGTGGATTAGATTAGGTTAAGTAGTCCAATTCATTACCATGTCCATTTATGGTTTATAATGGGATAGACCTCCCACATTAAGCCTACAACTTGTGGATGTTGGATATGTTGGTTGGGTCCAGGCAGACTTCTTCCACAAGTTGGGCTTAACCTCTGGCCCATCTCGTATTTGCGCACTTAGACGTCCTACATTAGGTTCAACATTAGTGGCTGTTGGATATGTTGGTCAGGTCCGGGCAGACTTCTACCACTAATACAACCTAACCTCCTGTCATAAGTGCAATTTCAGTTGTAATCATAGGAATTCATTATTAATTAATTATTTAAACCTATGCCTTTATAGGTGTTAATTCCCATTTAACCAATTACATTTATGATGGGCTATATGTCTTAATTCGTATTATTCAAATTATGCCGATTCATTTTTTTCATATGATTGCATTCACGCCCAAATCATTTTTCTAAACTTATGACCCAATTTAAGTTCTTTAAACATAATTTGGTCATTGCCCTAAACCCATATTTATTTGATTCTATGTTAACATGAATCCACATAGTCATATACTTACTCCAATTATTCCCTGTATATAATTGGGACAAATTTACATGTGAACTTTTTAGCACTCCAACAAATCCAATATATGAATTTTTTCCCCATATGTTCAAATTAATATTGCAACATGTAAACATTCCAATATTTAACTGATTCAATATATGAATTATTCATATTAACAATTTGACGTTATATCATGCTAATCATTCCCCCAATTTAATAGATTCAACATATGAATTTCCTGATCTATTCATATTAATGTCTCAACTTGTTATAACAGCAATTTATAATTAAACTGGAAATTTCACAATTTATAAAAAGGGGAATGCTAAACGATAGTCATAACATTATCTAAAGACTATAGTTTAAACCCACTCACCTTTCATGCTTTTCTCAAATTTTGGATCCAATCCATTCTATCATCTATGGTTTCCCTTTTTCAATTTAATTTGATTCACAACCTAACGACTATAGATCTATTATTTCATGAAAATAAAAGGGAAAGAGAAGTAATTTAAATAGATTAGTTCTTTGAAGTTTACCTTTCTTTCATGATTCAATAATCTATTTATTAACGTTGATTCCTTCTTCAAAATCTGAATGCATAATTCTCCTAGGCTAACACTTTAATTTCAGAATAGATTTGAGAGGGGAGAGAGAGAGAGAGACAAAGGCATGGCAGAGCTCCAGCGTAGCCGCCGAATTATGGTGTTTACGGTCAGGTCTAGGGTCTTATTTATAGGAGCAGTGGAGGAACTAGGACCCTTAGATCAAAATTTAAAATATCAGAACCGAACACGTTAGAAGAACTTTCTGGATCCTCGGTCGGTCGACCGCTAGGTCGATACCCCTGTTGGTGGGTCGACCCCGTGTTGGTGGGTGGACCCCTCAGACGACCCCCAACGGTCCATTTTCCCTCTGAACTTTCCCCTCCTGCCATTTTGATTTTTGAACTGATTTTCGAATTATGCTGGATATATTTATTTAATATATATACATATAAGCTCCTTATATGTATAGAAATTTCTAATGCTCATAACTTCTTCGTACAATGTCCTTTTTACGCAAACTAGGCGTCGATCTTGACCAGAATTTCGAGACGAACGCAATAGCGCAATCCGTTTTACTTATTCCTGAATATCTAATTAAGTTATCCTTATTTTATTATCTTAAAAATTATGGGGTGTTACAACAGTCGTTTCCACCGAAATTTCATGATCAAGTCAAATCTAATGTTGAATTTGCGTTAACCCAATATGTTGGTATGTATGTATATGCAAGGCAGGTATGTTAAGTAGTTAGGAGTAAGGAGATTGAGAATGAATGCCTACAAAGGAGCCGGGATTCTAATAGGAAGGCCTTTGATTTGCTGAAGGAGAAAATGAAGGAGTGTGAGTCACAAGTGGATGCTTTTAAAGAAAAGTTCAAAGAAATTTTGAGAAGTTTAGTGGCTCGATTTAATTTAGCGAGTCAGGAGTGTGCGTCTTTGAGAACTGAAAATGAGACCTTAAAGAATGACAAAGGTCGATTGGATTGGGAGGTACAATACCTCAAAGCTCATCTCGATTCATTCGAGTTAGCTAGAAGGCAGGCCGAAGATAATGCTGCCGCTGCGATTGAAAATGTTTGTAATGCCCATCTCCAACATGATATTCATTTCCATTCGATCAAAGTCGAATATATCTCTGAGAAAAGAGAAATAAGCATGAGACATGGTGAAAACATTCTACCATTTTTCACCCGTGTCCTTCACCATAGGAACCTTTCTTGGATGGGAAATGACCAACAAGTGTTAACTGATGCATGGGAAGTGTTTGTTATAGAAGAGGTCGAGGCTTTAAAAGGACAACCAATGGATGAAAAGGCTTTAATGACCCAATATTTTCATGGTGGTGAGTAGGAGGTGTTGGTAAAAGGGAAGTGAAAGTAAAAGGAATTAAGAGATGCCAAATGATACAAGGCTAAAAGGAAGTCGGCCCTTGAGGGGGAGACCGTTGCAAGTAAGACGAAAGCATCTCTCCCTTTCACTTTTAAAAAAGATGCGGTCAGTTCATCCTCTATTCGTCATCCTCCAAACCAGTCCTCTGGAGTAGAGGGGTAATATAGTCCAGAAGGTCCTATTATCCCTCTGTCTAGAAAAAGATTAGCTGCCCCTGCTCCTGAAATAAAGGCTTCGAACGATCGGTAGATTCTGCAACCGGAGGTAATTCACTCATTCCTTCGTAATATAATCGATCATTTGTTCCTTCGACCATAACTTTTGCTCTTCCTATCATAGGTACAACATTGGCTAAAGGAGTCACTGGAGCAGAGGCTAAAGTACCAAAGAAGTATCCCACTATTGGCCTTAACAAAAATGAGAAATCGACCGATGCTCCAAATAAGCCTAAGACACATGACATTCAGTTGGAGGATGATGATGTGGCCTTTGTATGTGAGGCCAAGTATCCTAACCTTCCATCTATTGCGAAGATGAAGGCTCGGGATGAGGAAGGAATCTCTTCCTTTAAGGCTGAACTGACCGATGCACCGCTAAACATTTCTCCTCTCCAATACATTCCATCAACTTTAGTTTCATCAGTCAAAGTGGCTCTTATTCCAGCCCCGACAAATCCGAGTAAGAGAAAGCATGACATAGCAATGTCTAGTCGCTCAATTTTTTTGACAGCACGCACCAAAAACCAAAGTATGGTTTGACTACCGAGGACTTGTTGGAGCTAATCAGAAAAATTGAAAGGGAGGAATTCGAGAAGTCTAGGTAAGCCTCCCAAGCTTATAAGTCCTTTGTTACATGTCTATTTTAGGTCCTTTGGGAGTTTTTTGCGAGTGCGGCCCTCGCGTATTTGTCCTTGTCAAGTCTTGTATTTTGCAGACGAAGTTCAATGATCTTATGAACAATGTTATTTCGTAAGCAAAGCTTATGTTTATGTCTAACAATGTTCAATTGTTTTCAAATACTTGCATTATTAATATGTCCAAGTACTTTTGAAAGTCCTAGGGGAGCAATATTATTGTCCCCGATTAATTCCAGAATTTGAGGATCATTTAAGTGAAACTCATATTCGGATCACTTATTTATCCCCATACCCCCAGTGTCGTGAGGGTTCGGTTCGGACGTCGAGTCTCCGCGTCAATTCCAAGATCGAGTCAACTAGTTCGGGGGCCGAATAATCATGGTTAGAAATACATAAGTCTGCGATACGTAAGTCTTTTATACCCTCCCTCTAGTCATCAAGGATTAGAGTTCCAGGGATCGAGCAGTCTTTTGTCGGGGTGCACCTTTAACACTCATCCGTAATTTTATACTCCATCTCAAGTTGTGAGAATCGAAGTTGTTTTAAATAGGAAGTCATGTTGTTTACATCGGTGTCATCCACGCTTTTGGCCTACAAAGTGTTGTCCAAAGGTTCAAGCGTCATAATCAAGCTCGAAGTTATTCGTCCTATATTTCCATTTGGTCCTGAAAGAGGTCGACTCGTGGTGACATGAGCCAGCAGGTTGGGTAGTAAGCTTTTGGCATAATGTTAGTCGAATCACAACATACAATCATTACAGTAATGATATAGAGTAGGGAAGGTGAAACACCCAACCTCCATTAAGGTCGCTCACTGTTGAATGGTGCTTCAAAGTTGTCCCACATCGGGAAATACTAAACTAAGATCCTGGATATAAATTAAGTTGTTCCCCATCACATTGCCTATTGGTTTTGTGATAATAAGGGGATTAATAAAACTCTAACATGGTATCAGAGCTCAGGATTTCAGTAAGAGTTGAAGAGAAAGTGCTTCAACAATTCAAGGTGATGAGAAAGTGCATCACAAAATCGAAGAGAAAGTGCTTCGATATCAACAACTTTGAAGCAAGGGGGTGTGTTGAATGGTGCTTCAAAGTTGTCCCACATCGAGAAATACTGAACTAAGATCCTGGATTTAAAACTAAGATGTTCCCATCACATTGCCAATTGGTTTTGTGATAATAAGGGGATTAATAAATTCTAACACTCACAAATGGAATGCCTTAACTTCGGTGGAGCATTTTAGGTAAAAGATGCAGATAAATTACAAGACAGACAAATAAAGCATTGAAAAATAAAGTCATTTTATAAACAATGTGGTTCAGTCAAGCTTTTACAATAGTTGTCTTAATCATACTTAAAAGTAATACATAGAACTTCTGTCTTGATTTAAAAACTTCCAAATATAAAAGAAGCACAAAAATAACAATGATATTCCCCAATAAAGCGTGAACTAGCCATAGCAGTGGAAGAGAGAGTCCAAAGCAATACATCGACTATCTTCGAGCTTGGAAAGAAAACTGAGCTAAATGGTTACATTTCCTCCCTGTGAACCTTGGGGGGAGGGGAGGGGAACGGTAGAAAAGAGGTGAAATAAAACTAGGTCAGACATAAGTCTGGTAAGTCCAGTGACTTTCAGCATATAAACAAGAAAAAGCATCATGACATGAATAAACTGAATATATGACAATACCGTGAGAACAAAGATAACAAGATAACATACGATTATTATAGATATGATAAGGCAAGATAAACTGAATGCGCTTCTACTCTTTCTCTGCTTCGCTATTACCTTGTTATTCTGATTTCTATATCTCTGCGTCACCTAACTAGTGTCCCAACTAGTAATCTGTATAAAATGATAATATCATAACGTGATCCCAATCCCCACAATTGTGGTAGTCTTCAGGTGTACATCTATTATGAGGATTCCACCTCAATCTGCCTAATTGCCTTGGATGTGTTAGATGTACCCTTACTGCCCTATCGATTGGCTCCCTACTTGTATTAATTTATCTTGTGTCTGTGTCAATCGACCCTCTCTTGCGTGTAGATACCCTATGCTGGTCCCACCATAAGGTGTATCAGTCCCTATGACAGCAACCCGACACGATTCAAGATGCACAGTGCATAACTACGGGTACCCAATGCCTGCTTTTTCCCATTCCGCAGTACGTGCATGCCCGTAAACCGTCGGAACCTACACCGACGTACCCCCACAGCTATTTTGACCACTTATAATCAACCCAGTAATCGTGTCCCACCCAGCCAAGTTCAGGGTACCATGATACATCTATGTGGGTTACTGCTGAAATGGGTCCCCGTTACTAGGGTTTCCTACTGGTTAAGTTTGTGGGCCCATATTTACTAATATTACCCACCAACCCGATATGTACTTAACCCTCCCACTGGTTCAAGCATGTTTATTTAATGGTTAAGTTTTGTGGGTCTATATTTACTAATATTTCCCGCCAACCCGATATGTACTTAACCCTCCTATTGATTCAAGCATGTTTATTTAATGGTTAAGTTTTGTGGGCCTATATTTACTAATATTACCCAAAAACCCGATATGTACTTAACCCTCCCGCACATTATGTCATATTGGTTAAGTGTTGTCCATTCATGTTAACTTAACCCACCCATTCATCATGTCATGTTGGTTAGGTGTTTCTTATTAACTTAACCCTCCTCACTTATCATGTTGGATTGGTTAAGTGTTTCCAATTAACTTAACCCCGTTCGTCCATCAAGTTATATTGGTCAAGTGTTTCTTGTTAATTTAACCCCACATGTTCATCATGTTATATTGGTTAAGTGTCATCAATCAATTCAAGTTACTTAACCTACCTACTTGTCATGTTACTTTGGCTAAGTGTTGCCTTCTTGTGTCAACTTAACCCTACCACAAATCAAGTCATATTGGTTAAGTGTTGCCCTCTTGTTTTAAATTAACCACAAATCAAGTCATATTGGTTAAGTGTCACCCTCTTGTTTTAACTTAACCTTACCACAAATCAAGTTAAATTGGTTAAGTGTTTCTTATTACTTAACCCTACCCATTCATCATGCTATACTGGTTAAGTGTTTCGTATTAACTTAACCCTAGTCATTCATCTTATTATATTGGTTAAGTGTTACTCATTAACTTAACCCTAGTCATTTATGTTATGTTGGTTAAGTGTTCCTATGAACTTAACCCTAGTCATTTATGTTATATTGGATAAGTGTTCCTATGAACTTAACCCTAGTCATTCATGTTATATTGGTTAAGTGTTCCTATGAAATTAACCCTTGTCACTCATGTTATATAGGTTAAAAGTTCCTATGAACTTAACCATAGTCATTAATGTTATATTGGTTAAGTGTTCCTATGAACTTAACCCTAGTCATTCATGTTATATTGGTTAAGTGTTCCTATGAACTTAACCCTAGTCATTCATGTTATATTGGTTAAGTGTTCCTATGAACTTAACCCTAGTCATTCATCTTGTTCATTAGTATTAATTGATTTATTAATGCACCAATCTCTCACATTAGATATGTGTTGTTGCGGTTACTAGATGTGTCGGGCGGTTCCGGGCAGTTTTACACCACAACTCAATCTAACCTCGCGTTTTTCTTGGGCATGATGCACTAACCTCTCACATTAGATTGGTGTCGTTGTGGTTACTGGATGTTCCAGGCGGTTCAGGGAAGTTTTACACCAAAACTCAATCTAACCTCGGGTTAGGCATGTTCATCATTAATTTACACATTTACCATATATACCCAAATCTAGATTTTACATGCTAATCCCAAATTCACCAAAATTAGTCATGTTCCAATTCCCAAGTTATGCCCAACAAATTCTAATTTCAAGTTATTAATCAAAATTGGATATACCCAATCTTCCCTAAATTTGCAATAATAGTCATGCCCAAAATCACTATGCATTATGTTTGGTGTCCCAAATCAATAGTTAAGCCCAAGCTGAATTTAATATTCCAATTTACATTTTATGCCCAAAACTAGTTTTTTCATGCCAAATTTCATAATTTGTCGTTCATGTCAATTCTAGGTTCAATATGTCAAATTACATATTCCATAATTCATGTCAAATTACTCGAAATTGCATCTTAACAGTCATGCCATAATATATGTTCCAAATTATGCCAAATAAATGCCAATTTTATGTTATACCCAATTACCCCCACGTATGTATTTCGAGATTCAACGCAAGATTCATGAAATAAGCGGAGAAACAATATGGAACATAAGAGGCATAAGAATAGGCATATGACGATAGGAAATATTGTTCCAATAAATTTGATATACCAAATTAACAAGTTTTGCACAGAATACATTGCAGGCATATAGATATGATATGAATATCATTATGAACCATCACAGACGTATAGGTTTGACAAGAGTTATATCATGAACTTAAACATGATTACAATTCCGATATACAACAAGGATAGAAATGATTGGACCATTTACATAGGCAATAATGATTCCCAAAGGCATATACAAGCATGGATTCAAATGAAAGGATTACTTACATCAGACATAAATCTAATGGATTAGATTTGAATAACATCGCAGGCATAAATCTAATAGATTAGATTTGATAAATCTAAAAGGATTATCTCATAATCAAGTATAGCTTAGATCTAGATTATTACATGCCAAGAATTTCAATTAAGAATTCACATCTGAAAGTAACTTGAACTTACAAAAAGAGAATGATTCTTGTATTTTTGGAATCTATTTTCTGAAACTGAAAAGCTATCCCTTGACGTAGATTATCAATTTTGGATTTGATTCTTAGAAAATAGTTGTTGAAGTCGTTGAATTAGCCTTTGAATCTCTACTTGAATTCTAAACTTGATTTCTTGAAGAACTAGAGCAGCATAAGGATGTCTTTAATTTATTTTGATATGAACTAGGGTAGAGTATAGCATAATGAAGTTGTGTAGAGAAAACTGTAGCCTTAGGGATGTTTATATAGCAAAGGGATCAACTAATCTGGTCAGAACGGGCGTCCAAATGAAGAAAAACGAACCAGTCCTCGGATCTGGAAATAGGGGGGAGGTCGACCCCCAGGTCGACCTAGACCCTAGGCGGGAAATTTCCTGCCCTGCCCGGGTGTGTGATTTGAATTTCGAACCTTTTTTCGAAACTTCTATGTGCCATAACATTCTCATACGAAGTCCGATTTACGAAAACTTGGACTCTATTCCAAGAAGAATTCCGAGACAAACGCAATGGTGTAACCCATTTCCCTTAATTCTTCTTTTAAAAATTAACTATACTTTAATTTGTTCTTTTAATATTCTCAGAAAATACGGGGTGTTACATTCTCCCCTCCTTAAAGGATTTCGTCCCCGAAATCTCTAAGTTAAGAAGAATGCATATCCTAACATCCAACATCCATCTACTCAACCATTCAATCACAGGCGTCCATTGTCCTTAAAAGATTTCTAATGCTTTCATGATCATAAGAATAGTGTGTGTACATGTCCTTATCTAATGCAAAATCAGGCGGTCTACGGATTCAATTGACCTCCTCAATGTGAATTATGTCAGTGCCATGAGTCCATCATGTATGCAATTATTCCTAATCATACTTTATAACTTCTACATGAGTGCACAATCACTCATATAAATGCAACATCCATATGATAACACATCAAGTTTTAGTTCATATATATAAAAATTCACTCAGGCATATGCAATATGAAAGTGACTGAGCTGATCTAGTGCCTAATGTGTGTATATGCATCCACGAGCAACCACTTGCAACCACCAATCATAACATGTTTCAAACACATGTTTACATCCATTGGCTTCTACCTAAGGATTGAGGATAGGATCGAGAGGATATACTTAAAACACTAGCATGCAAATAAATTTTACAGAAAAAGAGGAATCAAGGGTATACCCTCAAAAGGGTATGATGCGCGTATCTAGTCTTCAGTCTTCGAAGTTGCATCCTCTTGAGCTTCATTCCATATTGCTCTGACTGTCTTAACTTCATGATTTGCGTAGCTTCTTAATTTCTGTTTCCATAATATGCGTTGGAACTCATTTCACTGTCACCTCCCGTTCCACTTTTTTTTCCTTATAAAATACTTGGCACTACAACTTCTGCCGTGTCATGCTAACATTCCCATAACTATCTCTTGAAAATAAACAGATGCTAACCATGTTACCAAGTGAATATACAAAGATGATTAGATTATCTCCTCTAATTAGCTTATCCATCATGTCACAAATGTGAGGGTCTAAAGCTAAAGGTTGCTATGTACTTTTTACTTCTCTTAAGGTCAGTCTTACTTAGGGCACCTGCCACAACCATTTATTTCTCACGCAAACCATCCTAGTCGAACTTGATATCCCTCAAGTACAATCCCTAAAGGCCTAAACCAATATCATACAAGCACCCAAGGAATACCTCCTCCGAATTTAGACAATCTATGTGAGATGATACTAGCAAAACAACCAAACAATTGAGCACTTAACCGATTCTGGCTATCCTCACCAATCTTGCTCCAAAACTATCGTTGATCGCATAACTGGCTTTGCATTGTCAACTAGATATATGCGGAAGTCTATCTCGAGTTTTAGGGGGAAAACCCCTAACCTAATCAAAAACATCTACGTACTCATGGACTACTCTAACGAATCGTAAATCGTCGATAGATGCATCAAGTGATTCTAGGTAGCTAAGCCTAACTGATCCCTTAAGATCGCACGAAATCTCGAGTGTATTCCCGAAGCAAGTCAAAAGTCTAAATACCCTCCTTTCACAATTACTAGTTGACAAATCCATGCCTAGAATCAACCTATAGCCCATGAAACCTGAAAACATAAGCATTACAATTAAACTCAATATTCAATATAGCTATTCTCAAATCCTCACAAACCAAAGATAAATGAGCCAAACCACCAATTAGATTTGAGACAATAATGGGATCTTCTACTATACAAGCACTAAGGTGCAGAAACTCAACTATGGAAGCAGATATAAACGAATGTGAAGCACTAAAATCAAAAAGAGTACTAACAGGATGATCAAAAAGAAAAACTAGACTTTTTCAATAGAAACATTACTACCTCTCTCTCAGGTATGCTGGTGGTGAGAGCATGCACTTGCCCTCCTGAAAATCCTATTCTTTGTTCTTGCCCTTGTCCTTATATGACCCGTTATACCATAATAAAGACACTTCCTCTTGTTCTAGGATTTACTATTCTTTCCTCCCTTCTTGTCTGTGATTCTTCCACTTACACCCTTTCTTTTTGCCTCCTTTGTGAACCAAGTCCATATCCATGAGTTTCTCATCCTCGGGTTGTGCCCCTTATCCAAACTTCCTCATTCTCATCTTTGCCATCCTTGTGTATCTTGTTGACAAGTCTCGTGAAAGCTGCCTCCATCGCATGGAAACATTATAAAGCTTGAAAGAAAATTAGCCACAGGCGAAACTACTGTGGCTATAGATGGAAGTTGGGCGCTTATTTGCCCTTTAATAAGTATCGTAGTCTCATCAACCCTACGGAACCATGCCGCGATGAGGTTACCTCCAAGAAAGCCAGGACCCTCGGGAACTCAGGAAAGAAGGAAACAAGGATTCAAATAGAGGATCAAAAGATAGTGCATATGGCTTTGGGGAATATGCCTTTAAAACAAAACTTTTCTTTTGAAAATGCTTCTTTTAAAACCACTTTGAAAAATATATTTTTTTAAATCTTTTATCTGATCCGGTCATCTCTGATACCAAGTGAAACACCCCACCTCCGTTAAGGTCACTCACAAAGGGAATGCCATAACTTCGGTGGAGCATTTTAGGTAAAAGATGCAGATAAATTACAAGACAAACAAATAAAGCAACGGAAAATAAAGTCATTTTATAAACAATGTGGTTCGGTCAAGCTTTTACAATAGTTGTCTCAATCATATTTAAAGTAATACATAGAACTTCTATCTTGATTTAAAAACTTCCAAATATAAAAGAAGTATAAATATAACAATGATATTCCCCAATAAAGCATGAACCAGCCATAGCAGTGGAAGAGAGAGTCCAAAGCAATACATCGACTATCTTCGAGATTGGAAAGAAAACTGAGCAAAGTGGTAACATTTCCTCCCTGTGAACCTGGGGGGGGGGACAGAAGAAAAGAGGCGAAACATAACTAGGTCAGACATAAGTCTAGTAAGTCCATTGACTTTCAACATATAAACAGGAAAAAGCATCATGACATGAATAAACTGAATATAAGACAATACCGTGAGAACAAGGATAACAAGATAACATACAATTAGTATAGATATGATAAGGCAAGATAAACTGAATGCACTTCTACTCTTTCTCTGCTTCGCTATTACCTTGTTATTCTGATTACTATATCTCTGCACCACCTAACTAGTGTCCCAACTAGTAATCTGTATAAAAGGATAATGTGGTAACGTGATCCTAATCCTCGCAATTGTGGTAGCCTTCAGGTGTACATCTATGATGAGGATTCCACCTCAATCTGCCTAATTTCCATGAATGTGTTAGATGTACCCTTACTACCCTATTGATCGGCTCCCTAATTGTATTAATTTCGTTTGTGTCTGCGTCAATCGGCTCTCTCTTGTGTGTAGATACCCTGTGTTGGTCCCACCATAAGGTGTATCAGTCCCTATGGTAGCAACACGACACGATTCAATATGCACAGTGTATAACTACTGGAACCCAGTGCATTCTTTTTCCCACTCCGGAGTATGTGCACGCCCGTAAACCTTCGGAACCTACACTGACGTACCCCTGCCGCTGTTTTGACCGCTTATAATCAGCCCAGTAATCGTGCCCCACCCTGCCCATTTCAGGGTACCGTGATACATCTATGTGGGTTACTGCCAAAATATGTCCCCGTTACTAGGATTTCCTACTGGTTAAGTTTGTGGGCTTATATTTACTAATATTACCCACCAACCCGATATGTACTTAACCCTCCCACTGGTTCAAGCATGTTTATTTAATGGTTAAGTTTTATGGGCCTATATTTACTAATATTACCCACCAACCCAATACGTACTTAACCCTCCTACTGATTCAAGCATGTTTATTTAATGGTTAAGTTTTGTGGGCTTATATTTACTAATATTACCCACCAACCCGATATGTACTTAACCCTCCCGCACATTATGTCATATTGGTTAAGTGTTGTCCATTCATGTTAACTTAACCCACCCATTCATCATGTCTTGTTGGTTAACTGTTTCTTATTAACTTAACCCTCCTCACTTATCATGTTGGATTGGTTAAGTGTTTCCTATTAGCTTAACCCCGTTCATCCATCAAGTTATATTGGTCAAGTGTTTCTTATTAACTTAACCCCACGTCTTCATCATGTTGTATTGGTTAAGTGTCATCAGTCAATTCAAGTTACTTAACCCACCTACTTGTCATGTTACTTTGGTTAAGTGTTGCCTTCTTGTGTCAGCTTAACCCTACCACAAATCAAGTTCTATTGGTCAAGTGTTGCCCTCTTGTTTTAACTTAACCTTACCACAAATCAAGTCATATTGGTTTAGTGTTGCCCTCTTGTTTTAACTTAACCTTACCACAAATCAAGTTATATTGGTTAAGTGTTTCTTATTACTTAACCCTACCCATTCATCATGCTATACTGGTTAACTGTTTCCTATTAACTTAACCCTAGTCATTCATCTTGTTATATTGGTTAAGTGTTTCTCATTAACTTAACCCAAGTCATTCATGTTATATTGGTTAAGTGTTCCTATGAACTTAACCCTAGTCATTCATGTTATATTCACATTACATTGGTTAGGTATTCCTTTGAACTTAACCCTAGTCATTCATGTTATATTGGTTAAGTGTTCCTATGAACTTAACCCTAGTCATTCATATTGTTCGTTAGAATTAATTGATTTATTAATGCACAAACCTCTCACATTAAATATGTGTTATTGCGGTTACTGGATGTGTCGGGCAGTTTCGGGCAGTTTTACACCACAAGTCAATCTAACCTCAGGTTTTTCTTGGGCATGATGCACTAACCTCCCACATTAGATAGGTGTTGTTGTGGTTGCTGGATGTGCCGGCTGTTCTGGGAAGTTTTACACCACAACTCAATCTAACCTCGGTTTAGGCATGTTCATCTTTAATTTACACATTTACCATATATACCCAAATCTAGATTTTACATGCTAATTACCAAATTCACCAAAACTAGTCATGTTCCAATTCCCAAGTTATGCCCAACAAATTCCAATTTCAAGTTATTAATCAAAATTGGCTATACCCAATCTTCCTTAAATTTGCAATAATAGTCATGCCTAAAATCACTATGCATTATGTTTAGTGTCCCAAATCAATAGTTAAGCCCAGGCTAAATTTAATATTCCAATTTACAGTTTATGCCCAAAACTATGTTTTTCATGCCAAATTTCATACTTTGTCGTTCATGCCAATTCTAGGTTCAATAAGTCAAATTACATATTCCATAATTCATGTCAAATTACTCAAAATTGCATCTTAACAGTCACGCCATAATACATGTTCCAAATTATGCCAAATAAATGTCAATTTCATGTTATACCCAATTACCCCCGTGAACGTATTTCGAGATTCAACGCAAGATTCATGAAATAAGCGGAGAAACAATATGAAACTTAAGAGGCATAAGAATAGGCATATGACGATAAGAACTATTGGTCCAATAAATTTGATATACCAAATTGACAAGTTTTGCATATAATACATTGCAGGCATATAGATATGATATGAATATCATTATGAACCATCACAGACGTATAGGTTTGACAAGAGTTATATCATGAACTTAAACATGATTACAATTCCGATATACAACAAGGATAGATATGATTGGACCATTTACATAGGCAATAATGATTCCCAAAGGCATATACAAGCACAGATTCAAATGAAAGGATTACTTACATCAGACATAAATCTAATGGATTAGATTTGAATAACATCGCAGGCATAAATCTAATAGATTAGATTTGATAAATCTAAAAGGATTATCTCATAATCAAGTATAGCTTAGATCTAGATTATTACATGCCAAGAATTTCAATTAAGAATTCACATCTGAAAGTAACTTGAACTTACAAAAAGTGAATGATTCTTGTATTTTTGGAATCTATTTTCTGAAACTGAAAAGCTATCCCTTGACGTAGATTATCAATTTTGGATTTGATTCTTAGAAAATAGTTGTTGAAGTCGTTGAATTAGCCTTTGAATCTCTACTTGAATTCTAAACTTGATTTCTTGAAGAACTAGAGCAGCATAAGGACGTATTTAATTTATTTTGATATGAATTAGGGTAGAGTATAGGCGTAATGAAGTTGTGTAGAGAAAACTGTAGCCTTAGGGGTGTTTATATAGCATAGGGATCAACGAATCTGGTCAGAACGGGCGTCCAAATGCAGAAAAACGAACCAGTCCTCAGATCTGGAAATAGAGGGGAGGTCGACCCCCTGGTCGACCCCTAGGTCGACCCCCCTGGTCGACCTGGGTCCTGGGCGGGAAATTTCCCGCCCAGCCCGGGTGTGTGATTTGAATTTCGAACCTTTTTTTTCCTGAAACTTCTAAGTGCCATAACTTTCTCTTACGAAGTCTAATTTACGAAAACTTGGACTCTATTCCAAGAAGAATTCCAAGTGGAACACAATGGCATAACCCATTTCCCTTAATTCTTCTTTTAAAAATTAAGTATACTTTATTTGTTCTTTTAATATTCTTAGAAAATATGGGGTGTTACAGAAGGAGATTTTATTCATAAACTACCATGGGTGATAAGACACACCTTCTTACAAAACTAAAATAGATAAATAATAAGAAAACAAGAGACCTAAGAAAGATAATGTCATAAATGCTCAACATTCCATGCTCTCTAAAAAGGTTCGCCATCAACAGTCGCTAGCCTGAAGGTTCCATTATCAATCTTTTGTTGGTTGACATAGGGACCTTCTTACTTGGGGCCCATATGTATGGGAGTCGGGAAGTCCCATTTTAGAACAAGATCCCCAACAACGAAGGTCCTGGATATGACCCTCTCGTTGTAATGTCGAGCGACCGTATGTCGATGGGCTTCGGCATGGAGGTTTAGTTCTTTACTTTTTTCATCAATCATGTCTTATGATTCTAAGGGAAGGGCTTTGTTTGATAGTAGGTCATAGTATGTGGTCCTATGAGAAGGAACTTCAAGTTCTATAGGAATGACTACTCTAAGCCATAGGACAAGGAAAAAGGAGTATGGCCCTAGCAGTTTTATGAGTGGTTCGAGAGGCCCATAAGGCTAAGGGCAATTCATCGAACCACTTTCCTTTGTCTCGTTCCAGGCGCTTCTTCAGGATAGACTTGATAATTTTGTTGATGGCTTCAAATTTTCCATTGGATTGCGGATGCTCAACCGTCGTGTGCTTTTTCTCGATATGATACCTTTCACAGAATTCACTAAATTCTGAGCTTTCGAACTGTGTCCCATTATCAGTTATGATAGTCTAAGGGGACCAAACTGACATATAATATTCCTGATAATAAATTTAATGACTCGCTTTGTTGTGATCATGGCCAACTGTTAGGCTTCCGGCCACTTTGTAAAGTAGTATGCAGCCATAATCGCATATTTTGTTCCCTTTTTGATATTGGCAAACTTCCAATGATATTTATTCCCCAAACGGAGAACAGCCAAGGGATGACCATCCGAGTGAGCTCTGTTGGTGGGGCTCATGGAATTTGCGCAAACTTCTGGTATTTATCACATCATCTAGAATAATTGGATGCATCCTTGCTAACGGTCGGCCAGAAGTACCCATACCGTAGCACTTTCTTAGCTAGATTTGTCCTGCAGTATGACCTCCACACTCTCCTTCATGAACTTCTTTCAGTATTCTCTTGACATCATCGTTAGCCGCATATCGAAGCATTGGAATGTAGAAACCCTTCCTATAAACTGGTCTAGAGACATATCTAAAAGCTTGTCATAAGAGGGCTCGTCTTTCATTCCACTTGGGGAGAGTTCCGTATAGGAGAAAATTCTTGATGGGAGTCATCCAGGATTCTTTTCAGGCTCACCTTCTAACCGATCGACCTCCATATAGTCTATACTCGGAATGGTCTAAGTCTCCATAGGGACTAGTTTTGCTTCACTCGGGTTGTAGAACTGCTGAGTTTTGCCCATCTGTCTGCCTTCAGGTTATCCTTTCTAGGAATGTGGGAGTTTCTATACTGATCAAAGCCATTCAACAATTCTTTGACCTGCTTAAGATAGGCGGTAAGTGGAACTCCTTTGGTCTGATATTCTTTCCAAACCTGAAATACAATAAGTTGAGAATCACAGAAAATATTAAGCGATGCAATTCTTAAGTCCCTCGCGAGGTTGAGCTCGACAATCAAGGGTTCGTACTCGGAGCCACTGTTTGTAGCCAAGAAATTTAATATCAGGGCATAATAGATCGACTTCCCTTCAGGAGATAATAATACCATGCTGGCGCCGAAACGTCGATCGTTACGGGACCCTTCTATATACAACTTCGAGGTGTCTGATCCTATCGGTACCAGGAGGCTTGGTACTATCCGCCAAGCCGTCGTCTTCCGAGTGGTGAACTCGGCAATGAAATCAGCCAGTGCTTGTCCCCGAATGGAATTCAACAGGGAAGAAATCAGGTCTAATTGACTCAGCTCGATATTCCATTTGAGAAGCCTTCCGCTTGCTTCAGGTCGTTGCAAGACTTATCGTAGTGGTTGGTTGGTGAACACCTTGATAGGATGATCCTGGAAGTAATGTCGAAGCTTTCGTGATGCAATCAACAAGCTTACATGATAAACTGGTCATTATACCCGATCCTCTTTGCGGATTAGGATCGAGTTAATTGCATGTGTGGATACCTCTAGGTACACAAATATATCTTCATGGTCGATCTATTTGGACAGGATTTGAGGTTTTTTAGTGATCAAGTAAATTCTAAAAGTCTACGACACAGTCGGGCGTCCAAGTGATGTTTCGTTTCTCCCTTTTCATCAATTCAAAGAAGGGCAAGCATTTGTTGGTCGCTTTAGATATGAATCAACTCATTGCTGCGACCATGCCTGCCAAACTTTGCACATCCTTGATCCTTCTTGGTTCCTGGATTCCCTTGATTGCTACAATCTAGTCGGGATTGATTTCGATCCCACAAGAGCTAACTATGAACCTAAGAACTTTTCGGATGCTACTCTAAAAGAAAACTTCAAGGGATTAAGCTTCATTCCAAATCTTCGGAGGATGCTGAACATCTTTGACAAGTCTCTAACGTGATCGGATGATTGCCTTGACTTCACCAAAATATCATCTACATAAACCTCCTTCGTTCTTTGTAACACCCCGCATTTTTAATGCAATTAAAAATGTGGAAATATGTATAAATATTATATGCATAGATATATTTAAGAGAAAAATTAAATAATGACAATGAAATTGCATGTAATAAGTTCATGCAGTGAAATGAAGGAAAAAGATTAATAAAAGAAATTACATGCTATACATGAAATGCATGCGAACAATTAAATAGAAATAAAAAGGAAAATTTGAAGAGCTTCAGGAATTTGGTCACAAAATTAGCATCATTGCATTCTTGGCGATTTTCTAGTCAATTTAGACCTACGATTTGCAGAAAACTGATTTAGGATGAAAAAGATATCTTTAAATTAAATATTGAAACAAAACATGAAAAAGAGGAATGAGAAAAGAATAATGGTTACCATTATCATAAGTCTTGTTAACAAAAGACTAAGTAGCCCAGTTGGTCAGAGCATGTGACTTGCATACAAGAAGTATAGAGCTTGATCCCCACCAGCGCCAAATTTTTGTTTTAGGGGAATGACTAAGAAGTGGCTTAGTGTGAACGCGGTTTAACTAAAAAGGAAGTTTAGCTAAGAAGCGATTTAGTGTGAAAAGGGTTAAGATAATGGGAAGAATGGAAATAAATAAATAAATTGATTGAGGAAGATAATTTCCAAATAAAGTAGACAATTGTTCGCATATAAAAGATTAGTATACGCGTAAGAGATGAATGCGAATGAACATAATTCAAATTAGAGGTTGCGCGTGAACATAGAAATAAACAAAGAAGGAACATTTGAAATTTGATTATACGTAGATATATAAATCAAATTTCAAAATAAAAAAAAGAGAAAAAATATAGAATAAACCTCCAGGCGCATGGTCTAAGGGTGCAGCGCACTTGAGCTATGCTGACGTATTCTTGAAGATTCTTTTTTTTATGAGGTGGTTGGACCAGATGAATTTAGATTAAATCTAAAGGTTCTAACTCATCCGGTACACTTATAAATAAGCCCCTAGACCTAACCCTAACCCTCATACTTTCTAAGACGACGTTAGAACTCTGCATTTTTCCCTCCTTCTTCTTCCTCAAGCAATTCTATGCAAAAATAAACAATGGCTCTTAGCCTATTCTTCTCCTTCCTCACCAAACCTTTTCTTAAAACAAAAGTTAGATGAAATCAAAGATCAACAAATCAAAGTAGGATTGTACAAAGATCCGATCTACAAAAACAATGCCAAGACAAGTTAGGTTCTAAATTCATAATGTGAGTGGGTTTAAATTATATTTGTTGAATAATAGTATGCATATCATTTAGAAATTCCCCAAATTAAAATGTTTAATCCAATTAAAATATTACATCTTTTATTTTATGCATATTTTGTTCTTCTTCCCCTTTCCTTTTTATTTTTAAGACTAGGCTACCATTGAGCCTAGTCCAAATCTCACTGAAAAGCATGCGTAAGAAAAAAATTGAAATAGTGGAAAAGATGTTTGGGAATTTTGGAATAATATATGATTGGGGAATTGTGGTACAACTTATAATTTGAAATTGGAAATTTTGGATAATGGGCACATGAATACAGATATCATTCTAGAACATTAAAGAAAATGTGTGCAATTCAAATTAGAACAATTAGATATGCTTGGGTAATGAAGAAAGGGGAACAATTCATATTTTGGATTGGTTGGAGCGCTAAAAAGTTTACATGTAAATTTGTTCCAATTATATATAGGGAATAATTGGAGTACATGATTATATGCATTCATGTTAACATAGAATTGAATAAATAAATATGGGTTGGAGGCATCGACCAAATTATGTTAAAAAGATCTTAAATTGGATCGTAAGTATGGAAAAATGATTAGGGTACAAATGGGAACATATGTAAAATATGAATTGACATAATTGGAATAATACGAGTTTTGACATATAATCCAACATGAATGTAATTGGGCAAATAACACCTAAAAAGACATAGGTTTAAATAATTGATTAATAATGAATGACAAGGATTACGATTAGAAATTGTAATTTCACTTATGACACGAGGTTAGGTTGCATTAGTGGTGGAAGTCTGCCTGGACTCGACCGCCATATCAAGCAGCCACTAATGTTTAACCTAATGTGAGAGGTCTAAGTGCGCAAATATGACACGGGCCATGACACGAGGTTAGGCCAGACTTGTGGAAGAAGTCTGCCCGGACCCGACCGACATACCCATCATCCACAAGTTGTAGGTCTAATGTGGAAGGTTTAGCCCATTATAAATTATAATTAAAACATATAATGGTGCTAAGACACGAGGTTAAGTCAACTTGTGGAAGAAGTCTGCCCGGAAGCGCCTAACAAATCCGGCATCCACAATTGTAGGCTTAATGTGAGAGGTCTAGTGCATATATATATATATATATGTATGTATGTATGTATGTATGTATATGGAAGAATTGGTAAATTATGTTAAGTGTAATTAACAGAAATAAGCGGGAAATGATAAAAGAATGTTAATGGAAAATGTTATAATAGGTAGGCTTGTCCTAGGGACAAGCAAGAATTATAACATAGATTATAATGAACGATAGGGGAAGATGAAATAACTTATGTAATAAGGTAAGTTATACTTAATTGTAAATTAAGTAACTGTAAGGGCAAGGATAAATCTACAAACGAAGATAACATAAGTTATATGAATGGAAGGAGATTAAGACATAGCAGAGATTGGTTGAGTTGAGTAATTCTCTGAATGTCAATCTGATGTTGATTTCGGTCTTCGGGGTTGATACTTAGGGATTTATTCTTTTAACCAATGTATATGTGAATTAAGATGTACTTAATTATAAATTAAGTAGAACATGTTATTATAACCATAAGAGGATAATTATTGGATTACGAGAATAATATGTTGTAGGCTTATTAAAGAACTTAAATGGATTAAGTTATAAATTAAATTAATAAGCGAGGGTAACTTGGTGAACCTGGAAGGAGGTCAATGTGAATGAGAATAACCAAGTTAAGTAAGAAAACCGACGAGGTGGCACAAGCACGTAACTAATGATTAGACTTAGGGTCTAATGACATATAAAACTAAGGCGCTTGAAGCAGTCCGTACGTTATACTATGAATAGTCCAACGAGGTAGATCATCATGGTGTCATAAGGCACTAAGGAAGCGCACGTTCATTATTCTGGTGGCTCCAACGGATTGGAAGGGGACACCGGCGGCTCCCTGAGATGTTAAAGCTGCTCCTGGTAGTCCCCTGTGGTGGTTAAGCTTCGGGTTAGGATTATAGAGGTTGGGTTTGCGCGGAACTACCAGGTAGGTGGGCTTTGACTGCACAAGTAGGGGCAATCAGAATGCTACACGCAGTGGCATTAAGGGTGGCTCGGCGATAGCCTTAAGCGGAGGGTCAAGACCAAATGATAGCTAGATCATCGGATGCTTGTCATCAACAGCCTACGGAATGCGAAAAGACAAGACCTAACCCCCAAGAGGTCGTTAACCTTCGCTATCAAGGGACGGATGCGGGGAGACCCCATATGGATGTTTAGATTATTTGCTTGTTAGGGGTGGTCGCTTAGCTCGTGTGGTCTTTACTAGTTGAGGTAGGGTCTGAGGTGGGGCCATAGCCACCATAGAAAAACCAGACCCGAGGGATATCTGTACATTGGACACTCTTAGAGGCAGGCCCGTATAGATATAGAAAAGCTCCCGACTGAGTTCCGTGTTTCTGGTGTAGCCTTGCCTCAGAATTCAGGTGCACAATAGAGGTTATATGCGGTAGAAACATCGAGTACGATTGAAGATACATATGGGGGAAAAGTCTAGATATAACCATGTATGCTCTGGGTGGTGTATCGTAGACTAGAGGGCATTATTCGATGATGGCAGTCATTACGCTTACGTAATATAGTTATAGTAGTTCCATGCAGACGTAGCGTCATTATATGCAGAGATCCGTACGTCACTCAGATGTAGGATGAGGGACTTCCTATATTCCTACGGTGATATGGTGGAGACCGTGCAAGTGGGGTACCATGGGGTGTACCTCAGTTTGGGGGTAGCTACATATACATTATATTAGGTTAATCTACTATGGAGTAGATGGGTGCGATGTGTGTGTGTGTGTAAGCCTTGAGTGCTAGTAACACAGATAACCTAATAAATAAGAAAGGTAATTGAACATTATATGTAGGATTATCCAGAAGTGTAATTTAAATTCATTCACACAGAACTTATGTTCTGACCCCTCCTCCTCATAACATTGGTAGGTTAGGTTCATGAAAGAGACTGTATAGCTTTGGATACTGGTTTAGTAGTAGTGTTATTAAGGTAAAGCTATGATTTAATTATATTATATTTTGTTCCTTCAACTATGAGGTGTTTTCCGAACTCTGACATGTTTTATGTCTCTGTCTGTTCACCAAGATACCAGAGCAAACCAACTCGAATTTCGATGGATTGGGTTTTTGACAAAAAATCAGTCCGTCGGAACGCGAGTTGTTACATCTGGTATCAGAGCTTCGGTTTACGATTCCTATATAGATAATGAGTGAGCATATTTGTATTTTCAAAAATATAAATATATTATATATATAAACCTAGATCCATAGAGAAGCCCACTAAATAGAAAGAGTAAAATGTGGAAAGAAATGGGATATTTGTTTTGTACACTAAATAAATGAATATAGAAATTTTGAGACCCTTAGGTGGTTTGGTTGGAAAGTGTACAATATGTTTGGTATTAGAGAAAGATGTATCCCATTATAGAAACTGAAATGTAAGTATTTCAGATAGTGGGTTTAGAAGTGAAACCTTATAAATTAGAAAAGGGTTAAAAAGTGGAAAATGGATTAGGAATATATATGGTTGATAGAATTGACCTTGTGGGAAGTGTCTAGGAAAGTCTAGTTGAGTTGGAGACGCACTTTGAGTCTAACCCAATGATTAACTTTTAATAACTTGAAATTGTAAAAGTTTTGGCGAAAGAGTTGTGGTGTTTTCAAGTTTTAATCTTAAAAGTATTTTTGATATTTGAAAAATGCATATTGGGTTTTAAAGTAAAGTGGGGTATACTTGTAAAATAATTATTTCTTGTTTTAAAAGAATTCTCCCATGCAAAAGTGTACATTATAGAGCATGCATAGCTCACTAATTTTCCTATTATAATATATGAAAAGATTAAAAAATAAACCATACAAAATGTTGCATTTTGTAAAAGAAAGTTTTGAAATCTCTATACGGTTGACAATAAATTTTGATTATTGTTTTAAAAAGAAATTTTGTTGGGTGGACAAAATAAGTTGTAGAGAGTAAGAATAGAGTAGATTTTCGCACCTTGTAGAAAGAAGCCAAAATTAACATTGTAGGTATAAACAATGTAACCCTATAGTTGTCCTCGTCTACTCCAGTTTGTGATTTGAAAAAAAAATGTTTTGCATTTTTTTTGTGACATGTTTTTATGGTTTGGCAAGAGTGAGTTTTGGTAAAGAAAATAAAGTTTTCACCACTTTAAATTTTTGGAAGGAAAATGTAATGAAAAGGAAAAGAGGCCAAACCATGTTTTGAAAAAAATGGAGTAGGTAAGGATTAGTGTCTAGAAAGGAAGAGAAGAAGTTTGAGGTTATGAAGTAAATAGCAAGGACTATCTTAGAATAATAAAAATAAATTCCCGTAGAATGCATAAGCATTGTAAAGCCTAGGATTGTTGCTTGAAAAAATTAGGCTAGTAATACAAAGCAAGGACTAGTAGTGAATACTAGATAGTGGAAGGGCAAGTAAGTGTTGAGAGTTTGTGGTTGGACTATTCTACAGTGAAATAGTCTTATAATTCTTGACCCTTAGTATTAGCTGTGTAAGATGTTGAAAGATGGAAAGACTTAATTGAAAAATAAGCTAAGAAAGAAAATAGCCTAACTAAGAAGAAAACAACAAATCAAGTGAAGCAACAAAACATGACAGGAAAGGAAAATGAAATTTTTAGGAAAAGATGTATAAAAATTAAAATTTTCCAAGATAAGTTGAAAAAGAAAAGAGATTTTTCTTATGTGGGTTGTGCTTGGATAGGAAAATAGGAAATCTTTATATAGTAGTTACACAAAATCCAAGTACAATTAGAAAAGGTACATAAAGGAAAAATCGAAGATGTGAATTTTTCTGTTTTATATCTTTTCGTAACATAAGAAATCAAATTTAGAAAATTATACTTTTCTAAATTTCGAAATTTAATGATGGTTGATGAGATTTTGGATGCAACAATTGGATGTACTATGCTCTTATTCTGTAAGAGTGTAGGAAATTTTGGGTGAAAAATGTTTTGATTTTTCAAAAAAAAAAAATATTGCATTCATATAGAACTGCAAGTATGTTTAGGATGTGAGCATCATGTTTTAAAAACAGTTCTTGAAATTTTGCATACATCTAGGTGGTACCAATTAGGCATACATACATTACTACGATGTATTTCACTTTGCACATGTGCACAATGTTTGCAAAAATTGAATGCACACATGATGGATATATATTATGTGAGGGATTAACTATTTAACCCTTATCATATTTCAAGGACGAAATTTCTTAAGGGTGGGAGAATGTAACACCCTGCATTTTTAATGCAATTAAAAATGTGGAAATATGTATAAATATTATATGCATAGATATATTTAAGAAAAAAATTAAGTAATGACAATAAAATTGCATGTAATAAGTTCGTGCAGTGAAATGAAGGAAAAGAAATTACATGCAATACATGAAATGCATGCGAACAATTAAATAGATACAAAAAGGAAAATTTGAAGAGCTTCAGGAATTTAGTCACGAAATTAGCATCATTGCATTAGTTGCGATTTTCTAGTCAATTTAAACCTATGGTTTGTAGAAAACAGATTTAGGATGAAAAAGATATCTTTAAATTAAATATTGCAACAAAACATGAAAAAGAGGAATGAGAAAAGAATAATGGCTACCATTGTTCTAAGTCATGTTAACAAAAAACTAAGTAGTCCTGTAACGACCAGTATTCTACACATCATAGGATTGTAGAATATTTATTTCTTTCCCATATGAAGTCGTATGGTCATGTAACTTTAGGAAACATCTATTAAAGTCATTTCCCATGTTCATGATTTTTGTCGATTTTTAAATGACCATTTTGCCCCTAGTTGGTACTGTTTTGGCCATAACTTTTGATTGGAAAGGAAATTTGACCTGAAACCACTTCCATTTGATTCGTTTGATAGTTTCTCTTTTCGTAGAGTGGTCATAATGGCCAAACGGACTTACTGTTTGGGAGATATGGCTGAAACAAGGTTTGGAGAGTGAAAAACTGCTTAACCGGGCCAAATCGGGTGATTAGTGAGTAGGCCCATAACCCATTTCGGGATTAGGGTTATGGGAGGGCTGAAATGAGATGGAGAATCATTCCATTTCAGTTTTCTAGCCTCCACTTATCACCAAGGATCCCTAAAAATGGTCTCCAACCTCTAAATCACCTCCAAATCATCTTTTGGTTAAGGATTTGGCTTAGCAACCCCTAATCAAGGAAGATCTTCACCAAAGCAACAAAGGAGCTGCTGTTTGGCATTGAGATTCACATCAAATCAGAGAATTATTTCAGATCTTAGTTTATTTTGTGGCTAAGGTGAGTGATTTGCATAGTTTTGCACTAATTATGGCTAATTAGGGTTGATTAGTGTTAATTAGCGAATTTAAACATGATAAAATTCTGGAAAAATGTTTATGAAATTCGAAATGATATTTTAGACCTCTGTTAGAAATTGGGTTCCATTTGGTTAAGTTTTGCTAATCATATCATTGGTTTCACCTAAACATGCTTAGGGGGAAATATGGGGTTTTGGGTATGATTGATCCATTTTGACCTACCATGTTGATGTTTTGATGTTTGTGGTTGATTATGCATGTGGCTATGACTGTATGAAATGCTATATGACTGTTTAGAATAGTTGGAATGGTCGAAAACGCCGTCGAGGGGCGTAAACAGCTCGCTGGACAAGGTGCAGGGGTTCGGATCGCATAGGGGGTTGAGGGACGATCGGATCGCCCTATGGGATCGTGGGACATCACCACGAATCGAGTCATCTCCTCCGAACCGAACCATCTGCGCAAGGCCCACGACACGAATCGATGCAGCGCCGTGCCCAAATTGAAGTACTCCGACCCGGATCGCCAATGAGCATTACGACCCGATCCGATCCACTCGTGCTTCATATCACGATCCGACTAGAGGAAGACAGCATCCACGATCCGATGGACAACGAGACGACGGAGGAGCGCGATCCGATCCGTATGGGGTATTCACGATCCGACCAGAAGTGGAGACCCGATTCGATGGAGACTGGATTCACGAGACGATGGGGAGTGCGACCCGATCCGACGTAGGAGGCGCGACCCGATCCAATGATGAATGCTGAAGGCGACCCGATCCGATCCGATCCGATCTGGTGATGACCAATAACCCGAGATGCAAAGGTAGTCCAAATGGAAGTTAGAGCTCAGGATCCCGGAACCAGTTGGGAACCAATGAGTTCACTTCATGGTTGGACTTTGCTGCGGGACGTGTGCTAAGGAGTTGTCGACGTTCATAACTTCGATTCACCACTCAGAATGAATGATGGGCTACTTATCAGTGCAGTAGGGTCATTATGACCTGAGGGGCAAAGTGATGGTAGCAAGACTACGTTATCAGTGCAGTAGGGTCATTATGACCTGAGGGGCAAGGTGATGCGTAGTAAGACTATGAGCCAGCGCAGATGGGGTGAATAACTCCATGGGGCAAGTGGACATAGTAAGGATTAGTAAGGCTATGAGCCAGTGCAGTGGGGTTCTTGAGACTCCATGGGGCAAAGTGGACATAGCGAATGATTTGTGGCTATGTTATCAGTGCAGTGAAGTCATTTATGACTTCATGGGGCAAAGTGATCATAGCAAGGTATGTTGGGTGATCGAAGTGGTGAATATCGTATACTTTACGCACTGAGTGAGAGATGTGAGGATGGATGCTATGTTTGATTGTTTGCCATCAATATGACATGCACACCTCCCCCACCTCCGTATCTTTATATTGATTGATGTGATACCTTAGAGTGTTGTACAGTATGTAGTGCTAACTCTTTGGTTGCAGGTACAGGTTCAGGTATGTTTTAGTCTACCTGTTAATGTTCACTTTAGATGCTTATCGGTCATACCAGGCTTTATGTCTGACCCAGAGTTTTATGTCTCCTCTTATTACTCTGGGTGCTCACACGAGCAGACTAGAGACAGGTTAGCTGGTGATGCGCGAGTAGCTGATTCGGAGACGGGCAGGAGGCTTCCACGTATGATATATATATACACATTCTCCCTGTGTCGTTGGTGGTCACTACTTGGGCATTAGTAGTGTACCTCATTTACCTTACTTTTGCTTTGAGACAGTTTGAAAGTTGTAATAAGCTGTACTTTTGGATTTCCGCTGCTATGATGTTTAGTTCTAATTTTCAGCTTATGCACTGTCTCTCCTGTTTTATGTCAAGTATGTTATTATTATATTTTGTCCTATGCGCTGTGAGACATTCTACAGGTTCCTTGTATGTTCATTTCCTTCTCCCTTTTCCTTCTGGCGACCCGTTCCGTGCTAACTGGATATGTGTACAGCGCACCTTTGGAGTAAATGTTGGTTGGTGCGGGGCGGGCCGTCAAACTTGGTATCAGAGCTCTAGGTTGCGTAGTTAACCTAGGGAAAGACACTAGGAAGGGTTAGTACGTATATGAGAGCGCGTATTTGTGATTACTTTGGTTTTCAAAAGCCATGTATATATATTATTTGTGGTATAAGAATAAAGTTGCACTGCACTAGTACCGCTATGGGGTCGTTGATCGTTTTCCTTTTTCAGATTGACGATGAGCCGACATGTTAGAGGTACCGGTAGAGGGGCCAATAATGGGAATGTCGCTGACATGAGGGCGATGTTTACCAACCTCATGAGAGACATGCTTAGAGAAGTGCAAGGGGCAGTTCCCAATCCCGGAGCTGGTGTTGGCCCAGTAGTGCAGGCGCCTAGGGTCGATTTCGCCAAGTTGTGCAAAGATTACACTAATCTTGGTGGGAAGCCGTTCCACGAAACGGAGTCGGCCACAGATGTTCAAGACTGGATGGATAGCTGTGACCGTATCTTTGATGACTTGGGTCTCGAGGATGCGATGAAGAGAAGGCTAGCGTCTCGTCAGTTGCAAGGGCGAGCGATGAATTGGTGGAATGCTATCAGAACAACTACTCCAGAGGACCAGGTTACGTGGGTTCAGTTCAAGGCTCGCTTTAGCGAGAAGTTTATTCCAGCTGCCCAGAAGTCGGTGTTGTTCAAGAGGTTCTTGGAACTCAAGCAGGATGGCAGGGCAGTTTCTGATTATATTGCTGAGTTCGACACTTTGTCGAAGTATGGACCGTCTCTTATCGATACTCCTGAGAAGAAGAATGAGATGTTCATTACTGGTTTGGATGGATACTTGGGGGAAAGTCTTATCAACCACATCGATGAGACTTTTGAATCGATCGTGGGGAAAGCTTTGAGATCAGAGAGTCTTTACACTAAGTCAAAGACTGAGGCTGCATCTGCAGAAGGGCCAAAGCCGCAAGCAGGCGGTGGAGGCAAGAATAGCTCTCAGAATAAGAGGAAGCAGGACCAATCTAAAGGTGGCCAGAAAAAGAGCAAGAAGGATGTTGAGTGCTTCAGCTGTGGAAAGAAAGGCCATTATGCTAAGGAATGTCGGGCCAAGCCAGCGGAAAGGAAGTGCTACAACTGTGGTCAAGTGGGACATCAGAAAGATAAGTGTCCGCAACCTCTTAAGGAGAAGCAGATTGTGAAAGCATATGCTCTTGATGCTATTCCTTCTTCGTCGAATTCCCCAACTGCGGCGGAGAAAGGGAAGAATGTTGTTATTCAAGGTATGCTTTCTATTTATGATGTACCAATTCGAGTTTTGTTTGATACTGGGGCTTCCCGTTCCTTCATATCTAGTGACCAGGTAGATAGGTTGGGACTGGAACCCGAGATAGTCGATAGACCATTGGTTGTGATGAACCTGATTGGTGGTTCGACTAGCCTTGGTATGATTTGCAGGAATTTGG
This sequence comes from Allium sativum, assembly GCA_030737875.1. Classification (NCBI taxonomy): domain Eukaryota; kingdom Viridiplantae; phylum Streptophyta; class Magnoliopsida; order Asparagales; family Amaryllidaceae; genus Allium; species Allium sativum. The sequence continues at coordinate 4,456,348 of CM060926.1, read as the reverse complement.
TCTTATCGAGTCATGGATGTATGTTTGTATGTGATTGCTTTGTTTTGGGCTTTACTGGGTATGGCATTATATTGGGAGTCGATTGGCTCCAAAGATACGGGGTGGTGGTAGACTGTGAGGGCTTTTTGGTGACAGTGAGGGCGGATGATGGGCGGAGGGTAGTGTTTGGTAGTCTACCTAGTGATGGGGTTATGGCTAGTTTTGTAAATTCCCTCGACATCCCGCAGGATGAGTTGTCAGATGTGCCCGTGGTTGGCCAGTATCCGGACGTCTTCGAGGAGGTGACCGGGCTTCCACCACACCGAGAGATTGAATTCCGTATTGATTTAGTGAAAGATGCCAGACCTATAGTGATGCCACTTCGTCGTATGGCACCAAAGGAGCAGCGAGAGCTCGGGGTGCAAGTCAGCAATCTTTTGAAGAAGGGATTGATTAGAAGGAGTGTCTCCGAGTGGGGAGCACCAGTTGTATTTGCTACTAAGACAGATGGTTCCCTTCGTTTGTGTGTGGACTATCGCGAGTTGAATAAGGTGACGAGGAAGAATAAGTATCCTCTACCGCGGATAGATGATTTGTTTGATCAGCTGGAAGGAGCAAGAGTGTTCTCCCAGTTGGACCTCGCGACAGGATTTCATCAGCTAAGAGTGGCGGATGAGAGTGTTCCGAAAACGGCATTTAGGACGCCGTCTGGATTTTATAAGTGGTTGGTCATGCCGTTTGGGTTGACCAATGCACCAACCTACTTTGTGGATCTTATGAATCGAGTATTCAGAGATCAGTTGAATAAGTTTATTCTTGTGTTCGTGGATGATATCCTTGTTTATTCAAGGACAGAGGAGGAACACAAGGGGCACTTGAGGATAGTGATGGAGGTGTTGAGGAAACACCAATTGAAAGCGAAATTCTCTAAGTGTCATTTTTGGAGAAGGGAAGTAAGATTCTTGGGTCATGTTGTTTCAGAGAGTGGTATTGCCGTGGACCCTGCGAAGGTGGCTACGGTACAGGATTGGCCTACGCCCAAGAATGCGACGGATGTAAGAAGTTTCTTGGGATTAGCTGGATATTATCGTAAGTTTATCCAGGACTTCTCCAATATAGCAGCACCGTTGACTCAGTTGACTAAGAAGAATCAGTCCTTCGTCTGGGACGGAGTGTGTGAGGATGCCTTCAAAAGTCTAAAGGAGAGGTTGATGCGTGCGCCAGTGTTAGTCATTCCTAAAGGGAATGAAGAGATGACGGTATACACGGATGCTTGTGGTACCGGACTGGGTGCAATATTGATGCAAGGAGGTAGGGTTGTAGCTTATGCTAGTCGTCAGCTAAAGCCGCATGAGAAGAAGTATCCTACCCATGATTTGGAATTGGCAGCGATTGTATTTGCGCTGAAGATGTGGAGACATTATCTCTTGGGAGAAAGATTTGAGTTGTTTACCGATCATAAATCGTTAAAGTATCTCTTCTCTCAGAAAGATCTGAATCTCCGTCAGCAGAGATGGTTAGAGTTCTTGGCTTCGTATGATTTTGATATCGCATACACACCTGGGAAAGGTAATGCGGTACCCGATGCCTTGAGTAGGAGACATGCCAGTTTAGGGGCAATGTTTCTTGAATGGAAGCAACTGGAGTTTATCGGGGGGTTTGATTTCAGACCAAAGTGTGAATTGGATCCAGTTATGCTAGCTAGTTTGACGATCAGACCCACTTTGATAGAGCGGATTGGTTCTAATCAGAGGGACGATCCTAACCTATTGGAAATCATCTCCAAGTTAGAGATGGGTATCGATGAGGAGATGAATGTGTATGGGCTTGATCGGGATGGATGGCTTCGAAAGAATGGGAGACTAGCTGTGCCCAACGTAAATGGTTTGAGGGATGAAGTGCTTAGAGAATGTCATCACTCAAAACTGACTATACATCCCGGTGGTAATAAGATGTATCGAGACATGAGACAGACTTACAACTGGGAAGGGATAAAAAGAGACGTTGGGAATTTTATATCCAAATGCATGAATTGTCAGCTAGTTAAAGCCGAGCAAAAGAAGCCTAGTAGGTTGTTGCAACCATTAGAAATTCCCGAATGGAAATGGGAGCAAGTCTCGATGGATTTCATCGATGGTTTACCAAGGACTAGATCGGGATATGATAGCATTTGGGTAATTGTGGATCGATTGACTAAGAGCGCAAGATTTATACCAGTCAAATCGACCAGAACGGCAGCCAAGTTGGCAGAATTGTATATGAAGTGGGTAGTGAGATTTCATGGAGTACCCAAAAGCATTGTGAGTGACCGAGACCCGTTGTTCACTAGTGGGTTTTGGAAGAGCTTACAAGAGGCTCTAGGGTCAGGACTACATCTCAGTACCGCATATCACCCTCAGACCGACGGTCAGACGGAGAGGGTGAATCGTATATTGGAAGATCTCTTGAGAGCGTGTATATTGGATTTTGGCGGTTTATGGGATGACCATCTACATCTAGTAGAGTTTGCATATAATAATAGCTACCAATCCAGTATCGGTATGGCTCCATATGAAGCTTTGTACGGAAGACCATGCAACTCACCATCATGTTGGATAGAGACTGGCGAGAAGTTTGTGCTTGGACCAGATGTGGTGAGAGAAACTTTAGATAAGATTAAGATCATTCAGCAACGAATGACAGTTGCCCAAGATAGGCAGAAGAGTTATGCTGATAAGAGGAGAAGAGATTTGAAATTCTCCGTTGGTGACTTGGTGTTTGTTAAGGTCTCTCCGTTGAAGAGCATGATACGATTTGGTAGGAGAGGCAAATTAGCACCAAGATTTGTTGGCCCATTCCCTGTTCTTGAACTAGTCGGGAATTTGGCATATAGAGTTGGCTTACCAGAGAAAATGGCAGGAGTTCACAATGTGTTTCATGTTTCCCAACTAAGGAAGTTCGTTCACGACTCAGATAGGGCTATTTCACCTGATCAGTTGGAGGACTTCGAGGTAGAACCTGAGGCGGTTGGGAACCGCAAGCCGATTCGTATTGTGGGGCACGATACGAAGCAACTTCGAAGGAAGTCGGTGAAGCTAGTCAAGGTTCAGTGGGGCGAGGACGAGAATGATTGTACTTGGGAGACAGAGGAGAGCATTAGGAAGACACACCCAGAACTCTTTGCTTGGTAAGATTTACTTTGCGATTTAGTTTTCCGCATGCTAGGGTAGACTTGTTTTGCTTGTTTTGGATGTTGATTGTTGTTTTATGATTGATAGGCATGCAGGACCTTTGTGTGTGTTTGGATTAGGGAATTTTGGGGGCGAAATTTCTTAAGGGGGGAAGAGTGTAACGACCCGTATTCTACACATCATAGGATTGTAGAATATTTATTTCTTTCCCATATGAAGTCGTATGGTCATGTAACTTTAGGAAACATCTATTAAAGTCATTTCCCATGTTCATGATTTTTGTCGATTTTTAAATGACCATTTTGCCCCTAGTTGGTACTGTTTTGGCCATAACTTTTGATTGGAAATGAATTTTGACCTGAAACCACTTCCATTTGATTCGTTTGATAGTTTCTCTTTCCGTAGAGTGGTCATAATGGCCAAACGGACTTAACGTTTGGGAGATATGGCTGAAACAAGGTTTGGAGAGTGAAAAACTGCTTAACCGCGCCAAATCGGGTGATTAGTGAGTAGGCCCATAACCCATTTCGGGATTAGGGTTATGGGAGGGCTGAAATGAGATGGAGAATCATTCCATTTCAGTTTTCTAGCCTCCACTTATCACCAAGGATCCCTAAAAATGGCCTCCAACCTCTAAATCACCTCCAAATCATCTTTTGGTTAAGGATTTGGCTTAGCAACCCCTAATCAAGGAAGATCTTCACCAAAGCAACAAAGGAGCTGCTGTTTGGCATTGAGATTCACATCAAATCAGAGAATTATTTCAGATCTTAGTTTATTTTGTGGCTAAGGTGAGTGATTTGCATAGTTTTGCACTAATTATGGCTGATTAGGGTTGATTAGTATTAATTAGCGAATTTAAACATGATAAAATTCTGGAAAAATGTTTATGAAATTCGAAATGATATTTTAGACCTCTGTTAGAATTTTGGTTCCATTTGGTTAAGTTTTGCTAATCATATCATTGGTTTCACCTAAACATGCTTAGGGGGAAATATGGGGTTTTGGGTATGATTGATCCATTTTGACCTACCATGTTGATGTTTTGATGTTTGTGGTTGATTATGCATGTGGCTATGACTGTATGAAATGCTATGTGACTGTTTAGAATAGTTGGAATGGTCGAAAACGCCGTTGGGGGGGGCGTAAACAGCTCGCTGGACAAGGTGCAGGGGTTCGGATCGCATAGGGGGTTGAGGGACGATCGGATCGCCCTATGGGATCGTGGGACATCACCACGAATCGAGTCATCTCCTCCGAACCGAACCATCTGCGCAAGGCCCACGACATGAATCGATGCAGCGCCGTGCCCAAATTGAAGTACTCCGACCCGGATCGCCAATGAGCATTACGACCCGATCCGATCCACTCGTGCTTCATATCACGATCCGACTAGAGGAAGACAGCATCCACGATCCGATGCACAATGAGACGACGGAGGAGCGCGATCCGATCCGTATGGGGTATTCACGATCCGACCAGAAGTGGAGACCCGATTCGATGGAGACTGGATTCACAAGACGATGGGGAGTGCGACCCGATCCGACGTAGGAGGCGCGACCCGATCCAATGATGAATGCTGAAGGCGACCCGATCCGATCCGATCTGGTGATGACCAATAACCCGAGATGCAAAGGTAGTCCAAATGGAAGTTAGAGCTCAGGATCCCGGAACCAGTTGGGAACCAATGAGTTCACTTCATGGTTGGACTTTGCTGCGGGACGTGTGCTAAGGAGTTGTCGACGTTCATAACTTCGATTCACCACTCAGAATGAATGATGGGCTACTTATCAGTGCAGTAGGGTCATTATGACCTGAGGGGCAAAGTGATGGTAGCAAGACTACGTTATCAGTGCAGTAGGGTCATTATGACCTGAGGGGCAAGGTGATGCGTAGTAAGACTATGAGCCAGCGCCGATGGGGTGAATAACTCCATGGGGCAAGTGGACATAGTAAGGATTAGTAAGGCTATGAGCCAGTGCAGTGGGGTTCTTGAGACTCCATTGGGCAAAGTGGACATAGCGAAGGATTTGTGGCTATGTTATCAGTGCAGTGAAGTCATTTATGACTTCATGGGGCAAAGTGATCATAGCAAGGTATGTTGGGTGATCGAAGTGGTGAATATCGTATACTTTACGTACTGAGTGAGAGATGTGAGGATGAATGCTATGTTTGATTGTTTGCCATCAATATGACATGCACACCTCCCTCACCTCTGTATCTTTATATTGATTGATGTGATACCTTAGAGTGTTGTACAGTATGTAGTGCTAACTCTTTGGTTGCAGGTACAGGTTCAGGTATGTTTTAGTCTACCTGTTAATGTTCACTTTAGACGCTTATCGCTCATACCAGGCTTTATGTCTGACCCAGAGTTTTATGTCTCCTCTTATTACTCTGGGTGCTCACACGAGCAGACAAGCGACAGGTTAGCTGGTGATGCGCGAGTAGCTGATTCGGAGACGGGCAGGAGGCTTCCACGTATGATATATATATACACATTCTCCCTGTGTCGTTGGTGGTCACTACTTGGGCATTAGTAGTGTACCTCATTTACCTTACTTTTGCTTTGAGACATTTTGAAAGTTGTAATAAGCTGTACTTTTGGATTTCCGCTGCTATGATGTTTAGTTCTGATTTTCAGCTTATGCACTGTCTCTCCTGTTTTATGTCAAGTATGTTATTATTATATTTTGTCCTATGCGCTGTGAGACATTCTACAGGTTCCTTGTATGTTCATTTCCTTCTCCCTTTTCCTTCTGGCGACCCGTTCCGTGCTAACTGGATATGTGTACAACGCACCTTTGGAGTAAATGTTGGTTGGTGCGGGGCGGGCCGTCACAAGTCCAGTTGGTTAGAGCATGTGGCTTGCATTCAAGAGGTACAGAGTTTGATCCCTGTCAGCGCCATATTTTTGTTTTAGGGGAATGACTAAGAAGAAGCGATTCAGTGTGAAAAGGGTTAAGATAATTGGAAGAATGGGAATAAATAAATAAATTGATTGAGGAAGATAACTTCCAAATAAAATAGACAATTCTTCGCATATAAGAAATTAGTATACGCATAAGAGATGAATGTGAATGAACATAATTCAAATTAGAGGTTGCGCGCGAACATAGAAGCAAATAAAGAAGGAACATTTGAAATTTGATTATATGTAGATTAATAAATCAAATTTCAAAATAAAAAAAGAGAAAAAAAATTGAATAAAGCTCCAGGCACATGGTCTTAGGGTGTAGCGCAGCTTGAGCTATACTGAACTATTCTAGAAGATTCTATTTTTTATGAGGTGGTTGGACCAAATGAATTTAGATTAAATCTAAAGGTTCTAACTCATCCAATACACCTATAAATAAGCCCCTATATCTAACTCTAACACTCATATTTTCTAAGACGACGTCGGAAATCTTCTTTTTTTTCCTCCTAGTTCTTCCTCAAGCAATTCTATGCAAAAATAAACAATGGCTCTTAGCTTATTCTTCTCCTTCCTCTCCAAACCTTTTCTTAAAACAAAAGTTAGATGAAATCAAAGATCAACAAATCAAAGTAGGATTGTGCAAAGATTGGATCTACAACAACAACGCCTAAATTTATGCTACAAGTGATGTTCTAAATTTAGAATGTGAGTTTAATGACCCGCAAATTCGAACCCCTTTGAGTCGACTAAATTCAATACAAGTCCGACCCAAATTGCACGAAAATATGAATCATTAATAGAAAGAAGTTAGAGGATGAGAAATAGAAAAGATAGAAAATTAGAATAAAAGAATTAAGATAGAAGAAAGATCTGAATAACATTGAATGTCAAAATCGCAGCGGGATAAAATATAATATATAAGCTTTGGAAAAAATAAAAAATTGTATCTGAACTTATATACAGTATCAGAGTACATCATATATACAGCACAACGGAAATAAATTCTATATATATCTAACGCTGAAGCCTCCTGCTCCAAGCTCCTTTCAGATCATATGCAAAATCCTGAACTACTTGACTGCCCGTACAAATTTGGGTACCCAAGAGTTTAGGGGAAACAAAAAAAAAAAAACTTTGGGTCAGTCATGGGACTGGTGTGAGTAAACGTTTTTAAACAGCTTGTTTAACTTGGAAAATTCTTTTGAAAGAAAAGATAATCGTAAGACCGATCCACACATAAACATGGATGGTTTTTACCTTACGATAACCCAAAACATTTTGAAATAATAATATTCTTATATTATAATAATGTCTAGGGTTTCTACAAATAAATTAGAATATAGCGGAACGTTTACATCTCACGCTCCATATATATAGTATACAAACAGAACCGCGAATGCTTATTGGAGATTGGATTCCGACTATGACAAGGCATCGAACCACCTTCCGATAGTGTACCTCTAGAGGGGAATACACTAGGTTCAACAAGAATGACTTGCAACCCAGCCCACACATGACCGACCACTCATTTCCGTTGAGTGTATCGAATATATTATCACCTTACGGTTGCTAGCAACATAACCGTTCCCGGGAGATACAGAAGCGAAAGAAGTAACAAAATGAATATTCTCTATATGATGACAATACACCCTAATGAGAGCGACCCACATAGTCATACTGCCTGCCCGATTTTTGTCATTTTCTGGTTGTGAGGCTTGAGGTCAAAACTTACCGTTAGATATATCATGTCTTCATTCACTTTAAATGTCATATTGTCAAACCCGTCAATTCACAAATTGACTTCCCCAAAACCACGGGTAAAAAGCTAAAAGAAATGAATTCCTCCGCCGCCAAACATAGTTCTGAAGAGATCAACTTACGCGATCGTTTGGGTATACTCTATCAGACATTCATCCATACAAGTTGTCCTGGGTCTGGACAAACCGAAGGCACTATTATGTAAATATAACAGTCCTTGCATAAACTCCATCTTCAATGGTCTTCAATTTGATTTTAAATTAACCAACGCCTAGGTCAAAACAAAGTGGTATTTGGATTCCAATTAGAAAACCAATCCTGGTCTCTTTGAATCGATGAACATTAAAATCTTTTAGGGGAAAGTGACACTTAAATCATCAGGTTATCATATTCAACAAAATTTCAATATCTATAATATCAGGACTTATATACGAAATTCTAGATTCCAACAGTAGTTAATATTACCGTAACAAGATGTGTAAATGATTAGATTTAACTAAACAAGTCCATAGGTCATATCATAGCATTACAATCAAGAAAAATAGCTATCACACAAATCCATCATAATTCATTAATTCAAATAATCGTCATTCATACATCGGTTGATCTTGGAAAATAATTATTTCCAAATCATATCTATCTAGGATTTAATTCTGTTTAAAATCCCATTTATTTTTATTGATTATAACAGTATTGTTATAATCCAATACCTCAATATGTATGACTTATAAATAAATCTATTATTTTATTTCCTTAGATAAATAAATAATTCAATAAATAATTAGTTCAAATATTTATTGATACTTTCCTAAATTCAGCTTACTTGATTATCCCTTTCCAATTCATCATTATTCCATTTATTTCCTGAACTTCAGAAAAATCTCATCTTTATCGATATACCAATTTTTTTTCTTCACAACCATTTTATCTGCAAAACATTTTCTTCTAACATTTTTCACATTGATTGTGAGTATCAATCTTCTGGACTTTTAACAGATCGACTTGATTTCATAAATAAATATTAGTACATAGTTCAATTCTGTTTATCTAGTTACTATATAACTTTACATTCTCTTTAGTCTTAATATTTAGTTTAATTGCAGTTAGTTTGACTTTGAAGTCCTTATTTGATAATATATTTATCAATCTAAGTTGATTAGCCACATTTTAAATATTAGTATAACAAAACATTATTGATAATCATTCATCATTTATTTGATTACTATAAACCATTGGCTGCAGTTCAATTTATACAACTTGAACTGATTATTTGGTTTTTATATATAATTTACTTCGTACTTCATTTATTTATTTATTTTAAAAGAAATAATTTAACTCGATTAATTTATTTAAAATAAATTAACTCAGTTAAATTCTAAGGGAGTACAACTTCGTTTATAACGATCACTATCTGATCATCCGTCATCCGTCCCTTTTCAAATTCCATCATCTATACTAACTATTTCGTTTCCATTTCTTTTTAGATATATTTTTGTATATGTCTTAAATATTAAATCTTAAGAAATTATTATTTTTTAAACTAAATTTCCGAAAATCCTATCCCTTTTTATTTAGGTTTATTTTCTATTTTGTTTTATCCTTTTATTCCTTCTTACCTTTTTATTTATTTTATCTATCTCTTTTATTTTATTTCCTTATCGGCCCAATTTGTTTCCCAGGCGCAGACACTTTCACTCCATCTCTTCTTTAATTCTTCCTATTTTCCCTATCAGCCCAACAAGGCCTAAATGCCAGCCGTCATTTGCTTCCTCCCCCTTCTATTCTCTTTTCTTTCTGCGTGTCCTTGTTCCCGAAAGCCTTCCTACGCAAGCCTCCTTTTCTTTCCTTACCTTTACTTTGTTTTATTTGGTTCTTCAGCCCAAGCCCATTAGTTTAAACACCCTAGGCCCATTGCCACCCCTTTTTTTATCTGCTACTGCTTCTTGCCTTGCCAATTCCTCCTTTCCTTCCTTGAACTGCGGCTCTCTTCCACCTCTTCTCTTCTTCCTTTCCATACCCAAGACTCAATAGTCCACCACACCTCAACCATTCCAGCGTTACTCCTGCCAGTATTTCTCCTTGGAGGAATAAAACTAAAATATTTCCAAGTTAATACGTTCAGGTCCCATGCAACATTTAGGTGCGGGAGTGATCATTAGTCAACACAAGCAAAGATGCCTTGAGTTCCATATTTTGCTGTGAAGTATAAAGTAGGTTATATGAACAAGAAACAGGAAATGATCATAAGTATCAGTCCTTTTCTTGATTCTTGTAAACCCGATCAAGAGCCGTGTATCTCCCAATCAGATTCTTTGTATCAAACATGGAAATAAATACTAGAAGACACCATGATCTTAAGCGATGAGCTCTAATGTCTTCAGATAAGAAGCCCGGAAATATTGATAGTGACAAATCACAATTCAAATGCAAGTTGATACCATAATCTATGTTTTCGAGAACAGTTTTATACTTACTCTCTCTAGATGCTTTGGATGGTCATTTACATGTAACTAAACATAATTTCATGTGCATATTTGGTTATTTTACTTCATTTAGTTATTATAATTTGCAAATCTCTCCTCTGTTACTTTTTGGATGAACTTAATAATCAGTTCACAACTCCACGCTTAATTCCAGAAAGAGACATGGTGGCTTCTCTAACTTAGATATGTTGTGACTATGTTTTTATGATTCCATGACTACACACTCCCTGATGCAATACCATTCACCCATGCATCAATAAGTATGAATGTACCCAGACTCTTCCCTTCCATCCTCTCCATACATAAATCTTTAAGCAACCAGTATGTTTTGTCAACTCTTGTTATTTTGCCAAGGAGAATGTAGTATTGGTCTTCATACAACTCAGCAAACAAATTAGTCCTAGATTTTATGGTTGCCAAACCAGTATAGCATCCGCGCTTATGATTTGCCAAAAATCCTTGTTTTGTTTCCAATTTTATAGTTAATTACTTACATCATTAGTGATGAAATCGAGTGATATAATCATAAGTATATCCACAGATTGGTATATATTTTAGATTGTAGGAAAGAAATTGGAAATTTAGGTGAAGTTTTACTTACAAATATATTGTCATTAGTTCTTTCAAGATTTTTATTTACCAAATGTTCACTGTCTTCTTCTTTTCAAACATAGCACCATTCAACTAATCATATTTCAGTCACTTACATACGCAGACATATATGTAGACTTTTAACATCCACATTTGCATATAATAGGGGGCAGAGAAGTGTTTACCATATTTACTCACTATTTTTTCTGTTTTCAAATACTGTGCAAATTCTCAGGATTCATTTAAACAAGGTTTTCACCCATATTTGAATCAACTACATCAATATACCAAAAAGCATGCAAGGCTATATAGATTTGTATCATACATGAACACTTTGAAATAGATTCAAACAGATATAGTTTTCTCACCAAACCAATCCCGTGTTTCACAGTTTCAAGCCAACACATATTAAACCTTTTCAGTTATCCTTTTTGAACTACTTATCTATGCAAAGTTAATATAATTCATATATATAATGATCTATACATACATATATACACTCATAGATTTACTGAAAATTTACTGAAAATAAACAGGAATTAAAAGAAATGTTTATTCACATATTTGATGCTCTGTTCTTTCTTTTTCAGTTCACGTTTTGCTTCCATTTTCCACTTCCATTTTTAAATTCTGGTTTTGGTTCGAATGATGAATAAATGGGTGCAAAACTAGTATATTTATAATGTAGCAAATATATAAAATAATATGGGTATTAAATGCCCTGCATGGGAAATATAAGGCACGGCTTGATGTAATGTGACGTAGTTGTAGTTAGGTGATGGAAAAACATAGCTATGCATGATCTTTTGATTTGAAATGATGGCTATGTTCAGCTGTGTATTTGATTGAAATGGGTAGCTTAGGGTATTAGCTGTGCTTTGTTTTAGCTACATATATGTACACTGCCAACACAAAAATGGTTTAAAATATTCAAGCTTCACCCCTAAGTAAAAGTTCTTGCTGTCCAAATATGCATATATATTGTATGCTGATTAAAAATATGGTGGCCTAAGATACTAGCTGATCCTATAACTGAAATAACAATTCAATGTAGTCTACTTGAAGTACATACAACATATATGTCCATGTGCAGATAGGTTGTATGCAATTCTAAACTGTTTTAAATAAAAAGACACGGTTATGAAATCTGATGTGCACAAATCTATTGTACAGTCAACTGCGAATAGATTTAGCTGGGTGTATGGTCTTTGATTTGAAATGAATGTTTCATACGATGCGGTACATACCTATGTGTATAGCATGTTCTTATGTACTTAGCCAAGCTATATATTGTTTACATTTGAATGTATAGCCTTATAACAATCTGTTGATGCAGCCTTATGTGCTTATGCAGTATAAATATAGATGCTTGGTTGCTAAGAAACTTTTAAACCATTTATGCATATGTGTTTAATATTTAAAAGGTACATTCACGTACAAATGCATATCTTCATTTATTGTTTAATAATGAGTACACAAGATGTTAAATTATTATAAATGGGGCATTCCTTAAATATGAAGTGAATCTATTTTTAATTAAGTTATTTACATTTATTTTTACTTAAATGGGTTTTAATTTACATGAGTTTGAATCCATTATATAAACAAATATATAACACTACATACAAGTTCACATACATATATAGGATTTTAAATAAAAAGATCATACATTTTTCTTCAATATGTAAAACCAATTCATTCGATTATATTAATCTCTTAATAAAATCAATAAATTATTTCTCAACAGAATTAGCCCAGATTCTGGTTCGTTACAGTGAGTGGGTTTAAATTAAATTTGTTGAATAATATTATGCATATCGTTTAGCAATTCCCCAAATTAAAATCTTTAATCCAACTAAAATGTTATATCTTTTATTTTATGCCTATTCTGTTCTTATTCCCCTTTCCTTTTTATTTTTAAGATTAGGCTACCTTCAAGCCTAGTCCAAATCTCGCTGAAAAGCATGCGTACGAACAAAATTGAAATAGTGGAAAAGATGTTAGGGAATTTGGGAATAATCTATGATTGGGGAATTGTGGTATAATTTATAATTGGAAATTGGAAATTGGAAATTTTGGGTAATGGGCACATGAATACCGATATTATTCTAGAACATTAAAGAAATATGTGCGATTCAAATTAGAACAATTAGATATGCTTGGGTAATGAAGATAGGGGAAAAAATTCATATTTTGGATTGGTTGGAGCGCTAAAAAGTTTACATGTAAATTTGTTCCGATTATATATAGGGAACAATTAGACTATATGATTATATGCATTCACTTTAACATAGAATTGAATAAATAAATATGGGTTTGAGGCATCGACCAAATTATGTTAAAAAAAATCTTAAATTGGATCATAAGTATGGAAAAATGATTTGGGTACAAATGGGATCATATGTGAAGTATGAATTGACATAATTGGAATAATATGAGTTTTGACATATAATCCAACATGAATGTAATTGGGCAAATGGCATCTAAAAAGGCAGAGGTTTAAATAATTGATTAATAATGAATGACTAGGATTACAATTAGAAATTGTAATTGCACTTATGACACGAGGTTAGGTTGCATTAGTGGTGGAAGTCTGCCCGGACCCAATCAACATTTCCAGCAGCCACTAATGTTGAATCTAATGTGAGAGGTATAAGTGCGCAAATATGAGACGGGCTATGACATGAGGTTAGGCCCAACTTGTGAAAGAAGTCTGGCCGGACCCGACCGACATACCCAGCATCCACAAGTTGTAGGTCTAATGTGGAAGGTTTAGCCCATTATAAATCATAATTAAAACATATAATGGTGTGAAGACACGAGGTTAAGTCAACTTGTGGAGGAAGTCTTCCCAGAACCGCCCGGCAAATCCAGCATCCACAAGTGTAGACTTAATGTGAGAGGTCTAGTGCATAAATATATATATATATATATATATATATATATATATATATATATGTATGGAAGAATTGGTAAATTACATTAAGTGTAATTAACAGAAATAAACGGGAAATGATAAAAGAATGTTAATGGAAAATGTTATAACAGGTAGGCTTGTCCTAGGGACAAGTAAGAATTATAACATAGGTTATAATGAACGATTGGGGAAGATGAAATAACTTATGTAATAAGGCAAGTTGTACTTAATTGTAAATTAAGTAATCTGTAAAGGCGAGGATAAATCTACAAACGAAGATAACATAAGTTATATGAATGAAAAAAGATTAAGACATAACAGAAGATTGGTTGAGTTGAGTAATTCTCTGAATGTCAATCTAATGTTGATTTCGGTCTTCGGGATTGATACTTAGGGAGTTATTCTGTTAACCAATGTATATGTGAATTAAGATGTACTTAATCATAAATTAAGTAGAACGTGTTATTATAACCATAAGAAGATAATTATTAGATTATGAGAATAACATGTTGTAGGCTTATTAATGAACTTAAATGGATTAAGTTATAAATTGAATTAATAAGTGAGGGTAACTTGGTAAACTTGAAAGGAAGTCAATGTGAGTGAGACTAACCAAGTTAAGTAAGAAAACTGACGAGCTGGCACAAGCGCGTAATTAATGACTAGACGTAGGGTCCAATAACATATAAAACTAAGGTGGTTGAAGCAGTCCGTACGTTATAGGATGAATAACCCAATGAGCTAGATCATCACGGTGTCATAAGGCACGAGGGGAGCGCTTGTTCATTATTCTGGCAGCTCCAACGGACAGGAAGGGAAGGCAGGCGGCTTCCTGAGACTTTAAAGGCACTCCTGGTAGCCCTTTGTGGTAGTTTAGCTTCGGGCTACGATTACAGAGGTTGGGTCTGCGCGAAACCACCAGGTAGGTGGGCCTTGACTGCACAAGTAGGGGGCAGTCAGAATGTTGTACGCGGTGGCATTAAGGGTGGTTCTGCGATTGCCTCAGGCGGAGGTGGAGGGTCAAGACCAAACGATAGCTAGATCGTCGGACGCCTGCCATCAGCAGCCTACGGAATGTGAAAAGATAAGAGCTAACCCCAAGAGGTCGTTAACCTTCGCTATCAAGCGACGGATGCGGGGAGACCCCACATGGATGTTTAGATTGTTTGCTTGTTAGGGTTGGTCGCTTAGCTCGTGTGATCTTTACTAGTTGAGGGAGGGGCTGAGGTGGGGCCATAGCCACCATAGAAAAACTAGAATCGAGGGATATCTTTACATTGGACACTCTTAGAGGCAGGCCCGTGTTGATATAGAAAAGCTAGCGACCAAGTTCTGTGTTTTTGATGTAGCCCTGCCACAGAACTCGGGTGCACAATAGAGGTTATGTGCGGTAGAAACATCGAGTATGATTGAAGATACGTACGAGGGAAAAGTCTAGGTATAACCATGTCTGCTCGGGGTGGTGTATCGTAGACTAGGGGGCATTATTCGATGATGGAAGTCATTATGCTTACGTAATATAGTTATAGTAGTTCCATGCAGACGCAACATTAATATATACAGAGATCCGTACGTCACTCGGACGTAGGATGAGGGATTGTGTATATTCCTGCAGTCATATGGCGGAGAACATGCAAGTGGGGTACCATGGGGTGTACCTCAGTTTGGGTGTAGCTACATATACATTATATTAGGTTAATCTACTAGAGAGTAGATGGGTGCAATGTGTGTGTGTGTAAGCCTTGAGTGCTAATAACACAGATAACCTGATAAATAAGAAATGTAATTGAGCGGTATATATAGGATTATCCAGAAGTGTAATTCAGATTCATTCACACAGAACTTATGTTCTGACCCCCCCTCCTCATAACATTGGTAGGTTAGGTTCATGACAGAGACTGTATAGCTTTGGATACTGGTTTAGCAGTATTGTTATTAAGGTAAACCTATGTTTTGATTATATTATATTTTGTTCCTTCCGCTGTGAGGTATTTTCCGAACTCGGACATGTTTTATGTCTCTGTCTTTTCTGCAGGATACTAGAGCAAACCAACTCGGGTTTTGATGGATTGGGTTTTTGAAAAGAAAATCGGTCCATCGGAATGTGGGTTGTTACATTCTTCCTATCTAATCAAAATGTTTGGTTGACTAGTCGCTTATATGTTACCCCTGCATTATTCATTCCGAAGTGCATAACCACATAACAATATAGCCTAAGGTCGGTTATGAAGCTTGTATGTTCTAGGTCCGGGGCATGCATTGCAATCTAGTCATACCCCAAGTATGCATCCATGAATGAGAGGAGTTCGTGCCCTGCGATCGAATCAACCAGTTGATTTATCCTAGGTAATGGGAAGTTGTCTTCGGGGTAGGCTTTATTCAAATCAGAGAAGTCGATAGAAGTTCGCCACTTCCTATTGGCCTTCTTCACAAGTACGGGGTTGGATGTCCACTTGGGATAAGTTGCATCCCGAATGAAACCATTGGCTTCAAGCTTTCCAATTTCTTCTTTCAAGGCTGCATACCTCTCGGGGCTGAGCATCCGCCTTTTCTGTTTCATAGGGGTATACTTCGGGTAGATGCTAAGAGAATAAGGTCATGATGGAGGGTGAAACCCCATACATGTCAGCATGGACCATGCAAACACGTCAAGGTTAGCACGGAGAAATTTAGTCAATTCCCTCATTCGGAGGGGTCAAGGTGAGATCCGATCTTCAAGACCCTAGTTGGGCTATCGTTGTCGATCGAGATCTCCACTATAGTTTCATTCGAGTCTGCCTTCCTATATCTCGGTTCTTCGTCCTCGCTTGGATCGATGTCCTCGTGTTGGTAGATGGACGGTCTTGGCCGGGATGTTTTCTATAGTTTCCATGCGTCCTTCCCATCCATAGGGGAAGGACTATCTTCTGACTCTTTTCCATCATTACTTAGCAGTTCTTTCCATTTGACAAATAGCAGGCTTTCCTTGTTACTTGATCCCCGTGCACCGTTCTGATCCCTCCAACAGTCAGGAATTTCAAAAGCAGACACCAAGGAGCAATACAAGCTCTGAACTCAGCCAGGGCCGATCATCCCAAGGTGCATTGTATTGGAAGTTTATATTCATTACAACAAACAACATGATCGGTACTCGTTTATGGTCTCCATCTCCCAATTCTACTGATAGGTCGATCAGTTTGATTGACTCAGTGGACGACCCATTGAAGCCACGTATCTGGCCCTTGCTTGGTTCTGAAGTCCTTCAATTCCAAATTCATCTGGTCATAAGCATGTGTGAACAAGATATTTTCTGAATTTTCATTGTCGACCAAAACCTTTCGTACTAAGGTCGGGCCAATAATGGCCATTGTGACCAATGGGTCGATACTTGGAGCTTCTACATCGATCGACTCTCGGTCGCGGAAAATGATGTCTTTTATTATCTTCCTTCTTTGTTTTATGCGACTTGCAGTTTTAGGGGCGTTGGTCTCCACAACGTCCAGATATTTTGTGGAGTTTACATGCAGTTTCATAGTCTGAACGCTATGAACTGCTAGATGAGGTCCTCCAACAATGGCATTGATCACTATCCCCTTCGTCTTTTCTTGGGCTGTAGCTCTGGGAACCACATGACTTTGCTTGGGGGCTGTTGTCCCTTGCCACCTATCCCTTGGGGCCACCTTGTACTCATCGAGATTGCCCTCTCAAATCAGCTTCTCAACAATGTCTCGATTGTGATGGCATTCAAAAGTCGCATGCCCATAAATCTCATGGAACAGACAAAACTTTCAAGTCACCAGTTATTTTTTCATGGACTCATGCAAGGGCAGCTTCTTTTATTGAACTGTATTGCACGTGTCGAGGTAGATGTTTTCAAGCGTGTCATTCAACGTCGTGTAACTTTTAAAGACTTGGAACTGGGGTCGCTTCCTAGAATCCCCTCTTTATCCAGTGTTCCATTAGCTCATATTGGTTCATTACCATTTCTTCTGCCACGGTTTTCAACAATCACTTCCACCTTCACAGAATTATCTCTGGACTGCTTGACTGCTACATTACTCTGAATGGGTTTGGTTGATATGTCTTTCAACCCTTCCTCTTCTTCCAATTGCACATCTTCCTAACGTAATCGGATTTTGCCCTTTTTATAGAACACTCAATTGCTGTAGGTTACTTCCCGATTAGATACTTCCCAAACTCCATCCTTTGTTGATACTGTCTACTATGGCCATCAAAATTGTCTCATGATTAGGATTGCTTACTTTGGTGGCGGCCCGATTAAATCGGCTGAAATAGTTACTTAGGGATTCACACCTTCCTTGATTTACTACGGAAAGAGCCATAACATGCTTCAACTTAGAGGCATGAAGACGGAATCGATTCAGGGACTTCTCACTTCAATCTTTGAAGTTTGGGACAAATCTCGGGGGAAGCCGAGTGAACCACGTAAGCGCTATCCTGCTTAAGAAAACCGGGAAAGCTTTGCATTTGGTGGTGTCTAGAGCTACAGCTACCTCCATGTGCCAGTAGTACCTCTTTAAGCGTTGTTGCGGGTCGGTGGTTCCCTCGTATTGGCTCATCTGGGGCATATTGAATCTTTTGGGGAATTCTACCCGTAGAATGTCATCTATAAACGGCATACGGCTTCAGATAGTTCCCCGGTCTTCATTCCTATACCCTATGTTGTCATTCATGATTTTCCGTACCATGACAGTCAAATCTAGACAGATAACTGCAAATCGATCGACTTCTTCAACCAATCAACCCCTCCCTGCTCCCTCTCTAGTGTTAGGGATTGCGGAATGCAGATCTTAAGGAAAAACAAACACTAGAGGTGGTGAATAGTGTCTGGGAGGAATTTAAGAAAAACTTAAACTTATTTGATCTACTGTATGAATTACAGACAACAGAGATGATCAAAGACAAAGAATCAAACACAAACACAGAAACAGAAAAATAAAAGAACACACCGGATTTTATACTAGTTTGGATTACTCTTACGTCCAGTCCCATTACTCCTACGTCCAGTCCCACGCAATGCTAGATAGCGCAGAGTTTTATTATAATCAATATCCAAGTACAATACCCTTGATTTCATGGCTATAAGGTTAACACCGCTCCAAACCCCCTTGATTTCATGGCTACAAGGTTAACACCGCTCCCTTTCTTTGATTTCAAGGCTATAAGGATGTAACAATTCAGAAAATCAGAACCAATTTAATTTTTTTATTTTAGCACTTTTAATGTATTTTGAATATTTAAAATGATTTAGTTTAAATAATAACAATGAGAAATTTATTTTGAATAGAATTGGAACGTATAAATTTAATTAAATCGAAATTAGAATATAAATATTTATTTTGATTATAAAAGGAATTGGAAATGGCACGGTAGTTTGAAAATTCGATTTCAAATTTCAAATGAATGTACAGGATTCAAAATAAACAGGATTTTAGTGAAACCAAAAATATTTGAATCTGTTAGAAAATATCTTTCCAATGAATCTGAAAAATCCAAATTTAATAGCAGGAATAAAAAGTTATGCCCAGTTGAAAATTCAGAATAGTCGCTATGGAAATATATCCCTTGAAAATAGCCATTTTGCAAACGACCTCCGTTTTCGATGAAACCACTTTTGTTGGATCCGGGATGTTAAGTTATTGCTAGATTCCATTTTTCATGATTTTTGAAATCAATATGGCGGCATGGCAAAAGAAAACGTGTTTTGACAATTTCATTCAATTTGGATCAACCTGAAAATGACCGTTTTTCAAATGGTCACCAAATTTGACGAAATTAGTTTTATTAGGACCGTATCGTTAAAACAAAGCCAGATTTATTTTTATCGAATTTTTGGAGTTCGTATGTGGCTTCGGTAATTTAAAATGTGCATTCAGATTAAATATATATTGATTTATATTTTTAATTTTGACAAAAAATGATCGTTAATGTCGAATTAGGTTACAAAACATATCCCATTGTATTCAGAATAGGGGTGTTTAGCTAGGGGTGACATTCATTGGGTTCGAATTGGAGTTCGAATGGAAAAGCAACTTTATGGAAATTAAATTAAAATAATTATTTATATTATATATATCCCTCACCATTCTCTCTCTTCCCTCAGTCAAACAAGAGAATAAAAAAAAACCCGACCTCGACCCAGACCCGCTTCCCCTTCCCTCGTCGTCGATGCATCGCCTCCCCCTCCGTTCGCCACCGCCGCGCCCCTGCAATGACCCGCCACCACCTCCTCTTGTCCCCCCTTCTCTCTCCTGCGCGAATCCCCAAGCCAAAATCCCCATTCCCGCGAAACCCCAGTTGAAGCCGCCGCCTCCAGCCACCTGAGGGACGCCGCCGACCTCCAGAGCACCCCCACCGCTTCTCTTTCTCTTCCGTACCCCCAATTCGAGCAGCCTCTAAGTTTCTTTATAATTTTTGTTTATTTATTTATATTTATTGAATGTAATTGGTTTAAAAAAAATAAAAAGGGATAAAAAATCAGTTTTTATAAAGTCTAGCATTGCTAAAACAAATTGGGATTTCATATATGTGATAACAAGATAAAAATTCGATTTTTATATGTATATAACGATGATAAAAATTGGATCTTTATGCATGAAGTAGCAGTTTAAAAACGTGATTTTTATTTATATGTATAGCGATAAAAGTTACAATTTTTATTATATGATTTTTTGTCAATTAAAAATCTGATTTTTAGTAAGTTAAAGATCTGATTTTTATACGAGAATTTTATATAAGGAAAGTCGATATTTATATACGAATAGCGAATAAATATTTTATTTTTAGCATGAAAGTGAACGTATAAACATTTAATTTTTACCATGAAAGTGAACGTATAAAGATTTGATTTTTACCATGAAAGTGAACATATAAAGATTTGATTTTTACCATGAAAGTGAACGTATAAAGATTTAATTTTTTATATAGAAAGTAGCATTTTAAAAATCTGATTTTTTATAATGTAGATTTGAAATAAAAATACGATTTTTATTAAGATGTTAGCAAAATAAAAATGCAATTTTTTATTATGATGTAGCAAAATAAAAATATGATTTTTATGTATGGAAAGCGTTATCAAAAATGTGATCTTTAATAACAACTGCGTGAAACAAATGGCAATGGAAAGGACTGAAATCAAAACGGAATCCAAACCGTCCTATAAAGATTGACGGAGTAGAAACCCAATGTAAGAACTTTTCACTTAAATTTCATTTTCTAGTTAGAATATACACTAGAATGCAGACGGTGCTTAGCAGCACCCGACACCCGTCGTCCACAGACCATGGACGACTTGATTGATTTGATGTGTTGCGGAAATTGATTATGATTGCGATGTGGAATGGAATGGAATATTTAATATTCATGAGTTGAATAAAATATTTTATAGTTAAAAACATAATTTTTAATGTGTATATGAATAAAATAAATATTCGTTTACAAATTGGACGATTTGTTTATGTACATCCATTTGACTGATATTGAATGGGACGATATATTTTACACATCGCCCAACTGTGCAGATAATAATCAATTTTAGTTATTTGAAAACCCCACATGGGTGTTGGGATGATATTTAGCATACACTAATGCCAATTGTTTAGCTGTATGTCAATCGATTGGTTGACAGACTGTGATAAGCGTTAAATATTTATATTTAATGCTTATACAGTGCAGAATGCACTCTGGATGATGGTTGATTGTTTATCATTGTTGTTCTATGTGTTGTATGAGATCCATACAAATAATATTTTATGGTAATTGACTGTGTCTGATTCCAGTTCAGAAAGAAGGAACTATTTAAAATAACGAATATTTTAAAATAACAAATATTTTAAAATAATATTCAGTAAAAGATCAAAAATCTGATTTTGATGTCCGATTTGGGATGGGCACGAATATGTTTAAATATATAAAGTCGTGTTGATTAGATTAACGCCATTTTACCGTGAACGATATTTATATCGATTTTATTCATTTTTATAATGAATATCGAAAAGGAAGTGATTTCAAAATCTAATGTTTTGAAAATATTATCATTTACATATTAATGATATGGAATAATCAATTTTGATGAAAAATTGAATACGAAGTTGAAATCGTTTTGAAAACGAATTAAAACGATTTATAAAATACGTTTTAAATGGTAATTGACGAAATATATATAATATATATATTGTATATATTTAATGGCCTGAATAGAAAACGCCGCACCGTGGCAGTTCACGAATTTCGACTATTGTCTTCGAATGGACATTACGGGAGATCCGACTCTCGGATTCTCCTAAAACTAGAACCGTTGGGTTCGTATCGAAAAGAGCTTTCCAACGAATATTAGAGATTTGAAATCTAATGGTTGGACTTGGAATTATGTCCCAAAAGATATGAATATTTAAATAAAAGAATAATCAGAATTGGAATGAGGCGTATGTTGTGTTTTTATAACACTTGTTTATAATATCTGCGAGTTATTCGGAAAGACCGGGTTTATCCCATTCTGAATGATTGATACGACGATAAGTCGAAGATGAAAACGGTGGTTGAAGACCGGAGGTCTTCACATCATTTGGATGATTACTGATGTCATGATTGGGCTGTACACCAAGACGAGGTAATAAGTGGTGATTGTCCAGATGTACTTGGAGATCGACCGGATATGCGAGGACCTCTCTCCTCTATTGGACACATGGGACGAAGAACAAGGTGCCTCCGGTTTCGTTCAGACCCAAAATGAACTTGTAAATGGACTATGTGTCTGACATTGGATTTCATTCTTGTGATTGATAGACATCAGTTGCATAACGTGAATTGCCTATGGGGCATGCTGAGATGCAAATGATTAAGACTTCTGTTGAAAAGCAGAGTCTTGTGGTTGATGATCAAAGCACGGCTTTAATATAGCATAGCTTTGTGTAGCGTTAATTCGCGAGCCTCATACCTCGGTGTGAACCGGAAACGGGAGAGGACCTCAAGGAGGACATGCATTTCCTTCTAGCCAGGAGTGGTGTCTGGGTTTTGCACGCCCAGACGTTTTACTTATATGGATGATGGATAGCGAGACGCCTCAGATATATCAGCACAACGGGGCCAATGGATGGTATGGTTTTTATACAAACCACATTGACGCCCCATAGGGCAGGGAAACGCATTGTTTAGGCATTTTAATCCACATCGAGTGGACCAGCCCTAATGATCCAAGGGTCACTCAAGCTCTGATCCTGAGGGGCGGGCTAGAGCATCTTGAAGAGGTAAGGACGATCCCTTGCCTTGGTTCACAGATGGAAATCCAACTTCCAATACGTGACATTTCGGTTTTGATTGTAGAGCTTAGTATTGGCGACATGATATATGGTACCCATGCCGTTTAGGATTGATACATTTATATTTGAAGTTGTTTTATACATTATGCACTTATAATAGTATCAAATGATTTATTTTAAACGTACCAAGCATATCTAGCTATTATAAGGGAAAACTCTATCTTCCGACTTGCGTTGCATTGTGTGGTGGGACTTGAGTCTTATAATAGCTTCATTTTTCCAAGAAGCATTGCGTTGTCTATAACTGTTTATGCACTGGTATTCTTGGGGGTAAACCCATTTCGTATTATACGGCGTGGTCCCTTGATTTACCTAACTTTAAAGAAAAGTTTTATCACACCAGTCACATGACTGACCTGGAGTTTATTGTTTTAACCTAAACTTTGGGTGCCCCTATTTTCCATATGGGCAGCTAGTAGTTTTGGTTTTGCAGATTTATATTCACAGGATCCTGGTTTACAGCTGGAATGATATTCGGAAAGCTCTGTATCCTTATATTCCTTTCAGTTATGTTTGCATTAGTTTTCCGCTGCTATGTATTTAAATGTAATTTTAAATCTCTTATATTTATCGAATGTATATTATTTGTTCATACTCTGTTATATTCTTGTATTCTGATGGAATTGTTGTAATAAGCAATGAAATGTTCTTCTGTTTGTGTTCTGATTTGTCATGTTCTCAATACAATTCGTTCTTTCCTTTACAGGGAAGTTTGGGTCGTTTCATTTTGGTATCAGAGCTTTAGTTTACAAAGCTCGGGAATAAGACACATTAGAACCAAACGAAAGAATTCATCAGATATTGGATTAGGAATATCCAATAAGAACGACTCGTTAGAGATGGGATCAGTAGTATCCTAGAACGAGTGAGAAGTGTGTTATTTTTAAAAATAAAAATGAAAATCAAATTTAGTTTTGAAAATTTAATCTAATTTTACGTATTTGAGTGTACTATTTTATTTTATTTTGGACAATCAATTATATGAGATTTTGCACGCGTCATGAACGTATATTCGAAGTTCTAATATACTGAATAGATGTAGAATCACACTCTAGGCGCTCGAAGATGATTCTGGTGATGCTGCGGCATCATCAGTATTTATGTTCGACTTTCGAAAGTGGGATATCTATGTATTTCCAATTGACTGGTGTGAGAACCAAAACTAGATGGGGCTATTGTTATAAATTGGCATCAAAAACATGATTTTCTGTATATATGTCAAAATTATGAATTTGAAACGTTAATTCACTAATTGATTAATGGTTGTGTTGTATGATTATTTGTTATCTAATAAAACCATTATGTGAAAGAACGGTACATATAACCCAATTGTATCAAATATTGAACTGAATTGAAAATTTATTGGAATTGCATGCATATACATGTATATATATTGAACAGGTCATAGCAAGGAGGCTAGAGAAGAGGAATAAAATTGTATGCTCGATAAATAGGTACATGTTTACAAATTTATTGGGTTTGGATGATTTTATGAGCCGATTGGCTAGCCGCTTGGCTTTTTCTTTTTCTTTTGAGATAAGAGGGCCTGTGTGGCGGTTTGGGGATTTTCCCTATGCTCCCCGTACAAAGGAGGTTATGGCAAAAAAATTCGAAAATTTAGGATGTTAGCCAATTTTTTTTGAAAATTTTGAAAATTCATAGAAACTGGAAAGTTGAAGAATGAAAGTTGAGTTGGTTAGTTAAACAACTTTCAGCTTCGTTCCTTATCGAGGACGAAAAGATTTTAAGTGGGGGAGATTGTGACAGCCCGGAAAATCAGAACCAATTTAAATTTTTTATTTTAGCAATTTTAATGAATTTTGAATATTTAAAATGATTTATTTTAAATAATAACGACAAGGAATTTATTTTGAATAGAATTGGAACGTATAAATTTATTTAAATCTAAATATTTATTTTGATTATAACAGGAATTGGAAATGGCGCTGTAGTTTGAAAATTTGATTTCAAATTTCAAATAAATGTACAGGATTAAAAATATACCGGATTTCAGTGAAACCATAAACATTTGAATTTTTTAGAAAATATCTTTCCAACGAATCTGAAAAATCCAAATTTCAAAGCGGGAATAAAAAGTTTGGCCCAGTTGAAATTTCAGAATAATCGCTATGGAAATATAGCTCTTGAAAATAGCCATTTTGCAAATGACCTCTGTTTTCGACGAAACCACTTTTGTTGGATCCGGGATGTCAATTTATTGCTAGATTCCAATTTTCATGATTTTTTAAATCAATATGGGAGCGTGGCAAAAAAAAACGTGTTTTGACAATTTTAGTCAATTTGGATCGACCAGAAAACGACTGTTTTTCAAACGGTCACCAAATTTGATGAAATTAGTGTTGTTAGGACCGTATCGTCAAAACAAAGCCAGATTTATTTTTCTGGAATTTTTGGAGTCCGTATGTGGCTTTGGTAATTTAAAACGTGCGTTCAAATTAAATATATACTGATTTATATTTTTAATTTTGACGGAAAATGGTCGTAACAGCCGAATTGGGTTACGAAACATATCCCATTGTGTTCGGACTGGGGGTGATTAGCTAGGGGTGATAGTAGTTGGGTTCGAATGGAAAAGAGACATTATGGAAATAAATTAAAACAATTATACATATTATATATCTCCCTCACCATTCTCTCTCTCTTCCCTCAGTCAAACAAGAGATTAAAAAAACGCCGAACTCGACCCAGACCCGCTCCCCCTGCCCTCTTCGTTGACGCATCGCCTCCCCTCTGTTCTTCGCCGCCGTGCCCCAGCTTTGATCCACCGCCACCTCCTCTTTTCCCCCTTCTCTCTGCTGCACGAATCCCAAGCCAAAACCTCCATTCTCGTGAAACCTTAGTTGAAGCCGCCGCCTCCTGCCACCTGAGGGGCGCCACCAACCACCAGAGCACCCCCACCGCCTCTCCTTCTCTTCCCTACCCCCAATTCGAACAGCCTGTAAGTTTCTTTATAATCTTTGTTTATTTATTTATATTTATTGAACGTAATTGGTTTAAAAAATATAAAAAAAGATAAAAATAATCAGTTTTTATAAAGTCTAGCATTGCTAAAATAAATTGGGATTTTATATATGTGATAATGAGATAAAAATTCGATTTTTATATGTATATAACGATGATAAAAATTGGATCTTTATGCATGAAGTAGAAATTTAAAAACGTGATTTTTATTTATATGTATAGCAATAAAAGTTACAATTTTTATTATATGATTTTTAGTCAATTAAAAATCTGATTTTTAGTAAGTTAAAAATCTGATTTTTATACGAGAATTTTATATAAGGAAATTCAAGATTTATATACGAATACTGAATAAAGATTTGAATTTTTACTATGAAAGTGAATGTATAAATATTTGATTTTTACCGTGAAAGCGAACACGTAAAGATTTTATTTTTACCATGAAAGTGAACGTATAAAGATTTGATTTTTTATATAGAAAGTAGCGTTGTAAAAATCTGATGTTTTATAATGTAGATTTGAAATAAAAATACGATTTTTATTATGATGGTAGCAAAATAAAAATACGATTTTTTATTATGATGTAGCAAAATAAAAATATGATTTTTATGTATGGAAAGCGTTATTAAAAATGTGATTTTTAATAACAACTGCGCGAAACAGATGGCGATGGAAAGGACTGAAATCAAAATGGAATCCAAACCGTCCTATAAAGATTGACGAAGTGAAAACCCAAGGTGAGAACTTCTCACTTAAATTTCATTTTCTAGTTAAAATATACACTAGGATGCAGATGGTGCTTAACAGCACCCGACACCCGTTGTCCACAGACCATAGACGACTTGTTTGATTTGACGTGCTGTGGAAATTGATTGTGATTGCGATGTGGAATGAAATGGAATATATAATATTCATGAGTTGAATAAAATATTTTATAGTTAAAAATATAATTTTTAACGTGTATATGAATAAAATAAATATTCATTTACAAATCGGATGATTTGTTTATGTACACCCATTTGACTGATATTGAATGGGACAATATATTTTACACATCGCCCAACTGTGTAGATAATAATCAGTGTTAGTTGTTTGAAAACCCCACACGGGTGTTGGGATGGTATTTAACGTACACTAATCCCAATTGTTCAGTTGTATATCAGTCGATTGGTTGACAGACTGTGGTAAGCGTTAAATATTTATATTTAATGCTTATGCAGTGCATATTCTACACTCTGGATGATGGTTGATTGTTTATCATTGTTGTTCTTTGTGTTGTATGAGATCCATACAAATAAAATTATATGGTAATTGACTGTGTTTGATTCCAGTTCAGAAAGAATGAATATTTTAAAATATCGAATATTTTAAAATAATGAATATTTTAAAATAATATTCAGTAAAAGATCAAAAATCTGATTTTGATGTCCGATTTGGGACAGACACAAATATATTTAAATATATAAAGCCGTGTTGATTAGATTAACGCCATTTTGACGTGGACGACATTTATATTGATTTTATTCATTTTTATAATGAATATTAAAAAGGAAGTGATTCCAAAATCTAATGTTTTGAAAATATTATCATTTATATATTAATGATATGGAATATTCAATTTTGATGAAAAATTGAATATGAAGTTGAAATCGTTTTGAAAACGAATTTACAACGATTTATAAAATACGTTTTAAGTGGAAATCGAAGAAATATATATAATATATATTATATATATTTAACGGCCTAAATAGAACGCGCCGCGCCGCGGCAGTTCGTGAATTTCGACCATTGACTTCGAATGGACATTACGGGAGATTCGACCATCGGATACTCCTAAAACCAGAACCGTTGGGTTTGTCTCGAAAAGAGCTTTCCAACGAATATTATAGATTCGAAATCTAACACTTGGATTTGGAATTATGTCCAAATCAAATTTGGAAATAATCGCTGTAAGTGCAGTTCGATGGCCGTTTATAGAAATCGGCCGTATGGGCCTTGATAAATTTAGTAAAAATATCAATAATTTGTATAAAATCATAATAAATGATTTGGAAAGAACTGGGATGAAAAATCCCATATTTGAAAAGATAAAATTATATTTTTATCGAAATGGACTAGTTGTTAACTAGAATTATAATCCAATTATTTTTAAATAAATAAATTGGATTTGAAATGCACTACAAAAGTGGGCATATTCGACACAA
Organism: Allium sativum; assembly: GCA_030737875.1. Lineage (NCBI taxonomy): Eukaryota > Viridiplantae > Streptophyta > Magnoliopsida > Asparagales > Amaryllidaceae > Allium > Allium sativum. The sequence goes on along the minus strand of CM060926.1, from coordinate 4,428,030 downwards.
GTTTTATGTGGCCTTAGATCGAAAAAGTGTTGCATTTTCACCTTTTTTTTCAAATAGGCAACACCGGGTAGGCGTGGCATCCGCAACCGTTGCCTTAGCCCTCTAAGGCAATGCTTTAGCACATCAACTGCCACAAAAAGAAAGTGTTGCATTATAGACGTAATGCAACACTATTTGTACATAATGCAACAATATTCAGCGTTGCTTGAAATTTAGTTAGATCCTAGGTACCTGGTCACGATAGCAGAGGCCACGTCAGCTTTCCATGTCAGCTGCCTACGTGTCACACAACACGTCAGATCTCAACGTCAGCAACACACGTGTCACATGCCACGTCACCTGTGGCGTTCACGTGCCATGTGGACTTTGCTATTTTATGTAATGCAACACCACTGTATTATGGAATGCGACACCATTATCTTGAAATACAACATCAGGAAAAAAGCAAATGCAACAGTAAAAGAAGGCTAATACAACGCTTTAATTATAAATTTTGCAATTTCAGTTTTGTACATAGAAGAAACACATCCGTTACATTCATTATCACATTCAAACTTTCAATACATGCCACCTTCAATACATACGATCAAATACGTAATTCAACCCTTTAAATATATAACACATATGATCAAATACATTATTTAAAAATAGCAAAAGTACCAACATATACCACCTTCAATACAAGCGCCAACAAATACGATCAGTGTGCATTATACAAAGTAGTAATGCCATGAACCAGAAACTATATCTCTCTATGTCATTTCAGGTCCTCCACTTGCCGGCTGTATCTCTCCTCGTCATTTCAGATCCTGCAATTTGAATTTACAAGTTATTTGTGCATGCATTTGTGCATTTGGCCATCTAATTAACTTATAAATCTTAGTGAGTTACGCATACAATTATAACAGTTGACCAATCAGCATTGGTCACTACGTGCCACCTCAGAAATAGAATTGAGTATGCTTCGTCTTCTGTGCAAGCATTTCCAGTTCACATATCTTCCTGACACCATCCATTGGGTCCCTCGCACATCCTTTCAAGCGTCAGAACATCATCTCCTCCATATCCCCTAAACCCCAATCTTCGAAATAAAAAAAACAATGCTTGTCTCTATACATCACAACCACTATTCTTAAGGGACATTGGAATTTTGAAGTTGTGCAATACGTTCTTAAGGTGGCTCTCAATCATAATTCGTGGCCTATACAGGTAATACCCAACAACTCTTTTCTAATATCATGCCCATCGTACAGTATGCGTGATCATGCCCTAATGTTGAAAGTTTTTACAAAACCTGGTGGTGTAATTTACCTGCAACCATGGTCTAATGAAGAATTTGAGCCCTCACCAGCATTAGAAGTGGAATCATAGGATAAAGTTGACAGCTTTCCCGAGTTCTTAAAGAGTAATGTTCCTGCGGTTGAAGAAGTAATGAAGCCAATGTGACGTGTTCTTGCAACTGATGACTGCTACTGGTCTCAGTATGACCATACATCTTTCTACCTGAAAATGCAATTTTATGAAGGCATTGGCAATATCAATACTTTTGCTTCTCAAATCAATAACAAGGTTTAATTCATTAAGGTTCAGCGCTGTACCCATGCTTATCCTGGGACAAGGACTGAACTTCTTTTTGTGAGCAATAGGGAGGAAGAGGTGGTTCCTGTTTGCGAACAAATTAAACAGTTTTAAACAACTGTAAAATCCGCTCGGCTTTCCTAAACAACAAGGATTGTTCTAGAGGGTGTCGAACTCTGGGACCAAAAATATTTTAATTAATAAATCCAATCAAGTTATTTCAGGATTTTGATTGATTGAAAACACAGAAAGTAACATCAAATAAAAAGAGAGATTTATATAATAAGAGAAAGCAATTAGGGGATAATGACATAGATTGGATTCACACTCATCAATAGCCAACAAATAAATATAGATCTAATTCATGTTTCTGTCACACACATGAATCAACGATAATTAGGTTCTCAGAAACAAATAAGTAAATAACAACAAACATAGCCTATGCAAGAGCCGAGCTCTTAAACAACCATAGACTATCAGGACAGATTCACTAATTAATTTCTAAAACCCTAAAATTCGATCTAAATCTAATAATTGTTAGATCGAACACGAATATACCCTGTGAAGGAGCATAGCTCTTAAACGACACAGAATATGAAGATTCAGATCTAACCCTTGATTCAGATCCAGATCTACATATATAAAGTCCTCATCTATTGGCTATGTGATTCATGTTGAATCATATCTATTAGCGTCATCACCCCCTAATCAAAGGGGATTAGCTAGACATAGCTAAAGAAGAAGAGAAAAATAAAATAACAGACATAAATAAAATAAAACTAAAACTAAATAGAACAGGGGAAGAAGAAGGATTTTATTCCAAGAAGAGAATTACAGAATAAAACCTAATGTCTTTTACAAGGAATAAGATAAATTGTATTTATAGTTGATATGACAAAGGCTACTTGGCAAATTCCACAATGTGGGACTAAAGAATTAGCCCAACTAACACATAAGCTAGTGTGAACGCAGCTGTAGAGTGAGAGGCCTTGCAAATGAACTAATGTGAACGCAACATGAGTGAGATGCCCTGCAAATGAGCCAAATCTACCCAACTGAACTCAATTTGCAGCCGTTCTTCAAGCTTTAAACTCTTCAAGCTTTAGTAATTTCAACTTCACTCGTTTTAAGCAAATTCTTCATGCTTTATCCATCAAATTCTCTAAACCAAACTTTTTATCAACAATCTGAAAGCTATAAATACACAATATTAATTATTTTAAATAAAAAACTAGATAAATAAGCGGATAAAATATACACGTTTACGTGTATATCAAATACCCCCACACTTATCTTTTTATTCATCCTCGAATAAACTAAACTTAGATATGTCACACTTTCGTAGAAAACATGATTGCATTTAGCGTATGCAACAAGCCGTTAAACCTCTGGGTGGGCGAGTGTTGTCTCGTGAGGGTTTTCAGCGGATACTACCCATAAAATCCAAAGCGTCTTATGTACGCGTGTTAATCAAACAATATATTTAAGGTCTTTCACATTCCAAGGACTTTACCTAACTCCAATAATAACGGTTCAATCCCAAATTGTCCATCCCATTGTTGGTGCAAAAATGAATAAAAATTTTCAAGATGAATCGTAATTCCTTGATAACACTATAATTGTTTTGAAGGTTAGGAGCGTAGTGTCAACCAAAGTTCTACACATCGACAATGTGCACCCAATCATTTATTCAACTTTTTTTTTTGAATAACTTTGCACTAGTTTAACTGTAATATATTGGATGTGAGTTATGCATAGATGAAGGAGAATTTTTAAGTTCTAAAAATATTCTAGATAAAAGGGCAAGTGTATTAGTTAAACTTCAGGCTACAAAATATAAAATAATACTAAGGCACATATTAACATTTTTATTTCCTTTCATCTCCTCTACTACAATCCTCACTTCCAAGTACGGTATAATTGATGTGGATGGAATGGAACTGAATGCTTTATAGTCAGGAATGATGAATGACTATTTTATTTAGAGAGATTCTCTTTATTTCATTTTTTTTCTTTTTTTTCTTTTGCATGATGAATGATGAATGGAGATGGAATGGAATGATGTCGTACATTATTTCATTTGATTCCTCCTCTACTAAACCAACACTTCATGAAAGGAAAGTTTTGTGCCCTAGTTACTCTACTTCTATAACCCTAATTCAACACACAAGTCTGGACTGATGTTATACAAAACGCTGAAAGGAATGATAAGCAAAGTTTCATAAGATAGATAACCCATATAAAATAAGATGTGGTATATGGTTATCCTACCTTAAAACAAGTACGGAGTGGGTGGTGTAATATTGGTATAAAAAGTGACATTTTTGACCTTTAAACAAAGGTTCTTGAGTATACCAACATAAGATAAACTTGTCGAAACATGGACGTAAATCGACTAAAAACTTGGGTTTGAATAATGTGGGGTATCGAAGAAGAATGCTACCATGAGTCATTTCTCCTTAAGTGGGCCAAGTGGATTTTAGAACTTATGATTTTGAAAATTTGAGTGAGAAAAATATTATGCATGAAAACGAACTCAGAAAATCCAACAAATGTAAGTGCAAAATCATTACTATTTGATTTTTTTATTTTTTTTTACTTGCACATTCTAACATGTATAACAAGGGTTGACCCGCTTACTCCAGAACACGACTAACGTCTGCACAGTCTTAAGCTAGCATCTTAAAAAGATACATTACGACTCAATGAATAAATAATGTTCATTCCCATCACCCAACAATTCAACTTATCAAACAAGAACCAAGGTGTTATTTATGAATTTAAGTTAATCCTTGTTCAATGAATGACCTAGTTCATAAAATTTGATTGTTGGTGTAATGTAAATTCCTCCCCACATTTGAGTGTGACTGTGTCCTCATAGTCTTAATCAGACATATCTTAGTGAAAGGAAAAATAAAATAATAGACTATTTACATATGTGCAAAAGAGGGTTAGTGCATCTTACTGATTGTAATGTGGCTTATGGAGGACCATGAGCTCTTCCTCTTGGTTTGGTATTGGTTCCAAGTAAGGTTTAAGGCATTGACCGTTGACCTTATAGGATGACCCATCAGTTGGATTCTCAATTTCTACCGCACCATACGGAAAAACGGTCCATACAGTGTAAGGTCCTGTCCATCTAGATTTTAACTTACCCGGAAATAAATGCAGTTTTGAGTCATACAACAGAACTTTCTGACCTGGCATGAAAGTTTTACGTAAAATTGATTTATCATGAAAATTTTCGTTTTGTCCTTGTAAATTCGTTCATTTTCATAGGCATCATTTCGAATTTCATCAAGTTCATTAAGTTGAAGCTTCCTATGTTCACCTGCTTGCTCTAAATCAAGATTCAAAGTTTTTATTGCCCATAACGCCCTGTGTTCTAGTTCAACTGGCAAGTGACATGGCTTGCCAAAAATCAACCGATAAGGGGACATACCTAAGTTTGTTTTAAAAGCAGTGCGGTAAGCCCAAAGAGCGTCGGTTAACTTTTGGACCAATCTTTGTGATTTCGAGTCACAGTTTTCTCAAGGATTTGTTTAATCTGCCTATTCGATACTTCAAGCTGCCCACAAGTTTGAGGATGGTAAGGAGTGGATAACTTGTGGGTTATCGAATACTTTCTCATGAGGGCTTCAAAAGAACGATTACAGAAGTGTGTTCCGTTGTCACTGATTATTGTGCGAGGTGTGCCAAACCTAGAAAAGATGTTTTCTTTCAAGAAGCGCACAACAATATTATTATCGTTTGTTTTGCATGGAACAACTTCGACCCATTTGGAAACATAATCAACTGCTCAGAGAATGTAAAGGTTCCCAAAAGAATTAGGGAAGGGTCCCATGAAGTCTATACCCCACACATCAAAAATTTCGACATCTAGAATGGGGTTTAGGGGCATCATATTCCATTTAGAAATTTTCCCTAAGAATTGACATCAATCAAAAGTTTTCCAAAATTCGCACGCGTCTTTGAAAAGGTTGGGCCAGTAGAAACCCGATTGGAGAACCTTTTCGGCTGTCTTTTTGGGACTGAAGTGACCACCACAGGCTTGGTCATGATAGAAAGAGAGGACACTATGAGTTTCAGTGTCGAGAACACACCTTCAAATGATTTGGTCTGGACAATATTTGAAAAGATAGGGGTCGTCCCAATAAAAATGTTTCACTTGGGAAAAGAATTTGTGTTTATCATGCTTAGACCAAAAAGAAGGGGTCTGCTTGGTGACTAAGTAGTTGACAATGTCAGCGAACCAAGGATCAGTGGATAGAGAAAATAGTTGTTCATTAGGGAAATTCTCGTTGATCGGTAGAGGAGAAGACGGGGCATTTGGAAGACGAGACAAGTGGTCTACAATAACATTGTCAGATCCCTTTTTATCCTCAATAGTAAGGTCAAATTCTTGAAGTAGAAGGATCCAACGAATGAGACGAGCCTTAGCAACCTTTTTAGAGAAAAGATACCTAACTGCAGAATGATCGGTATAAACCGTAATGTGTGAGCCAACTAGATAAGGCCTGAATTTTTCTAGAGCGAAAACAACCGCCAAAAGTTCCTTTTCTGTGGTCGTATAATTGATTTGGGCATCGTTCAAAGTCTTACTCACGTAGTAAATGACATGAAGAATTTTATCGGTGCGTTGTCCTAAGACAGCGCCAACAACGAAATTCGAGGCATCACACATGATTTCAAAAGGCAGCTTCCAGTTGGGAGAGCAGATGATCGGAGCAGAGACAAGTTCATTTTTAAGGTGCTCAAAAGATGAAATGCAATCAGAATTGAAGTCGAAAGGAACATCCTTACCAAGAAGATTGGTCAAAGGTCGAGTGATTTTGCTAAAATCCTTTATAAAGCGACGATAGAAGCCATCATGACCTAAAAAGGATCAGATGTCCTTAACGGATTTGGGAATGGGAAGATTCGAGATAACTTCAATTTTGGCTTTGTTTACTTCAATTCCTTTATTAGAGATGACATGTCCTAAAACAATGCCATGTTTAACCATGAAGTGACACTTTTCCCAATTAAGCGTTAAGTGTTTATTCTTGCAACGGTTAAGAACCAGATCCAGGTGATGTAAACATTCAGTGTAGGAATCCCCGAAGATGGAAAAAACATCCATGAACACTTCCAAAAATCGCTCGATCATATCAGAAAAAATGCTAATCATGCACCTCTGAAAGGTTGCAGGTGCATTATAGAGACCAAAAGGCATATGACAGTACGCAAATGTACCAAATGGACAAGTGAAAGTGGTTTTCTCTTGGTCCTCAAGAGCGATAGGGATTTGATTATAGCCCGAGTACCCGTCAAGGAAACAATAGTACTAATGACCGGCTAGCCATTCTAACATTTGATCGATAAATGGCAGAGGGAAATAATCCTTACGTGTTGCAGTGTTAAGTTTCCTATAGTCAATGCAAACACGCCAACCGGTTTGTGTGCGGGTTGGGATAAGCTGTTGTTAGCTTCATTTTGGATCACGATAATCCCTGATTTCTTAGGTACGACATGAATCGGACTAACCCATTGACTATCGGAAATTGGGTAGATGATTCCGTTGTCAAGACATTTAAGGATTTCAGCACGAACTGCTTCTTTCATGATAGGGTTTAGTCGAAGCTGGGGATCACGAATTGGTTTGGCATCATCTATAAGGTGGATTCGATGTTGGACTATCGAAGGACTAATCCCCTTAATATCAGCCATGGACCAACCAATTGCTTCCTTATTTTTCTTAAGGATGGGAAGGAGCAATTGTTCTTGCTCTAAAGGAAGGTCAGAAGCGATAATGATAGGAAAAGTTTCATTGTCTCCTAAGTAAGCGTACTTAAGACGACTGGGCAGCACTTTGAGTTCAGATTTTGGGGCCGACTCAATTGAAGAAACTGGCTGAGGGACAGACTCAATTGTGAGTGGCTCGACAGGAATCGAATCAGAGACATTTTCGGGAATATCTTGAAACAAGGTCTTGTAATTCGATTCAATTTCGTTATTCAGGTGGTTGAGCTCGGGTTCATTATCATGGACAACATGGATTTCAGAAAACTGGTCCATATAAGAGTTTGGAGAGTTTTCGGTTCTAAAGATGTTTAGCTCGATAGTCATTTTACCGAAAGAAAGTTTCATAGACCCATTTCTACAGTTGATAAGCGCATTAGAGGTTGATAAGAAGGGTCTTCCTAGAATCAAAGGGATATGGTTTGCAGGATTGCTTACCTGTTGAGTTTCTAGGACAATGAAATCAACTAGAAAGATGAATTCGCCTATTTTGATCAATATATCCTCGATTTTGCCCACAGGTTTCTTAATTGAACGGTCAGCAAGCTGAAGGGTAACCTTGGTGGGTTTCAGTTAGCCCTAATTGGCGATAGACTGAATATGGAAGCAAGTTAACACTAGCACCTAAGTCTAGCAGGCATCTATCAATTTTCTTATCCCCAATAGTACATGATATTGTGGGGCAGCCAGGATCTTTGTATTTCACTGGCATTGATTGGGACAAGACTTCGCTTAGAGTTGCCGCTAGAAACACTTTCTTAGGTACATGTGTATGATGTTTTTGAGTGCACAAATCTTTTAGAAATTTAGCGTATTGTGGAACTTGTTGTATAATATCTAAAAGAGGAATGTTCACTTTAACTTGCATAAATATTTCAAGGATCTTTTCTAGCTGATCCGTCTTTTTCCTAGGTCGGAGTCTATAAGGAAATGGAGCAGACAACTCAGTAGGTTGGGCTACTTGAGTTTGAGGATGGTCCTTGTCAGAAATTGGCTCAATGTTTTGATTTGAGTTGGTCGAATTTTCGATTGGGTTTGGAAAATTGTCCGGTAAATCGTTTGGGTTGACCACATGGTTGTCAATATTTTTGCCGGATCTAAGAGTCGTGACAACATTCAATTGACTAACGTTTGAATCCTGAATGATGTGAATTTGGTTGGGGTTTGAATTTTTTCCTCTAGTGTTTTGAATGGGTTGATTTGGAAAAGTACCTATTTCCCTTTCACTTAATCTAGCGTTAAGTTGAGACATTTGTTTTTGAAGTTCACTCGTTTGTTGATTCGTGTTTTGTATATATGAGTGTAACGTGTTGTCTAACTTGTCTTGATTCTCAACACTTTGTTTAGTCATTTGCGCCAATAGGTTACTCACCTCAGATAAATTCCCTTCAATCGTAGAAAGGCGTTTTTCATATTGGGGTGCAACCGTTTGATGAGATTGGTGGAAAGGCGCCTGGTTCGAATTGTACTGATTTTTCCTAAGAGGAGGGTTCAAAACATTGTTCGGAAATGCTCGATTCGAAGGTCTATTCATCAGAGGGTTATTCGGACCATAAGAAAGATTTGGGTGGTTATTGGGTCAGTTGAAAGCGTTCACTTGCTCAAGGGACTGGGGACAGTCATCAGCCGTATGATCAAAGTTAAGACATATGTGACACATGGCTTGGGAAATGTTATTAGACTGAGTGTGTGTTTTAACAACGTTCAGTGTAGCATCAACAAGAGAATTAGAAGAAGAAGAAGAGGATTCAACAGAATTACTACTGGATCGCGAATAGAGAGATTTTTCATTCGTTCGTTCCCATTGTTTTGATTTTTCTGCTAACTCGTCCAGAAATTCCCAAGCTTCTACATCAGTCTGCTTTAGAAAATTGCCCTAACACATGGATTCTAACATTTGTCCGGTACTATTATCAAGTCCATCGTATACAGTTTGACATAACGACCATGTTTCATAATCATGATGGGGACAACTCAACAGCAGTTCTTTAAATCTTTCGAAGTATTGCCAAAAAGATTCACCCCCTTTTTGGTGGAAATTGGTGATTTCATTTCTAACTCTAGCTGTTTTTTCTGGGGGGTAGAACTTCTTAAGGAAAACTGCTGTAAATTTATCCCATTTTTTAATCGAATTTGGGGGCAAGCTGCGAAACCATTTTTCTGTGGAGTCAGTTGGTGCGAATGGAATCAAACGAAGTTTAATACCATCCTTACATAACTGTTGTAATTTAAAGGTTGCACAAGCACATTCAAATTTCGTTAAGAAATTATATGGTTCATCATGAGAAAAATTTCCGAATTTGGGAAGGATGCTTATCTGACTCGATTGAATTTCAAAGTGATTACCCACAGGATTGGGTAACTGGATACAAGAAGGGATAGATACTCTATCGGGAAGATTTCTGTCCATCAGGGTCCAAGGTGTAGGCTTGTTAGCCATTTCTAAAGGTTGGTTGAGTGAACTGGGTTTTAAGGAAAGAGAAGGTGGTTCGATTCTAACTAAACGACGAGATTCTTGGTCACGGGTCCAAGTTTGCATGCACTAGAAAGAAGAAAAAGAGAGTTCGTCAAAGAAATTTAGACAACGGACAAGTTCAGAATGAGGTGAGAAGGAGAAAGGTTTTGAAATTGGGAGTTTTTATTTTGAAAAGTACGGCCTACAAACTAGCGAGGTTTAAAAGAAAAAATGTTAATTTTTTTATTTTTTTGTTTTTCAATTTTTTATTTGTTTTTGAGGAGTTTTGAATTTTTTTTATACACATAACAATCACACATAGAAATCAGCTACAATGAAATTTTCTGTCCTTGATGGCTCCTAACTCAAAATTATATAGTGACACGTTTGATTACTTAGACCAAAAGATTTCTCAGCCAGTTAACGGACAGGAGTTATCGGTGCACCAGGAATCACCCTAGCAATGCAGCCGAAGGTTTAAGTACCTTCAAAGTAACAACCAATATAATATTTACGAATCACCGTAATATTTGTAAACGGTTATTTCTCTGCCATAGTCTAGACACCAAGAAATAATTCGTTCCAAATGAATCAACTATCAAAATACAATTAAGCCCTAGATGAGCCCATGACTCCCTTAAGTCCAACATCTAACCATTATTACTAGTCAGATTTTACGACGAAATGCAATTTGTGGGCTAAGGAAAGGGTGATGAAATCCCTCACCTTATGTGAATTGGGGTATTGCCCTTAACAGAATGAATACAGATGTAGAAATAATAATCACATGAATTAAAAGATTTTACAAGCAAGTCGCTGCCCCTGCAGAAGATTTTTACAAGCAATGTCTATATTATTTTTTATTTGCAGCAACACTCCCTGTAGAGTTTAGAAAAAATCTCACCTAGATCGGTAGTCCATACAGTGCAATTGAGTCACGCTAGCGCGTTTACACCCCACTTGGTGTGCAACCGCTCCAACAATTTGAATTCTGCTATTTGCAAATCTGTTCTTCTTTTAAAATCTCTTTTTTGTTGGATGAATTTTGTTCTTCCGGTCGTGACTGAATTTTATTTTTCTTGATATTTTTTTTTGAAGATTGAAGTTAAAATAGAAGAAAATGTATTTATAGTACCCAAAGAAAAAGGCAAAGACTTTTTTTTTAAATACAAATAAGGACAAGAAAAACTAAATCGAAATTAAAACAAAACTAAGCTACAAAAGAAAAACAAGGAAATTTTTGTTTGGTTTTTTTTCGAAAAGAAAGTTAAAACCTAACTAAAAAAATAAAATAAAAGAAAATTAAATATGACCCAGAAACTAAAACACAGAAAGAAGCCCAAGCGAAACAAGGCCCAAACGTTCAAATGTAAACTTCCAGACTTCCACGTTTCAAGTACCACTACCCCAAATAAAATTACAACCTACGAATCCCACGGAGTAAAAATAAAATAAAATAGAACCTAAACTCCACAAATATAAAATAAAATTCAGAGATCTGCCGAAATCAAAGTTCCCTATCACGGCTCAAAACTCGGTTCTTCTTCAAATCGAACTCAGGGAATTCTCGAAAAGAAAGAGAGAGGAAAAGAAAAAATTAAAGCAAAAACGTGACTTGAATTCGAAACCACAAACTGGAATCAAACCAGGGGGTCTGTAATTTCAGGTATGGTCTTCGGTTCAGGAGCTTTTGTGATTTGAGGTGGATGAAGTGATGCGATTTGGGTCTGCGGGTTGGAATCCGATTGGGTTCGGTGAAGGAGGCTGCGATTTTTCAGATCTGGGTGTTGCACCCGCTTCGGTCTCGGCGGAGGAAAGGATGTCTCGAATTCGAGGTTAATGGCTTTCTGATGGTTGCGGGTTATCGGAATGGTGCGATTTGGGGTTTGTATGATTGGTTGTGAGTTTTGAGGGTTGTGGCGAGGGGAGAGTGAATTTCGGTTTATGATTTCACGTGACGAGGTTTTGGAAGGAGGTCGGTTTGGGGATTTGGGTTGGAGCGTGGTGATGGCGATGGTGTGTACTGGGTATAACGGTGGTTGAATTGGGGAGTTGTATGATTGGGGTGACAGCGGTTGTGGAGTTGCTGTAGTGATGGTGTGAACATAATTTTGTTGTAAGGAAATAGCAGTGCAAAGTCTGAAGAGATATGGCAGTGGAGAAGAGGATGAAAGATAATTGGATTGAGTAAGGGATTGTAAACAGTGGTGTATCGAAGAAAATCCACAAATGCATGGGGTGAATTGCGGTTCAGATCTGTGTTAGAAGGATGGTCTGGTGGTTGAGCTTTGGGAAGAAGGCGATCGGTGGCTTGTTTTCGAATTGAGGGGATTTTGGTTTCGACGGTCTTGAGAGTAGAATAGTATGGTTTGGTGTATGGTTGATGAAGAGTAGTCGGAGTTTGATGGACAGTGCACGGTGGAAGATGGGTATTTGAGATTGTATGGGGATGTTGAAGACAATCGATGGGGTTGAAGGCTTGGTGATTTTGAACGTGTTGATGTGGACTGCAGTTTTGTGGTTGAACTGAAGGTGGCTTGTGTTGATGCGTGGTTGAGAAGATGGGGGTGTGGTGATCTCGGCGGAATTGATGAAGGTTAGCAGTGGAGATTCAGTGGCCAAAGGATGGTAATTTGTTTGGATTTTATGGTATGCGGATGTGGTCAGACTTGGTGTTTTGAAGTGGTAGCGGTAGGAAGGCAATGGTTCAACAGTGATGTAGTGTGGAACCAGGTGGTGTTTGTTTTTGTTTAGTTTGTCGGAGAAGTGGTATGGTATGAGTATGGTATGGTTGGTTTTTTGTTGGAGAGGAAGATGATTGTGGAATTTGTGAAATAGATGATGGGTTTTCAGGTGCTCGCAGATGAATTGTTGGAGATGGATTGTTGATGCTATATGGTCAGATTTGTAGAAGGATTTTTTTTATTTGTAAAAATAAGAAAGGGAAGAAATTTGCAGAAAATTGGAAAGAAATTTGACAGAAAAAAAAAGAGATCATGAAAACTAATGGAAAGAAACTAAAACTTTGGACAACTATTTTTTTTCTCTTATTTAGAAGATTATGGTACCAATTTTCAATACCCAATCAACCAAGGCAAGAATTCTCTGCTATTTATGAACGAAAATAAAAGAAAAAAATATTTATGTGTTTTTTTATAAAAAAAATAACCCGAAGGATTTACGAATTTAAATTATTTTGGTCCCTGACAATGGCACCAAAATTTGTTTGCGAACAAATTAAACAGTTGTAAACAACTGTAAAATCCGTTCGGCTTTCCTAAACAACAAGGATTGTTGTAGAGGGTGTCGAACTCTGGGACCAAAAATATTTTAATTAATAAATCCAATCAAGTTACTCCAGGATTTTGATTGATTGAAAACACAGAAAGTAACAACAAATAAAAAGAGAGATTTATATAATAAGAGAAAGCAATTAGGGGATAATGACATAGATTGGATTCACACTCATCAATAGCCAACAAATAAATATTGATCTAATTCATGTTTATGTCACACACATGAATCAACGATAATTAGGTTCTCAGAAACAAATAAGTAAATAACAACAAGCGTAGCCTATACAGGAGCTGAGCTCTTAAACAACCATAGTCTATCAGGACAGATTCAGTAATTAATTTCTAAAACCCTAAAATTAGATCTAAATCTAATAATTATTAGATCGAACACGAATATACCATGTGAAGGAGCATAGCTCTTAAACGACACATAATATGAAGGTTCAGATCTAACCCTTGATTCGGATCCAGATCTACATATATAAAGTCCTTATCTATTGGCTATGTGATTCATGTTGAATCATATCTATTAGCGTCATAACCCCCTAATCAAAGGGGATTAGCTAGACATAGCTAAAGAAGAAGAGAAAAATAAAATAATAGATATAAATAAAATAAAAATAAACTAAATAGAACAAGGGAAGAAGAATGATTTTATTCCAAGAAGAGAATTACAGAATAAAACCTGATGTCTTTTACAAGGAATGAGATAAAGTGTATTTATAGTTGATATGACAAAGGCTACTTGGCAAATTCCATAATGTGGGACTAAAGAATTAGCCTAACTAACACATAAGCTAGTGTGAACGCAGCTGTAGAGTGAGAGGCCTTGCAAATGAGCTAATGTGAATGCAACATGAGTGAGATGCCCTACAAATGAGCCAAATCTACCCAACTGAACTCAATTTGCAGCCATTCTTCAAGCTTTAAACTCTTTAAGCTTTAGTAATTTTAACTTCACTCTTTTTAAGCAAATTCTTCATGCTTTATCCATCAAATGCTCTAAACCAAACTTTTTATCAACAATCTGAAAGCTATAAATACACAATATTAATTATTTTAAATAGAAAACTAGATAAATAAGTGGATAAAATATACATGTTTACGTGTATATCAGTTCCATGTTTGCATCATTACGGATGGGAATGGGAAATGGATTCAGATGAAATATTTAATGCAATGATACAAGAGGCTGCTGAGCAACCCCCTTGCAAAGCTTATTTCCGGAAGCCGCCCATGACATACATGTTGATAACCAAGCCCCAATGAATCAGAGGAATAATAAGTAGGTAGATATAGAAGTTGATCAGGAATTTGACTGGCCAAACTACCTCACCCCTTGTCCTGATGCTGCAGGTCCATCACATGTGGCTGCTCACTTCGGACCGGCTCTCCCACAGCAGCAAAGCCCTAACGAATCAGTTGGAAGTTCCACAGCCCTGCAACCCTGATCTAGTATGAATTATGCTACTATAATGTCATTTTTTGGATGTGTATGTATTAAGTTAACCTTATGATACTTTTGGATGTAGATATGTATGTTATTTTTTGGATGCGTATGGTATGAACTAATCGATGCTGCCTTATGATACTTGTGCATGTGTGTATACTTGTGCATGTATGGTATGAACTGATCGATGTTGCCTTATGTTACTTGTGCGTGTGTGTATACTTGTGCGTGTATGGTATGAACTGATGTGTATTGTATGGACTGATGCTGCCTTATGATACTTGTGCATGTGTGTTAGATACGGGTATTTATATCACAAAACCGCACTGCATACACACCGCAGTGCGACACATGTATTCGTATCACAAAACCTCAAGCATACAGTTATATGTCATTTTTTGGATGTGTATGATATGAACTGATGCAAAACTGAGCATACGTTTCCAAAATCGAAACATTGAAATTGGTAGTTTCCAAAATCAAATGGAAAATACCTGTGCGTGTTGGATACGGGTGAACGACTCGTCCGGATCGGGATATTGGTAGCCTCAAGCACACCGCATTGCAAACACATCGCATTGCTACATATGTATCTGTATCACAAAACCTCAAGCATACAATTATATGTCAGTGTAAATGAACGCAAAGTGCAAATCAATTTCGATGGTAAATTCCCCATTCCTTAACTAGCTCGACCTCTATAATAAACCAATGTCTTTTTCATGCCAATGGCCCGGTTCTCATGGCCCAAAAAGTTACCACTCAGTTAGGTGAAACCTGAATCCTGGTGGCAAACTCCAATCAATGGTCAAAGCGCCTTATGATACTTGCGCGTGTATACTTGTGCGTGTATACTTTTGCATGCATGTATACTTGTGCGTGCCTTCAGATGTTGCCTTACGATACTTTTGCGTGTGTATTTGTGCATGTATATTTGTGCGTGTATACTTGAGCGTGTATACTTGTGCATGTTTACTTATGATACTTGAGCGTGTATACTTATGATACTTGTGCGTGCATACTTGTGCGTGTATGCTTATGATATTTATGCATGTATACTTGTGCATGCGTGTATACTTGTGTGTGTATGCTTATGATATTTGTGCGTTTATACTTATGCGTGTATACTTGTGTGTGTGTATGCTTGTGCATGTATGCACTGTGTGTATACTTGTGCGTGTATACCTATGCGTGTATCACAAAACCTCAGTGCAAACACACCGCAGTGCAAACCTCAAGCATACAATTGTATGTCATTTTTTGGATGTGTATGGTATGAACTGATGCACTGCGGTGCCTTATGATACGGGTGAACAACTCATCCGAATCAGGAAATTGGTAGCCTCAATCACACCGCAAAGCAAACACAACGCAGTGCTACACATGTATCTGTATTACAAAATCTCAAGCATATAATTATATGATAATGTAAATGAATGCAAAGTGCAAATAAATTTCGACTGTAAAGTCCCCATTCCTTAACTAGCTCGACCTCTATAATAAACCAATGTCTTTTTCATGCAAATAGCCCGGTTCTCATGGTTTATTGCTGGGTATAATTTTCGAATAAACCTTAGCATAATCCCAAATCAATGGTCAAAGCACAACTAATTACTCATAATCTAATCTTTCACCGACTAATCACTCATAAGCGAATGGGTTTTCCTAAGTTTGGGATGTCCAAGCAACTAATTACTCATAAGCGAATGGGTTTTCCAGAATGTAACAAATGAACTACTTACTAATTACTCATAATCCAATCTATAATAAGCGCAACTAATTCACAATGCTATACAAACTGAACCTGAGGGAAAAAACTGGCGATGTCAATGCCTTGAGCAATCAAAACTAGAAAGCGTTTCAAAGCTTCAACCTTTTCGGAATAGAATTTTCTGTCGAGGAGAGGAGCAATACTGACGTGAATTTAAGTTTAAATTTTTGTCAATAGTAAAAAGGGGGGAAAACGATTAGATGATAGAGAAGAAAACGATTTCGTGAAGGGAGAAGATCACGCCAAAATTTCGTCAAAAGAATGCATTGACGTGGCTGTCAATGATTGGATGATGGCTAACATTAAGATCATCAGACCCACAGATGTTTTGAACCGTTGGATTAATCTTGCATATACGGTTGGGGTTTTAATATATTGATAACGCGGATCATTGAGCTGGATTATATATACGTAATGCTATGCTTTTTACTGGTGTTGCACGTCAAAACACTAGAATTCCCACCGCAACAGTGCATTCACGTATAACGCAACAACATATGAATATTGTTGCAGAAGATCAAAGAAAGCATAGCTTTCGCCACACTTTTCATGCAACGCACACAAATTAGTATCGAATATGCCCACTTTTGTAGTAGTGATGGTTTTAAAAACAACCAGAATTTTCAATATATGAATTGGAAGGGATTTGAATCGAAATTATCTTCGGAATATTTCGATATTGGATTCCGTGATTATACGGAGATTGTGAAGAAATTTGGAAGATATATATATCGTTATTCGAATACGATATTTGTTGGGTTCAGAATTTGATATTGAATATAAGCCGATATATTTTCTATTTAGAGCCTTGTATTTAATATCAAACTGGATTTTGGGTTTGTCGTGAACGATGTCTTCATTAACACTGTTTTTAAACCTAGTTGAGAGAAAATATAAATCTTTTTATTAAGATTTAATGAAGTTTACCAATTAATTAATATTTAATTGGAATTAAATTGAAATTTTTATTTGGGATTATTGTGAACGGTGTTTTAAATAACACTTGTGCTTTAACCCGATTAACAATGGAATGAGATTTTGGGTTTGTCGTGAATGGTATCTTTAATAATACTGTTCCTAAACCCAATGGAGTTAAGAAAATTAGAAACTAACTGGAGATTAGCTAAGTTGAATGGTTTCTTGGGTATTGATCTGATGTTGCTTTCGGCCTTTGGGATTAATACTTAGGGAATTGTTCTCTTACTAATTTACAGTTAGAGATTGATGGGATGGGGTCTTCAGTAACACTATTCTTAAACCACGTGTGAAAAGAATAAATCTTTTAATTAAGATTATTAGAATTTACAGTTATATTTAATAATTGGAATAGAATGGAATGTGATTTTGGGTTTATCGTGAACCGTGTTTTAAATGACATTGGTTTATTAATCCAGTTAAAGACAGGATATGATTTCGCAAGTTATATAATCATTAATATTGGTTTTCGGGAAGATTAAAACTAATTGGAGTTTTAATGAATCTTTAATTAGATTGGAAAGTGAATAAGATAATTTAAATTATCGAATTTATGAAACGAGAGTGGAGTGTCACCAGTTTTGCTCCAAAGTGATAGTTAAATCTTTGAGTAGATTTGAACGTGAAATGGTAATTAATTTTACTGATAATACTGTGGTGTTAGTTATGGGGTAATACCAGTTTTTCTCCATGGGATGAATAGGTTGGGATTGGGAAATTAAATAAATGGTTACTTCGGTAAGGTGCATTAATCCCGACTAGTTTGGAAAACCTTAATATTGTTAGAATTGATATCCAAAGGAAGAATAAAGAATAAATTTAAAGAATTTATCTTTGATAAAATTAATGGGAACCTTTCCCAAAAGATATGAATATTTAAATAAAAGAATATTCAGAATTGGAATGAGGCGTATGTTGTGTTTTTATAACACTTGTTTATAATATACGTGAGTTATTCGGAAAGACTGGGTTTATCCATTCTGAATAACTGATACGACGATAAGTCAAAGATGAAGGCGGTGGTTGAAGACCGGAGGTCTTCACATCGTTTGGATGATTACTGATGTCATGATTGGGATGTACATCCAAGATGAGGTAATAAGTGGCAATTGTCCAGACGTACTTGGAGATCGACCGGATATGCGAGGACCTCTCTCCTGCATTGGACATATGGGACGAGGAATAAGGTGCCTCCGGTTTCGTTCAGACCTAGAACGAACTTTTAAATGGACTTTGTTTTTGACATTGGATTTCATTCTGTGTGATTGATAGACATCAGTTGCATAGCGTGAATTGCCTATGTGGCAAGCTGAGATGCAAATGATCAAGACTTCTGTTGAAAAGCAGAGTCTTGTGGTTGATGATCAAAGCACGGCTTTAATATAGCATAGATTTGTGTAGAGTTAATTCGCGAGCCTCACACCCCGGTGTGAACCAGAAACGGGAGAGGACCTCAGGGAGGACATGCGTTTCCTTCTAGCTAGGAGTGGTGTCTGGGTTTTGCACGCCCAGACATGGATAATGGATAGCGAGGCGCCTCAGATATATCGGCACTACGGGGCCAAAGGATGGTATGGCCTTTATACATACCAGATTGATGCCCATAGGGTGGGGAAACGCATTGTTCAGGCATTTTAATCCACATCGAGTGGACCGGCCCTGAGGATCCAAGGGTCACTCGAGCTCTGATCCTGAGGGGCGGGCTAAAGCATCTCGAAGCGGTAAGGACATTCCTTTGCCTTGGTTCACAGATGGAAATCCAACTTCCAATACGTGACATTTCTGTTTTGATTATAGAGCCTAGTATTGGCGACATGATATATGGTACCCATGCCGTCTGGGATTGATATATTTATGTTTGAAGTTGTTTTATACACTATGCACTTATAATAGTATCAAATGATTTGTTTTAAATGTACCATGCATATTTGGCTATTATAAGGGAAAACTCTATCCTCCGGCTTGCGTTGCATTGTGTGATGGGACCTGAGTCTTATAATAGCTTCATTTTTCCAAAAAGCATTGCGTTGTCTACAACTGTTTATGCACTAGCATTCTTGGGGGTAAACACGTTCCGTGTTATACAGCGTGTTCCTTTGATTTACCAAACTTTAAAGAAAAGTTTTAATAACTGTTTTAGTTATCACACCAGTCACATGACTGACCTGGAGTTTATTGTTTTAACTTAAACTATGGATGCCCCTATTTTCCACACGGGCAACTAGTAGTTTTGGTTTTGCAGATTTATATTCATAGGATCCTGCTTTACAGCTGGAATGATATTCGAAAAGCTCTGTATTCGTATATTCCTTTCAATTGTGTTTGTATTAGTTTTCTGCTGCTATGTATTTAAATGTAATTTTAAATCTCTGATATTTATCAAATGTATATTATTTGTTAGTATTCTATTATATTCTTGTATTCTGATGGAATTGTTGTAATAAGCAATGAAATGTTCTTCTGTTTGTGTTCTGATTTGTCATGTGCTCAATGCAATTCGTTCTTTCCTTTACGAGGAAGTTCGGGTCGTTTCAAAGGAACATGCGCTTTCCCCAACAATTCCTAAATGATTACAACAAACCTATAACTCTTCGATGGTAGTTCAATTCAGAGAGTAGTAGATAGAGATTGAGAAAAGATGAAGTTTATATAATTTGAGTAGAAATCGACAAAGTATAAGTGTAAAAATCAAGAAAACGATAAATATTAATGGTCATATGAAAAATGATAAAGATGGAGAAGAAGAATGATTTAAAAATTCGAAACCAACCCTTATTTATAGCATTTGAATGGTTGCAACGTTTCCGAAACGTTACAAATTATGAAAATACATTTCCTATGAAAATTGAATTTCTGACAGTTGTATGTCAACATAGGCTTCTATGTATGTCAACATATATATAGTAAGTTTATTTTTAAATCTATTTTTGAAGTGTTTAAACATATATATAATTCTAGAAATTATTGAATCAAAACACAGTGATATAAATGAATATTCTAAAGTGTAAAATCATATGAAATCATAATAATAATAATATTATATATATATATTTATAAAGTTTTAAGGTTTAAAACTATAAAAGTATATATTACAAACTTATATACTAAAGCTTTATATATGTTTGAAATCATGAGTAAGAAAAAATAATTTAAAATAAGAATTTGAATCTTAAAAAAAAATTTGAAAGTTGAAAATCAGAATTTGAACCTGGAGTGTTATTCAGAGTCTTACATATAAAGTAGACTCTATTACTATATTTTTCTTGAAATCTTGATATCTTGATAACTTGATAACTCGTAAGTCTTGAATCTCTTCTGAATCCTGAATCTCTTGGAACTCTAAAACTGTACATTCTTCAGTATTTAAGTCATGTATACAAATCTTGCATATACATATATATATATATATATATATTCTAGATAGAAAAGTTAGTATATATTTTATAATCAATTAATAATGATTATTGAAATAAGGTTGTTGTCATTAAAACTCCATTTTCCAACAATCTCCTCCTTTTTGACGATGACAACCTTAATTTATAAAATATTCATACCTGCTGACACTTTTTGATTTGGTCCTTCTATTACTCCCCTTTGCACCATGAATCCTACATACTCCCCCTTAAACTAAGACCAACTAATCTTTATTTTCTAATTTCTCCTCCTTTGTCATCAACAAAAATAAATTCTAAATATACTCCGCCTAAATTTATAACATAAATATCTTAACCTATATCTATATATTTTAAGATTTTAATACTTGATTCTATACTATAGTATTAATATACATGACTCCCCCTAAATTCATGCTTATATTACATACTTATTATATATATAACTATTCTAATGCTAATTTCACAATCTATGAGAAACAAACATAGTATGAACTAAACAATTTAATCATTGTTTTACAAGCCAAACAATACAAATCAATGCAAATTACAACGTTTTACGAGAAAACGAAATACGTATTACATCGCATATACAAGAAACCTATATGTATAATGATTCTTCATGGTAGGAGACTTGTGAATTGGGTAATTGGGGTAATGGAGACAAAATTCCCCATTTTGCTCAATTATATTCCCTTCTCGACTGAAACAAACCTCGCCAACGTATATGATTTAATAGTCCTCCTCCATGCCTTCATTTTGTGTCTCTTCTTGTTCCTTCTCTTCTATCATCAGTTCCTCTTCTTCCTCTTCCATTATTGGATTGTCATCTTCAATGATAATCGGATTTGTTTGATTGTCCATTTTGTAGATTTCTCATGATTTTTCCTTATTTCATATGCTCTTGATTCATCCTAATTTTTAACACTTGGATTTCAGCGAGCATTTGAAGTACATTCTCCATTTTTTCTTCCAATTTCATCACATAAGCGAGAGTAGTTAGTTCGATGGTCCGTCGATGATTCAAGATTGAGTTGATTAATATAATTAGTGGAGGCCATTGTTTAATTTAGTTTTGAGTTTTTCCCAAAATGAAATGAAAGACTGGAGAAGAAAATCCAAAATAGGAAGTTTAAATAGATGTTGTAACTACCTTTTGGTGGGAATTAATTTTTTGAAATATGACAGTTATATATCGACATGTCAAAAAATGTATGTCGGCATACATGTAATTAAAATTTTATTTTTCTGATTTTTGTTATACTTTATTAATATTAATATATTTAATTAATCTAATTCACTTAATGAAAAAATACCTAATTCTCTTCTAAATTTATTAAACATTGCTTCATTTAATGGTTTGTTAATATATCTTATATTTGTTTTTCTGTTTCTATAATTCGTGTGAAATTTTCTCTTTACTTACGTTATCTCTTAGAAAATGATGTCGTATATCAATACATTTATTTGAATGATGGGTTGGACTTTTAGATATATTTATCGCATTGTATTATCGTAGTATATTGGCGATTTATTTACATTTAATACAAAATCTTGTAAAGTTTGTTGCATATATATTACTTGTGAACAAGCTAAAGCAGCAGATATATATTGTACTCCAATTGTTGATAAAGATACGGTATTTTGCTTTCTGCTGAACCACAAAACTAGTGAATGTCCTAAGAAATGACATATTCCACTCGTTAAATTATATTTATTAATTAAATCTCTTGCATATTTTTTTGATTAATAAATATTCCATTCTTTAATTGATGAATTTGAAAGCCTAAGAAAAATGTGTAACGGCTCCGATTTTGCCCGGACTCAATCGATTGAAAAATCGACTAAGACCGTTCAAATCCTGAACACGTTAACTATGGGAATACAACAACATCAGAACAACAACAGCAGACTTTTATAAACATCACAATAATGTTACATCAGAGTACAGAATATATCAGAGTACATCGAATAAAATTACAGCGGAAGATAAATTACAATAAATTAAATACATTAAACAGCGGAAGACTTCTATGCTCTGGACACAGCTTTAGGCTTCGATCCAGAATCCTGCTCAAGAGATAATATCTGCAAAAAGCTACTCGACTGTCTGCGTGGAAATGAGGGCACCCGAGTTTGAAAAGTGGAACAAACTACAAGTCAGTCATGGGACTGGTGTGAGAATTCTTAACTAATATAACTAATAGCAATAAGGCAAATCCAAGGATCACGCTGCTGACGCGGAACGGGTTTTATCCCAATGGATTGCCGGTGCATAATTAAAAGTAAATCGTTAAACAACGCAATGCTTTTTAGAAAAATGGAATCATCATAAGAGTCAAGTCCCATCACACAATGCAACGCAAACCAAAGGATAGAGTTTTACCTTATGATGATTAAACATGCTTGGTATGATAAAAACGAGTTTGATATTATTATTAGTGTATATATGTTTCAAAAACAGTTCAATCATAATGTATTAATCATAGACGACATAGTACCCCATCCTATTATGTCGCTATACTAGTAATGTAATCAAGACCGCATGGTGTCATATTGGAAGTTGGGTTTCCATCATGAGTCAAGGCTAGGAACGATCTCCTTACCGATTCGAGACACTCTAGATAATGTGTCAGGATTCCCCACAACGAACCCTTGGATCCTGCAAGGCCGGTCCGCACATACGATTTTGCGGATTAGTTATTCCTGAACACACGTTTCCCAGTCCTATAGGACCTAATATCCGAGGTGCCTTATTCCATCATCCACATAAGTAAAATGCCGGGCCGTGTAAAACCCAAACAACACTTCTAGCTAGAAGGAAACGTGTTGCTCTCCATGCGTTCCCTTGCTCCGTTTTAGACTCAGCCGGGTTGTGAGGTTCGTGAAGGTACATTATACACAAAGCTACGCCTAAACAGGTCGTGCTTCGATCACCAACCACAAGGCCTGCTTTTCCACAATAGCCTTGATCATTTGCATCTTGGCGAGCCACATTGACAATTCACGCCATGCGATCGACAACCATCAATATATAAAATGGTGTTAAGCAAGAGAATAAATTCTTCGCCACCAAAAAATTATATATTAAATAGAAATCAATTTAATTTACATGGAATGAAATTCAACGTCGGACACACATCAATTTACAAGTCCGTTCTGGGTCTGAACGAAACTGGAGGCACCTTATTCCTCGCATATCCGAACAAATCAACAAGTAGTCTGGACGGCCACCATTGTAGCCCCTTCAAGGTAGCTACTCCAATCATGGGCGTAAATGGTAACTCATCCATTCGATGTGAAGATCGTCGATCTTGTACCGTCTCCAACTCTTCGACTACGATCGAGTGTAATCATTTGAAATGAGATTGAACTCGGACTTTTCAAATGATTCTCGCATACACACACACACACATATATATATATATGTATGTATGCATATCTTAAAATAATTTCTTGTCATTATTAGTATTTAATAACGATCTATCGCTATTTTTTTAATATAACAATAGCCCAAATTAATTTAACGATGCTTCGGGTCAATGGGCAAGCCTGGCGCTGTTTTCAACTAAATTTGATTTACACATTTTGCTAAATCTAACCGTTGGAATTTAACACAATTCATATCGTTGGAAAGATCTTCCCAAGGCGAACCTAGGTTCCAGTTTTGGGAAAATCCGACAGTCGGATCTTTCGGTATAATCAATTAAAAGTACAATTCCAAAATGCGAACTACTACGCTCGATTCGTTTAATTTTGATTTATATATATATATATATATATATATATATATATAATTATATAAATATAATTCCTTCGTCCATTTCATTATTGTGATTATCATAACAAGTAAAGAACACTTGGTTTCATAACATTTTGATATATAACATAACACACAATAATGTTTATCTTATTTTAATTCACATACACATCCTAAACATAACAATGCATATTTTCTTTTACCCTTCAATTCACACAAAAATGTATTTTTCGTGTATCATTCCAATTTAACAAAAATGAAGATTTTGTGTCATTTAAATTTTCTAACAAAAATGCAATATATTTTGGTGTCAACCTCAATTCTACAAAAATGAATATATTTTGTTTGTTTAATTTCAATGTAACAAAAATAATAACTTTGTTGTTCTTTCAATGCCAAACAAAAATAATAATTTTGCTTATATCTTTCAATGCAAAACTAAAATGATAATTTTGTGTCAATCTTTTCTTTACAAGCAAAATGATAATCTTGTGTTTTAATCTTTTCACATGAAAATGTAAATTTCATACCTTTAATCTTTTTAATGAAATCAGATTCATTAAAATGTAAATTTCCATCGTTATAACTTTCATTGAAAACCTATTTACATAAAAATGTAAATTCCATATCTTTAATCTTTTTAATGAAAATCCAATTACATAAAAATGTAATTTTCTTCTTAATTTTTTTTAATGAAAATCTATTTACATAAAAATATAAATTTCACTTCTAAATTCTTTTAATGAAAATCTATTTACATTAAAATGAAAATCTATTTACATTAAAATGTAAATTTCACTTACTTTAAATCTAATTACATGAAAATATAATTTTCTTCTTTAAATACCATTTACATGAAAATGTCAATTTTCTCTCTAATTCTTTTTACATGAAAATGTAAATTTTCTCTTTAATTCTATTTACATGAAAATGTCAATTAATCCTTTCATCTTAATTACATGAAAATGTAATATTTCTCCTTAAATCTTAATTACATGAAAATGTAATTTTTCATTTCTAATATAATTACATCAAAGTGTAATTTTTCACTTTTAATCTAATTGACAATGAAATTAATGTCCTATTTTTCATTTCTAACTAATTTACAAAGTAAATAATGTCGATTTTATTTCTAACAAATTGACAAAGTAAATAATGTCAATTTCATATTTAACAAATGGCGGTGAAAATAATGTCCCTTCTAATTTAATACATAACGGTGTAAATAATGTCATTTCTAATTTAATACATAACGTCATTTCTAATTTAATACATAACGGTGTAAATAATGTCATTTCTAATTTAATACATAACGGTGTAAATATTCATTTTCAAATTAACACATGACGGTGAAAATATTCATTTTCGAACAAGATGTAAATTTCTTTTTATAAACAAACAAATTATCTTTTTACATTTAACAAAACAAAGACCAAAAATGATACCTTTGTACATTTACAAATAATGACAAAATGATGTCTTTGTATATTTACAAAATAATGACAAAATGATGTCTTGTAATTTTATCTTTCAACTAAAATCAATAAAAAGGTAATTTTTATTATTTCAACTAAAACCAACGTTAATGTCATTACTTCTTTTTTAACAAAAATGATACTTTTGTTCTTATTATCATTATACACAAAAATGAAACTTTTCATTAATAAACAAAAGTGATTTCTTTTCATTAATACACAAAGGTAATTTCTTTTCATTATATTTACAAACAAAAGTGAATTTCATGTACTTACAAACAAAAGTGAATTTCATGCATTTACAAACAATTGTCAATTTCTATTTACAAAACAAATGTAAATATTGTCACTTTTTTTTATAAACAATGTAAATAATGTTTGAAATCTTTTGTTTGTGTTCTTGCATTACAACATAATAGAAGGATTTTTTTTAAATTTACAAAACAAAGTCATACCCTTTTTACTAACAAAGTTACAATAAAGTTGCAATCTTTTTATTAATAAAGTTAAAATCTTTTTATTTATAAAAACAAAGAAAATGAAAACTTTTTTATTAACAAACCAAGTTACAACATTTAATTAACAAAACAAAGTTACAACTTTAAGTTACAAACAAAATTACAACTTTGAATTACAAAGTTGAAATCTTTGTTCATATAAATAAAAGCAAACTTTTTTTTTCTAAATAAAAGTAGAATCTTTTAATTTAACCAAAAGTTAATTCCTTTTTATTTACAAACAAAGGCGTTCATTTTCAAAACAAGGATTAAAACTTTTTATACACTGATTCAAAATAAAATTCAGATCTACAACTTTAATTACAACCATCACATACAATCACAAACAATCAATTTCGATTTTAATCTATAAACAAAAAAAGGGAATTCTGGTTTTACAAAACCAGATCTATCACATACGAATAATACAATCAGTCACCAATCACAAACAATAAAATTTAAGTACAACAATCTCAGATACGATTATATAAACATGTATTTATGAAATTCAATCAACAAGGAATAAAGCTAAATTTTTAATAAAAAAGAAATCTCACCTTTATATTGTGAAAACCCGTAACTTCCCCAGTAAGGAAAGCTCGGATACATCGAGAACAACACACAAAAGAACGCAAACAGAAGAACATTTCATTGTTTATTACAACAATTCCATCAGAATACAAGAATATACAGAGTATGAATAAATATTACACAGAAAATATCAGAGATTTAAATTACATTTAAATAGCAGCGGAAAATAATACAAAGCACAACTGAAGGAGATATACGGATACAGAGCTTTCTAGATATTATTCCAGCTGTAAACCAGGATCCTGTGAATATAAATCTGCAAAACCAAAACTACTAGCTGCCCATGTCAAAATAAGGGCACCCAGAGTTTAGGTTAAAACAATAAACTCCAGGTCAGTCATGTGACTGGTGTGAGAACTGAAACAGTTATTTATCTTTATTTTAAAGTTAGGTAAATCAAGATACCACGCCGTATAACATGGAACGGGTTTCCTCTTAAGTATACCAGTGCATAAAACAACAGCGCAATGCTAAATAAAGAACAGTGAAACTATTATAAGACCCAGGTCCCATCACATAATGCAATGCAAGCCAGAGGATAGGGTTTTTACCTTATAATAGCCAAAGAATGCCTGATACGCTAAATTTCATGTTTTATTATTACTATAAGTGTATAGTGTCAAAACAATTTCGATCAGAATTATCAATCATAGACGGCATAAGTGCCCCATACCACTATGTCGCCATATATAGGTATACAATCAAAACTGCAAAGTCACGTATTGGAAGTTGGATTTCCATCTGTGAACCGAGGAAAAAGATAGTCCTCACCGATTCGAGACTCTCTAGCCCGAGCCTCAGGACAAGTACTCAGTCAAGCCCTTGGATCGTCAGGGTCGGTCCACCGATGTGGATTTACATGCCTGAACACTGCGTTTCCCCACCCTTTGGGGGCGTAAATGAGCCAAATGACTCCATCGGCTCCACACACTCACTGATATATCCGAGGCGCCTCACAACAGCAACAACCACGCCGGTGAAAATAATATAAATGTCAGGGCTGGTAGGTCAGTGACACCACCCTAGCTAGAAGGAAACACATGCCCTCCCTGATGTCCTCTCCCATTTCTGGTTCACAACCGGGGTGTGAGGCTCACGAATCAACATTACACAAAGCCATGCCACACAGGCGGTGCTTTGATCATCAACCACAAGACTTTGCTTTTCAACAAAAGCCTTGATCATTTGCCACTTAGGCATGCTACACAGGTAATTCACTCCATGCGATTGATATCCATCAATATATAATCCCTGAGCTCGTACGTCTCAGAGAAGGGAGTTAAGCAAGAGAATAAATTCTCCGCCGCCAAACAGATATATATTTAATAGAAATCAATCACACAGAATAAAATCCAATGTCAGACACAGAGTCCATTTACAAGTTCGTTCTGGGTCTAAACGAAACCGGAGGCACCTTGTACCTCGCATATCCATCGATCTCCAAGTACGTTTGGACGATCACCAACTGATTCCCTCCTCTTGGGTGTACAACCCAACCAAGATCATTAGTAATCACCCAAACGATGTGAAGACCTTCGGTCTTCGACCACCGTCTTCATCCTCGACACCACGTCGAATCCGTTATTCAGAATGGGATAAACCCGGTCTTTCTGAATAACTCGCGTATATAATAAACAAGTGTTACACAAACACAACATACGCCTCATTCCAATTCAGAATATTCCTTTATTCAAATATTCTTATACTTTGGGAATGGTTCCCATTAATTTTATCAAAGATAAATTCTTTAAATTTATTCTTTAATCTTCTTTTGAATATCAATTCAAACTAGTCGGGATTAGCGAACCATACCGAAGTAATCATTTATTTTATTTCCCAATCCCAACCTATTCATGCCATGAAGTAAAACTGGTAACACATTATATCTAACACCACAGTGTTATCGGTAAATTCAATTACCATTTCACGTTCAAATCTAATTAAAGATTTAACTATCGCCAAGAGCAAAACTGGTGATACTCCATTCTCGATCATTTCAATCTAATTAAAGATTCATTAAAACTCCACTTGGTTTTAATCTTCCCAATAATCACTATCAGTGATCATTTAACTTGGGAAATCACATCCTGGCTTTAACTGGGTTAAAGAACCAATGTCATTTAAAACACGGCACACGATAAACCCAAAATCACATTCATTAATTATAGGGTTAAAGAACGAGTGTTATTTAAAGCACCTTTCACGATAAACCCAAAAATCAATTCAAATTCAATTCCAATTAAATACCATTTAATTGGTATACTTCATTAAATCTAAATAAAAAGATTTAATCTTTTTCCCACTGAGTTTAAGAACAGTGTTAATGAAGACACCATTCACGACAAACCCAAATCCCATTTGATATTAAACACAAGGCTCTGAATAGAAAATATATCGGCTTATATTCAATATCAAATTCTACGACCAACAACTATCGTATTGGAAATAACGATATAAATATATCTTTCAAATTTCCATAATAATATCTGTATAATCACGAAATCCAACATCGAAATATTCCAAAGACAATTTCAATTCAAATCCATTCCTATTCAATTATTGAAAATTCCGGTTACTTTTAAAATCCTTTCAAATCCACTTTATTTATTTTAAAAATAAATGGATTCTAATTCTAGTTCAAAACTAGTTCATTTCGATAAAAATCTATTTTTATCTTTTCAAATATGGAGTTTTTCATCCCAATTCTTCACAAATCATTTCTTATGCTTTTAC
This sequence comes from Allium sativum, assembly GCA_030737875.1. Taxonomy (NCBI): domain Eukaryota; kingdom Viridiplantae; phylum Streptophyta; class Magnoliopsida; order Asparagales; family Amaryllidaceae; genus Allium; species Allium sativum. Next base: position 4,398,276 of record CM060926.1, on the reverse strand, counting down.
ACAAATTATTACTATTTTTAATAATTTTATCAAGGCCCGTACAGTCGATTTCCATCAACGGCCATCGATCTGCACTTACAGCGAACTTTTACAAATTTGATTTGGACATAATTCCAAATCCAACCGTTAGATTTCTAATTCCTAATATTCGTTAGAAAGCTCTTTTCGATACGAACCCGACGGTTCTGGTTTTAGGAGAATCTGAGGGTAGGATCTCCCGCAACGTCAATTCGAAGTCAATGGTTGAAATTCACGAACTGCCGCAGCGTGGCGCGTTCTATTCAGGCCATTATATATATATATATATATATATATATATATATATATATATATAATATTGTATATATTTCGTCGATTTCCTATTAAAACGTATTTCATAAATCATTTTAAATTCGTTTTCAAAACGATTTCAACTTCATATTCAATTTCGAATCAAAATTGAATATTCCACATCATCGATATACAAATGATAATATTTTCAAAATGTTATATTTTGAAATCACTTTCTTTGTTATATTCATTATAAAAATGAATAAAATCGATATAAATATCGTTCACGTCAAAATGGCATCAATCTAATCAACACGGCTTTTATTCAACACCTGAATGTTTATTATACTCAACACATGAATATTTATTCTATTCAACACATGAATATTTATTCTGTTCAACACATTAATTTATATTATTCAACACAAGAATTTTTATTCTATTCAACACATGAATTTTTATTATATTCAACACATGAATTTTTATTCTATTCAACACATGAATTTATTTCTATTCAACACATGAATTTTTATTCTATTCAACACATGAATATATTTTTTATTTCAACACATGAATATATATTTTATTTCAACACATGAAATTATTTTATTTCAACACATGAAATTATTTTATTTCAACGCATGAAATTATTTTATTTCAACACATGAATTTATATTTCTTATTTTCCAAATTGGAATGAGGCCCAATCAATTACCATGTAACGTTAATTATATGGATTCCCTACAACACATGTATATAACAGCAACGATAAATCATCAGCCATCATCCAGAGTGCACCACTCAACTGCATAAGCATTAAATATAAATAATTAACGCTTACTCAGTCTGTCAACCCATCGATTGACATACAACTAAACGATCGGGATTAGTGTACGTCAAATATCATCCCAATACCCGTGTGGGGTTTCAAATCAAAAAACACATATTTTATTTGTGTGGTTGGGCGATGTGTAAAATTTATTTTCCCAATCAATATCAGTCAAATCAGTGTGTATAAAAAAATCGACCGATTTGTCTATTACTATTTATTTTATATACACGTTAGAAATCATATTTTTAACTATAAAATATTTTCCACTATAAAATATTTTATTTCAATCCACATCACACAATCAAATTTCACAACACAGCAAACAAACAAACAAATCATCCATGGTCTGTGGACGACGGGTGTCGGGTGCTGCTAAGCACCGTCTGCATCCTAGTATATGTTCCAACTAGAAATAGAAATAAAAGTGAGAAGTTCTCACCTTCGAGTTCCACTCCGCCGTTTCATTTCTGAATTTCTGAATCGCTTGGATTTGCCCAAATTCAATGCAATCCTTTACACGTTGTTCATAGTAAAAATCACATTTTTATTATCACTACATGTACATAAAAATCATATTTTTATTTCCACTTCATATATATAAAAATCGAATTTTTATCTTCACTTCATATATAAAATACCTCGCCTTTCTATATATAAAAATATCGCCTTTCTATAATTAAAGATATCGACTTTCTATAATTAAAGATATCGCCTTTCTTTAATTAAAAATCTTACCTTTTTATATTTAAAAATCTCCTCTTTTCATGAACAAAATCTTAACCTTTCTAATTAAAAAATCTCTTCTTTACCGTGTTAAAAATCGAATCTTTACATAAATAACATTCATTACTTTACATAAATAAAAATATAAACTTTTCATAAATAAAAATATAAACTTTTCATATAAAAAAAAATATAACCTATATAAACTGATTTTATACTTATGTTTTTAACAACAAAATCGGATTTTAAAAAAAATCAAATAAAAGCTTACTGTCGGAGGGGGAGACTGAAAGGAGCGCGTCGGAGGTGATCACCGGGCTTGTAGGGGGCGGTGGGGTCCGCAATTGGTTGGAGACTGGGCGGTGGTGCAGCTAGGGCTTGTTGGGCTTCGATTTGGGGGCGGTTTCCTTTGCAGAGAGGGAGGATAGAGGAGTGAGGAGTCGAAGAAGGGGGAAGGAGCAGCGGTGGGGGATGGGGACGGCGATCGCCAGCGGCGCCTCGCGCGGTTGCTGCTGCGCGTCTTCTTCTCCTTCTTTTTTATTTTTTTATTTTTTTATTTCTGGTCAACGGGAGTAGGAAGAGGGAAAGAAGAGGGGGGGTTTATAAAAATTTAATTTATTTAATTATTTTCTTCTTCAAAAAGGTACCTTTTTATTTTGACCACGAAACGAGACCCACCGCCTGCCGTCCCTAACTAATTACTCCCATTCCGAACACAATGGGATATGTTTCGTAAGCCAATTCGGTCGTTATGATCAGTTTTCGCTAAATTTAAATTATAAATCATTATATTTTAAATTCAAACACACATTTCAATTTACCGGGGCCACATACAGTCTCTAAAGATTCCCAAAAAATTATTTCTAGCTTCGTATTGGCGATACGGTCCTAGCAAAACTAATTTTGTCGAATTCTGAGGCAGTTTGAAAAATGGCCATTTTTCAGTCGATTAAAATCAACTGAAATTGGTCAAACGCGTTTTCCTTTGCCACGCTCACATATTGATTTGAAAAATTATGAATTTTGAAACCTAGCAATAACTTGACATCACGGATCCAACAAAAGTGGTTTCGACGAAAACCGAGGTCGTTCGCAAAATTCCCATTTTTAAAGGCCAGAATTCCATAGCGACTATTCTGAATTTTCAACTGGACATAACTTTTGATTCCCACTATGTAATTTCGATTTTTCGGATTCGTTGGAAAGATATTCTCAATTAGACTCTAATATTTTTGGTTTTGCTAAAATCCGGTTTATTTTTAATCCTGTACGTTCATTTGAATTTTGAAATCGAATTTTCAAACTACCGCGCCATTTTCAATTCCTTTTATAATTTTAAGTAAATATTTATATTCTAACGACGACGTATATAAATATATACGTTCTAATTTTATTCAAAATAATTTTCTCGTCGTTATTATTTAAAATAAATCATTTTAAATAATCAAAATTCGCTAAAATGGCCAAAATAAAATTTTAAATTGGCTCAGAATTTTCAGGTTATTACAATCTTCCCCACTTAAATCTTTTCGTCCCCAAAAAGGAACGAAGCTAAAAGTTGTTTTACAAACCAACTCAACTTCCATTATTTTCATTACGGCTTAAGTTCTTCAACTTTTCAGTTACTTAGAACTTTTCAAATTTTTCAAAAATTTGGCTAACACCCTAAATTTTCGAAAAATTTCACCTTAACCTCCCCTGCATCGGGGACTTCAGGATATTTCAAATAGCCTTCCATGGCCCTCATCAATCCAAAAAGAAAAAGAAACAGCCAAGCGGCTCATAAAATCATCCAAACCCAATAAATTTGTAAACATGTACCTATTTGTTGGGCAAACAATTTTATTCTTCTGCTCTAGCCTCCTTGCTATGACCTGTTCAACGTAAGTACATGTATATGCATGCAAATGCGACTAACTTTCAATACAATTCAATATTTGATACAATTTGGCTAAAAGTTCAACATTTTAATTAATCAACCAATAATCAAACAATACAATCAGTAATCAATTAGTTGATTAACATTTCAAATTCATAACTTCGATATATAGTCCAAAAATCAGATTTTTTGATGAAAATCACAACAATAAACCTATCTAATTTTGGTTCTCACACAAGTCAATTGGAATCATATCGAAATCCCACTTTCTAAACTCAAGCACAAATACTTATGATACTATAGTAATCATCAGGATCGTCTCCGGGCGACTACAGTGTGATTCTATATCTATCCAGTATATTAAAACTTCGAATACCCGTGGATCAGACGTATATGCAAAATCTTTATATACTTGATTGTCCAAATTCAATACAAATAAATATTCAAATACGAATACTTGAATTAAATTTTCCAAACAAAACTTGTTTTCATTTTAAAAATATACTCTTCACACTCGTTCTAGGATACTACTGATCCTATCTCTAGTGAGTCATTCTTATTGGATATTACTAATCCAATTTCTGATGAATTCTTTCGTATGGTTCTAATGTGTCCTGTTCTCCGAGCTCTGTAGACCAAAGCTCTGATACCACTGTAAAAACCCGTAACTTCCCCGATAAGGAAAGCCCGGATACTTCGAGAACAACACACAAAATAACGCAAACAGAAGAACATTTCTTTGTTTATTACAACAATTCCATCAGAATACAAGAATATACAGAGCATGAATAAATATTACACAGAAAATATCAGAGATTTAAATTACATTTAAATAGCAGCGGAAAATAATACAAAGCACAACTGAAGGAGATATACAGATACAGAGCTTTCCGGATATCATTCCAGCTGTAAACCAGGAACCCGTGAATATAATTCTGCAAAACCAAAACTACTAGCTGCCCGTGTCAAAATAAGGGCACCTAGAGTTTAGGTTAAAACAATAAACTCCAGGTCAGTCATGTGACTGGTGTGAGAACTAAAACAGTTATTTATCTTTATTTTAAAGTTAAGTAAATCAAGGGACCACGCCATATGTAACACCCCGTGAATTCTATAACATTAAGCTTCACAAATTAAAGTATAATTAATTATAAATGATGAAATCAAGGGAAATCGGTTACGCCATTGCGTTCGTCTCGGAAAAATACGCGAAATAGAGTCCGAGTTTTCGAAAATCGGATACCGTATGAAGAAAATATGGACGAACGAAGTTAGGCAGAAAAACCGAAAACAGTCCAGAATACACTGGCGCACTTGTGAAGTGCGCCAGTACAAAAATACACTGGCGCACCTGCCAAGTGCGCCCGTACAAATCCAGCACCGAATTCTGTAGTGTTCTGAGGTGACGTGTCTTCTTTTGAGTGGCTAGATGATGTGTATTCGAGCTGTGCGATTCTGATGACTTCTGGACTGATCTGAAGGCTCTAAATCACCCTATTCACCTATAAAATATCACCTAGACCTAGCCTAAGTCATACTATTTCATTTTAGCCTCAGGCCGCCGCCATTAAACCTAGAGCTCTGAATTAAAAATACAAAGAATAAAATTATAGAAGATGGAGGATGATTCTTGAAGGCTACAACTAGAAGCTACAACAACTACGACGCTTTAGACAGCGAATTTGGGACTAATTAATTTGGGATTTTTATTCGGATTATTTGCTTCATATTGTATGTTCTATGTTACTTTTTAGGCAAAAATGCTAAAACAATATGGACATGCCATGAATTGAAACCGGATTTAGGAACTATTGTTAATCCATTGTTTATATTGTTTATCTTTGAATTATAATTTAGGGATATTGCTATGGCAACGTTGCAAGTTAAACATGTCATGATTTTGATGTTGTTATGAATCACTTGGGCTTAATTGTTTGGCAAGTTGGACTAATACATGTCCATGGAATCACTATGTTTATTGAAATCTTTATGTTGATTAAACCATGCCTATGGTGCTAATTAAACCATGGCTATGACTATTGATGGAATTATGCCTGCGATGTTAATATACCCATCATGATTAATGAAAAATTCGGTATTGCTAGGCAATGATGAAAAGTTGAAATTGTTATGTTTATAATGTTAGATATGTTAAAAATGCTAAATTGGAATCATTATGTCTATAATGTTAATTGAGAATCATTATGTTAAAAACACTAAATTGGAATCATTATGTCTATAATGTTAATTGAGAATCATTGTGTTAAAAACGCTAAATTGGAATCATTATGTCTATAATGTTAGTTGAGAATCGTTATGTTAAAATGCTAAATTAGAACCATTATGTTTATAATGTTAGTTGAGAATCATTATGCTAAAAATGCTAAATTGGAATCATTATGTATATAATGTTAGTTGAGGATCATTATGTTAAAAATGCTAAGTTGGAACCATTATGTTTATAATGTTAGATGAGAATCATTATTATAAATTGGAATCATTATGTCTATGAGAATTATTATGTTAAAAATGCTAAATTGGAATCCACTATGCCTATTAGGATTACTATGCCTTTAATGTTTCATGTTTATAATAAAATTATTATTATGCCCGCAATGATTATTATGCCTATGATGTAAAGTTGAAATCATCATGTTAAATTAAGTTGGAATCATTACTATGCCAAGTTATCATCATGCTAGTATTGAAACCATGTGATATGTTATAGCCTGTTTATTATGCAAGTGATGTTGGAATTGTCACATATGCCTATCACATGTTTGGTGTTATTCCCCTTTATCTCTTGAATTGTTTATGCTTGTGAACGAAGTACGTTTATATACGTTGGGGATACGATTGGGTATATAGGCAAAACTTGAATTAATTATAAGCATAAACTGTAAAATTTGGCATAAGTAGAACATGAAATATGGCACGAAAACTTGACTTGAACATGCCATAATTTTACTTTAAACATGCCTTAGTTGGGCACGAAGTTGATATATGAACATGATGTGGAAATAGCAAAATATGATAAGAACATGGGCATGACTTTAGAAAACAAGAAAGTGGCCAACTCGAGGTTGGGTTGAGTTTGTAGTGTAAATCTGCCCGGAACCGCCCGGCAAATCCAGTTGCTACAAACAATAGGATCCAATGTGGGTAGTTGGTCACATCGCGCTTGAAACCCGAGGTTGGGTTGAGTTCGTAGCGTAAACCTGCCCGGAACCACCCGGCAAATCCAGTGGCTACGAACAATAGGATCCAATGTGAGTGGTTCGGTGCATTAACGAATCAATTAATGCCAATTAGGGTTAAGTCATGAACATGAAAAGACAACTTAACCAACTTGAACACGATTTGTATGGCTAAGTCATGAACTTGAAAACGACAACACTTAGCTAACTTGACATGACACGTAGGTGGGTTAAGTCGTGAACTGAAATGACATACTTAACCATCTTGACATGACTAGACTGGAAAAGGATTAAGTCACGAATTACATGACTTAATCTGTTAGGCGGCTTAGGTCACGAATTACATGACCTAATCTATTAGGCGAAACCCTAGACACGACCCCTTTCAGCAGTAACCCTCTAGATGTATCAAGGTACCCTTGGGCTAGGCCGGGTGGGGGCACGATTACTGGGCTGATTGTAAGAGGTGAATGACGGAAGTGGGGTATGCCAGTGTAGGTTCGGTGGACTACGATCGTGCACGTATTCCGGGGCAAACACTGGGTATCCGTAGATTTATCTGTGCATCTTGAATAGTGTCAGGGGTTGACACCCTAGGGCTGATACACCCGAAGGTGGACCCAGGACAGGTGACTACATTCGTGATTAGCCGTATGACACGGACACTTGACGAGCTAGAACTTGTATGGAGCCGATCGACTAGATAATCGCTCCGTAGGACCCCGTACTTGGGTCAGACCCCGTTTTAGGGTCATTTCATGACATTGGGCCGTGGGATTTATTTCGTGATTAATTTGTGATATGGGCTTAGTATACTAGTACAGTCGATGCAACGAATCTCGAACATGTGATGCTTTACTTGACTTGTCTTGACTTATCCTGATCACCTTAGTCTATCTTGTTCACCTTGACACCATTCTTAAGTTTAGTTCCAGTTCATACATGACAGGTTGTTTTAACCGTTTCTACACTGAAAGTCACTAGAACTTACTCAGTCTTTATGACTGACCCTTTTCCTTTCGTCCCCCCCCCCCCAGGTTCTCAAGGATGAATAACTAGCTCTTAGCTTGGATATCACTTGCTTTGACTCAGTATGTACGGTTTGCTATGGCTGCTTCTTTTTACTGAACTTGGGGAATAAGCTGTTTTACAGTTTTTAAGTTATTGCTTCTTTGGCTATTATTACAAGACAGTTGTAATGAAGTTACTTGAAAAGTTTGTAAAAGACATGGTTTATTTTGGAATGAAATGAAGTTCTGTTTTGCTCAGAAATTCTTCCGCTGTTTACTTAATTATTTATTTATGTTCTGTCTTGTGATAATTCTGTGATGTTATCTCGATAATACCTCTCCAAAACTAGGGCATTCCCTTTGTGAGTGACCTTAGCGGAGGTGGGGTGTTACACTTGGTATCAGAGCAGAAGGTTACCAAGACTGGGCAAAAGTTTTAAAAACCTTTTGATTTTTTTTTCAAAACCATTTACAAAGAAGCATTTTCCAAGAAAAAGTTTTTAAAGGCTATTCCCCAAAAGCCATTAGCACTATCCTTTGTTTCCTTGTTTGTATCTCTTTCCCTCTTCTTTTCTCCATCTGTAGTCGCAGTAGCTTTACCTGCGGCTAATCTTCTTTCTAGCTTCGTAGAGGGTTTTCCCGTATGATGGAGATAGTTTTCGTGAGGCTTGTTAACATGTTATATAGGATAGGTATGAGTGATAAGGATAAAGATAAGGCGGATGGGTCTTCCGGAGTGATTGAGCCAAGCATCCTTGAAGGCGTAAAAGTGGAAACATTGAGGCGAGTTCTGATTCGTGTCTTAGGAACGGAGATCTAGGAGCTAAGGAATCAAGAAGTCAAGCTAGTTAAAATACAGTGGGGTGAAGCCGTAGAAGACGCAACTTGGGAAATTTAAGAAAAGATAAGCGTGCTATACCCGTTTCTTTTTAGGGTACATTCTAGATCTATTTTCCTATAGGTTTACATACATTTCTCTTGCTATCCATGTTTGTTTTGTTATCTCCTCGATCCTATCTTGAGAACCATAAGCAGAATCTTTTTGGATGTAAACATGTAGTTGAAACATGTTATGATTTCGAAATGGTTGCAAGTGGTCGCAAACGGTTGCTCGTGGATGCATGAATACACATTAGGCACTAGATCGGCTCAGACACATTTTCATGTTGCATATGCATGATTGTTTATTTTGGAAACTTGGTTGTGCTATCATTTGGTTGTTGCATATGATTGAATGTTCGAGCACTCATGTAGAAATTATGAATTATAATAGGAAAAATTTGCATACATATTGGATTCATTTCACTAAACATATTTTGCATTTAGAAGATCAATCAGGCCTGATCATTAGCATTAGCTAAGGAACATATACACACACTTCGCATATGATCATAAAGCATTAGAAGTTTTTTTTAAGGACAATGGATGCTTGTGTTTTATGGATGAGTAGATGGATGTTTGGATGTTAGGATGCACATTCTTCCTGAACTTGAAGATTTCGGGGACGAAATCCTTTTAAGTGGGGGAGAATGTAACACCCCGTGAATTCTATAACATTAAGCTTCACGAATTAAAGTATAATTAATTATAAATGATGAAATCAAGGGAAATGGGTTACGCCATTGCGTTCGTCTCGGAAAAATACGCGAAATAGAGTCCGAGTTTTCGAAAATCGGATACCGTATGAAGAAGATATGGACGAACGAAGTTAGGCAGAAAAACTGAAAACAGTCCAGAATACACTGGCGCACTTGTGAAGTGCGCCAGTACAAAAATACACTGGCGCACCTGCCAAGTGCGCCCATACAAATCCAGCACCGAATTCTGGAGTGTTCGGAGGTGACGTGTCTTCTTTTGAGTGGCTAGATGATGTGTATTCGAGCTGTGCGATTCTGATGACTTCTGGACTGATCTGAAGGCTCTAAATCACCCTATTCACCGATAAAATAACACCTAGACCTAGCCTAAATCATACTATTTCATTTTAGCCTCAGGCCGCCGCCATTAAACCTAGAGCTCTGAATTAAAAATACAAAGAATAAAATTATAGAAGATGGAGGACGATTCTTGAAGGCTACAACTAGAAGCTACAACGACTACGACGCTTTAGACAACGAATTTGGGACTAATTAATTTGGGATTTTTATTCGGATTATTTGCTTCATATTGTAAGTTCTATGTTACTTTTTAGGCAAAAACGCTAAAACAATATGGACATGCCATGAATTGATACCGGATTTAGGAACTATTGTTAATCCATTGTTTATATTGTTTATCTTTGAATTATAATTTGGGGATATTGCTATGGCAACGTTGCAAGTTAAACTTGTCATGATTTTGATGTTGTTATGAATCACCTGGGCATAATTGTTTGGCAAGTTGGACTAATACATGTCCATGGAATCACTATGTTTATTGAAATCTTTATGTTGATTAAACCATGCCTATGGTGCTAATTAAACCATGGCTATGACTATTAATGGAATTATGCCTGCGATGTTAATATACCCATCATGATTAATGAAAAATTCGGTATTGCTAGGCTATGATGAAAAGTTGAAATTGTTATGTTTATAATGTTAGATATGTTAAAAATGCTAAATTGGAATCATTATGTCTATAATGTTAATTGAGAATCATTATGTTAAAAACACTAAATTGGAATCATTATGTCTATAATGTTAATTGAGAATCATTATGTTAAAAACGCTAAATTGGAATCATTATGTCTATAATGTTAGTTGAGAATCGTTATGTTAAAATGCTAAATTAGAACCATTATGTTTATAATGTTAGTTGAGAATCATTATGCTAAAAATGCTAAATTGGTATCATTATGTCTATAATGTTAGTTGAGGATCATTATGTTAAAAATGCTAAGTTGGAACCATTATGTTTATAATGTTTGATGAGAATCATTATTATAAATTGGAATCATTATGTCTATGAGAATTATTATGTTAAAAATGCTAAATTGGAATCCACTATGCCTATTAGGATTACTATGCCTTTAATGTTTCATGTTTATAATAAAATTATTATTATGCCCGCAATGATTATTATGCCTATGATGTAAAGTTGAAATCATCATGTTAAATTAAGTTGGAATCATTACTATGCCAAGTTATCATCATACTAGTATTGAAACCATGTGATATGTTATAGCCTGTTTATTATGCAAGTGATGTTGGAATTGTCACATATGCCTATCACATGTTTGGTGTTATTCCCCTTTATCTCTTGAATTGTTTATGCTTGTGAACGAAGTACGTTTATATACGTTGGGGATACGATTGGGTAGAATAGGCAAAACTTGAATTAATTATAAGCATAAACTATGAAATTTGGCATAAGTAGAACATGAAATATGGCACGAAAACTTGACTTGAACATGCCATAATTTTACTTTAAACATGCCTTAGTTGGGCACGAAGTTGATATATGAACATGATGTGGAAATAGCAAAATCTGATAAGAACATGGGCATGACTTTAGAAAACAAGAAAGTGGCCAACTCGAGGTTGGGTTGAGTTTGTAGTGTAAATCTGCCCGGAACCGCCCGGCAAATCCAGTTGCTACAAACAATAGGATCCAATGTGGGTAGTTGGTCACATCGCGCTTGAAACCCGAGGTTGGGTTGAGTTCATAGCGTAAACCTGCCCGGAACCGCCCGGCCAATCCAGTGGCTACGAACAATAGGATCCAATGTGAGTGGTTCGGTGCATTAACGAATCAATTAATGCCAATTAGGGTTAAGTCATGAACATGAAAAGACAACTTAACCAACTTGAACACGATTTGTAGGGCTAAGTCATGAAATTGAAAACGACAACACTTAGCCAACTTGACATGACACGTAGGTGGGTTAAGTCGTGAACTGAAATGACATACTTAACCATCTTGACATGACTAGACTGGAAAAGGATTAAGTCACGAATTACATGACTTAATCTGTTAGGCGGGTTAGGTCACGAATTACATGACCTAATCTATTAGGCGAAACCCTAGACACGACCCCTTTCAGCAGTAACCCTCTAGATGTATCAAGGTACCCTGGGGCTAGGCCGGGTGGGGGCACGATTACTGGGCTGATTGTAAGAGGTGAACGACGGCAGTGGGGTATGCCAATGTAGGTTCGGTGGACTACGATCGTGCACGTATTCCGGGGTAGACACTGGGTATCCGTAGATTTATCTGTGCATCTTGAATCGTGTCAGGGGTTGACACCCTAGGGCTGATACACCCGAAGGTGGACCCAGCACAGGTGACTACATTCGTGATTAGCCGTATGACACGGACAATTGACGAGCTGGAAATTGTAGGGAGCCGATCGACTAGATAATCGCTCCGTAGGACCCCGTACTTGGGTCAGACCCCGTTTTAGGGTCATTTCATGACATTGGGCCATGGGATTTATTTCGTGATTAATTTGTGATATGGGCTTAGTATACTAGTACAGTCGATGCAACGAATCTCGAACATGTGATGCTTTACTTGACTTGTCTTGACTTATCCTGATCACCTTAGTCTATCTTGTTCACCTTGACACCATTCTTAAGTTTAGTTCCAGTTCATACATGACAGGTTGTTTTAACCGTTTCTACACTGAAAGTCACTAGAACTTACTCAGTCTTTATGACTGACCCTTTTCCTTTCGCCTCTTTTTTTTTCGTCCCCCCCCCCCAGGTTCTCAGGGATGAATAACTAGCTCTTAGCTTGGATATCACTTGCTTTGGCTCAGCACACTACACCAAACAGGCCGTTTTGTAACACTTTTCTCGGTTCCACTTGTAACAGTTATTACTGTTACAAAGTTATAACGGTTATTTCTGTTATAATGTAATGTAACGGTTATTTCTGTTATTACACTTGCGCACTTTCGTAAATACAGAAAAATATAATGGGGTGAATTGTAAATGTGTGTTGTATTTGTGGTTTATACCCCAGTAATGCTTCTAACCCTTCTTTTCGTTATTCCCTGTAAGTCAAAAAAGAATTTAGGGTTCGCCGCTTCGTCTCATTATCACGCGCCTCCTCCTTCTCCTCGTCCGCTTTCACCTCCTCCAACATCGCTTCGTTTCCGATCAAGTCACGCTCCTCCTCCTTGCCTCGTTCGCGATTCCACTTCTCCAACTTTCTGCCTTGAAGTCAGGTTTGGTCCATATTGGTTCTGTATTGTTTCTTTACATTTGATTTCATGTTCTTTAGATTTCAATTGAGTTAAAGTCAGTTTGAAAATTTCTTCTACGGCTTGCTTACTCGTATTCTTTGTTAAATTCGTGTCAATAGCCATTGTGAGGCTTATATTTGCGTAGCCTGTGTTTTGGTTTGGGTAATATACCGTGTAGTATTTAATTTTTAATCCTTATAAAAAATTAAATTTGCTGAGTTGCGTAGGATTCATATTTCGAATTTATTATCTGTAGAGAATTGAAAAGCTTTTGGCTTTTCTTTATAACCTTGTTATAAAGATTGTGATGCACTTGTTAAGCTTGCATAGGTTGTGCAATTATTAAATTTTTCTCTGCCAAAGCATAAAAATTGATGTCAATGTTAATCTCTTATTTATTGCTTCGGTATAAAATTAAAGGGCTTTCCTTTTGACTAATGGAAATTGACATGTATAGAAAGGGGAATGTATAAAAATTGATGTCGATGTTAATATCTTATTTACTGCTTGGGTATAAAATTTTCAAATGTCAAGCCAGTACCTTAGACACTAGTGGACATTGGAAAATTAATTAATTTAAACTGCTAAAGAAGCCATTGTTGGTTAGTTAATTGTGTTTAAGATTATTGTACATTTTAAAGATGCTGTGATGCTATTTCATCTGTGGCTGATTTAGCATAATAGATGTTCCTCAGAGAAATTACCATAGTCTGTGTGATACTAATTAAATAACAAACAAATATTTGCAAACATAGATAACATTTTTGAACTAATATTTGATTGCTTTGTTATTTTGTTTATTATTGGTGTAATGTATTAAATAAGTTATTAAACATAATTGGCTTGTGCCTGTGAGCCTGTATATTACCAATACATTATGATAGTATACAACGTTAAGTAAAAAATAACAAGAAAACTGCAAATTTAGTATTCCGTAGTTACTAAAATAATAAATTTGGTAATCGTCGAGATACCACAGTGTAGAATTTATCACATACTACATTATTTTTTCAATTAAATTAGAATTTTTGGATTCAACCATCTTAACAGTAGATACCATTGACAAAGATTAATATTTTACCAATTATCTTTTCGGCTAATTTTTTTAAATACTAAAAATGAGTACTGTAAATATTAGTATTTTGACAGTACATATCATTATCTTCTTTTTTATCTTCCGACATAAGAATTTATTTGTACAAAAGCTATGTTTGAACTTTGAACAACATGCTTTAGTACTCTTGAAAGTGTTTGCCACCGTCGGACATTGGGTGCTCAACACCTAAAGTTTGAGGGGGGGATGTATGTATGTGTGTGTATATATATATATATATATATATATAAGCAAATTTTCATAATATTCAAAGAAGTAGATTGGGTAGTAGGCTTATCACATGGTAATTGCATTAACCAGATGACATTTCAAGCATATAAACCTGATATTTCCATGGAATGGCAAGGAGCCTTTGCATGTGATAAAATTGCTTTTTATGTGCGTTCACAACGGAGATAGTGACACACTTATATAGTTTCTATACTATGCAATATTTGCGATGTAAGAGGTATATAGAGAATATAACACATGGTAACTTATAAAATTTCTTATAAAATTGCAGCCCCATATCGTGTGTGTATATATGTATGTATGTGTGTGTATATAAGCTTCTTAATTCAACTTATGTCAATATATGTTTCGAGGAATAGAAATTGACATGTTGGTTCGTTTCTCATTTACTAAATTGGCTACAATATTTGTATTTGTGATCATTGATCATTTCAATAAGCGTTAGAGTTTTTTGGTCAGAACTGTGTGTCAGAATGCTTTAAAGACAATGCGAGAACATAATGGAGTTTGCCTTTGATGTTGATCTGCATGTTGTAAGAAGATTTAAATATGATGGCTAAGTGGATGTTGTTCAAGTAGCCTAACAAAGGCAATTGTTTCCTCCGAGGACAGTAATCATAATATTTTAGAAAGTAACCAAATTTTGGGTAAATACTTGATATACATTCATATATGTTTGATTTCTTCTGAGGAACAAAGTAAACACATTGTGAAAACAATGATGAATATACATCTATGCACACTATTTACATATTCTGCTTATGCGGGTTATCATAGTAACTCATGATTAGTGTGCATCGATTAACGTCAAACTAGGATTAAAAAAAAAAGGTTGTCTACGGATGCTTTCAGATACGGATGGTGTCATCCGAATTCGTTTTCGGATATCAGCATTCGCAAATACAGATGGATAACGGATAATTATCATATCCGCCAAAAATCGATAAATCAAGAAACATAAATTGAAAATTTGGGTTTTGACATGATTTTTCTTCAGTGACATGGATTATAAAAGTATATAAAATCAATATAGTGATAGTAAATAGTTTGAGCAAATAATATGCATTAAATACATAAAATATTAAGTGTTAACTTGATAAAACAATAAATTTACTTCATTTATTGTGTTAAAATATATGTAATATAACTTACATTTTTCAACAAAAGATGGACGGATAATTTTCGGATGTGGATGCCTTTGTATCTGCATCCGCATCCTTTGTTTTTGGGATATCGAGTATTTGTCCTCTTTTTGGATACATATGCGGATGAATTTTGGAATTTTTTTTTTCAGGTATGTGTCGACAGCTCCCTAATTACACATCGTAGGCGAATAAAAAAGAGGCAAACATACCCAAATTATTCCTTATTCTTGCACACTGAATTTATATGTGTAATTTGAAAAAAAAAAAATGTGTAAGAGTAAAGATGAGTGTCTAGATTATACATTAGATACACTAATATGAAAATATTACATTCATTAAATTAAATCATCTAACACAAGTATACATGATGTGTAACGGGCTGAAGTAGAACTGAAATAAATCGTATAAAAACTCTGCATTTAGGCAAGAACTATGATTTTTTCCTCATTTTAGACCAAATTTACGAAGAATGCTGCTAGTTTGCCCGGAAACCAAATTCTTCTAATGAAACCAAATAACATAGCTTTCAAATTATCATGAGTACTATACTATTGTATCAAATAGTAGGTACAAAGATTTTTGCCATATATGAAAGCTGTTATTTTTGAATTGCTTTATTATGACTTCGCAACTTCATAGAGAATAGAATACATCCTTTTCCATTTGAATATCATATATGACTTGCACGTGAGTAGATTATTTTTAAATTCCTGAAGTTTTGCCTGTATCTAAAGCATTTTCGTTTTAAGGACTCTGTTTGAATTTGTTAATAACTAGTGTTAACAGGCATGAAGTTTAAGCTTGTATCATGGCATTGCTAACCTGTACATAAAAGCCTACCATGCATTTTTTGACAAATCGCATGAATTTATCATAGTTGTGGCTCTCCAACAAAACAGAGTTTAGCCTGAGGTAAGTGAAAGCGGATAAATGTCTCCCATCCGGGTCATTGAATTGATTTGCATTTTCTAACATCTTGTCATGGCCTTGTCTATCATAACATGGCAAAGCATTTTCACTGGCCACGGGTATATCTACATCCCATGCAGTATTCAAAACCTGATTTTTCATTAAATAGCCATGTTAATTTACAGTTCATTTTTCAGTTAATTACAAAGCTGAGCTAATTTGGCAGTCCTGTATTTCCGTTTGCAAAAGCATTCAAAAAAGGAAAAGAAAACATTAGTTCAGCTTGTGTTTTTGCATTCCCAATACGTTTAGTCAATGCATCAAAGGATATAAGACGAGTGGAGTAGTCATTTTTGGCATTTTCCAAAAGGCCAGAGGAAAAACAATCAAATTTCAAATTTACATTTTGAACCAATTTTCAATGTTGGAAACATAGAACAGAAAATTCATCTTCAAGCCAAACAGACACTTAAAGTTCCCTGCCAAACCAGGCCTTCGGGATCTACTAAAGCTTTATGTACAGGTTAAGGCCTTCGGGATCTTCTAAAGCTTTATGTACAGGTTAGCAATGCATAATACAAGCTTAAAGATTCTAATACTTACCATTACCTTTTGAATTAACTGCAGTTTTGTATATACTTTTATGTGGGTATACATAAAGTTGATGCAAGTTTTGGTAAATATAACTAAGATAAAACTAGTTTGTATGCTCTAAAAGTATCTATTGACTAAACTACATTTGGGAAAGTATATATTGTATGCGTTGAAAATAATCAGTGACAACTAATAAACAGTGAACGTGTTTGTTGCATTGTTGACTAAATTGCAGCTTGTGCTTTATTAATTATCTGAATTTTGTAAATGAAAGCAAGATTTTGTTTAAGAAAAATCTCAAAGCCATTTGTATCCATCTATAATTTGACCATGGTTATTATTTCATTTTATTTATCTTATTCATTTTATTTCGTAACATGAATATCAGAATATGCTATCTATTTAATTGCATTATTTTTGTTTCATTTACAAAATTGAAATAATACTTGACAAGATCAACCAATACTTGACAAATCAGTGGCGACAATTACCTACAGAGGTAAGCAACTATTTTTTACTTTTTGACAATTTTAGTTTACAATTATTAAAAAATGTATTTGATTGGAAAAATATCATATCTACCCTATGAATTCATTGATTGATATATACAGATTGTTACTTCAAATGACTATTAATGAGTGAATTTTAGGTATGAAATTTTCAGGGTACCGACCTTAACTTACATAATTACCCGATGCAACCTGCAACAAGAAGTACTGACTACTTATCTTATTTGTTCTCCACAATCCTATTATTTTTAGCCATCAATCAATTGTAACATCTGAAATTTGGTATGATAATTAGAACTAATTGTTTTTTCAACACCAGTGGCTACAATTTTCGATTTTGCTTTTGATTGTGACCTTTATTTTACTATTTAGTTAACTACCTTATAAATCAACGTTGCCTATGAACCAGTATTTTCAGATACAGCGGACATAATCATTTCCTCCTTGTGGATTCCCTCATTTATCAGTTTCCTCTTTAATCTACTCTTGCAATAAGACTGTCACTGCTCGCAGTCTGATCATAGATTTTACCCATTAATTTCCTCCTTGTATTTTATCAGTTTCCTTTATTTTATCCATCTATCTATCTTAATAAAGTTATTTAAAAATTTAACTGAAGCTGTTGAAGGGCTGAAAATTGTGAATTAACTTGGTGGTTTTTGCTGTAGTCTTTTTTATTTTTTTTATTTTTGTGCGTTTAAGAAAGGAAAAAAATGTTTTCCTATATAGACTTCATGGTATTTCTATTTCTATCATAACAGTAATACGGCTTGGTAAACAGTATAGTGGAATTTCAGTTTAATTGGCTTTTGAGGATATTTTATACTCTATCACTGTTGATTTTTAGCAGTCTTGCGTTCATACTAATTTTGTCTTACATATGCAGAAACTTTTGCACTCTTCTGTGATCAATTACTTGTTCTCCTTTTGTATTAGTATATGGTGATCAAAAAATGGATAATCCAAATTCATATCACATAGAGTCTGAAATCCGTATGATTGGCATATTATCATTTCTAGAAATAAGACATACAATTATTGCTTACCTCTGTAAGTATTATTTCTATAAATGCACTTCTCATGATACTCTGTTGAATTTGTCAAGTATTGTTTGATCTTGTCTGTCCTTATAAACTAAACTGCAATTTCTTACTTGAATTACTTTTAGCAATTATCTGAAAATCTTTTAATGCTCAGTGGAACCAAAACGAATGGTAGGGATGTCTAAAGGGAGTATCAATTCATTAACTCTGATATTAGTGAGTTGCATTATAGTTACACTGAGCCTACAAGGCTCAGTAAACTAAGCCACTTGGCTCAGGTTTACTGAGCCATGGGCTCAGTTTACACTGAGCCAGGCTCAGTAAACCTGAGCCGAGTGGCTCACTTACATTGGGCGTACAAGGCTCAGGTTTTGGCTCAGTTTACAACGAGCCATAAACTCAGCTTAACTGTTCTTTGTTTATTTTTTAATCAGGCATCATCAGTTAAACTTTCTTTGTTTTTTAATCAGGCATAGACTCATATCATCATATTTGCTGAGCATCGCAGACTTTGGTTGAAGCAACGGAAGCAAGACAAAGATTAGAAGGTGGCGATGATACAAGTCTAGATAATTTTGAGAAAGATCCCATTGCTGAAGTTTTTGGAGAGATGATAAAAGAAAAAGTTATTGTCGTGCTATCAGCTCTACGTGCAATGTAAAGCAAGTAAAAATAGCACAAGCTTCAAAAGCAATTACCGCGGCAAAAAAGAATGCAACTAAACAACAATTAGCTAAATTGGAGAACAACCAAAATCAAATGCATGAAGACATCAAATCAATGGTGGGTTTGTAATTTGGTATGCATACACTATCTGATCTTGTCAATGGTGGGTTTGTAATTTGGCCCACTTATCGTATGCGTTGTGTAATGGTTGTATGTTAAATTATGATATTTAGATGTTATTTGATATTTGTTTTGGATGATGAATGGTTGTATGTTAAATTGTGATTGTTTGATGTTTGTCGAAATGAAATTTGATTTAGAATGCAAATTGTGATATGTTGTATATACTTATTGATATATGTTTTATGAAAGTAGTTAAATCATATTATGATTGTTAGTAGATTAAAGGAATTAACTATTGTGGGGCTGGTATAATATTCACATCTGTAACAATTATAACTGTTATTAATTTCATTATATGAAGTAGTCAGCTTTATATACTAACAGTAATAATTGTTATAAGTTTCATATTTGTAACAGTAATTATTGTTATAAAAATAAATTTTATAACAGTAATAACCGTTACAATGTACATTCTTTGTAATGGTTATAACCGTTACAATATACATCCTTTATAACGGTTATTACCGTTACAATATTCGTTACAGCAGTTTGTCATGTATGCCATAGTAACGGTTATAACTGTTACAAAGTTGATTAGTAACAGTAATAACTGTTATTAAAACCCTTTTCTGGTATTGTGGCATGTACGGTTTGCTATGGCTGCTTCTTTTTACTACACTTGGGGAATAAGCTTTTTTACAGTTTTTAAGTTATTGCTTCTTTGGCTATTATTACAAGACAGTTGTAATGAAGTTACTTGAAAAGTTTGTAAAAGACAAGGTTTATTTTGGAATGAAATGAAGTTCTGTTTTGCTCAGAAATTCTTCCGCTGTTTACTTAATTATTTATTTATGTTCTGTCTTGTGATAATTCTGTGATGTTATCTCGATAATACCTCTCCAAAACTAGGGCATTCCCTTTGTGAGTGACCTTAGCGGAGGTGGGGTGTTACACCATATAACATGGAACGGGTTTCCTCCCAAGAATACCAGTGCATAAAACAACATCGCAATGCTAAATAAAGAACAACGAAACTATTATAAGACCCAGCTCCCATCACACAATGCAATGCAAGCCGGAGGATAGTGTTATTACCTTATAATAGCCAAAGAATGCTTGATACGCTAAATTTCACGTTTTATTATTACTATAAGTATATAGTGTCAAAATAATTTCGATCATAAGTATCAATCATAGACGGCATAAGTGCCCCATACCACTATGTCGCCATATATAGGTATACAATCAAAACCGCAAAGTCACGTATTCGAAGTTGGATTTCCATCTGCGAACCGAGGCAAAAGATAGTCCTCACCGATTCGAGACTCTCTAGCCCGAGCCTCTGGACAAGTACTTAGTCAAGCCCTTGGATCGTTAGGGCCGGTCCACCGATGTGGATTAAAATTCCTGAACACTGCATTTTCCCACCCTTTGGGGCGTAAATGAGCTAAATGACTCCATCGGCTCCACACAGTCACCGATATATCCGAGGCACCTCGCAACAGCAACAACCACACAGGTGAAAATAATATAAATGTCAGGGCTGGTAGGTCACTGACACCACCCTGGCTAGAAGGAAACGCATGCTCTCCCTGATGTCCTCTCCCGTTTCTGGTTCACAACTGGGGTGTGAGGCTCGCGAATCAATGTTACACAAAGCTATGCCACACATGCGGTGCTTTGATCATCAACCACAAGACTTTGCTTTTCAACAAAAGCCTTAATCATTTTCCACTTAGGCATGCCACAGAGGCAATTCACTCCATGCGATTGATATCCATCAATATATAACCCCTGAGCTCGTATGTCTCAGAGAAGGGCGTTAAGCAAGAGAATAAATTCTCCGCCGCCAAACAGATATATATTTAATAGAAATCAATCACACAGAATAAAATCCAATGTCAGACACACAGTCCATTCTGGGTCTGAACAAAACCGGAGGCACCTTGTACCTCGCATATTCATCGATCTCCAAGTACGTCTGGACGATCACCAATTGATTCCATCCTCTTAGGTGTACAGCCCAATCAAGATCATCAGTAATCACCCAAACGATGTGAAGACCTCCGGTCTTCGACCACCGTCTTCATCCTCGACACCACGTCGAATCAGTTATTTAGAATGGGATAAACCCGGTCTTTCTGAATAACTCGCGTATATAATAAACAAGTGTTACAAACACAACATACGCCTCATTCCAATTCAGAATATTCCTTTATTCAAATATTCTTATACTTTGGGAATGGTTCCCGTTAATTTTATCAAAGATAAATTTTTTAAATTTATTCTTTAATCTTCTTTTGAATATCAATTCAAACTAGTCGGGATTAGCGAACCACACCGAAGTAATCATTTATTTTATTCCCCAATCCCAACCTATTCATCCCATGAAGTAAAACTGGTAATACTTCATATCTAACACCACGGTGTTATCGGTAAATTCAATTACCATTTCACATTCAAATCTAATTAAAGATTTAACTATCACCTAGAGCAAAACTGGTGATACTCCATTCTCGATCATTTCAATCTAATTAAAGATTCATTAAAACTCCACTTGGTTTTAATCTTCCCAACAATCACTATCAATGATTATTTAACTTAGGAAATCACATCCTGAATTTAACTGGGTTAAAGAACCAATGTCATTTAAAACACGGCCCACGATAAAACCAAAATCACATTCATTAATTATCGGGTTAAAGAACGAGTGTTATGTAAAACACCGTTCACGATAAACCCAAAAATCAATTCAAATTCAATTCCAATTAAATACCATTTAATTGGTATACTTCATTAAATCTAAATAAAAAGATTTAATCTTTTTCCCTCTGGGTTTAAGAATAGTGTTAATGAAGACACCATTCACGACAAACCCAAATCCCATTTGATATTAAACACACGGCTCTGAATAGAAAATATATCGGCTTATATTCAATATCATGTTATACGACCAACAAATATCGTATTGGAAATAACGATATAAATATATCTTTCAAATTTCCATAACAATATCTGTATAATCACGAAATCCAACATCGAAATATTCCAAAGACAATTTCGATTCAAATCCATTCCAATTCAATTATTGGAAATTCCGGTTACTTTTAAAATCCTTTCAAATCCACTTTATTTATTTTAAAAATAAATGGGCTCTAATTCTAGTTCAAAACTAGTTCATTTCGATAAAAATCTATTTTTATCTTTTCAAATATGGAATTTTTTATCCCAGTTCTTCACAAATCATTTCTTATGATTTTACACAAATTATTACTATTTTTAATAATTTTATCAAGGCCATACAGTCGATTTCCATCAACGACCATCGAACTGCACTTACAGCGACATTTTCCAAATTTGATTTGGACATAATTCCAAATCCATCTATTAGATTTCTAATTTCAAATATTTGTTAGAAAGCTCTTTTCGATACGAATCCAATGGTTCTGGTTTTAGGAGAATCCGACGGTCGGATCTCCCGCAATGTCAATTCGAAGTCAATGGTCGAAACTCGCGAACTACCGCAGCGCGTTCTATTCAGGCCGTTATATATATATATATATATATATATTATATAAATTTCGTCGATTTCATTTTAAAATGTATTTTATAAATCGTTTTAAATTCGTTTTCAAAACGATTTCAACTTCATATTCAATTTCGAATCAAAATTGAATATTCCACATCATCGATATACAAATGATAATATTTTCAAAACGTTATATTTTGAAATCACTTTCTTTCTTATATTCATTATAAAATGAATAAAATCGATATAAATATCGTTCACGTCAAAATGGCGTCAATCTAATCAACACGACTTTTATTCAACACATGAATGTTTATTCTATTCAACACATGAATATTTATTCTATTCAACACATGAATATTTATTCTATTCAACTAATGAATTTATATTATTCAACACATGAATTTTTATTCTATTCAAGACATGAATTTTTATTCTATTCAACACATGAATTTTTATTCTATTCAACACATGAATTTATTTTTATTCAACACATGAATTTTTATTCTAATCAACACATGAATATATTTTTTATTTCAATACATGAATATATATTTTATTTCAATACATGAAATTATTTTATTTCAACACATGAATTTATATTTCTTATTTTCCAAATTGGAATGAGGCCCAATCAATTACCATATAATGTTAATTTTATGGATTCCCTACAACACATGTATATAACAGCAATGATAAATCATCAACCATCATCCAGAGTGCACCACTCAACTGCATAAGCATTAAATATAAATAATTAACGCTTACACAGTCTGTCAACCCATCGATTGACATACAACTAAACGATCGGGATTAGTGTACATCAAATATCATCCCAATATCCATGTGGGGTTTCAAATCAACAAAAACATATTTTATTTGTGCGGTTGGGCGATGTGTAAAATTTATCGTCCTAATCAATATCAGTCAAATCAGTGTATATAAACAAATCGTCCGATTTGTTTATTACTATTTATTTTATATACCCATTAGAAATCATATATTTAACTATAAAATATTTTTCACGATAAAATATTTTCCATGATAAAATATTTATTTCATTCCACATCACACAATCAAATTTCACAACACAACAACCAAACAAACAAGTCATCCATGGTCTGTGGACGACAGGTGTCGGGTGCTGCTAAGCACCGTCTGCATCCTAGTATATATTTCAACTAGAAATTGAAATAAGTAAGAAGTTCTCACCTTCGGGTTCCACTCCGCCATTTCATTTCTGAATTTCTGAATGACTTGGATTTGCCCAAATTCAACGCAATCCTTTACACGTTGTTCATAGTAAAAATCATAATTTTAAATTCACTACATGTACATAAAAATTATATTTTTATTTCCACTTCATATATATAAAAATCGAATTTTTATCTTCACTTCATAGATAAAAAACCTCGCCTTTCTATATATAAAAATATCGCCTTTCTATAATTAAAGATATTGCCTTTCTATAATTAAAGATATCGCCTTTCTTTAATTAAAAATCTTACCTTTTTATATTTAAAAATCTCCTCTTTTCATGAACAAAATCTTAACCTTTCTAATTAAAAAATCTCTTCTTTACCGTGTTAAAAATCGAATCTTTACATAAATAACATTCACTACTTTACATAAATAAAAATATAAACTTTTCATATAGAAAAAAATATAACCTATATAAACTGATTTTATACTTATGTTTTTAACAACAAAATCGGATTTTAAAAATAAAATCAAATAAAAGCTTACTGTCGGAGGGGGGACTGAAAGGAGCGCGTCGGAGGTGATCACCGGGCTTGTAGGGGGCGGCGGGGTCCGCAGTTGGTCGGAGACTGGGCGGTGGTGCGGTTAGGGCTTGTTGGCCTTCGATTTGTGGGCAGTTTCCTTTGCAGAGAGGGAGAATAGAGGAGTCGGAGAAGGGGGAAGGGGCAACGGAGGGGGGGGGGGGAGGGGGGACGGTGATCGCCAGGGGCGCCTCGCGCGGATGCTGCTGCGCATCTTCTTCTCCTTCTTTTTTTTATTTTTTTATTTCTTGTCAACGGGAGTAGGAAGAGGGAAAGAAGAGTGGGGGTTTATATAAATTTAATTTATTTAATTATTTTCTTCTTCAAAAAGGTACCTTTTTATTTTGACCACGAAATGAGACCCACCGCCTGCCATCCCTAACTAATTACCCCCATTCCGAACACAATGGGATATGTTTCATAAGCCAATTCAGTCATTACGGTCAGTTTTCGCTAAATTTAAAATATAAATCATTATATTTTAAACTCAAACGCACATTTCAATTTATCGGGGCCACATACAGTCTCTAAAAATTCCCAAAAATTATTTCTAGCTTCGTATCGACGATACGGTCCTTAGAAAACTAATTTCGTCGAATTCTGAGACCGTTTGAAAAATGGTCATTTTCCAGTCGATTAAAATCAACTGAAACTGGTCAAACGCGTTATCCTTTGCCACGCTCACATATTGATTCGAAAAATTATGAATTTTGGAATCTAGCAATAACTTGACATCGCGGATCCAACAAAAGTGATTTCGTCGAAAACCGAGATCGTTTGCAAAATTCCCATTTTTAAGGGCCAGAATTCCATAGCGACTATTCTGAATTTTCAACTGAACATAACTTTTGATTACCGCTATGAAATTTTGATTTTTCGGATTCGTTGGAAAGATATTCTCAATTAGACTCTAATATTTTTGGTTTCGCTAAAATCCGGTTTATTTTGAATCCTGTACATTCATTTGAATTTTGAAATCGAATTTTCAAACTACCGCACCATTTTCAATTCCTTTTATAATTATAAATAAATATTTATATTCTAACGACGACGTATATAAATATATACATTCTAATTCTATTCAAAATAATTTTCTTGTCGTTATTATTTAAAATAAATCATTTTAAATTATCAAAATTCACTAAAATTTCCAAAATAAAAATTTTAAATTGGCTCAGAATTTCCAGGTTATTACATATATTCTAATTTTAATCCATATTTATAGATCTAAAATAAAAATAAGATTTTTATTTCAAATCTAAATCCAACCACAACTAGAGATTAAAGAAAGAGTTTTAATTTCAGATCTATATCTAACAACATGGGATCACAATCAATACAAACAACAAACACAAATTTCCAACTCAATCATCACATATCTAAATTTATTTACGAACATACAAGGATTTCAGATAGCAGAGCCGTTACAGAATGTGAGTTCTCCCATGTAACTCATCTCAAATTCTTTGGCCATAATATCCAAATTATTTATTCGTTTTATTATTCGTTGATCTGAAGATTATATCATCAACATATATTTGTACTATTTGTATATTGTTATTATTTCTTTTAATAAAAAGTGCATTATCTATTTTACCAATTTCGAAGTTTCATTGTAATAAATACGTTCTTAATGTGTCATACCAAGCTCTAGGAGCCAGTTTTAATCCATATAATGCTAATTTATATATGTGGTTTGGAAAATTTTCATCCTCAAAAAGAGGTGTTTATTCTACATATACGTTTTCTTTAACATATTCGTTTAAAAACGCGCTTTTAACATCCATTTGATATGATTTGAAATTATTATGATTAGCAAAGGCTAACGATAGTATCCTAATTACTTCTAATATATTTACGGGGGGGAATGTTTCATCATAATCTATTCCCTCTTCTTGAGTATAACCTTGTGCTACTAACCGTGCCTTATTTCTTATGACCTTACTATTTTCATTCATTTTATTTTTATAAACCCATTTGGTTCCTATTATAGTTTTATTCTCTGGTCTAGGAACAAGTTCCCATACATCATTCCGGGTAAACTGATTCAATTCCTCTTGCATAACAAGGATCCATGAATCATCAGGTGATGCTTCCTTTGGATATTTAGGTTCAATAATAGAAATAAATGTTGAATTACTCATATTATTTAATTGATTTCAAGTCCTAACAATGGATTCAATATCTCCTAAGATATTTTCTATGGGGTGATCTCTTAGTAATCTAATTCGTTTATTTAGTTGATTAATTTTATTATTTGTTTCATCTTTCTCATTTTCACTTTTATCTTCGTTATGATTTGTTATATTTTTTTAATTTTCATCGAAGGATATGTTTAATGTTTCATTGATGGTATTAGTTCTTAAGTTAAATACTCTATATGCCTTACTTCTCTCTGAATATCCAATCAATATTCCTTTATAAGATTTCGAGTCATATTTATCTAAATTTTCTTTAGTGTTAAGAATAAAACATTTACTTCCAAATATTTTGAAATATGATACTTTGGTTTCTTATTATACAAAAGTTCATATGGTATTTTATGAGTCAAGGGTCTTATAGAATTCTACTTAAAATATTACATGTTGTTGCTACTGACGCAGCCATAAAATTCCTTGGTAAATTACTATTAGATAACATAGTTCTCGCACACTCTTGAATTGATCTATTCTTACGTTCAACTACTCCGTTTTGTTGAGGGTTTCCAGGGAAAGAAAAATTATGGGTTATTCCCTTTTTATTACAAAAATTTTCATTTTCGAATTCTCTACCGTGGTTACTACGCATTGTTTTTATTTTTAAAGATAATAAACTTTTAGTTCTTTTATAGAAGGTTTTAAATTGATCAAAAGCATCACTTTTACTTTTAAGAAACAAAGTCCAAGTAAATCGAGAAATATCATCGATTATTATGTAAACATATTTATTGTGATTTGGTGATTGAGTTTGGGATGGACCGAATAGATCCATGAGAATTAATTCTAATGGTTTCGAGGTTGTAATTTCCTCTTTTGATTTAAATAAACATCTCTTCAATTTTCCGAATTGACAAGCATCGCGTATATTATTTACTTTGAATTTCATTTTGGGTAGTCCTCTAATTGAATCTAACTTTGAAATTCCAGAGATATGTTTGAAATTTATATGATCGAATATCTTATGCAGGATCCGAGGGTCACTTGTATTGGCTATAAGACAGATTATCGTTAAGATTTTCATACTTATTATATATATATTTTTTCTATCTCCTTTGAATATTACTTTCGAATTCCTATCTTCTATAAAGTATTTATCCTTTTTAAAGTTTATTTTATAGCCTTTATCGCAAAGTTGACTTATACTTAATAAATTATGTTTTAGAGTCCTAACTAATAAAACATCAGGAATAGTAGGAGTTTCAGAATTACCGACATTGTTGATGCCAACAATATATCTTTAGAGTTATCACCAAATTTGACCATTCCACCAACTTCATATACTAGATTATTCAGTAAATTCGGATTTCTCGTAATATGTCTCGAACAACCATTATCCAATATCCATTTGTCCTTTTTGATTTCCACTATTTATTCACCAGAATTTAAATTCTCAATAGCCATGTAACAACCCTTTTCCTGTACTAGACAAAAATTCAGTAGATCACTTAAATTTTCAACATAATTTAATGCAGACTCTTCCAACATTGATGCAATGCATGAATTGAAACTAGTGTTGTAAATCATTTCAAGATTAGCCATTTAATATTTTCAAAAATCAGATTATGAACTTTTTGAAAATCTATCCTCCAATAACAATTGTTAGGAATTGCGGAAGGTGAATCTTAAGACAAAACAAACACTAGAGGTGGGTGAATAGTGTTTACGTGGAATTTAAGAAAAACTTAAACTTATTTGATCTACTATTTGAATTACACACAACAGAGATGATCACAGACACAGAATCAAACACAAACACAGAAACAAATAAATATAAAATGCAGAAAAATGAAAGAACACACCGGATTTTATACTAGTTCGGATTACTCCTACAGTCAGTCCAACGCAATGATCGATTGCGCAGAGTTTTATTATAATCAATATCCAAGTACAGTCCCCTCGATTTCACAGCTACAAGGT
The DNA here is from genome assembly GCA_030737875.1 of Allium sativum. NCBI lineage: Eukaryota > Viridiplantae > Streptophyta > Magnoliopsida > Asparagales > Amaryllidaceae > Allium > Allium sativum. The sequence goes on along the minus strand of CM060926.1, from coordinate 4,369,436 downwards.
CAACAATGCTTCAAACACCCTTGATTTCATGACTATAAGGTTAACACCGCTCCTTTTCCAAATAATTCCCTAATGATTACAACAGCCATATAACTCTTCAATAGCACTTCAATTCAGAGAGTAGTAGATAGAGATTGAGAAAATATGAAGTTTGATATAATTTAAGTAGAAATTGGCAAAGTATAAGTGCAGAAATCAAGAAAATAATAAATATTAATGATGGTGTAAAAAGGGGGTGAAAATGGAGAAGAATAATGATTTAAAAATTCGAAATCAACCCCTATTTATAGCATTTGAATGGTTGCAACGTTTCAGAAATGTTACAAATAGAGAAAAGACACTTCCTTTGAAAATTGAATTTCTGACAGTTGTACGTCGACATAGGCTTCTATGTATGTTGACATATATATAGTAAATTTATTTTTTAAAACAATTTTCCAAGTGTTTAAACATATATATAATTATAGAAATTCTTAAATCAAAATTTAGTGATATAAATGAATATTCTAAAGTATAAAATCATATGAAATAATAATAATATTGGTTTAAAACTATAAAACTATATATTAGAACTTTATATTTGTTTGAAATAATAAGTAAGATTAAATAATTTGAAATAAGAATTTGAGTTTTGAAAAAAAAAATTGAAGTTGAAAATTGGAATTTGAAATTTGAAAATCAGAATTCGAAAAATAGAATTTGAACCTGGAGTGCTATTCAGAGTCTTACATATAAACTAGACTCTATCACTATATTTTTATTGAATTCTTGAAATCTGGATAACTCATCAGTCTTGAATCTCTTCTGAATCTTGAATCTCTTGAAACTCTAAAACTCTACAGTCTTCAGTATTTAAACCTTGTATACAAACCCTGCATATATATATATATATATATATATATATATATATATATATGTATATGTATATGTATATATTCTAGACAGAAATTGTAACAACCCGGAAAATCAGAACCAATAAAAAAAATTATTTTGGCAATTTTAGTGTATTTGGAATATTTAAAATAAATTATTTTAAATAATAACGACTAAAAATTCCTTTGGATTGAAGTTATAGCGAATATATTTATTTTAATTATAAAACAAGGCCTGAAATGGCGCGGTAGTTTGAAAATGTGAATTCGAAATTTGATTGACTGTAGTGGATGCAAAATAAAACAGATTTTAGTAAAACCAAAAATATTTAAATTTGTTTATGAATATCTTTCTAACAAATCTGAAAAATCAAAATTTCATAGCGGGAGACAAAAGTTATGGCTAAATGAATTTTCAAAAAGGTCGCTATAGAATTAATATAGCCCTTGAAAATAGAAATTTTGCAAACGACCTCCGTTTTTTACGAAACCATTTTTGTTGGATCCGGAATGTCAAATTATTGCCAGGTTTCAAATTCCATAATTTTTGGAGTTAATATGAGAGCGTGGCATAGGAAAATGTGTTTGGTTGGTTTCAGTCAAATTGGATCGACCAGAAAATGACCATTTTTCAAATGGTCTCCAAATTCAATGAAATCAATTTTTTTGGGACCGCATCATCCAAACATAGCTAGATTTATTTTTCTGGAATTTTTGAGATCAGTATGTAGCCCCGGCAAATTGAAATGTACGTTCAAATCCATATTTGAATGTTTTATATTTTATTTTGAAGAAAAACTGACTGAAACAGTTGAACGGGCCTACGAAACATATTCCATTGTATACGGAATGGGGGTATTTAGCTAGTGGCAACACTCGTTGGGTTTAATTTGGAGTTTGAATGAGAAAACCCTATTTTAAAATTAAATAACGTGTGGGCCAATCATATATTTTCTCTCATAGTTTAATTTTATAAAAAAAATATAAAAAACCCGTATATTTCTCTCGTCGATGGAGGTTTCTAGCTCCATTCTTCTGGGCCATATTCCGGCCAATCCGTTCACAATCAGACCTCCCTCCGGTTGAACTTTTGAAGAGCATCCCCTCCTTTTCAAATCTGTACCCACCACCCTCCGTCTTCCCGACCATATTTCGGCCAATCCGTTCACAATCAGACCTCCCTCTGTCTCGTTGCATGTGCAAGGAGATCAGCATCCTCGAAGTCCCAGACTTCAAGCCACCGCCTTTCCTCGGGTTCGCCGCCGAACTGCAATGCCCCTACCCCGATCTACGCGCCTCTCTACCCCGGACAATATGGCACAGGCTGATCCTCTTCAAGCTTCATTGTTTGATCGCAATATCCATCCCTAGTTTCGAACCTAGTGCTGAAGGTAACGGCTAATATAAAATAAACTGTTTACAACATTCAAAAACCATCGCAAAGTGTGATTATCGAATAAAAATCCTAACTTTTTGCTGTGTTGTTGAAATCCAATGAAACAGGAGACATTGGACTCATGTGGACGTTTTCTACATTCTAGAAGAGACCGGAGAATTTTTGGAGCTTCCTACAATTTTTGAAGGAGTGGAACCCAATGTGAGATTTCTAAATTATAAACGATATGGAATGGCGATGTATAAATTATATAATCAATGTATAAGTTATATAAGCGTTGTACAACTCATGTATAAGCGTTGTATAAGTTGTATGTGCGATGTATAAGTTATATATACATTGTAAAAATCATGTGTGCGTTGAATGGAATTGAAATTATATTGAAATGAAATCGAAATATATATGTATTTCTATATATATATATATATACACTCCCTTCGTCCACAGACCATGGACGATATATATTGGTTGTGATTGTTTGGATTTTGGTTGACGTGAAATTTGGTTGATAAATGCGAATGGTTGGTAATGATTGTTTGTGTTTGAAACAAAATTGGAATTAGTTGTTGAAAAATCCATTGTGATATGAAATTGATCGAAATATTTAGATTATAAGGATAATCCCCTTAGGGAACGCTGCGAGGCGTAAGGTAGTGCGTGGAGTCTTACTCAGGACGGTGCCGGTTTTTTACCCCATGTCATTATGCTGCTGAAATTTTCTGAAATATTCATGTGTTTGATTTATATTCATGTATTGAAATATATTCATGTGTTGGAAAAAATATTCGTATGACGAATAAATTGTTTAAATGATAAAAATCACATTTTTATAATATATATGAATCGCATAAAATATTCATGTCTGAAATAAATTGTTTTAAAAATAAAAATCATATTTTTATAATATATATGATTCACATAAAATATTCATGTTTGAAATAAATTGTTTTAACAATAAAAATCATATTTTTATAATGTATAGAAATTGCTAAAAAAAAATCATGTTTGAAATAAACTGTTTTGACAATAAAAATCACATTTTTTGTTATATATATGAAGTGTTAAAAATAGTCATGTGTTGAAATAAATATCTGTTGGGTAAAAATGGTATTTTTACCACATATATGAAATGAAAATGCTTTGGAAATGGAAGAACGGATTATATTTATATATTTATACATAAATATAATTAAAATAAAACGTATAACGATGCCGTAGTTCGTATTTTGAAATCGTTATTTTAAACGATTATTACGGGAGATCCGACCATCGGATTTTCCCGAAACTGAAACCGTTGGGTTTGCTTTGAAAATATCTTTCCAACGATACCAAATTTGTAAAGATCAAATGGTTAGATTGTGTGAAATGTTTAATTCAAATCTGAATAAAAACAGCACCAGAATGAATTATATTTATATATATAAATATAATTAAAATACATTGAATAACAATGTTGTAGTTCGTATTTTGAAATCGTAACTTCAAACGATTGTATCGGGAGATCCGACCGTCGGATTTTCCCAAAACTGGAACCATTGGATCCGCTTTGAAAAGATCTTTCCAATGATATAAAATTTGTAAAGATCCAATGGTTAGATTTTCAGATATATGTAAATTAAATCTTAAGAAAAACAGCGCCATGGCCGCGTAATGGCCTGAAGCGTCGTTTGAATAAATTGGCCATTTTAAATAAATAAAAATAGCGATAAATCGTTATAAAATATAATAAACAATTTGGAATGGAAATAAACTGAATTTACCTGGTTTATTGGATATTTGATGGTTGAATGTGTTTGACGTGAAAATTACATTAATGAACTGAACTATGGATGACAAATAATTTAACCATGGAAATGAATTGATTTGAATTCTAAATATACGTGAATTATTTGAAAAGGCCGAGATAAATCTCATTTCAAATAACTGGTCGACGATTAGAAATCGACGATGAAGACGGTGGTTGAAGACCGGAGGTCTTCACATCGTTGGGATGATTACTGATGTCTTGATTGGGAGGCATCCCAAGACAAGGTAATAAGTGGTGGTCGTCCAGACGTACTTGGAGATCGACCGGATGTGCGAGGGTCTCTCTCCCCTGTATTGGACATACGGGAGAGGAATAAAGTGCCTCCGGTTTCGTTCAGACCCAGGACGGACTTGTAAATGGATGTGTGTCTGACGTTGTAGATTGACAACGTGACACACAGAGTTGATGTGATCAAGGCTTTTGTTGAAAAGCAAAGCTTTGTGCTTGATGATTAAAGCAGGGCTTTAATACAGCTAGCTTTGTGTATGACATTGATTCGCGAGCCTCACACCCCGGTATGAACCAGAAACGAGAGAGGACCTCAGGGAGGACACGCATTTCTTTCTAGCTAGGAGTGTTGTTTTGGGTTTTACATGCCCGGGCATTTTACTTATGTGGATGATGGATAGCGAGGCGCCTAGGTTATATCGATCATTACGGGGCCGATGTTTTGGTCAGGATATGATCAGTTTACGACCCATAGGGCGAGGAAACGCAGCGTTCAAGCATTTTTAATCCACTTCGTGTGGACTGGCCCTGACGATCCAAGGGCTTGACTAAGCACTTGCCCTGAGACATGGTAGGCTAGATTTTCTCGAAGTGTTTGGGACGGTCCCTTGCCTTGGATCATGACGAAAATTCAATTTCCAAATACGACATCGGGCGGTTTTGATTGTATACCTATCTATGGCGACATAGTGGTATAGGGCACTTATGCCATCTATGATTGATACTTATGATTGAAATTGTTTTCGAAACATATAAACACTAGTAATAATATCAAATGCTTTTGTTTTATTCGTATCAAGCTTATTTTGGCTATTATAAGGTAAAACTCTATCCTCCGGTTTGTGTTGCATTGTGTGATGAGAACTAGTCTTATAATAGCTTCATTTTTGTAAAAAACATTGCGATGTTTAAATGATTTACTTGTTTAGAACACTAGCAATCCAATGGAGTAAACCCGTTCTGCGTCAGCGGCGTGGTCCTGTGATTGGCCGTACTGTAAAATAAGTTAAGTAGATTTCTCATACCAGTCCCATGACTGACTCATAGTTTGTTTCACTTGCAAACTCGGGTGCCCCTATTTCTACATGGGCAGCCTTGTATTCAGGTTTTAGCAGGCTCTTTCTGGATAGCTATGGAGCTGAAGAGGGATTATATCACTTCTTTCTTTTTATGTTGTTCAGCTCCTGTTGTACATATTATGCTTTGATTCCACTGTAGACATTTTATGTAAAGCTGAACTGTATTTTGTACTAAGTATGACCCTGTATACTGTGTAACTCTGATGATTATGTTTATCCAGTGTATTATGTTGTACATTATCTGGTGTATTTATATATTTCTGTTCTGCTGTTATTTGTTTATGTGTTATATTCCAAAGATTATCCTTGCCACCATGGAACGGGGGTTTGGGGTCATCACAGAAATGTTAGTATATATGTTTTATAATCAATCAATAATGATAATTGAAATAAGTTTGTTGTCATCAAAACTCCATTCTCCAACATCCAGGCAATGTAGCCTTAGTCACCATCCGGGTGGAATTTCCTCGACTCCTAACATCTTGGTTGTGTACGGGATGTCTGGTAGGAAGAGCGAGAGTTTTTACTATTTGAGCAGCATTCCGGTGCATTGAGGGAGAGGCGCTTAGATACTTTTGAGTTGTTGTATCGAAGTCCTTTAGGTTGGTCAAATCGACTTAAGCTTGATCAGCTGTTCCGTGCTGGTTGTTATGCCTTTCCAGTTGCAATTGTTGTATGTTTTTGGGTCTTTCTAGCGAGCGTCACTGCTGAAGTCAATCTCTGCCTTCGGATGATGATGAGCCTTCCGAGTTTTGGTCCAACAAGTGGAGGGAAGACTGTTGCTTCCTGAGTTTTTCCAACTGCCTCGACATACGACCCATGTCCTCTCTCATAGCAGCACTTTCTCAGGCTTGAACGTTTAGTTCCATCGTGGCATCCCTGAGTTGATTCATTATAGTTATAAACTCATCATTGGTAGCAAAAGATGAGGGTGAAGTGGGATCTGCTGCGGAAGGTTGCACCGAAGATGGCAGCATAGGCTTTTCCGGAGTAGACCCCAGAACAGTCGACCCCCTGGCGGCATCTGCTGATGTTGCAGCCTGTAGTTGCTTTCCAGTATTGCTTGCGGAGGATTTAGTGACCAAGATTCAATGATATCTGAAAAGACTTAAGATCTCGTCTCATACTTAGTGATCTGAAAGTAGAACAAAATCCTCTAAATGCTAAGAATATCAACGTTCTCAGTGAAAGCACCAAAGTATTGACACCAAAAAATGGTATTGCACCGAAGAAATGGATTTGTAGAGTGCAAATGAGGACAGATAAATGAAAAATGAAGAGAAGAGCAATGACACATAGGTTTATAGTGGTTCGGCGTTAACGAGCCTATGTCCACTTTATAATCTCTTCTATACAAAATGAACTATTACAGGTGAAACAATTGCAACAATAATATAATCTGAGATTCGCCCAAAAGATCCTTCTTCTCAGTCCAGAAGGCTTATTTATAAATGCTACAACATTTGAATTTTCTGAAGCGCGTGCTATCCGATCCATGATGTTAGGAGATCCTAAAGAGGTATTCTCCTCGTAAAGGGTGGCATAATTTGAACTAGTAGTGACATATGGCATATGATCCGATCATTAATGATGACTAGGAATGATCAGATAAGAGTCAAACCAAATCTTCAGGAGGATATCTTGTATGGAGTTAGGCTAGACCTGACCCATTCGGTCCGAAGATCACGGGTTCCAATTAGCTTACATATCAAATTCTTATTTTCGGCTTAAGTCTCAAGTTTAGATTGATTCATCCATCAGCCAATCTTTTTCATTTTTCGAGATTACTCGATCCTTCTCGTCACCTTGGCCGAAGTCTACGACGTTAGCGAATCTTGATGGCCTTACCAAAAGGCTGCTTAACAATTAGTAAGTGAATTATATTATTAAAATATTCATATGAAACTTATGTATGAAGTAACTCGTTTAAACGACCATATACAAGCTCTGATTGCGATGAAACTTGAAATCCTGCAATAGCTTAATATTGTGGGCACGATGGAATGGGTTTCGTCGAATTCCAATACCGTTTGTAAAACTTCATTTTAATTTCATTACGTGAATCGTTATGCGTTTATATTGTGCACGATCACAATATATCTCCAATTGACTTGAAACTTGAAATCTTACATCAATTAACCATAGTGGATTTTATAAAATTAGTTTCATTGAAATCTAAGGTCATTTGAAAATTGGCTATTCTTAAGTTCCATATTAAATTGATGAAATATACATCGATTTCTCAACGAACACATTCTTGATAATAAATTGTTATTATCATATATATTCAAACAGAATTTATATAGCTTTAACTATTTTAACTTGATTTTAAATTCCAAGTTATATTGATATTCATTTTTGTAACAACCCGAATTTTAGTTAATACTAAAATTCACTAATTACAGGATAAATAATCTCAAATGTGAGAATTGGGGGAAACGGGCTGCGTCATTGCGTTCGTCTCGGAAAAATACGCAGAATAGAGTCCGAAATTTTGTAAAACGGAGTCCGTATGGCCCAGTTAAGGCACAATGAAGTTTGCAGAAAAATTAAAGCTAAAAACAGATTTAAAAATTTAAATTTAGATTTCAAAATGGAGCCAGCAGGGGGCCAGGCGGGAAGGTTCCCGCCCTACCCATGTCGACAGGGCTGTCGACAGGCCTGTCGACTGGGGAGTCGACTTGCCTGTCGACTTGCCTGTCGACCTGGGCGCGGTGTCCAGAGAACCTGGGTGCACCAGGTTGGGTTTTAGGCTGGCTTGGAGGGCTGGGTTCTAGAGATTTCCTAAATCTAACGGACCTAATCTAACCTAGGGTTAATCTAAGGGCCTAAAACACTCACCTAATCTATAAATACACCCTAAACCTACCCTAATCCATACTAAAAATAGTAATGATGGCCTCATGCCGCCAAAATCAAACTTGAGAGAGCCTCCACGAGTTTATGAAGGAAGTTGCAAGCTAATCACTCTCTAATCAATCTCTAATCATCACCATCTTCATTTTTAGCAACTAATTCCACTTTATAAGTTTGCTAATCTTGGGTTTGGTGAGTTTCTATCACTTTAACATTAATTGCTAAAGTAAGTAGATTGGGTGTAATGAGACTTATGGTCTTGAATGCGGATTAGTAAGTTTGAATCATTTGTAATGATATGCATGTTCAATAAGTTGGTTTATGCATGTTTAACAAGTGGGTTTATGCATGTTTAATAAGTGGGTTTATGCATATTTAATAAGTGGGTTTATGCATGCTTATGCAAGTATATGAATGCTTATGTAAGTTATGTATATGCTTAAATGCAAGTTTAACATGATATGCAAGTATGTGAATGCTTATGCAAGTTATGTATATGCTTAAATGCAAGTTTAACATGATATGCAAGTTATGCATGCTTATGCAAGTATGTGGATGCTTATGCAAGTTATGTATATACCTAAATGCAAGTTTAACATGATATGCAAGTATGTGAATGCTTATGCAAGTATGTGAATGCTTATGCAAGTTATGTGTATGCTTAAATGCATGTTTAGCATGTTATGCAAGTTATGAGAATGCTTATATGTAAGTTCAACATGTTATGCAAGATATGTGTATGATAATAGCAAACTCATATGCAACATGTATGCAAGTCATGTGTATGATAATATGCAAGTTTGGGTTAAATGTAGTTGGGTTAATATATGCTCATATGTGCAAGTTGACATCCTCTTAACCCATGATAAGTTATATGCTAAGATGTGGTTAAACCCATGATATTTGTGATGGATCTTCCCTTTATTATGTCATGAAATGAGAACGATTTACGTGGGGAACGATGGGGTTAATAAATATGTTAAGAAAAGTATGATTGGGTATGATTAAGCATACCATAAAAATAAATTAACATAAGTGGGAATTTACCTATTGAGTTAGGTCTACCCCATGGGAATTTACCTATTGAGTTAGGTCTACCCATGTTATGAAAAACATGATATTAATTAGGGATAATTAATATGGGGGTGTTTAATTAGGTGTAATTAATCAACTAAGACACGAGGTTGGACCCTTTTGTAGTGGAAGTCTGCCCGGAACCGACCGGCCATCCAGCGGCTACAAATGATTGGCCCAATGTGAGGGGTCTTAGTCATAAATTAAATACATGATTAAAGTAAAGACACGAGGTTAAACCCTTTTGATGACAGAAGTCTGCCCGGAACCGACCGGCATATCCAGCAGTCATAAAAGACGGTCTAATGTGAGAGGTCTTTATGAGGTCATGATCTTAATTAATTAATTAAGAAACACTTAACCATATTAGCATGTAGAGGGACATGAGGGTTTAAGTGGGTGCCTTGGGTGGCATGTGGAAATCTAGTGGTTGCCTTGGGTGGTAATAGAAAATACGATTAGAATACTTAACCAAGTGGAAACATGTAATTAAACATGATTAAAGGGTTAAGTGGGATACACTAGATAAGTGACAAGCTTAGGTGGGTAGCTTGTGGGGGCCCATTTCAACCAATATCCCAAACGTATCTTTGTGGGCTCGACTCTAGTCGAGTGACGGGACACGCATATTGGGCTTGACTATAAGAGGCCAAAACGGGTTAGCGGTGGCAACGCAAGTCCAACGGGTTTCATATGCGTGTGTGGGCCCGGGCTGGAAGATAAGCCGTTGTTGCATCGTGTAGATATAAAACCGTGCACCGTTGATATTATCAGGTGGCCACTCTGGGGAATGATACACCCCAGTGTGGGACCAGCACGGGTATCTACGGTAGGGAGCCGATCATTTGGGAGTAGTGGGTACACCTAATAAAGATAGGGGCAGACGGCACCTATGTAGGGGTACGCGAAACTACTGGGTAAATTTTCTAAGTCCTTGGGTGGGATCAACCTTTAAGTAGGAATGACTGGTGTGGTGCAGTTAGTAATTATCCTTGGGTGGGTAGATGCGTCTTTACAGTTATCTTAGTCTATCCTAAGTCTACCGAGCTGCTTAGTGTAGCCATTCATCCCCAGACATTACCGTGGGTCAAGTTTATGTCTTCTCTGGTTACTTTAATGATTGTACTGTTAAAGTTATAGGACTCGCTCAGACTTATGTCTGACCCCGTTGTTTTTATCTTTTTCCCAACCCTCAGGTCCTACGGTGGATCCTAGCAGTAGTGGAGCTTGATCGGATTGCTGTTCCAGTCTTTAGGAGCCTTGATAGATGTAAAGCTCCAGTTACCCAGTTATCTTTTCTTTTGTCCTGACTATTGTATGAGAGAGTGGGATTATGTACTTCTTTATTTTGATGGATATTGTACTTGACTTTTATTGTGGTTTTATGATGTAACCAGACATGTTTATTTCCGCTGTTATGAGATGATGTTTTAAATTTCAAGTACTATTTATATCTGTCTTGTTGTAATTTTTCTGTTCTATATTCACTAAAATACTCCACCGATGCTATGGCATTCCCTTAGAGAGTGACCATGGCGGGCGTGGGGTGTTACACGTGGTATCAGAGCAAAGGTTACCGGAACAGATAAAATTTTTAGAAAACTATTTTTATAAAACATTTTTAGAAGAGATATTTTCAAAAACATGTCTTTAAAGAGAAAAGTTTTTGAAAGAAAAGCATAATCCCCAATAGCCATATCTATATCCTTCGAATTCTCCGTTTTGAATATTTCCTTTTTTGTTTTAGCATGGCTGAGGATCTTAACTTTCCGGAGGGTGTGACTGTACCAGTATGGTATAGGAGATTGATGGAGGCTAGGGCCACCACTGCAGGTCCAGCAAATGTTCCTCCACCAACCGTAGCACCCGATCTTCCTCCTCCCCCTCCTCCTCGCACGGATACTTTTGCTAAGACTTGCAAGGAATTTAAAGCTATGGGAGGGAAACCTTTTCAAGGATCGGAAACTTTTGTGGAGGCTAGGGTTTGGTTTAAAGAGGTGGAAGAGTTGATAGATATCTTTGAGATGGAAGAAGGAAAGAAAGTCAAGTTGGCTGCTTGGTTAATGAAGGGAGAGGCCTCATTCTGGTGGGAGGTCACTAATGGAGAACGCCCCGTTGACTCTTGGGCGGATTTTAGACAAAGATTTGTGGCAAAGTTTCTCTCAAGGGCGGAGGAAAACTTGTATATGGAAAGATTCTTGACTTTAAAGCAAGGAAATCTCTCAATGAAGGAATATGTCAACAAGTTTAATCAATTTGCAAGGTTTGGCCTAGACATGGTGAATACACCGGAGAAGAAGGCTTTGAGGTTCGTGAAAGGCTTGAATGAACCGATGCATGGGTTGGCTATGACTCATATCCCTATGGGGGCCACCTTTGAGAAGTTAGTTGACATGGCACTCATGCATGAAGAAGAGAAGGGCCCCAATGCTAATAGGGCACCCGAGAAGAAGGGAGATCAAAAGAGACCTCAGCAACAACAACAAAACAAAGGTGGGAAAGGCAACGGTGGCAAGGGCAAGAAGAAGAAGTGTTTCAATTGTGGGACACCTGACCACCTAAGCAAGGATTGTCGCAAGAAGAAGAAGACTGGCTGCTTCCACTGTGGCGAAGCAGGGCATTTAGTGAAGGATTGCCCTAAGAAGGGGCAAAGGACGGGGTCTACCTCAGGAGGACAGGTGCAAGCTCTTATGGCACCAGGTCAGGCTAGGGGGCAAGTACAGGCTCTCGCGGTTCCACCGATTCAGGAGAGAGGTAGAACTATTTCCGTTGAAAGTCTGGTTTTTCTATTTGATCATCCTGTCCGTACATTGTTTGATTCAGGCGCATCGCATTCGTTTATCTCATCATCATTAGTTGAGTCACTACACTTAGACACCTGTCTGGTAGATGATCCCTTGGTTGTTTCAAACCCAATTGGGGGCTCCACTTATTTGTCCATGATATGTTTGGGTTTGAAGATTTCTATACTTAGCATTGAGTTTACATGTGATGCATTTGTGTTGGGCTTCACGGGCTATGGGTTGATTTTGGGCATGGACTGGTTATCCAGTAATGGTGCCGTTCTTGATTGCGAAAGGAGAGTTGTTAGGCTCATGACCCGCTTGGGTAACACTCTCGAGATTTCTTGTAATCCCATGGACTCTGTTATGCTAAGTTATCTTGAATCGCTTGACGCTTCGGTCGAGAGTTTGCAATCTGTTAGAGTGGTCCGGGAATATCCGGATGTGTTTGAGGAGGTGAAGGGCTTACCTCCGAAGCGGGAGATTAACTTCCGAATATATCTGGTGGATAATGCTAAACCTGTATCTTTACCAGTGCGCCACATGGCTCCTCGTGAGAGGAGGGAACTCCATAAGCAAGTAGGGGAGTTGCTTGAGAAGGGGTTCATAAGACGGAGTATATCGGAGTGGGGTGCTCCAGTAGTATTTGCTACAAAGGCGGATGGGTCCCTCAGACTTTGTGTAGACTATAGAGAACTCAACAAGCTCACAAAGAAGAATAGACACCCATTGCCGAGGATTGATGATCTTTTCGACCAGTTGGTTGGCGCTTCAGTATTTTCTCAGTTGGACTTAGCCACGGGGTTTCATCAGTTGAGGGTGGCTGAGGATAGCATAGACAAGACTGCCTTTAGAACTCCGGATGGTTTCTATGAGTGGCTGGTGATGCCATTTGGGTTGACGAACGCCCCTGCATACTTTGTTGATTTGATGAGTAGGGTGTTCAGGGAGTTCCTTAATAAATTCGTGGTGGTCTTTGTGGATGATATCTTAGTATTTTCTAAGAGTGAAGAAGAGCATGCCCTACATCTTGGGGAGGTATTGAAGACTCTTCGAGCACATAGCCTTAAGGCTAAATTCTCTAAATGTCACTTCTGGAGGAAGGAGGTGCGGTTCTTGGGGCACGTGGTCTCCAAGGAAGGGATAGCTGTGGATCCCGCGAAGGTAGTATCAATTCAGGATTGGAAGGTTCCGAAGAATGCTACCGAAGTAAGAAGTCTCTTGGGGTTGGCGGGTTACTATAGGAAGTTTATCAAAGACTTCGCGAAGATATCAGACCCATTAACCCGCTTAACGAAGAAGAATCTTGTTTTCGCATGGGACGTAGATTGTGATGATGCGTTCCGACGGTTAAAGAGAGCTTTAACCACTGCTCCAGTTTTAGTATTGCCAGATGGGAGCAAGCCATTTGTTGTCTATATCGATGCTTGTGGGACAGGACTTGGCGCAGTCTTAATGCAAGAGGGAAGGGTGATAGCCTATGGCGGAAGGCAGTTGAGGGCACATGAGAAAAATTACCCTACCCATGATTTAGAGTTGGCCGCTATTGTTTTTGCGCTTAAGATTTGGCGCCATTATCTTCTTGGTGAGAGATTCGAATTGTTCACTGACCACAAATCATTGAAGTACTTGTTTTCTCAGAAGGATTTGAATCTGAGACAGCAAAGGTGGATGGAATTCTTAGCATCCTATGATTTCGAGATAGCGTATACCCCTGGCAAGGGTAACGTGGTGGCGGACGCCTTGAGCAGAAAGAGGTTGTCCTTGAGTCCATTGTTCGTGGAACAACGAAGCTTGGAATTTATCTCGATGTTTGATTTCAGACCTTCCGTTGATTATGTACCCGGTTTGCTAGCTTCCTTGGAAGTTAGACCTACTCTTTTGGGGCGGATTGGAGAAGCACAGAGGGACGACCCACAGTTGGTTGAGTTGGTGGAGAAGCTCATAAGGGGGGAGTCGTCCAGCCATTTGAGTAGGTACACCCTAGACGATAGGGGGTGCTTGCGTAGAGACGGTAGACTTTGTGTACCGCAAGACGAGGGTTTGAGGAAGGTTATTCTTGATGATGCACACCGTTCTAGGATGACCATTCATCCCGGTGGGGGCAAGATGTACCAAGACATGAAGAGGGTTTTCTTCTGGGCCGGTATGAAGAAAGATGTGGCCGAGTATGTCGCTCGATGCTTGGTGTGCCAACAAGTGAAGGCGGAGCAAAAGAAACCAGGTGGGTTGCTTCACCCATTGGAAGTTCCGCAATGGAAGTAGGATAGCGTCTCGATGGATTTTATTGACGGGTTACCCAGATCAAGAAAAGGTAATACGGGAATTTGGGTGGTGGTAGACAGACTTACTAAGAGCGCCCATTTCATACCTGTGAAGAGCAAGAGGACTGCTCCATGGCTAGCTTCAGTATATCTTCGAGAGATAGTTCGATTACATGGGGTACCCTCTAGCATAGTGAGTGATCGAGATCCTATCTTCACTAGCGAGTTCTGGAGAAGTTTGCAAGAAGCCGTGGGGACTCAATTGTGTCTAAGCACCGCATATCATCCTCAGACGGACGGCCAGACTGAGAGGGTGAATCGTGTTCTAGAAGACCTTTTGAGGCTTTGTATCTTAGATTTTGGAGGTACATGGGAAGAGCATCTTCCATTGGTGGAGTTCGCATATAATAACAGCTTTCAGTCCAGTATTGGTGTGGCTCCTTTCGAAGCTCTCTATGGAAGGCCTTGTCGATCACCTACATGTTGGTGGGAATCTACGGATAAGATCTTGCTTGGGCCTGATATGATTAGGGAGACTTCGGAGAAGATTGACTTGATTCAAAGAAGGATGAAAGCAGCGCAGGATAGGCAAAAATCTTATGCGGACAAGAGGAGGACAGATCTTGAGTTTGAAGTTGGGGACATGGTCTTTGTCAAAGTGTCTCCATTGCGAAGTGTGGTTCGCTTTGGATCTGTTGGGAAGCTAGCACCAAGGTTCGTGGGGCCGTTTCCTATTAAGGAAAGGATCGGACGGATGGCATATAGAGTGGAGTTGCCCGACAAACTTAGTGGTGTACATGATGTATTCCATGTGTCCCATTTGAGGAAGTGCTTACATGAGACCGCAGAGGTGGTGGAGCCGAGCTTGCTTAAAGAAGTAGAAGTAGAGCGTGATGCGACTATTCGACGAGCTCCTACTCGCATCCTTGGGTCAGAAACTAGGAAGTTGAGGAACAGAGAGGTTCAGCTAGTTAAAGTGCAATGGGGAGATGACGAAAGCAATGCTACTTGGGATACGGAAGCGAAGATGCGTTCTTTGTATCCATTTCTTTTTGAGAGTATGTCTTTTAACTTCTCCTTCATCGCTTGTCTAGTACTTATCTTATCTTTAGTATGTCCTCTCATTAGTACTGATTGACCTTTAGATAGGGTAAACCTATTGTTGAAACATGTGTTTGAGACATGTTATGGTTGATGGATGCAAGTGGATGCAAGTGTTTGCTAGTGGTTGCTCGTGGATGCATATACACACACTCTAGGCACTAGATCGGCTCAGTCACTTCATATTGCATATTGCATAAAAATTGCGTGTAGGAAGCTATATTTATGGATGTATAATGATTGTGTTATCATATGGATGATGCATTTTGGTGAATGATTGTGCACTCATGTAGATATTGTATGTGTCGATAGGGTTCTCTCGCATACATAATGGATGCATGGCACTATCATGGTTTGCATATGTTCATACATTAGATAGGGAACATATACACACACTTTTTGCATATGCTCATACATCATTAGAAATTGTTTTAAGGACAATGGATGCCCGTGTTTGATGGATTGAGTAGATGGTTGTTTGGATGGTAGGATATGCATTCTCCTTAGCTTAGAGATTTCGGGGACGAAATCCTTTAAGGAGGGGAGAATGTAACACCCCGAATTTTAGTTAATACTAAAATTCACTAATTACAGGATAAATAATCTCAAATGTGAGAATTGGGGGAAACGGGCCGCGTCATTGCGTTCGTCTCGGAAAAATACGCAGAATAGAGTCCGAAATTTTGTAAAACGGAGTCCGTATGGCCCAGTTAAGGCATAATGAAGTTTGCAGAAAAATTAAAGCTAAAAACAGATTTAAAAATTTAAATTTAGATTTCAAAATGGAGCCAGCAGGGGGCCAGGCGGGAAGGTTCCCGCCCTACCCATGTCGACAGGGCTGTCGACAGGCCTGTCGACTGGGGAGTCGACTTGCCTGTCGACCTGGGCGCGGCGTCCAGAGAACCTGGGTGCACCAGGTTGGGTTTTAGGCTGGCTTGGGGGGCTGGGTTCTAGAGATTTCCTAAATCTAACGGACCTAATCTAACCTAGGGTTAATCTAAGGGCCTAAAACACTCACCTAATCTATAAATACACCCTAAACCTACCCTAATCCATACTAAAAATAGTAATGATGGCCTCATGCCGCCAAAATCAAACTTGAGAGAGCCTCCACTAGTTTATGAAGGAAGTTGCAAGCTAATCACCCTCTAATCAATCTCTAATCATCACCATCTTCATATTTAGCAACTAATTCCACTTCATAAGTTTGCTAATCTTGGGTTTGGTGAGTTTCTATCACTTTAACATTAATTGCTAAAGTAAGTAGATTGGGTGTAATGAGACTTATGGTCTTGAATGCGGATTAGTGAGTTTGAATCATTTGTAATGATATGCATGTTCAATAAGTTGGTTTATGCATGTTTAACAAGTGGGTTTATGCATGTTTAATAAGTGGGTTTATGCATATTTAATAAGTGGGTTTATGCATGCTTATGCAAGTATATGAATGCTTATGTAAGTTATGTATATGCTTAAATGCAAGTTTAACATGATATGCAAGTATGTGAATGCTTATGCAAGTTATGTATATGCTTAAATGCAAGTTTAACATGATATGCAAGTTATGCATGCTTATGCAAGTATGTGGATGCTTATGCAAGTTATGTATATACCTAAATGCAAGTTTAACATGATATGCAAGTATGTGAATGCTTATGCAAGTATGTGAATGCTTATGCAAGTATGTGAATGCTTATGCAAGTTATGTGTATGCTTAAATGCATGTTTAGCATGTTATGCAAGTTATGAGAATGCTTATATGTAAGTTCAACATGTTATGCAAGATATGTGTATGATAATAGCAAACTCATATGCAACATGTATGCAAGTCATGTGTATGATAATATGCAAGTTTGGGTTAAATGTAGTTGGGTTAATATATGCTCATATGTGCAAGTTGACATCCTCTTAACCCATGATAAAGTTATATGCTAAGATGTGGTTAAACCCATGATATTTGTGATGGATCTTCCCTTTATTATGTCATGAAATGAGAACGATTTACGTGGGGAACGATGGGGTTAATAAATATGTTAAGAAAAGTATGATTGGGTATGATTAAGCATACCATAAAAATAAATTAACATAAGTGGGAATTTACCTATTGAGTTAGGTCTACCCCATGGGAATTTACCTATTGAGTTAGGTCTACCCATGTTATGAAAAACTTGATATTAATTAGGGATAATTAATATGGGGGTGTTTAATTAGGTGTAATTAATCAACTAAGACACGAGGTTGGACCCTTTTGTAGCGGAAGTCTGCCCGGAACCGACCGGCCATCCAGCGGCTACAAATGATTGGCCCAATGTGAGGGGTCTTAGTCATAAATTAAATACATGATTAAAGTAAAGACACGAGGTTAGACCCTTTTGATGACAGAAGTCTGCCCGGAACCGACCGGCATATCCAGCAGTCATAAAAGACGGTCTAATGTGAGAGGTCTTTATGAGGTCATGATCTTAATTAATTAATTAAGAAACACTTAACCATATTAGCATGTAGAGGGACATGAGGGGTTAAGTGGGTGCCTTGGGTGGCATGTGGAAATCTAGTGGTTGCCTTGGGTGGCAATAGAAAATACGATTAGAATACTTAACCAAGTGGAAACATGTAATTAAACATGATTAAAGGGTTAAGTGGGATACACTAGATAAGTGACAAGCTTAGGTGGGTAGCTTGTGGGGGCCCATTTCAACCAATATCCCAAACGTATCTTTGTGGGCTCTACTCTAGTCGAGTGACGGGACACGCATATTGGGCTTGACTATAAGAGGCCAAAACGGGTTAGCGGTGGCAACGCAAGTCCAACGGGTTTCATATGCGTGTGTGGGCCCGGGCTGGTAGATAAGCCGTTGTTGCATCGTGTAGATATAAAACCGTGCATCGTTGATATTATCAGGTGGCCACTCTGGGGAATGATACACCCCAGTGTGGGACCAGCACGGGTATCTACGGTAGGGAGCCGATCATTTGTGAGTAGTGGGTACACCTAATAAAGATAGGGGCAGACGGCACCTATGTAGGGGTACGCGAAACTACTGGGTAAATTTTCTAAGTCCTTGGGTGGGATCAACCTTTAAGTAGGAATGACTGGTGTGGTGCAGTTAGTAATTATCCTTGGGTGGGTAGATGCGTCTTTACAGTTATCTTAGTCTATCCTAAGTCTACCGAGCTGCTTAGTGTAGCCATTCATCCCCAGACATTACCGTGGGTCAAGTTTATGTCTTCTCTGGTTACTTTAATGATTGTACTGTTAAAGTTATAGGACTCGCTCAGACTTATGTCTGACCCCGTTGTTTTTATCTTTTTCCCAACCCTCAGGTCCTACGGTGGATCCTAGCAGTAGTGGAGCTTGATCGGATTGCTGTTCCAGTCTTTAGGAGCTTGGATAGATGTAAAGCTCCAGTTACCCAGTTATCTTTTCTTTTGTCCTGGCTATTGTATGAGAGAGTGGGATTATGTACTTCTTTATTTTGATGGATATTGTACTTGACTTTTATTGTGGTTTTATGATGTAACCAGACATGTTTATTTCCGCTGTTATGAGATGATGTTTTAAATTTCAAGTACTATTTATATCTGTCTTGTTGTAATTTTTCTGTTCTATATTCACTAAAATACTCCACCGATGCTATGGCATTCCCTTAGAGAGTGACCATGGCGGGCGTGGGGTGTTACAATTTTTTTCTAAAATCCATTTATTTTATATAATAAATCGTTATGCTTTATAAACAATTCCATAATGACTTTCTCAAAATTTGATTTGAATATAACTCAAAATCTACAATTTAAAATCTCCATTTTTTTCTCTTTCATTAGAAAATTATAATCCAATAGATCCAGAAGATTCTAGTTTCAAATACTTCCGACTTATATTGGATCTTGTACATTTAAAGTTAAAAATGTAAAACTACAAACTACCGCGATGCTGCAGGCTCGTTTTTAGTTAAATTATAAACTACATGTTCAAACTTCATTTAATAAACGAATTCCATGTTATAATTCAAATCTAAACTTAATTAAATCCTTTTATACTGTCCAATTCATATTGTATTGCAAATCCAACCTCTCGACTATTTCATAATTAAATTTATTATTTCATTATTCAAATTGAATTAATACTCAAAATTATAGATTTCAAATTATAAAAATTTCCTAATCAACGTTTAAAATTTAAATGTTCAATTGAATGGTTAAAAATTCAGGTCCCCACAATTGTTGGGTCCGTTGTAATTTTTTGATGAAAACAGACACTTGATTTGCTGAAAACGGAGTTAATATTAATAAGTTATGAATTAAAGAAGATAAGTCAAAAATCAGAATTTATATATTACCTGTGGCACGGCCAAGTAGGGCGACCCATTCCCACTTGGGTTGACCTTGTGTCAACCCATAGGTCCTTGGGTCGACCCTGTGTCTCCCCAAGGCATGGGTGGGTCGACTCAATGTGCTTGTAGGCGCTTGACTTGGTGCACATGTAATTTTCCATAATTGTTTGTATTATTCCGCCGTTATTTTCCCAACTGGCTTATTTTTATTGGTTCAATTTGAAACTGGGGCAGACATGGCACTTTTGATTGGTCTAATGACGTGGCTAGCTCAGATGTAGTCCTAAATTTAAACGATTGGGACGCCCAGTAAACCCTGTTAATAGAACAACATAGCCTCTCTCATTTTTTTCACATCCATTCTTTCTCTCTCTTCTTATTCTTTCGTAAGCCTATCCTAAAAATTAGGAAGGGCCAAATAATTAAATTTTTACAAGGATAAAGAAGTTCTATACTTCTAAATAATTGTTATTATAAACACTTCTGGAGATGGAGGTTCTGCTGGAATAAGAAAGGCTACGGAGGAAGCTCTCTTCATCAGATCTATTAGTTTTTATGTGATTTCCATATTAGTAATTTATATAGGAAAATTTAGAGAGTTAAAAAGTTTTAAATTGCAAATTTAATGTTTACAGCTATTTAAACTATTAATGCGTTTATTTTTCTATAAAGTTACCGTAATTTATTTACTGTTTATGCCTATTTCTTTCCAGTTATTTACTGTGTATAAGTAATTCTCCTTCTCCTATCCCCTTCTCTATTGTTGTTTTATTTACTATTCGGGCTATGTCTTATTATATTTATTTATTTTATTTTTAGTCTAGGCCTTATGAGTAGCCTAAACCATTTCCCTTTTCCTTTTAGCATTGAGCCTGGGCCTAAAGAGAGCTTAGGCCTTTATCATAATTTTGCATTAAAATTGGAACAATTTTGGAATTGAATGAAAAGGGTAATTGGGCATGTGAGAACTAATTAAATATTATGATCCGTATTGACTGTAATTAGGAATAAAACTTAACATGTAATTGTAAATATGCAAATATATAAACCGGAATACGTAACTTAGTTGGACACTAAGTAACATGGGTTTAAATCGTATAAAAGGATAACATTAATTAGGAATGTTTAATACAACCTTGGAATGTAACATTAGGTTATATGCGGCTTATTAAAAAACTTAAATTGTGTTAAGTTAAATCTAAGATAAAATTAATAAACCAAGATAGTGTAGTCCATTCCTGTAGCATGAGGATGATTAGAGAAAATAAGTGGCTTGTAATTTAGGTTTGTTCCAGGAGCGTGGGCTGATTAGGGAAAATAAAGGCCCGATAAAATGATAAGATTATAGTGGGAGTTCGTTCCAGCAGCGCTGGGATGATTGGGGAAAATAAGTGGCTCGTAGTTTAGGTCTGTTCCAGTAGCATGGGTATGATTGGGGAAATAAAGTGGCTTAATAGAAAAAATAAATGGGGACCAAATCCTGGGGTGACTTAAGTCAACTGCATATTTTGTTAGGGAACCATATCTGGTAGTATCCCTATTATCATCTATGGAGGTCTCACACTAGGTAAAGGTGAGAGCACACTTTACTGCACTGGATAGTAAGAGGTCCAAACGATGTGGGTACGGGCAAGTTTTGACGGGATGATGAGCACGCATCGTGTTGATTGTGGAAAATAAGCCACTGTAACATCTGTGATTAATGGCTATGTCCTTTTAGTTGATGTACTCGGGATTGATTACCCTGAGTTCCATAGATGGCATAGGTTATCACATTTAGGTTAAAGGAGCCGACGGGATAAAAATTGGGCAAAGCCTAATTATTATATCTTGGTAAGTTGGTGCAACAATTTTAGATATGAATGAGAAGCCAATCATTATTCGTGTTTCACTGCTTTTATACCTTTATGTCTTATTCACTTAGAACTGTTCATTTGTCCAATGCTTCTTAACTTATGCTCATGCTAGAAATTACTAGAACTCACCAAACGTAGGTCTGACCTAGTTTGTTTCCTCATTCTCCCTTCCTCCCTCCACCCCACCTCGGTTTGTAGGGTAGAGGGTCTTAGCAATGATTCTTTATTTTTCATTTCAGGTTGGATTTAGACTCATGTATTGGCTCATTTCTCATTTTCTATTGTGTTGACATTGAGAGGGATGGTTTTTCTTATGTACTCTGATATTGTGGTTTTCCATGAGTCATTGTATTTGGTTTTATATTAATGACTATTTGGTACTTTGGAAATGTAATAACCAATGTGATTTGACTTGCTTTATATAATGTTGTTTTAAAATTTCTGTTATGTTTTACATTTCCATCTTATGAATTTTAGTCTCTATGTTGTTACTTTATATTTAAGGGATTCATAAACCTTAGCGCATCCTTATATGGGTGACGTTAAGGGGAGTGGGGTGTTTCATTTAGTATCAGAGCCTAAGGTTACAAGATCAAAGAAAAGTTTTTGAAAAAGTGTCTTCAAAAGAATTTCCAAGAAAAACTTGTTTTTTTTGAAAGATATCCCCTCAATTTAACTACCACATTCCCTTGATTCCTTTTTGAATCCTTGTCACTTTTATTTTTAGCTTGTCTAGGGATCCCGGAATCCCAACTTTCTTGAGGGTGTTCCCATTTCGGCATGATTCTATGGGTATGTTGAAGCTACGACGTCCGCCGAATGGCAAGGAAATGCCCAACCTCTAGCTGCAGCCGCAGTAGTCCCACTGAATCCAGTGGTTATTTTTTCTAAGACCTAGAAGAATTTTTATGCTATGGGCAGCAAGTCGTTACTTGGATCAGAGAGATTTGTTGATTCTCATAAATGGTTTTGAGAAACCGACCGTGTAATTGGATTATTGGAGCTTGACGACAAGAGGAGAATTCGGTTGGCCGCCTGGCAATTGAAAGGAGGGGCATCGTACTAGTGGGAAGTGGCTGAGGCGGAGCAGTCAATAGGACATGGGATGAGTTCAAGGATAAGTTAGACAAAAAAGTTATATCACAAGATGAAGAAGGAATGCAGTTAGAGAGATTCTTGAGTCTAAGACAAGTTGATATGTTGGTTAAGGAGTATGTGAATAACTTCAACGAGTTGGCGAGATTTGGCTTGGATATGGTTAATAATGCACATAAGAAGGCATTGAGGTTTGCGAGGCGGCTGAACAACCCTTCCAAGGACTAGCACTGACACACATTCCTACAGGTGCGACCTTTGAGGCTCTAGTAGAGATGAATCTTATGCAAGAGGATGAGAAGGAGAGTACACGGAAGGCTAAGACTGAGGTGGCCAAAACAGGTTTTGAAAAGAGAAAGTGGTAGCCCAAGAAAGGTGGAAAGAAGCAGATAAAGAACATATCAAGAAGGAGGTGAAGTGCCATGGGTGTGGCATGATAGGGCACTTTGTCAAAAATTGTACGAAGACAGTTACGAAAGGTTCTTGCTTTCAGTGTGGAAAGATGGGACATTATAGTAGGCAGTTCCTTTAGAGGTAGGCACAGGGAGATGGTCTATCCAGAGCATAGTTACATGCGCTTGAGGTGGCTTAGACCAGCGGCAACGGTCAGGAAATAGGTACGAAGGTCACTGTAGAAGATTTGATTTTACTTTTTGACTTCCCTATTATGACCTTGTTCAATTCCGGTGCTTCTCATTCTTTATAATCCAGTTTTTTTGTTGATTGTCTGCACCAAGATACTTCTATAGTTTCTTATCTAGTAGTTGTCTCAAATCCCTTAGGAGTTGCGGCTTACCTATCTATGATGTGTAGGGGATTGAGGATTTCTATTCTTGGCATCGAGTTTGATTGTGATGCATATGTAACAGGTTTCATGGGTTACAGGTTTATTCTACGAATGGATTAGTTGGCCTTGTATGGCGCCATCCCGGACGGCGAGATAAGGGTTGTGATGCTTTTAGCATGCCATGATAGGACTCACAAGATTTCCTACGACCCATGAGGTTCAGTCATACTCAGTTTCTTTGATTTCCTAGATGCTTTTCTAGACGATCTCGGTTTGGTGCCCGTGTTTAGAGACTTCTCGGTTGTATTCGAGGAGGTGAGAGGGCTACCTCCTAGGTGTGAATTAATTTCTTGATATACTTGGTGTAGAATACTAGGACCATGGCATTGCCAGTGTGCCACATGGCTCCGAAGAAGAGGAGGGAGCTTAGTAAGCAGGTTGGTGAGTTATTCGAGAAATGGTTTATCAGACGGAGTATTTCTGAGTAGGGAGAACCAGTCATCTTTGTAAATAAGGTAGACAGCTCTTTCCATCTATGTGTGTATTATAAAGAACTGAACAAACTCACGAAGAAGAATAGACACTCACTTCCTCAGATAGATGATTTGTTTGATCAGTTGGTAGGCACTTTGGTTTTCTCGCAGTTGGATTTCGCTAAAGGTTTTCATCAGCTGAGGGTGGCTGATGATAGCATAGATAAGACTGCCTCTAGGACTCCCGATGGATTCTTTAAGTGGTTGGTTATAGATTTTGGGCTAGCCATTGCACCAGCATATTTTGTTGATTTGATGAGTTGGGTATTTAGGGAGTTAATAAATAAGTTCATGGTAGTGTTTTTAGTGATATCTTGGTGCTCTTAAGGACCGAGGACAAGCGCGCCTTGTACTTGGGAGAGGTCCGCCGTACTAATGACCCAGATTTTTAAGCATTAAATTTTGAACATTTGAATTAGCATTGAAATGTTGAATTGGTAATATAAATGGATTTTATATTATGAATTTTATTTATTAAACAAGTTTGAATGTATAATTTATAATATAATTAAAACGAGCTCGCAGCGGCGCGATAGTTCGTAGTTTTTCGATTCAAACTTTTAATGAAATACAAGATCCAGTATAAGTTAGATTTATTTGAAAAAAGAAACATTCAAATCTATTGAACTATAATTTTCTAACGAAAGTGAAAAATCGAGATTTCGTCTTGTAGATCGTAAGTTATGTTCAAATCAAATTTTCAGAAAGTCGTTATAGAATCGATAATAAATAAACGGTTTTAATATAAACTGAACATCGTTTTAACTTGAAATTGAAATGCCAAGTATAAATATGTATTCTATCTATTTCTGAAGTTGTATAAATTTTGTTTGAATATATATACGATAATAATAATTTATTATTATTAAATTGAATTATTTTAAAATCGATTTATGCTATATCGATTTAATACGGAATTTGAGAATAATCGATTTTCAAAAGACATTGAATTTTTACGAAACTAAATTTATTAAATTCGTAGTGATTAATTGTTATAAGATTTTTAGTTTTGTATCAACTGGATTTATTTTGTGACTGTGCGCAATTTAAACGTGTAATATTTAACCATTTGAGATTAAAAGGGAGTTTTACAAATGGACTCAAAGTCCGATGAAACAAATTCCATCGTTTCCGGAATATTAAACCATTGTAGGATTTCAAATTGTGCTACGATTGGAGCTCTATGTGGTCATTTGAGCATGTTACTTCGTGCGTAATTTTCGTGTGTATTTTTTATATATAAATCAAATCGAAATCAAATTGATATCTTTTTAATTAAATTAAAAATCTCTTCGGAATCAAATTACATTAATGAAAAATCAAATCGCATCATTTTAAAATCAAATCGTATTTAATTTATATATAAAAAATTAAATCAAATATATAAAATAAACCCTGGTCATGTACTTTATGAACATAAATTAAATAAACCCTTGTCATGTACTTATCCAACATAAATTAAATTTAAGTTGTACCAATGGTCTCTCCTTCTTCCTTCAATGTGTACGAGAGGTGCAGGAGACTTTATTTTTCGCTTCAGGAAAGAAGATTTCAAAACCGAGCTTTTCAAATTACATTCAAAAATTAAAAATAAATTCAATCCTCCTCTAAAATTTTCGAAACAAGATTTGTTGAGCTCCTCTAATCAAAGGCTTCAACCTTATATTATTTTCTTTGGGTTCAACATCTATTTGGGCTCACTGGTTTCTATACAATGGGACAGGGGTTCAAAATTTCGTGAGATTGAAGTATTTATGCTTGAATTGGAGATTGGATTAGTGTTTAGGGTGTGGATTAGCATCCTGTTGCAAATGTTTGGAGAAATCCAAGTTTATGAATGTTGCATCCAGTACATAGCGGGTGAAGTCGGGTTTTTCCTGACTTGATCGAAGTGAACGTATTGGTAACGATTGTGAAAAGGGAAGAGAGAGAAGAATAATGGTGTGTTTGGTTTTTTAAATCATAAAGTTGAGAAGCAGAGGAGTGCAGGTAGTAATCGCCAATGGGAAGAAGGATCTTCAGCAGGATTCGAACTAGTATACTGGGGAAGAAAGTATTATGGCGGCCTAAACATGATTAGTAAGTTTAATGAGGGTAATTTAGTTAACTTAATGACATTGTAATTTAAATAAACTATTTTAAATCCAAACGAAACTTGTAATATTCATATCTTACGCGTATGTTAGCAGAATTAAATGCCGTCTATCGCGTTGGAATGATATGGATGCAGGCTATGCATTGAAACTGGTTTGGAGCGATTTCGAGTGCGTTGGAAATTATGGAGAAATAAAATGCCTGAGTAAACTATCAGTAATTAATCGCCATTCTATGATTAATAATCAAAGTGAGTAAACTCACTAATTCTCTCTAGTTTATAATTTTATAAACATAATTTAGAGTTGATAAATGATGATCGAATGTTGCGCTATAATCATTTGGATGAATTGATATATTATTATCAAATTTTCCTATTA
Source organism: Allium sativum (assembly GCA_030737875.1). Lineage (NCBI taxonomy): Eukaryota > Viridiplantae > Streptophyta > Magnoliopsida > Asparagales > Amaryllidaceae > Allium > Allium sativum. The sequence goes on along the minus strand of CM060926.1, from coordinate 4,342,900 downwards.
TATATATTAGTTATATTTAAGGTTGGTAGTTGGATACTCCCGCACATTTTAGCAGATGAGACCCTATGTACCCCGCATAATAGCGGATGACCTTCTATACCGCGATATTCCGTTTTGAAGCATAATTGGTATTATTTATGTTATCTAGCATTTGTGGATGTAGGAAAAATAGGTTGGAGGAATCCAACTGGATTCCTTAAAATTTACTTTATTTGTTTCATAAATATTGTGTTATACGATGTGTGATAGATAAATATTGTTGGTTTTGATGTTTGAATATCACTGGCCTTAATATTGATATATTAAAATATCATAAGAAAGGGATTTTGAGTTTGTAAAGAAAAATCTATTTTTCAAAATAGAAATTGAATTACGAATGGGCTAAAATATAATAAGATGTTTTTAATAATAAAAATAAGTAGTTTAATTTATAAACAATGTTTATAACTGAAGTGTAATAGTTATCATTTGATGATTTGGGAATGTAAATTCAAGAATGAATTTCAAATGGAAATTGGAAATCACTTCAAAAGGAAAACGATGAAATTTATTTCGATGTTCGAAATATAATTGGAATTCAAATAAATCGATAAGGATTTATAACTAGAACTCTGATATGTCAAATTTTATATGAGTAATTTATTTTCAGAAACTACATATTATATAATTTGGAACATGATAAGATAGTTAATATTCGGTTTGAAACCAATATTTTATAATCAAATGTAAAGGTAGTATAGAATTATGAACTTGTTAGATAAAATCAGCTAGAATGTTAACGTGTAAACGAGATTTGGTATTAAAGTGGAATGTGAATGAGTAGTTATAAAATGACTTGATAGATGGAATTTTAACCTCTCGTGGTATTTATAATTTAAATCAAGATTTATTCGATAAAACGAGTCCATATTTCTATACAGGAATACTATTCATATTTTGAAGTGGATAATGGTTTAAAATAAAATATTTTGCAGATTGGGATGGTTATAAAGGAAATTGTTAAAGGTTTGGAAGCACTAAATTCAAAAGTAAATTTAGAATGAAAATGGAAATTGAGTTGACCTGAAATTGAAAATTTATTCCGATGTTTGGAACGTTAATCGAATAGAGAATAATCAAAGAGATTTACAATTGAAATTCGACTATATCGAATTCAGGAATGTACTATTTACTTTTCGTTTTAATCAAGAATTATTTATTTATTCAAATAAATGAATAAATGTTATATTTTAAAGTTAAATACTTCAGAAGCGGGGATTATAACACTATCGTTATAATCATTGTTTTCGATAAAAGGAGCAGATTCTTAAAACTGAATCCGAGAATTAATGTAAGCAATATTTGTTAAAGAATGAAGTTATGAGCTTTGTCTATTTCGAAGTTAAGAATATTGTTCAATTAAGGTCCGAGAGGTAATTATATCCCAACTTGATTGACTTCATTATTGACTAAGGAATGGTTAAGGTTACATGGTGGAGATTGGTTAGATATACAATTAATTAATGAATGATTAGTGGGATGAGTTGTCGTAACAATGTTTTATACAACGTTCGTTTGATTCCAAGTAAATGAGTTTTGGAAATATTTTCCAAATATAATCAGAGATTTTTTCTGAGCATAGAATATGAAATAATTTGGTTAAGAAGAATTTGTAAATATATGGAAATGTTTTCCGATGTTAATAACATACATTTTCTAAATATAGGGAGTATGAATTAGTGAATTTATTGAAATGTTTTCCGAAGTTAATAACATATATTTTATAAATATAGAGAATAAGAATTTTTGAAAATATAGAAATGTTTTCTGATGTCAATAAGAGATCTTTTCTAGAATACAGAAAATAAATAGTTATAAAAGATGGAAATGTTTTCCCAGAATCATGAGAGGTGAAACGGGTTTTCGAGAATACCTGGAAAAAGGTATTGAAAGGAAATTGGGAAATGAAAGGGCTCAGTGTTGCTTGATGCTTGATCAGTGTAATTTCCATTTGAAAATAGGATAGTTGGTTTATGGATGTTTCCTTTGATAGTTTAAATAACCGGCTACCAATGTTTTTACCCATTTTATATTTTCGTTGTCAATACGGAGAGACCGAGATCATATTTATTATCTGAAAACCGCTCTGTATCGGCATAAGCATTGCAAATCAAATTATAGTGAAAATAAAAGAAGACGGAGTAAAGTGCAAGGTTGTTCTGTTAATCCTAGGTAGAAATCGCCTAAGATGGATTGATGGGATGGTGCCTTTGGTTTGTCCAGTCTCAGGTTAATTTGTATGGACCAATGTTTGATGGAGTATGCCTAATAGATCATGTACAATTATCTCTTTAAACATATTTACATTTAGTGGCGGAGGAATTCGTTTCTCTTAGCTTTATGCCTGTGATATTTTTGAGGAAATCAATATATGATTTTGATGGGTTTGACAATATGACATTCAAAGTGAATGAAGATGTGATACATAAATAGGTAAGTATGGCCTCAAGCTTCATAACCGGGAAATGGCAAAAATCGGGCAGGCAACATAGTTATGTGTGTCGCTCCTATTAGGGTGTATTATTACGTGATCTAGAAAAAAATTCATTTGCTTATCTATTATAGCGTTGTTGTATGCTTCGGTGACGTTTGCTGATCCCAACCATTAGTGATAATACATTTGGTACTCTCAAATGGAATGAGGGGTCGGTCATGTATGGCCTAGGTTGTAAGATGTTCTTGTTGAACCAAGTGTATTCCTCCTAGAGATACACTATCAGAAGGTGGTTCCATGCCTTATCATAGTTGGAAATTCATTATCCAATAAGCGCCTATGGTTCTAATTGTATATAATGTATGAGGAGCTTGAGGTGCAAGTGTCCCTCTAGATTGCTATTTATTTGATTTAGACACTATTATAATATCAGAATAGTATTGATTCAAAGAATATTTTGTGCTATCGTATGGTAAATACCATTCGTATTTATGTGTGAATCAGTCTTACGATTATCCCTTCTTTTATAAGGATTTTTTAAAAGTTAAACCAAGTGGTTGGAGTTTACTCACAACAGTCCCACTGAATCATAGTATATTTTGTTTTTGTCTTATCCTTAACTCCTAGGTACCCAAATTTGTATGGGAAGTCTAGTAGTCGGGATTTTACATATATACCTGGAGGAGCTTGGAGCAAGAGGCTTCAGCATTAGATAGCTAATGCTTATTACCACTATGTTGTATGTGTTGTACCCTGATGATGGTATGTGTATACAGTTACATATTTGTAATTCAAAGGTTATTTTATATAATATATTTTATTTGTTCTAATGTGAGATTGTGTCTGCTCTAATTCTATTGTTTTGTGTTCCTTGTTTTCTTCTATTCTAACTTTTCTTTCTTACCTCTTCTCACATTTTAATTTCTTTATTTGGCATCTAGGTTTTGTTGCGCTTTGGGTTAGACTTGTGTTGTATTTAGTCGACTCAAAGGATACCGAAATTCAGGCCATTACATTTGGTATCAAAGCATAAGGTTGAGTGATAACCTTGGCTCTGCGGCGTAACTCAATAGAGATGGGGTTAGTAACACCCTAGCTTGAGTTGAGTATGCATATATATATATGTGTGTGTGTGTGTGTGCGTGTGTATGTATGAGAGAGCGTACTTGGTAGTTTTATAAAAATTGTTTTATATTGTGTTTGTTGAGTGGTTAACGAATTCTGGTCCATTGGTATGATCGCTGTATCGATAGGTGATTCTAAACACTCAGACAGAGCAGTTCGGCATAATATTGTTTTTAAGTGGGTAAATGAAATAATTTTACCCAAACTATATTTTGATATAAAAGAATGGTTGATATTGGAATTATTATTGTATATTGGATGTGTTGATTATTATTACTATTATTATTATTATTATTATTATCGAATGAAATTATAAAAGTTGAGATGGTTATGTATATAACCAAATAAAATTAGTATAATTGCTATGAAATCAACTAAATCTGGATTTAAACCAGAATTTGGAATTAAAAATTTGAAAATATGAAAAATGTTGGTAATTGAATTTGTGTCAAATATTTAGAAATTTTAAGATCTTGGGAGATTTGGAAATGTTTTTCAAGCATTGTAAAGGATATTTTGAAATAACATCCAAATGGAAATGTTTCAGAATGAGTTTTGAAAGTGATATAGTATTGAACTCGCTTCGGTTAATGGAAAATAATACCGATGATGGATTCGACATCATCAGTGTTCATTTTCAAGTATCTAAGTGACGGATTACTACCAAAGATATTGTTTATGAATTGTTTTGAGGAAAAAAGTTGTTTTAAATCATGAAAGGGAAGTTTGCTTTTATAAAAACGAAGTTGCTAAAACCTCCCAGGATGGGATTGTTTGAATTAAATCTAGATCTTAAGCTATTAGCTAAATATGAACTCATGTGAGTTAAAATGGATTGATTTTTGAAATAAGAATCAGGTATTGAATTTTAGATAATTAATTAGAGAAATTAATTAGTAAATAGAATTTGTGATAGAACTTAAGTTGGTTAACCGAGTAGAATTGGTGAATTGAGATTGGAACTTGAGTTTGAGTAGAATTCGGCTTGCGTACAAGTGAATGATTGTGTAGAGGATGAATTCATTGGATATCAATTGGAATGCATTTGTATATGCTGAATTGGTAGCGAATGCAAAAGACAGAGTAGAGTGCACGAAAAAAGGTACATGTTTAATTGAGTATAAAATTTTGTGAGCCTATTGGGCAAGCTACTTGGCTTTTTGATTTTCTTTTGGATTGGAAGTGGCTTAGAGTGGCGATTTGTAGATGTACCAATTAATCCTTACAAAGGAGACGTTGGTCAAATTTTCAGGAAATTTAAAGAATTGGAAAATTCCTAAGAAAAAATTAATAATTAAAAATCGACCATAAGCGGTTAGAAAACCATATATGGTTAATAAATTTTAGAGTAAATAATGAAGTTGATAAATTGATTTAGAATTAATTTGAATGAATGTGGATATGTAAGAGAGCATATGGATTGAAGATAAGAATGCGATGATGAATTGTCCAAAAATGGTGGGTTGGTCAATTGAGATGAATCATGGAAATTTGAGTATGGGAATGGGAATCAAAAGTTCTATAAAGAAATGAGTTGAGAAGATATGAAGTGTAAGATCTCAACCAAGTGGGTTGAGAGAAGGTGGAAGAGTTATAGCATCTTTACTGCTTAATAATTTTAGGAATGAAATTCTTTTAAATGGGAAGGAATGTAACAACCTAATTTTTTAAGCGTTAAATTTCGAATATTTAAATTAGCTTAAAAATGTTGAATTCGTAATACAAATGGATTTTATAACGAATTTATTTATTAAACAAAGTTTGAACGTATAATTTATAATATAATTAAAAGGGAGCTCGTAGTGGCATGGTAATTCGTAGTTTTACGATTTGAACTTTTAACGAATATACAAGATCCAGTATAAGTCGGATTTATTCGAAATAAGAGACCTTCAAATCTATTGAACTATAATTTTCTAATGAAAGTGAAAATTCGAGATTTCATCATGTATATCGTAACTTAGTTCAATTCAAATTTTCAAAAAGTCATTATGGAATCATTCTAAACTATAAAGATTTATAATAATAAATAAAAAGGGTTTTAAATATAAATTGAACGTCGTATTTAACTTGAAATTGAAATGTCAAGTATAAGTCCATATTTTGTTTATTTCTGAAGCTATTTAAATTCTTTCTGAATATATATACACATTATAATAATAATTTATTATTATTAAACTGAAATATTTTAAAATCGATTTATATTATATCAATTTAACATGGAATTTGAGAATAACTAATTTTCAAACGACGTCGAATTTGAGCGAAACTAAATTTATTAAATTCAAAGTGATTAATTATTGTAAGATTTTCAATTTCTTATCAACTGAATTTACTTTGTGATCATGCACAATTTAAACTTATATTATTTCACCATTTGAGATTAAAAAGGGAGTCTTACAAACTGACTCGAAATTCGATGAAACCAGCTCCATCGTATCGAGAATAATAAACCATCATAGGATTACAAGTTTAACTCCGACTGGAGCTCATATATGGTCATTTGAGTGTGTTACTTCATGCGTAAGTTTCATGTGTATATTATATATACATATATATATATATATATATGTATATATATTGAATCGATATCTTTTTAATTAAATAAAAAATCTCTTTGGAATCAAGTCGCATTAATGAGAAATCAAATCGCATCTTTTTAAAATCAAATTATATTAAATTTATATATATATATATAAAATTAAATCAAATATATAAAATAAATCATTGTCATGTACTTACCCTACATAAATTAAATACGAGTTGTACCGTTGGTCTCCTCTTCTTTCTTCTTTATACACGAAAGGCATAGGAAACTACATTTTTGGCTTTAGGAAAAAAGATTTCAAAACAGAGCTTTTCAAATTACATTCAAAAATTAAAAACAAATTCAATCTTCCTTTAGAAATCTTAAAAAAAAGATTTGTTGAGCACCTATAATCAAAGGCTTTAACCTCATATTATTTTTGTCAGTTCGATGTCTATTTGGGTTTGATGGTTTTTATACAATGAGATCAGGGTTCAAAAGTTCATGAGATTGAAGTATTAATGTTTGAATTGGAGATAGAAGATTGGACTAGTGTTCCCAGTGTGAATTAGCATCTTATTGCAAAATTTTGGAGAAATCTGAGTTTGTGAATGTCGCATTCTGTACATAGAGGCCGAATTTGGGTTCCGCCTGACTTGGTCGAAGTGAATGTATTGGTAAGGATTGTGAAGAGGGAAGGGAGAGAAGAACAATGGTATGTTTGGTTTTTGAAATCATAAAGTAGAGAGGGAGAGAGGAGGAGGTATAAGTCGGCAATGGGAAGAAGGAGCTTCAACGTTATTCGAATTGGTGTACTAGGGAAGAAAAGCATTATGGCAGCCTAACAAGATTAGTTAGTTTAATCAGGGTAATTTAGTTAACTTAATGACATTTTAACTAAATAAATTGTTTTATTGTAACAGCCTGCATTTAATATATCATAGGATCGTAAACTATTTTTATTTAATTCCTCGAGGGTTGGATCATTCTCATATTTTGATATGTTGTTTATGGGGATATGGGAAATGCCCATAATTTTTACCAATTTCATTTTTGACCATTTTGCCCCTGTCAGTTTTGTACAGGGCATAACTTTTGACTGGAATTGAATCAAGTGCTGAGATTGATTTCACTGGAAAGGAAATTGTGTTGCCAATTCCGTAGAGTGGCCACATTAAAGATTTGGTTCAGCGGTTTGGGGGAGATCGCTATTTTAGTGCTGCACAATTTCTGTATAGGATTGGTTAGTCGTTAATAGGATAAATTGGTGTGGGCCATTAGTGGGCTAGTTAGAGGCTATAAATACGGGGGTAGAGGCATGGATAATAGTTTACTTTCTTCATTCTCTCATTTGGTTGAGATCGTGATCCTCCTTGTTCAATCAAGTACAACTTTTCCTCCATTAAAATTCTAGATCTAAAAAATATTGAAGATCTACATCAAGTAAAGCTATACCTACATCGAGTGAAGGAAGATCGCATCAAATTAAGAGGTTTGGAGACTGATCATCGTTGTTCGGATTTGTAGTCGATTTCAAGTCATTTTGAAAAATTGGTGAGTATACGCATCTCTCACATGGATCAATCAAGTATATGAGTTGTTTGATCTTATTCTTCATCATTTCAAGTTATTTTCAGCTAGATCTACATCATGGTAAGTATATTTTCATTTGAATCACCATAGGATCTAATCTAGCAACTTAAATTGGTAATTCTTATGTTATTCCACATGTTTATGCAAGTTTAGATCCATTATTTTGGTTATTCTTTATTTTACCATGATTTGATGAGTTTCATATGATTGTATGATGAATAATTATTGTGCAAGTGTTGTTTGATGACTGCATGAAGCATTGATGATTGGATTGGTCGATTGGATCTAATTTAGCAACTCAAATCGGTAATTCTTATGTTAATTTGTATGTTTATGCAAGTTTAGATCCACTATTTTGTTTATTCATTTATCATGATTTGGTGAGTTTCATAGTTTATATGGTTGTATGATGAATAATTATCGTTTATGTTGATGATTTTATAAAGTATTGATGGTTGAATTAGATGATTTGGATGAGTTGTTTGCATCGATGTTGTCGTTTGGTGATGAATTGGTTGAGATTGGAGGTAAATTGGTTAGAACTGGAGTTGGGTCATTTTTGCATGGGTCGTTGATGATAAGGCAGGCTCAGGTCATTGGCTTGTGCTCCAAGAAATGAAGCTTGGGTCATTTGTAAAGGCATTGGGTCATTATGGTGATGGGTCGTTTCTTTTGGGTCGGGTCGATCTGCTTAGATGCAAGGTGGGTCGTCCGATGTGGTGAAGGAGTTTGGTCGTGGATATCAGGTCGTCGAGGAAGGCCTGGGTCAGCTTGATTTGTAAGGTGTTAGGTCATTCGAAAGCATAAGTCATTGGAGCTTTGGTTGGCATTAGGTCAGCATGCGCATTGAGGGTCGGGTCGTGGCCACTCAGGTCACATGTCATCAGATCGTTGACAGTTGTGAGCATTGATGGGTTGATGTGTTCAGGTCGGGCCAGCCAAGAGTGTGGATGCTTGGAAGTGGTATGGGTCGGTTGCGTACCGAAGGGGCAAACAACCCGACTATTATGGACCATAATTTGATGTTATTTTTGGTTCGGGAATGGACGTATCTTCAGGATGATTTCAAGGAGGAATGTCGAGATGACGTGATGTGTTTGTTGATCGTCGAAATGCAACAAATGTGAAGTCGACTCAAGGTGGTGAGTCTGTGAATAATGGTTGCTCGAGAAGTGGCTTGAGCTTGTGAACAATCATCAGGTTGGATGACTAGAGATATTAAAGGCCGAGAAATTATCGTTGTCATAGGTTCTAGCAAACTAATAGCAGGGGTATAATGGGGACACCCAAAAGACTAGAAGTGGTTGGTCGAGTACCCTGGGCAGCACGATAGGACTAGATACAAGCATGACGGCGTATGGAGTTTTGTTAGAACCAGGGTTTACCATTAGCCCTTGACGGACGATAAGGTGTTTGGCCGGTCATACGATTAACGATAGTTTCAAAGCAGGATTGGCGGTGATAGTTATAGCCATGGATGATGATTGTTTACTTGTATCATCTTGTGTATATTATTCAACGTTGTAGGAGATATCTCTTGGGTGTTTGTCTGATGTTGGTTTAGGCCTTTGGGGCTTGTGCTTTGGGGATGTCGATTAGGATGGTCTATGATTGATAACTGATTGCCATGATTGTATTGTTTGTTTCTACTTGCTTGTTAAGGCTATCACTGTCGGATGTGGGGAAGACGGGTTTGGGCACTTCTCTATTGATGTTGGTAGATTAGTTAATTAATCTGCCTATTCTCATATACTTTATTGATGATGATGTTAGATAGTTGTTTTATCGCTCACTAAGACTGTTGTCTGACTCAAGTTTTTATGTCTCCCTCTTATTACCTTCGGTTGTTCATCTGGTTATGGATGGGAAGACTAAGTAGCAGGTGACAGGTGATAGATCTTGATGAGGACGATGATGCTGAGCGATGACGAGCAAGAGGCTGGCGTATTATTTTCTACTATTTAGTAATTGTTGTCCAATGTATTCTCTGAGTGCTTGTAGTGAGGCTCATTATACAGACTCTTATAGTGTAATCCAAGGTTGTATGGATATTTTCACGGTGATATGAAAAGTTTAAGATTTTGCTCTATTCTGTTTCACTATTATTGCCTATTGAATAGGTTGTACTATATTTTATCCTTGAGCTGTGAGTTATATGATAGATTCTGCATATATTATTCTACCCTGATGATCGTCCATAACTACTTGGTACGTTTTTCAGCGCACTTTTCCTCTTGTTAAGTGTAGGAGTTATTGGAGGTCTTCACATTTAAAGCCAAATGAAACTTGTAATATTCATATCTTGTGCGTACATTAACAAAAATGAAACGCCGCCTGTTGCGTTGGAATTAACGGAGGCTATGCATTAAAACTTGTTTGGAGTGATTTGGAGCTCGTTGGAAATTATGGCGAAATAAAACGCCTAAGTGAACTATCGGAAATTAATCGTTATTTAATGATTAATAACCAAAGTTAGAAAACTCATAACTCTGTCTAGTTTATAATTTTATAAAAATAATTTAGAGTTAATAAATGACGATTAAATGTTGTGTGATGATTGTTTAGATGAACTGTTATATTATTATCAATTGTTATTATTATATACATATATATTAGTTATATTTAAGGTTGGTAGTTGGATATTCTGGCACTTTTATGGGATGAGACCCTAGCACCTCGAAAAATATATGTACCGCGATAATCTGTTTTGAAGAAGAATTGGTATTATTTATGTTGTCTAACATCTCTGGATGCAAGAAAAACATATTAAAGGAATCCAACTGGATTCCTCAAAATTTATTCTATTGTTGTTTCATGTATATTGTGTTATAGGATGTGTGATAGATTACTATGGCTTTTTTGGATGTTTTAATATCATAGGCCCTAATATTGATATATTAAAATATCATAAGACGAGGATTTTGAGATTGTAAAAAAAGCTATTTTTCCAAAATAGAATTTGAATTAAGAGTGAGCTAGAATATAATAACTTGTTTTTAATAATAAAAACTAGTAGTTTAATTTATAAAAGACATTTATAAATGAAGTGGAATAATTATCATTGGATAATTTGGTAATGTAAATTCAAGAATGAATTTCATAGGGAAATTGGAAATTGCTTCAAAAGGGAAACAATGAAATGCATTTCGATGTTCAGAATGTTATAAGAATCGATATAAATCCATAAGGATTTATAATTTGATTCTATGTCGAATTTTATAAGCATAATTTATATTTAGAGACTATATATTATGTAATTTAGAATGGGACAAGATAATTAATACTCGGTTTGAAACCAGTATTTTATAATCAAATGTAAAGGCGATATAAAATATGTACTTGTTAGATAAAATCAACTAGAAAGTTGATGTATAAACGAGATTTGATAATAAAGTGGAATTGGAATGAGATGTTATAAAATGACTCGATATATGAAATTTTAACTTGTAATGGTATTTACAATTTAAATCAAGATTTATTTTATAAAATATGTCCAAATTTCTATAAAGGAACAATATTCATATTTTAAAGTGGATAATAGTTTAAAAGTAATTGTTTTGCAGATTGGGATGGTTACAAAGGAAATTGGTAAGGGTTTGGAAGTGTTAAATTCAAAAGTGAATTTAGAATGAAAATGGAAATTGAGTTGACCTGAACTAGTAAATTTATTTTGAAGTTTGGAATGTGGATCAAATTGAGATTAATCAAAGAGAATTATACATTGAAATTCAATTCTATCTAATTCAGGAAAGTACCATTTACTTTCCATTTTAATCAAGATTTATTTATTCAAATAAAAGAATAAAATCCATATTTTAAAGTTATACATTTCAGAAGTGGAGATTATAACGTTATCGTCATAAACAATATTTTCCATAAAATAGATGGATTCTTAAAATTGAATCCCGAGAAATTACGTAATCAATGTTTGTTAAACATTGGACTTGTGAGCTTCGTCTATTTCAAAGTTAAGAATGTTGTTCAGTTAAGGTCTGAGAGGTAATTATACTCCAACTTGGTTGACTTCGTTATTGACATAGGAGTGGTTAAGATTCGATGGTGGAGATTGGTTAGATATGTGATTAGTTAATGAATGATTAATGGGGTGAGTTGTCGTAATGATGTTTTATACAACGTTCATTTAAATCCAAGTAAATGAGCTTTGGAAATGTTTTCCAACTATAATTAGAGATAGTTTCAAAGCATAAAAAAATGAAAAAATTTGGTTAACAAGAATTTGTGAATATACGGAAATGTTTTCCGATGTTAATAACGTACATTTTCTAAATATAGAGAATAATAATTGGTGAATATATGGAAATGTTTTTCGGTGTTAATAACGTATATTTTCTGAATATAAGGAATAAGAATTTTTGAAAATATGAAAATGTTTTCCGATGTTAATAAGAGATCTTTTCTGCAATATAGAAAATAAATAGTAATGAAAGACAAAAATGTTTTCCATGATTCGTGAGAGAATAAATGGATTTTGAAGAATATCTAGGTAAAGATATTGAAAGGAAATTAGGAAATGATAAATTAATAAGAGATTAATTTAAAGGGCTCAATGTCGCATGATGCTTAATCAGTAGAATTTCTATTTGGAAATAGGATCATTGTTTGTATGGATGTTTCCTTTGATAGTTAAATATCCCTATTGATACATTTTGGCCTATTTTATATTTCTATTTTATGAAGAGACCGAGATCAGGTTTATTATCTGAAAACCACTCTATATGGACATAAGCGTTGCGAATCAAATTATGCTGAAGATAAATGAAGACAGAGTTAATTGTAAGTGTTTTTCTGTTAATCCTAAATACAAATTGCCTAAGATGGATTGATGGGATGGTGTGTTCAGTTTGTCTAGTCTCATGACATCTTGTATGGACGAATGTCTGACAGAGTATGCCTAACAGATCATGTACATTATCTCTTCTAATGTATTTACATTTGGCGGCAGTGGAATTCGTTTCTCTTAACTTTTTGTCTATGATATTTTTGGGGTAATTAATAAATGATTTTTACGAATTTGACGATGTGGCATTCAAAGTGAATGAAGATGTGATATGTAAAAAGGTAAGTATGGCTTCAAGCTTCACAACCGGGAATAAGAAAAATCAGGCAGGCATCATGGCTATATGGGTCGCTCCCACTAGGGTGTACAATCACATGATCTAGAGAAAAATTCGTTTTCTACTTTATTCATTCGTTGTTGTATGCTTCGGTAGCGGTTATTGATCCCAAAAATTGGTGATAATACATTCGGTACTCTCAAGTGGAATGAGGGGCTGGTCACGTGTGCCTGGGTTACAAGATGTTCTTGTTGAACCCAGTGTATTCCTCTCTAGAGATACACTTTCGGAAGGTGGTTCCATACCTTGTTATGGTTGGAAATCCATTAACTAATAAGCAACCGTGGTTTTGATTGTATATTATGTATGTAGAGCGTGAGATGCAAGCATTCCACTAGATTGCTATTTATTTGATCTAGACACTTTTATAATATCGAAATAGTATTGATTCAAAGAATGTCTTGGGTTATCGTAAGGTAAAAACCATCTGTATTTATGTGTGTGGTCTTACGATTATCCTTTCTTTTAAAGGTTTTTTTAAGAGTTAAATTAAGTGGTTGGAGTTTACTCACACCAGTCCCTTGACTGACCCATAGATTATTTTGTTTTATCCTTAACTCCTGGGCGCCCAAATTTGTATGGGAAGTCTAGTAGTCGGGATTTTACAGATATACCTGGAGGAGCTTGGAGCAAAAGGCTTCAGCATTAGATAACTAATGTTTATTTCCACTATATTGTATGTGTTTTACCCTAATGATGGTATGTGCATATAGTTACAGATTTGTAATTCAAAAGTTATGTTATATAATATATTTTATATGTTTCGCTGTGAAATTGTATCTACTCTGATTCTGTTATTTTTTGTTCTTCATTTTCTTCTATTCTAACTTTTCTTTCTTATCTCTTATTACCCTCTAATTTCTTTCTTTGGAATTTAGGTTTTAGTGCACTTTGGGTTGGACTTGTGTTGTATTTAGCTAACTCAAAGGGTACCGAAATTCAGTTGAAGGCAAAGTTCTCTAAGTGACACTTTTAGCGGAAAGAGGTGAGGTTCTTGGGGCATATTGTCCTAGAGATGGTATAGCAATGGATCACGCTAAGGTTGTCACGGTACAGGATTGTAAAACCCCCAAGAATGCGACAGTGGTGAGAATTTTTCTAAGTTTGGCAAGATACTATCGGAAGTTCATTAAGTATTTTGCACGGATCTTAGATCCGCTTACCCGCCTTACATGGAAAAACCTAGTATTTGCTTGGGATGTGGATTGCGAGGATGCATTCCTGAGGTTAAAGAAGGCTCTCAAATCAGCTTTACTATTGACTCTTCTAGATGGTACGAAGATGTTCGTTGTATATATGGATGCTTATGGCACGAGTTTAGGTGCAGTGCTTATGCATGAGTGTAGGGTTGTCTGCTATATTAGTTGATAGTTGAGGATACATAAGAGGAATCACCCCACCTACAATTTGGAGCTAGCAGAGATAGTGTTTGCGCTTAAGTCTTGGAGACAATATATATTGGGTGAGAGATTTGATCCATACTTGTTTTTGCAAAAGGATCTTAATTTGAGACAGCGGCCTGGATGAGGTTTCTTGCATCCTATGACTTTGAGATATCATATACCCTGGCGAAGGGAAATGTAGTGGATGATGCATTTAGTGGTCAGAGGATGTCTTTGAGTCCATTGTTTGTATAATAGAGGAGTTTGGAGTTTACCTCGTCGTTCGATTTTAGACCACCTACGGGTTATGCACCAGGATTATTGACATCAATGGAGGTGCGACCTACTCTCTTAGAGATCATTGGATCCGGTCAGCGCAAGAATCAGAAGTTAGAAGTTGTCAGAGACCGACTCAGTAGAGGAGAGACCTCTAGCCACCTTATTGGGTATTCTGTGGATGAGTGAGGGTGGCTACATCATGTTGAGAAATTATGTGTTCCTCGAGTTGATGATTTATTGAGATTGGTTTTAGAGGAGGCTCATGACTCTCGAATGACCATCCATCTTGGAGGTAATAAGTTGTACAGGGATATGAAGATGGTATTTCATTGGATGGGGATCAAGAAGGACATGGTAGAGTATGTGGATAGATGATTTGTCGGAGACTGAAGGTTGAATAGAGAAAGCCAAGTGGATTGCTTCAGCCTCTGGATGTGCCACAGTGGAAGCGGGGGAGCGTCTCGATGGAATTTATAAATGCGTTTCCCAGATTGAGGAAGGGTAACACCAGTATTTAAGTTATAGGTGATAAATTGACTGAGAGTGCTCATTTCATCTCGGTTAAGAGTAAGCGGGCGGCAACTTGGTTAGCACCGGTGTATCTCAGAGAGATCATCCGACTTTATGGAGTACCCTCGAGTATTGTTAGTGATAGAGACTCCATCTTTACCAGAAAGTTTTGGAAGAGCCTACAGGAGGCATTGGGGACACAACTATGACTTAGCACTGCTTATCACCCTTGGATAGATAGACAGAAGGAGAGGGTTAATAGGATTCTTGAGGATTTATTACGGCTATGTATCTTGGACTTCAAAGGGACTTGGGAGTAGCATCTTTCGCTGGTAGAGTTTGCATATAATAACAGCACTAGACGAGCATAGCTATGGATTAATTCAAGTCATTGCATGGGCGGCCCTGCAGATCACCTGCTTTAATGTAGGAGTCCATGGATAGACTTATAATTGCACCTGAGATGGTTAGGGAGACCTCAGATTAGATAGACTTGATTTAGAGGCGGATGAAAGTAGCTTAGTACAGACATAAGTTGTATATAGATTAGCATAGGACAGACCTAGAGTTTGAGGTAGGAGACATAGTTTCCATCAATGTGTCACCCTTTATGAGTGTTGTTCGTTTTGGCTTAGTGGCGAAGTTGGCGCCGAGGTTTGTACGGCCATTCCTTATAGTAGAAAGAATAGGTCAGATAGCCTAAAGTTTTAGACTACCAGAGAGATTGGTAGGAGTTCATGATGTATTCCATGTTTTGCACTTGGAAAGTTCTTACATGATTCTGCGGTAGTGGTGGATTTGAGTACCTAGAGAAGATTGAGGTAAAAAGGAGGCATCGATCAGGAGAGTTCCTACACGGATATTATGATTTAAGGTGAAGAAGTTACAGAATAGAGAGATCGAGCATGTTAAGATTCAGTGGGGAGAGTACAGTGATGATGAGACTTAGGAACCAAATGATAGAAGTCACGCTTCTTTTATGTTTCTCTTTGATAGTACGCACTTAATCCTTTCCTAAGCTTTGAATTTGAATCTAGTTTTCCTAATGTTTGAATTATAAGTCTTAGGTAGAAGCCTATAGATGGTAGGAAATGGTTTAAAACATGCTAATAGAACATGTTATGGATGAATGGATTCACGGGGATGCATGTTTTTACTAGTGGATGTAGTGGGTGCATATGCACAAAATAGGCACTAGTTAGCGATCGAAAAACTAGGACACTTAATAATTGCATATATATATATATATGTATATGTATATATATATATATATGTACATTTTTAATTTATTTTAAATATAGATGGAAAATTGGTTGAATCATCACTTGATTGTTGCATTTTGGTGAATGTTTATTGCATCCATATAGAATTATATGTATTATTAGGATTCCTTTACATACACGTTGGATGCATGACACAGACATGAAATTGCATTAAAGAGGTTAACTAATCAGTGGACCGCATAATTTTTGCATTTGCTTAGGAGCATATACACTACACCTTTCGCATATATTCATGAAAAGCATTAGAAAAACTAAGGACAATGGAGATTGATGATTCAGTAGACGGGTATAGATAATGGTTGATAATATTTATATCATTCTTCTAGCCTTGGGGATTTCGGGGATGAAATCCTTTAGGGAGGGGAGAATGTAACACCCCGAATTTTAGAAAACAATAACTAAATAGAAACTGGTAATAAACTAAATATTAACCAGAATAATATTCATAATGAGACAATGGGACTAGCACCATTGGGTCCTTCGTAAATTTTTGGTAAAAATGGACACTTGATTTGTTGAAAATGGAGTTAATATGAATAAGTTATTAATTAAAGAAAATAAGCCAAAAATCAGAACTTATATTATATATATATATATATATATATATATATATATATATATAGTGGCATGGTCAAGTGGGACAACCCATTCCTACTTGGATTGACCTAGTATCGACCTATAGGTCCTTAGGTCGACCCTATGTCGACTCAAGGTGCAGATGAGTCGACCCCACGCCTGTAAGCGCGTGACTTGGTTCGCACGTAATTTTTGACAAACATTTATATTATTCCACCGTTGTTTTTTGAGATTGCTTAGTTTTATTGGTTCAATTTGAACCTGAGGCTGGCGTGGCTAATTGATCCAGTAACGTGGCTGGCCCAGATTTAATCCATATTTGAACGGTTGAGAATGCATAGTAAACCCTATAAAAAAGACCAGTAGGGCCCCTCTCATTCCTTCACATCCATTCTTTCTCTCTGTCTTCTTCTTCCCCATGCCTATCATAAAAATTAGGAAGGGGCAAATAATTAAATTTTGACGAGGATTAAGAAGTTCTATACTTTTAATTATTTATTTTTATAAATACTTCTGGAAGCAGAGGTTCTGCTAGAATTAGAAAGGCCATGGGGAAGCTCTCTTCATCGGATCTGTGAGTTTTTATGTGATTTCTAGATTAGTAATTTGTGTAGGAAAATTTAGATAGTTAAATTGTTTTAATTTGCATGTTTATTGTTTACAGTTATTTGCAGTACTTATGTTTTTAGTTTTTCAATAAAGTTACCATAATTTATTTACAATCAATGCCTATTTCTTTTCTGTTATTTACTATTTATAAGAAATTCTCCTTCCCATATCCCCTTCTCCGTTGTGGTTTTATTTATAGTTCATGTTATGCCATATTTTATTTGTTTTGTTTATTTTTGAGTCTAGGCATTGCGAGTAGCCTATACCATTTCTTTTTTATTTTAGCGTTGAGCCTAAGCCTAAAGAGAGCTAGGCCTTAATCGTTATTTTGCATTAAAATTAGAACAATATTGGAGTTGAATGAAAAGGGGTAATTGGGAATGTTAGAACTAATTAAGTATTATAATCGGTTGTTAACGATATTTTTCGCTAGGACCCGAACAAGGTTTGACAATGCATGCATGTTGAAACTTAATGGTTGATGGATCTAAGGTATGTTAAAGAGTAACTTGATTTCAGCATGATAGACGGGCTCCATTGTTCCCCAAGCGTTAAAGCCTTAAGTCTGAAGATTAATTACTCTTCCCTCAAGAGGTGAGTATCACGCTTACGAGACTGTATGATCGATAATTGCCTTGGGAGAAATGCGTTTCAAGTTATACGAGGTTGATACCATTATGCGATGATTACCCGTAGACCCAAGACAAAATAATATAAACTGTGTTGAGAAGAAAACATGCTAATGCTTCACAACAACCGAGTTGTCAACAAGTCATAAGACTCTACGACTTAAATGATACTTCCACATCGAACAACCTAGAAAAACCTTGATTTCGTTAGTTATCAAGTCGCAAGCTTACAACAAGCTTCCTTCCGGGGTAACGTTTCATTAGACTCACTATGAAAGGGTTAAGTCACATATTAAGGGATCGAAAAGGGACATTCCTTGGTTTTTACCCAAAGCCTTTGCTCTTCCAATACGTATGTAATTAACCTTTCCACAAGAAAGGTTAACGTTAACTCCCTGTTTAACCATGACAAACACAATATGATTATAGAATCGTGAAATATTTAAGTCCCAGACTTCTCCTTTCTATTCATTTCAGATATATAACAAAGATTGTAGAAATCTCAATTCAATTGAGAAATTTGGGTTTTCTCTTGAAGAAAAGAGTACAAGATTGAAGAATGAGAATTCAGCCCCCAAAATGTGACCTCTAGGGTCTTATTTATAGACAAATCGGGACCCCATTTTTGCTAGGTGTAGGCCGCCTTTTACCTTTCGGTTTCGCTTGCCTTGGCTCTCGGTCATCCCTTTGGCATTGTTAATAGAAATAACGGTTCATTCAGTGTGTCAGTCTTAGCTCGCGACAACTAGGTCTCGGTCTTTGGAACTTCTTCTAGATGCTATTTCTACCTTTCGTATCAATACCTAGCCTGTTGTATAAATAACTTCAAGAATAGCTTTCGGCAATAAGCTTTCGGTCTTGCCTTTGAGTCTTCATAGTGCTTATTTTCGTGCTTCAATTACTCATGTTCCGGGAACCTTCACCCCTTTCGGTATTAACACTAAGCAAGTTAGTGTGGATAGCTCATTTTCCTAGAAGCTTCAGTTTTCTTTCAGTATCTTTGGAACGGGTTTCAATCTTCCGAAAGGAGGCTTTCGGCATATTACTTATTAATTTCCGAAGTTGCTTCTCGATGATCATCAAAGTTTGGTCTCAACGGCTGGCTTTCAGGAGGTTCCTCTCATGTTCTAGTTTCCTATACCCTTGATGCATTCATCATATTTTGTATTGGTATTAAGCAATTTAATACTGATAGCCCTATATTCTTCCTTAGTTTGGCCTGATGCCTTTCAATTGGCTTTCGGTTTCAAGTAATTTGACTTCAAGAGTTGATCATATGTTTACTTCCTTTCGTGTCGGAATCTCCTGCCGGTTTCCTTCCTTCACCCTGATTCCAAGCTTTCTCCTTTTATGAGGGTGTCGGTTGCTTGTTGTTCCAAATGCTTCTCTTATGCTTTTTGTCATAGCTGGTGTCGGGTCCATGCTTTCGAATCATTCTTCTATGCTGATGGTGGTTCAATATCCCTTCACCGACAGCCTGTTTTGGTGTTGAATTTTGGTAGTAACATTTGCCGCCACCCCTTTGTGAAGGGGTGTCTCTGACTTTTCAAGTTAGTCTTCCCTTTTTCATCTTGCGTCATCGTTGCCTAAATTCTTATTTGCGCTTTCCCTTCATAAATTCCAACAACTATTTATATATTTTATATGGTTATTTTCTCCTTTATCAGGTTAGATGTTGTCTAGGATTAAGCCTTAATGTTTTTATACTTGTGTCTATGATTTTACAATCGTTAATACTATGTATTCTAATGGGAAAATAAGGAGTAAGGCTTAGAAAGCTTCCTGGTTGTCGAACGTGTATAGATTTCATCCTTAACACTGGATTTCGTAATGAGGTGTTCCTGACATTGTCCCGAGGGAGGATTTTAAAACATGCTATTGGATATAGAATGGAAGACTAGAAGACCTATACTTGGGGTTCATAATGGAAAAACGTAACTTCGCTTTTGTGGGTCTCGAACCACCCATATTTGGGTATGCGACGAAAGACCAGGAGTCCTTCTCTAGCAATAACAGAAGCATTAGCAAGAAGCCAGAAATCCACTTTATGGCAAGAATAGAAATAATAAATAACCCAGATTCGGTTATTTAAGATAAAAGACCAGAAATCCACTTCTGATAATAATTGAAGTCCTGAACCAACCTAGATTTAGGTATTTAAGATATAAGTCCAGAAATCAACTTATTGTAATAATGGAATTCCTAAACCAACCTAGATTTAGTTATTTCAGATAGAAGACCAGAAATCCACTTCTAGTAATAATAGAAGTCCCGAACCAACCCAAATTCAGGTATTTAAGATAGAAGACCAGAAATCCACTTCTGGTAATAGCAGAACTCCTGAACCAACCCATATTCTGGTATTCAAGATTGAAGACAAGAAATCCACCTCTGGAAATTAATTCCTTTACCCCTTGTGGGTTTGTATTTTTGAAGCAAAGGACGTACGTGTTTCGTGAGTCACTCCCTGGGCTTTTTATATTCGAAGCAGAGGATGGACATGCTTCGTGAGCCACTCTCTGGGATTTTTCTACCTTCTATGGGAGGAGACATAAGTAGAGGTAAAGTGTGCACTTCTGCAAGCACAGGGAGGACATAGTTAGTCAAAGCAAAGGCAGGGCATGCTCTTCTACGAGCAGAGGAAGAGCATGCTTATTCGTTCCCTTCTGTAGGATACAAGGAATATAAGCAGAGGTAGGACGTGCTCTTATACTAGCAGAGGCAAGACATGCTTAACTTGTAGCAGAGGCAGGGCATCCTAATTAGACGCTCCGTCCCGACCATTTCTGGCATGTATCGGAGGCTTGTGCTTTCGATGTTTTAACCCGGTCGTTTCTGACTTAGGCAATGTCAAAGGCTTACACATCACCCCCTTTGAGGGGTGCCTTGCCCCGGCCAACTTGATGATGACAAGGGTATTTATCCATTTGCAATTTGACCCTTTTCGGGTTATACCAAAGTCTGAGAGGATTTTCATTCCCTTATTTGTGTGAGTATTCTTGGAGAAGACCTTTCTTTATTCATTTATCATTGGGAATTATGGTCTTAAGTGTTCTGAGTTCCAAGTTATTGGTACGAGATCACCATTTGGTTTGCAAAGTCGATTCATTCCAAGTATGACTTCTTGATGAATGATCAAAGGTCCTTCTTAGTTTGGGCCTACCGAACCATTCAACGGATTGTTTGTGTTCGCCATTACGCTCCGCAAGACCAAATTTCCTTTAGCAAGGTTCCGATTTTAACCCTTGAGTAGTAGTTAATGATCTTCCTTTGGTATTCATCCATCTGACTATAGCCTTATCTCTTAACCCTTTCATTAGGTCTAAGGATTCTTTCTTTAATTCCTGATTAGGATCATATTTATAGGCTATCCTTTTGTGCGAGGGGATCTCAACCTCGATTGGAAGCATAACTTCACATCCATACGTTAGGGAGTATGGAGTATGTCACGTTGCCGTTTTGGCGGAAGTTCTATATGCCCAAAGCACTAAGGGTAATTATTCTGCCCAATTTCCCTTAGCTTGGTTTAGTCGTTTCTTGATAATTGTTTTTATGGTTTTATTCGTGGCTTCGACGACCCTATTTGCCTTTGGATGTGCTACTGAGGAAAAACTCTTAACGATTTCGTTCTTATCACAAAATTGTGTGAACTCCTCGCTTTCGAATTGTGTTCCGTTGTCTGATATGATCTTGTAAGGAATTCCAAAATGTGTGACAATATTTTTTATTGCAAATTTCAACACCTTCTTAGATATGATGGTTAGAAGTGGTTCTGCTTCTATCCATTTCGTAAAGTAATTGATAGGTACTACAACATACTTAGCCCCTCATCTAAAGATTGGTACGGGTCAAATCCAGTCTATCCCCCGTACATCGAAAGGCCATGGGCTTGAGATGGTGGTTAAGTCACTTGGTGGTAGTCGGGGTATTTTAGAATACTTTTGGCATTTCTCACGTTTCTTGACGTACTCAATGGCTTTGTTAACCATCAGTGTCCGGTAAAAGCCTTGTCGCATGGCTTTTTTGGCTAAGTTAATTCCATTGGAATAATCTCCACATAAACCATCATGTGCTTCTTTTAATAGTCTGAGCCTGTTCTCAAGGCTTACGCAACTTACGTAGGGAAGCGAATTCCCTTTCTTATAAAGCACTTTTTTATGATCACAAACGAAGGAGCCTTGTGTTTTATTTTTCTTGCATCTTGCTTATTGGCATGTAGGACTCCATTTAGAAGATACTTTATGATTGGAGCCATCCAAGTGTTATCATAATGGTATTCTGTTTCAACTAAAATGGGTTCCTTGTCGGAAGAAATATTCTTTACTACATCATTTTCCCTTTCCAAGGCTTGGGATCTAGTTAAAACAAACGATTCCTTTCCCGATTCGAATGCTTCTTGCTCAGTGCTTGGTTTCTCCTAGTATCCTACAGGGATTATTCGAGCCTTGGGTGCTTCTCGGGAACTAACCAGTTTGGTGATGAGTCGGCTTGTGAGTTCTCCCTTCTTGGGATTTGATGTATGGAAAAATCCTTGAACCGAGAAAGCATAGTTAGTATTCTTTTTACATATAAGACCAACAGAGGATCCTTGGTTTGGTAGGTTTGTTTGATTTGATTTACCATCAGCCGCGAGTCACTAAAGATCTCAATTCGAGGTATCTTTAATTGTAGAGCTAGGTTTAGCCCTGCCATCATTGATTCGTACTCTGCTACATTGTTTGTCAGTGCAAAACCCAGTTTCATTACATAATGTAGGGATGCCCATTAGGGATGATTATTATATATCCTACCCCTGCCCTTTGCTCATTCGAAGCTTCATCTACGAACAACTTCCACTTAGCCTTTAGATCGTTTTCCTTTTTCGACTGTTCTGTGATGAAACTCGTGCACTCATTTACAAAATTTACGAGAGCTTGCCCCTTGATCGCTGCCCAAGAGTGAAACTCGACTTCATATTGGCTAAACTCAATTCCCTATTTTACTAACCTTCCCGAGGTCTCTGACTTACTGAATACTTGCTTAAGTGGAAAGTTGGTCAAAACCTCAATGGGTGTGCTTCTAAGTAGCCCCTGAGTTTCTGTGTTGTAAGTATGAGACAATAAGCTAGCTTTTCCACCATGGGATATCGGGTTTCTGCGCCCTTTAGCCTTCTGCTAACATAGTAAATTGGGTGTTGAGTTCCATCTTTTTCCTTATGAGGACCGAGCTTACCACATATTCTGAAACTGTTATATAAAGGTATAAATCTTCCCCTTTCTCGGGACTAGATAAAACCAGGGGGTTCCCCATATAATCTTTCAATTCTTGAAAAACTCTTTTACATTCTTCATTCCGTTCAAAGTTCTTCTTTTTATTTACGACATAAAAGAAATGGATGCACTTGTCAGTGGCTTTGGAAATGAACTGGCCAAGGGCTGCTACCTTCACATTTAAGCTCATGACTTCTTCGCTTGTTTTGGGTTCCTCCATATCTCTTATGGATTGGATTTGATCAGTACTGGCCTCAATACCTTGTTCGCTGATTACATACCCTAGGAAATTTCCGGATTAAACCCCAAAAGAACACTTTTGTGGGTTTAATTTCATTTGGTAATCTCTCAAGATGTTCAACATTTCTTCTAGGTCTTCCATATGGCTTTCTGCTTTGGTTGATTTTACTAGCATGTCATCCACATATACCTCCATGTTTCTCCCTATTTTATGTTGGAACATTCTGTTAACCAACTTCTAGTATGTTGCTCCAGCATTCTTTAACCCAAAGGGCATTACTTTGTAACAAAATGTTCCCCAGTCATAATGAAACTTGTATGCTCTTTGTCGGGTTTGTACATGGGAATCTGGTTGTGTGACAACCGCCGACAACTCCTGCACTTAACAAGAGAAATAATGCATTGAAGACGTGCCAGGTAGCTATAGACGATCATCAGGGTAGGATAACACAAGAAGAACCTATCATATGACTCAAAACGCAAGGT
Organism: Allium sativum; assembly: GCA_030737875.1. Lineage (NCBI taxonomy): Eukaryota > Viridiplantae > Streptophyta > Magnoliopsida > Asparagales > Amaryllidaceae > Allium > Allium sativum. The sequence goes on along the minus strand of CM060926.1, from coordinate 4,318,804 downwards.
TGAAATGTAATAGAAAATATACAACAGGCAATAATAATGAAGCGGGATTAAGCAAAATCTTAAAATTTTCATATCACCATGAAGAATCCGTACAACATGGACAACACTATAAGAGTTTGTACAAAGTGCCTCACTACAAGTCACTTAGAGAATACAATGACATAGCAACGGAATAAAACCAAATAGTAGGTAATAGAAAATTAATACGTAAGCCTCCAACTCGTCAACGCTTAGCAGCATCGTCCTCATCAAGATCAATTACCTATCACCTGCTCCTCAGTCTGTCCATCCACAACTGGATGAATAGCCCAAGGTAATAAGAGGGAGACATAAAACCTTGAGTCAGACAATATTCTTAATAAGCGATAAAAAAACTATCTAACATCACTAACAAAAGTATATGAGAAATAGGTAGATCAATCATCTAATCTACCAATATCAATAGAGAAGAAACCCAAATCCTGTCTCCTCCACATGGGACGGTGATAGCCTTTAAAACAATCAAGTGGAAACAAGCAGTACATTCATTGTAATCAATTATCAAGCGTAGGCCATTCTAATCGATATCGAGATCTCCTAAGCACAAGCCCTGAAGGCCTAAACCAACATCAGACAAGCACCCAAGAGGTATCACTTTCGACGTCGAATAATCTACACAAGATGTTACAAGAAAAACAATCATCATACATGACTCTGGATATCACCGGCAATCTTGCTTTGAAACCATCGTTGATCATGTGACCGACCCAACATCATGCCGTCTGTTAGAAACTAATGATAAACTCCGGTTCTAGAAAAACTCCACAAGCCATCGTGACTCATATCTCAAGGCCCATCATGACTGCCTAGGGTACCTAACTATTCGACCGGCCTTTTAGGCTTCCCTGTTATAACCCTGCTTTGAGTCCGCTAGAACCTACGACAAAGATAATTCCTCAGCCTCCATAACTCCAGTCGTCATCAACGGTGATTCTCCATAAGCTCGAACATCCTTAAGCAACCATTATCCACGAGCTCAAAACATACTTGAGTTGTCTTCACATTCATTGCGTTACGATGATCAACGAACACTTCATGATGCTTCGAACATTCCTCTTTGAATTTGCGTCGAAGCTATAACCATCGTCGACCTAAAAATATTCCTCGTTTGGCCGTTATTTCTTTACATAGCATTTTCAGATTTTTGCTATGAAAAACTAAGCACAACGTTCAAATCTCTTTTTACAACTTTTATAAATGTTGTAGTATGTTTCTCCCGATCCATCATGTTGCAAACGACCCGACTTTGGACGACCCACGACCCATCTTTTTTCAAATGACTCGACTTTAGACGACCCATCATATTGCAAATGACCCTCATTTCGAACGACCCATCTTCATCTATGACCCATCTTCCGAACGACCCATCAGAGCATCAACAACTCACGACCCTCAAGCCAATGTCCCATGCTTTGCCTATGACCCATGGAAATATGAACGACCTGAAGTTGCATGACCCATTGTTGTGCGACCCGAAGTTGCGCGACCCGACTCATTTCGTGCTCCCCAAGCCATGACCCATGCAAAAACAACCCGTCGATTCATCAACCAATGACAACATCAATGCACATGACTCATCCAAATCGACCAATCCAATCATCAATGCTTCGTACAATTATCAAACAACACTTGCACAATAATTATTCATCATACAATCATATGAAACACACGAAATCACGGTAAAAAAATGAATAACCAAAATAATGGATCTAAACTTGCATAAATTTTTGGACTAACATAAGAATTACCAAATTAATTTGCTAGATTAGATCCTATGGTGATTCGAATGAAAATATGCTTACCATGATGTAGATCTAGGTCTAAACAACTTGAAATGATGAAAAATAAGATCAACCAACTCATATACTTGATTGAATCCGTGTGAGAGATGCCTATCGCTCACCAATTCTTCCAAATGACTTGAAATCGATAATCTCAAATCTGGACGACGATGATCAATCTCCAAACTTCTTAATTTGATGCAGTCTTCCTTCACTTGATGTAGATCTAGCTTTAGTCGATGTAGATCTTCAATCTTTTTTCATAGATCTGAAATTTTAATGGAGGAAAGATGTATTTGATTGAGCAAGGAGGATCACGAGCTCAACCAAATTAGAGAATGAAGAAAGTAAACTATTATCCACTCCTCTACCCTCGTATTTATAGCCTCTAACTAACCCACTAATGGGCCACACCAATTCAGCATATTAATGACAAACCAAACATGTACATAAATTGTACACCACTAAACAATGATTCCTCCCAAACCGTTGAACCAAATCTTTAATGTGACCACTCTACGGAATTGAAAACATCATCTCCTTTCCATTGAAATTGATCCCAACACCTAATTCGATCCCAGTCAAAACTTTTGCCCTGTACAAAACTGACAGGGGCTAAATGGTCACAAATAAAATTGGTAAAAATATGGATATGTCTCATACCCCCATAACCAATATATCCAATTATGAGAATGATCCAACCCTCAGGGAAATAAATAGAAATATTTTACGATCCTCCAATATGTCAAATGTGGGTCATTACATTCTCTGACCTTAGGAATTTCGAACCTCGAAATTCCAAACAAACACAAGCAACCAAAAACAACTCCACGTGCATGTTTTCCATGAGAAACCAATTTTACCATCCAAACTAGCATTCATCCAGCCATGCATCCATAGCCTTAACTTAGCATACAAAATTCTAACAAATAATTCATGCTACAATGATGTAAGGTGACACGATATTAATGGGTCATACCGACGAAGAGTTCTGGATGGGTCGTCTTCATCTTCTCTTCCATCTCCCATGTACAATCGTCATCATCCTCACTTCACTGCTCCTTGAGTAGCTTAACCGTCTTCCTCCTAAGTTGTATCATGGCATTCCCCATAACGTGTAGCGACTTATGAGGTCTCGTAGCTACGGTCTCGACTTCTAGTTATTTGTACTTCCTTGAAGATACCACCACATTCGAATCATGCACACACTTCCACAGAAATGACACATGGAAAAAAATATGCACAATCGACATCTTCTCAGGTAACTCTAATCTATATGCGATCTTTCCAATCTGCTCGACTATTGGAGATGGTCTGATGAATTTTGGGGCCGAACTTTCCTTTGCTTCTGAACCGAATAACATTCTTTAATTGCAAAATCTTCACAAAAACCAAATCACTAACACTGAATTCCAAAATCCTTTTCACGCTTATCAGCATAACTCTTCTGACGATCTTGCGCTGCCTTCATTCATTGCCGAACAATCTCGATACAATCCGATGTCTCTCAGATAACCTCTGGCCCAAGTACCAATTTATCTCCAGTTCCTAACCAACATGCCAAAGAATTACATGTTCTACCACACAAAGCTTCGTATGGTGCCATCCTAATGCTCGCCTGGTAGCTGTTGTTGTATGTAAACTCAACTAAATGTAGATGGTCCTCCCATAATCCTACGAAGTCCAATACACAGGCCCTCACGAGATCTTCCAAAACTTGGTTAACCCTTTTGGTTTTACCATCAGTCTGTGGATGGTAAGCCGTACTCAAACACAACTCAATTCCCAAAGTCTCTTACAAATTCTTCCAAAATCCACTCGTGAACATTGGATCTCGATCGCTCACTATGCCCTTCGGGATACCATGGAATCGGACTATCCACTTAATATAAATCTCACCAACTTTGTTGTTGTCCTAGTCAATTTGATAGGAATAATCTTGCACTTTTGGTCAAGCGATCCATGATGACCCAAATTCCTCCATTTCCTGTCCTAGTTCTAGGTAGTCCATCCATAAAATCCATTGATATACGCTCTCACTTCCACGTTGGAACTTCCAATGTCTGAAGCAATCCACTTGGCTCATTCTGTTCATCTTTCACTAACTGACAGTTCATGCATTAGAAAATGAACTTTCCAACATCCCTTCTTATTCCTTCCCAGTAGTAGGCTCGCCTCATATCCTGATACATCTTGTTACCATTGGGATAAATCATTAACTTTAAGTGATGGCATTCCCTTAGAAGCTCATCTCTCAATCCATCAATATCAAGAATAACTAGTCATCCTAGTTTCTGAAACCAACCCTCTCTATCGACCTTGAATTCCTTATCCTCTAGTTCCAAATTTTGGATAATATCGACAAGCTTTACATCACGCACTTGGCTCTCACCAATCATTTTGATGAGAGTAGGTCTTATCGATAAGCTTGCTAACATTCCAGGTTCTAACTCACACTGAGGCCTGAAATCAAATCCTGCCAAGTACTCAAGGTGCTTCCATTCTGAAAACATCGTTCCCAAACTTGCGTGTTTTCGACTCAACGCATCTGCCACTGCGTTACCTTTACCAGGAGTATAGGCTATACCAAAATCATATGATACCAGAAACACTAACCACCTTTGCTGCCAAAGATTCAACTCTTTTTGGGAGAAAAGATACTTCAATGAATTGTGATCCATGAACAACTCGAATCAAACTCTCAACAGGAAACATCGCCATATCTTTAGAGCAAGCACGATCACTACCAACTCCAAATCATGAGTTGGATGATTCCTTTCGTGTGGCTTTGTTGTCGACTCGCATAGGCCACAACTCTATCCTTTTACAATAGTACTGCTCCAAGTCCAGTACCATGTGCATCGGTGTATACCACCATCTCTTCATTCCCACTTGGAATCATCAAAATAGGAGCACTCGTGAATCTCTCTTTCATGATTACAATAGCTTACTCACACTTCGCATCCCATGTGAACACCTGATTCTTTTTCGTCAATCCCGTTAATGGTGCAGCTATCTTGGAAAAATCCTTGATAAATCGACGATAATATCCGGCCAGCCAAAGGAACCTCAAAACATCCGTCGCATTCTTAGGTTTATCCTAGTCCTGAATTGATGCCACCTTAGCGGGGTCAACCGCTATGCTATTTCTAGAAACAACATGACATAAGAATATCACCACACTCTTCCAAAAGTGACACTGATCCTTGAATACCCTATTCATAAGATCCACGAAATACGCTGGTGCGTTAGTCTGCCCAAATGGCATCACCAACCATTTGAAGAAACCAGATGGTGTCCTAAAGCCAGTCTTCGGCACACTATCCTTTTCCACCGTCAACTGGTGGAATCTCGTTTTCAAATCCATCTGAGAAAACACCTTGGCCTCGTGAAGCTGATCAAACAAGTCGTCCATCCTCGACAACGGATATTTGTTCTTCTTGGTCGCCTTATTCATCTCACTATAGTCCGCACAAAATCTCAAAGAACCAATTGCCTTGGTTGAAAACATAACTAGTGCATCCCATTTGGATACACTTCTCCGAGTAAACCCTTTTCCTAAAAGATCACGTGCTTGCACCTCTAACTCTCGCTATTCCTTTGGCGCCGTCCGCCTAAGAGGCGTGATGATAGGTTTATCACCTTCGACCAAATGGATTCTAAACTGAATCTCGCGATGTGGCGGCAAGCCTTTGACGTCGTTATAGACATCGTTAAACTCACTTGCGATCGACACTGATGACAAGTCTTCCCATGGAATCACAAGAGAATATAAATAGCTCACGAAGGCACCATCTTCGGGCTTTCATCGAATCACAACCATTAGCCCTTCCACATTCATGACTATCACCTCAAGCTTCTCGCAATCCACTTTTGTTGCATACCTCTTGAGCCAGTACATACTCAAGATGATCCCAAACCCAACGAAGTTCAAAACAAAGCAATCACATGCTAAGGAGCAACCATAACTTGAAAACACTAGACCACGAAAAATCATACACAAACTGGACAAACCCCCAACTGGATTAGTTACAACAAAAGGTCTATATCATATCTCAGGTTCCAAACCCAAGCGGTACACAAGCTCATTACAAATGGAAGAATGCGATGCTCTAGTATCAAACAACACACGAACTGAAATATCTCCAACATAAACAATACCTTGGACGACTACACTCTTCTCTTTCTCCTCTGCCGTAGTAGCCCTTGAAGATGATAGAACAACCTCCAAAGCATACTCCTTCACAATCTGCATTTCCTTAGTTGGTTCTGGACAATCTTTCTTGTTATGTCCAGATTTGCCACAGTTGTAGCACTTCCTCTCATTTGGATTCTTACAATACTTGGAGTAATGGCCCTTTTGATCGCAGTTAAACCAAGTCACTTAGCATTTCTACTGTTTCTGACCATCCTTCCCTTTTTGTTGTTGTTGCTTCCTCTTTTTGCTATTACCACCTTGCTATGATTTCGGCTCTTCCCTAGCTGCAACAACAGTCTCTTCCTTAGGAAACAAACTCTCGTGCCTTAAAGTTTTCTCAACGATCTTCTCATAAGTATTATCTAGATGATCAACTAGATGATTCCTAAGGTACTTGTCCTAGCCCATGACAAGTTTTTCATTCGTCTAATAAGGGGTCAAGACATATGTATGAGCATACTTCGAGATAGCTTCGAAGTCAAAAACATACTCTAGCACTGGTCGGCCATTCCACTTAAGTCAACAAACCTCTTAAACAGAATAAACATCTGGAAAGTAAAAATGAACTTCGTCTCAAACTTGACTTGGAATTGCTCCTATGAAATCTTATCTTTCAGAGTCTCTAGAGTGATAGAGTTCCTGTAATTCATAACTCTTCCCTGTAGTTGTCTTGATGCAAGCTTCCTTTTAGTCGCATCATCAATTCTCAAGTCTTCAAAGATCCGAATGCAAGTATCAAGCCTCCCTTGAATCTCTAAAATCAACTCCGTCCCTTTAAATGGCTTCCCTCCTAGAGTAGTGAAATCTTTGCATAACTTTACAATGTCCACAGCCGTGGGCACTTGTACATAAACTCCTACATCTACTACAGCTATTTCTGAAGAAGGTTCCCTCCTCATGATCGTTGCCATCATGGCCTCGAACATAGTTGGGTAATCTAGTATACCACCATTTCCCCTTCAGAGAATAGTCTCCTCCTTAGTAGTGTGTCTCTACGTCTGACGACTCATTCTAAATCTGAAAAATGGAATGATTGGTCAACACACGAGAAAATATGTGAATGGAGTTCAAACGCTATTATACTATACACTAATATATGGTATACATCCACCATAAATCTAAAAATACATCTCTCATACGTAATTATGTCTTCGAACTTTGGCTAAAATCGATAAAAGATCTTTGATACCAAATGTGACGATCGCCCATGACTCCTGCACTTAACAAGGGAAATAATGCGCTGAAGACATGTCAGGCACTATAGACGATCATCAAGGTAGGATAACACAAGCAGAACCTATCGTATAACTCACATCGCAAGAATAAAATATAATATAACATATACAACTGGCAATAATAGTGAAGCAAGATTGTGTAGAATCTTAAACTTTTCATATCACCATGAAGAATCCGTACAACATTGGATAGCACTATAAAAGTCTGTACAAAGTGCCTGACTATAAGTCACTTAGAGAATACATCGACATAACAGTGGAAAAACAACAAATAGAAGGCAATAGGAAACTAATACATAAGCCTCCATCTCGTCATCGATCAACAGCATCATCCTCATCAAGATCAACTACTTGTCACCTGTTACCCAGTCTACCCATCCACAAGCAGATGAACATCCCAAGGTAATAAGAGGGAGACATAAAAACCTTGAATCAGATAATAATCTTAATGAGTGATAAAACAACTATCTAATGTCATAACTAATGTATATGAAAAATAGGTAGATCAATCATCTAATCTACCAACATCAACAGAGAAGAAACCCAAATCCCGATCTCCTCCACATCGGACGGTGATAGCCTTTACAAAAATCAAGTATAAACAAGCAGTACATTCACTGCAATCAATTATCAAGCGTAGACCATTCTAATCGATATCAACATCTCCCAAGCACAAGCCCCAAAGGCCTAAACCAACATCAGACAAGCATCCAAGAGGTATGACTTTTGTTGTCGAATAATCTACACAAGATGATACAAGCAAAACAATCATCATCCATGACTCTGGCTATCACCGCCGATCTTGCTTTGAAACCATCATTGATCGTCTGACTGGCTCATCATCATGTCATACGCAAGGGTTAAAGGTAAACCTCGTAACTAGCAAAAATACCATACGCTATCATGGCTTGTATCTCTAGGCCCATCCTGAATGCCCAAGGTACTCGACCATTCGACTAATCTTTTAGGCGTCCCTATTATACCGCTACTTTAAGTCCGCTAGAATCTACGACAACGATAATTCATCCTAGTCGCCATCACCGGCGACTCTCCATAAGCTCAAACATCCTTGAGCAACCATTATCCACGAGCTCAAAACACACTTGAGTAACCTTCACATTCATTACATTACGACAATCAATGAACACTTCACGATGCTTCGAACATTCCTCGTTGAATTTGCGCCGAAGCTATAACCATCGTCAACCAAAAATATGCTTTATTTGGTCGACACTGCATTCCATAGCATTTTCATCCTTTTCGCTATTAAAAACTAAGCACAATGTTCAAATCTCTTTTTACAGCATTTATAAACACCATAGTATGTTTGGCCCAATACATCATGTTGCAAACGACCCGACTTTGGCCAACCCACGGCCCATCATGTTGCAAACTACCCGACTTTGGACGACCCATCATATTGCAAACAACACTCATTTTGAATAACCCATCTTCCAAACGACCCATTCGAGCCTCAACGACCCACAACCCTCAAGCCAACGACCCATGCTTTGCCTATGACCCATGGAAATATGAACGACCCGAAGTTGAACGACCCATTGTTGTGTGGCCCGAAGTTGCGCGACCCGACTCATTTCGTGCTCCCCAAGCTACAACCCATGCAAAAACGACCCGACTTCGATTCATCAACCAGTGACAACATCAATGCACATAACTGATCCAATAGACCAATCTAATCACCAATGTTCATGCAATCGTCAAAAAACACTTGCACAATAATTATTCATCATACAATCATATGAAACTCACCAAATCACGGTAAAAAATGAATAACCAAAATAATGGATCTAAAGTTGCATAAACATATGGATTAACATAAGAATTACCAATTTAAGTTGCTAGATTAGTTCCTATGGTGATTCAAATGAAAATATACTTACCATGATGTAGATTTAGTTGAAAATAACTTGAAATGATGAAAAATAAGATCAAACAATTCCAATACTTGATTGAATTCATGTAAGATAAGCTTATCATTCACCAATTCTTCAAAATGACTTGAAATCGACTAATCTCAAATTCGAACAGCGATGATCAATTTCCAAACCTATTAATTTGATGCAATCTTCCTTCACTCGATGTAGATTTAGCTTTACTTGATGTAGATCTTCAATCTTCTTTAGATCTAGAATTTTAATGGAGGAAAGATGTATTTGATTGAGCAAGGAGGATCACGAGCTCAACCAAATTAGAGAATGAAGAAAGTAAACTATTATCCATGTTTCTACCCTCATATTTATGGCCTCTAACCAACCCACTGATGTGCCACACCAATTCAGCACATTAATGACCAACCAAACATGTACATAAATTGTACACCACTAAAACAGCGATTCCTCCTAAACCGTTAAACCAAATCTTTAATATAACCATTCCAGCACCTAATTCGATCCCAGTAAAAAAATATTCCATGTACAAAACTGATACGGGCAAAATAGTCAGAAATAAAATTGGTAAAATTTATGGACATGTCTCACATTCCCATAACCAACATATCCAAATATGAAAATGATCCACCCTTAGGGAATTAAATAAAATATTTTACGATCCTCTGATACGTCAAATGCGGGTTGTTACGGGTTGTATCCTAAGCAGTCATCCATAAGGGATAATGTAACGACCCGGGTTTTCCCGATCCTGGTTATCGACACCAAACACGATGTCGACTATCCAAGCATCAGGAACACTGGATAGTCCATGAAAGAAATTAGAGGGTGAGAATAGATAAGATAGAAACATAGAATAGAAGAAGAAGAACATACAACATCAGAGTAAACACGAATCTCACAACGGAACGAACAACATATAATAGATAACATATCTTTGAAATAAAATCCGTATATGTATACAGTAACATTATCAGAGTATAACACTTACAACACAGCAGAAATAAACAATAGCTCTAAAAACGCTGCTGAATCCTCCTGCTCCAGCTTTCCAAGTATATCTGTAAAATCCCGATTACTTGACTGTCCATACAAATTTGGGCACCCAAGAGTTAAGCGTAAAACAAAACAAAATAAAATCTGGGTCAGTCATAGGACTGGTGTGAGTAAACAATTTAAAACACTTTGAGAAAATAAACGATATCTCATAAGATCACGCCGTATAACACGGAATGGGTTTTTCCCTTATGAGAATCCAAAATAGTTTTTATATCAAAATTCTTTTGATATTATGATAGTGTCTATCGACCACAATATAATAATCATCTAGTAGAACACTTTCATCTCACGTTCTATATATATAGTATATAATCAAAACCGCAAGCACTTATTGGATAACGGATTACCAACTATGACAAGGTATGGAACCACCTTCCGATAGTGTACCTCAAGAGAGGAATACACTGGGTTCAATAAGAACATCTTGCAACCCGACCATACATGACCGACCACTCATTTCGCTTGAGTGTATCGAATGTATATCACCAACGGTTGTGATCAGCAACCGTTTCCCGAAAGGGACAACATTGAATAGATTAAAGAATGAAATGAATATCTCTAGATAGGTGATAATACACCCTAATGGAAGCACCCCACATAGCCATGCTGCCTGCCTAATTTTTGTCATTTCTCGGTTGTGTGGCTAGAGGCCACGCTTATCTCTGATAGATCACATAATTTTTCACTTTGAATGTCACATCGTCATACCTGCCAAATCACAAATTGATTTCTCCAAAAATACCATGGGTATACAGCTAAGAGAAACGAATTCCTCTGCCACCAAACGTAATTACATTTGAAGAGATCAACTTTTGCGATCTATTAAGTATACTCCGTTAGATATTCTTCCATATAGGTCGTCCTGGGACTGGACAAACCGAAGGCACTATTCTTTAAATCCATCTTAGGCAATTTCTACCTAGGATCGCCAGAACAGCCCTTGCATAACTCGGTCTTCAATTATCTTCATCATATTTGATTCGCAACGCTAATTCCCATACTGAGTGGTTTTCAGATAATGAATCTAATCCCGGTCTCTCCGTATTGACAACGTAAAATGGTCAAAAACATCGATAGTCGGTGAGTTAACTATCAAAGAAAAACATGTGTGCAAACAACGATATTATTTCCAGATGGAAATTCTATCAATAAATAGCTTTTGCACGATTCGCTTCTGATCTCGATAAAGCTACTCAGAATCAATTGGCAAGAGGTCAACGATTACGCGAGTTGCTTAAACAATCCCAATCAGACGTTTAACGTTTATCTCTTTAGTTCATTAATTTATTTATTTCCTGTTTCCATATATTCAACATTCCTTATTTTCTAAATTTAGAAAATATACGTTATAAATCATTTGAAAACATTTCCATCTCTTTTTCACATATCACTTCATTTCAGTATTCTTTATCATCAAACATTTCATTTTCTAGGATTAGAAAATATCTCTGATTATATTTGGAAAATGTTTCCAAAACTCATTCATTGGATTTAAACAGATGTTTAAATAAAACATCACTATGCCAACTCAAACCATTACCCTCATCAACTAAATACACTTAACCAACCTTTACTATCAAACCTTAACCATTCCTTAGTTAAAAATGGAGTCAATCAAGTTGGGGTATAACTACCTATCAGACCTTAACTGAACAACATTACTAACCTCGGAATAGACAAAGTACCCTTTTAAATCTTAAACAAACATCCTTACGTAACTCTCAGATTCTATTTACGAATCCACTTCTTTTACATAAATCATTTGATTATAACAATAGTTTATAATCCCATGCTTCCGAAATATAATAACTTAAATATAAATTTTATTTATTAATTTGATAAATAAACAAAAAACTAATTTAGTAATAAATAAATAAATCTTGACTAAAAATGGTAAGTGAATATTACTTTCCCGAATTCGATATAATCGAATTTCAACGTATAACTCTCTTTCGAAAAATCTCTATTCGATAACTCCTTTTCGAGTAAACTATATTCGATTAACTCCTTTCGAATAAACTATATTCGATTAACTCCTTTCGAATAAACTATATTCGATTAACTCTTTCGAATAAACTATATTTGATTAACTTCTTTCGAATAAACTATTTTCGATTAACTCTTTCGAATAAACTATATTCGATTAACTCCTTTCGAATAAACTATATTCGATTAACTCTTTCAAATAAACAATATTCAATTAACTTCTTTCGAATAAACTATATTTGATTGACTCTTTTTAACCCTATTCGAATAACTAATATTTGATTAACTCTATTTAATTAACTCTATTGGATTAACTCTATTCGATTAACTCTAATCGATTAACTCTTTTGGATTAACTCTAATCGACTAACTCTATTAGATTAACTCTAATCGATTAACTCTATTGGATTAAATCTAATATAATCCATTAAGTTTGATTTCGTATTTTAAAATAACTTCCCATTTCCAATTTCTATTTATACTTCTATTTATCGAATTATTCATACGAAATCTCCTTTTTATTTTTAACACTTAAATCTCATTTAAAATTCCCTTTTATAACTCTATTTATTTCATAAATAAATATTTCCTTTTATAATCTACTTATTTTCAAAATAAATATTTCCCTTTTTAACTCTATTTATTTTATAAATAAATATTTCCCTTTTATAACTCCTTTGATTTTATAATCAGTTTCTTAATAAAATCCTTTTCCTTTTATATATAAAATCCATTGATTTTATGTAAATAATTTATTTTCAAAATACACTTTGAAAATCCCCTTTTCTACACTCCAGTATTTCTTACGGTATTTAAAATACCAAATAACAATGATCGATATCATTCAAACACAAATAATCAACAATAGATTATATATCACATCATATATTTCAATATATGAAAAGAACAGTATTATAAATATTGAGGAATCCAGTTGGATTCCTCCAACCTATTATCCTGCATCCACAGATGTTAACAATATAATTAACATCAACTTCATTTCAATATGAAATATTCTGATAAACAAATTCAATATTTGACTAACGATATATATATATATATAACTATATCAATATTTTCAACCAATCAATTAGCAGTTCAACCATACAATCATCACACAACAATCAATCATCATTTATCAGTTCTAAATATATGTTATAAAAATATGAACTGGTAGAGTTGGTGAGTTTTACTCACATTGGACGATCATTGTTAAATAACGATAATTGTCGGTTGATTCAGTCAGAAAATTTATTTCGCTATAAATTGTAACAAGCTCCAATTCACTCCCAGTCAGTTCCATTGTGTTGGCACCGTCCATACGGTCCTAACGGATCTTGTTTCGTTATATCGTAATACCATACGAGAATGTTATCATAATTACAAGCTATAATATACATTTAAATTTAGGTAATCTTCAGTTATTTTTAATTGGGCCTTACTTTCTGAAACCGGCCCACGTCGACTCCCTACCCATTTCTACAAGATTGTCTTCCACCCTTAAACAAACTCCTACTCTCTTCCACATTGTCGTTTCTTATTTCAACCGTTCTCCTTTATCCTACCGTGAAAAATAAAGTTTAAAATCTTAATCACATCATTAACTATATTTTGACAAAATTAATTACCAATTAATTAGCATAAAGCCGACGTTAAACCTGAACCTCATTATCTTCTACTCTCGTAACATAGCTCTAACACTATACATCCGCCGCCAATCCCATTTCCATGATCCTCATTTCATCATGATTTCGAAAACAGAAACTACCATTGCTTCCCTTTTCATCCCCTCTTCCTGCACATACCAATTTGACATAACTCGAACTGCTCCTTGGAAATGCATTCGAGCAGCTTCAACGCGGTTTCCAGAAAAACATCGACATCTTAGATCATCGATCTTCATGGAATTTATACGCAAACTGCGGTTTCACCTACAAATCCCAAAACTAACATCCATTTCAGTTATCGATGTCTAAAACTCCCGAAACAGGCAACCCTAGGTCAAGCCTACTAAAACCATCAATAGAAAACGCATCAATCTAAACAAAATGCATATGAGGTTGTAGAGAAGTTCGGAGAGGATTCAAATATATATGTATTGTGATTTCTCGAATTTTATTTGAATTCTTTTTTATTTTAGAAGTGGGTGTTCTTCATGTTTTGGTCTTAGTGGTGGCTGCGTATTCCTCCTTGACCAGAGAACAAATAGAATTAGGTTAAGGGTTAAGCGGCGGTATTTATAGGATATTTTAATTAATTTATTTACTCGATTTCTTTATTGAATTTTAATGAATCGTTACTCCATTCAGTGTTTATAGATCCATGTTGTCACACACGAAACCCAAATCCAATGAAAATGGTCATGCACCTGCAGTTCGACATTACGGGCTCAACGAAACTAGTTTCGTCAAATTCTAAGTCCGTTTGCTTATACAACGTATTTTTAAAGTCAAATTATCGATTTTTTTTCATATTAAAAATCCGTACGGCCACATACAGACTCTAAAAAATTACGGAAATTGAAATCTAGCAATAATTTAATATTGCGGATCTAACAAAATTAGTTTCGCCGAAAAACGGTGGTCGTTTGCAAAACTGGCTATTTTTAAAGCTCTAAATAAACCCTTTTAAATATTAATATATTTAAAAATAATTAAATTTAATATTTATAAATAAATATTATCGTATATATTCACAATAGAATATCCTACAGTACCAATTGGATTTATAACTCGATATTCAAATCCCGGTTAAATCGATATTCAATTTATATTGAAAAATTCATTTAATATATAAATAAATCGTTATAAATTATAAAGGAAATCCATAGCGACTTTTCGAAAATTTGATTTGGACATAAATCAAAATCTACACGATGAAATCCCTATTTTTCTCTTCCATTAGAAAAATATACTTCACCAGCTCTGAACGTTTCTTGTTTCACAGAAATCCGACTTAAAACGTATTCTATATATTCGTTTAAAGTTCGAATCGCCAAATTACGAACTGCAGCGCCATTTCGAGCTCGATTATAATTATAATATAATTATACATTCTACTGTTGTTCAAATAATATATTTGTTATTCTAATTCAAATTCTAAACTGAATTAAATATTATAAATGGTCCAATTCACACAGTATTGTGAATTTAGTTATTCCCGAATATTTCGGCATTATAATATATTATTATATTATAAATATTCATTATTATTTAATTAAATAACCATTTAATTCTCTGAATCACTATCTAAATAATTAAATTAATTAATTATTATACTATAAAAATACTAGTCGTTACATTCTTTCCCACTTAAAATAATTTCGTCCTCGAAATTGCTAAGGTAGAAAACATCTTTATTTACTGGTTAAAAATTATTTGTTTACTTCTTAAATTTCAGTTTCACTGACCTAATTAATTTCAATTAAAATATTAATTAATTCTTACCAACGAAAATTTTCAAAAATACTGAAAATTTTCTAACAACTTAACTCTTCGAAAAATTTCGCAAGCACCTCCTTTGTACTGGTCGATAGCTCAAACTCTAACTTGCCTCTCTAGGCCTTCTCCAACCCAAAAGAAAATCAAACAGCTAAGCGGCTTGCCAATTCGGCTCATCAAAATCTCATACCCATATATAATATAAACTGGCACCTTTTTGTCGGGCATATCAATATATCCTTTCCATGTGTTACCAATTCTGCATATACCAATGTCATCCTAATCATTCGGTTATACCCAAACCGAATCCTGTTCTTAACTCAGGTTCCAATATTCATTTCAACTCCTAACTTACCAGTCAAATTCCATTTCGAATTTTCTCTAATCCAATTCGATATTTTCTATCTCAGTTCATTTTTCACTTAACTGGTTTCAATTCAATTTCTATTTCTATTTGCTTTTACAAATTCTACTTTTATTTGTTTTAATTCAAATAATCTGTTTCTGGTAATTTTTAAACAGCTTAGCCTTTTCTAAAAATCAAAATATTCATTTTGGAATATCAAAACAACTTGTTTTCTCAAAACAATTCAAGAACAAAAATTTTGGTAGTTATCCGTCACTTACAACTTGAAAATGAACACCGATGATGTCATGATCATCATCGGAATCTATTTCCATCTATCGAAGTGAGTTCAATACTATATCACTTTCAAAACCATATCTAAACACTTCCATTTTGAGATTCATTTCAAAATACCATTTACAATGCTTTAAAACAATTTAAATCTCCCAGGATTTTAAAATTCTCATATATTTAACCCAGATTCATTTACAAACACTTTTATAACCTTCCAGGATTTAAATTCCAATTCTGATTTAAATCTAGATTCAATTCATCTGGTTTCACGTATTTCACTCATATGAATTCTGATTAGCTATTTACATAACCATTTCACATTTTATAATCTTACTCGATTATAATAACAACCAATATATCAAATATATTATAATTAGTCCAATATAAATCCTTTATATCAAAATATAATTTGGGTAAATTTATTTCGTTTACCCTCTTTTCAAAACATACTATGTCGGTTCATCGTATCAGAGCGTTTATAAACCCCTACCGATACAGTGAATCAAACTTATTGACCAGGACCCACAAACAACTCTCCACAAAATGAAAAAAATTTATATCGAATAACAAATACACGCTCATATATATACACTCAACTCGATCTAGGGCATTGCTAACATCATCGCTACTGAGTTACGCAACAGAGCCAAGGTAATAACTTAACCTTATGCTCTGATACCACTGTAATGACCCGGGTTTTCGTGATCCTTGTTATCGACACCATACACGATGCCGACTATCCAAGCATCGGGAACACCAGATAGTCCATGAAAGAAATTAGATGGTGAGAATAGATAAGATAGAAACTTAGAATAAAAGAAGAAGAAGAAAATACAACATCAGAGCAAACAGGAACCTCACAGCGGAACGAACAGCAGAACGAAATGCATATAATAGATAACATATCTTTGAAATAAAATCCGTGTATGTATACTATAAGAGTATAACACTTACAACACAGCGGAAATAAAAATTAGCTCTAAAAACGCTGTTGAATCCTCCTGCTCCAGCTTTCCAAGTATATCTGTAAAATCCTGTAACAGCCCGCATTTTACGTATCGGAAGATCGTAAAATATTTTTATTTTATTCCCTGAGGGTTGGATCATTCTCATCTTTTGATATGTTGCTTATGGGGATGTGTGACATGTCCATAATTTTTACCGATTTTGTTTGTGACCATTTTGCCCTTGTCAGTCTTGTACTGGGCATAACTTTTGACTCAGGTCGAACCAGAGGGTGAGACCTGTTCCATTTGAAAGGAATTGATGATTCCCTTTCCGTAGAGTGGTTACATTAAGAATTTGGTTTAGCGGTTTGGGAGAAATCGCTGTTTTAAGGTTTTTCAGTTGGCTGTTCAGGTTTTGGAAGGCTAATGGGCTGATTTGGAGAAGGCCCATTAGGGGGTTGGTGGAGGCTATAAATAGGGGGTAAGGGATATGGAGAAAGGCTGGCATTTTCCATTCTCTTATGGGGAGGTTTTGATCTCCTTCTTCCTCTAACATCTTTCCACCATTAAAATTCCAAAATCCAAGGAGGGAAATCGAAGATCTACACCACAAGAGGCTAGATCTACATCGTTTTAAGGGCGAATTCATCGGATTGAAGAGTTTGATTCGAAGTGTTCGCTGTCCGGATTGCGTTTTCATTGCTTTTGCTTAGATTTGGATAATTGGTGAGTGATTTACATCTCTCATTCGGATTCATGCAAGTATATGGGTTTTAGGATGTTAATTTCATCATTTCCATGTTATTTTCCTTAGATCCACACCATGCTAAGTCCATTTTATATATGAATCACCTTAGGATCTGATCTAGATAATTTAAATGGTTAATTTTATGATTTTTCTCAAGATTATGCAAGATAGATCCGTTTTATGTTCATATGATTCACTTATCATGTTTTTGGGAAATTTATGTGTTTTGATGGAAATTGTTAGATTGATGATATTGTTGGTTGCATAACATGTTTGTGGTTGCATTTGGATGCATCGGATAAGCCGGTTTCGTTGGATTCGTCGTTTGGCGAAGTTTTGGTCGAAATCGGAGTCGAATTGGAGATGTGCAGGTTTCTGGTCATCCTAGAGCTGGTCGGGTCGGTCTGATGGCTCTGGTCGGTCCAGAAGGATCTGGACTGAGGTGGTCGGTCGTTTTATAGCTTGGGAAGCAAGACGGGGAGCTGGTCGGTTTTGGATGGTGGCATCCTGATCGGTTTTAGATAATGGCATCGTGGTTGCTTTGGAGGAGCTGGTCGTTCTGGAGCAATTCTAGTCGGTTTTAAGCTGGTCATTCTGGAGCAATTCTAGTCGGTTTTAAGCTGGTTGTTCTGGAGCAGGCTGGTCGGTTTTAGCTGGTCGATCTGGTTGTTACCTGGTCGGTCAAGTGAGGCTGGTTGGTCGAGAAGGGCTGGTCGGTTTTAACAGGGTCTTGGAGCTGGTCGGTCTGATCGGTCCAGAAGGTTGAGAAGAGAGTCTGGTCGACTCAGGAGGGTTCTGGTCGGACCAGAAGGAGCAGAGGGAGGCCTGGTCGGTCCAGGGGGGGTCTGATCGGTCCAGAAGTACCAGAGGGGGTCCGGTCGGTCCAGAATGGGTCTGGTCGGCATTTCTAGTGGAAATTTCTGATCGGGCACTTCTAGTGATGACGTGACTTCGAGGTGGTTCAAGTAGGAAGACTCGAAGTGATGAATGTGTTCGTTGATCAAGGTGGAACAACGAATGCGGAGACAACTCAAAGGTCGTGAGTTGGTGGATAATGGCTGCTCGAGAAGGTTGCTTGAGCTATGAAACATCGTCAAGGTTGGACGATTAGAGATGCGAAGGCCGAGAAGTCATCGTTGTCGTAAGTTCTAGCAGGCTCAAAGCAAGGGTACGATGGGTATCGTTGAAAGGCCCAAAAGACCAGTTGTAGGTCGAGTGCCCTGGGTCTCGGGGAGAGGCCTAGTGTCAAGGTTGGACATTGCCAAGGTTGGGCATATGGAGTTCATGCTAGAACTGGGGTTATCATTAGCCCTTGACATATGGCAAGGTTGGCCGTCATACGATAATGATGGTTTCGAAGCAGGATTGGCGGTGATAGCCAGGGTCGGTTATGGATGATTGTTTGTTCTGTTTGTACTATCTCACATAGATTATCCAAAGTCGAGGGAGATGTTCTTTGAGTGCTTAAGTGATATTGGTTTATGCCTTTGGCGAGGGTACTTGAGGAATGTTAAACTCGATTAGGGTTGTCTGTGTGAGACCTATATAATCTGGATGTTATGTGTGTTCTCTATGATTGAATGGGTGTTCTGGTTTCTATGGATGAATGGTTGAAATGCTTGGTGTAAAGGCTATCACTGTCCGATGTGGGGAAGATAAGGTTGAGTTCTTCTCTGGTGATGTGGGTAGATAAGTTGTTCATTTACCCATTCTCATATGCTTTCTTATTGAAGTTTGTTAGCTGTATTATCGCTCACTAAGACTATTGTCTGACTCAAGGTTTTATGTCTCCTCTTATTACCTTGGGCTGTTCATCCGGTTGTGGATGGGCAGACTAAGTAGCAGGTTACAGGTAATGGAGCTTAGTGATACGAGGAAGCTGAGCGATGACGAGCAGGAGGCTGGCGTACCAGTTTTATTTTATCTAGTATTTCTGTTTCCGCTGTTTGAGTTGCTTGAGAGTTGTAGTGAGGCCTTATGTACAAACTTGGATATCAGTTGGATAATCATTCTGGATGTTGAAAGAGTTTCAAAAGTTTGCTATATGATACCTCATTACTATCACCTGTTGTATATGTTCTATTATATTTTATCCTTGCGCTGTGAGTTCTACGACAGGTTTCGATGTGTTCACTTACTATGATGATCGTCCATAGCAGCCTGGCACGCCTTTCAGCGCATTATTCCTCTTGTTTAGTGCAGGGGTTATGGGCGGTCGTCACATTTGGTATCAGAGCTCTGGTCAACGATTTTGGCCAAAGTTCAAAGACGTAATTGCGTATGAGGGACGTATTTGTAGATTTCAGTTGGATGTTACTATATATATTAGTATATATAGTAGTAGCGGTTGTATTCTTTTAGCAGTTTTCTTGGAATTGGCTAACTATTCTAAATTTCAGATTTAAAATGAGTAGACGACCATCAAGGCACGCTGCTAGGAGAGCTAATACTGGAGGGGGAAATGGTGGTGAGCCAGATTACCCGGCCATGTTTGAAGCCATGGCAGAAGCAATTATGCGAAGGGTACCCGCTCCAGTGGCGGCCACGGTAGATGTAGGTGTGCAAGTTCCTAGAATAGATTTTGCAAAGATGTGCAAGGACTTTATATCTCTAAGAGGGAAACCATTCAAGGCAACTGAACCAGCTGAAGAGGTTCAGAGGTGGATGGATTCATGTGTTCGAATCTTTGGAGACTTGGGTATTGATGATGCAATGAAGAGAAAGCTTGCATCAAGGCAGCTTCAGAGCAGGGCCATGGAATGGTGGAATTCTGTCATACTCGAGACTCCGGAAGAGGAGATTTAATGGGAGAAATTCCAAGCTAAGTTTGAAGCAAAATTTATCTCCACTGCTCAGAAGTCCGTTCTCTTCAAGAAGTTCATAGAGTTGAAGCAGAATGGCAGATCAGTGCTTGACTACATTTCTGATTTTGAAGCTTTATCTAGATATGCTCGTTCATACATTGATACACCCTATCAGAAGAATGAGAAATTTGTCTTGGGTTTGGATGCTCATATTGGAAAACCACTTGTGGACCATCTTGATGATTCATTTGAAAAGATCGTGGAAAAAGCTATTCGCCATGAGAGCTTGTTTCCCAAGGAAGCAAATGTTGTCGCTGCAACCAAGGAAGCTCAGAAACCACAGTAGGGTGGTAATAATAAAAAGAGGAAGCAGCAACAACAGAAAGGGAAGGATGGCCAAAAGAAACCCAAGAGTGAGGTGGTTTGCTTTAACTGCCAACAGAAGGGTCATTATTCAAATGAGTGCAAGAATCCCAAAGCTGAGAAGAAGTGCTTCAAGTGTGGAAAGCCTGGGCATGAGAGGAAAGATTGTCCAGAATCAGCTAAGGGCAAGTAGATTGTGAAGGCATATGCTTTGGACGCTGTGCCATCTTCTTCAAGAGCTCCTATTGCGGAAGAGAAGGGAAAGGGTGTCGTGGTGCAAGGTACTTTTTCCGTTAATGGTGTTTCAGTTCGAGTTTTGTTTGATACTGGAGCATCACATTCATTCATCTGCAATGAGCTTGTTTGTCGCTTGGGTTTGGAACCCGAGATTTGTGATAGGCCATTGATCATGACAAATCCAGTTGGGGGTTTGTCCAGTTTGTGCATGATTTGCCGTGGTCTAGTATTATCGAGTCATGGTTGCTCTTTTATGTGTGATTGCATTGTTCTTAACTTCGCTGGGTATGGGATCATCTTGGGCATGGATTGGCTCAAGAGATATGCGGCAAGGGTGAATTGCGAGAAGCTAGAGGTGAGGGTCGGGGATGTGGAAGGGCGAAAGGTGTTGATTAGATGTAAGCGCGAAGACGGGGTCTTCGTGAGTTATCTATATTCGCTTGGCATTCCACAGGAAGACCTATCATCAGTGCTGATCGCTAATGAGTATGTGGATGTCTTTGACGAGGTCAAAGGGTTGTCGCCGCATCGTGAGATCGAGTTTAGGATCGATTTGGTCGAAGGTGCTAGACCAATTGTTATGCCCCTTAGGCGGATGGCGCCTAGGGAACAGCAAGAGTTAGAGGTGCAAGTTCGTGACCTTTTGGGTAAAGGATTCATTCGGAGGAGTGTTTCCGAGTGGGGTGCACCAGTCGTGTTTGCAACAAAGACAGATGGCTCGTTAAGGTTGTGTGTGGACTATCGTGAGCTGAACAAGGTGACTAAGAAGAACAAGTATCCGTTGCCAAGGATTGATGACTTGTTCGATCAGCTTCACGAAGCCAAAGTGTTTTCTCAGATGGATTTGGCAACGGGATTTCACCAGTTGAGAGTAGCTAAGGATAGTGTGCCAAAGACTGCTTTTAGGACACCGTCCGAATTTTTCGAGTGGTTGGTGATGCCATTCGGGTTGACAAACGCGCCCGCGTATTTTGTGGATCTTATGAATAGAGTGTTCAGAGATCAGTTGAATAAGTTCGTGCTTGTGTTCATGGATGATATACTGGTTTACTCCAGAAATGTGGAAGAACATTAGGCGCACTTAAGAGTTGTGTTAGAGATCTTGCGAAAGCATCAGCTTAAAGCTAAGTTCTCAAAATGTCACTTCTGGAAGGATGAAGTGAGGTTCTTATGTCATGTTGTTTCTGGAAAAGGTATAGCGGTTGACCCTGCTAAAGTTGCAGCAATCCAGGACTGGGATAGACCTAAGAATGCAACGGATGTTCGGAGTTTCCTTGGGTTGGCTGGTTATTACAGAAGGTTTATCAAGGATTTCTCCAAGATAGCTGCACAATTAACAGGATTGACGAAGAAGAACCAAGTGTTCACATGGGATGCAAAGTGTGAACAAGCATTTGAAATCTTGAAGGAGAGATTGACGAGTGCACCTGTGTTGACCATTCCAAGTGGGAATGAAGAGATGGTGGTATATACTGATGCATGTGGTACTGGACTTGGAGCAGTGCTAATGAAGAAGGATAAAGTAGTGGCTTACGCAGGTCGACAGCTAAAGCCACATGAAAGAAACTATCCAACTCATGATTTGGAGCTGGCAGCGATTGTGTTTGCTCTGAAGATGTGGAGACATTACCTATTGGGAGTACGATTCGAGTTGTTTACGGATCACAAGTCGTTGAAGTATCTTTTCTCCCAAAAGGATTTGAATCTTCGGCAGCAACGATGGTTAGAGTTTCTGGCATCGTATGATTTTGGGATAGCCTATACTCCTGGCAAAGGAAATGCAGTTGCAGATGCATTGAGTCGAAGACACGCAAGTTTGGGAGCGATGTTTTCGGAATGGAAGGGCCTCGATTATTTGGCAAGGTTCGATTTCAGGCCAAGGTGTGAGTTGGAACCTGAAATATTGGCAAGCTTGTCGATAAGGCCTACTCTTATCGAAAGGATTGGCGAGGGCCAAAAGAAAGATGCGAAGCTTGTCGAGTCCATTCATAAACTGAAACCAGAGGATGAGGAGTTCGAGGTCGACCGAGAAGGCTGGCTTCGAAAGCAAGGACGATTAGTTGTTCCTGATGTCGACGGATTGAGGGATGAGGTTCTGAGAGAATGTCATCACTCGAAGCTAACGATTCATCCCGGTGGTAATAAAATGTATCAGGACATGAAGCGAGTCTACTACTGGGAAGGGATGAAAAGAGATATTGGAAAATTCATTTCCAAGTGTATGAACTGTCAGTTAGTGAAAGTTGAACAGAAGAAGCCGAGTGGTTTACTTCAGCCATTAGAGATTCCTACGTGGAAGTGGAAGCAGATATCGATGGATTTTATCGATGGACTGCCTAGAACTAGGGCAGGGAATGAAGGGATTTGGGTCATTGTGGATCGTTTGACCAAAAGTGCGAGATTTATTCCTGTCAAGACGACTAGGACAGCGTCAAAATTGGCTGAGCTTTATGTGAAATGGATAGTTCGATTCCATGGTGTCCCAAAGAGTATAGTAAGTGACCGGGATCCATTGTTCACGAGTGGATTTTGGAAAAGTTTGCAAGAAGCTTTGGGAACCGAGTTGTGCTTAAGTACGGCATACCATCCACAAACTGATGGTCAGACCGAGAGAGTCAACCGAGTTTTAGAAGATCTCCTGAGGGCTTGTGTGTTAGACTTCGGAGGATCATGGGAAGACCATCTACATTTAGTCGAATTTGCATATAATAATAGCTACCAGTCGAGTATTGGGATGGCACCATATGAGGCGTTGTATGGAAGGTCGTGCAATTCTCCAGCTTGTTGGTTAGAAACTGGAGATAAGTTGATACTTGGGACTGAGATGATAAGAGAAACCTCGGATTGTATCGAGATAATTCGGCAACGAATGAAGGCGACCCAAGATCGTCAGAAAAGTTACGCCGATAAGTGTCGTAAGGATTTGGAGTTCGACGTAGGTGATATGGTTTTCATAAAGATTTCACCGTTGAAGCAAGTGGTTCGATTCAGAAGTAATGGAAAGTTGGCCCCTAGGTTTGTTGGACCATTTCCGATAGTCGAGCGAATAGGAAAGCTCGCATATAGGTTGGAGTTACCCGAGAAGATGTCGAGTGTGCATAATATTTTCCATGTGTCGTTTCTACGAAAGTTTGTGCACGACTCGAATGTGGTGGTATCTCCAGAACAGTATGAAGATTTAGAAGTTGAGACCGCAGTTGCGAAAACTCGCAAGCCACTTCGTGTTGTGGGAACGACATGAAACAGCTTGGGAGGAAGACGGTTAAGCTAGTCAAGATACAATGGAGTGAAGATGGCGGTGATTGTACATGGGAGACGGAAGAGAGCATGAAGGCGACTCATCCAGAACTTTTCATCGGTAGGACCCTTTGATTGTATCATCGTTATATCGTTATATCTTGTTGTTGTTTGATAGAATTCCGCGTGCTAGGATAAGGCTATGGATGTATGGCTTGATGGTTGCTAGTTTGGATGATAGGATTGGCTTCTCATGAATGATAGGCATGCGGAATTGTTGTGGTTGCTTGTGTTTGCTTGGAATTTCGGGGGCGAAATTCTTAAGGGGGGAGAATGTAACAGCCCGCATTTTAGGTATCGGAAGATCGTAAAATGTTTTTATTTTATTCCCTGAGGGTTGAATCATTCTCATCTTTTGATATGTTGCTTAACCGATTTTGTTTGTGACCATTTTGCCCCTGTCAGTCTTGTACTGGGCATAACTTTTGACTCAGGTCGAATCAGAGGGTGAGACATGTGCCATTTGAAAGGAATTGATGATTCCCTTTCCGTAGAGTGGTTACATTAAGAATTTGGTTTAGCGGTTTGGGAGAAATCGCTGTTTTAAGGTTTTTCAGTTGGCTGTTCAGGTTTTGGAAGGCTAATGGGCTGATTTGGAGAAGGCCCATTAGGGGGTTGGTGGAGGCTATAAATAGGGGGTAAGGGATATGGAGAAAGGTTGGCATTTTCCATTCTCTTATGGGGAGGTTTTGATCTCCTTCTTCCTCTAACATCTTTCCAGCATTAAAATTCCAAAATCCAAGGAGGGAAATCGAAGATCTACACCATAAGAGGCTAGATCTACATCGTTTTAAGGGCGAATTCATCGGATTGAAGAGTTTGATTCGAAGTGTTCGCTGTCCGGATTGCGTTTTCATTGCTTTTTCTTAGATTTGGATAATTGGTGAGTGATTTTCATCTCTCATTCGGATTCATGCATGTATATGGGTTTTAGGATGTTAATTTCATCATTTCCATGTTATTTTCCTTAGATCCACACCATGCTAAGTCCATTTTATATATGAATCACCTTAGGATCTGATCTAGATAATTTAAATGGTTAATTTTATGATTTTTCTCAAGATTATGCAAGATAGATCCGTTTTATGTTCATATGATTCACTTATCATGTTTTTGGGAAATTTATGTGTTTTGATGGAAATTGTTAGATTGATGATATTGTTGGTTGCATAACATGTTTGTGGTTGCATTTGGATGCATCGGATAAGCCGGTTTCGTTGGATTCGTCGTTTGGCAAAGTTTTGGTCGAAATCGGAGTCGAATTGGAGATGTGCAGGTTTCTGGTCGTCCTGGAGCTGGTCGGGTCGGTCTGATGGCTCTGGTCGGTCCAGAAGAATCTGGACTGAGGTGGTCGGTCGTTTTATAGCTTGGGAAGCAAGACGGGGAGCTGGTCGGTTTTGGATGGTGGCATCCTGATCGGTTTTAGATAATGGCATCGTGGTTGCTTTGGAGGAGCTGGTCGTTCTGGAGCAATTCTAGTCGGTTTTAAGCTGGTCGTTCTGGAGCAATTCTAGTCGGTTTTAAGCTGGTTGTTCTGGAGCAGGCTGGTCGGTTTTAGCTGGTCGATCTGGTTGTTACCTGGTCGGTCAAGTGAGGCTGGTTGGTCGAGAAGGGCTGGTCGGTTTTAACAAGGTCTTGGAGCTGGTCGGTCTGATCGGTCCAGAAGGTGTAGAAGAGAGTCTGGTCGACTCAGGAGGGTTCTGGTCGGACCAGAAGGAGCAGAGGGAGGCCTGGTCGGTCCAGGGGGGTCTGATCGGTCCAGAAGTACCAGAGGGGGTCTGGTCGGTCCAGAATGGGTCTGGTCGGCATTTCTAGTGGAAATTTCTGATCGGGCACTTCTAGTGATGACGTGACTTCGAGGTGGTTCAAGTAGGAAGACTCGAAGCGATGAATGTGTTCGTTGATCAAGGTGGAACAACGAATGCGAAGACAACTCAAAGGTCGTGAGTTGGTGGATAATGGATGCTCGAGAAGGTTGCTTGAGCTATGAAACATCGTCAAGGTTGGACGATTAGAGATGCGAAGGCCGAGAAGTCATCGTTGTCGTAAGTTCTAGCAGGCTCAAAGCAAGGGTACGATGGGTATCGTTGAAAGGCCCAAAAGACCAGTTGTAGGTCGAGTACCCTGGGTCTCGGGGAGAGGCCTAGTGTCAAGGTTGGACATTGCCAAGGTTGGGCATATGGAGTTCATGCTAGAACTGGGGTTATCATTAGCCCTTGACATATGGCAAGGTTGGCCGTCATACGATAATGATGGTTTCGAAGCAGGATTGGCGGTGATAGCCTGGGTCAGTTATGGATGATTGTTTGTTCTGTTTGTACTATCTCACATAGATTATCCAAAGTCGAGGGAGATGTTCTTTGAGTGCTTAAGTGATATTGGTTTAGGCCTTTGGCGAGGGTACTTGAGGAATGTTAAACTCGATTAGGGTTGTCTGTGTGAGACTTATATAATCTGGATGTTATATGTGTTCTCTATGATTGAATGGGTGTTCTGGTTTCTATGGATGAATGGTTGAAATTCTTGGTGTAAAGGCTATCACTGTCCGATGTGGGGAAGATAAGGTTGAGTTCTTCTCTGGTGATGTGGGTAGATAAGTTGTTCATTTACCCATTCTCATATGCTTTCTTGTTGAAGTTTGTTAGCTGTATTATCGCTCACTAAGACTATTGTCTGACTCAAGGTTTTATGTCTCCTCTTATTACCTTGCGCTATTCATCCGGTTGTGGATGGGCAGACTAAGTAGCAGGTTACAGGTAATGGAGCTTAGTGATACGAGGAAGCTGAGCGATGACGAGCAGGAGGCTGGCGTACCAGTTTTATTTTATCTAGTATTTCTGTTTCCGCTGTTTGAGTTGCTTGAGAGTTGTAGTGAGGCCTTATGTACAAATTTGGATATCAGTTGGATAATCTTTCTGGATGTTGAAAGAGTTTCAAAAGTTTACTATATGATACCTCATTACTATCACCTGTTGTATATGTTCTATTATATTTTATCCTTGCGCTGTGAGTTCTACGACAGGTTTCGATGTGTTCACTTACTATGATGATCGTCCATAGCAGCCTGGCACGCCTTTCAGCGCATTATTCCTCTTGTTTAGTGCAGGGGTTATGGGCGGTCGTCACAAATCCCGACTACTAGACTGCCTATACAAATTTAGGCACCCAAGAGTTAAGGATAAAACAAAAAAAAACTCTGGGTCAGTCATGGGACTTGTGTGAGTAAACAATTTAAAACACTTTGAGAAAATAAACGATATCTTGTAAGACCACGCCGTATAACACGGAACGGGCTTTTCCCTTATGAGAATACAAAACAGTCTTTATATCAAAATTCTTTTGATATTATGGTAGTGTCTGTCAACCACAATATAATATTCATCTAGCAGAAAGCTTTCATCTCACGTTCTACACATATAGTATACAATCAAAACCGGGAACACTTATTGGATAATGGATTACCAACTATGACAAGGTATGGAACCACCTTCCGATAGTGTACCTCTAGAGAGGAGTACACTAGGTTCAACAAGAACATCTTGCAACCCGGCCACACATGACCGACCACTCATTTCGCTTGAGTGCATCGAATGTATATCACCAACGGTTGGGATCAGCAACCGTTTCCCGAAAGGGATAACATCGAATATATTAAAGAATGAAATGAATATCTCTAGATAGGTGATAATACATCCTAATGGAAGCAACCCACATAGCCATGCTGCCTGCCTGATTTTTGTCATTTCCCGGTTGTAAGGCTAGAGGCCACGCTTATCTCTGACAGATCACACAATTTTTCACTTTGAAGGTCACATCATCATACCCGCCAAATCACAAATTGATTTCTCCAAAAATACCACGGGTATACAGCTAAGAGAAATGAATTCCTCCGCCACCAAACGTAATTATGTTTGAAGAGATCAACTTACGCGATCTATTAAATATACCTAGTCAGAAATTCTTCCATACAGGTCGTCTTGGGACTGGACAAACCAAAGGCACTATTCTTTAAATCCATCTTGGGCAATTTCTACCTAGGATCGCTAGAACGGCCCTTGGATAACTCTGTCTTCAATTATCTTCATCATATTTGATTCGCAATGCTAATGCCCATACTGAGTGGTTTTCAGATAATGAATCTAATCCCGGTCTCTACGTATTGACGACGTCAAATGGTCAAAAACTTCGATAGTCGGTGAGTTAACTATCAAAGAAAAACATGTGTGCAAACAACAATATTATTTCCATATGGAAATTCTATCGATCAATCATTATTTAACGTTTATCTCTTTAGTTTATTAATTTATTTATTTCATGTTTCCATATATTCAACATTCCTTATTTTCTAAATTTAGAAAATATACGTTATTAATCATTGGAAAACATTTCCATCTCTTTTTCACGTATCACTGTCATTTCAATATTCTTAATCATCAAACATTTTATTTTCTAGTATTAGAAAATATCTTTGATTATATTTGGAAAATGTTTCCAAAACTCATTCATTGGATTTAAACAGATGTTTAAATAAAATGTCGCTATGCCAACTCAAACCATTACCTTCATCAACTAAATTCACTTAACCAACCTTTACTATCGAACCTTAACCATTCCTTAGTTTAAAATGGAGTCAATCAAGTTGGGGTATAACTACCTCTCAGACCTTAGTTGAACAACATTATTAACCTCGGAATAGACAAAGTACCCTTTTAAATCTTAAATAAACATCCTTGCGTAGCTCTTGGATTCTATTTATGAATCCACTTCTTTTACAGAAATCATTCGATTATAACAAAAGTTTATAATCCCATGCTTTCGAAATATAATAAATTAAATATAACTTTTATTTATTAATTTGGATAAATAAGCAAACAACTAATTTATTGATAAATAAATAAATCTTGATTAAAAAGGAAAGTGAATAGTACTTTCCCGAATTCGTTATAATAGAATTTCAACGTATAATTCTCTTTTGAAAAATCTATATTCGATAACTCCTTTTTGAACAAACTATATTTGATTAACTCCTTTCGAATAAACTATATTCGATTAACTCCTTTAGAATAAACTATATTCGATTAACTCCTTTCGAATAAACTATATTTGATTAACTCCTTTCGAATAAACTATATTCAATTAACTCCTTTCGAATAAACTATATTCGATTAACTCTTTCGAATAAACCATATTCGATTAACTCCTTTCGAATGAACTATATTTTATTAACTCTTTCGAATAAACTATATTCGATTAACTTCTTTCGAATAAACAATATTCGATTAACTCTTTTTAACTCTATTCGAATAGCTAATATTTGATTAACTCTATTTTATTAACTCTATTGGATTAACTCTATTCGATTAACTCTAATCGATTAACTCTATTGGATTATCTCTAATCGATTAACTCTATTGGATTAACTCTAATCGATTAACTTTATTGGATTAACTCTATTATATAATCCATTAAGTTTGATTTTGTATTTTAAAATAACATCCCATTTCCAATTTCTATTTATACTTCTATTTATAGAATTATTCAAACGAAATCTCCTTTTTATTTTTAACACTTAAATCTCAATTAAAATTCCCTTTTATAACTCTATTTATTTCATAAATAAATATTTCCTTTTATAATCTATTTATTTTCTAAATAAATATTTCCCTTTTTAACTCTATTTATTTTATAAATAAATATTTCCCATTTATAACTCCTTTGATTTTATAATTATTTTCTTTTATAAAATCCTTTTCCGTTTATATATAAAATCCATTGATTTTATATAAATAATTTATTTTCAAAATACACTTTGAAAATCCCCTTTTCAACATCCTAGTATTTCTTACGGTATTTAAAATACCAAATAACAATGATCGATATCATTCAAACACAAATAATCAACAACATATTATATATCACATCATATATTACAATATATGAAAAGAACAGTATTATAAATATTGAGGAATCTAGTTGGATTCCTCCAACCTGTTTTCCTGCATCCACAGATGTTAACAATATAATTAACATCAAGTTCATTTCAATATGAAATATTCTGATAAACAAATTCAATATTTGATTAATGGTGTGTGTATATATATATATATATATATATATATATATATAACTATATCAATATTTTCAACCAATCAATTAGCAGTTCAACCAAATAATCATCACACAGCAATCAACCATCATTTATCAGTTCTAAATATACGTTATAAAAATATGAACTGGAAGAGTTGGTGAGTTTTACTCACATTGGACGATCATCGTTAAATAATGATAATTGTCGGTTGATTCAGACAAACAATTTATTTCGCTATAAATTGTACCAAGCTCCAATTCAGTCCCAGTCAGTTATGGATCTTGTTTCATTAGATTCTGATACCATACGAGATAGTTATTATAATTACAAGCTATAATACACATTTAAATTAAGTTAATCTTCAGTTATTTTTAATTGGGCCTTACTTGTCTGAAACCGGCCCACGTCAACACCCTACCCATTTCTACAAGATTGTCTTCCACCCTTAAACAAACTCCTACTCCTCTTCCACATTGTCGTTTCTTATTTCATCCGTTCTCCTTTATCCTAACGTGAAAAATAAATTTTAAAATCTGAATCACATCATTAACAATATTTTAACTAAATTAATTACCAATTAATTAGCACAAAGCCGAAGTTAAACCCTGCACCTCATTATCTTCTACTCTCGTAACACAGCTCCAACACTATACATCCACCTCCAATCCCATTTCCATGATCCTCATTTCATCATGATTTCGAAAACAGAAACTACCATTGCTTCCCTTTTCATCCCCTCTTCTTGCACATACCATTTGACATAACTCGAACTGC
The DNA here is from genome assembly GCA_030737875.1 of Allium sativum. NCBI lineage: Eukaryota > Viridiplantae > Streptophyta > Magnoliopsida > Asparagales > Amaryllidaceae > Allium > Allium sativum. The sequence continues at coordinate 4,287,261 of CM060926.1, read as the reverse complement.
TCCTTGGAAATGCGTTCGAACAGCTTCAATGCGGTTTCCAGAAAAACATCGACATATTAGATCATCGATCTTCATGGAATTTATATGCACAAGTGCGGTTTCACCTACAAATCCCGAAACTAACATCCATTTCAGTTATTGATGCTTAAAACTCCGGAAACAGCCAACCCGAGGTTACGCCTGCTAAAACCATTGATAGAAAAACGCATCGATCTAAACAAAATGCATATGAGGTTGTAGAGAAGTTCGGAGAGGATTCATATATATATGTATTGTGATTTCTTGAATTTTATTTGAATTCTTTTTTATTTTAGAAGTGGATGTTCTTCTCATTTTGGTCTTAGTGGTGGCTGCGTATTCCTCCTTGACCAAAGAACAAATAGAATTAGGTAAAGGGTTAAGTAGCGGTATTTATAGGATATTTTAATTAATTTTTTATTTGATTTGTTTATTGAATTTTAATGAATCGTTACTCCATTCATTGTTTATAAATCCGTGTAGTCACACACGAAAACCAAATACAATGAAAATGGACATGCGCCTATAGTTCGACATTACGGACCCAACGAAACTGGGTTCGTCCAAATTCCGAGCCCGTTTACTTACACAGCGTATTTTTAAAGTCAAATTATTGACGGTTTTTCGCATTAAAAATCCATACGGCCGCATACTGACTCTAAAAGTTATGGAAATTGAAATCTAGTAATAATTTAATATTGCGGATCCAACAAAATTAGTTTCGTCGAAAACGAAGGTCGTTTGCAAAATTGGCTATTTTTAAAGCTCTAAATAAACCCTTTTAAATATTAATATATTTAAAAATAATTAAATTTAATATTTACAAATAAATATTATCGTATATATTCACAATAGAATATCATTCAACTTCAATTGGATTTATAACTCGATATTCAAATCCCGGTTGAATCGATATTCAATTTATATTGAAAAATTCATTTAATATGTAAATAAATCATTATAAATTATAAAGGATCTCCATAGCGACTTTTCAAAAATTTGATTTGGACATAAATCAAAATCTACACAATGAAATCCCGATTTTTCTCTTCCATTAGAAAAATATACTTCACCAGCTTTGAACGTTTCTTGTTTCACAGAAATCCGACATAAAATGGATTCTATATATTCGTTTAAAGTTCTAGAACTGCAGCGCCATTTCGATCTCGATTATAATTATAATATAATTATACGTTCAATAGTCGTTCAAATAATATATTCGTTGTTCTAGTTCAAATTCTAAACTGAATTAAATATTATAAATGGTCCAATTCACACTGTATTGTGAAATCAGTTATTCCCGACTATTTCGGCATTATAATATATAATAATATTATAAATATTCATTATTGTTTAATTAAATAACCATTTAATTCTCTGAATCACTATTTAAATAATTAAATAAATTAATTATTATACTATAAAAATATTGGTCGTTATAGATAACAACCTATGTCCGCTTTGTTGCGTCAACCAACTGGTCTATTCGCGAAAGGGGATAACAATCTTTTGGGCAAGCTTTATTTAAATCCGCATGTACTCCACTTTCCATTGCACTTCTTCACCAATACAGTATTAGCTAGCCATTAGGGATAAAAGACTTCCTGGATGAACCTGTTTGATTCTAACTTCTTAACTTCCACTTTTAAAGCCTCCGACCGGTCTCTGTTGTATTGCATCTTCTTTTGCTGAACAGGGATTACATAAGGGTTGATATTCAAAGCATGGCTCATAACAAAGGGGTTTATTCCAACCATGTCCGAATGAGTCCCGGCGAAAACATCCTTGTTGAGATGTAGGAACCAAACTAGTTCACTTCTCAAGGGTTCTTCCAATATTTTCCCTAATTTGATAATCTTTGTCTTATCCTTCGGCTCAAGGCTTATTTCCACTAAATTCTCTATCCGTTTGATTCTTTCGGTGTCCCCTTGAGAATCCAAGTCTATTACGATTTCCTCATCCTCTGCTAGGTTTATTTCATTGACTCTCTTTCTTTTCCTTTTCAAGGAAGTGTACCTACAGTTTATAGGTTTTTCAGTTTTATTAATTTTCATATTAGCTTCGAACGTTGGATGTAAGAATCCATCGTTCGAAGGTTGAAAGATAGTAGAGTAATCAAAGTAAGTGGAATACTCCCTTTTGTATTTGTCAACTGTTGCGAAATACAACTCGCGAGAACAGAGTTATTCCCCTCTGATGGTACACCCTCCTTGTTTTGTCAAGAACTTATGCATAAGGTATTTGGAATAGACAAAAGCATCCATCTTCTCCAGAGCGGGTCGACTGTAGAAAGCATTATGATAAGATGGTTGGTCGATAACGACGAAAAGAGTCTCGAAAGTCCGATGGAGCGGAGACAACCCAACTAGTACCATGAGATTAATTTGTCCTACTGGAGTTGATCCCTTATTGTTGAAACTAGGCACTGGCTCGTGGCTGGGTTCCAACTTTTCTTCAGAGATCCCCTCTTATCAAAATCATGTTTGAAGATGACATGGACCGCACACCCTGTGTCAATAAGAATTTTGGCCACAATAGTAAACCCAATTTGTGATATTTTCATAAGGGGTTCATTGTGCAGATGACGGACCCCTTTCTTCATCTCTTCTGGAGAAATTACTAGATTATGCATCTTGAGGTTGAAGCGGGCATTCTTCAATGATGGTTCTTCCTGGACGGAGAGTATTCCCTCATGGAACTCCCTTAGGTATCAATTTCGGGATGCTCGGTAGTTTCCAATGGGATGTGGCCCACCATGAATCATATTGATTTTTTTATTAGAGGGCCTAAATCTAGGCGACCTTCTTCAACTGGAGCTTCCACCACATTAGCTGAAGCCCTTGGTTGCCCATTTGCATGTTGCGCAGATGGTGGATTATTCAGAACAAACTCCTTTAGATGTCCTTCGTAGATGATCTTTTAAATGAATCCTTCCAAAACCTTGCATTCGTCAATTTTGTGTCCATTCGTCTTGTGATATTCACAGTATTTTCCTTTGTCATGGGGTTTAGATAAAGTCTTGGCTTTATATGATACGGGGAAATTATTGGCCCTTTCTTGGGCCATAACAAAGAAAAAGGAGATGGGTTTGCTTGGTGCCACCGAGTTGGAATTGGAGTCCTCTCATCTCGTCCTTTTTTGATTCCCATCAAGGGTTAGAGTATCACGCTTACAAGACCGCAGGATTGATAATTGCTTTGGGAGATAGGTCTTTCAGGTTATAAGAGGCTGATGCATTATGAGATGATTAACCTTAGACCCAGGATAAAATAATATACATTGTGCTGAGAAGAAAACATGTTAATGCTTCACAACAACCGGGTTGTCAACATATCATAACACTCAACAACTTAAATGATACTTCCGCATTGAACCAGCCTTGAAAAGACCTTGGTTGCATTAGTTATCAGGTCATAAGCTTACAACAAGCTTCCTAACTGGGTTATGTTTCATTAGACTCACTATGAAAGGGTTAAGTCACATATTGAGGGATCAAAATGAGAGATTGCTTTGTTTTACCCAAAGCCTTTCCTCTTCCAATATGTATGTGATTAACCTTTCCATGAGAAAGTTTAATGTTTACTCCCTGTTTAACCATGACAAACACAATATGATAATAGAATTGTGAAACATTTTAAGTCCAAGACTTCTCCTTTTTATTCATTTTAGATATATTACAAAGATTGTTGAAATCTCCAATTCGATTGAAGAATGAGAATTCGGCCCCCAAAATGTGAATCCTAGGGTCGTATTTATAGACAAATCGGGACTCCTTTTGTGATTGGGTCAGCAGAAGCCTCTTCTGGGTGCAGTTGCTAGGTGTCGGCCGCATTTTATCTTTCGGTTGCGGTTGCCTTAGCTCTTGGTCACCCCTTTGGCATTGTTAATAAACATAACGGAGCATTCGGTGTATCGATCTTAGTTCGCGACAGGTGGGAATCAGTCTTTGGATCTTCTTCTAGATGTTGCTTCTACCTTTCATATCAATACCAATCCTTTTGGTATAGATAGCTTTGAGAATAGCTTTCGGCAATATGCTCCCGGTCTTGCCTATGAGTCTTCATAATGATTGTTTTCATGCTTCAATTACTTATGTTTTGGGAACTATAACCCCATTCGGTATTGACCCCAAACAAGTTAATGTGGATAGCTATTTATCCTAGAAGCTTCGGTTTGCTTTCGGTAAATGTTTAGAACGAGTTTCGAACTTCCGGAAGGATGCTTTCGACATATTACTTGTTAATTTCTGAAGTTGCCTCTCGATGATCATCAAACTTTGGTCTCAACAGCTGGCTTTCGGAAGGTTCCTCTCATGTTTCGGTTTCCTATACCCTTGATGCCTTCATCATATCTTGTATTGGTATTAAGCAAATTAATACTAATAGCCCTTTCATCTTCCTTAGTTTTTCTTGATGTCTTTCAATTGGCTTCCAGTTTCAAGTAATTTGCCTTTCGAAGTTGATCTTATGTTAGTTCCTTTCGTATCGGAATCTCCTGCTGGTTTCATTCCTTCACCATGATTCCATGCTTTCTCCTTTTATGAGGGTGTCGGTTGCTTGTTGTTCCAAATGCTTCTTTTAAGCTTTTTGTTATAACTTGGTGTCGGGTCCATGCTTTCGAATCATTCTTCAATTCTGGCGACGGTTCAATACCCCTTCACCGACAGCCTGTTTTGGTGTTGAATATTTGTAGTAACATCAGTATTGAACTGTAAATTAGAGATAAAACTTAACATGTAATTAGGGAGCATACAAACATATAAACTGGAATAGGTAACTTAGTTGGACACTAAGTAACGTGGGTTTGAGTTGAATAAAAGGATAACATCAATTAGGAATTTTTGATATAACCTAGGAACATAACATGAGGCTATATTGGGCTTATTAATAAACTTAAATTTTATTAAGTTAAATTAAAGATAAAATTAATAAGTTTAGGTAGTGGAGTCTGTTCCAGAAGCATGGAGATGACCGGGGAAAACAAGTAGCTCGTAGTTTAGATCCATTCTAGCAGTGAGGGGGTGATTGGGAAAAGTAAGAGGCTTAATAAAATGATAATATTGTAGTAGGAGTTAGTTCCGGCAGTGTGGGGCTGATTGGGGAAAATAAGTGGCTCGTAGTTTAGGTCTATTTCGGCAGCATGAGGCTAATTGGGGAAACTAAGTGGCCTAATAGAATAAACAAATGGGGGCCAAGTCTAGGGATGACTGTTGTCAATTGTATATTTGGTTGGGGACCCGTGTCAGGACGTATCCATATTATCAACAATGAAGGTCCTACGCTAGGTAGAGGCGAGGGCATGCTTTACTGCATTGGTTAGTAAAAGGTCCAAACGAGATGGGTGTAGACGCATTTTAATGGGTCAATGAATGTGCATCATGCCATTGGGGAAAATAAGTCGCAGTAACACCTGTGATGAACAGCTATGTCCTTTTAGTTGATGGATTCGGGATTGATAGCCCCATGTTCCAAAGCAGGCATAGGTTATCACATTTTGGTTACAGGAGCTGATCGATGGGTAGAAATTGGGTAAATCTAATTATTTTATCTTGATAAGTTGATGCGGTAATCTTGGATACGAATGAGAAGTCAATCATTATTCATGCTTAACTTTGTTTACTGGTTTTATACCATTATGTCTTATGTACTTAGAACTGTTCATATGTCTAATGCTTCCTTAACATATGCTCATGCTAGAAATTACTAGAACTCTCTAGACGTATATCTGATCTAGTTCGTTTTCTCCCTTCCTTCCCCCTTCCCCCTAAGGTTTGAAGGATGGAGAGTCTCAGCAGTGATTTTTGATTTTTCAGTTCAGCTTGGATCTAGACTCATTTCAGACTCATGTATTAGTTCATTTCTCTTTTTTTGTGTTGACATTAAGAGGGATTGTTTTACTTATGTGCTCTGATATCATGATTTTCCGTAAGATAGTGTATTTGGCTTTATGTTGATGACTATTCGGTACTTTGGAAATGTAATAACCACTTGATTTGACTTGCTTTATTAAATGTTGTTTTAAAATTTCTACTGTGTTTTATATTTCTATCTTGTGAATTTTAGTCCTTATGTTGTTACATTATACCTAAGGGCTTCATAAACCTTAATGCACCCTTATATGGGTGACATTAAGGGGTGTGTGGTGTTTCACTCATGCTCCTTAGAGTCCTTGGAAAAGATAAGAATGACATCCATAAGTACTACAACTATCTTATTGTTAATTCCCTTAAATACCCTAGTCATAAGATCCACAAAGAAAGCTGGAGCATTTGTCAAACCAAAGGGAATAACCTCCCACTCAAATAATCTATTTGGCAACCTGAACACCATCTTAGGTTTACTCTCCATGGAAATCCTCAATTGGTGAAATCATGTTACCACATCCAATTAAGAAAAAATTGGACACCTTCCAAATGGATAACAGGTTGTCATTCTTGGTATGGAGTATATATTCATCTTAATTAGCTTGTTGAGTTCCCTATAATCATAACGACCCATCAGATTTCGTGGAAAATACTACTGAAGCCCCCGCTCAGAATAAACCCTTTTTGCAATAACTTAAAGATTTGTCTATCCAATCCTCTCCTTTCTCTAGTAGTCATGTGCCTTAACGAAAATGCTGCTAGCCTCATGTCCTTCTTGAGGTCCATCCTAAACTAGATTTCTTTGTGGGGTAGAAGCCCCATGACTTCCTTGAAGATACCCAAAAAAATCGCAAATAATAGCTCTTAATCTAGACGATAAAGAGTGCAGTAAGAACGAATTAATCCCTATTTCAAGTCCTACAAGGGATCTCTAAGCTATGACCTCCACAACTTCTAAAGAAAACAACACTCTTATCATAATTAAGGACGACCCCATAAAATGATAGTCAGTCCATTCCTAATGTTAGACTATACCCCTCAAAATCTAATACATATGCATCGCAAAAGAAATCGATATTGCCGATATATAATACTAGGTCTTTACAAACAAGAAAAAGTTGCTTAGACCCTCCGATAGGGTTAGACACCCCTATCGGACTGCTAGAAAAAGACATAGGAAGTTTTAAGGAATCAAAAATCTTTCTACCAATGAAGAAGAGGGTTGCTCCTGAATCAAACCAGGTACACACAGAAGTTCCAAGAATACAGATTATACCTTCCAATGCTAGTTGTCCTTCGTCTGTTGAGAGTTGACTATGAAGCAGTGCTACCTCCAAAGAATAGTTGTTTCCACTCTGTCTTCCTTTAGGTTTAGGGAAGCTCCTTTCCAGGTGTCCATCCTCATGAAAGTTGAAGCACTTTCCTTTGAATTCTAGCTTTGCTACGTTAACCCTACAATCCTTAGCCTTATAGCCCTTCTTATGGTACCTCGAACACACTTTAGCCTTTTTCTTAAATTTTCCTTATACCTTCTTCTTTAGCCAAAAACTTTTCTTTTTGTTCTTCCCAAAACTAGAAGCACCTACCACTTTCTCATTCTTTGCTTCTTTATTTTCCTCAGTCGTAAAAAGGTAGTTGTCTCAACAAGCGCCTCGAACGTATCTCCAAAAGTGACCTGAGCCAATATAATTTCCCTCAATGGAGAATTCAATCCCTTTACAAACATAAATTCTTTGTTTATATGGGTTACGGAGGTTGTTTTGATAATCCCCTCGCTATTCCATTTCCGGTGTTCCTTCCTCATAGTGGCATCCATCGATGCATACCGGTATTTCATGACATCTCTCTGTCAGGGAAAGTAGTTCCAATTCGAATGGAGAGAAGGGAAAAATGGATCATGGATCTCCGGTTGTGAGACGGCGGGAGAATATCATAATCGAAAGTTAGATGTATTCGCCCTCTTGTCTCCAAAATTTGGATAACTCCACAAATCTTGCAACATATTCTCTCAGACTTAGCTCTCCTTTCTTTAGTTGAATAAACTTCTCCATCTGTAGACTCATCTCGGCATAAAGTAAAAAATTAGTGTTGGAGAATGGAATGTTGATGATGTTTTGATGATGACAACCTTGTTCCAATCGTTATTGTTATTGATTATAAAATATGTACTAACACTTTTATCTAGAATATGTGACAACCCACATTCATTAATGTCACTCTTTATCTGAATGCATTAAGTTCCGTGAAGCGTTATAGGTAAATAGAAACAAAAACATCACAAGATGGTTATAAAAGAACAGCAGAATTTAAAACTTTATTCTTTAAACAGAAAACATCGGGGTCCGAAATCCAGTTACAACATAAGTCTGAAATACAAAAAACCCATTACATCATTTAAAATAGCTGCCTTGTACTAAAATCATCAGAGTAAAGTAATATAAAATCATAGTCCACAAAAATATCCATAGCAAGGTAGGCAGGTAATCAAAGCGGTACATCTAAGTAGCTCCAAGTAGAAACAGAGGAGAGAATTCTAATCAAGCCTGAGTATTCCCACCCTGAGAACCTGAGGGGAAAAGGAAACAAAACGGATCAGATATAAAGTCTGGCGAGTCTAGTTACATTTAGCATATAAATAAGTAAAAGCATCATGACATGCATATAAACTGGATGAGAGATAACAGCATCATAAGACAGGTATAACAGAATGAGCAGGATAAGCAGAATAAATAGAACAGAATAGATTACATGGGACACCCCACGTCCGTTAATGTCACTCACAAAGGGAATGCATTAAGTTTCATGGAGCGTTATAAGTAAACAAAATAGAATATTACAAAATAGATACATAAAGTAGTACATGAAAAATTTATAACTCTATTGCAGCGGAAACAAAAATAAGTTTGGTTACATCTTACATAATATCAGTCTTGTACAAAAGCCATCAGAGTACATAATTTTTAAAACCATAATCCCACTCCAAAATACCATATGTAAGACAAACAAATCTAAGCATTGCTTTCAGCACTTCCAACCACTTTAAGCAGAAAGAAATCCTAATCAAGCTTCTATGTTCCCACCCTGAGAACCTGGGGGGGGGGGAGAAAAGAGGCGAAACAAAAAGGGTCAGACATAAAGTCTGGCGAGTCCAGTGACTTTCAGCATAAAAACAGATAATAGTATCATGACATGTAAACAAAACTAGATGAGAGATAACAGTAACAGGAGTAGTAGGTATACATAGGTTAAACAAAGGAAACAGAATGATGTAGACCGAGCTATGCTTCTTGCTTACTTTTCACTTCTCTGCACTAATACTAGTATAACAGGATTAGGTGTTACCCTAATGTCTAAAATGAAACCGAAATGGAAATAGAATGATCTCTAAAGAAACAAAATGCTAGTAATGGCCTTTACCACCGAAACAGAGATAGGCGGTATAGAAAAAGAAGCAGAAATGGAATCAGAGACAGAAACAGAATAATCCCTATGGAAACAGAATGTTAGAATTAGGTATACACTAGTGATGGGCCTTTACCACCCCAACAGACGGTACCACATAGAAACAGACAGGTGTTACCACCGCAACGGAAACAGATGGTACCCCAACAGAAACAGACAGAACTAGATGTACCCTAAATTCTACCACAAGAGATCGGCTCCCTAATACATAAATACCATGTGTCGGCCCCACAGAAGGTGTATCACTCCCTAAAGTTGCAACCTACAGAAAGGCACAGACTTATTTACAGATGTCACGCCGTCTTAACTTCCCCAGAGCAGACCGGATCCACGCACGCACATGACCCATTTGGAACGCACCATCAATACCCCTCCCTATTTTCAGAGTGGACCTCTTATAACCAATTCAGTAAGCATGCCCTGACCCCTACCTAGTGTTGGGTCGCCGTTTGATACCAGAAAGGGTTACAAACTGATATGGGTCCCACACAACAGATAACACAAGCAAATACCCTCCTAACCTTGTGTCCCCAGACTACCAGATTTCAGATGTACATATTTCAGATTAACACGTTTGCAGACTAACAGAGCAGATTTATATATTCACAGGTTTATAGATTAATATAGTAGATTTACGAATTAACATGTTTACAGATTAACAGGTTCGCAGATTGATGGATCAGATGTACGGATTATCAGATTTACAGATTAATAGATCAGATTGTACAGATTCAACATATACAATAGGTTAAGTTTGTCGGGACTATATACATATAATCCACCCCATCGGTTTATTAGGATTAACTTAACCTCTCCCACTTATTCAAGCAAGTTTACTTAACCCTACACAATTTAACAGGTTCATGTAACCCCTATAGATTCAATTAGGTTAAGTATTCCAAGTTGATAAATTATTATCATTTCTGTTTAATGCACCAGACCTCTCACATTAGATTTACCACCTATGGATGCTGGACATGCCGGGCGGTTCTGGACAGACTTCTGCCACAAGTATAATCTAACCTTGTGTCTGAGTACTATTTCATATGTATGCACTAGGCCCTTCACATTAGATTCACCACTGGTGGTTGTTGGACATGCCGGGCGGTTCCAGGCAAACTTATACCACAAGTGCAATCTAACCTCATGCCTAGGCGCGGTTAAGTTTTAGGCATATTCATTCTTAAACAATTATTCATGTTTATTGTAGGCTTTTCAATTACAATATTCAGTTTCAACAAATTTTAGCAGATTACTCAATTTAACAGATTAAACATCTTCGCAAGTTACTGCAGGTTACTTAAAGTTCCATTATTATGTTATGCTCGATCTTAGATTGAGCCTACAGATTTACATACCCAAATTACGGTCCTAATTCACAGTATAACATTCGTCCAAGTTTTAGTCAATTTTGTACAACACAGATTGCGCCCCCAAAACCCCAGCCATGATTCATAATACAGGTTATGCAAATTATAATCTTCGATTACAGCATATGCCAATTACCTAAAATCCCAATTTAGGCGTGTTCATATTTAACAGTTATCCCTATTTCATTATAGGATCCCAAGTCATATATCATTATGCACAATAATCCCTTTCTTCCAAGTTATAAATCATCATATAGTATGCCCCCAAAATTAGGTCTTAAATCACAACATGTATTATGCCTCCAAATCCCATAAATACAAGTTATACCAAATTATACCCAAACCAATTTTCATAGTTATTAACAATTTATGCCAAGCCTCATTTTATTACATATTCCCAACTTTTCCCAATCATTCCAACGTTATTCGTACGCAAATCTCAATGCAATATGTTAGGCTCGAAGTTAGCCTAATCTCCAAAAAAAAAAAAGGAAAAGAAGAGGAGAGAATCAACATCAAAATTGGCATAAACACATAAATAGGCATGTGATGAACAAATTTGATGAACAGAAATAGGCATAGTCTCATATTTAGGTTTATTAACATGTCAAGATTACAACTAAATTTCAGATCTGAAAGTAACATGAACTCACCGTGGTTGGCTTTAAAAGAAATAGGTGTTGCAGTTGTAGATCTATTCTCTTTTAATCTTAATCTAACTTGAAGAAGAAGAAGAAGGACTTATTTCAATTTAGATTTGAGCAGCATGGAGATGCCATGAATTTGTGTGGAGAAAACAATAGGTCTAGGGTCTTTTATATAGCATAGGAGTCAAGAACCAGGCCATGAATCGGTCCAGAACCAGAAAAACGAATCTGCCCAGATCTGGCGGGGGGTCGACAACCCCTAGAGGGGGTTGACACACTTGAGCAGGAAATTTCCCGCTCACCCAGTTTTGGCCGAATTTGATTTTTGAACATGTTTTGTTAACTAATTATTATTTAATTTAATTCTGCTTAATCCTTAAATCTTCCGAGCTTCATAACTTCCTAATATAATGTTCGATTTACGCAAACTCAGGCTCTATCCCAAGCAGAATTCCGAGACGAGCGCAATGGCGCAGCCCGTTTCCCCTAATTCTTCATTCAAAAATTAATTATCCTTTAATTTGTTATTTTAATATTCTCAGAAAATACGGGGTGTTACATTCTCCCCTTCTTAAAGGATTTCGGCCCCGAAATCTCTAAGTTAAGAAGAATGTATCCTACCATCCATCTACTCATCCATCATCCACAAGCATTCGTTGTCCTTAAAAGATTTCTAATGCCATATGAACATATGCAAAAGTGTGTGTACATGTCCCCTATCTAATGCAAAAGATCAGGTGGTCTACTGATTCAGTTGACCTCCTTAACGCGAATTATGTTAGTGCCATTCGTCCAAAATTTAAGCAATTATTCCTAATGTACTTTATAACTTCTATATGAGTGCAAAATTATTCATTCATATTCAACATCCATGTGATGAGCCAGCCATTTTGCATTCGTAAAAATTGAAAGTGCACACACATCCATATGCAGTATGAGAGTGTTTTTGAGCCGATCTAGTGCCTAATGTTTGTATATGCATCCACGAGCAACCACTTGCAACCATCAAACATAACATGTCTCAAACACATGTTTACACCCTTTAGTTTCTACCTAAAAGTCGAAGACTCGATCGATAGGATACGGTCAAGTGATAGAAGCAAGTACAAATAAAACAAAAACTTTGTTCCCATTAGGCAATGTCAAAACTGGAAATCTATCTCACGCTTCAAGGTAAGCCCCTAACCTTGTCAAGAACATCTGGACACTTACAAACTACAGGTGCAGATCGCAGATTATCAAATGATTCTAGGAAACTAAGCATGATAGACCCTTTTTGGGTTACAAGAAATCCCTCCCTAGAACCAAACCTTATCCCACAAAACCCAGAATGTGTGCGTCACAGTCAACTCAATGCCTAACACAGATACCCTCAAACCCCAACATATCACAAACAGATGAGTTGTAACCCCTATGGGGTTTGAGACTATAATGGGATCAGAAACAAAGACCAGTATTAAGGTGCAGAGACCCAACTATAGAATCAAAAATAAAAGAATGAGAATTGCCAGAATCAAAAGTGTTCTAATTGGGTAATCAGATAGGGAAAATCAAACCTTCTACAGAAACTTTCCTACCTATGTTCGGTCTATTGGCTTCAATAGCATTCACCTGCCCTCCAGATTATCCTGCCCTTTGGCCTTGTCCTTGTTTCCTCGGGATGTCCTTAGTAAAGTATCCCATTTCACCACAGTTGAAGCAAGCGCCCTTACATTTTCTACAATCCTTGTTCAGATGACTCAAACTCCCACAAGTAAAGCACTTTTTCTCCTTCTTATTCTCAGTCTTTTCATCCTTCTTTTGTGTTTCCTTCTTCGGCCACACTTTCTTGCTATGTGGTTCTTCGAGCTTCTCCTCTTTCTTCTCACCTTTGGCTTCCTCATGTAGCAATGCCATATTAACCAACCTTTCAAAAGTTGCGCCCATTGGGACATGAGACATAGCCAATCCATGTAGCGGCTCCTTCAATCCTCTAGCAAACCATAAAGCTTTCTTGTGTGGAATATTCACCAACTCCAACCCAAATCTCGCCAACTGGTTGAACTTGTTAACATATTCTTTAATAGACATGCTTCCCTATTTAAGTGCCAAAAACTTCTCCATTTGCAAACTCTGCTCGGCTTGCGAAAGAAACTTCAGCTTGAATCTTCGTCTGAAATCCCACCTAAGTCTCTACCGGACGTTCAATATTAGTAACCTCCCACCAAAACAAGGCTTCGTCCTTCAGTTGCCAAACGACAAACTGAATCTTTCTTTTATCGTCAACTTCAAAGATATCAAACATATCCTCTGTTTCCTTGAGCCAATTCCGAGCTTCCACAAACGTCTCAGTTCCATTAAAGGTTTTTCGGCCCATAGCACGGAAATCCTTACATATCTTTGAAAAAGCATCTATACGCGGAGGAGGAGGAGAAGCAGCAGCAGCTGGGGGAGGAGGAATGTCTGTTGGGCCTGCGGTAGTAGCCCTAGCCTCCAAACACCTTCTGAACCAGTTTGGTATCTGTATGCCCTCGGGTGTAACGGGTTCCCCAGGCATGCTGAAAGGAAAAAGGAAGAGATTCAAAACAGAGAATCGAAAGATAGATATATGGCTCTTTGGGGATTATGTTTTTCATAATAAACTTTTCTCTTGAAAATACCCTCTTTAAAATATGTTTTTGAAGATACTTCTTTCTAAAAATGCTTTTTGAAAACGGTTTTCAAAATCTTTTATCTGTTCTGGTAACCTTCAGCTCTGATACCAAGTGTGCCACCCCACGTCCGTTAATGTCACTCGCAAAGGGAATGCATTAAGTTTCGTGGAGCATTATAAGTAAATAGAACAGAATATTACAAGACAGATACATAAAGTAGTACTTGAAAATTTTATAACTTTATTGCAGCGGAAATAGAAATAAGTTTGGTAACAACTTCAAACACCAAAACCAAGTACATAATATCAGTCTTGTACAAAAGCCATTAGATTACATAATTTTTAAAACCATAACCCCACTCCAAAATACCATATGTAAGAGAAACAAAGCTAAGCATTACTTTCAACACTTCCAAGCACTTTAAGTAGAAAGAAATCCGAATCAAGCTTCTACGTTCCCACCCTGATAACCTGAGGGAGGAGGGAAGGAAGAAAAGAGGCAAAACAAAAAGGGTCAGACATAAAGTCTGGCAAGTCCAGTGACTTTTAGCATAAAAACATATAATAGTATCATGACATGTAAATAAAACTAGATGAGAGATAATAATAACAGGAGTAGCAGGTATACATACGTTAAACAGAGGAAATGAATGATACAGACCAAGTTATGCTTCTTACTTACTTTTCACTACTCTGCACTAATACTAGTATAACAGGATTAGGTATTACACTAATGTCTAAGCTGAAACAGCAATGGAAATAGAATGATCTCTACAGGAACAGAATGCTAGCAATGGGCCCTTACCACCCCAATAGAGATAAACGGTACAGAAACAGAAGCAGAAACGGAATCAGAGACAGAAATAGAATAGTCCCTACGGAAACAGAATGTTAGAATTAGGTGTACACTAGCGACGGGCCTTTACCACCCCAACAGACGGACCACACAGAAACAGACAGGTGTTACCACCCCAACAAAAACAGACGGTACCCCAACAGAAACAAACAGTACTAGATGTACCCTAAATCCTACCCTAAGCAATTGGCTCCCTAGTACATAAATACCCTGTGTCGGCCCCATAGAATGGTGTATCACTCTCTAAAGTGGCAACCTACATAAAGACATAGACATATTTACTGATGTCACAGCGTCTTAACTTCCCAGAGCGGACCGGATCCATGCACGCACATGACCCGGTTGTAATGCGCCATCAATACCCCTAGCCATTATTAGAATATACCTCTTTAACCAATTCAGTAAGCGTGCGCTGACCCTTACCTAGTGTTGGGTCGTCGTTTGATACCAGAAAGGGTTACTGACTGATATGGGTCCCATACAACAGATGACACAAGCAAATACCCCTCCTAACCTTGTGTCCCCAGACTAACAGAGCAAATTTACATATTTACAGGTTTACAAATTAAAATAGTAGATTTATGAATTAACATGTTCACGGATTAACATGTTCACAGAATAACGGATCAGATGTACAGATTAGCATATTTACAGATTAACAAGTTAGATTGTACACATTAGACATATACAATAGGTTAAGTTTTTTGGGTCTATATACATATAGTCCACCCCATCGGTTTATTTGGATTAACTTAACCCCTCCTACTTATTAAAGCAAGTTTACTTGACCATACTCAATTTGATAGGTTCATGTAACCCCTACAAATTCAAGTAGGTTAAGTATTCCAAGTTGAAAAATTATTATCATTTCTGGTTAATGCACCAGACCTCTTACATTAGATTCACCACCTGTGGATGTTGGATATGCCGGGCAGTTCCGGGCAGGCTTCTGCCACAAGTGTAATCTAACCTCGTTTCTGAGTACTATTTCATATGTATGCACTAGGCCCCTCACATTAGATTCACTACTTGTTGTTGCTGGATATGTCGGGCGGTTCCGAGCATACTTATACCACAAGTGCTATCTAACCTCGTGCCTAGGCTCGGTTCAGTTTTAGGCATATTCGTTCTTAAAAAAATATTCATGTTTATCGCAGGCTTTTCAATTACAGTATTCAGTTTAAAAAGATTTCAACAAATGAGTCAATTTAACAGATTAAACATCTCCGCAAGTTACAGCAGGTTACTTAAAGTTCCATTATCATGTTCTGCTCAATCTTAGATTAAGCCTACAGATTTACATACCCAAATTACGGTCCTAATTCACAATATAACATTCGCCCAAGTTTTAGTCAATTTTATACAACACGGATTGTGCCCCCAAAAACCCAGCCATGATTCATAATACAGGTTATACCAAATTATAATCTTTGATTACAACGTATGTCAATTACCCAAAATCCAAATTTAGGCGTGTTCATATTTAATAGTTATCCCTATTTTATTATAGGATCCCAAGTCATATATCATTATGCACTATAATCCCTTTCCTCCAAGTTATAAATCATCATATAGTATGCCCCCAAAATTAGGTCATGAATCACAACATGTATTATGCCCCCAAATCCCATAAATAAAAGTTATACCAAATTATACCCAAACCAATTTTCATGGTTATAAACAATTTATGCCAAGCCTCATTTTATTACACATTCCCAACTTTTCCCAATCATTTCATCGTTATTCATACGCAAATCTCAATGCAATATGTTAGGCTCGAAGTTAGTCTAATCTAAAAAAAAAGGAAAGAAGAGGAGGAGAGAATCAACATCAAAATTGGCATAAACACATAAATAGGCATGTGATGAACAGATTTGATGAACATAAATAGGCATAGTCTCAGATTCAGGTTTATTAACATGTCATGATTACAATTAAATTTCAGATTCAAAAGTAACATGAACTCACCGTGCTTGGCTTTAAAAGAAATAGGTGCTGCAGTTGAAGATCTATTCTCTTTTAATCCTAATCTGACTTGAAGAAGAAGAAGGACTTATTTCAATTTATATTCAACCAACATGGAGACGCCATGAATTCGTGCGGAGAAAACAATAGGTCTAGGGTCCTTTATATGGCATAGGAGTCAAGAACCAGGTCACGAATCAGTCCAGAACCAGAAAAACGAATCTGCCCAGATCTGGCCAGAGGGGGGGGGGGGTCGAAACCCCTATAGGGGGTCGACACCCCCTAAGAGGGTCGACACCCATGTCAACACCCCCGAAGGGGGTCGACACCTTTGAGCGGGAAATTTCCCACTCACTCAGTTTTGGCCATATTTGATTTTTGAACCTGTTTTGTTAATTAATTATTATTTAATTCTGTTTAATCCTTAAATCTTCTGAGCTTCATAACTTACTCAAACAACATGCAAACTCAAACTCTTTCCCAAGCAGAATTTCAAGACGATCGCAATGGCGCATCCCGTTTCCCTTAATTCTTATTTTAAAAATTAATTATCCTTTAATTTGTTATTTTAATATTCTCAGAAAATATGGGGTGTTACATTATGCTTCCCAAATACTTTTCTCAACACCAATACTAGTACTTCTAGTGGCAGGTTTTACCCCCCAACGATAATAACAGGCAGTCCAACAGAAATAATAGGTGTTACCCCACATGATAATAATGGGCTCCTAAACAGGCAGAAGTAGATGTACCCTGATTACTACCCCATTAGATCGGTTCCCTATCCAGTAGATACCCTGTGCTGGCCCCACAGTAGGATGTATCGTTTCCTAAAGTAGCAACCCCTTTTTCCGATAAGCACAACCATATCTATCGATGTCACAGCATCCTACGTTCCTGATCAGTCCGGACCCATACACGCACATGACTCCATTGGAATGCACTATCAACACCTCCACCCATATGAACCTCTTATAATCAGCTCAGTAACCGTGCCCCGGACCGCTACCTAGTTCGGGGTCCCCATATGGATACCAGTGTGGGTTACTGACTGATACGGTTCCCATACAATAGATGATACAAGCCACCCCCTAGGCTTGCATCCCCACTACTAGGATTTTGACAGGTTATGCTTAACATATTAACTAGCCCGCATTACCCAACATATAGAACAGGTTAAGTTTGTCAGGTTTGTATAACCCTCCCCCTCCCCCCCACAGATTTAAACAGATTTACAAAACCACCCATTGATTCAAATGAGTTTACTTAACCCTTACACAATTTGACAGGTTCATGTAACCCTCATAGATTTAAATAGGCTAAGTATTACATGTTAATAGGTTATTATCATTTCCCGTTCATGCATGTTAATGCACCAGACATCTCACATTAAGTCGACCACTTGTGGATGATGGATATGCCGGGGGGTTTCTGGGCAGACTTCTATCACAAGTTGGACTTAACCTCGTGTCTAAGCACTGTTATGTGTACATTTACGCATTAGACCACTCACATTAAATTAACCACTTGTGGATGCTTGATTTATCGGGCAGTTCCGGGAAGACTTTTACCACAAGTGTAATCTAACCTCTTATCTAAGTCCGGTTATAGTTTCTGTTTCCTGTAAATTTAGGCAAATTCATTCTTAAACAATTATTCATGTTCATCAAAGCCTATGCCCCCAAATCGTAGTCTGATTCACGATACAGGTTATCCCCCAATTTATCTTTTCCAACCGTTCCCAATTTTGTCCGTTTGCATATTTCAGCGATAGGCCTAGGCTCGAAGGTAGACTAGGCTATAAAAATAAAAAGGGAAAGAGGGAGAGAAGAGAACAGAAATAGACATAATAACAAAACACGCATATGATAACAGAATTGGGCATAATAACAGAATAGGCATATGATGAGAGAACTGGGGATAATAATAGAATATGCATATGATGGCAGAATTGGGCACAATAACAGAACATGCATATAATGACAGAATTGGGCATAATAATAGAATAAGCATATGAGAACTGAATGGTAGATCAGGTGTACAAGTAATGGCAGATCGGTTTAATTTTAATTCAGGTTATTAACAGGCATAGGTTTAGATCCAAACTTATAAACATGTTGGATTACTTATTAAATGTTTGTATCTAAAAGCAACATAAACTCATAGGGACTGGATTTAAATAACTGAGAAAAGAGTGTTGATGTTGTAGTAGAGATTCTTGTATACGTATAAGTCATTGTTGCAAAAGAATAGGCTAATTCAATCTGAGCTGGGGCATCATCTCGTTGTCTCCATTGTTTTGGGTGAATACAACAATAGAAATGAGGTCCTATATATAGCCTTAAGCCAATGAATCAGGTCAAGAAACATGTCCAGGTTCATAGAATGGATGTGCTCTAGATCTATTTAGGGTCGACCCTAGGGCCGACACCCTTAAGTGTGGGTCGACCCCAAACGGATCAATTTCCCGCGTCTTCCTGCTCTTTGATTTTTTTGATTTTATGACTGGTTTTGTATATATTTATTTTACTTATATGTATACAAACTTCAAAGCTTAATAACTTCTTCATACGATGTTCGTTTTACGTAAACTCAGAGTCTATCTTAAGCAGAATTCTGAGACGAATGCAATGGTGCAATCTATTTCCTAATATTTAATTAGGTATTCTTTAGTTTATCATTATAGTGTTCTTTAAAATTATGGGGTGTTATTTTCTCCCTTAATTAAAGGATTTCGTCCCCGAAATCTCCAAGTTAAGAAGAATGTATATCCTAACATCCATCATCCATCTACTCATCCACCAATCATAGCCATCCATTGTACTTAAAATATTTCTAATGCTTATATGAACATATGCAAAGGTATGTGTATATGTTTCTATTCTAATGCGCGAAATCAGGCGGTCTACTGATTCAGTCGACCTCCTTAATGAAATGTATTTCAGTGCCATGAATCCAACATGTGTGCAAATAGTCCTAGTATATCATGTAAATGCAATATGTGTGCACAATCATCCATCCAAATGCAATATTCATGATGATACACCCATTTCCATCCATAAAGAAAAATATGTACATGCATCCATATCCAATATGAAAGTGGTTGAGCCTATTTAGTGCCTATTGTGTGTGTATATATGCATCCATGAGCAACCACTAGCAAACACTTGTACCCACTTGTATCCATCAACCATAACATGTCTCAACTGCAAGTTTACATCCATTGATTTCCTACTTAAAGGTCGAAGATTTGATCGATAGGATATACTTAATGACAGAAACAAGTACGAATAAAAGCTTTTTAGAAAAAGAAGTTAAGAACATGCCCTTGAAAAGAAGCGGATACGAAGAGCAAATCTTGTCTTCATTCTCCCAAGTTGCGTCCTTGGGGTCTTCTCCCTATTGAACTTTCATCAACTTGACTTCTTGGTTGCGTAGCTTCTTAACCTACGATCCAAGAATACGGGTAGGAACTCGTCTAACAACCGCCTCCTGTTCCACCTTTACTTCCTCAAGCATACTCGGCTCAACTACCACTGCTGTATTGTGCAGACATTTCCGCAAATGAGAAACGTGGAAAACATCATGAACACCCGCTAATCTCTTTGGTAACTTCACCCTATAAGCCATTTGTCCAATCTTTTCTATTATGGGAAATGGCCCTATAAACCTTGGTGCCAATTTCCCTACAGATCCAAAGCGGATCGCATTCCTCAAAGGTGATACCTTGATGAAAACCATATCTCCCACTTCAAACTCAATATCAGTCCTCCTCTTATCTGCGTAGGACTTTTTCCTATCCTAAGTTGTCTTCATGCGTCTGCAGTATGATCAATTTTATCTGAAATTTCTCTAATCATCTCAGGTCCAAGTAGAAGCCTATCTGTAGACTCCCACCAACAAGTTGGGGATCTACAAGGTCGTTCATGCAATGCCTCGAAGGGTACCACACCAATATTAGCCTGATAACTGTTGTTGTCAGCGAACTCTACCAAAGGAAGATGCTCTTACCAAGTCCCTCTGAAGTCTAGGATACACAGTCTTGAAATTTCCTTAAGAACTCTATTCACCCTTTCTGTCTGCCCGTTGGTCTGAGGGTGCTAAGCGATGCTCAAACACAACTGTGTACCTAATGCCTCCTACAAGCTCCTCCAAAACTCACTTATGAATATGAGGTCATGATCACTCACTATACTGGAAGGTACTCGATGTAAAAGAACAATCTCCCGAAGTTAAACTACTGCCAACCATGCTGGCGTTTTCTTACTCTTAACAGGAATGAAATAAGCGCTCTTAGTAAGTCTGTCAACTATAACACAAATATTGGTGTTTCCTTTCCTCGATCTAGGCAAAGTATCAATGAAATCAATAGAGGCGCTCTCCCACTTCCACTGTGGGGCCTCCAAAGGATGAAATAAACCACCGGGTCTTCTTTGCTCTGCTTTAACTTGCTGGCAAATCAAACATCGGGAAACAAACTCTACTACGTCTTTCTTCATCCCAGCCCAAAAGGAAACCCTCTTCATATATCTATACATCTTATCACCGCCTGGATGGATAGTCATCCTAGAATGATGGGCTTCTTCAAACTCCCAATTAGGGGAACACAAATCCTTCCATCTCTTTACAACCACCCTCTATCATCCATGGAATATCGACTAAGGTGACCATAAGTATCCCCTCTACTGAACCTATCCAAGATGTTTGCTATTTGTGGCTCCGCTCGCTGCGAAGTTCCTATCTAATCCATAAGAGTTGGTCGCACCTCTAAGGATGCCAACAAACCAAGATTAAGATCCGTAGATGGCCTAAAAACAAATGTTGATACATACTCCAAGCTCCGCCTCACTACGAATAGTGGACTCAAAGTCATCCTCTGCCTACTCAACTCGTCCATCACCACATTACCCTTGCCAAGGTTATAAGAAATCTCAAAATCATAGGATGCTAAGAACTCCATCCATCTTTGTTGCCTCAAATTGAGATCCTTTTAGGAGAACAAACACTTGAGAGATTTATGATCGATATTATATACTCCCTAAAAATTGTACACACATCAATGGGCCAAACTCAAGAAAAGATCGTGGGTTGCTTAGCTACTATTTCGTAATGGGACGATCGGTCCATTAAGCAAAGTGGTTGGTCGGTCATTCCCATAGCACGAAGGGTCATCCCATATTTAAAAGGCCTGGTTTGTCGTCCTGAAAGCAGCGGCCTGATCGGTCATCTTCAAAACTCCTTGGTTCAATCAACTTTCAAAACAACTGATAGGTCTAGAGTACAAAGCACTGGTCGGTCGGTCCTGAAGCAACACATTTTGGTCGGTAGTCATCATATCGATCAGTTAGGAAGGCACAAGGCTGATAAGTTATGTTATGAAGTCTAGGACCAGTCAGTTTCGTAAGAAAGAGAAAAAATACTGATCAGTCAGTTCAGATTTAGACCGATCAGTCCTATCGACAGCTGTATACAGCTGGCCGATGGCATTTTCCGCAAATAAATTTTAGGTCGATCGGTGGCCTGTGCACTATATTTTAGCTCCTCCTCACTCCTATAAATAGGGGATGAACTCCACATTAATGCGGATCGATTCCTAAGATCCCGAAGGGCTGTCCAACTATACTCTCCATCATTTTAAGTGATTCTACCTTAGCCAGTCATCTCTAAACAAAGTTCAAACACCAAATCATCCATGGAATTCATTCAAATCACTCAAGTGTCCAAGCATTGAAGATAATCATCCTTAACCTTGCATTTAGAGGGATCAAGCTATTCTTTTAGGAGATTTGAGCAAATCTATTGTAAAAGAGAGAGAATGTATACATATATGAGAGCCATGTACTTTGTAATTTGCATGATGATAATCAAATTTTCCTCTATAGTGGACGTAGGCTTCTTTTAGAGATGAACCACTCTAAAACCGTGTGCACTTTGTCTTTCCCTGTTATTCTCATTCTTAACTTTGTAATTGTTCATACTTTAAAGTGTTGATTGCATTATTGGGGTGTTGATATCAATATTGATATCAACATTTTTGGCGACTACAGTGGGGCTTGATCCCACGACCACAAGGTTAAGAGCCTTGGTGGGGGTTTGCTAAAGTGTTGCATGAAGGCTTGCTTGCTACAATAAGATATCAAAGCCTAAAGAGTGGGCCAATTGAAGAATTTTCTTCAAAGTTCAAAAAATTGTCAGAAATCATGGTTGCTTCGAAGAAAATCAACAAGTCTGTTAGAGCTACTGCAATTGTTGAAAATGCTGATAACGATATAGTTACACTACAGACTTTGAACCGAGTGGTTGGAGAATCTTTGAGACCAGTTGTAGCTCGAGAGGAATTGAACTTGGTAGCAACTGGCTTGAATGAAATAATGGATGCCACAACCAAGTTGATGATGGGAAAACTTGATCCTTTACTTAATGCTCAAGAAAATTCCCCACCTCCAAAGGTTGTGGTTAATGTTGATGAAAAAGAGGACTCTTCTGCCTCGGACCCTAGTCGTTCCTACTTTGAAGTGGAAGACAAGGGGGAGGCCAGCATTGAGGACTCCAACGTCAAAGTGTCACAGCATGTCGAGAAGCGTACTACTCGGAGCACTATTAATACCACCAAAAGGGAACCTCCCAAGGAAGGTCCAGGGTACCGGGACTCGAACTATGATCATTTCGGTAAAAGGACTGGCGCCTGCTCCGTGGAATGAACTGGTGATGAGAAGTATATCTCGGTCATGGTCGAACGAATAATGAAAGAGAACATGGCTCGTGAAGATGATGAGAGGGAATGGGAGTTTTCGCCAAGCAAAAATTGTTCACAGAAAGAATACGTAAAGCGAAATTCTCTATGAAATTCACACCTCCAACGATAGCAGCCTATGGGGGGGACTGGAGATCCGAACATCTTCCTGTTAAAGTACGATCAACACCTGAAAGGAGCGAGGACCACCGACGAGATAAAATTCTTGTACTTCCCCGTGTCTTGGAAGGTGTAGCTTCATTATGATTCACCAGAATACCGCTAAAGTGTGTGGATCAATCTGCTAATTTGGCGAAAAGGTTCCAAGACCAATCCTGACTCCTAACTACTAAAGTAAGTGATGTGATGTCACTTAGCAAAACGGAGAAGAATCTTGGGGAAACAGTCAAGGATTTTTCTTACAAGGTTCCATGCTGCGGCAGCCACGGTTATAGATCTTGGTATGTAATGGCAGCATTGAAGGGTGTTATCGATAAGAAGTCAGAGTTTGGGAGGTGGCTCAAGATGAAGAAACCCAAAACTCTGAATAAATTCTATAAGAAAGCTGAAGAGTACATGAGGGTGGAGGATGATCCTCCTCTTGTTCGAAATATTGCGTAAAGTAGTGATACAGGTGAAAGGAAAAGAAGTGAGGTCCAAGCTAAGCCAAAGAATAAATCCGGGCAAAAAAGGGGGAACCAAGGGAAGGATAACAAATCTTATAAGAAGATGTGGTTCTTCAAGCAATTCAGAGTTAACCCCTCTAACTGAAACCCCGGAGAAGATTTACGTCGCTACAAAGGACTCAGGCATTTTTCCTGAGTTAAAGCCACAGAAGATTACAAAGCAGCAAGCAAATTTTGGTAAATTTTGTCGCTTTCATAATCAATCGAGGCACAATACCTACGAATGCCGACACTTGAAGAGTTTGATTGAAGAGCTCATCAGAAAGAACCATCTTCAACAATATGTGAGGAATCCTCAAAATGCTCCAGTTGCCCAGTGTAGAGTAATACTACAACTCTACCTGGATCTCGTGGAAAAGCTCAAGCTCCTGCTGACTCGAGGCTGATAATCAACACGATTTCTGAAGGACCCTTCCCAGCCGGAAGAAGCTAGGGGGACATGGAGAAATACGCTAACGAGCCAAAAGATGATTCAGAAGAAGAGAGTTACCTGATCTTGAGCAACACGCTTCCAATGAAGATGCCTAAAACTTTAGCTGAAGATGTGGTGTTCAAATATAGAGAATCTGATGGAATACTTACAACTACTATTGACCCCATGGTGGTCATAGTCGATCTTGGCCCTGCAATTGTGAGAAGAGTCCTAGTTGACAGAAGAGCCTCCGTTAACTTTCTTTTCATAAATGCCTTTTAGAAAATGGGGCTCTCTATGATGGGTGTGTAGGCATGTTAGAATAAGATTCACGGATTTATTGGACAACCCACACAGCCCATCGGCATAATCGAATTGCTCATAGAGTTGGCAGATAGAGAACACAAAGTATACATGATGCAAACTTTTTTCTTAGTGGACGATCTCTCCTCTTACAATGCATTTCTTGGGAGGCCAACTCTGATAGGCTTCAAAGTTGCACTAGCTCCATGGTGCTTGACTATGAAGTTTCCAACTGATAATGGAGTTGGTGTAACTAAAGGTGACCAGGCCTCCGCAAGGGATTACTATATAATAGAGTTGTGTGAAGCTAGGAATAAAGACATGGGAAAGAATGCGGAAGTTCTACTCTGCGTTTTTTACCTCCCCTTATAGCAATTACAGTAGGGTCATTGTACTGGAAAACACAGTGGAGCGAGGAAAGAAATGGATCCCATAAAAGCCAGTACAAGGGACGGAAAAGCGACTCCGATTAAGATCATAATTCTTGTTGCTATAAATCTGAAAGATCCAAACTGTGTGTTGAATATAGGGTCTCAATTGAGCCCATAGTTGAAGAGTCAGTTGATTGCCTATCAAAAAGCTAACTTGGATGTGTTCGCACGGAGCCATTCTGAAATATGTGGCATTTCCCCGGATGTTGTAGTTCCTAAGATCAATATTGATCCATGTATTCCACCCGTCAAGTAGAAAAAGAGAACCCAAGGGCCAAAAAGATCAAGAGCTCTAAAGGAAGAAGTCGACAAATTGATGGAAAATGGCTTTATCAGAGAATCTACTTATCTGAACTGGGTCTCCAACCCTGTGCTCGTAAATAAACCGAATGGAAAATGGTGAGTTTGCATAGACTACTCGGATCTTAATAAAGCCTGTTCGAAGGATAACTTCTCTGCTTCCAGGATAGATCAGCTAGTGGAATCTACAGCTGGGCATGATTTGCTATCTTTTATGGATGTGTATTCAGGCTACAACCAGATCATGGTGTATGAACCAGACCAAGAAGACACAAGCTTTATCACCGATCTTGGCCTATACTGCTACAAAGTGATGCCAGTGGCTTGTGAACGCTATGTTTAAAACGCAAATCGGCAGGACAATGGAGGTCTATATCGATGATATGTTGGTAAAGTCAAAGAGGGTTGTTGATCATTAGAGAATCTAGCCCAAATGTTTGATATTCTATGCCGATATGGTATGAAGTTGAACCCTTTAAAGTGTTCTTTCGGAGTCACTTCAGGTAAATTCTTGGGGTTCATGGTCAATCCAGGGTCATAGAGGCAAAACCAACTCATATATCAGCCTTGAGAGAAATGTGCGCTCTAAGGACTAAGAGGGAACTCCAATGGTTAAATGGAAAAATTGCAACTTTGAACTGCTTCATATCAAGGGCAATAGACAGGTGCCTTCCTTTCTTCAATTCCCTCAGGAATGGGAAGAAAGATATCCAGTGGACTCCAGAATGCCAGAAAGCTTTTGAGGAGCTGATCCAGCACATGGCAACACTCCAATTCTTTCCAAGACCAGTGATGGGGAAGACTTATTCTTATACCTGGCAGTGTCCGCTCATGCTTTGAGTGTGTTGATACCGAAAATTGGTATAACAACCAAAATATAATTTCTAAACACGTTACCTAATCGGAGGCGAGATGCTTAGAAAGCACGTCACCTTTTCAGAGGCGTGGCGTTAGAAAACCATTAGAGTTGTGTGAGGCCATATCTAACATTCAAAAGCATCAAAATACCAAAATAAAGAAAGAAGACAAGAATTTTATAGTCGTTCGACTCTTATTCGAGCCTACGTCCACTTTGAAGATTGGATTTCATTAGTAGCCACAAGATTACAATATTTGCTCCATTATGCATTCATACAAGCTTCTTTGACATGCATTTATCTTTACAACCGATCGAAAGAATGTATGAAAGTTTGACGTATTTTATGCCAATCCCTCCATGAAAGCCATGGATAAAAGCTCCTTAGATGATCAAGAAGAAATGAAGTAGTGTGAAGAGTGCTTATGCTTGTTCCTCCATGAAAGCTATGCTCCACATGCTCCAATGCTCCATAGATTTGTGATCGATGATAGAGAAGAGATGTAGAAATGCTTGGAGAAATCCCGAAAGCAATTAGACAGCACCTCCTCGTTGTTCCAGAAAAAGTCCCCCAAAATGATGGAGGTAGGGTCCTATTTATAGGCGGAGAAATGGCTGAAATCTTGTATGCAGGGGTCTGGTCGGTTTTTTCGGTATTTACGAAAATGCCACTGCCAATTGTCACCAGTTGTTTCCAGCTGTCACGCCATCACAGGTCGTTTCTAGCGCTTTGGCCGACCAGGAGCTTCCGCCAGAAGAAAGGACGACCAGGAGGCTAGAATGCGGAGTGGACCGACCAATGAATACCCTCCAGAATTGTGCGACCAGGATTGAGAACACATCAGAATTGGTTCCCTCAAACATGGGTTCGGTCTCCAGAGAAGGACGATCAGCTGCCCTTTGTATTTGGAGCGATCAGGGACTAGCGGGCGACCAAGTTTGGAACAACCGGCTTTCTTTAGCTTTTGGGACGATCGGGTCAGCGCATAAAAGAGAGTGACCAGGAGTCTCTACCCTCAGGAACAATCAGAATCCTTAGGACGATCAAGGTTCTTCTACTCTTTGGAGCGACCAGATTTCTTTGGCTTCTGGGGCGACCAGCTTTAGGACGACCATGAATCTTGCACTACGACCGCTCCCTTTTAATAACGACAGGACCGATCCCTTCTTCAAAACGATTAAAACCAACCCATATTCACTTGGATCGATCAGATGGATAACATTTTGTCCCTCGAAGTTTCATAGTTTTTATGAAAAATGTGGGCTTTGAAATATTAGTGGATCGATTCGCTTCCATTACGGGTCGGTCTTGGATGCAGTTTTCATGGGCCGGTTCTAGAATTAGCTTGGGGGGTTGGTCTTTTCTCCAGTTTTGGAACGCACGAAAAAGCCAAATTCTGGAAGACGAAGAGACAATTCCTAAAAATCCGGAGAGACCAAATTAAACCTATATAATTAATTCATCCCGTCATTTCCTTCTCCATTCCTTTTTGGTCAAAATCTTCATCAATTGTGGCTTTCCATTCTTTAAAAAACAAATTGCTCGATCTTTAGCTTATTTCCTTGCCGATTCAAGCTGCTGCCAACCCGAACTATTCTTCCAAATCCCAGGTACGTTGCTTGCATTCCAACGTTGACTTTGAGTTTGGAGTAGAGTGAGTTTGAGGAAGAAGCCACAATAATTCTTTGTAAACCTTCGTTGTTGACATCGTTAACCATTTGAGTGCGGTCTTAACCGAGTCACCCTAATGGAATAGGGGAGTGATGCTTTCAAAATGAGCAATTTCTATGTCATTTTTGCAGCGGTCATGACTTGTTTGTGCAAATGCTTGACTAACTGATGTGTATGAAATCTTTTTGTGATGCATGCTTTGGTTTCCCTTCTAGAATCATCTCTTTGTATTATTATTTTTGATGTTTTTACTGTGCATTTACAACGAAAATTCAATTTTCCTTTCCTTTGCGCGACCAGACTGGTCGTTTTTAGAACAGTGGTATGGTCGGTTTTTAGATGAGCCGATCCTCCTTTGACCTACCAAAACAGGTTGTTTTTAGTTTTACCCGATATGAACGATCCAGATGGATTTGTATCTTGACCGACCAGGGTATGATTGTTTTCAGACTAATCATAAAACGACCAGCTTTGGGATGTTTTTACCGATCCAGAAGAGGCTAATTTTACGAGATTAGGTTTTGACTGGCTGGGAACGACCAGGTACTCTTTCAGTCTTGAGCGACCGGGGCTCGACTGGCTTGAAGCGACCAGGTGCTCTATCAGCTTAGAGCGACCGGAGCTTGACTGGCTTGGAGTGATCAGACGCTTTTCCAGTTTTTGACTTTTAAAGCGATCAGCCTTAGATAACTTTCAGGCCGACCATTCTTGTTTGACCGATCATGACCGATCAATTTAGTTCACAACAGTTGCTTGAATTTGATTGTTGACCAAAAAATTTGTGAAATTTCTGTGCAGGATGACAGGTAAGCATAGTATGCCAGAAAACCCCCAGCAGGAGGATAGTGGTTCTAAAAGACAGCGCAGAGCTGGTAAATCTCCTGCGCCTGAAGCTTGCTCTGCAACTAGTGATCCTGCTGTGAGAACCCCTTCCCTAAATGAACTTCGAATTATCATAAATAGACCCCAATATTGTGTCTTGCCATGTCACCCCGAGCTTGCTGATCGGTTCAAAGGATACTGCTTGGATGGGGTGTTCATTAATCCTGATATACACCCGTCCGACTATAGAGTGCTTGCTGATGACGTGAACTCTATCCAACTTGATGGGCTGACTCAGCTTGACAAAGTGAAAGATTGGCTTGAAAGACATTTTGACATGCTTAGCAATTACTTGGCTAAAGACTTGACAGGATGGCATGACCTTGTCAACAATCTTTCGGGGCTGAATCGTGAGCATCTCAAGCGTATAGCTCTTTTGGAGGAAGATAAGGCCCTCCTCATTCGAGCTCTCAAGTCTAGGGATAAGACGATTGTCGAACTTTTGGGCCAGGAAGGCGAGGTCCTTCCCCATTCCCCTTGTGATGGGGAGAAATCTCTTGGTAAGAATGCTTGACTTGGGGGTTTCAGATCCAGTGTTTGTAGATATTGTATGACTGGATGTATTAAGCGAGTGCCAGTCCTCGCTTCATGACCCTTTTTACCACCTACTTTTGGTTGTGTACGCGACACTGTTAGTTTTATTTTGGTACGTGTATGTGACGATGTTCTGCGTTTTGGTGCTTATAACCTCGTTATTGCTTTCTTCTGCGCATTCTGGTTTGTATACCACATTTGCACATTTCACTTTACACACATGGCTTGTTTGCAGTGATCCTTTGGCATGTAAAGAATCAAGTAGTCACTTTTGCTATATGTCCCCGTACCAATGGGATATTTCAACTTTAATATATTGAAAATAGATTTGAGATTTGGATGTTTTTAAGTTGTAGTCAGAATTTAGGAAGCGTCTGTCATTGCATTGTGACATTTGGAGCTTTTTCATTCTTCATACGTCCTTCGCATGTGTTATCCATAATCTCTTATCCTTTGCGTCCTAATGCGTTGGGTATTCAAGAAATGTTTGAATGCCTCTTAAAGGTTTTCCTTGTCAAAGACTCAGTAATATCGTAGTTAGGTTTTATCTGACTTTGATTTATTGACTGAGCACCCCTGGAGAAGACTCAGTTTATTATTCGACTGAGAATCCTCGGAGAGGGTTTGGGTTAAGAAACTCGGTTATAACGCGATCAGATTTTGTCTGACTTTGGGTTATTTGACCGAGCACCCCTGGAGAAGACTCAGTTTATTATTCGACTGAGAATCCTCGGAGAGGTTTTGGGTTAAGAAACTCGGTTATAACGCGATCAAATTTTGTCTGACTTTGGGTTATTTGACCGAGCACCCCTGGAGAAGACTCAGTTTATTATTCGACTGCGAATCCTCGGAGAGGGTTTGGGTTAAGAAACTCGGTTATAACGCGATCAGATTTTGTCTGACTTTGGGTTATTTGACCGAGCACCCCTGGAGAAGACTCAGTTTATTATTCGACTGAGAATCCTCGGAGAGGGTTTAGGTTAAGAAACTCGGTTATAACGCGATCAGATTTTGTCTGACTTTGGGTTATTTGACCGAGCACCCCTGGAGAAGACTCAGTTTATTATTCGACTGAGAATCCTCGGAGAGGGTTTGGGTTAAGAAACTCGGTTATAACGCGATCAGATTTTGTCTGACTTTGGGCTATTTGACCGAGCACCCCTGGAGAAGACTCAGTTTATTATTCGACTGAGAATCCTCGGAGAGGGTTTGGGTTAAGAAACTCGGTTATAACGCGATCAGATTTTGTCTGACTTTGGGTTATTTGTCCGAGCACCCCTGGAGAAGACTCAGTTTATTATTCGACTGAGAATCCTCGGAGAGGATTTGGGTTAAAATTGCGCCTGCTTTTGGACCATATTTCTTCAGTAAAGATATGGCGAGTTTCATGCCGGAAAATAAGATGACGGAGGTATTGTGTCCTATAACCATAGCTATGCATCTTTTGGATATATGATCAAAGGCATGCGAATATGAAGCTTTGACAGAGTCAGAAGTGTTGCTGGATTTATATTCATGTAATTTCATACAAAGTATTTACTATATTCATAGAAAAATACAAAAGTACATGAGTTAGAAAATCATTTGAAATAGCGACGAAGGTGATCACTATTCCAGGCCCTTGGGAGTTCTACTCCATCTGTAGTTTTGAGCTTAAAGGTACCGTCGAGGAGCTTTTGGTCGATGACGAATGGACCTTCCCAATTGGGGCCAAAGACTCCTGTTGCGGTCATGATTTTCTTTAACACCAGGTCTCCCACTTCAAATGTTCTATGCCTGACCTTTTGATTGAAGTGTCGAGCAATTCTTCTCTGATGGGCGACCATTCTAAGTTCTGATTCGGTCCTTTTCTCCTCGAGTAAATCAAGAGCCTCAAGTTGCAGCTTTTCATTCTCTTCTTGGTTAAAATGAATTCTGCGGTGAGTTGGAACCTCTAACTCCACAGGTATCATTGCTTCTGAACCGTATGCCAAGGAGAACGGAGTATGCCCAGTTGCAGTTTTATGAGTCGTACGATAAGCCCATAGGGCAAGTGGCAATTCTTCAATCCAGTTGCCCTTAGCTTTCTCGAGACGCTTTTTAATGGTGGATTTCAGGATTTTGTTGACTTCCTCAACTTGCCCGTTGGCCTGCGGGTGGGCAACTGCTGCAAAGCTTTTCTGAATATGATATTTGTTGCAGAAATCCTTGAATTCATCACTTTCGAATTGTGTGCCATTGTCGGTGATAATTTTCTGCGGAACCCCAAACCTGCATATGATATTTTTCAACACAAAGCTGATTACCTTCTTCGATGTGATAGTTGCCAATGGTTCATCTTCAGCCCATTTGGTAAAGTAATCCACGGCCACTATAGCATATTTGAAGCTCGATTTTGCGGTAGGTAGTGCTCCAATCAAGTCTATGCCCCAGACAGCGAATGGCCAAGGACTCAACATCTGTGTCAACTCAGTTGACGGAGCTCTTGGAATTTTTGCAAATTTCTGGCATCAGTCGCATTTCTTAGTGAATGTCATTGAGTCGAAGTTCACATCGGGCCAAAAATAACCGTATCGAAGGACCTTTTTGGCAAGAGTCTGTCCACCAACATGACCTTCGCAATCTCCTTCATGTAGCTCCGCCAAAATCGCTTTAGATTCCTCCTTTTTCACACACCGTAGTAATGGCGTAGAATATCCTCTCCTGTATAAATGACCGTCTTGGACGAGATATAGGCGAGACTTTCGGAGCAGTTTTCTGCAATCCTTTGGTTTCTCAGGAAGTGTTCCGTGAAGTATATAGTTTTTTATAGGGGTCATCCATGAGTCGGGCTCGTTGGTTGCGTCCATAACCCAGTCTATATCGGATTCCTCAATGCTGGAACTAGATAATACTTCCACAGGAACTAGATCGAAGATTTGAGGATCTCCGGTGCTAGCCAGCTTTGATAAGGAATCTGCCTTCCAATTTTCTCTGCGGGGAATATGAGAGATAGAATAATATTCCAAGTTGTCGAGAAGTTCTTTGGCTTTAAACAAATATGTCGGAAGCCTTCCCATCTTAGTCTGAAATTCACCTTTGATTTGAGAAACCATTAGCTGTGAATCACTGAATATTAGTAGACTTTTCAAGCTTAGTTCTTTTGCAACCCGCAATCCTCCAAGTAATGCTTCATATTCGGCCTCGTTGTTGGTGATGGGAAATTCAAATCACAGAGCACAGCATACATATCGTCCTTCTGGGGTTTCGAATACTATCCCTGCCCCAGCACAATATTCATTCTTAGCGCCATCGACAAAAAGTTTCCACCTAACGGCCAATTCATTAGTTTCCTCCATTTCCTCTCCCCTGTCAGTGAATTCAGCGATAAAATCGGCCAGAGCTTGCCCATTTATTGCTTTTCTAGGATAATAAGTGATATCATATTGGCTGAGTTCAATATTCCATTTCAGGAGTCTCCCTGAAGTTTCTGGACGGAACAACACCTGTTTTAAGGGTTGGTCGGTAAGGACTTTAATAGAGTGGGATTGGAAATAGGGTCTGAGCTTTTGTGATGCGATGAGCAAGGCATATGCAAGCTTTTCTATCCTTGGATAATTCATCTTCGCCCCGGTAAACCTTTTGCTAATGTAGTATACTGGCCACTGCACTTTGTCTTCCTCCCTAACGAGTGCTGCGCTCAATGCATGGGATGACACTGCAAGGTACAAGAGCAAGCTTTCTCCATCCCTAGGCTTCGATAGCATCGGAGGGGATTCCACGTGCTTGATGAGATCTTCAAATGCTTGCTGGCATTCAGGAGTCCACTGGAAGCTTTTCTTTTCCTTTTTTAATGCATCAAATAGGGGAATGCACCTGTCCGTTGCCCTTGAGATGAAGCGGCTTAATGCTGCTACCTTGCCGTTTAAGCATTGGAGTTCTTTCTTAGTCCGTGGAGCTTGCATTTCCCGTAAAGCAATCACTTGTGCTGGGTTTGCTTCAATGCCCCGAGCATTTACCATAAAACCAAGAAACTTTCCTGATGCTACGCCGAACGAGCATTTAAGCGGATTGAGCTTCATGCCGTATCTCCTAAGGATTTGGAACATTTCATCAAGGTCCTCTATATGATTCTTTGCTTCTTTGGATTTTACCAGCATGTCATCAACATAAACCTCCATAGTCTTTCCAATTTGAGTTTTGAACATCGCGTTCACCAAGCGTTGGTAGGTGGCACCTGCATTTTTCAAACCAAACGGCATTACCTTGTAACAATATAAACCACGATCAGTTATGAAACTGGTACTATCCTGGTCTGGCTCGTGCATCATAATCTGATTGTATCCAGAATATGCATCCATGAAAGACAATAGTTCATGCCCCGCTGTTGCATCAACAAGTTGATCAATTCGAGGTAGGGGGAAACTATCTTTTGGGCAAGCCTTATTTAAGTCAGAATAATCAACACACACTCGCCATTTGCCATTTGATTTTTTCACAAGGACCGAATTGGACACCCAATTAGGATAGGTGGATTCTCGAATGAAATTATTCGTCAATAGCCTATCCACTTCATCTTTCAAAGCTTCAGACCTTTCCGGGCCCTGTATCCGTCTTTTCTGCTTCACCGGGCGCACGTTGGGGTCAATATTCAGCTTATGCACTATTACGTCTGGAGGTATCCCGCACATATCTGAGTGATTCCAAGCGAAGACATCCAAATTTGCTTTCAGAAAACTAAGCAATTCCTTTTGCAGCATAGGGTCCAATTGGGAGCCTATCTTTATTAGCTTATCTGTATCACTATCATGGATCTCTATGGAAATGGTAGCTTCAGCTGGTGCTACCTTTTCATCCCCTGCACTGATTTTTCGTGGGTCCATATCTTCCTGCATGTCGTTATATGTTCCAGCGCAGGGGATGGTCATTAATTGCTATAAAGGAGCTTCATGGATGCAGAGAGGAGTCTCCGCATCCTTCCGGATTTCGTATTTCCGAGCTTCAATCAGCCCTGCCATATAGCATTCTCTTGATTCCTGAGGATCCCCTTTGATAACTCCCACCCCATTTGCGGTCGGGAGCTTCATCATCAAGCACCAAGGAGCAAGAGCTATCCTGAAGTCGGCAAGTGCTGGCCTTCCCAAGAATGCATTGTACCCTGAAGGTGAGTCAATTATAACGAAAGATTGTATCATGGAGACTTGCCTCTCTCCCTCTCCTAGCTCTACAAGGAGATCAATCACACCTATTGGCTGAGTTGGTATGCCAGTGAACCCGTGTATTTTGTCTTTGCTAGCTCGCACATTATCCATGGATAGAACCATTTTAGAGAAAGTACTATAAAACAGAATGTTCACGGATGCTCCGTTATCAATCAACGCCTTCTTTACTATTGCTGGACCCAAGCCAATGGTGATCACCATTGGGTCAACAGTTGGAACCATTATTCCGTCGGAATCCCGATCCCGGAAGATAACATCTTCGCAGGATGTTTTAGGCATTTTTCGATGAAGAGAATTATTGCAAACCTCAAAACCGTCTCCTTTTAGAATGCTTCTTGGTTCATTAGTATACCTGATCATATCCTCCAAAGTATCCCCTGCAGGGTGAGGTCCACCACTGATTATATTGATAACAGGTCGAGGAATATTCGCAGGTGTTCTTCTGTCTTGACTTGGATGGACCTGCTGCCCCTGGGTAGGCTCGGTATTTGATGAATGCTTTACATACTCCTGCAGACGATTCTGCCTTATCAATTCTTCAATCAAGTTTTTCAGGTGTCGACATTCATTAGTGTCGTGTCCCGGTCGATTGTGAAATCGACAGAACCTCCCCAAATTCGCAGCTTCCTCGGACACCTTTACTGGCTTTGGGCTTGGATAGCCCTCTGCATCCTTCGTTGCCATATATACGTGCTCGATTGTATCATTCAACGGAGTAAAATCCGTTGGCTTGAAGAAACGCCGTTTCTTGGAATCCTTATCATTTCTAGCATCATTACTGCTTCCTCTCTTTTGACCTTCCCCAAAATTTTCTTGACTATTCTTTTTGGGAGCTTCCTTCCTTTCCGGGACCACCTTAGCTTTGACATTGCCAACGGAATAGATAGGATCGTCTTCAAGACACATGTATTCCTCGGCTTTGTCATAAAAATTTTCTAGCGTTTCAGGTTTCTTTCTTTTTAGCCACCTTCCGAACTCGGACAGCTTATCAATGCCCCCCTTTAAGGCCATTAGAATTAGCCTTGGCTCTTGGGTCCCTACTTCTGCAGCAGCAGCGTTAAAACGATTCAAGAAAGACCTTATCGTTTCACCAGGAGCTTGTTCTAGTTCATTGAGGGACATGATATCTCTGACCTTTGTTGTTTGGAGGCGGAACTGGTCTCGGAAGCATCTTGCCAATGTAGCAAAATCATCAATAGATCGGGGAGGCAACCTTGTGAACCATAATGACGCAACCCCTTCCAAATACACCGGGAAGTACAAGCACTTAAGTTCGTCAGTTGCTTGTGCCCCATCCATGTGTTGATCGTATCGAAACAAGAACACATTGGGGTCGCCTGTCCCGTTATAAGCTTGGATTAAAGGAGGTTTGAATTTGCATGGGAAAGTTTTCTTTTTAATCCTTTCAGTGATGGGGGTTTTGGACGGTGCGAATTCCCATTCAGCCTCATTATCGTTTCGAGATTGGCTTTCCTTCATGAGCTGTTGGACCATTTTCTTGAGGCGTTCCTTCTCAGGGAGGCTATCTGCGGGGCGGACACCTTTGTCTTGACCGGAGGCTTGCTTGAGCAAACCATCGCGGTTGCGACTTAGGGGCCCTGGTCTTTCTTGGTTGGAAAGTGCCCCTTTGGCAGAATTGGCCGCTTGATGAGAAGTGAACCCTGCAGTGCGGTTCCGATCAGCTTGCTTCGAAACCTCATGCTTTCCTTTATCTGGATCGGAGATTTCTTGAAAAGATTTTTCCCGATTTGGACTAGAAGAAGAAGAACCAGCATCCTCTGCACGAATGGGCTTAGAGGCCATCTTTGGCGTAGCGGCCTGACGAGCAAAGAGAGAATCAAGTTTTGTCAACATGGCTTTGTTAGCTATCTCTAGCTGTTGCGTCAATCCAGCGACAGCCT
The DNA here is from genome assembly GCA_030737875.1 of Allium sativum. Classification (NCBI taxonomy): domain Eukaryota; kingdom Viridiplantae; phylum Streptophyta; class Magnoliopsida; order Asparagales; family Amaryllidaceae; genus Allium; species Allium sativum. The sequence continues at coordinate 4,250,558 of CM060926.1, read as the reverse complement.
GATCAAGCTCGCCTCTTGTTACATTCACACCTCCATTAGATGTCTCTCCCACTTCAAATCAGTTAGCCACGGGGGTCTCATCCCGATTTTCTCCGTTAGAGATTCTAATTCTAGCTTCCTTATTTGCTTTTGGCGGCATTATTTCAGAAAGCAATTTGAACTTTGCAGAAAATCCGTCAGAAGGTCTAAATCGCAAGCTGGAGCGAGCTATTTTAAGGCTTAGCTTCAAGATCTCAAGATCTGCGTAGTATACTTGATGCTAGAAAGTAGATCTGGCCCCACGGTGGGCGCCTAATTGTTGATACCGAAAATTGGTATAACAACCAAAATGGAATTTCTAAACACGTTACCTAATCGGAGGCGAGATGCTCAGAAAGCACGTCACCTTTTCAGAGGCGGGGCGTTAGAAAACCATTAGAGTTGTGTGAGGCCATATCTAACATTCAAAAGCATCAAAATACCAAAATAAAGAAAGAAGACAAGAATTTTATAGTGGTTCGACTCTTATTCGAGCCTACGTCCACTTTGAAGATTGGATTTCATTAGTAGCCACAAGATTACAATATTTGCTCCATTATGCATTCATACAAGCTTCTTTGACATGCATTTATCTTTACAACCGATCGAAAGAATGGATGAAAGTTTGACGTATTTTATGCCAATCCCTCCATGAAAGCCATGGATAAAAGCTCCTTAGATGATCAAGAAGAAATGAAGTAGTGTGAAGAGTGCTTATGCTTGTTCCTCCATGAAAGCTATGCTCCACATGCTCCAATGCTCCATAGATTTGTGATCGATGATAGAGAAGAGATGTAGAAATGCTTGGAGAAATCCCGAAAGCAATTAGACAGCACCTCCTCGTTGTTCCAGAAAAAGTCCCCCAAAATGATGGAGGTAGGGTCCTATTTATAGGCGGAGAAATGGCTGAAATCTTGTATGCAGGGGTCTGGTCGGTTTTTTCGGTATTTACGAAAATGCCACTACCAGTTGTCACCAGTTATTTCCAGCTGTCACGCCATCACAGGTCGTTTCTAGCGCTTTGGCCGACCAGGAGCTTCCGCCAGAAGAAAGGACGACCAGGAGGCTAGAATGCGGAGCGGACCGACCAATGAATACCCTCCAGAATTGTGCGACCAGGATTGAGAACACATCGGAATTGGTTCCCTCAAACATGGGTTCGGTCTCCAGAGAAGGACGATCAGCTGCCCTTTGTATTTGGAGCGATCAGGGACTAGCGGGCGACCAAGTTTGGAACAACCGGCTTTCTTTAGCTTTCGGGACGATCGGGTCAGCGCATAAAAGAGAGCGACCAGGAGTCTCTACCCTCAGGAACAATCAGAATCCTTAGGACGATCAAGGTTCTTCTACTCTTTGGAGAGACCAGATTTCTTTGGCTTCTGGGGCGACCAGCTTTAGGACGACCAGGAATCTTGCGCTACGACCGCTCCCTTTTAATAACGGCAGGACCGATCCCTTCTTCAAAACGATTAAAACCGACCCATATTCACTTGTATCGATCAGATGGATAACAGAGTGCAGCCTTGATGAAAGAAGATTCGAAAGTTTAAAGGCATGTCTACAACATCGGTAAGATGTTGACCGGGGCAGAGCTGAATTACCCAAAGCTGGAAAAACTCGCGTACTGCTTACTCATCACCTCATAGAAACTCCGACCATACTTTCAAGCTCATCCTACCGATCAACCTTTAAAGCAAGTCTTGTTCCATCCAGAAACTTCCGGGAGGTTGCGGAAATGGGATAATGAGCTCAGTCAATACAATGTCATATACCATCCCCGAAGAGCAATTAATGGATAGACACTTGTAGATTTTATTGTGGAGTTCACAGATCGAGGAGAGGAAACGGAGGAGCCTATTATTAAAGTTTTCAATGGAAGTTATTCGTTGATGGAGCATCAAAAGACTATTGTTCAGGGGTAGGAGTGATCCTAAAGACACTTCAAGGAAGATCTTTCTACTATGCATTGAGGTTAAAGTTTCCATCGACAAATAATGAAAGGGAATTACAACTAAAGACCTTACAAATTTTCAGTGATTCGCAATTGGTGGTATGTCAAGGTCAGAAAGAGTTCCAGGCTAAAGTAGGCAACTTGCCAGCTTATCTATCCAAGGCTTGGGAACTGCCAAAAAGCTTTAAATATTACACTATATCTTACATTCCTAGAGAAGAGAACGCCAAGGCGAATTCACTAACAAAATATGCAAGCACGGGAGTTGCACAACTGGTGGGATTAGTTCTAGTGGAGGTCCTTTCTAGTCCTAAGACTGAACAAATTAATATGGATTGGGTCATGGAAGTAGCCGAAGAGCCCGACTCATGGATGACATCGATCAAAGAATATCTCCTAATTCGTGCACTCCCAATAGAAGCTAAGAAGCAGAGAAAGATTTTATGAAAAGCTCCTATGTATCTCATTCAGGATGGACGACTATACAGATGGGGATTCTATATTCCTTTGCTTCGATGTGTTACAAAGGAGGAATCAAAGGCAATCATAATGGAATTGCACGACGGTAAATGCGGAGGCCATACTGCATATCATACATTGGCTAAGAAAATTCTTCGATATGGTTACTTCTAGCCAGATGTAAATCAAGACTCTGTGGCATACACCAGGAAGTGCTTCAGATGTCAGAGATTTCCAAAGATTCCAAGAGCTCCATCTATGGTGATAAATCAAATGGTCATCCCATGGCCATTTTCCGTTTAGGGCATCGATCACATAGGAGCACTACCCACAGCAAAGTCCAGCTTTAAGTATGCCATTATTGTCATCGATTACTTCACCAAATGGGATGAAGAAGAACCATTGGCAACCATGAACTCAAAGAAAGATATCAACTTTGTATTGAAAAATATCATTTGTAGGTTTGGTATGCCGTAGATGATAATCATAGACAATGGAACCTGGTTTGATAGTGAAGAATTCCAGAGTTTCTGTGCTAAGTACAAAATTCAAAAAAGCTTCGCAGTAGTGGCTCATCCGCAGGTAAACGGGAAAGTAGAAGCAATAAACAAGATTATAAAGTCAACCATCAAGAAGTGCTTACAGAAATCCAAAGGTGGTTGGGTAGTTGAGCTTCCGCTTGCACTATGGGCGTACCGCATAACTCATAAAACTGTGACTGGTTATACTTCCTTTTCCATAGCTTTTGGTTTTGAAGCTATGATTCTTGTGGAGCTGGAGTTTCCCACCCACAGAAGGATTCACTTCAACTAAGAGGAAAACGAGAAGCTACATCTTGAGGCCCTCGATCAGCTCGAGGAAAAGAGAAGCGAAGCAGAACTCAGAGTTGCTGCAAATCAAAGAAGGGTAGCCAGAGAATTCAATTCCAGAGTCAGACAAAGGACTTTCGAGATTGGAGACCTTGTGCTGAAGAAAGTAATGACTGGAACCGGGGTTTTTGGGCCAAATTGGGAAGGACCTTATGTTGTGAGCCAGAAACTTCAGGATGGCACCTTCAAGTTATCTATCACAAACGGAATCCATATTCCTAGAGCCTGGAATAGCGAGCATCTTCTCCGCTACTTTCTATGATACATTGTTCAAACCTATTGTAAAAAAGTTGTAAATAATTGCAAGCATTATATTTGGGCTATGTACATATGAAAAGTCATGATCGAGAAAGTCTATTTGCTTGCGTAAATCATATATTTGCAAACTCTTAAACAAAAAGGTTGATAAAATTGATTTTTTGAATTTAGGCAATATGAGAGCAAAAGCTAATTCACAATCCAACTGGACCTGGAAGCTTCCTAAGCATATCCAGGTTGGGACAGCTCAAGCGTTGAGTGCCAAAAGCATCATACAAACAAAATGAGATGATGAGACGCACCACATTGCAAATCAAAAAGGAACGAGCTATCTAGAGTTAAACGGTGCAAAGTGCATCAAATGGGCATGAAGTCGGAAAGCTACACCTTTCATCAAGGAAGACACTTCCTAAAGAAGGAATTTTAGGACGCCAAATCCCTAGCTACGGTCGCCTATCAAGATAAGTGTCCAGCAGAAGGATTGGCATCAAACTCGGAAAACGATGCAAAGGTGGAAGCAGCAAGCAGCCCAACCAAGCCAACAAATAAAAGGGGTTGCAAGTTCCACCGTAGAGGCACCTTCTTAATTGTAAGGTTCAGGACTTCAGTTCTATAAATCGTGATAACTCTTGATAAAAGAACTGGCGTCTACCTTGTGGGACAAGGAACACCAAGCTAGAAGGACAACACCATGTCAGAAGGACAGACAAACCTAGGCTAGAAGTACTAGTCCTAGGCCGGAAGGACCGGTAACCCAAGCTGGAAGGACCAACACCATGTCGGAAGGACCGACAACCTAAGCCGGAAGTACTAGTCCTAGGCCGGAAGGACCGGCAACCCAAGCTGGAAGGACCAGCACCATGTCGGAAGGACCGACAAACCTAGGCTGGTAGTACCAATCCGAGGCCGGAAGGACCAGCAACATGCTGGAAGGACCATCATAAACAGAAATCCTAGCCGAAAGGGGTATCCAATGCATTCCGATTCTGAGTTAATCAGGGTGGACAAGACAAAAATTGGATTGAACTCAAAACCAAGACCTCTCTGGGAGCATGCATTCGATCAAATCTCCGAAGGACCGGGGTTACCAGGTTAGTGAGTGAGATGGTCGAATACATTTTAAAATATAAGACCTCTCAAAGAAGGCATCAAAGGTAAAAAAATCTCTTTAAATAAACAAGTTCGACTACCTAAACTAAAATTCCATGGCTAACCGAAAAATTGGGAAGTTCTAATCACAATTGTAAAAATAAAGACTTAACCAATAAAACATAAACCTCCAATACTTAATCCATTGCCTAGGAATTATAATAAAGGTAATCGCTTGTGGCTTATGAAATTGTGACAACCTTTTGTATGTGGGCATCACCACCACACTAAGACAAATCAATAATGCTCGGAAAACATACCAAAAGCTCGTCACAATTTCATATCAAATAAAATGGCTTGTAATACGAATTGTGGAAAGAACAAGTGAAGGATGCAAATAAGAAACAAGAAAGGTATGTTAAAGCTAAAGTAATTTCTTAAGCATAGTTTTACCATAAGCAGAGCACAGTTTCAACACAAGTAAACAAATCAATCACAAGCCAAGTACAAAAGTTTGGAACACAGAATAATGTGAAATAATGAGCAAGGGCCTGCACTCGCATATACAACTGGTCTAACTACAAAATATGAGAGAAAATAACAGAAGGTAAGGAAAGCTGATCATAAGCATCACTTCTTCTTCTTCCCGCTCTTGAAGTCACTTGACCTTAAAGAAGGATTAGTAGGGCAACTCGGACTTTCTTGAGAGGATAAAGTGATAATCCCTTTCCTATCAGCAGTGTGCTTTTCTCCTTTACGCTTCAGAGATGATGCAGGCTTTGTTTTCTGCTTCTTTGGGTCTTTAGCATCCTTTCCCAGTGTCTCGTTAGTATAATCAGAATCTTCATCACTCTGGATATAGTCATCATCTTCATCCGTGTTGGTGATTGCACCAATCTGAGTGTTCTGTGATCCTAGAGTTTTAGCACCTAACAAAGATGCATCGCCTAGAGGAGGAGTAGTAACTGGGGCAGGACCAAGCAGTCAGTTGTTTCTCAGCATGATCCCTGATCGCATCTATGAGCGTCTCCAATTGGCTCTTAGCACCATCAAATTGTGTGAGCATGCAACTTTTCATGGTGTCCATTTCGCCAAGTATGATCCGTTTGTCGGATGGATATATGTCTAGATCGAAGTACATCTCCTATAGACACCAACTCTTGAACTGTTCAGCAAGCTCAAGGTTGCATGGTTTGGGAGCATAATGAGGCTTGTGTATAATCATTTGAAGGTCAGTGGGAGCTGGAGTGATGGATGTAGAAGCCAAGGATGGCTGATTAGAAGTAATTTGAATGTCTGAAATTAGAAGTTTGTCTGGCTTATGGCGCTTTCGAGAGTCGTCTTTTCCCCGATCATCCTTATCTCTCTTTTTCCCGCACTTCCTTTTTCTTTTCTCCTCTTCCTTCCTTTTCTTTTCTTCTAACATAGCTTCATGCTAATGCCTCCACTATCTTTAGTCATCAGTTTCAAGGAATTCTGGAGTTCGCCGAGATTGATGGGGAGGTTGTGGGTGTCGAGGACGATCAAATCATTGGGAATGTCACGAAGGACAAGAAAGGAAGTACTTTGGATTTTGTTGACTCGATTTTTCATTTAAATCTTTCATAAATGAGGGCTTCAGCTTCATTTCTGGACTAAGAAAAGAGACAAAGCAGATCTAGCATTCCCATTAACAACTACTGGGAAAGTTTAAGACATTAATGCAAGGAATCGTAAACTCATGTTATGAGTAGAGTGTTTGCTAATACGTATCCAATAATGAAGCAATTTTCGTAGTCGGTTCTAAAGCGATCCCTAGATTCGCAAGTATTTTTCCTAGTAACTGATGGGAGCCTTAGTTATATTAATCCCTTTTTCCTTGGCTTGAGGGTTTTTAGGTTGGAGACAATTTCATCCTGAATAATATCTCTGGCTGAATTGAGATCACTCAAGCCCTTATAAGCATCCGTAGAACTCTCACCTTGAGTAACTTGAGTAATAGGGTTCTCATCAACTTTATCTGCATTATCCTTAGAAGTTGTTTCAGCATCTCCATATTGTTTAACCCCATTCATCGAATTTGAGCGGGTTTCTAAAGTAGTTCTATCCTTCTCAACCCGCTCGGTTTCCTTCTCAACCTGTTTGCTCTCATCCTCGTGCTGATTAGACTCCTTCTCCAATAGAAACAAGTTTAGACTTGGGAAGCGTTTTACTACTGCTTGCATTGTTAGAACATTTCTTTAAAGGAGCTTTCTTAGCAGATCTCTTTCTTAAAAGTCAGGTCTAACTTAAGAGTACGAGAAGGGTCGAGCAGATAGTATTGACGAAGAAACTGTTCTGTGATCAAGAATTTCCTGCTTCTTTCCCCCTCATCAACAGCTTTTAGAGAGTCAACTAAATCCTAATCCATGGCAGCATCTGGGTCTGCAGATGGAATTTCAATAAAAAGGAATGTAAAGTTTGAGACTTAGATATAAAAGTAAATGAAGAGGTTTTAAACAAATAGATCTTTTACCTCCTTACATCCACTTGCCATAGTATCTATCAGGGCATCGAACAAAGCAGTAGTGATCTATAAAACCTTTAACATTCTCCAATAAGTCAGTTATAATCTTGGAATGTTTGCTTCTATAAAAATAATCGATTATTTCTCTGGCCTCCTTTTAAAATCATACAAAGAACAGATTTCTTGGAAAGTAGGGACGGGTTGCTTAACCCTCATAAAAAGCACGTATAAACCTGTTAAGATGGCAAAGCCATTCGGGTGAAATTGCATGGGAGCAATAGCTAAGTGTCTAAGAACCATTTCTAGGAAAGGATTGAAAGGAGGGACAACTCCCATCATTAACATCTGTCAGTTAACGGTAACACATCCTGGAGGCGGGGAATCAGCGAATTCATTCTCTTCTAGAAGCTTGGCATCATCCTTTGAAATCCTAAACTGAGAATATAAGCTCTTATATGCCCGCTCAGAAAGTTTCGTGGGTATCCTTTCATTAGGTGCTACAGTAAGAGGTTGTGGCATGGGGAATTCTGCGATAACCTATGATCCAGGAGAATTAGCCATCACAGTTTTTGAAATTTGTGCAAAAATTTCAACTTGAGCAGACACGGATGTTCCCTCAGGTTATTCACGCGATTGTTTTCGGGTCACCATTTATACACAGATAAGTGTATTTGAAAACAAACTACAGGACAGGTGACAGAGAGAAGTAGTTTACACTCAAAAGAATATAGGAAAAAGTGTTGGTTAAAGCAAGTTATGGGAACAACATGAAGTACAATAGTTTGGGGCGAACAGACCGATCGGTATCAGTGCAAACTGACCAACCAGTATGGCATTAATACAGATCGATCGGTATTAGTGCAAACTGACCGACCATATGGCATTAATACAGACCGATCGGTATCAGTGCAAACTGACCGACCGGTATGGCAGCAATACTGACTGATCGATATCAGTGAAAACTGACTGACCGGTATAGCATTAATACTGACCGGTCGGTGTCAGTACAAACTAATCAGTACAATGACCAATCAGCATAGTATTAATACTGACCGATCAGTGCGAACTGATACATAAGGGGTCAATACAAACCATCCCACCTGAATTTCTGAATTCCATAACTTCCTTTGAATCGTGATCAAGTGCAACCACCATTTCTAACGCAATTGGCATGAATGAAAAATGTACAACACAAATGGATTCATCATCTACAAGGAAGAATTCGTATAATTTACAATACTTGAGCATTAACACACAATTGGAGTCAAAGCATGGTTTCATTTCGATATTCAAAGACTAAATTCAAGATCAAACACGGACTACAAGACAATTAAATCCAAACAAGCAAGCAAATCAACATAATAAATGGAATTTCGTATCACAAGCATTTAGCCGAACACCTTATGCACACTCGATACAAATCAAAATTTAGAGAACCCTGTGTAGTTCCTTAATCACTTATATACATGACTCCATGCCCAAAATCATCATGTAATTCATACCCTAAAACCAAAAAATTTGTCTCAAACCACAACAATTGCGTTCTTGCAAACTCGAAGTCATCCCAATTTTAAGCCTATTCATTCTAACCCGAAGCTAAGCTCTAATCTGCAATCATATATAAAAATTGCATTGAAATGCCTACTTCAGTTTCGAACCAGGAAAAATACCTGGAATCGATTTATGGTTGTTGTGTGGTTAGAAACGATGATGGACTCAAACTATTGAGGCGCGCTCAATTGAAGCTGAGAGGAAATTGGTTGGAACGAGACAATTGTGATGCAGGATGATCTCAAAAAAGTGTGGTTGCCACTAAAGTGTTTTAGAGCTAAAGGAGTAAAATTAGAGAAGAAGAGGGCTAGGGCCGAGCCGATCCGATCCATCACAAATGAACCAGGCCGATCGCTAATGGGCTGAGCTGAATCATAGAAAACAAGTAATGACTGATCTGAAGTGTATGGTGCGACTGATTCATGTGAATTAATTTACATGCAGCTAGCATATATGAAATTAATGATCCTTCGATGTGTGTATATTTAAAGTGTTCATTACGAGCTTACAATTTTCACAAATAGAAAATTATAAACTCCGAGGGGCAAATGTTTACTCCCTAAAAACCGTACACACGTTGGTAGGACAAACGCAAGAAAATAAAGTTTGTTGCTTAGCTATTATTTCGTAATGGGACGATCGGTCCATTAAGCAAAGTAGTCGGTCGGTCGCTCATTCCCATAGTATGAAGGGTCATCCCATATTAAAAAGACATGTCCATCATCCCTAAAGCAGCGGCCTGGTCGGTCATCTTCAAAGCTCCTTGGTTCAGTCAACTTTCAAAACAACCGATCGGTCTGGAGTATAAAGCATTGGTCGGTCGGTCCTGAAGCAACACGCTTTGGTCAGTTATCATCATCTCGATCGGCCAGGAAGGCGCAAGGCCGATCGGTCATGTCATGAATTCCAGGACCAATCGGCTTCGTAAGAAAGAGGAAAAATACCGATCGGTCGATTCAGATTTTGACAGATCGGTCCTGTTGACAACTATGTACAACAGGCTAATGGCATCTTCCGTAAATAAGTTTTAGGCCGATCGGTGGCCTGTGCACTATATTTTAGCTCCTCCTCACTCCTATAAATAGTGGATGAAATCCACATTAATGGGGATCAATTATAAGACCCCAAAGGGCTCTCCAACTATATTCTCCGTCATTCTAAGTGATTTTACCTTAGTTAATCATCTCTAAACAAAGATCAAACACCAAATCATCCATGAAATTCATTTAAATTGCTCAAGTGTCCAAGCATTGAAGATAATCATCCTTTAACCTTGCATTTAGAGGGGTAAATCTATTATTTTAGGAGATTTGAGAAAATCTATTATAAAAGAGAGAGAATGTATACAGATATGAGAGCCATGTACTTTGTAATTTGCATGATGACAATCAAAGTTAACTTCGTAGTGGATGTAGGCTTCTTTTAGAGCTGAACCACTCCAAAACCGTGCACACTTTGTCTTTCCCTACTATTCTCATTCTTAACTTTGTTATTGTTCATACGATGTTGATACCAGTTTTGATATCAACAGGTATAAAACTCGAACTTCTCTCTAAGTAGATAATGATTCCAAGTCTTAAGCGCAAAAACTATGGCAGCCAACTCTAAGTCATGGGTCGGGTAGTTCTTCTCATGAACTCTTAACTATCTACCATCGAAATGAAAAGTCAATGTGTGTGACTTAAGTAGGATCTTTCTATGGATATAGCAGAATTATATATGATAAGCTAATTTGTAGGCTACAATATTTGTGCAAATAAATATAAGCGATATAGATATATCACAATTAAGAAAATGTAGTAAGTAAAGACACCAGGAATTTTATATTGGTTCGGACTTCCCGTCCTACGTTCAGTCCCGAAGCTCCTCTTCGGAATTCACTAACACGCCCTCTCTTAACCTGGAGGAATAAGTCATAATACACCCGAGCACCAACAAGGATGTCCACGCCTGAGCACCCATATGGGACTTCACAAATTACGAAAGAGTTTTGACTACTGAATGTGTTCTTATATCAACACTGATTAGCCAAAGATAAAGTACGCCCTTCCTATAATCTTATCCTCACGTATTTGATGTGTATGTGAAGATTGAAGGAAGTATGTTGCTTGTTGAATCAACAGATTTGAAATAATATCAAAGATTCAACAAGTAACTTGAATTTAAGAGAGCTTTTAGAATACAATGAGTATAGAAATGTAAATCAGAAATTGGAGTAGAATAAAATGAGAACTGGTGATTTGGAAAACATGTTTGTAGTGTTTTTATAATTATAGAAATGTAGTAATCTTTCATGAAAAGTTCCTATGGAAAGTTGCATCCATTTCTGTTCAAAATCAAAAAGGAATCTATTCATGAAAGGAGGTGACTCTTCATGAAAAAGACAATTAATTCCTGACTAGTCGACTGGTATAAAAATCATAAGTCAACTGGTTAACAGAGAAAGTCATATATATATACATATGATATAAAAATAGTCGTCACTGGACTCAGACTTCCCGACCAATCGACTGGTCAATTTTCTACCAGTTAACTGGTTAGGCATAACCAGTCCAGTTCAACTCTTTTCTTATCATTCATTCATATATATATATATATATATCTGAAAATTTGTGTAATCGTGTTATACTTTGAGGGTAGAATTTAACATATATCTAACACGACTCAATACTCATAAATATATATATATATATATATATATGTATATATATATAAACTTAGCTATTTGATGCGATCTTCATTGTTTTCCTTTTTCTTAATGTCATGAATCAAAAACATAGCAAATCAACATTCTCCCCCTTTTTTGATTAATGATAATATCTCGCATTCTGTTGAAATATTTAATTTATCCCCCTGAATGTATGCTTGTATACAATTTTATCTCCCCTTGAATCTTTGCAACATTTTGTTAGTTTATAAAATAACTTATTCTTACTGTGTGACTTCCCGTAACAAAATGTTAGTATATAAACTATTCTCCCTGTTTGTCATCGATAAAAAAAGAATACATGTTATGAGAAAGTCAGATTAGTATAGTCCTTCAAAGATCTTAATATGAAACAATTCCTAATTCTCTTCGAAGTCGTATGAATGAATTTTCTAATAGGGGTTTAGTAAATATGTCAGCGATTTGATTTTCCGAGTTTACAAATTCTAAATTGATAATTTGTTTTTCAATATTGTCTCTCAAGAAATGATGTCGTATATCAATATGTATGGTTCTAGAATAGTTTGCTAGATTTTTAGATAAATTTATTGTGCTTGTTTTGTCACAATAAATTGTAGAGTTAGTGAAGTGAACGTTAAAATCTTTAAGTGTTTGCTGCATATACATTACTTGAGCACAAGCTAGTTCCGCCGATATATACCCTGTTTCACATGTTGATAGGAAAACGCAATTCTGTTTCTTGTTGAACCAAGATATAAGAGATTTATTGATAAAGTGATAAGTTCCACTTGTACTTTTATGATCCGTCTGTGATCCTCCGTACTCAGCATCATTATATGAAACTAGTACGAAGGAACAATCTTTCGGATAGAAAAGTCCAAAAAAATTTTGTACTGCTAAGATAACGTAATATACGTTTTACTGCCATCAAATGTGATTCTTTCGGATTAGCTTGAAAACGAGCACATAAGAAAACACTCATCATAATATCCGGTCTACCAGCAGTTAAATATAGAAGTGAACCTATCATGCTTCGATATAATTTTTGATCGGCACTTTTACCATTTTCATCTTTATCTAAGTGTATCGTTGTACTCATTGGTGTAGGTTTACTCGAAGTGTTTTCCATTCCAAAACGTTTTATTAGATTAGTGCAATATTTTTCTTGATTAATGAAAATTCAATTTGAAAATTGTTTAATTTGTAAACCCAGAAAGTAAGATAGTTCTCCTACGTGTGACATTTTAAATTCACTGGTCATTATATTTGAAAATTCTTGACATAATTTATCATTTGTTGACCTAAAAATAATTTCATCGACATATATTTGAACTACTAAAATATCTTTATTAGCTTTCTTAAGAAAAAGCGTTTGATCAACCTTTCCAATTTGAAATCCTGAATCTAATAAATAATTCTTGAGACACTCATACCAAGCACGAGGTGCTTGTTTTAAACCATATAATGCCTTTTTTTAATTTGAAAATATGATCAGGAAATTTTTCATGAGCAAATAGAGGAGGTTGTTCAACATATACTCTTTCTTTAATATAACCGTTTAAGAAAGCTCTTTTAACATCCATCTGATATAGTTTAAAGTTATGATAACATGCATATGCTAGTAAAATTCGAATTGCTTCTAGTCTTGCGACTGAAGAAAATGTTGCTTCCTAGTCCATGCCTTCTTCTTGATTGTAACCTTGAGCAACAAGCCTAGCTTTATTTCTAGTATTATTACTTAATTCGTCTGCCTTATTTTGGTAAACTCATTTTGTACCAATAACAGTTTGATCACTCGGTCCGGGAACTAATTCCCAAACTTAGTTACGTTCAAACTGATTTAACTCTTCTTGCATGACGATTATCCAATTTTCATCTGTAGATGCTTCTTTAGGATTTTTGGGTTCGATATTTGGTAAGAAGGCTACATTACTTACTAAATTAAGTTGGCTTCTAGTTCTTACATTTGAAGTTATTTCTCCAATACTATTTTGAGTCTGATGATCCCATAATATTCTTGGTGGAGATCTAACTTCATTAACAGGTATATTTTGGTTATCGATATTATCTTGATTTTTTGTAGTGTTGTTTTCTATGTCATTATGAATAACGTTTTCATCTTTTCTATGTATTATAAATTCATCATCTTGAGAAGAATTACTTTTTACAATGTCTAAACTAAAAAAATTGAATAAAATTATTGTCAAAAACATGAAGTGATTCTCCTATTTTACTAATTCTCTTATTATAAATACGATAAGCTTTGCTACGCTCAGAATATCCCAAAAATATTCCTTCGTCAGATTTTGAATCAAATTTTCCAAGCTGATCTTTTGTATTTAAAATGAAGCATTTTGAGGCAAAAACTTTAAAATAAGAAATATTTGGTTTTATACCAGTAAAAAGTACATATGGAGTGTTTTTAATAAGAGGTCGGATGGAAACACGATTCAAAACATAACAAGTCGTTGCAACTACTTCAGCCCAAAAATGTTTTGGTAGTATACTTCCATTTGATAGCGTTCTGGCAGACTCTTGTAAAGTTCTTTTTTTTTACTTTCTACTACTCTATTTTGTTGTGGATTTCTAGGAAAAGAAAAATTATGAAAAATTCATTTATTTTGACAAAATAAATCAAATTTCTCATTTTCAAATTCTCCTATATGATCACTTCGTATATTCTTTATTTTTAAATCCGTCAAATTTTGAATTTGTTTGACAAAAGTTTTAAAGAGGTCAAAAGTATCACTTTTATCCTTGAAAAACATAGTCCAAGTATATCTTGAAAAGTCATCAACAATTACAAAAACATATCCACTATGATTTATGGACTAAAACCGTAGTTGGTCTGAATAAATCCATGTGTAGTAATTCAAGCGGTTGTATTGCTGATATAACCATTTTAGATTTAAAGGAAGATTTAGTTAACTTCCCAAGTTGACAAGCATCGCACAAATTATCAGTTTTGAATTTTATTTTGGGTAATCCTCTCACAAGTTCATTTTTAGAAATCTTGTTTATCGTTTTAAATTTAATATGACAAAATCGTTTGTGCCATAAACAAGGATCATTATCTTTAGCTAATAACACATATTTGGATTATTATTAATTGCCATATTCAAAATATAAATATTTTTATCTCTGTTTCCTTCAAAAATAAGATTTTGATTTGAATCCAATATACTACATTTATTTTCAAAAAACGATATTTTAAAACCTTTGTTAACCCCGTTGTGAAAACGCGGTCCAAAATTATGAAGTATTCACGAATGCTGACATGCGGCTTCATTTAGCCCATGATTTCATTTAACTCATTAATCCTTTAGACCGTTAGCGTAATATTGCAACCTGCGAGCTAAAGACCGTGACGCGAGCTAATGACTCGGCTCGTTGGCATCAACACGTCAGCATGTGCTCTAGATCGTTCCTACCATGCGCATTTTAGGTCATTGGACCTCTTCTTTTTAGGCCGTTAAAAGCTTCAGAACGCCATTAATCAGCTCACATATTCTAGCTCGTTATGAATAGAGAATTTGCATGAATGATGGTTGGTGCTTATAGCAAAAGAGGATGGTCCACGTGGCTCGTTATGATGCCTGAGCTGGTAAGAAGATGAGCATGTAGAGATCACTTGGTACTTGTCTAAGGTACTCCAATTTATATATATAAAGAATAAGCAATGAATGAGGATTATGATGAACACGCTCAGCTCATTGACATCAGACCGTAAAATGCATGTATGCAACATCGTTTCCAAAAGCAACAATAGTTAGGCCATGGGTTTCTTCAGGTCGTTCCGAGCACAATGTTTTATCTCGTTCTAGAATGCTTTTTAGCTCACCCTCTCATGTTTTAGCTCATGAAGAGATAGAGCATTGCCAGCTAAGAAAGAGGACAAGTGGCACAAAGTGAATGGAAAATATTAGATCACTAGAAGAAACTGCTGCATATTATATACAGGATGTTCTATGATAAAATACTTCATGCAATCAGATCATTGGAGCATATTATTTTAGATCGTTCACCTGACTTTGGGTCGTCACCATACAGTTGGGTCATTCGCGTCTTTTAGGTCATTCGCATTATTTTGGGTCGTATGTACAACATGTATTTGGATCATGCGTATGGCATGGATTTGAGTCGTCATCAGTTCACTAATGATATACCAAGATGCTGGAACAAAAATGATATAGTTGCTGCCAGTTAGATATTAGTACGGCCCATTTCCATTGTAAAGTTAGGCCGCTATCTGATTTGGTTCATTAGGACGTTGCTCCCCTTTAGCTCACAAATGCTTTAAGCCGTCCAACATATTTTAGCTTGTATGACATGTTTTGGACCGTGTATATTAATTGTGTACAGCTGTACACATGCAAGTTGCACAACATAATTACCACTCCTCCACTCGGTTCAAACACCATGTGACGGCCCGCCACGCACCAGCCGACATTTCCCTGAAATGCGTTGTGCCAATGCCCGACTAGCACGGGGCGGTCGTCAAGGAAAAAGGATTTGAAACTATGAATCACTAAAGAACCTGTAGTATATCTCACAGCGCATGGAATAAAATATAATAACAATATAAATTGACATAAAACAGGCGAGACAGTGCATAAGCTGAAAACTAAACCATCATAGCAGCGAAATCCAAAATACAGCTTATGATCCAAACCATCATTATTACAACTTCAAAATATTGTCTCTAGAGTAGAATAGAAAAGGTATACTACTAATGCCCAAAGCAGTAACCAACAACAACACAGGGAGAATATATGTAAATAGTACGTGGAAGCCTCCTGCTCGTCTCTGGACTGCTACTCGTGCATACCACCCAACCTGTCTCTAGTCTGTTCGTTTAGGAGCACCCAGAGTAATAAGTAGAGACATAAAACTCTAGGTCAGACAAAAGTCTGGTATGAGCGATAGCAGCAAAACAGAATAATAACAGGTAACCTGGACCTGCAACCAAAGAGTTAACACTATAGGATGTAAAGTACTCTAAGGTGACACTAACATAAAGTGTAAAATGGGAGTGTGCATGACATTGTGATAGAAAACATCAAACATAGCTATCAACCTCACATCTCTCACTCAGTGCATAAAGTATACGATATCCACCACTTTGATAATCAAATCCTTCGCTACGACCACTTTTCCCTTGGGGTCTTAATGACCTCATTGCGCTGGTCCATAGCCACTAATTCCTTGCTACGATCACCTTGCCCGTGAGAGTCCAAATGGCCCTATTCCACCGATCCATGGCCATGCTACGATCACTTGCCCTTAGGAGTCTTAATGATCCCATTGCGCTGATCCATAGCTACTAATCCCTCTCTCAGTGGTGAACTAAAGCTATAAATATCGATAACCCCTTTGCACACGTCCCGCAGCGAAGCTCAACTTTGGAAGTTTAACTCATTGGTTCCCATATGGATCCTGGGTAATAACTTCCCATTTGGACTTCCTTTGCATCTCGGGATTTGGTCATCAACTCGGTTTAGTTTGGTCTCCCTTCTGTTCGTGTGGTACTCTGATTCGGGTCTTTATGCTCTACGGGGTTTGGATCGGTTCGTGATTTCCTTTCCCTGGTGGTTCGGTTCATGATTCCTACTCTAGAGCATCGGGTCGATTCGTTCTTCCTCCACTGGGTCGGCTTTGGATCGCGGTGTTTGGACCAAGCTGGTTCGTAGTCCTCAAGTCGGCTCGTGGTGATGCACCCCAGTTGGCTCGTGGTTTGGGTAATTCCCTGGTTCGGTTCGGGTGTAAACTTCGGTTCGAAGGAGATCTGGTCGGTTTGTTGTCACCGGCCACGGGTGGGATGTCACGATCGGGTCGGGGGTACTTCGGTTTGGAGCTCCTGTACGTGATACATGCTTCACGAGTGGGACAATCCGATCCGGTCCAATTTCCTACACTTTTGGCAGGAAGCTATTTACGCCACACGACGACGTTTTCAACCATTGTAACTTCTCTATGCACTCACAAAACATTCCAAACAATAATAACAACATATACAATCAACCATAAACATCAACACAATGAATAATCTATCTATTACTTATACTGAAAAGCAGAAACCAAATCATTCTGGTCGCCACATCTGTCCCCTTTTAATTAACGCGTTGCTCCTTCTCCGTTGTTACTGATTCAATGAACACACTGTTAATTTGCCCTATCTACTTCTTCCTAAATCTAAATGTCCGTCGCCGCCAATCTAAATCCCTTGCTCCCCGGCCCTATTCTGTCATAACTATCCCTCTATACCACCGCCCTTTTGCCCGAAGACCTGCTAGACAGCATCGTTCCAGGTCTCGCTTCCACAATGCACCCCCTATGACTCCCGCAATCTGCTACTTATATTAGAAGGAGAAACCAAACGTTCGTGAACGCACCACGTGTCTGTCGTTTCCAATCGCCAAAGCAGTAAAGCGATAAACGTGGAGCGGATAACTCTTGCTCTATTCAGTTTTCATCTCCATTTTCCTTCTCCGAAATCTGTTTTCGTTTTGCACATTAGTTCCTCCCTAAATCGTTCATTTACCTCCGCAACTAACTTATTTTTCATTTCCTAAACCTGACGATCTACATTAGATAACTTCCCGAACTTTCACTCTTCCCCATCTGTGATTTCACTCAGGAATTTTATTCCTACCGGGACCCTACGGATTTTCAGGTATGGTAATTATAAATATTTGATTTGTACTTTCAGGTTGTAATCTAATTTTATTTCACTTTCACATCTCAAATTTCTTCTACCACTTTGGGTCATAGATTAAAACCTTTTCTAGATGGTCATGATTCAACAAACTCATCCACTGTACAGTTTTTACTCAATTCTTATTTTATGTTTTCCATTTAATTTCCCACTTTTGTACTTACATATTTGTAGATGATTCCTACATATGAATGCTCTTCTGTTTTGAGACTGCGGATACGGTTAATAAAATAGGGAATTTCCATGACTAGATTTAATGCTCTTTATTTAATTTGCATTATGTGAAAATTTCAATGATTGGCGACAAACAAATGATGATTACACACAAAATTGAATGTAATTATTGAATTAGGTGTATTATAGTGCAAACTGTTTTTGCGAAGACAGCAAATTATACCAGGAATCCACGACTACTTTCAACAACAATAAATTATTTATTCTTAACAGTATTATGACCATTATTACATTTAAAAATATCATATGCACCATACAGCGAATTCATAATACAACAGCTTCTTAAAAACTTCTTTTAAATTTCTTTATTTCACAACAATGAATATTCTAATGTATATGATTCTTTCTTTTCCGTTATCACACTCTATCTAATTTCATGAATTAGGTACATATACTAAAAAAATATCACCCAATAAAGAATTGATAAAAAATTAACTAGATGTAATAGGATGTTCACATATTTTTCAGATGAGCTTAAACCGACCAAGCTTCTATTTTTTTATTTTAGTTTCATTTTCTTCCCATATTAAATTTGGACTCCCATTTAATTTAACACTTACTGTAGACCTTTTGGGATATCTAAACTTGATAATTTCTCTAATATACAAGCGACAATGTTGCTAGGAGTATGGGTAGTTGAACATATGCACATATAGGCGGTTTAATAATGATGTTGTTGTAATCATGGGGTATTTATTTACTTTCTTTTCATACTATTTATTTGGCTTAATTTCCTACATATTATAATGTTTTCATATATATAGCAACTCTTTTGCATATGCAAACTTGATCAATATTTTTATGTATTTCTGTTTTTGATGCCTAAGTGGCAGCAATGACCATGAAAGAGAGGCAAATTAAAAGGGCATGCGACAATGATATTTATATTCTCCGTATTTTCTGATTAACAAGATTATATTTCAAACCATAATATCAACAATTCAATGGATTTGTTAAATTAAGAATAATCCATATTTTTAGTTCAACTACGTATAATCAATACTATATAAATATATATTCTATCTTGACATAATGTAGGAAGAGCACAAATACTTCATTCTTCTATCAGTCAGAAATAATAAGATATACTATGTATGCTATACATGTGAGACGACCAGATTTCCCGTTCTCACGGAAACAAGGTTATCTTTTGGAATATAACACAGAAACATATAAAAAGCAGAACAGAATTAAATAAATACACCAGAATGAACAACAAAATATACTGGATAAAAGTAATCATCAGAGTTACACAGTATACAGGATCTTACTTAGTACAAATACAGTTCAGCTATACATAAATGTCTACAGCGGAAATAAACAAAATATGTACAATAGGAGCTGAACAGCATAAAAAGAAATAAATGATAGAATCCATCTTCAGCTCCAGCTATCCAGAAAAAGAACCAGCTAAACCTGAATACAAGGCTGCCCGTGGAAAAAGGGGCACCCGAGTTTGAAAGTGAAACAAACTACGAGTCAGTCATGGGACTGGTATGAGAAATCCAATCAACACATATATAATTGGCTAATCACAGGACCACGCCACTTTCGTGGAACGGGTTTTCTCCATTGGATTGCCAGTGCTTTAAAACAAATCTTTCTTTTAAACATCGCTATGCTTTTTATAAAAATGAAGCCGTTATAAGACTCAGTTCCCATCACACAATGCAACGCAAACCGGAGGATAGAGTTTTACCTTATAACGGTCAAGATATGCTTGATACGAATAAAACAAAGGCAATTGATATTATTGCTAGTGTTTATATGTTTTGAAAACAATTTCAAATCATAACTATCAATCATAGACGGCATGGGTACCATATATCATGTCGCCATATATATATACAATCAAAACCGCACGATGTCGTATTTGGAAATTGGATTTCCGTCATGAACCAAGGCAAAAGATAGTCCTTACCGAATTCGTGACTCTCTAGCCCGAGCCACAGGAACAGCCGCAACTGCCCCTTGAATCGTCAGGGCCGGTCCACCGATGTGGATTATTATGCCTGAACAATACGTTTCCCCGCCCTTTGGGGCGTAAACGAGCCAACGAATGACTCCATCGGACCCGGATCGTCCGATCAAACCGAGGCGCCTCGCAACAGCAACAACCACATAGGTGAAAAGTATATAAATGTCAGGGCTGGTAGGTCACTGACACCACCCTAGCTAGAAAGAAACGCATGCCCTCCCTGAGGTCCTTCTCCCGTTTTAGGTTCATACCGGGGTGTGAGGCTCGCGAATTCACGTTATACACAAAGCTACGCCACACAGGCGGTGCTTTGATCATCACCACAAGACTTTGCTTTTCAACAGAAGCCCTGATCACTGCATCTTAGCATGCCACACAGGCAATTCACACAGTGCAACTGATGGCTATCAATCACACAGAACAAATTCCCATGTCGGACACACAGTCCATTTACAAGTCCGTTCTGGGTCTGAACGAAACCGGAGGCACTAAATACCTCGCAAACCCTTCGATCAACACGTACGTCTGAACGATCACCACTCATTATCCATATTTCGGGATGCCTCCCAATCAGGACCTCGGTTACCATCCAAACGAGGTGAAGATCTTCGGTCTTCGACCATCGTCTTCATCTTCGAATTTCAATCGTCGGTCGATTATTCGAAATGAGAATTAACTCGGACTTTTCAAATAATTCACGTATATTTAGAATTTCAAATCGATTTATTTCAATGGTTAAATTATTCGACAACACCAATTGTGTTCTTTAATATAGTTTTCACACCAAACACATTCAACCATCAAACATCACATAAATCAAGCAAATTCAGTTTATTTCCATTCCATATTGCTTACGATATTTTATAACTATTTATCGCTATTTTTATTTATTTTAAAATAGCCATTTTATTCAAAACGACGCTTCGGGCCATAAGGCGGCCGTGGCGCTGTTTTTCTTCAGATTTGATTTACAAATATCTGAAAATCTAACCATTGGATCTTCCCAAAATTTACATCTTTAGAAAGGTCTTTTCAAAACGAACCCAACGGTTCCAGTTTCGGGAAAATCCGACGGTCGGATCTCCCGGTACAATCGTTTGAAATTTCGATTTCAAAATACGAACTGCAGCGTCGTTATTCGATTAAATATAATTATATTTATATATATAAATAAATATAATCGTTTCTGGCGCTGTTTTTCTTCAGAATTGAATTAAACATTCCAGACAATCCAACCGTTGGATTTTAACAAGGTTGGTGCCGTTGGAAAGATTATTCCAAGGCGAACCCGACGGTTGAGGTTTCGGGAAAATCCAATGGTCGGATTTCCCGCACTAGTCGTTTGAAATCACGGTTTCAAAATACGAACTGCACGGCCTCGTTTCGTTTTAATTTTATTTATATATTTATATAAATATAGTTCATTCAATGATTTCTATATCGTTTTCACTTCAAATATTTTTCTAACTCCTTAAATTTTGGAAAAATTTCGCCATAACCTCCCCTGCACCGGGAGCGTCGGGAAATCGCAAATAGCGTCCCGGTCCTTCTAATCTCAAAAAGAAAAAGAAAAAGCCAAGCGGCTAGCCAACAGGCTCAAAATCATCACCCAAACAAATCAGTAAATGTGTACCTATTTGTCGGGCACAAATTTTATTCCTCTTCTCTAGCCCCTTTGCTATAACCTGTTCAATGAATATTGCATGTACATATATATACAGTTCATATCATTTTTCAATTTCTATTCGACTTCATATTTGATTTCTATTTGGTTTAAAAACACCATTCATTCTAACGTTACATAAATAGGTGCAAATCATTTCATTAGCTAATTAATGAATATTTCAACTCATATATGTTTATTTTGAACAAGTGGCTATTTTTAACACTTCACATTTCAACGATTTATGCATACAATAAAAATGTGATTTTTATTGTAAAACAATTCATTTCATAACACTATTTTATATATAGTTCATATAGTCGATAAAAGGTGATTTTTATTATCAAACAATTTATTTCAAAATATGAATACCATTCAACACATGAATTTCTAAACAACGAATGAATATCAATTCAACACATGAATGTTTTCAATAGTTTTTATATATAGATAAAAATGTGATTTTTATTATCGAACAATTTATTTCAAAATATGAATACCATTCAACACATGAATTTCTAAACAACGAATGAATATCAATTCAACACATGAATGTTTTCAATAGTTTTTATATATAGATAAAAATGTGATTTTTATTATCGAACAATTTATTTCAAAATATGAATACCATTCAACACATGAATTTCTAAACAACGAATGAATATCAATTCAACACATGAATGTTTTCAATAGTTTTTATATATAGATAAAAATGTGATTTTTATTATCGAACAATTTATTTCAAAATATGAATACCATTCAACACATGAATTTCTAAACAACGAATGAATATCAATTCAACACATGAATGTTTTCTATTCAATGAATAAATATGGTTTAAGCATATGAAAATAATTCAAACACACAAATATTATTCAAAATTTCGGCAGCATAACGGCAGGGTAGTTACACCGGCACCGTCCCTAGTACGGCTCCTCGCTCTACCTTAAAACCTCGCGGTTTTTGACAATGGGGTTCATGCATCTAATTCGCACGCAGGCGGCATGTATATATTTATTTCATTTCCACAAACTAATCCTATGTGGTTTCAACCAAATATTTCACAACCACAAATGGGTATTTTTCAACCACAATCAACCAATATCAATCACAAACAATCCCAAACAATCAATCGCTATCAATCAATTTTCACCTCAATTTCAACCAATATATATCGTCCATGGTTTGTGGACGAGGGGCGTATATATATATATATATATATATATATATTTATATTTATATTATAGCAATTCACTTTTACTTCACACATATATATATATAAATTTTAAATCAGAAATCTCACCAATAGCTATCCAACTGCGAGACTCTTCTTAATAGAAATCTTCGCCTATTTGTCGCTTTCACCCGTATTCTCTGCATATGTAAAAATAGAATTTTTTCAATGCTATTCAATATATAAAAATCGAATTTTGACTTCGCTATTCAATATATAAAAATATGATTTTTACTTTTGCTTTCAACATATAAAAATATGATTTTTACTTTTGCAAGTTCAAATCTTTTTCTACTAAAAGATTAAACCTTTTTCCTATTTTAAAGTTCAAAATAAAATCAGTTTTTCTCTTTTATAAAAATGCAGTTTTTAGTTTCCTTTTTAAAAAAACAGTTTTTAAAATCTTTTAAAAATTCAGTTTTAAAGTTCTAACAAATCAGTTTTTAAAATTATAAATATCAATTCAGTTTTTATCTTTAAAAAAATCAATTCAGTTTTAATCCTTTTAAAAACAAAATCAGTTTTAATCTTTATAAAAACAAAATCAGTTTTAATTTTTTTTTTTTAAAATCTGTTTTAATACTTTTATAAAAAAAATTCCAGTTTTTATTCTTAAAAAAAAAACAGTTTTTCTCTTTTAAAAATTTCAGTTTTTAAACCTTTAAAAAAAACAGTTTTATACTTTTTTTAAAATTTCAGTTTTATACCTTAAAAAAACAGTTTTATACTTTTTTTAAAATTTCAGTTTTTAAACCTTTAACAAAATCAGAAATTAATTTTCAGTTCTATAGAATTTAAAAATAAAAATAAGAATAAAATACTTACAGAGGAGCGGGGGGCGAAAGGAGATCGGAGGCGCTCGCTTCGAGGGGCGGCTCGGGGTTGGAGGCGTCGCGAGCTTGGGGTCTGGTGGCGGCTAGGGTCTTCGGGGTGTGGGCGCTGGGAGGAGGAGGCGGCTTCGAGGGAGGAGGAGGCGGCTTCGTGGGAGGAGGAGGCGGCTTCGTTTCGCTTAGGGTTTTTTTTTCTTTTTTTTTTCTTTGTTTACCCGAAATCAAAGTGAACGGGGGGGGGGGGGGGGGGCAGGAAGAAGATAAAGGGGAGGGAATAGGTTTTTTTATTATTTTATTTTATTATTTAATTATTAAATTATGCACAAGGGTTGACTTTTACATATGACCTCGAAACGAGGCCCACCGCCTGTCGTCCATAGCGTTTCACCCCCATTCCGAACACAATGGGATATGTATCGCAAGCTGATTTGATCGTTACAGTCAGTTTCCTTTTGAATTTTCATTTAAATCATTATATTGAATTTTAAACGCACATTTCAAATTACCGGGGTCACATACTAACTAGAAAAATTTCAGAAAAATACTTTCTAGCTTCGTATTGACGATACGGTCCTAACAAAACTAGTTTCGTCAAATTCTGAGACCGTTTGAAAAATAGTCAATTTCCAGTCGATTAAAATCAACAGAAACTGGTCAAACGCGTTTTCTTTTGCCACGCTCACATATTGATTCGAAAAATTATGAAATTTGAAACATAGCAATAACTTGACACTGTGGATCTAACAAAAGTGGTTTCGTCGAAATCCGAGGTCATTTGCAAAATGTCCATTTTTAAGGGCCTGAATTCCATAGCGACTATTCAGAATTTTCAACTGGACATACCTTTTGATTCCCGCTATCAAATTTCGATTGGTCGGATTCGTTAGAAAGATATCATCAATTAGACTCTAATGTTTTTGGTTTCACTAACATACGGATTGTTTTGCATCCGGTATATTCAATTGAAGTTTGAAATCGAATTATCGAACTACCGCGCCATTTTCAATTCTATATATAATTAGAATTAATTATATTCGTTTTTCAATCGTCGATTCAAACTCAATTTTCATCGCCATTGTTTAAAATATTTATTTTAAACATTTAAAATCCATTATTTGAGCCAATTTAAAAATTTTAAATTGGTTCAGATTTTCTGGGTCGTTACAACATGGTATGGTATACCACTAAAAAAAATGAATCTGGTATATTTATTAGTTGGTATTTAGTTCTTGATCTTTTCCGGTAGAATATGGATATATTTTATCTAGACTATGGATGTATTTTTTCTAAACTATGGATATATGACTGGATATATTTATTAGTTGGTATTTAGTTCTTGATCTTTTCATATGCTTTCTGAAGATTTCAACATCATGAATTCCTATGTTCTTTTAAATCACAATCAGAGCTACAATTACTTATCATTTTTTTTGTACCATTTTCCAGATCAATCTAACCACACCACATTCATGCCAATTGTATCATACATGTATGGGAAGTTGGTATCTTTAAGTGTGTTTCGAAAAAACGACTCATCTCTAACCGATTACAGGTTCGTATAAGGTATGCTTTTTTAGTACTTCAGACCACTTGAATTTGTATTTATGTTTGTTATTATATTTTAGATGTTTTAGTTGGTTAAGTTTGGTTGTTTAAAT
The DNA here is from genome assembly GCA_030737875.1 of Allium sativum. Classification (NCBI taxonomy): domain Eukaryota; kingdom Viridiplantae; phylum Streptophyta; class Magnoliopsida; order Asparagales; family Amaryllidaceae; genus Allium; species Allium sativum. Next base: position 4,224,898 of record CM060926.1, on the reverse strand, counting down.
CCTTCGCTTTTGAAAACGGTTTACATACTTTCTACATGTTGTATTGCCTTCGTTTTTCCTATTATGTTCAGTCCCATTCATTTTTGGTTTACTATTTCCATGTTACTAGCCGATATAACCCTACCACATGAGCTTCCCAGTAATTGATGTACATATGTTTATTGAAATGATAGGTTGCTTGTTGGACATTTCTTTTTGAAACTATTTCAATAACTAATTCATACTTAATCGATTGTTGATTTTGTATAAGTTATGCAGTTTCCATAACTTTTAACACACAATCGTTAAGTTGTCTGGAAAATGTTGATTTGATGATATGTTGTTCCTATCGTATTTCTTTCATTCAACTCTTGCTCCTTCCCATTCTCAGACACAGGACCCTAACATCTGTAGCAATACCTTTGTTTCCCTGCCAATAATCGCTTGAAACTTCGTTCCCCAAGTTCATTACGATTTAACTTCATTTCGTTTTTTTCGATTTGGTCATCTTTTATTTATAGAAAAACTTTATAACTACGAATGTTCGACATATATGCTACCAACATTCTTTTAGCGTTAATTTCTTCCTTTCTAACCCAAATTTAAACTTTACTGTTTACGGTAAAACAATATTACGGAAAAAGGTACGATTGCCAACTGGAATCACTATATAAAATAGTTGTTAACATATATTATTTGATAAGATGTTTAAATAATTTAAAATAAAATTGACTTTTTATATAAACAATTTCAATTTTAAGCAACGCATTATTTGGATGCCAAAACTGTAACTAGAACATGCTCTCAGATGAAACGATGTTATACAACTTCTTATGCATAAATAATATAGACATTTTGTTTTTCACTAAATAAACTTCCATTTTGAAGTGATTGTAATGATCAAATAAACTACTATAATTTCAGAATTTTTGTTTGATAGTCACTTTTAATCGAGTTAAATGTCTATGGAACAGTTATTGGACATTATTCTCAACTTATACTGAGAAATTATATCTCCTCCTTTCAAGGTGCCGACTTTTTTTTTCTTCTATGTGGTGGCTTTGACTCTTTCTTCTAAATTTAGGAATATGTTATTATGAACTTAGTAATAAATTTCTTTAACTATGAGCAGATCATTTGTTGATGTTGGTAATAATTTTTGTTGGTTGTTTCAATTGACAAACTATAGCTGAAATAACAACGGTTTTTGCTATATACAGTATAAATAAAATCGCAAAATGTTACATGTAATTGTTTTTGCAGTTTTGATTATAATTATTTGCTTACCACTCTTTGATGTTTGAGAGGTCGATTTCTTCATATGCAAATATTTACGAAAAAACTAGAAAACTCAAATCTATTTTAGTACTAGAGAACGACCTATTTGAATTGAATATTCTAACGGCCTATTTGAATTGAATATTCTGTGTAGCCCAAAATTGCGAGGTTATGATTTTTTTATTACTGTTATACTATAAACTTTTAAGTTCTTATAATTTGCATTTATATTTTCATTATATTTTTATATAGGATGGCACGGTGGTGCACCAATACAGTTTCATTTTAACCGCGTCATTGTGTTTCTTCCAGTAAAACATATTTGTTTAATTGGTGTTACTGTTATCCAGTCTCATTCATGAGCTCTTTGCAGTTTCTAAATTATGTGAATATGCAAACTTTCTTAATTTTCTTTGGTGCTTTAATTGTTCATTCATGATTGAAACTGGAATAATCAACATTGAAAATTCTTCTTCATATACCATTTGTTCTTCAACGATAACATTTAAAAGCGTAAAATTATTTGATTTCATTTTATTTGTATAAGTTTATAAACTACCATCAACGATACAACAATAAATCAATTTTGAAGGCACAATTTCGAAAATTCACAATTATTCTTTTGAAATAGAAGCAGCTATACCAGGCTATGTAACCAGAATCCCACACTTTAGTTGGACTAAATTTAACCTTGATGCCTTCATCATTTTATATAACTAACAGATCAAGGAAACTTGATTCTCCAAATTTGTTGATTCTGTTTTTATACAAAATTTTATACAAAAATTTATATCGAAAGTTCAAGACAACTTGGTTTTTAAGATTTGTCGATTGGTTCCATAACTAACAGTTGTATGTTATAACATATTATAGAGTCGTTTATATATTTTATACAATAGTTTATACTCAAAGTCCAAGGCAAATTGGGTTCTCAGTTTTTTTTTTCTTTCTTCTTTTTCAGAAAAAATGGTTTTGAAACTAAGAGCTCTATGTTACAACATTTTTATGTAAGAGTATCGTGTTTTGGCCTCTACATTAGCTATCCTGAAATCTATGTTCTCGGCCAAACATTCCCAATGTTGATTAATTGATCTTTAAAATAACTTGAATGGACCCCTTTACCTTTTTATGGAGTAATAAGCACAAAATTTGGACATTTGATTTACTTTAATCCAATAGGTCAAGTAGGCCATATTTTGAATACCGTTTTAATGATATATGAATGTCTGTAATGATTTGTGCTTATGTTTTAAATCGATGATTTCAAATAAAGCAATATGAAGTAGTGAATATTTATGATTTTATTTACTACATAATTTGGATGCAAAAACCATAAGCAGGACATGCTCTTAGATGAAACGAGGTTATATATATTTTCAACTTATACATAAAAGTTTGTAGATTTTTTTTGTCTGTTTTTCACTAAGTAAACTTTCATTTTGAAGTGATTGTAATGATCAAATAAACTATTATAATTTCAGTTTTTTTTCTTGATAGCCTATTTTAATCGAATTCAGCAGCTACAAAATAATCATTGGACATTATTCTCAACCTATAATTGGAAATTATGCCTCCTTCATTCAAGGTGTCGGCTTTCTCTATTCTTTTCTTCTATGCAGTGACATTAAATCTTTCTTCTAATTTTAGGATTATGTTATTATGAACTTACTAATAAATTGCTTTAATTTTGAGTGGACCATTCGTTGATGTTGGCAATAATTGTTTTTGGATATGTTTCAGTTGACAAACTATAGCTGAAATGACCGCGGTCTTTGCTATAGATAGTATAACTCAAATCACAAAATGTTGCTTTTTTTATTTTTGGCAGTTTCAACTGTAATTATTTGCTCTCCACTCCTTGATGCTTGAGAGGTTGATTTCTTCATATGCAACTATTTATGAAAAAATACTAGAAAACTCAAATCTGTTTGAATACTAGAGAACGGCCTATTTGAATTGAATATTCAATGGTTTCCAAAATTGTTAGATTATGATTTTTAACTATTGTTATACTGTAAGCTTTAAATTCCTAATAATTTGCATATTTATTTTCATTATATCTTTTTATAGGATGACACCGATTCAGTTCCATTTTAGTCATGTAACTCATGAGTCTCTTCCAGTATATTATATTTGTTTAAATGGTGTTACTGTTATCCACTCTCATTCATCAGCTCTTTGCAGTATCTAAATTATGTGCATATACAGACTTTCTTAGTTTTCTTTGATACTCTAATTGTTCATTGTTGATTGAAACTGGAATAATCAACATTGAAAAATCTTCTTCCAATATCATTGTTCTTCAATGATAACGTTTAAAAGCATGAGATTATTTGATTTCGTTTTATTTCTATAAGTTTATAAAGTACCATCAACTATAGAGTGATAACACAGATTTGAAAACACAGTTTTGAAAATTCCTAATTATTCTTTTGAAATAGGAACGGTTATACCAGGCAATGTCACCATAATCCCATGCTCGAGTTGGATTAAATTTAGTATGAGGGATCTTGATGCCTACGTCATTTTATATAACTAAAAGATCGAAACAACTTGGTTTTCCTGATTTGTTGATTCTGTGTTTATACAGAATTTTATACGATAATTTATGTTGAAATTGTTACAGACTACTTTAAAAATCGGCCGGCGTTGCAAAAAACTTTGTTTTTCAAATTTGTTGATTGTTTCCATAACTAAAAAGTTCTATGTTATATAGTAGTTTACACATTTTATACTAAAATTTCTAGGCAACTTGGTTTTTCAGTTGTTTTTGTGGTTCCCAAGCTAAGAGTTCCATGTTACAACATTTTTATATAACAATACCGTTTTTTGGCCTCTACATCAGCAATTCCAAAATCTGTATTCCTAGAAAAAAACCTCCTTGTTGATTAATTGATGTTTAAAATAACTTGGATGGATGCCCTTTTCATTTTTATGGAGTCATGTGCATAAAAGTTGGATATTTGATTTACTTTAATCCAATAGGTCAAGTAGGCCATATACTGAATACTATTTAATGATACATGAATGTTTATAATGATTTGTTGAGAGCAACACATGCTTATGTTTTAAATGCATGATTTTAAATAAAGCAGTGTGTTGCAATGACTATATATGATTTTATTTTATTGATTTTTTATCAAGTATCATTAGCTTGTACATGGTTATCTATTAATACTTAAATACAGAAATAGAAACCAACAATTATCGATTGACACGTGTTGAATATGATGTGGCAACCGCGGTTCCATTCATTTCTCTCATTCCCAATTTCCTAATTACATTCATTCTATCTCTCTAACCACACTCATTAACTGTTTAATTTTTCCCTCAAACAACAACCTGCTTCTGTTTCATTCCATATCTAACTATCTGCATCCATAATGGAATTGAAACATCTACCCCTGGTATAGAGATACAATTTGTATTGCGCTTGTTGCAAGGACTCTAAAACAAAGGTTAGATATAAGTAAAGCTGAAGGGTTAGCATCAGAGAAACAAAAAGACCTGAAGGTATGGCCCTTATTATCTTTCACCATTTGCTAATCATTTAAAGTTCATATCTTTTCTTCTTCTTCAGTTCATTGTATTTTTACTGAACTTTTGTATAATTATTTATGCACTTTGCTCAATACTGGATATTGGTTTAGAGTTACTTAAATAAACGGGTACATCCATTATCTCAGTGCTGCTTTTGTTTTTGTTAATCTTTGATCTGTTTAATGAATAAAATTGTAACATTCTATTAAATATTGTAACATCCTAACTTTCCCTACACACAAATGTCAAACTCGGACTTTTGAAAACATCTTTTAATAGTTGCTTTACGTCAACAGGTTAATCACTAATTTATTAATTTTCTATTAAAAAAATTATTTGATAAAAATTGAACTTTTTATGGATTAGTTAATTGTAAACTTTTCATTGTTCTGATGATTGGCTAAGCGGTTAATCGCTAATTTATTAATTTTCTATTTGATAAAAATTGAACTTTTTATGGATTAGTTAATTGTAGACTAAACATTGTTGTGATGATTGGCTCATATAAATTTATTTTAAAAAAATGGTATTGTTTGGTGTCTTTTAAAAAGGGATTCATGATCCATTTCACTGCTATATTGGTTTCAGTGATGGATGCAATGGTCCATCGCTCAAATTTTATTGAACAGAAACAGAATCCTTACAAAATTATGATGTATATGTAGTATAACTATTCAAGATCATCAATATGATGATCAACTAAGGTGAGAAAAGTAATAATAGGCCGGGTTACATAGTATGTTTACAATTGATATAATTGGCTGTTCTTGGAGAGCTAAGTTATGTATGTGCTACAGGAAAGCAAGATTTGCATAGGTGTGAATTTAAGGCTCTTGCATGAGTTTCAGGGCAAGAACTGCTGATGCAAAACAGCAGATAAGAAGGGGCTGTGGCGAACGGATATGCAGGGGCATGAAAAATGGAACCAGATAACTGCTGATTAAATGAGCAGAACATTAACAGCTGTCAGTTGATAAGCTGAACGTTGCTAGCAGTGTTCATGTCCTTAATGTTAGAGGTATATCAGCTTGCATCCCAAGCACTTGCATTTTCAATTCTATATCCACATTTTGGGTCATCTGATAAAAAAGTCCTGCTCTGTATACAGTTGTATGTGTTCACATACATATGCACGCTGATATATAAGAATATATACGTGTGTCATTACATACATGTGCGCTGATTCCAGTTTGTAATTTTGCTCATCTAAAATAACCAAACATTCCAAGGTAGTTTAATATGAAGCTGCTGAATGCTGCACTTTTTTAGCATGTAGTTGCAAATGAAGTTTGAGCTTCATTATTTTTATGAACTCACTGTTTTTGGTTTAACTATTTATTTGAAAAATTGTAATATCTTGAATACATTTATTTGTACACGTTTTATGTTCAATATTTATATTTAACATTGTCCAATGCTTGCCAGTTACAGGTATTAACCCCCGTTATTGGACTCATAAAGAATGAAGCCTAAGTTTTTCTATCAAGGAACCAAATCCGTTGTTCTGTTCATAGCTAGCGTTTTACTGTGGGCACGTGATTTTGGTTTACTTCAAAATATGGAGTAAAAGACCTGTTCAGCACTTCAAATGTTTTGGCTATTTTAGTTTTATAGATTTCATATTATAAATATGCTTCAATGGACGTCATTCAGTTATTTTCCTGAATTCTTCAATGTTTTTACTCTTGATCACTACTGCATCATATGGTATCATATCCAACCATATGTTGATGTTTCAGTTGAATGTATTGTAGATAGTCTCAGTGTGAATTATATTATATACATAAGATGTAAATGGTTCATTTTTATCCTGTATGTTTGAGGTTGGATTAAATAGTTACGATGACAAGTTTATTTTTGGTAATTTATGGTGTTCTCCATTGCAAGTCGATATACAATGAACACAAAATATATTTGACAAAGCATATATTCGCATTTTAGTAAAAATCTTGGAACAGATAGATAACTAACTTTAAAACTTCAACTAGCTTTACTATTCAACTGCCCGTGTGCGTAGCGCGGGCCACATACTTGTCATGTAAATATGGATCAAACATACTCAAAACCCATGTTTAGTCATATCTAATAATAGGATTAGCAAACTTAATCCAAATTAACCTAATTTTAAACCAGCAATATAAATAATATTTCAGAATTTATGCATATCTTTCCATATTTTTCTAAGCCATAATTTCTCTAATTATCACTAATCACCCCTAATTAGCCGTAATTAGTGAATAAAAGTGCTAATCACTCACCTTAGTCACAAATAAATCTCTAATCTGAAACTCTAATTGATTTGGGTCGAATCCCTATGTGTTCCAGTAGCTCTATCTCAATTTTGATGCTAAACCGCCTTAATTTGATGTAGATTTGACTAATATGTGATTAAAAGTGATTAAAGATGAATTTAGAAGGTGGAGGTCATTGCTAGGATTAGAGGGAGGTAAATGGCAGTTGGAAAATTGAATAAAACTGATCTCCCAAACCCTATCAGTCTTCCCACAACCCTAATCCCAAAATGGGTTATGGGCTTAGCTGCTAATCTCCCGGTTAAGCCCAATTATGTTGTTTTTCACCTCCCAAACTTTATTTCAGTCATATCTCCCAAACGGTAAGTCCGTTTGATTAAGGTGACAACTCTACGGAAAGGTAAGCCATCATCTGAATCCAGTGGAAGTGGTTTCAGGTCAAAACTCCTTACCAATCAAAAGTTACAGGCGAAATAAGCCAAGGGCAAAACAGTCATTTAAAAATCGGCAAAAATCATGAACATGGGAAATGACCCCAATAACTGTCTCCTAAAGTTACACGACCATACAACTTCATATGAAAATAAAATAAATATTCTACGATCCTCTGATGCGAAGAATGCAGGTCGTTACACTCCCCCCTCCCCCCCCCCCCCCTAAGAAATTTCATCCCCGAAATTCCCTAACCTAAACATACAATGGTGTCCCGCATGCCTATCAACCATTTACAAACAATCAAGCATACATAACAACACAACAAGCCTATCCTAGCATGCAGTTTCCTAACAAGGGGATAATTTTATCGTAATTAAAATCTTACCAGGTAAAGAGTTCTGGATACGACTTCCTTATGCTCTCCTCTGTTTCCCAAGTACAGTTACTCTTGGTATCGCCCCACTGGACCTTGATTGATTCCACCGTCTTCTTTCGAAGTTGTTTCGTATCGTGTCCAGCAATACGAATTGTCATGCGGCTCCCAACTGCATCGGATTCCACTTCGATATCATCCAACTGATCTGGTGAAATAGTCGTATCAAAATCGTACATGAACTTCCTTAACTGAGATATATGAAATATGTCGTGCAATCCCGCTGTCTTGTCGGGCAATCCAACTTTATACGCTAAATTCCCAACTTGCTCGAGAACTGGGAATGGACCAACAAATCTTAGTGCCAACTTACCTCTCATTCCAAATCGAATCACACTCTTTAACGGAGAAATCTTGACGAATACCAAGTCACCAACGGAGAATTTCAATTCTCTTCACTTTTTATCATCATAAATCTTTTGCCTATCTTGGGCAGCCTTCATTCGCTGTTGAATAATCTTGATCTTATCTGAAGTTTCTCTTATTACATCCGGTCCAAGCATAAATTTCTCACTGGTTTCTAGCCAACAAGATGATGAGTTGCAAGGTCTTCCATACAAAGCTTCAAATGGAGCCATACCAATACTGGATTGATAACTATTATTATATGCAAACTCAACTAGATGCAAATGGTCATCCCATGACCCTCCAAAATCCAGTATACAAGCTCTCAAGAGATCGTCTAGTACACGATTCACCCTCTCTGTTTGATCGTCGGTTTGAGAATGGTACGCGGTACTGAGATGTAATTCTGACCCTAAAGCTTCTTGTAAGCTCTTCTAAAACCCACTGGTAAATAATGGATCTTGGTCACTCAAAATACCTATAGGTAGTCCATGAAATCTCACTATCCATTTCATATACAGTTTTGCTAACTTATTTGTCGTTCTATTCGACTTGACCGGTACAAATCTTGCACTTTTGGTCAATCGATCCACAATCACCCAAATGCTATCATGACCCGATCTAGTCCTTAGTAAACCATTAATGAAATACATTGAGACTGGTTCCCATTTCCATTCGGGAATTTCCAACGGTTGTAGCAAACCACTAGGCTTCTTTTGCTCGGCTTTAACTAACTGGCAGTTCATGCACTTGGATATAAACTTCCCAACGACTCTCTTCATCCCTTCCCAGTAGTAGGCCTGCTTCATGTCCAGATACATTTTGTTACCACCAGGATGTATAGTCAGTTTCAAGTGATGACATTCTCTAAGCACTTCATCTTTCAATCCATTAATGTTGGGTACAACTAGTCTCCCATTCTTTTGAAGCCATCCTTCTCTATCAAGTCCATACTTGTTCATCTCCACACCGTCGATACCCATCTCTATCTTGGAGATGATTTCCAATAGGTTAGGATCGTACCACTGATTGGAACCAATTCGCTCAATCAAAGTCGGACTGATCGTCAAGCTTGCTAACATCTCCAGATCTAGTTCACACTTAGGTCTGAAATCATATCCCACGATTTACTCCAGTTGCTTCCATTCCAGAAACATGGCCCCCAAACCGACATTTCTCCTATTCATTACATCATCTACCGCATTGCCCTTCCCGAGTGTGTATGCGATGCTGAAATCATATGAAGCCAAGAACTCTAACCATCTCTGCAGATCAAGATTTAAATCCTTTTGAGAGTAAAGGTACTTTAATGACTTATGATCTGCAAACAACTCGAATCTTTCTCCTAAGAGATAATGTCTCCACATCTTTAACGTGAACACGATCGCTGCCAATTCCAAATCATGGGTAGGATATCTTTTCTCATGTTGTTTCAGTTGTCGACTAGCATAAGCTACAACCCTACCTCCTTGCATCAGTACAACACCTAGTTCGGTACCACAGGCATCCGTGTATACCGTCATCTCTTCGTCCCTTTAGGAATAACTAACACTGGTGCACACGTCAACTTTTCCTTTAGACTCTTGAACGCATTCTCACACTTTCTATCCCAAACAAAAGCTTGATGATTCTTAGTCAACTGAGTTAACGTTGCCGCTATCTTAGAGAAGTCTTGAATAAACTTATGATAATATCGAGCTAACCCCAAGAAACTTCTTACGTCTGTTGCATTCTTGGGCATAGACCAACCTTGCGTCGTAGCCACCTTCGCAATGTCCACGGCAATACCATTTTCTGAAACAACATGATCCAAGAACCTCACTTCCCTCATCCAGAAGTGACACTTATAAAATTTCGCTTTTAATTGGTGTTTCCTCAACACCTCCATCACTATCCTCAAATGTTCCTTGTGTTCTTCCTCCATCATTGAATAAACTAAGATATCTTCCACAAACACAAAACAAACTTATTCAACTGATCCCTGAATACCCTATTCATAAGATCCACAAAATATTTGGTGCATTGGTCAACCCGAATGGCATGACCAACCACTCATAAAATCCAGAAGGCGTCCGAAATGCCATTTCTGGTATACTCTCTGCTGCTACTCGGAGCTGATGAAAACCTATCGCGAGATCTAATTGGCAAAACACTCTTGCTCCTTTCAACTGATCAAACAGATCGTCTATCCGCGGAAGAGGATACTTGTTCTTCCTAGTCACCTTGTTCAACTTGCGGTAGTCTACACATAAACGAAGGGAATCATCGGCCTTAGTGGCGAATACAACTGGTGCTCCCCACTCGGAAACACTTCTTATAAATCCCTTCTTCAAAATATCGCCAACTTGCACTGCGAGCTCTCGATGCTCCCTTGGCGCCATACGATGAAGAGGCATCACTATAGGTCTGGCATCTTTCACTAAATCAATCCAAAACTCAATCTCTCTGTGTGGTGGAAGTCCGGTCACTTCCTCGAAGATGTCTGGATACTCGCCAGCAATAGGCACATCTGACAGCTCATCATGCAGAATGTCAAGGGAATTTTGAAAGCTAGCCATCACCCCATCACTAGGTAGGCAACCAAACAGTACCCTATGCCCATCATCCGCTCTAATGGTCACTGAAGACCCCTCACTGTCCACCACCACCGCCATACCTTTGGGGCCAATCGACTCCCAAAATAATGCCAAACCCAGTAAAGCCCAAAACAAAGCAATCATAAACAAACATGCATCCACGACTCGATAAGACCAAATTATGAAAAATCATACTAAGGGTAGTCGAACCACCGATTGGGTTTGTCACAACTAAAGATCTATCGACAATCTTAGATTCCAATCTTAACCTATCTACCAGGTCACTAGATATGAAGGAATGGGAAGCCCTGGTATCAAACAATACTCGAACAGGAACATCATAGATAGAAAGCATAACTTGAATAACGACACCCTTTCTCTTCTACGCCGCAGTTGGGACATTCGACGAAGGAGGAACAACATTGATAGCATATGCTTTCACGATCTGCTTCTCTTTAGGGGGTTGTGGACACTTATCCTTGTGATGTCCCACCTGGTCACAATTAAAGCACTTCTTGTCTACTGGCTTTGCTCGACAATCTTTGGCATGGTGGCCCTTCTTGCAACAGCTATAACACTCAACAACTCTATTATTCTCCTTCGGACCATACTTATCTTGGTTTTGTTTCCTCTCATTCTGTGAACTATTCTTGCCTCCACCACTTTCCAGTGACTTTGGCCCCCCTGCAGACATAATAGCAACCTCGGCCTTTGACTTAGGATAAAGGCTCCCAGATCCCAATGCCTTCCCCACAATAGACTCGAATGTCTCATCTATATGATTTATCAGCCTTTCCCCCAAGTACTCATTTAAGATAGTTATGAACTTCTCGTTCTTCTTCTCGATGGTATAGATAAGGGACAATCCATATTCGATAAGGTATCGAATTCAACAATATACTCCGAGACTGCCCTACCATTCTGCTTAAGTACCAAAAACTACCTGAAAAATTCTGATTTCTAAGCAGTTGGAATAAACTTGTCACTGAATCGAGTCTTAAACTGATTCTAAGAAACTTCATCCTCAGGAGTAGCTGCTTTAATAGCATTTCACCAATTCATAGCCCGTCCTTGAAGTTAACGCGATGCTGGCTTTCTCTTCATTGCATCCTCGATTCCCAAATCTTCGAAGATGCGGTCACAACTATCAAGCCAATCTTGAACATCCATAGCCGATTCCATTCCGTGGAACGGAGTCCCACCAAGACTAGTATAATCCTTGCATAGCTTGGCGAAATCGGCTCTAGGCGCCTGCGCTATCGCACCACCACCATTAGCAGCATTCGGGACTGCTCCATGAAAATCCCTAAGCATCTCTCGCATGAAGATAGTAAACATCGTACTTATATCAGGGACATTCCTATTATTAGCCCCTGAACCCGTACTCCTCATATTTCTGCTCATCGTCAAATCTGCAAAGAGAAAATGATTAACCATCTCCTTAGTGGTGCCAATGTAGTGCGACTTCATCCTTAGATATACTAATAGTATACATGTAGTTTTTGAAAGTTAAAATATCACAAATACGTGCTCTCATATACGTATATTATCTCTCCCTGATGTCTTCCCATAGGTTAACTACACAACCTAGACTCTGATACCAAGTGTGACGGCCCGCCCTGCACCAGCAGACATTCCCCCGATATGCACTGTGCCAATGCTCGACTAGCACGGGACGGTCGTCAAGGAAAAAGGATTTGAAACTATGATCACTAAAGAACTTGTAGTATAACTCATAATGCGTGGAATAACATATAATAACAACATAACCTGACATACAACAGGCGAGACAGTGCATACGCTGAAAACTAAACCATCATAGCAGCGGAATCCAAAATAAAGCATATTATCCAAACCATCATTATTACAACATCAAAATACTGTCTCTAAAGAAAAATAGAAAAGGTAAACTACTAATGCCCAAAGCATTGACCAGCAACAACACAGGTAAAATATATGTAAATAGTATGTGGAAGCCTCCTGCTCGTCTTCGGACAGCTACTCGTGCATACCACCTAACTTTTCTCTAGTCTGCTCATTTCGTAGCACCCAGAGTAATAAGAAGAGACATAAAACTCCGGGTCAGACAAAAGTCTGGTATGAGTGATAGTAGCAAAACAGAATAATAATAGGTATAAATAATCATACCTGAATCCGGACCGACAACAAAAAATTTGGCACAACAGGATGTACAGTACTATAAGGTGACACTAACATAAAGTGTAAAATGGGAATGTGCATGTCATGGTGATAGCAAACATCAAACATAGCAATCAACCTCACATCTCTCACTCAGTGCATAAAGTATACGATATCCAACACTTTGATCACTAAATCCTTCGCTACGACCACTTTGCCCTTAGGGTCTTAATGATCCCATTGCGCTGGTCCATATCCACTAATCCCTTGCTACGATCACCTTTCCCTTGGGAGTCCAAATGGCCCTATTGCACTGATCCACAGCTATGCTACAATTACTTGCCCTTGGGAGTCTTACTGATCCCATTGCGCTAATCATAGCCACTAATCCTTCTCTCAGTGGTGAACTAAAGCTATATATATCAATAACCTCGTTGCATACGTCCCATAGCGAAGCGCAACTTTGGAAGTTTAACTCGTTGGTTCCCATCTGGATCTTGGATAATAACTTCCAATTTGGACTTCCTTTGCATCTCAGGATTTGGTCATCATCTCGGTTCAGTTTGGCTCCCTTCTGTTCGCGTGGTACTCCGGTTTGGGTCTTGATGCTCCACCGGTGTTGGATTGGTTTGTGATTTCCTTTCCCTTGGAGGTTCGGTTCGTGATGCCTACTCCAGAGCATGGGGTCAGTTCGTTCTTCCTCCACCGGGTCGGGGTGCTTCAGATCATGGTGTTTGGACGAAGCCGGTTCGTGGTCCTCATGTCAGCTCGTGGTGATGCTCCCCAGGCGGCTCACGGTTCGGGTAACTCCCGGGTTCGGTTTGGGTGCAAACTTCGGTTCGGAGGAGATGGAGTCGGTTCGTGGTCACCGGCCACGAGTGGGGTGTCACGATAGGATCGGGGGTATTTCGGTTTGGACTTCCGGTTCTTGATACAAGCTTCATGAGTGGGACAATCCGATCTGTTCCAATTTCCTGCACTTTTTGCAATAAGCTATTTATGTCGCACGATGACATTTTCAACCATTCTAACTTCCTTATGCACTCACAAAACATTTCAAACAGTAATAACAACATGTAGAATCAACCATAAACATTAACACAATGAATAATCATGTAAATATGGATCAAACATACCCAAAACCCATGTTTTCCCCTTAATCATGTTTAGTCATACCTAAGCAAACTTAATCCAAATAAACCCAATTTTTAACCAGTAACATAAAATAATATTTCAGAATTTATGCATATTTTTCTTAGCCATAATTTCGCTAATTATCACTAATTATCCCTAATTAGCCGTAATTAGTGAATAAAAGTGCTAATCACTCACCTTAGCCACAAATAAATCTCATATCTGAAACCCTAACTTATTTGGGTCGAATCCCTATGTATTCTAGTGGCTCTATCTCGATTTTGATGCTAACCCGCCTTAATTTGATGTAGATTTCGCTAATATATGGTTAGAAAGTGATTAAAGATGAATTTAGAAGGTGAAGGCCATTGCTAGGGTTAGAGGGAGGTAAATGGCTGTTGGAAAAATGAATAAAACTGATCTCTCAAACCCTATCAGCTTTCCCATACCCCTAATCTCGAAATGGGTTATGGGCTTAGTTGCTAATCACCCGGTTAAGCCCAGTTATGCTGTTTTTCACCTTCCAAACCTTATTTACGCCATATCTCCAAACGGTAAGTCCGTTTGATTAATGTGACCACTCTACGAAAATGTAAACCATCATCCAAATCTAATAGAAGTGGTTTCAGGTCAAAACTCCTTACCAATAAAAAGTTATAGGCGAAACAAGATGGGGTAGAATAGTCATTTAAAAATCGGCAAAAATCATCAAATAGGAAATGACCCAAATAGTCGTCTCCCAAAGTTACATGACCATACGACTTCATATGAAAATAAAATAAATAGTCTACGATCCTTCGATGCGTAGAATGTCGGTCGTTACACACCACCTATAAATACCCCGCTTCTCCACTATTCAAGGGACTGAATTTCATTCCTAGGACGAAGTGCCGCCAAATTTGTAGCTCTCCTCCAACTTCATTAATGGATTCCAAGGATCAATCTACCATCATGCAATATCAAATGGATCAAATCTCATTCAAACTACTTTAAAAATCTTTCCAACATGATTAAAGTGATCTCTAATCTTCTCCAATCCTTTCTAAAGCCTAGATCTAATGCTTAATCGGTATGGAATCCACGAAGATCGTCCAATTACTATAGTGATTGAAGATTCATAAATCCACCATCACAGAGCAAAAGATCTCACCAATTCCTTAGCAAATTCAAGTGCAATTTAAATCATAAAGAGAGAAATGAATGTAAAGAGAGAATTCATGTAGTTGCAAAGTAAAATACCACAATGAGAATTGATTCAAAATTGGACGTAGATCCATTTTAGATCGAACTACTATAAAAAATCCTTGTTCTTCATTTTTGCTTTTTATTTTGTAATTGTGGTCTCACTCTAACCGTTAGGTGAAGTGTTTACATAACAACTTTGGTGTTGAAATCAAATTTTGGTTTTAACAACCTTTATTGCATAATTGACTAATGCTTAACAAGTTATGTTTTTAGTTTTTAACTAATAAAACATTAGAAATAAGAGGTAAATTAGATATGCCGTTATTGCTCACATCGCCTTTGCCGATGATATATCCTTTGGAGTTGTCTCCAAATATGACAGTTCCTCCTTTTGAATAGGTAATATTGGTCAACATCTCTTTATCTCCTATCATGGGTTTAGAGCAACCACTGTCGAGTATCCATTTTCCTGTGTTTTTATTAAGTGGGACCTGCAAAAAATATAAAATTTTATTGGTACCCACTTCCTCCGTTAAGGTCCTAAGGGATAAAGCTTAGGAAACCAAACCCAAGAGGGTCCAGAGTCCTTTTTGAAAATATAATTAATATTGTTGTGAACAATATCTAAGAAATTCTTAATATATTTATTTCTAATAAAAATATTATTGTTTTTGGAACTCATATACTAATATTTCCCAAGTAACTCTTCTTGGTACAAATATCTAATTTTTTACTGCTAGGAATTACCGGTTTAATACTAGACTTCTTCTTAGTATCCCACTTTTGAACATATCCTATTCCTTTTTTACTAGAAATTGGTTGAGAATTTTCTAATATCTTAGATAAATTTTCTCTACCCTTATTAAAATTATTAACATTCTTAGAAACATAATCTAATTTAACTTTTATACCAGAATTTTCTAATTCTATAATTTTAACCTTTGTATTCAAGTCATGATTCTCAGAAGTTAGTATATCATTTTTATTCTTTTGAGTCTAATTTTTCTTGACTCGATATAGAAATCTAAGAATTTGCAACTGATAAAGATTCTGGTAATTTTCTAATCTCATCTTCTAAGATCTCTTTTTAATCTTCTAATAAGACTCTTTCAAATTATGCTCTTTTTCTATCTTCGTTTGCTTGTTTATACTTTCTTTTAAAATTGTTTCTAGATTCTAAAACTTCCGTATTAATTTCCATTAATTCATCATAAGTAAAATCACTGACCTTAGTATCTTTGGACATAAAGCATATGTTTGCTTGTTCTTTACCACTATCGCTATCACTATCCAAAGATGAGGAATCTAAATTATCCCAAGTGACTGAGAAAGCTCATCTTTTTTATTTCCCCTTTTTATTGTGATTCTTCTTTAATTCTGGACAATTCTTTTGATAATGTGTGGTTTTATGATAGTTGAAACATTCCACCGGATCTGGGTCAAGTTTTTTTGTTGAAATCTTTTTTATATACTTATTGTGCCCTTACCTATATTTTAGAAATTTTCTGAAATTCTTTACTACAAATGCAATGTCTTCTTCGTTCGAATCTGAATCATCTTTCTTAGCATGGAAAGCTAAAATTTTCTTGTCTTGGACATGTGCTTTCTTTGCCTGCAAATTTACTTCATAGTACATGAGATTACCTATTAACTCTTCGGGTTTCATGGCAGAATGATCATTAGCCTCTTCAATAGCTAAAAGCTTTCTTTTCCACTCATCCGTCAAAGAGTTTAATATTTTGAAACTATATCAAAATCAAAGTATTTTTCTCCTAATCCTAATAGAGAGTGATAAATATTTTGAAATCGTGAGTACATTTCATTTATACACTCATTCTCGTTTATTCTGAAATTTTGAAACTAGTTTTAAGCATGGATATCTTTCTTTGTTTGACCTTGCTAGTTCCTTCATGAGTTACTTTGAGTGTTCGCCATATTTCATATGCTGTGTTGCACATACAAACCCAGTTAAACTAGTTCTATCCAAGGCACAATGCAACATTTTTCTGGCTTTAGCATTGGCAGTGGCCTCTGCTTTTTCATTTACAGAACATTCAGTATATAGTGTAGTGGGTTATGTATATTCTTTCTGTGTAATATTTCAAGCATTAGAACTATTAGCATGCATATATATTCTCATGCGTGTAGCCCAATAATTATAATTCATAAGGGTGGTATTGAAGTCGATTGGCCTTCAGTATATCCAATATTAGTGCTAGTACTAGTGTTATTATCCATATTAAATAAATATCAAATAACGGTTTTACGGTTAAATGATGGCCTTGCTTTGATACCAAATGAAAAGTCAGTGTGTGTGACTTAAGTAGGATCTTTCTATGGATATAGCGAAATTGTATATGATAAGTTAATTAGTAAGCTATAATAGTTATGCAAATAAATCTAAGCAATATAGATATATCACAAATAAGAAACACCAGGAATTTTATACTGGTTCGGACTTCTCATCCTACGTCCAGTCCCGAAGCTCCTATTCGGAATTCACTAACACATCCTCTCTTAACCTGAAGGAATAGGTTACAATACACCCGAGCACCAACAAGGATGTCCATGCCTAAGCACCCACACCGAACTTCACAAATTACAAAAGAGTTTTGACTTCTGAATGTGTTCTTGTATCAACACTAAATAGCCAATGATAAAGTACAGCCTTACTATAATACTATCCTCTAGTATTTGATGGGCATGTGAAGAATGAAGGAAGTATGTTGCTTGATGAATCAAGATATTTGAAATACTATCAAAGATTCAACAAGTGACTTGAATTTAAGAGAGCTTTTAGAATGCGGGGAGTATAGAAATGTAAATCAGAAATTAAAGTAGAATAAAATGAGAATCGATGATTTGGAAAACATATTTGTAGTGTTTTTATAGTTGTAGAAGAGTCATAATCTTTCGTGAAAAGTTCCTATGTAAAGTTGCATCCATTTCTATTCAGAAACAAAGAGGAATCTCTTCATGAAAGGAAGTGACTCTTCGTAAAAAGACTATTAATTCTTGACCAGTCAACCGGTATAAAAATCATAAGCCGACTGGTTAACAGAGAAAATCATATAATATATATATATATAATATAAAAATAGCCGTTACTAGACTCGGACTTTCTGACCAGTCAATTGGTTGATTTTCTACCATTCGACTTATTAGGCATAACTAATCCAATTCAGCTCTTTTCTTATCACACACACACACACACACACACACACATATACATATATATATATATATATATATATATATATATATATATATATATACACACACATATGAAAATTTGTGTAATCGTGTTATACTTTGAGGATAAATTTTAACATATATCTAATAGGACTCAATACTCATATATATACATATATATATATATATATATATATATATATATATGAACTTAGCTATTTGATGCGATCTTCATTGTTTTCCTCTTTCTTGATGTCATGAATAAAAAACATATCAAATTGACACGTAACATACTACCCTTCCCTCTTGCATCAAAACAGCACCAAGCCCTGTACCACATGCATCAGCGTATACCGTGAACACCTTGTTCCCACCACAAAAAGTCATAACCGGGGCTGTTGTCAGAGCCCTCTTTAATCGCTGAAAAGCATCATCAAAGTAAATATCCTAAGAAAAGGTCAGATTCTTCTTTGTCGGTTTGGTAAGTGGGGCTGATATCTTTGCGAAGTCCTTAATGAACTTCCTATAATAGCTTGCTAAACCAAGAAAACTCCTCTCCTCCATTGCATTCTTTGGAATCGTCCAATCTTGAACTGCATCTACTTTCACGGGATCCACTACTATCCCATCACTAGAGACCACATGCCCTAGAAATCTCACTTCATTTCTCCAAAAATGACATTTCGAGAATTTTTCCTTAAGATGATGCGCTCAGAGAATCTTCAAAACCTCCCATAAATGTAGGGATGCTCTTCTTCATTCTTCGAGAAAATCAAGATGTCATCCATGAAGACCACAACGAACTTATTTAGAAACTCCCGAAATACCCTACTCATCAGATCCACAAAATAGGCGGGTGCATTCGTTAACAAAAAAGACATGACGAACCACTCAAAGAAACCATCTGGAGTTCTAAAAGTGGTCTTGTCTATACTGTCCTCGGCCACCCTCAACTGATCAAACCCCATGGCTAAGTCTAACTGGGAGAAAACAGATGCACCAATAAGTTGGTCAAACAGTTCAGAAGTCGGTGCCTATTTTTCTTAGTGATCTTATTCAACTCCCTGTGATCCACACATAAGTGAAGCGAGCCATCTACCTTAGTCGGAAAAACGACTGAAGCACCCAATTCTGATATGCTTCGCCTAATAAACCCTTTCTCAAGTAGCTCCCCTACTTGCTTGCTGAGCTTCCTCCTTTCTCTCGGAGCCATATGGTGCACAGGCAATGCAACTGGCTTTGCATTATCCACCAGTTATATCCAAAAATCAATCTCGCGCCTTGGAGGCAATCCCCGAACCTCCTCAAAAACATTAGGATACTCACAGACTACTGGTACAAATCGTAGATCATCGACAGAAGCATCAAGCGATTCTAGGAAATTAAGCATGATAGACCCCTTAGGGTCACAAGAAATCTCGAGAGTCCTCCCATTGAAATTCAAAAGCCTAACGACCCTCCTCTCACGGTCCAGATTGGAACCATACATGGCTAGCCAATCCATCCCTAGAATCAAACCATAGCCTATGAAACCAAGCACATATGTGTTGCACTCAAACTCGACTTCCAACACAGGTATCCTCAAGCCCCGACAAATAATAGACAGATGAGTCCCTCAATGGGGTTTGAGAAAACATTGGGACCTAGAATCATACTAGTACTAAGGTGCAGAGACTCAACCACAAAATCAGATATAAAAGAATGTGAAGCGCTAGAATCAAAAGGAGTTCTAATAGGATGATCAGAAAGAGAAATCAAACCTTCATCGGAAACTTTCCTACCTCTATCCAGTACACTGGCCACGAGAGCTGCACCTGCCTCCAGAAGATCCTGCCCTTTGGCCCTGTCTTAGCTTTTTCGGGCACTCCCTAGTAAAGTATCTAACCTCACCACCGTGGAAACAAGCATTCTTCCTTTTTCTGCAATCTTTGCTCAAATGACCCATGCGTCCAAAACTATGACGTTTTCTCTTGTTTCGAGCTTTGTCATTCTTTCCGCCTTTCTTTTGCTAATTTTTTCTTTCTTGGGCCATACTTTCTTGTTTTGCGTCTCATCAATCTTAGCCTCTTTATTTTTGCCTTTATCTTCTTCGTGCATCAATGCTATATCAATGAGTTTCACGAAAGTTGCCCCCATCGGAATTTGAGACATAGCTAACCCATGGTGGGGTTCATTCAATCCTCTTGCAAACCTCAATGCTTTCTTGTGCTGGGTATTCACTACCTCCAAACCTCGCTAATTGATTGAACTTATTGACATACTCTTTAACAGACATGCTTCCTTGCTTACGTGCCAGAAACCTTCCAATTTGTATACTCTCTTCTTCCTGAGAAAGAAACTTCATCTAGAACCTCTATTAGAATCCATCCCAAGTCTCAATTGGACGCCCTGCATGCGTCTCTTCCCACCAGAATCAAGCCTCATCTTTTAGCTGCCAAATGGCCAACTGAATCTTTCTACGGTCACCAACGTCAAATCCCCAACAAATCCTCCATCTCTTTAAGCCAATTCCTTACTTCTACAAAAGTCTCGGTTCCTTAGAAAGTCTTTCCGCCCATCGCATAGAAATCCTTGCATATCTTGGAGAAATTATCCACTCACGGAGGAGGAGTAGGAACGGTGGCTGCAGCTGGGGGAGGGGTGTCTGCTTTGCCCTCGGCTGGTGCCATAGCCTCCAGATACCTACAGAACCAAGCCGGTATCTGAACGTCCTCAGGAATATTAGGTTCCCCAGACATGCTGAAAAAGAAAAGGATTCAAATAGAGAATCGAAAAATATTTCATATGGCTTTGGGGAATATGTTTTTCAAAACAGAGTTTTCTTTTGAAAATGCTTTCTTTTTTAAAATAGTTTTCAAAACCTTTTATCCGATCTGGTAACCTTCAGCTCTGATACCAAATGTGACACCCCACGTCCGTTAATGTCACTCTTTATCAGAATGCATTAAGTTTCGTGAAGCGTTATAGGTAAACAAAAACAGAAACATCACAAGTAGATATAAAATAACAGCAGAATTTAAAACTCTATTATTCAAACAGAAAACATCATGGTCCGAAATCAAGCTATAACATAAATCTAAAATACAGAAAACCCATTACATCGATTTAAAATATATGCCTCGTAATAAAATCATCAGAGTACAGTAATATAAAATTATAGTCCCCAAAAATAGCCATAGCAAGGTAGAAAAGCAATCGAAGCGGTACATCTAGAAGCTCCAAGCAGAAACAGAAGAGAGAATCCTAATCAACCCTGAGTATTCCCAACTTGAGAACCTGGGGGAGGAAGAGAGAGAAAAGGAAACAAAACAGGTCAGACATAAAGTCTGGCGAGTACAGTTACTTTTAGCATATAAATAAGTAAAAGCATCATGATAGACAAATAAACTGGATGAAAGATAACAGTATCATAAGACAGGTGCAACAGAATGAGCAGGATAAGCAGAATAAACAGAACAGAATAGATTACGCTTGCCAAATAATTTTCTCTGCACCAATACTAGTATAACAGAAATAAAATGATCCCCACAGAGACAAAATGGTAGACTTAGGTGTACTTCTAGTGACAGGGTTTACCCCTTACAATAATAACAGGCAGCCCAATAGAAATAACGGATGTTACCCCACAAGATAATAACGGGCTCCTAAACAGGCAGAACTAGACGTACCCTAATTACTACCCCAATCAATCGGCTCCTTATCCCGTAGATACCCTGTGCTGGCCCCATGATAAGATGTATCACTTCCTTAAGTGGCAACCCCTTTTTCCGATAGGCACAACCATATTTACTGATGTCACAGCTTCTTAATTTCCCGATCAGTCCAGACCCATGCACGCACATAACTCTGTTGGAATGTGCCGTCAACACCTCCATCCATATGAACCTCTTATAATCATCTCAGTAAACGTGCCCCTAACCCCTACCTAGTTCAGGGTCCCCCTTTGGATACCAGTATGGGTTACTGATTGAAACGGGTCCCACGCAACAAATAATACAAGCCACTCCCTAGGATTGCATCCCCACTACTAGGATTTTGGCAAGTTATGCTTAACAGATTAACTAGGCCGCATAACCCCAACATGTAAAACATGTTAAGTTTGTTGGGTTCGTATAACCCCCCATAGATTTAAATATATTTACTTAACCCCCATTGATTCAAACAAGTTTACTTAACCCTTACACAATTTGACAGGTTCATGTAACCCCCACAGATTTAACCAGGTTAGGTATTACATGTTAACAGGTTATTATCATTTCCCATTCATGCATGTTAATGCACCAGACCTGTCACATTAAGTCAACCATTTGTGGATGCTGGATATGCCGGACGGTTCCGGGCAGACTTCTACCACAAGTTGGACTTAACCTCATGTCTTAGCACTGTTACATGTACATTTACGCACTAGACCCCTCACACTAAATTAACCACTTGTGGATGCTGGATTTGTCGGGCTGTTCCGGGAAGACTTCTACCGCAAGTGTAATCTAACCTCATGTCTATGTGCGGTTACAGTTTCTATTTACTGTAAATTTAGGCATATTCATTCTTAAACAATTATTCATGTTCATCAAAGGTTAAGCCCCCAAATCCTAGTTTGATTCACGATACAAGTTATGCCCTAATTTATCTTACCCAACCGGTCCCAATTTCGTCTGTTCGCATATTTCAGTGATAGGCGTAGGCTCGAATGTAGCCTAAGCTATAAAAATAAAAAGGGAAAGTGTAACACCCTGCATTTTTAGTGATGATTAAAAATATGCATATATGTATATATTATATGCATAGATATATTTAAAGGAAAATTAAAAAAAAATAAGTGCAATTAAATGAAGGAAAATGAATTGTATGCAATATATGTGTATATATATATATAAAAATAAATTAAAAAGAAGTTAATGCAAGGGGAAAAAAGTATGCAATACAATTGCGCATGTAATAATGTTAAAAAGGAAAAGGAAGTACATGCATGTAATTATGATAGAGAAAACAATTAATAAAGAGAAACGTTAATGTAATTAATGTAAATGGTAAAAGGATGAATTAATAAAATTGTATGCCACAATAAATGAGATGGGGAATATGTGTATACATGTTATTTGAAATTCAAAACTTTGTAGGAAGATAATACATGTACTAAAAATAATAGGAATGTGTAGATGCATGAACCTAAATAAAAATAATAGAAATGTGTAGAAGCATGAACCTAAATAAAAACGAATTAATGTCATGCAAATAAAAGAAAAAGAATATAGAGTGCAAAAATGTCAATTATGCAATTGAAGCATGCATAGAAAAAAAAAGGTTTAGAAAGAGGAACCAAGCAATTTAATGCGTTAAAAAGAAGTAACAAATCAAGTGCATGAAACGGGAAAGCATTAACATATTTAAATAAGAATATTAGAAATATATGCAACAAAGAAATAATGTCACATGGGAAAGTTTAATGCATGAAAGAAGTTGGAAAATAAACATAAATTGATACAGTTAAAGCAAGCTAATGTCAAAAGAATTAATACAATTCATATTATATATAAAATAACGACACATTGAAGGATGCATTAATGGAAAAGAAACGTACTTTGCATATATTAAGGAGCATTTAATATTTTGCTTGTACAAAAAGAAAAGAAACCGCATATAGGAAGGTGTCAACGCCATCAGTGTCCACGCGTGCATATGGGTGCAATGCACCTGGGTTGGTTTAGCCTACTCTAGAGCCTTTTTTTAGGCGAGGTGGAAGGTTTAGATGAATTCTATTTTAATCCTAAGGCTCTAATTCACCTACTACAGCTATAAATAAACATCAAACCTAACCCTAATCTCATCTATCTCTTTAACCCTAGCCTCCATGCTGCTAAATTCTCAACTAACCTAGCCTCAACCTTCAACATAAATTAAAGTAGAGATTTTTAGAGACAAGTTCTTCATCAACAATCAATTTAGAAGGTTAATCAACATAAAAGTGTTACAACAACAATTTATCTCTTTTCTAATCCTGGCAAGGTGAGTGGGTTTAAATTATTCTTATGAATAATTGTATAGATATCGTTTGGCAATTCCCCAATTAAAATGTTACAACTTTTATTATTATGCATGTTCTTTATCTCTTACCTTCCTCCTTCCCTTTTTATTTTTATAGCCAGGCTACCTTCGAACTTGGGCCAAATCTCAT
This sequence comes from Allium sativum, assembly GCA_030737875.1. Classification (NCBI taxonomy): domain Eukaryota; kingdom Viridiplantae; phylum Streptophyta; class Magnoliopsida; order Asparagales; family Amaryllidaceae; genus Allium; species Allium sativum. Next base: position 4,200,235 of record CM060926.1, on the reverse strand, counting down.
AGAGATGAACGTATGATGGTAATTTAGCAAATGTTGGGAAATTTGGCATAATATATGTTGGGTTGATTTGGGCATAATTAATGTTAAATTTTGGGTATAACCTATAATTGAAGAATTGTAGCATAACTTATGACGAAATTGGAAAATTGGGGAATTGTTGTACAACTTATAAAATACTTGAAATTACGTGGGTTGGTAATTTGGCGCATAATTATAAATATTAATCTGGGACATTAGTGAAAATATGTGCAAATTAAGTTGGAACTATTAAGTATGTTGGGATAATTGGGACGTGCGTGGATTAATAATGGACATGAATAAGCAAGACAGTAATTTGAGCATAACTTAAGGTTGGGTAATTTGGGGCAAAACTGATAGTTGATATTTTGGAGCATAACTTCAATGAATTTGAACAATTGGTAGAATTGGAATAATTTCACTTTATTGAAGTTAATTAAATGTAAGAAGAAATGCGACATATATGGGGAATTGGGCATAACTATGCTTGGAATTATGAATATAATTAGGGTGGGATTTATGTATATGAATCAAATTGGAATTATGAACATGAAATTGGGATTATAAGTTGAATTGGGATTATAAGCATAATTTGCTAATAGGATTATAAGCATAAATATGAATTGAGGGTTTATGGGTAATTGACATATATTATAATTCAAGATTTGAATTATGAGTATAAGTTATAATAAGAACTTATATGCTTAAGACACGAGGTTAGATTTGGTCTGTGGTAAAAGTCTTCTCGGAACCGCCCGACATATCCAGCAACCGCAAACGGTAATCTAATGTGAGAGGTCTTAGGTGAAAATTGGACCCGTAATGGTGTCAGGACACGAGGTTAGATTCAGATGCTGTAGAAGTCTGCCCGGAACTGCCCAGCATATCCAACAACCGCAAATGGCAATCTAATGTGAGAGGTCTTGCGCGTTTACTGACATAATAAATAATAATGAACACTTAACCAAGACGACACATGTAGGGTTGACATGGATATAATAAAAGGGGTTAAGTGGTTAACATGCGTAGCATGGTAATTTGTTAAATTGGAATAATTAACCTAATTAAATCTGTAGTGGTGTTACGAACCAGTTGAATAGAGTAGGGGTTAAGTAAATTTGCTAAAGAAATGAGAAAGGTTAAGTTAATCTTAATTAATGACAAAATGGGGAATGATGATAATAGCCTATTGTGAATGAACTTGAATAAGAAAGATAATAGGTAGGCTTGTCCTAGGGACAAGTGGGAATTATAGCTTATGAAATAAGATAAGTTATAAGGAATGATAGGGAAAAATGAAATTGTATATGTGAATTAAGATGTGCTTAATTATAAATTAAGTAGAACATGTTATGCTAACCATGGGATGGAATAATGAATAGATTATGAGAATAACATGTTGAAGGCTTATTAATGAACTTAAATGGGTTAAGTTATAAATTGAATTAATAAGCGAGGGTAACTTGGTAAACATGAAAAGGAAGTCCATGTGAAGGAGAATAACCAAGTTAAATGAGAAAACTCACGAGGTAGCGCAAGCACGTGATTAATGGTCAGACGTAGGGTCTAATGACATATAAAACTGAGGCGCTTGGATCAGTCCATACGTTAGAGGATGAATAACCATAAGGGGTAGATCATCGGGGTGTCAAAAGACATAAAGAGGAGCGCATGTCCATCTAGATGTTCTTGTAGGCTCCAACGGACTGGGTTAAGAAGCACGCGGCTTCCAGGGATGTAGGGTACTCTTGGTATTCCTCTGTGAGTGGCAGATGATCCGCTTGTACTCACAGAGGTTAAGTCTGCGTAGGTGAACCAATGTGTATGCCTTGATTGCAGTAATAAGGGGCAATCAAAAGACTAAGATGGACCAGCATGATTCGGCGAGACTAGTTAGTGCCATGTGATAGCAACTCGTCGTCTACCTTCCATCTTCAGTCAGTACATAAAGCGGAAAGGCAAAGAACTCCAAAAGACTATATACTTTGCTATCTAGTTATGGGTGAGGTTGGCCAATATGTTTGAAGGGCATAGGTGGCTGGGGTTAAGTTCTAATTCTTGATATTCTTGGGTGCCTTTCATTAGTTGAGGGTGGGGTCTAGTGGGACCATAGCCACTATAAAAGCATACCTTAGCATCTGCAATCGGTAGATATCTGAAAGCTTTTGACTGAGTTCCGTGTTTCTTGATTAGCCCTACCACGGGACTCAGACGCACATATAGAGAACATGTGCAATAGACATCGAGAACGATTGACGATATGTACATGGGAAAGTCTAGGTACACTCATGTCGCTCTGGGTGTTGTATCATAAGACTATATGGCATTATTCGAGGATGGAACCTAATTCGATCGAATGGTTCAAAGATGGCAGTCCGAATGCTTACGTAATATAGAAGTAGTGGTTCTTTGCAGACGTAGCGTTGACATATATACAGAAATCTGTACGACACTCGGGCGTAGGATTAGGGATTGCTATATTCCTACGATGATACGGTGGAGACCGTGCGAGTAGGATACCATGGGGTGTACCTTAGTTGGGGGTAGCTACATATACACTGTATTAGGTTAATCTACTAGGGAGTAGATGGGTGCGACGTGTGTAAGCCTTGAATGCTAATAACATAGATAACCCAATAAATTAGAAAATGTAATTGAACGGTATATGTAGGATTATCCAGAAGTATGATTTAAATCCAGTTACACAGGACTTATGTTCCGACCACCTCCTCACAACATTCGCAGGTTAGGTTCATGATAAAGAATGTATAGCTTTGGATACTAGTTTAGCAGTATTATCATTAAGGTAAAACTATGTTTTAATTACATTATATTGTATTCCTTCCGCTGTGAGATGTTTTCCGAACACTGACATGTTTCATGTCTCTGTCTTTTTTGCAGAATACCAGAGCAAACCAACTCGGGTTTCGATGGATTGGGATTTTTGAAAAAAATTCGGTCCATCAGAATCCAGGTTGTTACATCTGGTATCAGAGCTTAGGTTTAGGATTCCTTATTTAGATAATGAGTGAGCATATTTATATTTTAAAATATAAATATATATTATATATACATATATAAACCTAGATCCATAGAGGAGCCCACTAAATAGAAAAAGGAAAATGGATTAGGAATATATATAGTTGAGAGAATTAACCTTGTGGGGGTGTCTAGGAAAGCCTACATAAGTAGAAAGCCCGCTATGAGTCTAACCCTTGTTAACTTTTAAGAACTTGAAATTGTAAAAGTTTTGGCAAAAGAGTTTATGATGTTTTCAAGTTTTAATCTTAAAAGTATTTTTGATGTTTGAAAAAAAGAGAGGCCAAACCATGTTTTAAAATTAAGGGAGTAGGTAAGGATTAGTGCCTAGAAAGAACGGAGAAATTTGAGGCTATAAAGTAAATAGCGAAGGTTATCTTGGAATAGTAGAAAATTCCCGTAGAATGCATAGGCATTGTAAAGACTAGAACTGTTGCTCGAAAAAGAAAAAGTGTAGGCTAGTAAAGCACAACAAGGACTAGTAGTGAATACTAGATAGTGAAGGGCAAGCGAGCGTTGAGAGTTTGTGGTTGGACTTTTCATTAGTGAAATAGTCATTGATTCTTGGCCCTTAGTAGTAGCTGTGTAGGATGGAAAGGCTTATTTGAAAAGAATAAATTTAAATCCTTGGATTAAGTAAAATAAGCTAAGAAAGAAAAATAGCCTAACTAAAAAGAAAACAACAAATTCAGAGAAGCAACGAAACATGATGGGAAAAGAAAAAGAAAAAAAAGTTCTCTTATGTAGTTTTGCTTGGATAGGAAAATAGGAAACTTCGTATAGAGTAGTTACATGAAATCCAAGTGCAATTAGAAAAGGAACATAAAAGAAAAATGGAAGATGTAAATTTTTCCGTTTTATACTTTTTTATGACATAAGAAATCGAATTTAGAAAATTAGAATTTTCCAATAATTCGAAATTTAAAGATGGTTGGTAGGATTTTGGATGCAAAAATTGGATGAACTATGCTCTTATTCTGTAAGATGTGGGAAAATTTGGATGAAAAGTGTTTTGATTTTCAAAAATATTGCATTCATATAGAACTGTAAGTATATTTAGGATATGAGCATCATGTTTTGAAAGAGTTTTTTTGGAAGTTTGAATACATATAAGTGGTACCAAATTAAGCATACATGCACTAGTATGATGTATTTCACTTTGCACATGTGCACAATGTTTGCAAAAATTGGATACACACATAATCGATGTATAATATGAGAGGGATCATTTGATTTTACCCTTACCAAATTTCGGGGACGAAATTTCTTAAGGGTGGGAGAATGTAACACCCCGCATTTTTAGTGATAATTAAAAATATGCATATATGTATATATTATATGCATAGATATATTTAAAGGAAAAATTAAATATATATATATAAGTGCATTGAAATGAAGGAAAATGAATTGCATGCAATATATATATATATATATATATAAATTAAAAGGAAGTTAATGCAAGGAGAAAAAAGTATGCAATACAATTGCGCATGTAATAATGTTAAAAAGAAAAAGGAAGTGCATGCATGTAATTATGATTGAGAAAACAATTAATAAAGAGAAACGTTAATGTAATTAATGTAAATGGTAAAAATATGAATTAACAAAATTGCATGCAACAATAAATGAGAAGCGGCATATGTGTATACATGTTATTTGAAATTCAAAATTTTATAGGAAGATAATACATGCACTAAAAATAATAGGAATATGTAGATGCATGAACCTAAATAAAAATAATAGAAATGTGTAGATGCATGAACCTAAATAAAAATGAATTAATGTCATGTAAATAAAAGGGAAAGAATATAGAATGCAAACATGTCAATTATGCAATTAAAGCATGCATAGAAAAAAAAGTTTAGAAAGAGGAACCAAGCAATTTAATGCGTTAAAAAGAAGTAACATATCAAGTGCATGAAACGGAAAGCATTAACGTATTTAAATAAGAATATAATAAATATATGTAACAAAGAAATAATGTCATATGGGGAAGTTTAATGCATGGAAAGAAGTTGGAAACTGAACATAAATTGATTCTGCTAATGTCAAAAAATTAATACGATTCATATTATATATAAAATAATGACACATTGAAGGATGCATTAATGTAAAAGAAACGTACTTTGCATATATTAAGGAGTGTTTAAGATTTTGCTTGTACAAAAAGAAAAGAAACCGCATATAGGAAGGTGTGAACACCATCAATGTCCACGCGTGCGTATGGGTGCAATGCACCTGGGTTGGTTTAGCCTACTCTAGAACCTTCTTTTTTTAACGAGATGGAAGGTTTAGATTCTATTTTAATCCTAAGGCCCTAATTCACCTACTACTGCTATAAATAAACATCAAACCCAACCCTAATCTCATCTATCTCTTTAACCCTAGCTTCCATGCTGCTAAATTCTCAACTAACCTAGCCTCTACCTTCAACATAAATTAAAGTAGAGATTTTTAGAGACAAGTTCTTCATCAACTATCAATTTAGAAGGTTAATCAACATCAAAGTGTTACAACAACGATTTATCTCTTTTCTAATCCTGGCAAGGTGAGTGGGTTTAAATTATTCTTGTGAATAATTGTATACATATCGTTTGGCAATTCCCCAATTAAAATGTTACAACTTTTATTATTATGCATGTTCTTTGTCTCTTCCCTTCCTCCTTCCCTTTTTATTTTTATAGCTAGGCTACCTTTGAGCCTAGGCCAAATCTCGTAAAGATGAACATACGAATGGTAATTTAGCAAATGTTGGGAAATTTGGCATAATATATGTTGGGTTAATTTGGGCATAATTAATGTTAAATTTTGGGTAAAACCTATAATTGAAGAATTGTAGCATAACGTATGACGAAATTGGAAATTCGGGGAATTTTTGTACAACTTATAAAATACTTGAAATTAAGTATGTTTAGATAATTGGGAAGTGCATGGATTAATAATGGACATGAATAAGCAAGACTGTAATTTGAGCGCAAGTTAAGGTTGGTTAATTTGGGGCAAAACTGATAGGTTGGAATTTTGGAGCATAACTTCAATGGATATGAACAATTGGTAGAATTGGAATAATTTCACTTTATTGAAGTTAATTAAATGTCAGAAGAAATGTGATTTATATGGGAAATTGGGCAAAACTATGCTTGGAATTATGAATATAATAAGGGTGGGATTTATGTATATAAATCAAATTGGAATTATGAACATGAAATTGGGATTATAAGTTGAATTGGGATTATAGGCATAATCTATTGATAGGATTATAAGCATAAATGTGAATTAAGGGTTTATGGGTAATTAACATATATTATAATCCAATATTTGAATTATGAGTATAATTTATAATAAGAACTTATATGCCTAAGACACGAGGTTAGATTTGGTATGCGGTAGAAGTTTGCCCGGATCTGCCCGGCATATCCAGCAACCGCAAGCAGTAATCTAATGTGAGAGGTCTTAGGTGGAAATTGGACCAGTAATGGTGTCAAGACACGAGGTTAGATTCAGATGCGATAGAAGTCTGCCCGGAACCGCCCGACATATCTAGCAACCGCAAACGACAATCTAATGTGAGAGGTCTTGCGTGTTTACGGACATAATAAATAATAATGAACACTTAACCAAGACGACACATGTAGGGTTGACATGGATATAATAAAAGGGGTTAAGCGGGTAACATGGGCAACATGGTAATTTGTTAAATTGGAATACTTAACCTAATTAAATCTGTAGTGGTGTTACGAACTAGTTGAATTGAGTAAGGGTTAAGTAAATTTGCTAAAGAAATGAGAAAGGTTAAGTTAATCTTAATTAATGCCAGAATGGGGAATGACGATAATAACCTATTATGAATGAACTTGGATAAGAAAGATAATAGGTATGCTTGTCCTAGGGACAAGTGGGAATTATAACTTATGAAATAAGATAAGTTATAAGGAATGATAGGGAAAAATAAAATTATTGTCTTACCAATGTATCTATGAATTAAGATGTGCTTAATTATAAATTAAGTAGAACATGTTATGGTAACCATGAGATGGAATAATGAATAGATTATGAGAATATCATGTTGAAGGCTTATTAATGAACTTAAATGGGTTAAGTTATAAATTGAATTAATAAGTGAGGGTAACTTGATAAACTTGAAAAGGAAGTCAACGTGAAGGAGAATAACCGAGTTAAATGAGAAAACTCACGAGGTGGCGCAAGCGCATGATTAATGGTTAGACGTAGGGTCTAATGACATATAAAACTGAGGCGCTTGGACCAGTCCATACGTTAGAGGATGAATAGCCATAAGGGGTAGATCATCGGGGTGTCAAAAGACAAAAAGAGGATGACATGTCCATCAAGATATTCTTGTAGGCTCCAACGGACTGGGTTAAGAAGAACGTTGCTTCCGGGGACGTAGTGTACTCTTGGTATTCCTCTGTCTGTGGCCGATGATCCGCCTGTACTCATAGAGGTTAGATCTGCGTAGGTGAACCAATGAGTATGCCCTGATTGCAGTAATAAGGGGCAATCAGAAGACTAAGATGGACCAACGTGATTCAGTGAGAACAGTTAGTGCCCTATGATAGCAACTCGTCGTCTACCTACCATCTACAGTCAGTACGTAAAGAGGAAAGGCGGAGAACTCCAAAAGACCATATACTTTGATATCTAGTTATGGATGAGGTTGGCCAATAGGTTTGAAGGGCATAAGGGGCCGGGGTTAAATTCTCATTCTTGATATTCTTGGGTGCCTTTCATTAGTTGAGGGAGTGGTCCAGTGGGACCATAGCCACTGTAAAAGCAGAACTTAGCACCTGCAATCGGCAGATATCTGAAAGCTCCCGACCGAGTTCCGTATTTCTTGATTAGCCCTATCACGGGACTCGAGCGCACATATAGAGAACATGTGCAATAGACATCGAAAACGATTGACGATACGTACATGGGAAAGTCTAGGTACACTCGCGTCACTCTGGGTGGTGTATCAGAAGACTAGAGGGAATTATTTGAGGATGGAACCTAATTCGATCGAATGGTTCAAAGATGGCAGTTCGAACGCTTAAGTAATGTAGAAGTAGTGGTTCTTTGCAGATGTAGCGTTGACATATATACAGAAATCCGTACAACATTCGGGCGTAGGATTAAGGACTGCTATATTCCTGCGATGATACGGTGGAGACCGTACGAGTAAGGTACCATGGGGTGTACGTTAGTTGGGGGTAGCTACATATACACTGTATTAGGTTAATCTACTAGGGAGTAGATGGGTGCGAAATGTGTAAGCTTTGAATGCTAATAACACAGATAACCCAATAAATTAGAAAATGTAATTGAACGGTATATGTAGGATTACCCAGAAGTATAATTTAAATCCAATCACACAGGACTTATGTTCTGACCCCCCTCCTCACAACATTCGCAGTTTAGGCTCATGACAAAGACTGTATAACTTTGGATACTGGTTTAACAGTATTATTATTAAGGTAAAACTATGTTTTAATTACATTATATTTTATTCCTTCCGCTGTGAGATGTTTTCCGAACACTGACATGTTTCATGTCTCTGTCCCTTCTGCTGGATACCGGAGCAAACCAACTCGGGTTTCGATGGGTTGGGATTTTTGAAAAAAATTCGGTCCGTCAGAATCTGGGTTGTTACAGAAAGAGGGAGAGAAGAGAACAGAAATAGGAATAATAACAAAACAAGCATATGATAACAGAATTGAGCATAATAACAGAATAGGCATATGATGATAGAATTGGGCATAATAACAGAATAAGCATATGATGACAGAATTGGGCATAATAACAAATAGGCATATGATGACAGAATTGGGCATAATAATAGAATATGCATACGAGTGCTGAATAGTAGATCGGATGTACAAGTAATGGCAGATTTGTCTGATTATAATTCAGGTAATTAATAGGCATAGGTTTAGATCCAAACTTAAATATGTCAGGATTACTTTTTATACATTAGAGCAACATAAACTCACAGGGACTAGATCTAAAGAACCGAGAAAAGAGTGTTGATGTTGTAGTAGAGATTCTTGTTTACGTATAATTCAGGAACGGGGGCAGCATCTCATTGTCTCCTTTGTTTTAGGTGAATAAAACAATAGAAATGAGGTCCTATATATAGCCCCAAGCCAACGAATCAGGTCAAGAAATACGTCCAGGTTTAGAGAATGGTTTTGCCCCAAATCTGGGTGCAGTCCATGAGGCATGGGTCGACCTCCAACTAGTCGATTCCCTGCATCTTCCACTCTTCAATTTTTTTGATTTTCTGACTGGTTTTGTGTATATATATTACTTATATGTGTAACAAACTTCAAAGCTTAATAACTTCTTCATATGATGTTTGTTTTACACAAACTCGGAGTCTACCTTAAGCAAAATTCTGAGATGAACGCAACGGTATGGTCCGTTTGCTTTAATTCCCAATATTTAATTAGGTATTCTTTAGTTTATCATTATAGTGTTCTTTAAAATTAGGGGATGTTACAGAATATATATATATGTTTGTATATATATACATGCTGGTAATAGATATTGAAGACTGTACAGTAAAGAGATTCAAGATTTTAAAGGAGAATCAAGACTTATGAGTATCAAGATATCAAAAGTTCAAGAGTCCCCGACTATTAGGGTAATAGAGTCTAAATATTAGGTAAAACTCTGAATAGCACTCAAACTATGTTTTCAAATTATCTCTTTTGAAATTGATTTCAAATTCCTCTCAAAATGATTTTTAATCATCCAAGAATTTCAGACTTATGATTTCAAATATATATTTCCTAATTCATAAGTTTTTCATTTTTATAATTTTACATATATTAAATCATTTATATAAACATTTTATATACTAAGCTTATATTTGATTATAATTTCAAATATTCTAATTTAACTCTAAAGTTTTCATAAAACTCTTTATGTTTATATAGTTTATATATATATATATATAAAGTCCTATATATATACATGTGTTTATATTTAAATTATATAGTTTTTATATTACTTATATATATTGTTTCTAATCATATGTTTAATAATATTTTATTTTATTATACTTAAAAAATAATAATTTAATAACTAGTTTTATTTCAGGAATTTCCAGAATACATATATTAGTTCAAATACTTTAAAAAATAATTTAAATTTGAAAATACAAGGTGTATGTCGACATACACAAACATGTATGTCGACACATAACTGTAATATTTTTTAAATTTAAAAAGTTGTGTATTTTCATTTTAAAACGTTTCAGAAACAGTTACACCCTTTAGAACACTATAAAAAGGCCTCAAAGTCAATTTTTTTAAAACTTATCATCATCTTATTTTTTCTTTAACATACCTCCATTATTATTCTTAAATTCCAAGTTTATACATATATACTCCGCCGATTTCAAGAACAATTATATCATTCTTCTTCTATTTTCATTATTTATCAAATACTCTCTGTTTGGATGCGCTACTCAAGAGTTCTAGGGCAATTGTAATCAGAACGAGTGTGGAAAGGTGTGGGTGTGTTCCTTGTACCCCTGAAATCAAGGAAGGACGGGGGTGCGTTCCTTGTAGCCCTAAATTAAGGAAAGAAAAGATGTTAACCTTGTAGCTCGTGAAATCAAGGGTGTTGTAATTGGAATTGATATTAATAAAACTCTGCACAATCCAGCGTTGTTCGGGACTAGACGTAGGACAAATCTGAACCAGTGTAAAATCTGGCGTGTTCTTTCCTTTTCTGCACTTTACTTTTGTTTATATTTTCATCTGTGATCATTTCTATTATAATATTCATTCTATGATTCATATAGTCATTCTTATAATTGATAATTGGTTAAGATCTCTATAAATTCATTAAAACACTACTCAGCCCCCATCTAGTGTAACAACCCATAATTTTCGACGTTCGAAATATAAATTAATTAAGAATTTATAGTTAAAATAAATAATTATAGTGTGTTTTGATATAGAATTTGAGATTTTATTTATTTATTTTGAACATAGTTGAATATATTTATATTTATATTTGGATTTTATTTTAGAATTTAGACCTCCAATTTTGTTTTAAACATATTTGAATAAACTTATAAAGAAAAATTCCTTTGGTAAATTTAATTTTAATATAAATGCTGTTAAAAGAAACGTTATTAACATTTAAGATTTAAAGTTGAAGAAAAATGTTTATATATTTGGATTTTTTCATAAAATCTAGAATTTGTCTATTTTTGAACGTAATTTGAGTTTACTTCTAATTTAACCCTTTTGTAAAATTAGAGACGGTTTGTCAAAACGAACGTTTTAACATTATTAACTAATTTGTACATTCACCCTAGAATTCTTTTCATTTAATGTTAATAGGAACCTTTGTCGAAATTTAACTAAAGTGAGTTGCTTGAATGTTTAAATTCTAACTTTCAAAATGTACGTTTTGCATTTAATTTAGGAAGAAATTTAATTTATTTAAAAACATTGGAATGTGTATTTGCAATTTAATTGATTTTTAAGTTTAAATTAAACTGTTAAGCGAAAATTTAGTTGTTATTCGAAATACGTTTGATGTAATTTAAAAAGAAAGAATTTGGTTTATCAATTTATAAAATTATTTCTTGGGATCATGTAACAAATTTTTATTTTGAACGTATCGTATTCTACCACGTCTATATTGAATTTAATAGTGGTTGAATCTATAACGGGTTAAAATGTAAACAACGTTTCCATTTCAGATGTGTTCCAGCCTAACGTTGTATACCTGTTCAGTAATATTTTCATTTGAACCCACTTTCTTTGTCCAGCCTACCGTGCTCAAGTAACGTTCAAAGCCATATCTGAGTAAATTTTGGTTTTTAACACTTGTCCTTATTTGATTGTAAATTTCGATACCTATCCTTAGCCTTTTGAAATTGCTTACCATGTTGTGTTTGTCTTCTGTCTTTGTTCCCTTCGTTGATTTATATAACAGCATAACCCGTCTCTTTTTGTTCACCGAAAACAATTTATTCCCCTTTTTATTTCAGTTCATTCTCTCCTCCTATTGTTCTACAGCTGAAATGTTTGTCCCTCAAATTCAAAATCAAAAATCGGGTTTTTCCGAAATAATGTCTTCCACCCGCATGCGGTCCTCGCCTCCTCTTTGTTCAAGCCAAGTCGCTACATCACTTCCCACGATCAGGCCTTGAATCGTTACGCCACCGAAATCCGTGACCACTTCAGTTTCCACCCGCTTCTCCGCTTCCTCAGCCTTCGCGCCATTGAACTACCTCTGTCTCACCTCCATTGACTGCAGCAAACCGCTCGCCACCCTTCCATCTTAGTCCGCAGCCGCCTCCCTTCCCATGTCCAACGTGAAGCTTAGTTGTGGAAGAGAAGTGCAAACAAGGGTCAGTTGCTTGTCTTTGTTTGTCAGCCACCAAACCGGTCGCCTGCTCTTACTGCCTCTCCGTCATCAGCTGATGGTAAATTTACTTACGATTAAGCTTATTTCAAGTTGCTTACTTCGCTCTTCACTGCATATAACTTGCTAAGTTGTTTGCCACTGCATGAACCCTTGAACTTTTACCCGAATCCGACTACGAACAAACCAAAATCTAGTTCCTATACCAGTACAGGATCAACATTTAAAATTTTCTAAACATCTATTCCATTCTTGCTTGGAAAAGTTTGTATAGTAGTTGCTATACCAATACTAGAAACATGGAAAGGAAAATCGGGCCCATTACCTAATAATTAAGATTGGAAATTTAAGTTAAGGGAATGACCTGGATTCATTTAAGAAATGGATAAGCTACTTATAAGATAATCCTTTTGTGCCGATCTTGCCATGAGGAAATTGTCGTATCATCTTGGTCATTTACTAATTCACGTATTACTTCATATGTGTGAACCTTTCATTAGTTGCATGTCACACTATGCGGCACGTAAGCTTTTGGCCACTTTGTTTCACTTTCTGCACCATAGAATATATTGGACTAAGAAGCCTCTGTAATTCTCTGACGGCCTGCCTCTCACCAGCTGACATTTCCCTCAAAATGCGTTGTGTCAATGTCCAACTAGCATGGGACGATCGTCAAAAGAAAGGGATTGAAACTATGAATCACCAAAGAACCTTTAGTATATCTCACAACACATGTAATAAAATATAATAATAACATAACTTGATATAAAACTGGCGAGACAGTGCATAAGCTGAAAACTAAACCATATCCATCAGAGTAGCGGAATCCAAAATATAGCTTATGATCCAAACCATCATTACAACTTCAAAATATTGTCTCTAAAGCAAAATATAAAAGGTAGACTACTAATGCCCAAAGTAGTGACCAACAACAACACATGAAGAATATATGTAAATAGTACGTGGAAGCCTCCTGCTCGTCTCCGGACAGCTACTGTGCATAACCACCTAACCTGACTCTAGTTTGCTCGTTTAGGAGTACCCAGAGTAAAAAAGAAGAGATATAAAACTCTGGGTCAGACAAAAGTCTGGTATGAGCGATAGCAGCAAAATAAACAATAATATGTATAAATAATCATACCTGAACCTGGACCTGCAACCAAAGAGTTAGCACAACAAGATGTACAGTACTCTAAGGTAACAGTAACATAAAGCGTAAAAATGGGAGTGTGCATGTTATGGTGATAGCAAATATCAAACATAGTAATCATCCTCACCTCTCTCACTCAGTACGTAAAGCATATGATATCCACCATTTTGGTCACCAGAACTATTGGGGCCATGATGGAGTCCCACTCCGTACAACTATCACTACAACCACTTTGCCCCTTTAGAGCCCTGATGGAGTCCAACTCCATACAACCTCTGACCCCACTACACTGGCCCATAGTCAATGCCCCCCTCTCAATAGTGAACCAAAGTTATAGATATCGATAGCCCCTTTCCACACGTCCCGCAGTAAATCCCAACTCTTGAAGTTAACTCATTGGTTCCCTTCTAGATCCTGAGTAATAACTTCCCATTTGGACTTCCTTTGCATCTCGGTTTTGGTTGAATTGGAATGGTCTTCAAAAGAGTTCAGGTTCGTCATCTCTTTGTCACCCTGATTCTATTCGGTCATCCTTGGTTCGCATCGGATCATTAAGTTGGTTCGGCTCAGTGTAACGATGGTTCGGTTCGATGCGTCACGTCGGTACGGTTCAGTATGCTCGATTCGGTTCGGGGTCCTAGGATCGAGTCGGCTCATCCGACCTGATCCCCTGCTCTAATTCGACCCGGTTGGCCTTCCTTGTTGCTCTTGCCTTTGTGCGCTGCTGAAGATGCCACTACTCTGGTTCGGTTCGGTTATCCGATCCGATTTGACCTCCCTTACCTGATCCGATCCGGATCCCTGCAGCATTTTCAACAAACTTGTTTCATCCATTCTCGCCATACGATAGCATTTTCAACCATTCCAACTTTACTAAATAATCATAAAGCATCACGAACAACAATACCAACATATGGATTCAATCAAAAAGATCAAAACATCAAGCATATAGGTTATTTTAGATCAAACATGCCCAAAACCATGGTTTTCCCCTTAACCATCTTAACTATATCTAACAATAGGATTAGCAAACTTAGTTCAAACTAACCCAATTTTTAACCAGTGACATAAAATAATATTTCAGAATTTATGCATATTTTCCATATTTTTCTAAGTCTTAATTTCGTTAATTATCACTAATCACCCCTAATTAGCCTTAATTAGTGTAAAAACATGCAAATCACTCACCTTAGCCACAAATAAATTATAGATTTGAAAACTCCACTGATTTGGCACAGATCCCTATGTATAGTAGCAGCTCTATCTCTGATTTGATGCAATTTTGACTTGATTTGATGTAGTTTTGCAAAATTAGTGATAAAATGGTGATTAGGGAGTGATTTAGAAGATGGAGGTCATTGCTAGGATTAAAGGAATGTTTGTGGCGACTGAGAAAATGAAAAGGAACCATTCTGTAACTCCTTTCAGCTCTCCCACAAACCTAATTCCGAAATGGATTGTGTGCCTAGCTACTAATCACCCGATTAAGCCCAATTATGCTGTTTTTCATCTTCCAAACCTTATTTCAGCCATATCTCCCAAATGTTAAGTCCATTTGATCAATGTGACCACTCTACAGAATGGAAAACCATCATCCGAATCCAATGGAAGTGGTTTCAGGTCAAAATCCTATCCAACCAAAAATTATAGGTAAAACAAGATTAGCCTGGGGCAAAATAGTCATTTAAAAATAGGAAAAAATCATAAATATGAGAAATGACCACAATAGTCGTTCCCCAAAGTTACACAACCATACGACTTCGTATGTAAATAAAATAAATATTCTACGATCCTCCAATACGTAGAATGTGGGTCGTTACACTCACCCCTCTTAAGAAATTTCGCCCCCGAAATTCCTTAACCAAAACATACAATGGTGTCCCGCATGTCTATCAACCATTTACAAACAATCAAACATATATAATAACACAACTAGCTTATCCTAGCATGCGGTTTACTAACAAGAGAATAACTATATCGCAATTTAAAATCTTACCAGGCAAAAGTTCTGGATATGAGTTCCTTATGCTCTCCTCTGTTTCCCCAGTACAGTCATTCTCATTATCGCCCAAACTGGACCTTGACTAGTTCCACCATCTTCCTTCGAACTTGTTTCATTTCCTGTCCGACAATACAAATCGTCCTACAGCTCCCAACTGCCTCAGATTCTACCTCAATATCATCCAACTGATCTGGTGTTCCTTAATTGGGAAACATGAAATACGTCGTGAACTCTCGCCATCTTATTAGGCAATCCAACTTTATACGCTAAATTCCCAACTTGTTTGAGAATTGGGAATGGATCAACAAACCTTGGTGCAAACTTACCTCTCCTACCAAATCGAATTACATTCTTCAATGGAGAAATCTTGATGAATACCAAGTCGCCAACGGAGAATTTCAAATCTCTTCGTCTTTTATCAACATAACTCTTCTGCCTATCTTGGGCAGCCTACATTTGTTGTTGAATAACCTTGATCTTATCGGAAGTTTCTCTTATTACATCTGGCCCAAGCACAAATTTCTTATCGGTTTCCAACCAACATGATGGTGAGTTGCACGGTCATCCGTACAAAGCTTCAAATGGAGCCATACCAATACTGGACCAATAACTATTATTATATGCGAACTCAGCCAGATGCAAATGGTAATCCCATAATCCTCCAAATCCAATATATAAGCTCTCAAGAGATCCTCTAATACAAGATTCACCCTCTCTGTTTGACCGTTGGTTTGAGGATGGTACACGGTACCGAGATGTAATTCTGACCCTAAAGCCTCTTGTAAGCTCTTCCAAAACCCACTAGTAAATAATGAATCTCGGTCACTCACAATACCTTTAGATACTCCAAGAAATATCACTACCCACTTCATATACAGTTCTGCAAACTTAGTTGCAGCTCTACTCGACTTGACTGGTATAAACCTTGCACTCTTGGTCAATCGATCCAGAATGACCCAAATACTATCATGATCCGATCAAGTCCTTGGTAAACCATCAATGAAATCCTTTGAAACCTGTTCCCATTTCCATTTAGGTATTTCTTACGGCTGTAACAACCAACTAGGCTTCTTTTGCTCGGCTTTAACTAGCTGGCAGTTCATGCACTTGGATATAAACTTTCCAACGTCCCTCTTCATCCCTTCCCTCTAATAGGTCTGCTTCATGTCTCGATACATCTTGTTACCCACGGGATGTATAGTCTGTTTCGAGTGATGACATTCACTAAGCACTTCATCTCTCAATCCATTAACGTTGGGTACAGCTAGTCTCCCATTATTTCGAAACCATCATTCCCAATCAAGTCCATACTTGTTCATCTCTTCACCGTCATACCCATCTCTATCTTGGAGATGATTTCCAATAGGTTAGGATCATCCCTCCGACTGGAACCGGTCCGCTCAATCAAAGTGGATCTGATCATCAAACTTGCTAACGTCTCTGGGTCTAATTCACACTTAGGTCTGAAATCATATCTCGTGATATACCCCAGCTGCTTCCATTCCAGAAACATAGCCATCAAACTAGCATGTCTCCTGCTCAATGCATCAGCTACCACATTGTCCTTCCCGGGTGTGTATGCGATATTGAAAACATACGAAGCCAAGAACTCTAACCATCTCTGCTGACAAAGATTTAAATCCTTTTGAGAGAAAATATACTTTAATGATTTATGATCGGTAAATAACTCAAATCTTTCTCCCAAGAGATAGTGTCTCCACATCTTTAACATGAACACGATCGCTGCCAATTCCAAATCATGGGTAGGATATCTTCTCTCATGCGGTTTCAGTTGCCGACTAGTATAAGCTACAACCCTACCTCCTTGTATCAATACAATACCTCGTACGGTACCACAAGCATCCGTATATAACGTTATCTCTTTGTTTTCCCTTAGGAATAACTAACATTGGTGCACACGTCAACTTTTCCTTTGGACACTTGAATGCATTCTCATACCTTTTGTCCTAGACAAAAGCTTGATTCTTCTTGGTCAACTCAGTTAACTGTGCTGCTATCTTGGAGAAGTCTTGGATAAACTTACTATAATATCCTGCTAACCCCAAGAAACTTCTTATGTCAGTTGCATTCTTTTGCGTACACCAATCTTGCACCATAGCCACCATCGCAGGGTCAGCAGCAATACCATTCTCTGAAACAACATGGCCCAAGAACCTCACTTCCCTCCTTCAGAAGTGACACTTAGAAAATTTCGCTTTCAATTGGTGTTTCCTCAACACCTCCATCAATATCCTCAAATTTTCCTTGTGTTCTTCCTCTGTCCTCGAGTAAAGCAAGATATCGTCCAAGAACACAAGAACAAACTTATTTAATTAATCTTGAAAACCCTATTCATAATGTCCACAAAATATGCGGGTGCATTGGTCAACCGGATTGGCATGACCAACCACTCATATAATCCAGACGGTGTCCGTAATGTCGTCTTAGGAATACCCTCAGCTGCTACTTGAAGCTGATGAAATCCTGTTGCGGGATGCAATTAGGAAAACACTCTTGCCCCATTCAAATGATCAAACAAATCATCTATCCGTGGAAGAAGATACTTATTCTTTCTAGTTACCTTGTTCAGCTCGCGGTAGTCTATACATAAGCAAAGGAAACCGTCTGCCTTAGTAGCAAATACAACTGGTGCTCCCCACTCGGAAACACTTCTTTAGATAAATCCCTTCTTCAAAAGATCGCTTACTTGCACCTCGAGCTCTCGCTGCTCCTTTAGTGCCATACGACGAAGAGGCATCACTATAGGTCTGGCATCTTTCAGTAAATCAATCTGAAACTCGATCTCTTAATGTGGTGGAAGTCCGGTCACTTCTCCGAAGGTGTCCAGATACTCACCAACAATAGGCACATCTGACAACACATCATGCAGGATGTCGAGGGAATTTAGAAAACTAGCCATCACCCCATCACTATGTAGGCTACCCAACACCACCCTCCGCCCATCATCCACTCTAATGATCACCGAAGACCCCTCACAGTCCACCACCACCCCGTACCTTTGGAGCCAATTAACTCCCAAAATAATGCCAAACCCAATAAAGCCCAAAACAAAGCAATCACAAGCAAACATGCATCCATGACTCGATAAGACCAAATTACGACAAATCATACTAAAGCTAGTCAAACCACCGATCGGGTTCGTCACAACTAAAGGTCCATCAGGTTCCAATTCCAATCTATCTATCAGGTCACTATATACAAAGTAATGGGAGGCCCCGGTATCAAATAGTACTCGAACAGGAATATCATAAATAGAAAGCATACCTTGAATGACGTCACCTTCTCCTTTCTTCGCCGCAGTTGTGGAATTCGACGAAGGAACAGCGTTGATAGCATATGCTTTCACAATCTGCTTTTCTTTAGGAGGTTGTGGACATTTATCCTTATGATGTCCCACTTGGCCGCAATTGAAGCACTTCCTGTCTACTGGCTTTGCTCGACAATCTTTGGCATAGTAGCCCTTCTTGCCTCAGCTAAAGCACTCGATATCTTGCTTATTCTTCTTTTTCTGACCATCCTAAGTTTGGTTTTGTTTCCTCTTATTATGAGAATTACTCTTTCCTCCACCACCTGCCTGCGGTTTTGGCTCTCCTGTAGATGCAATAGCAACCTCGGTCTTCATCGTAGGATAAAGGCTCTCGGATCTCAATGCCTTTCCTACAATGGATTCGAAAGTCTAATAGATATGGTTTATAAGTCTTTCCCCCAAGTACTCATCTAAGCCAGTTATAAATTTCTCATTCTTATTTTCAGTAGTATCATAAGAGTTAATCCATACTTCAATAAGGTAACGAATTTAGCAGTATATTTCGAGACTGCCCTACCATTCTGCTTAAGCTCCAGAAATTTCCTAAACAATTCTGATTTCGGAGCGGCTAGAATAAACTTGTCACTGAAGCGAGTTTTAAATTGATTCTAAGTAACTCGATCCTCGGGGGTAGCTGCTTTAGTGACATTCCACCAATTCATAGCCCATCCTTGAAGCTGACGCGGTGCTAACTTTCTCTTTATTGCATCATCGATCCCCAAATCCTCGAAGATGCGCTCACAACTATCAAGCCAATCTTGAACCTCCGTACCCAAATCTGTTCCATTGAACGGCTTCCTGTCAAGACTAGTATAATCCTTGCTAATCTTGGCGAAATCGATTATAGGAGCCTGCACTACTGCACCACCACCATTAGCAGCATTAAGAATTGCTCCCTAAGCATCTCTTGCATGAAAGCAGTGAACATCTCCCTTATATTAGGGACATTCCCATTGTTGGCCCCTGAACATGCTCCCTCCTCAGCTCCTGGTGTGGGATTCCTCACATTGCTCCTCGTATTTCGGCTCATCGTTCAATTTGTAAAGGTAAAACAATTAACCATCTCCTTAGTGGTGCCAGTGCATTGCGACTTCATCCTTATATATACTAATATTATATATATAGCTTTTGAAAACCAAAATATCACAAATATGCACCCTCATATATATATATATATATATATATATATATATACTATTTCTCCCTGATGTCTTCCCCTAGTTTAAACTACGCAACCTAGGCTTTGATACCAAGTGTGACGGCCCGCCCCGCACCAGCCGACATTTCCCTCGAAAGCGCTGTGCCAATGTCCAACTAGCACGAGACGGTCGTCAAAAGAAAGGGAATGGAAACTATGAATCACCAAAGAACATGTAGTATATCTCACAGTGCGTGGAATAAAATATAATAATAACATAACTTGATATAAAACAGGCAAGATAGTGCATAAGCTAAAAACTAAACCATATCCATCAAATTAGCGGAATCAAAAATACAGTTTATGATCCAAACCATTATTACAACTTCAAAATACTATCCCTAAAGCAAAATAGAAAAGGCACACTACTAATGCCCAAACTAGTGACCAGCAACAACACAGGGAGAATATATGTAAATAGTACGCGGAAGCCGCCTTCTCGTCTCCAGACAACCACCTAACATGTCTTTAGTCTGCTCGTTTAGGAGCACCCAAAGTAATAAGAAGAGACATAAAACTCTGGGTTAGACAAAAGTCTAGTATGAGCGATAGCAGCAACACAAACAATAACAGGTATAAATAATTATAACTGAACCTGAACCTGCAACCAAAGAGTTAGCACAACAAGATGTACAGTACTCTAAGGTAACACTAACATAAAGTGTAAAAATGGGAGTGTGCATGTCATGGTGGTAGAAAACATCAAACATAGCAATCATCCTCACATCTCTCACTCAGTGCGTAAAGCATACGATATCCACCATTTTGGTCACCAAAACTATTGGGATCATGACGGAGTCCCACTTTGTACAACTATCACTACGACCACTTTGCCCCTTTGGAGCCCTAATGGAATCCAACTCCATACAACCTCTGACCCTACTACATTGGTCCATAGTCAATGCCCCTCTCTCAATAGTGAACCAAAGTTACAGATATCGATATCCCCCTTTGCACATGTCCCACAGCAAAGCCGAACTCTCGAAGTTAACTCGTTGGTTCCCATCTGGAACCTAGGTAATAACTTCCCATTTGGAATTCCTTTGCATCTCGGGCTTTGTTAGAATTGGAATTGGTCTTCAAAAGAGTTCACAATCATCATCGCTTCTTACTTCGGTTTGGTTCGGTCGTCCTTGGTTCGGTTCGGTTCGGATCGTCAAGTCGGTTCGGCTCAGTGTCACGATAGCTCGGTTCGATGAGTCACGTCGGTTCGGTTCAGCGTGCTTGGTTCAGTTCGGGGTCCTAGGCTCGGGTCGGCTTATCCGATCCGATCCCTTGCTCCAATTCGATGCGGTTGGCCTTCCTTGTTGCGCTTGCCTTTGTGCATTGCTGAAGATGCCACCACTCTGGTTCGGTTCGGTTATCTGATTTGATCTCCCTTATCCGATCCGATCCGGATCCCTGCAGCATTTCCAGCAAACTTATTTCATCCATTCTCACCATACGATGGCGTTTTCAACCATTCCAACTTTACTAAACATGCAAATCACTCATCTTAGACACAAATAAACTATAAATCTGAAAACTCCACTGATTTGGCATGGATCCTTATGTATAACAGCAGCTCTATCTCTGATTTGATGCTAATTTGACTTGATTGATGTAGTTTCGCTAGTGATAAAAAGGTGATTAGGGAGTGATATAGAAGATGGAGGCCATTACTAGGGTTAGAGGAATGTTTGAGGTGGCTAAGAAAATGAAAAGGAACCATTCTCTAGCTCCTTTCATCCCTTCCATAACTCTAATCCCGAAATGGGTTATGGGCCTAGCTGCTAATCACCCGGTTAAGCCCAATTATGTTGTTTTTCATCTTCCAAACCTTATTTCAACCATATTTCCCAAACGGTAAGTCCTTTTGATTAATGTGACCACTATAGGAATGGAAAACCTTCATATGAATTCAATGGAAGTCGTTTTAGGTCAAAACTCCTTACCAATCAAAAGTTATAGGAGAAACAAGATTCACCAGGGGAAAATGGTCATTTAAAAATTGGAAAAAATCGTGAACATGGGAAATGATCCCAATAGTCGTTCCCCAAATTTACACGACCATATGAATTCGTATGTAAATAAATTAAATATTATATGATCCTCCGATATGTAGAATGTGTGTCGTTACAGGTTCAAATACTTGCATGTGTTTATTCCTACTTGCATGAAGCTTAGGTATGTAATAACCGAAAAATACGAGCCAATTTAAAAAATTTAAATTGGTGATTTCAAAAGAATTTGAACAATTGAAATATAATATTTCAATAAAATAGTGAATTAGAAATAGTGAGTCAGTTTGAAAATTTGAATTCAAACTTTGACTGACTGAGCAGGGTGGAAAATATAACGGATTTTAGTGAAACCAAAAATATTTAAATCTGTTTATCAATACCTTTCTAACGAATCTGAAAAATCGAAATTTCATAACGGGAATCAAAAGTTATGGCCGAATGAATTTTCAGAAAGGTCGCTATATAAAATATATAGCCCTGGGAAATTGATATTTTGCAGACGACCTCGGAATTCGACGAAACCAATTTTGTTGGGTTCGGGATGTCAAATTATTGCTAGGTTTCAAATTTCATAATTTTTGAAGCTAGTATGTGAGCGTGGCAAAAGAAAATGCGTTTGGTCAATTTCTGTTAAATTGGATCGACCAGAAAATGGCCATTTTTCAAACGATCTCAGAATTCGATGAAACTAGTTTTATTGGGACCGTATCGTCAAAACATAGCTAGATTTATTTTTCTGGAATTTTTCGAATCAGTTTGTGGCCCTGGCAAATTGAAATGTACGTTTAGAGTTAAAAATTAAATGTTTTATACTTTAATTTGAAAAATAACTGACTGTAACAGTCGAATTGGCCAACGAAACATATCCCATTGTGTCCGGAATGGGGGTATTTAGCTAGGGACGACAATCGTTGGACTTGAAAAGGAGTTCGTTGGAGAAAACACTATTTAAAAATATATAAAACCCATGGGCCAATAGAACTTAGCCATTCACTAAATTAAAAAAAAACCTCCGTAATTGAAAAAAAACCTCCGTAACCCCACGAACGAACGGCGAAAACCCGTTCAACCCTTCCCACCTCGATCGCCGCCGACTACGCCACTTCCAGACACCGCCGTCACCACCCCTCGACGCAGCTCCGCCTCCTCTTCAAATCCGACCCCAGCACCTCCTCCCTCGACGCCTCCTCCGCCAGAATCGAGCCCGCCAACTTCACCACTTCCCATCGCCGCCCTGATCGCCACCGACCGCTGAGCTGCACCAAACCACCACCGACAGGAAGCCTGCTCGAAACACTACCACGTCAGCACCCCCGATTGTCCCCACGTGCCACGGATTTCGCGAAAACCTCAAACCTAGTTTCGAACCAAATAGAAAGGTGAGTCCTATTTGATGTCTGCACTTTGAAAAATCATATCTTTTTGGTGTGTTGATGAAATTCAATGAAACAGGAAACATCGGGACCGCAAGGAAGCTCTCTACCACATAGAAGAAGCCGCGGATTTTTCTGAGTCATCTACGATTTTTAGCACTCCGCAAACCAAAGTGAGAAATCTAAATTAAATGAATTTGAATGGAAAATGTCGTGTATAAATTATATAAGCGAAATATAAATTACACACGTGTTGTATACCTCATGTACATGCGTGGTGTAAGCTATATAAGCGAAGTATGAATTATACATGCATAGAATAATTGGTATATGTGTTGAAATGCAAGTGAAATATAGCAGTAATATATATATATATATATATATATATATATATACTCCCCTCGTCCACAAACCATGGACGATATTTATTGTTGTGAATTGGTGTGAAATATTGGATGAAAAATGTGAATGGTTGAGTAATTGTTTGTGGTTGATATTGTTTGGTTGTGGTTGAAAAATACCCATTGGTGATTGAAATGAATTGGAAATATTTGTGGAAATAAAAATAAAACATGCCGCATGCGTGCGAATTAGATGCATGAATCCCCATTGTCAAAAACCGCGAGGTTTTAAAGTAGAGCGAGGAGCCGTACTAGGGACGGTGCCGGTTTTAACTACCCTATCGTTATGCTGCCGAAATTTTGAATAATCTTTATGTGTTAGAATTATTTTCATATGTTGAAATTATCTTCATGCATTGAAATTATAGCCATATGCTGAAACTATATCCATGTGTTGAAATGTTCATGTGTTGAAAAGTGATGTGTGAAAATTAAATTCATTTGTGAATGAATGAAGTGTTTAAACAATAAAAATCACATTTTTATAATATATATGAAGTATGAAAAATATTCGCCTTATATATAAATAGTTTCAACAATAAAAATTCCATCTTTCTTATATGAACAACATAAATAAAATATCCATGTGTGGAAATGCTCATGTGTTGAGAAGTGTGTGTAGTGGAAAAGTTCATGTGTTGAATAAAAAGATCAAACAATAAAAATTACATTTTTATTGAAACTATGAAGTGTTGAAAACATCCATTTGTCGAATAAATATTTTAAATGATAAAAATATCATTTTTATCATATATGTGATATGCTAAAGATATGCGAGCGTTGAAATAAATATTTGTGAATGAAATATTATTTTTAACATGCATAGGAACTAAATAAAATAGTCATGTGTTGAAATCTATTTGAGTTCGCCAAAATTATCATCTTTGAAATGTGAAGTGTTAAAAATAGCCACTTGTTCATATAAATATACATGAGTTGAAATATACATTAACAAGCTAATGATGTGATTTTAGCCTATGCATGCAACATTAGAATGAATGGTGTTTTTAAACCAAAGTAAATCAAATATGAAGTTGAATGGAAAATGATAAGTGATAAAAATTGTATATAAGTACATGCATATTTATTGAACAGGTTATAGCAAAGGGGCTAGAGAAGAGGAATAAAATTTTGTGCCTGACAAATAGGTACACATTTACTGTTTTGTTTGGGTGATGATTTTATGAGCTTGTTGGCTAGCCGCTTGGCTTTTTCTTTTTCTTTTTGACATAAGACGCCCGTGTGGCTATTTGGGAATTTTCCCAGCCCCTCCCGTACAAAGGAGGTTATGGCGAAATTTTCCAAAATTTAAAGGCGTTAGTGAAATAATTGAAGAGGAAACGATATAGGAATTTTTGAATGAACTATATTTATGTAAATATAAATAAAATTAAAACGAAACGTGGCCGTGCAGTTCGTGTTTTGAAACCGTGATTTCAAACGACTAGTGCGGGAAATCCGACCATTGGATTTTCCCGAAACCGCAACCGTTGGGTTCGCCTTGGAAATATCTTTCCAACGGCACCAACTTTGTGAAGATCCGACGGTTGGATTGTCTGGAATGTTTAATTCAAATCTGAAGAAAAACAGCGCCAGAAGCGATATATATATATATATATATATATATATATATATATATATATATATATAACTAAATTAAATCGAATAACGACGCTGCAGTTCGTAAATTGAAATCGTAACTTCAAATGATTAGTGTGGAAAATCCGACCGTCGGATTTTCCCAAACTGAAACCGTTGGATTTGTTTTGAAATGACCTTCCTAATGATATAAAATTTGTGAAGATCCAACGGTTAGATTTTCATATATGTGTAAAACAAAATTAGCGAAAAATAGCGCCAGTGCATCGGCACGACCTGAAACGCCGTTTAATTAAATATGGTCGTTTTAAATTAAATAAAAATGGCGATATATCATTATAAAATACTATAGACGATATAGAGTGGAAATAAACCAATTTCATTGTGTTTGCTTGATTTGTGATGGTTGAATGTATTTAACATGAGAATTTTAACTAAAGAACTGAAATGTGAATGTTGAATAGTCCAACCATGTGATAAATTGATTTGAAAATCTAAATATACGTGGATTATTTGAAAAGGCCGAGTTCATATCATTTCAAATAATCGATCGACGTTGAGAAGTCGAAGAGTCGAAGACGGTTGAAGACCGACGATCTTCA
Source organism: Allium sativum (assembly GCA_030737875.1). Taxonomy (NCBI): domain Eukaryota; kingdom Viridiplantae; phylum Streptophyta; class Magnoliopsida; order Asparagales; family Amaryllidaceae; genus Allium; species Allium sativum. Next base: position 4,174,132 of record CM060926.1, on the reverse strand, counting down.
CATTGGATGGATGGGCGCTACTGATGCTCGTGATTGGAGTAGCTACCATGAAGGAGCTGAAGTAGTAGTCGCCCAAACATACTGTTGATTGTACGGATATGCGAGGAACTGGTGCCTTCGGTTTCGTTCAGACCCAGAACGGACTTGTAAATGGACTGTGTGTCTGACATTGGATTTTGTTCTGTGCTGATTGATCTTTGTTAAATATATATCTGTTTGGCGGTGGAGAATTTATTCTCTTGCTTAACGCCCTGCTCTGAGACGTATGAGCTCAGAGGTTATGTATTGATAGAAATCAGTCGCATGGAGTGGATTGCCGGTGTGGCACGCCTAAGTGGCATATGATCAAGGCTTCTGTTGCAAAGCAAAGTCTTGTGGTTGATGATCAAAGCATGGTCTGTGTGACGTAGCTTTGTGTATAATGTGAATTCGCGAGCCTCACACCCCGGTATGAGTCAAAAACGGGAGAAGGATCCAAGGAGTGCATGACGTTTCTTTCTAGCTATGGTGGTGTCAGTGACCTCCCAGCCCTGACATTTATATCTACTTTTCACCTGTGCGGTTGTTGGAATACGAGGCGCCTCGATTATAGGTCTGTAAGGACCGGGAAACGTGTGTTCAGGAATTGCCAATCCTCAAAAGTAAGAGAGGACCGGCCTTGGAGGATCCAGGGATTGCTGTGTGCGGTCCCGAGGCATTTGCTAGAGTGTCTCGAATCGGAGAGGAGCTTGCCCCTTGCCTCGACTCATGAAGGAATCCAATTTCCAATACGAAATATGCGGACGTGATTGTATTACTAGTACGGCGACATAGTGGTATGGGTCATTTATGTCGCCTATGATTGATATTTATGATTGAAATCGCTTTTGAAACATATATGCACTAGTAATAATATCAAACACTTTTGTTTAATTCGTATGAAGCATTTTTGGCCATTATAAGGTAAAAACTCTATCCTCCGGCTTGCGTTGCATTGTGTGATGGGACTTGAGTCTTATAATGGCTTCATTTTATAAAAAGCATTGCGATGATTTAATCATTTACTTTATTTCATGCACTAGCACTCATTGGAGTAAACCCGTTCCACGAAAGTGGCGTGGTCCTTTGATTTGCCTTATTATTGTTGTAAATAAGTTAAGTAGATTTCTCATACCAGTCCCATGACTGACTCGTAGTTTGTTTCACCTTGCAAACTCGGGTGCCCTCATTTTCACACGGGGAGCCTAGTTACAGGTTTGTGACGCACTTTTGGCTCATGGCGAGGCTTGACTACACCATGCAGACTTGGATTTTCTCCGCCATTATTGTATCTATATTATTATTCCGCCATTGGCGATGTAGACTGATATTTATTTTGTGTACTCTTTATGTATGATTCCGCCTCTGGCGATGGTGACTGATTATGTATTATTATGCACTAAGTTGTATCCTGTACTGTGCTCTCTGATGTGATGATATCTATATGATTCCGCTGTCATATGTGTGTAAATTATTCTATCTTCTGTTTATGCTATTATCTGTGATCTGCTAATGATGATTAATGTGTTCTATTCCAATGATTATCCTTAACCCCGTGTCACGGGGTTTTGGGATCGTCACAAGGTACCTCATTTTCATGTATGCTTCACACATGATGCGCACATAGAACATAAGTAATGACATCAATTCTGTGATTTGGTAACCTGCATTTTGGTTTCATACGTAGTTGTTTTATTTAAATAGTATTGGTTATTGCGCACGCGTCGCTTAGTGACTGGATCCTCTTTATGAATTCATATAGTGCATACTTTTAAATATCCCGCTTTTCCATACTTGGTCCTTGACCTTCAGATTACAAAATATACCATATTATGAGATTTGCATGGTAATTTAAATGTATGAATATAAAAGGAAAGTTAGTTTTGCATGCATGTTTGGAATATAGCAAGTTTTGCCCGTATATGGTTTCAACCTGGTCATGCATGCTCTTTATATTAACAAAATAACCTTGCATATTTTATGGTGCTACTTTAGATCTGTATATACTTTGGCTACTTAATGATTTCTCATGGATTGGAGTTTCCTTAGCTGCACGCTTCATATTAACATGTGTATCTTCTGTAGGGTTAAACTGGGTCATTATTTTTGATGTTTGGTTCCCTTTAAACCTTCTACTTCTTAGTAAATGATTTGGGACCATACTGCACATACATGCAAATAGCTTTACACATGACTCTTAAATATTCATCACTTTGCCTTGCCCAATTTCATTATAAATGGTGATCGTTGCACCCTTTGATGAATGTACTTATTTTGGCATTCCTTGAATATGTCCTTGCTAGTATATATGTACTACCACTGAATGCACACACACGCTACATCTTGAATTTTCCATGCAACTTGTCACTCTCTGCTGTCCCCGTCTTACTTAATGCATTCGATCCTCTTTGGTATACATTTTTGGCAGTTCACAAATTTTGATACTCGAATGATTTCATAATTTGTTGGGATATATTTATGTGTTTAGTCGAAATAACTGACTTGAAATAAGTTTAATCCTGACTTGGGTGTTTTGCATGGAATGCTCAGGTCAGGCCCTAAGTGTTCCAGGTTTAAAGATTCTAGATCGTAAAGAGGAGAGGAACGTGGACATGTGGAGACGCATCCACCAGCACGACAATAAAGTGTAAAAAATTATTCGTCTAAAGTTTATGTATAAATTATATTTCTTCTACTATACAAATATTGTATACAACTCTAATATTATATGAAAATTTTATTCCGCTGCAAATATTTGTACTCTTTGATTCTGTATTAATTCTGTTTAAACCCTATAAGCCAATAACAATCTGTTGTTTTGAACGTTTCTAGAGGGTTTAAATACCAACTTGGAGCGGTCAAAAGGTCGGTCATTACATCTGGTATAAGAGCTTTGGTTCATACAAAGCTTGGCTTATTGGGTTTAAAATTCATTAGAGATAAGGTAAGGATACCTTAGAATGAGTGGAATTAGTGCTAGAATTAGCGGATTTTGGAAAATAAAATATTCTAAAGAAGATTTTTGAATAAAATATTTTGAAGGAAAATATTTTTGAAGTATAAGTTCCTTTTGGAATTCTTATTTAAAATCTCTTTGCAGTAACGATTTTTGAAATCGACTATCGAGTTATTTAGAATTATCAAAGAAATAAAAGTGAGTAATAAAATCTTCCAAGTGATTAAGTATGGATTTTCCGAAACTATTTTGAAAACTTAACGAAGCTGAAATTTGACGATACTCGATTGGAGGAAACGATCGATGAAATGTGAGTTGAATCGATACTGAATTTGACTCGGATCAGATTTTAATTAACACTACATTCATTATAACTATTATATTATAATTGTTTGTCATCATATTTAAACCTTTTATTTTAATCTTTGTTTACGCCAAATTGTTTTACTAATTTATTCAAATATTTTTTTTTACAAAACTATCTATTTTCTTAAAATCCACTTTACTATTTTATTTAAACTATTTTTCTATATCAATTGTATTTAACTTATGTCATAAAAATATCTTCTCTTATTTTCTTATTCAAACTTATTTTATTACAAATGTATTGTTTTACTTACTATTTGATAAAGATCTAAAGCAAATTTAGTCCAAAGGATTGACATGAGAATTAATGAATGATAGTCATTACGTGTAATCCAAATCAAAATTAGAAGTTTCGAAAAGCCAATTTGCAAATATGAATGGAAATAAAAGGAATATCTGAATCAAGTTAAGCTGAAATGATATTGAATAATGAGTCGATTTATAATTCAAGTTAACTTTTGGAATTAAGATGAAAATTTTAAGGAAATTAAAGTTGAAATAAAAATTTTAGGGTGAACGAGATATAAATTTTTGAAAGTTGTGTATGAACATAAGGATGCGATTAATTCGGTAACAATTGGTTTGAAAGGAATTTGATATGAAATGGAATCTAATATATAAGAATGACTTATTGAAATTTTATGGACATTTGATATGAAATTTTCGAAACTTATACATAATTTATATAAGAATGTCGTTAATTCAAAATTATAGAATTGGAAAGTAATCAATGTGTAATGGAAATGGTTGCGAGTATCTATTTGATGTTAAAATTGGATTGTCACGTATGTAAGGATTTTGCATATACGCCTGATCAACGTATATATGAAGTTCAATATATATTAGACAGATATATAATCACATTCTAGTCACTTGGGGATGATTCTGGCGATTGATGCATCGTTATCAGTATTATTTTTGAGTTTCGAAAATGGGATGACTGTATATTTCTAATTGAGACGTCGAAAATACTTAAAGCTGTTTAGATAAACATTTGTATTTGTTTTTTCTGGCGGCATCTTCACTGTTGTAGAGTATAAATGGATTTTGCAAATAAATTTCAAAGTGTTGATAGTATGTTATTTAACAAATGAGACATGCAAAATAAATTTAAGGTGGGAATGTTAAAGAATTTTAACATAAGGTAGTTAAGTTAAATGCATACTTAAGTGAATAATGAGAGATAAGTGCAAATCAAAATATTTGGTCAATAACGGAAAGGATATATTTTAGAAGTAAATCTCACTTAAAGAAAGGAATAGTGAAATTTTGAAAAGCATGTAAGTGAGCTTATTTATTGAGAAATCATATTTATGGAATGTTGAGAATATCACCCAACATTTCAGATTTAGACAGTAGTATTTAATCAAATTATAATGAATGTCTAAGCAGTGGAGAATACCATTATAAGAATGAACTGAATGGAAATTACTCAATAAGTAATCACTTATGATGCGAAGAAAATGAAATTCTTAAGTAAGGATTACTCAAGAGAGAAATTAATGAAATAATCGAGTACCCCATGATTGAACTGGTGATATTCATATCCTTGACTTTCCTATCTTGATCTAGGCTAATCATTTAAATTCAAACCGTTTGTCCTTAAGTAATGTCATTCATCTTAGGGATTTAGCCAAGTATTTTGATTATAACCATTATACTTATGATGCCTATTTTGATATTGAACTTCTATTTATACATCTCTACTTGTGTTAAGCACATGGAATTTTGACTTGGTCCATGTATGTATACCTTTTGCACCATTTGTCGACATAATCCATGATTAAATTCAAACTAGAAAATTTTGATTTACCAAAGATGTTATGTTGACTGAACCTTAAGAAATGAGCTTTACATAATAATTAAGCGTTGAAACATAGAATCCAGCTTATATAAGAAAAATGGGTTTTTGAACATTAATTTTGAGGATTTGGTTCTGAATTTTTTTTAAATCAACTTAAAATGTTTTGAAATGGATATTTGGAACAATACTAGTTTGGAATATGCATATCCTATAGCAGAGTAGCGTAGCAGAAGCATGATGGTATTTCGAGTAAAGTTATATCGAGAGATTTTCCCGACTATAGGAAAATGTAACCTTTTCGATTACGGTTTGATAATTAAATTAAGAATGCATATAAAATTATATTATTGTGTAAAGGTTTTTCAAATGAGATATATTTGAATTATTTTAAAGCTAATGTTTGAAAAGGAAAAGGGTTCGACTATATGAATCGTAATGGAGCCGTTGAAATTTTATATTATGAGAATATGAAGTTTAGTTGGAAATCTTGGAAATATTTTGCAACTATTTCAGAATGGAATTTGATCGGAAGGGGAGATGGATATGACTTATACAAATTATAGACGTTTTTCTGAAGCTTTTAAAAAATCTTACTTGATTTGAAAAGATAAAAAGAAAATGGTATTGATCAAATTTGATTTCCATATGTTGAAAGGAAAATTTATGGCGACGTGTATCTCTTAGAAATATCAACTTATGTAAAATTGTTGGAAATCTTATTCGAAGGATGTTTCGATGTAAATTGAAATTTATTTTCATGAAGTCTGATATGATTACAATGATTCTTAAAGGTCTTTGATTTAGAAAGGCTTGAAATGTTTGAATAAGATCATTGATTTTGACATATAAAACATAAGTTGTATGTTTGAAAGTTGAAATTTTAATTTTATTTGATCGAATTTATTTCCAATTATTGATTAAAGATAATTTCCAATTATTTTGGATATGATGAATAGTTCATAAAGTAGTTTATAAACAAAGAAAATTTCGACGACTTGAAACTCGATATTTGAAATGTTTGAAAGAAAACAATACTATGATTGAAAGTATTTGCGAATTATTGTTGTGAAATGATTTATAACTTTGGGATATGAAATGATTTGATATGCTCCATGGATTCGGGTAACCCGTGACTAAAGGAAGGGTGTGTGATTTAGGGTTCTGAAACCTAGGGAGTTGGGTATATATGGTGTTCGCGTCTGGATGAAAACCAGGAGATATATATATACCTCGTGATTTGTAGTTGGTGTCCAAATCTGGATGAAAACCATGAGATACACTTTGCATGTGAACCCTCGATGATGGTCTGCTTTAGGTGTCCGGAGCGACCTCATTTATCTATAATGTTGCATGCAATAGGTCGTCCCTAGGCCTTGTCATTGGGAGGAAAACTTCTCGAGGAGATGGAACATATATGTTGATATTGATTTTATCATAATATGTTTGAAGTTTTGAAAGCAATTTTGGTTTTGAAATCCCGAAGTGAAGTATGTTTCTATATGAAAAGTAATGTATAGTATTTTGGTTGATCTTCTTTTTAGTCAAAGCCGTCACACATGAAATCTCTGGTAAACAATACGCAAAAGTATGGGGAATATCGTCAGAAAACAGGAAGCAATTTGGTTGAAGTCGCACCACAAACAAAGATTGGCCCAAAACTCCTATCAGACGACCTCTTTTGGGCCCAAAAACATAAATTACAGAGCTAAGCTCAGTAACTCTTGTAGCTCTCTGAATCAACTTCAAGTCAAGCTTTCATTCGGGCAAAACGGACTTACGGTTTGGAAGTTACACCCATTTCCGTGAACACATGCAGAAGCGGAAACTTGGATTTGGAATTACACAACCCTTTCGGATTGGATCGGCCTAGGCGGACCGGATCGGATTGAGGCATCACACCTTCACCAACTCAGCATCTTCCCTTCCACGCATAGGTGTCGGCTCGGATCGGAATCCCTGGTTCGGCTCGGGATGAGGCAGACCCGACCCGCCTTGAATTCTGCATTGGAGCTTGAAATCTTCTGTTAGAAGGCTTCAGATCGGTTCGGAAGGGAGAGAACCCAAAACGAACCACCTGTAGTGAACTTTGGGTTGCAGCGTTGACCTATTCTTAAGGCAACACCCGTTCCTACTATCATGGATCGAACTCCACCTGTCTCCACATGATCTGGTGACTACTTCTCCACTACTTCCGAGATCACCTCGGCGCTCGCCACGTGGCACACCCGATCCGAACCACTACGGAGCTACCTAAGGGTCCTCTACGCCTATAAATACACCGCTCCATGGACATTTGAAGGGACTTTTTGGTCTTTTGATCTTTTGGCTCTCACTCATCATGGCTTCCACCATTACCTCACACAAGGCCATTGTTCAATAAGGAAGCCGAATTCCATATTATAGCACGAGGATTTCATGTATAATCTCTACTTTTCTCACTTCTTTTCATTGTAAACACGAGGATTTCGTGTATAAACCGCAAGCAAACAACATTGTAATAGCTTCTTAGGATTTAAGAAACTATAAATTGGAACGTAGGCTTGGATTGAGCCGAACCACTATAAAAATCTTGTGTGTCTTCTATTATTTACTGCTTTTTCTGCATTTGTTCTGTGATTGTGAGGATTTCACACCGCATTTTGGTGTTAGGCCTAGATTTCGGTCTAACATTTTGGCGCGCCAGGTAGGGGGCACACGATATTACTTTAATCTCTAGCTTGAAAGGAATCGGATTGCTCGGCTATTGGAACCTTCTCTCATACCGAGGACGTTGATACGGAAGGTGGGAGTAATGAAGCGAGCCAGGAGGCTTCCTCTCATGGTGATCTATTGGCATACTTAATCAGAGAAGAGATGGATGGCTTTCTTGCTGAATTGAGAACTCAAATGGCAAGGCAAGATGATCTCCTCTGCAAACAACAGGAGATGATGGATACATTCTTCGCTCAGATGGATGGCAAGCCGAGCGGGGATACACAATTCGCTGGAAATAACATGGAGTCAGCCCCAACAGGAGCAGCAAAACGGATTGGTTCGGATCCGATCCGGATCACAGAGAGAAATCCGATCCGAACCAGGGGCACGGAGGGAACAAGGGGAAACCCCCCCCTCAGCATTCTGCAGCTGCAACGCTTAGTGTTTTGGATGGAAACACAGGCTCAGGTTGAGCACGACCTTCCTCCGCTCTGGTCCGAGTGGACATTCAGCCACCCCCCTCAGGTCAACCGCAACCTAATGTGGCTCGAAGCAGAGAACCATATCCGGTTCGGTTCAGCCCATCCGACTTGAACACCATCGATCCGAAACGGATCACATTCCAGGTGCCACATCACTCTCCTGAAGGCTACGTTGGGGGCACCTACGATCCGACCCGAATGGTCTTCCAAGCTCCCCATACTTTTTCGAACTCTTCTAGATTTAACGCTGGGGGCACCGGCTCTGACCTTAGCAGCTTATAACAGCTCTTTGAAGGCGATCGGCTCGCCATCCTCATTGAATGCCTCTTGAGAGGCCGCACCTGTCAGAATAACATGGATGATGTCAACCACAATCCATTCACACAAGAAATTAGGAATTCTAGCAACCTACCGGATTTCAAACTTCCAGTACTGGAACCATACAATGGCAGGACGGATCCTTATGTGCATCTCATGCGTTATACGTCATATGGAAGTTCAATCGGCATCGTAAAATGTCATGGCAAAATGCTTCCCTTTCTTCTTGACTGATGTTGCTGCTATTTGGTTTCGGCAGCTGGAATCTGAATCGATCAACAACTGCAATATGTTGGTCGCTCGCTTTATTGAACAGTTTCGAGTCCACATCGCTCAACCCAAGAATGTAATGTCACTCACTACAATCAAATAGAGGCCCAGAGAAACTCCGCGCTCATTTTTGGAATGTTTCAACGTTGCAGCAACATCAGTTGATCGACCTGAGCCATCTATGGTATTGATGGCGGCAGTATTCGACGTTCTGGACAACTAGGAGTTCAAAAAATCCTTGTACCGAGAACCACCACGGAACTTCAGCGAATTCTACCTTGAATCGGATAGATTTCTACGTGAAGAAGAACAACATCCAAAAAGAAAATTCTCGATGTCAACATGCTCAAAGACGGAGAACCGTCTGATTATGGAAAAGGAAATGGGAAGCTGCTGTTAAGAATGACCGCAAAGCTCAGCCTCGGAGAGGGCCCAAATATGAAAAGTACACCGAACTCAATTCGACCTTGACTGACATCTACATGAACACAAACGGTGACGTCTCCTATCCAAAGCCTCCCAGGAGGGAGCCATTGCAAAGAGAACGCGATTCTGGAAAATACTGCATATTTCATGATATGGACGGACATGACACAAATGACTATAGGCACTTGCGAGACTTGACTGAGGAACGGGTAGACGTGGAGAGCTACCCGAGTATGTGAAACAATCTACAGTGCCTGCACCCGCGCTACCATCACCTGCTCCCCGGAGAGGGAATGACCCTGGATCGAGCTCCCGTGGGCTCATCATCAACTAATTTGGATTGGATCACTCTACATTTTTAGCATTTCTTAGGATTTAAGATATGTCTCTTTGATTTCTTTAGGTTTTCCGATTGTCTAAATCGGAGTACACACGTTTGGGGTTAGGATTTAGCTCTAAAGAGTGCTCTGCATCCGATAACAAACCAATTAGGATTTGCTTTGGTTTTGTACTTTTAATTGAATAAGGAAGAACTTTCCGAACATGGATTATGTTTGGCGAATTTAAGTGTCTTGTCAGGTTGTGGAAGGATTCTCAATCTCAATTAAAGTATGGCTCATACTTATCTCGGACCCCTAGGCATGGATTATACTTAGGGACAGACTGTCTTGTCAGGTTTTGGCAAGTATAGCTCTATCTCGACATGAGTATGGATTTTACTCACTAGGATGCTTAAGTATGGATTATACTCAAGAACGACGAACGATCTTGTTAGGATTGGGCAAAGGTACTCAATAAAAATCGAGTATGGCTTATGCTCAGTTTGAACTTCCTGGTATGGCTTATACCCGGAAGGTTAGGTCCCTCGCCAGGTTTTGGCAGGATGATTCGAACGTCCCTTGAGTATGGTTTATGCTCAAACAAACGCCCAAGCATGGTTTATGCTCGAAAGTGTAATCAGTTTTGTCAGGATTTGGCACACCTTTTTGCTCTCCTTTCTTCGCAGGTATGGATTATACTTGTAGCTGGCAGGCCCGACGTGGCCTTAGATTATCCAGAAAACATCTTCCTTCAACCAGAAAGATATGTTCTGGAGGGCAAAATGTTGACCTGCTTTTTATTCAAAGCTGTAACACATGAAATCTCTGGTTAACAATAAGCACAAGTATGGGGAATATCGTGAGAAGACAGGAACCGATTTAGTTGAAGTCGCATCACAAACAAAGATTGGCCCGAAACTCCAATCAGACGACCTCTTTTGGGCCTAAAAACATCAATTACGGAGCAAAGCTCCATATTCTTGTATCCCTCTGAATTAGCTTCAAGTCGAGCTTTCGTTTGGATAAAACGGACTTACGATTTGGAAGTTACGGCCGTTTCCGTGAAAACATGCAGAACTGGAAACTTGGATTTGGAATTAGCCCAACCCTTTCGGATCAGATCGGCCTAGGCGAACCGGATCGGATTGAGGCATCACACCTTCACCAACTCAGCATCTTCCCTTCCACACATAGGTATCGGCTCGGATAGGAATCCCCGGTTCGGCTCGGGATGAGGCACACCCAACCCGCCTTGAATTCTGCATTGGAGCTTAAAGTCTTCGGTTGGAAGGCTCCAGATCGGTTCGGAAGGGAGAGAACCCGAACCGAACCACCTTAGCGAACTCTGGGCTGCAGCGTTGACCTATTCTTAAGGCAACAACCGTTCTTACTATCATGGATCGAACTCCACCTGTCTCCACACGATCTGTTGACAACTTCTCCACTACTTCCGAGATCACCTCGGCGCTCGCCATGTGGCACACCCGATCCGAACCACTACGGAGCTCCCTAGGGCTCCTCTACGCCTATAAATACACCGCTCCATGGCCATTTGAAGGGACTTTTTGGTCTTTTGATCTTTTGGCTCTCACTCATCAACTTCCACCATTACTTCATGCAAGGCCATTGTTCAATAAGGAAGCCTAATTCCACATTATAGCACGAGGATTTCGTGTATAATCTCCACTTTTCTCACTTCTTTCATTGTAAACACGAGGATTTCGTGTATAAACCACAAGCAAACAACATTATAATAACTTATTAGGATTTAAGAAACTATAAAGTGGACGTAGGCTTGGATTGAGCGAACCACTATAAAAATCTTATGTGTCTCCTGTAATTTACTGTTTTTCTGCATTTATTATGTGATTGTGAGGGTTTCACACTACATTTGGCTGTTAGGCCCAGATTTTGGTCTCACAACTTCAATGGTTTGAAATAAAAAAGAGATTCTATGTTCGAACAGATCATTTTGAGACTTTCAAATGTTTTGAAATTTATGATTTGAAAATATAGTAACTTATATAGTATTTTAATTTAACTTATCTAATTTATTCAATATACTTAACTTATCATCTCACTAAACTATTATATTTTGCGTTTGTACCTATGGTTTATCCATTTCAAGTTCTTTTTACCTATATTATTTTACTATTTTATTTGTATTATCTATTTCCTACCGAGGTTTCTAATTTACTTATATTTAACCATTTTATTGTAACTTTTAAGGCTATCTTATATTAAACTCTTTGGATTTTATTAAACTGACTTTTAATCAAAACTACTTATTTCAAAATAACTTTACCATTTTAAACTAATTTTACTTAAATTAATCTATACTTTGAACATTGCTTTCTTTTACATTATATACCAAATTTCCTTATTTAGTTTTAATACGGTGATTTAAGTTTTGCTTATATGAAAATTTCGATATAAGAAGTTTTACCAATTTAGTTGTATGATAAATTTTGTGTTAAGAACCTTCTGATAAACTTACAAGCTGATTAAAAATTGTAAGTATTTTAATTTAATAAGTTTTATTTATATATTTGATCTTCATAAATTTTATAAGGAAGATTTATTTTACTTAAGCATAAATTTTACAACCTTTTCGAGGACGAAAAGATTTAAGTGGAGGAGATTGTAATGACCCAGAATTTTCGACGTTTGAAATATAAATTAATTAAGAATTTATTGTTAAAATTAATATTTATAGTGGGTTTTGATATAGAATTTAGATTTTATTTATTTATTTTGAACATAATTGATTATATTTATATTTGGATTTCATTTTAGAATTTGGACTTTCAATTTTGTTTTGAACATGTTTGAATAAACTTATAAAGGAAAATTCCTTTGGTAAATTTAATTTTAATATAAATGTTGTTAAAAGAAATTGTTACTACCAAAATAAACATTGAACAAAGCTTGCGGTGAAGGGGTATCGAATAACTAAAAGCTTACGAAAGGCTCAATAGGAGTGGGGACCAGTAATGAAAAGAGCAAGAGCAGGAAAAAGTAATCCGGAAGGTCGCTTTAAATAGAGTGACAAGACCCTTATGATAGCATCAGTTTAACGATCGGCTTCGTGAAAAGAACCACTCCGACCTAGAACCAAAAAATCAGAGGCAACAAACCCGACAGACGAAGCCCAAAGGAAATCTTCAACAAATAACCTACTCAAACACCGGTACATCCAAAGGCGAAAGCACTGAAGGCACTAAACCGAAGGAGCACGAAGGCCACCGAAGCCAACTCCCGGAGTATCTACCACATAGATACCGAAAGGATGAAGTCACAGATGACAGGAAGGACATCAGAAGCCATCTGTTGGGAATCCAAGCTACCACAGAAGCCTCATCGAAACGCTAACCGAGACCCGAGCGGGTACACAAGCTATTTGTATTAATTCACTTAGTACTAAAACCCGAGGCGGTTTCGAACCGACGAACATCAACATACACCATGAGAACAGGTTCCTCTAAGTATTCACGATAAAGCCGAAAGCCTACACCCGAAAGCTCATACTCGCAAGCTTACATTCATAAGTCACTTCAGAGATTCAAGTATTGCTTAGGGACTGTGACCAAGCACCAAAAGCAACCGAAGGTTGAGCACCCGAAGCGAAGAATAAAATGGATGACAAGGATCTCTACAGGCTACGAGCCTATCGACAGAAGAAATCCTAAGCCACTATAAATAAGACCTCGGGGACAGCATAAAAGGGGACCTTTTTCTCTTACTTTTTGTAATCTTGGGAAACAACTTAGAAAACAACATTAATGGAGAATCCCTCCCTATAATCTCAATGTATATCCATTAAAAGCTCAATAAAAATGAGATCTTCTTATGAGAAAATTACTCTGTAAGTGTGCATTTCTATTTCTTTAATTGTAATAGTCGTAGTTTATTGTCAATTCTATAGAAGATCTCTAACTTGCGTCCATTACACCCTTGAATGGCAATCGAATCTTGTTCATTGAGTTTAGACCTGATCTGGTGAACCTAAGCGGGCCTGCACCAACCAAAGCCAACTAGAGAAGAGGATCAAACCATCCTACTTCCCCTTTAGATCTGTCCCTACCAACTCATTTCCGGTGTTGACGAAAAATATCGTTAACATTTTGGTGCTAGAGGGAGGGGCCTGAACCTCTGACCTTGTGGTTGACAACCATACCCCATAACTACCTGTGATTGTTCCTTCTTGAATTAAGATTTTGAGAACCTTATGAGTAAGGGATTTCCACCGATGAGTGAGGGATTTCCACAGCTAAAGTAAACATCGATGAGACATGAGCGATTGAAAGATCCAAGCTAGAAAACCTCCACGTCCAGGAGAAAAAGATGGACGTGGATCCCTTTAACCCTGATCAATGGAGCATCAACCCCTTCCATGTAGGATCAACTCCGATTCTTGCCCTTTACCAACCCTCAACCGAGAGACACAATTCCTTTCTCCACGCCAAAAGAGCCATTCTCGCACAGGCCAGAGAGACCATAATCGCACGAAGTATAGAGAAAATTTCTACCCCTCTGACTGACATAAAGTATAAAGAAGATATACCCCCATATCTAAGAATAGTAAATAGAAAATATAGAGATAATGAAGGAATAACGAAGCTAAGTGGCAAAAAGGCCAAGATGCAGTGGTAGAAAAAGGATTTCGAGTCAAGGTTACCAAAGGGTTATAAGTTCACTATGTCAATTGAGGATCTCTACTTCCTGATTAGACATGAGTTAAACTTCTTGCCATCGCCCAAGAAGAAGCCTAAAAACAAAGTTAAAAGAGGAGGATTGTATTGCTACTACCATATGGTAAACGGACATGAAACCAACCATTGCAGAGTATTGGAGGGAATGATCGTCAGGTTCTTGAACCAAGGAAAATTACAAAATTATGTAAGGAAATCATAGAAGGTTATGCCATCGGAATCCAACTATGATAATTAGAGAAAGATTATTTTTCTATAGGAAAATGGCCAAGGAAAGGCCATGTCGCGAATGGGTAAAGAAAAGGGAAACCATCGTCATCTCCAAATCGGCCGGGGCGAGGCATCCCCCCGAAGGGGGGATGATTGTGTTAGTCTTTCTCCTTGCCTAAACCAGAGGAGGCAGGGTTAAAGCATTGAAAGCATAATCCGCCGTTTCAGAAAAGAAATGGTCGTGGCAGTGCATCTAAAATTAGCACGCCCTACCTCTGCTCGCAGAAGAGTACGCCCTGCCTCTGTTAGAACTAAGCACGTCCTACCTCTACTCGCAGAAGAGCACGTCCTACCTCTGCTTATGTTCCGCGTTACCCGCAGAAGGGAACACAAACTCCAATGATCGTCTACAATGGTCAAGATAGGGCACCCCTTGGAGGGGGTGGCGTATAAGCCTCTACTAGTGCTTACGATGGACCGTGCAAAGCATCAAAAGAGTAAACCTTATTTCTGTGCCTACGATGGCCCCGTCTAAGTTTCTAAGCCCTTATCATCGCCTACGATGGTTAGGATAAGGCGCTTCCTGGAGGGAGGTCGGGTAAGTCCTTGGGACCTGCTTGTGGATAAGCTAGCCAAGCGCACCAGATGCACAGGCCCGGAGAGTGGCCAACAAAGCACGTACATCCTCTGCTTTGACTACTAGGGCCCAATGGGAGGCTCAAGAAGCACATACAACTTCTGCTTCCAAATCAAATCCGAAGGGGATGCACATTCTCTTAATATCGAAAGAGGTTTCGGTTCTCTATGTTAATACTCGAATCTGTGTCGATTCGGTATTCTCTTAATACCGAAAGAGGGTTTCGGTTCTCTATGCTAATACCTAAATCTGGGTCGATTCGGTACTCTCTTAATACCAAAAGAGGTTTTGGTTCTCTATGCTAATACCCGAATCTGGATCGATTCAGTACTCTCTTAATACGGAAAGAGGTTTCAGTTCTCTATGATAATACTCGAATCTAGGTCGATTCGGTACTTTCTTAATACTGAAAGAGGTTTCAGTTTTCTATGCTAATACCCGAATCTAGGTCGATTCGGTGCTCTCTTAATACCGAAAGATGTAACGACACACATTTTGCCCGACCTTAATCGATCACAAAATCGACCAAGACCGTTCAAAATCCGCATACGTTAACTTTGGGAATACAATACATCAGAACAACAACAACAGACCTTTATAAACATCATAATAATGTTACATCAGAGTATTGAATATCAGAGTACATCGAATAAAATTACAGCAGAAGATAAAATACAATATTTTAATACATTGCAGCAGAATAAAATAAGTAAGGCAGTGGAACACAACCATGCTCTGGACATAGCTTTAGGCTTCAATCCAGAATCCTGCTCGAGATAAGGACCTGTAGACAAACTACTCGACTGCCCATGTGGAAAAGAGGGCACCCAAGTTTGCAAAGGTGGAAACAAACAACGGGTCAGTCATGGGACTGGTGTGAGAATTATTAACTAATATAACTAATAACAATAGGGCAAATCCAAGGACCACGCCGCTAACGCGGAACGGGTTTTATTCCCAGGGATTGCAGGTGCATAAATTAAAGTAAATCATTAAACAACACAATGCTTTTTAGAAAAATGAAACCATCATAAGACCCATGCCCCATCACACAATGCAACGCAAACCGGAGTATAGGGTTTTACCTTATAATGGTTAAAAATGCTTGATACGATAAAAACGAATTTGATATTATTATAGTGTATATAACTTTTCAAAAACAGTTCAATCATAATGTATCAATCCTAGGACACATAGATACCATAATACTATGCTTCCATACTAGTAATACAATCAAATCCGCATGAGGTCGTATTGGAAATTGGGTTTCCATCATGAGTCAAGACTAGGGCGGAGCTCCATACCGATTCGAGACACTCTAGCTAATGTCTCAGGATCCCCCTCAGTGAACCCTTGGAAAGCTGCAGGGCCGGTCCACCATACGAGTTGCGGATTAGTTATTCCTGAACATACGTTTCCCGGTCCTATAGGACCTATCATCTGAGGTGCCTCATTCCATCATCCACATAAGTAAATATCAGCCAGTTTAAGCACCGACACTACATCTAGCTAGAAAGAAACGTGCTGCTCTCCCTGCGTTCCCTTCTCCCGTTTTAGACTCAACCGAGTTGTGAGGCTCGCGAAGTCACGCTATACACAAAGCTACGCCTAAACAGGCTGTGCTTTGATCATTAACCACAAGGTTCTTCTTTTCAACAAGAAACCTTGATCATTGCATCTTGGTATGCCACACTATCACTCCATATCACACTACCAATCCTTTGCCAAAATATAGGAAAGGGTGTTAAGCAAGAGAATAAATTCTCCGCCACCAAACATTCATACATTCGATAGAAAATCAATAAATACAATATAAAGGAGTACAATGTCAGACACACATTCCATTTATAAACTTATGCTCTGGGTCTGAGCGAAAGTCAAATCCGTACAAATCAACACTACGTCCGGACAACTACCATCTTAGCCCCGTCTTGGGAGCAAATCAATCAGGGGCATCAACACTAGTTACCTATTCGATGTGTAGATCGTCGGTCTTCAATCGCCATCTTCAATTCTTCGAACGTCGTATCATTATTTGGAATGAGAGTAAACTCGGATTTTCCAAATAACTCTCGCATATATAAATTTGAAAACCATTTCATATCGTTGTTAATAATTTATAATGATCTATCGCTATTTTTACTTTACTTTACATACTCATCCTAAACATAACAAGGTTTATTTTCTTCTTCCATCCTTCAATTTACACAAAACGTATATTTGGTTTCATTATTTTCCTAAAGAAAATATATTCCTTAGAAATGTAAATTTCTAATCTTCTATTTACATTGGAATTGTCTATTATATTTCAACGTCGCAATTCGTTCTTTTCATCTTATATTTATGTTGACGTCAAAAGTTGGTCACTAATGACGGCCAACCCCCAATCGTGTGAGCAACACACGATATAAGATAAAAAATGCAGAAAACAATAAAAAAAGGGAAGAGCACACACAGAATTTTTATAGGGGTTCGGCAAAGTCAGTGCCTACGTCCACTTTATATGTCATATATCTTTTTTGGATTACAAATACAATGCTTTTTCTAATTGAAGAAGAGAAAGAGAATGATGATGGAGAAGAGTAATGGTGAAAAGCTTATGGAAGCTATCTTTGCCAAAGAAAAAACCGATCCCTTTCCTATTTAGGTTTAGAGGTATTTATAGGTGAAAATAATGGCTTGGGCTGCTGCAATATTATCCGGCCATTTCGAGAAAGCTCGGACATGTGGCTTCCGATGATTGGCCGGACTTTCGGCTGCTGATGGGTTCAAATGTTCATAAATAGTGCCCTCGGATTCTGTGGTAGAAATGGAGTCCATTGGAAGGCATATCAAAAGTTGAGCTTTGTCTGGATATGGTTTGACCGTATCCATTACCTCAAAAGTCGGGATATTCGGTGACTGTAGGCGGTTTCCAAACTATTCCGAGATAATCGGTCAAGGCGAGATAATCGGTCAAGGCAAGATAATCGGTCAAGGCGAGATATCTAGAAGGAAGATCTTCAGCTTGAGAGTGCGACCCTTTGAAGGAGCGGGCCTTCTTCTGTTCGTGCGGGAGATAGGTCGACTGGTGACTTAGGCGACCTTGTTATCTTGTGGTGCCTTCTGTAGCTCGGTTAGTCGCGTTTTGGGCTTCGGTTCAGCCCGTTGGGACTCTTGCCAAAAAGAGGGCTAACACTTTGCCCCTCAGAATATATCTTAATCGGTAGAGGGAGGTGTGTTCTGAAACCTGAGTCGGAGCACAAACGCTCGATTTGCGATGGTTATGCCAAACCATATTGAGGCCAGAAAACCGACGGTCCCGATACTGTATTAAAGCCAGAAATCCGACGACCGTTCTGGGTCGTGTTAAGGCTAGAAAACCGACGGTTATCGGGGATCCGTATTAAGGCCGATGCGGTAACTATCTTGTGCATATGGATTCCTGTGAATATAAAACAAAACATAGTTTGGGTCGAGCATTTTAGTTCACTTGGCTTAGAGGATGGCAGACATTACCCATGTCTAGCTTGGTGGCGAGTATTAACCATACTCAGCTTGGTGGAGAACGCTAACCTGGTTCGGCTTACGAAAGTGGCGAGCATTAAACATACTCGGCTTAGTGCAAGTGTTTTTTTTATGCTCAACTCATTTTAGGTTAGTATTTTCTGCGAGTTATAAGTATTTCATGAGGAAGAGTATGCTTAAAACAGAGTCTCCCTTGTCTAAAGGGGTTTAAGCGGATGGTAAGCGTTCGTGCTAACCATGTGGTATATATAAAGAAGGGGCGGGCAATTCCCATGCCCGGCTTAGAGATCTTTAGATAATTCACGTATGCTAAAGGAAATTCATAACAAGAAACAAAGAAATTCAAAGAGGGCCACCATCAATCCTGGAACATGTCTTAGAGCTAAGTCCTAACTCTATATACAGGTACATCGAGGTGCCTTTATTACTAAAAAGAAATGCATTAAGAGAAAAAAATTCTTAATTTATAATTATGCCGCGGGTGCTAGTCTCAGGGTCCCCTCCATCTTGAGGAGCTCGCGGAACAGCCTGAGGAGCTTGGGCAGAGGATCGCGGTGGCATGGCCGAGGCGCGATTTTTAACATATTCAGCGAGTTCCCCTTTTCTGATCCGTCCTTCGATGAGGTCGCGCAGATGTCGGCAGTCATTGGTATTATGTCCAGCTACGTTGTGGAATATACAATGCCTGCCAGAGTCGAGTTCCATCTGGGTCGGCTCTCGTCGAGGCGGTTTTGGAGTGGGAAAGAACTCGCGCATATCGAGATAGATATCGAGCAAGGAGGAATTGAGCTCAGTGTAGCGATCATATTTGTTTTCACTTCGAGGCCGAACATGGCGCTCGTTGTTCTCTGGGGCTTTTCCTCTTCCTTTATTCTGGTCGTTGCCCTCGAATGGACCTTGTTGTTTGGCTACCAGAACTTAAAGGACCTCCATTTCTAGGCTGGCATCTTCTTGGCGGAGGAATCGCTCGGCTTCAGAATAAAAGTCATCGATGTCCTTGGGAGGATCTCGAGTAGAGAGATGGAGAATTCCGATCGATTTTGAACTCCTGCGATGGCGGCCATAAGTACCATTGATGGCTCGGGCCGATCAACTGATGCTACGGCCGCGTTGAATCTTTCGAGGAAGGATCTTAGCGTCTCTCTGGATTGCTATTTGATGGTAGACAAGAACATGACACTTTTCGGTCGAGAGATGTGCACTCGGAATTGCTCGATGAAATAGGTGACCAGGGTGTTCCAGCTGCTGATCGACTCTGTTGTGAGCTGCCGAAACCACATACCGGCTATATCTGTGAGAAAGAGAGGGAAGCACTTAGCCTTGAAACCGGTCGATGCGCCAAGTACTTCCATATGTCGCATGTATCGCATGAGATGAATGGTCGGGTCAGTGCGACCGTTATATGGCTCGATAGCCGGAAACCTGAAGTCTGGAGGATTCCGAGAATTTCTGATTTCTCTGGTGAAGGGGCTGCGATTGACATTGTCTATGTCTTGCTGCGAAGAATTGCCCCGAGTGAAGCGTCGGACGATGCTTGCGAGCTGACTCCCATCTCCGAGGAGTCGTTCCCATGAACTCAATTCCGCATCCTGAGGGAGTTCTGTTCGAGGATTTGGCAAAAGCATGCTCGGAAGGGTGACCGCTGGCTGGGCTTGACTGCCGAGACTTGAGTGAAGGTGTGAGGGAAGGTGAGATCTGGCGACTGGCTCTGGGGAGAATGGCCCATCTGGAACCAGATGAGTTGTGTGTCGACCCATTCCCAGTCCCGAGGGTCCTGGCCGATCTAGCATAGCATGTGATGTTCGGAGCCCAAGATTGCCCCCGTTTGAAGCGAGGTTAGGAGGGTCTACAGTAACATTCTCTTCCGCTGTTGCGAGGGTTGGTGCAGCGGGCTGGTTGTCCTCGTTCGAAGGGAAGGCTGCACCATCTCTTGGTTGAATGTGAAGAGTGGTTAAACTGGTTTGTGGTAAGATCCCGGGTTGTAATGGGCATGGCATTGATGCTGAGGGACCCGGTGGTAGCTCGACTGATCCGATAGGTCGAGATGTTCCAAGGAGCGGAGGAATATTTGCCAGACGACCTAGATCATGATCGCCCGCCTCCTGAGATTCTGCTGCCATAACTGCGCTGGTCGCTGGAAGCGATACTCCTGGCTGTGAAGCATTGGTTGGTGGGACCAAACCAGGATGAAATAAAGGTGTAGGCCGATCAGTGGTCTGATTCTGTGCAGACCGAAGATCAGTCATCGCTCTAGCTTCGTTTGGTGGAGGAATTGATGTTGAAGCGTTCAACCCCGCACCCAGTCAACTGAGAATGTGCTCCATCGACTGTTGTTGTTGTTCGAGGAGTTTGCCCTGAGATGCCATGCGATCTCGGAACTCGGTCATGATTTTATCCAGGTCGTCCCGGGTAAGAAATTGAGGCTGATCGTCATGAGAGGAAGCTTCGTGACTTACTTCCGCAGCATCTGTCTCGGCTGCGTTGGTGCCCGAGGGACGAGAGGATGTTGCATCTTTCTTTCGTTTGTTCGCCATGATCTGAAACAAGTAGAGGCTCGATGGCTATATCGGTGCGCTGCCCCTTCCTGGCGCGCCAAAGTGTTGACGTCAAAAGTTGGTCACTAATGACGGCCAACCCCCAATCGCGTGAGCAACACACGATATAAGATAAAAAATGCAGAAAGCAATAAAAAAAGGGAAGAGCACACACAGAATTTTTATAGTGGTTCGGAAAAGTCAGTGCCTACGTCCACTTTATATGTCATATATCTTTTTTGGATTACAAATACAATGCTTTTTCTAATTGAAGAAGAGAAAGAGAATGATGATGGATAAGAGTAATGGTGAAAAGCTTATGGAAGCTATCTTTGCCAAAGAAAAAACCGATCCCTTTCCTCTTTAGGTTTAGAGGTATTTATAGGTGAAAATAATGGCTTGGGCTGCTGCAATATTATCCGGCCATTTCGGAAAAGCTCGGACACGTGGCTTCCGATGATCGGCCGGACTTTCGGCTGCTGATGGGTTCAAATGTTCATAAATGGTGCCCTCGGATTCTGTGGCAGACGTGGCGTCCATTGGAAGGCTTATCAAAAGTTGAGCTTTGTCCGGATATGGTTTGACCGTATCCATTGCCTCAAAAGTCGGGATATTCGGTGACTGTAGGCGGTTTCCAAACAATTCCGAGATAATCGGTCAAGGCGAGATAGTCGGTCAAGGCAAGATAATCGGTCAAGGCGAGATATCTGGAAGGAAGATCTTCAGCTTGAGAGTGCGACCCTTTGAAGGAGCGGGCCTTCTTCTGTTCGTGCGGGAGATAGGTCGACTGGTGACTTAGGCGACCTTATTATCTTGTGGTGCTTTCTGTAGCTCGGTTAGTCGCGCTTTGGGCTTCGGTTCAGCCCGTTGGGACTCTGGCCAAAAAGAGGGCTAACAATTTACATTAAAATGTAAATTATAATTCATCGTCCAATTCATTCTTTTAATCTAATATTTATATTAAAATGTCAATTATGATTCATCATTCAATTTATTCTTTTAATATACAATGCAAAATCTTCTTTAGTTACATGATAAAAATGTAATTAACATTCTGTGTTAATTTTTATATCTTTTTAATTTACAACAATTCCTATTACAAAAAAATGTTCTTTCGAATACAACGCTCAATTTTTCTTTTTAATTACATTATAAAAATGACTTTTATTTTCAATGTAAATTCTCCACTTCTAATTACATATGAAAATGTAAATTTATATTACAATGCAAATCCTACTTTTTGATTACATTATAAAAATATAATTTTTAATTACATGCTAGTTCTACTTCTAACTTACATTATAAAAATGTAATTTAATTTACATGCAAGTTCTTAACTTTAATTACATATGAAAATTGTAATTGTTACTTACATGCAAATTCTAATTCTAATTTACATTATAAAAATGAAGTTTTTAATTACATGTTAATTCTCATTTTTGTTTACATATAAGAAAAATGTAAATTTTCTTTACTGTAAATTCCTACTTCTTATTTTCATATAAAAATGTAAATTTTATTTCAAATGCAAGTTCCTACTTTTATTCACATATAAAAAATGTAAATTTTATATTTACTATGCAAATTCATATCTTAACTTACCTTATAAAAATGTAAATTTTATTTCACTATGTAAATTTTATTTTTCACTTACATAATAGAAATGAAAATTTTCTTAGTATGTAAATCCTCGTCCTTAATCCACATATAAAATGTGAATTTTCATTCTCTATGCAATTTCTCATTCAAAAAAAAAAAAATGATTTCTTTTCGTCTTTCAAATCTCATTCATAGCTACATAGAAAAATGTAACTTTTATTTGCATTGCAAATCTCATGTCTTTAGTTGCATAGAAAAATGTACTTTTTATTTTCATTGCCAACTGCATATCATAGTTTCAAATAAAAATGTAATTTTTATTTTCATCGCCAACTGCATATCATAGTTTCAAATAAAAAATGTAATTTTTATTTTCATCGCCAACATATCATAGTTTCAAATAAAAATGTAATTTTTATTTTTTTCGCCAACTACATATCATAGTTTCAAATAAAAATGTAATTTTTATTTTCATTAAAACGATGTTAAAAAGGAGATCCTTTATTTTGAACAAACGACTCTAAAAATCTAATCGTTTTAATATGAACAGAATTCTTCAATGGTATGAATAAACAAAGAGGGTGAATGTTGTTTACCATTTCTAATTTACACAACTGTGAATTTTGAATGCAACAAACTAAGGAACCAAACGTAGGTATATATATAAATCTCAATAATGAGATTTTGATCGCATTAACAAATCTACAATAATAGAGCTGAACCAAGAGCAAAATAACAGCCCAACATCAGATCTAAATGATTAATCTGGAATCATACATACATGTAAACCATCATTCATAATATTATCACATCTCAATTCTATTTCATTCATTGTTCAATTATTTAACTAACGATTAATAATCTAATAAATTAAATTTATTAAAAAGAGAATCTCACCTTGCTATTGCACGAATCTACAATCAACAAAGAGTCAGAAAACGTTCCAATCAATTTCAGCAAAGTCTATTTGTCGTCACGGTTCCGTCAGATCTGAAATTTTCAGATTCGGAGTTCGTATGAATTTACTATGAATTTTTAATTATCAATTACTTTTCACAACTGCTACTGTAACAGACAAAAACGTGACAAAATCTGAAATGAATTTCATACCTTATACTTTTAGTTTGTTCAAAACTTTGAATTCAGAAATCGAGAGATGTAGTTGATGGTTTTCAGAACGGTTTGTTGGAGATTGGAGAGCTACGAGAGGGGAGTCGGCGCCTGGAAGGGGGGAGGGTGCACATGCCTGTGGTGGGCCCGGTTTGGTGCGAACGACGGCGGTTTTGGAGCGTCGGGGCGGCGGCTACAGGGTACAAGGGGTGGTGATTTGGGTATGGAATTGAAGAGCTCAGAAATCTCTTCTAAACGTGTACTCCGGCGAAGAATTTTGTTGAGAAACGAAGGAGGAATCGAAGTTTGAAATTTTGAGAAGTTATGGGTTACGACGGCGTGAAATTGAGAAGGAAGAAGACGGAGTACTGTACGTACGTATTTATACTGGTATTTTAGGGTATTTTCTTTTTATTTTTAATTAATTAAATCCAAAATTTGGGGTTTTTCCGTCCGATCACCAAACGGAGCCCAACGACTGTCGAACAATAGGTTTTGATGTCTTCTGAACACAATGGCGCTTGTGTCGAAGTCTAATTCTGTAGTTTACAGCATGTTTTCTTTTATTTTTAAAATAAATCTTTTTTTAATACTAATTCGAACGTACTCTTTAATCTACAGGGGTTTCATACGAACTCAGAAAAATCCAGAAAAATTATTTCTGGCTTTGTTTTGATGCTGCGAACCTAGAAAAATAAATTTCGTTCAATTCTGAGCCCGTTTGAAAAATGGCATTTTCCAAATCGATTAAAATTGACCGAAATTGACAAAACACATTTATATTTACTATACTCACATATAAATTCTAAAAATTATGAAAAATTAAACTTAACTATATTTAGACATTCCGGATCCATCAAAAGTGGTTTCGTCGAAAACAGAGGTCGTTTGCAAAATGGCTATTTTCGAGGCGTATATATTAAATATTAAAAATACATTTTTAAACAAATAATTTTCGAAACTCGAAACATATAAGTGTTTACTAATTTTCAATGCAGAAACGTCATTCTGAACTCAATGGAAGTGGTTTCGAGTCCAAATTCCTTCGTATGCAAAAAGTAACATTTTTGACCTATATAAATTTCATAGCGACCTTTCTAAATTTTAATTTGGGCATAACTTTTGATTCCCGCTATGAAATTTCAATTTTTCGGATTCATTGGAAAGATATTTTTAAATAGATTCCAAAAATTTTGGTTTCATTAAAATCCGTTAAATTTTGCATCCTGTACGATCAGTCAAAGTTCAAGTTTGACTTTTCAAACTACAGCGCTATTTCTAATTCCTTTTATAATCAAACTTAAATTATTCATTCTAACTTTGATTTAAATCAATTTTTAATCATTATTATTTTGAATAAATTATTTTAAATATCAAAAACTCATTAAAATTACTTAAAAATAAAATTTTAAATTTACCCCAAAATTCAGGGTTGTTACAAAAGAGGTTTCGGTTCTCTATGCAGATACCCGAATCTGGGTCGATTCGGCGTTCTCTTAATACCGAAAGAGGTTTCGGTTTTCTATGCTAATGCCCAAATCTGGGTCGATTCAACACTCAAAAATTTCGATTGGTTGAAAACATAGAAAATAACAGAAATTAAATAAAAGAGAGTTTTATATGATTAAAAAAGCAATTAGGGAGAAATGACATAGATTAAATTAACATGAATTAATAGCCAAACAGATTAATCAGATCTAATTCATGTTTCTGTCATAAACATGAATCAACGCCTATTAGGTTTCTAGAAACAAATATACGAATAACGACAAGTATAGCCTATGTAGGAGCTAAGCTCATAAACAACCATAGGCTATCAGGACAGATTCACTATTATTTCTAAAGCCCTAAATGTTAGATCTAAATCTGATAAACGTTAGATCGAACTCGAATATACCTTATGAAGGAGCATAACTCTTAAACGACTCAGAATATGAAGGTTCAGATCCAACCCTTCGTTCAGATCTAGATCTACATACATGAAGTTCTAATCTCTTTGGCTATGTGATTCATATTAAATCTAATCCAGCGTCATCACCCCCTAATTAAAGGGGATTAGCTAGACATAGCTAAAAGAAAAGAAGATAAAGAAAATAAAATAAACAACATAAATAAATTACAATAAAAAGTAAACAGAAAGGGAGAAGAATGATTTTATTCCAGTAGAAGGATTACAGAATAAAACCTAATGTGTTTCTACATGAATGGGATATAATGTATTTATAGCTGATATGACAAAGACTACTTAGCTAATTACACAACGTGGGACTAAATATTTAGCCCAAAGAACACATAAGCCAATGTGATCGCAACTGTAAAGTGAGTGGTCTTGCAAATAAGCTTATGTGAACGCAACATGAGTAATCATTGAGCCAAATCTTCCTAACTGAATTTTATTTGCAACCGTTCTTCAAGCTTTACACTCTTCAAACTTTAGTAATTTCAAACTTCACTCTTTTTAAGCAAATTCTTTATGGTTTATCCATCAAATGCTCTAAACGATGTTTTTTTATCAACAATCTGAAAACGCAGCTATAAATACACAATATCAATTATTTTAAAGTAAAAATAAGATAAATAAGTAGATAAAATATACATATTTATGTGTATATCAAATACCCCTACACTTATCATTTTATTCGTCCTCGAATAAACTAAACTAAGATACGCCACACTTTCGTAGGAAACACGATTGCATTTAGCGTATGCAACAAGCCGTTGAACCCCTAGGTTTCCCTAGTAGGACGAGTGTTGTCTCGTGAGGGTTTTCAGCGGATACTACCCACAAAATCTAAAGCGTCTTAAGTACGCGAATTAATCAAATGATATATTTAAGGTCTTTCACATTCCAAGGACTTTACCTAATTTCAATAATAATGCTTCAGTCCTAAATTGTCCATCCCATAATTAGTGCAAAAATTAATAAAAAAATTCAAGCTGAATCGTAATTCCTTGATAACACTGTAATTGTCTTGAAGGTTAAGAGCATGGTGTAAACCAAAGTTCTACACATCGACAATGTGCACCCAATCATTTATTCATCCTTTTTTTCTTTTCTTTTTTAAATAATTTTGCACCAATGTAACTGCAATGTATTGGATGTGAGTTATGCATAGATGAAGGAGAATTTTGTAAGTTCTAAAAATGTTATAGATAAGAGGGTAAGTGTATTAGTTGAACTTCAAGCTACAAAAGATAAAGTAATACAAAGGCACAAATGGATGTTTTGTGTTAACCCCGTTAGTTCAACGCGGTTCAAACTGTTAACGCGACATTCCTATGTCGTTCGGCTCAAGTAGAAGCGCCAAGTCGTCCGTAGATATCTCATGCCGTCCAGAATTTAAAGTCGTTCACATATCTTGGGATAAAGACATTGGTACGACATGGCGTAGGTTGATAGCCCAACATGGTATAGATCATCTCACGACTTGGCTCTCGCAAGTTGGTGTTCACATGACAATAATTGGTGTGAATGGACAACAACAAGTCATTTGCTTGTATGGAGTATGATGTTGGACCACTGGATGGCATTCATGTCGTGAGGCCCATGCATGGCGCAAGCCACTCACAACGCTGACATGCTACAATGGAAAACCAAACCATGTCGTTGTACCATACAGGCAGATGATGTAGAGCCCATCCAAGTCATGGTGCATCCTATTCATGTCGCTTACCAAATAAAGGAATGCCACACACAGTCATAACGTGTGCCATATTCATATCATTCCTTGCTGAAACTTAGTCGTTCTGTAGTAATCCATATCGTATACTCATGAGCATTCATCCATGCCGAGAGTTCAGTTGGATTAACTGCATGTCGTTAGACCCTTCCTTAATTCAAATCGCATGGGAATTGTTAAATACAGGATATGGCGTGCCAACTTCTAGAAGAGGACTTGATGAGATGATGAGAATACGACACGGTGTAAATGCATTTAAGCGACATGGTTAAAGTCGTTGAAGCACAACATGTCGTCACTCAGTTAAGACATCATCTATTTAATCCATGCCACAGTCCATAAGTTCATGTCGTGTCTCAACTCATGCCGCCACGATTGGTCTAGATTCATGTCGTATTATATCCAACTTATGCCGCAGACAGCAAGTAAAAAGCAGTACGACTTGATGTAGTGAGGACGTGAGACCATGATAGAGTCAATTGGACAGCATGGTTTTGTGATCAGCTGTAAAGCATGTCGTTTCCCAAATATGCATGCCAGGTCATCATTTGGGAAGACTTAAGCCGGTCTATTATATACTTCAATCTGCAAGTACCTAAGGCGTTATGCATGACTTATAACGTGGGTAAAAAAGCATGTCGTGGACCAGCTGAAAAGTGAAGCCAATTATACACCCTATTTACTAAAGTGCCACTGAAAGTAATACCACATCTCACCATGTCGAAATTGAGCCATGGCGTTTTTCTGTATAATTAAAGAATTGCCACCTGGGCTAAAATCACCTATACATACCCCTCATAACTCACTTATGAGGGGGGACCGAAAATTCATTCCTAAAAGGAGACTCCGTCAAATTCAAAGCTCATCTACAACTTCTCTAATGGCTTCTATGGATTCATCAACACTTTTCTAACTTCATGAAGATCAAATCGAAATCAATGATCATTAGAGCTTTCTACAATTGAATCTAAGCACCTTCAATCTCATTCAAGCTACATAATAAATCTCTCAAGCATCATTCAAACGATCTCTAATCCTCTCCAAAGCCTAAATCGAATGCTAATTCACTATGAAATCTATGAAGATCATGGGAAAGGATCAAAGCACATAAGTGGTTGAAGATTCATCACAAAGCTAAGCTTCTTTCCTTTTCTTCGCCAAATCCAAGTGAATGTAGAATGTCAAGAGAGAGAAAAGAGAGTTAAAAGAGAGAAATGAATGTAATGAGGGAAAATTCATATGTTGTAAGCTTGAATATCATAATGAGAATTGATTGAAAGTGGACGTAGATTCATATTGAATCGAACCACTATAAAAATTCCTTTGTGTTCTTACTTGTTTTTATTTTTTTATTTTGTGATTACGCGGTTCCATATTCTTACCGAATCGGTGAAGTGTAGCTTTACACCTTTGGTGTTTGGTCCCAAATTTGGAGCAAACATTTGGTGCCCACCGTAGGGTCGCGCTCGCATCTCCTGCCTCTTCTCGCACTCTCCCAAAGTTGAGATCCTTGCATTAAAGCTCTAAACCGCATTCTTCTCCGAAATTATGGCCAAATCTAAGAAGACCACTAGCAAAACCGTGGTAGAAACCGATGATGTTATTCATGAAGAAACACCGCTCACAAACCGCTTTGAAGTTGGCGAAATCTCGGAAAGTGGAGTCGGTGTGACCAGAAATGAATTAAAAAACGCTATTGCCAATGTCAACAACCGAATGGATGCCTCTACTAAAATGATGATGGAGAAACTTGATGCCATCCTTAATGCTTGATCAAATCCAGCCCCTCCAAAAGTGCATGTGGATCTCGAGGAAAATGACAAATCGCCCACTCCCAATCATAACCGCAATGACAATATGGAAGACGATTATGATTGGGCAAGTGTCAGGAACGAAGCTAACATCGAGGATTTGAGATCAAAAGCTAATGACCATTCTAAAGCGAATGCTCGAAAGATCATTAATCCTGTCACGGGGGCACCTCCACTTCGAGAAGGCAAAGAGCCTAAGCTCTCTAATCGAGATCATATGCCTAGATGAACATTTGGTAAAGAGCTCAGCTTCACAGAGCACCATAGCACCGATGAATACATTTCGGACATGATAGAACGAGCCATGAAAAAGAATCAGACTAGCAGAGACGATGAAAGAGAATGGGACTTCTCTCCCGATAGGACTCTATTGTGAGAAAAGGAATTTCGCTCGATCCGAACCAGTCGCTAAACTGACCCAGACCGTTCGAAACGCCCGATCGTTTTGAGAACACGACAAATCAGAACGCAGACGGAAGAACATTTCATTGTATATTACAACAATGCATCAGATTACAAGAATATACAGAGTATAAATGAATATTACACAGAAATATCAGAGATTTAAATTACATTTAAATACATCGCAGCGGAAAATAATACAATACACAACTAGAAGGAGATATACAGATACAAAGATTTCCGGATATCGTTCCAGCTGTAAACCAGGATCCTGTGAATATAAATCTGCAAAACCAAAACTACTAGCTGCCCGTGTCAAAATAGGGGCACCCAAAGTTTAGGTTAAAACAATAAACTCCAGGTCAGTCATGTGACTGGTGTGAGAACTAAAACAATTATTTATCTTTATTTTCAAAGTAAGGTAAATCAAGGGACCACGCCGTATAACACGGAACGGGTTTCCTCCCAAGAATACCAGTGCATAAAACAACAGCGCAATGCTAAATAAGGAAAAATGAAGCTGTTATAAGACCCAGGTCCTATCACACAATGCACCGCAAGCCGGGGATAGGGTTTTCCCTTATAACAGCTAAAGAATGCTTGATACGTTTAAAAACAAATCATTTGATACTATTATAAGTGCATAGTGTATAAAACAACTTCAAATCATAAGTATCAATCATAGGCGACATGAGCGTCCCATGCCACTATGTCGCCATATATAGGTTTACAAATAAAACCGCAAATGTCACGTATTTGGAAATTGGTTTTCCATCTATGAACCGAGGCAAAAGATAGTCCTCATCCGATTCGAGACGCTCTAGCCCGCCCCTCAGGAACAGCCGCAACTGCCCCTTGGATCGTTAGGGCCGGTCCACCGATGTGGATTATAATGCCTGAACAATACGTTCCTCCGCCCTTTGGGGCGTAAATGAGCCAACGAATGACTCCATCGGACCCGGATCGTCCGATCAAACCGAGGCGCCTCGCAACAGCAACAACCACATAGGTGAAAAGTATATAAATGTCAGGGCTGGTAGGTCACTGAAACCACCCTAGCTAGAAAGAAAACGCATGTCCCCCATGAGGTCCGTCTCCCGTTTTTGGTTCACCACCGGGGTGTGAGGCTCGCGAATTCACGTTACACAAAGCTGTGCCACACAGGCTGTGCTTTGATCATCACCACAAGACTTTGCTTTTCGACAGAAGCCTCGAT
The DNA here is from genome assembly GCA_030737875.1 of Allium sativum. Lineage (NCBI taxonomy): Eukaryota > Viridiplantae > Streptophyta > Magnoliopsida > Asparagales > Amaryllidaceae > Allium > Allium sativum. The sequence continues at coordinate 4,143,060 of CM060926.1, read as the reverse complement.
TAATTGCCACACAGGCAATTCACTCCATGCGTTTGATATCCATCAATATATAACCCCTGAGCTCGTACGTCTCAGAGAAGGACGTTAAGCAAGAGAATAAATTCTCCGCCGCCAAACAGATATATATTTAATAGAGATCAATCACACGGACTAAAATCCAATGTCAGACACACAGTCCATTTACAAGTCTGTTCTGGGTCTGAACGAAACCGGAGGCACCTAGTACCCCGCATATCCATCGATCTCCAAGTACGTCTGGACAATCACCAACTGTTTCCATCTTCTTGGGTGTACAGCCCAATCAAGATCATCAGTAATCACCCAAACGACGTGAAGACTTCCAGTCTTCGACCATCGTGTTCATCTTCGACTTATCGTCGTATCAGTTATTCAGAATGGGATAAACCCGGTCTTTCCGAATAACTTGCGTATATTTTAAATAAGTGTTACACAAACACAACATACTCCTCATTCCAATTCATCAGTCACTAACCGTAAATTAATTAAGAGAATAATTCCCTAAATATTAACCCCGAAGGCCGAAACCAACATCAGATCAATATCCAAAAAACCATTCTGCTTGGCTTACCGACAGTTAGTTTCTAAATTTCACATTCATAGGGAAAGGTTCCCATAAATTTTATCCAAGATAAATTCCTTGAATTTATTCTTTAATCATCTTTTGAATTTCGATTCAACTAGTCGGGATTAACGAACCTTACCAAAGTAATCATTGGTTTTAATTTCCCAATCCCAACCTATTCATCCCATGAAGTAAAACTGGTAATACTTCATATCTAACACCATGGTGTTATCGGTAAATTCAATTACCATTTCACGTTCAAATCTAATTAAAGATTTAACTATCGCCTGGAGCAAAACTGGTGATACTCCATTCTCGATCATTTCAATCTAATTAAAGATTCATTAAAACTCCACTTAGTTTTAATCGTTAACTGGGTTAAAGAATCCGTGTCATTTAAAACACGGTTCACGATAAACCCAAAGTCACATTCCATTAATTATCGGGTTAAAGAACGAGTGTTATTTAAAACACTGTCCACGATAAACCCAAAAATCAATATCAATTCAATTCCAATTAGATATTATTTAATTGGTACACTTCATTAAATCTAAATAAAAAGATTTAATCTTTTCTCAAATGGGTTCAAGAACAGTGTTAATCAAGACACCATTCACGACAAACCCAAATCACATTTGATATTAAATACAAGGTTCTGAATAGAAAATATATCGGCTTATATTCAATATCAGATTCTACGACCAACAGATATCGTATTGGAAATAACAATATATATATATTTATATCTTTCGAATTTCCATAACAACATCTGTATAATCACAAAATCAAACATCGAAATATTCCGAAGACAATTTCGATTCAAATCCATTCCAATGCAATTATTGGAAGTTCTGGTTATTTTCAAAACCATTTCAAATCCAATTTATTTATTTTAAAAATAAATAAATTACTATTCTAGTTCAAAACTAGTTCATTTCGATAAAAATCTATTTTTATCTTTTCAAATATGGAGTTTTTCATCCCAATTTTTCTCAAATCATTTCTTATGATTTTACACAATTTATTATTATTTTTAATAATTTTATCAAGGCCCGCACAGTCGATTTCCATCATTGGCCATCGAACTGCACTTACAGCGACCTTTTTCAAATTTGATTTGGACGTATCTCCAAATCCAACCGTTAGATTTCAAATTTCTAATATTCGTTAGAAAGCTCTTTTCGATACGAACCCAACGGTTCCGGTTTTAGGAGAATCCGACGGTCGGATCTCCCGCAATGTCCGTTTGAAATAAAAGGTCGAAATTCGCGAACTGCCGCGGCACGGCGCGTTCTATTCAGGCGATTATATTATATATATAATATATATTTCGTCGATTTCTATTTAAAACGAATTATATAGATAGTTTTAAATTCGTTTCAAAAACAATTTCAACTTCCATTTCAACCCAAAGCACAAATGAATTCTTCTTTATAAATTCGGTTTAAAATTTCATTTCTATTCAATTCAAATTTCAATTTGAATTCATTTCAATTCGCTTTCAATTCAATTTGAATTCGTTTTCAATTCAATTTCAAAGTCGTTTTCTATTCGATTCAATTCAAATTGGTTTTCTATTTGATTCAAATTCGTTATATATTCAATTGAAATAGAATTCATTTTCTATTCAAACCAAATTCGTTTTCTATTCAATTCATTTCGAAATCGTTTTCCATTCAATTCATTTCGAAATCGTTTTCTATTCGATTCATTTCAAAATGAATAAAATCGATATAAATATCGTTCACGTCAAAATGGCGTCAATCTAATCAACACGGCTTCATATATTTCTATTTTTAAATATTCTATTTCAAATATTTCTTTTTCAAAATAGTTGTTATTATCAAAATATTTTGTTCAACACATGACTAATCTCAACGGATGAGTACTGTCAACACATGAACCTTTATTTTATATTGATAAAGATGTATATTTTATTACTAAAATATTTCGTTCAACACATGACTAATCTCAACGGATGAGTACTGTCAACACATGAACCTTTATTTTATATTGATAAAGATGTAAACTTTATTACTAAAATATTTCGTTCAACACATGACTAATCTCAACGGATGAGTACTGTCAACACATGAACCTTTATTTTATAATGTTCTTTATTTTCTAAATTGGAATGAGGCCCAATCAATCACCATATAATATTAATTATATGGATTTTCATACATCACACGTATATAATAGCATGGAAAAATAATCAACCATCAACCAAAGTGCACTACACTGTATAAGCATCAAATATAGATATCTAACGCTTATAACAGCCTGTCAATCAATCGATCGACATATTTAATCAATCAGGATGAGTGAACTCCAAATTTCATCCCAACACCCGTGTGGGGTTTCAAACAATCAAACACATATTTTATTTGTGCAGTTGGGCGATGTGTAAAATTTATCGTCCCAATCAATGTCCTTCAAATAGGTGTACATAAACAAACCGTCCGATTTGTAAATGAATATTTATTTATTCACATTCACTATATTCATATTCACGTTAAAAATTATATATTTTTAACAATAAAACATTTTATTTTAACATATGAATTTCTATTCAATTCATTCTTTAAATAAAATGATATTCTTATTTTCTAACTTATTTTAGAAAATTTCGGCGGCATAACGGCCCGATACTAGAAACGGGACGAGGCCTAGCCTTATCCCCGGTCTAGTGAAGGCCCACGCCATTCACACATCAATCCAATCCATTTAATTCACCAAACAATTCAATTCAATCAAATATTCTAACTAACTACTCAACCAAACAATTTAACAAACAAGCCATCCATGGTCTGTGGATGACGGGTGTCGGGTGCAACTAAACACCGTCTGCATCCTAGTATATATATATATATATATAACTGGAAAAAGAATTTTGAGTGAGAAGTTCTCACTGATAGCTATCCTAACTCCACGGCACTTCTAATGCAGGAAATCTTCACTGTTCTCGTCTCTTATCACTTTCTTCGCCCGTAGCCACTACATATATAAAAATCAAATTTTTACTTCGCTATTCAATATATAAAAATCACATTTTTACCTCGATGTTCAATATATAAAAATCACATTTTTACTTCGATGTTCAATATATAAAAATCGAATTTTTACTTCGATGTTCAATATATAAAAATCACATTTTTACTTCGATGTTCAATATATAAAAATCGAATTTTTACTTCGATGTTCAATATATAAAAATCACATTTTTACTTTGCTATTCAATATATAAAAATGGAATTTTTACTTCGCTATATGGATAAAAATTCCATTTCAAAAATATAGATTTCGCCTTTATTAAAATAAAGATTTCGCCTTTAAAAAATAAAGATTTCGCTTTTTTTAATAAAAATATAGATTTGCCTTTATATAATATAAAAATTATATTTTTCCCGAAGTAAAAATCATATTTTTACTTCACTACCCATCTCAAAATATCGTCTATTCATATCTAAAAATATCGTCTTTTTTCATATCTAAAAAATTCAACTTTCATATAATTAAAATTTTGACCTTTCATGTTATATAAAAACTGAAAAGTAAAAATCAATGTAAATGAATAAAATTTGAAATGAACACTCACTTCTTTTCGCTCGGAGGAGGGCTCGCATCGCTGAAAATTGTTAAAGATTGCATTTTTATTCCCGAAGTGGCTCACCATTGGAGTTGGAGGCTTGGGGTGGCGACTGGAGGTGGCGCAGGTGGCTATGGGGGTCGGGGGTGCTGTTCTCGGTGCTGGAGCTTGGTGGAGGCTAGGGTGTACCTGCGTGGGCCAGCGACGGGCCAGGGGAGGGTTGCGCGAGGTCTTCAGGCGGGGGTTGGACGAGGTCATCGAACTGGGGCCAGGGGGTTGCGAGCTCGGCGGCTACGACAGGGGAGTTCGACGGTGGGCGTGGCGGTGGGCTGCTGATGGAGGCGTCAATCGATTTTAGGGCGTCGTCGTTTTTTTTTCTTTTTTTTCATTTTTCTAAATCGAATTTGACTGAAGGAAAGGGGGGCCAGGTATAGAGTGAGGGGAGGAGGGAGATAAATTTTTTTTAATTTATTTAATTATTTAATTTATCACTAAAAAGCAACTTTTATTTTCGACCTCTAAATGAAGCCCACCGCCTGACGTCCACAGCTAATTACCCCCATTACGAACACAATGGGATATGTATCGTAAGCTGATTCGATCGTTTCGATCATTTTTTGTCAAAATCAACATATAACTCTATATATTGAATTTGAACGCGCATTTCAATTTACCGGGGCCACATACTAACCAGAAAAATTCCAGAAAAATATTTTCTAGCTTCGTATTGACGATACGGTCTTAACAAAACTAGTTTCGTCGAATTCTGAGACCGTTAGAAAAATGGCCAATTTCTAGTCGATTAAAATCAACTGAAACTGGTCAAACGCGTTTTCCTTTGCCATGCTCACATATTGATTCGAAAAATTATGAAATTTGAAACCTAGCAATAACTTTACATCCTGGATCCAACAAAAGTGGTTTCGTCGAATTCCGAGGTCGTTTGCAAAATTCCCATTTTTAAGGGCCTGGATTCCACAGCGACTATTCAGAATTTTCAACTGGACATATCTTTTGATTCCTGCTATGCAAATTTGATTTTTCAGATTCGTTGGAAAGATAGTCACAATTAGATTCCATTATTTTTGGTTTCACTAAAATCCGGTTTATTTTCCACCCGGTACATTCAATTGAAGTTTGAAATCAAATTATCGAACTACCGCGCCATTTTCAATTCCTTTTATAATTATAAATAATTATTTATATTATAACGACGACGTATATAATATATACATTTGAATTCCATTCAAAATAAATTTCTCGTCGATATTATTTAAAATAATTCATTTTAAATAATCAAAATTCGCTAAAATTGCCAAAATAAAAATTTTAAACTGGCCCAGATTTTCGGGTTGTTACATCTATTCACCAAAAGAATCCTTAAAGCAGAATGTCTGAAGAAGTTCAATCCTCCGACTTTGCCCCCGTACAACAGTCTCGTTGATCCGAACTACTTCCAATTCAAATATGAATGACATATGAGTGCAGCTAAGGTGACCGATGAGATGAGATGAACGTACTTTCCTCTCTACTTAGAAGGTGCCTCATCACTATGGTTCACAAAGCTGCCACCCAAATCTATCGATCGATTTTCTGACCTCACCAAAAAGTTCAAGGAGCAGTTCCGCCTATACACTACTAAAGCCAAGGGTGCTATAACACTTTCAGCGATGAAACAGAATCCAGGGGAAACTGTCAAAGCCTTCCTCAGTTGATTCAGTATTTCCTTGTCTGAAGTGAAGAATCCAGAGCCAAGCATAATTCTCATGGCTTTACTCGACGCTATAGAAAAAACAAGTGAATTCAGAAGATGGATAAAGATGAAGGAACTGACTACGATTGACAAGTTCTATAAGAAGGCGGAGGAGTACATGAGAGTGGACGATGATCCTATACCTCTTCAGATCATCGGTGGCAACAAACTTCTTGAGGCTCCCAAAAGTACTGCTACTCAGTGTGATCAAAAGAATACCCAGGGGCAGAAGCGAGCCAACAACGGAAACGACCACAAATCCAACAAAAAGTTTCACGTACTTAACTCGTCTGAGTTAACTCCTCTGAATAACACTCCCAAGAACATCTACCTTGCCACAAAGGACGCAGAAGATTACCCAGAGCCTCGGCCAACAAAAATGAACAACCATCTGACTAAATCCGGGAAGTTCTGTCGATATCATAATCAGCCGGGCCCCAACACCAACGAATGCAGACATCTGAAATCATTAATTGAAGATTTGATCAGGAAGAACCGTCTGCAACAATTTGTGAAGAACTCTCAAGATGCAAATCCTTTTGAAGCTCCCCAAGGACAAGGGGCATCAAATGATCAATCTAGTCCAAGCAACGTAGCTTCTGCTCACACTGTGCCAAGGCTAATAATCAACTGACAACCGTTGATGATGATCTAATATCCATGGCTTAGAATAAGCGATCACTATCGCCTCTCTGCATTACTTTACTCTTTACTATATTTTACTTTCCTGTAAAAAGTCTATAATTGTTTACGTGCATTGTACAGAACAAAAGTACTATGAATGAAATGTTGCCTGCTTGTGTAAATCTCTAACTTGCAAAATATACATAAAAATTTGCTAATTGATGATTTTCTCATTGCAGGCTATTCCGTAGGCGTTTGCTTCCTCAAGATCCGACAAAATGAGGCGACTCCGATAATACCAACTCAACGGTTGATCAAGGAAGTCACAACAAATCAAACGGCGAATAGAGCAACAAGCTATCACGGATCCAAAACCTCATCCCCCAAAGGTTGCGGGAATCCGTAGGCGAGAAACGAAGTGCGGGAGCTTGCTAAAGCAAGATGAAGCGTGGGAGTTTGTAAGCGTGGAGCGATGCAGCCTTAACCCAATGGTTTGCGGGAATCCGTAGGCGCGAAACGGAGCGCGGGAGCTTGCTAAAGCAAGACGAAGCATGGGAGTTCATAAGCGCGGAGCGATGCAGCCTTAACCCAATGGTTCACTTGAATCCGTAGGCGTGAAATGAAGTGCGGGAGCTTGCTAAAGCAAGACAAAGCATGGGAGTTCGTAAGCATGGAGCGATGCAGCCTTAACCCAAATCTCATGGGAGTTCGGACTGCGAAACGATGCAACAACCGAAAATCCGTTTCCATAGAGAAAGTGACTTCTCCATAGGAGATATTAACAACGTTCAATGAAATCCATCATGTTGATTCAATCACAAGAAAAAGACAGGGTGTTGGATTTAAAGGACCTCACTAAAACATGGGGCATCCAACAGAATCTTCAATGCCAGGATTGATCAGCATGACAAATAAGAATTGAGCTATAGAAAAGAAATTCTTCTCATAATGAAGACTGGTGATGACCTCCAGAGTCGAGGCACGGATAATCAAAGATTCTCCAAAGAGAAACAGAAAATAATCACAGATGCGTATTTTTTTAATGTGAAATACCATACACCATCATATAAGTTCTGAAGCGATAATGTTTGAAATCCACAGTCGGCATAGTCGATTAGTTGATTTCAAGCGTTAGCGCGGATTTGAAATAGAATATCGTATTTATGTAGACAGTATTTGACGAGTTATAAATCATTGAATAAAATGATTCTTTGCAAATACTTTATTCAGTTCAAAAATAAAATTTTCTATAATTCATGATTAAACTAATCTGTTATTGATGTGGGCGATCAATGACAAAGTATAAGTCCACAAATCGTGCAAATACTTGTTTTTTATTACAGAGAAGGTATCACCAAGTTCAAAGCACAATTTTCCATAGCAAACAAAAAACTACGACAAAATCTCAACGCAAATTATGTTTATTTTGAAGCCCGCATTTCTCGCAAGCAAGAAATGCAAGCTCCGAGGGGCAAATGTTAACCCCGTTAGTTCAACGCGGTTCAAACTGTTAACGCGGCATTCCCATGTCGTTCGGCTCAAGTAGAAGCGCCAAGTCGTCCGTAGATATCTCATGCCATCCAGAATTTAAAGTCGTTCACACATCTTGGGATAAAGACATTGGTACGACATGGCGCAGGTTGATAGCTCGACATGGTACATATCATCTCACGACATGGCTCTCGCAAGATGGTTTTCACATGGCAATAATTGGTGTGAATGGATAGCAACAATTCATTTGCTTGTATGGAGTATGACGTTGGACCACTGGATGGCATTCATGTCGTGGGGCCCATGCATGGCGCAAGCCACTCATAACGCTGACATGCTATAACGGAAAACCAAACCATGTCATTGTACCATACAGGCAGATGATGTAGAGCCCATCCAAGTCATGGCGCATCCTATTCATGTCGCTTACCAGATAAAGAAATGCCACAAACAGTCATAACGTGTGCCATATTCATATCGTTCCTTGTTGAAACTAAGTCGTTCTGTAGTAATCCATATCGTATACTCATGAGCATTCATCCATGCCGAGAGTTCAGTTGGATTAACTGCATGTCGTTAGACCCTTCCTTAATTCAAGTCGCATGGGAAATGCTAAATACAAGATATGGCATGCCAGCTTCTAAAAGAGGGCATGATGAGATAATGAGAATACGACATGGTGTAAATGCATTTAAGCGGCATGGTTAAAGTCATTGAAGCACACCATGTCGTCACTCACTTAAGACATCATCTATTTAAGCCATGCCGCAGTCCACAAGTTTATGTCGTGTCTCAACTCATACTGTCACGATTGGTCTAGATTCATGTCGTATTATATCCAACTTATGCCGCAGACAGCAAGTAAAAAGCAGTACGACTTGATGTAGTGAGGATGTGAGACCATGATAGAGTCAATTGGACAGCACGGTTTTGTGATCAGCTGTAAAGCATGTCGTTTCACAAATATGCATGCCAGGTCATCATTTGGGAAGACTTAAGTCGGTCTATTTTATACTTCAATCCGCAAGTACCTAAGGCGTTATGCATGACTTATAACGTGGGTAAAAAAGCATGTCGTGGACCAGCTGAAAAGTGAAGCCAATTATACACCCTATTTACCAAAGTGCCACCGAAAGTAATACCACATCTCACCATGTCGAAATTGAGTCATGGCGTTTTTCTGTATAATTACAGAATTGCCACCTGGGCTAAAATCACCTATAAATACCCCTCATAATTCACTTATGAGGGGGGACCGAAAATTCATTCCTACAAGGAGACTCCGTCAAATTCAGAGCTCATCTACCACTTCTCTAATGGCTTCTATGGATTCATCAACACTTTTCTAACTTCATGAAGATCAAATCCAAATCAATGATCATTAGAGCTTTCTACAATTGAATCTAAGCACCTTCAATCCCATTCAAGCTACATAATAAATCTCTCAAGCATCATTCAAACGATCTCTAATCCTCTCCAAAGCCTAAATCGAATGCTAATTCACTATGAAATCTATGAAGATCATGGGAAAGGATCAAAGCACATAAGTGGTTAAAGACTTATCACAAAGCTAAACTTCTTTCCTTTTCTTCGCCAAATCCAAGTGAAAGTAAAACGTCAAGAAGAGAAAAAAGATTTAAAAGAGAGAAATGAATGTAATGAGGGAAAATTCATATGTTGTAAGCTTGAATATCATAATGAGAATTGATTGAAAGTTGACGTAGATTCATATTGAATCGAACCACTATAAAAATTCCTTTGTGTTCTTACTTGTTTTTATTCGTTTAATTTGTGATTACGCGGTTCCATATTCTTACCAAATCGGTGAATTGTATCTTTACACCTTTGGTTTTTGGTCCCAAATTTAGAGCAAACATTTTGTTTCCTTTTGTCTCCTTTACTACAATCCTCGCTTCCAAGTACGGTATGATGGATGTGGATGGAATGAAAATGAATGATTTATAGTCAAGAATGACGAATGACTATTTTATTCTCAGAGATTTCCTCTTTATTGCATTTTTTTATTTCTTTTTCCTTTTTTTTACTGCATGATGAATGGTGATTGGAGATGGAATGGAATGATACCGTACTATTTCATTTGATTCCTCCTTTACTAAGCGAATCATAACCAACACTTCATGAAAGGAAATTTTTGTGCCCTAGTTACTTTACTTCTATAAACTTAATTCAACACACAAGTCTGGACTGATGTTATATAAAAATATGAAAGGAATGATAAGAAAAATTTTGTAAGATAGATAACCCATGTAAAATAAGATGTGATATATGGTTATCCTACCTTAAAACAAGTATGGAGTGTGTGGTGTAATATTGGTATAAAAAGTGACGTTTTTGAACCTTTGAAAAAATCAGTACAAGGTTCTATAGTATACCAATATAAGAAAAACTTGTCGAAACATGGATGTAAAACCACTAAAACTTGGGTTTGAATAATGTGGGGTATCGAAGAAGAATGCTACAATGAGTTATTTCTCCTTAATTGGGCCAAATGGAATTTAGAACTTACAAGTTTGAAAATTTGAGTGAGAAAAAATATTATGCATGAAAACGAACTCAGAAAATCCAAAAAATGTAGGTGCAAAATCATTATTATTTGATTTGATTTTTTTTGATTTTTTTTACTTGCACATTCTATCATGTATTACAAAGGTTTACATGCTTACTCCAGAACACGACTAACGTCTACACAGTCTCAAGCTAGCATCTTAAAAAGACACATTACGACTCAATATCATCCAACAATTCAACTTATCAAACAAGAACGAAGGTGATATTTATGAATTTTAAGTTAGCCCTTGTTCAATGAATGACCTAGTTCATAAAATTTGATTGCTGATGTAATGTAAACTCCCCCCACACTTGATGTGACTGTGTCCTCACAATCGTTAATCAGACATATCTTAGTGAAAGAGAAATAAAATAAGAGGGTCAGCACGAATTAATGGATACACATGCAGAAAATAAGCAGTCATCGATTAGATGAACCGGTCCTCAATGGACTAATGGATCAGCCTCATTAGGATTGTGAGACACAACTTAAGCATAGAAAACCAAATCATACAAGATTTTATATTACGTGTCAGATTTGGAAAAACAAATTTTGCTTTTTCAAAAGTTTGAGTTGCTAATTTTAAAATTTTGAGCTTACAATTGATCCTAAAATCAAATTGAATTTCCATAGCAACTAAAGAGAGGTCATCGAGCTGGGGTTCAGTAAAAGTTTCAAAAACGAAGTTTGATTTGTTCAGGAGATGTATAAATTGAGAGACGTGTGCATCGTTCTTACCCCCACACTTATTTTGAGAAATATTGTTCGGTTTTGCTTTGATATTTGAAATTTTGTTAACTAAAGGTTCATTCGTAAACCTAAAGTCAAAACCAAGCAAACGAATTTTCAGTAAATTTCAAAATCGAATTTTCTCAAAAACCATGTTATTCCAGAAAGAGTTCATATTCTGCAGAAATTTATCATTGAAAAACAGGTGATCACAGTGAGGTTCAGTTGAAATGATCAAGTCGCAAGGAGTTTCAACAGTTTCAGAAAAATTGTCATTGTGTTTGAGATCACATTCAACAGTCTTGTTGTTTTCAACCTCAAAAATTTCAAAGTTTTCAAATGTTTCATTTTCAATTTCACACCCAAAAACATTATCGTCAATCAGTTCTAGAAGTTTTCGTTCATCAAAGTCGTCCTCACCAAAACAATTGTTACCAACTTCATCTTTTCTTTCAAGTTGACAATCTAAAGTTGCTAAATTTTCAAAATTCAGAATCTAAGAGAGGAAGATCAAATTGAAGATTGACGTCTTTGTTTTCTAGAGAATTTAAATTCAAATCAACGAGATTTCAACAACTTCATTAAGATTTTCATCAATTTAAAAAGTTGTTAGTTGAAAATTTTTTATTTTAGTAAAAGTTGAGTTTTCAGTAGAAGCACTAGTATGAGTCTGAATTTCAGTTTCACAGAAATCAGTGTTTTGCACTAGAGATTTATCAAAAAAATTATTTTCATCAACAGTCATATTGTTAGAATCATCAATAATCGTTATGTAATGTTGTGACGAAGTTACTGGCTGATTATTGTTTTTAAAAGAAGCGTTGGCAGAAACTTGTTTGTCACTAGATTGGGACTTAAAGTTGTTGTACAAGTTTGTAACTTCAGTCTGAAGAAGAGAAATTTTATACACTATCCTACTGCAACTTTGTTTGCGATCTGTTATTCTTTGAGCTAGCTCTTTGATGTAAGTCCAGCAAAGTTTCATGAAATTCTCAAATTCATCAACGTCATCAATTCCTCAAGTAATAACTTTTCTAGATTTTACCAAAGTTCAATAGTGTATTGGGCCAGTTGTTCGACTATATGCATGTTTTCGATATATTTATTTTTAGAATCTTGTTTTTCATCTAAAGTTCGCGCCCATTCCATGATTTCCTCGCGACAAATCCAAATTTCATGCATTAAATGATCAATTTCACTCAGGCCCTCTTCAATAAAATCGGTAGACACGTTAGACTTCAAAATGTCGTTTTTTAGATTCGTCGTTCCTATATGTTCCTCATTGGTTGACTTTAAAAATTCATCCACTTCATCTCTTAGAAGTCGTCCATTATTTATTTTCCAAAACCAACATCGTGAAAAATTTAGCTTGTTTGCAACACATTTTTCATATTCGATAATCAACATTTGACATCCACTCGTTTTATGAAAATCACTTTGGTTTTCAAAAATTTCATTAAAACCCGTGTTGTAGTTGTTATTATTTGTAGCACTTTGCTTAGCCATTTGCGCTAAAAGTTGACACGTCTCGGATAAATTCTCCTCAATTGTAGACTGACGTTTTTCATATAATGGTGTAATCGTTTGATGAGATTTATGGAAATTATTTGAAAAGTTTTTAGTTTTGAATTCATTCTGGTTTGAATTGTAACCAAAGTCATTCAAATTTTGAAAAGAATTGCAATTTTGGTTGTACATAGGGAAAGCGCACATGTACTAAAGGAAGAGAGTTTTTCGTCGAAAAATCAGTTTCAAATTTTGTTGCTCTAAAGAAGCTCTTAAAAAATATTAAAATTAACAACTTCAGATTATATGAATACAAGTCCAGGCCAGGTTCGGACAGGGATTATCAATGTGCCATGAGTCACCATAGAAACACGACTGAATGTTTATGAACTTGTTTGAGTTCTAGACTCTACCGTTCCTTAGACACATCAGAAAATATCAATCCTAATTGTCAATTTAATGAATATTTTGCCCTATGAGCTTTGGGGAATCATCGATTTGATTTCAAAAACCAAAAATTCAGTTTACACCACGTTTGTTTTAAAATTTCCAACCACACATCAACAAGCAGAATAATCAATCACAGAATAATAATTTGCAGAAATAAAAATTTTACAAGCAAATCGTGGCACTTGCAGAAAAAAAATTACAAGCAATTTTTATATATTTTTCAAGCAGCAACAAATCCTGTAGAGTTTAGAAAATTCTCACTTAGATCGGCAGTACGCCCAGTGTAGTTGAGTAGCGCTAGCGCGTTCACACCGCACTTGGTGTGCAACCGCTTCAACAATTTGCTTGACTCAGTTCCTCTGATAGTGGTTTATGGTAGTCGTTCATAATTTGAATGGCTTCAGCGATTAAAAATCCCAGTGTTTGTAAAATTTTTGACCTCTTGAATTCTCTGTTTTTTGCTTGAACTCTATTCTTGCTTTGGCCTTTGATTTTTTTTTTTAACTTGGCTTTGGATTTGATTTGATTTTTTTCTTTAGAAGAAAATAAATTGGAAATAAAAACAAAAGGAAAAAACAAATAAAACAACAAATCTGACAAAACAAACAACTCGTCGTGACTTCCTTATAAGAAAAGAAAACAAAAATGAATTCAAAGCATACACTATTGCAAAACACAGCCAATAAGCATTTTCCAAATCTTAGACTAAATCCCCTTGCCAAATGGATTTTTTTGTTTTTTTGCTATTTTTTTCAAATGAAAAGAAAAAACACAAGTAATTAAAACAAAGAACTAAACTGGACTAAATGACTAAACTGGTTTAAAACAAGTAGGATGCACCGAAATAAAGAAACAAAATCTACATTCCCAAAACAATGACCAATTCAACTTTAAATCCAAACAATCAGGGCGGCGCACTCAAATATAAAACCAAGCTTAATAACAGGGAGAACTTCCTCAAAACTCGCCCCCTCTTTTTTTTCTAGAATCGAAACTAAATAAAATAATAGAAATTTCAATCTTTGAATAGTGGTTTTGAATAGAAGCAGCTGATTTGGGTTTGGGGTTTTAATTGAGGGGGGTTGACTCAGCTGATTTCGGTCTAAAGTTGCTATACTTGATTGATTTGGGGTATGGTTGTAGGTGCGTTGCTCTAGTTTTGTTTTGCCGACGAGGTGATGCGGTTGTTTGACAGTACGGTGGTTGAGGAGCTAGGTCGGTTCTTAAGGTTGAAAGTTGGTTGTCGTTGGTTGTTTTCAGGTGGTGTTTGTGAAGCCTGGGATTTGCGATTTGGGGTTCACGGGTCTTGGAATTCATATGGAGGGGTAAAGCAAGTGATTAAGGGACTGGGAGTGGTGGCTTATTGGGGTATGAAGGTGGGTATTGATTTTTGTGCAAGACAATAGAAGTGTGGAGACTTGTTTGACGTGGTGGATGTGAAGTATGGACTAAAATGATGCAAGCGCGGTCTGTGGGTGGGCGAGGAAGGAAGTTGCTTGCGTATCGTGAAGTTTGTGTGTTTGAGGATGAATGGTTTGAATGCGACAGTGGGTAGCAAAATTGTAGTGATGTTCGTAGAAGTGTTGATTAGAAAGGGGTTGTTGAGGGCAGTTTCCTTGCTTGTATGTTGCGAATGGGTTCCAATGGGTGATGGTGTATAAATGGATTTGTGGCGAGTGATCAGAGGTGAAATTTGCTGGGTGCGGTGAAGGAGCGAATTGAATTTAGGATTTGAATTGTGGTTAGGTGGTCTGCGTTGGCGATATTGAAGGAGAAGTTGCGGATGGTTGGAGTATGAAGTAATGGTGGAGGGGTGAACGTGATGGAAAGGGAGGATTTGGTGTTTGTAGGGATCAGTATTTAAATGTAGAAGATTGGAGAGAAAAGCTTATGAAAGGTTTTTTTTACAGAAAACTTGTACAAAAAGAAAGGAAATCAATTGTAAAAGGAAAATAAATAAGTGAAAGAAGGAAAGGAATTGTATTAAACAGGAAAGGAAGTTGAAAAGGTGATGTTGCAAGAAAGTACTGGTAGAATACAAAAACAAGAAAGAATTAGAAAAGGAAATTTTTTTTTATTATAATTTTTTTGAAAAGAAATTGTAAAAGGAATGGAATAGCAAGAAAGAAATTTGGAAAGGGGTTAAAAGTGGAAAGAAACCGAACAGTATATTTGCAATTTTTTTTGTTTTTTATTATGAGACTTGTAGGAGAAGAAATGCAAGAAGTCAGAAAGGAATTTTAAAAATGGAAGGGAATCGATGGAAATTGACAAAAAAAAATTCCTCTTGTTATATAGATTGTGGAATCAACAAGTAATACCAAATCAATTTAAACAAGAATTTTCTTCTTATGAAAGAAAACATAAACGAAAATAATAAAAATCAATTAAACAATTTTTTTTATATTTTTTTATAAAAGAAAAAAAGAAGAAGAAAAAAATATAACCCAAAGGATTTACTAAAAAAAATTATTTTGGTCCCCGGCAATGACA
Source organism: Allium sativum (assembly GCA_030737875.1). Taxonomy (NCBI): domain Eukaryota; kingdom Viridiplantae; phylum Streptophyta; class Magnoliopsida; order Asparagales; family Amaryllidaceae; genus Allium; species Allium sativum. The sequence goes on along the minus strand of CM060926.1, from coordinate 4,127,273 downwards.
CCAAAATTTGTTTGCGAACAAATTAAATAATTGTAACCAACTGTAAAATCCATTCGTCTTTCCTAAACAACAAGGATTGTTGTAGAGGGTGTCGAACTCTAGGACCAAAAATATTTAAACTAGTCAATCGAATCAAGTTATTCCAGAATTTTGATTGGTTGAAAACACAGAAATTAAATAAAAGAGAGTTTTATATGATTAAAGAAAGCAATTAGGCAGCAATGACATAGACTAAATTAACATGAATTAATAACCAAACAGATTAATCATATCTAATTCATGTTTTGTCACAAACATGAATCAAGACTTATTAGGTTTCTAGAAACAAATATGTGAATAACGACAAGTATAGCCTATGCAGGAGCTAAGTTCTTAAACAACCATAGGCTATCATGACAGGTTCCATATTATTTCTAAAGCCCTAAACGTTAGATCTAAATCTAACAAACATTAGATCGAACTCGAATATACCCAGTAAAGGAGAATAGCTCTTAAACGACACAGAATGTGAAGGTTCAGATCCAACCCTTAGTTCAGATCTAGATCTACACACATGAAGTTCTAATCTCTTTGGCTATGTGATTCATATTGAATCTAATCCAGCGTCATTACCCCCTAATTAAAGGGGATTAGCTAGACATAGTTAAAAGAAAAGAAGATAAAGAAAATAAAATAATAAATTACAATAAAAAGTAAAGATAAAGGGAGAATAATGATTTTATTCCAGTAGAAGGATTACAGAATAAAACCTAATGTGTTTCTACATGAATGGGATACAATGTAATAATAGATGATATGACAAAGACTACTTGACTAATTACACAATATGGGACTAAAGATTTAGCCCAAATAACACATAAGCCAATGTGAACGCAACTGTAGAGTGAGTGGTCTTGCAAATGAGCTAATGTGAACGCAGCATGAGTAATCATTGAGCCAAATCTTCCTAACTGAACTCTATTTGCAACTGTTCTTCAAGTTTACACTCTTCAAACATTAGTAATTTTAAACTTCACTCTTTTTAAGCAAATTCTTCATGCTTTATCCATCAAATACTCTGAACCATGTTTTTTATCAACAATTTGAAAATACAGCTATAAATACACAATATCAATTATTTTAAAGTAAAAATAAGATAAATAAGCAGATAAAATATACACATTTACGTGTATATCACTAGGTTACAGACGGGGCTTAGTAGCTCCTGACGCTACTTTTTGTACAAATCTTGGATGATTTGTGTTATATGATTGTGTTGTGGAAAAATTGATTGTACTGTGGTGTTACTGGATTGACTGATTGTGTTGTATGGCGCAAGCCAGTATCAGGAGAGGGATTATGCTAGACATTATTCCAATTCTAATATCGCGCTGTTATAATGCAGAATTTTTCTAAAACTGAAATATATAAATTATTTATATAAAATGTATATAAAATTTTCATAAAAAGAAATTGGAATAAATATTCATTTACAAGTTGGATGGCTTGTTTATGTACACCAATTTATCTGATATTGATTAGGACGATAAATTTTACACATCAGCCAACTGCACAAATAATAATCAGCACTTGTTGTTTGAAAACCCCACATGGGTATTGGGATGATATTTTACATACACTAATCCCAATATTTAGTTGTATGTCAATCGATTGGTTGACAGACTGTAGTAAGCGTTATTTATTTATTTATTTTAATGCTTATACAGTTGTAGAATGCACTTTGCAGTGTTTGAATTTTTAATGATTGTTTATCATCATTGTTGAATACATGCGATGTATGAAATCCATATAACCCAAATTATATGGTAATTGATTGAGTTGCATTCCAATTCAGTATATAAACGAATATTTTTATATAGTATTCAGAAGAGAATAAAAATGTGATTTTGATGTCCGATTTTGGATGCATGCAAAGATATTTGAAAGATGAAGCCGAGTTAAGTAGTTAAATGCCATTTTAACTCAAACGGGTTTATCAATCGTTTTTATTCATTTTATAATGAATTTCGAAAAGAATTGACTTCAAAATCTGATATTCTAAAAATATTATCATTTTAATATTATAATGACATGGATTATTCAATTTTGATTTAAAATTGAAAATGAAGTTAATATCGTTTTAAAACGAATTTATAAACGTATTATAAAATATGTTTTAATTGGAAATCAAAGAAATATATATTATATATATTTATATGGCTTGAATAGAACGCGCCGCGCAGCGACCGTTCATGAATTTCGACCATTAACTTCAAATGGACGTAACGGGAGGTCCGACAGTCGGATTCTCCTAAAACCAAAACCATTGGGTTCGTATCGAAAAAGAACTTTCCAATGAAAAGAAGTGATTTAAATTTGAACGGTTGGATTTCAAATTATATCCAAATTAATTTCAGAAAAGGTCGTTATGGATGTAGTTCGCTGGCCATTATTGGAAATCGACTATGAAGCCTTAATAAAATTATTAAAAAATATGGCAAAATTATTCAAAATCATAGTAATTGATTTGGAAAGATTCTGGATGATAAATTCCAAGTTTGAAAAGATAAAAATATATTTTTATTGAAATGAACTAGTTATTAACTAGAATAATAATCCAATGTTTTATAACAAATAAATTGGGTTTGAAATGGTTTTGATATAACCAAAATTTTCCAAAATATGAATTAGAATGGATTGGAATGGAAATAATCTTCGGAGTATTTCGATATTGGGTTCCGTGATTATATGGATATTGTTGAGGAATTTGGAAGATACATATATCGTTATTCCCAATACGATATTTGTTGGTTTCAGAATTTGATCCTGAATATAAGCCGATATTAATTTCTATTTAGAGCCTTGTATTTAATATCAAAGTGGATTTTTGGGTTTGTCGTGAACCTTGTCTTAATTAACACTATTCTTAAACCCAGTTGAGAAAAGGATAAATCTTTTAACTAGGATTTAAGGAAATTTTCCAATTAATTAATCTAATTGGAATTGAAATGAAAATTGATTTTGGGTTTATCGTGAACTGTGTTTTAAATAACATTTGTTCTTTAACCCAAGTAATAGTGAAGAGATGATTTGCAATTTATAGGTCTTTTTATTAAGATTTAATGGAAGTTTTCCAAAGTAAAGTTTTCCAGTTTAATATATTAAATTGGAAATGAATGGAATTCGATTTGGTATTAATCGAGATGAGCTTCTGTGAAGGAAGACCGTTACTATATATGAAATTTAAAAGGCTTGGGTGTTATTCCATTTATATTATTAATCTGATACGGAAATTTCTATCGATTATATATTGATTCATTTTCCATGAAGATTCCATAGTTAATGGAAGAGGATTTGGGTTTATTGTGAAAGGTGTTTTAAATGACGTTGTTTCTTTAACCCTGTTAAAGACAGGATTTATTTCCTGAAATTTGAATAATCATTAAGTAATGATTTTTTAGATTAAAACTGAACTAGAGTTTTGATGAATCTTTAATTAGATTAAAATGAGATAACTAAATTTATCGAATTCATGAAATGATCGAGAGTGGAGTACCACCAGTTTTACCCAAGACGATAGTTAAATATTTAATTAGATTTGAACGTGAAATGGTAATTAAATTTACCGATAACACGGTAGGTGTTAGATATGGAGTACTACTAGTTTTTCTCCCTGGGATGGATAGGTTGGGACTGGGTTAATATAAATAAATGATTACTTCAGTAAGGCTTGCAAATCCCGACTAGTTGATAAACCTTAGTTTGGTTTAGAATTGATAAAGGATAAAATCATATCGTTTGAATTAATTTCAAAAGGAGGATTAAAGAATAAATTTAAAGGATTTTATCTTTAATAAAATTAATGGGAACCTTTCCCTAAAAATGTGAATGTTTGAATAAAAGAATATTCTGGATTGGAATGAGGCGTATGTTGTGTTTTTATAGCACTTGATTATAAGATACGTGAATTATTCAGAAAGGATGGGTTTATACCCATTCTGAATAATTGATTCGATGATAAGTCGACGACGAAGACGGTGGTTGACGATCAGAGTTCTTCACATCGTTTGGATGATTATTGATGTCTTGATTGGGCTGTACACCCAAGACAAGGTAATAAGTGGTGATCGTCCAGACGTACTTGGAGATCGACCGGATATGTGAGGACCTCTCTACTGTATTGGACATATGGGACGAGGAATAAGGTGCCTCCAATTTCATTCAGACCCAGAACGGATTTGTAAATGGATGTGTGTCTGACATTGAATTTCATTATGTATTGACTGATTTCTATTAAATATATATTTGTTTGGTGGTGGAGAATTTATTATCTTGCTTAACACCCTTCTCTGAGGCGTACGAGCTTAGAGGTTATATATTAATAAACATCAGTTGCATGGCATGAATTGTCAGTGTGGCATGCTGAGATGCAAATGATAAAGGTTTTTGTTGAAAATCAGAGTCTTGTGGTTGATGATCAAAGCACAGCTTTAAATAACATAGCTTTGTGTATAGCGTTAATTCGCAAGCCTCACACCCGATATGAATCAAAAACGGGATAAGGGAACGCAGTGAGTGCACGATGTTTCTTTCTAGCTTGAAGTGGTGTCATGGTATGGAGCCCAGACATTTTTACTTATGTGGATGATGGATTGAGAGGCGCCTCGGATTTGAGTCCCTAGTGGCTCTTGATAGGCCGACTTACTGACCATTTTAGAGGTCTGATAGGACCGGGAAATGTGTGTTCTAGAATAACCAATACACTAAAGTATGTGTGGACCGGCACTGCTGGATCCAAGGGTTTCCCATAGGTGTGATCCCGGGTCATCTTGCTAGAGGTGATCCGAATCGGTAAAGAGTACATCACTTGGCTTGACTCATGATGGAAATCCAATTTCCAATACGACATTCTCCGGTTCTAGTAGTATAACTAGTATAGCGACATGATATATGGTACCCATGCCGTCTATGATTGATACATTTATATTGAAGTTGTTTTTGACACAACGCACTTATAGTAATATCAAAATGATTTGTTTTAAACGTACCAAGCATGTTTGGCTATTATAAGGGAAAACTCTATCCTACGGCTTGCGTTGCATTGTGTGGTGGGATCTAAGTCTTATAATAGCTTCATTTTTTCAAAAAAGCATAGTGTTGTTTTAGTTTAAACTAAGATTCATGTGGAGTAAACCTATTCGTGTTATACGGCATGGTCCTATGATTTTCCAATTTTTAAAGTAAAGATTTAATAACTGTTTTAGTTCTCACACCAGTCCCATGACTAACTCGGAGTTTTTTGTTTTAACCTGAACTCTGGGTGCCCATATTTTCCACATGGACAACTAGTAGTTTTGGTTTTTGCAGATATTTCTTTTCTTAGGATCCTGGATTTACAGCTGGAGCTATATTCGGAAATCTTTTTATCCGTGTATTTCTTTCAGTTGCGCTAGTATGATCTATTCCGCTACACATTTTATTTTCCACTACTTTGTAATTTATTAAATATCTGATATTATTTTTCCATTGTAATATTATCTGATATTCTTGTACTCTGAAGAAAACTGTTGTAATAACAATGAAATGTTCTTTTGTCTATGTTCTGATGCGCCGTGTTCTCAACTCAATCCGGGCTTTCCCGTACCGGGGAAGTTTGGGTCATTTCAAAATAAATGTTATAATAAATATTATTTAGACAAGTTTAAATTTCATTTGTAATAAAAAAAAAATTGTTATTCATTTTATTTAAATTAAATATCATATGGAATTTCACAAATAGTTAATGATTTTAACTATAATGTACTAGACATAAACATTGAGCGGTTTAAATTTAATGATTTAAATCTAGCACACCTTAAGCATAGTGAGTTAGCCAATATAAACAAGAAGAATATATCATAACTCCATAATGATGGAATTTTGAAAACATTTGATTTCGAATTACGTGAAGAATGCAAACCTTTTTTGTTAGGCAAAATAACTGAATCATCTTTCACTTGACACAGTAAAAGGGTGATAAGTATTGGGTCTCGTATATAATGATGTATATGGAGCAATGAATACATAAGCTATAGACAGGTTTTATTACTTCATTGTATTTGCTGATGATGTCAGTAGATACAAATATGTGTATCTTATGAAACACAGATCAGAATCCTTAGAAAAGTTCAAAGAATTCAAAAATGAAGTACAAAACCAATTTTGATGGAAAATAAATTCTCTTCGAAAAAGATCAAAGAGAATGTTTAAGCCAATTATTTAATGACTATCTAATGAGTATGAAATTGTTTCACAACTCACTCTACTTAGAACACCGTCTGGAAATGGTGTGTCTAAAAGGAGAAGTCGCACCTTATAAGATATGGTACGATCATTGATAAGTTATATAGATCTTCCAATAAATGAAATTTAGAACAAGTGCATTTAATCATACCAAAACGAGTTTGAAGACGCCATATAAGATATAGACTAGGAAATGTCCTAGTTTGTCTAGTGTAAAGATTTGGGACATAAGGCGCTTATTAGACGTCCTTCCTCTGATATGATCGAACCCAAATCAGATAACTATTTTTTGGAATATCCAAAAGAAACAAATGAATATTATTTCTAGTGCATATTTGTTTGAAGGACACATTTTTGAAAAAAATTAGATCAAAGGACAAGCGAATTTTGCTATGTAAATTAAGGACTACTTTCATGTTTTAATTGGAAAATTCCAAATATTTTAAACTAAGGGCATGTGTTGGCATTTCACAAATAATATAATTTAATACAAAAATATTTTTCTATGATTATAATATTAGAAAATAATAAAAATTAATAATGAAATGTTTTTTGTTGTAAATATGGAAGAAAAAGCAATATTAGAAAATTCTGGACGGAAAGCTAAATGCAAATAGCTTCGTTATTTATGATATAGCTTTTTTCGATGTAAATGAGATTAGCTTTAAAATGACTTAATTTAGTATATAGATGTTACAATATAAAGATATATTTTAAAGTTATAAAGCTAGATTCATTTAGCTTTCCGAATTGATTATTTTTATATGTTTATAATAACATAAATTAACTAAAATAATTTTAAAATCATATTTTTTTCTTTCAGTTTTGAGGATTGTTTTTTATTTTGTAAATTAATTCATTAATAATGAGAGTTAAAGTGAATTTTATGTTGCATAATAAAATTTGGCCATTGTCCTTAATTTAATTATTAAACTTAATTGTTCTTTGATATAAGTTTTTTTTTTTTGAAACTTGTCCTTCTAACTGAATACCCCTTATTTCTATATATTCTCTGAGAGTAAAATGTTTACTACTCGAATTAATATCCTTTTGAAAGAGAGTAAGTCTCTTAGATACTAAAGAGAATGAAATAGAATTTGAAATGTATCGTGAACCCCAAAATACTATTGAATCTTGTATACACAAGAAACTGAGTGGGAGTATCACAATAATTTTAATGTTATATTGATAACACATTAATTATTGAGAATAATGTTAGTTATTAAATCAAGAAATCGATATTGATTCTGAAAATGTTTATATTAAGAAGTTCATGAGTGAACTTAATTCATTGTTGATCCAATGATTTACATTGCGATAACAATGTGGCAATTTCTCAGGCCTAAGATCTTAAACTCACTATAGATCCAAACATATATATTTAAGAAATATAATTCTTATGTGAAATTGTTCACAGAAAAAATGAACATATCTACAAAGTTCTAAAACTTGTAATATTGCAGACCAACTAAATTAAACTCTGTCCCAATAGAAGTTTAATGGTCACACTAGTTTCAAGAGTATATGACACATGAATGATTGGCTCTACTGCAAGTAGGAGATTGTTAGATTTTATGCCCTAGAGGCAATCCATTTGATGTAATTAATAGCATTGTTGATGTTATCATTTTATTTGAAAAAAAAATATTTTGTTATGTTATATTTACTATATAATATAAATGTGTAAACATAATAGAAGTCCTTAGAATAACAATACATAATTATATAGTTCGAATAAGATTTGAACTTTAGATTATATAATATATTGAGTATTACGATTCTTAAATACCCCTAGTCAAGTTTTATTGTTTATATGGGACAACAATAAAACATTGAGACTAGTGTGTTTATTGACTGATGATGTAACAGCCCACACCTCCGTTCATGCAAGATATTGTCCCCAACTTAGCCACCATATAGGCGTGGGGTTTTGTTCCTCAAAAGGCCTCGGCATTAGTAAGAGATGGACTCTACTATATAAGTGCCCACTTCACACAGGCTTCCACGATGTGGGACTTAGGGGTGTTACAGATGATCACGTCTCATTGATCATTAATATACATGATATTAATATCAAGACACAAATACGTATTGGAGAATAGCGTATTGGGACGACCCAATGTAAGAAACTACATGGAATATAATTAACAGTATCATAAGTTATTCTCATAGTGACAGTAATGTAATGGTCCTCAGACCTGAAATCATTATAATTTTATTCGAGGATATGTAACAACCCGTATTTTCAATAACCTGTTATAACGTAAATCGAGGCAGAATTTAATTTATAAATCGGAATCAAGGGAAACGGGATATGCCATTGCGTTCGTCTCGGAAAAATACGCGAAATAGAGTCCGAGTTTTCGAAAATCGGAGTCCGAATGACCCGATTAAGGCCCAATGAAGTTTTCAGAAAATTTCAAGTTCAAAACAGATTTCGAATTTCGGGTTCAAAATTCGAAAAAGGGTCAGATTGGGCCAGGCGGGAAAATTCCCGCCAGAGCACCCAAGTCGACAGCCCTGTCGACTTGGGAGTCGACTTGGTTGGACCCAAGTCGACAGCCCTGTCGACTTGGCTGTCGACTTGGTTCAGCCGGGCAGTTTTGCCTGGTGCACCATTTTGGGTTTTGGTTAGGTTTTGGGGCCAGATTCGGTTTTAAGGGCTGAGATTGGAATTAGGGTTTAATCCTAAGGTTGAAACTAATCCTAATCTCTATAAATAAGCCCCTAACCTAACCCTAAATCATCATTATTCATTCAAGTAACTAAACTATGGCAAAATCATTCCTCTCATGGCCTCCACTCTCTTCATAAAATTCCTAAGTTATTTCTATGAGAGATTTTCCATGCATACAAGTGTTTTCAAGCTTGTATGAGTGTCATTAGCTTGCATTCAAGTCAAGTTTCCATATTTACATCATAAAGCAAGGGTTTTGATCATTTTTGCTCAAGGGTTTTTCTATTGGAGCTTGCATTTTGGGTTTATTTAATTGCATAAGGGCTTTGTCTCAATCTATATATATTTTTGTGTCTTCATAAGCATTGTAAGCCCTTTTCTACTTTCATATTTAAACTCTAAAGTTAAATGAATGATGCAAGTTTGGTTGATCATTATGATATGCAAGTTTGCCATGTTATGATATGCAAGTTTATCATGTTATGTTATGCAAGTATGCCATGTTATGATATGCACGTTTACCATGTTATGCTATGCAAGTTTGCCATGTTATGATATGCAAGTTTATCATGTTATGTTATGCAAGTTTGCCATGTTATGATATGCAAGTTTATCATGTTATGTTATGCAAGTTTGCTATGTTATGATATGCAAGTTTGCCATATGATATGCAAGTTATGTTATGGTTGATCATTTTGCTCATGTTATCATGTTATGCAAGCTTATCTTGGGTTTATGAGCTTAAAGCTTCAAGCTTTATGCTAAAGGTTGCATTTTGGCAACATGTAAGTTATCATATCCCTTATGATAACTTGCATGTGAGCCTAAATGCGAACTTATGGCAACTTCTACATGTCATTTATCACCATGTATCACTTATATGCTAAGTTTGGTTTATGCATACTTTTGAGGCCTAATGATGCAATATGCAAGTATATGAACATATGTACATTTCATATGCCACCATGTTAAACTTGTGGCTTCAACACCTTTATGTCATGATTATGCCAAATTCCCTCTTTCTATCCTTTATGCGCTATTGCGATATGTAAGCGATGGGATTGCGTTTGGGGTTGGGTAAACTTAAAAGGCATAAAAACATAAGATTGGGAATTTACCTATTAAGTTAGGTCTACCCATTGGGAATTTACCTATTAAGTTAGGTCTACCCAAATTCTTGAAAAACTTGTAATGTGTTTTGGAAACATGATGGACATGACACTTAGAAAATATAAGTGTGACCAACTCGAGGTTGGGTTGAGTTTGTAGCGTAAACCTACCCGGAACCGATCGGCTTAACTAGTTGCTACAAACAATAGGACCCAATGTGAGAAGTTGGACATGTTGTACCTTGAACCCGAGGTTAGACCAAGTTGTGGTGTAAAGCTACCCGGACCCGCCCGGCTTAACTAGTAACCACAACAAGGTCTAATGTGAGAGGTTAAGGCACATTAAATTAGTTAATGCCTCATGATTAGGGTTTAAGTCATGGTCCACTTAATACTTAATCAATTTGGGCTTGGTAGATTAATCAGGGTTAAGTCGTGAACTCATCGTTACACTTAACCAAGTTAATCCATGATTAGTAAAAGGGTTAAACCGTACTTAACCCACTAGAAAATCCTAGCAATGGGGGTCCACTCCGGCAGTAATCCCAAGTTTGTATCATTAAGACCCTAGGGACTAGGCTAGGATGGGGGCACAGTTACTGGACTTGAGGTAAGTGACCAAAAACGACGGCAGAGTGGTACGTCGATGTAGTTCCAGACGGACTATGGTCGTGCACGTAGTCCGTATTTGGAGAAGTCGAGCATGGGTACCAGTAGATCGAGACTGTGCACTTATGTTTATGGTGTCCAGGGGTTGACACCCTAGGGCTTGATACACCCGACGGGAGACCCGGCACAGTCCGACTACAATTATGTTTGGGCCGTATTGACACCAACACGTGACGAGTTAGGCTTATAGGGAGCCGATCGACTAGACCGTTTGGTTGGACCTCGTATTAGGGTCACTTCATGTTATTGGACCTCGTATTAGGGTCACTTCATGTTATTGGACCTCGTATTAGGGTCACTTCATGTTATTGGACCTCGTATTAGGGTCACTTCATGTTATTGGACCTCGTATTAGGGTCACTTCATGTTATTGGACCTCGTATTAGGGTCATTTCATGTTATTGGGTCAAAGCTTGGGCCAAGGGATCAATACTTGTTTATTCAAGTCATGTTAGTTTGCTAGTACACCTGTGGTGCAAAACCTTAATCCTGATTATGCGATGACACCTTTATCTACCTTGTTAGTTAATCATCATGCTAGTATGTTGTTATCCTTATGTTCATCCCTGCTTCTCATGCCAGTTAACTTTATCAGTTTACATTGATTGTAGTAGGGCTTACTCAGTCTTTTTGACTGACCTGTTTTTCTTTCGCCTCTTTTCTTCTGTTCCCCCCCCCCCCCCAGGTTCTCAGGGTGGGAATATTGGAGCTTAGCTTGGATTTCTGATCGCTTGCTTGTGGGATTTTAGCTCATGTACGGTCTTGACATGAAGCTAGCTATGGTTATCACTTATTTTGGGGATATTACTTATGTATTTCAGTTTTTTTTTCAGAGATGTTGTTTTTATCTAGAGATGTGTATTTGGAAAGTTGACATTATGTTGTACCAGACTTGTTTTGAAATAGTTTGAAATCTTCCGCTGTTTTACTTATCTTATTTACTCTGTTTACATATATACATATGTTCTTGTTCTGCCTTGATATATCATTATGCATGTTTACCTGATTCAAATGCCCCTCCAAAGTCAGAGTGCTTGCAAGAGCCACCCAGGCGGAGGTGGGGTGTTACATTTGGTATCAGAGCATATGGTTTACGAGAAGGAACAAAAAGGTTTTTAGAAAACTTTTGGAAAACTATTTTCAAAACCAAGTATAAAGTATTTTCCAAAGAAAAGTCTAGTTTATTTTAAAGGCTATTCCCCAAAAAGCCATTAGCAAAATTCCTTCGTTTTTCTCCATTCTGAATCTATCTTTTTCTTCGTTTTCAGTATGGCCAATAACTTTGCCATTCCGGAAGGCGCTCAAGTACCTATTTGGTTTAGGAGATACATGGGGGAAAGGGCAAGTGAAGCCGACCCCGCGGACATTCCTTCTCCCCCTCAGCATCCACAAGCGGATTTCGCGGAGATTTGCAAAGACTTTAAGGCGATGGGTTGCAAGAATTTTGTTGGGATGGAGACTTCTGTTGAGGCAAGAAACTGGTTAAAGGAAACTGAAGACCTCTTTGCTATCTTAGATGTAGAAGATCGTAGGAAAGTTCTGTTGGCGGTATGGTTATTGAAAGGGGAAGCTGCTTATTGGTGGGTAGTCACCACCACTACTAGACCAATTGAGACTTGGGATGAGTTCAAAAGAAGGTTTGGACTGAGGTTTTTATCCTCAGCAGAGGAGAACCTTCAGATGGAGAGGTTCCTATCACTAAAGCAAGGGGACATGACCATTAGGGAATACGTGGATAAGTTTAATCAACTTGCTTGGTTTGGTTTAGACTTGGTTAACACAGCTCAGAAGAAGGCCATGCACTTTGCTCTAGTACTAAACGAGCCATTGCGCGGTTTGGCCATATCTCATATACCCATTGGAGCGACCTTCGAGAGTTTGGTGAATGTGGCCCTACTCAATGAAGAGAATAGGAGTGACAAGAAGGAAATCAAGGTGAATGAGTCTCAAAACAAGAAAACGGGGCCCAAAAAGGAAATAAAAAAAGAAGGAGGAGAAGTCTAAAGATAAGAAGGAAAAGAAGTGCTTTACTTGTGGAAGTTCGACTCATCTTATTAAGGATTGTAAGAAGAGGAAAAGGAAGAATGGTGCATGCTTTTTCTGCGGTAAGACTGGACATTTCAGCAAAGATTGCCCGAAGAAGCAAGGGCAAGGTCAGACTCAGTGTGCAAGACCATCTGGAGGGTGAATTCATCCCCTCAACATCGTTCTTCCAGCTCATGATCGAGGTATTGTTTCTGTTAAAAGTCTTGTTTACATTTCTGATTTTCCTGTTCGTACTTTGTTTGATTCTGGCGCATTGCATAGTTTATTTCATCTGGTTTAGTTGAAAGTTTGCACCTAAGTACTAGTCTAGTTAATGATCCCGTGTGTGTTTCAAATCCTATTGGGGGTTCCGCCCATTTGTCTATTATCTACGTGGATTTGAAAATCTCTATCTTGAGTATAGAATTCTCGCGTGATGCTTATATTCTCGGTTTCATGGGGTAGGGGTTGATTTTGGGCATGGATTGGTTGTCCAGTTTTGGAGCCATTCTTGATTTTTGAGCATAGGGTTGAGAGGCTCATGACTCGCCTCGGTAATACCCTAAAAATTTCTAGTAACCCTATGAGTCCCGTCATGTTGTGTTATCTTGAATCCCTCAACTCGTCTATCGATAGTTTGCAATCGGTGAGGGTGGTCCGAGAATATCCTGATATCTTGGGTGAAGTGAAGGGGGTTACCCCTAAACAAGAGATAGATTTCCGCATTTATCTGGTTGATAATGCCAAGATAGTTTCGTGGTCGGTTAGGCACATGGCCCCGCAAGATGAGAGTTAAGAAAGCAAGTCAAGGAGTTGCTTGAGAAGAACTTCATTAGACGAAGTATATCTGAATGGGGAGCGCCTGTAGTATTTACTACCAAGGTAGATGGTTCTCTTCGGCTTTGTGTTGATTATCGTGAGTTAAACAAAGAGAATAGACAACCATTGCCAAGGATCGATGATTTGTTTGATCAGCTTGTAGGAACATCTGTTTTCTCTTGATCTTGCTACTGGATTCCATCAGCTCAGAGTAGCTGAGGATAGTATAGACAAAACTGCGTTCAGAACTCCAGATGGATTCTTAGAATGGCTGGTCATGCCATTCGGTTTAACTAATGCACCCGCCTACTTCGTGGACTTGATGAGTAGGGTGCCTAGGGAGTTCCTGAACAAGTTTGTGGTAGTCTTTGTAGACGATATCCTGACTTTCTTAAAGAACGAGGAAGAACATGCTAGACATCTCAAGGAGGTGATGGATACGCTTAGAGCGCATCAGTTGAAAGCCAAGTCCTCCAAATGTCATTTTGGAGAAAAAAGGAGTTAGATTTCTTGGGCACATAGTTTCTAAGCAAGGCTTAGTGGTGGATCCTGCTAAAGTGGTCGCGGTTCAAAACCGAAAAGCTCCGACGAGGACAATTGAAGTAAGAAGTTCTCTCAGTTTAATTAATTAGTTAGCGTCCCTTGAGCTTAGACCTACCCTTCTGGATCAAGTAGGGACTTCACAGAAGGAAGACCCGCAGTTAGTCGAGATCATGGACAAGTTGATTTGAGGCGAGATGATAAGTCACCTCGCTATAGATGACAAGGGATGGCTAAGACGCGATAAGAGAAAGAAGGCTCTTGAAGATGCACATCACTCGAGGAGGTGGCCGAGTTTGTCCCAAGGTGCATGTTGTGCCAACAGATTAAGGCCGAGTCATAAAAAGCCCGGTGGGCTATTACATCCATTGGAGGTCCCCGCAATGGAAGTAGTAAAGCGTCACGAAGGATTTCATGGATGGACTGCCTAGATCAAGAAAGGGAATAAGAGCATGTGGGTCATAGTAGGTAGACTCACGAAGAGTGCTCATTTCACTCCGGTAAAGAGCGAAAGGACTGCATCATAGCTAGCGACAGTTTACTTTCAAGAAATAAAGCGGTTGCACGAGGTTCCCTAAAGTATAGTTAGTAACCATGACTCAATCTTCACTAGCCAGTTTTGGAATAGTCTACGGGAAGTCATGGGCAAGCGACTGAATCTAAGTACGGCCTATCATTCACAGGCGGATGGTTCATTTCGTTCAAGCATGAGTTATAGAAAATCACGTTAGTAAGAGCAATTGGCAACGTGGATTGGTATTTCCAAGAAAAGTTCTGCTGCATGGAATACTTTATAGTAAGTAAACAAGATCCAGGATTCACTGGTGAATTTTGGGGAGCTTGCATGAAACCATGAGGTCATAGTTATGTTTAAGCCAAGAATGATAGAAGAGTAAGTGAAAGAGGAAGACGAGAGGCGACAATGAAATGGGTTCCAACTCATATTTGGAAATAAGAGTTAAGAAGCTAAGAAATCATGAGGTAAAAGACGGTCAAAGCACAGTGGAGTTAAGCTCAAGGAAACGTGACTTAGAAGACTGAAGGCTAGATACGCGCATCATATCTTTTTTTATTATGAGTATATCCTTGATCCTTGTTTTCCTGTGGAGCTTACTCGCATGTTATCTTTTTACGTATATCCTCTCGGTCCCATACTCGATCCCATTTCTGTTGTAAACTCCATAAGGGGGGTATGACTCATCGGTTAGTAATGCATGTCAGGGTTTGAAGGGGTCCGTTAGGTTAACTAAACCTTTTGGGCTTTTATAGGATATGGGTTGGGTTAGGAAGGGATTTCTTGTAATCCAAAAGGAGTATATCTTGCTTATCTTCCCGATATCTTTGTAGCATATCTTTCTTTCGCTATTTATATCGTGTTAATCTTGTCATGAGAACCTTAGGTAGAAACCCTTTGGATGAAACATGTGTTTGAAATATGTTATGCTTGATGTTTGCAAGTGGTTGCAAGTGTTTGCAAGTGGTTACTCGTGGATGCATTATACACATTAGGCACTAGATCGGCTCACACACTCCTCATATTGCATATGCATGAGTGTTTACGCTTATTCATGGATGAAAATTTTTGTGTTATCACATGGATGTTGCATATGGATGTATGTTATGTGCACACATATAGATGTTATACATTATGTTAGGAATTGCATACATATGGATTCATTTCACTAACATAATTTGCATTGATGATATTTGCATTAGATAAGTACATATACACACACCTTTGCATATGTTCATACAACATTTAGAATCTTGTAAGGACAATGATTGCTCGTGGATGATGTTTTGAGTAGATGGATGTTGGATGGTAGGATACGTTCTTCCTAACTTGAAGATTTCGGGGACGAAATCCTTTAAGGAGGGGAGAATGTAACAACCCGTATTTTCAATAACCTGTTATAACGTAAATCGAGGCAGAATTTAATTTATAAATCTGAATCAAGGGAAATGGGCTATGCCATTGCGTTCGTCTCGGAAAAATACGTGAAATAGAGTCCGAGTTTTCGAAAATCGGAGTCCGAATGACCCGAATAAGGCCCAATGAAGTTTTCAGAAAATTTCAAGTTCAAAACAGATTTCGAATTTCGGGTTCAAAATTCGAAAAAGGGTCAGATTGGGCCAGGCGGGAAAATTCCCGCCAGAGCACCCAAGTCGACAGCCCTGTCGACTTGGGAGTCGACTTGGTTGGACCCAAGTCGACAGCCCTGTCGACAGCCCTGTCGACTTGGCTGTCGACTTGGTTCAGCCGGGCAGTTTTGCCTGGTGCACCATTTTGGGTTTTGGTTAGGTTTTGGGGCCAGATTCGGTTTTAAGGGTTGAGATTGGAATTAGGGTTTAATCCTAAGGTTGAAACTAATCCTAATCTCTATAAATAAGCCCCTAACCTAACCCTAAATCATCATTATTCATTCAAGTAACTAAACTATGGCAAAATCATTCCTCTCATGGCCTCCACTCTCTTCATAAAATTCCTAAGTTATTTCTATGAGAGATTTTCCATGCATACAAGTGTTTTCAAGCTTGTATGAGTGTCATTAGCTTGCATTCAAGTCAAGTTTCCATATTTACATCATAAAGCAAGGGTTTTGATCATTTTTGCTCAAGGGTTTTTCTATTGGAGCTTGCATTTTGGGTTTATTTAATTGCATAAGGGCTTTGTCTCAATCTATATATATTTTTGTGTCTTCATAAGCATTGTAAGCCCTTTTCTACTTTCATATTTAAACTCTAAAGTTAAATGAATGATGCAAGTTTGGTTGATCATTATGATATGCAAGTTTGCCATGTTATGATATGCAAGTTTATCTTGTTATGTTATGCAAGTATGCCATGTTATGATATGCAAGTTTACCATGTTATGCTATGCAAGTTTGCCATGTTATGATATGCAAGTTTATCATGTTATGTTATGCAAGTTTGCCATGTTATGATATGCAAGTTTATCATGTTATGTTATGCAAGTTTGCTATGTTATGATATGCAAGTTTGCCATATGATATGCAAGTTATGTTATGGTTGATCATTTTGCTCATGTTATCATGTTATGCAAGCTTATCTTGGGTTTATGAGCTTAAAGCTTCAAGCATTATGCTAAAGGTTGCATTTTGGCAACATGTAAGTTATCATATCCCTTATGATAACTTGCATGTGAGCCTAAATGCGAACTTATGGCAACTTCTACATGTCATTTATCACCATGTATCACTTATATGCTAAGTTTGGTTTTATGCATACTTTTGAGGCCTAATGATGCAATATGCAAGTATATGAACATATGTACATTTCATATGCCACCATGTTAAACTTGTGGCTTCAACACCTTTATGTCATGATTATGCCAAATTCCCTCTTTCTATCCTTTATGCGCTATTGCGATATGTAAGCGATGGGATTGCGTTTGGGGTTGGGTAAACTTTAAAGGCATAAAAACATAAGATTGGGAATTTACCTATTAAGTTAGGTCTACCCATTGGGAATTTACCTATTAAGTTAGGTCTACCCAAATTCTTGAAAACTTGTAATGTGTTTTGGAAACATGATGGACATGACACTTAGAAAATATAAGTGTGACCAACTCGAGGTTGGGTTGAGTTTGTAGCGTAAACCTACCCGGAACCGACCGGCTTAACTAGTTGCTACAAACAATAGGATCCAATGTGAGAAGTTGGTCATGTTGTACCTTGAACCCGAGGTTAGACCAAGTTGTGGTGTAAAGCTACCCGGACCCGCCCGGCTTAACTAGTAACCACAACAAGGTCTAATGTGAGAGGTTAAGGCACATTAAATTAGTTAATGCCTCATGATTAGGGTTTAAGTCATGGTCCACTTAATACTTAATCAATTTGGGCTTGGTAGATTAATCAGGGTTAAGTCGTGAACTCATCGTTACACTTAACCAAGTTAATCCATGATTAGTAAAAGGGTTAAACCGTACTTAACCCACTAGAAAATCCTAGCAATGGGGGTCCACTCCAGCAGTAATCCCAAGTTTGTATCATTAAGACCCTAGGGACTAGGCTAGGGTGGGGGCACAATTACTGAACTTGAGGTAAGTGACCAAAAACGACGGCAGAGTGGTATGCCGATGTAGTTCCGGACGGACTATGGTCGTGCACGTAGTCCGTATTTGGAGAAGTCAAGCATGGGTACCAGTAGATCGAGACTATGCACGTATGTTTATGGTGTCCAGGGGTTGACACCCTAGGGCTTGATACACCCGACGGGAGACCCGGCACAGTCCGACTACAATTATGTTTGGGCCGTATTGACACCAACACGTGACGAGTTAGGCTTATAGGGAGCCGATCGACTAGACCGTTTGGTTGGACCTCGTATTAGGGTCACTTCATGTTATTGGACCTCGTATTAGGGTCACTTCATGTTATTGGACCTCGTATTAGAGTCACTTCATGTTATTGGACCTCGTATTAGGGTCACTTCATGTTATTGGACCTCGTATTAGGGTCACTTCATGTTATTGGACCTCGTATTAGGGTCATTTCATGTTATTGGGTCAAAGCTTGGGCCAAGGGATCAATACTTGTTTATTCAAGTCATGTTAGTTTGCTAGTACACCTGTGGTGCAAAACCTTAATCCTGATTATGCGATGACACCTTTATCTACATTGTTAGTTAATCATCATGCTAGTATGTTGTTATCCTTATGTTCATCCCTGCTTCTCATGCCAGTTAACTTTATCAGTTTACATTGATTATAGTAGGGCTTACTCAGTCTTTTTGACTGACCTATTTTTCTTTCGCCTCTTTTCTTCCGTCCCCCCCCCCCCCCCCCCAGGTTCTCAGGGTGGGAATATTGGAGCTTAGCTTGGATTTCTGATCGCTTGCTTGTGGGATTTTAGCTCATGTACGGTCTTGACATGAAGCTAGCTATGGTTATCACTTATTTTGGGGATAGTAATTATGTATTTCAGTTTTTTTTCCAGAGATGTTGTTTTTATCTAGACTTGTGTATTTGGAAAGTTGACATTATGTTGTACCAGACTTGTTTTGAAATAGTTTGAAATCTTCCGCTGTTTTACTTATCTTATTTACTCTGTTTACATATATACATATGTTCTTGTTCTGCCTTGATATATCATTATGCATGTTTACCTGATTCAAACGCCCCTCCAAAGTGAGAGTGCTTGCAAGAGCCACCCTGGCGGAGGTGGGGTGTTACAGGATATTTGTGTTTTGATATCATCTAAAGTTACTTGTAACAGAGTAGATGATAACGGTGATTATTGGATACATCTTGAATCAAACGAAAATTATGAATGATCTAGATGGAATTTAACCTTACAATATTTGTAGTAATATACTTGGGTCTTATGATTGAGTCAGACTATGAAATGCATGGCCGTGATCAAATATTGTTCTGATTTATATAGTCTACTCATCGATCAAGATAAAAGGATTAAATTATAAAGAGGATGATGTAATCCATGTCTCGAGTTTAATCCTGGATATATTGGTTAAAGGGATTATATTACATTGATACACTGGTCACAGAAAGGTTGTATCAAATCGTTGATTTTATTATAACTTGGGTAGCAGTGATGTATTACTAGATGTTGCTCGCTGTTTATAATTTAAATACGATTTAAATTATTTCCAACATTGTAATAACCTATAGGTTCACACACATAGAATGTTATGGAGTAGAAGCACTATGGGTCAAATGAAATATCAATATGTTGATGATTTTCTTTGAAGTTGGAACTAGTATTCAGGAAAATTTCCAATAATATAGTTTACATTTGTTTTAAAGGGTTTATATTATTTTATAAAAAGAACGTCTAAATTTTTTTGTAATGTATATATAGAGAGAGAGATTTTAGATCAGAAAAGAATTAACAATGACCCACCAGAATACTACTTTCTAAAAATCCTAAATTAATGGCGGCGGCTAGTACCGTTTTCTCCATCTTACTTTTCAATTCGATTGGAGAAGAACGTTCTTGTGGACTCTCATAGAGGTATGGTGGCTTGTCATGCTCATAATTCCATCCTTGTCTTATTAATTGTTAAAATAGTTAAAATTGGATGCCGATAAGATCGACAAACTCCATCACAGAAAACACTAAAAATTGTAGAGGCTGATGATATTAGTGAAATGAAGATCGAGGAGTTAATCGGGAATTTGATGTCATTTGAAGTATAGTTATAAAAATGAAAGGAGAATAAGTCATCACAAAAGAAATCTATAGCATTCAAAGCGACAACAAATGGTTGAGGATGATGAAGAAATTGCCTCAATGACAAGGAATTTCAGAAAAATTTTGAGATATAAAAGGTGAAATAATTTTCCAAAAAATAATCAAGTTTAGGAAAAAAAATACTAAAAACGATAGATGCAACAACTGTAACGAAGTAGGCCACATAAAACGGTTTTGTCCATATCGTGATGGATCGAATATACGAACAAACAATAATTCATCAAAGAAGAGAAAAAGAGCATATGCAGCAACTTTAGATGATTCAGATTCATCATCCAGTGACGAAGATCTAGAAACCGGAAATTCAAATATGTGCTTCATAGTAAATTAGGAATTAGAAAATATCAAAGTAATGGATCAAAAAACCAGGTACGCCTCAATTAATAATTTTTGATTCAAATGATTGAATGGTTGCTTGTTTGAAAATTTTAATTCAAAAATTCAAATTTGAAATTTGAGTTTGGAAATTCAAAATAACACATAATAATAATAATTAATTTTAAAAGTTTAAAAATATTTATATCATCTCGGGAAATAACTAAATAGAGAATATAAAATATTAAAATTGTATAACAAAATCAAAAGGTAATTTGAATTTTGAAAATGCACATATATGTCGTCATACATAAATGTGCATGTCGATATATGCACCAGTTTTTGAAATTCAAAATTTGAGTTTCAAATGTTTACACTTTCAAATTTCCAGCCATCTTTACACCAACTCCCAAGGTCTTAAAAGGTGTCCTTCTATTCGGAAAAGATGTGTCCTTTTGAGCTTTATTTAACTATATATTAAATACTTCTCATTCTACCTCTCATTCAAAATTCAAAACTATTTTCTTCAATGTATACTCTTCAAAACTACTTTCTAATGGCTCCCTAAAGTACTTCAAAGGCCATGAGACTAACCAAGACTCTCAAAGGTCATCTCTATAACAACCCGGAAGCTATCCAAGCACACATCGACTATGTTATGAATGGAAAAGTCAATATGGGAACATTTTCTATTTTTAAAGATTTTGCATCTTATGATCTTCGTACTCTTTTCAATCAAAATATTGTTTTAAGTTTGATTGATTATCAGGATAACGATGAAGTTTGTTACCTAAATCTTGTCAAAATGTTTGATGCAAATTTAAATCATGGATTTTACGAAGGGAATGAAAACCAAGTTTGGAGTAGCATCAAAGGCACTCAAATTATTTTGGATTGTGATATTTTGGAAACTATTTTGACTTGCAAGAAAATGGGTGCAGATTTTTCGGATTTTGAAGTTGTCGAACATGATTTGGAAACTTTTCACCATATTTTTGAAAGAGATGAACATATGGAATTCAAAAATCGCATTTTCCACCCAAAAGAAAGAATTGTCAACCTTCTTCTTCAACACACTCTTACTCCTCGTTCCGGAAATTTTAATAACCCTACCATCAAGGTCCAAAAAGTTATTTTTGCCATCTTTGGCACTTATGATATAAATTGGGCCGAACTGATTTTAAGAGAATTCAGACCCATAGAGATGCCATCTAAAGAAAACACTCTCTACCATGGAATTTACCTTACCCGAATCATTAAGTATTTTGGAGTAGATTTAAAGGGAGAAGAATTTGTTTCAAGAAAGGTCTTTAATTCGGGAAATATATTCCTTATGCAAATTCCACCTTTTTTCAAACCTTATGAGACATATGTCAAAAAGCAAACTAGAATGGAACTAGGATGAAATCAAATGGATGTCGACGAAAATGAATCTTCCATGAAAAGCAAAGAATTTCCCACTTTAACTAGAACCATATCAAAAGTAGCAATTCTTCAAAACCATTTCGAACTAGCCAAAAACCAAAAGAAAATCAAGAAGACTCTCAATCAATTGTCATCCAAAATGACCAAGTTTCTCGGAAAAGTTGGAAAAAAACTTGGATTATCATCTTCATCCGCTGAGTTATAAGTGTATTAGCTAATGCTATCTTATCGTATTAGCTTGTATTTCCTTTTCATATTCCGTACCTCGTAATATGTATCTTTTGAATTATTGTTAGTAGTAATGAATGTTCTTGTTTTTTGTCAAATCAATCTTTAAACATCTATAAAAGAAAATTTGAATTAAACAAATAATATATCATAATAAGAAATAATTAAAATTATGTAAAAAATCAAAATACACAAATATTATAAGGGTATGTCGACATACAAGTTTATATATGTCGATATATAACTGCCAGAAAATTTGAATTCGTTCAAATTTGAACTTTTCATAACTACCTTTTATCTATTCGGTATTTAACAAATTCCAGACACTATATATATCGTTTTCTTCCAAACAAAACTCATTTTTACTTCTCTATTTCTTCTCAAAATGCTCCATTTGTAACAATCCGGATTTTCAGAACCAAATAAAAAAAATTATTTTAACTATTTTAATGGATTTTGAATATTTAAAATGATTTATTTTAAATAATAACAGCTAAAAATTTATTTTAATCGAAGTTAGAACGTATAAATTTATGTTAATTATAAAATGAACCTAAAATGGCGTGGTAGTTTGAAAATTCAATTTTAAATTTCAATTGAATGTGCAGGATTCAAAATAAATCGGATTTCAGTAAAACAAGAAATAATTGAATCTATTTAGTTATATCTTTCTAACGAATGTGAAAATTTTAGATGTCATAATATAAATTGAAAGTTAGTTTAAATTTTAAAATAATCGCTATGGAATTTATATAATTTTTATATTATATATAGCCCTTAAAAATAGCAATTTTGCAATCGACGTCCGTTTTCGACGATACCACTTTTGTTGGATCCAGAATGTCAAATTATTGCTAGATTCCAATTTTCATAATTTTTGGAATTAATATGTGAGCGTGGTGGATTTAAACGTGTTTGGTCAATTCAGTTTGAATTTAATCGACTAGAAAATGACCGTTTTTCAAACGGTCTCCAAATTTGACGAAGTTAGTTTTGTTAGGACCGTATCATCAAAACATAGCTAGATTTATTTTTCGGGAATTTTTGGAGTTAGTATGTGTCCTCGGTAAATTAAAATGTACGTTTAAATTCAACATATATATTGATTTATATTTTAATTGGAAGAAAAACTGATCGAAACAGTTAAATTGGATTACGAAACATATCCCATTGTGTTCGGAATGGGGTTAATTAGCTACGGACGTTGGGTCTGATTCGAAGTTCGGGAATTAGACAGGATATTTTCAAATTAAATAATAATAAACTAATATTATGAATACCCTAAAATTTGAAACCCTAATCACAATTAAACCTTAGCCGCCATTTGAAAGAACCTACGAGTGATTTCATTCCAGAATTTCCTCCCTCTAAATCCAAATTCGCTCAATAAAATTCCAATCTAGAAAATTAAAGAGGGCGAAGAGATCAAGAGGATCAATGGTGGAGATGGGGTTTAATGTTGTGTGGTGTACGAATTTGTGCCTCATAGAGGCTGTCGTCAATCTCTTTTTGAAGCCCGGGGGGACATCGATCGTGGCCGTTCTCACAGCGATAAGGAGTGGCGATGGCGGCGTTCGAATGGTGGTGGAGGATCGGGGTCCGGGCCCCTCTGGTGGCAGCAGCGGTGGCATCTTAGAGTTGAGCGATTCCAAATACGAACGGAGCAGATAATAAAAAAAGGGTTAAGGAAATTAAAGGTTAATTATTAAACAGATTATAATATTAAATTTATTTAGGTGATTAAATGTTTAAATGGTTATAACTTGTCCAAATCAAAACAAAATCGAATGATTTCGAATCTGTTGGAATCGAAGAGAAGAGAGCTTCGCTATGAAACTAACTGGGATAGAAATAGAGCGTGTTAGAATTTCAGGCAAATTCAAGTCCAAACTATTCAGAAATTCAGAAATAAAAACAGGCTGAGTGGAAACCGAATGTGCGAACTCCTTCTCACTCAAATTTATTTACAATTAAATAAATACTAGGTTGCAGATGGGGTTTAGAAGCCCCCAACACCATCTTTTGTACAAACCATGATTGTTTGTTTGGACTGTATTGTGTTGTGAAATGAAAATTAAAATATTCATGTTTTGAACAAAATGTTTGAACAAAAAAATATATAATTTTTATTGAATGAATGAATTATACAAAATATTCATGTGTTGAATAAAATATTTTATCACTAAAAATAAAAAATTTAACGTATATATAAGCGACATAAAATTCTCCTGAAATGAAAATAAATATTCATTTACAAATCAGACGATTCGTTTATGTACACCCATTTGACTGACATTGATTGGGATGATAAATTTTACACATCGCCCAACTGCACAAATAATATTCAGTATTTGTCGGTCGAAACCCCACACGGGTATTGGGATGATATTTGACCTATACTAATCCCAGTTGTTTAGTTGTATGTCAATCGATGGGTTGACAGACTGTTGTAAGCATAAATTATTTATATTTAATGCTTATGCAGTTAGATGATGATGCACTTTGGATGATGGTTGATTGTTTATCTTTGTTATTGTGTACATGTGTTGTATGAAATCCATATTAATAAAATTATATGGAAATTGATTGGGTCTCATTCCAATTTGGAAATAATGAGCATTTTAAAATAAAGAATATTTTAAAATAACTAATATATTAAAATAAGTAATATTTTAAAATAATATTCATTAAAGGATAAAATTCTATCCGATTTTAGTTGGACATGAAATTATTGAAACGTGAAGCCGTATTGATTGGATAAGCGTTATTTTTATGCAAACGATATTTATATCGATTTTGTTTATTTTTGTAATGAATATCGAAAAGAAAATTATTTCAAAATATGATAATTTGAAAATATTGTCATTTAAATATTATATTGATATGGAATATTCAATTTTGTTGTAAAATTGAAATTAAAGCTAGAATCGTTTTAAAACGAATTCATAAACAGTTTATAAAATACGTTTCAAATGGAAATCAATGAAATACAATATATATATATATTATATTTAATGGCCTGAATAGAACGCGCCGTGTAGCGACCGGTCGCGAATTTCGACCATTGACTCGAATTGACATCACGGGAGATCCAACCGTCGGATTCTCCTAAAACCAGAACCGTTAGGTTCGTATCGAAAAGAGCTTTCCAACAAATATAAGATTTTTGAAATCTAATGGTTGGATTTGGAATTATGTCGAAATCAATTTTGGAAAAGGTCGTTGTAAGTGCAGTTCGATGACCGTTTATGGAAATCGACTGAAAGGGCCATAATAAAATTAATAAAAATATTAATAATTTGTGTAAAATCATAATAAATGATTTGTGAAGAACTGGGATGAAAAATTCCACGTTTGTAAAGATAAAAATATATTTTTATCAAAATGAACTAGTTATTAACAAGAGGGATAATCCAATAATTTTTAAATAAATAAATTGGGTTTATAAAGGGTTTTAAAATAACCTGAATTTTCCACTAAATAAATTGGAATGTATTGGAATGGAAATAGTATTCAGAATATTTTGATATTGGAATCTGTGGTTATATGGATATTGTTATGGGAATTTGGTAGATATAGATACTGTTATTCCCAATACGATATTCTTTAGTTTCAGAATTTGATATTGAATATAAGCCGATATAAATTTTATTCAGAGCCTTGTACTTAATATTAAATTGGATTTTGGGATTTTCATGAATGGTGACTTAAATAAAGCTTTTCTTAAACCTAGTTTAGAAAAGAATAAATCTTTTAATTAAGATTTAGTAAAGTTTTCCAATTAATTAGTATTAAATTGGAATTAAATAAAAGAATGTGATTTTGGGTTTGTCGTGAATGGTGTCTTCAATAACACTATTCTTAAACCTAGTTGAGAAAAGAATAAATCTTTTAACTAAGATTTAGTAAAGTTTTCCAATTAATTAATATTAAATTGAAAAGAATGTGATTTTGGGTTTGTCGTGAATGGTGTCTTCAATAACACTGTTTTTAAACCCCTTGTGAAAAGAATAAATCTTTTAATTAAGAATATTTGGGTTTCCAGTTATATTTAGTAATTGGAATAAAATGTAATGTGAATTGGGTCTATCGTGAACTGTGTTTTTAACAAAATTTGTTCTTTAACCCAAAATAGTGAAATGTTATTTGGAATTTATAAATCTTTTTATTTAGATTTAATGTAAATTTTCCAAAGTAAATTTTTCCAATTTAATAAAATAAATTGGAATCGAATGGTCTTCGATTTGGAAATAATCGAAGTGAGCTTCTGTGGAGGAAGCCTGTTAATATATATGGAATTTAAAAGGCTTATGTGGAAGAAGACTGTTTATCCGAATCGATCGCTAAACCGACCAAGACCGTTCGAAACCCCTAATTGTTTTGAGAACACGACAAATCGGAATGCAAACAGAAGAACATTTCATTGCTTATTACAACAATTCCGTCAGAATACAAGAATATACAGAGTATGAATCAATAGTACACATCATAAAATATCAGAGATTACAATACATTACATAGCAGCGGAAAAATAATACAATACACAACTGAAAGAGATATACGGATACAGAGCTTTCCGGATATCGTTCCAGCTGTAAACAAGGATCCTGTGAATATAAATCTGCAAAACCAAAACTACTAGCTGCCCATGCGGAAAATAGGGGCACCCAGAGTTTAGGTTAAAACAATAAACTCCAGGTCAGTCATGTGACTGGTGTGAGAACTAAAACAGTTATTCTTTACTTTAAAGTTAGGTAAACCAAGGGACCACGCCGTATAACATGGAACGGGTTTCCTCCCGAGAATACCAGTGCATAAAACAACAGCACAATGCTAAATAAAGAACAATGAAGCTATTATAAGACACAGGTCCCATTACACAATGCAACACAAGCCGAAGGAAAGGGTTTTACCTTATAATAGCCAAAGAATGCTTGATACGTTAAAACAAATCATTTGATACTATTATTAGTGCATATTGTATAAAACAACTTCAAATATAAATGTTTCAATCCTAGACGGCATGGGTACCATATATCATGTCGCCAATACTAGGTTCTACAATAAAAACCGCAATTGTCACATATTGGAAGTTGGATTTCCATCTGTGAACCAAGGCAAAATATAGTCCTTACCGAATTCGAGACTGTCTAGCCCGAGTCTCAGGCAAGTACTCAGTCAAGCCTTTGGATCGTCAGGGTCGGGCCATCGACGTGGATTAAAATGCCTGAATACTGCGTTTCCCCGCCCTTCGGGGCGTAAATGAGTCCAATGACTCCATCGGCTCCACACAGTCACCGATATATCCGAGGCGCCTTGCAATCCAACAACCACATAAGTCAAACTCGTCAGGGCGTGTAAAACCACTGACGCCACTTCTAGCTAAAAAGAAAAGCATGTCCTCCCTGAGGTCCTTCTCCCATTTCTGGTTCACAATCGGGGTGTGAGGCTCGCGAATAAACGCTACGCAAAGCTATGCCACATAAGCCGTGCTTTGATCATCAACCACAAGACTTTTCTTTTCAACATAAGCCTTGATCATTTGCCACTTAGGTATGCCACACAGGCAATTCACTCCATGCGATTGATATCCATCAATATATAACCCCTGAGCTCGTACGTCTCAAAGAAGGGCGTTAAGCAAGAGAATAAATTCTCCGCCGCCAAACAAATATATATTTAATAGAAATCAATCACAAAAGATAAAATCTAATGTCAGATACATAGCCCATTTACAAGTTCGTTCTGGGTCTGAACGAAACCAGAGGCACCTTATACCTTGCATATCCATCGATCTCCAAGTACGTCTGGACGATCACCAACTGATTCCCTCCTCTTGGGTGTACATCCCAATCAAGATCATCAGTAATCACCCAAATGGTGTGAAGACCTCTGGTCTTCAACCACCGTCTTCATCCTCGACACCACGTCGAATCAGTTATTCAGAATGGGATAAACCCGGTCTTTCTAAATAACTCGCGTATATAATAAACAAGTGTTACACAAACACAACATACGCCTCATTCCAATTCATCAGTCATTAACTGTAAATTAGTAAGAGAACAATTCCCCAAATATTAACCCCGAAGGCCGAAACCAACATCAGATCAATACCAGGAAACCATTCATCTTAACTAATCTTCAGTTAGTTGCTAAATTTCACATTCTTAGGGAGAGGTTCCCATTAATTTTATCAAAGATAAATTCCTTAAATTTATTCTTTAATCTTCTTTTGAATATCAGTTCAAACCAAATTATGGTTTATCCAAACTAGTTGGGATTAACGAACCTTACCGAAGTAATCACTTGTCAATTTTCCCAAC
This sequence comes from Allium sativum, assembly GCA_030737875.1. Taxonomy (NCBI): domain Eukaryota; kingdom Viridiplantae; phylum Streptophyta; class Magnoliopsida; order Asparagales; family Amaryllidaceae; genus Allium; species Allium sativum. The sequence goes on along the minus strand of CM060926.1, from coordinate 4,098,649 downwards.
CCCAACCTATTCATCCCATGAAGTAAAACCGGTAATACTTCATATCTAACACCACGGTATTATCGGTAAATTCAATTACCATTTCACGTTCAAATCTAATTAAAGATTTAACTATCGCCTGGAGCAAAATTGGTGATACTCCATTCTCGATCATTTCAATCTAATTAAAGATTCATTAAAACTCCACTTGGTTTTAATCTTCCCAAAAATCAATATCAATGATTGTTTAACTTGGGAAATCATATCATGTCTTTAACTGGGTTAAAGAACCAATGTCATTTAAAACATGGTTCACGATAAACCCAAAATCACATTCTATTCCATCAGCCTTTAACCGTAAATTAGCAAGTGAACAATTCCCTAAGTAATAACCCCGAAGGCCGAAAACAACATCAGATCAATACCCAGGAAACCATTCAACTTAACTAATCTTCAACTAGTTTCTGATTTTCTTAACTCCGTTGGGTCTAAGAACAGTGTTGATGAAGACACCATTCACGACGAACCCAAATCCCATTTGATATTAAATACAAGGCTCTGAATAGAATATATATCGGCTTATATTCAATATCAAATTCTACCACCAACAAATATCGTATTGGAAATAACGATATAAATATATCTTTCAAATATCCATAACAATATCTGTATAATCACGAAATCCAACATCGAAATATTCCATATACAATTTCATTTCAAATCCATTCCAATTCAATTATTGGAAATTCTGGTTACTTTTAAAACCCTTTCAAATCCACTTTATTTATTTCAAAAAGAAATGGATTATAATTCTAGTTCAAAACTAGTTCATTTCGATAAAAAACTATTTTTATCTTTTCAAATATGGAATTTTTCATGCCAATTCTTTCGAAATCATTTCCTATGATTTTACACAAATTATTACTATTTTTAATAATTTTACCAAGGCCCGTACAGTCGATTTCCATCAACGGCCATTGAACTGCACTTACAACGACCTTTTCCAAATTTGATTTGGACATAATTCCAAATCCGATTGTTAGATTTCAAATCTATAATATTCGTTAGAAAGCTCTTTTCGATACGAACCCAACGGTTCCGGTTTTAGGAGAACCCGACGGTCGGATCTCCCTTAACGTCCATTCGAAGTCAATGGTCGAAATTCGCGAACTACCGCAGCGTGGCGAGTTCTATTCAGGCCATTTAATATATTTAATATATATATTATATATATATATTGTCGATTTCCTTTTAAGACATATTTTATAAATCGTTATAAATTTGTTTTCGAAACGATTTGAACTTCATATTCAATTTCGAATCAAAATTGAATATTCCACATCATCGATATACAAATGATAATATTTTCAAAATATTATATTTTGAAATCACTTCTTTTTCTATAATCATTATAAAAACGAATATAATCGATATAAATATCGTTCACATCAAAATGGCGCATATCTAACCAGCACAGCTTTATATATTTCAATAACTTCGTTATTCTATTCAACAAATGAATATTTTCTTTAACACATGAATATATATTTTTATTCAACACATGAATATATATTTTTATTCAACACATGAATATTTATTCTATTCAACACATGAATTTTCTTTCTATTCAACACATAAATTTTCTTTTTATTCAACACATGAATTTTCTTTCTATTCAACACATGAATTTTTATTTCTATTCAACACAAGAAATTTTCTTTTATAATATTCCGTATTTTCCAAATTGGAATGAGACCCAATCAATTACCATATAATGTTGTTTATATGGATTCCCTACAACACATGTATATAATAGCAACGATAAATAATCAAACACCATCCAAAGTGCACCACACAACTACATAAGCATTAAATATAAATACTTAATGCTTACACAGTCTGTCAACCTATCGATTGACATACAACTAAACAATAGGGATTTGTGTACATCAAATATCGTCCCAGTACCCGTGTGGGGTTTCAAATCAACAAACACAGATTTTTATTTGTGCAGTTGGGCGATGTGTAAAATTTATCTTCCTAATCAATATCAGTCAAATGAGTGTACATAAACAAATCGTCCGATTTGTTAATAAATATTTATTTTATATACACGTTAAAAATTATTTTTCAAACTATAAAATATTTATAACGATAAAATATTTTATTTCATTCCACATGACACAATCAAATTTCACAACACAGAAATTAAACAAACAAGTCATCCATGGTCTGTGAACGACGATGTCAGGTGCTGCTAAGCACCGTCTGCATCCTAGTATATATTTCAACTAGAGACTAAAATAAAAGTGAGGAGTTCTCACCCAGAGCTAAACCAAACGCCACGACTCTTCATATGTAGGAAATCTTCGTCGTGCTCGCCTTTTGTCACTTTTGTTGTCCGTAGCCACTACATATATAAAAATCACATTTTTATATTCTCTAGTATACAAAAATCATATTTTTTTCTTTTATTCGCTTATCATTATAAAAATCAAATTTTTATATCGTCGTTATATATATAAAAATCATAACTTTATATGTGATTCATATAAATAAAATCAAAACTTTATATCGCTATACCTATAATAAAAATTATATTTCTACTACTCTACCTTAATAAAAATCAAATTTTTATTGTTTTCAAAGATCATATCTTTTTATTTTTAAAGTTCATACCTTTTTATTTTTAAAGTTCATACCTTTTTATTTTTAAAGTTCATGCCTTTTTATTTTGAAAATCACGCTTCTATACAAATGAAAAATCTTGTTTTCCTAATCTAAGAAATCACATTTTCTATTCAGTGAAATCGTATTTTTAATGCTACTTTATATAAATAAAAATCAAAGCTTTATTCAAAATAAAAATTCAGTTCTATATAAAACAAAAACCAAGTTCTTTTCTAACAATGCTTTACTGAATAACTTAAAATAATAAGAAAAAAAAGAAAGAACAAGAGGGCTCACCGTGTTATCGGAGGAAGGGGGCTACTAGGGTTCGTCGGAGGGGAGTATGGCGGCAGGGAGGTGCGGGTATAGCCAGTGGCGGTGGCTTGGTGTTTGCAGCGTGGTGGGGGTGGTTACTTTGGGTTAGGGCTTCGGGTGTGGGGGATTTGGAGTTGGATTGGGTGGCAGTTAAGAGGAGAGGGAGGACAGCGACGTCGACCGGGGTGCGGCGGACTGAGGCGCGGTCGGTTGGAGGTGGGCGGCGGCCTCCACGAGCGGTGACGGGGTTGATTTGGGGCCGCGGGTTTTTATTTTAAATTTTTTCCTAAACCTAAAAATTGACGGAGGATGGAAAATAAAAGGGGTGAAGGGTTTTTTTATATTAAATTTATATTATTTTTATTTCCCAAAAGTTGGCTTTACATTTGACCACCAAACGAGACTCAACGACTATCGCCTCAAGCTAATTACCCCCATTTCGAACACGATGAGATATGTCACGTTAGCCAATTCGACTGTTACGATCAGTTTCCGTTCAAATCAAAATATAAATCAATATATTGAATTTGAACGCACATTTCAATTTACTGGAGCCACATACTAACTCTAAAAATTCCAGAAAAATTATTTCCAGCTTCGTATTGACGATACAGTCCTAACAAAACTAATTTCTTCAAATTCTGAGACCGTTTGAAAAATGGCCAATTTCTGGTCGATCGGAATTGACTGAAACTGTCAAAACACGTTTTCCTTTGCCACGCTCACATATTGATTCGAAAAATTAAGAATTTTGGAATCTATCAATAATTCGACATCCCGAATGCAACAAAAGTAGTTTCATCGAAAACCGAGGCCGTTTGCAAAATTTCCATTTTTAAGGGCCAGAATTCCATAGCAACTATTCTGAATTTTCAACTGGGCGTAACTTTTTATCCTCGCTATGAAATTTCAATTTTTTCAGATTCTTTGGAAAAATATTCTCAAATAGATTCTAATATTTTTGGTTTCGCTAAAATCCGGTTTATTCTTAATCCTGTAAATTCATTTGAAATTTGAAATCGAATTTTCAAACTACCGCACCATTTTCAATTACTTTTATAATTATAAATAATTATTTATATTCTGACGACGATCTATTTAAATATATATACATTCTAATTCTATTCAAAATAAATTTCTCGTCATTATTATTTAAAATAATTCATTTTAAATATTCAAAATTCACTAAAATTGCCAAAATAAAAAATTTTAAATTGGCTCGGATTTCCGGATTATTACATCGATAACACCGTGGTGTTAGATTGGAGTATCACCAGTTTTGCTCCATGGGATGAATAGGTTAGGATTGGAAAATTAAACAAATGATTACTTCGTTAAGGTGCGCTAATCCCGACTAGTTTGGAAAAAGCTTAATTTGGTTTGAATTTATATCCAAAGGAAGATTAATGAATAAATTTAACGAATTTGTCTTTGATAAAATTAATGGAACCTTTCCTTAGTCATATGAATATTTGAATAAAAGAATATTCTGAATTGGAACATGGCGTATGTTGTGTTTGTGTAGCACTTGATTATAATATACGCGAGTTGTTCGAAAAGGCCTGGTTTATACCCTTTCTGAATAACTGATTCGACGATAAGTCGATGATGAAGACCGGAGGTCTTCACATCGTTTGTATGATTACTAATGTCTTGATTAGACTGTACACCCAAGATAAGGTAATAAGTGTTGATCGTCCAGACGCTCTTGGAGATCGACCGGATATGCGAGGGCCTCTCTCCTGTAGTGGACATATGGGACGAGGAATAAGGTGCCTCCAGTTTCGTTCAAATCCAGAACGAACTAGGAAATGGATGTATGTCTGACTTTGGATTTTATTCTGTTTTGATTGATTTATATTAAATATATATATCTATTTGGTAGTGAAGAAATTATTCTCTTGCTTAACACCCTTCTCTGAGACGTACGAGCTTAGAGGTTATATATCGATAGGCATCGGTCGCATGGAGTGAATTGCCTGTATGGCATGCTGAGATGCAAATGATCAAGGCTTTTGTTGAAAAGCAGAGTCTTGTGGTGGATGATCAAAGCACGGCTTTAAATAGCATAGCTTTGTGTATAGCATTAATTCGCTAGCCTTACACCCCGGTGTGAACTAGAAACGGGTGAGGACTGCAGGGAAGGCATGCCTTTCTTTCTAGCTAGGAGGGGTGTCATGGTATGGAGCCTAGACATTTTTAGTTATGTGGATGATGTAAAGCGAGGCGCTTAAGATATATCGGTCACTACGGGGGCGATGGATGATATGGCCGACATATTGACCAGACGCCCCATAGGGCGGGGAAATGCATTGTTCAGGAATTACTAGTCCTCAAATGTAAGAGAGGACTGGCCCTGAAGATTGAAGGGCTTGACTGAGTACTTGCCCTGAGACATGGTACTAGATTGTCTCGAATCGGTAAGGACGATCCCTCGCCTTCGTTCATAGACGGAAATCCAATTTCCAATAGGTGACATTTCAGTTTTGATTGTAGAGCCTAGTATGGCGACATAGTAGCATGGGATACTATACCGTCTATGATTGATACATTTATATTTGAAGTGATTTTGACACTATGTACTTATAGTAATACTAAAATGATTTGTTTTTAACTTACCAAGCATGTTTGGATATTTTAAGGAAAAACTCTATCCTCCGGCTTGCGTTGCATTGTGTGATGGGACCTGGGTCTTATAATAGCTTCATTTTTCCAAAAAGCATTGCGTTGTTTGTTATATGCACTGGTATTCTTGGGAGGGAAACCGTTCCGTGTTATATGGCGTGGTCCCTTGATTTACCAAATTTTAAAGAAAGGTTTTAAATGATTGTTTTAGTTCTCACACCTGTCTCATGGCTGATTGGGAGTTTATTGTTTTAACCTAAACTCTGGGTGCCCCTATTTTCCACACGGGCAGCCAGTAGTTTTGGTTTTTATAGATATTATATTCACAAGATCCTGGTTTACAGCTGGAGCTATATTCGGAATGCTCTATATCCATGTATGTCTTTCAGTTGTGTTATGTATTATTTTTCCACTGCTATGTATTCTAGTGTAATTTTAAATCTCTGATATTTTCTGACGTACATTATTTATTCGTACTCAGTTATGTTCTTGTACTCTAATGCAATTGTTTCAGTAGCAATGAAATGTTCTATCATTTATGTTCTGATTTGTCATGTTCTCAACTCAATCCGGGCTTTCCCGTAAGGGCGAGTTTGAGTCGTTTCATCGTGGTATCAGAGCTTTAGTTTACAGAGCTCGAGAACAAGACACATTAGAACCAAATGAAAGAATTCATCATAGATTTTATTAGTAATATCCAATAAGAATGCCTCGTTAGAGATAGGATCAGTAGTATCCTAAAACGAGTGTGAAGAGTGTTGTTTTCAAAAATCAAATTTAGTTTAAAAATTTTGTATCAATTATTCGTATTTGAATATTTTATTTTAAATTGAATTTGGACAATCGAGTATAAGAAGATTTTGAATATACGTGTAATTATTGTGTATTTGAAGTCTCAAATATACTAGATAGATATAGAATCACACTCTAGTCGCCCGGAGATGATTCTGATGATCGGTGCACCATCATCAGGGTTTATGTTCGAGTTTCGAAAGTGTGATATCTATATATTTCCAATTGGCTGGTGTGAGTTCCAAAACTAAATAGGGTTATTGTTGCGAGTTGGCATCAAAAACATGATTTTGTGTGTGTGTATATATATATATATATATATATATATATATATATATATATATATATATATCGAAGTTATGAATTTGAAAATTTAATTAACCAATTTACTGTTGATTGTGTTGTATGATTATTAGTTCAACTAATTAAAATATTGGAATGATCAAACCAATAAGAAAATGAAAGTATATTTAGCCAAATTGAATAAATATTGAACAGAATTGAATTTTTTTTGAAATCGCATATATGTACATGTATATACATTGGACAAGTCATAGCAAGGAAGCTAAGAAGGGGAATAAAATTGTATGCCCGACACATGTTTACCATTTCCTTGGGTTCTAATGACTTTTATGAGCCGATTGGCTAACTGCTTGGCTTTTTCTTTTTCTTTTGGATTGATGGGGGCCCTGTGAGGCTAGTTACGGTTTTAAAGGTCTCCCCGTATTATGGCGAAAATTTTCAAAAATTTAGGGTGTTTGCCAAATTTTTGAGAAATTAGAAAATTCTTAGAAACGGAAAAGTTGGAGAATGAAAGTTGAGTTGGTTAGTCAAACAACTTTCAGCACCGTTCCTTTTCGAGGATGAAAAGATTTTAAGTGGGGGAGAATGTAACAACCCGGATTTTCAAAACCAATTTAAAATTTTATTTTAGCTATTTTAATGGATTTTTAATATTTAAAATGATTTATTTTAAATAATAATGACTAAAAATTTATTTCAATCGAAGTAAGAACGAATAAATTTATTTTAATTATAAAACGAGCCTGAAATGGCGCGGTAGTTTGAAAATTCGATTGAATATGCAAGTTTCAAAATAAATCGAATTTCAGTGAAACAAGAAATAATTGAATCTGTTTAATTATATCTTTCTAACGAATGTGAAAAATCCAGATTTCATAATATATGTTAGCCTGCTTTGTGAACTAGGCTACACAAAGAGCAAACAGTGAGAAAGCCAACAACCGGTCCGGATCGGAGGGAGATAGCACAGGAAAAAGTAGAGATCAAAGATGCAGATACCATATCGGTTCGGTTTGGAGGAGTACGTCAGCAATATCAAAGGATAGCAAGTGGCCTCATCGGATCGGATCAGAGGCAGCCGATCCGAACCCCTTTCTCTGAGCCTGTGACCGTTGCTACACACGTTTCCTGAAGACTCGGACCAAGCATGACCATTTCTCCCACGATCTGCCACTAAATCGATGCGATGTCACCATCTGGAAGCCTCCGAACCCGAATCTTATGGGATTGGTGCCACGCAGTTCCGAACCGGAGCCACTTCGAAGAGATTTTTCATCTATAAATACACCATCAAGAGGCATTTGAAAGGATCTTTTGGCAAATTCTCAATTCTAACTTCCTCCATAGCTGAATTTCATAACTACATTCAGATCAAAATCATCTCTTAAAGTCTATTTTTGAGAGATTTAAGTGAGTTTATGCATTGTAATTATGAAGTTGAGTGAGAATCATTGCTGTACTTACATTCGAATCATCAATTAAAAAAGTAGAAAGTGGACGTAGGCTCTTTAACGCCGAACCACTATAAATCGTGTGTTCTTCGTTGCTTTTTAGTTCTATTTCATTAAAATCATAGCTCATTTGGGTGTTAGAACAATTTTTGGTCTAACATTTTGGTGCTTCCATTGAGAAACCTTCGAATTCTCAGCCTTTTTGGGATTATCATTTTACTATTTGGACTTTCAAATTCAAAGAAGTTAATCCCTTGTCTCTGACATCTTCCTGTACTTGTTGATTAACCGTTGAAGAATCGAGTATCATGGCTAAGACCAAAGGAAAGGAAGTGCAAGGCGCTAGGGGAAATGATGCCAGAGAAGATCAGCAAGCTATTGTGTTAATAAGGTCACACGCTCAAAGCTCTGGAGCAGACCGATCCGACCAGGAGGATCCGAACCGGATGGTAGGCACCGATCCGAACCAGGTGGAAGGCACCGATCCGATCCGGTCTAGTGGGGTTGAGGGCACTCACTCCCTCCATCCGAACCTCCCCTACCAGGCAACTGTGAACCGATCCGATACAAACCAGAATGAAGTTGGAATTTCTACTCGAGCTCCCTCCAATGCTCCGATTCCAGCCATGATGACTAATGTTCAGCCTGATCCATCTACACCCATTACCCAGGGAGACTTTTCACGTTTTCTTGACATGCTACAAAGCACTAAAGAAGCATTGGAAGACCAAAGGCGTGACAACCTTCGCATGCAGGAAAACATGATCACTATGGGTAGAGAACTACAGGAGCTCCGGAGGCAGAAGACTCCTTCCCCAAAGCGCCGCCTTGCTATAGATGATTCGTCTTCTTCTGACGAGGAATGCCCTCACGAGAGAAGGCCGCTTGAACGACCTCAGAACCTTGATCAGTTGATTTTTGGATCTTTGGGATCCCGAGAAGACGCTGCTCATGCATTGGGCCCTGATGACCCGAGCCTACAACAGCCTATGTTGCTACCCATGCGCGGATCCCACGTCTTACCCAGGGATCCTAATATTACCAACCCCACGCAACAACAGCTTCTCCAACCTCTACCTCATGAGATCGACCGGGAACACAGAGAACAACGTAGAGCAGCTGCCGCCAGAAATAAGAGGTTATCCCCTGACTAGGAACCCAGGGGTAATCCGAACATCAGATCTAAAGAGCCTGTGCATACATTAACAAATGCCGATGTATGGGCAATGGTGTGCCAGATTATGTCCGAGAGCCGGCGGTATACTAATGAAGATTGGGGCATTGAACAAAGTCATACCCCCTTCACAGATGACATACTGAATTTCCTGTTCCCCCGGCGATTCAACTTGCCTCAGATGAATCGATATTTAGGAGGAACAGACCCATGGCAGCATCTGATGAGATATGCATGGTTCATGAATGGGGCAGCAACTTCGGATGCCGTAAAATGCAAAGCTTTTCCAATCTATCTTGAAGATGTAGCGTTAATGTGGTTCACCCGACTCCCTCCTCGGTCGGTATCAAATTTCACAGAATTGAGTGAGCGTTTCATGAATCAGTTTCGACTCCATGCCCAAAAGTCCAAGACCGTCATAGAATTGTCACGGATTAAACAGGCCCCAAGAGAATCTTTGAAGTCGTATTTTGGATCGCTTCAACCTGGCTGTCACCGAAGTTAGCGATCCCCATGAGCCCACTATCCTTATGGCCCTGATAGAAGGGGTGGATCCTGACACAGAGTTCGGGGATTACTTGGCTGGAAAACCACCTCCTACTAGAGAATTGTTTTATGAAAAGGCTAATATCCGCTTAAGGCGAGAAGAGGCTAAGGCAAATCGGAAGAGAAAGTCCGAAGGGGCCTCGAAGGAAGGTGTCTAGAGTAACGTTGCTATGAAACAATCTGGTGACAGTTCAGGGAAGGTGGAAGTAAATGTTGGCAACCAGAGTGGGGGTAATAGCAATAGAAATGGGAACGACAATAGAAGGAACAGAAACCGCTGGAATAGCTCTAATAAAAGACCCAGATTCTAGACTTTTGAAAATTATACGCCATTAAATGATACGTTGGAGAACATTTATTTAGATACATATAGCATATTGCAGTACAAAAAACCACCACCCAGAGATTCTACTGAGAAAGAGATTGCAACATGAAAGTTTTGCTTGTTTCATGGTACCCACGGTCATTCCACCAATGAATGCCGTCATTTGAGAGATATCGTCGAAAAATTGCTGCGAGAAGGGAAGTTGGATGAGTACAAGGTCGCCCCAAGGGACAGGGGGCAAGAGGGACAAGCCCCGACCCAAGACCAGCCTGCTTCAAAACCCACAGCTCAGCAAAAAGGTAAGAGGATCGTCATTAATACTATTATAGGCGGACCTCACTTAGTTGGTCGTAGTTTTAAAGAAATGGACCAGTACGTCAACGCCGTCAAGCATTTTGAGGTAGGAGAATGCAGTAGCCTTGAAGACGCCACTCCAATAAAACAACAAAAACGATGTCAGACGATGTCGTATTCCGCAATAGAGATAATTCTGTAGTTCAATCTCCAACCGACGAACCATTAGTGATTACCATGACAATTGGCCCTACTTTAGTCCATAAAGTGTTATTGGAGAACGGGAGCTCGGTTAATATCCTCTTCAAGAAAGCTTTCGAGCAAATGAGACTCGAAGCAAAATACTTAAAGCCATGTGAAGGATGGATACGTGGCTTTAACGGAGCATCTACAGCTCCGATGGGTTTTGTGGAACTACCGGTCACACTAGGGCAGGGAGATCGCCAGAGAGTAAGGATCCTGCCGTTTGTAGTTTTGGATGTGGAGTAGCCTTACAATGCCTTCCTAGGCCGACCGGCCCTTGCCGAATTTAGGGCATGTATTGCACCTTGGTGCTTGCTACTTAAATTCCCGACTGACTCAGGATTCGGGGTGATGAGGGGCGACCAAGCTACGGGACGAGACTGTTACGTGACATAGTTAAAGATGTTAATAAAGGGGTTGAATATAGATGCTAAGGATGATTCTACCCCTCCAAAGGAGGCCTCGGCATAGCAATTAAGGGGCCCTGCCCCAAGAGAGTCGCCTTCCTCAGACGGGCTCGAGGATATAGATCCCAGAGAGGATAGAGAACCCGGAGACAGGAAGGCAACTCTCAACGAAATAATAATCGATATACCTGTTGATGAAACAGATCCAACAAAAGTGCTAAAGATCGGCTCGCAACTGGATCCAGTTAGAGCGACGGAATTGGCTGATTTCTTAAAGGAAAACCTGGATGTGTTTGCCTGGACTCACGCTGACATGCGTGGGATTTCGCCTGCCATCATGAGCCACTCTTTGTGTATTAATCCAAAGCACCCACCAGTCAAGCAGAAGAGATGGATGTTGGGCCCAGAGCGGTCAGCAGCTTTGAAAGAAGAAGTAGAGAAATTAAAAGGTAATGGATTCACTAAAGATTCAAAATATATCGACTGGATATCGAATCCTGTCCTGGTCAAAAAGTTGAACGGGAAGTGGAGAACGTGCATTGACTTTTCTGATTTGAACAAGGCTTGCCCGAAGGATAGCTTTCCCCTTCCCAGAATTGATCAACTAGTAGATTCGATGGCCGGGCATGAACTCTTATCCTTTATGGACGCCTATTCCGGGTACAATCAAATTCCCATGCACATACCAGATCAAGAGAACACAAGCTTTATCATAGACTTGGGGTTGTATTGTTACATAGTAATGCCATCTGGGTTAAAAAAATGCGGGAGCCACTTATCAGCGCCTAGTCAATCGCATGTTTTACAATCAAATCGGGAAAACCATGGAAGTTTACATAGATGATATGCTCGTGAAATCCGAGCAATCTCCCGATCATACGAAGGACTTAGCAGAAATGTTCGGCATACTACGAAGGTATGGGATGAAGTTCAATCCCTTGAAGTGTTCTTTTGGAGTGGCATCAGGCAAGTTCCTCGGGTTTATCGTGAGTTCCAGGAGAATTAAAATCAATCCAGACCAAATAGCGGCAATCCGAAATATAGAGGAGCCGCGAAAGATCAGGGATGTTCAAAGCTTAGCTGGGAAGGTTGCAGCACTGGGCAGGTTCATCCCCAAAGCAACGGACAAGTGTGTACCTTCTTCGATCTCATAAAACGGGGAAAGCGAAATTTTGAGTGGACTCCCGGTGTTCCAGAATCTATTAGACTTCTTAGAAAAGCCTACAATATTATCAAAGCCTGTGGAACATAAGGACTTTTTCGTCTACTTAGCGGTATCATCTCACGTCGTCAGCGCCACATTAGTACGTAAAGAGGATAAAGTCCAGAAATCTGTGTATCACGTAAGCAAAAAACTAGCTGCTGCAGAACGTAACTATCCGAAGATAGAGAAGCTTGCTTATAGCCTCCCGATTGCTTCCCGAAAACTCCGCCATTATTTTCAGGCACATCCAATAGTTGTATATACCGACCAACCTTTGAGACAAGTGTTGCAGAAACCCGAAGCATCGGGGCGGTTACTTAAATGGAATATTGAGCTGAGTCAATTTGATTTGAACTTTCAGCCACGAAGATCAATAAAGGGGTAGGAATTGGCTGACTTTACAGCTGAATTTACAATTCCTAAAGAGGAAACGGTGGGTGACAAGGTAGTTTCTTTGGATCGAGAGTTAGAGCTCAGTCCTTGGAAATTATATACGGACTGGGCCAAGAATGATAGAAAGTCCGGCGCCGGAGTTGTTTTGATAACTCCTGAAGACGATCTATCTACTATGCATTACGGTTAGAGTTCGCTGCTACTAACAACGATTCCGAGTATGAAGCCCTGATTGCCTTGCCGAAACTCGTCAAAGATTTGGGAGTGAAAACACTAGATATATATTGCGATTCCAAGATAGTTGTATGTCAAGTTCGGGAAGAATTTGCTGCTAAAGGACCTCGACTCATCACTTATCTCGGAAAGGTAAAGGAGTTATTGGAAGGTTTGGAGCATTATAGCATAACACACATTCCAAAAGCGGAAAATTAGAAAGCAGATCGACTGGTGAAGCTAGCAAGTTCTGATAATCCTAAAGAAACCGAAATGGTTCCGATAGAGGTGTTGGAATCACCGAGTTTCGACCTAATGGAATTAGAGCTAGCCTTGGAAGTTGAACCAGAGAGAGAATCCTGGATGACATCAATTAAGAATTTTCTCAAGAATGGAACCCTCCCGTTGAAAAAGAGCGAAAGACGAGCTGTAAGACGCAAGGCTGCAAGATATGTTTTGCAGGACGACGTTCTTTACCGTCAAGGGTTTTCAATGCCCCTGTTGCGGTGTATCGCACATGAAGACATTAAATGTGTACTACAAGAAGTGCATGAAGGTGAGTGTGGAGATCAAACTAGGGGCCAAACCCCAGCAAAGAAAGTATTACGGTACGGATATTTTTGGCCTACCGTTAATAAAGACGCGGCTGATTATTCACGGCGCTGTGATAGATGTCAAAGATTCGCTAAAGTTCCCAGAGTGCCTCTGACCCAACTCAAGTAGATGGTAAGTCCATGGTCATTTACCATGTGAGGAATTGACATTATTGGAGTATTACCTATTGCCAGAGGGGGAGCTAAGTGCGTGATCGTTGTCGTGGGCTACTTCACAAAATGGGTGGAAGCGGAACCTCTAACAACCATCACAGCAAGGAAGGTGGTTAGTTTTGTGGTCAGAAACATTATTTGTCGATTTGGGATAACGAAGACCACCGTAACTGATAATGGGATGCAATTTGGCAGCATCAAGTTCAGAAACTTCTACCAGAAATATAAGATTGATAAACGATACACTGCAGTAGCTCACCCGCAGTCAAATGGCCAGGTCGAAGCCGTAAACGTGGTCATTAAATCAATTCTAAATAAGCGGTTGGAGCAGGCCAAAGCTAGATGGGTAGACGAGTTGCCATTAGCCTTATGGGCCTACTGGACGACCTTTAAGAGGCTACCGGCCATACTTCCTATTCACTTTCCTTTGGGTCAGAAGTTGTGATCCAGGTAGAATTATAAGTCCCTTCTCATCGAGTTGCGTATTATGACCCGATGATAAATAAAGCACTTCTCCTGGAATCTCTTGATATGATTGAGGAAAAAAGAGATGAAGCCGACTTGTGTGCCTCGAGACATCGACATCAAGTAGCACGTTATTATGACCGGAAAGTTCGCCTCAAAACCTTTGAACATGAGACCTAGTACTGAAACGAGTCTTCCTGCCTTCAACCCAATTGGGTCCAAAATGGGAAGGGCCATACACCATCCTTCGGAAGCTTGATACAGGAGCATTCAAGCTAACGACCGTGGACGGTGAGGAGATTCCCAGAGCCTGGAACGCTCAGCACCTACGACGATATCTGAGCTAAAAAAGAAATGTCATCTCTTTTGTTTTCATAAGCTATGTAAAAAGGCACGACTTGCCTTAAAAAGTCTGTTTATGTGAACAAAGGATTATAAAGTGGATGTAGGCTACGACTTAGCTGAACCACTATAAAAATATCGTGTGTCATTTACTTTCCTGCATTATTTATATCTTAAACAATTATTCTATCATGACTGTGAAACACGAAATGTTAAATTAAATTTTGAAAGTTGGAGATGACCTATGTGCAGGAGCAAATAAAATGACTGTTTGTGTGATAAAACACAGAAGAATGGGAAGATGACATTCTTAACTTAACTTTCAAGAATCGAGAGAGAGTATAAAGGACGGGAAGATGACGTCCCCTGAGGCGTGAAGGTGCACCCAGATGAGAGACTTCCTCAACGATACTCTAACCTGGTTATGAGAAAGGAAAGTATAAAGATGCCTGAAAGAATAGGCATCGATGACGAAAGGAATATAGCCCCGCCAGAGAATCGGGAGCAATTGGATTTTTTAATTTAATCCATCTTGAATAATTCTTGCTCAGTTATTCAAGATTAACTGGGGGCATATATATGTATACATATTCCCCTCAACAATGACTTTATTATATAACTTTAATATGACATACTTTTGTATTTTCACTTAAATGCTGAGCTAACAACTATCAGACATTGCAGGAAATAAACTATTTTTATTTACAAACATATGAGTTTGTATAAGGAAAACAAGCAAAAAAGAAGATGCGAGGGCCGCACTCGCTGCAACAATTGCGGACCAATTAAATGCCAAAATACAACTAAGCACTCTGTCACTTGGGCTTTGGATCGGACTTGGATTTTTTGGCAGCTTTTTGAGCAGCCTTAGCTTCCTTTTCAGCATGAGTCATAATGTGTTTCGACCTTTTCTTCTCTGCAGTCGAAGTGCTAGAGTCGGTTGATTTTTTACCAAGAGTCGGAACACTGGAATCAAGAGAAGATTTTTTAGCAAGTTCCTCTATAATAGACCTAGTTGAAAGCTTAACGACTAACCTTGATCCAGAATCCACCATTGCAAGGGGTTTAAGGGTTTCGAGGTTCAAGTCTTCAACTTTTAGCTACATATGTTTATCTTGTTTGGCTTTCATTTTAGCTAAAGTGATGTCATCACCGCTTTTTGAATCCCCAATTATGGCCACATCAGGGTCTTCCTCGTGCCCTTCGCTACCGCCATCGTCTTTCAAGGCATCTATCATCTCGTCATCATGAGAAGCGTCGGCCTTAGATAGTTCGGCTCCCCCTCCAGACTCTACAGTGGCAGCCTTATCCTTTTCTCCTTGAGTCTTTTCCATGGATTTTACTCCGGTGGTGGTTCCCTGAAGCACACCCATCTTCTCGGTCGGTTCAACACCTGCAGAATGGGAAGCAACAATTATCAACTCAGGAGTAAATAAAGGATCCTCCATCGATTGCCCAATTATGTGATGAAAAGTGGAGACGGCCTTGACGAATTGGGGTGAAAAGGTAGAAATACCTTCCGATGATTTCTCAGCTGGAGTGACTACCGTCTCTGATGCTGACTCGGGTATGGGAGACAAAAGATATGCCTGAGGAATCCCCGGGTTTTCGAGGTCATATCCCTCGACTTCAAAAGTTTCAGCGGCCGTAGAAGAAGAATCAGCCTCAGGGATATTCTTTTGTTTGGTCATCCGCTTCTCCTCCTCCATTGCAGCGGCGATGAGGCAACGCCCCTCGGCCAGACGTGCCGACTCATCATCTCTTAGATATTTTTCCATAAGCTTATCTTCGTCGACGAAGTCTACCTAAAGTTCCTCTTTCTCTCATTCGATAATTTGACTCCATACGTGAACCAAGGTTGTTCGATAATCTTCAATCCAAGAGATATTTCGGCAACGAATTATGTGCGCGAAGAATTCAATCAGTAATTCACCGAAACCGTTCACTTCTTCCTGAGCCTCTGACAGCTACTTGCGGGTTCTTCAGCAGACTTAATAACATTTTCCATATTCCCCTCCGCTAGGGCAGCCCTATTCTCGGCTTCCATTAACTTGGATTCCAAGTCAGCATTTCGTTTCTCCAATTCAGCATTTTTTCTCGCTAACTCGGCTTTTTCTCGCTCAAGAGTATTATAAGCAAGTTGCATTTTAGCATTGTCCGACTTAGCATCTTCTGCTTGTTTCTTCAACTCCAAACGCTCTTGACTATGAGATTCAAGCAAGTCATGATAACGCTTTTGTAACTCTTCAAATTGTTGTTTGAAGTTGGTAGCATCTCGTTGAGCGATGACAAGTTGGGTCTGTGTGTCCTCAAGGTCCTTCTCCAAATTTTTCAAGGCCTTTGCATCGGCATCTGCAGTCTTTTTCATCGAATTAACATCTGTAATTAAAGTTCGAATGATTCTGGAGAGATTACGTGAATACTTGAACATCTCCGAATATTACTTCTCGACTGCGTCAATCTTCGCTTTGGCCTCATCTGCCCACTTTGAGGAAATAGGCTCGAGAGCAGGTAAGAAAGTCAGATTTTTTAAAATAATGGTCTGGGAACTGTTTCTCCAAATATGCCCGTTTAACTTTAGACTCAGCATCTAGTGGTGGAGGTTTGCAGTATGTTAGTTCAATGTCCCTGTGTTTAGTGGGCACGATGGCTGTATCCCCCTTTTCAGGTCGCTTATCAGAAACCTTATGTTTGTCTCGTGAGTCGGTACGTTTCGATGGTCTTTTTCCCGACTATGTTCGTCTTGAGGAGAAGTTCGGTCTTTGGGCTGCGATGTGTCTTCTCCTCGATGTCTCTGATAGCTTTTATATCGGTCTGGATCCGACTGGACGGGGGAGCGAGAGCGCGAGGTGTGTGGCCGATAAGAATCATAAGGCCTTTTGTCCTCTCGACCCCGGCTTTCATGGCAATCATGCTCAACGTCGGACGGGGGTCTAGTGATGCTGCGACGTATTTTCTTGACATCATAGTAGGGGCGAGACATTGTACCTGCGCAACAATGTAAGTGGAATTCAGAATCAGTGTTCACATGAGAAGTAAGTGCTGTGAAGTGTGGTGCTTTTGTGTTGGGTGCATCCTAAGTGGTGTCCCCCCCCCCCCCGACAAACCTGAGTCCGAAGCCTAACCAGCGCGAGTGGGCTCTTTAGCCTTCACGGGAGTAGTCTCCTATGAAGAAGTGAAAATTAAAGGATTTGTACCAAAGTCCTCTGAAGTATAGATAGTTTCAGGCAAGGGGAGATCTCCTAAACCCTGAAATGTAGGATCATCGGTAGTAGGGACATCTCCTTGAGAAGCGTCTATTGGCAGTTCTTTAGGAGACATTGACTTCTCAGGAGAAATAGCATCACCAGAGACGATGTACCCCTCTCGGTGCTTTTCGGCTATGTTGGCCAACTCATCGTCTTGAGTTGAAGATGGAGAAGGTGAAGTCCGTAAAGGTATTGTTGGACTTTTCGAGCCCTCGCCCGTTTCAGGAATTATGTCCACTGGGGGGATGTATACATATGGACCCGGCCCATGACCTATGCGACGGGTAATGGATAATAGCCCGTGATGATGGAGGTACTCATCCTTAAAAACTTCGTCGATGGTTAGAAATTTTCGGTCGCCATTGAGAAGCCGATGCATCCGATCAAAGTACAACTGATCCGATATTTGTTTTGGATTATCACCTGCAAACAAAAGAGAAAGAAGGTTAATGTGTTGACATGAACATTCAAAATTGAGATCTAGAAAATCGATGCCTTACTTGATTTGGTCCATCTCCTGGTGCACCCCGGTTGTTGCCTGATATAAAACCATTCTAGCTTAGAATCGCCGGCCTTGCTGTTAAATGGAGCTGAAATAATTTTCCTTTTTGGGACTGATTCGAAATAGGAGAAGGAAGGAGTCTCTTGAGTCCGATGCTTGAAATTATTAAAAAAGTGGACATCGTCGAAAGTGAGCTCTATACCTAAAATCTCTCTGTATGCTATATATAAGGTATATAAGTAAGCATAGGAGTTGGGATGTAACTGCATAGGGGCAATCTGCATCTGTCTCAGAAAGTCGACAACAAAGGGCGGAAATGGTGGAATAGCCCTAACCATACACATCAATCAGGTAATTGCCATAAATCCTTCTAGGGGATTGTGAGGACGGTCAGCTTTCGATGGCACTAGGGTATCCCTTTTCAGTATCCCGTGCTTTAAACATATGCGAACAAGTCTGTCGTCGTCGATCGTTGATTCAACAGAGTCTTTGGGTGACTCCAATATAATGGAAGACTCAAACTCATCAGGAGCTCGATCATCTCCAATCCCTCCTTCCTCTTCATCGCCCAGAGAAACTTCACTATCGGAAGGCACTTCATTGTTATGTGCTCTACTTCATAATCTGGGCCCTCATCGTCCCATTCAGGGTCTGAAGAAGAAGATATGTCATCAACGGTAACTTTCTCAGAAGTTTCCGCAACTTCCATCTTCTTTGCTAACCTAGATGTACGTCTCTCGGCCATGATCACTAGACTATTGAAGAAACCATAGCAAGGATTAGAATAAAGTTGCCCGTGTCCCCCGTGTGTGTATGTGAACTAAAGTGTGTGCTACGTGTAACAAAGATGCAAAGTAAACACATGAGAGCGTGATATGAAGATTCAAAAAAGTAATAATGTTTCATAATAGTTCTTGATGTTTGTTATGTTCGTAAGACGCTATCCTAACTGTTCATCAAGTTGAAGGTTATGCCAAGCATTGATTGAGATAGTTGGATAAATTCTCGTGCATTGAGTTGGACTATTTCAGTTCGGTTCGGGTATGTGCATTGGGATCAGATCGGAGGGCAAAGTCATGTTTCGGTCTGAAGCGGATATTCACGCCCAGTAAGTAAAACCGGATCGGTTCGGATTGACTTGAATAATCATGCCTCTTTTCCTCCTTGTCTTTTACTCTGATCTGATCCGGGTCAGGTAGGCTTTGTTTTCCCTTTTCTGTTCTTTCTTTTGCTCTAACCCGATCCGATCTTGTAAACATCTTTCCTGTTCTTTCTTTTGCTCCGACCTGATCCGATCATGTAAACATCTTTCTCTTTCCCTCATTCCAACGTTTCTTCACCCGAACCGATCCCAGTTCCTCACCGCTCCTTCATCTCCTTCATTTTCCAGCTCGCTTAACCAATACTGAACCCAACTCCATTTCACAAAACCCAATCAAGACCAAGCACTTACATGCTCTACTATCCAATAAGATCCTAATCCCCTCTCCCAACGCCTCGAGGTGGTGACTAAACCACCAACGACGTTGGCGAGGAGAGAGGAGGCCACGACGTCGGAATTAAACACACACCATGTTCGAATCGCCCAGTTTTACCACAAATCTAAACTGAAAACGATTATAGCAAAGTAACTCGAGATTTTAAACCTACCAAGTTGTTTAATTTAAGGAAGAACGAGAGAGTTTCGGAGCTTTTGAAATTTTAGGGTTTTGATGCAAAATCTGTTGGACGGGAGTAATAAAAGAAGAAGAGGAAGAAGAAGACGAGAAGAAGACTTATATAAGTTTGTGGTGACTACTCGTATTCCCAGTCTTCTCTACCCTGTTCGGACTGGAATTCAGGCCCACCAAGGCAATCTGGCGTGTTAGTCCATAGTGTAGCAATACAGGAGGGAAAACCATTCGGGTCAGACCCGAACCGCAAGGGACTATACATATTGACTTGTCATGCAGGTTGAATTCAAGGAAAAACAAAGAAAAGCTTACCTGGAGGAATTACTGGACATTAAAAAGAAGCTCTCAAAGTTGTTTGGAAATGAAGAAAGTAATTCATATGGTTTGTGGGTATATATAAGCAGCAAAAGGCACGACTTTATGAAGCGACACAACACTATAAGTAAATGGAAGCAATCATTCAATGGACCTAATTCAAAGGATGTTTCGTAAACTGCTTCGAAACACACTTTATCTTATAAGAGTGTACTTTGAGGGGGCAAAATGTTAGCCTACTTTGTGAACTAGGCTACACAAAGACCAAAAAGTGAGAAAGCCACCAACTGGTCCGGATCGGAGGAAGATAGCGCAGGAAAAAAGTAGAGATCAAAGACGCAGATACTATATCAGTTCGGTTCGGAGGAGTACGTCAGCAACATCAAAGGCTAGCAAGTGGCCTCAACGGATCGACTCGGAGGCAGCCGATCTGAACCCCTTTCTCTGAGCCTGTGACCGTTGCTACACACGTTTCCTGAAGACTCGGACCAAGCATGACCATTTCTCCCACGATCTTCCACTAAATCGATGCGCTGTCACCATTTGGAAGCCTCTGAACCCGACTCTTATGGGATGGGTGCCATGCAGTTCCGAACCGGAGCCACTTCGAAGAGATTTTTCACCTATAAATACACCATCAAGAGGCATTTGAAAGGATCTTTTGGCAAATTCTCAGTTCTAACTTCCTCCATAGCCGAATTTCATAACTACATTCAGATCAAAATCATCTCTTAAAGTCTATTTTTGAGAGATTTGAGTGAGTTTATGCATTGTAATTGTGAAGTTGAGTGAGAATCATTGTTGTATTTACATTCGAATCATCAATTAAAAGAGTAGAAAGTGGACTAGGCTCTTTAACGTCGAACCACTATAAATCGTGTATTCTTCGTTGTTTTTTAGTTCTATTTCATTAAAATCATAGCTCATTTGGGTGTTAGAACCAATTTTTGGTCTAACAATATAAATTGAAAGTTATGTCTAGCTTAAAATTTAAAGTAGTCGCTATGGAATTTATATATAATAAATAGCCTTTTTGCAAACAACCTCCATTTTCGACGAAACAACTTTTGTTGGATCCGGAATGTCAAATTACTGTTAGATTCCAATTTTCATAATTTTTGGAATTAATATGTGAGCGTGGTGGATTTAAACGTGTTTGATCAATTCAGTTTGAATTTAATCGATTGGAAAATGACTATTTTTCAAAGGTCTCCAAATTCGATGAAGTTAGTTTTGTTAGGACCGTATCATCAAAACATAGCTAGATTTATTTTTCGGGAATTTTTGGAGTTAGTATGCGCCCCGGGTAAATTAAAATGTACATTTAAATTCAACATATATATTGATTTATATTTTAATTTAAAGAAAAACTGACCGAAACAGTCGAACTGAGTTGCAAAATATATCCCATTGTGTTTGGAATAGGGGTAATTAGCTAGGGACTTCAGTCGTTGGGTGTTATTTGTAGTTTGGGAATTAAACAAGAGAATTTCGAATTAAATAATAATAAACCAATATTATAAATGGGAAATTCTATAGGGGCACAAAATTTTGACACAAATGGTGACACAATTGATTTGCACCATTGGATCACCCCATGAATTACACTCTCTGTATAAAGACAAAAAGATCCAACGGTTGAGGCTCTGTGTCTCTTTCTTTGTGTCAAATTTTATGTTCAAATAGCCGCCCCCATTATAAATACCCTAAAATTTTGAAACCCTAATCACAATTAAACCCTAGTCTCCGTTTGAAAGAACCTACGGGCGATTTCATTCCAGAATTTGCTCCACTCTAACTCCAAACCCGCACAATAAAATCCCAATTTTTCAAAGAGAAATTTAAAGAGGGCGAAGAGATCTAGAGGATCAACAGTCTAGATGTGGTTTAATGTTGTGTGGTGCGCGAATTTGTGCCTCAAAGAGGCTGCCGTCGATCACATTTTGCAGCACCTGGGGGACGTCGATCGTGGCCGTGCTCACAGCGATATGGAGTGGTGATAGCGGCGTTCGAATGGTAGTGGAGGATCGGGGTTCGGGCCCCTTTGGTGGTAGCAGCAGGGGCATCTTGGAGTTGAGCGATTCCAAAAACGAACGGAGCAGATAATAAAAAAAGGGGTTAAGGAAATTAAAGGTTAGTTATTAAACTAATTATAATATTAAATTTATTTACGTGATTAAATGTTTAAACGGTCATAACTTGTCCAAATCAAAACAGAATCAAACGATTTTGAATCCGTTGGAATCGCAGAGAAGAGAGCTTCGCTATGAAACTAACTGGGACAGAAACGGAGCACGTTAGAATTTCAGGCAAATTTAAATCCAACCTGTTCAGAAATTCAGAAATAAAAACTAGCGGAGTGGAAACCCAATGTGATAACTTCTTCTCACTCAAATTTATTTACAGTTAAATATATACTAGGTTGCAGACGGGGCATGAAGCCCCCGACACCATTTATTGTACAAACCATGATTATTTGTTTGGACTGTATTGTGTTGTGATGTGAAATGAAAATTAAAATATTCATATGAATTGAAAATAAATATTCATTTACAAATCGGGCGATTTGTTTATGTACACCCATTTAACTGACATTGATTGGGACAATAAATTTTACACATCGCCCAACTGCACAAATAATATTCAGTATTTGTTGGTTGAAAGCCCACATGGGTATTGAGATGATATTTGACCAACACTAATCCCAATCGTTTAGTTGTATGTCAATCGATGGGTTGACAGACTATTGTAAGCATTAATTATTTATATTTAACGCTTATGTAGTTTTGTGATGCACTATGGATGATGGTTGATTGTTTATCATTGTTACCATGTACATGTGTTGTATGAAATCCATATTAATAAAATTATATGGTAATTGATTGGGTCTCATTCCAATTTGGAAATAGCGAGCATTTTAAAATAAAGAATATTTTAAAATAACTAATATTTTAAAATAACTAATATTTTAAAATAATATTCAGTAAAGGATAAAATTGTGAATTTGATGTCCAATTTTGGATGGACATGAAATTATTGAAATGTGAAGCCGTATTGATTGGATATGCGCTATTTTCACGCGAACGATATTTATATCGATTTTATTCATTTTTATAATGAATATCAAAAAGGAAATTTTTTTCAAAAATCTGATATTTTGAAAATATTGTCATTTAAATATTATAATGATATGGAATATTCAGTTTTGATGTAAAATTCAAATTGAAGTTAGAATCGTTTTAAAACGAATTTATTAATGATTTATAAAATACATTTTAAATGGAAATCGATGATATAAATATATATATATATATATATATATATATATATATTATATTTAATGGCCTGAATAGAACGCGCCACACAGCGACTGTTTGCGAATTTCGACCATTAACTTTGAACTGGCATTACGGGAGATCCGACCATCGGATTCTCCTAAAACCGAAACCGTTAGGTTCGTAACGAAAAGAGATTTCCAAGAAATGTAAGAGATTTGAAATCTAATGGTTGGATTTGGAATTATGTCCAAATCAAATTTGGAAAAGGTCGTTGTAAGTGCAGTTCGATGACCGTTTATATAAATCGGTTGAAATGGCTCTAATAAAATTGTTAAAAATATTAATAATTTGTGAAAATCATAATAAATGATTTGGGTTCGGATGAAAATTCCACATTTGTAAAGATAAAAATATATTTTTTATCAAAAGAACTAGTTATTAACTAGAAGGATAATCCAATATTGTTTTAATAAATAAATTGGGTTTATAAAGGGTTTTAAAATAACCTGAATTTTCCAATAAATAAATTGGTATGTATTGGAATGGAAATAATCTTCGGAATATTTTGATATTAGATTCCATGGTTTTATGGATATTGTTATGGGAATTTGGAAGATACAGATGC
The DNA here is from genome assembly GCA_030737875.1 of Allium sativum. Taxonomy (NCBI): domain Eukaryota; kingdom Viridiplantae; phylum Streptophyta; class Magnoliopsida; order Asparagales; family Amaryllidaceae; genus Allium; species Allium sativum. The sequence continues at coordinate 4,074,500 of CM060926.1, read as the reverse complement.
GATATTCTTTAGTTTCAGAATTTGATATTGAATATAAGCCGATATAATTTCTATTTAGAGCCTTGTATTTAATATTAAATTGGATTTTGGGTTTGTCATGAACGGTGTCTTAAATAACACTGGTTTTAAACCTAGTTGAGAAAAGAATAAATCTTTTAATTAAGATTTAGTAAAGTTTTCCAATTAATTAATATTAAATTGGAATTGAATAAACGAATGTGATTTTAGGTTTGTCGTGAATAGTGTCTTCAATAACGTTGTTCTTAAACCTAGTTGAGAAAAGAATAAATCTTTTAATTAAGATTTAGTAAAGTTTTCTAATTAATTAATATTAAATTGGAATTGAATAAAAGAATGTGATTTTGGGTTTATCGTGAATGGTGTCTACAATAACACTGTTCTTAAACCCTGTGTGAAAAGAATAAATCTTTTAATTAAGATTATTTGAGTTTCCAGTTATATTTAGTAATTGGAATAAAATGGAATGTGAATTGGATTTATTGTGAACTGTGTTTTTAATGATATTCGACCTTTAACCCAATTAATAGTGAAATGTGATTTGGAATTTATAAATCTTTTTATTTAGATTTAATGGAAATTTTCCAAAGTAAAGTTTTCCAATTTAATAAAATAAATTGGAATTGAATGGAATTCGATTTGGTAATAATCGAAGTGAGCTTCTGTGCAGGAGGACTATTAATATATATTGAATTTAAAAGGCTTTGTCGTTATTCCATCTATATTATTAGTCAAATACAGAAATTGATATCGGTTATGTATTGATCTGTTTTTCCATGAAAATTCCATAAGTAATGGAATGTGATTTTGGGTTTATCGTGAACTGTGTTTTAAATGACATTGGTTCTTTAACCCAGTTAAAGACAGGATTACATGTCTAACATTATATTTCGAACTGTATTGTTGATCTCTGCTGAATATATACATGTTTGGTGGCCGAGAATTTATACTCTTGCTTAACACCCTTCTTTGAGACGTACGAGCTTAGTGGTTATATATCGGCAGAAATCAATGGTACGGTGTAGATTGTCGATGCGACATGTTTGATTTCCCAAAGTTAAACAATCATTAATATTTATTTTTTGGAAGGTTAAAATTAAGTGGAGTTTTAATGAATCTTTAATTAAATTGAAATGAGAATGTGATAATCTAAATTATCAAATTCTGGAAATGATTGAGAATGAAGTACCACCGGTTTTACTCCAATCGATATTAAATCTTTAATTAGATTGGAACGTGAAAGGGTAATTTAAAATTTACCGATAACACTGTGGTGTTAGATATGGAGTATTACCAGTTTTGCTCCATGGGATGAATAGGTTGGGATTGGGAAATTAAACTAATGATTACTTTGGTAAGGTGTGCTAATCCTGACTAGTTTGGATAAACCTTAATTTGGTTTGAATTGATATCTAAAGGAAGATTAAAGAATAAATTTAAAGAATTTATCTTTAATAAAATTAATGGGAACCTTTCTCTAATGATATGAATATTTGAATAAAAGAATATTCTGAGTTGGACCGAGGCATACGTCGTGTTTGTGTAGCACTTGTTTATAATATACGCGAGTTGTTCGGAAAGGCCGGGTTTATACCCATTCTGAATAACAGATTCGACGATAATTATTGATGTCTTGATTGGGCTATACACCCAAGACAAAGTAATAAGCGCTGATCGTCCAGACGTACTTGGTGATTGACCGGATATGCGAGGGCCTCTCTCCTGTATTGGACATATGGGATGAGGAATAAGGTGCCTCCAGTTTCGTTCAGACCCAGAACTAACTAGTAAATGGATGTGTGTCTGACATTGGATTTTATACTATGTTAATTGATTTCTATTATATATATATATATATAAATATATATATATATATATATATATCTGTTTGGTGGCAGAGAATTTGTTCTCTTGCTTAACCCCCTTCTCTGAGACATACAAGCTTAGAGGTTATATATCGATAGGCATCAGTCGCATGGCATGAATTGCCTGTGTGGCATGCTAAGATGAAAATGATCAAGGCTTCTGTTGAAAAGCAGATTCTTGGGGTGGATGATCAAAGCACGGCTTTATATAGCATAGCTTTGTGTATAGCGTTAATTCGCGAGCCTCACACCCCGGTGTGAACCAAAAACGGGAGAGGACTGCAAGGAGGACATGTGTTTCTTTCTAGCTAGGAGTGGTGTCATGGTATGGAGCCCAGACATTTTTACTTATGTGGATGATGGAAAGTGAGGCGCCACGGATATATCGGTCACTACGGGGCCGATGGATGATATGGTCAACATACTGACCAGATTTACCCCCCATAGGGCGGGGAAACACATTGTTCAGGAATTACTAATCCTCAAATGTAAGAGAGGACCAGCCCTGAAGATCCAAGGGCTTGACTGAGTACTTGCCCTGAGACATGGTGCTAGATTGGCTCGAATCGGTAAGGATGGTCTCTTGCCTTGGTTCATAGACGGAAATCCAATTTCCAATACGTGACATTTCGGTTTTGATTGTAGAGCCTATTATAGCGACATAGTAGCATGGGATACTATACCGTCTATGATTGATGCATTTATATTTGAAGTGATTTTGACACTATATACTTACAGTAATATCAAAATTATTTGTTTTAAATGTACCAAGCATGTTTGGCTAGTATAAGGGAAAACTCTATCCTCCGGCTTGCGTTGCATTATGTGATGGGACCTAAGTCTTATAATACTTCATTTTTTCAAAAAGCTTTGCGTTGTTTGTTATATGCACTGATATTCTTGGGAGGAAACCCGTTCCGTGTAATACGGCGTGCTCCCTTGATTTACCAAATATTAAAGTAAAGTTTTAAATGACCGTTTTACTTCTCACACCAGTCCCATGACTGCCCTGGAGTTTATTATTTTAACCTAAACTCTGGGTGCCCCTATTTTCCACACGGGCAGCTAGTAGTTTTGGTTTTTGCAGATATTATATTCGCAGGATCCTGGTTTACAGCTGGATCTATATTCGGAACGCTCTGTATCCATGTATGTCTTTCAGTTGTGTTATGTATTATTTTTCCGCTGCTACGTATGCTAATGTAATTTTAAATCTCTGATATTTTCTGATGTATATTATTTATTCATGCTCTATTATATTCTTGTACTCTGATGCAATTGTTGCAATAGAAATGAAATGTTCTGTCATTTGTGTTTTGATTTGTCGTGTTCTCAACTCAATCCGGGCTTTCCCATAAGGGCGAACTTGGGTCATTTCACCCTCTCTATATAATCAAATTAATAGCTACTCTTATCCATAATCTAAGTGAAAATCTTGAAGAGACTCTCAACCCTTTCAAGAATATCATATCTATCATCATACGCAATTAACATCATTTGGAATTAAGCCAGGTACAAATGATTAAACAACACGATAAACATTTTGATCATATCCGTCAGATGATCTCTTCTTTTTCCAGAGATGAGGATAACAATATCACTAGAGCGCCTCTCACCGAAGACAACGAAGACTGGGAAGTCATAAAAGTAGATCCAATCTTTGGTGAAGATGGATGGGTGGAAGTTTCGAGAAATGTATGAATGAATAACTTGTTTGATTTGATTTGTTTGTTGTGATTTTGAATTTGAAATTGAAAATTTGTAAATATTTGATTTTCCTTGTAAATAATGTTTGGGTTTATTGTTTGGTTTAAAACATACAATGATTGTGTTGATTATACTCTTATTTAGTTTACTTAGTAGAATTACAAATAGTATATGCATAAATTTAGGGGGAGTTATAAAATTATAGATTTAGGAAGAGTTACAGATTTAGAGGGAATTATATATAGAATTAGTGACTAAGATCATTATGATTTTAGATAGGTATACTTTTTGTTGATGACAAAAAGGGAGAAGTTATAAAATAGTTATAGATTAAGGGGGAATTAGAAGGAATTCATGGTGAAAGGGGGAGTAATCTAAGAATTAGATTAACAAGTAATATCATATATGAATATTTTATAAACCAAGGTTGTCATCATAAAAAGGGGGAAATTGTTGGTGAATGGAATGACGATGATGTATTGATGACAACAACCTTGTTTCAATCATTATTGATTATAAAATATATATACAAACACTTTTATCCAGAATATATAGATATATATATATATATATATATACATGCTAGGTTTATGTGAAGGTAATAGATATTGAAGACTGTACAATAAAGAGATTCAAGATTTCAAAGGAGAATCAAGACTCATGAGTATTAAGATATCAAGAGTTCAACAGTCCAAAACTATCGGGGTAATAGAGTCTAGATATTATGTAAAAATTTGAATAGCACTCAAACTCTGTTTTCAAATGATCTCTTTTCAAATTGATTTCAAACTCCTCTCAAAATGATTTATAATCATCCAAGAACTTCAAACTTATGATTTCAAATATATATTTCCTAATTTATAAGTTTCTTATTTTTACATTCTTATACATATTAAATCATTTATATAAACATTTTATGTACTAAGTCTATATTTGATTATAATTTCAAACATTCTTATTTAACTCTAAAGTTTTCATAAAACTCTTTATGTTTATATAGTTTTATATCTATTTAAAATCCTATATATACATGTGTTTAAATTTAATTTATATAGTTTTTATATTACTTATACATATATTGTTTTTAATCATATGTTTAATAATATTTTATTTTTTTTATACTTGAAAAATAATATCTTAACAACTAGTTTTATTTCAGGAATTTCAAGAATACATATATTAGTTTAATTACTTTAAAAAATAATTTAAATTTGAAAATATAAGGTGTACGTCGACATACACAAACATGTATGTCGACACATAACTGTAATATTTTTTTTAATTTAAAAAGTTGTTTCTTTTCATTTTAAAACATTTCAGAAACCGTTACACACTTTGGAACACTATAAAAAGGCCTCAATATCGATTTTTTTATAACATATCATGTTCTTCTTCCTCCCTTAACATACCACCATTATTATTCTTAAATTCCATGTTTATACACTTATACTCCGCCGATTTCAAAGGAAATTATATAATTCTTCTTCTATTTTCATTCTCTATCAAATACTCTATGTTTGGAAGTTCTACTCAAGAGTTCTAGGGAAATTGTAATCAGAAAGAGTGTTGATATCGATTATAGAATTCATTTCATATTTGCACTATGTTTCTACCAAAACAACTAGCCAAGGTGGAGGAGTTTGTGACGATAACATGACTTTTGTTTGAAGTTTGGATTAATAACGGACTCAAATTTCATAATGACGACTAAAATTTGTGTTAACTCATTCGTGTAATATTTAAAAGTAAATTGTCCATTTGTAAATATTCCTTTAAAAACATGCATTCATAATGTAAATATTTTTGAATTTTGCATTTTGTACATACCTCTTTGCTTTTGGATTTTGTGGGTAATATCCGTTGAAAACCCTCACGAGACAACACTCGTCCTACTGCGGACACCCAGAGGTTTAACGGCTTGTTGCATATGTTAAATGCAATTGCGTTTCCTACAAAACCGTGACATATCTTAGTTTAGTTTATTTGAGGACGAATAAAAAGATAAGTGTGAGGGTATTTGATATACACGTAAATGTGCATATCATATCCGCTTATTTATCTTGTTTTCCCTTTAAAATAATTGATATTGTGTATTTATAGGTGTGTTTTCAGATTGTTGATAAAAAGCATGGTTTAAAGCATTTGATGGATAAAGCATGAAGAATTTTCTTAAAAAGAGTGAAGTTTGAAATTACTTTTAATAACCCGAATTTTCAGAACCAATTTAAAATTTTTATTTTGGCTATTTTAATGGATTTTGAATATTTAAAATGATTAATTTTAAATAAAAACAACTAAAAATTTATTTTTATCGAAGTTAGAATGTATAAATTTATTTTAATTATAAAACGAGCCTGAAATGGTTCGGTAGTTTGAAAAATCGATTTTAAATTTCAAATGAATATACAGAATTCAAAATAAATCGGATTTCAGTAAAACCAGAAACGTTGGAATCTATTTAGTTATATCTTTCTAATGAATGTGAAAATTTCATATTTTATACAATAAATTAAAAGTTATGTCTAGTTTAAAATTTGAAATAGTCGCTACGAAATTTATATATTTTTTATATAATATATAGCCCTTAAAAATAGCCATTTTGCAAACGACCTCCATTTTCGATGAAACCACTTTTGTTGGATATGAAATATCAAATTATTGCTAGATTCCAAATTTCATAATTTTTGGAATTAATATGTGAGCGTGGTGAATTTAAACGTGTTTGGTCAATTAAGTTTGAATTGGATCGACCAGAAAATGGCCATTTTTCAAACGGTCTCCAAATTCAATGAAATTAGTTTTTTTAGGACCGTATCATAAAACATAGCTATATTTTTTCGGGAATTTTTGGAGTCAGTATGTGGCCCCGGTAAATTAAAATGTACATTTGAATTCAATATGTACTAATTTATATTTTAATTTTGACGAAAACGGATCAAAACGATATAATTGGCTTACGAAACATATCCCATTGTGTTTGTAATGGGGGTATTTGGTTAGGAATGATATTCATTGGGTTTGATTTGGAGTTTGGAGCTTTAAACTAAGTAGAGTATGAATTAAGTATTAATAAAATAATATTACATAACCCTACAATTCCTAAACCCTAAGTCAATTTCAGCCGTGCGGTCAATGCCTCTTCCAGCCGCATCTCCCATAACTGACGATTACAACTTCCCCACATTCTCCTCAATTTTCGTTCAACCCAATCAATGAAATTCAACACTTATTAAAGTAAAATGGTAGAGGACAGTGTGTTCAATAAAGTGAATGGTTGAGATCAATTTCATGAAATAATTGAAGAGAAATCAGGGCTCAATGCTCGTGCATTTGCACCCATTTTTCCGCACCTGGGGAAGCTCGAGTTTCACCTGGATGGGTGCTTGGTGAGAAGTAGGTAGCGGCTTTCGAGTGATGGTGGCTGATTGGATTCAGCGGGGTCTAGTGGGGTGCGTGAGGAGAGAGAGAGAGAGGTTGAGGAATGGGTTACGGTGTTTGTTCATTGTTTGGAGCATGGAAGATGATTTGGGGGGAGGACTAAAATGTAATTATGAAAAGTAATTTATATTAATTAGCAAATTTTAGTAATCAATGTTTAAATTAACATATCTCCTTCATACGAGGTCCAAATCCGACTATTTGAAATGCGTTGGGCTCGTCTCGATGGGCGCTTCAACATGGAACTAACCAGAACAGAAACGGAGCAAGTTGAAGTTCTTGATAAAATTAAACGATCAATTTAATTTTATTAAAAATAAAATCGTCAAATAAAGACTGACGGAGTGGAACCTAATGTGAGAACTCTTTCTCACTCAAACTATTTTACAGTTAAATATGTCTTAGGTTGCAGACGGGGCTTTGTAGCTCCAGACACTATTTATTTGTACAAACCATGGTTGTTTGTTTGTTTGGATTGTATTATGGGAAAATTGACTGTATTGTTTGTGTTGATTGTGATGCTGAAATGATTAAAATATTATAAATAACTTAATATTATTTTGAGGTAGTTGAAATTAAATTATAAATATTCATTTATATTTTAAACAGCGAAAATTGGTTAGACAGAAAAATAATTCAAATTGAATTAGAACTGGTTAAATTTATTAACCAGTGATTATTTAAAATTACTGTTGTTGGTTGAAAACCCCACATGGGTGTTGGGATGATATTTGACATACACGAATCCCAGTATTTAGTTATACGTCAATCGATGGATCGACAAACTACGGTAAACGTTATTTTAATTATTTAACATTTATACAGCAGTGAATTGCACTCTGGATGTGAATTGACTATCTAATAGTTGTTTATCACTATTTTTGAATACATGCAATGTATGGAATCCATATAAACAAAATTATATGGTAATTGATTAGTCTGATTCCAATTCAGAAATAATGAATAGTTTTAAAATAATATATAATATATTTTTCAAATAATATATAGTATAGTTTTCAAATAATATATAATATAGTTTTCAAACAATATATAGTATAGTTTAAAAATAATATTCTTTATAGTTTTCAAATAATATTCTGTATAGTTTTCAAATAATACTATGTATGGATTTAAAATAATATTTGATGAAGAAGCAGAATATGATTTTGATGTCCGATTTTGGATGGACACAAAAATACTGAAATATTCATAACTATAATGAATATGAAGCCAAGTTGAGTAGTTAAATGCCATTTTAACCCGAACGGGTTTATCGATCGATTTTATTCATTTTATAATGAATATCGAAAAGAATTGATTTCAAAATCTGATATTTTAAAAATATTATCATTTTAAAATTACAATGATATGGAATATTCGATTTTGATTTAAAACTGAAAATGAATTTGAAATCATTTTAAAATGAATTTTTAAACGATTTATAAAATACAATTTAAAAGGATTATATATAATATATATTATATATATTAAATGGCCTGAATAGAACGCGCCGCGTTGCGACCATTCACGTTTTTTGACTATTGACTTCAAATTGATGTAACGGGAGATCCAACCGTCAGATTCTCCTAAAACCGAAACTGTTGGGTTCGTATCAAAAAGATCTTTCCAACAGATATAAGAGATTAGAAATCTAATGGCTGGATTTGGAATTATGTCTAAATCAAATTTGGGAAAGGTCGCCATGGATGCAGTTCGGTGGCCGCTATTGGAAACCGACTGTACGGGCCTTGATAAAATTATTAAAAATATCAATAATTTGTGTAAAATCATAAGATATTATTTGGAAAGAATTTGGATGAAAATTTCCAAGTTTGTAAAGATAAAAATATACCTTTACCATAATGAACTAGTTATTAACTAGTGTAATAATCCAATGGTTATTAAATTAATAAATTGGATTTGAAATGGCTTTAAAATAACCAGAATTTTCCGATGAATAATTTAGAATGGATTGGAATGGAAATAATCTTCTTAATATTTCGACATTGGACTCCGTGGCTATACGGATATTGTTATGAAAATTTGGAAGATACAGATATCGTTATTCCCAATACGATATCCATTAGTTTCAGAATTTGATATTGAATATAAGCCGATATAATTTCTATTTAGAGTCTTGTATTTAATTCTAAATTGGATTTTGGCTTTTTCCATTAAAGGTATCTTCAGTAACACTATTCTTAAACCTTAAGAAAAGAATAAATCTTTTAATTGAAATTTAATGAAGTTTACCGATTAGTTAAAATTTAGTTGGAATTGAAATGAAAGTTGATTGTGGGTTTATCGTGAACTGTGTTTTAAACGACATTCATTCTTTAACCCGGTTAACAGTGAAATCTGATTTCGAATTTATAAATATTTTATTAAGATTTAATGGAAATTTTTCAAAGTAAGGTTTTCCAATTTAATAAAATAAATTGGAATGGAATGGAATTCGATTTGGTAATAATCGAAGTAAGCTTCTGTGGAGGAAGACTGTTACTATATATGGAATTTAAAAGGCTTTTTCGTTATTCCATTTATATTATTTGTTGGAAACGGAAATTTATATAGATTACATATATTGATCTGTTTTCCGAGAAGATTCCATAATTAATAGAATGTGATTTTAGGTTTATTGTGAACTGTGTTTTAAATGACATTGGTTCTTTAACCGAGTTTAAGACCGGATTACATATCTAACATTGTATTTCGAACTGTATTGTTGATCTCTGCTAAATATATATCTGTTTGGTGGACGAGAATTTATTCTCTTACTTAACACCCTTCTTTGAGACGTATAAGCTTAGAGGTTATATATTGGCAGAAATCAATGGTACGGTATAGATTGTCGATGCGACATGCTTGATTTCCCAAAGTTAAATAATCATTAATAATGATTTTTGGGAAGATTAAAACTAAGTGGAGTTTTAATGAGTCTTTAATTAGATTGAAATGTGAATGTGATAATTTAAATTATCAAATTTGGGAAATGATCAAGAATGGAGTATCACCAATTTTGCTCAAAGCAATAGTTAAATCTTTAATTAGATTTAAACGGGAAATGGTAATTAATTTTTACAAATAACACAGTAGTGTTAGATATGGAGTATCACCAGTTTTGCTCCATAGGATGTATAGGTTGGGATTCGGATAATAAAAGAAATGATTACTTCGGTATGGCTCGTTAATCCCGACTAGTTGATAAACCTTAATTTGGTTTAGAATTGAAAAGATAATTAAATCTTTTGAAATGACATCCAAAGGAAGATTAAAGAATAAATTTAAAAGAATTTATCATTGATAAAATTAATGGGAACCTTTACCTAAAGATGTGAGTATTTGAATAAAATAATATTCTGAATTGGAATGAGGCAAATGATGTGTTTTTATAGCACTTGTTTATAAGATACATGAGTTATTCGGAAAGATTGGGTTTAACCCATTTTGAATAATTAATACAACGACGAAGATAGTGGATGAAGACCGGCGTTCTTCACGTCGTTTGGATGATTACTGATGTCTTGATTGGGTTGTACACCCAAGACAAGGTAATAAGTGGTAATCATCCAAACGTACTTGGACGACGAAGATAGTGGCTGAAGACCGGAGTTCTTCACGTCGTTTGGATGATTACTGATGTCTTGATTGGGTTGTACACCCAAGACAAGGTAATAAGTGGTAATCGTCCAAACGTACTTGGAGATCCACCGGATATGCGAGGACCTCTCTCCTTTATTGGACATATAGGACGAGGAATAAGGTGCCTCTGGTTTCGTTCAGACCTAGAACGAACTAGCAAATGGATGTGTGTCTGACATTGGATTTCATTTTGTGTTGATTGATCTCTATTAAATATATATCTATATGGTGGAGGAGAATTTATTCTCTTGCTTAACACCCTTCTTTGAGACGTATGAGCTTAGAGGTTATATATCGATAGACAGCAGTCACACGGCATGAATTGTCAGTGTGGCTTGCTGAGATGCAAATGATCAAGGCTTTTGTTGAAAGGCAGATTCTTGTAGTTGATGATCAAAGCATGGCTTTAAATAGCATAGCTTTTTGTAGCGTTAATTCACGAGCTTTACTCCCCGGTATGAACCAGAAACGGGATGAAGGATCTAGGGAGAACATGCGTTTCTTTCTAGCTAGGAGTGGTTTCATGGTATGGAGCCCAAAAAATTTTACTTATGTGGATGATGGATAGCGAGGTACCTCGGATATATCGGTCACTACGAGGCTGATGGTTGATATGGTCAACATACTGACAAGACTTACACCCCAAAGGATGGGGAAACGCATTTTTCAGGAATTATAATCCACCAACGTAAGTGTAGACCGGCACTGTTGCTCCAGGTGCAGTTGTGGCTGAATCCTAAGGCTCGGGCTAGAGGGTCTCGAATTCAGTAAGGACGATCCCTTTCCTTGGTTCATGATGGAAATCCAATTTCCAATACAGCATCGTGCGGTTTAAATTGTAGAACTAGTATGGTGACTGTAACACCCCGTATTTTTAGTGTAAGATAATAAAATAAGAATAACTGAATTAAATATCCAGAACTTAGTAAAACGGATTACTCCATTGTGTACGTCTCGAAATTATAGTCAAAATCCACACCTGGTTTGCGTAAACCGGACACCGTATGAAAAAGTTATTAAGGTTCGAAGTTTGTATACGTGCAAGAAGAATATGTATGTATATATATATATATATATATATATTAGGTTATAAACTCAAAAAAGGGTCCAGAAATTCGAAAATCGGTTCAAAATTCAAAATTTTAGAAGGCGGCGGATTTCCCACCTAGGTGGGTCGACCCCCTCAAAGGTGGGGTGACACCAGGGTTGACCCCCTCAAGGGTGGGTCTACCCACCTACAGCCGATTTTGGCAGATTAGGGTTTTGTGATATTTTGACGATTAGGATTGCTTTTGGGCAAATCTGAGGGTCCTGGTTGCTCCATACTCCTATAAATAAGACCCTAGACCTAACCCCAAATCACATAATTCAGTATCTACACCAGAGCTCTGCCAGTACACACTCTCTCTCTCTTCTCAAATTTATTTTGAAAATTAAAATACTAGCCTAGGAAAATTATGAATTCTGATTTGGAAGAGAGAATCAACATCAATAAACAAATATTATTGAATCATGAAAGCAAGGCAAACTTCTTAATCCAATCCATTCAATTATTCCTATTTTCTTTCCCTTCTCATTTAATGAAAATAGTCGATCCACGTTATTGGGTTTCAAATCAAATTATGGGGGAAAGGAAAATCATGGATGATAGAGCGGATCAGATCCAAAATTTGGGAAAAGCATGAAAGGTGAGTGGGTTTGAACTATAGTCTTTAGATAACGTTATGACTATCGTTTAGCATTCCCCTTTTAATAAATTGTGAAATTGCCAGTTTAATTATAAGTTGTTGTTATAATAAGTTGAGACGTGAATATGAATAGACCAGGAAATTCGTATGTTGAATTTATTAAATTGGGGGAATGATTAGCATGATATAATGTCAAATTGTTAATATGAATAATTCATATATTGAATCAGTTGAAATGTTGGAATGTTTACATGTTATAATATTAATTTGAACATATGAAAAAATTCATGTATTGGATTTTTTGGAGTGCTAAAAAGTTTACATGTAAATTTGTCCCAATTGTATATAGGGAATAATTGGAGTAAGTATATGACTATATGGATTCATGTTAACATAGAATCGAATAAATATAGGTTTGGGGCATCGACCATATTATGTTTAAAAATCTTAAATTGGATCATAAGTATAGAAAAATGATTTGGGCGCAAATGGGATCATATGTAAAATATGAATTGGCATAATTAGAATAATATGAATTTAGACATATAGCCCATCATGTGTATAATTGGGTAAATGGGCATTAACACCTATAAAGCCATAGGTTTAAATAATTGATTAATAATGAATGCCTAGGCTTACAATTAGAAATTGTAATTACACTTATGACACGAGGTTAGGTTGCATTAATGATGGAAGTCTGCCCGGACCCGACCGGCATATCCAGTAGGCACTAGTGTTGAACCTAATGTGAGAGGTCTAAGTCTGCAAATACGAGACGGGCTATGACACGAGGTTAAGCCCAACTTGTGGAAGAACTCTGCCCGGACCTGACCGACCTATCCAGCATCCACAAGTTGTAGGCCTAATGTGGGAGGTCTAGCCCATTATAAACCATAAATGGACATGGTAATGAATTGAACTACTTAACCTAATCTAATCCATAGGGATTGTATGAATATGAACTAAAGTTAGGATTAAGTAAAATTGGTTGGACAGTGGGTGGGTAATATTTACATATAGGGCCGCAAACTTAGCCCGATAAGGTTATGTAATTAAAGACACCTAGTGGTATACATAACCAATAGAAATAATAAAGTTATGTAATTAAAGACACCTTTTAGGATAAGCACAACTTGTGGAAATGATAATCACCTATTATAAATAGGGGCATTTTACCATAAGGGCCTCATTTCATCCGCTAATTAGTTTCTAGGACACGCCGTTGCAATAATTATTTTCCAGGACAAAAATTAATTCGGCAATTTGTTCCTTCTATTCTTCATTTCCATAAGCATTATCGAAGCTAAAAAAACCCAAATCGATTTCAAATCCACTTTCTTCTTCATCTTTATACTTTTGAAATCAAGTCTACTACTAATCTACTTTCGAAACAAAATCAACTCAGTTGATTTGTTGAAGAAATCAAACTGCATCACTTTTCTCAGCTGAATAAGTAAGTAATTGTTTATTTCTGCTTTTTTTTATATATTGATTACTGATGTTAATCGCCTCACCTTTATTCAGCTGAAGAAACTAAGACGCAATTTCTATTTACTATTTACAAGACGCGATTTCTGTTCAGTAGTTGTTGAACAAGTAAGTATCTGTTTATCTTTGTTGTTTGTTGTTCCTCGATTTTTTTTGTTTTCTATATATCGATTGTTTTTGTTAGCTGAAGTAAGTAGTCATTCACTGATTGATTTGATTTGCAATATAAAACTATTCATACGTATATATTCAGTGGTAGAATATATTTTGTTTGACAACTTAAAAAGATAAAGGTGTTTATCTTTTTAATTGAATCATTTAAATACGTATTGAAATTTAGCAATATTTGAAAATTATTGATACATGTAAACATATTTGTTGTTTAGTTAATCATATATATATATATGCATAGTGAGTTAATAACACGTAATGTGAATCAATTTATAGTGATGATGAAATTGTTCATACGTATATATTCAGTAGTACATGTTAATTTGTTTGACAGCTTAAAAAGATAAAGGTTTTTATCTTTTGATTTAACATATATCTTTTCAAAACTGAATTTCATATTTAACAATTTTTAAATGTTTAGTAGAATATCTTATTTTATTTCAGATTTAAAAACGATAACTTCATCTATCTTTTCAAAAAAAACACAGTTTTATGTTTGATATATCTACTGAATTTCACAAGTTGATATTGTCTGTGTTTTATGTTACTATTTGTTAAATTATATACATAAATTTAGTTTAAACTTGTTTTATTTTATTTCGGATTTAGAAAAGATAGTTGTATCTATCTTTTCAAAACTGAACTTCTGATTTAAAAAAGATAATTTTTTAATGAAAACTATTTTATCTTTTACTCAGAAAACCATTTAATTTTATGCTATTTAAAAGAAAAAAGATAAACGGTTTATCTTTTTCTTAGGAAATCATATAACTTATACTTTTAACAGAGAAAAGATAAATGTTTTTATCTTTTTCTCATAAAACCATTTAATTTTATGCTTTTTAGCAGAAAACCATTTAAATGGTTTTATCTTTTAACTATAATTAAATATTTATAGTCTGTCTTAAAATAGGTTAAAAGTCTCCTTGTTTCTTCAAGTGAAGCCTGGCCTTTAAATTTAGAATGGGGCATTTTTATCCTCTTTTGTATTCATTATTTTCAAGATGATATTCCTTTGATTTCTGCTTATGCACTCGGTGTGTAGCATGATGCTTGATTTAAGGTTGTGCGTCTATTTGCAGTTTTTTATTTGTGCACACAGGAAGCGATCCAAGAGAAGTAAAAGCAAGTCTGAAGTTTTGGGCTCAGGCTATTGCTTTGGCTTTTGCATCAAGTGTTTGTGGATGATCATCACTAACATTGTTTACTAGTGTGTTGGTGATTCACATATGAAAAAGAAAGGCAACATTATTGCTGGCATTCTTTGAACAATTCATTCAGCAATCTTCTCCAACATTTGACAAATTCATATGCATTTTCATTCTATACGAATAGATAAAAGAACTTATCTGTTATACAAAATTGCACTAGAAGCTGTCATCACAAATTGTTTTTTTTAACTATGAGTGTAAACTCATACTAGTCTGTATACATAGACACTTTTATAGTGTATTTTGCTGCATTTTCAGTTTTATGTATACGGGTTGATTCAAGTCCCATGTATATAGTTTGATTCTGATTTTTTATATTGGAACTTTATTCAGTATGACATAGTATAGATAACGCATTTGTTTCGTGCAATTGTTTGTGTTTAACTATTATTTGGAATACGATGTTATTAGTTCTGTTCAAAGAGATAAATTGATTTATCTTTTTTATTCTTATGTTGTGTTTTTATGTGTTTTGATTATGTTGTTGTGTCTAATTTAAATGATACACACCGAGTTTTCAATCCTAATAGTTAAATAAAAAGATAAAACAGTGTTTTTTAAGTTTTACTTAATCAACATATAAGTTATATGATTTCCTGAGAAAAAGATAAAATCGTTTATCTTTTTTATGTTAAAAATCGTGCCCTGAAGTGTTTAATTGCCATGGAATTAAGTCCTTAAAAGAATAAAAAATGTTAATAATATAAAAGAAAAGTTCTTTTATCTTTTTTTATTTTATTCTAAACCAAAAGTATAGTCTTAAAGCTACTGATATGTATTAGTTGTACAATACAACAGAACAGAAAAAAGATACATACGTTTATCTTTTCAGCGACATTTGCTATTTATACATCCATATTTCCCACCACTCGTATTGTATACAACAGGTATCATGACACACCTTTATGACTTTATGAAACAATAAGTTGAAATAGTAAATTAATAAAGCAATTGTATTCATTTTTAGCTCTAAAAAGTAGATGCAATTATCTTTTTTAAATCTAAAATAAAATAAGATATTCGATTTAACTTATCTTTTATCTTTTACTAAAAGATAGAAGCAACTATCTTTTTTAAATATGAAATAAAATAAGATATTCTACTAAACTTCTAAAAAATTTTAATTACAAAAATGCAATTTTTTAATCAAAAGTTAATTTTTATCATTAACATTGCGTATTGCAACTAACAATTAACACATGACATGTGACGAGAACGAATTTCGCTCGGTCCGAACCAGTCGCTAAACCGACCCAGACCGTTCGAAACGCCCTATCGTTTGAGAACAACACACAACAAAACGCAAACAAAAGAACATTTCATTGTTTATTACAACAATGCACCAGATTACAACAATATACAGAGTATGAATAAATATTACATAGAAATATCAGAGATTTAAATTACATTTAAATACATCGCAGCGGAAAATAATACAATACACAACTAGAAGAGATATACAGATACAAAGCTTTCCGGATATCGTTCCAGCTGTAAACCAGGATCCTATGAATAAAAATCTGCAAAACCAAAACTACTAGCTGCCCGTGTTAAAATAAGGGCACCCAGAGTTTAGGTTAAAACAATAAACCCCAGGTCAGTCATGTGACTGGTGTGAGAACTAAAACAGTTAATCTTTGTTTTTAAAGTTAGGTAAATCAAGGGACCACGCCGTATAACACGGAACGGGTTTCCTCCCAAGAATACCAGTGCATAAAACAAACAGCGCAATGCTAAATAAAGAAAAATGAAGCTGTTATAAGACCCAGGTCCTATCACACAATGCAACGCAAGCCGGGGGATAGGGTTTTCCCTTATAACAGCCAAAGAATGCTTAATACGTTTAAAACAAATCATTTGATACTATTATAAGTGCATAGTGTATAAAGCAACTTCAAATCATAAGTATCAATCATAGGCGGCATGGGTACCATATATCATGTCGCCATACTAGGCTCTACAATCAAAACCGCAAATGTCACATATTTGGAAATTGGATTTCCGTCTATGAACCGAGGCAAAAGATAGTCCTCAACTGATTCGAGACAATCTAGCCCATGTCTCAGGATCAGAGCTCGAGTGACCCTTGGATCCTCAGGGCCAGTCCACCGATGTGGATTAAACTTAAACCCTGAACATGCGTTTCTCCGCCCTATGGGGCGTAAATGAGCCAACGAATGACTCCATCGGACCCGGATCGTCCGATCAAACCGAGGCGCCTCGCAACAGCAACAACCACATAAGTCAAACTCGTCAGGGCGTGTAAAACCACTGACGCCACTTCTAGCTAGAAAGAAACGCATGCCCTCCCTGACGTCCTCTCCCGTTTTTGGTTCATACCGGGTGTGAAGCTCGCGAATCAAACGTTACACAAAGCTATGCTACAAAGGCCGTGCTTTGATCATCAACCACAAGACTTTGCTTTTTCAACAGAAGCCTTGATCATTTGCCACTTAGGCGTGCCACACAGGCAATTCGCTCCATGCGTTTGATATCCATCAATATATAACCCCTGAGCTCGTACGTCTCAGAGAAGTGCGTTAAGCAAAAGAATAGATTCTCCGCCGCCAAACAGATATATATTTAATAGAAATCAAACACACAGACTAAAATCCAATGTCAGACACACAGTCCATTTACAAGTCCGTTCTAGGTCTGAACGAAACCGAAGGCACCTAGTACCCCGCATATCCATCGATCTCCAAGTACGTCTGGGCGATCACCAACTGTTTCCATCTTCTTGGGTGTACATCCCAATCAAGATCATCAGTAATCACACAAACGACGTGGAGACCTCCGGTCTTCGACCACCGTCTTCATCTTCGACTTATCGTCGTATCAGTTATTCAGAATGGGATAAACCCGGTCTTTCTGAATAACTCGCGTATATATTATAAAAGTGTTACACAAACACAACATACGCCTCATTCCAATTCATCAGTCACTAACCGTAAATTAATCAAGAGAATAATTCCCCAAATATTAACCCCGAAGGCCGAAACCAACATCAGATCAATATCCGGAAAACCATTCTGCCTGGCTAACCGACAGTTAGTTTCTAAATTTCACATTCATAGGGAAAGGTTCCCATTAATTTTATCCAAGATAAATTCCTTGAATTTATTCTCTAATCTTCTTTTGAATTTCGATTCAATTAGTCGGGATTAACGAACCTTACCGAAGTAATCATTTGTTTTGATTTCCCAATCCCAACCTATTCATCCCATGAAGTAAAACTGGTAATACTTCATATCTAACACCACGGTGTTATCGGTAAATTCAATTACCATTTCACGTTCAAATCTAATTAAAGATTTAACTATCGCCTGGAGCAAAACTGGTGATACTCCATTCTCGGTCATTTCAGTCTAATTAAAGATTCATTAAAACTCCACTTAGTTTTAATCGTTAACTGGGTTAAAGAATCAGTGTCACTTAAAACACGGTTCACGATAAACCCAAAATCACATTCATTAATTATCGGGTTGAAGAACAAGTGTCATTTAAAATACTATTCACGATAAACCCAAAAATCAATACTAATTCTATTCCAATTAAATATTATTTAATTGGTACTCTTCATTAAATCTAAATAAAAAGATTTAATCTTTTCTCAACTGGGTTCAAAAACAGTGTTAATGAAGACACCATCCACGACAAGCCCAAATCACATTGGATATTAAACCCAAGGCTCTGAATAGAAAATATACCGACTTATATTCAATATCAAATTCTACGACTAACAAATATCGTATTGGAAATAACGATATATATATATATCTTTCAAATTCCCATAACAATATCTGTATCATCACGAAATCCAACATCGAAATAATCCAAAGACAATTTCGATTCAAATCCATTCCAATATAATTATTGGAAATTCTGGTTATTTTTCAAAGCCATCTCTAATCCTGTTTATTTATTTAAAAAAAAAATAAGTAGAATTATAATTCTAGTTCAAAACTAGTTCATTTCGATAAAAATCTATTTTTATCATTTCAAATATGGAGTTTTTCATCCCAGTTCTTTCTAAATCATTTCTTATGATTTTACACAAATTATTACTATTTTTAATAATTTTATCCAGGCCTGTACAGTCGATTTCCATCAACGGCCATCGAACTGCACTTACAGCGACCTTTTTCAAATTTGATTTGGACATAATTCCAAATCCAACCGTTAGATTTCTAATTTCTAATATTCTTTAGAAAGCTCTTTTTGATACGAACCCAACGGTTCCGATTTCAGGAGAATCCGACGGTCGGATCTCCCGTAATGTCCGTTTGAAATAAATGGTCGAAATTCACGAACTGCCGCGGCGCGGCGCGTTCTATTCAGGCCATTATATTATATATATAATATATATTTCGTCGATTTCTATTTAAAAAAGAATTATATAAATAGTTTTAAATTCGTTTCAAAAGCAATTTCAACTTCCATTTCAATTCAAATCAAAATTGAATTCTTCTTTATAAATTCGTTTTAAAATTCATTTCTATTCAATTCAAATTTCAATTCAATTTGAATTCATTTCAATTCGCTTTCAATTCAATTTGAATTCGTTTTCAATTCAATTCATTTCGAAATCGTTTTCAATTCAATTCATTTCGAAATCGTTTTCAATTCAACTCATTTCGAAATCGTTATATATTTAATTCATTTCGAAATCGTTATATATTCAATTCATTTCGAAATCGATAAAATCGATATAAATATCGATCACGTCAAAATGGCGTCAATCTAATCAACACGGCTTAACGTATTTCTATTTTCAAATATTCTATTTCAAATATTTCTTTTTCAAAATAGTTGTTATTATCAAAATATTTCGTTCAACACATGACCAATCTCAATGGATGAGTACTGTCAACACATGAACCTTTATTTTATATTGATAAAGATGTAAATTTTATTACTAAAATATTTCGTTCAACACATGACCAATCTCAATGGATGAGTACTGTCAACACATGAACCTTTATTTTATATTATTCTTTATTTTCTAAATTGGAATGAGGCCCAATCAATCACCATATAATGTTAATTATATGGATTTTCATACATCACATGTATATAATAGCATTGAAAAATAATCAACCATCAACCAAAGTGCACTACACTGTATAAGCATCAAATATAGATATCTAACGCTTATAACAGCCTGTCAATCAATCGATCGACATATTTAATCAATCAGGATGAGTGAACTTCAAATTTCATCCCAACACCCGTGTGGGGTTTCAAACAATCAAACACATATTTTATTTGTGCAGTTGGGCGATGTGTAAAATTTATCATCCCAATCCATGTCAGTCAAATCAGTGTACATAAACAAACCGTCTGGTTTGTAAATGAATATTTTATTTTATTCACTTCATGTTAAAAACTATATTTTTAACGATAAAACATTTTATTTTAACATATGAATTTCTATTCAGTTCATTCTTCAAATAAAATGATATTTTTATTTTTCTAACATATTTTAGAAAATTTCGGCGGCATAACGGCACGATACTAGAAACGGGACGAGGCCTAGCCTTATCCCCGGTCTAGTGAAGGCCCACGCCATTCACACATCAATCAAAACCACCAAACAACCAAATTCAAATCAAATCATATAACTAATCTATGCAACCAAACAAACAAGTCCATGGTCTGTGGACGATTGTGTCGGGTGCTACTAAGCACCGTCTGCATCCTAGTATATATATATATATATATATATATATATATATATAAATAGAAATGAAATTGAAAGGTGAGAAATTCTCACCGAAAGCTATCCAAACATCTTGACTCTTCTTTGATATAAATCTTCTTCGTTCTTGCCTTTTTGTTACCTTCGTTGTCCGCTTTCACTACCTATGTAAAAATCGAATTTTTACTTCGCTATTCCATATATAAAAATCATATTTTTATTTCGAAGTTCAACATATAAAAATCATATTTTATTTTGAAGTTCAACATATAAAAATCATATTTTATTTCGAAGTTCAACATATAAAAATCATATTTTAATTATGCTATACATTATATAAAAATCAATGCTATTTTCTATTTTAGATCCATGTATTTTCCTATTCTTATTTTCATGTTCAAAGTATATTTATTATTTATTTATTTTTACTTTCAAATTCAAAGTATATTTTCATAATCACGTTTTAAATCACTGTTAAATATTTTTGAAGTAAATACAGAAGTTCTATGCTGAATTAAAAATAAAAATAGGAAAGGAAGCTCACAGTTTTCATTCTGGATGTTTTCAAAGGAGCCGCCACCTAGGGCACCAGAATTTCCGCCGCCTCTATCGTCGTTGACCAGATCCGAGCCCGCCACCTTGGAGCCACCAGTGACGCCAACCCTTGCCGAGACTCCAAGCCAACTCGATGGCCACCTCATGTTAGAATTCGAGCACCCACGACAGTTGTTCGAGCTTCGATTGGACTTGCGGCTCGAACTGGAGGGGACGGAGGTCCATCGCCAGAGGGGTGAGGTCCGAGCGCGTGCTGGCGCGGGGAGGAAGATCGGAGTGTCTCCGATTTGGAGAACGAGATGTAAATCTCGGGTTTTTTTTCTTTTTTTTTTATTTTCTTTTGATTCTGAAAAAGTGAATGGGGGGGCCTGGGAGAAGGTATGGGGAGGAGAGAGAATTCTTTTCTTTTATTATTATTATTATTTTTTTATTTCAAAATGTTGACTTTTACATACGACCTCTAAACGAGGCCCACCGCCTGTCGTCTACAGCGTTTTACCCCCATTCCGAACACAATGGTATATGTATCGTAGGCTGGTTCGGCTGTTACAATCAGTTTCCGTTAAATTTACATTTAAATCACTATATTGAATTTTAAACGTACATTTCAAATTACCGGGGTCACATACTAACCCTAAAAATTCTAGAAAAATATTTTCTAGCTTCGTATTGACGATACGGTCCTAACAATACTAATTTCGTCGAATTCTGAGACCGTTAGAAAAATGGCCATTTTCCAGTCGATTAAAATCAACTAAAACTGGTCAAACGCGTTTTCCTTTGCCACGCTCACACATTGATTCGAAAAATTATGAAATTTGAAACCTAGCAATAATTTGACACTGAGGATCCAACAAAAGTGGTTTCGTCGAAATCCGAGGTCATTTGCAAAATTTCCATTTTTAAGGGCCTGAATTTCATAGCGACTATTCAGAATTTTCAACTGGAAATATCTTTCGATTCCCGCTATGAAATTTTGATTTTTCAGATTCGTTGGAAAGATATTCTCAATTAGATCCTATGATTTTTGTTTTCACTAAAATCCGGATTGTTTTGCACCCGGTACATTCAATTGAAGTTTGAAATAGAATTATCGAACTACCGCGCCATTTTCAATTCCTTTTATAATTATAAATAATTATTTATATTCTAACGACGAACTATATAAATATATACGTTCGATTTATATTCAAAATAAATTTCTCGTTGATTTTATTTAAAATAATTCATTTTAAATATTCAAAATTCGCTATAATTGCCAAAATAAAAATTTTAAACTGGCCCAGATTTTCCGGGTTATTACATGACATATATATTCAACTATCTTTTTTAAATCTAAAGTTCAGTTTTGAAAAGATAGAAGCAACTATCTTTTTTAAACCTGAATAACATATAGCCAGTGGTCATTTTCTCATCAAACCAAACACAAATGTAGTAAACTATTTTAGCATTTTTTAACAGGAAAAAAAATAAACGGTTTTATCTTTTTCTTAGAAAAACAGAAGAAAGATAAATATTTTTATTTTTATCGCAGAAAATCATTCAATTAAACTCATTACTGTTGGACAATTTTTTCTTACATCACTTGGCAAATAGACAGTTCAGTGTACTATTTCAATGGCATTTCTCAGTTTATACTAGTCATCCTTCCAACAAATTAAAACTGCCCAAACAATGCTATCGCTTGGATATTTGTTTATCAACAAAGCACATATTAGATAAACTTTCTAAACCAAAGAATAACAGGTTATATTCCCATCATGTAATTTGGGTATATACTAAACAGTCCAAACAATGGCATAGTAGGTCATATGTTTACCTTTTACTTACAAGTATATATACACACACATACACATATTTTTAAACTGTCAAAACTAATGAATAGCAGGTTAGGTGTTTACTAAACACACATATTTTGGATATATCAAACTGTCTAAGCACATATGCATATAACAGATTATGTGCTTACTGAACAAACCAATTTACATATGTCAGCATACCACCTAACCAACCTCATTACTATGGACAATTCATTTCATAAATTCCATGGCAATTAAACACTTCAGGCGCCATTTTTAACAAAAAAGATAACGGTTTATCTTTTTCTCAGGAAATCATATAACTTATATTTTTAACAGAAAAAAGATAAATGGTTTTATCTTTTTCTCTGAAAACCATTTGATTTTATGCTTTTTAACAGAAAATCCTACAAGGCCTATATATTTAAAACCTTGAGAAAGATAACTGTAGTAAAACCAACCGTCAACACAACAACACTGTGCATTTCCTATTAGGATCAGTTTGTTGAATACTGTTAATAGTTTAAGGTAGTATAAGTTATAATTAATCATTAAATTTTTAACATCAACCATTACAAAATCATCAATAAATTCATGTAAAAGCATATAACCTGATACATGCAATTGCCAGACAATAACATGAATAAAAGTCGAACAACTGATTCTTTTGAAGCATGAGATGTTGTTGACCTAAAAGTAAAATAAACTCCAATTCATTTCAAGCATGATAAATTGCGGCTGTAGAATCGAATCATTCAATTGATTCGTTTTATTCACGAATCGATTATGAAAATTGCTTATTTGATGAAGATCGACTAGGGGAAACGAAGTTGCGAAATAACGGTTGCGACAATTTTTGTCCTTGAAACTTATTATTTCAAAGTCGTGTCCTTTAAACTAATTGGGCTACAATCGGAAGCCCTTCATGCAAATTTCCACTTATAAATAAGTAACATTAATGAAAATGTTGTATAATAGGTAGACTTGTCCTAGGGACAAGTGAAGATTATAACTTAGGTTATAATAAACTGATAAGGAAGTGGGATAACTAGCGAAATGAGATATGGGACACTTAATTGTAAATTAAGTAGTAAATGGGGAAAGCAAGAAACCAGTTGATAAAAGGGGGGAAATATATGAAATATAAGAAATTATAATTAATTATAAATTAAGTAATCTGTAAACTTGGAAGTCTGAAACCCATTGATAAGAATGTTTATATTTGTCCTAGGGACAAAGGGAAACTATAACATAGGTTATAATAAACGGGTAGAGAAACTTATTAATGTACGTTAGTTAATAGAACTAAGTTAATAAGTAAACAGCGATAAGTTGTATTGACAATGTAAAATGGAATCATGATTAAATGAGAAAGAAAGGGGAAAACTTATGAAATGAAATAAGTTATATTTAATTATAAATGGTAAGTGACATGTTAAATAAAAAACATGTGGATTGGATATACTTAATTACATATTAAATAAAACATGTTATTATAATGATGAAATCAACAAGAATATAAAAAGGAGTTGGGGATTACAGACCTTGGGCCATAATCTAGAGAATAATATGTGGTGGGCTTATTAATAAACTTAAATGGGTTAAGTTATATAACTGAAATTAATAAGCAAGAGAAGCTTGGTAATTTGAATAAGAATTCAATGTGAATGAGAATAACCAAGTTAAAAGGAAACATGACGAGGCAAGGCAGGCGCGTAAAAGAATGTTTAGACATAGGGTCTAATAACATATTAAAGTGAGGCGCTTGAACCAATCCGCACGTTTGAGGGTGAATAACCCAACGGGGTAGATCATCTTAGTGTTATAAGGCACGAGGGGGAGCGCACATTCATCTGATTGTTCTGACGGCTCTGAAGGACAAGAAGGGGAATCATGCGGCTTCCGGAGGTACGTAAGGTGCTCCTAGTAGTCCTCGATGCAGCGGAAGATGTCTTAGGCTGTGCCCGCAGAGGTTGGGTCTACGCGTAACTACTAGGTGGGTGGGCCTTGACTGCAGATGTAGCTATGCATTCAGAATGTTGTGATGAAGTGACACCAGGGTGGTTCGGCGGTTGCCTCACGAGGAGGCAGAGGGACACGACCAACAAGGATAGTAGGCCGTTGGACATCCGTCATCGGCAGCCAGTGGGATGCGAAAAGACTCAAGCTAAACCCAAAATACCATTTCACCCTTTACCATCAGGGTAAGGGGTTGAGGGAGGACGCCACATGGATGTTTAGATTGTTTTCGTTGGGGCGGTCTCTTAGCTCTGGTACCCTTTACTAGTTGAGGGAGGGGCCGAGGTGGGGCCATAGCCACCACGAAAACAGACCCTAGGTATATTTGTATATAGAGGCTCTTTAAAGACGAGCCTGTACAGATATGGAAAAGCTTTCGATCGAGTTCCATGCTTCTTGTATCGCCCTGCCATGGAACTCGGTGCACATTAGAGGATGTGCGATTGAGGCATCGAGCTACAATTGAAGATACGTATGATGGACAGTCTAGACACATGCATGTCGGCTCTGGGTGGTGTATCATAGACTTGAGTGCATTACTCCGGTATGGAGTCTGACTCGAACAAAGGTGGCAGTCAGTACGTTTACATAGCATGGTAATGATAGATACATGCGGAACATAATATTGTTATACGTACATCACTACGACGTAGGATGAGGGACTGCGTATATTTCGATAATGTTACGGTGGAGACCATGCGAGTGGGGTACCATGGGGTGTACCTTAATATTGGGGGGTAGCTGCATTCATACTTTATTAGGTTAATACACTGGAAAGTAAATGGGTACAACGTGTACGTAAGACTTGAGTGAGGATAACCCACGTAACCTAATAAATAAGAAAATATTATTGAACGACATATGTAGGATTATCCAAAGTGTATAGTTTAAATCCAGTCACCAGAACTTGTGTTCTGACCCCCTCCTCATAACATACTCGCAGGTTAGATTTTTGGCAAGGACATGATAGCCTTGGATACTGGTTAAGCAGTATTATTAATATGGTATGGCTATATTTTGATTACATTATATTTTATCCATTCTGGTGTGAGATAATTTCTGAGCTCTGACATGTTTTATGTCTTTTTGCAGAATACCAAAGCAAACCAATCTGAGTTTCGATAGATTTGAATTTAAGAAAAAAATCAGTCTATCGAAATTGGGGTTGTCACATCGACATGATATATGGTACCCATCTCTTCTATGATTGTACATTTAAATTTTAAGTTGTTTTTAACACTGTGCACTTATAATAGTATCAAATGATTTGTTTTAAAACGTACCAAGCATGCTTGGCTATTATAAGGGAAAACTCTATCCTCTGGCTTGCGTTGCATTGTGTGATGGGACCTGAGTCTTATAATAGCTTCATTTTTGGAAAAAGTATTGCGTTGTTTATAAACTGTTTATGCACTGGTATTCTTGGGAGAAAACCCATTCCATGTTATACGGCGTGATCCCTTGATTTATTTTATTTTAAAGTAAAGTTTTAAATAACTTTTTTAGTTCTCACACCAGTCTCATGACTAAACTGGAGTTTATTGTTTTAACCTAAACTCTGGGTGCCCATATTTTCCACACGGGCAGCTAGTAGTTTTGGTTTTGTAGATATTATTTTCCCAGGATCCTAGATTACAGCTGGAGCTATATTCGGAAAGCTCTGTATCCATGTATTCATTTCAGTTGTGTTATGTATTATTCTTCCGCTGCTAATGTAATGTATTTTAATCTCTGAGATTTTTCTGATGTATATTATTTATTCATACTCTGTTATATTCTTGTATTCTGATGTAATTGTTGTAATAGCAATGAAATGTTTTATTGTTTGTGTTCTGATTTGTCGTGTTCTCAACTCAGCCCAGGCTTTCCCATACCAAGGAAGTTTGGGTCGTTCAGCATGGTGCCAGAGCTTTGGTTTACAGAGCTCGAGAAAAAGACACATTAGAACCGAATGAAAGAATTCATCAGAGATTGTATTAGTAATATCCAATAGGAATGACTCG
The DNA here is from genome assembly GCA_030737875.1 of Allium sativum. Lineage (NCBI taxonomy): Eukaryota > Viridiplantae > Streptophyta > Magnoliopsida > Asparagales > Amaryllidaceae > Allium > Allium sativum. Next base: position 4,047,195 of record CM060926.1, on the reverse strand, counting down.
TTAGAGGTGGGATCAGTAGTATCCTAGAATGAGTTGGAAGAGTGTTATTATAAAATGAAAACCAAATGAAAACAAATTGATTTTGAAAAATTATACCTTATTCTACGTATTTGAGTATTTTATTTTAAATTGATTTAGGCAATCGAGTATATAAAGGTTTTGCATATACGCCAAGCTAGCGTGTATACGAAGCCTCAAATATATTGGATATATATATAATCACACTCTAGTCTCCCAGAGATGATTCTGATGATTGTAGCTACATCAACAGAATTTACGTTCGAGTTTCGAAAGTGTGATGTCTATATATTTCCAATTGACTGGTGTGAGAACCAAAATTAGATAGGGTTATTGTTGTGAATTGGCATCAAAAACATGATTTTGAATACATATATATATATATATATATATCAAAGCTATATATTTGAAAATTTAATTAACCGATTGATTGTGTTGTTTAATTATTAGCTGAACTAATTTAAAATGTTAGAATGGTCAAACCTATATGTGAACAAAAGGTAAAATTTTGCCAAATCGAATCAAAATATTGAATTGAATTGAAAATTGATTAGAATTGCATACATGTGCATACATCTATTGAACAGGTCATAGCAAGCAAGCTAAGAAGAGGAATAAAAATTGTATGCACGGCAAATAGGTACATGTTTACTGTATTTCTGGGGTTTTGATGATTTTATGAGCCGATTGCCTAGCCGCTTGGCTTTTTCTTTTTCTTTTGGATTGATGAGGGCCTTGTGAGGCAAGTTGCGGTTTTAGATATCAACCCGTACAAAGGAGGTTATGGTGAAATTTTTCAAAAATTTAGGGTATTAGCTAAATGTTTGAGAAATTAGAAATTCTTATAAACTGAAAAGTTGAAGAATGAAAGCCAGAATGAAAGTTGAATTGGTTAGTTAAACAAATTTCAGCTCCGTTCCTTTTCAAGAACAAAAAGATTTTTAAGTGGGGGAGATTGTAACAACCCGAATTTTCAGAACCAATTTAAAATTTTTATTTTGTCTTTTTTAATGGATTTTGAATATTTAAAATGATTTATTAAAATAAAAATGACTAAAAATTTATTTTATTGAAGTTAGAACGTATAAATTTATTTTAATTATAAAATGAGCCTTAAAATGGCGTGTAGTTTGAAAATTCGTTTTTAAATTTCAAATGAGTATACAGTATTCAAAATAAATCGGATTTCAGTAAAACCAGAAATGTTGGAATCTATTTAATTATATCTTTCTAACGAATGTGAAAAATTTAGATTTCATAATGTAAATTAAAAGTTATGTCCATTTTAAAATTTGAAATAGTCTTTATGGAATATAAATACATTTTATATAATATATAGCCCTTAAAAATAGCCATTTTGCAAACGACCTCCATTTTTGATGGAACCACTTTTGTTGGATCCAGAATGTCAAATTATTGCTAGATTCCAAATTTCATAATTTTTGGAATTAATATGTGTGTGTGGTGAATTTAAACGCGTATGGTCAATTCAGTTTGAATTGGATCGACTAGAAAATGTCCATTTTTCAAACGGTCTCCAAATTCAATGAAATTAGTTTTGTTAGGATCGTATCGTCAAAACATAGCTAGATTTATTTTTCGGGAATTTTTGGAGTTAGTATGTGGCCCCGGTAAATTAAAACGTATGTTTGAATTCAATATATACTAATTTATATTTTAATTTTGATGAAAACTGATCAAAACGATAGAATTAGCTTACGAAACATATCCCATTGTTTTCGGAATGGGGTATTTGGTTAGTAACGACAGTCGTAGGGTTTGATTTGGAGTTCGGAGCTTTAAACTAAGTAGAGTACGAATTAAATATTAATAAAATAATATTACATAACCCTACAATTCCTAAACCCTAAGTCAATTTCAGCCGTGAGGTCAATGCCTCTTCCGGTTGCATCTCCCATAACCGATGATTACAACTTCCCCACATTCTCCTCAATTTCCATTCAATCCAATCAATGAAATTCAACACTTATTAAAGCAAAATGGTAGAGGATAATGTGTTCTACAAAGTGAACTGTTGAGATCAAATTTCGTGTAATAATTGAAGAGAAATCAGGGCTCAATGCCCGTGCGTTTGCACCCATTTTGTCGCACCTGGAGAAGCTCGAGTTTCACCTGGATGGGCGCTTGGGGAGGAGAAGGAAGCGACTTTCGAGTGATGGTGGCTGATCGGATTCAAGTAGGGTCTGGTGGGGAGCGTGAAGAGAGAGAGAGAGGTTGAGGAATGGGTTACGGTGTTTGTTTGTTGTCTGAAGCGTGGAAGATGATTTTGGGGGAGGACTAAATTGTAATTGTGAAAAGTTAGTTATATTAATTAGCAAATTTTAATATTCAATGTTTAAATCAACATATCTCCTTCATACGAGGTACAAATCCGATGATTCAAAATGCGTTGGGCTCGTCTCAACGAGCACTTCAACATGGAACTACCAGAATGGAAACGGAGCAAGTTGAAGTTCTTAACGAAATTAAACGATCAGTTTAATTTTATTAAAAATAAAATTGCCAAATAAAGACTGATGGAGTGGAACCCAGTATGAGAACTCTTTCTCACTCAAACTATTTTACAGTTAAATATATCTTAGGTTGAAGATGGGGCTTAGTAGCTCCTGACACTATTTATTTGTACAAACCATGGTTGTTTATTTGTTTGGATTGTATTATGGGAAAATTGACTTATTGTGTGTGTTGATTGTGATGCTGAAATGTTTAAAATACTGAAAATAATTTAATATTATCTTGAGGTAGTTGAAATTAAATTATAAATATTCATTTATAATTAAAACTGCGAAAATTGGTTAAATAGAAAAGTAATTCAAATTGAATTAGAACTGGTTAATTTATTAACCAGTGGTTATTTTAAAAATACCGTTGTTGTTTAAAAAACCCACACGGGTGTTGGGATGATATTTGAAATATACGAATCCCAATATTTAGTTATATGTCAATCGACGGATCGACAAACTGTGATAAGCGTTATTTCAATTATTTAATGCTTATTCTGTGGTGAATTGCACTCTGGATGTGAATTGACTGTCTAATAGTTGTTTATCACTATTTCTGAATACATGCGATGTATGGAATCCATATAAAACAAAATTATATGGTAATTGATTGAGTCTGATTCCAATTCCGAAATAACGAATAGTTTTAAAATAATATGTAGTATAGTTTTCAAATAATATATAGTATAGTTTTAAAAAATATTCTGTATAGTTTTCAAATAATATTATGTATATTTTTGATGTCTGATTTTGGATGGACACATAAATATTGAAATATTCGTAACTATAATGAATATGAAGCTGAGTTGAGAAGTTAAATGCCAATTTAACCCAAATGGGTTTATCGATCGATTTTATTCATTTTGTAATGAATATCAAAAAGAATTGATTTCAAAATCTGATATTTTGAAAATATTATCATTTTAAAATTATAATGAGATGAAATATTCAATTTTGATTTAAAATTGAAAATGAAGTTGAAATCGTTTTAAAATGAATTTATAAACAATTTATAAAATACGATTTAAATGGAAATCGATGAAATATATATATATATAATATATATTATGTATATTAAATAGCCTAAATAGAACACGCTGCGCTACGACTGTTCGCGAATTTCGACCATTGACTTCAAATTAATGTAACGGGAGATCCGTGTAACAACCCGGAAAATCTGAACGAATTTAAAAATTTTAATTTGGCTATTTTAGTGGATTTTGAATATTTAAAATGAATTACTTTAAATAATAACAACTAAAAGTCTGTTTGAATAGATGTTGGAAAATAAATATATTTATTTTAATTATAAAACAAGGCCTGAAATGGCGTGGCAGTTTGAAAATTTGAATTCGAACTTTGACTGACTGTACCGGGTGCAAAATAAAACGGATTTTAGTGAAATCAAAAATATTTAAATCTGTTTATGAATATCTTTCTAACGAATCTGAAAAATCAAAATTTCATAGCGGGAATCAAAAGTTATGACCAAATGGAGTTTCATAAAGGTAGCTATGGAGTTTATATAGCCCTTGAAAATAGCCATTTTGCAAATGACCTCCGTTTTCGATGAAACCACTTTTGTTGGGTCCGGGACGTCAAATTATTGCTAGGTTTCAAATTCCATAATTTTTGGAGTTAATATGTGAGCATGGCAAAGGAAAATGTGTTTGGTAAATTTCAGTCAATTCGGATCGACCAGAAAATGGCCATTTTTAAAACAGCCTTAGAATTCGACGAAACTAGTTTTGTTGGGATCGTATCGTCAAAACATAGCTATATTTATTTTTCTGGAATTTTTGGGATTAGTATGTGGCCCGGCAAATTGAAATGTACGTTCAAATCAAATATTAAATGTTTTGTATTTTAATTTGAAGAATAACTGACTGAAACCGTCGAATGGGCCTACGAAACACATCCCATTGTGTTCGAAATGAGGGTATTTAGCTAGAGGCGACAGCCGTTGGGTTTGAATTCGAGTTCGTATGAAGCAAGGGGTATTTTCGGATTTAAATAAATTAAAAATAATTATTAAAATCCTTGGCCAATCATAATTCGCCATCTCAACTCTCTCTCCCTGATACTCCAGGTCACGAACGACGGAAGTACTCCTCTCCTTCTATCCCCTTTTTCTTCAAATCCACTCATTAAAAAGTCATGGCCCTTTGGAGAATTTTGTGGTGCTCCTCACGATCTTCACGTCCATATAAGGATTGGACTTTTTCGTGGCCTGTAGCGTTCGAATTGAGCTCGGGAAGTCCTGAACTTCAAACCGCCGCCGCCCCTACCCTGGTGCACCGAAGTGGACCCCACCACCACGCGCGGAGACGCCCCTCCTCCCTCTTCGACGTGGCATTGGACGATCCTCCTATAGCGCAGCGAATTGGAAGATAAATGCAAACCTAGTTTTGAACGGTTATTGAGAGGTAACAGCTGAATTTATTTTAACTGTTTATAGCACTTTAAAGCGCTATGAATTTTGATTTTACAATAAAAATCATGTCTTTTTGCTATGTTGTCTAAATCCAGTGAAACAAGAGACGTTATACTCGTGTGGACGTCTTCTACATTCTAGAAGAGACCGAAGAATTTTTAGAGCTTCCTACAATTTTTGGAGGAGTGGAACCCAATGTGAGATTTCTGAATTATAAACGATATGGAATGACGATGTATAAATTATACGATTGATGTATGAGTTATATAAGCGTTGTACACCTCATGTATAAGCGTTGTATAAGTTGTATGTGCGATGTATAAGTTATATATGTGTTGTAACAAAAATCATATGTGCATTGAATGGATTTGAAATGAAATCGAAATATATTTATATACGTATATCTATATATATATACACACTCCCCACATCCACAGACCATGGATGATATACATTGGTTGTGATTGTTTGGATTTGGTTGATGTGAAATTTGGTGAATAGTACGAATGGTTGATTTGATATGATTGATTGTGGTTAAAATACCAATAGGATTAGTATATGGGAAAATTCATCTGCGTACGAACTAGATATTGAAATCCCCATTGTCAAAAGCAGCGAGGCTTTAAGGTAGAGCGAGGAGCCGCACTCGGGATGGTGTCGGTTTTAACTACCCTGCCGTTATCCTACCGAAATTTTCTGAAATATTCATGTTTTTGATTAATTTTCATGTTTGAAATAAATTGTTTTAACAATAAAAAGCACATTTTTATAATATATATGAATCGTAAAAATATTCATGTTTGAAATAAATTGTTTTAATAATAAAAATCACATTTTTATAATATATATGGATCGCTAAAAATATTCATGTTTGAAATAAATTGTTTAACAATAAAAATAACATTTTTATAATATATATGAATCGCTAAAAATTATCATTTTTGAAATAAATTGCTTTAACAATAGAAATCACATTTTTTATCATCTATATGAAGTATATAAAATAATCGTGTTTGAAATAAATTGTTTTGACAATAAAAATCACATTTTTACTATATATATGAATTGTTAAAAATAGTCATGTGTTGAAATAAATATTTGTCGGATAAAAATATCATTTTTATCACATATAGGAGTTGAAATGGTTTTTGAAATCGAAGAACGAAATATATTATATATATAAATATAATTAAAATAAATCGAATAACGACGCTGTAGTTCGTATTTTGAAATCGTAACTTTAAACGATTGTACCGGGAGATCTGACCGTAAGATTTTCCCGAAACTGGAACCGTTGGATTCGTTTTGAAATGATTTTTCCAATGATAAAAAATTCTTAAAGATCCAATGGTTAGATTTTCAGATATGTGTAAATCAAATCTGAACAAAAACAGTGCCATTGCCGCGTTATGGCCTGAAGCGTCGTTTGAATAAATTGGTTGTTTTTAAATAAATAAAAATTGCGATAATTCATGATAAAATATTATCAACGATATGGAATGGAAATCAACCGAATTTACTCGGTTTATTGGACATTTGATGGTTGAATGTGTTTGATGTGAAATTTACATTAATGAACTAGATAATGGATGTCAAATAATTTAACCCTGGAAATGAATTGATTTGAATTCTAAATATACGTGAATTATTTGAAAAGGCCGAGTTAAATCTCATTTCAAATAATTGATCGACGATGAAGACGTTGGTTGAAGACCGGAGGTCTTCACATCGTTTGGATGATTGCTGATGTCTTGATTGGGAGGCATCCCGAGACAAGGTAATAAGTGGTGGTCGTCCAGACATACTTGGAGATCGACCAGATGTACAAGGGCCTCTCTCCTGTATTGGACATGCGGGAAAGGAATAAGGTGCCTCCGGTTTCGTTCAGACCCAGAACGGACTTGTAAATGGATGTGTTTCTGATGTTATGTCTTGACATCGTGGCATGCTGAGATGCTGTGATAAAGGCTTTTGTTGAAAAGCAGAGCCTTGTGGCTGATGATAAAAGCAGGGCTTTAAATAGCAAGCTTTGTGTTTGGCATTGATTCGCGAGCCTCACACCCCGATGTAGACTAGAAACGGGAGAGGACATCTGGTAGGACATGCATTTCTTTCTAGCTAAGAGTGGTGTTTTGGGTTTTACACGCCCAGACATTTTACTTATGTGGATAACGGATAGCGAGGCGCCTTGGTTATATCGGTCATTCCGGGACTGTTGGTTTGGTTGGTATATGACAAATTACGCCCCATAGGGTAGGAAAACTCAGTGTTCAAGCATTTTAATCCACTCCGTGTGGACCGGCCCTGATGATCCAAGGGCCCACCTGAGTTTGGGCTCTGAGGCTTGGGCTAGAGAGTCTCGAAGAGGTAAGGGCGATCCCATGCCTTGGTTCCTGACGGAAATCCAATTTCCAAATACGACATCATGCGGTTTTGATTGTATACATATATATGGCGACATCGTAGTATGGGGCATTTATGCTGTCTATGATTGATACTTATGATTGGAATTGTTTTTGAAACATATAAACACTAGTAATAATATCAAATGCTCTTTTTTATTCGTATCAAGCATATTTGGCCATTATAAGGTAAAAATCTATCCTCGTGTTTGCGTTGCATTGTGTCATGGGAACTGAGTCTTATAATGGCTTCATTTTTATAAAAAGATTTGCGAGGTTTAAATGATTTACTTGTTTTAAGCACTGGCAATCCAATAGAGTAAACTCGTTCTGCGTTAGCGGCGTGGTCCTGTGATTGGCCTTATCGTAAAGTAAGTTTAGTAGATTTCTCATACCAGTCCCATGACTGACTCGTAGTTTGTTTCACTTGCAAACTCGTGTGCCCTATTTTCTACACATGCAGCCTTGTATTCAGGTTTTAGTGGGCTCTTTCTGGATAGTTATGGAGCTGAAGATGGATTCTATCACTTCTTTCTTTTTATGTTGTTCAGCTCCTGTTGTACAAATTATGTTTTGATTCCGCTGTAGAAATTTTATGTAAAGCTGAAACTGTACTTTGTACTAAGTATGATCCTATTGTACTGTGTAACTCTGATGATTATTATTTCCAGTTTATTTGATGTACATTATCTGGTGTATTTATATATTTCGGTTCTGCTGTTATTTGTTTATGTGTTATATTCCAAAGATTACCCTTGCCACCGTGGAACGGGGATATTGGGTCATCACAATGTGGTATCGGAGCTTTGGTTAAGCTTAGTTCTGGAATATAACATATTAGCGAACTCATTAGAAATAGAACCAGTAGTGTTCTAAGATGAATCACTCATTTCAGATAGGATCAGTAATATCCTAGAATGAGTGTAGCAGAATGAAATACACCCTAATAGACACATTTACATTCAAGTATATGTCTCTATGCTTTAAAAATACCTTTTCTATTGGCCTAACACTTTGTCTACTATTTACAGACATAGAAAAATGAGTGGCAGAAGTAGAAGAAATAATCATATGGTTCAACAAACTAGTGAGCCAGTTGTGCTTCCTCAGCCAAGATCAGATATAGAAGCTCTATTGAAGAGATATCAAAATCTGGGTATAGTACTGTTCTCGGGCTATGAATCCATTATTCAAACTCAAGCTTGGATGCGTTCTTCTGAAAGAATATTTGAAGGTTTCAAGCTGAGAGATGATCAGAAAAGATTACTGGCATCTTGGGCGCTTAAAGACGAAGCTTTAATCTGGTGGGAAACTGTCACTAAAGATAATCCAGAAGGTGATATCACGTGGGATAGATTCAAAGAAATTTTCAATGAAATATTTATTCCTCCATAAGCAACCGAGCGGTTAAGTGATGAATTCTATTATCTGATTCAAGGGGGTATGACCATTCCAGGGTATCATAAGAAATTCAATGAACTTTCTCGTTTCGCCCCGCATCTAATTCAAAACCCAAAGATGAAGAATCTGAGGTTTATTTACGGGCTTCAAAGAAAGTACCAAAGTAGGGTAACTGCACATGTGCAACAATCTTTTTCTGAAATGATATACATGTGTTATCAATGAAGATCTAGATAAGGAAGGTCTTTTGAGAGATGAAGAGGAATATAGTTCCAGCAACAAAAGAAAATTTGAAACTGATAGCCCAGAGACAAGTACACAGCCTGCGGCAAGCACGATTTCAGAGTCCAGTAAGAAGCCTAGATTCAACAGCAAAAAGGTTAAATCTGAGAAAGGATCAGTAACGACTGCCATATGCAATAATTGCAAGAAGCTAGGACATTTTCCGATAAGTTGCAGATCTCTAAAGAAACGTAGAAAGGATGGGTTTAAATCCAAGAAAAAGGTTCAAGAGAATAGGGGATGCCGTAAGTACCACCAATTTGGTCACATTTCGAAAAATTGCCGGCTATTAAAGAAATCTTAAGCAGTACAAGTAAATGAAGTGGCTGAAACTTCAGGACCCTCAGTTAGTTAGGGAAGGCCGGGTGTTTTAGAAGGCACGCTTACTGTCAAAAATATTCCAGTTAAAGTACTGTTTGATACAGGCGCATCACGAAGATTTATTACAAGTAATGCAGTTAAGAAACAAGATTTGAATTTGAAAAAGCTCAAGGCACCCATGACTGTCCATAATCCGGTTGGGGGTTCCCTCGATCTTAGTTGGATTTGTGGGGTGCCTGTTTCTTTTTCCTGTTATCGGTTCCCTACCATAGCGATCGTCATGAATTTCACAGAGTTTGATCTTATTTCAGGATTGGATTGGTTAAACAAATATGAAGCTGAGGTTAAATGCGCCGACAAAGTTGTAAGGGCGAAGATTAAATCTGGGAATTACATAACCATTCCATGTGAAGGTCCGAATTTTGATAGAAAAGACTTTTGGTCAGTTCTGGATGTTTCTCTTGCTCAATTAGAACATGTTCTCTTCATTACGGAGAATATTCCGGTCGACATAGGAAATATCCCTGTCGTCAAGAATTATGCGGATGTGTTTGAAGTAGTTGTCAGCCTACCTCCGCGTAGAGAAATTGATTTCAAAATCTCTTTAATTCCGAATGCAAGGCCAGTAGTTCACTCTATTCGAAAACTGACCTTGAAGGAAAAAGAAGAGTTAGACAATCAAACTCGACAGCTTGTATGGAAGGGTCTGATCAGAACTAGTTTCTCTGATTGGGGAGCAACAGCGGTGTTTGTCCCAAAGTCAGACGGTACTCTCAGACTATGTGTGGATTATCATGACTTGAACAAGCAAACATTAAAGAATAAATATCCATTGCCGAGAATTGATGATTTGTTGGATCGTCTAAATGGAGCACAAGTGTTTTCACGAATGGACCTAGCTACAGGTTTCCATCAGCTTCGTATTGCCGAAGAGTGTATCCCTTTGACAGCATTCAGAGGTCCAGATTTATTCTAAGAGTGGTAAGTAATGTCGTTCAGCTTATGTAACGCTCCAGCATATTTTTTTGATCTAATGAACAGGGTATTCAGAGAAGTATTGAATAAATTTGTACTGGTCTTCATTGATGATATTCTAATCTTCTCTAAGTCAGAGGACGAACATGCAAAACATTTGGAACAAGTATTAGAAATTCTGAGAAAGAATGTTTTAAAAGCCAAATTTTCCAAATGTATATTCTGGCAAGAAGAAGTCAAGTTTCTTGGCCATGTGGTATCAAAAGAAGGAATTTCTGTGGATCCCGGTAAAATCACTGCTATTCAGAATTGGAAACAGCCGACTACACCCACAGAAGTCCGAAGTTTTCTAGGATTGGCCAGTTATTATCGGAAGTTCGTTAAGAATTTTTCGAAGATATCCAGTTCCTTAACAAAGCTTACTAAGAAACATTCGAGATTCAATTGGACCCCGGAATGTGAGGCAGCTTTCCAAAAGATGAAGCTAAGATTGACAACTACTCCAGTGTTAACAATTATTGATGGCAATCAGGACTTGAAAGTCTGGACAGATGCTTCTAAAGAAGGTCTCTGTGCAGTATTAATGCAAAGAGGCCAAGTAGTCACTTATGCTAGCCGTCAATTGAAACCTCATGAAAAGAATTTGCAACTCACGACCTTGAATTGCTAGCCATCGTGTTTGCTATGAAAATCTGGAGACATTATCTGTTGGGTGAGAAATTTGAATTATATACTGATCATCAATCATTGAAGTATTTATTCACCCAGAAAGATCTGAATATGAGGCAGCAGCGTTGGTTAGAATTTCTCACGGGATATGATCATGATATTTTGTATACTCCGGGGAAAGCCAATGTGGTGGCTGATGCGCTCAGCAGAAAGAATGTGATCATCGCCAGTCTTATCATTACACCATCGTTGATTGATAAAATATCTATGCTTCAGAAAGACGATAGTTTTGTTAAAGAGATGATCAAAAGAATTCAAAGGGGCGAAGTCTCTAGTTTCTAAGTGGATAACGCAGGAGTTCTAAGATTGAAAGGAAGAATTTGTGTTCCCGACAGCCTTGAGCTCAAAAGAGAAGTAATGGACGAGAGTCACAAGTCCAAACAGAGTATCCACCCAAGGGTTAGTAAAATGTATAATGACCTCAAGCGAACATTCTAATGGAAGGCGATGAAAAGAGATATCTCTATATATGTTAGCCGATGTTCCACCTGTCAACAAGTCAAAAGCGATCAACAGAAACTCGCCGGATTGTTGCAACTGTTGGAAATTCCAGTTTGGAAGTGGGAACACATTTCTATGGATTTCATGGATGGTTTGCCCAGAACCAGGAGAGGAAATGACAGTATTTGGGTAATCGTAGATCGTCTCACGAAGACCACCCATTTCATACCTGTTATATCAAATAGAACCGCTCAAACTCTGGTGCATATTTATTTCAAGGAAATTGTTAAACTTCATGGAGTTCCCATGAGTATCATTAGTGATCGTGACCCAATATTTGCTAGTAAATTCTAGGAAGCATTCCAAGCAGAATTGGGAACAAAACTGAACTTGAGCACCGCTTACCATCCTCAAACAGATGGCCAAACTAAGAGGGTGAATCGTATTTTAGAAGATTTATTGCGGGCTTGTGTTATTGATTTTGGCGGATCATGGGAAGACCATTTGCATTTGGCTGAGTTCTCATACAACAACAGTTACCAAGCGAGCCTAGAAATGTCACCATTCGAAGCACTATATGGTAGACCGTGTAGATCTCCCACTTGTTGGGTAGAACCTGGAAATAGACTTGTATTGGGACCAGATATGATCCGCGAAGCTGTGGATAAAGTCGATCTCATTAAGAAACGATTACAAATGGCTCAAAGCCAACAGAAGAGCTATGCAGACACGAGAAGAAGAGATTTGCCTTTTTCTGTTGGTGACAATGTGTATTTGAGGGTTTCTCCAATGAGAGGAGTAGTCCGATTCGGTAAAACAGGGAAGTAGTCGCCCAGATTTATTGGTCCATTTCCCATATTTGAAAGGATTGGAACTCTCGCTTATAGAGTTCAATTGCCTGATTGGTTGCCTGGAGCACATGATGTGTTTCACGTATCTCAACTTCGAAAGCATGTGCATGATCCAGATTTAGTCGTGGAAGAAGCCGCTCAACAAGATTTGGAAATTACTCCAGAATTGGCAGCGAGGAGGGAGCCGATAAAGATTATTACAAAGAAACTAAAGAGCTGAGCAACCAGAAAGTTCACTTAGTCAAAGTGCAATGGAGTGGATATCCGCGAGACTGTACTTGGAAAACCGAGGAGAGCATTAAGAAAACCTATCCCAATTGCAGAGTGGATGTCTCTGATTACTCTGGTGCAAGGTACATTTACCATATTTTGCATTTCCGTTTCGTTCTCTATTTTGTTGTTGTCTCCTTTCCATGGATGTAAATTTTTAATTATATAGTCTGAATGATGTTAAGAGAGTATATGAGTTAATTATTAAATTTTTGAAAAGTTAATCAACAAATTGATTGTTATTTGTGTTGTGTGATTATGATTTGATTAATCAAATTATTGGAATGATAACTAATTTAATCCATAAGAGAATGAAAGGAAATTTATGCAAGTTGAATCAAATATTGAACTGATCTGAAAATTGATTGGAATACATACATGTACATTATATATGTTTGAATAGGTAAATGGATTCGCTGTTGAGTAAAGAATTTATTTGCGTGCCCGACAAATTGGTAAACCTTAATGAGTTGGATGCGCAGTTTTATTATTATATCAACTTCTGTGAATGCCATTGAATGCGGAGTGTTGGTTGTTCTGTGTGTAATAATAAACGTTTCCATAGGATAGTAATAATTAATTTTGAACTACACTACATGGCATACTTCTTGAAGATAGCATACTTCATCATATACCACATAAGCATTTGGAGCTTATGTGACGAGGTTGAAGATTAACCATACGAGCGAGAGGCTTGTATGGCGATGATTATATTACAGGTTGAACAGAAGACTGACATGGACTATATAAAATGTAACGGCAAATTGCCAGATTAATAAAAAACCCCACACGGGTCTGGAGGTGACAATAAACATGCCTCTCTGGTCATTAAGGCACAAAAACCATTTATAAGGTGACGTGAATTTATTCTCTGGAGTTATGATCTATACACGCTCCCCTGTGGACATCGGTATATATCACTATAAATATGTGTACGCTTATTAGGATTTATTGGGTACCTAATACGGCCCAATAAATTTCCAAACCCCTCCCCATACAAAGGAGGTTATGGCAAAATTTTTCGAAAAATTTAGGGTGTTAGCCAAATTTTTTGAAGAATTGGAAAATTCTTAGAAACTAAAAAGTAGAAGAATGAAAGCCATAATGAAAGTTGAGTTGGTTAATTAAACAACTTTCAGCTTCGTTTCTTCTTGGGGACGAAAAGATTTTAAGTGGGGGAGATTGTAACAACCCGGATAATCTGAACCAATTAAAAAAAATTAATTTGGCTATTTTAGTGGATTTTGAATATTTAAAATAAATTATTTTAAATAATAACAACCAAAAGTCTATTTGAATAAATGTTGGTAAATAAATATATTTATTTTAATTATAAAACAAGGTCTGAAATGGCGCGACAGTTTGAAAATTTGAATTCGAACTTTGACTGACTGTACCGGGTGCAAAATAAAATGGATTTTAGTCAAACCAAAAATATTTAAATCTGTTTATGAATATCTTTCTAACGAATCTGAAAAATCAAAATTTCATAGCTGGAATCAAAAGTTATGGCCAAATGAATTTTCATAAAGGTCGCTATGGAGTTTATATAGCCCTTGAAAATAGCCATTTTGCAAACGACCTCAGTTTTCGACGAACCACTTTTGTTGGGTCCGGGATGTCAAATTATTGCTAGGTTTCAAATTCCATAATTTTTGGAGTTAATATGTAAGCGTGGCGAAGGAAAATGTGTTTGGTAAATTTTAATCAATTTGGATTGACCAAAAAATGGCCATTTTTCAAACAGTCTCAGAATTCGACGAAACTAGTTTTGTTAGGACTGTATCAGCAAAACATAGCTAGATTTATTTTTCTGGAATTTTTGGGATCAGTAGGTGGCACCGGTAAATTGAAATGTATGTTCAAATCAAATATTGAATGTTTTATATTTTAATTTAAAGAATAACTGACTAAAACCGTCGAATGGGCCTACGAAACATATCCCATTATGTTCGAAATGGTGGTATTTAGCTAGAGGCAACAGTCGTTGGGTTTGAATTGGAGTTTGTATGGAGCGAGGGGTATTTTCGGATTTAAATGAATTAAAAATAATTATTAAAACCCATGGCCAATCATAATTCACCATCTCAACTCTCTCTCTCCCTGATACTCCAGGTCACGAACAACGCAAATTCCCCCCTCCTTCTCTCCTCTTTTTCTTCAAATCCACTCAATAAAAACCCATGGCCCTTTGGAGAATTATGTAGTGCTCCTCACGATCTTCACATCCATATAAGGATTGGATTTTTTCGTGGCCTGTAGCGTTCGAATCGAGCTTGGGAAGTCTCGAACTTCAAACCGCCGCCGCCCCTAACCTAGTGCACCGAAGTGGACCCCACCACCATGTGCCGAGGCGCCTCTCCTCCCTTTTCGACATGGCGTTGGCCGATAATCCTATAGCGCAGCGGATTGGAAGATAAATGCAAACCTAGTTTTAAACGGTTATTGAGAGGTAATGACTGAATTTATTTTGACTGCTTATAGCACTTTAAAGCGCTATGAATTTTATTTTATAATAAAACTCATATCATTTTTCTATGTTGTCGAAATCCAGTGAAACAAGAGACATTGGACTCGTGTGGACGTTTTCTACATTCTAGAAGAGACCGGAGAATTTTTAGAGCTTCCTACAATTTTTGGAGGAGTGGAACCCAATGTGAGATTTCTGAATTATAAACGATATGGAATGACGATGTATAAATTATACGATCGATGTATGATTTATATAAGCATTGTACACCTCATGTATAATCGTTGTATAAGTTGTATGTGCGATGTATAAGCTATATATGCATTGTAAAAATAATAATATGTGCGTTGAATGGAATTGAAATGAAATTGAAATATATTTATATACGTATATCTCTTTATATATATATACACTCGCCTCGTCCACAGACCATGGACGATATATATTGGTTGTGATTGTTTGGATTTGGTTGATGTGAAATTTGGTGAATAATACAAATGGTTGATTTGATATGATTAATTGTGGTTAAAATCCCAATAGGATTAGTATACGGGAAAATTGTTTGTGTACGAACTAGATATTGAAATCCCCATTGTCAAAAGCTGCGAGGCTTTAAGGTAGAGCGAGGATCCATACTCGGGATGGTGCCGGTTTTAACTACCATGCCGTTATGCTGCCAAAATTTTCTGAAATATTCATGTATTTGATAAATATTCATGTTTGAAATAAATTGTTTTAACAATAAAAATCACATTAATATATATGAATCGCTAAAAATATTCATGTTTGAAATAAATTGTTTTAACAATAAAAGTCACATTTTTTAATATATATGAATCGCTAAAAATATTCATGTTTGAAATAAATTGTTTTAACAATAAAAATCACATTTTTATAATATATATGAATCGCTAAAAATATTCATTTTTGAAATAAATTACTTTAACAATAGAAATCACATTTTTATCATCTATATGAAGTATATAAAATAATCGTGTTTGAAATAAATTATTTTGACAATAAAAATCACGTTTTTACTATATATATGAATTGTTAAAAATAGTCATGTGTTGAAATAAATATATGTTGGATAAAAATATCATTTTTATCACATATATGAGTTGAAATGGTTTTTGAAATTGAAGAACGGAATA
This sequence comes from Allium sativum, assembly GCA_030737875.1. Lineage (NCBI taxonomy): Eukaryota > Viridiplantae > Streptophyta > Magnoliopsida > Asparagales > Amaryllidaceae > Allium > Allium sativum. The sequence goes on along the minus strand of CM060926.1, from coordinate 4,030,925 downwards.
TATTTATATATATATATATATATATATATACACAAATATAATTAAAATAAATCGAATAACGACGCTGCAGTTCGTATTTTGAAATCGTAACTTTAAATGATTGTACCAGGAGATCCGACCGTCGGATTTTCCCAAAACTGGAACCGTTGGATTCATTTTGAAAATATCTTTCCAACAATATAAAATTAGTAAAGATCCAACGGTTAGATTTTCAGATATGTATAAATCAAATCTGAAGAAAAATAGCGCCACGACCGCGTTATGGCCTGAAGCGTCATTTGAATAAATTGGCTATTTTTAAATAAATAAAAATAGCGATAAATCATGATAAAATTATATCAACGATATGGAATGGAAATAAACCGAATTTACTTGGTTTATTGGACATTTGATGGTTGAATGCGTTTGACGTGAAATTTACATTAATGAACTAGATTATGGATGTCAAATAATTTAACCCTGGAAATGAATTGATTTGAATTCTAAATATACGTGAATTATCTGAAAAGGCCGAGTTAAATCTCATTTCAAATAATTGATCGACGATTAGAGATCGACGATGAAGATTGTGGTTGAAGACCAGAGGTCTTCACATCGTTTGGATGATTGCTGATTTCTTGATTGGGAGGCATCCCGAGACAAGGTAATAAGTGGTGGTCGTCCAGATGTACTTGGAGATAGACCGGATGTGCGAGGGCCTCTCTCCTATATTGGACATACGGGAAAGGAATAAGGTGCCTCTGGTTTCGTTCAGACCCAGAATGGACTTGTAAATGGATGTGTGTCTGATGTTGTGTCTGGACAACGTGGCATGATGAGAAGTTGTGATCAAGGCTTTTGTTGAAAAGCATATCCTTGTGGTTGATGATCAAAGCAGAGCTTTAAATAGCTAGCTTTGTGTTTAGCGTTGATTCGCAAGCCTCACACCCCGGTATGGACCAGAAACGGGAGAGGACATTAGGGAGGATATACGTTTCTTTCTAGCTAGGAGTGGTGTTTTGGGTTTTACACACCGGGGCATTTTACTTATGTGGATGATGGATAGTGAAGCGCCTTGGTTATATCGATCGTCCCGGCACCGATGGTTTGGTCGGTTTATGACCAGTTTATGCCCACATAGGGCAGGAAAACGCAGTGTTTAAGCATTTTAATCCACTCCGTGAGGACCGGCCTTGACGGTCCCAGGGCCCATTTGAGTCTGGGCCCTGAGGCTCAGGCTAGAGAGTCTCGAAGCGGTAAGGACGATCCCTTGCCTTGGTTCATGAAGGAAATCCAATTTCCAAATACGACATTGTGCGGTTTTGATTGTATACCTATATATAGCGACATAGTGGTATGGGGCATTTATGTCGTCTATGATTGATACTTATGATTAGAATTGTTTTTGAAACTTATAATTACTAGTAATAATATCAAATGCTTTTATTTTATTCGTATCAAGCATATTTGGCCATTATAAGTTAAAACTCTATCCTCCAGTTTGCGTTGCATTGTATGATGGGAACTATATAATGGCTTCATTTTTAAAAAAAGCATTGCGATGTTTAAATGATTTACTTGTTTTAAGCACTGGCAATCCAATGGAGTAAACCCGTTCCACGTTAGCGGCGTAGTCCTCTGATTGGCCTTATCATAAAGTAAGTTTAGTAGATTTCTCATACCAGTCCCATGACTGACTCGTAGTTTGTTTCACTTGCAAACTCGGGTGCCCTATTTTCTACATGGGCAGCCTTCTATTCAGGTTTTTGCAGGCTCTTTCTGGATAGCTATGGAGCTGAAGATGGATTCTATCACTTCTTTCTTTTTATGTTGTTCATCTCCTGTTGTACATATTATGTTTTGATTCCGCTGTAGACATTTTATGTAAAGCTAAAAATGTACTTTGTACTAAGTATGATCCAGTTGTACTATGTAACTCTGATGATTATTATTTCCAGTGTAATTTGATGTGCATTATCTGGTGTATTTATATATTTCATTTCTGTTGTTATTTGTTTATGTGTTATATTCCAAAGATTACCCTTGCCACCGTGGAACGGGGGTATTGGGGTCGTCACAATCCGACCATCGGATTCTCCTAAAACCGGAACCGTTGGGTTCGTATTGAAAAGAACTTTCCAACAAATATAAGAGACTTGAAATCTAATGGTTGGATTTGAAATTATGTCCAAATCAAATTTGGGAAAGGTCGCTATGGATGCAGTTCCGTGGCCGTTATTGGAAACCGACTGTACGGGCCTTGATAAAATTATTAAAAATATCAAAAATTTGTGTAAAATCATAATAAATTATTTGGAAAGAATTTGGATGAAAATTTACATGGTTGTAAAGATAAAAATATATCTTTATTAAAATGAACTAGTTATTAACTAGTATAATAATCTAGTGGTTTTTAAATTAATAAATTGGATTTGAAATGGTTATAAAATAACCAGAATTTTCCAATGAATTAAATGGAATGGAAATAATCTTCGGAATATTTCAGTATTGGATTCCGTGGTTATACGGATATTATTATGGGAATTTGGAAGATACAGATATCGTTATTCCTAATACGATATCCATTAGTTTCAGAATTGGATATTGAATATAAGCCGATAAATTGCTGTCAAAAAGAATATAAGCCGATAAAATTTATAATCAGAGTCTTGTATTTAATATTAAATTGGATTTTGGGTTTGTTGTGAATGGTGTCTTCATTAACACTATTCTTAAACCCAGTTGAGAAAAGAATAAATCTTTTAATTAAGATTTAGTGAACTTTACCAATTAATTAACATTTAATTGGAATTGAAATGAAAGTTGATTGTGGGTTTATCATGAACTATGTTTGTAACGACATTCGTTCTTTAACCCGATTAATAGTGAAATGTGATCTGGAATTTATTAATCTTTTATTAAGATTTAATGGAAATTTTCCAAAGTAAAGTGTTCCAATTTAATAAAATAAATTGGAATGGAATTCGATTTGGTAATAATTGAAGTGAGCTTCTGTGGAGGAAGACTGTTACTATATATGGAATTTAAAAGGCTTTGCCGTTATTTCATTTATATTATTGGTTGGATACGGAAATTTATCGATTATATATATTGATCTATTTTCCGTGAAGATTCCATAATTAATGGAATGTGATTTTGGTTTTATCGTGAACTTTGTTTTAAGTGACATTGGTTCTTTAACCCATTTAAAGACAGGATTACATGTCTAACATTGTATTTCGAACTGTATTGTTGATCTCTGCTAAATATATATCTGTTTGGTGGCCGAGAATTTATTCTCTTGCTTAACACCCTTCTTTGAGACATACGAGCTTAGAGGTTATATATTAGCAGAAATCAATGGTACGATATAGACTGTCGATGCGACATGTTTGATTTCCCAAAGTTAAATAATCATTAATAATGATTTTTGGGAAGATTAAAACTAAGTGGAGTTTTAATGAATCTTTAATTAGATTGAAATGTGAATGTGATAATTTAAATTATCAAATTTAGGAAATGATCGAGAATGGAGTATCACTAGTTTTGCTCCAAGCCATAGTTAAGTCTTTAATTAGATTTGAATAGGAAATTGTAATTAATTTTTACCGATACCAGAGTGGTGTTAGATATGGAGTATCACCATTTTTGCTCCATGGGATGAATGTTGGGATTGGGATAATAAAAGAAATGATTACTTGGGTATGGCTTGCTAATTCCAACTAGTTGATAAACCTTAATTTGGTTTAGCATTGAAAAGATAATAATCTTTTGAAATGACATCCAAAGAAATATTAAAGAATAAATTTAAAATAATTTATCTTTGATAAAATTAATGGGAGCCTTTCCCTAATGATGTGAATATTTGAATAAAATAATATTCTAAATTGGAATGAGGCATATGATGTGTTTTCATAGCACTTGTTTATAAGATACGCGAGTTATTCGGAAAGACCGGGTTTAACTCATTCTGAATAATTAATACGACGATAAGTCGACGATGAAGAAGGTGGTTGAAGACCGGAGTTCTTCACATCGTTTGGATGATTACTGATGTCTTGATTGGGCTGTGCACCCAAGACTAGGTAATAAGTGGTGATCGTCCAGACGTACTTGGAGATCGATCGGATATACGAGGACCTCTCTCCTTTATTGGACATATAGGACGAGGAATAAGGTGCCTTCGGTTTCGTTCAGACCCAGAACGAACTAGTAAATGGACGTGTGTCTAACATTGGATTTCATTCAGTGTTGATTGATCTCAATTAAATATATATCTGTTTGGTGGCGGAGAATTTATTCTCTTGCTTAACACCCTTCTCTAAGACGTACGAGCTTAGAGGTTATATACCGATAGACATCAGTCGCATGGCGTGAATTCTCAGTGTGGTATACTGAGATGCAAATGATCATGGCTTTTGTTGAAAAGCAGAGTCTTGTGGTTGATGATCAAAGCACGGTTTTAAATAGCATAGCTTTGTGTAGCGTTAATTCGCGAGCTTTACTCCCCGGTATGAACTAGAAATGGGATGAAGGATCCAGGTAGAACATGCGTTTCTTTCTATCTAGAAGTGGTGTCATGGTATGGAACCCAGACATTTTTACTTATATGGATGATGGATAGCGAGGTACCTCAGATATATCGGTCACTACAGGGCCGATGGATGATATTGTCGACATACTGACTAGACTTACACCCCATCGGGCGGGGAAACACATTGTTCATTAATTATAATCCACTAACGTAAGTGTAGACCGGCCCTGTGGCTCCAGGTGCAGTTGCGGCTGAATCCTAAGGCTCAGGCTAGAGAGTCTTGAATTCGATAAGGATGATCCCTTGCCTTGATTCATGATGGAAATCCAATTTCCAGTACGACATCGTCCGGTTTTAATTGTAGAACTAGTATGGCGACATGATATAAGGTACCCATGCCGTCTACGATTGATACATTTATATTTGAAGTTGTTTTTAACACTATGCACTTATAATAGTATCAAATGATTTGTTTTAAAACGTACCAAGCATGTTTGGCTATTATAAGGGAAAAATCTATTCTCCGGCTTGCGTTGCATTGTGTGATGGGACATGAGTCTTATAGTAGCTTCATTTTTCAAAAAAGCATTGCATTGTTTATAAACTGTTTATGCACTGGTATTCTTGGGAGAAAACCCGCTCCATGTTATACTGCGTGGTTCCTTGATTTACTTTATTTTTAAAGTAAAGTTTTAAATAACCGTTTTGTTCTCACACCATTCCTATGACTGACCTGGAGTTTATTGTTTTAACCTAAACTCTAGGTGCCCATATTTTCCACATGGGCAGCTAGCAGTTTTGGTTTTGCAGATATTATTTTACCAGGATCCTGGATTACAGCTGGAGCTATATTCGGAAAGCTTTGTATACATGTATCTCTTTCAGTTGTGTTATGTATTATTTTTCCACTGCTAATGTAATGTAGTTTAATATCTAAGATTTTTCTGATGTATATTATTTATTCATACTCTGTTATATTCTTGTACTCTGATGTAATTGTTGTAACAGCAATTAAATGTTCTATTGTTTATGTCCTGATTTGTCATGTTCTCAACTCAATCCGGGCTTTACCATACCGGGGAAGTTTGGGTCGTTTCATTACTAAATCTTGAAGAGTTTAAAGTTTGAAGAAAGATTACCAATAGAGTTCAGTTAGGTAGATTTGGCTCATGGAAGACTCATGCTGCGTTCACATTGGCTCATTTGCAAGGCCTCTCACTCTACAGCTGCGTTCACACTGGCTTATGTGTTATTTGAGCTAAATCTTTAGTCCTACATTGTGTAATTAGCCAATTATTCTTTGTCATATCAGTTATATATACACTTGTATCTAGTTCATTTGGATTCATTCAACATTGGGCTTTGTTCTGTAACTTTCTTCTATCGGAATAAAATTAGTCTTCTCCTTTTTCTCTTTAGTTTTTTATTTACATGTTATTTTCTTTTTTGCAATTAGATTAGATTGTCCTTTATTTTGTTTTTATTTTCTTTTTCTCTTTTTTTTTTGTTCTATGTTACAATTTACTTTTGTTGTTAGAATAATAAACATGAGAGGCTAATCCCATTCAACTTAGAAGCAATGAAGCCTCTTGATTATATAGTTGCAACATAATTTATCTTTTCATTCTCTTTTTTTGTGCTTCATGTCATGTTGATGTCATGGTGATCAATTGGAGGTTAAAATCAAGAATTTGATGGTCTACATTTCTAATTAATAGTTCATAGGCCATGCTTGAAGTATATTTCAATTTCAACTTGTTCATTTTTCATTAGAACTAGTAAGGTGATTTAGTGGGTATGATATAGTTTGATAGTTTACGTTGTGCTAGTTAATAGTATGAATAAGCTATACTTACAATAATCATATCAACTAAATTCTCAAGTGACCCAAAAAAAAGAGATCGTAATTTCATAACTTGTTGTACTACATGATCTAGAAAGTGGATTTATTCCTAAGTTGCCATTTATCTCACAGTTTTTATTAATTTTAGTTTACTAGTTTAATTGTAGTTAAATCATCACTCGAATTTGGTTTAATGTGATTGAATATAATTAAAATTGTGTCTTTCTCCGTGGATCGACTTGTACTCGCTAACGTAATACAAGTGTACGCCATGCGCTTGTTGTTTATTACACTTCGTGGTAGGTTTCTAATCGATAGAATATTCGTCGTCGAACAGAAATGTTGTTGTTCAACCACCTTCTGCCGCATATTTTAAAGTCAAGATTCAATGCCTTTTCATAAAATCGCTTGTATCAAATGTTATGGAGTTCTTATTCATGCTCAAAACGATTGAAGTTGATGTCGTTTGATGCCCGCAAGATATTTTTCCATGACATTTGCATGTCCATTCACTTGCGTTCACATTGGTCTAGTTGTTATTTGGGCAAAGCCTTTTGTCCCACATCTTGTAATTGGCCACTTAGTCTTGGTTATGACAACTTTAAATACATTGTATCTCTTTCATTTAGAATACATTGGGTTTTATTCTGCAACTCCTCTCTTGGGATAAAACTATTCTTCTCATTTTCTCTTTACTTTTTGTGTTGTTTTATTTTATTTATGTTTGTTCTTTTCTTCTTCGCGTTTTATTATTTAGCTATGTCTAGCTAATGCCCTTTAATTAGGGGGTGATAACGCTAATAGATTAGATTCAAGATGAATCACATAGCCAAATAGATTAGGACTTTATGTATATAGATCTAGATCTGAACCAAGAGTTAGATCTGAACCTTCATACTTTGAGTCGTTTAAGAGTTATGCTCCTTCACAGGGTATATTCGAGTTCGATCTCTTATCAGATATAGATCTAATTTTTAGGGTTTTAGAAATAAAGTAGTGAATCTGTCCAGATAGCCTATGGTTGTTTAAGAGCTTAGCTTCTGCATAGGCTATGCTTGTCGTTATTCACATGTATGTTACTAAAAACCTAATTATCGTTGATTCATGTTTGTGACAGAAACATGAATGAGATCTATATTAATATTTTAGGCTATTGATGATTATTATTCTAGTTTATGTCATTACTCCCTAATCGCCTTCATTTATTATAAAAAATCTTTGTTTTCTATTATTTACGAACAATCAAAATTTCAAAATAACTTGATTGGATTTATTAGTAAAATAATTTTGGTCCCAGAGTTCGACACACTTTATAACAACCCCTTGTTGTTTAGGAAAGTAGAACGAATTAAATAATTGTTTGTAGTTGTTAATTTGTTCGCAAACAAATTTTGGCGCCGTTGCCGGGGATCAAAATAAATTTTATTAGCAAATCCTTAGGGTTTTACTTTATTTTCTTATTTTTTTCCATTTAAAAAAAACAAACAAAAAAATTATTTTATTTCTTACTTTTGTTTCCTTTCATAGTTAAAAGAAAATTCTTTTTTGGTGATTTGGTATTATTTATTGGTACTACAATCTCAAAATAAGAGAAAAAATTATATCAATTTATTATCATTTATTTTCTCAAATTTCTTTCCCTTTTTCAATTTCTTTTCCAGTTTATTTCCACAATCTCTCTTTCCTTTTGTCTACAATTTATTTCCAAGAAAAAAATCTTGCCAAATTCTCCCGATTCTATTTCCCTTTTCTCAACTATTTTTTTCATTTCTTTATTCCCTTACATTCAATACATTTAATTTCTTTCCATTTTTACAAATTTCCAAAAAAATGCAAATTTCCTTTTTCTATATTCTTCCTCTTATCTCACTTCTTCCATTAAAAATCGATCCCTGCAAACACCAAATCCTCCCCTTCCATCACGTTTACTCTTTTCACCCATTTTAACTTGCCAAAAACCACTCTCAAAACATAGCACTACAACCACACCGAACAACTTCCCCTCTTCTGCTCCTCTCAGTCACATTTCACCCTTTACCATCTTACCCTAAAGCTTTGGCTCCGGAAACCCCCGCTAGCTAATCACGCACGCAAATTGCTTCACCTCGCAACAGACCTGTCACCAAGTTTAAGCCTTATCACTACAAACAATCCTCTCATCCACAGGTGCCCATCTGTACCACGACATCATCCAACAAAATCCCACTGCCTTCATTCATCCTTCCTCAAACAAGAACCAACTTCGCCATCCCTTACACCACTCATCACTGGTCAAAACTGGACATTCACTTCATCCGTTTGCCACAATACTACTGCACATCACCATTCATCTCTTTTAGTTTAACATCTTCCAACCCCTACCATCCGCATATCACAGTCTATTACAAATTACATCTCAGCCTGTCTCAACATACAACAATCACACAGCCAGTTACCCAACAACGATCATTCACGAAGTCAGACCATTTCCATCTCCTTTACCACCTACCATCAACTCCAATATTCATACACCATCAACCCACAAATCTGCAAGAAAATCGGTTACAAACTCCATCATCCACCCTCTGACCAGACTCACAAGGTCACTCACACGCCACTGCCAATACTGCTTTCATCCCCCTCAATTCATACACAAGCTCCAACATCTAGTTCTAACAGAAGCTACAACCTGCTCAATACTTCATCAACAAATCACAGTGGTCAGTCAACTACCATTATAACTAGTTCATCACCAGCAATTGAATTCGAGCCTCATGAACCTGAAACCACTATCATAAATAACTTCAACATACCTCACGCAAGACCCAGAAAACCCAAATTCATTCACCTTTTTCCCTTCTACCATGTTGCAAATTACCTTCTACCACATCAACCTTTAACCCATATCATCGTTCATAACCCTTGCTTTAACTTGAAAACCTAGTGAACACAAATTAAAAAAACTGATTCAAAACCAATTCGTAGCAACCTCATGTCGATATCGAACTTGGACAGATTTTAAAAAAAAAAGTAAGAAGTCGATAGGGTATTGCGAATTGTTTGAGCTTGAATCTAAAAATGCATTTCAATTTTTAAAAAAGGGAATTAGGAAGTCGGTTCTCTTTTGGTTTTGGGTCGTGCTGATATAGGCCGAGATTTAGTTTTATTCATTTTTGGTTTCTTGGCCTTTGAGTTTGTATTTTTGAGATTAACTTTTCTTGCTAATTTTTCATTCTCTCTTTTAAAAAAAAGAAATCATCAAGTTCATTTCCTTTACTTTTAGTTTTTATTTCCTTTTGTTTTTCACTCATTTTGTTCTTAGTTTCATTTTGTTATTATTTTGATTTTCTCTCAAAAAAAAGAAAGAAAAAAAGGTCAAAGTGAACAGAGTTCAATCAATCAACAAACAGGGATATCTAAGGTCAAGAAAATTTGAATTGTTCGAGCGGTTGCACACCAAGTGGGGTGTGAACGCGCTAGCGCTACTCAGTTGCATTGGACGGACTGCCAATCTAAGTGAGAATTTTCTAAACTCTACAAGGTCTGCTGCTGATTGAAAAATATATATATATAAATAAATTTGCTTGTAAAGATTTCGTGCAGGTGTCGCGGCTTGCTTGTAAAAAAATTATTTCTACAATTTATTATTCTGTGACTGTTTTGTGATTGATTAAAATATCCTAGAAAATTGCATTCATCTTAGTTTTGTTTTTATTTTCTAAGGACATTATTATATTTTGAAAAATTGGTTTATTTCCAACAAATTATTTCTCGGTGTCTAAACTACGGCAGATTAATAACCGTTTATAAATATTATAGTGATTCGTAAATATTATATCGGTTGTTCCTCTGAAGGTACTTAAACCTTTGGCTGCATTGCTAGGATGATTCCTGCTGCACCGATAACTCCTGACTATTAACTGGCTTAGAAATCTTTTGTTGAAATTAATTTGACCGTCATTATATAATTAAAAAATTTTTGTAAATAGTTAGTTTGCATTCGTATAGTTGCATTAGATTCATGCATACATAAAAAAACAAAAAAAAAATCATAAAAAAAATTCTCTTTTGTGAATATTTCCTTTTCTCTTAAAAAAATTTTCAAAAAAAAACTTTCTTGAAAATGTCCCAAATTCCTTATTCCTATGAACTTTATGATAGTTGTGAAAATCAATATAATCCATATAATTTTACACCAAATTCATATCGATAATTTAATTACAACTATTGTATAAACAATTTGGATTTTACACCATCAAATTTTCAAAATAATTTGGATTTTGCACCATAAAACTTTCAAACTAACGGTCAACCCTCAACTTTGAAAACAAATACTGGATCTTTACCTGAAATGAGCACACAACAAAATCAAAAAATAAATGAATGGTGTAATTCATACTTGTGCAACAATTCGAGTCAAAGTTTTCAAAATAATCAAAATTCGAATTCACTTCCAAATTCAAATGATTTTGATTATTACTCCAGCCAAATCAATTTCGAGCTCCAAAATGAATTTCAAATTCAAAATGGAAATGTGAGTAACTTTTCAAATGATTTTGGCAATGGATATAATTTCAATAATGGTGCGATTAATGATTTTTGTTCTCAACAATTTCAAACTGAAAATTCTCATGTAAATAATTATAAATTTGATTTTGTTGAGCAAATGAACGAAATTTTAGATAACCACGAAGATTTGGTATTTGAAACATACTTGAAACTATGTGACCAACAAAATCAAATTTCAACATGTGATGAGTCAAATGATAATCCACCTTTTACCACAATCGACGATCTTCAACTAGCAACTTTTGAAATTGATGAAAACCTTAATGAAGTTATTGAAAAGTTTGTAATTAATTTGAATTTAAATTCTCGTGAAATCGAAGACGTCAATCTTCAATTTGATCTTCCTCTCTTAGATTTTGAAAATTTTGAAAATTTAGCAACTTTAGATTGTCAACCTGACAAAAATGATGAAGTTGTTAACAACTCTTTAAGTGAGGACGACTTTGATGAGCAAAAACTTCTTAAACTGATTGACGATGAAGTTGTTGAGTCTGAAACTGAAAATCAAACATTTGAAAACTTTAAGATTCTTGAGGTTGAAAACAATGAAACTGCTGAATGTGATCTTAAACACAATGACGATTTTTCTAAAACTATTGAAACTCCTTGCGACTTGATCGTTTCAACTGAACCACATTATGACCACTTGTTTTTCAATGATATTTTTCTACAGTATATGAACTTTTTTGGAATAACACGATTTTTGAGAAAACACAATTTCAAAATTTACTGAAAAATCATTTGTTTGGTTTTAACTTTAGGTTTACGAATGAACCTTTAGTCAACAAAATTTCAAATATCAAAGCAAAAATGAACAGTATTTCTCAAAACAAGTGTGAGGGTGAGAATGATGCACACGTCTCTCAATTTATACATTGTCTGAACAAATCAAACTTTGTTTTTGAATCTTTTACTGAACCTCGGCTAAATGACCTCTCTTTGGTTGCTATAGAAATTCAATTCGAATTTAGGACCAATTGTAAGCTCAAAATTTTAAAATTAGCAGCTCAAAATTTCAAAATTAGCAACTCAAAATTTATAAACTAGGTCAGCAATCAAATTCGTTGAACAATCAAAATTAGCAACTCGAACTTTATGAACTAGGTCGGTAATTAAAATTTTACATTACATCAGCAATCAAATTTTATGAACTAGGTCATTCGTTGAACAAGGACTAACTTAATATTCATAAGTAACACATTGGTTCTTTATTGATAAGTTGAACTGTTGGGTGATAGGAATGAACATTAATTATTCATTGATTCATAATGTGTCTTTTTTAAGATGTTATCTTGAGACTGTGCAAACGTTAGTCGTGTTCTGGGGTAAGTGTGTCAACCCTTGTTATACATATTAGAATGTGCAAGTAAAAAATCATAAAAAAATCGAAAAAAAAATTGATTTTGCGCCTACATTTGTTGGATTTTCTGAGTTCGTTTTCATGCATAATATTTTTCCACTCAAGTTTTTAAACTCATAAGTTCTAAATTCCACTTGGCCCAATTAAGGAGAAATGACTAATTGTAGTGTTCTTCTTCAATACCACACATTATTCAGACCTAAGTTTTAGTCGATTTATATCAATGTTTGGACAAGTTTTTCTTATATTGGTGTTCTTAAGAACCTTTTTATTTTCAAAGGTTAAAATACGTCACTTTTTATACCAACATTACACTACCGACTCCATACTTGTTTTAAGGCAGGGTAACCATATACCACATCTTATTTTATATGGGTTATCTATCTTACCAAACTTTGCTTATCTTTCCTTCTAGGTTTATATATAACATCAATCTAGACTTGTGTGTTGAATTAGGTTTATAGAAGTAGAGTAACTAGGGGACAACATTTTCCTTTCATGAAGTGTTGGTTATGATTAGCTTAGTAGAGGAGGAATCAAATGAAATAATATACTGTATCGTTCCATTCCATCTCCACTCATCAATCATCATGCAAAAAAAGGCAATAAAGAGAAAAGCTCTGAGAATAAAATAGTCCTTCATTTTTTTGACTATAAAGCATTCAGTTCCATTTCATCCACATCCATTATACCGTACTTAGAAGCGAGGATTGCAGTAGAGGAAATGAAAGAAAACAAAATTTCCATATGTGCCTTAGTATTACTTTATCTTCTGTAGCTTAAAGTTCAACTAATACACTTTCCCTCTTATCTATAATATTTTTAGAACTTACAGAATTTTCCTTCATCTGTGCATAACTCACATCCAATACATTACGGTTACACTGGTGAAGAATTATTCGAAAAAAACTCTAAGAATAAAATAGCCATTCATCGTTCTTGACTATAAAGCATTCAATTCCATTTTATCCACAACCATCATACCGTACTTAGAAGAGAGAATTGTAGTAGAGGAGATGAAAGGAAACAAAATGTCCATATGTGCCTTAGTATTACTTTATCTTTTGTAGCTTGAAGTTCAACTAATACACTTGCCATCTTATTTATAATATTTTTAGAATGTACAAAATTTTCCTTCATCTATGCATAACTCACATCAAATACATTATAGTTATACCATGCAGAATTATTCAAAAAAAAAGAATAAATAAATGATTGGGTGCACACTGTCGATGTGTAGAACTTTGGTTGACACCACACCCTTAATCTTCAAGGCAATTACACTGTTATCAAGGAATTATGATTCAGCTTGAAATTTTTTAACCATTTTTGCACCAATAATAGGACGGAAAATTTAGGACTAAATTGCTATTATTGAAGTTAGGTAAAGTCCTTGGAATTTGAAAGACCTTAAATATAATATTTGATTAATCCGCGTACATAAAACGATTTGGATTTTGTGCGTTGTATCTGCTGAAAACCCTCATGAGACAACACTCATCCTGCTAGGGACACCTAGGGGTTTAATGGCTTGTTGGATACGCTAAATGCAATCGTGTTTCCTACGAAAGTGTGACATTTATTCGAGGATAAATAAAAAGACAAGTGTGGGGGCACTTGATATACACGTAAATGTGTAAATTTTATCCACTTATTTATATTATTTTCTCTTTAAAATAATTGATACTTTATATTTGTAGTTGTGTTTTCAGATTATTTAAGATGAATGGATTGATGCACTTAATTGTTGAAAAGCTTAAAGAATTGTTGTAAGAAAAGTGTTGATTTTTAAAGTTGGATTAAAGCATGAAGACATAAAAGAAATGTTGTTGGTCAACCACCTTCTGCTGCATATTTTAAAGTCAAGATTCAATGCCTTTTCATAAAGATCGCTTGTATCAAATGTTATGGATTTCTTATTCATGCTCAAAACGATTGAAGTTGATGACATTGGCATGTCCATTCACTTGCGTTCACATTGGTCTAGTTGTTATTTGGCCAAAGCCTTTTGTCCCACATCTTGTAACTGGCCACTTAATCTTGGTCATGATAGCTATAATTACACTGTATCTCTTTCATTTAGAAATACATTGGGTTTTATTCTGTAACTCCTCTCTTGGTATAAAACTACTCTTCTCCTTTTCTCTTTAGTTTTTGTTTTATTCTTTTTTATTTATGTTTGTTCTTTTCTTCTTCGCATTTTATTATTTAGCTATGTCTAGCTAATCCCCTTTAATTAGGGGGTGATGACGCATATAGATTAGATTCAATATGAATCACATAGCCAAATAGATTAGGACTTTATGTATACAGATATAGATCTGAACCAAAAGTTTGATGTAAACCTTCATACTATGTGTCGTTTAGGAGCTATGCTCCTTCACAGCGTAATTCGAGTTCAATCTAACACTTATCAGATATAGATCTAATTTTTAGGTTTTTAGAAATAAAGTGGTGAATCTGTCCTGATAGCCTATGGTTGTTTAAGAGCTTAGCTCCTGCATAGGCTATGCTTGTCGTTATTCACATGTTTGTTTCTAAAAACCTAATTATCGTTGATTCATGTTTGTGACAGAAACACGAATTAGATCTATATTAATATTTTTGGCTGTTGATGATTATTAATCCAGTTTATGCCATTACTCCCTAATCACTTTCATTTATTATAAAAAAAACTCTTTCAATTTTTGTTACAATCAAAATTTCAGAATATCTTAATTGTATTTATTAGTAAAATAATTTTGTTCCCAGAGTTCGACACCCTTCACAACAACGCTTGTTGTTTAAGAAAGCCGAATGAATTAAATAATTGTTTACAGTTGTTAATTTGTTCGCAAACACCTAGTCATCCCTTGTGTTCGTTGTTGCACACTTGCTTGGTAAACCATGTACACATATGTGTGTGCGCGCACACACACACACACACACACACACAGATATATATATATATATATATATACACACACATACACACATAGACTTGTACATGTGTGTGTGTGTGTGTGTGGCTTTGAATTTCTGGTTTGAGTCAATCTGAACTGCCATGTTATAGCTATCACCTCGTATTGTTCATGGAAACCTGACCTATGCACCATGCATATGTGTCAGGCTTCATCTGAACATAACTTGCTTGATATATTTGTCCCTTTATGACCATATTTCCCCTGCATAAAATATATGTGTATATACACACATATGTATGTGTATTGTGTATGTGCAGAATATATATATATATATATGTGTGTGTGTGTGTGTGTGTGTGTGCGCGCGCGCGCATGTGTGTGTGTGTGAGAGAGAGAGCATTAGAGACACTGTCTGCCTTGGGGTATTTATATTGGATCACTATGAATATCACAAGCTATTTAGACATAGATGGATATATATACACACACATACATATCAGATAAGTCATGAAATATGATGAGAAATACACCAAAATTATGAGGCAAATAAATTTTAAAATAAAATTATAATTGCTAGAATTTAAAATTATTTTATTCTAGTTTATTGTATGTGTTTCTATGATAGGTAAGCAGGTGACTGGACTGATTGTGAACCTGACAGAGGACAAAACTGAGATAGAGTGTGAGTCAGTGCATGTGTCTGTATATGAGAGAGATAGAGTGTGTAACTAAGTTAGTAAATGAAAATGAGTCTGTATGTGTAAACTGAGTGACTGGGAGTTGTAGTGAGGAACATATGTAACAAAAGAAATTGAGTGTATTGTATTACAGTGAGATGTACGAATAGTGGAGTTATAAGTTTGTATTATTCAAGTGTTGAAATAAAATATTTATATTTCAATAAAATACTGTTTGATTATTTAAATTCTTGTGCAGTAGTATTTCGTTTAAATATAAATATTTAATTATGTCTGTGATGAAGTAGAATAGTACAATTGTAAACACATTTATAATAATATATACATATATGTATGTATGTATGTATGTATGTATGTATGTTTGTTTGTTATCATCAAACAAAAATCATACAATTGTTAAATACAACAATCTCCTCCTTTTGACGATGACAAACATATAATAAGATTTTGGATACAATAAATGCGTTTGACAATGAACTATGGAACTCCCTTATAATAGAACTCCCCCTAAATATGTGCATATGAGTGAAGTAAAACAATAATTGAAACTTCAATATTGAATTATTCAAGGAATATTCACTCATCGATCAAAATTTTAACCATTCTCCCCCTTTTGTTATCATCAAAAGGATACAGAAATTAAAGTAGTGATGAAAAATTGACAGAAATATAGAATCAGCTCAAGAGAGAGATTATTCGTCATAAATCTCATTAAATCAAATAAAAATCATAACATTCTAAGAACTAGAAGCAAATTTCACAATGTAGAATGATGTATTTACGATGAATTTTATAAAAATGGAGAGAGTTTTAAAACGATGAATCTAATTATTTTTGAATAGATTTAAAAAAATAAGCACAAAACAGTGATGGATTTGGACTACGATTATAAATTCAAATTAAGTGACAAAATCAATTAATCTCAAATCCCAATGACTATAAATCAACAAACCATAAGATATCTTAAAATATTAACACATTTCACAAATTAGAAAATGGATTGATAGGCTAGTTTTTACACACCAAGTAAGATTTTAGACATATATATATATATATATATAATTATTCATTTTCGTTTCTTTTTTATTTAAGAGTACACTAACCACGCACAACCAGATCCTGAATTTTTAAATGAGATCAGTCGCAACTTAAATTATAAGTAATCTCTAACCATATATGACTAGATCTTGGATTTTTAAATGAGGTTAGAGAAATACTTATTATACAAAATTTCCTTAATATATAAAACCAAAATGAATGATAGAAATGTGGTTGGTACAAAGATGGTTGTAAAATAAATTTCTAAATTAATCGTATTATGAACTATGCTCGACTATACTGGGATTTTTGAAGAAAAAAATCAATTGTCTCTTTTTCTGAAAAATAATGTAGTCACATTTCCATCACAAATTTTGAAACTCTATATTATTTTTTGATTTAAACATAAACTCTCCATATTAATATAAAATCATGATGGATGACAGGAGGATGATAGGAAAAGAAGGTGTTTGTGAAATAAGCGCCAATTCAAATATATTATAAAAACTATTCAATCATCATGAAAATTAAAATAAAATTTCCTCTTGTTCTGCAGTATATTACAGTCACAACTCATCGCAATTTTAACAATCTGATAATAGTTTTGATGAGTTCCAAATATAGTTCAAATAGTTTGACGATTTCAATTTATGAATGAATAATCAAAATTGAATTTAAAATTGAAGATATAAATTATAAGAGGGACTCAGAAAGATCTATACAACATGAGAATCAGTTTAAACAAAACAATCAAATGAATAAGACATCTGAACCAGATACCACTTGGAGATCCTAATTATCCATAGTGACATATGAAAACAAAGCACTGAATTTACAGCACATAACTCGAGCAGCAATAAACATTTTATACCAAGTCAAATAGTCAAACCATTTACAACTCAATTCCTTTTTATCAGAGCAAGTAGTATATCAATTTCAAAACAAGATTCTCAAGAGCAATTTTCAGAATATTTACATCAAGTCTAAGAGATGATTCATGGTCCAAGATTAAAATCAGTTCTTTTGAAATCACTTGATGAGATGTGTAAATTTCAAGATTCAATGAATCGATCACACAAGATTATAAATTCCAAATCGAAGAAGTGTGTGAGATTGAAGATATCAACAATTTCAAATGATTTAAAAAATATCAAATAACCAAGCCAAATGATCGAGAAAAAATGAGTTTCAAGATGGAACACAATGATCGATGCCAAATTAAACTTTCAATTCAAAAATGGTAGGCCCATCCAGAAACCAATGAAATTATCAAAACTGAAAATTAGTAATGTGCTGTAATGAGTAAATTTTTTCAAGTCTTTCTAAAATGAATTAGAAGAAACACAAAACTGCAGAGACGTGTGAAATTTCATTTGTTTTTCAGATCATCAAAAATTTAGAATTTAAATTAACAGTGTTCAAGATATGATAAGAATGCTTTAGCACTATTAGGAATTCAAAAAAAAAAAGAACTTCAAAAGAATTGTAAAATATTTACAGTATTAAATTTAAGATCTGGAAATCATCAAAACATGAGAGTTTTGTACAAATAAAGCAAATTTCTAGAAAAACAAGAATTTTGCAGTTTGAAGTTAAGAAGCTCGGAATGAAAAAGATATTGTTGCAGTATCAAAGCAATTCAGTATTAATAGAAGAAAAAAATTAAAAGCAGGAACAAAGAGGAAGAATTAAAACAGAGCACAAAAAATATAAACAATAAATGTGAGTCAAGAGATCATAACTGGTTTATAATAGACATTATGGATCTCCAAAACTCAAATAGCCTGGCTAAGGAACTCCGAATGATTCAGAAATATGGAATAGCATGAAGTCAATCTCTCTTTCGCAAAGTGGTTCCTCAGCCATCATTTGTTACCTAAGCATTTTAGAGGATCGAGTGGTCTAACAAAATTTGTAAAACCACTCACATTTTCGTTCACACGTTTTGGTAACCAAACTTGTTTGTACAGCAATCCATTTGAATTTACTTTTGTACCATTAGGAACCCAAACCAGTTTGAATTTAGTCAAGAACATTTTATTTCCCTTTGGGATCCAAGTTTGTTTAAATGAATTGTTACAAAACAAGTTTTCATCTCTTTTAATAAATCCTTTGAAATGATTAGAGTTCGATCTTTTGTCAAGCAATTTGATGGATTTTTAAAAATATTTGAATCCAATTTTTCAGAATCATCATTTTTTTTCAAAACTGAGACCATTTTTATTTCCATAAGAAAAATGATTTTTTAGCAGCATATTCTGAGATTTTCCTCCGGTTGAAAGACGTTTCAAACTCAACTCAAGACCATTGATTTTGGATTTCAAAAGATTATTCTCGTTGATTAGCTTAGAGGAGCGATCGACCAAAATTTCACTTTTCTCAGAATCCTTTTGTTTCAAGATTGAATTTTCATTTTCAAGAAGTTTAATTTTAGCTTTGGATTCAGAGATCTCAGATTCAAAATATTTTTGTTTACAAAACTCAAGTCTTTCAAAATTCTTGATTTTTTGATCTCGTTTTCAAGCTCTTCCATTCAACTCATTTTGTTTTCCAGCAAAATCATACTCGAAAATTTTTGTAGTCTTAAAATTTTCAAATTCCTTTTGCAAAAATGTGTTTGTACTTTCAAGCTCAATCTTTTTTTTTAAATCAAAATTTCATTTTCAAGCTTTTGAATATTTTCATTTAGATGAGCAAGATTATTTTTCAAATTCAAACAATTTCTGCAATTAGAGTTTGAAGACTTCTTGATGTTTTTAAGTTTTAATTCTAAAAGATTATTTTTGCTGATCAATTCAAGTTTCTTGGATTTCATAGTTTTTTTTAAGAACTGAGACTCTTAACAAATTTTGTTAAATCATTACAAAGATTAATTAAATCTTCCTATGAAAAGTTTCCATCATCTAAATCATTGTCTGTTGAGTCTTTATTCGTAGCTTCAGTTAAGCAAACATCTGAAATTGAGTTGACATTCTAGGGTTTTGAGCAATTATTGTTATGTCCATACAACTTGTCAAGAGTTTTTCAAATATCTCGTGCAGATAAGCAATGAGAAATAAGGTTAAACTGATCAATACTGATGTAAGAACAAATAATATGCATTGCAATGTCATTCTTATCTACATTATCACCTCCAATTATAATAATATCCTAATATTTAATACGAACAGATTTTAAATAGAATTCCATTTTGGATTTCCAATTTAAAAATCCATTCCATTAAAAATACTTTAATTATTACTGAACCGACTCTCACTGGACTGACAACAAAGGGGAAAATGACTCTAGAGTTAATAAAATACCTACTTTGATACCGCTTGTTGGATCTAGATTAACCCTAGAGGTGGTGGAATAGGGTTTATTGGAGTTTTACGAGAAATTAAAAAATTCACAACACATATTACAGTAGAGAAAATAAATACATAAAGTAAATAACACATATTTTACCCAGCTTCGGCAAACCCTGCCTACAATTGCATTCCCCAAGGCTTCTACTAGGTATTAAAACAATCGCTACGCCTACAAATTATCTGTAAACCTATGACACTCGCTCCCAATTGTTTTAATCTGTTGATTCACGATATTTTTGATTCATTACAGCATGAAAATGAAGATCAGATTGAAGTGCTAAATTCATAGATATATAATATGGTTTTTATAAGTTTTGGCCTTTATATGAATATAACGAGATAGAGGGAGATCATATATATGTAAACAAATTTAAATTATATGAATATAGGAATTAATGGCGAACATAGGAAACCGTAACTTTGAAGACGACTCTAGATCCAATGACTTCGATGGAGAATATGCAGACACAGGATGGAAAGAAGTCAGATCTAGAAAGAAATCAAACTCTAATGTGACAGATAATGGCTCTGGATCATCACATGCAAGGAGAAAGACAGCCCAATCAAATAATTATTCTCGCATGGTGAAACTGGAAAAAAGTGATAGGAATAATTTTAGATCGAATAACTTTCGAACATATAGGAATGAATTCTCAGACAAAGCAAGCCCAATTTTCAAATCTGGTATTTGTACATGGACAAACGCAGTGGCGGGTAACACCACAATTATTGGGGGTATTGAACGATATGATCTTGCATCTGACGAAGAAGGTAAGTATGTAGAACTAGATGATCAGGTTTTTGATTCAGCGAAAGAGATGTGGAAGAACTTTATATACATTTATCTATTTGGCAGGAGACCATTCTATGTTCAACTGAATGCTTTTATAAAACCTGAGTGGAAACCAGTACGTTGATGGGATGTTTTTGCTAGAGAAAACGGATTTTAATTAATTTTTTGAACGAGAAGATGATCACTTGCGAGTGCTTAACGGGGGTCCATGGGTCATGGATAGTAAGTTAATTTTCATTAAAATATGGGAACCTAATCTTCGATTAGAACGGGACATGCTTGAATCACACCCGGTTTGGGTTAAACTCAAAAATTTAGACTTAACTCTGTGGAACGCAAGAGGTATTAGCAAACTTGCCAGTATGATTGGCACTCCTCTTAAAATGGATGATTACACAAGAAATGTTCAAAGGTTAAATTATGCACGTGTTCTGGTGGATATAAAAGCAGACAGTGAGATTATACATAGTATTCGAGCAAAAGACAGCAGGGGTAAAATATATTTACAAGAAGTTGAATACGAAGCCTTACCCCTTACCTGCAAAACATGCAAATGCTTTAGCCACACTGAATCATAATGCACTATAGTGGTTAAGCCCATTAAACAGATATGGGTGGCCAAAGCTAAAGATCACAACAATGATATAACTACAGAGCAAAATGCTGGACCCAGCTTCATTGTTGTTGATCCCCACAGGTAGACTACTACATGTACATCTGATACAGCTACTACATCAACTAATACTCCAGATGAGGAAACTAATGAAGATGATCTGGTGGGTCTGAGGATGAGTGCTGCTCCAAATGATGTACACTAGAAGGCCCAGGAGGCAGAAAGGGCTCAAGAAATGGTGTCAGCTCGTCAGACTGACGTTGATTTGGAGTCGGTACCTGAAACAATAGAAGAGTTAAGTAATATAGAAGTTGACATTTCTAGTTCAGATAATGATAGCATTCACAAAGAAGACAGGGATATAGGGGTATACTCTAAATTGAATCAAGACTACAACAAACAGTTTTCTGAAGAGGATGCTAACAAAAACAAAACTAAAGCATCTAAGGCAAGGGATATTTCTCCTCATCAGCTGAGGAAGAGAAATACCAAGCCTAGATGTCAATAATTTCATGGAACGTTAGAGGTCTGAATAACGACACCCGCATTTTAGACCTTTATAACCTTCGAAGGAAATTTCTTCCTTCAATCATGGGTGTATTAGAGAACAAGCTGAATAAGAACAATATCAGTTTCCTATCGAATAGCGTGGGCTCAGATTGGGACTTGGTGCACAACGACAGTAATGATGTCAAAGGTAGAATAATGATGTTATGGAACAAATGCACATGGAGTATCCAGGTAACTAATGTGGACGCGCAACAAATTACTGTCTATGCAAATAGCTTGGGGAGCTCAAACTACAAATTACCATGGTATATGCACACAACCTAGCTGAGCAACGAGTTAATTTGTGGAACACTCTTAAAGATATAGCAGATAATACTAATCTACCTTGGGTAGTAATGGGAGACTTTAATGCATATCTCAAAGCAGACGATAAACAAGGAGGACTTACTCTGTGTACCTCATAGCTAGTTGAATTCAACAATTGTGTTCTTACAACCGGGCTACTGGAGCCAACACATGGAGGCCTGCATTATACATGGTCAGGTGGTCAGAACAGGAAAATTTTATGTAGACTGGATCGAGTTCTAATCAATGCTCAATGTGTGTCCAGATTCTCGGACATGAAAGTGAATGTTCTTCCCCCTTCAACAAGTGATCACAGTCCCATACATATATCATTAATTGATAGAAATGACAATGCTAAGGGTAAACCTTTTAGGTATGCTAATCACTGACAACACTTAGAAGGATATTACACGATCATTTGTCTTTCTGAGTTGGTACTAATCAATGACTGCTATATGTACAATTTGTTGTAATTCCTTAAAAGAACAAAATCCAAGATCAAAGAATGGAATAAAAAAGACCAAAAGGCAATAACAATATTGAAAGACTGTAAAAACTATGTGCGGTAACTCTCAAAAACATAGAAGACGGAGACAATTCAGATCAAGCATGGAAAGCATATGCAGACTATCAAAATGAGCTCAAACATGCATTGCGAGTTAAAGCTATTGAATTAAAACAAAAAGGCAAAGAAAAATGGATCACTGATGGAGATACTTGTTCTTATTTTTTTTTTATAAAAAAATGTCTATATGTCGTAATACTAACTACAATTTTCAAATTCTTGGTCAAGACGGACAACCAACGACCAACTCTGAAGTCCTTGAAAAGGAGGCTATCAATTATTTTAATGATTTAAACAATGGAGAAGCAAATAACATAAGCTTACCAAATGTCATTCCCAGGCGCATAATCAATGCCAGAGGGAGGAGGATATTGCTCTCTGATGTTTCCAGCGATGAGGTCTCCGCTGCCTTGAAGTCCATATATCGGGATTCCTCCCCCGGACCCGACGGGTTCGGCTCCGGCTTCTACACTCTCCATTGGGGGATCTGCAGCAGTACGTTGTGTCAGCAATACAAGAAACGTTTAGATCGGGTAAAATCATTAAAGAAATAAATCATACTTTCCTGTGTCTCTTACCAAAAAAAGACAAACCTTCAGGTATTGCGGATTACAGACCAATCGCTTGTTGCAATGTTATTTATATGATTCTGAGTAAAGTAATATGCAATAGAAGGAAAAAGGTTCTACCAGACTTGATCGCCGAGTGTCAAAGTGCATTCATTAAAGGTGGGAACATTTCCGAAAACTCGCTTCTAGCTCATGAACTGATTAGAAACTTTAACAAGAAAGGTGCAGACAAAGTTTGCTTAAAAGTCGACCTTCAGAAAGCGTATGAAAAAATTAGCAGAACTTTCATCATACACATGCTTAAATGCATGAAATTCCCAGATAAATTTTTTGATCTTATAGACGAGTATATTACCACACCTACCTTTTCCATTCTAATCAATAGAGTACCGAAAGGTTTCATTACTAGTAATCGGGGAATCAGGCAAGGGGACTGTAGCACCCCGTATTTTCTGTGAACATAAAGTAAAAAAACAAAGTATACTTAATTTTTAAGAGAAGAATTAAGGGAAACGAGTTACGCCATTGCGTTCGTCTCGAAATTCAGCTTGAGATAGAGTCCGAGTTTGCGTAAATCGGACTCCGTATGGAGAAGTTGTAGCACTTAGAAGTTTCAGGAATTTAAAATAAAAACCAACTCGAATTCAAATTCAAAGTTTCAAAATTCAAATCACGCACCCGGGCTGGGCGGGAAAATTCCTGCCCAGGACCCAGGACGACCAAGGGGTCGACCTGGGGGTCGACCTCCCCCCTTTTCCAGATCCGTGGACAGATTCGTTTTTCTGCATTTAGACGCCCATTCTGACCAGATTCGTTGCTCCTAAGCTATTTAAACACCCCCAAACCTCACTTTCTCTCCACACAATTTCATTATGCCTATACTCTGTCCTAATTCATATTAAAATAAATCAATGGCATCGTTACTCTGCAGAAACCTAAGCTAGAACAAGTGCTCCTTCTTCTTCCAATCTGAATAGGATTAAAAGAGAACAACTGCAACCTTTTTCTTTTAGAATCCAACCAAGGCGAGTATAGTTATTTTCAGATATGAAATTTAATTATGATCTTGACATGGCTATAAAACTGAATTGGAGATTATGCATATTCTTGTTTATCAGATCTGTTTTCCTGTGTAGATCTATCTTATTCCTATTTATCAGATCTATTTTTCTGTCTACTCTATATCTCTTCCTTCCTTATGTTCTATAGCCAGGCTAACACGAGCCTGAGCCAAATCTCATAAGAGATTAACGCACAAACACTAAATTTAGGGAAAATAATGAATGATGCATAATTGGACATGACTAATTTGTGACTGATTTAAGAAAAGGGCATATGTTGTAATTTAAGATCTAGATCTAGCATACTATATATGACGGTTTATGATTTGGAAGAAGGAGAATTATTGTATGACAACATATGACTTGTAATTTGGGAACATAATGCATGTTATAATTCAAGATCTGATTTTAAGGATATAATACATGTTGTAATTTAAGATCTAGATTTGGGGGCATATTTTATATGACAATCTATGACTTGGAAGAAAAAGAAAATATGATTTAGGCGTAAAAGATCTATATTAAAATAGGATAACTATAAATTGTGAATACGCCTAAATGGGGATTTTGGATATTTGACATACGCTGAAATCAAAGGCTATAATTTGGCATAATTCATATTGTAAATCATGATTTGGGGTTTTTGGAGAATATTTTGTACTATGTAAATTTAACTAGGAATTTGGGGCATATGTTATATTGTGAATTATGACCATAATTTGAGCATGTAAAATTAGGCTTAATTTTATGATTAAGCGAGGTATGTCAATGAAATTTTACGGGATGATTAAATCTATTAAACTGCCTAATCTGCTAAATCTGTTGAAACTAAATACGGTAATTTGGGGTATGAAAATCTGTAGGCTCGATCTAAAATTGAGCAAAACATGTTAATAGAACTTTGGATAATCTTTTGTAACTTGTAAAGAAGTTAATTTGTTGAATTGCCATAATTAGTCTGATATTGGCATAATCTGTGAATGAATACTTTAGCTAAAATAAGAATGCTGAGACACGAGGTTAGACTCTGTTTGCAGTAGAAGCCTGCCCGGACCCAACCGGCTTAACCAGCAACTACAAACTGTCAGTCTAATGTGAGAGGTTGTAGGCATAAAGATGCTTAGACATGAGGTTAGGTCTGGCTTGTGGCAGAAGTATGTCCGGAACCGCCCAGCACATCCAGCGGCCACAAGCTACCGACCTAATGTGAGAGGTATGTGCATTAATATTTAATTAATGCAAATCTAAGATAAATATGATGCCTAAAACGTACTGGGTAGATAAGGTTAAATTAACTGGACTAATTAATCTAATAAACCCATTTGAAAAATCTGTAGGCCCAATACAAGGTTAGGTGAAACAATCTGTAAGTCTGTTAATTTGTATATCTGATCCGTTAGTCTGAAAACTTGTTAATATGTATATCTGATCTGTTAGTCTGAAAACTTGTTAATTTGTATGTCTGATCTGAGAACTAGTTAATCTGAACTTTGTACATCTGAAATATGTAAGCAAGTTAATCTGAAATCTGTTAATCTAGGGACACAAGATTAGGAGGGGTAATTACTTGTGTCATCTTTTGTTTGGGACCCGTATTAGTCAGTAACCCTTTCAGGTATCAAAACAATGACCCAACACTAGGTAGGGGTCCAGGGCATGCTTACTGAACTAATTGTAAGAGGTTCACTCTGATAATGGCGAGGGGTGTTGATGGCGCATTCCAACCGGGTCATGTGCGTGCATGGATCGGGTATGCTCTGAGGATGTAAGACACCATGACATCTGTAAATAGGTCTATGTCTATAGGTTGCCACTTTAGGGAGTGATGCACCGTGGGGTCGGCATAGGGTATTTATGTATTAGGGAGCCGATCGCTTGGGGTAGAATTTAGGGTACGCTTAGTTCTGTCTGTTTCTGTTGGGGTACCGTCTGTTTCTGTTGGGGTGGTAAGACCTGTCTGTTTCTGTGTGGTACCGTCTATTGGGATGGTAAAGGCCCATTACTAGTGTACACCTGATTCTAACATTCTGTTTCCGTGGGGAATATTATGTTTCAGTCTCTGATTCAGTTTCTGCTTCTGTTTCTATACCATCTGTCTCTGTTCGGGTGGTAAAGGCCCATTACTAGCATTCTGTTTCTGTAATTGTCTGTCTCTGTTTGGGTGGTAAAGGCCCATTACTAGCATTCTGTTTCGGTACATCTGTCTCTGTTAGGGTGGTAAAGGCCCATTACTAGCATCGTGTTTCTGAAGAGATCGTTCTGTTTTCTGTTTAGATATTAGGACAACACCTAATTCCGTTATACTAGTATTAGTGCAGAGAAGTGAAAACCAAGTAAGAAGCTTAGTTTAGCCTATATCATTCTGCCTCTTCTGTTAACCTGCCATTCCTGTTATGGTTATCTCTCATCCAGTTTTATTTACATGTCATGGTACTGTTATCTGTTTATATGCTGAAAGTCACTGGACTCACCAGACTTATGTCTGACCTAGTTTGATTCGCCTCTTTTCTTCCGTTCCTCACCCCCCCCCCTCCCCCCAGGTTCTCAGGGTGGAAACATAGGAGCTCGATTCAAGTTCCAACTGCTTGAAGTGCTAGAAATATTGCTTGCCTTTGATTCTACCTATTTATGGCATTCTCTGTTGGGGATTATGGCTTTAAAATTATGCATTCTAAAGGATTTTGTATAAGACTAATATTTGTGTACTTGGGTTTTAGTATTGTGATGTAACCAAACTTATTTCGGTTTCTGCTGTAATAAAGTTATAAATTTTTCAAGTACTACTTTACATATTTGTCTTGTAAATTTCTATTCTGTTTACTTATAACGTTGCACCGAAGTTAATGCATTCCCTTTGTGAGTGACCTTAACGGAAGTGGGGTGTTACACTTGGTATCAGAGCTGAAGGTTACCAGATTTGATAAAATGTTTTTGAAAACTATTTTCAAAAAGGTTTTAAAAAGGAAGTATTTTCAAAAGAAAAGTTTATTTTGAGAAACGTAGCCCCCAAAGCCATATATCTATCTTTTGATCTTCTGTTTAATCCTTGTTTCCTTCTTTTCAGAGTCTCCGGGGCTCCTGGCTTTCTGGGAGGTAACCTCATTGCGACATGGTTATGTAGGCATGATGAGACCGGTGCTTGTCGAAGGGCAAAGAAGTGCCTAACTTCCATCTGTAGCCGCAGTAATTTCACCTACGGCTAATCCTCTTTCGAGCTTCGTAGGGTGTTCCGCGCGATGGCGGCAGCTTTAGAGAAAGACTTGTTAACATGTAAGAAGACTGGTTGTTTTCAATGCGATGAGCTAGGACATATGATCAAGGATTGTCCCAGAAGGCAAGGGCAAAGGGCAGAATCTTCTGCAAGGTAGGTGAATGCTTTCGTAGTTGGTGGACAGGATAGAGGTGGAAAAAATTTCTATAGAAAGTGTAATTTCCTTATCTGATCATTCAGGCATTTTAATCCTGTAGTTGAGTCTCTGCACTTTAATACTTGTTTTGTTTCTGATCCTGCTATAGTCTCAAACCCCATAATGATTACGACTCATTTGTTTGTGATAGTTTGGGGTTTGAGGGCAGTATCAGAATATTTCTGAAAAGGATAGGGGTTTTTACTCGAAGCATGAAGTAGATTTCCAGTTTTGACATTGTTTAATGGGAGTAATTCTCTGAGTGTCAATCTGATGTTGATTTCGGTCTTCGGGGTTGATACTTAGGAATTTATTCTCTTAACCGATGTCTAATGGGAACAGAACTTTTGTACTTGCTTCTATCACTCGGCAGTACCCTGTCGATCAATTCTTCGACCTTTAGGTAGAAACTAATGGGTGTAAACATGTGTTTGAGACATGTTATGTTTGATGGTTGCAAGTGGATGCAAGTGGTTGCTAGTGGTTGCTCATGGATGCATATACACACACTAGGCACTAGATCGGCTTAAAAACACTCTCATACTGCAAATGGATGTGTGTGCATTTTTCAATTTTTTGGATGCAAAATGATTGGCTCATCACATGGATGTTGTATTTGGATGAATGGTTATGCACTCATATAGAAATGATGTGTATCAAAAAGGATTTCTTGCATACATAATTGAACTCATGGTACTAACATAATTCACATCGAGGAGGTCAACTGAATCAATAGACCGCCTGATCTTTGCATTAGATAAGATACATATACACACACTTTTGCATATGTTCATACAACATTAGAAGTTTTCTAAGGACAATGGATGCTTGTGGATGATGGTTCAGTAGATGAATGATTGGATGGTAGGACACATTCTTCTTAACTTGAAGATTTCGGGGACGAAATCCTTTAAGGAGGGGAGAATGTAACACCCCGTATTTTCTGTGAACATAAAGTAACAAAACAAAGTATACTTAATTTTTAAGAGAAGAATTAAGGGAAACGGGTTATACCATTGCGTTCATCTCGAAATTCTGCTCGAGATAATGCCCGAGTTTGCGTAAATCGGACTCCATATGAAGAAGTTATGGCACTTGAAGTTTCAGGAATTTAAAATAAAATGCAGCCCGAATTCAAATTCAAAGTTTCAAAATTCAAATCACACACCCAGGCTGGGCAGGAAAATTCCCGCCCAGGACCCAGGTCGACCAGGGGGTCGACCTGGGTAGAACAGGCTGACCATGGAGTCGACCTCCCCCTCTTTTCTAGATCCGTGGACAGATTCGTTTTTTTGCATTTAACGCCCGTTCTGACCAGATTCGTTGCTCCTAAGCTATTCAAACACCCCCAACCTCACTTTCTCTCCACACAATTTCATTATGCCTATACTCTGTCCTAACTCATATTAATATAAATCAATGGCGTCGTTACTCTGTTAAAACCTAAGCTAGAACAAGTGCTCCTTCTTCTTCCAATCTGAATAGGATTAAAAGAGAACAACTACAACCTTTTTCTTTTAGAATCCAACCAAGGTGAGTACAGTTATTTTCAGATAAGAAATTTAATTATGATCTTGACATGGTTATAAATCTGAATTGGAGATTATGCATATTCTTGTTTATTAGATCTGTTTTCCTGTGTAGATCTATCTTATTCCTGTTTATCAGATCTGTTTTTCTATGTAGATCTATCTTATTATTGTAACTACTCTGTATCTCTTCCTTCCTTCTGTCCTATAGCCAGGCTACCACGAGCCTGAGCCAAATCTCATAAGAGATTGACGCACGAACGCTAAATTTGGGGAAAATAATGAAAGATGCATAATTGGACATGACTGATTTGTGACTGATTTAAGAAAAGGGCATATGTTGTAATTTAAGATCTAGATCTAGGCATACTATATATGACGGATTATGATTTGGAAGAAGGAGAATTATTGTATAAAAACATATGACTTGTAATTTGGGAACATAATGCATGTTATAATTCAAGATCTGATTTTGAGGACATAATACATGTTGTAATTTAAGATCTAGATTTGGGGGCATATTTTATATGACGATCTATGACTTGGAAGGAAAAGGATATAGGATTTAGGCGTAAAAGATCTATATTAAAATAGGATAACTATAAATTATGAATACGCCTAAATGGGGATTTTGGATAATTGACATACGCTGAAATCAAAGGCTATAATTTGGCATAATTCATATTGTATATCATGATTTGGGGTTTTTGGAGAATATTCTGTACTATGTAAATTTAACTAGGAATTTGGGGCATATGTTATATTGTGAATTATGTCCATAAATTGAGCATGTAAAAGTAGACTTAATTTTATGATTAAGCGAGGTATGTCAACGGAATTTTAAGGGATGATTAAATCTGTTAAACTGCCTAATCTGCTAAATCTGTTGAAACTGAATACGGTAATTTGGGGTATGAAAATCAGTGGACTCGATCTAAAATTGAGCAAAACATGTTAATAGAACTTTGGATAATCTATTGTAACTTGTAAAGAAGTTAATTTGTTGAATTGGCATAATTAGTCTGATATTGGCATAATCTGTGAATGAATAATTTAGCTAAAATAAGAATGCTGAGACACGAGTTTAGTCTCTGTTTGCGGTAGAAGCCTGCCCGGACCCAACCGGCTTAACCAGCAACCGCAAACTGTCAGTCTAATGTGAGAGGTCGTAGGCATAAAGATGCTTAGACACGAGGTTAGGTATGGCTTATGGCAGAAGTCTGCCCGGAACCGTCCGGCACATCCAGCGGCCACAAGCTACCGACCTAATGTGAGAGGTCTGTGCATTAATATTTAATTAATGCAAATCTAAGATAAATATGATGCCTAAAACGTATTGGGTAGATAAAGTTAAATCAACTGGACTGATGAATCTAATAAACCCATTTGAAAAATCTGTAGGCCCAATACAAGGTCAGGTGAAACAATCTGTAAGTCTGTTAATCTGTATATCTGATCCGTTAGTCTGAAAACTTGTTAATCTATATATCTGATCTGTTAATCTGAAAACTTGTTAACTTGTATGTCTAATCTGAGAACTAGCTAATCTGAACTTTGTACATCTGAAATCTGTAAGCAAGTTAATCTAGAATCTGTTAGTATGGGGACATAAGGTAAGGAGGGGTAATTACTTGTGTCATCTGTTGTTTGGGACCCATATTAGTCAATAACCCTTTCTGGTATCAAAACTATGACCAACACTAGGTAGGGGTCCAGGGCATGCTTACTGAACTAATTGTAAGGGGTTCACTCTGATAATGGTGAGGGTTGTTGATGGCGCATTCCAACCAGGTCATATGCGTGCATGGATCCGGTCTGCTCTGAGGATGTAAGACACTGTGACGTCTGTAAATAGGTCTGTGTCTATAGGTTGCCACTATAGGGAGTGATACACCCTTCTGTGGGGCCGGCACGGGGTATTTATGTATTAGGGAGCCGATCGCTTGGGGTAGAATTTAAGGTACACTTAGTTCTGACTGTTTCTATTGGGGTACCGTCTGTTTCTGTTGGGGTGGTAACACCTGTCTGTTTCTGTGTGGTACCGTCTGTTGGGGTGGTAAAGGCCCATTACTAGTGTACACCTAATTCTAAAATTGTGTTTCCGTAGGGAATATTATGTTTCCGTCTTTGATTTCGTTTCTGCTTCTGTTCCTATACCGTCTGTCTCTGTTTCGGTGGTAAAGGCCCATTACTAGCATTCTGTTTCTGTAACCGTCTGTCCCTGTTCGGGTGGTAAAGGCCCATTACTAGCATTCTATTTCGGTACATCTATCTATGTTAGGGTGGTAAAGGTCCATTACTAGCATCGTGTTTCTGAAGAGATCGTTCTGTTTTCTGTTTAGATATTAGGACAACACCTAATTCCGTTATACTAGTATTAGTGCAGAGAAGTGAAAACCAAGTAAGAAGCTTAGTTTAGCCTATATCATTATGTCTCTTCTGTTAACCTGCTACTCCTGTTATGGTTATCTCTCATCCAGTTTTATTTACATATCATGATACTTTTATCTGTTTATATGCTGAAAGTCACTGGACTCACCAGACTTATGTCTAACCTAGTTTGTTTCGCCTCTTTTCTTCTGTTTCCCCCTCCCCCCTCCCCAGGTTCTCAGGGTAGAAACATCGGAGCTTTGATTCAGGTTCCAACTGCTTAAAGTGCTAGAAGTGCTTGATATATTGCTTGGCTTTGATTCTACCTATTTATGGCATTCTCTGCTGGGGATTATGGCTATATAATTATGCATTCTGAAGGATTTTGTATAAGACTAATATTTGTGTACTTGGGTTTTGGTATTGTGATGTAACCAAACTTATTTCTGTTTCTGCTGTAATAAAGTTATAAAATTTTCAAGTACTACTTTACATATCTGTCTTGTAAATTTCTGTTCTGTTTACTTATAACGTTCCACCGAAGTTAAGGCATTCCCTTTGTGAGTGACCTTAACGGAAGTGGGGTGTTACAGGGACCCCCTTTCCCCTTATTTGTTTGCAGTTGCTATGGAGTATTTTTCCCTTCAAATGGAAACTGCCACCCACAACAAGTGGATTCAAACCATACACAATTTTTCTCCTAAAATCAGCCATTTGCTATATGCAGACGACCATGTTATTTGCATTAAATCTAACTATGATGCAGCCAAAGAAATCAAGGAAATTTTTAATAGACTTGAATTTTTTTGGGTTTACGTGTTAATGAGTAGAAAAATAAATGTTATTTTAACACTTTTTGCTCCAGAGTAAGAGAAATATTGGGCATCCTTAATGTCCCGGAAGGAGTATTACCAGTTAAGTATTTAGAAGTGCCACTATCGAATAACAAAATTACTAATAGAGTGTGCTTCTCTAATCACCAGCATAAGAGATAGACGTCAAGGTTGGAGTTCAAAACTCCTTTCCTTCAGTGGCAGAATCGAATTAGTCCACACGGTGATTCAAGCAAAAAATATATTTTTGGCTACAATCTTTTCAACTACCAGATGCTACCATTGGCAAAATTGAAAGTGTATGCACTGATTTTATTTGGAAGGGGGGGTTACATAAGATCAAGTACTCTGATCTATGTCGACCTAAAAAAGAAGGAGGTGTTGGTTTGAGAAATATTAGACATATGAGGGACACTTTTGCCGCTAAATTGGGATGGAAAATTATTACTTCTAATGGTCTATGGGCGATATGGGTGAGGAAGAGATACATTAAAGAGAATTTTTGGATATGGGTGTAGACAACAATTCATTACTCACTTGGAAAGCAGTCATGAAATCTAGAGAAACACTGAATGTGAACTGTATGAAAGAAATTGCAACAGGCAGAGACACTAATCTATGGCGAGACCTCTGGTTTTATGGTGAATCATTAATAGAGCGATTGGGATGGGACACCTACTCAGCATGTGGCTATCCAGAAATTATAGTCGATCAAATCATATCCAATAGCAATTGGTTATTCTATCAATTCCCAGCCAATAATGCAATTAAAAGTGACATAATGCAAATTACTATTAATGACAACAGAGCTAATGACATTTGCGTTTAGAACCAAAACGATCAAATCATCCTTGCAAAAGCTTATGATGATATAAGAACCCCCTTCCCTATTACAGATTGGTCAAAAATTGTTTGGAACAGCGCCAATGTCCCTAAAATGGCATACACTACTTACAAAGCAGTTCTTCAGAGACTCCCTACAAAGGATAGGCTAATTAAATGGGGAATTTGAGTTGACCCAACTTGTGTTCTATGCAGAGAAGAGGAAGAAACTCACATGCATCTATTTTTCCAGTATTAATTTGCCAAACAAATAATGCAAAATGTATTCGGAAATCAATTGATGCAAGTGTATGGAAATCTGGAACAAATCTTAGTATACCTAAAGAGGCGGTGGAAGCTTAAAGACATGGTGTCCAACAGATATAGCATCACCGTCACAGCTGTAATTTGGTGGTTGTGGAAGGAACTCAATAGGCGAGTTTTCAAAAATTGCAACAAATCAGCGGTGGAAATTAGCAATTTGATCAAATATGAAGCATTCAACATGTTGAAACTTAGGAAAGGAGAAGATCTTACATCATTCCAAGCACGTAGTGGAGGTGATGGAGCACTCGTGGATTAAAGGGAGACAGCTTCTGAAATCCTAGATAATTTTGATCCACCATAATTTTAGGGTTTGTCTTTGGTTAGGAAAAGGAAAGTTGAGTTGTAATGCAGATGGCGTATGTTTGTCGGATGTATTTACGGTGGTGGGTGAGTTGTATTTACCCAGCAATCGTGGGTCGAACATAAGCTTTGATCCTTTAATAAAATTATATACCCATTTTCAAAATATATATATAGTTGTGATAGATATATGTTAAAATCCATCCTCATAGTATAACACAAATGCACGAATTTCTATATATATATATATATATATATATATATATATATATATATGATCAGAAAGTAGCCAATACTGGACTGGTTATACACAACCAGTCGACTGGTGAAAACTGGACCAGTCGACTAGTTAGTGTTTCTAAGCCCAGTAACGGCTACTTTGTTTTCATATTTAATGTATATATACGATTTTCTTTGATCAACCAGTTGACTGATGTAATGCAGATCAGTTGACTAATTCGAAACAGCAGCAACTTATATGAAAAGTCACCTCCTTTCATGAATAGATTTCTATACATTTTTGAATAGAAATGGCCATATCTCATCACAATTATTCGTGAAAGGTTGCTTCTCTTCTACTATTATATAAAAAACATAATCTTCATTTCCAAATCACCGATTCTCACTTATTCTATTCTAATTTTTGATTTATATCTCTATACTCGCTCGCATTCAAAAAACTCTCTAATAATCAAATTACATGTTGAATCATTGAAATTATTTCATATCTCTTGATTCAATAAGTAATATACTTCCTTCAATCTTCACATGCACATCAAATACTTAAGGATAAGATTATAGGAAGGGTTTACTTAATCGTTGGCTTTTCAGTGTTGATATAATAACACATTCAGAAGTCAAAATACTTTGTAATTGTAAAGTTCTGTGATGATGCATGCTCGGGTATATTGTGACCCGTTCCTCCGGGTGAAGAGAGGGAATTGTTAATGAATTCCGAAGAGGAGCTTCAGGACTGGACGTAGGACGGGAAGTCCGAACCAGTATAAAATTCGCGATGTCACTTTACTTACTACTTTTATTTGTTTGTGATATATCTATATTTCTTAGTTTTATTTGCATAACTATTGTACTACACAAGATAGTATATCATAGTTAATTCCACTTAATTCCATATACAAAGATCCTTAAGTCGTTCACGACTTTTCAATTGGTATCAGAGCAAGGCCATCATTTAACTGTAAAATAGTTATTTGATACATAGTTAATATGGTAATAACACTATACTAGCACTAATAGTGGATATACTGAAGGCCAATCTACTGCACGGCCACCCTTTTTCAATGGCATGACTTATAGTTATTAGGCTACACGTATGAGAATATATATGCAAGCCAATAGTTTTGATGCTCGGAATATTACACAAAAAGAATATGCACAGCCCACTACACTATATACTGAATGGTCCGCAACTAAAAAAGCAGAGGCTACTGCTAATACTAAAGCCATGAATATGTTGCATTGTGCCTTGGATAGAAACGAGTTTAACCAGGTTTGTATGTGCAACACAGCACATGAAATCTGGCGAACAGTCAAAGTAACTCATGAAGGAACTGGCAAGGTCAAACAAAGCAAGATATCCATGATTAAAAACCAGTTTCAGAATTTCATGATAAATGAAAATGAGTCCATAAGTGATATGCACTCACGATTTCAAAATATTTATCATTCTCTATTAGGTTTAGGAGAAAAATATTCAGATTTTGATATTGTCTCAAAGATATTAAACTCTTTGACGGATGAACGGGAAAGAAAGGTTCTAGCTATCAAAGAGGCTAATGATCTTTCTACCATGAAACCCGAAGAGTTAATTGGTAATGTTATGTCATACGAAGTAAATTTGCAGGCAAACGAGACTCAGGATCAAGACAAGAAAAATCTAGTTTTTTATGCTGAAAAAGATGAGTCAAATTCGGATGAAGAAAACATTACCTTCATAGCCAAAAATTTCAGAAAGTTTCTTAAATATAAGAAGATTCAAAACAAGAATGCAAGAAAGAATTCTACAAAAGAACCTGATCCAGCCTTGGTAGATGTTTCAACTGTCACAAAACCGGACATTATCAAAAGAATTGTCCAGAACTAAAGAAAAATCACAACCAAAAGGAGAAATAAAAAAGGCAAGCTTTCTCAGTCACTTGGGAAAATTCAAAATCATCATCTTCTGAGATTGACAGTGACAATAAATAAGAAAATGTATGCTTCGTGGCAAAAGACACTGAGGTCAGTGATTTTACTTATAAAGAACTAATGGAAATTAATACGGAAGCTTTAGAATCTAGAAATAATTCTAAAAGAAAACATAAACAAGCGAATGTAGATAGAAAGAAAGCAGAATTTGAAAGAGAATTTTATTAAAGGATGAAAAGGAGATTTTAGAGGATGAAATTAGAAAATTACAAAAATCTCTATCCAATGAAAATTCTCAGGTTTCTTTATTGAGTCAGGAAATTGAGACTCAGAAAGAAAAGTATGATTTGCTTGTTTATGAAAATCATGGTTTAAATTCAAAAGTTAAAATTATTGAGTTAGATAATTCTAGTCTTAAATTAAGATTAGATGATATTTCTAAGAATGCGAATAATTTTAATAAAGGTAGAGAAAATTTGTCTAGAATTTTAGAGAATTCTCAACCTTCTCGCGTTAAAAAAAGGATTAGGATTTACTCAAAAAATTAATACTGTTGAAAGTTCTAGCAAATCTTTTAGTACTGAGAAGAGTATTGATTTTATCAAATCTACTTCTATTAGTATAAAGAAAAATCCAGCTTAAAAAAAAATTGTCTAAAAATATTTGTATTTAGGTACCAAAAACAAACAATATGTTAATTAGGAACAAGTATATCAAATATTTTTTAGATACTGTTCATAATAATACTAATTACATTTTCAAAAGGGACTCTGAATGCTCTTGGGTTTGGTTTCCTAAGATTTAACCCTTAGTGTAAAGGCCCGCAAATCTGTACTATCTGAGTTGACTAATAACACCACACGTCCAACCCAAATTGCACAGAAATACGAATCATTATTAGAAAGAAGTTAGAGGATGAGGAATAGAAAGGAAGAAATGTTAGAATAAAAGAAAACAAAGAAAATAGATCTCACAGCGGAACGAACAAAACATATTATATAACATAACTTTTTGAAAATACAAATAAGTAACTTTATATACATACCATCATCAGAGCACAACAGTTATTCCTGGAACAGTTATAAACAACTGTTACCAGATACAAACATGGTTCACAACAGAATATATGATAGTCTATAGCTAATTGGTGAGCCTCCTGCTTCCAGCTCTTCCAAGTGAATCTGAAAAATCCCGACTACTTGACTGCCCGTACAAATTTGGGCACCCAAGAGTTTAGGGAAAACAAACAAAATAAAACTCTGGGTCAGTCATGGGATTTGTGGAGTAAACTCCAACCATTTGTTTAACTTTAAAAATCCTTTCGAAAGGAAAGATAATAGTAAGACCAGCCCACACATAAACATGGACGGTTTTTACTTTACTATAACCCAAAAACACTTTGATACAAAAATCCAGTGATATTATAATAGTGTCTAAATCAAACAAATAGAATCTAGCGAAACGCTTGCATCTCACGCTCCACATACATAGTATAAAATCAAAACCGCAGGGCGCTTATTGGAGATTGGATTTCCAATATGACAAGGTATGGAACCACCTTCCGATCAGTGTAATCTAGAGGCGATACACTGGGGTTCGACAAGAACATCTTGCAACCCGGCCCACACATGACCGACCACTCATTTCGCTTGAGTGTATCGAATGTATATCACCAATTGTTGGGATCAGCAACCGTTTCCCGAATGGGACAGCATCGAACAGAGTAAGGAATTAAATGAATCTCTAGATAGGTGATAATACACCCTAATGGGAGCGACCCACATAGCCATGTTGCCTGTCCGATTTTTGTCATTTTCCGGTTGTTGAGGCCTGCGGCTACGATTACTTTCCATTTATTGATAGCACAATTACTTTGAATGCCACATTGTCAGATCCGTTAATCACTAAATGATTTGCATAAATATTCTGGATGTTATGCTAAGGGAATAAATCCATTGCCACCATGTATATTTATACAGACCAATATATTAGATCATTGGAAATACTTTGTCAGACATTCGTCCATATACGTTCGTTCTGGGGCTGAACGAAACCGAAGGCACAATTTCTATTAATAGAAAAAGCCCTTGCATTTTACTCCATCTTCTATTATCTTCATATAATCTGATTCGCAATGCTACTGCCAATATAGAGTGGTTCACAGATAATAATCCAACCGTTCTCTCTATATTAACAATGATATTGGCAAATACTTCGATAGTCGATTATTTAACTATCGAAGAAAAACAAACATCCATTCAAAACAATCAAACAATCACTGGGCCCGTTGATTACTATTCATTAATTAGATCACCTTTTCCATTTCCTTATCAATATTTGTTAAACAAATATTTTCAATTATCATCCCGGTATCTTACATTCTTTGGAAAGCATTTCTATATCTCGCCTTCTTTTATTTTCTACACTTAGAAAATATATTCTATTTGAAATTGAAACAATTTCAATCATTATCTCTTTCTCGACTACTTTAATTATACTCAGGAAATATTTACTTTTATATTTCCAAAATTCCATCATTTGGGTTAAAACGAATGTTGTATAAAACGTCGTTATAACAACCCAAAATAATTTATTCAACTAACTATTATTCAAACACTTCTCTTCGAGACTGGATTCTTCTATTTATCAATTAAAAATGAAATCAATCAAGTTGGGGTATTATTACCTCTCAGACCTTGACTGAAAACATCATTAACTTCAAAACGGAAAAACCACTTACCTCGAACAAACACACATAAAATCCAATTATTCATTTTTAAAACATGTATATGGTTCGCTTTCTATTTCCAATTTATAGATTTCCCTTTTGGTTACAATATTCTATTTTTTATTTCGTTTCCTTCTCGAATTCTATATATATCGATACATTGATTTCTAACTATCAAATTATCTTAAAAATATTCTAACTCCTTAAATTCCCGGAAAATTTCGCCATAACCTCCCTTGTACCGGGAGCATCGGGATATTTCAAATAGCCTCCCATGGCCCTCACCAATCCAAAAGAAAAAGAAAAAGCCAAGCAGCTTGCCGATACAGCGCATAAAATCTCATATATGAATTTAAACATGTACCTTTTTGTCGAGCACATAAATTAAAACCTTCATATACTTCATCCCATACCTGTCTAACACATGTTCACCTGTTTTCAACTCAGTTCAACACTATCCAATCGTTTGAATTCAGTTTCGCTCATTTATTCTTTAATTAGCTATTTTGCATATTTCACTTCTTTGTTTGAACATAACATGTTCAAACAAAATATTTAACTTGCTCATAACCAAATTGAATTTCAATTTCAATTCTAGTTTCCTTTTCAATTTCGAATATAAAATTTAAAATCGAATACACTTATTCAAAGCCCAATATCAATTCAAAACCTTATTAACTAATTACTGTTCGATTTAGTTAATTCTATTTAATAATCGAAAATCTGATTTTTGTTTCAAAAATCAATTCATTACTCCACTTGAGTTAACATATAATTTACAATTCAAATCTGAAATTTTCTAAATAGAAATTCGGATTTTATTCACTTAAAATCCTTTTATAAAATTAAATAAACCGTTATGGTTTTTAAATGGTTATAGCGCTGTTTTTTTGAAAATTTTATTTTGATATAACTCAAAATATATACGACGAAATCCAGACTTTTCTCCTCCATTAGAAAACTATTATCAAATCGGTCCTGACGTTTCTTGTTTCAAAGAATTTCGACTTGATTTGACTTCTATATACTCAATTGAAGTTCGAATCGCCAATTTATGAACTGCCGCGTTGCGGTGAGTTCGTTTTAATTATCTTTATATATAAAAACTTTTAAACTTCGTTAAAATGAATTCAACTCCATTTTAACTCTATTTGAATTTTCTTGATTCAAACTCCATTTTCACTTTTATATGAATCCTATATTCAAATTCCAATTTCACTTCTATTTGAATCCTATATTCAAATCCCATATTTTAAATTACATTTGAATTATATATTTAAATCCCATAGTTTAAAATTCAATTTGAATGCTATATTCAAATTATTTAGTTTAAAATCCATTTGAATTCTTTTTGAATTCTACATTCAAATTCCCTATTTAATTCTCTTTGAATTCAAATTCCATATTTATTTTATTTGAATTTCAAATATTCAAACTCCGATTTAATTCTATTTGAAATTTCAAATACTCAAACTCCTTTTTAATTCTATTATTCAAATTCTATTTAAATACTCTTATTCAAATTCTATTTCAAATTTCCTTATTCAAATTCTATCTACATTCCTATATTCAAGTTCTATATTTGAATTTCCTTTAAATTTTCTATATTCAACATCTATTTAAATTTCTATATTCAAAATCTATATTTGAATCCTCTTTGAATTTCTATATTCAAATTCTTTATTTAAATTCTCTATTCAAATCCCGTTTGAATTTCTATATTCAAACTCCATTCAAATTCTATATTCAAATTCCATTTGAATTTCCTTTATTCAAATTCTATTTGAATTTCTATATTCAAATTCTATTTGAATTTTCTTTATTCAATTTCTATCTCAATTCTCTCATTCAAATTCTATTTAAATTCCCTTTATTTATCTATATTCAATTTAACTTCTATTTAAATAAATTCGAATTAATCGAATTCAAAATCATAAATCCTCACGGTATTTATTTAGTTTAATTTATATTCTGACATCAGAATAAATTCCATCGTTTATTTCTTTAAACGATTTTCATCACTTCTATTTTTAAATTCACATTTGAATTTAGATATTCAAATTATCCAATTGATAATTTCCCCTTTTTATTTACGAACCCTATTTATTTTACTTGTTTATATAATTAAACAAGTCCCGATTTCAATTTCCTTTGAAATAGATATTTCTACTTTGGAAAAATAGTTTTCCCTTTTTCAAATTCAAACTTATAATTTATTTCTGAATTATCCAATGAAAATTCTCTTCCCTTCATTTAAAACTTCGTTTATAAATGAACTTTTTGTTTTATTCCTTAAAAACAAGTTAATATTTTTTCTATTTTAGAAAAATAGAATTTCCCATTTTCACCTTAGAAATTTCCCTTTTTCGATATTTTTAAATATCAACACTTAGGCCCAGTGATATTTAAACACCAAACAATCAATTATTTATTTTTGGTTTTCTAACACATCATATATGACAGTATATATATGCAAATAAATAAACAAACAGATAATACATTTTTGAGGAATCCAGTCGGATTCCTCCAACCTGTTTTCCTGCATTCACAGACGTTAGTCAACATAAATAATACCCATCCTGCTTCAAGGCAGGATATCGTGGTATAAAAGGGGATCCACTTATATATTTGTAGGGCGCATAGGGAAAACATCCGCTATGAAACTGCGGGCATCCGCTAATGTGACTGCGGGAATCCAACCAATCATCAACCCAATATATATATAATAGTCAACCCTAAATAATTAATATATTTAAAGCAACCAGAAAATCCAAACAAGAAACAACAATTTTTTTTAACGGATACAAATAATTTTAAATAAAGGGTGAGTGAGATTTACTCACCGGGATTTTCCATTGTTGAATATCCAAATAAATCCCGTTTAATTTCAGCTTAAATGATCCGCAACTATAAAATTCTCGACTTACTCCATTCGATAAAACCTTGCATATATTTTCATATGACATTCATTATTTAAGCCATCAAACATTTTTAAAGTAAATAAAGAATTTTATTAAAATATTTATCTTTCTAAATCCCCCCCTTTTTTTACTTTTACGATATTTTTACCAAAGATTTCACAACAAATCTCCAACTCCTAATCTCGCTCCTTCAAGGCAGATTCTTCACTGTAAACTCTATTGCATTCACCACCTAACATAACATCACAGACCACGTCTCAGCATCCAAGTCTAAATCCCTTAACGCCATCATTGTATTTCTCCAATTCGTGACCGCCAGAACTTAGAGTCTCCCCAATGACTAACCTCGAACAACCCTAGGCTCAAGAAAACTGTCGAACACCCTCCCTTCACACAGTTCGACCATCAGAGCATCGAGCGACCTCCCCTTCTCTCCCTGCTTCGTATACCCCCCTCAGTTTGCCTTCGAACCCCCAAAATCAAGTCGTGATGACTGTTGTTGTCGATACGAAATTCTACCCAAAATATGAGAAGCGCGATTTATAAAACAACATCGAACTCAGATCTCGGCCTCCGAAAACTCTCGGTTCCCTCCTTACTGTCCTACTCGAATTTGAGATGAAGTGGTAATTTATTTCGAAGGCTCTAATTTTATAAAGAAGGGTTTCGATTACTTTGTTTATGAGGAAATTAAAGATGGGGAAGTTACGGTTTATAAGGAGAGGTGCGGCCATTTACTTTGTGGAGAATTACAGAGGGATGTCGCGATTTTATAGAAGAAGAAGGGGACATGAAGTACACGGCAAATCTTTATATTTATTTTAAAAAGATTTTCTAATTAATTTGTTTGATTTAAAGAAATTTTCATTCTTTTTAAATGGATTCTGATTTGATTTTGATCCCATCCATAATCAAATATCTCGGGGATCATTAATTTAAACCATGAACTGCTATTTTAACGTAACCACTGTTATTTCACAGTGTAACATTATTCTGAACTAATTGAATATATTTTGATATTTAATTTGAACATAAATATAAATAACCAAAATAAATTAATATAATATAATTTAAATTCAAATAAAAATTCATATTAACCATTTAAATCATTTTGACTCCATTTTAAATCCAAATTGAATTACTTAAGATTCTCGTATTACGATAATTATATTGATAATTCAATATAAAAATCGATTTATATTATCAGCTCAATATTTAAAATAATATTTAATATTCAAAATAAATCGACTAGAAAAATATGGGTCGTTACATTCTCCCCCCCCCCCCCCTTAAAATAGTTTCGTCCTTGAAATTGCTAAGGTAGGAAAAATGGTACAAATCCATTACTTTTCAAAATCTCACTTATGTTGAAACTCAACTCCTCATATTTCAACAAATTTAATTCCACCAAAACTTTTGGTTTTCTTCTTTTAATTCGAATGATCTACGATCAATCCATTTATATCCAATCTATATTCCA
The DNA here is from genome assembly GCA_030737875.1 of Allium sativum. Lineage (NCBI taxonomy): Eukaryota > Viridiplantae > Streptophyta > Magnoliopsida > Asparagales > Amaryllidaceae > Allium > Allium sativum. Next base: position 3,987,351 of record CM060926.1, on the reverse strand, counting down.
TTAAACCAATTCAAATTGATTCTAGTCAATTTATTCACTTCAATTCATTTAACTTGCTTAAATTAAATTTAAATTCCAGAATTCAAATCCCATGGTTTCCATTTCAAATCCCTTCGAAATCACATAAATATATACACATATATTTATAATCATCTAAAATTCAAAACATTTGAATTTTCAAACCAACTTGTTTTCTTTAAAACAAATTTCCATTAAAACCTTTTCTAAGGTAGCCATTCGTCACTTATAACTCGAAAATAAACACTGATGAAGCTGTAGTAATCATCAGAATTATTTTCCAGCCACTGAAGTGAGTTCAGTGCTTTATCTATTTCAAAATCCATTCAAATATGATTTTTATTCAAACGGTCTTTTCAAAACAAAGCTATATCCTTTTAATATACTTCGAAAATATTTTCAAACTTCCCAGGATTTAAATTCCAATTTATGGTTTGAATCCAATTTTTGTTCATCTCAATTGTGTATCTTATTCATATACACGTTCTATTTGGTTCTATATAACCATTTCAATTTTATAATCTCGTTTGATTATAATTCTAACAATCAACACATCCATATATTATAATAATTTCAGAAAATTATTCCTTTACTATCAAAGTAGAATTTTGAGTAAAATTATTTCATTCACCCACTTAAAACAATTCCATGTCGAAGTTTTCTGTTCAAGTATTTACAAACTCTAATTAATGTCGTGGCGTCCCACAATTCGACCAGAATTCATAAATCACTCAACAGACTAGCCAACACAATATAAAACAATTTTTATATCAACTAACAAATACGCGCTCTCGTATATATACATTCAACTCATTCTAGGGTACTACTGACCCTATCTCTAATGAGCACATGCCACACAAGCTTAGGTATTCGCTCAACCTAAGTTCTGATACCAACTATAAAGGCCCACAAATCCGTACTATCTGAGTTGACTAATAACACCACACGTCCAACCCAAATTGGACATAAATACGAATCATTATTAGAAAGAAGTCAGAGGATGAGAAATAGAAAGGAAGAAATGTTAGAATAGAAGAAAACAAAGAAAACAGATCTCACAGCGGAACGAATAAAATATATTATATAACATAACTTTTTGAAAATACAAATCAGTAACTTTATATACATACCATCATCAGAGCACAACAGTTATTCCTGGATTAGTGTTATAAACACCTGTTTCCAGATACAAACATGGTTCACAGAGGAATATATGATAGTCTATAGCTAACTGGTGAAGCCTCCTGCTTCCAGCTCTTCCAAGAGAATCTGAAAAATCCCGACTACTTGACTGCCCGTACAAATTTGGGCACCCAAGAGTTTAGGGAAAACAAACAAAATAAAACTCTGGGTCAGACATGGGACTGGTGTGAGTAAACTCCAACCATTTGTTTAACTTTAAAAATCCTTTCGAAAGGAAAGATAATAGTAAGACCAGCCCACACATAAACATGGACGGTTTTTACCTTACTGTAACCCAAAAACACTTTGATACAAAAATCGAATGATATTATAATAGTGTCTAAATCAAATAAATAGAATCTAGCAAAATGCTTGCATCTCACGCTCCACAAACATAGTATAAAATCAAAACCGCAGGGCGCTTATTGGAGATTGATTTCCAATATGACAAGGTATGGAACCACCTTCCGATCAGTGTACTCTAGAGGCGATACACTGGGGTTCAACAAGAACATCTTGCAACCCGGCCCACATATGACCGACCACTCATTTCACTTGAGTGTATCGAATGTATATCACCAACGGTTGGGATCAGCAACCGTTTCCCGAATGGGACAGCATCGAACAAAATAAGGAATTAAATGAATCTCTAGATAGGTGATAATACACACTAATGGGAGTGACCCACATAGCCATATTGCCTGCTCGATTTTTGTCATTTCCCGGTTGTTGAGGCCTGAGGCTACAATTACTTTCCATTCATTGATAGCACAATTACTTTGAATGCCACATTGTCAGATCCGTTAATCACTAATTGATTTGCAAAAATATTCTGGATGTTATGCTAAGGGAATAAATCCGTTGCCACCATATATATTTATACAGACCAATATATTGGATCATTGGAAATACTTTGTCAGACATTCGTCCATATACGTTCGTTGTGGAACTGAACGAAACCGAAGGCACAATTTCTATTAATAGAAAAAGCCCTTGTATTTTACTCCGTCTTCGATTATCTTCATATAATCTGATTCGCAACGCTACTGCCAATATAGAGTGGTTCACGGATAATAATCCAACCGGTCTCTCCATATTGACAACGATATTGGCAAATACTTCGATAGTCGATTATTTAACTATCGAAGAAAAACAAACATCCATTCAAAACAATCAAACAATCATTGGGCCCCTTGATTACTATTCATTAATTAGATCACCCTTTCCATTTCCTTATCAATATTTGTTAATCAAATATTTTCAATTATCATCCCGGTCTCTTACATTCTTTGGAAAGCATTTCTATATATCGCCTTCTTTTATTTTCTACACTTAGAAAATATATTCTATTTGAAATTGAAACAATTTCAATCACGTATCTCTTTCCCGACTACTTTAATTATACTTAGGAAATATTTACTTTTATATTTCCAAAATTCCATCATTTGGGTTAAAACGAATGTTGTATAAAACATCGTTATAACAACCCAAAATATTTTATTCAACTAACTATTATTCAAACACTTCTCTTCGAGACTGGATTCTGCTATTTATCAATTAAAAATGAAATCAATCAAGTTGGGGTATCATTACCTCTCAGACCTTGAATGAAAACATCATTAACTTCAAAACGGCAAAACCACTTACCTCGAATAAACACACATAAAAACCAATTATTCATTTTTAAAACATGTATACGGTTCGTTTTCTATTTCCAATTTATAGATTTCTCTTTTGGTTACAATATTCTATTTTTTTTATTTCGTTTCCTTCTCGAATTCTATATATATCGATACATTGATTTCTAACTATCAAATTATCTTAAAAATATTCTAACTCCTTAAATTCCCGAAAAATTTCGCCATAAACTCCCTTGTACCGGGAGCATCGGGATATTTCAAATAGCCTCCCATGGCCCTCACCAATCCAAAAGAAAAAGAAAAGGCTAAGCGGCTTGCCGATACGGCGCATAAAATCTCATATTTGAATTTAAACATGTACCTTTTTATCGGGCACATAAATTAAAATCTTCATATACTTCATCCCATGCATGTCTAACACATGTTCACCTGTTTTCAACTCAATTCAACACTATCCAATCGTTTGAATTCAGTTTCTCTCATTTATTCTTTAATTAGCTATTTTTCCTATTTCACTTCTTTGTTTAAACATAACATGTTCAAACAAAATATTTAACTTGCTCATAACCAAATTGAATTTCAATTTCAATTCTAGTTTCCTTTTCGATTTCGAATATAAAATTTCAAATCGAATACACTTATTCAAAGCCCGATATTAATTCAAAACCTTATTAACTAATTACTATTCGAATTAGTTAATTCTATTCAATAATCGAAAATTTGATTTCTGCTTCAAAAATCAATTCATTACTCCACTTGAGTTCACATATAATTTACAATTCAAATCTGAAATTTTCTAAATAGAAATTCGGATTTTATTCGCTTAAAATCCTTTTATAAAATTAAATAAACTGTTATGGTTTTTAAATGGTTATGGCGTTGTTTTTCTGAAAATTTGATCTTGATATAACTCAAATTATATACGATGAAATCCAGATTTTTCTCCTCCATTAGAAAACTATTATCAAATCGGTCCTGACGTTTCTTGTTTCAAAGAATTTTGACTTGATTTGATTTCTATATACTCAATTGAAGTTCGAATCGCCAATTTACGAACTGCCGCGTTGCGGCGAGTTCGTTTTAATTATATTTATGTATATAAACTTTTAAACTTCGTTAAAATGAATTCAACTCCATTTTAACTCTATTTGAATTTTCTTGATTCAAACTCCATTTTCACTTTATTTGAATCCTATATTCAAATTCCAATTTCACTTCCATTTGAATCCTATATTCAAATCCCATATTTTAAATTACATTTGAATTATATATTTAAATCCCGTAGTTTAAAATTCCATTTGAATGCTATATTCAAATTCTTTAGTTTAAATTCCATTTGAATTCTTTTTGAATTCTACATTCAAATTCCCTATTTAATTCTCTTTGAATTCAAATTCCATATTTATTCTTTTTGAATTTCAAATATTCAAACTCCGATTTAATTCTATTTGAAATTTCAAATACTCAAACTCCTTTTTAGTTCTATTATTCAAATTCTATTTAAATCCTCTTATTCAAATTCTATTTCAAATTCTCTTATTCAATTTCTATATACATTCCTATATTCAAATTCTATATTTGAATCCTCTTTGAATTTCTATATTCAAATCCTATATTTAAATTCTCTATTCAAATCCCGTTTGAATTTTTATATTCAAACTCCATTCAAATTCTATATTCAATTTCCATTTGAATTTCCTTTATTCAAATTCTACTTGAATTTCTATATTCAAACTCTATTTGAATTTTCTTTATTCAATTTCTACCTCAATTCTCTCATACAAATTCTATTTAAATTCCCTTTATTTATCTATATTCAATTTAACTTCTATTTAAATAAATTCGAATTAATCAAATTCAAAATCATAAATCCTCACGGTATTTATTTAGTTCAATTTATATTCTGACTTCAGAATGAATTCCATCGTTTATTTCGTTAAACGATTTTCCCCACTTCTATTTTTAAATTCACATTTGAATTTAGATATTCAAATTATCCAAATGATAATTTTTTCCCTTTTTATTTACAAACCCTATTTATTTTACTTGTTTATATAATTAAACAAGTCCCGATTTCAATTTCCTTTGAAATAGATATTTCTACTTTGGAAAAATAGTTTTCCCTTTTTCAAATTCAAACTTATAATTTATTTCTGAATTATCCAATGAAAATTCTCTTCCCTTCATTTAAAACTTCGTTTATAAATGAACTTCTTGTTTTACTCCTTTAAAACAAGTTAATATTTTTATTCCACTCAAATTTCAAATTCTATTTTAGAAAAATAGAATTTCCCATTTTCACCCTAGAAATTTCCCTTTTTCGATATTTTTAAATATCAACACTTAGGCCCAGTGATATTTAAACACCAAACAATCAATTATTTATTTTTGGTTTTCTAACACATCATATATGACAGTATATATGCAAACAAATAAACAAACAGATAATATATTTTTGAGGAATCCAGTCGGATTCCTCCAACATGTTTTCCTGCATTCACAGACGTTAGTCAACATAAATAATACCCATCCTGCTTCAAGGCAGGATATCGTGGTATAAAAGGGGATCCACTTATATATTTGTGGGGGCGCGTAGGGAAATCATCCGCTATGAAACTACGGGCATCCGCTAATGAGACTGCGGGAATCCAACCAATCATCAACCCAATATATATAATAGTCAACCCTAAATAACTAATATATTTAAAGCAACTAGAAAATCCAAAAAAGCAACAATAATTATTTTTAATGGATAAAAATAATTTTAAATAAAGGGTGAGTGAGATTTACACACTGGGATTTTCCATCGTTGAATATCCAAATAAATCCCATTTAATTTCTGCTTAAGTGATCCGCAACTATAAAATTCTCGACTTACTCCATTCGATAAAACCTTGCATATATTTTCATATGACATTCATTATTTAAGCCATCAAACATTCTAAAAGTAAATAAAGAATTTAATTAAAATATTTACCTTTCTAAATCCCCCTTTGTTTTAGTTTTACGATATTTTTACCAAAGATTTCACAACAAATCTCCAACTCCCAATCTCGCTCCTTCAAGGCAGATTCTTCACTGTAAACTCTATTGCATTCACTACCTAACATAACATCACAGACCACGTCTCAGCATCCAAGTCTAATTCCCTTAACGCCATCATTGTATTTCTCCAATTCGTGACCGCTAGAAATCAGAGTCTCCCCAATCACTAACCTCGAACAACCCTAGGCTCTAGAAAACTGTCGAACACCCCCCTTCACACAGTTCGACCATTAGAGCACCGAGCGACCTCCCCTTCTCTCCCTGCTTCGTATACCCCTCTCAGTTTGCCTTCGAACCCCCAAAATCAAGTCGCGATGACTGTTGTTGTCGATACGAAATTCTACCCAAAATATTAGAAGCGCGATTTATAAAACAACATCGAACTCAGATCTCAGCCTCCGAAAACTCGTGATTCCCTCCTTAGTGTCGTACTCGAATTTGAGATGAAGTGATAATTTATTTCGAAGGCTCTGATTTTATAAAGAAGGGTTTCGATTACTTTGTTTATGAACAAATTGAAGAGGAGGAAGTTACGGTTTATAAGGAGAGGTACGGCCATTTACTTTGTGGAGAATTACAGAGGGATGTCGCGATTTTATAGAAGAAGAAGGGGACATGAAGTACACGGCAAATATTTATATTTATTTTAAAAAGATTTTCTAATTAATTTGATTTGATTTAAAGAGATTTTCATTCTTTTTTAAATGGATTCTGATTTGGTTTTGATCCTATCCACAATCAAATATCTCGGGGTTCATTAATTTAAACCATGAACCGTTATTTTAACGTAACCACTGTTATTTCACAGTGTAACAATACTCTGAACTAACTGAATATATTTTGATATTTAATAACGTAAATATAAATAACCAAAATAAATTAATATAATTTAAATTCAAATAAAAATTCATATTAACCATTTAAATCATTTTGACTCCATTTTAAATCCAAATTGAATTACTTAAGATTCTCGTATTACGATAATTATATTGATAATTCAATATAAAAATCGATTTATATTATCAGCTCAATATTTAAAATAATATTAAATATTCAAAATAAATCAACCAGAAAAATCTGGGTCGTTACACTTAGGACCCTAATGTAGGAAATGGGTACCAATATTTTTTATTTTTTGCAGGTACCACTAATTCATGACTAACCATTATTCAATACAAGGAGATAAAGAAGCTACTAATTAGTATTTGCTTCATATTTGTAAGTTATTTATTTTTCGTTTCATAAGTCTTGAACTAAAAGTTTATAACTTATATTAGCTTTGCTCTCCTTTTTCAAGATATATTATAAATGTTGATTATAGATGTCATATATGTTACTTGAATTCTATCTCAAAGATATGTTTTCATACATTCTTGTATATAACTATAGCTAAAATAAATTATATTAGTATCTTTTTTAGTTAGTTACATTACACTTTTGTTTACAGATAAAACTTTGTTTTTAGTTAACTTCTTTTACTACTATTAGCTAACTAACTTTGTTTTTAATTAATGGACACAAGTGTTAGTACTAGACATTTGTTTTTGCTATGTTTAGTTTTTTACTTTTCTGTAAATACTTAAGGAAACCATCCTTTCTTCTCAAAAACAAACGTACTCATCCATCATTAAGCTAAAAGCCTATTACAACATGTCGAAAAAATCAACCTCATTAGAATCATCTCCATCCACTCCTACTAAATATACCGAAAAAATATCATCGGATACCATGATATCATAATTTCTCCAACGCCAAATGAAGAGCTAGTATTGCAATGGGAAGAATACCATACCAGATATACTCCTGACACTAAAGATAGCTTTCTATATCTCCGTCAACAAAATACAAAATAGATGAGATACACTACTACCAACATGAACAAATGAAGTTACAATGCGAGATTTATTTTGAACAATAGTAAACTTCAAGTCGGTTGAGTTTTCTTGCAACATCCGCACTCCGAGTGTGCGGAAGATTCGTTGTTCTTGAACCGAGACATTACCCACTTTCTACAACTCTAGAAACACCGAGGAGGTCGTCCACTTCTTGGAGTCCGTGGAAAAGAACTGCAACGGATTCAAAGAAATGTCCCAATTCATGGCATAAAAATTATACTAAAAATGAAAGAGTCGGTTCAAAAACTCCGAGGTAATCAACATCTTCGGAGGAAGAATAATGTGTTAACCATGATTATTATCTGTTTTAAGTTGATTTTTTGTTAATAAAGTTTGCATTGATCAAGAATTCAAAAAGGAAAAGGATATCTTTTCTCTTGTTTAATGATTAATAAAATCTTCGTGTTGATTTTTTTTATAGAGTTAAGAAAATTTAACTTACTTTAGTCCTAAAAACAGTTTATTTGTAAGATATAATAATATTTATAAAATAAGCTCAGATGAAAAACTAGAAAACAGTTTTCATTACCACCAGTCGACTGGTGGACTGCATACCAGTAGAGAGCAAAAATGCATATTTCAGCCCTTATAACCTCCTATACCATTTCTATTGTCATTTCTAAAACCTACCCATTATTTCTAGAAACCCTATGCTATTCTTCACTCAAAATATTTCGTTTTTGCTCTTCTAAATCATCAAATCAAATGGCTCCTCCAAAAAGACAAAGAGAATGGTTAATCATCATTTAGGGCAAAGAAAAATATTGATCCATCCATTGACAAATGGTTATGGAATGATGAAGCAAGGAAGAGATGGAAGGTTCTTGACAAAATAAAGTTCTTTGAAGGAGTATTTGTCAAATTCTCTGATTTTGAATCATATGGACTTCAAAGATTGGCTCAAAAAGGTAGACTTGAATCAATAATGGATATTCCCAAAATAATAGGAAAATAAATGCTACTATGATAAAGCTTTTGTTAGCTAATATTAATTTGGATCATTAAACTCCTAATAATCCGAAGAATTGTGCTTGGACTTTAGTTTGCGGACAACCAATATTAATTACCATTGATAGACTAGGGGATGTCTAAAATTTCCCCACGGATGGCATACCATTGGAAGAAGTGGAATGTCAATTAGGTGTTAGAGATGAAATTAGTCATCTCTTTATAGATGATGACTCTGATGGATCACAAGTAAAAGGACTAACACCTAGCGCAAGACTTCTCCATCATGATCTTACTCGTACCATATTACCTCGTTCTAGAACCTTTAATCACGTTTATGCGGAAACCTTCAGGGCTCTATATGCAATTTATAGTGATAAAAAGGTAAATTGGATGCAAACTGTACTAGATCACATATTACTTTTCACGCATGATCCTTCTACTTATTTTTACTATGGAGAATACCTTATGCGATTTTTCGTGGATGCAAACATACCGAAACCAAACTCTATCAAATATGAAGTAAAAATCCTTGATAGCAAAAACTTAAAAATGATGAAAATGCCACCCACGGTCCGATGGATTTTGAGTTTCGAAGATTGGAAGAAAAGAGATACAACTCAATCATCTTTGAGTTTCACTCATGAATGCGTCTAATTAAAGCTTCACAATCCACTAGGCAAGCAATTGACGTTCTAGCTCACAATCAACTTCTTTTGGAAGCACAAGTTAAAAGAATGGATAAAAAGATGGACAAAAAGTTTAATAAATTCAAGAAATTTCTACGAAATATGTGGACTGCAATCTCATGCACTCTTGCTTCCTCTAGCTATGCTACAGATCCGGAGAAAAGGCTGATCTCTCTGTTTAATTGGACATCTACGGAGAGCACAGAATCTGATGAAATCTAGTCCGTTCGATTATGCTTTAGTAGTATTGTTGACGTGTAAAATTGTCGCATGCCAACACCCAATGTGTGTGTGTGTGAACAATTATCAGAATAAGCAGTAAATAATGTAAATGCGAAGAGACACAGCTTTTATAGTGGTTCGGCACTAACGCCTACCTCCACTTTATAATTCTGATTCATCATGTCTTTGATCGATTACAAGAGATGTTACAATATTTGTGTACAAAACTATATGTATGATGAACTTTGAATGAGTTGTTCTTCTTCTTCGTTGAAGTGAATTGACTTGGTCAACTATGGGCAAGGTAGGCTCCAATGTCCAGGAGGTTTAGAGACGGTGTAGCAAGGCTTGTTAGTGTTCAAGTGTTGAAGGAAAACATGCATGTCATGTTTTAATTGTCCATCTCATCTCCCATGGCCATGGTGAAGGTGTTGGAGGCATTAATGAGTGTTTGGAGCTCTCATGGTCCAAAAATTCCAAGGGAGAAGGTCCCAAATGAAGGCCAAGGCTTGGGGTATTTACAGGAAGGAGGTTAGGTGGGAGTAGGTGAGCAGCGGAACCCACAAGAGCCATTTTCACACCTCAAAACAAGCCATGTGCAGGAATTTCGCACCCCCTGGTGCGGGGGTCGAAATTTCGAACCCTCTGGTGGGGTCAAAATTTCGAACCCCTTGGGGGTCGAGATTTTGAACCCACCTTAGCGGGGTTCAAAATTTCGACCCCGTTGGTGGGGTTCAAATTTTCGACCCCACTGATGGGATTCGAAATTTCGACCCCGCGGATGGGGTTCAAAATTTCGACCCCACAGGCGGGGTGCGAAATTAAGAGAGGCTGAGGCGAAAATGTTGTTGTCGAGAGAGTCAAAGTTCTTGAAGGGATCCAAGGTTTTGCTGGTCCAAAGTGAAGGATTCTAGGCTTCCAGCATGGAGAAAATCGGATGAATCGGACGGTGCACACAGTTTCGACCTAGCCGGTTAGGTTGATCGCCACTGGGACTATGGGGCCCCGGACCCCCACCGGCGCTGCACCCGGACCCGCTTGATGGCTCGCATTCGGTGCAGAGCATGGCTCGACTGAGAGTTCATTGGTCCTTGCGTTTGCGACGCGACTTCGACACTGCTGTTTTGTGCTTTTTAACACTTGAGCGCGTCGCTCGCCAAATACTTGACGTGCAACAGCTTTGACAAAAAAGCATGTCAATAAGTATGTTTTATAAGTTAGCTTTGGTAGTCTCTACTTAAAAAAACTTCATGGGATTTGTCTTAAATAAACCTCGTTTGCTTCTTTAAGTACTTTAATTTATAAAACTTCTAGAGGCTTGTACTAAATGGACTTGCCTTTTGCTTTAGTTATGTTAAAGATATTTGTTTGTTGAATGACATTTATGTTTATCTATATATATGCTTGTTTTCTCATTATGTTGATTACTGTTTCCCTCATAGCATTCATTCTTTTTTATCAATGACAAAGGGGGAGAATAGTGTATCAAAATATTGATTATATGATTATCAAATATGTATGCTATACGCTAACATTTTATTACAGGAAGTCGCATGGTAAATATATGTTATACTACGGACTAACAAAATGTTGTAGAAATTCAGGGGAAGCTAAATATATACACAAGCATACATTCAGGAGGAGAAATTCAATATTTCAACAGAATGCGAGATGTTGTCATCAATCAAAAAAATGGGAGAATGTTGATTCGCGATATTTTTGATTCATGACAACACGAAAATGAAGATCAATGAAGATCAGATTGAAGAGCTAAATTCATATATATATATATATATATATATATATTTAGTTGTGTTAGAAATATGTTAAAATCTATCCTCATAGTATAACACAAATGCACGAATTTCTAAATATATATATATATGAATATGATCAGAAAGTAGCCAATACTGGACTGGTTATACACAACCAGTCGACTAGTAAAAACCAGACCAGTCGACTGGTCAGTGTTTCCATGCCCAGTAACAGCTAGTTTCTTTTCATATTTATTGTATATATACGATTTTCTTTGATCAACCAGTTGACTGATGAAATGTAGATCAGTTGACTGATTCGAAACAACATCCATTTATACGAAGAGTCACCTCCTTTCATGAACAGATTTCTATTCATTTTTGGATAGAAATGGCCGTATCTCTTTATCGTGAAAGATTGTTGCTCTTCTACTATTATATAAACAACATAATCTTCATTTCCAAATCACCGATTCTCACTTATTCTATTCTAATTTCTGATTTATATCTCTATACTTTTTCATATTCAAAAATCTCTCTAATACTCAAATTACTTGTTGAATCATTGAAATTATTTCATATCTCTTGATTCAATAAGTAATATACTTCCTTCAATGTTCACATACACATCAAATACTTAAGGATAAGATTATAGGAAGGGTGTACTTAATCCTTGGCTATTCAGTGTTGATACAAGAACACATTCAGAAGTCAAAATACTTTGTGATTGTGAAGTCTTGTGTTGGTTCTCAGGAGGAGACATCCTTTGTTGGTGCTCGGGTGTATTGTGATATGTTCCTCCTGGTGAAGAGAGGGCGTTGTTAGTGAATTCCGAAGAGGAGATTCGGGACTGGACGTAGGATGGGAAGTCTGAACCAGAATAAAACTCTTGGGGTCACTTTACTCACTTAATTCCATATACAAACATCCTTAAGTCATTCACGACTTTTCATAATCCTACGCTCAAAACCTTGCACTGATATTTTTACCCAGATCGGATTTTCCCTGAATTACAAATCTGTAACTCCTAACCCTGTAAACCCTATAACTAGAAAACCCTACTTTTATAGACAAACTAGAAAACCGTAAGATTGTTATAAAAAGAAATAATAAAAAAAACAAAATAATAATAAAATAAAACCCTAAAAAATGTGTCTAAGGTCGGCCTCCTTTGTTTATTTTGACACATTAAAAATAAAGCTTCTCTTTGTTTCTTGATGGCGGCCGTAAGGAAATAGGGTTCTTTTGCAACCCAAATCGAATCGTGGCTTTTGATTTGAATTAGTCTCTGATGGATTTGATTTCTTGATTAAATGACTTGAGATTTCGATTGAAAGTAGTTGCAAATATTTCTGATTTGATTTTTGCTCTAGAATTTGTGGCTTGTTGTTTTCGATACACCAAAATATCGATGATGAATCAGTGTTAAATAGGGTATAGAAACCCTTAAATTTTTCTCTGATTTTTTCAATGACTTGGCCTTATTTGTTACGTGTTTCCCCCTTTGTTTCCTTGATCAAAATTGATGTGAATGCTAAATGGTTTATAGAATTTCTGGAATCAATTGAAATGAATCTTGTCAATTTTGAAACGTTGATTCCAGTAAACAAATTGAAATGATTTCTTGCCTCGAAAAATCTCCTATGAATTTCAGTGCTCCAAAAATTTATTGCGTATTTCTTGCCTTATATGCTGGATCGAATATTTTTCAAATTAGACTCAGGTAAATATCGTTTTTGAAAATTCTATCATGCCGATTGTTGCTTTGATTCATGCATGATGAAATTTGCTATAAATCCTTAATTGTTTTTTCGAATTTTTGGAAACAATTAAAATTGTTTTTTGCTTTGAATCCCTTCAAGCATGTGACAACATCCATTCCTAGAATGATTCGATGTTGTGGCTTGGTAGTATATTCATTTGACACTCATATGAATAAGTATATGTATATATATACACACGAATGTGTGTACACACACACAGATATATATATATATATATATATATATATATATATATATATATATATATATATTGATGCAGCTTCCCTTATGCATGATGCAATGTTGTGTATGTGTTGAACCATTTCCTGACCTGGCTTTAATTCTCTAACCATTCTTGCCTTGCGTCTTCTATGTGTGCCTGTACATGAGCCATGCATCTGCTCGATCAATTTGAAATCAAATTCCCATACATTATGTACATGTAGTGTAACACCCCGAAATTTTGAAGAACACTATAAAGATAAACTAAAGAATACTTAATTAAATATTGAGAACTGAGTAAAACGGACTATGCTATTTCGTTCGTCTCGGAATTCTGCTTAAGATAGACTTCGAGTTTGCATGAAACGAACATCGTATGCAGAAGTTATTAAGCCTAGAAGTTTGTATACGCATAAGAGAAATATATATATACACAAACTAATAAAACATATCCATAATTCAAAATCAGAGCGGGAAGAAAGAGGGAAATCGACCCGTTAAGGTTTGATCCATCCCCTATGGGTGTCGCCCATGGGTCGACCCTTCCACAGGGGTTTCGACCCCTATGTCGACCCCGGGGTCAACCCTACTCATATCTGGGCAGATTCCTGCCTTGAACCTGGACACATTTCTAAGCATGATTCATTGACCTTAGGCCATATATAGGACCTCATTCTCATTGTTTTTATTCACCAAAAACAACGGAGACAACGAGGTGCTGCCCCAACTCAGTTTGAACTAGCCTATTCTTCTTCAACAATAAGTTATACGTATTCAAGAATATGTGCTACAACATCTACAGACAATTCTTTGTTGTTTAGATCCAGTCGCAGTGAGTTCATGTTATTTTTAGATATAAACATTTAAAAAGTAATCATGACATGTTTATAAGTTTGGATCTAAGTCTGTGCCTATTAATAACCTAAATCATAACAGATCTGCCATTACTTGTATACCTAATTTAATTCTTAGTTCTCATATACCTGTTAATGATATCCCTATTATATTAGTTTGCCTAATCATGTCATCATATGCCTCTTCTGTTAGTATGATCAATTCTATCATCATATGCTAGTTTTATTACTATGCATATTCTTGTTCTCTTCTCTCCCTCTTTCCTTTTTTGTTTTCATAGCCAGGCTACCTTTGAGCCTAGGCCTATCGCTGAAATACGCAAGCGCACGAAATTGGGAATGGTTGGGAAAGATAAATTTGGGGCATAACTTATGTTGTAAAACATGATTGGGATTTAGGGACATAATCTATACCTTGATCTAAACTTTAATTTGGGGCATAACTTGTATCGTGAATTAAAAGGAGATTTGGGGCATAATAAACATGGAAAATTGGTTAAAAATGAACATGCCTAATTTATAGTAATTAGAAACTGTAACCGCACGTCGACACGAGGTTAGGTTACACTTGTGGTAGAAGCCTGCCCGGAACCGCCTGGCAAATCCAGCGTCCATAAGTGGTTAATCTAATATGAGGGGTCGAGTGCATAAATGTACATGTAACGGTGCTAAGACACGAGGTTATATCTGACTTATGGTAGAAGTTTTCCTAGACCCAACCGGCATATCCAGCATCCACAAGTGGTAGACTTAATGTGAGAGGTCTAGTGCATTAATAACCATAAACGAATGAATGGTAATAAACATGTAATGCTTAACCTGTTTGAATCTGTGAGGGTTATATGAAGCTGTCAAATTAAGTAGGGGTTAAGTAAACTTGCTTGAATCAATAGGGGGTTAATTTAATCTTGTTAAATATATGGGGGCGGTTTATACATATAAACCCGACAAACTTAACCTGTAGAGGTTATGCAATCTTGTTAAACTAATAGGCATAACCTGTCGAAATCCTAGTAGCGGGGATACAAGCCTAGGGGGAAGCTTGTATCATCTAGTGTGTAGGATCCATATCAGTCAGTAACCTATCTTGGTATGAAAAGGAGAACCCCGAACAAGGTCAGGGTCAGGGCACATTTACTGAGTTGGTTGTAAGAGTTCCATCTAAGGGAGGGTGTGGGCGGCGCATTCCAATGGGGTCACGTGCGTGCATGGGTCCGGACTCCAGGGAGGATGATAAGACGTTGTGACTCCTATAGATATGGTTGTGCATCTTGTAAACAACGGGGTTGCCACTTTAGGAAGTCATACATCATACTGTGGGGACAGCACAGGGTATCTACGAGTTAGGGAGCCGATCGATTGGGGGTAGTAATGAGGGTACATCTAGTCTTGCTTGTTTAGGATCCCGTTGTTATCGTTGGGGGTAACACCCGTCAGTTCTATTGGGCTATCTGTTATTGTATGGGGTAAAACCTCTCACTAGAAGTACACCTAAGCCTACCATCTTGTACTTGTTGGGATCATCTTGCTTCTGTTATACTAGTATTGGTGTAGAGAAACGTGCTTAAGAAGCGCAATATATTCTATTATGTTTATCCTGGTTACCTTGTTATACCTGCCTTATGATACTGTTATCTCTCTCATTCAATTTATATGCCTGTCATGATGCTTTTACTTATTTATATGATAAAAATAACTGGACTTGCCAGACTTTATGTCTGACCCATTTTGTTTCCTCTTCTCTTTCTTCCGGTCCCCCCCCCCCCCCCCGGTTCTCAGGGTGGGAATACCCAGGCTTGATTTGGATTCTCTCTTTCATTCTGCTTGGAGCTGCTTTGATGTACCGCTTGATTTCTTGTCTTCTCTGATATGGCTACATTTTGGGGATTATGCTTTTTATGTATTATTGTATTCCGATGATTTTAGTATAAGATAAAAGCATTATATTGATGTAATGGGTTTTCAGTATTTTAGACTTATGATGTAACATGGTTTTGGACTATGTTGTTTCCTATTTAATAAAGTTTTTTATTCCACTGTTATTTTATGTTTGTCTTATGATGTTTCTGTCTACCTATAAAGCATCACGAAACTTAATGCATTCTATGAAATATTGACATTAACGGACGTGGGGTGTCACATTTGGTATCAGAGCTGAATGTTACCAAATCGGATAAAAGATTTTGAAAACTGTTTCCAAAAAGGTTTCAAAAAGAAAGCATTTTCAAAAGAAATATTCCCTAAAGCCATATGAAATATCTTTTGACTCTCTGTTTGAATCCCTTTCCTTTTCTTTTTCTACATGTCTGGGGAACCTAACATTCCTGAGGGCGTTCAGATACCAGCTTGGTTCCATAGGTATCTGGAGGCTACGACACCTGGCGAGGGCCAAGCAGATTCCCCTCCCCTAGCTATAGTTGTTGTTCCTCCTCCTCTGCGTATTGACAATTTCTCTAAGATATGTAAGGATTTTTTGCTATGGGCGGAAAGTCGTTCAGGGGAACTGATACTTTGTAGAAGCAAGCAATTGGCTCAAGGAAATAGAGGATTTGTTTGGGATTTTTGAGGTTGACGATCGTATGAAGATTTAGTTGGTCGTTTGGCAGCTGAAAGAAAAGGCTTTATTCTGGTGGGAAGTGACTCACGCAGAGCATCCAGTAAAGACTTGGGATGGTTTCCGACAGATATTCGAAATGAAGTTTCTTTCTCATGCCGAGAAAAGTATGCAAATGGAAATTTTTTTTGGCACTTAAGCAAGGAGGCATGTCTCTAAAGGAGTATGTTAATAAATTCAATCAATTGGCGAGGTTTGGTTTGGAGCAAATGAATACCTCGCACAAGAAAGCTTTGAGGTTTGCTAGAGGATTGAATGAACCCCTTCACGGGTTGGCTATGTCTCATATTCCGATGGGAGCAACTTTTGAGAAACTCGTTATTATGGCATTGATGCATGAAGAAGATAAAGTTAAAAAGAAAGAGGCTAAGCTTGATGAAATGCAAAACAAGAAAGCGTGGCCCAAGAAAGAACAACGACAGCAAAAGAGGGGTGGAAAGAATGACAAAGCCCGAGACAAGAGAAAATGTCATAATTGTGGGCGCGTAGGTCATTTGATCAAAGATTGCAAGAAAAGGAAGAATGCTTGTTTCTATTGTGGAGAGGTCGGGAATCTTGTTAAGGATAGCCCAAAGAAGTAAGGACATGGGCAAAGAACAGGATCTTCTAGAGGGCAAGTGCATGGTCTCGTGGCTAGTGTACCAGATAGAGGTAGGAAAGTTTCCATTGAAGGTTTGATTTATCTTTCCAATCATCCTGTTAGAACTCTTTTTGATTATGGTGCTTCGTAATCTTTTATATATGATTCTGCGGCTGAGTCTCTACACCTAAGTACTAGTATGATTTTGGATCTCGTTGTTGTCTTAAACCCCATTGGGGGTATGACTCATTTGTCTATGATTTGTCGAGGTTTGAGAATATCTGTGTTGGGCGTCGAGTTTGAGTGCGATGCATATGTGCTTGGTTTCATGGGCTATGGTTTGATTCTAGGGATGGATTGGCTAGCCATATATGGTGCCATTCTGGATTGTGAGAGGAGGGTCATTGGACTTTTGACTTTCTATGGGAGCACCCTCGAGATTTCTTGTGACCCTAAAGGGTCTGTCATGCTTAGTTTCTGAGAGTCGCTTGATGTATCTATTGATGATCTACGATCTGTATTAGTAGTTTGTTAGTATCCTGATGTTTTTGAGGAGGTTTGGGGCTTACCTCCGAGGTGCGAGATTGATTTTCGTATATACTTAGTGGACAATGCAAAGCCAATTGCATTGCCTGTGCGCCACACGGCTCCAAGAGAAAGGAGGGAGCTCAGCAAGTAAGTAAGGGAGCTACTTGAGAAAGTGTAACAACCCGAATTTTAATAACATGCTATAATCATAAATCAAGGCAGAAATAAATTTTAAAATCTTAATCAGGGGAAACGGGCTGTGCCATTGCGTTCGTCTCGGAAAAATACGCGAAATAGAGTCCGAAATTTTGTAAATTGGAGTCCGTATGACCCAATTATGGCCCGATGAAGTTTCAGAAAATTCAAATTTCGAAAACAGATTTGAATTTCAGCCCAATCAGAGTAGGCGGGAAAAGTTCCGGCCCAACCCACCAGGTCGACCTGGGGGTCGACCCTAGGGTCGACCTGCCAGGCCAGGTCGACCTGGGAGTCAACCTGGGGGTCGACCTGCCCCAGGCCAGGTCGACTCTAGAGTCGACCTGGGGGTCGACCTCCCCGACCGGGCCATTTTGGCCTGGTGCACCTGCTTGTGTTTTCTGGCCCTGTTTGTTGGTTTCTGACGTGATTTGATGGCTCAGATTTGATTTAGGGTTAATCCTATGGCTAAAACTAATCCTAAACACTATAAAAAGACCCCTAAGCCTACCCTAAACTCACACAAACTAATCCTACAACTAAGTGCTGCCAAAATGCTTTCTAATCATGGCCTCCACCTTCTTCATGAGAGCATGAGTGTTCCAAATCAAATCTAAGTCCAAGAAGCTATCTTTCTTAGTTCAAAGAGCCATCTTTCTTCGTCATAGAAGCTATTTTACTTATTTCTCAAGGCTTAGAGTGGAGCATATTATTTTCTTTGTGGATTTGCTAGTGGCTTCGTCTCAATCTTATTATATATTATTCTAAATCACTTAGCCACGAATTGTAAGCCCTATTCTACTCTTAGATTTAAACTATGAAGTTAATATGATCATGTAGCAAGTTGAAATGTGACTTTTGGGCTATATTTGTATGCATAGATCCATGTATGACTCTTTTGATCTATGATTGTGGCACTATCATGAACCTAGTATCATTTACCTTGATTTTTGGGTAGAAAGCTATGAGCTTTATTTGTTGGTTATGCATAATGCAACATAGAACTTGGTAGTTATGCATAAATGCAACATAGAACCATCTTATAACCTTGATGTTAACCCGCATATGATCTTGAACTATGTGCTAATCACATGTTTTCACCCTATGTCAACTATGATCATGTTATCACCTATTTGCTAAGTGGATGCCATGAATGTTTTGAGGCTAATAATGCTATATGCTAGTATGTTGAACCCCTTTTGCCTCATATATCACCATGTTGAACTTGTGATAGACTTTGCCACTTTATACCCAACTTGTCATATCATTATGTTCCCCTTTTTGATCTATGTGCGTTGATGCGAACTTACGTGCAATGGGGTTACGTCATGGGTAAACTTAAATGACATGAAACATGACTTGAAAATATGACATATGATTATGCTTGAAAACATGAACGTGGACATGGCATGTAGAAAACATGAAGGTGGCCAACTCGAGGTTGGGTTGAGTTTGTAGCATAAATCTACCCGGAACCGACCGACTTAACTAGTGGCTACAAACAATATGACCCAATGTGAGTAGTTGGTCACATCGCACTTGAAACCCGAGGTTAGACTAGGTTGTGGTGTAAAGCTACCCGGACCCGCCCGGCTTAACTAGTAACCACGACAAAGTCTAATGTGAGAGGTTAGGGTGCATTAAGTTAATTAATGCCACATGGTAGGGTTAAGTCATGGACTACTTGAATACTTAACCAATTAAACACGATGTATTGATAGGGTTAAGTCATGAACTGCTTGGATACACTTGACCAACTCAATACATGGTAAGGATAGGGTTAACCACACTTAACCCGCTTGAAATCCTAGTTACGTGGTCCTTTTCAGCAGTAACCCACTTGGGAGTATCTGGATACCCTGGACTAGGCCAGGGTGGGGCACGATTACTGGACTGATTGTAAGAGACCAAAAGAGACGGTTGAATAGTGCATCGGTTGTTCAGGCGGACCATGGTCGTGCACATTAAGTCCGGAGTTGAACATGGGCACCGGTAGGTTTAGACTGTGCGTGCTTGAATTGTGTCTGTGGTTTACACCTTAGGGCTGGATACACCCTAGGGTGGACCTTGCACAGTTAACTACATTCCATGATTAGGCCGTATGACACCGATACACGACGAGTTAGGCTTATAGGGAGCCGATCGACTAGACCGAGTAGTTAGACCTTGATTTAGGTCATCTCATGATGTTGGGCCAACTTTGGGCCAAGGGATCATTTCTTGTTTATACTTGACATGGATTAGAACACTAGTGCACCTGGTGCAACTTAACCTTGTATATGCGATGCCACACTTGATCTATCTTGTTAACTTTTCACCATGCCAGTTATCATCCTATGTTTCATCTCTGTTTTACATGTCCAGTTAACTTTATTAGTTTTTATACTAATAGTAGGTAGGACTTACCAGTCTTTTTGACTAACCCGTTTTCTTTCGCCTCTTTTCTTCCATTCCCCCCCCCCCCCCCAGGTTCTCAGGGTGGGAATACTAGCACCTAGCTTGGATCTTTAGCTTTCTTACTGGATAGCTCATGTACGGTTTGGACTTGAGCTTTGCTATGGCGACACTACTGTTATCTTTGGGGAATACTTTACTTATGTTATTTTTCAGTTTATGTTTTTCTAGACTTTGTTTTGTTGGGAAAATGATGACTAAGTACTTTGATGTAACTTCACTATGGTTTTGAAATAGTAATTTTATCTGCTGCTTTATTTACTCTGTTTTACCCATATGTTCTGTCTTGTGATATCTTCATGCATGTTTACCTTGACCAACAAACCTCCAAAGCCAGTGTACTTGCTTAGAGTGACCCTGTGTAACGGCTGGAAATTTCCG
Organism: Allium sativum; assembly: GCA_030737875.1. Lineage (NCBI taxonomy): Eukaryota > Viridiplantae > Streptophyta > Magnoliopsida > Asparagales > Amaryllidaceae > Allium > Allium sativum. The sequence continues at coordinate 3,966,367 of CM060926.1, read as the reverse complement.
ACTCCTCGAGAGTCGGAAATTCCGAGACGTTAGTGAAAGAATTTTGAAGGTGAGAAAGAAAAGATAGAACTAATAGAATAGAAGAAGAAGAACATCAGAATCATCAGAGTAACACGAATCTCACAGCGGAACGAATAACATATAATACATAACATAACTTTGAAGTAAACAGTTATATATATACAATAACACTTATCAGAGTACAACACTTACAACACAGCGGAAATAACTATAGCTATAGAATCTTGAAGTCTACTGCTCCAAGCTCTCCATGTATATCTGTAAATCCCGACTACTTGACTACCCGTACAAATTTAGGAACCCAAGAGTTTAGGGAAAACAACAAAGTAAACTCTGGGTCAGTCATGGGACTGGTATGAGTAAAATAGTTTAAAACAGGTATAGGATATCTCATAAGACCACGCCGTGAATACGGAACGGGTCTTTCCCTTATGAGTATCTGAACAACTTTGACAAGCAATATCATTGTGATATTATAATAATGTCTAAGTACAAATAGGTATCAATCTAGCAGAAACGCTTGCATCTCACGTTCTACATACATAGTATAAAATCATAAACCGCAGGGCGCTTATCGGAGAATGGATTCCAACAGACAAGGTATGGGAGCACCTTCTGAATAGTGTACTCTAGAGGTGATACACTCAGGGTTCAACAAGAACGTCTTGCAACCCGGCCACACATGACCGCTCACTCATTTAGCTTGAGTGTCGCGAATATATTGCCACCACGGTTGTAGGCCATCAAACCGTCATCCGAAGATACAGAATCAAAAAGAAGTATAAATATGAATATTCACTAGATCGATGACAATACACCCTTCTTGGGAATGACCCAACTAGCCATGCTGCCTAGCCCAACTTTTGTTACTTCCTGGTGTGAGGCTAGAAGCTACGCCTATCTTCAGAACATCTGATCACCATTCACTTTGAATGCCACATCGTCATACCCGCCAAATCACAAATTGACTTATCCAAAAATAACCCGGGTATATAGCTAAGAGAAACGAATTCCTCCGCCACCAAACGTGAATACGTTTGAACAGATCAACTTACGCGATCCATTGGATATACTCTGTCAGACCTTCTTCCATATACGTTGTCCTGGGACTGGACAAACCGAAGGCACTATTCAGTATATCCATCTTAGTCACTGTTATCTAAGACTTATACAACAGCCCTTGCACTTTACTCCGTCTTCAATTTATCTTTGGCATATATTGCTCGCAACGCTTATGCCGATACAGAGTGGTTCTTTGGATAATAATCCAACCGGTCTCTCCAGATTAACAACGTTAAAATGGTAAAAACTTTGATAGTCTGTGATTCAACTATCAAATGAAAACATGTCGGTGTACAAACAACGATCTTATTTCCAAATGGAAATTCGATCGATCAATCATCATATGTTCATATTTCCTTATTTCATATATTTAGAAAATATATGTTATTAATCATTGGAAAACATTTCCATAGCTTATTTTCACATCACTATTATTTCGCAACTATCAGTCCCTAACTGTAACTAGTATGAGAACAATTCTCTAAGTATCAATACGGAAGGTCGAAACCAACTTCAGATCGTCACTTAGAAAACCGTTCAACTTACCCTCTCCAGTCAGTTTCTGAATTTGCTTAACTCTATTTCTTAAATTCCTATCATGAAAACATTTCATTTTCTATGTTTAGAAAACATATCTGACTATATTTGGAAAACGATTCCAAAACTCATTTACGGATTTCCAATGAACGTTGTATAAAACATCGTTTCGCTTAATCCATTTATCGCTTATTCCTTAGCTTTATTCCTAATCAACCTTTAAGATCGAACCACAACTATTCCTTTGTCAATTCTGAAGTCAATCAAGTTGGGGTATAATTACCTCTCAGACCTTAATTGAACAACGTCCTTTACTGTGAAATAGATGAAGCTCATCACTCACTTTTTACAATCATCTGTTTACGCAAATTCTCGGATTCGGGTTACGAATCCACTTCTTATATGCCAGCGTTTGATTATAACTATAACGTTAAAATTCCTACTTCTGCAATATCTCCTAAATTATAACTTTATTTCCTAACTCGAATAATTTAACAGACACCTAATTTCTAAATCAATAACTAAATCTTGATTTAAACCTGGAAAGTAAATAGTACTTTCCCGAATTCGCTATACTCGAATTCGACGTATAACTCTCTTTCGAGTAATCTCTATTTGATTAACTCTTCTTCGAATAACCTATATTCGATTATCTCTCTTCGAATAACTCATATTCGAAATCTCTCTCTTTCGAATAAACAATATTCGATCTCTTTCTTTCGAATATGCTAAATTCGAAAATCCCCTTTCGATTTACAAATCGATAACTCCTTTCGATCAAAATAAAATCGATAACTCCTTTAACTCTATTCGAATAACTAATATTCGACTAACTCCTTTGGATCAACTCATTTGATTAACTCCTTCGAATAACTAATTCGAATAACTTACCTTCGAATAACCAATATTCGATTTACTCTAACTCGATTAACTTAATTCTAATCGATTTACTCCATTTCGATTCAACTTAATTCAAATCGATTAAATTAACTCAAATTTATTAACTCTTTTCGAATAACTAAATTCGATTTAACTCTTCTCGAATAACTACATTCGATTAACTCAAATTGAATAACTAATATTCAATTAACTCTTACGTGTTTAATTCTATTCGAATAACTAATTCGAATAACTCTAATGTGTTTAACTCTATTTGAATAACTAATTCGAATAACTCTAATGTGTTTAACTCTATTCAAATATCTAATTCGAATAACTCATTTCGAATAACTAAATTCGATTATCTCTTTTAACTTCACTCGAATAACAATATTCGATTAACACCTTCTTTCGAATAACTATATTCGATTAACTCTTCGACTAACTCCTTTGGATTAACTAACTTCGAATAACTCCTTTGGATTAACTCTTCGACTAACTCCTTCGGATTAACTCTTCGATTTACTCCTTCGGATTAACTAACTTCGAATAACTCCTTTGGATTAACTCTTCGATTAACTCCTTCGGATTAACTCTTCGATTAACTCCTTCGGATTAACTAACTTCGAATAACTCCTTTGGATTAACTCTTCGACTAACTCCTTCGGATTAACTCTTCGATTAACTCCTTCGGATTAACTAACTTCGAATAACCAATATTCGATAACTACTCTTCGAATAAATAATCTTCGGTAACTCTTCTCAAATGAATAACATTTGATTTCTCCACTCGAATAAACTATATTCGATTAACTCTTTTAACTTTACTCGAATAACTATATTCGATTAACACTTTCTTTCGAATAACTATATTCGATTAACTGAACTAGTCCACTTAGTTTAACTTAGTTAATTCACTTTGATTAACTCTAACTAATTTACTTCGATTAACCGATTAGTTCAACTTGACTAATTCACTTAGTTTGACGCAACTAATTCACTTTGACTTACAAATTAGTTTAACTTAGCTATGTCACTTAGTTTGACGCAACTAATTCACTTTGATTTACCAATTAGTTTAACTTAACTAATTCACTTCGATTAACCGCTTAGTTTATCTTAACTAATTTACTTTGGTTAACTTAACCAATTACTTTGATTAACTCGACTAACTTGCTTTGGTTAACCTAACAAATTACTTTGTTTAACTCTATTCGAATAACTATATTCGATTTACTCATTTGCTTTCTATTCGAATAACTATATTCGATTTACTCATTTGCTTTCTATTCGAATAACTATATTCGATTAACTCATTTTACTTTAACACTAATCGATTAACTAACATCGATTAACTTCTTTTGATAAACTACGTTTTCCATTACAACTATTTCCTTTTTATAACGTTTACTTACCGTTACAAATATATCCTATTTATAACTTCTATTTACCGTTACAAATATTTCCTATTTATAACGTTTACTTACCATTACAAATATACCCTATTTATAACTTCTATTTACCGTTACAAATATTTCCTATTTATAACGTTTACTTACCGTTACAAATATATCCTATTTATAACTTCTATTTACCGTTACAAATATTTCCTATTTATAACTTCTTATTTATCTTCTAAATAAATATTCCTTTATTCTATTTATTTTCTAAATAAATATCCCTTTTATAAAACTCTATTTGTTTTATAAATACTTCCTTTTATAAAACCGTGTTCGTTTTATAAATAATTTCTTTTTATAAAATCCTGTGATTTTATAAAATTCCTTTATTTCAATATACATTGAAATACTTCTTTTAACATCCCAGGGTTTCTTATGATATTTAAAATATCGAATAACAATGATCAATATCATTTCAACTCCCATAATCCATAACAGATTATATAACACATCATATATCACAATATAGGAAAAACAGTAAAATAAATGTTGAGGAATCCAGTTGGATTCCTCCAACCTGTTTCCCTGCATCACAGATGTTAAACAATATAATATAACATCACTTTCAGTTCTATATGATACATTCCGTTAAACAGAATCAATATAGAAATTTAACTAACTGACTAGCAGTTCAATCAAACAGTCAACATACAGTAAATCAGACAATTTCTAACAGTTCTAAAAATACAACATGAAATTATAAACTGTTCAGAGTTAGTGAGATTTACTCACATTTGCGCGTTAACCGTTAAATAACGGTTTGCGTTATTTGATTTGCGACGGACAATTTATTTCGCCATAAATTGTAACGAGCTTCGATTCTCTCCTCGTCAGTCCCATGTTGTAGTGCCCGTCCATACGATCCCAACGTGACTGACGGTTCGTAATTCTGACTTCGTATGAATGAACATCCATTCATGTTTATTCGGCCCCGTCATCAAAGCCCATCCGCAACTCCTTCTTCCCAGATTTTGAAAACTCCAATAAACGTAAGATAACACTGCTCCGCCATTCCCAGTATCGTATACATCTGTCATCGCTGTTCCCTCCTTAGTCCACGGAAATTTAAACAATAGCCATTGCTATTTCTCTTTTCAGTTCCTCTTTCATCCCATATCACAGAAGTTCCCGTTGCATTCTTCATTCATGAAACTGCGATGAACAGCAGTGTTGTCCACGCAACTGCTCAGGTTCGGACATCTTGTTGCGCTGAGTCCACCGTGTCCATCTCCATGCGTTCAATACCCAAAACATGTTCTTCCTTTTACTGTTATAACTCACGTCACCACCATCTAACTCACTTCAGTTAAATCCAACCCAACACCATTTTTCCATGCGTGTAATCCCATTTCCTGTACACAAATGTTCAAACTAACCTCATCCTATCACTTCTCTTCAAACTCCTCACGTACGCTTCTTCACTTCACGGTTCTTATCTTCAAAGACTCATCATTTCTACGATCCAGTTATACCACAGTTCCTCTCTACCAAACTCAACTCACAAAACACGGTTCTCCTCCTCATGCCATTTTCATACCAACTCCCGGTTTTCACGCACCATGTCTTGGTGACAACAAACCCACACGCTCATGAAAACAAAAACAACTATAGCGCTCTTTTTTTTCTTTTCCCAATGTACAACTTCAAACACAACTCTCGCTATACCCATCCCATTCTCGACGACCCCTCCTCAACTGCTCCGGTTTCAGTCTGAAGTGCGGCTCCCAGTTCCTCCCATACGGCTTCGAAATCACTGCCGTTACCAGAATTTGGGGTACCCAAAATCTCAGTCGCACCATAGAAAATGGGTACAAACTTGAAGCGAGAACTTGAAGCAACCCAAACATCACGATACTATGATTTAGAATTTCTATCCAATTTTGTTTTGATTTTAAAACACTCGAGATGTCTTTGCTAAAGAAAAAGTCGGCGGGTTTAATTTTGACCAGAGAAACATTTTTTTTAAGGTTAGGAATGATTTAGAAGTTATTATATAGGTATTATATTTTGGATTGAGAGGATTAAAGCATTCCACGTTTCAGACAGGGCATGCGGTTGATAAAGAACGTGACGTGGTCTCCTTTTGATGCTAGAAATAAGTTAGGCTATTTTTGTTTTGAGTTGTAAAATTTAACATACCTTATTTATAATTATGTTCATATATGTGCTGCTACGAACAGAAATAAAAACACCATCTTGACGAGCGAGGCGTCCCGACTCCAGAAATATAATAATACCGGTAGATGGACTCATATTTTGAAACCCCGAAATGTCGATACAGGGTGCCCAATACTCCAAATAAAAAGTTGCTTATTTAATTAATTAAATATTACCATAAAATTCTAAAAATTAAATTATCGTTATGTCCCAAAAGAACCTGGTCTAAATTCACGCCTGATATCTAGTTATATTGAAAAACCCTTTTATGACGTAAATAAAGCGTCGCAAATTATAAAGGAATTCCACAACGACTTTTCTGAAATTTGATTTGTATGTACATCAAAATCCACACGACAAAATCTTCATTTTTCTCTTCCATTAGAAAAATATAGCTTAACAGATTCAAACGTTTCTTGTTTCACAGAAATCCGACTTATAACGAATCTTGTATATTCAGTTGAAGTTCAACTCGCCAAATAACGAACTGCCGCGTCGTTACGGGCTCGATTATAATTATTATTATAATTTATACGTTCAACTATCGTTTATTTAATATATTCATTATTTAAATAATTAAATAACTTAATTATTATACCTTACAAAACGCGCCATTACACCCTGGCGGAGGTGGGGTGTTACAGAAAGGGTTTATTATGCAAAGCGTATCTGAATGGGGTGCTCCGGTGGTATTCGCAACTAAGGCAGATGGTTCACTTCTCTTATGTGTGGATTACAGAGAGTTGAATAAACTTACTAAGAAAAGTAGGCACCCACTTCCGAGGATAGATGATTTGTTTGATCAACTTGTTGGTTCGTCTGTTTTCTCCTAGTTAGACTTTGGACACGGGGTTTCATCGGTTGAGGGTTGTCGAGGATAGTATAGACAAGACTACCTTTATAACTCCAAATGGTTTCTTCGAGTGGCTCGTCGTGCCTTTTGGTTTGACGAATGCACCCGGCTATTTTGTGGATCTGATGAGTAGGGTGTTTCTGGAGTTTCTAAATAAGTTTGTTGTGGTCTTTATTGATGACATCTTGATTTTCTCGAAGAGCGAGGAAGAGCACGCCCTACATATAAGGGAGGTTTTGAAAACCCTCCGAGCGCATCAGCTTAAGGAGAAATTCTCCAAATTTCATTTTTGGAGAAAAGAGGTAAGATTTCTAGGGCATGTGGTCTCTAAGGAAGGGATAACAGTAGATCTCGCAAAGGTAGTTGCATTTCAAGATTGGCAGATCCCCAAGAATGCAACGGAGGTGAGGTGTTTTCTTGGATTAGCGGGCTATTATAGGAAGTTCATTAAGGACTTTGCAAAAATATTGGCCCCACTCACCAGGCTGACAAAAAAGAATTTGACATTTTCTTGGGAAGTAGGCTGTGAGGATGCTTTTCGGCGACTGAAAAGGGCCCTGATAATGGCCCCAGTCTTGACTTTGCCTGATGGGAACAAAATGTTCACAGTATACACTGATGCATGTGGTACGGGGATTGGTGCTATTTTAATGCAGGAGGGAAGGGTAGTATGTTATGGAGGTAGACAATTGAGGGTTCATAAGAAGAACTACCCTACCCATGATTTGGAGTAAGCTGCTATCATATTTGCGCTCAAGTCTTGGCGTCATTATCTATTTGGAGAGAAGTTCAAATTGTATACAGATCATAAATCTCTCAAGCACTTGTTCTCGCACAAGGATCTCAATTTTAGGCAACAGAGATAGATGGAGTTCTTAGCATCTTATGATTTTGAGATTGCTTATACCCCTGGTAAAGGTAATGTGGTTGCGGATGCACTGAGTAGACAGTGAATGACCTTGAGTCCTCTATTTGTAGAGAGGCAGAGCTTGGAGTATATATATCGAAATTTGATTTTAGGCCCCCTACCTAGTTTACACCTGGTTTATTAGCAATATTAGAGGTGCGACCTACTCTTTTGGATCAGATAGGAACTTTGCAGTGAGAGGACCCACAGATAATAGATATTTTGGATAAGCTCAATAAAGGGGAGACTTCACGTCACCCCAGTAGATATTCCATAGATGACAAATGGTGGTTGCGACGAGATGGAAGGCTTTGTGTTCCCCGAATTGGGAGACTGTTGAAGGCAGTTCTTGAGGAAGCCCATCATTCTAGGATGACTATTCATCCTGGTGGTGACAAGATGTATAGGGATATAAAGAGGGTTTTTTTTGGGCTGGGATGAAGAAGGATGTAGCAGAGTTTATTTCTCGACGTTTGATTTGCCAGCAAGTCAAAGCTGAGCAAAAGAAGCCTGGTGGTTTACTTCATCCTTTTTAGGTCCTATAGTGGAAATGAGAGAGTGTCTTGATGGATTTCATTGACGGTTTGCCTAGATCAAGGAAAGGAAACACTAGTATTTGGGTTATAGTAAATAGGCTTACTAAGAGCGCTCATTTCATTCCTGTTAAGAGTAAGAGGATGACAACATGGTTGGAAGTAGTTTATCTTTGTGAGATAGTCCATCTACATGGAGTACCTTCCAGTATTCTGAGTGATCATGACCCCATATTCACCAGTGAGTTTTGGAGGAGCTTGCAAGAGACATTAGGTACACAAATGTGTTTGAGCACCACTTATCACCCTCAGACCGATGGACAGGCTGGAAGGGTGAATAGAGTTCTTGAGGATCTTTTAAGACTGTGTATCCTAGACTTAGGGGAGACTTGGGATGAGCATCTTCCTTTGGTAGTGTTCGCCTACAACAACACTTATCAGGCTAGTACTGGCATGGCACCCTTTGAAGCATTGTATGGACGACCATGCAGATCACCGACTTGTTGGTGGGAGTCTACAGAAAGGCTTCTACTTGGACCTGAGATGATTAGAGAAACTTCAGAAAAGATTGATCTTATTAGAAGGCGCATGAAGACAGCTCAGGACAGGCAGAATCCCTACGAAGATAAGAGAAGGATCGATATTGAGTTTTAGGTTAGAGACATTGAAACACCCCACCTTCATTAAGGTCACTCACAAAGAGAATGCCTTAACTTCGGTGGAGCATTATAGGTAAACGATACGGGTAATTTACAAGACAGACATATGAATAGCGGAAAAACCAAATTTATTTCATAAGTACGTGGTTCAGCTAAAACATTACAACAACTGTCTCAAATCAACTTCCAAATTATTATAACAAAATCACTGTCTTGATTAAAACATAAAGAAGCATAAAATAACATAGCATAAATCCCCAATAAGAGTGTATCCAAAGCCATAGCCCAAGGAAAGAGAATCCAAGCAATACATCTACTCTCTTTAAGCTGGAAATGGTCCAAACTAAGCTGAAGTATTCCCTCCCTGCGGACTTGAGGGGGAAACAGAAGAAAGAAGACGAAAGAAAAATGGGTCATACATGAGTCTAGTAAGTCCAGTGATTATTATTTAGCATGTAAACAAGAAAAAGGATCATGACATGAATAAACTGAACCTAGGACAGCACCCTAGAAATAAGGTAATAAGACTGGACATGCTATCACACTCACTACTCTTTTTCTGCACCCATTTACAAATGTTTCAACTAGCACCATGTGTTCAAGATAAATGATCCCCTTTATCGATCGGCTCCTACTCGTATACGTTTACTACTTGTGTCATTCGGCCCCGCTTGATTGTAGACACATGTGCTGGTCCCACCATGGGGTGTATCAAATCCTATGGTGGCAACCCGACACAATTCAAGATGCACAGTGTATAACTACTGATGCCCAGTGCCTGCTTTTTCCACTCCAGAGTACGTGCACGCCCACACTTCGTCGGAACTTACACTGACGCACCACCCGCTGTTGTTTTGACCACTTATAATCAGCCCAGTAATCGTTCCCCACCCTGCCTAGTTCAGGGTACCATGATACATCTATGTGGATTACTGCCGAAATGGGTCCCCGTTACTAGGGTTTCCTAATCAACATGTTAAAATGGTTAAGTGTTCTCAAATTAACCTAACCCCACCCATCGGTCTAGTTAACATGTTGTATTGGTTAAGTGTTGCCTTAATTAACTTAACCCTACCATTCCTGTCTTAGCTTTAATTTATTCATTAAAGCACCAATCACTCACATTAGATATGTATTGTTGCGGTTGCCGGATGTGCTAGTCGGTTCCGGGCAGTCTTACACCGCAACTCAATCTAACCTCGGGTTCTTTTGGGCTTGATGCGCTAACCTCTCACATTAGATCTATATTATCACAGTTGCTGGATGTACCGGGCGGTTCCGGGCAGTCTTACACCGTAACTCAATCTAACCTCGGGTTAGGCATATTCGTCTTTTAATTAATTTACATATTTACCTTTCATATTTATAGGTAAATTACCCACAATTATTGCCATTCAAGTCATACCCCATTTACCCGTTAAATCATGTTCATAGTTTTTAGGTATATAAATTATACCATTTTTATGCCACTAAACATTCATATATTTATGGGCCAAATTATGCCAATAATATGACATTTAAGGTTTTCCCAACGTTACCCCCGTTATACGTTCGCAAAATTCACATAGAATGTTAGGCTCGCAGCTTAGCCTAACTTATATACAAAAGGGGAAAGAAAGGAGCATGTACCATTCATACAACATAATAAGGATCTAACTAAACATGTGTCATATAAATTTGGCATAAATAGTGAACTTACATTTTTGGATCCAATTAACATGAGTCTTAAGCATATGAAATTACCCAAATCCAACTAGACATGTAAATGTACTTGCAAATTTGGATCCAATTAATATGAATCGTAAGCATATGAAATTACACAAATCCAACTAGGCAAGTAAAAGTAAACTTGAAATTTGGATCCAATCGATTTGAATCTTAAGCAAATAAACGGATACTTACATAGAATTACACAAATCCAATTAGACTTGTAGATATGAACTTGTATTTTGGATCCAATAATCATAGATCTAATATATGAGAATGTAGATCTAAATATACATATAACTTAGCCTAAAAACTTGCATGTAACATAACATAAAAAAGTCACCAACTTTACATAATAGACGACTGGTTTAACATCAACATAATAAGTCCAGTAAACCACAATAGTCTCATAAGCATATATGATAGAACCGTTATAATAATAGACATGAATCAGCATCACCATTACCTTACAACTAATGATAACTCTAGTTTTCACTTTATTACAAATCATAACTTTTAATCGTTCACATCTAAATAATAACAGGGCTTAGAAACAAAAGAAAGTCTTGTTTTCTGGGATCTATTTTCTGAAACTGAAAAGCAATCCCTTGACGAAGACTATCGATTCTCTAAATTAGATTTGATTCGTTGCTTCTAACTTGTTTTCTAGTTTGAGAAGAAATGGTGGCTAGGCTACGGCGATCATGGATAGCATGGTGGCTCCTTGGAATGAAATGGTGTGATTTAGGGTTGAGGACTAGGGTTGCTTTTATAGAAGTTTAAACTTATGTTAGTCGTTAGATCATACTAGGAGCAATCAGAATCGTTCAGACTAGATAGAGTTATCCAGAAATTGCCACCTATGCCCTAGTAACTCAGTAACAAGTCAAAAAAGACTCAGCAATAGGTCAGAAGTCATCACTGTTTGGATATGGGCGAGGGGATCGATCCCTATAGGGGGTCGACACCCAAGTCGACGCCCCTCTTGGGGGGTCGACACCTATGTCGACCCCCCTGGGGGGAGTCGACCCCTATGGGCGGGATTTTTCCCGCCCAGCCGAGCCACGTGATTTTTAAAATTTGAACTGTTTTGTTTATTAAATTATTTAATTATATAATTTTCTGTTTAAATATGAAATCATGAATTCCATAACTTCTTCATACAGAGTCCGATTCGCGCAAACTCGGACTCTATCTCAAGCAGAATTCCGAGACAAACGCAATGGCATAACCCATTTCCCTTAATTCTCACTTTTACAATTAAGTATTCTTAAATTCGTTACTTAATAAACATAGAAAATACAGGGTGTTACATTCTCCCCTCCTTAAAGGATTTCGTCCCCGAAATCTTCAAGTCATCAAGAATGTATATCCTACCATCCAATCGTCCATCTACTCACCATCAAACACTGGCATCCACTATCCTTAAAAGATTTCTAATGCTTTCATGTTTGTATGCATAGTGTGTGTACATGTCCTTATCTATTGCAAAATTAGGCGGCCTACTGATTCATTTGACCTCCTTAACGCAAATTATGTCAATGTCATGAGTCCATTATGCATGCAATTATTCCTAATCATACTTTCTACATGAGTACACAATCATTTATACAAATGCAACGTCCATATGATAACATTCCAAGTTCCAATCCATATACAAATACATATATGCATATGCGATATGAAAGTGACTGAGCCGATCTAACACCTAATGTGTGTGTATATATGCATCCACGAGCAATCACTAGCAACCACTTGCAACCATCAACCATAACATGTTTCAAATACATGTTTACATCCATTGGTTTCTACTAAGGATCAAGAATAGGACCGAGGAGATATACTTAAAAAGATAGATATAAGCTTATATAAACTTATGGAAAAGAGATCAAGGATGTACCCTCAAAAAGAAAAGGGTAGGCGACGCGTATTTTTCTCTCAGTTTCCCAAGTCGCGTCTTCCTCAGCGTCACTCCATTGAACTTTAACAAGCTTGACTTCATAGTTGCGTAGCTTTTTGACTTTCATACCCAAAACTCTTCTCACAGTCGCTTCTCGTTCCACTTATATTTCCTCTAGTATACTTGGCTCCACAACTTCCACATACTCATGTAAGCACTTTCGTAGTTGAGAAACATGAAAAACATTATGAACTCCAGCCAGTCTCTCAGGTAGCTCTACTCTGTAAGCCATCATTCCAATCCTTTCAATGATAGGAAATGGTCCTACAAATCTTGGTGCCAACTTCCCTATGGACCCAATGCGAATGACATTCCTCAAAGGAGATACTTTAAGGAACACTCTATCTCCAACCTCAAACTCAAGGTCGGTCCTTCTTTTGTCTGCGTAGGACTTCTGTCTATCTTGTGCAGTCTTCATTCGTCTTCTTATCAAGTCCACCTTTTCTGAGGTTTCTCTAATCATGTCTGGCCCAAGTACGAGTTTGTCTGCAGACTCCCACCAACAAGTTGGTGATCGGCAAGGTCTTCCATATAAAGCCTCGAAAGGTGCCATGCCTATGGTGGATTGGTAGCTATTGTTGTAAGAGAATTCCACCAAAGGAAGATGATGCTCTCATGTTCCTCCAAAGTCAAGAATGCATAATCTCAAGAGGTCTTCTAATACTATGTTCACCCTTTCCGTCTGACCAACGGTTTGGGGGTGATAGGTCGTGCTTAAGCATAGTTGTGTGCCTACAGCCTCTTGCAAACTCTTCCAAAACTCGCTCGTAAAGATAGGATCTCGATTACTCACTATGCTGTATGGTATCCCATGGAGTCGAGCTATCTCTTTAAGATAAATAGATGCTAAGACGAGGCAGTTCTTCTACTCTTAGCAGGTATAAAGTAAGCACTTTTAGTGAACATGTCCACTATTACCCAAATACTGGTATTGCCCCTTCTTGACCTAGGAAACCCATCAACAAAGTCCATCGAGATGTTATCCCATTTCCAATGTGGGACCTCTAAAGGATGAACCAGTCCACCAGGCTTCTTCTGCTCTGCTTTGATTTGCTGGCATATCAAGCACTTAGCAACGAACTCAGCTACATCCCTCTTCATGCCATTCCAAAAGAAAACCCTTTTTATGTCTTTATACATCTTCTCTCCACCTGGGTGTATGGTCAGCTTAGAATGGTGTGCTTCTTCGAGAACCGTCTTCACCAAATCCCTTGCTTGTGGGACGCATAGCCTTCCATCCCGTCTCAACCAACCCTTATCATCGATGGAGTATCTATTGAGGTGACTAGAAGTCTCACCCATAATTAGCTTATCCATCATATCAACTAGCTGAGGATCTTCACGTTGTGCGGTTCCTATTGAGTCCAAAAGAGTAGGATGCACCTCTAGCAATGCTAACAAACCAGGTACAAATTTAGAGGAGGGTCTAAAGTCAAAGTTTGCTATGTACTCCAAGTTTTGCCTTTCAACAAAGAGAGGACTTAAGGTCAGCTTCTTTCTACTCAAGGCGTCTGCTACTACATTTCCCTTGCCAGGGGTACAGGAAATCTCAAAATCATATAAGGCCAGAAATTTCATCCACCTTTGTTGTCTTAAGTTAAGATCTTTCTATGAGAAAAGGTACTTTAATGATTTATGGTAAGTAAACAATTCAAACCTTTCTCCTAGTAGATAATGACGCCATGACTTAAGAGAGAAAACAATGGCAGCTAGCTACAAATCATGAGTTGGGTAGTTCTTCTCATATGCCATCAATTGCCTTCCCCCATAACAAACTACCTTGCCTCCTTGCATCAAGACAGCTCCTAATCGTGTACCGCATGCGTCTGTGTGTACGGTAAACATTTTGCTCCCATCAGGCAATGTCAGAACTGGGGCTGTTGTAAGAGCCCTTTTCAAACGTTGGAAAGCAATATCGCAATACAAATCCCAAAAGAAAATTAGGTTCTTCTTTGTCAATCTTGTGAGTGGGGCTGAGATTTTCGCAAAGTCTTTAATGAACTTTCGGTAAAAGCAAGCTTCGGACTTCGGTTACATTCCGTGAAACCTTCCAATCTTGCACCACAACTACTTTTGCGGGGTCCACAGTTATCCACTCTTTGGACACCACATGTCCAAGAATCCTCGCTTCTTCTCTCCAGAAATGACATTTGGAAAATTTGGCTTTTAGCTGATGTGCGCGAAGAGTAACCATGACTTCCCTTAAATGCAAAGCATGCTCTTCTTCATTCTTCGAGAAAATCAAAATGTCGTCTATGAAGACCACCACAAACTTATTAAGAAATTCCCTGAACACCCTGCTCATTAAGTCAACGAAATAAGAGGGTGTGTTTGTCAAGCCGAAAGGCATGACAAGCCATTCGAAGAAACCATTCGGGGTTCTGAACGCGGTCTTATCAATGTTGTCTTCAGCCACTCTTAGCTAATGAAACCCGGTAGCCAGATCTAGTTGGGAGAAAACCGATGCACCTATAAGTTGATCAAACAAGTCGTCTATTCTTGGAAGTGGGTGCCTATTCTTCTTGGTCAGCTTGTTTAGTTCCCTATAGTCAACGCATAGGCGAAGTGAACCATCCACTTTGGTTGTAAATACTACTGGAGCACCCCATTCAGAAATACTCCGCCTTATAAACCCTTTTTCGAGCAGCTCTTTGACTTGCTTGCTGAGCTCTTTTCTCTGCCTTGGAGCCATGTGTCTAACGGGTAGAGCTATGGGTTTTGCATTATCAACTAGGTATATGCGGAAGTCTATCTCCCACTTCGGAGGTAAGCCCTCCACCTCTTCAAATACATCTGAGTATTCACAGACTATTCTAAAAGACTGCAAGTTTTCAACAGACGCATCAAGAGATTCTAGGTAGCTAAGCATAACAGAATGCATGGGATTACAAGAGATTTCGAGAGTGTTACCGAGACGAGTCATAAGTGTAACCACTCTCTTTTCACAATTGAGGATGGCACCATTACTGGATAACCAATTCATGCCTAGAATCAACCCATGGCCCGTGAAGACCAAAACATAGGCATTACATCTAAACCCAACGCTTAATATAGAAATTTCCAAATCCAAACAAATCATTGACAAATAAGACGAGCCCCCAATTGGATTTGAAACAACCAAGAGATCCTCTTCTATACCGGTGTCTAGGTGCAGAGATTCAACTAAAGCAGTAGATATAAAAGGGTGTGATGCGCCAGAATCAAAGAGTGTACGAACAGGATGATCAAAAAGATAAACTAAACTCTCAACAGAAATATTTCTACCTCCTTCTTGCGGAGGTGCTAGTGTGAACCTATCCTTCAGAAGTAGATCCAGCCCTGTGCCCTTGCCCTTGCTTTCTTGGGCAGCCCTTAGTCATGTGTCCTGTCTCGCCGCAGTGAAAACAACCACCCATCTTCCTCTTTTTCTTTCTGCAGTCCTTAATCAGATGTCCAGGAATGCCATAAAAATTACACTTCCTCTTGTCATGGAGTTTGTTGTTCTTCCCGCCCTTCTTTGGATCTGCCTTCTTATTCTGCGATCCCTCCACTTTCTTATCTTGAGGTACTTCCACCTTTGCCTCTTTCTTGCCGTTCTTGTCTTCCTCCTGTAACAGTGCTATGTCCACCAGTCTCTCATAAGTCGCACCCATAGGGATATGGGACATAGCTAGGCTGTGCAGTGGCTCATTCAACCCTTTAACAAAACGGAGAGCCTTCTTATGGGGAGTGTTCACTAACTCCAGTCCGAATCTAGCCAGCTGGTTGAATTGGTTGGCGTATTCCTTGAACGACATACTTCCTTGTTTAAGAGCTAAGGACTTCTCCATCTGTAGGCTACGTTCAGCTTGTGATAGAAATATCATTTCAAACCTCATTCTGAAATCCTCCCAAGTTTCAACTGGTCTCTCAGCATTAGTAAATTCCCACCAATAAGAGGCTTCGTCTTTAAGCAACCATACAGCCAACTGTATCTTCTGCCTGACGTCCACTTCGAAGATAACAAACAAGTCCTCGGTTTCGTTGAGCCAGTTTCTTGCTTCTATAAATGAATCAGTCCCATTAAAGTTCTTTCCACCCATGGCTCGAAAATCCTTACATATCTTTGAGAAAGCATTTGCACGAGGAGGAGGGGGAGGAGGAACAGCTGCAACTGGGGAAGGAGGAATGTCTACTGGGCCTGCATCATTAGCCCTAGCCTTTAGGTACCTTCTGAACCAGCCAGATACCGGTATGCCCTCTGGAAGGTTAAGATCCCCAGACATGCTGGAACGAAAAAGAAAAGACTCAAAACAAAGGATAGAAAGATAGTGCAAATGGATTTGGAGGGATTATGCCTTTTAAAACAACACTTTTTCTTGAAAAATGCTTCTTTAAACTTCTTTTTGAAAATTAGTTTCCAAAAAAAAATTATCTGATTGGCAACCATCAGCTCTGATACCAAGTGAAACACCCCACCTTCATTAAGGTAACTCACAAAGGGAATGCCTTAACTTCGGTGGAGCATTATAGGTAAAAGATACAGATAATTTACAAGACAGACATATGAACATCGGAAAAACCAAATTTATTTCATAATTACGTGGTTCAGCTAAAACATTACAACAACTGTCTCAAACCAACTTCCAAATTATTACAACAAAAACACTGTCTTGATTAAAACATAAAGAAGCATAAAATAACAATAAGGTAGCATAAATACCCAATAAGAGCGTATCCAAAGCCATAGCCCAAGAAAAAGAGAATCCAAGCAATACATCTACTCTCTTCAAGCTGGAAATGGTCCAAACTAAGCTGAAGTATTTCCTCCCTGCGGACCTGGGGGGAAACGGAAGAAAGAAGACGAAAGAAAAATGGGTCAGACATGAGTCTGGTAAGTCCAATGATTATTTAGCATGTAAAAAAGAAAAAGGATTATGACATGAATAAACTGAACCTAGGACAACACCCTAGAAATAAGGTAATAAGACTGAACATGTTATCGCACTCACTACTGTTTTTCTGCACCCATTTACAAATGTTTCAATTAGCACCATGTGTTCAAGATAAATGATCTCCTTTATCGATCGGCTCCTACTCGTATACATTTACTACTTGTGTCATTCGTCCCCGCTCGATTGTAGATACATGTGCTGGTCCCACCATGGGGTGTATCAAAACCTATGGTGGCAACCCGACACAATTCAAGATGCACAGTGTATAACTATTGATACCCAGTGCTTGCTTTTTCCACTCCGAAGTACGTGCATGCCCACACTCCGTCGGAACTTACACTGACGCACCACCCGCCGTTGTTTTGACCGCTTATAATCAGCCCAGTAATCGTGCCCCACCCTGCCTAGTTCGGGGTACCATGATACATCTATATGGGTTACTGCTGAAATGGGTCCCCTTACTAGGGTTTCCTAATCAACATGTTAAAATGGTTAAGAGTTCTCAAATTAACCTAACCCAACCCATCAGTCTAGTTAACATGTTGTATTGGTTAAGTATTACATTAATTAACTTAACCCTACCATTCCTGTCTTAGCTTTAATTTATTCATTAAAGCACCAACCACTCACATTAGATATGTATTGTTGCGGTTGCTGGATGTGCCGGTCGATTCCGGGCAGTCTTACACCGCAACTCAATCTAACCTCGGGTTCTTTTGGGCTTGATGCGCTAACCTCTCACATTAGATCTATATTGTTACGGTTGCTGGATGTGCCGGTCGGTTCCAGACAGTCTAACAACGTAACTCAATCTAACCTTGGGTTAGGCATATTCGTCTTTTACGTAATTTACATATTTATCTTTCATATTTATATGTAAATTATCCACAATTATTGTCATTCAAGTCATGCCCCATTTACCCACTAAATCATGTTCATAGTTTTTAGGTATATAAATTATACCATTTTTATGCCACTAATCATTCATATATTTATGGGCCAAATTATGCCAATAATATGAAATTTAAGGTTTTCCCAACGTTACCCCCGTTATACGTTTGCAAAATTCACATAGAATGTTAGGCTTGCATCTTAGCCTAACTTATATATAAAAGGGGAAAGAAAGGAGCATGTACCATTCATACAACATAATAAGGATCTAACTAAACATGTGTCGTATAAAATTGGCATAAACATTACATTTTTGGATCCCATTAACATGAGTCTTAAGCATATGAAATTACCCAAATCCAACTAGGCATGTAAATGTAAACTTGCAAATTTGGATCCAATTAATATGAATCGTAAGCATATGAAATTACACAAATCCAACTAGGCATGTAAATGTAAACTTGAAATTTGGATCCAATTGATATGAATCTTAAGCATATAAACGGGGACTTACATAGAATTACACAAATCCAATTATACTTGTAGATATAAACTTGTATTTTGGATCCAATAATCATAGATCTAATATATGAGAATGTACATCTAAACATATATAACTTAGCCTAAAAACTTGCATGTAACATAACATGAAAAAGTCACTAACTTTATATAATACACGATTGGTTTAACATCAACATAATAAGTCCAATAAACCACAATAGTCGCATAAGCATATATGATAGAACCGTTACAAGAATAGACATGAATCAGCATCACCATTATCTTACAACTAATGATAACTCTAGTTTTCACTTTATTACAAATCATAACTTTTAATCGTTCACATCTAAATAATAACAGGACTTACAAACAAAAGAAAGTCTTGTTTTCTGGGATCTGTTTTCTGAAATTGAAAAGCAATCCCTTGACAAAGACTATCGATTCTCTAAATTAGATTTGATTCGTAGCTTCTAACTTGTTTTCTAGTTTGAAAAGAAATGGTGGCTAGGCTAGGACGATCATGGACAGCATGGTGGCTCCTTGGAATGAAATGGTGTGATTTAGGGTTGAGGACTAGGGTTGCTTTTATAGAAGTTTAAACTTATGTGAGCCGTTAGATCATTCTAGGAGCGATCAGAACCGTCCAGACTAGATAGAGTTATCTAGAAAGTGGCACCTATGCCCTAGTGACTCAGCAACAAGTCAGAAAAGACTCAGCAACAGGTTAGAAGTAGTCACTATTTGGATCTGGGCGAGGGGGTCGACCCCTATAGGGGGGTCGACACCCCAGTCGACACCCCTCTTGGGGGGTCGACACCTATGTCGACCCCCGTGGGGGGAGTCGACCCCTATGGGTGGGATTTTTCCTGCCCAACTAAGCCACGTGATTTTTAAAATTTGAACTCTTTTGTTTATTAAATTATTTAATTATATAATTTTCTGTTTAAACATGAAATCTTCTGAACTCCATAACTTCTTCGTACAGAGTCCGATTCACGCAAACTCAGACTCTATCTCAAGCAGAATTCCGAGACGAACGTAATGGCATAACCCGTTTCCCTTAATTCTTACTTTTAAAATTAAGTATTCTTAAATTCGTTACTTAATAAACATAGAAAATACAGGGTGTTACAGACATGGTTTTCATTAAGGTATCACCCTTGAGGAATGTGGTTCGTTTTGGATTTGTATGGAAATTTGCACCAAGATTTGTAGGGTCGTTTCCCATAACAGAAAGTGTAACTCCCCGTATTTTTAAGATAATAAAATAAGAATAATTTAATTAAATAATAAGAATTAAGTAAAACGGACTGCACAATTGTCTTGGAATTCTGGTCAAGATAGATACCTGGTTTACGTAAAACGGACATCATATGAAGAAGTTTTTAAGCCTAGAAGTTTGTATACACACAAGATATATATATATATATATATATATATATATGTATATATGCAAACAAATTAAAATGTAAAATAAGAAAATACGATTGAATGGTATATGTAAGATTATCCAAAGTGTATAGTTTAAATCTAGTCACCAGAACTTGTGCTCTGACCCTCTCCTTATAACACACTAGTAGGTTAGACTGTGGTAGAGACATGATAGCTTTGGATACTGGTAAGGCAGTATTAATAATACGGTAAGGATATGTTTTGATTAAACTATATTTTATCTTTTCCCTTGTGAGATATTTTTCTGAGCTCTGACATGTTTTATGTCTCTGTCTTTTCTACTCTGATACCAGATGTGACAACCCCAATTATGTCTGACCCGTTTTCTTTTGCCTTCTTTTATTCCGTCCCCCCCGGTCCTCATGGAGGGAATACTTCAGCTTAGTGCAGACCTTTTCCAGCTTGAAAAGTGTAGATGTATTGCTTGGATTCTCTTCTCTTGGGCTATGGCTGTGGTTACACTTTTATTGGGGATTTATGCTGCTTTACTACTGTTTTATGCTTCTTTATATACTTGGAGTTTTAAATCAAGACAGATGTTTTATTGTAATAATTTAGAAGTTGGATTTTGAGACAATGCATGTAATGTTTTGACTAAACCACGCTATTTATGAAATGATTTCAATTTTCTGCTGTTTATATGTCTGTCTTGTAAATTATCTGTGCCTTTTACCTAAAATGCTTCACTAAAGTTAATGCATTCCCTTTGTGAGTGACCTTAACGAGGTGGGATGTTTCGCTTGGTATCAAATATTTTGAAAAGGATTTTTGAGAAATTTGCATACACATAGGAGGTACTGCTTAAGCATACATGCATTATTATGTTATATTTCACTTTGCACAAGTGCACAATGTTTGCTAAAATTGGATGCACACATGATGGATGTATATTATGCGAGGGGTTAATTGATTTTACCCTTATTAAATTTCGGGGACGAAATTTCCTAAGGGTGAGAGAATGTAACACCCCAGCACAAGATATATATATATATATATATATATATATATGCAAACAAATTAAAATGTAAAATAAGAAAATATGATTGAACGACATATGTAAGATTATCCAAAGTGTATAGTCTAAATCCAATCACCAGAACTTGTATTCTGACCCCCTTCTCATAACACACTCGCAGGTTAGATTGTGGCAGAGACATGATAGCTTTGGATACTGGTTAGGCAGTATTAATAATATGGTAAGGCTATGTTTTGATTATACTATATTTTATCCTTTCTGCTGTGAGATATTTTTCTGAGCTCTGACATGTTTTATGTCTCTGTCTTTTCTGTAGGATACCAGAGCAAACCAATCCGAGTTTCGATAGATTGGAATTTTGAAAAAAATTCGGTCTTTCGAAATTGGGGTTGTCACAGAAAGGATTGGCCAAATGGCCTATAGAGTAAAGCTACCAGAGAGGCTGGTCGGTGTTCATGATGTTTTCCATGTTTCTCATTTACGGAAGTGCTTGCATTATACCATAGAAGTAGTTAAGCCGAGTATAATTGAGGAAGTAGAGGT
The DNA here is from genome assembly GCA_030737875.1 of Allium sativum. NCBI lineage: Eukaryota > Viridiplantae > Streptophyta > Magnoliopsida > Asparagales > Amaryllidaceae > Allium > Allium sativum. Next base: position 3,944,356 of record CM060926.1, on the reverse strand, counting down.
GGAACAGGAGGCGACAGCTAGACGTGTTCCTACCCGTATTCTTGGATCAGAGGTTAAGAAACTGCATAACCGAGAGGTCAAGTTGATGAAAGTTCAATGGGGAGAAGACCTCGAGAATGCAACTTGGGAGACTGAAGACAAGATTCGCGCTTCGTACCCTTTTCCTTTTAAGGGTATGTTCTTAACTTCTTTTTCCAAAGCTTTTACTCGTACTTGTTTCTATCATTAAGTATATCCTATCGATCGAATCTTCGACTTTAGGTAGAAATCAAATGGATGTAAACATGTTTTTGAGACATGTTATGATTGATGGATGCAAGTGGATGCAAGTGTTTGCTAGTGGTTGCTCGTGGATGCATGTACACACACATTAGGCACTAGATCGGCTCAATCACTCTCATACTACATATGGATGTGTGTGCATTTTTTTCTTTTATGGATGAAAATGGGTGGATCACAATATGTATGTTGCATTTGGATGGATGACTGTGCACGCATATAGCATTTACATGATATGTTAGGATTATTTGCATACATGTTGGATTCATGGCACTAACATACATTGCATTAAGAAGGTCGACTGAATAAGTAGACTGCCTGATCCTTCGCATTGGTATAAGGACATACACACACATTTGCATATGTTCATATGAGCATTAGAAATCTTTTAAGGACAGTGGATGCCTGTGATTGGTGGATGAGTAGATGGATGATGGATGTTAGGATATATATTCTTCTTAACTTAGAGACTTCGGGGACGAAATCCTTTAAGTAGGGGAGAATGTAACACCCCAAAATTTTAAAGAACACTATAAAGATAAACTAAATAATAATTAATTAAATATTGAGAATTGAGTAAAACGGACTACGTCATTTTGTTTGTCTCGGAATTCTTCTTGACTCCGAGTTTGCACGAAACAGACATCATATGAAGAAGTTATTAAGCCTAGAAGTTGTATACGCACAAGATAATTATATATATACAAACTAATAAAACATATCCAGAATTCGAAATCAGAGCGGGAAAAAGGGGGGAAACTGGCCTGTTAGGGGTCGAACCCGTACCCTATGGGTGACGACCAATGGGTCGACACCTCCACAGGGGTGCCGACCCCGGGTCGATCGCACTCGGATCTGGGCAGATTCCTGCCTTGAACCAGGACACATTTCTAAGCATGATTCGTTGAACTTAGGCAACATATAGGACCTCATTATCGTTGTTTCTATTCACCAAAACAATGGAGACAATGATGTGCTACCCCAACTCAGTCTGAACTAGCCTATTCTTCTTCAACAACAAGTTATATGTATTCAAGGATCTGTGCTACAACATCTACAAACAATTCTCTGTTCTTTAGATCAAGTCGTAGTTAGTTCATATTATTTTTGGATATAAACAGTTAAAAAGTAATCTTGACATGTTATAAGTTCGGATCTAAGTCTACTCCTGTTAATAACCATAATCATAACAGATCTGCCATTACTTGTATACCTAATTTACTGCTTAGTTCTCATATGCCTGTTCATAATATCCCTATTCCGTTAGTTTGCCTAACCATATAACCATATGCCTATTCTGTTAGTATGATAAATTCTATCATCATATGCCAGTTTTATTACTACGCCTATTCTTGTTCTCTTCTCTCTCTCTTTCCCTTTTTGTTTTTATAGCCAGGCTACCTTCGAGCCTAGGCTTATCGCTGAAATACGCAAGCGCACGAAATTGGGAATGGTTGGGAAAGATAAATTTGGGGGCATAACTTATGTTGTGAAACATAATTGAGATTTTGTTACATAATTTGTACCTTGATCTAAACTTTAATTTGGGGCATAACTTGTATTGTGAATCAGACAGGGATTTAGGGCATAATAAACATGGAAAATTGGTTAATAATGAACATGCCTAGATTTACAGTAATTAGAAACTGTAACTGCACGTCGACACGAGGTTAGATTACACTTTTGGTAGAAGCCTTCCTGGAACCGCCCGGCTAATCCAGTGTCCACAAGTGGTTAATCTAATGTGAGGGGTCGAGTGCATGAAAACTATGCTAAGATACGAGGTTATGTCTGACTTGTGGTAGAAGTCTGCCCGGACCCAACCAGCATATCCAGCATCCACAAGTGGTAGACTTAATGTGAGAGGTCTAGCACATTAATAACCATAATTGAATAAATGGTAATAAACTTGTAATACTTAACCTGTTTGAATCTGTGAGGGTTACATGAACGTATCAAATTAAGTAGGGGATAAGTAAATTTACTTGAATCACTGGGGGATTAAGTTAATCTTGTTAAACATATAGGGGCGGGTTATACATATAAACCTGACAAACTTAACCTGTAGGGGTTATGCAATGTTGTTAAACTATTAGGCATAACCTGTCAATATCCTAGTAGCAGGGATACAAGCCTAAGGTAAGTTTGTATCATCTGGTGTGTAGGACCCGTATCAGTTAGTACCTATCTTGGTATCAAACGGAGAACCCCGAACTATGCAGGGGTCAGGGCACGCTTACTGAGTTGGTTGTAAGAGGTCCATCTAAGGAAGGGTGTGGGCGACACATTCCGACGTGGTCATGTGCGAGCATGGGTCCGGATTCCAAGGAGAATGATAAGACGTCGTGGCACCTATAAATATGGTTGTGCATCTTGTAAACAACAGGGTTGCCTGGAAGTGGTACATCGTACTGTGTGGCTAGCACCGGGTATCTATGAGTTAGGGAGTCGATCATTGGGGGTAGTAATGAGGGTACATCTAGTCTTTCTTGTTTAGGAGCCCATTGTTATTGTTGGGAGTAACATCCATCATTTCTATTGGGCTACCTGTTATTGTATGGGGGTAAAACCTCTCACTAGAAGTACACCTAAGTCTACCACCTTATACTTGTTGGGATCATATTGTTTCTGTTATACTAGTATTGGTATAGGGAAACGTACTTGAGAAGCGCAATATATTCTATTATGTTTATCCTGGTTACCTTGTTATACATGCCTTATGATACTGTTATCTCTCTCATTGGGTTTATATGCCTGTCATGGTGCTTTTACTTATTTATATGCTAAAAGTAACTGGACTTGCCAAACTTTATGTCTAACCCATTTTGTTTCCTCTTATCTCTCTTTCGTTCCCCCCGGTTCTCAAGGTGGGAATACCCAGGCTTGATTTGGATTCTCTCTTTCATTATGCTTGGAGTTGCTTTGATGTACCACTTAATTTCTTGTATCCTCTGATATGGCTACATTTTGGGGATTATGATTTTTATGTATTATTGTACTCTGATGATTTTAGTACAAGACAAAAGCTTTATATTGATGTAATGGGTTTTTAGTATTTCAGACTTATGATGTAACTGGGTTGGACCAAAATGTTTCCTATTTAATAAAGATTTTTATTCTGCTGTTATTTTGTGTCTGTCTTATGATGTTTCTATATCTGTTTACCTATAATGCTTCATGAAACTTAATTCATTCTATTAAAGAGTGACATTAACGAACGTGGGGTGCCACATGTAGTTTCACTGCATGTATTTGTGTGTGAATTGTCATGTTAACATCCATATCGAATGTTTTCGAACCTTGTTGCACTTAAATTTGCTTTTCCTGTATCCCTCGTGTCATGTCAATTTGAGAATCTTGTGCATGTTGCATTATGTATATTATTGTTGTGTGTATGAGCACTGTCTTGTGCCATGTTGCAACTTCTCTGGTCTGGTGTGTTATCCCTTACTTTTGACATGATCACTTTGGCTTGACCATTGTGTAGTGTTGCCTTGTTCACCTGAGTCGTCCCTTGTGTTCGCTGTTGCACACTTTCCTAGTGAACCATGTATATATATACACACATAAACTTGTGTGTATATATATATATATATATGTGTGTGTGTGTGTGTGTGTTTGTGTGTCTGTGGGGGGGGGGGGAGGAGGGGTTTGAATTCCTAGTTTGAGTTAATTTGAACTGCCATGTTATAACTATTACCTCGTCTTGTTCATGGACACTTGACCTATGCACCATGCATGTGTGTCAAGCTTCACCTGAACATAACTTGCTTGATATATTTGTCCCTTTCTGACCATATTTACCTTGCACAAAATATATATATATATATATGTATACACATACACATGTATGTGTACACATGCATTGTGTATGTGCAGAGTATGTATATATGTATATATGATGAAGTTTGTTAATGGCGACAAGCGATTTTCAATGCCTGATTTCGTTGTGCGTGAACTTCGCTAAATCTCTATCTCATCGGCTATTTTGGACAGATTTCCTTCTGAAAATCAATCGCAGCCTTTGACAAATTCATTTTTGTTGATAAGCCATTCGCATCTCATTTTATTTCAACAAAAGAAATTCCAGATCTCTTAACCGCTTTGAGATCTATATGTCGATCTGCTTTCTATCTTCTCGATTTATTTGGCTTTGATCAGCTTGATGATGGATTATCAACCACTGTTAATTTGGGATTCGGCATGGCCGACACACCTGAACTAGCTTCTGTTCAAAGTTATCCAACCGATCTTCCATTCCGTTAAGCTCGATTGGTTCCAATTTGTATTCGATAAGATTAATCTAGTGTTTGGTCTTGGGTTTATGGATTATGGGTACTTTTGAGTTTCGTTTTGATAATTTTATGCAGTTTAGATTCCTTTCGATTATAGCATATCAATTTTGGAGTGCATAGATCCAAATAGGATCTGGTGAAAAATTTAAATTCCTACTCCAAATTGCTTATGGTATCCAGCATGTTTTCCTTAATTTCTATGTTGAGACAATTTCAGCAGATCCATAAAATTGATTTTATATTTATGGATTATTGTTGTGATTAATCCAGAAGGTTTGGAATCAGTTTTTCTATGATTATTTACTACTTTTTTAACGAATCCATGCATTATATGGTTCACATGGATGTTTGGATAGATCGTTTATTTGTAGGTGTTAGAATTAATTAATGGTTTGTATTGAATGAATACTGGTTCCAATTATAGCGATTAAGGACTTAAGATTTTTCTTCCAACATAATTGGGTACGAGTTGTAGTTTACACTGTATTATTCTTGGTTTTCCAGCACAGATATGTTCAAATCCATTCCTTATATTTCTATTTGTGGATGTCTATTACTTAAATTTGAATTTAGTTCATTAATGTTTATCAATATTTAGCCTGTTGTTCAACCTCATGTGTACCCGTTTATGAGATTGCAAAACAGTGTTTAGGAATTGGTAGATGGTATTTGTCTGAGTGTTCAAGAACAACTTGGTTTATAAGAAGACATAACCATTTTGGTTTGAATTGATGGTGCTACAGCATGCATGTTTGCAGCAAACACGATAATAGAAATGAAGATTAATGCTTTCTGTCAGTTAAAGGCCTGGAGAGGTGGTTAAGGGGAGCTCTTGGCTCTGGTTACTATTCGCATGAAATATAGTCTAGTATGCCAATGTTACATTTGGACAGTCTTGCTTGGGTGCGACTTCAAGCATCTCTCTCAAGTGTGCATTTTTGGGGAAGACTTATATATCTTACACTCGTCACTTTATGGAAGATGCATATAGTTGTTGAAGGTATGGTTAAAGATACCGGCTCTCACTTGCAAAAGTAGTAGAATCCACAGTTTTGCTAAAATGATTATCAACATGGATACATTTGGGTAGTTATGCAAGAATTCATTCCAACTTAAGTTTATCAATTAAAACATGCTACTGGATGCTACTTGTTAATGGGCTTGGCTGTTGATCAAGCACAGGAAGAGCATTTGGCTCGGGGAGGTGCGACGTGTTGCACGTTATTGCGGGATGATGGCCTAACCATGGTTCGATTTTTTGTTTTTTTGTTTTGTTTTTTATTACTTGTATTTCCTGTTTTTTATGCTTTTGATCTTTTGTTGTATCTTGTACTATTTTTTAGTAGTTAATAAAGTGAGCAAAATTTCAATATATATATATATATGTGTGTGTGTGTGTGTGTGTGTGTGAGAGAGAGAGAGAGAGAGAGAGCACTACAGACACTGTCTACCTTGTGGTATTTACAGTGAATCATTGTGAATATCACAAGATGTTTAGACACACACACACACACACACACATATATATATATATATACACACACACACACATACACACATATCATATCAAGTCATGAAATATGATGAGAAACACACCAAAATTTTGAAATAAAATATAGCTGCTATAATTTAAAATTATTTTGTTTCAGTTTATTGTGTGTGTTTCTGTGACAGGTAAGCAGGTGACCGGACTGACTGTGTAGCCGACAGAGGAAAAACTGAGATAGAGTGTGAGTCAGTGAGTGTGTCTGTATATGAATATGAGAGAGAGTGTAATCGAGTCAGTAAATGAAAACGAGTCTGTACGTGTAAACTGAGTGATTGAGAGTTGTAGTGAGTAACATATGTAACAAAAGAAAATGAATGCATTGTATTACAGTGAGATGTACAAATAGTGGAGTTATAAATTTGTATTATTCAAGTGTAGAAATAAAATATTTATATTTCAATAAAATACTGTTTGAATATTTAAATTCTTGTGCAGTAGTATTTTATTTAAATATAAATATTTAATTCTGTCTGTGATTAAGTAGAATAGTAAAATTGTAAACAAATTTATAATAGAGTGTGTGTGTATATATATACATATATATATATATGTTTGTTATCATCAAACAAAAATCATATAATTGTTATATACAACACATTAAAAGAAAGCACCATAATGTAGCTTACATAAACATCTCAATAGTCATAAATGAGTACATCACAATAATATTGATAACTATCCCATGAATACAAAAGTACCGCAAACATAAAATAATCATAACTATGGATCCTCCATCGTTAGGCTCCATAACTCCACCGATCAAGCAAATAATCCCACCTATTATCCTATAATCATGTTAAGAGGAGGAAGGTTAGAACATAAAGTTTTGGTGATGAAAATCACATAAGTTTATAGAATAGTTATTTCCTATATTTGGCAGTATAAATTCTTCACACTATGTTTACGCTATTCAACATACAATTAGTGACATAAATCTATGAGGTGGACTATTCTGCATCACTTAAGGCCTGCACTACTTATTTATTTTAGGGTGGATTCCCTATCATCACTTAATACCCTACGAGGTGGACTATCATTTGGTCACTTAAGGCCATCGCTTTATATTTATTCTTGGGCGGATTCTCATTATCATTTAATACCCTATGGCGGACCCTAGTCACTTAAGACCCATCTTATAATTGTCAATGCTATTAAATATTCTCTCCATTGTAATAAGATAAATAATAATCTTCCACTTAATACAAGCTAAGGTAAACCCTCATCGTCATTTAAGACCCCTTCAGTGGACCCATACGTTACTATTTAACTGGTATTACGGGTGAACTTCTAGCCACTTAATATTTCCCTTAGACGGGCAGTTCCTCTTACATGATGGGTAGAACTCTTAGTAGCCGATCCCTAGGTCAACCCTCACTTTACCCCTAGATGAGAAGCAGGCAAATCCGGAGAACTACCATACTCATACGTCATCGTTTGTTAGGACCATTTAATACCATATAAGAGAAAGACAGACCCAATGACCATTTAAGACGTAATAAGGGCAGGTCCCATGACTCTGGTCCAAAATCAAGGAGTGAACCTTAAGAACAGATCTAGTCCTAACCACCTAATTCCCAACAAGGTAGATCAACCACTCAATATCTTATCAAGGCAGACCCACTTCACACACAAATACACACACACTAGACATCTCATGTTAAACCGACCACTTGTAGATGTTGGATTTGTTGGACGATTTCGGGAAAGCTTCTACTTCAAGTTGGGTTTAACTTCACATCTTAATGTAATAATTATAATGGGCCATGACATCTAGACCTCTCACATTAACCAGTCTTACTTGTAGACTCTGGATGTGTCGGTCGGTTCTGAGCAAGTTCTACTACGAGTAATGATTAACCTCGTGTCAGTGTGTCATTAACTATAGTTAAAGCCATTAACTCATGTTTACTAGGACTGACAAGTCGTGTCTTGAGTGATGTCTTAGGTTCCACATGAAAAATAAAAAAATCCATTAACTCACACACATACAAATTCCTTTGTGGACATTAAAATTTCTAGTTACCTAATTTAAAGGGTGTGTTTCTTACAGGTCCCTATTAAGTTTCAAAATATAAAAAAAAAACCCGGTGATAAAAAGAATATAAAATACATCCTTGTTTTTGAACTTCCGCTCAAAAAATACCAGATGTACCCTTACAAACTTAAAAAACTATCCAACAATGGTACGTCATGATTTACTCAGTCAATCGTTCCTTCTATCTCGCTGGAAACCCTAATCCATTATTCTGCAAATCGTTCGATCACTACAGTCGCCGCCCTTCTAAGATCTGACATAGCCGTCGTACCCCCAGCAACAGCCGTCGCGCCGTCCACTGATGGCTCCACCTCCGTCGACAAACCCTCATCTTCCTCCTCCTTCCCCAATCCGACCCCCACCAAACCTCAACAGCCCCAAAACTGCACCGAACCGCGAAGTGACCACCGCCGCCGCCCCTGAATGGACTGCCTCCACCTTCGGTGCAGCCTGCTCCACACCCTCCACCACCCAGCGCCGCATACATTTTCCATTAAATTTAGTTTAGTATTTTAATGTTAATTATGTGATTTTTTCAGTTTTTTTGTTGAGAGCTTATATGTATACAATTATTTTGTATAGTTGCATGCACGTATGCAATTATACTTAATATTTGTATCAACTTTGCTAGTATTTTGCATATATTCATAAATGTATGAAAAAATAGTATTCATAAATATTTGTATCAACTTTGCTACTTATAGGTACGAAATTATTTTTATTAATGGATAATGTATACAAGTATTCTCCATTGTTGCATAAAAGTATGCAACTATTCTTGTTTTGTGCATGCAAGTATTCAAATGTTCAGCTTGTATGCATATACTGTTTCAAATTTGAACATTTGTACCCTTTTTAATCTTGAATTTTTTTACTTAATCAACTTATTATACAGTTTTTATTTCGTAATATATTCGTAAATTGCTATGAAGTTCTGTTTGTATAGTAAGTATGTTTAAAAAAAAATCATCGTCTGTTGGAGTAATTCTACAAATATTTGTAGTTACATAAGCAATTATATTAAAAAAATGCATATAAGTCTGCAAAAAATTATGAATAATTGTACCCAAGAACACAAAAATTCATAATGTCATGAGCAATTACAACAACTTATTTTAATTTAATAAATACCAAATTAATTCAGCTTAAACACAACATAATCATGTCCACCAGTTCGAAAACAAACTATCAGTCAACATTTTTATTAAAAATACAAACACCACTTCCCCCATTAATCACTGAGTTTGTTTTCGTAATTACAGCTGCTTCGTAATTACTAATGCTCCATCTTTTTTCAACACCTACAACAGGATCATCTTCCAGCATAAGTCTCTGTAATAAGAAGTAAAAAGTTATTAAATGTACAAAAGTTCTAAATATATGCGCACTAGTGTGCAAGCAATCTGACTATATGCACACAAGAATGCAAATATTTTATATAAATGTACGAAATTTAGCCAATAATGTTGGTACATGAACACACGTGTGCAAATATTATGCACATATGCACAAAACTGTACAAATATTATTAATAATAGTATACAACTGTGCAAATAAAAATAATAAATGCATACTAATGTGCAAGAATTTTAAATATATGTACACTAGCTTTCAGCTACCATGTGTAGATGCAAATAAGGGTTCAAGCATTCCGTACACGGAGATAAACAAAATATTCTGGATAGTTGCATATATGTATGCAATTATGAAGAATATTTGCATATATATACGCAACTATCCAGAATATATGCAAACAAGTATGAACGTATTTTAACAATAGTGGCATATTTGTATGCTTATATTCACATTATTTGCGTAATTTTATGCATGTTTTCAAAGTCGAAGAACAATTATCAAGGAAAAAATCGTAAAAACGACTGTAAAATTAAACTAATTGAATTATAATCAAACTATCCACAAACAAAAGTCGACAATTAAAATAATTCAGAATAAATATTCAACAAAAATCGATTGCAAAACTGATATCAGTAATTTTTTTATTTTTTTTTAAAAGGTATAAATAACCTGGACGAAGACGACTGCTTGAATACCCCAGTCTCCCCCCTCCTAAGATCTGACATCGCCGTCGTTCCCTCCGCAATAGCCGCCGCGTCGCCCACCGATGGCCCCACCACCGTCGACAAATCCTTCTCTGCCTCCTCCTTCCCAAAAAATATCCGCCGCCGTCCACATAAATCGTTTCATGTAGACCATCGTTAAAAATTGCGCTGCCATGAAGAATAAAAAATATTTTTCTGAGAAAATAAAATCCGCAATACGTGGATCATCAGTAGTTATTTGCGGCGATAATGAAAAAAGGGCAATTGAGGGAAAATATTAGCCGCATTTGAAAAACAGGGATGAAATTTTTATGTTTTAGAAGAGGAGGATGTGAGCCTAATTAAGTTTGCTTTTAGGGACCTGAGCCTTATTTTCACTAATTTAAATGTATTCAATACACAATTATTACATCAATTATGTTATAATTATATATAGTAATTGATAACGCGTAAATCACGTGTACATAAAGGAACATCCTAATTCGTTTTAAATGTCAATCCTAGTACGTAATAAAGGTATACAATTATTTCCCTATTTTTTCAATTATAACAAAAAATGTATATTCCATTCAAATAACAGGGAAATAATAAACATTTATAGCATAACTTGTAATCAAGGTTTGAATGATTATCTCAATAACAAAATTATGGCAACATGTAGTATTTCCAAGTACATATGTAAATCCCTCGTTTTGGTACCAACTCACTTTTTATATAATATTCATGTACAAAATCTTAATACTTGTGCAGCGTTTTGTAAATGACTAAATAAATTTAAAAATGTAGACGTTTGACATTAATATTACAATGCAATCTACGGTAAATATATTGAGGTAAATGAGTTCAACTTTAAATTTGTGATAATTAATTATGTGTATAATTTTTGTTTTGTGATCGACATGTTTATATATTTGATTTTCTTTTCATTTTTGTTGATATGAATATGGTTAATTTTGATGTGATATGTATGTATGTATGTATGTATGTATGTATATATATATATATATATATATATATATATATATATATATATATATATATATATATGCCAAGCTTTGTCGACTTTTCTAGAACCATTTTTGTGCCTTCAAAGTGTCTTTACCATGTTTATTTGCAAGTATTAGTTGTCTTCTCTTCTTTTCTATAGCTTGTGCTTATAGTCTTAGTGTCCATGCTTGTTCTGATGCATGCGTGGTCTCCTACCGTAGCTGACTAATTATGTAGAAACCTATATTTTACATCAATTCTTGTTTTGAATCACTGTCTTGTAATCCTAGTTTGTGCATGTCGGGTTTTAGAAAAATCGGACATTGTTTGGTCATTCCGAACTAATGTCAAAGTCGTAACCAGAAGTGATTTTAGACCAGATCAAAACTAGAGTCTGAGTCCAAGTTTGAGGCTTCATATATTCTCCATATGGTGTCAAAATTCAGCGATTCTTTTTTTTTTTTTAATTGAAAGACATATTATTCTAGTTTATGCATGTTGAATTTTTGACCAAGCATACATCGTTTGGTCATTCGGAACTAACCTCAAAGTCGTAACCAGAATTCGTTTCTCGGTGCATTTTTGTGCCTTGATACTTGTTTTTCGTGATTTCTTTTGTGGTTTTGTGACTTCATTTACTACCGTTTTAATTTGAGAAACCAAGTTTATATTTTGTACAATCCGAACTCTAGATTTTGGGAAAATTTGTGATGATTCATGGTTGACATTTTAAGGATATTGAACACACTTCGCACGTTTTAAACTAGTTTTCAATATATAAGTAGATATCGTTTTCTTTATAGTTTTGAGGCTAAAAAGTTTACGATTCCAGTTTTAGATAATAAATAGCCTCAAAACAATAGTACATAAATCTATTTCCAAATAGTAATAAAAAAAAGAATTTATGGAAGAAAACAACTGATTTTGAAAACTATTTTCTTAAAGTGTGTTTTTGTTATAAACCCTACACATTTGCACCCTTCGAGAAGTTCGTGTTGTTTCCCCTTGCAAAGCCATGCATGCATTTTATCTGGTGGATAATATATATATACTAGTGTGTAACCCGTGCGTTGCACACGATAATATTATAAAATTTAGATTTTAAAATTTTAATGTTAAAGTTGGAACCTTATTATATACTATACGATGAATTCATCAAAATAAATAAAATATAAATTATTATTGTTGTTTTTACATGACATGTGTAATGCAACTTATATATCTTTTAAGTAATACAATAATTTAATTATTCTTACAATTATGAGCAATTACTCTTTTTGAAATTAACATATTATAATAATTTTAGATGAGTTAACAAATATTATTTAAGTTTTTTCTTTTTATCTACATTACATATGTGAAATTTAAAATTATGTACTTAGTAAAAATATATTGACTTAAGAATAAATAATATGTGTTAATTGAGAATGATTTTATATAAAGGTAACAGAGTTTTTAATGTGGAGTTATTCGAAGTTAAAAATAGAACTTTTTAACGTTGTGTATGATAAATTTATTTGTTTATGTATATAAATGATTATAATTAATTTACAAATTAACTTTGTTATTATTATTTATGTACACAAATATACGTATGTGATATGTATGTCTGGTATTGTTGCTTTTATTAGTATGTATGCATATACATATACGACTGACACATATATTATTAAAATAATTTAAATTTGAGATTTTGTAAGCAATTTAAATACATGGATCTAAACATGAAAGATCAGGGAACAGTCGATGAAATTGCACATAACTGTAGAAATGTCAAAATATGTTTTTTAGGGTAGAAACAAAAATCAATAATGTAGGTAAGTTTATTGAGATAAATGAATAATAACATAGTTTTGTTAACGTCATTCATTTAAAATATTTATGGTATTTGAATTGTATATCTTTATAGTTAATAGAAAAATCTTTTTAACTATTAGTTTTAATATATATGCGACATACGTATTGAAATTGTCACATTTAAGGTTTTATTCGATGAATTAGTGAATATAATAGGATATTTATATTAGTAAAAAATGCTGTTGGATATATTTCTTTTTTTAACACATGTCATTTATCGTAAACTATATATATAAAAATGAAGTTGATTACAATAGTTGATAAACTAATTGTACTTGCCATTTATCGCAAACTATATTAAAAAAGTTGTTCAACTTGTGATTCATCTGATTTAGGCATCATTTTCATTAATGTCAATTTAATATATATGATTGCATAATTCAAGTGCTTAAATTAAGAACAGCAGCATAAATACATTAGCATCGATTTTCCATTTTTACAACTATAAATTAATCAAACCTAAGTGGAAATATATTTATGGAAATAAATGAACAGGAAACACGAATGGTAATATGCAATTACAGTAGCGACACAATACCAAAGTATTTAAAGTAATCCAAAAATGCACATTCAGTAAAGGTGATTGTTGAAGGAAACTGACAAAATAATTAGGTAGTTATAATAGTAGATGAAAAAGATGTCGGCGTAAATAAATACCATTTATATTACAAAGTCACGTTCATTCCAAGGAAGAATGCAAAATGTTACAGGTATAAAAAAGGAAAAATAAAAATATAAAAGAAACCGAATTTACTTTCCATGGTGAAAACATTCAAATAAGGAATTGTTTTTCATCCAATTCAATTCTTAATTTTGTGCCAAAATTATACCAAAGAAATAAGACGAAAATATAGTTATGTGTAGGATTAGTCGTTGCAGGCCTCATTTATTAACCATTAACTATGAGTTTATAATTACACGTGGCCAAGCAAGAAAAATGCCAAAATATAAAAGAAACCGAATTTACTTTCCATGGTGAAAACATTCAAACGAGGAATTGTTTTTCATCCAATTCAATTTTTAATTTTGTGCCAATAGGTTTATGAAATTATACCAAAGAAATAAGACGAAAATATAGTTATGTATAGGATTAGTCGTTGCAGGCCTCATTTATTAACCATTAACTATGAGTTTATAATTACATGTGGCCAAGCAAGAAACATGCCAAAACAATTGATCCTAATTTCCATTGAACAATATTTTACATTATCATATCCAACTGTGTATGTAAACTATTTGATCACAGTTTATTAAAGTATACCCAAGAAATAAGACGAAAATATAGTTATGTGTAGGATTAGTCGTTGCAGGCCTCATTTATTAACCATTAACTATGAGTTTATAATTACACGTGGCCAAGCAAGAAACATGCCAAAACAATTGATCCTAATTTCCACTGAACAATATTTTACATTATCATATCCACCTGCCTATGTAAAATACTTTTTTCATTTCTGTTTCAGATGCATATGCTAGGAGAAGCTATATTTATAACAAATTGGTTTAATTAAAAACTTAAATAAGTTTGGCAAAATGTTGCAGGGAGGTGAAATAGTTTCACACTACTTTTTATGAGTTGGTGTTGATATTTTACATGAGGCATAAAAGTGTGCATAGGAAGTTAGAAACATAAAGTAAAACTGAGTCGACAACATGAGCAGGTGCACAAAAAAAACAAAAAAAACGTGTAGCAGAACACAAAATTATGCAATATACTGCTTATGTATAAGAGTTACATAAGGGAAATGGGTACACAGAGAAATACATCTAGGTGTTTATACCGGAAATGCAAATGAGAAACAAACGTAATTTATTAGTGCAGAATACATTCTCAGTTTCATAAATTTAAAAAAAAGAAATTTGACGCCAGATGCTCTGCCTGGATCCTGTCACAGTCCGCAAACTGCAGTTTAAAAGAAATTGGTTAGTAAAGGAATACGTATGATACATATAGTTGTATGAATGGTGGAAAAAAAATTGTATCAAACCACTGCATTCCAATGAGCTTCGTCTTCGTTATCCGTATGTTGTGGAGTAGTAGGCGGAAGATAATGAATTTTAACAAAACATTCAATATTTCAAATCCGAAATAAGCATATATGAAAAAATTAATTGTATATACTATATACAATTAATTTAAATAGCTTTACTTATAAAAGGGATGAATCATATGTAAGATAATGAATTTTAACAAAACATTCAATATTTCAAATCTGAAATAAGCATATATGAAAAAATTAATTGTATATACTATATACAATTAATTTTACTTGGCTGTAATTAACAATTATACATAAGTCATTCCTTATATATATAGCGATTAAATAGATTTACTTATAAAAGGGATGATGTGCGCTGATTTTGGTAAGCTAAGAATAAATGAAACGATGTGTGTACAAATCCAGGCCGTCCTTTGTCCAAACTAAGAATAAATCTCAGCCGCTCTTTGTCTCCATGTTTGTCTCCTGGTTTGTCTTAGGGGGCAATTTTATTATATATATATATATATATATATATATATATATATATATATATCAAATCGATGAAAGATAATTTGCTAAAATTATTTATATAGTTTTATTATTATGTAATTAATTATAAAATACGGTACTAAATGTAAAATGTTAAAAAAGAATTGAAAGAGACTTAAATGATTATAGAAAATTTAAGGTATAGATATTTAGAGCCAAAAAATATAATTTTGTCATTCTTAGTATTTAAAAATATATAAGTTAATTAGATTTATTTAAAGTGTGGTGCTAAGAGCACCCCAATTTACTCTTCTTATTATCGTTGCTAAAAAATACCACAAGAATTATCATTACACTCATCTTATTACCATACGTAAAAAATAAGGTCTACCACACCACCATTACCTTATTTTCAGATTCACTGCCATGATTTTTGTTTCTAGCAAATTCGACCATCTTTCTTGTCACAAAAATTTAACGAGACTAAAAAATGCATGCATAAATATACAAAAGCCGTGAATAAAGTTTGAATTAAACAAACTAGAAGAGAAAGTGAGAGATTAAGGCATCAAACAGTTGAATTTTACTACGGGACGATGAAGTAGAAAGTGATTATTCTTGATTAGAGTTCTCATATTAGGGCTGACTGCAAGATTAGTTCGACAAATGCTAGTTGAGTGAGAGATTGGAATGGAAAAGTAATGTGGTATTATGAAGCACACAAAATTTAATGAGTTTTATTTTTTTAATTGCGGTATTACGAAGAGTATATATTCGGGTGCCCTTAGTACTACACTAATTAAATTACTTAAAATTTAGGTTTTGTAATTAATTTAAATATGCAGACTTAAATGTAAAATGTTAGGAGCTAATTGTCAGTACATAATTGTGTAAACTTTGAAATGTTCAAGTCATAATGTAAAACGATAGAAAAAATAAAAATAATGTAAGAGAAATTATGAATAAACTTAAAATGATAATGTAATTTAAAAATAAAATATCCGAAGAGATCAAAGAGAAAGCATTAAAAGTTGCTTTTTCAAATTTTACAGCGACCAGGCTCTCGATGATCAGGGAGCGTTTGAAACGTGTCGTGTAACAAAATGTGTGAATATAATATTAAAAATTTACTTATAAATTATCTTTTAACTTCTGACCTAATTCAATCTTCACCTTCCCGTTCTTTTCACTATGCTGTGTAAAAAATGGATGAGCCGCCATCTTTAAAAATAAAACCCTCTAACTTCAAAATTCATTATTTCATGATCTACAAAACAATAAAATACAAAACAATTATCTTTGAGTTCACAATCTTGAGATCTATTACTTTCACGAGGTTTGGACTCATCCACTTTGAAACGTCACCACACCATCTTCACCTTGAAAATTGATTTGAGACGTTTTGTGTTTGACCCATTGTGGTTTGTTGGTTTGAGACGTTTGAGACCGCACCTCTTGAAATTAATAGATCTCATTGTGGAAAATGTTTGACCCATTGTGGTTTGATGGTTTACCAGGGAACTCGATTTGATTGCCGTACATTTCCAAGAAGCGGTGAACCATCAAGCAGGCCAAAGAAAATAAATAAAAAAACTGAAGCTGAGATGGCGGCGGAATATCACTGGGACGGCTTGAGTAGGCAACATTTGAGAATGGTGTTAGTACGGAGCTGTGATGCGACTGACTCAATGGACTAGGACGCGCTATGGAATGCTGATGTCAGCGAAACATCGAAGGCTAAGCGGGGGATGAATGATGTTCTCGAGGGAGATTCAAGGTATGCGGCGGAAGTCTTTCAAAAATACAAAAATAGCTGATAGCAATGATAATAGAGAATCAGGGTATAAAGTGGATGATTTACAATAACAGTTGATAACAAGGAAATATGATACTAGGGAATCAAAATACGAGGTGGATGATTTAAACAATGATAGTTGATAGCAAATAATAGTAATAATTTTATTTTTATTTTTTCAATATTACAGCTATTAAGATCAAACATGATACAGTTTGACTAGCTTTGTGAAACATATGTTTTAACTATATTTTTTTTTTTTTGGTTGTTTTCTTGGGGACAATCTGCAAAGAAACATGACAATATCTGGAGCCGCACATGCTCGAGCCCCGGCCTCTTCACATAATGTTGAGGGAAAGGCTGCGCGCGCTAATCGACTACCCAGAGCCCGAAAAGCCGTGGATAGTACCAGGACGGACGACTGACCTGGGAAGTCCTCGCGCTTGAGTACGGGAGCCTTTGGCACTGGGTATCCACCACCTTTCTTGGGGACAATCTGCAAGGAAACATGACACTATCTCTATTAAGCTTTGTGAGATGTTTTAACTAAAATATGTTTTAACTAAAAAAAAACCTGAAGCTGAGATGGCGGCGGAATATGACTGGGACAGCTTGAGAAGACAAAAGCATTTGAGAATGGTATGAATGGTGTTCTAGCAGGGAGATTCAAGGTATGCGGCGGAAGTCTTACAAAAATAGTCTATAACAATGGTAATAGAGAATCAGGGTATGAAGTGGATGATTTACAATAATAGTTGATAGCAAGTAAATATGATAGTAGGGAATCAAAATACGAGGTGGATTATTTTATTTATACAATGATAGTTGATAGCAAATAAATGTAATAATAGTAATAAAAGTTGGTTACTCTTTATGTTTGTACTAAACTCAAAAGTATGATTAATTATTTCAGGCATTTCTTGATCGGCTAGCAAGAGATCATGGAAGTGTTGATCTTGAATGGCTGATGCATGTTTCATCAGAAAAAGCAAAGTAGGATCTCTAAAATAAAAAAGTGTTACTTATCATTATTTTTTTCTTTCTTTTTTTTTGAATATTATAGCTATTAAGAGGAAACACAACACAGTTCGACTAGCTTTGTGAAACATATGTTTTAATCAAATTTTTTTTTGTGTTTTCTTGGGGACAATCTGCAAAGGAGCATGATACTATTTCTATTAAGCTTTGTGAGATATTTTAACTAAGATTTTGATTGGATCAAATGAGTTCCTGTTTCGATTAGGGGGTGTCTGCTAGCATAAATGGACTAGGGCTCAAAATTGTTGAATGTATTTGTCTTTTAACACTTCACCAACTAGCTTTTCCTGTGAAATTTCTCTATAATTTCGATTCTCCTTCTCTATCCTTTTTTTTTTTTTACATACTCTTTAACTATTTATATGTGGCATTTGACTTCGTGTTTAAACACGGTGACGAGGTTGATACAAATGTTTCTCGTATTTCTGTAAGACTGGGATGGATCCCACTACAACTTTTACATGAATCTCTGCAGTTAACAAAAATTCTCTTGACCATAGTTTCAAAATCCATTTGGAGGAAGAATAATCTCCAATAACTTATCCATTTATCCTTTACTATCGTACTGTTTTGAGGTACCCTATGATGGAGAACATTCAGAAATACCTCTGGCCTCGATTATGCAAGCTTGACCAGGCTATGTTGTAAGAATGTGAACTCTACTAATCATTATATATTTGTTAATTTCTTTTCATGGCATGTATCTGATAAAACTCAAATGAATTAAAGTGGATATCGGTTTATTCCTAATATACCGTTTTTCTTAGGTACGAGCTACACTATCAGTTGATAACTTTTGGGAAGGTACTTTAACCACTTCTGTAAATTTATGTTGTTTTCATGATGCAGTGTGAGTTATGGGAGTTTTTTGCTGGTCTTCTGTACCAAGAGCAAACCTAATTGTAATGCTTGTCCAATGAGAGCTGAGTGCAGGCATTTTGCGATTGCATACGCTAGGTATGTAACTCAAAATTTCAAGAAAACCGACTATTCACCAAAAGAAGGGGTAGAAGGAAAGAAAATGATACCATTTTAGAATGAATTGAAAGCAATGCCTATTTTTAAATGTATATCCTGGACATATTACTGAATGGAAGTTGGTAAGGCATTATATGTGTTCCTTTTTAGTGCAAGGCTAGCGCTTTCGGGACCAGAGGAGAAACACCAGTACAATTACCTGTACTGTTAATTTCCATTTGGGATTCTGCAACATATAGTGAATTCAAATATTCCTGTGTGTCTGGAGCAAAGAAATGCACCAATCCCTGATACTTGCCATCTCCTCAACTTATGGGACCTACAGAATCCCAAATGAAAATTAACAGTATAAGTAATTATGAGCTGATAATTGAGGAACCTTCTAGTCCAGAGCTTAAGTCTGCCGAGACAACCTTCCAGGATATTGAAGATGATTATTACAATGTACCGACGAAATACCTACAATAAAACTTAATTTGAAGGAGTTTGCAGAAAATTTGCAGAGTTATATGCATGAAAACTGTATACATCTTCAGGATGAGAATTTCTCAAATGCTTTAGTTGCTATTTCTTGTGAAGCTGCATCATTTCCTGCACCAAAGCTAAAAAATGTCAGTCGATTATGACCCAAGCATCAAGTGTAAGTCAGTGTAAACTTCTTATTTGCTAACATTACCAAATAGTCTATATTTTTCATGAGATGTTGGTCCTGAGTTATTTGTTTATGTCATTCAATTCATACAGCTATGAACATCTGGACGTGCATCCGCTTCTGGATGGAGTATGTTTATTTCTTTTACGTATATCATGACATCTTCCATCTTCCTTCATTTTAATGATATCACATTTATCTCCTCCAATTTTATTACAGTTGGACAATAGAGAGCCTGATGACCCTTTTAAATCTGTTAGCTATATCTATATGAACACCAGGCATGCCCAACTTATTTACTGTTTATACATTTTTAATCGTTCGATTTTCATTATTTACCGCTATGAACTTCCGGACGTGCATCCACTTATGGATGGGAGTATGTTTATTTCTTTTACGTATATCCTGACATCTTCCATCTTCCTTCATTTTAATGATATCAGATTTATCTCTTTCAATTATATTACAGTTGGACAATAGAGAGCCTGATGACCCTTGTAAATATCTGTTAGCTATATGAAAACCCGGCATGCCCAACTTATTTACTGTTCATACATTTTTAACAGTTCGATTTTCATTATTTACTGTTCAAAAACATGTTGCGATTTTCAAGATTCGGGTAAAATTTGTGCAGCGGACAGTGGACACTTGCTTCGGTTGCAGCAGCAAAAGATAAGCAGAGTCTTGGCATCACACTGGTAATTTTTTTTTTCTTCTTAATTTTTGAATTTTATCACTGCGTTTGCTTGCTATTGATGCTTGAAGTAAAAAATTATGTATATAAATTCGTTGTAGGACAGCAAACAAGGATAGCTTTCCGCTTAATGGTACATACTTTCAAGGAAATGAGGTAATTAAAAAATGACAGTTGGGTAATGTAAAACTTTTAGCTTTCACTGAACATATTTAAAAAGTTAAACAAACATTGAATCAGGTGTTTGCAGATCATTCTTCTAGCTGCTACCCGATTGATGTTTCTCAGGAATGGATATGGGAATTAAAAAGGAGGACCGTCTATTTTGGTAGACCTGTCAAAATATGACCCACCCTTTTACCCAATCCATTTTACCCTAATTACAACCCTATCGGGTCAACCCTTTTATAATTTTTTACTAAATGAATCATAAAAGGGTTGACCCTTTTTTATAAGGGTTACAAATGGGTAACCCACTTACCCAAATAGTAAAAAAGTAATACTTTAAAATATCGATTTTTAAATGTAAAAAGGTCAAAATTACAAAAATACCCTTTATTTTGGAAAAAGTGAGAACAAGAAAAAATTCAAAAAATACAGAAAATTATGAAATGAGAATTAAAAAAAATGAAGTATTCGAAAATAATGATTTTTATAGCTAAAAGGACCAAAATTACGAAAATACCCTCCATTTTGAAAAAAATGAAAAAAATCCAGAAAATTATGAAATGAAAAGTAAAAAAAGAATTATTCGAAAATTACGATTTCTAAAGCTAAAAATGAAAAAATAACGAAAATACCCTTTATATTGGAAAAATGAAAAAAAATGAAAAAAAATCCAAAAAATTACGAAATGAAAAGTAAAAAAAGAATTATTCGAAAATTACGATTTCCAAAGCTAAAAATGTAAAAATTACGAAAATACCCTTCATATTGGAAAAATGAAAAAATAATGGAAAATTTTCAAAAAATCCAGAAAATTTTGAAATGAAAAGTAATAAACGAATTATTCGAAAATAATTATTTCTAAAGTTAAAAAGGCCAAAATTACGAAAATAACCTTCATTTTGAAAAAAGTGAGAAAAATAAAAAAATTCCAAATAATCCAAAAAATTACGAAATGAAAGGTAAAGAAAGAATTATTCAAAAATTACGATTTGTAAAGCTAAAAATGTAAAAATTACGAAAATACCCTTCATAATGGAAAAATGAAATTTTTTTTAAGAAATCCAGAAAATTATGAAATGAAAAGTAATAAAAGAATTATTCGAAAATAATAATTATAAAAGTAAAATAAGGTCAAAATTACGAAAATGCCCTTAACGTTGAAAAAGTGAAAAAAATAAATAAATTTTAAAAAATCCAAAAAATTACGAAATGAAAAGTAAAACAAGAATTATTCGAAAATTACGATTTCTAAAACTAAATATGTCAAAATTACGAAAATGCACTTCATGTTAAAAAAAGTGAAAACAATAATAAATTTAAAAAAATCCAGAAAATTATAAAAAAATAATAATTTTTTATACTTTTCATTTCGTAATTTTCTGAATTTTTTTCACTTTTTTCTACTTTTTCCAAAATAAAGGGTATTTTTCGTAATTTTAGCATTTTTAGCTTTAAAAATCCTTATTTTTAAATAATTCTTTTTTTACTTTTCATTTTGTAATTTTCTGGATTTTCTGAAATTTTTTCATTTTTTTTCACATTTTCAAATATGAAGGGCATTTTCGTAATTTTACCATTTTCAGATTTAAAAATCGTTATTTTAAAATAATTCTTTTTTTACTTTTCATTCCGTAATTTTCTGGATTTTCTGAAATTTTTTCGTTTTTTTCACTTTTTCAAATATGAAGTGCATTTTTGTAATTTTGGTCCTTTTAGCTTTAAAAATCATTATTTTCAAATAATTCTTTTATTTTTTTTCATTTCATAATTTTCTGGATTTTTTGAAATTTTTTCATTTTTTTTCATTTTTCCAATATGAAGGGTATTTTCGTAATTTTTGTCCTTTTAGCTTTAAAAATCATTATTTTTGAATAATTCTTTTATTGCTTTTCATTTCATAATTTTCTGGATTTTATGAAATTTTTTCATATTTTTCAAAATAAAGGGTATTTTCGTAATTTTGGTATGTTTAGCTTTAAAAATCGTTATTTTAAAGTAATATTTTTTAATATGTGGGTTAAATGGGTAACCCACATAATATGTGGGTTGGGTCAGGTAAAACGTTATGGTAAAAGGGTCAAAATAAAAGGGTTGCAAAAAGATAGGGTCAAAATTTACTTGACCCTTATACGACCCTAAATGACCCATTTGACACCCCTAGTTACAAAGGGATCCAACTGGATTCCTCAATATTTATAATACTGTTTTTCCCAAATACTATGATATATGATGTGATATATAATATGTTGTTGATTATGTGTGTTTAGATGATATTGGTCATGGTTATTTGGTATTTTAAATACCATAAGAAATACTAGAATGTAAAAAGGGAATTTTCAAAGGATTTTGTAAAAGAAAATATTTATAAAATCAAAGGATTTTGTAAAAGAAAATATTTATAAAATCAAAGGATTTTATAAAAGAAAATATTTATAACATCAAAGGATTTTATAAAAGGAAATATTTATAAAATC
This sequence comes from Allium sativum, assembly GCA_030737875.1. Classification (NCBI taxonomy): domain Eukaryota; kingdom Viridiplantae; phylum Streptophyta; class Magnoliopsida; order Asparagales; family Amaryllidaceae; genus Allium; species Allium sativum. The sequence goes on along the minus strand of CM060926.1, from coordinate 3,921,024 downwards.
AAAGAATATTATAAAAGGAATATTTATTTGGAAAATAAATAGAATTATAAAAGGAATATTTATATCAAATAAATAGAATTATAAAAGGAAATAATTAAGTCAAAATTCAATTTTAAGTATTTAATAAAATTAACGGATTTTATAAAAGGAATTATTTAGAAGATAAATTGAAATATTCATAAAACAAATAGAATTGAAAAAGAATTATTTTGGAAATAAATAGAATTATAAAAGGAATTATTTGAAAAATAAATATGATTTTATAAAAAGAATTATTTGGGAAATAAATAGAATTATAAAAAGGAAATGGAGAGACATATAAGAATTATGAGAGATGGATTTAAAGTAGATTTTAAATAGAATCTGTTTTAACAGATAAATTGTAACAACCCGTATTTTCAATAACCTGTTATAACATAAATCGAGGCAGAACTTAATTCTAAAATCTGAATCAAGGGAAACGGGCTATGCCATTGCGTTCGTCTCGGAAAAATACGCGAAATAGAGTCCGAGTTTTCGAAAATCGGAGTCCGTATGACCCAGTTAAGGCCCATTGAAGTTTTCGGAAATTTCCATGTTAAAAAAACAGATTTAAATTTTAAATTAAAAACAAGGATTAGGGCTAACTGGCGTCAGGCGGGAAAATTCCCGCCAGGACCTCCATGTCGACAGGGTCCCCAGGGTGTCGACAGCCCTGTCGACAGCCCTGTCGACACAGGGTGGCCGGGCAGTTTTGCCTGGCGCACCATTTTGGGTCTTGGTCTGATTTGTGGCTTGGTTCTGGAGAATTCCGAAATCTGATGGACCTAATTCAACCTAGGGTTAATCCTATGGTCTAAATCACTAGCCTAATCTATAATTAAGACCCTAACCTACCCTAAATCACTCATTATTCATTCTAGCAACCAAACTATGTCAAATTGAATTCTCAAATGGCCTCCACCTAAAAACCCTAGCCTCCACCCTCTTCAAAAATCATTCCTATGAAGATTTTGATGTTCATACAAGCATTTCTAAGTTGTATGAATGATCATTAGCTTGCATACATCATCAAGTTGCAAGCTTTATTTGCTAAGCTAGAGTTTTTGGTATTTTTGTTAATTGGAGCTTTGTTTTGGGTTTTTATATGCTTGCATAAAAGGGCTTCTCAATCTTTATTAGTAGATTTGTGTCTTCATAATATTTGTAAGCCCTCTTACCTTCATTTTAGAAACTCTAAAGTTAATATGTGATGAAAGTTGGGATTTATGCATGTTTAATAAGTTATGCATGCTTATGCGAGTTCACCATGCTATGTTATGCATGTTTAATAAGCTATGCATGCTTATGCGAGTTCACTATGCTATGTTATGCATGTTTAATAAGTTATGCATGTTTATGCAAGTTCACTATGCCATGATTTGCAAGTATAACAAGTTATGCATGTTTATGCAAGTTCACTATGCCATGATTTGCAAGTTTAACAAGTTATGCATGTTTATGCAAGTTCACTATGCCATGATTTGCAAGTATAACAAGTTATGCATGTTTATGCAAGTTCACTATGCCATGATTTGCAAGTATAACAAGTTATGCATGTTTATGCAAGTTCACTATGCTAAGTTATGCAAGTCCAACATGTTATGCATGTTTATTATGATATGTAGGATTCATCATGTATGTTGTGCCAAGTTCCCTCTTTCTATCCTTTATGCGTTATAACGAATATGTAAGCGATAGAATGACGTTGGGGGGGGGGGGGGGGGGGGGGGGGGGTTGGGATAAAACTTAAAATACATGAAAATATGAGATTGAGAATTTACCTATTAAGTTAGGTCTACCCCTTGGGAATTTACCTATTAAGTTAGGTCTACCTAAGTATTTGTTAAACTTGTAATTATGGTTTGAAAATAAAGTGGATATGACACTTAGAAAACATAAGTGTGGCCAACTCGAGGTTGGGTTGAGTTTGTAGCGTAAACCTACCCGGAACCGACCGGCTTAACTAGTTGCTACAAACAATAGGACCCAATGTGAGAAGTTGGTCATGTGTATCTTGGACCCGAGGTTAGACCAAGTTGTGGTGTAAAGCTACCCGGACCCGCCCGGCTTAACTAGTAACCGCAACAAAGTCTAATGTGAGAGGTTAAGGCACAATTAAATTAATTAATGCCTCATGATTAGGGTTAAGTCATGACCCACTAATACTTAACCAATTTTGGGGATACGAGGGATTAAATGGGGTTAAGTGGTGAACTGTTGGTTACACTTAACTAATTTAATCCATGATTAGTGAGGGGTTAAACCACACTTAACCCTCTTAGAAAACCTTAGCAACGTGGTCTGTTCCAGCAGTAATCCCAGTTTGGTATCATTCACAACCCTAGAGGCTAGGCTAGGGCGGGGCACGATTACTGGACTGATGTAAGCGACCAAAGCGACGGCTGAGTGGTACAGCGGTGCGGGTCCAGGCGGGCTACGGACGTGCACGTAGTCCGGTGTTGGACAAACTCGAGGCACGGGTACCAGTAGGTTTAGACTGTGCATTATTGCTTAGGTGTCTGGGGTTGACACCCGAGGGCTTGATACACCCGAAGGTGGACCCAGCGCAGTCTGACTACAACCATATGTGGGCCGTATGGACACCAACACTTGACGTGTTAGGTTTATAGGGAGCCGATCGACTAGACCGTTGGGCTGGACCTTGTATTAAGGTCACCTCATGCTATTGGGCCAAAGTTTGGGCTGAGGGATCAATACCTGTTATGTTAGTTTGATAGTACACTGTGATGCAAAGCTTAATCTTCTCTATGTGATGACACCTTTATCTATTGCCAGTATGTTCATCTCAGTTTCCATCACGATGTTAACTTTATTAGTTTATAGACTGATCGTAGTAGGGCTTACCAGTCTTTTTGACTGACCTGTTTTCTTTCGCTTCTTTTCCTACGTTTCCTCCCCCCCCCCCCCCCCCCCCCCAGGTTCTCAGGGAGGGAACAGTGGTGCTTAGCTTGGATCGCTTGCTTGTTTGCTGGATAGCTCATGTATGCCTGGACATTAAGCTCGCTATGGTTTATCATCTTTATTTTGGGGATAGCACTATGTATTTCAGTATTTCTGTTTATGATGTACTAAACATGTTTATTTTTGGCAGTTGACTTTATGATGTACTAGACTTGTTTTGAGATGGTTTGAGATATTCCGCTGTTTTATTCTCACTTACTCTGTTTTACATATATATTTATGTTCTTGTTCTGCCTTGATATATCATTATGCATGCTTACCCAGTTCTAACGCCCCCAGAAGCTAGTGCCCCCGAAAGAGTGACCCTAGCGGCGGTGGGGTGTTACAAATTTGGTATCAGAGCATATGGTTTACAAGAAAGAACAAAAGTTTTTAAAAGATTTTTGAAAAACTATTTTCAAAACAAGTATAAAGTATTTTCCAAAGAAAAGTCTAGTATTTTAAAAAGGCTATTCCCCAAAAAGCCATTAGCGTTATCCTTCGTTCCCTTGACCTAATCTTATCTTACCCTTCGTTTCAGTATGGCTGAGGATCTTGCCATCCCGGATGGAGTAAACGTACCACTCTGGTATAGGAGACTTCTAGAAGCTAGGGCGGCAGCCGGCCCCGCAAACCCTACTCCCACTCCTCCTCCTGTAGTTGAGAATCCTCCCCCTAATGTCCCTCCTCCGTTGGTTCCTGTTCCCCCCCTCCAGTAGTTAATGTTCCTCCTCCTCCAGTTGCTGAGGCTCCTCTTCCTCCTCCTCCCCCTCAGCATCCTCAGGTTGAGTTCACGAAGGTTTGTAAAGACTTCAATGCGATGGGAGGCAAGAATTTCCTAGGCACGGAACCTTTTGTTGAAGCAAGGAATTGGCTGAAAGACACTGAGGACTTGTTTGCTATCTTTGGGATTGATGACGAGAGGAAAATCTTATTGACAGTATGGCTTTTGAAGGATGAAGCAGCCTATTGGTGGGAAGTCACCAATGGGACGAGGCCCGTCGAGACTTGGGCCGATTTGAGGGCTAGATTTGTGGCCAAGTTTCTATCTTCTGCTGAGGCAAATTTACAGATGGAGAAGTTTATTGCATTAAAGCAAGGTGATATGTCTGTCAAGGAGTATGTGAACAAGTTTAATCAGCTGGCCCGTTTTGGTTTGGATATGGTGAACACTCCTGAGAAGAAGGCTCTTCGATTTGCTAGAGGGTTGAATGAGCCGCTGCAGGGTTTGGCAATGTCACATATTCCGCATGGGGCTACTTTTGAGAGTTTGGTCAATATGGCCCTACTTCAGGGAGATGGAAAGAAAGAGGTCAAGTCGAGTGATACTCAAGCAAAGAAGACTGATTCTCAAGGGAAAGGCAATCAAGGTGGTCAAAGCAGTCAGGGGAATCAGAGCAAGAACAAGAAGGGGAACAACAACAAAGGCAAGGGAAAGTGCAATTACTGTGGTGCGCCTGGACACTTTGCTAAGGATTGTAGGAAGAAGAAAAGGAAGCTTAGTGGTGGATGTTTTTCCTGTGGTGAGACTGGACACTTCAGCAAGGAATGCCCAAAGAAGAAAGGACAGGCTGGACCTTCAGGAGGGCAAGTTCATGCTCTCAATACCGCTCCAGTTCCCGATCGAGGTAGTGTTTCTGTTGAGAACCTTATTTATGTTTCCGATCTTCCAGTTCGTACCTTGTTTGATTCTGGTGCATCACATAGCTTTATTTCATCTGATCTTGTTGATAGTTTGCACCTTAGTACTAGCTTAGTGGACGATCCCGTTTGTGTTTCGAATCCCATTGGGGGTTCTGCTTATCTATCTATGATATGTGAGGATCTAAGGATCTCTATACTCAGTGTAGAGTTCTTGTGTAGTGCGTATGTTCTTGGTTTCAGGGGATACAGATTGATATTGGGCATGGATTGGCTGTCCAGATATGGAGCCATTCTTGATTGTGAGCATAGGGTTGTGAGGTTTGTGACTCGCCTTGGCAACACCTTAGAGATTTCATGCAATCCGAAGGATCCCGTCATGTTGTGCTATCTTGAATCTCTCGACTCGTCAGAGGAAGCCCTTCAGTCTGTAAGGGTGGTCCGAGATTATCCAGATGTTTTTGAAGAAGTTAAGGGGTTGCCCCCTAAACGAGAGATTGATTTTCGCATTTATCTGGTGGATAATGCTAAGCCTGTTTCTTTGCCCGTTCGGCACATGGCTCCGCGTGAGAGACGGGAGCTCAGCAAGCAAGTAAATGAGTTGCTTGAGAAGAACTTCATCAGACGAAGTATATCCGAATGGGGAGCGCCTGTGGTGTTTGCTACTAAGGCAGATGGTTCTCTTCGACTTTGTGTGGACTATAGAGAGTTGAATAAGCTGACTAAGAAGAACAGACACCCATTACCGAGGATCGATGATCTTTTTGACCAGCTTGTCGGTGCTTCTGTTTTCTCTCAGCTGGATCTTGCTACGGGATTTCATCAGCTCAGAGTGGCTGAAGATAGTATAGACAAAGACTGCATTCAGAACTCCAGATGGATTCTTTGAATGGCTTGTTATGCCGTTCGGTTTGACGAATGCACCCGCGTATTTCGTGGACTTGATGAGTAGGGTGTTTCGAGAGTTCTTGAACAAGTTTGTCGTGGTCTTTGTGGATGATATTCTGATCTTCTCTAAGGATGAAGAAGAGCACGCGAGGCATCTTGTAGAGGTGATGGATACGCTTAGAGCGCATCAGTTAAAGGCCAAGTTCTCCAAGTGTCACTTTTGGAGAAGGGAAGTTAGATTCCTTGGGCATATCGTATCCAAGCAAGGCTTAGCGGTGGATCCCGCTAAGGTGGTTGCAGTTCAGGATTGGAAGACTCCAAGGAATGCAACCGAGGTGAGAAGTTTTCTAGGTCTTGCGGGTTTTTACCGGAAGTTCATCAAGGACTTCGCGAAGATATCCGCTCCTCTTACTAAGTTGACGAAGAAGAACTTAGTTTTTGCTTGGGATATGGACTGTGAGCTTGCTTTTCAAAGACTCAAGAGAGCCCTTACCTCAGCACCAGTTCTAGCTCTACCCGATGGTGGTAAGATGTTTACCGTGTACACTGATGCTTGTGGCACGGGATTGGGCGCCGTTCTGATGCAAGAAGGCAGAGTTATATGTTTTGGTGGTAGGCAACTTAAGGTGCATGAGAAGAATTATCCCACTCATGATCTAGAGCTGGTAGCGATAGTATATGCACTCAAGGCTTGGCGTCATTATCTTCTGGGAGAGAGATTTGAGCTGTATACTGATCATAAGTCTTTGAAGTATCTCTTTTCGCAGAAGGATCTGAACTTGAGGCAGCAAAGATGGATGGAATTCTTGGCGTCCTATGATTTTGATATAGCCTATACCCCTGGCAAGGGGAATGTTGTAGCGGATGCGTTGAGTAGAAAAAGGTTGACACTAAGTCCTCTATTTGTTGAGATGAAGAATTTAGAGTTCTTGGCAACCTTTGATTTTTCTTTGACAGTTGAGTCGATGACCGGTTCTTTAGCATCTCTAGAGCTCAGGCCTACCCTTCTGGATCAAGTTGGGGCTTCGCAGAAGGAAGACCCTCAGATAATTGAGATCATGGATAAGCTGATTCGAGGGGAGACATCTAGTCACCTTGCTCGATATTCTATAGATGATAAGGGTTGGCTGAGAAGAGACGGAAGGCTTTGTGTTCCGATGGTAGAAGACTTGGTGAGGAAAGTTCTTGATGAAGCACATCGCTCCAAGTTGACTATACATCCGGGTGGAGATAAGATGTATAAGGACATGAAGCGCATTTTCTTCTGGCCTGGAATGAAGAAGGATGTGGCAAAGTTTGTCTCTAGATGTGTTGTTTGTCAGAGAGTAAAAGCCGAGTCGAAGAAGCCCGGTGGGCTATTGCATCCTCTAGAGGTCCCGCTATGGAAGTGGGAGAGTATTTCTATGGACTTTGTTGACGGATTGCCAAGATCAAGAAAAGGGAATACAAGCATATGGGTCATTGTAGATAGACTTACGAAGAGTGCTCATTTCATTCCGGTGAAGAGCAAAAGGACCGCATCTGGACTAGCATCAGTATATCTTCGTGAGATAGTACGACTACATGGAGTCCCTTCCAGCATAGTCAGTGACCGAGACCCCATCTTTACTAGTCAGTTCTGGAACAGTTTGCAGGAAGCTATGGGCACGAGGTTGAACCTGAGTACGGCCTATCACCCACAAACGGACGGTCAGACAGAAAGGGTGAATAGGGTACTTGAGGACTTGTTGAGGCTTTGCATTCTGGATTTTGGTGGTACTTGGGAAGACCACCTTCCTCTTGTTGAGTTTGCATATAATAACAGTTATCAAGCAAGCATAGGAATGGCACCATTTGAAGCTTTATATGGGAGGCCGTGCAAGTCACCTACATGTTGGTGGGAGACTACAGATAAGCTTATACTTGGACCTGACATGATTAGAGATACATCCGAGAAGGTCGAGTTGATTAGAAGACGGATGAAAGCGGCCCAAGACCGACAGAAATCCTATGCTGATAAGCGAAGATCCGATTTGGAGTTTGATGTTGGGGACATGGTTTTTGTAAAGGTTTCTCCTTTGCGGAATGTGGTCCGATTTGGAGCTGTTGGGAAGTTAGCACCGAGATTTGTTGGACCCTTCCCTATCATAGAGAGAATTGGGAAGATGGCTTATAAAGTGCAATTGCCCGAGAAGCTGTCCGGAGTGCATAATGTCTTTCATGTCTCGCATCTCCGAAAGTGCCTACATGAGTCCGCTGAGGTGGTTGAACCTAGCATTCTTGAAGACGTGGAAGTAGAGAAAGAGGCAACTTTGAGGAGAGCTCCGATTCGTATCTTGGGGACGGAGACCAAGAAGCTAAGGAATCGAGAGGTCAAGCTGGTGAAGGTTCAATGGGGTGAAGCCGAAAGAAGACGCAACTTGGGAAACCGAGGAGAAGACGCGTGGGCTTTATCCATTCCTTTTTGAGGGTACACTCTCAATCTCTTTCCTTTGTTAGCATATCTTTCTCTTTGCTATCCATGTTTATCTAGTTATCGTGCTAATCTTGTCATGAGAACCTTAGGTAGAAACCCTTTGGATGAAACATGTGTTTGAGACATGTTATGTTTGATGGTTGCAAGTGGTTGCAAGTGGTTACTCGTGGATGCATGATACACATTAGGCACTAGATCGGCTCACATACTCCTCATATTGCATGTGCATGAGTGTTTATGCTTATTCTTGGATGAAATTTGTATGCCATCACATGGATGTTGCATATGGATGTATGATTGAGCACGCATGTAGATATTATACATTATGTTAGGGATTTGCATACATATGGATACATTTCACTAACATATTTTGCATTGATCTTTGCATTAGATAAGTACATATACACACACTTTTGCATATGTTCATACAGCATTTAGAATCTTTTAAGGACAGCGATTGCTCGTGGATGATGCTTTGAGTAGATGGATGATTGGATGGTAGGATACGTTCTTCCTAACTTGAAGATTTCGGGGACGAAATGCTTTAAGGAGGGGAGAATGTAACAACCCGTATTTTCAATAACCTGTTATAACATAAATCGAGGCAGAACTTAATTCTAAAATCTGAACCAAGGGAAACGGGCTATGCCATTGCGTTCGTCTCGGAAAAATACGCGAAATAGAGTCCGAGTTTTCGAAAATCGGAGTCCGTATGACCCAGTTAAGGCCCATTGAAGTTTTCGGAAATTTCCATGTTAAAAAAACAGATTTAAATTTTAAATTAAAAACAAGGATTATGGCTAACTGGCGTCAGGCGGGAAAATTCCCGCCAGGACCCCCATGTCGACAGGCATGTCGACAGGGTCCCCAGGGTGTCGACAGCCCTGTCGACACAGGGTGGCCGGGCAGTTTTGTCTGGCGCACCATTTTGGGTCTTGGTCTGGTTTGTGGCTTGGTTATGGAGAATTCCGAAATCTGATGGACCTAATTCAACCTAGGGTTAATCCTATGGTCTAAATCACTAGCCTAATCTATAAATAAGACCCTAACCTACCCTAAATCACTCATTATTCATTCTAGCAACCAAACTATGTCAAATTGAATTCTCAAATGGCCTCCACCTAAAAACTCTAGCCTCCACCCTCTTCAAAAATCATTCCTATGAAGATTTTGATGTTCATACAAGCATTTCTAAGTTGTATGAATGATCATTAGCTTGCATACATCATCAAGTTGCAAGCTTTATTTGCTAAGCTAGAGTTTTTGGGATTTTTGTTGATTGGAGCTTTGTTTTGGGTTTTTATATGCTTGCATAAAAGGGCTTCTCAATCTTTATTAGTAGATTTGTGTCTTCATAATATTTGTAAGCCCTCTTACCTTCATTTTAGAAACTCTAAAGTTAATATGTGATGAAAGTTGGGATTTATGCATGTTTAATAAGTTATGCATGCTTATGCGAGTTCACCATGCTATGTTATGCATGTTTAATAAGCTATGCATGCTTATGCGAGTTCACTATGCTATGTTATGCATGTTTAATAAGTTATGCATGTTTATGCAAGTTCACTATGCCATGATTTGCAAGTATAACAAGTTATGCATGTTTATGCAAGTTCACTATGCCATGATTTGCAAGTTTAACAAGTTATGCATGTTTATGCAAGTTCACTATGTCATGATTTGCAAGTATAACAAGTTATGCATGTTTATGCAAGTTCACTATGCCATGATTTGCAAGTTTAACAAGTTATGCATGTTTATGCAAGTTCACTATGCCATGATTTGCAAGTTTAACAAGTTATGCATGTTTATGCAAGTTCACTATGCCATGATTTGCAAGTATAACAAGTTATGCATGTTTATGCAAGTTCACTATGCTAAGTTATGCAAGTCCAACATGTTATGCATGTTCATTATGATATGTAGGATTCATCATGTATGTTGTGCCAAGTTCCCTCTTTCTATCCTTTATGCGTTATAACGAATATGTAAGCGATAGAATGACGTTGGGGGGGGGGGGGGGGGTTGGGATAAAACTTAAAATACATGAAAATATGAGATTGAGAATTTACCTATTAAGTTAGGTCTACCCCTTGGGAATTTACCTATTAAGTTAGGTCTACCTAAGTATTTGTTAAACTTGTAATTATGGTTTGAAAATAAAGTGGATATGACACTTAGAAAACATAAGTGTGGCCAACTCGAGGTTGGGTTGAGTTTGTAGCGTAAACCTACCCGGAACCGACCGGCTTAACTAGTTGCTACAAACAATAGGACCCAATGTGAGAAGTTGGTCATGTGTATCTTGGACCCGAGGTTAGACCAAGTTGTGGTGTAAAGCTACCCGGACCCGCCCGGCTTAACTAGTAACCGCAACAAAGTCTAATGTGAGAGGTTAAGGCACAATTAAATTAATTAATGCCTCATGATTAGGGTTAAGTCATGGCCCACTAATACTTAACCAATTTTGGGGATACGAGGGATTAAATGGGGTTAAGTGGTGAACTGTTGGTTACACTTAACTAATTTAATCCATGATTAGTGAGGGGTTAAACCACACTTAACCCTCTTAGAAAACCCTAGCAACGTGGTCTGTTCCAGCAGTAATCCCAGTTTGGTATCATTCACAACCCTAGAGGCTAGGCTAGGGCGGGGCACGATTACTGGACTGATGTAAGCGACCAAAGCGACGGCTGAGTGGTACAGCGGTGCGGGTCCAGGCGGGCTACGGACGTGCACGTAGTCCGGTGTTGGACAAACTCGAGGCACGGGTACCAGTAGGTTTAGACTGTGCATTATTGCTTAGGTGTCTGGGGTTGACACCCGAGGGCTTGATACACCCGAAGGTGGACCCAGCGCGGTCTGACTACAACCATATGTGGGCCGTATGGACACCAACACTTGACGTGTTAGGTTTATAGGGAGCCGATCGACTAGACCGTTGGGCTGGACCTTGTATTAAGGTCACCTCATGCTATTGGGCCAAAGTTTGGGCTGAGGGATCAATACCTGTTATGTTAGTTTGCTAGTACACTGTGGTGCAAAGCTTAATCTTCTCTATGTGATGACACCTTTATCTATTGCCAGTATGTTCATCTCAGTTTCCATCATGATGTTAACTTTATTAGTTTATAGACTGATCGTAGTAGGGCTTACCAGTCTTTTTGACTGACCTGTTTTCTTTCGCTTCTTTTCTTCCGTTTCCCCCCCAGGTTCTCAGGGAGGGAACAGTGGTGCTTAGCTTGGATCGCTTGCTTGTTTGCTGGATAGCTCATGTATGCCTGGACATTGAGCTCGCTATGGTTTATCATCTTTATTTTGGGGATAGCACTATGTATTTCAGTATTTCTGTTTATGATGTACTAGACATGTTCATTTTTGGCAGTTGACTTTATGATGTACTAGACTTGTTTTGAGATATTCCACTGTTTTATTCTCACTTACTCTGTTTTACATATATATTTATGTTCTTGTTCTGCCTTGATATATCATTATGCATGCTTACCCAGTTCTAACGCCCCCCAGAAGCTAGTGCCCCCGAAAGAGTGACCCTAGCGGAGGTGGGGTGTTACATAAATTGAAAAGATTAATTTACAAATAATGTTTTATAAATTATGAAAAATAGTTATGATGGGATAAATTGAATATTTAAGTCTGAATTTATATAGAGGAGTAGAAATCAGTTTTAACACCGATATTTTAAATAGAAATTGAACTTAGCATTTATAAAGGGAATTATAAATGAGATTTTTAGTGTTAGAAGTAAAAAGGAGATTTTGTATAATTAATTCTATAAATAGAAGTATAAATAGAATTTGGAAATGGGATATCATTTTTATATGAAAAATCAAACTGATGGATTATATAAAAGAAACATTATTTACATTCGATGTGAATAATGGATTAAAATAAATATTTTATAAATTAAAACATTTATAAGGAAAATTTGGTTTTGAAATAAGAATTCAAATGGGAATTTGAATGAGATAGGAAATAGAGTTAATCGAATATTAGTTATTCAAATTGAGTTAATCGAATATTAGTTATTCGAATAGAGTTAATCGAACATTTGTTATTCAATAGAGTTAATCGAATATAGTTTATTCGAAAGAGACTTATCGAATATAGTTTATTCGAAAGAGAGATTGTCGAATATAGTTTATTCGAAAGAGAATTATCGAATAAAGATTATTCGAGAGAAAATTATACATTGGGATTCGACTATATCGAATGTAGGAAAGTACTATTTACTTTCCGGTTTTTAAATCAAGATTTATTTATTTAATAAATCGTTTATTTATTTATTTAAATTAAGGTATAAAAGTTTTATTTAAATTTATATATTTCGCAAGCATGGAATTATAACACTATTGTTATAATCCAATGATTTTGTAAAAGAAACGGATTCGTAAATTGAATCTGAGAGTTACGTAAGAATAGTTTGTTAAAGATTGAGTTGGCATAGCGATGTTTTATTTAAACATCCGTTTTAATAAAAAGAAGAAGTTTTTTTGGAGCGTTTTCCAAATAAAATTAGAAATGTTTTCTAATATAGAAAATAAGAAATGGTAGTAAACATGGAAATGTTTTCCGATGTTAATGATGTATAGTTTCCAAATACAGAAGCTGTGAATATATATAAGAATATATTCCGTTGGTAAATAAGAAATATTTTCTGAATATAGAAGATAAATTGTTATAATAGATGGAAACATTTTTCGAGAATAGTGAGATGCTAAACAGGTTTTAAGAAATAGATGGAAAACAGGAAATGGGGAAATGAATAAATTAATTTAAAGGAAAAAATGTTGATTGATGGTTGATCGATAAAATTTCCATTTGGAAATAAGATCGTTGTGTGTATGGATGTTTTGCTTTGATAGTTAAATAACCAAATATCAAAGTTTTGACCATTTTTCTGTCGTCAATATGGAGGGACCGGATCAGATTTATTATCTATAAACCACTCCGCATCGGCGTTAGCATTGCGAATCAAATCTGATGAAGATAATTAAAGATGGAGTTTATGCAAGGGTTGTTCTGGAAATCCTAGGTAGAAATTGCCTAAGATGGGTTTACAGAATAGTACCTTCGGTTTATCTTGTCCCAGGACGACCTGTATGGAAGAATGTATGATAGAGTATATTTAATAGATCGTGTAAGTTGATATCTTTAAACGTATGTATGTTTGGTGGCGGAGGAATTCATTTCTCTTAGCTGTATACCCATGGTATGTTTAGAGAAATCAATTTGTGATTTGGCGGGTATGACAATGTCACATTCAAAGTAAATAAAGGTGTGATCTATGCGTTGTGGTCTCTAGCCTCACAACCAGGAAGTGGTATAAACGCGGGTAGGTCGCATGGCTAAGTGGTTAGCTGCCAATTAGGGTGTATTGTCACCTGATCTAGAGAAATTCCATTTAGTTCTATAATCTATTTCGATGTTATCCCTTTCGGGAAGTGGTTGATGATCCCAACCGTTGGTGATAATACATTCGGTACACTCAAGCGAAATGAGTGACCGACCATGTTTGGCGTGGGTTACAAGATGTTCTTGTTGAAACCAGTGTATTCCTCTCTAGAGATACATTGTCGGAAGGTGGTCCCATATCTTGCCAGTTGGAATTCATTACCTAGTAAGCGCCCGCGGTTTTTGATTATATATTATGTATGTGGAACGTGAGATGAAAACGTTCTGCTAGATGATTATTATATTGTGGTGATAAACACTATTATAATATCAAAAGAGTTTTGATATAAAAGATCATTATTTCTTGCAAAAGGATTTTTGATGTTAAATCAAATGCTTTTGATTCCCATAAGTGGAAAACTCGTTCCGTATTATACGGCGTGGTCTTATGAGGCATCGTTTATTTTCTCAAACTGTTTTAAATTGTTTACTCATACCAGTCCCATGACTGACTCAGAGTTTATTTTGTTTTGTTGTACCCTAAACTCTTGGGTGCCCAAATTTGTACGGGCAGTCAAGTAGTCGAGATTTTTCAGACATACTGAGAGCTTGGAGCAGGAGGCTTCACAATTTTATAGCAATTGTTTATTTCTGTTGTGATGTAAGTGTTATATGCTAATGATGATATGTATATACAAATGACCGATTTGTATTTCAAATTTATGTTGTATACTATATTTTATTCGTTCTGCTGTGAGATTCGTGTTACTCTGATTCTGTTTTTATGTTCTTCTCATTCTTCTATTCTAATTTTATATCTTATCTATTGTCGCCCTCTAATTTCTTTCTATTAAATATCTGGTATTTCCGATGCTCGAATAGTCGACATTGAGCTTATGTCGATTGCCAAGGTCGCAAATTCCCCGGGTCGTTACCCTATATATAGATGAACACACTCACCCAACATTTCATTATTTAGATTTGTTAGAAATGCGCTAGATATGCAATGCAGAAAGTGTAGGCGGTCGAGAATATTATAATGAAAGGAAGTTTGGTGATTCCTAAGAATTTACTGCAAGAAGTATAGGCAGAGCATGCTGGAGATGTTTGGTCAATGGGAAAAATGACCAGTTTGAGTTTTCTTTGTAAACTGTGTTGAAGATGACGGTGAACAAATCATATATGGCTAATACTGTTAGACTTTTACCTTTGATTTGTTTACTTCTGATAAAATACAAAACCTAGCAAGCTACAAACGTTAATTGAATTTAACTTATTTGATTTATACATAAAGTGAGTATTGTTTCTTAACATTTAAATGAAAATATTTCTAGTAGAATAAGTGGTATTTGTTAACATCAACTCTTTCTATCTCTCTGCATAATCAAGCTCTGACACCATGTTAGAATTTGATCAAGAGAGGAGAGAGAGATTAAACGGTAAAACATAAAAGACTACATTTTATTTCTTTATTGATTGATTATTACAAAAGATTCTTTTTTTACATTGCAAATTCTTGCCTGTATTTATACATAGTTAATCCTTATCTAAAAGAACATTTTAGATAAGAATATACTAGAGTATATTTGGGTCTATTATAATAAATAATTCTATACCAAATATACACCCAAATCAGTACAACTAAATAAAGGCAACATATCTTCTAGCATATTCTCTAACACCCCCCTCAAACTCACGATGCGAAAAATCATGAGTTTGCCAAATAGAAGCTGCAAATTGAAGAGTAGCAAGATCAACCAACCATTTCAATATTGTTAGAGAGTAACACCAAACACCAAGCATCAAACATTCAACTGCAACTCCAAATAACTCCAATCTGAAACTCCAAAACAACACAATTATCTTCAATCTGATCGGTAAGAAAAAGATCTGAGCGACCAAATGACAAAACTGGTCCCGGATGTGTTTTATGTTTGCATCCCCCAAACATACAAAGAAAATAAAATAAACCAAATTGCGATGAGTTTGCAAATGTTTGCATCCCCCAAACATATAAAACGAAAATAAACTAAATCAATATGGATGAATCAACATATGTTTGCATCCTCCAAACATACCTTACAATACCATCTACCACCTATCAATGTCAATTGCCCTCCTAATAAATAGGGTTACCGATATAGACATCAAATGAGCAACAAACAACTTCAAACTAATATTACTTTCTAACAACTCAATCAATCCATCATCCTCTTAAACTCAGTGACCAACAATACATTATCTCCAAACTCTATACCACCATCAATTTGCAACAAACCACTCCACTACACTACTCCACTCCATAACACAACTCATAAAAACAGAACCCAAATGTAACAACCCGTATTTTTATAACATGTTAAAACAAGAAATCAAGGCAGAATTAAATTTTGAAATCAGAATCAGGGGAAACGGATTAACCCATTGCATTCGTCTTGAAATTTTACATGAAATAGAGTCCGAGTTTTTGAAAATCGGAGTCCGGATGAAGAAATTATGGCCTGTACAAGTTTCAGCAGTTTTCAGGCAGCACTGGACCAGGGGGTCGACCATAGGGTCGACCTAACCACCCCAGGTCGACCATAGGGTCGATCTAGCCCCCAGGTCGACCATATGGTCGACC
This sequence comes from Allium sativum, assembly GCA_030737875.1. Taxonomy (NCBI): domain Eukaryota; kingdom Viridiplantae; phylum Streptophyta; class Magnoliopsida; order Asparagales; family Amaryllidaceae; genus Allium; species Allium sativum. Next base: position 3,905,023 of record CM060926.1, on the reverse strand, counting down.
TCCCCCCCTTACATGTCGACTTGGTCGGCCTGTTTTGACCCAGAACTCATTTTTGAAGCCTTAGACGTGTTTTGATGGTCCGGATTGATTAGGGTTAATCTAAGGGCCTAAACTAGTTGCTACACCTATAAAAACACCCTTAGACTTAACCTATTTCATATCAAATCATTCTTACACTATTATGCTGCTGAACTCCCTCTTGAACCATGGCCGCCGCCCCCAAATTAAACTTAAGCATTCAAACTCAAATCAATTCGAAGAACAAAGCTTCAACAATGGTTCAAATAATAAATCAACACTACTACAACGTTCTATGACAATTTCAGTTCCTAATTCACTAGCTGTGCTATGTAAGTGCTAGTTACTTTTAGATTTAAATATTTAATTATAATATGGACATGAAATAAAGTGGAATTGGATATAAGTATGTTTATCGATTCAGATCTATTTCTGTTGCTTCTTGGATCTTGTGTTTTGGGACTTTTCTATTCTCATTTTTCATGTCAAGCCTATGATCTATTCAGTTTGTTGTAAATCAGTTTTTCTTGATTCATGTTGATATTATTATCAAGATCTATCTTTTATGCCTAAAACGATTTTCTTATGCCAGTTTTCTCTCTGTACTTATTGTTATCCAAATTCTACCTTCACCTATTTATTTTCTTTTGATGAACCTAGGTCAATTTCGGACCTTGGCCTAAACTATGATATACATGTGATTTGTACATGGGGAAATATTGGGATATTACCTATTTGGATATATGTGTGTGGTGGAATTGATGGCATAACATGAAATTTGAAATTTGGGTATTGTCAATATAATTGAAATTGCAAGTTTGGGCATAAACGAATTGGCATGTAAATTAAATCACGAGTTTGGGACTATGTAAATTAAATCAAAAGATTGGGTTTATGTTAATTAGGCATATGTAGAATTGAGAATTTGAACATGAAAGCGATTGGAAACTTGATAATTGGCATAAACATGTATTATGAACTTGGGCAACTGACATGTATTGTAATAAAAAGATTATAGTTTGGGATAACTGCATCATGAATCATGATTTGGGTTTATTGGGTATAAAACTTGATACATGTAATTTTGGCTAGAACTTGATATGGTAAAATGGCATAAAATTGGCATACATGTAAAACGGCATAAATTGAACATGCGTAAATTGGGTACGAATTGGGCATATGTGAAATTTACATGTAATCTAGAACTTGGGCATATGTTAATTATGTAAAATTTGGAGTTGAAACATATATGATAATTATTACTTAGTAGAGGTTCAATATGAACGCGCCTAAGTTGGGTTTTGGGTAATTGGCATGTATTGTAAATAAAAGGCTATAACTTGGCATAACCTTATAGTGAATTATGATAATAATTTGGGAATACGTTTTGGGGCAAAAACGTGAATCATGATCATTTCTATATGTTAAACACATGAACTGATATTGGGGTTTTGGGTGGAATATGACCATTAATGAACCTTTGACACGAGGTTAGGCTCAGTTTGTGGTGTAAATCTGCCCGGAACCGCCCGGCAAATCCAGTAGCTACAAAGTGTCAGTCTAATGTGAGAGGTTGAAGGCCAAATCATAGGCGTAACGGTTTATGACACGAGGTTAGACCCAGTTTGTGGTATAAATCTGCCCGGAACCGCCCGGCAAATCCAGTGGCCACAAAATGCACGGTCTAATGTGAGACATCATGATTCGTTCGTCATATTGAATGAATTTAGGAATACTAACCTTGATAAGACGTGGGTATGGTTAGAGGGTTAGGTGGGATGACATGGAAATTTGACATATAAATGTGGACCTAACTGGTATGAGTTAAGAACATGTAAAACTTATAAATGTAGGCTCAACCAATATAATATGAATGAGTGGGTTAAGTAACGTGATTAGGCTAATGACACTTAACCATTATAATATGACTGGTGGATGGGGTTAAGTTAACATGCACTTAACCAATATAACGTGATGCGTGGTAAGGTTAAGTAACAACAGAGGGTAACACTTAACCGTCACAACATGATAAGTAGGTGGGCTAAGTCAATGTACACTTAACCAATATGACATGACATGCGGTGGGGTTAAGTTAACACAAGGGAGAACACTTAGCTAATATAACAAGGCTTGCAGTAGGGTTAAGTAACACAAGGAACAACACTTAATCGATATAACATGATGTGTGGTAGGGTTAAGTAAAACAAGAGAAAACACTTAACCAACTTAACGTGATGGACGGAGAGGGTTAAGTACATATCGGGTTGGTGGGTAACATTAGTAAATATAGGCCCACAAACTTAACCGGTAGGAAACCCTAGTAACAGGGACCCATTTCAGCAGTAACCCACTAGATGTATCATGGTACCCTGAAACTAGGCAGGGTGGGGCACGATTACTGGGCTGATTGTAAGCGGTCAAAGCGACGGCGGTGGGTGCAACAGTGTAGGTTCTAACGGAGTGCGGGAGTGCACACACTTCGGAGCAGACAAACAGGGCACTGGGGGCACCAGTAGTATAACCTATGTATTCTAAAATTGCGTCGGGCCGCCACCATGGGTCTTGATACACCCCATGGTGGGACCAGCATAGGTATCTACAATCATTGGGGGCCATATGACACACATAGGTAGCATAATCCCTAGGTTGGACCTAGGTGGCATAAACCCTAAATCCGAGAAGCGTTCAATAGGTAGCATAATCCCTAGGTTGGACGTAGGTGGCATAAACTCTAAATCCGAGAAGCGTTCAATAGGTAGCATAATCCCTAGGTTGGACCTAGGTGGCATAAATCCTGGTTGAATCTAGGAAGTGCTCGATAGATAACCCTAGATTAGATCTAGGTAATAAATAATAGATGTACACGTGAAAGCAACCTTAATTTCGGGGATCGGGATCACGTTATGATTTTATTATTTTATATTGATTACTAGTTGGGATACTAGTTAGGTGGTGCAGAGCAAATAGATATCATTTTAATGGTGAAGCAGAGAAATCTTGCGATGCTTGATAGAAATCTTGCGAAACTATACTTAGTTCATCTTGAATGGGAACCTTGCAATGTTATACCTGACAGAAATCCTATGATGTTATTCTTAGTTATTGTGCCTGTAGCTTATCTTGTCGTCATGCTTATGTTTACTTTCAGTTTATTCATGCCATGTTATCTTTACCTGTTTTTATGCTGAAAGCCACTAGGACTTACTCAGTCTTTATGACTGACCCAGTTTGTTTCGCCTCTTTTTCTTTCGTCCCCCCCCCCCCCAGGTTCGCAGGGTGGGAATATAGCTTAGTTCAGATCTTACCAAGCTCCAAGGCTCTTTCATGTACTGCTTGGATTTCTCTTGGCTATGATTTGCTTTATTGGGGAATACTACAATTTATTTTCATGCTTCTTTGTTTTTGAGCAAGACAGATATTTTAGTTATGCAATTGGGTATTTGAAAGTTGATGGGATTTTATTGTAAACAATTATATTTAATAAATGATTTGAAGTACTTCTACTTTACCTTTCGCCGTTCTATGTCTGTCTTGTAATATTTCTGTTCTAGTACCCATAATGCTCCATTGAAGTTAAGGCATTCCCTTTGTGAGTGACCTTAACGAATGTGGGGTGTTACATTTGGTATTAGAGCAGAAGGTTACCAGACTGGGCAAAAGCTTATAAAAACCTTCTGAAATTATTTTCAAAACGTTTACAAAGAAGCATTTTTCTAAAGAAAAGTTTTGTTTTACGAAAGGCATATTCCCCAAAGCCATATGCACTATCTTTTGATTCTTTCCTTGAGTCTCTTCTCTCTTTCTTTTTCACCATAGTTTGTAGGCATGCGACACTTGTCGGAGGGCAAAGTAGTGTCCAACCTCCATCTGTAGCAGCAGTAGTTTTACTTGCGACTAATCTTATCTCAAGCTTTGTAGGGTTGCCGCGCGAAGGATGTAGCTTTCGAGAAACTTTTCAACAAGCTATACAAGGATAGTAGGAACGAGGATAAAGAACACAAGTCTAAGGATGAGAAACTTGTTGACATGGCTTAATCCATGAAGAGGAAAGAGGTGAAAGGAAAGAGGTGAAAGGAAAGAGGCCAAGTGGAAGAGTAATAAAAACCCATGACAAGAGAGAATATCTTTAGTATGGTAAAAAGGGACATGTAATTAAGTATTATAGGACAAGGACAAGGGCAAAGTACAAGATCGTCGAGAGGGCAATTGTATGCTCTCACTGCTAGCATACCTAAGAGAGGTGGTAACGTTTCTGTTAAAAGTTTAGCTCTTCTTTTCTATCAAACCGTGGGAACTTTGTTTTTGGTACATCGCAACCTTTTAATTCTGCTTCGATAGTTGAGTCTCTGCACCTTAGTACTAGCGTTGTAGAGGATCCCATTTTTATCTCAAATACTGTTGGGGAATCGGCTCATTTATTCATGTCTTGTTTGGATTTGAGAATGTCTATGCTAAGTGTTGAGTTTAGAAGTAAAGCTTATGTTTTTGGGCTATGGGTTGATTCTAGGGATGGAGTGGTTGTCCAGAAATCGTACCATTCTCGAGTATGAAATGAGGGTAGTTAGACGCTCGACTTGCCTTGGTAATGCCTTCGAAGTCTAGTGTAACCCTTAGGGTTCTGCCATGCTTGGTTACCTAGAATCTCTTGATACATCTATTGATCCCGAGTAGTGGTCACCACTAAGGTTGATGGTTCATTTCGCTTATGCATGAGTTATAGGAAATCACCTTAGTAAGTACATTTGGCAACATGGTTGACATCTGTTTATTTGCAAGAGATAATCCTTCTGCGTGGAATACCCTATAAATGAGATCCAGGATTCACTAGTGAATTTTGGAGAGCTTGCATGAAACCATGAGTACGCAGTTATGTTTAAGCCGAGTATACTAGAAGAAGAATAAGTAAAAGTGGAACGAGAGGCAACAGTGGAATGAGTTCCAACTCATATTTTGGAAACAAGAATTAAGAAGCTACGAAATTGTGAAGTTAAAGACGGTGAAAGCACAATGGAGTTAAGCTCAAGGAAATGCGACTCAGAAGATTGAAGACTAGATACGCGTATCATATTTCTTTTTAAGAGTATATCCTTGATCCCTCTTTTCCTATAGAGCTAATTTGCATGCTATCTTTCAAGTATATCCTCTCGGTCCTATTCTCAATCCCATTTCTGTTAGAAACCCCATAGGGAGGATGACTCGTCTGTTAGTAATACATTTTGGGGCTTGAGGGTGTCCGTTGGGTTGACTAAACTCTTTGTGTTTTATAAGATACGAGTTGGTTTTAGGAAGGGATTTCTTTGTGACCTAAAAGGAGTCCATCATGCTTAGTTTCCTAGAATCATATATATTGGTTGGGTTGAGTAATTCTTTGGGTGTCAGCCTGATGTTGATTTCGGTCTTCGGGGCTGGTGCTTAGGGAGTTCTTCTCCAAATCAGTATATATGTGACATAGATTTCCAGTTTTGACATTGCCTAATGGGCACAAGGTTTTTACTTGCTTCTATCGTTCGACTATACCTTTAGGTAGGAACAATTGGGTGTAAACATGTATTTGAGACATGTTATGATTGATGGTTGCAAGTGGTTGCAAGTGGCTGCTAGTGGTTGCTCGTGATTGCATAACACACATTAGGCACTAGATCGGCTCAGACACATTTCCATATTGCATATGCATGAGTGTTTATGCTTGTTTATGGATGAAATTGGATGTGTTATCATATGGATGATGCATATGGATGGATGTTTGTGCACACATATAGTGTTTATGTGACTGGGACTATTTGCATACATGTTGGACTCATTGCACTAAACATATTTTGCATTAAGAAGATCAATTAGGCCTGATCATTTGCATTAGATAAGGAACATATACACACACTTTCTACATATGTTCATACCGCATTAGAAATCTCTTAAGGACAATGAATGCCTGTGATTGATGATTGAGTAGATGGATGATTGGATGGTAGGACACATTCTACTTAACTTGAAGATTTCGGGGACGAAATCCAGGGGAGAATGTAACAACCCGTATTTTTATACCATATTAAAACAAGAAATCAAGGCATAATTAAATTTTAAAATCAGAATCAGGGGAAACGGGTTACGCCATTGCGTTCATCTCGAAATTTTACATGAAATAGAGCCGATTTTTCGAAAATCGGAGTCCGGATGAAGAAGTTATGGCCTGTACAAGTTTCAGCAGTTTTCAGGCAGCACTGGACCAGGGGGTCGACCATAAGGTTGACCTACCACCCTCCCCCCCTGTCAACCATAGGGTCGACCATATGGTCGACCTCCCCCCTTACAGATCGACCTGGTTGGCCTGTTTTGACCCAGAACTCATTTTTGAAGCCTTAGACGTGTTTTGATGGTCCGGATTGATTCTAGGGTTAATCTAAGGGCCTAAACTAGTTTCTACACCTATAAAAACACCCTTAGACCTAACCTATTTCATATCAAATCATTATTACACTATTATGTTGCTGAACTCCCTCTTGAACCATGGCCGCCGCCCCCAAATTAAAGCTTAAGCATTCAAACTCAAATCAATTCGAAGAACAAAGCTTCAACAATGGTTCAAACAATAAATCAACACTACTACAACGTTCTATGACAATTTCAGTTCCTAATTCACTAGCCGTGCTCTGTAAGTGCTAGTTACTTTTAGATTTAAACATTTAATTATAATATGGACATGAAATAAAGTGGAATTGGATCTAAGTATGTTTATTGTTTCAGATCTATTTCTGTTGCTTCTTGGATCTTGAGTTTTGGGACTTTTCTATTTTCATTTTTTATGTCAAGCCTATGATCTATTCAGCTTGTGGTAAATCAGGTTTTCTTAATTCATGTTGATATTATTATCAAGATCTATCTTTTATGCCTGAAACGATGTTCTTATGCCAGTTTTCTCTCTGTACTTATTGTTATACAAATTCTACCTTCCCCTATTTATTTTCTTTAGATGAACCTTGGTCAATTTCGGACCTTGGCCTAAACTACGATATGTGTGCGATTTGTATACGAGGAAATATTGGGATATTATCTATTTGGATATATGTGTGTGGTGGAATTAATGGCATAACATGAAATTTGAAATTTGGGTATTGTCAATATAATTGAAATTGCAAGTTTGGGCATGCACGAATTGGCATGTAAATTAAACCATGAGTTTGGGACTATGTAAATTAAATCAAAAGATTGGGTTTATGTTAATTAGGCATATGAGAATTGGGAATTTGAACATGAAAGCGATTGTAAACTTGATAATTGTCACAAACATGTATTATGAACTTGGGCAACTGACATGTATTGTACTAAAAAGATTATAGTTTGGGATAACTACATCATGAATCATGATTTGGGTTTATTGGGTATAAAACTTGATACATGTAATTTTGGCTAGAACTTGATATTGTAAAATGGCATAAAATTGGCATACATGTAAAACGACATAAATTGAACATATGTAAATGTGGTACAAATTGGGCATATGTAAAATTTACATGTAATCTAGAACTTGGGCATATGTTAATTATGTAAAATTTGGAGTTGAAACATATATGATAATTTATGACTTAGTAGAGGTTTAATATGAACGCGCCTAAGTTGGGTTTTGGGTAATTGGCATGTATTGTAAATAAAAGGCTATAACTTGGCATAACCTTATAGTGAATTATGATAATTATTTGGGAATACAATTTGGGGCAAAAACGTGAATCATGAACATTTCTATATGTTAAACACATGAACTGATATTGGGGTTTTGGGTGGAATACGGCCATTAATGAACCTTTGACACGAGGTTAGACTCAGTTTGTGGTGTAAATCTTCCCGGAACCGCCCGGCAAATCCAGTAGCCACAAAGTGTCAGTCTAATGTGAGAGGTCGAAGGCCAAATTGTAGGCGTAACGGTTTATGACACGAGATTAGACCCAGTTTGTGGTATAAATCTGCCCGGAACCGCCAGGCAAATCCAGTGGCCACAAAATGCACGGTCTAATGTGAGAGGTCATGATTCGTTCGTCATAATGAATGAGTTAAGGAATACTAACCATAATAAGATGTGGGTATGGTTAGAGGGTTAGGTAGGATGGCATGGAAATTTGACATATAAATGTGGACCTAATCGGTATGAGTAAAGAACATGTAAAACTTATAAATGTAGGCTCAACCAATATGATATGAATGGGTGGGTTAAGTAATGTGGCTAGGCTAATGACACTTAACCATTATAATATGACTGGTGGATGGGGTTAAGTTAACATGCACTTAACCAATATAACGTGATGCATGGTAAGGTTAAGTAACAACAGAGGGTAACACTTAACTGTCACAACATGATAAGTAGGTGGGCTATGTTAATGTACACTTAACCAATATGACATGACATGCAGTGGGGTTAAGTTAACACAAGGGAGAACACTTAGCCAGTATAACAAGGCTTGCAGTAGGGTTAAGTAACACAAGGAACAACACTTAATCGATATAACATGATGTGTGGTAGGGTTAAGTAAAACAAGAGAAAACACTTAACCAACTTAACGTGATGGACGGAGAGGGTTAAGTACATATCGGGTTGGTGGGTAATATTAGTAAATATAGGCCCACAAACTTAACCAGTAGGAAACCCTAGTAACGGGGACCCATTTCAGCAGTAACCCACTAGATGTATCATGGTACCCTGAAACTAGGCAGGGTGGGGCACGATTACTGGGCTGATTGTAAGCGGTCAAAGCGACGGCTGTGGGTGCAACAGTGTAGGTTCTAACGGAGTGCGGGCATGCACACACTTCGGAGCAGGCAAACAGGGCACTGGGGGGCACCAGTAGTATAACCTATGTATTCTAGAATTGCGTCGGGCCGCCACCATGGGTCTTGATACACCCCATGGTGGGACCAGCATAGGTATCTACAATCATTGGGGGGCGTATGACACACATAGGTAGCATAATCCCTAGGTTGGACCTAGGTGGCATAAACCCTAAATCCGAGAAGCGTTCAATAGATAGCATAATCCCTTGGTTGGACCTAGGTGGCATAAACCCTAAATCCGAGAAGCGTTCAATAGGTAGCATAATCCCTAGGTTGGACCTAGGTGGCATAAATCCTGGTTGAATCTAGGAAGCGCTCGATAGAAAACCCTAGATTAGATCTAGGTAATAAATAATAGATGTACACGTGAAAGCAACCTTAATTTCGGGGATCGGGATCACGTTATGATTTTATCATTTTATATTGATTACTAGTTGGGATACTAGTTAGGTGGTGCAGAGCAAATAGATATCATTTTAAAGGTGAAGCAGAGAAATCTTGCGATGCTTGATAGAAATCTTGCGAAACTATACTTAGTTCATCTTGAATGGGAACCTTGCAATGTTATACATGACAGAAATCCTATGATGTTATTCTTAGTTATTGTGCCGGCAGCTTATCTTGTCGTCATGCTTATGTTTACTTTCAGTTTATTCATGCCATGTTATCTTTACCTGTTTTTATGCTGAAAGCCACTAGGACTTACTCAGTCTTTATGACTGACCCAGTTTGTTTCGCCTCATTTTCTTTCGTTCCCCCCCCCCAGGTTCGCAGGGTGGGAATACAGCTTAGTTCGGATCTTACCACGCTTCAAGGCTCTTTCATGTACTGCTTGGATTTCTCTTGGCTATGGCTTGCTTTGCTTTATTGGGGAATACTACAATTTATTTTCATGCTTCTTTGTTTTTGAGCAAGACAGATATTTTAGTTATGCAATTGGGTATTTGAAAGTTGATGGGATTTTATTGTAAACAATTATATTTAATAAATGATTTGATGTACTTCTACTTTACCTTCCGCTGTTCTATATCTGTCTTGTAATATTTCTGTTCCACTAACCATAATGCTCCATTGAAGTTAAGGCATTCCCTTTATGAGTGACCTTAACGGATGTGGGGTGTTACACTAAACATAATATCAGTCCCCTAAAGACCATTATGCACCTTCTTTTCCAGCTCACTAACCAACAATTGCTCTATCTTCGCTATTGCCGAACACCCCATCATCAACTGCCAAACCAACCGCCACCACTCTGCAACCTTCCCTTTCACCAAAAAAAATCTCACCAAAACATCACACACATCAAGTTGCTGACCCAATACCCACACAACATTGCGGTAGCTTCATTACCACAGAAATAACCTCTACATCGAATCCAGGCTCTAGCTCCTCCTGAAGCCCACCTGCTACCATCCAAGCTTCCTCAGAATCCAAGATCTCTACCAAACAAAAAAATCACGACCATATAACATGCACCAAATCCCCATTCCAAATAACTAAACAAAGAAACCTCCAGCTACAAACTGAGCACTGTCATCCAAAGTTACAAACTGCTCCAGCACTTACTCACTCAAATCCCGCATCCTCTCGAACCTCCAATCATTGCATCCATCACCAGTCAAAAAATTCGACCTAATTCATCACAAATCCCGAATCGCATTCGACAAACAGTGAATCCACCACAACGTTCGACCACCCAAACCCTAAAATCGAGATCGCATCAATTCTATTGTCGCCCTCAACTTGACTGAAAATCGCTCGCCTACTACAATCACCACGGTGAAATCAACCAACATCTCACCCAGATCTTCATTCTTCATCATTCGTACGTAATTCGAATTCATTCCTACCAAAATACAATCTTCGCTTCGCATTCCTCCGATTATCCTGCAGCAACAGCTACAAATTCACTAGAAAATTCTGCTGACCTCATCTAGTAGCTACTGCTACTCCTGCTTATCATGTTTCGACCTATCCTTTAAACTTTTTTCTTTTTTATTCACTCCCTCTCTTTAACCTGGCTCTGATACCATGTTAGCAACAATCCTCTCTCTATCTCTTTGTATAACCAAGCTTTGGTACCATGTTAGAATTTGATCAAGAGAGGAGAGAGAAATTAAACGGTAAAACATAAAAGACTACATTATTATTTCTTTATTGATTAGTTGTTACAAAAGATTCTTTTTTACATTGTCAATCCTTGCCTCTATTTATACATAGTGTATCCTTATCTAAAAGAACATTCTAGATAAGAATATACTAGAGTATATTTGGGTCTATTATAATAAATAATTCTATACCAAATACACACCCAAATCAATACAATTAAATAAAGGCAACATATCTTTTAGCATATTCTCTAACATTAAATAAAGGCAACATATCTTCTAGCATATTCGCTAACAGGACTGTACTAATTGACACCAGAAGACACACATTCTAACACCTTCAAATGAAATTAATATATACAGCACCGATTGGCTCGACCGGATTCCATTTGATAATACTAAGTCCTGATACCGATTTAATTCCAACAGATAATATTCCCAATTGCTTACTAATTTTTTTTGAACTGTCTCTTTAACCAACATGAACTTGGAGATAGTATTAATTTTTTCCTATCTATTCTAATTTGTCAAATAGAGTGTAATATTAAAGTGGCAGGCAGTTTTAATTTGTTTATACACAATGTTGGTTCCATTATTTATATCCACTGCATCCTTTGTAGTATACAACCACATCAGCATTACCTGTCACCATCGCCCTTTTTTCTTTAAAAAAAGCTGGGCCTGATGAGTTGTAACATCCCGTAATTTCACATATTTTTATTTATTTATTTAAAATTGTGACGAATTTGAATTATAGAATTTGGATAAAATTTAATATAAAAATATGATACGTTATGAAAATATTTTGAAATGTGTAATATGCGGAAATTATGATTGTCAAGTTTGTCTAATATAGAATTATTAATAACTAAAAATGAATGTTTGTATTTTTGGAAACTTTATATTTTCCGAACGCAAATTGAAATTACAAATTTATGTACGTTTTTATTTCATTAAAATCCATTAACGTTCGCATTAAAATTTGATTTGACAGTAAAGGAAAAGCATCGATAATGTTTAAAATTTAGATATCCCATTCCTTTTAAAAACTTAGTTACTTAGGAAAGCTATTGATAAATCAGCCAATTTATTCATTAATTGATTAACATTTAAAAAGGAAAAAATTTGAATAGCTGTGACTGATTGAATATTTACGGTGGATTACGCTCTTTATATTCATTTCAGCAACCATTTGTTACTGTTATTGAGAAACCGTTTGTTCTTTCTTCCTCAAACTTTTCTTCTCCTCGCAAACTTAGATCTCGCAGCAAATCCTTCGCGAGGTAAATTTACTAACCTTCTTTTTATTTTATTCCTTTTTAATTTTCTTCTCCTTTGTTTTGTTCTGTTAAAAACTGTGAACATATCCAATTTGTGAATGCCCTCTCCACTGCCACCGAACCTTGGTAAACTTTGATCCAGATCTGAACCCATCTTCCCTTCCACTTCCTCTTAAAAATCCGCACTGCTTTCTTTTATATAAAAAAATGTTGGTTGCCACGTTGAAAACCATGGAACGAGGTTGCGCCCACCACCGAAAGCCACCCGCACCTCCGACCAAAGCCTGCACCACCCCAACCGAACTGATTCCGACAAACCCTCTTCCTTGTTTTGTGAAAGCAGTACCATGTATATATATATATATATGTGTATATATATATATATATATATATATAAAGAACCGAAACTGGAAAAAAAGAAAGAAGAAGGAATGCCAACGATGGCATTTGCACCCAAAGTGAAAAAGGATGGATACGAAATCTTGTTAAATTTTAGTTTGTGAAACATTTATACTTAGGAGCCATTTAAAACATCTGTGATTTGTTAAATTTTATGAATCAAATTTTTTTTCTTGTGTCACCTGGCCATGCTCAATTCTGTATAAAAAATGATTTTGTTAAGTTTGCCTTAAAAACTTTTACTGTAGCCTTACGTTAGTAATGCATGCCTCACTTTTGAAGTTCTAGACAAAATTGTAGTGAACAGTGTAGGTTTAAATGTTTTTTTAATAAAAAAAGGAAACAAGGTTGCATGGTATGTTGAAACAATTAAGCTTGCTTTATGTTAATTTAAGTATATGAGTTGTAACAACCTGGAATTCTAAACCAATTTAAAAAAAATTATTTTAGCAATATCAATGGATTTTGAATATCTAAAATGATTTATTTTAAATAATAACGACTAAAAATTTATTTGAATCGAAGTTAGAACATATAAATTTACTTTAGTTATAAATAGAGTTTGAAAAGGCGGGGTAGTATAAAAGTTCGATTTTAAATTTCAAATGAATGTACATGATTCAAAATAAATCGAATTTCAGTAAAACCAGAAACATTAGAATCTGTTTAACAATATCTTTCTAATAAATGTGAAAAATCCAGATTTCATTATATAAATTGAAAATTATGTCCAGTTTAAAATTCAAAATAGTCGCTATGGAATTTATATATATTTTAATAATATATAGCCCTTAAAAATGGACATTCTGCAAACGACCTCCGTTTTTAAAGAAACCACTTTTGTTGGTTCAGGAATGTCAAATTATAGTCAAGTTTCAAATTTTATAATTTTTGGAATTAATATGTGAGCGTGGTGAATTTAAACGTGTTTGGTCAATCTTAGTTTGAATTTAATCGACTGAAAAGGGCCATTTTTCAAACGATCCCCAAATTCGACGAAATTAGTTTTTTTACGACTGCATCATCAAAACATAGCTAGATTTATTTTTTTGTAATTTTTGGAGTCAGTATGTGGCCTCGGTAAATTAAAATGTATGTTTAAATTCAATATATATTGATTTATATTTTAATTTTGATAAAAACTGACCGAACAGGCAAACTGACTTACGAAACATATCCCATTGTGTTCGGAATAGGGGTATTTAGCTGGAAGCGATAGTCGTTGGGTCTCGTTTGGAGTTCAGATGACAAGTTATTTTTGAATTAAATAATTAAATAATATAAAATATACTATATATATGGCGGAAATACGCATAACCCTGGTCTCCCTCTATCGTTCCAGCCGCGACTCAAATGATTGGAAGGCCCGAAAACTCCGAAATTAAATCCTTGATCACTCTCGATTCATAGCAAATTATCCCATGATTTCTGAATGCAAACGATGAAGATTTGTGAGCTCTTCGAATTGAGACTAGAATAGTGAATTTTCATTGCGTATACAACATGAATTTCAAGCTCCAACCGCTGGACTTCGCACGCCTTTTAGGTCGATAAAAGGAACCGAGTTCATCAAGGTTGGGTGAGGAAGAAGGCGATGCTGGCGGCTCCAATGTGGTGCATCTCGATGGGGTTCCGGTTTAGTCTTGTGGCGGCGCAATTCGATGAAGGGGTTGGAATTAAGTTCGATGTCGGCTGAAGGAAGACGATGGAAAGGGTTTAACTAAAGAGGGTAATGATTTTTAAAATGTTGTTAAAAGTGAATTTATTTAATTAATTACTAATCTAATTCTGCAGTGTTTAAATATTCGTATCTTTTTTATACGGACACAGAACGAGTCGATTCATATTGCGTTGGACTCGCATCGTCGACCACTACGTAATGAAACTGACTGAGACAAAAACAGAGCAAGTTAGAATTTCAGGCAATTTTAAATCCAAATAGAACTGAAATTCAGAAATACAAGACTGGTGGAGTGGAACCCAAAGTGAGAACTCTTTCTCACTCAACTATTTTTGTTATTTAATTATATCATAGGTTGGAGATGGGGCGTAGTAGCTTCATACACTATTTTTTGTTAAACCATGGATGGTTGGTATGATATGATTGTGTTGTGGTAAAATTGTTGGATTGAAATCGACTGTAACGATCCGCATTCTACGCATCGAAGGATCATAGAATATTTATTTCTTTCTCATGCAAAGTCGTATAGACATGTAACTTTAGGAGACGACTATTGGGGTCATTTCCCATTGTAACACCCCATAATTTGAACATAAAAATTCACAAATTAAAGTATACTTAATTAAAATGTACAGAAATATTACAAGACAGAACATGTATATATAAAACAGCGGAAGTAAAACAAATTTCATTACCTTATAAAATAAGGTCTAAAAGCCTTTTACATCAAAATACATCAAAACCTGTCTTGCAATAATAAAGAAGCATAAAACCATTTCATAAATTATTCCCCAAGTAAAACAGTACAGTAGCCATAGCCAAGAGAAGTCCAAGCCATGCTTGATGACCTTCAAACAGAAGAAGTCCAAACTAACAATAGCATTTCCTCCCTATAACCTGGGGGGGGGGGGGAACGGAAGACAAGAGGCAAAACAAAACGGGGTCAGTCATAAAGACTGGTAAGCCCTATCTACTATCAGTATATAAACTAGTAAAGTTAACTGGCATGAGGAACTGAGATGAACATAAGTATGATGGCAAGATAGATAAGCTAAACCAAAATAACAGGATGAACTACGGTACCCAAAAAAACGAGTGTGTCATGATAAACTACGGTGTCAAGATAAATCAAGGTACCACATCGTCAGGTTTCTATCAAGTATACTATCCCAAGGTATTTATCATGTATAACATCCTAAGGTATATATCATGTATATTTGCTCTGCACCCCTCGTACTAGTATCCCAACCCGCGTCATGTGTTAACTATGAATGTCCCTTGCCCAACGCCACGTAATGGTCCATGTCAACCTAATATATAGCATATGTAGGTTTTCCCAACTCGTATGTTTCTTTCCATGTATAAGTTTAGTCCTTTGCCGTAGGCCATACGGGCTTTCCCATGTAAACGTCTTATCCTTGAAGTTATTTTGGACTGCTACCCTTGAACTAGTTATGTTTTCTTACCATGAACTATCGCGTGTCCACTTAGGATTTATGCCACCTAGGACCACTAGGGATTATGCCACCTAATGAACGTTTCCGTGTCTCGGTTTGGGTTCAGCCACCTAGGGCCACTAGGGATTATGCCACCCGTCAACCGCACCCTTTATCCCACGTATGTATCGTGAATCGTTTTCCATGTCTAGATGCACATGTTCCTCAATGTGCCATCCGAGTTCCGTGCCAGGGCAAATCAAGAAATACGGGACTCGGTCGGGAGCTTTAAGTCGTCTGCTGATGCAGATATCAAGGTCTGTTTTTGTACCCGTGGCTATGGTCCCACGTGACCCCTCCCTCAACTACTAAAAGGCAATCCAAGAAAAATCATGTATGAGAACTACACTAAGGCCCATCGATGCCCACTTCCAGATAGCCAACCTCACCCATAACTTGATAGCTAGTATATGGTCTTTTGGGAGTTCCCTGCCTTTCCGTACGTACACGATTGACTAAAGATGGTAGGTAGTCGGCGACATGCTATCCCGGGACAAAATCAAGTATCGTCGACTCCACGCTAATCCATCCCAGTCTTTAGGTCGCTCGCATAGCAACCAAGGCATACTCTTGGCTCTTCTACCGCAGACCTTAACCCCTATGAGGCCGGGTTTCATGGACCACTCGCCACCTCACAGAGGGATACCAAGAGTACCCTCACCTTCCCCGAAGCTTTCTTTTCGTCACCCAGTTCGCTGGAGCTTTTATCCTAGTCAGATAACTTGCTCCTCCTCGTATACTAAGCGATGACCTACCGTACCAGGTTACTCATCTCTTTATGAACTAGTCCCATGTCCTTAGCTAAGAATTATTACTTAGTTACCCTTAACTAAGGTTTACCACTTAGCCCCTCTTTCCGTTATCCTTGTTAACTACGATTTCCAACCTAGTCCTTTGAGCTAGGGTTTTGTCAAATGGGTTAAGTGTTGTTATCCAAGTTCGTGACTTGACCCGCCTACAAATCATGTCAAGATTGGCTAAGTACTCAAGTTCAAGGCTTAGCCATACAAGTTGGTTAAGTGTACCAAGAAGCTCATGACTTAACCCTATCAAGTCAAATTGGTTAAGTATTTATTTGCCTTAACCCTATCAGATTTTCATGTTAGATTGATTAAGCATGGATTATCTTAATCCCATCAGATTATTGAGTCGGATTGGTTAAGTATGGGTTAGCTTAACCCCATCCACTAATCGTATTACAATGGTTAAGCCTAATCTTAAAAGGTCTTATGACTTAACCCTTATCAGGTCCACCTATTAGATTGGTTAAGTATAGGTTACTTAACCTCATCAAATCATCACGTATAATTGGTTAGGTATAAGTTACTTAACCCCATTAAATTATCATGTTAAATTGGTTAAGTATTGGTTACTTAACCCCATTGAATAACCAAGTTTAGATTGGTCAAGTGTTTAACTTAACCCCATTGAATTCCCGTGTTTAGATTAGTTAAGTATAGATTACTTAACCCCATCTAATTACCGTGTTTATATTAGTTAAGTCTTAGTTACTTAACCCCATCTAATTACCGTGTTTAGATTAGTTAAGTCTTAGTTACATAACCCCATCTAATTACCGTGTTTAGATTAGTTAAGCGTAAATTACTTAACCCCATCCCCTAACTGTCTTGTATGGTTAAGTGTCATTAAGAAATCAAGCCCGGTCCCACTTAACCTACCCATTTGTGTCATATCGGTTAAGTGTCATTAGTCAAATTTACTTAACCTTATCATGTGGCATCAATTTAATTAATGCAATCTCAACCTCTCACATTAGACCTTGTTGTGGTTACTAGTTAAGCCGGGCGGGTCCAGGTAGTTTTACACCACAACCTAGTCTAACCTCGGGTCTTAAGCGCGACATGAACAACTTCTCACATTGGATCCTATTGTTTGTAGCCACTAGTTAAGCTGGGCGGGTCCGGGTAGATTTATGCTACAAACTCAACCCAACCTCGAGTTGGCCATTTTCATGTTTGGTCTAGTGTCTTGTTACACTTACAACCCATACGTGTCAAGTTTCCAAGTCCCATGCTCATAGCCAAAGTTACATGTTGTCACGTTTATACCAACTTACCCAAATCATGTTTCATGTCATTAAAGTTTCCCCATAACCTAACCCCAACGCTTTTAAACTCGCATATACAATCACAACAACGCATAATGGATTTAAAGAAGGAACTTGGCAAAGGCATGACAAAAAGGGTATAAGGCCACAAGTTAAACATGGTGGAAATGAGGCATAAATGTGCTCACAAACTTGCATGTTACATTGTCAAGCCTCAAAAACATGCATAACATTCAAACTTGGCAAATAGGTGATACATGGTCATAGATGACATGAAATGATGACAAGTAACTCGCATATAACATCACATAAGGGTTATGACTTCATATGCAAGTTAACCTAAAGGTTATGAGGGTTCTCATGTTGCATAATGCAATATTTCAACATAAAGGTTATAGCTTTTAACCCACAAGATCAAGGTAATGACTTTATAGACTTGCATAACATGATAGCATGTATCATACTTAATGATCAAACCCAAACTTGCAACATTCATTTAACTTTATAGTTAATATCTAAGAGTAGGAGGGGGCTTACAATGCTATGAAGGCACAAATCAACATATAAAACAAAGATTGAGACGAAGCCATTCATGCTATCACCCAAAAACCCCAAAAGAACAAGCTCCAAATGAAACCCTTGAGCAAATATCAATAAAAATCCTTGCTTTGAAGAAGAAAGGTTTCAACTTTGGCTTTGAATGAAGCTTTTGAGCTCTCATGCAAGGGATCTTGCTTTTTGGTCAAGAAAAGGTTGCAACTTTGGCTAGAATGCAACTTATGAACTCTCATACAAACATGAAATCACTCAAATGATCATAGAATCTCTCATGAATGAAGAAAAGAGGCTCCTTTACTTTGAAACTAGCTTAGAACACTTAAGCTATCATGAAGAAGAAGATGGAGGCCATGGGTTGAAGTGGAGGCCATGATGAGGAATCATTTTGGCATAGTTTAGTTGTAGGATCGATTTATGAGAGCTTATGAGAGGGTTAGGGGTCTTTTTATAGAAGACTAGGATAGTTTTAGCCATAGGATAAACCCTAGAACCAATCCTAGCCTTTAAAGCATGTCTTGGGGAAGAAGTCACTTGTAGGAACCATTTAGGGCCTTTAGATTAAAGCTGAACCATGAGAACCATTCAAATGCAAAATCTGCATTCGAGCGAATCGGCCCACGGGTTGACAGCCAAACACCCTGGATTAACCCCAAGTCGACCCAGCGAGTTCGGGTCGACCTCAAAAATCGGCCGGTTCGGTTATTCCCCTCTCCCAATTCGCTGTTTTGAACAGTTTTGCATATTTATTTATTAAATTTTCAATTTTATTTTTATATATATATATATATATATATATATATATATATATATATATATCAATATATATATTTCTCTGTGCAACCCATTTCACTTAATTAAGTATACTTTAATTTGTGAATTTTTATGTTCAAATTACGGGGTGTTACACCCATGTTCATAATTTTTGCTGATTTTTAAATGACCGTTTTTTCCTCTAGCTGATCTTGTTTTGGCCACAACTTTTGATTGGTAAGAAGTTTTTACCTAAAACTAATTAGATTCGGATGATGGTTTACCTTTCCGTAGAGTTGTCACATTAGCCAAACAGACTCACCGTTTGGGAGATAAGGCTGAAACAAGGTTTAGAAGGTGAAAAACAGCTTAACTAGGCCTAATTAGGGTGATTACAAGAGGGCCCATAACCCATTTCGGGATTAGGGTTTTGGGAAGGCTGAGAACAGTAGGAAAACGATTTTTATTTCATTTTTCAGCCGCTTAAAACATTTCTCTAACCCTATTCATGGCCTCCACCTTCTAATTTCATCCCAAATAGCTCATAATCGCTTTCTAATTGAAGATTAAGAAAAGCTACGTCAAATCAAGAGCTAATCAACACCAAATCAGAATTGGAGCTGCTGTGTTGCTTAGGAATTCAACCCAAATAGTAGAGTTTCAGATCTTATATATTAATTTGTGGCAATGGTGAGTGATTTGCATTGTTTTTCACTAATTATGGCTAATTAGGGGTGATTAGTGATAATTAGGGAAATTATAACTTAGAAAAATCTGGAAAAATTTGTAAAATTCTAAAATATTATTATAGGGCTCTGATAAAAATTTGAGTTAATTTGGTTAAGTTTTGCTAATCCTATCGTTAGATTTGCTTAAACATGCTTAAAGGGGAAATATGGGTTTTTGGGTAGGTTTGATCCATTTTGACATAGTTATTCATCATTTTTGTGTTTGTGGATGATTATATATGTTGCTATGACTATATGGTATGTTTTTTGATTGATTAGAAAAGTTAGAATGGTCGAAAATGCCATCATATGGCGTAAATAGCTCGCTGGAAGTGGTGCAGGAATTCAGATCGGATGGGAGAATGGAGGGCCGGATCGGATTGCCCTATGGGGTCGTGGAACTCCATCACGAACCAAGTCATTCCCCCGAACCGAACCGTCTGCATGAAGTCATCGAGCACCATCACGAACCAAACTAACCCGCTCGCACTGGAAGACTACGATCCGACCCATTAGCATCTGGAGTCCTCCGAACTGACCTGCCACATGGAGTGTGCTACGAACCGCTTGATGGACCATGAACCATGCCAGCATATCCCAACTGACCCGTTACTCCGAACCAAACAAGTGTGGCACCGCGAAAAGCTTGGAGCATCACGATTTGACCCGGGGAAGTTGTGAGGCACGAACCGATCCGAAGCAAGTAGTCACGAGCCTAGCTGGTGAGCACTATAGCCTGCAAACCAGAGGAAGTATTCGATCCGAACCGATGGTGGAAAGAATGTAGAACCGAATGGAAGTTTGCTTCTGAACCGATCCGGAGAAGACCAAAACCCTAGATGCAAAGGTAATCCAAATGGGAAGTAGAACTCAATATCCGGAATGGAACCAACGAGCCCACTTCATGATTGGGCTTTGATGTGGGACGTGTGCTAAGGAGTTATCGACGTCCATAACTTTGATTCACCATCAAGACGGATGTTAGGCTATGGATCAGTGCAGTGGGGTAGTTATTACTCCATGGGGCAGAGTGATCGTAGCATGGCTATGAGCCAGTGCAGTGGAGTCGTCGTGACTCCATAGGGCAGAGTGGACATAACAAGGACTAGTGGCTATGGATCAGTGCAGTGGAGTCATCATAACTCCATGGGGCAGAGTGATCATGGCAAGAATTTAGGTGATTAAAGTGGTGGATATCGCATGCTTTACGCACTGAGTGAGAGATATGAAGATGGTTGCTACGCTTGATTGTTTGCCATCATTAGGTCATGCACACGCCCTTTCCCTTTATCTTTACACCACGTGTTAGTGTCACCTTAGAGTATTGTACAACCTGTTGTGCTAACTCTTTGGTTGCAGGTCCAAGTTCAGGTATGGTTTAGTATACCTGTTATTGTTCTGTTTTGCTGCTTATCGCTCATACCAGATTTTTGTCTGACCCATAGTTTTATGTTTCTTCTTATTACTCTGGGTGCTCTTGAACGAGCAGACTAGAGACAGGTTAGCTGGTTGTGCATGAGTAGCTATCCGGAGACAAGCATGAGGCTTACACGTACTATCTTCTATGTATTCTCCCTGTGTCGCTGCTAGTCACTACTTTGGGCTTTAGTAGTGTACCTTCCTTTATTTTGCTTTAGAGACAGTTTTAAAAGTTGTAATAGTGACGATGTGGAACATAAGCTGTATTTTAGATTTTTCCGCTGCTATGATGGTTTAGTTTTCAGCTTATAAACTGTCTCACCTGTTTTATGTCAAAGCTATGTTATTATTATATTTTATCCCATGCGCTGTGAGACATTCTACAGGTTCCTTGTTAGCTCAAAATCTCTTACTTTTCCTTTCTTTGACGACCATCCCGTGCTGGTTGGACATCAGCACATCGTACTTTCATTGGAAATGTCGGCTGGTACGAGGCAGGCCATCACAGTTGGTATCAGAGCTCTAGGTTGCGTAGTTAACCTTGGGAAAGACACCAAGGAGAGATAGTATATGTATATGAGAGCGCGTATTTGTGATATTTTGGTTTTCAAAAGATATATATATTGTAACACCTCGCCTCCATTAATGTCACTCACAAAGGGAATGTATTAACTTCAGTGAAGCATTATAGGTAAAAGATGCAGATAAATTACAAGACAGACAAATAAAGCAGTGGAAAAAAAATAAAACTTTACGTCAGTGATAAAACAATAGCTTGGTAAAACAGCTTGAACAAAGATTGTTTTCCAACACCAACACCCAGTACAACAAAGTATCTGTCTATTTTAACAAAATAAAGAAGCACAAAATGACAATGATATTCCCCAAATAAAGCATGAGCCAGCCATCGCAGTGGAAGAGAGAATCCAAAGCAATACATCGACTATCTTCGAGCTTGGAAAGAAAACTGAGCTAAGAGGTAACATTTCATCCCTGTGAACCTGGGGAGGAAATGGAAGAAAAGAGGCAAAACAAACTAGGTCAGACATAAGTCTGGTAAGTCCAGTGACTTTCAGCATGTAAATAGGCAAAAGCATCATGACATGAATAAATTGAATATAAGACAATATCGTGATAACATGGATAACAAGATAACCTAAGATTAGCATAAGATATGATAAGGCAAGATAAACTGAATGCGCTTCTACTCTTTCTCTGCTTTGCTACTATCTTGTTATTCTGATTTTTATATCTCTGCACCACCTAAATAGTGTCCCAACTAGTAACCTGTGTAAAATGATAATATTACAACGTGATCCCAATCCCCGCAATTATGGTAGCCTTCAGGTGTTCATCTAGTATGAGGATCTTACCTCAATCAGCCTAATTTCATGAAGATGTTAGATGTACCCTTACTACCCTATCAATCGGCTCCCTACTTGTATTAATGTTCCATGTGTCTGTGTCAATCGGCCCTCTCTTGCGTGTGGATATCCTGTGCTGGTCCCACCATAAGGTGTATCAATCCTTATGATAGCAACCCGACACGATTCATGATGCACAATGAATAACTACTGGTACCCAGTGCCTGCTTTTTTCCACTCCGGAGTACATGCACGCCTGTCATCCGTCGGAACCTACACTGACGTACCCCCTACCACTATCTTGACCGCTTATAATCAGCCTAGTAATCGTGCCCCACCCTGCCTAGTTTCAGGGTACCTTGATACATCTATGTGGGTTACTGCTGAAATAGGTCCCCGTAACTAGGGTTTCTTACTGGTTAAGTTTGTGGGCCTATAATTACTAATATTACCCACCAACCTGATATGTATTAACCCTCCCACTAGTTCAAACATGTTACTCAATGGTCAAATTTGTGGGCCCATATTTACTAATATTACCCACCAACCCGATTTGTACTTAACCCTCCCATACATTATGTCATATTGGTTAAGTGTTGTCCATTCATGTTAACTTAACCCACCCACTCATCATGTCATGTTGGTTAAGTGTTTCTTATTAACCCTTCTCACTTGTGATGTTGGATTGGTTAAGTGTTTCCTATTAACTTAACCCCGTTCATTCATCATGTCATATTGGTTAAGTATTTCCCATTAACTTTACCCCGTTCGTTCATCAAGTTACATTGGTTAAATGTTTCGTATTAACTTAACCCCACGCGTTCATCAGTCTGTATTGGTTAAGTGTCATCGATTAATTCAAGTTAACTTAACCCACCCACTTGTCGTGTTACATTGGTTAAGTGTTGCCTTCTTATGTTAACTTAACCCTTCCCATTCATCATGTTATATTGGTTAAGTGTTGGTATCTTGTTTTAACTTAACTGTACACATTCATCATGTCATATTGGTTAAGTGTTTCTTATTAACTTAACCCTGCTCATTCATCATGTCATATTGGTTAGGTGTTTCTTATTAACTTAACCCTTCTCATTCATCATGTTGTACTGGTTAACTTAACCCTACTCACTTGTCTAATTAACATGTTATAATGGTTAAGTGTTCTAAATTTACTTAACCCCACCTTCTTGTCTAATTAATATGTTATAATGGTTAAGTGTTCTAAATTTTGTTTAACCTTACCATTCTTAGCATGTCTATGTATTGGCATTAATTAATTTATTAATGCCCCAACCTCTCATGTTAGAACTGTTGTTTGCGGTTGCTGGATGTGTCGGGCGGTTCCGGGCAGACTTCTACCGCAAACTCATTCTAACCTCGGGTTTTGGGCTAAACGCGCTAACCTCTCACATTAGATCTGTATTGTTGCGGTTACTGGATGTGTCGGGGGGTTCTGGGCAGTTTTACACCGCAACTCAATCTAACCTCGGGTTAGGCATGTTTATCTTTTAGCATATTCACCATACATGTCCAAGTCTAGATTTTATATGCTAATCATCCCAGATTCACAAAACTAGTAATGTTCCAATTCTCAAGTTATACCCAAACAAAGCCGATTGCAAGTTATGCCCCATAAATTCAAATTCAAGTTATTACTCAAAATAGGTTACACCCAATTTTCCCAAATTTGCAATAATAGTCATGCCCCAAAAATCACAATATAACACATGCCCTAAGGTTTTGCCATATTGCACCGTACAAAATATTCTCCAAAAACCCCTAATCATGATTCACAGTATAAACTATGCCAAATTATAGTCCTTGATTACAGTGCATGCCAATTACCCAAAATCCCAATTTAGGTGTGTTCACATTTAACAATTATCCCTATCTTACTATAGGTTTTCATGCCTAAGCCATATATCACTGTACACGATAATCTCCTTCTTCCAAGTCATAAACTATCATATATATATATACCCCAATTTTAGGTCTTAAACCACGACATGTACTATGTCTTACACGTTTACAGTTCAATTTACGCCCCAAATCCCAAGTCATATGTCCAACATACTTTATGCCTTAAATCTTAAATCATATGTTCGATATACTTTATGTTTTAAATAAAACATGTGTTTTGTCCTCAAATCAGTTATGCCTAAATATACATAATTTAATACTTTTTCCAATTTTTGCGATGGCCATGTCCAAATCATATATTATGTCCAATTTTTCCCAACGTACGTTTATCTCTTATGATATTTGGCTCAAGCTCGCAGTAGCCTGGCTATAAAAACAAAAAGGGAAGAAGGAAAGAAGAGACAAAGAATAGACATAATAATATCAATGAGATATATCCAATGGATATAGAAAGACAGATAGAAATAGGCATAATCTCAGATTCATATTTATTACAATATCAGAATCACAATTAAACTTTATTTCTGAAAGTAACATGAACATACAAATTATAGAATGGTCTTGAATTCTGGGATCTGATTTCTGAATTTGATTAGTTATTCCTTTGATGTAGACTTTGATTGTTAACTTGAAAACTTAAATTTGATTGATTAAGGTGGAGGCTAGGTCACTTCAGGTTTTAGCAGCATATAAACGCCTATGAATTTGTGTGGAGAAAACAATAGGCTTATGGGTCTCTTTATAGGTGTATAGAGAGATTTAGAGCCTTCAGATCAGTCTAGAAGACATCAGAATCGTCCAGAGCAGAATACCACATCACATAGCGAATCAGAAAGCGACACATGGCGAAACACATCATCGGCCAGATCTAGGCGAAAAGGGGTCGACTCCCTTACAGGGGGGTCGACACCTATGTCGACACCCCTATAGGGGGGTCGACACCTATGTCGACTCCCCTTGGGGGGATCGACATCCCTGAGCGGGAAATTTCCCGCTCAGCCTGCTTTGACCCAAATTCGAGATTTGAACCCTGTTTTGACTTTTGGAATTATTTTATATGTGTGTGTATATATATATACACACTTCCTTGGGTGTATACAAACTTCTAAGGCTTATAACTTCTTCATACGATGTCCGATTTACGCAAACTCGAACTCTATCTTAAGCAGAATTCCGAGACGAATGTAATGGCGTAACCCATTCCCCTTAATTACCACTTTTAAAATTAAGTATTCTTTAATTTGTTAATTTAATATTCACAAGAAATACGACGTGTTACATTCTCCCCTCCTTTAAAGGATTTCGTCCTCGAAATCTCCAAGTCAAGGGGAATGTATCCTAACATCCAACATCCATCTACTCAACCATTCAATCACAGGCATCCATTGTCCTTAAAAAGATTTCTAATGCTTTCATAATCATATGCATAGTGTGTGTTCGTGTCCTTATCTAATGCAAAATCAGGTGGTCTACCGATTCAGTTGACCTCCTTAATGCGAATTATGTCAGTGCCATGAGTCCATCATGTATGCAATTATTCCTAATCGTACTTTATAACTTCTACATGAGTGCGCAATCACTTATACAAATGGAACATCTATATGATAACACATCAAGTTTCAATTCATATATATAAAAATTCACTCATGCATATGCAGACTGAGCCGATCTAGTGCCTAATATGTGTATATGCATCCACGAGCAACCACTAGCAAACACTTACGTCCACTTGCATCCACCAAACATAACATGTCTCAAACACATGTTTACATCTATTGGCTTCTACCTAAGGATCGAGGATAGGATCGAGAGGATATACTTAAAGGATAAAGAATAGCAAATAAACTTTACAGAAAAAGAGAGATCAAGGATATACCCTCAAAAACGGTATGATGCGCGTATCTAGTCTTCAGTCTTCTAAGTCGCATCTTCTTGAGATTCATTCCATATTGCTATGACTGTCTTAACTTCATGATTGCGTATCTTATTAATTTTTGTTTCCAGAATATGCGTTGGAACTCATTTCACTGTCGCTCTTGTTCCACCTTTTCTTCTTATAGTATACTTGGCACTACAACTTCTGTCGTGTTATGCTAACATTCCCAGAACTATCTCTTGAAAATAAACATATGCTAACCATGTTACCAAGTGTATATACTAAGATGATTAGATTCTTCTTCGTCAATCTAGTAAGTGGGGCCGATACCTTCATAAAGTCCTTAATTAATTTCCTATATTAGCCCGCTAGTCCAAGAAAGCTTCTTACTTCTATTGCATTTCTTGGGACCTTCCAGTCTTGCATCGCAACTACATTTGCGGGACCTGCTGTTATCCCTTCTTTGGGCGCCACATGTCTTGGAAACCTTACTTCTTCTCTCCAAAAATGACATTTTTGGAGAACTTCGCCTTAAGTTGATGCGCATGGAAGGTATCCGAGACTTCCCTTAGATGCAAAGCATGTTCTTCCTCATTCCAGAATATCATCTATGCACAAGCGAAGTGAACCATCTGCCTTTGTAACGAAAATGACTGGAGCACCCCATTCATAAATACTTCTCCTTATGAATCCTTTTTCAAGTAACTCTTTTACTTGTTTACTGAGCCTTTCCTTTACCTTGGACTCATGTGTCGTACAGGTAATGCAACTGGCTTTGCATTGTCAACTAAATATATGAGGAAGTCTATCTCGTGCTTTAGGGGATAAACCCCTAACCTAACCAAAAACATTTACGTACTCATGGACTACTCTAACGGATTGCAAATCGTCGATAGATGCATCAAGTGATTTTAGGTAGCCAAGACAAATTGATCCCTTAGGATCACACGAAATCCCGAGGGTATTCCCGAGGCAAGTCGAAAGTCTAACTATCCTCCTTTCACAATTACTAGCTAGCCAATCCATGCCTAGAATCAACCCATAGCCCATGAAACCAAAAACATAAGTATTATACTTAAACTCAATACTTAACATTGCTATTCTCAAATCCTTACAAACCAAAGATAAACGAGCCGAACCACCAACCAGATTTGAGATAATAATGGGATCTTCTATTGTACAAGTACTAAGGTGCAGAGACTCAACTATAGAAGCAGATATAAACGAATGTGAAGCGCTAAAATAAAAAAGAGTACTAACAGGATGATCAAAAAAAGAAGAACTAAACTTTTTCAACAGAAACTCAACTACCTCTCTCTCAGGTACGCTGGCGGGGAGAGCATGCACTTGCCCTCCTGAAAATCCTGTCCTTTGTTCTTGCCCTTGTCCTTAATTATATGACTCGTTATACCATAATAACGACACTTCCTCTCGTTCTAGATTTTTCTATTCTTTCCTCCTTTGTGAACCAAGTCCATATCCATAAGTTTCTCATCCTTGGGTTGTGCTCCTTAGACAAACTCCCTCATTCTCATATTTTCCATCTTTGTGTAACTTGTTGACAAGTCTCTTGAAAGCTTCCTCCATCACACGGAAAAACCCTACAAAGCTTGAAAGAAAATTAGCCGCGGGTGAAACTACTGCAGCTTTATATGGAAGTTGGGCACTTCTTCGCCCCTTGACAGGTGTCGTAGTCTCATCAAGCCTACAGAACCATGCCGCGATGAGATTACCTCCCAGAAAGCCGGGAGACCCGAAGACTCAGTAAAGAAGGAAAACAAGTATTCAAACAGAGGATCAAAAGATAATGCATATGGCTTTGGGGAATATGCCTTTAAAACAAAACTTTTATTTAGAAAATGTTTCTTTTAAAACCATTTTGAAAATAAATTTTCAAATCTTTTATCTGATCCAGTAACCTTCAGCTCTTATACCAAGTGTAACACCCCACCCCCATTAATGTCACTCACAAGGGGAATGCATTAACTTCAGTGAAGCGTTATAGGTAAAAGATGCAGATAAATTACAAGACAGACAAATAAAGCAGCGAAAAAAATAAAACTTTACTTTATTGATAAAACAGCAGCTTGGTAAAATAGCTTGTACAAAGATTGTTTTCCAACACCAATACACCAATACCAAGTACAACAAAGTATCTGTCTAGTGTAACAAAATAAAGCAGCATAAAATGACAATAATATTCCCCAAATAAAGCATGAGCCAGCCGTTGCAGTGGAAGAGAGAGTCCAAAGCAATACATCGACTATCTTCGATCTTGGAAAGAGAATTGAGCTAAGAGGTAACATTTCCTCCCTATGAATCTGGAGGGGGGAAACGGAAGAAAAGAGGCAAAACAAACTAGGTCAGACATAAGTCTAGTAAGTCCAGTGACTTTCAGCATGTAAATAGGAAAAATCATCATGACATGGATAAACTGAATATAAGACTATACCGTGATAACATGGATAACAAGATAACCTAAGATTAGCATAAGATATGATAAGGCAAGATAAACTGAATGCGCTTCTACACTTTCTCTGCTTCGCTACTACCTTGTTATTCTGATTTTTATATCTCTGCACCGCCTAACTAGTGTCCCAACTAGTAATCTGTGTAAAATGATAATATAACAACGTGATCCCAATCCCCGTAATTATGGTAGCCTTCAGGTATACATCTAGTATGAGGATCTTACCTCAATCAGCCTAATTGCCATGAAGATGTTAGATGTACCCTTACTACCCTATCGATCGGCTCCCTACTTGTATTACTGTTCCATTTGTCTGTGTCAATCGGCCCTCTCTTCCGTGTAGGTACCCTGTGCTGGTGCCACCATAAGGAAGTGTCGTTATTATGGTACCTGTATTTCATGTGAATATTAAATTAACAAATTAAAGAATACTTAATTCTAAAAGTGGGAATAAAGGGAAATGGCTTACACCATTGCGTTCGTCTCGGAATTCTGCTTGAGACATATTCTGAATTTCATAAATCGGACAACGGATGAAGAAGTTATAAGCCTTAGAAGTTTGTATACGCCCAAGGAAGTATATATATACATATAAAATAATTCCAAAAGTCAAAACAGGGTTCAAATCTCGAATTTGGGTCAAAGCAGGCAGAGCGGGAAATTTCCCACTCAGAGGTGTCGTCACCCCCCCCAGGGGGAGTAGAAATAGGTGTCGACCCCCCTAAAGGGGTGTCAATATAGGTGTCGACCCCTCTATAGGGGAGTCGACCCCTTTTGGACCAGATCTGGCCGATGACGTGTTTCGCCACATGTCGCTTTCTGATTCACTGTGTGACGTAGTATTCTGCTTTGGACAATTCTAATGACTTCTACATTGATATGAAGGCTCTAAATCTCCGTATACACCTATAAATAGACCCCTAAACATATTGTTTTCTCCACACGAATTCATAGGCGTTTATATGCTGCTAAAACCTAAAGTGGCCTAGCCTCCACCTTAATCAATCAAATTAGAGTTTTCAAGTGAACAATCAAAGTCTACATCAAACGAATAACTAATCAAATTCAGAAATCAGATCCCAAAATTGAAGACTGTTCTGTAATTTGTAAGTTCATGTTACTTTCAGAAATAAAATTTAATTGTGATTCTGACATTGTAATAAATCTGAATATGAGATTATGCCTATTTCTATCTGTCTTTCTATATCCATTAGATCTATCTCATTGATATTATTATGTCCATTCTTTGTCTCTTCTTTCCTTCTTCCCTTTTTTTATAGCCAGGCTACTGCGTGCGTGAGCCAAATCTCATAAGAGATAAACGTACGTTGGGAAAAATTGGACATAATATATGATATGGACGTGGCACACACAAGAATTAAGAAAAGTATTAAATTATGAATATTTGGGCATAACTGATTTGTAACTTATTTGAGGACATAACACATGTTGTATTTAAAACATATAGTGTATCGAACATATGACTTAAGATTTGAGGCATAAAGTATGTTAGACATATGACTTGGGATTTGGGGCATAAATTGAACTGTAAACATGTAAGGCATAGTATATGTCGTGGTTTAAGACCTAAAATTGGGGTATATATACATATATGATAGTTTATGACTTGGAAGAAGGAGATTACTGTGAACAGTGATATATGGATCAGGCATGAAAACCTATAGTAAAATAGAGATAACTGTTAAATATGAACACACCAAATTTGGTTTTTAGGTAATTGGCATGCACTGTAATCAAAGGCTATAATTTGGCATAGTTTATACTGTGAACCATGATTGAGGGTTTTTGGAGAATATTTTGTATGGTGCAATATGACTAAACCTTAGGGCATGTGTTATATTGTGATTTTTGGGGCATGACTATTATTGCAAATTTGGGAAAATTGGTTGTAACCTATTTTGAGTAATAACTTGAATTTGAATTTATGGGGCATAACTTGCAACCAGCTTTGTTGGGGTATAACTTGAGAAATGACTAGTTTTGTGAATTTGGGATGATTAGCATATAAAATCTAGACTTGGACATGTATGGTAAATATTCTAAAAGATAAACATGCCTAACCCGAGGTTAGATTGAGTTGCGGTGTAAAACAGCCCGAAACCGCTGGTACATCCAGTAACCGCAACAACACAGATCTAATATGAGAGGTTAGTGTGTTTAGCCCAAAACCCGAGGTTAGAATAAGTTTGCGGTAGAAGTCTGCCCGGAACCTCCTGGCACATCCGGCAACCGCAAACAACAGTTCTAATGTGAGAGGTTGGGGCATTAATAAATTAGTTAACGCCAATAAATAGGCATGCTAATAATGGTAAGGTTAAGTAAAATTTAGAACACTTAACCATTATAACATGTTAATTAGACAAGAAGGTGGGGTTAAGTAAATTTAGAACACTTAACCGTTATAACATGTTAATTGGACAAGTGAGCAGGGTTAAGTTAACCAGTACAACATGATGAATGAGAAGGGTTAAGTTAATAAGAAACACTTAACTAATATGACATGATGAATGAGTAGGGTTAAGTTAATAAGAAACACTTAACCAATATGACATGATGAATGGGTAGGGTTAAGTTAAAACAAGAGAGCAACACTTAACTAATATAACATGATGAATGGGAAAGGTTAAGTTAACTACAGAAGGCAACACTTAACCAATGTAACACGACAAGTGGGTAGATTAAGTTAACTTGAATTGATCGATGACACTTAACCAATACAACATGATGAACGTGTGGAGTTAAGTTAATAAGAAACACGTAACCAGTGTAACTTGATGAACGAATGGGGTTGAGTTAATGGGAAATACTTAACCAATATATCATGATGAATGAACCGGGTCAAGTTAATAGGAAACACTTAACCAATCCAACATGACGAGTGAGAAGGGTTAATAAGAAACACTTAACCAACATGACATGATGAGTGGGTGGCTTAAGTTAACATGAATTTGTGGGAGGGATAAGTACATATCGGGTTGGTGGGTAATATTAGTAAATATAAGCCCACAAATTTAATCATTGAGTAACATGTTTGATCTAGTGGGAGGGTTAAGTACATATCAAGTTGGTGGGTAATATTAGTAAATATAGGCCCACAAACTTAGCCAGTAAGAAACCCTAGTAAAGAGGACCCATTTTAGCAGTAACCCACATAGATGTATCAAGGTACCCTGAAACTAAGCAGGGTGGGGCACAATTACTGGGCTGATTATAAGAGGTCAAAATAGCGGCAAGGGGTACAACAGTGTAGGTTCCGACGAATTACGGGTGTGCACGTACTCCGAAGTGGGAAAAAGCAGGCACTGGTACTAGTAGTTATACACTGTGCATCTTGAATCGTGTCGGGTTGCTTTCATAAGGATTGATACACCTTATGGTGGGACCATCATAGGGTATCTACACGCAAGAGAGGGCTGATTGACACAGACAAATGGAACATTAGTACAAGTAGGGAGCCGATCGATAGGGTAGTAAGGGTACATCTAACATCTTCATGGCAATTAGGTTGATTGAGGTAAGATCCTCATACAAGATGTACACCTGAAGGCTACCATAATTGCGGGGATTGAGATCACGTTGTAATATTATCATTTTACACAGATTACTAGTTGGGACAATAGTTAGGCAGTGCAGAGATATAAAAATCAGAATAACAAGGTAGTAGCGAAGCAGAGAAAGAGTAGAAGCGCATTCAGTTTATCTTGCCTTATCATATCTTATGCTAATCTTAGGTTATCTTGTTATCCATGTTATCACGGTATTGTGTTATATTCAGTTTATTCATGTCATGATGCTTTTGCCTATTTACATGCTGAAAGTCACTGGACTTACCAGACTTAAGTCTGACCTAGTTTGTTTCGCCTCTTTTCTTCCGTTCCCCCCTGGTTCACAGGGAGGAAATGTTACCTCTTAGCTCAGTTTTCTTTCCTAGCTCGAAGATAGTCGATGTATTGCTTTGGACTCTCTCTCTTCCACTGCAATGGCTGGCTCATGCTTTATTTGGGGAATATCATAGTCATTTTATGCTTCTTTATTTTGTTAAACTAGACAGATACTTTGTTGTACTGGGTATGGTGTTTTGGTGTTGGAAAACAATCTTTGTGCAAGCTGTTTTGCCAAGCTGTTGTTTTATCAATGAAGTAAAGTTTCATTTTTTTCCGCTGCTTTATTTGTCTGTCTTGTAATTTATCTGCATCTTTTACCTATAATGCTTAACTGAAGTTTATGCATTCCCTTTGTGAGTGACATTAATGGAGGTGGAGTGTTACATATATATACTATTAGTATATCTAAGGATGGAGTCGCACTGCACTTGCCCCACTGAAGAGATGGTTAATCGTTTTCTCCTTACAGGTCGAACGATCAGCCGATATACTACGGGTACTTGTAGAGGAGATAATAATGGGAATGCTCCTGATATGAGGACGATGTTCACTAACCTCATGAGAGAGATGCTTAGGGATGTTTAGAGGGCAGCTCCTAATGCTGCAAATGGTGGTGAAGCGGTGCAAGCGCCTAGGGCCGATTTCGCCAGGATCTATAAGAACTGCACTAGTCTTGGTGGGAAACCGTTCCACGGAACGGAGTCAGCTACGGATGTTCAGGACTGGTTGGATAGCTGTGAGCGTATCTTCGAAGACTTGGGTATCGATGATGCGATGAAGAGAAGGCTAGCATCCCGCCAGCTGCAAGGACGGGCAATGAATTGGTGGAACGCTATTAAGGCGGCTACCCCTGAGGATCAAGTTACTTAGGATCAGTTTAAGGACCGATTCAGTGATAAGTTCATCCCAGCTGCTCAGAAATCAGAATTGTTTAGGAAGTTCTTGGAGCTTAAGCAGAGTGGTAGAGCAGTCTCAGAGTATATTGCTAAGTTCGATACTTTATCGAAGTATGGATTATCCCTCATTGACACTCCTGATAAGAAGAATGAGAAGTTCATAACAGGCTTAGACCAGTACTTGGGGGAAAGGCTTATTAACTACATCGATGAGACGTTTGAATCGATTATGGGGAAAGCTTTGAGATCAGAGAGTCTATACCCTAAGTCGAAGACTGAGGTTGCATCTGCAGAAAAGCCAAAGCCGCAAGTAAGCGATGGAGGCAAGAATGGTTCTCAGAATAAGAGAAAGCAGAAACAGACCAAGGATGGCCAGAAGAAGAAGAACAAGAAATATGTTGAGTGCTTTAGTTGTGGCAAGAAGAGCCATTATGCTAAAGAATGTCGAGCAAAGCCAGCGGACAGGAAGTGCTTCAACTGTGGCCATGTGGGACATCACATGGATAAGTGTCCGCAACCCCCTAAACAAAAGCAGATTGTGAAAGCATATGCTATTAATGTTGTTCCTTCTCCGTCGAATGCCCTAACTGCGGTGGAGAAGGGAAAGAATATCGTCGTTCAAGGTATGCTTTCTGTTTATGATGTTCCTGTTCGAGTACTGTTTGATATCGGGGATTCCTGCTCCTTCATATCTAGTGACCTGGTAGATAGGTTGGGATTGGAACCCGAGATAGTTGATAGACCTTTAGCGGTGACGAGCCCGATTGGTGGTTTGACTAGCCTTAGCATGATCTGTCGAAATTTGGTTCTATCAAGTCATGGATGCATTTTTCCTTGATTGCTTTGTTTTGGGCTTTATTGGGTTTGGCATTATTTTAGGAGTCGATTGGCTCCAAAGATATGGAGTGGTGGTAGAATGTGAGGGATTTTCGGTGACTATTAGGGCAGATGATGGGCGGAGGGTAGCGTTTGGTGGCCTACCTAGTGATGAGGTGATGGCCAGTTTTCTAAATTCCCTCGACATCCCGTAGGACGAGTTAGTAGGAATTCCCATTGTTGGCCAGCATCTGGACTTCTTCGAGGAAGTGATCGGACTTCCACCACACCGAGAGATTGATTTTCGTATTAATTTAGTGAAAGATGCCAGACCTATAGTGATGCCACTTCATCGTATGGCACCAAGGGAGCAGCGAGAGCTCAGGGTGCAAGTGAGCGATCTCTTGAAGAAGGCATTTATCAGAAGAAGTGTTTCTGAGTGGGGAGAAACAGTTGTGTTTGCTACCAAGGCAGATGGTTCCCTTCGTTTGTTTGTGGACTACCGCGATTTGAATAAGGTTACGAGGAAGAATAAGTATCCTCTACCACGGATAGATGATTTGTTTGATCAGTTGAGTGGCGCGAGAGTGTTCTCCTAATTGGATCTCGCGACAGGTTTTCACCATCTTAGAGTGGAAGCTGAGAGTATAGTAAAACAACATTTCGGACGCCGTTTGGATTCTACAAGTTGTTGGTCATGCCATTCGGGTTGACCAATACACCATCGTATTTTGTGGATCTTATGAATAGAGTATTCCGAGATCAATTTAAT
This sequence comes from Allium sativum, assembly GCA_030737875.1. NCBI lineage: Eukaryota > Viridiplantae > Streptophyta > Magnoliopsida > Asparagales > Amaryllidaceae > Allium > Allium sativum. The sequence continues at coordinate 3,869,682 of CM060926.1, read as the reverse complement.
AAGTTTGTTCTTGTGTTCGTGGATGATATACTTGTTTATTCGAGGACAGAGGAAGAACATAAGGAACACTTGAGGATAGTGATGGAGGTGTTAAGAAAACACCAATTGAAAGCAAAGTTTTTAAGTCACTTCTGGAGAAGGGAAGCGAGATTCTTGGGCCATGTTGTTTCGAAGAATGGTATTGTCGTGGAGCCTACGAAGGTGGCTACAGTACAAGATTTGTCTACGCCCAAGAATTCAACAGACGTAAGAAGTTTCTTGGGATTAGCTGGATATTATCAGAAGTTTATCCAAGACTTCTCCAAGATAGCAGCATCGTTGACTCACTTAACTAAGAAGAATAAAGCTTTCGTCTGGGACGAAAAGCGCGAGAATGCATTCAAGAGTCTAAAGGAAAAGTTGACATGTGCACCAGTGTTAGTCATTCCTAAAGGGAATGAAGAGATGACGGTATAAACAGATGCCTGTGGTACCAGACTAGGTGTTGTATTGATGCAAGGGGGTAGGGTTGTAGCTTATGCTAATCGACAACTAAAACCGCATGAGAAAAGATATCCTACCCACGATTTGGAATTGGAAGCGATCGTGTTCACGTTGAAGATGTGGAGACATTATCTCTTGGGAGAAAGATTCGAGTTATTTACTGATCATAAATCGTTAAAGTATCTTTTCTCTCAGAAGGATTTAAGTCTCCGTCAGCAAAGATGGTTAGAATTCTTAGCTTCCTATGATTTTGATATCGCATATACACCAGGAAAGGGAAATGTGGTAGATGATGCATTGAGTAGGAGACATGCCAGTTTAGGGGCTATACTTCTTAAATGGAAGCAACTGGAGTATATTCCACGGTACGATTTCAGACCAAAGTGTGAATTGGATCCAGAAACGTTAGCAAGTTTGACGATCATACCCACTTTGATTGAGCGGATTGGTTCCAGTTAGAAGGACAATCTTAACTTATTGAAAATCATCTCCAAGTTAGAAATGGGTGTCGATGAGGAGATGAACAAGTATGGGCTTGATCGAGATGGATGGCTTTGAAAGAATGGAAAGTTAGTTGTACCCAACGTGAATGGATTGAGAGATTAAGTGCTAAGAGAATGTCATCACTCAAAACTAACTATACACCCCGATGTTAACAAGATGTATCGAGACATGAAGCAGACCTACTACTGGGAAGGGATGAAAAGAGACGTTGGGAAGTTTATATCCAAATGCATGAACCGCCAGCTAGTTAAAGCTGAGCAAAAGAAGCCTAATGGTTTGTTACAACCATTAGAAATTCCAGAATGGAAATGGGAACAAGTCTCAATGGATTTCATTGATGGGTTACCAAGGACTAGATCGGGCCATGGTAGCATTTGGGTGATTGTAGACCGATTAACCAAGAGTGCAAGGTTTATACCCGTCAAATCGAACAGAACAACAGCTAAGTTAGCAGAATTGTATATGAAGTGGGTAGTGAGATTTCATGGGATACCCAAAGGCATTGTGAGCGACCGAGATCCATTGTTTACTAGTGGATTTTGGAAGAGCTTACAAGAGGCGTTAGGATCAGAATTACATCTCAGTACCGCGTATCATCCTCAAACCGACGGTCAGACAGAAAGGGTGAATTGAGTATTAGAAGATCTATTGAAAACTTGCATATTAATTTGGTGGATTATGGGATGATCATTTACATCTAGTAGAGTTTTCATATAATAATAGTTATCAATCCAGTATTGGTATGGCTCCGTATGAAGCTTTGTACGGAAGACCATGCAACTCACCATCATGTTAGTTAGAAACCGGTGAGAAATTTGTGCTTGGACTAAATGTGATAAGAGAAACCACAGATAAGATCAAAGTTATCCGACAACGAATGAAGGCTACCCAAGATAGGCAGAAGAGAAATGCTGATAAGAGACGAAGAGGCATGAAATTTTCCATTGGCGACGTGGTGTTTGTCAAGATTTCTCCGCTAAAGAGTGTGATTCGATTTGGCAGGAGAGGCAAGTTGGCACCAAGATTTGTTGGTCCATTCCCAGTTCTTGAGCAAGTTGGGAATTTAGCACATAAAGTTTAGTTACCTGACAAGATGGTGGGAGTTCATAACGTATTTTATGTTTCCCAATTAAGGAAATTCGTGCACGAACCCGATATGACTATTTCACCTGATCAGTTGGATGATGTCGAAGTAGAACCCGAGGCGGTTGGGAACCACAAGCTGATTCATATTGTCGAGCATGATACGAATTAACTTTGAAGGAAAGCGGTGAATTTAGTCAAGGTTCAGTGGGGAGAGGATGAGAATGACTGTACCTGGGAGACAGAGGAGAGCATTAGGAAGACGTATCCAGAACTCTTTGCCTGGTAAGATTCTAATTGCGATTTAGTTTTCCGCATGCTAGGATAGACTTGGTTGTTTGTCTGTATGTTTGACTGTTGTGAATGGTTGATAGGCATGCGGGATCCTTTTCTTGTTTCTTAGTTAGGGAATTTCGAGGGCGAAATTTCTTAAGAGGGGAGAATGTAACGACCCGCATTCTACGCATCAAAGGATCATAGAATATTTCTTTCTTTCTCATGCGAAGTCGTATAGCCATGTAACTTTAGGAGACGACTATTGGGGTCATTTCTCATGTTCATGATTTTTGCCGATTTTTAAATGACCGTTTTGCCCCTAGCTGGTCTTGTTTTGGCCATAACTTTTGATTGGTAAGGAGTTTTGACCTGAAACCACTTGCATTAGATCTGGATGACGGTTTACCTTTCCGTAGATTGTCACATTAGAAAAACGGACTCACCGTTTGGGGGAAATGGCTGAAACAAGGTTTAAAAGGTGAAAATAGCTTAACCGGGACTAATTAGGGTGATTAGCAAGAGGGCCCACAAACCATTTCGGGATTAGGGTTATGGGAAGGCTGAGAACAGTAGGAAAATGATTTTTATTTCATTTTTTAGCTGCCTAAAACATTTCTCTAACCCTAGCCATGGCCTCAAACTTCTAATTTCATCCCAAATCGCTCCTAATCGCTTTCTAATTGAAGATTAAGCCAAGCTACGTCAAATCAAGGGCTAATCAACACCAAATCAGAGTTGGAGCTGCTGTGTTGCTTAGGAATTCAACCCAAACAGTAGAGTTTTAGATCTTATATCTTAATTTGTGGCAAAGGTGAGTGATTTGCATTGTTTTTCACAAATTACGACTAATTAAGGGTGGTTAGTGATAACTAGAGAAATTATAACTGAGAAAAATCTGGAAGAAATTGTAAAATTCTAAAATATTATTTTAGGGCTCTGATAAAAATTTGGGTTAATTTGGTTAAGTTTTGCTAATACTATCTTTAGACTTGCTTAAACATGCTTAAGAGGAAAATATGGGTTTTGGGTAGGTTTGATCCATTTTGACATAGTTATTCATCATTTTGGTGTTTGTGGATGATTATATATGGTGCTATGACTATATGGTATGTTTTGTGATTGATTAGAAAAGTCAGAATGGTCGAAAACGTCGTCGTATGGCGTAAATAGCACGTTGGAAGTGGTGAAGGAATTCAGGTCGGATGGGGGAATGGAGGGCCGGATCGGATCGCCCTATGGGGTCGTGGAACACCATCACGAACCAAGTCATTCCCCCGAACTGAACAGCCTGCACGAAGTTATCAAGAACCATCACGAACCGAACCAACCCGCTAGCACTAGAAGACTACGACTGTCACACCCCACACCCGCTAAGGTCACTCACTAAGGGAATGCCTTAACTTCGGTGGAGTATTTTAAGTGAATATAGAACAGAAAAATTACAACAAGACAGATATAAATAATACTTGAAATCTAAAACATCATTTCATTGCAGCAGAAGATAAACAGGTTTGGTTACATATCAAAACCAACTAAAACAAGAGTCAAGTACTAAATATCCATCCTGGTAAAACATAAGTACATAATCCAACTACATAACTAATAGCCATAATAGAAAAGATAAGCTGGGCTTTACATCACGGTCCAAGCTCCAAAAGATAGATAAAGCAATCTGATCAAACCCCACTAGTGCTAGGCCCACTCTGAGAACCTGAGGGTTGGGAAAAAAGATAAAAACAACGGGGTCAGACATAAGTCTGAGTGAGCCCTATAACTTTAACAATACAATCATTAAAGTAATTAGGGTATGATATAAACTTGGTACGGTGATGACTGGGGATAAATGACTACACTAAGCAGCCAACTAGACATAGGGTGAACTAAGATAACGGTAAAGACGCATCTACCCACCCAAGGGTAATTACTAACTGCACTACACCAGTCATTCCTACTTAAAGGTTGATCCCACCCAAGGACTTAGAAAATTTAACTAGTAGTTTCGTGTATCCCTAGCTGACTACATAGGTGCCGTCTGCTCCTATCTCCACTAGGTGTACCCACTACTCCCCAAGCGATCGGCTCCCTAACGTAGATACCCGTGCTGGCCCCACAGTGGGGTGTATCACTCCCTAGAGTGGCAACCCGATACAATCAACGGTGCACGGCTTATACCTACACGATGCAACGTCTTACCTACCAGCCCGGGTCCACACACGCATATGAAACCCGTTGGACTTGCGTTGCCACCGCTAACCCGTTTAGGCCTCTTATAGTCAAGCCCAGTACGCGTGTCCCGTCCTCGACATGGGTCGAGCCCAATAAGATACATATGAGTTACTGGTTGAAATGGCCCTCCACAAGCTACCCACCTAAGCTTGTCCCTTTTTCTAGTGCATCCCACTTAACCCTTTAATCATGTTTAATTACATGTTTCCACTTGGTTAAGTATTCTAATCGTACTTTCTATTGCCACCCAAGGCAACCCACTAGAATTCCACATGCCACCCAAGGCACTTACTTGATTTCTACATGCCACCTAAGGCACCCACTTAACCCCTCATGCCCCACTGCATGCTTATCTGGTTAAGTGTTTCTTAATTGATTAAGAACGTAACCTTTGTAAAGACCTCTCACATTAGACTGTCTTTTGTGGCAGCTGGATTTGCCGGTCGGTTCCGGGCAGCCTTACGCCATAACAGAGCCTAACCTCGTGTCTTTACACTTGTCACGTATTTAGTTTATGCCTAAGACCTCTCACATTGGGCCAATTATTTGTAGCCGCTGGATTTGCCGGTCGGTTCTGGGCAGTCTTATGCTACAAAAGGGTCCAACCTCGTGTCTTAGTCGATTAATTACACCTAATTAATCACCCCCATAATTTGTATTAATTATCCCTAATTAATTACAAATTTAACGATGTACATAATTGACTCAATTATGTCCATCCACTTTATGGTATGCATAATCATACCAACTTCACACCATTTTATTAACATGAATATTAACCCCTTCGTTCCCCACGTAATACGTTGACATGACATACCTAAAAGGGGAGATTCATCACAAACACAATGGGTTCAACTTGCATAACATTAGCATCAACATGGGTTTTTAAAGGTGTCAACATGCATATATGACCATAGCATCAAACCGAACTAGCATAAATAATCAACCCAAACTTGCATGAATCACATATGTCATAAAGAGGGTAACTTGCATAAGTTACTTATGTCATACAAAGGGGTAAACTTGCATATGTATGTATGACATACAAAGGGGTTAACTTGCATATGTATGCATATCATACAAAGGTGTAAACTTGCACATGTTACTTGCATATAATCAAACACCAAACTTGCATAACATGTCATATATGAACTTGCATATAATCAAACACCAAACTTGCATAACATGGTGTCATAATGGATCAATGTTTATCATAGTGATTTGCATAACTAGCATCATGAGCACATAGCATAAAACTTGCATAACTAGCATCATGAACATATAGCATAAAACTTGCATAACTAGCATCATGAACTCATAGCATATGACTTGCATAACTTGCACAACATCATGAACACATAGCATATGACTTGCATAACTTGCATAACATCATGAACACATAGCATATGATAACATAACTTGCATTGATCCACATACATAACCATAACCTCATTATATCCTATCATAATTAGTTTAGCAATTGCTTGCTAAAGGCATAGAAACTCACAACTTGTTGATTAGCACTCCTATGAAGAAGATTAAGTTGCTAGAGTTGATTAGAAGTTGATTTGAGAAGCTATCTTCTTCTACAATTTGATGGAGGCTCCTTCAAGTTGCATTTTGACGGCATAACGATGTTGTATCTATTTTTAGTATGAATTAGGGTAGTCTTAGGGTGTATTTATAGAATTAGGATGTAGTTTAGGCCCTTAGATTAACCCTAGATTAGGTTAGAGCCGTCAGATTTCGTCACAAGCCCCAAAACACAGCCCAAACCCCTTCAGATTGCACCCAGGCCAAACTGGCCGACAGGGGGGGTCGAACCCTGGGTCGACACATGGGTCGACCCCCGGGGGGGGGGGGGGTCGACACCCATGTCGACCCTAGTGTCGACACCCTCTGTCTGGCGGGAATTTTCCCGCCTCTTCTGAAATTTGAATATTTTAAATCTGTTTTGAAAACTTCGAATGGCCATAACTTCTTCATACGAAGTCCAAATCACGTAAACTCGGATTCTATCCCAACCAGAATTCTGAGACGAACACAATGGCGCAACCCATTTCCCTTAATTCTCACGTCTGAGATTAATTATTCTTTAATTACCAAACATTAATATTAAGTGAAATTCGGGGTGTTACATTCTCCCCTACTTAAAGGATTTCGTCCCCGAAATCTCTAAGTCAAGAAGAACGTATCCTACCAACCAAATAACCATCTACTAAACCATCAAACACTGGCATCCATTGTCCTTAAAGTTTCTAATGCTGTATGAACATATGCAAAAAGTGTGTGTATATGTTCCCCGTCTAATGCAAAATCAGGCGGTCTACTGATTCAGTTGACCTCCTTAATGCAAACCATGATAGTGCCATGCATCCAATATGTATGCGAAAGAACCCTATCGACACATACTATTTCTACATGTGTGCACAACCATACACCAAAATGCATCATCCATATGACAACACAACCATTATACATCCATTAATATAGCTACCTACACACAATTATATGCAATATGAAGTGACTGAACCGATATAGTGTCTAAAGTGTGTGTATATGCATCCACGAGCAACCACTAGCAAACACTTGCATCCACACGCATCCATCAATCATAACATGTCTCAAACACATGTTTCAACCATAGGTTTACCCTATCTAAAGGTCAAAGGTACTAATGAGAGGACATACTATAGATACGATAAGTACTAGACAAACGATAAAAGAGAAGTTAAAAGACATACCCTCAAAAAGGAATGGGTACAGTGAACGTATCTTCGCTTCTGTCTCCCAAGTAGCATTGCTCTCATCCTCTCCCCATTGCACTTTGACTAGTCGAACCTCTCTGTTTCTCAACTTCCTAATCTATGACCCAAGGATGCGGGTAGGAGCTCATCGAATCGTCGCATCACGCTCTACCTCCACTTCTCTAAGCAAGCTCGGCTCTACCACCTCTGCGGTCTCATGTAGGCACTTCCTCAAATGTGACACATGGAATACGTCATGTACCCCACTAAGCCTCTCGGGTAAATCCACTCTATATGCCATCCGTCCAGTCCTTTCCTTAATAGGAAACGGTCCTACAAATCTTGGTGCTAACTTCCCAACGGACCCAAAGCGAACAACATTTCGTAATGGAGATACTTTGACAAAGACCATGTCCCCAACACTAAACTCAAGATCCGTCCTCCTCTTATCCGCGTAAGATTTTTGCCTATCTTGCGCTGCTTTCATCCTTCTTCGAATCAAATCAATCTTTTCCGAAGTCTCTCTAACCATATCAGGCCCAAGCAAGATCTTATCCGTAGATTCCCACCAACATGTAGGTGATCGACAAGGCCTACCATAAAGAGCTTCAAAAGGAGCCATGCCAATACTAGACTGAAAGCTGTTATTATACGCGAACTCCACCAATGGAAGATGCTCTTCCCGTGTACCTCCAAAATCTAAGATACAAAGCCTCAAAAGGTCTTCCAGAACACGATTCACCCTCTCGGTCTGGCCGTCCGTCTGAGGATGATATGCGGTGCTCAAACACGACTGAGTCCCTACCGCCTCTTGCAAACTCTTCCAAAACTCGCTAGTGAAGATAGGATCTCGATCACTCACTATGTTAGAAGGTACCCCATGCAATCGAACTATCTCTCGAAGGTAAACTGAAGCTAGCCATGGAGCAGTCCTCTTGCTCTTCACGGGTGTGAAATGGGCGCTCTCAGTAAGTCTGTCTACCACAACCCAAATTCCCGTATTACCCTTCCTCGATCTCGGTAACCCATCAATAAAATCCATCGAGATGCTATCCCACTTCCATTGCGGAACTTCCAATGGGTGAAGCAACCCACCAGGTTTCTTTTGCTCCGCTTTCACTTGTTGGCACACCAAGCATCTAGCGACATACTCGGCCACATCTTTCTTCATACCGGCCCAAAAGAAAACTCGCTTCATGTCTTGGTACATCTTGTCCCCACCGGGATGAATGGTCATCTTCGAACGATGCACATCATCAAGTATAGCCTTCCTCAAACCCTCGTCTTGCGGTACACAAAGTCTACCGTCTCTACGCAACCACCCCCTATCGTCTAAGGTGTACCTACTCAAATGGCTGGACGACTCCCCCTTTATGAGCCTCTCTACCAACTCAACCAACTGTGGGTCGTCCCGCTGTGCCTCGCTAATCCGTCCCAAAAGAGTAGGTCTGACCTCTAAAGATGCTAGCAAACCGGGAATAAAGTCAACGGAAGGTCTGAAATCAAACATCGAGATAAATTCCAAGCTTCGTCGTTCCACGAGCAATGGACTCAAGGACAACCTTTTTCTGCTCAAGGCGTCCGCCACCACGTTACCCTTGCCAGGGGTATACGCTATCTCGAAATCATAGGATACTAAGAACTCCATCCACCTTTGCTGTCTTAAGTTCAAATCCTTCTGAGAAAACAAGTACTTCAATGATTTGTGGTCAGTGAACAATTCGAACCTCTCTCCAAGAAGATAATGGCGCCAAGTCTTAAGCGCAAAAACAATAGCGGCCAACTCTAAATCATGGGTAGGGTAATTTTTCTCATGCTTTCTCAACTGCCTTACCCCATAGGCTATTACCCTTCCCTCTTGCATTAAGACTGCGCCTAGTCCTGTCCCACAAGCATCGGTATAAACAACAAATGCCTTACTCCCATCTGGCAACACTAAGACTGGAGTTGTGGTTAAAGCTCTCTTTAACCGTTGGAACGCATCATCACAATCTACGTCCCATGCGAAGACTAGATTCTTCTTTGTCAAGCGAGTTAATGGGGCTGATATCTTCGCGAAGTCCTTGATAAACTTCCTATAGTAGCCAGCCAACCCCAAGAAACTCCTCACCTCGGTAGCATTCTTCGGAACCTTCCAACCTTGGATGGATACTACCTTCACGGGATCCACAGCTATCCCTTCCTTGGAGACCACGTGCCCCAAGAACCGCACTTCCTTCCTCCAAAAGTGACATTTACAGAATTTAGCCTTAAGGCTATGCGCTCGAAGAGTCTCCAACACTTCCCTAAGATGTAGGGCATGCTCTTCTTCACTCTTAGAAAAGACTAAGATATCATCCACAAAGACCACCACGAACTTATTAAGGTACTCCCTGAACACCCTACTCATCAAATCAACAAAGTATGCAGGGGCGTTCGTCAAACCAAATGGCATCACAAGCCACTCATAGAAACCATCCGGAGTCCTAAAGGCAGTCTTGTCTATGCTATCCTCAGCCACTCTCAACTGATGAAACCCCGTGGCCAAGTCCAACTGCGAAAACACTGAGGCGCCAACCAACTGATCAAAGAGATCATCAATCCTCGGCAATGGGTGTCTATTCTTCTTTGTGAGCTTGTTGAGTTCTCTATAGTCTACACAAAGTCTGAGGGACCCATCCGCCTTCGTGGCAAAAACTACTGGAGCACCCCACTCCGATATACTTCGTCTTATGAACCCCTTCTCAAGCAACTCCCCTACTTGCTTATGGAGTTCCCTCCTCTCACGAGGAGCCATGTGGCGCACTGGCAAAGATACTGGTTTAGCATTGTCCACCAGATATATTCGGAAGTCTATCTCCCGCTTCGGAGGTAAGCCCTTCACGTCCTCAAACACATCCGAGTATTCCTGGACCACTCTAACAGATCGCAAACTCTCGACCGAAGCGTCAAGCGATTCAAGATAACTTAGCATAACAGAATCCATGGGATTACAAGAGATCTCGAGAGTGTTCCCCAAGCGGGTCATGAGCCTAACAACTCTCCTTTCACAATCAAGAACGGCACCATTACTGGATAACCAGTCCATGCCCAAAATCAACCCATAGCCCATGAAGCCCAAAACAAAAGCATCACATCTAAACTCAATGCTAAGTATAGATATCTTCAAACCCAAACATATCATGGACAAATAAGTGGAGCCCCCAATTGGGTTTGAAACAACCAAGGGATCATCTACTAGACTGGTGTCTAAGTGCAGTGACTCAACCAATGATGATGAGATAAACGAATGCGATGCGCCAGAGTCGAATAAAGTACGGACATGATGATCAAACAGAAAAAACAGACTTTCAACGGAAATAGTTCTACCTCTTTCCTGAATCGGTGGAACCGCGAGAGCCTGAACTTGCCCCCTTGCCTGACCTGGTGCCATAATAGCTTGCACTTGTCCCCCTGAGGTAGATCCCGTCCTCTGCCCCTTCTTAGGGCAGTCCTTCACTAGATGCCCTGCTTCGCCACAGTGGAAGCAGCCAGTCTTCTTCTTCTTCTGACAATCTTTGCTTAGGTGGCCTGGTGTCCCGCAATTGAAGCACTTCTTCGTTCCCTTGCCACCGTTGCCTTTCCCACCCTTGTTTTGCTGTTGCTGTTGAGTCTCTGCTGATATCCTTTCTTCTTGGGTGCCTTATTAGCATTGGGACCCTTCTCTTCCTCATGCATGAGTGCCATGTCTACTAGCTTCTCAAAGGTGGCCCCCATAGGGATGTGAGTCATAGCCAATCCATGCATTGGTTCATTCAAGCCTTTAACGAACCTCAAAGCCTTCTTCTCCGGTGTATTCACCATGTCTATGCCAAACCTTGCTAGCTGATTAAACTTGTTGACATATTCCTTTACTGGTAGGTTTCCTTGCTTTAGAGTCAAGAACCTTTCCATATACAGATTTTCTTCCGCCCTTGAAAGAATCTTTGCCACAAACCTTTGTTTGAAATCCGCCCAAGAGTCAACAGGGCGTTCTCCATTAGTGACCTCCCACCAGAACGAGGCCTCTCCCTTCATTAACCAAGCAGCTAACTTGACTTTCTTTCCTTCTTCCATCTCAAAGATATCTATCAACTCTTCCACTTCCTTAAGCCAATCTCTACAAAAGTTTCTGATCCTTGAAAAGGTTTCCCTCCCATAGCCTTAAATTCCTTGCAAGTCTTAGCAAAAGTATCCGCTCGAGGAGGAGGAGGGGGAGGAAGATCGGGTGCTACTGTTGGTGGAGGAACATTTGCTGGACCCGCTGTGGCGGCCCTAGCCTCCATCAACCTCCTATTCCATACTGGTATCGCTACACCCTCCGGAAAGTTAAGATCTTCAGCCATGCTAAAACGAAAAAGGAAAGATTCAGAATGGAGAATTCGAAAGATAAAGATATGGCTATTGGGGATTATGCTTTTCTTTCAAAAACTTTTCTCTCAAAAGACACGTTTTTGAAAATACTTCTTCCAAAAATGTTTTTAGAAAAATAGTTTTTCTAAAAGTTTTATCTGTTCTGGTAACCTTCAGCTCTGATACCACGTGTAACACCCTACACCCGCTAAGGTCACTCACTAAGGGAATGCCTTAACTTCGGTGGAGTATTTTAAGTGAATATAGAACAGAAAAATTACAACAAGACAGATATAAATAATACTTGAAATCTAAAACATCATTTCATTGCAGCAGAAGATAAACAGGTTTGGTTACATATCAAAACCAACTAAAACAAGAGTCAAGTACTAAATATCCATCCTGGTTAAACATAAGTACATAATCCCACTACATAACTAATAGCCATAATAGAAAAGATAAGCTGGGCTTTACATCACGGTCCAAGCTCCAAAAGATAGATAAAGCAATCTGATCAAAGCCCACTGGTGCTAGGCCCACTCTGAGAACCTGAGGGTTGGGAAAAAAGATAAAAACAACGGGGTCAGACATAAGTCTGAGTGAGCCCTATAACTTTAACAATACAATCATTAAAGTAATTAGGGTATGATATAAACTTGGTACGGTGATGACTGGGGATAAATGACTACACTAAGCAGCCAACTAGACATAGGGTGAACTAAGATAACGGTAAAGACGCATCTACCCACCCAAGGGTAATTACTAACTGCACCACACCAGTCATTCCTACTTAAAGGTTGATCCCACCCAAGGACTTAGAAAATTTAACTAGTAGTTTCGTGTACCCCTAGCTGACTACATAGGTGCCGTCTGCTCCTATCTCCACTAGGTGTACCCACTACTCCTCAAGCGATTGGCTCCCTAACGTAGATACCCGTGCTGGCCCCACAGTGGGGTGTATCACTCCCTAGAGTGGCAACCCGATACAATCAACGGTGCACGGCTTATACCTACACGATGCAACAACGTCTTACCTACCAACCCGGGTCCACACTCGCATATGAAACCCGTTGGACTTGCGTTGCCACCGCTAACCCGTTTTGACCTCTTATAGTCAAGCCCAGTACGCGTGTCCCGTCCTCGACATGGGTCGAGCCCAATAAGATACATATGGGTTACTGGTTGAAATGGGCCCCCACAAGCTACCCACCTAAGCTTGTCCCTTTTTCTAGTGCATCCCACTTGACCCTTTAATCATGTTTAATTACATGTTTCCACTTGGTTAAGTATTCTAATCGTATTTTCTATTGCCACCCAAGGCAACCCACTAGATTTCCACATGCCACCCAAGGCACTTACTTGATTTCCACATGCCACCCAAGGCACCCACTTAACCCCTCATGGCCCACTACATGCTTATCTGGTTAAGTGTTTCTTAATTGATTAAGAACGTAACCTTTGTAAAGACCTCTCACATTAGACTGTCTTATGTCAGCTGGATTTGCCGGTCGGTTCCGGGTAGCCTTACGCCATAACAGAGCCTAACCTCGTGTCTTTACACTTGTCACGTATTTAGTTTATGCCTAAGACCTCTCACATTGGGCCAATCATTTGTAGCCGCTGGATTTGCCGGTCGGTTCCGGGCAGTCTTATGCTACAAAAGGGTCCAACCTCGTGTCTTAGTCGATTAATTACACCTAATTAATCACCCCCATAATTTGTATTAATTATCCCTAATTAATTACAAATTTAACGATGTACATAATTGACTCAATTATGTCCATCCACTTTATGGTATGCATAACCATACCAACTTCACACCATTTTATTAACATGAATATTAACCCCTTCGTTCCCCACGTAATACGTTGAAATGACATATCTAAAAGGGGAGATTCATCACAAACACAATGGGTTCAACTTGCATAACATTAGCATCAACATGGGTTTTAAAGGTGTCAACATGCATATATGACCATAGCATCAAACCCAACTAGCATAAATAATCAACCCAAACTTGCATGAATCACATATGTCATAAAGAGGGTAACTTGCATAAGTTACTTATGTCATACAAAGGGGTAAACTTGCATATGTATGTATGACATACAAAGGGGTTAACTTGCATATGTATGCATATCATACAAAGGTGTAAACTTGCACATGTTACTTGCATATAATCAAACACCAAACTTGCATAACATGTCATATATGAACTTGCATATAATCAAACACCAAACGTGCATAACATGGTGTCATAATGGATCAATGTTTATCATAGTGATTTGCATAACTAGCATCATGAGCACATAGCATAAAACTTGCATAACTAGCATCATGAACATATAGCATAAAACTTGCATAACTAGCATCATGAACTCATAGCATATGACTTGCATAACTTGCACAACATCATGAACACATAGCATATGACTTGCATAACTTGCATAACATCATGAACACATAGCATATGTTAACATAACTTGCATTGATCCACATACATAACCATAACCTCATTATATCCTATCACAATTAGTTTAGCAATTGCTTGCTAAAGGCATAGAAACTCACAACTTATTGATTAGCACTCCTATGAAGAAGATTAAGTTGCTAGAGTTGATTAGAAGTTGATTTGAGAAGCTATCTTCTTCTACAATTTGATGGAGGCTCCTTCAAGTTGCATTTTGACGGCATAACGACGTTGTATCTATTTTTAGTATGAATTAGGGAAGTCTTAGGGTGTATTTATAGAATTAGGATGTAGTTTAGGCCCTTAGATTAATCCTAGATTAGGTTAGAGCCGTCAGATTTCGTCACAAGCCCCAAAACACAGCCCAAACCCCTTCAGATTGCACCCAGGCCAAACTGGCCGACAAGGGGGGTCGACCCCTGGGTCGACACATGGGTCGACCCCTTGGGGGGGTCGACACCCATGTCGACCCTAGTGTCGACACCCTCTGTCTGGCGGGAATTTTCCCGCCTCTTCTGAAATTTGAAATTTGAATATTTTAAATCTGTTTTGAATTTTCTGAAACTTCGGATGGCCATAACTTCTTCATACGAAGTCCAAATCACGCAAACTCGGACTCTATCTCAACCAGAATTCCGAGACGAACACAATGGCGCAACCCGTTTCCCTTAATTCTCATGTCTGAGATTAATTATTCTTTAATTACCAAACATTAATATTAAGTGAAATTCGAGGTGTTACAACGGCCCGACCCGTTGGCATCTGGAGTCCTCCGAATAGACCCGCCCCCTAGAGTGTGCCACGAACCGCTTACTGGACCATGAACCATGCCTGCATATCCCAACCGACCCGTTACTCCGAACCGAATCACTGTGGCTCCGCGAATAGCTTGGAGCATCACGATTTGACCCAGGGAAGTTGTGAGACACGAACCGATCCGAAGCAGGTAGTCACGAGCCGAGCTGGTGAGCACCATAGCCCACGAACCAGAGGAAGTGTTCGATCCGAACCGAAGGTGGAAATAATCTAGAACCGAATGGAAGTTTGCTTCCGAATCGATCCGGAGAAGACCAAAACGCGAGACGCAAAGGTAGTCCAAATGGGAAGTAGAACATAGGATCCAGATGGGAACCAACGAGTCAACTTCATGATTGGGATTTGCTGCAGGACGTGTGCTAAGGGGTTATCGACGTCCATAACTTTGATTCACCACCAAGACGGATGTCAGGCTACGGATCAGTGTAGTGGGGGTAGTTATTACTCCATGGGGCAGAGTGATCGTAGCATGGCTATGAGCCAGTGCAGTGGAGTCATCATGACTCCATAGGGTAGAGTGGATATAGCAAGGACTAGTGGCTATGGATCAGTGCAGTGGAGTCGTCATGACTCCATGGGGCAGAATGATCATGGCAAGAATTTGGGTGATCAAAGCGGTGGATGTCGTATGCTTTACGCACTGAGTGAGAGATGTGAAGATGGTTGCTATGCTTGATTGTTTGCCATCACTAGGTCATGCACACCCCCTTGATTGTTGTGCTAACTCTTCGGTTACAGGTCCAGGTTCAGGTATGGTTTAGTATACCTGTTATTGTTCTGTTTTGCTGCTTATCGCTCATACTAGACTTTTGTCTGACCCAGAGTTTTATGTCTCTTCTTATTACTCTGGGTGCTCTTAAATGGGCAGACTAGAGACAGGTTAACTGGTTGTGCATGAGTAGCTGTCCGGAGATGAGCAGGAAGCTTACGCGTATTATCCTCCATATATTCTCCTTTTGTCACTACTTGTCACTACTTTGGGCATTAGTAGTGTACCTTCCTTTATTTTGCTTTAGTGACAGTTTTAAAAGTTATAATAGTGACGATGTGGAACATAAGCTGTATTTTAGATTTTTTTCGTTGCTATGATGGTTTAGTTTTCAGCTTATGCACTATCTCACCTGTTTTATGTCAAAGTTATGGTATTATTATATTTTATCCCATGCGCTGTGAGACATTCTGCAGGTTCCTTGTTAGCTCAAAATCCGTTACTTTTCCTTTCTTTAACGACCGTCCCGTGCTGGTTGGAAATGAGCACAATGCACTTTCATTGGAAATGTCGGTTGGTGCGGAGCAGGCCGTCACGTCGACGATGTATGAAATTATATGCATTGTATAAAACATATATATGTTATATCATAAAATAGTCATGATATGGAAATATTATTTGTTCGATAAAAATATAATTTTATCATATATATGTTGTGTAATAAAATAGTCACGGTGTGGAAATATTATTTGTTCGATAAAAATATAATTTTTATCGTATATATGTTATATATAAAATAGTCATAATATGGAAACATTATTTGTTCAATAAAAATATATTTTTCATCATATATATGTTATATATAAAATAGTTATGATATAAAAATATTATTAGGATAAAAATATAATTTTTATCGTATATATTCAGTATATAAAATTGTCATTCTATGGAATAATTAATTATTTGGTTAAAAATATTATTTTTAACAAATATATGCGACATGTAAAATTATCTTGAAATGAAATTTGAATAACTATTCATTTACAAGTCGAACAGCTTGTTTATGTACACCTATTTAACTGATATTGATTGGGATGATAATTTTTACACATCGCCCAACTTACACAAATAATAATCAGTATTTGTTGTTTGAAAACCCCACATGGGTATTAGGATGGTATTTGACATATACTAATCCCAATATTTAGTTGTATGTCCGTCGATAGGTTGACAAACTGTGATGAGCGTTATTTATTTATTTTAATGGTTATACAGTTGTGAATTGCACTCGAATGATGTTTGAAAGGTTAATTATTATTCATCATTATTATTTAATACATGTGATGTATGAAATCCATATAACTGAAATTATATGGTAATTGATCTAGTTGCATTCCGATTCAGAGATAAAGAATATTTTAAAATAATGAATATTTTAATATAACGAATATTTTGAAATAATGAATATTTTAAAATAATATTCAGTGAATAATCAAAATATGATTTTGATGTCCGATTTCCAATGGACCCGAAAATCTATAAAAATATGAAGCCTGGTTAAGTATAGAAACGCTATTTTTAACCCGAACAGGTTTATCGATCGATTTTATTCATTTTAAGATAATATCGAAAAGAATTGATTTCAAAATCTGATATTTTGAAAATATTATCATTTTAATATTATAATGATATAGAATATTCTATTTTGATTAGGAAGTTGAAATCATTTTAAAATGAATTTATAAATGAATCATAAAATATGTTTTAAATGGTAATCGATGATATATGTATTATACATATAATGGCCTGAATAGAACGAGTCGCGCAGCGGCCGTTCGTGAATTTCGACCATTAACTTCAAATGGACGTAACGAGAGATCCGACTGTCGGATTCTCCTAAAAACGGAACCGTTACGTTCGTATCGAAAATGGCTTTCCAATGAATATAAGAGATTTGAAATCTAACAGTCGGATTTTAAATTATGTCCAAATAAATTTCAGAAAAGGTCGCTATGAATGAAGTTCGGTGGCTGTTATTGGAAACCGACTGTAAAGGCCTTAAAAAATTATTAAGAATATGGAAAAATTGTGTAAAATCATAATTAATGATTTGGAAAGATTTCGGATGAAAAATTCCAAGTATGAAAATATAAAAATATATTTTTATCGAAATGAACTAGTTTTTAACTATTATAAGAATCCAATTTTTTTTTACAAATAATAAATTGGATTAAAAAATGGGTTTTTAAATAATCGGAATTTTCCAATTCATAAATTAGAACGAATTTTGAATGGAAATAATCTTCGGAATTTTTCAATATTGGATTCCGTAATTGTACGAATATTGTGGAGGAATTTGGAAGATATATATATATCGTTATTCCTAATACGATATTTGTTGGTTTCAGAATTTGATATTGAATATAAGCCGATAGTTTTTCTACTCAGAGCCTTGTATTTAATATTGAAATGGATTTTGGGTTTGTCGTGAATGGTATCTTTATTAACACATGTCTTAAACCCAGTTGAGAAAGAATAAATCTTTTAATTAAGATTTAGTGAAGTTTACCAATTTATTTATTTATTTGGAATTGAATTGGATTTTGGGTTTGTCGTGAATGGTGTCTTTATTAACACTGTTCTTAAACCCAATTGAGAAAGAATAAATCTTTTAATTAAGATTTAGTGAAGTTTACCAATTAATTAATATTTAATTGGAATTGAATTGAAATTGGATTTTTTGGTTTATCGTGAATGGTGTTTTAAATAACACTTGTTCTTTAACCCGATTAACAGTGAAGAGATGATTTGGAATTTATAAATCTTATTATTAAGATTTAATGGAAAATTTCCAAAGTAAAGTTTTCCAATTTAATATATTAAATTGGAATTGAATGGAATTCGATTTGGTAATAATCAAGATAAGCTTCTGTAAAGGAAGACCGTTATTATATATGGAATTTAAAAGGCTTTGTCGTTATTCCATTTATAGTATTGATTGGATATGGAAACTTATATCGATTATATATTGATTAATTTTCCATGAAGATTCCATAGTTAATGGAAGCTAATTTGGGTTTATTGTGAACTGTGTTTTAAATGACATAGTTCTTTAACCCAGTTAAAGATAAGAAATTTTCATAAATTTAAATAATCATTAAGTAATGATTTTTGAGATTAAAACCGAACTAGAGTTTTAATGAATATTTAATTAGATAGGAATGAGAGAAATAAATTTATCGAATTCATGAAAAGATCGAGAATGGAGTACCACCAGTTTTACTCCAGGCGATAGTTAAATCTTTAATTAGATTTGAACATGAAATGGTAATTAAATTTATCGATAACACAGTGGGTGTTAGATATGGAGTACTACCAGTTTTGCTCTATAGGATGAATAGGTTGGGATTGGAAAGATAAAATAAATGATTACTTGGTAAGGCTCGATAATCCCGACTAGTTTGATAAACCTTAATTTGGTTTAAATTGTGAAAACAATATTTTAATAAAATAATATTCTAAATTGGAATGAGGCGTATGATGTTTTTTTATAGCACTTGATTATAAGATATGCGAGTTATTCGGAAAGACCAGGTTTAACCAATTTTGAATAACTGATACGGCAACTAAATGTCGATGATATGAAGACAGTGGTTGAAGACCGGAGTTCTTCACATGCTTGGATGATTACTGATGTCTTGATTGCGATGTACACCCAAGACAAGGTAATAAGTGGTGATCGTTCAGATGTACTTGGAGATTGACCGGATATGCGAGGGCCTCTCTCCTGTATTTGACTTATGGGACAAGGAATAAGGTGCCTCCGGTTTCGTTTAGACCCAGAACGGACTTGCAAATGGAAAGTGTGTCTGACAATGTATTCCTTTATACTGTATTCGTTGATCTCTACTAAATATATATCTGCTTATTAGCGGAGAATTTATTCTCTTGCTTAACACCCTTCTCTGAGATGTACAAGCTTAGAGTTTATATATTTGTGGAAATCAGTGGTACTGCATGGATTGACAGTGTGGCATGCTGAGTTGCATGGATCAAAGTTCTTGTTGAAAAGCAAGTATTTGTGGTTGATGATCAAAGCACAACTTTTATTAGCATAACTTTGTGTAGTGTTAATTTGCGAGCTTCACACCCCAGGCAAGAACCAAAAAGGGGATAGTGACTGCACGGAAATTTACATATGTTAGTTCTAACTACGAGTAACGTCAAGGTATGGAGCCCAGACTGTTTACTTATGTGGATGTTGCATATTATTTGATGGAAAGCGAGGTACCTTGGATTCGAGTCCCTAGTAGCTCTTTATAGGGCTATGTGCCCACATGGTCAACGTATTGACCGGTTTTAGAGGTTCAATAGAACCGGCTAACATATAGTTTATGGTATAACTAATCATCAACGGATGACCGACCATGAAGATCCAAGGGGTTCACTGCAGGGGATCCTGAGGCATTTGCTATAATGTCTCGAAATCGATGAGGAAGATCCCTTGCCTCGGTTCATAGATGGAAGCCTAATTGCCAATACGTGGATTTTTCGGTTTTAGTTGTAAATATACATATGGCAACGTAATATAATGGTACCTATGCTGCCTATGATTAATACATTTAATTTGAAGTTGATTTCTTCACTTATAGTAATAAGAAAAAAATCGCTTATCAAGCATATTTGGCTATTATAAGGGAAAACTCTATCCTTGGCTGCGTTCATTGCATGATGGGACCTGAGTCTTATAATAGCTTCATTTTTCAATTTAGCATTGCACTGTTTGTCTTATGCACTGGTATTCATGGGGGATAAACCTGTTCTGTGCTATAGGTCGTGGTCCCATGATTCACCTAACTTTAAAATAAAAGCTAATAACTGTTTTAGTTCTCATACCAGTCCCATAACTAACTCGGAGTTTATTGTTTCTATGTAAACTCTAGGTGCCCATATTTTCCACACGGGCAGCTAGTAGTTTTGGTTTTCGCTGATACTTCTTTTCACGGGAACTTGGATTCCAGCTGGAGCTATATTCGGAAAGCTTTGTATCCGTATATCTATTTCAGTTGTATTTTCCGCTACGCATTATACTTATGTATATATTTTCTACAGTTTTGTAATTTAAATCTTTAATATTTTTCTGTTGTATATTATTTGAACTCTGATATATATTCTTGAACTCTGATGTAAATTGTTGTAATAAGCAATGAAATATTCTGTTGTTTGTGTTATGATGCGTCGTGTTCTCAAAGCAATCCGGGCTTTCCTGTAAGGGGAATTTCGGGTCGTTTTAGTTTGGTATCAGAGCTTTGGTTTACAGATCTCAAGAACATGGCACATTAGAATTAAACAAAAGAATTCATCATAGATATGATTAGTAACATCCTACAAGAATAGCTCATTAGAGATAGGGTTAGTAATGCCCTAGAATGAGTACGAAGAGTGCTATTTATTAAAAACAATTTAGTTTTGAAAATTATATCTTATTATTCGTATATAAGTATTTTATTTTAAATTGATTTTGGACTATCAGGTATAATGAGATTTCAATATACGTCCGATCCACGTGTATTTGAAGTCCCACATATACCAGGCGGATATAGAATCACACTCTGGTCGCCCAGTGATAATTCTGGTGATGGTGCACCATCATCAGTATTTATGTTCGAGTTTCGAAAGTGGGATGTCTATATATTTCCAATTGACTAGTGTGAGAACCAAAACTTAGTTAGAGTTTATTGTTGTGATTTGGCGCTAAAAATATGATTTTTAAGAATATATATTAAAGTTATATGTTTGAAAAAAAAATTAACCAAATTGATTGCTGGTTGTGATGTTTGATTATTAGTATAACTAATAAAATTATTGGTATGATAATTAATTTAACTAATAAGAGAATGAATGATAAGTAAAGCCAAATCAAATCAAATATTAAAATAAATTGAAAAATGATTGAAACTGCATACATGTGCATATATATGTGTGAACAGGTCATAGCATGGAAGCTAAGAAGGGGAATAAAATTGTATGCCTGACAAATAGGTACGTATTTACTATATTTATTGGGTTTTGATGATTTTATGAGCCTCTTGGGTTTCTCTTTTTCTTTTGGATTGATGAGGGCCCTGTGAGGCAAGTTGTGGTTTTACTGCTAGGGCTGTACAAAGGAGGTTACGGCTAAATTTTTCGAAAATTTAGGGTGTTAGCCAAATTTTTGTGAAATTAGAAAATTCTTAGAAATTGAAAAGTTGAAGAATGAAAGCCAGAATGAAAGTTGAGTTAGTTAGTTAAACAACTTTCAACTCCATTCCTTTTTGGGGACAAAAAGATTTTAAGTGGGGGAGACTGTAACAACCCGGAATTTCTGAAGCAATTTAATTTTTTATTTTAGCTATTTTGATGGACTTTGAATATTTAAAATGATTTATTTTAAATAATAACGAATAAAAATTTATTTAAATCTAAGTTAGAACATATAAATTTATTTTAATTATAAATAGTGTTCGTAATGGCGCGTAGTTTGAAAATCTGATTTTAAATTTCAAATGAATGTACATGATTCAGAATAAATCGGATTTCAGTAAAACCAGAAATGTTATAATCTATTTAACAATATCTTTCTAATGAATGTGAAAATTTACGAATTCATAATATAAATTGAAATTTTTATCCAGTTTAAAATTCAAAATAGTTGCTATGTAATTTATATATATTTTAATAATATATAGTCCTTAAAAATGGCCATTTTGCAAGCGACTTCCGTTTTCGACGAAACCACTTTTGTTGGATCCGGAATGTCAAATTATAGTCAAGTTTCAAATTTCATAATTTTTGGAATTAATATGTTAGCGTGGTAAATTTAAACGTGTTTGGTCAGTCTCAATTTGAATTCAATCGACTGAAAAAAGAACATATTTCAAATAGTCTCCAAATTCGACAAAATTAGTTTTGTTAGGATCGTATCGTCAAAACATAGCTAGATTTATTTTTCTGTAATTTTTGGAATCAGTATGTAACGACCCGTATTCTACGCACCATAGGACCGTAGAATATTTGTTTCATTCACATACGAAGTCGTATGGTCATGTAACTTTGGGAGACGACTACTGGGGTCATTTCCCATGTTCATGATTTTTCCCTATTTTTAAATGACCATTTTACCCCTAGTTAGCACTGTTTTGGCCATAACGTTTGACTGGAAAGGAATTTTGACCTGAAACCACTTCCATTGGCTCTGGATGATGGTTTACAATTCCGTAGAGTAGTCACATTAGCCAAACGGACTCACCGTTTGGGAGATATGGCTGAAACAAGTTTCAGATGGTGGAAAACAGCTTAATTGGGCTTAACCAGGTGATTAGCAGCTAGGCCCAGAGGGGAATTTCGGGTTTAGAGGCATAGGAGGGCTGATTAGGGTTAGGAAATCACTTTCATTTCAGTTTTGAGCCGCCACAACCTTCTTGTGACCTTAGTAATGGCTTCCATCCTCTAAAACCACTCCAAAACACATTTTCAATGAAGATTAAGCCTAAACTACATCAAAACAAGGCCAAATAGCATCAGAGCAAGGTTGGAGCTGCTGCTATACATAGGAATTCGACCCAAACAGAGACTATTTCAGATTGGTGCTTTATTTTGTGGCGAAGGTGAGTGATTTGCATAGTTTTTGCACTAATTACGGTAATTAAGGGTAATTATGAAGATTAACGAATTTATACACTAATAAATTCTGAAAAAATGTTTATAAATTCTTAAATAATATTTTATACCTCTATTATAAATTTGGTTCGATTTGATTAAGTTTTGTTAACCCTATGATTAGATTTACTTAAACATGCTTAAGGGAAAATAAGGGGTTTTGGGCATATTTGATCCATTTTGATATGTAAATTCATTGTTTTGGTGTTTGTGGTTAGTTTGCTCTGTTGTTATGACTGTTTGACATGATTTGTGATTGATTAGTATAGTTAGATTTGTCGAAAACGTAGTCGAATGGCGTAAACAAGTTGCTGGAAAAAGTTGCAGAAAGTTGTGCATGGTTTCGGATCGGATCGGATGTGGGCTCGGATCAGATATGTGAACTGGGCAAGAAACCCGACCCGAACTGGAGTCTGGCACATAAGAGGCTTGGCAAAAAGGAAGGCCATGTTGGTTAAGCTGGGGATCAGACTAACTTAAAGACAAGGGACTCGGATCGGATCGACTTAAGGATGAAAGGCTAAGACTGGAGTAAGGAGAATGGATCGGATCGGCTAAAGGAGTAGGATCGGATCGGCTAGAGGAGGAGGATCGGATCGGAGTAAATGGAGGACGAGAGAGCTGATCGGAGAAGGAGCATGAACTGGAGGGAAGATAACAACCCGACCCGACCCGGAGGAGGACACCCACCCGACCCGAAGGGGGACACCCGACCCGAACCGATGGTTAGAAGGAGAACCTGACCCGACCCAGTATTGACCAATAACCCGAGATGCAAAGGTAGTCCAATATGGGAAGTTAGAGCTCAGGATCCAGTTGGGAACCGATGAGTTCACTTCATGATTGGGATTTGCTGCGGGACGTGTGCCAAGGGGCTATCGATGTCTATAACTTTGGATCACTATGTATGGGAAGTACGTGAATGGATTCAGGGCTGAAATGGCCTAGGTACGACTAAAGGGCTATAAACCAATGAAGTGGGGTCATTTGTAAAGATTTGGTCATGACTCCCTGTGGTAAGCTTGGTAGTAGCAGTAGTTGTACAAGTCGAACTCCGTCACTACTTCGATGGGTCTAGTGATTGACAGTGGTGGACATCGTATGCTTTACGCATTGAGTGAGAGATGTGAGGATGGTTGCGATGGATGATTTATTTGCTATCATTATGACCTGCACACCCCACTCCCGTATCCATTACACTATTTATTATGGCACCTTAGAGTACCGTACGGTATGTGGTACTAACTCTTTGGTTGCAGTTCCAGGTTCAGGTATGGTTTAGTATACCTGTTATTGTTCTGTTTAGATGCTTATCGCTCATACCAGGCTTTATGTCTGACCCAGAGTTTTATGTCTCCTCTTATTACTCTGGGTGCTCACACGAGCAGACTAGAGACAGGTTAGCTGGTGATGCGCGGGTAGATAATCCGGAGACGAGCAGGAGGCTTCCACGTAATATATATAGTATTCTCCCTGAGTTGTTGAAGATCAATGCTTGAGCATTAGTGGTGTATCTTCTACTTTAGCTTTCTTTTATTTAGAGACTGTAAATTTGGAAAGTTGTAATAAGCTGTATTTGGATTTCCGCTGCTCTGATGTTGATGTTGATTTTAGTTATCAGCTTATGCACTGTCTCACCTGTTTTATGTGAAGTATGTTATTATTATTATATTTTATTCCATGCGCTGTGAGACATTCTACAGGTTCTTTGTATGTCCATTTCCTTCTTCCCTTTCCTTCTGACGACCCGTTCCATGCTAACTGGACATGTGTACAGCGCACTTTTGGAGTAAATGTCGGTTGGTGTGGGGCGGGCCGTCACACTTGGTATCAGAGTTCTAGGTTGCGTAGTTAACCTAGGGGAGTTATCAGGGAGAGATAATATATGTATACGAGAGAGTGTATTTGTGATTATTTTGGTTTTTAAAAGCTATATATATACTATTAGTAGTATAAGAATGAAGTCGTACTGCACTAGCACCACTATGGGGTTGTTAATCGTTTCCCTTTTCAGATTGACGATGAGCCGATATACTAGAGGTGCTGGTAGGGGAGCCAATAATGGGAATGTTGCTGACATGAGGACGATGTTTACTAACCTCATGAGAAAGATGCTTAGGGATGTGCAGAGGGCATCTCCCAATGGTGGAAATGGTGGTGGTCCAATAGTGCAGGCGCCGAGAGTCGACTTCGCCAAGCTGAATAAGGATTATACTAGTCTTGATGGGAAGCCGTTCCACGGAACGGAGTCGGCTACGGATATTCAGGATTGGTTGGATAGTTGCGAATGCGTCTTCGAGGATTTGGGTATCGAGGATGCGATGAAGAGAAAGCTAGCGTCCCGTCAGCTGCAAGGGTGGGCAATGAATTGGTGGAATGCTATAAAGGCAGCTACACCTGAAGATCAGATTACTTGAGAGCAGTTTAAAGCTCGCTTTAGCGAGAAGTTCATTCCAGCTGCTCAGAAGTCAGTGTTGTTTAAGAAATTTTTGGAGCTCAAGCAGAATGGCAGAGCTGTCTCGGAGTATATTGCTGAATTCGACACTTTGTCCAAATATGGGTTATCTCTTATTGATATTGCCGAGAAGAAGAATGAGAAATTTATAACTGGTTTGGATCAGTACTTGGGGGAAAGGCTTATCAACCACATCGATGAGACGTTTGAATCGATTGTGGGGAAAGCATTGAGATCAGAAAGTCTCTACCCTAAGCCAAAGACTGAGGTTGCATCCACAGATGAGCCAAAGTCACAAGCAAGTGGTGGAGGCAAGGGTGGTCCCCAGAATAAGAGGAAGCAGAATCAGACTAAGGATGGCCAAAAGAAAAAGAAAAAGCAAGATGTGGAGTGCTTCAGCTGTGGTAAGAAGGACCATTATGCTAGTAATTGTCGAGCCAAGCCAGCGGATAGGAAGTGCTTCAACTATGGCCAAATGGGACATCACGAGGACAAGTGTCCACAGCCCCCTAAAGAAAAGCATATGCTATTAATGCTATTCCTTCTTCGTCGAATGCCCCAACTGCGGCGGAGAAGGGAAAGAATGTCATCATTCAAGGTATGCTTTCTGTTTATGATGTTCCTATAAGAGTTTTGTTTGATACCGGAGCTTCCAGTTCTTTCATATCTAGTGACCTGGTAGATAGGTTAGGATTAGAGCCCGAGATTGTCGATAGACCTTTAGTGGTGACGAACCCGATTGGTGGTTTGACAAGCCTTAGCATGATTTGTCGTAATGTGGTCTTATCGAGTCATGGATGCATGTTTGTTTGTGATTGCTTTGTTTTGGGCTTTACTGGGTTTGGCATTATTTTGGGAGTAAATTGGCTCCAAAGATACGGGGTGGTGGTAGACTGTGAGGGCTTTTTGGTGACAGCTAGAGCGGATGATGGGCGGAGGATAGTGTTTGGTGGTCTACCCAGTGAGGGGGTATTGGCTAGTTTTCTAAACTCCCTCGATATTCCGCATAGTGAGTTGTCAGGTTTGCCCGTGGTTGGCCAGTATCCGGATGTTTTCGAAGAAGTGACCGGGCTTCCACCACATCGAGAGATTGAGTTCCGTATTGATTTGGTAAAAGATGCCAGACCTATAGTGATACCACTTCGTCGTATGGAACCAAGGGAGCAGCGAGAGCTCGAGGTGCAAGTCAGTGATCTTTTGAAGAAGGGATTTATCAGAAGGAGTGTTTCTGAATGGGGAGCACCAGTTGTGTTTGCTACCAAGGAAGATGGTTCCCTTCGTTTGTGTGTAGACTACCGCGAGTTGAATAAAGTGACGAGGAAGAACAAGTATCCTCTACCGCGGATAGATGATTTGTTCGATCAGTTGAGTTGCACGAAGGTATTTTCTCAGTTGGATCTCGCGATAGGTTTTCATCAGCTTAGAGTGGAAGCTGAGAGTATAACTAAAACGGCATTTCGAACGCCGTCTGGATTTTATGAGTGGTTGGTCATGCCATTCGGGTTGACCAATGCCCCAACATATTTTGTGGATCTTATAAATAGGGTATTCAGAGATCAGTTGAATAAGTTTGTCCTTGTGTTTGTTGATGATATTTTGGTCTATTCAAGGACAAAGGAAGAACACAAGGAACATTTAAGAATAGTGATGGAGGTATTGAGAAAGCACCAATTGAAAGCAAAGTTTTCTAAGTGTCACTTCTGGAGGAGGGAAGTGAGGTTCTTGGGCCATGTTGTATCCGAGAATGATATTGCCGTGGACCCGGCAAAGGTGGCTAAGGTACATGATTGGCCTACGCCCAAGAATGCAACAGATGTAAGAAGTTTCTTGGGATTAGCTGGATATTATCGTAAGTTTATCCAAGGTTTCTCCAAGATAGCAGCACCATTGACCCAGTTGACCAAGAAGAATCAAGCTTTTGTATGGGATGAAAAGTGCGAGAATGCATTCAAGAGTCTAAAGGACAAGTTGACATGCGCACCGGTGTTAGTCATTCCTAAGGGGAATGAAGAGATGACAGTATACACGGATGCTTGTGGTACCGGACTAGGTGCTGTATTGATGCAAGGTGGTAGGGTGGTAGCCTATGCAAGTCGGCAATTGAAACCGCACGAGAGAAGATACCCTACCCATGATTTAGAATTGGCAGCGATCGTGTTCGCATTAAAGATGTGGAGACACTATCTCTTGGGAGAAAGATTTGACCTGTTTACAGATCATAGGTCGTTGAAGTATCTCTTCTCTCAGAAAGATCTGAATCCCCGTCAGCAGAGATGGTTAGAGTTCTTAGCTTCCTATGATTTCGACATCGCATATACACCGGGAAAGGGCAATGCGGTGGCTGATGCATTGAGTAGGAGACATGCCAGCTTAGGCGCTATGTTTCTAGAATGGAAGCAACTGGAGTACATCGCTGGGTTTGATTTCAGACCAAAGTGCGAATTGGATCCAGAAATGTTAGCAAGTTTGACGATCAGACCCACTTTGATTGAGCGGATCGGCTCTAGTCAAAGGGACGATCCTAACCTATTGGAAATCATCTCCAAGTTAGAGATGGGTATCGATGAGGAGATGAACAAGTATAGGCTTGATCGAGATGGATGGCTTTGAAAGAATGGAAAGTTAGTTGTACCCAACGTGAATGGATTGAGAAATTAAGTGCTAAGAGAATGTCATCACTCAAAACTGACTATACACCCCGATGTTAACAAGATGTATCGAGACATGAAGCAGACCTACTACTGGGAAGGGATGAAAAGAGACGTTGGGAAGTTTATATCCAAATGCATGAACCGCCAGCTAGTTAAAGCTGAGCAAAAGAAGCCTAATGGTTTGTTACAACCATTAGAAATTCCAGAATGGAAATGGGAACAAGTCTCAATGGATTTCATTGATGGGTTACCAAGGACTAGATCGGGACATGATAGCATTTGGGTAATTGTGGATCGACTGACTAAAAGTGCAAGATTTATACCAGTCAAATCGACCAGAACGACAGCTAAGTTAGCAGAATTGTATATGAAGTGGGTAGTGAGATTTCATGGAGTACCTAAAAGCATTGTGAGTGACCGAGACCCGTTGTTCACTAGTGGGTTTTGGAAGAGCTTACAAGAGGCTCTAGGGTCAGAGTTACATCTCAATACCGCATATCATCCTCAGACCGATGGTCAGACGGAGAGGGTGAATCGTATTTTGGAAGATCTCTTGAGAGCATGTATATTGGATTTTGGTGGATCATGGGATGACCATTTGCATCTAGTAGAGTTTGCATATAATAATAGCTACCAATCCAGTATCGGTATGGCTCCATATGAAGCTTTGTACGGAAGACCGTGCAACTCACCATCATGTTGGATAGAGACTGGCGAGAAGTTTATGCTTGGACCAGATGTGGTGAGGGAAACTTCAGATAAGATTAAGATCATTCAACAACGAATGAAAGCTGCCCAAGATAGGCAGAAGAGTTATGCTGATAAGAGGAGAAGAGACTTAAAATTCTCGGTTGGTGACTTGGTGTTTGTCAAGATTTCTCCGTTGAAGAGCGTGATACGATTTGGCAGGAGAGGCAAGTTAGCACCAAGATTTGTTGGCCCATTCCCTGTTCTTGAACTAGTCGGGAATTTGGCATATAGAGTTGGTTTACCAGAGAAGATGGCAGGAGTTCACAATGTATTTCATGTTTCCCAACTAAGGAAGTTCGTTCACGACCCAGATATGACTATTTCACCTGATCAGTTAGAGGACTTCGAAGTAGAACCCGAGGCGGTTGGGAACCGCAAGTCGGCCCGTATTGTCGAGCACGACATAAAGCAACTTCGAAGGAAGGCAGTGAAGCTAGTCAAGGTTCAGTGGGGCGAGGACGAGAATGATTGCACTTGGGAGACAGAGGAGAATATTAGGAAGACATATCCAGAACTCTTTGCCTGGTAAGATTTTGACTTCGATTTAGTTTTCCGCATGCTAGGATAGGCTTGTTTGCTTGTTTTGCATGTTTGATTGTTGTATGTGGTTGTTAGGCATGCAGGATCCTTTGTATGTTTTGGGTTAAGGAATTTCGGGGACGAAATTTATTCTACGCACCATAGGACCATAGAATATTTATTTCTTTCACATACGAAGTCGTATGGTCATGTAACTTTGGGAGACGACTATTGGGGTCATTTCCCATGTTCATGATTTTTCCCTATTTTTAAATGACCATTTTACCCCTAGTTGGCACTGTTTTGACCATAACTTTTGACTGGAAAGGAATTTTGACTTGAAACCACTTTCATTGGCTCCGGATGATGGTTTACAATTCCGTAGAGTGGTCATATTAGCCAAACGGCTCACCGTTTGGGAGATATGGCTGAAACAAGTTTCAGATGGTGAAAAACAGCTTAATTGGGCTTAACCGGGTGATTAGAAGCTAGGCCCAGAGAGGAATTTCAGGTTTAGAGGCATAGGAGGGATGATTAGGGTTAGGAAATCACTTTCATTTCAGTTTTGAGCCGCCACAAACCTTCTTGAGACTCAGTAATGGCTTCCATCCTGTAAAACCACTCCAAAACACATTTTTAGTGAAGATTAAGCCTAAACTACATCAAAACAAGGCCAAATAGCATCGGAGCAAGGTTGGAGCTGCTGCTATACATAGGAATTCGACCCAAACAGAGAGTATTTCAGATTGGTGCTTTATTTTGTGGCGAAGGTGAGTGATTTGCATAGTTTTTGCACTAATTACGGTAATTAAGGGTAATTAGTGAAGATTAGCGAATTTATACACTAATAAATTTTGGAAAAATGTTTATAAATTCTTAAATAATATTTTATACCTCTATTAGAAATTTTGTTCGATTTGATTAAGTTTTGTTAACCCTATGATTAGATTTACTTAAACATGCTTAAGGGAAAATAAGGGGTTTTGGGCATATTTGATCCATTTTAATATGTAAATTCATTGTTTTGGTGTTTGTGGTTAGTTTGCTCTGTTGTTATGACTGTTTGACATGATTTGTGATTGATTAGTATAGTTAGATTTGTCGAAAACGTCGTCGAATGGCGTAAACAAGTTGCTGGAAAAAGTTGCAGAAAGTTGTGCAGGGCTTCGGATCGGATCGGATGTGGGCTCGGATCGAATATGTGGACTGGGCAAGAAACCGGACTGGAGTCTGGCACATAAGAGGCTTGGCAAAAAGGAAGGCCATGTTGGTTAAGCTAGGGATTGGACTAACTTAAAGACGAGGGACTCGGATCGGATCGACTTAAGGATGAAAGGTTAAGACTGGAGTATGGCGAAGGGATCGGATCGGCTAAAGGAGTAGGATCGGATCGGCTAAAGGAGGAGGATCGGATCGGAGTAAATGGAGGACGAGGGAGCTGATCGGAGAATGAGCATGAACTGGAGGGAAGATAGTAACCCAACCCGACCCGAAGGAGGACACCCACCCGACCCGAATGGGGACACCCGACCCGAACCGATGGCTAGAAGGAGAACCCGACCCGACCCAGTATTGACCAATAACCCGAGATGCAAAGGTAGTCTGTAACACCTCGTAATCCTGTAACACTAAGATTCAAAAATCAGGGTATAATTAATTTTTAAAAGAAGAATTAAGGGAAATGGGTTGCGCCATTGTGTTCGTCTAGAAATTCTACTTGAGATAGAGTCCGAGTTTGCATAAATCGGACTCCGTATGAAGGAGATATGGACGAACGAAGTTAGGCAGAGAAACCGGAAACAGACCAGAATGCACTGGCGCACTTGTGAAGTGCGCCCGTACAAAAATGCACTGGCGCACCTGCCAAGTGCGCCCATACTAATCCAGCACCGAATTCTGGAGTGTTCTGTGCTGACGTGTCTCCTTTTGAGTGGTTGGATGATGTGTATTCGACCTGTGCGATTCTGATGGCTTCTATGATGATCTAAGGGCCCTAAAACACTCTCTACACCTAAAAAAGAATGCCTAGACCTAAGGGTTCCTCCACACAAATTCTCTAAGGCATCTACATACTGCTTCTCTCTACTTTAGCCTCCACCATTAAAATAAATCTAATCCTCCACTAAAACAAGTTAAAGTTCTTCTTCTAATTGGAGATTCAAATCAAGAATAAAGCTTCAAGAAGGGAATCAAAAGCTGATTCAACGGTTTCAAGCAACGTCACACGAATCATAGCAACGCCATATTTCTTTTCTAATCTAAATCTCTGTAAGTCAGTTATTTTTAGATTTGAACGTTTTGTTTTTATTCGTGACATGAAATTAAAGGGATAAAAGACTATGCCTAATCTTTCTACTTGAATCAGTGTTTGTACCTTTGGACCTAATTAAGAACTGTTGTGATTCGATGACCAATAAGACTGTGACTGTGAAACTATGGACTTTAGAACCATATTCCTTGGAATTATGAACATAAGCCTTTGATTTTGGGACATAAAACATTGCCTATGACCATGAACATTTCCTATGACTATGAACGTTGCCTATGACTATGAACATCGCCTATGACTGTGATTCATTGAACTGTGAGGATTATTGCCTATGACTATGGATATAAGATTATTATTTATGCCCATGGCATTGTAGTTACAAAACCATGTTGTTTAACAAACTGACATTATTTTGGATATAGGCCTGACTTTCTATTCAGTTATTCTTGGTCATCCTTGGATCTTGTCTTGGGAATTTACCTATTAAGTTAGGTCTACCCATGTTCATGAACCTAGGATATTTATTCAACCCTTTTTGTGTTCATAGTATTATCAGATCTATATGCATGTGACGTTTTAATCGATTTAATTAGTTAGATCTGAAACAAGTGAATTAGAAATTATCATCTTATGTCAGTCGTTATGTCTATCCTTTCATGTTCGTTTCCTTTTTCATTTACGAATCTAGATTTATTTATAATCTAGGTTGAATCACGATCATACGAACGGTGGGAATACGAATTGGGAAAAACATGAAAATGAACATGAACATAGTTGTAAGTTTGGAAATTGGCATAGTTTGGAAACGAACATGATTTTGATTTATATGATTTAGAACATGTGTTAAGACATGCAAATTGGGTAATTTTGACATGAATTATAGGTTATGAAATTTAAATCTAGTATTGGCTTGTAAACTGAAAACTAGAATAATAAATCTAGTTTGTACATAGATTATAAACTAGAGAAATAAATCTAGTTTTGGGCATAAACGGCGAACTAGAATATTAAATCTAGTTTGGCATAAACTATAAACTAGAATATAAAATCTAGTTTTAGCATGAACTGTAAATGAGGATGTTAGATCTAAATTGCTATGAACTGTAGGTTAGGCAAATCAAGATTTGGGCCTAGAATATAAGTCTATTAGTGACAAATAAATATGATATAGGCCAAATTTGTTTAAAAGGGGAAATGGGCTTTTAAAATAAATTGTTAACAATTTATAAACAAAAGAAAGGTATTTTGATGACATCCCTTTTAATAACACATACACCAGAAAGTTCTAGGGTGACAGAGAGGATAGTGTCTAGGCTTGAGTTTGAAAAATACAAGTTTCCTGCTCTCCCTGGCTATCCCTAACTGATCTGATGGACGGGATGGTTACTTTCAAAACCTGTTTTGAAAATTAATCAAAACCCTTTGAACTAGAAAGCACGAATAGGCCTAACGCGAGGTTAGACTGAGTTGCGATGTAAACCTGCCCGGAACCAACCGGCACATCCAGTAATCTCAACAATATCTGTCTAATGTGAGTGGTCGTGGCTTTAATTTATTTAGTTAAATCTAGAACAAGAATGCTAGGGTTAAGTTAACTAAGACACTTAACCAACTCAACAAGACTGGTAGGTGGGGTTAGGTTCATGCAGTTAAGCTAGAATGCGAGGGTTAAGTCCATAGGAACACTTAACCAACTTAAGCACAGTTAAGCTAGAACGGAGGGCTAAGTCCACAGGGACACTTAACCAAACTCATGGTAACAAGACAAGATTTGTAGAGGTTAAGTAACTAAGAAAACACTTAGCCAAATTAACATGTTAACTAGTCTAGAAAGTGGGGTTAAGTAAAGTTATTACACTTAGCCAAATTAGCATGTTAACTAGACTAGAGGTTGGGGTTAAGTAAGATTTAGTACACTTAGCCAATTTGATATGTTAGCTGGGCTAGACCGTAGGGTTAAGTAAACTTGAACACTTAACCATCAGATTTTGATAAAGGAATAGGGTTAAGTCTAAAACATGAAGGGATAATACTTAACCGTTAATAACAGGTTAGTTAAAACAGACGGGCAAGGTTAAGTTAAAAAAGGAACACTGAACCAATACAGGGTGAATGGGTAAGGATAAGTAATAAGAAATACTTAACCAATATAACTTGGTTTGTGGTAGGGTTAAGTCAACATGAATTACTGATAACACTTAACCAGTTTGATAGGATAAATGAAGAGGGTTAAGTCGGCTTGAATTGACTAACGACACTTAACCAATCCAAATTGACGGGAAAGGGAACTAAGTAGTAAACCTTAGTTAAGAAAACAACGAATCTGGAAACTAAGTGGTGAATCTTAGTTAGTAAAACTAAGTAGTAATTCTTAGTATAACACGGGAAGGAGCGAATGTCCGTCTGAGTAAAAAGAAGGCTCCAACGAATTGGGTTACGAAGCCCGAGGCTTCGAGGGGACGTGAGGTTACTCTTGGTATCCCTCTGTGAGGCTGCAGATGATTATCCTGGGCTCACAGAGGTTAAGTTCTGCGTAGAAGAACCAGGAGTACGCCTTGGCTGCAATACATGGCAACCTAAAGACCAGGATGGACCAACGTGATTCGACGAGAAGACGGTAGCCCTGTGATAGCAACTCGTCGTCTACCATCCATCTTGAGTCAATCGAGATACGTGAAGCGGAAAGGCGGAGAACTCCAAAAGACCATATACTTGCTATCTAGTTATGGTTGCGGATGGCCATAGGATAGTGGGGCACCGGGGGCCGGCGTATAGTTCTCATTTTACAAGGTGTGCCTTTCATTAGTTGAGGGAGGGGTCAAGTGGGACCATAGCCACTGGAATAAAAACAGACCTTAGCATCTGCATCGGTAGATATCTGAAAGCTCCCGACCGAGTTCTGTATTCCTTGATTTGCCCTGTCACAGGACTCGGACCGCACATTACAGGACATGTGCATCTAGACAAGCGATAACGATTCGCGATACATGCGTGGGGAAGTATAGGAACATATACCACTCTAGGTAGTGTGTCCTAGACTTGGGGGCATCGTTCGACAGGTAGCGTAATCCCTAGTTGGACTAGGTGGCATAAACCCTGAACTCGAAAAACGTTCAGCAGATAGCGTAAACTCTAGTTAAATCTAGAAAGCACTTGATAGAAAACCCTAGATTTGATCTAGGTAATAAATAATGAATGTATGCCAGAAGGCAATGGAAAATACAGGGGTTGGGATCACGTTATCGTTACTAGTTGGGACACTAGATAGGTGGTGCAGAGATATAGAAATCAGTATAACAAGGAAATAGCGAAGCGACGAAGTATTAGAGCGAAGCGGCGAAAGTATTAAAGCGTATCCAGTTTATCTTATCTTAGCATATCTTGTGATTACCTTGTTTAATCTTGTTGACCCTATCGTCATGGCGTAATCTTGTATTCAGTTAATTCATGTCGTTTTGTTGTTCCATGTTCATATGCTAGAAGTTACTGAACTTACTCAGGCTTTTTGTCTGACTCTGTCTTCCTTTCGTCTTCTTTTCTTCCGTTCCCCCCCCCCTCAGGTAGTAAAGGAGGGAATAGTTTAGCTCAGGTTAAGTTGGACTGCCACTCTTTCCCAGCTTGAAGTTTTGTCGGAGTTTGCCTGGATTCTCTTTTCAGATGCTATGGCTGGCTCTTGCTAAAATCGGGGAATATAAATGTTGTTTTTATGCTTCTTTATTTTGTAAGGCAGATGATACTCTGATATTGTAAAGAAACCATTGTACAAACTATTTTATCAATAAAGCAAAGTTTTATATTCCGCTGTTTAATTTCTGTCTGTCTTGTAATTTATCTGCATCTTTCACCCTAAATGCTCCATAGAACTTAGTGCATTCCCTTTGTGAGTGACACTAACGGACGTGGGGTGTTACACGTGGTATCAGAGCTGAAGGTTACCGGATCAGATAAAAGATTTGAAAAATTATTTTTCAAAACAGTTTTTAAAGAAGCATTTTCAAAAGAAAAGTTTTGTTTTAAAGGCATATTCCCCAAAGCCATACGCACTCTCTTCTCTTCCTCTGTTTGAATTCTTGTCTCCTTCTTTCTTGAGTCTCTGGGGCTCCTAGCTTTCTGGGAGGTAACCTCATCGAAGGGCAAAGTAGTGCCCAGCTTCCACCCATAGCCGTAGTTGTTTCATCTACGAGCAGTTTTCTTTCGAAGCTTATAGGGTTTTCCGGACGATGGAGGCAGTTTTCGAGAGATTTGTCAACATGACTACACACGGAAAGGGATGAGGAGTTTGGCTAAGAAGCACAACCCTAGGATGAGGAATTCATGGATGCAGATTTAGCTCACAAAGGAGGAAGGAATTATAAAACCTAAGACAAGAGGAAGTATCTTTACTAGGGTATGATAGGGCATATACTTAAGGACATGGGCAAGAACGAGGACGAGATTTTCAGAAGGACAAGTACATGCTTTCGCCACCAAGCGTACCTAGGAGAAAGGTAGTCTGGTTGGAAGAGTCTAGTTTTGTGTTCGTACTATTTCCTTAGGTTCTAGCGCTTCTCATTTGTTCATATCCACTTCTATAGTTGGGTCTCTGCACCATAGTACTTGTATAGTAGAAAGATCCCACTAGAGTCTCAAATCCAATTGGTGGTCCGACCAGTTTATTTTTGGTTAGTAGGATTTGAGAATAGCTATCGAGTTTGCTTATATCATCTCACGTAAATCATCTAAATTCGGGGGAGATATTCCTTGGGTGCTTGTCTGATATTGGTTTAGGCCTTTAGGGCTTGTACTTGAGGAATGTCGAATTCGGTTTGGATGGTTTGCGTGAGAGAAGAATAGTTGTGGCAGGCACTCCAAAGAGCACGTAGTGACCTTTCGACCCTTATAGTTATGGCATGATGGATAAGCTAAGAGGAGAGACCTCAAACCATCTTGGTATTGTACACTTGGTATCATAGTTAACATCTGTTTATTTTGGAAATAGAGATCCAGAACTTCACAATTGTGAAGTTAAATTAGTTAAGATACAGTGGAGTAAAGCTCAAGAAGACTAGATACTAGCATCATACCCTTTTTCTTAAGGGTGCATCCTTGATTCCTTTTTGTAGGAGCTTTACGCATAATTGTTTCTCTCTTTCCAAAATATATCCTCTAGGTCGTATCTTCGATCTTTAGGTAGAAACTCTTTTGGATGTAAACATGTATTTGAAACATGTTATGATTAATGGTTGCGAGTGGTTGATAATGGTTGCTCGTGGATGCATATACATACGTATTAAGCACTAGATCAGCTCGGACGCCTTAGTATGGCATTTACACATATGCATTTGTTTACGGATTTAACTTGATATGTAGCATATGGATGTTGCATATGGATGAATGGCTATGCACGCATGTAGTATTTACATAACTAGGGATGCTTTCATACATGATTGGACGCATGGCACTGATATGACTTGCATTAAGGAGGTCAACTGAATCAGTAGACCGCCTGATTTTGCATTAGATAAAGACATATACACACACTATGCATATAAACATGAAAGCATTAGAAAACTTTTAAGGACAATGGATGCCTGTGATTGAATGGTTGAGTAGATGAGTGATTGGATGGTAGGACACATTCTTCCTAACTTGAAGATTTCGGGGACGAAATCCTTTTAAGTGGGGGAGAATGTAACACCCCGTAATCCTGTAACACTAAGATTCAAAAATCAGGGTATAATTAATTTTTCAAAGAAGAATTAAGGGAAACGGGTTGCGCCATTGCGTTCGTCTCGAAATTCTGCTTGAGATAGAGTCCGAGTTTGCATAAATCGGACTCCGTATGAAGGAGATATGGACGAACGAAGTTAGGCAGAGAAACCAGAAACAGACCAGAATGCATTGGCGCACTTGTGAAGTGCGCCCATACAAAAATGCACTGGCGCACCTGCCAAGTGCGCCCATACTAATCCAGCACTGAATTCTGGAGTGTTCTGTGCTGACGTGTCTCCTTTTGAGTGGTTGGATGATGTGTATTCGACCAGTGCGATTCTGATGGCTTTTATGATGATCTAAGGGCCCTAAAACACTCTCTACACCTATAAAAGAATGCGTAGACCTAAGGGTTCCTCCACACAAATTCTCTAAGGCATCTACATACTGCTTCTCTCTACTCTAGCCTCCACCATTAAAATAAATCTAATCCTCCACTAAAACAAGTTATAGTTCTTCTTCTAATTGGAGATTCAAATCAAGAATAAAGCTTCAAGAAGGGAATCAAAAGCTGACTCAATGGTTTCAAGCAACGTCGCACGAATCATAGCAACGCCATCTTTCTTTTCTAATCTAAATATTTGTAAGTCAGTTATTTTTAGATTTGAACGTTTTGTTTTTATTCGTGACATGAAATTAAAGGGATAAAAGACTATGCCTAATCTTTCTATTTGAATCAGTGTTTGTACCTTTGGACCTAATTAAGAACTGTTGTGATTCGATGACCAATAAGACTGTGACTGTGAAACTATGGACTTTGGAACCATATGCCTTGGAACTATGAACATAAGCCTTTGATTTTGGGACATAAAACATTGCCTATGACCATGAACATTTCCTATGACTATGAACGTTGCCTATGACTATGAACATCGCCTATGACTGTGATTCATTGAACTGTGAGGATTATTGCCTATGACTATGGATATAAGATTATTATTTATGCCCATGGCATTGTAGTTACAAAACCATGTTGTTTAACAAACTGACATTATTTTGGATATAGGCCTGACTTTCTATTCAGTTATTCTTGGTCATCCTTGGATCTTGATCTTGGGAATTTACCTATTAAGTTAGGTCTACCCATGTTCATGAACCTAGGATATTTATTCAACCCTTTTTATGTTCATAGTATTATCAGATCTATATGCATGTGACGTTTTAATCGATTTAATTTGTTAGATCTGAAACAAGTGAATTAGAAACTATCATCTTATGTCAGTCGTTATGTCTATCCTTTCATGTTCGTTCCCTTTTTCATTTACGAATCTAGATTTATTTATAATCTAGATTGAATCACGATCATACGAACGGTGGGAATGAGATTTGGGAAAAACATGAAAATGAACATGAACATAGTTGTAAGTTTGGAAATTGGCATAGTTTGGAAACGAACATGATTTTGATTTATATGATTTAGAACATGTGTTAAGACATGAAAATTGGGTAATTTTGACATGAATTATAGGTTATGAAATTTAGATCTAGTATTGGCTTGTAAACTGAAAACTAGAATAATAAATCTAGTTTGTACATAGATTGTAAACTAGAGAAATAAATCTAGTTTTGGGCATAAACGGCGAACTAGAATATTAAATCTAGTTTGGCATAAACTATAAACTAGAATATAAAATCTAGTTTTAGCATGAACTGTAAATGAGGATGTTAGATCTAAATTGCTATGAACTGTAGGTTAGGCAAATCAAGATTTGGGCCTAGAATATAAGTCTATTAGTGACAAATAAATATGATATAGGCCAAATTTGTTTAAAAGGGGAAATGGGCTTTTAAAATAAATTGTTAACAATTTATAAACAAAAGAAAGGTATTTTGATGACATCCCTTTCAATAACACATACACCAGAAAGTTCTAGGGTGATAGAGAGGATAGTGTCTAGGCTTGAGTTTGGAAAATACAAGTTTCCTGCTCTCCCTGGCTATCCCTAACTGATCCGATGGACGGGATGGTTACTTTCAAAACCTGATTTAAAAATTAATCAAAACCCTTTGAACTAGAAAACACGAATAGGCCTAACCCGAGGTTAGACTGAGTTGCGATGTAAACCTGCCCGGAACCAACCGGCACATCCAGTAATCGCAACAATATCTGTCTAATGTGAGTGGTCGTGGCTTTAATTTATTTAGTTAAAGCTAGAACAAGAATGCTAGGGTTAAGTTAACTAAGACACTTAACCAACTCAACAAGACTGGTAGGTGGGGTTAGGTTCATACAATTAAGCTAGAATGCGAGGGTTAAGTCCATAGGAACACTTAACCAACTTAAGCACAGTTAAGCTAGAACGGAGGGCTAAGTCCACAGGGACACTGAACCAAACTCATGGTAACAAGACAAGATTTGTAGAGGTTAAGTAACTAAGAAAACACTTGGCCAAATTAACATGTTAACTAGTCTAGAAAGTGGGGTTAAGTAAAGTTAATACACTTAGCCAAATTAACATGTTAACTAGACTAGAGGTTGGGGTTAAGTAAGATTTAATACACTTAGCCAATTTGATATGTTAGCTGGGCTAGACCGTAGGGTTAAGTAAACTTGAACACTTAACCATCAGATTTTGATAAAGGAATAGGGTTAAGTCTAAAACATGAAGGGATAATACTTAACCGTTAATAACAGGTTAGTTAAAACAGACGGGCAAGGTTAAGTTAAAAAAGGAACACTGAACCAATACAGGGTGAATGGGTAAGGATAAGTAATAAGAAATACTTAACCAATATAACTTGGTTTGTGGTAGGGTTAAGTCAACATGAATTACTGATAACACTTAACCAGTTTGATAGGATAAATGAAGAGGGTTAAGTCGGCTTGAATTGACTAATGACACTTAACCAATCCAAATTGACGGGAAAGGGAACTAAGTAGTAAACCTTAGTTAAGAAAACAACGATTCTGGAAACTAAGTGGTGAATCTTAGTTAGTAAAACTAAGTAGTAATTCTTAGTATAACACGGGAAGGAGCGAATGTCCGTCTGAGTAAAAAGAAGGCTCCAACGAATTGGGTTACGAAGCCCGAGGCTTCGAGGGGACGTGAGGGTACTCTTGGTATCCCTCTGTGAGGCTGCAGATGATTCTCCTGGGCTCACAG
This sequence comes from Allium sativum, assembly GCA_030737875.1. Classification (NCBI taxonomy): domain Eukaryota; kingdom Viridiplantae; phylum Streptophyta; class Magnoliopsida; order Asparagales; family Amaryllidaceae; genus Allium; species Allium sativum. The sequence goes on along the minus strand of CM060926.1, from coordinate 3,828,821 downwards.
AGGTTAAGGTCTGCGTAGAAGAACCAGGAGTACGCCTTGGTTGCAATACATGGCAACCTAAAGACCAGGATGGACCAACGTGATTCGGCGAGAAGACGGTAGCTCTGTGATAGCAACTCGTCGTCTACCATCCATCTTGAGTCAATCGAGATACGTGAAGCGGAAAGGCGGAGAACTCCAAAAGACCATATACTTGCTATCTAGTTATGGTTGCGGATGGCCATAGGATAGTGGGGCACCGGGGGCCGGCGTATAGTTCTCATTTTACAAGGTGTGCCTTTCATTAGTTGAGGGAGGGGTCAAGTGGGACCATAGCCACTGGAATAAAAACAAACCTTAGCATCTGCATCGACAGATATCTGAAAGCTCCCGACCGAGTTCTATATTCCTTGATTTGCCCTGTCACAGGACTCAGACCGCGCATTACAGGACATGTGCATCTAGACAAGCGATAACGATTCGCGATACATGCATGAGGAAGTATAGGAACATATACCACTCTAGGTAGTGTGTCCTAGACTTGGGGGCATCGTTCGACAGGTAGCGTAATCCCTAGTTGGACTAGGTGGCATAAACCCTAAACTCGAAAAACGTTCAGCAGATAGCGTAAACTCTAGTTAAATCTAGAAAGCACTTGATAGAAAACCCTAGATTTGATCTAGGTAATAAATAATGAATGTATGCTGGAAGGCAATGGAAATACAGGGATTGGGATCACGTTATCGTTACTAGTTGGGACACTATAGGTGGTGCAGAGATATAGAAATCAGTATAACAAGGAAATAGCGAAGCGGCGAAGTATTAGAGCGAAGCGGCGAAAGTATTAAAGCGTATCCAGTTTATCTTATCTTAGCATATCTTGTGATTACCTTGTCTAATCTTGTTGACCCAATCGTCATTGTAACACCCCGAATTTCAGTTAATATTAACATTCACAAATTAAAGAATAACTAATCCCAGGTGTGGGAATGAGGGGAAACGGGTTGCGCCATTGCGTTCGTCTCGAAAAATACGTGAAATAGAGTCCGAGTTTTCGAAAATCGGAGTCCGTATGAAGAAGATATGGACGAACGAAGTTAGGCAGAAAAACCGAAAACAAGCCAGAATGCACTGGCGCACTTGTGAAGTGCGCCAGCACAAAAATACACTGGCGCACTTGGGAAGTGCGCCCGTGTTGAGCCAGAAACCTACACAACTTTCTGGTTTGACCCTGGCTGGCCTGGTGCTCCTGTTTTGGTTCTCTGGTCTGTTCTGCTGACTTGTGACGATTTTTGATGGTTTAGATCTAAACTAGGGTTAATCCTATGGCCTAAACTACATCCTAAATCTATAAATACACCCTAAGACTACCCTAATCCATAATAAAAATAGATACAACGTCATCATGCCGTCAAAATGCAACTAGAAGGAGCCTCCATCAAATTTTAGAAGAAGATAGCTTCTCAAATCAACTTCTAATCAACTCTAGCAACTTAATCTTCTTCATAGGAGTGCTAATCAACAAGTTGTGAGTTTCTATGCCTTTAGCAAGCAATTGCTAAACTAATTATGATAGGATGTAATGAGGTTATGGTTATGAATGTGGATCAATGCAAGTTATGTTATCATATGCTATGTGCTCATGATGTTAGTTATGCAAGTTTTATGCTATATGTCCATGATGTTAGTTATGCAAGTTTTATGCTATGTGTTCATGATGCTAGTTATACAAATCACTATGATAAACATTGATCCATTATGACACCATGTTATGCAAGTTTGGTGTTTGATTATATGCAAGTTCATATATGACATGTTATGCAAGTTTGGTGTTTGATTATATGCAAGTTCATATATGACATGTTACGCAAGTTTGGTGTTTGATTATATGCAAGTAACATGTGCAAGTTTACACCTTTGTATGATATGCATACATAAGCAAGTTTACCCCTTTGTATGTCATGCATATATATATATGCATGTTTACCCCTTTTCATGATATGAGTAACATATGCAAGTTCATCCCTTTTTAGACCTATGACATGTATGCAAGTTTATCCCTTTATGATAGGTCTATGACATGAACATCTATGCAAGTTACCCTCTTTATGACATATGTGATTCATGCAAGTTTGGGTTGATTATTTATGCTAGTTGGATTTGATGCTATGGTCATATATGCAAGTTGACACCTTTAAAACCCATGTTGATGCTAATGTTATGCTAAGTTGAACCCATTGTATTTGTGATGAATCTTCCCTTTTAAGTATGTCATGATGGCGTATTACATGGGGAACGATAGGGTTAATATTCATGTTAACAAAATTGTGGTGAAATTGGTATGATGTTGCATACCATAAGTGGATGGACATAATTGAGTCAATTATGTACATCATTAAATTGGAATTAATTAGGGAAAATTAATTCAAAATATGGGGGTGATTAATTAGGTGTAATTAATCGACTAAGACACGAGGTTGGACCCTTTTGTAGCATAAGACTGCCCGGACCCGACCGGCAAATCCAGCGGCTACAAATGATTGGCCCAATGTGAGAGGTCTTAGGAATAAACTAAATACGTGACAAGTGTAAAGGCACGAGGTTAGACTCTGTTATGGCGTAAGGCTGCCCGGACCCGACCGGCAAATCCAGCTGCCATAAAAGACAGTCTAATGTGAGAGGTCTTTACAATGGTTACGGTCTTAATCAATTAAGAAACACTTAACCAGATAAGCATGTAGTGGGGCATGAGGGGTTAAGTGGGTGCCTTTGGTGGCATGTGGAAATCTAGTGGTTGCCTTGGGTGGCAATCGAAAATACGATTAGAATACTTAACCAAAGTGGAAACATGTAATTAAACATGATTAAAGGGTTAAGAGGGATACACTAGAGGGAGCAAGCTTGGGTGGGTAGCTTGTGGGGGCCCATTTCAACCAGTAACCCATGTGTATCTTTGTGGGCTCGACCCATGTCGAGGACGGGACACGCGTACTGGGCTTGACTATAAGAGGCCAAAACGGGGTAGCGGTGGCAACGCAAGTCCAACGGGTTTCATTTGCGTGTGTGGGCCCGGGCTGGTAGGTAAGACGTTGTTGCATCGTGTAGGTATAAGCCGTGCACCGTTGGTTGTAACGGGTTGCCACTTTGGGGAGTAATACACCCTACTGTGGGGCCAGCACGGGTATCTACGTTAGGGAGCCGATCGCTTGGGGAGTAGTGGGTACACCTAGTGGAGATAGGGGCGGACGACACCTATGTGGTCAGCTAGGGGTACACGAAACTACTAGTTATATTTTTCTAAGTCCATGGGTGGGATCAACCTTTAAGTAGGAATGACTGGTGTGGTGCAGTTTAGTAATTATCCTTGGGTGGGTAGATGCGTCTTTACAGTTATCTTGGTTCTTCCTATGTCTAGTTGGCTGCTTAGTGTAGTCATTTATCCCCAGTCGTTACCGTACCAAGTTTATATCATACCCTAATTACTTTAATGATTGTATTGTTAAAGTTATAGGACTCGCTCAGACTTATGTCTGACCCCGTTGTTTTTATCTTTTCCCCCCCTCAGATCCTCAGGTTGGGCCTAGCACTAGTGGGCTTTGATCATATTACTTTATCTATCTTTTGGAGCTTGGACCGTTGATGTAAAGCTCAGCTTATCTTTTCTATTATGGCTATTAGTATGTAGTGGGATTATGTACTTATGTTTGTATCGAGATGGATATTTTGTACTTGACTCTTGTTGGTTTTTGGTATGTAACCAAACATGTTTACCTTCTGCTGCAATGAAATGATGTTTTAAATTTCAAGTATTACTTATATCTGTCTTGTTGTAATTTGTCTGTTCTATATTCACTTAAAATACTCCACCGAAGTTAAGGCATTCCCTTATGAGTGATCTTAGCGGGTGTGGGGTGTTACACGTGGTATCAGAGCTGAAGGTTAGCAGAACAGATAATTTTTTTAGAAAAACTATTTTTCTGAAAACATTTTCGAAGGAGTATTTTCAAAAACATGTCTTTGAGAGAAAAGTTTTTGAAAGAAAAGCATAATCCCCAATAGCCATATCTTTATCTTTCGAATTCTCCGTTTTGAATCTTTCCTTTTTCGTTTCAGCATGGCTGAAGATCTTTACTTTCCGGAGGGTGTAGCGATACCAATATGGTATAGGAGATTGATGGAGGCTAGGGCCGCCTCTGCGGGTCCAGCAGACGTTCCTCCACCACCAGTTGCACCCGATCTTCCTCCCCCTCCTCCTCCTCGCGCGGATACTTTTGCTAAGACTTGCAAGGAATTTTAGGCTATGGGAGGGAAACCTTTTCAAGGATCAGAAACTTTTGTGGAAGCTAGGGATTGGCTTAAGGAAACGGAAGAGTTGATAGACATCTTTAAGATGGAAGAAGGAAAGAAAGTCAAGTTAGCTGCTTGGTTAATGAAGGGAGAGGCCTCGTTCTGGTGGGAGGTCACTAATGGAGAGCGCCCTGTTGACTCTTGGGCGGATTTCTGACAAAGGTTTGTGGCAAAGTTTCTCTTAAGGGCGGAAGAAAATCTGTATATGGAAAGGTTCTTGACTCTAAAGCAAGGAAACCTATCAGTGAAGGAATATGTCAACAAGTTTAATCAGCTGACAAGGTTTGGCATAGACATGGTGAATACACCGGAGAAGAAGGCTTTGAGGTTCGTTAAAGGCTTGAATGAACCGATGCATGGATTGGTTATGACTCGCATCCCTATGGGGGCCACCTTTGAGAAGCTAGTAGACATGGCACTTATGCATGAGGAAGAGAAGGGTCCCAATGCTAATAAGGCACCCGAGAAGAAAGGAGATCAGAAGAGACCTCAACAGCAACAGCAAACAAGGGTGGGAAAGGCAACAGTGGCAAGGGAAAGAAGAAGTGCTTCAACTGTGGGACACCAGGCCACCTCAGCAAAGATTGTCGGAAGAAGAAGAAGAAGACTGGCTGCTTCCACTATGGCGAAGCAGGGCATCTAGTGAAAGACTACCCTAAGAAGGGGCAGAGGACGGGATCTACCTCAGGAGGACAGGTGCAGGCTCCTATGGCACCAGGTCAGGCAAGGGGGCAAGTTCAGGCTCTCGCGGTTCCACCGATTAAGGAAAGAGGTAGAACTATTTCCGTTGAAAGTCTGGTTTTTCTGTTTGATCATCCTGTCCGTACTTTATTCGACTCTGGCGCATCGCATTCGTTTATCTCAACATCATTAGTTGAGTTACTGCACTTAGACACCAGTCTAGTAGATGATCCCTTGGTTGTTTCAAACCCAATTGGGGGCTCCACTTATTTGTCCATGATATGTTTGGGTTTGAAGATTTCTATACTTAGCGTTGAGTTTAGATGTGATGCTTTTGTTTTGGGCTTCACGGGCTATGGGTTAATTTTGGGCATGGACTGGTTATCCAGTAATGGTGCCATTCTTGATTGTGAAAGGAGAGTTGTTAGGCTCATGACCCGCTTGGGTAACACTCTCGAGATCTCTTGTAATCCCATGGATTTTGTTATGCTAAGTTATCTTGAATCGCTTGACGCTTCGGTCGAGAGTTTGTGATCTGTTAGAGTGGTCCGGGAATACTCGGATGTGTTTGAGGAGGTGAAGGGCTTACCTCCGAAGCGGGAGATAGACTTCCGAATATATCTGGTAGACAATGCTAAACCAGTATCTTTGCCAGTGCGCCACATGGCTCCTCGTGAGAGGAGGGAACTCCATAAGCAAGTAGGGGAGTTGCTTGAGAAGGGGTTCATAAGACGAAGTATATCGGAGTGGGGTGCTCCAGTAGTTTTTGCCATGAAGGCGGATGGGTCCCTCAGACTTTGTGTAGACTATGGAGAACTCAACAAGCTTACAAAGAAGAATAGACACCCATTGCCGAGGATTGATGATCTCTTTGATCAGTTGGTTGGCGCCTCAGTGTTTTCGCAGTTGGACTTAGCCACGGGGTTTCATCAATTGAGAGTGGCTGAGGATAGCATAGACAAGACTGCCTTTAGGACTCCGGATGGTTTCTATGAGTGGCTGGTGATGCCCTTTGGTTTGACGAACGTCCCTGTGTACTTTGTTGATTTGATGAGTGGGGTGTTCAGGGAGTAACTTAATAAGTTTGTGGTGGTCTTTGTGGATGACATCTTGGTCTTTTCTAAGAGTGAAAAGAGCATGTCCTACATCTTAGGGAAGTGTTGGAGACTCTTCGAGCGCATAGCCTTAAGGCTAAATTCTCTAAATGTCACTTTTGGAGGAAGGAAGTGCGGTTCTGAGGGCACGTGGTCTCTAAGGAAGGGATAGCTATGGATCCCGCGAAGGTAGTGTCCATCCAAGATTGGAAGGTTCCGAAGAATGCTACCGAGGTGAGGAGTTTCTTGGGGTTGGCTGGCTACTATAGGAAGTTTATCAAGGACTTCGCGAAGATATCAGCCCCATTAACTCGCTTGACAAAGAAGAATCTAGTCTTCACGTGGGACGTAGATTGTGATGATGCGTTCCAACGGTTAAAGAGAGCTTTAACCACAGCTCCAGTCTTAGTGTTGCCAGATGGGAGTAAGCCATTTGTTGTTTATACCGATGCTTGTGGGACAGGACTAGGCGCAGTCTTAATGCAAGAAGGAAGGGTAATAGCCTATGGGGGAAGGCAGTTGAGAGCGCATGAGAAAAATTACCCTACACATGATCTAGAGTTGGCCGCTATCGTTTTTGCGCTTAAGACTTGGCGCCATTATCTTCTTGGCGAGAGGTTCGAATTGTTCACTGACCACAAATCGTTGAAGTACTTGTTTTCTCAGAAGGATTTGAACTTAAGACAGCAAAGGTGGATGGAGTTCTTAGCATCCTATGATTTTGAGATAGCATATACCCCTGGCAAGGGTAACGTGGTGGCAGACGCCTTAAGCAGAAAAAGGTTGTCCTTGAGTCCATTGTTCGTGGAACGACGAAGCTTGGAATTTATCTCGATGTTTGATTTCAGACCTTCCGTTGACTTTATACCCGGTTTGCTAGCATCCTTAGAGGTCAGACCTACTCTTTTGGGACGGGTTGGTGAGGCACAGCAGGATGACCTACAGTTGGTTGAGCTAGTAGAGAAGCTCATAAGGGGGGAGTCGTCCAGCCATTTGAGTAGGTACACCCTGGACGATAGGGGGTGGTTGCGTAGAGATGGTACTTTGTGTACCGCAAGACGAAGGTTTGAGGAAGGCTATTCTTGATGATGCGCATCGTTCGAAGATGACCATTCATCCCGGTGGGAACAAGATGTACCAAGACATGAAGCGAGTTTTCTTTTGGGCCGGTATGAAGAAAGATGTGGCCGAGTATGTCGCTAGATGCTTGGTGTGCCAACAAGTGAAAGCAGAGCAAAAGAAACCCGGTGGGTTGCTTCACCCATTGGAAGTTCCGCAATGGAAGTGGGATAGCGTCTCGATGGATTTTTTCGATGGGTTACCGAGATCGAGGAAGGGTAATACGGGAATTTGGGTTGTGGTAGACAGACTTACTAAGAGCGCCCATTTCATACCCGTGAAGAGTAAGAGGACTGCTCCATGGCTAGCTTCAGTTTACCTTCGAGAGATAGTTTGGTTGCATGGTGTACCTTCTAGCATAGTGAGTGATCGAGATCCCATCTTCACTAGCGAGTTTTGGAAGAGTTTGCAAGAGGCGGTAGAGACTCAGTTGTGTTTGAGCACCGCATATCATCCTCAGACGGACGGCCAGACTGAGAGGGTGAATCGTATTCTAGAAGACCTTTTAAGGCTATGTATCTTAGATTTTGGAGGTACATGGGAAGAGCATCTTCCATTGGTGGAGTTCGCGTATAATAACAGCTTTCAGTCTAGTATTGGCATGGCTCCTTTCGAGGCTCTTTATGGAAGGCCTTGTCGATCACCTACATGTTGGTGGGAATCTACGGATAAGATCTTGCTTGGGCCCGATATGGTTAGAGAAACTTCGGAAAAGATTGATTTGATTCGAAGAAGGATGAAAGCGGTGCAAGACAGACAGAAATCGTATGCGGATAAGAGGAGGACGGATCTTGAGTTTGATGTTGGGGAATGGTCTTTGTTAAAGTATCTCCATTACGGAATGTTGTTCGCTTTGGGTCCGTTGGAAAATTAGCACCAAGGTTTGTAGGACCGTTTCCTATTAAGGATAGGATTGGACAGATGGCATATAGAGTGGTGTACATGACGTATTCCATGTGTCACATTTGAGGAAGTGCCTACATGAGACCACAGAGGTGGTAGAGCCGAGCTTGCTTAGAGAAGTGGAGGTAGAGCGTGATGCGACGATTCGACGAGCTCCTACTCGCATCCTTGGGTCAGAGACTAGGAAGTTGAGAAACAGAGAGGTTCAACTAGTCAAAGTGCAATGGGGAGATGATGAGAGCAACGCTACTTGGGAGACAGAAGCGAAGATGCGTTCACTGTACCCATTCCTTTTTGAGGGTATGTCTTTAATTTCTCCTTTATCATTTGTTTAGTTCTTATCTTATCTTTAGTATGTCCTCTCATTAGTACCTTTGACCTTTAGATAGGGTGAACCTATGGTTGAAACATGTGTTTGAGACATGTTATGATTGATGGATGCGTGTGGATCCAAGTGTTTTCTAGTGGTTGCTCGTGGATGCATATACACACACTTTAGACACTAGATCGGCTCAGTCACTTCATATTGCATATTGCATATAATTGTGTGTAGGTAGCTATATTAATGGATGTATAATGGTTGTGTTATCATATGGATGATGCATTTTGGTGCATGGTTGTGCACACATGTAGAAATAGTATGTGTAGATAGGGTTCTTTCGCATACATATTGGATGCATGGCACTATCATGATTTGCATTAAGAAGGTCAACTGAATCAGTAGACCGCCTGATTTTGCATTAGAAAGGGAACATATACACACACTTTTTGCATATGTTCATACAGCATTAGAAACTTTAAGGACAATGGATGCCAGTGTTTGATGGTTTAGTAGATGGTTGTTTGGATGGTAGGATACGTTCTTCTGGACTTAGAGATTTCGGGGACGAAATCCTTTAAGTAGGGGAGAATGTAACACCCCGAATTTCAGTTAATATTAACATTCACAAATTAAAGAATAACTAATCCCAGATGTGGGAATTAGGGGAAACGGGTTGCGCCATTGCGTTCGTCTCGGAAAAATACGCGAAATAGAGTCCGAGTTTTCGAAAATCGGAGTCCGTATGAAGAAGATATGGACGAACGAAGTTAGTCAGAAAAACCGAAAACAAGCCAGAATGCACTGGCGCACTTGTGAAGTGCGCCAGCACAAAAATACATTGGCGCACTTGGGAAGTGCGCCTGTGTCGAGCCAGAAACCTGCACAGCTTTCTGGTTTGACCGTGGCTGGCCTGGTGCACCTGTTTCGGTTCTCTGGTCTGTTCTGCTGACCTGTGACGATTTTTGATGGTTTAGATCTAAACTAGGGTTAATCCTATGGCCTAAACTACATCCTAAATCTATAAATACACCCTAAGACTACCCTAATCCATACTAAAAATAGATAAAACGTCATCATGCCGTCAAAATGCAACTAGAAGGAGCCTCCATCAAATTTTAGAAGAAGGTAGCTTCTCAAATCAACTTCTAATCAACTCTAGCAACTTAATCTTCTTCATAGGAGTGCTAATCAACAAGTTGTGAGTTTCTATGCCTTTAGCAAGCAATTGCTAAACTAATTATGATAGGATGTAATGAGGTTATGGTTATGAATGTGGATCAATGCAAGTTATGTTATCATATGTTATGTGCTCATGATGTTAGTTATGCAAGTTTTATGCTATATGTCCATGATGTTAGTTATGCAAGTTTTATGCTATGTGTTCATGATGCTAGTTATGCAAATCACTATGATAAACATTGATCCATTATGACACCATGTTATGCAAGTTTGGTGTTTGATTATATGCAAGTTCATATATGACATGTTATGCAAGTTTAGTGTTTGATTATATGCAAGTTCATATATGACATGTTATGCAAGTTTGGTGTTTGATTATATGCAAGTAACATGTGCAAGTTTACACCTTTGTATGATATGCATACATATGCAAGTTTACCCCTTTGTATGTCATGCATATATATATATATATATATATATATATATATATATATATATATATATATATATATATGCATGTTTACCCCTTTTCATGATATGAGTAACATATGCAAGTTCATCCCTTTTTAGACCTATGGCATGTATGCAAGTTTATCCCTATATGATAGGTCTATGGCATGAACATCTATGCAAGTTACCCTCTTTATGACATATGTGATTCATGCAAGTTTGGGTTGATTATTTATGCTAGTTGGGTTTGATGCTATGGTCATATATGCAAGTTGACACCTTTAAAACCCATGTTGATGCTAATGTTATGCTAAGTTGAACCCATTGTATTTGTGAAGAATCTTCCCTTTTAAGTATGTCATGATAGCGTATTACGTGGGGAACGATGGGGTTAATATTCATGTTAACAAAATTGTGGTGAAATTGGTATGATGTTGCATACCATAAGTGGATGGACATAATTGAGTCAATTATGTACATCATTAAATTGGAATTAATTAGGGGAAATTAATTCAAAATATGGGGTGATTAATTAGGTGTAATTAATCGACTAAGACATGAGGTTGGACCCTTTTGTAGCATAAGACTGCCCGGACCCGACCGGCAAATCCAGCGGCTACAAATGATTGGCCCAATGTGAGAGGTCTTAGGCATAAACTAAATACGTGACAAGTGTAAAGGCATGAGGTTAGACTCTGTTATGGCGTAAGGCTGCCCGGACCCGACCGGCAAATCAAACTGCCATAAAAGACAGTCTAATGTGAGAGGTCTTTACAATGGTTACGGTCTTAATCAATTAAGAAACACTTAACCAGATAAGCATGTAGTGGGGCATGAGGGGTTAAGTGGGTGCCTTGGGTGGCATGTGGAAATCTAGTGGTTGCCTTGGGTGGCAATAGAAAATATGATTAGAATACTTAACCAAAGTGGAAACATGTAATTAAACAAGATTAAAGGGTTAAGTAGGATACACTAGAGGGAGCAAGCTTGGGTGGGTAGCTTGTGGGGGCCCATTTCAACCAGTAACCCATGTGTATCTTTGTGGGCTCGACCCATGTCGAGGACGGGACACGCGTACTGGGCTTGACTATAAGAGGCCAAAACGGGGTAGCGGTGGCAACGCAAGTCCAACGGGTTTCATATGCGTGTGTGGGCCCGGGCTGGTAGGTAAGACGTTGTTGCATCGTGTAGGTATAAGCCGTGCACCGTTGGTTGTATCGGGTTGCCACTTTGGGGAGTGATACACCCCACTGTGGGGCCAGCACGGGTATCTACGTTAGGGAGCCGATCGCTTGGGGAGTAGTGGGTACACCTAGTGGAGATAGGGGCAGACGGCACCTATATGGTCAGCTAGGGGTACACGAAACTACTAGTTATATTTTCTAAGTCCATGGGTGGGATCAACCTTTAAGTAGGAATGACTGGTGTTGTGCAGTTTAGTAATTATCCTTGGGTGGGTAGATGCGTCTTTACAGTTATCTTGGTTCTTCCTATGTCTAGTTGGCTGCTTAGTGTAGTCATTTATTCCCAGTCGTTACCGTACCAAGTTTATATCATACCCTAATTACTTTAATGATTGTATTGTTAAAGTTATAGGACTCGCTCAGACTTATATCTGACCCCGTTGTTTTTATCTTTTTCCCCCCTCAGGTCCTCAGGTTGGGCCTAGCACTAGTGGGCTTTGATCAGATTACGTTATCTATCTTTTGGAGCTTGGACCGTTGATGTAAAGCTCAGCTTATCTTTTCTATTATGACTATTAGTATGTAGTGGGATTATGTACTTATGTTTTTATCGAGATGGATATTTTGTACCTGACTCTTGTTGGTTTTTGGTATGTAACCAAACATGTTTACCTTCTGCTGCAATGAAATGATGTTTTAAATTTCAAGTATTACTTATATCTGTCTTGTTGTAATTTTCCTGTTCTATATTCACTTAAAATACTCCACCGAAGTTAAGGCATTCCCTTATGAGTGATCTTAGCGGGTGTGGGGTGTTACAATCCTGGCGTAATCTTGTATTCAGTTAATTCATGTCGTTTTGTTGTTCCATGTTCATATGCTAGGAGTTACTGAACTTACTCAGGCTTTATGTCTGACTCTGTCTTCCTTTCGTCTTCTTTTCTTCCGTTCCCCCCCCCCCTCAGGTAGTAAAGGAGGGAATAGTTTAGCTCAGGTTAAGTTGGACTGCCACTCTTTCCCAGCTTGAAGTTTTGTCGAAGTTTGCCTGGATTCTCTTTTCAGATGCTATGGCTGGCTCTTGCTAAAATCGGGGAATATAAATGTTGTTTTTATGCTTCTTTATTTTGTAAGGCAGATGATACGCTGATATTGTAAAGAAACCATTGTACAAACTATTTTATCAATAAAGCAAAGTTTTATATTCCGCTGTTTAATTTCTGTTTGTCTTGTAATTTATCTGCATCTTTTACCCTAAATGCTCCACAGAACTTAGTGCATTCCCTTTGTGAGTGACACTAACGGACGTGGGGTGTTACATAGTCCAATATGGGAAGTTAGAGCTCAGGATCCAGTTGGGAACCGATGAGTTCACTTCATGATTAGGCTTTGCTGCGGGACGTGTGCCAAGGGGCTATCGATGTCTATAACTTTGGATCACTATGTATGGGAAGTACGTGAATGGATTCAGGGCTGAAATGGCCTAGGTACGACTAAAGGGCTATAAACCAATGAAGTGGGGTCATTTGTAAAGATTTGGTCATAACTCCCTGTGGTAAGCTTGGTAGTAGCAGTAGTTGTACAAGTCGAACTCCGTCACTACTTCGATGGGTCTAGTGATTGACAGTGGTGGACATCGTATGCTTTACGCATTGAGTGAGAGATGTGAGGATGGTTGCGATGGATGATTTATTTGCTATCATTATGACCTGCACACCCCACCCCCGTATCCATTACACTATTTATTATGGCACCTTAGAGTACCGTACGGTATGTGGTACTAACTCTTTGGTTGCAGGTCCAGGTTCAGGTATGGTTTAGTATACCTGTTATTGTTCTGTTTAGATGCTTATCGCTCATACCAGGCTTTATGTCTGACCCAGAGTTTTATGTCTCCTCTTATTACTCTGGGTGCTCACACGAGCAGACTAGAGACAGGTTAGCTGGTGATGCGCGGGTAGATGATCCGGAGACGAGCAGGAGGCTTCCACGTAATATATATATAGTATTCTCCCTGAGTTGTTGAAGATCACTGCTTGGGAATTAGTGGTGTATCTTCTACTTTAGCTTTCTTTTGTTTAGAGACAGTAAATTTGGAAAGTTGTAATAAGCTGTATTTGGATTTCCTCTGCTCTGATGTTGATGTTGATTTTAGTTATCAACTTATGCGTTGTCTCACCTGTTTTATGTCAAGTATGTTATTATTATTATTATATTTTATTCCATGCACTGTGAGACATTCTACAGGTTCTTTGTATGTTCATTTCCTTCTTCCCTTTCCTTCTGACGACCCGTTCCATGCTAACTGGACATGTGTACAACGCACTTTTGGAGTAAATGTTTAATCACCCTCGATTCATAGCAAATTAGCCCTTGATTTCTAAACGCAAACGATGGGGATTTGTGAGCTTTTCGGATTGAGACTAGAATGATGAATTTTCATTGCGTATATAGCTTGAATTTCGAGCTCCAACCGCTGGACTTAGCACGCCTTTTTAGGCATATAGGAGGGACCAAGTTCATCATGGTTGGGTGAGGAAGAAGGCGATGCTGGCGGCTCCGATGTGGTGCATCTCGATGGGGTTCCGATCCAGTCTTGTGGCTGCGCAATTCGATGAAGGGGTTGGAGTTAAGTTCGATGTCGGCTGAAGGAAGACGATGGAAAGGGTTTAACTAAAGAGGGTAATTTTTTTTTAAAACGTTGTTAAATGTGAATTAATTTAATTAATTACTACTTTAATTATGCAATGTTTAAATATTCGTATCTTTTACATACGGACACAGAACGAGTCGATTCGAATTGTGTAGGACTCGCATCGTCGACCATTCTGTAATGAAACTGACTGGGGCAAAAATGGAGCATATCAGAGTTTTTAACAATTTCAAATCTAAATAGAACTGAAATTCAGAAATGAAATAAAAGACTGGCGGAGTGGAACGCAAAGTGAGAACTCTTTCTCACTCAACTATTTTTGTTATGTAATTATATCATAGGTTGCAGACAGGGCTTAGTAGCTCCAAACACTATTTTTTTTATTAAACCATGGTTGATTGGTGTGATATGATTGTGTTGTGGTAAAACTATTGGATTGAAATTGACGATATATTATATATACATTGTATAAAACATATATATGTTATATTATAAAATAGTCATGATATGGAAATATTATTTGTTCGATAAAAATATAATTTTTATCGTACATATGTTGTATAATTAAATAGTTATGATATGGAAATATTATTTATTCGATAAAAATATATTTTTTTATCATATATATGTTATATATTAAATACTCATGATATGGAAATATTATTTGTTCGATAAAAATATAATTTTTATCATATATATGTTATATATAAAATAACTATGATATAAAAATATTATTAGTAAGATAAAAATATAATTTTTATCGTATATATTCCGTATATAAATTTGTCATTCTATGGAATAGTTAATTATTGGGTGAAAGTATTATTTTTAACAAATATATGTGATATATAAAATTATCATGAAATAAAATTGGAATAAATATTCATTTACAAATCGGACGGCTTGTTTATGTACACCTATTTAACTGATATTGATTGGGACGATAATTTTTACACATCGCCCAACTGCGCAAATAATAATCCGTATTTGTTGTTTAAAAACCCCACATAGGTAATGGGATGATATTTGACATGCACTAATCCCAATATTTATGTGTACGTCAATCGATGAGTTGACAGACTGTGATGAGCGTTATTTATTTATTTTAACGCTTATACAGTTGTAAATTGCACTCTGAATGATGTTTGAATGGTTAATGATTATTTATCATTATTGTTGAATACATGTGATGTATGAAATCCATATAATTGAAATTATATGGTAATTGATTGAGTCGCATTCCGATTCAGAAATAAAGAATATTTTAAAATAATGAATATTTTAAAATAATGAATATTTTAGTATAACGAATATTTTAAAATAACGAATATTTTAAAATAATATTCAGTGAATAATCAAAATATGATTTTGATGTCCGATTTTGGATGGACACGAAAATATATAAAAATATGAAGTTGGGTTAAGTATACAAATATTATTTTTAACTCGAATGGGTTTACCGATCAATTTTATTCATTTTAAGATAATATCGAATAGAATTGATTTCAAAATCTGATATTTTGAAAATATTATCATTTTAATATTATAATGATATAGAATATTCAATTTTGATTAGAAATTGAAAATGAGGCCGAAATCATTTTAAAATGAATTTATAAACGAATTATAAAATACGTTTTAAATGGAAATAGATAATATATATACATATATATATATATATATATATATATATTTATATAATGGCCTGAACACGCCGTGCAGCGACCGTTCGCGAATTTTGACCAATAACTAAAAATGGATGTTATTTGAGATCCGATCATCGGATTCTCCTAAAACCAGAACTGTTGGGTTCGTATCGAAAAGAGCTTTCCAACGAATATAAGAGATTTGAAATCTAACGGTCAGATTTTAAATTATGTCCAAATCAATTTCATAAAAGGTCGCTATGAATGAAGTTCGGTGGTAGTTATTGGAAACCGACTGTAAAGGCCTTGATAAAATTATTAAAAATATGGAAAAGTAGTGTATCATAATAAATGATTTGGACATATTTTGGATGAAAAGTTCCAAGTTTGAAAAGATAAAATATATTTTTATCGAAATGAACTAGTTTTTAACTAGTATAAGAATCTAATTATTTTTGGAAATAATAAATTGGATTGAAAAATGGGTTTTTAAATAATCGAAGTTTTCCAATTCATAATTTGGAATGGATTTTGAACGGAAATAATATTCGGAATATTTCGATATTGGATTCCATAATTATACGGATATTGTGGAGGAATTTGGAAGATATATATCGTTATTCCCAACATGATATTTGTTGGTTTCAGAATTTGACATTGAATATAATTTGATATAATTTCTATTCAGAGCCTTGTATTTAACAGTGAATTGGATTTTGGGTTTGTCGTGAATGGTGATATTATTGTAAGAACCCGTAACTTCCCCGTGAAGGAAAGAGCGGATACTTCGAGAACAAGCCACAACAAAATGCAGACGGGAGAACATTTCATTGTCTATTACAACAATTCACCAGAATACAAGAATATACAGAGTATAAACAAATAATATACATCAGAAAAATATCAGATATTATAATACATTACATAGCAGTGGAAAATAATACAATACACAACTAGAAGAGATTTACAGATACAAAGCTTTCTAGATATCATTCCAGCTGTAAACCAGGATCCTGTGAATATAAATCTGCAAAACCAAAACTACTAGCTGCCCGTGTCGAAAATAAGGGCACCCATAGTTTAAGTTAAAACAATAAACTCTAGGTCAGTCATGTGACTGGTGTGAGAACTAAAACAGTTATTATTCTTTATTTTAAAGTTCGGTAAATCAAGGGACCACGCCGTATAACAGGGAACGGGTTTCCTCCCAAGAATACCAGTGCATAAAACAAACAACGCAATGTTAAATAAAGAAAAATGAAGCTATTATAAGACCCAGGTCCTATCACACAATGCAACGCAAGCCGGGGGATAGGGTTTTCCCTTATAATAGCCAAACATGCTTAGTACGTTTAATTTCATGTTTTTATTTTTAATCAGACTCCAACTGTAAATTAGTAAGAGAACGATTCCCTAAGTATTAACCCCGAAGGCCGAAACCAACATCAGACTAATACCCAGGAAACCACCCATCTTAGCTCGTTTTCAATTAGTTTCTGATTTTATATACAATCATAAATATCAATCATAGACGACATGGGTACCATATATCATGTCGCCATATATAGGTATACAATCAAAACCGCCAAATGTCGTATTGGAAGTTGGGTTATCATTTATGGTATGAACCGAGGCAAAAGATAGTCCTCTACCGATTAGAGACGTTCTAGTCCGTGTCTCAGGAAAGTACTCAGTCAAGCCTTTGGATCGTTAGGGCTGGTCCACACGGAGTGGATTAAAATGCCTGAACATGCGTTTTCCCACCCTATGGGGCGTAATTAAGCCAACGAATGACTCCATCGGCTTCACATAGTCACCGATAAATCTGAGGCGCCTCGCAAACCAACAACCACATAAGTCAAACTCGTCAGGGCATGTAAAACCACTGACGCCACTTCTAACTAGAAGGAAACGCATGCCCTCCCTGAGGTCCTTCTCCTATTTTCGGTTCATACTAGGTGTGAAACTCGCGAATTAAACGTTACACAAAGCTATGCCACAAAGGCCGTGCTTTGATCATCAACCACAAGACTTTGCTTTTCAACAGAAGCCTTGATCATTTGCCACTTAGGCATGCCACACAGGCAATTCACTCCATGCAATGGATATCCATCAATATATAACCCCTGAGCTCGTATGTCTCAGAGAAGAGCGTTAAGCAAGAGAATAAATTCTCCGCCGCCAAACAGATGTATATTTAATAGAAATCAATCACACAGACTGAAATCCAATGTCAAACACACAGTCCTTTTACAAGTTCGTTCTGGGTCTGAACGAAACCGGAGGCACCTTGTACCCCGCATATCCATCGATGTCCAAGTACGTCTGGACGATCACCAACTGTTTCCATCTTCTTGCGTGTACAGCCCCATCAAGATCATCAGTAATTATCCAAACGACCTGAAGACCTCCAGTCTTCAACCACCGTCTTCATCTTCGACTTATCGTTGAATCAGTTATTCAGAATGGGATAAACTCGTTCTTTCCGAATAACTTGCGTATATAATAAATAAGTGTTACACAAACACAACATACGCCTCATTCCAATTAATCAGTCACTAACCGTAAATTAACAAGAGAATAATTCCCCAAATATTAACCCCGAAGGCCGAAACCAACATCAGATCAATACCCAGGAAACCGTTCTGCTTAGCTAACCTACAGTTAGTTTCTAAATTTCACATTCTCAGGGAAAGGTTCCCATTAATTTTGTCAAAGATAAATTCCTTTAAATTTATTCTTTAATATTCTTTTGAATATCAATTCAAACTAGTCGGGATTAACGAACCTTACCGAAGTAATCATTTGTTTTAATTTCCCAACCCCAACCTATTCATCCCATGAAGTAAAACTGGTAATACTTCATATCTAACACCACAGTGTTATCGGTAAATTTAATTACCATTTCACGTTCAATTCTAATTAAAGATTTAACTATCGTCTGGAGCAAAACTGGTGATACTCCATTCTCGATCTTCTCAATCTAATTAAAGATTCATTAAAACTCCACTTAGTTTTAATCTTTGACTGGGTTATAGAATTAGTGTCATTTAAAACACGGTTCACGATAAACCCCAAAATCACATCACATTTCAATCAGTCCCTAACCGTAAATTTGCAAGTGAGCAATTCCCTAAGTATTACCCCCGAAGGCCGAAACCAACATCAGATCAATACCCCAGGAACCATTCAACTTAACTAATCTCCAGTTAGTTTCTGATTTTCTTTACTCCTTTGGGTCTAAGAATAGTATTATTGAAGATACCATTCCCTACAACCCAAAATCACATTTCATTAATTATCGGGTTAAAGAACAAGTGTTATTTAAAACACTGTTCACGATAAACCCAAAAATCAATACCAATTCAATTCCAATTAAATATTATTTAATTGGTACACTTCATTAAATCTAAATAAAAAGATTTAATCTTTTTCTCAACTGGGTTCAAGAACAGTGTTAATGAAGACACCATTCACAACAAACCCAAATCACATTTGATATTAAATACAAGGCTCTGAATAGAAAATATATCGGCTTATATTCAATATCAAATTTTCGACCAACAAATATCGTATTGGAAATAATGATATACATATATATATATATATCTTTCAAATTTCCATAACAACATCTGTATAATCAAGAAATCCAACATCGAACTATTCCGAAGACAATTTCGATTCAAATCCCTTCCAATTCAATTATTGGAAATTCTGGTTATATTTCAAAACCATTTCAAATTCATTTTATTTATTTCAAAAATAAATGAATTATAATTTTAGTTCAAAACTAGTTCATTTCGATAAAAATCTATTTTTATCTTTTTAAATATGGAGCTTTTCATCCCAATTCTTCCCAAATCATTTCTTATGATTTTACACAAATTATTATTATTTTTAATAATTTTATCAAGGCCCGCATAGTCGATTTCCATCAACGGCCATCGAACTGCACTTACAGCGACCTTTTCCAAATTTGATTTGGACATAAGTCCAAATCCAACTGTTAGATTTATAATTTCTAATATTCATTAGAAAGCTCTTTTCGATACGAACCCAACGGTTCCGGTTTTAGGAGAATCCGACGGTCGGATCTCCCGCAATATCCATTTGAAGTCAATGGTCGAAATTCACGAACTACCGCAGCGCGACGCGTTCTATTCAGGCCATTATATTATATATAATATATACTTCGTCGATTTCCTTTTAAAACGTATTATATAAATCATTTTAAATTCGTTTTCAAAACGATTTCAACTTCATTTCAAATTCAAATCAAAATTGAATTTTTCCTTAAAAATTCGTTTTAAATTCATTTCAAATTGATTTCAATTCAAATCGATTTTTAATTCAATTTCAGTTCATTTTCAATTCAATTTGAATTCATTTCTATTCAATTTCAACTCGAATTCATTTCTATTCAATTTCAATTCGAATTCATTTCTATTCAAAATATCAGATTTTGAAATCACTTTTTATATTCATTATAAAATGAATAAAATCGATATAAATATCGTTCACGTCAAAATGGCGTCAATCTAATCAACACGGCTTCATATATTTCTATTTTCAAATATTCTTTTCCAAACATTTCTATTTTCAAATATTTCTATTTCAAATATTTCTATTCAAATATTTCTTTTTCAAATATTTCTATTCAAATATTTCTTTTCAAATATTTCTTTTTCAAATATTTCTATTCAAATATTTCTTTATCAAATATTTCTATTCAAAACTGGAATGAGGCCCAATCAATTACCATATAATGTTAATTATATGGATTTTCTACAACACATGTATACAATAACAACGATGAATAATCAACCATCATCCAAAGTGCATTCTACACTGTATAAGCATCAAATATGAATATTCAATGCTTATAACAGTCTGTCAATCAATCGATCGACATACAGCTAATTATTGGGACTAGTGTATGTCATATATCATCGCAATACCCGTGTGGGATTTTCAAACAATCAAACACAGATTTTATTTGTGCAGTTGGGCGATGTGTAAAATTTATCGTCCCAATCAATATCAATCAAATCGGTGTATATAAACAAATCTCCGATTTGTTTATAAATATTTATTTTATATATACGTTAAAAATTCTATTTTTAACTATAAAATATTTCTAACTATATAATATTTTATTTCATTTCACATCACAGCACACAATCAACTACACATCAAAATCCAACAAACAAGCATACAAGCCGTCCATGGTCTGTGGACGACGGGTGTCGGGTGCTACTAAACGCCGTCTGCATCCTAGTATATATTTATATAACTAGAAAATAAAATTAAAACTGAGAAGTTCTCACCAAAGCTATCCTAACTCCACGACACTTCATAGGTAGGTGATATACACGTAAATGTGTATATTTTATCCGCATATTTATCTTATTTTATCTTTTAAATAATTAATATTGTGTATTTATAGCTGTGTTTTCAGATTGTTGACAAGAATCACGGTTTAGAGCATTTGATGAATAAAGCATGAAGAATTTGCTGAAAAAGAGTGAAGTTAAAATTACTAAAGCTTGAAGAGTTTAAAGCTTGAAGAACGGTTGCAAATAGAGTTCAGTTGGGTAGATTTGGCTCACTAAAGACTCATATTGTGTTCACATTGGCTCAATTGCAGACCATTTCACTCATGTAGCGTTCACATTAGCTCATTTGCAAGGCTTCTCATTCATGCACTGCACGCGTTCACACTGGCTCACTTACAAGGCCTCTTACTATACAACCCCGTTCACACTAGCTTATGTGTTATTTGGGCTAATTCTTTAGTCCCACATTGTGGAATTTTCCAAGTAGTCTTTGTCATATCAGCTATAAATACCTTGTATCTCATTCATGTAAAGACACATTGGGTTTTATTCTGTAATTCTCTTCTTGGAATAAAATCATTCTTCCTCTGTTCTATTTAGTTTTAGTTTTATTTATGTTCATGTTATTTAATTTATGTTTTTCTTCTTCTTTAGCTATGTCTAGCTAATCCCCTTTGATTAGGGGGTGATGACGCTAATAGATATGATTCAACATGAATCACATAGCCAAAAGATGAGGACTTTATATATGTAGATCTGGAGCTGAATCAAGGGTTAGATCTGAACCTTCATATTCTGTGTCATTTAAGAGCTATGCTCCTTCACAGGGTATATTCGTGTTCGATCTAACAATTATCAGATTTAGATCTAGTTTTAGGTTTTTAGAAATTAATTTGTGAATCTGTCCTGATAGTCTATGGTTGTTTAAGAGCTCAACTCCTGCATAGGCTATGCTTTTCGTTATTTACTTATTTGTTTCTAAGAATCTATTTATCGTTGATTCGTGTTTGTGACAGAAACATGAATTAGATCTATATTTATTTGTTGGCTATTGATGAGTGTGAATCTAATCTATGTCATTATCCCCTAATTGCTTTCTCTTATTATATAAATCTCTCTTTTTATTTAATTGCTGTCATTTTCTGTGTTTTCAATCAATCAAAATCCTGGAATAACTTGATTGGATTTATTAATTAAAATATTTTTGGTCCCAGAGTTCGACACCCTCTACAACAATCCTTGTTGTTTAGGAAAGCCGAACGGATTTTACAGTTGTTTACAATTGTATACTTTGTCCGCAAACAGTAGGAAATCTTCATCGCGCTCGCTTTTAGTTATTTTCATCGTCCGCATTCACTACATATACAAAAATCACATTTTTATTATGCTATGGTATAAATTAAAGTCATACCTTTACATAACTAAAAATCTAGTCTTTTCTTGTTTAAAAATATAATCTTTTCTATTTCAAAAAGATGATCTTTTCTATAACAAAAATTTGTTCTTTTCTATTATAAAAATCGTATTTTTACTTTGCTAAAATATATATAAAAATCATATTTTTACTTCTACTTCATTTATATATATATATATATATATGATATTTTTTTTTTTAAAAATTGTTATATAAAAATCCTATTCTTTTCAAAACATAAAAACCAAATCTTTATTACTTCAAAATCTAATCCTGAACAAATAAAAATCATAGCTTTATTATGTTTAAATCATACACTTTCTCATGTAAAAAAAAACAAGACTTTATTATATATATTGTTATACAACTAAAAATATATTATTTTATATGATAAAAATCATGTTTTTACCTATCCAAAATATCATTCAAAGCAGGAGGAAAAAACCCGAGAAGCTCACCGATTTTTGCTCCTCGTTTTCGATAGCCCCATCGCAAATCTAAGCATCCCCAAGCCTCTACACCTCGAGCATCGAAGAAATTATCAATTCGGAGGAAGGGGGTGTGGTGTGTTGCGATTAAGGAGGAGGGGAAGCTCAAGCGCGACGGAATAGGGCTGGGGGAGGTGTTGCGCATCAGGGAGGGTGGCATAGTGGTTGTCGGTCTCAGGGGGTAGGCTGGGGCGCAATTGGCTGAGGGGGGGTTTCACGGTGGGTTCGTGAAGAGGGCAAGAGGAAGGAGGATAGAGGGGGAGGTTCAGCGAGGAAAGGAGAAGGGACGAAGCAGGCGTGCGGCACCGGAGGGAGGTGGCGGCGGCTCTGGTATGGAGGGCGACGCGATTTTTAGGTCTTAGGATTTCTATTTTTTTTCTTTGTTTGACTGGTCTGAAGAGAAAAAGGAGGGCCAAGGTTTATATATTAATTATTCAATTATTTTATTATCCTCTTAAAGTTGACTTTTCTTTCGAATCTCAAATCGAGCCCAACGACTGTCGTCCGTAGCTAAATACCCCCATTCCGAACACAATAGGATATGTATCGTAGGCTGATTCGACCAGCTTCCGTCAAAATCCAAATATAAGTCTATATATTGAATTTTAACGCACATTTCAATTTACTGAGGCCACATACTAACTAGAAAAATTCCCAAAATATATTTTCTAACTTCGTATTGACGATACGGTTTCGTCGAATTCTGAGATCGTTAGAAAAATGGCCAATTTCCAGTTGATTAAAATCAACTAAAACTGATCAAACGCGTTTTATTTTGCCACGCTCACATATTGAATCGAAAAATTATGAAAATTGATATCTAGCAATAACTTGACATCCCGGATCCAACAAAAGTGGTTTCATCGAAATCCGAGGTCGCTTGCAAAATTTCCATTTTTAAGGGCCAGAATTCCATAACGACTATTCTGAATTTTCGTTTGGGCATATCTTTTGATTCCCGCTATGAATTTCGGTTTTTCGGATTCGTTGGAAAGATATTCTCAAATAGATTCTAATATTTTTGGTTTCACTAAAATCCGGTTTATTTTGAATCCTGTACATTCATTTGAAATTTGAAATCGAATTATCGAACTACCGCGCCATTTTCAATTCCTTTTATAATTATAAATAAATTTTATATTCTAACGACGATCTATATAAATATATACGCTCGAATTCTATTCAAAATAAATTTCTCGTCGTTTTTATTTAAAATAATTCATTTTAAATATTCAAAATTCATCAAAATAGCCAAAATAAAAATTTTAAATTGGCTCGGATTTCCGGGTTATTACAATCTCCCAAACTTAAAAACTTTTCGTCCCCGAAAAGGAACGAAGCCGAAAGTTGTTTCATTAATCAACTCAACTTTCATTGTTTTCATTACGGCTTAAGTTCTTCAGCTTTTTAGTTTCTAAGAACTTTTCAGATTTTTCAAAAATTTGGCTAACACCCTAAATTTTCGAAAAATTTCGCCATAACCTCCCCTGCACCGGGAGCACCGGGAAAATCCCGAAATTGCCATACAGGCCCTCTGATCTCAAAAAGAAAAAGAAAAAGCCAAGCGGCTAGCCAATCGGCTCATAAAATCATCATCACCCAAACAAAATAGTAAATTATGTTAAACATGTACCTATTTGTCAGGCAAACAATTTTATTTCTCTGCTCTAGCCTCCTTGCTATGACCTGTTCAGTGTAAGTACATGTACATGCATGCAAATGCGACTAATTTTCAATACAGTTCACTATTTGGCAAAATGGTTTTACATTTAATTGGTCAAGCAATAATCAAACAACACAATCATCAATCAATTAGTAAATTAAAGTTTCAA
The DNA here is from genome assembly GCA_030737875.1 of Allium sativum. Taxonomy (NCBI): domain Eukaryota; kingdom Viridiplantae; phylum Streptophyta; class Magnoliopsida; order Asparagales; family Amaryllidaceae; genus Allium; species Allium sativum. The sequence continues at coordinate 3,804,197 of CM060926.1, read as the reverse complement.
ATTCATAATATTGATATATAGTAAAAAATCACATTTTTGATGCCAAATCACAACAATAGGCCCTATCTAATTTTGGTTCTCACACCAGTCTAATGGAAATATATAGATGTCACACTTTCGAAACTCGAATACCAATTCTGATGATGTTCAAACTATCTTCAGAATCATCTCCGGGTGACTAGAGTGTGATTCTATATCTATCCAATATATTAAAACTTCGAATATACGTTTGCAAGGCGTACATGCAAAATCTTTATATATTAGATTATCCAAATTCAATGTAAAATAAATAATCAAATACGAATAACTGATTTAAATTTCAAAACAAAATCTGTTTTCATTTTAAAAATATACTCCTCACACTCGTTCTAGGATACAACTGATCCTATCTCTAACGAGTCATTCTAATTGGATAATACTAGTCCAATTTCTGATGAATTCTTTCGTATGGTTCTAATGTGTCATGTTCTCTGAGCTTTGTAAACCAAAGCTCTGATACCACTGTAAGAACCCGTAACTTCCCTGTGAAGGAAAGAGCGGATACTTCGAGAACAAGCCACAACAAAACGCAGACAGGAGAACATTTCATTGTCTATTACAACAATTCACCAGAATACAAGAATATACAGAGTATAAACAAATAATATACATCAAAAAAAATATCAGAGATTACAATACATTACATAGTAGCGGAAAATAATACAATACACAACTAGAAGAGATATACGAATACAAAGCTTTCCGGATATCATTCCAGCTGTAAACCAGGATCCTGTGAATATAAATATGCAAAACCAAAACTACTAGCTTTCCGTGTCGAAAATAAGGGCACCCAGAGTTTAGGTTAAAACAATAAACTCCAGGACAGTCATGTGACTAGTGTGAGAACTAAAACAGTTATTATTCTTTATTTTAAAGTTCGGTAAATCAAGGGACCACGCCGTATAACACAGAACGGGTTTCCTCCCAAGAATACCAGTGCATAAAACAAACAACGCAATGCTAAATAAAGAAAAATGAAGCTATTATAAGACCCAGGTCCTATCACACAATGCAACGCAAGCCGGGGGATAGGGTTTTCCCTTATAATAGCCAAACATGCTTAGTACGTTTAATTTCATGTTTTTATTTTTAATCAGACTCCAACTGTAAATTAGTAAGAGAACGATTCCCTAAGTATTAACCCCGAAGGCCGAAACCAACATCAGACTAATACCCAGGAAACCACCCATCTTAGCTCGTTTTCAGTTAGTTTTTGATTTTATATACAATCATAAATATCAATCATAGACAGCATGGGTACCATATATCATGTCGCCATATATAGGTATACAATCAAAATCGTCAAATGTCGTATTGGAAGTTGGGTTATCATTTATGGTATGAACCGAGGCAAAAGATAGTCCTCTACCGATTCGAGAAGCTCTAGTCCGTGTCTCAGGCAAGTACTCAGTCAAGCCTTTGGATCGTCAGGGCCGGTCCACACGGAGTGGATTAAAATGCCTGAACATGCGTTTCCCCGGCCTATGGGGCGTAAATGAGCCAACGAATGACTCCATCGGCTTCACATAGTCACCGATAAATCTGAGGCGCCTCGCAAACCAACAACCACATAAGCCAAACTCGTCAGGGTGTGTAAAACCACTGATGCCACTTCTAACTAGAAGGAAACGCATGCCCTCTCTGAGGTCCTTCTCTCGTTTCTGGTTCATACCGGGTGTGAAACTCACGAACTAAACGTTACACAAAGCTATGCCACAAAGGCCGTGCTTTGATCATCAACCACAAGACTTTGCTTTTCAACAGAAGCCTTGATCATTTGCCACTTAGGCATGCCACACAGGCAATTCACTCCATGCAATGGATATCCATCAATATATAACCCCTGAGCTCGTACGTCTCAGAGAAGGGCGTTAAGCAAGAGAATAAATTCTCCGCCGCCAAACAGATATATATATTTAATAGAAATCAATCACACAGACTGAAATCCATTGTCAGACACGCAATCCTTTTACAAGTTCGTTTTGGGTCTGAACGAAACTGGAGGCACCTAGTACCCCGCATATCCATCAATCTCCAATTACGTCTGGACGATCACCAACTGTTTCCATCTTCTTGGGTGTGCAGCCCAATCAAGATCATCAGTAATTATCCAAACGACGTGAAAACCTCTGGTCTTCAACCACCGTCTTCATCTTCGACTAATCGTCGAATCAGTTATTCAAAATTGGATAAACCCGATCTTTCCGAATAACTCGCGTATATAATAAATAAGTGTTACACAAACACAACATACGCCTCATTCCAATTCATCAGTCACTAACCGTAAATTAACAAGAGAATAATTCCCCAAATATTAACCCCGAAGGCCGAAACCAACATCAGATCAATACCCAGGAAACCGTTCTGCTTAGCTAACCTACAGTTAGTTTCTAAATTTCACATTCTCAGGAAAAGGTTCCCATTAATTTTATCAAAGATAAATTCCATTAAATTTATTCTTTAATCATCTTTTGAATATCAATTCAAACTAGTCGGGATTAACGAACCTTACCGAAGTAATCATTTGTTTTAATTTCCCAACCCCAAACTATTCATCCCATGAAGTAAAACTGGTAATATTTCATATCTAACACCATGGTGTTATCGGTAAATTTAATTACCATTTCACGTTCAAATCTAATTAAAGATCTAACTATCGCCTGGAGCAAAACTGGTGATACTCCATTCTCGATCTTCTCAATCTAATTAAAGATTCATTAAAACTCCACTTAGTTTTAATCTTTGACTGGGTTATAGAATTAGTGTCATTTAAAACACGGTTCACGATAAACCCCAAAATCACATCACATTTCAATCAGTCCCTAACCGTAAATTAGCAAGTGAGCAATTTCCTAAGTATTACCCCCGAAGGCCGAAACCAACATCAGATCAATACCCCAGGAACCATTCAACTTAACTAATCTCCAATTAGTTTCTGATTTTCTTTACTCCTTTGGGTCTAAGAACAGTATTATTGAAGATACCGTTCACTACAACCAAAAATCACATTTCATTAATTATTGGGTTAAAGAACAAGTGTTATTTAAAACACTGTTCACGATAAACCCAAAAATCAATACCAATTCAATTCTAATTAAATATTATTTAATTGGTACACTTCATTAAATCTAAATAAAAAGATTTAATCTTTTTCTCAACTGGGTTCAAGAACAGTGTTAAAGAAGACACCATTCACGACAAACACAAATCACATTTGATATTAAATTCAAGGCTCTAAATAGAAAATATATCGGCTTATATTCAATATCAAATTTTACGACCAACAAATATAGTATTGGAAATAACGATATATATATATATATATATATATATATATATATATCTTTCAAATTTCCATAACAACATCTTTATAATCACGAAATCCAACATCGAACTATTCCGAAGACAATTTCGATTCAAATCCCTTCCAATTCAATTATTGGAAATTCTGGTTATATTTCGAAACCATTTCAAATTCACTTTATTTATTTCAAAAATAAATGAATTATAATTTTAGTTCAAAACTAGTTCATTTCGATAAAAATCTATTTTTATCTTTTCAAATATGGACTTTTTCATCCCAATTCTTCCCAAATCATTTCTTATGATTTTACACAAATTATTATTATTTTTAATAATTTTATCAAGTCCCGCACAATCGATTTCCATCAACGGCCATCGAACTGCACTTACAGCGACCTTTTCCAAATTTGATTTGGTCATAATTCCAAATCCAACCGTTAGATTTCTAATTTCTAATATCTGTTTGAAATCTCTTTTCGATACGAACCCAACGGTTCCGGTTTTAGGAGAATCCGACGGTCGGATCTCCCGTAATATCCATTTGAAGTCAATGGTCGAAATTCACGAACTACCGCAGCGCGGCGCGTTCTATTCAGGCCATTATATTATATATATAATATAAACTTCGTCGATTTTCTTTTAAAACGTATTATATAAATCGTTTTAAATTCATTTTCAAAACGATTTCAACTTCATTTCAAATTCAAATCAAAATTGAATTTTTCCTTAAAAATTCATTTCAAATTGATTTCAATTCAAATCGATTTTTAATTCAATTTCAGTTCGTTTTCAATTCAATTTCAATTCGAATTCATTTCTATTTAATTTCAATTCGAATTAATTTCTATTCAATTTCAATTCGAATTCATTTCTATTCAAAATATCAGATTTTGAAATCACTTTTTATATTCATTATAAAATGAATAAAATCGATATAAATATCGTTCACGTCAAAATGGCGTCAATCTAATCAACACGGCTTCATATATTTCTATTTTCAAATATTCTTTTCCAAACATTTCTATTTTCAAATATTTCTATTTCAAATATTTCTATTCAAATATTTCTTTTTCAAATATTTCTATTCAAATATTTCTTTTCAAATATTTCTTTTTCAAATATTTCTATTCAAATATTTCTTTTTCAAATATTTCTATTCAAAACTGGAATGAGACCCAATCAATTACCATATAATGTTAATTATATGGATTTTCTACAACACATGTATACAATAACAATGATGAATAATCAAGCATCATCCAAAGTGCGTTCTACATTGTATAAGCATCAAATATGAATATTCAACGCTTATAACAGTCTGTCAATCAATCGATCGACATACAACTAATTATTGGGACTAGTGTATGTCATATATCATCCCAATACCCGTGTGGGGTTTTCAAACAATCAAACACAGATTTTATTTGTGCAGTTGGGCGATGTGTAAAATTTTTCGTCCCAATCAATATCAATCAAATCTGTGTATATAAACAAATCTCCGATTTGTTTATAAATATTTATTTTATATACACGTTAAAAATTCTATTTTTAACTATAAAATATTTCTAACTATATAATATTTTATTTCATTTCGCATCACAGCACACAATCAACTACACATCAAAATCCAAGAAACATGCATACAAGCCGTCCATGGCCTGTGGACGATGGGTGTCGGGTGCTACTAAACACCGTCTGCATCCTAGTATATGTTTATATAACTAGAAAATAAAATTAAAAGTGAGAAGTTCTCACCAAAGCTATCTCAACTCCACGACACTTCATAGGTAGGAAATCTTCATCGCGCTCGCTTTTAGTTATTTTCGTCGTCCGCATTCACTACATATACAAAAATCACATTTTTATTATGCTATGGTATAAATAAAAATCATACCTTTACATAACTAAAAATCTCGTCTTTTCTTGTTTAAAAATATAATATTTTCTATTTCAAAAATATGATCTTTTCTATAACAAAAATTTATTCTTTTCTATTATAAAAAACGTATTTTTACTTTGCTAAAATATATATATATATATATATCATATTTTTACTTCTACTTCGTATATATATATATATATGATATTTTTTTAAAAAAAATTGTTATATAAAAATCCTATTCTTTTCAAAACATAAAAATCAAATCTTTATTACTTCAAAATATAATCTTGAACAAATAAAAATCATAGCTTTATTACGTTAAAATTGTACACTTTCTCATGTAAAAAAAACAAGACTTTATTATATATATTGTTATACAACTAAAAATATATTATTTTATATGATAAAAATCATGTTTTTACCTATCCAAAATATCATTCAAAGCAGGAGAAAAAAACCCGAGAAGCTCACTGATTTTTGCCCCTCGTTTTCTATAGCCCCATTGCAAATCGAAGCATCCACAAGCCTCTACACCTCGAGCACCGAAGAAACGATCAATTCGGAGGAAGAGGTTGTGGTGTGTTGCGATTAAGGAGGAGGGGGAAGCTCAGGCGCGGCGGAATAGGGATGGGGGAGGTGTTGCGCGTCAGAGAGGGTGGCACAGTGGTCGTCGGTCTCAAGGGGTAGGGTAGGGCGCGATTGGCTGAGGGGGGGGGGTGTTTCACGGTGGGTTCGTGAAGAGGGCAAGGGGAAGGAGGATAGAGGGGGAGGTCCAGCAAGGAAAGCAGAAGGGGCGGAGCAGGCGGGCGGCACCGGAGGGAGGTGGTGGTGGCTCTGGTATTGAGGGCGACGCGGTTTTTAGGTCTTAGGATTCCTATTTTTTTTCTTTGTTTGACTGGTCTGAAGAGAAAAAGGAGGGCCAAGGTTTATATATTAATTATTCAATTATTTATTATCCTCTTTAAGTTGACTTTTCTTTCGAATCTCAAATCGAGCCTAACGACTGTCGTCCATAGCTAAATACCCCCATTCCGAACACAATGGGATATGTATCATAGGCTGATTCGACTGTTTCGATCAGCTTCCGGCAAAATCCAAATATAAGTCTATATATTGAATTTTAACGCACATTTCAATTTACCGAGGCCACACACTAGCTAGAAAAATTTCCAAAAAATATTTTCTAGCTTTGTATTGATGATACGATTCCAACAAAACTAGTTTCGTCGAATTCTGAGACCGTTAGAAAAATGGCCAATTTCCAGTCGATTAAAATCAACTGAAACTGGTCAAATGCGTTTTCTTTTGCCACGCTCACTTATTGAATCGAAAAATTATGAAAATTGATATCTAGCAATAACTTAACATCCCAGATCCAACAAAAGTGGTTTCGTCGAAATCCGAGGTCGTTTGCAAAATTTCCATTCTTAAGGGCCAGAATTCCATAGCGACTATTCTGAATCTTCATTTGGGCATATCTTTTGATTCCCGCTATGAAATTTCGATTTTTCGGATTTGTTGGAAAGATATTCTCAAATAGATTCTAATATTTTTCGTTTCACTAAAATCTGGTTTATTTTGAATCCTGTACATTCATTTGAAATTTGAAATCGAATTATCGAACTACCACGCCATTTTCAATTCCTTTTATAATTATAAATAAATTTTATATTCTAACGACGATCTATATAAATATATACGCTCGAATTCTATTCAAAATAAATTTCTCGTCGTTTTTATTTAAAATAATTCATTTTAAGTATTTAAAATTCATAAAAATAACCAAAATAAAAATTTTAAATTGGCTCGGATTTCTGGGTTATTACAATTATTAACACGGTTCTTAAACCGAGTTGAGAAAGAATAAATCTTTTAATTAAGATTTAGTGAAGTTTACCAATTAATTTATTTAACAGGAATTGAATTGGATTTTGGGTTTGTCGTGAATGGTGTCTTTATTAACACTGTTCTTAAACCCAGTTGAGAAAAAATAAATATTTTAATTAAGATTTAGGCAAGTTTACCAATTAATTAATATTTAATTGGAATTGAATTGAAACTGGATTTTTGGGTTTATCGTGAACGGTTTTTTAAATAACACTTGTTCTCTAACCCGATTAATAACGAAGAGATGATTTGGAATTTATAAATCTTATTATTAAGATTTAATGGAAATTTTCCAAAGTAAAGTTTTTCAATTTAATATATTAAATTGGAATTGAACGGAATTCGATTTAGTAATAATCGAGATGAACTTCTGTAAAGGAAGACCGTTATTATAAATGGAATTTAAAATGCTTTGTCGTTATTCCATTTATAGTATTGATTGGATACAGAAACTTATATCGATTACATATTGACTGTTTTCCGCGAAGATTCCATAGTTGATGGAAGCTGATTTGGGTTTATTGTGAACTGTGTTTTAAATGACATTACTTCTTTAACCCAGTTAAAGATAAGATTAATTTCTTAAATTTGAAAAATCATTAAGTAATGATTTTTGAGATTCACTACTACAAAAGAAGGTATATTCGACATTATTTTTATGTGGTCGTAGATCAAATGCCGTAGGCCATTTTTCAAACAGGCAACACCAGGGAGGCGTGGCATACACGGCCGTTGCATTTGGCCTCTAAGGCAACGCATTTTCCCTTCTACGGCCACAGAAAGAAAGTGTTGCATTATAACCCTATTGCAGCAGCATATGCATGTAATGCAACAACATACAACGTTGCCTTAAGAAGAAGTAAGAGTCTGGCTTCCAGGTCAAGGTAGTGGAGCCCACATGAACTTTCCATGTCAGCTGCAAACATGTCACATGCCACGTAAGTTCTCCACGTCAGCTGCCCATGTGTCACACGCCACGTCAGCTCTCCACGTCAGCAGTGGAGACCACATGCCATGTGGTATTAATAATATTTTATTTAATCCAATACCACTGTATTATGTAATGCAACACCATTATCTTGAATTCAACACCAGAAAAAAGTAAATGCAACAATAGAAGACGACAAATGTTACATTAGAAAAAAGCAAATACAACTTTTAATTAAATACTCTGCAATATCAGTTTTGTACATAGAATAAACCAATCTGAAACATTAAATATCACATTCAAACCATCTAAAATATTCTATATAGCATACCAATTCTTTAAATATACCACGAGTACCAACACATACGATCAAGTACATAATTTAAAAGTGCAATTGAATTATTCTACATATCACAAGTGCCAATACATATCATCCTAAATATTCATTCTTCGTTGTAGGAGTACCAGTGTCATGAATGATGAAATATCATATCCAAAATATTCGCTCATTCTTTAGTAGCAAGAGTATCGATACGTGCATCAACTTCAGTAGCAAAAGCACAACAAAAACATAGATGATTGATTTGGGAAAGGTAACAAAAATCATAATTGATTGATTAATTAATTACTAAAACATACATAAAAAATTGAGTAGGTGTAACGTACCTACCTTAAGAGTCAATAGCTGTAATCAACTTGAAGGAAATTTTTGTAAGATTCAAAGAAACGGTATGGCTCAAAAAGCAAGCTCCAGTTGGCCCCGTTAAACTCGATATCCTGCAAGTATATGGGTTAGCATGTCACCATATTTAACCAATATAAGCAACTATTGTTGTTTTTATTAGGAATAAAGGTGTTTGAAAAGACCGAAACAAGAATTCTGTCTTGAAATACTGCCTTTATACATTTACAATTAGGAGGCCATATAAGATTTTGGGCTTGTAATTGGACATTTACACAAAATATTAATCTAATTATTCAACAAACGTTTTCAGTACTTAATGCAACAGTTGAAACAAGAATATTCGACATGTAAATCGCCAAATAATTATTCTTCATATGATTACTTATGTTGGAATAAACGCGGCGGCTTTTAGCCCATAATTTCAAACATCTTAGCGTAGTGCGGAAATTCTAAACAATGCAATAAAATGATGAAATTTCAGTGAAAACCGCAATAGAAGTATAACATAACATATGGAATCTAACACTAGCAAATCCGCTGTAGAAGTACAACTTCTCATTAAAATGAATTTGATATAAAACCAATATCATGTAACAGTTATACTAAGGCTACCTTAAAGATTACTGAAACTGGATGAAGTACTCAAGACAGACAAGCTACAAATATAAAACTCAGCAACAGCAATAATCAGTATGGCATGAAACAATAACAAACAGACGTATACCAGAAAAAGGAGAAGGAGAAGAAAAAAAAGAAATATGATCAAAACCCACCTTTGTGAACATGAAAAAGAAGGTGATGAGAGAGTTGTGAATCAATGCCTTAAGGACATACGAGTCATCGTGCAATTCAAATGGGGTACTGCATTCAGCAATGTAAAGATCTGTTGCCATATGCAAATTCTACAATATATGCATGCCAATGTACTTCAATAGGTTTCTTAAACTAGTGAAATACATGGACTAAAGATTAGTAATTTTGAAAGCAAAAAAGCAATAGGGTTATCAGCTGTTTGGTATGTTATGTCATCAACGATGAATCTGCATGAGTATTAGATTAGTAATTGTAAGTTTTCTTTTAAATTTCCAACTGGTGGCTTAATCTATATACCTAAATTTCCAACTTTAAATCATGAGTCATTTTTGTTAGGATAGACATTGGAAACAGTAATCTGTATGTCTCACGGTATTTGGAAGTTTAAATTTATACAAATAGAAAAAAGAGTTCCATACTCCAACTTAATATTAACGATGTGGATCATGCCTAAAAACATATTAAATGGTATACGTTATACCTCACAAACAGTGTAAAAATCAGGCAAGTCAAGTGAAATGCCAAGTTTCAACAATGCCTCATACACATCATCCGATGTGAGAAATCCATGGCCCCTTTCCTTTTCTGTAAAGGCATCGTGTACCAAGCAGAGAAAATTGTTCAATGCAACAAATTCTTGAAAATTCATGGTGCCATTCATATCAAAATCATATATCCTGATCATCTGTTGAACAATTGAGAGAGAAAAAACCAGGTCTCCGACCTCGAGAGCTCTCTGAAGCTGAACAGCGATAATATTTCCATTATTATTTGAGTCAACTCTTCAAAACCATTCTCCTAGAGCAGCCGTATTATTGTTCTCCATGACTGACAGAAATGAATTGATCGACAAGGATTCTATAAAAGGGTACTAAGCGCAAAACTGAGTAGTATGCCAAGGTGCCATGCCCAACCATAGAGGCATCTGACTCGAACCCATTTTTTAATCTTAAAGTTCCATTTATCGGTGTTAACAGACAAATCAAATATATTAAGGAACCATGACTTATGCAAAGTTAAGCTACGTACTTTTTAGCTTTCAAATTCAAAATATATGTGTGTTGTAACAAATAAGACATACCTGTGGATAAGCAGCTTACACTGGCTGAAATGCATCTAGTATTATATTCATTGCCCCAGTAGTACGGTCACCCGACAAAGCTTTTCATACAAGCACATCAGTGTTTATAGGGAATTCTACATATTTAGCTCCAACTTTCCCAAATTGCAACGATATATTCCAAGCTGCATAACGATGACTTTATTTCTTAGTGGTGTCATTATAATATGTTTGTATACTATATAGAAATGGAATCGTGTTGCTAGAAGATTGCTAATGCACGAGACTTTCAATAGGAATTGAAAGAACTTGGATATAACCAACTATGACTACAAAAATTGTAAACTAAGAAACAGTTATCAAGTCTTTGCATATAGGTCAACGTTTTTAAGTACATGGATTTTATAATAGAAACAGCTGATGTGGATATATAATATATTAATCTGGATATAACCAACTTTGACTACTATTTTAATCAGAATAGAAATCCGCATATGTATTCGTGCCATGGAATAAAAGTAGTAATGAACCTATATGACAATATCAACATCATAAAACAGTCATTTTGGTACATGACTACTGCTAAAAAAGATTAGGCTTCGTAAACAGTACGATAAAACTAGCTATGGAAAAGAAAGTGCAGTTTATTTATACCTTTCCACTTGACCTCAAAATATAGTGATTAATAGGAAATATTCTAGCCTGATGTATCCACTTTTAAACACAAAATGACATTCCAAGGAATGTTACTTCAACGTTCCACTTGGTAGAAAGTCTTGATAGATTCATCCTTTCAGTATAAATGGACTTATCCTATTATTTAGAAAATATGGATGTATGAGAAATTGAACATAGCTACCAGCAACATACTTTTATCTATAAATCTAAACATTAATCAAATAAGATCTTTTGCAATATAAATACAATTAAACCATTTCTATATTCATGATTGCAATGAAATATAACTGTAAATTCAATAGTTATGTTCTACACAATTGATCTTCTTGTTTTCTCCCTTACTGTCTTTTCATCTATTTGATAAATGCTTAATGTATCACAACATAAAGGATTTGTAGCTAGGATCAAGGAAAAAATAATGAGGATATTAACTATTGTTTTCTTGATAAAACAAAAGCTTAATATATCACAACATGAAGGATCTGTAGCTAGGATTAAGAAAAAAATAATGAGGATATTAACTGATGTTTGCGTGGCTATTGTTTGCGCAACCGCTGTTTGATACACACATTTCTTACTTTGCTCAACTGTTGATTACCTACCTGCCTATGACTAACAAGGATCGCATTCTGATTCTAAACAACGATGCTATTACGATTCAAAATTGAATCATTAGCTCAACAATGTTATTCTGAACAACAGTGCCCTGTCTAAAATTTTACAACCTATCATTAAAAAACACATTTTTTTAGTTCAGCCTGACCTGAAACTAGAAACTTGCCGTATTTGAGATGAATCAGTGCTCTTCACAAGCCAAATTGAATTATATTTTTATTCCACAATCAGTTATTAAATCCAATTCTAACTTTTTTTTGCCTTGGATAGTCTTGTGCTATTTATTCTATCACTTTTTCACTGCTCAAGCATTGAAAATATGTTGCCCTATCTGAAATCACAGGCTAGCTCAGAATAAAAAAACATCAAACTGATGCTTAAAAAGAAGAACAGAAATACATCAAACAGAAATATCAGCTAACAAAATTTGAGAAAATCATGAAATTAAAAAAGCGAATAGAAATAAATCACCTGAAATCAGAAGAACCCTAGCCGTTGAACTGGTGATTTCCGATCTGTGGTTTCAGTGTAGAGCGACAACGATGAGTTAGGAAGATGTAGGATCGACTGGAGCAACAAAATTTAGAAGGCGGTTGGGACTTAGCTGACGTGAATCAAAGCTGACATAGAATTTATTTTAAATTTTGGTCAAAATAGTAAAAAAAAAAGGAAATTGGAGAAAAGAAAACTTTTAGAAGAACGATTAGCGTGACCTGATTAGTATTTCTTGAACAGGGAAATCATCATGCCAAAATTTCACATAGATGAGAACCCAATGAGGTGGCTGTCATATATTGGATGATACGATAATGTTTAGATGGAAAGCATGAACTGGTATGAACTGTTGGATTATTGGGGCATCTGCGGTTGTGGCTTTGTTTATGCTGATAAATCAAATTGATGAGCTGGATTGTGTAAATATAACGCGATGCTTTTAACTAGTGTTGTTCGTCATAACACTAAAATTCTCACTGCAATAGTGAATTCACGTCTAATGCTGCAATGTTTGAGTGTTGTTGTAGAATATCAAAAAAAGCAAAGCTTTTGCAACACTTTTCATGCAACGCACACAAACTAGTGTCGAATATGCCCACTTTTGTAGTAGTGGATTAAAAATGAATTATAGTTTTAATGAATCTTTAACTAATCTTGGGAATCTTAGGTATATTTCTTCAAACCATCCTTCCCACCTGCTCCTCCCCATCCTTCCCTCCTGCTGACCCACTTGCTTCGGGGGTAGAGTTTGACGATCCATTACCGTTGTTCGTCGTCGACGACAGCCTTCAGCATGAGTCTTCAAGCCCAACATTAATTTGCATCAAGAGTTGGTCTATCTTAAGGGCATTTCTTTTTATTGGTAATTCATGTAAATGTGTAACAAGTTCCAGAAAGATAATATGGATATTTGTATATTCATTTTAGAAATAAAAAAAAATGAAGAAATCAAACACAATAGGGTTTTGAGAACACTTTGCAAAACACTTTTGTAAATACTTGTAATATGTTTTGAGAACATTTTGCTAACACTTTTTTAAGTACGTATTAGCTTCAAAATACTAAACACTTTTATACTCAATTAAAGCATGGCCTTGCACTACGCATTTTATGCAAAACCAATATGAGTCGCTACATCTCTATGCTTAACTTACCACCAAATAAGCATAATACTTCAGTTACAACAAGATAAATACCATAAATTCAATAATAATACAACAAACTAAATTCTAATGTCAGCTCGTTAATAATTCAAATAAACTAAATTCTCATGTCAGACGGTTGTAGCTTTTGATCTCTACCTGTAATACAATTATACAACTCATCAGCTATGTACAAAAAATAATACCGAATAGAATAATAGGTTAATAGATACTAAAGCGAATGTAGTTAAAACTATTGGTTTAAAATACATGTCGATAAAAGCAACGTGCATTTGAAGAACCTTACTGCAACATACAATAGCAAACATGTCCAAACCCCGACAACATGATGCACAAATTGAACAATAAAATCAAGTAAAAAAAGTCAACATACACTGAGTTTAATTTATAGCACGTACATAAGGTACCAAGGAGGGTAAACATGCAAGTTGTATTGTTCATTGCGCAACTATATATGTACAATATGCATGGAAAGAAAACATGTAGGAAGATATAACTCTAGAACCAAAAAGTTCTACCCATTATAGAGAGTAATGAAATAAGTGGAAGGAATAAAGTATAAGAGCAAAACAACATTAGTGGCTTTATGATCTTAGTTCTTCTAGCATGCCCGTGACCATATATCTAAAAAATAAGCATATATTAATATATTTGCAAATTTTGGTAATCTCCTTTTTGAGAGAAAAACATCCACGCAAGCACCAGAAAACACACAGGTTTTCTCTAATTAAGAAAAACAAAATATATTAATAAATTATGGTTTATGTTTTATGGTTTAACGTTTATGATTTAACATTTATGGTTTATGATTTAACATTTATGTTTTATGATTTATGGTTCATGTCAGTGGTGATAATAGAGCATCTCCAGTCACATCCTAAACCATATGCCTTCAAATCTTCTTTCGCCAAAGGGGGGAAAATAACTCAACTAATGAGAAGGATACCGAAACTTTTCAATCTCGGTACCTTTCAAGTCAAAACTCATAATCTCCCACTGATATTTATCTCCTCTAGTTTTGGTAACTGCTTTTGGCCTCTTACTCTTAAATTTGTCTAGTTCAACTTTGTTCTCTTCACCAGTGTTGGAGTCTTCAATAACTTCATTGGTAGCTATTTCTTCCAAACAAGCAAAAATTGGTGGATTCCCAAATTAGTCAGTCTCCCTAGAAAATTTATTGGTTGATGCTTTAAACAACATCCCTCTTCATAAAAATAAACACATCTTTCTCATTTCTTTCATAAGCACCATATTTTCCTAAGGAAGCACCCATGCATTAATTTACCCATACATAGTCTCTGGCCTCAAAGTTGCAGAGGCTAGATATACGTTTTTACCCTCTAAAACCTCCAATTTAGACATATAAGGAGGTATCACCTCCATTTTAACTAATAAATATTCTTGTGGTTGGACACCTTCACCCAAGGCTCTATCATGGTCGACACAAGGTTGACCATTGAATGGTGAGTAAATAGTATACCTCACGTCTTTAACAATCTTGCCCAAACTCTTCAGCTTCGTCATCTGCCACTTAACAAAAGAATCATAAAAGGGATTCATATCTGTGGTGATAAAAGAGCATCTCCAATCACATCCTAGTTTGATTTATGTTTTATGGTTTAACATTTATGATTTAAAATTTATGGTTTATGATTTAACATTTATGTTTTATGATTTATGGTTCATGTCAGTGGTGATAAAAGAGCGTTTCTAATAAAGTCCTAAACCATACGCCTTCACATCTTCTTTCGCCAAGGGGGAAAATAACTCAACCAATGAGGAGGATACAGAAACTTTTCAATCTCGATATCTTTCAAGCCAAACTTCTCATAATCTCCCTCTGATACTTATCTCCTTCGGTTTTGGTAATTGCTTTTGACCTCTTACTCTTAAACTTGTCTGGTTCAACTTTATTCTCTTCACCAGTGTCGGAGTCTTCAACAAATTCATCAATAACCATTTCTTCCAAACCAGCAAAAATTGGTGGGTTCCCAATTTAGTCAGTCTTTGTAGCAAGTTAATCGGTTGATGCTTTAAACAACAACTCTCTTCATAACAATAAACACATCTTTCTCATTTCTCTCATAAGCACCATATTTTCCTAAGGAAGCACCCGTGCATTAGTTTACCCATACATAGTCTCTGGCCTCAAAGTTGTAATGGCTAGATATATGTTTTTACCCTCTAAAACCTCCAATTTACATATTTGGTGGAGTGAATACGTTGTGGTGCTGAGAAAGTGGTTGCATGCATTTTTATTATATGTGAATTCAAGGGTAAATTTGTACATTTAACAAGGAACACTTGTCTTTTTAAAAATCTCCTTTTACATGCTTTGTTACACCTAGGAGGACACATGTAGTTTTAAAATTCCTTTTTAATGTATGTTTGCCAAATACCATGTATTTATTTAATTATAAGAATTTAATTTTAGTAACATTCTAGTTACAATTATACGTGTAACTCCTTTTAACACTTATTACAATATAAAGTGAATTTATACTTTATATAGAAATATATCTATGTAATTTATCAAAATAGATTCTTATAAAATGTATAAAACACTACATGTTATTGAATTTAAATAATATTATTATCTAACAAATATTCGTATGGTCTTAAATAAAAATATATTTTTGTTTATAAAAATCATTACAAAGTTTGTATCTATACACACACACACACACACACACACACACACACACATATATATATATATATATATATCAAAATATACTTGCAAAATCCTATGCATTATATAAATAAAAAATTTATACTAAAATCTTTATATCAAAATTAGACAACAGTATTATTACAAAATCTTATAGATTAAAAATATCCTTAAAATAAATTTTTATAAAAGAAAATTATTTATTCAAACAAATAAAAAGAATCAATATTTATATTTAAACCTTATTAAAATTCAAAATATATTCAGGAAATTTCCAAAATTATGTTTTAAACTTAAATAAAATTCTGTGATATCACATGCATCCCCCCTTAAGACTTTTCGTCCCTAAAAAGGATAAATGGTTGGCTTTAAACTCTATACGAATTTTAAATCAAACTCCTTTATACAATTTTGGAGCAAATTCCATAATTATTTAGGATAAACAAATTTAATTCTTCTCATAAAAAGTGGAACATACACATACCTTAGTCAACCCAAAATGTCATGTAAAAAAGATAATCCAAGTCAGCATACAAAAATGTAACTATCCATACCTGAGTATGTAGTACGTACTAGAGGTAGTCCACAAATGTACAGTCACCAAAAAGTGTACCTATCAGGTACTAGTCCCCAAAAACCGTCTTAGCCCAAAACATCTTAGTGCATCTAAGCACTTAAGATAATATATGTACACTATATACAAGATCTAAACTCATCCCACATTAATCATCTGATGCATCTGATCCATCGTCGGATGGACCATACAAACTAATCTCCTCGGGCTCCTCATCAGCGAACTCCTCCTCGTCATCAGCTAAAAAACCATCATCATCAACAATCTCCTCAACATCATTATGTCCTATGATGAATCCATCCGCATCTACTATAAATCCATCACCCTCGTTGCCCATAAATCTGTCCTCATCAGCCTCATCTAAAGGCTGCTCAAACTCATCATCTACTATGATATCATCATCATCTGCTACAACATCATCATCATCATCATCTACTACTACATCATCATCGTCTGCTAAAACATCATCGTCGTCTTCTACAACGTCATCATCATGCAGGGGCTGCTCCACCTCCTCCATAACATCGTCAAATCCATCATCTCCTGCCTCTAGAAGTGGGTCATCCTTAGCTATAAATCCCGGTTGCCCTAAATCATGTATCTTCATATTGAACTGCTCAACTAATGCCGGGTCTAACATACCAAGCAATGTACTCTGGTGGAGCCTGTGCTAGTGCGGCATGTCCCAATATCTGCCGATCCCTCTAGTCAAAGATCTGCTACCATATAGCCTCTAATGTATGCTCATCCAAAAGGGAGGGGGGAATCTTAATCCCGAAATGGGCTGCTGCCTCAATCCCTATCATCTATACAAAATTCGTTGGTCCTAGGATGTACTCGTACATCATCTCTGGATCATCTTGCTATGGAGCTAGGTCAGCTACTACATCATCATCATCTGCTACAGCATCATCATCGTCTGCTATAACATCATCATCATGCAGGGGCTGCTCCAACTCCTCCATAACATCATCAAATCCATCATCTCCTGCCTCTGGAAGTGGGTCATCCTCAGTTATAACTCCCGGCTGCCCTAACTCATTCTGACGATCACTCAACACGTGTGCCTGATAGAATCGAATCAGACTTCAGTACCAGGCAGATAGCCGAGACAGAAGATTTATACGAATAGCAGGCCAATCAAGGCCCTAGTCGTACAAATTTAAGTCGATTTCTTAACAGACTAGCTCATTCTTCCACTAATTCCGAATTCAAAATAAACCCTAAATGTACAAATCCCCAAAAGTTTATCGGTCTTTTTCAAAGCTCTTTTGGTAAATCATAAATCATAAATGTTAAATCAAAAAACATAAATGTTAAACCATAAATCATAAACAATAAACGTTAAACCATAAACAATAAATGTTAAACCGTAAATCATAAATGTTAAACCATAAATGTTAAACCATAAAATGTAAATAATAAAACATAAACGTTAAACCATAAATCATAAATTATAAACCATAAATCATAAACGATAAACCATGAACGTTAAACCATAAACGTTAAACCATAAATCATAAATCATAAACGTTAAACCATAAATCATAAACCATAAGCTACAAATCATAAATGTTAAATTATAAATCATACATCATAAACCATAAATCATAAATGTTAAATCATAAATGTTAAACCATCAACCATAAGCGTTAAATCATACATCATAAACCATAAACCATAAATGTTAAACCATAAATCGTAAATGTTGAACCATAAACATCAAACCATAAATCATAAACCATAAACAATAAATTATAAACCATAAACCATAAATATTAAACCATAAATCATAAACCATAAATCATAAATGTTAAATTACAAATCATACATCATAAACCATAAACTATAAATTTAAATCATAAATGTTAAACCATAAATCATAAACCATAAACGTTAAATCATACATCTTAAACCATAAGCCATAAACGTTAAATCATACATCTTAAACCATAAACCATAAATGTTAAACAATAAATCATAAATGTTAAACCATAAATCATAAACCATAAACGTTAAACCATAAATCATAAATTATAAACTGTAAATGTTAAACCATAAACCATAAACGTTAAACCATAAATCATAAATTATAAACTATAAACGTTAAACCATAAAATATAAATCATAAACCGTAAATCATACATCATAAACTATAAATCATAAACCATAAACGTCAAACCCTAAATCATAAATCATAAATCATAAACCATAAACGTTAAACCATAAACCATAAATTATAAATCATAAACCATAAACCATAAACCATAAACCATTAATCATTACCGCAAATGTTAACTCATAAATCATAAATGTTAAACCATAAATCATAAACCAAAAATGTTAAATCATACATCATAAACCACAAACCATAAATGTTAAACTATAAACCATAAATCATAAACCATAAACGTTAAACCATAAATCATAAGTTATAAACCATAAATGTTAAACCATAAATCATAAATGTTAAATTATAAATCATACATCATAAACCATAAACCATAAATGTTAAATCATAAATCATAAATGATAAACAATAAATCATAAACCATAAACGTTAAATCATACATCATAAATCATAAATCACAAATGTTAAACCATAAACTGTAAACGTTAAACCATAAATCATAAATCATAAACGTTAAACGATAAACCATAAATCATAAATAACCATAAATTATAAACCATACATCATAAATCATAAATTATAAACCATAAATCATAAATAGTAAACCATGAATGTTAAACCAAAAATCATAAATGTTAAATTATAAATCATACTTCATATACTATAAATCATAAATGCTAAATCATACATCATAAACCATAAGTTATAGCTGTTAACAATAAATCATATATGTTAAACCATAAATCATAATCCATAAATTATAAACCATACATCATAAACCATAAATTATAAACCATGAATCATAAATTACAAACCATAAATGTTAAAAGATAAATCATAAATGTTAAATTATAAATCATACATCATAAACCATAAATGTTAAACCAATAATCATAAATGTTAAACCATAAATCATAAATTATAAACCATAAACCATAAACCATAAATTATAAACGCTAAATCATAAACCATAAATCATAAATTATAAACCATAAATGTTAACAATAAATCATAAATGTTAAATTATATTTCATTCATCATAAACCATAAATGTTAAATAATTAATCATAAATGTTAAACCATAAACCATAAATTATAAACCATAAATCATAAACGTTAAACCATAAACCATAAATTATAAATCATAAACTATAAACCATAAATTATAAACCATAAACCGTAAATCATAATTCATAAGCCATAAATGTTAAACCATAAATCATAAATGCTAAATTATAAATCTTACATCATAAACCATAAATGTTAAATCATTAATCATAAATGTTAAACTGTAAATCATAAACCACAAACATTAATGTTTACAACAAAAATGGTCTAAACACCCAAGGTACTAAACTGTACTTCACCAATTCGGTAAGAAATAAATGGAGCCGTGTTTAATTAGCAATAAAAAAGGAAAAATACGAAAAAAGTAAAGAAGAGATGGGATTTAGAGTGGTTCAGCTGTTAATGAGGCCTACGTCCACTATGAAGGTGATTTCCTGCC
Organism: Allium sativum; assembly: GCA_030737875.1. Taxonomy (NCBI): domain Eukaryota; kingdom Viridiplantae; phylum Streptophyta; class Magnoliopsida; order Asparagales; family Amaryllidaceae; genus Allium; species Allium sativum. The sequence goes on along the minus strand of CM060926.1, from coordinate 3,783,763 downwards.
TTATAATGAGAATTACAGAACACATCGGCTCTCTCACTTTTCATACGTCTCGATATTTACTCGATATACCTTGTCTATGTATTTCAATCAAAGGAATCATACAAGAGAATAGCAGAGTTTAAGAAGAAGGAGGATGAATTAATGATTGAGAAGAAGGATGTCTTCGTCTTCCCTCATCATTAGATCGTATTTGTCGCCATGGTAGAATTTGTGGTTCAGGATGAAGTTCGGCGGCACTTCGTGGTCTTTTTTCTCCTCCTCTTTCACGTTGGTAGCCATCGTGTATTTATAGGTGAACCCCCTTGGTAAATGATTTGGAATTCCATTATCCGGGACATGATCGTTCATTCTGTTAATTACGACCATGCCACTGGCTAGCTGTAGCCAGCTGTCCGTGGCTGTATCCAGTTATCATGTGCGGGTGGCTCGTTGGAACGAGTATCTTGGATAGCTGAGCAGATCCATGTAAGCGAGCATTCTATGAGTGCCTTGAGAGATTCTGTAAGAGTGGGATGCGGGTTTGGAGATGAGCCTCCTCTGCCCCTTGCGCGACCGTCCTTCTCAGTCCAAAGGCACTCGTCTTTGTGCTGCCTTTGTATGATGTTGTTTGGCTTCGCAGCTATGTTATGAGGTCGCTCTTGCTTGTGTTGAACGGGTGACTTGTTTGATGGCGAAACGAGGGAACAAGTCGGCCATGACATTTTAGCGTGGTTATGTTTGATTTGGTGAGCGAGTGATAGTGTAATGACTGACCGGGGCTGCGACTCTAAGATGTACAGGTGCTTCTTCCGAAGACTAGTGTACGACCGATCAATAGGCCTTTGGTTTGAGTATCGAGCGACAGTTGTTGTCATCTATGGGCAGTTGTTCAGATATATACATATATGCGACCTAGATTTCCATCTCGATATGCATGACCGAGCTTTGATGCTAGGTCGAGCATTCCTGCTGGGCGAAGCGACTTCGTGGGATATTCGATCCTTCCCTTTATTAGGTCGTACTTCTTGTAATAATTTCGTCCATCATTGGTTATGATGGCAGAATTTGACTTGTCTTAGGCTTGGCGTCTACATCTTGATTTGTGCAGTAGCACTCCATCCGTTGTGAGCCATTTAAGTGCTTCGGATAACCTTTCGCATGACCGACCCTGATACTTTCTATTCAATGTGCATATGGATTTTTTAGGGATTAACAATCAAACCATAAATTATAAACCATAAATCATAAATGATACATCATAAACCATAAACGTTAAACCGTAAATAATAAATCATAAATGTTAAACCGTAAATCATAAATGTTAAACCATAAATCATAAATGTTAAATCATAAATGTTAAAACATAAATCATAAACCGTAATCATAAATCATAAAACATAAACCATAAATTTAAATCATAAATGTTAAACCATAAATCATAAACCATAAACATTAAATCATAAATCTTAAACCATAAACCATAAATGTTAAACCATAAATCATAAATGTTAAACCATAAATCATAAACCATAAATGTTAAACCACAAATCATAAATTATAAACCATAAACGTTAAACCATAAACCATAAAACATAAATCATAAACCGTAAATCATATATCATAAACCATAAACGTTAAACCATAAATCATAAATATAAACCATAAACATTAAACCATAAACTATGAACCATAAATTAAAAATCATAAACCATAAATCATAAATTACAAATCATAAACCATAAATGTTAAATCATAAATCATAAATGTTAGACCATAAATCATAAACCATAAACGTTGAATCATTCATCATAAACCATAAATAATAAATGTTAAACCACAAACCATAAATCATAAACCATAAACGTTAAACTATAAATTATAAACCATAAATCATAAATGTTAAATTATTAATCATACATCATAAACCATAAATGTTAAATCATAATTCATAAATGGTAAACCATAAATCATAAACCATAAACCTTAAATCAAACATCATAAACCATAAATCATAAATGTTAAACCATAAACCACAAACGTTAAACCATAGATCATAAATTATAAACCATAAACGTTATTTATAAATTAGAAACCATAGACCATAAATTATAAACCATACATCATAAAACATAAACCATAAATTATAAACCATAAATCATAATAAATTATAAACCATAAATGTTAAACCATAAATAATAAACCATGAATTATAAACCATAAATGTTAAACCATAAATCATAAATGTTAAATTATAAATCATATATCACAATCCATAAATGTTAAATCCTTATTCATAAATGTTAAACCATAAATCATAAACCACAAAATTTATACCATAAATCATAAATGATACATCATAAACCATAAACCATAAACGTTGAACCATAAATCATAAATGTTAAACCGTAAATCATAAATGTTAAACCATAAATCATAAATGTTAAACCATAAATCATAAACCATAAACGTTAAATCATAAATGATACATCATAGACCATAAACCATAAACGTTAAACCATAAATCATAAATTTCAACCAAAAATCATAAATGTTAAACCATAAATCATAAATGTTAAACCGTAAATCATGAATGTTAAATCATAAATGTTAAACCATAAATCATAAATGTTAAATCATAAACTATAAATGTTAAATCATAAATATTAAACCATAAATCCTAAACCATAAATGTAAAATATTTATGATTTATGGTTTAATATTTATGATTTATTATTTAACATTTATGGTTTAAATTTATGATTTGTGATTTAACTTTTATGGTTTATGGTTTATGATTTAACATTTATGATTTATGGTTTAATGTTTATGGTTTAACATTTATGATTTATGGATTAATATTTATGATTTATGATTTAACATTTATGGTTTATGATTTATGGTTTATGATTTAACATTTATGATTTATGGTTTATGATTCAATATTTATGATTTATGGTTTAACGTTTATGGTTTAACATTTATGATTTATGGTTTAATATTTATGATTTATGATTTAACATTTATGATTTATGATGTATGGTTTATGATTTAACATTTATGATTTATGGTTTAATATTTATGGTTTATGATTTAACATTTATGGTTTATGATTTAACCATAAACGTTAAACCATAAACCATAAACGTTAAACCATAAATGTTAAACCATAAATCATAAATATGATTTATGGCTTAACGTTTATGGTTTAACATTTCTGGTTTATGATTTATGTTTTATGGTTTATGTTTTATGGTTTATGATTTATGGTTTAAGGTTTCTGGTTTATGATTTTTGGTTTAACATTTATGATTTATGGTTTAACATTTATGGTTTATGATTTATGGTTTAACGTTTATGGTTTTTGATTTAACATTTATGGTTTATGATTTATGGTTTAACGCTTATGGTTTATGATTTATGGTTTAACGTTTATGGTTTAACATTCATGATTTAAAATTTATGGTTTACGATTTAACCATAAACCATAAATATTAAACCATAAATCATAAATGTTAAACCATAAACCATAAACGTTAAACCATAAATCATAAAACATAAATGTTAAATCATAAATCATAAATGTTAAGTTATAAACCATAAATCATAAATTTTAAGTCATATATCATCTATGTCGGAGACATCAATCATGACCTAGCAATGGCGGCAGCGAAAACTCATTTTTCTTCTCCTATCTCCTCCTCCTTCGCCATCGATGACTTTCCACCTCTTCCACCTCGCCCTCCACCCCCAAACCCCCTAATCCACTACATCCCTTTGGTAATCCCTCTTCTTCGATAAATGCAAATCCAGATCTGGCTATTCCATTGCAACCATCTTTTCCAATGAAATTTGATTATGCATCTCTACTTAGATCTTCTCAAAGGAATGCAGGATCGTACAAGCCACACCATTTTGATATACCGAGAGATGGAAAGAAGCATATGATAACAGATTTTGTCAAGAAGCAAGGTCTTAATAACTGGAGTAATTTGCTGATTGGATTTTTCCATGATGGCACGTTATCATTTCACGCTGTATCTAATTATTTGCATAGGCATTGGAAGCTTGACGGTGAGGTTGATATTAAATCCGATGGGTCTCACCAATGACTCTAATAGGGAAAAAATTTCTCAGGTCCGATCCAATCTTCATACGTGTAGGATGTTTATCATATCTGTTTTTGATCCAACCATAGGATGTGCCCAATCTCAAATAAAAAAAGTCCCTTTTTGGATCCATTTATATCAAATACCCATGGTTTTATGGACTCCAATAGGCATCAATTGGATTGTGAATCATGTTGGCAGATTGATTTGTTATGATGTTAATACTGAAAGCTTAGATAAGTTTAGATATGCGAAGGCATTGGTCGAAGTATCACCTGAATTTGAGCTACCAAATGCAAATGAGATTGATGGTTTGGGAGATGCTTGTTGACACGACCCGAACTCGCCCTTTCGGGAAAGCCCAGATTGAGTTGAGAACACGACAAATCAGAACATAAACAAAAGAACATTTCATTGCTTATTATAACAATTTACATCAGAGTACAAGAATATACAGAGTATGAAAAAATAATATACATTTTATAAATATCAGAGATTTACAAATTACAACGCAGCGGAAAATAATACAAAAACACAACTGAAAGAGATAAACGGATACAGAGCTTTCCAAATATTGTTCCAGATGTAAACCAGGATCCTGTGAATATAAATCTGCAAAACCAAAACTACTAGCTACCCGTGTGGAAAATAGGGGCACCCAGAGTTCAGGTTAAAATAATAAACTCCAGATCAGTCATGTGACTGGTGTGAGAACTAAAATAGTTATTAAATTTTTACTTTAAAAATAAAGTAAATCAAGGGACCACGCCGTATAACACGGAATGGGTTTCCTCCCAAGAATACCAGTGCATAAAACAAATAGCGTAATGCTTTTTTGAAAAATGAAGCTATTATAAGACCCAGGTCCCATCACATATTGCAACGCAAGCCGGAGGATAGGATTTTCCCTTATAATAGCCAAACATGCTTCGTACGTTTAAAATAAATCATTTGATACAATTATAAGTGCATAGTGTATAAAACAACTTCAAATATAAATGTATCAATCATAGACGGCATGGGTACCATATATCATGTTGCCAATACTAGGCTCTACAATCAAAACTGAAATGTCACGTATTGGAAATTGGATTTGTGTTATGAGTCGAGGCAAGGGATGTACTCCTCACCGGCTTCAAGACAATCTAGCAAACGCCTCAGGATCACCCGCGGTATACCCTTGGATCCTCCAAGGCCGGTCCACCCCTACGTTTGAGGATTTGAAATTCCTGAACACACATTTCCCCGCCCTGTCGGGCGCCTATGAGCCAGATGACTCAATATCCATCGGCTTCATAGAGACCGATATATCTGAGGCGCCTCGCATTCCAACAACCAAAAAGGTATAAATAATATAAATGTCTGGGCTTCCAAAACCTTGACACCACCCATAGCTAGAAAGAAACGTCATGTCCTCCTTGGATCCCTTATCATGTTTTTAACTCATACCGATGTGTGAGGCTCGCGAATTAACGCTATACACAAAGCTATGCTATATTAAAGCCATGCTTTGATCATTAACCACAAGACTCTGCTTTTCAATAGAAGCCTTCATCATTTGCATCTTAGCATGCCACACAGGCAATTCACGCCATGCGACTGATGTCTATCGATATATAACCTCTGAGCTCGTACGTCTCAGAGAAGGGCATTAAGAAAGAGAATAAATTCTCCGCCGCCAAACAGATATATATTTAATAGAGATCAATCAACATAGAATAAAATCCAATGTCAGACACACATCCATTTACAAGTTCGTTCTGGGTCTGAACGAAACCGAAGGCACTGTATTCCTCGTCCCATGTGTCCAATATAGGAGATAGGTTAGGAATGGCAATGGGGAGGGTTGGGGCGGGTTTCTCGTGCCCCAGACCCGACCCGGACTTTTTAAACCCTGCCCCAGACCCGCCCCGTAGACCCGGTGCGGGTCTGGAATTTCGCCCCGTACCCGAAACCCGTACGGGTCAGGGTAGACCCGACCCGCCCCGCGACCCGGTGATATTATGTTCTAGTGTACACAAATTTATATATTTATATTTTTTTATCACTAAATGATAAGTTATATGCATATTATAATGTGTTCACAATGACAAGAGAATATTATAAAATGAGTTGTAAGATAATAGTTCAAAATGTATGCATTTGTTATTGCATGATTATCATTGATGCAACTTAATACAATGAAAATTTTATAGTTTGTCAATTGAAAGAATATAATATTCAAGTTATAACCATGTAAATCTAAGAAGATTAACAAGTAATAGTTATAGTTATAAAGTGTTTGAATGATGTTTCGATCATGCGGGCCGGGTTGGGGCGGGTTAGCCATGCCCCAGACCCGACCCTAGACCCGGACCTCCAAAAGCGGGTCGCGGGTCTACCCGACCCGAAGACCCTATGGGGCGGGTCTAAATGGGTCAAAACAGGGGCGGGTCAAGCGGGTTTGGACCCTAGACCCGTCCCATTGCCATCCCTAAGATAGGTCCTCGCATATCTGGTCGATCTCCAAATACGTCTGGACGATCACCACTTATTACGTTGTCTTGGGTGTACTGCCCAATCAAGACATCAGTAATCATCCAAACGATGTGAAGACCTCTGGTCTTCAACCACCGTCTTCATCGTCGACTTATCGTCGAATAAGAAATTCAAAATAGGTATAAACCCGACCTTTCTGAATAGCTCGCGTATATAATAAATAAGGGCTATAAAAACATAACATACGCCTCATTCCAATACAGAATATTCTTTTATTCAAATATTCACATTCTTAGGGATATGTTCCCATTAATTTTATCAAAGATAAATTCTTTAAAATTTATTCCCTAATCTTCCTTTGGATATCATTCAAACCATATTAAGGTTTTCCCAACTAGTCAGGATTAACGCACCTTACTGAAGTAATCATTTATTTAATTTCCCAATCCCAACCTATTCATCACATGGAGAAAAACTGGTATTACTCCATAACTAACACTCGATGTTATCGGTAAAATTAATTACCATTTTCCATTCAAATCTAATTAAAGATTTAACTATCGCTTGGAGCAAAACTGGTGCTACTCTGTTCCCGATCATTTCCTCAATTTGATAATTTAAATTATCACATTCTCGTTTCAATCTAATCAAAGATTTATTAAAATTCTCCTTAGTTTTAATCTTCCCAAAAATAAATATTAATGATTATTTAACTTTGGGAAATCAAACATGCCACATTGACAATTTACACCGCACTATTGATTTCTGCCTATATATTACCTCTAAGCTCATAAGTCTTAGAGAAGGGTGTTAAGCAAGAGAATAAATTCACCACCACCAAACAGATATACATTTCGCAGAGATCAACCATACAGTTCGAAATACAATGCTAGACATGTAATCCTGTCTTTAACTGGGTTAAAGAACAAATGTCATTTAAAACACGGTTCACAATAAACCCAAATCCTCTTCGATAAAAATGGAATCTTCACGGAAAATGGATCAATATATAATCGATATCAATTTCCGTATCCGACTAATAATATAAATGGAATAACGACAAAGCCTTTTAACTTCTATATATATAAATAGTCTTCCTCTGTAACACCCCGTGTATTCTATAACTGTGGAATTAACAAATTAAAGTATAATTAATTTGAAATCAAAGAACTAAGGAAAATGGGATACGCCATTGCGTTCGTCTCGGAAAAATACGCGAAATAGAGTCCGAATTTTCGAAAAACGGAGTCCGTATGAAGAAGATATGGCCTTCGGAAGTTTCTGAATTAAGTTTAAAATTCAAACAGAATAAAATAGTTTAAAAATTAAAACCGGGCCCAATTGGCCAAGGCGGGAAAACTCCCGCCTAAGACACCCAGGTCGACTGGGCTGTCGACCTGGTCTAACCAGGTCGACAGGGCTGTCAACAGGGCTGTCGACAGGGCTGTCGACCTGGTCCAGACCCAGGTCGAACCCAGTCCACCCTGGCTGGCCTATTCTATGTTGGTCGATTTTCTGTGGTCTGCTTTGTCATTAGGGCTAGGTGGCAGGCTCTAATTGGTCCCTCCTGCGAATGAATGGCTACGATCAATCTAAGCAACATCGATGGTCCTAATCAGTTCATAAACTCTATAAAATGACCCTAGACTCTACCTAGGTTTCTTACACAATTCTCTAGCCTCCATTGCTCTCTTCTTCTAATTAAAAATAAAAATGGCGTCTCTGCTCTGCTGGAATTAAAACTAGAAGATAATCAACATCAGCCTAAGCAACTCAATTCAAACTAGAGATTAAAGTTTCTGCAAAGATTCTACAACAAGTTAAAGTTCTTTCTTTAATCCAATCAAGGCAAGTACAGTTATTCTCCGCTATAAACGTTAATTATAATTTTGATATGCATTTAAATCTGAGTTTGAGGTTGTATTCTCTTCTGTTAGATCTGTTTTCTGTGACTGTTCTATATTCCTTTCTTCTTTTCTGTTTCTATAGCCAGGCTACCACGAGCCTGTGCCTAATCTCATAAGAGATGAACGTATGAACGCAAATTTTGGGATGAATGATGCGAAATTTGACAAGACTAAATTGAATGTATGACTTTAGGTCTGAGGCATAAAATATATTGGACATATGACTTGGGATTGGATGCATAAATTTGACTATGAACATATAATTTATGCATGTTGTATGCATAGTTATGTTGTAATTTAGATCTATAATTAATTAGAAAGATGAGCATATGTTATAAACTAGTTTTAGACCTATGCATATTCTGTGATAAAAGAAGAAGAGGAACCACTGTAAGATTACATATGATTTGAGACTTTGGACAAAATGCATATAAAAGTCAAGATCTGATTTTTAGAAGATATGATTTAAAGATTTATATTGTTGGGTATAGTTTGCATAATGATTCATGACATGAAAAGAAGAAGGATATGGAAAGTTAGGTGTAAAGATTTACATTAATTAGGATATCTATTATTGTGATTACACCTAAATAGGGATTTTTGGATATATGGCATGCATTGAAATTAATGGTTATATTTGGTATAATTTATATGTGAATCTGCTGTAAGATGCTAGTTTAACAAAAATTGGAACATATGGCAAATTATGTCCATATTCTGTGCTATGTAACTTTATGCAAACATGGAGTATATGTTGTGAATCATGACAATTATGTAAGCATATGAATTTAGGCCAATTTATGATTGGGCAAGGCATGTGAATAGAACTTTTAGAAATATTAAATTTGCTAAATCTGCTAATTTGTCTAGTTGCCTAAACTACTAGTTTTGTTATATTGCCTAGACTGCTAATTAGATTGAAATGCCTAATCTGTTAAATTTGTCGGTTGAAATGCCTAACCTGTTATATGCCAAAATCTGCTAAGTTGCTAAATCTGTTAAATCCGTTATGTCATATAAAATCTGTTATCTGCTATGTTGATATAATCATCTTGTGATTGATATAATCTGAATTGGCATATATATATTGGGCACGCGCATAAACGGTAAATTATTAATTAATTGGCCGCAAAGATAAACATGGCTAACTCGAGGTTAGAATGAGTTTGCGGCGTAAATCTGCCCGGAACCGCCCGGCACATCCAGTGGACGCAAACAATAGGTTCTAATGTGAGAAGTTAGTCATAACATGCGTAAGACACGAGGTTTAGGTCTGGCTTGTGGCAGAAGTCTGCCCGGAACCGCCCGGCATATCCAGCGGCCACAAGCTACCGACCTAATATGAGAGGTCTGTGCATTAATAATTAATTAATGCAAATCTAAGATAAGAATGACGTCTAAAACGTATTGGGGGAAAAATAGGATTAAACCAAAGGGATTAATAAATGTAGTAAAACCCGTCCATGAATTTGTAGGCCCAATACAAAGTTAGACAAATCTGAAAAATCTGTACATCTGACCCGTTAGTCTGAAAACTTGTTAACTTAATTTGTGAATTAGTAAATCTGAACTCTGTATGTCTGAACTTGTAAACAAGTTAATCTGAAATCTGTTAGTCTGGGGACACAAGGTTAGGAGGGGAATTACTTGTGTCATCTGTTGTTTGGGACCCATATTAGTCAGTAACCCTTTCTGGTATCAAAACTTTGACCCAACAGTAGGTAGGGTCCGGGCACGCTTACTGAACTAATTATAAGTGGTTCATTCTGATAATGGCGAGGGGTGTTGATGGTGCGTTCCAACCGGGTCATGTGCGTGCATGGATCCCGGTCTGCCTCTGAGGATGTAAGACGCCGTGACATCTGTAAATAGGTTTGTGCCAATTGGTTGTCACTTTAGGGAGTGATACACCCTACTGTGGGGCCGACACAGGATATTTATGTATTAGGGAGCCGATCGCTTGGGGTAGGGTTTTGGGGTACACTTAGTTCTGTCAGTTCCTGTTGGTACCGTCTGTTTCTGTTGGGTGGTAACACCTGTCTGTTTCTGCGTGGTACCGTCTGTTCGGGTGGTAAAGGCCCATTACTAGTGTACACCTAATTCTACATTCTGTTTCCGTAGGGATAAATCTGTTTCTGCTTCTGTCTGTTTCTGATCGGGTAGTAAAGGCCCATTATTAGCATTCTGTTTCTGTTAAAGTATTCTGTACCCGTTCCTGCTTCAATTTAGACATTAGGGTGACACCTAATTCTGCTATACTAGTAATAGTGCAGAGAAGTGTAAAACAATAGTTTATATCATTCTGTTTTTCGGTTATATCTGCTACACCTGTTATAGTTATCTCACATCCAGATTTATGTTCATATCATATTATTATTATCTGTTCATATGCTGAAAATCACTGGACTTGCCAGACTTTATGTCTGACCCTTGTTGTTTCGCCTCCTTTCTTCCGTTTCCCCCCCAGGTTATCCAAGGAGGGAAATACTTTAGCTTGACCCGGATTTCTCTTTGCTTGAAGTGCTTAAAGTATGGCTTGGCTCTGTATAGCTTCCGTTCCATGGGGATTATGATTTTAAACTATGCATTGTGAAGGCTTTTGTACAAGACTGATATTTTGTACTTGAATTCTGAAATTGAAAGGATGTAACCATATTAATTTTCTGCTTTCCGCTGTAATAAAGTTAAAATTTTCAAGTACTGTTTTATCTGTCTTGTAAGTTTCTGTTCTGTTTACTAAAATGCTCCACCAAAGTTAAGGCATTCCCTTTGTGAGTGACCTTAACGGAGGTGGGGTGTTACATCCTCCACAGAAGCTCATTTCAATTATTATCAAATCGAATTCCATTCAATTCCAACTTGATATATTAAATTGGAAAACTTTACTTTGGAAAATTCCCGTTAAATCTTAAAAAGATTTATAAAATCTAAATCACATTTCGCTGTAAACGGGTTAAAGAACGAATATCATTATAAACACAGTTCACAATAAACCCAATTCACATTCCATTTACAATTCCGATTAAATGATAATTAATTGGAACTCTAATAATCTTAATTAAAAGATTTATTCTTTTGACACGGGATTTAAGAACAGTGTTAATAAAGACACCATTCAGACAAACCCAAAATCCAATTCTATTCAATTTCAATTAAATATTAATTAATTAGTAAACTTTTCTAAATCTTTTTTAAAAGATTTAATCTTTTCTCAAGTGGGTTTAAGAACAGTGTCATTTAAAACACAGTTCACATCAAACCCAAAATCCAATTCAATATTAAATACAAGGCTCTGAATAGAAATTATATCGGCTTATATTCAATATCAAATTCTAAAATTAACAAATATCGTATTTGGAATAACGATATATATATCTTCCAAATTTGTAACGTCCCGCCTTTTTGACCGCTTCAAATTGGTGATTAACCAACTTAAAACGTCCAAATCGACGGATCGTTATTTAGCTTACAGAGTTTAAGACCAGAATCAACACAGAAAACACAGAATAATTAAATAACGCAAGGTTGACCAACAAAATAAACTTTTATATATTAATCATAAATTTTGATAAAATAATTTTCTATACACAGAGAAATTTAAAATACACTTTGAATACAAGGGAAAAATATTTACTATTTTAAAATCTTCAGAGTGCGTCGTCTTTGAAATCCCCAGCTTCGTCAATCTTTGAATCCTAAATTGCAATCTTTAAATCTGTACTGCTTGGGTCTGACCCGAGCATCCCATGCAAAAACATAAAATATTCGTGTTAGGATTAATCATAGTTCAAGTGTGACAATTTAAATAAAATGCTAAATGTAATAGTTAATCATCATAACAATCTTATGTCATCAGCCAAAATATAGCATCCGCTCTACATCAGTTTACTTTTCCCAAGGCATGTATCTCCAGGAGCTTGCGTATACACATATGTACAGGCACATGTGTGTACCACCTCAGCATCCCAGAAATAAGTAATACAAGCTAGAAGCGCACAGTAAGAGTAGAATATATATGGACAACAATAAGTCATGGCAAAGTTCACAAATGTGTCTTATTGCACAGAACCCAGCAACAAAACAGGTGATTACGGTAAAATGTATCATGGCAACTATCAAAGCATAAATACTCTAGCTTGGAACAGATGAGCAGGGCCAAAACGAGAACTCTATGGGAGTGTATTTGGATATCACAATATGCCAACAACAAGATTTAAGGTAAAGTTTTATGGTCAAATTGAAGGGCTACATACATTCCAGGTTGTAAAATATGTAGCAGTAAATACAACTAGGATGGGAAGAACCAATATATTATTTTGTCAAAGGGAAATGTGGAATCAGTTCCTCAAACATAATATAAATGTAGCATCGGCCTTTAGCAAGGCAATGCAATCTCGACTTCTATAGAATTTGGCAGAAACAAAAGTAGATCAGTTTTAATATAGCATCAGCTCCTTATCAAAGAAAACAAGTATCAGTTCATTTATATGAAATTTGGATATGTATAGTCAAACAGGGAGCATATCAATCCATGAAGTACTGCCCAATTATATTCTGAAATAAGGTAGCTCCATTTATACGTGAATTTACTAGTCAGTGGTCATAAAACAATACCATTTTCACGACACAAGTTACACAAGGAAATAAAAATATAACAAGCCAAACTGTAGGGCAAAGAGTGGTGTCGGCATCATATAAAATTTCAAAAGTAAGAGGTACCTCTACACTACAGGCCAGTCCAGAATAATTGGAATTTATTTTGTTTAAAATGGAATATCAAGGGTGCATAGATCTAATATCAACCTAACATAATCAGTTACTAGTTTTGAGTTCAATTTGTGCCAAATAATCATAAATAAGTCAGAAGTATGATTTCCAGATATACAGTTTATGAACTTATACACTAACCCGTATGCGGTCCCAAATCTAAACAGGTGGTAACTCAACAATGGCCATTCTTATTTTATTTTTTTTGACAGGAAGCATAAATGAGGTTAGCTAATGTTGATTCATATAATCAAACAGTCCACGCAAGGTACTTTGCATGTATGATGGATGCCCAAACTTCATGGTAAGTATAACTTATAATGTACAGTTAAAACATATGTGTTAATGTGGTTTTGAGTAAACAAGGCAGGTACGAAAAACCTTTATGGCATGTTTCAGTTTTACTTATGTGATCCAAGGATGTTCAAACTTCCAAAATGGAACAAAGTTAAGCAAATTAAATAATTTCTAAGTACACACTGAATTCGTAATGCAAACCAGTGGAATAGGCTATATGTACAGTTGAGTATCACAGGTCGGCGACAGTAATCCGACGAGTAGGGCGCATACAGTAGTACAAGAAGAAGTGTAGCATTTATGTGAAGAATAAATAAAGGCCGGAAGCGACAAACATAAAGACAAATAGGTTTATCTAGTGCATATCTATTCTTTTTAATGAAAAACTTCCAGAGTGATAGTGTAAAGTACATCAAGGGTGGCATTAATTCAAATCTTAAGATATCATTAAATTAAAATCGATACAGGGAGAATAGTCTTTTTCACAAAGCATAATGTCTGTATTGTTGAAATCAGTGAATCAGCTAAAGCTAAATGTAACAACAGTTACTACCTTTACTAGTATATTTCAAAGGCTATCCATTTCCATATTTATATTTTCAAAAGCAACAGCAGTTGCCATTTAAACAACTAAAAATAAAACTGAGTTAATTGTGGTAGTAATTGATTTTTGTCCAACTATATGTGTTACAATAAATGAGGCATAGTTATCCCATCCATTTCTTACCAATAGTGCAGTACATATCAAGAACAACCCCAACTTTCAGGTTCGAGTTAAACCCGATCCAAGGTATCCCAATTACTAATTTATTTCTAGAATTAATCCAACTAAATTTATGAAGCAAAGGTGAGACTTTCATACATCTATACCAAGTTACACTTCACATGCACGCTAAATTTAAGATTTTCACCTATATTTAGTTTTACTCAAGGCGACAAGGTATGGCATGTAAATCGCAAGCTACACTATCAAAGTCAATATGTGACCTCACACAGCAACAAACAAGCAGAATCCAATCACAAAGTGCGCCAGCCAACAAATTTTAACACACCTTAGTATTTAATTTAGCTTCTTACTAAAATCATAGCACTTGAATTTAGATTAATCGTGAATGAATTCTCACCTGTAGTGCTGATAAAAAGACAGGCTTAGTTTTCTTTTGACAGGAGTTGCAGATGCACGGTGAACGGTGGCGATGAGATGGTGCTGGTTGTTGCAACTTCGCTTGGAAATGGGTGCGCGATGCTTAAGGCGATGATGAGTTGGTTCCGGCGAAACAGTAGCCAAGGTGTTGAGTTGGAAGATGGTGACGAATTCGCTCCTCGATAAGTGAAACAACGCTACTAGAAGGAGGCACCATCAACTTGGAGAAGACGATTGAATTATACGGATTTGGGGAAAGGAACTTCCGATGGACATTAAAAATTGAATTTGGGGGAAAATTTGTTGTCTGAAGAATTGGGAGAAAACCCCTAGATTTATAAGCGGAACGAGGTGTGGCATCCAAATAACTGTGGGAGCCAAGGCAAAGAACAGTAACTTGCGTATTCTAACTGGGAAAGGTAATATTTGGGGAGGCAACATACGGAGGGGTGTTTATTTATTTATACCCCTAAAAACTAATTTTACCGCAAATTATCGTTACGTTAATAATTTTATTATTATCATAAATAAATTCCAATTGCAACGAATTTGGGCGTGCTGCTACGTCTCGATGCTCTGAACGTAATAAAATTTGTTCGGTCAAATTCCGGCTCCATTTGCATGATGTTTGTAACGACCCGCATTCTACGCATCATAGGATCGTGGAGTATTTATTTATTTCACATATGGAGTCGTATGGTCATGTAACTTTGGGAGACGATTTTTGGGGTCATTTCCCATGTTCATGATTTTTTTCGATTTTTAAATGACCGTTTTGCCCCTAGTTGGTACTGTTTTGGCCATAACTTTTGACTGGAAAGGAATTTTGACCTGAAACCACTTCCATTAGATTCGAGTGATGGTTTCTCTTTCCGTAGAGTGGTTACATCAGCCAAACGGACTTACCGTTTGGGAGATATGGCTGAAACAAGGTTTAGAAGGTGAAAACAGCTAATCGGGCTTAACCGGGTGATTAACAACTAGGCCCAATGGGGGATTTCGGGATTTGGAGTATTTAAGGGCTGCTAGGGTTAGGATTTCGGTTTTAGATTCATTTTTCCAGCCGCCACTTACCTCCTTCAAACTCTAGCAATGGCCTCCACCTTCTAATTTCATCCCAAATCATCTCTAATCACTTTCTAATCGAAGATTAAGCAAAACTACATCAAATCAAGGAAGGGTAGCACCAAATCAGAGAGAGATCTGCTGGAACACATAGAGATTGGATCCAAATCAGAGATTATTTCAGATCTAAAGTTTGTTTGTGGCTAAGGTGAGTGATTTGCATAGTTCCTCACTAATTATGGCTAATTATGGTAATTAGCGAAGATTAGCGAAATTATGGCTCAGAAAAATCTAGAAAAATTCCCAAAATTCTAAAACATCATTTTATTCCTCTGATATGAATTTGGGTTAATTTCGACTAATTTTGCAAATCCCGGAATTTGGGGGATTAAGGGGTAATTAGTGATAATTAGAAAATTTGTGCATGTTAAAAATCTGGAAAAATATTCATAAATTCTGAAATATTATTTTAGACCTTTGATGTGAATTTGGGATAAGTTGGTTAAGTTTTGCTAATCATATCATAGGTTTCACCCAAACATGCTTAAGGGAAAATATGGGGTTTTGGGTATGTCTGATCCATTTTATCCTATCAAGTTGTTGTTTTGATGCTTGTGGTCGATAATATATGTTGCTATGACTGTTTGGTATGACTTGTGATTGTTTAGAATAGTTAGAATGGTCGAAAACGCCGTCGGATGGCGTAAACAACTCGCTGGACAAAGTGCAGGATACCGCGCAGAACCGGATCGGATCGCAATAGGTCCCACGATCCGCCCCATTTTCTCCGACCCGATCGTGAGTCATCTCCACGATCCGCTCCATTTTTGGTGCCACGATCCACTCACGAATGGTTCTCACGATCCGGAGTTGAAGCCATGAATCGATCCGCCTCGTATCCTCTGAAGCAATGCCTCTATGAATTGATGAAGCGCCACGATCCGAAGGGAGAGCCGATCCGAACTGATGTAGCGCCACGATCCGAAGGGAGAGCCGATCCGAACTGATGTAGCGCCACGATCTGATGTTGCAGGACATGCACGACTCGAACCCAGTAGGCGATCGCGATCCGACATTGATGGCCACGACCTGAAGCGAAGCGAACTAAATGAATATCGATCCGGACGGAGATGACGACTAAAAACCCGAGATGCAAAGGTAGTCCAAATGGAAGTTAGAGCTCAGGATCCAGATGGGAACCAATGAGTTCACTTCATGGTTGGGCTTTGCTGCGGGACGTGTGCAAAGGGGTTGTCGGTATTCATAACTTTGGTCCACCACTGAGAGATGGATAGTGGGCTGGTAGTGATAGTTACACGGGATTGGATTCCGTCATGGCCCAAAGGATTAGAGGACCAAGATAGTGGGTATCGTATGCTTTACGCACTGAGTGAGAGATGTGAGGATGCTTGTTATGTTTGATTGTTTGGCATCACTATGACATGCACACCCCCACCACCGTTATCTTTACACCATTTGAAAGGGCACCTTAGAGTGTTGTACAGTATGTAGTGCTAACTCTTTGGTTGCTGGTCCAGGTTCAGGTATGATTGGATTATACCTGTTATTAATTCTGTTTAGATGCTTATCGCTCATACCAGGCTTTATGTCTGACCCAGAGTTTTATGTATCTTCTTATTACTCTGGGTGCTCACACGAGCAGATTAGAGATAGGTTGTGGTTAGCTGGTGATGCGCGAGTAGCTGATTCGGAGGCGAGCAGGAGGCTTCCACGTATGATATATAGATATTCTCCCTGTGTCATTGGTGGTCGCTACTTGGGCATTAGTAGTGTACCTTCTTTATCTTCCTTTTGCTTTGAGACAGTTTGAAAAGTTGTAATAAGCTATATTTTGGATTTGCGCTGCTATGATGCTCAGTTCTGGTTTTTAGCTTATGCACTGTCTCTACTGTTTTATGTCAAGTATGTTATTATTATATTTTGTTCTATGCGCTGTGAGACATATTACAGGTTCCTTGATTAGCCCATTCTCTTCTTTCTTTTTCTTCTGGCGACCGTCCCGTGCTAACTGGATATGTGTACAGCGCACTTTTAGAGTAAATGTCGGTTGGTGCGGGGCGGGCCGTCACACTTGGTATCAGAGCTCTAGGTTGCGTAGTCAACCTAGGGAAAGACACTAGGGAGAGATAGTACGTGTATGAGAGCGCGTATATGTGATTACTTTGGTTTTCAAAAGCTATATATATATATATATACTATTGGTAGTATAAGAATGAAGTTGTACTGCACTAGCACCACTATGGGGTCGTTAATCGTTTCCCCTTTTACAGATTAACGATGAGCCGATATCCTAGAGGTGCTGGTAGAGGGACCAACCATGGGAATGCTCCTGACATGAGGACAATGTTCACCAACTTCATGAGAGACATGCTTAGAGATGTTCAGGGAGCAGTTCCCAATCCCGGAAATGGTGGTGGTCCAGTAGTGCAGGCGCCTAAGGCCGATTTCGCCAAGTTGTGCAAGGATTACACTAACCTTGGTGGGAAGCCGTTCCACGGAACGGAGTCGGCCACAAATGTTCAGGATTGGTTGGATAGCTGTGATCGTATCTTCGACGACTTGGGTCTTGAGGATGCGATGAAGAGAAGGCTAGCGTCTCGTCAGCTGCAAGGGCGAGGGATGAATTGGTGGAATGCCATTAGAACAGCTACTCCAGAAGATCAAGTTACTTGGAAACAGTTTAAGACTCGCTTTTGTGATAAGTTTATTCCAGCTGCTCATAAATCAGAACTGTTCAAGAAGTTCTTGGAGCTTAAGCAGAATGGTTGAGCAGTCTCGGAGTATATCGCTGAATTCGACACTTTATCGAAATATGGATGGTCCCTTATCGATACAGTCGAAAAGAAGAACGGGAAGTTCATAACCGGCTTGGATGGGTACTTAGGGGGGAAAGACTTATAAACCATATCGATGAGACGTTCGAGTCTATTGTAGGAAAGGCATTAAGGTCAGAGAGCCTTTTCCCTAAGTCGAAGACTGAGGTTGCTACGGCATCTGCAGAGGAGCCAAAGCCGCAAGCAGGCGGTGAAGGCAAGAAGAATTCTCAGAACAAGAGGAAACAGAACCCGACCAAGGATGGTCAGAGTAAGAAAAATAAGAAAGATGGCGAATGCTTTAGTTGTGGCAAGAAGGGCCACTATGCCAGAGATTGTCGAGAAAAGCCTGGGGAGAGGAAGTGCTTTAACTGCGGCCAGGAGGGACATCACGAGGATGATTGCCCACAACCTCCTAGGGAGAAGCAGATTGTGAAAGCGTATGCTATCAATGCTGTTCCTTCTTCGTCAAATCCCCCAACTGCGGCGCAGAAGGAAAAAGGTGTCGTTATTCGAGGTATGCTTTCTATTTAAGATGTTTTGATCAGGTTTTGTTTGACAAACCTGAGTTAGTCGATAGACCTTTAGTAGTGACGAACCCGATTGGTGGTTCGACTAGTTTTGGCATGATTTGTTAATGTGGTCTTATCGAGTCATGGATGTATGTTTCCTTGTGATTGCTTTGTTTTGGGCTTTACTGGGTTTAGCATTATTTTGGGGAGTCGATTTACTCCAAAGGAATAGGGTGGTATTAGGTACCTACCTAGTGATGGCGATAGTAACTGGAGTTAAGGAAGCTAAGAGGTTATCGTTGTAATAAGTTCTAGTTGTCTCTGGAAGGCAAATGAGTACTCTAGTGCTAGATTGTTTTGCTAGTATCACCTCATGTGGATTGTCCAAACTCGGAGGAGATGTTCCTTGGGTGCTTGTCTGATATTGGTTTAGGCCTTTGGGGTTTGTGCTTGGGGAATGTCGATTTCGACTAGGATGGGTTGCGTGAGGGGTAAATAGTTGTTGTGATTTTTCATTGGATGATATCTTGGTTTACTCGAGGAGTGATGGGCAGACGGAACATGATGAGACTGTTCAATGGTATAGACTGCCCAGAGTTAGACTTGATAGGGTTATGAGATTGCTCGAGTGGGACTCGGGAAAGATGCAAAGTAATGGATTGTTTAGGACCCTATGTTGATGTTCTCTATTGGATAGTAGAACTTTGAAGGAATAGGATGTGTTCGTTGATCATGGAAGATACAAAGAAGATTAGAGCGATTAAAGTTGGACTTGAACTCGTAAAAGAAAATAGGTGTTCGTTGTTCTTGGAGATACAACGAATAGGGAGACGACTCACGTTGGACTAGAGTTTGTTGGCACTCAAGACTGGGTCTGAGTTATAAAGTGACTCGAGTTAGACTCGAGAAGGCTGCAAGGAATTGGATTCAACTCGAGTTGGACTCGAGAGGGCAGCAAGATAATGGATAGACTTGGGTTGGACTCAAGTATTTTAGGAGGACTAAAAGCAGGGGTATCTGGGGACGCCCGTTACCTTGGATCCGTTGGACGTGATCTAGTTATCCTTGGAGGATAAACATACGCTGGACGTACGGTAGTCCGATCGGAGGCTGGGATTCAATTAGTTTAATTATCCTTGGAGAATAAACGTATGTTGGACGTACGGTAGTCCGAAGGGAGGCGGGGCTTCCATTGGCCTGGGATTGGTTGGACCAGTTAAGTGGGCATCGGTGTATGTATGGAGGCTGGGCTTCCATTAGTTATTGATGTTGGTTGGACCAGACAGACTGGAATCGACATATTGGGATTGGTTAGACCAATCATGTAGGTGTCGATGTGTTTATGACTTTAGCAGGTGATAGATAGGATTTGTTTGATGGATGTTATTGTTGCTATGTTTGTTCCTATCTTTCTTCTCTTGAGTAGACTATCACCTGTAGGGTTCCAGCGATGGGGAACAAAGTGATTGTAGTAGGACTACGAGCCAGTGCAGTAGAGTCGTCATGACTCGAGGGGCAAAGTGGACATAGTAAAGGAATAGAGTAAGGCTATGAGCCAGTGCAGTGGAGTTGTTATGACTTCATGGGGCAGAGTGGACATAGCAAAGGACTAGTGGCTATGGATCAGTGCAGTGGAGTCGCCATGACTCCATGGGGCAGAGTGATCATAGTAAAGGATTTGGGTGCAGTACTAGTTACATTGAGTAGGAGACATGCCAGTTTAGGGGTTTTGTTTCTAGGATGGAAGCAACTAGAGTATGTCACAGGATATGATTTCAGACCCAAGACTGAATTGGATTCAGAAACGCTAGTAAGCTTGACGATTAGATCGATTTTGATTGAGAGGATTGTTTCCAGTTAGAAGGACGATCCTAATCTATTGGGAACCATCTCTAGGGTAGAGATGGGTATCGATGGAAAGAGAATGATCAGGTAAGGATTTGATCGAGAAGGGTGGCTTCGAAAGAATAAGGGACTAGTTGTACCCAACGTAGATGGACCGAGAGGTGAAGTGCTTAGAGCATATCATCACTCGAAATTGACTATACATCCCAGTGGTAACAAGATGTATTGAGACATAGAGCAGATCTAGTACTGGGAAGGGATAAAGATAGGCAGAAGGCTTATCTCGATAAGAGACGAAGAGATTTGGAATTCTTCGTTAACGACTTGGTGTTCATCGAGATCTCACCATAGAGAATGTGATTCAGATTGGTTGGAGAGGTAGGTTAGCACCAAGATTTGTTGGCCCATTCCCAGTCCTCGAGCAAGTTGTGAATTTGGCGTATGAGGTAGAGCTACCTGACAAGATGGCGGGAGTTCACAACGTATTTCATGTTTCCCAGTTAAGGAAGTTTGTGCAAGACCCTAATGTGGCTATTTCACCAGATCAGTTGGATAACATCGAAGTTGAACTCGAGGCGGTTGGGAACCGCAAGTCTATGCGTATTGTTAGGAACGATACGAAGCAGCTTCGAAGAAAGGCGGTGAAACTAGTCAAAGTCCAGTGGGGTGAGAATGAAAAAGACCGTACTTGGGAAACAGAGGAGGAGATAAGGAAGAAGTATCCAGAACTCTTTGCCTAGTAAGGTTTTGGTAGTGATAGTTTCTTCCCTTGTTAGTAAACCGCATGCTAGGATAGACTTGTTTTGCATGTTGATTGTTGTTTTATGGTTGATAGGCATGCGGAACCCTTTGTGTGTTTTGGTTAGGGAATTTCGGGGGCGAAATTTCTTAAGGGGGGGAGAGTGTAACGACCCGCATTCTACGCATCATAGAATCGTGGAGTATTTATTTCTTTCACATATGGAGTCGTATGGTCATGTAACTTTGGGAGACGATTTTTGGGGTCATTTCCCATGTTCATGATTTTTGTAGATTTTTAAATGACCGTTTTGCCCCTAGTTGGTAATGTTTTGGCCATAACTTTTGACTGGAAAGGAATTTTGACATGAAGCCACTTCCATTAGATTCGAGTGATGGTTTCTCTTTCCGTAGAGTGGTTACATTAGCCAAACGGATTTACCGTTTGGGAGATATGGCTGAAACAAGGTTTAGAAGGTGAAAAACAGGTAATCGGGCTTAACCGGGTGATTAGCAACTAGGCCCAATGGGGGATTTCGGGATTTGGAGTATTTAAGGGCTGCTAGGGTTAGGATTTCGGTTTTAGATTCATTTTTCCAACCCCCACTTACCTCCTTCAAGCTCTAGCAATGGCCTCCACCCTCTAATTTCATCCCAAATTATCTCTAATCACTTTCTAATCGAAGATTAAGCAAAACTACATCAAATCAAGGAAGGGTAGCACCAAATCAGAGAGAGAGAGCTGTTGGAACACATAGGGATTGGATCCAAATCAGAGATTATTTCAGATCTAAAATTTGTTTGTGGCTAAGGTGAGTGATTTGCATAGTTCCTCACTAATTATGGTAATTAGCGAAGTTTAGCGAAATTATGGCTCAGAAAAATCTAGAAAAATTCCCAAAATTCTAAAACATTATTTTATGCCTCTGATATGAATTTGGGTTAATTTCGACTAATTTTGCAAATCCCGGAATTTGGGGGATTAAGGGGTAATTAGTGATAATTAGCGAATTTGTGCATGTTAAAAATCTGGAAAAATATTCATAAATTCTGAAATATTGTTTTAGACCTCTGATGTGAATTTGGGATAATTTGGTTAAGATTTGCTAATCATATCATAGATTTCACCCAAACATGCTTAAGGGAAAATATGGGGTTTTGGGTATGTTTGATCCATTTTATCCTATCAAGTTGTGGTTTTGATGCTTGTGGTCGATAATATATGTTGCTATGACTGTTTGGTATGACTTGTGATTGTTTAGAATAGTTAGAATGGTCGAAAACGCCGTCGAATGGCGTAAACAACTCGCTGAACAAAGTGCAGGAAACCACGCAGAACCGGATCAGATCGCAACAGGTCCCACGATCCGCCCCATTTTCTCCGACCCGATCGTGAGTCATCTCCACGATCCGCTCCAATTTGGGCGCCATGATCCACTCACGAATGGTTCTCACGATCCGGAGTTGAAGCCACGAACCGATCTGCCTCGTATCCTCTGAAGCGATGCCTCTATGAATTGATGAAGCGTCACGATCCGAAGGGAGAGCCGATCCGAACTGATGTAGCACCACGATCTGATGTTGCGGGACATGCACGACCCGAACCCAGTGGGCGATCGCGATCTGACATTGATGGCCATGACCTGAAGCGAAGCGAACTGAATGAAGATCGATCCGGACGTAGATGACGACTAAAAACCCGAGATGCAAAGGTAGTCCAAATGGAAGTTAGAGCTCAGGATCCAGATGGGAACCAATGAGTTCACTTCATGGTTGGGCTTTGCTGCGGGACGTGTGCAAAGGGGTTGTCGGTATTCATAACTTTGGTCCACCACTGAGAGATGAATAGTGGGCTGGTAGTGATAGTTACACGGGATTGGATTCCGTCTTGGCCCAAAGGATTAGAGGACCAAGGTGGTGGATATCGTATGCTTTACGCACTGAGTGAGAGATGTGAGGATGCTTGCTATGTTTGATTGTTTGACATCACTATGACATGCACACCCCAGTTATCTTTACACCATTTGAAAGGGCACCTTAGAGTGTTGTACAGTATGTAGTGCTAACTCTTTGGTTGCAGGTCCAGGTTCAGGTATGATTGGATTATACCTGTTATTAATTCTGTTTAGATGCTTATCGCTCATACCAGGCTTTATGTCTGACCTAGAGTTTTATGTCTCTTCTTATTACTCTGGGTGCTCACACGAGCAGACTAGAGATAGGTTGTGGTTAGCTGGTGATGCGCGAGTAGCTAATTCGGAGGCGAGCAGGAGGCTTCCACGTATGATATATAGATATTCTCCCTGTGTCGTTGGTGGTCGCTACTTGGGCATTAGTAGTGTACCTCCTTTATCTTGCTTTTGCTTTGAGATAGTTTGAAAAGTTGTAATAAGCTATATTTTGGATTTCCGCTGCTATGATGCTCAGTTCTGGTTTTTAGCTTATGCACTGTCTCTCCTGTTTTATGTCAAGTATGTTATTATTATATTTTGTTCTATGCGCTGTGAGACATATTACAGGTTCCTTGATTAGCCCATTCTCTTCTTTCTTTTTCTTCTGGCGACCGTCCCGTGCTAACTGGATATGTGTACAGCGCACTTTTAGAATAAATGTCGGTTGGTGCGGGGCGGGCCGTCACAATGTTGTTATTTCAAATTCAATTTAATTGTCGGTTTATGTTTAAAATTTTGTCTACCGCCAAATCAATTTTGTTTGGTTCCAAATTTGAAATACAACAATAATTAATTATACATATTAAAAATCCATTTTACTACAGACCGAGGTCGTTTGAAAATTAATTATTTTAAAGGCAGATATCGTATCGATAAAATATTTCTAACTTCAAAACAAATCGTAAATTACGAACTGCCGTGACTAACTTAAGCTTGTTTTAATTATATATACTTATACGTTCAACTTCATTTTCAAACGAATGAAACCTTCGTCAATAACATATATTTCTAACCATCAATATTTCACTTGTCGAATTTCAAATTAATTCAAATGTCCACTCAATTTCAATTCAACAATAAATATTTGATTTTAAATTTTTAATCCAAGTCTCAAAATTAATAATTAATTTTTTAATGGATTTCATGTCTCAGTTGTCGAAAATTTCCAGGATGTTACAATCTTACCCCCTTTAAAACTTTTCGTCCTCGAAAAGGAGAGATCGCTAGAGTTATGCCAATGTACACTTCAAATTTTCATACATGTGGGTAATTTCTCCACAACTCATTTAAATATCGATAATTAAATTATCGACCATCTTTGTTTAGTCATTATATCCAATTAACTCGAAAAAAAAATCAAATTCTTTCCAAATTAATCACTTCTCCCAATATTTACTTATCCATCGTTTCACAAGTTCAACCACATCTCCATATATTCAGTCTATTTAATCTTCTCCTCATTGAAGAGTGTAAATGTCATTTCTTCTTCAAGTTACAAATTGTCTACTTGAAAATTTTCCAAGATTCAAAATCTTTTATAATACGAATTTCATGTAGAAAATATTTGTATATAATTGAAAATAATTCGAAACCTCTCTTCTTAACTTATTTAAATTATTGTTTCGAAAATACTTGATAACTCGAATTTGACAAGTCTATTGTCGTTCTCACAGATGTTAGGCATACATTGGCCAGGCGCACGACTAAAATCTTCAAGTACTAAATATCCTTGCTTCAACCCCAGTGAAAATATTTCAAAAATCCTTTCTAAAAACAGATACGGAAAGTACCAATGTGATAGTGATATGTTGATTGCTCATGAATCGCAGATACATAATGGTTTCGTCTGGATCCCCCAGAAAACATCCGTATCTGTAGGAAATCACTTCCCTACGAATTTCATCATGGATAAATCAACGGAGAAAATATTTAAGAATCGTAAAATATGTGAGGTCACTGAGCATTGACTGCCCTATCTCAGGTCACAAAAACAAATCACAGAATTATGAAAATATATCAAGTCATGAGGACGAATCAAATCACGAAGACAAATCACGTCACGAAGACAAACTGCGGCATTAAACAGGTGGCTAACTATCACTAAGATATATCAGTGGACCGCAGGTACACAATGGTTACGCCTAGGTCCCCCAGGAAACATCCATACCTGTAAGCTTTCACAGCTCTGCGGATTACGCCCTTACAATTCGACTGTAGATTGCAGCAGTCACAATGGTTACGCTTGGTTCCCACAAGAAACATCCGTCCGCCGTAGGATATCAGCAGCCTTGCGAATTTCGCTACACGGTCGAATTCCAACAACTCTAGATCGCAACGATCACAATGGTTACGCCTGATTCCCTTAGGAAACATCCGACCGACGTAGGCTATCTGTGACGGCCCGCCCCGCACCAGCCTGCATTTCCTCCAAGAGTGCGCTGTACACATGCCCGACTAGCACAAGACGGTCGTCAGGAGAAAGGAAAGAAGAGAATGAACTAATCAAGGAACCTGTAGAATGTCTCACAGCGCATGGAACAAAATATAATAATAACATACTTGACGTAAAACAGGCGAGACAGTGCATAAGCTGATAACTAAAACCAACATCAATCTCAAAGCAGCGGAAATCCAAATACAGCTTATTACAATTTTTCCAAATTTACTGTCTCTAAACAAAAGAAAGCTGAAGTAGAAGATACACCAACAATGCCCAAGCAGTGATCTTCAACAATACAGGGAGAATACTATATATGTATATTACGTGGAAGCCTCCTGCTCGTCTCCGGATCATCTACCCGTGCACCTCCAGCTAACCTGTCTCTAGTCTGCTCGTGTGAGCACCCAGAGTAATAAGAAGAGACATAAAACTCTGGGTCAGACATAAAGCCTGGTATGAGCGATAAGCATCTAAGCAGAATAATAACAGGTATACTAAACCATACCTGAACCTGGACCTGCAACCAAAGAGTTAGTACCACATACCGTACAATACTCCAAGGTGCCATAATAAATAGTGTAAGAATACGGGGGTGGGGTGTGCATGTCAAAATGATAGCAACAAATCATCCATAGCAACCATCCTCACATCTCTCACTCGGTGCGTAAAGCGTACGACATCTACCACTTTGGAACACTAGACAAACTGAGGCAACGACGAATCCCGACTTGTAGAAACCCTGCTGTGACCAAGCCAAACACTTGGAGTCATGACCAAACATTTCAATGACCCACTTCATTGGTCATAGCCCTTGGTTCTACCAATGCCATAATGGCCCTGAATCCGCCTTCGTACCTCCTACCATAGTGGTCCAAAGCTATAGGTGTCGATAACTCCCTGGCACGCGTCCCGCAGCAAAGCCCAACCATGAAGTGAACTTGTTGATTCCCATCTGAACCTTAAGCTCTAACTTCTCATTTGGACTTCCTTTGCATCTCGGGTTTGGTTGAATTGGGGTGGGTCTTCAGAAAAGTTGTCGTGCAGCAGCAACTCTAGAATTCGGTTCGGTTCGGTAGCGCCGGTTCGGGTCGGTCCTCCATCCTCGCCATCTTTCCTCTGGTTCGGGTCGGTTACCTTACTCCGGGTCGGGTCGGGATCCTCCTCCTCCGGGTCGGGTCGGGGTGCTGTCCTCCTCCAGCTCATGCTCCTTTTCCAATCAGCTCCCTCGTTCCTATCTAATCCGATCCGATCCGATCGCCTCGCCTTACTCTAGTCGTAGCCTTCATCTTGAGCCGATCCGATTTGGCTTCTGTTACCCTTCCGATCCGATCCCCATATCCACTCCAACCCTAAGGAAATGGCCTTCCTTCTTGCCACGTCTTCTATGTGCTAAACTCCGGTTCGGGTTGGATTTCCTTGCCCAGTTCACATGTCCGATCCGAGCCCCCCCATCCGATCCGATCCGAAGCTCTGCACAGCTTTCTGCAACTTTTTCCAGCAACTTGTTTACGCCATTCGACGACGTTTTTGACAAATCTAACTATTCTAATCAATCATAATTCATGTCAAACTGTCACAGCAACATATAACATCAATTGCAAACACCATAACAACAATTCAAATGAACCAAAATGGATCAAAAGTGGTTAAAACCTCACATTTTCCTATAATCCTTCTTAATCATGCTTAAGCGTACAATTAGCAAAACACATCGAAATTAACCCAAATTTCTAACAGAGCCTTAAAACATTATTTTAGAATTTTAAGAATTTTTCCAGAATTTATTTACGTATAAATTCGCTAATCCTTACTAATTACCCTTAATTAACCGTAATTAGTGTCAAAATGATGCTATCACTCACCTTGGCCACAAATGAAATTCTCAGAACTGAAACTCCTCTGATTTGGGGCGAATACTGATGTCTAACAGCGGCTCCAACCTTGCTTTGGTGCTTTTTCTCCTTAATTTGGTGTTGCTAAGCCTAATCTTCAATTAGAGAGTGATTTGGGGTGTCTTAGATGTAGGAAGCCATTACTAAGGTCTCAAGGAGGTTTGTGGCGGCTCAAAACTGAAATGAAAGTGATAACCTAACCCTAATCAGACCTCCTATACCTCTAAACCCGAAATTCCCCTTGGGCCTAGCTGCTAATCACCCGGTTAAGCCCAATTAAGCTGTTTTTCTCCATCTGAAACTTGTTTCAGCCATATCTCCCAAACGGTGAGTCCGTTTGGCTAATGTGACCACTCTACGGAAAGAGAAACCATCATTCGAAGCCAATGGAAGTGGTTTCAGGTCAAAATTCCTTTCCAGTCAAAAGTTATGGCCAAAACAGTGCCAACTAGGGGTAAAATGGTCATTTAAAAATCGAGAAAAATCATGAACATGGGAAATGACCCCAATAGTCGTCTCCCAAAGTTACATGACCATACGACTTCGTATGTGAAAGAAATAAATATCCTACGATCCTATGATGCGTAGAATACGGGTCGTTACACTCTCCCCCCCTTAAGAAATTTCGTCCCCGAAATTCCTTAACCCCAAAACATACACAGGATCCCGCATGCCTAACACCCACATACAACAATCAAACATGCAAAGCAAGCAAACAAGTCTATCCTAGCATGCGGAAAACTAAATCGCTAATAAAATCTTACCAGACAAAGAGTTCTGGATACTTCCTCATTATGTCCTCTTCTGTTTCCCAAGTACAATCACTCTCGTTTTCGCTCCACTGTACCTTGACCAGCTTCACCGACTTTCTTCGAAGTTGCTTCATGTCGTGTGCGACAATACGGGCCGGCTTGCGGTTTCCAACCGCCTCGGGTTCTACTTCGAAGTCTTCTAACTGATCAGGTGAGATAGTCATATCTGAGTCGTGAACGAACTTCCTTAGTTGGGAAACATGAAATACATTGTGAACTCCCGCCATCTTCTCTGGTAAGTCAATTCTATATGCCAAATTCCCGACTAGTTCAAGAACAGGGAATGGGCCAACAAATCTTGGTGCTAATTTACCTCTCCTGCCAAATCGTATTACGCTCTTCAACGGAGAAATCTTGACAAACACCAAGTCACCAACGGAGAATTTTAAGTCTCTTCGCCTCTTATCAGCATAACTTTTCTGTCTATCTT
This sequence comes from Allium sativum, assembly GCA_030737875.1. NCBI lineage: Eukaryota > Viridiplantae > Streptophyta > Magnoliopsida > Asparagales > Amaryllidaceae > Allium > Allium sativum. The sequence goes on along the minus strand of CM060926.1, from coordinate 3,754,565 downwards.
GGGCAGCTTTCATTCTTTCTAAGCCATCTATCTCGATCAAGCCCATACTTGTTCATCTCCTCATCGATACCCATCTCTAACTTGGAGATGATTTCCAATAGGTTAGGATCGTCCCTCTGACTAGAGCCGATTCGTTCAATCAAAGTGGGTCTGATCGTCAAACTTGCTAACATTTCTGGATCCAATTCGCACTTTGGTCTGAAATCAAACCCCGCGATATACTCCAGTTGCTTCCATTCAAGGAACATAGCCCCTAAGCTGGCATGTCTTCTACTCAATGCATCAGCCACCGCATTTCCCTTTCCTGGTGTGTATGCGATGTCAAAATCATAGGAAGCTAAGAACTCTAACCACCTCTGCTGACGGAGATTTAAATCCTTCTGGGAGAATAGATACTTCAACGACTTATGATCTGTAAACAGCTCAAATCTTTCTCCCAAGAGATAGTGTCTCCACATCCTTAACGCGAACACGATCGCTGCCAATTCTAAATCATGGGTAGGGTATTTCCTCTCGTGCGGTTTCAATTGCCGACTTGCATAAGCTACAACCCTACCGCCTTGCATCAATACAGCACCCAGTCCGGTACCACAGGCGTCCGTGTATACCGTCATCTCTTCATCCCCCTTAGGAATGACTAACACTGGTGCGCTTGTCAACTTGTCCTTTAGGCTTTTAAATGCATTCTCGCACCTTTCATCCCAAACAAAAGCTTGATTTTTCTTGGTCAACTGGGTCAATGATGCTGCTATCTTGGAGAAACCTTGGATAAACTTACGATAATATCCCGCTAATCCCAAGAAACTTCTTACATCTGTTGCGTTCTTGGGCGTAGGCCAATCTTGTACCGTAGCCACCTTCGCTGGGTCCACGGCAATACCATTCTCTGATACAACATGGCCCAAGAACCTCACTTCCCTCTTCCAGAAGTGACACTTAGAAAACTTTGCTTTCAATTGGTGTTTTCTCAACACCTCCATCGCTACCCTTAAATGTTCCTTGTGTTCTTCCTCTGTCCTCGAATAGACCAAAATATCATCGACGAACACAAGGACAGACTTATTCAGCTGATCTCTGAATACCCTATTCATAAGGTCCACAAAATATGCCGGGGCATTAGTCAGCCCAAATGGCATAACCAACCATTCATAAAACCCAGACGGCGTTCGAAATGCCGTTTTAGCTATACTCTCAGCTTCCACTCTAAGCTGATGAAAACCTGTCGCGAGGTCCAACTGAGAAAATACTCTCGCGCCACTCAACTGATCAAACAAATCATCTATCCGCGGTAGAGGATACTTGTTCTTCCTCGTCACTTTATTCAACTCGCGGTAGTCTACACATAAACGAAGGGAACCATCCGCCTTGGTAGCAAACACAACTGGTGCTCCCCATTCAGAAACACTCCTTCTGATAAATCCCTTCTTCAAAAGATCGCTGACTTGCACCTCGAGCTCTCGCTGCTCCCTTGGTGCCATACGACGAAGTGGCATCACTATAGGTCTGGCATCTTTTACCAAATCAATACGAAATTCAATCTCTCGGTGTGGTGGAAGTCCGGTCACTTCTTCGAAAACATCCGGATACTGGCCAACCACGGGCAAACCTGACAACTCACTATGCGGAATGTCGAGGGAGTTTAGAAAACTAGCCAATACCCCCTTACTGGGTAGACCACCAAACACTATCCTCCGCCCATCATCCGCTCTAGCTGTCACCAACAAGCCCTCACAGTCTACCACCACCCCGTATCTTTGGAGCCAATCTACTCCCAGAATAATGCCAAACCCAGTAAAGCCCAAAACAAAGCAATCACAAACAAACATGCATCCATGACTCGATAAGACCACATTACGACAAATCATGCTAAGGCTAGTCGAACCACCAATCGGGTTCGTCACTACTAAAGGTCTATCGACAATCTCGGGCTCCAATCCCAACCTATCTACCAGGTCACTAGATATGAAAGAACTGGAAGCTCCGGTATCAAACAAAACTCTAACAGGAACATCATAAACAGAAAGCATACCTTGAATGACGACATTCTTTCCCTTCTCCGCCGCAGTTGGGGCATTCGACGAAGAAGGAATAGCATTAAGAGCATATGCTTTCACCATTTGCTTTTCCTTAGGGGGCTGCGGACACTTGTCCTTGTGATGTCCCATTTGGCCACAGTTGAAGCACTTCCTATCCGCTGGCTTGGCCCGACAATTACTAGCATAGTGGCCCTTCTTACCACAGCTGAAGCACTCCACATCTTGTTTATTCTTTTTCTTCTGGCCATCCTTAGTCTGACTCTGCTTTCTCTTATTCTGAGAACCACCTTTGCCTCCACCACTAGCTTGTGGCTTTGGCTCATCTGCGGATGCAGCCTCAGTCTTCGACTTGGGGTAGAGACTTTCTGACCTTAACGCCTTCCCCACAATCGATTCAAACGTCTCATCGATGTGGTTAATAAGTTTTTCCCCCAAGTATTGATCCAAACCAGTTATAAATTTCTCATTCTTTTTCTCGGCAGTATCTATAAGAGATAACCCATATTTTGACAAAGTATCAAATTCAGCAATGTACTCCGAGACAGCCCTGCCATTCTGCTTGAGCTCTAAGAACTTCTTAAACAACATTGACTTCTGAGCAGCCGGAATGAACTTCTCACTAAAGCGAGCTTTAAACTGCTCCCAAGTAATCTGGTCTTCGGGAGTAGCTGCCTTTATAGCATTCCACCAATTCATTGCCCGCCCTTGCAGCTGACGGGACGCTAGCTTTCTCTTCATCGCATCCTCGATACCCAAATCCTCGAAGATACGTTCGCAACTATCCAACCAATCTTGAACATCTGTAGCCGACTCCGTTCCGTGGAACGGCTTCCCACCAAGACTAGTATAATCCTTATTCAGTTTGGCGAAGTCAACTCTTGGCGCCTGCACCATTGGGCCACCACCATTTCCACCATTGGGAGCTGCCCTCTGCACATCTCTAAGCATCTCTCTCATGAGGTCAGTAAACATCGTCCTCATGTCAGCAGCATTCCCATTATTGGCCCCTCTACCAGCACCTCTAGTATCTCGGCTCATCGTCAATCTGAAAAAGGAAACGATTAACGACTCCATAGTGGTGCTAGTGCAGTACGACTTCATCGTTATACTACTAATAGTATATATATATAGCTTTTAAAAACCAAAGTAATTACAAATACGCTCTCTCGTATACGTATATTATCTCTCCCTGATAACTTCCCTAGGTTAACTACGCAACCTAGAGCTCTGATACCAAGTGTGACGGCCCGCCCCGCACCAGCCTGCATTTCCTCCAAGAGTGCGCTGTACACATGCCCGACTAGCACAAGACGGTCGTCAGGAGAAAGGAAAGAAGAGAATGAACTAATCAAGGAACCTGTAGAATGTCTCACAGCGCATGGAACAAAATATAATAATAACATACTTGACGTAAAACAGGCGAGACAGTGCATAAGCTGATAACTAAAACCAACATCAATCTCAAAGCAGCGGAAATCCAAATACAGCTTATTACAATTTTTCCAAATTTACTGTCTCTAAACAAAAGAAAGCTGAAGTAGAAGATACACCAACAATGCCCAAGCAGTGATCTTCAACAATACAGGGAGAATACTATATATGTATATTACGTGGAAGCCTCCTGCTCGTCTCCGGATCATCTACCCGTGCACCTCCAGCTAACCTGTCTCTAGTCTGCTCGTGTGAGCACCCAGAGTAATAAGAAGAGACATAAAACTCTGGGTCAGACATAAAGCCTGGTATGAGCGATAAGCATCTAAGCAGAATAATAACAGGTATACTAAACCATACCTGAACCTGGACCTGCAACCAAAGAGTTAGTACCACATACCGTACAATACTCCAAGGTGCCATAATAAATAGTGTAAGAATACGGGGGTGGGGTGTGCATGTCAAAATGATAGCAACAAATCATCCATAGCAACCATCCTCACATCTCTCACTCGGTGCGTAAAGCGTACGACATCTACCACTTTGGAACACTAGACAAACTGAGGCAACGACGAATCCCGACTTGTAGAAACCCTGCTGTGACCAAGCCAAACACTTGGAGTCATGACCAAACATTTCAATGACCCACTTCATTGGTCATAGCCCTTGGTTCTACCAATGCCATAATGGCCCTGAATCCGCCTTCGTACCTCCTACCATAGTGGTCCAAAGCTATAGGTGTCGATAACTCCCTGGCACGCGTCCCGCAGCAAAGCCCAACCATGAAGTGAACTTGTTGATTCCCATCTGAACCTTAAGCTCTAACTTCTCATTTGGACTTCCTTTGCATCTCAGGTTTGGTTGAATTGGGGTGGGTCTTCAGAAAAGTTGTCGTGCAGCAGCAACTCTAGAATTCGGTTCGGTTCGGTAGCGCCGGTTCGGGTCGGTCCTCCATCCTCGCCATCTTTCCTCTGGTTCGGGTCGGTTACCTTACTCCGGGTCGGGTCGGGATCCTCCTCCTCCGGGTCGGGTCGGGGTGCTGTCCTCCTCCAGCTCATGCTCCTTTTCCAATCAGCTCCCTCGTTCCTATCTAATCCGATCCGATCCGATCGCCTCGCCTTACTCTAGTCGTAGCCTTCATCTTGAGCCGATCCGATTTGGCTTCTGTTACCCTTCCGATCCGATCCCCATATCCACTCCAACCCTAAGGAAATGGCCTTCCTTCTTGCCACGTCTTCTATGTGCTAAACTCCGGTTCGGGTTGGATTTCCTTGCCCAGTTCACATGTCCGATCCGAGCCCCCCCATCCGATCCGATCCGAAGCTCTGCACAGCTTTCTGCAACTTTTTCCAGCAACTTGTTTACGCCATTCGACGACGTTTTTGACAAATCTAACTATTCTAATCAATCATAATTCATGTCAAACTGTCACAGCAACATATAACATCAATTGCAAACACCATAACAACAATTCAAATGAACCAAAATGGATCAAAAGTGGTTAAAACCTCACATTTTCCTATAATCCTTCTTAATCATGCTTAAGCGTACAATTAGCAAAACACATCGAAATTAACCCAAATTTCTAACAGAGCCTTAAAACATTATTTTAGAATTTTAAGAATTTTTCCAGAATTTATTTACGTATAAATTCGCTAATCCTTACTAATTACCCTTAATTAACCGTAATTAGTGTCAAAATGATGCTATCACTCACCTTGGCCACAAATGAAATTCTCAGAACTGAAACTCCTCTGATTTGGGGCGAATACTGATGTCTAACAGCGGCTCCAACCTTGCTTTGGTGCTTTTTCTCCTTAATTTGGTGTTGCTAAGCCTAATCTTCAATTAGAGAGTGATTTGGGGTGTCTTAGATGTAGGAAGCCATTACTAAGGTCTCAAGGAGGTTTGTGGCGGCTCAAAACTGAAATGAAAGTGATAACCTAACCCTAATCAGACCTCCTATACCTCTAAACCCGAAATTCCCCTTGGGCCTAGCTGCTAATCACCCGGTTAAGCCCAATTAAGCTGTTTTTCTCCATCTGAAACTTGTTTCAGCCATATCTCCCAAACGGTGAGTCCGTTTGGCTAATGTGACCACTCTACGGAAAGAGAAACCATCATTCGAAGCCAATGGAAGTGGTTTTAGGTCAAAATTCCTTTCCAGTCAAAAGTTATGGCCAAAACAGTGCCAACTAGGGGTAAAATGGTCATTTAAAAATCGAGAAAAATCATGAACATGGGAAATGACCCCAATAGTCGTCTCCCAAAGTTACATGACCATACGACTTCGTATGTGAAAGAAATAAATATCCTACGATCCTATGATGCGTAGAATACGGGTCGTTACACTATCTGTAGCCCTGCGAATTACACTAGCAGTCGTGCTCAATGGTGACTCATGAGTTTTATGTCCGGACAACCTACTACCACCACCAGCATATCTCAACAAAGCTCGAAATTCAAAGGAGAAGGAAGGTACTTTTCTTATTTTGCTTTTGAAAACATATGATACTATATATCTATAGTACTTCAATTCATACTCCTCATAAATCATATATACGATTTTTCCCGAATCACATTTCCAAATTTCTCGATTTACTAAGTTCATTACTTAATTCAAAACTTTACTCTTCAAGATTTCATAATTTTCATTCTTATAACAAATTTCTCATTCATGTATTATTACTCTTCCGCATTCACATCCTTCGACCGTAAATTAGCAAATGGACAACTCCCTAAGTATCAACCCCGAAGGCCGAAACCAACATCAGATCAACACTCAGAAAGTCATTCAACTTGACTAATCTCCAGTCAGTTTCTCAAATTAACATATATATATATAAGTCATTTTTAAATTTAATTATGAATTAATTTAAAAAATATTAACTTATTTACCAACTAGGTTTATCAAAACTAATAATGGTCTTCCCTATTCAAGATTCTCAACCAAATTTTACACCATCAAGTTCTAATTACAACCCTTTTGGATTTTATTACTATATATTCTGAATGTCAAAACAAATTCATCGTTTCATTCTCCGCTACGGTTTCAAAATTTCCCTCTTCATTCAAATTGCCATTGAAATTCTTATTTCAATAAAATTCCAGTTCGATTGCTAATTACACACTTAGAGAAATTAGTTTATTGATTCTTTTATACCATCTTTCTTTTTATACTATTCGACAGTGGATTCAAGATTCAGATTTAAGGGGCCCTACTGAAGAATAACTCTCACAAACCTGGATTTGAAGATTCTCGAAGACTGGGGATTCTGAACAAATTTTAAATCTCAAAATAAAATTTTGTTTTTGCTGTATTGGTTTCAAAAAACATAACATTCCAAAATAATTGCCTTTCAAAATCATTTGAAATTATTTATACTTTCAAAACTTATTTTTCAAAACCTTTTTATTTCAAGATCCGCTTTTAAATTCAATAAGCTATGCTTTGAATAAACCAAAGCTCTGATACCAATTGTAATGTCCCGCCTTTTGACTGCTTCAAATTGATGATTAACCAACTTAAAACGTCCAAATCGATGGATCGTTATTTAGCTTATAGAGTTTAAAACCAGAATCAACACATAAAACACAGAATAATTAAATAACACAAGGTTGACCAACAAAATAATCTTTTATATATTAATCATAAATTTTGATACAATAATTTTCTATCATAGTGAAATTTAAAATACACTTTGAATACAAGGGAAAAATATTTACTATTTTAAAATCTTCAGATTGCACCGTCTTTGAAATCCCCAGCTTCGTCAATCTTTGAATCCTAAACTGCAATCTTTAAATCTGTACCGCTTGGGTCTGACCCGAGCATCCCATGTAGAAACATAAAATACTCGAGTCAGGATTAATCATAGTTCAAGTGCGACAGTTTAAATAAAACGCTAAATGTAATAGTTAATCATCATAACAATCTTATGTCATCAGCCAAAATATAGCATCCTCTCTACATCGGTTTACTTTTCCCAAGGCATGTATCTTCAGGAGCTTGCGTATACACACATGTACAGGCACATGTGTGTACCGCCTCAGCATCCCAGAAATAACTAATACAAGCCAGAATCGCACGGTAAGAGTAGAATATATATGGACAACAATAATTCGTGGCAAAGTTCACAAATGTGTCTTATTGCACAGAACCCAGCAACAAAACAGGTGATTACGGTGAAATGTGTCATGGCAACTATCAAAGCATAAATACTCTAGCTTGGCATAGATGAGCAAGGCCAAAAGGAGAACTCTATGGCAGTGTATTTGGATATCACAATATGCCAGCAACAAGATTTAAGGTAAAGTTTTATGGTCAAATTTAAGGGCTACATACATTTCAGGTTGTAAAATATCTAGCAGTAAATACAACCAGGATGGGAAGAACCAATATATTATTGTGTCAAAGGGAAATGTGGAATCAGTTCCTCAAACATAATATAAATGTAGCAGCATTGGCCTTTATCAAGGCAATGCAATCTCGACTTCTATAGAATTTGGTAAAAACAAAAGTAGATCAGTTTTAATATAGCATCAGCTCCTTATCGAAGCAAACATGTATGCGTTCATTTATATGAAATTTGGATATGTATAGTCAAACAGGGAGCATATCAATCCATGAAGTACTACCCAATTATACTCTTAAATAAGATAGCTCCATTTATACGTGAATTTATTAGTCAGTGGTCATGAAACAATACCATTTTCATGACATAAGTTACACAAGGAAATAAAAATATAACAAGCCAAACTGTAGGGCAAAGAGTGGTGTCGGCATCATATAAAATTTCGAAAGTAAGAGGTACCTCTACACTACAGGCCAGTCCAGAATAAGTGGAATTTATTTTGTTTAAAATGGAATATCAAGGGTGCATAGATCTAATATCAACCTAACATAATCAGTTACTAGTTTTGAGTTCAATTTGTGCCGAATAATCATAAATAAGTCAGAAGTATGATTTCCAGATATACGGTTTATGAACTTATACACTAACCCGTATGCGGTCCCAAGTCTAAACAAGTGGTAACTCAACAATGGTCATTCTTTTTTTTTCGACAGGAAGCATAAATGAGGTTAGCTAATGTTGATTCATAAAATCAAACAGTCCACGCAGGGTACTTTGCATGTATGATGGATGTCAAAACTTCATGGTGAGTATAACTTATAATGTACAGTTAAAACACATGTGTTAATGTGGTTCTAAGTAAACAAGGCAGGTATGAAAAACTTTTATGGCATGTTTCAGTTTTACTTATGTGATCCAAGGATGTTCAAACTTCCAAAATGGAACAAAGGTAAGCAAATTAAATAATTTCTAAGTACACACTGAATTCGTAATGCAAACCAGTGGAATAGGCTATATGTACGGTTGAGTATCATAGGTCAGCGACAATAATCCGATGAGTAGGGTGCATACAGCAGTACAGAAGTGTAGCATTTATGTGAAGAATAAATGAAGGCCAGAAGCAACAAATGTAAAGTCAAATAGGTTTATCTTGTGCATATCTGTTCTTTTTAAAGAAAAACTTCCAGAGTGATAGGGCAAAGTACATCAAGGGTGGCATCAGTTCAAATCTTAAGATATCATTAAATTAGAATCGATACAGGGAGAATAGTCTTTTTCACAAAGCATAATGTCTGTATTGTTGAAATCAGTGAATCAGCTAAAGCTAAACATAATAACAGTTGCTACCTTTACTAGTATATTTCAAAGGCTATCCATTTCCATATTTATATTTTCAAAAGCAACAACAGTTTCCATTCAAACAACTAAAAATAAAACTGAGTTAATTATGGTAGTACTTGATTTTTGTCCAACTATTATGTGTTACAATAAATGAGGCATAGTTATCCCATCCATTTCTTACCAATAGTGCAGTACATATCAAGAACAACCCCAACTTTCTGTTTCGAGTTAAACCCGATTCAAGGTATCCCAGCTACTAATTTATTTCTAGAATCAGTCCAACTAAATTTTTGAAGCAAAGGTGAGACTTTCATTCGTCCATACCAAGTTACACACTTCGCATGCACGCTAAATTTAAGATTTTCACCTATGTTTAGTTTTACTCAAGGCAACGGGGTATGGCATGTAAATCGCAAGCTACACTATCAAAGTCAATATGTGACCTCACACAGCAGCAAACAAGTAGAATCCAATCACAAAGTGCGCCAGCCAACAAATTTTAACACACCTTACTATTTAATTTAGTTGTTTACTAAAATCTTAGCACTTGAATTTAGATTAATCGTGAGTGAATTCTCACCTGTAGTGCTGGTAAAAAGACAGGCTTATTTTTCTTTTGACAGGAGTTGCGGATGCACGGTGAACGGTGGCGACGAGATGGTGCTGGTTGTAACACCACACGTCCATTAATGTCACTCACAAAGGGAATGCATCAGTGTCCATGAAGCGTTATTGTTGTATAGAACAGATAAATTACAAGAATAAATAAATAAATAAAACACAGCGTAAGTAAAATCTTATTTTATTTCATCATAACTCAAATCAGTTTACATAAGTAGTCTCCAAAACCATTACAACAGGATCAATAGTCTTTTCCAAAAACTTCAAAGTACATAAAGAAGCAAGTACTTAAATAACATAAATGCATAAATCCCCACTGAGCATAAGCAAAGCCATAAAGATGAGAGAGTCCAAAGGGATACATCTTCTCTCTTCAAGCAACTGAAAGAAATCGGCACTAAGCTATAGTATTCCCTCCTTGCAAACCTGAGGGGGGAAAGGAAGAAAAGAGGTGGAAAGAAAAGGGGGTCAGACATAAAGTCTGGCGAGTGCGATAACTTTAACAATATAATTATCAAAATAACTAGGATAAGGCATAAGCTGGAAAATAAGGAAATGACTGTGAACAATTGGGTATGACAGAACAAACAAGGAAATAAGATCAACAAAGATAATGTTAAAGGCGCCCCTAATCACTATAGGATATATACTATACTACACCACCACTAGTCACCCTAAAGGTTGATCCTGCCTACAGAACTTAATAATGATAATGGCAGTTCGTGTACCCCTAGCTGCCTTCATAGGTGTTGTCTGCCCCTATCTCCACTAGGTGTACCCACTACCCTCCCCATTCTAATATTTATTCATAATATGGTAGTTATACTCCTAGTTGTCTTCATAGGTGCTGTCTGCTCCTATCTCCACTAGGTGTACCCACTACCCTTCCCATTCTAATACATATTCATAAAATGGTAGTTATACTCCTAGCTGTCTTCATAGGTGTTGTCTGCTCCTATCTCCACTAGGTGTACCCACTACCTTCCCCATTCGATCGGCTCCCTAACTCGTAGATAACCGTGTTGCCCCCACAGTGGGGTGTATCACTCCCCAAAGTGGCAACCCGATACAACCAAAAATGCATGGCTTATATCTACACGATGCAACAACGTCTTACCTACCAGCCTAGGCCCACACACGCATATGAACCCGTTGGACTTGCGTTGCCACCGCTAACCCGTTTTGACCTCTTACAATCAAATCCAGTACGCGTGTCCCGTCCTCGACTTGGGTCGAGCCCACAAAGATACTAAATGGGTTACTGGTTTGAAAAGGGTCCCCACACAAGCTTTCCCCCTATGCTTGGTCCCCACTAGAATTTCCAACTTAACCCCTCTTATTCATGTCTTCTTACATGTTTCAACTTGGTTAAGTGTTTATAATTATATCCCACATCTCACCCATGTTACTTACTCAACAATTCAACATGTGTTATTGGTTAAGCTTGTCTTAACCCTATCCACTTATCAAACTATGGGTTAAGTTTGTCTTAACCCTACCAGATCAATGTATATTATTGGTTAAGTTTGTCTTAACCCTACCCACTTATCAATTTATTGGTTAAGTTTGTCTTAACCCTACCCACTTATCATTTTATTGGTTAAGTTGGTCTTAACCCTTTCACTTAGTTTATGATTAGGTACTTCTTAGTCCACAGATACATTGGTTAAGAGAATAACTCCCTAAGTACCAACCCTGAAGACCGAGATCAACATTAGATCGTTACTCAGAGAATCACTCACTCAACCAAACTTCTGTTTGTCATCCATATTTGTCTTTAATCAGCATTAATTAATTATTGAGACACCTAATCGTATTTCACATGCCACCCAAGGCACCCATTTAACCCCTCATGTTCCACTACATGTTTATCTGGTTAAGTGTTTCTTAATTCATTAAGACCGTAACCTTATAAAGACCTCCCGCATTAGACTGGCATTTGTGGCAGCTGGATTTGCCGCGCGTGTCCGGGCAGTCTTACACCACAAACGAGTCTAACCTCGTGTCTTTACAATTGTTACACATTTAATTTATGCCTAAGACCTCTCACATTAGACTGGCATTTGTGGCAGCTGGATTTGCCGGGCAGGTCCGGGCAGTCTTACACCACAAAAGAGTCTAACCTCGTGTCTTATGCGATTAATTACACATAATTAGTTACCCCCAATTTGAATTAATTTCCCTATTCAAATTGTCAATCAATTACAAATTTAACTATGTCCATATTTGACTCAATTATATCCATCTATTTATGGTATATAAAATTATACCAATTAACATCACATTTAAGGCATTTATGCCAATTCTCAGTATTAAATCTTTTAATATCATCCCATTGCCCCACGTTGTACGTTCATTCGTTTAACGTGAAATATACGTTAGACTCAAATAGTCTAACTTATGGAATAAATAGAAAACATAACAACATGCATAGAATAAAAACTAGATCTAAACATAAGGGGTGAACTTGCATGTGTGAATAAGGTTTTTCATTTAAAACTTGCATAGAAAATATTCACAAACTTGCATAAACTATGGATGTCATAGATCTAATTATAAGGTGTAAACTTGCATAGGCAATAGTTACAAACTTTACATGATTCATACTCCAACATATATATACTCGCATATGTGATTTATGCAACATAAACTATGGTGTAAACTTGCATCTAACTCACACATGTCATATCCTAACTTTAGATCCAATTTACACATAAAATAGAGTCATGAAACATGTAAGGTTGTATGTGATTCTCACTAACCTGCATATGATTCATATTTAAATTAACATCTAAACTTGCATGCATACATATGATTTAACATATGAATCAGTTCTTAACAACGTAACTAAACTAGCATATGAAACATCATTATGAATTGATTGTACATAAGCCAACAATTAACATAGATTTACAACATAGATGATAACATCACAGCTTTACAACATAGATAATAACATCATAGATTTACAACATAGATAACAACATAACGGTCAATGATTCACAACATAACCATATAATCCAAATCATAACTCAACCCAATTAAATTGTTAATTATCTTACTAAAGAAATCGAACTCACAAAAAGAAGGTCTTGCGTTCTGAAATCTGAGTTCTAAAATTGATTTAGCTCGCCTTTGTAGTAGATTCGTTATTGTTTAGATTAGAGTTGAATAGAACTGAATTGATTAGCTTCGATTTCCCTCTAGTTGGTGGCAGCTACTCTAGGTTACAAGATGACAGCATGACGGTCATGATTTAGATTTTAATTTGAATTTAGGGTTAGAGTCTACCCATGTTTATATAGAATTTCAATTTAATTATAGCTGTCGGATGATCTTTGGGTTAATCAAAACCACTCAGTCAGGATAGGGTGACACCTCAGCCCTAATGACTCAGCAAGGAGTAAAAAAGGACTCAGCAATGAGTCACAATATGGATCAGATTGCACTAGAAAGCTGTGCAGGCTTTCTGCTCGGCCTGGGTGCGCTTGGGAAGTGCGCCAATGTATTTTTGTGCTGGCGCACTTCCCAAGTGCGCCAGTGCATTTTTTTCTTCTGATTTTTCCTCCAGACTTCGTTCGTCCATATCTCCTTCATGCGGTATGCGTTTTACGTAAACTCAGACTCTATCTCAACCAGAATTCCGAGATGAACACAATGGCGCAACCCGTTTCCCTTAATTCTCACATCTGAGATTAATTATTCTTTAATTTAGTTAATTCGATTATTCAAAAATTCAGGGTGTTACACTGGTTGTTGCAACTTCGCTTGGAAATGGGTGCGTGATGCTTAAGGCGGCGCCGAGTTGGTTTCGGCAAAACAGTAGCCAAGGTGTTGAGTTGGAAGATGGTGATGAATTCACTCCTCTATCAGTGAAACAACGCTACTAGAAGGAGGCGCCATCGACTTGGAGAAGACGATTGAATTATATGGATTTGGGGAAAGGAACTTCCGATGGCCATTAAAAATTGAATTTAGGGGAAATTTGTTGTCTGAAGAATTGGGAGAAAACCCCTAGATTTATAAGTGGAACGAGGTGTGGCATCCAAGTAACCGTGGGAGCCAAGGCAAAGAACAGTAACTTGCGTATTCTAACTGGGAATGGTAATATTTGGGGAGGCAACATACGGAGGGGGTGTTTATTTATTTGTACCCCTAAAAACTAATTTTACCGCAAATTATCGCTACGTTAATAATTTTATTATTATCATAAATAAATTCCAACTGCAACGAATTTGGGCATGCTGCTACGTCTCGGTGCTCTAAACCTAATAAAATTTGTTTGGTCAAATTCCGACTCCATTTGCACGATGTTGTTATTTCAAATTCAATTTAATTGTCGGTTTATGTTTAAAATTTTGTCTACCGCCAAATAAATTTTGTTTGGTTCCAAATTTGTAATACAGCAATAATTAATTATACATATTAAAAATCCATTTTACCACAGACCGAGGTCGTTTGAAAATTAATTATTTTAAAGGCCGATATCGTATCGATAAAATATTTCTAACTTCAAAACAAATCGTAAATTACGAACTGCCGTGACTAACTTAAGCTTGTTTTAAGTATATATACTTATACATTCAACTTCATTTTAAAACGAATGAAACCTTCGTCAATAACATATATTTCTAACCATCAATATTTCACTTGTCAAATTTCAAATCTAATTCAAATGTCCACTCAATTTCAATTCAACAATAAAAATTAGATTTTAAATTTTTAATCCAAGTCTCAAAATTAATAATTAAATTTTTAATGGATTCCATATCTCAGTTGTCGAAAATTTCCGGGTTGTTAAAAAATTCCTCCATAATATCCATATAATCACGGAATCCAATATCGAAATATTCTGAAGGTAATTTCGATTTAAATCTGTTCCAATTCATATGTTGGAAATTCTATTTATTTTTAAAACCATTTCAAATCCAATTTATTTATTTAAAAATATTTGATTGTAATTCTAGTTCATAACTAGTTCATTTTGATAAAAGTATATTTTATCTTTACAAATGTGGAATTTTTCATCCAAATTCTTTCCAAATCATTTATTATGATTTTACACAATTATTGATATTTTTAATAATTTTATCAAGGCCCGTACAGTCGATTTCCATAATCGATCATCGAACTGCACTTACGGCGACCTTTTCCAAATTTGATTTTGATATAATTCCAAATCCAACCGTTAGATTTCAAATTCCATATATTCGTTGGAAAGCTCTTTTCGATACGAACCCAATGGTTCTAGTTTTAGGAGAATCCGACAGTCGGAACTCCCTTAGTGTCCATTCGAAGTCAATATTCGAAATTTGCGAACTGCGTCGACGCGTTCTATTCAGGCCATTAAATATATATAATATATATATTATATATATATTTCGTCGATTTCCATTTAAAACGTATTTTAGAAATTGTTTTAAATTCGTTTTCAAAACGATTTCAACTTCATATTCAATTTCAAATCAAAATTGAATACTCCATGTCATTAATATATAAATGATAATATTTTCAGAACATTACATTTGAAATCACTTCCACTTCGATACTCATTATAAAAATGAATAAAATCGATATAAATATCGTTTACGTCAAAATGGCATTAATTTAATCAACACGGCTTTATATATTTAAATATTTTCGTGTCCATCCCAAATTGAACATCAAAATCATATTCTGATCCATTACTGAATATTATTTTAAAATATTAGTTATTTTAAAATATTAGTTATTTTAAAATATTCGTTATTTTAAAATATTTGTTCCTTCCGAATTTGAATCAGACACAATCAATTAACATATAATTTTATTTAATGGATTTCATACACACATGTACACAACAATAATCAAACATAGTCAGCCATCATCCAGAGTGCATTACACAACTGCATAAACGTTAAATATGAATAATCAACGCTTATAACAGCCTGTTAACCAATCGATTGACATACAACTAAATATTGGGATTAGTGTATGTCCAATATCATCCCAATACACGTGTGGGGTTTTCAAACAATAAACACTAATTTATATTTGTGCAGTTGGGCGATGTGTAAAATATATCGTCTCAATCGATATCAGTCAAGTGTGTGTACATAAACAAATCGTCCGATTTGTAAATGAATATTTATTTTATTCATATACATGTTAAAAATTATTTTTTTAACTATAAAATATTTATTTCATCTCATGAATATTTTATACAGTTCATTTATACAATAAAAATGATATTTTTATTGTTCTACTATTTTTAGAAAATTTCGGCAACATAACGACGTGATACTAGAACCGGAATAAGGTTTAGCCTTATCCCTCGCCTAATAATGGCTCGCACCATGTACATAATAAATTCTAATCCATTCATTCAACCAAACAGCCAAATTTAAACAAATAATCCAATCAACCAAACAAACACGGTTTCAAACAAAGGTGTCGGGTGGTACTAAGCACCGTCCGCATCCTAGTATATATTTTTAACAAGAAATAAATTAAAGTGAGAAGTTCTCACCTTTAGGATCTACTCCGTCAGTTTTATTTCTGAATTTCTAAACCGTTTGGATTTGCCCGAAATTCGAACTCATCTTTTCTACGCTGTTCATATTAAAAAATCACATTTTTAATATGATGTTTATACATTGAAAATCATATTTTTAATCAATGATATTTATATTTAAAAATCAAATTTTTATTTCGCTGCGTATATAAAAATTCTATTTTTATCCTACTTAAAATATTATTTCATACAAATGATAAAAATTATATTTTTATCTAACTAAAAATAATATTTTTATATCGCTATTCATTTATAAAAATATAATATTTTCTTATTTTGAAAAACTTATCTTTTCTAGTACAAAAATCAAATCTTTTCATATATAAAAATCAAATCTTTTCATATTTAAAAATATAATCTTCTCTTATTTATAAAAATATAATCTTTTCTTATTTATAAAAATATAATCTTTTTGTAAATAAAAATATATTCCTTATGTTAATAAAAATTTAATCTTTTCGTTCCTAAAATTATATCTTTTCATTCATAAAAATGTAATCATTTCATATAGAAAAACATAATCTTTTTATTCAAGAAAAATTAGATTTTATTATTCAAGAAAAATCAAATCATTTCATTGAAAAAAATCAAATCATTTCATTGAAAAAAAATCAAATCTTTATTTAAGAATCATTAATATAAAAATCAAATCTTTTCTTCTAAGATTTTTATATAAAAATCACATTTTTCTATTTACCTAAATAAATAAAAATACAAATAAAACTCACAGCGTTATCGGAGGTGGGGGATGGCGTGCCGAAGTCTGAGGTGGTCGGTGGTGGTGCTGCATTGACCCGAGGTGGCGGTTTTGTAGTTGATTTGGGCTAGGGCATGGCTGTTTTGGGTAGGAGAGAGAAGAGAGGGGGTCGGGGAGGTGGTGGCTTCGCCTGGGAGGTGGCACAGGGTACGATAGGGTGGGGAAGGTAGCGGCCAGGCGTGGTGGCGCTGTAGGGGTGGCCGTCGGCGGTTTTAGGTTGATTTGGAGGTTTCGAAGATAGGGAAGGAAGACGGGGCGGTGGCAGTAACTTGGGGAGGTCGGAGGGGTGGTGATTGGCGTTGGGGGGGTCGCGACAGGCAGGGCGGCGGTAATAAAGAGCGGCGGCGGGTTGAAAGAGGGGGCGGTTTTCTTTATCGCTTTTTTTATTTTAATTGTTGAACGACGGGATAAGAGTATGGGGAGGGTTGACTTAGTCTAGGGCTAGGGTTATTTTATAATTAATTTAATTTTTTTATTCCATAAAGTCACTTTTTAATTCAAACTCCAAACGAGACCCAATGACTGAAGCCCCTAACTAGTTACCCTCATTCCGAACTTAATGGGATATGTTTCGTAATCCAATTGGGCTATTACGATATGTTTTCGCAAAATTTAAAATATAAATCATTATATTTTAAATTCAAACGCAGATTTTAATTTACCGGGGCCACATACTAATCCCAAAAATTCCAGAAAAATAAATCTGGCTATGTTTTGATGATATTGTCCTAACAAAACTAATTTTGTTGAATTTGGAGACTGTTTGAAAAACAGTCATTTTCCAGTCGATTAAATTCAAACTGAATTGACCAAACACGTTTAAATTAACCACGCTCACATGTTAATTCCAAAAATTGGAATCTAGTAATAATTTAACATTTCGAATCCAACAAAAGTGGTCTCATCGAAAACGAAGGTCGTTTGCAAAATCTCCACTTTTAAGGGTAATATTTTATATTCCATAGCGACTATCCAGAATTTTCAAATGGACGTAACTTTTTATTCTCGCCATGAAATTTGGAAATTTCAGATTCTTGTAAAGATATTTTCAAACAGATTCAAATATTTCTTGTTTCACTAAAATTCGGTTTATTTTGAATCATGTACAGTCATTTGAAATTCGAAATCGAATTTTCAAACTACCGCACCGTTTTCAATTCCTTATAAAAGTAAAATAAATATTTATATTCTAATTTCGATTCAAATAAATATATACGTTCTAATTCTGTTCAAAATAAATTTCTCGTCGTTATTATTTAAAATAAATCGTTTTAAATTTTCAAAATTCGTTAAAATTGCCAAAATAAAAAATTTTAATTAGTTCTGATTTTTTGGGTTGTTACATTCTCCCCCTTAAAATCTTTTCGTCGTCGAAAAGGAACGGAGCTGAAAGTTGTTTAACTAACCGACTCAACTTTCAGTTTGGCTTTCATTCTTCAACTTTTCGATTTCTAAGAATTTTCAAATTCTTCAAAAATTTGGCTAACACCCTAAATTTTTGAAAAATTTCGCCATAACCTCCTTTGTACGGGGAGACATTTAAAACCGCAACTAGTACGCAGGGCCCTCACCATCCAAAAAGAAAAAGAAAAAGCCAATCAGCTCATAAAATCATCCAAACGCAATAAATTAGTAAACATGTATCTATTTGTCAGGCATACAATTTTATTCCTCTTCTCTAGCCTTCTTGCTATGACCTGTTCACACATATATATGTACATGCATGCATGTACAAACAATTTGCAATTCAGTTCAAATTTGACTAAAATTACCTTATATTATCATATGGGTTTGAATAATTTAACTAGTGAACTAATTATCAAACAACACAGCCAGCAATCAAATAGTTGATTATCGTTTCAAACACATAACTTTTATATATATACAAAAAGTCCATTTTTGATGTCAAATCACAACAAATTAACCCTATCTAGTTTTGGTTCTCACATCAGTCAATTGGAAATATATAGACATCCCACTTTTGAAACTCGAACATAAACTCTGATGATGTTTCAACAATCACCAGAATCATTCCCGGGCGACTAGAGTGTGATTCTATATCTATCTAGAATATTAAAACTTCGAATATAAGTTTGCAAGGCGTATATTCAAAATCTTTATATACTTGATTGTCCAAATTTAATATAAAATAATATACACAAATATGTAAAATTAGATTAAATTTTCAAATCAAAATTTGTTTTTCATTTTAATTTTAAAAACACTACTCTTCACACTCGTTCTAGGATACAACGGATCTTATCTCTAACGAGTCATTCTCACTGAATATTACTAATCCAATCTCTGACGAATTCTTTCGTTTGGTTCTAATATGCCTTGTTCTCGAGCTCTGTAAACCAAAGCTCTGATACCAAACTGACACGACCCGAACTCACCCTTTCGAGAAAGCCCAGATTGAGTAGAGAACACAACAAATCAGAACACAAACTGAAGAACATTTCATTGCTTATTACAACAATTTACATCAGAGTACAAAAATATACAGAGTATGAACAAATAATATACATTTGATAAATATCAGAGATTTACAAATTACAATGCAGCGGAAAATAGTACAAAAACACAACTGAAAGAGATAAACAGATACAGAGCTTTCCAAATATCGTTCCAGCTGTAAACCAAGATCCTGTGAATATAAATCTGCAAAACCAAAACTACTAGCTGCCCGTGCGGAAAATAGGGGCACCCAGAGTTTAGGTTAAAACAATAAACTCCAGGTCAGTCATGTGACTGGTGTGAGAACTAAAACAGTTATTAAATCTTTACTTTAAAAATAAAGTAAATCAAAGGACCACGCCATATAACATGGAACGGGTTTCCTCCGAAGAATACCAGTGCATAAAACAAATAGTGCAATGCTTTTTGGAAAAATGAAGCTATTATAAGACTCAGGGCCCATCACACAATGCAACGCAAACCGGAGGATAGGGTTTTCCGTTATAATAGCCAAAAATGCTTGGTACGTTTAAAATAAATCATTTGATACTATTATAAGTGCATAGTGTATGAAACAACTTCAAATATAGATGTAACAATCATAGACGGCATGGGTACTATATATCATTTTGCCAATACATGGATTTACAATCAAAACTGAAATGTCACGTATTGGAAATTGGATTTCCGTCATGAGTCGAGGCAAGGGATGTACTCCTCACCGGCTTCGAGACACTCCAACAAATGCCTCGGGATCTCTCGCAGTAGACCCATGGATCCTCCAAGGTCGGTCCTTCCTTACGTTTGAGGATTAGAAATTCCTAAACACACATTTCCACGCCCTATCGGGTGTCTATGAGCCAGATGACTCAATATACATCGGCTCCGTAGAGACCGATATATCCGAGGCGCCTCGCATTCCAACAACAACAAAGGTAAAAATAATATAAATGTTTGGGCTTCCAAAACCCTGACACCACCCATAGCTTGAAAGAAACGTCATGTCCTCCTTGGGTCCCTCATCATGTTTTTAACTCATACTGAGGTGTGAGGCTTGCGAATTAACGCTATTCACAAAGCTATGCTATATCAAAATCGTGCTTTGATCATCAACCACAAGACTCTGTTTTCAACAGAAGTCTTGATCATTTTCATCTCAACATGCCACACAGGCAATTCACGCCATGCGACTGATGTCTATCGATATATAACCTCTGAGCTCGTACGTCTCATAGAAAGGCGTTAAGAAAGAGAATAAATTCTCCGTTGCCAAACAGATGTATATTTGATAAAGATCAATTAACACAAAATAAAATCGAATGTCAGACACACATCCATTTACAAGTTCGTTCTGGGTCTGAAGAAACCGGAGGCACCTTATTCCTTGTCCCTTGTGTCTAATACAGGAGAGAGGTCCTCACATATCAAGTCGATATCCAAGTACGTCTGGACGATCACCACCTATTAGCTTGTCTTAGGTGTACCGCCCAATCAAGACATCAGTAATCATCCAAATGATGTGAAGACCTCCGGTATTCAACCACCGTCTTCATCGTCGACATATCGTCGAATCAGTTATTCAGAATGAGTATAAACCCGGCCTTTCCGAATAACTCGCGTATATAATAAAAAATTGCTATAAAAACACAACATACGCCTCATTCTAATTCAGAATATTCTTTTATTCAAATATTCACATTCTTAGGGATATGTTCCCATTAATTTTATCAAAGATAAATTCTATAAAATTTATTCTTTAATCTTCCTTTGGATATCATTCAAACCATATTAAGGTTTTCCAAACCATCTAGATTAACGCACCTTATCGAAGTAATCATTTATTTAATTTCCCAATCCCAACCTATTCATCCCAAGGAGCAAAACTGATATTACTCCATAACTAACACCATGGTGTTACTGGTAAAATTGATTACCATTTTCCGTTTAAATCTAATTAAAGATTTAACTATCACTTGGAGCAAAACTGGTGGTACTCCATTCTCGATCATTTCCCGAATTTGATAATTTAAATTATCACATTCTCATTTCAATCTAATTAAAGATTCATTAAAACTCCCCTTAGTTTTAATCTTCCCAAAAATCAATATTAATGATTATTTAACTTTGGGAAATCAAACATGCCACGTTGATAATCTACACTGCACTATTGATTTCTGCCTATATATGACCTCTAAGCTAATATGTCTTAGAGAAGGGTGTTAAGCAAGAGAATAAATTCTCCACCACCAAACAGATATATATTTAGTAGAGATCAACCATACAGTTCGAAATACAATGCTATACATGTAATACTGGCTTTAACTTGGTTAAAGAACCAATGTTGTTTAAAACATGGTTCACAATAAACCTAAATCCTCTTCCATAAAAATGGAATCTTCACGGAAAACAGATCAATATATAATCGATATCAATTTTCGTATTCGACTAATAATATAAATGGAATAACGACAAAGCCTTTTAAATTCCATATACATTAACAGTCTTCCTCCACAGAAGCTCATTTCGATTATTATCAAATCGAATTCCATTCAATTCCAATTTGATATATTAAATTGGAAAACTTTACTTTGGAAAATTCCCATTAAATCTTAAAAAGATTTATAAATTCCAAATCACATTTCACTATAAATTGTGTTAAAGAACGAATGTCGTTAAAAACATAGTTCACAAGAAATCCAATTCACATTCCATTTTTAATTCTAATTAAATGTTATTTAATTGGAACTCTAATAATCTTAATTAAAAGGTTTATTCTTTTCACATGGGGTTTAAGAACGTTGTTAGTAAAGACATCATTCACGACAAACCCAAAATCCAATTCTATTCAATTCCAAATAAATATTAATTAATTGGTAAACTCTTCTAAATCTTATTTAAAAGATTTAATCTTTTCTCAACTAGATTTAAGAACAGTGTCATTTAAAACACAGTTCACGACAATCCCAAAACCTAATTCAATATTAAATACGAGGCTCTAAATAGAAATTATATCGGCTTTTATTCAATATCTAATTCTAAAATCAATAAATATTGTTAGCCCACTTTGTGAACTGGGCAACACAAAGTCAAGATGTGAAACGTTGAAAGACTTGGAAAGCATCATAGCAGATCGGATCGGAGAGATGTAGCGGGTCGGATCGGAGAAATTTTGGCTGTTCGGATCGAAAAGCTGCTAATGTTTGAATCAAAGAGGTACTACTGTTCGGTTCGGGGAGCTACCTACTGTCAATCGGATCGGAGAGCTGCTAATGTTTGAATCAAAGAGGCACTGCTGTTCGGTTCGGGGAGCTACCTACTGTCAATCGGATCGGAGGGCTACATACTATCGGATCGGAACGGAGAAAAGTGGATAAAGACTTAGTTTTTGGGTTAATCCGGATCGGATCGGATACTCCGATCCGAACCCCCACTGCAGGCTCCTCCGAACCGATCGCCTGAAGATGCGGAGCGGGTATGACCAGTTCCTGCCCACAACGTCCACTGCTCTGATGCGTTTTCAACATTGAAATCCATCCGAACCCGAGGATGATGGGATGGAAGACACGTGGCTCCGATCCGGATCGGGTTCTGAGCAAATTTTCACCTATAAATACCCTGTCTGGAGACAATGAAAAGGATCTTCTTTCTGGCACTTTGAGAGTCCATCTGTTTTCATAAACCGAATTCCAGCACTCCCGTATAATCCAAATTGTCTTTTAACATTTGTTTTGAGATAATTGAATGAATGTATGTGAGTTGTGAGTGAAGTTGGGTGAATATCTCATTGTAATTGCAACTATATCATCGAGAATAGTGATCGACAAGTGGACGTAGGCTCTTTAACGCCGAACCACTATAAATTCTGAGTCTCTATTTTACTTTTGATCTTATTTTATCCTGATTTTATTCAATTTGGGTGTTAGAACCACTTTTTGGTCTAACATTTTGGTGCTTTCACTGAGAACCATCTGAATTCTCTGTTTTTCGGGATTATCGTTCTACTTTTTGGACCGTTGAGTTCAAATAAGGTAATCCTCAAGTTTCGACGCTCTTGAATATTTGTTGAATTGATTGTTGAAGAACAATGGCCAAAGGAAAAGGCAAGGAAGTTCAATCTAGTCAGGGGAACGGAGTTGGTGAAGATCAGCGAAATGCAGTTGTGACAAGGTCTCGTGGGCAGAGCTCAGCAGCAGGACGGACTGATACAGGAAATCCGAACCGCACTCAGGGGGAGAGCTCCGATCCGATCCGAGTAGGAGAATCTGAAGCAGTGCACTCCCCCAACCTGAACCGACCCGAGCAGCTCGCCCTACACCGACCCGACCTGGCTTTCCAGCTCCGACTCGAGCAGGCCTCCCATCTCCGAACCGAACCGACTCTTGGTGATGTTGGAACCTCTACTCGAGACCCCATAAATGCTCCGACTCCAGCCACCAGGGTCAATGATCAGGTCAATCCATCCTCACCTATTACTCAAGGAGATTTCTCGCGCCTACTTGACATGCTTGAGAGTACTAGGGAGGCTATGAAAATCCACGAGCGCACCAATCTCATGATGCAAGAAAACATGAGACTCATGAGCAAGGAAATTAGCGAACTTCGTAGACAGAGAACCCCATCCCCGGTTTGCCACACACCAATGGATCAGTCTTCTTCTTCCGAGGAAGAACGGCCCCGTGAAAGAAGGCCGCTCGAACGACCTCAGAATTTGGAGCAACTGATGTTCGGATCTTTAGGGTCCCGCGAGGATATTGCGCGAGCACTAGGAACCAATGATCCAAGCTTGAGAGACCCTAACCATACTAATCCCACTCAGGGACAAATGCTCTAGCCCCCTCCTCCCGAGATTGACTGGGAGTGTAGGGAACGAAGCAGAGCAGAAGCAGCTTAAAGAAGAAGGGCATCTCCTGAACAAGAGCCCAGAAAGAACCCGGATACCAGGGCCAGGGAGCCTGAATGGCCCCTAACTAGTGCTGACGTACAGGGAATGGTACGCCAGATTATGTCCGAAAGCCGGAACTATACCAATGAAGATTATGGCATTGAGCGAAGCCATACTCCTTTCACTGACGACATCCTCAATTTTCAGTTTCCCCGACGTTTTAACCTGCCACAGATGGACAAGTACAATGGGAGAACCGATCCGGGACAGCATTTGATGCGATACTCGTGGCTCATGAATGCTGCTGCTGCTCCTGACGCAGTGAAGTGTAAAGCATTCCCGATCTATTTAGAAGATGTGGCGCTGCTATGGTTTACCCGACTTCCCCCTCGTTCGATATCGAATTATAGGGAATTGAGCGAACGTTTTATGAATCAGTTCCGACTCCATACCCGAAAGTCTAAAAGTGTTATTGAATTATCAAGAATTAAGCAGGCGCCAGGAGAGTGTTTAAGGTCATATCTCGACCGTTTCAACTTAGCTGTGACTGAAGTTAGTGACCTGCATGAGCCCACCATCTTGATGGCTTTGATGGAAGGAGTCGATCCTGACTCCGAGTTTGGAGATTACCTTTCTGGGAAGACACCCTCCACAAGAGAGTTATTCTATGAAAAGGCCGATATTCACTTAAGACGAGAGGAGGCCAGGGCAAACCGAAAGAGAAAGTCTGGAGCGGCTTCAAAAGAAAATGTTCAGAGTAATGTCGCCGTGAAGCAGTCTGGAGAAAGTTCCGGAAAAGTTGAAGTGAATGTGGGAAACAAGAGTGGAAACGACAATACTGGAAACGGGGGCAACAATAATAACCGCAACGCGAATGGTAACAAAAGAAATAGAAATAGGGGAAGTGATCCTAAAAAAAGACCCCGATTCCAGACTTATGAGAATTATACATCGTTGAACGACACTCTAGAGAACATTTACTTGGATACATACAACGTTTTGCAATATAGAAGACCGCCACCTCGCGACTCAACGGAGAAAGAAATGGCAATTGGAAAGTTTTGTTTGTTTCATGGAACTCATGGGCATTCAACCAATGAATGTCGACATTTGAGAGACGTTATTGAGAAGCTGCTGTGCGAAGGGAAACTGGATGAATATAAGGTTGCCTCGAGGGACAGGGGGCAAGGAGAACAGGCTCCAAAACAGATTCAATCTGCTCCCAAGCCTACAGCGCAGCAGAAAGGCAAGGGAATTGTTATCAACTCCATAGTGGGTGGACCCCACCCAGAAATCCGCAGTTTTAGAGCAATGGATCAATATGTAAATGCTGCCAAGCACGTAGATGTGGATGAATGTGATAATTTGGAAGATTTCTCCCCCATAAAACAACAGAAGACAATGTTTGACGACGTGGTATTCCGTAGCAGAGACAATACCGGGATCCAGTCACCCACCGACGATCCATTGGTCATTACCACCACCATTAGGCCGGCCTTGGTTCATAAGGTGTTAGTAGACAATGGGAGCTCTGTTAATATTTTATTTAAAAAGTCATTCGATCAGATGAAGCTTGAATCTGAAGATTTGAAGCCATGCGAAGGTTGGATCCGAGGCTTCAACGGGGCATCGACGGCTCCAATGGGGTACATAGAATTGCCCGTAACCTTGGGGCAAGGAGAACGCCGAAGAGTACGGATGCTTCAGTTCGTAGTGTTGGACATAGATTCGCCTTATAATGCATTTTTGGGAAGGCCTGCCCTTGCTGAGTTCAGGGCTTGCATCGCCCCTTGGTGTTTATTGCTTAAGTTCCCAACTGAAGCCGGAACTGGAGTAATGAGAGGGGATCAAGTCTCCGGACGGGCCTGCTATGTGGCCGAATTAAAGATGTTGATGAAAGGACTTAACATCAAGAGTAAAGATGTCTCGCGTCCTCCAAAGGAAGGCTCGGCGTAGCAATTAGAGGGATCGGCCTCGAAGGAGTTGCCCAAAGGAACGCCTGAAGACCTGGATCCCAGAAAAGACGAGGAACCAGAGACTAGAAATGCAACTCCTAATGAAGCGACAGTGGACATTCCCATTGATGAAGCTGATCCAACAAGAGTTTTGAAGATTGGATCCCAGTTGGATCCACGTCGGGCCAAAGAACTAGCTGACTTCCTGAAGGCAAACTTGGACGTGTTTGCCTGGACCCATGCTGACATGTGTGGGATATCGCCATCCATCATAAGTCACTCACTAAATGTAAACCCGAAACACTCGCCTGTAAAGCAAAAGAGACATATGCTGGGCCCAGAAAGGTCGGTTGCTCCAAAAGAAGAAGTGGAGAAACTGAAACAGAACGGATTTACTAGAGATTCGGCATATCCCGACTGGATATCGAATCCCGTCTTAGTAAAGAAGCCAAATGGAAAGTGGCGGACTTGCATTGATTTTTCAGATTTGAACAAAGCTTGCCCGAAAGATTGTTTCCCACTTCCCAGGATTGACCAGCTTGTAGATTCAACAGCGGGACACGAACTTCTTTCTTTCATGGACGCGTATTCCGGGTACAACCAAATTCCTATGCACGTGCCAGATCAAGAACACACGAGCTTCATTACAAATTTGGGGTTA
This sequence comes from Allium sativum, assembly GCA_030737875.1. Taxonomy (NCBI): domain Eukaryota; kingdom Viridiplantae; phylum Streptophyta; class Magnoliopsida; order Asparagales; family Amaryllidaceae; genus Allium; species Allium sativum. Next base: position 3,727,516 of record CM060926.1, on the reverse strand, counting down.
TACTGTTACGTGGTCATGCCGTTCGGATTGAAAAACGCCGGAGCCACTTATCAACGCTTGGTGAACAGAATGTTTTATAATCAAATAGGGAAGACTATGGAAGTTTATGTGGATGATATGCTTGTCAAATCGAAATAGTCCTCCAGCCATACGCAGGACTTGGCAGAAATGTTCGGTATCCTGCGAAAGTATCGGATGAAGTTGAATCCTTTGAAATGTTCGTTTGGAGTCGCATCGGGAAAGTTTCTAGGCTTCATTGTGAGCTCCTGAGGGATTGAAATCAATCCCAGCCAAATAACCGCGATTAGAAACATTGAAGAGCCGAGGAGAATTAAAGACGTCCAAAGTCTTGCGGGGAAAGTAGCTGCGTTGAGTAGGTTTATCTCCAATGCCACGGACAAATGCGTCCCGTTTTTTTATTTGATTAAAAGGGGAAAGAAGAGCTTCGAGTGGACTCCGGACTATGTTGAGGCCTTTCGAAATTTATTGGAATTGTTAGAAAAACCACCGATTTTGTCAAAGCCAGTGGACCACGAAGAATTGTTTGTTTACTTGGTAGTTTCGGCTCACGCTGTTAGCACAGCCTTGGTTCGAGAAGAAGACAAAGTGCAAAGGCCAGTATATTATGTAAGCAAGAAATTGGCAGCGGCAGAACGTAACTACCCAAAGATTGAGAAGCTCGCTTACAGCCTCCTAATCGCCTCCCGAAAACTTCGTCACTATTTCCAAGCTCACCCAATAACCATATACACTGACCAACCTCTAAGGCAGGTGTTGCAGAGACCCGAAGCATCGGGACGATTGATCAAATGGAATATTGAATTAAGTCAGTTTGATTTAAATTTTCAGCCACGAAGGTCGATCAGGGGGCAAGCTCTGGCAGACTTTATAGCAGAGTTCACCATCCCAGAGGAGGAAGTAATCAATGACAGAGTGGTCAAGTCCGAAGATGAGTTAAAGATATATCCATGGAAGCTATACACAGATGGAGCCAAGAACGACCGAAGGTCCGGAGCTGGAATCGTCTTAGTTACTCCTGAAGGACGGTCGTTATATTATGCTCTACGATTAGAATTTTCGGTGACTAACAATGACTCTGAATACGAAGCCCTGATTGCCGGGCTGAAGCTTGCTAAAGACCTCGGAATAAAAATGTTGGACATATTCTGCGACTCCAAAATCGTTGTTTGCCAAGTGCGAAAGGAATTTGTGGCTCGGGGACCTCGACTCATCGCCTACCTCGGGAAAGTGGAAAAGCTGTTGAGCAACCTGGAGCGGTACAGTATAACGCATATCCCAAGAGCCGAAAACCAGAAGGCAGACAGGATGGCAAAGCTAGCTAGTTCCGACAATCCAGAAGAAACTGAAATAATTCCAATTGAAACGTTGGAATCGCCAAGCTTTGAGTCGATGGAAATTGAGTTCGCTTTCGAAGCAGAACCGGAGAAGGAGTCGTGGATGACCCCAATCAAGAACTTCCTTAAGAATGGGACACTCCCATCAAAGAAGAGTGAAAGAAGGGCTATAGTTCGCAAGGCTACCAGATATGTCCTACAAGATGATACTCTTTATAGGCAAGGATTTTCTATGCCCCTGTTACGATGTATAGCACACGACGACATCAAACGTGTACTAAGAGAAGTACACGAAGGTGAGTGTGGAGATCATACAGGAGGTCAGACTTTAGCGAAAAAGATATTGCGTTATGGATACTTCTGGCCCACAATTAATAAAGATGCAGCTGATTATTCACGACGCTGCGATAAGTGCCAGAGATTCGCCAAAATCCCCAGAGCACCGTGGACTCAACTCAAATCGATGGTGAGTCCTTGGCCTTTTTCCACGTGGGGAATTGATATCATCGGAGTTCTACCAATTGCTAAAGGAGGGGCAAAATATGCAATAGTTGCTGTGGACTATTTTACCAAGTGGGTGGAAGCTGAGCCCCTAACCAAGATTACGGCAAGGAAGGTGATAAGTTTTGTGGTTAGAAATATTATATGCCGATTTGGGATCCCAAGAACCATTATAACTGATAACAGAACCCAGTTCGATGGTGCTGAATTCAAAAATTTCTGCCAGAAATGTAAGATCGACAAACGGTATACTGCGGTTGCTTATCCGCAGTCGAACGGGCAAGTAGAAGCAATAAACAAAGTTATAAAATCCATCCTCAAGAAAAGGTTAGAGCGCGCAAAGGCAAAATGGGTTGACGAATTGCCCTTAGCTTTGTGGGCATATCGAACAACATTTAAGACAGCTACTGGTCATACCCCTTTCTCTCTCTCATTTGGTTCAGAAGCAGTAATTCCAGTAGAACTTGAAGTTCCTTCCCACCGGGTGACGTATTATGACCCGATGACGAATCGGGCACTCTTACTCGAGTCTCTTGATGAAATCGAAGAAAAAAAGGGACGAAGCGGATTTGCGGGCGGCAAGACATCGACGTCAGATGGCACGCTATTACGACAAAAAAGTTTGCCTTAAGACTTTTGAACCAGGAGATTTGGTGCTAAAGAGAGTCTTTCCATCCCTTCCTCACCTCGGTCCAAAGTGGGAAGGACCCTTTGTCATCCAACGGAAACTTGAAAAAGGAACCTTCAAGTTAACGACCGTAGATGGTGAAGAAGTACCTAGGGCATGGAATTCCCAACACTTGATGCGATATTTGGATTAGAAATGTTGTACTCTTTGTTAATTTTCTTATGAACTCTGTAAAAAGGCACGACTTGCCTTAGAAAAATATGATGATATGAATAAAGGACTATAAAGTGGATGTAGGCTACGACTTAGCCAAACCACTATAAAAATATCGTGTGTTATTTACTTTCATGCATTATATGTATACCTTCATCGACTATTCTGTTGCGATTATGGAATATAAGATGATTCAAAACCTGAAAGGTTGAAAACAGTTTAAACGTAAGAAAAAGCACAATGACTACTTGTGCGATAAGACATAAAAGAATGGGAAGACGACATTCTTAACTCTAACTCTCGAGAATTGAGAGAGAGTAAAGGACGGGAAGACGACATCCTCTGAGGCGTGAAGTTGCACCCAGAAAAGAGACTGCCTCAATAAGAACTCTAACCTGAGTATAAGACAGGAGAGTATAAAAAAAAAAGGCCAGAAAAAACGACAGGCATTGACGACATAGAAAATGCAATCCCGTCAGAAAATCGGAGACATTCAGACTACTTGATTAAGTCCTGAATAGTTTTTTGAGATCGACTGGGGGCATATATGTATACACATATTTCCCCCTACCATAACTTCATTACACAACTATAGTAAGACATGCATTCTTACATAAGTGTAAAACTAATGGCTAACAGACATTGCAGAAAATGAGTTATTTTTTATTTACAAATGAATGAATTTGTACAGGAAAACAGTCAAAAAGAAGGTGCAAGGGCCACCCTCATAGCAACAATTATTGGTCAACTAAATCCTAAAATAACGCAAGATAGCCCACTACTTAGACTTCGAAGGAGGCTTGGACTTCTTGGCGGCTTTCTCTGCATCCTTCGCCTCTTTTTCGGCCTCCGTCAAGATGCGCTTTGATTTTTTTCTTTCCTAAAGCTGAGATGCTGGAATCGGTTGACTTCTTCCCGGAGGGCGGAGCGCTAGAATCAAGAGAAGACTTTTTAGCGAGTTCCTCTGTAATAGATCTAGTTGAAAGCTTAACAACTAACCTTGATCCCGCATCCACAACTGTGAGAGGCTTGAGGCTTTCAGGGTCTAAGTCTTCAGCTTTTGACTGCAAGCGTTTATCTTGGTCAGCTTTCATTGCAGCCAAAGTAACATCATCTGCACTTTTCGACTCCCCGACTATTGCCACCTCTGGATCTTCCTCATGTCCTCCGTCGCCGCAATCATCCTTTAAGGCGGCTATCATTTCTTCATCACGAGGAGTGTCAGCCTTAGACGGTTCGCTTCCTTCTCCCAAATCTATAGGAGCAGCCTTGTCCTTTCCCCCTTTTGCCTTCTCCGTAGGCTCCGTCCTAGAGGCGGTTCCCTGAGTCACATCTGTCTTTCCGGATGGCTCAATACCTACAGAGTGAGAAGCAAAGGTTATCAACTCAGGAGAAAATAATGGGTTTTTCATCGATTGCTCAATCACATGGCGAAAGGTAGAGATAGCCCTGACGAATTGAGGAGAAAATGTAGAGATACCTTCCGAAGACTTCTCGGCAGGGGTAACTACTGTCTCCGATGCCGTTTTGGGAATAGGGGATAGCAGGGTTGTTCGAAGGATCCCCAGGTTTTCAGGATCATACCCCTCTACTTCAGAAGTGGCGGGGGCAGTAGAAGAGGAACCAGCCTCGGGAACGTTCTTTTGCTTAGTCCTCCGCCTCTCTTCTTCCATAGCATCAGCAATGAGGCGGCGCCCTTCAGCTAGGCGTTCTGGCTCATCATCCCTTAAATATTTCTCCATCAGCTTGTCCTCATCAATGGAATCAACTTTGAGCTCCTCTTTCTCCCACTCAACGATCTGACTCCATACTTGGACTAGAGTAGATGGATAATCCTCAATCCAAGAAATGTTCCGGCGACGGATGATATGTGCAAAGAATTCCATCATTAATTCGCCGAAACCCTGAATCTCTGCCTCCGCCTCTGACAATTGTTTGCGGGCCTCCTCAGCGGATTTGATAGCACATTCGACGTTACCCTCCGCCAGGGCAGCTCTGTTCTCCGCCTCCATTAGCTTAGAAGCCAAGTCAGCATTTTTCTTTTCTAGCTCAGCATTCCTCCTTGCTAACTCGGCATTTTTCCGTTCAAGGTCGGCGTAAGCAAGGCGCGTTTTAGCGGCATCTGACTTAGCATCTTCAGCTTGCTTTTTTAACTCAGAACGCTCTTGAGTGTGAGATTCAAGCAAATCATGGTAACGTTTTTGCATATCTTCAAATTGTTGTTTGAAGCTAGTACCGTCCCTTTGAGCAACAGCAAGCTGGGCCCGTGTGTCCTCCAAATCTTTTCCTAGATTCTTTAAGGCCTTTGCATCGTCTTCCGCGGTTTTTTGCATCGAATCAGCATTCGTGATTAGAGTACGAATGATTCTGGAAAGGTTGCGTGAATATTTGAACATTTCAGAATACTGTTTTTCGACCGCATCTATCTTTGATTTGGCCTCATCTGCCCACCTGGAAGAAATAGGCTCGAGAGCAGGTAAAAAAGTCAAGTTCTCGAAGTAATGTTCGGGAAATTGCTCCTCCAAATACGCCTGTTTGATTGCAGTTTCAGCATCTAGTGGTGGAGGGGTGGGGATCGTCAACTCAGTATCCCTGTGCGTGGAGGATTCAATAGTCTCTTTATCTGTTCTAGGCCGTTTAGCAGAGACCTTGCGTTTACTTCGCGACTCAGTATCTTTTGGCGGACTTCTCTCCCTGCTGCGCTTTTCTTGGGAAGAGGTGGAGTCTTTCGGTTGCGGCCTATCCTCTTCCCGACGACCTTGGTAACCTTTATATCTCTCTGGGTCCGTCCGAACAGGAGAGCGAGAATGCGAGGTTCGAGAGCGATAGGGTTCATAAGGCCTTCTCTCCTCCCTACTGCAATCATCGCGGCGATCATACTCAGTATCATAAGGTGGATTAGACATGCTGCGGCGGAGTTTCCTGATATCATAGTAAGATCGGGACATCGTGCCTGCACAATAAGACAAATGAAATTCAGGATCAATATTTTCACAAAGAGAAAGATGCAATGAGTGGTAATGTTTTTGTGTAAAGTGTGCCCTAAGTGGTGTTTTTCCCCCCGACAAACCCGAGTCCGAAGCTAGACTAGTACGGGCGGGCTCTTTGGCCTTAGCAGGAGTGGTCTCTTCAGAAGAGGTGAAAACTAAAGGATCCTTCCTAAAATCCTCTGAAGTGTATATAGTTTCAGGTAAGGGGAGATCCCCCAAACCCTGAAATAATGGGTCATCAGTACTAGGGACATCTCCCTCGGAAGCATCAATTGGCGACTCTTTGGAAGACGTTGACCTTTCTGGAGAAATGGCATCCTCAGGAACAGTATACCCTTCGCGATGCTTTTTGGCCAAGTTAGCCAATTCATCATCTTGAGTAGAAGATGGAGGGGGTGAAATTTGAAGAGGCACTGTAGGAGCTCCCGATCCTTCCCCTGTCTCTGGGACTACATCCACTGGAGGAATATATACGTATGGAGCCGTCCCATGACCAATACTACGAGTTGCAGATAGCAAGCCATGAAAATGAAGATATTCGTCCTTAGGGACTTCGTCAATAGTCAAGAACTTCTGATCGCCATTAAGGAGCTGGTGCATCCGGTCAAAGAATACTTGGTCTGATATTTGTTTTGGGTTATCGACTGCAAACAAAAGAAAAACGAGTTAAGGCGATGACTTGAATGTATAGAGCCGAGATTTAGAAAACCAGTGCTTTACTTGATTTCGTCCACCTCCTAGCACACCCTGGTTGTCGCTTCACATAAAACCATTCCAGCCTGGAATCTCCAGCTTTACTGCTGAATGGCGCTGAAAATATCTTCCTCTTAGGGACAGACTCAAAATAGCAGAAAGAAGGAGTCTCTCGAGTCCGATGCTTGAAGTTGTAAAAGAAATGAACGTCATCGAAAGTGAGCTCTATGCTTAAGATCTCACGGTATGCTACATATAAGGTGTATAAATAAGCAGAAGAATTGGGGTGCAGCTGCATGGGGGCAATCCACATTTGTCTTAGAAAATCGACGATAAAAGGAGAAAATGGAGGGATAGCACCGACCATGCACATCAACCGAGTAATTGCCATATACCCTTCTGGAGGGTTGTGGGGACGGTCAGTTCTCGAAGGCACCAGGGTATCCCTTTTTAGTATCCCGTATTTTAAACAAATTCGGATAAGTCTGTCATTGTCGATTTGTTGATTCAACAGAATCTTGGAGTGATTCCAATATGACAGCCGATTCAAACTCATCAGGAGCCCGGTCGTCACCAATCCCTCCTTCCACTTCAAAACCCATAGAAACTTCACCCTCCGAAGACACATTGTCACTTTCGCGATTTCCAACCTTGTAGTCTGAACCCTCATCGTTCCATTCCGGATCCGAAGGAGAAGATATGTCCTCGAGAGTAACTTTGTTGGAGGTCTCCGGGGCCTCTTTCTTCTCAGCTAGTCTAGAAGAGCGTCTGGGTCTCATGGTCATAAAACTATTGAAGAAGCAATAGCACAAGTTAGAGTAAATTAGCCCGTATCCCCCCGTGCATGTGTGCAAACTAAAGTGTAAACAGTGTATGCGGAAAGTGTAAAGTAAATGTTTAAAAGTGCGGTGCAAAATTTTGGCAAAGTATAAAGGATTGAAGTAGTTCTTGATGTCTAGTTACGTTCGCAAGGCACTATCCTAACTGTCCATTAAGTTGAAGATTATGCCAAGAGTTGATTGGGCCAGTTAAACGAGTTTTTATGCATTAAGATGAACTGCCCTTCGGTTCGGTTCGGTTCAGGCGCATTCATTGGGATCGGATCGGGGGCGTGGCCTCGTCTTGGGCTCGGATAAACTTTGAAACTCAGAAATCAAAATCGGATCGGATCGGAGGTAGATTCCCCTAACGTTTCGGATCGGATCACGTAGTCATGCTTCTCCTCCTTTATCTTACAGTCCGACCCGATCCGGTTAGGTGAGCTCCATTCCTCCTTCTTTAACTACTTGTTCCGACCCGATCCGACCTTCTGGACCTCTTTTCCTTTTCCCTTTCTCTACTTGCCCCGACCCGATCCGACATTCTAGACTTCTCTTCTTTTTCCCTTTCTCCACTTTCCATACTCCACCGCCCGAACCGACCCCCTATAATCTTCTTCTTCTTCCTCTTTTTTGGCCTCAGACCACAACTTCCTCTTCCAGCGCCTCGAAGTAGCAACGAAGCCACCAACGACAATAACGAAGGAAGAGGAGACTGCGGCGTGGAAACCACGTCCAGATCGGTCGAATTGACCATCAGTTTCAATTAAAACTTGTTATCACGAAACCAATCAAGGATTCAAACCTACCGAGGTGTATAAATGGAAGATTCGCGCAAGAATTGTAAAAAAATCTTTCTTTTTTGAATTCTGGAGTTCCGAAGCAGAAATGGTAAAAAGATAAAGTAAAAGGAATGTGGGAAGGAGGTGAAGGATGAGTTTATATAGAAAAACAGGGTGACTATTCGCCTCCTCGTTCGGATCGGTGTGACAGCCCAGTAACGCAGCGTGGCCCAATAGTCCAATACGAAATAGAAGAAGAAGGGGATCCGTTCGGGTCGGAGTCCGAACCGAACAGAATGTCATATCTCATCTTGGCATATAAATAAATTTAAAATTTAAAGAAGGGGATGAAAACACGAGGAAAGTCAAAGGAAAAATTACCTAGCAGGAGATATGCAGTGATAATCAAAGCGTGCTCTGTTTCCAACAGGAGCATTCTTTGAGGGGCCAAAATGTTAGCCCACTTTGTGAACTGGGCAACACAAAGTCGAGATGTGAAACGTTGAAAGACTTGGAAAGCATCATAGCGGATCGGATCAGAGAGATGTAGCGGGTCGGATCGGAGAAATTTTGGCTGTTCGGATCGGAGAGCTGCTAATGTTTGAATCAAAGAGGCACTGCTGTTCGGTTCGGGGAGCTACCTACTGTCAATCGGATCGGAGAGCTGCTAATGTTTGAATCAAAGAGGCACTGCTGTTCGGTTCGGGGAGCTACCTACTGTCAATCGGATCGGAGGGCTACATACTATCAGATCGGAACGGAGAAAAGTGGATAAAGACTTAGTTTTTGGGTTAATCCGGATCGGATACTCCGATCCGAACCCCCACTGCAGGCTCCTCCGAACCGATCGCCTAAAGATGCGGAGTGGGTATGACCAGTTCCTGCCCACAACGTCCACTGCTCTGATGCGTTGTCAACACTGAAATCCATCCGAACCCGAGGATGATGGGATGGAAGACACGTGGCTCCGATCCGGATCGGGGTCTGAGCAAATTTTCACCTATAAATAGCCTGTCTGGAGACAATGAAAAGGATCTTCTTTCTAGCACTTTGAGAGTCCATCTGTTTTCATAAACCGAATTCCAGCACTCCCGTATAATCCAAATTGTCTTTTAACATTTGTTTTGAGATAATTGAATGAATGTATGTGAGTTGTGAGTGAACTTGAGTGAATATCTCATTGTAATTGCAACTATATCATCGAGAATAGTGATCGACAAGTGGACGTAGGCTCTTTAACGCCGAAACACTATAAATTCTGAGTCTCTATTTTACTTTTGATCTTATTTTATCTTGATTTTATTCAATTTGGGTGTTAGAACCACTTTTTGGTCTAACAAATATCGTATTGGGAATAACGATATATATCTTCCAAATTCCTCCACAATATCCATATAATCATTGAATCCAATATCAAAATATTCCGTAGATAATTTCGATTCAAATCCGTTCTAATTCATATATTGAAAATTCTGGTTATTTTTAAGACCATTTCAAATCCAATTTATTTATTTAAAAATATTGGATTATAATTCTAGTTCATTTTGATAAAAATTTATTTCTATCTTTACAAATATGGAATTTTTCATCCAAATTCTTTCCAAAACATTTATTATGATTTTACACAAATTATTGATATTTTTAATAATTTTATTAAGGCCCGTACAGTCAATTTCTATAAACGGTCATCGAACTGCACATACAACGACCATTTCCAAATTTTATTTGGACATAATTCCAAATCCAACCATTAGATTTCAAATTCCTTATATTCATTGGAAAGCTTTTTTCGATACGAACCCAATGGTTCCAATTTTAGGAGAATCCGACGGCCGGATCTCCTGTTATGTCCATTCGAAGTCAATGATCGAAATTTGCGAACTGCCGCGGCACGGCGCGTTCTATTCAGGCCATTAAATGTATATAATATATATATTATATATATTTCATCGATTTCCATTTAAAACGTATTTTATAAATCGTTTTAAATTCATTTTCAAAATGATTTCAACTTCATATTCAGTTTCAAATCAAAATTGAGTACTTCATTTCATTAATATATAAATGATAATATTTTCAAAACATTACATTTTGAAATCACCTCCATTTCGTATTCATTATAAAATGAATAAAACCGGTATAAATTTTGAAATCACCTCCATTTCGTATTCATTATAAAATGAATAAAACCGGTATAAATATCTTTCACGTCAAAACGGCGCTAATTTAATCAACATGGCTTTATATATTTAAATATTTTCGTGTCCATCCCAAATCGGACATCAAAATCATATTTTAATTCATTACTGAATATTATTTTAAAATATTAGTTATTTTAAAATATTCATTACTCCTCATTTTAAATATTCGTTATTTTAAAATATTCATTCCTTCCGAATTGGAATCAGACACAGTCAATTACCATATAATTTTATTTATATGGATTTCATACACATATGCACACAACAATAATCAAACACAGTCAGCCACCATCCAGAGTGCATTACACAACTGCATAAGCGTTAAATATGAATAATCAACGCTTATAACAGCCTGTCAACCAATCGATTAACATTCAACTAAATATTGGGATTAGTGTATGTCCAATATCGTCCCAATACCCGTGTGGGGTTTTCAAACAACAAACACTGATTATTATTTGTGCAGTTGGGCGATGTGTAAAATATATCGTCCCAATTGATATCAGTCAAATGTGTGTACATAAACAAATCGTCTGATTTGTAAATGAATATTTAATTTATTTATATACACATAAAAAATTATATTTTTAACCATAAATATTTATGTCATCTCATGAATATTTTATACAGTTCATTTATACAATAAAAATGATTTTTTTATTGTTCTAATATTTTTAGAAAATTTCGGCAGCATAACGACGTGGTACTAGAACTAGAATAAGGTCTAGTCTTAACCCTCGCCTACTAATGGCTCACGCCATGTACATACCAAATTCTAATCCAATCATTCAACCAAACAACCAAATTTAAACAAATAATCCAATCAACCAAACAAACATGGTTTCAAACAAAGGTGTCAGGTGCTATTGAGCACCGTCTGCATCCTAGTATATATATTTAATTAGAAAGTAAATTAAAGTGAGAAGTTCTCACCTTTGGGATCTACTCCGCCAGTTTTATTTCTGAATTTCTGAACCATTTGGATTTTCCCGAAATTCCAACTCAATCTTTTCTACGCTGTTCATATTAAAAAAAATACATTTTTTATATGATGTTTATACATTAAAAATCATATTTTTAATCAACAATATTCATATTTAAAAATCAGATTTTTATTTCACTACATATATAAAAATTCTATTTTTATCCCAATTAAAATATTATTTCATACAAATGGTTAAAATTATATTTTTATCTAACTAAAAATAATATTTTTATATCGCTATTCATTTATAAAAATCTTATCTTTTCTATTTTAAAAAAACTTATCTTTTCTAATAAAAAAATCAAATCTTTTCATATATAAAAATCAAATCTTTTCATGTTTAAAAATATAATCTTTTCTTATTTATAAAAATATAATATTTTCTTATTTATAAAAATATAATCTTTTTATAAATAAAAATATGTTCTTTATATAAATAAAAATCTAATCTTTTCATTCCTAAAAATATAATCTTTTCATTCATAAAGATGTAATCTTTTCATATAGAAAAATATAATCTTTTTATTCAAGAAAAATCAGATTTTATTATTCAAGAAAACTCAAATCATTTCATTGAAAAAAAATCAAATCATTATTTAAAAATTAGTAGTATAAAAATCAAATCTTTTTTCTAAGATTTTCGTATAAAACTCACATTTTTTTATTTACCTAAATAAATAAAAATACAAATAAAACTCACCGGTGTTATCGGAGGTGGGGGATGGCGTGCCGAAGTCTGAGGTGGTCGGTGGTGATGTTGCATTCCTGAGGTGGCGGTTTTGGAGTTGTTTTGGGCTAGGGCGTGGTTGCTTTGGGTAGGAGAGAGGAGAGAGGGGGTCGGGGAGGTGGCGGCTTCGCTTGGGGAGGTGGCGCAGGGTACGATAGGGTGGGGGAAGGTAGCGGCCAGGCGTGGTGGCGTTATAGGGGTGGTCGTCGGCGGTTTTAGGTTGATTTGCGGGTTTTGGAGATAGGTAAGGAAGACAGGGCGGTAGCAACGACTTGGGGAGGTCGGAGGGGTGGCGATCAGTGCTTGGGGGGTCGCGACTGGCAGTGAGATGATCCGAACTTCCCCGTGAAGGAAAGCACGGATCGCTTTGAGAACACGACGAATCAGAACACAAACAGAAGAACATTTCATTGTTAGCACAACAATTACATTAGAATACAAGAATATTCATAGTATGAATGAATATTATACATCATAAAATATCAGATTACAAGTTACAATGCAATGGAAAATAATACAAAACACAACTGAAAAGATTATACAGATACAGCGCTTTCTGAATATCGTTCCAGCTATAAACCAGGATCTTGTGGGTATAAATCTGCAAAACCAAAACTACTAGTTGCCCGTATGGAAAATAGGGGCACCCAGAGTTTAGGTAAAAACAATAAACTCTAGGTCAGTCATGTGACTGGTGTGAGAACTAAAACAGTTATTAATCTTTATTTTAAAGTTAGGTAAATCCAGGGACCACGCCGTATAACACGGAACGGGTTCCCCCCAAGAATACCAGTGCATAAAATAACAACATAATGCTAAATAAAGAACAATGAAGCTATTATAAGACTCAGGTCCCATCATACAATGCAACGCAAGCCAAAGGATAGACTTTTACCTTATAATAGCCAAAGAATGCTTGATACGCTAAATTTCATCTTTTATTACTATAAGTGAAGAAAACAACTACAAATATAAATGTACGAATCATAGATGGCATGGGTACCATATATCATGTTTCCATACTAGTTCTACAATTAAAACCACATGATGTCGTATTGGAAGTTGGATTTCCATCGTGAACCAAGGCAAGGGATCGTCCTTACCGCTTCGAGACGCTCTAGCCCGCCCCTCAGGCAAGCGCGCAGGAAAGCCTTGGATCGTCAGGGCCGGTCTACACAGAGTGGATTAAAATGCCCGAAGATGCATTTCCCCGCACTATGGGGCGTAAACTGGTCATATACCGACCAGACCATTGGTCCCGTATCGACCGATATAACCGAGGCGCCTCGTTATCCATCGTCCACATAAGTAAAATGTCCGGGCGTGTAAAACCCAAAACACCACTCTTAGCAAGAAAGAAACACATGCCCTCGCTGATGTCCTCTCCCGTTTCTGGTTCACACCGGGGTATGAGGCTCGCGAATTAACGCTACACAAAGCTACGCTATATTGAATTTGTGCTTTGATCATCAACCACAAGACTCTGCTTTTCAACAGAGCCTTGATCATTTGCATCTCAGCATGCCACATAGGCAATTCACTCTATGCAATCGATGTCTATTAATCACACAGAATGAAATCCGATAACAAACACACATCCCTTTACAAGTTCGTTCTGGGTCTGAATGAAACTGGAGGCACCTTATTCCTCCCCCATATGTCCAATACAGGGGAGAGGCCCTCGTATATCTGGTCGATCTCCAAGTACGTCCGGACGATCACCACTTATTACCTTTCCTTGGGTGTACAACCCAATCAAGACATCAGTAATCATCCAGACGATGTGAAGACCTCCAGTCTTCAATCACCGTCTTCATCCTCGACACATCGTCGAATCTGTTTTTCAGAATGGAATAAAGCCGGTCTTTCTGAATAACTCGCGTATATAATAAACAAGTGCTATAAAACACAACATAAGCCTCATTCCAATCCAGAATATTTCTTTATCCAAATATTCATAAACTTTGGGAAAGGTTCCGATTAATTTTATCAAAGATAAATTCTTTAAATTTATTCTTTAATCTTCCTTTGGATATCAATTCAATCTAATTAAAGATGCATTAAAACTCCACTTGGTTTTAATCTTCCCAGAAATCAATATTAATGATTGTTTAACTTGGGAAATCATATCCTGCCTTTAGCTGGGTTAAAGAACCAATGTCATTTAAAACACGGTTCACGATAAACCCAAAATCACATTCCAATCCATCAGCCTCTAACCGTAAAGTAGTAAGTGAACAATCCACTAAGTATTAACCCTGAAGGCCAAAACCAACATCAGATCAATACCCAGGAAACCATTCAACTTAACTAATCTCTTGTTAGTTTCTGATTTTCTTAACTCTATTGGGTCTAAGAACGGTATTATTAAAGATACCATTCACGACAACCCAAAATCACATTCCATTAACAATGGAATCTTCATGGAAAACAAATCGATATATATACTCGATATAAAATTCCATATCCAACCGATAATATAAATGGAATAACGACAAGGCCTTTTAAATTCCATATATATTAACCGTCTTCCTCTATAAAAGCTTACTTCGATTATTACCAAATCGAATTCCATTTAATTCCAATTTAATATGTTCAATTGGAAAACTTTACTTTGGAAAATCTCCTTTAAATCTTAACAAAAGATTTATAAATTCCAAATCACATTTCACGGTAAATTGGGTTAAAGAACGAATGTCATTAAAAAGCAGTTCACAATAAACCCAATTCACATTCCATCAGTCTCTAACCATAAATTAGTAAGAGAACAATTCCCTAAGTATTAACCTCGAAGGCCGAAACCAACATCAGATCGATACCCAGGAAACCATTCAACTTAACTAATCTCCAGTTAATTTCTGATTTTCTTAACTCCATTGGGTTTAAGAATAGTATTATTAAAGATACGATTCTTGAAAACCCCAAAATCCAATTTGATATTAAATACAAGGCTCTGAATAGAAAATATATCGGCTTATATTCAATATCAAATTCTGAAGCCAATAAATATCGTATTGGAATAACAATATATATATCTTCCAAATTCCTCCATAATATCCATATAATCACGAAATTCAATATCAAAATATTCCGAGGATAATTTCGATATAAATCCATTACAATTCTTTTTTTTTGAAGCAAAAATGTGTGATCTTCAGAAAAGAAGAGAGCACACACACACACACACACACACACACACACATATATATATATATATATATATATATATATATATGAACCTAGATACAGAGTCTGTCAATAGTACATAAAAAATAAGATATAACCTAGCACGGACCTAGGAATGTATAGGATTATAGATAAATGAGCTCCGGACAAACCACCGCCCATCAACCCAAATATCGAATTCCGGCAAGGCCACCACCCGATATTGAAGTCTATCTACTCCAATACAATATCTCATACTCACTATGTAATAGAAAATAATGAAACACAACATCAAGCAAACTCTCTAATAATAAGTCTAAAAGACTACAAATGCGATGTGAATCATCCATCCAAACAGCTATACTCTAAGCTCCACCAGACTATCCAACCCTTGCATACCATGAATCCATCTATCCACTCAGATCCACGTCAGTATCAACAACCTGAATCTGCATAATCTTAACAAACTATTAGTATTTCATCACACACACACACACACACATATATATATATATGGATATATGAACACATATAGATATAATATATATGTTAGCAAAAACATATATTTATATTTATATGAATATATTGTGTGTATATATATATGTGAATGAAGATAAGAGAGACTAACAGGTGGAATTAAACATCGAAATCAATAACATAAGCGTAATCTATTACAAATAAATCTATTGATCATAGAAAATAATTTCAAATTTGATCTAACCTTATTCAAAAACCTCACAAAACCCAATTCCTTAAATAGTTTATATTGTGAATTTGACATCCATCCCAGACAGAATATCACTATCTTAAGGATTAATTTATCCTGAGGCATTGAAACAGAATGAAAAAAATCTCTGATTCCTTTCGAACCATATGCACCAACTTGTAATAGTAACAACAGAATCTAATATATATTGCTATCTTGAGTTGTAGACAAATTTATGAAAACCCCAATAGTCAACACAGCTTCTAAAATTATTAGGCCATGCAAAAGTAAATAACCTTAATACCATATTAAAAATAAAATTTGTAAAAGTACAAGTGAAAAAAAAATGATCTACATCTTCATTCCTAAGATTACAAAAACCACACTTAACATCTAAAATAATTTTCTTTTTCTTTAAAAGTTCAATAGTATAAATCCATTCCAATTCTTATATTGGAAATTCTGGTTATTTTTAAAACCATTTCAAATCCAATTTATTTATTTAAAAATATTGGATTATAATTCTAGTTCATAACTAGTTCATTTCAATAAAATATATTTTTATCTTTTCAAATATGGATTTTTTCATCCCAATTCTTTTTAAATCATTTGCTATGATTTTACACTAATTATTGATATTTTTAATAATTTTATCAAGGCCCGTACAGTCGATTTTCATAAACGGCCATCGAACTGCACTTACAACGACCTTTTCCAAATTTGATTTTGACATAGTTCCAAATCCAACCGTTAGATTTCAAATCTCTAATATTCTTTAGAAAGCTCTTTCGATACGAACCCAAGGCTCCGGTTTTAGGAGAATCCGACGGTCGGATCTCCAGTAATATCCATTCGAAGTCAACGGTCGAAATTCGCGAACTGCCGCAGCGCGGCGCATTCTATTCAGGACATTATATATATGTAATATATATTATGTATATTTCGTCGATTTCCTTTTAAAACGTATTTTATAAATTGTTTTAAATTCGTTTTCAAAACGATTTCAACTTCATATTCAACTTCAAATCAAAATTGAATATTCCATATCATCGATATATAAATGATAGTATTTTCCAAACATTATATTTCGAAATCATTTCCTTTTCGATATTCATTATAAAAATGAATAAAATCGATATAAATATCGTTCATGTCATATTGGCGTCAATATAATCAACACATCTATATATATTTAAATATTTTCGTGTCCATCCCAAATCGGACATCAAAATTATATTTTGATCCTTTACTGAATATTATTTTAAAATATTCGTTATTTTAAAATATTCTTTCTTTCTGAACTGGAATCAGACACAGTCAATTACCATATAATGTGATTATATGGATTTCATACAACATGTATACAACAACAATCAAACACAGTCAACCATTATCCAGAGTGCATTCTACACTGCATAAGCATCAAATATAAATATTTAACGCTTATAACAGTCTGTCAACCAATCGATTGACATACAACTAACTATTGGGATTAGTGTATGTCAAATATCATCCCAACACCCTGTGGGGTTTCAATCAATAAATGATGAATTTTATTTGTGCAGTTAGGCGATGTGTAAAATTTATCGTTCCAATCCATATCAGTCAAATGGGTGTACATAAACAAACCGTCTGAATTGTATATGAATATTTATTTTAGTCATATCCACGTTAAAAATTATATTTTTAACGATAAAATATTAATTCGGTTCATTTACACAATAAAAATGATATTTTTATTGTTCTAATATATTTTATAAAATTTTGGCGGCATAACGGCACGATACTAGAAACGGGATATAGCCTAGCCTTATCCCCAGTCTAATAATGGCCTGCGCCATACACATACCAATCTAATCAATTTCATTTCATTTCCCAAACCAAATTCAATCAAACAAAACAATCACACAAGTTGTCCATGGTCTGTGGACGACGGGGAACAGTTCATATATGCAGTTATAAAAATAAATAACTATATAAGAAAATATGGTTATTAGTTCTCACCCAGAAGCTAAACCAAATGCCACGACTCTTCATATTTAGAAAATCTTCACCATGTTTCCAAAGAGATCTGTTCACGCAGTGCATGTTAAAAGTCATGTTTTTAACGTTGCTATCTCATTATAAAGATCAAACCTTTATATTTGCTATGCATACGATAAAAATTATATTTTTATTTCAAATCTATTTATATAAAAATCATATTTTTATTTCGCAACATATATAAAAATAATGTTTTTATATTCTCTATTATATGAAAATCATATTTTTACTTTGCTACTGAACATATGAAGATCATATTTTTATATCTCTATTACATATATAAAAATTATATTTTTATCTCTTCACTCAAACAAATAAAATTTAGTTTTTATCGCTTCGCTATGTATATAAAAATCAGATTTTTATATCATTAAAAATCATATTTTTCTTATCATAAAAATATAGTCTTTTCGTTTAAATAAAAATCAAACTTTTCCTTAAATAAAAATCAAACTTTTCATTAAATAAAAATTAAACTTTCTATACTAAAAGATTATAACTTCATAATGCTATATATGGCTAAAACTGAAAATAAAACTCAATTCGAATATATATTAAAACTGAATAAAAAACTGTGTTGTTTACCTTTTTTATATATGCTCGCAGGGGGCCCACGGCCAGGGGAGGAGTGACGCCGGAGTGCTGATGGTGGTGGGGTGGCGCAGCGGTCGAGGTGGGGCAGACAGTTGTTGCGGCGGTTGCTTTTGGGTGGAGGAAGGGGTTTTGGGGAACAAAGGGGTGTCGTTCGATTTAGGGGGGAGGAGATGGGGGTGGCAACGCCGTCGCTAGCTTGGGAGGGCGGAGCAGAAGGGGCGATGGTGGGGGGAAGATAGATGGAGGAGGCAACGATGGTGGCATGGTCTGGAGGAGCCATTTGGGGGAGGGGTTGACCTGGTTTGGGTAGATAAGGGCTTTGGCCCATTTTATTAAATATTAATTTTTAATTCTAAAAGTTACTTTTAAATTCGAACTCCAAATCAAGCCTAACGACTGTCGCCCCAGCTAATTACCCCCATTCCGAACACAATGGGATATGTATTGTAACCCAGTTTGGCTATTACGATCAGTTTTCGTCAAATTTAACATATAAATCAATATAATAGTCAAACTTGATTTTAACGTATATTTTAATTTACCGGGGCCACATACTGACTTCGAAAATTCTAGAAAAATTGTTTCTAGCTTCATATTGGCGATACAGTTCTAACAAAACTAATTTCATCAAATTTGAAGACCGTTTGAAAAATGGTCATTTTCTGGTCGATCCAATTTGACTAAAACTAAAAAAACACGTTTTACTTTGCCACGCTCACATATTGATTCGAAAAATTATGAATTTTGGAATCTAGCAATAACTTGACATCCCGGATCCAACAAAAGTGGTTTCGTCGAAAACGGAGGTCGTTTGCAAAATTTCATTTTTAAGGGCCATATTTTCCATAGCGACTATTCTGAAATTTCAACTGGGCATAACTTTTTATTCCCGCTATAAAATTTCAATTTTTCGGATTTGTTGGAAAGGTAATTTCAAATAGATTCAAATATTTTTGGTTTCGCTAAAATCCGGTTTATTTTGAATCCTGTACATTCATTTGAAATTTGAAATCGAATTTTCAAACTACCGCGCCATTTTCAATTCCTTTTATAATTAAAATAAAATAGTTATATTCTAATGACGGTTCAAATAAATATATACACGTTCCAATCCTGTTCAAAATAATTTTCTCGTCGTTATTATTTAAAATAATTCATTTTAAATATTCAAAATTCATCAAAATTGCCAAAATAATTTTTTTAAATTGGTTCGAATTTTCCGGGTTATTACAATCTGCCCCACTTAAAATCTTTTCATCCTCGAGAAGGAACGGTGCTGAAAGTTGTTTAACTAGTCAACTCAAATTTCATTATTTTAATTATGGCTTAAGTTCTTCAACCTTTTAGTTTCTAAGAATTTTCGAATTCTTCAAAAATTTGGCTAACACCCTAAATTTTCGAAAAATTTCGCCATAACCTCCTCTATACGGGAGCATCGGGAAAATCCTGAAATTTCCATACAGGCCTTTCCAATCCAAAAAGAAAAAGAAACAGCCAGTCGGCTCATAAAATCATCAAAAACCCCAAGAAATACAATAAACATGTACCTATTTGTCGGGCGAACAATTTTATTCTTCTGCTCTAGCCTCTTTGCCATGAACTGTTCACTGGATACACATGTATATGCATGCAATTTCAAACAATTTTCAAATTAGTTCAATATTTGGTACAATTTGGTTATATACACCGTTCTTTCACATAGCGGTTTAAAGGAATAATCATACAACACAACCATCAATCAATTAGTTGATTAGCTTTTCAAATTCATAACTTTGATATATATACAGAAAATCATGTTTTTGATACCAATTCACACAATAGCCCTATCTAGTTTTGTTTCTCACACCAGCCAATTGGAAATATATAGAAATCCCACTTTCGAAACTCGAACACAAATACTAATGATGCCATGGTCATTATCAGCATCATCTCCGGGCACTAAAGTGTGATTCTATATCTATCCAGTATATTAAAACTTCGAATACACGTTTGCAAGGCGTATATGCAAAATCTTTATATATTGGATTGTCCAATTTCAATACAAATAAAATATCCAAATATGTATGAATAAGGTTTAAATTTTCAAAACAAAGTTGATTTTCATTTTAAAAATATACTCTTCACACTCGTTCTAGGATATTACTGATCCCATTTCTAATGAGTTATTCTTACTGGATATTACTAATCCAATCTCTGATGAAATCTTTCGTATGGTTCTAACATGTCTTGTTCTCGAGCTTTGTAAACCAAAGCTCTAATACCAAACAGAGACAACCTGAATTTCCCCATGAAGGAAAGCACGGATCGCTTTGAGGACACGATGAATTAGAACGCAAACGGAAGAACATTTCATCGTTATTACAACAATTACATCAGAATACAAGAATATACAGAGTATGAATGAATATTATACATCAGAAAATATCAGATATTTACAAGTTACAATGCAGCGGAAAATAATACATAACACAACTGAAAAGAATATACGGATATAAAGCTTTCCAAATACCATTCCAGCTGTAAACCAGGATCATGTGGGCATAAATCTGCAAAACCAAAACTACTAGCTTCCCGTATGGAAAATAGGGGCACCTAGAGTTTAGGTTAAAACAATAAACTCCAGGTCAGTTGTAACACCTCGAATTTTATGTTAATAGTAAATTAACAAATTAAAGTATAATTAATTCTAAATGATAGAATTAAGGGAAACAGGTTATGCCATTGCGTTGGTCTCGGAATTCTGCTTGAGATAGAGTTCGAGTTTGCATAAATTGGACTCTGTATGAAGGAGTTAACCTCCGGAAGTTTCAGAATTCGATTTAAAATTCAAACAGCCTGAAAACATGTTGAAAATTCAAAACTGGACCGGAACTAGGCTGGGCGGGAATTTTCCCGCCCAGGACCCAGGTCGACCAGGGGGTCGACCTGGGAGTCGACCTGGGTACCCAGGTCGACTATGTAGTCGACCTGAGTACCCAGGTCAACTATGTAGTCGACCCGGGGGTCGACCTACAGGTCGACCTGCTTGGTCGACCTACAGGTCGACCTGCTTGGTCGACCTGACCTGCTTGGTCAGGTCCTGGCTCGGTTTCTAGGGCTTGGCTGTGTCACTAGGGATGATTTGTCACTTTCTGATTGGCTTCTCTTGAGATGGATGGCCTTGATTAACTCTAGCTTCATCGACGGCTCTAATTAGTTTGAAATTCTATATAAACAACCTTAGTCTTCAACCTAAATTCACACAAATAAAATAGAACTAGAGTCGTCATGCTGCTGGAAGGAAGCCAAGAGTAGCCTCCACTTGAAGAAAGATTAGAGATGAGAAAAACTAAAGTAAAAACAAGAATCAAACAACATTTATCTACCCAAAGGAAAGCATTGCAAATTCAGAATCCAGAATTCAAGTTCGTCGTTTGTTGTAAGTATAGTGATTTTTTCTATGGGAATAAAATTAAGATTTGATTCGATGTAAAATGGAAATGGAATTGTTCTATTGTATAACAACGATGTTAATTCATATGTATGTGTTGCAATGATTGTGTTGTGAATGGTATTGGATGTTTGTGGTATAATTGACTTGATGTTGGATCCATTAGAATGTTTGTGGATTAATCTAGTTGATGCTGGATCTATTCAAATTCACATACAAGTTATTTGGTTTATATCTACACCTATATGTTTATGTAATTATATAGGTTGTATGTGATTAAGATCTCATGTATATACTTTATGCTAAACCTCTATGCCTAAATGATTAAGTTCATATACATGCTCATATGTTTATATAAAAGCTGCAAGTTCATAATTGGATCCATGCCAAGATCCACTTTAATACATGTTTCATGTTATAATTGGACATATGATTGGATCTAGTTCACACATGTGATAAAATTATACATACTTTATGGACATGTCATATTCTTGTCATATGCTAGTGATGTTCGATGTTATGCCTAGATTTAAACATGTTTAGGCTTATGTTGTCTAAATCATATGCTAATTCATGTGACACTTATTTAGTTAGATCCCTATTTCAATGCAAGTTCACATATAGATAAGTTGATTTAGCCTATGTTGCAAGTTCACATATATGTAAGTTGATTTAGCCTATGTTGCAAATTCACATATATGTAAGTTGATTTAGCCTATGTTGCAAATTCACATATATGTAAGTTGATTTAGCCTATGTCGCAAATTCACATATATGTATGTTGATTTAGCCTATGTTGCAAGTTCACACCTATGATGTTCATATTGACTATGCCGATAATGCTAAGTTTACACCTATGTCATGTTTACGTTAATGAATGTCTTTATGCCAATTTTGTGTACGCTAAATTTGGCTAAGTTTTTAGCCTAATATTACATGTTAAAAATCATGCGGACGAAAAATTAGGCTAAGATTGTTAGCCTAATATTTAGACGGGGTAACGTTGGGAAAAATTGGTAATTATAGGAAACTTGACATAAATTGGTGAAAATATATGTATTGGCATGATTGGCACATGCCAATAATTGGTAGCACTTAAATGGTATAAAATTCTTATACCAAAAATGATGAACTTGGAAAGTGGGCCACTATATTTAATTGTTAACAAATTTACATATAACAAGTAATAGAGACAAATACGTAAATTTAGAAAATACGAGTATGCTTAACCCGAGGTTGGATTGAGTTGTGATGTAAAGCTGCCCGGACCCACCCGGCTGTCTAGTAATCACAACAATACCTATCCAATGTGAGAGGTTAAGCATTGAGCCCAATAAGGACCCGAGGTTAGACTGAGTTACGGTGTAAACCTTCCCGGAACCGACCGACACATCTAGTAACCGTAACAATACCTGTCTAATGTGAGTGGTCAGTGCTTTAAAAAGCTAAGGACAGACAAGTCAGGATGGTAGGGTTAAGTTAACTAAAACACTTAACCAATTCAACATGTTAATTAAACTAATGGGTGGGGTTAGGTAAATACAGACACTTAACCACTTAACATGTTTGACTAGAAAACCCTAGTAACATGGACCCATTTCAGCAGTAACCCAATTAGGTATCATGGTACCCTAAAACTAGGCAGGGTGGAGCACGATTATTGGGCTGATTGTAAGCGGTCAAAAGCGACGGCGGTTGGTGCAGCAGTGTGGGTTCTAACGGAGTGCGGGCGTGCACACACTTCGGAGCAGACAAACAGGGCACTGGGCACCAGTAGTATAACCTATGCATTCTAGGATTGTGTCGGGCCGCCACCATAGGACTTGATACACCCCATGGTGGGACCAACATAGGTATCTACAATCATTGGGGGCCATATGACACATATGATTTTGCGAGTAGGAGTTGATCTTTAGAAATGGGATCACTTCACCCTAAACATGGGGTGCCAGTTGAGACAATACAAGTAGGTGCATAGATATAGTGTGGGGTGATATAGTATATTCTTTTCAAAACTGCTTTATCTTAGTTTATGATACTTTCCTATTTCCAGTTTATACCTATCATGCCCTTTTTCTTATTCTCATACTAAAGAGTCACTAGACTTACCAGGCTTTATGTCTGACTCTATTTTTCTTTCGTCTTCTTTTTTTCCGTCCTCTCCCCCCCCCCCCCCCGGTCCACAGGGAGGAAACAACCTAGCTTAGTCAGACTCTTTGCAAGCTTCAAGATAGTAGATGTATGGTTTGGACTCTCTTTCCTTGGCTATGGCTTTTGGACACGTTCTATGGGGATTTATGCAGCTTTTATCATGTTTTATGCTTCTTTATATAATAATCAAGACAGAAATGATGATGTAATGTTTTGGAAGTTATTATGAGACAATTATGGAAATGTTTTGTATGAACACGTATTTATGAAAATGAAAGTCTGTTTTTTTCCGCTACTTATATATATATATGTGTGTGTGTGTATATGTGTGTGTGTGTGTGTGTGTTTATATCTGTCTAGTGTTTTATCTGTGACTTTTACTTATAAACCTCCACCGAAGTTAAGGCATTCCCTTTGTGAGTGACCTTAATGGAGGTGGGGTGTTTCATCAGTCATGTGACTGGTGTGAGAACTAAAACAGTCATTATTCTTTATTTTAAAGTTAGGTAAATCCAGGGACCATGCTGTATAACACAGAACAGGTTTCCTTCCAAGAATACCAGTGCATAAAACAACAGCGCAATGCTAAATAAAGAACAATGAAGCTATTATAAGACCCAGGTCCCATCACACAATGCAACACAAGCCGGAGGATAGGGTTTTATCTTATAATAGCCAAAGAATGCTTGATATGCTAATTTCATATTTTATTATTACTATAAGTGGAGAAAACAACTTCAAATATAAATGTATCAATCATAGATGGCATGGGTACCATATATTATGTCGCCATACTAGTTCTACAATTAAAACCACATGATGTCGTATTGGAAGTTGGATTTCCATTGTGAACCAAGGCAAGGGATCATCCTTACTGCTTCAAGGCACTCTAGCCCACCCCTCAGGCAAGCGCGCAGGCAAGCCTTGGATCGTCAGGGCCGGTCCACACGTAGTGGATTAAAATGCCTGAGCATGCGTTTCCCCGCCCTATGGGGCGTAACTGGTCATATACCGACCAGACCATCGATCCCGGATCGACCGATATAACCGAGGCGCCTCGCTATCCATCATCTACATAAGTAAAATGCCCGGGCGTGTAAAACCCAAAAGACCACTCCTAGCTAGAAAGAAACGCATGCTCTCCCTGATGTCCTCTCCCGTTTCTGGTTCGCTGTGACGACCCCAAACCCCGTACTGACGGTGGCAAGAGTAATCTTTGGAATATAACATATAAACAGATAACAGCATAACAGAATTAAATAAATACACCAGATAATGAACAAATAATACACTGGATAAACATAATCATCAGAGTTACACAGTATACAGGATCATACTTAGTAAAAATACAGTTTAGCAATACATAAATGTCTACAGCGGAAAATGAACATAATATGTACAATAGGAGCTGAACAGTATAAAAAGAGATAAATGATAGAATCCATCTTCAGCTCCAGCTATCCAGAAAGAGCCTGCTAAAACCTAAAGACAAGGAAAGGGGCACCCGAGTTCGCAAGTGAAACAAACTACGAGTCAGTCATGGGACTGGTATGAGAAATCTACTTAACACATTATATAATTGGCTAATCACAGGACCACGCCGCTTTCGCTGAACGGGTTTACTCCATTGGTTTATACAATTGGCTAATCACAGGACCACGCCGCTTTCGCTGAACGGGTTTACTCCATTGGATTGCCAGTGCTTTAAAACAAATCATTCTTTTAAACATCGCAATGCTTTTTATACAAAAGAAGCCATTATAAGACTCAGTTCCCATCACACAATGCAACGCAAACCGGAGGATAGAGTTTTTACCTTATAATGGCCAAAATATGCTTGATACGAATAAAACAAAAGAATTTGATATTATTACTAGTGTTTATACGTTTCAAAAACAATTTCAAATCATAAGTAACAATCATAGACGACATTAATGCCCCATACCACTATGTCGCCATATATAGGTATACAATCAAAACCGCACAGTCACGTATTTGGAAATTGGATTTCCGTCATGAACCAAGGCAAAAGATAGTCCTTACCGACTTCGAGACTCTCTAGCCCGAGCCTCAAGGTCAGAGCGCATCGACCCTTGGATCGTCAGGGCCGGTCCACCGATGTGGATTAAAATTCCTGAACACTACGTTTCCCCGCCCTTTGGGGCGTAAATGAGCCAACGAATGAGTCCATCGGCTTCACATAGTCACCGATATATCTGAGGCGCCTCGCAACAGCAACAACCACATAGGTGAAAGTAATATAAATGTCAGCCAGTTCAAGCACTGACACCACCTCTAGCTAGAAGGAAACGCATGCCCTCCCTGAGGTCCTCTCCTGTTTCTGGTTCATACCGGGGTGTGAGGCTCGCGAATTCACGTTATACACAAAGCTACGCCACACAGGTGGTGCTTTGATCATCAACCACAGGACTTTGCTTTTCAACAGAAGCCCTGATCACTGCATCTTAGCATGCCACACAGGCAATTCACACCATGCAACTGATGGCTATCAATCACACAGAATGAATTCCAATGCCAGACACACAGCCCATTTGCAAGTCCGTTCTAGGTCTGAACGAAACCAGAGGCACTATATAACTCGCAAACCCATCGATCTCCACGTACGTCTGGACGATCACCACTCATTATCCATATTTCGGGATGCCTCCCAATCAGGACATCAGTTACCATCCAAACGAGGTGAAGATCTCCGGTCTTCGACCACCGTCTTCATCTTCGATTTCTTATCGTCAATTTAGTTATTCAGAATGGGATAAACCCGGTCTTTCTGAGCAACTCGCGTATATAATAAACAAGTGCTACACAAACACAACATACACATCACTTCAATTCATTAGTCATTAACCGTAAATCAGTAAGAGAACGATTTCCCAAATATTAACCCCGAAGGCCGAAACCAACATCAGATCAAAATCCAGGAAACCATTCGACTTAGCCAACCTTCAGTTAGTTTCTAAATCTCACATCCATATCGTTTATAATATTTTATAACGAATTATCGCTATTTTTATTTGTTTTAAAATAGTCAATTTATTCAAACGATGCTTCAGGCCATAACGCGGCCATGGCGTTGTTTTTCTTCAGATTCGATTTACACATATCTGAAATTCTAATCGTTGGATCTTCACAAAATTTACATCATTAGAAATATCTTTTCAAAATGGATCCAACGGTTCCAGTTTTGGGAAAATCCGACGGTCGGATCTCCCGGTACAATCGTTTGAATTTTCGATTTCAAAATACGAACTGCAGCGTCGTTATTCGATTTAATTTAATTATATTTATATACGTATATATAAATATAATCGATTCTGGCACTGTTTTTCTTCAGATTTGAATTAAACATTCTAGACAATCCAACCATTGGATCTTTACAAAGTTGGTGTCGTTGGAAAGATATTTCCAAAGCGAACCCAACGGTTTCGGTTTCGGGAAAATCCGATGGTCGGTTCCGCCGCACTAATCGTTTGAAATCACGGTTTCAAAACACGAACTGCAGCTTCGCTATTCAATTTATTTTAATTATATTTATATATATATAATCGATTCTTCGATTTCAAAACTATATGTTTTTCATACATTTGATAAAAATGATATTTTTATCCAACAGACTTCTATTTCAACACTTCACTATTTTTGACAATTCATGTATATAATAAAAATGGGATTTTTAATGTAAAACAATTTATTTCAAAACATGACTATTTTATATAGTTCATATAGCTGATAAAAATATGATTTTTATTGTAAAACAATTTGTTTTAAAACACGAATACCATTCAACACATGAATTTCTATTCAACGAATGAATTTCTATTCAACACATGAATGTTTTCTATAGT
The DNA here is from genome assembly GCA_030737875.1 of Allium sativum. Classification (NCBI taxonomy): domain Eukaryota; kingdom Viridiplantae; phylum Streptophyta; class Magnoliopsida; order Asparagales; family Amaryllidaceae; genus Allium; species Allium sativum. Next base: position 3,699,671 of record CM060926.1, on the reverse strand, counting down.
GTATATATATAGTAAAAATGTGATTTTTATTGCAAAACAATTTATTTCAAAACTCTACTATTTTATGTAGTTTATATAGATGATAAAAATATGATTTTTATTATAAAACAATTTGTTCTAAAACACGAATACCATTCAACACATGAATTTCTATTCAATGAATGAATTTCTATTCAACACATGAACGGTTTCAACATATGAAAATAATTTCAACAAATGAAAATAATTCTAACACATGAATATTTCGGAAAATTTCGGCAGCATAACGGTAGGGTAGTCAAAACCGGGGTCGTCCCAAGTACGGCTCCTCGCTCTACCTTAAAGCCTCGCAGCTTTTGACAATGGGGATTTCATGCATCTAGTTCGCATGCAGGAGGCATGTATATTTTTCCATTTCCACAAACTAATCCTATGTGGTTTCAACCAAATATTTCTCAACCACAAACGGGTATTTTTCAACCACAATCAATCAATTTCAACCGCAAACAATTCTAATCAACCATTCGTAATCAATCAATTTTCACAACAATCACAACCAATAAATATCGTCCATGGTTTGTGGACGAGGGGCGTGTGTGTATATATATATATATATATATATATATATATATATATATATATTATAAGCATTTCACTTCCATTCAACACATATATAATTTTTACAACGCATATATAACTTATACATCGAATGTACAACTTATACAATGCTTATACATGAGGTGTACAACGCTTATATAACTCATACATCGACTATATAATTTATACATCGTCGATTTCCATATCGTTTATAATTTAGAAATCTCACATTGGGTTCCACTCCACTAAAAATAGCAGAAGGCTTAGAAAAATATGCGGTCTCTTCTAGAATGTAGAAGACGTCCACACGAGTCCACTGTCTCTTATTTCACTGAATTTCGTCAACAAGCGAAAAAGATATGATTTTTACAGTGAAATCAAAAACTGTAGCGCTTTAAACTGCTATTAAATAGTTTAAAATAAAAACAGTCGTACCTCAGCTGAAATGTTCAAAACTAGGTTTTGAATTTTAGCAAGACCCGTGTAGTATTACGACAATCGGGCGGTGCAACGTTGAAGAGGGGCGAGAGGCGCACCCGCGCGCGGCAGAGGGATCAGGCGCGATCGCCTGTAGAGGTGGAGGCGGCGGTTCGAAGTCTCCGACTTCGTGACGTCGGTTCTCCCAAACCACACAATGAAAAAATCCAAACTATATATGGATTTGAAGATCTTCTCATGCTCTTCAAAATCTTCAACTGGAGGAGGGCCTGATTTTGCTTGTAGTGGGAGCAAACGAAGAGAGAAGGTGGAGATGCGTTTCCGCCGTGCGCGGTTTAGAGATCGGGGGAGAGAGAGAAACTATTGACCAATGAGATTTTTTTATTAATTTATATATTTTTAAATTTCTAAAATACCCTCTTTCACACACGAACCCCAATCCAAACCCAACGACTGTCGTTCCTAGCTAAATACCCCCATTCCAAACACAATGGGATATGTTTCGAAGGCACATTCGACTGTTTCAATCAGTTTTTCTTCAAATTAAAATATAATACATTCAATATTCGATTCGAACGTACATTTCAATTTGCCGGGGCCACATACTGATCCCAAAAATTCCCGAAAAATAAATCTAGCTATATTTTGATGATACGGTCCCAACATAACTAATTTCATCGAATTCTGAGACCGTTTGAAAAATGGACCATTTCTGGTCGATCCAATTTAACTATAATTGACCAAAACACGTTTTCCTTTCCCACGCTCACATACTAGCTTCAAAAATTATGAAATTTGAAACCTAGCAATAATTTAACATCCCGGATCCAACAAAAGTGGTTTCGTCGAATTCCGAGGTCGTTTACAAAATGGCCATTTTCACGGGCTATATAAACTCTATAGCGACCTTTCTGAAAATTCATTTGGCCATAACTTTTGCTTACCGCAATGAAACTTTGATTTTTCAGATACGTTAGAAAGGTATTCACTAACAGATTTAAATATTTTTGGTTTCACTCAAATCCGTTTTGTTTTGCACCCGGTACAGTCAATCAAAGTTTGAATTCAAATTTTGAAACTACCGCGCCATTTCAGGCCTTGTTTATAATTAGAATTAATTATATTCTTTTTCAAATGTCGATTCAAACTTACATTTCATCATTATTATTTAAAATATTAATTTTAAATATTTAAAATCCACTAAATTAGCCAATTTAAAAATTTTAAATTGGTTCAAATTTTCCGGGTCGTTACATTCGCACCGGGGTATGAGGCTCGCGAATTAACGCTACACAAAGATACACTATATTAAAGTCGTGCTTTGATCATCAACCACAAGACTCTGCTTTTCAACAGAAGCCTTGATCATTTGCATCTCAGCATACCACATAGGCAATTCATGCTATGCAACCGATGTTTATCATTCATACAGAATGAAATTCGATGTCAGACACACATCCCTTTAAAAGTTCGTTCTGGGTCTGAATGAAACCGGAGGCACCTTATTCCTCCCCCATATGTCCAATACAGGGGAGAGGCCCTCGCATATCCGGTCGATCTCCAAGTACGTCTGGATGATCACCACTTATTACCTTGCCTTGGGTGTACAACCCAATCAAGACATCAGTAATCATCCAAATGATGTGAAGACCTCCGGCCTTCAACCACCGTCTTCATCCTCGACACATCGTTGAATCATTTATTCAGAATGGGATAAACCCGATCTTTCTGAATAACTCATGTATATAATAAATAAGTGCTATAAGAACACAATATACGCCTCACTCCAATCCAGAAAATTTCTTTATCTAGATATTCATATACTTTGGGAAAGGTTCCCATTAATTTTTATCAAAGATAAATTCTTTAAATTTATTCTTTAATCTTCCTTTGGATATCTATTCAATCTAATTAAAGATGCATTAAAACTCCACTTGGTTTTAATCTTCCCAGAAATCAATATTAACGATTGTTTAACTTGGGAAATCATATCCTTCCTTTAGCTGGGTTAAAGAACCAATGTCATTTAAAACACAACTTTAGATAAACCCAAAATCACATTCCATTCCATCAGCCTCTAACCGTAAAGTAGCAAGTGAACAATCCCCTAAGTATTAACCCCGAAGGCCGAAACCAACATCAGATCAATACCCAGGGAACCATTCAACTTAACTAATCTCCAGTTAGTTCCTGATTTTCTTAACTCCATTGGGTCTAAGAACGGTATTATTAAAGAGACCATTCACGACAACCCAAAATCACATTCCATTAACGATGGAATCTTCATGAAAAACAAATTGACATATATACTCGATATAAACTTCCATATCCAACCGATGATATAAATGGAATAACGACAAGGCCTTTTAAATTTCATATATATTAACTGTCTTCCTCTATAAAAGCTTACTTCGATTATTACCAAATTGAATTCCATTCAATTCCAATTTAATATGTTAAATTGGAAAACTTTACTTTGGAAAATCTCCTTTAAATCTTAACAAAAGATTTATAAATTCCAAATCACGTTTCACGGTAAATCGGGTTAAAGAACGAATGTCGTTAAAACACAGTTCACAATAAATCCAATTCACATTCCATCAGTCTCTAACCGTAAATTAGTAAGAGAACAATTCCCTAAGTATTAACCCCGAAGAACGAAACCAACATCAGATCAATACCCAGGAAACCATTCAACTTAACTAATCTCCAGTTAGTTTTTGTTTTTCTTAACTCCACTGGGTTTAAGAACAGTATTATTAAAGATACCATTCACGACAAACCCAAAATCCAATTTGGTATTAAGTACAAGGCTCTGAATAGAAAATATATCGGCTTATATTCAATATCAAATTCTGAAACCAACAAATATCGTATTGGAATAACGATATATATATCTTCCAAATTCCTCCACAATATCCGTATAATCACGAAATCCAATATCAAAATATTCCGAGGATAATTTCGATCTAAATCCATTCCAATTCATATATTGGAAATTCTGGTTATTTTTAAAACCATTTCAAATCCTATTTATTTATTTAAAAATATTGGATTATTATTCTAGTTCATAACTAGTTCATTTCGATAAAATATATTTTTATCTTTTCAAATATGGAATTTTTCATCCCAATTCTTTCCAAATCAATTGTTATGATTTTACACTAATTATTGATATTTTTAATAAATTTATCAAGGCCCGTACAGTCGATTTCCATAAACGGCCATCGAACTGCACTTACAGCGACCTTTTCCAAATTTGATTTGGACGTAATTCCAAATCCAACCATCAGTTTTCAAATCTCTAATATTCTTTAGAAAGCTCTTTTCGATACGAACCAAACGGTTCCGGTTTTAGGAGAATACAACAGTCGGATCTCCCGTGATATCCATTCGAAGTCAATGGTCGAAATTCGCAAACTGCCGCAGCGCGACGCGTTCTATTCAGGTCATTATATATATAATATATATATTATATATATTTCATCGATTTCCTTTTAAAACATATTTTATAAATCATTTTAAATTCGTTTTTAAAACGATTTCAACTTCATATTCAATTTCAAATCAAGATTGAATATTCCATATCATCGATATATAAATGATAGTATTTTCCAAACATTATATTTCGAAATCATTTCCTTTTTGATATTCATTATAAAAATGAATAAAATCGATATAAATATCATTCACGTCAAAATGGCGTCAATCTAATCAACGCGGCTATATATATTTAAATATTTTCGTGTTCATCCCAAATTAGACATTAAAATTATATTTTGGTCCTTTATTGGATATTATTTTAAAATATTCATTCTTTCTGAACTGGAATCAGACACAGTCAATTACCATATAATGTGATTATATGGATTTCATACAACATGTATACAACAACAATCAAACACAGTCAACCATCATCCAAAGTGCATTCTACACTGCATAAGCATCAAAAATAAATATTTAACGCTTATAACAGTCTGTAAACCAATCGATTTACATACAACTAACTATTGGGATTAGTGTATGTCAAATATCATCCCAACACCCGTATGGGGTTTCAATCAACAAATGATGAATTTTATTTCTGCAGTTGGGTGATGTGTAAAATTTATCGTTCCAATCCATATCAGTCAAATGAGTGTACATAGACAAATCGTCTGATTTGTAAATGAATATTTATTTTAGTCATATCTGCATTAAAATTTATATTTTTTATGATAAAATATTTATTCGGTTCATTTACACAATAAAAATGATATTTTTATTGTTCTAATACATTTTAGAAAATTTCGATGGCATAACGGCACGATACTAGAAACGGGATAAGGCCTAGCCTTATCCCCTGTCTAATAATGTTCCGTGCCATACACATACCAATCTAATCAATTTCATTTCCCAAACCAAATTCAAACAAATAATCCAATCAACCAAACAAAACAATCACACAAGTCGTCCATGGTCTGTCGACAGGGAACAGTTCATATATGCAGTTATAAAAAGAAATAACTGTATAAGAAAATATGGTGAGGAGTTCTCACCCAGAAGCTAAACCAAACGCCACGACTCTTGATATGTAGAAAATCTTCACCGTGTTTCCAAAGAGATCTGTTTCACGCGGTGCATGTTAAAAGTCATGTTTTTAACGTCGCTATCTCATTATAAAGATCAAACCTTTATATTCGCTATGCATACGATAAGAATTATATTTTTATTTCAAATCTATTTATATAAAAATCGTATTTTTATTTCGCTACATATATAAAAATAATATTTTTATATTCTCTATTATATGAAGATCATATTTTTACTTCGCTACTGAACATATGAAGATCATATTTTTATATCTCTATTGCATATATAAAAATTATATTTTTATCTCTTCATTCAAATAGATAAAAATTTAGTTTTTATCGCTTGGCTATGTATATAAAAATCAGATTTTTATATCATTAAAAATCATAATTTTCTTATCATAAAAATATAGTCTTTTCCTTTAAATAAAAATCAAACTTCTCTTTAAATAAAAATCAAACTTTTCCATAAATAAAAATCATACTTTCCTTTAAATAAAAATCAAACTTTTCAATACTAAAAGATTATAACTTCATAATGCTATATATGACTAAACTTAAAATAAAACTCAATTTGAATATATATTAAAATTGAATAAAATCTAGTGTTGTTTACCTTTTTATATATATATGCTCGCAGGGGGGCCAAAGGCCACGGGAGGAGCGATGCCGGAGTGCTGTTGGCGGTGGGGTGGTGCAGCGGTCGAGGTGAGGCTGACAGTGGTGGAAGCAGTTGCTTTTGGGTGGAGAAGGGGTTTTAGGGAGCAAAGGGATGTCGTTCGATTTAGAGGGGAGGAGATGGGGGTGGCGTCGCCGTCGCTAACTTGGGGAGGGCGGAGCAGAAGGGGCGGTGGTGGGGGGAAGATCGACGGAGGCGGCAGCGATGGTGGCGCGGTCTGGAGGTGGGCAACGACGAGCTTCCATCGTTGTTGTTTTTTTCCTTCTATTTCGATTTTTGATTTGAATGAGCCATTTGGGGGAGGGGTTGACCGGGTTTGGGTAGATAAGGGCTTTGGCCCATTTTATAAAATATTAATTTTTAATTCTAAAAAGTAACTTTTAAATTCGAACTCCAAATCAAGCCTAACGACTGTCGCCGCTAGCTAATTACCCCCATTCCGAACACAATGGGATATGTATCGTAACCCAATTCGGTTGCTGCGATCAGTTTCCATCAAATTTAACATACAAATTAATATAATAGTCAAACTTGATTTTAACTTATATTTTAATTTACCGGGGCCACATACGGACTCCGAAAATTCTAGAAAAATTGTTTCTAGTTTCGTATTGATGATACGGTCCTAACAAAACTAATTTCGTCAAATTTGAAGATCGTTTGAAAAATGCCCATTTTCTGGTCAATCCAAATTAACTGAAACTGGCAAAACACGTTTTACTTCACCACGCTCACATATTGATTCGAAAAATTATGAATTCTGGAATCTAGCAATAACTTGACATCCCAGATCCGACAAAAGTGGTTTTGTCGAAAACGAAGGTTGTTTGCAAAATTTCCATTTTTAAGGGCCATATTTTCCATAGCGACTATTCTGAAAATTCAACTGGGCATAACTTTTTATTCCCACTATGAAATTTCAATTTTTCGGATTTTTTGAAAATATATTTTCAAATAGATTCAAATATTTGTGGTTTCGCTAAAATCCGGTTTACTTTGAATCCTGTACATTCATTTGAAATTTGAAATCGAATTTTCAAACTACCGCGCCATTTTCAATTCCTTTTATAATTAAAATAAAATATTTATATTCTAACGACGATTCAAATAAATATATACGCTCCAATCCTATTCAAAATAAATTTCTCGTCGTTATTATTTGAAATAATTCATTTTAAATATTCAAAATTCATCAAAATTGCCAAAATAAAAAATTTAAATTGGTTCGAATTTTCCGGGTTATTGCGGGCGCGGCAACGGTAATGAAGAGCGGCGACGAGGTTGAAAGTGGGGGCAGTTTTCTTTGTCATGTTTTTTTTTATTTAAATTGTTCAACGACGGGATAAGGGTATGGGGAGGGTTGACTTAGTCTAGGGTTAGGGTTATTTTATAATTAATTTAATTTTTTGTATTCCATAAAGTCACTTTTTAATTCAAACTCAAACGAGACCCAATGACTGACGCCCCTAACTAATTACCCCCGTTCCGAACTCAATGGGAATGTTTCGTAATCCAATTGGGCTGTTACGATCAGTTTTTTCTAAATTTAAAATATAAATCGTTATATTTTAAATTCAAACGCACATTTTAATTTACTGGGGCCACATATTAATCCCAAAAAATTCAAAAAAATTAATCTGACTATATTTTGATGATACAGTCCTAACAAAACTAATTTCGTCGAATTTGGAGACCGTTTGAAAAACGGTCACTTTCCAGTCGATTAAATTCAAACTGAATTGACCAAACATGTTTAAATTCACCACACTCACATATTGATTCCAAAAATTATGAAAATTGGAATCTAGTAATAATTTGACATTCCGGATCCAACAAAAATGGTCTTGTCGAAAATGGAGGTCGTTTGCAAAATCTAAACTTTTAAGGGCTATATTTTATGTAAAATTCCATAGCGACTATCCTGAATTTTCAACTGGACATAACTTTTTATTCATGCTATAAAATTTAGATTTTTCAGATTTGTTGGAAAGATATTTTCAAACAGATTCAAATATTTCTGGTTTCACTAAAATTCGGTTTATTTTGAATCATGTACATTCATTTGAAATTTGAAATCGAATTTTCAAACTACCATGTCGTTTCCAATTCCTTTTATAATTAAAATAAATATTTATATTCTAATTTCGATTTAAATAAATATATACATTCTAATTCTATTCAAAATAAATTTCTCGTCCTTATTATTTAACATAAATCATTTTGAATATTCAAAAATCATTAAAATTGTCAAAATAAATATTTTAAATTGGTTCCGATTTTCCGGGTTGTTACACTTGTCCTATTGTAAAGGTTAGCTATGACTGGAAACCAAGGATTTGTGTCAATTGTAGGGTATTTGGACATGATTCATCCCACTGTGAATTACACACCAACAACAATAAGGATTATCAGAATCCGGATAATGTTAATGGGAGGGATTATTGTCCAACTGAGAGTGTACAAGTACAAAAGCCACATATTAAAACACATGATGATAATCAATAAAAATGGACAAATGTTTACAACAACAAAAAAGAAGTATTGGAAGAGAAAGGAGGTAGATACTAATAAGCGTACGACAGATTTTGCAGTTGCTACAGGCAATGAAAATGGTAACTATTTTGCATGCTTAACTACTGATGATACTAGGAAGAATGTTGATATTAATGTTACTGAGCATAATGTTGATATTGATGGTCATGGTCTTGATGAACCTAATATTGTTCAATCTAATCTGTTCAACAATGCACATTCAGACTACACAGCTAATACTGAGATGCAGACCTTGTTTGGAAATCTGTTTGATGATACAAGAGAACATTTAGAAACTTCAAATAAGGCTACAGGTAATGTAACTATTTCTTGTATTGATTTCTTGGGAACTAGTTCATCCTCTAGTGCTACTATTGTTGCTCCTTGTTCAGCTCTTTCTGGTTCTATGTCATGTTCATCAACTTATAGTCAGAGTTCTCCTTCTTCTTCTTGTATGAATTTTATTTCGGCTTTGATTGGAACTTCTTCTTCCAGTCCCAAGCAATCTGCTTCCCCATATGCTAATTTAAAGCCACATGACCATCTAATTCTTCCTCCTCCAGCAATCGAATCTTCCATGTTATCCTCTGCAGTTTCAATGAGTGCCTATCCATCTGCAATATCCAAAGGCAAGAAACCTAAAGGAAAATTTTGGGCTGAAGATGACCTTGATGAGGAACATGAGTTCACGCTTGAAGAAATACTACCCGCTAGTAGCAAGGTGATGTCATAGAAACGACACACAAGGCACAATCCTGGCCCCTTTTTTGATAAATTCTACATGTGAGTTTTGACTTGTGCCTTGTGTCAAATCCAAGGGATTATAGTGCATGCATGCTTGTCTTGGAATGTTTTTTCTAACCGGATGTGTTAGAAGCAAGAGCAACTAGAATGTAATTTTGATTACTGGAGATTCTTTTTGTAATCACTTGTGGTTAGCGAGTGAGTATTAGTGATTTTGAAGGGTATAGAGAAGGATGGTTATATATCATAGCATACTTATATATGCGGATATATGTAATGTAAATATTTTGATGATTAATAAAATTTGCGCTTAACTTTCAAAAAAATATGTCAAATCATAAACCGCAAATCATAAATCATTTAACGTTTATGATTTATGGTTTTACATTTATGATTTAACATTTATGGTTTACGGATTATGATTTACGGTCTATGGTTTATGGTTTATGATTTATAGTTTATGGTTTATGGTTTAATGTTTATGGTTTATGATTTATGGTTAGTTTATTATTTATGGTTTATGATTTATGGATAAACGTTTATGGTTTATGACTTATAGTCTATGGTTTTACCATAAATCATAAACCATGAACGTTAAACAATAAATCATAAACCATAAACGTTTATGGTTTATGTTTTATGGTTTAATATTTATGATTTATGATTTAACATTTATTGTTTATGGTTTATGGTTTATGATTTAACATTTATGATTTATGGTTTAACATATATGGTTTATGATTTAACATTTAAGGTTTACGATTTAACCATAAACCATAAATCATAAACCATAAACGTTAAACCATAAACATTTATTGTTTATGGTATAACATTTATAATTTATGATTTAACCATAAACCATAAACCATAAATCATAAACCATAAACATTTATGGTTTATGATTTAACATTTATAGTTTATGTTTTATGGTTTGTGATTTATGGTTTAACGTTTCTGGTTTATGACTTATAGTTTAACATTTATGATTTATGGTTTTTATTGTTTAACATTTATGGTTTATGATTTATGGTTTAACGTTTATGGTTTTTGATTTAACATTTTTGGTTTATGGTTTATGATTTATGATTTATGATTTCTAGTTTAACGTTTATGGTTTATGATTTATGATTTATGGTTTATGATTTCTTGTTTAACGTTTATGGTTTATGATTTCTGGTTTAACGTTTATGGTTCATGATTTATGGTTTAACATTTATGTTTTAGGGTTTAACATTTATGGTTTATGGTTTAACCATAAACCATAAATCATAAACCACAAACGTTAAACCATAAACCATAAATGTTAAACCATAAATCATAAATGTTAAGCCATAAACGTTAAACCATAAATCATTAACCATAAATGTTACATCATAAATCATAAACCATAAATCTTAAATGTTAAATCATAAACTGTAAATCATAAATTGTAATCATAAATCATAAACCATTAATGTTAAATGGTTTATGATTTATGGTTTTTGATTTATGTTTTATGGTTTATGTTTTATCTTTTATGTTTTAAGGTTTATGGTTTAGGATTTATAGTTTATCGTTTAACGTTTATGGTTTAGGATTTATGGTTTATGGTTTAACGTTTATGCTTTAGGATGTATGGTTTATGGTTTAACGTTTATGGTTTATGATTTATAGTTTAACATTTATGATTTATGATTTAACATTTATGATTTACGATTTATGATTTACGATTTATGTTTTATGGTTTATGATTTATGGTTTATTATTTACGGTTTAATGTTTATGTTCGTGATTTATTGTTTACGGGTTATGATTTATGGTTAAACGTTTATGGTTTATGATTTATGGTTTAACCATAAACCATAAATGTTGAACCATAAATCATAAACCATGAACGTTAAACAATAAATCATAAACCATAAATCGTAAATGTTAAACCATAAATCATAAACCAGAAATGGTAAGCCATAAATCATAAACCATAAACATTAAACCATAAATAATAAATCATAAACCATAAGTCATAAATGTTAAATCATAAATCATAAACCTGAAACGTTAAACCATAAACGTTAAACCATATATCATAAACCATAAATGTTAAACCATAAATCATAAACCATAAACCATAAATGTTAAACCATAAACCATTTATGATTTATGGTTTATGGTTTATGGTTTATGATTTACGGTTTGTGTTTTATGGTTTATGATTTATGGTTTGTTGTTTATAGTTTAACGTTTATGGTTTATGGTATTTATAAACCGTTTATGGTGTATGATATATAATTTAACATTTATGGTCTTTGATTTAAGAATTATGGTTAAACATATATAGTTTAACGTTTATGGTTTATGATTTATGGTTAGTTTATGATTTATGGTTTAACGTTTATGGTTTAACATTCATGGTTTATCGTTTATGATTTATGATTTATGGTTTAACGTTTATGGTTTAATATTTATGGTTTATAAACCATAAACCACAAATTATTAACAATAAACCATAAAACATAAATCATAAACCATTTATCATAAACCGTAAATCATAAATCATAAATTCATAAACCATAAACCATAAAACATAAACCGTAAATCATAAACCATTAACGTTAAATCATAAACCGTAAATCATAAATGTTAAACCATAAGTCATAAACCATAAATGTTAAACCATATATGTTAAATCATAAATCCTAAATGTTAAACCATAAACCATAAATCATAAACCATAAACCATAAATTCATAAATCATAAACCATAAAACATAAACCGTACATCATAAACCATAAACATTAAATCATAAACCGTAAATCACAAATGTTAAACCATAAATCATAAACCATAAATGTTAAACCATAAACCATAAACGTTAAACCATAAATCATAAACCATAAATCATAAACCATAAACATTAACCATAAACCATAAAAGTTAAACCATAAATCATAAACCATAACGTTAAACCATAAACCATAAATTGTAAACCATAAATGTTAAACCATAAATCATAAATGTTTATGATTTATGGTTTAACGTTTATGGTTTAACATTTATGATTTATGGTTTAACGTTTATGGTTTATGATTTATGGTTTAACATTTATGGTTTATGGTTTATGATTTATGATTTATGGTCTATGATTTATGTAGTGGCGCGTAGTGTGTGGTTATCGTTCGAGGAGGCAATGATCATTTCTAAAGGTTTTGTATCTTGATCTTACATGATTGTATAGCATCTAAACATACATGATTTTATTTGTAATAAATATATAGTTGTATATCTTGATCTTACCTGCATAATCTGTGTGTTTCTTACACACACACACACACACACACACACATATATATATATATATATTTCTGTAACTCATTTCATTCTACTTCACAGCTTCAGTTTAGTGTGACATGGAGCTTGTGAATCAGCCAAAAAACTTCATTCCACTTCCAGAACTTGGCTTAATTTGATGACTGCATACTGGTTGGTGTTGTGGTTTAGCAATGTGTACTGATAAGGTTGTAAAGAGGACTTGTGATTTCAGAAGGGAGGGACATTTAGTTTGAAGAAATATACCTAAGATTAATTTCTTAAATTTCTTTTTCAAATCACGCTGAAATCATTTATTAATATCGTAATTTTTTCCTATTTTTAATAATTAAAAATAGCATGTTTCATTAAAAACCAATTTCAGGTCATTAACGGCATTGGCGCTGTTTTTTATTCACATTTGATTTGAACTTATATTGAGATCTAATTGATGGTTTTTAAAACTCTTATACTCATTTGAAATCTCTTTTCATTTCTCATCTAATGCTTTTTATTTCAGGAATATCCGACGGTCGGATCTCCCTGTATTTCAGCTTGAAGCCAACAGTTGAAATTCGCGAACTACCGCTGCGCGACGAGTTCTATTATGACCATCCTTCGATTATGTATATATTAAAATCGAATTGAATTTCTTTTTAAACAATTTATAATAACTTCGAAAGCTATATTTTTTTATTTCTAACTCAAAATCCAAATACTCCATTAAATGACTATTATAATCTTATTTTATTATTTATATAATACTATTTTTTGAACTTCAATGTTTTAAACCCAAATTCTCCTGACATCCATTATAAAAATAAATAAAGAAGTTTTAAAAAGAAACTTTTGTTAAAACATTTTATAGATACCCTAACTGAACTTCACTTTTCCTAGTTACTATTCATTTTAAATTAAAAATTTGACATGCCAATACTACTTGAATACTTTTTCAAATCAATTTCTTTCTTTTGCAAATGTTCATCATAATGAATTATACTTTACGCCCATGCAAAATCGGATGTCAAATTCTGACTTTTATTTTTTGACTAATATTATATTATTAAAATATTGGTTAATTTCCAAAATTGGAATACTACTCAATAAACTTCCATATAATTTAAATTATACGGATCTAGCTGTTGAATCAAGGAATTCATGGTATTTTGATTAATGACAAGGAGAAGTTTCAAGATCGACAAAAAGAAGAGATTCAATGGTATTGAAAGTTAGAGGTTGATTATTTAGTAACTTAGTTGTGTTAAAAATGTTAAAATTTATCCTCAAATAATCATATACCTCAGTAGTTTGAATATATATATATATATATATATATATATATATATATATATATATATATATATATATGAATGCACATTCATTGTGCATAATGCCAGAAACCGGTCGACCGGTTTCAATACGTGCGGTCGACCGTTTCTGGGCAGAAATGCACAATGAACGTGCACACATGTATATAACGTATATATATATATATTCATATACCAGTCTATTGGTTATTTTTTACCTATCGACTGGTCTTCGAACTGAAAGCAACTCTTCGTACAGACATCTTCATTCATCAATGGTTGCTTCCTTTTCCTTCCATCAAAAATCATTTCTATTCAATACTTCTCTTCACCAGTGTTTGCAACTCTTTATCCTCTATAAATACAACATGAAATCATCAATTCCAATAACAAATTCTTTCTATCTATTCTATCTATTGCTGATTTCATTCTTGATCATTCAAAGTATTCAAAAGCTCATAATCTTCTTATATCGCTGTTGAATCCTAGAATCTACATACTATTTTTTTGATTCAAACACGATATCATCTTCCAAATCTTCATGAATTCAAATTCTATTTGAGGATAAGATTATAGGAAGGTTGTACAAGAATTGATAAATTCGTGTTATTAAGAACACACATTGTCAAATTACAAGTCTACTCATCTTGTGTGAAGTCCTCCGTGTTGTGAGAGGCAAAGTTGTGAAGTCCTCGTGTTGTAAGAGGCGTGAAATCTCGTTCGGCTACTCAGAATTGTGAACCTGTTCCTCCGGGTGAAGCGAGGTAGTTGATTAGTGAAAATCCAGAGAGAGGTCTGGGACTGGATATAGGATGGTGCTTCGAACCAGTATAAAAATCCCTGGTGTGATTTTCTTTTTACTGCATTTACATATCTGTGATACTATTTCTGTGAGATCTTTCTATTTCATATTTATTTGCATAACTATTGTATTAGACAAATAGTTGTGTGTTATTCCATATTACACGATCCGAGTGTACTATTACCTGGCAAGTACACATTCATTTTCATTTGGTATCAGAGCACGGTCGTCTTATAACCGTAACACAGTTATTTGATATATTTTAGTAATATGGCAAATAACCCAAGTAGTAGCACTAACACCACTTACACTGAAGGTCAATCGACACAAAGACCTCCTTTCTTCAATGGTCTTAACTATAGCTATTGGGCAACACGTATGGCTTTTTACATGCAATCAACTAGCTATGATGCTTGGAATGCTACTCAGAAATAAATAGTGAATCCAACAACTGAGTATTCAGAATGGACACCTACTGAGAAAAAAGCAGCAGCTGTAAAGGCAAAAGCAATAAATATGTTGTTTTGTGCATTAGATCAAAACGAATATAACCGTGTTAGTATCTGTACCACTGCATATCAAATTTGGCAAATGCTAAAAACCACTCATGAAGGTACTAACAAGGTTAAACAAGAAAAAATGGCATTGCTGAAAAGTCAATTTCAAATTTTCAAAATGAAACCGAATGAAACAATCAATGAGATGTATTCACGGTTTCAAACCATTCATCATGCACTAAACGGATTAGGGCAAAAATATTCTGATTTTGATGTAGTCTCAACAGTCCTACATTCTCTGATTAATGAATGGGAAGGAAAAGTATTAGCAACAGAAGAAGCTAATAATCTTTCCACCATGAAGCCAGATGAATTGATGGGAAATCTTATGTCCTATGAAGCTAACTTGTAGGCTAGAAAAGAACAAAAAGAAGAAAAGAAAATTGTAGCTTTTCATTCAGAAAAAGATGAAGACATCTCAGATTCCGAAGATGAAGATCTAGCATTCATTGCAAAAGGATTCAAGAAATTCTTAAAGCAACGAAAAGCTAGTCGATACAAAAAAATGTTCAGTTCAAACAAACCATCATCATCAAATATAGAATGCTTCAATTGTCACAAAAAGGGACATATGCAAAAGAATTGTCCGGAGCAAAAGAAGAAGTCAGAAAATGAAAAATTCAAACACAAGAAGGACAAGTCAAAGAAACGAGCATTCTCAGTGACATGGGATGATTCAGACTCATCTTCTTCTGATAGTGAAAGTGACTCAGACAATGAACAAGCTAATGTATGTTTCATGCCGACAGAAGTTGAGTTACAAATTCCTTCTTTTGAAGAAGTTCTTAATATAAATGATGAATTAATATTTAAATTTAAAGATATGAAACGACAATGCAAGCAAGCTCAAGAAGATTTAAGTAGAGCAGAATTTGAACAAGATATGTTAAAAGACGAGAAGAGAATATTTGAAGAGGAACTTGAAAAAGTTCAAGAATCATCATCTAATATTGATTCTTAATTATCTCTTTTAAGTTAAGAAATTAAAACTCAAAAAGAGAAAAATGATGCTCTTACTACTGAAAATCATGAGCTTAAGGCGAAAGTCAAAATTCTAGACCTAGAAAAATCTAGTTTACAAACTAAGTTAGACAACATCACTCAAAATGTTTCTAACTTCAACAAAGGTCGAGAAAATTTGACAAAAATTATTGAAAGTACACAATCTGCTATGAATAAACAAGGTTTTGGATATAAGAAACAAGATATCAAGAAACATCTTGGCAATAAAAGAAAAATAAAAAATAAAAAAGTACAAGAAACAGAAGCTAAGAAAAATCTTAGTTTATTATATTCCAAACCAAAATCGATTGTGAAGTTTCAAAAGAAAAATGTCAAGACTATCAAAATATGGGTTCCTAAAACAAATAACAATTTGATTAGGAACAAATACATTCATAATTTTTTGAATACTGTGCATCATAATTCCAATTATTTATATAAAGGGGATACCGGACCCGTATGGGTTTGGACTCCTAAGACCTAACTCTTAAGACCCTATGAAAAGGTGGGTACCATGAACTTAATTTTATTTTTTGCAGGTCCCACTTAAGAAAAGAGGAAAGTGGATATTGGACAGTGGTTGCTCGAAGCATATGACTGGAGACAAGAGCTTACTGACAAATATCACTTATTCAGATGATGGCTCCGTCACTTTTGGAGATAATTCAAAACGCTATATCATCGGCAAAGGCGATGTGAGCAACTGCGGTACATCTAACTTACCTCTTATTACAAATGTCATGCTAGTTAAAAATTTAAAACACAATTCACTTAGTATCAGTTAACTATGCGACAAAGGTTTTACCGTTTCTTTTTCGGATAACAAATGTAGTATTTTAGATAAAGATCGTAATTTAGTTTTCGAAGGTTATAGAGACAGAAATATTTATACTCTGAATATAAATATTAATCATAATTCAGATATGTGTCTTGTAGCAAATGATAATGATCCATGGCTATGGCACAAACGTTTCTGTCATATAAACTTCAGAACTATTGGCAAGCTTGCCAAAAATGATCTAGTTAGAGGACTACCCAAAATGAGTTTTACGGTTGATAATATTTGTGCTGCATGTCAATTAGGAAAATTGACTAAATCGTCATTCAAATCCAAGAAAGTCATATCAACATTACAACTGCTTGAGCTATTACATATGGATTTATTTGGACCAACACAGGTTCAGTCAATAAATCATAGTCGATATGTATTTGTAATTATTGATGATTATTCTCATTATACATGGGTGATTTTCTTGAAAAACAAAAGTGACACTTTTAATCATTTCAAATCCTTCATCAAGAGAATTCAAAAATCAAAAGAGCTTAAGGTTAAGAATATAAGAAGTGATCACGGCGGAGAGTTCGAAAATAATGAATTTGAACATTTATGTACAAAGAAAGGTTTCAATCATAATTTTTCATTTCCTAGAACTCCACAACAAAACGGAGTTGTAGAACGGAAAAATTGGACATTACAAGAATGTGCAAGAACATTACTAAATGGATCCACCTTACCAAAACATTTTTGGGCAGAAGCTGTTGCAGCTGCGTGTTATGTTTTGAATCGTGTATCCATTCGACCTCTTACCAAGAATACACACCTTATGAGTTATTTAATCAAACAAAGCCAAATATCTCATACTTCAAAGTTTTTGGTTCTAAATGCTTTATTTTAAATACAAAAGACCATCTTGGAAAATTTGATCCAAAATCCGATGAAGGTATATTTGTCGGATATTCAGAACGAAGCAAGGCCTATCGTATATTTAATAAGAGAACTAAAACTATTGAAGAATCACTTCATGTTTCTTTCGATGAATTCTATAAACTGTCTCATAATGTATCAGATGACGAAGAAACTATAGTCACTGATAATCCTATCATCACAAATAATGACTCTGACTTAGAAATTGTTGAGGATATTCCTCAGCCTGTTGTGATACCTTCTCCACCAAGATTTCGATCTCCTCCGAGAATTCTAAGAGATCATCCGGTTCAAAATGTTATTGGAGAAGTAACATCACAGATAAGAACAAGGAGTCAACTCAATCAAACGGGTCATGTCGCGTTTCTTTCAAATATCGAACCTAAGAATCCGAAAGAAGCTGCTAATGATGATTACTGGATCATTGCCATGCAGGAAGAACTAAATCAGTTCGAGCGTAATGATGTCTGGGAACTTGTTCCAAGACCAACTGATCAATCAGTTATTGGTACGAAATGGGTCTATAAAAATAAGGCCGACGAACAAGGAAATATAACCAGAAATAAAGCAAGATTAGTAGTTGATCGACGCTTCCTATGAATTAGAAAAGCGCGACATTTAAATTAAATTCTGCAAGCATACATGTGTGTAGCATACAGGTCGAACACAGGGAGGTAGATTAAAATCAAATTATTTATTTAATCTCTTGGGCGAGTTAGACGATTTTCGAGGTTGGTTTTTGAAAACAATAAAAATTGAAACTGCGATCTGATTCAGAACAAATCTAATTGAACCGACGATCAAATCACAACTATCAATTGGAAATTAAAGTGCAAAACAGAAATAAAATGCAGAAAGTAAAATTGCAGGAAAAGAAGGACAACAAAAAATAAATTAGGATTGTCGTTGAAACCAATCAAACGACTAATCACTAACAAAAAAATGTAAAATACAATTGGTGCTCTTCCAAAACTAATTGTGAAGACAACACCGATTGCTAAGAAAGAAAAATGCAGAAATAGTAAAAAGAAGAAGAACTTTATTAATGGAGAAGAGAATACAGAAAAATGGAGATAGGATGGTGGCTACAATGACATTACAAGGGTATTTATAGGATAGATAGCCAAACCCTGACCCTAACCCTAATACAATGATAGATGGGCCTTTGGGAATTCACAAAAGAGTTTACAATGAGAGTTTCAAATGGGCCTTAGTTAAATCTATTAAATTTTTGGCCTTTCTTCTTTTCCTCTTGGTTCTTTGACAAGCTTCCCTTGATTTGAGAAATTCTTGGTCTTTCTACCAATCATTTTCTTGTCCAACAGCAACTAGATGTGAGATCTTCATCTACAATTCAAAATGTAAATATATACCAATTTGATCTTCATTTCTCTACTTTTCTGGTTGCATGCGGGATGGGTTGTAATATATGTAAAAGTAACAAAACAATACCCAAGTAATATTTATTTATATACAAAAGATAAGATATAAGAGCATAAAATAAACACATTTCTATGTCAATCAAATTCCCCCACACTTATCTTTTACTCGTCCTTGAGTAAAACAAAAGTTAAAAACTAACTAGATAGGTCGCGCTTTCGTAGGAAACACGATTACATTGAGCATATGCAACAAGCCGTTAAACCTCTAGGTGTCCCTAGTGGGACGAGTGGTGTCTCGTGAGGGTTTTCAGCGGATGCTACCCACAAAATCCAAATGCAGTATGATATGGTTCTAATGTAACTAAATGAATGCAAAGGACTTATGCAATTGAAACAAAAATTGAAAACACAACTTGTTTCAGGAAAGTGGTACAACAAATTAAATTAACAATTTCTAGTCAATTGATTTTATTTTAGATACCTCAACTTGTCACAAATTCTCAAAATAAAACAAGTTTTCAAATGTTAAATTCCAGTTTGGCCAGTTAGTTTGGTCGATAACATAGTGCAGCCATGAAATAAATTCTTAGTTTGCTTGGCACAGTTTGCAAAGTGGTATTCTAATTTTCTCATGTATGGCTAGTCAGATCAATAAGGTCAAGAAGTGTTTGGGCATCATCACTTATTCTTTATTCTATAAAATTTTAAAATTTATGATTAAGTACATACACCTAACTTAGAAGACCAAGGTTTATCACCCATGCACTGCCTCGCGGACTAACGGAGAGTGGGTAAAGAGCTTGGCGGATTGTGCAGGCCGACTTTGACTTTTTCAACAACGTGTCGGTAATCCTTAGGTGTCCAATCTCATAAAAATGAGACCAAGATATTCCAACGCTGACTTTGTCAACAACATGTTGGATAGATCTTGGCGGGTTTGCACACCAACTCTTGATATACAAGCAATGTTGGATACCCTTGGATTACTATTATTATTATTGAAAATATAAGCACAAAAGAGATTTACGCGAATTCAACTTAACACAACCTAGTTTTAAAGATTCGAAAAGCCAATATAAGTCACAATCCTTAACTTATTTTGTTGTATCAATCTAAAATGAGTCATGTTTCAAAAAAAAATTATTGTATGTTACTACGATCTAAAATGCATGACGGTCCTACTTAAATGATGAAGATGAATAGAAGATAAATAAATAAAAATAAATAAAAAAGGATGCAATGCAGACTCCCCCCCCCCCCCACACTAGAACTAAACAGTGTCCACACTGTGAACGTTTCCTAAATTTGAAAGATCGTACCCAAAGGTGGATTAAGTGAAAAATGATTTGTAGAATGAAATGCAGTCTTACTATATGTAAGAGTGGATCGTATGTACAATGATATATGTGTTTGCGATGCATGCGATGCAAAGAATGCCACCAACGTTTTCCCCCGCACTTTGTTCTAGCCCTGTGAGTCCCATTCCCACTGTGTCTAGGCATGTTTTCTAACAAGCAAGAGTTTTTGAAAGCCATCTCATCTTTATACCAAGATTTATAGTCCAGTAGGTAAATATCCAGGGTCGTCCTAACATGAAGTTTTTCAATCAAGCTAACATTCCAACTATAATTCATGTGCTCAACAAATTTATCAGTGTAATTGTCCAAAAATTTCTGATCGTATATAAATTCAGTGAAATTTGAATTCTGAGTGTTGTTCAAAACTATGTGATCACATTTCTCAATTTCATCATTGGCAACGTATTTTTGACACTGACAACTTCAAATTCGTTGGAAGTTTCTTCAAAGTTAAAATTTTCAAACTTGGATTCGTGATTTGGTTCTATTTCACCCTCATTTGGCAATTAATCCTCATACAATCCAAAAGATTCATGTTCATTAAAATTCTTCTCCAATTCTGAGTTTTTGAAAAATTCAACATTTTCATTTTGTTCAATTTCAAAAATTCCAAGTTTCTCGCAGCCTGAAAGAGGAAGGTCAAAATCTAAGCTTAAATCTTTTTTCTGAAAAGAGTTGAAGTCCAAATCATTTGTTGAATTTTGAAAAACTTCATCAAGATGATTATTCTCAATTTCCAAAGTTGTTATTTGAAAATTTTCAATGTCAGTAGAAATTGGATTATTTTCTGATTCAAGGCTTGTTTGAATTTGATTTTCTTGCTCTCGTTGTTCTTTATAAGATGCCATTAAATATAGAAGTTCATCCATCTTTTTATTTAGCCTTTCTGCCCTCTCATCAAAATGACATTCTTCAGAATCGTTGATTTGAGAAATCTCCTTTTGGATTTCTTGATTCTCAAAATTATAGTCCACATCAATTTCACAATCAATATTATTTCCAATGTGGTGGTTGTTTGAATTTTCAGAAAAATGATATTGGAAATCAGTTTGATTTTGAAAATTAGGTTCATAACCAAAACTGTCGAAATTCGAGGGAAAACTGCAATTTTGGTCATATTTAAGATGTTGATATGAGTTGTTATTTTGAAGATTTTGATCGATTTGAAAATCATTTTCATATCCAAAATTATTTTTGAATTGGTTTCCAGCCCCGTATTGATGTTGATCAAAGGTATATTGGGATTCAAAGCTATTTTGATATGGATGTAGCCCATAATCGAAATTATTGAAATTTGAATTAAAGTCGCCATTTCGATCGTAACTCTGAAAATGTTGGTCATTTTGAAAATTTTGAAAATTGTTGCCATTTGGGTCGCGAAATTTTGGAAAATCTTGCTTCATGAGTTCCAATTCAAAATCATACTCTTCAAGAGGACGTCTACTCCGATTATGATCCCACATATCTCTCAATGATTTTTTTGAATCAGACATTTTAAAGAAGTCACGGAAAGACAGAATTTATTCTCACTTCAAAATAATATAAAATACTAAGTTGCGCTCTATTAATTAACTGACTCAATTGGAAGGGGGAAGAGGGTCTTATGGCCGTTCACGTATAGTATAAATACTAAGTGATACGACCAATGTTTTACGAGTAGTATGCAACCTGTTTTGCTAGAAGTTCAAAAAAATGAACTAATATATATCCGCGATCCAATTATACGAGACAGCCAGCTTCACAAAACACCACTTTTCAATTATATTATTTTGAAAAATCAAAATTTTATTGTTGAAAAATGATGAGAGTGATGGCCGTAATTATGGAAATTCGTTCCTCACCAAATGTATTCAGAAATTTCAGTCACAGAACAGTCACAGAATAATAACAGAAAATTAAAATATTGTACAAGCAAGCCACTGCCCCTGCAGAAGATTTTACAAGAGCAATGTCTATATTATTTTCAGTAGAGCACCTGTAGAATTCAGAAAATTTTACCATGGGGTATGGCAGTCCGTCCAGAATATTGGAGTAGTGGTAGCAATTTGAATCCCAATGTTTGATTCGTTTGACCTGAAATCCTTGTTCACTTTGCTTGAACGATTTTCTTCACTTTGGTTTTGTTTCTGAATGGGCTTCTTTTTTTATTTTTTTAAATGGACAAACAAAAAAAGCAAAAAGAAAATGAAGGCTAAATTAAAACTGAGTAATAAAAGAAACAATTATTGCTTTAAAATCAACTCGTAGTCACCCAAATTATTAAATCAGGCCTAGTCCGTTTCTCAACATAAAGCCTAGTAACCACAAAATGTCACACGCAAGGTAAAAGAGGCACACTGAACGTTCAATTTAAATTAAAACAAGGACTTGCATTCACAGAAATCGAGTAATATCACAAGACAGTCAACCCTACTTGTATTTTCTCAAGTTCAATCCAGTAAAACCAATATACATGCAAGGAAAAAGGCCAGCGCATCAACTTCGAAGTTTCCAGAAGAAGAAAACAAAAACACAAAAAACTCACGCCCTTTTCGTTTTGTCTCTGGAAACCAAAACACACTCAAACCAACAAAAGACAATTTCCTCTTCCCTTTTATTTCGAATTTCGAAATCGATCCCTAACGATTTACGATTTCAATTTGGGTTTTCGGATCTTGGTTGAGGGGGCTTTCGAAGTCAGATCAGGTTTGGTTCCGTAGTTTCTGATTCTGGTGTTCAAATTGGGCTCGGATAGTGTTGATGGTCACGTTGCTATCAGGTTTTGGGAGTGCGGAAATTTTGGGTTTCGATCTGGTAGATGATGAAGGTGAGGGAAGCGAGATTGGTTGCTGGAGGGGTGAAGGAGAGAGAGTTGCGGATCCTTGAGAATCTGGATGGGCGATTTGCGTTTGGGGTATGGGCGATGTAGGGTTGCGAATTAGGTTTCGCCGGTTCTTTGGTGTGAACAGAATTGGGGTTGAAAGGGATGAAGGTGGTCGGGGTCTGGTTGTGCTGCGGTGAAAGTTGGTGATGGGGAGTTGAGACTTTGACGGTTGCTGTGGGTATGTGATTTGTGGTGGGTTTCACAAGGGGGGTTTCCAATGGTTTGTGTGATTTTTGGGTTAACGGTGGACAACGCAAGATGGTCAGTGAAGATGGCTGAAGTGATTGTTTTAGGATGGTGGGGAAAGTCGTCTGAGATTGTAGGAGTAATGTGGTGGAACTTGGGATGGAACTGTTTGAGGAAGATCAGAAGGTGATTATTGGTTTGAGTCTTCGGATTGGATAAAGGCAGAGGTGCTACAGAACTCAGTTTTTTTTTAATTATGGTATTGTGAGGAAGGTCAAGCTTGCAACAGAACAAGTTGCTCAGGGGAAAAGATGGAATTTATGCTGGTAGAGTAGCGGTGAACGGGTGTGATGATCAGTGAATTTTTGTATTGGGGAAGGGAATTTGTTGCGGCTATTTGGGTACGACGTTGAAGCAGACTTGGCAGTTGGCACTGTGAAGTTGAAGATGAGAAGGGGAATTGGTGGACAAGCTGAGAGGATTGAAATATGGCAGTGAATAGATTGATTGATGAAGGCTGTGAGGGTATTACGATCATTTTGAAGGGGATTTTTGAAAATGATGGTTGAAGGTGATGGAAATCAGATGAAAACGGTGGTTTTGTAAAGAGAGAAGGAAAAAAATAGAAAGAAATAAGAGAAAAAAAATAGGAATTTTTTTTATTTGTAAAAAGAAGACAATGGATGTATAAAAGCAGGAAAGAAATCAGAAAATGGAAATTTCTTTTTTACTTTTTTTTTCTTTTTTTTGAATTGAAAAGAAGAAAAAGTTGTACAGGAAAAGGAAAGAAATAAGTGGAAGAAGGGGAAATAAAATCAAAGAATTTGGCAATATTTTTTTTCTTATTTGGTAGATTTCGGTATCATTGAACAATACCAAATCTGACCAATCAAATTTTTTTATATATATACAAGAAACAAAAGAAAAAATAAAAATAAAATAAAAACTAACACGAATCGGAAAATTAAATAAATAATAAAATTTAATTGTTACCTCCCCGGCAACGGTGCCAAAAACTTGATCGACGCTTCCTATGAATTAGAAAAGCGCGACATTTAAATTAAATTCTGCAAGCATACAATTGTGTAGCATACAGGTCGAACACAGGGAGGTAGATTAAAATCAAATTATTTATTTAATCTCTTGGGCGAGTTAGACGATTTTCGAGGTTGGTTTTTGAAAACAATAAAAATTGAAACTGCGATCTGATTCAGAACAAATCTAATTGAACCGACGATCAAATCACAACTATCAATTGGAAATTAAAGTGCAAAACATAAATAAAATGCAGAAAGTAAAATTGCAAGAAAAGAAGGACAACAAAAAATAAATTAGGATTATCATTGAAACTAATCAAATGACTAATCACTAACAAAAAAATGTAAAATACAATTGGTGCTCTTCCAAAACTAATTGTGAAGACAACACCGATTGCTAAGAAAGAAAAATGCAGAAATAGTAAAAAGAAGAAGAACTTTATTAATGGAGCAGAGAATACAGAAAAATGGAGATAGGATGGTGGCTACAATGATATTACAAGGGTATTTATAGGATAGATAGCCAAACCCTAACCCTAACCCTAATACAATGATAGATGGGCCTTAGGGAATTCACAAAAGAGTTTACAATGAGAGTTTCAAATGGGCCTTAGTTAAATCTATTAAATTTTTGGCCTTTCTTCTTTTCTTCTTGGTTCTTTGACAAGCTTCCCTTGATTTGAGAAATTCTTGGTCTTTCTACCGGTCATTTTCTTGTCCACAGCAACTAGATGTGAGATCTTCATCTACAATTCTTCAAAATGTAAATATATACCAATTTGATCTTCATTTCTCTACTTTTCTGGTTGCATGCGGGCTGGGTTGGAATATCTGTAAAAGTAACAAAACAATACCCAAGTAATATTTATTTATATACAAAAGATAAGATATAAGAGCATAAAATAAACACATTTCTATGTCAATCAGTAGCACAAGGATACAATCAGGAAGAAGGTATCGATTACGAAGAAACTTTTGCACCCGTTGCTCGACTAGAAGCTATTAGAATCTTATTGTCCTTTGCTTGTCATCATAATTTCAAATTTTATCAAATGGATGTCAAAAGTGCTTTTCTAAATGGGTTTATCAAAGAGAATGTATATGTCAAACAACCTCCCTTGTTCATACATGCGAAACATCCAGATCACGTATATAAACTTAAGAAAGCTTTATACGGACTAAAACAAGCACCTCGTTCTTGGTATGAACATTTAAGAAGTTATCTTACAGATTGTGGATTTCAAATTGGTAAAGTCGATCAGACTTTATTCATCAAACATTCTCAAAAAGATATATTAGTTATCCAAATATATGTAGACGATATTATCTTTGGCTCAACAAACGATAAACTCTGCAAAGAGTTTGCAAATATTATTACCAAAGAATTTGAAATGTCTTATATGGGAGAACTATCATATTTTCTTAATCTTCAAATCAAACAGCATTCTAACAGTATTTTTATTAATCAAGAAAAATACTGTGGAAATCTTATCAAAAGCTTCGGTTTAGAAAATACATCTGGTAAACCGACTCCTATGTGTACGACTACACATCTTGAAAAAGATGATCATGGTAAGAATGTTGACCAGAAGTTATATCGAAGCATGATTGGTTCTCTTCTTTATCTTACCGTAAGTTGTCCTGATATAATGATGAGTGTTTGTTTGTGTGCAAGGTTTCAAGCAAATCCTAAAGAATCACATTTACGAGCTGTAAAATGTATAATACGGTATCTTAATAAAACCAAAGACTTTGGTCTTTTCTACCCAAAAGATTGTCCATTCGAATTAGTGTCATATAGTGATGCTGATTTCGGCGGCTCTCATACGGATAAAAGAGTACAAGTGGTACGTGCCATTTTATTGGAAAATCACTTGTCTCTTGGTTTAGTAAGAAACAAAATTGCGTTTTACTCTCGACATGTGAAGCTGAGTATATATCAGCAGCTCTAGCTTGTACTCAAGTACTATATATGCAACAAATATGTAACAACCCGGAAATTCTAAGCTAATTTAAAATTTTATTTTGGCTATTTTAATGAATATTGGTTATTTAATATGGATTATTTTAAATAATAACGACTAAATATTTATTTTCGACGAAGTTAAAACGAATAATTTTATTTTAATTATATAACGAGCCTGAAATGGCGCGATAGTTTGAAAATTCGATTTCGAATTTCAAATGAATATACAGAATTCGTTTTAAGTCGGAATTGGATGAAATCAGAAATATTTGAATCTATTTAATTATATCTTTCTAATAGATGTAAGAAACCAAGATTTCACTTTATAGAGTGTAAGATATGTCCAGTTTAAAATTCAGAAAAGCCGTTGTGGAATTTATATATATTTTAATATATATAAAGCCCATAAAAATAGCCCTTTTGCAAATGACCTCTGTTTTCGACGAAACCACTTTTGTTGGAACCGGAATGTCAAATTATTGCTAGATTTCAAAATTCATAATTTTCTGAATCAATATGTGAGCATGGCGAAGTTAAACATGTTTTGACCATTTCAGTTGAATTTGATCGACCAGAAAATGGCCATTTTTCAAACGGTCTCAGAATTTGACGAAATTAGTTTTGTTAGGACCATATCGTCAATACGAAGCTAGAAATAATTTTTCCGAAATTTTTAGAGACTGTATGTGGTCCCAGTAAATTGAAATGTGTGTTTAAATTGAATATATAAAGATTTATATTTTAAATTCAACGAAAACTGATCGTAACGGTTGAATTGGCCTGCAAAACATATCCTATTGTGTTCAGAACATGGGTATTACGCTAGGGACGACAGTCGTTGGGTCTCGTGTGGAGTTCGAATAAAAAGTCAACCTTTTTGGGGATTAATTAAATAATAATAAAATTATTAATGTACCACCCTTTCTCCCTCACTTATCTCTCTCCGTTCTGGACGAAATAAAAGAAAAAAAGAACCCTCACCAATCTCAGCCCGTCGTCGCTTCAGGAGGCCACTGCCCCGCCTGCGCACCTCACCAGCGATGCCGCCCACTCCTCTGGTCCTCCACCCCCTTCCTACGCTCCTCTTCTCTCTCTTTCAGGCACGAATCTGAAGCCCTAGTCACCCAATCCGCCACCGCCTGACCAACACCACACCCACCAACGACTGAGCCAACTGAAGCCCCCTCCGGCAACGATGAAAAGACCCCCTTCTTCCCTGTTCCCCTCTCTACTCCTCCATTCAAAAACCCGCAACCACAAACCCCCCCATTCGATTTGAAACCCAGCGCCGCCACCACCTGGATCTCCGACCGCCGCCTCTCAGGAGGACCATCACCCCTCCGACGAACTGCAAAACCCCTCCCCTCCTTCAATTAAAAATGTAAGCTTTTATTTTCTTTACTTTTTTTATTTTCTTCCATGTAGTTAATTTAGTTAATTGCATGATTATACATAATTTTAGCAAATCAGATATATATATATATATATATATATATATTTAATGTAAGGGAGTTTAGATTTTTATATGGGAAAAACTGATTTTTATAGGAAATCTTTGGTTTTTATTTAAGAAAAGATAAGATTTTTAATCAAGAAAAGATAAGGTTTTTAATCAAGGAAAGATAAGTTTTTTAACGGTGTAAAGATCGTATTTTTATATATTATGGAATATAATAAAAATGTGATTTTTATTTATAGTGTAGCACGATAAAAAAATATGATTTTTATACATATGAAGTGGATAATAAAAATATGATTTTTATACATATGAAGTGGAAAATAAAAATATGATTTTAATGTGGACAGCATAATAAAAATATGATTTCTATCATATGAAGAGTATTATAAAGGTATGATCTTTATAAAGAAGTAGCGAAATAAAAATCTGATTTTTATTATATATATGTTGAAATAAAAATTCGATTTTTGTATGAGTAGCGGATTAAAAATAGAATTTTTATATACTAGAGAATATAAAAATGTGATTTTTATATATGTAGTGAATACGGGCGACGAAAATGACGAAGGGCAAGCACGATGAAGATTTCCTACATATGAAGAGTTGCGGCATTTGGTTTAGCTTCTCGGTGATAACTTCTCACTTTTAATTTATTTTCTAGTTGAAATATAAACTAGGATGCAGACGGTGCTTAGCAGCACCCGACACCTGTCGTCCACAGACCATGGATGACTTGTTTGATTGATTGTTGTGTTGTGAAATTTGATTGTGTGATGTGGAATGAAATAAAATATTTTATCATTATAAATATTTTATAGTTAAAAATATAATTTTTAACGTGTATATAAAATAAATATTTATGAACAAATCGGACGATTTGTTTATGTATGCCCACTTGGCTGATATTGATTGGGAGATAAATTTTACACATCGCCCAACTACACAAATAAAAATATGTGTTTATTGATTTGAAACCCCACACGGGTATTGGGATGATATTTTGTTTAGTTGTATGTCAATCAATGGGTTGACAGATTGTGTAAGCGTTAATTATTTATATTTAATGCTTATGCAGTTGTGCGGTGCACTCTGGATGATGGTTGATGATTTATCGTTGCTATTATATGCATGTGTTGTAGGGAATCCATATAATTAACGTTATATGGTAATTGATTGGGCCTCATTCCAATTTGGAAAATAAGGAATATTAAGAAAGAAAATTCATGTGTTGAATAGAAAGAAAATTCATGTGTTGAATAAAATATAAATTCATGTGTTGAATAGAATGAAAATTCATGTGTTGAATAGAATAAAAATTCATGTGTTGAGTAAAAATATATATTCATGTGTTGAAGAAAATATTCATTTGTTGAATAGAATAACGAAGTTATTGAAATATAAAGCCGTGTTGGTCAGATATGCGCCATTTTGACGCAAACGATATTTATATCGATTTTATTCATTTTTATAATGAATATCGAATAAGAATTGATTTCAAAATATAATGTTTTGAAAATATTGTCATTTATAGATTGATGATATAGAATATTCAATTTTGATTTGAAATTGAATGTGAAGTTGAAATCGTTTTGAAAACGAATTTAAAACGATTTATAAAATACGTTTTGAAAGGAAATCGACGAAATATTATATATATATATATATATAATGGTCTGAATAGAACGCGCCTCGCTGCGGCAGTTCACGAATTTCGACAATTGACTTCGAATGGATATTACGGGAGATCCGACCGTCGGATTCTCCTAAACCAGAACCGTTGGGTTCGTATCAAAAAGAGCTTTCTAACGAATATTAGAGATTTGAAATCTAACGGTTGGATTTGGAATTATGTCCAAATCAAATTTGGAAAAGGTCGTTGTAAGTGCAGTTCGATGACCGTTGATGGAAATCGACTGTACAAGCGTTGATAAAATTATTAAAAATAGTAATAATTTGTGTAAATCATAAGGAATGATTTGTGAAGAATTGGGACGAAAAATTTCATATTTGAAAAGATAAAAACAGATTTTTATCGAAATGAACTAGTTTTGAACTAGAATTATAATCCCATTTATTTTTGAAAAAATAAAGTGGATTTGAAATGGTTTTGAAAGTAACCAGAATTTTCAACAATTGAATTGGAATGGATTTTAATCGAAATTGTCTTTGGAATATTTCGATGTTGGATTTCGTGGTTATATAGATATTGTTATGGAAATTTGAAAGATATATTTATATCGTTATTTCCAATACAATATTTGTTGGTCATAGAATTTGATATTGAATATAAGCCGATATATTTTCTATTCAGAGCCTTGTATTTAATATCAAATGGGATTTGGGTTTGTCGTGAATGGTGTCTTCATTAACACTGTTCTTAAAACCAGTTGAGAAAAAGATTAAATCTTTTTATTTAGATTTAATGAAGTATACCAATTAAATGGTATTTAATTGGAATTGAATAAAATGTGATTTTGGGTTTATCGTGAACTGTGTTTTAAATGACATTGGTTCTTTAACCCAGTTAAAGACAGGATGTGAATTCCCAAGTTAAATAATCATTGATAGCGATTATTGGGAAGATTAAAACCAAGTGGAGTTTTAATGAATCTTTAATTAGATTGAAATAATCGAGAATGGGGTATCACCAATTTTGCTCCAGGCGATAGTTAAATCTTTAATTAGATTTGAACATGAAATGGTAATTAAATTTACCGATAACACCGTGGTGTTAGATATGAAGTATGACCAGTTTTACTTCATGGGATGAATAGGTTGGGCTTGGGAAATAAAATAAATGATAACTTCGGTGTGGTTCCCTAATCCCAACTAATTTGAATTGATATTCAAAAGAAGATTAAAGAATAAATTTAAAGAATTTATCTTTGATAAAATTTATGGGAACCTTTCCCAAAGTATAAGAATATTTGAATAAAAGAATATTATGAATTGGAATGAGGCATATGTTGTGTTTGTGTAACACTTGTTTACTATATACGCGAGTAATTTAGAAAGATCGGGTTTATCCCATTTTGAATAACTGATTCGAGGATGTGTCGAGGATGAAGACAGTGGTCGAAGACTGGATGTCTTCACATAGTTTGGGTGATTATTGATGATCTTTATTGGGCTGTACACCCAAGAGGAGGGAAACAGTTGGTGATCGTCCAGACGTACTTGGAGATCGATGGATATGCGAGGTACCAGGTGCCTCCGGTTTCGTTCAGACCCAGAACGAACTTGTAAATGGACTATGTGTCTGATATTGGATTTTATTTTGTGTAATTGATTTATATTAAATATATATCTATTTAGCGGCGGAGAATTTATTCTCCTGCTTAACGCCCTTCTCTGAGACGTACGAGCTCAGGGTTTATATATTGATGGATATCAATCGCATGGAGTGAATTGCCTGTGTGGCATGCCTAAGTGGCAAATGATCAAGTCTTTTGTTGAAAAGCAAAGTCTTGTGGGTGATGATCAAAGCACCGCCTATGTGGCATAGCTTTATGTAACGTTGATTCGCGAGCCTCACTCCCCGGTTGTGAACCAAAAATGGGAGAGGACCTCAGGGAGGATATGCGTTTTCTTCTAGCTAGGGTGGTTTCAGTGACCTGCCAGCCCTGACATTTATATTATTTTCACCTGTGTGGTTGTTGGATTGCGAGGCGCCTCGGATGTATCGGTGACTGTGTGGAGCCGATGGAGTCATTTGGCTCATTTACGCCCCAAAGGGCGGGAAAACGCATTGTTCAGGCATTTTAATCCACATCGGTGGACCGGCCCTGACGATCCAAGGGTCATGCGCTCTGACCCTGAGGCTCGGGCTAGAGAGTCTCGAAGCCGGTGAGGACGGTCCCTTGCCTTGGTTCATATATGGAAACTCAACTTCCAATATGTGACCTTGCGGTTTTGATTGTAAAACCTATATATGGCGACATAGTGGTATGGGTCACTTATGTCGTCTATGATTGATACTTATGATTTGAAATTGTTTTGACACTATACAATTATACTAATAATAAAACATGAAATTTCACGTACCAAGCATTCTTGGCTATTATAAGGTAAAAACCCTATTCTCCGGCTAGCATTGCATTGTGTGATGGGACCTGGGTCTTATAATAGCTTCATTGTTCTTTATTTAGCGTTGCGCTGTTGTTTTATGCACTGATATTCTTGGGAGGAAACCCATTCCGTGTTATACGGCGTGGTCCCTTGATTTACCTAACTTTAAAATAAAGATAAATAACTGTTTTAGTTCTCACACCAGTCACATGACTAACCTGGAGTTTATTGTTTTAACATAAACTCTGGGTGCCCTTATTTTCGACACGGGCATGTAGTAGTTTTGGTTTTGCAGATTTATATCCACAGGATCCTGATTTACAGCTGAAGCGGTATTCGGAAAGCTCTGTATCCGTATATTACTTTCAGTTGTGTTTTGTATTATTTTTTTGCTGCCATGTAATGTATTGTAACTTCTGATATTTATCAAATGTATATTATTTGTTTATACTCTGTATATTCTTGTATTCTGATGAATTGTTGTAATAAGCAATGAAATGTTCTGTTTGCGTTCAGATTTGTCGTGTTCTCAAAACAATCAGGGGTTTCGAACGGTCTTGGTCGGTTTAGCGATCAATTCAGATCGAGCGAAATTCCTTTTTGTCACAAAACACTTTGTGATTTTGATATTTATTTATCAAACTCCATCATATACTGTGATAACACATGTGCGATCAACTTATCGAAAAACCCAGTCAATCATTCTCGACATCATTTCTTAAGAGATAATATTGAAAAAGGAACAATATGTCTCGAATATGTCCTGATTGAACATCAGCTAGCGGACATTTTTACTAAGCCTGTACTTGAATCAAGTTTTATTTCTTTGCGTAGAGAGCTTGGATTGATTTCTAGAACTGAATTTGATGTTTAACATATAAACGTACATAAACGTTGATAAGTTCTTTTCTAAACGGTGCTTTCATTTCTATATATCTTAGCTATTAAGTAACTTTTGCTATTATTAGTAAAAAATTATGAGCTTTAACTTCTTATGGTTTATATGATCTGAATGTTTTTAACTATTACTCTTAATTTAGAAAATCCTCTATATATATATATATATATATGTGTGTGTGTGTGTGTGTGTGTGTGTGTGTGTGTGTTCTTTCCTTCTCTTTTCTGCAACTACTACCTTTGAGTCCATTTTATTATTCGTAAACGAGTTTAATTATATCCAAAATGGCACACATCTGTGACGAATGTGCTCAAAGATCACATATCTCCGTCACTAGTTCTGAATCGGAGGAATACTACTCTCCAGAGACACCTAAAAGTGGACCAGAATGTTCGCATACCCCCAGATATACACCAAAGTCTAAACGTTCTAAGAAAGCATTATTTTGCTCCCCACGGACTAGAGAAAAGATAAGTGAGATTCACCACTACCAGAAACATCAGATGGATCTCCAGCGTCAACTTCATTACGAACAAAAACTTACGTCCGACCGTTTAACTCTCTTAGAACGCATGGCGTCATTTTTCTGTAGCACGGATAAACACGGTGTTCATGAACCAATGTCACATGCTCCATCTTCATCTAGGAGTCCTAACTCCTGGGATCGTAATTACATGAGAAATGAAGGAGCAAAGGAAACTTGGTCGCCATGGACTCCAAGAGTTACCAATATCAAAGAAATTTCCGAAGACAAGTCATCCACCTCCCATTGATCTTATATCGTTATTACTTCGTTCGATAATAAGAGTTTTTCAATAAGATTTCCTTTG
Source organism: Allium sativum (assembly GCA_030737875.1). NCBI lineage: Eukaryota > Viridiplantae > Streptophyta > Magnoliopsida > Asparagales > Amaryllidaceae > Allium > Allium sativum. The sequence continues at coordinate 3,665,426 of CM060926.1, read as the reverse complement.
TTTGTTTTCATATATTTTGTTTGATTCTTTCTTATTTTGAAATAAATTATTTTTTATGAAATTATAGAGCTTCGAAAAATCTCAGAAAATAGGAAAACCAAAGCTCAGACGAAATAGTCAACCGCCAGAAATCCACCAGTCGAACAGAAAAGTCTCTGGAAAACATATTTTTCATATACCAGTCGACCGGTATGAAGTTCATAATGGTCGACTGTTTAAGTCTCTGGAAAAATATGCCTTTTCATCAACCAGTCGACCGGATAAATTTTCACTAGTCGATCGAAAATGTTTCTGTTTGAAACCAGTCGACCGGTGAAAACTCAACGGTCGACCGATTACGTGATTTTCTGTTTTTAAAATCCCAATCAAAACGTTGGTTCTATCAAACTCACCCATTCACTTCCTTTTTATCTCTCTCATACTCTCAAACCCTTTGAAAACCAAAAAATCCCCAAATTTCTTTCTCCTACAAAATCAATGGCTCCACCACAAATGAGATTAAAGAAATCAAGTTCTACTCAACTCCAACCTATTGATTCCAATATCAAACAATGGCTAATGGATCCAATAGCAGTGAAAAGATGGAATGCTATGAAAGATTATACAATTCACGAAGGTTATTTCATCAATTTCTCTGATTTTATTCTCTACGATGTTAAAGAATTAGCAAAACAAGCTCGTATTCAAAATCTCCTAGACCATGATAAGAACAACGTGGAAATCAATCATATCATGATCAAGTTGTTCTATGCTAATCTTAACTTAGACAAGTTTAAACCAGAGAATGTTGCTCATTGTCTATGGTCCGTTGTATGTGGTGAGCACATTTTTATTTCAAAAGGAACGAATGGCCAAGGTTCTCGGTTCGCCTAATAATGGAAGAGAATTCTCTACCGATTTTTGTACTGTTCATACTCGAGACAAGGTCAGTCATCTTTTTATTGAAGATCATAAAATCAATACAAAAGCAATTAATCTACAGCCTACTGCTAGAATTTTACATCATACTATCACACACTCTTTATTGCCGAGATTTGGTAATTTTGATGCTATATACAAAGAGAATTTTAAGGCTTTGTATGCGATATATAGAGATATAGAAATTAACTGGATAAGCATGATCTTTGATGAGATTCTGCTTGTGAATAATCATACAAGACCAAACTTATTCTACAATGAGTATATCATGCGACTTCTACTCGATTGTGATCTCAAGTTTCCCAAATCTAAAATCTCCAAACCAAAATATATCGACAAAGCAACGAGAAAGAGAATGAAGCTTCCTGAACCTTGTTTGAATATCATACCCTTCGAACAATATCAACAACAAGGTCCCCAAGAAAGCACTTCATCAAAAGCCTTCAAACCTAAACCAGAAGAGGTTAAACTCCTTCCACCATCCTCGTGGACTAAAGAGTCACTTGAACAAATTGCACGGAATCAATTCCTTCTTGAAGCAAGACTTAAGCGTACCGACAACAAAATCGAACGTTTAGATACAAAGCTTGACAAGCTCTTTTCAAAACTTAAGTCTTTCTTTGGTACTCTTTGGGATGCAATTTCATGTGCATCGTCATCCTCCTCTATGCACATACAAGACCCAGGCAAACGTCCAATGCCTCCTACTTTTACATGGTCATCTTCAGAGGAAGGCACAAGTTCTGGAGCAACTGTTGGACGTGGTCGTGGGGAAACCGAGACTGAGGAAGAAGATGTTCAAGATGAAGGAGACAAGGAAGAAGAAGGAAATAAAGAAATAGATTGGGATACAACTGAATCCAATTCTCCACCTCAGTAGTTCTTTTCATCCACGTCTTTTGGTATTATATTTTACTTAAGCAAAACTTAACTCAACACTTGTACATAAATAGTGCTGCATTTCATTTTGGGTTTGTACGTATTAACTCTTAGATACATAACTTGTTTGGCTATGTCTGGTGTGTATTGTATGCTACAATCCTTGTGCATTTCATGCTTAAGTTATGGTATTTGTATGATATCTACTCCTTTTTGACGATGACAAAGGGGGAGAAAAATGTTACTAACAATATGTTTTGCAGATTTGTTTAATATATATTTCACGGGGACTACATATTTAGGGGGAGTTAGAAACACTTTCAGAGCATGTTGTCATTAATCAAAAAGGGGGAGAATGTTGAATCAAGGAATTCATGGCATTTTGATTAATGACAAGGAGAAGTTTCAAGATCGACAAAAAGAAGAGATTCAATGGTATTGAAAGTTAGAGGTTGATTATTTAGTAATTTAGTTGTGTTAAAAATGTTAAAATCTATCCTCAAATAATCATATACCTCAGTAGTTTGAATATATATATATATATATATATATATATATATATGTATATATATGAATGCACATTCATTGTGCATAATGCCAGAAACCGGTCGACCGGTTTCAATACGTGCAGTCGACCGTTTCTGGGCAGAAATGCACAATGAACGTGCACACATGTATATAACGTATATATATTCAAATACCAGTCTACTGGTTATTTTTTATCTGTCGACTAGTCTTCGAACTAAAGCAACTCTTCGTACAGACATCTTCATTCATCAATGGTTGCTTCCTTTTCCTTCCATCAAAAATCATTTCTATTCAATACTTCTCTTCACCAATGTTTGCAACTCTTTATCCTCTATAAATACAACATGAAATCATCAATTCCAATAACAAATTCTTTTTATCTATTCTATCTATTTCTGATTTCATTCTTGATCATTCAGAGCATTCAAAAGCTCATAATCTTCTTATATCGCCGTTGAATCCTAGAATCTACATACTATTCTTTTGATTCAAACACGATATCATCTTCCAAATCTTCACGAATTCAAATTCTATTTGAGGATAAGATTATAGGAAGGTTGTATAAGAATTGACAAATTCGTGTTATTAAGAACACACATTGTCAAATTACAAGTATACTCATCTTGCGTGAAGTCCTCCGTGTTGTGAGAGGCAAAGTTGTGAAGTCCTTGTGTTATAAGAGGCGTGAAATCCCATTCGGCTGCTCGGGTATTGTGAACCTGTTCCTCCGGGTGAAGCGAGGTAGTTGATTAGTGAAAATCCAGAGAGAGGTCCGGGACTGGATGTAGGACGGTGCTCCGAACCAGTATAAAAATCCCTGGTGTGATTTTCTTTTTACTGCATTTACATATCTGTGATACTGTTTCTGTGAGATCTTTCTATTTCATATTTATTTGCATAACTATTGTATTAGACAAATAGTTGTGTGTTATTCCATATTACACAATCCGAGTGTACTATTACCGGGCAAGTACACGTTCATTTTCACTAGCATAATAACAATGTTCAAGTAACATCAATCAATCATTATATGCCATGATATGGCGTCGACGACTTAAGTGTTAATACTGTCAACACTTAAACACTGTTTTCCAACTAATTTTCAAACAGATTATTAAATGACATTAATAATCGATTGGCTATTATCTTTATAGACAATCCATATCTAAACACATCAACATATAGGATGGTGTATATATGTCAGATTTATATTAGAAAACATTGTGTCAACATAAATCAAAATTACTATTCATTACCTAGACTTGTTTATTCAAACATATGTTTTCACTACCACAAAACACTACAACTACATATCATTTTGGATACAGCAAACTATCAAAATCTCATTGTTAACTTTTTAGTTATTTAACAATCCAACACTAACTTACAAATATTTATTTTTCATGTCAACCTACATGCAATTTTCAACAAAGTTATCATCCATTTCAACCAAACGTTTTGTTTATGATTTTAACTACTAAACCACTTATAATACTATGTTAATTTTTTAAATTAACATCAACAATTCATACCAAACACCATACTTATGCGGCCTCTCGAGAGGCTTCGATCAAATTAGCGAGCCGATCGCCTTCGAAAAGTTGTTGCAAATTGCCAAGATCACTGCTGGTGCCCCCAGCATCGAGTCCAAGAGAGTGAGGGGGATCGTAACGAGTTGCACAATTCAGATCGGGTGTTCCCCCAGGTCATTTGTAGAATGGTCCGACCCGAGTGGGTCCTTAGTCTTAAATATGAATGTCTTGGCCATGATGTAGTGTTGGATTTGGTGCTCTGTTGTCCGCTCGGATAAGAGTTGAAGCTGGTCGAGCTCGGCCTGAATTTGTTGCGATTGTTGCGTTCTCATCCAGAATGTTGTTAACTAGAGTTTCATGTTTAAATGCAATGCTCCTTGTTCCAACTCGCTCCATATTGCCAGCTGTGGAACGGATTGGATCCGACCCGACCCGAAGAGGGTTTCCCCTAGCTTCAATTTGCTCTGTGGTTTGGGTTTGGACCGACCCGACCCGGTCGTTGGCTGTTGCTTGAGCCATTCCCGTGCCATTTCCAACGAGTTGTATGTTGTTGCTCAGCCTTCTATCCATCCGAGCGAAGAACTCATTCATCATCTCCTGCTATTTTCGGAGGAGATCATCTTTCCTTGCCATCTGGTTTCTCAATTCAGCGAAAACGCCATCCATTTCATCTCTAGTCAGGTATGCTGATGGGTCTCCATGAGAGGAAGCATCCTGGTTTGCCTCATTTCTCATGCCTTCATCCTCAACATGGGAAATCTTTCATTTGACCATCGATCCAATAGCCAAATAATCTGTTTCTGTTTAAGATAGCAGAAGAAGTTATATCGTGTGCCCCTTTCCTGGCATGACAAAATGTTAGACCAAAAATTGGCACTAACACCCAAATGCAAATCACATATCGTAGAATGCAGAAAACAGTAAAATAAGAGGAGACCCACGAGGTTATTATAGTGGTTCGGCTGTAAATGTAGCCTATGTCCACTTTATAATTTTATTGTTATACTGATATATTACAAGAGCCAGTTACAAGAATACACATAATCTATGTGTTGAATAAGAATACAAGAATTTATACACGTATTCGACGTGTTAGTTTAGTGTTTGAATGAAGTGCAATGTCCTTGCGTTGTTGTAATGGAGGCCGGGAGTCCGAATGGCAAAAGATCCTTTCAAAATGCCACGTAATGGTGCATTTGTAGCTTGGAGGAGCTCCAGGTCAGATGCCACGTATAACGAATGGATGTGATCTCGGAAAGTAGTGGAGAATGATCTATGAAATGTGCTATGCCAAGTGGAGCTCAATCCATGCAAGTAGGAGGCGGTTATTCCTCAAGAATAGGTAAAAACATGTACTGTAGGAACTGCCTCCAGGTGGGTCGGATCGGATCCGACCCGAACCAATGCTTCTGCACCGAAGTGCTTCGGTGATAATTCGATGTTCCAAAAAGGAGTTCGGGTCCTTTGACCCAACTCGAACCATTCGACTCGACCTTCCCAATGTTTGAGGAATAATTGCTTCAATCCGACCCAGACCAAATGCTGAGATCCGAACCTAAGTACCCGACCCGATCCGGGGTTCCGTCCATGTAAAAGTCCAATTTTCCAAGTTATTCCAATTCTACGTGTGTCCTCAGAAATGGACGTAACTTCCAAACCATAAGTCTGTTTTGACCAAACGAAAGTTGTACCTGAAGCTAATTCAGAGGGCTACCAGAGTTACCATGCTAAGTACCGTAATTGAAGCTTTCGGACCCAAAAGAGGTCATCTGTTAGGAATTTTGGGCCATTGGTGTTTGTGATGCGACTTCAACAAAATTGCTTCATGTTTTCGGATGACGTTCTCAATGCTTGAGCGCATGTGATGGCTTTTACCAAAAAGCAAGTCAACAAGTTCTTTGGACTAAAGATGTCTCTGTTCGTCTTGTTTGTAACTTGATCTATTTTTTTCAGTTGAGTGTTTAGATTTTTCGTTTCCTTCCTCCTTACTTTTCTCGGCAGTTTACAACAGATATGATTGCATCAAGTGCATGAGTTAATGCATGACATCCTTTCCAGTCTGAACTCGGGCCTAATGCCTTTATTATTGGAGGGGATTTTATTGTGGTTTCATGCCAAGCGGAGAAATGGGGAGGGGCCTCTATCCATCGTGCTACGGTAGATGATTTCAACTCTTTCATCATCCAGTCGGGGTTGATTGAGGTTGTCTTGTGGGGTCTGCTTTTACCTGGTGTAACAACTAGGAAGGACCCAATAGAATCTTATATAGGTTGGACCGAATTTTCGGGTCGGGGCATGGTTTGACTTTCCTCTCGCATTCTCTATTGAACACCTACATTGCACTTACTCTGATCATGCACCAATAATTCTGAAGTGTTCTCCTTTTGTGTTGTCTAGTTCGAAATCATTCCATTTTCAGTCTATGTGGAAGTCACATCACTCCATTATTCCATTGGTGGAGGAATCTTGGTTTATCCCTGTGATAGGAAGCCCAATTGCAGTGTTGTATCTTAAAATCAAATGCCTCAAGTCCTATTTAAAGAAATGGAACACTTTGGTATTCAAAAATAGCTTTGAGAGGATGCGATCGACAGAAGGAGTTCTCATCCTTGCGGAAGCCTATTTTGATGCTGACCCCTCGGCTTCTTTTAAAGTGGAGTGGGACGAAGCCCAGATCGCTTTCAACTTGAAGTTGAGCATTGAGAAAGCTTTCCTCCGTCAAAAAAAGAGAATCAAGTAGGTTGTTGATGGTAGGGTTGTCAATGTGTCGTGTTGGGTTCGGGTCAGGTTAACTTGGGTTCGGGTCAATTCTTAAATGGGTCGGGTCAACCCGTTTATTAATCGGGTCATATTTTCTCAACCGTACCCAACCCGTTTATAAACGAGTTGACCCGAACTGACCTGTGTTACCCGTTTATTTAAATGGTTCGGGTTGGGTTAAACAGGTTGATACATGAACCCATAAACCCATTTACTTGACTGTATCCTTAAAAATAATCTACATTTCAGAAATGCATTTAGCAAAATATAAACATCATCCTCGAATCCATTTTTCACATGAGCATCCAACAACAACAATGCGTACACTTAGTTTAAGATGATATAATACAAATGACATCATACATATTAAGGCATTCAAGTCATCAAATAACAACAATACAAATAATCAAATATTCATAATAAACATGATAGTGACATTCAAATAAAATAGACACTCAATTCAGTGAAAAAAGAAAGAAAAGGAAAGTGGAAACTCTAAAGTTTGGAGGTAGTGGAAGCTTGGTGTAAAGTGTAAACTAGAGTAATTCGTAGTTGTGTTTGTACGCAGAATTCATGAAGATAGTAAATAAAAGTAACAGCACTAAGTCAAACAGGCTCAGCCCGATCCATGTATGATTAATTGCATATGTCATATGATGAATAAAAATATATTTTGTATTAAACGGGTCATGGCGAGTCAGAGCGGCTTTACCCAAAATTGACTCATCTATAAATTGGTCGGGTTGGGTATTTTCCGCGCGGGTTATGAGTCGTGTTTCGGGTCATGTTAGAAATTGACGGACCTACTTGATGGTGACTGTAACTTGAGATTCTTTCATCTTTTAATCAGGAAGAAGCATAGTAAAATTTCTATTCACCATATTCATCGACTAAACCTTTCATTGGCTTTTTCCCCTGAGGTGGTTGAAGCTACTATCTTAGCCCACTTCCACTGTTTTCAGCAGTGTCCCTCTATAGATCTGTCTGACACGTTGCTTTTGTCCTTTATCCCTCATGCGATCTTGCCTAATGAAGCCCCCTCCCTGTGTTATCTACCATCTATGGAGTAGATCTGCTCATGTATCTTTTCGCTTAGCCAGGATGGTACGAGAAGACCTGATGCCTATAATGGTACCTTTAATCGTTGCACTTAGGAGGTCATTCGTCGTGACTTCTCTTTGGCGACCCAATTTTTTTCTTAGGTGGTACATTCCCCAGAGGGTGGATGTTCACTAATCTTGTGCTCATTCCCAAATGTGAGAACCCTCGGTCTTGCTCTGATTTTAGACCTATCAGTCTCTGTAATTTCTCGAACAAGGACATCTCTAAGATCTTGGATGCTAGACTCACGCCTATTCTTGATCGGATTATTTCATATTCTCAAACTAGTTTCGTTAAAGGACATCTGATCACGGACAACGTCTTTCTTGCCTAGGAGCTTATTTCTCAGATCGATCGTAAAGTCCATGGTTCCAACGTGGTGGTTAAGCTTGATATATACGACAAAAGCCTATGATCGCATGTCTTAGTTCTTCACCATTCGTGTGCTCCGCTCTTTCGATTTTCCTAAGCCTCCTATAAATATGATTTGGAGGCTCATTTTGAATTGTTGGTTCTCTTTTCTTATAAACGGAGCGACCACATCTTTTTTTCCACCGAGGAAAGGTCTTTGGGGCGTTCGCTTGAACTTCCATGCGTATTTACAAGTTATTACTTCCATGCGTATTTACAAGTTTTCAAATATAACTCTTTGGGGCGTTTGCTTGAACTTGAACATGGATAAAACTTAATTCACTTCAAACACAACGGATGCTACAATGGAGGTCCCACAAAAAGGTAAGTTGGGTTGAACACATAAATTTATGTAATTTGCAAAAGTAAGTAGTTACAGTGTTTTTTTTTTGAAATTAATGATTTCTTCAAATGTAGTCCTTTTGAGAGCATTTTCATTGCAATCGTATCAAAGTACTCCACATAATAGAGCGAGGTTGAACTGAATCATACCAAATTATAGTTTTTTAATTTATTTATTTTTGAGAATTATTAATATATATTATTTATTACAAATAATTAATTAATAAATTATAGATTAATCAAATAAAAAATCATGACTTAAATACCCTCTTAGATGTTTCGCTCAGATATCCCGTTCGTAGTAGCAAATGCATTCCTCTTTCACCCATCTTCCTTGGTCAATAAATCAACTCTAATTCCTTGTTTTCGCTCGGCGTAAATGCACCTTTTAACATGTACAATTTTTTTTTTTGAAATATTGGACACTTTATATTCAAGTTTATGTAGTATGCAACAATCAATATGGCAAGTGAGTTCAACCCCGCAAGACGGGAATCAAGCCCATGACTTCTTGCACCGTGTTTAAATGTTAAGTAGTTTGGATATGGTGTTAATCACAAGTATATGTTTTGATTATGTTTGCAATTGATTGGAATATTATAATAATTAATTATTGGTAATTTATAATTAATTAATATTTACTAATTGTTAGTATTTTATGAATACATTTGTATGCAACACGAAAGGGAAGGGAAATGAAAAGAGAACTGTTCACAAAATAAAATTTTGTTCTTGCATTACGAAATGATCTTATATTCTTGTGGTTTGAGAAAGACGGATTTGTAGCATGGTACTACATAGCCAGCATATATTCTTGTGTTACGAGAATGTGTTCTTGTATTATCAATAATCAATAACAACTTTTTATATTTAATAATTTATTACACGTAGTTATTAATAGTTAGTAATTTGCAACTAATACTTATTGCTAACATTTAGTAATTAATTATTAATAATTAATGCTAAATGGTTTATATTAATTCACTACAACCAAAACAACATTTCACAACTAGAAATTTACAATAGTTATGTAAAGTGTTGCAAAAAAGAAAAAGTTTTAACAATTTAATTTGAAAAAACGTTGTAAATATTAAGTATAGACAATGTTTTCTATATAAATGTTGTAATACTACTTACAAAAATTTATCCATAAGGACGGTCAATAAAAAATTTATCCTCAAGGACAATTTTACACTAGGTAGTGGAATTCAGGGGCCCAATAGCATTTTATAGTTCACTCTAAACTTTGTCCTTTTGGCTAATATCTTTGCCTCTTGTCCTTTTGGACAATTTTTTTGGTTTTTTTGTCCTTCACAATTTTTTCCTGTTAATTATATTTGATTACTTCTTTAATATTTATTATATTGAAAGATTAAATGTAGAACAATTGCCCTTCTAGACATCATCGATCTGTGTCGTTTATTCCTTAGTTTCTTAATTGTTCGATAAGTTACTGAACCAATGGTCAGATTTCAACCTTACATTCTTACACCATCAAAAGCTTCTCTCGTTGTTCTTATTTTTATTTCGATAGAATAAAATTTTATTTAGATCTCCACGGCCTCCTCCTTTTTGTATTTCTCCACACGCAAAAAAAAAATCCCTTTATATCTTCTCAAACAGGTCATTGACGATAATTTAATTTCCATCGTCCTTTATTACTTTCGGTAAAATCTTTTCTTCTTCCCAATTTTTGATTTTGAAACATCTGCTAGCCTAATTTCAATCCTGAATTAGGGTTTTTGTTACTTTTATTTTTCAATTCAATTCCATGAATTTTCATCCCTGTTCACTTGACAAGAGATAAAAGTTTTAGTGAATGTGCAATATATGCCAAAGTTTATGTAAATTTAAAACTTGCAGTAAATCGTACATTTATATGAAGTTTTTTTTTTCCTGTCTTTTTTTTTTGTGTTGCGGGCATATGCGTGTGTTCAATCTAATTTAGGGCTACGCATATTAACTTAATGCACAACTTTTTAATTTCTTATTTTGACTTAGCTGTTGCTACTTTCGGCAGTTTGTGATGTTCTTTGCTTGTTTGCTTGATCGTGAAGATTGTGGCAAGAAGTTTGCATGTATGCTTAGAGCAACTCCAACCAATCGGGTATAGAAATCCAAATTTCTACACTCCAAATAATCGAAACAATGAAATATCCTAACAGTTTTAAATCCAGGCGTTTGTTTAACAAACACGTGGATTTAGGCGCTTGTTAAACAAGCGCCTAGATCCAATCATTTGTTAAACAAACGCCTGGTACATTTGCTGAAACAAAGTCGACTTTAAGTATTTTGTATATTAATATAGGTTTAAAATTTCAAAAATATTTCAATAAAAACTATTTGATTTAAGAATATGTATATATTACAAAATATGTTTGTATACAGCTTTATATTTTTAATATATTATATGTAAATATTTTAACCATTCTTATTTTTTTAAAATTTTATATTCCTATTTTTAATATAGGGGATTTTTCCCATAAGGACAAACTCACCAAATTATTTGCCCAAAAGGACAACCAACAAAAAATTTGCCCAAAAGGACAAGTTTTAGTGCAAATGGTGAATTTCAGGGGGGGTCCCATGTTTTTCCACTTTGCACTAAAACTTGTCCTTTTGGACAAGTTTTTTGCCCCTTGTCCTTTTGGACAATTTTTTTGGTTTTTTTGTCCTTCACAATTTTTTCCTGTTAATTATATTTGATTACTTCTTTAATATTTATTATATTGAAAGATTAAATGTAGAACAATTGCCCTTCTAGACATCATCGATCTGTGTCGTTTATTCCTTAGTTTCTTAATTGTTCGATAAGTTACTGAACCAATGGTCAGATTTCAACCTTACATTCTTACACCATCAAAAGCTTCTCTCGTTGTTCTTATTTTTATTTCGATAGAATAAAATTTCATTTAGATCTCCATGGCCTCCTCCTTTTTGTATTTCTCCACACGCAAAAAAAAATCCCTTTATATCTTCTCAAACAGGTCATTGACGATAATTTAATTTCCATCGTCCTTTATTACTTTCGGTAAAATCTTTTCTTCTTCCCAATTTTTGATTTTGAAACATCTGCTAGCCTAATTTCAATCCCGAATTAGGGTTTTTGTTACTTTTATTTTTCAATTCAATTCCATGAATTTTCATCCCTGTTCACTTGACAAGAGATAAAAGTTTTAGTGAATGTGCAATATATGCCAAAGTTTATGTAAATTTAAAACTTGCAGTAAATCGTACATTTATATGAAGTTTTTTTTTCCTGTCTTTTTTTTTTTGTGTTGCGGGCATATGCGTGTGTTCAATCTAATTTAGGGCTACGCATATTAACTTAATGCACAACTTTTTAATTTCTTATTTTGACTTAGCTGTTGCTACTTTCAGCAGTTTGTGATGTTCTTTGCTTGTTTGCTTGATCGTGAAGATTGTGGCAAGAAGTTTGCATGTATGCTTAGAGCAACTCCAACCAATCGGGTATAGAAATCCAAATTTCTACACTCCAAATAATCGAAACAATGAAATATCCTAACAGTTTTAAATCCAGGCGTTTGTTTAACAAACACGTGGATTTAGGCGCTTGTTAAACAAGCGCCTAGATCCAATCATTTGTTAAACAAACGCCTGGTACATTTGCTGAAACAAAGTCGACTTTAAGTATTTTGTATATTAATATAGGTTTAAAATTTCAAAAATATTTCAATAAAAACTATTTGATTTAAGAATATGTATATATTACAAAATATGTTTGTATACAGCTTTATATTTTTAATATATTATATGTAAATATTTTAACCATTCTTATTTTTTTAAAATTTTATATTCCTATTTTTAATATATTGCATGTAGGGGATTTTCATTTAAAGGGCCTCCTTTATGTTTAAAATTTATTTCTAGGACACACTCCATGAATAATTAGTTTGCAGGACAAATTTAAAAACACTTGCCCATCTGCGTCTCATTCTTCTCAAAACAGGCGATTCCATAAAGCCCTAGATCCCAAATTCAATATTCTCAAATGATTTGATCTTCTCATGCAAGTCGACATTCTAAACCGAGGTAAAATCGTAAAATTGCTAATACCCTACAAGTCAACATCTAATTTTCATCTTTTACTATTCAACATTAAACGAAGGTTCTAAGCATTATAAATCACTACTTTTCAACTATTATTATTTTTTCTTGTATGCTTGTAACTCCTTTTTTTGGTTGTTTAATTATTACTGACAGTTTTTGTCTCTTTGATTACTCAAAAGATAAATAAAAATATCTTTTAAGTAATAATGAGTAATTTTTAAGTTTAACTAAAGTAGAACTAAGCGTTTAGTGTATGATAGTCTTACTTTGTACCAAAATAGAGAACTTATATTATGAAAATTATCGTAAAACTGTCATTTTAACAACACTGCTTCAGTATATTCAAACTGCATTGTTAAATCACTGCTTCAGTATGTAAAAAGTGCACAAATTATTTAACTAAATAACTAAAGATATCATTTTATCTTTTACTATTAAAAATATAAAAGAATTTATCTTTAAGTTTATACAGTTGATACAATAATTATGATTACTATATACCAAAATAGTCATTATGTGTCATTTTTGGCTGTAAGGACAGTTGATGTTATATAGTAATTATTATCTTTTATTATGCTGTTAGGATAAAAGAAATTATATTTCTATATAGTGCAATTAAACAAGTTTATCTTTCTATATAGATATTGTATTTTAAATTATTATTGTCTTTACACAATCAGATATACAAGTTATTAATTAAGTTTTGTTATATTGCTAAGGAAGTAAAATATAATTTAAACTATTTTTTAAAAACAATTTAAACCCAGAAATACATTTGGCTTTAAAAGATATACTTGTTTATCTTTCTATACAGATATTATGATTTAAATTAGTTTTGACTTAAAGCAATAAGATATACAAGTTATAAAAGAAGTATTATAAATTTACTAAGGAAAAAATATTTAATAAAAACTATCTTTGTGATTTTTTTTGAAGCTATAAATGTGTTTAGTTTAAAAAGATAAACAAGTTTATGTTTCTATAGAAATATTGTATTTTAAATCATTATTGTCTTTCTGACTTTTGGATATTACAATTTAAATTATTATTGACTTTAAACAAAGATATACAAGTTATTAAAGAAGTTTTATTAAATTACTAAGGAAAAAATAATTACTAAAAACTATCATTATGAAATTTTTTGAAGCTATAATTGTATGCATTTTAAAAAGATATACAAGATTATCTTTTTATACAGATATTGTATTTTTAAGTATTACTGTATTTATACAATCAGATATATAAGTTATAAAAAAAGTTTTGTTAAATTACTAAGTAAAAAATATTTAATAAAAACTATCTTTATGAAAATTTCTGAAGCTATAAATGTAATTGTTTTAAAAAGATAAATAAGTTTATCTTTCTATACAAATACTTAATTTTAAATGATTATTGTCATCATCTTTTTTAAAAAATTGATTTTTAAATACTTTTATTGCTAATAACAAGTATAGTCAACCTAATTATTTATGGTTGATCATTAATTTTAGTATTACATATATATATATATATGTATTAAAAAAATTGTTCAATAACAAAATTGATATTTCAATGCAGGAAAAATGCATAGAAGAAGATCAGCGAATGTTAATGAAAACAAAGCAATTGAAGATACACAGCAATGTATCTTTATTCACATTAATGGACAGTAGTGTCCAAATGTAAGGAATCAGTCACATTCATTTTGTGATAAACACAGCGATATGATGCAGAATACAACACCTCCACGTACTCCTATTGTAAGTAAAAAAAATTATACTATTAAGTGCAATAGTTAGACTACATTATCATTATATTTTTTGATTAACAAACAACAGATGATTATGTAATAAATGTTAAAGATAAAATATGTATATCATATTGTGAATAAACATATAAATTGTGTAAAAAGATAAATTTGTTTATCTTTTTTAAAAAGGATATATTATTCATGTGGTCATCTAAACTTAGTTTAATTGTTTTCCTGCATGCTTATCAAAAAACTAAATAGAAATATTCTTTTGTATTTAAACTTACATTATTTCCATTTAATACTTTGGTATAACAAGTTCATACAATCAACTCACTGAAGCAGAGAAAAGAATACTGCAGTTAGAGCCACAGCTTCACGAATGTAACAACCCAGGATTTTACTGAACTTAAACTGAACTTTTATAATATGATTTAGGGTTTTCTAAATATAAGTTGAAATTTTATATAAATATTGATTCAATAATCTTTTACATTAGTTTGTTTTATCAATATTAGTTTGAAAAGGAGATTTATTTTGTGATATGTTTGTTTTATAAAAATTTCAATGATATTACCCAATTTTGACAAATATATATGATATTAATATATAGGTATTTATTGTCTTAAAAAGATGCAGTACATAAGTTTTACAAATCTATTTTTGAATATTAAAATTTAAAATTGTTATATATATGTGAATTTTATAAGGATTGGCAAGTATTTAAATTTTGAATTATTTTGGTTAAATTTAAATTTTAAGACAATATTATTTAAAAAAAATTAATTTAGTTTAAAATAATGTTCGTTTTGGAAAAGCTGTAAACGTTGTGCAATATAATTGTTGAAACGTTCGGTGTTCAAACATAAATTATAATTGAATAACTGGTTCAAATAGTCGTTTAGTTTCTGAACTAGCAGTCTTAAAATAATTTATAGAATTTTTCTGTAATTTTTAATTTAGAAAATACACATATACTTTTCTGACGTATTTCTAGGCAACCGTGGTCCTTTGACAGTTTACAGAATCAATCAGACAGTCTATTTTATTATTGTTATGGGTTCTTGGCACATTGTGGTACACGATTATGGTTTTATTTTACTTTCGTTCATAATAAATGATAATATAAATAAAAACTTGGGGACTCAAGAGACTTCCTTTGCTCTAAACATGTATTTTTACACATCTGGAAATCGAATGTATAGACGCAGGAAAGCTTTTCCTTAACATACCTTGTTGTTGTTGTTGTTGTGACCGCTTGGTTCAATGTATAGCATATAACATGCACCATAGAACATTGTGATGC
Source organism: Allium sativum (assembly GCA_030737875.1). Taxonomy (NCBI): domain Eukaryota; kingdom Viridiplantae; phylum Streptophyta; class Magnoliopsida; order Asparagales; family Amaryllidaceae; genus Allium; species Allium sativum. The sequence goes on along the minus strand of CM060926.1, from coordinate 3,649,849 downwards.
AGGAACTTATGAGACATTCAAAGTAAATAAATAAAATAGGAACAGACATTGTTGGAATTTAATATGTATGGGAGGACATCTGTCCAGACTTTTGCCACGTGCTCCGTAATGCATGCGGTAAAATATGCATATATAGAAAAACAAATTTATTCTCAATTCCCATGCATCCTTTGATTTTACACAGCAGTCCCTTTTGTCTGATTTCTTTCCACCGTGCTCTTTTCCCTTTCATCTCATCTTCTTCCTCCCGAAGGGGACTATATCTCTGCCATTAAAAACAATCGGCTTTCCTTTTCTAACAGTCATTGCCCCACCAAAAACCACTCCATCACCTTGCTCCACCGCTCACCATTCTCCCCTTCCCTTTACTGTTCGCATGCAACTACACTAAGATTCCTGCCCTCCCTCACACGCATGACGTCAGTTCCATCGCAGTCATAGCACCATTTCCCGTCCACCCTGTCCACTCGCTCACCTCTCTCCCTTCCCCTTAAAATCTGTAACCTTTCCACCAGCAGTCAACCACCTTAGAACCGCTGCCAGTCCCAGTCTTCGCCTCCTCCACTCCAAAGCGGTCGCTGTTTTTCCATCTGAAACCCCACGCGAGGGGAAAAAAGAAAGAAAGAAAGTAGACAGCCCGCTCCCTCTTTGAAAAAAAACAAAAAAAAAAGTTTGCAAGAGCAGGCCGGTTTCCTTCATTTTCATCACAAACAAATTAGTATTTGGTGCATGCATGAGTTTGGACACTTTTTCCATACTGATGTGGTAATGTTTAGTTTATAGCTTAGTTTAGAATGCTATAATAAGATTTGTTTATTACTTAAGAAAATAAAGGACTAAAAGAATGAAGCGGCAAACAAAGACAAGTTCAAGGACGAAGAGGAAATATGGATATTAAGTGGATTCGAAGCACAGCTTAGCGAGGTCGTTTATATTGGAGAACATTGGTGAGAACTCTACTTTAATAAAATTTTAATCAGTTAGAACGATTAATTTTAATTAGTTGCTAATTATCATGAGTTAATTAGTTGATAATTAAAATGATTTGACGTTGGTTGATTGCTTGTGTATGTTGATGGCTGCATGATATGTTTGGATGAACGGTTTATAGTTAAAATGACACTGAACACTAAGCATTACTGGGCATAATGCTTTCTGCACAAATGAATTTAGTTGTTTCAATTAGTGTTTGCAATGGATGGATAAATGTTTATATGGCTATTTTATCGATTTGTTTATGGTTGCAACACACACCGTAATTACGGAGACGTACGCTAAATCGATTTAAATCTCTTTCTGTGATAATTTGATTTTTTAAATATTAAACTAATAATCGGAAAAGTTGTTTGAATTTAGATTTTTAGTAGTATGGAATTCTAAGTTACAAAATGGTTAAACGACTTTCGTAAAAGATTTAAAAAAATATTTTAACTAATGTTGAATTCTTGTTTTGCAATTTAATTTAGAACAGCGATTTTAGAAGATACCGCGTTTTGAAATTCAGAAGGAAATGAGATCTTTTAATTATGTATACAAATAATGAACTGTATGCAAACAACTGAAACAAACGAGTTTTAAGGAATTATTATTCGATTAAATTTGAAATGAAGATTCGAAAATTTAAAAATGATGATTTGAAATAAAATTATTTTTGAACTAAATGGGAATATAAAATATTATTTGAAAAGATTTGGAAAATGGTTTGGAATATAAAATAATTTTCGTAAAGGACACAGTAGTTCCGAAGTAATTCCAACAATTTATATTAAATTTGGTTGGGTTGATTTTGGGTATAAACTAAAATTTGAATTTTTGTTTACATTAATTGAAATTTAAAATAATCAACCAATGTCCGTGGAAGCGATTTTGAAGTTGAATTAGTTCGATAATAGATCAATTCATGATTTGGAAAATGCATTCGACATTGGTTCTGTGCAAACGCTTTTAGCAATGATTATGAAATTTGAATGAGTTTTAAAAAATTTATTTTAAGATTTCAATTTAAATTGAAGTAAATATACGAAAATTTGAAATGAGGACTTTTGAACTAAAGCGATTTCAGAACTCAAATGTAAAAAAATAAGATATTATTTGGAATATGGTTTTAAAATTTAAGTTATGGGAATCTAAGTTTTTTTTGGAAAGAATTAGGTTGATTTGTGTTAATTGTTAAATAACATGAATTGAACGCGTCGCATAGCGATAGTTCGTTAATATCGATTTTAATTGTCAAGTGACTATAAGTTGAACATTTTAAATCGGATTGACGTGAAACGAGAAAAGTCAGAATTTATGAATAATAGTTTTTGAATAGAAAAGAAATTTCCAAATTTCAATGTATGGTTTTCAAATTATGTTTAAAACAAAATTCGAAAAGGTCGCTATACGTGCAGTTCGGCGACCGTAGCGTAAAATCGAATAAAACGGGTTTATATAAATTATTAAAAATTTAGAAAATTATGATTAATCATATTTTATTATTTAAAATTTAATTCGGGTGGAAATAGTTGAATTTCGAATAATTTTGAACAAATTAGAGTTAAAAGGCAATTTTACAACGTATAAAATTTATTTGAATATTACTAATGTTAAGTAAGATTTTGAAATTGGAAAAAAATAATTGGAATGAGCTTGGTTAGAGTTAGTTGAATAGTCGATGTGAGAAAAAAACTATAATTGTTAAGACAATCTAATATTTTCCTGAACTTGTGAATTGATATCGGATTTTAAGTTGATAAACTGTATTTGAAATATCAAGCGTTTGAGTTATCGTGAATGGAATCGAAAACCAAATTTAGATTTGGTAAATTTGAAACTTATGAATGGATAACAACGAAACAAGGAATTATGTTCGAAACATAAAGAGGGAAATTTGAATATTGGAACTCCAAAGAATAGTTGAATGGTAATGGGTGTTATGAGTTGTAGAATAAATCCAAACTCGATTATAAATGAATTGATTACTATTTAGAAGGAGATTTGAATTGAAAACCCGTGTAATCCATAGCTATTGTTTTAAAAATATGCTTATTACTTGGAAAGACCGGGATCGAACATTTCAAAAATCATTCCAAGTAATAATACGACGCTATAAAGAAGTCGAGGACTTGGAAATCGATAAATGAAGACCGAAAATCATCGAACTATTCGGATTAATTGTTGATGTCTCGTTTGGGCTGATCACCCAATACGAGGTTATAAGTGGCATGAGATTGGAATATATTTGAGTATTTTCGGATTGTTGTTCCGTTCAGACCCAGAACGAACTTATATGGATTGTGTGTTTGACATGTAATTAACTGCGCAGCACTGATCTATGTTGACACATATCAAATTAGTGGCAACGAAATTATTCTCGACTCTAAGTCACATGAACTTAGAGGTTATGTATTAATCGAAATCAGTGACACGTGGTGAATGGACAATGTGGCATACTCGAGCTATGAAATGAGCTAGTGATGATCGAAGCAAAGCTTATTAAAGCGTAGCTTTGTGTATATCGCAACCTCGACGAACCTCACCCCCGGAATGATGTTAAACTGGCAGTTAGGTTGCATACATATACATAAACTCTGTTGAAACTTGAAAGCTTCGGCGAATGGATCCATTTTTGAAACCTGAGGGAATATAGTATATACGGTGTCCGATGTCTGGATGTTATCTGGGATATATACTTTTGTGCTATGTATTCGGTATCCGTTGTCTGGATGTTAACCGGAAGATACTTAGCTTCGTGTCTTCGATTGAACTTTCGTGCCAGGAACCATCATGTTGGGCCCAATCTCCAATACGAGCCATGCGATTTTGATTGTATACCTATATGGAAATATAACCAATTGGGGTTATGGGGCTATGATTTTATATTTATTTGCAAAATGATTTTTCAACACTATGCACTAATAATAGTATAAAAAGAGTATTTTCATGTATAAAAGCATTTTTGGTTATCATAAGATAAAACTCGCCCATTTGGTGTGCACTTTCATTGTGTGATGTGAGACGAGCTTATGATAGCTTCATTTTTCCAATGTTATTGCGAATTCTATGCATAGGTATTCACATGGAGTAAACCCGGCCCATTCCGCGATAGCGGAGTGGTCCGGTGAAATTCCCAATTTTAAAAACTATTTTGAGTTCTCACACCAGTCCCACGACTGACCTGGAGTTTATTGTTTTCCACACCTAAAGTCTGGATGCCCATATTTTGCACGGGCGGCTAGTAGTTTAGTTTTGCTGGTTTAGTTTACGAGTTGTGTTCAGATTTGGAGCTAGAGTCGTGTTTTGAGTTTCCTTCTTCCGCTGAAAGCATTCGTTTTGTTTCCGCTAAGCTAATGGTATACTCTGATTTCCTTGTAATTCTGATGTAAAAATTTTGCAATGAAATAGAAGTCCTATTATTTGTGTTCAAGTATGTTAGTACCTATAACTATTCGTCTTTGTGAACGATTTTAGTTGGCTTAATTACCGGGGAGAATCGGAAAAAAAGGCGGGTCGTTACAACGAATGTGTCTACTCTCCTCCAGAAGGATGCTTATATGAAAATTTAGACAACAACTCCAACCCCGACACTGAAGATGATGCTGAACAATATGAAATGGGAAAAAGGAGTGAGGAAAAAAAATAAGGGAACTTATAGGTGTAATTTAGATGCATTCTTCAAGGTGATGACTAAAATAAAGGAAAAAAACATATTCTCTTCTACTGCAATGTCATACATAGAACACCTTTCAAGAAATTGTTTCATATATTTTTGAAGGTAAAATCAAAAGAAAGGATATTAGAAAAAGTGAAAAAAGTTTAGATGAAGTTATTACCGTTAAATTTGGTGATACAAAATCACAAATTGATTGAAACAAATTTTCAAAGAATGAAAAGTAAATACTTTTATAATGGGAATGCATTGATTGCATTTAATGAGGTAGTAGAGAAATAAATGAAGGGATTAATTTCTTTTAACTATGCTAAAGAAACATATTGATTTACTTCCTATGTTTGCACATTTGTTGTTATGGTAATTTGCCTCCATTATATTATTACCATATGTTGGTAATTTAATTGCTGACTCACATAGATTTGCACTGGCTATATATTGAGGGGTAGATTTGCACTGACTCACATAGATTTCAAATTTGTTGTTTATGTTATACATACATACATAAAACTACATTCTTTTAAAAAGAAAAACTTATTTACTAAATGTTTTAATACTATATTAAATTATATTATAATAATATTAATCTTTACTGCTATAAAATAAATATATATTAATTTTTAATTTAAAAAATCAATAAAATAATTACATTTATCTTTTTTATTAACTTCTGTTTTTTTATGCATTAACTTATATATATATATATTAATTTTGTAATAAGAATTATAAACTTATTTTAAATTTAACCATCTTAAAAAGGATTTATCTTTCTTATAGCAGATATGATTGCGGAATGTATGTGATTATGAACATTTCAAGACTGTCTCAAGATAGATGTCTTCTTGCAACCATACCTCAAACAGAAATTAATTATCTAAGAGCTAGTATTGCATCCGGAATATTCCATAATGAATATTTTTGCTGGACAAAGGATAAGCCATCTGCTGAAGATAACAACTTTGTTTGTAGTTCATAATGCTTGATGGTGAACAATGGACAAGATCTTTATAGACGAGATGGATTTATTTGTTTGTACTCTTTTTGAATACATTGTTAATGACTGTTAATTGTCTGTGTATTGCGTTGGATTATGAAAATTATCGTAAAACTTTAAGGTTTAGCAGCACTGCTTCAATATATTCTAATTGCGTCATAAATTCACTGCTGTAGTTTGTTCAAACTGTATAAATATATTTAACTAAATCAATGTTTGATATATCAATTTATCTTTTACTACCCAAAAATTAATAATCATTTATCTTTATTATTTTACAGCTAATACAAAGCTATACTTAGGGTTTGTTTTACAATTAATAAGTATAGTATATAAAATTGATATATTGCTTGTCTTATAATACAGAATTTTTTGAACTTATTATCTTATGTAAATTGTGTTGCAATTAAAATATAAAAGATAAAACATTTTATCTTTTTTAAATACTTACCAACAACATTCCCCAAACAACAATTAGTTTGTAATATCTAATGTTAGCTAGCAAGCTGTAACATAAATTCTGATAATTTTAAGATGAAATTCTGATAAATTATCATGAATTTTCGATACTCATTTTTATTCTAATGTTAAGCTAAGAAAGATAAAAGCTTAGACAAGTAATAGTATATTCAATATCGTCATATAGATACAATATACTTTTAATAACATAGTATGTTATGGCCTAAAAAATAATATATAAAAAAAAATAAAACGATTTGTCTTTCTTAAAATTACAATATAAACATTTTACATATTACAAACTAACGTCATCAGATAAAACAAATTCATTATTAAATTCATTATAAAAGTTTTTAACATTAACCATCACAATAACATCAATAAAATCAGGTTAACTGAAAATATTATCAATAAAATATAAAATCATATATCTTTCTTCAATATCAGTATAACCATAGCACTACTAATAAAACACCCTTCGTAAATTGTCTTTATCTTTTACTATTAAAAATATAAAATAATTTATCTTTAAGTTTTACAGCTGATACAATAATTATAATTACTTTATACCAAGATAGTAATTATGTGTCATTTTTGGCTGTAAGGACAGTTGATGTTATATAATCGTTATTATATTTTATTCTGCTGTTAGGATAAAAGAAGTTTATATTTCTATATAGTGTAATTAAACAAGTTTATCTTTCTATATAGATATTGTATTTTAAATTATTATTGTGTTTATACAAATTATGATTATCGACTTTTGTATTTTAAATTATTAATGTCTTTATATCAAGATATATGGTTTTACATTTTTAACAAACTACATTAGGCCATATGAACATTATAAAAAAATAAATTTGTTGCATTAGGCAATTTATGGCATATTGAAAAAAGATATAATCAATTATCTTTTTAAATCCTATAAGATCTGTTATCTTATTTAAACAAACATTATCAGGACTATACAAAATCATATATCACATACTGTTAATATTCTTCAAAATAACAAAATCTACGTTATAAGTAAAGAAAAAAATCATGTATTTTTGCTAATGAATTGAGCTTAAGGACAATGCTCATTATAATTTTCTGTAAATAAACATTTAAATGCAGTTATTAGTGAAATCGTTTATTATTTTACGTCCCACTTATAAGTTTCTCTAAAGAATCTCATATATTTATTATTTTCTAGCCTAATTTTTGAAAAAAGATATAATCATTTATCTTTTACGAATCACAAATCAGCAAGAACCAAATAACACGCATCGTCAACTAATAATATTTAAGATCCAATTACATAACCAAAGCGAGTATTAACAGAATTAACTAACATAAATAAATAGTTTGATTGCTCAAGCCAAATCTGAATTTATAGTATAAATACATAATTCATAATCAAAACTGAATGATGCAACCAGGCTAAATACACATTGCTTTTTTTTATCACAAGAATACTTTTAAGAGTTCATTATTCCAACTACAACAAATGAAACATTCCTATAATAGATCAAAATTGCCTTCTTTAATAAAAATTATACAAGAGCACCAACGACATAAAACATCGAAGTGACAATGAAAAATCCAAAAAAAATACACTCACCAAAGAACAATGAATCTAACAGAGAAAATCGATTAGCCAATACAAGTGAACAAATTCGACTCACAATTTATGACAATAAAAGTCGAATTTGATTTTAGAATAAATTAACGCCTAATTTTTCGCCAAAAAAATATTGATTACACAAGAAACGACGACTTAATTTTGACCAAATTTCCATGAACACATAATTTCAGAAATTACGATGGTTGTTTGAGAAGATGAAGACGTACGCTATGATTTTTGTCCTGAAAACTAATATTTTAAAACCTGTCTCTTAGAAAATAATTGGAGCTAAGTATTAAGCCATTAACATAAATTTCCTGTTGTATGTAATAATTTTAACCATTCCTATTTTTTTAAAATATGTTTATATACTGCTTCATATTTGATTTGAATTTATATTCATAGTCGAAGAGCATAACTGGTTCCGAAGTTTTTGACTACAAAGTTGCTACAAGAGATTGTAACATAAAAATAAGTACTAAAACTTACTATGCAATATATACTAACACAGAAATAGATAATAAAACTACGGATAATAAAACTTCATTCATGTTTGTTGGGATTTTAAGTCGCCTAATCATTAAGGTTAAACAGCAACTGTTTAATAATGTTTTGGAGACGTCTAATCTCGTGTTCGAGTTCATTTGCAAATGTAACTCCCCTTGGGCACAACGGTTCGTCTATCCATTCTGTGTAATTGCATCCATTCAGATAGGATGGACATTGCTGAATGCGATGACCAATATTGTTTCCATCTGCTCAAACCACAATGTCAACTGGATAACCGTAGTAGCAACAAATTTGATAATAATCACCTCCCTGTTCATAAGGAATTGTAACATGTGGTACTTGATAAGAATCAACTTCATGTTGTGGTAGAATGACAGACTGTTCATGCGTGTGTTGAAAGTTTGGTTCTTGGGCTTGATGTGGAAGTTGGACGGTCCGTTGTTCGGACGGTGGCTCAACCTGAGGTCTCAGTTGGTTTAGAAACTGGAGTTCATCTGCAAGCTCCTGAAGTCGCATCTGTTCGTACGCATGTTCATCAAAGTCTGGAGATGATGGCCAAGAAGGCATAGTTGTGGTAAATTACAGGGTAGTTGGAAACAAAATTGTTGGAATGCAGTAAGTTGTGAGTAATTCGACAGAGATATATAGCTGCGTAGTGTACTACTGAATAATGGGTAAAACAAACAATGATGTGAACGGTCACTGGTGCACCTTCCTTTTCGGTTGTCTATATCAGTGTATCTTAAGGGGACAATTTCTGAACTGAGCATAGTGAGTAGTCATATCAGCTTTAAACCTGTTACCATTACACAATATTCGAGATTCACTTTCAATTTTCTCTTTTACCATGAGCACTACTTTAACCCTGCACTGACTAGTCTTATCAAGAAAGAGCAATACATCCTTAATTTATGGGGTCGTCACATGTAAAGTTAAATGGGATTGATCTTTTCATTTTAATACTAGATAGTGGATTGCTCTTCTTTCGTAAATAACTCCTTAGGTTAAATGGGAGATTGGGAAAGAAGTGATGAACAAATGGAGCAAATGTTCGAGGAGTACAAACAAACCAAAGATCACCAAAATGAGGTAGGATTCGTGCCATACACACAAATAAATGAGGTTTCTGAAGAGGTTCCTGCACCTCAAATACGATCTACAATGCCACGACCTACTAGAAGCGTATAGCTCAACCAGTTCGTGCTAACCATAGAGCCTCATCTTCCTTAGCTTCAACTAACGAATATTCTGCAAATGAATTATACATCCTCGTGAAAGCGTATATTAAAGTTGAACTTCGAGATACATTGTTGATTAAAGGAGGTGGAGGTTTAAGCCATTTTTAAATCTGGTTAAGAATTTCTATGTTGCTATTTCTACCTTATTGTATCCTAGTTTAAATTTCTATGTCGGATGTAATGTTGCTCTGTCTATGTTACTATTTCTAGCATGTTGTAACCTAATTTATGTGTCGGTTGTAATGTTTTGTGGTTCATAATTCAAATTTAATTAGTTTTTTCCAATATAACTGTTTTATATCAGTACTACAAGTGTTGCTTATATCAGCAATAAAGTCATTATTGCTTTATGCCAATAGTAATGCAACTGTTGCTTTATGTCAGTAATAAAGCAAATTTTGCTTTAAAAAAAGTGTTGCTTTATGTCAGTAATACAACCACTGCAGCTTTATTTCAAACATTTGAATGTGGTAACCAATGCATGACAAAATGCGGTATCCAATGACAATCATACTGCGGTAACCAATGCATGCCACATTTTGGTATCCAATGAGGACCATAATGTAGAAAAACTATGTTATATAAGGAGGAAAACTTATAGAATTCACTACTCAAACACAGTCCAATATTTTTAGTATGTACATTCAAAAGCTCAAAAGTCCACAATGACCAACAAAGAGTGTATGTTGTTCGATGATACCGACGAAGACTTTGATATTATGGTGGATGATCATTTTCGTTGACAAAGACAGCTAATAGCTGCATTAGGAGATGGTGAATCTAGCAAAAAAACATGGGGGTTCTGTTGTAGGCTGTCGATATAAAAATCGACATCATGCATGGCACAACGAGACACTAATGGACAATTATTTTGTTTCAAATTCGAGGTATACACCTGCAGAGTTTAGAAGGAGATTCCGAATGAGGCGTCCTATGTTTCTTTGAATCCTAGAATGTATTAAACAATACGATTCCTACTTTGTCTACAAACGCAATGCGTCTATGACAATGGGGCTCACCGAAATTCAAAATATGACAGTTGCACTGTGTATGGTAGCCTATGGAGGTTTTGTTGGCGCTCAAGACGAAAAATTGAAAATGGCAGAAAGCACAGTACTAGAATGATTGGACCATTTCTGCCAAGCAATCGAAGACGTAACCAAATGAAGCCGACATTGCAATGTTAATGGATATGCAAGGTAGCAGAGGATGGCCTGGGATGTTATGTTCTTTAGACTGCATGCATTGCGAGTGGAAGAATTGTCCAAAAGCATATGCTAGAGCTTATCAGGGTAAGTCTCTCATACGTCAACTATTATACTTGAAGCTGTAGCGTCGTACGACTTATGGATATGGCATGCATTTTTCGGAATGTCAGATTCAAACAATGATTTGAACGTAGTTGAATGCTCAACGTTGTTTAACGATTTGGCGAACAGTAGATTAGTTCCATATCATTTTACTTTAGAGGGTAACGTGTATGACCATGGATATTATTTAGGTGATGGTATATACCCACAATGGAGTACCATTGTCAAGACAATACCGAACCCACAGAACAATAAACAAGCAAGATTTGCAGCAATTCAACATGGACAAATAAAGGATGTAGAAAGAGCATTTGACATTCTACAATCCAGATTCTCTATAGTCAGTAATCCATGCAGACTTTAATCTCCAACTAAAATGGCTAGGATAATGTATACTTGTGTTATTTTACATAACATGATTATAGAGAATGGAAGAGACATGGTTGATGATTTCAATTACGACTGCCCTGCTCCACCACCTGAGATTTGGTGCGAAAATATGATTGAAAGCAAACTAGAGCTTGAGTTTCATGTCGAAAGCCAAATGTCCTACCGTAACGCTCACATTCATCTAAGACTCCAGAAAGAATTAACAGATCATCTATGGAACTTTGTTGGAAGTCAGTAAAACTATTTACCCTTAGTTGTTGTGTTTTTGTTGCTTTAGTAGTTCTAATAGTGTAATGTAACCTTTAATCAATATCTGAAACTATGTATCCCTTAATTGTTAGTGAAATCATGTATCCTAAGCTTTTGTAACCGTGGATCGTTTTTGTTTAATTACATCTTCATGCCTGAATTTTTACATTGGTGGAAGTAACATAAATACCACACAATTTCATCATAATTCGTTATTCTAAATTGGGGAATATAGAATACTAATCGTCGTGTCTGTTAAACATCCGCCTGAATACAGGCGCTTGTTTAACAAACGCTTAAATCCAAGCGCTTGTTAAACAAATGCCTGTATCCAGGCGTTTGTTCAACAAGCGCTAGACGAGTTTGCACATTCTGAAACTTTCCCCCTAGATTTCAGAACGGCTTAATGTTTCTGCACTCCGTTTGAAGATAAATTGGGTGTGGATCTCACAAATACTAATATGTAGCCTTTTGTTGGATTTTCCCTTAGAGATATATATTTCTCCAGTGACTGGGATCAGATTTCAAGGTTCGTAAGCCCCTCAGTAAAGCTGTTGCGTACCTTTATGTGTTACGGATAATATGAGTTATGTATGGCAGAAAAGTCTAATGATCAAGTACAGTTGGTACTTGGTGTAGATATAACAGTTGATGGTTATCGGTGATTTTGACTACATATATCTTTATGTTTGACCATGAAACCTTAGTTTCTACGTGCATATTTTTGTTTTCTTGAGGGAAGGGGGAAAAACGTTTGAGACTTGTGACAATATGCATATCCGACTAATATGATTTCATCAAAACATGTTAAATTGAGCCAAGCTAAATATGACTCCATAGACTATATTTGCTAAACATTATTTTATTATTATTATTGCTTTTTATTGTTTTATATTATTAGTTATTGCACTAGGCATCAACATATTTTTCGAAACTTGTTTAGAAAGTTGTAAATTGTGGCGTAAAATAACCTGCTTATAAACTATATGCACTTTTTGAATATTTTCTCAACCATTGAAGTTCCGATTTATGGGTTGCGGAATGCATTCAATTTCGTATCTTGCTAGTTTTTTGGTTCGAGAAAAATTTATTCCATCTTCTCTTGTGGCAGAAATACTGCAATTCTGCAAAGTATATTTCGTATTCCTTATATTATATATACATATACATGTACATATATAAAACAATATCAGCATATACATTTCCCTTGGTACGTTTATTGACTAATACGATACTTTTTCTTCTTCAGTTTAGTTGGCTGGTGTCTTGGTTATTATGAAAAACATCAATTCGAGGGAATGGTCTATCTAAAGTTTCATCGAGTTTTTTTACTCTAGATGTCAGGTTAACTATTACTTTGTTTCCTAGTTATTTTAGTCAACTGCGATTTCATTTGTGCCTCGTGTACATTACTGCTTCTTGTGTGAAGTGGCATCCTTTGTATTTTCCATAAGTTACATTCAAATATAATCTTCTGCCTACATTTTTTATTTTTTATTTTAATCCAAAACACCTAGGACCATTGGTAGTTTTCATGTATATAACCAACCACATTAATTTCCTTTCTCTTATCTTATATTTATCAAAGAGTGTATATAGTCTTTTTTATTTCACATAATTATTTTTGTATATTCTGGGTGCAGGAAGTGATGTACATCCTTTGCTACCACATGAGATCATTACTGGATGCTGATCTCATATCACCCCTTTTGAAACTTGAATTAGTGTTGTGTAGCTCTCTGAACCCTTTGAAGGTACTTTCTACAACTTGTATATCATTATTACCTTATACACGCACTCTGGGTTATTGATTTTAATTTTCAGTTGGCTGGTTTCTCACAAGTTTGTTTGTCGATAGTAGTAAACGAGTTTGCATGTCAATCTGACACTGCAAACTTATTTCAAGTGTTCTTATTTATTTTTCGAATATTTAAAATTTTTGAAAAAGTTATAAATTGTTGCTAAAATGCTTTGCCCAAATAGCTCGATATAGAGTAATTTTTTAGTTATTAATTTTTTAACTAAAATATTATTCATTTTTGAAGTAAAAAAAGATTTTTTTATAAAAAAAGAGATATAACTTACGCTAATGAAAACCTACTGGACTCTCGGTTCCCCGGAGCATTTGGAGGAATTGAGAGGCTAGATATGTTTTCCCTTTTGATCTATATCTTTTGAAAGAATCTGACAGGTATTTTCGTTTGATCCTTGTGCAGATATCTACTACTACTTCGTGACTAACTTTTTAGTGCTATATTTTTTTAATACTTCAGTGACAATTATTATTTTAGATTCATTAGGCCCATCTACAATTTTTGGTCGGTAAAAACATGCATTTAAAATTTTCATAGCGACTAAATTATTTAGCTATTCTTAGCTGATTGACTGAATTATTTAGCCATATCCGCGTGACTTTCTGCCCAGTGCAGCCCTTCCTTTTCTAGCCGCCTTCCGCATGCCTATGTCCAGTCACTCCACTTCTTCAGCCATGTAAGTTATTACTTGTTGGATATTAAATTATTGATTTGGGGATTAGGGTTAATAATCGATTTAATGTTGAATAGTTAATGGATTAGCCAAATTTGTTAATTGATTTCTACAGTATTTTGAATAATTACTGTAAACTAATGGCCTCCCTGCGATTTCCCTTTTCTGCGAACTAAGGCTTTTCATGCTCTCTTTTTGCCGCTTCATTAATTTATTACTGTAAATTAATGGACTAGCCATATATTATTGCCATTTTGATTATCCATTGTTAGTCTGTATTGAAAAGAAAAAAAAGAATTGTTATCATTCTATTCATTAATTTATTACTATTGTGAAAACAAATTTTGTTATCATTTTCATTAACTCATCAACACTAAAATTTGTTTTCATTCTATCCACATTTTCCCAGTTCAACTTCCCATCATCATTGTGAATTTTGTTTCAATGTGTACACATAAAATTTTATGTTTAAGGTGTACAATGAACCTTTAATAGTGTCAGTATGCAAGTTTTTGAGGTTTAGATAATTATTTGTTGTTATATTAAGTCATATGAACCTTTATTTTGTCTTAAATTTACTCTCTAATAATAACATAAGATTTTATGATCCTACTGAAATTACCATTATATCATTTTAAGTTTCTCATTGGGTATTGTTTATCAATGGTTGGTATCTCTTTTAGTACAACACCCCACATTGTGACAGTCCTGCGGCTGTTACATGTTTACCTTAATTTTACTGTCTCTCAAACTTATATGCGATGAATAATGTTGCAGGTGCAAGAAGTCATGGAAGGAGAAAAGGTGAGCACGGAAGATGTGTAAATGAAAGAACATTGAAACCATCAAAGAAGTTGGTAGTGTACAGATGTATTAGGGGACTTAGACTTGCCGTTTGTACTTCCCATGAATGTCATTAGACAAAGCATCAATACAAACTTTAATGTATGGAGTGAAAACTAGTTTGTTTATAATTAATCCAACGTTGATTGTATGATATAATATTGGAACTATTCGATAGACAAATGGATGATTTGTGAAGCATATACATAAAAATATACAGATTTTTCTTTTTTTTTTTATGTATTTCAAGTTCATAAATTCAAAAAAGCTTGTACGTGACGTTTTTTAATATTAATTACGTCTACGTATGCGTACATTTATATATATATATATATATATATATATATTGTTGGAAATAAATGAGAAGGTTAGGGAAGAAGAGGCTATGTGGTAGTGGAGAAATACAAAGAAACAAAGTCCCACATTGTGTGTGTTTTGTGCATACATCTCCATAAATACCAAAGACCCACATACTATATCAAACAAATGACATGAGCACATATGGACTTGAATGAATGGGCTATGTAGGCACTGGGCCTTCATAATAAAATATTAAAATATCAAAGATAGGGCCTTGGGCCTTGGGGCCCTTGGGGTCTTGCAAAGTACCTTACAGAAGATTTCATCTTGGGAAACAATTGCTCGTATACCCTCAGTACCGTAGAGCAAGCAATATAATTTCAAGGAAACAGATTTACTTTGGACTCGAACAAAAACTGACAGGTATTCTTCTTCTCTGCTTTTTGCAATGATTCTGTGCTGTTTCATATTTAGTTACGCTTTTTGTCATTGCTATTTTGATTAAACCTCAAATTAGTACCGCCATTTTGACGTGACAATTGGATAGTGACAATTCGTTGATTCGCTATCTGGTTCATGCTTACATTGTAGCGAACTACAATCTTGAAACAATATTTTCATTTTGCAGAAAACGATAATGGCTAAAAGCAATAGTGGTACTGCTGCGCCAACACCACCTGTAACCAATCCTTTTGCACCCGTGGTTACACCAATGGCACTATCTCACGGAGAAAAGCCAGAAAAGTTCACCGGAGCGGACTTCAAACGTTGGCAGCAAAAAATGCTATTTTACTTGACAACATTGGGCCTTGTAATGTACCTTACAGAAGATGCTCCAGTCATTGCAGAATTGGAACCAGATCCAGTTAAAATTGAAGCTCTTATTGCTTGGAAAAATTCTAATTTCATGTGTAAAAATTACATCTTGAATGGCCTCGACAACAGCCTATACAATGTGTACAACACTGTTGCAACATCCAAACAACTCTGGTTGGCTTTGGAAAAGAAGTATAAAACTAAAGATGCAAGCATGAAGAAATGCGTCGCTGGCAAATTTCTTGACTTTAAAATGGTCGATATAAAAAATGTGATCAACCAAGTTCAAGAACTACAACTTATCATTCGTCAACTAGAAGATGAAAAGATGACCCTTAGCGAATCTTTTCAAGTTGCCGCTGCTATTGAGAAGCATCCTCCATCATGGAAGGACTTCAAGAACTACCTAAAGCACAAGCGCAAAGAAATGACAATGGAGGAACTTGTAGTTCGATTGAGAATTGAGGAAGATAATAGAAATTCTGAAAAGAACATTTCTCAAAATGTGGTTGCAAAGCAAACGTTGTCGAGACGGATAAGTCCAATAAAAGAAAACGTGACAACCAATCTAAGAAGTCAAAGAAATTCAAGGAGTCATGCCATAATTGTGGAAAGAAGGTTCATAAAGCTGCAAAATGTTGCGGCCCACCCAAAAAGAAGAAATCAGAAGCAAATGTGGCGGATGTTTTAGATGGTGTTTCTGAAATGGACCCGTGTGCAGTTGTTTTAGAATGCAACCTTGTTGGCAACAACAAGGAGTGGTTTATAGACACCGGAGCCACTAGGCATATATGCGCAAATAAGTGGATGTTCACAAACTATAAAAGTGCTACAATTGAAGAACAACTATTTATGGGTAATTCATCCTCATCAAAGGTCGAAGGCAAGGGAAAGATTGTGCTGAAATTGACTTCTGGAAAAGAACTCACTCTAAATGATGTTCTACATGTTCCAGAAATTCGCAAGAATCTAATTTCAGGATCATTGCTCAGCAAGCATGGCTTTAAACTGACGTTTGTGGCTAATAAATTTGTGTTGTCTAAGAATGGAGTGTACATAGGAAAGGGTTATGTATGTGATGGCTTATTTAAGGCTAATGTACCCACTGTGTACCAAACAATGATATGAATAAAATTGAATCTTCTGCTTATATGGTTGACTCTCCTAATCTATGGCATTCTAGACTAGGTCATGTGGATTTTGATACTTTACAAAAACTGATCAATCTAGAATTCATACCTAAGTGTAGAATTGATTCGAATTACAAATGTCAAATTTGTGCTGAAGCCAAATTGAAAAGAACCTCATTTCATCATGTTGAAAGAGAAACCGAACCTCTAGACTTAATACATACCGATGTATGCGACTTGAAAATGTGTCAAACTAGAGGAGGAAAAAGGTACTTTATCACCTTTATAGATGATTGTACAAGATACTGTTATGTATATCTCCTTAGAAGTAAGGATGAGGCATTCGATATGTTTAAACAGTATAAAACAGAAGTTGAGAATCAAATCAATAGAAAAATTAAAGCTTTAAGAAGTGATAGAGGAGGAGAATATGAGTTTCCATTTGAGGAATTCTGTGCTGAGCATGGTATAATACACCAAACTACAGCTCCTTATTCTCTCAATCCAACGGTATAGCCGAATGGAAAAATAGAACTCTTAAAGAAATGATGAATGCCTTAGTAATAAGCTCTGGCTTGCCAGATAATTTTTGGGGAGAAGCTATTCTTTCGGAAAATCATATTTTAAATAAAATACCAATAAAGAAAACGTCTAAGACTCCCCATGAACTTTGGAAAAACAGACCACCATCCTACAAATACTTAAAAGTGTAGGGGTGTCTTGCCAAAGTGGAAATTCCAAAACCAAAAAAGGTCAAAATAGGACCAAAGACTATAGATTGTATATTCATTGGATATGCTCATAGTAGTAGCGCATATCGATTTTTGGTGTACAAATCTGAAATTGATGACATTCATGAAAACACCGTTATCAAGTCTCGAAATGCAAGATTATTGGAACACATTTATCCTCTAAAAACCTCTATTGAAACAAGTGTTCAAAAGAGGCCAAGAGATCCAGATACTCCCGAGGATAATGTTGATCAAAGAAAAATGAATGATGAAACTGAGATAGAGGAACCGAGAAGGAGCAAGCGACAAAGGACCTCTAAATCCTTTGGACCTGATTTCTATGCATGTATGATAGAAAATGAACCTCTAACTTACCAACAAGCAATGTCATCTCCTGATGCTCCTTATTGGAAAGAAGCCGTCAATAGTGAAATAGAATCCATTCTACAAAACCATACGTGGGAACTAGCCGATCTCCCAAAAGGATCAAAACCACTAGGATATAAATGGATATTTAAGAAGAAACTAAAGGCTGACGGCTTAACAGGCAAGTATAAAGCAAGATTTGTAATAAAAGGATTCAGACAGAAGGAAGATCTAGATTACTTTGATACATACTCTCCAGTTACCAGAATAACATCAATTAAGATGCTTATTGCACTTGCATCTATATTGAATTTGGAAATACACCAAACGGATGTGAAAACTGTGTTTTTGAACGGTGAACTGGAAGAAGAAATATATATGAAGCAACCAGAAGAGTTTCTAAGCCCAGGAAATGAAAATAAGGTGTGCAAATTAGTAAAATCTCTTAATGGCCTTAAACAAGCACCAAAACAATGGCATGAGAAATTTGATGAAACAATGTTATCAAATGAATTCAAAATAAATGAATCAGATAAATGCGTCTATATAAAATGTATAGATGCTGGATATGTCATTGTGTGTCTCTACGTTGATGATTTACTAATCCTAGGAAATAATAAGGTCGTAATAAAATCTACAAAGGACATGCTATCCTCTAGATTTGATATGAAGGACCTAGGAGTGGCCGATGTAATTTTGGGTGTAAAAATTATAAAGACACCACAAGGATATGCATTATCTCAGTCACATTACAATGCTAAAATTCTTGAAAAATTCAAGCAGTATAATATATCTACTGCAAAGTCAACATTAGATATGAACCAAAATTGGGTAAAGAACACTGGTGATGGTATATATCAGCTTGAATACTCTCATATACTAGGAAGCATTATGTATGTCATGAATTGCACTAGGCCTGATATTGCATACGCTGTAAGCAAGCTAAGCAGATATACTAGCAATCCTGGTAAAAATCATTGGAAAGCAATAATCAGAGTCCTAGGATATCTAAAATGTACACAAAACCAAGGTTTTAAATCTCGGATTTTGGCCAATATCTCGAAAAAATATCTCTGCTATCTCGGGCGATATTTGAAACACTTATAACTAAACTAGCTGCCAAATCTCGGATTTTGGCTAATATCTCGGATTTTTCATCTCGGCAATCTCGGGGAGATTTAAAAGACTGCACAAAACTATGTGTTGCAATATGATAAGTATCCTTCAGTAGTAAAAGGATATAGTGATGCCAATTGGATAACGGGATCAAATGTCACAAAATTCACAAGTGGATATGTGTTTACATTAGGAAATGGAGCAATCTCGTGGAAATCATCCAAATAGACTTTCATAGCAAGGTCAACAATGGAATCTGAGTTCATTGCTCTGGATAAAGCCACGGAAGAAGCAGATTGGCTTAGGGGTTTTTTAGAGGACATTCCAAATTGGCAAAAACTAGTACCTCCAATATGTATAGATTGTGATAGTCAATCTACTATAGGAAGGGCGAATAGTACATTGTATAATGGTAAATCTAGACATATTCGTCGTAGGCATAAAACCATAAGACAACTTCTCTCTAATGGAGTTATCACATAGACTATGTAAGGTCAAAGGATAACATGCAGATCCACTAACTAAAGGCTTGCCTGGAGAGAAAGTTCAAACCTTATCGATGGGAATGGGTTTAAGACCTATGATCTAAAAGTTTTTCTAAACAGAAACCCCACCTAGTAGACTGAAGATCCCAAGATCTAGGTTCAAAGGGACAACTAAGTTTGAAGATAAACTTAATGGCACTGTTAAAATACAAACCATTCCTATGATAAGTCAGTGCACTACCCGCTAGAGAATAGGATAAGCTTAGCTTTTAATGATGTCTATACTATGGTGTTATAAAAGACCCAAGTGGAGTATTGTGGGATACTCTTTATAGAATCACCTAAGTGAGTGTGAAGGCGCCGCTTCAAGAAGAATTGTAAGGTCGAATTCTTCAAACACACATGATACCAAGCAGGTGTTCATGGCAAAAACGAACACAAACAGAGAAACAAGGGGTTAAGAAACAGATAATGTTGTAATTTTTATAGACTTACACAGAAGGCTTACAGTTCAAAGACAATCTAGTCCACTGATTCGCCGGTAGGTTATAACGATAAACACTAGGAAAAGTTCAAGGCCATTGTGCGACTTTTACCGATACGTTAATTGTTTCGCAAAATTTAAGAACAAAATTAAGTAACCTCTCATTCATGTGGGGGATTGTTGGAAATGAATGAGAAGGTTAGGGAAGAAGAGACTACGTGGTAGCGGAAAAATACAAAGAAACAAAGTCCCACATTGTGTGTGTTTTGTGCATACTTCTCCATAAATACCAAATCCCCACATGTTATATCAAACAAATGACATGAGCACATATGCACTTGAATGAACGGGCTATGTAGGCACTGGGCCTTCATAATAAAATATTAAAATGTCAAAGATAGGGCCTTGGGGCTCTTGGGGTCTCCTGATTTCTATGGGCCGCTAACCAGCTAGGCCTCGTTGCACTGGGACGGGTCTGTTTTGAACGGAACGGATGTATCCGTTCGTTTGCACAACAGAGAGGCACGCGTTTCCTTTCGTGCTCAGCCGACGCGCCCCACCCGTACGGATAGTCGCGACTACCCAGAAAGTCACCCCTCCGCTGCTATATATAGGGGATTTGACAGAGCCGCTAATCATTCAGAAAAATAGTTCATTCTGTCTTCTTCTTCTTCACTTGTGATCTGTTCTTGAAAACTCACTTGAGTTCATTGTTGCTCTGCAATTGTAAGCGCTACATTGCAGGGGATCGTTCCGTTTCATCTTGGGAAACAACTGCTCGTATACCTTCAATGCCGAAGAGGGAGGAATATTGTTTCAAGGAAACAGATTTACTCTAGACTCAGACAAAAACAGACAGGTATTCTTCTTCTCCGCTTTTTGCAACGGTTTTGTGTTGTTGCATAATTTTTTATGCTTTTTGTCGTTGCTAATTTTGATTAAACCTCAAATTAGTACTGCGATTTTGACGTGACAGTTGGATAGTGACAATTCCCTGATTCGTTATCGGTTTCATGCTTACATTGTAGCGAACTATATATATATACACACATATATAAAGGTAGATCAGAAGGAGAATAGTGACAGGTTGCCTGCAAAATTTTTTTAAATAAAAATTATTTGTCGCAATTCCATTGCTATCCTACAAGGTTCACCGACGGATAATTATAAATAATAATTTCAAAAAAATACTTTTTCATCGCTAAAATGTTGGTAAATAAATTAAAATTAAATTAATAAATAAAATTATATTTTTATTACATAAATAGTAAAATGACGGAAAACTTTCGCAAAACTCTTGCTATATTCCGCCGTTAAATCTGACACAATTACCGTCATGATTTTTACCGACCACCGTGTTATGTAGTAAATCCGTCGCTAAAGCCAATATAGCGATGGATTAGAAGCGGATTCTGCCGCTGCTATATGTGGTTTTTCTTGTAGTGTTTAGCAGGGCAGGTTCCCCGATTAATCACACCGAGTGGTTGCCCAGTCATCTCGTCCTTGTCATTTGCGGATAACATTGTTATCTTCTCTAATGGGAACCGACGATCCTTCCGTTAGCTTATATATCTCTCCTCCATCTCTACGAGCGGTGCTCAACGCAATTGATTATTACATTAAAGAGCTACTTCGTTTCTGCTAAGTCTATGGATCCTGGGAGGATCACATGGCTCTGATCCGTCCCTAGATTTTGGGCTGCTTCTCTCCCCCTTCGATATCTCAGCATTGTCCTTTATTGTAGTCGCAAACTCAACGTGATTTTTGACACCCTAGCTGATAAATCTAAGGGAAAGATTTCTAGATGGAACATAACTCTCATTTCATAAGATGGGAGGCTAGTTCTCATCAAGTCGGTTTTAGGATTCTTTTGGCTCTCATGTCTTCGCTGCCATGATGCCTACTTTCTCATTCTTTCGTTTCTATCACTCTTTGGCAGCGTCTTTCTTTTAGGTGATGAAAGACGACGCTAAGAAGCACCATTGGGTTTCCTAATAGACTATCTTCCATCTCAGACATGAGGGTGGGCTTGGTCTTCAGAACCCGAAGGATGTCTGCAAGGCTTACACCTGCAAGCTTTGGGTTAGATTTCGATCAAACGACTTCTTATGCGCGTCGTTCCTTCATGTAAAATATCATCGTCTTTAGCCTACAGACTACACCAGGTCTCCGTCTCACGCTAGTGAGACATGGAAACGGATGCAGCCGGTTAACGCTTCCTCCGATGACCACGGTGGATATGTGTGCTTTAAAGGGAGTCCTTTCTCCTTGAGAGCGACTTGGAATTCTACTCGAATCTCGATTCCACGTATTAAGGTCTTCTTGCTCTATTAAGATAAACATATCCTTACCAAGGTTTCCATCAACATGTGAAGATCCTTCACGAGGGGCTTCCACTAGATGTTAACCTTACGAGGATAGGCCTTCCACTGGTTTCACGATGTCGGTGTTATCGTGTTGGTGCCGTGGAGTCGTTTTATTACTAAATTTTGGAAGGGGAGTGTGCCATAGAGGTTTGGTCTTTCTTCCGTTGTTTGGTTGGCTTTTAGGGCAGCGGGTCAACCCTGCTTTCCCTCTTCCTCTTTTGGTGGGACAAGGTAACATGTAAGGATCTTAGATCAATCCTTTATCGGCTAATACCATGTATCATTTTACAGCATCTATGTTGTCCTATAAACAAGGCCGTTTTCGATGGATCCCCGATTAGAGCAGGCTCCATCATCCATAAGGTCTCGGTTGATATCTTTTTTGCTTTTAGTGGTATGCCTTTCTTAGGCGGTCTTGTCCCACCTCTTTGCCTTTGGTTTCTAGCTTCTCTGTTACACATGTGTTGGCTAGCTTTTTGACTAAGCCATCAAGGTTCACACACAAGAAGAAAATATGAAGTCTCATTCCTCTAGTTCACGAGAAGTCAGATCGCAGTCACTCAACCATCCTCAGGTCGGATCGCCCCTTTTTGGATCTCCCTACCGGATCGCTAAACCCCTATGCAGATCGATCCGCCTATACCACCTCGACCCGATCCAAGCCCAGAAGATGCAGCAAAGACCATGACCCATTCTATCACGATCCGAGATGTATGGATCTCGCGACATCTGTCACCAACTGTCATATTGACCGATTCTTGATCAAGCTACGATCCGATCCGATATTCTTGGGATTTGCGCCACGTATGACCGGGATCTGCCTGACAAAATCAGCTATAAATAGCCTAGAGCTGGGCAATTTTCAGGATCTTTTGGCAGTTTTAAGGATTGATTCCACCATTATTGTCATATCACTATTTCATACCAGATTTACTTCGAGATAACTGAGAGAAATCCTAATTGTAAGAGTGAGTTTGAGAGAAATCATTGGTTGTACTAGCATCCAAAGTATAATCAATAGCATATAGAGTGGACGTAGGCTTGTTAACGCCGAACCACTATAAACCGTGTGTGTTTTCTGCTTTTTCCTCATTTTTCAGTTATAATTCCCTACGAATCAGAACAATTTGGGTGTTAGAGCCAAATTTTGATCTAACATTTTTGGTGCTTTCACTGAGAGTTGATTTCTCAGCATATTGGATTGTTGCTCCGTTGTTTGGATATTCAAGTCCGAAGGAAATAGTCCCAAAACTTCACTGTTCAGATTTTTGAACATTCCAGCGGCATCTGATATCATGGCCGGAAAGAAGTCTAAGGAAGTACGAGCTTCGCAGGCGATTGAAGTCACGAATGAAGCAGTTGAAGAAAGTGTACATGAGCAGGTTGAGGAGGGCCTCGCGAATCGCGGTGACATAGGGGCGGACCGATCCGAACGTGGCGTCATGAACCAGTCTGAAGGGGGTGCCACGATCCGAACTAAAGGGGTCGTCACTCAATCCCACAACAATGCTGCGAACCCTCCACCTAATGTTACCACGATCCGATCCCAGGGGGGCGCTACGAGCCACAGACACAGGTCCACAGCGATCCGAAGTGATGATCAGATTACAACTCGACCTGGAAAGGAGGTTATGGCTCACTCTTCCCGTCCCGGTACCTCTGTTCGACCTGGCTCAAGTTCCCTGCGCATAAGAGAAAATGTTGATGACCAATATGACCCCTCTGCTCCGGTCACTGAAGGAGATCTCTCTCGCTTCTCTGAAATGTGGGATAGGCTGTTTAATGAATTAGCTGCTCAAAGGCCGCAAAGCTCTGTGCTGCGACAGAACTTAACTGCTATGGATAGAAGGCTCGATGATCTCCCAAGACAAAGAACACTCCCAGTTCGTCCTCTCACCCCAGAGTACTCTTCTTCGTCAGAGGAATCGCCAAGACCTCCGCGGCGACCGTATGAGAGGGCTGAAAACATAGAGCAGCTCCGATTTGGAACCCTGCCATCACGAGAGGAAGAGACACTTGGAGTAGGACCCTCAAACCGCAACTTGAATAATCGTGCCGCAACTCCTAGAGCTCGAGTTGTGGACAATCCTGTTGAGAATAGACCACCTCAGCCCCTTCGCCGTACAAATACTCATGGTAACAGGGGGCAACGAAGCCCAATCTGAGCTCCAGATTTCGTGGCTGTTCCTAGAAGAGAGATCGGAGAATTCCACCGAGCGAGAAGCGCTGATCACGAGCCTCCGATGACCAGTGCAAATGTTGCAGCTATGGTCCATTAAATCCTGGCGGATAGCCGTGGACAAAGGAATGAAGATTGGGGAATTGACCGCAGTCACACCCCTTTTACTGATGACATTCTAGACATAACATTCCCGAGGCGCTTCAACATGCCTCAGATGAACCGTTACGCGGGTAGATCTGATCCAATCCAACATCTAATGAGATATTCTTGGTCAATGACCGCTGCCGTAGCCTCTGACGCTGTAAAGTGCAAAGCATTCCCTATATTCCTGGAGGATGTAACGTTATTATGGTTTACTCGCTTACCAGCAAGATCAATTTCCAGTTTCAGGGAGTTGAGTGAAAGGTTCGTGGAATAGTTCCGCATTTATGCACAGAGGACAAAGAGTGTGATTGATCTGTTCCTTGTCAAACAACGACCAGGCGAGAGCTTGAGGGTGTATCTGGATCGTTTCAACCTAGCCTCCATTGAAGTCAAGGATCCCCATGAGCCAACTGTTGTGGCATCCCTGATTGATGGGGTAGATAAAGATACCGAATTTGGGAGATACCTGGCTGGCAAGCCACCTCATACTAGAGAATTGTTCTACGAGAAAGTAAACATACGCTTACGTCAGGAGGAGGTATATGCTAACCGGAAGACAAAAATGGCAAATAAGGAGGAAATCCAAAGTAATGTGGCCATCAAGCAAACTAGAGACAACTCGGGGAAGGTTGAAGTCAATGTTGGAAACCGAAACCAGGACGGCGACCACCAGTCTGGAAACAATGGTAATAACAGTAATGGCAATAATTGGAAGAGAAATCGGGGGAACGACTCCCAGAGAAGGACCCATCCCAGATCTTTCGAAAATTATACGCCAATAAATGATACTTTGGAGAATATATTCGTAGACTCGTACAACGTTCTCCAACATAAAAGCCTCCTCCAAGAGATTCGACGGAGAAAGAACGTGAGACGGGGAAGTTTTGTCTCTTCCATCAGACTCACGGCCACTCTACAAATGAATGTCGTCATCTGAGAGACGTAGTTGACAGGCTGCTCCGGGAAGGGAAGTTGGATGAGTACAGGGTGACTCCTAGAGACAGGGGGCAAGCTATTCAGACCCCGAACCAAAATAAGAATCAACCTACTGCCAGGACAGTTGTCCAACAAAAAGGAAAGGATCTTGTTATCAATACCATAATCGGAGGGCTTCACCTAGTTGGGCATAGTTTCAAGGCGATGGATCGGTACGTAAATGCAGCAAAGCAGCATCTTGAGGTAGGAGAGTGTAGCAACCCTGAGGACAATGTCCCGGTAAAACAACAAAAGATGATGTCAGATGATGTCATTTTCCGCAACCGAGAGAGTATTGGAGTCCACGCTCCGACCGAAGATCCATTTGTAATCACAGTTCCTATTGGCTCGGCCACTGTTCATAAAGTTTTAGTGGATAACGGGAGTTCAGTCAACATTCTATTCAAAAAGACGTTCCATCAAATGAAACTTGAATTGAAAGATTTAAAGCCATGTGAAGGATAAATCCGTGGATTTAAGGGAGCTTCAACTGCTCCAATGGGATATGTAGAGCTGCCGGTAACACTTGGGGAAGGAGAACGCCAGAGAGTGAGAATTCTTTCCTTCATGGTTTTGGGTATTGAATCACCTTATAATGCCTTCTTGGGCCGACCGGCCCTAGCAAAGTTTAGAGCTTGTATAGCCCCTTGGTGCTTGTTATTGAAGTTTCCTACGGAAGCTGGTGTTGGCATAGTTAGAGGAGATCAGGTTGCCGCACAAGCATGTTACATTGCAGAGCTAAAGCTACTTCGTAAAGGAAGAGATATAGAAACTAAAGACGCTTCTTCCCCCATAAGGGAGGAGACGTCATAGCAATTAAAGAGAATGACTATGGGTGAGTCGCTCAGAGAACTGCCCGAGGATATAGATCCTTGAGAGGACGAAGAGACTGGGTGCAGAATGGCGGCTCCCAACGAAACGACTGTGGATGTACCGATCGATGATAGTGACCCAGAGAAGGTCCTGAAGATTGGATCCCATTTGGATCTAGTTCGAACTAAAGAACTGATGGATTTCCTGAAAGATAACTTGGATGTATTTGCTTGGACCCACGCGGACATGTGTAGAATATCTCCATCAATCATGAGCCACTCATTGAGCATTAACCCAAAGCATCCCCCTGTAAAACAAAAAAAGGCGAATGCTGGGCCCGGAGAGGTCCGCGGCCTTGAAAGAAGTTGAAAAGTTAAGAAGTAACAGATTCATCAGAGACTCAACCTACCCAGATTGGATTTCAAATCCAGTTTTGGTAAAGAAGGCCAATGGGAAGTGGCGTACGTGTATTGATTTTTCGGATTTGAATAAAGCCTGCCCAAAAGATAGCTTTCCGTTACCCAGAATTGATCAGTTGGTAGATTCAACGACGGGTCATGAGCTTCTCTCTTTCATGGATGCTTATTCAGGATATAACCAGATCCCTATGCATGTTCCATATCAAGAACACACTAGCTTCATTACGGGTCTAGGATTATACTGCTACGTGGTAATGCCTTTTGGTTTGAAGAACGCAGGTGCTACATATCAACGGTTAGTGAACAGAATGTTCTATAACCAGATTGGGAAAACGATGGAGGTATACGTTGACGACATGTTGGTTAAGTCCAGACAATCATCCAATCACACTACAGACTTGGCAGAGATGTTTGGTATCCTTCGAAAGTATGGGATGAAACTCAACCCAATGAAATGCTCATTTGGGGTTGCCTCCGGGAAATTCTTTGGATTCATTGTCAGCTCACGCGGGATTGAAATTAATCCAGACCAGATCGCAGCAATCAGAGGCATTCAGGAGCCTAGACAAATCAAAGATGTGCAAAGCCTTGCAGGGAAAGTAGCAGCATTAAGCGGATTCATCTCTAGAGCGACAGGAAAATGCATTCCATTCTTTGAATTGATAAAGCGAGGAAAACGCAATTTTAAATGGACTCCTGATTGCATAGAAGCATTTCAGAACCTGTTGAATCATCTGGAGAGGCCTCCGATACTGTCTAAGCCAGTGGACCACGAGGATTTATTCGTTTACTTAGCAGTGTCGTCCCACGCAATCAGATTAGCATTAGTAAGAGAAGAAGACAAGGTTCAAATGCCAGTGTATTACGTAAGTAAAAAATTGGCGGCAGCTGAGCGCAATT
Organism: Allium sativum; assembly: GCA_030737875.1. Lineage (NCBI taxonomy): Eukaryota > Viridiplantae > Streptophyta > Magnoliopsida > Asparagales > Amaryllidaceae > Allium > Allium sativum. The sequence continues at coordinate 3,621,885 of CM060926.1, read as the reverse complement.
ATCCGAGGATAGAAAAGCTGGCGTATAGTTTATTGATTGCATCTAGGAAGCTTCGACATTATTTCCAAGCTCATCCTATCATCGTGTACACCGATCATCCGCTCAAGCAAGTTCTACAGAGACCAGAAGCTTCTGGGAGACTGCTCAAATGGATTATTGAATTGAGTCAATTTGATCTAAATTTTCAGCCCCAACGATCGATACGGGGGCAAGTGCTGGCAGATTTCATAGCAGAATTTACTGTCCCGGAGGATGACATAGTAAACGAAGAGGCTGACCCACCAAAACTACTTCTCGATCCTAGTGCATGGAAATTGTATACTGATGGTGCTAGGAATGATAAACGATCCGGTGCCGGAGTGGTGCTTGAAACTCCTGAGTAACGACTGATATCTTATGCTATCCGGTTGGAATTTCACGCCACTAACAACGACTCCGAATATGAAGCCCTGATAGCCGGCTAAGGATCGCAAAGGAATTAGAGATCGTGAAGCTGGACATATTTTGTGATTCCAAGTTGGTTGTAAATTAGGTCACTGGAAAGTTCCGAGCTAAGAGCCCAAGATTGATTTCGTATTTGGAGAAAGTGAAGGAGTTGCAGACTGGCTTTGATCACTACAGTATATCTCATATTCCGCGGTCAGAGAACCAACAGGCGGACAAGTTAGCGAAGATGGCTAGTTCCGACGATCCTGAAGAAGTCGGGCTAGCCCCAGTTGAAGTACTTCAGTTCCCTAGCATAGGTCAGATGGAAATTGATCCGATACTAGAGACTGAGCCAGAAAGGGAGTCATGGATGACCCCTCTAAAGAATTTCTTGATGAATGAAACGCTTCCGACCAAGAAGAGCGAGAGGCGTAAAATAATCCGTAAAGCTTCCCGATACGTTCTGCAAGGCGGAGTCCTGTACAGACAGGGATTTTCGATGCCTCTTCTCTAGTGTATAGCCCATAACGACATCAAGCGTGTACTGCAGGAAGTACACGAGGGTGAATGTGGTGACCATACTAGAGGACAAACATTGGCAAAAAAGGTGTTGTGGTATGGTTACTTCTGGCCTACCATAAAAAAAGATGCGGCAAAATACGCGCGACGTTGTGATGCATGCCAAAGATTTTCAAAAATTCCCAGGACACCTCCTGGCCAGTTAAAGACAATGACAAGTCCATGGCCTTTCGCTATGTGGGGAATTGATATCATCGGAAGCCTCCCTATAGCGAAGGGCGGAGCAAAGTTCGTTATTGTAGTTGTAGACTACTTCACCAAATGGGTCGAGGCTGAGCCGTTAACTACAATCACAACCAAGCGAGTGATTAATTTTGTTGTTAGGAACATTATTTCCCAGTTTGGGATCCCGAAGTTCGTCATAACTGAAAATGGAATCCAGTTTGATAGCAACGAGTTCAGGGACTTCTGCCAGAAGTACCACATCGAGAAACGGTACACCTCTGTGGCACATCCGCAGTCGAACGGACAGGTCGAAGCAGCAAATAAATTGATTAAGTCCATTATCAAAAGAAGATTGAAGCGGGCGAAAGCCATGTGGGTCGATGAATTACCCTTGGCATTATGAGCCTACAGGACAACGTATAAATCGGCGACAGGCCATACTCCCTTCTCTCTTACCTTTTGGAGCAGAGGCAGTCATCCCGGTTGAGCTAAAAGTACCATCTCACTGAGTCACTTACTACGATTCGATGACTAATAACGAGTTGCTCCTTGAATCCTTAGATACAATAGAGGAGAAGAGGGATGAAGCAGACCTGCGTGCCTTGAGACAAAAGCAACAGGTCGCTAGATACTACAACAAAGGAGTTTGAGCCCGAACCTTTGAACCCGGAGACTTAGTTCTGAAGCGTGTCTTTCCACCCCCAATTCATATGTGTGCGAAGTGGGAAGGACCATACTCCGTTCTACGAAGGCTTGATAATGGAACCTCCAAGCTAGCAACCTAAAATGGAGAAGAAATCCCCAGAGTGTGGAATGCCCAACATTTATGGCCCTATCTGATGTAAAGTTGTCAGATTTATCCTTTTGTTTCATAGGACCATGTAAAAGGCATGACCTGCCTAGAGTAGTCCAATGTTTTGAGCAAAGGATTATAAAGTGGACGTAGGTCACGATTCAACCGAACCACTATAAAAATATTGTGTGTCGTTTACCTTTATTGGCACTATTATTTATCCGCTCTTCTATCTTTATAAAGTTAGCTGTAAAACCATATAGCGATCACAGAAACGGGTAATTCTAAGTGCCTTCCATCAGATTGGAGAGTAATCCGCAGCCAGAACGCTGAAGGTGCAATAAAGTGAATCACACCATTGATTGCACTCTAACTCTCCAGAGCCGAGAGAGAACATAAAGGACGCGAAAATAACGTCCACATGGCAAGGTGACGCACCACGATAAGAACCGCCTTGACAGGACTCTAACCTTGGCGACTGCTAGGAGAGTATAAAGGCGTCTATGATTAAGCGCTGAGAAAGAGCTCTTACCCCGCTGAAGGATCGGGGGGCGACTGAACAGATGAGCTCGAATTCTAACCTTGGCGACTGCCAGGAGAGTATAAAGGCGTCTATGATTAAGCGCTGAGAAAGAGCTCTTACCCCGCTGAAGGAACGGGGGGCGACTGAACAGCTGAGCTCGAACTCTAACATTGGAGACCCCCAGGAGAGTATAAAGGCGTCTATGATTAAGCGCTGAGAATGATGCTGGAGACTCAGCACCCCCAGAATTTCTGCTCCGCTGAAGGATCGGTGAGCGGATCATGGTACGAGTTCGAACTTTAACCCACTGATGGATCGGGAAAGTATAGAGGTACCGGAGATTTGGCGCCTCAGGACTATAATCCTACTAAAAATTCCAAGTCCCCCATATTCAGAGATAAGGGGCAACGTCCATAGAAATTTTTAAATTTTTTCTGTCGCTTGAAGGATTTGTAATATAATTTCAACTTGATTATAGTCAAACGACTTGTGACTAAGTGTGAAGAATTTATTGAATGCAGGTACACGATGATGCAAAAGAAATAAACTTTCATTCATAAACTGCAAGCTTACAAGATAAAGAGGAACCTAAACAAAAGTGAGGGCCATTCTCGCAATTACATTTCAAGGCCAGTGGAAAGCCTAAAAACAAAATATGGGCAAACGACTACATCCTACTTATGCTTGGGAGACGCTTGGATTTTTTCTCCTTTTTCTGCTATTCCAGTTCCGCCTTGCCGGCATCCGATTGATCACTCTTCTTTCTTTTTCTTTTGTCAATAAGGGGAGCTGAGGGATCATCAGAAGACTGAGAAGCAAGTTGTTTGGTAATTGATTTGGGTTGGAGTTTTAGTACCAACCCAGTTTTGGGATTAAACTCCGAGATCGGAGGCACATGCAAAGGCTCTTGCTATTCTTTTTTCAAGGCCGGCTGTTTTTCTTGCCTAGCCTTCCTTTCAGCCAAGGTTTCCTCATCATCGCCTTTGATTTCTTTGGTAATGGTGACTTCTTCTTCATCGTCTTCGTGGTGCCCGTCCATGTCTCTCAAAGCCTCGATGGGCTCAGTATCTCGGGAAATATCAGCACTGGGTGCGAGAATGACTTTCTCCGTTGTCGCACCTTCGGACTGCTTGGGAGCGTCAGTACTAGCACCTGGCAGGATGACAATCTTCCCCGCCTCTGTCTTCTTCTCAACGTCCTTATCGACTGGCCCGCCACCTGTAACATGAGAAACAAATGTTATTTCAGGAGAGAATGCGGTTTGCTCAGTTGATTGTTCGACAAGACGGCGACAAGTGTTGATTGCTTTGACAAATTGCGGAGAGAATATAGAGATACCTTCCGCTGATCCTCCACCCAAGCTAGCAGCAGAAGCTCCGACAACTGGAGGAGTCGGACCCAGAGGAATCAATGGATCATCGGGACTGTATTCCTCAATTTTGGAGGCCTTGGGCTCTGCAGCTGAGCTCGAGCCTTCTTCAATTTTATTTTTGCCCTTGGCCAGAGTTTTCTCCTTATCCATCTCTTCTTGGAGTAGACGTCTACCTTTCTCTAAATCCTCGGGTTCGTTTTCCTTAAGAATGGTCCGCATCAACTCATTCTCATCAATCTCATCGACTCCTAATCACCGTTTCTTGCCCTGGACGATTGCATCCCATATGCTGGCTAAAGTGACATGGTAATCCGGGATCCAGGAGATGTTACGGGTCTTGATGACCTGGCCAAGGAAGTCAAACAGCATTTCTTCAAATCCTTCAATATCTTTCTCTCTCTCGAGGAGCTTTTCATTAGAAGCAGTAGCCATTTCAATGGAACTTTCCACATTATTTTCAGCAAGAACCGGGCGCTTCTCTGCTTGCGCGAGTTGATCATTCAGAATCGCCCTCTCTTTTTCGGCTAGAGCTAAACTGTCTTTCAAGCTTGCCTTTTCTTTCTCCCAAGCAGCTTTTTCAGCTTCGAAATGGTCCTGTGCTGTTTTCAGTTCGGTGTTGGCCATCTTGAGATCTTCCACCTCCTTCTTCAATGACACACACTCTTTGTTGTTAGAATCGAGCTCATTATGAAAACGTTGCCTGGCCTTCTCCAGCTCTGTCTTGTAATTTTTAGCATCTCGTTGAGCCAAGGTAAGCAAAGATTGTGCATCTTCCAAGTCATTTTCCATTTTCACCCTGGCCCTGTCATTGTTATCTATCCTTACTTTGGAGCTGTGCGCTTCCAATTTTAGCGTTCGGATAGCGTCTGAAAGGTTGACAGCCTGTTTCTTCATCGCCTCATATTGCTTGGCTACATGGCAAACATGTCCGATGACTTCAGTATCCCAATTCCCAGGGACTGGTTCCAGAGCTGGAACAAACATCATCCTCTCAAAGAAGATATCGTGGAATTGTTCTCGTAATTTCCCCATCTTAGCCTGAGCTTCAGGACCATGGACATAGTCTCGTGCCATGGGGGCACTTAAACTTTGTTGACTGGAGGGGATGATGTCAGTTTTATCCTTCCCAGAATCCTTGTTTGGATCCTTGTTTTTATCTTTAGGCTCGTGGTGTTTTTTGGATGATCTGCTATGAGACGGCGTGCTCTTCGGAGGAGTTAAGTCTTTGGGAAGTTGTTTTCCCCCTGTAGGTGGCACTTGATGACTATGGGGCTTTCCAAAGGTTTGTTTTGATGGAGATCTGGACCGTGAAGAATGAGGCTTGTGAGAATCCCGGGACCGATGGTTGTCTCCCCCTCGGCTACTGCTACGAGCACACTCAGGATCTGAACCAAGACTTGGGGTGCCCGCACGAAGGGAACGATAAGAATAAGATTGTCTGCGAGACATCTTTCCGGTAAAAGAAACAAGTACATATTAAAACCTTGAATACTGTTAGTATAAAAGTGTGGGGTCAGACAGTGCATGTGATTTGTGCATCCCATATAATTCCCCCTAACAGACCAGGGCCTAAAGTTAGGCTCGTCTGGGTAGTCTTTCGTTCTTCAACTGGAACAGTTGTTTCCTCAGAGATAGAAAACATTGGCTCCCCTTCGAAGTCTTCCTGTGTATATACATCGTCGGGTATAGGAATCTTGCTTAATTCTTTAAATAACTGCTCCTTTGTTAAATCATCGGGAGCGGCAGGTTCAACAGGTAGAGAGGCCCTTGAGGGGGAACCCCTCGGAGAGGCTGGGATTTCCTTAGACTCGTCAGCACGGGCCTCATCTCCTCTATATACATTTAAATCTTCGTCGTCCTGGTTATTATCGGCGAAGGACTCTTATGAAGTTTAGTTGTCTCTGCTGCCTGTGACGTTCCTTCTCCCTCGGTAGGGGGCACGTATTTGTAAGGTTTGCCACCCGCGCCAAGTCCAAACCTTATATCCAAAAGGCGGTGCTTGTGAAGATTCTCGTCAGTAATACATTTCTTGATCTTTAGGAAGTTCTATTTGCTTTTCAGAAGAAGGTATAGTCGATTACTGTACACCGAGCCTTCCGTCTTTGGAAAGATGTGATCTGCATAGAGAAAAGAAGCATGTTAGCGCTTTGATTTCTTAAACAGGTTATTCATTCAAAGGTTTAAAATTTACTTGATTTAAGCCATCTTCTTGCACACCCAGCCTGTCTCTTTATATAGAACCAATCGGCCTTGGGATCCCCTATGCTGTTGTAACCGTCAGATAAGACCTTCCTATTTGCTACCGATTCGAAGAAAGAAAAATTTGGGGTTGCCGTAAAGCGGTGCTTGAAAATGTAATAGAATTTCAAATCTTTAAACGTGTGCTCAGTTTGCAGGATTTCCGCATATGCGATGTATAGAGTGTATAGGGATGTGTAGGCATTGGGATGAAGCTGCATCGGAGCAATACCCAATCGTTTTAAGGTTTCAATGACGATTGGAGGAAACGGAGGAATAGCGCCTACCCAGCACATGAGTCGGCTAACTGTCATATACCCCTCCGAAGCCAGATGAGGTCTATCTTCGCTACCAGGTGTTCTCACATCATCGCAGGGGATCCCATGTTTCAAGCAAATTTTCTTAAGCTTTATGTCATCTAGTTTGGAAGCTAAAGAGTTAGTGAATTTCTCTATTTCAAGTGCACCACGAATCTCGTCGGGAGATCGGTCGTCTACTTCAGACTCCTCATCAAGCGAGGTACTCTCAAACGAATGTGATTCCGTTTCTGCCTCATGTTCGGATCCAGAATCCTCACCCTCTGGATTAATTGGAGGAACCTCGGGGTTGTGGTGCTCAGACGTCTCGGGATCCATCTCTGTATTAGATCTTGAAGGGGAACGGTTATCCGACATTACTGTTTAGGCGAGTAAACATAACGAATTAGAATATAACTACCCTTCCCCCCGTGTGTGCAAGTGCAAGTGTGTGCCTGTGTATGCATTAAAGAAAAGCATGGAAGTTAACAAGATCATCGAGATATTATTCATTGCTTGCTGTTAAGTCATGCTGTTGGTCAGTCCAGAAAGTTCGTCTCAAGGGCTCTAACCTAACTGTCCATTGGTATGTTAGAATTAAGTTGCATTGAGTATTTAACAAGTTCATCGTATCACTCGGATCACATAGAAGGGTTCGGGTCGCAATGCATGATCGGATCACGAGACAAGCAGGGACTCGCAGCGAAGTCGCCAGGTCGTGGAAGAGTGTCGGATCGCGAAACTGGAGCGGATCGCAAAGACTACCCACGATCCGTTCCGTCCTCCTACGAATTACAGACTAGCCATGACCCGATCCGTCACTTGACTTAGATACTAGCATTTCCACGACTCGAACCGGTACCTCATCACCACGATCCGATCCATACTTCAATTTCTACTCCTCCGTGTCCACGACCCGATCCGTATCCAAACCATGCTCACAACGCGATCTACTCAGCCCTTTTTCTCCTCCTTTCCTTCTTCTTCCTCTCCTCTTCTTCTTCTCTATCGCTAAGCTCGAGCAACTGACATCCATGGCGCCTCGACACCAGAACTTCGAACGCCGCAAAATTCCTTCACTTTCCCTCTCAAGCCAGCAAAAACACAAGGAAAATGAGAGAGAGATTGCGAAGACATTATTTATATGTAATTACCTTTGTAAATCAAAGAGACGAATGGATGGGGGTAATTTGAAAACAAGGGTTTTACTCAGGAGATTCGATGGCAGCGAAAGAAAGAAGAAAGGGAAAAGGAAAGGAGGGTTCGGCTTATATAGACCGAATGATGTCCGTTGGTCTCCCCTTTTTCGTCTTATTCGAACCGTGGGCTTTGGTGGATCGTGGAGGCAAGCCCATCGGGCCCAGCAAAGAAGAAAGAGGTCGATCCCTAGGTCGACTCGCTACGAAGGATGGCCCACCATACATAAAGCCCACACGAAGGTTGTAACGAAACGAGCATCTCGTATCGCCGGACCGTGACAAAGGACGCTCCCACGAATCGTGGAACACTAGAGCGATCCGAGCCGACTAAGGATGGGTAGAAGTAAATCTCCAGAAATACTTGTTAAAAAAAAGGAGAAGGAAAGTTCAGAAGTATACCTGGTAATTTGATAATGACGTTTCCAAGAATTCCAGAGATGGAAATTATCCGATAAACAGATAAATGATTGAGGATTTATCTGATATTTATACCAATCAAGGAGTGCGACTTTCCGAAGTGATCACACGACATTTTAGACAGACGCAACCATTGATTTGCATCTTCCTATGAAAAGATGTCTCTGTAGTTTCGAAGCATGCTCTATCCTCGATAAAACATACTTCGAGGGGGCAAAATGTTGGCTAGCTTTTTGACCAAGCCATCAAGGTTCACACACAAGAAGAAAATATGAAGTCTCATTCCTCTAGTTCACGAGAAGTCAGATCGTAGTTGCTCAACCATCCTCAGGTCGGATCGCCCTTTTTTGGATCGCCCTACCGGGTCGCTAAACCCCTATGCGGATCAATCCGCCTATACCACCTCGACCCGATCCAAGCCCAGAAGATGCAGCGAAGACCATGACCCATTCTATCACGATCCGAGATGTATGGATCTCGCGACACCTGTCACCAACTGTCATATTGACCAATTCTTGATCAAGCTACGATCCGATCCGATATTCTCGGGATTTGCGCCACGTATGACCATGATCCGCCTGACAAAATCAGCTATAAATAGCCCAGAGCTGGGCAATTTTCAGGATCTTTTGGCAGTTTTAAGGATTGATTCCACCATTACTGTCATACCACTATTTCATACCAGATTTACTTCGAGATAACTGAGAGAAATCGTAATTGTAAGAGTGAGTTTGAGAGAAATCATTGGTTGTACTAGCATCCAAAGTATAATCAATAGCATATAGGGTGGACGTAGGCTCGTTAACGCCGAACCACTATAAACCGTGTGTGTTTTCTGCTTTTTCCTCATTTTTCAGTTATAATTCCCTACGAATCAGAACAATTTGGGTGTTAAAGCCAAATTTTGATCTAACAACAGGGACTGCATCCTCATGTTGTCTTAGGATGAGTTCTATGTTCGTGGTGTGTTGTGCTTTGCTTTTTTTGAATTGTGTCTTGTAATATATACATACATACATACATACATATACATATATATATATGTATGTATGTATGTATGTATATGTGTATGTGCGCACGCGCATGCGTGCGTACGTGCGTGCGTGCGTGCATGGAACATTCGTTGGACCAAGATTTCTGATTAGATATGTTGTTAAATTTCGACTTGGTGGGAAGGCTGGTCTAGCAAACTTGGTATCTTTACACTACAACAAAAAATACTTTTCGCAACAGGCGATATCAGTTGCAGTAGACCTATTGCAACAGGCCTGCGCCTGTTGGTATAGCCGAAGTTGCAAAAAGTCCGCAACATTTTCAGCCTGTTGCAATAAGGTGTTGCGGTATACTTTTTTGCAACAGGCTTTTGCTGTTGCAACATATCATTTTGCAACAGTATATGCCTGTTGCAATAGATCCATAAATTTATAAAAAAAAATATTACAGCTTATAGATATTACATATTAAATGTATTCGTTTTAGTAATAGTGTATATCACAAAATAAAATAAACAAATAAAAATATTATTTTAATAAAGTTTTAATAGTACAAACAGTTACAACAAAAATTCCAACTTTTTTACATATATACCCTTACAACACATCAAATGTTACATCATCGAGTTTGTAAAATCTTTGGTCACAGCAGACATATGACAGGCTCTTCCCAGATATAAAAAAGGAGGCATTTTCTCTGCATATCTAAAACCTCACGCCCTCGATGAAAAAATCTCCTACAAGGAAGTCCAGGTCCCAGATATAGCAAGCGCAAGGCCAATGATAACAAGACCAACATCAAAGGACGCAACAAGCCAACTCAACTCCGACCCTAACACCTTCAAATGAAATAAAACAGGAATGATGAGCCAAAGCAAAATGCATACACTGCTTCCAACAAATGATAAAAAATCTATAAAATTAGGCACTAAAGCCACCACCAAACACACAATCACAATCATACCCCACCTCAACCATGAACTGTACTTTTTATCGGAAAACCAGTGCTCGACTACTTCATTCACAGGATGCATCATTATAGGCATCGTAAAGAAAAGATTGAACTGCCATTTTAACCCCAAAAATATTTCAAAATCTGTTTTTTTTTCTTTTGAAAAACAACAAAGCAAAAAAAATTAGTCACCACATTATTTAGAAATATCAGCACAATCTAATAACCAAGTATTAACCTAAAAAATCAACAAACCAGTGAACAAAGTTTTCATTGCCATTTGCAATTTGTAGAACTGCCATTACCTTTTTAATCAAAATCAGGGAATAATATTCTTCAAAGGCACAGCCGCATAAGTAATGAAGCTACAAGTATTAATCTTAATAACAAACACAATACACAAACAAGATGGTAATTACCTTTGTATCAAATTGTTTCAGGTCAGGATTACAAAATTAGCAAGCAGAGGAGTCGCTTTTTAATCAAAGCCTGCCACCGTAAAGGAAAAATCGAGAACATTATTTCTTATTGCAGGAGGCTGCTGTGCTAACTTCATGGCTGTAACAAGGCGGAGGAGTGTAAATTGCGGAGGAAGGTGAGTCGATGTTAGAGATTGATTGTCGAAGGAGAAAAAGTCGCACAAGGCGGAGGAGTGGATAGGGTTTGTTCGGAAGAAGGAGGTAGATCCAGACGCTGGTTTTGAGATTTGGGTGGAAACAAGTGCGATGGTTTTGAGATTTGTTTAAGGGTGGAGATGACGCTGGTTTTGAGATTTGTTTTAGCCCGAAAAATTGAGATTTTGGAGCCAAAATTTTAGATGACTCCAGAGTTTGCGCCAAAATTTCACACGATGGTTAATGACACGAAGATTTTGAATAGAATTATGAGTTTCCAGATGTGCTTTTTTGAATAGTTTTACCTCTTACAGACCATGGGGAATGACCTTTCGTCGGGTTAAGGCTTATTCAGCTCCCTCTAAAGATCCGATTAAGGACAGTACTTGTACTTTCAATAGGATGATCCTTTATGGAGCTATGTGTTTTGTTTATCTGAAAGCACAGATTTCCATTCAAAAGTGAGGTAATACAGGAGGTCAACTCGGCTAATCCTAGTGTTTATCGCCTCCTCCTTTTCCCATGTTGAACTCATTGTCGTACCTCATGTTTTTATCAAAAGTTAATATGTCCCTTTGTTCTCCTTGAATGTGTTTTTTCCCTTTGGAAGTGTGAATGAACTATCAAATTTCCTCAGTTTTGAAGGTTGCACTACGTGCAAACTAGGTTTCGTCTGGTCTTATCCCTAAGGATTCATTGAAAACTTTGTACTGCCTGCCGCTTGTTTTATTTCTTTATTGAAATTGAATGGATTCTATCAGAACATTTTTATCTAATCCCCAACCAAAGACCAAGTAGAGATTCCTGAGTTTATTTTTCATACTATAGCCTACACGATCTTAGGAAAATACATTATATTGGTATTGCGATATTACGTTTTTTTGGATGATGTAAGTACAATTAGATTCTCATTTTCTTAATTTATATCATCAGTAGTCGCTGCAGCAAACATATGTTTGGATCATGATAAGTACTTTTCCTAAGATTTAACAATGCAAAAACAATCAAGTAAATATCTGTTTAGGACTTGAGACATAGAGAGCAACAACTTACTAATTATTTACTAATTATTATTGATTGATTGTTATTTCATGACAATAACCGAATGTTAATCATACATAATGTTAATCATATATATATATGCATGTGTATATATATATGTGTGTACATATATATATATATATATGTATATATAACTACTATATGCTTATACTTCTTATATTATAACCGAATATTACTTGGGGAAAAATAATTTTTAAAAGTACGCTTTTCGCAAGTGGCTTTACATGTTGCAAAAAAATTACAGTTATCGCAACTGGTGAAAACAGTTGCTAAATACATAATTTTTGCAACTTGTTTGAAAGTGTAGTTGCAAATAATATTCTATTGCAACAGGAATGAAAGAGCTGTTGCTAAAAGTATGTTTTCGCAACAGGCACGAAAGCGTTGTTGCGAAAAATATGTTTTTCGCAACAGGAAGGAAAAGCCTGTTGCTAAATCTTATCTATTGCAACAGTTGTGAAAGGTCTGTTGCTAAATATCATTTACTGCAACTGACATTTGTGGTCTGTTACAAATAGCTAGTTGCAATAGGGCATTTTTCTTGTAGTGTTAGGGTGTTGGTCTCTGGGTTGCGGGCTAGTCTTCGAGTTGTTGTTTTGTGGGTCTTGAGTGCTATTTTCGGGTGTGTTACGATGTGCTTTGCTTCGGGGTTGTTGTTTGCGGTTGTCCAGGTTGTTTTGTAGTTTGCTTTTCTCTTTTGTCGGCTGTGTTGGTCGGGTTATAGTGGGTTTGTATTGTGTTGTGTTACAGGCTCGGTTGCTTTATGCGTTGTTTCTCTGCTTTTGTGTCATTGGAGATAACCCGGTTTTCTTCAGTATTTGTTATGTATATTTCCTTATGTTGTGAAATAAAGAAAGAATTATTCTATAATTGAATTCTAAAGATCTAATTTACTATCTTTTCTTATAAAGGACTTGTGTATTAAGTTTGATTTTAAGAAACTAAATCTAATATTCGTTAAATAAAATCCTACAAATTCCCACAATCCAATTTAGCTTTGTTGGCACTCCTCAGCACCAAATCACCAATGTAGAACAATCTGACAAACATTCACGTTGCATCCACTCATCATTGGTTAGACTCCGTCATTTTCTCCCTCAAATCATGGAACAACTTAGGTCTAGTTCCCTAACCATTCAAATCATAGAGCAGTCGACTGTTAAAGGCATTGTCCCCTGATATATATCTTCTGAGCCGTAACTTTGATTGATCTTTTTGTTTTTTCCATTGCGCAACTTCATCACTTTCTACCCGGAGATATTATTGCTCTGTCGGTGATGTGAACGTGTTGGAAACACAAAAATATATTGATCTTCATAATTTAGATCATTAAATGTATATACAATTAGTAAAGGAACCTTCTTCCCAGGTCTTTTTTAATTGCCATCCGGGCTATCCATGTTCTTGGTTGCCGACTAGTCAAGTTCGTATTAACTAAATACGACCCTTATTATTAGTATAGTCACCACTTGATGGACATTGGCTAATAAGTGACAAGTACCCTTCCTTTTGTATTATAAAATATGAAGCAGGCCGGTCCAAAAACATAAAAAAATTATCGGAGATTCTGGATAAATCAGGATATCAGAGGCTCTAGATTATCAAAACAGGTCCAAGCATATGTAGTATGAGGATAGAGGCTCGCAGCAGTCTTGGTGGCCTTAATTCAAGTCTTTGTTGGCAAGTGCCTGTGTGTCTCTCTGTGAGTAGCGTATAAGACGTGAAATACAAACAAACACGTATGCTAAAATAATGTACACCAGAAAACACAGTAACAGCCAAGTTATGACTAAATATGCGAATGCTGAAAGCATATCCATCAAATACACAGCGCATTTTTCCATTCCTTGACGTTTCTTCATTCTTTCCATCGTTCTTGTATATTGCTTCTTCTTCCAGCTTACGTTCTGTATATCTATACGGTTCAATTATCACCTCTCTTCATCATCCCATACACTCCATATGATATAACAATGTTAAAAGTGTCTTCCTGTTCTTTAGCTGCACTTGCGATATTATCCCTCATCTTCGTAGATTCATGCTCATGCGATGAGTACATTAGACCTCCTCCAAAGAAAAATATCCTCATCTCTGATGTGCATTCACCTTCCCAACCTCAGCAGGTCTTTTTTCTCCATCTTTTTTCATTGCTGTATATGTGAATCTTGAATAAGCTATGTATGTATGTATGTATAGATGAATATGAATTTGTTTTCAGGTTCATATTTCGCTAGTAGGAAAAGATCATATGAGGGTAACATATATAACAGAAGATAAGCATGCAACTTCGCTAGTAGAATACGGTACTTCTTCTGACAAGCTAGAAGCGTCTGCCTCAGGCGAACGGACGTCTTATAAGTATTGGTTCTATACATCAGCATGGATCCATCATGTTACGATCGGACCGTTAAGTTCGAACACCATTTACTACTACCGATGTGGATCACTTGATACCGTTTATAGCTTCAAAACTACTCCTTCCTCTTTGCCTATCCGCTTCGCCATTGCAGGTACAAATCTTATTTTCGTGTGTGTGTGCGCGCACATTAAAACGTGCATATAATCACTTACCAACTGGATACTCGTGTGGGGTTAAACCAGTCCATGATATTTGTAGTCAATTCACAAACACAACCTAAATATTTCAATTCCCTTATAGGAGATCTAGGGCAGACAGAGTGGACAACATCAACGCTGAAACACGTAAACGCGATGGACTATGACGTTCTGCTGCTACCAGGAGACCTATCGTACGCAGACACAAACCAACCGCAATGGGACTCTTTTGGAAAACTGGTGGAACCGTTGGCGAGTGCTAGACCGTGGATGGTCACACAAGGAAACCATGAAATGGAGGGGATTCCCTTGTTCAAATTATTCCAGGACCCTTTCTCTCCATACAACCATAGATGGAGAATGCCTTACGAAGAAAGTGGCTCTACTTCCAATCTTTACTACTCCTTCGGTGTCGCAGAGGGGGCCGTCCATGTCATCATGCTGGGCTCATATGCCGACTTTGGATCGGATTCTGATCAGTACAGGTGTATTTTCACTCTTTAAGTTTAACTTACATACATACACATTTATGTATGTAGTTATGAGTGTATATGTGCATGTGTGGTTAGAAATACTATTTGGTGCTCATATTCAAATACTTTTTCAAACAGATGGTTGGTCGATGATCTGAATAGGATAGACAGGAAGGTGACTTTATGGATTGTGGTGCTGTTGCATGCGCCATGGTATAATACAAACACGGCACATCAAGGAGAAGGTGAGAGCATGAGGAAGGCCATGGAGGATTTACTTTACAATGCTAGAGTTGATATCATCTTCACCGGTCATGTTCATGCTTATCAACGATTTGTAAGTTTTTTACATATAATCTCTTCAGTTTACTGCCATTATCCCCCTTGTCATGGGAATCATTATATATATTTAAATTTACTGTTTCAGACAAGAGTGTACGACAACATGGCCAACAAGTGTGGGCCGGTTCATATAACAATTGGAGATGGAGGAAACAGAGAAGGTCTGGCCACAAAGTAAGCAATATCCATAAATATCTTTTTAAAGTTAAACATGTGGTACTTATGTATAGTTGTATACATATATATGCTAATTTGTTTATGCATGGATAAACAGTTTTGACAAGAACCACAAGTCAGCCTCCTTTTCCCTGTTCCAAGAAGCGAGCTTTGGCCATGGCAGATTGGATGTTATGAACAAAACACATGCTCGGTGGTCTTGGCATCGCAATGATGATGTCTTCTCTACGGTCAAAGACGAAGTTTGGCTTGATAGCTTGATATCCAATGGTGAATGTGGCATTGGGCCATCTTTTGAAAATCCTGTGATCAAGGACGAGCTGTAGTGTCTTCGGTTTTTAACTTCATAAGCTGACTGATACAGTGTTAGAAGATATGATTGTTTGGTTATTTTGATGCGACATTGAAGAAAGGAAATAACTGCCCAAATTAACGTTGTTAATTGGTTATTTTGTGATATATACAAAGGTGATTCTTTAAACTAGCAGCTATTTATTTGATTAAATATGACTATTAAACCGAAATAAATTGAATGCTGTGATTATAACTATATGAAATAATCTGTTAGTACTTGGTCATAATTAACAAAATGAAGGAAGGGAAGGGAAACTGGAAAGAAAAAGGAATAATGTTACTTAAATAAGTTACTTAGAAAAGGGTAGAAATTAAAACAGAGTATCGAAGAACAAGAACCAAACTACAGTGTTGCAAGTCAAATAAGAATTAATAAAGCCTAAATGAAATGGCGTCAAAGTGGGCCGAAAGGAGATTATTGAGTCAAAGTGTTTGGGTTCAAGTAAAATAACTCTAATTGTTTAAGAGTGTGATTGGACAAAAAGAGATCATGTGTGATAATTTTATTGATCACATGAAACAGAATAGAAAATAAGAAGAAGACAGAGAAAAATATTTGATATTACTTTATTGCTTGATTAATTACAATGTTAAACATTGGCTCTCCTTATAGATGAGAAAGGAGCATTCTAGAATAGAATATTGTAGGGCATATTTGGGTCTATACCAAATATAGACCAAATTAATACAACCCTACTATAACTCATAATTAATGCAATCCAAATAAAAGACAACATATTTTATTATTATCTCTAACATCCACCCTCAAACTCACGATGCAGCTGCTATGAGCATCGAGAGTTTGCTAGCTAGAAAACGAAAACGAAAAACTGAATGTGACTTGGTAAAGAAATCTGCAATCTGCAAAGAGGATGGTACAAAAGGTAAGGTGATGGTGCGCTTCTCAAGATGATGCTGAGTAAGGTGACAATCAATCTCAGTATGCTTGGTTCTTTCATGAAATACTGAGTTGCGAGCTATTTGATTGTACTTTTATAATCACAATACATAGGAGTTGGCTGAGAAAGAAATACTCCCATATCCTTAAGTAACCAACATAACCAAACAATTTTTTTTTGTAGTGGATGTCATAACATGATATTCTGCTTCAATTGAAGAATGAGAAACAATTGATTGTTTTTTACTCTTCCAAGATATAAGAGAATCTCCCAAAAAAACACAATAACCCGTAACTGATTTACGATCAGTTGGATTACTACCATAATCAACATCAGAATATGCATGCAACTCCAAGGAGGAAGTAGAAGAAAGTACCAGACTATGGAAAATAGTACCTCTAAGATATCTCAATATGCGAAGAACGGCGGCCCAATGAACTGTAGTGGGACAAGCTACAAACTGACTAACAATATGAACAACATATGAAATATCCGGACGTGTGATAGTAAGATACACCAAGCTTCCAACAATAGTATGATACAAAGTAGGATCTGGTAAAGGACTTCCATCAGAAAGAGAAAACTTCGCGTTAATATCAATGGGGGTATCAGCAGTCTTATTATCTGTAAGTATAGCTCGATCAAGAATATCTGTGATATATTTTGACTGAGAAAGAAGATATCCTTTGGGTGAATGTGCTACCTCAATACCCAAGAAATATCTTAATGGACCCAAATGTTTCATTTCAAATCTTCTAGCTAACTCTGTCTTTAATACATAAATTCCCTGTACATCATCACTAGTAATAATCAATTCGTCAACATATAATGATAATATTATGCATCCAGCATTAGTGCATTTAACAAAGAGAGCAGGATCATGATGACTAGAGATAAAGCCAAGAGAAGATATAACAATTGAAAATTTCTCAAACCATGCTCGCAGAGCTTGTTTTAGACCATACAATGCTTTTTTAGTCTATAAACACATCCAGAATCATATGGAACACCAGGAGGAGGTTCCATATAAACTTCTCCTTGAAGATCTCCATTCAATAAAGCATTCTTAACATCAAATTGAGAGATAGACCATTAACGAACTGAAGCTACAACAATTAAAGTGCGAACAGTTGTCATCTTAGCAACAGGAGCAAATTTTTCCTCATAATCCATGCCATACTTTTGAGAATACCCTTTTGTGACCAATCTAGCTTTGTATCCCTCAATAGATCCATCAGAATTAGTTTTAACCTTGTATACCCAACGACAACCAACAGCCCTCTTACCAAAAGGTAGAGGAACCAAATCCCAAGTATTTGTCCTTTGCAAAGCGGAAAGTTCCTCATCCATCGCCTCTTGCCAATGAGGATCAAGAATTATCTCTTTATATGAAGAAGATTCAGAACAACTATGGATCGAAGACAAAAAGGAGGTAAAAGATGAAGAATAACAAGAATATGCAAAATCTGGTAATTTTGTGGATTTACGATTACGTGTGGAATGACGTAAAGGTGGTGGAGGAGAAGGTGGTGGTGATGGCGTTGGTGGAAGATCTACAGTCGCAAAAGTTGCTTGAGGAGGCATGAGAGAAGAGGGAGCTTCATTGTTATCATTTTCTGAAAGCATGTTATTATCTGCAATACTACTAGCATCAATATCATCTAAAAGGATCGATATGAAGAAGATCAGATCTAGTTATGTCATGAGCCTTAGTTGGAACAGAGAAGAAAGGGATGTGTTCAAGAAACACAACATGGCGAGAGAGATAGAGTTTGTTAGTAATTCGATCAAAACATCTATATCCTTTTTGTCCAGCGCCATATCCTAAAAAGGCAAACATAGTTGAACGAGATGACAATTTATTGCGTTCAGTATGAGGACGAAGAACAAAGCAAGTACATCCAAAAACTTTGAAGAACAAATAATCAAGAGCAAAACCATACAGTTTTTTAAAAGGAGAAATACCCGAAATATGAGAAGATGGAATTGTATTAATTATAGTCACGGCTGTAAGAACAGCCTCCTCCCAAAATTCATTAGGAACAGAAGAGGATAATAACATGGATCCAGCAGTTTCAAGAATGTGTCTACGTTTTCTTTCTGCAACACCATTTTTTTGAGGAGTGTCTGTACATGAAGTTTGGTAAATAGTTCCATTTAAGGTAAGTAATTCTAGAAATTCTTAGATGTGTATTCCCCACCTAAATCACATCGAAAACGTTTAGTGTTGAGTTTTAACAAGAGCTCGAAAAGTAGTATAAATTTCAAAAAATTCTGAACGATGTTTCATTAAATATATCGAACAATAACGTGTATGATCATCAATAAAAGAGACATAATAATGAGACCCTCCTTTTGTGGGAATAGGGGTTGGACCCCATACATCAGAATGAATTAAATCAAAAGGAGCATAAGAAACAGAAGTACTTTTATTAAAAGGTAATGCAGAAAACTTAGCAAGTTTGCAACCACTACAATCAGAAATATCATGAATTTTCAAATTTCCTAATGCCCCTGTAGATGTTAAAAATCTTAAACGAGACGAAGAAACATGACCAAGACGTGAATGCCATAAATAAAAACTAGAAGAAGAAGGACCAAAACGAAAAGAAGACAAATCAACATTAGTAGAAACGGTAGTAGTAGAAGAAGAAGGAACTAAACAAAAAGAAGACAAATCAACATTAGTAGCAACAGTAGTGGAAGAAGAAGAAGATGGACCTAAACAAAAAGAAGATAAATCAACACTAATAGTAGTAGTAGTATCTGATGCTTTCAACTCATTCAAAACATAAAGCCCCCCTTTTCTGTAGCCTATCCCAACCAGCTTCTGTGACTTCCAATTCTGCACAAAACATGAAGATTATGTGAAAGTGCCTATATTACCAGTATCACATAATTGACCAACAGATGAAAGATTTAATGTGAGACTTGGAACATGGTAAACATTTGGAAATGACAATTTAGAATTTATTACAAATCCAACACCATCTGAAGGCTAAGGAGTGCCATCAGCGGTCATAACATTAATAGAAGATAAAGGGGTCAAAGAAACAAAAGATGAAGAATTTGGTGTCATATGATGTGAAGCAACAGAATCTAAGATGTATAAAGTAGATGACATACCTGAAGATTTTTGAGAAAACTGATCAAAAGATTTTTTAGGCAACTGACCTATGGAGGAAGTGACAGACATGGCTTGAGGGTGTAAGGCAAGAAACTTCTGAAATTGCTCAGCCGAATTATTGGGATCTGATGTTGATATCTCCATAACTGGCTCTGATACCATGATAATTTTATTGATCACATGAAACATAACAGAAAATAAGAAAAAGACAGAGAAAAATATTTGATATTACTTTATTACTTGATTAATTACAATGCTAAACATTGGCTCTACTTATAGATGAGAAAGGAGCATTCTAGAATAGAATATTCTAGAGCATATTTGGGTCTATACCAAAAATAGACCAAATTAATACAATCCTAATATAACTCATAATTAATGCAATCCAAATAAAAGGAAACATATTTTAGTATTATCTCTAACAATGTGGACGGTACTTTCCAGGCAGCAAAAGTTCGTAGTAAAATGTGAAGTAATTCAAGTTTGGACAATATTGTTTCAACTGGCATATATTTAACCGGGATGCTGCGGAAGCAACATGAACCGCATGATTTTAAAACATCCCCGTGATATTCGTGGTATAATTACCATTATTCCCCTTGAATTCCCTTTTTCCCCACTGCTCCGCGCATTTTCATCGGCTTTCAGCCCGGTTGATCATGCAATCTACACTTTGGCACAGTAAAGCTGTAATTTGAGATCAACTAAGAGCATATTCCTATTGGTTTTCGCATTCAAAATTATTTTCTCCCATTGCATAAGCAATTTTTTTCCAACACATATGCCTTTTGTTCAACAAACGACCTAACTCAAGCATTTGTTGAGCTTATGATTAAAGTCTGAGGCATGTTCCGCGGACGCTAAAAATAAATACGTAAATATAATCGATTCCTTTATAATATAACATTTTTAATGATTCAAATCGACAATGAAGTACACATGTCTAATCTAGACTATTCAAACCGACGAATCCTTAATGAGATTTAAATATAAGAAATAAAAATATAAGAAAAAAAACAAAATAAAGAATCTCGCAGCAGTAATACAAAATATATTCATTACATAACTAAATGATAAAGTAGTTTAAAATATACATTTCAACACAATATTAGAATTAAACAATCACTAGACATATTAAGTAATGCAGCACAATATTACTAATAAGTACGAGCTGTCAGCCTTAGTCTTCGTAGCAATGTACTCGGTTAAACTCAACTAACTCATGTTGATCCGAGTATAATGAAGAAAAAACAGTACACTCTAGTAAGGACAAAAATTTCTTATGTAATTCAAATCTAATCAAATGAAATATGAGTGTAATAGCGCCACAGGTGTTTATGGGATTTTCCATCTTCTATTTTTTTTTTTTAAATCGATGATACAATATGATATAACAAAAGGAGAATCTAGCCATTCTCCAACGGCTCACAAAAACGGTTTCCACAAAAGCAGAACCCGTGCACACACACGACAACAAAAACTGAACAAAGGAAAACAGCGGGGCACAACCATCCTATCCAGACTAAGGCATAAAGCTCAAAGCAACATCGAAGGCTCCAGGATCCCCTGAGGACTACCAAAACTGATCAAAAAGTGTAGGTCGATGCCGTCTGAAGACATGAAGACCCTGTAAGACCTCCCGTCGAAAGCCTCCTGCTCCATGTAAACTAGGCGGTCGAAAAGGGATACAAAACCCCTCGCCGGCCAAAAGGATAAAAGCATCCAGAAAACCACGCTAGAGAAGATAAGGAGAACATCATCCTGCATCAATCATCGCTGCCCAGTAACCTGTAAACCAAAACCTGTACAACTAGAAACCGTCATCAGTCCTGGGGGGGGGGGGAAGGGGAGGAGGGGTTGAAGGTGAAGGAAAAAGGAAACCGCAGAAGACTCATAATCCGATGAAACAGAAAACAAAGACAAAATAAAAACAACACATCAACCAATACCTGCTTTGAGATTGGCGGACCGCCCTGAAACATCAAAAGCAATCGCCAACCTCATAGAGCGCGAACTGATGACACCCCGGAAAGGCCTACCCCGAAAAGCTAGGTAAATATCATTCCTAACCTTCTGGATAATAGCCTTGGGGTCCATAGCCACTCCGTCGAAAACAGTCTTGTTCCGCGAGCACCAGATGTGCCAGCAGATCAAGCAAGGAATCAGACGACAAAGAATCGCACGAAAACTCTTGGCGGAACTCCCCGACCACCAGAAGCTGAGGAGATCATCAATTGAACTGGCATTTCTTCGGCAACCCATCAGATTCCCGAAATAATTCCAGACAGACCTGGCACAAGCTCCAGATAATAACAAATGATAACAAGATTCGGTGCTACTAGTACTGCAGCACCTGCATCTTGAGACGAACGGAATGCCAATTCTCTGAAGGTTCTCATCTATTGGTAAACCGTTATGCAAGGTTTTCCACATAAACAAAGACACCTTTGGTGGAATGCGGGCATTCCAGATGAACGAAAATAAAGCCCTCGGAGGAGAGGGATTCCTAATAGAGTTCCAAGCAGCCGTTAACGAGAAAGGGTTGCCGTCCCACGAGATACCACCCCCATGAGCATCCGCCAAGGCCTTTACAGATTGCATTCGTTTCCAAGTCTCGCTAGCGTAGGACGGGGTGCCGGAGTAATTCGTACTTGCCAGTCTACGGTACTTGGCGTGGAGAAAAGTTGCCCAGAGGGAGTTGTCCGCTCCAAACCTCGCCCAATAACGTGAGTGCAATAACTTAAGAGATGTTATAGGATTTTCCATCTGCTAAGAATCCGTTAAACTATACATATAGTAGGATACACTAAATGTGATATCTATCAATAAAGTATCGTAACAACCCGACGTTTTGTTAAATTAAATTTTGAATAATTAATTGATTTTAAATATTTGAAGATTATATTTGTAATTTAAATTCCCATTTAAATTAAGTTTTGTTTTTAGAAATTCCATTTCTTTTTATAAATGGCTATTTTGAAATAGAAATCATAATTTTAATTCTTTTTAAAAAAGTGAATGTGTAAATACTTATATTTAGACTATAAGTTTAGTTTAAAATTCGCATTACTATTTTGATGTCATATGTTTGAATATAAAAGTAATTGTAAATATAAAAAGAGTTATTTAATGTTTACTTATAACGTAAGTAAAGTTTTATTTTAATTTATAATCTTATATTTAAAAGCACATAAAGTGATGTGACTTATACACACACACACACACATATACATATACATATATATATATGATTCCATAATATCCCTATAAATATCAATGGCGGCTGCAGCCACCCCCCGTGAAACCCTAACTTAACAAGAAGACGAAGGAGGAGGTGGATGGAAAGACGTTCATCGGAATGGCAAACAGACCTTCGCTAACGTCATACGCCAGACCCCAAGACCAATTGCCACGCCTAAACCTCAAAACCCTAGCAAATGTGCAGACATGTTTGAATCGAAACTGAGAATCTCTTGAGAAATGCAATACTTCGAACCACGACAGATGGGGAACATCAAATACCAATTGAGAGATGATCTAGATTTTGTTGAATCAAATAAACTATGGGAAAACTCACTCTATGTTTACATGGCAGGTAAACGCCCATATTTTGTTTACTTTAATGCCTACATCAAGCGAGTCTGGAATCCCAGAGGGGCACGGGACATTTACCCAAGAGAAAATGGTTTCTTTTTGATAAAGTTCCAACTTAAGGAAGATTTTGAGCGAATCTACAAAGGAGGACCATGGTTTATGGACATTAAACTCATCTTTATGCGTAAATGGGTTGCAGATTTCAATTTTGAAAAGGCAATGCTATCTACTTATTCGATATGGGTAAAATTTCCCAACCTTAACCTAGCTCTATGGAACACACGGTGCATTAGTAAACTTGCAAGCATCATTGAAACTGCTAGACATCGATGAAAACACAAAACATGTTAAAAAGATCAGTTATGAAAGAGTGCTAATAGAAATCACAGCTGATGCAGAACTGCCAAACAACATCAAAGTCGTAGACAAGAAAGGCAACACGTATGAACAAGTAGTAGAGTACGAGTCCATCCCACTTAAGTGCACCAACTGTTTATGCTTTGGGCACATAGATACAAATTGCAACACAACCTTACCAGACAAAACATGGGTTAGAAAGGAAAAGAGTGATGAAGGCAGCACTTCCAAAAATCCAGCTACTTCTACTGTACAACCAAGTGCTGGTAACGCTGCAGCTAACACTACTGAACCAGAGATCAATGCGGTGGACTCTGCAGCATCTGAAGCATCTCATACAAATCCAGATCAAACCCACTCTGTTCAGGGACAGGAGGATGGCCAAGATTCAGGTGATCAACGTGTGGAGCCCAATCCAGAGGTGGAGGAGGAGCCGACAACTCTTGAGGATATTCATAAGCTGGGTATACAAATTGTGGAGTCTGATGAAGAAAGTTCAGAAGAAGTTAGTAATGAAAACTTGACAGCAGAAAATACCAAATATAATGAACAATTCAAAGGAAAAGGTGGTATTTCAGGTGCGTTAAACACATTAGTCAGCACTGTTCCAGTTACACGAATCAAAAAGACCAGTAAATAATGTCTAAATTATGTTGGAGCATTAAAGGTCAAAATAATGACACTCGTCAATTAGATCTCTACAACTTTAGGGACAAGTATAAGCCCTCTATCATAGCTGTGTTAAAAAATAAGTTTACTAATGAAAATTTAGAATATTTCAAGTTTCATATGGGAGATCAATGGGATCATAGTGATAACCTTCATACTACACAAAGAGGTCGCATTGTTGTCTTTTGGGAAGTGACATACTGAAATGTTATATTATCAACGGTGATGAACAACAAGTAACATTACGCGCAGCAAATAATGGTGGACTAGACCTAGTTATTTCATTTATATATGCAAGTAATCTAGCTACTGAAAGACTGAAATTATGGAAAATTATATCTAATAATGCTCGCATTATCCAATCGCCATGGCCGGTGCTGGTGATTTCAATGCTGTGCTGAGCACCGGAGAGAAGAAAGGTGGACTTACGCTAAAGCTTTCCGAGTTTTCTGAATTCAACGATTGCGTGTTATCCAGCGGATTGTCTGAAATTCCCCATTCTAGGCTGCAGTATACATGGAGAAGTGGTGAGGCTAAGAAGATCTCATCAAGACTTGACCGTGCACTAGCTAATGCAAATTTGCTAAACATGATCAACGGCCTCAATGCAACAGTCTTAGCCTCATCAACAAGTGACGACTCCCCTTTGCTTATTCGATTCAGTGATACTGCTTGTAACCCCAAAGGGAAGCCTTTCAAATATGAAAATCATTGGCATCTCATCCATGGGTACCATGACAACCTCAATCTCAAATCCATGCCCATTCCAGATGGCAATTACATGTTTAAACTAGTCATGATTCTCAAAACATGTAAGTCCAGACTCAAACACTGGAACAAAGTCAGGCAAAAAGAGGGAGACAACATTCAAAGTTTACAAGACCAGCTCGACTCCACCCAAATGTTGTTGGATGCAGACCCACTAAATGAAGCATTAAACAGTGATTTTTATGCAATGCAAAGACAACTTAAAGATGCACTGGGTTCAAAAGCTTTGGAAATCAAACAAAAAGCAAAAGAAAAATGGCTTACAAAGGGGGGTGAATGCAATAATTTCTTCTATACTAAAATGTCTCAAAGAAAGCATTTCAATAACTTGTTTAATTGTTTGAATGAATAGGGAGATTCGAGCATTGCAATTAAACAATTTGAAGATTCAACCATCGCGTATTATTCTGAGCTTTTCAACGGCATATACAATGAAGAATTACCTGATATCATATGCCGAAGACAAGTTACTGTCGAAGGGAGGCTGATTTTGGGAGATGACATCAGCAAAAGGGAACTGAAGATGGCCCTCTTCTCCATCCACGATGACTCCAGCCCCGACCCTGACGGCATGAGGGCAGCCTTCTTCAAACTGCACTGGAAAAACCTAAAAAACCATCTATTAGCAGCATTTCAAGAAGCATTAGACACTGGTGAATTTATTCGTGAAATAAATCACACGTTCCTAACTCTTATACCAAAGGTGACAAACCCCATAAGAATCGAAGACTATCGACCAATTGCATGTTTTAATGTAATTTACAAAATACTCAGCAAAATTATATGTAATAGATTGAACAAGGTCCTACCTTTCCTCATATCACAATGTCTGAATGCTCTCATTAAAGGCAGATTCATTTTAGAGAATTCATTAATGGCGCATGAACTAGTTCGAGAGTTCAACAAAAAAGGTGCTGATAAAATATGCATGAAAATTGACCTCCACAAGGCTTATGATAGAGTAAATCGTAAGTACATCACACACATGCTCAGAGCTATGGGTCTACCAGCTAAACTAATCAACCTCATTGGTTTCTGTCTAGACACTCCTACATTCTCTATTTTGATAAATGGCATTCCTAAAGCGTATATTCACAGCTCGAGAGGCATCAAGCAAGGGGATCCTTTTCCCCATACCTGTTTGCAGCGGCGATGAAGTGGTATACTCTGCAAATGGAATTAGCCATAGAACATAGGCTAATTGAGCCCGTTTACATGCATTAGCCCAAAGTCATACAACTGATATATGCAGATGATATGCTAGTGGTGTTCAAAGCGTCAATGACTGCAATTGAACAGCTTAACCAAATATTCGGGAATCTGGAAAATTGGGTGGGCCTTAAAGTCAATGAACTCAAAACGAAATGTTATTTTAACAAATTTTGCAGAGGAAAACAACAATATTTGGAGCAAATAGGGATGCAAGAAGTTACACTTCCAGTCAAATATTTAGGAGTGCCTTTGTCTAACAACACAATTACCAATGTGGAATGTGGGAAACTGGTCGATGACATCAGAAACAAGTTACAAGGATGGTGGTTGAAGCTGCTTACTTTTGCAGGAAGAATGGAACTAGTACACACGGTTATCACATCCAAAGTTAGATTTTGGCTCCAAACTTTTCAAATACCGGACTGTTCATTAGCAAAAATCAATACGGTGTGTGCCAATTTTATTTGGAGAGGGGGATGCATAAAATCAGTTATAAACTATTATGCTGGCCCAAAAGAGAAGGGGATGGGCCTCAAGAATTTATTTGAACTCAAGAAAGTATATGGGCTTAAACAGGCCTGGAATTTAATCTTTTCGAACAATCTATGAGCCCAATGGATGAGGGCCAGATACAACAAGTGCAATTTCTGGACCACAAAAACTGATAATAACGCTTCAACAACTTAGAAAAACTTCCTTAAGAAAAGAGATGAACTTAAAAAGAAAACCCAAAGGGAAATTGCAAATGTCAAAACCACAGATTTATGGCTGAATCCGTGGCTTAATGGAAAAAGCTTGGTGGACAGACATGGATGGGACTGCTACTCGGCATATGGTGCACCCAAAACCCAGGTTGACTCAATCATATCCAATAATCGGTGGGTAGAAGAAAGACATGCAATTTGTTGAAATTTACAGAAAGAACTGAGGGAAAAGCAAATATATCATGACCAAAGTTCAGACACATGGGTAGGGCAGAGGAAGGAGGTTTTCAACTCAAAAATGTTCTAGAAGAAATTAGGGTTAAGCACCCTCAGTAGATTGGCACACAGTGGTCTGGTCAAGGGTATGTCCCCCAAAAATGTCACATGTACTTCACAAAGCATTATTGGAGCGGCGTCTCCCAACTAAGGACAGGCTGTAGAATTGGGGAATAGTCAGTGAAGACAGGTGTCTTTTATGTAATGAGGAGGGAGAATCAAACACACACCTATTTTTTGAATGTAAATACACTAAATGACTATGGGAAATTCAGAAAATCAAGTGTTTTAACACAGACGAAGTAGGAAGCTTGGAAGAGGAGATTCAGTACCTGAACAATTAGAAAAGCGTTCCTAAGCTGGTGATAGAGGTGGGCAAGATTTGCCTCAAGCCACAGTGTGGCAAGCATGGAGAGAACGCAACGCCAGAGCTTTCAAGAAGAAGACTGAAGTATTAGTTAACGCAAGTATAATAAACAGAGAGATTGAGATGTTGTTCAACAGAATTAAGAAGAAGACGATTACCACTGCAGAGGAACAAGGACGATTGTTAATGGCGAAGTGGAACGGGAAGGAACGGATCTCAAAAACTCGAGCAGAGAATCAACGGCCGCCATGAATAAAGTGACCTAATTTACTTTTCGTTTGACAGAGAATGTTTGGATGAAAAGTGGAATTTGGATGTATTGTGGTTATTTGTATTATACCTAGTTGTACGCGGGTTGTAATGTTTTGGGCTGAGAAGGCTTTGGGCTTTAGCAATAAAAATTTACCAAGTTTCAATATATATATATATATATATATAATTTAACTTAAAAGGTTTTAAAATGTAATGTTGGCTATGGTTTCATTTAGAGCATTAGTGGGTTTTAGCTTGGTACCATGAGTTGAACCCTCTCTTTGCCAAGCTTGCTATCACGTTTAATGTCACTGTACCAATTTTTGACACTAGTAAGTGTTTAGTTCTAAAAATCAGCATGGATTCATCATGTTACGATCAGACCGTTAAGTTCAAACGCATTTTACTACTACCAGTGTGGATAACTTGATACCATTTATAGCTTCAAAATTCCTACTTCCTCTTTGCCTATCCGCTTTGCCATTATAGGTATAAATCTTATTTTTGTTTGTGTGTGCACATTTAAAACATGCATATAATCACTACCAACTAGGTACTCATATGGGGGTATAACCAGTCCATATTTGCAGTGAATTAACAAATACAACCTAAATCTTTTGACACCTTTATAGGAGATCTAGGGAAGATAGAGTGGACAACATCAACGCTGAAACACATAAACACGACAGACTATGACGTTCTACTACTACCAGGAGATCTATTGTACGTAGACACAAACCAACTGCTATGGGACTCATTTGGAAAACTTGTGGAACCGTTGGCCAGCGCTAGACCATGGATGGTCACACAAGGAAACCATGAAATGCAGGGTATTGCCTTCTTTAAATGGTTTCAGGACCTTTTCTCCCTGTACAACCATAGACGAAGAATGCCTTACGAAGAAAATGGCTCCATTTGCAATCTTTATTACTCCTTCGATGTCGCAGATGGCGCTGTGAATGTCACCATGTTAGGATCGTATACTGGTTTTGAATTGGATTTGGATCAGTATAGGCGTACTTCCAATCATTAATACAAACATATAATCATATACATTATTATGTATGTATTTATGTGAGTGTGTGTCTGTATACTTATGGATGGTAAGAAATATTATATTTTGCTGATATTTAAGCACATTGTCAAACAAATGGTTGGTCGATGATCGGAATCAGATAGACATGAAGGTGACTTCATGGATTGTGGCGTTGTTGCATTCGCCATTGTAACATTCCAAAATTTTAACAAACAATAATTAATTAATTAATTAATTAAGGAATAAATAGAGAAAATAAATACTAATAAAAAAATAAGAATTAGGCAATGGGAGCTGCGTTATTGGGTCCGTTACGAAATTCTGGTCAGGATAGACAATTGCTTTACTGAATTCGAATTTAAAACGAAGAAGTTATAGTTGTTTGAAGATTAAACTAAAATCAGAAATTAAAATGATTTGAAAATATACGTTGGAACTGGGATGACCTAGTTCCTGTTGGGTCGACCCAGGACACAAGTGGGTCAACCCCTGTGTCAACCCACATAGCTGATGGGTCGACCCAGGTCGTAGACTGACAACGTTGTTTGTTAGGCATGATTTCAACCGATTAGGATATGTTTTAGGGCTTTGATTCCAGATCCTTCTTCTAATCTGATGGCCTAAAATCTAAATCTAAAATCCAACAAACCCAGACACTCTAAATCTATTATAAATAGCCTCCAAAACCTAATCTAATCCTTACTACTCCATTCCTCTGCCTCTCTCAGATAACCCTCTTCTCAAATACAATTTTAATGGAGTATCGAAGCTTGGTTCTACACATATTTCTAGAGGATATTCACAGATAGAGAGGATCTACTAGGGTTTGTTGGATTTGCTCAAATGTTTTGTGAGTATTTTTATGATTACGAGATTTCTTCCAAGTTGAGGTTAAAATTGATACAATAGTTTTTACAGTGGTTTCAGATATGAATCATTCTGTAGTTGTACATAAATCAAGTTTATTTGTGGTTTATCCCTAATTCTTTTCTTTATTATCAATTCTTATAGATCTTATTTATGTTCATGTTCTTCCTTTGTCTATTTAAATAAATCCATTACTGTAGTTTTATTTCAGTTATCAATACCTTTGTTCTTCGTATGAAATTTAATTGCAGTTCTGTAATTAGCCCTATTTTTATTTTAGATCTACTTCTGTCCATCTGATCCTGGGCCATTTACTTTTACCTTCTGATGTTAAGTTTAGACTTTTTTGAGTCTAAACATTTCATTCTTTCTTATTTTGCGCAATTTGGGTTAAAACATGAGATTAGATAGTAATAAGAAATATGAATATACTATGTTGCCTTTACTGCATTGATTGGGCTAGAGGATATGTTGCCCTTATTGCATTGATTGGACGAGAGGATATGTTACCTTTATTGCATTGAATGAGCAAGAGGATATGTTACCCTTATTGCATTGATTGGGCTTGACGATATGTTACCTTTATTGCATTGATTGGTTTTATATTTGGTATTGCATTATATATGGTATTACATTATTGATTATGATAACCCAAATGTATTCTAGAATAGTCTTCTCTAGAATGGATAAGGATGAAGCACGTATAAATAAGGCTAAACATTGGTAATGTTATCAGGCAATCAATCAATAAAGTAGTCTCCATTATTCTCTTCGTATTCTTCTTATCTTTTATTTTTTATTCTATGTTGTATTCTTCTTAATGCTAGCAGAAATGTGTATATGCATGTTAGAATATTCTTTGCAATCATATTACATGGTTAAAATATCCTATATTTTACAACTACCCTCTTAATTTAAGTTGATATTTTATTATTAAAGACATTTACTTTGGTCTTAATATGTGGATTATTACATTGACTAGTGATAGCATTAATAGATCCATCAGGTGGATATCATCAATAAATGATTAATTAATGTATCAAGTTATGTTCGGTAATATTTGTTTCATATTTTATGTGACTATGGCTAGCTCACAAGATAGCTTAATACTTTTTATTAAATGGTCAAATACTTGCTTTACATTTCATGTATAATTAGTAGTTTTTGAAATCATTTGTCCAGTATTCAAAATCCGTGTGACATGCAATAATCAATTAAGAAGAGGACACATGCATTCATTTTATTAGTTTCTTTTAATTACATATATGATAAATTATATGTGCGTGTGTGCTCGCGCGTGCATGTATATTTCGAGAATATGTTTATGTACATGGGTATGATAATTCATGATTATTGGAATGTATTTCATTTTTGAAAATATATTTCATAAATTATTTTATATCTTTTCTAACATCTATAACAATTTATAATTCTTTTTTCGTGACTCTGGTGTCCACTAGATTTTATATATAAGTTACCCATCGAAAGCATATGGCACTATTTATACTAGCTTTTCACATTTCCTCCCTTTCTTTCATCTGATCTGTGGGTGAACAATTTGTATAAAGTGCAAACTTATTAGTTTGATTGTTCATGTCTAGAAATGAGATACATTCAAGATTTTTAGTCAAATGCTTATATATTTGCTACATTTTTGTTTCATTTCTGATATGAAAATTTTAATGTTGTTACTTGTAAACCTAAAGGCTTGTAAACAATCCCTTCATAATATATATTCACAAATTTAAAGCTAAGTATATGTTAATGTTCACAAATTTAAAGGGAATAATAGTGAATCAACGATATGTGTTTTACCTGACTTTGTTTCTCTTATGCTTGACTACTCATAATGCTTTACAAGCTTATCGGCAGTTGATTATCCGCCAGAAAACCACCGCTATAATGCTTTTCAATCTTGATGAAACACATTGTGTCAAAAAGCAAATGGATGTGGATGCCTATGTCATTATATGGGATCTTTCTTACTTTACAAGCTTCACATGGACATCCAAAATGAGTGTACATCAAGGATGTGGAAATA
The DNA here is from genome assembly GCA_030737875.1 of Allium sativum. NCBI lineage: Eukaryota > Viridiplantae > Streptophyta > Magnoliopsida > Asparagales > Amaryllidaceae > Allium > Allium sativum. The sequence continues at coordinate 3,590,186 of CM060926.1, read as the reverse complement.
GGAATCAAGAAAGGGGAGAGAGAGAGACCGTGTGTATATATATATATATATATATATATATATATATATATATATATATATATATATATATATATATATATATATATATGTGTGTGTGTGTGTGTGTGTGTGTGTGTGTGTGTGTGTGTGTATCTGTCTGTGTGTGCGTGTGTGTGTTCTCAGTTCTTGCTTACCCTGATGGTGATATATAAATGTAAAAATGATATTGTCAATTTCCACAAAATGTATCAGTCGTTTTAAAATTTCAAATAACTTATGAGTCCCAGAAACAAATACAAGAAAATGCACTCCACTATAAGAACAAGTGTTTGTTTTGAGTTGATAGTTTGGGTTTCATGTGTATTTAAAAAAATCGACTTCACTTTATCAGCTCAAATAAGAAAATTCTCTCTGTAGCCCCATATTCTAAAGCACTCATCATCAAATGTGTGGGCTGCCTCTTCTTTGATGGTGAATGTGCCAATATGTTTACTTTTTCCATTGTCATTAATCCTGGCAGACCATTTCCCATCTATCGTGGAAGATACACCCATGTACCCAACTAATTCATGAAAACAATAAGAATATGTTAGTAAAAATAAAATTAAAAATGTTTAGAGATTAATTTAAAATGTGTTGCATGTACCTCATAATCTTTTACTATTTTTTTTCAACTTGTTCACAGTGTAATCCTAATATAATTCCCTCTATATCTACGTAAATAGTTTAAAATATGTAGGTTCGGTATGTATTTTCAAGTAAATAAATAATTTGTTCATACCAGCTGATGTTTAGTCTGCATTTTTGTGCGCTTCTTGCACCAACAAATTATCGTAATATGTTATTTCCTACTCTATTATCTTGAAAGGTGCCTTATGACGGGGAGACTCTGACCTCCTATATGAAACAAAAAGAGGAGGCTATGTTACATATGATTTTTAGATTTGTTTGGTTTCATGGATTAATGATTTCTGAAGCAAATTTGAAAGCTTATGGTTCTTCGAGATTTGTGAAAGGATTGGTCTACGCAGGTATTGAAATAATGTCTAAGTTATTTTTGATAATTTTAGTTTTTGCAACTATGTCTGAGTTAACAATGTTCTGCTCAATGTTCTAATATATTTATCTTTATAACCTTTATGATCTGGTTTTGGTACCTTACTAGTTGGGGTAATGTATGTACTATATTTAACTGAGCTGTCTAAGCAATTTGACCAATGTCACTCTATACCTGAAAACAAATTTTATTTTTACTTTTTGTTCTTTCATCGTATCATCCTTTCTTTTACTTAGGGGTTATCCAATCCTTTTTTTTAACATATAACAATTGTTGGGTACTAGCTAGACAAAGTTATTTGTATTTACTGAATGAATCCTACTCATTGAAATATTAAAAAAGGAAATTAAAAGTAAAAATAATAAATACTTTTTTATTTTGTTGACATGCTAAAAATGATTAAAATCTGGAAAAGTCGGATTTTCGTCGATGGTTTCTCGTCCACTGATTCTCACACTATTTTTAGCACATTATATTCACCAATGTATGTAGCATGACACATTATAAGAAAAGGTTGTTTTTGCATTTGCAGAAAACAAATGGTAAAAGTTATTTTATGAGTAATTTCTTGTTGGTCAGTCACTTCTATATATTTTTGCCTTTTCTATTGAGGAACGTTAGGTGATTAGCAAGTGTTCCTATTTCACTTGTTTGCATAAGTTAACAAACATCACATCCGCTGTTAGTTAAAATTGTCATTTGTTAGGCAAATAATCACAAATTACTCATTAATTAATGTTTGGTTTATACATTGTCTCAAGTGATGACTCGGTAGGGATTTTTGGTTGTGATGTTAGTAGTTTATGAAGAACTCTTTAAATGTATCTTTAATTACTATTTGAAGGCAAATCACACCTTAATCTACCTCTTTGAGTTGTTTGTAAATTTGACATCAATTAACCAATGGTTTATCTGAATTTTGGTTTCAGGTATTGGAATTGTTAACGGGTGTCCTAATGACGTATATTACAATTATTAGTTTATCTAATTAGCCACCTTTAAATCCACATATACGCTTGTATGATTTGAAATAGCTTGTTTTTGTATTCTAGCTTAAAGCAATCAATGCTACCATGTGCCCTTAGAACACATGTCAACATTGTCCTTTGAGCTTGTATATTGCATAAAAAAACGTTTTCTATGCAAAATAATGGTAGAGTATTAATCTATTATACATAGAGTTGGTAATACAATATGTATAGGTTAAGGACAACAACCATAGGACATTACATAAAATATAGATATTAACAATTTGATAAGTTATATATATGGTATGAAGATTTGATTCAAGACCTTGATATATATGAAGACTAATGAAAAGATTCCAAAGTTGTAAATTGACTTGACCTCGGGAGTAGAGCCTCTCTAGCATCTCTAATGGCTTCCACTTTGGTTCTTTGAAGATAGAAAATGGTATTCCACTCAAGACCACTATTTTGAAAAACCCGCCTCGATACTCGCCTCAAGGCCCACCATGAGGAAATAAGAGATAGAATGCCTTGAGGTTTATTACAAAATGCTTTTTACCTCTAAATCTTACGTATCAACCACCCGAGGCATACAAAGGACATAAAATGTGTGCCTCGCACGCCTCAAACATCTGAGGCATATGACGCAAAAAACTTTTTTATCTTTAGTTGCAAATATTGAAACCAGTGGTTTAATGACCGAATCCAACCTCGGTTCGATCGCAGTTAACCTTCAACCTTGGAGTGTCACGGCTTTGAAAATGAAATAACTTTACGTGTGCACAAACTCGCGGTTTAACCTCAAAACCCTTTAAAGATCCCTAAATCGACCTCTTTGAACCACATGGTTCTTCTAATTTGATAAAAAACTATCGTTGACCTCTTTGAACCACACGGTTCTTCCAATTTGATAAAAAATAATCGTTTCTCTTTATTTTTTAACATAATAAATTTGACAAATAATTTCATATCAACAGCCATTAAATTTAGGATGACATAATTCATTATTATGTAAATTTTACGAACTATTGTTGAAATAGTTTCCTTTCATTATAAAATCAAATCCTTGACATCTTGTATCATGTCAAAACGTCCCAACCAGTTTGGACAAGGATACTTGTCATAATAGTTAAAATTTATCTATATTTAAGATGATTTTACGTTTAAAATCACAAAATAGAAATAAACTATCACCGCGGCTCTCATAGTCTGACCGGTTGAACTATAAGAACCTTGGACCTTACACTCTCACAATTTGTATTACTGTCCGGTGTTCACAACTATGATTGAAACAGACAAAAGTCATTAAACTTTAATTATTTAATGGAATTAAAAAAATATACAAAACTTAAGAAAATTAATTTTAGCATTTTTTACTTTTCAATTTCAATATCGACATGGTCAAGATTGTTTATGAAATAATGATCATAAGCAATGTAATGAATTTTCTCATTGTCATTTAAAGAATGTTTTTTCAATAAACTTTGTTAAATCTTGAAATAAGTTTTGCAAATTGATTTGAACTGACAGAACATATCAACATTGGAGTTTGATGTTATCTTCAAATAGTTTACGAAATCAAAATTTGAATCATATGAGCTTCGATTTTTTGTTTTTAATCTATGATAAAATTATATACTTGATAAACGACAGGTCTTATATTATTTGTTTTCCATTTTTTGCATTGGTTAACTTAAAGTGTCAGAATTTCTTTATTTGTTTTGTGTTATATTTTTACTCGAAAAGCTTATGCCTGAAAGATTCGAGGCTTACGCCTCGCCTCATAGACCTGTAAACGCCACTTATATGCCTTTCACATTTTAAAAATTTTCTCAAGATTCATCAACATACGTACAGAACACTTAAAGTTAGCTTGCAACCTCCTCCCAATAGTTGATTTGCATATGTGGACATTGTGACAACCCGTATTTTTGAATAACATGTTATAACATAAATGGAGGCAGAATTAAACTGTAAAATCTGAATAAAGGGAAAAGGCTGTGCCATTGCGTTCGTCTCGGAAAAATACGCGAAATAGAGTCCGAGTTTTCGAAAATTGGAGTCCGTATGACCAAGATATGGCCTCGCGAAGTTTCACGAAAAATTCACAAATTAAAGTATACTTAATTAAGTGAAATGGGTTGCGCAGAGAAATATAGATATATTGATATATATATATATAATTGAAAATTAAATAAATAAATATGCAAAATTGTTCAAAACAGCGAATTGGGAGAGGGGAATAACCGAACCGGCCGATTTTTGAGGTCGACCCGAGCTCGCTGGGTCGACTAGGGGTTAATCCAGGGTGTTTGGCTGTCAACCCGTGGGCCGATTCGCTCAAATGCAGATTTTGCATTTGAATGGTTCTCATGGTTCAGCTTTAATCTAAAGGCCCTAGATGGTTCCTACACTTGACTTCTTCCCCAAGACATGCTTTGATGGCTTGGATTGAATCTAGGGTTAATCCTATGGCTGATACTATCCTAATCCTCTATAAAAAACCCCAAACCTAGCCTAAATCACCATTATTCAATCCTACAACTAAACTATGTCAAATTTGTTCCTCTCATGGCCTCCACTCTCATGCTAAAATTTCTAAGTTAATTTCTATGAGAGATTTTGAGTTCATACAAGTGTTTTCAAACTTGTATGAGTGTTCTTAGCTTGCATTCAAGTCAAGTAGCAACATTTCTATTTCAAAGCAAGGGTTTTTATTGAATTGGCTCAAGGGTTTTCATTTGGAGCTTGCATATTTGGGTTTTTGGTGCTTGCATAAGGGCTTCGTCTCAATCTTTATAATAAATATTTATTTGTGTCTTCATAGCATTGTAAGCCCTTTTCTACTTTCTTTCTTTGAACTCTAAAGTTAAATGAATGATGCAAGTTTGGGGTTGATCATTATATGCAGTTGATCATTATATGCAAGTTTGGTTGATCATTATATGCAAGTTTGGTTGGTCATTATATGCAAGTTTGGTTGGTCATTATATGCAAGTTTGGTTGATCATTATATGCAAGTTTGGATGATCATTATGCAAGTTGGTTTAATCATTATGTATGACACATGTTGCTATGTTATGCAAGTTTGGGTTGATCATGTTATCATGTTATGCAAGTTAAACTTGAGGTTTTGAGCATAAAGCTCCAAGCTTTATATTAAAGGTTGCATTTTGGCAACATGAAAGTTATCATATCCCTTATGATAACTTGCATGTGAGGCAAAATGCGAACTTCTAGCAACTTCTACATGTCATTTATCACCATGTATCACTCATATGCTAAGTTTGGTTTTATGCATGCTTTTGAAGCCTAATAATGCAATATGCAAGTATATGAACATATGTACATTTCATATGCCACCATGTTAAACTTGTGGCTTCAACACCTTTATGTCATGGTTATGCCAAGTTCCCTGTTTTATCCTTTATGCGTTGTTGCGATTATGTAAACGATGAGATTACGTTGGGGTTGGGTAACATAATGACATGGACATGATTTTTGTAACATGACGTGATATGTTAACTTGTAATTATGTTTTGGAAACATAATGGACATGACACTTAGAAAATATGAGTGTGGCCAACTCGAGGTTGGGTTGAGTTTGTAGCATAAATCTACCCGGACCCGCCCGGCTTAACTATTGGCTACAAACAATAGGACCCAATGTGGGAAGTTGGTCATGTTGTGCTCGAACCCGAGGTTAGACCTAGTTGTGGTGTAAAGCTACCCGGACCCGCCCGGCTTAACTAGTAACCACAACAAAGTCTAATGTGAGAGGTTAAAACGCATTAAGTTAATTAATGCCTCCTGATTAGGGTTAAGTCATGGTCCACTTAATACTTAACCAATTTATGCTTGATGGATTAATCGAGGTTAAGTCGGGAGCCTTGGGTACCCTTAACCGATTTAATCCACGTGTGGATCGGGTTAACCACATTTAACCCGTTAAGAAACCCTAGTTGCGTGGTCCTTTTCAGCAGTAACCTTCTTGGTAGTATCATAAGACCCTAGGACTAGGCTAGGGTGGGGCACAATTACTGGGCTGATTGTAAGAGACCAAAAGAGACGGCCGAATGATGCCCCGGTTGTTCAGGTGGACTATGGTCGTGCACATCAAGTCCGGAGTTGAACATGGGCTACGGTAGGTTTTGACTGTGCATCATGGAATGGTGTCAGAGGGTTACACCATAGGGCCTGATACACCCTAGGGTGGACCCTACACAGTCAACTACATTACATGATTAAGCCGTATGACACCGACACTTGACGAGTTAGGCTTATAGGGAGCCGATCGACTAGACCGTGTAGTTGGACCTTGATTTAGGTCACCTCATGATAGTGGGCCAAGCTTGGGCCAAGGGATCAATTCTTGTTTTTACTTGACATGTTAGAATGCTAGTACACCCGTGGTGCAAAACTTAACCTTGATTATGCGATGTCACCTTTATCTATCTTGGTAGATAATCATCATGCTAGTATGTTGTTATCCTTATGTTCATCTCAGCTGCTCATGCCAGTTAACTTTACTAGTTCATGGACAGTTAGTAGTAGGGCTTACCAGTCTTTTTGACTGACCTGTTTTCTTTCGCCTCTTTTCTTCCGGTCCCCCCCCCCCCCCTCAGGTTCTCAGGGTGGGAACATTGGAGCTTAGCTTGGATCTTTACAGCTTGCTTACTGGATTTGCTCATGTACGGTTTTGGACATTGAGCTAGCTATGGTTTATCACTTCACTTTGGGGATAGTACTTTATGTATTTCAGTTTTTCAGTTTATGCTAGACTTTGTTTGTTGGAAAACAATGCTCAAGTACTTTGTTGTAATATGACTATGGTTTTGAAATGCTAGTTTAATCTGCTGCTTTATTTACTCTGTTTTACTTATATGTTCTGTCTTGTGATATCTGCATGCATGTTTACGTTGTCTAAACACCCCTCCAAAGCTAGAGTGCTTGCAAGAGTTACCCTGGCGGAGGTGGGGTGTTACATTTGGTATAAGAGCATAAGGTTTACAAGATATGAGAAAAAGTGTTTTTGAAACTTACCTTTTGAAAAACTATTTTCAAAACCAATTAAGTATTTTCCAAGAAAAGTCTAGTTATTTTAAAAAGGCTATTCCCTAAAAGCCATAGCACTATCCTTCGTTTCTTCGTTCTGAATCTATCTTTTTCTTCGTTTTAGTATGGCCGATCGCTTTAACATCCCGGAAGGCGTACAAGTACCCGTCTAGTTCTGGAGATTTATGGAGGCAAGGGCGAATGAAGCCGGCCCCGCGAACATTCCTCCTCCTTCCCCCGTCGCTAACATCTCTTCTCCTCCCGTAACTGAGGTTCCTCCTCCCCTCCTCAGAATCCGCAAGCAGATTTCGCGAAGCTTTGCAAAGACTTTAAGGCGATGGGTTGCAAGAATTTTGTCGGAACGGAGACTTCTGTGGAGGCAAGAAACTGGTTAAAGGAAACTGAAGACCTCTTTGCTATCTTTGATGTGGAAGATCGTAGGAAAGTTCTGTTGGCGGTATGGCTATTGAAAGGGGAAGCTGCTTATTGGTGGGTAGTCACCACCACTACTAGACCAATTGAGACTTGGGATGACTTTAGGAGAAGGTTTGGACTAAAGTTTTTATCATCAGCAGAAGAGAACCTTCAGCTAGAGAGGTCCCTATCTCTAAAGCAAGGGGACATGACCATTAGGGAATACGTGGATAAGTTCAATCAACTTGCTCAGTTCGGTCTAGAATGGGTTAACACCGCTCAGAAGAAGGCCCTACACTTTGCTCTAGGATTGAATGAGCCATTGCGCGGTTTGGCCATATCTCATATACCCCTGGGGGCGACCTTCGAGAGTTTGGTGAATATGACCCTACTTCAAGAGGAAGATAAGAGTGGCAAGAAGGAGGTCAAGGCAAATGAGTCCAAAGGCAAGAAGGAAGATACCGAGAAAAGAGATAAGAACAACAACAAGGCAAGAAAGACAAGAAAGTGCAACTTCTGTAGGATCACTGGGCACATAGCCAAGGATTGCAGGAAGAAGAAGAGGAAGTTAGGCAAGTGTTTTCATTGCGGAGAATCTGGACATCTTAGCAAGGATAGTCCCAAGAAGCATGGACAAGGGCAAGGACAAACTCAGCAAGTAGGACCCTCTGGAGGGCAATTGCAGGCTCTCCTCGCTCTTCCAGCTTTTGATCGAGGTAGAGTTTTTATAGAAATTCATGCTTACATTTCTGATTTTCCTGTTCGCACCTTATTTGATTCTGGCGCATCGCATAGTTTTATCTCTTCTGATATTGTTGAAAGTTTGCACCTAAGTACTAGCTTAGTTGAGGATCCCGTTTGTGTTTCAAATCCAATTGGGGGTTCTGCCCATCTGTCTATGATTTGTGTGGATTTGAAAATTTCTATCTTGGCCGTAGAATTCACGTGTAGTGCTTATGTTCTCGGGGTCACGGGATATGGGTTGGTCTTGGGCATGGATTGGTTGTCCAGTTATGGAGCCATCCTCGATTGTGAGCATAGGGTGGAGAGGCTCATGACTCGCCTCGGTAACACCCTAGAAATTTCTTGTAACCCTAGAGTTCCCATCATGTTATGTTATCTTGAATCTCTCGACTCGTCCATCGATGATCTGCAATCTGTAAGGGTGGTCCGAGACTATCCCGATGTCTTTGAAGAAGTTAAGGGGTTACCCCCTAAACGAGAGATAGATTTCTGCATTTATCTAGTTGATAATGCCAAGCCAGTATCATTGCCCGTTAGGCACATGGCCCCTCGTGAAAGAAGGGAGCTCAGTAAGCAAATCAAGGAGTTGCTTGAGAAGAATTTTATTAGGCGAAGCATTTCTGAATGGGGTGCTCCGGTGGTATTCGCTACTAAGGCGGATGGTTCGCTTCGTCTATGTGTTGATTATCGAGAGTTGAACAAGCAGATAAAGAAGAATAGGCACCCGTTACCGAGAATTGATGATCTCTTTGACCAGCTTGTAGGTGCTTCTGTTTTCTCTCAGCTCGATCTAGCCACCGGATTCCATCAGCTTAGAGTGGCTGAGGATAGCATTGATAAAATTGCGTTTAGGACTCCAGATGGATTCTTTGAATGGCTTGTCATGCCATTCGGTTTGACTAATGCACCCGCCTACTTCGTAGATTTGATGAGTAGGGTGTTCAGGGAGTTCCTTAACAAGGTTGTTGTCTTCGTGGATGATATTCTGATCTTCTCAAAGGATGAGGAAGAGCATGCTAGGCATCTCAAGGAAGTGATGAATACGCTTAGAGTGCATCAGTTGAAAGCCAAGTTCTCCAAATGTCATTTCTGGAGAAGGGAAGTTCGGTTTCTTGGACATATAGTTTCTAAGCAAGGCATAGCGGTGGATCCCGCGAAAGTGGTTGTGGAAGACTCCTAGGAGTGCAACCGAAGTAAGAAGCTTTCTCGGTTTGGCGGGCTACTATAGGAAGTTCATCAGGGACTTCGCTAAGATTTCAGCCCCTCTTACTAAGTTGACGAAGAAGAACTTAGTCTGTGCATGGGACTTGGAGTGTGAGCTTGCTTTTCAAAGGCTCAAGAGAGCCCTTACCTCAGCTCCAGTTTGGCAACGTGGATTGGCACTGTTTTCAAGAGATAGTTTTCTGCATGGGATACCGTATAGTAAGTAAATGAGATCCAAGATTCACTAACGAATCTTGGAAAGCTTGCATGAACCATGAGCACGCAGTTATGTTTAAGCCAAGTATTTTAGGCAAAGAATAAGTGGAAGTGGAACGAGAAGCAACGGTGAAATGAGTTCTAACTCATATTTTGGGAATAAGAATTAAGAACTACGGAATTGCGAAGATAAAAGACGGCCAGGGCACGATGGGATTAAGCACAAGAAAATGCGGCTTAGAAGATTGAAGTCTAGATACGCGCATTTAATCTCTTTCTAAGAGTATATCCTTGATCCCTATTGTTCCGTAGAGCTTACTCGCATGCTACCTTTTAAGTATATCCTCTCAGTCCTATCCTCAATCTTAGTTCTGTTACAAACCCCCTAAGGAGTATGGCTAGCCTATTTGTGATATATGGTTGGGGTGAAGAAGTTCGCCACCAAAATATTTGGGCTTTATGGGATATGGGTAATAATTGATAGATTTACAAAGAGAGCCCATTTTATTCCGGTGAAAAGCAAGAGGAGAGTATCACGGCTAGCATCTGTTTATCTTCAAAAGATAGTGCGGCTGCATGGAGTTCCTTCTAGCATAGTTAGCGATCGTGACCCAATTTTCACTAGCCAGTTCTGGAATAGTTTGCAAGAAGCAATGGGTACGCGATTGAATCTGAGTACAGCCTATCACCCCCGGACGGATGGCCAAACCGAAAGGGTGAATAGAGTGCTAGAAGATCTTTTGAGGTTTTGTGTTCTCGACTTCGGTGGTACTTGGGAAGACCACCTTCCTCTTGTAGAGTTTGCTTATAATAATAACTATCAAGTCAACATAGGGATGGCACCATTTGAAGCTTCGTATGGGAGGCCGTGCAAGCCACCAACATGTTGGTGGGAAGACGACAGATAAGCTTATAATTGAGCCCGACATGATAAGGGACACATCCGAGAGGGTTGAATTGATTCGAAGACGGATAAGAACGGCCCAAGACAGACAGAAATCCTATGCAGACAAGCGAAGGACAGACTTGGAATTTAAAATTGGAGATATGGTCTTTGTGAAGATTTCTCCTTTGCGAAATATGGTTCGCTGACACCAAGGATCGTAGGACCTTCCCTACTATAGAAAGAGTCGGGAAGCTGACTTATAAGGTGGAATTGTCGAGAAGCTGGCCGGAGTGAATGTCTTTCATGTCTCGCATCTCCGGAAGTGTTCGCACAGACCCGCCAAAGTGGTTGAACCAAGTATTCTTGAAGACATGGAGGTAGAGGATGAAGCAACCCTGAGACGAGCTCCGATTTGTATCATGTAAATGAAGACAAAGAAGCTAAGAAGCAAAGAAGTTAAGCTTGTTAAGGCGCAATGGAGTGAAACAGAGGGAGACGCAACTTGGGAAACCAAGGAGAAGAGGCGCGTGCTTTATCCATTTCTCTTGGAGGATACATTTTCATTCTCTTTTCCTAGATTGGTATATCTTCCCTTTGCTATCCATGCTTATCTAGTTTATCTTGTTTCGTAAATCTTGTCATGAGAACCTTAGGTAGAAACCCTTGGTTGAAACATGTATTTGAAACATGTTATGTTTGATGTTTGCAAATGGTTGCAAGTGGATACTCGTGGATGCATAATACATGTTAGGCACTAAGATCGGCTCACACACTTTCATACCGCATATGCATGAGTGTTTATGCTTATTCATGGATGAAAACTTGTTATGCTATCACGTGGATGTTGCATATGGATGAATGTTATGTGCACTCATGTAGAGATTATAAATTATGTTAGGAATTTGCATACATATGGACTCATTTCACTAACATATTTTTGCATTAAGGGGGTTTACTGAATCAGCAACCTCCTGATTTTTGCGTTAGATAAGTACATATACACACACCTTTGCATATGATCATACAGCATTTAGAACCTTTTAAGGACAATGATTGCTCGTGGATGATGTTTTGAGTAGATGGATGATGGATGGTAGGATACGTTCTTCCTAACTTGGAGATTTCGGGGACGAAATCCTTTAAGGAGGGGAGAATGTAACAACCCGTATTTTTGAATAACATGTTATAACATAAATGGAGGCAGAATTAAACTGTAAAATCTGAATCAAGGGAAACGGGCTTTGCCATTGCGTTCGTCTCGGAAAATACGCGAAATAGAGTCCGAGTTTTCGAAAATCGGAGTCCGTATGACCAAGATATGGCCTCGCGAAGTTTCACAAAAAATTCACAAATTAAAGTATACTTAATTAAGTGAAATGGGTTGCGCAGACATATATATATATATATATATATATATATATATATATATAATTGAAAGTTAAATAAATAAATATGCAAAAATGTTCAAAACAGCGAATTGGGAGAGGGGAATAACCGAACCGGCCGATTTTTGAGGTCGACTCGAGCCCGCTGGGTCGACTAGGTGTTAATCCAGGGTGTTTGGCTGTCAACCCGTGGGCCGATTCGCTCAAATGCAGATTTTGCATTTGAATGGTTCTCATGGTTCAACTTTAATCTAAAGGCCCTAGATGGTTCCTACACTTGACTTCTTCCCCAAGACATGCTTTGATGGCTTGGATTGAATCTAGGGTTAATCCTATGGCTAATACTATCCTAATCCTCTATAAAAAGACCCCAAACCTAGCCTAAATCACCATTATTCAATCCTACAACTAAACTATGTCAAATTTGTTCCTCTCATGGCCTCCACTCTCATGCTAAAATTTCTAAGTTAATTTCTATGAGAGATTTTGAGTTCATACAAGTGTTTTCAAACTTGTATGAGTGTTCTTAGCTTGCATTCAAGTCAAGTTGCAACATTTCTATTTCAAAGCAAGGGTTTTTATTGAATTGGCTCAAGGGTTTTCATTTGGAGCTTGCATATTTGGGTTTTTGGTGCTTGCATAAGGGCTTCGTCTCAATCTTTATAATAAATATTTATTTGTGTCTTCATAGCATTGTAAGCCCTTTTCTACTTTCTTTCTTTGAACTCTAAAGTTAAATGAATGATGCAAGTTTGGGGTTGATCATTATATGCAAGTTTGGTTGATCATTATATGCAAGTTTGGTTGGTCATTATATGCAAATTTGGTTGATCATTATATGCAAGTTTGGTTGATCATTATATGCAAGTTTGGATGATCATTATGCAAGTTGGTTTAATCATTATGTATGACACATGTTGCTATGTTATGCAAGTTTGGGTTGATCATGTTATGCAAGTTAAACTTGAGGTTTTGAGCATAAAGCTCCAAGCTTTATATTAAAGGTTGCATTTTGGCAACATGAAAGTTATCATATCCCTTATGATAACTTGCATGTGAGGCAAAATGCGAACTTCTAGCAACTTATTCATGTTATTTATCACCATGTATCACTCATATGCTAAGTTTGGTTTTATGCATGCTTTTGAAGCCTAATAATGCAATATGCAAGTATATGAACATATGTACATTTCATATGCCGCCATGTTAAACTTGTGGCTTCAACACCTTTATGTCATGGTTATGCCAAGTTCCCTGTTTTATCCTTTATGCGTTGTTGCGATTATGTAAACGATTGGATTACGTTGGGGTTGGGTAACATAATGACATGAACATGATTTTTGTAACATGACGTGATATGTTAACTTGTAATTATGTTTTGGAAACATAATGGACATGACACATAGAAAATATGAGTGTGGCCAACTCGAGGTTGGGTTGAGTTTGTAGCATAAATCTACCCGGACCCGCCCGGCTTAACTAGTGGCTACAAACAATAGGACCCAATGTGAGAAGTTGGTCATGTTGTGCTCGAACCCGAGGTTAGACCTAGTTGTGGTGTAAAGCTACCCGGACCCGCCTGGCTTAACTATTAACCACAACAAAGTCTAATGTGAGAGGTTAAAGCGCATTAAGTTAATTAATGCCTCCTGATTAGGGTTAAGTCATGGTCCACTTAATACTTAACCAATTTGGGCTTGATGGATTAATCGAGGTTAAGTCGGGAGCCTTGGGTACCCTTAACCGATTTAATCCACGTGTGGATCGGGTTAACCACATTTAACCCGTTAAGAAACCCTAGTTGCGCGGTCCTTTTCAGCAGTAACCTTCTTGGTAGTATCATAAGACCCTAGGACTAGGCTAGGGTGGGGCACGATTACTGGGCTGATTGTAAGAGACCAAAAGAGACGGCCGAATGATGCCCCGGTTGTTCAGGCGGACCATGGTCGTGCACATCAAGTCCGGAGTTGAACATGGGCTACGGTAGGTTTGGACTGTGCATCATGGAATGGTGTCAGAGGGTTACACCATAGGGCCTGATACACCCTAGGGTGGACCCTGCACAGTCAACTACATTACATGATTAAGCCGTATGACACCGACACTTGACGAGTTAGGCTTATAGGGAGCCGATCGATTAGACCGTGTAGTTGGACCTTGATTTAGGTCACCTCATGATAGTGGGCCAAGCTTGGGCCAAGGGATCAATTCTTGTTTTTACTTGACATGTTAGAATGCTAGTACACCCGTGGTGCAAAACTTAACCTTGATTATGCGATGTCACCTTTATCTATCTTGGTAGATAATCATCATGCTAGTATGTTGTTATCCTTATGTTCATCTCAGCTTCTCATGCCAGTTAACTTTACTAGTTCATGGACAGTTAGTAGTAGGGCTTACCAGTTTTTTTGACTGACCTGTTTTCTTTCGCCTCTTTTCTTCCGTTCCCCCCCCCCTCAGGTTCTCAGGGTGGGAACATTGGAGCTTAGCTTGGATCTTTACAGCTTGCTTACTGGATTTTCTCATGTACGGTTTTGGACATTGAGCTAGCTATGGTTTATCACTTCACTTTGGGGATAGTACTTTATGTATTTCAGTTTTTCAGTTTATGCTAGACTTTGTTTGTTGGAAAATAATGCTCAAGTACTTTGTTGTAATATGACTATGGTTTTGAAATGCTAGTTTAATCCGCTGCTTTATTTACTCTGTTTTACTTATATGTTCTGTCTTGTGATATCTGCATGCATGTTTACCTTGTCTAAACATCCCTCCAAAGCTAGAGTGCTTGCAAGAGTTACCCTGGCGGAGGTGGGGGTGTTACAGACATACTTGGACATCAAGACAAGCTTAGGACATTTTGGCATAGGAAGATGATATTGGCTTCTTGGGTTTGCTAGGGGATTAACAAAAATTCCTCGTTATTCTCTAACATTACTTTGCATACTCAAACAAAAAACTTTGATTGTACTTGTGATTGTAACGTCATGAAGAATAGTTACATCAAAGTGGACGTAGGAATTTGTGCAAGACCACTATAAACTATGCATGTCTCTTTACTTACTTGCACATTTCGTTTGGATTTACTACTTTACCCATCATACTCGGGTGTTCACGTGGTTAACCAATTTCTCACATCAACATATTTGAAATGCATATTTTTTTTATAATTACATCAATTGTAATCTACAATGTACTTTAACTAATGGAAAATTATTTAATCTTAATACCAATAAAATTCAAATTTTAGCTATAATTTTTTTTACAGAATTAAGTATATCTATCTAGCACTCGTATAAAAAGTTACAATAAAGAACTACTCTATTTGTTCCTATATGTAAGATTTTTAGTTTTATGCACAGAAAATAAGGAATTAATTAATGTTTGCCTTATTCTTTTAAATTAACTATTTTTCATGCAAAACTCATTTATTACTTTTGTTTTCATGCAACACTCCACTTCACCTTTAGAGACTGGGAATATGACAAATGTATAAAAAGCATCAGCATTTATTAGTTATCATGGATAAAGAGAGCATCAAACCTTAAACATCTTATATTTTGAAACACACAAAACTTGTTAAAACATCTTGCACAAAACTTGTACACTTAAATCTAAAATTACTAAAAGTATATTAAGATGCAAAATAAATAACAAACTATAAAATATAAAATACTTAACAACTAGTTGTATAATACACTTGTAAATACAGATTAATTTGAAAACAATATAGAAACATATTTGAAAATAAATTGGGAATAGAGGTTCTAAAACTTTTTAAAAGTCATTTTAAAAAATTAAGGAAATTAAAAACCTTTCTTACAAAAATAGAGACCAGAAAAATGCTAGAAGGCTTTAACAAAATATCTAAGACTCTACTAACTTATCTTCATATCTTGAATCTAAAATCTTCATAGTTCATATTCAATAAACTTCAATTTCCAATTCTAGAATCTTTTCATCGGTCTTCATACCAAGCTCTATAGTAACTTATCTTCATATCTTGAATTTGGAATCTTCACCATACTTGTTAAACCTCAATTTCCAACTCTGTAATCTTTTCATCAGTCTTCATATCAAGCTCTTGAATCTAATCTTCATACCGTACGTATATCTTGACAAATCGTTAATATCTATATTTTATGTAATGTCATATGATTGTTTTCATTAACCTATACATATTGTACTACCAACTCTATATATAATAGATTAAAAATCTACGATTATTTTACATAGAAAACATTTTTTTATGCAATATACAAGCTTAAAGGATAATGTTAACATGCGTTCTAAGGCCTCGTAGCATTGATTGCTTTAAGTTAGAAAACAAAAACAAGCTATTTCAAATCGTACAAGCATATATGTGGATTTAAAGGTGGTTAATTAGATAAACTAATAATTGTAATATAAGACCTTCTGACGCCCGTAAACAATTCCAATATCTAAAACCAAAATTCACATAAACCATTGGTTAATTGATGTCAAATTTATATACAACTCAAAGAGGTAGATTAAGGTGTGATTTGCCTTCAAATAGTAATTAAAAAACATTTAAAGCGTTCTTCATAAACTAAAAACATCACAACCAAAAATCCCTTTCGAGTCATCACTTGAGCCAATGGATAAACCAAACATTAATTAATGAGTAATTTATGATTATTTGCCTAACAAATGACAATTTTAACTAGTAGCGGATGTGATGTTTGTTAACTTATACTAACAAGTGGAATAAAAATACTTGCTAATTACCTAGCGTTCCTCACTGGAAAAGACAAAAATGTATAAAAGTGACTGACTGACAAGAAATTACTCATAAAGTAACTTTTTGCATTTGTTTTTTTCACATGCAAAAACAACCTTTTTTTTTACAATGCATTAGGCTATATTTATTGGAGAATATGATGTGCTAAAAATAGTGTTAAAACCAATGGACGAGTAACCGTCAACGAAAATCCGACTTTTCCATATTTTAATCATTTTAGCATGTGAATAAAATACAAAATTATTTATTATTTTATTTTTAATTTCCTTTTCTAATATTTCAGTGAGTAGGATTTATTCAGCAAATACAATTGACCGTGTCTATCTAGTATCCAACAATTGTTATATGTTAAAAAATATAAAAAGGATTGGGTAACCCCTAAGTATAAGCAAGGATGGTATGATGAAAGAACAAAAAAAATTGTTTTTATGTATAAAGGGACCTAGGTCAAATTGCTTAGATAGTCTAGTTAAATATAATACATACATCACCCAAACTAGTAAGGTAACTAAACCGGATCAGAAAAATTATAAAGATAATATATCAGAACATTAAGCAAGACACTGTCAACTCAGACATAGCTGCAAAAACTGAAATTATCAAAAACTAATTTAGGTATTATTTCAATACCTGCATCATCTTATCCTTTCACAAATCTCGAAGAACTATAAGCTTTAAAATTGTCTTTTGAAATCATTAATCCATGAAATCAACCAAAACTAATATAAAAATTAAATGTAACCTAGCCTTCTCATTTTTCTTGCATGTAGGAGGTCGGTCTCAAAACAGTACCCGTCTTAAGGCACCTTTCAAGATAACAGAGCAGGAAATAACAAATTACGCTAATTTGTTGGTGTAAGAAGCACACAAAAATGTAGACAAAACACTAGCAGGTTTGAACAAATTATTTATTTACTTGAAAATACATACCGAAACTACATATTTTAAACAATTTACGTAGAGATAGAGGGCATTATATTGGGATTACATTGTGGACTGCTTGAAAAAATTAGTAAAAGATTACGAGGTACATGCGATTTGTCTAGCGATTTGCCCCTCTTTCTTCCTCCGTAAGTTGTTTTTTACACCTTAACATAGAAAATTATTATCAAATTGCAAATTAACCTTGTTCCTAAGATTTTGTAAATACGAGATTTGAACAACCCAGAATCTGGTAACAAAATGCATAGAGCATTGTTATACTTGAGTACAAATGTTTAGATGCCAGAGCAAAGCAACTCCATAACCAATTTTCAAGTTGTGAATTGTTTTTTTACTGAACATTTCTTACATTGCTGATGTTGCATGTTTCTATTTTTTTTTTCTGTTGGATATTCCAGCCCATATTTGGCATAATTTTATGCAATCATATTTGGCATAATTTTATGCAGGCTTATTTGGCATAATTTCATGCAGGCATATTTGACATAATTTTATGCAAGCATATTTGGCATAATTGTATGCAGGCATATTTGGCATATCTTTTTATGCAGGCCATGCTAAATTTGTGGGAGAGATTTATTAGTTTTGTCTTTTTTCTAGATTTGTTGTGCAAGCATGCCTTTTGTGCAACAATATCTTTTCTTTTAAGGAAAGACATTTGGGAGATTACTCACAATTTTGGTATGCACATTAAAAGAAAAAGGGTTAATATAACCAGATCTGGTCACAGAAGGCAGTAGCAGTTTTTGGTCATTTATCATCTTCTTCAAGGTGTTTTGGTCTTCAAGATTGAGCTTCATTCTTGCTCGATACACCGCTGGCCTGAAGTGCACACATAGGGTGTTCTCTTACACCTTTTTCATCTCTTATTGTTTTTGGATTCCGGTGATTAGAAGAGAATCTTTTGTAAACATTTTGGGGCTGTTTTCCCCTTTTTGGTTTATCAATAAGAGAAGAGGGTAGACTCCTTAAGAGGTCTCGTGGTTTTTACTCTTCACATCGAAGAGGTTTTCCACGTATAAAATTCTTGTGTCTTGCTATTTTACTTTCATCGTATCTTTTTTATTTGAATGGTGTGTTGATTGATTGTCTTGTGTGTGATATTGCGGGTGTAGCTTGAAGTAACCCCTAATCGATCCTATCAAATTGGTATCAGAGCTTGGGTAGGTTATTTATCACACTATGGAGTCGAGCAGTCATAGCTCAATGATTAAGTTGACATCAACCAACTATTCTATTTGGAGACCTATGATGGAAGACTTGTTATATTGCAGGGATTTACATGACCCAATTGAAACCGTCACTAGTTCGAGTGGTATTATCTCTAAACCTTCTAAACCCGATAAAATGGAAGAGAATGAATGGATAAAGTTGAAAAGGAAAACTTTAGGAACCATTAGACAATGGGTTGACATTAGCATTTTTAACCATGTGTCACAAGAGACCGATCCATATGATTTGTGGAAGAAATTAGAAGGTTTGTATGAGAGGAAAACCGCCCATAACAAAGCTTCATTGATTAAAAGGCTTGTTAATCTAAAGTTGAAAGGTGGAAAGTCAGTTTTTGAGCATCTTAGTGATTTCCAAGATATTATTAACAAGTTGACAACTATGAAGATCATTTTTGGTGATGAATTGCAAGCTTTGTTCTTATTGAGTTCTTTGCCAGATAGTTGGGAAACTTTAGTTGTGACCATTAGTAATTCAGCTCCAGATGGTGTGCTATCTTTGGATGTGATCAAAGAAAGCATGTTTAATGAAGAAATTAGAAGAAAAGAGATTGGAGTTGACAATTCACAAGCTCTTGTTGTGGAGAATAGAGGAAGAAGCAAGAGCAAAGGACCCAAAGGCCGTGATAACTCAAGAGGAAGATCCAAGTCTAGTGATGGAAAGAATCACTTCATATGCAACTATTGCAAGAAGCCTGGCCATATTAAAAAGTATTGCTTTCGTTGGAAAAGAGAACATGGGAAGAAGAATGATTTTCAAAAAGAAGGTGATGATAAAAATGTTGCAGCAGTAGCCTCTAAAAGTGATGATGATGTCACTTTAATTTGCGCAACTAGTGAATGTCATCATGTTAGCAGTACAGATTCTGAGTGGCTGGTTGATACAGGTGCTTCATATCATTGTGTTCCTAAGAGAAAGTATTTTTTGAATTATCAAGCAGGTGATTTTGGCAGTGTCAAAATGGGTAACCAGAGTTCAGCAAGCATAGTTGGGATTGGTGATATTCGTGTGAAGACTAATGTTGGATGCATGCTTACATTGAAAGGTGTACGTCATATTCCGGATTTGCGTCTTAATTTGCTTTCAGCTCATATTCTTGATCAAGAAGGCTTTCGTCACACATTTGAGAGTGGCAAGTGGAAATTATCCAAGGGATCCATGACAATTGCAAGAGGCGAGTTGTGTTGTTCTTTGTACAAGACATATTTGACTGTATGTTTTGGTGAGCTCAATGCAGTGGAAGAAAAAGATTCTCCTAATTTGTGGCATCGAAGATTGGGACACATGAGTGAAAAGGGTTTGAAATATTTAGCAGGTAAATCTCTTATTCCTGTCAATACTACAATTTCACTTAACCCTTGTGATCATTGCTTAGCAGGAAAACAACATAGAGCTTCTTTTGCTAGAAAGTCTACAAGAAAGCAGGCTAAGTTGGAGCTTGTACATTCGGATGTATGTGGTCCTATTGAGGTTGAATCCAATGGTGGCAACAAATATTTTGTCACTTTTATTGACGATGCTACTAGAAAGACATGGATTTACATTTTGAAGACCAAAAGCCAAGTGTTTGAAACTTTTCAGAAGTTTCATGTTATGGTGGAAAGGGAGACAGAAAGCAAGTTGAAGTGCCTTCGTACAGACAATGGTGGAGAGTATACCTCACATGAGTTCAAGAATTATTGTGCGTAATATGGTATTCGACATGTGAAGACAGTTCCAGGCACTCCCCAACACAATGGTGTAGCTGAGAGGATGAATAGAACCATTGTGGAGAAGGTGCGATGCATGTTGAAGATGTCCGATCTACCAAAGTCATTTTGGGCTGAAGCAGTGAATACAGCAGTTTATCTGATCAATCGTTCTCCATCTATTCCATTGGGGCTTGACATTCCAGAGAGAGCATGGAAGGGATGTGATCCTGTATATACACATCTTAGAGTATTTGGATGCAAGGCATACATGCATGTGCCAAAAGACCAAAGGTCAAAGCTGGATTCCAAGACTAATCCATGTGTTTTTGTTGGCTATGGTGATGAAGAGTACGGGTTCAGGCTATATGATCCGGAAAAAGGAAAGGTAGTAAGAAGCAGAGATGTAGTGTTCTTTGAGCATGAAAAAGGTGCAGAACTTTTGAGTGCAAGTACCATACTAGCTCAGATTTTTTTATTGATACTACTGATGTTTCTTTGTCCCCTACTCGTGGTTTTGTTGAACAGCCAATACAGGCTGATATTGATGCAACACATGAAGGTGTTGATGATGCACAGCTTGATGGTGCACATTTTGATGATGTTCATGATGAAGCTCAACCAAATGGAGAAGTGGCTTGTGAGCAGGGGGAGCAAATTGCCCCACAAGTGGATGATGCTCAAGTTAGAAGGTCAACCAGAGAACATAAACCATCTACAAGATATCCAAGCACAGATTATATCTTAGTTACAGCTGATGGTGAGCCCGAGAGCTTCCAAGAAGTGTTGTCTAGTCAAGACAAGAATCTTTGGCTTGAGGCTATGAAAGAGGAGATGGATTCTTTGATGAAGAATCAGACTTTTGAGCTAGTGAAACTTCCAAAAGGCAAGAAGCTTTTGAAAAACAAATGGGTTTTCAAGAACAAGAAAGATGGTGAGAAGATAGTAAAGCGCAAAGCTAGATTGGTAGTCAAAGGATGCAATCAGAAAAAAGGCATTGATTTTGATGAGATTTTTTCACCAGTTGTCAAGATGACTTCTATCAGAACCATTTTGGGTTTAGCAGCAAGTTGTGACCTTGAATTGGAACAACTTGATGTAAAAACCGCATTTTTACATGGTGATTTGCAGGAAGAAATCTACATGGAACAACCTGAAGGATTTGAAGAAAAGGGAAAAGAAAAACTTGTTTGCAAGTTGAAGAAGAGTCTTTATGGACTTAAGCAAGCACCAAGACAGTGGTATCACAAATTTGATTCATTTATGACAAGCAATGGTTACAAGAGGACTGTTGCAGATCCTTGTGTGTATTTTAGAAAGTTTCCTGGTGATATCTTCATTATTCTTCTTTTATATGTGGATGACATGTTGGTAGTTGGACAAAACTTAGAATTGATTAGCAACTTGAAGAAAGATTTGTCCAAGTCATTTGACATGAAGGACATGGGTCCTGCAAAGCAAATCTTAGGCATGGAGATTGTTCGTGACAGAAAAGCTAGGAAGTTGTGGCTATCTCAAGAAAAATATATTGAACGTGTGCTTGAAAGGTTCAATATGAAACATGCTAAGCCGGTTAGTACACCACTCGCATCTCATTTTAAGCTAAGTAAGAGGGATTGTCCAACAACGGAGAAGGAAAAAGCAAGTATGTCTTCTATTCCTTATTCATCTACAGTTGGTTCATTGATGTATGCTATGGTGTGCACTAGGCCAGATATTGCACATTCTGTTGGTTTGGTGAGTAGATACTTATCCAATCCTGGTAAAGTTCACTGGGATGCAGTAAAGTGGATTTTCAGATATTTGCGTGGTACTTCTAGATTTTGCTTATGTTTTGGAGGTAGCAAACATGTTCTTGAGGGGTATACAGATGCAGACATGGCTGGTGACATTGATAGTAGAAAATCTACCTCAGGTTATGTGTTCACATTTTCAGGGGGAGCCATTTCTTGGCAATCCAAGTTACAAAAGTGTGTGGCTTTATCTTCAACCGAGGCAGAGTATATAGCAGCTGTGGAAGCAAGTAAAGAGATGCTTTGGTTGAAGAGGTTCCTTCAAGAGTTGGGTTTGCAACAAGAAGAGTATATAGTATTCTGTGACAGTCAGAGTGCTATGGATTTGAGCAAGAATTCCATGTATCATGCACGCACTAAGCATATTGATGTTCGGTATCATTGGTTAAGAAATGTGATTGAAGAAAATATGCTCAAGTTGAAGAAAATTCATACAAACAAGAATGGTGCAGATATGTTGACTAAAGTGGTTCCAGGAAACAAGCTTGATGTTTGTAGCAAGCTTGTGGGAATGAGTTTCAAATGATGATTAAAGCATGCACATCTTCCCCAAGTTGGGCTGGAGGGGGAGATTGTTGGATATTCCAGCCCATATTTGGCATAATTTTATGCAAGCATATTTGGCATAATTTTATGCAGGCTTATTTGGCATAATTTCATGCAGGCATATTTGACATAATTTTATGCAAGCATATTTGGCATAATTGTATGCAGGCATATTTGGCATATCTTTTTATGCAGGCCATGCTAAATTTGTGGGAGAGATTTATTAGTTTTGTCTTTTTTCTAGATTTGTTGTGCAAGCATGCCTTTTGTGCAACAATATCTTTTCTTTTAAGGAAAGACATTTGGGAGATTACTCACAATTTTGGTATGCACATTAAAAGAAAAAGGGTTAATATAACCAGATTTGGTCACAGAAGGCAGTAGCAGTTTTTGGTCATTTATCATCTTCTTCAAGGTGTTTTGGTCTTCAAGATTGAGCTTCATTCTTGCTCGATACACCGCTGGCCTGAAGTGCACACATAGGGTGTTCTCTTACACCTTTTTCATCTCTTATTGTTTTTGGATTCCGGTGATTAGAAGAGAATCTTTTGTAAACATTTTGGGGCTGTTTTCCCCTTTTTGGTTTATCAATAAGAGAAGAGGGTAGACTCCTTAAGAGGTCTCGTGGTTTTTACTCTTCACATCGAAGAGGTTTTCCACGTATAAAATTCTTGTGTCTTGCTATTTTACTTTCATCGTATCTTTTTTATTTGAATGGTGTGTTGA
This sequence comes from Allium sativum, assembly GCA_030737875.1. Taxonomy (NCBI): domain Eukaryota; kingdom Viridiplantae; phylum Streptophyta; class Magnoliopsida; order Asparagales; family Amaryllidaceae; genus Allium; species Allium sativum. Next base: position 3,566,574 of record CM060926.1, on the reverse strand, counting down.
TTGATTGTCTTGTGTGTGATATTGCGGGTGTAGCTTGAAGTAACCCCTAATCGATCCTATCATTTTCATGTACGTGGATGTGAGCCAGTAAAGATTTCTTGATCACTATGCAATATAGTAAAAAAAAAAAAAAGTACATGCTTACACTTTGTTTGATTATTAATTCCTTGAACAATGAAACTTATGTTGCTATAGAGGTTTAGTTATTACGATTGCCATTGTTGACTACCTAACAAACTTACAATATAGCCCAAACCTAACTCGACCAAATGCAGCCACAAATGTCATTCAGTGCATGATTCCTTTACAGTCCCTAAATAAACAATATGGAATATTACAAAAATAGTGAGGATGAAATGAAAACAACTTAATTGAAAGCTAAAGAAGACTGAAGAGTAACAACTTTTACTGGACAACAATGAAAAGTTAAGAAGCAAAATGGTAAATTTGCACCTGCGTTATATATCGTTGTTTGATGAGGATGTGCTTATTGATGCTCATGAAAGTCAATATTGTTTGTTGTGCTTTTTTCTAAGTAGTTCACATGCGGCATAAATATGCATATTTTACCATTTTGTCTAAGTTGTTGACGCGGCAGTGTAAACACTGTTTTCTTCCTACGTTGCTTAAGCTTCTCCAGATAATACAACAGCCAAACATTTTGAGTCCTAGTCCCGTTACCAAAATCATTTAACACTTGCCCTACGTTGCTTAAGCTTCTCCAGATAATACAGTAGCTTTGCAGTGAGAAATCCTAAAGCGCAAAAAGCGCATTTTTTCATTCGAAATGTTTTTTTTTTTTTTTAAACTTAGATTGAATGTTTTTTTGACTACTTATGTGAACCCCTTAGATGAATTTGGCCCCGTCCGATAAGTATTGTATATGATCGTTATATGGATATTCGTTTTTACACAAAACGGAAATCTATATTCATCTGATACAATATTCGTTGGATTTGTCCTAGTATTGGACAAGTTACAAATATAATAACGTAAGCATATTTTATAAATCATTTCAGTTTAAACGGTTAACAAAATTTCGATGGCACTTCCTTTTTGTTCCCTGTGTACACGCATTTGTGTACGATACAGGGACCAAAGGGAAGTGCTGCCGAAATTTTGTTGAACCGTTTAATTTGAAATGATTTATAAAATATGCTAATGTTATTATATTTGTAATGGGAAGTAGGTAGACCGGCCGTCAAAGTAAAAAGAAATAAAAAAAAAATGAAAACATGTAATAGTTTACAAGTATAATAACGTAAGCATACATCTAATTTGCATAAATGGAAGAATTTAAACATTTAAAAGAATAAGAATTTTTAAGTTAAAATAGCATACATCTAATATTGTATTTGTATGTGTACGAATTTGAAATTTTATCCATCTAAATAAAATAATACAATAATTAGGTAAGTATTAAAATAATGAAATTACTATAGTTCTACATAATAATAATATAAGTACTCATCTTATAATATAACATGTCCTAATTATGCAGCATAAGATGGAACAATTGAAAGTTCGTCGTGCTTGGATGTACAAAAATGTTGGACATAGACGAACAATTCCATTTCAATTTTTAAGAGGTTTAAATGAGTTCATGCAAGTGGCATCTTCCAATGGACTCGCCGAAACTGAGCTTGAACTCGCCGAAACTGTACCATATGTATTTTTAAGGCTCATTTTCGGCTGAGCCGAGTTGCCGTGCAACAGCAACTTGAAGTTGCTGTGCAACAGCAGCTCGAGTTGCTGTGAAACGTTGCTGCACGCACAGCAACTATGGTTGCTGCGCGCACAGCAACCATGCACTTGCCACGCGCACAGCATGGTTGCTGCGCGCGCAGCAACCATGGTTGCTGCGCGCGCAGCAACCATTTGTTGCTGCGCGGTTGCTGCGCGCGCAGCAACAAATGGTTGCTGCGCGCGCAGCAACAATATTGCACTGCCATGAGGCAGTGCAAGCACTGCCATGTGGCAGTGCAAATTTGCACTGCCATGAGGCAGTGCAAATGAATTCTCTCTTTACGAATTTATTGTACTAATTGGGTTAAATTTTTTATGAACATTTTACTTGATTTTGTAATTTGAAATGTATTTATTGTATTAATTGGGTTATAATTTTTATGTGTAGATATACAAAGACAACACATACACCGTTAGATTTGGAGGTACAGATCATACAGAAAAGCTTGAGAAGGAAGTAGAAGAGTTAAGAGATAAAAATCAAGAATTGAGTGTCACTGTTAGCAAACTAGAAGAACAAATGAGTTCTGTACAAGAGTTTTTACAAGGGTTACGGCGAGAGCAAGAACAACAAATATGACGTACTTTATGAATTAATCTTGTTTTGATAGTGAGTTTGATGTTCTATTTGTGTAAGGTACATTACACGATGTTTGAATTAGATGAAACGATCATGTTTAAGTTATGTAGCAACTTTATTTTATTGTTTGTTGAACATGATTTGTAGCAAGTTTATGGTAATTCGACCATGAAATTTATTTTACATCAATGTTTTTTTTGATATATATTGTATATGTTCGGTTTTGTTATGATTTGTGGTAGACGAAGATAAATATAAAACTACCATATTGATTTTTGGTGTACGGATGCGTAGGGAAGGGGTAAGGAGGCATATGAAACATCGCGTAGGGGTGATGTAGGGACGGCGTAGAGAATTTGGCGTAGGGATAGCGTATGGAACTTGGTGTAGGTATGGCGTAGGGAACTTGGCGTAGGTATGGCGTATGGAACTTGGTGTAGGTATGGCGTAGGGAACTTGGCGTAGGTATGGCGTAGGGAAGGTGGCGTAGGTATGGCGTAGGGAATTTGGCGTAGGGATGGTGTAGGGAAATATTTGCGACAAGCTGTTTTCCGACTTCCTTTTTGGCGTAGGTATGGCGTAGGTAAATTCGATTCCCTACGCCATACCTACGCCAGATTGGCGTATGTAATTCAGAATTCTTTTGTAGTGGCATAAGAGAAACTAAGTCAGGTAAAACTCATCATGTTCCCCAAACAGTAATTGTTGATTTACTATAGTTCCCTTTAAATTTATGAAGATTAACATATACATAGCTCTAAAGTTGTGGATATATATCATGAAAGGATTGTTTACAAGCATTGCAGGTTTGCAAGTAACAACATTAAAATTGGCATATCAGAAATGTAAAAAAAAATAGCAAATATGTAAGCATTTGACTAGAAAAATCTTGAATGTATCTCATATCTTGTCATAAACAACCAAACTAATAAGTCTACATTTTATACAAATCGTTCACCCATATATCGGACGAAAGAAAGTGAGGAAATGTGAAAACCTAGTATAAATAGTGCGACATGCTTTAAATGAGTAACTTGTATATAAAAATCTAGTAGACATCAGAGTCACGAAAATAGAATTATAAATTGTTATAGATGTTAGAAAAGATATAAAATAATTTATGAAATATATTTTCAAAAATTAAATATATTCCAATAATCATGAATTATCATACTCATGCACATAAACATATTCTCGAAATATAAACACATGCGCGAACACACACATGCACACACATATACACGTATATAATTTATCATATATGTAATTGAATGAAACTAATAAAATGATTGCATTTGGCTCTTTCTGAACTGATTATTGTTAGAAATAAATGAGTTGTAGGGTAATAGTCCCATATCTTGTAAGACTAAGGGTTATAGGTCCTTATATATGAACAAGCAGCCCGTACCACCCACTGTTCCTCCCGTTCAGCCTGGTACTATGGTTCCTCAACATGTACCTTTCTCGCATGGGGAACGGCCAGAGAAATTCACCGGTGTGGATTTCAAGCGATGGCAACAGAAAATGCTCTTTTACTTGACCACACTAGGACTGGCCAAGTACCTTGAAGAGGACCCTCCGAAAGTGGATGAACTCGAGCCTGACGCCACAAAAGTCGAAGCGCTCACTGCCTGGAAGAGTTCAGACTTCATTTGCAAGAATTATATACTAAATGGCCTCGACAACAGCCTGTACAATGTATATTGTACTGTTCAAACTGCAAAGATCCTCTGGCAGGCATTGGAAAAGAAATACAAGACTGAAGACGCCGGCATGAAGAAGTTCATAGTCGGAAGATTTCTGGATTACAAAATGGTCGACTCTAAGACAGTTGTCAGCCAAATTCAGGAACTTCAAGTCATTATCCATGAAATTCATGATGAAAAGATGGCATTGAGTGAATCTTTCCAAGTCGCTGCGGCAATAGAAAAGTTACCTCCATCATGGAAGGAATTCAAAAACTACTTGAAGCATAAGCGCAAGGAGATGTCCATGGAGGATCTGGTTGTTCGTCTCAGAATAGAGGAAGACAACAGAAAGTCTGAAAGGAAGACAACAAGCACCATGGTGGCCAAAGCAAATGTGGTCGAGTCCGAAAAGAATAACAAAAGAAAAAGGGAGCATAATCCAAATGCAAAGAAGGCTAAGAAGTTCAAAGGAAACTGCCATAATTGCGGAAAGAAAGGTCACAAAGCAGTTGAGTGCCGAGGACCGAAGAAAATGAAAGACGAAGCCAATGTTACTGAATGTGATAGGCTCTCAGATGATGTTTCAGAAATGAACTTATCTGCTGTGATCTCCGAATGCAACTTGGTTGGCAACACGAAGGAATGGTTTGTGGATACTGGTGCCACAAAACACATTTGCGCTAACAAGTGGATGTTCTCCAACTACAAGCCTGCGACACAAGAAGAGCAACTCTTTATGGGAAACTCCTCCACGTCAAAGGTTGAAGGCAAGGGAAAAGTGGTTCTCAAAATGACTTCTGGAAAAGAACTTACTTTGAATGACGTGCTCCACGTTCCAGATATTCGGAAGAACTTGGTCTCGGGATCACTACTGAGCAAGAATGGATTCAAATTGGTCTTCGTTTCTGATAGTTTTGTATTATCTAAAAATGGAGTGTATGTAGGGAAAGGGTCTGTGAGTGATGGTCTGTTCAAAATGAATGTAATGACTATTGTACCAAAAGATATGAATAAAGTGGAACCTTCCATTTATATCGCTGAGTCATTTAATATATGGCATAATCGATTAGGACATGTTAATTTTGATACTTTGCAAAAAATGATAAACTTAGAATTTATACCTAAGTTTACCATAGACTCAAATTACAAATGTGAAACATGTGCCGAATCAAAACTAACTAGAACTTCCTTTCATCAAGTTGAAAGGAATACGGAACCTCTAGAGTTAATTCACACAGATGTGTGCGATTTAAAAATGTGTCAAACTAGAGGAGGAAAACGGTATTTCATTACCTTTATTGACGACTGTACGAGATATTGTTATGTATATCTCCTTAGAAGCAAGGACGAAGCATTCGACGTATTTAAACAATACAAAGCAGAAGTTGAAAATCAACTTAATAAAAAGATAAAATCACTAAGAAGTGATAGAGGAGGAGAGTACGAATTTCCTTTTGAGGAGTTCTGCGCTGAACATGGTATTATACATCAGACAACGGCACCATATTCCCCTCAATCTAACGGGATAGCAGAACGTAAAAACCGTACACTAAAAGAAATGATGAATGCTCTACTCATTAGTTCTGGTTTACCAGATAACTTCTGGGGAGAAGCTATACTTTCTGCTAATCACATTCTTAACAAAGTGCCTCAAAAGAGGACTTCTAAATCACCACATGAATTGTGGAAAGGCAGACCACCATCCTACAAATACTTGAGAGTGTGGGGGTGTCTTGCCAAAGTTGAAATACCAAAACCAAAGAAGGTCAAAATTGGACCTAAGACTATAGATTGCATATTTATAGGATATGCTCATAATAGTGCTGCATATCGATTTTTGGTGTACAAATATGAAATCGATGACATTCATGAAAACACAATTATCAAATCTCGAAGTGCTAGATTTTTTGAACACATTTATCCTCTTAAAACATCTGTTGAAACGATAGTTCAAAAGAGATCAAGGGTTACATATACTCCTGAGGATAATGTTAATCAAAATTCGAATGAAAAAATTGTTGATATCGAGGAACCCAGAAGGAGCAAACGTCAAAGGACTTCGAAAACCTTTGGACCCGATTTCTATGCATATATGATAGAAAATGAACCTCTAACTTACCAACAAGCAATGTCATCTCCCGATGCTCCTTATTGGAAAGAAGCCGTCAATAGTGAAATAGAATCCATTTTACAAAACCATACGTGGGAACTAGTGGATCTCCCTAAAGGATCAAAACCACTAGGGTATAAATGGATATTTAAGAAGAAACTCAAGGCTGACGGCTCTATAGATAAGTATAAAGCTCGTATAGTAATCAAAGGATTCAGACAGAAAGAAGATCTGGATTACTTTGATACATACTCTCCAGTTACCAGAATAACATCAATTAGGATGCTTATTGCAATCGCATCTATATTGAATTTGGAAATACACCAAATGGATGTGAAAACTGCGTTTTTGAACGGTGAACTGGAAGAAGAAATATACATGCTGCAACCTGAAGGGTTTGTAAGCCCAGGAAATGAAAACAAAGTATGTAAATTGATTAAATCACTTTATGGTCTTAAACAAGCACCAAAACAATGGCATGAGAAATTTGATGAAACTATGTTATCAAATGGATTCAAAATAAATGAATCAAATAAATGTGTTTATATAAAATACACAGATATTGGATATGTCATTGTATGTCTATGTTGATGACTTATTAATCATAGGCAATAATAAGGCCATAATAACATCAACAAAAGATATGTTATCCTCTAGATTTGACATGAAAGATCTAGGACTAGCTGATGTAATATTGGGTGTCAAAATTGTAAGAACACCCCAGGGAAATGTATTATCCCAATCGCATTACATAGCCAAGATACTTGAAAAATTCAAGCAATACAATATAACTATTGCAAAATCGCCAGTAGATATGAACCAAAATTGGGTTAAAAACACTGGTGACAGTATATATCAGCTTGAATATTCTCGCATATTAGGAAGTATCATGTATGTAATGAATTGCACAAGACCAGATATCGCATATGCTGTAAGTAAACTTAGTAGATTTACCAGCAATCCTGGTAAACATCATTGGAAAGCAATAATAAGAGTTCTTGGATATCTAAAATATACACAGAACTTTGGTTTGCATTATACAAATTATCTTTCAGTGGTGGAAGGTTACAGCGACGCAAATTGGATAACTGGCTCAAATGACACAAAATCAACAAGTGGATATGTGTTTACATTAGGAAATGGAGCAATCTCCTGGAAATCATCCAAACAGACTTGCATAGCAAGGTCGACAATGGAATCGGAGTTCATTGCTCTAGATAAAGCCGCAGAAGAAGCAGATTGGCTTAGGGGTTTTTTGGAAGATATTCCAAATTGGGAAAAACCTGTACCTCCAATATGTATACATTGTGACAGTCAATCTGCTATAGGAAGGGCAAATAGTACATTGTATAATGGTAAGTCATGACATATTCGTCGTAGACATAAAACCATAAGACAACTTCTCTCTAATGGAGTTATCACTATAGACTATGTAAGGTCAAAGGATAACATAGCGGATCCACTTACCAAAGGCTTGCCAAGAGAGAAAGTTCAAACCTTATCAATGGGAATGGGTTTAAGACCTATGAATTAAAAGTTTTCTAAAACAGAAACCCCACCTAGTTGACTTGAGATCCCAAGATCTAGGTTCAAAGGGACAACTAAGTTATAGAAAAACTTAATGGCACTGTTAAAATACAAACCATTCCTATGATAAGTCAGTGCACGACCCGTCGGAGAATAGGATAAGCTTAGCTTTTAATGATGTCTATACTGTGGTGTTATAAAAGACCCAAGTGGAGTATTACAGGATACTCTTTATAGAATCACCTACATGAGTGTGAAGGTGCCGCTTCAAAAAGAATTGTAAGGTCGAATTCTTTAAACACTGATGAGACCAAGCGGGTGTTCATAGCAAAAACGAACACAAACAGAGAACCAAGGAAGTTTAGAAATCATGTTGTGTGTTATCTGCTATCTTGACCTATGCAAAAAGCTTACAGTTCAAGGACATTTACAAGTCTACTGATTCGCTAGTAGGTCAAATAGATAAACACTAGGAAAGTTCAAGGCCATAGTGCTACTTTAACCGATACAACATTATTTCAATAAGTTAAGAACATATTAAAGAATCACTCATTTATGTGGGGGATTGTTAGAAATAAATGAGTTGTAGGGTAATAGTCCCATATCTTGTAAGACTAAGGGTTATAGGTCCTTATATATTAGGGTAGTTACCCTAAATTAATTACAAGAATATGAGAGAGATGAAATAGAGGGATGCAAGACCAAGGGGTGGTGCACCGCACCACCCCGCACCCGCACCCGTACCCGAACCCGAGCCCGAGCCCGTGCCCGCGCCCGCTCCCGTACGCGTGTGCGAATGGGCGTTTGAGGCGTCTTGTAGGCACTTAGCACTTTGCAATGTGCACTGTGCACTGTGCATTAGCGGGCCGGAATTTTGCTGCACTGTGCATTAGCGGGCCGAAACTACTGGGCTTAACGGTCATGGGTTTTTTGCGAAGCGGATACGAATTCAAATGGTTGCAACGTTTGAAAACGGGTCGCTACCTTTCCAAACGATGCGTCCATTGATTCAAATCATCACCCGTTTAAGATATATATAAAGATGGAGTCAGAACAGTTTCCTTTACCGAAAAATCTCTGACCATCTTCTCCCTCCCGTACTGTTCTTAATTCTTCTCTTGAGTTCGTCGCCGTTCGCATCGCCAGCGCAGCCTTGCGAACCAGATTCCGTTTCACCTTGGGAAACATTTGCTCATTTCAACCCAACCGCACCGTAGGGGGAGCAAATCTGTTTTAAGGGAACAGCAAAGTGCTGGACTCGGATTTGACAATCAAACCTGCAATCGGAATACAAACCGGTAAACTTTCCTAACCCTATTCTAATTTTCTGTAAACCCAATTTTCGAATTAGGGTTTCATGTATAACAATTATTGCATGTCATAGGGATTTTGAATACTGTACCACAGATTTAAAAAACTACTAACTATAAACAAAAAGTAAAGCAAATATTTTACCATTTAATAAAAAGTATTAAGTTATCTTGTGACCTATTCATAGTCACATAAAATATGAAACAAATAAATATTACCGAACACAACCAATTAATCAATTATTGAGGAGATCCTCCCGATGGATCTATTAATGCTACCACTAGTCATTGTAATAATCCACATTTTAAGATCAAAGTAGATGTCTTTAATAATAAAATAACAACTTAAATTAAGAGGGTAGTTGTAAAATATAGGAAATTTAATAACTATTTTAACCATGTAATAAATTTGCAAAGAATATACTAACATGCATATACACCATTTCTGCTTATATTAAGAGCGTAAAAATGCAAGAATTATTAACTTAAAATGTAGAGGAAATTTTGTGGATGTTTATTCTTGAACTGTAAGCAAAACTGACTCGAAATTGGCCCAAGTTCAATTTGAGACGTTAGGGTACAAAAGTCTATTCATGGGCAAAGGTTAATGGTTGCTAAGTCGCATAACAGTTGCTGCAACTGTCTGATACATGCAACACTGACAACTATGTATATTTTTTTCATCACACAAAGCAGTTTCATCTGATTTATATCTGCTAGAAGAAGTTTGTTCAGGAGTGAAACATTGTATAGTTAACATGAATACAAAAGCTATCGATGACATAATATGAGCATAATCTTCAACGCATATGCTATTATTTTGAAAAATTAACTTTTTTTGGAAAAAGCATTGTTAGACAAAATATTGAAGGTAAAATTAACGTCTGCATCATGCGACATACTAAATAGAATTATTGTTTTATATTGATAACTGACTCCGCTAGAACTCATGTTTTATTGCATTTATATCTTGAAGCATGCCTATAAGTGTTGTACCCGGTGGATATTGTTTTTTGAAAAAGTAAAAAAAATAAAATTGTATTATGTATGTATGATGGAAATAGTCTGTAAAAAGTGACATGTGTAACCGTTCATATTGCCTTGCTAAACTACGTGCCCGAATGTAATTGTTAGGTTTGGTTTCATTTTGATAATTCCAAAAATTCCGTTTTAGCTTCATTTTGTGAGTTTCGGTATTTTCTTTTCTATTTACTTTGATTAATACAATCTATTCATATAAGCAGTTTGACCTTTATTAAAAAAAGCTTGATATAAGTTCTATAAAAGTTACTTTAGAATACTTGCTGCCACATAATGAAGCCTATTAATTATAATATATACACTTTCAGCCCAAAGTTTATACAACTTAATGATAACTGCTCAAAACTTTTAAGAGCCCATCCAGCCCAAACAACATTTACAAAATCCATTTCTCCTTGTCGCCTCATCAGGCTGAGAAACCCTAAATAAATTTGTCGCCTACCTCTCTCTCCTCGCCTATTCTCTATTTCTCATTTTTCGATGCCATTTCTTTTTTTTTTGCTACATAATGTTCTCTTCGTTCTCTTGCTCTTTCCTTTCATGCATAAGCTTTTTTCTCTCAATTTTCTGTTCTATTATCTGAACTCGGATTTCAAGGCATATTCCGGGCTGGTCATCGCCGGAACTAGGGCAAAGTGGTAGGGATTCCAACATGTCAGCGAAATCTTGAACCATGATATATATATATATATATACGTACTAAAGAATGAAGACTGAATAGTATAAAAATTGAAGAGGGATGAATTCAAGATTGAAGAAAACAAGAATGAAGACTCGTGAGTTTCAAATTTTCAAAACATAAAGATAAATAATAAATTCTATAACTTCATAATAGCATTAGAATCTTTATTTTGATTTTAATAGTGGAATGGAACCCACAACTATGTTTTAAAATCATCTTTCCTATTTCAAATATATTAGACTCAAATTCAAGACTATTTCTTAAATATTTAGCCTTGATTTCAAATCGTCTCTTGATTTAAATATGTTAATCTTAATTTCAAAATCTATTTTCAATCATCTTGTGATTTTAATATTTTAACTTCAATCTCGGAATTACGTTTTAAATTTTTTAAATATTGAGTACGGGAGCCTTTGGCACTGGGTATCTGTTGTGATTTGTGACATGAAATCAAATATGTTGATGGAGACGAGGCGTGGATGTGCTTGACGATAGTGGAGATGGTGTAGAAGCAAAAAGAAGGCAAGGAGGAGCAGTTCTATGTCGAGCTTCAACACAGACGTCTGATAGCATTTGGTCAGACGTCTGTTGTCAGGGTTTTGGTAACCTGAGAGCAAGGAAAAACGTCTGACATATGTTGGTCAGACGTCTGAGCGGGTTTTCTGCGGTTTTGATTTGGTCTTTCTGTGATTTGTTCTGCAAGTATTGAAAGGGGAAAATTGGATATTTGACCAGGCCTTCTATTCTCCTATAAAAGCAACACGTAGGGTTAGATTAATTATGACCGAATAGAGTGGCGGCTGCGTGCCTCTAGGGCTTGGTGCCCTAGATAGGATTGGTGCCTCCAATTAATCCAAGGGTTAGCTGTCGTTCTTCATTGTTCTCCTTCTCCAACAAGAGTTGTAGTCATCTAGATATTCTTTCCCTTTCTCAATAAGGTTTTTGATTCTTGTAGTTTGTTTATTGTTGGTTGTTGAACCAGTGAGTGTAAACAAAATTCGTTTTGAGAATCAATAAAGAGGGTGGTTGGGTGGAATATTTTGTGTTTGCCCGTATGATTTCATATTTGTGTTTGTTTCCATAGAAATTATCTTTAAGTAATTGGGTGAAGAAGATCCTGGTCGTTTCCGCAAAGGCGCAGTTTTCATAATAGTTGGTATCGGAGCTAGATCACCGCAAAACTTAGAGTGATTTTGGATTGGAAAATTTTGATTTTTGTTCCCAAAAAAATTGATATTTTGTTGAAAAAATTGATTTTTTTTTTTTTGACGTCGGATATGATGGCGCTGTTGGTGATAACTAATTTTGATTGGGTATTTGAAGGCCTCAACAGTTTGGTTGATGGAGATGAAGAGAAGCCCTCTGATGTGGATGAGGGAAGATGGAAGAAGACGAAGATGTTGACAATTGGTTTGATTTGACTATACCTTGGTGATTCGGTTCATGTTTTCGACAAGGGTCTTCACGTTGATGATGCTCGAGGGATCCGGGGTGATGAAGGAAGGAGCTCAGATCAAGTGGTAGACGGGTGTCGATGGAATTGCAAGCACTTTTAGACCGTTGGTTTATGCACAGTGTAACTCAGGTGGTAGATGCATCTTTTGCAGGCGGTGGGTTGTGTTTGTAATTGAGGTGTGGTCGTAGTCCTTTCAAATCGACTGGGTGTGATTGTTGCCCTGAAATTAATCGAGTCCCTATACTCGGAACAGGTGGGGTGTATCTCGTTGCCTGGAAATCGAGGTTGGTTTCAATTGAGAGAAGGTGTCGTTGAAAGAGCTAGATGACTTGTGTGTTGGAAGTTTGTTTGATGTGATGCGATTTCATATTAAGGTGGAGTGTTGTGATTTGTGACATGAAATCACATATGTTGATGGAGACGAGGCGTGGATGTGCTTGACGATAGTGGAGATGGTGTAAAAGCAGAAAGAAGGCAAGGAGGAGCAGTTATGTGTCGAGCTTCAGCACAGACGTCTGATAGCATTTGGCCAGACGTCTGTTGTCAGGCTTTTGGTAACCCGAGAGCATAGACAGACGTCTGACATATATTGGTCAGACCTCTGAGCGGGTTTTCTGCGGTTTTGACTTGGTCTTTCTGTGACTTGTTCTGCAAGTATTGAAGAGGGAAAATTGGGTATTTGCATGGGCCTTCGATTCTCCTATAAAAGTAGCACATAGGGTTGGATTGATTATGACCGAATAGAGTGGCGGCTGCGTGCCTCTAGGGCTTGGTGCCCTAGAGAGGATTGGTGCCTCCAATTAATCCAAGGGTTAGTCGTCGTTCTTCATTGTTCTCCTTCTCCAACAAGAGTTGTAGTCATCTAGATATTCTTTCCCTTTCTCAATAAAGTTATTAATTCTTGTAGTTTGTTTATTGTTGGTTGTTGAACCAGTGAGTGTAAACAAAATTCGTTTGAGAATCAATAAAGAGGGCGGTTGGTTGGAATATTTTGTGTTTGCGCGTGTGATTTCATATCTGTGTTTGTTTCCATAGAAATCATCTTTAAGTAATTGGGTGAAGAAGATCCGGGTCGCTTCCACAAAGGCGCAGTTTTCATAATAGTATCCACCATATATTTTGAATTATGATTCTTTATATATATTTATATATATAAGGAGTGTTCAATAGCACCCCCATGGCACCCAAATTTCCACCATCCATTTATATGAATAAGTTAGTGGGATGAGAGATAGTAAGCGGAAGGAGAGATGGTGGAAATCGGAGGGCAAATGGGGTGTTGCACTGTTTGGAGTGTTATAGAATGTTGATATATATATATATATATATATATCATAATTGTTTGCTTTATATGAAAAAAATTATCTTCTCTTTAAAAGATCTTCAATATTTACTATAACATTTATAAAAAAAATCATTCTTATAAAATTATAGTTTAAATCCATATTTCTTAACAAATTGACTTGAATATTGATTTTGATTACTACATGTTATGAATATATTCTAGTTTTAATATCATTAATTACCTTTAAACTCTTGCCTTCACTACCCTCTCAATCTCATTCATTAGCATCATTAAACTAAGTTTAGGAATTATTGTGTTAATTTATAATAAATTGACATGTATATATATATATATATATGTATATACATGCTTATTATATATTACTTATCACTAATGATTATACTACGAATATCTCTTACTGTTATACATATCATCATAAAATCATTCTTCATATTATAATTTCTTACTTCGTTACCATATTCACATCTTAATTCATATCACTTTCATTATCATAAATTACAATGCATAACATATTAAAATCATCACAATTTGCACTTCATCCTGTATATCATCTCACACCACTTTGCATATGACGTACAGTTGCATTACAAACAAATATTGCACACATGTATATTGATTTCATTGACTTAATTGACTTGTTTGACTTGATTGACATATTTATTGTGTTTGACATGATTAGATTTAGTATGTTTTGAATATGTTTAGTTTGAAATGTTTTACTTGATTAAATATGATTGCATTTTTGTGTGTATGTATTCATGTTGTTCACAATTCATTACGTTATGTATTTATTCCAGTATTAATTTAAAGGGAGCTTTATAGTTTTTTTGGACGGGTTGAAGTTCCAAGAAATGTTTGAATTGACATATCTTGTTTGATTTGGTTTGAAATGTTTGTTTTGATTGAAATGATTTGAACATAGTGTGTAACATGATTAATAATGGTGAGGTTTGATTGATTGATTTTGATATATTCCTCACATTTACTTTACTATATTTTACTCATATCATTATTTGTCTCATTCATATATAATGCTATAATCGGGGGAGGAGTTATTTTAGTTTCTCTTGATACCAAAGAGGGAGAATCATAAAATATGTGAGATAAGCTTAGATTAAAGAGGAGTTAATAGATTAAGGGGCGTTATTGGAGTAAAAGGGAGTCAGAGAAGAATCATAGTTGAGTGAAACATATTTTATAAATATATGTTCTCATCATCAAAAGGGGAGATTGTTAGTTCCCGAGATGGTGGTTTGATGACAACAACATTAAGACTTGTTATGAACTATAAATACTAGCATTCCTGTCCATATATATATATATATATATATATATATATATATATATATATATATATATAGAGAGAGAGAGAGAGACATGGGAAGTGGAATACAGAATTTTGACGCAAATTAGCGGATACAAATTCTCAAGCATTGGATTGCCTCCTCAGTTCCACCACTCACATAAGGACAAATTGATCCAACGGTTAAGATTTTATGTCCCCTGGTTTGTGTCAAATATTTGTGTCCAAATAGTCGCTCTCATACATATGCAGATATTTAAGAATGAATACCATAAAATATAAAGACTTAAGATTGATGAATTCAAGATTGAAGAAACCAAGAATGAAGACTCATGGCTTTTAAGATTTCAAGACATTAAGATAAGTAATAAAATCTAGATATATATAACTTAATAATAGCACTAAATTTTTGATTCCAATTTTAAAAGTGGGATGAAACTCACAGCCATCTTTTCTAATCACCTTTTCTTATTCTTAATATTTCAAACTCAAATTCAAAACTATTTCTTAAATATTTAGGGTTCATCTATTGATTTAAATATGTTACTCTTAATTTCGAAATCTATTTTCAATCATCATCTTGTGATTTTAATATGTTAACATCAACCACAAAAATATACTTCAAAGATTATATGTAATTTCGTATATTTGATTTATGATTTATATATATATATACATATAATTTCAAAGTTTTAATCACTAGAAGATTTTTAACAAGTTTTACTGTATAAAGTATATCCAAAATGATTTATAAGTCGTTGGATTATTTCGACAAACTTAAGAATATAAAACACTTTTTAAAAAAAAATCAATTTTCACAATATGCATAGGCATCTCGACATACCCCATCCCCCCATGTCGACATGGTGACAGTTAAATTTAAAAATCAAATTCCAAAAGAAGTGTCTATTCGTCGTGCCTTTTTGCGAATGAACATGATGTTAATGTCCTATAAACACCAGATGTTTTAAATGAATTTTTAATCAGTTTCTCATCCTCTCTTCACTCCTTTTCTCCACTCTTATTTTTTTAATTATTCTTAACAAAATTATGCTGAAATCCTAAGTGAATTGAATTTGATTATCTCTACTCTCAAAAATCTCAGTGCTGTTCAGAGTTAATAATCATCTGCAACCAACAGGATCAAATCTCTCTATCTATCGAAGCGACTTAAAAAATGTGACTATGGCCTGTAAATCAATTGGATGTGGCCGCAGTCTGGTAAGATTAGTTGGATGTGATTGTAGCCCGATAAACAAATTAAGACTCGCTGCACTTTGGAAATATGAAGGGTATATCTCGTAGCCTTGAATAGGGCTGGCAATTAGAACCGGGAACCGAAAACCCGAACCGACCCGACCCGAAAAAAATCGAACCCGAACCGAACCCGATGGGTCTCGGGTCGGGTCTAGGTGATGAAAAATACCATCAAGACCCGATCAAACCCGACCCGCATAGACCCGACCCGCATAGACCCGACCAAAAAACATTGAAATATATGTATTTTTAGTGTTATTATTTAATCGGACCCGAACCGACCCGAGCTTCAACCCGACCCGACCCGAGCTTGTTATTATTTAATCGGACCCGAACCGACCCGAGCTTCAACCGACCTGACCCGAACCGAAGCTCGGGTCGGGTCCAGATTTTGGAAATGTATACTTTAGACCCGACAAAACCCGACCCACCTAGAACCGAGACCCGTTGGGTCGGGTCCGGGTCCATCGGGTCGGATCTAATTGCCACCCCTAGCCTTGAAATTGAAGGTTGCAGTCTCGACATTATATTTGAAAAAAATCTACAGAAGAAATTGTGTGGAACTGGATTTATGGTATCTCTGAACCAATATAAAATCCTGATGTGTTCTTTTCTTTACTACCTGCATATGTACCTAAAATCTGTGATTATTTATGTGTCTGTGAATTGCATCTAGTACTGTTTAATTTCAAAAGATTTCAAAAACATACATATAATTCACTAAACACTATTCATTCACTCTAGCAGGGGTGAACGTTTAGCCGGTTCGGTTGGTTTGAGTTAAAAAACGCATAAACCGATATGAAAGTGAAAATTTCCAGAGCCAAATAAAATAATTTCAGTTAATTCAGTCGGTAGGAGATTTAACTAAACTTGAATGATACGTTATTATTCAAATGATTAATTTACTCAACGTACAACAAAATTCATGTTTGGCGAAATTTTATTCACTAAAATTTACGTTTACAATAAAATTTGACTTATTTATAACAAAAGCCTTTATATTTTACATTAAACTAATTACTTAAAGTACTACAACATAAAATTGGATAATATAACAAAATTTCGGTTAAACCAATAACCAGAAAAAAATTATTTTACAAACCGAATTCAAATTAATTTATTTTCGAAAACTGAACCGACCGAAATAAACTGGTTTGGTTAGTTTATTCGATTCTAACCAAAAATTGCTCACCCTCATTCTCTAGTGTTAATCCAACCTTAAAATCTGCAATCCGCATTCCTCACAAATGCAAATGCTATACTCTAATTTCTTGGAATTTTCCCATAATTTTGTTAATTGATATGAATTATCGAAATCGATCATACTCAAGGAAAAATTTATACGTTAATTAGGATATTAACATAAATATTAATATTATATATTTTATAAAAAATGAAATACCGAAAACTCTAAGTTTTTGCTCAATTCAACTTTTTATAGACTAATCATGTTTCAATAAATATAACGGAGTTGGTAAAAAAACATTACTTTAACTAAAAACAATTCAGTTTCCAATTTATTTATTGTCTGTGACATTGACATGATGGGAACCTTCCCACAAGGTCGCTAAGGCCTTGCTCCTCTTCCTATAAGCACTTGATGCTTGTAATATCGATCATGAAACATGGTATATGAGGCAACGACACGGCCATGGTCCTCATATAATGTTTCATAAAGACAACCACCCCACATAAGGCATAACACCATAGCACCCATCGAAATGGTTGAAAGAGTTTGTTTTCTAATACTTTATAAAAGATAGGCTTATCGTCTCAGTTCCATTCAACGGTGACGAGATAATTCCCTTCAAATGGGAATATTTTCAAAAGCTTCACCTTACAAAAGATAAGGGGTTATCGCCCCAGTGTCTCCCAATATTATTGAAGGGGCCTACTTTTCGAATTACGTAATATAAAGGAATCAAGGCACATTACATTTCGACGTGGTCAAAAGGTCTTTCCTAAATCTTACCTTTTTAAACAAGAATCGAGGCCATCTCCTCAAAGCATTTCGGTGGTGTCGAAATGGTTGTTCTTCTAACTTTAAATTGTGTTAAGTTTTAATGTTATCGCCTAAATGCCAATAGATGGTATCAAAGGGGCATGTTTTTCTTAAACTTTATTTTATAAAGTATAAGAGGTATATCACCTCACTTTCTTTTTGACGTAGTCGAAAGGGGTTTTGATCCCAAACTATGATTTTAAGAATAAGAGGCCATCGCCTCAGTACCCTTCGGTAGAGTCGGAAGGATTGATTTCCAACAAACATAAGCTTTAACTTATTAATATCTTGAATTCTAAATTACCTTTGAGCTTATTGCTTATGAAGCTTGCGACACAGTTGTGACAAGAATTGTTTGTGGCTCATTACTTTAGAGTCATGTTGACGTAGGTGCTATCAGCAAGGTTTGTTAATAGTAGTTGGCTTATCGCAATCATTCCTTTCACTTTAGTTATTGTCAAAAGGATTGTATTTTATAAACTTATTTTATAAATTGCTTTCGAAACCAAGGCTTCTGCCTTTGACCTTATCTACACCACTAGAATCAATATAGCTTATTTCCCATTAGTTTTCTAAAACACTGAAAGGCTTATCCTCTACTCCTATCGTTGTCGATAAGGATGTTTTCCTAAAAAAAAAAAAAAAAAAATTGAATCTCGTCGCTTCCAAAACCCTTGGAGTCATTATCTATGTGGATAGGCCTTTCGAACTTGTTTTCTAAATTACTTCTTTGGACACATTCGTGATCGACAAAGAGCTTTTAACGATCAAATTGTTTTGAGGCTTAGCCTTTATGGCTGTTTGATATCAATAGTGTTGATAAGGAGAATTTTTACAAAATTGATTTAAAACTAGCTAGAGGTTATCGTCTTTATATCTTGTTGTCATCTTTCATATCGACAAGACTTGTATGTTTGCCTTTCTTATATATTGTCGATAGGGCTTTGTCTATAGTCATAGTATATTACATTAACTTCAACACTTACAATCAGAGCTAAAGGGGGTTAGGGTCGACTAAGATGTCGCACTCATTAACTTATATGTTACATTTGGTAGGAAACCATTGTCATGCTTATGTTGCTTAGAAGGTAACCATGCTATCTCATTTCCTTTGAACACACTGAGGGCATCAATGGAAGGGATAAATTGGGAAGTACCAATTAAACTCAACACTTATTGGGGAAATAAGAATTACATCAAACTGATAGGTTTCTAGTTATCAATGATAAAATTGCGATGTGCGACAGCTAGCCACACTTTCTTGATGTGATGGGTAGTCACATTATTTTATTGAGAGGTTCATAGTTCCTAAAGGTAAAACCATGGGATGTGTGATACATCTACATAAAAATATAAAGCTCAAGTAGATAACTTGACAAAAAGTAGGTAACTTAATACAATTTGAGAAACAAGAACGGGAAGTCCATTGTATGTTGCATGTTGCACATTATCATAATCATCATCAATATTAATTATTATTATTTTCATTGTTGTGCTAATCATCGAAGTGCATGTGCACATGATTGGTTATATTAGAGCCATTTTTTTAGATCTCGAAAATATCGCCTGAGATCTTCTCCGATATCTAGTTTTGGGCTCCTTCCGAAACGAAACAACAAATATCGTTGTAAATCTCTTTTCGAATATATCACCCGAGATATTGCAATATCGAACAATATATCGACCGAGACGAGATACTGAAATATCGTCTGAGATCTTGGCTTTTCTGGTTAAAATTTAAATCTGTGGCTGAACCAGAACAATAATTAAAAAACTCAAATCTAGCCATGATAATCTCTTGGCATTAAACATTTTTCATGTTAAATGATCATATCGTATGTTCATATATATATATATATATATATATATATATATATATTCTATAGTGCTTACGATTTTCATATTACTCTCTTTTTCATGCATGTTACCTACGAAATTATGTATTTTATGTTCCACTTGTGCTGAACATTTTAATGTTTTGGCTCATTTTTATGTTTTATATCTAACAATAATTCTTGTTCATGAATCATATGTTGTACACACTAATCTAGTTGCATTGTGTTTTATTTTTATTTTAAGCATATTATGGTTTAGAGTGTGAATGATATTTCATAAATTAAGAATGGTAAAGTGATTTTGCAATTCAAGTTAAAGTGACTACATTTATAATAACATTCATAATTAAAAGTTGTTATGTAAGAATATCATTTTGTTAACATATCATATACCCCGAGATTGTTCTGATATAAGCTTTCATATCCGAGATGGAAATCCAAGACGAACACCCGAGTTAGACTCATCTCATCCGAGATCTCCCCCGATACGAGATCAAGTCTCTAAAATCCCTGAGATGATACATGATCGATATCCGAGATTTAAAACCTTGATTAGAGCTAGATACTAGTGAGAGGGAACCCGTTCCGCTAAACATGACCCCAATAGATATCATTTGAGAGTCGGTAGTAAAACTGTTATTTGCACTAGTCTTTTGACTGACTCGTAATTTTTGTTTTTCCCTTAATCTCTCGCGTACTCAATAAAATAAACAGAGAGTTAAGGCTTTTTAGGTCCATCTTCTTCTAATAAAGTTCTAGAGACGTGCAGAAGGCATTTAGCTATTTAGGAGTTTTTCGTTGTGTGCTTATCATTTTTGTTGTATTTAACGATAAATTCATTTATTACATGTATTTAGACTTTGATCAACCAACGGGCAACTTCATTTGTAGCTCTTAGATATTATATTTTTAAAAAGGTGTATTTTGGTCTGAATATGGGGTCTGCAAATGGGAATGTAATGAATATTTATCAAAGTATGTTTTAAAAAATTCATGTTTTTGTTCTCTGATGCTATGATTCATTAACAATTTGTTTACAATCGCCGAAATTTAATACTATAAATGACTGCAGCATCTGAAACGCGTAGCTTTGGACCTTAGAGAATAGGGTGTGCAAGATGGACTCGCATAGCATAAATAATTATAAGCCCTTAATCAAAGAGTTGGGGCTGGAATAAGGAGAAAACGCAAGCCCCCATCAACGACGAGCGAACGTTAGGGTTTGGAACATTTGGGTTAAGGCCCCGACCAGAGAGCCAGGGTCAAGTACAAAAAATAATACCTCTCACCGGAAAGTTAGATGGACTCACATGATGTTAATCATGTTATGTTTCCTCTGGAGAGGTGATTAAGTCGGAGAGCAAAAAGTAAGTCACTTCGTTGAAGAACAATATGATCGGCTTACTATAATGGGTCCGTTCACCAAAGAGTGATTGAATTGGACACAACATTCATATATATATGTCACATAAAAGTGCAGGGAGTAGGTCGCTTCATCGAAAAGTGACATGATCAGCTTACATGTCGTTAAGCCATGTCATCAAAGAGCAAGTAGACTGAGCTTAACAAGGGTTCAGTAAGACCTTAATTGGTCCGGAGAGACCATGAATCAATCTGTTTGGACCAAGAACTTTCTCATCAACCCGGAATGATCATGAATCTTATTATTGATCCACCAATACCATGACTCTGACCTACAATTCATAGAGAGCGCATATTTACTTATCGATCTTGAACGACCATGGATTCACCTGACTCAGAAAGGTCAAACTCCATTGAAAGAACAAAAGGATCAAATTTTCAACATGTAACTATTCGAAGATCCAAAAGGATCAGTTTATAACCTGTAATTATTCACCTCGAGGCGAACACAGGATAATTCACGTCAAGCTAACTGGCTACTAATTCGCGAATCCAACATTAAAGGTTCACACACTCTGAAACTTGTTCTTATACAATGTTAGCCTTCCATTCACAAGTTGTTAACCCATCTTTTACAAGGTAGTAACTAGATAAAACTGGCCAATAAAACTTCGAAGTTATGAAGGAAGCCCGGAAAGATGAGTGAGAAGGTTAAAACTCAAGCGCAACAATTAATAGCCAATATGTAGTGGGAAAAGCTTGAAAATTCACAAGTGAAGGAATCTTTACCGAACCCTACCCTTGGGGCAGGTGTCGATCCTCATTCCTTCACATAGAGATACCAAACTTCGTAACCCTCTACACCATGATGCCTCCATCCTACTTCCAAACTCTTGTTATGGACCATACCATTCAGTCTTCATTTAGCATAAACATAGAGCATTGCAACTTCATTTAATTACCAATACACTATTTAAACCAAAATACATCTAGGCAACTATGCAAAGCAAGTTTGGAAACACAAAATCAATGACAAGACGAGCTGTAGCAAAAAAGTATCGAGGCCCCAACATGTACTGTCAGGGTCTGATATCGATTCCCCTTATTCCCAAGCCTAGGTGTCATGGGACAATTTTTCTTGGAGGGCTTGGTCCTTTCATGGAGATTTGGGTGGAGAATTCGCGGCAAGATATTTGAACGTCTACTGCTATAAATACAAGTGGATGAGCTCTTTTGAAAGACATCAATTTTCCTTGCCTGCACTCTACCATTTTTACAAAATAGATTTTATTCCGAGTCAAGCGGACAATAATTGTAATATACAGCATAATAAAAGGAAAATCTTTTAAAGTGAACAAAGGTAAGCCACCATAAAATCTTATGTTGCCCACTTCTTTCTTGTTTTCAATCTTCACTTTTTTGTTCTCTATCATATTCAATTGGGTGTTGCACCATTTTTGATGTCAACAGTAAAAAAAGGATATTTTCGAATAAGTTAAAATCTTAATTAAGAGGAACTTCTAAGCTATGGCAAAGAATAATAAATAACGCAATATCACAGTTCTAATAACAAATACCTAATAATTCAAAATTCATCCACATTTGTACTCGAAAAGTGGATAATATTCAATATTTGAAAAAAGGGAATGCGCAGATGCAAATATAAAACATTTGCATTCAAAAATTATCTATCCAGGTCTTGTGAAATTATAGTATATGTAATTTATTTCAATATAACAAAAGATATGTAATTGTTAATTATTAAGTTAATAGTTTATATTATATGCATATAATTTAATGCATATTAACTAGTCGAAAATATTTATTAATTGAACTTAAGCAGTACGTTACACCAAAATTTTCAATTTATGTTTCTTAGTTTATCTTTTATAGCGAATAGAATAATTATCTGATATACATATTTGTCTGCGAATGTGGATATTTGATATTTGAAAATAATTCCGGATGCGAATATTCAATATCCTAAAGTACCTGTCAACAGAGCTACAAAATCATTCCATTGTTTTCCAATGTTATCCTTGGCTTTATTTGGAATGCTTTTCATTGCTTACCATTTGTTTGACCATACAGTGAAACCTAAATTTTGATTAAAGTGATGATGACATGCCATACTTTAGAGCTCCGATCAAAACATAAAACCCTAAACATCCCTCTAATATATTGGTGAAAAACACAAGGGAATATTTGGTCACTGTGACATCCTGTTTTGCTAGATACTTGACCGAAAAAAGGAAATCAGATGCATTATTCCCCATGATCTTAAAATCGAAGAACTTGAGTTTAAAGTTAGAGGATTAAGAGACGATGGTTCTTCGCCCTTTATTATGCAGTTATTATTATCCAAAGTAAAATTTAATAAACTAATATACAAACCACATAAAATTAGCCAATAACCGATTGATTCAAATCATCGTATATACTTTCATTTTCTAACTTAAAAACGGATAGTTATGGAGTAGAAATGTGTACATATCAACATGTCAAATGATATGGTCGAAGTTCTTTCATTATCCAATTACTTTAATTATCTTATTTGGTGAGTAGAGTTTAATTTAATTATCTTATTTTAGACTAATATTTCTTTATGTCCAACAAGAATGGCGATCATAAGACTTAGATTAACAAATGTTGATTTATATAATTTATTTTGTACTTACAAAACCAAATGGCCCTGTCCTACAGGTTGCTAGAAAGCAGTCATTTTGGTTAAATATCCTATTGCTTAAGTCGTAAAACATGACAATGTTGAGTGGATGTTAAACAAGTGCAGTTTAAAGGATATTCAACTGGTGAAATGTTAAATTTGAAGAAACTTGAGTTATATTGCCAAACCAAATGAGTTTGTAACCAAATTGGTAGTACTCATGCTGGTGCAAAAAAAGTGGTATACATAGACGGTTTACCAATATAGCTTACAGGAATACATTTTACCTATCCATAAAGCTATAAATATAAAGCTAAAGGATATTCAATTTGGACTCAGAACTCAAAAATGGTAGTAAATAATAGAAAAAAAAAATAACCTATGTTTGGTGTCAGCATGTTGATAACCACCAGCGCACCACAAAATCCACATTTCCCATAGCACCATTCTGAAAACCTAGATGGTCGCAACACTCTGATTGATGATTAACAGGCATTCCCAGTGCTCCATGTTGGAATTTTTGATCAATAAATCCTTTCAACACTCCCACCTACACTTTAATTATCAATGTTTATACTTCATTAGATAAGATTTTATAGCGGACTACCAAATACAAAAAATATCGCTTACATTTATGATAACTTAAAAAAAAAAAAAAAAATTAAGAATAGGGGTGAGCATTATTCGGTTAAACCAAATAAACCAACCAAACCAATTTATTTTGGTCGGTTTGGTTTGGTTTTGAAATTAATTCGGTTTGTAATCGGTCCGGAAAAATATTAAGTTCGGTTATCGGTTTAACCAAATTAACCGAACTTTAACCATATTTTCAAAATTATCGATATTATAATAAATATTTTAGGTTAATTTAGTTATTTAAGTAAAATTTAATAATCACATGCGTGTCAAAATTAATATTAGAATGCATAATAATCATAAACAATAATACTCTAGTCATATACTTATAATTTATTTCAAATTGTAGTGAATATTCCAAACAAAAATTGTAAAACATTTTTAGTTCGGTTTAATCGGATAACCAACCGAACCAATCAAACTTAATTTGGTTGGTTCGGTTCAGTTTTCATTTTTATTGGTTTTAGTTTGGTTTGACAAATTTTATCATTGGATAAACCAAACCAACCAAATGCTCACCCCTAATTAAGAAAATAATATTGCTCAAAGCCAAGTGTTTTCCAAGTACAAGAGATTACAAATGTCATATGGGGAAGAGTTTAGGACCCAAAACTAAGCAATTTTACTTCCAAAAAGAATAATATAAGAAGAAATTTGTAACGAAGAAGCTTTAATTAAGTGGGACAAATCACAGAAATTATATCAAAAATGATGGGATGCAGAAATAACAACATCAAAAGATCAAGATATTAATGCACCTATCTAAGAAAATGACTATAATTAAAATGCATAAACCACGCATTTTCAGACTTGGTGCCTAATTAGATTTTTTTTTTCCTTTTTTAAGTATTAGAACAACTTAACCTTTGATGGAACATTTTGTTGTATAATTCAATTAAACACATAAGTACGCTAAATAAAAATGACAACAAAGGACCAATGTATTAATTTACGATACATGTCAGGAACAATTAATTGTATATAATCTTTGTTATCAATTTCTATACTCAATATAACATCCAGCAGCTTCGTATTGTTTTCTCCATCAACTCCAAATGGCCTTTAACTGTAACTTATATGCTCTTGCATCACTCTAAGTTCAAAGCATGAGGTTTAGCTTTTGTATTCAAATAAACCAAAAATAATACAAATATCATTAACTATTTACCAAGAAGAAATACAGCAATGGTAAGAACTGAAAACATATGATTGTTTTATCTAACAGATAAACTATGCATATTGCTATTTACAACGCAGGGCAAATATACGAATAGTGAGAAAGGTGATCTGGGTATAGAATATTCACTATCAAAATGGAGCTGGATGCCATTATACGTTTTGTTTTCCCCTCCCAATTAACAGTGTGACATGTCATCTATATATCAGGAGGAATTACAAACTTTTGGAACTTGGCAAGACCTAAAAAGGCAAAAGGATAATATAAATATCCATCTAAGCCATTAGAAACCAAATGAAAGCACACAAAGGCAATTCAAGGCAGCACTCAAATGAATTACAGTATCATTTCGCAGACTCTAGGAAAAATTTGTAAAACTAAAATTACTTTTAAAATCAAAATTGTAAATGGGAACCCAAACAACGTACCTTCAAAAATATCACACAACACATATATATAATTCCCAATGACGAGTCAGCAAAACATTTAATTATGGCTATGTTTATCCTGCTGTGCCACGTCACATTGACACAGCCATATTTCACTTACCCAGAATAATGTATTTTACCGTTACATTTACTAGTATATATAACTGGTCTTTCTGTTCTATCCTGTATCAATCAAAAAAAAAAAAAAAAAAAAAAAAAAAAAAAAAAAAAACAAAAAACAATTTCTTGTTGAATAAAATGACAAGCTTTATAATTTTTCCAACTGTAGTTCCTCCTTCCCATCTGAATCTTCAGCTTTGTTAACTTGGTATCGGAGCCAGCAACAGCCTAACGGCTACAACAATTCAAGTTGATTGAAATCAAGAAGGCGCTTGCTTACTCTTTCGTGGAATCAGATCTGTGATCTATAATCATGTCTGAAGAGAACTCTGCTACTTCCAACATCAATGCTACCATGTCATCAGCCGAACAACTGATCAAAACAATCATCAGCCTACAAAGCCAATTAATCACCATTCAACTTGAAGAAACCAATTATTTATTGTGGAAACTTCAAGTAGAAACTGCCGTGCAAGGTTACGGACTGGAAGGCTACTTATATGGCACGCTATCAACTCCAGCAAGATATATAACTGACAAAGAAAACAGAGTCATTAGCAACGACGAGTATACAAAATATCATAGACAGGAAAGACTCATCAGTGCATGGCTGTTGTCATCCATCAGTCCAAGCCTACTATCTCAAGTCATAGGCTGAAAAACAGCCAGTAATATATGGCTAACCATGGAGAAAGTGTTCAACACACAATCAGCTGCAAAGTCGCTATTTTATAAAAGACAACTACAAAACTGTAGAAAAGAAAATCTAAGTATGAGAGAATACATATCCAAAGTTAAAAATATCTGCGATATGTTGAAGGCTGTTGGCAGCAACATAGATGAATCTGAACATGTATTGTCATTACTAAATGGACTGGGAGACGATTACGAAGCCGTAGTAGCCGTCATAACATCACAAAAGGCAACACCGCCACTGCACGATGTCTGTACTATATTACTCTCTCACGAAGCAAGGATCAATGACAAAAAGCCATCAGAAAGTGAATACTCACTGAACTTCACTACTAGTAACAGAGGGAAAAATCAAAGTAATAGGTACAACGACACTGGTCAAAGAGGTGATTACAATAACACTAGTCAAAGAGCTGGTTACTCTAATCGTGGACGAGGACGTGGCAGGTGGAGCCCTAACAACAGACCTAAATGTCAAATTTGCGAGAAAATTGGACACACTGCAGTGAAGTGCTACTTTCGATTTAACTCAAACCATGTACCAAATCAAGGTAACAACAGTCAATGAGGAAGTAATCCTAATGTCAACATGGTTGTGTCTCAAACAGAAGGGATAAATCAAAACAATAACAACAGAGCTTATAGTCAAAATGACAAAGCCAAAGGAGAAGACATTCAAGACGACAACTGGTATCCAGACTCGGGGGCAACAAATCACATCACTAGCAACTTGGAAAATCTTAATCTCGGAAACAAGGAGTATCGAGGTAATCAAACTATAAGCTTGGGTAATGGTAAGTGTGTAAAAATTTCTCACATAGGAAATGCTATAATTAATGGTAAAAAACAACTATATTTAAATAACCTACTTAGGGTACCCAATATTAAGAAAAATCTGATAAGCGTATCACTATTTGCAAAGGATAACAATGTTTACTTTGAATTCTTCCCGAAATATTGCTTAGTTAGGGACATACTGACTAAGAAAATTTTATTGCAGGGGATACTATTAATGGACTGTATCAGTTTAAAGTTGATGGTCATGACAACAATACTAAAGAGAAAAGCTGCTACAATTCTGTCATGCTACTTGAAGAAAATAATAAAAGTATTTTTGATAAATGGCATTACAAATTGGGTCATGCTAGTGTAAATGTAGTCAAAACAGTTCTTAGGAATAATAAAATTGCTTTTGATGATATATCATATCCCTACATTTGCACTTATTGTCAAATGGGCAAAAGCCACAAACTACCGTTTACAAACTCTTTAACTAACTACACACAACCATTTGAATTAATAGCTACTGATCTACGGGGACCTGCCCTTGTTTGCACCGACTTTAACTACAAGTATTACATTTCATTTGTGGATGCTTGCACTAGGTACACCTGGATTTACTTCCTAAAAGCAAAATCTGACACTTATGCTACTGTTGTTAATTTTTCTAATATGGTTCAAAATCAGTTCAATACCAAAATTAAAGTGTTACAATCTATGGTGGCTCTGAGTACAAGAACCTAAGTGAATTTTTCAAAACTAAGGGAATTATACACAGAACCACTTGCCCCTACACATCTGAACAAAATGGCTTAATAGAAAGGAAACACAGACACATCGTGGAGACTGGACTAACTTTATTGTCTCATGCATCGCTACCACTAAAATTTTGGTCAGAAGCTTTCAACACTGCCGTATACTTAATAAATAGAATGCCTACAACAGTGTTGAAAGACTTTAGTCCCATTGAAAAACTATATCACATCAAACCAGACTACCAAAATCTTAAAACTTTCGGATGTATGTGTTTCCCATACTTAAGACCATACAGCACAAATAAATTAAATTTCAGATACAAATCATGTACATTTATTGGATATGTGTTGGGATCCCTCCTTAATTGGAGAGTTTCTAGAAAATTCTAGATTTCTCTAGAAAGGTCTAGAATTTTCTAGAAACTCTCCAATTAAGGAGGGATCCCAACAAATCTCCCCCTCCCGACTTAATTGGGGGGTAGTAGTAGGCCAGCATCTTGACAGCATTCTCCAAACTTCTTTGTTGGTACTACCTTGGTCATCATGTTAGACCAGTTCTCATCTGTGTAAACCTTGTCAAGATGTATTTGCTTTTCCTCGAGGACTCCTCGGATTGATAACATCTTTACCATGGGAGAGAATATCTTTAAAATCAATACTTTTTTCTTGTCCAATCCTTTGGCGACTAACCGAGCTTTGTAGCGAGGCTTTGAACAGTTCTCTTCGGTCTTGATTCTATAAACCCACTTATTCTTCAAAGCTCTTCTCCCTTTTGGTAGCTCCACTAGTTCATATGTATTATTCTCATGCAAGGATTGCATGGTTATTCTCCATTCTTCTTTATGACAATCACTCATTGCTTCTTTATAGCTTTGAGGCTCCCCCTCAATAGTGAGCGTCATTATCCTCCATCTTGAACTTACACGAGCTTGATTACGGCTACGGATGAACCTCGCTCTGATACCACTGTTGGAGAAATCTAGAATTTTCTAGAATGTACCAGAGAACTCTAGAGAAGTGTAGAATTCTCTAGAAGCTAGTGGAAGAGTGTAGAACCCTATGGAATATTCTAGCGATGTGTGGAACCTTCTGGAACCATACGGAAGAGTATGAAAGGATGCATAAGGGAATGGAAGAGTATAGAGATTCCTAGAGAGTATGGAGCATTCTAGAGAATCAATCTCCACCCTTGAATGCAAGTAATCTCCACCATTCATCATGAAGGTTGAGTGGTATAAATAGGAGAAGGAGCCTTCATTACTATCCATCCGAGGATCCAAGAGTCCAAGGGAAGAAGCCACTCCTTAGAGTGAGATCCAAGGATCCAAGAGAGAAGCCACTCCTTAGAGTGAAGAAAACTAGAGAGTTAGAGAGAGCCTCTTTGAGAGAAAAGAGAGAGAGATTGGGAAGTCTTTATCCTCAAGCTTGGTGAGCCATTGAGTGTGAGTTACTTTTGTAATCATATTCTTGTGATCCTACTATTCTTTTGTATAGTGGAAGAATATCCATATTGGAGAATTATAAACCCTTGTGCTTCTGTTGCTACGTTTAATCTTAAAGTGCCTATCTTAACTTCATGAAGCGGGGAAAGACCGAGATTTCCCCAACAGTGGTATCAGAGCGAGGTTCATCCGTAGCCGTAATCAAGCTCGTGTAAGTTCAAGATGGAGGATAATGACGCTCACTATTGAGGGGGAGCCTCAAAGCTATAAAGAAGCAATGAGTGATTGTCATAAAGAAGAATGGAGAATAACCATGCAATCCTTGCATGAGAATAATACATTTGAACTAGTGGAGCTACCAAAAGGGAGAAGAGCTTTGAAGAATAAGTGGGTTTATAGAATCAAGACCGAAGAGAACTGTTCAAAGCCTCGCTACAAAGCTCGGTTAGTCGCCAAAGGATTGGACAAGAAAAAAGTATTGATTTTAAAGATATTCTCTCCCGTGGTAAAGATGTTATCAATCCGAGGAGTCCTCGAGGAAAAGAAAATACATCTTGACAAGGTTTACACAGATGAGAACTGGTCTAACATGATGACCAAGGTAGTACCAACAAAGAAGTTTGAAGAATGTTGTCAAGATGCTGGCCTACTACTACCCCCCAATTAAGTCGGGAGGGGGAGATTTGTTGGGATCCCTCCTTAATTGGAGAGTTTCTAGAAAATTCTAGACCTTTCTAGAGAAATCTAGAATTTTCTAGAATGTACCAGAGAACTCTAGAGAAGTGTAGAATTCTCTAGAAGCTAGTGGAAGAGTGTAGAACCCTATGGAATATTCTAGCGATGTGTGGAACCTTCTGGAACCATACGGAAGAGTATGAAAGGATGCATAAGGGAATGGAAGAGTATAGAGATTCCTAGAGAGTATGGAGCATTCTAGAGAATCAATCTCCATCCTTGAATGCAAGTAATCTCCACCATTCATCATGAAGGTTGAGTGGTATAAATAGGAGAAGGAGCCTTCATTACTATCCATCCGAGGATCCAAGAGTCCAAGGGAAGAAGCCACTCCTTAGAGTGAGATCCAAGGATCCAAGAGAGAAGCCACTCCTTAGAGTGAAGAAAACTAGAGAGTTAGAGAGAGCCTCTTTGAGAGAAAAGAGAGAGAGAGAGCTTGGGAAGTCTTTATCCTCAAGCTTGGTGAGCCATTGAGTGTGAGTTACTCTTGTAATCATATTCTTGTAATCCTACTATTCTTTTGTATAGTGGAAGAATCTCCATATTGGAGAATTATAAACCCTTGTGCTTCTGTTGCTACGTTTAATCTTAAAGTGCCTATCTTAACTTCACGAAGCGGGGAAAGACCGAGATTTCCCCAACAATATGCTACAAAGCAAAAAGGATACAGGTGTATAGATGAAAATGGAAGAATTTTCATCAGTAGATATATGGTATTTAATGAAGAGGTATTTCCATATAAGAGTTCAGACATCAAAACCACAAATAAAGTAATCACAGGTAAGAGTAGCATACCTGGCATACCATACTATACAGACTCTCTAGCAGGTACTAACAAAGCAGTGGCTGTTGAGGGCAATCGAAACTGCACTACCGGATCAGTTACACCCAATACCAGCAATGAAGAGTCCATCAGCCTCGCCAACTACTCACCTGAAAGATAACAACAAGAAGAAAATGAGAGCCAAAATAGTGAAAGCGACATCAGAAGTACAACCAACAACAATATACCAACAACCACAGTCAATCAAGAAAGCCAATCAGAGACAAAATCATCAACAAATATTGGGCACCCGATGATAACCAGGGCTAAAAGTGGTATTTTTAAACCAAAATTGCTCGCAGCAACTATCAACTCAGATGAACCAGTTACATACCAGCAAGCTGCACAATATAAAAACTGGAGAGAAGTTATGGACGAAGAGTATAAAGCTCTGGTGAATAATCAAACATGGGAACTTGTTCAACTACCAACTAACAAAAATTTAATTGGATGCAGATGGACATATAGAACAAAAAGAAATCCAGATGGATCTGTTCAAAGATACAAAACAAGGTTGGTAGCTAAAGGATATACACAAGAATATGGATTTGACTACAATGAAACATTTTCACCTGTAGTCAAACCAGCTACCATAAGACTAATTCTCACTATTGCTCTCACCAAACAATGGAATATAAAGCACTTTGATGTCAACAATGCATTTCTCAATGGAGTGTTACAAGAGGAAATCTACATGCAACAACCAGAGGGCTACATTCAGAATCCAAATTATGTATGCAAACTGAAGAAAGCAATTCATGGTCTAAAACAGGCTCCTAGAGTATGGTTCGATAAATTAAAATCAACTCTAGTGACACAGAGATATCGGCCAACTAAATCTAACACTTCATTATTCCTCAAATCAAATAATTACTATACAACATATGTACTAATATATGTTGACGACTTAATAGTAACAGGGAACAATGAAGGTGAGCTAAAGCAACTGACTCAGTATCTAAATGAGCAATTTTCAATAAAAGATCTCGGCAGTCTATCATATTTTCTGGGAATAGAAGCCCAAAGGAGATTAAAAACAGAAATGGTTCTCAGCCAAAAGAAGTACATAACTGAACTTCTGATAAAGACTGATATGCATGAAGCAAAACCTCAACCAACACCCATGATAACTAGTCATCATCTCTCTAAAAATAGGGGAGAATCTATAAATAATATGAAGCAGTACAGAAGTGTTGTGGGAGCATTGCAATATGCAACCATAACACGACCAGACATTTCATTCAGTGTTAACAAAATTTCACAATTTTTGCAGGATCCAAGGGTCAAACACTGGAAAGCAGTAAAGCGAATACTGAGATATTTAAAGGGGACTATACAGTATGGCTTAACAATAAAAGGAGGAAAAGACTTAAATATCACAGGATTCACTGACTCTGACTGGGCAGCAGATCCCGATGACAGAAGATTAGTAACAGGGTACTTTATCTATATAGGGGACAATCTAATATCATGGACATCGAAAAAGCAACCAACAATTTCAAAATCAAGTGCGGAAGCGGAGTACAGAAGCATTGCCAGCGCTACATCAGAAATAATATGGTTGCAATCAATATTAAAGGAGCTAAATCTATTAAACAATCAAAAAGCAACAATATGGTGTGATAATCAAAGCTCGATATACATGACAGCTAATCCTATTCAGCATGCACGAACTAAACACATAGAAATCGACATTCACTTCGTTCGAGAGCAAGTAAAGGAGGGAACACTACAAGTAAATTACATACCGTCTTACCATCAAAAAGCCGACATACTTACCAAGGCTCTCTCAACTAAAAACTTTACTAGACTACGTGACGCCCTGAACATCAGGCCAATCGACACAAAATCAATGTCGAGTGTAGCTAACCAGCAACCAAAACTTCAAATCGACAGCTCGAAGCCAAATATTAAAGCTACAGTTCGAATGACAAGAGAGGAAGACTCAACTGAGGCTCACAGTTCAGATCCAGCACACTTAAGTCAAGTACGAAGTGAATGGAGAAAAGATCAGTAACAAACTATGGTTCGACATGGCCAACCATAGATTTGAAGGGGGGAAATAAAAGGAAAGTATATGGTGAATTCTGGAATAGACTACGAGTCAGCAAAACATTTAATTATGGCTATGTTTATCTTGCTGTGCCACGTCACAATGACGAGTCAGCAAAACATTTAATTATGGCTATGTTTATCCTGCTGTGCCACGTCACATTGACACAACCATATTTCACTTACCCAGAATAATGTATTTTACCGTTACATTTACTAGTATATATAACTGGTCTTTCTGTTCTATCCTGTATCAATCAAAAAAAAAAAAAAAAAAAAAAAAAATTTCTTGTTGAATAAAATGACAAGCTTTATAATTTTTCCAACTGTAGTTCCTCCTTCCCATCTGAATCTTCAGCTTTGTTAACTTATATATAAATCAATTAAATGTTTGAAAAATGAATTACCTAATGAAAACACATCACAAATTGCATATGCCTCTGTATTATTACATAAAATTTAGATTGTGTAAATATAGAAAATCTAAAACTCATGAAGACTTACATCAGCGGTTGACAAGTAATTAACTACTGCTTCACTGGGGAATGGGATAATTCCACAGAGAGTTCCCTTGAGTAAATGGAGAGTGGATTATGTACAATAATATTTGACTTACATAATCGAATTAATATTTCAACATTTAAGTCATAATCTTGATATGTTTCATGTCAAGGGAAAAACCAACTAGAAACATTGGCCAAGCAAATAACAAACGAAAAGGTTTTCGGTTGAACTAACCAGGAAAAAAGAACATTTGCACACTGACGTATTGCATCAAAATCTAATCTTCCTCTGTCAGCCAACCATCCAATGTCGAGCCAAATACTCCATAATTAAGCATTGGTCGTACTCCAACACTGCAAGAAAATTGGTGTTGGAAATGAAGAACAAATTGATGAAACAAAAGAAGCTTTGACAGATGCTTTGTAATTAGTACAAACACGTCATAGTAAAGGCTCTTCTTAAGCAATTTATGAACGTCAAAGGGAGGGAATCAACTTAATCTATTCTGCTCTTCAATGGTGCAATATAAAGCATCATTCAATTGTTAAATTTTAGTATTGGTTTCAGTCAACCAAATCAGACAATTCCATGTTCACAAAAATTAATCAGTCATCTACAACATACATTTTGATATATGTAGATGACTTGATAATAACAGGTGACAACATTAAAGACATAGATGAATTGACATTATACTTAGACAGGCAATTCTCCATTAAAAACTTGGGTAACATCAAGTATTTCTTGGGCATAGAAATAACCAGATCTAATAATCAGTTATTTTTATGTCAAAGAAAATACATAACTGAGCTATTCAGCAAAACTAATATGTTGAATGCCAACCCCCAACCAACCCCTATGATAAGCAGTCAGCAATATTCTAAGTTCAGGGGAGAGGCTATTTTCAACATTACAGAATATATGATGGTTGTGGGGGCATTACAATATGCTACTATAACCAGGCGTGACATTGCTTATAGTGTTAATAAAGTATCTCAGATTATGCAGAAACCATTGGACACACACTGGAAAGCAGTCAAGAGAATATTAAGATATCTCAAGGGAACCATCAACTACGGCCTTATTCTAAGGAACAGCTAACATCTAAACATAGTGGGATATGCAGATGCTGATTGGGCCTCAGATCTTGATGATAGAAGATCCACAAGTGGTTACTGTGTTTATGTTGGCCAAAGCCTAATCTCATGGAGTTCAAAGAAACAAATTACTATTTCAAGGTCAAGTACCGAATCTGAATACAAAAGCATAGCGAATGCAACAGCTGAAATAAAATGGGTCCAATCTATGCTAAAGGAACTTAAAGTTACAACTACAGCAAAGCCAATCCTATGGTGTGATAATAAAAGTGTTGTTTATATGTCAGAAAACCCAATCCAACACACTAGAACAAAACATATTGAAATAGATCTACACTTCGTCAGAGAAATGGTACAGATGGGAGAAATTGAAGTCAACCACATACCTGGCACTTACCAGAAGGCAGACGTACTGACAAAAGCAACGAGTATGAAGAACTTTACCAGATTTTGCTTGGAATTCAACGTCGATGAACTCAAGGACGAAACCAAACCAAGCCCCAGCAATAACAGCAGATTGAACAAGCATAGCAATGGTAAACATACTTCCATACTCAAATCGAAAGTCAACAAAGCCAGAGAACCCTCGATAGAGCAAGCGCCGCCATCCATACTCAAATAGGAAGTCAATGAAGCCAAAGAACCCTCGATGGAGCAAGCGCCGCTATCCATAGTCAAATCGGAAGTCAATAAAGCTAGAGAACCCT
The DNA here is from genome assembly GCA_030737875.1 of Allium sativum. NCBI lineage: Eukaryota > Viridiplantae > Streptophyta > Magnoliopsida > Asparagales > Amaryllidaceae > Allium > Allium sativum. The sequence goes on along the minus strand of CM060926.1, from coordinate 3,530,752 downwards.
CGATGGAGCAAGCGCCGCCTTGATTAGTGTGAAAATTAGGGTTTGGAAAACCCTAGTTTCCAGAGGGGTGTATTACAAATGAGATAAAAACACAAACCGTCGATAGCATATGAAGAGTTATGTTACATTACACGGATTGCAGACATGGCACTCTATCAACCGTTCATCTCAGTTATCATCAGCCGCTCCTTTTACTCATCCAGAGCATTATTTTGTAACCAATTATCTCTTAGCCCAAAGCCCAACTATTTGTATATATATTCTGGGCTTGTGCAACTTGTAATTATGTACAATCATTTTTCGTGCAATAAGAATTTCATTCTTCAGTTTCAAAACATTTCTGTAAAACTTTGATTTGGTATCAGGGCAATCTCTAAGCCTAACGACATCAAATCTTTGAAAGTTTTCAGTAAAAGTTTACCCATCAGCTTGGTTTCATCATCTGGGTATAAATTCTCTCATCAGACAAGTTTTCATCATTTGAGAGAACAAAGTGCAATATGATCATCGGTGTCACGCCTGAAATTACTGTAAATTCAGTCGCATCACGATAAATCATACTATACTTGTTGAAATTCTGTATCAATTATCAAGAATCCAATACAAGATAGTAAAAGAAACTCACCAAAACTCAGTTGAAGCCTCGCTAGAGATTTCTCATCAGATTCTGTAATTACTCTTACTGATTTCGTCATCAAACTCTCGGCTGCTCCTCTATGAGCATCAGCTATTTCTCACTTTCGATCAGAAATGACATTTGATCCAGAATTTCTTGAACTTCTTGATATATTTTCATCATGGTAGACCCAGTTACATCCTCTACATCAGGAACATGAACAGATGCTGGATCAAATCCACCAATCCCATTATCTGGACCTGTACATCAATTAGTTAAAACAGGTATTAGTCCTCAAAGTCAGTTAATTACTGTACAACTTCAAGAAGAAAACTATTTGCTATGGAAACTACAAGTCGAAACTGCCATTCAAGGCTACGGCCTGGAGGGATTTATACTTAGCACCACCCTTGTCCCTGCCAAATTCATCACTGATCAAGACAACAGAACTGTTGCCAATGAGACATATGTTCAGTATCATAGACAAGATCGATTAATTAGTGCTTGGCTCTTATCCTCAATAAGTGAAGATCTGTTACCAACTGTGATTGGATGCACATCTGCTAATGACATATGGACCACAATAGAAAAAGAATTCAATAATCAGTCATCCGCAATGGTTTTACATTTCAAAAGACAGCTTCAAAATATAAAAATGGAAAATCTGAACATGAGAGAGTACATAGCTAAGGTCAAAAAACTATGTGATCTACTTGGTGCTACAGGAAATAAAGTGCCTAATGGAGATCATGTCCTCTATTTACTAAATGGATTAAATGAAGAATACGAGGCAGTTGTTGCAGTCATCACTACTCAAAGAATTGTTCCTCCTATTGATGAAGTTCATGATATCTTACTATCTCACGAATCAAGAATAAGTAGCAAAAGGATTCAAGAAATTGACCTTAATGCAAATCTAGCCACAGGAAGAAAGAACAAAAGTCAAAACTCAAATAACAGGACTGAATCAACTTACCAAAGAGGTGGCAGTACTAACAGAGGAAGAGGCAGAGGCAGATGGAACAACAATAACAGACCCAAATGTCAGATCTGCGAGAAAGTCGGTCATACTACCCTAAAATGTTATTTCAGGTATTCTAATAATAATCAGATCCAGAAAAACAACAACAATCCTAATGTAAATGTTGCACAAATGGATCAAGAACCAAACAGTCAAAACAAAGGTAATTAAACTGCCAGAGCAGAACACTTGCAAGATGATAGCTGGTACCCTGATTCAGGAGCAACCAATCATCTCACAAGCAATCTGGACAATCTGAATGTTGGGTGCAAGGACTATCGAGGTAATAAAACTGTTTCTACTGCTAATGGTAAACACATGCAGATCACACACATTGGAGACACTTACATTAGTGGCAGTAAACAATTACTCTTAAGTAATCTGTTAAGAGTATCAAGAATTACTAAAAATTTGATTAGTGTGTCCCAATGTGCTAAGGATAACAGTGTTTATTTTAAATTTTTCCCAAAATATTGTCTAGTCAGAGATATTCTAACTAGAAAAATCATTTTACAGGGTGATCTAGCAAACGGCCTATACAAGTTTAAATCTGTTAAGTACAAGCATGATGTTAACCAAGAAAAATGCAATGCCACATGTAATTTGAGTGTTAAGGCCAATATCAGCATGAATGTATTTGATTTCTGGCATTGCAAGCTTGGGCACCCTAGTGTTAAAATTGTTCAAACAATATTGAATGACAATCATATCAAGTTTGATCATGTATCCTTACCTTACATTTGTGAATTTTGTCAAATGGAAAAAAAATCATGAACTGCCATTTACTGATTCCAATACTATATACACTAATTCATTACAATTAATTGCCATAGATCTATGGGGTCCATCGCCAGTTTGTTCTGACTATGGTTACAAGTATTATGTGTCACTTGTTGATGCTTATATTAGATTCACATGGATATATTTTCTAAAAACCAAGTCAGAAACTTATAATGCTATCACCAATTTCATTACCATGGCTGAAAAACAATATGATCATAAGGTTAAGATCATTCAAACTGATGGTGGTAGTGAGTTTAAAACCCTACATAAATTCTATCAAGAAAGGGGCATTATCCACAGAACTACTTGTCCATACACTTCACAACAAAATGGAATAGTAAAAAGAAAAAACAGACACTTGGTTGAATCAGGCTTGACATTGCTTGCACAAGCAAATATGCCATTAAAATTCTGGCCAGATGCCTTTAATACAGCTGTTTATCTAATTAATAGACAACCAACTTTTGTATTAAAGGACATATCTCCATATGAAAAATTATACAATGTCAGACCTGATTACAAACAATTTAAAATGTTTGGATGTTTGTGTTTTCCATACTTAAGGCCCTATAACACAAATAAACTGAATTTCAGATCAAAACAGTGCACTTTTATAGGATATGCCACTAACCAAAAGGGATACAAGTGCATTGACAATACTGGTAGAATATATGTAAGTAGGCATCTGGTGTTTAATGAAAAGGTGTTTCCATATAGTACAACAGACACAAGCACTACATGTAAGGTTAGAAATCCAAAAATTTCCATACCTCATGTACCCTATATCTATGAAAGCTAGCAGCAAATAGAGGATCTTCATCAACCTGATGCTCGAAGCTCACCAATCAACAATGACTATGAGAGCTTTGAACCACCCAGTGTGACATCCCATTCACCTGCACAAAGTCAAAAGCAAGTAAGTGATGAGTCAAACAGTCATCAATCAACTTCAGAAGGGACCAAAAGCGACAATGACTCACCACCGACTAGACAACCAGCTCCTACAGGCCATCCTATGATTACTAGATCTAAAAGTGGTATTTTTAAACCCAAAGCATTTGCTGTTACATCCAGTACTAATGAACCTAAAAATTTTGATCATGCAATCTAACATCAGCACTGGAAAACAGCAATGGATGAAGAATATAATGCTCTAATGAAGAACAATACTTGGGACATTGTATGTCCACCTGCTAAAAAAAATATAGTTGGCTGCAGGTGGACATATAAATTAAAAAGGAATCCTGATGGATCCATAAATAAATACAAGGCCAGACATGTAGTTAAGGGTTTTACACAGGAGTATGAGTTTGACTTCAATCAAACTTTTTCTCCAGTAGTGAAACCCACAACTATAAGGCTTGTCTTGACTATTGCTATAAGTAAGAACTGGCATATCAGACATTTAGATGTCAATAATGCCTTCCTAAATGGAGTACTCAAGGAGGAAATTTACACGAGTCAACCACCAGGGTATAATGTCAATCTTAACTATGTCTGTAACTAATCAAGGCCGTATATGGTCTGAAACAATATCCTCGTGTATGGTTTGATAGGCTGAAAAACACCTTATGTAAATTAGGGTTTCAGCAACCAAATCAGACAATTCCATGTTCACAAAAATTAATCAGTCATCCACAACATACATTTTGATATATGTAGATGACTTGATAATAACAGGTGACAGCATTAAAGACATAGATGAATTGACATTATACTTAGACATGCAATTCTCCATTAAAAACTTGGGTAACATCAAGTATTTCTTGGGCATAGAAATAACCAGATCTAATAATCAGTTATTTTTATGTCAAAGAAAATACATAACTGAGCTATTCAGCAAAACTAATATGTTGAATGCCAACCCCCAACCAACCCCTATGATAAGCAGTCAGCAATATTCTATGTTCAGGGGAGAGGCTATTTTCAACATTACAGAATATATGATGGTTGTGGGGGCATTACAATATGCTACTATAACCAGGCGTGACATTGCTTATAGTGTTAAAAAGTATCTCAGTTTATGCAGAAACCATTGGACACACACTGGAAAGCAGTCAAGAGAATATTAAGATATCTCAAGGGAACCATCAACTACGGCCTTATTCTAAGGAACAACCAACATCTAAACATAGTGGGATATGCAGATGCTGACTGGGCCTCAGATCTAGATGATAGAAGATCCACAAGTGATTACTGTGTTTATGTTGGCCAAAGCCTAATCTCATGGAGTTCAAAGAAACAAATTACTATTTCAAGGTCAAGTACCGAATCTGAATACAGAAGCATAGTGCATGCAGCAGCTGAAATAAAATGGGTCCAATCTATGCTGAAGGAACTTAAAGTTACAACTACAACAAAGCCAATCCTATGGTGTGATAATAAAAGTGTTGTGTATATGTCACAAAACCCAATCCAACACGCTAGAACAAAACATATTGAAATAGATCTACACTTCGTCAGAGAAATGGTACAGATGAGAGAAATTGAAGTCAACCACATACCTGGCACTTACCAGAAGGCAGACGTACTGACAAAAGCAACGAGTATGAAGAACTTTACCAGATTTCGCTTGGAATTCAACGTCGATGAACTCAAGGACGAAACCAAACCAAGCCCCAGCAATAACAGCAGATTGAACAAGCATAGCAATGGTAAACATACGTCCATACTCAAATCGAAAGTCAACAAAGCCAGAGAACCCTCGATGGAGCAAGCGCCGCCATCCATACTCAAATCGGAAGTCAATGAAGTCAAAGAACCCTCGATGGAGCAAGCGCCGCTATCCATACTCAAATCGGAAGTCAATAAAGCTAGAGAACCCTCGATGGAGCAAACGCCGCCATGATTAGTGTGAAAACTAGGGTTTGGAAAACCCTAGTTTCCAGAGGGGTGTATTACAAATGAGATAAAAACACAAACCGCCGATAGCATACGAAGAGTTATGTTACATTACACGGATTGCAGACTTGGAACTCTATCAACCGTTCATCTCAGTTATCATCAGCCGCTCCTTTTACTCATCCGGAGCATTATTTTGTAACCAATTATCTCTCAGCCCACAGCCCAACTATTTGTATATATATTCTAGGCTTGTGCAACTTGTAATTATGTACAATCATTTTTCGTGCAATAAGAATTTCATTCTTCAGTTTCAAAACATTTCTGTAAAACTTTGATTCTAAGTCCTTTTAGTTTATACCGTGGATGTTTTTTATAAGAAGACTTGAAATATTTGAACCAAACTTATGGTTTTCCCAGAAACATCATGTACATATCAAAATTAATAGCAACAAAAATATTTAACTTTTAAAAAACGCAAAAAGGTGCATTATTCTCTCTCTCTCTCTCTCTCTCTCTATATATATATATATATATATATATATATATATATATATATATATATATATATATACACACACACGAGGAGGGTTATATGACACCCCATTTTTCTGGCCTTCCTTTTGCACCTCATTTATAACCAAGTATTTATAGTTAAATAAGTTATTGGAGGGAGAAAGAATTAGTGAAAGGAGAGAGAAACGGAAATATGTGGTGGAAATCAGGGTGGCTAAAGGGGTACTACACTGTTTGGGGTGTCATTAAACGCTTATATATATATATATAAAGCTTTTGAAATGACTGAAATATTCAATTAAGTTTTTTGCTTCATGACAAGGGCATAATTGTCCCCCATTTTTGCCACGCTCTTGCGCACTAAACAACAAATGCCAGAAATTTCCTCCCAATACTAAAAGCTCCATCTTCATTGGAAGCAGCAACGTAACAAAGGATTTTGAAAAATACTGGATTCTTCAAATATCACGTATAGAATTATCAGCACCGTCGGATATTCCGCCCCCAAGTTTTCGATTTGGTGGATTTATCTGTTCTTCACCGGTTTGATCCTCTTAATCTTTGCAAGCTCCTCTAGCTTCCAATGTATTACTAGTATTCGTCCAGTTCAAAATAATATGGAATGCTTTCCACTCCAAACATTGATTGACAATGTATGACTGGAAAAATATGAAGTTTGTTCTTTCTCCCACCGTGTGAATCACCTTTCATCTATCCTTTTTAAATTAGGCGGAAAATTGCTTTTGATCAATTTGTATAGTCATTTTTTGTATTTTTCCTTCTCTCAAATCCTCCAAGTTGATTTAAGAAAACTTATATTAGCATTCATTTTGCTGTTATTAATCTTCATGGTCAGACTCTATAATTATTTTGATTGTTTTGCATAGGACCCGAATGGTTGATTTACATAAGTAACTTAGCAATGCGAGTTACCATATGTTTATTTTTGCCATGATTCATTTCAGGTTTAATTTTGTTGTTATCTGTTTTCCTATACAACATGCTTACTTCATAAAATGAAAGCACCCAATCCATGGAAGGTAGATAATTTATATAAGAGGTAAATATAATTGTTTTCCATGTTAATCATATATCATTTAGAGAAGTTTCTAAATGTTTTACTATGATCAAAACATACATAATTTCTACTATCTTTGGCTTTCATTCAAGAAGATGTAGATGTAAAACTGTTGTTAACATGAAACGAGACATCATATCTGAATAGGATTGTTGACACTACAAGAAAAATACCCTATTGCAACTAGCTATTTGCAACATGCAACAAATGACAGTTGCAGTAAATGATATTTAGCAACAGACCTATTATAGCAGTTGCAATAGATAAGATTTAGCAACAGACATTTTCTTCCTGTTGCGAAAAGCATATTTTTAGCAATTGCGCTTCGCTTCCTGTTGTAAAAACATATTTTTAGCAACTGTGCTTCCGTAACAGTTGCAACAAACATATTATTTGCAACTGCACTTTCTAGCCCGTTGCGAATAAATATTTTTAGCAACTGTTTTCGCCACTTGCAGTAACTGTATTTTTTTACAACCGGTAAAGCCAGTTGCGGAAAACATACTAAAAATAAGTATAGGCTTTTGATGATTAACTTTTAATTATCAATTTTAAATAGTTACTATTAAATGATCAACTATTGGTAATTATATAATAATTAAGATTAATATTTAATAATTATTAATTAATAATAAAATTTAAGTATTAAAAAGTGATATTTATAATTAAATAATAATAATGAATAATTAACAAATAATAATAATTAATATTTAGAAAATAATAAAATAGATAAATAATTATTAAATAATAATAAATTAATAATAAAAAACTAATGGATAATAATTGATAATTAATTTGAAATATGAATATGTTTAAATATTAATTAAATAATAATTAATTATTATATTCATAATAAGTAAATGTTAATTGATTAATGTTACTATTAAGGAATAATTAATAGTTAATAGTAATCTCTAGCATGAACTAATTTATAATTTGTGCTTGATAAAGGTATTTTTGTGAATTAATTAATAGTTCCATAATAGTTGCAACAACCATATTATTTGCAACAACGCCTCCAAACTTGATGCAAAAAAATATTTTTAGCAGTTGATTTTGTCACTTGCGATGTATTATTTTACAATTGGTAAAGCCAGTTGCGAAAAACATGCTTTTAAAAATAAAAGTACGAATTAATACTTTAATAATTTCTTAGTATTTGTTGTAATTAATATTTTAATAAAAGTACGAATTAATACTTTAATAATTTTAATTGATAATTAATGTCAATATGTATTTTTATTACTTAGTATTTAATATTTATAATTGATATAACTAAATTTTTAATATTTATAATTGACATTTAAGAACTTGCTATAGTTAATTATTAAGAATTAGTATATTATAACTAATATTTATCAATAAAATTTGATAATTAAATATGATTAGTAATTAATATTGAACAATTTTTTTTAATAATAAGTGTGTAAAATTTAATAACTAATGTTTAATGTTTAACATTCAATTGTAAGTATATTAATTTATTATTTAGGATGGGTCCAAAAAGAATTTTAGCTTCAGCCGGCTATTTCCTCCTTCGGACCGCACGATTAATAACATGTATTAGTTGAAAACTCCCAAAATATTTCTCCTGTACGATTTTTCCTTTGCAACTTACCTGAGACTTCGCAGCCGACGTTATAGCATGATCCATCTAAAAGAAACCATCCCGCTTCCATTTTTTGTTTCTCGCCCCATAGCTGAAAACCCGATGCTCTAACTGTACTAATTTCTTTTTCTCCAGATCCCTAATTTCTCCAAAATCCCTAATTTATGAAACATCCCAGAGCCTAAAAATGAAACACTTCTCTCTTACACTGAGAACGAAACGAAAGCTCTTATCCGTTCATTCAACCTATTTGTCCTTTGGCATCCACGAAGCGATGACAAAACGGCCAGTAAAGAAGAGCATCGAAGGCGGGTCCTTAATCTTCCATCACCAACTCTTCTTCCCAACAGTCGAGAATTTGCCGCTTTTATTTCCGTTCGTGCAAAGAAGATAAGTCGATTTATCTTTGAATACATTTTTTAATTTTTTATCAGTGTTTTGGTGTGAATGTTGAAGCAAATGGCTGAGAATAGTAAAAGGATATATAATTTAGTAGAAATGAATGGTGGAGTTTTCCTTTCTAGAGATCTAAATCCAAGGCTAAGATTGACGCCCGATTTGTGGATGCGGTTGCTAAGCTCGGTGACCTGATAGTAAGCACACATACCTTCAACTCATGCAGTTTTTCTTGTATGCATGTTTAAAAATTATGCATTATAATCAATAACTGATTGATAATCTTGGCAATAATAGCGAATTTTAAATTGCTTTGGTGAATGTTGTTTGAGATGAATTTTTATGTCACTAATAATGGTGATGCTCGATTCTTCAGCGTTATTTTAAGTAGATAATCTTGATGTGATCATGAAAGATTGAATGAAGCTATTCACAGACTGGCTCTAAGCAAGAAAGTGCCAGGCTCTTTAATAAATAATAACAGTGTAGCTGTGGTTGTAGCGCAATCATAATGAGAAGCCTACTGGCTTTCTGGATGAAGTAGTATTTAGTATTTCTTTTATGCTTTTGATTGCGGATGCCAAACAATTTGCATTCTTTTATTTTTGATAGATTTTTGTGGCGTTATTGTGAAATATTGTTTACATGCTTCATTTTTTTAAAATCTGGATGTTTATGTATGTTTTGGTTTATTTTATTTTTCTTTCTTTGTTCCTAAGTCAGGTGATCGGAGAACAGTACTATTTGTTCAACATTCAATTAGGGATATTCCAAGAAGAAGGAAAGAGGATTCGGAGAAGAAGGGCAATCTCAATCTCGCACAGCGCAAGAATCCGAGGTATCAAATTTGAACTATATCAGGTAACCTAAGTTGTCCTATTCTCTGCCTTATCCACTGTTCTCCCTTTCAAAACTACTGCATCCGGAAATTCTACTCTTTACAGATGTGCCACTATTAATGGGATGCTTAATCTAGCCTTTTCTATAAGGACTCTCTAATTTTCCCTTTCTTTTTCATTAGAATAATAATTGATATTCAGTGTCGTTTGCTTTCTTTATAATTGCAATGTTAATGTACAATTTTTATTAATATTTCTTACATGCAAAATATAAGTTCTGTTTCATTATGCCAAGTCCAAGGATGAAGCTGACTATAATTTTTAGGTGGAAGTTCATTTAATTTGGTGTTGAAAAGATGTTTATATTCCAAACTATATTATTCTATTGATCATAAATGTATTGATAAACACAACAATTATCTATTGGTATTGAAAGCGGACAAGACTGAACTGCCAGATGAAATGGCTAAACTGAAACAAATCTGAGCAGGTAATGGATTGTGTTTTTTATTCTTGGGGTTTATTTTTTGGTTTTTGGACAAGATGAGAGGAGGAGGGGGCAGGGGATAGGAGCAGATGTCACAATTCTAAAAAGGAAAAAAGTTCTCTTATTCTGATTTACTTTTTGATCATTAAATACTATTAGCGCTTTTATAATTCAGTTTGCAAGTTCATAATTATCGTACCTCAAAGTAAAAATGAATGAGTAAATTAGAACATGATATAAGTCGGCTACTCCTAAATTTTCTTTATTTCAGTTAAAAAAAGAAAATAAGGACATAGTTACATGCACTTCAAAATGGTTAAGAGGGGACAAATTAAATTCGACAAGGTTCTAGCGTGTTTAGTCACGAAATTCGACGAGGGTTTGGTTGAGTTTCACCCTTAAATTCGTAAAAGGGCCATCGAAAACAAAAAACGGTAGATGTACACTGAATTTCGTTTTTGAACGCGTCTCCCCTTAATCATTTTTGGAGTGCATATAGCAATGGTCAAAGAAAAAAATATATATATATACACACACACACACACACATCAAGATTTTTCTACATATTATGATACACAAAAGAAAAGAAAGTAGTTCACACATTTCTTCACATGTTTACTTTTATCATTTTTTTATCAAAATAACGTTGCTTTATGTCTATTATATTATTACATTTTTCATAGATGTCTATGTTACTTATATGACAATTTGCAGATATATAGAATGCTGATTTTCTAGTGGTACAAAGGACGCAAGCAATGATTAGTAGTAGCTAAAACAGTTCCATCCTTGTACGCATTTTTTTTCTTATTTAGACCTATTATTTACAATCACTTTTTGCATCGTAACCATGTACACTTGTCTTGTTAGCATTATTAGCGTGTCTAGCTGTATTAAATTTTTGAATATTAGCATGCCTTACAAATAAAAGTATTATTTAGTTTCCTTATGAATTTTTTTACATTGAGGGCTTTATTTTGGTAAATCGCCCTGGACATCATAAGTCAGGAAGGAAAACTGTATAGGGTATTTTTTGGAATTTCAAAAGGATATGGTGATAATCTTGTTGATTAGTTTTCATTATTATAGCAGAGATATGTACTTGCATGGATACAACGAACATATTCATACAAATGTGCAATTTCACCTATGTACCTATGGTGTGATTTGAATCGTGGAACGTGGGACGTCACTCTTTGTTCATACGTATATATGCACACATTAATACATGTGGATGTGGATGATTTGTTTTATGTTTGAAAGTGTTAAGTAGCACCATGAGTTTATTGTTTGAAATAGTATTAAGTTGCACCATGAGTTTATTGTTTTGCTGGTAATTTGGTCATGAGTACGATGCATCTATCAGTTTGTTTCTGGTTTTGTAGTACTCAACGCCAACTTCAGGAATATATATATATATATATATATATATATATATATATATACTATATATATATGCATTTTCTTGGTAGAAGGCTGGTTTATTTTAAAGCGAGTACTGAAACACCTAAGTGCAAGATGTGCTACTGTACATGTTTTGTAGTGCTCCCTTCTTACAAAAGGGACATACTATCCTTACTGGCATTCAAATTTTTTATAAATTATCATGTGAAATTAGTTTGAGTGTCCAAAATAATCATACGAAGTATAAACTCAAATTAAAATATTATGAAACGACAAACTTAATACGACTGAAGATTGAAATTGTGAAATTTTGACATACAATAATTCTGCTTTTCTAATTGACAGTTGCATTGCATTGATTTAACATGCTCTTCCATATGAAGTGAAAATGGATAATTTGTCATGTCTTTAACGTCTCATTTTCTGTGCTTCATCCAGAAAGCAACAGCAGGTGTAAGGGACTATAACTTCTTTTTGTGGAAAGTTAACAAAGAATTACGGGAACACTTTCTTGAGGACTTGTATTATGCTGCATTAAATCCCAGTCAGCGATCTATATTCCAGGTTTGGTTCTTTCAATCATATTGTTTCAACTATGTCATATTTTGTTATGTACTTAAAAGTACCCTTATCTCAATTTAAATCACGGCACTTCGCACACATCTTACTCCTTAACATGATATGCATCGATGAGAGGTAATCTTTTCTTTTATTAAATGCAAATTCTTGTTGAAAACAAATATGATTGGTTATTATTGCAGTAAGATGAGATGCATAAAAAAGGGTTGTTGCTGGAGGTCATTGGCACTGGAGTAAGGCGGAGCAGCCCCTTGTGGTTAGTATCAGCTGGTAGAAAGAAGCTAACATCGACAGCCAATTTGGAGCGTGAACGGTAGATTTGTTCTAGTGAACTGATGATATTTATTCTCTTGTTGTAGTATATGTATGATAGAGTAGAAATATGATTAGAAAATACTATATTTGAAAAAAATGTGTTGTGTGAGAGAAGAAAGTGTTATACATGAATGATATATGAATATTGTAGAAATTTTTGTTGTAATTATTTGTACTATCAAAACTTTATTAAAATAAAAATTTTATTTGTTTATTTCATTTTATGATATACACTATTGCTAAAACTAATACATTTAACATGTAATATCTATAAGCTGTATTTTTTTTTTTTTACAGATTTATGAATCTATTGCAACAAGCATATACTATTGCAAAAGGGTTTGTTGCAACTGCAAAAACCTGTTGCAAAAAAGTATACCGCAACATCTTATTGCAACAGGCGGAAAATATTGCAGATTTTTTGCAACTTCGGCTATACCAACAGGCGCGGGCCTGTTGCAATTGGTCTACTGCAACAGATATTGTCTGTTGCGAAAAGTGTTTTTTGTTGTAATATGATTTGCATAACAGATGTTATGTTAATGCAAAACCTTATTACATACTTCGACGCATACATTCAACTAATTGACTTCTTATATGTCACGATTTTATCTTTGAGTTATATGTACTTGCTTAATTTTTGAATAAATGTTTGGGTGCATTTGTAATGCAGAAACAGAGATTCGGGCAGCGGAAAACAAATAAACCCAATGATCTAGTCTTTCAACAATTTCAACAAAGCCAAAAATAAAAGAAAATCAAATAGCACAAATTATAGAGAGAACTAAAAAAGAAAAGAGAGGAAAGAACACACAAATATAACGTGGTTCGGCTTTGCCTATGTCCACGGACCCAACAACCTTTATTAAGTTATTTCAAGAGGACGTTACAAAATGAGAAGAATTACAACAAAACTCAATACAAATTCTCACCCTATAAAAGGAAAAATAGGGATCTTATTGAGAAATAATATGGAGAGATATATTTTCTTATCATAATCCAAAAGTGATCAAATGACCTCATATATATAGGAGGAGAATTCTAGAAGATAAGGATGAAGATGTTTTAGAATTTCCTTGATTTGATTCACCACAAATCTTGCCCATCTATTTTGTTTCCACCAAATTCTTAATTGATTCTCCAAATCAATTAATTTGTTTCCCATATTTGGATTGATTATGAAAACAATTAATGCTTTTCTCACTCCACCAATTCTTGATTGATTCTTTAAATCAATTACCTTCTCCATATTAATTTGTTTCCCATATTTGACTTGATTATGGAAACAAATAATGCGTTCTCACTAATATATTTCAATCTCCCAAATTTAACACCCCACCTCGATTAAATGTATTCATCAATCACCAAAAATGGTTGTTGGGTCAGCTAGGGTTGTATATCGGACATGACAGTTCGCTGTCCGACTCGGTCCGAATAGGTCCGTGTCCGTCCGGTTCTCTTATAGGACAGAGCTTGGACACACTAGTGCTCGATCTGATCTAAAATGTTCGATGTTTTTCTCTTATCCAAGGCTATATCAGACATGACAGTCCATTGTCCGGCTCGGTCCGAGGCTATATGATGTCTGGTTCATGTCTGTCTGAATTCTTATAGGACAAAGCTTGGACACACCTCCGTCCGGTCCGGTTTGACCTGTTTACACCCCTAGGGTCAGTGCCCCATGGCGCTAAGTTGCTCATACCAAACCAATCAAGTTTGAGCAATGCTCAAACTTGTCTTTCAGAACCGACTTTGTTAGCATGTCGGATGGATTGTCATTTGTGTGGATCTTCAATAGCTTTATCTTATTTCTCTTTTCTTCAAGCATGAGAAAGAAACTTATAACATCAATGTGCTTTGTCCGCGAGCTGTAGGCTTGATTTTCCACAAGATGAATGACGCTCTGACTATCTGAAAACAACTCTACGGTCTTCTGTATCATTAATAAATCATCCAAAAACTGCAACAAATACCATCCTTCCTTAGTCGCTTCCACAATAGAAATTAGCTCTGCCTCTGTAGTTGATAAAGCTACAATGGATTATACCTTGGACCTACAAAAAATTGGGCCTATGCCAAGTGTATAAACATAGCCCGAAATTGTTTTTCTACCATCTCTATCCCAGCATAATCTGAATCACAATAACCCATTAGACTTATGTCACTATCTCCAAACAACAAGCCAACGCCAAAGTTCCCCCCAAATATCTTAGAATCCACTTTATTGTTTTCCAATGAGTTTAGCATGGGTTAGACATGTATCTGCTAACAACACCAACTACATGAGCTAAATCAGGCCTTGTGCATACCATAACATACATAAGCTTTCCAACTGCACTAGAATAAGGAATATTACACATATCCCTTTTGTCTTCATCCGACGTGGGACACATATCTTTGGATAGCTTAAATTGAGAGCCTAATGGAGTAGCCACTGGTTTAGCATTTTCCATACGAATCGAAATAGGACTTTCTTGATGTATTGAGTTTGAGTGAGCCTCAAAACTCTTTGCTTTCCATCCCTCTGAATTTCCATCCCCAAAACTCTTTGTGCATTTCCCAAATCTTTCATCTCAAATTCCTTACTGAGCTCCATCTTCAACTCTGAAATTTTAGACATACTCTTAGAAGCTATCAACATATCATCAACATAAAGTAACAAATAGATGATGTCATCATTAAAATTTTTAAAATAGACACATTGGTCCTTAAAGCTTCTAGAGTAACCATGTGAGATCATAAACTTATCAAATTTATTATACCACTATCTAGGATACTGTTTTAAGCCATAAAGAGATTTGTTAAGTTTACAAACATGACCTAGCCTGCTGCTATCAGTGAACCCCTCTGACTGTTGTAGGTAAATGTCCTCCTTAAGATGACCATGCAAGAATGCTGTCTTGACATCTAGTTGTTCCAACTCCATGTAGAAGTGAGCAACCAATGCGAAAAGAATGCGAATGGAAGTGTGTCTAACAACTGGAGAAAAAATATCATGAAACTCTACATCTTTCTTCTGAACATAACCCTTCGTCACTAATCTTGCTTTGTACCTAAAGTCACCATTGCTGCCATCTTTCAACTTATAGATCCATTTACATCCCATTGCTCTCTTGCCGGAAGGAAGTGACACAAAATCCCAAATGTGATTTCTGTGCAAAGACTCAATCTCCTCCTCCATTGCTACTAGCCAACTGGAGCTATCAACTGAACTAATGGCATCTCTGTAGTCTCTTAGTTCATCATGAAATATGCTTAATGCATAAGTTTCCATGTCATCAAAGTCAATATATTCAATGCTTAATCCCACAAAATCATCAAGCCATGTAGGTCTTTTCTTCTCTCTCGATGGTCGAGTTTGAATTTGAGCTCCACCTTGAGATTGATCTTCTATCTCTTCCCTATCAACCACGGTGTCATTGAAATCGCCATTTTAACTCGTATGGAAGTCTGATGATCTACTTTGTGTTTACTATTCTGAATTTGTCCTCTTAACATTATCATTAACTGAAGAAGAAGGCTCCACCTTCAACATAGCATTCTCATCAAATGTAACATGCTTGCTTGTAACAATCTTCTGGGTAGTAGGACACCACAACCTATATCCCTTAATTCCTTTTTATAGCCAAGAAAAATACACTTGCAAGATCTTGGATCCAACTTCCCTTTGCTCTCATGCACATTAGCTGGACAACCAAACACTCTGAGAAAGGAATATGATACAGGCTCTTCCTTTCATACTTCTTCAGGAATCTTCATATCTATGGCGGTAGAAGGTGTGCGGTTGATAAGGAAAACCGCCGTAGATAATGCTTATGCCCAGAATCTCTTATTTAATCTCGCAGTCAACCGTAAGCAACGAGTTCTTTCCAACAAAGTCCGATTCATTCTCTCTGCAACCCCATTTGACTGAGGGTCTCCTGGCGTGGTGTAGTGTCTTTTGATTCCCTCGGACTCACAAAATTTAATGAATTTTTGAGAAGTTAATTCACCACCATTATCTGAACAAAGAACCTTTACTTTCTTTCCAGACTTCTTCTCAACAAGAGATTTTCTACTTTGAAATCTATCAAAAGTTTAATCTTTGAACTTCATAAAGTAAACCCATACTTTTCCAGGAAAATCATCAACAAATGAAACAAAATACCTGGCTCCTCAATAAGATAGGCATGGTGCGGGGCCCCAAACATCATTATGGACATACTCTGAAACATCTTTAGACATATGATCTGCAATGCCAAAAGAAACCTTCATCTGCTTTGCAAGTACACATCCGTCACAAAAGTCAAGTTTTGAATGATGAACGTTGTCAATCAAGCTTCGCTTTCTCAGTACTTCTAAATTGCGCTCTCCAATGTGACCCATACGAAAATGCCACAATCTGGTAAAATCGGAATCAACTGAATCAATAACCGAAGCAGTCTCCGCAACAGCAGTTGTACCCTTCAGCAAATATAGATTTCCAGCTTTTAACCCTTTCATTACTATCAATGAGACATTTGTAATTTTTAATGAATCCTTTTCTATTTCACACTTTAAGCAAAAATTGCACAATGCTCCAATGGAGATCAAACTACACCTTAAATTAGGCACATGTCTGACATCACATAAAGTACGAACAACACCATCAAACATCCAGATTTTTACTGTTCCAATACCAATCATGCGACAAGAAGCATTATTTACCATGAGAAACTCTCCACCGTCAAACTGACGATAAATGGAAAAAGAAAGCCTATCAGGTGTCGTGTGATAGGATGCTCCCGAGTCAGTAATCCATATAGTACTCTTCATAGGAGAGGCAGAAGCTGTAAATATGTCAGGATCATTATCTGAATCTGATGTCTCCGCTGTAGATGCTGAAGCCCTCTGGGGAACAACTTTTTTTTATTCTCCAACTTGGGGCAAATTGTAATATAATGTCCAGGTTTTCTGTAATAATGACAAACTCCCTTCCAAGCTCCTCTTGATTGAGATCTGGACTTAGATTTATCTCCACCATATTTGGGTTTACTTTTACTTTTTTCTCTTTGTGCAACAAGGCTTTCAGAATCATTCTCCATGCTCATGCTTGCGATCTTTCCTCTCAATATCTCGTTATGCAAATTTGTCTTCACATCCTTCAAACAAATAGACCAACATCCATAGATCATAGAGTTTACAAAAGTGTTATACTCTGTAGGTAAAGAACATAAAAGAATAATAGCTTGCGCCTCATCCTCAATCTTTACATCAGTTGCTCGAAGATTCATGACAAGTGTGTTGAGGGCATCTATATGAGAAAATACATTAGTTATGGGCCTCATTTTGAAAGAATAAAGTTGTTGTTGTAAGATGATGCGGTTGGTGAGACTTGTCGTAGAACTTTCTCTGAAGAGCATCCCACAATTCCTTAGCAGTTTTCATATGAGAAAACTCTCTAAGTACTTCATCAGAAAGGCTAAGTTGGATGGTAGTAAGAGCATCCTCTTCCAATTCTTCTATCTCTTTAGGTGCTATTTTCTTCAATTTCTCTGGATCTAAGACAACCTTAAATGTCCTCTCTTTCTTCAACACTGCTTCCATCTTCATCTTCCATGTGCCAAAATCCCCCTTTCCATCAAATCTAGCGACTTCATAATTTGTAGCGCTTCTCCACCGTTATTCTTTGTGGAATTTAACATGGCTGAAAAAGTCTTTGAACAAGACAACTTGCTCTGATACCAATCTGTAGTGCAGAATCAGAGATTTGGGCAGCGGAAAACGAATAAACCCAGTGATCTAGTCTGTCAACAATTTCAACAATGCCAAAAATAAAAGAAAACCAAATGGCACAAATTATAGAGAGAACAAAAACAGAAAAGAGGGGATAGAACACACCAATATAACGTGATTCGGCTTTGCCTATGTCCACAGACCCAACAACCTTTATTACTTTATTTCAAGAGGAGGTTACAAAATGAGAAGAATTACGAAAAAACTCAATACAAATTCTCACCCTATAGAAGCAGAAATAGGGATCTTATTGAGGAATAATATGGAGGATATATTTTCTTATCATAATCCAAAAGTGAGCAAATGGCTACATATATATAGGAGGAGAATTCTAGAAGATAAGGATGAAGATGTTTTGGAATTTCCTTGATTTGTTTCACCACAAATCTTACACATTTATTTTGTTTTCACCTACATAAATTCTTGATGGATTCTCCAAATCAATTAACTTGTTTCCCATATTTGGCTTGATTATGAAAACAATTGATGTCTTTCTCACCCCACTAATTCTTGATTGATTCTTTAAATCAATTTCCTTCTCCATATTAATTTGTTTCCAATATTTGACTTAATTATGGAAACAAATAATGCCTTCTCATTAATATATTTCAGTCACCCAAATTTAACAATATTTGTATATAACGTAGGCCTGGAAATTAGAACCGAAAACCCGAACAAAACCAACACGAAAACTGTAACACCCCACCTCCGTTAAGGTCACTCACAAAGGGAATGCCTTAACTTTGGTGGAGCATTTTAGTAAACAAAACAGAAAATTACAAGACATATAAAACAGTACTTGAAAAATTTTAACTTTATTACAGCGGAAACAGAAATCAATATGGTTACATCCTTTCAAATCTCAGAATTCAAGTACAAAATATCAGTCTTGTACAAAAGCCTTCAAAATGCATGGTTTAAAATCATAATCCCCATAGAACGGAAGCTATACGGAGCCAAGCCATACTTTAAGCACTTCAAGCAAAGAGAAATCCAGATCAAGCTAAATTATTCCCTCCTTGGACAACCTGGGGGGAAACGGAAGAAAGGAGGTGATACAACAAGGGTCAGACAAAAAGTCTGGCAAGTCCAGTGACTTTCAGCATATGAACAGATAATAATAATAATAATATGACATGAACATAAAACTGGATGAGGGATAACTGTAACAGGTGTAGCAGATATAATAGAAGAACAGAATGACATAAACTATTGCTTTACACTTCTCTGCACTAATACTAGTATAACAGAATTAGGTGTCACCCTAATGTCTAAACTGAAACAGGAACGGGTACAGAATAATTTAACAGAAACAGAATGTTAATAATGGGCCTTTACTACCCGATCAGAAACAGACAGAAGCAGAAACAGATTAATCCCTACGGAAACAGAATGTAGAATTAGGTGTACACTAGTAATGGGCCTTTACCACCCGAACAGACGGTACCACGCAGAAACAGACAGGTGTTACCACCCAACAGAAACAGACGGTACCAACAGAAACAGACAGAACTAAGTGTACCCTAAAACCCTACCCCAAGCGATCGGCTCCCTAATACATAAATATCCTGTGTCGGCCCCACAGTAGGGTGTATCACTCCCTAAAGTGACAACCAATCGGCACAGACCTATTTACAGATGCCACGGCATCTTACATCCTAAGAGGCAGACCGGGATCCATGCACGAACATGACCCGGTTGGAACGCACCATCAACACTCCTTGCCATTATCAGAATGAACCACTTATAATTAGTTCAGTAAGCGTGCCCGGACCCTACCTACTGTTGGGTCAAAGTTTTGATACCGGAAAGGGTTACTGACTAATATGGGTCCCAAACAACATATGACACAAGTAATTCCCCTCCTAACCATGTGTCCCCAGACTAACAGATCTCAGATTAACTTGTTTACAAGTTCAGACATACAGAATTCAGATTTACTAGTTCACAGATTAAGTTAACAAGTTTTCAGACTAACAGATCAGATGTACAGATTTTTCAGATTTGTCTAACTTTGTATTGGGCCTACAGATTCATGGACGGGTTTACTACACCTACTAATCCAGTTGGTTTAATCCTATTTCCCCCAATACGTTTTAGACGTCATTCTTATCTTAGATTTGCATTAATTAATTATTAATGCCCAGACCTCTCACATTTGGTCGCTAGCTTGTGGCCGTTGGATGGGCCAGGCGGTTCTGGGCAGACTTCTGCCACAAGCCAGACCTAACCTCGTGTCTTAAGCAGGTTATGAGTAACTTCTCACATTAGAACCTATTATTTGCGGCCACTGGATGTGCCGGGCGGTTTCGGGCAGAATTACGCCGCAAACTCATTCTAACCTCAAGTTAGTCACGTTTATCTTTGCGGCCAATTAATTAATAATTTACCGTTTATGCGCACACCCAATATATATGCCAATTCAGATTATATCAATAACAAGATGATTATCTCAACACAGCAGATAACAGATTTTAGCAGATAATAGATTTTCCAGATTATATGACTTAACGGATTTAACAGATTTAGCAACTTAGCAGATTTTGGCATATAACAGGTTAGGCATTTAAACAAATAAATTTAACAGATTTAGGCATTTTCAACAGACTTAGCGGATGACAGATCTAGCAGATGAATAGATCTAGTAAACTAGGCAGTAGAGCAGAACTAGCAGATTAAGCAATATAACGGAACTAGCAGATTAGGCGATATAATAAAACTAACAGATTAGGCAAATATAGCAGAACTAGCAAATTAGGCAATTATAACTGATTTTCATCATTCCTTAAAGTTTCACATATCTTGCCTAATTATAAATTTGGCCTAAATTTGCATGCCTAAATATTGGTCATGATTCACACTAGGATCATATACCCTACGTCTGCATTGAATTTGCATGTCACAGATTATGGTCATAATTTACATGTCCCAATTTAGTTCCACTTGCCTAGTACAAAAGATTCACATATAAATTATACCAACTATAGCCATCTATTTCAATGCATGTCATATATTCAAAAATCTCCAACTTAGGTGTTATTCACACTTGATAGTTATCAAATCTTAATATGGATCTTCACACCTAAGTTATAATCCGTTATAAAATATGCCCAAGGATCTAGATCTAACATATGATATGTGTTTTAGTTCAGATCTTAATATTCCAGATTTGCAAGTTATGTATTATCATATGATAATCCCAAACAGTCATATATGCACAGATCTAGATCTAGTTTATATACTCAAATCAGTCACAGATCAGTCCAATTATGCCTTAGATTTATGTTCTAAGTTCCAAGTCCAACCTATGTTCTTTCCTCAAATCAATCACATATCGGTCATGCCCAATTTATGCACATTCATTTGATTGTCCCAAACATTTTAGCGCATGTTGATCTCTTATGAGATTGGCTCAGGCTCGTGGTAGCCTGGCTATAGAACAGAAAGAGGAAAGAGGTACAGAATAAAACAGATCAGATCAGAACAGAACAGATATAACCTCAGATTCGGATTTAGAGTTCATGTCACAATCAAAATTAACGTTTATATCGGAAAGTAACTGCACTTGCCTTAATTGGATTAAAAAATGAACTCTAGTTGTTGTAGAACCGTTGCAGAAGCTCTAATCTCTAATTGAATTTAGGTTGATGTTGATTGTCTTCTAGTTTTGATTCCAGCAGAGTAGCAATGCCATTTTTATTTTTAATTTAGAACAGAGGCAGAGTAGAAGCAGAATAGAATTGTGTAAAGAGAAGGCTGGGTTTGGGGCTGTTTAAATAGGTTTAGGCAGACGAATCTAGACAGAAAACGAGACCAGATACATCAGAACGCACCCAGGCAGAAAAGAAGATTCGGGAGGCAGGTCGACCCCCAGGTTGACTCTAGGGTCGACCCCCTGGGGGTATGTCGACCCCCTGGGGGCAGGTCGTCTCTAGGGTCGACCCCCTGGGGGCAGGTCGACTCTAGGGTCGACTCCCCAGTCGACCTGGTCTGTGCTATTTAATTTTTTTCTGAACTTTGGGAGGCCATAACTTGGTCATATGGACTCCAATTTACGAAATTTCGGACTCTATTTCGCGTATTTTTCCGAGACGAACGCAATGGCATAGCCCGTTTCCCTTGATTCTGATTTTATATTTTAATTATACTCAGATTTGTAATTCTTAAGTTCACAGAAAATACGGGGTGTTACATTCTCCCCTCCTTAAAGGATTTCGTCCCCGAAATCTTCAAGTTAAGAAGAATGTGTCCTACCATCCAATGACTCATCTACTCAGTCATCATCCATAAGCATCCATTGTCCTTAGAAATTTCTAGTGTTGTATGAACATTTGCAAAAGTGTGTGTATATGTTCCTTATCTGATGCAAAGATCAGGCGGTCTACTGATTCAGTTGACCTCCTTAATGCGAATTATGTCAGCCATGAGTCCATTATGTATGCAATTTTCCTATTTGATACATATCATTTCTATATGAGTGCACAACCATCCACTCATATGCAACATCCATGTGCTGATTCAACCATTTTGCATCCATAAAAATTTAAAATTCTCACACATCCATATGCAGTATGAGAGTGTTTTCGAGCCGATCTAGTGCCTAGTGTGTGTATATGCGTCCACGAGCAACCACTAGCAACCACTTGCATCCACTTGCAACCATCAAACATAACATGTCTCAAACACATGTTTACACCCATTAGGATTCCTATATATAAGTTGAACACTCGATCGATAGGATACAGTCGAGTGATGGAAGCGAGTACAGATAAAACAAAAACTTGATTCCTATCAGACATTGGTTGAGAAAATAATTCCCCTAAGTGTCAACCCCGAAGACCGAAATCAACATCAGATTGACACCCAGAGGGTTACCCTCTTTAGACAATGTCAAAACTGGAAATCTTATCAGAAGTATTCAGATATTTACAGACTACTGGTACAGATCATTTCCCTAATGATTCTTCGGAAGCTAAGCATGATAAAATCATATCCCACAAAAATCAGAATATATGCGTCATATTTGACGCCTAACACAGATATCCCTCAAACCTTAACTTAAAAAAGATGAGTCATACCCCTTATGGGTCTGAGTCTACAGCAGAATCAGAAACAATACTAGTATTCAAGTGCAGAGTATCAAGTACAGAAACAGAAAGAGTCTTAACTCCATAACCAGATAAGAAAATTAAACCTTCTACAGAAATTTTCCCTATTTCTATCCTATCCACTAGCCTTGAGAGTGTTTGCCTGCTCTCCAGAAGTTGGTCCTGTCCTCTGTCCTTGCCTTCGTTTCTTCGGGCAGTCCCTAGTAAAGTGCCCCATCTCACAACAGTTGAAGCAAGCACCCTCCCCTTCCTCTTTCGGTAATCCTTATTCAGATGAGTCAAGCTTCCATAAGTAAAACACTTTCCTCCTCCTTATCTTCAAACTTTCCTTCCTTCTTTTTCGTTTCCCTTTTGCCTCCATTGTGAACTAAGTCTATATGAGTTTCTCACCTTTGGGTTGTGCTCCTTAGCCAAACCTCATCATTCTCATCTTTACTATCCTTGTGTAACACGTTGACCAATCCCTCGAAAGCTGCCTCCATCGCCCGGAAAAATCCTTCAAAGCTCTAAAGAAAACTAGCCGTAGGTGAAACTACTACAACTATCGATGGAAGTCGGGCACTACTTTGCCCTTCGACGAGGTTACCTCCCAGAAAACAGGGAGCCCCAGAGACTCAAGAAAGAAGGAAACAAGGATTCAAGCAGAGGATCAAAAGATAGATATATGGCTTAGGGGACTATGTTTTTCAAAATAAGCTTTACTTTTTAAAATACTTCCTTTTCAAAACCTTTTTGAAAATAGTTTTCAAAAATTCTTTATCAAATCCGGTAACCTTCAGCTCTAATACCAAGTGTAACACCCCACCCCCGTTAAGGTCACTCACAAAGGGAATGCCTTAACTTTGGTGGGGCATTTTAGTAAACAAGACAGAAACTTACAAGATAGATAAAACAGTACTTGAAATTTTTTAACTTTAATACAGCGGAAACAGAAATCAATATGGTTACATCCTTCCAAATCTCAGAATTCAAGTACAAAATATCAGTCTTGTACAAAAGCCTTCAAAATGCATGGTTTAAAATCATAATCCCCATAGAACGGAAGCTATACAGAGCCAAGCCATACTTTAAGCACTTCAAGCAAAGAGAAATCCGGATCAAGCTAAAGTATTCCCTCCTTGGATAACCTAGGGGGAAACGAAAGAAAGGAGGCGAAACAACAAGGGTCAGACAAAAAGTCTGGCAAGTCCAGTGACTTTCAGCATATGAACAGATAATAATAATAATATGACATGAACATAAAACTGGATGAGGGATAACTGTAACAGGTGTAGCAGATATAATAGAAGAACAGAATGACATAAACTATTGCTTTACACTTCTCTGCACTAATACTAGTATAACAGAATTAGGTGTCACCCTAATGTCTAAACTGAAACAGGAACGGGTACAGAATAATTTAACAGAAACAGAATGTTAATAATGGGCCTTTACTACCCGATCAGAAACAGATTAATCCCTACGGAAACAGAATGTAGAATTAGGTGTACACTAGTAATGGGCCTTTACCACCCGAACAGACGGTACCACGCAGAAACAGACAGGTGTTATCACCCAACAGAAACAGACGGTACCAACAGAAACAGACAGAACTAAGTGTACCCTAAAACCCTACCCCAAGCGATCGTCTCCCTAATACATAAATATCATGTGTCGGCCCCACAGTAGGGTGTATCACTCCCTAAAGTGACAACTAATCGGCACAGACCTATTTACAGATGTCACGGCGTCTTACATCCTCAAAGGCAGACCGAGATCCATGCACGCACATGACCCGGTTGGAACGCACCATCAACACCCCTTGCCATTATCAGAATGAACCACTTATAATTAGTTTAGTAAGCGTGCCCGGACCCTACCTACTGTTGGGTCAAAGTTTTGATACCAGAAAGGGTTACTGACTAACATGGGTCCCAAACAACAGATGACACAAGTAATTCCCCTCCTAACCTTGTGTCCCCAGACTAACAGATCTCAGATTAACTTGTTTACAAGTTCAGACATACAGAATTCAGATTTACTAGTTCACAGATTAAGTTAACAAGTTTTCAGACTAACAGATCAGATGTACAGATTTTTCAGATTTGTCTAACTTTGTATTGGGCCTACAGATTCATGGACGGGTTTACTACACCTTGTAACACCCCGAATATCGGTTAATGCTAAAATTCACTAATTACAGAATAAATAATCTCAAATGTGAGAATTGGGGGAAACGGACTGCGTCATTGCGTTCGTCTCGGAAAAATACGCGAAATAGAATCCGAGTTTTTGAGAATCGGAGTCCGTATGGCCCGGTTATGGCCCAATGAAGTTTACAGAAAATTCAAAGTTCAAAACAGATTTAAAATTCAGGTTCAAATTTCGAAATTGGGTCCATTGGGCGCGGGGGGGGAAATTCCCGCCTAGCTAGCCAGGTCGACAGCCCTGTCGACTGGGCAGTCGACTTGGCTAGAACCAAGTCGACAGCCCTGTCGACTTGGGTGTCGACAGGGGGTGCTCGGCCAGTTTGGCCTGGTGCACCATTTCAGGGTTTGGGTTGAGTTTTGGGGCTGGTTTCTGGAAGCTTCCGAGATCTGATGGTCCTAATCTAATTTAGGGTTAATCTAATGGCCTAAAACACTTGCCTAATCCTATAAATAAGACCCTAAGCTAGCCCTAAATGATCATAATTCTATCCTCTAACTAAACTATGCCAAAATTTTCTGTGATCATGGCCTCCACTCAAAAGCCTAGCCTTCATCCTCTTTAAATACTATTTCTATGAAGGCTTTCATGTTCATACAAGCATCTTTGAGTTGTATGAGTGATCATTAGCTTGCATTCATCATCAAGTTGCAAGCTTTATGTTCAAGGCTAGAGTTTTTGGGTAATTTTTGGCAAGGGTTTGCTCATTGGAGTTTAGTGGTGAGTTTCTATAGACTTAACAATCAATTGTTAAATTGATTATGATAGGATATGATAAGATATGGCTATGTTTGTGGAATCAATGTGTTTATGCAAGTTTAGTATAGTGTATGTTGTGTGTTTTGCAAGTTTTATGCTATATGCAAGTTTAATACTATGTTTTATGATGCAAAACACTATGTTGAACATTGATTCATATGTAACATGTTATGCAAGCTATATGTGAGATTATATGCAAGTTTATATGTCACATGTTATGCAAGTTATGTATTTGGTTTTATGCATGCTAAGTATTTGGTTTTATGCATGCTAAGTATTTGGTTTTATGCATGCTAAGTGTTTGGTTTTATGCAAGTTATGATGCAAGTTCATATGAAAGTTATGATGCAAGTTCATATGCAAGTTTGTCTCTTTTTATGATATGCATAATATATGCAAGTTTGCCTCTAAGTATGGCATGTTATGCAAGTTCATATGCAAGTTATGATGCAAGTTCATATGCAAGTTATGATGCAAGTTCATATGCAAGTTTGCATCTATGTATGACATAAGTACATGTGCAAGTTCATCCCTTTTAGACCTATGACATGTATGCAAGTTGACACCTTTATGATAGGTCTATGACATGAACATTTAAGCAAGTTACCATCTTTATGACATATGTGATTCATGCAAGTTTGGGTTGGTTATTTATGCAAGTTGGGTTTATGGTCATATATACAAGTTGACACCTTTTAAACCCATGATAATGCTAATGATATGCTAAGTTGAACCCATTGTGTGTATGATGAATCTTCTCTTTTGAAGTATGTCATGTTAACGTATTTACGTGGGGATGATGGGGTAAAAATTAATGAACACATAAAATTGTGTGAAGTGGGTATGATTAAACATACCATAAAGTGGATGGACATAAGTGGGAATTTACCTATTAAGTTAGGTCTACGCATATTATGGAATTGGGAATTTACCTATTGAGTTAGGTCTACCCATATTCTTAAATATTTGTAATTAATTAGGGATAATTAATACAAATTATGGGGGTGATTAATTAGGTGTAATTAATCTACTAAGACACGAGGTTGGACCCTTTTGTAGCATAAGACTGCCCGGAACCGACCGGCAAATCTAGCGACTACAAACGATTGGCCCAATGTGAGAGGTCTTAGTCATAAACTAAATACGTGACAAGTGTAAAGACACGAGGTTAGACTCTGTTATGGTGTAAGGCTGCCCGGAACCAACCGGCATATCCAGCTGCCATAAAAGATAGTCTAATGTGAGAGGTCTTTACAAAGGTTACGATCTTAATTAATTAAGAAACACTTAACCAAATTAGCATGTAGAGGGGCATGAGGGGTTAAGTGGGTGCCTTGGGTGGCATGTAGTAACTAGTGGGGTGCCTGGGGTGGCATAAGGAAACTAGTGGGTTGCCTTGGGTGGCAATAGAAAATACGATTAGAATACTTAACCAAAGTGGAACATGTAATTAAACATGATTAAAGGGTTAAGTAAGTGCCTTGTGTGGCATGTGGGAATCAAGTAAGTGCCTTGGGTGGCATGTGGAAATCTTGTGGGGGCCTTAAGTGGCAATTGAAATATAATTAAATGACAAGCTTAAGTAGTAGCTTGTGGGGGCCTTAAGTGGCAATTGAAATATAATTAAATGACAAGCTTAAGTAGTAGCTTGTGGGGGCCTTAAGTGGCAATTGAAAAATAATTAAATGACAAGCTTAAGTAGTAGCTTGTGGGGGCCTTAAGTGGCAATTGAAATATAATTAAATGACAAGCTTAAGTAGTAGCTTGTGGGGGCCTTAAGTGGCAATTGAAATATGATTAAATGACAAGCTTAAGTAGTAGCTTGTGGGGGGGGGGGGGCTTGAGTGGCAATTAAAATATGATCAAAAGACTGAACCAAAATTTGTAACATGTAAGTGGACATGGTTAAAGGGTTGAGTGGGATTCACTAGATTAAATGACAAGCTTAAGTAGTAGCTTGTGGGGGCCCATTTCAACCAATATCCCAAACGTATCTTTGTGGGCTCGACCCAAGTCGAGGACGGGACACGCATATTGGGCTTGACTATAAGAGGCCAAAACGGGGTAGCAGTGGCAACGCGAGTCCAATGGGTTTCATATGCGTGTGTGGACCCGGGCTGGTAGGTAAGACGTTGTTGCATCGTGTAGGTATAAGCCGTGCACCATTGATTATCGGGTTGCCACTTTGGGGAGTGATACACCCCACTGTGGGGCCAACACGGGTATCTACGGTAGGGAGCCGATCGCTTGGGGGTAGTGGGTACACCTAGTGGAGATATGGGCAGACGGCACCTATGTAGTCAGCTAGGGGTATAAGAAACTACTGGGTAAAATTACTAAGTACACTTAGTGGGATCAACCTTTAAGTAGGAATTTCCCTTGGGTGGGTAGAACTGGTGTGGTGCAGTGCAGGAATTACCCTTGGGTGGGTAGATCTGGGGTGGTGCAATCTAGTAATTATCCTTGGGTGGATAAATGCGTCTTTTCGGTTATCTTAGTACATCCTGTGTTTAGTTGGCTACTTAGTGTTGTCATTATCCCCAGAGGTACCGTACCTTGTTTATATAATACCCTAATTACTTTAATGATTGTATTGTTAGGGTTATAGGACTCACTCAGACTTATGTCTGACCCCGTTGTTTCTTTATCTTTTTCCCAACCCTCAGGTTTTCAGAGTGGGCCTAGCACTAGTGGGCTTTGATCAGACTGCTTTATCTATCTTTTGGAGCTTGGACCGTGGATGTAAAGCTCAGTTTATCTTTTCTATTATGGCTATTAGGTTATGTAGTGGGATTATGTACTTTTGTTTTTATCAGGATGGATATTATGTACTTGACTCTTATTTATGGTTTTGGTGTAACCAAACATGTTTTACTTCACGCTGGAATGAAATTATGTTTTAAATTCTCAAGTATTACTTATATCTGTCTTGTTGTAATTTTTCTGTTCTATATTCACTTAAAATACTCCACCGATGTTATGGCATTCCCTTAGTGAGTGACCGTATCGGGTGTGGGGGGTTACACGTGGTATCAGAGCTTAAGGTTACCAGAACAGATAATTTTTTTAGAAAAACTATTTTCTAAGAATATTTTTGAAAGGAGTATTTTCAAAAACATGTCTTTTAAGAGAAAAGTTTTTTTGAAAGAAAAGCATAATCCCCAATAGCCATATCTATATCTTTCAAATTCTCCGTTTTGAATCTCTTCCTCTCTCTCGTTTTGAGTTTCCCCTCCGCGTATAGAGGATCTTTCTAAGTTAGATAAGAATGGAAAACCACTGCAGGGACTTAGACATTAGTCGGGCTAGAAGTTGGTCCAAGAAGGAGGAGGACTTGTAGGTACCTATTGGATAGACGATGGGAGGAAGGCTAAAATAGTTGTTTGGTTAATGAAGGATGAAACCTCATTGGTGGGAGGTTACGAGTGGAGAATGGGAAGAAGAAGGCGAGTAGTTATCCTTTTGGAGGAATAGGGCACCTTATTAGGATTGTCCAAAGAGGCAAGGGCAAGGTACGGAATCTTTTGGAGGGTAGTTGTATTCCCTCACGGTTAGTGTACCAGATGGGGATAGGACCGTCTAGGTTGGAATTTGGATTTCTTTATTATCCGGTTCGAACTTTATTTGATTCTGACGCATCGAGTTTGTTTATCTCATCATTGTTAGTTGAGTCACTGCACTTAGACACCAGTTTAGTAGATGATCCCTTAGTTGTTTCAAACCCAATTGGGGGCTCCATGATGTGTTTGGGTTTGAAAGTTTCTATACTTAGCGTTGAGTTTAGATGTGATGCTTTTTGGGCTTCACGGGCTATGGGTTAGTTTTAGGCATGGACTGGTTATCCAGTAGGGGTGCCGTTCTTGATTTTGAAGGGAGAGTTGTTAGGCTTATGACCCCTTTGGGTAACACTCTCGAGATCTCTTGTAATCCCATGGAATCTGTTATGCTAAGTTATCTAGAATCGCTTGACACGTCGGTCGAGAGTTTGCGATCTGTTAGAGTGGTCCGGGAATACTCGGATGTGTTTGAGGAGGTGAAGGGCTTACCTCCGGAGCGGGAGATTGACTTCCGAATATATCTGGTAGACAATGCCAAACCAGTATCTTGGCCAGGGTGCCACATGGCTCCTCGTGAGAGGAGGGAACTCCATAAGCAAGTAGGCGATTTGCTTGAGAAGGGGTTCATAAGACGAAGTATATCGGAGTGGGGTGCTCCAGTAGTTTTTGCCACGAAGGCGGATGGGTCCCTCAGGCTTTGTGTAGGCTAAAGAGAACTAAATAAACTCACAAAGAAGAATAGACACCCATTGCCGAGGATTGATGATCCCTTTGATCAGTTAGTTGGCGCCTCAGTATTTTCGCAGTTGGACTTAGCCACGGGGTTTCGTCAGTTGAGAGTGGCTGAGGATAGTATAGAGAAGATTGCCTTTAGGACTCCGGATGGTTTTTATGAGTGGCTGGTGATGCCATTTGGTTTGACGAACACCCCCGCATACTTTATTGATTTGATGAGAAGGGTGTTCAGGGAGTACCTAAATAAGTTCATGATGGTCTTTGTAAATGACATCTTGGTCTTTTCTAGGAGCGAAATAAGTTTTCGTATGTGCTCAATAGGTTGAGCAAAGCCAGTTATGGGATAAACGGTGGTTTTGGAGCAAGACTGGCGAGGACATCCAGAGTTGGACAAGGGCTTAATTATTTAGCCGTTTTTACTAGTATCATCTCACGTAGGTCGTCTGAATTCGAAGGAGGTATCCCTTGGGTGTTTGTCTGATATTGGTTTAGGCCTTTGGGGCTTGCATTTGGGGGATGTCGAGTTCGACTAGGGTGGTCTGCATGAGAGATGGACAGTTGTGATGATTTTGGATGGGGTAATGTCCTGGTTTTCTCTAAAAGAGGAGAAGAGCATGCCCTACATCTTAGGGAAGTGTTGGAGAATCTCCAAGCGCATAGTCTCAGGACAGCAAAAGTGGATAGGATTTTTAGCATCCTATGAGTTTGAGATAGCGTATACCCATGGCAAGGGTAACGTGGTAGCGGACGCCTTAAGTAGAAAAAGGTTGTCCTCGAGTTCATGGTTCGTTGAACGACGGAGCTTAGAGTTTATTTCTATGTTTGACTTTAGACCTTCTGTTGACTTTGTACCCGGTTTGCTAGCCTCCTTGGAGGTTAGGCCTACTCTTTTGGGACAGATTGGCGGAGCACAGCGAGTTGGTTGAGTTAGTAGAGAAGCTCATGAGGAGGGGGAGTCGTCCAGCCATTTGGGTAGGTACACCCTAGATGATAAGGGGTGGTTGCGTAGAGACGGTAGACTTTGTGTACCGCAAGACGAGGGTTTGAGGAAGGCTATACTTGATGATGCACATCGGTCAAAGATGACCATTCATCCCGGTGGGGACAAGATGTACCAAGACATGAAGCGAGTTTTCTTTTTGGGCCGGTATGAAGAAAGATTTGGCCGAGTATGTTGCTAGATGCTTGGTGTGCTAGCAAATGAAAGCGGAGCAGAAGAAACCCGGTGGGTTGCTTCACCCATTTGGAGGTTCCGCTATGGAAGTGGGATAGTGTCTCGATGGATTACCGAAATCAAGGAAGGGTAATACAGGAATTTGGTTTGTGGTAGATAGACTCACTAAGAGTGCCCATTTCATACCCGTGAAGAGCAAGAGGATTGTTCCATGTCTAGCTTCAGTTTATATTCGAGAGATAGTTCGGTTGCATAGGAAACATGACGTATTCCATGTGTCACATTTGAGGAAGTGCCTACATGAGACCGCAGAGGCGGTAGAGCCGAGCTTGCTTAAAGAAGTAAAGGTAGAGCGTGATGTGATTATTCGACGAGCTCCTACCCGCATCCTTGGGTCAGAGATTAGGAAGTTGAGAAACAGAGAGGTTCGACTAGTCAAAGTGAAAAGGGGAGAAGGTGAGAGCAATGCTACTTGGGAGACAGAAGCGAAGATGCGTTCGTTATACCCATTCCTTTTTGAGGGTATGTCCTTTAAACGTCTCCTTTATCGTTTGTCTAGTGCTTATCTTATCTTTAGTATGTCCTCTCATTAGTACCTTTGACCTTTAGATAGGGTAAACCTATGTTTGAAACATGTGTTTGAGACATGTTATGTTTGATGGATGCATGTGGATGCAAGTGGTTGCTAGTGGTTGCTCGTGGATGCATATATACACACTCTAGGCACTAGATCGGCTCAATCACTTCATATTGCATATTGCATATAATTGTGTGTAGGTAGCTATATTTATGGATGTATAATGATTGTGTTATCATATGGATGATGCATTTTGGTGAATGATTGTGCACTCATGTAGATATTGTATGTGTCGATAGGGTTCTCTCGCATACATAATGGATACATGGCACTATCATGGTTTGCATATGTTCATACATTAGATAGGGAACATATACACACACTTTTTGCATATGCTCATACATCATTAGAAATTGTTTTAAGGACAATGGATGCTCGTGTTTGATGGATTGAGTAGATGGTTGTTTGGATGGTAGTATATGCATTCTCCTTAGCTTAGAGATTTCGGGGACGAAATCCTTTAAGGAGGGGAGAATGTAACACCCCGAATTTCGGTTAATGCTAAAATTCACTAATTACAGAATAAATAATCTCAGACGTGAGAATTGGGGAAAACGAGCTACGTCATTGCGTTCGTCTCGGAAAAATACGCGAAATAGAGTCCGAGTTTTCGAGAATCGGAGTCCGTATGGCCCAGTTATGGCCCAATGAAGTTTACAGAAAATTCAAAGTTCAAAACAGATTTAAAATTCAGGTTCAAATTTCGAAATTGGGTCCATTGGGCGCAGGGGGGAAAATTCCCGCCTAGCTAGCCAGGTCGACAGCCCTGTCGACTGGGCAGTCGACTTGGCTAGGACCAAGTCGACAGCCCTGTCGACTTGGGTGTCGACAGGGGGTGCTCGGCCAGTTTGGCCTGGTGCACCATTTCAGGGTTTGGGCTGTGTTTTGGGGCTGGTTTCTGGAAGCTTCCGAGATCTGATGGTCCTAATCTAATTTAGGGTTAATCTAATGGCCTAAAACACTTGCCTAATCCTATAAATAAGACCCTAAGCTAGCCCTAAATGATCATAATTCTATCCTCTAACTAAACTATACCAAAATTTTCTATGATCATGGCCTTCACTCAAAAGCCTAGCCTCCATCCTCTTTAAATACTATTTCTATGAAGGCTTTCATGTTCATACAAGCATCTTTGAGTTGTATGAGTGATCATTAGCTTGCATTCATCATCAAGTTGCAAGCTTTATGTTCAAGGCTAGAGTTTTTGGGTGATTTTTGGCAAGGGTTTGCTCATTGGAGTTTAGTGGTGAGTTTCTATAGACTTAACAATCAATTGTTAAATTGATTATGATAGGATATGATAAGATATGGCTATGTTTGTGGAATCAATGTGTTTATGCAAGTTTATTATAGTGTATGTTGTGTGTTTTGCAAGTTTTATGCTATATGCAAGTTTAATGCTATGTTTTATGATGCAAAACACTATGTTGAACATTGATTCATATGTAACATGTTATGCAAGCTATATGTGAGATTATATGCAAGTTTATATGTAACATGTTATGCAAGTTATGTATTTGGTTTTATGCATGCTAAGTATTTGGTTTTATGCATGCTAAGTATTTGGTTTTATGCATGCTAAGTGTTTGGTTTTATGCAAGTTATGATGCAAGTTCATATGAAAGTTATGATGCAAGTTCTTATGCAAGTTTGTCTCTTTTTATGATATGCATAATATATGCAAGTTTGCCTCTAAGTATGGCATGTTATGCAAGTTCATATGCAAGTTATGATGCAAGTTCATATGCAAGTTTGCCTCTATGTATGACATAAGTACATGTGCAAGTTCATCCCTTTTAGACCTATGACATGTATGCAAGTTGACACCTTTATGATTGGTCTATGACATGAACATTTAAGCAAGTTACCATCTTTATGACATATGTGATTCATGCAAGTTTGGGTTGGTTATTTATGCAAGTTGGGTTTATGGTCATATATACAAGTTGACACCTTTTAAACCCATGATAATGCTAATGATATGCTAAGTTGAACCCATTGTGTGTATGATGAATCTTCTCTTTTGAAGTATGTCATGTTAACGTATTTACGTGGGGATGATGGGGTAAAAATTAATGAACACATAAAATTGTGTGAAGTGGGTATGATTAAACATACCATAAAGTGGATGGACATAAGTGGGAATTTACCAATTAAGTTAGGTCTACCCATATTATGGAATTGGGAATTTACCTATTGAGTTAGGTCTACCCATATTCTTAAATATTTGTAATTAATTAGGGATAATTAATACAAATTATGGGGGTGATTAATTAGGTGTAATTAATCTACTAAGACACGAGGTTGGACCCTTTTGTAGCATAAGACTGCCCGGAACCGACCGGCAAATCCAGCGGCTACAAACGATTGGCCCAATGTGAGAGGTCTTAGTCATAAACTAAATACGTGACTAGTGTAAAGACACGAGGTTAGACTCTGTTATGGTGTAAGGCTGCCCGGAACCAACCGGCATATCCAGCTGCCATAAAAGATAGTCTAATGTGAGAGGTCTTTACAAAGGTTACGATCTTAATTAATTAAGAAACACTTAACCAAATTAGCATGTAGAGGGGCATGAGGGGTTAAGTGGGTGCCTTGGGTGGCATGTAGTAACTAGTGGGGTGCCTGGGGTGGCATAAGGAAACTAGTGGGTTGCCTTGGGTGGCAATAGAAAATACGATTAGAATACTTAACCAAAGTGGAACATGTAATTAAACATGATTAAAGGGTTAAGTAAGTGCCTTGTGTGGCATGTGGGAATCAAGTAAGTGCCTTGGGTGGCATGTGGAAATCTTGTGGGGGCCTTAAGTGGCAATTGAAATATAATTAAATGACAAGCTTAAGTAGTAGCTTGTGGGGGCCTTAAGTGGCAATTGAAATATAATTAAATGACAAGCTTAAGTAGTAGCTTGTGGGGGCCTTAAGTGGCAATTGAAAAATAATTAAATGACAAGCTTAAGTAGTAGCTTGTGGGGGCCTTAAGTGGCAATTGAAATATAATTAAATGACAAGCTTAAGTAGTAGCTTGTGGGGGCCTTAAGTGGCAATTGAAATATGATTAAATGACAAGCTTAAGTAGTAGCTTGTGGGGGGGGGGGGGGGGGCTTGAGTGGCAATTAAAATATGATCAAAAGACTTAACCAAAATTTGTAACATGTAAGTGGACATGGTTAAAGGGTTGAGTGGGATTCACTAGATAAAATGACAAGCTTAAGTAGTAGCTTGTGGGGGCCCATTTCAACCAATATCCCTAACGTATCTTTGTGGGCTCGACCCAAGTCGAGGACGGGAAACGCATATTGGGCTTGACTATAAGAGGCCAAAACGGGGTAGCGGTGGCAACGCGAGTCCAACGGGTTTCATATGCGTGTGTGGACCCGGGCTGGTAGGTAAGACGTTGTTGCATCGTGTAGGTATAAGCCGTGCACCATTGATTATCGGGTTGCCACTTTGGGGAGTGATACACCCCACTGTGGGGCCAGCACGGGTATCTACGGTAGGGAGCCGATCGCTTGGGGGTAGTGGGTACACCTAGTGGAGATAGGGGCAGACGGCACCTATGTAGTCAGCTAGGGGTACAAGAAACTACTGGGTAAAATTACTAAGTACACTTAGTGGGATCAACCTTTAAGTAGGAATTTCCCCTGGGTGGGTAGAACTGGTGTGGTGCAGTGCAGGAATTACCCTTGGGTGGGTAGATCTGGGGTGGTGCAATCTAGTAATTATCCTTGGGTGGATAAATGCGTCTTTTCGGTTATCTTAGTACATCCTGTGTTTAGTTGGCCACTTAGTGTAGTCATTATCCCCAGAGGTACCGTACCTTGTTTATATCATACCCTAATTACTTTAATGATTGTATTGTTAGGGTTATAGGACTCACTCAGACTTATGTCTGACCCCGTTGTTTCTTTATCTTTTTCCCAACCCTCAGGTTTTCAGAGTGGGCCTAGCACTAGTGGGCTTTGATCAGACTGCTTTATCCATCTTTTGGAACTTGGACCGTGGATGTAAAGCTCAGTTTATCTTTTCTATTATGGCTATTAGGTTATGTAGTGGGATTATGTACTTTTGTTTTTATCAGGATGGATATTATGTACTTGACTCTTATTTATGGTTTTGGTGTAACCAAACATGTTTTACTTTCCGCTGGAATGAAATGATGTTTTAAATTCTCAAGTATTACTTATATCTGTCTTGTTGTAATTTTTCTGTTCTATATTCACTTAAAATACTCCACCGATGTTATGGCATTCCCTTAGTGAGTGACCGTAGCGGGTGTGGGGGTTACACACCTACTAATCCAGTTGGTTTAATCCTATTTCCCCCAATACGTTTTAGACGTCATTCTTATCTTAGATTTGCATTAATTAATTATTAATGCCCAGACCTCTCATATTAGGTCGCTAGCTTGTGGCCGTTGGATGGGCCGGGCGGTTCCGCGCAGACTTCTGCCACAAGCCAGACCTAACCTCGTGTCTTAAGCAGGTTATGACTAACTTCTCACATTAGAACCTATTGTTTGTGGCCACTGGATGTGCCGGGCGGTTTCGGGCAGAATTACGCCGCAAACTCATTCTAACCTCGAGTTAGTCACGTTTATCTTTGCGGCCAATTAATTAATAATTTACCGTTTATGCGCACGCCCAGTATATATGCCAATTCAGATTATATCAATAACAGGACGATTATCTCAACACAGCAGATAACAGATTTTAGCAGATAACAGATTTTCCAGATTATATGACTTAACGGATTTAACAGATTTAGCAACTTAGCAGATTTTGGCATATAACAGGTTAGGCATTTAAACAAATAAATTTAACAGATTTAGGCATTTTCAACAGACTTAGCGGATGACAGATCTAGCAGATGAATAGATCTAGTAAACTAGGCAGTAGAGCAGAACTAGAAGATTAAGCAATATAACAGAACTAGCAAATTAGGCGATATAATAAAACTAACAGATTAGGCAAATATAGCAGAATTAGCAAATTAGGCAATTATAACTGATTTTCATCATTCCTTAAAGTTTCACATATCTTGCCTAATTATAAATTTGGCCTAAATTTGCATGCCTAAATAGTGGTCATGATTCACACAAGGATCATATACCCTACGTTTGCATTGAATTTGCATGTCACAGATTATGGTCATAATTTACATGTCCCAATTTAGTTCCACTTGCCTAGTACAAAAGATTCACATATAAATTATACCAACTATAGCCATCTATTTCAATGCATGTCATATATTCAAAAATCTCCTACTTAGGTGTTATTCACACTTGATAGTTGTCAAATCTTAAAATGGATCTTCACACCTAAGTTATAATCCGTTATAAAATATGCCCAAGGATCTAGATCTAACATATGATATGTGTTTTAGTTCAGATCTTAATATTCCAGATTTGCAAGTTATGTATTATCATATGATAATCCCAAACAGTCATATATGCACAGATCTAGATCTAGTTTATATACTCAAATCAGTCACAGATCAGTCCAATTATGCCTTAGATTTATGTTCTAAGTTCCAAGTCCAACCTATGTTCTTTCCTCAAATTAATCACATATCGGTCATGCCCAATTTATGCACATTCATTTGATTGTCCCAAACATTTTAGCGTATGTTGATCTCTTATGAGATTGGCTCAGGCTCATGGTAGCCTGGCTATAGAATAGAAAGAGGAAAGAGGTACAGAATAAAACAGATCAGATCAAAACAGAATAGATATAACCTCAGATTCAGATTTAGAGTTCATGTCACAATCAAAATTAACGTTTATATCGGAAAGTAACTGCACTTGCCTTAATTGGATTAAAGAAAGAACTCTAGTTGTTGTAGAACCGTTGCAGAAGCTCTAATCTCTAATTGAATTTAGGTTGATGTTGATTGTCTTCTAGTTTTGATTCCAGCAGAGTAGCAACGCCATTTTTATTTTTAATTTAGAACAGAGGCAGAGTAGAAGCAGAATAGAATTGTGTAAAGAGAAGGCTGGGTTTGGGGCTGTTTAAATAGGTTTAGGCAGACGAATCTAGACAGAAAACGAGACCAGATACATCAGAACGCACCCAGGCAGAAAAGCAGATTCGGGAGGCAGGTCGACCCCCAGGTCGACTCTAGGGTCGACCCCCTGGGGGCAGGTCGACTCTAGGGTCGACTCCCCAGTCGACCTGGTCAGTGCTGTTTAATTTTTTTTGAACTTTGGGAGGCCATAACTTGGTCATATGGACTCCGATTTACGAAATTTCGGACTCTATTTCGCGTATTTTTCCGAGACGAACGCAATGGCACTGCCCTTTCCCTTGATTCTGATTTTATATTTTAATTATACTCAGATTTGTAATTCTTAAGTTCACAGAAAATACCGGGTGTTACAAAAACACCCGGACCCTAACTGAATCCGATGGATCTTGGGTTGGGAATAGGTGATGAAAAACACAATAAAACCCGACCTGTACTGACCCGACTAGAAAGACCAGACCGAAAAACATTGAAATATATGTGTTTTAGTGTTACTACCAACCAAATCCGAACCGCCCCGAACCGAAGCCCGAATCGGGTTGGTTCGGATTTTGAAAATATATTGTTTAAACACGACAAATCTCGACCCACCTAAAACCGAAATCCGTAGGGTCGGGTCTAGGTCTATCGGTCGGATCTAATTGTCATCCCTAATACAACGATCCACTCACTTTAATTCCAAGAAAAAGGAAGTTGCTTACTGATTGAGAAATAGCTTAAAAGATATTTTGTGCTCAATTTGTAGCATAAGAAAGGCTATAAATGCATACACATATAGGAATGGTTAAATTTATTAGTTATGTAGAAATTTGAGGAATATTTTATGTTGATTGCTATGGCCCTCATTATCATGTTCATGCATAATTTTTGTGGTGGTTCTTTCTTATCTTGCTTATACACCAAAGTAGATTATATATGTAATCTACTTGCCATCTTTGATTCATTGCATATTTCAAATTTTGCAATGTGTATAAATACTTGATTCTTTTTCGCGCTCATTATTTTCAGGTTTGAAATTATTAGTTACTTTCCCAATATGACTTTCTTACTTCCAAACATAAGAGCACTGCAATGCATGGAGGGGAAACAATGTATATGAAGGTTTTTTTTCATGTTAATCATATACAATGGCAAAAAAAATTGCTAAATCATTTAACTTTGAGTAAAACCAAGATAATTTATAATATATTTGACTTTCATATATAGGTAGGCACAAATGTAAAAAAATTGCCAATATGTAAGATTATTAGAATTGAGACCTCATGTTTAAATAGAAAAGTTGATACACACAATGGGTATTCTGTCAATGCAAACCTTATCACAAATTTATGCTTCTCTATGTTTTTACCTATAAATCAGCTAATGGACTTCTTAAATGTCATGATTTTAGCTTTGATTTATATACATTTCGATCAATTTTATGACAATAATAATAAGTCTAAGTTTGTACAAAGATCTCTTACTTTAATTTGCAACAAAAGTTAGCTCTGCTCATTGATTAAATGATTTCTTTACATTTCGCTATAATGTAAAGCATGAATCATGTTTTAGAGAAGTATATTATGAATGGACCACTGTCACTTACCGAATTATTCACAATAATAATTACTAAATACTAATTTTTTTAAGGTTTCATTATCAATATTTTAATAAATTTATTTTGTATCTTATTTCTTTTAACACAAGAAAATGTAATAAAGTGAGCTAATTTTTTTTTTTAAAATAAACTACAATGATAAGCTGCCAATGTTCTTTCAAACTAGGAATGGATATTCTTTTCCAAGCTACAAACTTGAAATAAAAAATAATGATTTATATCAAAAATTGTACGATAACTTCTCCACACTTACATTTCCCATCCTGATATACAATCCTCACAAATTCTAGGATTTGAATTTAATTCAAAATTAACATTTCATGAAATAATTTCAAACATCTACAAATACTTTGATCAATCAATGATTACCTAAGTTGAAGTTTCCATTCATATTTCCTAGAAATCGAAACATGTGTAAAGTAAATATACAGATCATATGCTCTGTAGAATTGATGAAGATACTCATACTGCGGTACTTGACACTAATATGGAGGTGCAATGTGACTATTAGCATCACTTGCTAATGTATCTAATTTATCCTTTAAGTATAAAATTTAAAATAATTCAGACAAGAGTTGCTCATGCTTTCATTTCAAGCTTATAAATATTCATATGTGAAAGTACAAAGTACTTAAAACTGCATTCTTTTTTCCAATAAATAACTAATAATCTATAGCTAAAAATCTAAAAATGTACTCTTTTTTCTAAGTACTGGGGCTTACGATGTTGTATTTGAGTAATGACTGACATTAAACAAGAATGTAAAACTTTATAATTATTTGTTTTTGGCTTAATAATATCTTTTTGGAGTTTTGATTTCAGTAGCGTGATTAACTAATATCATTTTGAATGCTTATCTTTTTAGGCTTGGTTTACAAGCATTAGTTTTACAATTTTGTATTTCTTACGAAGATAGCAATGACGTATGATCTTCTTTGTTATGTCTTCTCTAAGTGTTAAATCGGTGGATAATATTCATTGCTTCATCATTTTATATGTTGATTCAATCAAATTTTGCTAAATTTGTAATGAATCTTCTGTACTATAAATGACGTTTTAGAACGTGTGTTTTCCTTTCTTGCCTTTGACTATGGCTATGTTATGCTAAATTGACATATTAATTTCTTTGATTTCAGCATTGTTTGATCATGTATGCTTGGTGTTCGATAATTATGAAACTATTAATGCTAATATCAGCCAAATTCAAAATAATAACATAAAGAATAAAATGAAATGTTAGTTATACACAGACAAACGTGTATAAGATAACATATATACATGTATAATATAGCATAAGGTATGTATACGAGTAAAATGGTGATGCAACGATGGAGAAAGAAGATGACATACCAGAACATGATTTCATTTAAACATGTGAACATAAAGGATATTGGAATTCATTGAATGGCGGTACTTAAAATATTATAATGAACATGTATTACTTCTCATGAAAAGAATTTTACAATTGGTAATGGTGTCTGCCAAATCCCCCTTTTCATCTCCACCCTCCTCCTCTCCCGTTGAAACACCCCACCTACATTAAGGTCACTCACAAAGGGAATGCATTAACTTTGGTGAAGCATTTTAGGTAAAAGACACAGATAATTTACAAGATAGATATATAAATAGCAGAAAACTGAAATTATTTATTAAATAGCACAGTTCAGTCAAAACACTACAAGCGCTGTCTCAAAACCCAACTTCTAAATTATTACAACAAAATGTCTGTCTTGATTTAAATCTCCAAGTACATAAAGAAGCATAAATCCTTAATAAAAGTGTAACCACAACCATAGCCCAAGAAAAGAGAATCCAAGCAATACATTAACTCTCTTCAAGCTTGAAAAGGTCGGCACTAAGCTGAAGTATTCCCTCCCTGCAGACCCGGGGAAGGGGGACGGAAGAAAAGAAGGCGAAAGAAAACGGGTCAGACATAAGTCTGGTAAGTCCAGTGATTATTCAGCATGTAAACAAGTAAAAGGATCATGACATGAATAAACGGAACGTAGGACAATACCATAGAAATAAGATAACATAAGATAAATTGAGTATGCTATCGCACTCATTTCTATTTCTCTGCACCTACTACGAAGGTTTTCATCTAACATTATGTGTTCATAACAAAGTGATCCCTTTCCCGATCGGCTTCTACTTGCATGCATTTATTACTTGTGTCATTCGACCCTGCTAGATTGTAGGTACCTGTGCTGGTCCCACCATAGGGTGTATCAATTCCTATGGTGGCAACCCAACACAAATTCTAGATGCACAGTGTATACTACTGATGTCCAATGCCTGCTTTTCCCACTTCGGAGCATGTGCACGCCCGTACTCCATCGAGACCTACACCAGCGCACCACCCCGCCGCTACTTTGACCGCTTATAATCAGCCCAGTAATCGTGCCCCACCGTACCTAGTTCAAGGTACCGTGATACATCTATGTGGGTTACTGCTGAAATGGGTCCCCGTTACTAGGGTTTCCTAATCAACAT
The DNA here is from genome assembly GCA_030737875.1 of Allium sativum. Classification (NCBI taxonomy): domain Eukaryota; kingdom Viridiplantae; phylum Streptophyta; class Magnoliopsida; order Asparagales; family Amaryllidaceae; genus Allium; species Allium sativum. Next base: position 3,488,243 of record CM060926.1, on the reverse strand, counting down.
GTTATAATGGTTAAGTGTTCTCAAATTAACCTAACCCCACCCATCTGTAAATTTAACATGTTGTATTGGTTAAGTGTTGCCTTAATTAAATTAACCGTACCATTCTTAGCCTGTCTGTTTCTTAGCCTTAATTCATTCATTAAATCACCAAAATCTCACACTAGATCTATATTGTTGCGATGGCTGGATGTGCCGGACGGTTCCGTGCAGTCTTACACTGGAACTCAATATAACCTCGGGTTTTTGGGCCAAATGCGCTAACCTCTCACATTAGATCTATTTTGTTACGGTTGCTGGATATGCCGGGCGGTTACAGGCAGTCTTACACCGTAACTCGATTTAACCTCGGGTTAGACATATTCATCTTTTAATTAATTTACATATTTACAATTTATGTTCATATGTAAATTATCCATAAGTCAATTGAATTCATGCCCCATTTACCCTCTAAATTATGTCCATATTTCTAGGTATACAAATTCTACCATTTCATGCTACTAATCATTTACATGATTATGAGCCAATCTATGCCAGTAACGTATAGTTTAATATTTTTCCCCAACGTCTCCCACGTTATTCGTTCGCATAATTCACATAGAACGTTAGGCTCGCAAATTAGCCTAACTTTTAAACAAAAGTGAAAAGAAAAAGGACATGTAAAATTCCAACAGGCATAAAAAAACATAGATCAATATGTGTAATATAAATTCGGCATAGAATGCCATAAACTTAGTTAAGCATATAGGCGTGATCTTGCATTTAAACTAGATCCAATTAATATGCGAACTAGAATAAGTTTAATTGTATAAACCTGAACTTATATAGATCTCAAACATGGGTACTAGCTTGGATCTAACATATTACATGTATGAACATAACTTAGCATGTAACCTACATACATAAAAAAATCACAAATTTAATACAACATGATAGGTTCAATGGCATCAGTCCCAATAGTCTCATAGGCAAGATAGGTTTTAATATGTCAGTCACAACCATCCAATAGGCATGATAGGTTTTACCACATCAGTCACAACAGTCCAATAGGCATAATAGGGTTTTCTGTGTCAGTCACAACAGTCCGATAGGCATAAGAAATTCAGAACTGATAAAAGGATAGGCACGAATAGAATTAGGCATAGTTCTTGATCCAGTTATTACAGTCACGATTTCTTACTAGGTGTTCACATCTAAACAATAACTGTACTTATAGAATAAGGACGGATCTTGATTTCTGGGATCCAATTTCTGAATTTGAAAAGCTATCCTTTGATGTAGACGTTTGATTCTCTAGTTCTTCTAATTGATTCCTAGTTTGAATTTGATTCTCTAGTTTGGGGTAGATGAATGGAGACTAGGCCATTTTGTAGACGAACAACATGACGGCTTCATAGAATGAGTTCTAGGGTTGAGGTTTGGGGTGATTATATAGAAGTCTAGGTTCAATTCTATCCTTTAGATTAGTCTAGGAGAAATCAGAGCCATCAAACCAAAGAAATGTGTCATCCAGCCAACCGTAGCATGACACGTATGTCCTAATACCTCAGAAATCAGTCATTGGCCAATCAGAGGCGGCCACATCAGCACAGGGCTGTAAAAATTCGTCTTAGGAGCTGGATCTGGGAGGGGTCGACTTCCTACAAGGTGGGGTCGACACCTATGTCGACTCCCCCTGGAAGGGGGTTCGACACCCATGAGTGGGAAATTTCCCGCTCAGGCTGCTCTAGCCATATTTTGAAATTTTAACGGTTTTCTGATTTTAATTTATTATTATATTTAATTTCTGTTTAAACTTGAAAACTTCTAAACTCCATAACTTCTTCATACGGAGTCCGATTCACGCAAACTCGGGCTCTATCTCAAGCAGAATTCCGAGATGAACGCAATGGCGTAACCTGTTTCCCTTGATTCCCACATTTAAAATTAAGTATTCTTTTATTTGTTACTTTAATGTTCACATAAAATACGGGGTGTTATAGCCACCTTCAACTCCGCTTTCTGTTTAAGGTCATTGCGTTCATCTTGGAATTTTAGGTCAAGAAAATACGGGGTGTTATAGCCACTGACCTAGTGTGTGTGTGTGTGTGTATATGCATACACGAGCAACCGCTAGCAACCACTTGCAACCACTTCCAACCATCAATCATAATATGTTTCAAATACATGTTTACATCCATTGGTTTCTACCTAGGGATCAAGAATAGGATCGAGGAGATATACTTAAGAGGATAGATATTAGCATGCATAAACTTTGTGGAGATCAAGAATGTACCCTCAAAAAGATAAGGGTAGGCTGCGCTTATCTTGTCCTCATTCTCCCACGTTGCATCTTCCTCTGCATCACTCCATTGTACTTTAACTAGCTTGACTTCACGATTGCGTAGCCTTTTAACTTCTGTACCCAAGATACGAGTTGGAACTCTTCTCACCATCGCTTGTCTCTCCACTTCTATTTCCTCTAGTATACTTGGATTCACAACTTCTTCCAACTCATGTAAGAACTTTCGTAGATGAGAGACATGAAAAACATAATGAACTCCAACCAATCTTTCGGGTAACTCTACTTTATAAGCCATCTTTCCAATCCTTTCAATTACAGGAAATGGCCCTACAAATCTAGGTGCTAATTTTCCTGTAGACCCAAAATGAAAGACATTCCTCAAAGGAGATACTTTAAGGAAAACCCTGTCTCCAACCTCAAACTCAAGGTCGGTCCTTCTTTTATCAGCGTAAGACTTTGTCTATCTTGTGCGGTCTTCATTCGTCTTCGTATCAAGTCCACCTTCTCTGAAGTTTCTCTGATCATGTCAGGACCAAGTACGAGCTTGTCTATAGACTCCCACCAACTAGTTGGTGATCGACATGATCTTCCATATAAAGCCTCGAAGGGTGCCATGCTTATGGTGGCTTGGTAGCTTCTGTTGTAGGCGAACTCCACCAAAGGAAGGTGATCCTCCCATGTTCCCCCAAAATCAAGAATGCACAATCTCAAGAGATCTTCTAATACTCTGTTCACCGTTTCCGTCTGACCATCGGTTTGAGGGTGATAGGCAGTGCTTAAGCATAGCTGTGTGCCTACAGCCTCTTGCAAACTCTTCTAAAACTCGCTCGTAAAAATAGGCTCTCGATCACTTACTATGCTAGAGGGTATTCCATGCAGCCGAACCACCTCTTTAAGATAAATGGATGCTAACGATGAGGCAGTCCTTCTACTCTTAATAGGTATAAAGTGAGCGCTTTAAGTGAGCCTGTCCACTATTACCTAAACGCTGGTATCGCCCCTTCTTGACCTAGGAAACCCATCAATAAAGTCCATCGAAATGTTATCCCATTTCCACTGTGGGACCTCTAGAGGATGAAGTAGACCACCAGGCTCCTTCTATTCCGCCTTGACTTGCTGGCATATCAACCATTTAGAGACAAACTCAGCTACATCCTTCTTCATGCCATTCCAAAAGAAAACCCTTTTTATGTCTTTATACATCTTGTCCCTACCTGGATGTATGGTCAGCTTAGAATGGTGTGCTTCTTCGAGAGATGTCTTCACCAAATCCCTTGCTTGTGGGACGCATAGTCTTCCATCCCGTCTCAACCAACCCTTGTCATCGATGGAGTACCTATTGAGGTGACTAGAAGTCTCACCTCTAATTAGCTTATCCATCACATCAACTAGCTGAGGGTCTTCTCGTTGCGCGGTTCCAATTGAGTCCAAAAGCGTAGGCCGCACCTCTAGCGATGCTAACAAACCACGTACAAATTCAAATGAGGGTCTAAAGTCGAAGTTTGCTATGTACTCTAGGCTTTGCCTTTCTACAAAGAGAGGACTTAAGGTCAGCTTTTTCCTACTTAAGGCGTCTGCCACCACATTGCCCTTGCCAAGGGTATAAGCAATCTCAAAATCGTATGAGGCCAAAAATTCCATCCACCTTTGTTGTCTTAAGTTAGGATATTTCTATGAGAAAAGGTACTTTAACGATTTATGGTTAGTAAACCATTCAAACCTTTCTCCTAGTAGGTAATGACACCATGATTTAAGAGCGAAAACAATGGCAACTAGTTCTAAATCATGAGTTGGGTAGTTTTTCTCATTTACCTTTAACTGCCTTCCTCCATAGCAAGCTACTTTGCCTTCTTGCATCAAAACAGCGCCTAATCCTGTACCGCATGCGTCTATGTATATGGTAAACATCTTGCTCCCGTCAGGCAATGTCAGAACCGGGGCTGTCGTCAGAGCCCTTTTTAACCGTTGGAAAGCAACATCGCAATCCAAATCCCAGGAAAAAGTTAGATTCTTCCTTGTCAACCTAGTAAGTGGGGCTAAGATCTTCTCAAAGTCCTTAATGAACCTTCTGTAAAAGCCCGCTAGCCCGAGAAAACTTCGTACTTCAGTTGCATTCCCTGGAATCTTCCAATCTTGCACCGCAACTACTTTTGCGGGATCCACAACTATCCCTTCTTTGTACACCACATGTCCAAGGAACCATACTTCATCTCTCTGAAAATGGCATTTGGAGAATTTTTCTTTCAGCTGATGTGCACGAAGAGTATCCATGACTCCCTTTAAATGCAAAGCATGCTCTTTCTCACTTTTTGAGAAAATCAAAATGTTGTCCACGAAGACCGCTACAAATTTATTAAGGAACTCTCTGAACACCCTACTCATCGGGTCTACAAAATAGGCCGGTGCGTTTGTCAAGCCAAAAGGCATGACAAGCCATTCAAAGAAACCATCCGGGGTCCTGAACGTGGTCTTATCTATGCTGTCTTCAGACACTCTTAGCTGATGAAATCCGGTGGCCAGATCTAGTTGGGAGAAAATGGAGGCACCTACGAGTTGGTCAAACAAGTCGTCTATTCTAGGAAGTGAGTTCCTATTCTTCTTGGTCAGCTTGTTTAGCTCCCAATAGTCCACGCACAGGCGAAGTGAACCATCTACTGTGGTTGCAAACACCACTGGAGCACCCCATTTAGAAATACTCTGCCTTATGAACCCATTTTCAAGCAACTCTTTAACTTGCTTTCTGAGCTCTTTCCTTTCCCTTGGTGCCATGTGTCTAATGGGTAAAGCAACATGTTTTTCATTATCAACAAGGTATGCAGAAGTCTGTCTCTCGCTTCGGAGGTAAACCTTTCACCGTTTCAAAGACATCCGAGTATTCACGGACTACTCTAACTGATTGCAAGTTTTCAACAGGCGCATCAAGAGATTCTAGATAGATAAGCATAATAGAATTCATGGGATTACAAGAGATTTCGAGAGTGTTACCGAGGCGAGTCAAAAGTCTAACCACTCTCTTTTCACAATCGAGGATGGCACCATTACTGGATAACCAATCCATGCCTAGATTCAACCCATAGCCCATGAAGCCCAAAACATAAGCATTACATCTAAACCCAACGCTTAGAACAAAAATTTCCAAATCCAAACAAATCATCGATAAATAAGCCGATCCCCCAATTGGATTTGAAACAACCATGGGTTCCTCTACTATACTGGTATCTAGGTGCAAAAATTCAACTAGAGCAGTAGATATAAAAGAGTACGATGCGCCAAAATCAAAAAGAGTACGAACTGGATGATCAGAAAGATAAACTAAACTCTCAACAGAAATATTTCTACTTCTTTCTTGCGGAGGTGCAATGAGAGCATGAACCTGCCCTCCAGAAGAGGATCCAATCCTCTTCCCATGCCCTTACCTTTTTGGGCAAGCCATAAGTCATGTCCCGCCGCATTGGAAGTAGCCACCCATCTTCCTCTTCTTCTTCCTGCAGTCTTTAATTAGATGTCCAGGTATGTCACAAAATTTGCACTTCCTCTTTTCACGGGGTTTGTTATTCTTCCTGCCTTTCTTGAAATCCGTCTTCTTATTCTGCGATCCTACCCCTTTCTTGTCTAGATGTTCTTCCACCTTTTCCTCTTTCTTGCCATCCTTGTCTTCCTCCTGTAACAATGCCATGTTGACCAGTCTCTCAAAAGTCGCGCCCATAGGTATATGGGTCATAACTCGGCTGTGCAGTGGCTCATTTAACCCTTTAACGAATCGGAGAGCCTTTTTATGTGGAGTGTTTACTAACTTCAGTCCGAATCTAGCCAGCTGGTTGAATTGGTTGACGTATTCCCTAACCGATAGGCTTCCCTGTTTGAGTGCTAAGAACTTCTCCATCTGTAGGCTTCGTTCATCTTACGAGAGGAACTTCATTTCAAATCTCATTCTGAAATCCTTCTAAGTTTGAACTGGTCTCTCAGCATTAGTAACTTCCCACCAGTAAGAGGCCTCGTCCTTAAGTAACCATACAACCAATTGTATCTTCTGTCTATCGTCCACTTCAAAGATAACAAACAAATCTTCTGTTTCCTTGAGCCAGTTTCTTGCTTCTACAAATGACTTAGTCCCACTAAAGTTCTTTCCACCCATAGCTCAAAAGTCTCTACATATATTCGAGAAAGCATTCACATGAGGAGGAGGAGGAGGAACAGCTGCAACTGGGGGAGGAGGAACGTCTGTTGGGCCTGCGTCATTAGCTATAGCCTCCAGGTACCTACTGAACCAACCAGGTACCGGTACGCCCTCAGGAAGATTAAGATCCCCAGACATGCTGAAACGAAAAGAAAAGGTTCAAAACAAAGGATAGAAAGATAGTGCATATGGCTTTGGGGATTATGCATTTATAATAAAACAACACTTTTCTTGAAAATGCTTCGTTAAACTTCTTTTTGAAAAAAAGTTTCCAAAACTTTTATCTGATCTGGTAAACCATTGCTCTGATACTAAGTGAAACACCCCACCTCCATTAAGGTCACTCACAAAGGGAATGCATTAACTTTGGTGAAGCATTTTAGGTAAAAGACATAGATAATTTACAAGCCAGACATATAAATAGCGGAAAACTGAAATTATTTATTAAATAGCGTGGTTCAGTCAAAACACTACAAGCATTGTCTCAAAACCCAACTTCTACATTATTACAACAAAACATCTGTCTTGATTTAAATCTCCAAGTACATAAAGAATCATAAATCCACAATAAAAGTATAATCACAGCCATAGCCCAAGAAAAGAGAATCCAAGCAATACATCTATTCTCTTCAAGCTTGAAAAGGTCTGCACTAAGTTGAAGTATTCCCTCCCTGCAGACCTGGAGGGGGGGAACGGAAGAAAAGAAGGCGAAAGAAAACGGGTCAGACATAAGTCTGGTAAGTCCAGTGATTATTCAGCATGTAAACAGGTAAAAGGATCATGGCATGAATAAACAGAACATAGGATAATACCATAGAAATAAGATAACATAAGACAAGATAAACTGAGTATGCTATCACACTCATTTCTGTTTCTCTGCACCTACTACGAAGGTTTTCATCTACCATTATGTGTTCATAACAAAGTGATCCCTTTCCCGATCGGCTACTACTCGCATGCATTTATTACTTGTGTCATTCAGCCCCGCTAGATTGTAGGTACCAGTGCTGGTCCCACCATAGGGTGCATCAATTCCTGTGGTGGCAACCTGACACAAATTCTAGATGCATAGTGTATACTACTGATGCCCGGTGCCTGCTTTTCCCGCTCTGGGGCATGTACACGCCCGTACTCCATCGAGACCTACACTGCCGCACCACACGCCGCTATTTTGACCGCTTATAATCAGCCCTGTAATCGTGCCCCACCCTGCCTAGTTCAGGGTACCATGATACATCTATGTGGGTTACCGCTGAAATGGGTCTCCGTTACTAGGGTTTCCTAATCAACATGTTATAATGGTTAAGTGTTCTCAAATTAACCTAACCCCACCCATCTGTAAATTTAACATGTTATATTGGTTAAGTGTTGCCTTAATTAACTTAACCCTACCATTCTTAGCATGTCTATTTCTTAGCTTTAATTCATTCATTAAGGCACCAACCTCTTACATTAGATCTATATTGTTGCGGTCGCTGGATGTGTCGGGCGGTTCCGAGCAGTCTTACTCCGCAACTCAATCTAACCTCGGGTTTTTGGGCTAAATGCGCTAACCTCTCACATTAGATCTATTTTGTTACGGTTGCTGGATGTGCCAGGCGGTTCCGGGCATTCTTACACCGTAACTCAATCTAACCTCGGGTTAGACATATTCATCTTTAAATTAATTTACATATTTACAATTTATGTTCATATGTAAATTATCCACAAGTCAATTCAAGTCATACCCCATTTACCATCTAAATTATGTCCATATTTTTAGGTATACAAATTCTACCATTTCATGCTACTAATCATTTACATGATTATGAGCCAATCTATGCCAATAACATGTAGTTTAATACTTTTCTCCAACGTCTCCCCCTTATTTGTTTGCATAATTCACATAGAACGTTAGGCTCGTAAATTAGCCTAACTTATAAAAAAAAGGGAAAAGAAAAGGGACATGTGCATTCCAACAGGCGTAAAACAACATAGATCAATATGTGTAATATAAATTCGGCATAGAACGCCGTAAACTTGGTTAAGCATGTAGGTGTAATCTTGCATTTAAACTAGATCCAATTAACATGCGAACTAGCATAAGTTTAATTGTATAAACATGAACTTATGTAGATCTCAAACATGGGTACTAGCTTGGATATAACATATAACATGTATGAACATAACTTAGCATGTAACTTACACACATAAAAGAACCAAAAATTTAATACAACATGATAGGTTCAATGGCATCAGTCCCAATAGTCTCATAGGCAAGATAGGTTTTACTATGTCAGTCACAACCATCCAATAGGCATGATAGGTTTTACTATGTCAGTCACAACAGTCCAATATGCATAATAGGGTTTTCTATGTCAGTCAAAATAGTCCAATAGGCATAAGAAATTCAGAATTGACAAAAGAATAGGCACAAATAGAATTAGGCATAGTTCTAGATCCAATTATTACAGTCATGATTTCTAATTAGGTGTTCACTTGTAAACAATAACTGTACTTATAGAAAAAGGACGGATCTTGATTTCTAGGATCTGATTTCTGAATTTGAAAAGCTATCCTTTGATGTAGACGTTTGATTCTCTAGTTCTTCTAATTAATTCCTAGTTTGAATTTGATTCTCTAGTTTGGGGTAGATGAATGGAAACTAGGCTAGTTTGTAGACGAACATCATGACGACCTCAAAGAATGAGTTCTAGGGTTGAGATTTGGGGTGATTATATGAAGTCTAGGTTCAATTCTAGCCTATAGTTTAGTCTAGGAGAAATCAGAGCCACCAAACCAAAGAAATGTGTCATCCAACCAACCGTAGCATGACACGTATGTCCTAATACCTCAGAAATCAGTCATTGGCCAATCAGAGAAGGCCACATCCACACAGGGCTGTAAAAATTCGTCATAGGAGCTGGTTTTGGGAGGGCTCGACTCCCTACCGGGGGGGGGGGGGGGTCGACACCTATGTCGACCCCCCTTGGGGGGTTCGACACCCCTGAGCGGGAAATTTCCCGCTCAGGCCGCGCTTGCCATATTTTGAAATTTAAACTGTTTTTTTATTTTAATTTATTATTATATTTAATTTCTGTTTAAACTTGAAAACCTCTGAACTTCATAACTTCTTCATATGGAGTCCAATTCACGCAAACTCAGGCTCTATCTCAAGTAGAATTCCGAGATGAACGCAATGGCATAACCTTTTTCCCTTATTTCCCACTTTTAAAATTAAGTATTCTTTAATTCGTTACTTTAATGTTCACAGAAAATACGAGGTGTTATAGCCACTGTAATGACCCGGATCCTTATGGGTTGATTTTTGAATATTTAATATTTCATTTAAATATTGATTTGGTAATATAAGTGGAATTTTATTTTGGAGTTATCGATTTAATAATCAATTTCGATTTAATATCGAATATATTAGAATAACAGAATACGAAAATGGATTTAGTTGAATTCAAATATTAATTTGAATTGAAAACAGTTCAAAAGATTTATTTGGAAAATTTATTTAAATTTATAACGATAATAATATTAATTTATTTTCGAGGAGAATAAATTGTCTGAAATTAATTTATATTGATTTAAATTAATATCTCCTTCAAATGATCGAACTGGAGTTCGTGACCTATCCCAGCGTGTTCGCAACAAGGGTATTACCCTAAAATTGACAGTTGTTGGGTGCAGAAAGGACTTCGAATCATGTGATAATTTAAATTAAAGGATAAGATTAAAAACAAATTAAAATTTAAATAAAACATTTTATAATTCGGTGGACAGGAAAGAAGCTACAAGGCTTAATCTATAAGACCTTGCTGTTCATTTCAAAAACCACTCCCTTTCCTATTAAAAGCGTGAGCCTCTTCTGAAAACAAAATCAAAAGCCTCGTTCAAAACCCAATCGAACCCCTTACTTTTGAATTCTTCAACAAATAAACAGAAGGAAATCGCGGTTGGGATTTAAACCATCGAGGGTCAGTGCGTGCTATCGATCCAAGGGAGGGAGTCTTCGGCGATTCATATAGAGGGTGGAAGGGAAGCGTGGTGCGACGTGGTCTCTGGGCCAGAATCGAACTCGAGCACGCTGAAGTAGGGTTGAGGGATGTTGACGACGCGAGTTCCAGTTCAACTTCGAATGACAGAGGGGGACATCTAGTGTTCGAGCAACATTCCTGAAGCGCGAGATCTGCTGTTAAGTGCGATTTGGGTTCAAGTGGATTTTGGTTCGCCTGTTTCATTCTACATCAACGAGTTCAGATTTTTGATACACAGTATGTGAGAGTTGGGGGGGATGTAGATTTCGAACGCATTACTATGTACATGGGGTATTGCGATTGTACGCACGTTCAGTGATTGGGACGGAAATCAATTGAAGGGAGTTCGAGCCATTTATGTTTGGGTATGAAGAATCGATGAAATGCCAGAATGAATAGTGGCAGTTTTGTTAGGGGCTGATTTGCAGCAAAGCTGATCGGTGAGTGTTGAGGCTGTTCATGGATTAGTCGAATGGTTTGCAAAGTAAGGTATACATTTTCTTTAAGAAAATTAATCCATTAGATAATTTATTTAATTTGGTTTATAGAATGTAATCGATAAATTAAAATACATAAACGTAGGTGCAAGGTAATCAACTCGAGAAAATTCGTAGTTGGGACGATTTGGAAATTAGATGGATATTCAGCAATTTAGAATCTGGTGAGTAAATCTCACCTTTTATTTAGAAATTATTTTTATATAGTTAAAATAATTGTTGTTGCTTGTTTGAATGCTGTTTAGTCTGATTGTTTTAAAATATATATTAGTTATTTAGGATATATATATATATATATATATATATATATACATATATATATATTGGGTTGATGATTGGTTGGATTCCCGCAGTTTCATTAGCGGATGTCCGCGGTACCATAGCGGATGATTACCCTATACGCCCCACGCTATGATTAGTGGATGACCTTCTATACCGCGATATCCTGCCTCGAAGCAGGATGGGTATTACTATGTTGACTAACATCTGTGGATGAAGGAAAACAGGTTGGAGGAATCCAACTGGATTCCTCAAAAATATATTATCTGTTGTTGTTTGTTTGATTTAATATATATGCATATATGATGTGTTAAAAATCAAATGATTGAAAATTGGTTGATCTGATTGTTGAAAATACCACTAGAGCTTGAATATTGATTTATAAAAATATCGAAAAGGGTATTTGAGGTTTAGAAAGGGAATTCTATTTTTATAAATAGAATTTGAATTTTTAATAAAACTATAGAAAATATTAACTTGTTTTAAGGTATATAAACCAAGTGATTGAATTTATAAACGTTGTTTATAAATGAAAGGTGGGTTTTGAATCGAATTTATAAACGTTGTTTATAAATGAAAATATGGGATTTGAATCGAATTTATAAACGTTGTTTATAAATGAAAATATGGGATTTGAATCGAATTTATAAACGTTGTTTATAAATGAAAATATGGGATTTGAATCGAATTTATAAACGTTGTTTATAAATGAAAATATGGGATGAATTGAATTTATAAACGTTGTTTATAAATGGAAAGGTGGGATTTGAATTGAAGTTATAAACGTTGTTTATAAATAATGCAGAGAATTCAAATGGACTTTGAATATAAGGAATTGAAATAGAATTTGAATAATAGAATTCAAATGGAGTTTAACTATAGAATTTGAACATAGTATTTCAAATGGAATTTGAATATAGAAATTCAAATAGGATTTATAATAAATAGATTTGGATAAATAGATTTGGATAAATAGAAGTGGATTAGACTAAGAAGTTAATTAACAGATTTAATTAACAAATTTAGTTAAAAAGATTGGTATAGTTAAAATAGATTGGACAGGTATAGACATACAGGAGACAGGTATGGAATAAAGTATAGAAGTGAAATAAATAGAATGCCCGACAAAAAGGTACGTATTTAATTCATATATGAGATTTTATGCATCGAATCGGCTAGCCGCTTGGCTTTTTCTTTTTCTTTTTGAGATGAGAAGGATCGGGAAAGCTATTTGAAATTTCCCGACGCTCCCGGTACAAAGGAGGTAATGGCGAATTTTTCCGGGAATTTAAGGAGTTAGAATATTTTTAAGATAATTTGATAATTAGAAATCAACGTATCGATATATATAGAAGTCGATAAGGAAACGAACTTAGAAATAGAATAGTATAATCAAAAAGGAAGTCTAGAATAAAAACTAGTAAGAATAGAAAGAAGAAGTGTATATGTGTTTAAAGGTGAATAATCAGTTGTATGGTATTGATTATTCGAGTAAGTAGTCTTGTCTGTTTTGACGTTAAATGTTATTCAGTCAAGGTCTGAGAGGTAATTATACCCCAACTTGGTTGATTTCATGATATACCGATAAGTAGCAAGATTCAGGCTCGAAGATCAATGTGGAATAAGAATTAGTTAAATACTGTATTTGGGTTGTCGTAACGATGTTTTACACAACATCCGTTTTAACCCAAATAAATGTAAGCTTGGAAATAGAATAATAAATATTTCTAAAGCTAGAAAATAAAAGAAGGCGATATATGGAAATGTTTTCCAAATAACGTATAAGGCCAATATAGTTATTGAAAATGTTTGGTTAACAAATATTGATAAGAAATAGAGAAGAGATTTAATTAATGGAATATTAATTAAAGGCTCAGTGATTGTTGGATGTTTGGATGAACACTTGTTTTATTCGATAGTTAAATCATCGACTATTGAAATACTTGTTTTTATTCGATAGTTAAATCACAGACTATCGAAGTTTTGACCATCGTTGTCAATATGGAGAGTCCGGTTGGATTATTATCCGAAGAACCACTCCGTATTGACAGTAGCATACAAATCAGATTATATAAAGATAATCGAAGACGGAGTAGAGTGCAAGGACTTTTTCTATTAATAGAAATAGTGCCTTCAGTTCATCCTGTTCCTGGGTGACTTGTATGGATGAATGTCTGACAGAGTATTTCCAGAAAGGTCACGTACATTGATTTCTTCAACCGTACCAAGAGTGGAAGCGGAGAAGGAAACTTCTTTTAGCTAACACGTAATGTACTGTTGAGGACGTCAATCGGTGATTTGATGGATTTGACGATGTGGCATTCGAAGTAAATCTGGTGTGATGATAAAGCGTAGCTTCAAGCCTCATCAACCGGTAAATGACAGAAATCGGGCAGGCAGCATGGCTATGTAGGTCGCACCTATTAGGCTGTATAATCACCTGATCTAGAGTTTCATTTACTTCTAAAAATCTATTGTCGTTGCTGTCCCATTCGGGAAACGGTTGTTGATCCCAACCGTTGGTGATATACATTCGATACACTCAAGCGAAATGAGTGGTCGGTCATGTGTGGCTGAGTTGCAAGATGTTCTTGTTGAACTCGGTGTATTCTCCTCTAGAGATATACCATCGGAAGGTGGTTCCATACCTTGTCATAGTTGGAAATCAATTACCCAATACGTGCTTGCGGTTTATGATTGTAATTATATATGTGGAACGTGAGATGCAAACGTTCCACTAGATTGTTATCTACTTGATTTAGACATTATTATAATATCAAAAGAGTTTTGATATAAAGATAAGTCAAGTGTTTGGATTCTCATAAGGGAAAAACCCGTTCCGTGTTATACGGCGTGGTCTTATGAGATATCATTTAGTTTTCTGAAACTGTTTTAAACTGTTTACTCATACCAGTCCCATGACTGACCCGGAGTTTATTTTTTTTTATTCTACCTAAACTCTTGGGTGCCTAAATTTGTACGGGCAGTCAAAAAGTTCAGGATTTTTCAGATATATCTAAAGGAGCTTGGAGCAGGAGGCTTCAGCGTTATCTAGTTATAGTGTTGTTCCGCTGTGTTGTAAGTGTTGTACTCTGATAAGTGTATGTTATACAGTTAAGAGTTTGTATTTCAAAGATATGATATATTATATTTTGTTCCGCTGCGATGTGAGATTCTGTGTTGTTATTTATGTTCTTCTTCTATCTCTTTCTTCTAAAAAAAAAATGTTCCGTATTTTCGTGATATTTGGGTTGGACGTATGATGTATATAGTCAACTCAGATGTTGCGGATTTGCGGGTCGTTACAGCCACCTTCAACTCCGCTTTCCCTCCTCTACCATCACGCTCTTCTCCAATATTCATCCTGATCCACCACCACCCATTATCATTCCATCCACTGCTATCACCTCAGATTTAAACCAAGGAACAAATTCCTCCATTTCAGATCTGGGAAATTCTTCTTTTGATCCCATTGTTCCTAACGTTAATTGTAATCACGGTGATTCAGCTAATCAGGATGCATCGGTTCCAAATCATGGAAATTCGAAACCAGATCAATGAATCTCTGCTAATCTGAGTTCTTCGATATCCTCCTTTCCTCCATTCACTAAGATAGATTATGCATCACTGTTCAGTTCTCTTCCACGTAATGTAGGTGTTTTCAAGCCACAACATTTCGATATTGTGAGGGATGACAAACTAAAAAAAAAACCCGGATATGGTAAGGGAAGAAGGCATGAACTATTGGAGCAATCACCTCATCGGTTTCTTCTTAGATGGTATGCTATATTATACCATTGTTATTAATTATTTGAACCGTTATTGGAAATTAAATGGTGAGGTGGATATCAAATCGGATGGTTTACATTTTTATTTCAAATTTTCTAATGAAATGGATAGAGAAAAATCCTTAAGTTTGATCCTATTTTTATTAAATGCCATATGTTTATTATTACATGATGGATCCTACCATTAGCAATTCACATGCATCGATTAAAAAATTGCCTGTGTGGGTTCATTTCTATAGAATTCCTAGTATTCTTTGGACCCTGATAGGGATTAATTGGCTTGCTTGTCATGTTGGGAAGCTAATTTTTTTTGATAGCAGCACTAAAAAATTGCAAAGATTTTGGTATGCTAAAGATTTGATTGAAGTATCATTTGAATTCGAATTACCTGATAAAATAGAGGTTGATGGGCTAGGAGAAAAATGCCCATTTGTTAAGTTAACATATGATTAGAGACCTTGGATTTGTACTTCATGCAAAGTTTGTGGTCATGACACTAATAAATGTGAACTCAATGATAAGGCTAGGATGGAAAATGAGGTGAAGGAGCAGGGTGACGTGAGAAATCTAGCTTCTACAGATCAGAATTACAAGAAGGCTCCGACTAATGCGAATCAAAGTAATTAGGTAAAAGCAAACTCAAAAACAAAGAGATATTGGGGAAAAAAGGCGTGAGTAACGAGGGTGTTAAAACTAAGGAGGGTGAGGCAAATGTAAATCCATTTGAGGCTCTTGACCCTGATAACACTGAAAATAGCAATGGGGATGAAGCAGTTTTAACTGAACAGGCAACCTAGGTTAACTTGGAAACTCAGAATAATATTGGAACTAATAATGAGGAGGATGATGGATTAACAGCTTGGGATATTTTGGTTGATAATGGAAAAGAGATTGATCTGAAACAGTGCTTATATTGATGCATGTGATGAATCTATTGTGGGAAATTTATATAGTGAAATTGAACAGGATTTGACTAATAATGGTTTGGGTACCATTTCTTCAATGCCATCTTCATCAATTAGCTACATGGGCTCAACTTTCAGTCAATCTTTCACTTCAGTTCTCTCAGCTCATGCTTTTTTAACAACTCATTCAACTGCTAGTACTATATGTACTGCAATGTCATCAGCCTCGCCCTATTCACATTTAGCACCTCCATATCATTTCATTCTTCCTCCACCGCCCAAAGCAAGTTCAATTGCTTCACCGCATAAGACAACGCCCATGAGTAGTAAGCAAAAAGGCGAACAACAACAAATTTATGAAGATTTGAATGATGGGTCTGATTATAATCCTGAAGATGTTACGCTATTAACTAATGCTAGGAAGTCTGGAAGACATACGAGAAACAACCCCATATCTATGCTTGAATCTCTTCAATTTAAATGAGTTTACTGTCTTTGGATTTCCTGGCAATATATGGTTTTGTTAGATGACTATAGTGGAATTTTGATTGCTCTTGCTTTTGTCGGAACATGCTGTTAGACATTCCTTGTCTGGTGACTCTTTCCTGTTGTAGTTTTGATTAATTGAATTAAGAATAGGTGCTCTAGAGTAATGGTTCTCGGTTGTGGTCACACTCAGCAAACTACATGGGTTATTATGCAGCAGTTGTGGTGCATTTATATGATACTTAATATGTGGACATTCTGGTTGCACTGTTAAACATTAGTAAGCAGTTTTGTTAATTCTTAGGCTAGGAATTATCAAGAGGATGTACTAGCTTTATTTGCATTTTTTGGTTGTAACTCTTGGTTCTGTGAATAAAAAATTTCACTTGCCTTTCAAAAAAAAAAAAACTAATTTGGTAAAAGCTAATAATGAATAATACATAAATTGCAAAGCTGATAACTAATTTTGAAAAAGGAAGGAAAAAACACTAATTCCATTACAGGTATTGAGAACATGAACTTCTATGTTATTCAAGCATCCTTAAACCAACGAGCTTATTCTTCATATGGAAGTTAAGACCTATAATTACAAAGTTAAGTTTAGACATTGCCTACAAAAGATGCTAATTTAAAAACTTTGAAAAAAGTGAACTACAAATTACATCTATTTTACGCCACTCTGTTTTGGTCAGATGTGGTACTTACATATTTATACAAAGAAAAGAAAGATGCTCGTATTCGACTCCAATCATAATACAAGGAAAAGAAAATATTCATATTTGGCTTAATCCATCATTCAAGTTTCCGTATACATGTACTTCTTTCTGAATATATATTTACATCTTTGTTTGCTTGAGATGATGCTTAAATGACAAAACCTTGAACAACGTTCAATAAATTTTTATTTATACCATTTAGGTAGATATGATTTGAAAATTTTATAAGATTGATATAGAAAATATTTTCCATTTAGAGCAATTTTTCGGAGAATGCTTTCCATCTATAGCAATTTTGTTGAGTATATCTTTCATTTAGAAAAGCCTTTGTAAACTTTCATTGCATATTTTGACACTTTGTGGCTATTTTTTTAAAGAATATTATGGCAGAGAACTCCATGTGTGCAACAGTAGAAACATTTCGATCAAAATGAATAAAAGGTGGGAGATCTAAAAGGAAAGATTAGCGAAGAGAAAGCAGAAAATGGAAAGAGGTGAATCAGGGACCATGCTTTAATACTGAGTAGGACAATGTATTATCAATGGTAAGTCTTAGATTTATACCTGTTAAATAATAGTCTGTAGCAAGTTAATTAATGTGTAGACAAATGTGTGTTATTCATGAATACTCCAAATTCCACCATAATGGAAATAGAGGTTACTATATGTTAGACTAGTTTTTGATCAAATAAGCCTAACACCCCGGATAATGAAATCACATATCAAAATCAATAGTCCACAGATCACGGAATAATAGAAAAACAGTAGAAAAGACATGAGAATTTATAACAGTTCAGAAAACTATGGTCTATGTCCACTTGTATAACTACTGTTTATATTATCAGTTACAAGTATAGCTGATTTGTGTAAGAATGTAGAGAATAGAAGGTGACGTTATCTCTAAGGAATGGTAGAGCTCCCGCATAGAAAAAAAATAGAAGATTATTTTTTAGAGCATATGAAGGTCTATATGAGCACATAAGAACTATGAACCTCTAGGTTTTCAATAAAAAAAATTATGACATAGAATTAGACACAAAGAATCTCAGCCATTAGATCTTCTTCCGAATTTCACCTTTCACATAAAGACAAACAAATCTTGTAGTACAATTCGTGTCTCTAAATTTTTGTCTAATTTTGCATTCCAATAGTCGCTCCTTTTATATATAGAGAGGGGGTTATATGACACCCCTCTTTTGGTGGCACCCCTTTTGCACTCCAACCACATGCAGATATTTATAATTAAATAAGCTAGTGGAGGGAAAGAGAAATAGTGGGAGAAGAGAGAAATAGGAATGTGGGGTGGAAATCAGCCGGCTATAGGGGAATTGCATTATTTGGGGGTGCTCTTGATTCTATCTCATATATATATATATATATATATATATATATATATATATATATATATATATATATATATATACACACACACACACAGTGGTGGAGCCAGAAAATTACATTTGAAGAGGGGGCAAGATAATAAATTTGGGGGTTCGGGGCGGTAGCCCCTAAAAAAAAAGCCCATGTTGACCATCTGATTATGTGTACAAAAATCATTTCAGACCATTAAACAAACACAACTAAATTTGGTATTTTTAAGTCTGATTGGTACATAACTAATTGAAATTTTGTGATTTTATATAGGTACAATAGCATCAGACAAGGATGTTCTACTTAAACTGAAATCTTTTTTATTATCAACAAATTGGGTAAATCAAGGCAGATATGCACAATGGGATGAGACTCAGAAAAACCCATGCAGTTGGCATGGCGTAACTTGAAATTCATTCAATCGAGTTACTGGACTCTATCTGTGCCTCGATAATAGCAGGAAAAATGTATACAAATTTCTCAGAACTTACGTACCTGACTCACTTGGATCTCTCCAATAACACGGTCGAGGGATCGATTCTGCTGGTGGTGCTGGAGGCAACATGGCGGAGTAGAAGGCTGGAGGCACTGCGTTGGCTGGAGGCGCTGAGTTGTTTACCCTTTTTCGTGTTTTGATTTTCTGGGGGGGGGGGGGGGGAGTGCCCAAGTCAGCACAAACGTGGCTCTACCCCTGTATATGTATACATACATACATACATATATGTATGTATGTGTGTGTGCGCGCATATACATATACACGCATACATATATATAACATTTGCATATATATATATATATATATATATATATATATATGTTGAATTTTATAGATGATTCGTAATCATGCTTATTATTCAATGTTCTCATATATACACATAAATAACATGTGTGTGTATATGTTGAATTTTATACATGATTCCTAATCATGCTTATTATTGCACGTTCTTTATCGCTGTTACAATATTAATGCTAGATCAAAAAACTTGTACATGGAAAATATGAAAAACTTATTTTAAAGATGATTTGCAAACTTTGGTTATGAATTTGAGGACTATTCTTGATATATGGTAAGATTTTAATGTTCGCTAATCTTAATCATCAAGAAATATGCAATGCACAATTGCGCAAGAGGCAATCGTTCTTCTATTTACGGCTCTATTGTAATGTTATTTATAAGTGGGTCCTACTAGCAATCAAAAATCAAGTATAATCTTACTTTCTCTTTTAGCAACATACCGTATCAACCATTTAGTTACCATATGGTTTTACATTCAGCACATGCATAAGTTCATGTACCATAAGGCCATGGACGAACTGCATTATTCAAGAGATATCCGTGTATATATTATTTTAATGCCCAAAAAAGAAATAAAAGGTCATACTGAGTGAAATTACGGTTTTTTTGGTTCAGTGGAATGTTGTTTATTCGAGATATTCGTCGATGATTGCAAAAATGGCGAGATCGTATGTTCCAAAACACGATTTGGAAGGAATCACAACCTTCCAGATCCAACAGTTAAATTGGATCGCAGCCCGTGTAAAATGCGCGATCCTAATTCATAAAGAAAGTACTGCAGTCTAATACTGAATCGCGACTTCAAATTAAACCTGAATTGAAACAAAATCAAAAGTGATTTATTTTGACATCATGACCTTAGATTGGCAAGGAATAAATGACAAATAAAAAGGAGGAATACAATGAAGCAGTAGTAAACTTGAGTCAAAAAATACAGTACTCATAGGAAATTGGTATTGTTTGATGTTCCAATTTTGGATTTTCTACTACCCTAGACCCAGGGAAGGAAAAGCGATTTGTGTCGGTCCGATTTAAACGTAGAATTATCTGTCTAACCCGAATTCCGCTCATCTGAATGCTCAGGTATCCAAGTAGCCTGAACTCAAAGCTAGCCTAGGGCTGCACAAAGTATGGGTTGGGTCGGGTTAGACCAAATACTTCATCCGACCTACATAGGTATGTGCTTAAGATTGTTCAGTCTAGGGCCGTCAATGGGTATCCGAGAATTCATTTTGTTATTACAACTGCCAAATAAAAAAAATCTTAGTTGATGAACCCTAAACGGACTAGACTGCAATACCAAAATAAAATAGAAAGGATGATGCTTGAGAAAAAAGTATTGATTCTAGGCACAATAAAATAAACGGACTAGACTGCAATACCAAAATAAAATAAACGGACTAGACTGCAATACCATTACTATGTAGGACGCCGACACTTGTAACACTGAAGATAATCTAACGCCTGATAGAGCCATTATTAGATGTTTGTGTTTTTGTTTTGTGTGTTTTCACATCTTTGATACACGAGACTAATGATAATAAACTTTTTTAGAGTTTCAGATAATTAGAAATGCGTTTGATCATTTTACCCTTAAATTAATGATTGATAAACTTTTTTAGAGTTTCAGATATTTAGAAATGTGTTTTATCATTTTACCCCTAAATTAATGATGGATAAACTTTTTTAGAGTTTCAGATAATTAGAAATGAGTTTGATCATTTTACCCCTAAATTAATTATAGATATACTTTTTTAGAGTTTCAGATAATTGAAAATGTGTTTGATCATTTTATCCCTAAATTAATACCATCATTAATTTAGGGGTAAAATGATCAAATGCATTTCTAATTATCTGAAACTCTAAAAAAGTTTATGTATCATTAATTTAGGGATAAAATGATCAAACGCATTTCTAATTATCTGAAACTCTAAAAAAGTTTATCCATCATTAATTTAGGGGGTAAAATGATCAAATGTATTTCTAAATATCAGAAACTCTAAAAAAGTTTATCAATCATTAATTTAGTAAAATGATCAAACACATTTCTAATTATTTGAAACTTTAAATTTTTTTATCGTTAGTCCTGTGTATCGAAGATGTGAAAACACACAAAATAAAAACACAAACCTGTAATATTGGCTCTGTCAGACGTCGGATTATCTTTAGTGTTTGCGTCCTTCAAGGTAATGCCTGTGTTTTCTGGCTTGACGTTGTGCTTAGAATCAATCTTTTTTCCTCAGCCATCATCCTTTTTATTTTATTTTGGTATTGTAGTCTGCTCCGTTCAGGGTTCATCAACTATGATTTTTATTTTTTATACGACGACTGTAATAACAACATTAATTCACAAAGAGTGTGCTGGTAATGACCAACTACTTCATTATAAACCATGCTTTAATACTGAGTAGGACGATGTATTATCAATCAACATTATTTCGACGGCAATTCCAGTCGATAGAAGTTAAACTAGTCGACTAGTTGGACCAGTCAGACTAGTCGTAGACTAATCGATAAATAAATAAATAAGTATGTGTATATTAATACATGATAATTGCAGTTCGTATCCCATTTAAGGTTACTTCTTCTCTGGGTCGTATTCCACTTCGTGATTTGCAGTTGCGGTCGATTTCGGGTTAATTAATATGAGATCCTAAACATAAATAAATTGACTTTGGGTTACTTCTTCTCCAGTTCGTGTTCGACTTTGTGATTTCAGGTGAATTCTTCTGGATTTCGACTTCGATATTGTGATTTGGGGTTGATTTTGACTTTGTGATTTAGGGTTCAAGTTCGTGAATTTGACTTCGAATTCGTGATTCAGGGTTCCAGTTCGAGTGCGACTTCGTGATTTTGGGTTTGAGCTCGACTAATGGCAAGTCAATTTTTCCAGTTGATTCTCCAATGTCGACTAATCAAATAGTCGCCAACCAATCGCGCCTAGCCGAATGCCATAATAACACTGTTATTAATGGTAAGTCTTAGATTTATATGTGTTAAATAGTTTGTAACAAGTTAATTAATGTGTAGACAAATGTGTGTTATTCTTGAATACTCCAAATTCCACCATAATGGAAATAGAGGTTACTATATGTTAGACTAGTTTTTTTTTATCAAACGAGCCTAACACCCCGGATAGTGAAATCACATATCAAAATCAACAGTCCACAGATCATGGAATAATACAAAAACAGTAGAAAAGACACAAGAATTTATAATAGTTCAGAAAACTATGGTCTATATCCACTTGCAGTAACCATTGTTTATATTGTCGGTTATAAGTATAGTTGATTTATGTAAGAATGTAGAGAATGGAAGGTGATGCTATCTCCAAAGAATAGCAATGCTCCCGCATAGAAAAAATTGAATACTCTTTTTTTAGAGCATATGAAGGTCAATATGAGCACACAATTAGACACAAAGAATCTCAACCACTTGATCTCCCCCTGAATTTCACCTTTCACATAAAGATAAACAAATCTTGTAGTCTACGATTTATGTCTCTAAATTTGTATCTAATTTTGCGTTCCAATAGTCACTTCCTTTATATATAGAGAGAGGGGGGTATATGGCACCCATCTTTCGTGGCACCCCTTTTGCACTCCAACCAACCACAACCACATATTTATAATTAAATAAGCTAGTGGATGAAGACAGAATTAGTGGGAGGAGAGAGAAATAGGAATGTGTGGTTGAAATTAGGAGGCTATAGGAAAATTGCACTACTTGGAGGTGCTCTTGATCCTATCTTATATATATTATATATGTGTGTATGTGTACATATACATACATATATATAACATTTACGTATATATATATATATATAACAATTACATATATGTATATATATATATATATTGAATTTTATAGATGATTCGTAATCATGATTATTATTCAATGTTCTCATATACATACATATATACACATAAATAACATGTGTGTGTATGTTGAATCATATAGATGATTCCTAATCATGCTTACTATTGCATGTTCTTTATCACTGTTACAATATTAATGCCAGCTTAGGGCTAAAGTTTTATTATTTATTTCGTTTTAACACGGTTAATTTATGTTACCGCCGATTACCGCCTGTGTATATTTTCGGGCCGCCACACTCGCAACGAAAATGACCACACTACCACGTCTTAACATTCCGAACCCAATGAAATTAGTTTGGTCGAAATTCGAATTTTTATATATAACGACGTTATTTAAATTTCAATTTATTTACCGGTTCAGAATTTAAATTTCGTACACTCTCAAAACAACTCCTATTGGCTACAAATTTCAAATCTAACTGTGGTGACCCGAACTTCCCCGTAAAGGAAAGCCCGGATTGCTTTGAGGACAAGACGAATCAGAACACAGACAACAGAACATTTCATTGTATATTACAACAATTCCATCAGAATACAAGAATATACAGAGCATGATTAAATATTACACATCATAAAATATCAGAGATTTAAATGCATTACTGCAACAGAAAAATAATACAAAACACAATTGAAGGAGATAAACTTGATACAGAGCTTTTTGAATATCGTTCCAACTGTAAACCAGGATCCTGTGAACATAAATCTACAAAACCCAACTACTAGCTACCCGTGTTGAAAATAAGGGCACCCAGAGTTTAGGTTAAAACAATAAACTCCAGGCCAGTCATGTGACTGGTGTGAGAACTAAAACAGTTATTAATCTTTATTTTTAAAGTTAGGTAAATCAAGGGACCACGCCGTATAACACGGAACGGGTTTCCTCCCAAGAATACCAGTGCATAAAACAAACAATGCAATATTAAATAAAGAACAATGAAGCCATTATAAGACCCAGGTCCCATCACACAATGCAACGCAAGCCGGAGGATAGGGTTTTACCTTATAATAGCCAAATAATGCTTGATACGTGAAATTTAATCTTTTATTATTACTATGAGTGAAGAAATCAACTTCAAATATAAATGTATCAATCATAGACGACATAGTGCCCCATACCACTGTGTCGTCATAATAGGCTCTACAAATAAAACCGAAATGTCACGTATTGGAAATTGGATTTCCATCTATGAGTTGAGGCCTGGGATGGCTCCTCTCCGCTTTGAGACACTCTAGAATATGTCTCAGGATTCACCACAGAGAACCCTTGGAATCGGCTGGGCCGGTCCTCCCTTACGTTTGAGGATTAGTTATTCCTGAACACACGTTTCCCGGTCCTATCGGACCTATATCCATCGGTTCCGAAGAGACCGATATATCCGAGGCGCCTCGCAATCCAACAAATACATAGGTAAAATAACAACAATGTCAGGGCTAGTAAAATGCTGACATCACCCATAGTTAGAAAGAAATGTCATGTTCTCTCTACGGTCCGATCCCCTTTTTGACTCATACCGAGGTGTGAGGCTCGCGAATCAACGCTAAACACAAAGCTATGCCGTTTAAGGCCATGCTTTGATCATCAACCACAAGACTCTGCTTTTCAATAGAAGCCTTGATCATTTGCATATCAGCATGCCACACTGGCAATTCAAACCATACGATTGATGTCTATCGATATGCAACCTCTGATCCAGTACGTCTCAGAAAAGGGTGAAGTAAGGGAATAAATTCCCCTTCACCAGGTCAGATGTATATTTAATAGAGATCAATCAACACAGAATAAAATCCAATTTTAGACACACAATCCATTTACAAGTTCGTTCTAGGTCTGAACGAAACCGGAGGCACCTTATTCCTCATCCCGTATGTCTAATACAGGAGAGAGGCCCTCGTATATCCATCGATCTCCAAGTACGTCTGGACGATCACCACTTATTACCTCGTCTTGGGTGTACAGCCCAATCAAGACATCAGTAATTATCCAAACAATGTGAAGACCTATGGTCTTCAACCACCGTCTTCATCGTCGACTTATCATCGAATCAGTTATTCAGAATGGGTATAAACCCGGCCTTTCCGAATAACTCGCATATATAATAAACAAGTGTTATAAAAACACAACATATGCCTCATTCCAATTCTGAATATTCTTTTATTTAAATATTCACATCTTTAGGGATTTGTTCCCATTAATTTTATCAAAGATAAATTCTTTTAAATTTGTTCTTTAATTTTTCTTTGGATATCATTTCAAACCATATTACGGTTTTCCAAACTAGTCGGGATTAGTACACCTTACCGAAGTAATCATTTGTTTAATTTCCCAATCCCAACCTATTCATCCCATGGAGCAAAACTGGTATTACCCTATAACTAACACCATGGTGTTATCAGTAAATTTAATTACCATTTCATGTTCAAATCTAATTAAAGATTTAACTATCGCTAGGAGCAAAACTGGTGATACTCCACTCTCGATCATTTCCCAAATTTGATAATTTAAATTATCAATTCACCTTTTAGTTGTATTAAAGATTCCTTAAAACTCCACTTAGTTTTAATCTTCCCAAAAATCAATGTTAATAATTATTTAACTTTGGAAACATAAACATGTCGCATCGACAATCTACACCGTACTATTGATTTCTACTGATATATAACCTCTGAGCTCATATGTCTCAGAGAAGGGTGTTAAGCAAGAGAATAAATTCTCCGCCACCAAACAAATATATATTTAGCAGAGATCAACCATACAGTTCGAAATACAATGACTAGCATGTAATCCTGCCTTTAACTGGGTTAAAGAACTAATGTCATTTAAATTCACGATAAACCCCAAATTTCATTCCATTAATTATGGAATCTTCATGGAAAAACAAATCAATATATAATCGATATCAATTTCGTTATCCGACTAATAATATAAATGGAATAACGGCAAAGCCTTTTAAATTCCATATGTATTAACAATCTTCCTCCATAGAAGCTCACTTCGATTATTACCAAATCGAATTCCATTCAATTCCAATTTAATATATTAAATTGGAAACCGTTATTTTGGAAAATTCCTGTTAAATCTTAACAAAAAGATTTATAAATTCCAAATCACATTTTGTTGCAAATTGGTTTAAAGAACGAATGTCGTTAAAAGCATAGTTCACAACAAACCCAATTCACATTCCATTTTTAATCAGGTTAAAGAACAAGTGTTATTTAAAACACCGTTCACAATAAACCAAAAAATCAATTCCAATTCAATTCCAATTGAATATTAATTAATTGGTATACTTCATTAAATCTAAATGAAAAGATTTAATCTTTTCTGAATTGGGTTTAAGAACAGTTTTAGTGAAGACATCGTTCACGACAAACCCAAAAACCCATTTGATATTAAATACAAGGTTTTGAATAGAAAATATATCGGCTTATATTCAATATCAAATTCTGAAATCAACAAATATCGTATTGGAATAATGATATATATATATATATATATATCTTTCAAACTCCTCCACAATATCCGTATAATCACGGAATCTAAAAAATACATAGAAGATAATTTCGATTCAAATCCATTCCAATTCATATATTGAAAATTCCTGTTATTTTTAAAACCATTTCAAATCCAATTTATTTATTTAAAAATATTGAATTTTTAATTCTAGTTCATAACTAGTTCATTTCGATAAAAATATATTTTTATCTTTTCAAATATGGAATTTTTCATCCTAATTCTTTCCAAATCATTTATTATGATTTTACACAAATTATTGATATTTTTAATAATTTTATCAAGGCCCGTACAGTTGATTTCCATAAACGGTCATCGAACTGCACTTACGGTGACCTTTTCCAAATTTGATTTGGACATGACTCCAAATCCAACCATTAGATTTCAAATCCCTCATATTCATTGGAAAGCTCTTTTCGATACGAACCCAACGGTTCTGGTTTTAGGAGAATCCAACGGTCGGATCTCCCGTAATGTCTGTTCGAAGTCAATGGTCAAAATTCACGAAGTACCGCAGCATAGCGCGTTCTATTCAGGCCATTATATATATATATATATATTTCATCGATTTCCATTTTAAACGTATTTTATAAATCGTTTTAAATTCGTTTTCAAAACGATTTCAACTTCATATTCAGTTTCAAATCAAAATTGAATGTTCCATATCATCGATATATAAATGATAGTATTTTTAAAACATTAGTTTTGAAATAAATTCCTTTTTGATATTCATTATAAAAATGAATAAAATCGATATAAATATCGTTCACGTCAAAATGGCGTTAATCTAATCAACACGGCTTTATATATTTAAATATTTTCATGTCCATCCCAAATCTGACATCAAAATCAGATTTTGATCTTTTACTGAATATTATTTTAAAATATTCTTTGTTTTAAAATAATCGTTATTTGAAAATATTAATTCTTTCTGAACTAGAATCAGACACATTCAATTACCATATAATTTTATTTATATGGATTTCATACACACATGTACATAATAATAATATGACACAATCAACCATCATCCAGGGTGCATTATACAACTGTATAAGCGTTAAAAATAAATAATCAATGCTTATAACGGCCTGTCAACCCATCGATTGACATACAACTAAATATTGGGGTTAGTGTATGTCCAATATCATCCCAATACCCGTGTGAGGTTTTCAAACAACAAACACAGATTTATTTGTGCAGTTAGGCGATGTGTAAAATTTATCGTCCCAATCAATATCCGTCAAATGTGTGTACATAAACAAATCATTCGATTTGTTCATGAATATTTGTTTTATTCATATACACGTTAAACATTATATTTTTAACTACATCACACAATCAACATTCACAACACAATCAAACAAACAAATAAGTCGTCCATGGACTGTGGACGACGGGTTTCGGGTGCTGTTAAGCACCGCCTGCATCCTAGTATATATTTTAACTAGAAAATAAAAGTGAGAAGTTCTCACCTTTGGGATCCACTCCTCCATTTCATTTCTTAATTTCTAAATAGCTGGGATTTGTCCGAAATTCTAACGTCATTTTCATGCTGTTCATATTAAATTCACCTTTTTAATATGATGATTATGTATTCAAAAATCGCATTTTCATAGCACTACTTTTAAAATAAAAATCACATTTTTATTTTGTTATTCATATAACAAAAATCGTAACTTTCATATAAATAAAAATCGAATTTTTATCCTGTCACTGTCTATAAAAAATCACATTTTTATTTATAAAATCATATTTCAATTAGGCCTTTATAAACATAAAAATCGTATTTTTATGACGCTATACACATATATAAAAATATTATTTTTATATCTTTACTTCAATTATAAAAATCTTATCTTTTCCAATATAAAACTCAAGTCTTTGTTTATTTAAAAATCTAGTCTTTCTAACTATAAAAATCAAATCTTTATTTATTTAAAATTCTAGTCTTTCTAACTATAAAAATCAAATTTTTATTTATTTAAAAATCTAGTCTTTCTAACTATAAAAATCAAATTTTGCCTAACTAAAAATTATATTTCTATATAATAAAAATCAGGTTTTTACCTAATAACAAAACAATCAGGTCTTTATACGCAATAAAATAAAATAAAAGTCAGAGAAACTGACGGTTTTCTTTTGGAGGAGGGCCAAAGCACACTGGAGGAGGAGCAAGGGCGGCGGCGGGGTCTGACACTCGGCGCTGGGGTGGGGTTGGCTGGAGCAATCGGAGGCGGTCAGCGGAGGATTCAAGGGTTTGGGGCGTTTTGGCTTTGGTTTGGCCGGAGAGGGGAAAGGGGAGGCGGTGGCTGGCCGTGGGGTGAGGCGGAGGGCGGCGTTGGCCGGAGAAGGGGGAGGGCGCGACAGTCGGTGGTGGCATCGGCTAGGGTTCGTGCGAGATTTTATTTTTTATTTTTTTATTTCCTGGCTTTGAACGAAAGGAACAGGGAGAGAGAAGAGGGAAAAGGTGAGGTTATATAATATATATATTTAAATATTTTATTATTTAATTCTTTTAAATTCTATAAAGTGCATTTCACATTCGAGCTCTAAATCGAACCCACCAACTGTCGCCCTTAGCTAATTACCCCCATTCCGAACACAATGGGATATATTATGTAGGCTAATTCGATCGTTACGATCAGTTTCCGCCAAATTACAATATAAATTTAATTTAAACGTATATATCCATTTATTGGGGCCATATACGGACTCCAAAAATTTCCGAAAAATAAATCTAACCATGTTTTGACAATACGGTCCTTTAAAAAACTAATTTCGTCGAATTTGGAGACATTTTGAAAAATGTTCATTTTCTGGTCGATCCAAATTGAATGAAACTGTCAAAACACGTTTTCCTTCGCCATGCTCACATATTGATTCCAAAAATTATGAATTTTGGAATCTAGCAATAATTCGACATCCTGGATCCAACAAAAGTGGTTTCGTAAAAACCGGAGGTCGTTTGCAAAATTTCCACTTTTATGGGCTATATTTCCATAGCGACTATTCTGAATTTTCAACTGGGCATAACTTTTTATTCCCGCAATGAAATTTTGATTTTTCGGATTCGTTGGATAGATATTCTCAAGTAGATTCTAATATTTTTGATTTCTCTAAAATCTGGTTTATTTTGAATCCTATACATTCATTTGAAATTTGAAATCGAATTTTCAAACTACCACGCCATTTTCAATTCCTTTTATAATTAAAATATATATTTATATCGACAATTCAAATAAATATATACGTTCTGATTCTATTCAAGATAAATTTCTTGTCGTAATTATTTAAAATAATTCATTTTAAATGTTCAAAATTCATTAAAATTGCCAAAATAAAAATTGTAAATTGGTTTTTATTTTCCGGGTTGTTACAATCTCCCCTACTTAAAATCTTTTCGTCCTTGAAAAGGAATGGAGCTGAAAGTTGTTTTACAAACCAACTCAACTTTCAGTTTGGCTTTCGTTCTTCAACTTTTCAGTTTCTAAGAATTTTCCAATTCTTCAAAAATTTGGCTAACACCCTAAATTTTCGAAAAATTTCACCATAACCTCCTTTGTACGGGAGCACCGGGAAAATCCCCAAACCGTCACATAGGCCCTTTCATCTTAAATAGAAAAAGAAAAAGCCAAGCGACTAGCCAGTCGGCTCATAAAATCATCCAAACCTAAGAAATTAGTAAACATGTATCTATCTGTCGTGCATACAATTTTATTCCTCTTTTATAGCCTCCTTGTTGTGACATGTTCAGTATATATATGCATGTATATGCATGCAATTTCAATAATTTTCAAAACAGTTCAATATTTGACTTGATTTGGCTAAATGTTTAAAAATATCAAACCAATAATCAAACAACACAACCATCAATCAATTAGTTGATTAGTTTTTCAAATTCATAATTTTAATAAATAGTCCAAAAATCAGATTTTTGATGCCAATTCACAACAATAGACCCTATTTAATTTAGTTCTCACACCAGTCAATCGGAAATATATAGAAATCCCACTTTCGAAACTCGGACACAAGTGCTGGTGATGACATGCCATCATCAGAACCATCTTCGGGCGACTAGAGTGTGATTCTATATCTATCCAGTATATTAAAACTTCGAATACACATTTGCAAGGCATATAGCAAAATCTTTATATATTATATTGTCCAAATTCAATACAAATAAATATTCAAATACATTGAATAAAGTTTAAATCTTCAAAACAATATTTGTTTTCATTTTTATTTATAAAAATAATGCTCTTCACACTCGTTCTAGGATACTACTGATCCCATCTCTAACGAGTCATTCTCATTGGATATTACTAATCCAATCTCTGATGAATTATTTCGTTTGGTTCTAATGTGTCTTATTCTTGAGCTTTGTAAACAAAAACTCTGATACCAAATGTGGTGACCCGAACTTCCCCATAAAGGAAAGCCCGGATTGCTTTGAGGACAAGACGAATCAGAACACAGACAGAAGAACATTTCATTGTATATTACAACAATTCTATCTGAATACAAGAATATACAGAGTATGAATAAATATCACACTTCATAAAATATCAGAGATTTAAATACATTACTACAGCGGAAAAATAATACAAAACACAACTGAAGGAGACAAACGGATACAGAGCTTTCCGAATATCATTCCAGCTATAAACCAGGATCCTGTGGATATAAATCTGCAAAACCCAACTACTACTTGCCCGTGTGGAAAATAAGGGCACCCAGAGTTTAGGTTAAAACAATAAACTCCAAGTCGGCCATGTGACTGGTGTGAGAACTAAAACAGTTATTAATCTTTATTTTTAAAGTTAGGTAAATCAAGGGACCACGCCGTATATAACACGGAACGGGTTTCCTCCCAAGAATACCAGTGCGTAAAACAAATAGCACAATGCTAAATAAAGAACAATGAAGCTATTATATGACCCAGGTCCCATCACATAATGCAACGCAAGCCGGAGGATATAATAGCCAAATAATGCTTGATACGTGAAATTTAGTCTTTTATTATTACTATAAGTGAAGAAATCAACTTCAAATATAAATGTATCAATCATAGACGGCATAGTGCCCTATACCACTATATCGCCATACTAGGCTCTACAAATAAAACCAAAATGTCACGTATTGGACATTGGATTTCCATTTATGAGTCGATGCCAGGGATGGCTCCTCTCTGGTTCGAGACACTCTAGCAAATGTCTCAGGATTCCCCGCAGAGAACCCTTGGAATTGGTTGGGTCGATCCTCCCTTACATTTGAGGATTAGTTATTTCTAAACACACGTTTCACGTTCCTATCGGACCTATATCCATCGGCTCCGAAGAGACCGATATATCTGAGGCGCCTCGCAATCCAGCAACCACATAGGTAAAATAACAACTATGTTAGGGCTAGTAAAACGCTGACACCACCCACAGCTAGAAAGAAACGTCATGTTCTCCCAACAGTCCGATCCCCTTTTTGACTCATGCCAAGGTGTGAGGCTCGCGAATTAATGCTAAACACAAAGCTATGCCATGTAAGGCCATGCTTTGATCATCAACCACAAGACCCTGCTTTTCAACAGAAGCCTTGATCATTTGCATCTCAGCATTACACACGGGCAATTCAGGACATACAACGGATGTCTATTGATATACAACCTCTGATCTCGTACGTCTCAGAGAAGGGTGAAGTAAGGGAATAAATTCCCCTTCACCAGGCAGATGTATATTTAATAGAGAACAATTAACACAGAATAAAATCCAATGTTAGACACACAATCCATTAACAAGTTCGTTCTGGGTCTGAATTAAACCGGAGGCACCTTATTCTTCATCCCGTATGTCCAATACAGGAGAGAGGCCCTCTCATATTCGTCGATCTTCAAGTACGTCTGGACGATCACCACTTATTACCTCGTCTTGGGTGTACAGCCCAATCAAGACATCAGTAATCATCAAAACGATGTGAAGACCTCCGGTCTTCAACCACCATCTTCATCGTCGACTTATCGTTGAATCAGTTACTCAGAATGGGTATAAACCCGGCCTTTCCGAATAACTTGCATATATAATAAACAAGTGTTATGTAAACACAACATAAGCCTCATTCCAATTCTGAATATTCTTTTATTTAAATATTCACATATTTAGGGATTTGTTCCAATTAATTTTATCAAAGATAAATTCTTTTAAATTTGTTCTTTAATTTTTCTTTGGATATCATTTCAAACCATATTACGGTTTTCCAAACTAGTCGGGATTAGTACACCTTACCGAAGTAATCATTTGTTTAATTTCCCAATCTCAACCTATTCATCCCATGGAGCAAAACTGGTATTACCCCATAACTAACACCATGGTGTTATCGGTAAATTTAATTACCATTTCACGTTCAAATCTAATTAAATATTTAACTATCGCTAGGAGCAAAACTTGTGATACTCCACTCTCGATCATTTCCCAAATTTGATAATTTAAATTATCAATTCACCTTTCAGTTTTATTAAAGATTCATTATAACTCCACTTAGTTTTAATCTTACCAAAAATCAATGTTAATGATTATTTAACTTTGGAAACACAAACATATCGCATCGACTATCTACACCGTACTATTGATTTCTGCAGATATATAGTCTCTGAGCTCATACGTCTCAGAGAAGGGTGTTAAGCAAGAGAATAAATTCTCCGCCACCAAACAGATATATATTTAGCAGAGATCAACCATACAGTTCGAAATACAATGACTGGCATGTAATCCTGCCTTTAACTGGGTTAAAGAACTAATGTCATTTAAAATACAGTTCACGATAAACCCCAAATTACATTCCATTAATTATGGAATCTTCACGGAAAAATAAATCAATATATAATCGATATCAATTTCCATATCCGACTAATAATATAAATGGAATAACGACAAAGGCTTTTAAATTCCATATGTATTAACAGTCTTCCTCCACAGAAGCTCACTTCGATTATTATCAAATCGAATTCCATTCAATTCCAATTTAATATTCTAAATTGGAAACCGTCTCTTTGGAAAATTCCTGTTAAATCTTAATAATAAGATTTATAAATTCCAAATCACATTTCACTATAAATTGGGTTAAAGAACGAATTCGGTTAAAACACAGTTTACAACAAACCCAATTCACTTTCCATTTTTAATCGGGTTAAATAATAAGTGTTATTTAAAACACCATTCACGATAAACCCAAAAATCAATTCCAGTTAAATATTAATTAATTGGTATACTTCATTAAATCTAAATAAAAAGATTTAATCTTTTCTCAACTGGGTTTAAGAACAGTGTTAGTGAAGACATCGTTCACGACAAACCCAAAAATCCATTTGATATTAAATACAAGGCTCTGAATAGAAAATATATCGGCTTATATTCAATATCAAATTCTGAAATCAAAAAATATCGTATTGGAATAGCGATATATATATATATATATATATATATATATATATATATATATCTTCCAAACTCCTCCACAATATCCGTATAATCATGGAATCTAATATCGAAGTATTTCAAAGATAATTTCGATTCAAATCCATTCCAATTCATATATTGAAAATTCCAGTTATTTTTAAAACCATTTCAAATCCGATTTATTTATTTAAAAATATTGGATTTTTAATTCTAGTTCATTTCGATAAAAATATATTTTTATCTTTTCAAATATGGAATTTTTCATTCCAATTCTTTCCAAATCATTTATTTTGATTTTACACAAATTATTGATATTTTTAATAATTTTATCAAGGCCCGTACAGTCGATTTCCGTAAATGGTCATCGAACTGCACTTACGACATGATTCCAAATCCAACCGTTAGATTTCAAATACCTCATATTCATTGGAAATCTCTTTCTGATACGAACCCAACGGTTTCGGTTTTAGGAGAATCCGACGGTCGAATCTCCCGTAATGTCCGCTAGAAGTCAATCGTCGAAATTCACGAACTGCCATGGCGCGGCGTGTTCTATTCAAGCCATTATATATGTATATAATATATATTATATATATTTCGTCGATTTCCATTTAAAACAAATTTTATAAATCATTTTAAATTCGTTTTCAAAACGATTTCAACTTCATATTCAATTTCAAATCAAAATTGAATATTCCATATCATCGATATATAATTGATAGTATTTTCAAAACACTATATTTCGAAATCAATTCCTTTTCGATATTCATTATAAAAATGGATAAAATCGATATAAATATCGCTCATGTCAAAATGGCATTAATCTAATCAATACGGCTTTATATATTTAAATATATTCGTGTCCATCCCAAATCGGACATCAAAATCAGTTTTGATCTTTTACTGAATATTATTTTAAAATATTCATTATTTTAAAATAATCGTTATTTTAAAATATTCATTCTCTCTGAACTGGAATCAGACACAGTCAATTACCATATAATTTTATTTATATGGATTTCATACACACATGTACACAACAATAATCTAACACAGTCAACCATCATCTATAGTGCATTACACAACTGTATAAGCATTAATTATAAATAATCAACGCTTATAATAGCCTGTCAACCCATCGATTGACATACAACTAAATATTGGGGTTAGTGTATGTCCAATATCATCCCAATACCCGTGTGGGGTTTTCAAACAACAAACACAGATTTATTTGTACATTTGGGCGATGTGTAAAATTTATTGTCTCAATCAATATCCGTCAAATGTGTGTACATAAAAAAATCGTTCGATTTATTTATGAATATTTATTTTATTCATATACACATTAAAAATTATATTTTTAACTGTAAAATATTTTATTCCATTCCACATCACACAATCAACTTTCACAACATAATCAAACAAACAAACAAGTCGTCTATGGTCTGTGGACGACGAGTGTCGGGTGCTGCTAAGCACCATCTGCATCCTAGTATATATTTTAACTAGAAAATAAAATAAAAGTGAGAAGTTCTCACCTTTGGGATCCACTCATCCATTTCATTTTTGAATTTCTGAATAGCTGGGATTTACTCGAAATTCCATCTTCAATTTCACGCTATTCATATTAAAATCACCTTTTTAATATGATGATTATGTATTCAAAAATCGCATTTTTTCATAGCGCTACTTTTAAAATAAAAATCACATTTTTATTTTGTTATTCACATAATAATAATCGTAATTTTCACATAAATAAAAATCAAATTTTTATCCTGTCATTGTCTATAAAAAATTACATTTTTATATATAAAATCATATTTCTATTATGCCTTTGTAAATATAAAAATCGTATTTTCTTGACGCTATACACATATATAAAAATCTAATTTTTATGTCTCTACTTCAATTATAAA
Organism: Allium sativum; assembly: GCA_030737875.1. Taxonomy (NCBI): domain Eukaryota; kingdom Viridiplantae; phylum Streptophyta; class Magnoliopsida; order Asparagales; family Amaryllidaceae; genus Allium; species Allium sativum. The sequence continues at coordinate 3,452,172 of CM060926.1, read as the reverse complement.
AATCATATCTTTTCCAATATAAAAATCAAATCTTTGTTTATTTAAAAATCTAGTCTTTCTAACTATAAAAATCAAATTTTTATTTATTTAAAAATCTAGTCTTTCTAACTATAAAAATCAAATTTCGCGTAGCTAAAAATTATATTTCTATATAATAAAAATCAGGTTTTTACCTAATAACAAAACAATCGGGTCTTTATATATAATAAAATAAAAGTCAGAGAAACTCATGGTTTTCGCTCGGAGGAGGGCCGAAGCTCGCTGGAGGCGGAGCAAGGGCGGCGATGGGTCTGACAGTCGGCGCTAGGGTGGGGATGGCCGGAGCAGTCGGAGGCGGGCCTATCTAGGCGGCGGTCAGCGGAGGATTCAAGGGTTTGGGGCGTTTTGGGTTTGGTTTGGCCGGAGAGGGGAAAAGGTAGACGACGGCTGGCCGTGGAGTGAGGCGGAGGGCGGCGTTGGCCGGAGGGGGGGAGGGCGCGACAGTCGGTGGTGGCGGCGGCTAGGGTTTGTGCGAGATTTTATTTTTTTATTTCCTGGCTTTACACGAAAAGAATGGGGAGAGAGAAGAGGGAAAAGGTGAGGTTATATAATATATATTTAAGTATTTTATTATTTAATTCTTTTAAATTCTTTAAAGTGCATTTCACATTCAAACTCTTAATCAAACCCACCGACTGTCGCCCTTAGCTAATTACCCCGTTCTAGAAACAGTAGGATATTTTTTGTAGGCTAATTTGATCGTTACGATCAGTTTCAGTCAAATTACAATATAAATCAATATTTATTTAATTTAAACCTATATTTCAATTTATTAGGGCCACATACGGACTCCAAAAATTCCCAAAAAATAAATCTAAACATGTTTTGACGATACGGTCCTAACAAAACTAATTTCGTCGAATTTAAAGACCGTTTGAAAAATGACCATTTTCTGGTCGATCCAAATTGACTGAAACTGTCAAAACCCTATTTTCTTCGCCACGCTCACATATAGATTCCAAAAATTATGAATTTTGGTATCTAGCAATAATTCGACATCCTGGATCTAATAAAAGTGGTTTCGTCGAAAATGGAGGTCGTTTGCATATTTCCATTTTTAAGGGCTATATTTCCATAGCGACTATTCTGAATTTTCAACTGGGCATAACTTTTTATTCCCGCTATGAAATTTTGATTTTTCGGATTCGTTGGAAAGTTATTCTCAAATAGATTCTAGTATTTTTGGTTTCGCTAAAATCCGGTTTATTTTGAATCCAGTACATTCATTTGAAATTTGAAATTGAATTTTCAAACTACCGCGCCATTTTCAATTCCTTTTATAATTAAAATATATATTTATATTCTAATGACGATTCAGATAAATATATACATTCTAATTTTATTCAAAATAAATTTCTTGTCGTAACTATTTAAAATAATTCATTTCAAATATTCAAAATTCATTAATATTGCCAAAATAAAAATTTTAAATTGGTTCTGATTTTCCGGGTTGTTACACTAACAACAACTAGCTATTATATTCTAATAAAATTCGTTTCATCGAAAACGGAGTTAGTTTGGAAATTAATATTCTTAAGGCTTATATAATATCGATATTATATAAATTAATTTCAAAACATTCCTTTTTGATAATAATAAATTATTATTGTTGTATACATCCAAATGGATATATATATATATATATATATATATATATATCGCTTCAAATTCAACCAATATGGAATTATAACTCAACATTAACAATTTCGTGCTAAACAATATTCAAATTATATAAAATTCTTATTCAATTTATTAAATAAACGTTGTGGTTTATTAACGATTCTATAACAATGATTTGAAATTTTGATTTGGGTATATCTTACAATCTATAAGATATAATCTCAAATTTTCTCTTTCATTAGAAAATTATAATCAAATAGATTCGTATAATTCTCGCTTCAAAGAATTCTGACTTAAAATGGATTTTGTATATTCAATTAAAGTTCAAAATGTAATATTATGAACTATCGCGACGTTACGAGCTCGTTTTATATTAATCATAAGTTATACATTCAATTTCGTTTAATAAACGAATTCTATATTATAAATCCATTTATAATTCCAAATCACTTTTTAAAATAATAAAATAAAAAAATAAATTAAATATTTGACTAACAAAAATACGGGACGTTACATTCCTTTCCCCTTAAAGGAATTTCATCCTCGAAATTACTAAGATAGGAAATAAGTTACAAATCCCATTAAATTTTCAAAAATCTATTTATTTTAAATCGAAAACCAATCCATTATTGTAAATAAAAATTTTCAAAAATATTAAAAATTTTCTAACACAGAGTCCCCCCTAAATAGAGGGAGTTCTGCGATATCCCGGGAATAACAAATACATATACATCGACCAACACGGTCGGAAAACAAAATTCAAAAACCAAAAATCTATATTTTCACATAGGCGTACCGTACCATATATGAGCATTATTGAATATACGAGCTCAACTTATGTGCAATTCACTCAACCAAAAATCAATCTTGATAGTCTTATGGCACCTGTGCATAACTCAACTTATCATTTAAGTAACGTATACATGAAATATTTAAATAATGCTTCATTAATCAACAAGTATAATTATACCAATTTCCAAAACCAAACAAGAAGCATCAATTCATTTTAAAAGGTATATGTAAATAATGGGTTAACTCATTCAGTTTCAATTCATTCAACTCTATTATTAAACCATTTATGAATTATATTCAACTTATCAACAAACAATCAATCGACCATGCATAACCAACTTAACCAATCAAGTTGAACTTATATTCAACATTAATATTTACTTTTTTACATTCTTTTAGGTTTTAACATACTTCAATATCAATCGATTAATATTCGATTGATTTCCATCCGATTATTATTAATTTGATTTTTATTTATTCGATTTCAATATTCCAAATTTATCTTATTTAATTCCAGTATTCATTCTAAACTCCACTTAGCCAAGTTAAGTTCCAATTCCATATTCAATTAACTAATAGATTTCCTAATTAGTTCACTTCCATTTCATAATCCAAATTCTGATTCACTCGATCTCATTTACTAATTTCACATTGAAATCACCTTTTGCTATATTAAACCATTTCATGTTTTGTTATCCATTTTGAATTCCATTCGAATCAAATAAACAAACCAATATCTCACTAATTTGAAAAAATTATTTCTTTTATATACAAAAACATAATTCGGGAAAAATTATTTCAATTACCCACTTTACAAAACAATAGTGTTTCAGTTGTAGTTCAAATAAAACACTTGAACCGATCAAACGACATAATACAAAACATTTGTATGAACTCTACAAATATGCTCTTATATATATACACACACACACAAACACTAAAATTCAATCTAGGGTATTCCTAACCCCATCTCTATGGAGTTATGCCACAAATCCAAGGTAATTACAAAACCTTATGCTCTGATACCACTGTAATGACTAGCGGGATATTTGACGCCCGAATTTCGACAATAATGAATAATCTTGTATCATTTGCCAAAACTCAAGTATCGAAAACACCAAGTAGTTAATAGAAAGAAATTAGACGGTGAGAAGAAGAAAGAAATACTAGAATAAAAGAAGAGAAGAAGAAACAAACTAGCAACATAACACAGGGTCTCACTTCGCAGCGGAATAAGGTATAATACAAAAATAATTCTTTATTGAGAGCTTGAAACAGTACTTACAATCATTAGAGTACAGTAGTCAATCAATACATGTGGACAGATTTAATAATCTGTACGGATATACAATACACGGTGGAATAAACACTAACACGTCAGAACTTCTCCAACGTGTCTTCTAATATCCATAGCATCTTAACCTAAACCTGTAAAACTCGGTCAAACCGCAGCATTGCAGATGCCAGCATCAATTTGGTGAACCAGTATGAGAATAATCATTAAGTTTATAGGTATCATTCTACTTGACTTTAAAGTCAAAACCATTTCTTTTCGAAAGAAAAGGATAATCGTAAAAACAGTCCACACATAAACACGAACGGTTTTTACCTTACAATAACCCAAAGCATTTTGAAATCATATCTATTCTGATATTATAATAGTGTCTAAATCAAATAAATAACCATCTAGCAAAACGCTTAATCTCATGCTCTACATACATAATTATCAAAAATCATTGGCTCCTATTGGAGAATGGATTCCAACTATGGCAAGGTATAGGACTACCTTTCAATAGTGTATATCCTGAGAGGAATACACTGGGTTCAACAATAACATCTTGCAACCTGACTAAACATGACCGACCACTCACTTCGCTCGAGTGTTCCGAATGTATGTCATCGATGGTTGGGATCGTCAACCGTTACCGAAAGCATACTACAGCAATAGAATAAATAAGAAAATGGATTTTCTCTAGATCAAGTGACAATACACCCTAATGGGAGCGACCCACACACCCATGCGACCTACCCGATTTTATTCCATTTCTCTGTTGACGAGGCTTGAGGTTATAGTTACCTTTTTAAGATAACACACCACCATTTACTTTGAATGCCTCATTGTCATATCCATCAAATCACTAATTGATGTCCACAAATATACTATGGGTGTTAAGCTAAGAAGTTTCCTTCTCAGCCACCAACTTGGTATATTTGTAAAAATCAATGTACGTGACTCGTAAGAAATACTCTGTCAGACACTCGTCCATACAAGTCATCCAGGAATAGGATGAACTGAAGGCACCCTCCTACCACATCGTAGGAATCACCTTACAAATCAGTAGTGAGTAGTCCTTACAATGCATAGATTCCAACCACGACAGAATCACAATTTATCACTAGTTGCAATTCAGAGAATATTAGCAGTTCTTCCATTTTATGAAGATCTATGGTCTTCAAATGTCCCGTCTCGATCATCATATGATATCTTCCATGATCACGTATTTGTTGGTTGGAATGATTTTTCGAATATAAATTCGATTTTGATCTTTCCATACCAACAATCGTATTGGTTAGATTTGATTGTCGGTTATTTAGCTATCAAATAAACAACGATGCAACCATAAAAATAATTTACTAGTTTAGTACTCACCACCACTTGGCCTTTTTAATTGAAACTAATTAAAGAATAGTTAATTAAATTTCTAAATCTTTCAATATTTTTAAACACAATATTTACTTCTTATTTTATTATAATAATATTCTCAAAACTATTTCATTTTAGTACTTTAAAACTAAATCATATATATACTCCCAACTTTGGTTTCAAAAAATGTCACGTAAAACATCGTTACGAATTCTCCTTTATTTCATTGCTTGTAAACAATAACTCACACTTATCCCTTTGAATAAACCTATTCCAAAACTCATTTCCTTACTTCCTTTAATCTCGAAAGTATCATTATATTTTCACAAAATCCCTTTTTTCCTTTACTTTGGAATCATCATTTTATATTCTTAAATCCTTTTATTTCTGTTACTTTGAAATTATTATTATAATTTCTTAAACCCTTTTATTTCCTATTTCAATCATTTTTGGTTCTTATTTCGACTTCAGTTCATACCTTTTTACAGTTGGAAACGTTTCTATTTCTTAATCATGCATTTCTGCACTTCAACATTTATTAGTCCTGACCGTACATTGGTAAGTGAATAATCCCTTAACTATCAACGCCGAAGACCAAAATCAACATCAGATTAACACACGGAAAATCACTCAACTCAACTAATCTTCGGTTAGGTTCCAATTATTTAATTTATTATCTTAACTCCTTATCAACACATATTACTCCATTTTCTATTTTAAGAAAATATCTCTAATGTATTTGGAAAATAATTCCAAAACTCATTTATTTCACTTAATTCCATTTTAAAGTAACTCTAATTTTAACTTAACGTTTTTAGCTTCACAACCTTTTATTAACCTTATTTATAAAACTTAGGTTTATCATAAAATTTGTTTATCTCAATTTCTTTTTACTTAATTCAAATATTAAGTAAACATTTATTTTAAGCTATCGTATTTGCTTAAAATTTCTTTTATAACTTCTTTATAAAACTCGGGTTTTACTACAAAATGAGATCATAACTCTTTTTAAAAAATTAGCTGGATTTCATCCCAACCTCGCTTACTTACATAAATGATCCATTTAAATAGTAATCATTTAAATTATTATTAAATAAATTAATAATTTACTTCATCACTAACTAATGTAGAAGTAGTTAAGTTCTTTATTAACTAAAATAAATAGTAAATTTCTTTTTAGATTCTTATTAAAATTAAAAAAAAAATCGTTAAGTTATTTCATTAGATTAATTACAAGTAAATTAATCAAATAACCAATTCCAACTAAAATAGTTAATTTAGTCAACTCAAAACGTGGTTAACTCGTTAATCAATTCCAATTTGTCCTTCCTTTAAATTAATATAATTAATTTAAATAATCCATTTAATCGTCTCTTGGAAACAATTAATCCAAATCTTAATCGTTTGTTTAATTTCGGCTCATTTGCTTATAAATCCTATTAACATAAGAATTTACTTTATTAAATTATTAAATAATTACTTATAAACTTAAATAATAAATTAATAAACTTCCATTCAAAATGTTAGAATTTGAAATCGATGTTGAGTTCTATAATAAATTTTATAACTTCATTTTCGTCGATTCACCTAATGGTAACTCAACATTTATAAAACAATCAATTTTTAGGCCATCTACTGGCAATTACACATCCAGTACTTCCCATTGGTTAATAACAAAACAAACGTTAAATTTCAATTCAACAGTCAATAATTAAATTAATCATCTAATATGATTGGTTGAACAGTTCATATAATATAATATGAAAATAAACAATAAATTTGAGGTATCTAGTTGGATCCCTCCAAGTAGTTTTTTCCTGCATCCAAACATGTTACCTCAAATATTACATCATCTATTTCAATAAACAGATATAATATTTAATAATCAAATAATAACAGCAATCCAGACATCCATATTTCAATTTAATACGTTTATATTGTTATAAACATAACCACGAAGGTAAGTTGCCTCATTTGGTAATAATCGTTAAATATAAAGACTGTTTTAATTAAACTAAACGAATGTTTAATTTAAGTAGTTTAATCAACATAAAAGTATATATTCAATATATCCAACAATAAAAAACCATAGCATACAAATATTTAATCCGACTTATATAAAATATAAGTGGGATAAAACTGAGTGAGTTGTACTCACTTTGATTCCATTCTTTGTTGAAACGGTTCATTTTAATTAAATTAAACATGAGTTTAATTAAAAGCTCGAGCTGCTTCCAAATTTGTCCAAACTATCTCCAAAATGTAGCATTCGAAAATATGATCCCAGCATTGCTAGTTTCATTCCATTCTGTTATCATAGGCACAATTTATACATGTTTTAATATATATATATATATATATATATATATATATATATATATAGATATAGGATTTAATTAACTAAATAACTTCTTTATTATATATTAATTAACCAAATTACTTTGTTTAAACAATAATTGGCTGAGCTGGTTACTTTGTATTTGCAAATGGCAGGCCCGACTTCTCGTTCAAAATGCCAAACTAATTTACTTTTTTTCTTCAAATTCAAGCCTAACTCCTTACTTCTGTCCAACATTTAACATTTCCAATATTCTTTTGACACCTCGTTCATTCAAAACAACCTGTTCTCCACTTCATTCTTTGTTCCTTCATTCATGAAGACATCACGCATAACACCTTCCACTTTAGATCGCTACACCCTGTCCTTTCCACCTGAAGTTCATCCAAAACAACCAAATGTTCAATGATCAATATTCTATGAATTAGAAAATTGTCCAGAAGTGTAATAAACCGCAAGCACATGAGATACATTTGTAGTACGTTAGCGAGTACGAGTCGATCAACAGGGAAAGGAATAATTTTAATTAAATTCAATCAAACTAAAACAAACTTTAAAATGTGTTAACAAAAATTTAACAAAACTAATTGCTAAGTTGAGAATGAAACTATTATTTAACAGCGATTTAGAGGTGTTTTCACTCTCTAAATCACACAAATCAACATGATGAAGTTATGATCTTTTTTTTTTCATAAGTGAGATTAGTTATTGTGTTTATCATAAGTATGACATATTTATGCTATTATTTAGCATAACATAAGTCATCAAACTATAGCACAAATCTAATTCACTATTCAATTCTCAAGAAAAAGACAACAAGTTAAAAGCAACATCAATTTTAAGAATACTCTCTTTACTATTAATTAGTATTAAAGAATATCAATGTTGATTAACACTTCCTCTTTTTGCCAAAATCATATATAGATGAAGAGGCAAATTTTGTTGTGTCATTTGATCAAGCATGATATATCCTCTATTAATTAGAGGCAAGATCATCAAAACCAAGCATTATTAACAAAATGCACTAAACATCCATTGTTCAATAAGCACAAGTAGAGAGCATGAAAAATAAACTATGTTGAATATGTGATTAGAGAGCTTCATCGACCCTAAATTGTAGGGGTTTAGCTCCTCAATTGTGTGATTATTTCAACACAAATAGATTTCCATGCTGAAGAACGGCAAAAACAAAGAGTAAATAATGAAGAAAAGATATAAAATACTAACTAATTGTGTAACACCCTGTATTTTCTATGTTTATTAAAGTAACGAATTAAAGAATACTTAATTGTAAAAGTGAGAATTAAGGGAAACGGGTTATGCCATTGCGTTCGTCTCGGAATTCTGCTTAAGATAGAGTTCAAGTTTGCGTGAATCGAACTCCGTATGAAGAAGTTATGGAGTTTAGAAGATTTCATATTTAAAAAAGTTATATAATTAAATAATTAAACAAAACAATAACAGTTCGAATTTCAAAATCACGTAAATCAGCTGGGCGGGAAAATTCCCGCCCATAGGGGACGACTCCCCTCGGGGAGGGGGGGGTCGACTTAGGTGTCGACCCCCCAAGAGAGATGTCAATTGGGGTGTCGACCCCCTCGCCCAGATCCAAACAGTGATGATTTTCTGACTTGTTGCTGAGTCACTAGGGCATAGGTGGCAATTTGTGGATAGCTCTATCTAGTCTGGATTGTTCTAATCGCTCTTAGGTTGATCTAACGGCTCACGTAAGTCTAAACCTCTATAAAAGAAACCCCAACCCTGAAACCTAAATCACACAGTTTCATTCCAAGGAGCCACCATGCTGTCCATGGTCAACCTAGCATAGCCACCTTTCTTCTCCAACTAGGAGGCAAACTAGAAAGCAAGTTAGAAACTATGAATCAAATCAAAATTAGAGAATCGATTGTCTACGACAAGGGATTGATTTTCAGTTTCAGAAAACAGATCCCAGAAAACAAGATTTTCTTTTGTTTGTAAGTCCTGTTATTATTTAGATGTAAACAATTAAAAGTTATAATTTGTAATAAAGTGGAAACTAGAGTTGTTCCTAGATGTAAGATAATGGTGATGCTGATTCATGTCTATTCTTGTAATGATTTTATCATATATGACCATGGGACTATTGTGGTTTATTGGACTTATTTTGTTGTATGTTAACCCAATTGTGTATTATGTAAATTTGGTGACACTTTCATGTTATGTTACATGCAAGTTTTTAGGCTAAGACATATATGCCTATTATGTTTAGATCTACATTCTCCTATGCTAAGATTCATGTTTACTGGATCCAAAATAAAAGTTCACATTTACATGCCTAATTGGATTTGTGTAATTTTATATAAGTCCCCGTTCATATGCTTAAGATTCATGTTTATTGGATCCAAAATAAAAGTTCACATTTACATGCCTAATTGGATTTGTGTAATTCTATATAAGTCCTCGTTCATATGCCTAAGTTTCACATTAATTGGATCCAAAAATGCAATTTCATTGTCTTATGCAAAATTTATATGACACATGTTTAGTTAGATCCTTATTATTTTGTGTTGTGGAAAGGATACATGCTCCTTTCTTTCCCCTTTTGTATATAAGTTAGGCTAAGTTGTGAGCCTAACATTCTATGTGAATTTTGCGAACGTATAACTGGGGAAACGTTGGAAAAAACCTTAAATTTCATATTATTGGCATAATTTGGCCCATAATCATACGAATGATTAGTGGCATAAAATGGTATAATTTATATACCTAAAAATTATGAACATGATATAGAGGGTAAATGGGGGCATGACTTGAATGACAATAATTGTGGATAATTTACATGTAAATATGAAAAGGTAACTATGTAAATTAAGTAAAAGACGAATATGCCTAACCCGAGGTTAGATTGAGTTACGGTGTAAGACTGCCCGGAACCGCCTGGCACATCCAGCAATCGTAACAATATAGATCTAATGTGAGAGGTTAGCGCATCAAGCCCAAAAGAAACCGTGGTTAGATTGAGTTGCGGTGTAAGACTGCCCGGAATCGGTCGGCACATCCAGACACCGCAGCAATACATATCTAATGTGAGTGATTGGTGATTTTATGAATGAATTAAAGCTAAGATAGGAATGGTAGGGTTAAGTTAATTAAGGCAACACTTAACCAATACAACATGTTAACTAAATTGATGGGTGGGGTTAGGTTAATTTGAGAACACTTAACCATCTTAACATGTTGATTAGGAAACCCTAGTAAGGGGACCCATTTCAGCAGTAACCCACATAGATGTATCATGGTTCCCTGAACTAGGCAGGGTGGGACACGATTACCGGGCTGATAATAAGCGGTCAAAACAACGTCGGGTGGTGCGTCAGTGTAGGTTCCGACTGAGTGCGGGTGTGCCCGTACCCCGAAGTGGAAAAACAGGAACTGCGCATCAGTAGTTATACACTGTGCATCTTGAATTATGTCGGGTTGCCACCATAGGATTTGATACACCCAATGGTGGGACCAGCACAGGTATCTATAATCAAGCGGGGCCGATTGACACAAGTGGTAAACGTATACGAGTAGGAGCTGACCGATAAAGGGGATCATTTATCTTGAACACATAGTGCTAGTTGGAACACTTGTAAGTGGGTGTAGAGAAATAGTAATGAGTACGATAGCATATTCAGTCTTATTATCTTATTTCTAGGGTGCTGTCCTAGATTCAGTTTATTCATGTCATGATCATTTTTCCTGTTTACATGATAAATAATCACTGGACTTACCAGACTCATGTCTGACCCATTTTCTTTCGTCTTCTTTTCTTCTGTCCCCCCTAGGTCCCCAGGGAGGGAATACTTCAGCTTAGTTTTGATCATTTCCAGCTTGAAGAGAGTAGATGTATTGCTTGGATTCTCTTTCCTTGGGCTATGGCTTTGGATACACTCCTATTGGGGATTTATGCTACCTTATTGTTATTTTATGCTTCTTTATGTTTTAATCAAGACAAAGATTTTGTTGTAATGAATTGGAAGTTAGTTTTGAGATAGTTGTTTTAATGTTTTAACTGAACCACATACTTATGAAATAAATTTAGTTTTTCCGTTGTTCATATGCCTATCTTGTAAGTTATCTGTATCTTTTACCTATAATGCTCCACCAAAGTTAAGGCATTCTCTTTGAGAGTGACTTTAACGAAGGTGGGGTGTTTCACTTGGTATCAAAGCTGATGGTTGCCAGATCAAATAAAATTGTTTGGAAACTAATTTTCAAAAAGAAGTTAAAAGAAGCATTTTCAAGAAATAGTGTTGTTTTTATTTTAAAAGGCATAATCCCCAAAGCCGTATGCACTATCTTTCTATCCTTTATTTTGAATCTTTTATTTTTCGTTGCAGCATGTCTGGGGACCTTAACCTTCCAGAGGGCGTACCGGTACCTGGCTGGTTCAGAAGGTACCTAGAGGCTAGGGCTAATGACGCAGGCCCAGCAGACGTTCCTCTTCCCCAGTTGCAGCTGTTCCTCCTCCTCCTCCTCCTCGTGAAAATGCTTTCTCAAAGATATGTAGAGATTTTCGAGCCATGGTTGGAAAGAACTTTAATGGGACTGAGTCATTTGTAGAAGCAAGAAACTGGCTCAAAGAAATTAAGGACTTGTTTGTTATCTTCAAAGTGGACGATAGGTAGAAGATACAGTTGGCCGTATGGTTGCTTAAAGACGAAGCCTCTTATTGGTGGGGAGTTACTAATGCCGAGAGACCAGTTGAAACTTAGGAGGATTTCAGAATGAGGTTTGAAATGAAATTCCTCTCACGAGCTGATTGGAGCCTACAGATGGAGAAATTCTTAGCTCTCAAATAGGGAAGTGTGTCAGTCAAGGGATACGTCAACCAATTCAACCAGCTGTCTAGATTCGGACTGGAGTTTGTGAACACTCCCCAATAAAAGGCTCTCCGATTTGTTAAAGGGTTGAATGAGCCACTGCACAGCCTAGCTATGTCCCATATACCTATGGGTGCGACTTATGAGAGACTAGCAGACATGGCACTGTTACATGAGGAAGACAAGGATGGCAAGAAAGAGGCAAAGGTGGAAGTACCTCAAAATAAGAAAGTGGAGGGATCGCAGAATAAGAAGACAGATTCAAAGAAGGGAGGGAAGAACAACAAACCCCATGATAAGAGGAAGTGTAGTTTTTGTGGCATTCCTGGACATCTGATTAAGGACTTTAGAAAGAAAAACAGGAAGATGGGTGGTTGTTTCCACTGCGGCAAGACAGGACACATGACTAAGGACTGCCCAAGAAAGCAAGGGCAGAGGACTGGTTCTACTTTTGGAGGGCAGGTTCACGCTCTCATAGCACCTCCGCAAGAACGAGGTAGAAATATTTCTGTTGAGAGTTTAGTTTATCTTTTTGACCATCTTGTTCGTACACTCTTTGATTCTAGCGCATCATACTCTTTTATATCTACTGCTTTAGTTGAATATCTGCACCTAGGCACCAGTATAGTAGAGGATCCCTTGATTGTTTCAAATCCAATTGGGGGCTCGGCTTATTTGTCACTGATTTGTTTGGATTTGGAAATTTCTATACTAAGCGTTGGGTTTAGGTGTAATGCCTATGTTTTGGGCTTCACGAGCTACGGGTTGATTCTAGGCATGGATTGTTTATCCAGTAATGCTGCCATCCTCGATTGTGAAAATAGAGTGGTTAGACTTATGACTAGCCTCGGTAACACTCCCGAAATCTCTTGTAATCCCATGCATTCTGTTATGCTTAGCTACCTAGAATCTCTTGATGCGTCTGTTGAAAACTTGCAGTCTGTTAGAATAGTCCGTGAATACTCAGATGTATTTGAAGAGGTGAAGGGCTTACCTCCGAAGCGGGAGATAGACTTCCGCATATAACTTGTTGATAATGCAAAACCCATAGCTCTACCTGTTAGACACATGGATCCAAGGGAGAGGAAAGAGATCAACAAGCAAGTTAAAGAGCTGCTCGAGAAAGGGTTCACAAGGCGGAGAATTTCTGAATGGGGTGCTCCAGTAGTATTCACAACCAAAGCGGATGGTTCCCTTCGCCTATGAATTGACTATAGGGAGCTAAAAAAGCTGACCAAGAAGAATAGGCACCCACTTCCAAGAATAGACGACTTGTTTGATCAGCTTGTATGTGCATCGGTTTTCTCCCAACTAGATCTAGCTACCGGGTTTCATTAGCAAAGAGTAACTGACGATAGCATTGATAAGACTGCGTTCAGAACCCCGGATAGTTTATTTTAATGGCTTATCATGCCTTTCGGCTTGACAAACGCACTCGCTTATTTCGTTGACTTGATAAGCTGGGTGTTCAGGGAGATTCTTAATAAGTTTGTGGAGGTCCTCGTAGAGGACATTTTGATTTTCTTGAAGAATGAAGAAGAGCATGCTCTACATTTAAGGGAAGTCATGGATACTCTTCGCGTACATCAGCTGAAAGCCAAATTCTCCAAATGTTATTTCTGGAGAGAAGAAGTAAGGTTTCTTGGACATGTGGTGTCCAAAGAGGGGATAGCTGTGGACCCCGCAAAAGTAGCTGCTGTGCAAGATTGGAAGGTTCCAGGGAATGCAACCGAAGTCCGAACCTTTCTCGGGCTATCGGCTTTTACGAAAAGTTCATTAAAGACTTTGCAAAAATCTCAGCCCCACTCACAAGATTGACAAATAAGAACCTAACTTTCTCTTGGAATTTGGATTGTGATGCTGCTTTCCAACGTTCGAAGAGGGCTCTTACAACAGCCCCAGTTCTGACATTGCTAGATAGGAGCAAAATGTTTACTGTATACACAGACGCATGCGGTACAGGATTAGGCGCTGTCTTGATGCAGGAAGGCAAGGTAGTTTATTATTGGGGAAGGCAATTAAAGGTACATAAGAAGAACTACCCGACTCATGATTTGGAGCCAGCTGCCATTGTTTTCGCGCTTAAGTCATGGCGTCATTATCTACTAGGAGAAAGGTTTGAATTGTTTACTGACCATAAATCGTTAAAGTACCTTTTCTACAGAAAGGTCTTAACTTAATACAACAAAGGTGGATGGAATTTCTGGCCTCATATGATTTTGAGATCTCCTATACCCCTGGAAAAGGCAATGTAGTAGCAGACGCCTTGAGTAGAAAGAAGCTGACCTTAATTCCTCTCTTTGTAGAGAGGCAAAGCTTGGAGTACATAGCAAACTTTGACTTTAGACCCTCCTCTGAATTTGTACCTAGTTTGTTAGCATCGCTAGAGGTGCGGCCTACTCTTTTGGACTTAATACGAACCGCATAACGAGAATACCCTTAGCTAGTTGATATGATGGATAAGCTAATTAGGGGTGAGACTTCTAGTCACCTCAATAGATACTCCATCGACAGTAAGGGTTGGTTGAGACGAGATGGAAGGCTATGCGTCCTGCAAGCAAGGGATTTGGTAAAGATGGTTCTCGAAGAAGCACACCATTCTAAGCTGACCATACACCCAGGTGGAGACAAGATGTATAAAGACATTAAAAGGGTTTTCTTTTGGAATGACATGAAGAGGGATGTAGCTGAGTTCTTCGCTAAGTGCTTGATATGCCAGCAAGTCAAAGCGGAGCAGAAGAAGCCTAGTGGTCTGCTTCATCCTCTAGAGGTCCCATAGTGGAAATGGGATAGCATTTTGAAGGACTTTGCTGATGGGTTTCCTAGGTGAAGAAGGGGCAATACCAGTATATGGGTAATGGTGGACAGACTCACTAAAAGCGCTCACTTTATACCTGTTAAGAGTAGAAGGACTGCCTCGTCCTTATCATCCATTGATCTTAAAGAGATAGTTCGACTCCATGGGATACCCTCCAGCATAGTGAGTGATCGAGATCCTATCTTTACGAGCGAGTTTTGTAGAAGTTTGCAAGAGGCTGTAGGCACACAACTAAGCTTAAGAACGACCTATCACCCCCAAACCGATGGTCAGACAGAAAGGGTGAATAGAGTATTAGAAGACCTCTAGAGATTATGCATTCTTGACTTTGGAGGAACATGGGAGGATCATCTTCCTTTGGTGGAATTCGCTTACAACAATAGCTACCAAGCCACCATAGGCATGGCACCCTTCGAGGCTTTATATGGAAGACCATGCTGATTACCAACTAGTTGGTGGGAGTCTACAGATAAGCTCGTACTTGGGTTAGACATGGTTAGAGAAAATTAAGAAAAGGTGGACTTGATAAGAAGACGGATGAAGACTACACAAGAAAGACCGAAGTCCTACGCAGACAAAAGAAGGAATGACCTTGAGTTTGAGGTTGGAGATAGGGTGTTCCTTAAAGTATCTCCTTTGAGGAATGTCACTCTCTTTGGGTCCGTAGGAAAGTTGGCACCAAGATTTGTAGGGCCATTTCCTATCATTGAAAGCATTGGGACGATGGCTTGCAGAGTAGAGCTACTTGAAAGACTGGCTAGAGTTCATAATGTTTTTCATGTTTTTCAACTACGAAAGTGCTTACTTGAGTCTGCGGAAGTTGTGGAGCCAAATATACTAGAGGAAGTAGAAGTGGAATGAGAAGCGACTGTGAGAAGAGTTCCTACTCGTATCTTGGGTATGGAAGTCAAAAAGCTATGCAACCATGAAGTCAAGCTTGTTAAAGTTCAATGGAGTGACGCTGAGGAAGACGCGACTTGGGAAACTGAGGGAAAAATACATGTAGCCTACCCTTTTGTTTTTGAGGGTACATTCTTGATCTCTTTTTCCATAAGTTTATGCATGCTTATATCTATCTTTTTAAGTATATCTACTCGGTCCAATTCTTTATCCTTCAGTAGAAACCAATGGATGTAAACATGTATTTGAAACATGTTATGGTTGATGGTTGCAAGTGGTTGCTCATGGATGCATATACACACACATTAGGTACTAGATCGGCTCAGTCACTTTCATATTGCATATGCATATATGTATTTGTATATGGATTGAAACTTGGTGTGTTATCATATGGACATTGCATTTGTATGGATGATTGTGCACTTATGTAGAAAGTATGATTAGGAATAATTGCATGCATAATGGACTCATGACACTGACATAATTTGCATTAAGGAGGTCAACTGAATCAGTAGACCGCCTGATTTTGCATTAGATAAGGACATATACACACACTATGCATACAATCATGAAAGCATTAGAAATCTTTTAAGGACAATGGATGCCGGTGTTTTATGGTTGAGTAGATAGATGATTGGATGGTAGGATATACGTTCTTCGTGACTTGAAGATTTCCGAAGTGAAATCCTTTAAGGGGGAGAATGTAACACCCTGTATTTTCTATGTTTATTAAAGTAACGAATTAAGGAATACTTAATTGTAAAAGTGAGAATTAAGGGAAACGGGTTACGCCATTGCGTTCGTCTCAGAATTCTTCTTGAGATAGAGTCCGAGTTTGCGTGAATCGGACTCCGTATGAAGAAGTTATGGAGTTCAGAAGATTTCATGTTTAACAGAAAATTATATAATTAAATAATTACACAAAACAAAAACTGTTCGAATTTCAAAATCACGTAAATTAGCTGGGCTGGAAAATTCTCGCCCATAGGGGTCGACTCCCCCCAGGGGAGGTCGACATAGGTGTCGATCCCCAAGAGGGGTGTCGACTGGGGTGTCAACTCCCTCGCCCAGATCCAAAAGTGACGATTTTCTGACTTGTTGCTGAGTCACTAGGGCATAGGTGGAAATTTCTGGATAGCTCTATCTAGTCTGGACGGTTCTGATCGCTCCTAGGTTTATCTAACGGCTCACATAAGTCTAAACCTCTATAAAAGCAACCCCAACCCTCAACCCTAAATCACACAATTTCATTCCAAGGAGCCACCATGTTGTCCATGGTCAACCTAGCATAGCCACCTTTCTTATCCAGCTAGGAGGAAAACTTGAAAGCAAGTTAGAAGCTGCGAATCAAATCTAAATTAGATAATCGATAGTCTACGTCAAGGGATTGCTTTTCAGTTTCATAAAACAGATCACAAAAAATAAGATTTTCTTTTGTTTGTAACTCCTGTTATTATTTAGATGTGAACAGTTAAAAGTTATGATTTGTAATAAAGTGGAAACTAGAGTCGTGCCTAGTTGTAAGATAATGGTGATGTTGATTCATGTCTATTTTTGTAATGATTTTATCATATATACCCATGGGACTATTGTGGTTTATTGGACTTATTATGTTGTATGTTAACCCAATCGTGTATTATGTAAATTTGGTGACACTTTCATGCTATGTTACATGCAAGTTTTTAGGCTAAGACATATATGCCTATTATGTTTAGATCTACATTCTCCTATGCTAAGATTCATGTTTATTGGATCCAAAATAAAAGTTCACATTTACGTGCCTAATTAGATTTGTGTAATTCTATATAAGTCCCCATTCATATGCTTAAGAATCATGTTTATTGGATCCAAAATAAAAGTTCACATTTACATGCTTAATTGGATTTGTGCAATTCTATATAAGTCCCCATTCATATGCTTAAGATTCATGTTAATTGGATCCAAAAATGCAAGTTCATTGTCTTATGCAAAATTTATATGACACATGTTTTGTTAGATCCTTATTATTTTATGTCGTGGAAAGGATACATGCTCCTTTCTTTCCCTTTTTGTATATAAGTTAGGCTAAGTTGCGAGCCTAACATTTTATGTGAATTTTGCGAACGTATAATGGGGGTAACATTGGAAAAACCTTAAATTTCATATTATTGGCATAATTTGGCTCATAATCATATGAATGATTAGTGTCGTAAAATGATATAATTTATATACCTAAAAATTATAAACATGATTTAGATGGTAAATGGGGGCATGACTTGAATGGCAATAATTGTGGATAATTTACATGTAAATATGAAAAGGTAAATATGTAAATTAAGTAAAAGACGAATATGCCTAACCCGAGGTTAGATTGAGTTACGGTGTAAGACTGCCCGGAACCGCACGATACATCCAACAACCATGACAATATAGATCTAATGTGAGAGGTTAGTGCATCAAGCCCAAAAGAACCCAAGGTTAGATTGAGTTGCGGTGTAAGACTGCCCGGAATCGGTCGGCACATCCAGAGACCGCAACAATACATATCTAATGTGAGTGATTGGTGCTTTAATGAATGAATTAAAGCTGAGATAGGAATGGTAGGGTTAAGTTAAATAAGGCAACACTTAACCAATACAACATGTTAACTAAACTGATGGGTGGGGTTAGGTTAATTTGAGAACACTTAACCATCTTAACATGTTTATTAGGAAACCCTAGTAACGGGGACCCATTTCAGCAGTAACCCACATAGATGTATCATGGTACCTGAGCTAGGCAGGGTGGGGCACAATTACTGGGCTGATTATAAGTGGTCAAAACAACGACGGGTGGTGCATTAGTGTAGGTTACGATGGAGTGCGAGCGTGCACGTACTCCAGAGTGGAAAAAGCAGGCACTGGGCATCAGTAGTTATACATTGTGCATCTTGAATTATGTCGGGTTGCCACCATAGGATTTTATACACCCCATGATGGGACTAGCACAGGTATCTATAATCAAGCGGGGCCGAATGACACAAGTGGTAAACGTATACGAGTAGGAGCCGATCGATAAAGGGGATCATTTATCTTAAACGCATGGTGCTAGTTGAAACACTTGTAAGTGGGTGCAGAGAAATAGTAATGAGTGTGATAGCATATTCAATCTTATTATCTTATTTCTAGGGTGCTGTCCTAGATTCAGTTTATTCATGTCATGATCCTTTTTCCTGTTTACATGCTAAATAATCACTGGATTTACCAGACTTATGTCTGACCCATTTTCTTTCATCTTCCTTTCTTCCATTTCCCCCTCCAGGTCCGCAGGGAGGGAATACTTCAGCTTAGTTTAGACCATTTCTAGCTTGAAGAGAGTAGATGTATTGCTTGGATTCTCTTTCCTTAGGCTATTGTAACACCCCTAAGTCCCACATCATGGAAACCGGTGTGAAGTGGGTACTTATATAGTAGAGTCTGCCGAGGACTTTTGAGGAACAAAACCCCACACCTATATGGTGGAAAAGTTGGGGACAATATCTTGCATGAACGGAGGTGCGGGTAGTTACAGTGGTGTCAGAGCCTATACCCAGCCAGAATTGTGGCTTCTATGTGGACCACGACGCCAGGGTGAGGTGTTTGTGAGACAGCGGGGACGTTGGGCTCTGTAGGAGGAGAGAATGTAACACCCTTAAGTCCTACGTCGTGGAAACCAGTGTGAAGTGGGTACCTATATAGTAGAGCCCATCTCTTACTAACGGCGAGGCCTTTTGAGGAACAAAACCCCACACCTATATAGTGGCTAAGTTGGGGACAATATCTTGCGTGAACGGAGGTGCGGGTTATTACAGCTATGGCTTTGGATACACTCCTATTGGGGATTTATGCTACCTTATTGTTATTTTATACTTCTTTATGTTTTAATCAAGACAGAGATTTTGTTGTAATGAATTGGAAGTTAGTTTTGAGATAGTTGTTGTAATGTTTTAACTAAACCACGTACTTATGAAATAAATTTAGTTTTTCCGTTGTTCATATGTCTGTCTTGTAAATTATTTGTATCTTTTACCTATAATTCTCCACCGAAGTTAAGGCATTCCCTTTGACAGCGACCTTAACGAATGTGGGGTGTTTCAAATTGCATAAAATAAAATTACACTACTTGCAAAAAAGAAAACCTAAACTACTAACATAAAGTAGAGCACAGAAATTAAAAGAGACATAAGAGAGACATAAAAGAAATAGGCTTGGAAGCCATTTTTATTTATTTGATCGCTTTCACTTTCATATGCTAAAAAGGAGATCTCCAATACATGAAACAAAGGGTTATACATACATGATCAAAAACCCTAAAACCCTAATCACTTTCTTTGGAAAATCCCCAAAATGCCCATTCATGAAGCTTCAAATTGCCATTAGCCACTAGTAAGTCATGTAGAATACATAAGGCCTTTTGTCTCAGTCAATTAGTCTTTAATATGAAGCTTAAGAGCAAGTGGGCTAGTTGAAAGGTGTGGGCCTCCACTATCCATAAACGAACTAATTCTTTGCCTCCTTTTGTGTAAATGCATGCTTTCCCTCATCTCTTCATGTGTATATATCCTTTTAGCTCCAATATTCCGACAAGAGATAATCACAAAGAACAAGTAAAAGATTTCACAAATTAAAACAAGCACAAGTGGCCACTTTTTCCCAAAATAAGTGATGATTTTGAAAATATTTAAAACATGGTATGATCATATAAAATACCCAAATATGTTCATTTATTCAATTAAATAAGAATAAATATGTGAATATAAATGTGCATTTTTACATGCACATCAAATACTCCTACACTTATCTTTTTATTCGTCCTTGAATAAAGTAAAAACTAAGCTAAATCCACTTTCGTAGGGAGCACGATTGCATTAAGCGTATGCAACAAGCTGTTAAACCTATGGGTGTCCCTAGTAAGACGAGTGTTGTCTCGTGAGGGTTTTCAGCGGATACTACCCACAAAATCCAAAAATTAAATGCACAAAAAAATATTTACAAAATGCAAGATTCGAAAATATTGACAAGATGAATGCAAATTTTTAAAAGAATATTTACAAATGGATAATCTACTTTCAAATTTTGCACGAATGAGTTAACACAAATTGTGTCGTCACTATGAAATTTGAGTCCATTACTAATCAAAACTTCAAACAAATGTCATGTTATTGTTACAAACTCCTTTAGCTTAGCCAGTTGTTTTGGTAGAAACATAGTGCAAATATGAAATGAATTCTATAATCGATATCAATAGTCATAAAACAACATCTCAACTTCCTTTTATTTAACAAGTTAGGTCTAATAAGTGAAGAGTGTGCTTGGATTTTAAGTGCTAACTCTCTCTTTATTACAAAATATTCACATTATTATTATTTACAAATACCTAGGTATACCATCCATACACTGCATTATGACTTACGTGATGGTCGGTAATCCTAAGGTGTCCAACTCATAAAATGGGACCAAGGTATACCGATGCTGACTTTGTCAACAACATGTCGGAAAGAGCTTGGCAGGTTTGCACACCAACGCTAGATGTACTAGCAATGTTGGATACCCTTAGATTATTATATATATACACACTTCTCTTTTTTCTTTTCTTTTATTTTTTACTTTTTTTTTACATAAGAAGAGAGTTAAGCGAGAATATCTTAGCATAACTTCACTTAAAATATCTAAAATGTTATCGCAAGTAGTCTAAATCAACCATTTATTTAATCGGATTACAATTCAGAAAACATTTCATACTCAACACATATGAATCTTCCTATATATCAGTTACACTGAATTTGCTCATAATTCAAACTTTCCTTTCATTATCTGCTAAGAGTAGTAATTTCCAAACAATTTAACCGAACGACCAAAATTATATACTAACTCCATCTTGTCTTATTTAAAAGTAAATAGAAGTACAAAATTCTTTTCTTTTTAGAAAATGAAAAAAACAAGCAAACTTAAATATGCAAAACATAATGAAAATGAGACTCCCCCCACACTTGTGTTCGACTATGTCCCCACAGTCGATGTAGGACACAATGAGTGAGCAGAAGAGAAATATTTACATATTTACAAAGGAGAAGTAAACTTAACTTTTTTTTACTTCATGTAACATGGCTCATGAAGAATCATGAGCTCCTCCTCTCGATCAGTGAGCAATTCCAAGAATGGTTTTAGATGTTGACCATTGACTTTGAACAAGGATCCATCCCTCGGGTTTTCTATTTCAATAGCACCATGTGGAAAAATAGTTCGAACATCATATGGTCTGGTCCATCTTGATTTAACTTCCCGGGGAATAAATGAAGTCGTGGGTCATACAGTAGAACTTTTTGTTCTGGCAAAAACGTTTTTCTTAGGATCGAGTTATCATGAAAAACTTTGATTTTTTCCTTGTAAATTTTCGCATTTTTGTATGTGTCATTCCTAATTTCATTCCTAATTTCTTCTAGTTCGTTGAGTTGAAATTTTTGGTTTTCGCCAGCTTGTTCAAGACCAAAGTTTAAGTTCTTTATTGCCCAAAGTGCTTTATGTTCAAGTTCAACGGGTAAATGACAGGCTTTACCATAAACTAATCGAAAAGGGGACATTGTTTTAAAAGTAGTATGATAAGCCCAAAGTGCGTCGCTCAAATTTTGTGACCAATCTTTTCGGTTTTTATATATAGTTTTCTCCAAAATCTGTTTTATTTGACAATTCGACACTTCAACTTGACCACAAGTTTGCGGATGATAAGGAGTGGATAACTTGTGGGTTATCGAGTATTTCTTCATTAAGGATTCAAAAGATCGATTACAGAAATGCGTTCCATTGTCGCTTATTATTGTGCGAGGTATGCCGAACCTCGAAAAGATGTTTTCTTTTAGAAATTTCACAACAACTTTATGATCATTTGTTTTACATGGAACGACTTCGACCCATTTCGAAACATAGTCGACGACAAGAAGAATATACAAGTTTCTGAAGGAGTTTGGGAAAGGTCCCATAAAGTCAATACCCCATACATCAAAGGTTTCGATAGTAGGATGGGGTTCAAAGGCATCATATTTCGTCGAGAAATCTTTCCTAGCATTTGGCAATGATTGCAAGTTTTACAAAATTCGAACGAGTCTTTAAGGAGAGTATGCCAATAAAAACCACATTGAAGCACCTTTTTAGCGGTTTTCCTAGGACCAAAATGTCCACCGCGCGCATGACGATGGCAGAATGAGGGAACACTCCTAATTTCGCTATCAGGAACGCATCGCCGAATGATTTGGTCCGGACAATACTTAAACAAGTATGGGTCATCCCAATAGAAGTAATTCACTTAGGAAAGAATTTTTTATTTATCTTGTTTGGACCAAAATGAGGGGGTTTCCTTAGTGACTAGATCATTCACTATGTCGACGAACCAAGGATCGATTGAAACATAAAGGAGTTGTTCGTCAGGAAAGTTTTCGTTGATTAGCAAAGAAGATGGCGCATTCGGAAGACATGATAAGTGATCGTCTATGATGTTATAAGGTCATTTTTTGTCTTTGATTGTTAGATTAAATTCTTGAAGTAAAATGATCCATCGAATTAAACGTGACTTAGCATCATTTTTATCAAAAAGGTGTCGAAGAGCAGAATGGCCAATGTAGACCGTGATGTGGGAAGCAATCAAGTAAGATCAAAACTTCTCGAGTGCAAACACAATAGCTAAATGTTCTCTTTCGGTGGTCGTATAATTGAGTTGAGCATCGTTCAAGGTCATACTCGCGTCGTAAATGACATGAAGGACTTTGTTGATGTGTTGTCCTAAGAGAGCACCAACCGCGAAGTTAGAAGCGTCACATGATTTCAAAAGGAAGATCCCAATTGGGCGAGCAGATTAATCAGGTTGAAATGAGTTCGTTTTTAAGACGTTCAAAAGAAGCTACACATTCAGAGTTAAATTCGAATGAGATGTTCTTTCCTAGAAGAGTAGTTAAAAGGACGAGCGATTTTGCTAAAATCTTTCACAAAGCATCGGTAAAAGCCAGCATGCCCAAGAAATGAACGAATGTCCTTAATGCATTTTGGAATGGGTAGTTTTGAAATAACGTCAACTTTCTCTTTATCTACCTCGTTGCCATTATTTGGAATTACGTGTCCAAGGACTATGCCTTGTTTGACCATAAAGTGACATTTTTCCATATTTAATGTTAAGTGTTTTTCTTTACATTGATTTAAACAAGTTCAAGATGATGTAAGCAAGAGGAAAAAGAATCACCAAAGATCGAAAAAACATCCATAAAGACTTCAAGAAAGCGTTCGATCATATTAGAAAAAATTCCAACCAGACATCGTTGGAAAGTTGCAGGAGCATTGCAAAGACTGAAAGGCATACGTCGGTAAGCAAAGTTACCGAATGGACATGTGAAATTCGTTTTCTCTTGATCTTTGGGAGCGATTGGAATTTGGATATAACGGAGTAACAATCAAGAAAGCAGTAGAATTTGTGACCGTCTAAACATTCGAGCATTTGACCGATGAAGGGAAGAGGAAAGTGGTTTTACCCGTTACAGCATTCAATTTTTGTTAATCGATGCAAACACGCCAACCCGTTTAAGTACGAGTTCGAAGAAGTTCGTTTTGGTCATCTGCGACAATGGTGAGTCCAGAATTTTTAGGAACAACGTGAATGGGGCTGACCCATAAGCTATCAGAAATAGGGTAAATGATACCGTTGTCAAGAAATTTAAGATCTCTTCGCGAACTACCTCTTTCATCTTAGGGTTAATCCTACGTTGTGCTTCACGAGTGGGTTCGGCTTCATCGGCTAAGTGAATACGACGTTGAACGATTGCAGGGCTAATTCCCTTGATGTCAGAAATGGACCAACCGATTACATCTTTGTTTTCAGAAGACTTGAGAGAAGAAAAATTTCTTGATCACGAGTTAAATTTGAAGAAATTATGATAGGACAAGTTTCTTTATCACCTAAGAATACATACTTAAGGTGATCGGGAAGAGGTTTAAGATCCAGCTTGGGTGGTTTCTCAATTAAAGAACTTGGTTGAGATTTCGACTCAACTGAAAGCGATTCAAATGGAAGCGTGTGTTCGACTTCATTAGGAGTGTCTTGGAACAATTTTTCATACCCTGCCTCACGCTCGTCATTAGGGTCAATTGATTCGTTTTCGGAGTTCTCGTGAATGGCAATAATTTCCAAGGTTTGGGCACATGATTCATTTGAACGACTTTCAAGATTGAAAATATTAAGATCTAAAGTCATGTTTCCAAAAGAGAATTGTATTGAACCATTGCGACACTTTATTAAAGCATATGAAGTAGCCAAAAAGGGTCGACCTAAAATCAATGGAATTTGACTCATTGGATTATTGACAGGTTGAGTTTCCAAAACAATGAAATCGATAGGGAAGATGAATTGACCAACTTTGATGAGTACATCCTTGATTTCTCCAACGAGTTTCTTAATTGTTCGATTAGTAAATTGATGAGTTGTTTTCGCTGGTTTAAGTTCACCCAAACCAAGTTGTTGGTAAATGGAATGTGGAATCAAATTGACACTCGCACCGAAATCAACTAGGCATTTGTTAATTGTTTTATCTCCTATAGTGCACGAGATTGTAGGGCATCCAGGATCTTTGTATTTGATCGGGATCGATTGGGTCAAAACTTTGCTAAGTCCGGCGACTACAAAGACTTTCTCGAGTACATGAGTGTGTCTTTTTGGGTACACAAGTCTTTGAGAAATTTAGCATAGGTGGGGACTTGTTAATTGATGTCAAGTAGAGGGATGTTAACTTTCACTTGTTTGAAAATTTCCAACATCTTTTCCATTTGGTCAAAATGTTTCTTTGGTTGAAGACGATGAGGAAATGGAATGCGAAACTCAGTACTTCAGTCTACTTGAGTTGAAGTAGAACTAGACTCAGAATTTGGATCAAGATCATTCGTGATTTTAGAAGAGTCGAGAGGAACACTTGGTAAGTTATTTGGATTTTCAACCTGATTATAGATTTTCTTACCGGATCGTAAAGTTGTGATAGCATTCAACTGAGTTTGATTACTATCCTGGATGACATGTGAAACACCCCACCTCCTTTAAGGTCACTCACAAAGGGAATGCATTAACTTCGGTGAAGCATTATAGGTAAAAGATACAGATAATTTACAAGACAGACATACAAACAGCAGGAAAAACTGGAATTATTTCATAAGCAGCGTGGTTTTAACAAAAATTGTCTCAAAACCTAACTTCCAAGTCATTACAATAGAACCTCTGTCTTGATTAAAAACTTCAAATACATAAAGAAGCATAAGACAGTAGTAAGTGGCATAAATCCCCAATATAAGTGTAACCATAGCCATAGCCCAAGAAAAGAGAATCCAAGCAATACATCTACTCTCTTCAAGCTGGAAAAGTTCTGAACTAAGCTGTAGTATTCCCTCCCTGCGGACCTTGGGGGAGGGGGGAACGGAAGAAAAGAGGACGAAAGAAAACAGGTCAGACAAATGCCTAGTAAGCCCAGTGATTTGCAGCATGTAAACAAGAAAAAGGATCATGGCATGAATAAACTGAATATAAGACAATACCATAGTAACAAGATGACATAAGACAACGTAAGGCAAGATAAACTGAATATGTTTCGCACTCATTTCTATTTCTCTACACCTACTAACAATTGTTTCAACTAGCCTCGTGTGTTCTAAATAAAATGATCCCTTTATTGATCGACTTCTACTCGCATGTATTTATTACTTGTGTCATTCGGCCCCACTTGTTTGTAGATACCTGGGCTGGTCCCACCATGAGGTTTATCAATCCCTATGATGGAAACCCGACACAATTCAAGATGCACAGTGTATAACTATTGATGCCCAGTGCCTGATTTTTCCACTCTGTAGTATGTGCATGCCCATACTCCGTCGGAACCTACACTGACGCACCACCTGCCGCTATTTTGACTCCTTATAATCAGCCCAGTAATCGTGCCCCACCCTGCCTAGTTCAGGGTACCATGATACATCTATGTGGGTTACTGCTGAAATGGATCCCCATTACTAAGGTTTCCTAATCAACATGTTATAACAGTTAAGTGTTCTCAATTTAACCTAACCTCACCCATTTGTTTAATTAAAATGTTGTATCGGTTAACTGTCACCTATTCATATGTTACTTAACCTTACAATTCTTAGCATGTCTTTTCATTAGCATTAATTCATTCATTAATGCACCAACCTCTCACGTTAGAACTATTGTTTGCGGTTGCTGGATGTGCCGGGCGGTTCTGGGCAGACTTCTACTGCATACTAATTCTAAACTCGGGTTTTGGGCTTAATGCGCTAACCTCTCACATTAGATCTGTTGTTACGGTCACTGGATGTGCCGAGCGGTTCCGGGCAGCCTTACACCGCAACTCAATCTAACCTCGGGTTAGGCATGTTCATCTTTTAGCCAATTTACATATTTACCATGCATGTCCAAGTCTAGATTTTTGTATGCCAATTATCCACAATTGTAGTCAATTCAAGTTATGTATCATTTACTTGCTATGTCCAAAATTACTCCAATAAGTTATACTCAATTCCCCGCGTTACAATCGTACGTACAACAAGATTCAAACTAGGTTTTCAATGGAACCTAGTATTCATAAAATAAAACAAAAGGGGAATAGAGAAGAAACGCAAAAATTGACATAAGAGAATAACCATGTAAAGGTGTACCAAACACAAGAATCATGGTTCCAATAGATTTGTTGTACATTAACAATAAACATGAGTAAAATGAGCAAGTTACATCATAGGCATAAAGATTCGATAGAACTGAACATAAAAGAATCACCAATTTGATGTACAACAAGATAGATTCAATTATATCACTAGTAACAGTCTCACAGGCATAGCTAATCTCGGATTTAACAAAAGAATAAGAATGAATCAGAACTGATTATCATTACAATTAGGCATAGTTCTAGATTCAATTCATTACAGTCATGATTCCTATTATGTGTTCAAATCTGAATAATAACTGAACTTACAGTGGTAGGATTAGAAAAAGAGAATTATTTGACGTTGTAGCGATTCTAATCTCTCTTTGTTGATTGGAGCGGAAAACCTTTACTTTAATTTGAAGCTCTCCAATTTGATTTCTAGTTTGGAGAAAAAGGAGGCTAGGCGAGTTTAGAGATGGACAACATGGTGGCATCATAGAATAGGGTTATGAGGTTAGGGTTAAGTTTAGATATGTATTTATAGATGTGTAGGATTAATTAGAGCCTTTAGATCAACATAGAATCCATCCAAACCATCTAGTCCAAGAAAGTGCGTCATCAGGCCAATCCGAGAACGCCACATATACCCTAAAACACAAGAATTCGTCATAGGCCATTCTGGGCCGATGGGACCGACTCTAAACACCCCGAGTCGACCCAAAAAACAGGTCGGTTCGGCGTTTTGCCTTCCTGCTTCCGCTGTTTTGAAAATTTTCTTGAATTTTAGGTTGATTTTATTTTATTAATTTATATATATACATACATTACCCTTATATGTATGCAAACTTCCAAGGTCCATAACTTTCTCATACATGATCTGTTTAACGCAAACTTTAGGCCCATCTTGACCAGAATTTTGAGACGAACACAACGGTATAGTCTATTTTACTTAATTCTTCTTCTAAAAATTAAATATTCTTCATTTTTACAAATTTAATATTCATAGAAAAAACAGGGTGTTACGTTCTCCCTTCCTTAAAGGATTTCGTCCCCGAAATCTTTGAGTTAAGAAGAATGTATCCTAACATCAAACATCCATCTACTCAACCATCAATCACAGACATCCATTGTCCTTATAAAGGTTTCTAATGCTTTCATGATTATGTGCATAGTGTGTGTATTTGTCCTTATCTAACGCAAAATTAGGCGGTCTACTGATTCAGTTGACCTCCTTAATGCGAATTATGTCAATGCCATGAGTCCATCATTTATGCAATTATTCCTAATCGTACTTTATAACTTCTACATGAGTGCACAATTATTCATGCAAATGCAACATCCATAAGATAACACATCAAGTTTCAATCCATATACAAATACATATATGCATATGCAATATGAAAGTGACTGAGTCGATCTAGTACCTAACGTGTGTGTGTATGCATCCACGAGCAACCACTAACAACCACTTGCAACTATCAATCATAACATGTTTCAAATACATGTTTACATTCATTGGTTTCTACTTAAGGATCAAGAATAGGACCAAGGAGATATACTTAAAAGAAAGATACAAGCATGCATAAACTTACGGAAAAAGAGATCAAGGATGTACCCTCAAAAAGAAAATGGTAGGTTGCGCGTATCTTGTCTTTAGTCTCCCAAGCCACGTCTCCTTCAGCATCACTCCATTGTACTTTAACTAGCTTGACCTCATGATTCCATAGCTTTTTAACTTCTGTTCCCAAGATACGAGTTGGAACTCTTCTCACCGTCGCTTCTCGTTCCACTTCCACTTCCTCTAGTATGCTCGGCTCCACAACTTCCGCAGACTCATGTAAGCACTTTCGTAGAAGAGAAACATGAAAAACATTATGAACTCCAGCCAATCTTTCGAGCATCTCTACTCTATAAGCCATTGTCCCAATCCTTTAAATGATAGGGAATGGCCCTACAAAATTTGGTGCCAATTTTCCTACGGATCCAAAGCGAATGACATTCCTCAAAAGGGATACTTTAAGGAAAACCCTGTCTCTAGCCTTAAACTCAAGTTCGGTCCTTCTTTTATCCATGTAGGACTTCTTTCTATCTTGTGCGGTTTTCATTCGTCTTTGTATCAAGTCCACCTTTTCTAATTTTTCTTTGATCATGTCGGGCCCAAGTACGAGCTTGTCTGTAGATTCCCACCAACAAGTTGGTGATTATCATGGTCTTTCATATAAAGCCTCGAAGGGTGTCATGCCTATGGTGGCTTGGTAGCTATTATTGTAGGCGAACTCCACCAAAGGAAGATGATCTTCCCACGTTCCTCCAAAATCATGAATGCACAATCTCAAAAGATCTTCTAATACTCTGTTCACCCTTTCAGTCTGACCATTGGTTTGAGGGTGATAGACAGTGCTTAAGCATAGCTGTGTGCCTACAGCCTCTTGCAAACTCTTCCAAAACTCACTCATAACGATAGGATCTCGATCACTTACTATGCTAGAGGGTATCCCATGCAGTCGAACTACCTCTTTAAGATAAATGGATGCTAATGATGAGGTAGTCCTCCTACTCTTAACAGGTATAAAGTGAGCGCTTTTAGTGAGCCTGTCAACTAATACCCAAATACTGGTATTGCTCCTTCTTGACCTAGGCAACCCATCTATAAAGTCCATCGACATGCTATCCCATTTCCACTGTGGGACCTATAGAGGATGAAGCAGACCGCCAGGCTTCTTCTTCTCCGTCTTGACTTGTTGGCATATCAAGCATTTCGAGATGAAGTTAGCTACATCCTTCTTCATGCCATTCAAAAAGAAAACCCTTTTTTATGTCTTCGTACATCTTGTCTCCACCTGGGTGTATGGTCAACTTAGGATGTTGTGCTTCTTCAAGAACTGTCTTCATCAAATCCCTTGCTTGTGGGACATATAGTCTTCCATCCCATCTCAACCAACCCTTGTCATCTATGGAGTATCTACTGAGGTGACTATAATTCTCACCTCTAATTAACTTATCCATCATATCAACTATCTGAGGGTCTTCACGTTGCGCAGTTCCTATTGAGTCCAAATGTGTAGGAGGTACCTCTCGCATTGCTAACAAACCAGGTACAAACTCAAAAGAGGGTCTAAAGCAAAAGGTTGCTATATACTCTGAGTTTTGCCTTTCCACAAAGAGAGGACTTAGGGTCAACTTTTTCCTACTTAAGGCATCCACAGCTATTCCCTGTTTAGACACCATATGTCCAAGAAACCTTACTTCTTCTTTCCAAAAATGGCATTTGGAGAATTTTGCTTTCAGCCGATGTGCTCGAAGAGTATCCATAACTTCCCTTAAATGCAAAGAATGTTCTTCCTCACTTTTTGATAAAATCAAAATGTTGTCCACGAAGACTACTACAAACTTATTAAGGAACTCCCTAAACACCCTACTCATCAAGTCTACAAAATAGGAGGGTACGTTTATCAGGCTAAAAGGCATGACAAGAAATTCGAAGAAACCATCCAAGGTCCTGAACGCAGTCTTATCTATGATGTCTTCAACCACTCTTACCTGATGAAATCTGGTGGCCAGATCTAGTTGGGAGAAAACTAATGCACCTACGAGCTGGTCGAACAAGTCATCTATTCTTGGAAGTGAGTGCCTATTCTTCTTGGTTAGCTTGTTTAGCTCCCTATAATCCACGCATAGGCGAAGTGAACCATCCGCTTTGGTTGTGAACACTATTGGAGCACCCCATTTAGAAATACTCCACCTTATGAACCCCTTTTCGAGCAACTCTTTAACTTTCTTGCTGAGCTCCTTCCTTTCCCTTGGAGCCATGTGTCAAACAGGTAAAGCAACAGGTTTTGCATTATCAACTAGGTATATGCGGAAATCTATCTCTCGCTTTGGAGGTAAACCCTTCATTTCTTCAAAGACATCCGAGTACTCACGGACTACTCTAACAGATTGCAAATTTTCAACAGACGCATCAAGAGATTCTAGGTAGTTAAGCATAACAGAATTCATAGGATTACAAGAGATTTCGAGAGTATTACCGAGGCGAGTTATAAGTCTAACCACTCTCTTTTCACAATCAAGGATGGCACCATTACTGGATAAACAATCCATGCCTAGAATCAACCCATAGACCATGAAACCCAAAACATAAGCATTACATCTAAACCCAACGCTTAGTATAAAAATTTCCAAATCCAAACAAATCATCGATAAATAAGCCAGACCCCCAATTGGATTTGAAACAACCATGGGATCCTCTCGTATACTGGTATCTAGGTGCAGAGATTCAACTAAAGCAATAGATATAAAAGAGTACGAAGCGCCAAAATCAAAAAGAGTATGAACAGGATGATCAGAAAGATAAACTAAACTCTCAACAGAAATGTTTCTACATCTTTCTTGCGTAGGTGTTATAAGACCATGAATCTGCCCTCCAGAAGTAGATCCAGTCCTCTGCCCTTGCCCTTGCCTTCTTGGGCAGTCCGTAGCCATATGTCATGTCCCGCCGCATTGAAAACAACCACCCATCTTCCTCTTCTTCTTCCTGCAGTCCTTAACCAGATGTCTAGTTATGCCACAAAAATTACACTTCCTCCTGTCACGGGGTTTGTTTTTCTTCCCGCCCTTCTTGGAATCTGTCTTCTTATTCTGTGATACCTCCACTTTCTTATCTAGAGTTTCTTCCATCTTTGCCTCTTTCTTTCCATCCTTGTCTTCCTCCTGTAATAGTGCCATGTCCACTAATCTCTCATAGGTCGCGCCCATAGGTATATGGGACATAGCTAGGCCATGCAGTAGCTCATTTAACCCTTTAGCGAAACAGAGAGCCTTTTTATGTGGAGTGTTTACCAACTCCAATCCGAATCTAGCCAGCTAGTTTAACTTGTTGACGTATTCCTTAATCGATAGGCTTCCCTATTTGAGTGCTAAGAACTTCTCCATCTGTAGGCTTTGTTCAGCATGAGAGAGGAACTTCATTTCAAACCTCATTCTGAAATCCTCCCAAGTCTCAACTGGTCTCTCAGTATTAGTAACTTCCCACCAGAAAGAGGCTTTGTCCTTAAGTAACTGTAACACCCCGTATTTCCTGTGAATATCAAAGTAACGAATTAAAGAATACTTAATTTTAAAATTGAGAATTAAGGGAAATTAGTTACGCCATTGCGTTTGTCTCGGAATTCTGCTTGAGATAGAGTCCGAGTTTGCGTGAATCGGACTCCTGATGAAGAAATTATGGAGTTCAGATGATTTCATGTTTAAACAGAAAATTATATAATTAAATAATTAATAAAACAAAAATAGTTCGAATTTTGAAAATCACATGAATCTCCTGGGCAGGAAAATCCCCCCCATAGGGGTCGACTCCCTCTAGGGGGGTCGACATAGGTGTCGACCCCCCTATAGGGGTCGACCCCCTCGCCCAGATCCAAACAGTGACTTTTACTAACTTGCTGATGAATCACTAGAGAATAGGTGGCGATTTCTGGATAGCTCTATCTAGTCTGGACGGTTCTGATTGCTCCTAGGTTGATCTAACGGCTCACACAAACCTAAACTTCTATAAACGCAACCCCAACCCTCAACCCTAAATTACACAATTTCATTCCAAGGAGCCACCATGTTGTCCATGGTCAACCTAGCATAGCCACCATTCTTCTCCAACCAGGAAGCAAGTTAGAAGCTACGAATCAAATCTAAATTAGAAAATCGATAGTCTACTTCAATGGATAACTTTTCAGTTTCAGAAATCAGGTCCCTGAATTCAAGACCTTTCTGTAATTTGTAAGTTCATGTTACTTTCAGAAATAAAAGTTAATTGTGCTTCTGACATTGTAATAAATCTAAATCTGAGATTATGCCTATTTCTATATCCATTGGATCTATCTCATTTGATATTATTATCTCCATTCTTTGTCTCTACTTTCCTTCTTCCCTTTTTGTTTTTATAGCCAGGCTACTGCGAGTCTGAGCCAAATCTCATAAGAGATGAATGTACGTTGGAAAAAATTGGACATAATATATGATTTGGACATGACCAACGCTAAAATTGGGAAAAGTATTAAATTATGTATCATTGGGCATAACTGGTTTGTAACTGATTTGAAGACATAATACATGTTGTATTTAAAACATAAAGTGTATCGAAAATATGACATGAGATTTGAGGCATAAAGTATATTGGACATATGACTTGGGATTTGGGGCGTAAATTGAACTGTAAATATGTAAGGCTTTGTACACGTTGTGGTTTTAGACCTAAAATTGGGGCATATATATATATATATATGTATATATATATATATATATATATATATATATGTATATATATATATATATATGATAGTTTATGACTTGGAAGAAGGAGATTATTATGTATAGTGATGTATGGCTTAGGCATGAAAACCTATAGTAAGATAGGGATAACTGTTAAATGTGAACACGCCTAAATTGGGATTTTGGGTAATTAGCATGCACTATAATTAAAGGCTATAATTTGGCATAGTTTATACTGTGAATTGATTTGGGGGTTTTGGAGAATATTTTGTACAGTGCAAAATGACTAAATCTTAGGGCATGTGTTATATCGTGGTTTTTGGGGCATGACAATTATCGCAAATT
Organism: Allium sativum; assembly: GCA_030737875.1. Lineage (NCBI taxonomy): Eukaryota > Viridiplantae > Streptophyta > Magnoliopsida > Asparagales > Amaryllidaceae > Allium > Allium sativum. The sequence continues at coordinate 3,417,891 of CM060926.1, read as the reverse complement.
TTGGGAAAATTGGGTGTAACCTATTCTGAGTAATAACTTGAATTTGAATTTATGGGGCATAACTTGTAATTAGCTTTTTTGAGGTTTAACTTGAGAATTGGAACGTGACTAGTTTTGTGAATTTGGGATAATTAGCATATAAAATTGTAACACCCTACCTCCGTTAAGGTCACTCACAAAGGGAATGCCTTAACTTTGATGGAGCATTTTGGTTGACAGAACAGAAATTTACAAGACAGATAAAGTAGTACTTGAAAAATTTATAAATTTATTACAACGGAAACAAAAATAAGTTTGGTTACATCTTTTCAAATCACAATATCATAATTCGAGTACAAAATATCAGTCTTGTACAAAAGCCCTCAGAATGCAAAGTTTTTAAATTCATAATCCCTAACGAAAACTACCATGGAAAGATAGAGCCAAAGCCAAGCAATACTTCAAGGAGAGAGAATCTGAAAGTTCTTATGTTTCCACCCTGAAAACCTGGGGAGGAGGGAAGACGGAAAGAAAGGAGGCAAAACAAACTAGAAGACATAAGTCTGGTTAGTCCAGTGACTTTCAACATAAAAATAGATAATAGTATCATGACATTTAAACAAAACTAGATGAGAGACAACCGTAACAGGAATAGCAGGTTAACAGAATGATATAGACTAAGCTAAGCTTTTTACTTATCCTCACTTCTCTGCACTAATACTAGTATAACTGGATTAGGTGTTACCCTAATGTCTAAACTGAAACAGAAACGGAAACAGAATAATCTCTACGGAAACAGAATGCTAGTAATGGTCCTTTACCACCCGAACAGATAGAAGGTACAGAAGCAGAATACTAATAATGGGCCTTTACCACCCAACTAATGGGCTTTTACCACCCCAATAGACAGAAGGTACAGGAACAGAATCGGAAACGGAATCAGAGACAGAAATAGAATAATCCTTACTGAAATAGAATGTTAGAATTAGGTGCACACTAGTAATGGGCCTTTACCACCCTAACAGACGGTACCTCGTAGAAACAAGCAGGTGTTGCCATCCAACAGAAACAGACAGAACTAAGTGTACCCTAAGTCCTACCCCCAAGCGATCGGCTCCTAATACATAAATATCCTGTGTAGGCCCCATAGTAGGGTGTATCACTCCCTAAAGTGGCAAGCTATTGGCACAGACCTATTTACAGATGTCACGGTGTCTTACATCCTCAGAGCAGACCAGATCCATGCACGCACATGACTCGGTTGGAACGCACCATCAACACCCCTTGCCATTATTAGAACGAACCGCTTATAATTAGTTTAGTAAGCGTGCCCGGACCCTTACATAGCGTGGGGTCAAAGTTTTGATACCAGAAAGGGTTACCAACTAATATGGGTCCCAAACAACAGATGACACAAGTATTTCCCCTCCTAACCTTGTGTCCCCAGACTAACAGATTTCAGATTAGCATGTTTACAGATTTCAGACAGAGTTTAGGTTACTAGTTCACATATTAGACAATCAAGTTAACAAGTTTTCAGACTAACGGATCAGATATACGTATTACACTACAACAAAAACACCATATTACAACTTTAATTTTACAACGGTGGTAAAAGCACCGTTGTAATAAATGATTTTTACAACTTTTTCCCAGAAAAGTTGTAATAAACTTATTTTTAACAACTGTGTTAATTTGACAGTTGTAATAAATGCCTATCACAACTTTTATTTTTTGACTATTGTAGTATGTGACTATATTTTAATATAATTAACAACTAATAATTAATATTTAATACATTTATAACAATAATAATTAATAAATAATAATTAAATTTAACACAGATGAATGTATTTTTTTAATTTAATAATTATTAACTAATAATAACTGTAAAAAACAAATTAAATAAATAATCAGTAAGTAACAAAATATTTAATAATTCAAAATTATTCACCATATTACAATTAACTAAATATTTGCAACGTTCGATAGACGACAATTGCAATAACAAATTTATAAAAATTGATTTTTCTCGACATTTGTAATAAAGCGTTTTAGTAATTGGTTTTTCTTGATAATAACTTATACACGTCATTATTTATAATTTAATATTTAACATCAAATATTTAATGATCAATGTTTAACATTTAATATTTCGTTTATAAGTAATATTTAATAATTAATATGTAACACCAATAGTTAATAATTAATAACAAAAAGTAATATTTAATACTATTAATAAGTAATATTTAATTTTAAATATATAACATTAATAACTAATAACTAAAAAGTAATATTTAGTACTTAAAGAGTAATATTTCGTAATTATATTTTAAAAACTATTAATTAATAAATACTATTAAATAATTGAGATTTTTTATCTACAGTCACTTGAAGGTGACTATAACAAATACTTTTTTTGCAACGGTCCAATAACCAATTGTGGATCTCATCCTGTGATAGTTAAAAAGTAAATTAATGCATTTGAACCAATAGAATGATAAGTGTGTTTCAAAGTCGTTAAGCGACTAAAAATATCATATCTCTAAGTAATTAATAACAAAAAAAATTATCTCTAATTTTTAATAATTATCGGTGAAATAATTAAATTGTTATATGTACAACACGTATACGAATGCTTACAAAACAGCCCATAAGTCCACACTAAAGAGCAAAGCGGTTGCCACTAAATCAAATGACCAAACTCAACCCGACCCGATAACAAGGAAACCCTACATCATCCAATTCACGCGCCGTCATTCCTTTTTCACTTCGCTCTTCACTGTTTCATTTTATTGCCGCTCGAAGACATGGAAGAATTCGTCAGAAATTCTTTATGAAACTACAATTAATCACCTTTTCATGTTAAACCTTGAAGCGCGTCAAATTGCATGCCACAGTTCTCCTCGTTTCTGTCTTCCTTAGTTTTACTGTTTGGGATCGACAATCGTTTGTTAGAGAACACGAGATTAGTTCATGTTTTTAGGTTATTTGATTTGTTCTCAGTTCTGCAACTGCGTTATTTGATTTGTTATTAGAATATCCTCTAAAGAACACTTCCTTTTCTGTCAATTTTTTCATTTTCGATATTTAAGTTCAGTTACTTCCTATTATTTATTCAAATTTAGATTATAGAGTCAAGTGGGGTGGAAGTCCTGAGTGTTTTATGTAATGCTAATTCAGCTAGTGAAACTAGATAATTCTACAATGTAGTGTGTTACTTAGGATTTTCCAAATATGCAGGTGAAGTGTTTGTTAAAATTACTGAACCAGATTTTAAGCTTGATGGTGAAATATACGATATCGAGGTCCTTTGAGGGGTTCTAGTTGCTCTAGTTCAAGGTGCAGACCATAATAGTGACTACAACAGTAGTTAATGTTTTGCTTTCAACATTAGCTAATGCTTTGCTTTCATGAGTCATATTTCAGTTGCATTCCGATAAATTATCATTTATAAAACTATAACACGTGCGAAATAAATTATTTGTGCTTTTGCATCCTATTACAACTTTACGTTGGTTTCTATTGTACTGATCATTCTTTTTTTTCAAATGTCGAGTTCTCATGGCCCCCTCATCCTTCGCCTGCTGTCGGCCGGCTGTGTGTTAAAAAATAACAAGACGTTACGGTTTTACTATTTGAATCGTTCCTTCACGGCGTTGATGTCGGATTTTGGTAAGTTGGTCTTTTATAAACATATATAGTTATATACACATTGACTTTATTGTCACAATACATTTTGACTTATGCACTTTTTTCATAAAAATTAGAAACTGTTCACTTCATGCTTCAAGTTTCACTCTACACTATTTAGCAATGAATCTACCTAACCATACATTCAGCTGTCAAAACATGCGCCAACGATGCAGAGACTTATAGTCTGTATGGAATCTCTTTACAAAAATATGACTCATGAAAGCAAAGCATTAGTATACAAGGGTGAGTGTATAGTAACATGCGCCTAATATTGTATATAACAACAGTAGCTAATGCTTTTCTTTCATGTGCCCCATATGGAATCTCTTTACGTAACGTGAGTGTATAGTATACAAGGGTGAGGTGGCAGATGGAAGTATGGATATTTACATATCCATATTTTTAGTATTTCTGTCACATGGTGTACGTGACCATAGTGTGTTGCCATATGTCCATGAAGCTTACATTAATTTATCCTGTTAAAGTTAGCTTGGGTGTGATATTATATATGTGTGCAATATGAATTGGGGAATTTACAAGTGAATGGGTCTATATATTCCTTGTTCTCCCAGATTGCTTGCTTTGCTTTACCGAGTTTGCATGTTTTGACCCTATAAGCTTAATCATAGTCTGTTTAATTATTGTCAGGTTCTGTTTACTTTTTTACTTAATTATAGTCTATTTAGTTTAGCAACTTTGCTGTAAGATTGCTAATCTTGTTATTTTGACATTTTGTTTATATAATATAATATCTTGTATGTGCAGGTATTGATATTGCTGTAAGTTTGCTTTTTGTGTGTGGTTACATCATATATGCCTAAGCTATTATATTAGTTTATCTATTACCTGATATTGGTTCCATCCTCATGCTTGTCAAACACACAAAACAAATGCAATCACAAAGCAGTCAACATATAATTTCAGTAAATCATCGTATTTGTTGGTACTAGCATTAGCATATATATATATATATATATATATATATATATATATATATATATAATTTGTTTCTTTGTTTTCTAATGTCGCAGATTGTATTTACTCTTGACAAATATGGGGTTAAAAACATAGTTGGAATTCCAGTTGGTTATCTGGTTTCTTTGATGATGATTTATTGCATTCTCTAGAGGACGGCTAGATGAAAATTGCGACTTTACCAATAAATAGCGCTGCAGTATTTCCATCTCCAGTACTCTTGTGGAGACTGAAGGTGTTTCTCACTAACATGAAGAAAAAAGAGGTTAAACCTTCTTGTACTAAGGTTGCTTTGTAACGGTCAAGTATGTAATAGTCCGCGAAATCTTTTGTAAAACTTATTGTTTGTAATATTGAAAATTCGAGTATTTTAATAAATTAGTTTGCAAATAACTGCAATATTTGTTTTTTTATGGAGTATTGCTATATTTAGTGTATGGTTCATTTCAGTTGCAAAGGATGTCTATTTTTTTTAAAATGCAACTGCCAGTTATAACAGTGTATAACAGTTGTAGTAGATATTATTACAATGGTGCATAAATGTTGTAATAAAGTTTATTACAACAGTTGAAAAAAGCTGTAAAATATATATATTACAACGGTGTTGCAACGGTGCAAAAAAGTTGTAAAAGATTTTAGTCTATTACAACTTCCTTATACACGACGGTTAGCCCACCGTTGTAAAATGTATATTACAACGGTGTTCCACCGTTGTAATAGGGTCATTTTGTTGTAGTGAATTAACAAGTTCTCAGACTAACGGATCAGATATATAGATTAACAGGGTTACAGATTGTTTTACCTAACTTTGTATTGGGCCTACAGATTTACGAAACGGGTTTATTAGATTCATCAGACCAATTGTTTTAACCCTATCCACCCAACACATTTTAGGTATCATATTTATCTTAGATTTGCATTAATTAATTATTAATGCACAGACCTCTCACATTAGGTCGGTAGCTTGTGGCCGCTGGATACGCCCGTGCGGTTCCGGGCAGACTTCTGCCACAAGCCAGACCTAACCTCATGTCTAAGCATATTTTAGTTATGCCTACGACCTCTCACGTTAGACTGACAGTTTGCGGTCACTGGTTAAGTCGGTTGGTTCCGGGCATGCTTCTACCGCAAACGGAGTCTAACCTCGTGTCATAGCCACTTTACAGAAAATATCAGACTAATTATGTCTATTTAGCAGATTTAACTTCTTTACAAGTTACGACAAATTATCCAAAGTTATATTAACATGTTTTGCTCAATTTTAGATCGAGACTCCAATTTATAATTATTCAGCTTTCAACAGATTAAGCAATTCAACAGATTTAGCAGATAACAATTTTAGCTGATTAGGCAATTCAACAGATTCAGTAGATTAGGCAATTCAACATATTAAGCAGATAACAGATTTAGCAGATTAGGAAATTCAACATATTAAGCAGATAACTGATTTAGCAGATTAGGCAATTCAACAGATTTAGCAGATAACAGATTACCAGATTAGGCAATTCAGCAGATTTAACGGATTAAATATTTCTTAAAGTTTATTTGCATATCTTGCCTAAATTTACATGCCTAAATCATGGTCGTAATTCATAGTACGACATATGCCCCAAATTTTAATTAAACTTTGCACAGTACAAAATATTCTCTAAAAAGTCCCAAACAATATGAATTATGCCAAATTATGGCCTATGATGCCAAATATCCTAAAATCCATATTTAGGTGCATTCACATTAATAGTTAACCTATTTTAATATAGATCTTTACGCCTAAGTCACATGTATCTTTTTTCTCTTTTCAAGTCATAGATCGTGATATAAAATATGCCCCAAAATCTAGATCTTCCATTTTAATCATGTATTAAGTCCTCAAAATCAGATCTTGCATTATAATATGCATTATATTCCAAATCCCAAGTCATATGCTATCATATAATAATTCTTCTTCCAAATCACAGTCTTTTATACATAGTATGCACTGATTCTAGATCTTAATTTACAACCTATGTTCTTTTCTCAAATCAGTCATAGATCAGTCATGTCCAATTATGCAATATTCATTATTTGTCCCAAAATTAGCGTTCATGCGTTAATCTCTTATGAGATTTGGCGTAGGCTCATAGTAGCCTGGCTATAGAACAGAAAGAGAAAGGAGATACAGAATAATCACAGAAAAACAGATTTTACAGATAAGAATATGCATAACCTCAGATTCAGATTTATAACCATGCCAAGATCATAATAAAAGTTTATATCTGAAAATAACTGTACTCACAAAAAGTGAATGATTCTTTTATTCTGGAATCTGCGTTCTGACACTGAATAGCGCTCCTTTGATGTAGACTAGTTGTTCTTTTAATCCTATTCAGTTTGGAAGAAGATGCACTAGTTTTATCCTAGGTTTCAGCAGAGTAGCGACGCCATTATTTTATTTTCTAAGAGGGAGAGAGCTATGTAGGCTAGAGAATAGTGTAGGAGATTTAGGTTTTGGCTTAGGGATGTATTCATAGGAGAATAGGAGTGTCCAGAGCCTTAGATATTAACCTAGAACCAATCTAGACCATCAGAACAGCCAAAACCACGTCACACGCCAAACAAAATCGGATTTGGGCAAAATAGGTCGACCTGTAAGGGGGAGGTCGACCCCCAGGTCGACCCTATGGTCGACCTGCCTACCCCGGTCGACCCTAGTGTAGACCTTGGTCCTGGGCGGGAAATTTCCTGCCCAGCCCGATTCTGGGGTCTGATTTTGAATTTCGAATTTTTTGAATTTATTTTCGAGTTGTTTTATATTTTCAGAAACTTCCTAAGGCCATAACTTCTTCATATGGAGTCCGATTTACACAAACTCGGACTCTATCTCAAGAAAAATTCCGAGACGAACGCAATGGCGTAACTTGTTTTCCTTAGTTCTCAAATTTAAAATTAATTATACTTCATTTTGTTACTCTTATGTTCATAAAAAATTCAGGGTGTTACATTCTCCCCTCCTTAAAGGATTTCGTCCCCAAAATCTTCAAGTTAGGAAGAATGTGTTCTACCATCCAATCACCCATCATCTACAAGCATCCATTGTCCTTAGAAAACTTCTAATGTTGTATGAACATATGCCAAAGTGTGTGTATATGTTCCTTATCTAATGTAAAGATTAGGTGGTCCACTTATTTAGTTGACCTCCTTAATGCAAATTATGTCAGTGCCATGAGTCCAACACGTATGCAATTTTCCTATTTGATTCATATCATTTCTATATGAGTGCACAACTTTTCATTCATATGCAACATCCATGTTCTGATCGACCATTTCGCATCCATAATTTTTTTTTAAAATGCACACACATCCATATGCAGTATGAGAGTGTTTTGGAGCCGATTTAGTGCCCAGTGTGTGTATATGCATCCACTTGCAACCACTAGCAACCACTTGCATCCACTTGCAATCATCAAACATAACATGTCTCAAACACATGTTTACACCCATTAGTTTCTACCTAAAGGTCGAAGACTCGGTCGATAGGATAAAGTCGAGTGATAGAAGCAAGTACAATTGAAACAAAAGCTAGGTTCCCATTAGACATCGGTTTAAGAGAATAACCCCCTAACTATCAACCCCGAAAACCGAAATCAACATCAGATTAACACTCAGAGAATCACTCCCATTAAACAAATGTTCAACTGGAAATATACTTCACGCTTTGAGTAAAAACCCCTATCATTTTCAGAAATATTCAGATACCAACAGACTACTGATATAGATCAGATTACCAAATGATTCTTAGGAAACTAAGCATGATAAAAAGCCAGAATATATGCGTCATAGTCAACTTAACGCCCAACACAGATACCCTCAAACCCCAACTTATCACAAACAGATGAGTCGTAACCCTCATGGGGTTTGAGACTATAGCAGAACCAGAAACAAGACTAGTATTAAAGTGCAGAGTTTCAATTACAGAATAAAAATGCCAGAATCAGAAAGAATTTTTAACTCCACAATCAAATAAGGAGATTAATCCCTCAACAGAAAGTTTTCCTATTTCTACCCTATCCACGAGCCTCGAGGGTACTCGCCTGTCCTTCAAAAGTTGGTCCTGCCCTCTGCCCTTGTCCTCGTTTCTTTGGGCAGTCCCTAGTGAAGTGCCCCATTTATCCACAATTGAAGCAAGTTCCCTTCCTCTTTCTACAATCCTTGTTCAGATGAGTCGAGCTTCCGCAAGTAAAGCACTTCTTCTCCTTCTTATCTTCAGTATTCTCATCCTTCTTTTGTGTTTCCTTTTTGGGCCCCGCCTTCTTGTTCTGTGGTCCTTCAAGTTTTTCTTCTTTCTTCTCACTTTTGGTTTCCTCTTCATGCATCAAGGCCATGTCAACTAATTTCTCGAAGGTAGCCCCGATAGGAACATGGGACATTGCCAATCCGTGTAGCGGCTCGTTCAAACCTTTAGCAAACCTTAGTGCCTTCTTATGCGGTGTATTTACCAAATCTAAGCCGAATCTTGCCAACTGATTAAACTTGTTGGCGTACTCTCTCACTGATGAATTCCCCTGCTTCAACGCCAGGAACCTCTCTACGTATAGACTCTCTTCCGCTCTTAAGAGAAATTTCATCTCGAACTTATGCCTGAAATCCATCCATCTCTCTACCAGACGCTCTCCATTTGTGACCTCCCACCAAAAAGAAGCTTCGTCCTTAAGCAACCATACCGCCAATTGTATCTTCTGCCTATCGTCCACCTCGAAGATAACGAAAAAATCCACAGTTTCTTTGAGCCAATTCCTTGACTCCACGAAGGATTCAGTTCCATTAAAGTTCTTCCTACCCATGGCTCGAAAGTCTCTACATATCTTCGGAAAAGTATTCACGCGTGAAGGAGGAGGAGGAGGAGGAACCACTGCAGCTAGGGGAGGAGGGACGTTTATTGGGCCCGCATCATTAGCCCTAGCTTCTAGGTACCTCCGAAACCAGCCAGATACCGGTACGCCCTCCGGAAGGTTAAGATTCCCAGACATGCTGAAATGAAAGAAAAGGAAAGATTCAAAACAAAGGATAGAAAGATAGGCTATGGCTTTAGGGATTATGTTTTTCAAAATAAACTCTACTTTTGAAAATACTTCCTTTTTAAACCTTTTTGAAAATAGTTTTCAAAACTTTTTATCAAATCTGGTAACCTTCAGCTCTGATACCAAGTGTAACACCCCACCTCCGTTAAGGTCACTCACAAAGGGAATGCCTTAACTTTGATGGAGCATTTTAGTAGACAGAACAGAAATTTACAAGACAGATTAAGTAGTACTTGAAAATTGTATAACTTTATTACAACAGAAACAGAAATAAGTTTGGTTACATATTTTCAAATCACAATATCAGAATTCAAGTACAAAATATCGGTCTGTACAAAAGCCTTCAGAATGCATAGTTTTTAAATTCATAATCCCCAACGTAAACTGCCATGGAAAGATAGAGCCAAAGCCGAGCAATACTTCAAGCAGAGAGAATCTGAATCAAGCTCCAATGTTTCCACTCTGAAATCCTGGGGGAGACGGAAAGAAAGGAGGCGAAACAAACTAGGTCAGACATAAGTCTGGTGAGTCCAGTGACTTTCAGCATATAAACAGATAATAGTATCATGACATTTAAATAAAACTGGATGAGAGACAACTATAACAGGAATACAAGGTTAACAGAATGATATAGACTAAGCTAAGCTTTTTACTTAGTCCTCAATTCTCTGCACTAATACTAGTATAAGAGGATTATGTGTTACACTAATGTCTAAACTGAAACAGAATAATCTCTACAGAAACAGAATGCTAGTAATGAGCCTTTACAACCCGAACAGACAGAAGGTACAAAAGCAGAATACTAATAATGGGCCTTTACCACCCAACTAATGGGCTTTTACCACACCAATAGACAGAATGTATAGAAACAGAATCGGAAATGGAATCAGAGACGGAAACAGAATAATCCTTATGGAAACAGAATGTTAGAATTAGGTGTACACTAATAATGGGCCTTTACCACCCCAACAGACGGTACCTCGCAGAAACAGACAGGTGTTGCCACCCAATAGAAACATACAGTACCAACAGAAACAGACAGAACTAAGTGTACCCTAAGTCCTACCCCCAAGCGATCGGCTCCCTAATACATAAATACCCTGTGTCGGCCCCACAGTAGGGTGTATCACTCCCTAAAGTGGCAACCTATCGGCACAGACCTATTTACTGATGTCACGGTGTCTTATATCCTCAGAGCAGACCGGATCCATGCACACACATGACCCAGTTGGAACGCGCCATCAACACCCCTCGCCATTATCAGAATGAACCACTTATAATTAGTTCAGTAAGCGTGCCCAGACCCCTGCATAGCGTGGGGTCAAAGTTTTGATACCAGAAAGGGTTACTGAATAATATGGGTCCCAAACAACAGATGACACGAGTATTTCCCCACCTAACCTTGTGTCCCCAAACTAACAGATTTCAGATAACTTGTTTATAGATTTCAGACATAGTTCGGGTTACTAGTTCAAAGATTAGACAATCAAGTTAACAAATTTTCAGACTAGCGAATCAGATATACAGATTAACAAGTTCTCAGACTAACGGATCAGATATACAGATAAACAGGATTACAGATTGTTTTACCTAATTTTGTATTAGGCCTACAGATTTACGAAACGGGTTTATTAGATTCATCATACTAATTGTTTTAACCCTATCCACCCAACACGTTTTAGGTATCATATTTGTCTAAGATTTGCATTAATTAATTATTAATGCATAGACCTCTCACATTAGTTCGGTAGCTTGCGGCCGCTGGATATGTCGGGCGGTTCCAGGCAGACTTCTGCCATAAGCCAGACCTAACCTCGTGTCTAAGCATATTTTAGTTATGCCTATGAGCTCTCACATTAGACTGACAGTTTGCGGTCGCTGGTTAAGTCGGTTGGTTCCGGGCAGGCTTCTACCGCAAACGGAGTCTAACCTCGTGTCATAGCCAGTTTACAGAAAATATCAGACTAGATATTTAGCAGATTTAACTTCTTTACAATTTACGGCAGACTATCCAAAGTTATATTAACATGTTTTGCTCAATTTTAGATCGAGCCTCCAATTTATAATTATTCAGCTTTCAACAGATTAAGCAATTCAACAGATTTAGCAGATAACAATTTTAGCTGATTAGGCAATTCAACAGATTCAGTAAATTAGGCAATTCAACATATTAAGCAGATAACAGATTTAGCAGATTAGGAAATTCAACATATTAAGCAGATAACTGATTTAGCAGATTAGGCAATTCAACAGATTTAGCAGATAACAGATTACCAGATTAGGCAATTCAGCAGATTTAACGGATTAAATATTTCTTAAAGTTTATTTGCATATCTTGCCTAAATTTACATGCCTAAATCATGGTCGTAATTCATAGTACGACATATGCCCCAAATTTTAATTAAACTTTGCACAGTACAAAATATTCTCTAAAAAGTCCCAAACAATATGAATTATGCCAAATTATGGCCTATGATGCCAAATATCCTAAAATCCATATTTAGGTGCATTCACATTAATAGTTAACCTATTTTAATATAGATCTTTACGCCTAAGTCACATGTATCTTTTTTCTCTTTTCAAGTCATAGATCGTGATATAAAATATGCCCCAAAATCTAGATCTTCCATTTTAATCATGTATTAAGTCCTCAAAATCAGATCTTGCATTATAATATGAATTATATTCCAAATCCCAAGTCATATGCTATCATATAATAATTCTTCTTCCAAATCACAGTCTTTTATACATAGTATGCACTGATTCTAGATCTTATTTACAACCTATGTTCTTTTCTCAAATCAATCACAGATCAGTCATGTCCAATTATGCAATATTCATTATTTGTCCCAAAATTAGCGTTCATGCGTTAATCTCTTATGAGATTTGGCGTAGGCTCGTAGTAGCCTGGCTATAGAACAGAAAGAGAAAGGAGATACAGAATAATCACAGAAAAACAGATTTTACAGATAAGAATATGCATAACCTCAGATTCAGATTTATAACCATGCCAAGATCATAATAAAAGTTTATATCTGAAAATAACTGTACTCACAAAAAGTGAATGATTCTTTTATTCTGGAATCTGCGTTCTGACACTTAATAGCGCTCCTTTGATGTAGACTAGTTGTTCTTTTAATCCTATTCAGTTTGGAAGAAGATGCACTAGTTTTATCCTAGGTTTCAGCAGAGTAGCGACGCCATTATTTTATTTTCTAAGAGGGAGAGAGCTATGTAGGCTAGAGAATAGTGTAGGAGATTTAGGTTTTGGCTTAGGGATGTATTCATAGGAGAATAGGAGTGTCCAGAGCCTTAGATATTAACCTAGAACCAATCTAGACCATCAGAACAGCCAAAACCACGTCACACGCCAAACAAAATCGGATTTGGGCAAAATAGGTCGACCTGTAAGGGGGAGGTCGACACTAAGGTCGACCCCCAGGTCGACCCTATGGTCGACCTGCCTACCCCGGTCGACCCTAGTGTCGACCTGGGTCCTGGGCGGGAAATTTCCTGCCCAACCCGATTCTGGGGTCTGATTTTGAATTTCGAATTTTTTGAATTTATTTTCGAGTTGTTTTATATTTTCAGAAACTTCCTAAGGCCATAACTTCTTCATATGGAGTCCGATTTACACAAACTCGGACTCTATCTCAAGAAAAATTCCGAGACGAACGCAATGGCGTAACTTGTTTTCCTTAGTTCTCAAATTTAAAATTAATTATACTTCATTTTGTTACTCTTATGTTCATAAAAAATTCAGGGTGTTACATTCTCCCCTCCTTAAAGGATTTCGTCCCCAAAATCTTCAAGTTAGGAAGAATGTGTTCTACCATCCAATCACCCATCATCTACAAGCATCCATTGTCCTTAGAAAACTTCTAATGTTGTATGAACATATGCCAAAGTGTGTGTATATGTTCCTTATCTAATGTAAAGATTAGGTGGTCCACTTATTTAGTTGACCTCCTTAATGCAAATTATGTCAGTGCCATGAGTCCAACACGTATGCAATTTTCCTATTTGATTCATATCATTTCTATATAAGTGCACAACTTTTCATTCATATGCAACATCCATGTTCTGATCGACCATTTCGCATCCATTTTTTTTTTTTTAAAATGCACACACATCCATATGTAGTATGAGAGTGTTTTGGAGCCGATTTAGTGCCCAGTGTGTGTATATGCATCCACTTGAAACCACTAGCAACCACTTGCATCCACTTGCAACCATCAAACATAACATGTCTCAAACACATGTTTACACCCATTAGTTTCTACCTAAAGGTCGAAGACTCGGTCGATAGGATAAAGTCGAGTGATAGAAGCAAGTACAATTGAAACAAAAGCTAGGTTCCCATTAGACATCGGTTTAAGAGAATAACCCCCTAACTATCAACCCCGAAAACCGAAATCAACATCAGATTAACACTCAGAGAATCACTCCCATTAAACAAATGTTCAACTGGAAATATACTTCACGCTTTGAGTAAAAACCCCTATCCTTTTCAGAAATATTCAGATACCAATAGACTACTGATACAGATCAGATTACCAAATGATTCTTAGGAAACTAAGCATGATAAAAAGCCAGAATATATGCGTCATAGTCAACTTAACGCCCAACACAGATACCCTCAAACCCCAACTTATCACAAACAGATGAGTCATAACCCTCATGGGGTTTGAGACTATAGCAGAACCAGAAACAAGACTAGTATTAAAGTGCAGAGTTTCAATTACAGAATAAAAATGCCAGAATCAGAAAGAATTTTTAACTCCACAATCAAATAAGGAGATTAATCCCTCTACAGAAAGTTTTCCTATTTCTATCCTATCCACGAGCCTCGAGGGTACTCGCCTGTCCTCCAAAAGTTGGTCCTGCCCTCTGCCCTTGTCCTCGTTTCTTTGGGCAGTCCCTAGTGAAGTGCCCCATTTATCCACAGTTGAAGCAAGTTCCCTTCCTCTTTCTACAATCCTTGTTCAGATGAGTCGAGCTTCCGCAAGTAAAGCACTTCTTCTCCTTCTTATCTTCAGTCTTCTCATCCTTCTTTTGTGTTTCCTTTTTGGGCCCCGCCTTCTTGTTCTGTGGTCCTTCAAGTTTTTCTTCTTTCTTCTCACTTTTGGTTTCCTCTTCATGCATCAAGGCCATGTCAACTAATTTCTCGAAGGTAGCCCCGATAGGAACGTGGGACATTGCCAATCCGTGTAGCGGCTCGTTCAAACCTTTAGCAAACCTTAGTGCCTTCTTATGCGGTGTATTTACCAAATCTAAGCCGAATCTTGCCAACTGATTAAACTTGTTGGCGTACTCTCTCACTGATGAATTCCCCTGCTTCAACGCCAGGAACCTCTCTACGTATAGACTCTCTTCCGCTCTTAAGAGAAATTTCATCTCGAACTTATGCCTGAAATCCATCCATCTCTCTACCAGACGCTCTCCATTTGTGACCTCCCACCAAAAAGAAGCTTCGTCCTTAAGCAACCATACCGCCAATTGTATCTTCTGCCTATCGTCCACCTCGAAGATAACGAAAAAATCCACAGTTTCTTTGAGCCAATTCCTTGACTCCACGAAGGATTCAGTTCCATTAAAGTTCTTCCTACCCATGGCTCGAAAGTCTCTACATATCTTCGGAAAAGTATTCACGCGTGAAGGAGGAGGAGGAGGAGGAACCACTGCAGCTAGGGGAGGAGGGACGTTTATTGGGCCCGCATCATTAGCCCTAGCTTCTAGGTACCTCCGAAACCAGCCAGATACCGGTACGCCCTCCGGAAGGTTAAGATTCCCAGACATGCTGAAATGAAAGAAAAGGAAAGATTCAAAACAAAGAATAGAAAGATAGGCTATGGCTTTGGGGATTATGTTTTACAAAATAAACTCTACTTTTGAAAATACTTCCTTTTTAAACCTTTTTGAAAATAGTTTTCAAAACTTTTTATCAAATCTGGTAACCTTCAGCTCTGATACCAAGTGTAACACCCCACCTCCGTTAAGGTCACTCACAAAGGGAATGCCTTAACTTTGATGGAGCATTTTAGTAGACAGAACAGAAATTTACAAGACAGATTAAGTAGTACTTGAAAATTGTATAACTTTATTACAACAGAAACAGAAATAAGTTTGGTTACATATTTTCAAATCACAATATCAGAATTCAAGTACAAAATATCGGTCTGTACAAAAGCCTTCAGAATGCATAGTTTTTAAATTCATAATCCCCAACGTAAACTGCCATGGAAAGATAGAGCCAAAGCCGAGCAATACTTCAAGCAGAGAGAATCTGAATCAAGCTCCAATGTTTCCACTCTGAAATCCTGGGGGAGACGGAAAGAAAGGAGGCGAAACAAACTAGGTCAGACATAAGTCTGGTGAGTCCAGTGACTTTCAGCATATAAACAGATAATAGTATCATGACATTTAAATAAAACTGGATGAGAGACAACTATAACAGGAATACAAGGTTAACAGAATGATATAGACTAAGCTAAGCTTTTTACTTAGTCCTCAATTCTCTGCACTAATACTAGTATAAGAGGATTAGGTGTTACACTAATGTCTAAACTGAAACAGAATAATCTCTACAGAAACAGAATGCTAGTAATGAGCCTTTACAACCCGAACAGACAGAAGGTACAAAAGCAGAATACTAATAATGGGCCTTTACCACCCAACTAATGGGCTTTTACCACACCAATAGACAGAATGTATAGAAACAGAATCGGAAATGGAATCAGAGACGGAAACAGAATAATCCTTATGGAAACAGAATGTTAGAATTAGGTGTACACTAATAATGGGCCTTTACCACCCCAACAGACGGTACCTCGCAGAAACAGACAGGTGTTGCCACCCAATAGAAACATACAGTACCAACAGAAACAGACAGAACTAAGTGTACCCTAAGTCCTACCCCCAAGCGATCGGCTCCCTAATACATAAATACCCTGTGTTGGCCCCACAGTAGGGTGTATCACTCCCTAAAGTGGCAACCTATCGGCACAGACCTATTTACTGATGTCACGGTGTCTTATATCCTCAGAGCAGACCGGATCCATGCACGCACATGACCCAGTTGGAACGCGCCATCAACACCCCTCGCCATTATCAGAATGAACCGCTTATAATTAGTTCAGTAAGCGTGCCCAGACCCCTGCATAGCGTGGGGTCAAAGTTTTGATACCAGAAAGGGTTACTGAATAATATGGGTCCCAAACAACAGATGACACGAGTATTTCCCCACCTAACCTTGTGTCCCCAAACTAACAGATTTCAGATAACTTGTTTATAGATTTCAGACATAGTTCGGGTTACTAGTTCAAAGATTAGACAATCAAGTTAACAAATTTTCAGACTAGCGAATCAGATATACAGATTAACAAGTTCTTAGACTAACGGATCAGATATACAGATAAACAGGATTACAGATTGTTTTACCTAATTTTGTATTAGGCCTACAGATTTACGAAACGGGTTTATTAGATTCATCGGACTAATTGTTTTAACCCTATCCACCCAACACGTTTTAGGTATCATATTTGTCTAAGATTTGCATTAATTAATTATTAATGCATAGACCTCTCACATTAGTTCGGTAGCTTGCGGCCGCTGGATATGTCGGGCGGTTCCGGGCAGACTTCTGCCATAAGCCAGACCTAACCTCGTGTCTAAGCATATTTTAGTTATGCCTATGAGCTCTCACATTAGACTGACAGTTTGCGGTCGCTGGTTAAGTCGGTTGGTTCCGGGCAGGCTTCTACCGCAAACGGAGTCTAACCTCGTGTCATAGCCAGTTTACAGAAAATATCAGACTAGATATTTAGCAGATTTAACTTCTTTACAATTTACGGCAGACTATCCAAAGTTATATTAACATGTTTTGCTTAATTTTAGATCGAGCCTCCAATTTATAATTATTCAGCTTTCAACAGATTAAGCAATTCAACAGATTTAGCAGATAACAATTTTAGTTGATTAGGCAATTCAACAGATTCAGTAGATTAGGCAATTCAACATATTAAGCAGATAACAGATTTAGCAGATTAGGAAATTCAACATATTAAGCAGATAACTGATTTAGCAGATTAGGCAATTCAACAGATTTAGCAGATAACAGATTACCAGATTAGGCAATTCAGCAGATTTAACGGATTAAATATTTCTTAAAGTTTATTTGCATATCTTGCATAAATTTACATGCCTAAATCATGGTCGTAATTCATAGTACGACATATGCCCCAAATTTTCATTAAACTTTGCACAGTACAAAATATTCTCTAAAAAGTCCCAAACAATATGAATTATGCCAAATTATGGCCTATGATGCCAAATGTCCTAAAATCCATATTTAGGTGCATTCACATTAATAGTTAACCTATTTTAATATAGATCTTTACGCCTAAGTCACATGTATCTTTTTTCTCTTTTCAAGTCATAGATCGTGATATAAAATATGCCCCAAAATCTAGATCTTCCATTTTAATCATGTATTAAGTCCTCAAAATCAGATCTTGCATTATAATATGCATTATATTCCAAATCCCAAGTCATATGCTATCATATAATAATTCTTCTTCCAAATCACAGTCTTTTATACATAGTATGCACTGATTCTAGATCTTAATTTACAACCTATGTTCTTTTCTCAAATCAGTCACAGATCAGTCATGTCCAATTATGCAATATTCATTATTTGTCCCAAAATTAGCGTTCATGCGTTAATCTCTTATGAGATTTGGCGTAGGCTCGTAGTAGCCTGGCTATAGAACAGAAAGAGAAAGGAGATACAGAATAATCACAGAAAAACAGATTTTACAGATAAGAATATGCATAACCTCAGATTCAGATTTATAACCATGCCAAGATCATAATAAAAGTTTATATCTGAAAATAACTGTACTCACAAAAAGTGAATGATTCTTTTATTCTGGAATCTGCGTTCTGACACTGAATAGCGCTCCTTTGATGTAGACTAGTTGTTCTTTTAATCCTATTCAGTTTGGAAGAAGATGCACTAGTTTTATCCTAGGTTTCAGCAGAGTAGCGACGCCATTATTTTATTTTCTAAGAGGGAGAGAGCTATGGTGGCTAGAGAGTAGTGTAGGAGATTTAGGTTTTGGCTTAGGGATGTATTTATAGAAGAATAGGAGTGTCCAGAGCCTTAGATATTAACCTAGAACCAATCTAGACCATCAGAACAACCAAAACCACGTCACACGCCGAAGAAAATCGGATCTAGGCAAAACAGGTCGACCTGTAGGGGGAGGTCGACACTAAGGTCGACCCTATGGTCGACCCACAGGTCGACCTGCCTACTCAGGTCAACCTCCAGGTCGACACTAGTGTCGACCTGGGTCTTAGGCAGAAAATTTCATGCCCAGCCCGCTTCTGGGTTCTGATTTGGAATTTCGAATTTTTTGAATTTATTTTCGAGCTGTTTTATATTTTTAGAAACTTCAGAAGGCCATAACTTCTTCTTATGGAGTCTGATTTACGCAAACTCAGACTCTATCTCAAGCAGAATTCCGAGACGAATGCAACGGCGAAACCCGTTTTCCTTAGTTCTCACACTTAAAATTAATTATACTTCATTTTGTTACTCTTATGTTAACAGAAAATTCGGGGTGTTACAAAAATCTAGACTTGGAAATGTATGGTAAATATGCTAAAAGATAAACATGCCTAACCCGAGGTTAGATTTAGTTGCGGTGTAAAACTGCGTGGATCCTCCTGGCACATCCAGTAACCGTAATAAAACTTATCTAATGTGAGAGGTTAATGCATCATGCCTAAGAAAAACCGAAGGTTAGATTGAGTTGTGGTGTAAAACTGCCCGGAACCGCCCGGCATATCCAGTAACTACAACAACATAGATCTAATGAGAGGTTGGTGCATTAATAAATCAATTAATGCTGATGAACAAGACATGTTAAGAAGGGTAGGGTTAAGTTAACTAAGGCAACACTTAACCGTTATAACATGTTGATTAGACAAGAAGATGGGGTTAAGTAAATTTAGAACACATAACCGTTATAACATGTTAATTAGACAAGAAGGTGGGGTTAAGTAAATTTAGAACATTTAACCGTTATAACATGTTAATTAAACTAGTGAGCAGGGTTAAGTTAACCAGTACAACATGATGAATGAGAAGGGTTAAGTTAATAAGAAATACTTATGACATGATGAATGGGCAAGGTTAAGTTAAATAAAGAGAGCAACACTTAACCAATATAACAAGATGCGTGGAAGGGTGAAAACAAGAAGGCAACACTTAACCAATGTAACACGACAAGTGGGTGGGTTAAGTTAACTCGAATTGATTAATCGCACTTAACCCATACAGCATGATGTACTCATGGGGTTAAGTTAATACTTAACCAATGTAACTCGATGAACGAATGAGGTTAAGTTAATGAGAATTACTTAACCAATATAACATGATGAATGAACGGGGTAAAGTTAATAGGAAACACTTAACCAATCCAACATGACGAGTGAGAAGGGATAATAAGAAACACTTAACTAACATGACATGATGAGTGGGTGGGTTAAGTTAACATGAATGGACAACACTTAACCAATATGACATAATGTGTGGGAGGATTAAGTACATATCGGGTTGGTGGGTAATATTAGTAAATATAGGACCACAAACTTAACCATTAAGTAAACATGTTTGAATCAGTGGGAGGGTTAAGTACATATCGGGTTGGTGGGTAATATCAGTAAATATAGGCCCACAAACTTAACCAGTACGAAACCCTAGTAACGGGGACCCATTTCAGTAGTAACCCACATAGATTTATCATGGTACCCTGAAACTAGGCAGGGTGAGGCATGGTTACTGGGCTGATTATAAGCGGTCAAAATAACGGCAGGGGGGTACGTCAGTGTAGGTTCAGACGAATTACAGGCGTGCACGTACTCCGGAGTGGGAAAAAGCAGTCATTGGGTACCAGTAGTTATACACTGTGCATCCTGAATCGTGTCGGGTTGCTATCATAAGGATTGATACACCTTATGGTGGGACCAGCACAAGTTATCTACATGCAAGAGAGGGCCGACTGACACAGACACAAGGAAAATTAATACGAGTAAGGAGCCGATCGATAGGGTAGTAAGGGTACATCTAACATCTTCATGGCAATTAGGTTGATTGAGGTATGATCCTCATACTAGATGTACACCTGAAGGCTACCACAATTGCGGGGATTGGGATCACATTATCATATGATCATTTTATACAGATTACTAGTTGAGACACTAGTTAGGTGGTGCAGAGATATAGAAATTGGAATAACATGGTAGTAGCGAAGCAGAGAAAGAGTAGAAGTGCATTCAGTTTATCTTGCCTTATCATATCTATGCTAATCGTATGTTATCTTGTTATCCTTGTTATCTCGGTACTGTCTTATATTCAGTTTGTTCATGTCATGATGCTTTTGCCTACTTACATGTTGAAAGTCACTGGACTTACCAGACTTATGTCTGACCTAGTTTGCTTTCGCCTCTTTTCTTCCGTTCCCCCCGGTTCACAGGGAGGAAATGTTACCCCTTAGCTCCGTTTTCTTTCCAAGCTCGAAGATAGTCGATGTGTTGCTTTGAACTCTCTCTTCCACTGTTATGGCTGGTTCTTGCTTTATTGGGGAATATCATTGTTATTTTTATACTTCTATTATACTTAGAAGTTTTTCGAATCAACACAGAAGTTCTATGTATTATTTTTAAGTATGATTAAGGCAATTGTTGTAAAAGCTTGACTGAACCACATTGTTTAATAAAATGAATTTATTTTCCGCTGCTATATTTGTCTGTCTTATAATTTATCTACATCTTTTACCTAAAACGCTCCACCTAAGTTAGGGCATTCCCTTTGTGAGTGACCTTAACGGAGGTGGGGTGTTTCACTTGGTATCAGAGCTGAAGGTTACCGGATCAGATAAAAGATTTGAAAAATTATTTTCAGAATGGTTTTAAGAGAAGCATTTTTAAAATAAATGTTTTGTTTTAAAGGCATATTCCCCAAAGCCATATGCATTATCTTTTGATCCACTATTTGAATCCTTGTTTTCCTTCTTTACTGGGTCTCCGGGGCTCCTGGCTTTCTGGGAGATAACCTCATCATGACATGGTTCCGTAGGCTTGATGAGACTACGACACCTGTCAAAGGGCGAAGTAGTGCCCAACTTCCATATATAGTCGCAGTAGTTTCACCCGCGGCTAATTTTCTTTCAAGCTTTGTAGGGTTTTTCCGTGCGATGGAGGCATCTTTCAAGAGACTTGTCAACAAGTTACACAAGGATGGTAAAGATGAGAATGAGGGAGTTTAGCTAAGGAACACAACCCAAGGATGAGAAACTCGTGGATATGGACTTGGTTCATGAAGGAGGAAAAAATAGAAAAATCTAAGACAAGAGGAAGTGTCGTTAACAAAGGACAAGATTTTCAGGAGGGCAAGTGCATGCTCTCACCACCAGCATAACTGAGAGAGAGGTAGTAGAGTTTCTGTTGAAAAGTCTAGTTTTTCTTTTTTTATCGTCCTGTTAGTACTCTTTTTTATTTTAGCGCTTCACATTCGTTTATATTTGCTTCCATAGTTGAGTCTCTGCACCTTAGTGCTTGTATAGTAGAAGATCCCATTATTGTCTCAAATCCAATTGGTGATTCGGCTCATTTATCTTTGGTTTGTAAGGATTTGAGAATAGCTATATTAAGTATTGAGTTTAAGTGTAATGCTTATGTTTTCGGGTTTCATGGGCTATGGGTAGATTCTAGGCATGAATTGGTTAGCTTGTAATTGTTAAAGGAGGGTAGTTAGACTTTCGACTTGCCTCGGGAATACCCTCGAGATTTCGTGTGTTTCTAAGGGATTAGTTTGTCTTGACTACCTATAATCACTTGATGCATCTGTCGACGATTTGCGATCCGTTAGAATAGTCTATGAGTATGCTGATGTTTTTGATCAGGTTAGGGGTTTATCCCCTAAAACACGAGATAGTCTTCCGCATGTATCTAGCTGACAATGCAAAGCCAGTTGCATTACATGTACGACACATGACTCCAAGGGAAAGGAAGGGCTTAGTAAACAAGTAAAAGAGTTACTTGAGAAAGGGTTCATGATGCGAAGTACTTCTAAATGGAGTGCTCCAGTTGTTTTCACTACAAAGGAGGATGGTTCACTTTGCTTGTGCATAGATGATATTTTGGTTTTCTCCAAGAGTGAGGAAGAACATGCTTTGCATCTAAAGGAAGTCTCGGATACCCTCCTCGCGCATCAGCTTAAGGCTAGGTCTCCCAATAGCATTTTTGGAGAGAAAAAGTAAGGTTTCTAAGACAGGTGATATCCAAGGACGGAATAACAGTAGATACCGCAAAAGCAGTCGCGGTGCGAGATTAGAAGGTCCTAAGGAATTCAAAGGGAGTAAAAAGCTTTCTTGGACTAGCGGGTTAATATAGGAAGTTAATTAAGGACTTTATGAAGGTATCAACCCCACTTACTAGATTGATGAAGAAGAATCTAATCATCTTAGTATATAAACTTGGAAAAATGGTTAGCATCTGTTTATTTTCAAGAGATAGTTCTGGGAATGTTAGCACGACTTGGTAGAAGTTGTAGTACCAGGTATACTATAAGAAGAAAAGGTGAAACGAGAGGCGACATTGAAATGAGTTCCAACTCATATTTTGGAAATAGAAATTAAGTAGCTACGCAATCGTGAAGTCAAGACAGTCAAAGCACAATGAAATGAAGCTCAAGAAGATGCGACTTAGAAGACTGAAGACTAGATACGTGCATCATACCCTTTTTGAGGGTATATCCTTGATCTCTCTTTTTCTGTAAAATTTATTTGCATGCTCGTCTTTATCCTTTAAGTATATCCTCTCAGCTCTATCCTCGATCCTTAGGTAGAAGCCAATGGATGTAAACATGTGTTTGAAACATGTTATGATTGATGGTCGTAAGTGGTTGCAAGTGTTTGCTAGTGGTTGCTCGTAGATGCATATACACACATTAGGCACCAGGTCGGCTCCGTCACTTTCATATTATATATGCATGAGTGAATTTTTATATATATGGATTGAAACATGATGTGTTATCATATGGATGTTGTATTTGTATGAATGATTGAGCACTCATGTAGAAGTTATAAAGTACGATTAGGAATAATTGCATACATGATGGACTCATGACACTGACATAATTCGCATTAAGGAGGTCAACTGAATTAGTACACCGCCTGGTTTTGCATTAGATAAGGACATACACATGCACGATGCATATGTTCATGAAAATCATTAGAAATCTTTTTAAGGACAATGGACGCCTGCGATTGAATGGTTGAATAGATGGATGTTGGATGTTAGGAGACATTCTCCTTGACTTGGAGATTTCGGGGAAGAAATCCTTTAAAGGAGGGGTAAATGTAACACCCTGTATTTCTTGTGAATATTAAAGTTATGAATTAAAGAATACTTAATTTTAAAAGTGAGAATTAAGGGAAACGGATTACGCCATTGTGTTTGTCTTGGAATTCTGCTTGAGATAGAGTCCGAGTTTGCGTGAGTCGGACTCCGTATGAAGAAGTTATGGAGTTCAGAAGATTTCATGTTTAAAAAGAAAATTATATAATTAAATAATTAATAAAACAAAAACACTTTGAATTTTGAAAATAACGTGAATCAGCTGGGCGGGAAAATCCCCCCCCAACAGGGATCGACTCCCCCAGGGAGGGGGTCGACATAGGTTTCGATCCCCAAAGAGGGGTGTCGACTGCGGTGTCGACCCCCTGTAGTGGTCGACCCCCTCGCCTAGATCCAAACAGTGATGATTTCTGACTTGTTGCTGAGTCACTAGGGCATATGTGGTAATTTCTGGATAGCTCTATCTAGTCTGGATGGTTCTGATTGCTCCTAGGTTGATCTAATAGCTCACATAAACCTAAACTTCTATAAAAGCAACCCCAACCCTAAATCACACAATTTCATTCCAAGGAGCCACCATGTTGTCCGTGGTCAACCTAGCATAGCCACCATTCTTCTCCAACTAGGAAGCAAACTAGAAAGCAAGTTAGAAGCTACAAATCAAATCTAAATTAGAAAATCGATAGTCTACGTCAATGGATAGCTTTTAAGTTTCAGAATTCAGATCCCAGAATTCAAGAATGTTCTGTAATTTGTAAGTTCATGTTACTTTCAGAAATAAAAGTTAATTGTGATTCTGACATTGTAATAAATCTGAATCTGAGATTATGCCTATTTCTATCTGTCTTTCTATATCCACTGGAACTATCTCATTTGATATTATTATTATGTCCATTCTTTGTCTCTACTTTCCTTCTTCCCTTTTTGTTTTTATAGCCAGACTACTGCGAGCCTGAGCCAAATCTCATAAGAGATGAACGTACGTTGGGAAAAATTGGACATAATATATGATTTGGACATGACCAGCGCTAAAATTGGACATAATATATGATTTGGACATGACCATCGCTAAAATTGGGGAAAATATTAAATTATGTATCATTGGGCATAACTAATTTGTAACTAATTTGAGGACATAACATATGTTGTATTTAAATCATAAAGTGTATCGAACATATGACTTGAGATTTGAGGCACAAAGTATACTGGACATATGACTTGGGATTTGGGGCGTAAATTGAACTGTAAATGTGTAAGGCTTAGTACGCGTTGTGGTTTAAGACCTAAAATTAGGGCTTATATATATGATAGTTTATGACTTGGAAGAAGGAGATTAATGTGTATAGTGATGTATGGCTTAGGCATGAAAAACTATAGTAAGATAGGGATAACTGTTAAATGTGAACACGCCTAAATTGGGATTTTGGGTAATTGGCATGCACTATAATCAAAGGCTATAATTTGGCATAGTTTATACTATGAATCATGATTGGGCGTTTTGGAGAATATTTTGTACAGTGCAATATGACTAAACCTTAGGGCATGTGCTATATCGTGGTTTTTGGGGCATGACAATTATTGCAAATTTTGGGAAAATTGGGTGTAACCTATTATGAGTAATAACTTGAATTTGATTTTATGGGCATAACTTGTAATTAGCTTTGTTGAGGTATAACTTGAGAATTGGAACGTGACTAGTTTTGTGAATTTTGGATAATTAGCATATAAAATCTAGACTTGGACATATATGGTAAATATGATAAAATATAAACATGCCTAACCCGAGGTTAAATTGAGTTGAGGTGTAAAACTGCTCGGAACCGCACGACACATCTAGTAACAGCAACAACACCTATCTAATGTGAGAGGTTAGTGCATCATGCCCAAGAAAAACCCAAGTTTAGATTGAGTTGTGGTGTAAAACTGCCCGGAACCGCCCGGCACATCCAGTAACCGCAACAACATAGATCTAATGTGAGAGGTTGGTGCATTAATAAATCAATTAATGCTAATGAACAAGACATGTTAAGAATGGTAGGGTTAAGTTAACTAAGGCAACACTTCACCGTTATAACATGTTGATTGGACAAGAAGATGGGGTTAAGTAAATGTAAAACACTTAACCGTTATAACATGTTAATTAGACAAGAAGGTGGGGTTAAGTAAATTTAGGACATTTAACCGTTATAACATGTTAATTAGACAAGTGAGCAGGGTTAAGTTAACCAGTACAACATGATGAATGAGAAGGGTTAAGTTAATTAGAAATACTTAACCAATACGACATGATGAATGGGTAGGGATAAGTTAAAACAAGAGAGCAACACTTAACCAATATAACAGGATGCGTGGAAGGGTTAACACAAGAAGGCAACACTTAACCAATGTAACATGACAAGTGGGTGGGTTAAGTTAACTCGAATTGATTGATGACACTTAACCAATACAGCATGATGAACTCGTGGGGTTAAGTTAATAAGAAACACTTAACCAATGTAACTCGATGAACGAATGGGGTTAAGTTAATGGGAAATACTTAACCAATATAACATGATGAATGAACGGGTTAAGTTAATAGGAAACACTTAACCAATCCAACATGACGAGTGAGAACGGTTAATAAGAAACACTTAACCAACATGACATGATGAGTGGGTGGGTTAAGTTAACATGAATGGACAACACTTAACCAATATGATATAATATGTGGGAGGGTTCAGTACATATCGGGTTGGTGGGTAATATTAGTAAATATAGGCCCACAAACTTAACCATTAAGTAAACATGTTTGAATCAGTGGGAGGGTTAAGTACATATCGGGTTGGTGGATAACATTAGTAAATATGGGCCCACAAACTTAACCAATAAGAAACCATAGTAACGGGGACCCATTTCAACCGTAACCCACATAGATGTATCAAGGTACCCTGAAACTAGGCAGGGTGGGGCACGATTACTGGGCTGATTTTAAGCGGTCAAAATAACGGTAGGGGATATGTCAGTATAGGTTCTGACGGATTACGGGCATGCACGTACTCCGGAGTGGGAAAAAGCAGGCACTGGGTACCAATACACTTTGCATCTTGAATCGTGTCGGGTTGCTATTACAAGGATTGATACACCTTATGGTGGGACCAACACAGGTTATCTTCACGCAAGAGAGGGCCGATTGACATAGACATAAGGAAAATTAATACGAGTATGGAGCCGATCGATAGGGTAGTAAGGGTACATCTAACATCTTCATGGCAATTAGGATGATTGAGGTAAGATCCTCATACTAGATTTACACTTGAAGGCTACCATAATTATGGGGATTGGGATCACATTATCATATGATCATTTTATACAGATTACTAGTTGAGACACTAGTTGGGTGGTGCATAGATATAGAAATCGAAATAACAGGGTAGTAGCGAAGCAGAGAAAGGGTGGAAGTGCATTCAGTTTATCTTTCCTTATCATATCTATGCTAATCGTATGTTATCTTGTTATCCTTGTTATCCTGGTATTGTATTATATTCAGTTTGTTCATGTCATGATGCTTTTGCCTATTTACATGATGAAAGTCACTGGACTTACCTGACTTATGTCTGACCTAGTTTGTTTTCGCCTCTTTTATTCCGTTTCGGCCCCACCTCGCCCGAGGTTCACAGGGAGGAAATGTTACCACTTAGCTCCTTTTCTTTCCAAGCTCGATGATTGTCGATGTATTGCTTTGGACTCTCTCTTCCACTGCTATGGCTTGTTCATGCTTTATTAGGGAATATCATTATTATTTTTATGCTTCTTTTATAATTAGAAGTTTTTGTATCAAGACAGAAGTTCTATGTATTATTTTTAAGTATGATTAAGACAATTGTTGTAAAAATTTGACTGAACCACATTGTTTAATAAAATGACTTTATTTTCTGCTGCTTTATTTGTCTATCTTGTAATTTATCTGCTTCTTTTACCTAAAACGCTCCACCGAAGTTAGGGCATTCCCTTTGTGAGTGACCTTAACGGAGGTGGTGTGTTTCAATACCCATACAGCCAACTGTATCTTCTGCCTATTGTTCACTTTGAAGATAACAAACTGTGACGGCCCGCCCCGCACCAACCGACATTTACTCCAAAAGTGCGCTGTACACATGTCCAGTTAGCACGGAATGGGTCGTCAGAAGGAAAAGGAAGAAGGAAATGAACATACAAAGAACCTGTAGAATGTCTCACAGCGCATAGAATAAAGTATAATAATAACATACTTGATATAAAACAGGAGAGACAGTGCATAAGCTGAAAATCAGAACTAAACATCATAGCAGCGGAAATTCAGAATACAGCTTATTACAACTTTCAAACTGTCTCAAAGCAAAAGTAAGATAAAAGAGGTACACTACTAATTCCCAAGTAGCGACCATCAACGACACAGGGAGAATGTGTATATATATATATATATCATACGTGGAAGCCTCCTGCCCGCCTCCGAATCGGCTACTCGCGCATTACCAGCTAACCTGTCTCTAGTCTGCTCGTGTGAGCACCCAGAGTAATAAGAGGAGACATAAAACTTCGGGTCAGACATAAAGCCTGGTATGAGCGATAAGCATCTAAAGTGAACAATAACAAGTAGACTAAAACATACCTAAACCTGGACCTGCAACTAAAGATTTAGCACTACATATTGTACAACACTATAAGGTATCATATCAAACAGTGTAAAGATACGGAGGTGGAGGAGGTGTGCATGTCATAGGAATGGAAAACAATCAAACATAGCATCCATCCTCACATCTCTCACTCAGTGCGTAAAGCATACGATATTCACCACTTCGATCACCCAACATTCCTTGCTACGATCACTTTGCCCCATGAAGTCATAAATGGCTTCACTGCACTGATAACGTAGCCACAAATCCTTTGCTACGTCCACTTTGCCCCATGGGGTCACAAGAACCCCACTGCACTGGCTCATAGCCTTACTAATCCTTACTATGTCCACTTTGCCCCATGGAGTCACAAGAACCCCACTGCACTGGCTCATAGTCTTACTACGCATCACCTTGCCCCTCGGGTCATAATGACCCTACTGTACTGATAACGTAGTCTTTCTACCATCACTTTGCCCCTCAGGTCATAATGACCCTACTGCACTGATAAGTAGCCATTACTCATTCTTGGTAGTGAATCGAAGTTATGAACGTCGGCAACTCCTTAGCACACGTCCCGCAGCAAAGTCCAACCATGAAGTGAACTCCTTGGTTCCCAACTGGTTCCAGGATCCTGAGCTCTAATTTCCCCTATTGGACTACCTTTGCATCTCGGGTTATTGGTCAATATTGGGTCGGGTCGGATTCCTCATCAAGCCATCGGTTCGGGTCGGGTATCATCCATTGGTTCGGGTCGGGTCTTCTCCTAGTGCGGTTCGGGTCGGGTATTCCTTCTGGGTTCGAGTCAGATGCTTCTCTTCGGGTCGGGTCGGGTGCTTCCCTTCGGGTCGGGTCGGGTGTCCCTTCTTGGTTCGCGTTTTCGATCCGTCTTCATGCTCCCTTCATATGCTCCTATCCGATCCGCTTTCGTGCTCGTGCTCTGATTCGCCTTCGTGTTTCCGATCCGATCCGTCCTCTTCGATCCGATCCGTCTTCCTCTATCCGATCCGATCCCAGTTCAGCTAGCGTGGCCTTCCTTTTTGCCACTTTTCCCAAGTGTTGGGTTCCGATCCGATCAGATCCTTTGCTCTGTTCAACATATCCGATCCGAGCCCCCTTATCCGATCCGATCCGAACCCTGCACTGTTTTCTGAAACTGTTCCAGTAAGTGTTTACGCCATTCGACGACGTTTTCGACCATTCTAACTATTGGAATCAATCACAAAGCATTTCATACAGTCATAGCAACATGCATAATCAACCACAAACATCATTCACATCAATATCATAGGTTAAAATGGATCAAACATACCCAAAATCCAATATTTCCCCTTAAGCGTGTTTAGGTGAAACTAATAATAGGATTAGTAAAACTTAACCAAATTAACCCAAATTCATATCAGAGGTCTAAAACATCATTTAGGAATTTATGAACATTTTTCCTGAATTTTATCATGCTTAAATTCGCTAATTAGCACTAATCACCCCTAATTAGCCATAATTAGTGTAAAACTATGCAAATCACTCACCTTAGCCACAAAATAAACTAAGATCTGAATTAATTCCCTGATTTGATGTGAATCTCAATGCCAACAGCAGCTCCTATGTTGATTTGGTGAAGATCTTCCTTGATTAGGGGTTGCTAAGCCAAATCCTTGACCAAAAGATGATTTGGAGGTGATTTAGAGGTTAGAGGCCATTTTTAGGGATCCTTGGTGATAAGTGGAGGCTAGAAAATTGAAACGGAATGATTCTCCATCTCATTTCAGCCCTCCCATAACCATAATCCCGAAATGGGTTATGGGCTTACTCACTAATCACCCGATTTGGCCCGGTTAAGCAGTTTTTCACCCTCCAAACCTTGTTTCAGCCATATCTCCCAAACGGTAAGTCCGTTTGGCTAATGTGACCACTCTACGGAAAGGTAAACCATCAAACGAATCAAATAGAAGTGGTTTCAGGTCAAAATTCCTTTCCAATCAAAAGTTATGGCCAAAACAGTACCAACTAGGGGCAAAATGGTCATTTAAAAATCGACAAAAATCATAAGCATGGGAAATGTCTCTAATAGATGTTTCCCAAAGTTACATGACCATACGACTTCACATGGGAAGGAAATAAATATTCTACGATCCTATGATGTGTAGAATACGGGTCATTACACTCTCCCCCCCTTAAGAAATTTCGCCCCCGAAATTCCCTAATCAAAACACACATAAAAGTCCCGCATGCCTATCAATCATAAAACCACAATCAACATGCAAATAAGCAAAGTAAGTCTATCCTAGCATGCGGAAAACTAAATTGCAAAGTAAATCTTACCAGGCAAAGAGTTATGGATGCATTTTCCTAATGCTCTCCTCTGTCTCCCAAGTACAATCATTCTCGTTCTCGCCCCACTGAACCTTGACTAGCTTCACCGCTTTTCTTCGAAGTTGCTTCGTATCGTGCCGCACAATACGAATCGGCTTGCGGTCCCCAACCGCCTCGGGTTCTACTTCGAAGTCCTCTAACTGATCAGGTGAAATAGTCACATCTGAGTCGTGAACGAACTTCCTTAGTTGGGAAACATGAAATACATTGTGAACTCCCGCCATTTTCTCTGGTAAGCCAACTCTGTACGCCAAATTCCCGACTAATTCAATAACAGGGAATGGGCCAACAAATCTTGGTGCCAACTTGCCTCTTCTGCCAAATCGTATCACGCTCTTCAACGGAGAGATCTTAACGAACACCAAGTCACCAACGGAAAATTTCAAGTCTCTTCTCCTCTTATCGGCATAGCTTTTCTGCCTATCTTGAGCAACTTTCATTCGTTGCTGAATGATCTTAATCTTATCAGAAGTTTCCCTCACCACATCTGGTCCAAGCACAAACTTCTCGCCAGTCTCTATCCAACATGATGGTGAGTTGCACGGTCTTCCGTACAAAGCTTCATAGGGAGCCATACCGATACTGGATTGGTAGCTATTATTATATGCAAACTCTACTAGATGCAAATGGTCATCCCATGATCCACCAAAATCCAATATACAAGCTCTCAAGATATCTTCCAATATACGATTCACCCTCTCCGTCTGACCATCAGTCTGAGGATGATATGCGGTACTGAGATGTAATCTTGACCCTAGAGCCTCCTGTAAGCTCTTCCAAAACCCACTAGTGAACAACGGGTCTCGGTCACTCACAATGCTTTTGGGTACTCCATGAAATCTCACTACCCACTTCATATACAATTCTTCCAACTTGGCTGCCGTTCTGGTCGATTTGACTGGTATAAATCTTGCGCTCTTAGTCAATCGATCCACAATTACCCAAATGCTATCATATCCCGATCTAGTCCTTGGTAAACCATCGATGAAATCCATCGAGACTTGCTCCCATTTCCATTCGGGAATTTCTAATGGTTGCAACAATCCACTAGGCTTCTTTTGCTCGGCTTTAACTAGTTGGCAATTCATGCATTTGGATATAAACTTCCCAACGTCTCTTTTCATCCCTTCCCAGTAGTAGGTATGTCTCATGTCTCGATACATCTTATTACCACCGGGGTGTATAGTCAGTTTTGAGTGATGACATTCTCTAAGCACTTCATCTCTCAAACCATTCACGTTGGGCACAACTAGTCTTCCATTCTTCCGAAGCCATCCATCTCGATCAAGCCCATACACATTCATCTCCTCATCGATAACCATCTCTAGCTTGGAGATGATTTCTAATAGATTAGGATCGTCCCTCTGGCTAGAACCAATCCGCTCTATCAAAGTGGGTCTGATCGTCAAACTAGCTAGCATAACTGGATCCAATTCGCACTTTGGTCTGAAATCAAACCCCGCGATATACTCCAGTTGCTTCCATTCAAGAAACATTGCCCCTAAGCTGGCATGTCTCCTACTCAAGGCATCGGCTACCGCATTACCTTTCCCAGGTGTATATGCGATATCAAAATCATACGAAGCCAAGAACTCTAACCATCTTTGCTGACGGAGATTTAGGTCTTTCTGGGAGAAGAGATACTTTAACGATTTATGATCGGTAAACAACTCAAATCTTTCTCCCAAGAGATAATGTCTCCACATCTTCAGCGCAAGCACGATCGCTGCCAATTCCAAATCATGGGTAGGATACTTCTTCTCATGCGGCTTTAGCTGTCGACTAGCATAAGCTACAACCCTACCTCCTTGCATCAATACAGCACCCAGTCTGGTACCACAAGCATCTGTGTATACCGTCATCTCTTCATTCCCTTTAGGAATGACTAACACTGGCGCACGCGTCAACCTCTCTTTTAGACTCTTGAAGGCATCCTCACACACTCCGTCCCAGACGAAGGACTGATTCTTCTTAGTTAATTGAGTCAACGGTGCTGCTATCATGGAGAAATCCTGGATAAACTTACGATAATACCCAGCTAATCCCAAGAAACTTCTTACATCTGTAGCATTCTTGGGTGTAGGCCAATCCTGTACCGTAGCCACCTTCGCAGGGTCCACGGCAATACCATTCTCGGAAACAACATGACCCAAGAATCTCACTTCTCTTCTCCGAAAATGACACTTAGAGAATTTCGCTTTCAATTGGTGTTTCCTCAACACCTCCATCACTATCCTCAAGTGTCCCTTGTGTTCCTCCTCTGTCCTTGAGTAAACAAGGATATCATCCACGAACACAAGAACAAACTTATTCAACTGATCTCTGAATACTTGATTCATAAGATCCACAAAATAGGCCGGTGCATTGGTCAACCCAAATGGCATAACCAACCACTCATAAAATCCAGACGGCGTCCTAAAGGCCGTTTTCGGAACACTCTCATCTGCTACTCGAAGCTGATGAAATCCTGTCGCGAGGTCCAACTGGGAGAACATTCTAGCTCCTTCCAGCTGATCAAACAAATCATCTATCCGCGGTAGAGGATACTTATTCTTCCTCGTCACCTTATTCAACTCGCGATAGTCCACACACAAACGAAGGGAACCATCTGCCTTAGTGGCAAACACAACTGGTGCTCCCCACTCGGAGACACTCCTTCTAATAAATCCCTTCTTCAAAAGATTGCTGACTTGCACCCCGAGCTCTCGCTGCTCCCTTGGTGCCATACGACGAAGTGGCATCACTATAGGTCTGGCATCTTTCACTAAATCAATACGGAACTCAATCTCTCGGTGTGGTGGAAGCCCGGTCACCTCCTCGAAGATGTCCGGATACTGGCCAACCACGGGCACATCTGACAACTCATCCTGCGGGATGTCGAGGGAATTTACAAAACTAGCCATAACCCCATCACTAGGTAGACTACCAAACACTACCCTCCGCCCATCATCCGCCCTCACTGTCACCAAAAAGCCCTCACAGTCTACCACCACCCCGTATCTTTGGAGCCAATCGACTCCCAATATAATGCCATACCCAGTAAAGCCCAAAACAAAGCAATCACATACAAACATACATCCATGACTCGATAAGACCAAATTCCTGCAAATCATACTAAGGCTAGTCGAACCACCAATCGGGTTCGTCACAATCAATGGTCTATCGACTATCTCGGGTTCCAGTCCCAACCTATCTACCAGGTCACTAGATATGAAGGAACGGGAAGCCCCAGTATCAAACAAAACTCGAACTGGTGTATCATAAATAGAAAGCATACCTTGAATAACAACATTCTTTCCTTTCTCCGCCGCAGTTGGGGCATTCGACGAAGAAGGAACAACATCAATAGCATATGCTTTCACAATCTGCTTCTCCTTAAGAGGTTGCGGACACTTATCCTTCTGATGTCCCACTTGACCACAGTTGTAGCACTTCCTTTCCGCTGGCTTGGCCCTACATTCCTTAGCATAATGGCCCTTCTTCCCACAGCTGAAGCACTCAACATCCTTCTTGCTCTTTTTCTGGCCACCTTTTGATTGGTCCTGCTTCCTCTTATTTTGAGAATTATTCTTGCCTCCACCGCCTGCTTGCGGCTTTGGCCCTTCTGCAGATGCAGCCTCAGTCTTTGACTTAGGGTAAAGACTCTCTGATCTCAAAGTTTTCCCCACGATCGATTCAAAAGTCTCATTGATGTGATTAATAAGCCTTTCCCCCAAGTACCCATCCAAACCGGTAATGAACTTCTCATTCTTCTTTTCAGGAGTGTCGATGAGAGACAGTCCATACTTCGACAAAGTGTCGAACTCAGCAATATAATCAGAAACTGCCCTTCCGTTCTGCTTGAGTTCCAAGAACCTCTTAAACAACACTGACTTCTAAGGCAGCTGGAATAAACTTCTCGCTAAAGCGAGCCTTGAACTGATCCCAAGTAACTTGATCCTCTGGAGTAGATGTTCTAATGGCATTCCACTAATTCATCACTCGCCCTTGCAGCTGACGAGACGCTAGCCTTCTCTTCATCGCATCCTCAAGACCTAAGTCATCAAAGATACGGTCACAGCTATCCATCCAGTCTTGAACATCCGTGGCCGACTCCGTCCCGTGGAACGGCTTCCCACCAAGATTAGTGTAATCTTTGCACAACTTGGCGAAATCGACCCTAGGCGCCTGCACTACTGGGCCAACACCTACTCCGGGATTGGGAATTGCCCCTTGCACTTCTCTAAGCATGTCTCTCATGAGGTTAGTAAACATTGCCCTCATGTAAGCGGCATTCCCTTGGTTGGTCCCTCTACCAGCACCTCTCGTGTCTCGGCTCATCGTTAATCTGTAAAAAGGAAACGATTAACGACCCCATAGTGGTGCTAGTGCAGTGCGACTTCATCTTTACACTACTAATAGTATATACATATAGCTTTTGAAAACCAAAGTAATCACAAATACGCGCTCTCATATACGTACTATCTCTCCCTAGTGTCTTTCCCTAGGTTAACTACGCAACCTAGAGCTCTGATACCAAGTGTGACAGCCCGCCCCGCACCAACTGACATTTACTCCAAAAGTGCGTTGTACACATGTCCAGTTAGCACGGAACGGGTCGTCAGAAGGAAAAGGAAGAAGGAAATGAGCATACAAAGAACTTGTAGAATGTCTCACAGTGCATAGAATAAAGTATAATAATAACATACTTGATATAAAACAGGAGAGACAGTGCATAAGCAGAAAATCAGAACTAAACATCATAGCAGCGGAAATTCAGAATACAGCTTATTACAACTTTCAAACTGTCTCAAAGCAAAAGTAAGATAAAAGAGGTACACTACTAATGCCCAAGTAGCGACCATCAACGACACAGGGAGAATGTGTATATATATATATCATACGTGGAAGCCTCCTGCCCGCCTCTGAATCAGCTACTCGCGCATCACCAGCTAACCTGTCTCTAGTCTGCTCGTGTGAGCACCCAGAGTAATAAGAGGAGACATAAAACTCTGGGTCAGACATAAAGCCTGGTATGAGCGATAAGCATCTAAAGTGAACAATAACAGGTGGACTAAAACATACCTGAACCTGGACCTGCAACCAAAGAGTTAGCACTACATACTGTACAACACTCTAAGGTATCATATCAAACAATGTAAAGATACGGAGGTGGGGGAGGTGTGCATGTCATAGGAATGGCAAACAATCAAACATAGCATTCATCCTCACATCTCTCACTCAGTGCGTAAAGCATACGATATTCACCACTTCGATCACCCAACATTCCTTGCTACGATCACTTTGCCCCATGAAGTCATAAATGGCTTCACTGCACTGATAACGTAGCCACAAATCCTTTGCTATGTCCACTTTGCCCCATGGGGTCACAAGAACCCCACTGCACTGGCTCATAGCCTTACTAATCCTTACTATGTCCACTTTGCCCCATGGAGTCACAAGAACCCCACTGCACTGGCTCATAGTCTTACTACGCATCACCTTGCCTCTCGGGTCATAATGACCCTACTGCACTGATAACGTAGTCTTGCTACCATCACTTTGCCCCTCAGGTCATAATGACCCTACTGCACTGATAAGTAGCCATTACTCATTCTTGGTGGCGAATCGAAGTTATGAACGTCGGCAACTCTTTAGCACACGTCCCGCAGCAAAGTCCAACCATGAAGTGAACTCCTTGGTTCCTAATTGGTTCCAGGATCCTGAGCTCTAACTTCCCCTATTCGACTACCTTTGCATCTCGGGTTATTGGTCAATACTGGGTCGGGTCGGATTCCTCATCAAGCCATCGGTTCGGGTCGAGTATCATCCATTGGTTCGGGTCGGGTCTTCTCCTAGTGCGGTTCGGGTCGGGTATTCCTTCTAGGTTCGAGTCAGATGCTTCTCTTCGGGTCGGGTCGGGTGCTTCCCTTCGGGTCGAGTCGAGTGTCCCTTCTTGGTTCGCGTTTTCGATCCGTCTCCATGCTCCCTTCATATGCTCCTATCCGATCCGCTTTCGTGCTCCTGCTCTGATTCGCCTTCGTGTTTCCGAACCGATCTGTCCTCTTCGATCCGATCCGTCTTCCTCTATCCGATCCGATCCCAGTTCAGCTAGCATGGCCTTCCTTTTTTCCACATTTCCCAAGTGTTGGGTTCCGATCCGATCAGATCCTTTGCTCAGTTCAACATATCCGATCCGAGCCCCCTTATCCGATCCGATCCGAACCCTGCACTGTTTTCTGAAACTGTTCCAGCAAGTGTTTACGCCATTGAACGACGTTTTCGACCATTCTAACTATTGAAATCAATCACAAAGCATTTCATACAGTCATAGCAACATGCATAATCAACCACAAACATCATTCACATCAATATCATAGGTTAAAATGGATCAAACATACCCAAAATCCCATATTTCCCCTTAAGCGTGTTTAGGTGAAACTAATAATAGGATTAGTAAAACTTAACCAAATTAACCCAAATTCATATCAGAGGTCTAAAACATCATTTAGGAATTTATGAACATTTTTCCCGAATTTTATCATGCTTAAATTCGCTAATTAGCACTAATCACCCCTAATTAGCCATAATTAGTGTAAAACTATGCAAATCAGTCACCTTAGCCACAAAATAAACTAAGATCTGAAATGATTCTCTGATTTGATGTGAATCTCAATTCCAACAGCAGCTCCTATGTTGATTTGGTGAAGATCTTCCTTGATTAGGGGTTGCTAAGCCAAATCCTTGACCAAAAGATGATTTGGAGGTGATTTAGAGGTTAGAGGCCATTTTTAGGGATCCTTGGCGATAAGTGGAGGCTAGAAAACTGAAATGGAATGATTCTCCATCTCATTTCAGCCCTCCCATAACCCTAATCCCGAAATGGGTTATGGGCCTACTCACTAATCACCCGATTTGGCCCGGTTAAGCAGTTTTTCACCCTCCAAACCTTGTTTCAGCCATATCTCCCAAACGGTAAGTCCGTTTGGCTAATGTGACCACTCTACGGAAAGGTAAACCATCAAACGAATCAAATAGAAGTGGTTTCAGGTCAAAATTCCTTTCCAATCAAAAGTTATGGCCAAAACAGTACCAACTAGGGGCAAAATGGTCATTTAAAAATCGACAAAAATCATAAGCATGGGAAATGACTCTAATAGATGTTTCCCAAAGTTACATGACCATACGACTTCACATGGGAAGGAAATAAATATTCTACGATCCTATGATGTGTAGAATATGGGTCATTACACAAACAAATCTTCTGTTTCCTTGAGCCAGTTTCTTGCTTCCACGAATGATTCAGTCCCATTAAAGTTCTATCCGCCCATAGCTCGAAAGTTTCTACAAATCTTCGATAAAGCATTCACACGTGGAGGAGGAGGAGAAGGAACGATGGGTACAGTTGGAGGGACGTCTCCTTGTCCTTTGGCGGGTGCCATGGCCTCCAAATACCTACGGAACCATCCGGGTATTACGACTCCCTCTCGAAGATTAAGATCCCTAGACATGCTAAAACGAAAAGAAAAGATTTAAAACAAAGGATAGAAAGATAGTGCATATGGCTTTGGGGTGTATGCCTTTAAAATAAAACAACACTTTTCTTGAAAATGTTTCTATAAAACTTCTTTTTGAAAAATAGTTTTCAAAAACTTTTATCTGATCTGGTTACCATCAGCTCTGATACCAAGTGAAACATCCTACCTCCGTTAAGGTCACTCACAAAGGGAATGCATTAACTTCGATGAAGCATTATAGGTAAAAGATACAGATAATTTACAAGACAAACATACAAATAGCGGGAAAAACTGGAATTATTTCATAAGTAGCATGGATTTTACAACCATTGTCTCAAATCACAACTTCCAAGTCATTACAATAAAACCTCTGTCTTGATTGAAAACTCCAAATACATACAGAAGCATAAAACATTAGTAAGCGGCATAAATCCTCAATAAAAGTGTAACCACAGCCATAGCCCAAGAAAAGAGAATCCAAGCAATACATCTACTCTCTACAAGCTGGAAAAGATCTGAACTAAGCTGAAGTATTCCCTCCCTATAGACAGGGGGGATGGAAAAAAAGAAGACGAAAGAAAACGGGTTAGACGTAAGCCTGGTAAGCCCAGTGATCTTCAGCATGTAAACAAGAAAAGGGATCATGACATGAATAAACTGAATATAAGACAATACCATAGTAACAAGATAACATAAGACAAGTTAAGGCAAGATAAACTGAATATGTTATCGCACTCATTTCTATTTCTCTGCTCCTACTAACAATTGTTTCTACTAGCCTCATGTGTTCATAATAAAATGATCCCTTTATCGATCAGCTTGTACTTGCATGTATTTATTATTTGTGTCATTCGGCCCCACTTGTTTGTAGATACATGTGCTGGTCCCACCATGAGGCGTATCAATCCCTATGATGGCAACCCGACACAATTCAAGATGCACAGTGTATAACTACTAATGCTCAGTGCCTAATTTTTCCACTTTGGAGTACGTGCACGCCCGTACTCCGTCAGAACCTACACTGACGCACCACCTGCCGCTATTTGACCGCTTATAATCAGCCCGGTAATCGTGCCCCACCCTGCCTAGTTTGGGGTAGCATGATACATCTATATGGGTTACTGCTGAAATGGGTCCCCGTTAGTAGGGTTTCCTGATCAACATGTTGTAACGGTTAAGTGTTCTCAATTTAACCTATCCCCATTCATTTGTTTAATTAACATGTTGAATTGGTTAAGTGTCGCCTATTCATATGTTACTTAACCTTACCATTCTTAGCATGTCTGCTCATTAGCATTAACTCATTCATTAATGTACCAACCTCTCACATTAGAATTTTTGTTTGCGGTTGCTAGATGTGTTGGGCGGTTCCGGGCAGACTTCTACCGTAAACTCATTCTAACCTCAGGTTTTGGGCTTAATGCGCTAACCTCTCACATTAGATCTGTTGTTGCTATCACTGGATGTGCCGGGTGGTTCCGGGTAGCCTTACACCGCAACTTAATCTAACCTCGAGTTAGCATGTTCATCTTTTAGCCAATTTACATATTTACCATACATGTCCAAGTCTAGATTTTTGTATGCCAATTATCCACAATTGCAGTCAATTCAAATTATGTCTCATTTACTTGTTATGTCCAAAATTACTCCAATAACTTATACCCAATTCCCCCATTTACAATCGTACGGACAACAAGATTCAAACTAGGTTTCCAATTGAACCTTGTATTCATAAAATAAAACAAAAAGGGGAATAGAGAAAAAACGCAAGAATTAACATAAGAGAATAACCATGTAAAGGTGTACCAAACACAAGAATCATGGTTCCAATAGATTTGTTGTATATTATCAATAAACATGAGAAAACTGAGCAAGTTACATCATAGGCACAAAGATTCAATAAAACTTAACATAAAAGAATCACCAATTTGATGTACAACAAGATATATTCAGTTATATCACTAGTAACAGTCTTACAGGCATAGGTAATCTCAGATTTGACAAAAGAATAAGAATGAATCAGAATTGGTTATCATTACAATTAGGCGTAGTTCTAGATTCGGTTCATTACAGTCATGATTCCTATTATGTGTTCAAATCTGAATAATAACTAAACTTACAGCGATAAGATTAGAAAAAGAGAATTATTTGATGTTGTAGCAATTCTAATCTCTCTTGGTTGATTGGAGCAAAAAACCTTTACTTTAATTTGAAGCTCTCCAATTTGATTTCTAGTTTGGAGAAGAAGAAGGAGGCTAGGCTAGTTTAGAGATGGACAACATGGTGGCATCATAGAATAGGGTTATGAAGTTAGGGTTAAGTTTAGATATGTATTTATAGATGTGTAGGATTAATTAGAGCCTTTAGATTAACATAGGATCCATCCAAACCATCTAGTCCAAGAAAATGCGTCACCAGACCAATCAGAGAACACCATGTATGCCCTAAAACACAAGAATTCGTCACAGGCCATTCTGGGC
Source organism: Allium sativum (assembly GCA_030737875.1). Lineage (NCBI taxonomy): Eukaryota > Viridiplantae > Streptophyta > Magnoliopsida > Asparagales > Amaryllidaceae > Allium > Allium sativum. The sequence continues at coordinate 3,376,777 of CM060926.1, read as the reverse complement.
CGATGGAACCGACTCCAAACACCCTGAGTCTGCCCCGGATAAGCCCAGCGGGTCTCGGGTCCACCCAAAAATTGGTCGGTTCGGCGTTTTTCCTTCCTGCTTCCGCTGTTTTAATTTTTTCTTAAATCTTAGGTTGATTTTATTTTATTAATTTATATATATAAACATACATTTCCCTTATATGTATACAAACTTCCAAGGTCCATAACTTTCTCATACATTATCTGTTTAACGCAAAATTTAGGCATATCTTGAACAGAATTTTGAGATGAATGCATTGGAATAGTCTGTTTTACTTAATTCTTCTTCTAAAAATTAAGTATTCTTCATTTTGCAAAAATTAATATTCATAGAAAATACGAGATGTTACAACATGAGTTTGGTTTGGATTAAGATTGATACTAGGGTTTGGAATGGGTTGACTTGGGAAAGTTACTCTTTCCGTTCACTTATGGAAGTGGCTAACTGACTCATTTGCATTTCTAGTTTAGAGACTGACTGATTTGTGTTTTGCATGTGTGAAGTCAATAAGTTTTGCAGATTGCTATTTGATTGGAGATTTTGAGTCATTGCATTAGTCAATGCTTCGAGAATTTTCTCAAGTGATGTCAATCGTTTATCGTCCGGGGAACAAAAGGTTGTTGCGTTTGATTTTGAGAAGGTGACGCAAGATTTTGGAATTGAGTATGTTGAAAGGGAGGATTCGAAGGATTATTTGAAAATGGTTGAAAAAGGGGTCAAACCAAATTCGAATTTGCATTGTTTTTGGGCCCAAGAGAGGTTAGGATGATTTCTCCAACCCGGATTGTATGTTGGGGAGAATGGGTCGTTTCTAGCTTTGTTAAATGCGTTGATTTGTTCTAACGAATGTGGGCATTGATCGGCAATGTGGTTAGGATCACTACATTTGTAACATGAGGGCTGAGACGCTTGAGCTTGATTTATTTGAGTTGATGAAAGGACATTATCGAATTTGGTTAACATAGCATATATTTTTGCTTCTAAGACCGTTGAAGATCCTACCAAATGAGCGGTTGATTGGGAATAAATCGATTTCTCGTTAAATCTTTCCCATTAAGCTGATTTTTCGGCTAAATTTTCGAGAAATTACCAAGCTGTATCGTGATTTTGGGCTAGAAAGTTTCTTTGGCACATTGATTCGAGCATGGATCGAGTGTTATTTTCAAGTCCATCGTATAAAATTTGACAAAGAATCCATTTTTCGAAATTGTGGTGTGGATATTTGACTAGAAGTTCTTTAAATCTTTCAAAATATTTTGCAAAGGATTCACCGCCAAATTGATCGAATTTTGGATGTTTTTTCCAAAGGGTAAATTTTCTTTAGAAAAACATTCACAAAATTCATTACAAGTTCCAATTGTATCTGAAGGCAAGCTATACAACCATTTTTCGGTGTAATCGGTAAGTGAAGATGGAATTAACCTAAGTTTGATTCCATCGTCACTTAGTTGTCGAAATTTCATGGTTGCACAAACTTGTTCAAATTTGGTTAAGAAAATGTAAGGATCATCACGTTCAAGATTGCCGAATTTTGGAAGTGTATTTATGTGATTCGAATGAATTTCAAAGTGATTACCCATTGGGGGTGACAATATGATGAAAGAAGGAATAGAAACTCGATTGGGGAAGTACTTATCCATAAGAGTTTGAGGGGAATTTTATTCGGCCATGGTTGAAGGAATGTTTGTTCGAACTAAACTATTCGTTGAAGGATCACGAGGGTATGCACTAGCGCAAAGAAAAAGAGAAGTGGAGAAAGACAATAGAAGCGATTTTTTTAAAATGGGAATTGTTTTGGTTTTTTTCTTTTGTTAATTTTTTTTTTCAAAACAAAGAAGGAAAAGAGATGTTAAACTTTTTTACTAAAGGAATTATTTTTATATATACATGAATCTAGTGCAACTAAATGAATGCAAAGATTAACTACAAATTTTCTATCCTTAGTGGCTCCTAACCCAAAATTCTAAAGTGACACGTTTGATTACTCAAAACAAAAGATTTCTCAGCCAATTAATGGACAGAAGTTATCGGTGCACCACGAATCACCCTAGCAATGCAAACGAAGATTTAAGTACCTTCAGAGTAACAACTGATATAATATTTATGAATCACCGTAATATTTATAAGCAGTTGCTTCTCTGCCGTAGTCTAGACACCAAGAAATAATTCGTTCCAAATATATCAACTATCACAATATAATTAAGCCTAAATGACCCCAGAACTCCCTTAAGTCCAACGTCTAACCGTGATTATTATTCAAATTCTACAATGAAATGTAATTTGTGGGCTAAGGAAAGGGTGATGAAATCTCTCACCTTATGCGAATTGGAGTGTTGCCCTTAAGAAAAGAAAATAAGATGAGATGAGTGCAAAATAGTAATTAAAGGTGATATTTACAATGCAACTACGAATGATTTTTTGTAATTGGATTTTTTTATACAAATACAAGCAAACAAATATGCAAAACAAATAAAAACAGAGTCAGAACACGATACCTGAGCGTGTAGAATTAGCAATTTATTTTTAGCAGCAAATATTTTTTCAGTAAGCAAGCGCGGATTATAAGCAAAGCAATTCCACGCAATTTTGAGCAATTCCTGTCTCTAACAACCTAAAAATATTTGTACACAGAGCAAGATGTTTTTTTTTGAACAAGAAATAAAGTGAATACAAAATGAAATTACAAAAAGAATGAGTGAAAAAACAAAATGAAATCTAAGCGAAAAAGATTTTTTTTTTACCTAAAGTAAACAAAAGAAAGAAGAAAAAAATTGATAAAACTAAACTAAACAAAATAAAAAATAAATAAAAGAAAAACAAAAGCCCATTCCGTTAGGTTGCGGAGGCTTGGACTTGTTGCGGTGGTTGTTCTGTGAACTGGTGTTTTTATGTATGAAGTGTGAATATGTATGGTGGTCGATGCAGGTTGTGTATAGGATAGATTTGTGGATTGTATTTGTTTGTGTAGGGATAATGATGAAGAAGGTAGTTTTGTAGAGAATGACGGCAGTTTGAATTGATGACTAATACTTGTTGGTTTTGAGGAGTTGTCGGTTGTAGAAGGCGATGGAGGAAAATTGTTGTTGATGAAGAGGATGATGTGAGTGTTTGAAAGAGTGATGAGGTTCCTGGGTTTGAACTGGATGTATTGTGTAACAACCCGGTTTTTTTAGTGTATTTTCATTTTGATGATTTAATTTAAATTTTGATTTTATATCATTTTATTCGTTTAAAACTCAGTTTGTTGTATTTTTATAACTATTTTGATTTTGAATTAAAAACTAAATTTATTTTGGTTTATATAACGAATGAATTTAATTTGATATGAATATAATTTTCAATTTCAATCTCATTTTGTATATAAATAAAATCTAGTTTATTTAATTGAATTTGAATTTATTTAGGAAATTATAATATGAAACTGATTTATAATGAAACATTTATCTTTAATTTTTTTTATTTAGAGGTGATTTAAATAATTTTATATTGAAAACGTCAAATTTTAGTCATTTCGTTTGAATCAGTTATTGACGATTATTTGCGGTAGCAACAACCGATATATCCCAAATAAAAATGAAAATGTAATATAAAATAAAATTCCGAAAAAGTTATATTTGAGATGCGTCTAACGAGACATAGCGTAGAAATTAATTTCATCGAAAAATTTGAATGTTTGTCGATCGCGCAATTTTCAGTGCGAAGCTGCGCATATCAGTTCAAATTTTAACGATTTTGTAATCTCTTTGAAACCAGTTCGGACAAATATGAAAAATATTCTATTCATTGTCACGAATCCAAGGTTAAAATTAGTTTTGCTAAATTCAGATGTTTTGACTTCCGTTTAATTGTTTTTCGTGCCATTTTCCTTTTAAAAGCGGTCCGTAATGCCTTTTTGAACGGAACGTCGTGACACTGCAAATTATATACCGTTTTGTCCGTCTCATCATGTTGATTTCTGCAATATATTCATTTATCAGTTTTGGTGTCCAGTTCGCGTTGAAATTGCGAAAAAGCTTGCGCAGTTCATTTTGGATATGGAGCCATTTGAGTTCGACGTGTCCCTATTCGGATTCATCATATTTTTCTAGCGACTTTGAGTCTGTAAACCCAGCCTGTAACATTCTCATGGCGCTCGAAAGGATAAAAATGTGAATAGACATATATGTTGTGTCCTTTTGTTTCATTCATCCATGTTTCCATTCATGCATGCAAGTAGCTTGCGTTTCACAACTTTCTATTATGTCTCTTGCGTTTCGACCTGAAGGCGTGAGCCTCATCTCCTTCCCTATGTAAAAACGAGACGTGCATCAAAAAATGAAAAGGCAAACATGCCATACGTTACAAAAGAAAAGACAATTGAAACAATATGCATGCATGCAAACCACTTCTTTTGTTAATGGCTTTTCACGTTGATAAAACATGCATCAGCCATTAAATTCATGTGCCACTCTTTCAATATGTGAAACATGTTAAGTTACCATTCTAAAAAGTAAAATAAATAGAGTAAAGTAAACATGATAAAAAAAAATGTAAGACTAAATAAAATAAAACAAAAACAAAAATAATTGAATGTGTCCTCCCTTACCAATTCCACCGTTTTACCGCATCTCCTTCCCCTTACCATTTTAAATCTGCACGATCCGCTCTGTGTTCCAGTACTCTTCTTCTGATTTTAAATCTGAAGCTCCACTTACTGCAGATCCAAACTCTCCTTCACCAAAAAAAAAAATCAAGAGAAGAAACCGCAAACTCCAGCATCCAAGTATTGAACCTTTGCTGGAAAATCTCCTCCTCCTAAATCGAACGCCTTCCACCACAAATCAAAATCGCAGCCTTCTTCAACGCCATTGCCAAGACGAACGCATGGTTGCTACTCCGACTGAATCCGCATCGGTTGCCACCAGTCACTGTAACTGGCTCCAGCAATTTCCTGCCCCTTTTAATCGCCGCGGTTTTATGTGAGTACCCTCTCACGATACTTCTTTATTCAAGCAATTTGACGTCAACATGAATTGAAATCTAGTAGCCAAGTTTTCTGTTGTTGCTACTGCTTGCTATTGTATTGATTTTCCCATTTCAGTATTATGTTTGCTATGATTTATTTATTTATTTATTTTAGCTGAAATTTTGCACCCTTTGCCTTGTTAAAAAGTTGAACTACATCGGTTCATGCAATCTAGATTGTTTGATGGCCTATTGTGTTTGTTGGTACACTGTCTTTGATTGCAGCAAACCATAATACCCATATGCCCTTGTCCCTTTATCTTTCACCCTACAAAGATTGTGTCATGACCTTTATGGTGCACAGAATTGACATGTAATGTAAGAAATAATCATACTTGTTTCATTTCAAATGCTCTGGGTTTGTTAAATCTGAAAATAAGCAGGTGGTGCACATGTATCCTGTATATACATATTTTAAACTGAAAACAGGCATTGCACCATGCCATGCCACACTGCATGCACCTGAGTTGCCTATCATTCATGTTTGGCTGCAGTTGTATTTTCTTGTATGTTTAGACAATTGGCTTTAAATCCATTTCATGTCTGTTGTCTGCTGTTGCTTTATGTTCTTGCATATGTTGTGATGACTTTTACCAAGTGTTGTATTAAGTTTTGAACTTAGCTATACTTGTATATTTTGCATAACAGCTTGACCAAACCGTTATGCCACACCTTTACTTCCAGTTTGGGTTTCGGAAATTTACTTAGTAAATACACATTTGTGCACACTCTGTCCTTACCTCATTAAGTCTGTGTATTGCTAATATATGTGGCAAACTAAACTCATATGATCGAAATATTTAGTAACCGTTCATTGAAGTTAGGATTAACTATTTCATTTCAGTTTATATTGAAGTTATTTTACTTGAACAAAGATTAATCTTGACTCGAGTGTTTCATGTTTTTGCATGGAACGCTCGGGTCAGATATGAGTGTTGCAGATTTTAAAGTTTTCAATTCGCAAAACTGGAGAGAAACGTGAAGACGCAAGACGCTTATGCGTGCAACGCCTAACAAACCGTAATTTTATTTTAAAAATTCATGTATATATATTTTATATTTCTTCCGCTGAACAAATAATTTTGTATTAACTCTGATATTTTATGTATTTTTCGCTGTGAGATATCATGTAACTCTGTATCAGTGTCTGTGATTCTGTGATTTATTCTATTTACCTCAGAAGTTTATAACAATCTGTCGTTTTGAACGTTCTAAGTTGGCTTAATTTCCGACTTAGGACGGGCAAAATGGCAGGTCGTTACATGTGGTATCAGAGCTTTGGTTTATACAAAGCTTAGCTTATCGGGTTTAAAACTCATTAGAGATAGGGTAGCAATACCCTAGAATGAGTGGAATTATCACCAGAATTACTCTATAGAGAGCGTATTTTGAAAATATAAATTATTTTGAAATATAAGGTTTTTGAATTTAAAATCCTTTCGAAATCCCATTCTTGGTATCCGTTCTCTTCGATAGCTTTTGTTAAGTTCTCCTTTGATTTGAATCTTGATCCCATTTGAAATCCATCTTCGGGTTGTCGCGGTTTTTCGAGATTATGAGAGAATGTAAATATTGAAAATAAAGTTAAGACATGGAATAAAATGATTTGATTATAACTAAGGAGATCGTTTGACTAAACCTTGAGAACTTTGTTTCGGAATACTTTGAAATTGATTTCTAAGGTTTTGAGAAAAATACTAGTAGTATATACAAGTACTTTCGAATAAAAAGTTTGAAATGATTTTATGAAATGTTTTCCGAAAACAAAATATATGAATGAAGACCACTTTGGTAGCTTTGCTACCTGATTATCCAAAAAGTTTGATTTGTGAAGAATGATTTGATATATACATATATGTATATTTTGAATGATTGAAAGAAAATCCGGAACTTATTCTCGAGTTTGGTCGAATGATAATCCTATATATTAGGATAATATAATTGTACATCTTGAGATGTTTTGATAAGAAATGATTGAACTCATGATTTCCAATTATTGAGTTGAAAAGTATACTTTTCAACTATTTGAATGATCCAACCGTTTGTGAAAAAGGTTTGGAATGATATTGAATATTCAAATTTATTATAAAATCAAACTGAATTGGTATTGAAATGGAATTTGAGAAATCTTTGATATTGAATATCTGATATGAAGATTTCGAACCTTATATGGAAGATTGATATAAAATGATTATTAATTCGAAAGCTGTTGAATTGGACGTTAATTGATGAAACCTTATATAATGGAATTTATATAAGAACGATATATCTGAAACATGATGTTGAAAAGAAAATCTTACGTAAATTGATATTTATGTAAGTGCGGTATGCGTGAAACGTGAAATAAAGTACTATATATATATAGTATATATGTTTTCGAAATAAAGATATGGGAAGTACCTTCCATCGAAATCGCAATTCCTAGGAGAGGGATTGTGCTGGCGCTCGTCGAGAGTGTCCATCGAAAATCGGAAATCGTAGCTACGTTGGTGCTCCGTTGATTGGAGTATCCATCGATATTGAAATCTCACTCGGTGAGATCACGTTGATTATCATTATTACTTATCTATTCTAGCTAATCCGAGGGCGAGATGCCTACAGTTACAAGTGATTTCACTGGGATAGTGACGTAACCGCTGCGTAACTGCGATCTAGACGCCATAGCGTAATTCGGGGGCGCGATGCCTACAGTTACAAGCGATTTCACTAGGATAGTGACGTAACCGCCGCGTAACTGCGATCTATGGCAACAACCATGGCGTAATTCGAGGGGTGTGATACCTACGGTTACAAGTGATTCTACTGGGATAGTAGCGCAACCGCCGAGCAACCGCGAACCATGGGGGAAGTATTTTCCATATCTATTTTAAATGTTTTAAGTATTTTCACTGGGAGTTGAAACAAGTATATTTGGTACTTAAAGATTTTGGTCGTGACCCTGGCCAGCGTATGCCTAACATCTGTAAGAACGACAGTAAACTTGTTAAACTTCGAGTTATCAAGTATTTTCAAACGTTAGGTAACAAACCAATAACCTGCAATTAAATTTATATAACCGCAACATAATAAACTAAGAAAGAGATTTTAAATGTTTTTAAAACAAATACTTTCGGATATAAAATTTTGTTCAATATTTAACTCTTCTTTTGAAGTTTCCCTTCCATTTGAATCCATCTTCCTTCGTTGATCCTCTTTGATTAGGTTCTTTCGTTCGTTCAGCTTTTAACTTAAATTATATGACTTATCCTTGTCTACAACAAGGTAAGAAGTAGAAGGAGAGTGTAAGTCTTCCAGCAAGTCCATTTTACTAAATATTGATTTAAAAGAACTATTTTGAAAAAGTATTATAATATGGAATTTCCTTAGTGTAGTATGGAAATTTTGATATATATTCTGTTTAAATATAGGAAGATATTTTGAGTATTTACCTGACATTGAAATTGGCCTATCGAATGCTTAGTGATTTGGGTATACGTCTGATCAACGTATATGTTAAATTCCATAAGTATTTGATAGATATAGAGTCACACTCTAGTCACTTGAAAATGATTCTGGTGATGACTGCGCAGCATCATCGATGTCTATTTTCGGGTTTCAATAGTGGGATGGATATATATTGCCAATCGAGACGTCGAGTGAATACTTAAAATTATTTCGAAATGTTAGAAAATGTTTTAACATTGATTTAAAAATATATATATCTCAGGGTATATATGAATATGAAAATAAATTTGAACTATTGTTTTAAATATATTAATTATTTAATTACTATTTTTCTGCCTTATTCCTTTTCGGGGACGAAAAGTTTTAAGTGGGGGAGAATGTAACAACCCGGTTTTTTTAGTGTATTTTCATTTTGACGATTTAATTTAAATTTTTGTTTTATATCATTTTATTCATTTAAAACTCAGTTTGTTGTATTTTTATAACTATTTTGATTTTGAATTAAAAACTAGATTTATTTTGGTTTATATAACGAATGAATTTGATTTGATTTGAATATAATTTTCAATTTCAATCTTATTTTGTATATAAATAAAATCTAGTTTATTTAATTGAATTTGAATTTATTTAGGAAATTATAATATGAAACTGATTTATAATGAAACATTTATCTTTATTTTTTTTATTTAGAGGTGATTTAAATAATTTTATATTGAAAACGTCAAATTTTAGTCATTTCGTTTGAATCAGTTACTGACGATTATTTGCGGTAGCAACAACCGATATATCCCAAATAAAAATGAAAATGTAATATAAAAATAAAATTCCGAAAAAGTTATATTTGAGATGCGTCTAACGAGACATAGCGTAGAAATTAATTTCGTCGGAAAATTTGAATGTTTGTCGATCGCGCAATTTTCAGTGCGAAGCTGCGCATATCAGTTCAAATTTTAACGATTTTGTAATCTCTTCGAAACCAGTTTGGACAAACATGAAAAATATTCTATTCATTATCACGAATCCAACGGTAAAATTCATTTTGCTAAATTCAGACGTTTTGACTTCCGTTTAATTGTTTTTTGTGTCATTTTCCTTTTAAAAGCGGTCCGTAATGCCTTTTTGAATGGAGCGCCCTGACACTGCAAATTATATACTGTTGTGTCCGTCTCATCGTGTTGATTTTTGCAATATATTCATTTATCAGTTTTGGTGTCCAGTTCGTGTTGAAATTGCGAAAAAGCTTGCGTAGTTCATTTTGGATATGGAGCCATTTGAGTTCGACGTGTCCCTATTCGGATTCATCATATTTTTCTAGCGACTTTGAGTCTGTAAACCCAGCCTGTAACATTCTCATGGCGCTCGAAAGGATAAAAATGTGAATAGACATATATGTTGTGTCCTTTTGTTTCATTCATCCATGTTTCCATTCATGCATGCAAGTAGCTTGTGTTTCACAACTTTCTATGATGTCTCTTGCGTTTCAACCTGATGGCATGAGCCTCATCTCCTTCCCTATGGAAAAACGAGAGATGCATCAAAAAATGAAAAGGCAAACATGCCATACGTTACAAAAGAAAAGACAATTGAAACAATATGCATGCATGCAAACCACTTCTTTTGTTAATGGCTTTTCACGTTGATAAAACATGCATCAGCCATTAAATACATGTGCCACTCTTTCAATATGTGAAACATGTTAAGTTACCATTCTAAAAAGTAAAATAAATAGAGTAAAGTAAACATGATAAAAAGATGTATGACTAAATAAAATAAAACAAAAAAAAAATTGAATGTGTCCTCCCTTACCAATTCCACCGTTTTACCGCATCTCCCTCCCCTTACCGTTTTAAATCTGCACGATCCGCTCTCTGTTCCAGTACTCTTCTTCTCATTTTAAATCTGAAGCTCCACTTACTACAGATCCAAACTCTTCTTCACCCAAAAAAAAAAGAAAAAAATTTCAAGAGAAGAAATCACAAACTCCGACATCCAAGTACTGAACCTTTTCTGGAAAATCTCCTCCTCCTAAATTGAATGCCTTCCACCACAAATCGAAATCGCAGCCTTCTTCAATGCCATTGCCAAGACGAACGCATGGTTGCTACTCCGACCGAATCCGCATTGGTTGCCACCAGTCACTGTAACTGGCTCCAGCAATTTCCTGCCCCTTTTAATTGCCGCGGTTTTATGTGAGTACCCTCTCACGATTCTTCTTTATTCAAGCAATTTGACGTCAACATGAATTGAAATCTAGTAGCCAAGTTTTCTGTTGTTGCTACTGCTTGCTATTGTATTGATTTTCCCATTTCAGTATTTTTTTTTGCCATGATTTATTTATTTTAGCTGAAATTTTGCACCCTTTGCCTTGTTAAAAAGTTGAACTACATCGGTTCATGCAATCTAGATTGTTTGATGGCCTGTTGTGTTTGTTGGTACACTGTCTTTGGTTGCAGCAAACCATAATACCCATATGCCCTTGTCCTTTTATTTTGCACCCTAAAAAGATTGTGTCACGACCTTTGCGGTGCACATAACTGACATGTAATCTAAGAAATAATCATACTTGTTTCATTTCAAATGCTCTGGGTTTGTTAAATATGAAAATATGCAGGTGGTACACATGTATCCTGTATATACATATTTTAAACTGAAAACAGGCATTGCACCATGCCATGCCACACTGCATGCACCTGAGTTTCCTATCATTCATGTTTGGCTGCAGTTATATTTTCTTGTATGTTTACACAATTGTCTTTAAATCCATTTCATGTATGTTGTCTGCTGTTGCTTTATGTTCTTGCATATGTTGTGATGACTTTTACCAAGTGTTGTATTAAGTTTTGAACTCGGCTATACTTGTATATTTTGCATAACAACTTGACCAAACCATTATGCCACACCTTTATTTCCAGTTTGGGTTTCGGAAATTAACTTAGTAAGATACACATTTGTGCAGACTCTGTCCTTACCTCATTAAGTCTATGTATTGCTAATATATGTGGCAAACTAAACTCATATGATCGAAATATTTAGTAACCGTTCATTGAAGTTAGGATTAACTATTTCATTTCAGTTTATATTGAAGTTATTTTACTTGAACAAAGATTAATCCTGACTCGAGTGTTTTATGTTTTTGCATGGAACGCTCGGGTCAGATATGAGTGTTGCAGATTTTGAAGTTTTCAGCTCGCAAAACTGGAGAGAAACGTGAAGACGCAAGACGTTTATGCGTGCAACGCCCAACAAACCGTAATTTTATTTTAAAAATTCATGTATATATATTTTATATTTCTTCCGCTGAACAAATTTTTTTTGTATTAACTCTGATATTTTATGTATTTTCCGCTGCGAGATATCATGTAACTCTGTATCAGTGTCTGTGATTTTGTGATTTATTCTATTTACCTCAGAAGCTTATAACAATCTGTCGTTTTGAACGTTCTAAGTTGGCTTAATTTCCGACTTAGGATGGGCAAAATGGTAGGTCGTTACATATTGTGGGAGAGTGGTGAAGAGAAGATAGTTGTTGATGTCTTGGATTTTAAAGATGAGAGAAGATGTAGATAAGGGAAAGTTGGTAGGAGGCAGAAATTTGGATTAGAAATAAGGCAAAGAAGTTATCGGAGGTTTTTTTATTGCTTATGTAGAGAGAAAGAAATTGAACAGATTGATTGAAAAAGAAATTGCAAGGCAAGAAAAGGAAACAAATAAAGATTTACAGAAGGATTGGAAAGAAAAATAGAAAGAAATAGAAAATGCGTGTGGAAAAGAAATTGGCAGAAGAGTGGCAAGTTTTTTTTATGTTTGGACAAATAAGGCAGAGAAGGGAAAGAGAATTACAGAGGGAGGAAAAAATCAATAAATTGAGAGGTTATTGGAAATAAATGCAGAAGAAATATAAAGCATGGATAAAATAAATTGGAAAGAATTTTTTTTGTAAGAATTGTGAAAAGGAAAGAAATAAATATGAGAAAGGGAAGGGAAAAAATAAATGAGAGAAAGAGAAAGAGAAAGAAATAAAGGAAATTGTAGTGACAATAGGAAAGAAATTAAACAAATGGAAAGTGTATTTTTTTTCTTTCTTTTAAACAAAAATGCAAATAACAAAATTAAACCAAAATGCAAATACAAGGAAGAAATCAGAGAGATGATTGCAATGACAAATGAAATGCACACATTTTTTTTGAAAAAAAACAAAATTAATCTGAAGAGTAAAATCAAAATCAAATTCCTTCCCTAGCAACGGCGCCAAAAACTTGTTCGACGATGAATATTCTATGAATTAGAAAATCATCGCAAAGTATAATAAACCGCAAGCGCACGACGTACACTTGTAGTACGTTAGCGAGTACGAGTCGATCCACAGGGAAAGAAATAATTTTACTTAAATTCAATCAAATTAAACCAAACTTTAAAATGTGTTAACTAAATTTTAAAAAAATTAATGACTAAGTTGAGAATGAAACTATTGGTTAAGAGAATTTAGAGGTGTTTTCACTCTCTAGATCACACAAATCAACATGATGAAGTTATGATCTCTATTTGTTTGGTCATAAGTGAGATTAGTTATTGTGTTTATCATAAGTATGAAATATTTATGCTATTAATTAGCATAACATAAGTCGTCAAACAATAGCACAAATCTTATTCACTATTCAATTCTCATTAAAAAGACAACAAGTTGAAAGCAACATCAATTTTAAGAATTCTCTATTTACTATTAGTTAGTAATATAGAATATCAAATGTTGATTAACACTTCCTCTTTTTGCCAAAATCATATACAAATGAAGAGGCAAATTTTGTTGTGTCATTTGATTAAGCATGATATATCCTCTATTAATTAGAGGCACAAATCATCAAAACCAAGCATGATTAACAAAATACACTAATTGACGTCCATAAAAATACTCTGGGTGCTAGCTATCACCAACAGAAATACGTTTGAGGAAATCAATGTACGTGACCCCTTTTGGAAATACTCTGTCAGATATTCATCCATACAAGTCATCCCGGAACAGGACTAACCGAAGGCACTCTCCTACTGCATCCAATATAGGAATCACCCCAAGGATCAGTAGCGAGTAGTCCGTGCAATCCGTGGATTCCAATCATGACAGAATCAATGCCGAAAACTATGATAGCTAAACCAGAGAAATTCAACAAGTTGTTCTTCCATTTATGAAGATCCATGGTCTTCAGTGCTCATTTTCAATTAACATTTTCTACATATTTGTTAGTTGGAATGGTTTTTGAATATAATTCGATCCCGGTCTTTCCGTACCAACAATAGTATTTGGCCAGATTTGATAGTCGGTTATTTAACTATCAAATAAATAATCATGTGAATGAAATGATTTTTGAAACACCCCACCTCCGTTAGGGTCACTCTCAAAGGGAATGCCCTAATTTTGGTGGAGGTTTATAAGTATAAGTCACAGATATACAAGACAGATATAAGAACACATATTTGTAAACAGCGGAAAAACAACAACTTTTATTTCATAAAAGCAAATACGTGCTACAACAATATCACCATAATTGTCTTACATCTTTTCCAAAAACATAACATAACACTTTCATAATCTGTCTTGATTACATTATTTAAAGAAGCATAAATAAAACATAGATAAACTGCAAAAGCCCCATAGTGGATTGTCCAAAGCCATAGTTCAAAACGAAAAAGTCCAAGCAATACATTTCTCTTCTTCAAGTTGGATGTTAAGGCTGGTCAAGCTGCAGTGTTCCCTCCCTGTGGACCTGGGGGGGGGGGGGGAACGGAAGAAAAGAAGACGAAAGAAAAGTAGAGTCAGACATAAAGCCTGAGTAAGTCTAGTACTATTCTGTCTATGAATAAAGAACTGGGTATGATAAGTATAAACAAGAAGTGGGAAAGTACTATAAACTTGGTTAAGTTGTCTAGGGTCGAATATACTATCGTACCCCATGTTAATCTCTGAACCCATATAAACTAGTTTCCAACTGGTACCCCATAATCAGGGTGAAGCGATCCATTCTATGGTGATCGGCTCCTACTCGCATAGTTACATGTGTCTTACGGCCCCCGATGTTGTAGTTACCTATGCTGGTCCCACCATGGGGTGTATCAAGTCCCATGGTGGCGGCCCGACACAATCCTAGAATGCACAGGTATGCTACTGGTGTCCAGTGCCTTATTTTTCTGCGCCGGAGTGTGTGCACGCCTGCACCCCGTTAGAACCTACACTGCTACACCACCGCCGTCGATTTGACCTCTTACAATCAGCCCAGTAATCGTGCCCCACCCTGCCTAGTTTCAGGGTATCCTGATACACCTTCTAGGGTTACTGCTGAAAAGGGTCCCCTCGTTACTAGGTTTTCTATCTCTAGCCAACATGCTAAGTTGGTTAAGTGTTTTCTAACCTAACCCCCACCAGTCCGTTTAGTTTAGCATGTTCCATTTTGATTAAGTCTTTAGTTCACTTAATCCTAACAATCCTGACTCAGCCTTAATTGTCTTATTAAAGCCTTGACCTCTCACATTAGACAGGTATTGTTGTGGCTGCCTGTTGCCGGTTGGTTCCGGGCAGTCTTACGCCACAACTCAGTCTAACCTCGGGTCCTTATTGGGCTCCATGTTTAACCTCCCACATTGGATAGGTATTGTTGTGACTACTGGACAGCCGGGCGGTTCCGGGCAGGTTTACATCACAACTCAATCCAACCTCGGGTTAAACACATCGTATGTTCTACATTTACATATTTTGTCTTTCTTCTTTATTTTCTTATATGTAAATATTTGCGGCCCATTATTAAGTTAATGGTGTAAAGGTTACACCAATCATGGGCCCAACCCATACTTGAATTTGGGCCCTTCTACTTTATATTTTCATTTATTAATTAATTTAACCCAACGTTATTTTCCCCCGTTTAACACGTCCGTTTATTATATATATGTTGGGCTTAGCCTTTTTAAGCCCAACTTAGCCATGAGGAAAAGGGGAGGCTTAAAGCGTGATTACATACATAAGAAGGGGAATGTGAGCGCATGAACTTGCAACATGACGTTGGAACTACAAAATAGAAACTGGTGTACTTGCATAGTATTAATGTGTACTTTGGTCATAAAGCATAAGTGACATGAATCAAAGCATGTAAACTTGTAGTTGAGATAAGAATCTAAATTGGATATCATTATTGACACATAGTCTTAACTACAACATAAACCTATATTTTTATTTAGGCATAATGTCAAACATAAGCAAATCATGTCCATAAGATTACTACATGTTTACAAAGGTGTTTACTTTTGTTATTAACACAAAAGTATAGTTCAACTTAATCATGATTTTAAATCTATTCACATGGCATAAATATTTCTAACATGAAATCATGATTTTTACTTTAGTCATGCAAACTTGCAAAAGGGATTTTTGAATCTAACCTAGCTATGTACCACATATGTCATCATACAATTCTTGTTAACAATATAGACCTAACATGGATTTCAATTATGCAAAATATCAATCATAGCCTAGTCATATTCATAAGTTTGCAAATGGGTTTTCTAGTACAAAAGCATGGCTTAATACCTAGATCATGGTGCCAAAATTTCAACATAGTTTCATATGAACTATAATAACCCAAATTTGTTCCAATTACGCGCAAAATGATTTTTGTACAAAAATACACATTATGATGGCATAGTAGCAAAACCCCAAACTTGCATGAGTTTCAATTAAACAACTACATACATGTAGCTTCAACATGGATTACATAATTTGCGAATATTCCAAACGTATACTTGCATAAAACTACCGCAAATATGTAGTTTTTATAATAAATAACATGCTTTGCGAATATCCAAACGTATACAATATTCCAAATCGATAAGAATCATAGTAACGCGCAAATATGAATTACTTTATCGCCACAATCAAGTATACAAACCAACACAATTATTTGTTCATACCAAAATAATACTCTACTTACAATTGTGTAGCGAATTCTCCAATTTAGGGATTTGGAGATGCGATTCCTTGTTGATTTGATTTGATTAAGTTGCTTTATGCTTTAGAATTTTCCTCCTAATCCTCTCTCCAATTGGTGGCTACTCTTAGTCGTTCCTCAGCAACATGACGGCTTTGTTCTTATTTTTGAATGAATAGATTAGGGTTAGTCTAGGGTCATTTTTATAGGGTTTATGAACTGATTAGGACCATTGATGTTGCTTGGATTGATCGTAGCCATTCATTCGCAAGAGAGACCAATTAGAGCCTGCCACCTAGCCCTAATGACAAAGCAGACCTTTGGAAATCGACCAACATAGAATAGGCCAGCCAGGTTGGGCTGGGTTCGACCTGGCTCTGGACCAGGTCGACAGCCCTGTCGACAGCCCTGTCGACCTGGCTAGACCAGGTCGACAGCCCAGTCGACCTGGGTGCATCAGGCGGGATTTTTCCCGCCCTGGCCAATTGGGCCCGGTTTTTAATTTTAAACTGTTTTATTCTGTTCGAATTTTAAACTTAATTCAGAAACTTCCAAAGGCCATATCTTCTTCATACGGACTCCGTTTTTCGAAAACTCGGACTCTATTTCGCGTATTTTTCCGAGACGAACGCAATGGCATATCCCGTTTCCCTTAGTTCTTTGATTTGAAATTAATTATACTTTAATTTGTTAATTTCACCGTTATAGAATACACGGGGTGTTACATTCTCCCCCACTTAAAAGGATTTCGTCCCCGAAATCTTCAAGTTAGGAGGAATGTATATCCTAACATCCAATCATCCATCTACTCATCCATCAAACACGGGCATCCATTGTCCTTAAAAGACTTCTAATGCTTCATGATCATATGCAAAGTGTGTGTGTACATGAACTTATCTAATGCAAAATCAGGCGGTCTAGTGATTCAGTTGACCTCCTTAATGTGAATTATGTAAGTGCCATGAATCCATTATGTATGCAAATTTTCCTATTCTTGATTCTACATGAGTGCACAATCATTCAATACAAATGCAACATCCATATGACAACACATTAATGTTCAACCACATACGAATGCAAACATATATGCATATGCAATATGAAGTGACTGAGCCGATCTAAAACCTAGATTGTGTGTGTATATGCAACCACGAGCAACCACTAGCAATCACTTGCAACCACTTGCAACCATCATCCATAACATGTTTCAACTACATGTTTCCATCCAAAAAAATTCTACCTAAAAGATAAGGTCGAGGAAATATACCTAAAAAGATAGATAAAAGCGCAACTTAAGAAAAAAGAAAGATCAAGGATGTACCCTCGAAAAGAAAAGGGTAGACAATGCGTATTCTAGCTTCAGTTTCCCAAGTCGCGTCTCCCTCGGCGTCGCTCCACTGAACTTTGACGAGTTTGACTTCGCGGTTGCGTAGCTTCTTCACTTCCGTTCCTAAGATGCGGGTTGGAACTTTTCTTATGGTTGCTTCGCGTTCCACTTCGGCCTCTTCGGGGATATTTGGCTCTACCACTTCAGCAGACTCATGTAGACATTTTCGGAGATGTGAAATGTGAAAAACGTTGTGGACTCCGGCCAACTTCTCGGGTAGCTCTAATCTATAGGCCATTTTCCCAATTTTCTCGATGATAGGGAATGGCCCTACGAACCTTGGTGCTAGCTTTCCTGTGGTTCCAAAACGAACAACGTTTCTTAGTGGTGATACCTTGAGAAAAACTCTGTCTCCAACCTCAAATTCAAGGTCGGTTCTCCTCTTGTCGGCATAGGACTTTTGTCTGTCTTGGGCTGTCTTCATCCTTCTTCGTATCAAGTCTACTTTCTCTGAAGTCTCTCGGATCATATCTGGTCCAAGTATGAGCTTATCCGTGGACTCCCACCAACAAGTAGGCGATCGACACGGTCTTCCATATAAAGCTTCGAAGGGCGCCATTCCGATGGTTGCTTGATAGCTGTTGTTGTAGGCAAATTCCACCAAAGGAAGGTGGTCTTCCCATGTCCCTCCGAAGTCAAGGACGCATAGCCTTAAAAGGTCTTCCAAAACTCTGTTCACTCTCTCTGTTTGGCCGTCGGTTTGGGGATGATAGGCTGTGCTCAAGCATAACTGCGTTCCTACTGCTTCTTGCAGACTCCGCCAAAACTCACTGGTGAAGATGGGGTCTCGGTCACTAACAATGCTAGATTGTATTCCATGGAGTCGAACGATTTCCTTGAGGTAAAGTGATGCTAGGGATGAGGCAGTTCTTTTACTTTTGACAGGTAAAAAGTGGGCGCTTTTAGTAAGCCTATCCACTATTACCCAAATGCTAGTGTTGCCTCTCCTAGACCTAGGCAGCCCATCGATGAAGTCCATTGAGATGCTATCCCACTTCCACTGCGGGACCTCCAGAGGATGTAGCAGTCCGCCAGGCTTTTTCTGTTCCGCCTTAACCTGTTGGCACACCATACACTTAGAAACGAATTCTGCCACGTCCTTTTTCATGCCGTTCCAGAAGAAAGTCCTTTTTATATCTTTGTACATTTTATCTCCGCCTGGGTGTATCGTCATCTTGGAGTGATGTGCTTCCTCGAGAACCTTCTTTATTAAATCTTTTGTCTGTGGGACGCATAGTCTTCCGTCTCGCCTTAGCAACCCCTTATCGTTGATGGAGTATCTGTTGAGGTGACTTGAAGTTTCACCCCTAATTAGCATATCAATTGTTTCCACAAGCTGAGGGTCTTCGCGTTGTGCTGTCCCTACTGAATCCACTAAAATTGGCCGTACTTCGAGAGATGCTAGTAAGCCTGGTACGAAATCGGAGGAGGGCCTAAAGTCGAAGCTGGCTATAAACTCTAGGCTTTGTCTTTCAACAAACAACGGGCTTAGGGTCAATTTCTTTCGGCTCAACGCGTCTGCCACTACGTTGCCTTTGCCCGGAGTGTAGGAGATTTCGAAATCGTACGAGGCAAGAAACTCCATCCATCTTTGTTGCCTCAAGTTAAGATCCTTCTGCGAGAAAAGATATTTCAACGATTTATGGTCAGTGTAAAGTTCGAACTTCTCACCTAGGAGATAGTGTCGCCAAGTCTTGAGTGCAAAGACGATGGCGGCTAACTCAAGATCGTGGGTTGGGTAGTTGTTTTCGTGCACTTTCAACTGCCTCCCGCCATAAGCTACTACCCTTCCTTATTGCATTAAGACGGCGCCTAGCCCTGTCCCACATGCATCCGTATAAACAGTGAACATCTTGCTCCCATCCGGCAGCGTCAAAACTGGGGCTGTTGTAAGAGCCCTTTTTAGTCGTTGGAAAGCAAACTCGCAATCCAAATCCCAATTGAACACTAGATTCTTCTTGGTCAATTTCGTGAGTGGAGCTGAGATTTTCGCAAAATCCCTTATGAATTTTCGATAGAAACCTGCTAGTCCTAGAAAGCTTCGGACCTCAGTTGCATTCCTTGGTGTCTTCCAATCCTGTACCGCCACTACCTTAGCAGGGTCCACTGCTAATCCTTGTTTGGATACTATGTGCCCAAGGAACCTCACCTCTTCTCTCCAAAAGTGGCATTTGGAGAATTTGGCTTTTAGTTGATGGACTCGCAAAGTTTCCATGATTGCCCTTAAGTGCTGAGCATGTTCCTCTTCACTCTTTGAGAAGATAAGGATATCATCTACGAAGACCACTACGAATTTGTTGAGGAAATATCTAAATACCCTACTCATCAGGTCCACGAAGTAAGCAGGTGCATTTGTCAAGCCGAAAGGCATGACAAGCCATTCAAAGAAGCCGTCTGGGGTTCTGAATGCTGTTTTATCGATGCTATCTTCAGCCACCCTTAGCTGATGAAAACCGGTTGCTAAATCGAGTTGGGAGAAAACAGACGCTCCTACAAGCTGGTCAAATAAATCGTCAATTCTAGGGAGAGGGTGCCTATTCTTTTTCGTTAGCTTGTTGAGCTCCCTATAGTCGACACATAGACGGAGTGAACCGTCCGCCTTTGTAGCGAACACCACTGGAGCTCCCCATTCTGAAATGCTTCTCCTAATGAACCCCTTTTCTAGAAGCTCTTTAATCTGTTTACTGAGCTCTTTCCTTTCTCGTGGAGCCATGTGTCTAACGGGCAATGCAACGGGCTTTGCATTTTCTACAAGATATATGCGGAAGTCTATTTCCCGCTTCGGAGGCAAGCCCTTCACCTCTTCGAAGACATCCGGATATTCCCGGACCACTCTAACTGATTGCAAATTTTCAACAGAGGCATCTAGCGATTCAAGATAACTAAGCATAACCGCATACGAGGGATTACAAGAAATTTCCAAAGTATTACCGAGCTGGGTTAGGAGCCTAACAACCCTTTTCTCACAATCAAGGATGGCCCCATTACTGGATAGCCAATCCATACCCAAAATCAAACCATAACCCGAAAAGCCCAAAACAAAGGCACTACATTGAAATTCTACACTTAGAATAGAAATTTTCAATCCCAAACAGATCATAGACAAATGAGCTGGGCCCCCAATTGGGTTTGAAACAATTAAGGGGTCCTCTACCATACTAGTTTTTAGGTGCAGAGATTCTACTAAAGCAGACGAGATAAAGGAGTGTGATGCGCCAGAATCAAATAAAGTGCGAACGGGGTGATCATAAAGATAAACTACACTTTCTACAGAAGTATTTATACCTCGCTGTTGCGGAGGTGGCGCTTCCAGCACATGAACCTGTGCCCCTGGGGTGGATCCAGCCCTGTGCCCCTGTCCTCGTTTCTTTGGGCAGTCCTTAGCCCTGTGGCCCGTCTCACCGCAAGAAAAGCACCCACCATTCTCCTTGGCCTTCTTTTTCCGGCAGTCCTTTACTAAGTGCCCCACTTTGCCACAGAAATTACACTTCCTCTTCTCTTTGTTGCCTTTCCCGCCCTTCTTAAAGTCTGTCTTCTTAGGCTGCAAACCCTCTTTCTTCCCTTGAGAGCTTTCTGCCTTTGTTTCCTTCTTGCCCTTATCCTCTTCATTCAGCAATGCCATTTGCACCAACCTTTCATACGTGGCTCCCATGGGTATATGGGTCATGGCCAAACTGTGTAATGGCTCATTCAACCCTTTGACGAAACGGAGAGCCTTCTTTTGCAGGGTGTTGACTAGGTCAAGCCCAAACCTAGCCAGCTCATCGAACTGATTCACATACTCTCTGACTGTCTTGTCCCCTTGCTTAAGAAATAAGAATTTTTCCAACTGCAAACTTCTTTCTGCATCTGAGAGAAATTTAGTCTCAAACCTTGCCCTAAAGTCCTCCCATGTCTCCACTGGTCTTTCCGCATTAGTGACTTCCCACCAGTAGGAAGCCTCGCCCTTCAATAGCCATACTGCCAATTGTACCTTTTGTCTATCTTCTACCTCAAAGATGATGAATAGGTCCTCAGTTTCTTTCAGCCAATTTCTAGCTGCCATGAAGGACTCAGTTCCATGGAAATCCTTTCCTCCCATAGCTTTAAAATCTTTACATATCTTAGCAAAAGTGTTTCCCCGAGGAGGAGGTGGAGGAAAAGGTGCTGCTACAGCTGGATGATTTCCTGCAGCTGGGGGAGGAGGAATGGTAGGACCTGGCTGAGTGCTCTTGCTTCTAAGAACCGTCTAAACCAACCAGGTATTGGCACCCCTTCTGGCAAGTTAAGTTCTTCGGACATGCTGAAACAAAAAGGATAGATTCAAAACGAAGGATAAGAGAAAGTACCTATGGCTTTGGGGGAGTGGACTTTGCTTTTTTAAAATAAAATAATATTTTTCTTTTAAAAATGCTTCTTTAAATTTCCTTTTTGAAAATAAATTTCCAAAACTTTTTATCTTGTCTGGTAAACCTGTGCTCTGATACCAAGTGAAACACCCCACCTCCGTTAGGGTCACTCTCAAAGGGAATGCCCTAATTTTGGTGGAGGTTTATAAGTATAAGTCACAGATATACAAGACAGATATAAGAACACATATTTGTAAATAGCGGAAAAACAACAACTTTTATTTCATAAAAGCAAATACGTGCTACAACAATATCACCATAATTGTCTTACATCTTTTCCAAAAACATAACATAACACTTTCATAATCTGTCTTGATTACATTATTTAAAGAAGCATAAATAAAACATAGATAAACTGCAAAAGCCCCATAGTGGATTGTCCAAAGCCATAGTTCAAAACGAAAAAGTCCAAGCAATACATTTCTCTTCTTCAAGCTGGATGTTAAGGCTGGTCAAGCTGCAGTGTTCCCTCCCTGTGGACCTGGGGGGGGGGGGGAAACGGAAGAAAAGAAGACGAAAGAAAAGTAGAGTCAGACATAAAGCCTGAGTAAGTCTAGTACTATTATGTCTATGAATAAAGAACTGGGTATGATAAGTATAAACAAGAAGTGGGAAAGTACTATAAACTTGGTTAAGTTTTCTAGGGTCGAATATACTATCGTACCCCATGTTAATCTCTGAACCCATATAAACTAGTTTCCAACTGGTACCCCATAATCAGGGTGAAGTGATCCATTCTATGATGATCGGCTCCTACTCGCATAGTTACATGTGTCTTACGGCCCCCGATGTTGTAGTTACCTATGCTGGTCCCACCATGGGGTGTATCAAGTCCCATGGTGGCGGCCCGACACAATCCTAGAATGCACAGGTATGCTACTGGTGTCCAGTGCCTTATTTTTCTGCGCCGGAGTGTGTGCACGCCCGCACCCCGTTAGAACCTACACTGCTACACCACCGCCGTCGATTTGACCTCTTACAATCAGCCCAGTAATCGTGCCCCACCCTGCCTAGTTTCAGGGTATCCTGATACACCTTCTAGGGTTACTGCTGAAAAGGGTCCCCCCGTTACTAGGTTTTCTATCTCTAGCCAACATGCTAAGTTGGTTAAGTGTTTTCTAACCTAACCCCCACCAGTCCGTTTAGTTTAGCATGTTCCATTTTGATTAAGTCTTTAGTTCACTTAATCCTAACAATCCTGACTCAGCCTTAATTGTCTTATTAAAGCCTTGACCTCTCACATTAGACAGGTATTGTTGTGGCTGCCTGTTGCCGGTTGGTTCCGGGCAGTCTTACGCCACAACTCAGTCTAACCTCGGGTCCTTATTGGGCTCCATGTTTAACCTCCCACATTGGATAGGTATTGTTGTGACTACTGGACAGCCGGGCGGTTCCGGGCAGGTTTACATCACAACTCAATCCAACCTCGGGTTAAACACATCGTATGTTCTACATTTACATAATTTGTCTTTCTTCTTTATTTTCTTATATGTAAATATTTGCGGCCCATTATTAAGTTAATGGTGTAAAGGTCACACCAATCATGGGCCCAACCCATACTTGAATTTGGGCCCTTCTACTTTATATTTTCATTTATTAATTAATTTAACCCAACGTTATTTTCCCCCGTTTAACACGTCCGTTTATTATATATATGTTGGGCTTAGCCTTTTTAAGCCCAACTTAGCCATGAGGAAAAGGGGAGGCTTAAAGCGTGATTACATACATAAGAAGGGGAATGTGAGCGCATGAACTTGCAACATGACGTTGGAACTACAAAATAGAAACTGGTGTACTTGCATAGTATTAATGTATACTTTGGTCATAAAGCATAAGTGACATGAATAAAAGCATGTAAACTTGTAGTTGAGATAAGAATCTAAATTGGATATCATTATTGACACATAGTCTTAACTACAACATAAACCTATATTTTTATTTAGTCATAATGTCAAACATAAGCAAATCATGTCCATAAGATTACTACATGTTTACAAAGGTGTTTACTTTTGTTATTAACACAAAAGTATAGTTCAACTTAATCATGATTTTAAATCTATTCACATGGCATAAATATTTCTAACATGAAATCATGATTTTTACTTTAGTCATGCAAACTTGCAAAAGGGATTTTTGAATCTAACCTAGCTATGTACCACATATGTCATCATACAATTCTTGTTAACAATATAGACCTAACATGGATTTCAATTATGCAAAATATCAATCATAGCCTAGTCATATTCATAAGTTTGCAAATGGGTTTTCTAGTACAAAAGCATGGCTTAATACCTAGATCATGGTGCCAAAATTTCAACATAGTTTCATATGAACTATAATAACCCAAATTTGTTCCAATTACGCGCAAAATGATTTTTGTACAAAAATACACATTATGATGGCATAGTAGCAAAACCCCAAACTTGCATGAGTTTCAATTAAACAACTACATACATGTAGCTTCAACATGGATTACATAATTTGCGAATATTCCAAACGTATACTTGCATAAAACTACCGCAAATATGTAGTTTTTATAATAAATAACATGCTTTGCGAATATCCAAACGTATACAATATTCCAAATCGATAAGAATCATAGTAACGCGCAAATATGAATTACTTTATCGCCACAATCAAGTATACAAACCAACACAATTATTTGTTCATACCAAAATAATACTCTACTTACAATTGTGTAGCGAATTCTCCAATTTAGGGATTTGGAGATGCGATTCCTTGTTGATTTGATTTGATTAAGTTGCTTTATGCTTTAGAATTTGCCTCCTAATCCTCTCTCCAATTGGTGGCTACTCTTAGTCGTTCCTCAGCAACATGACGGCTTTGTTCTTATTTTTGAATGAATAGATTAGGGTTAGTCTAGGGTCATTTTTATAGGGTTTATGAACTGATTAGGACCATTGATGTTGCTTGGATTGATCGTAGCCATTCATTCGCAAGAGAGACCAATTAGAGCCTGCCACCTAGCCCTAATGACAAAGCAGACCTCTGGAAATCGACCAACATAGAATAGGCCAGCCAGGTTGGGCTGGGTTCGACCTGGCTCTGGACCAGGTCGACAGCCCTGTCGACAGCCCTGTCGACCTGGCTAGACCAGGTCGACAGCCCAGTCGACCTGGGTGCATCAGGCGGGATTTTTCCCGCCCTGGCCAATTGGGCCCGGTTTTTAATTTTAAACTGTTTTATTCTGTTCGAATTTTAAACTTAATTCAGAAACTTCCGAAGGCCATATCTTCTTCATACGGACTCCGTTTTTCGAAAACTCGGACTCTATTTCGCGTATTTTTCCGAGACGAACGCAATGGCGTATCCCGTTTCCCTTAGTTCTTTGATTTGAAATTAATTATACTTTAATTTGTTAATTTCACCGTTATAGAATACACGAGGTGTTACAATTTTACTGATTCAGTACTCGACATTACTTGGCCACTTTTAATTAAACATTTGTTAATGATATTCTTAAAATCTTCCAATATTTGGAGTTTATCTTTTACTTCTTATTACAACTAAGAATATTAAAAAAAATCATTTCATTCACTTATAAACTTTTCGAATACAGTTTATAATATTATTTACGGAAATCATAACTAATGTTTCCCCTCAATTTCTCTCGTTTATAAACTAATACCATTCCTGGATAATCGTGAAGTTGTTCAAATTGGGGTATTTTATTTACCTCTCAGGCCTTGACCAACAATATTCATATCTTCAGAATAGACAAAAGTTTATTAACCACACATTTTCCTTTGGAACCCTTCTTTAAATCTCAACAATGTTTATTTAATTAAATATTAAATAAACAATTATTTTACTTCTCTATTAATCTTTAATGTTCCTTTATATTATTATACTTGAGTTTCGATTCCATTATAAATAAAATCCTTTATAAAATTTCCTCAATGTCTCTTTAAAAATATTCTTTAACTTGTTTGCAACAACAATACTATATTGGTTTTTAAAATCATATATAACTGTATTTAACAATCTACTATAAATATCTTTACAAATCCCATATAAATATCTTTATAAATCCTACCTTTATATCTTTTATAACTCTTATAATGACATCTATTACGAAACTTTATATTCATTTTTATCAAAACAATTCAACTTATCATCTGTAACAAACGTTATAGATTCCATTGCAAAACTTTTTGTTTTCTTTTGTTTATGCTCTTTTCAAATCATTATGACAATTATGCGTTGTCGAAAATCCCATATAGATATTTTTAAGGATCTGCAGTTATAAATTAAATTGTCCAATTTATTATTTGTAGCAATTATTACAAATTCCTTTTTTCAAATCTCTCACTTTAATTACAAATCCCATTTGTAAGTTATTATCGACAACTAATATTTCGATTACATTTTCACACCTAAATTCCATTTACAAAATCGTTTGTAAATAATTTACGACAGCATATATTCATTGCCAATTCTAAAACCTT
Source organism: Allium sativum (assembly GCA_030737875.1). Taxonomy (NCBI): domain Eukaryota; kingdom Viridiplantae; phylum Streptophyta; class Magnoliopsida; order Asparagales; family Amaryllidaceae; genus Allium; species Allium sativum. The sequence continues at coordinate 3,350,097 of CM060926.1, read as the reverse complement.
TAACTTAGCTTATACTCTAACTCCGTTTAACATTCTGAACTTCGGAATATCACATTCCGAACCTCAGAATAAATATCACTTCGTTATTCCACACCATTTCCCAATTTATAAATTCCCTTTTCCTAACTTCAAATATTCAATAAATATTTGATTTAAGCTATCAAATCCGCTTAGAATCCTTTTTACAACTTTGTTATAAAAACTCGGTTTTAATATAAAACCCATTAACTCTTTTCACATTTCAATTTGATTTCATTTCAACTTTGATTACTTTTTAAATGAATTAAAAAGTAATCTCCATAATTATTATTAATTGAAATAATAATTTACTTCTGTAACAACCCATGTTTTTATAACATGTAATAACCATAAATCAAGGCAGAATTAATTTTTAAAATAAGAATCAAGGGAAACGGGTTGCACCATTGTGTTCATCTCGAAATTCTGCTTGGAAATGAGTCCAAGTTTTCGAAAATGGGTGTCCGTATGACCAAGTTATGAACTTTCAAAGTTTTCAGAAAATTTCAAGTTCAAAACAGACTCAATTCGAATTCAAAATTCGAATTTCAAACCTCCAAATGGACTGGGCGGGAAATTTCCCGCCCAGGACTAGGTCGACCTGGGGGTCGATTATGTAGTCGACCTACCCAGGACCAGGTCGACCATAGTGTCGACCTGGGGGTCGACCTGGTGCCCGAGTCCATTTTTGAAGCTGGATTCAGTCCGATGTATTTGGCCTTGTTTCTGTCCACATTCGTTGACCTGACCCAATAAATACAGCCCATAACACCAGTCTCTCTACACCAATTTATTTCTGACCTTATGCTGCTCTGATTCTGGTTGAAAAGTTTGAGAGAGGGACTGCTTCTACTACGTTGATACTGCGTTAAAGGAATTGCTGATTAGGGGACTTCTATTAGGACTTGACTAAGCAACAAACGACTCTCTTTTTCTAATTCTCGAACCAAGATCTGTAAGCCCCAGTTATTTTCAGATTTAAACTGTAAATGTATTATGAATATGATGTAAAATTGAAATTGGACCACTGTATGATGACTGTTTACATTCATTCTTGTTCATCTTGGATCTTGACTCTTGAATATTACTATGACATTGATTTGGGGCCTATTCATGTTGTAAACCATAAAGAGAAATCCCTCTTATTATCATGTTGAATCTGTTATTAGTCACATGTTTATGACTATCACCTTATGACAGTCGTATCATGACTATACTATCACCTTATGACAGTCATTACTATGACTATACTATCACCTTGTGACAACTGTTATTTTGACTAGTAGCTTATCTTGCTAGATTTGGAATCTTTATGTTTGAGGCCAATATTTCATATGCCAGTAATGTTTTAATCTTTTATTTCAAGTCATATCATGCTATGCTAGTAATCACTTTTGCCACATTATACCCGTTCCTTTTTATGTTATTCCCTATTAGATTCATTTGTATCGATTCGAGCTTACGTGCGATGGGAATGCGATTTGGGTAGACTGGGTAAAACATAAATTAGCTTTAAACTTGAACATTACTATGACTTGAACCTGAATATGGACATGAACTTGACACGATTTGACATAAAACATGACTTGAAAACTCAACGTGAATCTAAACATGAAAACTGGAACGTGGGCATGACAGTTAGATAAACTTGAAAATGGCCAACCCGAGGTTGGGTTGAGTTTGTAGTGTAAATCTGCCCGGAACCGCCCGGCAAATCCAGTGGCTGCAAACAATAGGATCCAATGTGGGTAGTTGGTCATATCGCACGTAAAAACTCGAAGTTAGACTATGTTGTGGTGTAAATCTGCCCGGAACTGCCCAGCAAATCCAGTAACCACAACAGTTAGTCTAATGTGAGAGGTTGGCATGCACTAATGAATTAATGCCACATGATAGGGTTAAGTCATGAACCACTTGAATATACTTAACCAACTTGACACGATGACTTGATAGGGTTAAGTCATGAACTGGCTTGAACACACTTAACCAACTTGATACATGATCTGGATAGGGTTAAGTCACGAATTTGAATGACAACACTTAACCCATTAGAAACCCTAGTTACGCGGTCCTTTTCAGCAGTAACCCACTTAGATGTATCACGATACCCTAGGACTAGGCAGGGTGGGGCACGATTACTGGGCTGATTGTAAGCGACCAGAACGACGGCTGAGTAGGTGCGCCATTGTAGGTTTAGGCGGGCTATGGTCATGCACGTAGTCCTGAGTTGAGAAAGCAGGCATTGGGCACCCGTAGATTTACACTGTGCGTGCTTGATTCGTGTCGGTGGTTGGCACCATAGGACTTGATACACCCTATGGTGGACCTAGCACAGGTAACTACATTTCTGGATAGGGCCATATGACACAGACACATGACGAGCTAGGACTTTAGGGAGTCGATCGATTAGTAGATTGTACCGTAGGACCCTGTAATGGGTCACTTCATGACACTGGGCTAAGGGATCATTTCATGGTTAATACTTGATATGAGTTAGAATACTAGTACAGTTGGTGCAGCGAACCTTGAACATGCGATGCTAAACTTGACTTATCTTGTTATCTTGATTATCCTACCAGTTCTGTTATCATCCTTATGTTTAATTCCAGTTTTCACATATCATGTTACCTTTACTAGTTTTCATATTGAAAGTCACTAGGGCTTACCAGTCTTTATGACTGACCCTTTTTTTCCGCCCCTTTTTCTTTCGTTCCCCCCCCAGGTTCCCAGGGAGGAAACACTAGCTCTTAGCTTGGATTCAACTTGCTTTCTGACAGCTCATGTACGGTTTGGTCTTGGGCTATGCTATGACTGCTTCTGCTATTTATGGGGAATAATTTACTTTTGTTTTTAAGTTTATGCTTCTTTACTATGAACTTGATGTAATGGAATAATTTGTATCTTGGATATATGAGCTTTTGACTCCTTTCATGGAAATAATTAAAAGTTGGTTTTTAATTTCTACCACTGCTTTATTTATGTTCTGCCTTGTGATATCTCTGTGCATGTTTACCTAGATAATACTCCACCAAAACTAGTGCATTCCATTTGTGAGTGACCCTAGCGGAGGTGGGGTATTACATTTGGTATCAGAGCAGAAGGTTACCAGGCTGGGAAAAAGTTTTAAAAACCTTCCGAAACTATTTTCAAAACCATTTATAAAGAAGCATTTTTCAAGAAAAGTTTTATGTTTAAAAATATTATTCCCCAAGAAGCCATTAGAACTTCCCTTTGTTTCCTCGTTTGAATCTTTTCTTTTCGGTTTTTTCCAGCATGGCCTATCTTCACCTTCCTGAGGGAATACCCGTGCCTGGATGGTTCCGAAGGTACTTAGAAGCTAGGGCCAACGACGCGGGCACGGCAGACACCCCTCCTCCTCCTCCCCCAGTGGCTGCGGTTCCTCCTCCTCCTCCTGGTACCGCCTTTGCCAAAATATGCAAAGACTTTAAAGCAATGGGCGGCAAGAACTTCGTTGGAACTGAAACCTTCGTTGAGTCGCGAAACTGGCTAAAGGAAACAGAAGACTTGTTCATTATCTTTGATATGGAGGACCATAGGAAAGTTCAGTTGGCAGCATGGTTTTGAAAGAGGAAGCTGCATTTTGGTGGGAAGTCACCAACGCTACCATGCCAGTTGAGACTTGGGCAGACTTTAGAGAAAGGTTTGGGCTCAAATTCCTATCGTCGGCAGAGGAGAACCTGCAGATGGAGAGGTTCCTAGCACTCAAGCAAGGGGATATGTCTGTGAGGGAGTACGTGAATAAGTTTAATCAGCTTGCTCGGTTCGGTTTGGATTTGGTCAACACAGCCCAGAAAAAGGCTGTACACTTTGCCCGAGGATTGAACGAGCCACTACACAGCTTGGCCCTAACTCATATACCCATGGGGGCGTCCTTTGAAAGCTTGGTGGATATGGCTCTACTCCATGAGGAAGACAAGAATAACAAGAAGGAGGTTAAGCCTACTGAAACTCAGAATAAGAAAGCTGACTTCAAGAAGAGGAACAACAAGAATAATAAGAATAACAAGAGCAACAACAAATCACGTGAGACGAGGAAGTGCAACTTCTGTGGTATTACTGGACATCTAGCTAAAGACTGTAGAAGGAAGAAGAGGAAGTTGGGTGAATGCTTTCATTGTGGAGATACTAGACACATCAGCAAGGATTGCCCTAAGAAGCAAGGGCAGGGGCAAGGGCAGACTCAGCGAGCAAGACCTTCTGGAGGGCAGTTGCATGCTCTCAACACCACTCTAGCTCTTGACCGAGGTAGTAATATTTCCGTAGAAAGCCTTGTTTACATTTCTGACTTTCCTGTTCGAACCTTATTTGACTCTGGCGCATCGCATACTTTTATTTCTTTTGATATTGTTGAAAATATACACCTAAGTACTAGTCTGGTTGAGGATCCTGTTATAGTTTCAAATCCGATTGGGGGCTCCGCCCATTTATCTATGATGTGTGTGGATTTGAGGATCTCTATCTTAAGCGTAGAATTCACGTGTAATGCTTATGCTCTCGGGTTCATGGGATACGGTTTGATCTTAGGTATGGATTGGTTGTCCGATTATGGAGCCATTCTTGATTGTGAACGAAGGGTAGTGAGGCTCATGACTCGCCTTGGTAATACCCTTAAAATTTCTTGTAACCCTAAGGGTCCGGTCATGTTATGTTATCTTGAATTCCTTGACTCGTCCGACGATAATTTGCAATCCGTAAGAGTGGTCCGAGAATATCCAGATGTCTTTGATGAAGTGAGGGGATTACCTCCTAAACATGAGATAGAGTTCTGAATTTATCTTGTTGATAATGCCAAGCCAGTTTCATTGCCCGTTAGGCACATGGTCCCGCGAGAAAGAAGAGAGCTCAGTCAACAAATTAACGAGTTGCTTGAGAAAAATTTCATAAGACGAAGCATTTCTGAATGGGGTTCTCCGGTGGTATTCGCTACTAAGGCGGATGGATCGCTTCGTCTGTGCATAGATTATCGTGAGTTAAACAAGCTGACAAAGAAGAATAGGCACCTACTACCAAGAATCGACGATTTGTTTGACCAGCTTGTGGGAGCATCTGTTTTCTCTCAAATCGATCTAGCCACAGGATTCCATCAGCTCAGAGTGGCTGAGGATAGCATTGACAAAACTGCGTTTAGGACTCCAGATGGGTTCTTAGAATGGCTTGTCATGCCGTTTGGGCTAACAAATGCACCCGCATAATTTGTAGATTTGATGAGTAGGGTGTTTCGGGAGTTCCTTAACAAGTTTGTGGTAGTTTTCGTGGACGATATTTTGATCTTCTCAAAAGATGAAGAAGAGCATGCTAGACATCTCAAGGAAGTCATGGAAACCTTAGAGCACACCAGTTAAAGGCTAAGTTCTCCAAATCCCACTTTTGGAGGAAGGAAGTTCGGTTCCTTGGGCATGTAGTTTCTAAGCAAGGCATAGCCGTGGACCCCGCAAAGGTAGTTGCAGTACAAGACTGGAAAATTCCTAAGAATGCAATGGAGGTGAGGAGCTTTCTCGGTTTGGAGGGCTACTACAAGAAGTTCATTAAGGACTTCGCTAAGATTTCAGCCCCTTTTACTAAGTTAACAAAGAAGAACCTAGCTTTTGTATGGGACATAGAATGTGACGTTGCTTTTCAGAGACTTAAGAGAGCCCTCACCACAGCTCCAGTTTTGGCATTACCCGATGGAGGTAAGATGTTTACAGTGTACACAGATGCGTGCGGCACGGGATTAGACGCTGTTCTAATGCAAGAAGGAAGAGTAATATGCTACGGGGGCAGACAACTTAAAGTCCATGAGAAAAATTATCCCACGCATGACTTGGAGTTGGCCGCGATTGTTTTTGCACTTAAAGCTTGGCACCATTATCTTCTAGGGGAGAGGTTTGAGCTATATACCGACAACAAATCGCTTAAGTACCTCTTCTCACAGAAAGACTTGAATCTAAGACAACAGCGGTGGATGGAGTTCTTGGCATCATATGACTTCGATATAGCTTATACCCCTGGAAAGGGTAATTTGGTGGCAGATGCGCTAAGTAGAAAGAGGTTGACTTTGAGTCCCTTGTTTGTTGAAATGAAAATCCTAGAGTTTATAGCAACCTTTGATTTTACACCTGTTGTTGAGTCATTGACTGCTACGTTTGCATCTCTTGAGCTAAGACCTACACTTCTAGATCAAGTAGGGACTTCACAGAAGGAAGACCCACAGATAGTTGAAATCATGGACAAGCTAATTAGGGGTGAGACATCGAGTCACCTCAGTAGGTATGCCATAGATGACAAGGGATAGCTAAGGCGCGATGGAAGACTATGTGTCCCACAAGTGGGAGACTTAGTAAGGAAAGTTCTCGAAGAGGCGCACCACTCGAAGATGACTATACATCCCGGAGGGGATAAGATGTACAGGGATATGAAACGCATTTTCTTTTGGGCTGGAATGAAAAAGGACGTGGCAGAGTTCGTCTCGAGGTGCATGGTGTGCCAACAAGTAAAGGCCGAGTCAAAGAAGCCCGGTGGACTATTACACCCTTTGGAAGTTCCGCAATGGAAATGGGAGAGTATCTCGATGGATTTCGTGGATGGACTGCCTAGGTCTAGGAAGGGAAATACTAGCATATGGGTCATAGTTGATAGACTCACGAAAAGTGCTCACTTCATTCCTGTGAAGAGTAAGAGGACCGCATCAGGGCTAGCATCTATTTACCTTCGAGAGATAGTACGATTGCATGGAGTTCCTTCTAGTATAGTTAGTGATCGTGACCTAATTTCCACTAGCCAGTTTTGGAATAGTCTGCAAGAAGCAATGGGAACACGACTGAACTTAAGTACGGCCTATCACCCACAGAAGGATGGACAAACCGAAAGGGTAAATAGGGTACTAGAAGATCTCCTGAGGCTATGCATTCTTGACTTTGGTGGTACTTGGGAAGACCATCTTCCTCACGTGGAGTTTGCATATAATAACAGTTACCAAGCTAGCATCGGAATGGCACCATTCGAAGCCCTGTATGGAAGACCGTGCAAGTCGCCAACTTGTTGGTGGGAGACGACAGACAGGCTTATACTTGGGCCTGATATGATAAGGGACACTTCTGAGAAGATTGAGTTGATACGAAGATGGATGAAAACGACCCAAGATAGACAGAAATCTTATGCAGACTAGAGAAGGACAGACATAGAGTTCGAAGTCGGAGATATGGTCTTTATAAAGGTTTCTCCGTTACACAATGTAGTTCATTTTGGAGCAGTGGGAAAGCTAGCACCAAGATTTGTAGGACCGTTCCCCATCATTGAGAGGATTGGACGGATGACCTATAAAGTAAACTTACCCGAGAAGCTGGCTGGGGTGCACAATGTCTTTCACGTCTCGCATCTCCGGAAGTGTTTGCATGAGTCAGCCAAAGTGGTTGAGCCAAGCATCCTTAAAGACATAGAAGTGGAAAAAGAAACGACATTGAGGCGAGTTCCGATTCGTATCTTAGGAACGAAGATTAAGAAGCTAAGGAATCGAGAAGTCAAGCTAGTTAAAGTGCAGTAGAGTGAAACCCAAGAAGACGCAACTTGGGAAACCGAAGAGATGATACGCGCGCTTTACCCATTTCTTTTTTAGGGTACATTCTCGATCTCTTTATCCTTGAAAACCTTTTCGTATCATGCTTCTACTATCTATGTTTGTCTTGTTATCTTCTCGATCTTATATTGAGAACCTTAGGTAGAACCATATGGATGTAAACATGTGATTGAAACATGTTATGGTTGATGTTTGCAGATGGTTGCAAGTTGTTGCAAGTGGTTGCTAGTGGATGCATGACACACATTAGGCACTAGATCGGCTCAGTCACATTTTCATGTTGCATATGCATGAGTGCTAATACTTGTACATGGATGGAACTTGTTATGCTATCACTTAGATGTTGCATATGGATGAATGTCTGTGCACTCATGTAGAGATTATAAACTATGTTAGGAATTTGCATACATGTTGGATTCATGACACTAACATATTTTGCATTAAGGAGGTTTACTGAATCAGTAACCGCTTGATCTTTCGCATTAGATAAGTACATATACACACACTTTCTGCATATGTTCATACAGCACTAGAAGTCTTTTAAGGACAATGGTTGCCTATGGATGATGCTTTGAGTAGATGGATAATTGGATGGTAGGACACGTCCTCCCTAACTTAGAGATTTCGGGGATGAAATCCTTTAAGGGGGGAGAATGTAACAACCCATGTTTTTATAACATGTAATAACCATAAATCAAGGTAGAATTATTTTTAAAATAAGAATCAAGGGAAATGGGTTGCGCCATTGCGTTCGTCTCGAAATTCTGCTTGGAAATGAGTCCAAGTTTTCGAAAATCGGAGTCCGTATGACCAAGTTATGACCTTTCAAAGTTTTCAGAAATTTTCAAGTTCAAAACAGACTCAATTCGAATTTCAAACCTCCAAATGGACTGGGCGGGAAATTTCCCGCCCAGGACCAGGTCGACCTGGGGATCGACTATGTAGTCGACCTACCCAGGACCAGGTCGACCATATTGTCGACCTGGGGGTCAACCTGGTGCCCGAGTCCATTTTTGAAGCTGGATTCAGTTTGATGTATTTGGCCTCGTTTCTGTCCATATTCGTTGACCTGACCCTATAAATACAGCCCCTAACACCAGTCTCTCTACACCAAATTTCTTTTTGACCTTATGCTGCTCTGATTCTGGTTGGAAAGTTTGAGAGAGGGACTGCTTCTACTACGTTGAGACTGCGATAAAGGATTTGCTGATTAGGGGGCTTCTATTAGGACTTGACTAAGCAACAAACGACTCTCTTTTTCTAATTCTCGAACCACGATCTGTAAGCCCCAGTTATTTTCAGATTTAAACTGTAAATGTATTATGAATATGATGTAAAATTGAAATTGGACCTCTGTATGATGACTGTTTACATTCATTCTTTTTCATCTTGGATCTTGACTCTTGAATATTAATATGACATCGATTTGCGGCCTATTCATGTTGTAAACCAAAAAGAGAAATCCCTCTTATTATCATGTTGAATCTTTTATTAGTCACATGTTTAAGACTATCACCTTATGACAGTCGTATCATGACTATACTATCACCTTATGACAGTCATTACTATGACTATACTATCACCTTGTGACAACTGTTATTTTGACTAGTACCTTATCTTGCTAGATTTGGAATCTTTATGTTTGAGGCCAATATTTCATACGCCAGTAATGTTTTAATCTTTTATTTCAAGTCATATCATGCTATGCTAGTAATCACTTTTGCCACATTATACCCGTTCCTTTTTATGTTATTCCCTATTAAATTCATTTGTATCGATTCGAACTTACGTGCGATGGGAATACGATTTGGGTAGACTAGGTAAAACATAAATTAGCTTTAAACTTGAACATGAATGTTACTATGACTTGAACATGAATATGGACATGAACTTGATACGATTTGACATAAAACATGACTTGAAAACTCGACGTGAATCTAAACATGAAAACTGGAACGTGGGCATGATAGTTAGATAAACTTGAAAATGGCCAACTCTAGGTTGGGTTGAGTTTGCAGTGTAAATCTGCCCGGAACCGCCCGACAAATCCAGTGGCTGCAAACAATAGGATCCAATGTGGGTAGTTGGTCATATCGCACGTAAAAACCCGAGGTTAGACTATGTTGTGGTGTAAATCTGCGCGGAACCGCCCGGCAAATCCAGTAACCACAACAGTTAGTCTAATGTGAGAGGTTGGCATGCACTAATGAATTAATGCCACATGATAGGGTTAAGTCATGAACCACTTGAATATACTTAACCAACTTGACACGATGACTTGACAGGGTTAAGTCATGAACTGGCTTGAACACACTTAACCAACTTGATACATGATCTGGATAGGGTTAAGTCACGAATTTGAATGACAACAATTAACCCATTGGAAACCCTAGTTACGCGGTCCTTTTCAGCAGTAAACCACTTAGATGTATCACGATACCCTGGGACTAGGCAGGGTAGGGCATGATTACTGGGCTGATTGTAAGCGACCAGAACAACGGCTGAGTAGGTGCGTCATTGTAGGTTCAGGCGGGCTATGGTCGTGCACGTAGTCCGGAGTTGAAAAAGCAGGCATTGGGCATCTGTAGATTTACACTGTGCATGCTTGATTCGTGTCGGTGGTTGGCACCATAGGACTTGATACACCCTATGGTGGACCTAGCACAGGTAACTACATTTTTGGATAGGGTCGTATGACATAGACACATGACGAGCTAGGACTTGTAGGGAGCCGATCGATTAGTAGATCGTACCGTACGACCCCGTAATAGGTCACTTCATGACACTGGGCTAAGGGATCATTTCATGGTTAATACTTGATATGGGTTAGAATACTAGTACAGTTGGTGCAGCGAACCTTGAACATGCGATGCTAAACTTGACTTATCTTGTTATCTTGATTATCCTACCAGTTCTGTTATCACCCTTATGTTTAATTCCAGTTTTCACATATCATGTTACCTTTACTAGTTTTCATACTGAAAGTCACTAGGTCTTACCAGTCTTTATGACTGACCCTTTTTCTTTCGCCCCTTTTTCTTTCGTTTCCCCCCCCAAGGTTCCCAGGGAGGAAACACTAGCTCTTAGCTTGGATTCAACTTGCTTTCTGACAGCTCATGTACGGTTTGGTCTTGGGCTATGTTATGGCTGCTTCTGCTATTTATGGGGAACAATTTACTTTTGTTTTTAAGTTTATGCTTCTTTACTATGAACTTAATGTAATGGAATAATTTGTATCTTCGATATATGAGCTTTTGACTCCTTTCTTGGAAATAATAAAAAGTTGGTTTTTAATTTCTACCGCTGCTTTATTTATGTTCTGCCATGTGATATCTCTGTGCATGTTTACCTAGATAGTACTCCACCAAAACTAGTGCATTCCCTTTGTGAGTGACCATAGCGGAGGTGGGGTGTTACAACTTCAATCATTAACTACGGTAGCAGTAGTTAATATCTTAATTAACTAAATATATAGTAAAATTACTTTTAAAAATATTATTGAAATTAAACAAATATTCGTTTAACTAATTGGTTTAAACACAACAAATGTTGAATTTCAGTTCAACGGTCAATAACCAAATCAATCATCCAATCAGAACAGTTCATATAATGATAATACGAAAATAAATATCAATAAAAATATTTGAGGAATCCTGCTGGATTCCTCCAACCTGTACTTCCCTGCATTCACATAGATTATTTCCAATAATATTATTCAATTCAATTTAACTGATAATTCAATTCAATTATTAACAAAATAATTAAATATGTTTATTTTATAAACGTGACCAACATGGTAAGTTACCTTAATTAGGGCAAATCGTTGAAATAGCATTTGGTTTTTTACTGAAATTAAACAGCGCTTAATTTCACTGGTTCAATCAATATATTATTAACAAACAATCAAAGGGTCAATCATTAGCAACCATAGCACATAGAAATAAAAACCCGATTTATATAAAATATAAGCGGGAAGAACTAAGTGAGTTTAACTCACCTTGATCTGATTCTATTGTTTAAACAACTTGTTTTAGTTAAATTTAACTAGCATTTAATTCAACTGGAAAGTTCAATTGATTCCAAATACGTCCAAATCTTTTCCACACCGTAGTGTTCGTCAAGGCGGTTCCAACACCACCTTGTTTGTCCAATTCTGATAATATGGGCATAAGTTACAAGTATTATAACTAATATGATTTTAATTAAATAGTAACTCTTTAATTAAAATTAATTAGTAAGTTAATTACTTTAGTTAGAAAAAATTAATCCGATCGATAATCTTCTGTTATCCTTCATTCATGTTTCAGTTCAAACATGGCCTGCAAAAAGTAATTTATATATTATAAATCTTAATCATTCGTTCCTAATCGCATGTCAGTTGTTAAATAATTACTTTTTATACTATATCAATTGGACTAAATAATTACACTGTCACAGGATAAGGGTCGAGCTATTTTTAATCTCTCCCAGCTAATTGTAAATCGGTTATGCACTTTGTATCCAAAACTTGTTCAATTCATAATATTAACGTTACTTGTAAATTTAAATAAATAATTGACTTAATGATTGGTTGAGTAAAACCAATTACGTTTTAACTTTAGATGGTTACGGTCCAAACCGTATTCTCCCTTATCTCGTTCAAAATGATCCCGTCCTCTACACCATCATTCCCACCGCCTTTAAAACATTCACCGACTTCAGTAAGCCACCTTAGCAGCCATCAATGATCCGAGCACCATCAGGAGGCAGAAATTGACGCGCCTTACTCCCCTCCCCTATCGCCTAGACCGGAGTGTGACTCAACCTCCTCCTTGCTCTCGAGACTGAGCTTAAATTCGGTGGGTTTCTGCTCCAGATCCTAACGAATGACACAACTAACATCCATCTCCACCGGTCAGTTTGGAGATCTCTTCGAGCAAAACAATATAGTAGTTGGCAAATTTTCAAATGGTTGAATAGATTTCGTGAATATAAGGAGTAAGGATTGGTGTCTCTCAGCCGTTAAAAGGATTTGTGGCGGCCTGGAAATACGATAACCGCAGATAGAAGAATGTAAGGGTTTTGACCCGTTTTCTTTGCTGTGAGGGATGCTTTTATAGTCTAGGGCATGTTATTATATTGTAAAGTTTACTTAATAGTGAATTAATGTTTAAAACCGCTACAATAATCTTTAAATCGAGATGCAATACCTAATCCTAGCATAAAAAATATTCCAGACTCAATGGGACAGGTTTCATCGAATTTCGAGGTCGTTTGTGAAAAGTCCTTTATAATTATCGATGAAAAATCAAGCGTTTAAAATTCCTATAATATAGGAAAAATCTAATAAATTTGAAACCTTGACATTCTACTAGACCGTTTCCTAAAGGATCCAATGAAATTTGTTTCGTTAAATTTGGAGTTTGTTTGGCCAGTCGTTTATTCGTTTAAAGTTACCCCTGTCTAAATTGACCAATATAATATAACTGATCAAGGCGTTTATCGTTGCCATGATCAAACGGTAAGTCCAATTGACATGAAAATTGAAATTTTATAATAATTAATTAATACGAATCCAACGGCACCAGTTTCGTCGCATTCTGAGACTGTTTCTCGGTATGCTATTTTTATACACACCACAATGCTATTTTGGACACTAAATGACCCAGTCTCCAAAAATAAAAAACTATATATCTATCTTGACTCTACACGTCGATAAGAATTCAATGGAACTGGTTTCATGGCTTAATTCGATCGGCTGCTCAAGTAACACTCAAATATCTCTTTATTAATTTAATTTAATTTAATTGTACGCTATATAAAATGACTGGGCGTTTACGACTGCCGTGATCACATACAACATCGGTTTTCCACAAAATTTGATTTTCTTATAATAATTTAACGTTACGGTTCCAATGAAACTAATTTTGCTGAAAACGGAGACTTTTTGCAAAATGACTATTTTTATAGCTATAAAATATTGATAAAATATTAATTAAATTCCCAAATAATTTAATTAAATAATAACAAATTATTTTAATCATAAATACCTAACTGGAAATATCATATAGCCTCAAAGATAAATTATATGACTTGATATCGTAAATTCTGAGTTAAACGATATCCAAATTATATCAAAAACCCCTATAAATATATTAAATAAACATTATAATTTAATAACTATTTCCGTATCGACTATATTAAAATTTGATTTGGACATAAGTAACAATCTATAACACAAAATTTGGATTTTTCTCTTCCATATGAAAATTATAATCAATAAGATTCCAATGTTTCTTGTTTCACAGAAATCCAACTTATATTGGATCCTGTATATCCAGTTAAAGTTCAAAACTCAATATTACGAACTACCGCGCCATTTCGAGCTCAATTTATAATATACATATATATATATATATAAATTTAACGTTTAAACTTCGTTTTATAAACGATTCCAATAGTAAAATCAATTAATATTCCAAGTATAATATTTAAAATAATAAATTAAATTAAATATTCGACTACCAAAAATATGGGACATTACAAATCTACCTAGCTCTAGAGAAAAACTTGCACTTGCCTTCCCCACACCTGACAGTGATAGCTTTTACGATCCTTACATCCAAAGGAATAACAAATCAGCCATGGTAATTAAAGAATCCATTCATAAATGGAAAAGCAACTCAATCATGATCACGACATGCATTCAAAATTCCATGACTGACTCTGGCTATCACCGCCAACCTTGCTTTGGGACCCTCATTATCATATGACTGGAAAGCAATTTGCGATCAATTGTCAAGGACCATGCACAGTCCCTGGTTCTAGCAAAACCCCACATGCTATACACAACACGTGTCTAGGCCATACACGATGCCCAGGGCACTCGACCTATAATTGGTCTTCAACCGTACCTCTGCTTTGAGTCCGCTAGAACCTACGACAACGGCAATTCCTCGGCCTTCGCATCTCTAGTCATTATCAATTACGACTATTAATTAACTCAAAAAACTTTAGAGCAATCGCTTCATACGAACTCAATACATCCTTGGGTCGTTTCTACATTCGTCACATCTGACGAACAATTCACCTCACTTCGTCATTCCTCCATGGAATTCACTTCGAAGTTATCACACTTTCGAAACAAAGAAAAACATCAATCATAAGGTCTGAAACAAGCCATATAATCACATCAACTTGCTAAAGAAATCAAGCTACAATGCCTATGCCATTCACCTCGGCATTTTAAAGCATCTGCTAACAACTCCTTTAATCTGCTGGTCGACCGACCCAATTGAATAGTCCGACCGACCCAGCCTTGCTCTTGGCTTGTACGACCCAAGACACTGCTCGACCGAGACCGACCCACTTTCAATTGTGGAGACCGACCGACCCATCATTCCACAACTCCAGGCTTCACGACCGACCCAAACTCCATGAGTACGACCGATCCACTCCAAACCAGAACCTTCGGATCTGTTCGACCGACCCAAACCAAGACCGACCCGACCCATCATGATCGACCCGACCCAGGTGAGACCGACCGACTAGGACATAGTTCTGACTTGTTCTCCAAGACATGGTTTAGGCTCGATCGACCCACCGTGCTCGACCCACTATGTTCGAACCAAAACCTGCATCCTCCGATGCAACTCTAATTTCGACCAAAACTTAGCAAAAATGGTTCGTTCGATGAAACTAACTCATCCAATTCATCTAATATGACCACAATCATGATATGAAATCAATAATATCACCAATATGACAATTCATCAAAATCACCATAAATGTACATATGAACAAAACCATGAATTCTAACTTACACATCCACATGCAATATCACAGAAATTACATATATAAACTTGCTAAATCATATTATAGGGTGATTTATATGGAAATGGACTTACCAATGCATAGATCTATGGGAAAAACACTTAAATTTGATGAAAAACATGATCAACTACTCATACACCTCATTGTATCCATGTGACAGATGTAAACCACTCACTTATTCTCCTAAACAAGCAAAAAATCAATGAAATAGGAATCCGAACAGCAAGCACCTCACACCAAATACCTTGATCCAATGAATCCTTGCTTAAATTGACGTAGATCTAGCCTCTGATGGTGTAGATCTTCAATTTCCCTCCTTGGATTTGGATTTTTAATGGTGGAATGGTGTTAGAGGAAGGAAGAGCTCAAGGCATCAAATTAGAGAATGGAAAACTAAAACCATTTCCCATATCCCTTACCCCTATTTATAGTTTCCACCAGCCCACTAATGGGCCTCCCCCAAATCAGCTCGTTAGGCTCCCAAAATATGAACAACCAACTGGAAAACATTAAAACAGCGATTCCTCCCAAACCGTTTAGCCATATCCTTAATGTAACCACTCTACGAAAAGGCAATCATCGATTCCTTTCCAATGGCATAGGTCTCACCCTCTGATTCGACCCAAGTCAAAATTTATGCCCTATGCAAGACAGACAGAGGCAAAATGGTCACAAACAAAATCGGTAAAAATTATGGGCATTTCTCACATCCCCAGAAGCAACATATTAAAAGATGAGAATGATCCAGCCCTCAGGGAATAAAATAAAAATATTTTATGATCTTCCAATACGTAAAATGCTAGTTGTTACATATACGACATGTTCCGCTTATGTTATCCTACCCTGATGATCGTCCATAACTGCCTAACACGTCTTTCAATGCATTATTTCCTTTGTTAAGTGCAGGAGTTATGGGCGGTCGTTACATTTGGTATTAGAGCGCTGTTTTTCGATTTTAGACAAAGTTCGAGGACATAATTACATATGAGAGACGTATTTGTAGATTTCTAATGGATATATAAGTATTATATAATAGCGCTTGAACTCCATTTGTAGTTTTTGTCATACATGGAATAATCATTCCATACTACAGATTTAAAATGAGTCATCGACCATTGAGACACACTGTTAGGGAGAAGACAGTTCCCATAGGAGGTGATGGTGGTATACAAGAATACCCAGCTATGTTCGAGGCCATGATAGCAGCGATCATGAAAAGGGTACCCGTTTAGGAGACAGCCGCAGTAGATGTAGGATTTCAAGTGCAAGTGCCTAGGGCTGTGGAATTCGCAAAGTTATGTGAAGACTTCACTACTCTAGGAGGGAAGAAGTTTAAGGGGACATAACCGATTAAAGAAATTCAGTGGTGGCTTGATACTTGCATTCCGATCTTTGGAGACTTGTAAATTAACGATGCAATGAAGAGGAAGCTTGCATCGAGATAGATAGAGGGCAGAGTTATGGATTGGTGGAACTCTGTCACTCTAGAGACTCCAAAAGATGAGATTTCATGGGAGCAATTCCAAGTCAAGTTTGAGACGAAGTTTATTCCTACCGTCCATAAGTCTATTCTATTTTAGAGGTTTGTTGAGCTTAATTAGAATGGTCGATCCGTGCTGGAGTACGTTTCTGACATCGAAGCTTTGTCGAAGTATGCTCGTTCATATGTTGAGACTCATTATAAAAGAATGAGAAATTTTTCATGGGCTTGGACAAGCACCTTGGGAATCAGTCGGTTGATCACTTGGACGACTCTTATGAGAAGATCGTGGAAAATGCTCTAAGGTATGAGAGTTTTTTTCCTAAGGAAGAGACTATTATTGCAGCAAAAGAGGAACCGAAACCACGACAGGGTGGTAATAACAAAAGGAGGAAGCAACAACAGTAGAAAGGCAAAGATAACCAAAAGAAGCAGAAAAGTGGGGTGGCCTGTTTCAACTGTTAGCAGAAAGGTCATTTTTCCAAGGATTGTAAGAATCCAAAGGCTGAGAGGAAGTGCTACAACTGTGGCAAGCTTGGGCATGACAAGAAGGATTGTCCAGAACCGCTGAAGGGAAAGCAGATTGTAAAGGCGTATGCTTTGGAAGATGTGCCATCATCTTCAAGGGATTCTACAATAGAGGAGAAGGGAAAGAATGTCGTCGTTTAAGGTATTATTTCTGTTAAAGATGTTTCAGTTACTGTGTTGTTTGATACTGGAGCATCGCATTCTTTTATTTGTAATCAACTTGTGTGATGCTTGGGTTTGGAACCCGAGATTTGTGATAGGCCTTTGTGGTTACTAATCCAGTTGGGGGTTTGTCCAGTTTGTGTATGATTTGTCGTGGTCTCGTGTTATCAAGTCATGGTTGCTCCTTTGTGTGTGATTGCTTTGTTTTGAACTTTGCTAGGTTTGTGATTATTTTGGGTATGGACTAGCTCAAGAGGTATGCGGCAAAAGTGGATTGCGAGAAGATGGAGGTGACAGTTAGAAATGTGGAAGGGCGAATAGTTGTGATTCGATGTAATCCCGAAGATGGTGTCATGAGCTATTTATATTCATTTGTGATTCCATGGGAAGACTTGTTATCGGTGCCGATCGCAAGAGAGTTTAATGATGTCTTTCATGAGGCCAAAGGGTTACCGCCGCATCGCTAGATTGAGTTCAAAATCGATTTGGTCGAAGGTGAGAGACCCATCGTCGTGCCTCTTAGGTGGATGGCGCCTAAGGAATAGCGGGAGTTAGTGGTGCGAGTACGTGACCTTTCGGGAAAAGGGTTTATTCGGAGAAGTGTATCCGGATGGGGTGCATCAGTTGTAATTGCAACCAAGGCTGATGGATCTTTGAGATTGTGTGTGGATTATCATGAGCTAAACAAGGTGAATAAGAAGGACAAGTATATGTTGCCAAGGATAGATGACTTATTCGATCAGCTTCATGAAGCTGAGGTGTTTTCTTAGATAGATTTGGCAGCAGAATTCCACCAGTTGAGGATGGCAAAGGATAGTGTGTCGAAGAATGCTTTTAGGACACCAACTGGTTTCACCGATTGGTTGGTGATGCCATTTGGGTTATTTCGTGGATCTTATTAATCGTGTTTTCAGAGATCAGTTAAACAAGTTTGTGCCTATGTTCGTGGACGATATTTTGGTTTTCTCTCGGAATGGGGAAAAGCACAAGATGCACTTGCAAGTTGTTTAAGAAATCTTGCGACAGTTGAGAACTAAGTTTTTGAAATGTCACTTTTGGAAGAGCAAAGTGAGGTTCTTAGGCCATGTAGTTTCTGGAAATGGAATAGTGGTTGACCTCGCTAAACTGGTAGTAATCAAGGACTGGGATAGACCTAAGAATGCGACGGATGTACGGAGTTTCCTTAGGTTGGCAGGATATTATCGTTGTTTTATAAAGGATTTCTCTAAGGTAGTTGCACCATTAACGAAGAAGAATCAAGTGTTCACATGGGATGCGAAGTGTGAGCAAGCTTTTGGAATCCTGAAAGAGAGACTGACGAGTGCTCCTATTTTGACCATTCTGAGTGGGAATAAAGAGATGGTGGTATACACCGATGCATGCAATACTAGACTTGGAGCATTACTGACGTAGAAGGATAGGATTGTGGCTTACCCTAGTCGACAACGAAGTTGCACGAAAGGAATTATCCAACTCATGATTTAGAGTTGGCAGCAATTGTGTTTGCTCTAAAGATATGTAGACATTACCTGCTGGGAGTTCGATTTGACTTGTTTACTAATCACAAGTTTTTTAATATCTTTTCTCCCAAAAGGATTTGAATCTTCGACAACAACGGTGGTTAGAGTTCTCGGCATTGTATGATTTTGGCATAGCCTATACTCTTGAAAGGTAACCCAGTGGCGGATGCATTGAGTCAAAAACACGCAAATTGGGAGCGATGTTTTCGGAATGGAAACACCTCGAGTATTTGGCAGGATTTAATTTCAGACCATGGTGTGTGTTAGAACCTAAAATGTTGGCAAGCATATCGATAAGAACTACTCTCGTCGAAAGGATTGGCGAGAGCAAAAAGCGTGACGCAAAGCTTGTCGAGACTATCCAAAAGCTGGAACCAGAGAGTAAAGAGTTCAAGGTCGATCGAGAAGGTTGGCTTCGGAAACAAGGACGACTGGTTGTTCCTGATATCGAAGAATTAATAGATGAGGTTCTAAGGGGATGTCATCACTCAAAGTTGATGATTCATCTGGCTTGTAACAAGATGTATCAGGGCATGAGGCGAGCCGACTACTGGGAGGGATAAAAACGGTGTTGGAAAATTCATTTCCAAGCATATGAACTGTTAGTTAGCAAAAGCTGAACAGAAGAAGCTGAGTGGATTGCTTCAGCCATTAGAAGTTCCTATGTGGAAGTGGGAACAAATATTGATGGACTTTATCGATGGGCTACCTGGAACCAAGGCAGGAAACGAAGGGATTTGGGTCATCATGGGTCGCTTAACCAAAAGTGCAAGATTTACGTCTGTCAAATCGAGTAGGATAACATCGAATTTGGCTGAGCTATATATGAAATGGATAGTTTGATTCCATGGTATCCCGCAGAGCATAGTGAGTGATCGAGATCCATTATTCACGAGTGGATTTTGGAAGAGTTTACAAGAGACTTTTGGAATCGACTTGTGTTTGAGTACGGCTTATCATCACCAAACCGATGGCCAAACCGAGAGGGTTAACCGAGTTTTGGAAGATCTCCTAAGGGCTTGTGTATTGGACTTCAAAGGATCATGGGAAGACCATCTACATTTAGTTGAGTTTGCGTATAATATCAGTTACCGGTTGAGCATTGGGATGGCACCATACGAGGTGTTGTATGGAAGACCGTGTAATTCTCTGGCTTGTTGGTTAGAGACTGGAGATAAGTTGATACTTGGGCCAGATATTATCAGAGAGACATCATATTGTATCGACAACGAATGAGGGTAGCCCAAGACCGTCAGAAGAGTTATGCTGATAAGCGTCAAAAATATTTGAAATTTGATGTTGGCGATATGGTTTCATGAAGATTTCTCCATTAAAGCATGTTGCTCGATCCGAAAGTAAAGGAAAGTTAGCTCCTATGTTTGTTGGACCATTTCCAATAGTCGAGCGGATTGGAAAGCTCGCATATAGACTGGATTTGCCCAAGAAGATGTCGAGTGTGCACAATGTTTTCCATGTCTCGTTTCTACCGAAATGTGCACATAATTCGAATGTTGTGGTATCTCCGGAACAATAAGAAGACCTAGAAGTCGAGAACATAGATATGAAACCTCATAAGCCGCTTCACGTTGTGGGGAACGACACGAAACAACTTAGAAGGAAGACAGTTAGCCTAGTCAAGGTGCAATGGAGTGAGGAAGATGATGATTGTACGTGGGAGAAGGAAGAAAGTATGAAGATGACCCATCCAGAACTCTTCGTCAGTATGACCCGTTAATATCATGTCACCGTACATCATTGTAGCTTGTACTATTTGTTAGAATTCTGAATACTAGGCTAAGGTTATGCATGCATGTCTTGATGGATGGTAAATTGGCTCTTGTGGATGATAGGCATGCAGAGTTATTTTTTGTTGCTTGAGTCTGTTTGGAATTTCGGGGGCGAAATTCCTGAAGGGGGAGGAATGTAACAACTCACATTTTTACATATCGGAGGATCGTAAAATATTTTTACTTAATTCCCTAAGGGTTGGATCATTCTCATAATTTGATATGTTGGTTATGGGGATATGAGACATGTCCATAATTTTTACTAATTTTATTTGTGACCATTTTTCACCTGTCAATTTTGTGCAGGGAATAACTTTTGACTGGGATCGAATCAGGCTTTGGGATTGATTTCATTGGAAAGGAAATGGTATTGCCAATTCCGTAGATTGGTCACATTAAAGATTTGGTTCAGTGGTTTAGCGTTGTTTTAGTGATGCAAAATATCTGTACACGTTTGGCTAGCCATTAACGGGATGAATTAGTGTGGCCTATTAATGGGCTAGTTAGAGGCTGTAAATAGGGGTAGAGGCATGGAGAATATTTTACTTTCTTTATTCTCTCATTTGATTGAGCTCGTGATTCTCCTTGCTCAATTAAATACATCTTTCCTTCATTAAAATTCTATATTGATGCGAGAAGATTGAAGATCTACATGAAGAAAAACTAGATCAACATCGATCAAAGGAAGATCACCTCAAATTTAGAGGTTTGGAGATCATTCTTCGTTGTCCGAATTGGGAATTTCATGTTTTTTTGAAGATTTGGTGAGTGATAAGCAACTTACACACAAATTCAATCAAGCATATGGGTTGTTTGATCTTATTTTCATCATTTACAAGTCGGTTTCACCTAGATCTACATCATGGTAAGTACATTTCGTTCGAATCACCATAGGATCTAATTTATCTACTTAAAACGATAATTCTTATGGATATGCAAGTTTAAATCCATTATTTTGTTTATTCTTCGTTTTACCATGATTTGGTGAGTTTTATATGCTTGTATGATGGAAAATTTTTGTGCATGTGTTGTTTGATGATTGCATGAAGCATTGATGATTGGGTTGGTTGATTTGGATGAGATGCATGCATTGAAATTATCGTTTGTTGATGAACTGAAGTCGGGTCGTTTTGCATGGGTCATTGATGATGTGGCAGGCTCAGGTCATGTGGCCTGTTGCTCAAGAAAAGGATGTGTCGTTGGCTTCAGGTCACTCAATGTCAGGTTGCTCAGGTTCGAATGCAATCGGGTCGTGTCTTGGGAAGCACGAAAGGAGGCGGGTAGGTCTGAAATGGAAGGCTTTGGGTCTTTGGTGGCACCAGGTTATGGGTCGTTGGTATATTGTAGTAAGGCATGCCGTTCTGCTTTGGGAGAGGTAGGTCGTTATATTTTGGAGCTTGGTCAGGTCGTTGGAGCTTCACTTGGTCGGGTCATTGGAACTTCAATGGGTCGGGTCGGTTGCTGATGGGTTGAGGACACTTATTGAAGTAATCGCAGCGTTTGGGGAACGCTGTGAAAAGAGACTAAAACCTTGTAGTATGTTTTTCTTGGTAGAAAGGATGAAATACTATGAAATGTAAAATCGACCAAACGAAGTACGTTTTTGGGTCAATGATGGTTCTGGCTTCGATGTGAGTTCAAGAAGAAATGTTCGAAGTGTTGAGACGTGTTCGTTGATCAATGAAATGCAACGAATATGGATATGACTCAAAGATATTGAGTTTGTGGATAATGGTTGCTCGAGAAGGCGCTTGAGCTATGGATAATCATTGGTGATGACGACTAGTGTTATGGAGGCCGAGGAATTATCGTTGTCGTAGTACCTAGCAGACTCAAAGCAAGGGTACAATAGGGATGCCTAAAGGACTAGATGATTGGTCGAGTACCCTCGGTAACGATGAAAGGCTTACATACGAGTCACGATGGCGTACAGAGTTTTTACTAGAACCGGGGTTACCATTATCCCTTGACTAATGGCCAGATGGGTCGGTAAAATGATTAACGATGGTTTCAAAGCAAGATTGGCGGTGATAGCCAGAGTCACGGATGATGATTAATTTGCTTGTATCGCCCTGTGTAGATTATTCGATGTCGAAGGAGATGCCTCTTTGGTGCTTGTCCGATGTTGTTTTAGGCCTTCAGGGCTTGTGCTTTGGAGATGTCGATATCGATTTGGATGGCCTATGCTTGATAACTGATTGCCTTGAATGTACTATTTGTTTCTACTTGATTGTAAAGGCTATGACTGTCGGATGTGGGGAAGATAGGTCGGGTTCTTCTCTGATGCGTGTTGGTAGATCAGATGATTGAGCTACCTATATCTCATATACTTTATCGATGATGTTATAGCTGTTTTATCGCTCACTAAGACTATTGTCTGACTCAAGGTTTTATAACTCCCTCTTACTACCTTGGGTTGTTTATCCGGTTGTGGATGAGAAGACTGAGTAGCAGGTGACATGTAATAGATCTTGATGGGGATGATGTTGTTGAGCGAAGATGAGCAGGACACTGACGTATTATTTTTCTATTATCTGCTATTGCTGCTTTCTGCTGTTTGAAGTATTCTCTAAGTGACTTGTAGTGAGGCACATTGTACAGAGTTTGATGTTGTATCTAGTTTGATGTTTGGATAATTCATGATGATATAAAAGTTAAAATTATGCTTCACTACTATTGACCGTTGTATATGTTCTATTATACTTTATCCTTCACTGTGAGTTATACGACAGATTCCGCTTGTGTTATCCTACCTTGATGATCGTCCAAAGTTGCCTAACACCTTTTTCAGCGCATTATTTCCCTTGTTAACTGCAGGAGTTATGGGTGGTTGTCACATGTATAGGATTGTGTATACAAAAACATGAAGCATCAAGTGTGAACAATCAATATTGTGGTACAACATGTGTACATGCTTGAAGCCGCAAATAGACAATCCCAGATGTTTTAAATTACATCAAATTATGTTGGCATTTAGGTATTTCATTCTAATTCATTTTAATGCAACATACTATGTCTATGTTTGTTTAAAATATAAGAACATTCTTTATATGTTGAAAATTACATCAAATTATGTTTCCATGACATCATCCGGTCAAAATTTTGAAAAGTAAATTTGCTTTCCAGTGTAATTGTAGTCTAACTAGACGATGTAGTTGATATTCTACAAAGAGAAAAATGATACATTTATTCCCATTTGTGTTAATCTTTCTTGTATATGGGAACATTGTTCCTTAGAGAAAGGGCAACCCTATAGTTGGTTCTCGGCTAGGTAAACCTAATATGTATAATCATCAACCTTTTGAATTTGTTTCCTTTCGTTTTCTTATCTCTTACTTATTTTTTTATTGTTATTCTATCATAACAGGTGATTAAAGAGCAAGACAAAGGGATGTTGATAATGAAAGTTAGAGGGAAGCAGTATATGTTTCAGGACCTGTAAATTATATTTCATTTGGACCAAATTTTACACACCATAATAAATTTAAACTCAAGTGAAATGACTATATTCATGATTCAAACTACAATGCTTGAAATGCCTATGTTAGAATTTGGATTTCACATAACTCTTTTTTATTATGAATTTTCACCCTAATTATTTTCTTCTATATAGGCACCCAAGACATTGTTTCGCTATATGCAAGATTGCTAGCAATAATTACTAATAACAGGTATGTTTTTATGATTTGAAATGTGTGTTCAGTATGAAGTATATTTTTTTCTATATGACAAGAATCTGATATTGTTTTGATTGCGTAAGCGTAAATATGTACTATGTTAAGATATGTGAAAAAGCACTAAACTTTCAAATGAAATGCCCAAAATTTAAGAAATCCGATAAGTTTGAAATATTAATAAACGACAAGATAATATAGTAGATATGTTGTGTTTTAGGACAGTAAGGGGTTTGGTTGTTTGTGCTCATTCGAAAGGGTTGATAAGAAATTAGAAATTGAAATGATGGTTGGTGAAGGAGTGATAACAGGCAGTGTATGTTGTAGAGAAGTGCAAAGGTAAAATGCTCAAAACAAAGGGGTGTTGGTTTTCTTACGTGCTTCATTTATATTGTCATTTAAGCAGCATGCTACTTGTCCATGCTTGTGTTTTCAGGTTCTTTTTGAATGCATGAGTCTTATTTTGAATCCATGAGTCTAATTTCAACTAGGGTCAATTCAAAGTAGATTATTGTTCAATCCCAATTCAACATACACTCATTTTTTTTATTTGATTACTAAACGTTAGAATTCATCCTTATAGGTAGGTGGAGGATGTTGATGCCAGAAACGTACAAGATGATGTGTTCTTCAAAATTTTAAATTCATTTTGGAATCATCTAGTAAGCACATTTGTTTTTAGGTACTATGACTATTGTCTGATGTTTGTATGAGTTTAGTTTATAAGTGTTATCTTTTATCAATGAATGGTAAACATTCATTTTTGGAATTGTTAGAATTGGGCTTCAAATGTGTACCGTTGCGTTCGTTGCATTTTTCCGATAAATTTACATATATGTTATGTTCCCATAGTTCATATGGAAAATTTATGAACGTACGAAGTTTATCATCGGAAAATATTTGTATGTAAATATGCATATAATTTATTTATTTAAATTATGTATATACATAAATTCCTATAAAAATGGTCGTTTGAAATTGAAATAAATGGATAGTTAAAAAGAGGAAAGTAATCTACATTAAAATTGAAATATTCCTATTAACTTATAACGCATGTCATAATATAATTAACATCAAAATAAATTGCAGAAGAAACGCCCAAAACAAACACATGTTACAAATGGTACGGAATATGCAATAAAAGGAAGTTTGAAATAACGTTAATAAGTAGCGTTTCAATTTAAAATAGATATACCCATGTTAATATATTAACGGTGCACAACTGAAATGGAATTAGTGCGCATTAAAAATGGCATGTAACATAATGGAAATAAACATTAAAGATAATGTTCACTAAAACAAAAAGGGATTAAACGCGCAGAAAGTTAAAATGGAAAGAATTATATGCGCATATTAGTTTCGCTTTTGAAATTTAAAATGGATAAGGAAAAAGAATGGGGAAAGAATTAAATCAGAATGTTAAAATTATAGTTTTAAGGAAGAGAATAAGCAAGAAATAACTACGTATTAAAATGCAAATTTGGCCTTTTAAAGAAAACAGTTCTGATTTGCTTTCCATGAATCTTACGGACTAGGCTCTTTTGAGCAACTATAAATAAACGTCCAGAGCCAGTAGTCAAACTCATCATTTTTTGAGCACACACGGAAGTCCTAGTGTTTCATTTCTTCTTCAAACCTTTTCTGAATTAAATTAAAATAGTTTAGGCCTTTAGAAATAGGAATTGGAGATTGAAATTCATAGCTTAAGATTGTAGGCGCTTAGAATTCCTTTCCGTACGAGGTAAGTTCTATGGATCTGACTTTCCAACAAAGTCAGCACCTCGAGATTGGAATGAGCACATTGATTATGTTTTTCATGACATGGGATTCCAAAGGTGCCCATCTGAACATGGTGTGTATGTAAAGGTTAGTAATTCCAGTCGATTGTTATTATTGTGTCTTTATGTTGATGATCTGATTTTTACGGGTAACAATGTCAAGGCGATTGAGGATTTTAAAGCATCGTTGTTGGGTTCTGACTTGTAAATCTGTGGTTATTACTGTGTTAAATCAAATTAGCGAGAAACCAAGGTTAATAATTCTGAATTAGATTCTAGAATTGGAGAGCTAACAAGTGAGTGGATTTAAATTATTCCTTTTGGTAATGATATATTTATCGTTTAATTCCCCGTAATTCATTGCGTAATGAATAATTGAAATTGTGGTAATTGTGATGTAATCCATTTTCTAAAAACATTAAGAATATTGTTGTTGTGTAAATTCATTCCTATATCTTCTGTTTGTGCATAAGAAATTACTATAGTAATACGATTGTTATTTTGACGATAATTATGTGTATATTTTTAAGATTGTAAAGTTGACGGTAAATTGTTTATGTTCCCAAAATATATTACTAAGAATATGATTAAAATGTTGGGTTGAGAAAGATTACAGTAAATTGTGAAATGATGGAATAAGAATTAGTAAGCCTAATTTTTGTACAAAATACACCGTTACTAAATGGGAATTAGTTAAGAAAACAGAAAATAATATATAACTCAGAAAAGAGAATTATTAGTGCACTGAGTTAGTTAGGGATGGAAAAAGGGATACATTTTCATAATTACCATTACGGTAAATTACAAGAACATAATTGCAAGAAAAAGAGAGAGAGAGAGAAAAAAGATTAGTGCGAAATAGTTTTTTCTTTTTGCCATATTGCACACTAATCAAATATTTATATACATTATGCAATAAAGAGAATAACTTGCAACAATGGATCTTAATTGATGTATAGTATGGAAATATATTTTTATACATTTCCAGCAACCAATTTAATGAAATGTTTAAGATATTTCTTGTAATAATAAAAGTATACAAGACGATAAATAAAGAAAGGTTACATCATCCAAGGTTCCCTCAAATAACAAGGAACCAAGGGAAAATGCGATGAATGGGGAATATATCCAATTATAATTAAATATATGAATGAGAATGAAATATAATAGGTAGGCTTGTCCTAGGGACAAGTGGAATTGTTACGTAGATTTAAAGATGAAAAAATAACTTACAAGTAAACCTTAGTTAAGGGAACTAAGTTATTAAACAAACTCACAACAACAGTTGTGGTAATGATATAACATGAAGTTATAATTGAATGATAAAGAATAAACAAGGCTTATTATTAGTAAACTTATAATTGGGAGGAATAAGTTTAATGAATGTAATAATATAAGTGGAAGTCTGTTCCGGCAACATGGGGTTGATTAGGAAAAATTATTTACTCATAGATATAGTCTGTTCCGGCAGCATAGGGATGATTAGGGAAAGTAAGCGGTCAAATAGAAGCTAATAAACCAGTAATTTGAATAGAAAATGAATGTGTAAATAATCAAGTTAATTAGCAATGTGAAAAGCTAAAGCAAGCGCTCGATTAAATTATTGAACATAGGATCTAATAACATGATAGCATGACCAGTCCGTAAGTATGGAGATGAAGAACCAACAGGGTAGATCATCGCTATGTTTGGAGACATGAGAGGATCACGTCCAACTGATTATTCTACGGGACTAGGGGGAGCGGGATGGGTAGGGTACTCTGAGATGGCCCTTCGAGGAACAACCGGATGAAGCCGTCGCTCAGAGGTAGGTCTGTTGCACCATCTAGAGTGTAACACCCCACTCCCGCTATGATCACTCACAAAGGGAATGCCATAACATCGGTGGAGTATTTTAGTGAATATAGAACAGAAAAATTACAACAAGACAGATATAAATGGTACTTGGAATTTTAAAAACATCATCTCATAACAGCGGAAGTAAAACATGTCTGGTTACATCATAAACCCATAATAAAAGTCAAGTACAATATCCATCGAAATAAAGAAATACATAATCCCACTCTCATACAATAGCCAAAACAAAAGAAAAGATAACTGGATAACTGGAGCTTTACATCTATCCAAGCTCCTAACGACTGGAACCGCAATCCGATCAAGCTCCACTACTGCTTGGATCCACCACAGGACCTGAGGGTTGGGAAAAAGATAAAAACAACGGGGTCAGACATAAGTCTGAGCGAGTCCTATAACTTTAACAATACAATCGTTAAAGTAACCAGAGAAGATATGAACTGATATACGGTAACATATAGGGATAAATGGGTACCCTAAGCAGTCAACTGAACTATGATAAAGGATAAAGACGCATCTACCCTCCCTAAGGTAAATTACTAAACTGCACCACACCAGTCGTTTCTAACCTAAAGGTTGATCCCACCCAAGGACTTATAAAATTAACTAAATAGTACTTGCGTACCCCTAGGTGCCCAAGTAGGCGCCACGGGGCCCTACAATCCACTAGGTGTACACACTACTTCCCCATTCGATCGGCTCCCTAACGTAGATACCCGTGCTGGCCCCACCGTGGGATGTATCATTCCCCAATGTGGCAACCTGATGGAACTAAAGGTGCACGGCTTATATCTACTCGATGCAACAACGGCTTACCTACCAACCCGGGCCCACTCACGCATATGAAGCCCGTTGGACTTGCGTTGCCACCGCTAACCCGTTTTGGCCTCTTATAATCAAGCCCAATATGCGTGTCCCGTCACTCGACATGGGTCGAGCCCACAAAGATACGTTTGGGATATTGGTTGAAATGGGCCCCCACAAGCTACCCACTTAAGCTTGTCAAATATCTAGTGTATCCCACTTAACCCTTTAATCATGTTTAATTACATGTTTCTCTTGGTTAAGTATACTAATCGTATTTTCTATTGCCACCCAAGGCAACCCACTTAAGATTCCACATGCCACCCAAGGCACCCACTTAACCCCTCATGTCCCACTACATGCTATAATGGTTAAGTGTTTCTTAATTAATTAAGACCGTGATCTCCCGTAAAGATCTCCCACATTAGACTGACTGTTATGACCGCCTGGTTAAGCCGGTAGAATCCGGGCAGTCTTACGCCATAACAGAGTCTAACCTCGTATCTTTACCTTAATCACGTTTTTAATTTGTGCCTAAGACCTCTCACATTGGGCTGACATTTGTAGCAACTGGTCAAGCCGGTCGGGTCCGGGCAGTTTTACACTACAAATGAGTCCAACCTCGTGTCTCAGTCAATTAATTACACCTAATTAATCACCCTCATAATTTTATATTAATTATCCCTAATTAATCAAGTTTTTCTTAACATGGGTAGACCTAACTCAATAGGTAAATTCCCATGGGGTAGACCTAACTCAATAGGTAAATTCCCAACACATAGTATGGGTACACCTAACCAAATAGGCAAATTCCCATACTATGTTTATTTATTTTATATTATGCATAATTAAATTAATTTCACCTAATCTTATTAACCTATGCATTTAATTACCCCATCGTTCCCACGTAATTTCGTTCTCATGATATAACACATATAAAAGGTGTCAACTTGCATATGAATGAACATGTTTCAAAGGTGCCATCTTGCATATTAACAAACACATAACTTGCATATGAACTTGCATAACATGTCACATAACTTGCATATAATATGTCACATAACTTACATATTCATTTTGCATAACAAACTTGCATATTAGCTTATAGACTTGCATAATGTGTCATCATGAACTTGCATATTAATAAACATGTAACTTGCATATTTACATACATGTAACTCGCATATTAACAAACATGTAACTTGCATATAAAGAAACATGTAACTTGCATATTTACATACATGTAACTTGCATATTAACAAACATGTAACTTGCATATTAACAAACATGTAACTTGCATATTTACATACATGTAACTTGCATATTAACAAACATGTAACTTGCATATTTACATACATGTAACTTGCATAGCATATTACCATGAACTTGCATAACATGCATATGATTACATAGCCCACAACTTGCATATTTAGCATCATGCAAACATAACATACATCATATTAAACTTGCATAAGCTTACATACTCAACATGCATAAACATAAGATTAATGCTAACATCATATCATATGATTCAAAGCTCATTAATCCACATACAAAACCATAAATCTCATCACATCTCATCTAATTAGTTTACCAAAAGATCATCAAAGTGATAGAAACTCACAACTAGCAACTTTGAACACCAAATGAAGAAGATTAAGATGCTAAGAAGGGATTAGAAGTTGATTAGAGAGTGATTAGTATGCAACCCTCTTCATAAAATTAGTGGAGGCCATGAGAGCTAGCATTTTGCCATAGTTTAGTCACTAGGTTTAATTATGAATGAATTAGGGTAGGTTAGGGTCTTATTTATAGATTAGGCAAGTGTTTTAGGCCATAGGATTAACCCTAGATTCAATCCAAGCCATCAAAGCATGTCTTGGGGAAGAAGTCAAGTGTAGGAACCATCTAGGGCCTTTAGATTAAAGATGGACCATGAGAACCATTCAAATGCAAAATCTGCACTTGAGCGAATCGGCCCACGGGTTGACAGCCAAACACCCTGGATTAACCCCTAGTCGACCCAGCGGGCTCGGGTCGACTTCAAAAATCGGCCGGTTCGGTTATTCCCCTCTCCCAATTCGCTGTTTTGAGCATTTTTGCATATTTATTTATTAAATTTTCAATTATATATATATATATATATCAATATATATATATATATATATATATATATCTACACAACCCATTTCACTTAATTAAGTATACTTTAATTTGGGAATTTTCGTGAAACTTCGCGAGGCCATATCTTGGTCATACGGACTCCGATTTTCGAAAACTCGGACTCTATTTCGCGTATTTTTCCGAGACGAACGCAATGGCATAGCCCGTTTCCCTTGATTCCCATTTTAGAATTAACTTCTGCCTCGATTTATGTTATTACAGGTTATTGAAAATACGGGTTGTTACATTCTCCCCTCCTTAAAGGATTTCGTCCCCGAAATCTTCAAGTTAGGAAGAACGTATCCTACCATCCAATCATCCATCTACTCAAAGCATCATCCACGAGCAATCATTGTCCTTACAAGATTCTAAATGCTGGATGGATATATGCAAAAGTGTGTGTATATGTACTTACCTAATGCGAAAATCAGGCGGTTACTGATACAGTAAACCTCCTTAATGCAAACCATGATAGTGCCATGCATCCAATATGTATGCGAAACCCTACTGACACATACAAATTTCTACATGCGTGCACAACCATACACAAAAATGCATCATCCATATGATAACACAGCCATGATACATCCATCAATCTAACTACCACATCCATTTATGCAATATGCAACATGAAGTGACTGAGCCGATCTAGTGCCTAATGTGTGTGTATATGCATCCACGAGCAACCACTAGCAAACAATTGCATCCATATGCATCCATCAACCATAACATGTTTCAAACACATGTTTCAACCATAGGTTTTACCCTATCTAAAGGTCATAGGTATTAGCGAGAGGATATACTAAAGATAAGATAAGTACTAGACAAGCAATAAAGGAGAAGTTAAAAGACATACTCTCAAAAAGAAATGGATACAAAGAACGCATCTTTGCTTCCGTCTCCCAAGTAGCATTGCTTTCGTCATCTCCCCATTGCACTTTAACTAGCTGAACTTCTCTGTTCCTCAACTTCCTAGTTTCTGACCCAAGGATGCGAGTAGGAGCTCGTCGAATCGTCGCATCACGCTCTACCTCTACATCTCTAAGCAAGCTCGGCTCTACCACCTCCGCGGTCTCATGTAAGCACTTCCTCAAATGTGATACATGGAATACATCATGAACACCACTAAGTCTGTCGGGCAACTCCACCCTATATGCCATCCGTCCAATCCTTTCCTTAATAGGAAACGGCCCAACAAATCTCGGTGCTAACTTCCCTACGGACCCAAAGCGAACAACATTTCTCAATGGAGATACTTTGACAAAAACCATGTCCCCAACCTCAAACTCAAGATCCGTCCTTCTCCGATCCGCATAAGATTTCTGTCTATCTTGCGCTGCTTTCATCCTTTTTCGAATTAAATCAATCTTCTCTGAAGTCTCTCTAACCATATCCGGCCCAAGCAAGATCTTATCCGTAGATTCCCACCAACATGTAGGAGATCGACAAGGCCTTCCATAAAGAGCTTCGAAAGGAGCCATACCAATACTGGACTGAAAGCTGTTATTATATGCGAACTCCACCAAAGGAAGATGTTCTTCCCATGTACCTCCAAAATCCAAGATACAAAGCCTCAAAAGATCTTCTAAGATACGGTTCACCCTCTCAGTCTGACCGTCCGTCTGAGGATGATATGCGGTGCTCAAACACAACTGAGTCCCTACCGCCTCTTGCAAACTTCTCCAAAACTCACTAGTGAAAATAGGATCTCGATCACTCACAATGCTGGATGGTACGCCATGCAATCTAACAATCTCTCTAACATAGACTGAAGCAAGCCATGGAGCGGTCCTCTTACTCTTCACGGGTATAAAATGGGCACTCTTGGTAAGTCTGTCCACCACAACCCAAATTCCCGTATTGCCCTTCCTCGATCTCGGTAACCCATCGATGAAATCCATCGAGACACTATCCCACTTCCACTGTGGAACTTCCAATGGGTGTAGCAACCCACCGGGTTTCCTTTGCTCCGCTTTAACTTGTTGGCACACTAAGCATCTAGCCACATACTCGGCCACATCTTTCTTCATACCGGCCCAGAAGAAAACTCTCTTCATGTCTTGGTACATTTTGTCTCCACCGGGATGAATAGTCATTCTTGAACGATGTGCATCATCCAAAATAGCCTTCTTCAAACCCTCATCTTGCGGTACACAAAGTCTACCGTCTCTATGCAACCATCCCTTATCATCTATGGTGTATCTACCCAAATGGCTGGACGACTCCCCTCTTATAAGCTTCTCTACCAACACAACCAACTGTGGGTCGTCTCGCTGAGCCTCGCCAATCCGTCTCAAAAGAGTAGGTCTAACCTCCAAGGATGCCAACAAACCAGGTACAAAATCAACAGAAGGTCTGAAGTCAAACAAAGAAAGAAACTCCAAGCTTCGTCGTTCCACGAACAATGGACTCAAAGATAGCCTTTTTCTACTTAAGGCGTCTGCCACTACGTTACCCTTACCAGGGGTATACGCTATCTCGAAATCATAGGATGCTAAGAACTCCATCCACCTTTGCTGTCTTAAGTTTAAATCCTTCTGAGAGAATAAGTACTTCAATGATTTATGGTCGGTGAACAACTCGAATCTCTCACCAAGAAGATAATGGCGCCAAGACTTAAGTGCGAAAACAATCGCGGCCAACTCTAGATCATGGGTAGGGTAATTCTTCTCATGCACTCTCAATTGTCTCCCTCCATAGGCTATTACCCTTCCCTCCTGCATCAAGACTGCGCCTAATCCTGTTCCACAAGCATCGGTATAAACAACAAACGGCTTACTCCCATCTGGAAGCACTAAAACTGGAGCGGTGGTCAAAGCTCTCTTTAACCGTCGGAAAGCATCATCACAATCTACATCCCATGAGAAAACCAGATTCTTCTTCGTCAAGCGGGTTAATGGGGCTGATATCTTCGCGAAGTCTTTGATGAACTTCCTATAATATCCTGCCAACCCCAAGAAACTTCTTACCTCGGTAGCATTTCTAGGAACTTTCCAATCCTGGATAGATACTATCTTTGCGGGATCCACAGCTATCCCTTCCTTAGAGACCACATGCCCTAAGAATCGCACTTCTCTTCTCCAAAAATGGCATTTAGAGAATTTAGCTTTAAGACTATGCGCTCGAAGAGTCTCCAACACTTCCTTGAGATGTAAGGCATGCTCTTCTTCATTCTTGGAAAAGACCAAGATGTCATCCACAAAAACTACTACAAACTTATTCAGATACTCTCTGAACACTCTACTCATGAGATCAACAAAGTATGCGGGGCGTTTGTCAACCCAAATGGCATCACTAGCCACTCATAAAAACCATCCGGAGTCCGGAAAGCAGTCTTCTCTATACTGTCCTCCGCCACTCTTAACTGATGAAACCCTGTAGCTAAGTCCATCTGCGAAAATACTGACGCGCCAACCAACTGATCAAAGAGATCATCTATCCTCGGCAATGGGTGTCTATTCTTCTTCGTGAGCTTATTAAGTTCTCTATAATCCACACAAAGTCTGAGGGACCCATCCGCCTTCGTGGCAAACACTACTGGAGCTCCCCACTCCGATATACTTCGCCTTATGAACCCCTTCTCAAGCAACTCCCCTACTTGCTTATGAAGTTCTCTTCTCTCACGAGGAGCCATGTGGCGTACTGGCAAAGACACTGGTTTAGCATTATCCACCAGATATATTCGGAAGTCAATCTCCCGCTTCGGAGGTAAGCCCTTCACCTCCCCACACACATCCGGGTATTCCCGGACCGCTCTAACAGATCGCAAACTCTAGACCAACGTGTCACGCGATTCTAGATACCTTAGCATAACAGATTCTATGGGATTACAAGAGATCTCGAGAGTGTTACCCAAGCGGGTCATAAGCCTAACAACTCTCCCTTCAAAATCAAGAACGGCACCCCTACTGGATAACCAGTCCATGCCCAAGATCAACCCATAGCCCGTGAAGCCCAATACAAAAGCATCACATCTAAACTCAACGCTAAGTATAGAAATCTTCAAACCCAAACATATCATAGACAGATATATGGAGCCCCCAATTGGGTTTGAGACAACCAAGGGATCATCAACTAGACTGGTGTCTAAGTGCAGTGACTCAACTAACGATGATGAGATAAAAGAATGCGATGCGCCAGAGTCAAACAAAGTACGAACTGGATGATCAAACAGAAAAACCAGACTTTCAACGGAAATAGTTCTACCTCTCTGCTGAATCGGTGGAACTGAGAGAACCTGAACTTGCCCCCCTGACTGAGGTGGTGCTATAAGAGCTTGCACCTGGCCTCCTGAGGTAGACCCCGTCTTCTGCCCCTTCTTTGGGCAGTTTTTCACAAGATGCCCTGCTTCACCACAATGAAAGCAACCGGTCTTCTTCTTTTTGCGACAATCCTTACTGAGGTGTCCTGGTGTTCCACAATTGAAGCACTTCTTCTTCGTCTTCTTTTTGTCACCATTGCCTTTTCCGCCCTTGCCTTGTTGTTGCTGTTGCGGTTTCTTCTGATCCCCCTTTTTCTCTGGTGCCTTAGAATTCTTATCATCCTCATGCATAAGTGCCATGTAGACAAGCTTCTCAAAAGTGGCCCCCATAGGAATGTGAGTCATAGCTATTCCTTGCAATGGTTCGTTCAAGCCTCTAACGAACCTCAAAGCCTTCTTCTCCGGTGTATTCACCAACTCTATGCCAAACCTTGCTAATTGATTGAATTTGTTGACATATTCTTTCACCGTGAGATTCCCTTGCTTCAAATTCAAGAACTTCTCCATAAACAGATTCTCTTCCGCCCTTGAGAGAAACTTAGCCCCAAACCTTTGCTTAAAATCTGCCCAAGAGTCAACAGGGCGTTCTCCATTAGTGACCTCCCACCAGAATGAGGCCTCTCCCTTCATTAACCAAGCCGCCAACTTGACTTTCTTTCCCTCTTCCACTTCAAAGATATCTAGCAACTCTTCCACTTCCTTAAGCCAATCTCTAGCCTCTACGAAAGTCTCTGAACCTAGAAAAGGTTTTCCTCCTATAGCCTTGAAATCCTTGCAAACCTTAGCAAAATTATCCACTCTAGGCTGAGGAGGAGGAGCGGTTGTCTCTGGTGTAGTAGCATTGGCCGGACCCGCAGCCGCGGCCCTAGCCTCTTGCAACCTCCTATACCATAGTGGTATAACTAAACCCTCCGGGATGTTAAGATCTTCAGCCATGCTGAAACGAAAGAGGAAAGATTCAAAAAGGAGATTCCGAAAGATAAAGATATGGCTATTGGGGATTATGCTTTTCTTTTTCAAAAACTTTTTCTCTTAGAAGACATGCTTTTAAAAATACTTTCTTCGAAAATACTCTTAGAAAGTAGTTTTTCTCAAAAAATTTATCTGTTCTGGTAACCTTAAGCTCTGATACCACGTGTAACACCCCACTCCCGCTATGATCACTCACAAAGGGAATGCCATAACATCGGTGGAGTATTTTAGTGAATATAGAACAGAAAAATTACAACAAGACAGATATAAATGGTACTTGGAATTTTAAAAACATCATCTCATAACAGCGGAAGTAAAACATGTCTGGTTACATCATAAACCCATAATAAAAGTCAAGTACAATATCCATCGAAATAAAGAAATACATAATCCCACTCTCATACAATAGCCAAAACAAAAGAAAAGATAACTGGATAACTGGAGCTTTACATCTATCCAAGCTCCTAACGACTGGAACCGCAATCCGATCAAGCTCCACTACTGCTTGGATCCACCACAGGACCTGAGGGTTGGGAAAAAGATAAAAACAACGGGGTCAGACATAAGTCTGAGCGAGTCCTATAACTTTAACAATACAATCGTTAAAGTAACCAGAGAAGATATGAACTGATATACGGTAACATATAGGGATAAATGGGTACCCTAAGCAGTCAACTGAACTATGATAAAGGATAAAGACGCATCTACCCTCCCTAAGGTAAATTACTAAACTGCACCACACCAGTCGTTTCTAACCTAAAGGTTGATCCCACCCAAGGACTTATAAAATTAACTAAATAGTACTTGCGTACCCCTAGGTGCCCAAGTAGGCGCCACGGGGCCCTACAATCCACTAGGTGTACACACTACTTCCCCATTCGATCGGCTCCCTAACGTAGATACCCGTGCTGGCCCCACCGTGGGATGTATCATTCCCCAATGTGGCAACCTGATGGAACTAAAGGTGCACGGCTTATATCTACTCGATGCAACAACGGCTTACCTACCAACCCGGGCCCACTCACGCATATGAAGCCCGTTGGACTTGCGTTGCCACCGCTAACCCGTTTTGGCCTCTTATAATCAAGCCCAATATGCGTGTCCCGTCACTCGACATGGGTCGAGCCCACAAAGATACGTTTGGGATATTGGTTGAAATGGGCCCCCACAAGCTACCCACTTAAGCTTGTCAAATATCTAGTGTATCCCACTTAACCCTTTAATCATGTTTAATTACATGTTTCTCTTGGTTAAGTATACTAATCGTATTTTCTATTGCCACCCAAGGCAACCCACTTAAGATTCCACATGCCACCCAAGGCACCCACTTAACCCCTCATGTCCCACTACATGCTATAATGGTTAAGTGTTTCTTAATTAATTAAGACCGTGATCTCCCGTAAAGATCTCCCACATTAGACTGACTGTTATGACCGCCTGGTTAAGCCGGTAGAATCCGGGCAGTCTTACGCCATAACAGAGTCTAACCTCGTATCTTTACCTTAATCACGTTTTTAATTTGTGCCTAAGACCTCTCACATTGGGCTGACATTTGTAGCAACTGGTCAAGCCGGTCGGGTCCGGGCAGTTTTACACTACAAATGAGTCCAACCTCGTGTCTCAGTCAATTAATTACACCTAATTAATCACCCTCATAATTTTATATTAATTATCCCTAATTAATCAAGTTTTTCTTAACATGGGTAGACCTAACTCAATAGGTAAATTCCCATGGGGTAGACCTAACTCAATAGGTAAATTCCCAACACATAGTATGGGTACACCTAACCAAATAGGCAAATTCCCATACTATGTTTATTTATTTTATATTATGCATAATTAAATTAATTTCACCTAATCTTATTAACCTATGCATTTAATTACCCCATCGTTCCCACGTAATTTCGTTCTCATGATATAACACATATAAAAGGTGTCAACTTGCATATGAATGAACATGTTTCAAAGGTGCCATCTTGCATATTAACAAACACATAACTTGCATATGAACTTGCATAACATGTCACATAACTTGCATATAATATGTCACATAACTTACATATTCATTTTGCATAACAAACTTGCATATTAGCTTATAGACTTGCATAATGTGTCATCATGAACTTGCATATTAATAAACATGTAACTTGCATATTTACATACATGTAACTCGCATATTAACAAACATGTAACTTGCATATAAAGAAACATGTAACTTGCATATTTACATACATGTAACTTGCATATTAACAAACATGTAACTTGCATATTAACAAACATGTAACTTGCATATTTACATACATGTAACTTGCATATTAACAAACATGTAACTTGCATATTTACATACATGTAACTTGCATAGCATATTACCATGAACTTGCATAACATGCATATGATTACATAGCCCACAACTTGCATATTTAGCATCATGCAAACATAACATACATCATATTAAACTTGCATAAGCTTACATACTCAACATGCATAAACATAAGATTAATGCTAACATCATATCATATGATTCAAAGCTCATTAATCCACATACAAAACCATAAATCTCATCACATCTCATCTAATTAGTTTACCAAAAGATCATCAAAGTGATAGAAACTCACAACTAGCAACTTTGAACACCAAATGAAGAAGATTAAGATGCTAAGAAGGGATTAGAAGTTGATTAGAGAGTGATTAGTATGCAACCCTCTTCATAAAATTAGTGGAGGCCATGAGAGCTAGCATTTTGCCATAGTTTAGTCACTAGGTTTAATTATGAATGAATTAGGGTAGGTTAGGGTCTTATTTATAGATTAGGCAAGTGTTTTAGGCCATAGGATTAACCCTAGATTCAATCCAAGCCATCAAAGCATGTCTTGGGGAAGAAGTCAAGTGTAGGAACCATCTAGGGCCTTTAGATTAAAGATGGACCATGAGAACCATTCAAATGCAAAATCTGCACTTGAGCGAATCGGCCCACGGGTTGACAGCCAAACACCCTGGATTAACCCCTAGTCGACCCAGCGGGCTCGGGTCGACTTCAAAAATCGGCCGGTTCGGTTATTCCCCTCTCCCAATTCGCTGTTTTGAGCATTTTTGCATATTTATTTATTAAATTTTCAATTATATATATATATATATCAATATATATATATATATATATATATCTACACAACCCATTTCACTTAATTAAGTATACTTTAATTTGGGAATTTTCGTGAAACTTCGCGAGGCCATATCTTGGTCATACGGACTCCGATTTTCGAAAACTCGGACTCTATTTCGCGTATTTTTCCGAGACGAACGCAATGGCATAGCCCGTTTCCCTTGATTCCCATTTTAGAATTAACTTCTGCCTCGATTTATGTTATTACAGGTTATTGAAAATACGGGTTGTTACATAGAGTATACCTTGACTGCAATTATAGTGTGGCAATCAAAAGGCTGTGGCAGATTGCGTTGGATGATTCAGCGGTTTGCCTCGCTCTGGGAGGAGGTGGTCAAGACCAAATTAAGGATAGTAATCGTTGGATACCTGTCGTCGGCAGTAAATGGGATGTGGAAAGACTAAGAGCTAAACCAACAAACTAACAATCTTTCACTATCGGGACATTGATTGAGGGACACACCAAATGGGATGTTAGATTGGTTGATAGGGGCACGTCATTAGCTCTTGATGTAGTCTTTCATTAGTTAAGGGAGGGGCCATGAAAAGAGACAGACCATATATGGATATTTGTAACGTAAGCCTAACAAAGCTGTCCTTTACAGATATCAAAAGCTTCCGACAGAGTTCCCTGCATTGGATGCGGCCCTGTTACAATACTCGGGTTATAACAAACAGTACGTTCGTGCGAGGGTTTAGATACATGCACTGGGTGGTGTATTGTAGACATTAGGGCATTACTCTATGTCGAGATGTACTTCGACACTTTGACCAAGGAGTTCAGATACGAGGATCCGTATGCTTACATGGCATAGCGAGGGTGGTTTTGTGCGATTACGTGGCATACCAATGGAGATTTCCTTACATTTTTTGGCGTAGGATGAAGGTTGTGCATGCTTCCGTGGTGTGATGTAGGAGATCGTGAGAGGAGGGTACTATAGGGAGTACCTTGAGATGTTGGGCATAACCACATATGCTATATTAGGTTTAATCTACCGGGAAGTAGATGGGTGCGACATGTGTACAGAGCCTAGAGTGTTGTTAACGCGAATAACCTAATAATTAAAAAAATGTAACTAAGCGGTATATGTAGTGTTATTTCAGAATGTATAATTTATCCTCTCACCAGAATTTGTGTTCTAAACCCCTCCTCATAACATACTCGCAGGTTAGATTTATGGCAGAGATTTGGTAGCCTTTGGGTACTTGTTAGGCTATGTCATTATTTCGGTAAGGGTATATTTGATTGTAAAATTTTATCCATTCCGTTGTGAGATGTTTTATCGAGCTCTGGTATATTTATTAACTCTGTCTTTTCTGTAGGATACCAAACAAGCCAACTCGAGTTTCAGTGGTTTTGGATTTTGAATTTTTAAAAAATTCTGACCCACTGGAATTTGGGTTGTTACACTGGTATAATAGCTTGGGTTTAGGATTTCTATGTATAGTTAGTGAGTGACATACTTATATCTTAAAAATACAAATATTATATATATACACACACACACACCTGGATCCACAAGAGAGACCCAGTTTTGAGAAAACCTTATATGTAAAGTATTGAATAATAAGTTCATACACCGATGTTAGGATTGTGAAGGGTCCTAAAAGAGTAAGTTTTGAATTAACCATGTATCAGGTGTACGATAGATTTGATAATTAATGGGAAAGTTCATGTGTCGGTACTTGGAAACGGATGGGAGGTCCAAGCTGTATGGTGGTAATAAGGTCTTATGTTTGGAAAATGAACGGATTGGGATACATATATGGTGTGCATGGGAAGCACAAGAGTTGGGCGCTACTCGTAGTTTGGAAAGTTTGCTTGAGAATTAGTAAGGAAGTAAATTTATTTCATGCAAGAAATTTAGGGAAGTGTGAGTTTGGAGAATACTTTATACCTAGTCTCGCAGTTAAACTTTTAGAAAAACTTGAAATAAGTATAGGAAAAGATTTCTAAAAGAGTTTTCAAGTTTCAAATTTATAAGTTTAACGTTTTTGGAAAGTTATTGATTTTGGCATTAAAATATATTTTTTAAAGAAAGTTTTGTTTTCCAAAAGAATACGGTGCGCACGCAAGTTGTGGGGTCACTACACCAAACAACCTATTTTGTCACATTTTTTCCATCCCTAGTGGTAATGGCCGTTACAAGTTGCTAATGTTTATTACCGTTACAACTAGTTATAATGGTTATTATCGTTATAACGTTTGGAAGTACTATAAATAAGTCAAGTAAGTTAGATATATCATAATTTTAGGTTTATCTCATTTGTTAAGTAGTTTTCTTTTTCGTTAGAACACTTACGATTCACCAAAAATATTAACTACTCTACCTAGGTTTCTACCTCCAGGATTTGCTTCTGCTTCGTTTCTACACCGTCGACATTCAAATTTCGATAGCCTCAACCTCGTTCTATCACCCTCCTCATCCATTCAATTGATCAAGTAATATATATACGGTTGAATATTTTTTCCTTGGGTGTTTGAAATTTAATGGGCTCATGACTAATTTCAGTAATTCTTCGAAAATCGGATATGGATTCCTTTAATTGCAGTGTTTAGATCTTCAAATAACAAAATTTGAGTTTCAATTTTGTTTTTGTTTGTAATTATGTACATATGTTCAATTTCTATTGGTCAAATCAATTTTTTTTATTCATTGAGTAGATTTTCGCAAGATAAATCCATTTAATTACACCTAATTGGGGTTATTTTTACCATGGTATCGAAATTAGGTTTTTAATGTTTTGTTATTGGATTTTCATTTTACTTTTACTGAATCGAGTTGAATTATTTGTGACATATCTGGTTAACATGTAAAAGTATTTATATTATTCTCTTACATTTCATCTTTTGTGCATAAATAAATATTACTTTTGTATTATTTTATCACTTTTATAGATATGCCAACTAAGCCACATGTAGTGAAAAAATAGAAAATAGAGATCCAGTT
Organism: Allium sativum; assembly: GCA_030737875.1. Taxonomy (NCBI): domain Eukaryota; kingdom Viridiplantae; phylum Streptophyta; class Magnoliopsida; order Asparagales; family Amaryllidaceae; genus Allium; species Allium sativum. The sequence continues at coordinate 3,307,597 of CM060926.1, read as the reverse complement.
GCTGTGTGTGTGTGTGTGTGTATATATATATATATATATATATATATATATATATATATATAAAGCCTTGCAAATGAAGATCTCGCATCAAGTTTCTTATTGGACAAGTAGAATTGGTAGAAAGAATATACATACCACAAATCAAGGAAGAATTGTCAAGGAAGCAAGCGGAAAAGAGAAAAGGCCAAAAACTTACTAGATTTAACTAAGACCCATTTTTGATTGTATTAGGGTTTAGGTAGAATAATCTATTCTATAAATACCCATGTATTCTCATTTTAAAACTTTATCTAAGAATTGAGAGTTTTTCTTTTCTTTACCATACTCCTCTTGGGTCTAGTAAATTTGTGTCGTCTATTCAATTAAATCTGGTAGAGCACAATTTACTATTGCAATTTACTTTTTTCATTAGTGACTGACCGTCTGATTTGATTCGACGGTAATTCTAATTTTTTTATTTCTGTTTGTTTATTTCTTTGATGTTGTTTTTATTTCAGTGTTCTATTTTATTTCTCTATCATTGAATTTATTATACATCCGATTAGATTCAAATCTGTAGTGAATTCAATTGCAATTTTAATTTGTTTTCAATTGATAATTGTGATTTGGTCGTCGGTTCAATTAGATTTGTTCCGAATCAAATTGCAATTTCAATTTTTATTCCAATCAAAACCTCCAATTTCGTCTAACTCGCCCATGAAATAATATAAGTAATAAATTTTAATTTTCCTCTCTATGTTCGACTTGCATACTACATACATGTGCACTTGCAATAATTTATAATAAATTTCCGCTGTTCTTTTTCATAGGGATGTCAAACAAGTTTTCGGCGCCGTTGCCAGGGAGGCAATAATTTAATTTAACTATTTATTTAATTTTCAATTCGTGTTAGTTTTTATTTTTTCCTTGTTTTTGTTTTCTTTTATATATAGATTTTTTTTGAATAGTTGATTTGGTATTACTTGTTGATACCACGATATCTAAAACAAGAGAAAAAGGGCAAACTTGCCTCTTCTTTCCAATTTCTTTTCTTTCTCTAATACCTTTTCAATTTTCATTGCTTTCCTTTCTTATTCTTACAAAATTCAAAATAAAAGAAAAACAAATCCCTTTTTTCTATTTTTTCCTACTTTCTTCTCTGCCATCAATAAAGCACCTGCCATCTTTCACCTCTTCACCATCTACAAAAAACCATAATCGATCCTTCTTCCATCAAGGCAACTTCTGCCTCAAGCCAAAATTTCCTTCTGTCGCAAACTCCTAACCTTCACCTTCAATACATCTCAAAAACCATCAATCCATTTTCAACAAAACCTATAGTCCACAATTTCTGCCATGATCGCTCATCCCTAACCAGAAAACAACAGTTCACTTCTGTATTTTCTTCTGATACATTCAAGGGATGCTGCATTTGTTTCGTGGCATTAGCACGTGGTTGGAAGTTTAGAACTGTCTTATGCAAGTTTATTTTATTTTAATCACAAGGGCAAGTGACATTGGGCTTGCATGCTTTATTTTTAAAGCGTTCAATTATTATTTTTTAGCTAGGTAGATTTAGTTTTTTTTTATTGTTTTTGAGTTGTGTGTTTGTTTTTTCTGTTTTCTTATTCCGTTTGTTTTCCTCCAAAAATAAGACTAGGTTTTCTTAGTTTATTTTTCATTTTTTCTCGAATTTTGAGTTGTGCATTTTCATGGTTTTGATTGAATTTTTGAATTTTTCTTTTGGTTTTGATTCTGAAATAGGACAAGTTGACATGATAGGAACATATGTGGATGACACATCAGATTTAGCTCTTCATAAGCCTCCTTTTCTTCAATAAACATGTCTACTATATCTTTTGAAGAACTTTTTGAAGACGAACTTAAATTTTTAGATGACGAATTGGGACTAAACCTCGAAGATAACCTTAATTCCATATCGACAAAAGAAATTATGGTTAAACGCTCAAGTGTAGGGGATTATGATAATTTTCTTCTACATGGCATGGATCATTGTCACGATAAACTTCTCATAGGAAATATTTTGATTTATGAATTCATTGACATGCCTGTTATACTTCAAAAATCGGATAGGAAGTCATCATACATCATTTTTGATAAAGACAAGTGTAGGAGGAAAAAGAAACATGATTTTTCACAAAATATTCATCATCTTCACTGATCTCATTTTGCATGTGATTGGCATTCACATATAGTTATTAAACTGCATTTCATTTTACAAATCATTTTGCATCTCATTCAACATCGGGTGCTATCTTTCAAATTTAGGAAAAGTGTTTACAATGTGGACACTTTTTTGACCAAGTGTGGGGGGATTCTGCATTGCATTCTTTTTATATTTCTTTAATTTTTTATTTTCACTTTCATGCACTTAGGTAGGACCATCATGCATTTTAGGTCGTTGTAACATACCTTTTTTTTTTTTGGAAATACGACTCATTTTAGATTGGTACAACGAAGCAATTTAACAATTTTTTGTCAGTTGATAGTAATTGTTATTTTTCTCAACTAAAATCAAATAAGAAATATAATAAAAAATTGAATTACGAACAATAATGGTGTAAGCGGTACATAGGAAGATTCATAGGTAATGACCATGAAGTTTATTCTAAATTGTAGTCTTTGTTTAATGATTGAAGGACTTAAAATACTTATATTGGCTTTTCGAATCTTTAAAACTAAGTTATGTTAAGCTGAAATTGCATAACTCTCTCTTCTTCTTATATTCGATAATAATAATAATCCAAGGGTATCCAACATTGCTTGTAAATCCAGTGTTGTTGTAAGCTCTTTCCCAACTCTCACGTCGGTCCGTAAGGCAGTGTATGAGTGGTATACCTTGTTCTCATTTTATGAGTTGGACAACTAAGGATTACCAACATCTTGTTGACAAAGTCAGCGTCGGCCTGCAAAATCCGCTAAGCTCTGTCCCAAACTCTCACGTCGGTTCACAAGGCAGTGCATGGGTGGTATATCTTGGTATTTTAGGTTAGGTGTATGTAATTAACCATAATTTTTTTTATAGAGATAGAGAATAAGCAATGACGCCCAAGAACTTCTTGACTTTATTTATTTGACTAGTCATGCACAAGGAAATGAGAATACCACTTTGCAAACTATGACAAGCAAACTAAGAATCTATTTTATGGCTGCACTGTGTTATCAACCGAACCAATTGGCCAAACTAGAATTAAACCTTTGAAAACTTGAATTATGTTGAAAATTTGTGATGAGTTGAGGCACCAAAAATTTCTAATATCTTAAGATCTTTATTGATTTTAAAGATGCACTAGTTATTTGGAATGACTGGTTTTCGACCCATTGTGAATAACTATACGACTTAATAAAAATGGTGTTGACTGTGATTGAAGACTAGAGTACTTCACATTGGAAGGATTTCTTGTCGATGCCTCGAGTGGCCACCGAATCATGGGGTTATAGCATTATGGTGATTCGACCGTACTTGGAGTGATTCGGATGTAAGGGATTCCATGCGGGGTTGTGGAATAAAGCACCATCAGGTTCGTTCACAACCCAGAACAGACTTGTAAATGGATGTGTGTGACTTTGTATTTTATGGCATAACCAACTGGTTTGTATTGATGTTATATCAGTTGGTGATGGAGAATTTATTCTCTTAGCTTAACACCCTCCTCTGAGACTTATGTACTCAAAGGGTTATATATTAATAGACACCGATTATATTTGTGAATTGACAATGTGGCATGTTAAGTACTGAGCTGATCAAATCTTTTGTTGAAAAGCAGATCCTTGTTGATGATGATCAAAGCATGGCTGATGTAGCGTAGCTTTGTGTTAAAAAGTGACTTTAGAGCTTCACATCCCATAAACGGCCGAAAATAGGATGATGGACCTCAAAGATAAGGACATACGTTTCCTTCTAGTTAAAAATTGATGCTATGGTATGGAGCTCTGGCAAGTTTACTTATGTGGATGAAAGGTCGAGGTGGCTTGGATAATGGTCGGTCACAACCGGGGGACGTTATGTTCAGGAAAGATTTTAGTCATCATGTTAGTGCTGGCCAGCACTGCCGCTCTGAAAGATCATTTATTGAGTCATGGGACATCATGTTGGAGCTGTTCCGAATGGTTAACGAATATCCTCTGCCCTAGTCATTGTTGGAATCCAACTTCCAATACGAGCTTACGTTTTTAGATGTAACCTAATAGCCAACATAATGGGATGGGGCATTATGCGAGATAAGATTTATACGTCTATTTTCAAAAGTAATTTCCACACCTAAACATTAACAATAATATCAAAATATTTGTTTTACGAATATTAAGCATGTTTGGTTAATGTAAGGTAAAAGGATAATCTCCAGCATGTGTTGCATTGTGTGATGAGACTTGAGTCTTATAAAAGCTTCATTTTTCAAAAGCATGAATTTTGAAAAAAAAAATTAATGATTGTATGATATATGTTATGGTTTGTTATCTAGTTATCAAGTTGGTTAATCAAAGCCTAACCTGAGTGTTTATCGCTCGGGTCAGACCCGACTGTGTTTTAAGTTTAGCAAGTGGATGAGAAGTTTCCATTTGGTTTTGAAAAGCTAGAGTTCTTCATCAGATCATAGAACGTATTTTACTATATATATTTGTATGTTATGGATGGATGATGTAAGGATAAAGTTTGTACTTATCCATGGTATGTCAAACTCTGATTATGTAATTGTTTTACATAGTAAAAGTTTTTGCTGTAAAGATATATATTGAGTATTACATTTTGTTCTGTTCCACTATGTTTTCTATGATAAACCCTGATGAATCGAGTTGGCGATATTTGATTTTGTGGTACATGAACACCGTGGATGTGTTAAGTATCGACTATAAAAGATCGGAATTTTAGTTTATCGCAGGACTTTCCAATGTAGCTTACTTTTTGAACCGGACTTGTATCGTTCATAGTTGGTTCGGAAGGCGGGTGGATTTGGGTCGTCTCAAAAATTATGAATAAATATACCTATGATTAAAAAGTCGATCAATCAAAAATAAGAATGACGTTTGACTTTCATTATCCTAGATGAAGTATATTTGTGTACAAATGTCTAAATTAGCGATATCTTCTTCCATATTAAAGAAATAAATCTGCTAACATAAAACTAACTAAAATTGAAAAGAATAACAATGACCAAATAAGAATTCGTAATCAAAATGGACTAACAAAAATTATCCTAAATCTCATAAAGTAGAAACTTCCAAAACCAGAAATCAGTTGAATCCAGTCGACTGAAATTTGTTAGCATGCACCTAAGCGAGGAAATTATGAAGTTGCAATCGAAAATTATATGGTTGAAAGGTTAGAAGAAATAGAATCAGACTAAAATTACGAAAATCAAGAATGTAAATGGACAGTGTAGGGTTCGTTATTTTGGTGATGTAATTTGAATTTGAAAAGATGAGTAAGATACTAAACTAAGTGCAGAAGATATAGTAAACAATATAAAAGCAGTAAATTAGAAGTAAACACACTATAGATTTTTTATACTAGTTCAAAGCACCGTCCTACATCCAATCCCAGACTCCTTCTGAAATTTCAACTAATCAACAACCCTCGCTGAACCTGGAGGAATATGAAGTACAAACCTGAGTAGCAGAAGAGGGACCTGAGCTGTAGAACATGATTTTATCATATCAGAAGAAGAGGTCTTTACGTGCCTGAGCAGCGAAACTAGACTTATACTAATACAAGTGTTTGTTTGACTATATTTGTGTTATTAATAACACAGATAAGTCACTACACAGTACACCCTTCCTATAATCTTCCCCTCTGAATATATATTTATATATATTTGTAAATTTATGAAGAATTAAGAAGGATTTTGATTTGTAATCACATATTATTGAAGTTAAGAGCACAAGAGAATTTTTTAGAAATATTTCCAAAATCAGAGAATAATATAATCAAGAAAATTCATTGATTTGAAACAACTGATTCTGGAGTTTATTTATATTCAATAAAAGGTTACAATCATTCATTAAATCAGTTTAATCAAAAGGTGATAACTCTTCAATTAAAGAGTTATATATGTTTCTTTAAAAAGTCGCAACCCTTCGGTTCAACCAACTGAAATTAGAATTCAACTGGCTAATAAACGATTGTAATTAGAAAATATTGTGTGTATGCACAGAAAACATGATATTTAGCCGACTGATTCATGGATTCAGCCTGAATGTTATAATATAAATATTTGAACATCTAAGAATTCAGCTGACAGAATCCATGATTCAGCCGGCTAATTACACATGTATATATGTACATGTGTTCAACCTTGTTATTTAAAAGTTATATATATATATATATATATATATATATATCATAGGAGATTTTTTAACATTTTAATCTAACTAGATACTGACTCAAATACAATAATAGTATATCGATTAATTATGTCTTCGAAACTTGTTGTATTCTTCTCTTTTTCTCCTATAGTAAATGTTAGTGTACGATATTGTCGATATATAGTTGTCATAGTCAAAATGCAGCTCGAGAATGGATGTAACGACCCGGATTTTCGACCCATAAAAGTTGATACTAATACAACCACGGTATTCACGTGTGCCGAACATCTTAGTTATGGAAAACCAAATCATTAGGGAAAAGAATGAAGGTATAGAACAGAATCTCACAACGGAATGAATAAATTATAATACAACAATAATCTTTACAAATAAAAAGACTTTTGTGAACACGACCATCAATTATACATCAGAGCACTAATAAAAATCGACTTGAACAGTTATAACAATCTGTCTCACAATTCTTGATAAATACACAATCAGATACAATGTAAAATAAAAGAATATATGCGTATACGTCAAGCCTTCCTCCTCTTCTCCTGAAGCTCTATGATCCAAATAAAATCTGCTGATATGCTCGGTTTGACCGAAGCATTTTATGGAATAACACCTCATATCAGTCTGATAAACCAGCGTGATAAAAACACATATTATTTGGAGTTTTATTATATCTCATAGAAATATTTCAAAATGCAATGTATCATAAGATCACGCTACTAATAAACACTGGCGGTTTTTTACCTTAAGTTCACCAAACCTTTTTATATCAAATCTCATGATATTATAATAGTGTCTAAGGCACAAATATCAATAAACAAGTAGCTGTGATGCTTATGAGTGCACATCAAAGCAATACAATATATAATCAAAATCCGATATGGCACGTTTGATATTGTGAAGGATTTCCAAGGAAGTGCCATCAGTACTTCAAGAACGATCTTTCTACACAAGGATAAGAGTTATCCTTTTGAAGCATTATACCCAACTAACAAGGGTACTGTAGGAAAAACATGGTTGGCCCTGCTAAGACTGAATGCATCTCCCTGGCATGCCAAACATCTGAGAGTATTTCTAGAAAAGGGGTCCGACTACACCATCTGAGTTTGCCAACCTAACTGGCCATTTCTCATATCTCTGGTTTCAGTCATCTCCTCTGATTAGGTCACATCCTGCATTCCAGCTCACGCATCTCAACCAAAGATAGATCATGGATGTCCACTTGGATTCACTCACCTCAAGATGTTTGGAATCACACACAGATCTCCCACATCTCAAAAGATATTGGATTCAAATTTGGATTCCTATACCCAAACGGGACTCGCAGTCTCACATGAATTCCAACATCCAAAATAATATCGATTTTCCTCCAAAGAACACGCATTTGGTTTAGGAGTGGTTCCAATTCATGTCATCTCTTACGAGTACACAATCTCATTTACCTAGCGCTCCACAAACCAAATGATCGATTTTCCAACGAGCTCAACTTTGATTTTTTTTGGAAATAAACAGACAATAGACAAGATCAGGGATCACTCTCTAACAGTTTAAGTGGACGTATTTCCTTATCATTTTCCCTAGATGAGCCACAAGCTTATATGTACAATATAGAACCACCGACGGTAACTGCACCACATAATTCTCGGGTTTCTCCTAGATATTTCCTGAGTTAAACCATTCAGTGTTAAGTATGGAAAATGTTCCATACCACCAGTTTAAAAGGGTTTCTCATTTACGTCAATATTTGATAGTCGATTATTTAACTATCAATAAAGATGCAAGCAATCACATCCATTATATATTCAATTTCCTATGGAAATTAGTAAGCCTTAATTAATTAAATTCTTATTAATTAAATAACTTATATACTTGGAAAATATTTCCATATGCTTATCTCGATGATATAAGTATATTCACAAAATATTATACTTTTAATAAATAGAAACTATTTTTACAAATCGTTAAAAGTTCCGTAACTTCAAATCATTAGTAATGGATTTCAAACCAATATATTTTCATAATACGGTTTGAAGACCTTTAAATAAAACATCTAAATATAAATATCATTTATAAGTTTCATTTATAAAATGTTAGTTATAAAGCAAAATTCGTTTATAAAACACTTAAATAAATTTAGACACTTAATTATATCAAATTAAGTATCTTAAGACCATTATTAACAAATAAGTAATAAATTCCAAGCATGAACAAATAAAATATTTTAATCTATTGTTTAACCTAAATTATAATATATGTGAATAAAGTTAAGCCATTAAAAATGAAGTAATTCAAGAATTTTTAAATATCTTCAATAAATAAGAATTTCTCCATTTAAAACATTTATTAAATAATAATTGATTAATCTTTTAAAATCCTGTTACTAAAATAAACATTTTATTTTATAAAATCAATTATTAACTTCCAATATTATTAAATAAGTGAATCATTAAATTTTAAATCATGAATTAAGTGCATAACTTTAATGTAAACCATTATAAAAATAATAATTTATAATTTGTAATCATGGCCTAAAAATAGGCTTAACGACTGCAGTCAACCAATGGTTACGTCTCCATCTCAGAGAAAACCATAAGTAACTAAAGGTTACGTCTCCATCTTAGAGAAAATCATAAGTAACTACAAGCATCAAAACCCAAAATTTAAAATACGAGAATTCAATAGAAGATAGTCGCATGACTACGGGCATTAACCCTTCGACTTATGCCATGACACACAATAGATCGCAGTCACACGATGATAACGTCGCTATCCAGCAAACCATAAGTAGGCTATAGGAAATCTCTGCCTCTCGAATTACGCTATCCTAACACAACATAGGCATCACATTTACATGATGGTGAAAAATATACGAGAGTAGGATCGAGTAATATTGAACTGAATCTATATGTGGAAGTCTTGATAGTGTGATATATTATACTTGATATAGATATGAAAGTAAATATTTAATGAGTTAATTATATAAACTAATATCACAGATAAGCAGAGTAAATGCAGTAAATTAAAGTAAATGATACCAGAGATTTTTATACCAGTTCAGAGCATCGTCCTACGTCTAGTCCCAGACTCCTTTTGGAATTTCACTAATCAACACCCTCACTTAACCTAGAGAAACATGTATTACAACACCCAAGCGGCATAATGTGGACCTGAGAAGCAGAATAGGATTTTGCCTCAGCAATCGAAGAGGAATCCTTGCCTAAGCAGCAGAACACGACTTCAACAAATACAAAAGATTGTTTTGACTAAGTATATGTTTTGAATAACACTGTTAAGTCACAGTTTGAGTACACCCTTCATAAAATCTTCTCCTTTATATATATATATATATATATATATATATATATTAAAGCAAGTGAAGAATAGAGAAGGAAAGTGATTTACAATAACAGAATATTGAATACTTGAGACCACAAGTGAATTAGAATAGAAAAAAGTTCAGAATCAGAGAATAGATAGTTCAAGAAAATTCGATCGTAGAAACGAATGATTCTGAAGTGTATTTATAATAAATAAAAGGTTGCAATTATTTGTAAAAATGTTTAATCAAAAGATATAGTCATAACTCTTGGATTAAAGAGCTATGACTCTTTAAAAAGTCGCAACCTTTCAGTTCAGCCTTCTGAATTTATAATTTAGAAGTCTGAAAAATGGCTATAATTCAAAATGGATGGACATGTGCACAAATCTGCCTATTCAGATGTCTGAATTGGAATTTTATACGTCTGAATATTCAAACTCGAAATATTGAATATTCAATATTTAGACGTTTGAAATTCTAGTTCAGATATCTGATTCACATAATCTGCACATTCTTTTTAGCCTTATTGAAATATAGTGTTTAATACACACACACACACACACACTCTCTAATCGGATAGATTTTAACAGTAATTACCATCTAAACACTGACTCGATTTCATACTAAATATATCAACACATCGTCTTGTCGAATCTTCGTGTATTTAGATTATATTCTGGTTCTTTTTCTTGTAAAAGACGTTAGTGAACAAACAAAAGCACAGTGTTTTTAAAGAAAAATTATTATTACAATACCAAAATTAAGTTTTTAAACTAAGAACATAAACGATCACTCATCTTCTTCATCGTTCTCATCACTCCCATCATTATTGTCAGCGTCATCGTCGTCGTCATCAACTTCTTCTTCTTTGGTTGATCAATCAAAGATGATAGGGTCATGAAGCTCCAAAGAGCTTGATCCAGTGCAAGCTAACTTCACCCAAATTTTAGATAAGAAGTCCTTTATCAAATTTAAGCGTCGTTCCGTTTTATCTTAAGACTTTCTCATTTATTTGCAATTTTAATTGATTATTGGAAACAATGACAATGGCTTTCTTTGGATTCTCTTCCAGACTTATAACTTGAATTACATCCTCATCGTTAAGAGTTTAGGAAGAGGATGGTTTCTTTCATGTCGAAGGCTCGGAAGGTTAATCGACTTTATTTGCAACATTTTATTTTCATTGCTCAAAAGAAATATATATTTTTCTGAATGAAAGGGTACTTATATTACAAGAAAAAGAGTTACAATGAGTTTGAGACGAGTACAAATGAACATTATAAGAAAAACAAATACTATACAAAATAAAACTAACCATGACTCGAACCAAATAACAAGACACAACCTGGAGAAATCATTTCACCAATACATAATGAGACCATGCAAACATCTTCCCATACAAAACATGGAAGCATCAACCTCCAAAGAACAGCAACCAGAACAAAACCACCCCATCAATCTCCAAACTTTAGAAAAAAATCCTGATCAGCACTGAATCAATGATGCGAAAGCTTCCACTAGCACAGCAAACCCAAAAATAACATCCAAGACCTAGCAAAATCCAACCAAGCACAAGCAGAAACCCAAATCGAAACCAAATGAAGACCACTACTAACAAATTAAACAACTCTTCAACAACAGCATGCAAAAAGGCACAAATAGATTACCAAGCTGCAAACACCAAAATCTAAAAGAAGAGAACTGGCCAAGGACTGCATATAACAAGCTAGAAATCCCACAGTAGCACTGCCACCACTTAATAACAGCAATGCAAGAACAAACCATTGAAATCAATCCTTGAACTAAACACCAAGCAGTTGAGAACACCAAAGAAAACAAAGTAGAAAGATTCCCAGAAGAACATGAGTATGAACTCAGAGTATTCTAGAAACACTCACTAGAAAGCTAGATAAAACTATAGAGGTTAAGACCATAAAAAAGAAAACCCATAACCCTACAACATAACTGGAGTAGCGGCAAGAAGGCAGAACGACCCGAGCTAAAAATAAAACAGCTATAATAACTATTAAACAGCTAAGGGTAATCGAAGGTAAGACGTTACTTCTTTAGAAATACCCCCATTTAACACACCTTTGGGATTACCAACTATTTCCTTAGCTTTCTTGGCTTTTGATCAAGTTTGAATTTTAGACACTAATTTAATCCACGCCGGGTTGGTTTCTACTAAAGGGACATGACATAACACCTTATTTCCACCTGCAATCTTACTTGTCTTGATTTTATTTCTCCTACTTCTAATACTAGTTATCAAGCTATCTAAGTCATCCATCGATGAACCTAGAACCTCATAGTAATTTAAACAATACCGATTAGGATTAAAATGAGAGCTAACCTTTGTTTGTGTTATAGGAATTTCATGAAATTCAAAAGCTTCTTGAGTTGTTTCTCTAGTCCTATTGACACTGATCTTCTTCTAGGCAAACTTCCTTTCATCTTTTCTTGACCCTTCTAAAGTCATTGTCAACCTTATCAATACTTCCAAACGACACATTGTCATCTCTTTTTCCATCTACGAGAACAACTTCAACACATTTTCCATCATCGTCAAGTTTATCCAAAGGCATTTCAGAATTATCCTGCATGCACACATTAGAAGTAGCAAGAATACTAAAAGAGTTATCCTTGCTAACAATATCATTCCCATTAATTACTTTAGTTGTTGCTGATACTCCATTCCTATCATTACAAACTTTCACAGCAATGTGATTGGTATCCGCTATCATGTACTTTTCACCACTTGCAGATCCAGTCTTACTATGATATCTCTGATTCACATCAATATCCATCTCTTTCTCTGAATTAGAGTTGATTTTAGGAGCCTAGACCTTAATAGACTTACAAGTCACGTTAGAATGCCCAATTTTTTTGTAATTTGAACAGATTGAAGGGGTCCATTCATATATCACCTTTTGCTGCACAATTTCCCCATTAAGACCTCGAATAGGTATAGCTTCGGGAAATTTAAATTTTGGACTAATTTCCACTAATATTCTAGCATACAAGATTCGAGCTAAGTTCTTAGTAATATTATCCAATTTTAATAGGAGACCTAGGATAGATGCTGTGATGACCTCAAACTTCCGTAGACCGAAAGTAAAAATAATCATTTTGGAATACAACATATTCACAACAAAAACAGATCTCAGATAAATATCGTAACACATAAACCATTACAGCGGAAATAAATGTCATCAACATTACAGCAGAACATCAGAGTATGCAGTTTTACAGGATCCACTTAGCATAATAGAAGTCTTGACCAAAAGAGAAAACAAGTCTCAAATCAAAAGAAATGAGTTTCAAATCCCATTACATACATCCAAAGCAAAAGATAGAAAAATGTCTCAAAAGCAGAATAAAAGATGGAGAAAGGATCTTCTTCTTCTTCCTTCCAAAGCAAGCTCCCACCAGAAAGTATCACCTAGAAACCTGTCAATTGGCTGCCCGTGGAAAGAGGGCACCCGAGTTTGCAAAAGTGAAACAAACTACGAGTCAGTCATGGGACTGGTGTGAGAATTCTTAACTAAATTAACTATCAAGATGGCGAATCTCAGGACCACGCCGCTAACGCGGAACTGGTTTACTCCATTGGATTGCCAGTGCAATATTTTATAAAGTTTATATAAAACAGCGAAATGACTTTTGAAAAATGAAACCATCATAAGACTCAAGTCCTATCACACAATGCAACGCACACCGGAGGATAGAATTTTCCCTTATGATGATCAAACATGCTTAATACGTGAAAAATAATATTTTAATATTATCATTAGTGTCAATGCAGTATTAAAATACTTCAATATAAATATATCAATCCTAGACGGCATAGGTACCATATGCTACGTCGCCGTATATAAGTTTACAATCAAAACCGCAATGTTGTCGTATTGGGAATTGGTTTTCTATCATGAAATCGAGGCTAGGGATCGTCCTCTTCTGATTCGAGGCACTCTAGAAAATGCCTCAGGATCACACCTATGGGCAACCCTTGGATGCGGTAGGGCTGGTCCCTACCTAAAGATATTGGATTAGTTATGCCTGAACACACGTTTCTCGGTCCCTTTGGACCTATAATATGACCACTTCCGGCCTATAAAAACCCGAGGTACCTCAATCCAAAATCCACATAAGTAAAATGTTGGGTCGTGTCAAAACCCAAGCACCACTCCTAGATAGAAAGAAACGTGTGCACTCCCTACGGTCCATATCCCGTTTTTGACTCATACCGGGGTGTGAGGCTCGCGAAGTTACGTTATACACAAAGCTATGCCCAAACAGGCTATGCTTTGATCATCAACCACAAGGCCTGCTTTTCAACAAAGCCTTGATCATTGCATCTTGGCGTGCCACATTGACAATTTCAACGCCATGCTATCGATAACTACTACTACGTATCCGGGTGTTAAGTAGAGAATTAATCCTCCACCACCAAACAGACATATATTAATAGAAATCGATTTAATTACATGTAGTGAATTCCAATGTCAGACACACATCCATTTAGAAGTCCGTTCTGGGTCTGAACGAAACCGGAGACACCAAAAAGGTGCTCGCTTATCCGCACAATCAACACACACGTCCGGACAATTACTGCTTCAACCTAGTCCTGGGAGCAAGTCAGTCCAAGGTATCAGAAGTCATCACCCATTCGATGTGAAGATCGCTGGTCTTCTACACCGTCTTGTTACATCTTTGATTTAATCGCCGTTCAATTATTTGAAATGAGTTAAAATCGGCCTTTTCAAATAATTATCGCATAATTATAGTTTAAAACATTTCATATATATTTATAACTATTTATCGCTATTTTTATTTATTAAAAATAGCTCTAAATATATAAACGACGTTTCGGGTCAATGGCGGCGCTGGCGCTGTTTTTACCAAAATTTGATTTACATATATCTTAAAATCTAACCGTCGGATTTTGATGAAATTTATATTGTTGGAAAGCTCTTCCCAAAGCGGTCCTAACGGTTCTAGTTTTGGTAAAATCCAACGGTCGGATCTTTCTACATATTCGTTTGAAGTTACGAATGTCGATACGCGAACTTCAGCGCTCGTTTCGTTTAATTTTATATTTTATATTTATATATATAATATAGAAACCATTTGGGCGATTTCCTTTATTAAAATGAGGATTTCAACAATGTATCATTATATATTAAATAAAAATGACATTTTTTGTTCGCCAATTCTATTGCAACCAAAAATGATATTTAAAATGTATAATTCTATATTCAACAAAATGACATTTTTTTTCGCCAATTCTAATGCGACCAAAAATGATATTTAAAATGTATAATTCTATATTCAACAAAATGACATTTTTGTTCGCCAATTCTAATGCGACCAAAAATGATATTTAAAATGTCTAATTCTATATTCAACAAAATGACATTTTTGTTCGCCAATTCTAATGCGACCAAAAATGATATTTAAAATGTATAATTCTATATTCAACAAAATGACATTTTTGTTCGCCAATTCTAATGCGACCAAAAATGATATTTAAAATGTATAATTCTATATTCAACAAAATGACCTTTTTGTTCGCCAATTCTAGTGCGACCAAAAATGATATTTAAAATGTATAATTCTATATTCAACAAAATGACATTTTTGTTCGCCAATTCTAATGCGATCAAAAATGATATTTAAAATGTATAATTCTATATTCAACAAAATGACATTTTTGTTCGCCAATTCTAATGCGACCAAAAATGATATTTAAAATGTATAATTCTATATTCAACAAAATGACATTTTTGTTCACCAATTCTAATGCAACAAAAATGATATTTAAAATGTATAATTCTATATTCAACAAAATGACATTTTTGTTCGCCAATTCTAATGCGTCCAAAAATGATATTTAAAATGTACAACAAAATAAAAAGGTAAAAGTCCCTTATTCTTCTATTTACAAAAATTGTAAATCTCTTTTTATTCTTTCCAATTACATTGAAAATGAAAATGTCCTTTTTATTCTTTTCTATAACATTGAAAATAAAAAAAATGTCTTTTTATCCTTCTCTTACTAAGAGAACTCAATTAAAAAGTAAATTCATCTTTCTATTTAATATTTGCATTGTAAAATGCAATTTAAAAGGTGGACTTTATTTCCAATGTAAATGTCTTTTCTAGCGTCAATATTCCTAAAATCAATATAATTCCTAATGTCAAGATTTGATTCATTTCAACTACGTTAACATAACGATGAAATTTTGTTCATTTCACCCATATAGACATGACGATGAAATGTTGGTGTCACTTCAACTAATTTAACATAACGATCAAATTTGATTCACATCAACTATACTAACATGACGGTAAAATTTTGTTCATTTTTGATGAATCACAATAAAGGCCTCATCTTATTTTCGTTTGTAAATCAAATAAGATGTCTAATATTTATCTTATCTTCTAGTTAAAGTTTAAAAGATCCAAATTTTCTTTATTTTATAAATCAAATAAAGACCTACACTTCCTTTTATTTTGTAAAACAAAATAAAGGGTTCAAACTTTTCTCTTATATTTTGTAAATAAAAGATTCAAACTTTACTTTATATAGTAAATAAAAGATTCAATTTTATTTTATATAGTAAATAAAAGATTCATCTTTCCTTTGTTTACAAGACAAAATATTAAAACTTTAATTATGTTTTGTTTACCAAACAAAAGATCAAAACTTTGCTTTTATTTAGTAATTCAAACAAAAGATCAAAACTTCGCTTTTATTTTGTTATTCAAACAAAAGATCAAAACTTTGCTTTTATTTTGTTATTCAAACAAAAGATCAAAACTTTGCTTTTAATTTTTTATTCAAACAAAAGATCAAAACTTTGCTTTTAATTTGTTATTCAAACAAAAGATCAAAACTTTTCTTTTAATTTGTTATTCATAAATAAGAGTTCAACTTAAAGAAAAGTATTAAAAAAAATAACAATAAAAATAAAAAGATGATAAATTTATTTTGATACATCAGAATATTTCAGATCCAACAATCGAATTATAACATGACATCACAACGAATCAAATTCAACAATACAACAATCACCACATAACAGATCAGAATAATATACAATGATTCAACTGATCGAATAGGATTTTAAAATAAATTATTTAATTATTTAAATTCAGAATTTCACAGTCGTTGACGATTTTTGGCCAAAATTCGAACTATTCAGAATCAACTCCAGTCAGTTTTGATGCGTAGACCTCAGTCACACGATTACAACGTCGCTGAAATCATCGAATTTCGAATTGAAACGAGTTAGATATGATAAATTGAAGTTTAAAAATAATTTAAATTAATTAAATAATAATTTAATAAGATAATTCACCTTCTTCCTCACTATAGAACTTAGGCTGACAGTTTTCAATATCGAGTTCGAACTTAGGGTTGGGATTTGCTTCAAATTGGTTGCAGGGTTCGCCGATCGGGAGGAGGGACGTCGGAGCAGGTGGAAAGGCGCACGCGCGGGGAGGGGGTTTGGCCGAACTCGGCGGCGGCTAGGGGGGCCCACGGCGGACGAGACGCGGCGGGTTTGGGTCGTCGGTGCTTGGTGGTTGCGGCACTAGGAGGCGATCAGGTGGTATGGAATTGTAGAGGAGGAGGAGAGCTTTGAAATGGTGTGAAGTATGGGGTTTAATTCTTGAAGGAGAGGGAGAACGAAGTGGAGGAAGTTCAGAGCTTTGTGGCCATGGATTAAGAAAAGGGCGGCGGCAGAAGAAGAAGACAATAGTAATTAGGGTTTTCTAATCTCCTATTTTTATAATATTAAAAATGTATTTTTACAAAAAACCCATATCTTCCAAACCGGATCAAATTCAGTCCAGCAGAAAGTGACTCTAGCCAATAGCCCATATTCCGGACCCAATGGGACAGGTTTCGTCAGCCCAAACGACTGTCTGTGGCCTGTATTATTTAATTTAATATTTAATTCCTTAATTAATTAAATTCGTCTGCATAAATAAATTCACCGAGGCCACAAACAGACTCAGAAAAATCCATAAAAAATATATTCGTCTATGTTATGACTATACGGTCCTAACAAAATTAATTTTGTCGAATTCTGACACTGTTTGAAAAATGACTATTTTTCAGTTGATTAAATTTGACTGTAATTGACCAAACACATTTTCCTTCGCCACGCTCACATATTAAATCAAAAAATTCTAAAAATTGAAACCTAGCAATAATATGACATTCCAGTTCTAATGAAAGTGGTTTCGTCGAAAACAGAGATCGTTTGAAAATTGGCTATTTTCACTGGCTTTAATATTATTTAAAAATGGAATTTTTTAATTTATGCCACATTTTCCCACTAAATAATTTAAAATAAAAATTTTAAATTGGTTCGGATTTTCTGGGTCGTTACAGATGCTATTCTACTGATAGCCTCAACAGGCTAAAAATCTAAATCTAGATTTGGAAAATTAATCCAAGTAGGAATAATATGAAGGAATTCTCTAGTCAGTTTTAAACGTGGTTGCCATTTTTTCATAAATATCAATCTTTTGTTGTAATAATTTGGCACTGAATCTAATATTCTATCACAGTCATCACGATTGTCACATTTCAGTATGAAGAAACCATTATCCCTTGAAAATAACCAATAACTTCCCTTGACATTCCAGTTCCGATCAAAATACTGATTAAGAAATGGACTTGTGTGAATTTTCATCAATGCTAACGTTTTCGCGCCAATCTCTCCAATTGATGACAATGTCTATTCTGTTAGCTTGATTTATGAGTCAAGTAAAATGCGCAGAATATAAGCTCTATAATGGATGGTTTTATACTTCCTTTTATAAGTAATATCCAAGAACCCATCCATTATTATTTTAGCTTAGTTAACTTGAACATTTTTGTGAATGGCATGCAAGGCTTGGGAATCATGTTTATATACCTTTACGTAGCTTTTGGTTTGGGCTTGGAGTGAATGAATTAACGTACGATGTAGAAAATGGTATAATTGTTTGTTATTATCATCAAAACTGATTAAAGATTCAAAATAAGTTGGTCGGGTAATCTATTAAATCTGGTGGCCTATAAATTCAGAGAATTTGATAAAAAAACCAAGATAAATCTTCGAATTCTTCATGGCTTTATACTTTTGAATGTTGTTTTTGTGAAGTGAATGTCTAACTTTATCGACGTAGAACCAGGAATGGTTTTCTGCTTCTTTGATCTTAGAGGCCTATTCGTTAAAGGAATTTGAGTTTTAGAAGTTGGGAATTTTGGTGGAAATTCGAATTTAAGTTTGGATAATGAAGAGGAATAACATTTAAGTTTGTTTTAAGGAGAAGGTTTTAACCGGGTTTGAGTCTAGAAACCCTTAAAAAACCAATATGAAGCAGTTCAGACGTCTGAGTCGATGATTCAGGCAGCTGAATTCAGGAAATCAGTAACCTAAGAGCCCTCTTAGATTTCATACGTCTGTTTTAGGGAGTTCAGATGTCTGATTCCTGGGTTTATATTTTTTTCCAGGATCATTCAAACGTCTGCTTTTCCAAAATAGATGGTTCAGTTTGTTAATTTTCTAGGTTGTGCACATTATAATGTTTTGATGTATATATATTTCAACTTTTATAACTATGGTTTTTTCGAAGAGTAGAAGTGTCTTATAACTTGTTAATCATTCATATTAATTCTTTTATTTATAATTTAAATATTTCAAATGGTTTTTTTTATTTTTTAGTATTATACAAAAAATCAGCAATTCAATTTTGTTCATAAATATATCACTCAAAGTTTCATTACCAAATTATTCTAGAATTAAAATAGATATCAAAATTTGACAGCTTATTTAGAGCTTGAAGACGATGATTTCTTTGGATATGTCATCTTCTTAGCTTCTTCATTAGCAGCCAAATTCCTATCCTAGGAATTTTGAGTATAGGGAGGTCATTTTGGACTTTGATTCCATGGAGTCCAAAAAGAAGATGGCTCATGAATGTCTGGCTTGGCGGTTCTGCATGCTCGTAAAGCTGTTTGCTCCAAAAAAGTTAATCTTCGTGCAATAACTTTTTGTTCAAAACACAAATCACGTTGTAGATCAAGTTGTTGTTATTGAAAATGATCAATATCATATATTTTCTCTTTGATAAATAGTGAGATAGATATCACACGTTTGGATTTCTCACTACCCAATGTATATCCTGTGTGATATGAAGACCGGTTGTATACCGGATCTTGATTTGGTGAAATGATTTGAATTGAGGATGATGATTTATTTGGTGAGGTTGGATTCTTTGGTGATCTTGAATTAGAGTAAGTAGACATATTGAATTATATAGAATTCCTAAAATTACTTGATTCTTTTAAATTATGCTTTTATTATTAACATTTTTCATGCTCATTTATAATAGAAACTGTCTTAATGTCAAGAGTGAATTCTATGGTTCTTATAATTGATTCAATAAGAACCATTTATATAAAAAGTATGTTTGTTTGTGGTTTTAAATTCGAGTTATCAAAACATCCTATAAGTATGCTATAGTATTATAACTGAACAAGAAACACCTAGTGGCCTAATGGAAAGGCTATGCAACTATCATACAGGCCACCGGGGTTCGAGTCCCGGTTGATGCACAAAATTTTTATCTTCTGCGAATTTTATTTTTGCACTCAAAATGTAATTTTTTTTATAAATCTTTAATGAAACAATGTCTAGTACTTGTCAAAATTTAATAAATGTGTTTTCAAGTAACGGTTTGTGAAAATATCGGCTATTTGATTCTCAAATGACCCAAATTCTAAGTTAATTATTTCTTTTTCTATATTATCACATAAGAAATTATGTCTAATATCTATGTGCTTAGTTTGAGGGTGATTAACTGGATTTTTAGATAGGTTTATTGTGCACGTGTTATCGAAATAAATAGTTTATTTTAGTAAATTTATATTAAAATCTTTAAGTGTTTGTTGCATCTATATAACTTGAGCACAAGCCAAAGATGCTGATATATATTCAGCTTTACACGTAGACAGTGGAACACAATTTTGTTTCATGCTAAACCAAGAGACTAGCGATTTGCCAATAAAGTGACAAGTACCAATTGTACTTTTTCGATCCATCCGTGATCCTTCAAAATCAACATCATGGAATGATACTAATTCAAAGGAACAATCTTTCGGATAGAAAAGTCCAAAATCTTTGATATTGCTTAGATAACCTAATATACGTTTAAGTGCTCGTATTTGCAATTCTTTAGAGTTGGCTTGAAACTGCACATAAACAAACACTCATCATAATATCTGGTCGACTAGTTGTTAAATATAATAAACATCCTATAATACTATGATATAATTTTTGGTCAATACTTTTACCGTTTTCATCTCTATCGAGATGTGTTGTTGTACTCATAGGAGTCAGTTTAGTAGAAGTGTCTTCCATTCCAAACCGTTTTATTAAATTATTACGATATTTTTCTTGATTTATGAAAATATCATTGAATAATTGTTTAATTTGTAGACCAAGAAAACATGATAATTATCCCATATAGGATATGATTCATTACTCATAATTTCGAAAAATTCTTGACATAATTTTTCGTTAGTAGATCCAAAAACAATATCATCTACATAAATTTTAATAATTAAAATATCCCTTTTAGACCATTTTATAAACATTGTCCGATTAACCTTTTCAATTTGAAATCCTGGACTTATTAAATAATTTTTAAGACGTTTACACCAAGCACGATGTAACTTCCCAATTTTTAGCGATATAATAATTAATTTATTTAATTATTTAAATTGTGATTTAGAGATTTAAATGGTATGAGTTAAATTATTTTGATTATTTAATTAGCTTAAATAGTGGGATAATATAATATAAATTCCGAAATAGTAGGAAATAGTAGAATTCACAATATTATGCGAACTAGATGATTTAACTAATTTAATTCAGTTACCAACATTTGAATGTACTAATTATAATATAATTATCGAGCTTGTAATGGCACGGTAGTTCGTAATATTGAGTTTTTAACTTCAAATGAGTATACAGGATTCCTTATAAATCAGACCTTTTCGGAACAAGAAACGTTCGAATCTGTTGAATGATATTTTTCTAATGGAAGAGAAAATTCGAGATTTCGTCGTGTAGATTGTGAGTTATGTCCAAATCAAATTTTCAAATAGTCGCTATGGAATTCGTTTTTAATTTATAATGATTTATTTATATATTAAAAGGGTTTTATTATATATTGAATATCGAATTAACCTGGATTTGAAATATCGAGTTATAAATCCAGATACATATTTACTTTGGGGCTGTATGATATTTTATTTAGATATATACGATAATATTAATTTATCAATATTAAATTAAATTGTTTTTGAATATATTAATATTTTTATTGATTTATTTAGACCTAGAAAATAGCTTTGTAAAAGACCTCCGTTTTCGATGAAATTAATTTTGTTGGATCCGGAATATTAAATTATTGTTGAATTTCAAATTTTGTGATTTTTGGAGTGAGTATGTGGCCATGCACAGTTTTAATGTGAAAAATAGTCGATACTTTGATTTTAAAAATACGTTGTGTGAGCAAACAGACTCGGAATTTGACAAAACAAGTTTCGTTGGGTCTGTTATGTCAAAATATAGTTGGGTGTCCATTTTCATTGAGATTGGGTAATGTATGTGACCACAAGGATTTTTTAATGATGAATTGAGCTAACGACAGAATATAAATTAATATAAAAATATATGAAGCTTCTGAAACAAGCCAACCTATCCTATAAATACCCTAACATCCCCTAACCCTAAACTATTTACTTCTTTAGTCAACCCACAAAGAAAAATAACGCTGCCACCCTCTTCAGCAAAAATCATTCTCCTTCAAAATTAAAATAAGTTCATAGAAAATTATATAAACTATGAACAAGTGTATTTGAGTTACTGGAGCAATCCTCTTTATTTCTATGTTTGTTTTACGCGGAGCGATGCATATTCCTGGACATGCAAAAGTTAGTAGAGCAACTAAGGTTCAAGTTTTAGCCAAAATGAGGAAGAGTTGGTTTGATACGATATCGTTTGTGGATTGAGGAGGTAAAATGAAACCTGTGTACAAAATTTGACAAGATTTAGTTATGATTTTTGTCGATGTACTATAGTGGAGTGGGGCTACAGATTTCTGGAGTCGTAAGGTAAAGGTGATGGGTAAGCTGTTTGCCTTGGCAATGGCAAGAAGGAGTGTCCGAAGAGGGGCACTGGTGATTTCCGTTTGGCGATGGTGGTGAGAATGATGAGATATAGAGGCAAGCCTGACAGTAATAGCCATATTTGTTTGAGAGTATTCTTTTCGAGAGAAAATGAATGACGTGATGATGGAGGGAGTTTCAAGTTGTGTATTTAGGGGTGGAGGACGTAGAGAATGTAGAGGAGATTTTAATGGTTTAATCATTTGATTTTTTTTGAAGTAGAACGGGAGATAGGAGCAAGAACAATGTGTGATTGTCCATGAAGATTTCAGCATAGGGGATAAAAACTGGGAGAAAGAAAACACAGTGAAGTAAGCGTGTCTGGGTATTAACAAGAGTAGATGGGCCGACATTATTTGAAAAGGGTAAGGCCCATTAGGAATTCAAAATCTAGGTTTTTTATTTAATTTAATTAAGGTATTAACTTATAATTTTCATATCTTGGCCATACGTAGTCTGTTTAATGAACGATCAGTTACATTGGAATTGTATGGATAAGCGCTACACAATGGAACTGATTTGGAGTGAATTGGAGCTTGTAATGAATTATGGCAGAATTAAACGTCTGTCTGAATAAATGACAGTTTATCTTTATTTAACGATAAATGTGCAATGTGAGTAAACTCACTAACTCTGCCAGTTTATATTTTTTAACGTATTTTTAGAATTGATAAATGATGGTTAATTGTTATGTCTTGATTATCTGGATGAACTGCTAATTAATTGGTTGAGATTATAGATCTAGTTATATATATATCGTTAACTAAATACTGATTCTATTTATCAGAACATTTCATATTGAAATGAAATTGATGTTACTTATGTTTAACATCTATGGATGTAGGGGAGGGATCCAACTAGATTCCACAACATTTATATTACGGTTTTTCATATATTGTGATATATAATCTGTTGTTGATTATATGTGGTTGGATGATATTGATCCTTTTTATTTGGTATTTTTAAATGCCATAATTAATATTGGAATATAAAAAAATTGAAGTAGATACTGAATTTAAGTATTTTATAAAATCAATGGATTTTATAAAAGGAAATATTTGGAAGATTAATAGAATTATAAAAAGGGAATTTGTGAGTTATAAAAGGAACTACGAGAAGTTTGATATAAAGTAGAATTTAAATAAAAATCTATTTTAACAGATAAATTGAGAAGATTAATTTACAAACGATGTTTATAAATTAATTTAAATATTTATTATTGGATAAGTTGAATATATATATATATATATGTATATGTATATGTATATATATAAGTCTGAATTTATATTGGGAAGTAAGAATCAATTTTAACACCGATATTTTTATGAAATGTAAACTTAACATTTATAAAGGGAATTATAAAGGAAATTATAGGTGATTAGAAATTAAAATAAGATTTCATATGAATTATCTTATTGAAGTATAAATAGAATCTGGAAATGGGATATTATTTGTAAATACAAAATCAAACTGAATTATTTATATAAAAAAAATATTATTCACACTCGATATGAATAATGGACTAAAGTAAATATTTTGCAAGTAAAAACATTTATAAAGGAAATTGGTTTTTGAAGTGGGAATTTGAATAAGATAGGAAATTACATCAAAATAAAATAATGGATTCTATTTCAGGAAAAATAGATTAGTTGTGGATTTATAAAATAACTTGATAAACAGGATTTGAACCTGTAATAATATTTATAAAGTTAAATGTATTAATTTAATATAATGAGTCCAGATTTTTATTAATATTCACATTTTAATGTGAATAATGATTTAAAAGTAAACATTTTGCAGATTAAATTGATTATAAAAGGAAATTGGTAAATATTTGAAGTGATGGATTCAAAAGTGAAATTAGAAAATGATTGGAGATTAGTTAAGCTGAACGGCTTTTTGTCGATCTGATGATGGTTTCGGCCTTCGGGATTGATACTTAGGAAGTTGTTCTCTTACTAGTTTATAGTTAGAGACTGATGGATGTGGGAGGAAAGTGATGCGTGAATAAGAAATGAAATGCTTTCCAATGTTAATAACATATATTTTCTAAATTTAGAAAATAAGTGTTTATGAATATATGGAAATGGGAAATGAGAAATGAATAAATCAATGATAAATTAATTTAAAGGGGGAAAATGATGATTTATGATTGATCGATAAAATTTCCTTTTGGAAATAAGATCGTTGTGTGTATGGATGTTTTCCTTTGATAGTTAAATAACCGACTATAAAATTTTGACCATTTTTCCGTCGTCAATATGGAGAGGCCGGGATCAGATTTATTATCTGAAAACCACTTCATATGGTATATAGCATTGCGAATCAAATATGATAAAGACAATTGAAGACGGAGTTTATGCAAGGGCCGTTCTGGCAAATTCTAGGTAGAAATTGCCTAAGATGGGTTTACAGAATAGTGCCTTCGGTTTGTTCAGTCCCAGGACAACTTGTATGGAAGAAAGTCTGACAGAGTATATCTAATAGATCTCTTAAGTTGTTCTCTTCAAACATACTGACGTTTGGTGGTGGAGGAATTCGTTTCTTCTAGCTTTATACCCATGGTTTTTTTTAGAGAAATCAATTTGTGATTTGGCGGGTATGATGATGCGATATTCAAAGTAAATAAAGGTGTGATCTGTACGTTATGACCTTAAGCCTCACAACCAAGAAATGGTATAAAATCGGGTAGGTCGCATGACTAAGTGGGTAGCTCCCAATTAGGGTGTATTTTCACCTGATCTAGAGAAAATCCATTTGCTTCTTTAAACTACTTCGATGATGTCCCTTTTGGGAAACGGTTGCTAATCCCAACCGTTGGAGATAATACATTCAGTATACTCAAGCGAAAGGAGTGACCGGTCATGTTTAGCCTAGGTTACAAGATGTTCTTGTTGAACCTGATGTATTCTTCTCTAGAGATACACTATCGGAAGGTGGTCCCACACCTTGCTAGTTGGAATCCATTACCCAATAAGCGCCCGCGATTTTTGATTACATATTATGTATGTGGAACGTGAGATGAAAGTGTTACGCTAGATTGCTATTTATTTGATTTAGACACCATTATAATATTATAAGATCTTTGATATAAAGAATATTTTGGTTTATCGTAAGGTAAAAACTATCCGTATTGATGTGTGGATCGGTCTTATGATTATCATTTCTTTTAAAAGGATTTTAAAAGTTAAACCAAGTGGTTGAACTTTACTCACACCAATCCATGACTGACCTAGAGTTTATTTATTTTGTTTACCCTGAACTCTTATGTGCCCAAATTTATACGGGCGGTCAAGTAGTTGGGAATTTTCAGATATACTTGGAAGAGCTTGGAGCAGGAGGCTTCAGGATTATATAGATGTTTATTTCCACTGTGATGTTATGTGTTGTACTCTGAAATGGTATGCATGTACAGTTATAAGTTTGTATTTCAAAAGTTATGTTATTTAATATATTTTATTTGTTTCGCTGAGAGATTCATGTTTATTCTGATTTTGTTCTATTGTGATCTTCTTCTTCTATTATAACTTTCTTTCTGTTTCTCACCCTCTAACTTCTTTCTATTAATGATCTGGTATGGTCGATGCTTAAATAGTTGACATGAGTTTTATGCCGATTTTCAGGGTCGAAAATCCAAGTTCGTTACAGCGGTATCAGAGCTGAAGGTTAAGTGATTTCCTTGGCTCTGCGGCCTAACTCAATAGAGATGGGGTTATTAATGCTCTAGATTGAGTTGAGTGTATATATACGAGAGAACATATTTGTAGATTTTATAAAAATTGTTTTATACTATGGAGATTTATTAGTTGAGTTGTTTATGAGTTCTGGTCAATCAGTTTGATCCACAGTATCAGTAAGGGTTTCTAAACACTCGAGCACGATGAACCGACACAATATATTTTGAAAGAGGTTAAATGAAATAATTTTATCCAAAGTATATCTTGATATAAAGAAAATATTTATCTTAAGATTTTCATTATAATACATATAGGATGTGTTGGTTGTTATTATAATCAAATAAGATTATAATTGGAATGGGTATATATAAACAATTAGAATTAATATAAGTGTAATATATGAAATCAGATGAATTAAATCTGAAATTAAAAACAGAATTGGAACTAAAATACCTAAAATTTGGAAAGTGTTTGTAAACGGACTTGGATTAAATTTATGAGAATTTTAAAATCCTGGGAGATTTTAATTTTTTTAACAAGCATTGTTAATGGTATTTTGAAATATATTTCAAAATGGAAATGTTTTTAAAAAAAGAGTTTTGAAAGTGATATAGTATTGAACTCACTTCGGTCGCTGGAAAATAATTCTGATGATGATCCAGACATTATCGGTGTTAATTTTCGAGTTTCTAAGTAATGGGCTACTACAAAGATATTGTTTTTGAATTATTTTGAGGAAACGAGTTGTTTTGGATCCTGAAAAGGAAAGTTTGATTTTTTTTTGATATGGTAAACTGTTTAAAATTCCTAGGAAGAGTTTGTCTGAATTAAAAACAAATTAAATAGAAATTTATGAAAACAAATAAGAATTGAGGTCAGTTAAGTGGAAACGGAATTGGATAAGTGAGTCAAGAGTTTGGGATCGAGAATGGAACTCGAGTTTGAAATGAGATTATGGTTTGGAAGTAAGCGAATAGCTGTGATGAAGACAAATTGATTGGAAGTTGGTTGGGAGAAAAATTGTATATGTTGGATTGGTAGCAGATAGAAAAGATGGAATGATATGCCCGACAAAAAGGTACAAGTTTATATTTTAATTCAGTATAAGATTTTATGAGCCTATTCGGCAAGCTGCTTGGCTATTTGATTTTCTTTTGGATTAGAGAAGGATTAGAGATGCGAGTTGTAGTTGTACCGATTGAGCTATATAAAGGAGACGCTGGCGAAATTTTTCAAAAATTTAAGGTGTTAGAAAATTTTCAGGATTTTTGAAATTTTTTGTTAATAAGAATTAATTAATATTTCAGTTGAAATAAATTGGTCTGGTTGAAATCGAACTTAATAAGTGAAACAAATAATTTTTAATCCAGTTAGTGGGGTTGGCAACATTTTTCCAGCTTAGTAATTTCGGGGATGAAATTCTTTTAAATGGGAAGGAATGTAATGTCCTAGATTTCTAGTGATATAATAATTAATTTATTCAATTATTTAAATAGTTATTTAAAGATTTAATGGTTTGAATTAAATTATTTTGATTATTCAATTAATATAAATAGTGGGAAAATATAATATAAATTCCGAAATAATCGAAAACAGTAGAATTCGCAATATTGTGTGAACGAGATGATTTAACTTATTTAATTCAGTTTAGAATTTAATTATAATAACGAGTTTATTTATAAACAACATTTGAACGTATTAATTATAATATAATTATAATCGAGCTCATAATGGCGCGTTAATATAATTATAGTACAAGATTCGATATGAATCGGATCTCTTCGAAACAAGAAATGTTCGAACTATTGAACGATATTTTTCTAATGGAAGAAAAATTCGAGATTTCGTCGTGTAGATTGTTAGTTATGTCCAAATCAAATTTTCAAATAGTCGTTATGGAATTCGTTTATAGTTTGCAACAATTTATTTATATATATTAAAAGGGCTTTATTATATATTGAACATCGATTTAACCTGGATTTGAATTATCAAGTTATAAATCCAGATACGTATTTATTTTGAGGTTGTACGATATTCTATTTGGATGTGTATGATTATATTAATTTATTAATATTAATTTAAATTGTTTTTGAATATATTAATATTTTTATTGATTTATTTAAACCTTAGAAATAGCCATTTTTACAAACAACCTCTGTTTTCAACGAAATTAATTTGTTGGATCCAAAATATTAAAATATTGTTAAATTTCAAATTTTGTGGTTTTTGAAGTCAGTATGTGGTCGTGCGTGATTTTAATGTGAAAAATAATCGATAATTTGACTTTAGAAATACATTGTGTGAGCAAAGGACTCAGAATTCGATTAAACAAGTTTCGTTGGGTCCGTAATGTCAAAATATAGCTGGGTATCCATTTTCATTGAGATTGGGTATTGTATGTGACCATAAGGATTTTTAAATGATGAATTGAGCAAACGGCAGAATATAAATTGATATAAAAATATATAAAGCTTCTAAAACAAGCCAACCTATCCTATAAATACCCTAACATCTCCTAACCCTAAACTTTTTACTTCTTTAGTCAACCCACGAAGAAAAACAACACCGCCACCCTCTTCAGCAAAAATCGTACTCCTTCAAAATTAAAATAAATTCGTAGAAAATTATATAAATTATGAAACAAGCATATATTGGTTTTTGGAGCAATCCTGTTTATATCTATGTTTGTTTTACGTGGAGCGATGCATATTCCAGGATGTGCAAAAGTAAGCAGAGCATCCAGGGTTCAAGCTTTAGCCAAAATGAGGAAGAGTTGGTTCGATTTGATATCGTCGGTGGATTGAGGAGGTAAAATGACACCTGTGTCAAAATCTGACATGATTCGATTATGATTTTTGTCGATGTACTATAGTGGGTTGGCTGCAGATTTCTAGAGTCGCAGGTGAAGGTGATGCGCGAGCTTTTTGCTTTGGCAATGGCAAGGAGTGTTCGAAGAGGGAGGCGTTGATGATTTTCTTACTGCGAACGGTGGTCAGAATGATGAGATACGGAGGCAAGCTTGACAGTAATAGCCATATTTGTTTGAGCGTGTTCTTTCCTGGAGAAGATGAACGACGTGATGATGAAGGGAGTTTCAAGTTGTGTACTTAAGGGTGGAGGACGTAGAGAATGTGAAGGAGAGTTTAATGGTTTAATCATTTAAAAATATTCGAAGTAGAATGGGAGATAGGAGCAAGAACAGTGCGTGAATGTCCATAAAGATTTCAGCATGGAGGATAAAAACTGGGAGGAAGAAAACAATGTGGAGTAAGCGGGTCTGGGTATTAACAAGAGTAGATGGACCGACGTTATTTGAAAAGGGTAAGTCCCATTAGAAATTTAAAATCTAAGTTAGGTATTAACTTATAATTTTCATTTCTTATCCATACATTGTCAGTTTAACGAACGGTCAGTCACATTGGAATCGTATGGACGTGCGCTACACAATGGAACTGATTTGGAGTGAAATGGAGCTCGTTATGAATTATGGCAGAATTAAACGTCTGTCTGAATCAACGACAGTTTATCTTCATTTAACGGTAAACGTCCAATGTGAGTAAACTCACTAACTCTACCCAGATTATATTTTTATAACATATTTTTAGAATTGATAAACGACGGTTGATTGTTATGTGCTGATTGCCCGGATGAACTGCTAATTAATTGGTTAAGATTATAGATCTAGTGTTATATATATATCGTTAATTAAATTTTGATTCTGTTTATCAGAATATTTCATATTGAAATGAAATTAATGTTATTTATGTTTAACATCTGTGGATGTAGGTAAACAGGTTGGAGGGAACCAACTGGATTCCTCAACATTTATACTACGGTTTTTCATATATTGTGATATATGATGTGATATATAATCTGTTATTAATTATGGGTGTTTGTATGATATTGATCCCTTTTATTTGGTATTTTAAGTCCCATAAGTAATATTGGAATAAAAAAAAATGTTACTACCAAAAATTACTCTTAACGTAAGCCAACGGTGAAGGTGTATCAAATGAATATAAGCATAAAAAGAATAATTCTGAGACGACATAAACCGACACCCCTTAGAAAGAAAGGAACTCAAAACCTACATAATTTCGGCGAATCTCATCCAACACGGTCCACCCGAAAGGGAGTTGTGCAACGAAAGGCAACCTAAGACAGGAACCAAGAAAAAAAGGAGGGCACAAGCTTCACTTATCGAAACCTAGAAAGACTATCAGAATTATCCCGCTCAACGCCGACACATAAAAAGGAGAATGGTATCAGGCCAGCATGTAAGGATTATCTAGAGTCGGCTTCTGAAAAATCGACTGCTTTGATGACGAAGGGCCAAATTCATAAGTAACAGTGATATCACCGAAAGCCACTTTCCGTAGAACAAAAATACTCCGAGAATCTCAACCGAAAGGCTACACGAGACCTAAGCGAAGATACAGGCTACCCATACTAATTTATTTAATATAGAAACCAACCACGGTTTCGCATCGATAGTTATCTACATACATCATGAGGGCAAGCTCCTCTAAGTATTCACGATAATTCAGAAGCCGACATCTAAAAGCTTACGTCTAAGTTCCTACACTCAAGGGCTATTACCAAGGGTTCAAATAACATCCCAAAGAAGCTGCAAATGACTGAAACCCCCACTCCGAAGACCATGTCTAAAGACAATAGGAAGCCAAAATTCTGAAAATGAGGAAGAAGCCGCCGGCAAAAGCCCCTACAGACCCAATAGCCCACCAGCGAAAGCAGCCCAAAGTCTCTATAAATAGGACCTTAGAGGCCACATAAAGGGGGACGAATTTTTCATTCCTTGAGATTATTCTTTCTTCTCAGAAAAAGAGCAAATCCTAATTCCTCAAAAACAAATTAAGGATTTTCTTCAACTTTTGTAATACATATACAATTTATGAATGGACAATTCAAAGGCTTAAATACCTCACAATTTGATAATCTTTTCGTGCTGTTATGGTGAAACAGGGAGTTAACACTAACCTTTCGTGTGAAGAAGTTGATCGTAACGCCTTCAAAGAAGGAGTACTTCGCAGAAATCCAAAGTCCTCCTCCTTCCATCCTGATGGTTTTTGCACATCGATTAACGTCTTCATAATGATCCTAACACTCCTTGATCTTAAGAAAGAAGTTATCTGGTGGCATATCACTTGGTCCTTAGAGCGTCTTCGGCCCTTCAGACCGATTCGATGCAAAACGACCATTTGATTCAATAACATCGTGGTGGTTTCTTCCTTTAGTATGAGGAAGCATTGGCCTGTTTTCCTCTTATCACAATATGTGTTATTGTGTTCGCAACTCAGCAAGTTGTTAATCTAATGAGATCTTAGTCATATCCAGCTGGGTGAACCCCCTTTGGACTATTTCGTATCTCTACGGTATTGTCAGTGGAGTATCCATTCCCTGAAGGAAGGATATCTATTCTCCAAGGTTAATATCCCGATGCTTGAAGTGGTATGGATCTAACACAACAATATTGATTTCTTGACATCCTCCAACAGCCCTGGGTCACGAATACATCAAATTACTTGAACCTATGCCCCCACACGACCTATCTCCTTTGTTGACGGAAAATATCGTTAACATTTTAGCGCTAGAAGGAGGGCCTGAACCTCCGACCTTGTAGTCAATCTATCAAAAATTAACTTGGAAACCCTTTGCTTCGTGGCAGGGAGGATGAAGTCAAAAAGATTGGAAGATCGGAATAAGGAACCAGATCCTGATGCAACCCTTGAAAGGAACATGGATCTAACACTTAATCCGAACAACAGCGGAAGAGGAGCCACATCGAACCTGATGCAACCACCAAACTCCATGGAGGATAATGCCGCAAGAATTATGGTCCTGGAGAAGCAACTCCCAGAGGTGCTAGCTCAGATGGATGCTACGCAGGCGTAGAAGTCTTCGAGACACACCAGATCCATCCAAAGAGAAGTGAAGGAGTCTCCGAAAAGAAAAGCTCCCATCCAACACTCTGAAGCAAAAAGGAAACCCAAGGCGACCTCCTTTAAATAGAAGAAGTCTAATCTGACAGGAGTTGACCATCAAGGGAATCAGTGTGAGCAGGAGTAGTCCGGGAGCTCCACTTCTAAAGGTTATGACCTCAAAAGATTAGACTACGACAACACGGAGGCCTATCTTAAAGATCTTACCTAGAAGACCGTAAAGGACTTGCTAGGAAGCAAGGGGAAGAGGACCCAAGATGATAGAGTCAATGACAACGAAAGGGAAGCACCTTTCATCGATAAAATTATGAACACCATAATACCATCAAGATTTTTGGTTCCAACCGTAAAGTACATTGGGACAACTGACCGCGATTATTACCTGATGGCTTTCAACAGCCAGATGGATCTCTACAATGCTTCCGGAGGCGTTAGATATTGCCTTTTTCCGGTGAACTTTCAAGGGGTAGCAGCAAAGTGATATCGCCAATATAGAGAAAGTACCATTTACTCATGGAAACAATTCTACTACGAATTTTCCGCCTAGTTCTGCATTTGCAAAGAACCAACAGTCCACTACACAGTCATCGCTGACATCAAATAGAGGCAAGGCAATTCTCTTGGAGATTATCCGAAGAGGTTCAATATCGAGGCATTAAAAGCCAAGAATATGGACTATCGCGACAAATTGATCATAGTGCATTCAGGTTTAATTGAAAGCATCCTTTTCTAGAAGGAATTGTACATCCACGGCTGCAAAGACTTACAAGATTTCCAATTCCAGGCCGACAAATTCATTCGCATGGACGAATTGTATTTCACAAAGAGGAAGTTCGGGCCTCGAAGGGAAGGAGGAAGGACGAACTTTGGACGAAGGCCCCCGGAAGGAAATCAGAAGAGGTCTAGGTGGGAAAATTCCAACACCCACTCTATCGCACTAAACAAGCCCATATCATTTGTGTATGTTGTCGTAAGAGAAAGGGTTAATAAGTTCCCTATCTCGTTCGAAGCCAAAATTTCCCTAAACTCATTCCAGCGAAAAGTATTGTGAGTTCCACTAAATCAACGAACATAAGGCAGACGAGTGCAAGGTATTGGACGGGATCATTCAGAAGCTGATCCGAGAGGGACATTTGAAGGAATTCGTTCTAAACAAGACAACCTCTACTCATCGTACAAATGGACAACAGAAAGTTTTGGTAAATATGGTAGGGGCTCCTATGGAAGAAGGCAACCTAGACCTGGGTCCGCCCATAAATCGAATCAATGTGATTCATGGTAGGCCGCACCCTGCTGGAAACTGTCCGAGAGCAAGAAATCAGTACATGAAGGAAGCTATGGAGGGAATCTTCTCCATTCAAGAAGAACCATCACTGAAGAATGCACATTACGCTCTTAAGATGCACAACTTGGTGGTGTCTCCAGAAGAAATGCACATAATGACCCCCTTATGATAACGTCGCAAATAGGACTTTCGGTTATTTCTAAAATCCCCATGGATACTGGCAGTGCTATCAATGTTATCTTCAAGCACACTTTCGATTAGATGGGAATTTCTGATAAGAAGTTGGAGCCAAGCAACAAACCCTTCAAAAACAAAGGATCAACTCCAGTTCATCAAACCAACCTCCTAGTTCAAGTTGGATTATCTTCGCTTCACAGAACCTTCGAAACTCTCTTCGTCGTGATCGACCAACCATCCTATTATAATGCCTTCTTCGGGCGACCGACTTTGAAGGAAATGGACGCTTTTGTTTCTTCCAAGTATCTCATATTGAAATTCCTAACCAAGCAGAGATGGGGTACCATTTGGGGAGAGCAGTTTAGCTCCTGTAAGTTGTACTTCGCAATGATCGACAAGTAGAAGAGGGAGTGTTCTTTGTACTTTGATTCTTCTACTGGTTTTACACTTTCGGACACATCCGAAGCTAAAATAAAAATTAATAAGGCCAACAGGTGTATGAATGGTAGGTACATTTCTTTGAAAAGATAGAGGAAGAGATCTGATGATGTAACTATGATCGAGGAAGAGGAAATCGTCACGGACTTAGAATCCAGAGGAGACATTGAAAGAATAAAACCAATATAAGACGTGGAAGAGATAAATGTCGATTCTGAGGATAAATCAAAGATCATAAACATAGGGAAAAGGCCGACAAAGCCTCTCAAGAGCGACCTAATTCAGTTTTTACAACTCAACAAGGATATTTTTTCTTGGACCCACCCGGATATGATTGGAATAAACCCTTCTATAATGAGTCATGCCTTCAACATTGACCCTTAGGTAACCCTAGTCCGGCAGAACAAAAGACAATATAATAGAGATCGGTTAGAAGCCTTAAATGAGGAGGTCAAAAGGTTGGAGACTAACGGGTTTATCCGAGTGGTCCTTTACCCAAAATGGTTAGCCAATCTCGTGCTAGTGAAGAAATCCAATAGAAAGTGAGAAACCGTGTCGGTTACACGGATCTAAACAAGGCTTGCCCGAAAGACTGTTATCCCCTTCTGCGGATTGACCAGTTAGTAGATCCCACAAGTGGTCACAAGATACTATCCCTTACGGATGCATACTCAGGGTACAATCAAATTCCGATGCATAAACCCAACGAGGAGCATACAAGCTTTATCACTGACTGGGGAACATTTTACTATTAGGTGATGCCCTTCGGTTTGAAAAACGCAGTGGAAACATACCAAAGACTGGTAAATAGGATGTTCCAAGAACAAATAGGACGCAATATGGAAGTGTACGTGAATGATATGTTAGTGAAGTCCACCAAGATAGAAAATCACCTAAAAGATCTAGAGGAAATGTTCAATGTCTTAAGAAGCTACGAAATGAAGTTGAACCCACAAAAATGTTTGTTTGGAGTTCAATCTGGAAAGTTCTTGGGATACATGGTAAGTGAGCAAGGGATCGAGCCCAGCCCCCACCGAATCCAAGCCCTAATAGACATGGAGGAACCTCGGACAAGCAAAGAGGTCATGAGCTTGAACTGGAAAGTAGCGGCCCTAAGTAGGTTCATTTCCAAAGCCACGGATAAGTGTGTCCATTTCTTCGATGTTATAAAGAAGAAGAAGAATTTCGAGTGGAACAAAGAATGTAGGAGGGCATTCCAGGAATTGAAAGTCTATATGGGAATGCCCACAATTTTGTCTAGTCCCGATAGAGGAGAAGATCTACACCTATATATGGCTGTTTCAAAATATGCGGTCAGCTCGATCCTAATAAGAGAGAGTAATAGGACTCAGTATCCCTTCTACTACGTTAGCCGAAGGCTAAAAGACGCAGAAACCCGATACCCTGTGTTAGAGAAATTAGCGTATTGCCTATTAGTCACCATACAAAAACTCAGAGAATACTTCCAAGCTCATCTCGTTAGGGTCTTAACCTGTTTCCTGCTCAAACAAGTGTTCAGTAAACCAAAAACCTCAGAAAGGTTAATCAAATAGGGTATCGAGCTTAGCCAATACGAAATTGAATTCCACACTCGGGCGACAATTAAAGGACAATCCCTCGCAGACTTCGTGAATGAGTGCACAAGCTTCATTTCAGAGTAAACAGTTAAGGAAAATAACTTAAAGGCCAAATGGAAACTTTTTGTAGAAGGAGCCTTAAATGAACAGGGGCAGGAGCAGGGTATGTTATAATTACCCCTGATGGGCATCGCTTTCACTACGCCATGAAGTTAGGATTCCCGACAACTAACAATGTTGCCGAATATGAGTCAATGATAGCTGGTTTAAATTTGGCACTACAATTGAGGATACCTCGGGTAGAAATCTTTAGTGACTCACAGTTAATGGTAAACCAAATAAAGAAAACCTATCAAACCAAGGACTCACGGCTAGTTCTATATGTGAAGAAGGTTTTGAAAATGCTTTCCCAGTTTAAGGATTTCTTAGTCCATCAAATACCTCGCGGGGAGAATACACAAGCGGATTCACTAGCTAAATTACCTAGTTCCTGGAGGGCCCCCAAAACTCGAGTGATTCCCATGGGTTATCAAGAAAAGCCTAGTGTCGGGCATGAAAAATAGGAAACAGAGAAAGAGCTATTAGTGTTGACGAGATCCCAAGCCTTGAGAGGGAGAGATGAGAGAGATAGAGAGGGAAAATTCAACGGGGATCTTCCCGTAACTGAAACGAATTGCCATCGTGAGAATACATGGATGACTCCCATAATGGATTATCTCCTAAACAAGACTTTGCCCTTTAATAACAAAACGCGAGAAGGATAAAACGCCAGGCTCCTACATTTGTGATTGCGTATAACATACTCTATAAAAAAAGGACATTCACTTCCTTACATAAGGTGTATAAGTTCCAAAGACGGGCTCAACTTCCTGAAGAAAGCTCATGAAGGATGGTGCGGAGACCATTCCAGTGGAATTAAATTGGCCAAAAGGGTCATGCGACAGGGATATCATTGTTCTTGGATCGTCAATCAAGAAGTTGAATATGTCAAAAGATGTGATAGGTGTCAAAGGTACTCCAAGTTGCCTCGGCTTCCACCTAGTGAACTAACCATTATATCAATCCCCTGGTCATTCGACGTATGGGGTATAGATTTGATTGGACCCTCGCCGATCTCTAAAGGGGGAGCAAAGTACACTGTAGTAGCCATCGAATACTTCACCAAGTGCGTAGAGGTAGAACCCCTTACGACAATCACATCCAAAAAGGTGTTAAGGTTCGTAATAAAGAATATTGTAACCTACTTCGGAATCCCTCACAAAATTATCTCAGATAACGAAACACAATTCGAAAGCGAAGAGTTCACTTGGTTTTATGAGAAAAATGGAATCATTAAAAGTTTCTCCTAGGTAGCTCATCCGAAGGCCAACGAAGTGGTAGATGTTGTTAATAAAACTATAAACACGATTCTTAAAAAATGTTTAAACCAGGCTAAAGGGAATTGGGCCAAAGAGTTACCTTTAGTGCTTTAGGCATATAGAACCTCCGTTAAAACAGCCACAGGGCACACCCCTTTTTCCCTGACATATGGATGTGAAGCTATGCTTCCGGTTGAGTTTGAGATACCATCGCATAGAAGGATAGCATATGTGTTCCATGCCAACGAAGAATTAAGAAAAGAATCCCTAGATTTAATACAAGGATTAAGAGATGAGGCAACAATCAGAACAACCGAATACCAAAAAAGGATCATGAAATACTACAGCTCAAAGGTTAGGATCAGAACCTTCACAAAAGGAGAGTTAGTTTTACGAAGGGTGATGGAAAACACAAAGAACCCAGTGGATGGCCCTCTCGGCCCAAATTGGGAAGGACCTTGGTTATCCATCAAGAAGTTATACCCGGAACATATCGACTGAGCAAGCCCAATGAGGACCTTGTTCCAAGAACATGGAACTTGGAACTCAGATCTTAGAATATTTAAGACCATATTTCCTAACGGTAGAGAAATTAGAGAAAAGGCTTTCTTCCAAAGATGGTCACGTAACTAAGGGTATGGAAACCCTTCCTATGGCTTAAAAGAAGACCCAAAAGGGGTCGAGCTGAGAAAACGGATCAAAATCCTCGTCGTCAAGACGAGGCAACCCCCGGAGGGGGATGGTGTGTTTGTCTTTCTCCTTGCCCAAATCAGAGGGGGTCAGGTTAAAGTATCAAAATCGTAAGTCGCCATTTCACACCAGCAATGGTTGTGGCGGTGCGTCTAACTTAGCATGCCCTGCCTCTGCTCTTAGAAAAGTATGCCCTGCCTTTGCTAGAACTAAGCACGTCCTACCTCTACTCGAAGAAGAGCACGTCCTACCTCTACTTATGTTCCATGTTACCCGCAGAACGGAGCGCTAACCCCTATCACCACCTACAATGGTTTAGATAGGGCACCCCTCGGAGTGGGTGGCGTGTAAGCCTCTATCAGTGTAATGTCCCGTAATTTTGGCGATTAGTATTTAAATTATTTTATTATTTTAAATATTATATTTGGAATATTTATAGATTTTTAATATTGAATTCATTATTTAAAAACGAAGTTTAAACGTTATAATATATATATAATATAAAACGAGTTCGAAATGGTGCGGCAGTTCGTAATACTGAATTTTCAACTTCAACTGAACATACCGGATCCGATATAAGTTGGATTTCTGTGAAACAAGAAACGTTTGAATCTTGTTAATGATAATTTTCTAATAAAAGAGAAAAATTTAAGATTTTGTGTTATAAAATGTTAGTTATGTCCAAATCAAATTTTAAAATGTTTCTATGAAAACCGTTATTAACATATAACGTTTGTTTATAAATTTAAAAAGGGTTTTAATATAAATGGGGAACCGTTTAAACTCGAATTAATGGTATTAAGTTGTATAACTTATATTTGAAGCTGCATATATTATTCTATTTAGATATTTACAATAATAATAATTTATTGAATTACTTGGGAATTTTAATTATATTTTATCGAAAACATATAGGCCTTAGAAATAGTTTTCTTTTCAAAAGGTCTCCATTTTCGAAGAAACGGGTTTTATTGGAATGCGTATAGCTAATTGTTGCTAAATTTCCAGTTTGGAGCCAAACAGAGTTGTTTTGATGGAAGAAGCAATTTAAGGGTGAACCGATAAACTAAAATAACTTCATTATCCAAACGGAGTCGGTTTTCAACAAAATTAATTCCATTTGGTCCGGAATGTCAAGACACAGCGGTATGTCGATTTTCATTATTTTTAGGGTTTATGTGCGGCTCACCAAATTTA
Organism: Allium sativum; assembly: GCA_030737875.1. NCBI lineage: Eukaryota > Viridiplantae > Streptophyta > Magnoliopsida > Asparagales > Amaryllidaceae > Allium > Allium sativum. The sequence continues at coordinate 3,268,364 of CM060926.1, read as the reverse complement.
AAACGCTATAGATATTTATTTTAAGCAAAAATCTAACTTTGCCCGCTCCTGTCTTTTTCTTTCATTTTGTGTGACATTTCCTTCTTGCACCCCAAATTCTTTTTCCTGCATCCCATGTATAATCTTTCCTTGCTTTGTAAACTTTCATTCCACTGTGCATTCCTTGCATATCACACCGTGCCTTGCATGCCAAACCTTTATCTTTCCTTGTTGGCCAATTCACCCTTTTCCATGCCAACCACGTCTTATTTTAAAACTTCAACCTATCCTACTTTTTCTCAGCAACTCTATATGCCTAAACACCATGCTCCCCATGATAATTCTCTTATATAAATATGCAGACTACTTACTTTCTTCTCTTGAAAACATAAACAAAAGCAGTCTCTTCTCCTTCATAACAGAAACCCAAACTCCATTCTTTCTTATCTTCCAGTGTTGTTGTAAACGAGAGCTCCGTCAATCCGAATAAAATCAAAACGCAAGCCCCCTTTTATAAATAGACCTCGTTTACCTACAGTATTCTATGTGCGAGCTATGAGCGGAACGAGGTTTGTTTTGGAGGAAGCATATAACATCTGTGCGCGGGAAGCAGTATATTTGGAACCATGAAGTGAAACGAAGCATGGGTAGAAGAAGTGAGTATGGAAGTCTTTGAAACCAGTGGAGGGGGTTGATGTCGGATCTAATTGTTGACGGAGGCAAGGCTCAGTGTGGTGGTAACAGGCGTGGCTGCTAGGCTCTAAGGCGGAGACAATGGCAAGGACTGATGTCTTGGAGCTGCGCAATGGGAATTGAAGTGAGTTTGCAGTTTTATGTAGAGGCTCACATGTATAATTGGGTTCATAGGTAGATGCTGCGCTGATCGGCAGAAGCTGGAGACAGACTTGCGACAAAATACAAAACATAAGATGAACAGTCTGCGTGGAAAGTTAATGTACAGTGTGAGTTCTTGTTGCGGCATGGAAGCAGAACCACATGAAGAAGAAGGCGCAATGGCTGTCAAAGGTGGCGGATCTTAGGTGGTGGGGATGAAGTTGTGAGTGTGGAGCAAGCAATGGTAGTTCATGGGTTTTGTTTTTCCATGAAGACTACTGTTCCAGAAGTCTGCATTCAGAAAAAAAAACGAAAGGGAGTACAAAATGAAGTCGCAAGTCAATGGTGGGGGAAGAAGCGTGCGGGGTCAAAAGCATGGGAAGTGGGGAGTGATGCGTGGTTCATGGGGGAAAGTTGGTGTGAGTATCAGTAAAGAAGAAGAGGCGTGTAAAGTTGGGGATATAATAAGGTAGAGAGAATAAATAGAAGAGTCCTTGTAGTTGTTTCAAGTGCAAAGAAGAGCACGGAGGATGGGGAAATATGAAGGCGGGTTAAGGTGCTGAAGTTTTTAAGTGGGCTACGGGCCTTAATGAATAGAATAAAATATACGAAAAGTGGAAGGAATGCAGGGACGGGTTTACTAGGAGGAAATCTGTAGCTTTTGATGATTGCCAATGAAGAAGAGAATGTAGGCTCGGGATACTGGATACCCGCAGCAGATGGGAACAAAGCGGGGAAGACTCTCTATTGTGAACGAATGGGGATGCAGGCCAGTATTTTTGGTGCATGGGAAAATGGCTTTTGGGCTAGATATATAAAATGCAAAGATGAGCCAAAAGGAAAAAAGGGGGAATGGGATAAGTGCACAGCGTGCATGGGAAATTCTAAATGAAGCAAGGATGTGGAGATATTTCTGGTGTGGGCCGATGTGTTATGTTAGGGTAAGCCTATTAGTTGTAAAACTTTAAAGTTTAAATAAACTAAATTGTTATATAATCGTATTAATGCAATATCTTGTATGTCTGTTATTAGAATTCGACCAAACCAGAAGCGTTGAAACCATATCAACAAGCACAATGTTATGGAACTGGTTTGGAGCAATTTGGAGCCAGTTAGCATCTTTGGCAAAAATAAACGGCTAATTGAAGCAATCGTTATCGAACGATTAAATAACCAAGGTGAGTTAAACTCACTCAGTTCTCCCCACTTATATTTTATAAGTTGGTTTTTTTTTAATTGTGTGTTATGATTGTTAATGGTTGTTGTTTGTTTGTTAATTTATACCCATATATTAATTGAAACAGTTAAATTAAACATTTGTTTAATTTAACTGAAACAAATCATTATTTATAACGATCGAATCCAATTGAGGTAACTTACCTCAGTGGTTACGTTTATAATAATATAAACGTTATAAATAAATGGTTGAATGTTTGAATTACTGTTATTAGCTCAGTATTGATTGTTTCGGTTGTTATTAAACGGTTTATCTCATCTATTTATATGGAAACCGAAGATTGATTAGCTAAAATGAATTGATTGAATTGAACTGTGGTAACCCATTGTTTTGTAGGGAATAACGGGTTGGAGGAATCCAACTGGATTTCACACTAGTAGTTATGTAAATTTTCATATATGATCATATATGTCGAATACTGAATCTACCCTCACTGGTGTTGATAATGTTTATTTCATGGTTTGGTGCTATAGTAGCCATTTGCAAAGAAATGATTTTTTTTTTGAAATCAAAATTAAATGGATTTTGAATGATTTCAAAAATATAACGGTATTTTTATATAATTTTGAAATATATTTCTACCGTAAAAATAAATAGTCAATGTTAAATTTACCAGTTTATAAATATATATAAAATATAACAAATAGAGATGTAAGATATTATTGATTAATGTTTAAACGATATAAATTTATCGTGTTGGTTATTTAAATGTTGAAATGGTTTTACAAAGGCTTAACGTTCGTAAAAGAAGCTTAAATGGATTTCAAAATATTGAAATGGTATAACTGAATCATGGATAGAAGGGAATTTATAAAAGAACTTTAACGAGTGATATTTTGTGATAAACGATCGTTTTAACAAATGGTGTTTTAAATGATTCGAAATGTGATTAAATAACATTTCGTGAATAAGATTAACAAATCGACAGATTTTAAAGGAGTAATGATTTGGAAATGGGTTTTCATATTTTAAAAGAAATCGAAGTTGAAATTATGAATATGAATTTATAAATGAAATTTATGAATGGGATTCAGTTACGTAAATGGAAGCGAGGTTATTCCGAGGTTCGCAATGCGATATTCCGAGGTTCGGAATGTTAACTGAAGGTAGGAGTATAAATGAAGTTAAAGTTTGGATAACGACAACGAACACTAGTTGTCAAAAATGAATTGAAAAATGGGATTTTTGAATACAGTTAATGAGGTGAAAATTAAAACGAGTGGCAAGTTGTTGTAATTAATTTATATAAGATTTTGAAAATGGGAATGTAAAGTTTTGGAAATGGAATTGAATTAGTGAATAACGTTAGTGGTTTATAAATGTGTTTTGTAATATTTATTGCAAATGAGGTGAACTATTTTAGACCTAAGGGTTTATAAAGGATTACTATATACATTTTTTAGGTAACGAAGAAGTGGTGGAGTATGAGTTAAAGAGAACGTGATAAGCAAAAGGGTTTTGAAATTAAATCTGTAACCTTGTTACAGATGATAAGTTGAATTATTTTGATAAGTATCAATATGTGAAATTTGAAAAGAATAAAAATATAATAATTGTATAAGACATTAACATAAGATTTATACAAGCGTTGTTTATATGATTTTAAAATAAATGAATTCGAGTGGTTAAAATAATTTGTAATATAATTTTTATAAGGATTCTAATTATAATAGAATTGAAACTCGTATATAATATAATAAAGGGTTATTAACTTAAATAGGAAGAATTTTATAAGAGTTTACTATAAAATTAGTTAAGTAAAGATGGTTGAGATTTATATAGGTTTTCAAAAGGATGGTATTAAATCATACACGAGAGTAGTTGATGGAACATAAGTTATGGTTTCCATAATATGATATTATAAACTATTTCGAAAAGTTTATAAGTTGAATAACATGAATTTGAAGAATATTCTTATTTTATAATAAGAAGTAAAAAACAACATTTCAAATATTAGAAAATCTGGAGAATATAATTAACGGATGGTTTGTTAAAGAGGCTAAATGATACTGAGTAGTGAATCAGTGAATATATTTTGATATATAGATCAATGGTTGTTTTATTAAATAGTTAAATAACCAACTATCAAATTTGGCCCATACGATTGTTGGTACGGAAAGACCGGGATCGAATTTATATTCGAAAACCATTCTGTCCAACAAATACAAATACGTTGATGATAATTTTCTAATAAAAGAGAAAAATGTTAGATTTTGTGTTATAGATTGTTAGTTATGTCCAAATCAAATTTTAAAATGTTTCTATGAAGATCGTTATTAAAATATAACGTTTGTTTATAAATTTAAAAAGGGTTTTAATATAAATGGGGAACCGTTTAAACTCGAATTGATGGTATTAAGTTGTATAACTTATATTTGAAGCTGCATATATTGTTCTATTTAGATATTTACAATAATAATAATTTATTGAATTATTTGGGAATTTTAATTATATTTTATCGAAAATATATAGGCCCCAGAAATAGTTTTCTTTTCACACGGTCTCTGTTTTCGACGAAACGAGTTTTATTGAAATGCGTGTAGCTAATTATTGCTAAATTTCCAATTTGGAGCCAAACGGAGTTGTTTTGATGGCAGAAGCAATTTAAGGGTGAACCAATAAATTAAATTAACTTCTTTATGCAAACGGAGTCAGTTTTCAACAAAATTAATTCCATTTGGTCTGGAATGTCAAGACATAGCGGTATGTCGGTTTTCGTTATTTTTAGGGTTCATGTGCGACTCACCAGATTTCGAACGCTATATGTATTTATTTTAAGCAAAAATCTAACTTTGCCCACTCCTGTCTTTTTCTTTCTTTTTGTGTGACAATTCCTTTTTGCATCCCAATTTCTTTTCTTTCGTCCCATGTATAATCTTTCCTTGTGTTGTAAACTTTCATTCCACTGTACATTCCTTGCATACCACACTGAGTTGTGCCTTGCATGCCAAACCTTTATCTTTCCTTGCTGGCCAATTCACCTTTTTCCGTGTCATCCACGTCTTATTTTGAAACTTCAACCTACCCTACTTTTCTCAACAACTCTATATGCCTAAACACCGTTCCCTCCACGCCAATTCTCTTATATAAATATACATGCTACTTACTTTCTTCTCTTGAAAACATAAACAAAAGCAGTCTCTTCTCCTTCATAACAGAAACCCAAACTCCATTCTTTCTTATCTTCCAGTGTTGCTGTAAACGAGAGCTCCGTCAATCTGAATAAAATCAAAATGCAAGCCTCCTTTTATAAACAGACCTTGTTTACCTACAGTATTTTGTGTGCGAGCTATGAGCTGAATGGGGTATGTTTTGGAGGAAGCAAATAACATGTGTGCGTGGGACGCAGTGTGTTTGGAACCATGAAGTGAAATGAAGCATGGGTAGAAGAAGTGAGCATGGCAGTCTTTGAAACCAGTGGACGGGGTTGATGTCGGATCTGGTTGTTGATGGAGGCAGGGGTCAGTGTGGTGGTAACAGGCATGGCTGCTGGTCTCCAAGGTGGAGACGATGGCAAGGACTGATGTCGCGTAGCTACGCTGTGGGAACTGAATTGAGTTTGCAGTTTTATGGAGAGGCTCACGTGTATAGTTGGGTTCATAGGTAGATGCTGCGCTGATCGGGAGAAGCTGGAGACAGACTTGCGGCAAAATGCAAAACATAAGATGAACAGTCTGCGTGGAAAGTTAATGTACTGTGTGGATTCTTGTTGCGACGTGGAAGCGGAACCACATGAAGAAGAAGGCGCGGTGGCTGTGAAAGGTGGCGGATCTTAGGTGGTGGGGATGGAGTTGCGAGTGTGGAGCAAGCAATAGCAGTGCATGGGTTTTGTTTTTCAATGAAGACTACTGTTCCAAAAGTCTGCATTCGGAAAAAAATTTAAAGGGAGTACAAAATGAAGTCGCAAGTCAATGGTGGGGGAAGAAGCGTTCGGGGTCGAAAGCATGGGAATTGGGGAGTGTTGCGTGGTTCATAGGGGAAAGTGTGTGAGTATCAGTAAAGAAGAAGAGGCGTGTGAAATTGGGGATATAATAAGGTGGAGAGAATAAAATAGAAGAGTCCCTGTAGCTGTTTCAAGTGCAAAAAAGGGCACGGAGGATGGGGAAATATGAAGGCAGGTTAAGGTGCTGAAGTTTTTTAGTGGGCTACGGGCCTTAATGAATAGAAAAAAATACGAAAAGTGGAAGGAATGCACGGACGGGTTTACCGGGAGGAAATCTCTATACGGAATGAAGCGACCCGAACTTCCCCGGTCTCCGAAAAGATGAGAAAGAACGAATTACTGTGAGGACAAGACAAATCAGAACGCAGACGGGAGAACATTTCATTGTTATTAAAACAATTCCATCAGATACAAGAATATACAGAGTATAAATGAATAAATTACATTTGATAAATATCAGAGATTACTATAAATTACATAGCAGCGGAAAAATAATACAAAGCACAACTGAAGGTGATATACGGATACAGAGCTTCCCGGATATCATTCCAGCTGTAAACCAGGATCCTGTGAATATAAATCTGCAAAAACCAAAACTACTGGCTGCCCGTGCGGAAAATAGGGGCACCCAGAGTTTAGGTCAAAACAATAAACTCCAGGTCAGTCATGTGACTGGTGTGAGAACTAAAACAGTTATTTAAAGCTTTACTTTAAAAGTGAGTAATTCAAGGGACCACACCGTGGAACGGGTTTTCTCCCAAGAATACCAGTGCATAGAATAGACAACGCAATGCTTTTTCGAAAAATGAAGCTATTATAAGACCCAGGTCCCATCACACAATGCAACGCAAGCCGGAGGATAGGGTTTTACCTTATAACAGCCAAACATGCTTGGTACGTTTAAAACAAATCATTTGATACTATAATTAGTGTATAGTGTCAAAACAATTTCAATCATAAATATCAATCCTAGGCGGCATAGCTACCATCTACTATGTCGCCATACTAGTTCTACAATTAAAACCGCAATACACGTATTGGAAATTGGATTTCCGTCATGAGTCGAAGCAAGGGGCAAGCTCCTCTCCGCGTTCGAGACACTCTAGCAAATGTCTCAGGACTACACACTCTGGGAAATCCTGGATCTTCAGGGCCGGTCCTCACTTACGTTAGAGGATTAGTTATTCCTGAACACACGTTTCCCGGTCTTTACAGACCAATAATCGAGGCGCATCGCATTCCAACAACCGCATAGGTGAAAAGTATATAAATGTCAGGGCTGGTAAGTCACTGACACCACCATAGATAGAAAGAAACGTCGTGCTCTCCCTGCAGTCTGTATCCCGTTTTTGACTCATACCGAGGTATGAGGCTCGCGAATTCACATTATACACAAAGCTGCCACGTAGGTCGTGCTTTGATCATCAACCACAAGACATTGCTTTTCAACAGAAGCCTTGATCTATGCAACTCAGCGTGCCACACAGGCAATTCATGCCATGCGATTGATATCTATCGATATATAACCTCTAAGCTCGTACGTCTCAGAGAAGGGCGTTAAGCAAGAGAATAAATTCTCCGCCGCCAAACAGATATATATTTAACAGAAATCAATCAACACAGAATAAAATCCAATGTCAGACACACAATCCATTTACAAGTTCGTTCTGGGTCTGAACGAAATCGGAGGCACTTTCCTCGCATATCCATCGATCTCCAAGTACGTCTGGACGACCATCAACTATTTCCATCCTCTTGGGTGTACAGCCCAATCAGGATCGTCAGTAATTATCCAAACGATGTGAAGACTTCCGGTCTTCAACCACCGTCTTCATCTTCGACTTATCGTCGAATCGGTTATTCAGAATGGGTATAAACCCGGACTTTCCGAACAATCCGCGTATATTAAAACAAATGTTACACAAACACAACATATGCCTCATTCCAATTCAGAATATTCTTTTATTCACAAAATCACATTTTTAGGGAAAGGTTCCCATTAATTTTATCCAAGATAAATTCTTTCAAATTTATCCTTTAATCTTCCTTTGGATGTCAATTCAAACCAAATTATGGTTTTCCAAACTAGTCAAGATTAGCGAACCATACCGAAGTAATTATTTATTTTATTTCCCAATCCCAACCTATTCATCCCATGAAGCAAAACTGGTAATACTCCATATCTAACACCGCAGTGTTATCGGTAAAATTAATTACCATTTCACATTCAAATCTAATTAAAGATTTAACTATCGCTTTGGAGCAAAACTGGTGATACTCCATTCTCGCTCACTTTCTAAAGTTGATAATTTAAATTATTAATTTACATTTCAATCTAATTGCAGATTCATTAAAACTCCTTTAATTGGGTTAAAGAACTAATGTCTTTTAAACACAGTTCACGACAAACCCAAATCACATTTTATTTATTATCGGGTTAAAGAACAAATGTTATTTAAAACACTGTTCACGATAAACCCACAAATCAATTCTGTTTAAAACCAATTTCAAATCCAGTTTATTTATTTAAAAATAAACGGGTTTAATTTTAGTTCAAAACTAGTTCATTTCGATGAAAACCTATTTTTATCTTTTCAAATATGGAGTTTTACATCCCAATTTTTCCCAAATCATTTCTTATGATTCTACACAAATTATTAGTATTTTTAATAATTTTATCAAGGCCCGTACAGTCGATTTCCATCAACGGCCATCGAACTGCACTTACAGCGACCTTTTTCAAATTTGATTTGGACGTATCTCCAAATCCAACCGTTAGATTTCAAATTTCTAATATTCGTTAGAAAGCTCTTTTCGATACGAACTCAACGGTTCCAGTTTTAGGAGAATCCGACGGTTGGATCTCCCGTAATGTCCGTTTGACATAAATGGTCGAAATTCGCGAACTGCCGCGGCGCGGCGCGTTCTATTCAGGCCCTTATATTATATATATATAATATATAATATATATTTTGTCGATTACTATTCAAAACGAATTTTATAAATCGTTTTAAATTCGTTTCAAAAACATTTCAACTTCTATTTCCAAATCAAATCAAAATTGAATTTTTCCCTATAAATTCGTTTTAAAATTCATTTGAATTCAATTCAATTTGAATTCCTTTCAAATTGATTTTACTTCTATTTCAATTCGTTTTCAATTCAAATTGAATTCAATTCATTTTCTATTCAAATTCGTTATCTATTCAATTCAATTCGAATTCGTTATTTATTCAATTCAAATTCAATTCAAATCAAATTCGTTATATATTCAATTGAAATCAAATTCGTTTTCTATTCAATTCGAAATCGCTTTACATTCAATTCATTTCGAAATCGCTTTATATTCAATTCATTTCGAAATCGCTTTATATTCAATATTCATTTCGAAATCGCTTTATATTCAATTCATTTCAAAATCGCTTTATATTCAATTCATTTCGAAATCGTTTTATATCCAATTCATTTCGAAATCGCTTTATATTCAATTCATTTCGAAATCGTTTTATATTCAATTCATTTCGAAATCGTTTTATATTCAATTCATTTCATTTAGAAATCGCTTTATATTCAATTCATTTCGAAATCGTTTTATATTCAATTCATTTTGAAATCGTTTTACATTCAATTCATTTCATTTCGAAATCGCTTTATATTCAATTCATTTCGAAATCGCTTTATATTCAATTCATTTCGAAATCGTTATATATTCAATTCATTTCGAAATTGCTTTATATTCAATTCATTTTGGAATCGCTTTATATTCAATTCATTTCGAAATCGCTTTATATTCAATTCATTTCGAAATCGTTTTATATCCAACTCATTTCGAAATCGCTTTATATTCAATTCATTTCGAAATCGTTTTATATTCAATTCATTTCGAAATCGTTTTATATTCAATTCATTTCATTTCGGAATCGCTTTATATTCAATTCATTTCGAAATCGTTTTATATTCAATTCATTTCGAAATCGTTTTTCAATATTCAATTCAAAATGAATAAAATCGATATAAATATCGTTCACGTCAAAATGGCGTCAATCTAATCAACACGGCTTCATATATTTCTATTTTCAAATATTCTATTTCAAATATTTCTTATTATCAAAATATTTCTATTTCAAATATTTCTTATTTCAAATATTCTATTTCAAATATTTCTTATTTCAAATATTCTATTTCAAATATTTGTTATTATCAAAATATTTCGTTCAACACAGACTAATCTCAACGGATGAGTACTGTCAACACATGAACCTTTATTTTGTATTGATAAAGATGTAAATTTTATTATTAAAATATTTCGTTCAACACATGACTAATCTCAACGGATGAGTACTGTCAACACATGAACCTTTATTTTGTAATATTCTTTATTTTCTAATTTGGAATGAGGCCCAATCAATCACCATATAATGTTAATTATATGGATTTTCATACATCACACGTATATAATAGCATTGAAAAATAATCAACCATCAACCAAAGTGCACTACACTGTATAAGCATCAAATATAGATATCTAACGCTTATAACAGCCTGTCAATCAATCGATCGACATATTTAATCAATCAGGATGAGTGAACTTCAAATTTCATCCCAATACCCGTGTCCGGTTTCAAACAATCAAACACAGATTTTATTTGTGCAGTTGGGAGATGTGTAAAATTTATCGACCCAATCAATATCAGTCAAATCAGTGTATATAAACAAATCGCCCGATTTGTTTATAAATATTTATTTATTCACTTTCACGTTAAAAATTATATTTTTAACGATAAAACATTTTATTCAACACATGAACTTTTATTCAGTTCATTTATTCAATAAAATGATATTTTTATTTCTCTAACATATTTTAGAAAATTTCGGCGGCATAACGGCACGATACTAGAAACGGGACGAGGCCTATCCTTATCCCCGGTCTAGTGAAGGCCCATGCCATTCACACATCAATCAATCTATTCCATTTTACCAAGCAACTCAAATTTCAATCAAATAATCTAACTAATTTTTGCAATCAAACAAGCAAGTCCATGGTCTGTGGACGATTGTGTTGGGTGCTACTAAGCACCGTCTGCATCCTAGTATATATATATAACTAGAAAAGAAATTGAAGAGTGAGAAATTCTCACCAATAGCTATCCAACTCCACGGGTCTTCTTTTGCCGAAACCTTCGTCGTTCTCGTCTTTTTGTCATCTTCGTTGCCCGTATTCTCTACAAATGTAAAAATCGAATTTTACTTCGCTATTCAATATATAAAAATCGAATTTTTACTTCGCTATTCAATATATAAAAATCGAATTTTTATCTTCACTTTGTTATAAAAATTATATTTTTATATTGATCTTCTCCTAATAAAGATTATATTTTTATTACTCACATGAATAAAAATCATATTTTTACTATCATAGCTATACAAAAATTATATTTTTAACATGCCACTAGTATAAAAATTATATTTTTAACCTTTCTATATTATAAAAATTATACTTTTAACTTCTTTATTATATAAAAATTCAACCTTCCTTTAAAACTTCGTATCTTCAATGCAAAATCATTCATATAAAAACTCATGTTCTCTTCGCTGTTTTATATATTAAAAATCCAAAATTTTCTACTATGCTTTCTCTAAACAAAAGAAAACTTATTTTATAGAGAATAAACAAATTAAATTAGGAAAAAGAGGAAGAACTTACTACAAATCGTCGAAAGGGGGTTGCGTTACTGTGGAGGCCGGAAGGGCGAGTCGCCATGGTTCAGGTGGAGGAGCATTGGGTGTCGGTCGCTGAAAAGGGGATCGCGTCGTCCAGCAGAAGAAAAGGAGGAGGGAGGGTCGGCTTTGGGGGTTCGCGTCTTAGGGAGAAGAAGGGGGTGCGGGGGGGGGGGGGGGGGGGTCGGAGGTGGCGCCCCACCTCTGAGGCGGCGGCGCGGTGGTCATCGGGGAGGGGGGGCGGCTCCTCCCCCTTCTTCGTCGTCTTCTTCCCCTTTTTTCTTTTTTTTTTCTGCTGAATCGATTAGATTTTGAAGAGGGGGGGCCAACGGTTTTGAAGGGGAGAGGGTTATTTTTTTTATTTATTTAATTATGAAAAAGTTGACTTTTACATACGACCTCTATACGAGTCCCACCGCCTGTCGTCCATAGCTAATTACCCCCATTCCGAACACAATGGGATATGTATCGTAAGCTGATTCGATCGTTTCGATCAGTTTCCGTTAAAATCAACATATAACTCTATATATTGAATTTGAACGCGCATTTCAATTTACTGGGGTCACATATTAACTAGAAAAAATTCCAGAAAAATATTTTCCAGCTTCGTATTGACGATACGGTCCTAACAAAACTAGTTTCATCGAATTCCGAGACCGTTGGAAAAATGGCCATTTTCCAGTAGATTAAAATCAACTGAAACTGGTCAAACACGTTTTCCTTTTCCACGCTCACACATTGATTCGAAAAATTATGAAATTTGGAATCTAGCAATAATTTGACATCACGGATCCAACAAAAGTGGTTTCGTCAAAATCCGAGGTCGTTTGCAAAATGTCTATTTTTAAGGGCCTGAATTCCATAGCGACTGTTCAGAATTTTCAACTGGACATATCTTTTGATTCCCGCTATGAAATTTCGATTTGTCGAATTCGTTGGAAAGATATTATCAGTTATATCCTAATGCTTTTGGTTTCACTAAAATCCGGATTGTTTTGCACCCGGTACGTTCAATTGAAGTTTGAAATCGAATTATCGAACTACCGCGCCATTTTCAATTCCTTTTATAATTATAAATAATTATTTATATTCTAACAACGACGTATATAATATATACGTTCTAATTATATTCAAAATAAATTTTCCGTCGATATTATTTAAAATAACCTATTTTAAATGTTCAAAATTCATTAAAATTGCCAAAATAAAAATTTTAAACTGGCCCAGATTTTCGGGTTGTTACAATCTCCCCCACTTAAAACTTTTCGTCCCCGAAAAGGAACAAAGTCAAAAGTGGTTTGATTAATCAACTCTACGTTCGATCTGGCTTCCATTCTCCAACCTTTAAGTTTCTGAGAATTTTCAAATTTTCAAAAATTTGGCTAACACCTTAAATTTTCGAAAAATTTCTCCATAACCTCCCCTGCACCGGGAGCCACGGGAAAATCCCGAAATTGCCATATAGGCCTTCTGATCTCAAAAAGAAAAAGAAAAAGCCAAGCGGCTGGCCAATAGATCATAAAATCATCATCACCCAAACAAAACAGTAAATTATGTAGTAAACATGTACCTATTTGTCGGACAAACAAATTTTATTCTCTGCTCTAGCCTCCTTGCTATGACCTGTTCAATGTAAGTACATATATATGCAAGCAAATGCGACCAATTTTCAATACAATTCAATATTTGATGCAATTAGGCATAGTGGTTAAAAATTATCAAACAACTAAACAAACAACACAAACATCAATCGATTAGTGGATTAGAGTTTCAAATCCATAAATTTTGATACATATACAAAAAAATCATGTTTTTGATGCCAGTTCACAACAAAGTATTCTAGCTATATAAGTTTTGGTTCTCACACCAGTCTAATGGAAATATATAGATATCACACCTTCGAAACACGAACATAAATACTAATGATGCACGTGCTATCATCAGTACCATCTCCGGGCGACTAGAATGTGATTCTATATCTATCCAGTATATTAAAACTTCGAATATACGTTCATGACGCGTACATGCAAAATCTTTATATATTGGATTGTCCATATTCAAAATAAATAAATATTCAAATACGTAGAATTAAATTAAATTTTCAAAACAAAATTGTTTTCATTTGAAAAATATACTCTTCACACTCATTCTAGGATACTACTGATCCTATCTCTAACGAGTCATTCTAATTGGATATTACTAATCCAATATCTGATGAATTCTTTCGTATGGTTCTAATGTGTCTTGTTCTCGAGCTCTGTAAACCAAAGCTCTGATACCAAATGAAGCGACCCGAACTTCCCCGGTCTCCGAAGAGATGAGAAAGAACGAATTACTGTGAGGACAAGAAAAATCAGAACGCAGACGGGAGAACATTTCATTGTTATTAAAACAATTCCATCAGATACAAGAATATACAGAGTATAAATGAATAAATTACATTTGATAAATATCAGAGATTACTATAAATTACATAGCAGCGGAAAAATAATACAAAGCACAACTGAAGGTGATATACGGATACAGAGCTTCCCGGATATCATTCCATCTGTAAACCAGGATCCTGTGAATATAAATCTACAAAAACCAAAACTACTAGCTGCCCATGCGGAAAATAGGGGAACCCAGAGTTTAGGTTAAAACAATAAACTCTAGGTCAGTCATGTGACTGGTGTGAGAACTAAAACAGTTATTTAAAGCTTTACTTTAAAAGAGAGTAATTCAAGGGACCACGCCGTATAACACGGAACGGGTTTTCTCCCAAGAATACCATTGCATAGAATAAACAACGCAATGCTTTTTCGAAAAATGAAGCTATTATAAGACCCAGGTCCCATCACACAATGCAACGCAAGCCGGAGGATAGGGTTTTACCTTATAACAGCCAAACATGCTTGGTACGTTTAAAACAAATCATTTGATACTATAATAAGTGTATAGTGTCAAAACAATTTCAATCATAAATATCAATCCTAGACGGCATAGCTACCATCTACTATGTCGCCATACTAGTTCTACAATTAAAACCGCAATACACGTATTGGAAATTGGATTTCCGTCATGAGTCGAGGCAAGGGGCAAGCTCCTCTCCGCGTTCGAGACACTCTAGCAAATGTCTCAGGACTACACACTCTGGGCAATCCTGGATCTTCAGGGCTGGTCCTCACTTACGTTAGAGGATTAGTTATTCCTGAACACACGTTTCCCGGTCCTTACAGACCTATAATCGAAGCGCCTCGCATTCCAACAACCACATAGGTGAAAAGTATATAAATGTCAGGGCTGGTAAGTCACTGACACCACCATAGCTAGAAAGAAACGTCGTGCTCTCCCTGCAGTCTGTATCCCGTTTTTGACTCATATCGAGGTGTGAGGCTCGCGAATTCACGTTATACACAAAGCTGCCACGTAGGTCGTGCTTTGATCATCAACCACAAGACTTTGCTTTTCAACAGAACCCTTGATCTATGCAACTCAGCGTGCCACACAGGCAATTCATGCCATGCGATTGATATCTATCGATATATAACCTCTAAGCTCGTACGTCTCAGAGAAGGGCGTTAAGCAAGAGAATAAATTCTCTGCCGCCAAACAGATATATATTTAACAGAAATCAATCAACACAGAATAAAATCCAATGTCAGACACACAATCCATTTACAAGTTCGTTCTAGGTATGAACGAAACCGGAGGCACTTTCCTCACATATCCATCGATCTCCAAGTACGTCTGGACGACCACCAACTATTTTCATCTTCTTGGGTGTACAGCCCAATCAGGATCATCAGTAATTATCCAAATGATGTGAAGACTTCTGGTCTTCAACCACCGTCTTCATCTTCGACTTATCGTCGAATCGGTTATTCAGAATGGGTATAAACCCGGACTTTCCGAACAACCCGCGTATATTAAAACAAATGTTACACAAACACAACATACGCCTCATTCCAATTCAGAATATTCTTTTATTCACAAAATCACATTTTAGGGAAAGGTTCCCATTAATTTTATCCAAGATAAATTCTTTCAAATTTATCCTTTAATCTTCCTTTGGATGTCAATTCAGACCAAATTATGGTTTTCCAAACTAGTCGAGATTAGCGAACCATACCGAAGTAATTATTTATTTTATTTCCCAATCCCAACCTATTCATCCCATGAAGCAAAACTGGTAATACTCCATATCTAACACCGCAGTGTTATCGGTAAAATTAATTACCATTTCACATTCAAATCTAATTAAAGATTTAACTATCGCTTTGGAGCAAAACTGGTGATACTCCATTCTCGCTCACTTTCTAAAGTTGATAATTTAAATTATTAATTTACATTTCAATCTAATTGCAAATTCATTAAAACTCCTTTTACTGGGTTAAAGAACTAATGTCTTTTAAACACAGTTCACGACAAACCCAAATCACATTTTATTTATTATCGGGTTAAAGAACAAATGTTATTTAAAACACCGTTCACGATAAACCCACAAATCAATTCTGTTTAAAACCCATTTCAAATCCAGTTTATTTATTTAAAAATAAACGGGTTTAATTTTAGTTCAAAACTAGTTCATTTCGATAAAAACCTATTTTTATCTTTTCAAATATGGAGTTTTACATCCCAATTTTTCCCAAATCATTACTTATGATTTTACAAAAATTATTAGTATTTTTAATAATTTTATCAAGGCCCGTACAGTCGATTTCCGTCAACGGCCATCGAACTGCACTTACAGCGACCTTTTTCAAATTTGATTTGGACATATCTCCAAATCCAACCGTTAGATTTCAAATTTCTAATATTCGTTAGAAAGCTCTTTTCGATACGAACTCAACGGTTCCGGTTTTAGGAGAATCCGACAGTCGGATCTCCCGTAATGTCCGTTTGAAATAAATGGTCGAAATTCGCGAACTACCGCGGCGCGGCGCGTTCTATTCAGGCCCTTATATTATATATATAACATATATTTTGTCGATTACTATTCAAAACGAATTTTATAAATCGTTTTAAATTCGTTTCAAAAACATTTC
This sequence comes from Allium sativum, assembly GCA_030737875.1. NCBI lineage: Eukaryota > Viridiplantae > Streptophyta > Magnoliopsida > Asparagales > Amaryllidaceae > Allium > Allium sativum. The sequence continues at coordinate 3,251,626 of CM060926.1, read as the reverse complement.
AACTTCTGTTTCCAAATCAAATCAAAATTGAATTTTTCCCTATAAATTCGTTTTAAAATTCATTTGAATTCAATTCAATTTGAATTCCTTTCAAATTGATTTTACTTCTATTTCAATTCATTTTCAATTCAATTCATTTTCTATTCAAATTCGTTATCTATTCAATTCAATTCGAATCCGTTATTTATTCAATTCAAATTCAATTCAAATCAAATTCGTTATATATTCAATTGAAATCAAATTCGTTTTCTATTCAATTCGAAATCGTTTTATATTCAATTCATTTCGAAATCGCTTTATATTCAACTCATTTCGAAATCGCTTTATATTCAATCTTCGTTTCGAAATCGCTTTATATTCAATTCATTTGGAAATCGCTTTATATTCAATTCATTTCGAAATCGCTTTATATTCAATTCATTTCGAAATCGCTTTATATTCAATTCATTTCGAAATCGCTTTATATTCAATTCATTTCGAAATCGTTTTATATCAAATTCATTTCGAAATCGCTTTATATTCAATTCATTTCGAAATCGTTTTATATTCAATTCATTTCGAAATCCTTTTATATTCAATTCATTTCATTTCGAAATCGCTTTATATTCAATTCATTTTGAAATCGCTTTATATTCAATTCATTTCGAAATCGTTTTATATTCAATTCATTTCATTTCGAAATCGCTTTATATTCAATTCATTTCGAAATCGCTTTTTATTCAATTCATTTCAAAATCATTTTATATTCAATTCATTTTGAAATCGCTTTATATTCAATTCATTTCGAAATCGCTTTATATTCAATTCATTTCGAAATCGCTTTATATCCAATTCATTTCGAAATCGCTTTATATTCAATTCATTTCGATATCGTTTTATATTCAATTCATTTCGAAATCGTTTTATATTCAATTCAATTCATTTCGAAATCGCTTTCTATTCAATTCATTTCGAAATTGATTTTTATTCAATTCATTTCGAAATAGTTTTATATTCAATTCATTTCGAAATCGTTTTTCAATATTCAATTCAAAATGAATAAAATCGATATAAATATCGTTCATGTCAAAATGGCTTCAATCTAATCAACACGGCTTCATATATTTCTATTTTCAAACATTCTATTTCAAATATTTCCTATTATCAAAATATTTCTATTTCAAATATTTCTTATTTCAAATATTCTATTTCAAATATTTATTATTTCAAATATTCTATTTCAAATATTTGTTATTATCAAAATATTTCGTTCAACACATGACTAATCTCAACGGATGAGTATTGTCAACACATGAACCTTTATTTTGTATTGATAAAGATGTAAATTTTATTATTAAAATATTTCGTTTAACACATGACTAATCTCAACGGATGAGTACTGTCAACACATGAACCTTTATTTTGTAATATTCTTTATTTTCTAAATTGGAATGAGGCCCAATCAATCACCATATAATGTTAATTATATGGATTTTCATACATCACACGTATATAATAGCATTGAAAAATAATCAACCATCAACCAAAGTGCACTACACTGTATAAGCATCAAATACAGATATCTAACGCTTATAACAGCCTGTCAATCAATCGATCGACATATTTAATCAATCAGGATGAGTGAATTTCAAATTTCATCCCAATACCCGTGTGGGGTTTCAAACAATCAAACACAGATTTTATTTGTGCAGTTGGGCGATGTGTAAAATTTATCGACCCAATCAATATCAGTCAAATCAGTGTATATAAACAAATTGGCCGATTTGTTTATAAATATTTATTTATTCACTTTCACGTTAAAAATTATATTTTTAACGATAAAACATTTTATTCAACACATGAAATTTTATTCAGTTCATTTATTCAATAAAATGATATTTTTATTTCTCTAACATATTTTAGAAAATTTCGGCGACATAACGGCACGATACTAGAAACGGGACGAGGCCTAGCCTTATCCCCGGTCTAGTGAAGGCCCACGCCATTCACACATCAATCAATCTATTCCATTTTACCAAGCAACTCAAATTTCAATCAAATAATCTGACTAATTTTTGCAATCAAACAAACAAGTCCATGGTCTGTGGACGATTGTGTCGGGTGCTACTAAGCACCGTCTGCATCCTAGTATATATATATATATAACTAGAAAAGAAATTGAAGAGTGAGAAATTCTCACCAATAGTTATCCAACTCCATGGCTCTTCTTTTGCCGAAACCTTCGTCGTTCTCGCCTTTTTGTCATCTTCGTTGCCCGTATTCTCTACAAATGTAAAAATCAAATTTTACTTCGCTATTCAATATATAAAAATCGAATTTTTACTTCGCTATTCAATATATAAAAATCGAATTTTTATCTTCACTTTGTTATAAAAATTATATTTTTATATTGATCTTCTCCTAATAAAGATTATATTTTTATTACTCTACATGAATAAAAATCATATTTTTACTATCATAGCTATACAAAAATTATATTTTTAAAATGCCACTAGTATAAAAATTATATTTTTAACCTTTCTATATTACAAAAATTATACTTTTAACTTCTTTATTATATAAAAATTCAACCTTCCTTTAAAACTTCGTATCTTCAATGCAAAATCATTCATATAAAAACTCATGTTCTCTTCGCTGTTTTATATATTAAAAATCCAAAATTTTCTACTATGTTTTCTCTAAACAAAAGAAAACTGATTTTATAGAGAATAAACAAATTAAATTAGGAAAAAGAGGAAGAACTTACTGCAAATCGTCGAAAGGGGGTTGCGTTACTGTGGAGGCCGGAAGGGCGAGTCGCCGTGGTTCAGGTGGAGGAGCATTGGGTGTCGGTCGCTGAAAAGGGGCTCGCGTCGTCCAGCAGAAGAAGAGGAGGAGGGAGGGTCGGCTTTGGGGGTTCGCGTCTTAGGGAGAAGAAGGGGGCGCGGGGGTGGGGGGGGGGGGGTTCGAAGGTGGCGCCCCACCTCTGAGGCGGCGGCGCGGTGGTCATCGAGGAGGGGGGCGGCTCCTCCCCCTTCTTCGTCGTCTTCTTCTCCTTTTTTTCTTTTTTTCTGCTGAATCGATTAGATTTTGAAGAGGGGGGCCAACGGTTTTGAAGGGGAGAGGGTTATTTTTTTATTTATTTAATTATTTAATTATGAAAAAGTTGACTTTTACATACGACCTCTATATGAGGCCCACCGCCTGTCGTCCATAGCTAATTACCCCCATTTCGAACACAATGGGATATGTATCGTAAGCTGATTCGATCGTTTCGATCAGTTTCCGTTAAAATCAACATATAACTCTATATATTGAATTTGAACGCGCATTTCAATTTACTGGGGTCACATATTAACTAGAAAAAATTCCAGAAAAATATTTTCTAGCTTCGTATTGACGATACGGTCCTAACAAAACTAGTTTCATCGAATTCCGAGACCGTTGGAAAAATGGCCATTTTCCAGTAGATTAAAATCAACTGAAACTGGTCAATCACGTTTTCCTTTTCCACGCTCACACATTGATTCGAAAAATTATGAAATTTGGAATCTAGCAATAATTTGACATCACGGATCCAACAAAAGTGGTTTCGTCGAAATCCGAGGTCGTTTGCAACATGTCTATTTTTAAGGGCCTGAATTCCATAGCGACTATTCAGAATTTTCAACTGGACATATCTTTTGATTCCCGCTATGAAATTTCGATTTGTCGGATTCGTTGGAAAGATATTATCAATTAGATCCTAATGCTTTTGGTTTCACTAAAATCCGGATTGTTTTGCACCCGGTACGTTCAATTGAAGTTTGAAATCGAATTATCGAACTACCGCGCCATTTTCAATTCCTTTTATAATTATAAATAATTATTTATATTCTAATGACGATGTATATAATATATACGTTCTAATTATATTCAAAATAATTTTTTCGTCGATATTATTTAAAATAATCTATTTTAAATGTTCAAAATTCATTAAAATTGCCAAAATAAAAATTTTAAACTGGCCCAGATTTTCGGGTTGTTACAGTAGCTTTTGATGATTGCCAATGAAGAAGAGAACGTAGGATCGGGATACGGGATACATGCAGCAGATGGGAACAGTGCGGGGAAGACTCTCTATTGTGAACGAATGCAGATGTGGGCCGGTATTTTTGGTGCATGGGCAAATGGCTTTCGGGCTAGATATATAGAATGCAAAGATGGGCCGAAAAGGAAAAAAGGGGGGAATGGGATAAGTGTACAGCGTGCGTGGGGAATTCTAAATGAAGCAAGGACGTGGAGATATTTCTGGTGTGGGCTGACGTGTTATGTTAGGGTAAGCCTATTAGTTTTAACTTTAAAGTTTAAATAAACTAAATTGTTATATAATCGTATTAATGCAATATCTCGTATGTCTGTTATTAGAATTCGACCAAACCAGAAGCATTGAAACCATATCAACAAGAACAATGTTGTGGAACTGGTTTGGCGCAATTTGGAGCCAGTTAGCATCTTTGGAAAAAATAAACGGCTGATTGAAGCAATCGTTATCGAACGATTAAATTACCAAGGTGAGTTAAAATCACTCAGTTCTCCCCACTTATATTTTATAAGTTGGGTTTTTTTAATTGTGTGTTATGATTGTTAATGGTTGTTGTTTGTTTGTTAATTTATACCCATATATTAATTGAAACAGTTAAACTAAAGGCTTGTTTAATTTAACCGAAACAAAACGTTATTTATAACGATTGAATCCAATTGAGGTATCTTACCTCAGTGGTTCCGTATATAATAATATAACCGTTATGAATAAATGGTTGTATGTTTGAATTACTGTTATTAGCCCAGTATTAATTGTTTCATTTTTTATTAAATTGTTTATCTCATCTATTTAGATGGAAACCGAATATTGATTAGCCATAGTGAATTGATTGAATTGAACAGTGGTAACCCATTGTTTTTTAGTGAACAACAGGTTGGAGGAATCTAGCTGGATTCCTCACTAGTAGTTTTGTAAATTTTCAAATATGATTATATATATCGAATACTGAATCTACCCTCACTGGTGTTGATAATATTTGTCAATATGACCATATTGTTTGGATGGAATGTGAAATTGGTTTATATTTCACGGTTTGGTACTATAGTTGCCATTTGCCTCTTTAGCACCGTCAATTAAAAGAAATGATTTTTTTCCGAAATCAATGCTAAATGGATTTCAAATGATTTCAAAAATATAATGGTATTTTTATATGGTTTTGATACAGTTTTACTATAAAAATAAATAGTCGAAGTTAAATTTACTAGTTTATAAATATATATAAAATATAAGAAATAAAGATGTAAGATATTACTGAATAAATGTTTAAACGATATAAATTTATCGTGTTGGTTATTTAAATGTTGAAATGGTTTTATAAAGACCTTAACGGTCGTAAAAGAAGTTTAAATGGATTTCAAAATATCGAAATGGAATAATTGAATCATGGGTAGACGAGAATTTATAAAAGAGTTTTAAAGAGTGATATTTTGAGATAAGATCATTTAAACAAATGGTGTTTTGAATGAACGAAATGTGATTAAATAACATTTCGTGATTAAGATTAACAAATCGATAGATTTGAAAGGAGTAATGGTTTGGAATTGGGATTTCATATTTTAAAAGAAATCGAAGTTGAAATTATGAATATGAATTTATAAATTAAATTTATGAATGGGATTCAGTTAAGTAAATGGAAGCGAGGTTATTCCGAGGTTAGGAATGCGATATTCCGAGGTTCGGAATGTTAACTGAAGGTAGGAGTATAAATGAAGTTAAAGTTCGGATAACGACAACAAATATTAGTTGAAACGACCCGAACTTCCCTGGTAAGGAAAGCCCAGATTTAATTGAGAACAAGCCACATCGGAATGCAAACAAAAGAACATTTCGTTGTATATTACAACAATTCCATCGGATTACAAGAATATACAGAGTATGAATAAATATTACCCGTCATAAATTATCAGAGATTTAAATACATTACTGCAGCGGAAAAGTAATACAATACACAACTGAAAGAGATACACGGATATAGAGCTTTCCGGATATCATTCCAGCTGTAAACCAGGTTCCTGTGAATATAAATCTGCAAAACCAGAACTACTAGCTGCCCGGGCGGAAAATAAGGGCACCCAAAGTTTAGGTTAAAACAATAAACTCCAGGTCAGCCATGTGACTGGTGTGAGAACTAAAACAGTTATTTTTTTGGTTTTAAAGTAAGGTAAATCAGGGGACCACACCGTACAACACGGAATGGGTTTTCTCCCAAGAACACTAGTGCATAAAACAACAACGCAATGCTAAATAAAGAACAATGAAGATATTATAAGACCCAGGTCCCATCACATAATGGAACGCAAGCCGGAGGATAGATTTTTTACCTTATAATAGCCAAGAATGCTTGGTATGTGAAATTTCATGTTTTATTATTACTATAAGTGTATAGTGTCAAAAAAATTTCAATCATAATTATAAATCATAGAGGGCATAAGTGCCCCATACCACTATGTCGCCATATATAGGTTCTACAATCAAAACCGCAAAGTCACGTATTAGAAGTTGGATTTCCATCTGTGAACCGAGGCCGGGGATCGTCCTCACAGCTTCGAGACAATCTAGCCTTCCATGTCTCAGGAACAGCCGCAACTGCACCTTGGATCGTCAGGGCCGGTCAACCGATGTGGATTAAAATGCCTGAACACTGCGTTTCCCCGCCCTTCGGGGCGTAAATGAGCCAAATGACTCCATTGGCTCCACATAGTCATGGATATATCCGAGGCGCCTCGCAACAACAACAACCACACAGGTGAAAATAATATAAATGTCCAAGCTGGTAGGTTACTGACACCACCCTAGCTAGAAAGAAACGCATGCCCTCCCTGAGGTCCTCTCCCGTTTCTGGTTCACAACCGGGGTGCGAGGCTCGCGAATCAACGCTACACAAAGCTATGCCACACAGGCCGTGCTTTGATCATCAACCACAAGACTCTGCTTTTCAACAAAATTCTTGATCATTTGCCACTTAGGCATGCCACACAGGCAATTCACTCCATGCGATTGATATCCATCAATATATAACCCCTGAGCTCGTATGTCTCAGAGAAGGGCGTTAAGCAAGAGAATAAATTCTCCGCCGCCAAACAGATATATATTTAATAGAAATCAATGACACAGAATAAAATTCAATGTCAGACACACAGTCCATTTACAAGTTCATTCTGGGTCTGAACGAAACCGGAGGCACCTTGTACCTCGCATATCCATCGATCTCCAAGTACGTCTGGACGATCATCGACTGATTCCCTCCTCTTGGGTGTACAACCCAATCAAGATCATTAGTAATTATCCAAACGATGTTGAAGACCTCCAGTCTTCGACCACCCTCTTCATCCTCGACACATTGTCGAATCAGTTATTCAGAATGAGATAAACCCGGTCTTTCTGAATAGCTCGCGTATATAATAAACAAGTGTTACACAAACACAACATACGCCTCATTCCAAATAGGAATATTCTTTTATTCAAATATTCTTATACTTTGGGAAAGTTTCCCATTAATTTTATAAAAGATAAATTCCTTAAATTTATTCTTTAATTTTCTTTTGAATATCAATTCAAACCAAATTATGGTTTATCCAAACTAGTCGGGATTAACGAACCTTACCGAAGTAATCATGTGTTTTAATTTCCCAATCCCAACCTATTCATCCCATGAAGTAAAACTGGTAATACTTCATATCTAACACCACAGTGTTATCGGTAGATTCAATTACCATTTCATGTTTAAATATAATTAAAGATTTAACTATCGCCTGGAGCAAAACTGGTGATACTCCATTCTCGATCATTTCAATTTAATTAAAGATTCATTAAAACTCCGCTTGGTTTTAATCTTCCCAAAAATCATTACAATGATTGTTTAACTTGGGAAACCATATCCTGTCTTTAACTGGGTTAAAGATCCAATGTTATTTTAAACACGTTTCACTATAAACCCAAAATCACATTCCATTAATTATCGGGTTAAAGAACAAGTGTCATTAAAACACAGTTCACGATAAACCCAATTATCAATTCAAATTCAATCCAGTTAAATACCATTTAATTGGTATACTTCATTAAATCTAAATAAAAAGATTTAATCTTTTTCTCAACTGGGTTTAAGAACAGTGTTAATGAAGACACCATTCACGACAAACCCAAATCCCATTTGATATTAAATACAAGGCTCTGAATAGAAAATATATCGACTTATATTCAATATCAAATTCTACGACCAACAAATATCGTATTGGAAATAACGACATAAATATATCTTTCAAATTTCCATAACAATATCTGCATAATCACGAAATCCAAAATCGAAATATTCCAAAGACAATTTCGATTCAAATCCATTTCCACTTTATATATTGGAAATCCTAGTTATTTTCAAAACCATTTCAAATCCACTTTATTTATTTTAAAAATAAATGGGATTATAATTCTAGTTTAAAGCTAGTTCATTTCGATAAAAATCTATTTTTATCTTTTCAAATATGGAATTTTTCATCTCAATTCTTTCCAAATCATTTCTTATGATTTTACACAAATTATTGCTATTTTTAATAATTTTATCAAGGCTTGTACAGTCCATCAACGGCCATCGAACTGCACTTACAACGACCTTTTCCAAATTTGATTTGGACATAATTCCAAATCCAACTGTTAGATTTCAAATCTCTAATATTCGTTAGATAGCTCTTTTCGATACGAACCCAACGGTTCCGGTTTTAGGAGAATCCGATGGTCGGATCTCTCGTAATATCCACTCGAAGTCAACGGTCGAAATTTACGAATTACCGTGGCGCAGCGCGTTCTATTCAGGCCATTTAATATATATTATATATATTGTAACAACCTGAAATTTCAGGCAGTAAATATTTAAATATTGAGGTTATTTAAATATTTAAATGTTGGATTTAATATTTTTACAACCGTGATTAAATCCCTTTATAACTAATAATTAAAGATAAGAAAATATGTTGTTGAATTTTTGTTTACAAAAATAAGTAGTTCAAAGAAAAATCGATAATGTGGCCGAAAACAATTTTGTCGATAAACGAGGTTTTGCTTGTTAAAAGTTATTGGAATATTGTGCATGTAGTAACATTAGAAGAACACATATACGTGTATGTACATATCATAGAAGTAACATACAAATGGTATATGTGTACATGTTCTAGAAAATGAGAAATGGCTTAAAATGATAGGGACATGTGTCATAAAATGAAAGGTGCACATGTCAAGAGAATTAAGGAGGTAAAGACACATATACACATTAGGTGTACATGTGTAGAATCCTCTTAAGACACATAAGAGAGCATGTGTCTACATCATAAAGAATGCATGAATATGTAATGGACAAGTGTCCAAAGCTAAATTACCAAACTATCCTTGAAAACTACTATATAAAGGGATGAAATATTCACTTCATTTCATACATTCACAAGTGGAAAACAAATGCAAGAGAAGGAGTAGAAGTTTGGGAGAAGCTTAGAGGATAAATACAAGATGAAGATGCAAGTATAAGGTGAGAAAAATTATTTAAGTTTATATATTCATTTCATGTTTTGAAGAAAAGTTGTGAAAGTTAAGAATGAATGATTACTCTCGACCTTTGAAAATGTTGTTCGTTATTTTGGGCATAACTTTTACAATTCTTGATGAAATTTTGACTTCTCTATCAATTTGGAAAGCTAATTCAAAAGGCTACAACTTTCGCCTGTGTACCTTTTTCTAGTTCGGCTGTTTGCATACCCAAAAACTGGATGCAAAGTAAGGTAAAAATCAGCCCGAATTAGACATGTTAAAAATGCCTTGAATTATTGAATTTTATTTATTGATTAAATAAATAATCTTAAGGGTCTCTTTTTATGATAATTAATTAGACTAAGAGAGCTTCTTACTGTAGAAAATTTGGAGTCAAAAGCTATTTTTATTATGAAGAAACAAAGTCAAACTTTTTGCCCAAAAACAGGCTTAAAATAGAATTTTGGAGCTTTTTGTAGCGTTTTAAATTGCTATCTTTTCCCTGAATTAGTTATGAAGCATAATAGGCTATACAGAACTTTTCATAGCATCGCAGAAACGCTATGCTAAGCTTCCTTTGTCTAAAATCATTATAAACTAACCAGAACTTGCCATAGCATTTCTGGAAGCGCTGTCTTTCGCTGTGTTGATAGTGAAGTACTTTAAAAATGAGCAAAACTTTTCATACCAACATAGAAACGCTATAATATCTGTTTTGAGTCCAAAAAAAAAAAACTATTCCAAACTACACATAACTATACATAGTGTAACCGAATCTGTAATAGATGTTTTGAGTATAAAACTATGGTACATTGCTCCAAATCCTCTCAAATTTGGATTTGACATTTGATGTGACATATAATAAAAAATGATTGATGAGAGCTTTGATGTGACCTTTGATGTGACCTTTGATGAAACCTTTGATGAGACCTTTGATGTGACCTTTGATGTGACATTTGATGTGAAATTTAACGTGATAATTGATGTGACATTTGATTTGACATATAATATTAATAAATGAGTAAAGAACTTTTTAGAAAAATACAAAGGTGGGTTGAAACTTGTTTATAAAGAAGCTTTTGCAAAAAGAAGATGATTAGTATTTAAAATAAAAGCTGTTTATCTATCGAAAGGAAGATCTATAGGAGATATATAGATGTTTTTCAAATAAAAGGCTGGAACGTTCTAGGGTGACAGAGAGGATAGTGTCTAGGCTTGGGTTTGGAAAATATAGTTTCATGCTCTACCTGGCTATCCCTAACTGATCCGACGAACGAGATAGTTAATTCAAAATTATTTGAAACGTAATTTAAGATTACTTTTGAAAATCTCTACATGATACAAAGAGTATTTTGAAAGTAAACAATGATGATGATTTTAAATGTTTTGTGTAAAGAAGAACTACGTTGGCTTGATCCTATATCTAATACCCAATTAGATAAAGGTGCGTAGGCAGTCACAAGGGGTAGTGACACAGCTGCTTTATTAATATATTTTTTTGATATTACAAAATAGAGCTATCATAAAATGACAATTCGCATATTTGAGTTATAAACTTTAAACGTTTATAACTTTTGGAATTTAAATCGGATTTTCACCAAACAAAGAACGTTTTATTTATATTGACAAAAGCTTTCAAATGAGTAATAGCAGATTTTAATTTCGGGGTATAATTTTCAAGTTATGTTTCAAACTGTTTCGAAAAAGAACGCTATAAGTGCAATTATCGACCGTAACCATAAATAGTTATTTTTAATGTTTTAAAAATATGGAAAAATATTGTAAAATTATTATAAATTATGTAAGAGTGGATTGAATTGGATTGGTGCATTTTTCATGTTATTATTTAAGTCATGCTAATGTGTTTATCAAGTGTGCAGGAATGAATATCGATATCCATCTTATTAGAGTTGCACAATGGTAGATTTACAGTAATTGTGTTTAATTTAAGCACAAACAGTTAATTAGATAAGTGGCATTTATTAAAAAAAGTTATGTAAAACAATTATTGATACTGTATGTTTATCAAATAAATGGCAACTATCATTGTTTGTTGTTTTTGGACGCACGGCGTTTTCGGCAATTTTGACTGGTTGGAAATTAGGGCGTTACAAAGTGGTATCAGAGCTTAGGTTAGGTGCCTAAGCAAAATTTCATATAAAATTAGGAAAACATTTTTAGAAATTTTAAAATGAAGTTACCTCGATTTGATAAGGTAAGGCACCATTCCTGTAACACCCCGAATTTTCTGTGAACGTATAATTAGCAAATCAGAGGATAATTAATTTTTAAAATAAGAATCAAGGGAAATGGGTTTTGCCATTGCGTTCGTCTCGGAATTCTGCATGAAAACGAGTCCGAGTTTGCGAGAATCGGAGTCCGTATGAAGGAGATATGACCCTCCGAAGTTTCAGGAAATTTCAGAATTGAAAACAGCTCGAAATTCGAATTCAAACCCAGAAGCAGGCTGGGCGGGAAATTTCCGCCCAAGCCCAGGTCGACTGGGGAGTCAACTGGGTAGTCGAACCCCCCCCCCCCCCGACCAGGTCGACTGCACAGTCGACCTAGGGGTCGACCTGGGCACATTTCTGCAGATCGGGCCTGTGACGATTTTTACCCCTTTTTGACGAACCGGATGACTTCTGGACCGATCTGATGGCTCTAAACACTCCTATTCTCCTATTTAAACAGCCCCAAACCTAGCATTCTCTACACACAATTCTATTCAGCTTCTCTCTACCTCTGTTCTAAATAAAAATAAAAATGTCGTCGCTACTCTGTTGGAATCAAAACTAGAAGCTAATCAACATCAACCTAAGCAACTTAATTCAAACTAGAGATTAAAGCTTCTACAACGATTCTACAACAATTAAAGTTCTTTCTTTAATCCAACCAAGGTAAGTACAGTTATTTTCCGATATAAACATTAATTTTGATTGTGACATGAATTGTAAATCTGAATCTGAGGTTATATCTGTTCTGTTCTGATTAAATTTATCTTATTTTGCATCTCTTTCCTCTTTCTGTTTTATAGCCAGGCTACCACGAGCCTGAGCCAATCTCATAAGAGATTAACATACGCTAAATATTTGGGACAGTAAAACGAATGATGCATAATGAAACACCCCACCTCCGTTAGGGTCACTCACAAAGGGAATGCCCTAATTTTGGTGGAGGTTTATAAGTTTAAGTCACAGATATACAAGACAGATATAAATACACATATTTTTAAACAGCGGAAACAACAACAACTTTTATTTCACCAAAATACGTGTTACTCAAACCACACCATAATTGTCTTACAATACTTCCAAAAACATTACATTTCCATAACTGTCTTGATTAACAAAGAAGCATAAAACATAATGTAAAGCAACAAAATCCCCATAATGATATCCAAAGCCATGATCCAAGCCAAAGAGATCCAAACCGTACATCTACTGTCTTCAAGCTTGCAAAAGAGTCTGACTAGGCTGAGTTGTTTCCTCCCTGTGGACCTGGGGGGGGGGGGGGACGAAAGAAAAGAAGACGAAAAGAAAAACTGAGTCAGACATAAAGCCTGAGTAAATCTAGTGACTTTTCAGTATGTGAAAAAAAAAGGATATGATAGACTTAAACTGGAAATAGGATAGTATCATAACTAAGGGAGTGTAGTCTAGAGTCGAATATACTATCGAACCCTCACCATATCTCTGCATTTACTAGTATTACTCTAACCGGCACCCCATGAAGTGATCCTTTTTGTTTTCTAAAGATCGGCCCCCACTCGTACGTGTGTCTTACGGCTACCCCAAGAAGTGTAGATACCTATGCTGGTCCCACCATGGGGTGTATCAGGACCCATGGTGGTGGCCCCGACACAATTACTAGAAGGCATAGGATATACTACTGGTGCCCCCAGTGCCCTGCTTGTCTGCTCCGGAGTGCGTGCACGACCGCACACCGTTAGACCTACACTGCGCACCTAACATTGTCGTTATTTGACCGCTTACAATCAGCCCAGTAATCGTGCCCCACCCTGCCTTGTTTAAGGGTACCGTTGATACCTAAATTGGGTTACTACTGAAACGGGTCCCTATGTTACCAGGGTTTTCTAGTCAAACATGTTAAGTGGTTAAGTGTATGTATATACCTAACCCCTACCCATCAGTATTTGTTAACATGTTGAATCTTTGGTTACGTGTTTTCAGTTGACTTAACCCTACAACCTGTACTTAGCCTTTTAGAGCACCGACCACTCACATTAGACAGATATCACTACGGTTACTGGATGTGCCGGTTGGTTCCGGGCAGGTTTACACCGTAGTTTAGTCTAACCTCGGGTCTTTATTGGGCTCAATGTTTAACCACCTACATTGGATAGGTATTGTTGCGACTACTGGACAGCCGGGCGGGTCCAGGCAGGTTTATGTCACAACTCAATCCAACCTCGGGTTAAACATGTCGTCTTTTCTAGATTTACATATTTCATTATTTGTGTAAATGTCATGTCGTCTTTTAATTTGGGTATAACAATTTATACTGCAAAAATGTCACAATCGTTGGCACGCGCCAAACATGCCAACATATTTATTTATATCATGTTTTAGACCCAACGCTATTACCCCTGTTTGTATGTACTAATGTTGGGCTCGACACAATTCATCCCAACTTGATAAGCGTGAGAAAAGGGGAAATTCAGAACATATAATATTTCTATGATACATAGAAGGTGTAGCGCATGAACTTGCAAATTGGCGTTAACATAAACATTGGAGCATGTGAACTTGCATTCAAAATTGGCATACAACTAAATGGGTGTCACATAGGATGGCATATGTAGACTTATACAAACTTGGGTTTTAACATATTAACTTGGCATAACGTCGAACACAAAACTAGCATGTTGTAAATTAACCCAAAATGTCCAAATCTAATATATAGTCTATTTCCACATGAACTTACATTGTTTATGCAGCCCAAACTGCATTTAACATAGTTCTAATCATACTTGTAATGGATCTAAGATGTATACATAAGTTCTGAGTCATGTAGCATAAAGGATCTCATATCTAAGGTGTGTTTACATAAGTATAGGACCCATGATATCAACATAAACATAAACGGGATATTAACACAAACATGAGAGGGATCTAATCATAGGCTTTGCCACAAAACTTGCAATTACCATCACTTTCATATACAAACGTATAATAAACTAGCATCGATCCATTTATGCCACAAATCAATTTACCAAAAATAATCACGATAGAAACATTACAATACACAAGATCTACATCATTATAATGATACAATTCTATTCCCAATTACATCGTATCACATCATAATTTTATTCAAATTCTGAAAGACCACTATACTTACAACGTGATGAGATTTTGTTTTCTGATTTCTGTTCTCTGAATTTGGAGGTGCTCTCCTTTGGGTAGCAATTTGTTGATTGATTTGATTAGACTTTAATTTGCTTCTTAGTTTGATTCTTGGCGGCTACGATCAACTCCTTCCAGACAGCATAACGACTCCTCTCTTATTTTCTTATGTGAATTAGTTGAGTCTTAGGGTGTATTTATAGAGTTTTCAAGTTAATTTGAGACGTCAGATGCAAACAGGGAGGGAAATCAGACCGTACCGCACACCAGAGTCGAACCAGGGTCAGACCAACCTGGTCAGGCCGACCAGGCAAGTCGACCTGCAGGTCGACACCCAAGTCGACTGCGTAGTCGACCTGGGGGGGCCGGTCGACTGCCCAGTCGAGACTAGTGTCGACCTGGTCACTGGGCGGGAGTTTTCCCGCCCAGCCCAGTTTGAACTCGAATTTCAAATTTTAAATGTGATCTGAGCTGTTTTTAGAATTCAAATTTATTCTGAAACTTCCGGAGGTCGTAACTCCTTCATACGGAGTCCGTTTCATGCAAACTCGGACTCTATCTCAACCAGAATTCCGAGACGAACGCAATGGCGTAAGCCATTTCGCTTAATTCTTTCATTAGAATTAATTATACTTTAATTTATGAATTTCATTGTTATAGAATATACGGGGTGTTACATTCTCCCCCACTTAAAAGGATTTCGTCCCCGAAATCTTCAAGTTAGGAAGAATGTATATCCTACCATCCAATCGTCCATCTACTCAACCAACAAACACAGGTGTCCATTGTCCTTAAAGACTTCTAATGCTTTATGATCATATGCATTGTGTGTGTATATGTCGTTATCTAATGCAGAAATCAGGCGGTCCATTGATTCAGTTGACCTCCTAAATGCGAATCATGTAAGTGTCATGAATCCATCATGATTGCAAAATTTTCCTACTCATAATTCTACATGAGTGCACAACAATTCATACAAATGCGACAACCATATGATAACATATAAAATTTCAACCACATATGAACGAGAATATATATATATGCATGTGCAATATGAAGAGACTGAGCCGATCTAAAACCGAGAATGTGTGTGTATATGCATCCACGAGCAACCACTAGCAATCATTAACAACCACTTGCAGCCATCATCCATAACATGTTTTCAAATACATGTTTTCATCCATTTGCTTTCTACCTAAAGAGTTAGGAAAAGGACCGAGGAGATATACCTAAAAGATAGATAAAGCATAACTTAAGGAAAAAGAGGGATTAAAGATGTACCTTCAAAAAGAAAAGGGTAGGCAGCGCGTATTATGTCCTCAGTTTCCCAAGTCGCGTCTTCCTCGGCGTCGCTCCACTGAACTTTGACGAGCTTGACTTTGTGGTTGCGTAGCTTTTTCACTTCAGTTCCTAAGATGCGTTTTGGAACTCTTCTCACAGTTGCTTCACGTTCCACTTCGGCTTCTTCTAGAATGTTGGGCTCTACTATTTCAGCAGACTCGTGTAAACACTTCCTGAGGTGAGAAACATGAAAGACGTTGTGAACTCCGGCCAGTCTCTCGGGTAGCTCTAATCTATAGGCCATCTTCCCAACCTTCTCGATGATAGGAAATGGTCCTACAAACCTTGGTGCTAGCTTTCCAGTGGATCCAAAGCGAACGACATTCCTTAGAGGAGATACCTTAAGAAAAACTCTGTCCCCGACCTCAAACTCAAGGTCGGTCCTTCTCTTGTCGGCGTAGGATTTATGTCTATCTTGGGTCATCTTCATCCTTCTTCGAATCAAGTCCACTTTTTCTGAAGTTTCTCTGATCATGTCTGGACCAAGAATAACCTTATCTGTAGACTACCACCAACAAGTTGGTGACTTGCACGGTCTTCCATACAATGCTTCGAAGGGTACCATGCCTATGGTAGCTTGGAAGCTATTGTTGTAAGCAAACTCCACTAAGGGAAGGTGATCCTCCCATGTCCCTCAAAAGTCTAGAACGCAAAGTCTCAAAAGATCCTCTAAAACTCTATTCACCCTTTTCGTCTGTCCATCGGTCTGGGGGTGATAGGCTGTGCTCAAACATAACTGTGTGCCTACAGCTTCTTGCAAACTTCGCCAAAACCCGCTTGTGAAGATAGGGTCTCGGTCACTAACAATGCTGGAGGGTATCCCATGGAGTCGAACTATCTCCTTGATGTAAAGAGACGCTAGGGATGAGGCGGTCCTTCTACTCTTGACAGGTAAAAAGTGGGCGCTCTTTGTAAGCCTATCCACTATTACCCAAATGCTAGTATTGCCCCTTCTCGACCTAGACAGCCCATCAACGGAGTCCATTGAAATGCTATCCCACTTCCACTGTGGGACCTCTAGGGGATGAAGCAGTCCTCCAGGCTTTTTCTGTTCCGCTTTAACTTGTTGGCATACCATACACTTAGAAACGAAATCTGCCACGTCCTTCTTCATGCCGTTCCAAAAGAAAACTCTTTTCATGTCCTTGTACATTTTGTCTCCGCCTGGATGTATTGTCATCTTGGAACGATGTGCTTCATCGAGAACCTTCTTTACCAACTCCTTTGCTTGTGGAACGCATAGTCTTCCGTCGCATCTCAGCCAGCCTTTATCATCAATAAAGTTTCTACTGAGGTGACTAGAAGTCTCACCCTTAATTAGTTTATCAACCACTTCGACTAGCTGAGGGTCCTCACGTTGTGCCGTCCCTATTGTGTCCAAAAGAGTAGGGCGCACCTCAAGAGATGCTAACAAACCTGGTACGAAATCAGAGGAGGGCCTAAAGTTAAAACTGGCTATATACTCTAGGTTTTGCCTTTCTACAAAGAGTGGGCTTAGGGTCAATTTCTTTCTACTCAAGGCGTCTGCCACCACATTGCCCTTGCCCGGAGTATATGTAAAAACCCACCACTTCCCCGTAAAGGAAAGCGGCGGATAGTTCGAGAACAAGCCATAGAATAACGCAGTCGGAAGAACATTTCATTGTATATTACAACAATGCATCAAATTTCAAGAATGTACAGAGTATAAATGAATAATACACAAAAATATCAGAGATTTAATTACATTTAAATACATAGCAGCGGAAAATAATACAATACACAACTAGAAGAGATATACGGATACAAAGCTTTCCGGATATCGTTCCAGCTGTAAACCAGGATCCTGTGAATATAAATCTGCAAAACCAAAACTACTAGCTGCCCGTGTCAAAATGGGGGCACCCAGAGTTT
Organism: Allium sativum; assembly: GCA_030737875.1. Classification (NCBI taxonomy): domain Eukaryota; kingdom Viridiplantae; phylum Streptophyta; class Magnoliopsida; order Asparagales; family Amaryllidaceae; genus Allium; species Allium sativum. The sequence continues at coordinate 3,233,452 of CM060926.1, read as the reverse complement.
AGGTCAAAACAATAAACTCCAGGTCAGTCATGTGACTGGTGTGAGAACTAAAACAGTTAATCTTTATTTTTAAAGTTAGGTAAATCAAGGGACCACGCCGAATAACACGGAACGGGTTTCCTCCCAAGAATACCAGTGCATAAAACAACAGCGCAATGCTAAATAAAGAAAAATGAAGCTATTATAAGACCCAGTTCCCATCACACAATGCAACGCAAGCCGGAGGATAGGGTTTTTACCTTATAATAGCCAAGAATGCTTGATACGTTTAAAAGAAATCATTTGATACTATTATAAGTGTATAGTGTATAAAACAACTTCAAATCATAAGTATCAATCATAGGCGGCATGAATGCCCCATACCACTATGTCGCCATATATGGGTTATACAATCAAAATCGCAAAGTCACGTATTTGGAAATTGGGTTTCCATCTATGAACCGAGGCCAGGGATCGTCCTCTACCGATTCGAGACAATCTAGCCCATGTCTCAGGCAAGTACTCAGTCAAGCCTTGGATCGACAGGGCCGGTCCACCGATGTGGATTAAAATGCCTGAACACTACGTTTCCCCGCCCTTTGGGGCGTAAATGAGCCAACGAATGGCTCCATCGGACCCGGATCGTCCGATCTAACCAAGGCGCCTCGCAACAGCAACAACCACACAGGTGAAAAGTATATAAATGTCAGGGCTGGTAGGTCACTGACACCACCCTAGCTAGAAGGAAACGCATGCCCTCCCTGAGGTCCTCTCCCGTTTTTGGTTTATAACCGGGGTGCGAGGCTCGCGAATTCACGTTACACAAAGCTATGCCACACAGGCTGTGCTTTGATCCTCACCACAAGACTTTTCTTTTCAACAGAAGCCTCGATCAACTGCCACTTAGGCATGCCACACAGGCAATTCACTCCATGCGTTTGATATCCATCAATATATAACCCCTGAGCTCGTACGTCTCGGAGAAGGGCGTTAAGCAAAAGAATAAATTCTCCGCCGCCAAACAGATATATATTTAATAGAGATCAATCACACGGACTAAAATCCCATGTCAGACACACAGTCCATTTACAAGTCCGTTCTGGGTCTAAACGAAACCGGAGGCACCTAGTACCCCGCATACCCATCGATCTCCAAGCACGTCTGGATGATCACCAACTGTTTCCATCTTCTTGGGTGTACAGCCCAATCAAGATCATCGGTAATCACCCAAACGACGTGAAGACCTCCGGTCTTCGACCATCGTCTTCATCTTCGACTTATCGTCGTATCGGTTATTCAGAATGGGATAAACCCGGTCTTTCCGAATAACTCGCGTATATTATAAACAAGTGTTACACAAACACAACATACGCCTCATTCCAATTCATCAGTCACTAGCCGTAAATTAATCAAGAGAATAATCCCCCAAATATTAACCCCGAAGGCCGAAACCAACATCAGATCAATATCCAGAAAACCATTCTGCTTGGCTAACCGACAGTTAGTTTCTAAATTTCACATTCATAGGGAAAGGTTCCCATTAATTTTATCCTAGGTAAATTCCTTGAATTTATTCTTTAATCATCTTTCGAATTTCGATTTAACTAGTCGGGATTAACGAACCTTACCGAAGTAATCCTTTGTTTTAATTTCCCAATCCCAACCTATTCATCCCATGAAGTAAAACTGGTTATACTTCATATCAACCCCCCCCCCCCCCCCCCCCCGCGTTATCGGTAAATTCAATTACCATTTCACGTTCAAATCTAATTAAAGATTTTACTAACGCCTGGAGAAAAACTGGTGATACTCCATTTCGATTATTTCAATCTAATTAAAGATTCATTAAAACTCCACTTAGTTTTAATCTGAAATTGGGTTAAAGAATCATTGTCATTTAAAACACGGTTCACGATAAACCCAAAAATCACATCACATTAATTATCGGGTTAAAGAACAAGTGTTATTTAAGACACTGTTCACGATAAACCCAAAATCAATATCAATTCAATTCCAATTAAATATTATTTAATTGGTACACTTCATTAAATCTAAATAAAAAGATTTAATCTTTTCTCAATTGGGTTCAAGAACAGTGTTAATGAAGACACCATTCACGACAAACCCAAAACACATTTGGTATTAAACACAAGGCTCTGAATAGAAAATATATCGGCTTATATTCAATATCAAATTCTACGACTAACAGATACCGTATTGGAAATAACGATATATAAATATCTTTCAAATTTCCATAACAACATCTGTATAATCTCGAAATCCAACATCGAAATATTCCGAAGACAATTTCGATTCAAATCCATTCCAATGCAATTATTGGAAATTCTGGTTATTTTCAAAACCATTTCTAATCCAGTTTATTTATTTTAAAAATAAATAGAATTATAATTCTAGTTCAAAACTAGTTCATTTCAATAAAAATCTATTTTTATCTTTTCAAATATGGAGTTTTTCATCCCAATTCTTTCCAAATCATTTCTTATGATTTTACACAAATTATTACTATTTTTAATAATTTTATCAAGGCTCGTACAGTCGATTTCCATCAACGGCCGTAGAACTGCACTTACAGCGACCTTTTTCAAACTTGATTTGGACGTATCTCCAAATCCAACTGTTAGATTTTGAATTTCTAATATTCATTAGAAAGCTCTTTTTGATACGAACCCAACGGTTCCGGTTTTAGGAGAATCCGACGGTTGGATCTCCCGTAATATCCGTTCGAAGTCAATGGTCGAAATTCGCGAACTACCGTAGTGTGGCGCGTTCTATTCAGGCCATTATATTATATATATAATATATATAATATATACTTCATCGATTTTCTTTTCAAAACGATTTTTATTTCAATTTCCATTCGTTTTCAATTAAATTTCGATTCGTATTCAATTCTATTAAATTTCAATTCGAATTCATTTCAAAACGATTTCAATTCTATTTCAATTCTATTCGAATTCATTTCAAAACGATTTCAATTCTATTTCAATTCTATACGAATTCATTTCAAAACGATTTCAATTCTATTTCAATTCTATTCGAATTCATTTCAAAACGATTTCAATTCAATTTCAATTCTACTCGAATTCATTTCAAAACGATTTCAATTCTATTCGAATTCATTTCAAAACGATTTCAATTCTATTTCAATTATATTCGAATTCATTTCAAAATGATTTCAATTCTATTTCAATTCTATTCGAATTCATTTCAAAATGATTTCTATTCTATTTCAATTCTATTCGAATTCATTTCAAAAAGATTTCAATTCTATTTCAATTCTATTCGAATTCATTTCAAAACGATTTCAATTCTATTTCAATTCTATTTGAATTCATTTCAAAACGATTTCAATTCTATTTCAATTTTATTCGAATTCATTTCAAAACGATTTCAATTCTATTTGAATTCATTTCTAAACGATTTCAATTCTATTTCAATTCTATTCGAATTCATTTCGAAACGATTTCAATTCTATTTCAATTATATTCGAATTTTATTCGAATTTCGAACCATTTCAGTTTATTTCGAATTTCAAATCAATTCAATTAGATTCGAATTTCAATTCACTTTAATGTTCACTTCAATTTGAATAAAATCGATATAAATATCGTCACGTTAAAATGGCGTCAATCTATCAACGCGGCTTCATATATTTCGATTTTCAAATATTCTATTTCAAATATTTCTTTTTCTCAAATATTTCTTTTTCAAAACTGGAATGAGGCCCAATCAATTACCATATAATGTTAATTATATGGATTTTCTACAACACATGTAAATATCAACAACGATGAATAATCAACCATCATCCAAAGTGAATTCTACACTGTATAAGCATCAAATATAAATATTCAACACTTATAGCAGCCTGTCAATCAATCGATCGACATACAACTAAACAATCGGGATTAGTGTACTTCAAATATCATCCCAATACCCATGTGGGGTTTCAAACAATCAAACACAGATTTTATTTGTGCAGTTGGGCGATGTGTAAAATTTATCGTCCCAATAAATGTCCTTCAAATAGGTGTACATAAACAAATCGTCCGGTTTGTAAATGAATATTTATTTATTCACATTCACGTTAAAAATTATATTTTTAACGATCAAACTATTTTATTCAACCTATGAATATTCTATTCGGTTCATTTATTAAATAAAATGTTATCTTTATTTTTCTAACTTATTTTTAGAAAATTTCGGCGGCATAACGGCACGATACTAGAAACGGGACAAGGCCTAGCCTTATCCCCGGTCTAGTGAAGGCCCATGCCATTCACACATCAATCAAATCAATTTCATTTCACCAAACAATTCAATTCGAACCAAATAATCAAACCAACTACAAAACCAAACAATTAAACAAACACGCCATCCATGGTCTGTGGATGACGGGTGTCGGGTGCTACTAAACACCGTCTGCTTCCTAGTATATATTTCAACTAGAAATAAAATTAAAGAGTGAGAAATTCTCACTGATTAGCCAACGCCACGACTCTTCTTATGTAGAAATCTTCGCCGTTCTTGCCTCTTGTCACTTTCGTTGCCCGCTTTCGCTATATATGTAAAAATCACATTTTTACTTCGCTATTCAATATAGAAAAATTGAATTTTCACTATGCTATTCAATATATAAAAATCGAATTTTTACTTCGCTATTCAATATAGAAAAATCGAATTTTCACTATGCTATTCAATATATAAAAAATCGAATTTTTACTTCGCTGTTCAATATAGAAAAATCGTATTTTTACTATGCTATTCAATATATAAAAATCGAATTTTTACTTCGCTATTCAATATAGAAAAATCAAATTTTCACTATGCTATTCAATATATAAAAAATCGAATTTTTACTTCGCTATTCAATATAGAAAAATCGTATTTTCACTATGCTATTCAATATATAAAAAATCGAATTTTTACTATGCTATTCAATATAGAAAAATCGAATTTTTTACTTCGCTATTCAATATATAAAAATCGAATTTTCACTATGCTATTCAATATATAAAAAATCGAATTTTTACTTCGCTATTCAATATATAAAAATCGAATTTTTACTTCTAAACCATTTCATATAAAAAGATTATATTTTCTTCATGGACACCCTATAAAAAACATATTTTAAAACTGAAACGGATTTTTCTTACCTTTAAAATCAACTAACTTAAATAAACAAACAAAAATAATGAACAATACATGAATAACAAACTCACAGCGTTCACGAGGAGGAGGGGGGCTCACCAGCAGTGTCGGAGGGTTAGGGAGGCACTGGAGGTGGTCGGGCTCTGGAGCGTCGGTCGGCGGTGGGTTTTGTGGGCTCGGGCGTCGGCGGTTTGGAGGGAAATAGGAGGGGAGGGCGCGGTTGTTTTAGGAGAAGGGGGGGAGGAAGCTAGCGCCGGAGCACGACTTGGGGGAAGGCTGCCGCGCCAGTGGCGGCGCGTTGAAGGGGGGCGGCGGGAGTGAGATCGAGGGAGGTGCGATTTTTATAAATTTTTTTTCTTTTGAAAAACTGAAATGGGGGGGCCAGAGGAAAGGTAAGGAGAGGAGAGAGTATATATATATATATTTTTTAATTAATTTCAAAAAGCATCTTTTAATTCCAACCTCGAAATCAATCCCACCGACTGTCGCCCTTAGCTAATTACCCCCATTCCGAACACAATGGGATATGTTTCATAAGCTGATTCGATCGTTTCGATCAGTTTCCGTTAAAATCAACATATAACTCTATATATTGAATTTGAACGTGCATTTCAATTTACTGGGTTTACATACTAACTCGAAAAATTGCAGAAAAATATTTTCTAGCTTCGTATAGACGATACGGTCCTAACAAAACTAGTTTCGTCAAATTCTGAGACCGTTTGAAAAATGGCCAATTTCCAGTCGATTAAAATCAACTGAAAATGGTCAAACGCGTTTTCCTTCGCCACACTCACATATTGAATCGAAAAATTATGAAATTTGAAACCTAGCAATAACTTTACATCACGGACCCAACAAAAGTGGTTTAGTCGAAATCCGAGGTCGTTTGCAAAATTCCCATTTTAAGGGCCTGAATTCCATAGCGACTATTCAGAATTTTCAACTAGACATATCTTTTGATTCCCGCTATGAAATTCCGATTTGTCGGATTCGTTGGAAAGATATTCTCAATTAGATCCTAATGTTTTTGGTTTCACTAAATTCCGGATCGTTTTGTACCCGGTACATTCAATTGAAGTTTGAAATCGAATTATCGAACTACCACGCCATTTTCAATTCCTTTTATAATTATATATAATTATTTATATTCTAACGACGACGTATATAATATATACGTTCGAATTATATTCAAAATAGATTTATCGTCGATATTATTTAAAATAATTCATTTTAAATAATCAAAACTCGCTAAAATTTCCAAAATAAAAAATTTAAACTGGCCCAGATTTTCGGGTTGTTACAGTATAGGAAATCTCGAAGTCATACGAGGCAAGAAACACCATCCATCTCTGTTGCCTCAAGTTAAGATCTTTCTACGAGAAAAGATATTTCAATGATTTATGGTCAGTGTAAAGTTCAAACTTCTCGCCTAGGAGATAATGTCGCCAAGACTTAAGTGCAAAGACGATGGCGGCTAACTCAAGATCGTGGGTCGGGTAGTACTTTTCATGAACCTTCAATTGCCTTCCACCATAAGCTACTACCCTCCCTTCTTGCATCAAGACAGTGCCTAGCCCTGTTCCACATGCATCTGTATAAACTGTGAGCATCTTGCTTCCGTCTGGCAGAGCCAGGACTGGGGCTGTTGTAAGAGCCCTTTTTAGGCGTTGGAAAGCCAACTCGCAATCCAATTCCCAATTGAACACTAGATTCTTCTTTGTTAGCCTTGTGAGTGGAGCTGAGATTTTCACAAAATCCCTTATGAATTTTCGGCAGAAGCCTGCTAGTCCTAGAAAACTTCGGACCTCAGTTGCATTCTTTGGTGCCTTCCAGTCTTGCACCGCAACTACCTTCGCGGGGTCTACGGCCAGCCCTTCTTTAGATACTACATGCCCAAGAAACCTTACTTCTTCTTTCCAAAAGTGGCATTTTGAAAATTTTGCCTTTAGCTAATGTGGTCGGAGAGTATCCATGATTTCCTTTAGATGTTGAGCATGCTCTTCCTCACTCTTTGAAAAGATCAAGATATCGTCCACAAAGACAACCACAAACTTGTTGAGGAATTCTCTGAACACTCTGCTCATTAGGTCCACGAAATAAGCGGGTGCATTTGTCAGGCCGAAAGGCATGACAAGCCACTCAAAGAAACCGTCTGGGGTTCTGAACGTCGTTTTATCAATACTATCTTCAGCCACTCTTGGCTGATGAAACCCAGTTGCTAGATCAAGTTAGGAGAAAACCGATGCACCTACAAGCTGATCAAACAAATCGTCGATTCGGGGAAGAGGGTGCCTATTTTTCTTGGTCAACTTGTTTAACTCCCTATAGTCAACACAGAGGCGAAGCGAACCATCTGCTTTGGTTGCGAACACCACTAGAGCACCCCATTCTGAAATGCTCCTTCAAATGAACCCCTTCTCAAGAAGTTCTTTAACCTGCTTACTGAGTTCCTTTCTCTCTTTTGGAGCCATATGTCTGACAGGTAAAGCTACGGGCTTTGCGTTATCCACAAGATAGATTCGAAAGTCTATTTCCCGCTTCGGAGGTAAGCCTTTCACCTCCTCGAAGACATCCGGATCTTCCCGGACTACTCTAACCGGCTGCAAATTCTCGTCAGAAGCATCAAGCGACTCTAGATAACTAAGCATAACAGCATTCAAAGGATTATAGGAAATTTCTAGAGTATTACCAAGCCGAGTCAAGAGTCTAACTACTCATTTCTCACAATCAAGAATGGCACCTTTACTGGATAACCAGTCCATGCCTAAGATCAAACCATATCCCGAGAAGCCTAGAACAAAGGCATTACAACTAAACTCAACACTGAGAATAGCGATTTTCAAACCCAAACAAACCATTGACAAGTAAGCGGAGCCCCCAATTGGATTTGAAACTACTAAGGGATCCTCAACCATACTAGTGTCTTGATGCAGAGATTCTACTAAAGCAGATGAAATAAAGGAGTGTGACGCACCAGAGTCAAAAAGTGTGCAAACTGGATGATCATAAAGATAGACTACACTTTCTACAGAAATATTACTACCTCGCTCCTGTGAAGGGGCTGTCAGAGCATGAACTTGTCCCCCTGAAGTAGATCCAGCTTTCTGTCCCTGTCCTTTCTTCTTTGCGCAGTCCTTAGCTTGGTGCCCAGTCTCCCCACAATGGAAGCAACCACCCATCTTTGCCTTCCTCTTCCGGCAGTCTTTCTCTATATGCCCAACTCTGCTACAGAAATGGCACTTCCTCTTCTCACGGGACTTCTTGTTGTTTCCTCCTTTCTTAAAGTCTGTCTTCTTAGCCTGTAAACCTTCTTTCTTTTCCTCAGCCTAAGTCTCCTTCTTTCCGTGGTCTTCCTCATGTAGCAACGCCATGTCCACCAAGCTTTCATAAGTCACTCCCGTGGACACATGGGTCATGGCAAGGTTGTGTATAGGCTCATTCAGACCTTTGACGAAGTGAAGCGCCTTCTTGTGTTGAGTATTTACTAAGTCCAACCCAAATCTGGCCAGCTGATTAAATTGATTGACGTACTCCCTGACCATCATGCTTCCCTGTTTAAGATTCAAGAACTTCTCTATTTACAGGCTCCTTTCAGCTTGGGAGAGGAATTTCAGTTCGAACCTTGTCCTAAAATCATCCCAAGTTTCCACTGCCCTCTGAGCATTAGTGATCTCCCACCAATAGGAAGCTTCGTCTTTGAGAAACCACGCTGCTAGCTGTATCTTTTGCCTATTATCAACTCCGAAGATGTCAAATAGATCCTCAGTCTCCTTTAGCCAATTTCTTGCTCCTACAAAAGGCTCAGTTCCATGGAAGTCCTTTCCGCCCATAGATTTGAAGTCTCTACATGTTTTGGAAAAAGCATTTCCAAGAGGAGGGGCAGGAGGAGGAGGAGTAACCGCTGCCACTGGAGGAGGAATGTTTGCTGGGCCCGCGTCATTGGCCCTTGCTTCTAAGTACCTCCTAAACCAGCCGGGTATCGTTACTCCTTCAGGAAGGTTAAGGTCTCCAGACATGCTGACACAGAAAGAAAAGATTCAAAACGAAGGATAGAGAGAGATAGTGTACATGGCTTCGGGGGATTATGCCTTTTAAAATATAACACTTTCTAAAAAAAATGCTTCTTTAATTTTTCATATGAAAACAATTTCAAAAACTTCTATCTTATCTGGTAAACCTATGCTCTGATACCAAGTGAAACACCCCACCTCCATTAGGGTCACTCACAAAGGGAATGCCCTAATTTTGGTGGAGGTTTATAAGTATAAGTCACAGATATACAAGACAGATATAAATACACATATTTTTAAACAACGGAAACAACAGCAACTTTTATTTCACCAAAATACGTGTTACTCAAACCACACCATAATTGTCTTACAATACTTCCAAAAACATTACATTTCCATAACTGTCTTGATTAACAAAGAAGCATAAAACATAAAGTAAAGCAACAAAATCCCCATAATGATATCCAAAGCCATGATCCAAGCCAAAGAGATCCAAACCGTACAACTACTGTCTTCAAGCTTGCAAAAGAGTCTGACTAGGCTGAGTTGTTTCCTCCCTGTGGACCTGGGGGGGAAACGAAAGAAAAGAAGACGAAAAGAAAAACGGAGTTAGACATAAAGCCTGAGTAAATCTAGTGACTTTTCAGTATGTGAATAAGAAAAAGATATGATAGACATAAACTGAAAACAGGATAGTATCATAACAAAGGGAGTGTAGTTTAGAGTCGAATATACTATCGAACCCACACCATATCTCTGCATTTACTAGTATTACTCTAACCGGCACCCCATGCTGAGGGTGAAGTGATCCTTTTTGTTTTCTAAAGATCGGCTCATACTCGTACGTGTGTTTAACGGCTACCCCAAGAAGTGTAGATACCTATGCTGGTCCCACCATGGGGTGTATCAGGACCCATGGTGGCGGCCCCGACACAATTACTAGAAGGCATAGGATATACTACTGGTGTCCCTAGTGCCCTGCTTGTCTGCTCCGGAGTGCGTGCACGACCGCACACCGTTAGACCTACACTGTGCACCTAACATTGCCGTTATTTGACCGCTTACAATCAGCCTAGTAATCATGCCCCACACTGCCTAGTTTCAGGGTACCGTTGATACCTAAGTTGGGTTACTGCTGAAACGGGTCCCTACGTTACCAGGGTTTTCTAGTCAAACATGTTAAGTGGTTAAGTGTATGTATATACCTAACCCCCACCCATCAGTATTTGTCAACATGTTGAATCTTTGGTTAAGTGTTTTCAGTTGACTTAACCCTACAACCTGTCCTTAGCCTTTTAGAGCACCGACCACTCACATTAGACAGATATCACTACGGTTACTGGATGTGCCGGTTGGTTCCGGGCAGATTTACACCGTAGTTCAATCTAACCTCGGGTCTTTATTGGGCTCAATGTTTAACCACCTACATTGGATAGGTATTGTTGTGACTACTGGACAGTCGGGCGGGTCCGGGCAGGTTTATGTCACAACTCAATCCAACCTCGGGTTAAACATGTCGTCTTTTCTAGATTTACATATTTCATTATTTGTGTAAATGTCATGTCGTCTTTTAATTTGGGTATAACAATTTATACCGCAAAAATGTCACAGTCGTTGGCATGCGCCAAACATGCCAACATATTTATTTATATCATGTTTTACACCCAATGCTATTACCCCCGTTTGTACGTACTAATGTTGGGCTCGACACAATTCAGCCCAACTTGATAAGCGTGAGAAAAGGGGAAATTCAGAACATATAACATTTCTATTATACATAGAAGGTGTAGCGCATGAACTTGAAAATTGGCGTTAACATAAACATTGGAGCATGTGAACTTGCATTCAAAATTGGCATACAACTAAATGGGTGTCACATAGGATGGCATATGTAGACTTATACAAACTTAGGTTTTAACATATTAACCTTGCATAACGTCGAACACAAAGCTAGCATGTTGTAAATTAACCCAAAATGTCCAAATCTAATATATAGTCTATTTCCACATGAACTTACATTGTTTATGTAGCCCAAACTGCATTTAACATAGTTCTAATCATACTTGTAATGGGTCTAAGATGTATACATAAGTTCTGAGTCATGTAGCATAAAGGATCTCATATCTAGGGTATGTTTACATAAGTATAGGACCCATGATATCAACATAAACATAAAGGGGATATTAACACAAACATGAGAGGGATCTAATCATAGGCTTTGCCACAAAACTTGCAATTACCATCACTTTCATATACAAACGTATAATAAACTAGCATCGATCCATTTATGCCACAAATCAATTCACCAAAAATAATCACGATAGGAACATTACAATACACAAGATCTACATCATTACAATGATACAATTCTATTCCCAATTACATCGTATCACATCATAATTTTATTCAAATTCTGAAAGACCACTATACTTACAACATGACGAGATCTTGTTTTCTGATTTCTGTTTTCTAAATTTGGAGGTGCTCTCCTTTGGGTAGCAAATTGTTGATTGATTTGATTAGACTTTAATTTGCTTCTTAGTTTGATTCTTGGCAGCTATGATCAACTCCTTCCAGACAGCATGACGACTCCTCTCCTATTTTCTTATGTGAATTAGTTGAGTCTTAGTGTGTATTTATTGAGTTTTCAAGTTAATTTGAGCCGTCAGATGCAAACAGGGAGGGAAATCAGACCGTACAGCACACCAGAGTCGAACCAGGGTCAGACCCACCTGGTTAGGCCAACCAGGCAAGTCGACCTGCAGGTCGACACCTAAGTCGACTGCGTAGTCGACCTGGGGGGCCAGGTCGACTGCCCAGTCGACACTAGTGTCGACCTGGTCACTGGGCGGGAGTTTTCCCGTCCATCCCAGTTTGAACTCGAATTTCAGATTTTAAACGTGATTTGAGCTGTTTTTTGAATGCAAATTTATTCTGAAACTTCCGGAGGTCGTAACTCCTTCATATGGAGTCCGTTTCACGCAAACTCGGACTCTATCTCAACCAGAATTCCGAGACGAACGCAATGGCGTAAGCCATTTCCCTTAATACTTTCATTAGAATTAATTATACTTTAATTTATGAATTTCACTGTTATAGAATATACGGGGTGTTACACATAAATTGGGCATGACCAATAGGTGGCTGATTTGAGGAAAGAACATGGACTGTAGCTAGAACGTAAATCTAAGACATATGATTTGAGGACACGACATAGAAAAGCATATAATTGGACATAAATATAGACTGTATTGAACATATGACTTGAGATAAAGAGAATATGGCTTAGGTATAAAGATTTACATTAAAGTAGGATATCTATCAAATGTGAATAACAACTAAGTAGGATATTTTTGAATATATGACATGCATTGAAATCGATGGGTATATTTGGTATAATTTATATGTGAATCTTTTGTACTAGGCAAGTTGAACTAAATTGGGACATGTAAATTATGACCATAATCTGTGACATGTAAATTCAATGCAAACATGGGGTATATGATCATAGTGTGAATCATGAAAACTATTATTTATACATGTGAACTTTGGCAAGATTTATAATTAGGCAAGATATGTTTGTGAAACTTTAAGGAATGATTAAATCTGTTATATTTGCCTAATTTGCTAGTTCTGTTACATTGCCTAATCTGCTAGTTCTGTTATATTGCTTAATCTACTAGTTCTGCTCTACTACCTAGTCTGCTAGATCAGTTCATCTGCCAAATCTGTCATCTGCTAAGTCTGTTGAAAATGCCAAATCTGCTAAACTAAATCTGTTGAGATGCCTACTCTGTCATCTGCTAGTTTGCTTAATTTGCTGAATCCATTAAGTCGCCTAAATCTATTATCTGCTATGTCTGTTAAGTGGATATATTCAGTCTATTATTGACATAATCTGAATTAGCTATGAATAATTGACATGTATATTAGGCGTGGGTATAAATGGTAAATCATTAACTAATTGGCCGCAAAGATAAACATGGCTAACTCGAGGTTAGAATGAGTTTGCGGCGTAATTCTGCCCGGAACCGCCCGGCATATTCCAGTGGCCGCAAACAATAGGTTCTAATGTGAGAAGTTAGTCATAACATGCTAGAAACCCGAGGTTAGACTCAGTTTGCGACAGAAACCTGCCCGGAACCAACCGGCCTAACCAGTAGCCGCAAACTGTCAGTCTAATGTGAGACGTCTGGGCATTAATATTTAATTAATGAAAATCTGAGATAAATATGATGTCTAAAGCAGTTTGGGTGGGGTAGGTTAAACCAATTGGACCAATGAATCTGATAAACCCGTTTTGTGAATCTGTAGGCCCAATACAAAGTTAGACAATCTATAACCGGTTAATTTGTAACCAGTTAATCTGTAAGCCTGCTAATCTGTAACCAGTTAATCTGTAAGTCTGTTAAATCTGTGTATCTGATCCGTTAGTCTGAAAACTTGTCTGTGAACTAGTTGATATGAATTCTGTATGTCTGTACTTGTAAACAAGAAAATCTGAAATCTGTTAGTCTGGGGACACAAGGTTAGGAGGGGAATTACTTGTGTCATCTGTTGTTTGGGACCCATATTAGTCAGTAACCCTTTTTGGTATCAAAACTTTGACCCAACAGTAGGTAGGGTCCGGGCACGCTTACTGAACTAATTATAAGCAGTTCATTCTGATAATGGTGAGGGGTGTTGATGGTGCGTTCCAACCGGGTCATATGCGTGCATGGATCCCGGTCTGCCTCTAAGGATGTAAGACGCCGTGACATCTGTAAATAGGTCTGTGTCAATTGGTTGTCACTTAGGGAGTGATACACCCTACTGTGGGGCCGACACAGGGTATTTATGTATTAGGGAGCCGATCGCTTGGGGTAGGGTTTTAGGGTACACTTAGTTCTGTCTGTTTCTGTTGGTACCGTCTGTTTCTGTTGGGTGGTAACACCTGTCTGTTTCTGAGTGGTACCGTCTGTTCAGGAGGTAAAGGCCCAATTACTAGTGTACACCTAATTCTACATTCTATTTTCGTAGGGATTAATCTGACTGTTTCTGTTCGGGTGGCAAAGGCCCATTATTATCTTTCTGTTTCTATGGAAATTATTTTTTTCCTGTTTCTGCTTCAGTTTTAGACATGAGGGTGACACCTAATCCTGTTATACTAGTATTAGTGCAGAGAAGTGTAAAGAAATAGCTTATGTCATTCTGTTCTTCTGTAATATCCGCTACACCTGTTACTGTTATCTCTCATCTAGATTTATTTTCATGTCATGGTATTATTTTCTGTTCATAACTGAAAATCACTGGACTTGCCAGACTTTTTGTCTGACCCTTGTTGTTTTGCCTCCTTTCTTCCGTTTCCCCCCAGGTTTTGTAAAAGGGAGTACTCTAGCTTGATCCGGATTTCTTCCGCTTGAAGTGCTTAAAGTATGGCTTGTCTTCTTCTGTGGGGATTATGATTTTAAACTATGCATTCTGAAGGCTTTTGTACAAGACTGATATTTTATACTTGAATTCTGATATTGTGATTTGAAAGGATGTAACCAAGCTTATTTCGGTTTCTGTTGAAGTAAAGTTATAATTTTTCAAGTACTGTTTTATCTGTCTTGTAAGTTTCTGTTCTGTTTACTAAAATGCTCCACCAAAGTTAAGGCATTTCCTTTGTGAGTGACCTTAACGGAGGTGGGATGTTACACTTGGTATCAGAGCTAAAGGTTACCAGATTGGGTAAAGTTTTTGAAAACTATTTTCAAAAAGGTTTTGAAAGGAAGTATTTTCAAAAATAAAGCTTATTTTGAAAAACATAATCCCCAAGAGCCATATATCTTTCCTTTAGTCCTTTTTGTATTGAATCTTTCCTTTTTCGTTTCAGCATGTCTGAAGCATCTGAGATACCAGAGGGTGTTCATATACCCGGTTGGTTTCGTCAATATCTTGAGGCTAGGACCGCCGCCGCAGGTCCAGCAAATGATCCCCCTCCTCCGCCCTGTACTCGTGCAATTGCTTTCCCAAAGATCTGTAGAGATTTTAGGGCCATGGGTGGGAAGGACTTCAAGGGAACTGAATCATTCGTAGAAGCGAGGAACTGGCTCAAAGAAACTGAGGATCTACTCTTTATATTCGAGGTGGACGATAGGCAGAAGGTACAGTTGGCGGTATGGCTACTCAAAGACGAAGCTTCCTATTGGTCGGAAGTCACTAACGTCGAGAGGCCAGTTGAAACTTGGATGGATTTCAGAACAAGGTTTGAGACAAAATTCCTCTCGCAAGCTGAACGAAGTCTACAACTGGAAAAGTTCTTATCTCTTAAGCAAGGAAGTATGACGGTCAAGGAATACGTCAACCAGTTCAACCAACTAGCTAGGTTCGGATTGGATTTAGTCAACACTCAGCATAAATAGGCTCTCCGCTTTGTTAAAGGATTGAATGAGCCACTACACAGCCAGCCATGACCCATGTACCCATGGGAGCGACTTACGAGAAATTGGTGGACATGGCACTATTGCACGAGGAAGACAAGGACCCAAAAGAGGCAAAGAAGGAAGAACCACAAAATAAGAAAGCATGGCCCAAAAAGGAAACAAAAAGAAGGATGAGAAGTTTGAAGATAAGAAGGGGGAAAAGTGCTTTACTTGTGGGAGCTCGACTCATCTAAACAAGGATTGCAGAAAAAGGAAGGGCACTTGCTTCAACTGTGGAGAGATGGGACACTTCACTAGGGACTGCCCGAAGAAACGAGGGCAATGAGGGCAGGCGAACACTCTTGAGGCTAGTGGCTAGGATAGAAATAGGAAAATTCCTATAGTAGGTTTAATTTCTTTATCTGATTATGGAATTAAGACTCTTTCTGATTCTGGTATTTTGATTTTGTAATCGATACTCTGCACTTTAATGCTAGTATTATTTCTGATTCCGCTGTAGACTCAAACCCATAAGGTTTATGACTCATCTGTTTGTGATAGATTGGGGTTTGAGGGATATCTGTGTTAGGCGTCAAGTATGACGCATACATTCTGAGTTTTTGTGGGGTATGATTTTATCATGCTTAACTTCCTAAGAATCATTAGGGAACCTGATCTGTACCAGTAGTCTGTAAATATCCGAATACTTCTGATAAGATTTCCAGTTTTGACATTGTCTAAAGAGGGTAATCCTCTGGGTGTCAATTTGATGTTGGTTTCAGTCTTCGGGGCCGATACTTAGGACCCATGTCTAATCGGAACCAAGTTTTTGTTTTATCTGTACTCGCTTCCATCATTCAACTGTATCCTATCGATCGAATCTTCGAACTTCAGATAGAAACTAATGGGTGTAAAAGTGTGTTTGAGACAAGTTATGTTTGATGGTTGCAAGTGGATGCAAGTGGTTGCTAGTGGTTTCTCGTGGATGCATATACACACACTAGGCACTAGATCGGCTCAAAAACACTTTCATACTGCATATGGATGTGTGAGCATTTTCAATTTTTGTGGATGCAAAATGATTGACTCAGCACATGGATGTTGCATATGACTGAATGGTTGTGCACTCATATAGAAATGGTATGTATCAAATAGGAAAATTTGCATACATGTTGGACTCATGGCACTGGCATAATTCGCATTAAGGAAGTCAACTGAATCAGTGGACCGCCTGATCTTTGCATTAGATAAGGAACATATACACACACTTTTGCATATGTTCATACAACATTAGAAGTTTCTAAGGACAATGGACGCCAGTGATTGATGATTGAGTAGATGGATGTTGAATGGTAGGACACATTCTTCTTAACTTGAAGATTTCAGGGACGAAATCCTTTAAGGAAGGGAGAATGTAACACCCCGTATTTTCTATGAACGTATAAGTAGCGAATCAGAGGATAATTAATTTGTAAAATAAGAATCAAGGGAAACGGGTTGCGCCATTGCGTTCTTCTCGGAATTCTGCATGAAAACGAGTCCGAGTTTGCGAGAATCGGAGTCCGTATGAAGGAGATATGACCCTCCAAAGTTTCAGGAAACTTCAGAATTGAAAACAGCTCGAAATTCGAATTCAAAATTCGAATTCAAACCCAGAAGCAGGCTGGGCGGGAAATTTCCCGCCCAAGCCCAGGTCGACTGGGGAGTCGACTGGGCAGTCGACCCCCCCTCCCTGACCAGGTCGACTGCGCAGTCAACCTGGGGGTCGACCTGGGCACATTTCTGCAGATCGGGCCTGTGACGATTTTTACCCCTTTTTGACGAACCGGATGACTTCTGGACCGATCTGATGGCTCTAAACACTCCTATTCTCCTATTTAAACAGCCCCAAACCTAGCCTTGTCTACACACAATTCTATTCAGCTTCTCCCTACCTCTGTTCTAAATAAAAACAAAAATGGCGTCGCTACTCTACTGGAATCAAAACTAGAATCTAATCAACATCAACCTAAGCAACTCAATTCAAACTAAAGATTAAAGCTTCTGCAACGATTCTACAACAATTAAAGTTCTTTCTTTAATCCAACCAAGGCAAGTACAGTTATTTTCCGATATAAACATTAAATTTGATTGTGACATGAATTGTAAATCTGAATCTGAGGTTATATCTGTTCTGTTCTGATTAAATTTATCTTATTTTGCATCTCTTTCCTCTTTCTGTTTTATAGCCAGGCTACCACGAGCCTGAGCCAATCTCATAAGAGATTAACATAGGCTAAATGTTTGGGACAGTAAAATGAATGATGCATAAACTGGGCATGACCAATAGGTGACTGATTTGAGGAAAGAACATGGACTGTAGCTAGAACGTAAATCTAAGACATATGATTTGAGGACACGACATAGAAAAGCATATAATTGGACATAAATATAGACTGTATTGAACATATGACTTGAGATAAAGAGAATACGGCTTAGGTATAAAGATTTACATTAAAGTAGGATATCTATCAAATGTGAATAACAACTAAGTAGGAGATTTTTGAATATATGACATGCATTGAAATCGATGGCTATATTTGGTATAATTTATATGTGAATCTTTTGTACTAGGCAAATTGAACTAAATTGGGACATGTAAATTATGACCATAATCTGTGACATGTAAATTCAATGCAAACATGGGGTATATGATCATAGTGTGAATCATGAAAACTATTATTTATACATGTGAACTTAGGCAAGATTTATAATTAGGCAAGATATGTTTGTGAAACTTTAAGGAATGATTAAATCTGTTATATTTGCCTAATTTGCTAGTTCTGTTACATTGCCTAATCTGCTAGTTCTGTTATATTGCTTAATCTACTAGTTCTGCTCTACTGCCTAGTCTGCTAGATCAGTTCATCTGCCAAATCTGTCATCTGCTAAGTCTGTTGAAAATGCCAAATCTGCTAAACTAAATCTGTTGAGATGCCTACTCTGTCATCTGCTAGTTTGCTTAATCTGCTGAATCCGTTAAGTCGCCTAAATCTATTATCTGCTATGTCTGTTAAGTGGATATATTCAGTCTGTTATTGACATAATCTGAATTAGCTATGAATAATTGACATGTATATTAGGCGTGGGTATAAATGATAAATCATTAATTAATTGGCCGCAAAGATAAACATGGCTAACTCGAGGTTAGAATGAGTTTGCGGCGTAATTCTTCCCGGAACCGCACGGCATATTCCAGTGGCCGCAAACAATAGGTTCTAATGTGAGAAGTTAGTCATAACGTGCTTGAAACCCGAGGTTAGACTCATTTTGCGACAGAAACCTGCCCGGAACCAACCGGCCTAACCAGTAGCCGCAAACTGTCAGTCTAATGTTAGAGGTCTGGGCATTAATATTTAATTAATGAAAATCTGAGATAAATATGATGTCTAAAGCGGGTTGGGTGGGGTAGGTTAAACCAATTGGACCAATTAATCTGATAAACCCGTTTCGTGAATCTGTAGGCCCAATACAAAGTTAGACAATCTGTAACCGGTTAATCTGTAACCAGTTAATCTGTAAGCCTGTTAATCTGTAACCAGTTAATCTGTAAGTCTGTTAAATCTGTGTATCTGATCCGTTAGTCTGAAAACTTGTCTGTGAACTAGTCGATCTGAATTTTGTATGTCTGAACTTGTAAACAAGAAAATCTGAAATCTGTTAGTCTGGGGACACAAGGTTAGGAGGGGAATTACTTGTGTCATCTGTTGTTTGGGACCCATATTAGTCAGTAACCCTTTCTGGTATCAAAACTTTGACCCAACAGTAGGTAGGGTCCGGGCACGCTTACAGAACTAATTATAAGCGGTTCATTCTGATAATAGTGAGGGGTGTTGATGGTGCGTTCCAACCGGGTCATGTGCGTGCATGGATCCCGGTCTGCCTCTGATGATGTAAGACGTCGTGACATATGTAAATAAGTCTGTGCCAATTGGTTGTCACTTAGGGAGTGATACACCCTACTGTGGGGCCGACACAGGGTATTTATGTATTAGGGAGATGATCGCTTGGGGTAGGGTTTTAGGGTACACTTAGTTCTGTCTGTTTCTGTTGGTACCATCTGTTTCTGTTGGGTGGTAACACCTGTCTATTTCTGAGTGGTTCCGTCTGTTCGGGAGGTAAAGGCCCAATTACTAGTGTACATCTAATTCTACATTCTGTTTTCGTAGGGATTAATCTGGCAGTTTCTGTTTGGGTGGTAAAGGCCCACTAATATCTTTCTGTTTCTGTGGAAATTATTTTGTTCCTGTTTTTGCTTCAGTTTTAGACATTAGGGTGACACCTAATCCTGTTATACTAGTATTAGTGCAGAGAAGTGTAAAGAAATAGCTTATGTCATTCTGTTCTTCTGTAATATCCGCTACACCTGTTACTATTATCTCTCATCCAGTTTTATTTTCATGTCATGGTATTATTATCTGTTCATAACTGAAAATCACTGGACTTGCCAGACTTTTTGTCTGACCCTTGTTGTTTCGCCTCCTTTCTTCCGTTCCCCCCCCCCCCCCCCCCGGTTTTGTAGAAGGGAGTACTCTAGCTTGATCCGGATTTCTTCCGCTTGAAGTGCTTAAAGAATGGCTTGTCTTCTTCTGTGGGGATTATGATTTTAAACTATGCATTCTGAAGGCTTTTGTACAAGACTGATATTTTGTACTTGAATTCTGATATTATGATTTGAAAGGATGTAACCAAGCTTATTTCGGTTTCAGTTGAAGTAAAGTTATAAAAATTTTAAGTACTGTTTTATCTGTCTTGTAAGTTTCTGTTCTATTTACTAAAATGCTCCACTAAAGTTAAGGCATTTCCTTTGTGAGTGACCTTAACGGAGGTGGGGTGTTACAATTCCTCTGGCCAGGTATATGAGTATTATTTATTTGTTTAACTTTTGTTTATAAATAATGTGTTGACTCATTTTCAAGCGCCACATAAAGAGGTTTGATGAAGTTGTAAGTGCATATGATAAGTTATAAAGTAGCGAAGGAATGAAGCGGCTTATAAAGGGAGGTATGTAGTAGCATAAAATGGATGCAATGGAGTGGATTAGACTGAATGTGGAATAGCAACTTGTTGAGGAAGCAATTGAATGAGCTTGGGCAAACAAAATTGAAGAAGACCAAGAGAAGTAAATTGAATACTGCATTCATGCAAAACCGAGGTGAGAATTTCTTTTACATAATGAGATGTTAGTATTGTTTAACCCTGATGATGTTAGCTTAGCTACTAAAAGATCTTTTAGCAATTCGGTGGTAACTTTTGATTGCTTGATGGGATTTAACATAACTTATTGGAAAGCTAGATTAATTATCTAGAATACTTATATCGTACACATTTTAAATCTTGAAAGTTTGCTATCTCAGAACATTTTTTTTTTGCAAACCGAGCTATGTGTTTGACAAAAAAGAAGAAGAACGGGGGTTTATACTTAAGATGATTTTTGAAGTTGAGAGTGTGGATTTTCCAAAAATAAATGGCTATCCATATGGGAGTAATGATTACAAAGTATAAAAGTACTTTGAGAGAATACTTTGTTTAAACTTATTAAAGATTTTTATGGATTATTTCATTAATGGTGGATACTATCGGATGATGATGACGATGACGATGTGCGGTATAAGACAATAGATCTTGGGTAGTGCACTATTACTCTATGTTGGTATCGAGCCGAGTAGAGTACATCCTATTTGATGACGGGATGTCGGCATAAGACAGTAGATCTTGGATAGTGCAACTATTACTCTATGTTGGTATCAAGCCGAGTAGAGTACATCCTATTTGATGACGGGATGCCGACCGCAGTAGGATAAAATATCCTAAATTGAGTACATTGGATCCACTTTGATGAATATGATCTTAGTTTTGACAAAAGAATTTCTTATAAAAATTTGCTTGACTTATTTGAAAGTTTGCTTGGGAATTCTTATAGTAAGAGTGTCCTGATTACTCTCTGGTTCATTTCGACGGAGAGTACACCATTATTTGATGTATTGCTTTGATGAATATAATCATGTTTTTAAGATATCACGTGAGATGTCTAGATTACTCTCGGGTACATTTTGATGAGTACAACAATATGGAGAATACATCCTTACTTGGTGATAATAAGTCGGATGAGCCAAAGTATGATGAATCTTTGGTACAATTCGATGGGTACCACACAAGAAGAGGAGGAAACCGGCTTGTAGGAGTGACAGAATGTCAAAAGGATCGAATCATAAAATATCCAAGTACAATTTCAATTTATAAAATTATCTTGAAAGTTTAATTGCAAGAAAATTTCCTGGATATATATAGAGTTTCTTTTATGGAATACCTGGTTAAGTATTGCATAGAATTTCGGGGACGAAATTTCTTTTAAGGGGGTTAGAATGTAACAACCTGAAATTTCGGGCAGTAAATATTTAAATATTGAGGTTATTTAAATATTTAAATATTGGATTTAATATTTTTACAACCGTGATTAAATCCCTTTATAACTAATAATTAAAGATAAGAAAATATGTTGTTGAATTTTTGTTTACAAAAATAAGTAGTTCAAAGAAAAATCGATAATGTGGCCGAAAACAATTTTGTCGATAAACGAGGTTTTGCTTATTAAAAGTTATTGGAATATTGTGCATGTAGTAACATTAGAAGGACACATATATGTGTATGTACATATCATAGATGTAACATACAAATGGTATATGTGCACATGTTCTAGAAAATGAGAAATGGCTTAAAATGATAGGGACATGTGTCATAAAATGAAAGGTGCACATGTCATGAGAATTAAGGAGGTAAAGACACATATACACATTAGGTGTCCATGTGTAGAATCCTCTTAAGACACATAAGAGAGAATGTGTCTACATCCTAAAGAATGCATGAATATGTAGTGGACAAGTGTCCAAAGCTAAATTACCAAACTAGCCTTGAAAACTACTATATAAAGGGATGAAATATTCACTTCATTTCATACATTCACAAGTGGAAAACAAATGCAAGAGAAGGAGTAGAAGTTTGGGAGAAGCTTAGAGGATAAATACATGATGAAGATACAAGTATAAGGTGAGAAAAATTATTTAAGTTTATATATTCATTTCATGTTTTGAAGAAAAGTTGTGAAAGTTAAGAATGAATGATTACTCTCGACCTTTGAAAATGTTGTTCGTTATTTTGGGCATAACTTTTACAATTCTTGATGAAATTTCGACTTCTCTATCAATTTGGAAAGCTAATTCAAAAGGCTACAACTTTCGCCTATGCACTTTTTTCTAATTGGCTGTTTGCATACCCAAAAATTGGATGCAAAGTAAGGTAAAAATCAGCCCGAATTAGACATGTTAAAAATGCCTTGAATTATTTAATTTTATTTATTGATTAAATAAATAATTTTAAGGGTCTCGTTTTATGATAATTAATTAGACTAAGAGAGCTTCTTACTGCAGAAAATTTGGAGTCAAAAGCTATTTTTATTATGAAGAAACGAAGTCAAACTTTTTGCCCAAAAACAGGCTTAAAATAGAATTTCGGAGCTTTTTGTAGCATTTTAAAATGCTATCTTGTCCCTGAATTAGTTATGAAGCATAATAGGCTATACAGAACTTTTCATAGCATCGCAGAAACGCTATACTAAGATGCCTTTGTCTAAAATCATTATAAACTAACCAGAACTTTCCATAGCATTTCTGGAAGCGTTGTCTTTCGCTGCGTTGATTGTGAAGTACTTTAAAAATGAGCAGAACTTTTCATAGCGACATAGAAACGCTATAATATCTGTTTTGAGTCCAAAAAAAAACTATTCCAAACTATACAGAACTATACATAGCATAACCGAAACACTATAATAAATGTTTTGAGTATAAAACTATGATACATTGCTCAAAATCCTCTCAAATTTGGATTTGACATTTGATGTGACATATAATAATAAATGATTGATGAGACCTTTGATGTGGCCTTTGATATGACCTTTGATGAGACCTTTGATGTGACATTTGATGTGACCTTTGATGTGACATTTGATGTGACCTTGATGTGACATTTGACGTGACAATTGATGTGACATTTGATTTGACATATAATATTAATAATTGAGTAACGCTTAAAGAATTTTTTTGAGAAATACAAAGGTGGGTTAAAACTTGTTTATAAAGGAGCTTTTGCAAAAAGAAGATGATTAGTATTTAAAATAAAAAATGTTTATCTTTTGAAAGGAAGATCTATAGGAGATATATAGATGTTTTTCAAATAAAAGGCTGGAACGTTCTAGGGTGATAGAGAGGATAGTGTCTAGGCTTGGGTTTGGAAAATATAGTTTCCTGCTCTCCCTGGCTATCCCTAACTGACCCAATGAATGGGATGGTTAATTCAAAATTATTTGAAAAGTAGTTTAAAATTACTTTTGAAAATCTCTACATGATACAAAGAGTATTTTGAAAGTAAACAATGATGATGATTTTAAATGTTTTGCGTAAAGAAGAACTACGTTGGCTTGATCCTATATCTAATACCCAATTAGATAAAGGTACATATGTAGTCACAAGGGGTAGTGACGCAGCTGCTTTATTAATAAAAAAAATATTTTTTGTTGATATTACAAAATAGAGCTATCATAAAATGGCAATTCGCGTATTTGAGTTATAAACTTCAAACGTTTATAACTTTTGAAATTTAAATCGGATTTTCACCAAACAAAGAACGTTTTATTTATATTGACAAAAGCTTTCAAATGATGAAAGAAGTTTTTAATTTTGGGGTATAAATTTCAAGTTATGTTTCAAACTGTTTCGGAAAAGAACGCTATAAGTGCAATTATCGACCGTAACCATAAATAGTTATTTTTAATGTTTTAAAAATATGGAAAAATGTTGTAAAATTATTATAAATTATGTAAGAGTGGATTGAATTGGATTGGTGCATTTTTCATGTTTATTATTTAAGTCATGCTAATGTGTTTATCAAGTGTGCAGGAATGAATATCGATGTCCATCTTATTAGAGTTGCAAGATGGTAGATTTACGGTAATTGTGTTTAATTTAAGCACAAACAGTTAATTAGATAAGTGGCATTTATTAAAAAAAATTATGTAGAGCAATTATTGATATTGTATGCTTATCAAATAAATGGAAACTATCATTGTTTGTTGTTTTTGGACGCACGGCGTTTTCGGCAATTTTGACTGGTTGGAAATTCCGGGGCGTTACATATATTTCATTGATTTCCTTTTAAAACTTATTTTATAAATCGTTTTAAATTCGTTTTCGAAATGATTTCAACTTCATATTCAATTTCGAATCAAAATTGAATATTCCACATCATCGATATACAAATGATAATATTTCCAAAACGTTATATTTTGAAATCACTTCCTTTTCTATAATCATTATAAAAACGAATATAATCGATATAAATATCATTCGCATCAAAAATGGCGCATATCTAACCAACACGGCTTTATATATTTCAATAACTTTGTTATTCTATTCAACAAATGAATATTTTCTTCAACACATGAATATATATTTTTATTCAACACATGAATATTTATTCTATTCAACAAATGAATTTATATTTTTATTCAATACATGAATTTTTATTTTATTCAACACATGAATATATATTTTATTCAACACATGAATTTTCTTTCGATTCAACACATGAATATTTGTTCTATTCAACACATGAATTTATATTTTTATTCAACACATGAATATTTATTTTTATTCAACACATGAATATTATTCTATTCAACACAAGAATTTTTATTCTATTCAACACATGAATTTATATTTTTATAATATTCCTTATTTTCTAAATTGGAATAAGGCCCAATCAATTACCATATAATATTAATTATATGGATTACCTACAGCACATGTACATAATAGCAACGATAAATCATCCACCATCATCCAAAGTGCACCACACAACTGCATAAGCATTAAATATAAATTATCAATGCTTACACAGTCTGTCAACCCATCGATTAACATACAACTAAATAATCGGGATTAGTGTACGTCAAGTATCATCCCAATACCTGTGTGGGGTTTCAAATAAACAAACGCGTATTTTTATTTGTGCAATTGGGCGATGTGTAAAATTTATCGTCCCAATCAATATCCGTCAAATGGGTGTACATAAACAAATTGTCCAATTTGTTTATAAATATTTATTTTATATACACGTTAAAAATTATATTTTTAACTATAAAATATTTATTTTCATTCCACATCACGCAATCACTTTTCACAACCCATCAATCAAACAAACAAGCCGTCCATGGCCTGTGGACAACGGGTGTCGGGTGCTACTAATCACCGTATGCATCCTAGTATATATTTCAACTAGAAACTAAAATTAAAGTGAGGAGTTCTCACCTAGAGCTAAACCAAACGTCGCGACTCTTCATATGTAGAAAATCTTCGCCGTGCTCGCCTTTTACCACTTTTGTTATCCGTATTGACTACACATATAAAAATCACATATTTTTACTTCGTTTTCAAGATGATAAAAATAGCATCTTTAACACGATGTTTTCATTATAAAGATTATATTTTTATTCTAATACATATATAAAAATTATATTTTTATTTTCTATATTATATAAAAATCATATTTTTATTATCTCTACTATATAAAAATCATATTTTTATTATCTCTACTATATAAAAATCATATTTTTATTATCTCCACTATATAAAAATCATATTTTTATTATCTCTACCATATAAAAATCATATTTTTAATTTGAAATAATACACGTAAAATTCGTATTTTTATTTTGTACTCATATGCATACAACCCGTATTCTTATCTTGCTACATATATGAAAAAGATTACATTTTTATCACAAAGTTGTATGTATAAAAACTGATTTGCATAAACTGAAATTACCGTCTAAAACCAATGTTAACCATGTTTTTCATATAAAAGAAAATAAAATAAAAACTAAATTAACAAAATAAAGCTCACATTTTTTTCTAGCCGAAGGGGGGAGGAGGAGGTGTTCACTGGCCTGAGCTTGGGGTGGACTGGTGGCGCGCGGATCGAAGTGGAGAGGGCTGCGGTGTCGGGTCAGTGGGGTTTTGGGGTTGGTTTCTCGAAATGGGGTGAGGTAAAGCGAGGAGGGAGGCGCCGGAGCAAGGGGGTCGTGGCAGAGGCTGCAGGCGTCGGTGGTCCACTCGGTGGTGGCGGCAGCCCTGAGATGGCTGGAAGTGGCGGTTCTTGGTGAAAGAACGGGATAGGGCGACGGTTTTTGGTGGAAGAATGGGGAGAGACGGCGTCGGAGAGGGGGAGGGGGCATGGTTGTCGGCGCCTGACCGGCGGTGGCCCTGACGACGCGCCTGGAGGGGCGACGCTGGAAGAATGGGGGCAACGGTATTTCAATTGGGGCTCGATGATCTGATAATGGGTTAAAGGGTTGGGAATTATATATATATAATAATTTATTATTATTATTTTTCTCCATAATAGTTGACTTTCCATTTGAACCCCTAATCGAGCCCAACGACTATCGGCTCTAGCTAAATACCCCCATTCTGAATACAATGGGATAAGCCCCGCAAGCTGATTCGGCCGTTTCAGTCAATTTCCATCCAAATCAAAATATATATATATATATATTGAATTTGAACCCACATTTCAATTTACCGGGGCCACATACGGACTTTAAAAATTCCCGAAAAATATTTTCCAGCTTCGTATTAACGATACGGTTCTAACAAAACTAGTTTCGTCAAATTTGAAGACCGTTTGAAAAATGGCCATTTTCTGATCGATCGAAATTTACAAAAATGGTCAAAACACATTTTCTTTCGCTACGCTCATATTTTGCTTCAGAAAATTATGAATTTTGGAATCTAGCAATAACTAGACATCCCGAATCCAAGAAAAGTGGTTTCGTCGAAAACAGAGGTCGTTTGCAAAATTTCCATTTTAAAGGGCTAGAATTCCATAGCGACTATTTTGAATTTTCAACTAGGCATAATTTTTTATTCCCGCTATGAAATTTCAATTTTTCGGATTTGTTGGAAAGATATTTTCAAATAAATTCTAATATTTTTGGTTTCTCTAAAATCCGGTTTATTTTGAATCCTGTACATTCATTTGAAATTTGAAATTAAATTTTCAAACTACCGCGCCATTTTCAATTCCTTTTACAATTAAAAATAATTATTAATATTCTAATGTGGATTCAAATAAATATATTCATTCTAATTCTATCAAAATAAATTTCTCATCGTTATTATTTAAAATAATTCATTTTAAATATTCAAAATTCACTAAAATTTCCAAAATAAATTTTTTAAATTGGCTCAGATTTTCCGGGTTATTACAATCTTCCCCCCTTAAAACTTTTCATCCCCGAAAAGGAATGAAGCTGAAAGTTGTTTTACAAATCAACTCAACTTTCATTATGGCTTAAGTTCTTCAACCTTTCAGTTTTTAAGAACTTTTCAAAATTTTCAAAATTTGGCTAACACCCTAAATTTTCGAAAAATTTCGCTATAACCTCCCCTGCACCGAGAGCTTCGGGATATTTCAAATAGCCTCCCATGGCCCTCACCAATCCAAAAGTAAAAAGAAATAGCCAATCGGCTCATAAAATCATAAAAAACCTAAGAAATACAATAAACATGTACCTATTTGTCGGGCAAACAATTTTATTCCTCTGCTCTAGCCTCCTTGCTATGACCTGTTCAATGTAAGTACATGTATACGTATGCAAATGCGAGAAATTTTCAATTCAATTCACTATTTGATACAATTTGGCTAAATGGTCCAAATTTTAATTAATCAACCAATAATCAAACAACACAATCAGCAATCAATTAGTTAATTAGCTTTTCAAATTCATAACTTTGATACATAGTCCAAAAATCAGATTTTTGATGCCAAATCACAACAATAAGTTCTGTGTAGCTTTGGTTCTCACACCAGTCAATTGGAACCAAATAGAAATCCCACCTTTGAAACACGAAAATAAATTTTGATGATGACGCGTCAATCACCAGAATCATGTCCGAGCGACTAGAGTGTGATTCTATATCTATCCAGTATATTAAAACTTCGAATACATGTGGATCAGATGTATATGCAAAATCTTTATATACTTGATTGTCCAAATCAATACAAATAAATATTCAAATACGTTGAATAAGGTTTAAATTTTTAAAACAAAACTTGTTTCAATTTTATTTTAAAAACATCACTCTTCACACTCGTTCTAGGATACTACTCATCCTATCTCTAACGAGTCATTCTCATTGGATATTACTAATCCAATTTCTGATGAATCCTTTTGTTTGGTTCTAATGTGTCTTGTTCTCTGAGCTCTGTAAACCAAAGCTCTGATACCAAACTGAAACAACCCGAATTTTCCCGGTAAGGAAAGCCCGGATTGAATTGAGGACAAGCCACATCGGAACGCAAACAGAAGAACATTTCATTGTATATTACAACAATTCCATCAGATTACAAGAATATACAGAGTATGAATAAATATTACCCATCATAAATTATCAGAGATTTAAATACGTTACTGCCGCGGAAAAATAATACAATACACAACTGAAAGAGATATACGGATACAGAGCATTCTGGATATCATTCCAGCTGTAAACCAGGTTCCTGTGAATATAAATCTGCAAAACCAAAACTACTAGCTGCCCGTGCGGAAAATAAGGGCACCCATAGTTTAGGTTAAAACAATAAACTCCAGGTCAGTCATGTGATTAGTGTGAGAAATAAAACAGTTATTATCTTGGTTTTAAAGTAAGGTAAATCAAGGGACCATGCCGTATAACACGGAATGGGTTTCCTCCCAAAAACACCAGTGCAATGCTAAATAAAGAACAATGAAGCTACTATAAGACCCAGGTCCCATCACACGATGCAACGCAAGCCGGAGGATAGGGTTTTTACCTTATAATAGCCAAGAATGCTTGGTACGTGAAAATTCATGTTTTACTATTACTATAAGTGTATAGTGTCAAAACAATTTCAATCATAAGTATCAATCATAGACAACATAAGTGCCCCCATACCACTATGTCGCCATATATAGGTTCTACAATCAAAAACGCAAAGTCACGTATTGGAAGTTGGATTTCCATCATCTGTGAACTGAGGCCAGGGATTGTCCTCACCGCTTCGAGACAATCTAGCCTACCATGTTTCAGAAACAGCCGTAACTGCACCTTGGATCGTTAGGGTTGGTCCACCGATGTGGATTAAAATGCCTGAACACGCGCCCTTCGGGGCGTAAATGAGCCAAATGACTCCATTAGCTCCACATAGTCATCGATATATCTGAGGCGCCTCGCAACAGCAACAACCACACAGGTGAAAATAATATAAATGTCAGGGCTGGTAGGTCACTGACACCACCCTAGCTAGAAAGAAATGCATGCCCTCCCTGAGGTACTCTCCCGTTTCTAGTTCACAACCAGGGTGTGAGGCTTGCGAATCAGCGCTGCATAAAGCTGTGCCACACAGGTCGTTCTTTGATCATCAACCACAAGACTTTGCTTTTTGTAACGACCCAGAAAATCTGAACCAATTTAAAATTTTTAAATTGGCTAAAATAATGGATTTTAAATATTTAAAATAAATATTTTAAACAATGGCGATGAAAACTGAGTTTGAATCGACATTTGAAAACGAATATAATTAATTATAATTATATATAGAATTGAAAATGGCGCGGTAGTTCGATAATTCGATTTCAAACTTCAATTGAATATACCGGGTGCAAAACAATCTGGATTTTAGTGAAACCAAAAATAATGGAATCTAATTGGTAATATCTTTCTAACGAATCTGACCAATCGAAATTTGATAGCGGGAATCAAAAGATATGTCCAGTTGAAAATTCTGAATAGTCGCTATGGAATTCAGGCCCTTAAAAATGGACATTTTGCAAATGACCTCGGATTTCGACGAAACCACTTTTGTTAGATCCGCAGTGTCAAGTTATTGTTAGGTTTCAAATTTCATAATTTTTCGAATCAATATGTGAGCGTGGCAAAGGAAAACGCGTTTGACCAGTTTCTATTGAATTTAATCGACTGGAAATTGGCCATTTTGCAAACGGTCTCAGAATTCGACGAAACTAGTTTTGTTAGGACCGTATCGTCAATACGAAGCTAGAAAATATTTTTCTGGAATTTTTCTAGTCAGTATGTGGCCCCTGTAAATTGAAATGTACGTTTAAAATTCAATATAGTGATTTAAATGAAAATTCAAAAGGAAACTGATTGTAACGATCAAATCAGCTGGCGATACATATCCCATTGTGTTCGGAATGGGGGTAAAACGCTATGGGCGACAGGCGGTGGGCCTCGTTTCGAGGTCGCAGGTAAAAGTCAACTTTTTGAAAAATTAAATAATAAAATAATTAAAATAAATTTTAATTTCCCCCTCCCTCCTTTATATCCTTTCTGGCCCCCTTTTTTTTTTTTTTAAATTCAGCGATTGAATTTAAAAAAAAAAAAAAAGAAACCTAAACCTAATCGACCGCCGATCCACCGCCGAACCACTCAACCCCCACCGCTCCGCCCAGTACATCGACGCCTGCCTCTCCGTTCGAACCCCCGAAGTCGCCACCGCCTTTTCTCCATCGATCGAGCTCCGAAGCCACCGCCTCCATAAATCGAAACCGCCACCACCGTTCGAACCCCGAGCCGCCTAGCTCGAGAAGCACCTCCGACGATCGGTGAACCCCCCTGTAAGTATTTTAGTATTTTATTTTATAGTAATTTAAAAACTGTGTTTTTAATTAGGAATTTAAATGTGTTTTTAATTAGGAATTTAAAACTGATTTTATAATGATTTAAAAAAAAACTGTTTTTTTAATTTAAAACTGAATGTTTAAAAGATTATAAAACTGTTCTTTTTAAAAGTTTAAAAACCGATTTTGTTAAAGTATTAAAACTGAAATTTTTTAAAAAAGTTAAAAACTGGAATTTAAAAAAAAAAAAAAAAGAAAGTAAAACTGATTTTTAAAAGGATTTTAAAGAACTGAATATGTTAAAAACTTTAAAACTTTTTTTTTTAAAGAAACTAGAAACTGCATTTTTATAAAAGAATTAAAAACTGAAATTTTTATAAAGTTTAAAACTGAGATTTATAAAAATATTTAAAAACTGGTTTTCTTGAAAAGTTAAAAACTGAAATTTTAAAGAATATAAAAACTGATTTTAAAATGACTTATAAACTAGAAAACGGATTTTGTCAAAAAATAGAAAACATATTTTTATATGTTGAAAGCAAAAACAGAAAACATATTTTTATATGTTGAAAGCAAAAGTAAAAAAATCATATTTTTATATATTGAATAGCGAAGTCAAAATTCGATTTTTATATATTGAATAGCATAGTAAAAATTCTATTTTTACATATGCAGAGAATACGGGTGAAAGGGACAAATAGGCGAAGATTTCTATTAAGAAGAGTCTTGAAGTTGGATAGCTATTGGTGAGATTTCTGATTTAAAAATTTATATATTTGTGTCGAAAATGAAAGTGAATTGCTATATATAAATATCTATATATATATATACGCCCCTCGTCCACAAACCATGGACGATATTTATTGGTTGAAATTGTTGTGAAAATTGAATGATTGTTTGGGATTGTTTGCGACTGATATTGGTTGATTGTGGTTGAAAAATACCCATTTGTGGTTGTGAAATATTTGGTTGAAACCACATAGGATTAGTTTGTGGAAATGAAATAAATATATACATGCCGCCTGCGTGCGAACTAGATGCATGATTCCCATTGTCAAAAACCGCGAGGTTTTAAGGTAGAGCGAGGAGCCGTACTAGGGACGGTGCCGGTGTAACTACCCTGCCGTTATGCTGCCGAAATTTTGAATAATATTTGTGTGTTTGAATTATTTTCATATGCTTAAACTATATTTATTCATTGTATAGAAAACATTCATGTGTTGAATTGATATTCATTCGTTGTTTAGAAATTCATGTGTTGAATGGTATTCATATTTTGAAATAAATTGTTCGATAATAAAAATCACATTTTTATCTATATATAAAAACTATTGAAAACATTCATGTGTTGAATTGATATTCATTCGTTGTTTAGAAATTCATGTGTTGAATGGTATTCATATTTTGAAATAAATTGTTCGATAATAAAAATCACATTTTTATCTACATATAAAAACTATTGAAAACATTCATGTGTTGAATTGATATTCATTCGTTGTTTAGCAATTCATGTGTTGAATGGTATTCATATTTTGAAATAAATTGTTCGATAATAAAAATCACATTTTTATCTATATATAAAAACTATTGAAAACACTCATGTGTTGAATTGATATTCATTCGTTGTTTAGCAATTCATGTGTTGAATGGTATTCATATTTTGAAATAAATTGTTCGATAATAAAAATCACATTTTTATCTATATATAAAAACTATTGAAAACATTCATGTGTTGAATTGATATTCATTCGTTGTTTAGCAATTCATGTGTTGAATGGTATTCATATTTTGAAATAAATTGTTCGATAACAAAAATCACATTTTTATCTATATATAGAAACTATAGAAAACATTCATGTGTTGAATTGATATTCATTCGTTGTTTAGCAATTCATGTGTTGAATGGTATTCATATTTTGAAATAAATTGTTTGATAATAAAAATCACCTTTTATCGACTATATGAACTATATAGAAAAATAGTGTTTTGAAATGAATTGTTTTACAATAAAAATCACCTTTTTATTGTATGCATAAATCGTTGAAATGTGAAGTGTTAAAAATATCCACTTGTTCAAAATAAACATATATGAGTTGAAATATTCATTAATTAGCTAATGAAATGATTTGCACCTATTTATGTAACATTAGAATGAATGGTGTTTTTAAACCAAACAGAAATCAAATATGAAGTTGAATAGAAAAGGATAAATGATAAAAACTGTATATATATGTATATGCATATTCATTGAACAGGTGATAGCAAAGGGGCTAGAGAAGAGGAATAAAATTTGTGCCCGACAAATAGGTACACATTTACTGATTTGTTTGGGTGATGATTTTGAGCCTGTTGGCTAGCCGCTTGGCTTTTTCTTTTTCTTTTTGAGATTAGAAGGACCGGGACGCTATTTGCGATTTCCCGACGCTCCCGGTGCAGGGGAGGTTATGGCGAAATTTCTCCAAAATTTAAGGTGTTAGAAAAATTATTGAAGTGAAAACGATATTGAAATTGTTGAATGAACTATATTTATATAAATATATAAATATAAATAAAATTAAAACGAAACGAAGCCGTGCAGTTCGTATTTTGAAACCGTGATTTCAAACGACTAGTACGGGAAATCCGACCATTGGATTTTCCCGAAACCTCAACCGTCGGGTACGCCTTGGAAATATCTTCCCAACGGCACCAACTTTGAAGAAATCCAACGGTTGGATTGTCTGGAATGTTTAATTCAAATCTGAAGAAAAACAGCGCCAGAAACGATTATATTTATTTATATATATAAATATAATTATATTTAATCGAATAACGACGCTGCAGTTCGTATTTTGAAATCGAAATTTCAAACGATTGTACCGGAAGATCCGACCGTCGGATTTTCCCGAAACTGGAACCGTTGGATTCGTTTTGAAAAGACCTTTCTAATGACGTAAATTTTGTGAAGATCCAACGGTTAGATTTTCAGATATGTGTAAATCAAATCTGAAGAAAAACAGCGCCACGGCCGCCTTATGGCCCGAAGCGTCGTTTTGAATAAAATGGCTATTTTAAAATAAATAAAAATAGCGATAAATAGTCATAAAATATCATAAGCGATATGGAATGGAAATAAACTGAATTTGCTTGATTTATGTGATGTTTGATGGTTGAATGTGTTTGGTGTGAAAACTATATTAAAGAACACAATTGGTGTTGTCGAATAATTTAACCATTGAAATAAATCGATTTGAAATCCTAAATATACGTGAATTATTTGAAAAGGCCGAGTTAATTCTCATTTCGAATAATCGACCGACGATTGAAATTCGAAGATGAAGACGATGGTCGAAGACCGGAGATCTTCACCTCGTTTGGATGGTAACCGAGGTCCTGATTGGGAGGCATCCCGAAATATGGATAATGAGTGGTGATCGTTCAGACGTACGTGTTGATCGAAGGGTTTGCGAGGTATTTAGTGCCTCCGGTTTCGTTCAGACCCAGAACGGACTTGTAAATGGACTGTGTGTCTGACATAGGATTTATTCTGTGTGGCATGCTAAGATGCAGGGGTCAGGGCTTCTGTTGAAAAGCAAAGTCTTGTGGTGATGATCAAAGCATCGCCTGTGTGGCATAGCTTTGTGTATAACGTAAATTCGCGAGCCTCACACCTCGGTATGAACCTAAAACGGGAGAGGACATCAGGGAGGGCCTGCGTTTCTTTCTAGCTAGGGTGGTGCCAGTGACCTACCAGCCCTGACATTTATATACTTTTCACCTATGTGGTTGTTGCTGTTGCGAGGCGCCTCGGTTTGATCGGACGATCCGGGTCCGATGGAGTCATTCGTTGGCTCGTTGACGCCCCAAAGGGCGGGGAAACGCAGTGTTCAGGAATTTTAATCCACATCGGTGGACCGGCCCTGACGATCCAAAGGCTTGACTGAGTACTTGCCTGGGACACGGGCTAGAGCGTCTCGAATTCGGTAAGGACTATCTTTTGCCTTGGTTCATGATGGAAATCCAATTTCCAAATACGACATCGTGCGATTTTGATTGTATATATATATATGGCGACATGACATATGGTACCCATGCCGTCTATGATTGATAGTTATGATTTGAAATTGTTTTCAAAACATATAAACACTAGCAATAATATCAATTGCCTTTGTTTTATTCGTATCAAGCATATTTTGACCGTTATAAGGTAAAACTCTATCCTCCGGTTTGCGTTGCATTGTGTGATGGGAACTGAGTCTTATAACGGCTTCATTTTTATAAAAAGCATAGCGATGTTTAAAAGAAAGATTTGTTTTAAAGCACTGGCAATCCAATGGAGTAAACCCGTTCCACGAAAGTGGCGTGGTCCTGTGATTAGCCAATTATATATGTGTTGAGTGGATTTCTCATACCAGTCCCATGACTGACTCGTAGTTTGTTTCACTCTCAAACTCGGGTGCCCCTTTTTCTACACGGGCAGCCTTGTATTCAGGTTTAGCTGGTTCTTTCTGGATAGCTGGAGCTGAAGATGGATTCTACCATTTATTTCTTTTTATGCTGTTCAGCTCCTATTGTACATATTTTGTTTATTTCCGCTGTAGACATTTATGTATAGCTGAACTGTATTTGTACTAAGTAAGATCCTGTATACTGTGTAACTCTGATGATTATTTTATCCAGTATATTTTGTTGTTCATTATCTGGTGTATTTATTTAATTCTGTTCTGCTATTATATGTTTCTGTGTTATATTCCAAAGATAACCTTGTTTCCGTGAGAACGGGAAATCGGGTCGTCTCAACGTGGTATCAGAGCTTTGGTTAAGCTTAGTTCTGGAATATAACATTTGAACGAACTCGTCAGAAATAGAACCAGTAGTGTTCTAGGACGGGTAACTCTATACAGATAGGATCAGTAATATCCTAGTATGAGTAAAGCATAATGAAATTACACCTTGATAGACACATTTACATTTGAAGTATGTGTTTCTATATTTTAAAATACCTTTTCTGTGACCTGACACTTGATCTGCCATTTGCAGAAGTACTAGAAAATGAGTGACAGGAACAGAAGAAGTAATCGTATGGCTCGACCAGCTAATGAGCCAGTTGTGCTCCCACAGCCAGAATCCGATATAGAAGTTCTATTCAAGAGATTTCGAAATCTTGGTGGATCGCCATTCTTAGGCAAGGAGTCCATTATGGAAACACAAGCTTGGATTCGTTCAGCAGAGAAGATCTTTGAGGGTTTAAAGCTGAGAGACGATCAGAAAAGATTACTAGCGTTTTGGGCACTCAAAGAAGAAGCTCTGTTTTGGTGGGATTCGGTTATACAGAATAATCCAGAAGGTGATATCACTTGGGACAGATTCAAAGTTATTTTCTTGGAAAGATTTACTCCCCCCGAAGCAACAGAGAGATTATGTGACGAATTTTCTTATCTGATACAAGTAGACATGACCATTCCCGAATATCATAAGAAATTCAATGAACTTTCTCACTTTGCTCCTCATCTGATTCAAAATCCGAAGAGTAAAAATATGAGATTTATTCACGGGCTTCAAAGGAAATACCAGAATAAAGTATTGGGGGCATGTGAAGCTTCCTTTTTCTGAAATGATATATATGGCCTATCAGTATGAAGATCTCCATAAGAAAGGAATGTCGCGCGACGAAGAAGAAGTCTGTGGTAGTGACAAAGAAGAGTCGGAAACTGATATTCTTGAAGCCAGTAAGAAGCCCAGTGCCAAGAGAAAAAGGGCTGAATCTGGGAAAGAACCAGTAACAACTACTATTTGCTCTAACTGCAATAAGAAAGGACATTTGTCGATAAATTGTGGGCCCTTAAATAAAAGAATCAAAGCTGGATCTAAGGCCACTAAGAAACAAAAGAATCCCCATGGGAAAAGGAAATGCCATAAGTGTCACCAAGCAGGTCATATTGCACGGGAGTGCCAACTCTTAGAAAAATCTGAAACAGTGCACATCAATGAATTGGCAGCGATTTCCAAGCCCTCAGCTAGTCAAGAAAAGGCTGATGTTTTAGAAGGCACGCTCAATGTCAAGAACATCCCAGTTAAAGTACTGTTTGATACTGGCGCGTCACGAAGCTTTATTGCAAAGAGTGCAGTCAAGAAGTTGGATTTGAATTTGAAGAAACTCAAAGAGCCAATGACGGTACGAAATCCAGTGGGAGGTTCCATCAATCTCAGTTGGGTTTGTGCAGTACCCGTCTCTTTTTCTTGCTATAAATTCCCTAATATCTCTGTCGTCATGAACTTTGATGAATTCGATCTTATTTTGGGATTGGATTGGTTAACCAAATATGAAGCAGAGGTTAGATGCGCCGAGAGAGTTGTTAGAGCTAAGATTAAATCCGGGAGTTATATAACCATTCCCTGTGAAGGTCAGAATTCTAGTAGAAAGGACTTCTGGGCAGCTTTGAATGTTTCTCCAGCCCAAATTGAAAATGTTCCTGAAGTCACAGAGAACATTCCTGACCTCATCAAAGACATTCCTGTCGTCAAAAACTATGCGGATGTGTTCGAAGAAGTTGTTCGCTTACCTCCGCAGAGAGAAATAGATTTCAAAATTGCTTTAATTCCAAA
Organism: Allium sativum; assembly: GCA_030737875.1. NCBI lineage: Eukaryota > Viridiplantae > Streptophyta > Magnoliopsida > Asparagales > Amaryllidaceae > Allium > Allium sativum. The sequence goes on along the minus strand of CM060926.1, from coordinate 3,195,563 downwards.
TGCAAGGCCGGTAGTTCACGCTATTCGAAGAATGTCCTTGAAAGAGAAGGAGGAATTAGACAATCAAACACGACAGCTAGTATGGAAAGGTCTGATCAGGCCTAGTTTCTCTGATTGGGGTGCAGCCGTGGTATTTGTCCCAAAATCTGACGGTACTCTACGGCTATGTGTGGATTATCGTGATTTGAACAAGCAGACCATAAAGAACAAATATCCATTGCCGCGGATTGATGATCTGTTGGATCGATTAAATGGAGCACAAGTGTTCTCACGAATGGACCTAGCTACAGGATTCCATCAACTTCGAATAGCCGAAGAGTGTGTTCCTATGACAGCGTTCAGAGGCCCCGACCTATTCTACGAGTGGTTAGTAATGCCGTTCGGCTTATGTAACGCTCCAGCTTACTTCGTCGATCTGATGAACAGAGTGTTCAGAGGAGTATTGAATAAATTTGTTCTGGTTTTTAGTGATGATATTTTAATCTTCTCTAAATCAAAGGCCGAACATGAAAAGCATCTGGAACAAGTGTTAGAAATTCTCAGACGGAATGTATTAAAAGCCAAGTTTTCCAAATGTATATTCTGGCAAGATGAAGTAAAATTTCTGGGCCATGTCGTATCGAAAGATGGAATCGTTGTGGATCCAAGCAAAATCACAGCTATTCAGAATTGGAAACAGCCCAGTACTCCCACTGAAGTCCGTAGTTTTCTAGGATTGGCTAGCTATTACCGGAAGTTCGTTAAAAACTTTTCGAAGATATCTGGCCACTTAACGAAGCTTACAAAAAAACATTCTAAGTTCAAATGGACTCAAGAGAGTGAGGAGGCTTTCGAAGAGCTGAAGTTGAGATTAACGACAGCCCCAGTGTTAACCATCATCGATGGCAACCAAGATTTAAAAGTCTGGACTGATGCATCTAGAGAGGGCCTTGGCGCAGTGTTAATGCAAAGAGGTCAAGTAATTGCTTATGCTAGCCGTCAACTGAAGCCACACGAGAAAAACTATGTAACTCATGATCTTGAGTTATTGGCTATCATATTCTCTTTGAAAATCTGGAGACACTATCTTCTGGGCGAGAGATTTGAACTGTTTACAGATCACCAGTCGTTAAAGTATCTGTTCACTCAGAAGGACTTGAATTTGAGGCAGCAACGTTGGCTGGAGTTTCTTGCAGCATATGACTTTGAAATTATATATACTCCAGGAAAAGCCAATGTCGTGGCTGATGCGTTAAGCAGAAAGAATGAAATGATCGCCAGTTTTATTATCACGACTACATTGCTAGATAAGATATCTGCTCTTCAGGAGGATGATCACTTCATTCAGAAGATCAGAGGGATAATTCAACAAGGCGAACCCTCGAGTTTTCAAGTTGATAATGAGGGGATTTTAAGGCTCAAAGGTCGAATCTGTGTCCCTAACATTCCTGAACTTCGAAAGGAAGTATTGGATGAATGCCACAAGTCAAAACTCAGTATCCATCCAGGAGTAAGCAAAATGTATAATGACATCAAACGCACCTTCTAATGGAAGTCGATGAAGAGGGACATTTCTTTATATGTTAGCCGATGCCCTACTTGCCAGCTAGTCAAGAGTGACCAACAGAAATTGGCTGGATTATTACAACCGCTAGAAGTTCCTGGCTGGAAGTGGGAACATATTTCTATGGATTTCATTGATGGTTTGCCCAGAACCAGAAAGGGAAATGACAGTATTTGGGTGATCGTAGATCGCTTCACGAAGACCGCCCATTTTATACCTGTCAAATCAAATAGAACTGCTCAGAGTCTGGCGCAGATATACTTCAGGGAAATAGTTAGACTACATGGAGTGCCGCTCAGCATAGTAAGTGATAGAGATACGATATTCACAAGTAAATTCTGGGAGGCATTTCAAGTCGAACTGGGAACGAAGTTAAACTTGAGCACCGCTTATCATCCTCAGACAGACGGTCAGACTGAGAGGGTGAATCGCATTTTAGAAGATCTATTGCGGGCTTGTGTTATAGATTTCGGTGGATCATGGGAAGACCATCTGCATTTGGCTGAATTCTCTTATAACAACAGCTACCAGGCGAGCCTGACAATGTCGCCATTCGAAGCATTATATGGTAGACCGTGCCGATCTCCTGCTTGTTGGGTCGAGCCTGGGAATAGACTTGTGTTGGGTCCCGATATGATTCGAGAAGCGGCCGACAAAGTCGATTTTATTAAGAAACGATTGCTCGCCGCTCAAAGCCGACAAAAGAGCTATGCCGATAAAAGAAGAAGAGATATATCCTTCGAAGTTGGCGACTATGTATATTTGAAAGTATCGCCGATGAGAGGAGTTATCAGGTTCGGTAAAACTGGAAAGTTAGCGCCTAAATTCATTGGTCCGTTTCCTATTCTGGAACGGATTGGAACTCTCGCATATAAAGTTAAATTGCCAGACTGGTTGCCTGGAGTGCATGATGTATTTCATATATCTCAACTTCGAAAGCACGTTCATGATCCAGACTTGATCGTGGAAGAAGCAGCTCAGCAGGACATTGAAATTACTCCAGAATTAGCTGTGAGGCGTGAGCCGCTAAAGATTATCGGCAAAGAAACCAAAGAGCTGAGGAACAAGAAGGTTCACTTAGTCAAAGTGCAATGGAGTGGAGATCCGCGAGATTGTACTCGGGAAACTGAGGAGAGCATTCAGAAAGCTTATCCTAGATGCCGAGTAGATATCTCTGATTGACTCCGGTGCAAGGTACATTTACCCTACTTTGCACTACCATTCAATTCTCTATTCTGTTGTTATTTCCTTTTCATGGATGTGCACTATTTATTCTATACTCTGAATGATTTATGAAAGAATATAGGAGTTGATTAGTATATTTTTAAAGGTTAAAAACAATTGGATTGGTTGTTGTGTTGTGTGATTGTACATTTATCAAACCACTTTCGACTTTATTCCTTTTCGGGGACGAAAAGTTTTAAGTGGGGGAGATTGTAACGACCCAGAAAATCTGAACCAATTTAAAATTTTTAAATTGGCTAAAATAATGGATTTTAAATATTTAAAATAAATATTTTAAACAATGGCGATGAAAACTGAGTTTGAATCGACATTTGAAAACGAATATAATTAATTATAATTATATATCGAATTGAAAATGGCGCGGTAGTTCGATAATTCGATTTCAAACTTCAATTGAATATACCGGGTGCAAAACAATCTGGATTTTAGTGAAACCAAAAATAATGGAATCTAATTGGTAATATCTTTCTAACGAATCTGACCAATCGAAATTTGATAGCGGGAATCAAAAGATATGTCCAGTTGAAAATTCTGAATAGTCGCTATGGAATTCAGGCCCTTAAAAATGGACATTTTGCAAATGACCTCGGATTTCGACGAAACCACTTTTGCTAGATCCGCAGTGTCAAGTTATTGTTAGGTTTCAAATTTCATAATTTTTCGAATCAATATGTGAGCGTGGCAAAGGAAAACGCGTTTGACCAGTTTCTGTTGAATTTAATCGACTGGAAATTGGCCATTTTGCAAACGGTCTCAGAATTCGACGAAACTAGTTTTGTTAGGACCGTATCGTCAATACGAAGATAGAAAATATTTTTCTGGAATTTTTCTAGTCAGTATGTGGCCCCGGTAAATTGAAATGTACGTTTAAAATTCAATATAGTGATTTAAATGAAAATTCAAAAGGAAACTGATTGTAACGATCAAATCAGCTGGCGATACATATCCCATTGTGTTCGGAATGGGGGTAAAACGCTATGGGCGACAGGCGGTGGGCCTCGTTTCGAGGTCGCAGGTAAAAGTCAACTTTTTGAAAAATTAAATAATAAAATAATTAAAATAAATTTTAATTTCCCCCTCCCTCCTTTATATCCTTTCTGGCCCCCTTTTTTTTTTTTTAAATTCAATCGCTCAGGAAAAAAAAAAACCTAAACCTAATCGACCGCCGATCCACCGCCGAACCACTCAACCCCCACCGCTCCGCCCAGTACATCGACGCCTGCCTCTCCGTTCGAACCCCCGAAGTCGCCACCGCCTTTTCTCCATCGATCGAGCTCCGAAGCCACCGCCTCCATAAATCGAAACCGCCACCACCGTTCGAACCCCGAGCCGCCTAGCTCGAGAAGCACCTCCGACGATCGGTGAACCCCCCCTGTAAGTATTTTAGTATTTTATTTTATAGTAATTTAAAAACTGTGTTTTTAATTAGGAATTTAAATGTGTTTTTAATTAGGAATTTAAAACTGATTTTATAATGATTTAAAAAAAAACTGTTTTTTTAATTTAAAACTGAATGTTTAAAAGATTATAAAACTGTTCTTTTTAAAAGTTTAAAAACCGATTTTGTTAAAGTATTAAAACTGAAATTTTTTAAAAAAGTTAAAAACTGGAATTTAAAAAAAAAAAAAAAAAAAAGAAAGTAAAACTGATTTTTAAAAGGATTTTAAAGAACTGAATATGTTAAAAACTTTAAAACTTTTTTTTTTAAAGAAACTAGAAACTGCATTTTTATAAAAGAATTAAAAACTGAAATTTTTATAAAGTTTAAAACTGAGATTTATAAAAATATTTAAAAACTGGTTTTCTTGAAAAGTTAAAAACTGAAATTTTAAAGAATATAAAAACTGATTTTAAAATGACTTATAAACTAGAAAACGGATTTTGTCAAAAAATAGAAAACATATTTTTATATGTTGAAAGCAAAAATAGAAAACATATTTTTATATGTTGAAAGCAAAAGTAAAAAATCATATTTTTATATATTGAATAGCGAAGTCAAAATTCGATTTTTATATATTGAATAGCATAGTAAAAATTCTATTTTTACATATGCAGAGAATACGGGTTAAAGGGACAAATAGGCGAAGATTTCTATTAAGAAGAGTCTTGAAGTTGGATAGCTATTGGTGAGATTTCTGATTTAAAAATTTATATATTTGTGTCGAAAATGAAAGTGAATTGCTATATATAAATATCTATATATATATATATATACGCCCCTCGTCCACAAACCATGGACGATATTTATTGGTTGAAATTGTTGTGAAAATTGAATGATTGTTTGGGATTGTTTGCGACTGATATTGGTTGATTGTGGTTGAAAAATACCCATTTGTGGTTGTGAAATATTTGGTTGAAACCACATAGGATTAGTTTGTGGAAATGAAATAAATATATACATGCCGCCTGCGTGCGAACTAGATGCATGATTCCCATTGTCAAAAACCGCGAGGTTTTAAGGTAGAGCGAGGAGCCGTACTAGGGACGGTGCCGGTGTAACTACCCTGCCGTTATGCTGTCGAAATTTTGAATAATATTTGTGTGTTTGAATTATTTTCATATGCTTAAACTATATTTATTCATTGTATAGAAAACATTCATGTGTTGAATTGATATTCATTCGTTGTTTAGAAATTCATGTGTTGAATGGTATTCATATTTTGAAATAAATTGTTCGATAATAAAAATCACATTTTTATCTATATATAAAAACTATTGAAAACATTCATGTGTTGAATTGATATTCATTCGTTGTTTAGAAATTCATGTGTTGAATGGTATTCATATTTTGAAATAAATTGTTCGATAATAAAAATCACATTTTTATCTACATATAAAAACTATTGAAAACATTCATGTGTTGAATTGATATTCATTCGTTGTTTAGCAATTCATGTGTTGAATGGTATTCATATTTTGAAATAAATTGTTCGATAATAAAAATCACATTTTTATCTATATATAAAAACTATTGAAAACATTCATGTGTTGAATTGATATTCATTCGTTGTTTAGCAATTCATGTGTTGAATGGTATTCATATTTTGAAATAAATTGTTCGATAATAAAAATCACATTTTTATCTATATATAAAAACTATTGAAAACATTCATGTGTTGAATTGATATTCATTCGTTGTTTAGCAATTCATGTGTTGAATGGTATTCATATTTTGAAATAAATTGTTCGATAACAAAAATCACATTTTTATCTATATATAGAAACTATAGAAAACATTCATGTGTTGAATTGATATTCATTCGTTGTTTAGCAATTCATGTGTTGAATGGTATTCATATTTTGAAATAAATTGTTTGATAATAAAAATAACCTTTTATCGACTAAATGAACTATATAGAAAAATAGTGTTTTGAAATGAATTGTTTTACAATAAAAATCACCTTTTTATTGTATGCATAAATCGTTGAAATGTGAAGTGTTAAAAATATCCACTTGTTCAAAATAAACATATATGAGTTGAAATATTCATTAATTAGCTAATGAAATAATTTGCACCTATTTATGTAACATTAGAATGAATGGTGTTTTTAAACCAAACAGAAATCAAATATGAAGTTGAATAGAAAAGGATAAATGATAAAAAACTGTATATATATGTATATGCATATTCATTGAACAGGTGATAGCAAAGGGGCTAGAGAAGAGGAATAAAATTTGTGCCCGACAAATAGGTACACATTTACTGATTTGTTTGGGTGATGATTTTGAGCCTGTTGGCTAGCCGCTTGGCTTTTTCTTTTTCTTTTTGAGATTAGAAGGACCGGGACGCTATTTGCGATTTCCCGACGCTCCCGGTGCAGGGGAGGTTATGGCGAAATTTCTCCAAAATTTAAGGTGTTAGAAAAATTATTGAAGTGAAAACGATATTGAAATTGTTGAATGAACTATATTTATATAAATATATAAATATAAATAAAATTAAAACGAAACGAAGCCGTGCAGTTCGTATTTTGAAACCGTGATTTCAAACGACTAGTACGGGAAATCCGACCATTGGATTTTCCCGAAACCTCAACCGTCGGGTACGCCTTGGAAATATCTTCCCAACGGCACCAACTTTGTAGAAATCCAACGGTTGGATTGTCTGGAATGTTTAATTCAAATCTGAAGAAAAACAGCGCCAGAAACGATTATATTTATTTATATATATAAATATAATTATATTTAATCGAATAACGACGCTGCAATTCGTATTTTGAAATCGAAATTTCAAACGATTGTACCGGAAGATCCGACCGTCGGATTTTCCCGAAACTGGAACCGTTGGATTCGTTTTGAAAAGACCTTTCTAATGACGTAAATTTTGTGAAGATCCAACGGTTAGATTTTCAGATATGTGTAAATCAAATCTGAAGAAAAACAGCGCCACGGCCGCCTTATGGCCCGAAGCGTCGTTTTGAATAAAATGGCTATTTTAAAATAAATAAAAATAGCGATAAATAGTCATAAAATATCATAAGCGATATGGAATGGAAATAAACTGAATTTGCTTGATTTATGTGATGTTTGATGGTTGAATGTGTTTGGTGTGAAAACTATATTAAAGAACACAATTGGTGTTGTCGAATAATTTAACCATTGAAATAAATCGATTTGAAATCCTAAATATACGTGAATTATTTGAAAAGGCCGAGTTAATTCTCATTTCGAATAATCGACCGACGATTGAAATTCGAAGATGAAGACGATGGTCGAAGACCGGAGATCTTCACCTCGTTTGGATGGTAACCGAGGTCCTGATTGGGAGGCATCCCGAAATATGGATAATGAGTGGTGATCGTTCAGACGTACGTGTTGATCGAAGGGTTTGCGAGGTATTTAGTGCCTCCGGTTTCGTTCAGACCCAGAACGGACTTGTAAATGGACTGTGTGTCTGACATAGGATTTATTCTGTGTGGCATGCTAAGATGCAGGGGTCAGGGCTTCTGTTGAAAAGCAAAGTCTTGTGGTGATGATCAAAGCATCGCCTGTGTGGCGTAGCTTTGTGTATAACGTAAATTCGCGAGCCTCACACCTCGGTATGAACCTAAAACGGGAGAGGACATCAGGGAGGGCCTGCGTTTCTTTCTAGCTAGGGTGGTGTCAGTGACCTACCAGCCCTGACATTTATATACTTTTCACCTATGTGGTTGTTGCTGTTGCGAGGCGCCTCGGTTTGATCGGACGATCCGGGTCCGATGGAGTCATTCGTTAGCTCGTTGACGCCCCAAAGGGCGGGGAAACGCAGTGTTCAGGAATTTTAATCCACATCGGTGGACCGGCCCTGACGATCCAAAGGCTTGACTGAGTACTTGCCTGGGACACGGGCTAGAGCGTCTCGAATTCGGTAAGGACTATCTTTTGCCTTGGTTCATGATGGAAATCCAATTTCCAAATACGACATCGTGCGATTTTGATTGTATATATATATATATGGCGACATGATATATGGTACCCATGCCGTCTATGATTGATAGTTATGATTTGAAATTGTTTTCAAAACATATAAACACTAGCAATAATATCAATTGCCTTTGTTTTATTCGTATCAAGCATATTTTGACCGTTATAAGGTAAAACTCTATCCTCCGGTTTGCGTTGCATTGTGTGATGGGAACTGAGTCTTATAACGGCTTCATTTTTATTAAAAGCATAGCGATGTTTAAGAGAAAGATTTGTTTTAAAGCACTGGCAATCCAATGGAGTAAACCCGTTCCACGAAAGTGGCGTGGTCCTGTGATTAGCCAATTATATATGTGTTGAGTGGATTTCTCATACCAGTCCCATGACTGACTCGTAGTTTGTTTCACTCTCAAACTCGGGTGCCCCTTTTTCTACACGGGCAGCCTTGTATTCAGGTTTAGCTGGTTCTTTCTGGATAGCTGGAGCTGAAGATGGATTCTACCATTTATTTCTTTTTATGCTGTTCAGCTCCTATTGTACATATTTTGTTTATTTCCGCTGTAGACATTTATGTATAGCTGAACTGTATTTGTACTAAGTAAGATCCTGTATACTGTGTAACTCTGATGATTATTTTATCTAGTATATTTTGTTGTTCATTATCTGGTGTATTTATTTAATTCTGTTCTGCTATTATATGTTTCTGTGTTATATTCCAAAGATAACCTTGTTTCCGTGAGAACGGGAAATCGGGTCGTCTCACTTTTCAACAAAAGCCTTGATCATTTGCCACTTAGGCATGCCACACAGGCAATTCACTCCATGCGATTGATATCCATCAATATATAACCCCTGAGCTCATACTTCTCAGAGAAGGGCGTTAAGCAAGAGAATAAATTCTCCGCCGCCAAACAGATATATATTTAATAGAAATCAATCACACAGAATAAAATCCAATGTCAGACACACAGTCCATTTACAAGTTCGTTCTGGGTCTGAACGAAACCGGAGGCACCATATACCTCGCATATCCATCGATCTCCAAGTACGTCTGGATGATCACCAACTGATTCCCTCCAATTGGGTGTACATCCCAGTCAAGATCATCAGTAATTATCCAAACGATGTGGAAGACCTCCGGTCTTCGACCACCGTCTTCATCCTCGACACATCGTCGAATCAGTTATTCAAAATGGGATAAACCCGGTCTTTCTGAATAACTCGCGTATTTAATAAACAAGTGTTACACAAACACAACATACACTCATTCCAAATAGGAATATTCTTTTATTCAAATATTCTTATACTTTGGGAAAGGTTCCCATTAATTTTATCAAAGATAAATTCCTTAAATTTATTCTTTAATCTTCTTTTGAATATCAATTCAAACCAAATTATGGTTTATCCAAACTAGTCGAGATTAACGAACCTAACCGAAGTAATCATGTGTTTTAATTTCCCAATCCCAACCTATTCATCCCATGAAGTAAAACTGGTAATACTTCATATCTAACACCACGGTGTTATCGATAAATTCAATTACCACTTCACATTCAAATCTAATTAAAGATTTAACTATCGCCTGGAGCAAAACTGGTGATACTCCATTCTCGATCATTTCAATCTAATTAACGATTCATTAAATCTCCACTTGGTTTTAAACTTCCCAAAATCAATATCAATGATTGTTTAACTTGGGAACCATATCCTGTCTTTAACTGGGTTAAAGAACCAATGTCGTTTAAAACACGGTTCACTATAAACCCAAAATCACATTCCATTAATTATCGGGTTAAAGAACAAGTGTCATTAAAACACAGTTCACGATAAACCCAATTATCAATTCAAATTCAATTCTAATTAAATACCATTTAATTGGTATACTTCATTAAATCTAAATAAAAAGATTTAATCTTTTTCTCAACTGGGTTTAAGAACAGTGTTAATGAAGACACCATTCACGACAAACCCAAATCCCATTTGATATTAAATACAAGGCTCTGAATAGAAAATATATCGGCTTATATTCAATATCGAATTCTATAACCAACAAATATCATATTGGAAATAACGATATAAATATATCTTTCAAATTTCCATAACAATATCTGCATAATCACGAAATCCAACATCGAAATATTCCAAAGACAATTTCGATTCAAATCCATTTCCACTTTATATATTGGAAATTCTAGTTATTTTCAAAACCATTTCAAATCCACTTTATTTATTTTAAAAATAAATGGGATTATAATTCTAGTTTAAAGCTAGTTCTTTTCGATAAAAATCTATTTTTATCTTTTCAAATATGCAGTTTTTAATCTCAATTCTTTCCAAATCATTTCTTATGGTTTTACACAAATTATTGCTATTTTTAATAATTTTATCAAGGTCCGTACAGTCGATTTCCATCAATGGCCATCGAACTGCACTTACAACGACCTTTTCCAAATTTGATTTGGACATAATTCCAAATCCAACTGTTAGATTTCAAATCTCTAATATTCGTTAGAAAGCTCTTTTCGATACGAACCCAAAGGTTCCAGTTTTAGAGAATCTGACGGTCGGATCTCCCGTAATATCCATTCGAAGTCAATGGTCGAAATTCGCGAACTGTCGCGGCGCGGCGCGTTCTATTCAGGCCATTTAATATACATAATATATATATATATATATATCGTTGATTTCCTTTTAAAATGTATTTTATAAATCGTTTTAAATTCGTTTTCGAAACGATTTCAACTTCATATTCAATTTCGAATCAAAATTGAATATTCCACATCATTGATATACAAATGATAATATTTTCAAAACGTTATATTTTGAAATCACTTCCTTTTCTATAATCATTATAAAAATGAATATAATCGATATAAATATCGTTCGCGTCAAAATGGCGCATATCTAACCAACACGGCTTTATATATTTCAATAACTTTGTTATTCTATTCACCAAATGAATAATTTCTTCAACACATAAATATATATTTTTATTCAACACATGAATATTTATTCTATTCAACACATGAATTTATATTTTTATTCAACACATGAATTTTTATTTTATTTAGTACATGAATATATATTTATTCAACACATGAGTTTTCTTTCTATTCAACACATGAATATTTATTCTATTAAACACATGAATTTATATTTTTATTCAATACATGAATATTTATTTTTATTCAACACATGAATATTATTCTACTCAACACATGAATTTTTATTCTATTCAACACATGAATTTATATTTTTATAATATTCCTTATTTTCCAAATTGGAATGACGCCCAATCAATTACCATATAAGCATTAAATATAAATAATCAACGCTTACAGAGTCTGTCAGCCCATCGATTGACATACAACTAAACAATCGGGATTAGTGTACATCAAGTATCATCCAAATACCCGTGTGGGGTTTCAAATCAACAAACACAGTTTTTTATTTGTGCAATTGGACGATGTGTAAAATTTATCGTCCCAATCAATATCCGTCAAATTGGTGTACATAAACAAATCGTCCGATTTGTTTATAAATATTTATTTTATATACACGTTAAAAATTATATTTTTAACTATAAAATATTTATTTTCATTCTGCATCACGCAATCACTTTTCACAACCCATCAATCAAACAAACAAGCCGTCCATGGTCTGTTGACGATGGGCGTCGGGTGCTACTAAGCACCGTCTGCATCCTAGTATATATTTCAACTAGAAACTAAAATTAAAGTGAGGAGTTCTCACCTAGAGCTAAACCAAACGCCGCGACTCTTCATATGTAAAAAATCTTTGCCGTGCTCGCCTTTTGCCACTTTCGTTAAATCACATATTTTTACTTCGTTTTCAAGATGATAAAAATAGCATCTTTAACACGATGTTTTCATTATAAAGATTATATTTTTATTTTAATACATATATAAAAATTATATTTTTATATTCTATATTATATAAAAATTCTATTTTTATTATCTCTATAATATAAAATTCATATTTTTATTATCTCTATAATATAAAAATCATATTTTTATTATCTCTACTATATAAAAATCATATTTTTTTTATATCTCTACTATATAAAAATCATATTTTTATTATCTCTAATATATAAAAATTATATTTCTAATTTGAAATAATACACGAAAAAATCATATTTTTATTTTGCACTCATATGCATACAACCCGTATTCTTATCTTGCTACATATATGAAAAAGATTACATTTTTATCACAAAGTTGTAGGTATAAAAACTGATTAGCATAAACTGAAATTACCATCTAAAACCAATGTTAACCATGTTTTTCATATAAAAGAAAATAAAAAAACTAAATTAACAAAATAAAGCTCACATTTTTTTCTAACCGAAGGGGGGAGGAGGAAGTGTTCACTGGCCTGAGCTCGGGGTGGACTGGTGGCGCGCGGATCGAAGTGGAGAGGGCTGCGATGTCAGGTCAGTGGGTTTTGGGGCTGGTTTCTCGAAATGGGGAGGGGGAAAGAGAGGAGGGAGGCGCTGGAGCAAGGGGGGTCGTTGCGGAGGCTGCAGGCGTCAATGGTCCACTCCAGTGGTGGCGGCAGCCCTGAGATGGCTGGAAGTGGCGGTTCTTGGTGAAAGAAGGGGATAGGGTGGCGGTTTTTGGTGGAGGAAGGGGGATAGAGGGCATCAGAGAGGGGGGAGGGGGCCTAGTGGTCGGCGCCTGACCGGCGATGGCATTGACGACGCGCCTGGAGGGGCGGCGCTGGAAGAATGAGGGGGCAACGGTATTTCAATTGGGGCTCGATAATCTGATAATAGGTTAAAGGATTGGGGCTTATATACATATTTAATAATTTATTATTATTATTTTTCTGCATAATAGTTGACTTTTCATTTGAACCCATAATCGAGCCCAACGACTGTCGTCCCTAGCTAAATACCCCCATTCTGAACACAATGAGATAAATCCCACAAGTTGATTTGGCCGTTTTGGTCAGTTTCCGTCCAAATCAAAATATAAATCTATATATTGGATTTGAACGCACATTTCAATTTATCGGGGCCATATACGGACTTTAAACATTCCCGAAAAATATTTTCTAGCTTCGTATTGACGATATGGTTCTAACAAAACTAGTTTCGTCAAATTTGAAGACCATTTGAAAAATGACCATTTTCTGATCGATCGAAATTGACAGAAATGGTCAAAACACATTTTCTTTCGCCACGCTCACATATTGCTTCAGAAAATTATGAATTTTGGAATCTAGCAATAACTAGACATCCCGAATCCAATAAAAGTGGTTTCGTCGAAAATCGAGGTCGTTTGCAAAATTTCCATTTTAAAGGGCCAGAATTCCATAGCGACTATTTTGAATTTTCAACTGGGCATAACTTTTTATTCCTGCTATGAAATTTCAATTTTTCGGACTCGTTGGAAAGATATCTTCAAATAGATTCTAATATTTTTGGTTTCGCTAAAATATGGTTTATTTTGAATCCTGTACATTCATTTGAAATTTGAAATCGAATTTTCAAACTACCGCGCCATTTTCAATTCCTTTTATAATTAAAAATAATTATTAGTATTCTAACGTCGATTCAAATAAATATATTCATTCTAATTCTATCAAAATAAATTTCTCGTCGTTATTATTTAAAATAATTCATTTTAAATATTGAAAATTCACTAAAATTGCCAAAATAAAAATTTTAAATTGGCTCTTATTTTTCGGGTTATTACATTAGTTGTAAAAAATGAATTGAAAAATGGGATTTTTGAATATAGTTAATGAGGTGAAAATTAAAACGAATGGCAAGTTGTTGTAATTAATTTATATAAGATTTTTAAAATGGGAATGTAAAGTTTTGGAAATGGAATCGAATTAGTGAATAACGTTAGTGGTTTATAAATGTGTTTTGTAATATTTATTGCAAATGAGGTGAACTACTTTAGACCTAAGGTTTTATAAAGGATTACTATATATGTTTTTTAGGTAACGAAGAAGTGGTGGAGTATGAGTTAAAGAGAACGTGATGCAAAGGTTTTTGCTTGTTATAGATGATAAGTTGAATTATTTTGATAAGTATAAGTATAAGAAATTTGAAAAGAATAAAAATATAATAATTGTATAAGACATTAACATAAGATTCAAAAAAGCATTGTTTATATGATTTTAAAATTAATGTATTCGAGTGGTTAAAATAATTTGATATATAATTTTTATAAGGATTCTAATTATAATAGAATCAAAACTCGTATATAATATCGTAAAGGGTTATTAACTTAAATAGGAAGAATTTTATAAGGGTTTACTATAAAATTAGTTAAGTAAAGATGGTCGATATTTACATAGGTTTTCAAAAGGATGGTAATAAATCATACACAAGAGTAGTTGATGGAACACATGTTATGGTTTCCATAATATGATATTATAAACTGTTTCGAAAAGTTTATAAGTTGAATAACATGAATTTGAAGAATATACTTATTTTATAATAAGAAGTAAAAAGCGACGTTTCAAATATTAGAAAATCTGGAGAATATAATTAACGGATGGTTTGTTAAAGAGGCTAAATGATACTAAGTAGTGAATCAGTGAATACATTTTAATATATAGATGAATGGTTGTTTTATTTAATAGTTAAATAATCGACTACCAAATTTGGCCCATATGATTGTTGGTACGGAAAGACCAGGATCGAATTTATATTCGAAAACCATTCTGTCCAACAAATACGAATATGTTGAAGATGCTGATTCAAGATGGAGCTATTGATGACCGTTGATCTTCATAAGCAGAAGGATTACTTAAAATCTCTGATTGCAAGCAGAGATAGACTGTGATTCTGTCATGGTTGGAATCTATGGGTTCGCAAGGACTTCTCGCTACTGATTCTCAGGGTGATTCCTAGAATG
The DNA here is from genome assembly GCA_030737875.1 of Allium sativum. Taxonomy (NCBI): domain Eukaryota; kingdom Viridiplantae; phylum Streptophyta; class Magnoliopsida; order Asparagales; family Amaryllidaceae; genus Allium; species Allium sativum. Next base: position 3,180,473 of record CM060926.1, on the reverse strand, counting down.
CAGCTGGAGGGTGCCTTAAGTTCATCCTGTTCCTGAATGACGTGTATGGATGGATGTCTAACAGAGTATTTCCAAAAAAATCATGTACATTGAGTTCTCCAACCGTACCAAGAGTGGAAGTGGAGAAGAAAACTTCTTTTAGCTAACACATAAAGTATTGTTGTGGACGTCAATTAGGGATTTCGATGGATCTGATGATGTGCCATTCATAGTGAATGTGATATGCTGATAAAGTAAGCCTCATCAACCGGGAAATGACAAAAATCGGGCAGGCGGCATGGCTGTGTGGGTCGCTCCCATTAGAGTGTATAATCACCTATCTAGAAAAAATTCATTTCCTTCTTTAATCTATTTCGATGTTGTCCCTTTTCGGGAAACGGTGGTTTGAGCCCAACCGTTGGTGATATACATTCGATACACTCAAGCAAAATGAGTGGTCGATCATGTGTGGGCCGGGTTGCAAGACGTTCTTATTAAACCCAGTGTATTCGCCTCTATAGATACACTATCGGCAGGTGGTCCTATACCTTGTCATAGTCGGAATCCAATCTACAATAAGCGCCCGCGGTTTTGATTATATACTATATATGTGGAGCGTGAGATGCAAGTGTTCCGCTAGATTGATATCTACTTGTATTTTGACACTATTATAATATCAGGAAAGATATTGCGTTTTGGGTTATCGTAAGGTAAAAACCATCCCTATTTATGTGTGGATTTGATCTTATGATTATCCTTTTCTTTCGAAAAGATTTTTGAATTTTAAAATCAAGTTGGATGATATACCTTAAAACTTTGCTAGTTTTTTATCACTCTGGTTCACCAGACTGACCCGGTGTTTTGTAAATGCTCAGTTTAGACCGGTGTACCCGTATTCTTATCAGGCGTATGATATTATATAGCTATTATTCCGCTGTGTGTTGTATATGAGGACAAGTTGTTATAACTGTTCAGATGTGTGATGTGCTCTGATATTGTAAGTATATTTAAAATCTCTCAGTAAAGATTTATTTCTGTATTATATTTTGTTCCGCTGCGATGTGAGACTCTATGTTGTGTTGGTTATTCTTCTTTTTCTTCTTCTTCTATTCTAATATTTCTTTCTTTCTTATCTCGCCTTCTAATTTCTTCCTAATAACGCTCTAGTGTTTTCGGTGTTTGGACGGTCGACATGTGGTACGGAAATGTATTTATGTTGATTTTCTGGGCCGAAAATCCCTGGGTTGTTACAGTCAGTACCTACGATGATCCATATAGAGCGTCAAAAGAGTAAACCTTAGTTTTGTGCCTACGATGGCCCCGTCTAAGTTTCTAAGACCTTATCACTACCTATGATGGTCAGGTTAAGGCGCCTTCTGGAGGGAGGACGAGTAAGTCCTTGGGCCCTGCTTGTGGATAAGCTAAACAAGAGCACCAAATGCATAGGCCAATAGAGTGGCCAAGAAAGCACGTACATCCCCTTCTTTGACACCGAAAGCCCATAGAGTGGCTCAAGAAGCACGTACAACCTCTGCTTCACAAATCAAATCCAAAGGGGTGCCAACAATATTAATGCTGGAAGGGGTTTCCCGTCTTTAGTCTTTAAAATACTCGAATCTGGGTGGATTTGGCTTTCATTAATACCAGAAGGGGTTCCCGGTCTTCTATCTTCAAAATACCCGAATCTGGGTGGATTCAGCTCTTCATTAATACCGGAAGAGGTTCATGGTCTTCAATCTTCAAACCACCTAAATCTTGATGGATTCAGCTCTCCATTAATACCGGAAGGGGTGCCCGGTCTTCAATTTTCAAAATACCTAAATCTGGGTGGATTCGGCTCTTTATTAATACTGAAAGAGGTTCCCGGTCTTCAATCTTCAAAATACCTGAATCTTGGTGGATTCAGTCCTTCACAAATGTCAGAAGAAATCTCCAGTCTGTCATTTATACCAATGCCCGAGTCTAGGTTGGTTCTTTTCTCCACCTACGCCGAAGGAGGATTTATTCATCAGGACCCATGATGCACTCCAGCATTAGGAAACAACTAACAAATGGATAGAAAAGAGTTTGGAAAAAGAAGCTTGACTTGGAAAGTCGAAGACACCCCTTCACTAGGGGGCAAATGTTACTACCAAAAATTACTCTTAGCATAAGCTGACGGTGAAGGGGGATCGAATGAATATAAGCATAGAGAGAATAATTCTAGGACAATATAAACAAACATCCCTTAAAAAGAAAGGAACTTAAAACCTACAGAATGTCGGTGAAGCTCATCCAGCACGGTCCACCCGAAGGGGAATTCTGCAACGAAAGGCACCTAAGACAAGAACCGAGGAAAAAGGAGTGCACAGGATCCGCTTATCGAAACCTAGAAGGACTACCAGAATCATCCCGCTCAAAGCCGACATGCAAAAAGGAGAAGAGTATCAGGCCAGCATGTAAGGATTATCTAGAGCTGGCTTCTGAAAAATCAACTACTTAGATGACGAAGGGCCACATTCATAGGTAACAGAGATATCACCGAAAGCCACTTTCCGGAAAACAGGAATACTCCAAAAACCTCATCCGAAAGGCTGCCCGAGACCCAAGAGGAGATACAGGCTACCCATACTAATTTATTTAGTACAGAAACCAGCGACGGTTTCGCATCGGCAGCTATCTACAAACATCATGAAGGCAGGCTCCTCTAAGTATTCACGGTAAAGCCGGAAGCCTACATCTGAAAGCTTACGTCTAAGTGCCTACACTCGGGGGTTGTTACCAAGAGTTCAAATACCATCCCAAAGTAGCCGCAAATGACCGAAACCCCCACTCTGAAGACCATAATTAGCTCTCCAGAGGTGACAGGAACCCAAACATCTGAAATAAGCCACCGACAAAAGCCCTTGTAGGCCCAATAGCCCAGCAGCAAAAGCAGCCCAAAGTCTTTATAAATAGGACCTTAGAGGCCGCATAAAGGGGGACGAATTTTTCATTCCTCAAGATTATTCTTTCTTCTCAAAAAAAGAGAAAATCCTAATTCCCCAAAAGCAGATTAAGGATTTTCTTTAATTTTTGTAATACATCTACAATTATGAGTGGAGAATTCAAAGGCTTAAATACCTCGCAATTTGATAATATTTTTATGCTGTTATGGTGAAACAAGGAGTTAACACTAACCTTTCGTGTGAAGAAGTTGATCATAACGCCTTCGAAGAAGAAGGAAGACTTCGCAGAAATCCAAAGTCCTCCTCCTTCCATCCTGATGGTTTTTGCACATCGATTAACATCTGCATAATGAGCCAACTGCTCCTTAATCTTGAAAAAGAAGCTATCCAGTGGCTTATCACTTGTTCTTTGGAGCGTCTTCGGCCCTTCAGGACTATTCGATGCAAAACGACCATATGAGTCAATAAACATCGCAGTGGTTTCTTCCTTTAGTACGAGGTGGTGTTGGCCTATTTTCCCCTTGTCACAATATGTGTTATTGTGTTCGTGACTCAGGAAGTTATTAATCTACTGAGATCTTAGTCATGTCCGGCTGGGTGAACCCCCTCCGGGCTATTTCGTATCTCAATGGTATTGTCAGTGGAGTATCCATCCCCTGAAGGTAGGATCTCTAATCTCCAAGGTTAATATCCTGATGCTTGAAGAGGGATGGATCTAACCCAACGATATTGATTTCTTGACATCCTCCAGCAGCCTTTGGTCATGAATACATCAAATTACTTGAACCTACGATCCACATGACCTATCACCGGTGTTGACGAAAAATATTGTTAACAAGAAATTTTAAAGTAGATATTAATTTAAGTATTTTATAAAATCAATGGATTTTATAAAAGGAAATATTTGGAAGATTAATAGAATTATAAAAAGGGAATCTGCGAGTTATAAAAGGAATTATGAGAAGTTTGATATAAAGTAGAATTTATAAAAAAATCCATTATAACAGATAAATCAAGAAGATTAATTTATAAGCGGTATTTATAAATTAATTTAAATATTTATTATTGGATAAATTGAATATATATATATCTATGTACAAGTCTGAATTTATATTAGGAAGTAAGAATCGGTTTTAACACCAATTTTTTTATGAAATGTAAACTTAACATTTATAAAAGGAATTATAAAGGAAATTATAGGTGATTAGAAATTAAAATAAGATTTTATATGAATTATCTAAATAGAAGTATAAATAGAATTTGGAAATGAGATATTATTTGTAAATGCGAAATCAAACTGAATTGATTATATAAAAGAAATATTATTCACATTCGATGTGAATAATAGATTAAAGTAAATATTTTGCATATAAAAACATTTATAAAGGAAACTGGGTTTTGAAATAGGATTTAAATGGGAATTTGAATAAGATTGGAATTTGCTTTAAAATAAAATAGTGGATTTTATTTCAAGAAAAATAGATTAGCTGTGGATTTATAAAATGACCCGATAAACAGGATTTGAACCTGTAATAATATTTATAAATCGAAATCAAGTAATGATTTGATATAATGAGTACAGGTTTTTATAAAGGAATAATATTCATGCTTTAAAGTGAGTAATGATTTAAAAGTAAACATTTTGCAGATTTAATTGATTATAAAGGAAATTGGTAAATATTTCAAGTGATGAATTCAAAAGAGAAATTAGAAACTGACTGGAGATTAGTTAAGTTGAACGGCTTTCTGAGTGTCAATATGACATTGGTTTTGGCCTACATGATTGATACTTAGGAAGTTGCTCTCTTACTAATTTACAGTTAGAGACTGATAGATGTGGGAGGATCGTGATGCGTGAATAAGAAATGGAAATGTTTTCCAATGTTAATAACGTATATTTTCTAAATTTAGAAAATAAGAGTTTATGAATACATGGAAATGGGAAATGGGGAAATGAATAAATTAATGATAAATTAATTTAAAGGGGAAAAAATGTCAATTGATGATTAATCGATAAAAATTCCATTTGGAAATAAGATCATTGTGTGTATGGATGTTTTCCTTTGATAGCTAGATAATCAAGTATCAAAGTTTTGACCATTTTTCCGTCATCAATACGGAGAGACTGGGATAAGATTTATTATCTGAAAACCATTTCGTTTTGGCATTAGCATTGCGAATCAAATATGATGAAGATAATTGAAAACGAAGTTTATGCAAGGGTTGTTCTGGCAAATCCTAAGTAGAAATCGCTTAAGACGGGTTTAAAGAATAGTGCCTTTGGTTTGTCCAGTCCTAGGACAACTTGTATGGAAGAATGTCTGATAGAGTATATATAATAGATCGCATAAGTTGATCTCTTCAAATCTATATACATTTGGTGGCAAAGGAATTCATTTCTCTCAGCTTTATACCTGTGGTATTTTTGGAGAAATCAATTCGTGATTTGGAGGGTATGACGATGTGGCATTCAAATTAAATAAAGGTATGATATGTACGTTATGACCTCAAGCCTCACAACCAAGAAATGGTATAAAATAGGGTAGGTCGCATGGCTAAGTGGGTAGCTCCTAATTAGGATGTATTGTCACCTGATCTAGAGAAAATCTATTTGCTTCTTTAAACTATTTCGTTGTTGTCCCTTTCATGAAATGGTTGCTGATTCCAACCGTTGGTGGTAGTACATTTGGTACACTCAAGCGAAATGAGTGACCGGTCATGTTTAGCCTGGGTTATAAGATGTTCTTGTTGAACCTGGTGTATTCCTCTCGAGAGATACACTGTCGGAAGGTGGTCCCATACCTTGCCAATTAGAATTCGTTACCCAATAAGAGCCTACGGTTTTTGATTACATATTATGTATGTGAACATGAGATGAAAGCGTTCTGCTAAATTGCTATTTATTTGATTTAGACACTATTATAATATCATAAGAGCTTTGATATAAAGAATATTTTGGTTTATCGTAAGGTAAAAACCATCTGTATTTATGTGTGGATCGGTCTTACATTATCATTTCTTTTAAAAGGATTTTAAAAGTTAAACCAAGTGGTTGAAGTTTACTCACACCAGTCCCATGACTGACCCAGAGTTTGTTTATTTTGTTTTTCCCTAGTTGCCCAAATTTGTGCGAGCATTCAAGTAGTCGGGATTTTTCATATATACTTAGAAGAGCTTGGAGCAGGAGGCCTAAGGATTATATAGCTGTTGTTTATTTCCATTGTGATGTTATGTATTGTACTCTGAAATGGTATGTATATACAGTTATAAGTTTGTATTTCAAAAGAGTTATGTTATAGAATATATTTTATTCGTTCCGTTGTGAGATTCATGTTTATTCTGATTCTATTCTGTTATGGTCTTCTTCTTTTTCTATTCTAACTTTCTTTCTTTTTATTTCCCACACTCTAACTTCTTTCTATTAATGATCTGTTATGCTAGATGCTTGAATAGTTGACATGTGTTTTATGTCGATTTTCGACGTCGAATATCCCAGTTCGTTACACACGAGATGCTTGTTTTAGGACACATAAAGCTTTTTTCAGTTTATATATGTAATTTGGATATAACTTTACTTCGAATAAGTGGTGAAACCTCGAATGGCGTCTGAAGCCGTTTCTTCTTCCTGGAACTTTTCTCGCCCAAATCAATCTTTATTGGGTGGCAACAATCAGAAAATAAAAAGGGCTAGGGCAAAATTCTCTCGTCCTTTCCTGTCTTTCAATTCTAATTCTGTTATTCGCTGTTATCGATGCGGTGGTCAAGGCCATATTGCGGTTAGATGCAGGAGTCAATTAAGAAGTTACAACGAGGGTGGATTAAGGCATCGAAAGGTGGGGGCGACAGAGAAACAATGCATAATTCTGAATAAGGGTATGATTTTACTAAAGAATTTCTTAAGTGTTGAAGATCAGATCAACATCGTTAGGAAATGTCAGATTCTTGGAAATGGTAAAGGGGCTTTCTACAGACCGGAGTTCGATAATGGTGCTAAACTTAATCTTTTTATGATGTGTCTTGGTAAACACTGGAATCCAGTGGCAAGAACGTACGAAGACAGACGGTCTTGTGATGGAGAGATTCCTCCTGAAATTCCAGAGGATTTTAAATTACTGGTTAGAGATTCTATCGGTACAGCTCAAGCTGAAACCATCGCGAAAGGTGGGAGTGATGCAGATATCCCATCCATGGAACCAGACGTTTGTATTGTCAATTTCTACAATAACAATGGGAAATTGGGTCTCCATCAAGACAAAGATGAGGATGAAAATAGTATCTTGGCTGGACTCCCTGTAGTGTCTTTCTCTATCGGTGACTCGGCTGATTTTGTTTTCAAGGAAGTGAAGGAAAATGGTATGTTGAAGAAAGTGATACTTGAATCAGGAGATGTCTTGATCTTTGGTGGTAAATCTAGGAATATCTTTCATGGTATTACAAGAATATACAGGGATACGGCTCCCGCATTGATCAGGGATCAAACAAATATGAAATTTGGACGGCTGAATCTCACATTTAGACAGTATTCAGTATCGAGTTCACAAGTGGTAAAACCTATGGCCGATTCTAATTTCTGTTCTGTTTTACCGGGTTCAAATTTCTCTCAGTTTAATCAAACTGCTCCTCTAAGAACCTATGCTGATGTAATTAAGAATCCAAACTCATATAATCCTTGGATAACTGGTTCTAGAGATAGGCTTCTACAGGCAAAAACCAATAGAGTTAAACGCTGTTTGAAATGCGGTGACTTTGATCATTTTGCAAAGGAATGTAGAAATGGTCTTCGATGTTTTAGTTGCAGAGGAATCGGACATCGCGCTGCTAGTTGTCCAGTCACATATTGTGGAAAAACAGTGTTTGACCTATTGCACTTTAACTGTTCGAGACTATGCGGGAAATTGTCTGAGTTGATAGAAATATTTGACAGAGATTTTTATCATCAGGAAAATGGCGGGGCATACTTGTTGTTGTTATTGGGATGGCATTTAGAAGGATTGGTAGAAGGTTTATTATGGTGTAAAATCACTCAGTTGGTTGTTGCCTTTCCTCCATTGCCGAGAGCTTTAAATCGTCAAGAGCATGCTTATCAGTTCAGTTTAAAACTGTTGTTGTTGAGAGGAATATTCATAGACTCGATAGCAAAGAATAAGGCAAGAGCCTTAAGGTTGTTGGATGAAATGTTGTATCACTTCGACACGATAAACACGGCAATCAATATAGAACACTGTGTTCCTGAATTTCTAAATTCATGCAAAGAAGTTTATTCGGCAACCTTGAATGATCTGGCGAATTCGAAGTTAGTTGGGTCTGAGCTTTTTGAGGATGAGATGGTGGGTAATGATGGGAGAAACTTGACGGATCCAAGGGCTGATCCATTGTGTTTAGATCCTTGTGTTTTGTATTGCCAGAGCATTGGACGAGATGACTGTCCTATTGTTAGCATGAACGTGAATAACAGCAAAGGTAAGGAGGTAATAACGGGGGTCGATGTGTTAGACATGGATGGATACAATGTGGACTCTTCGAGTTATACACAGCCCATTAATATGAGAAAAATCACTGGGGCGTGGCAGAAGAAGTGACCTTATCGAACAAATTCGGAATACTATCAGATTATGTGGACGAAGGGGTAGCTGTGGACAAAGTGATAGAACCGTTGCATTTGACAGTGAGGATAAAAAAGGGGTATAGAGTTGGAAAAGTCAAATTTGCAAAGAGATTTAAGTCGATGGCAGAGATTGTGGGGAGTATTGATCGTAATGATACTAACTGTGTATGTTTGAGAGAGGTAGGGAACCAGGCAAGTAAACATGATCATTTTACATGTGATAATTCGGAATTGAATGAAAGTCTAGTATGTCAGTTGAGAAAAGCTGAATGGCGTAATCCGTTTATGGGGTGTGATGGAGTTATCAGAAAGAATTGTATGGGTTTGTATGTTGGGTGCAGTTTGAATGGTTGGACGGTGAAGTTGGCTTCATCAGGGTGTACCTTATGGTTTAATGGGTCAGTAGCCAAAGTTTTCTCCTTAGTTTGGTGTCCGAATTACAGAGATGTGCAAGTGGTCGTAACGTTGCCATTTATGGGGGGAGGGGTCGAGATTCAATCCAGTACATTGAGGATGACTGATATGACAGAAACCAGTGGGAGGTTAACTCAACTCGGCGACCCTTCGCCAATATCTAGCAGGGGGAGGAGAAGGAGAGTAGAGCGCAGCTTTGGTTTGGTCAGAAGAAGTGCACGGTTAAGACAAAGATCAGTATCTTCACATGGTAGGTCCTCAAGTTCGATTACGAATGATAGTAACACGAACTTGAGCTCAGGTATGCTTTCAGTTTACGGTAGTGATTACTCGCCATTTGCATTAGGTAGTCTTTCTACTCCCCAGGTATTTCAGCTTGCTAGTGACACAGCTTTTGTTTTTTCTGACATAGAATTAGACGCTGAGTATAATAGGGGTAGAGAACTAGTGAGAGCGTCATCTATACATAGATGAGGATTGTTAGCTGGAACATTAGAGGACTAAATGAACCCAAAAAATGTGATAAAGTTAGGAATTTTTTTAAAGACTTCCACCTTGATATTGTAATACTTCAAGAAACTAAAATTGATGATCCTGATCCTAACCTTTTTAGAAGGTTGGGAGGGACTTTATTTAGAAACTGGTCTTGTTTACCGGCATTAGGTAGTGCCGGTGGACTAATGATTGGGTGGAAAGATAACCAATTCAGACTGGTACAGGAACTGCCGATGACTTATTCATTACATATTATTTTAGCCTCGACAGTAGATAATTCCCTTTTGGGAATTTCAAATGTATATGGCCCGCACACAAAAATAGAGAGAAGACGGTTGTGGATAGAATGCTCTGACATTAGAAATCTATCTTTCAATCAATGGGTAGTCGGGGGAGACTTTAATGTCACCAGATTTTTAGGAGAGAGAGCACCTAGAGAAGGAGATTACTCCGATATGGAGGAATTTAACGATTTTATTTTAGGAAATAACCTGATTGAGATTCCACTGTATAATAGAATGTTTACCTGGTCTAATGTTAGAGATAGTCCATCCTTTGCACTGTTAGACAGATTTTTTATTAATAATGAGATGGAAGATAGATTTTCGATATGTAGAGTAAAAGGTCTACCATTTTTACTGTCTGATCATTGTCCAATCATTTTATCTTGTGATTCGAATTTAATAATAAGTAGGAATTTTAAATTTGAAAAGATGTGGTTACTAGATAGTAGTTTCAGTAATTTGGTTGCCGTCAAATGGAATTCTTTATTTTACTATAATAATTTGTATAAAGATAACTCAGCTAAGATTTTTGTTGCAAAACTAGGAAAACTAAGATTTTTTCTCAAACGCTGGAACAAGTTCGTATTTGGTAATGTTAGAATCAAAAAAGATAGAATTTTATGTGAAATGTTAGACATAGATAAAGTTAGTGAAATTAGAGCTCTTAATATGAATGAGAGGGATAGACTTAGTACTTTAAGAAATGATCTTAAGTTAACTATAGAGAAAGAAGAGGTCATGTGGAGGCAAAGATCCAGAATTCAATGGATAAGAGAAGGTGATAACAACACGAAATTTTTTCATAGCATAGCCAATAGAAGGAGGCGTGAAAATTTGATCCATTCCATTGTTATTAATGATATTGAGGTGTCTGCCCAGAAGGATTTAAATGATGCCTTTACTAGATATTATAAGCAGATCTTAGGAACTAGGTTAAATAGAAGGATTAACGTTAGATGGAATGATATATATCCGCCTGCCACTAGGATTGATTTAACGGGCTTAGATGGTCCTTTTACTGAGGGAGAGATATGGAAGGCAATATGCGATATGCCTAATGACAAAGCCCCAGGACCTGATGGTTTTTCAGTTCTTTTTTATAAACAATTTTGGGAGATTTTAAAGGTTGATATTATTAATCTTTTTAATGATTTTTATAATGGAAACCTAAGGTTAGGGAATTTCAATTTTGCTAATGTCATTCTAATACATAAGAGAGTTGGAGCGAATTCACTTAAGGATTTCAGACCTATTTCATTAATTAATGTATCGGTAAAAATTATCTCTAAAGTTCTTGCCAACAGACTAAGCACTAAGATGAATGATTTAATTGATGTTTCACAAACAGCGTTCATTAAAGGTAGAAATATAGTGGATGGGATAGCGGCAGTACAAGAGTATATAAATGTTTGTGCTAAAAATAATTTTACATGTGCCATATTGAAGTTAGACTTTGAGAAAGCTTTTGACTCGGTCGATTGGGACTTTATTTGCGAACTTTGTCTCACTAGGGGTTTTAGTGTTAGGTGGATCAACTGGATTATGTTACTACTTAAGTCGGGTTGTTCCAGCATTGTGGTTAATGGTGTAGTTGGTAAAAAGATTCAGTCTAAGAGAGGTCTCAGACAAGGTGATCCTCTCTCGCCTTTTTTATTCAATTTAGCGGTTGATGTTTTCTCTAGAATTATCAAGAGGGATGGAAATTCAGGTGTCTTAGGTAATGTGGGGAATGACGAGTTTAATAATGAATTATCAATTCTTCAATTTGCAGATGATACATTATTATTTACATCTCATTTACCAAAACACGTCATTACTCTTAAGTTTATTTTATATTGCTTTGAGATGTTGTCTGGTCTTCGAATTAATTTTGATAAGAGTGCAGTCATGGTCCTTAATGATAGATGTAATGTGACGTACTTAGTAGCTAATACTCTAAACTGTCCTATCACGAAATTCCCGTTTGACTATTTAGGCTTCAAAATTAGACCTTCCAAACTTAAAAAGAATGATTGGATAAGTATTATTGATAAAATCAGTAATAGATTATCGAGTTGGAATAATAGATTTCTATCAAGGGCGGGCAGATTAGTTTTAGTTAATTCGGTTCTATCTGCTATTCCCACTTATTGGATGACGGTTCATCGTTTTCCGAAGTGGGTTATTAAGAAAGTAGATAGAATTAGAAGGAATTTTCTATGGAATGGTGACATCAATTGTAGTAGTCATAAATGTTTAGTTAATTGGGATTTGTGTTGCAAGGCTAAGAGAGACGGAGGGTTAGGGATTATTAACCTTGTTGATTTTAATTCATCTTTACTAACTAAATGGTTATGGAAATTTAGAAGTTCTGATATAGTGGCTACTTGGAAGAATTTAGTTTTAAAATCTTATTACTCAAGAGGAGAGTTTCTTGTGGGATTTAGTGCGAGTAGGTCTAATAGATTATCCCACTTTTGGAAGGAAGTATTAAAATGTTATGACTTTTTCAAGTTAGGTTGTACAATGACAGTTCATTCTGGTAACTCTACTTTTTTTTGGCATGATACATGGATTTCTAGTATACCTCTAAAAATAGAATTTGAGGAACTGTTTAACGTTTGTGACTTTAAGAATTCATTTATAGCGGATGTTTATAGAAGTAACGTAGTACCCCCATGGGAGTTTACGTTTGTTAATATTTTAGAGGGGAGATTACTAAGACAATTAGCTCTATTGAAAGCAAAGTTAACCTTATACCATCTGGACGAGAATAGGGATACCATTAGTTGGGGACTGGATAAGAGTCTAGTTTACTCAGTCAATTCGATGTACAAACTTATTAATTTTCCTGGTATGTCATTACTTCCTTTTAAGTTCATATGGATTTCAAATTCTCCTCCTAAAGCCAAGTTCCTTATGTGGTTGATTATTCATAAGAAGATTAACACAGTGGAACTTCTAAAGAAGAAGAATATTTTGATTGATGTTAAATGCTGTTTTTGTAATAATTCAGAGGAGGATGTTGATCATCTATTCTTTGCTTGTAATTTTTCCAATCATATTTTAACCATGGTACTAAGGATTTTTGTTATGTCTAGAGTGAATACATTTAATAACTGCATGGAATATTGGAATCATTTTAGATTTAATTATAAATCAAATCATAGGTATGTTATGGATTCTTTAATTATCATTATTAGTTGGTACATTTGGTTAGAAAGGAACCAGAGATTTTTTAATTCTTGTGTAGTGTCTTCTGATAAATTAATCATAAAGATAGTGTATTTCTGTTTGGACTGGATGACCTCTTCTTGTAATAAGTACTTTAGAGATTTGAGATCTGGTAACTTTTTACATAAAGTTAGGTCTAATTTGGAGTTATTAATGAATATCAATCGATACTTTAGAAACAATGGTTTCTGTATTTGTGCATAGTAATTGGAGATTAGATTATGTGAGATTATTTTCTTTTTATAACATATATGTTTGTCTTTCTAGCTTTGATGATGCCTTTGATTTTTTTCTTTTAAGTACCTTTTCTTTTCTTATGATGCATATATGTATGGATATACAATGGTGTATATATATGGGTATATATATATATGTAGGAATACATATATATATATAATTATATCTATATATATATAGATATATATATATATCCATATATATATGTGATGGTTACTAATGATGGGTGTTCTAGTCATTATTCAGGTCTTTAGGTGGAAGATCATATTGGAGAACTATATGGATAGCTTGCTGGTTATGCTACTTGGCTTTTCTGATGGAGTTATTATTTTTTGGCTTGTATTTAGAGTGATACTGGGGGTTGTACTTTGTTATTTTACTTCCTGGGTGATTTGATTATAGTATTGGAGTAGATATACTTCTATATCGGGTGGTGGCCATGCCGGAATTCGATATAGGAGTAGATGGGCGGTGGTTTATCCGGAGCTCATCTATCTATAATCCAATACTTTTTTAGAGTCGAGTTGATATTTTGTGTGTTGTTGGATACTCTACTCCTAGGGAGTTGTATTGAGACTCTGTATTAGTACGTTATTATACATATGTGTGCTCTCTTCTTCTTAGAAGACCACACATTTTTGCTTTTTCAAAAAAAAATATGTAATTTGGATATTTTCATGTGTAAATAAAGGTGATTGTTCAACACAGACATTTTCTTTTATATTTCCGTTTAAAAATGCACTTTTTACTTCCATTTGATATAATTTAAAGTTGTGAAAACAAGCATAAGCTCATAGGACACCTTCTAATCTAGCGACTGGAGTAGATGTTTCTTCACTGTCTATTCCTTCTTCTTGATTATATCCTTGAGCTACTAGTCTAGCTTTATTTCTAGTTATATTTCCATATTCGTCAGCTATTTTTTTATTAACCCATTTTGTATCAATGACAGCTTGATTACTTGGTCTAGGAACTAATTTCTAAACTCCATTGCGTTCAAACTGATTAAGTTCTTCGTGCATGGCTATAATCCAATTTTCATCAGAAAGATGGTTCTTTTGGATTTTTAGGTTCTATATTGGATAAAATGCTATGTGACTTACTAAATTTAATTGATTTCTAGTTCTTACATTAGAATTTATTTCTTTAATAATATTTTGAGCTGGATGATCTCGTAATAATCTTGGTGGAGACCTTAACCCATTATTATTATGAATAATTGTTTTTATCTTCTCTAGAAATATTAATGTTGTTTTCATTTTCTGTGGTAGTATTTTCGGTTATATCTTGATTTTCAGTGATATTTTCATTATTATTGTTATGAATAACATTTTCATCTTCTTAAAAATTATAATGAACGTTATCATCATATTGAGAATTTTTATTTTTCGAAATATCATTATTATGTGAAAATTGAATAAAGTTTTCGTCAAATGAAGTAGGAAGTGTTTCTTCAATTTTACTTCACCGTTTATTAAACATTTTGAATTAAACACTTTAAAATATGAAATATATGGTTTCGTACCATTGAATAGTAAGGAGTAGTTTCATAAGTGGCCGAATGGAAACACGATTCAAAATATAATTGGTTGTTGCAATAGCTTCAGCTCAGAAATGTTTTGGTAACGTACTTCCGTTTAATAATGTTCTGGAGCATTCTCGTAGAGTTCCGTATTCCATTCTACAATTCCATTTTGTTGTGGAGTTCTAGGGAATGAAAAATTATGAAAAATACATTCCTTTTTATAATATTGATCAAATATTTCATTTTCGAATTCTCCTCCGTGATCCCTTCTAATGTTTTAACTTTAAACCTTTTAAATTTTGAATTCGTTTAACAAACGTTTTAAAATGTTCAAAAGTATCTCTTTTATTTTTCATAAAACCGTCCAATTAAATCTTGAAAATTCATCAACGATTACAAATACATATCTGTTATGGTTAATAGACTGAACTTGGGTTGGTCTGAACAAATATGTATGTAGTAATTCTAATGGTTGTAATGTTGAAATAACCTTATTAGATTTAAAAGAAGATTTTGTTAATTTTGTTAATCGACAAGCGTCACATAGATTATCTACTTTAAATTTCATTTTGGGTAAGCGTTTTAGGGATCATTTCCTTTAGCTAATAAAAACAAATTCAGATTATTATTTATTTTCATATTTAAGATATAAATATTTTTAATCCTATTTTCTTTCAAAAATAAGATTTTGATTTTTACCAGAAATACTACACTTATTTTCTAAAAATGATATTTTAAACCTTTACCACATAATTGACTAATACTAAGCAGATTATGTTTCAGATTTTGAACTTACCAAACTTCAATAATATAAGGTAAATTGGATGTACCGTAATTGCTCACATTGCCTTTGCTAATGATATATCCTTTGGAATTATCTTTAAATGTGTCAGTTCCTCCTTTTGAGTATATAATATTTGTCAAGATCTCTGTCTCCTATCATATGTTTTGAGAAATCACTGTCGAGTATCCATTTTCCTCTCTTTTTAAGAGGGACCAGTAAAAAATATGTTATGACGTTGGTGTCCACTTCCTCCGTTAGGGTTCTAAGAGTTAGTTCTTAGGAAACCAAACCCAAGACGGTTCAGTATCCCTTTTATAAATATAATCGTTATTTCTATGTACAGTTTCTAAGAATGATTTTATATATTTATACCTAATCAAAAAGTTATTTGATTTAGGAATTCATATATTAATAGTTTTATAAAACTTTTTTTGGGGGGCATATTAATGAATTGCTAGGTTTAAACTTACTAGGTTTAATCTTCTTTTTATTTAAACTCTTTCTAGTTGAAATATCAGTGTTTAGTTCATTTCCTAGTCCTTTCTTGGTAGATGCAGGTAGAGAATTTTCTGTAATTTTAGACAAATTATTGCTTCCTTTATTAAAAATGGTATTTTTAGTAATATCATCTAACTTAATTTTAAGACTGGAATTATCTAATTCTACTATTTTAATCCTAGTTTTCAACTCATTATTTTCATAAATAAGCAAGTTATTCTTTTTTTTTTGAGTTTCAATCTCTTTCCTATTCTTCCTTTTTCTGATCTACATTAGCTTGTTTATATTTTCTTTTGAAATTATTTTCAGATTCTATTAATTTCTTATTTATTTCTACCATATCTTCAAAAGTAAAATCACTAACCTCGTCATCTTTGGCCATGAAGCACACGTTAGCTTGTTCATTATCACTTTCACTGTTGCTTTCTGGAGATGAAGAATTTGAGTTATCCCATGTTGCTAAAAATGCTCGTCTCTTGGATTTCTCTTTCTTATTTTTGTTGCGATATTCTTTCTTCTATTCTGGCAAATCTTTTTGGAAATGTCCTTTCTTATGACAACCGAAGCACTCAGCTACTAATGAAGATGTTTTGTTGTTATTATTCAGAATTTTCTTTAAATTATTTCCGATTCCTCTCTTATATTTCAAAAACTTTTGGAGGTTTTTGGCAACAAAAGCTGGGTCTTCTTTATCTAAATCGGATTCTTCTTTATCTGCATGGAAAGCCAAGTTCTTTTTATCCTGTGCTTGAACCTTTTTTCCTGCAAATTTACTTCATATGACATTAGATTTCCTATTTACTCTTTTGGTTTCATGGCTAAAATATCATTAGCTTGTTCAATTTCCAAGACCATTCTTTCCCATTCTTCCATTAAAGAGTTTTAAATTTTCAATAATATAACATCAGCGTATTTTTGTCCTAGGCCTAGTAATGAATGATAGTCTTGAAATATAGAGTACGTGTCATAAATAGATTCATTTTCATCCATCCTAAAATTCTAAAATTGACTTCTAAGCATGGATATCTTGCTTTGATTTACTTTGTTAGTTCCTTCGTGAGTTACTTTCAGAGTTCATCGCAGTATTCCATATACAAATGTGGTTAAACTCATTTCTATCCAAAGTGCAATGCAACATATTCATAGCTTTAACGTTTGAAGTAGCATCTACTTTTTGTGAATTTGACCACTTAGAATAGTTGATAGTGGGAATAATATACTCTTTTTGAGTAATATTCCAAATTTCAAATCCATTGGCTTGCATATAAATTCTCATTCGTATAGCCCGGTAATTATAGTTTATGCCATTAAAAGGTGGAGGTCGTGCAGTAGATTGACCTTCTATGAAACTAGTGTTTGTGTTGGTGCTATAATTGTTTTCCATATTACCGAGATATCAAATAACTATGTCTTCGTTATAAGATGTCCTACACTGATACCAAATGAAAATACTACAAGAGTAGGATCGAGTAATAGAGAGTTGAGTGTGTATGTGGAAATCTTGATAGTGTGATATATTATACTTGATATAGCTATGAAAGTTAATATTTAATTAGTCAACTATATAAACTAATATAACAGAGTAAATACAGTAAATTAAAATGAATGACACCAAAGATTTTTATACTGATTTGAAGCACCGTCATACATCCAATCACAGACTCCTTCTTGAATTTCACTAATCAACACCCTCACTTAGCCAGAGGAACAGGTATTACAACACCCGAGCAATAGAACGAGGACCTAAGCAGCAGAACAAGATTTCGGCTCAGCAACCGAAGAGGACGTCTTGCTTGAGCAGCTTAACCAGACTTCAACAAATACAAAAGATTGTTTTGATTGAGTATGTGTTCTGAATAACACTGGGAAGTCATAGTTTGAGTGCACCCTTCCTATAACCTTTTCCTTTGTATGTGTGTGTATATGTGTGTGTGTGTATATATATATATATATATACATATATATTTGAAAGCAAGTGAAGAATAGAGAAGGAAAGTGATTTATAATCATAAAATATTGAAACTTGAGAGCTTAAGTGAAGAATAGAAAATAGTTTAGAATCAATGAACAGATAGTTCAGGAAAATTCAGTGATAGAAACAAATGATTTTGAAGTGTATTTATAATAAATAAAGGGTTATTTTTAAAGTAAGGGCTTAGTTACCTTATACAATTAATTTGTAGGACATATGCGTTAAATAATTTTTTTCCAGGACATTATTTAGTGAAATAATTTGTACACGACGACACGTCCTCTTTCCGCCATTATATAATGAAACGTCTCGATTCATTTCCTTCTTCCGCCTTTTTTCATTCAAAAATTTGAAAAGTCACAAATTAGGTTTTACCTAAATCGATCCAATTCCCTTCAATTTTGCTGCGATGCAATTTATTACCACACTCTGATCGATTTTTGGATTTTTATTGAATTCTATTTTAATCATTTTAATTAATCCAGGGTTTATTTTGGATCTGCATATCAACTACAACATTGCTTGGTAGACAACATCATATTCTTCTATTGATTACTAGACGAGTAAATTGTTTAATACTTACGGTGTAATATATTTTAAGTTTTTGTTTACTTTTTTTATATGTTGTGATTTAGGTGATTATAAACATATTCAATTATATCTTTTTATTTTAGATTATGCAACTTGTTCTTATGTTGAATGATTAATTGGTTATATGGCCTTCTCAAATTTATGTTGTGTTATGTTGAATAATTATTTGATTACTTCGTTATTTCGACAGCAAAGGTTTGAAAAGATAATTGTATTTATATTTTCATGTAAAGACAATATTATAACAGTGTTGTTTGTACTAAATATAATAGGTTGATGTTGTATGAGTATGTATGTTATATAACGTAATTTTTTAAATACAATATTAAATAATTGCACAATGCTTTCGCTGTTATATTATTATATTATGTGGTTTACGGGATGAAAAAGATAAATGTAATAATCTTTTTAATTTATATTTTGCTAATAATAGTAATGAAATAATATCTATAATCACATACTGTTATATGCTACGGTTTAGGAGATTATAAAGATATTTAATTGTATCTTTTTACTTAATATTATGAAACTTGTTCTTATGTTGAATGAATAATTGGTTATATGGCCTTCTCAAATTTATGCTGTGTTATGTTGAATAATTAATTGATTGCTTCATTTTTTTTTACAGTAAAGGTTTGAAAAGATAATTGTATTTATATTTCCATGTAAAGACAATATTATAACTGTTTTGTATGTACTTAATTTAATAGGTTGATGTTATATGATTACGTATGTTACATAATGTATTTCTTTTTGAATAAATTAGTAAATAAAAGCACTATGCTTTCACTATTAAATTATTATATTATGTGGTTTACGGGATGAAATAGATAAATATTATTATATATTTTTAATTTATATTTTGCTAATAAAAGTAATGAAATAATAATTGAATTGACTTAAATTATCTTTTTAGACAAATACCAGGTAATTTTTATCACTCAATAAATTGTGTTTTGTAATACTTAGGATTTACTATTTGTTTCTCAAATTGCTTGAAAAAAAAAATCTTACATTGTTATGTACATTTTTACAAACATATAAGTATACTTATCTATTTAATGCAGGATAAAATATGAAACCAAAAAGAACCTCTAGATTGTTTAGAAAAAACAACCACTAAGCATTTTTTTTCAATAAAGAAGGACATCAACGCATAAATTTCAAACCTATTTCAAGTCCATATTGTGAAGAACATAGCCAATCTAGAATGTTATCAATAACTCCATTGGTAACTTTTTCTTTGTCTTTATAATTTGGATTTACTAAATTTAATTTCTCTCATGTTAATTGTTACCAAAATAGGAAAATTCTGAGTCAACAAACAATTTATCACCTACTAGAACAGAAGATAACAACGTAGAAATTTTGATGAAAAAAGGACAGGCATACAAGAATATGATGGAGAATCTACTGATATAGATGAAGCCAATAATTATGAAATTCAACAAATACCGAAGAAAGCAATAAAAATTCAATATTCAGGGATGTACAGATGTAATTTAGATGCTGTTTTAAAAATAATGAAAACAATTAAGAAAGAAAAAAATCCTCTCCGCTGACGCAAAAAGATCCTTGGAAAAATCACCTTTCAAACACTTTTTCAATGTTTTTCTCGAAGTTTATATATCAAGACAAGATTTGAGAAAAAGTGCAGCAAATTTGGATGACATAATAACCTCTTATGATAAAACAGAACAAGCTTTCGGAATTGGTAACAAATTGATTAAATTGAAACCAGAAGAAGTTAGTCTTATTTTTGGAATGCCAATGGATGGAGAGGATTTATTTCCAATACCTATATCAAATAAAGCTACAGCAATGGAAAATTTCACAGATTTTTGGACAAAGAAATTTGAGGAAGAAGACATTATAAGTCAAAAATCAGTGACAAAAAGATTGAATAAAATGATAGAAAACAAAGATGGTAGCGTTGATATTATAAAGCTATTATTTCTGTTGTTGATCATAACGTTTTTGTTTCCGAACAATCAAGGCTACTTGCAGTGGGGATTTCTTCCTAAGATCCTCAATTTGAAAAAAATAAGTTCTATTTCTTGGCCAAGAGCAATATGTGAGAATGTTTGCAAAAATGTTCAAAAACATCGTACTGATTCAAGAAACACATCTGGTTCCACTATGGTTTTTCTTGTAAGATTTCTTACACTTATCTAATATCTCATTATTACAAAAGTATAAATGTATATATCTTTTTATTACAGTATTGGTTTTGTGAGAAGACAAAAGTAATACGAGAAAATGAAATTCTAAAGAAATTTTTTCCAAGGATGATAAAGTAGGACTTGTTTAACTTGAAGGACATGGATCTTAAAGCAGTTGACGTCAAAAAGGTATAAATGCATTGCTTTACTATTTATTTTATTTAAAAGATATATGTTTTATCTTTTCAAGTTTAATAGGATTATTTAATGATATGTAACAATATTTAATTACAAATATCAATCATGCAGATTTTGAATTTTTTTACAAATATAACTTTAGAGGATTCTTCTACTCTTAGAAGATGAAAGACCAAAGAAAAGAAAATTGTCTGAAAATGAAGAATTAGAAAGGCTAAAAGAGTTAGAGACAAAAGTCAAATTTTTGAGTGATGAGATGGTTAGTGTATTAAAACAACTGGATGATGAGAAGATTTTAAGACAAAAGGATGAGCAAAGAATCAAAGAAATTGAAATGAAACTTCAAAAAGTTAAAACTTTTGAACAGCAAAATGTGGCCAATAGTACTAAACCTAAAAGACATTTCAAGCAAGGAAAAATAGTTGTTATGGTTCACATAAATTGTTCTGCTAATTTTCCTTGTTTTGATTTGTTTGAAACTCAAGATTTAATTATATATAATAAATAAAGTTCAAAATATGAAGACATCGAAGAATTTACTGAAGAGCATGCTGTTGAAATTCCTATTTGTGTTGCAGATGTCATTATTAAAGAACAAAAAAAAGAATCACAAAAATATTGAAAAATGCCCACTCCTGAAGCATCTTTCAGAGAAATAGCAACAAGATGTCAAAGTTTTCTTCAAGGTTGTTGGAGATAACAAGTAAGCACTGAAACATTACTTTTTTCCAAAACAACCTGTATAGTTCAGCTGAATTTTCTACTTATTACTTTGTTATGATGCATTGTATGGTATTACACTACCATAAACAAGTTGTTGACTAAAGTATTGTTTTAAATATGAAAGTTAACAACTGATGGAAATTATGAAAGTTTAGGTTTTCTTATATGTTATGGTTTAGCAGATTAAAAAGATATTCAACTTTATCTTTTTAATTTAAAATATGCAACTACTTCTTTTGTTCAATGATTATTTCGTTATATGGCTTTCTAAAATATATGTAATTTCCAAAAGAAATATTTCAGAATTAAATTTTTTTAGCATTAAAATTTATAAAAGATAAATGCATTTATGTTTTCATATTCCACTTAATTATTAAAAGATAACAGAATAAGTTTGTAAAGATAATTACTATTCTAATAATTATGTTTACATACAAAAACCTTATTTGCATATTATATCTGTGTTAACCAAAAATATAATAAATGCAAACATCTTATTTTTCAGTGACAAAGCATTTAGTTGTGATGATGAAAACAACATCACTATTACAAAAGACATGATAGAGGATCTTCTATATGAACAGAATACTTTTGGTCAAGTAAGTATAGAAAAACAAAACTTTCGTTTAGTATAAATTGTGTAATTTACACATATTATTTTTCAAATGTAGACCATTGATTGGTTTTGGTTTTGAAAAGCAAAGCAACTAGATCAAAGCAATGGTATTGTGTACATTAACACAACAATGACAGTAAGTGAATTATATTATCAAATTAACTTATTTTATTACAAAATACATTTTCTAAACCATTTTTTTAACAGACAAGTGCAGCAACTGGAAACTGGGAAAATATATTGACAAAAAAGTTCAATCCTTTTATCAAAAAATTACTTTTAGATCCATTATGTATCAACGTCTTATTCCCAATACATGGAAATGACCATTGGAGCCTCCTTGAACTAGATGTTGTAGAGTGCACCTGGAAACACTACGGCTCACTATACTTAACCACAAGATCTAAATCCCGCAGAAGTGGACATACAAAATTTGTCATTAATGTGGTAAATAAATATTCTCATAAATTATATTTCATATATTTGTTTATATTTATTCTAAAAAACACTGAATTTTTTGCAGAAAATAGCAGTGAATAACCTAAATGATGAGTTAAAACAAGAATGTCACAAAACAATCATCAACAAGAAGACATACCTTGTGAATGTTGATTGTGCTCAACAAATCAATGGGTAATTATACAAGTAGATAATAATGTATTATACAATTCCATGGTACACATTAAGATATAGAAGAAACATATTACAATTCATTATTATAACAAAAAAAGATAATAAGCTTTGCCTTTATATGCAAAGTACTAAATTTCTTAATTTTAGGTACGATTGCGGAATTTATGTGATGATGTTCATGGAAAAAATTGCACATGGAATGGAGAGTACATCAAATATTAATGTTGAAGAAGCTATGGCATACAGAGCAAAGATTGCTGCAAATATTCTCAGTGATGAACCATACTGTTGGACAATTGAAAATTTCTGCAGCTCTGGTCCAGCTCTTAAAAATGTTTGAAATAACACAAAATTTCAGAATTTGTAAATATTGATCCAAACAATTAGATATTACAATTATTTCTATTGCTTAACTTTTTAGACAGTAAATTTGACAATACTTATGAACATGATGATTTCTACTTCTACTAAAATTGTCAATTAATATATTTTTCTACTGCTATGTTTAAAAAGATAAATACTTTTATCATTTGTTTTTCATTTATACGTAATATGTTATCTAATTCCATTTTTTTTACACAGTAAACAAATGCAATATGGTCAACTTTTGCTAGACAAGAAGAAGCTTTAATATTTGTCCAAACATATGCAAACGCTAACATTTTTTGCTACCAAGATCATTTGACTGGACAAAGAAGGTTCCTAGTTTCTACATATGAGGAGTTTTGTAGAAGGTACAAGAGCATGAATCCTAAGCTATGCCACCATTCAGGATTATTCAAGTTGGACTACCTTTCCACTTGTACTATGATCTGGAGTTCAACAAAAATATTAACAATATACAGAATGGAGATGAAATGGTAAATATTTTGATTTCCATCACATTCAAAACTCTGAATGACATATACAAAATAAAGGAAAATGAAGATTGGGTTATAGAACTTGATTCGTCTAATGAAGACAAGTTCTCTCGACATTTGATAATTTGTATCTCAAATATTGCATTCAAAGACAACTTGCATGTTGGAGGATTCATCTCTAAGGTATGCTCGTGTATAAAAAAATTCAAGATTTACTAATTCACAGTTTGAAAAATTTTACATCAAGAAAGATTTAAGCTCATCAGAAAATACAGAGAGTATATTCATTGATACTGGAGTCTATACCCGTAATTGTTATTTTCGTCTCCCATTCTCAGCAAAAGCAGGGAAAAATTCCATACTACTGCTAAGTAGACGCTTTAGATGTAACAACCTTAATGACGAACAAGTGTTTACAAAATCACTTATTTGCAAAGTATAAGCTAATTTAGATAAGCTATTAGAGTGTGAAATGGATTTGAAATCTTACAAAAAAATTCATTTTAAAACTGAGGAGAATGATAACAACAAGTACATCCAAAGTGAAATGTCAATAAATGTTTACTCTTGTAATGTACCTAAGTCCTATAATTCAGGAAAATCTCCCTTCCCATCATTGGATGAAAAAAAATTCATCATTAGCATCTCATGGAATTTTTTTGGGTAAAATCAAAAAGTGGTATTGGTTTTCTACACGTGGCTATATAATTTATAGCAACCCCAAAAGTCAATATTGTAAACGAACTAGAAGAGAACATAAAAGTAATCATGTTATGTACATTGTTGATTTCCAAAGAGGTGGCTACTATCAGAAATGCTACGGCCTGATTGTAGAGGCTATCGATCTACTGTGCGACCAGTACCATGGGATGTATTGTCCAACTGTTATCATATAGTGAAGCAAGAAGGAAAAACTGTGTAGAAGCAATACTTCTATCAAACATAATATCAACTACATATTTACAGTAATGAATGTGGTAATTTAGTTTGTATTCTTGATAGTAAGAACATGTACAGAGTCAACATCATGTATATAATTTTTTTTCTCTTACATACTTTGTTCTCACTAAAATGACAAAAAAGTAGTATGTAACAGCAAAACTAAAGATTAGACCGCGTTTTGCTAAAAATGTAAAACCATATATCGTTTTCAAATATGTCATATACTATTTGTATATATGTTATGATTATGTTGTTGTATATGATTAATTGCTGGATTTTGTTAGTGTGTATGATTATTTCATACCAGAATTGTAATCATATCAATAATTATTTCACTATTGTTATTAGCAATATATAAATTAAAAAGATAAAAATATTTATCTTTTTCATCATAAAACCAAATAAAATAATAAGTTAATAGTGAAATAATTGTGCAATTAATTTCTAATGTAATGAAATAAAATTACCTTATAGAACATACATACTCAGACAACATCAACCTATTAAATTTAATACATACAACAAACTTAAAATAGTGCCTTTAAATGAAAATATAAATACAATCATCTTTTCATACCTTTGCTGTCGAAAAAACAAAATAATCAAATAATCATCTAACATAACACAAAATAAATGATTATTTAGCTTCAATTTAAACCATACAACCATCACAGATATATCATACCTGCAATTCAAAACATAAATACTTTAATAACTATGCAATGTTAACCATTTTATAAGAAATTTTAAATAAATATATAACCAATTATCTTTTTCGCTCCTGTTGTGATGTTGAATGAAAAATATAATTATACAACAATTTTTTGACTACTAACCAGTTATCTTTTTCACTCCTGTTATTTGTCATTGAAGCCCACATAACCATTTATCTTTTTTTAATACATTTTTTAAAAAGATAAAACCAGTTATAACAAGACAATCATCACATAATTTCATAGTCAATTTTAAATATTTCTGATAAGATCTTGTGGTTAAGTATATTGAGTCGTAGTGTTTCCAATTACACTCTACGACATCTAGTTCAAGGAGACTCCAATGTTAATTTCCATGTACTGGGAATAAAATGTTGTTACAACATAGATCTAAAAGTAATTTCGTGATAAAATGGTTGACCTGTTTTGTCAATATAATTACCTTTTCCATCTACTGCATTTGTCTTTTTTTAAAATGATTTAGAAAACGTATTTTGTAATAAAATAAGTTAATTAACATCAGTTATACAAATCCAACAGAAAAAATCGATTAGCCTATCCAAATGAACAAAATCGCCTCATGATTTCCACAATTAAAGTCGAATTCGTTTTCACAAATAAATAACGCCTAATTTTTTCCCAAAAATTGTAAAATCACTTTCATTGCAGAAGAAACTACGGCCTAATTTTGACATAATTTATGGAAGAATCTGATTTAAGAAATTGATTTTTAAGAAGATGAAGACATGCGCTTGATTTTTGTCCTAGAAAATAATTATTTCAGTTCCGTGTCCTACAAAATAATAAGGCTCAACAGGTAAGCCCTTAACACAAATTTCCTTATAAATAAAAGGTTGCAATTGTTTGTAAAAAGGTTTGATCAAAAGATATAGGCATAACTCTTGGACTAAAAAGTTATGACTCTTTAAAAATTCACATCCTTTCTGATCAGTCTTCTGAATTTATAATTCAGAAGTCTGAAAAATGACTATAATTTAATTGGTTGGACATGTGCACAAATCTGCCTATTCAGACGTCTGAATTGGAATTTCAGGCGCCAAAATATTCAAACTCGAAATATTGAATATTCAGCATTCAGACGTCTGGTGCACACAACCTGCACATTCCTTTTTAGCCTTATTGAAAATAGAGTTTATAACATATATATTTATTTATACATACTTATCGAAGAGATTTTAATAGTTATTATTATCTAAACACTAACTCGGTCTCATACTGAATATATCAACACATCGTTTTGCCAAATCTTCGTGTATTTAGGTTATATTCTTCATCTTTTTCTTGTATAAGACGTTAGTGAATAATACCAATGATATATAGTTGTCGTAATCAAAATCAAGTCCAAAAGTGGAGGTTCTAACAGACGATTGCATAGTTATCCCAGCGAAACCATAAGAAACTATAGGTGTAACTGCCCAGATTTACGGTATTGGGTTCCCAAAGGTCTATAATGTTTAAAGGAAATAAAATAATTTAACATCAAAGAATTGTTTAAATAAGGCTCAGCAATCCCAACAGTACTTAAATAAGCTACCATTTATTCAATAAACTTTCCAATCATAACACTGGCATTTACATTACAAGAATATATGCAACGACCTGGAATTTTAGCGATTGAATAATTAGTTTATTTTAATTATTTAAAGTTGATTTGAAAATTTAAATGACTGGAATTCACTATTTTTGAATATATAATTAATATAAATGGTGGAATAGTAAATTTAATTCCAAAATAGCTGGAAATAAGTTATATTTACAATATTATGTGAAATGGATAATTCAAGATATTTAATTGAGTTTAGATATGAGTTATAATAACGAATTTGTTTATAAGCAAAGTTTAAATGTATAATTTATAATCAAATTTAAAACGAGCTCATAATGTCGCGGTATTTCGTAGTTTTACATTTTGAACTTTAATTGAATATACAGGATTCAGTATAAGTTGGATTTCTTTGAAACAAGAAATGTTTGAATCTATATTGAACTGTATTTTTCTAATGAAAGTAAAAAAATCAGAATTTCATGTTATAGATTATGAGTTATGTCCAAATCAAATTTTTAGAAAGTCGCTATGGAATCATTTATGAACTATAATGATTTATTTAATAAAATAAATGAAGTTTTATTAAATTGAATATTAGTTTAACTTGGAAATGGAAATATCGAGTTAAAATTCAAGTTAGATTATTTGGAAGTTATATAACATTATGTTTGAATATATATGATAATAATAATTTATTATCAGTGGATTTGTTTATTCTGGAATCGATTATATTATGTAAATTTAATATGAAACTTAAGAATAGTCAATTTTCAAACAACCTTCGATTTCAACGAAATTAATTTTATAAAATCCATAATGGCTAATTATTGTAAAATTTCCGGCTTGGGGTCAATTGGAGCTATTTTGATGATAATGCATGATATTAACACGTACGGATTTATGTTGTGAATTAAAAAGGGAGACTTGTCAAACGATCTTGGAATTTAATGAAACCAATTCCATCGTGACCAGAATATTTAGTTATTGTAAGATCTCAAGTTTCGAGCCAATCGGAGTTGTTACGAGAGAATGAGAAAAGTAAACGTGAATTAATTAACGATTTTAATATTCAAAATTCCGCTATTTTTCCAAACGGACTCGGATTTTGATGGAACAAGTTTCTTTGGGTTCATAATGTCAAACTATAGGTGTCTGTCCATTTTCATTTCAATTGGATTTTTTATGTGATCATACGAATTTTTAAATGATGATCGTAAATAGGGATAGCGTTAAATTTAATATAATAATCAAATATTATATTATTTTCCTATCCTATAAATACACAATATCATTAACCCTACCCATTCTCAATTTTGTGTTTAATACCAGTCACTCCGCCACCTTCTCAAAAAAAGACCGAAGTTTAAAATAAAAATAAAATCATATTAAATCGAATTCTCAATGGAATTAGGTAATTTTGGATTTTTTGGAATTGTATGAGGATAGGCAACTCAGTGGTACCCTTAATTTTCTATTCGAGCATATTGTTGCTATTCGAAATTCCTATAATCATTACCTAGGGTTGCTAAATCCTTGGTTATAGAGCTTCAAACCAAGTACTTAGTATTTTTATTTGGATTTTTGCGGAGTTTTGAGGATTATACACAAAATTTGGGGATGTCTGGTTGAAAATGGGTTTGGTGACTTCTTATTGTAACGACCTAGACTTTTAACCATTAAGTTCAACATTTAATTTGGTTAAATGTAAATTTGGGAATATATATGAATTTATATTTATTAATATAACAAAGTTTGAACGTATAATTTATAATTAATTTAAAACGAGCTTGTAACGTTGCGGTAGTTTGTAATATTACGTTTTGAACTCCAATTGAATATACGTAATCCATTTTAAGTTGGAATTCTTTGAAACAATAATCGTTCAAATCTATTTGATAATATTTTTCTAATGAAAGAGAAAATTCTGGATTTAATGTCACAGATTGATAGTTATGTCCAAATTAAATTTTCAAATAGTCAATATGGAATCATTTATAAATTATAACGTTTTATTTTAATAAACTAAATATTTCCTTAACCTATAATTTAATTAAAATGATTTCTGAATAGTAGCTGGCAACGCTGCGAACTTTAAATGGAAACTATCCTTCTGCAGAATAGTGGCTGGCAACGCTCTTCTATAATTATGTCACTTGTTTAGTTTGCTAGAGAGTGTTAATCTAAACAACGAAGAAAATAAATTCATTTGGATGCTGGGTGGTGAGAAAAAGTTGTTTAGCATGAAAAGTATATACAAACTGATGAATTTCTCTGAAAGAAAGTGGTTGGGGCTTGAATATATGTGGCAGTTCAAGGTCCCTCCGAAGGTCAAGCTTCATATGTGGATAGTGGATAATCAATCATGACAGGCTGAACACATCAAGCAATTTACGGCATAAAGGGGTGAATACAGTGGGCGGTTGTGCTTTTTGCGATGAAGATGAAGAATACTATCTGCACCTTTTTTGCACATGTGACTACGCTTACTACGTTTGGACTAAATGCTTAGTTTACCTTGACATTGACCTAAACTGGCGTGATTACATTAGAGACCAGTTTGCATTCTGGCATTACACATTCCTTACTTTATATGGTTCCCCTAAATGTCACTTGTTAATTCTTCTTAACTCTACATATATATGTTGACTCTATGGCAAGAGAGAAATTACAGAAAATTTAAACTCAAGTCTAGAAGGCCTAACAAAGTTAATTACACCATTCTTCATTTTGTTTTCGAATGGACAGGCACCAACAGCAGATGGAAATATGTGGACATTATCGCCGCAAGGGTGCATGATAGAGCTAGGGGAAGAAATGGTCCACATGCATGATGCACTAAAGCTTAATGGATGTTGTTGTCTTATCATTTTGGGGCTGAAATGTGTATAATGTTGTATTAGTTATGTTATGCTTCTATTTTGGCAGGCTATGTTATATGTTTGATGTTATATGCCTGCGTTTTGGGGTTACTTATGTTATGTAAATATATGATGCTACGTATATGCATGAACACTATATGGCTCCACATATGTTAATATATCAAGGCGTGAATCAGTATGATTCACCACCATTCTGCTTAAAAAAAAGGGTTTCTGAATAGCTATATGTGCTATTGCAATATATTAGAAGTTAATAGAGTTCTAAAATAATCAGTTTAATGCTGATTTTGCAGAAACGTGAATTTTATATTAATTTAATCAAGTTAAAAATAGCCATTTTGCAAACAATCATGGATTTCAATGAAATTAGTTTCATTAGATCCATAATATTAAATTATTGCATGAAATTAATTTTCGGGGCAATCTGATGTCGTATGTTGTAATGGCCTGCATATACGTACTATTTGAGTTGGCTAAATACACTACACTTCTAACCCAAAATACACAAAAATACGAATCATTATGGGTTAAAGAAGAGAAAGATATAAGAAGAACAGAAATAATAACACAAAATCTCACATCGCATCGGAATAAAATATAATTTATATATAACAGCTTTTGGAATATAAAATTTCAACTGTATAAACATAACATTATCAGAATATAACACTTACAACACAGTGGAAAATATACAGTAAATATCTAACACTTAAGCCTCTTACTCCAAGCTTCTCCAAGGATATCTGTAAATACCTGAATTATTTGACTGCCCGTACAAATTTGGGCACCCAGGAGTTTAGGGTAAAACAAAATAAACTCGGGGTCGGTCATGGGACAGGTGTAAGTAAACTCCAACCATTGGTTTAATTTTTCAAAAATCCTTTTCAAAAGAAAAGATAATCATAAGACCGGTCTACACATAAAAATGGATGGTTTTTGTCTTACGATAACCCAAAACATTTTGTTAAACTAATAATATTCTGATATTATAAATGTGTCTAAATCAAATAAATAGCAAGCTAGTAGAACGCTTGCGTCTCATGCTCCACATACATAGAATACAAAAAAAACGCAGGCTCTTATTGGAGAACTGTGATGACCCCAAACCCCGTACTGACGGTGACAAGGGTAATCTTTGGAATATAACACATAAACAGATAATAGCAGAACAGAAATAAATAAATACACCAGATAATGTACAAATAATACACTGGATAATGTACAAATAATACACTGGATAAACATAATCATCAGAGTTATGCAGTATACATGATCATACTTAGTACAAATGCAGTTCAGCTATACATAAATGTCTACAGCGGAAAATAAACATAATATGTACAATAGGAGCTGAACAGCATAAAAAAAGATAAATGATAGAATCCATCTTCAGCTCCAGCTATCCAGAAAGATCCTGCTAAAACCTGAAAACAAGGGTGCCCGTGTAGAAAAAGGGGCACCCAAGTTTGCAAGTGAAACAAACTAGGAGTCAGTCATGGGACTGGTATGAAAAATCTACTTAACACATTTTAAAATATGGCTAATCACAGGACCACGCCACTTTCGCGGAACGGGTTCACTCCATTGGACTGCCAGTGCTTTAAAACAAGTAAATCTTTTAAACATCGCAATGCATTTTATAAAAATGAAGCCATTATAAGACTCAGTTCCCATCACACAATGCAACGCAAACCGGAGGATAGAGTTTTTACATTATAATGGCCAAAATATGCTGGATACAAATAAAACAAAAGAATTCTTAATCAGACTCCAAATGTAAAATAGTAAGAGAACAATTCCCTAGGTATTAACCCCGAAGGCCGAAACCAACATCAGACCAATACCCAGGAAACCATCCGTCTTAGCTCGTTTCCAGTTAGTTTCTAATTTTATAAAATAATCATATATATCAATCATAGACGGCATGGGTACCATATATCATGTCGCCATATATAGGTACACAATCAAAACCGCACATGTTGTATTTGGAAATTGTATTTCCGTCATGAACCAAGGCAAAAGATAGTCCTTACCGCTTCGAGACGCTCTAGCCCATGTCTCAGGACCCAGACTCAGGTGGGCCCTTGGATCGTCAGGGTCGGTCCACCGATGAGGATTAATATGCCTGAACACTGCGTTTCCCCGCCCTTTGGGGCGTCAATGAGCCAACGAATGAATCCATCGGCTTCTGATAGTCACCGATATATCTAAGGCGCCTCGCAATAGCAATAACAACACAGGTGAAAATAATATATATGTCAGCCAGTTTATGCACCGACACCACCTCTAGCTAGAAGGAAACGCATGCCCTCCCTGATGTCCTCTCTCGTTTCTGGTTCATACCGGGTTGTGAGGCTCGCGAATTCACGTTATACACAAAGCTACGCCACACAGGCCGTGCTTTGATCATCGACCACAAGACTCTGCTTTTCAACAAAAGCCTCAATCGCTGCATCTTAGCATGCCACACAGGCAATTCACACCATGGAACTGATGGCTATCAATCACACCGAATGAATTCCAATGTCTGACACACAGTCCATTTACAAGTCCGTTCTAGGTCTGAACGAAACCGGAGGCACTATATACCTCGCATACCCATCGATCTCCACGTACGTCTGGACGATCACCACTCATTATCCATATTTCGGGATGCCTCCCAATCAGGACATCAGTTATCATCCAACCGAGGTGAAGACCTCCGGTCTTCAACCACCGTCTTCATCGTCGACTTCTTATCGTCGATTCAGTTATCCAGAATGGGATAAACCCGGTCTTTCTGAGCAACTCGTGTATAAAATTAACAAATACTACAAAAGCACAACAAACGCTTCATTCCAATTCATTATTCACTAACCGTAAATCAATAAGAGAATGATTTCCCAAATATTAACCCCGAAGGCCGAAACCAACATCATATCAAAACCCAGGAAACCATTCGACTTTGCTAACCTTCAGTTAGTTTCTAAATTTCACATTCCATATCATTTATAATATTTTATAACGATTTATCGCTATATTTATTCATTTATTTATAGCCAATTCATTCAAACGACGGTTCGGGCCATAACGCGACCGTGGCGCTGTTTTCCTTCAGATTTGATTTACACATATCTGAAAATCTAATCGTTGGATCTTCACAAATTTTATATCATTAGAAAGATCTTTTCAAAACGAATCCAACGGTTTCAGGTTTGCGAAAATCCGACGGCCGAATCTCCCGGTACACTCGTTTGAAGTTTCGATTTCAAAATACGAACTACAGCGTCGTTATTCGATTTAATTTAATTATATTTATATATATATATAATCGATTATGGCGCTGTTTTTCTTCAGATTTGAATTAAATATTCCAGACAATCCAACCGTTGGATCTTCACAAAGTGAGTGTCGTTGGAAAGATACCAAGGCAAAGCCAACGGTTATAGTTTCGGGAAAATCCGATGGTCGGATCTCCCGCACTAATCGTTTAAAATCACGGTTTCAAAACACGAACTGCAGCCTCGTTATTCGATATATTTCAATTATATATATATATATATATATATAATCGATTCTTCAATTTCAAAACTATTTTCTTTTCATACATTTGATAAAAATGATATTTTTATCCAACCGACATTTATTTCGACACTTCACTCTTTTTAACGATTCATGTATATAGTAAAAATGTGATTTTTATTGCAAAACAATTTATTTCAAAACACGACTATTTTATAAAGTGCATATAGATGATAAAAATGTGATTTTTATTATAAAACAATTTATTTCAAAACATGACTATTTTATATAGTTTATATAGATGATAAAAATATGATTTTTATTATAAAACAATTTATTTCAAAACATGGCTATTTTATATAGTTCATATAGATGATAAAAATATGATTTTTATTATAAAACAATTTATTTAAAACGCGAATACCATTCAACACATGAATTTCTATTCAACGAATGAATTTCTATTCAACACATGAAGGTTTTCAATAGTTCGTATGTATAAAATAAAAATGTGATTTTTATTGTTAAAACAATTTATTTAAAACACAAATACCATTCAACACATGAATTTCTATTCAACGAATGAATTTCTATTCAACACATGAATGCGGTTTCAACATACGAAAATAATTTCAACAAATGAAAATAATTCTAACACATGAATATTTCAGAAAATTTCGGCAGCGTAACGACAGGGTAGTTAAAACCGGGGTCGTCTCTAGTACGGCTCCTCGCTCTACCTTAAAGCCTCGCAGCTTTTGACAATGGGGATTTCATGCATCTAATTCGCACGCAGGCGGCATGTATATTTTTTCATTTCCACAAACTAATCCTATGTGGTTTCAACCAAATAATTCTCAACCACAAACGGGTATTTTTCAACCACAATCAATCAAATTCAACCACAAATAATTCCAATCAACCATTCGCTATCAACCAATTTTCACACCAATCACATCCAATAAATATCGTCCATGGTTTGTAGACGAGGGGCGTATATATATATAAGCATTTCACTTCTATTCAACACATATATAATTTTTACAATGCATATATAACTTATACATCGAACGTACAACTTATACAACGCTTATACATGAGGTGTACAACGCTTATATAACTCATACATCGAATATATAATTTATACATCATCGTTTTCTATATCGTTTATAATTTAGAAATCTCACTTTGGGTTCCACTCCACCAAAAATAGCAGAAGGCTCAGAAAAATATGCGGTCTCTTCTAGAATGTAGAAGACGTCCACACGAGTCCATTGTCTCTTGTTTCACTGAATTTCGTCAAAAAACGAGAAAGATATGATTTTTACAGTGAAATCAAAAACTGTAGTGCTTTTAACTGCTATAATATATGTAAATTAAAAACAGCCGTACCTTCTCTGAAATTGTTCAAAACTAGGTTTAGAATTTACGACCAAACCGTGCAACGATTCGTCGATCGGTCACTGCCACATGGAAGAGCTTGGAGAGGCACCTCCAGGGGGGCCACCGCTCTGAACTCGAACTGGCGGAGGAGGCGAATCGGCGGCTGGAACGGCGTGACTTCGTGGCGGCAGATCCCGATACACGCGCAACGATACGGGGTGCTCCAGGTATGGATTCGAAGCTCTCGCCGAGCTCTTCAAAATCCTCAACTGGGTCGAGGTCTGAAACGAAGTGGTTTGGCCAGAAAATGGATGAAAAGGATTGAACTTCTTATCGTCATCGATCTGGAGGGTTTACGGGGAGAGATAAAAGTGAATGGCCAATAGGATTTTTTTATAATTTATAAATTTTAAAAATCCAAAAATACCCCTTATCTCATACGAACTCCAATCCAAACCAAACGATTGTCGTCCCTAGCTAAATACCCTCATTCCGAGCACAATGGGATATGGCCCATTCGACTGTTTCAGTCAGTTTTCCTTCAAATTAAAATATAAAACATTCAATATTTAATTTGAACGTACATTTCAATTTGTCGGGGCCACATATTGATTCTAAAAATTCCCGAAAAATAAATCTAGCTATGTTTTGACGATACGGTCCCAACATAACTAGTTTCGTCGAATTCTGAGACCGTTTGAAAAATGGCCCTTTTCTAGTTGATCCAATTTAATAGAATCGACCAAACACATTTTCCTTTGCCACGCTCACATACAAGCCTCAAAAATTACGAAATTTGAAACCTATCAATAATTTGACATCATGGATCCAACAAAAGTGGTTTGTCGAATTCTGAGGTCGTTTGCAAAATGGCCAATTTCACGGGCTATATAAACTCTATAACGACCTTTCTGAAAATTCATTTAGCCATAACTTTTGCTTCCCGCTATGAAACTTCGATTTTTCAGATTCGTTAGAAAGATATTCACTAACAGGTTTAAATATTTTTGGTTTCACTAAAATCCATTTTGTTTTGCACCCGGTACAGTCAGTCAAAGTTTGAACTCAAATTTTGAAACTACCGCGCCATTTCCGGCATTGTTTTTAATTAGAATTAATTATATTTATTTTCAAACGTCGATTCAAACACACTTTTCGTCATTATTATTTAAAATATTTACTTTAAATATTTTAAATCCACTAAAATAGCCAATTTAAAATTTTCAAACTAGTTCAGATTTTCCGGGTCGTTACAATCTCCCCCACTTAAAACTTTTCGCCCCCAAAAAGGAACAAAGTCGAAATTGGTTTGATTAATCAACTCTACGTTCAATCTGGCTTCCATTCTCCAACTTTTCAGTTTCTGAGAATTTCCAAATTCTTCAAAAATTTGGCTAACACCCTAAATTTTTGAATTTTTTTGCCATAACCTCCTTTGTACGGGGAGGGGTTTGGAAATTTATTGGGCCGTATTAGGTACCCAATAAACCTAATAAGCATGCACATATTTATAGTGATATATTCCGGTGTCCATAGGGGAGTGTGTATAGATCATAACTCCAGAGAATAAATTCTCGTCACCCTATAAATGGTTTTTCTGCCTTAATGACTAGAGAGACGTGTTTATTGTCATCTCCAGACCCGTATGTGGTTTTTATTAATCTTGCAATTTATCGTTACATTTTATATGGTCCACATCAGTCATCAGTTCAACCTGTAATATATAGTTATCGCCATACAAGCCTCTCGCTCGTATGATAAATCTTCAACCTCGTTACACAAGCTCCAAATGCTTATGTGGTATATGATGAAGTATGCCTATCTTCAAGAAGTATGCCGTGTAGCGTAGTTCAAAATTCATTGTTACTATCCTATGGCAGCATTTATTATTACACACAGAACAACCAGCACTCCGCGTCCAATGGCATTCACAAGAGTCACATCCAACTCATTAAGGTTTACCTATCTGCCGGGCACGCAAATAATTTCTTTACTCAACAGCTAATCCATTTACCTGTTTAAACATATATAATGCACATGTACATACTTCTATCTATTTTTAACTCAGTCCAATGTGTGATTTAATCGAATAAATTCTACCATTCATTCTCTTATTGATTAAATTAACTATCGTTCTAATAATTTAATTAATCAAATCCATTATCACACAACACAAACAACAATTAATTTTATTTTTAACTTTTCAAAAATGTACTTATCAATTCCTATACTCTTTTAAAATCATTCAGACTATAGAATTAAAAGTTTACGTCCATGAAAAGAAAATAACAACAAAGTAGAGAACATAATGGAAATTTCAAAATATGGTAAATGTACCTTGCACCAGAGTCAATCAGAGATATCCACCCTGCACTTAGGATAGGCTTTCTTAATTCTTTCCTCTGTTTCCCAAGTACAATCTCGCGGATCTCCACTCTTTTGCACTTTGACTAAGTGAACCTTCTTGTTCTTCAGTTCTTTAGTTTCTTTGCCTATAATTTTTAGCAGCTCTCTTCTCACAGCCAATTCTGGAGTAATTTCAATATCTTGTTGTGGGCTTCTTCCACGATCAAGTCCGGATCATGAACGTGCTTTCGAAGTTGAGATACGTGAAATACATCATGCACTCCAGGCAACCAATCAGGCAATTGAATTCTATAAGCGAGAGTTCCAATCGTTCAAAAATAGGGAATGGACCAATAAATCTGGGCGCCAACTTCTCAGTTTTGCCAAACCGAATCACTCCTCTCATCGGAGAAACTCTTAGATACACACACCAACAGAAAAAGCCAAATCTCTTCTTGAATCAGCATAGCTCTTCTGTCGGCTTTGAGCGGCGAGTAATCGTTTCTTAACGAAATCGACTTTGTCTGCAACTTCAAGGATCATATCAGGTCCCAATACAAGCCTATTTTCAGGTTCGATCCAACAAGCAGGAGATCGGCACGTCTACCATACAATGCTTCGAATGGTGTCAATGTCAGGCTCTCTTGGTAGCTATTGTTGTATGAGAACTCAGCCAAATGCAAATGGTCTTCCCATGAACCATTAAAGTCCAGAACGCAATCTCGGAATAAATCTTCTAGTATACAATTCACCCTCTCAGTCTGACCATCTGTTTGAGGATGATAGGCGGTGCTTAGATCCAGCTTCATTCCCAGTTCTACTTGAAATGCCTCCCAGAATTTGCTAGTAAATATTGGATCTCTATCACTGACTATACTGAGCGGCACTCCATGTAGCCTAACAATTTCCTTGAAATATATATGCGCTAGACTCTGAGCAGTTTGGTTCGATCTGACAGGTATGAAATGGGCGATCTTCGTGAAGCGATCTACGATCACCTAAATACTGTCATTTCCTTTTCTGGTTCTGGGCAAACCATCTATGAAGTCCATGGAAATATGTTCCCACTTCCAACCTGGAATGTCCGGCGGTTGTAACAATCCAGCCAGTTTCTGTTGGTCGCTGTTGACTAGCTGGCAAGTAGGGCACCTTCTAACATATATAGAGATGTCTCTTTTCAACGATTTCCATCAGAATGTTCGCTTGATATCGTTATACATTTTACTCACACTCGGATGGATATTGAGCTTAGATTTGTGGCATTCATCATGCACATCTCTTCTGAGTTCAGGAATTTTTGGAACACAAATTCGCCCTTGCAACCTCAGAATCCCTTCGCTATCGAGCTGGAAATCTGAAACATTGCCTTCATGAATCCGTTGGCTCATTCCTTTAATAAATTTATCATCTTTTTGGAGAGAAGATATCTTGTCAATCGAAGAAGTTGCAATAATAAAACTGGCAATCATTTCATTCTTTCTACTTAACGCATCGGCCACGACATTGGCTTTTCCTGGAGTGTATAGAATCTCAAAATCGTATGCTGCAAGAAATTCTAGCCAATGTTGCTACCTCAGATTCAAGTCTTTTTGGGTGAACAGATACTTTAGCGACTGATGATCTGTATATAGTTCGAATTTCTCACCCAGAAGATAGTGTCTCCAGATTTTCAAAGCGAATACAATAGCCAGCAACTCAAGATCATGAGTAATGTAGTTCTTTTCATGTGGCTTCAGCTAATGGCTAGCATAAGCAACAACTTGACCTCTTTGCATTAATACTGCACCAAGGCCTTCTCTAGAGGCATCTATCCAGACTTTCAAGTCCTGATTGCCATCGATTATCATTAACATTGGAGCCGTTATTAATCTTAACTTTTTCTCCTCAAAAGCCTCCTCACATTTTGGAGTCCACTTGAATTTTGAGTGCTTCTTTGTAAGCTTCGTTAAGTGACTAGATAACTTCGAAAAGTCTTTAACGAACTTCCAGTAATAACTAGCCAATCCAAGAAAACTTTGGACTTCTATGGGAGTACTAGGCCGTTTCCAATTTTGAATAGCGGTGATTTTACTTGGATCCACAGCAATTCCCTCTTTTGTTACGACGTGGCCAAGAAACTTTACTTCATCTTGCCAGAATATACATTTGGACAGTTTGGCTTTCAACACATCTGCATAATTCTTGACGACAGGAATATCTTTTATGAGGTCCTGTATATTCTCTGTGACTACAGGGATATTTTCTATCTGAGCAGGAGAAACATCAAGAGCTGACCAAAAGTCTTTTCTATTTGAATTCGGGCCTTCGCAGGGTATGGTTATATAATTCCCTGATTTAATCTTTGCTTTAACAACTCTGTCGGTGCATCTAACCTCTGCTTCATATTTGGTTAACCAATCCAATCCCAAAATAAGATCGAATTCTGTAAAATTCATGATGATAGAGATGGTAGGGAACTTATAATAGGAAAATGAGACAGGCACTGCACGAATCCAGCTAAGATCGAGAGAACCCCCAACCGGATTATGGACAGTCATTGGTTCTTTGAGCTTCTTCAAATTCAAATCCATTTTCTTAACCGCGTTCTTTGCAATAAAGCTTCGTGACGCGCCTGTATCAAACAGTACTTTAACTAGAATATTTTTGACATTAAGCGTGCCTTCCAAAACATCAGTCCTTCCCTGACTAGCTGAGGGCTCAGAAGTTTCTGCCACTTCATTTATATGTACTGCTTCAGATTTCTTTGAGAGTTGGCAATTTTTCGCAATATGACCAGCCTGATGGCACTCATGGCATCCTCTGCCCTCATGAACCTTCTTACCAGGCTTAAACCCACTCTTGATTCGTTTCTTTAAGGATCCACAATTTATTGACAAATGCCCTTTCTGATGGCAGTTATTGCATATGGCAGTTGTTACTGGTTCCTTCTCAGCTCTGGCCCTTTTCCGATTGACTCTGGGCTTCTTACTGACCTCAGACATCGTACTGGCCTCGGGATTATTAGTTTCAGACTCACCTTTATTACTAGAACTGACTTCCTCTTCGTAACGCAACATACCTTTCTTGTCGAGATCCTCATACTAATAAGCCATGTATATCATTTCTGAAAAAGGAAGCTTTACATGCTCCATAACTTTACTCTGGTACTTTCTTTGAAGCATGTTGATAAATCTCAGATTCTTCCTCTTCGGATTTTGAATTAGATGAGGAGCAAAGTAAGAAATTTCATTGAATTTCTTATGATATTCTGTGATATTCATATCTCCTTACATCAGGTAACTAAATTCATCACATAGCCGCTCAGTTGCTTCGGGAGGAATAAATCTTTCATTGAAAACCTCTTTGAATATATCCCAGGTGATATCACCTTCTGGATTATCCTTAGTGATCGAATCCCACTAGAACAAGGCTTCGTCTTTGAGTGCCCAGGATGCCAGTAATCTTTTCTGGTCATCTCTCAGCTTTAAACTGTCAAAGATTTTCTCAGCAGAACGAATCCAAGCTTGTGTTTTCATAATAGATTCTTCGACCGAGAACGGTTTTCCACCCAGATTTCTATATTTCATAAATAGAGCTTCTATATCGGGTCAGTATTACTTCTTCTGTTTCTGGCACTCATTTTCTAGTACTTCTGCAAATAGCAGACCAAGTGTCAGGTCAACAGAAAAGATTTTTTAAAACATTGAAACATATACTTGAATGTAAATGTGTCTATCGGGGTGTATTTCATTCTGCTATACTCATACTAGGATATTACAGATCCTATCTGTAATGAGTTATTCGTCCTAGAACACTACTGGTTCTATTACTGATGAGTTCGTTAATATGTTATATTCCAACACTAAGCTTAACCAAAGCTCTGATACCACGTTCTGACGACCCCAAACCCCGTACTGATGGTGGAAAGGGTAATCTTTGGAATATAACACATAAACAGATAATAGCAGAACAGAAATAAATAAATACACCAGATAATGTACAAATAATACACTGGATAATGTACAAATAATACACTGGATAAACATAATCATCAGATTTACGCAGTATACAGGATCATACTAAGTACAAATACAGTTCAGCTATACATAAATGTCTACAGCGGAAAACAAACATAATATTACAATAGGAGCTGAACAGCATAAAAAGAGATAAATGATAGAATCCATCTTCAGCTCCAGCTATCCAGAAAAGAGCCTGCTAAAACCTAAATACAAGGCTGCCCGTGTAGAAAAAGGGGCACCCAAGTTTGCAAGTGAAACAAACAACAAGTCAGTTATGGGACTGGTATGAGAAATCTACTTAACACATTTTAAAATATGGCTAATCGCAGGACCACGCCACTTTCGCGGAACGGGTTTACTCCATTGGATTGCCAGTGCTTTAAAACAAGTAAATCTTTTAAACATCGCAATGCTTTTTATAAAAATGAAGCCATTATAAGACTCAGTTCCCATCACACAATGCAACGCAAACCGGAGGATAGAGTTTTTACCTTATAATGGCCAAAATATGCTGGATACGAATAAGACAAAAGAATTTTTAATCAAACTCCAACCGTAAAATAGTAAGAGAACGATTCCCTAGGTATTAACCCCGAAGGCCGAAACCAACATCATACCAATACCCAGGAAACCATCTATCTTAGCTCGTTTCCAATTAGTTTCTAATTTTATAAAACAATCATAAATATCAATCATAGAAGGCATGGGTATCATATATCATGTCGCCATATATAGGTATACAATCAAAACCGCACATGTCGTATTTGGAAATTGGATTTCCGCCATGAACCAAGGCAAAAGATAGTCCTTACCGCTTCGAGATGCTCTAGCCCGTGTCTCAGGACCCAGACTCAGGTGGGCCCTTGGATCGTCAGGGCCGGTCCACCGATGTGGATTAAAATGCCTGAACACTGCGTTTCCCCGCCCTTTGGGGCGTCAATGAGCCAACGAATGACTCCATCGGCTTCACGTAGTCACCGATATATCCGAGGTGCCTCGCAACAGCAACAACAACGCAGGTGAAAATAATATATATGTCAGCCAGTTTAAGCACCGACACCACCTCTAGCTAGAAGGAAACGCATGCCCTCCCTAATGTCCTCTTCCGTTTCTGGTACATACCGGGGTGTGAGGCTCGCGAATTCACGTTATACACAAAGATACGCCACACAGGCTGTGCTTTGATCATCGACCACAAGACTCTGCTTTTCAACAAAAGCCTGGATCGCTGCATCTTAGCATGCCATACAGGCAATTCACACCATGCAACTGATGGCTATCAATCACACCGAATGAATTCCAATGACAGACACACAGTCCATTTACAAGTCCGTTCTGGGTCTGAACGAAACCGGAGGCACTATATACCTCGCATACCCATCGATCTTCACGTACATCTGGACGATCACCACTCATTATCCATATCTCGGGATGCCTCCCAATCAGGACATCAGTTATCATCCAACCGAGGTGAAGACCTCCGGTCTTCAACCACCGTCTTCATCGTTGACTTCTTATCGTCGATTCAGTTATTCAGAATGGGATAAACCCGGTCTTTCTGAGCAACTCGTGTATATAATTAACAAGTGCTACACAAACACAACATACGCTTCATTCCAATTCATT
Source organism: Allium sativum (assembly GCA_030737875.1). Lineage (NCBI taxonomy): Eukaryota > Viridiplantae > Streptophyta > Magnoliopsida > Asparagales > Amaryllidaceae > Allium > Allium sativum. The sequence continues at coordinate 3,137,799 of CM060926.1, read as the reverse complement.
ATTCACTGACCGTAAATCAGTAAGAGAACGATTTCCCAAATATTAACCCCAAAGGCCGAATCCAACATCAGATCAAAACCCAGGAAACCATTCGACTTAGCTAACATTCAGTTATTTTCTAAATTTCACATTCTATATAGTTTATAATATTTTATAACAATTTATCGCTATTTTTATTCATTTATTTATAGTCAATTCATTCAAACGACGCTTCGGGCCATAACGCGGTTGTGGCGCTGTTTTTCTTCAGATTTGATTTACACATATCTGAAAATCTAATCGTTGGATCTTCACAAATTTTATATCATTAGAAAGATCTTTTCAAAACGAATCCAACGGTTAAAGTTTTGGGAAAATCCGACGGTCGGATCTCTCGATACACTCGTTTGAAATTTCGATTTCAAAATACGAACTGCAGCATCGTTATTCGATTTAATTTAATTATATTTATATATATAAATATAATCGATTCTGGCGCTGTTTTTCTTCAGATTTGAATTAAACATTCTAGACAATCCAACCGTTGGATCTTCACAGTGGGTGTCGTTGGAAAGATGTCTCCAAGGCGAACCCAACGGTTTCGATTTCGGGAAAATCCGATGGTCGGATCTCCCGCACTAATCGTTTGAAATCACGATTTCAAAACACGAACTTAAGCTTCATTATTCGATATATTTCAATTATATATATATATATATATAATCGATACTTCGGTTTCAAAACTATTTTCTTTTTATACATTTGATAAAAATGATATTTTTATCCAACCGACATTTATTTCGACACTTCACTATTTTTAATGATTCATGTATGTAGTAAAAATGTGATTTTTATTGCAAAACAATTTATTTCAAAACACGACTATTTTATATAGTGCATATAGATGATAAAAATGTGATTTTTATTATAAAACAATTTATTTCAAAACATGACTATTTTATATAGTTTATATAGATGATAAAAATATGATTTTTATTATAAAACTATTTATTTCAAAACATGACTATTTTATATAGTTCATATAGATGATAAAAATATGGTTTTTATTATAAAACAAATTACTTAAAACACGAATACCATTCAATACATGAATTTCTATTCAACGAATGAATTTCTATTCAACACATGAAGGTTTTCTATAGTTCATATATATAAACTAAAAACGTGATTTTTATTGTTAAAACAATTTATTTAAAACACAAATACCATTCAACACATGAATTTCTATTCAACGAATGAATTTCTATTCAACACATGAATGCAGTTTCAACATATGAATTTCAACAAATGGAAATAATTCTAACACATGAATATTTCAGAAAATTTCGGCAGCATAACGGCAGGGTAGTTAAAACCGGGGCCGTCCCTAGTACGGCTCCTCGCTCTACCTTAAAGCCTCGCAGCTTTTGACAATGGGGATTTCATGCATCTAATTCGCACGCAGGCGACGTGTATATTTTTTTCATTTCCACAAACTAATCCTATGTGGTTTCAACCAAATAATTCTCAACCACAAACGGGTATTTTTCAACCACAATCAATCAAATTCAACCATAAATAATTCCGATCAACCATTCGCTATCAACCAATTTTCACACCAATCACAACCAATAAATATCATCAATGGTTTGTGGACGAGGGGCGTATATATATAAGCATTTCACTTCTATTTAACCCATATATAATTTTTACAACGCATATATAACTTATACATCGAACGTACAATTTATACAACGCTAATACATGAGGTGTACAATGCTTATATAACTCATACATCGACTATATAATTTATACATCGTCATTTTCTATATCGTTTATAATTCAGAAATCTCACATTGGGTTCCACTCCACCAAAAATAGCAGAAGGCTCAGAAAAATATGCGGTCTCTTCTAGAATGTAGAACACGTCCACACGAGTCCTGTAATGACCCGAAAATCCGGTAGAATTTGAGCTGACCAAAAACACAAGTCCAACCCCAAATAACACAGAAATTCGAACCATTAATAGAAAGAAGTTAGAGGGTGAGGAAAGATAAGATAGAAAATTAGAATAGAAGAAGAAGAAGAACACAACATCAGAGTTACACGAATCTCACAGCGGAACGAATAAATATATTTCATAACATAACTTTGAAATACAAATTTGTACTTCAATATACATGTCATTATCAAAGTACAGCACTTACAACACAGCAGAAATAACTATAGCTATATGATCCTGAAGCCTCCTGCTCCAAGCTCTTCCAGTATCTGTAAATTCCCGACTACTTGACTGCCCGTACAAATTTAGGCACCCAAGAGTTTAGGGAAAACAACAAAGTAAACTCCGGGTCAGTCATGGGACTGGTATGAGTAAAACAGTTTAAAAACAGTTCGAACAAGTAAATGATATCTCATAAGACCACGCCGCATAACGGAACGGGTTTTTCCCTTATGAGAATCCAAAATATCTTTATATCAAAAACCTTTTGATATTATAATAATGTCTATCAACCACAGTATATATATAATCATCTAGCAGAAACGCTTTCATCTCACGTTCTACATATATAGTATACAATCAAAACCGCAAGCACGTATTGGGTAATGGATATTCCAACTATGACAAGGTATGGGATCACCTTCCGCTGGTATATCTCTAGAGGAGAATACACCGAGTTCAACAAGAACATCTTGCAACTCAGCCACACATGACCGACCACTCATTTTGCTTGAGTGTATCGAATGTATATCACCAACGGTTGGGATCAGCAACCGTTTCCCGAATGGGACAGCATCGACAATAGATTTTTAGAAGTAAATGAAACTCTAGATCAGGTGATTATACATCCTAATAGGTGCGACCTACATAACCATGCTGCTTGCCCGATTTCTGTCATTTACCGGATGTTGAGGCTAGAAGCTACGCTTTATCATCACACCAGATTCACTTCGAATGTCACATCGTCAGATCCATCAAAAATCACTAATTGACGTCGACAACAATACATTACGTGTCAGCTAAAAGAAGTTTCCTTCTCCGCTTCCACTCTTGGTACGGTTGAAGAAATCAATGTACATGACCTTTCTGGAAATACTCTGTCAGACATTCATCCATACAAGTCACCCAGGAACAGGATGAACTGAAGGCACTGTTTCTATTTATAGAAAAAGTCCTTGCACTCTACTCCGTCTTCAATTATCTTTATATAATCTGATTCGCACGCTACTGCCGATATGGAGTGGTTCTTCGGAAAATAATCCAACCGGTCTCTCCATATTGACAACGATGGTCAAAACTTCGATAGTCTGTGATTTAACTATCGAATAAAAACAAGTGTTTCGATAGTCGATGATTTAACTATCGAATAAAACAAGTGTTCATCCAAACATCCAACAATCACTGAACCTTTAATTAATATTCCATTAATTGAATCTCTTCTCTATTTCTTATCAATATTTGTTAACCAAATATTTTCAGTAACCATATTGGCCTTATATGTTCTTTGGAAAACATTTCCATATATCGCCTTCCTTTATTTTATATACTAGGAAATATTCATTTTTTCTATTTCCAAGCTTTGCACATATTTGGGTTAAAACAGATGTTGTGTAAAACATCGTTACGACAACCCAAATACAGTATTTAACTAATTCTTATTCCACATTGATCTTCGAGCCTGAATCTTGCTACTTATCGGTATATCATGAAATCAACCAAGTTGGGGTATAATTACCTCTCAGACCTTGACTGAATAACATTTAACGTCAAAACAGACAAGACTACTTACTCGAATAATCAATACCATACAACTGATTATTCATCTTTAAACACATATACACTTTCTCTTTCTATTCCTACGAGATTTTTTCTTATACTTCCCTTTTTAATTATACTATTCTATTTCTAAGTTCGTTTTCTTATCGACTTCTATATATTTCGATACGTTGATTTCTAACTATCAAATTATCTTAAAAATATTCTATCTCCTTAAATTCCCGGAAAAATTCGCCATAACCTCCTTTGTACCGGGAGCATCGGGAAATTTCAAATAGCTTTCCCGGTCCTTCTCATCTCAAAAAGAAAAAGAAAAAGCCAAGCGGCTTGCCGATACGGCGCATAAAATCTCATATATGAATTAAATACGTACCTTTTTGTCGGGCATTCTATTTATTTCACTTCTATACTTTATTCCAAACCTGTCTCCTGTATCTATACCTGCCCAATCTATTTAACTATACCAAATCGTTTTAACTCAATTTGTTAATTATCTCTATTTAGTCCATTTCTCTTTTAATATTTGAATTCTATATTCAAACTCCAATTCGCTTCTATTATTCAAATTCCATAGTTTAAAGTCCGTTTGAATTTCTATATTCAAATCTAGTTTAAAGTCCATTTGAATTTTTATATTCAAATCTATATTACAATTCCTTATATTCAAAGTCCATTTGAATTCTCGGCATTATTTATAAACAACGTTTATAACTTCAATTCAAATCCCACCTTTCCATTTATAAACAACGTTTATAACTTCAATTCAAATCCCATATTTTTCATTTATAAACCACTTTATAAATTCGATTCAAATTCCATCCTTTCATTTATAAACAACTTTATAAATTCGATTCAAAACCCATATTTTCATTTATAAACAACTTTTATAAATTCGATTACTTGTTTTATATACCTTCAAACAAGTTAATGTTTCTATACTTCATTTAAAATTTAAATTCTATTTATAAAAATAGAATTCACCTTTTAATTTCAAATACCCTTATTCGATATTTTTATGAATCAATATTCAAGCCCCAGGGATATTTTAAACAATCAATCAACCAATTTTCAATCATTTGATTTTTAACACATCATATATGAATATATATATGAAATCAAACAAACAACAGATAATATATAATTTTGAGGAATCCAGTTGGATTCCTCCAACCTGTTTTCCTGCATCCGCAGACGTTAGTCAACATAGTAATACCCATCCTGCTTCGAGGCAGGATATCGCGGTATGAAGGTCATCCACTAATCATAGCGTGGGGCGTATAGGGTAATCATCTGCTATGGTACCGCGGGCATCCGCTAATGAGACTGCGGGAATCCAACCAATCATCAACCCAATATATATATAATAGTCCTAAATAACTAATATATATTTTTAAAACAATCAGACTAAACAACATTCAAACAAGCAACAACAATTATTTTTAACGATGTAAAAATAATTCTAAACAAACAGGTGAGATTTAGTCACCAAATTTTCCTTTGTTGATATTCTGTAATTTCCATATCGTCTCAGTTACGAATCGTCTCGAATTTCTTGAATAAATTATCCACCTACGATTTATTTATTTTTAACTAACGGTTAAATGATTGTTAATTTTAAATAAATAAATTTATCAATACGCCACTATTTAATTTAAATTAACTAGTTAAATTATTCTATGAAATTAAAATTATAAATTACCTTAATACTGCATTTCATTACTGAGTTCGAAACCACGAGTACCACTCGAATGGTCCCTTCCAAAATGCGTTGTTTCCTCCTGCTAATCCTCCATGATGTTGACAACTCCGACAGTCCTTCTAAGAAAACCCACGCTGCACCAAATCCATCACCCGAATTGATACCACCGTTGATTCCCCCATCCTCCCAGATCTCCGTTGAACCATCGAACGCTGATAACCGATCTACCTCCTTGATGCGCGAGCGCCTTAGTCTCGATATCGAGCTAACCCTAAATCGTACTGAGCTTCGAGCGATGAACTGTTAAACCCCCAAACAGAGATCGCGGTACCCAACAAGACATCCACGTGAAGAACAGCTCCACATACGCTACTCGCGATGGTTTAAATCGAGCGTGCATCCGCCCTTGCTTCGATGTCGGTCTTCAGTTGCTACGCGATTTCTGATTCCAAGAATTGGTGGTATCAGGTTTTCGGTTTGAGGAATAAAACAGAAAGGCAGGGTTTTGTTTTTGAAAGGGGCACTCGCGATTGTTAAATGAATTGGGAGGCCACTTTATTTTGCCTGAAGTGATTTTCAGAAGAAGGAAAAATGGAATCGAAGGGAAACAGGGTGGCATCGCGTTTATATAGACGAGGAAGTGGTATCCGTGGTTTGTTTTGAGCAGGAGAAAAAGAGTGGTGAGGAAAGGAAGATGTGGTGTTTTATTCTCCTTAAAATTTCATTCAAAATTTTATTTAATTTTAATTAAAACTGGTATCCTTTAATTAAAAGACCCCATGATGTCGAACTCCTTTCTGAACCCAACAACTACCATTTCTAGGGTAAAACCACTATTCCGAACCCACTGGGATAGGTATCGAAGTCCAGTTCGATCGTCTGTAGAAGATATTAATTTAAATTGATTTAATTTAAATTTCAAACCATTTAAATTCTTCGATAATAATTTAATATTATTATTCTACTTCAAACAGGAGTTTTGAATTAATTATCTGAACTGTTTCAAATTCAGTTTTGACTTTGAATTAAATTATTCGCTAATTCCTTATTTTGATAATTAAATATATTCGATTTTAAATCGAAATTGATTATCAAATCGATAACTCTAATATAAAAATTTCCATTTATATTATCCACCCAATATTTAAATTTGTATTAAATAGTTAAAATTAACCCATCAGAATGCGGGTCATTACAAGTCCACTGTCTCTTGTTTCACTGAATTTCGTCAACAAACGAGAAAGATATGATTTTTACAATGAAATCAAAAACCGTAGCGCTTTAAAGTGCTATAATATAGTTAAATTAAAAACAATAGTACCTTCTCTGAAATTGTTCAAAAATAGGTTTTGAATTTACGACCAAACTGTGCAACGATTCGTCGATCGGTCACTGCCACGCGGAAGAGCTTGGAGAGGCGCCTCCAGGGGGTACGACTGCTCTGAACTCGAACTGGCGGAGGAGGCGAATCGGTGGCTGGAACGGTGTGACTTCGTGGCGGCAGATCTCGATACACGCGCAACGATATGGGGTGCTCCAGGTATGGATTCGAAGCTCTCGCCGAGCTCTTCAAAATCCTCAACTGGGTCGAGGTCTGAAACGAAGTGGTTTGGCCAGAAAATGGATGGGAAGGATTGAACTGCTTATCGTCGTCGATCTGGAGGGTTTACGGGGAGAGATAAAAGTGAATGGCCAATAGGATTTTTTTATTATTTATAAATTTTAAAAATCCAAAAATACCCATTATCTCATACGAACTCCAATCCAAACCCAATGATTGTCATCCCTAGCTAAATACCCCTATTCCGAACACAATGGGATATGTTTCAAAGGCCCATCGACTATTTCAGTCAGTTTTCCTGCAAATTAAAATATAAAACATTCAATATTTAATTTGAACGTATATTTCAATTTGCTGGGACCACATATTGATTCTGAAAATTCCTGAAAAATAAGTCTAGCTATGTTTTGACGATACGGTCCCAACAACACTAGTTTCGTCGAATTCTGAGACCGTTTGAAAAATGGCCCTTTTCTGGTCGATCCAATTTAATAGAAATCGACCAAACACATTTTCCTTTGCCAGCTCACATACTAGCTTCAAAAATTATGAAATTTGAAACCTAGCAATAATTTGACATCCCGGATCCAATAAAAGTGGTTTCGTCGAATTCTGAGGTGGTTTGCAAAATGGCCATTTTCACGGGCTATATAAACTCTATAGCGACCTTTCTGAAAATTCATTTAGCCATAACTTTTGCTTCCCGCTATGAAACTTCGATTTTTAATATTTGTTAGAAAGATATTCACTAACAGATTTAAATATTTTTGGTTTCACTAAAATCCATTTTGTTTTGCACCCGGTACAGTCAGTCAAAGTTTGAATTCAAATTTTGAAACTACCGCGCCATTTCAGGCCTTGTTTATAATTAGAATTAATTATATTTATTTTCAAACATCGATTCAAATACACTTTTCATCATTATTATTTAAAAATATTTTAAATCCACTAAAATAGCCAATTTAAAATTTTCAAACTGGTTCAGAGTTTCCAGGTCGTTACAAGAACGGATTCCAACTGGCAAGGTATGGGACCACCTTCCGACAATATATTTCTAGAGAGGGATACACCGAGCTCAACAAGAACATCTTGCAACCCAGGCTAAGCATGACCGGTCACTCACTTCACTTGAGTGTTTCGTATGTATTGTCACCAACGGTTGGGATCAGCAACTGTTTCTCTAAAAGGACGACATTGAAAGAATAAAGAAATAAATAGAATTTCTCTAGATCAGGTAACAATGCACCCTAATTGGTAGCTACCCACTTAGCCATGCGACCCACTCGATTTTATACCACTTCCCGGTTGTGAGACTTGAGACCACGCTTATCTATTTGACATGCCACAACTTCATTCACTTTAAACGCCACATCGTCATACCGACCAAAATCATCTATTGATTCCCCCAAAAATATCACGAGCATAAAGCTAAGAGAAACGAATTCCTTCGCCGCTAATGTAATATGTTTGGAGAGATCAACACAGATGATTTGTTAGACATACGCTGTCAGACACTCATCCATACAAGTTGTCCTAGGACTGGACAAACCGAACGCACTAGTCCATCAATCCATCTTAGGAAATTTCTATCTAGGTACAATATAACAACCCTTGCACTTGGCTTCGTCTTCAATTATCCTTAGCATATTTGATTTGCAACGCTTATGCCAATACAAAGTGGTTTTCAAATAATAGTTCTAATCCCGATCTCTCTTTATTGACAATGGAAATAGTCCAAAAACTTTGATATTTGGTTATTTAACTATCAAAGGAAAACATCCACACAATCAATGATCCTATTTCCAAATGGAAATTCTACTGATCAAGCATCAAGCAATATCGAGCTCTTTTTAAATTAATTTATTCATTTCCCAAATTTTCTCTTTAATATCTTAAGCTAGATATTTCTTTAAACTCGTTTAGCCTCTCACGATTTTTGGAAAAATATTTCCATCTATCATAACTATTTAATTTCAATATTTAGAAAATATACATTAGAAAACATTTCCACTCCTTATTCACGCATCACTATTCTTCCACATTCATCAGTCCCTAACTGTATCTATGAGAGAATAACTCCCTAAATATAAACCCTGAAGGCCAAACCAACATCAGATCGACACTCAGGAAGCCATTCAACTCGACTAATCTCCATTCAGTTTCTCCTTAACTCCATTTTCTTAACTTCTTATCAACAAAATCATTTCAATCTTAAAATTTTTTGCTTTTAAACCACCATTCATTTTAAATTGTGTATACATTTCTCCTTCCAATCTCCCAAGAATTAATTTTATAAATTCCTTTTTATTTCCTTATAAAATTCCATTATACATCTATTTTCTTATTAAATTTCATATATAATTCATAAGTCGATTTCTAGTTATCAATTTTCCTAAATTTTTCTATCTCCTTAAATTTTCAGAAAATTTCGCGAGCGTCTCCTTTGTATGGGTCACTTGGTACAACTACAAATCGCCTCTTTAGGCCCTTTTGATTCAAAAAGAAAATCAAAAAGCCAAGCGGCTTGCCAAATAGGCTCATAAAATCTCATATTAAATTAAATATTTACCTCTTTTGTCGAGCATTCAATTTATTTCTTCCATTAGCCTAATTCCATACCTGTTTAAACATTTATTCAAACATTCCCAGTTTATTCAAATTCAATCCAATCGTATTTAACTCAATTCGCTAATTTATTTTCTAATTAGCTCATTTGCCTATTTCACTTTTTATTTGAACATATCTTGTTCATATATATTTTTAATTTGCTTATAACCAATTGAATTCCATTTTCAACTCAAGTTTCATATTCGATTTCGAATATGAATTCACAAATCAAATTAACTTATCTAAAGTCAAATTCAATCCAAAATTCACTTAACTAACTATTCTTCAAATTAGTTAATTCTATTCAATAATTAAAATTCTGATTTGTGTTTTAAAAATCAATTCATTACTCCACTTGAGTTCATATTTATTTTATAACTCAAATCTGGATTTTTCTAATGGAAATCCAAGTTTTATTTGCTTAAAACCTTTTTATTTTATTAAATAAACTGTTATGGTTTTTAAATGATTATAGCGCTACTTTTCTGGAAATTAGATTTTGACATAACTCAAAATCTATAAGATGAAATCCGCAATTTTCTTTTCCATTAGAAAATTATCATTTAACAGATTCAGACGATTCTTGTTACAAAGAATTCAAACTTAAATTGAGTTCTATAAACTCAATTGAAGTTTGAAACATCAAATTACGAACTATTGCGCTGCGGCGAGTTTGTTTTAATTAAATTTAAATATAAACGTTTAAACTTCGTTTATTAATAAATTACAATCGCATTCTTATATATTTATTTAAATATAAATTAAACCAGTTTTCCAAATCTAACTTAATATTTCCGATTTTCCCTAACCGTTGATTATTTCATTACTCAGATATAAATTTATTCACAAATTAGTCTTCTATATTAAATTCAAATTCACTTAGAAATAAATTATTTTACATAGTTTGATATAATTGTATTCCAATTATAAATCCTTTAGATTTATTTCAATTCAGTTTGTATTCCGAATTCCAAAAAAATACATCATTCCCTTTTCAAAATAATTTCCAGTTCACTTTTAAATCCACATTTGAATTTATGCTTCCAAATTATTCTATGATAATTTCTTCACTACATTTGTAAACATCATTTATAAATCTACTTCCTTGTTTAATATATTAAGACAAGTTTCATTCCAAAATCTATTTAAAACCCCATTCCTATATTTGGTATATTTCATTTATTATAACTTATATATAATCTAGAATTAATTTTCATAGTTAAATTTAGTTTCTATCTAATACAATTCCAATATCCTATATAAAAATTATTTACTTCATAGAAGTCGACATTGTCGAATTCTAATCATAAATCCGTATGGATTTACTCCAATTCTATTTACATTTCGAGTACTGGAATAAATTCCATCGTTTATTTTTTGAAACAATTCCTAATTCCCCTATTTAAATTCATACTTGAAATTTAAATTCTCAAATTATCCAATGATGATTACTCCCTTTCATTTATAAGCATCGTTTATAAATTCACTACTTGCTTTCATTATTCAAAACAAGTTAATATTTCTAGTCCATTCGAAATTCAAATTCTATTTTGCAAAAATAGATTTTCCTTTTAAATATCAAAATTCCTTTTCACGATATTTTCATATATCAATATTTAGGGCCAGTGATATTCAAACATTCAAAACAACCAATTATCAATCACAAGTTTTCTAACACATCATATATGATAATATATATGATAACAAACAATAATAAATTTTTAGGAATGTAGTTGGATCCCGCCAACCTGTTTTTCTTACAACACAGACGTTAGTCAACATATATAATACCCATCCTGCTTCAAAGCAGGATATCACAGTACAGAAGGTCATCCACTATATATATTGTTAGGCACATAGGGAAATCATCTGCTAATGGTACTGCGGGAAATATTTAATATATATATATATAATAGCCATAGCCACCAAGCCAATATAACTAATATATATATAAATATTAGCCATAGTAATATTTCAATGCATCCAAACAAACAACATATAAAAATTATTTAAAATAAAAATTCATTTTTTATAAAATTATTTTTGAACCAGAGAGTGAGTTTACTTGCATTGATTTTTTTAATTGTTGAATATCCCAATTTAAATTAAATCGAATAGCATTTGCTTTAAATAAAATCGCAGTCAACTCTGAATGACTCCAAGTACCTTCACGATTTTCCAACCTTGTATATATTTAATACAATGCATTATAAAAAATCATTATATAAAATTAAGCGAATTAACTAAATTAATAATTAAATTTGTACCTTGAACTCGAACATCCTCAACATTAGTGAACAACAATCCTTACCCACCTGAACCCATATTCCATACACCCAGCATCTCTTCACTACTTCTATAAAATATCACTACAAATCTTCTTTCAACAGAAGCCTCGAACATTCTACATGCTCACTGATCCCTTATTCGCCATCTACCGTCAATAATAACTCACCAAACAACCAAACGAAACTCCACTGTCACTAGTTCAACTTCTTTCATGTTTCATCTGCTGCTTCATCCCCTTCTACATCAACTTCCATTAACTCAGACCAAAAATCACATCACGGTCGCGCACGGTTAACAAAACACCCAGCAATATTCCATGTTTCCACCCACCAGCTTTGTCATCGATCATCTTAATCAAATCTCCATGATGCGGTTATTGATTTCACGTGCTCTTCTCTATGAGTCGCAACCTGGAACCTTGTGGTAGTCCCCTCCTGTAACGACCCGGAAAATCTGAACCAATATAAAATTTTTAAATTGGCTAAAATAGTGGATTTTAAATATTTAAAATAAATATTTTAAATAATAAAGATGAAAACTGAGTTTGAATCGACAATTGAAAAGGAATATAATTAATTCTAATTATAAACAAGGCCTGAAATGGCGCGGTAGTTTCAAAATTTGAATTCGAACTTTGACTGACTGTACCGGATGCAAAACAAAACGGATTTGAGTGAAACCAAAAATATTTAAATCTGTTAGTGAATGCCTTTCTAAAGAATCTGAAAAATCGAAGTTTCATAGCGGGAAGCAAAAGTTATGGCCAAATGAATTTTCAGAAAGGTCGCTATATAAATTATATAGCCCGTGAAAATGGCCATTTTGCAAACGACCTCGGAATTTGACGAAACCACTATTGTTGGGTCTGGGATGTCAAACTATTGCTAGGTTTCAAATTTCATAATTTTTGAAGCTAGTATGTGAGCGTGACAAAAGAAAATGTGTTTGGTCAATTTCTGTTAAATTGGATCGACCAGAAAAGGGCCATTTTTCAAACGATCTCAGAATTCGACGAAACTAGATTTGTTGGGACTGTAGTGTAAAAACATAGCTAGATTTATTTTTCTGGAATTTTTCGAATCAGTTTGTAGCCCTGGCAAATTGAAATGTACGTTCAAATTGAATATAAAATGTTTTATACTTTAATTTGAAAAATAACTGACTGTAACAGTCGAATTGGCCAATGAAACATATCCCATTGTGTCCGGGATGGGGGTATTTAGCTAGAGGCGACAACGTTGGATTTGAATTGATGTCCGTGTGGAATAACACTATTTAAAAAAAAATTATAAAGCATCGGCCAATAGGAAATTTCCAGTCACAATTTAAAAATAAATAAAAAAACCTCGCCCCTCACGATCGACGGTGATAACCGCTCGTGGCCTTCTCTCCTCAAATCCGGCCTCCACGATCATCGTACGCCCCCGCTACCACCCAGATTCGGAAGCCCCTCTCCACATCCATACCCGATACAATGCCAGTAGCTGCGCCATCGTCGAGATCTACGCCTGGAAAGTTCGACCGTGCTGACCGTGTTTCCGCCGCCATCTGGAGCTCGAGCTCAACGTGGAGCACAGCGCCGGGAAGCTCTCTCGACCCTCTACGCGGTGGTATGGTCTGATCGGCCTCAAGCCAAGCGGATTGAGCATGGATTCGAAACCTAGTTTGGAACGAGGAGTAAAGGTATCGGCTTTGTTCTAGTTTGAACTGAAAATAACACTTTTTAGTGTTGCAAACTTTGAAAAATCGTATCTTTTTCGTTCGTTAACGAAATTCGATGAAACAGGAAATATCGTGACCGCGAGGACGCCTTCTACATTCTAGAAGAGACCGCATATTTTTCTGAGCCTTCTGCTATTTTTGGTGGAGTGGAACCCAATGTGAGATTTCTAAATTATAAAAGATATGGAAAACGACGATGTATAAATTATATAGTCAATGTATGGGTTACATAAGCGTTGTACACCTCATGTATAAGCATTGTATAAGTTGTACGTTCGATGTATAAGTTATATATGCGTTGTAAAAATTATATATGTGCTGAATAGAAGTGAAATGCTTATACATAAATATATACATACATATATATATATATATATATATATATATATACGCCCCTCGTCCACAAACCATGGACGATATTTATTGGTTGTGATTGGTGTGAAAATTGATTGATAGCGAATGGTTGATTGAAATTGTTTGTGGTTGAAATTGATTGATTATGGTTGAAAAATACCCATTTGTGGTTGAGAAATATTTGGTTGAAACCACATAGGATTAGTTTGTGGAAATGAAAAAAATATACATGCCGCCTGCGTGCGAACTAGATGCATGATTCCCTATTGTCAAAAGCTGCGAGGCTTTAAGGTAGAGCGAGGAGCCGTACTAGGGACGGTCCCGGTTTTAACTACCCTGTCGTTATGTTGCTGAAATTTGGAATAATATTCATGTGTTAGAATTATTTTCCTGTGTTGAAACTATATTCGTCTGTTGAGTAGAAAACTTTCATGTGTTGAATCGATATTCATTCGTTGAATAGAAATTCATGTGTTGAATGGTATTCGTGTTTTGAATAAATTGTTTTAACAATAAAAGTCACATTTTTACCCTATATATACAAACTATAGAAAACCTTCATGTGTTGAATCGATATTCATTCGTTGAATTGAAATTCATGTGTTGACTGGTAATCGTGTTTTGAATAAATTGTTTTAACAATAAAAATCACCTTTTTATCTATATATATAAACTATAGAAAACCTTCATGTGTTGAATCGATATTCATTCGTTGAATAGAAATTCATGTGTTGAATGGTATTTGTGTTTTAAATATAAAAATCACCATTTTATGTATATATATATAAACTATAGAAAACCTTCATGTGTTGAATCGATATTAATTCGTTGAATAGAAATTCATGTGTTGAATGGTATTCGTGTTTTAAATGTAAAAATCACCTTTTTATCTATATATATAAACTAAGACAACCTTCATGTGTTGAATCAAAATTCATTCGTTGAATTGAAATTCATGTGTTGAATGGTATTCATATTTTGAAATAAATTGTTTTATAATAAAAATCATATTTTTATCATCTATATGAACTATATAGAATAGTCGTGTTTTGAAAGAAATTGTTTTATAATAAAAATCATATTTTTATCATCTATATGAACTATATAAAATAGTCGTGTTTTGAAATAAATCGTTTTACAATAAAAATCACTTTTTTATTATATACATGAATTGTTAAAAATAGTGAAGTGCTGAAATAGAAGACAATTAGATAAAAATATCATTTTTATCAAAAGTATGAAAATCATATAGTTTGGAAATCGGAGAATCGATATATATATATATATAGAATTGAAATATATCGAATAACGAAGCTGCAGTTCGTATTTTGAAACCGTGATTTCAAACGATTAGTGCGGGAGATCCGACCATCGGATTTTCCCGAAATCGCAACCGTTGGGTTTGCTTTGGAAATATCTTTCCAATGGCACCAACTTTGTAAAAATCCAACGGTTGGATTGTCTGGAATGTTTAATTCAAATCTGAAGAAAAACAGCGCATTATATATATATAATTATATTAAATCGAATAACGACGCTGCAGTTCGTATTTTGAAATCGAAATTTCAAACAATTATACCGGGAGATCCGACCGTCGGATTTTCCAGAAACTGGAACCGTTGGATTCGTTTTGAAAACATCTTTCTAATGATGTAAATTTTGTGAAGATCCAACGGTTAGATTTTCATATATGTGTAAATCAAATCTGAAGAAAAACAGCGCCACGGCCGCGTTATGGCCCGAAGCGTCGTTGGAATAAATTGGTTATTTTAAAATAAATAAAAATAGCGATAAATCGTTATAAAATATTATAAACGATATGGATGTGAAATTTAGAAATTAACTGAAGGTTAGCTAAGTCGAATGGTTTCCTGGATTTTGATCTGATGTTGGTTTCGGCCTTCAGGGTTAATATTTGGGAAATCGTTCTCTTACTGATTGACGGTTAGTGACTAATGAATTGAAATGATGCGTATGTAGTGTTTGTGTAGCACTTGTTGAGTTGCTCAGAAAGACCGAGTTTATCCCATTCTGAATAACTGAATCGACGTTAAGAAATCGAAGATGAAGACGGTGGTTGAAGACCGGAAATCTTCACCTCGTTTGGATGGTAACTGATGTCCTGATTGGGAGGCATCCCGAAATATGGATAATGAGTGGTGATCGTCCAAACGTATGTGGAGATCGATGGGTTTGCGAGGTATATGTTAGAGTTTGTGCCCTAGAGGCAATTCATTTGATGAGATTGATAACACTGTTGATGTTATTATTTTATTTGGAATAAAATATTATTCTATTCTATTATATTTACTGCGTAATATAAATATTAATATAATAAAAGTCCTTAGAATAATAATACGGAATTATATAGTTCGAGTAAGACTGAATTTGAGATTATATAATTATTAAGTATTATAATTCTTAAATGTCCCTAGTCACGTTTTAATGTTTATACAGGACAACAATAAAGCATTGAGACTAGTATATTGATTGACTGATGATCACATCTCATTGATCATTAATATACGTGATATTAAAGTCAGTATATAAATACGTATTGGAGAATATCGTATTGGGCTGACCCACCGTGAGATAACTCCATGGAATATAATTAACAGTATCATAAGTTATTCTCATAGTGACAGTGATGTAATGGTCCTTAGACTTGAAATCATTATAATTTTATTCAAAGATATTTGTGTTTTGATATCATCTAAAGTTATTTCGTAACAGAGTAACGATAACGGTGATTATTGGATACATCTCGAGTCGAATGAAAATTATGAATGATCTTGATGGAATTTAACCCTACGATATATTTGTAGTGATATCCATGGGCCTCTTGATTGAGTGAGACTGTGAAATGCATGGCCGTGCTCAAATACTGATTTGTTTTAAACAGTCTGCTCATCGATCAAGAAAAACGGATTAAATTATAAAGAGGATGATACGATCCTTGCCTCAAGTTTAATTCTGGATATACTGGTTAAAAGGATTATATTACATTGAGACACTGGTCACAAAAGGTTGTATCGAATCGTTGATTGATCTTATTATAACTTGGGTAGCAGTGATGTATTACTAGATGTCGCTCACTGTTTATAATTTTAAATATAATTTAAAATTATTGCCAACGTTATTTTAACCTAAAGGGTTACACAACTAGAACGCTATAAAAGGGAGAATCATTATTAAGCAAATTTTAAAATAAGAATATCAAATGTTGATATTTAACTTTGTTTGAAATGGTAAAAGGGAGATTTTATAGTTTCCAATTATTAAGGGGTTTTCATTTACTCATTAAAAGGTGGGGCCGACCTAATTTTATTGATTATTCATTCGATAAGATCGGAGAGGATAAGAACAAAAGAAAACCCTTGTAATTGAAAAAGAAAAATCATCCATCGGCTAGTAACGACATCTCTTTTAATTCCATTTCGTTTGACGGAATAGAAATGGCGTTCGTGGACTCCTCTAGAGGCGCGGCTTCACCAGTCACGCTCGATTCGATACAGTTCAGATCCAGATTAATTTTCGTCAGAAAGGGAAAGCATGAAAGGTATAAATTTGTTCGATTTATTAATTTTACGCATAGATCCAGTTTAATTAGGGTTTGAATTGTTAAATTTAGGTCTTGATTTAATTGTTCAAAACCCAACAGTGGTATCAGAGCAAGGTGTTGCGTAAAATTAGTACTTTGAAGTCTTCGTTTGCTATTGTAATGTCGGATTTGTGTTATGAACACGACAATGAGTAATAAGTAGATGAAACACAAAGATCCAAGGTGAAATTATTTCATTGAAAACCAAATTTTGTTTTGTTGTCAGATCTGAAAAGATTAGGGAATTATGTTTTTGAATCGTTGTAAATTTTGTATCTTGAGTTTCAAATTTACTTATGATTATTCGATTTATAAGAAAACAAAGTGTTTTGAACACTGGCGAAAGGAATTTGAATACTAATTCAAATAGAAGGTGAAATTGTCTCACTCAGTTGAAGTTTTATTTTCAATTTCCACAAAAGAATCGAATGATTAAATATTGATATTAATTTAAGTTAATATTGATAAATTTTATCCTGTTAAAATTGGGCATATGAATTAACAGTTAATTCTGTATGTTTGTAAAATATTGATACGATCTTATTTATCGAGACTATGCTGAATATCGAAATTTGATTTTAAGTATCAATGATTGTCATATGATAGCTGTTCCTATCTAAGTTATGGTAATGACCATAAAATAAGATTCGATGCTATGTTTAAATATGTTATGACAAGATGTGAGAAAAGGTATATAACAGAATCATGTTCTATGATGTAATCTATTTTTATTAATGAAGTTACACTGCCATTTCTTACATGTTAAATAAATAAATTTGGAAACATGTTAGTAAATCTGATCACCAATTAAAATTTAAAATTTGCAACCACCTTTTCAGTTTTGATAAGAATCCTGAATATAAATCAAAACTTGTTTTGATTAATCTGGAAAGGCAATTTTATTTAGTTGTGAAATACTGATTTCATAAGTTACATTATTGGTTGATGAATAAGAAAGGGGTTGATTAAATGCTGCTACTATATGTTAATGTGTATATATATATAAAGTATATATATACGTATGTTTTGAATCTGGTAATTGTTAGACAATAAGTCAAAATACTGAAAGTCAGTATTGATGATTTTTAAAGTTTATTTAATATAAGATATTAAGTTTTGCATTGATGATTCATCACTGGATGAACATTTCTTCAAAGTAAATATGATATCATGATTTTAGTTAATAAGCAGGAATGATTTAGTAATATTTTGAATCTGGTATATTTTGATACCTCATTTCTCTAGAGATACTATGTTATTTGGGACAAAACAGTTTTGTTTAACACAGTTCATTTTAGACATAAATTATATTTGGTTCCTGTTTTGGAAACAGAGTCAATGTATGTATAAATTCCTTTTACTAAAGTTTATGTTGATAAACTGTAACATCATTAAAGCAAGTTACATTCTATACAATTTTATGATAATCTGTAACTATACAGATTAATATAGTAATTGTAATAGATTTCAGAAATCTTATTAAATATCCACAAGTATAATCTTTGTATCAAATTGATGTTGATCAATTTGTATTTCTGTTTTGATGATATTGATATAAAACAGTTTATATCATAACTCACTACAAAATACTTATGCTGACCTGCTTATGTTATGCATGTTTAATATTTTTTTTTGGGATTTTGCTCCAGATTTGATATCAGTTCAACATTTATAATACTATTAGATGTATTCCTTTAAACTAAATTAAGTCTGGTTCCAAAATACAGTATTGTCCTATGTTTATGACCGGATTTAATTGTGTGTGTGTGTGTGTGTATATATATATATGTTGTATGGTCATGAATATCTGAATTCATGACTATATATTTTGAAATATGGATAAAAGCAAATATGATTTGCAGATCTATATTTACTAAAATTTATACTAGTAGCTTGATATAAGATTTGTTTATAGAACATTAACATATGAAATATATGTTTAATGTTCTTTTCAATTTCAATGGCTGTTGCAAATCTTGTTTGCAATAATAATCCCTAGGAAATACACATATTGATATGTGTCATATAGGATCTACACTTTCATGTACACTTTCCTGTAAACTGTTAAACTAGTTCAATAACATTTAAATGCAGGCATTTAAATACTGTTGGTATTTAATTATAACTAGTTTTATAGTTTTGGATATTGATCTATTATATAATTATGGCATCTCTACCCATTTGTCTTCAATTCAGAAAGTACCTATATGCATACTGTTATACATATACACACATATATGTATATATATATGTGTGTGTGTGTGTGTGTGTGTGTGTGTGTGTGTGCCTACCAATTTTAAATACTTGCATGTATTTAATTTAGTTTTCAAGCAATTGATGTTTTCTGCTTGAAGCTAAATACTTTCCTGTCATAAAGGAAGTCAAGTTAGTCGACAACATAATACATTTTGAATGTTGGGCATTAATACTGTTTGATTTGGTTTTAATTTCTTTTGAATGCTTATTATAATCCTACCACAATAGTAAAATTCAATCATTTTGGTTATGACCATTTAGCTTACTGTTGTGCCTTCTCCTTTTGATATTTGGCAGATTCAAAATGTTTAAATTTCTAATGTAATGTTGGCCTTACTATAAAGGTAGATATATAATACTTTTAACCTGTAAATATGAATCAATCTGTTGATTCATATATGACCTAATGACATGTTATTATCATTAGTAATTTCAACATATTGCATGCATCTGAACCTGTTTGACATTTATTTATACAAGTCTGATAAGACATGTTGTTGCAAATGAGCTACTACATAAGTTATACATACATTTGATGTATGTATGATTTACTGTAAATACACATTTGAATTGCCTCATATTTAGATATGAATACATTGATGTATTAACTTAGCAATAACCTTGTGTATATTGAAAACTTCTTTAACAGGGTGATTGTGTTGATTACTGAAGTTGTTCAGTGGGAGTGTGACTCCATAAATCAGAGTGCGGCAATTGCTGAAAATTGCAAATCAGAATTTGTATAATTTTAGTGATGATTCAATATGCATAAATGTTTGTATTATTATCTTTTAACATGTACATGTTTGTAAACATGAGTTTAGCAGATTGTATATATATCTGTTAGGAAATTTTAGTTTAAATATGTTGTATATATGAATGACAATGGTACTTGTATTGGTTACTTTTGGGAAGATCTGAACTGTGTATAATGTCAAAGTAGTGCAGTTTATTATTTGTTTATATGCTTTTATCGGTTTTTGCATTTTAAAATATGTGATATACATTGCAATACTGATATGAAGTTCATAAGTGTTACTATGTCTGATCATAGATTGATTTGAAAACCCCAATGGGCCTAGTCAATTTTTATATATATATATATATATATATATATATATATGTAACCGGGCCTATAAGTTGTTATATGTCTAAACATAGTACTGATTATTTGGAATTCAATCTGCTGTATATTGCCTTTTAGGCTTCTACTACTCAACCAACATTTTAGACCTTAAGATGTTCGGGCCTATGAGCATTAAACATCTTATTTCTGTTATATAAATTTTAAAGCTAACCCTTTATTTTGTTTGAAATGTTCAAGTAAAATAAACTTGATTCTTATATAACAATAATTTTAAATATATACATATTTGTTTAATATATATTTAAATCAAGCTTATATTATGAATATAAAGTACACATATTTTGGTATGTGTAAACGACTTTAATATTGTTCGCCACTACGAATTATAAATTCTCTCTAAAAGCAATTTTTTTATATTTTGTTATATTAAGTCATGGTGACGTCTTCCAATAATATACTCATCACTGTCCAAAATCACTGGATGTAACTAACGCCAAAGCGTTGTGCACCTTTTATTTTGGTTATATGCGATGGAGTAAAATGTGGTGGTCTAACCTATTATTGGGTCTGACTTAACTAGGCTGCATAATACGATTATGGCCTTAGAGACAAAAGCATGAATTATTCTACATTTTGAGCAAATGAATAATACTGAACAAAACGTTCAACATGCGATCCAAGAATTATATAGACGATATAACTGACATAAGATGTCTACTTAAAAGGTTGTGTTTTGGGGATTTGCCAAAGCAGAGTCAAGACATGACTAGATATGGATCTTGGAAAACCATTATATGTATATACCGATATGTATATATAAACAGAGGGATGTTAATTTGAGTGGGAGCGTATTTTAGTTTAATATTACACATTTATATTAATATAAACTTTGATTGTCAAAATTTTGTATTAAATAAATGTTAAAGAATCAGTTATTATTTATTATCTATTGTAGATATTAAATAACAAATAATTTCGATAATTTAAATTAATCCTTAAGTAGGATAAATTAAATTAAATCGAATTTCCTAACTAACATTGAAACTTGAGGATTGTCCTCAAACAAATTAAAACATAATTGTTCTAACAAATATAGAGGATCTGAAATAAGTTAAAGTACGACTTCAACTGAATAAAATATAAATGTTATAATAATCTACTTATATATTTTGGTATTAGATACTAGATATAAATCACATAAATGTATGTTGATTTACAGAAATTGCAGAATAAGTAGAAATTTAATATAACAACAAGTGGACTTACATTTGGAAATGAAGCAAATGTTGATAGATTATCCATAGTAAGTTGATTCTTGTTGGATATACTGGCTTAATTAAATAAATAAAATAATTGTTATTACGAAATTCCAATTAAAATAAATGTTATAAAATATCTTGTTTAGACAAGATTGAATTTCATTTGTAATAAAAGAATAATTGTTATTCATTTTATTTAAATGAAATATCGTATGGAATTTCACAAATAGTTAACGATATTTGTAAATCCTTAACTATAATGTATTTGACATTAATAATGACTGGATTAAATTTAGTGAATTAAATCCAATGTACCTTTAGTATAACCAGTTAGCCCAATATACAAGAAAGTATATCAAAACTCCATAATGATGGAATTTTGAAATCAATTGATTTAGAATCATAGGAAGAATACAGATCTTGTTTATTAGGAAAAATAACTGAATCACCTTTCACTTGACGCAGTGAATGAGTGATAAGCATTGGGTCTCATACATAATGATGTATATGGAGCAATGAATACATAAGCTAGAGGCAGGTTTTATTACCTCATTATATTTACTGATGATATCAGTAGATACCGATATGTGTATCTTATGAAACACATATCAGAATCCTTTAAAAGGTTCAAGGAATTCAAAGTGGAGATAGAAACCAATTTTGATAGAAAATAAATTCTCTTCGAACAAATCAAAGAGAATGTTTAAGCCAATTAATTAATGACTGTCCATATAAGTTTGAAATTGTTTCATAACTTACTCCATCTAAAAGACCATACTGGAATGGTGTGTCTGAAAGGAGATATCGTACCTTATAAGATAAAATACGATTTATGATAAGTCATATAGTTCTTCCAATAAATTAAATTTAGAACAATTATATTAAAATCCCACTAAAACGATCTAAAGAAGCCATATAAGATATGGACTAGGAAATTTCCTAGTGTGTCTAATTTGAAGATTTGGGATGTAAGGCGATTATTAAACGTCCCTCCTCTGATAAGATCGAACCCAAATCAAGTAACTATTTTATGTAATATCCACAAGAAACAAATGGATATTAGTTCTATAAATCCTCTGAGAACAAAATGTTTTATTGCTCGAATTGGTATCCATATTAATGGAGATCCAGACTCTAAGATACCGGTGGGAATGAAATAGAAATCGAAATGTCTCGAAAACCACATAATGTCATTGAATCTTGTATAGACAAGAAATTGAGTGGGAGTGACACAATAATTCTAATGTTATTTGATAACACATTAATTATTGTGAATAATATTAATTTAAAAACAAGAAATAAATACTGATTCTAAGAAAGAAAATGTTTGGATTAAGAAGTTCATGATTGAACTTAATTCATTGTTGATCCAATGATATACGTTGCGATAACAATGTGGCTAATGCTCAGGCCTAAAACCTTTAACTCGCTATTAATCCAAACATATATTTTAGAAATATAATTCTTATGTGAATTTGTTCACAGAAGAAATAAACATATCTGCAAAGTTACAAAAATTGTAATGTTGCAGAACTACTGAATTAAACTATGTCGCAGCAGAAGTTTAATAGTCACACTAGTTTCATAAGTATACGATACGTAAATGATTGACTCTAGTGCAAGTGGGAGATTGTTAGAGTTTGTGCCCTAGAGGCAATTCATTTGATGAGATTGATAACACTGTTGATGTTATTATTTTATTTGGAATAAAATATTATTCTATTATATTTACTGCGTAATATAAATATTAATATAATAGAAGTCCTTAGAATAATAATACGGAATTATATAGTTCGAGTAAGACTGAATTTGAGATTATATAATTATTAAGTATTATAATTCTTAAAGGTCCCTAGTCACGTTTTATTGTTCATACAGGATAACAATAAAGCATTGAGACTAGTATATTGATTGACTGATGATCACATCTCATTGATCATTAATATACGTGATATTAAAGTCAGTATATAAATACGTATTGGAGAATATCGTATTGGGCTGACCCACCGTGAGATAACTACATGGAATATAATTAACAGTATCATAAGTTATTCTCATAGTGACAGTGATGTAATGGTCCTCAGACCTGAAATCATTATAATTTTATTCGAGGATATTTGTGTTTTGATATCATCTAAAGTTATTTCGTAACAGAGTAACGATAACGGTGATTATTGGATACATCTCGAGTCGAATGAAAATTATGAATGATCTTGATGGAATTTAACCCCATGATATATTTGTAGTGATATCCACGGGCCTCTTGATTGAGTGAGACTGTGAAATGCATGGCCATGCTCAAATACTGATTTGTTTTAAACAGTCTGCTCATCGATCAAGAAAAACGGATTAAATTATAAAGAGGATGATACGATCCATGCCTCAAGTTTAATTCTGGATATACTGGTTAAAAGGATTATATTACATTGAGACACTGGTCACAAAAGGTTGTATCGAATCGTTGATTGATCTTATTATAACTTGGGTAGCAGTGATGTATTACTAGATGCCGCTCACTGTTTATAATTTTAAATATAATTTAAAATTATTGCCAACGTTATTTTAACCTAAAGGGTTACACAACTAGAACGCTATAAAAGGGAGAATCATTATTAAGCAAATGGTAAAATAAGAATATCAAATGTTGATATTTAACGTTGTTTGAAATGGTAAAAGGGAGATTTTATAGTTTCCAATTATTAAAGGGTTTTCATTTACTCATTAAAAGGTGGGGCCGACCCAATTTTATTGATTATTCATTCGATAAGATCGGAGAGGATAAGAACAAAAGAAAACCCTAGTAATTGAAAAAGAAAAATCATCCATCGGCTAGTAACGGCATCTCTTTTAATTCCATTTCGTTTGACGGAATAGAAACGGCGTTCGTGGACTCCTCTAGAGGCGCGGCTTCACCAGTCACGCTCGATTCGATACAGTTCAGATCCAGATTAATTTTCGTCAGAAAGGGAAAGCATGAAAGGTATAAATTTTTTCGATTTATTAATTTTACGCATAGATCCAGTTTAATTAGGGTTTGAATTGTTAAATTTAGGTCTTGATTTAATTGTTCAAAACCCAACAGTATATAGTGCCTTCGATTTCATTCAGACCCAGAACGGACTTGTAAATGGATGGTGTGTCTGACATTGGAATTTATTCAGTGTGATTGATAGCCATCAGTTACATGGCGTGAATTGCCTGTATGGCATGCTAAGATGCAGTGATCAGGGCTTCTGTTGAAAAGCAAAGTCTTTTGGTGATGATCAAAGCCCCGCCTGTGTGGCGTAGCTTTGTGATTAACGTGAATTCGCGAACCTCACACCCCGGTATGAACCAGAAACGGGAGAGGACATCAGGGAGGACATGTGTTTCCTTCTAGTTAGAAGTGTCGTCAGTGGTTTTACACGCCCTAACGAGTTTGACTTATGTGGTTGTTGCTGTTGCGAGGCGCCTCAGTTATATCGGTCGATCCGGGACCGATGGAGTCATTCGTTGGCTCTTTTACGCCCCAAAGGGCGGGGAAACGCATTGTTCAGGCATTTTAATCCACATCGGTGGACCGGCCCTGACGATCCAAGGGTCACTCGAGCTCTGATCCTGAGGGGCGGGCTAGAGCGTCTCGAAGTCGGTAAGGACTATCTTTTGCCTTGGTTCATGACGGAAATCCAATTTCCAAATACGCGACTGTGCGGTTTTGATTGTATACCTATATATGGCGACATAGTGGTATGGGGCATTAATGTCGTCTATGATTGATACTATGATTTGAAATTGTTTTTGAAACATATAAACACTAGTAATAATATGAAATTCTTTTGTTTTATTCGTATCAAGCATATTTTGGCCATTATAAGTAAAAACTCTATCCTCCGGTTTGTGTTGCATTGTGTGATGGGAACTGAGTATTATAATGGCTTCATTTTTATAAAAAGCATTGTGATGTTTAAAAGAAGGATTTATTTTAAAGCACTGGCAATCCGATGGAGTAAACCAGTTCCATGAAAGTGGCATGGTCCTGTGATTAGCCCATTTGTAGAATGTGTTAAGTAGATTTCTCATACCAGTCCCATGACTGACTCGTAGTTTGATTCACTTTCAAACTCGGGTGCCCCTTTTTCTACACGGGCAGCCTTGTATTCAGGTTTTATCTGGCTCTTTCTAGGTAGCTGGAGCTGAAGATGGATTCTATCATTTATCTCTTTTTATGTTGTTCAGCTCCTATTGTACATATTATGTTTATTTCCGTTGTAGACATTTATGTATAGCTGAACTGTATTTTTACTAAGTATGATCCTGTATACTGTGTAACTCTGATGATTTTGTTTATCCAGTGTATTATTTGTTCATTATCTGGTGTATTTATTTAATTCTGTTTATGTGTTATATTCCAAGGATTACCCTTGCCGCCGTCAGAACCGGGGTTCGGGGTCGTCTCATTTGGTATCAGAGCTTTGGTTAAGCTTAGTTCTGGAATATAAAATATTAACGAACTCGTCAGAAATAGAACCAGTAGGGTTCTAGGACGAGTAACTCATTACAGATAGGATCAGTAATATCCTAGTATGAGTAAAGAAGAATGAAATACACCCCCCAATAGACACATTTACATTTGAAGTATATGTTTCTATGTTTTAAAATACCTTTTCTGTGACCTGACACTTGATCTGCCATTTGTAGAAGTACTAGAAAATGAGTGTCAGAAACAGAAGGAATGCAGAACCGGATATTGAGGCCCTATTAATCAAGTATCGAAATATGGGTGGAATACCGTTCTCCGGCGAAGAATCTATTATGAAAATGCAAGCTTGGATTCGTTCTGCTGAGAAGATCTTTGACGGTTTAAAGTGGAGGGATGACCAGAAAAGATTTAAAGTGACTTTCCTAGAAAGATTTACTCCTCCAGAAGCAACTGAGCGATTATGTGATGAATTCTCTTATCTGATACAAGGAGATATGACCATTCCAGAATATCATAAGAAATTCAACGAACTCTCTCATTTTGCCCCTCATCTGATTAAAGACCCAAAGAGGAAGAATTTGAGATTTATTCATGGCCTGCAGAGAAAATATCAGAATAGTGTAATGAGGAATGTGAAGCTTCCTTTTTATGAAATGATATACATGGCTTACCAGTATGAGGATCTCGACAAGAAGGGTATGTTATGCTACGAAGAGGAGGTCAGTTCCAGCGATAAAGTTGAGTCAGAAACTGATCTTCCTGAGACCAGTAAGATGTCAGAAGTCAGTAAGAAGCCCAGTACCAAGAGGAAAAGGGCTAAATCTGAGAAGGAACCAGTAACGACTGCCACATGCTCAAGCTGCAATAGACCAGGACATTTGGCGGCAGGTTGTAAATCTTGGAACCAACGAAGAAAGAATAAGTTCAAACCCCAGATGGGATTTCAAGAGAATAGAAAGTGTAATCGATGCTTTCAGTTGGGTCACCTTTCAAAGGCCTGCCCGCTATTCAAGAAGTCTGTAACGACCCGGATTTTCGGCGACTTTGGTTATCGACATAAGCCCGACGTCGATAACCAAAACATCGAAAAATCCCGGTAATTAATGAAAGAAATTAGAAGGGGAGAATAGATAAGATAGAAACGTAGAATAGAAGAAGAAGAAGAAGAACCCAACATCAGAGTAACACGAACCTCACAGCGGAACGAATAACATATAATAGATAACATAACTTTGAAATATAACAGTTATGTATACAATAGCACTTATCAGAGTACAACACTTACAACAACAGCGGAAATAATAATAGCTATAGAATCCTGAAGCCTCCTGCTCCAAGCTCTCCAAGTATACCTGTAAATCCTGACTACTTGACTGCCCGTACAAATTTAGGCACCCAAGAGTTTAGGGAAAACAACAAATAAACTCCGGGTCAGTCATGGGACTGGTGTGAGTAAAACAGTTTAAAACAGGTATATGAACAAGTAAACGATATCTCATAAGACCACGCCGCAGAACGGAACGGGTTTTTCCCTTATGAGAATCCAAACATTTTTGCAAAGCAATATCATTCTGATATTATAATAATGTCTAAGTACAAATAAATATCAGTCTAGTAGAAACGCTTGCATCTCACGTTCTACATATATAGTATACAATCAAAACCGCAAGCACGTATTGGGTAATGGATTTCCAACTATGACAAGGTATGGAATCACCTTCCGATCAGTGTACTCTAGGAACGATACACTGGAGTTCAACAAGAACATCTTGCAACTCAGCCACACATGACCGACCACTCATTTCGCTTGAGTGTATCAAATGTACATCACCAACGGTTGGGATCAACAACCGTTCCCATATATATATGGGACAGCATTGATAGATTTAAGAAACAAATGAATATTCACTAGATAGGTGATTATACACCCTACTTCGGTGCGACCGACTTAGCCATGCTGCCTGCCCGATTTCTGTCATTTACCGGTTGATGAGGCTAGAAGCTACGCTTTATCATCACATCAGATTCACTTCGAATGCCACATTGTTAGGTCCATCGAAAATCACTAATTGACGTCTACAACAATACATTACGTGTCAGCTAAAAGAAGTTTCCTTCTCCGCTTCCACTCTTGGTACGGTTGAAGAAATCAAGGTACGTGACCTTTCTGGAAATACACTGTCAAACATTCATTTATACAAGTCATCCTCATTCACTTAGAATGTCACATCGTCATACCCGCCAAATCACAAATTGACTTATCCAAAAATAACACGGGTATACAGCTAAGAGAAACGAATTCCTCCGCCACCAAACGTGAATACGTTTGAACAGATCAACTTACGCAATCCATTGGATATACTCTGTCAGACCTTCGTCCATACAAGTTGTCCTGGGACTGGACAAACCGAAGGCACTATTCTGTAAACAGGATAGCCCTTGCATTTTACTCCGTCTTCAATTATCTTTGGCATATATGATTCGCGACGCTTATGCCAATACAGAGTGGTTCTTCGGATAATAATCCAACCGGTCTCTCCATATTAACAACGTAAAATGGTCAAAACATTGATAGTCGATGATTTAACTATCAAATAAAAATGTTCGTGTGCAAACAACGATCTTATTTCCAAATGGAATGTCAATCGATCAATCATCATGTATATCTATACATGTTTTCCTTATTTTCTATATTTAGAAAATATTTGTTATCAACGTTGGAAAACATTTCCATTGTTTATTTACGTATCACTATCCTTCCACAACTATCAGACTCTAACTATAAACTAATAAGAGAACAACTCCCTAAGCATAAACCCCGAAGGCCGAAACCAACATCAGATCGATACTCAGGAAACCATTCAACTTATTAATCTCTAGTCAGATTCAAATTTTGCTTAACTCTATATTCTTTAACTCCATTCGCTCAACTCTAGATCGCAGCGATCACAATGGTTACGCCTGATTCCCTCAGGAAACATCCGACCGCCGTAGGCTATTTATAGCCCTGCGAATTACGCTAGCAGTCGTGCTAAATGGCAACTCATCCTGAATAACTATGTTTGTTTTAACTCTAACTGTTTAACTCTAACTGTTTAACTTGACCAATTCATTTCGAATAACTTAACCTGGTAACACACTTGGATTAACTTAACTCGACTTAGCTAATTTAACTTATTAACTTGACCAATTCATTTCGAATAACTTAACCTGGTAACACACTTGGATTAACTTAACTCGACTTAGCTAATTTAACTTATTAACTTGACCAATTCATTTCGATTAACCTAACTTGGTAACACACTTGGATTAACTTAACTCGACTTAGCTAATTTAACTTATTAACTTGACCAATTCGCCTAACTAATTCACTTAGTTTAGCTTAACTAATTCACTTAGCTCCTGTCGAATAAACTATATTCGATAACTCCTCTAACTCTATTCGAATAAACTATATTCGATTAACTCCTTTACTCTATTCGAATAAACTATATTCGATTAACTCCTTTGATTTAACTCAAATCGATTAACTCCCTTCGATTGAAACTAACATCGATACTCCTTTCGATGAAACTAACATCGATTAACTCCTTTCGATGAAACTAACATCGATTAACTCCTTTCGATTTACCATATTCGATTTACTTTATTCACTTTATAAAGATTTCCTTTTTAACAACGTTTTATTCATTTGAAAAGATTTACTTTTAAATAACGGTTCTACACTTTAAAAATGATTTCCTTTTTATAACGTTCCCTTTTCAATTCTATTTGTAAATGGTTTACAAATATTTCATTTTCAAATTTATTCTTGAAATATTCTAACTCCTTAAATTCCCGGGAAAATTCGCCATAACCTCCTTTGTAATGGGAGCATCGGGAAAATCCCCAAACTCGCCACACAGGCCTTTCCATTCAAAAAGAAATGGTTTGAAATTATTTCCTTTTCAAATATCTCCTATTTATAAATATTCCAATTTATAAACATTTCTTATTTATAAATATTCCACTTTATAAATATCTCTTATTTATAAATATTCCATTTTATAAATATTATATTTTCAATATCACTTTGAAAAATCTCCTTTATCTACATTAAGGTATGTCATGGTATTCAATCATATCAAATCACGATGTTCAATATCATCCATACACACACAATCAACAACAAGTTATACTTCACATCATATATCAAAATATATGAATAACAACAAAATAACTGTTGAGGAATCCAGTCGGATTCCTCCAACCTGTTTCCCTGCATCACAGATGTTAGAAAATATAGATAACATCACTTTCAGTTCCATATGATATATTCTGTTAAACAGAATCAATATAGAAATTTAACTAACTGACTAGCAGTTCAATCAAACAGTCAACACACAATCAATCAGTCCATATTTAACAGTTCTAAAAATATAACATGAAAATATAAACTGTTAAGAGTTAGTGAGATTTACTCACATTTGCGCGTTAACCGATAAACATCGGTTTGCGTTCATTGATTCAGTCGAACAATTTATTTCTCCATAAATTGTAACTTGCTCTGATGGACTTGCGGTCAGTGCCATTGTGTAGTGTCCGTCCATACGGTCCCAACGCAACTTACGGTTCTGAATTTCGTTCACGTATGAATTTGTTATGAATTTTACAAATCAATACACTTCAAATAAACAAACTTGAATTTAAATTAAAAACTTAACGGGCCTCACCCCTCCTTTTGAACCGGCCCATTCCCTTTATACCCAACCCGCTCCTTATATGGTTCTTCCCCAATTAAACATGCCGTGACCTGCTCTTGCTTCCACACCATTTTGAATTGCTTCGTCCACCGATCCTTCCCAAATCCTTCCACCGTTCATCGAACAGAAAACACCAATCTTTCACCCTTCACCTCCTCTCCGTCATCACCTTGGTCCCCACGAACTCGAGCTCGTCTGTGGAGTTGCGTCGACTGGTCATCTCGCGAAAATCAACTGCAGACATCGACAGTTTTTGTCGCGATTAAATCCCAGAAATTCAAACGAGGTGCTAAACAACCTCTCGGATCCAAGTCTAACCTTAAAAATCCGTATCGAAGCTCCTGAACTTCGAAATTTCTAACCCTAAGCCTGCGGTGATGTTTCCAGTAAATGGAAAAAGTGATCGAACCCTTTAAGAACTATATTGGATAGAAGAGCATTGCTTGTTGAACTTAAAAACACTTGAATTGGATTTTATTACTGAGGATTTGATTTTTAATTTTGGATTGAAGATCGAAAACTATTTTTCCTGGAAGAAGCTTGCGGCCGTAATGGTTTGACCTAAGGAGTGAGTTTATTAGGTTTAGGAAATTTTAAAGCTTATTTATAGGTAATTATAATATCTAGATATTTTAGTAAGGGAATATTCCCGGTATATTCCTTTTTTCTTAATTCGTTTTGCCTTCTAAAAATCGCTGTGATCACACACAGTATTCAAAAATCACGAAACTAGACAAGTAGCTAGAGTTCGACATTACGGTCCCAACGAAACTGGTTTCGTTGAATTTCGACTCCGTATGCTCACACAGCGTATTTTTAACTGTCAAAATACTGACTGTTTTGCACTCTAAAAATCCGTACGGCCACACAGTGTCTCTAAAAATCACGAAACTTAGCATCTAGCAAATATTTGACATTACGAATCCAACAAAATTGGTTTCGTCGAATTCCGACTTCGTATGCTCACACAGCGTATTTTTAAAGCTCTGGATGACCCATTTAAATATATAAATATATTTAAATATTATTAAATTAATATTATCGTATATATCCATATACGATGTCGTCCGGCTCCAGAATATCACCTCAGATTTTATGACTTGATTTCCAGACTCCAGATTATCCCGATATTCAGTTCGTATCGAAAAATCGATTTATAACGTATATAAAGCGTCGCAAATTATAAAGGAATTCCACAGCGACTTTTCTGAAATTTGATTTGGACATAACTCAAAATCTACACGACGAAATCCCGATTTTTCTCTTCCACTAGAAAGATATACTCCACCAGCTCCACACGTTTCTTGTTTCACAGAAATCCGGCTTAAAACGAATCCTGTACATTCAGTTGAAGTTCGAATCGCCAAATCGCGAACTGCAGCGCCATTTCAGGCTCGATTTTAATTATAATATAATTATACGTTCAAACTGTCGTCGATTGATATATATTCGTTAATATTATTCAACTCCAAACTGAATTATATACTTTTAAATTGTTCAGTTCACACTATATTGCCATTTCAGCTAATTCTGATTATTTCAGAATTATTTATATTATTATATTAATTAAATATTCAATATTATTTAATTAAACGATCATTAACTTCTCTAAGTCACCAGTTATATAATTAAATAAATTAATTATATATCTCAGAAAATGCGGGTCATTACATTCTTCCCCACTTAAAATAATTTCGTCCTCGAAATTGCTAAGTTAGAGGACGACCCTGTCTATTGGAATTCCTAAGATTTGTTTACCCCTTATTTCTGATTTCAACTAAACCAATTAATATCGACTAAAATATTAATTCCTTCCGACTAACTAAAATTTTCAAAAATTCTGAAAATTTTCTAACGCCTTAAATTTTCGGAAAATTTTGCCATAACCTCCTTTGTTCCGGCAAATACGTCAAATCACAATTCGCCTCTCTAGGCCTTCTCCAAACCAAAAGAAAATCAAACAGCCAAGCGGCTTGCCAATTCGGCTCATAAAATCCAAACTCATATATAAAATAAACTTGTACCTTTTTGTCGGGCATATCATTATATCCCTTTTCATCTGTTACTCAACTCAACATATATAAATGTCATTCCAATCAAACTCCTGTCAGTTGGTTCTCAACCAAATCATTCGCTTATACTTAAGTCGAATTCCATTCAAACTCTAATATCAATTTTCAACTCTTAAGTTATCAACTTAATTCCATTTCAGATTATTCTATAATCCAATCCAATATCATTTGACTTAGTTCAAGTTAAATTCAAATTTATTTATTCACTTTTTCCATTTTAATCCATTTAACTTCATTAGTTAAATTTTAATTCCAGAACTTAAATTCATGAGTTTATTTCAAATCAATTTGAAATCATAACACTAATTCAAAACATTTGAATTTCTAAACACTTGTTTTCTCAAAACAATTCAAAAACAAAACCTTTGGTAGTAATCCGTCACTTTGGAACTCGAAATTGAACACTGATGATGTGGCCACACTCATCAGAATCTATTTTCCAGTAATCGAAGTGAGTTCAATACTATTTCACTTCCAAAGATCATTTCTAAACACTTCCATTTTGAAAACAGTTCAAAATCTCCCAGGAACTTAAAATTTCTTTATTTTAATTCCAAATCTGATTTAAATTCATATTCAATTCATCTTATTTCATATACTTTACTTATATGAATTCTGATTGGTTATATATAACCATTTCACATTTTATAATCTTACTCGATTATAATTACAACCAAACACATTATAATATTTACTGTATATATACTTCGGGTAAAATTATTTCATTTACCCTCAAAACATACCATGTCGGTTCATCGTATTCAAGTGTTTATTTACTCCTACCAATGCAGTTGATCAAACTAATCGACCAGAACTCATAAACAACTCAGCCAATGAATCCCCATAATATAAAACCATTTTTTATATCAAATACAAATACGCACTCGTATATATACACTCAAACTCAATCTAGGGTATTACTAACCCTATTTCTACCGAGTCACGCCACAGAGCCAAGGTAAAACTTAACTTAAGCTCTGATACCAACTATAACGACCCGGATTTTCGGCGACTTTGGTTATCGACATAAGCCCGACGTCGATAACCAAAACATCGAAAAATCCCGGTAATTAATGAAAGAAATTAGAAGGGGAGAATAGATAAGATAGAAACGTAGAATAGAAGAAGAAGAAGAAGAACCCAACATCAGAGTAACACGAACCTCACAGCGGAACGAATAACATATAATAGATAACATAACTTTGAAATATAACAGTTATGTATACAATAGCACTTATCAGAGTACAACACTTACAACAACAGCGGAAATAATAATAGCTATAGAATCCTGAAGCCTCCTGCTCCAAGCTCTCCAAGTATACCTGTAAATCCTGACTACTTGACTGCCCGTACAAATTTAGGCACCCAAGAGTTTAGGGAAAACAACAAATAAACTCCGGGTCAGTCATGGGACTGGTGTGAGTAAAACAGTTTAAAACAGGTATATGAACAAGTAAACGATATCTCATAAGACCACGCCGCAGAACGGAACGGGTTTTTCCCTTATGAGAATCCAAACATTTTTGCAAAGCAATATCATTCTGATATTATAATAATGTCTAAGTACAAATAAATATCAGTCTAGTAGAAACGCTTGCATCTCACGTTCTACATATATAGTATACAATCAAAACCGCAAGCACGTATTGGGTAATGGATTTCCAACTATGACAAGGTATGGAATCACCTTCCGATCAGTGTACTCTAGGAACGATACACTGGAGTTCAACAAGAACATCTTGCAACTCAGCCACACATGACCGACCACTCATTTCGCTTGAGTGTATCGAATGTACATCACCAACGGTTGGGATCAACAACCGTTCCCGTATATATATGGGACAGCATTGATAGATTTAAGAAACAAATGAATATTCACTAGATAGGTGATTATACACCCTACTTCGGTGCGACCGACTTAGCCATGCTGCCTGCCCGATTTCTGTCATTTACCGGTTGATGAGGCTAGAAGCTACGCTTTATCATCACATCAGATTCACTTCGAATGCCACATTGTTAGGTCCATCGAAAATCACTAATTGACGTCTACAACAATACATTACGTGTCAGCTAAAAGAAGTTTCCTTCTCCGCTTCCACTCTTGGTACGGTTGAAGAAACCAAGGTACGTGACCTTTCTGGAAATACACTGTCAAACATTCATTTATACAAGTCATCCTCATTCACTTAGAATGTCACATCGTCATACCCGCCAAATCACAAATTGACTTATCCAAAAATAACACGGGTATACAGCTAAGAGAAACGAATTCCTCCGCCACCAAACGTGAATACGTTTGAACAGATCAACTTACGCAATCCATTGGATATACTCTGTCAGACCTTCGTCCATACAAGTTGTCCTGGGACTGGACAAACCGAAGGCACTATTCTGTAAACAGGATAGCCCTTGCATTTTACTCCGTCTTCAATTATCTTTGGCATATATGATTCGCGACGCTTATGCCAATACAGAGTGGTTCTTCGGATAATAATCCAACCGGTCTCTCCATATTAACAACGTAAAATGGTCAAAACATTGATAGTCGATGATTTAACTATCAAATAAAAATGTTCGTGTGCAAACAACGATCTTATTTCCAAATGGAATGTCAATCGATCAATCATCATGTATATCTATACATGTTTTCCTTATTTTCTATATTTAGAAAATATTTGTTATCAACGTTGGAAAACATTTCCATTGTTTATTTACGTATCACTATCCTTCCACAACTATCAGACTCTAACTATAAACTAATAAGAGAACAACTCCCTAAGCATAAACCCCGAAGGCCGAAACCAACATCAGATCGATACTCAGGAAACCATTCAACTTATTAATCTCTAGTCAGATTCAAATTTTGCTTAACTCTATATTCTTTAACTCCATTCGCTCAACTCTAGATCGCAGCGATCACAATGGTTACGCCTGATTCCCTCAGGAAACATCCGACCGCCGTAGGCTATTTACAGCCCTGCGAATTACGCTAGCAGTCGTGCTAAATGGCAACTCATCCTGAATAACTATGTTTGTTTTAACTCTAACTGTTTAACTCTAACTGTTTAACTCTAACTGTTTAACTCTAACTGTTTAACTTGACCAATTCATTTCGAATAACTTAACCTGGTAACACACTTGGATTAACTTAACTCGACTTAGCTAATTTAACTTATTAACTTGACCAATTCATTTCGAATAACTTAACCTGGTAACACACTTGGATTAACTTAACTCGACTTAGCTAATTTAACTTATTAACTTGACCAATTCATTTCGATTAACCTAACTTGGTAACACACTTGGATTAACTTAACTCGACTTAGCTAATTTAACTTATTAACTTGACCAATTCGCCTAACTAATTCACTTAGTTTAGCTTAACTAATTCACTTAGCTCCTGTCGAATAAACTATATTCGATAACTCCTCTAACTCTATTCGAATAAACTATATTCGATTAACTCCTTTACTCTATTCGAATAAACTATATTCGATTAACTCCTTTGATTTAACTCAAATCGATTAACTCCCTTCGATTGAAACTAACATCGATACTCCTTTCGATGAAACTAACATCGATTAACTCCTTTCGATGAAACTAACATCGATTAACTCCTTTCGATTTACCATATTCGATTTACTTTATTCACTTTATAAAGATTTCCTTTTTAACAACGTTTTATTCATTTGAAAAGATTTACTTTTAAATAACGGTTCTACACTTTAAAAATGATTTCCTTTTTATAACGTTCCCTTTTCAATTCTATTTGTAAATGGTTTACAAATATTTCATTTTCAAATTTATTCTTGAAATATTCTAACTCCTTAAATTCCCGGGAAAATTCGCCATAACCTCCTTTGTAATGGGAGCATCGGGAAAATCCCCAAACTCGCCACACAGGCCTTTCCATTCAAAAAGAAATGGTTTGAAATTATTTCCTTTTCAAATATCTCCTATTTATAAATATTCCAATTTATAAACATTTCTTATTTATAAATATTCCACTTTATAAATATCTCTTATTTATAAATATTCCATTTTATAAATATTCTATTTTCAATATCACTTTGAAAAATCTCCTTTATCTACATTAAGGTATGTCATGGTATTCAATCATATCAAATCACGATGTTCAATATCGTCCATACACACACAATCAACAACAAGTTATACTTCACATCATATATCAAAATATATGAAAAACAATAAAATAACTGTTGAGGAATCCAGTCGGATTCCTCCAACCTGTTTCCCTGCATCACAGATGTTAGAAAATATAGATAACATCACTTTCAGTTCCATATGATATATTCTGTTAAACAGAATCAATATAGAAATTTAACTAACTGACTAGCAGTTCAATCAAACAGTCAACACACAATCAATCAGTCCATATTTAACAGTTCTAAAAATATAACATGAAAATATAAACTGTTAAGAGTTAGTGAGATTTACTCACATTTGCGCGTTAACCGATAAACATCGGTTTGCGTTCATTGATTCAGTCGAACAATTTATTTCTCCATAAATTGTAACTTGCTCTGATGGACTTGCGGTCAGTGCCATTGTGTAGTGTCCGTCCATACGGTCCCAACGCAACTTACGGTTCTGAATTTCGTTCACGTATGAATTTGTTATGAATTTTACAAATCAATACACTTCAAATAAACAAAATTGAATTTAAATTAAAAACTTAACGGGCCTCACCCCTCCTTTTGAACCGGCCCATTCCCTTTATACCCAACCCGCTCCTTATATGGTTCTTCCCCAATTAAACATGCCGTGACCTGCTCTTGCTTCCACACCATTTTGAATTGCTTCGTCCACCGATCCTTCCCAAATCCTTCCACCGTTCATCGAACAGAAAACACCAATCTTTCACCCTTCACCTCCTCTCCGTCATCACCTTGGTCCCCACGAACTCGAGCTCGTCTGTGGAGTTGCGTCGACTGGTCATCTCGCGAAAATCAACTGCAGACATCGACAGTTTTTGTCGCGATTAAATCCCAGAAATTCAAACGAGGTGCTAAACAACCTCTCGGATCCAAGTCTAACCTTAAAAATCCGTATCGAAGCTCCTGAACTTCGAAATTTCTAACCCTAAGCCTGCGGTGATGTTTCCAGTAAATGGAAAAAGTGATCGAACCCTTTAAGAACTATATTGGATAGAAGAGCATTGCTTGTTGAACTTAAAAACACTTGAATTGGATTTTATTACTGAGGATTTGATTTTTAATTTTGGATTGAAGATCGAAAACTATTTTTCCTGGAAGAAGCTTGCGGCCGTAATGGTTTGACCTAAGGAGTGAGTTTATTAGGTTTAGGAAATTTTAAAGCTTATTTATAGGTAATTATAATATCTAGATATTTTAGTAAGGGAATATTCCCGGTATATTCCTTTTTTCTTAATTCGTTTTGCCTTCTAAAAATCGCTGTGATCACACACAGTATTCAAAAATCACGAAACTAGACAAGTAGCTAGAGTTCGACATTACGGTCCCAACGAAACTGGTTTCGTCGAATTTCGACTCCGTATGCTCACACAGCGTATTTTTAACTGTCAAAATACTGACTGTTTTGCACTCTAAAAATCCGTACGGCCACACAGTGTCTCTAAAAATCACGAAACTTAGCATCTAGCAAATATTTGACATTACGAATCCAACAAAATTGGTTTCGTCGAATTCCGACTTCGTATGCTTACACAGCGTATTTTTAAAGCTCTGGATGACCCATTTAAATATATAAATATATTTAAATATTATTAAATTAAATATTAATAAATTAATATAATCGTATATATCCATATACGATGTCGTCCGGCTCCAGAATATCACCTCAGATTTTATGACTTGATTTCCAGACTCCAGATTATCCCGATATTCAGTTCGTATCGAAAAATCGATTTATAACGTATATAAAGCGTCGCAAATTATAAAGGAATTCCACAGCGACTTTTCTGAAATTTGATTTGGACATAACTCAAAATCTACACGACGAAATCCCGATTTTTCTCTTCCACTAGAAAGA
Organism: Allium sativum; assembly: GCA_030737875.1. Classification (NCBI taxonomy): domain Eukaryota; kingdom Viridiplantae; phylum Streptophyta; class Magnoliopsida; order Asparagales; family Amaryllidaceae; genus Allium; species Allium sativum. The sequence goes on along the minus strand of CM060926.1, from coordinate 3,098,301 downwards.
TATACTCCACCAGCTCCACACGTTTCTTGTTTCACAGAAATCCGGCTTAAAACGAATCCTGTACATTCAGTTGAAGTTCGAATCGCCAAATCGCGAACTGCAGCGCCATTTCAGGCTCGATTTTAATTATAATATAATTATACGTTCAAACTGTCGTCGATTGATATATATTCGTTAATATTATTCAACTCCAAACTGAATTATATACTTTTAAATTGTTCAGTTCACACTATATTGCCATTTCAGCTAATTCTGATTATTTCAGAATTATTTATATTATTATATTAATTAAATATTCAATATTATTTAATTAAACGATCATTAACTTCTCTAAGTCACCAGTTATATAATTAAATAAATTAATTATATATCTCAGAAAATGCGGGTCATTACATTCTTCCCCACTTAAAATAATTTCGTCCTCGAAATTGCTAAGTTAGAGGACGACCCTGTCTATTGGAATTCCTAAGATTTGTTTACCCCTTATTTCTGATTTCAACTGAACCAATTAATATCGACTAAAATATTAATTCCTTCCGACTAACTAAAATTTTCAAAAATTCTGAAAATTTTCTAACGCCTTAAATTTTCGGAAAATTTTGCCATAACCTCCTTTGTTCCGGCAAATACGTCAAATCACAATTCGCCTCTCTAGGCCTTCTCCAAACCAAAAGAAAATCAAACAGCCAAGCGGCTTGCCAATTCGGCTCATAAAATCCAAACTCATATATAAAATAAACTTGTACCTTTTTGTCGGGCATATCATTATATCCCTTTTCATCTGTTACTCAACTCAACATATATAAATGTCATTCCAATCAAACTCCTGTCAGTTGGTTCTCAACCAAATCATTCGCTTATACTTAAGTCGAATTCCATTCAAACTCTAATATCAATTTTCAACTCTTAAGTTATCGACATAATTCCATTTCAGATTATTCTATAATCCAATCCAATATCATTTGACTTAGTTCAAGTTAAATTCAAATTTATTTATTCACTTTTTCCATTTTAATCCATTTAACTTCATTAGTTAAATTTTAATTCCAGAACTTAAATTCCTGAGTTTATTTCAAATCAATTTGAAACCATAACACTAATTCAAAACATTTGAATTTCTAAACACTTGTTTTCTCAAAACAATTCAAAAACAAAACCTTTGGTAGTAATCCGTCACTTTGGAACTCGAAATTGAACACTGATGATGTGGCCACACTCATCAGAATCTATTTTCCAGTAATCGAAGTGAGTTCAATACTATTTCACTTCCAAAGATCATTTCTAAACACTTCCATTTTGAAAACAGTTCAAAATCTCCCAGGAACTTAAAATTTCTTTATTTTAATTCCAAATCTGATTTAAATTCATATTCAATTCATCTTATTTCATATACTTTACTTATATGAATTCTGATTGGTTATATATAACCATTTCACATTTTATAATCTTACTCGATTATAATTACAACCAAACACATTATAATATTTACAGTATATATACTTCGGGTAAAATTATTTCATTTACCCTCAAAACATACCATGTCGGTTCATCGTATTCAAGTGTTTATTTACTCCTACCAATGCAGTTGATCAAACTAATCGACCAGAACTCATAAACAACTCAGCCAATGAATCCCCATAATATAAAACCATTTTTTATATCAAATACAAATACGCACTCGTATATATACACTCAAACTCAATCTAGGGTATTACTAACCCTATTTCTACCGAGTCACGCCACAGAGCCAAGGTAAAACTTAACTTAAGCTCTGATACCAACTGTAACGACCCGGATTTTCGGCGACTTTGGTTATCGACATAAGCCCGACGTCGATAACCAAAACATCGAAAAATCCCGGTAATTAATGAAAGAAATTAGAAGGGGAGAATAGATAAGATAGAAACGTAGAATAGAAGAAGAAGAAGAACCCAACATCAGAGTAACACGAACCTCACAGCGGAACGAATAACATATAATAGATAACATAACTTTGAAATATAACAGTTATGTATACAATAGCACTTATCAGAGTACAACACTTACAACAACAGCGGAAATAATAATAGCTATAGAATCCTGAAGCCTCCTGCTCCAAGCTCTCCAAGTATACCTGTAAATCCTGACTACTTGACTGCCCGTACAAATTTAGGCACCCAAGAGTTTAGGGAAAACAACAAATAAACTCCGGGTCAGTCATGGGACTGGTGTGAGTAAAACAGTTTAAAACAGGTATATGAACAAGTAAACGATATCTCATAAGACCACGCCGCAGAACGGAACGGGTTTTTCCCTTATGAGAATCCAAACATTTTTGCAAAGCAATATCATTCTGATATTATAATAATGTCTAAGTACAAATAAATATCAGTCTAGTAGAAACGCTTGCATCTCACGTTCTACATATATAGTATACAATCAAAACCGCAAGCACGTATTGGGTAATGGATTTCCAACTATGACAAGGTATGGAATCACCTTCCGATCAGTGTACTCTAGGAACGATACACTGGAGTTCAACAAGAACATCTTGCAACTCAGCCACACATGACCGACCACTCATTTCGCTTGAGTGTATCGAATGTACATCACCAACGGTTGGGATCAACAACCGTTCCCGTATATATATGGGACAGCATTGATAGATTTAAGAAACAAATGAATATTCACTAGATAGGTGATTATACACCCTACTTCGGTGCGACCGACTTAGCCATGCTGCCTGCCCGATTTCTGTCATTTACCGGTTGATGAGGCTAGAAGCTACGCTTTATCATCACATCAGATTCACTTCGAATGCCACATTGTTAGGTCCATCAAAAATCACTAATTGACGTCTACAACAATACATTACGTGTCAGCTAAAAGAAGTTTCCTTCTCCGCTTCCACTCTTGGTACGGTTGAAGAAATCAAGGTACGTGACCTTTCTGGAAATACACTGTCAAACATTCATTTATACAAGTCATCCTCATTCACTTAGAATGTCACATCGTCATACCCGCCAAATCACAAATTGACTTATCCAAAAATAACACGGGTATACAGCTAAGAGAAACGAATTCCTCCGCCACCAAACGTGAATACGTTTGAACAGATCAACTTACGCAATCCATTGGATATACTCTGTCAGACCTTCGTCCATACAAGTTGTCCTGGGACTGGACAAACCGAAGGCACTATTCTGTAAACAGGATAGCCCTTGCATTTTACTCCGTCTTCAATTATCTTTGGCATATATGATTCGCGACGCTTATGCCAATACAGAGTGGTTCTTCGGATAATAATCCAACCGGTCTCTCCATATTAACAACGTAAAATGGTCAAAACATTGATAGTCGATGATTTAACTATCAAATAAAAATGTTCGTGTGCAAACAACGATCTTATTTCCAAATGGAATGTCAATCGATCAATCATCATGTATATCTATACATGTTTTCCTTATTTTCTATATTTAGAAAATATTTGTTATCAACGTTGGAAAACATTTCCATTGTTTATTTACGTATCACTATCCTTCCACAACTATCAGACTCTAACTATAAACTAATAAGAGAACAACTCCCTAAGCATAAACCCCGAAGGCCGAAACCAACATCAGATCGATACTCAGGAAACCATTCAACTTATTAATCTCTAGTCAGATTCAAATTTTGCTTAACTCTATATTCTTTAACTCCATTCGCTCAACTCTAGATCGCAGCGATCACAATGGTTACGCCTGATTCCCTCAGGAAACATCCGACCGCCGTAGGCTATTTACAGCCCTGCGAATTACGCTAGCAGTCGTGCTAAATGGCAACTCATCCTGAATAACTATGTTTGTTTTAACTCTAACTGTTTAACTCTAACTGTTTAACTCTAACTGTTTAACTCTAACTGTTTAACTTGACCAATTCATTTCGAATAACTTAACCTGGTAACACACTTGGATTAACTTAACTCGACTTAGCTAATTTAACTTATTAACTTGACCAATTCATTTCGAATAACTTAACCTGGTAACACACTTGGATTAACTTAACTCGACTTAGCTAATTTAACTTATTAACTTGACCAATTCATTTCGATTAACCTAACTTGGTAACACACTTGGATTAACTTAACTCGACTTAGCTAATTTAACTTATTAACTTGACCAATTCGCCTAACTAATTCACTTAGTTTAGCTTAACTAATTCACTTAGCTCCTGTCGAATAAACTATATTCGATAACTCCTCTAACTCTATTCGAATAAACTATATTCGATTAACTCCTTTACTCTATTCGAATAAACTATATTCGATTAACTCCTTTGATTTAACTCAAATCGATTAACTCCCTTCGATTGAAACTAACATCGATACTCCTTTCGATGAAACTAACATCGATTAACTCCTTTCGATGAAACTAACATCGATTAACTCCTTTCGATTTACCATATTCGATTTACTTTATTCACTTTATAAAGATTTCCTTTTTAACAACGTTTTATTCATTTGAAAAGATTTACTTTTAAATAACGGTTCTACACTTTAAAAATGATTTCCTTTTTATAACGTTCCCTTTTCAATTCTATTTGTAAATGGTTTACAAATATTTCATTTTCAAATTTATTCTTGAAATATTCTAACTCCTTAAATTCCCGGGAAAATTCGCCATAACCTCCTTTGTAATGGGAGCATCGGGAAAATCCCCAAACTCGCCACACAGGCCTTTCCATTCAAAAAGAAATGGTTTGAAATTATTTCCTTTTCAAATATCTCCTATTTATAAATATTCCAACTTATAAACATTTCTTATTTATAAATATTCCACTTTATAAATATCTCTTATTTATAATTATTCCATTTTATAAATATTCTATTTTCAATATCACTTTGAAAAATCTCCTTTATCTACATTAAGGTATGTCATGGTATTCAATCATATCAAATCACGATGTTCAATATCGTCCATACACACACAATCAACAACAAGTTATACTTCACATCATATATCAAAATATATGAAAAACAATAAAATAACTGTTGAGGAATCCAGTCGGATTCCTCCAACCTGTTTCCCTGCATCACAGATGTTAGAAAATATAGATAACATCACTTTCAGTTCCATATGATATATTCTGTTAAACAGAATCAATATAGAAATTTAACTAACTGACTAGCAGTTCAATCAAACAGTCAACACACAATCAATCAGTCTATATTTAACAGTTCTAAAAATATAACATGAAAATATAAACTGTTAAGAGTTAGTGAGATTTACTCACATTTGCGCGTTAACCGATAAACATCGGTTTGCGTTCATTGATTCAATCGAACAATTTATTTCTCCATAAATTGTAACTTGCTCTGATGGACTTGCGGTCAGTGCCATTGTGTAGTGTCCGTCCATACGGTCCCAACGCAACTTACGGTTCTGAATTTCGTTCACGTATGAATTTGTTATGAATTTTACAAATCAATACACTTCAAATAAACAAACTTGAATTTAAATTAAAAACTTAACGGGCCTCACCCCTCCTTTTGAACCGGCCCATTCCCTTTATACCCAACCCGCTCCTTATATGGTTCTTCCCCAATTAAACATGCCGTGACCTGCTCTTGCTTCCACACCATTTTGAATTGCTTCGTCCACCGATCCTTCCCAAATCCTTCCACCGTTCATCGAACAGAAAACACCAATCTTTCACCCTTCACCTCCTCTCCGTCATCACCTTGGTCCCCACGAACTCGAGCTCGTCTGTGGAGTTGCGTCGACTGGTCATCTCGCGAAAATCAACTGCAGACATCGACAGTTTTTGTCGCGATTAAATCCCAGAAATTCAAACGAGGTGCTAAACAACCTCTCGGATCCAAGTCTAACCTTAAAAATCCGTATCGAAGCTCCTGAACTTCGAAATTTCTAACCCTAAGCCTGCGGTGATGTTTCCAGTAAATGGAAAAAGTGATCGAACCCTTTAAGAACTATATTGGATAGAAGAGCATTGCTTGTTGAACTTAAAAACACTTGAATTGGATTTTATTACTGAGGATTTGATTTTTAATTTTGGATTGAAGATCGAAAACTATTTTTCCTGGAAGAAGCTTGCGGCCGTAATGGTTTGACCTAAGGAGTGAGTTTATTAGGTTTAGGAAATTTTAAAGCTTATTTATAGGTAATTATAATATCTAGATATTTTAGTAAGGGAATATTCCCGGTATATTCCTTTTTTCTTAATTCGTTTTGCCTTCTAAAAATCGCTGTGATCACACACAGTATTCAAAAATCATGAAACTAGACAAGTAGCTAGAGTTCGACATTACGGTCCCAACGAAACTGGTTTCGTTGAATTTCGACTCCGTATGCTCACACGGCGTATTTTTAACTGTCAAAATACTGACTGTTTTGCACTCTAAAAATCCGTACGGCCACACAGTGTCTCTAAAAATCACGAAACTTAGCATCTAGCAAATATTTGACATTACGAATCCAACAAAATTGGTTTCGTCGAATTCCGACTTCGTATGCTCACACAGCGTATTTTTAAAGCTCTGGATGACCCATTTAAATATATAAATATATTTAAATATTATTAAATTAAATATTAATAAATTAATATTATCGTATATATCCATATACGATGTCATCCGGCTCTAGAATATCACCTCAGATTTTATGACTTGATTTCCAGACTCCAGATTATCCCGATATTCAGTTAGTATCGAAAAATCGATTTATAACGTATATAAAGCGTCGCAAATTATAAAGGAATTCCACAGCGACTTTTCTGAAATTTGATTTGGACATAACTCAAAATCTACACGACGAAATCCCGATTTTTCTCTTCCACTAGAAAGATATACTCCACCAGCTCCACACGTTTCTTGTTTCACAGAAATCCGGCTTAAAACGAATCCTGTACATTCAGTTGAAGTTCGAATCGCCAAATCGCGAACTGCAGCGCCATTTCAGGCTCGATTTTAATTATAATATAATTATACGTTCAAACTGTCGTCGATTGATATATATTCGTTAATATTATTCAACTCCAAACTGAATTATATACTTTTAAATTGTTCAGTTCACACTATATTGCCATTTCAGCTAATTCTGATTATTTCAGAATTATTTATATTATTATATTAATTAAATATTCAATATTATTTAATTAAACGATCATTAACTTCTCTAAGTCACCAGTTATATAATTAAATAAATTAATTATATATCTCAGAAAATGCGGGTCATTACAAAGTCTAAAACAGTACATATAAATGAAGTAGTAGAAACTTCTGAGCCCTCGGCTATTCAGGAAAGGCCAGATGTTTTAGAAGGCACACTCAATGGCAAAAACATTCCAGTTAAAGTACTGTTTGATACAGGTGCGTCGCGAAGCTTCATGGCCAAGAATGCAGTTAAGAAGTTGGATTTGAATTTGAAGAAGCTCAAAGAACCAATGACTGTCCAAAATCCGGTTGGGGGTTCCATCGATCTTAGTTGGGTTTGTGCAGTACCTGTCTCATTTTCCTGCTATAAATTCCCTACTATCTCTATCGTCATGAATTTTACTGAATTCGATCTTATTTTGGGATTGGATTGGTTGATCAAGTATGAAGCTGAGGTTAAATGCGCCGACAGAGTCGTTAAGGCGAAGATTAAATCAGGTGATTATATAACCATTCCATGTGAAGGTCAGAATTCTAATAGAAAAGACTTCTGGGCAGCTTTGGATGTTTCTCCTGCTCAAATAGAAAATATCCCTGAAGTCACAGAGAATATTCTCGACCTCGTAAAAGATATTCTGGTCGTCAAGAATTATGCGGATGTGTTTGAAGAAGTTGTTCGCTTACCTTCGCAGAGAGAAATTGATTTCAAAATTGCTTTAATTCCGAATGCAAGGCCAGTAGTTCACGCTATTCGAAGAATGTCCTTGAAAGAGAAAGGGGAACTAGACAATCAAACACGACAGCTCGTATGGAAGGGTCTGATCAGGCCTAGTTTCTCTGATTGGGGTGCAGCAGTGGTGTTTGTCCCAAAATCTGACGGTACTCTATTGCTATGTGTGGATTATCGTGATTTAAACAAGCAGACAATAAAGAACAAATATCCGTTGCCGCGAATTGATGATTTATTGGATCGTCTGAATGGAGCACAAGTATTTTCAAGGATGGACCAAGCTACAGGCTTCCATCAGCTTCGAATTGCCGAAGAATGTGTTCCTATGATAGCATTCAGAGGTCCAGACCTATTCTATGAGTGGTTAGTAATGCCACTCGGCTTATGTAACGCTTCAGCTTACTTCGTCGATTTGATGAATCGAGTGTTCCGCGGTGTCCTGAATAAGTTTGTTCTGGTTTTTATCGATGATTTTCTAATCTTCTCTAAATCAAAAGCCGAACATGAAAAGCATTTGGAACAGGTTCTAGAAATTCTTAGGAATGTATTAAAAGCCAAACTGTCCAAATGTATATTCTGGCAAGATGAAGTGAAATTTCCGGGCCACGTCGTATCGAAAGAAGGAATTGCTGTGGATCCAAGTAAAATCACAGCTATTCAAAATTGGAAACGGCCCAGTACTCCTACAGAAGTCCGCAGTTTTCTCGGATTGGCTAGTTATTACCGGAAGTTCATTAAAAACTTTTCGAAGATATCTGGTCACTTGACGAAGCTTACAAAGAAGCACTCAAAATTCAAATGGACTCCAGAATGTGAGGAGGCTTTTGAAGAGCTAAAGTTAAGATTAACGACTGCTCCAGTGTTAATCATAATCGACGGCAACCAGGATTAAAAAGTCTGGACTGATGCTTCTAGAGAAGGCCTTGGCGCAGTGTTAATGCAAAGGGGTCAAGTGATTGCTTATGCTAGCCATCAGTTGAAGCCACACGAGAAAAACTATGTAACTCATGATCTTGAGTTATTGGCTATCGTATTCTCTTTGAAAATCTGGAGACACTATCTTCTGGGTGAGAAATTCGAACTGTATACAGACCATCAGTCGTTAAAGTATCTGTTTACCCAGAAAGACCTGAAATTGAGGCAGCAACGTTGGCTAGAGTTCCTTGCAGCACATGATTTTGAGATTCTATACACTCCAGGGAAAGCCAGTGTCGTGGCCGATGCGCTGAGTGGAAAGAATGTAATGATCGCCAGCTTTGTTATTACGACTTCCCTGATTGACAAAATATCTATTCTTCAGAAGGATGATAACTTTATTAAGGATATGATCAAAAGGATTCATAAAGGTGAACCCTCGTGTTTTCAAATAGATAACGATGGAATCCTGAGATTGAATGGAAGGATTTGTGTTCCTGGCATCCCCGAGCTCAAAAGGGAAGTGTTAGACGAGTGTCACAAGTCCAAGCTGAGTATCCATCCTGGTGTGGCCAAAATGTATAACGATCTCAAGCAAACATTCTGGTGGAAGGCTATGAAAAGAGACGTTTCAATATATGTTAGTCGATGCCTACTTGCCAGCTAGTCAAAAGTGACCAACAGAAACTGGCTGGATTGTTACAACCGCTAGACGTTCCAGACTGGAAGTGGGAACATATTTCCATGGACTTCATAGATGGTTTGCCCAGAACCAGGAAAGGAAATGATAGTTTTTGGGTGATCATAGATCGCTTCACGAAGACCGCCCATTTCACACCTGTCAGATCAAACAGAACTGCTCAAAGTCTGGTGCATATTTACTTCAAGAAAATTGTTAGACTACACGGAGTGCCGATCAGTATAATTAGTGATAGAGATCCAATATTTACTAGCAAATTCTGGGAGGCATTTCAAGTAGAACTGGGAACAAAGCTGAACTTGAGCATCGCCTATCATCCTCAGACAGATGGTCAGACTGAGAGGGTGAATCGTATTTTAGAAGATCTATTGCGGGCTTGTGTAATGACCCGTATTCTACACATCATAGGATCGTAGAATATTTATTTCTTTCCCATGTGAAGTCGTATGGTCATGTAACCTTGGGAAACATCCATTAGAGTCATTTCCCATGCTTATGATTTTTGTCGATTTTTAAATGACCATTTTGCCCCTAGTTGGTACTGTTTTGGCCATAACTTTTGATTGGAAAGGAATTTTGACCTGAAACCACTTCCATTTGATTCGTTTGATGGTTTACCTTTCCGTAGAGTGGTCATAATAGCCAAACGGACTTACCGTTTGGGAGATATGGCTGAAATAAGGTTTGGAGGGTGAAAAAAACTACTTAACCGGGCCAAATTGGGTGATTAGTGAGTAGGCCCATAACCCATTTCGGGATTAGGGTTATGGGAGGGCTGAAATGAGATGGAGAATCATTCCATTTCAGTTTTCTAGCCTCCACTTATCACCAAGGATCCCTAAAAATGGCCTCCAACCTCTAAATCACCTCCAAATCACCTTTTGGTCAAGGATTTGGCTTAGCAACCCCTAATCAAGGAGGATCTTCACCAAATCAACAAAGGAGCTGATGTTTGGGATTGAGATTCACATCAAATCAGAGAATTATTTCAGATCTTAGTTTATTTTGTGGCTAAGGTGAGTGATTTGCATAGTTTTACACTAATTATGGCTAATTAGGGGTGATTAGTGTTAATTAGCGAATTTAAACATGATAAAATTCTGGAAAAATGTTTATAAAATTCGGAATGATGTTTTAGACCTCTGTTAGAAATTTGGTTCCATTTGGTTAAGTTTTGCTAATCATATCATTAGTTTTGCTTAAAACATGCTTAAAGGAAAATATGGGGTTTTGGCCATGTTTGATCCATTTTGATATGTCATATTGTTGTTTTGATGTTTGTGGTTGATTCTCTATGTTCCTATGATTGTATGATATGCTTTGTGGTTGATTAGAAGTGTTAGATTGGTCGAAAACGCCGTCGAGAGGCGAAAATAGCTTGCTGGAATGGTGCAGGTTTTAGGACCAGGAAAAACCGACCAGGCTTCTGACCGACCAGGTTCTTGACCGACCAGATTTCGACCGACCGGGAAAAAATAGAGTGACCGACCAGGTTCCAGACCGACCAGGAATGAAGGAGGTTTCAGACCGACCAAGTCTGGAACGACCAAGGGAGTTTCGACCGACCAAATCTGGAACGACCAAGAGAGTTTCGAACGACCGAGTTTGGACCGACCAGGGGAGGTTTCTGACCGACTGACCCCGTAGGAACTTCAGACCGACCAGGATGGGTGAAATGCAACCGACCAGAGGAACTTCAGACCGACCAGGATGGGTGAAATGCGACCGACCAGAGGAACTTCAGACCGACCAGGGGAGGAGCGAAATGCGACCCGACCCGAATGATGAAGGCCGATCCGATTCGATTCGATGGTGATGACCAGTAACCCGAGATGCAAAGGTAGTCCAAATGGAAGTTAGAGCTCAGGATCCCGGAACCAGTTGGGAACCAATGAGTTCACTTCATGGTTGGACTTTGCTGCGGGACGTGTGCTAAGGAGTTGTCGACGTTCATAACTTCGATTCACCACTAAAAAGGAATGATGGGCTACTTATCAGTGCAGTAGGGTCGTTATGACCTGAGGGGCAAAGTGATGGTAGCAAGACTACATTATCAGTGCAGTAGGGTCATTATGACCTGAGGGGCAAGGTGATGCGTAGTAAGGCTATGAGCCAGTGCAGTGGGGTACTTGTGACTCCATGGGGCAGAGTGGACATACTAAGGATTAGTAAGGCTATGAGCCAGTGCAGTGGGGTACTTATGACTCCATGGGGCAGAGTGGACATAGTAAGGATTAGTAAGGCTATGAGTCAGTGCAGTGGGGTTCTAGTGACTCCATGGGGCAAAGTGGACATAGCAAAGGATTAGTGGCTACGTTATCAGTGCAGTGAAGCTTTTTATGACTTCATGGGGCAAAGTGATCGTAGCAAGGAATGTTGGGTGATCGGAGTGGTGAATATCGTATGCTTTATGCATTGAGTGCGAGATGTGAGGATGGATGCTATGCTTGATTGTTTGCCATCATTATGACATGCACACCTCCCCCACCTCCGTATCTTTACACTTTTGATATGATACCTTAGAGTGTTGTACAGTATGTAGTGCTAACTCTTTGGTTACAGGTACAGGTTCAGGTATGTTTTAGTCTACCTGTTATTGTTCACTTTAGATGCTTATCGCTCATACCAGGCTTTATGTCTGACCCAGAGTTTTATGTCTCCTCTTATTACTCTGGGTGCTCACACGAGCAGACTAGAGACAGGTTAGCTGGTGATGTGCGAGTAGCTGATTCGGAGGCGGGCAGGAGGCTTCCACGTATTATATATATATATATACACATTCTCCCTGTGTCATTGGTGGTCGCTACTTGGGCATTAGTAGTGTACCTCATTTATCTTACTTTTGCTTTGAGACAGTTTAAAAGTTGTAATAAGTTGTATTCTGAATTTTCCGCTGCTATGATGTTTAGTTCTGATTTTCAGCTTATGCATTGTCTCTCCTGTTTTATGTCAAGTATGTTATTATTATATTTTGTTTGATGCACTGTGAGACATTCTACAGGTTCTTTGTATGCTCATTTCCTTCTTCCTTTTTCCTTCTAACGACCCGTTCCGCGCTAACTGGACAAGTGTACAGCGCACATTTGGAGTAAATGTCGGTCGGTGCGGGGCGGGCCGTCACACTTGGTATCAGAGCTCTAGGTTGCGTAGTTAACCTAGGGAAAGACACCAGGGAGAGATAGTATACGTATATGAGAGCGCGTATTTGTGATTACTTTGGTTTTCAAAGCTATGTATGTATATACTATTAGTAGTATAAAGATGAAGTCGCACTGCACTAGCACCTCTATGGGGTTGTTAATCGTTTCCCTTTTTACAGATTAACGATGAGCCGAGACACGAGGGGTTCTGGTAGAGGGACCAACCAAGGGAATGCCGCTGACATGAGGGCTATGTTTACTAACCTCATGAGATACATGCTTAGAGAAGTGCAAGGGGCAATTCCCAATCCCGGAGTTGGTGTTGGCCCAGTAGTGCAGGCGCCTAGGGTTGATTTCGCCAAGTTGTGCAAGGACTACACTAATCTTGGTGGGAAGCCGTTCCACGGGACGGAGTCGGCCACGGATGTTCAGGACTAGATGGATAGCTGTGACCGTATCTTTAATGACTTGGGTCTTGAGGATGCGATGAAGAGAAGGCTAGCGTCTCGTCAGCTGCAAGGACGAGCGATGAACTGGTGGAATGCCATTAGAACAGCTACCCCAGAAGATCAGGTTACTTGGGATCAGTTCAAGGCTCGCTTTAGCGAGAAGTTTATCCCAGCTGCCCAGAAGTCAGTGTTGTTTAAGTGGTTCTTGGAACTCAAGCAGAACGGAAGGGCAGTTTCTGATTATATTGCTGAATTCGACACTTTGTCGAAGTATGGACTGTCTCTCATTGATACTCCTAAAAAGAAGAATGAGAAGTTCATTACTGGCCTAGATGGGTACTTGGGGGAGAGGCTTATTAACCACATCGATGAGACTTTTGAATCGATAGTGGGGAAAGCTTTGAGATCAGAAAGCCTTTACCCCAAGTCAAAGACTGAGGCTGCATCTGCAGAAGGGCCAAAGCCGCAAGCAGGCGGTGGAGGCAAGAATAACTCTCAAAATAAGAGGAAGCAGGACCAATCAAAAGGTGGCCAGAAAAAGAGCAAGAAGGATGTTGAGTGCTTCAGCTGTGGGAAGAAGGGCCATTATGCTAAGGAATGCAGGGCCAAGCCAGCGGAAAGGAAGTGCTACAACTGTGGTCAAGTAGGACATCAGAAGGATAAGTGTATGCAACCTCTTAAGGAGAAGCAGATTGTGAAAGCATATGCTATCGATGTTGTTCCTTCTTCGTCGAATGCCCCAACTGCGGCGGAGAAAGGAAAGAATGTTGTTATTCAAGGTATGCTTTCTATTTATGATATACCAGTTCGAGTTTTGTTTGATACTGGGACTTCCCGTTCCTTCATATCTAGTGACCTGGTAGATAGGTTGGGACTGGAACCCGAGATAGTCGATAGACCGTTGATTGTGACGAACCCGATTGGTGGTTCGACTAGCCTTAGTATGATTTGCAGGAATTTGGTCTTATCGAGTCATGGATGTATGTTTGTATGTGATTGCTTTGTTTTGGGCTTTACTAGGTATGGCATTATATTGGGAGTCGATTGGCTCCAAAGATACGGGGTGGTGGTAGACTGTGAGGGCTTTTTGGTGACAGTGAGGGCGGATGATGGGCGGAGGGTAGTGTTTGGTAGCCTACCGAGTGATGGGGTTATGGCTAGTTTTGTAAATTCCCTCGACATCCCGCAGGATGAGTTGTCAGATGTGCCCGTGGTTGGCCAGTATCCGGACGTCTTCGAGGAGGTGACCGGGCTTCCACCACACCGAGAGATTGAGTTCCGTATTGATTTGGTGAAAGATGCCAGACCTATAGTGATGCCACTTCGTCGTATGGCACCAAGGGAGCAGCGAGAGCTCGGGGTGCAAGTCAGCAATCTTTTGAAGAAGGGATTTATTAGAAGGAGTGTCTCCGAGTGGGGAGCACCAGTTGTGTTTGCCACTAAGGCAGATGGTTCCCTTCGTTTGTGTGTGGACTATCGCGAGTTGAATAAGGTGACGAGGAAGAATAAGTATCCTCTACCGCGGATAGATGATTTGTTTGATCAGCTGGAAGGAGCCAGAGTGTTCTCCCAGTTGGACCTCGCGACAGGATTTCATCAAGTTCGAGTAGCGGATGAGAGTGTTCCGAAAACGGCATTTAGGACGCCGTCTGGATTTTACGAGTGGTTGGTTATTCCATTTGGGTTGACCAATGCACCAGCCTATTTTGTGGATCTTATGAATCGAGTATTCAGAGATCAGTTGAATAAGTTTGTTCTTGTGTTCGTGGATGATATCCTTGTTTACTCAAGGACAGAGGAGGAACACAAGGGACACTTGAGGATAGTGATGGAGGTGTTGAGGAAACACCAATTGAAAGCGAAATTCTCTAAGTGTCATTTTTGGAGAAGGGAAGTGAGATTCTTGGGTCATGTTGTTTCCGAGAGTGGTATTGCCGTGGACCCTGCGAAGGTGGCTACGGTACAGGATTGGCCTACACCCAAGAATGCAACAGATGTAAGAAGTTTCTTGGGATTAGCTGGATATTATCGTAAGTTTATCCAGGACTTCTCCAAGATTTCAGCACCGTTGACTCAATTGACTAAGAAGAACCAGTCCTTCGTCTGGGACGGAGTGTGTGAGGATGCCTTCAAGAGTCTAAAGGAGAGGTTGACGCGTGCGCTAGTGTTAGTCATTCCTAAAGGGAATGAAGAGATGACGGTATACACAGATGCTTGTGGTACCGGACTGGGTGCTGTATTGATGCAAGGAGGTAGGGTTGTAGCTTATGCTAGTCGACAGCTAAAGCCGCATGAGAGGAAGTATCCTACCCATGATTTGGAATTAGCAGCGATCGTGTTTGCGCTAGAGATGTAGAGACAATTTCTCTTGGGAGAAAGATTTGAGTTGTTTACCGATCATAAATCGTTAAAGTATCTCTTTTCTCAGAAAGATTTGAATCTCCGTCAGCAGAGATGGCTAGAGTTCTTGGCTTCGTATGATTTTGATATCGCATATACACCTGGGAAGGGTAATGCGGTAGCCGATGCCTTGAGTAGGATACATGCCAGCTTAGGGGCAATGTTTCTTGAATGGAAGCAACTGGAGTATATCGCGGGGTTTGATTTCATACCAAGGTGCGAATTGGATCCAGTTATGCTAGCTAGTTTGACGATCAGACCCACTTTGATAGAGCGGATTGGTTCTAGCCAGAGGGACGATCCTAATCTATTAGAAATCATCTCCAAGTTAGAGACGGGTATCAATGAGGAGGTGAATGTGTATGGGCTTGATCGAGATAGGTGGCTTAGAAAGAATGGAGGATTAGTTGTACCCAACGTGAATGGTTTGAGAGATGAAGTGCTTCGAGAATGTCATCACTCAAAACTGACTATACATCCCGGTGGTAATTAGATGTATCGAGACATGAGACAGACCTACTACTGGGAAGGGATGAAAAGAGACGTTGGGAAGTTTATGTCCAAATGCATGAATTGCCAGCTAGTTAAAGCCGAGCAAAAGAAGCCTAGTGGGTTGTTGCAACCATTAGAAATTCCCGAATGGAAATGGGAGCAAGTCTCGATGGATTTCATCGATGGTTTACCAAGGACTAGATCGGGATATGATAGCATTTGGGTAATTGTGGATCGATTGACTAAAAGTGCAAGATTTATACCAGTCAAATCGACCAGGACGGCGGCCAAGTTGGCAGAATTGTATATGAAGTGGGTAGTGAGATTTCATGGAGTACCCAAAAGCATTGTGAGTGACCGAGACCCGTTGTTCACTAGTGGGTTTTGGAAGAGCTTACAAGAGGCTCTAGGGTCAAGATTACATCTCAGTACCGCATATCATCCTCAGACCGACGGTCAGACGGAGAGGGTGAATCGTATATTGGAAGATCTCTTGAGAGCGTGTATATTGGATTTTGGTGGATCATGGGATGACCATTTGCATCTAGTAGAGTTTGCATATAATAATAGCTACCAATCCAGTATCGGTATGGCTCCATATGAAGCTTTGTACGGAAGACCGTGCAACTCACCATCATGTTGGATAGAGACTGGCGAGAAGTTTGTGCTTGGACCAGATGTGGTGAGGGAAACTTCAGATAAGATTAAGGTCATTCAGCAACGAATGAAAGCTGCTCAAGATAGGTAGAAAAGCTATGCTGATAAGAGGAGAAGAGACTTGAAATTCTCCGTTGGTGACTTGGTGTTTGTCAAAATCTCTCCGTTGAAGAGCGTGATACGATTTGGCAGGAGAGGCAAGTTGGCACCAAGATTCATTGGCCCATTCCCTATTCTGGAATTAGTCGGGAATTTGGCATATAGGGTTGGCTTACCAGAGAAGATGGCGGGAGTTCACGATGTATTTCATGCTTCCCAACTAAGGAAGTTCGTTCACGACTCAGATATGACTATTTCACCTGATCAGTTAGAGGACTTCGAAGTAGAACCCGAGGCGGTTGGGAACCGCAAGCCGATTCGTATTGTGGGACACGATATGAAGCAACTTCGAAGGAAAGCGGTGAAGCTAATCAAGGTTCAGTGGGGCGAGAACGAGAATGATTGTACTTGGGAGACAGAAGAGAACATTAGGAAGGCATATCCAGAACTCTTTGCCTGGTAAGATTTACTTTGCGAATTAGTTATTCCGCATGCTAGGATAGACTTATTCTACTTGTTTTGCATGTTTGATTGTTGTTTTATGATTGATAGGCATGCGGGACCCTTGGGTGTGTTTGGATTAGGGAATTTCGGGGGCGAAATTTCTTAAGGGGGGGAGAGTGTAATGACCCATATTCTACACATCATAGGATCGTAGAATATTTATTTCTTTCCCATGTGAAGTCGTATGGTCATGTAACCTTGGGAAACATCCATTAGAGTCATTTCCCATGCTTATGATTTTTGTCGATTTTTAAATGACCATTTTGCCCCTAGTTGGTACTGTTTTGGCCATAACTTTTGATTGGAAAGGAATTTTGACCTGAAACCACTTCCATTTGATTCGTTTGATGGTTTACATTTTCGTAGAGTGGTCATAATAGCCAAACGGACTTACCGTTTGGGAGATATGGCTGAAATAAGGTTTGGAGGGTGAAAAAACTGCTTAACCGGGCCAAATCGGGTGATTAGTGAGTAAGCCCATAACCCATTTCGGGATTAGGGTTATGGGAGGGCTGAAATGAGATGGAGAATCATTCCATTTTAGTTTTCTAGCCTCCACTTATCACCAAGGATCCCTAAAAATGGCCTCCAACCTCTAAATCACCTCCAAATCACCTTTTGGTCAAGGATTTGGATTAGCAACCCCTAATCAAGGAGGATCTTCACCAAATCAACAAAGGAGCTGCTGTTTGGAATTGAGATTCACATCAAATCAGAGAATTATTTCAGATCTTAGTTTATTTTGTGGCTAAGGTGAGTGATTTGCATAGTTTTACACTAATTATGGCTAATTAGGGGTGATTAGTGTTAATTAGCGAATTAGACATGATAAAATTCTGGAAAAATGTTTATAAAATTCGGAATGATGTTTTAGACCTCTGTAAGAAATTTGGTTCCATTTGGTTAAGTTTTGCTAATCATATCATTATTTTTGCTTAAAACATGCTTAAAGGAAAATATGGGGTTTTGGCCATGTTTGATCCATTTTGATATGTCATATTGTTGTTTTGATGTTTGTGGTTGATTCCCTATGTTCCTATGATTGTATGATATGCTTTGTGGTTGATTAGAAGTGTTAGATTGGTCGAAAACGCCGTCGAGAGGCGAAAATAGCTTGCTGGAATGGTGCAGGTTTTAGGACCAGGAAAAACCGACCAGGCTTCTGACCGACCAGGTTCTTGACCGACCAGGTTTCGACCGACCGGGGAAAAACAGAGCGACCGACCAGGTTCCAGACCGACCAGGAATGAAGGAGGTTTCAGACCGACCAAGTCTGGAACGACCAAGGGAGTTTCGACCGACCAAATCTGGAACGACCAAGGGAGTTTCGAACGACCGAGTTTGGACCGACCAGGGGAGGTTTCTGATCGACCGACCCCGTAGGAACTTCAGACCGACCAGGATGGGTGAAATGCGACCGACCAGAGGAACTTCAGACCGACCAGGGGAGGAGCGAAATGCGACCCGACCCGAATGATGAAGGCTGATCCGATTCGATTCGATGGTGATGACCAATAACCCGAGATGCAAAGGTAGTCCAAATGGAAGTTAGAGCTCCGGATCCCGGAACCAGTTGGGAACCAATGAGTTCACTTCATGGTTGGACTTTGCTGCGGGACGTGTGCTAAGGAGTTGTCGACGTTCATAACTTCGATTCACCACTAAAAAGGAATGATGGGCTACTTATCAGTGCAGTAGGGTCGTTATGACCTGAGGGGCAAAGTGATGGTAGCAAGACTACGTTATCAGTGCAGTAGGGTCATTATGACCTGAGGGGCAAGGTGATGCGTAGTAAGTCTATGAGCTAGTGCAGTGGGGTACTTGTGACTCCATGGGGCAGAGTGGACATAGTAAGGATTAGTAAGGCTATGAGCCAGTGCAGTGGGGTACTTGTGACTCCATGGGGCAGAGTGGACATAGTAAGGATTAGTAAGGCTATGAGCCAGTGCAGTGGGGTTCTAGTGACTGCATGGGGTAAAGTGGAGATAGCAAAGGATTAGTGGCTACGTTATCAGTGCAGTGAAGCCGTTTATGACTTCATGGGGCAAAGTGATCGTAGCAAGGAATGTTGGGTGATCGGAGTGGTGAATATCGTATGCTTTATGCACTGAGTGAGAGATGTGAGGATGGATGCTATGCTTGATTGTTTGCCATCATTATGACATGCACACCTCCCCCACCTCCGTATCTTTACACTGTTTGATATGATACCTTAGAGTGTTGTACAGTATGTAGTGCTAACTCTTTGGTTACAGGTCCAGGTTCAGGTATGTTTTAGTCTACCTGTTATTGTTCACTTTAGATGCTTATCGCTCATACCAGGCTTTATGTCTGACCCGGATTTTTATGTCTCCTCTTATTACCCTGGGTGCTCACACGAGCAGACTAGAGACAGGTTAGCTGGTGATGTGCGAGTAGTTGATTCGGAGGCGGGCAGGAGGCTTCCACGTATTATATATATATACACATTCTCCCTGTGTCATTGGTGGTCGCTACTTGGGTATTAGTAATGTACCTCATTTATCTTACTTTTGCTTTGAGACAGTTTGAAAGTTGTAATAAGCTGTATTCTGAATTTTCCGCTGCTATGATGTTTAGTTCTGATTTTCAGCTTATGCACTGTCTCTCCTGTTTTATGTCAAGTATGTTATTATTATATTTTGTTTGATGCGCTGTGAGACATTCTACAGGTTCTTTGTATGCTCATTTCCTTCTTCCTTTTTCCTTCTAACGACCCGTTCCGCGCTAACTGGACAAGTGTACAGCGCACATTTGGAGTAAATGTCGGTCGGTGCGGGGCGGGCCGTCACAGCTTGTGTTCTAGATTTCGGTGGATCATGGGAAGACCATCCGCATTTGGCTGAATTCTCATATAACAACAGCTACTAGGCGAGCCTGACAATGTCGCCATTCGAAGCATTGTATGGTAGACCGTGCCGATCCCCTTCTTGTTGGGTCGAACCTGGTAACAGACTCGTGTTAGGGCCTGATATGATCCGAGAGGCTGCCGACAAAGTCGATTTCGTTAAGAAACGATTACTCGCCGCTCAAAGCCGACAAAAGAGCTATGCCGATAGGAGAAGAAGCGATATATCATTTGTTGTTGGCGACTATGTATATTTGAAAGTATCGCCGATGAGAGGAGTTATCCGGTTCGGTAAAACTGGGAAGTTGGCGCCCAAATTCATTGGTCCGTTTCCTATTCTTAAACGGATTGGAACTATCGCTTATAGGGTTCAATTGCCTGATTGGTTGCCTGGAGTGCATGATGTATTTCACATATCTCAACTTCGAAAGCACGTTCATGACCCAGATTTGATCGTGGAAGAAGCAGCTCAACAGGATATTGAAATCACCCCAGAATTGGCTATGAGGAGAGAGCCGCTAAAGATCATCGGCAAAGAAACCAAAGAGCTGAGGAACAAGAAGGTTCACTTAGTCAGAGTGCAATGGAGTGGAGATCCGCGAGATTGTACTTGGGAAACTGAGGAGAGCATTCAAAAATCCTATCCTAAGTGTAGAGTGGATATCTCTGATTGACTCTGGTGTAAGGTACATTTACCATACTTTGCATTACCAATTAATTCTCTACTCTGTTGTTATTTTCTTTCCATGGATGTGCAATTTTAGTTCTATAGTCTGAATGATTTTAAAAGAGTATAGAAATTGATTAGTATGTTTTTGAAAAGTTAAAAACAAATTGCTTGTTGTTTGCATTGTGTGATAGTAAATTGGATTAATTAAATTATTGAAACGATAGTTAATTTAATTAATAAGAGAATAAATGGTAGGATTTATTCGATTAACTCACACATTGAAATGATTCAAAAATAGATAGAAATATATACTTGTGCATTATATATGTTTGAACAGGTGATTGGATAGCTGTTGAGTAAAGAATTTATTTGCGTGCCCGATAAATAGGTAAACCTTAATGAGTTATATCAACTCCTGTGAATGCCATTGGATGCGGAGTGCTGGTTGTTCTGTGTGTAATAATAAACATCGCCATAGGATAGTTACAATTAATTTTGAACTACATTACATGGCATACTTCTTGAAGATAGGCATACTTCATCATATACCACATAAGCATTTGGAGCTTGTGTGATGAGGTGGAAGATTTACCATACGAGCGAGAGGCTTGTATGGCGATGACTATATTTTACAGGTTGAACTGATGACTGATATGACCATATAAAATTGTAACGATAAAATAGCCAGATTAATAAAAACCCCACACGGGTCTGGAGTTGACAATGATCACGTCTCTCTAGTCATTAAATACGGCACACGGACTATGTATTTCCCACACGGGACGAGGTAACGAGGATTTATCCTCTGGAGCAATTAAAATACACACTCCCTCAGGCTTTGACAGGGTGACGAGAATTTATTCTTTGGAGTTATTATCTATACACGCTCCCATGTAAACACCAGATTATATCACTATAAATATGTGTATGCTTATAGGATTTATTGATTACCTAATACGGCCCAATAAATTTCCAAACCCCTCCCCGTACAAAGGAGGTTATGGCGAAATTTTTCGAACATTCCGGGTGTTAGCCAAATTTTTGAAGAATTTGAAAATTCTCAGAAACTGAAAAGTTGGAGAATGGAAGCCAGATTGAACGTAGAGTTGATTAATCAAACCACTTTCGACTTTGGTCCTTTTCGGGGACGAAAAGTTTTAAGTGGGGGAGATTGTAACGACCCGGAAAATTTGAACCAATTTAAAATTTTTAAATTGGCTAAAATAGTGGATTTTAAATAATTAAAATAAATATTTTTAATAATAAAGATGAAAACTGAGTTTGAATCGACAATTGAAAAGGAATATAATTAATTCTAATTATAAACAAGGCCTGAAATGGCGCGGTAGTTTCAAAATTTGAATTCAAACTTTGACTGACTGTACCTGGTGCAAAACAAAACGGATTTGAGCGAAACCAAAAATATTTAAATTTGTTAGTGAATACCTTTCTAACGAATCTGAAAAATCGAAGTTTCATAGCGGGAAGCAAAAGTTATGGCCAAATGAATTTTCAGAAAGGTCGCTATAGAAATTATATAGCCCGTGAAAATGGCCATTTTGCAAACGACCTCGGAATTCGACGAAACCATTTTTGTTGGGTCCGGGATGTCAAACTATTGGTAGGTTTCAAATTTCATAATTTTTGAAGCTAGTATGTGAGCGTGGCAAAAGAAAATGTGTTTGGTCAATTTCTGTTAAATTGGATCGACCAGAAAAGGGCCATTTTTCAAACGATCTCAAAATTCGACGAAACTAGTTTTGTTGGGACCGTAGTGTCAAAACATAGCTAGATTTATTTTTCTGGAATTTTTTGAATCAGTTTGTCGCCCTGGCAAATTGAAATGTACGTTCAAATTGAATATAAAATGTTTTATACTTTAATTTGAAAAATAACTGACTGTAACAGTCGAATTGGCCAACGAAACATATCCCATTATGTCCGGGATGGGGGTATTTAGCTAGGGGCGATAGTCGTTGGGTTTGAATTGGTGTCCGTGTAGAATAGCACTATTTAAAAAAATTTATAAAGCATCGGCCAATAGGAAATTTGCATTCATAATTTAAAAATTAAAAAAAAAACCTCGCCCCTCACGATCGACGGCGATAACCGCTCATGGCCTTCTCTCCTCAAATTCGGCCTCCACGATCATCGTACGCCCCCGCCACCACCCAGATTCGGAAGCCCCTCTCCCCCTCTCCACATCCATACCCGATACAACGCCTATAGCTGCGCCATCGTCGAGATCTGCGCCTGGAAGTTCGACCGCGCCGACCATGTTTCCGCCGCCATCTGGAGCTCGAGCTCAACGTGGAGCGCAGCGCCGGGAAGCTCTCTCGACCCTCTATGCAGTGGTATGGTCTAATCGGCCTCAAGCCAAGCGGATTGAGCATGGATTCGAAACCTTATTTGGAACGAGGAGTAAAGGTATCGGCTTTGTTCTAGTTTGAACTGAAAATAACACTTTTTAGTGTTGCAAACTTTGAAAAATCGTATCTTTTTCGTTCGTTAACGAAATTCGATGAAACGGGAAACATCGTGACCGTGAGGACGCCTTCTACATTCTAGAAGAGACCGCATATTTTTCTGAGCCTTGTGCTATTTTTGGTGGAGTGGAACCCAATGTGAGATTTCTAAATTATAAACGATATGGAAAACGACGATGTATAAATTATATAGTCGATGTATGGGTTATATAAGCATTGTACACCTCATGTATAAGCATTGTATAAGTTGTACGTTCGATGTATAAGTTATATATGCATTGTAAAAATTATATATGTGTTGAACAGAAGTGAAATGCTTATATATAAATATATATATACGCCCCTCGTCCACAAACCATGGACGATATTTATTGGTTGTGATTGGTGTGAAAATTGATTGATAGCGAATGGTTGATTGAAATTGCTTGTGGTTGAAATTGATTGATTGTGGTTGAAAAATACCCGTTTGTGGTTGAGAAATATTTGGTTGAAACCACATAGGATTAGTTTGTGGAAATGAAAAAAATATACATGCCGCCTGCGTGCGAACTAGATGCATGATTCCCCATTGTCAAAAGATGCGAGGCTTTAAGGTAGAGCGAGGAGCCGTACTAGGGACGGTCCCGGTTTTAACTACCCTGCCGTTATGCTGCCGAAATTTTGAATAATATTCATGTGTTAGAATTATTTTCCTGTGTTGAAACTATATTCATCTATTGAATAGAAAACTTTCATGTGTTGAATCGATATTTATTCATTGAATAGAAATTCATGTGTTGAATGGTATTCGTGTTTTGAATAAATTGTTTTAACAATAAAAATCACATTTTTACCCCATATATACAAACTATAGAAAACCTTCATATGTTGAATCGATATTCATTCGTTGAATTGAAATTCATGTGTTGACTGGTATTCGTGTTTTGAACAAATTGTTTTAACAATAAAAATCACCTTTTTATCTATATATATAAACTATAGAAAACCTTCATGTGTTGAATCGATATTCATTCGTTGAATAGAAATTCATGTGTTGGATGGCATTCGTGTTTTAAGTATAAAAAACACCTTTTTATCTATATATATAAAATATAGAAAACCTTCATGTGTTGACTCGATATTCATTCGTTGAATAGAAATTCATGTGTTGAATGGTATTCGTGTTTTAAATATAAAAATCACCTTTTTATCTATATATATAAACTATAGAAAACCTTCATGTGTTGAATCGAAATTCATTCGTTGAATTGAAATTCATGTGTTGAATGGTATTCATATTTTGAAATAAATTGTTTTATAATAAAAATCATATTTTTATCATCTATATGAACTATATAAAATAGTCGTGTTTTGAAAGAAATTGTTTTATAATAAAAATCATATTTTTATCATCTATATGAACTATAAAAAATAGTCGTATTTTGAAATAAATCGTTTTACAATAAAAATCACATTTTTATTATATATATGAATTGTTAAAAATAGTGAAGTGTTGAAATAGAAGACAGTTAGATAAAAATACCATTTTTATCAAAAGTATGAAAATCATATAGTTTTGAAATCGAAGAATCGATATATATATATATATATATATATATATATATATATATATATATATATATATAGAATTGAAATATATTGAATAACGAAGATGCAGTTCGTATTTTGAAACCGTGATTTCAAACGATTAGTGCGGGAGATCCGACCATCGGATTTTCCCGAAACCGCAACCATTGGGTTCGCTTTGGAAATTTCTTTCCAACGGCACCAACTTTGTAAAAATCCAACGGTTGGATTGTCTGGAATGTTTAATTCAAATCTGAAGAAAAACAGCGCCAGAATCGATTATATTTATATATAAAATATAAATAGATAATTATATTAAATCGAATAACGACGCTGTAGTTTGTATTTTGAAATCGAAACTTCAAACGATTATACCGGGAGATCCGACCGTCGGATTTCCCCGAAACTGGAACCGTTGGATTCGTTTTGAAAAGATCTTTCTAATGATGTAAATTTTGTGAAGATCCAACGGTTAGATTTTCAGATATGTGTAAATCAAATCTGAAAAAACAGCGCCACGGCCGCGTTATGGCCCGAAGCGTCGTTGGAATAAATTGGCTATTTTAAAATAAATAAAAATAGCGATAAATCGTTATAAAATATTATAAACGATATGGATGTGAAATTTAGAAATTAACTGAAGGTTATCTAAGTCGAATGGTTTCCTGGATTTTGATCTGATGTTGGTTTCGGCCTTCGGGGTTAATATTTGGGAAATCGTTCTCTTACTGATTGACGGTTAGTGACTAATGAATTGAAATGATGCGTATGTAGTGTTTGTGTAGCACTTGTTGAGTTGCTCAGAAAGACCGGGTTTATCCCATTTTGAATAACTGAATCGACGTTAAGAAATCGAAGATGAAGACGGTGGTTGAAGACCGGAAATCTTCACCTCGTTTGGATGGTAACTGATGTCCTAATTGGGAGGCATCCCGAAATATGGATAATGAGTGGTGATCGTCCAGACGTACGTGGAGATCGATGGGTTTGCGAGGTATATAGTGCCTCCGGTTTCGTTCAGACCCAGAACGGACTTGTAAATGGATGGTGTGTCTGACATTGGAATTTATTCTGTGTGATTGATAGCCATCAGTTACATGGCATGAATTGCCTGTGTGGCATGCTAAGATGCAGTGATCAGGGCTTCTGTTGAGAAGCAAAGTCTTGTGGTGATGATCAAAGCCCCGCCTATGTGGCGTAGCTTTGTGATTAACGTGAATTCGCGAACCTCACACCCCGGTATGAACCAGAAACGGGAGAGGACATCAGGGAGGGCATGCGTTTCCTTCTAGTTAGAAGTGGCGTCAGTGGTTTTACACGCCCTAACGAGTTTGACTTATGTGGTTGTTGCTGTTGCGAGGTGCCTCGGTTATATCGGTCGATCCGGGACCGTTGGAATCATTCATTGGCTCATTTACGCCCCAGAGGGCGGGGAAACGCATTGTTCAGGCATTTTAATCCACATCGGTGGACCGGCCGTGACGATCCAAGGGTCACTCGAGCTCTGATCCTGAGGGGCGGGCTAGAGCGTCTCGAAGTCGGTAAGGACTATCTTTTGCCTTAGTTCATGACGGAAATCCAATTTCCAAATACGTGACTGTGCGGTTTTGATTGTATTCCTATATATGGCGACATAGTGGTATGGGGCATTAATGCCGTCTATGATTGATACATATGATTTGAAATTGTTTTTGAAACATATAAACACTAGTAATAATATGAAATTATGTTGTTTTATTCGTATCAAGCGTATTTTGGCCATTATAAGGTAAAAACTCTATCCTCCGGTTTGCATTGCATTGTGTGATGGGAACTTAGTTTTATTTTGGCGATTTTAGCGAATTTTCTATATTTAAAATGAATTGTTTTAAATAAAATCGACGAGAAATTTATTTTGAATAGAATTCAAACGTATATATTATATACGTCGTCGTTAGAATATAAATATTTATATATAATTATAAATAGAATTGAAAATGGCGCGGTAGTTCGATAATTCGATTTCAAACTTCAATTGAATGTACCGGGTGCAAAACAATCCGGATTTTAGTGAAACCAAAAACATTTGGATCTAATTGATAATATCTTTCCACCGAATACGAAAAATCGAAATTTCATAGCGGGAATCAAAAGATATGTCCAGTTGAAAATTCTGAATAGTCGCTATGGAATTCAGGCCCTTAAAAATAGACATTTTGCAAACGACCTCGGATTTCGACGAAACCACTTTTGTTGGATCCGCAGTGTCAAATTATTGCTAGATTCCAAATTTCATAATTTTTCGTATCAATATGTGAGCGTGGCAAAGGAAAACGCGTTTGACCAGTTTCGGTTGATTTTAATTGACTGTAAAATGGCCATTTTTCCAACGGCCTCAGAATTTGACGAAATTAGTTTTGTTAGGACCGTATCGTCAATACGAAGCTAGAAAATATTTTTCTGGAATTTTTCAAGTTAGTATGTGACCCCGGTAAATTGAAATGCGCGTTCAAATTCAATATATAGAGTTATATGTTGATTTTAACGGAAACTGATCGAAACGGTCGAATCAGCTTGCGATACATATCCCATTGTGTTCGTAATGAGGGTAAATAGCTATGGACGACAGGCGGTGGGCCTCGTTTTGAGGTCAAAAATAAAAGTTGCTTTTTGCTGAGAAATTAAATAATTAAAATAAAAAAAAAACCTTCCTTTCTTTCCTCTCCTTATTCCTTTAGCTGGCCCCCTTCCTTCAGTCAAAATCGAAAACGTAAAAAGAAAAAAAAAGAAAAAAAAAGAAAATCGAATCGTCCTCCACCCACCACGACGGGCCGCCACACCTCACCCCGGAAGCGTCGTCGTCCCCTTCCCCTCTCCTCCCCTAGCCTCTTCGATCCACGCACGAACCCCCACTGTCCACCGCCCTCCCCTCCGACGCGCTGAACACCCCCCCCCCCCTTCGCCCTCCTCTCCCAAACCTAGAACAGCCTCCACCGAAGTCCCAGCACCCCACCACCCTCCGCCGAACACCAGAGGCCGCCAACCACCTCCTGAGCCGCAGCCGCCACCTGGGCTGACCCCCTTCCGACCGCCAATCCACCGGTGAGCCTTTATTCATCTTTTGAATTGTTTAGATAATATAAACTGATTTTTCTTGTGTTTAAAAACTGAAAAAAAACTAGATTTTTAATATAGGAAAAGCTTAGATTTTGAAATATAAAAAGGTTTGATTTTTATATGTTGGAAAGACGGGATTTTTAAACTATAAAAGGTCGGATTTTTAAGCTAGAAAAAAATTTGATTTCTATATATGAATGCGAAATAAAAAAATTCGATTTTTATATAGTGAATAGCGAAGTAAAAATTCGATTTTTATATAGTGAATAGCGAAGTAAAAATTCGATTTTTATATAGTGAATAGCGAAGTAAAAATTCGATTTCTATATATTGAATAGCGATGTAAAAATTCGATTTTTAAATATGTGAAGTGATTATAAAAATATGATTTTTAAATTGAAAGTGAACAAATAAAAATGTGATTTTTATTTTAAAGACATCAGTATATAAAAATGTGATTTTTATATATGTAGTGACTACGGGCAACGAAAGGGACAAAAGACGGGAACAGTGAAGACTTCTACATTTGAAGTGGCGTGAAGTTGGAATAACTATTGGTGAGAACTTCTCACTTTAAATTTTCTTTTCTAATTATATATATATACTAGGATGCAGACGGTGCTTAGTAGCACCCGACACAATCGTCCACAGACCATGGACTTGTTTGTTTGGTTGTGTAGTTGGTTAGATTATTTGTTTTGAATTGAATTGTGTGGTGAAATGAATGGATTTGATTGATGTGTGAATGGCGTGGGCCTTCACTAGACTGGGGATAAGGCTAGGCCTTGTCCCGCTTCTAGTATCGTGCCGTTATGCCGCCGAAATTTTCTAAAATAAGTTAGAAAAATAAAAATATCATTTTATTGTGTAAATGAACTAAATAGAAATTAATGTATTGAAAGGAAATAAAATATTTAAATAGTAAAAAAAATATTTTATCGTTAAAAATATTTTTTTTAACGTGAATGGGAGTTAATAAATAGTTATAAACAAATCGGCCGATTTGTTTATATACACTGATTTGACTGATATTGATTGGGTCGATAAATTTTACACATCGCCCAACTGCACAAATAAAAATCTGTGTTTGTTGATTTGAAACCCCACACGGGTATTGGGATAAAATACGACATACACTAATCCCAATAATTAGTTGTATGTCGATCGATTGATTGACATGCTATTATAAGCGTTAGATATCTATATTTAATGCTTATACAGTGTAGTGCACTTTGGATGATGGTTGAGTATTTATCGTTGCTATTATATACATGTGTTGTATGGAATCCATATAATTAACTTTATATGGTAATGGATTAGGCCTCATTCCAATCGGGAAAATAAAGAATATTATAAGATAAAGGTTCATGTGTTGACCGTACTCATCCGTTGAGATTAGTCATGTGTTGAACGAAATATTTTAATAATAAAATTTACATCTTTATCAATATAAAATAAAGGTTCATGTGTTGACCGTACTCATCCGTTGAGATTAGTCATGTTTTGAACGAAATATTTTGATAATAAGAAATATTTGAAATAGAAATATTTGAAATAGAAATATTTTGATAATAAGAAATATTTGAAATAGAATATTTGAAAATAGAAATATATGAAGCCGTGTTGATTAGATTGACGCCATTATGATGTGAACGATATTTATATCGATTTTATTCATTTTAAAATGAATATTGAAAAGTGATTTCGAAATCGAATATTTTGAAATGAAATTTGAATCAATTTGAATTGAATCGAATAGAAAATCAATTTGAATTGAATCGAATAGAAAACCAATTTGAATTGAATCGAATAGAAAACCAATTTGAATTGAATCTAATAGAAAACCAATTTGAATTGAATCAAATGGAAAATAAATTCGAATTGAATTGAAAAGAAAACGAATTCAAACTTAATTGAAAAGAAAACGAATTCGAACTGAATTGAAAAGAAAATGAACTCGAATTGAATTGGAAAGAAAACGAATTCAAACTGAATTGAATAGAAAACGAATTTGAATTGAATTGAATATATAATGAGTTTGATTTGAATAGAAAATGAATTTGATTAGAATAGAAAATGAACTTGATTTGAATAGAAAACTAATTTGATTTAATTAGAAAACGAAACGAATTTGATTTGAATTGAAAAGAAAACGAATTCGAATCAAATTGAAACGAAAATGAATTCGAATCGAATTAAAATCAATTTGAATTGAAATCAAATAGAAATGAAAGTAAAAAGGATTTATAATAGAAAATTCAATTTTGATTTGAATTTGAAATAAAAGTTGAAATTGATTTTGAAATGAATTTAAAACTATTTATAAAATTCGTTTTAGATAGAAATCGACGAAATATATATTATATATATTATATATATAATATAATGGCCTGAATAGAACGCGCCGCGGCAGTTCATGAATTTCGACCATTTATTTCAAACGGACATTACGGGAGATCCGACCGTCGGATTCTCCTAAAACCCGAACCGTTGGGTTCGTATCGAAAAGAGATTTCTAACGAATATTAGAAATTAGAAATCTAACGGTTGGATTTGGAGATACGTCCAAATCAAAATTGGAAAAGGTCGTTGTAAGTGCAGTTCGATGGCCATTGATGGAAATCGACTGTACGGGCCTTGATAAAATTATTAAAAATAGTAATAATTTGTGTAAAATCATATGTAATGATTTGGGGAAAATTGGGATGAAAAACTCCATATTTGAAAAGATAAAAATAGATTTTTATCGAAATGAACTAGTTTTGAACTAAAATTAAAACCCATTTATTTTTAAATAAATAAATTGGATTTGAAATGGGTTTTAAATAGAATTGATTAGTGGGTTTATCGTGAAGGATGTTTTAAATAACACTTGTTCTTTAACCCGATAATAAATAGAATGTGATTTGGGTTTATCGTGAACTATGTTTTAAGCGACATTAGTTCTTTAACCCAGTGAAAGGAGTTTTAATGAATCCGCAATTAGATTGAAATGTGAATTGATAAATTAAATTATCAAATTTGGAAAATGAGCGATGATGGAGTATTACCAGTTTTGCTCCGAAGCGATAGTTAAATCTTTAATTAGATTTGAACGTGAAATGGTAATTAATTTTACCGACAACACTGTGGTGTTAGATATGGAGTATTGCCAGTTTTGCTTCATAGGATGAATAGGTTGGGATTGGGAAATAAAATAAATAATTACTTCGGTGTGGTTCGCTAATCTCGACTAGTTTGGAAAACCATAATTTGGTTTGAAATGACATCCAAAGGAAGATTAAAGGATAAATTTTAAAGAATTTATCTTGGATAAAATTAATGGGAACCTTTCCCTAAGGATATGAAATTTAGAAACTAGCTGAAGGTTAGTTAAGAAGAATGGCTTCCTGGATATTGATCTGATGTTGCTTTCGGCCTTCGGGATCAATATTTGGGAAATTGTTCTCTTGCTAATTTGCGGTTAGTGACTAATGAGTCGGAATGAGGCGTATGTTGTGTTTGTATAACATTTGTTTTTAATATACGCGGGTTGTTCGGAAAGTCCGGGTTTATACCCATTCTGAATAACCGATTCGACGATATGTCGAAGATGAAGACGGTGGTCGAAGACCGGAAGTCTTCACATCGTTTGGATAATTACTGACGATCCTGATTGGGCTGTACACCCAAGAGGATGGAAATAGTTGGTGGTCGTCCAGACGTACTTGGAGATGGATGGATATGCGAGGAAAGTGCCTCCGGTTTCGTTCAGACCCAGAACGAACTTGTAAATGGATTGTGTGTCTGACATTGGATTTTATTCTGTGTTGATTGATTTTTGTTAAATATATATCTGTTTGGCGGCGGAGAATTTATCCTCTTGCTTAACGCCCTTCTCTGAGACGTACGAGCTTAGAGGTTATATATCGATAGATATCAATCGCATGGCATGAATTGCCTGTGTGGCATGTTGAGTTGCATGGATCAAGGCTTATGTTGAAAAGCAAAGTCTTGTGGTTGATGATCAAAGCACGGCCTTTGTGGCATAGCTTTGTGTATAGCGTGGATTCGCGAGCCTCACACCTCGGTATGAGTCAAAAACGGGATACGGACTGCAGGGAGAGCATGACGTTTCTTTCTAGCTTTGGTGGTGTCAGTGACTTACCAGCCCTGACATTTATATACTTTTCACCTTTGTGGTTGTTGGATGAGGCGCCTCGATTTTAGGTCTGTAAGGACCGGGAAACGTGTGTTCAGGAATACTAATCCTCTAACGTAAGTGAGGACCGGCCCTGAAGCATCCAGGATTGCCCAGAGTGTGTAGTCCTGAGACATTTGCTAGAGTGTCTCGAAAGCGGAGAGGAGCTTGCCCCTTGCCTCGACTCATGATGGAAATCCAATTTCCAATACGTGTATTTCGGTTTTATTTGTAGAACTAGTATGGCGACATGATAGATGGTACCCATGCCGCCTATGATTGATATTTATGATTGAAATTGTTTTGACACTATACACTTATTATAGTATCAAATGATTTGTTTTAAACGTACCAAGCATGTTTGGCTATTATAAGGGAAAACCCTATCCTCCGGCTTGTGTTGCATTGTGTGGTGGGACCTGGGTCTTATAATAGCTTCATTTTTCGAAAAAGCATTGCGCTGTTTATTCTATGCACTAGTATTCTTGGGAGGAAACCCGTTCCGTGTTATACGGCGTGGTCCCTTGAATTACTCTCTTTCAAAGTAAAGTTTTAAATAACTGTTTTAGTTCTCACACCAGTCACATGACTGACCTGGAGTTTATTGTTTTAACCTAAACTCTGGGTGCCCTCATTTTCCGCACGGGCAGCTAGTAGTTTTGGTTTTGCAGATTTATATTCACAGGATCCTGGTTTACAGCTGGAATGATATCCGGAAAGCTCTGTATCCATATATCGCCTTCAGTTGTGCTTTGTATTATTTTCCGCTGCTATGTAATTTATTGTAATCTCTGATATTTATCAAATGTAATTTATTCATTTATACTCTGTATATTCTTGTATCTGATGGGATTGTTGTAATAGCAATGAAATGTTCTTCCGTCTGCGTTCTGTTTTGTCGTGTTCTCAAAACGATCAGGGATTTCGAACGGTCTAGATCGGTTTAACGACTGAGTCGGATCGAGCGAAATTCCTTGCCGTCACATTTGGTATCAGAGCTTTGGTTTACAAAGCTCGAGAACAAGACACATTAGAACCATACGAAAGAATTCATCAGATATTGGGTTAGTAATATCCAATTAGAATGACTCGTTAGAGATGGGATCAGTAGTATCCTAGAACGAGTGTGAAGAGTATATTTTTCAAATGAAAACAAATTTTGTTTTGAAATTTAAATCGTTTTAAACGTATTTGAATATTTATTTGTATTGAATTTGGACAATCCAATATATAAAGATTTTGCATATACGTGTCATGAACGTATATTCGAAGTTTTAATATACTGGATAGATATAGAATCACATTCTAGACACCCGGAGTTGATTCTGATGATTAATATCTCATCATCAGAATTTGTGTTCGTGTTTCGAAGGTGTGATATCTATAAATTTCAATTAGACTGGTGTGAGAACCAAAACCAATATAGCTAGAACACATAGTTGTGAATTGGCATCAAAAACATGATTTTCTGTATATGTATCAAAATTATGAATTTGAAACTCTAATTCACTAATTGATTGATGTTTGTGTTGTTTGTTTATTTGTTTGATAATTTTGAACCATTTAGCCTAATTGAATCAAATATTGAATTATATTGAAAATTGGTCGCATTTGGTTGCATATACATGTATATCCTTTGAACAGGTCATAGCACGGAGGCTAGAGCAGAGAATAAAATTTGTTTGCCCGACAAATAGGTACATGTTTACTATTATTTACTGTTTTGTTTGGGTGATGATGATTTTATGAGCCTATTGGCTTTTTCTTTTTCTTTTTGAGATCAGAAGGCCTATATGGCAATTTCGGGATTTTCCCGTGGCTCCCGGTGCAGAGGAGGTTATGGCGAAATTTTTCGAAAATTTAGGGTGTTAGCCAAATTTTTGAAGAATTTGAAAATTCTCAGAAACTGAAAAGTTGGAGAATGGAAGCCAGATCGAACGTAGAGTTGATAGATCAAACCACTTTCGACTTTGTTCCTTTTCGGGGACGAAAAGTTTTAAGTGGGGGAGATTGTAATAACCCGAAAATCTGGGCCAGTTTAAAATTTTTATTTTGGCGATTTTAGCGAATTTTCTATATTTAAAATGAATTATTTTAAATAAAATCGACGAGAAACTTATTTTGAATAGAATTCGAACATATATATTATATATGTCGTCGTTAGAATATAAATATTTATATATAATTATAAATAGAATTGAAAATGGCGCAGTAGTTCGATAATTCGATTTCAAACTTCAATTGAATGTACCGGGTGCAAAACAATCCGGATTTTAGTGAAACCAAAAACATTAGGATCTAATTGATAATATCTTTCCAACGAATCCGAAAAATCGAAATTTCATAGCGGGAATCAAAAGATATGTCCAGTTGAAAATTCTGAATAGTCGCTATGGAATTCAGGCCCTTAAAAATAGACATTTTGCAAACGACCTCGGATTTCGACGAAACCACTTTTGTTGGATCTGTAGTGTAAAATTATTGCTAGATTCCAAATTTCATAATTTTTCGTATCAATATGTGAGCGTGGCAAAGGAAAACGCGTTTGACCAGTTTCAGTTGATTTTAATCGACTGGAAAATGGCCATTTTTCCAACGGCCTCATAATTCGATGAAATTAGTTTGTTTAGGACCATATCGTCAATACGAAGCTAAAAAATATTTTTCTGGAATTTTTCAAGTTAGTATGTGACCCCGGTAAATTGAAATGCGCATTAAAATTCAATATATAGAGTTATATG
This sequence comes from Allium sativum, assembly GCA_030737875.1. Lineage (NCBI taxonomy): Eukaryota > Viridiplantae > Streptophyta > Magnoliopsida > Asparagales > Amaryllidaceae > Allium > Allium sativum. Next base: position 3,063,478 of record CM060926.1, on the reverse strand, counting down.
TTGATTTTAACGGAAACTGATCGAAACGGTCGACTCAGCTTACGATACATATCCCATTGTGTTCGGAATGAGGGTAATTAGCTACGGACGACAGGCGGTGGGCCTCGTTTTGAGGTCGAAAATAAAAGTTGCTTTTTGCTGAGAAATTAAATAATTAAAATAAAAAAAACCTTCCTTTCTTTCCTCTCCTTATTCCTTTAGCTGGCCCCCTTCATTCAGTCAAAATCGAAAACGTAAAAAGAAAAAAAAAAGAAAAAAAAATCGAATCGCCCTCCACCCACCATGACGGGCGGCTGCACCTCACCCCGGAAGCGTCGTCGTCCCCTTCCCCCCTCCTCCCCTAGCCTCTTCGATCCACGCACGAATCCCCACTATCCACCGCCCTCCCCTCCGACGCGCTGAACCCCCCCTTTTGCCCTCCTCTCCCAAACCCAGAACAGCCTCCACCGAAGTCCCAGCACCCCACCACCCTCCGCCGAACACCAGAGGCCGCCAACCACCTCCTGAGCCGCAGCCGCCGCCTGGGCTGACCCCCTTCCGACCGCCAATCCACCGGTGAGCCTTTATTCATCTTTTGAATTGTTTAGATAATATAAACTGATTTTTCTTGTGTTTAAAAACTGAAAAAAATTAGATTTTTAATATAGGAAAAGCTTAGATTTTGAAATATAAAAAGGTTTGATTTTTATATGTTGGAAAGACGGGATTTTTAAACTATAAAAGGTCGGATTTTTAAGCTAGAAAAAAATTCGATTTCTATATATGAATGCGAAATAAAAAAATTCGATTTTTATATAGTGAATAGCGAAGTAAAAATTCGATTTTTATATAGTGAATCGCGAAGTAAAAATTCGATTTTTATATATTGAATAGCGATGTAAAAATTCGATTTTTAAATATATGAAGTGATTATAAAAATATGATTTTTAAATTGAAAGTGAACAAATAAAAATGTGATTTTTATTTTAAAGACAACAGTATATAAAAATGTGATTTTTATATATGTAGTGACTACGGGCAACGAAAGGGACAAAAGACGGGAACAGTGAAGACTTCTACATTTGAAGTGGCGTGAAGTTGGAATAGCTATTGGTGAGAACTTCTCACTTTAAATTTTCTTTTCTAGTTATATATATATATATACTAGAATGCAGACGGTGCTTAGTAGCACCTGACACAATCGTCCACAGACCATGGACTTGTTTGTTTGGTTGTATAGTTGGTTAGATTATGTGTTTTGAATTGAATTGTGTGGTGAAATGAATGGATTTGATTGATGTGTGAATGGCGTGGGCCTTCACTAGACCGGGGATAAGGCTAGGCCTTGTCCCGCTTCTAGTATCGTGTCGTTATGCCGCCGAAATTTTCTAAAATAAGTTAGAAAAATAAAAATATCATTTTATTGTGTAAATGAACTAAATAGAAATTAATGTATTGAAAGGAAATAAAATATTTAGATAGTAAAAAAATATTTTATCTTTAAAAATATAATTTTTAACGTGAATGGGAGTAAATAAATAGTTATAAACAAATCGGCCGATTTGTTTATATACACTGATTTTACTGATATTGATTGGGTCGATAAATTTTACACCTCGCCCAACTGCACAAATAAAAATCTGTGTTTGTTGATTTGAAACCCCACACGGGTATTGGGATAAAATACGACATACACTAATCCCAATAATTAGTTGTATGTCGATCGATTGATTGACAGGCTGTTATAAGCGTTAGATATCTATATTTAATGCTTATACAGTGTAGTGCACTTTGGATGATGGTTGAGTATTTATCGTTGCTATTATATACATGTGTTGTATGGAATCCATATAATTAACTTTATATGGTAATGGATTGGGCCTCATTCCAATCCGGAAAATAAAGAATATTATAAGATAAAGGTTCATGTGTTGACCGTACTCATCCATTGAGATTAGTCATGTGTTGAACGAAATATTTTAATAATAAAATTTTCATCTTTATCAATATAAAATAAAGGATCATGTGTTGACCGTACTCATCCGTTGAGATTAGTCATGTGTTGAACGAAATATTTTGATAATAAGAAATATTTGAAATAGAAATATTTGAAATAGAAATATTTTGATAATAAGAAATATTTGAAATAGAATATTTGAAAATAGAAATATATGAAGCCGTGTTGATTAGATTGACGCCATTATGATGTGAACGATATTTATATCGATTTTATTCATATTAAAATGAATATTGAAAAGTGATCTCGAAATCGAATATTTTGAAATGAAATTTGAATCAATTTGAATTGAATCGAATAGAAAATCAATTTGAATTGAATCGAATAGAAAACCAATTTGAATTGAATCGAATAGAAAACCAATTTGAATTAAATCGAATAGAAAACCAATTTGAATTGAATCGAATAGAAAACCAATTTGAATTGAATCGAATGGAAAATGAATTCGAATTGAATTGAAAAGAAAACGAATTCGAACTGAATTGAAAAGAAAACGAATTCGAACTGAATTGAAAAGAAAATGAATTCGAATTGAATTGGAAAGAAAACGAATTAAAACTGAATTGAATAGAAAACGAATTTGAATTGAATTGAATATATAATAAGTTTGATTTGAATCGAAAATGAATTTGATTAGAATAGAAAATGAACTTGATTTGAATAGAAAACTAATTTGATTTAATTAGAAAACGAAACGAATTTGATTTGAATTGAAAAGAAAACGAATTCGAATCAAATTGAAAAGAAAATGAATTCGAATCGAATTAAAATCGATTTGAATTGAAATCAAATAGAAATGAAAGTAAAAAGGATTTATAATAGAAAATTCAATTTTGATTTGAATTTGAAATAAAGGTTGAAATTGTTTTTGAAAAGAATTTATAACTATTTATAAAATTCGTTTTAGATAGAAATCGACGAAATATATATTATATATATAAAATAATGGCCAGAATAGAATGCGCCGTGCCGCGGTAGTTCGTGAATTTCGACCATTTATTTCAAACGAACATTACGGGAGATCCGACCGTCGGATTCACCTAAAACCGGAACAGTTGGGTTCGTATCGAAAAGAGATTTCTAACGAATATTAGAAATTTGAAATCTAACGGTTGGATTTGGAGATACGTCCAAATCAAATTTGGAAAAGGTCGCTGTAAGTGCAATTCGATGGCCGTTGATGGAAATCGACTATACGGGCCTTGATAAAATTATTAAAAATAGTAATAATTTGTGTAAAATCATAAGTAATGATTTGGGGAAAATTGGGATGAAAAACTCCATATATGAAAAGATAAAAATAGATTTTTATCGAAATGAACTAGTTTTGAACTAAAATTAAAAACCATTTATTTTTTAAATAAATAAATTGGATTTGAAATGGGTTTTAAATAGAATTGATTAGTGGGTTTATCGTGAAGGGTGTTTTAAATAACACTTGTTTTTTAACTCGATAATAAATAGAATGTGATTTGGGTTTATCGTGAACTATGTTTTAAGCGACATTAGTTCTTTAACCCAGTGAAAGGAGTTTTAATGAATCCGCAATTAGATTGAAATGTGAATTGATAAATTAAATTATCAAATTTGGAAAATGAGCGATGATGGAGTATTACCAGTTTTGCTCCGAAGCGATAGTTAAATCTTTAATTAGATTTGAACGTGAAATGGTAATTAATTTTACCGACAACACTGTGGTGTTAGATATGGAGTATTGCCAGTTTTGCTTCATGGGATGAATAGGTTGGGATTGGGAAATAAAATAAATAATTACTTCGGTGTGGTTCGCTAATCTCGACTAGTTTGGAAAACCATAATTTGGTTTGAAATGACATCCAAAGGAAGATTAAAGGATAAATTTTAAAGAATTTATCTTAGATAAAATTAATGGGAACCTTTCCCTAAGGATATGAAATTTAGAAACTAGCTGAAGGTTAGTTAAGAAGAATGGCTTCCTGGATATTGATCTGATGTTGCTTTCGGCCTTCGGGATCAATATTTGGGAAATTGTTCTCTTGCTAATTTGCGGTTAGTGACTAATGAGTCGGAATGAGGCGTATGTTGTGTTTGTGTAACATTTGTTTTTAATATACGCGGGTTGTTCGGAAAGTCCGGGTTTATACCCATTCTGAATAACCGATTCGACGATATGTCGAAGATGAAGACGGTGGTCGAAGGCCGGAAGTCTTCACATCGTTTGGATAATTACTGACGATCCTGATTGGGCTGTACACCCAAGAGGATGGAAATAGTTGGTGGTTGTCCAGACGTACTTGGAGATGGATGGATATGCGAGGAAAGTGCCTCCGGTTTCGTTCAGACCCAGAACGAACTTGTAAATGGATTGTGTGTCTGACATTGGATTTTATTCTGTGTTGATTGATTTTTGTTAAATATATATCTGTTTGGCAGCGGAGAATTTATCCTCTTGCTTAACGCCCTTCTCTGAGACGTACGAGCTTAGAGGTTATATATCGATAGATATCAATCGCATGGCATGAATTGCCTGTGTGGCATGTTGAGTTGCATGGATCAAGGCTTATGTTGAAAAGCAAAGTCTTGTGGTTGATGATCAAAGCACGGCCTTTGTGGCATAGCTTTGTGTATAGCGTGGATTCGCGAGCCTCACACCTCGGTATGAGTCAAAAACGGGATACGGACTGCAGGGAGAGCATGACGTTTCTTTCTAGCTTTGGTGGTGTCAGTGACTTACCAGCCCTGACATTTATATACTTTTCACCTTTGTGGTTGTTGGATGAGGCGCCTCGATTTTAGGTCTGTAAGGACCGGGAAACGTGTGTTCAGGAATACTAATCCTCTAACGTAAGTGAGGACCGGCCCTGAAGCATCCAGGATTGCCCAGAGTGTGTAGTCCTGAGACATTTGCTAGAGTGTCTCGAAAGCGGAGAGGAGCTTGCCCCTTGCCTCGACTCATGATGGAAATCCAATTTCCAATACGTGTATTTCGGTTTTATTTGTAGAACTAGTATGGCGACATGATAGATGGTACCCATGCCGCCTATGATTGATATTTATGATTGAAATTGTTTTGACACTATACACTTATTATAGTATCAAATGATTTGTTTTAAACGTACCAAGCATGTTTGGCTATTATAAGGGAAAACCCTATCCTCCGGCTTGTGTTGCATTGTGTGGTGGGACCTGGGTCTTATAATAGCTTCATTTTTCGAAAAAGCATTGCGCTGTTTATTCTATGCACTAGTATTCTTGGGAGGAAACCCGTTCCGTGTTATACGGCGTGGTCCCTTGAATTACTCTCTTTCAAAGTAAAGTTTTAAATAACTGTTTTAGTTCTCACACCAGTCACATGACTGACCTGGAGTTTATTGTTTTAACCTAAACTCTGGGTGCCCTCATTTTCCGCACGGGCAGCTAGTAGTTTTGGTTTTGCAGATTTATATTCACAGGATCCTGGTTTACAGCTGGAATGATATCCGGAAAGCTCTGTATCCATATATCACCTTCAGTTGTGCTTTGTATTATTTTCCGCTGCTATGTAATTTATTGTAATCTCTGATATTTATCAAATGTAATTTATTCATTTATACTCTGTATATTCTTGTATCTGATGGGATTGTTGTAATAGCAATGAAATGTTCTTCCGTCTGCGTTCTGTTTTGTCGTGTTCTCAAAACGATCAGGGATTTCGAACGGTCTAGATCGGTTTAACGACTGAGTCGGATCGAGCGAAATTCCTTGCCGTCACATTATGTGTTATATTCCAAGGATGACCCTTGCCGCCATCAGAACGGGGTTCCGGGTCGTCTCACCTCCACTTCATCTAAACACTTCGCGCATTTACATAGTAAGCTCGCACCCAGGTGCATGACTTTTAGTGACGAATCCCCTACAAAACTTCACCACAAACTCGCTTGGCCCAAACAAATCGATCTCGGCTTTTTCACCAAAACACGACGATCGTCGGCCCCTTGCCCTAAAATTGATTGACACTCCTCATGCTAGAACACATCAAAAACCCTATCAACGTGAAGCCCTAGTTTAAACGAATAGAACGAATCCAATTTCTTATTATTGTATTAAGTATTTGATTTATAAGAATTTGGAGAAGAATTTGAATAAAATAAAAAAAGGAAACTGCTTCGTTCTTCTGACCGAACGAAATTGAGGAAACGAAAATAAAAATAAAGGAGATTGGAGGGGGTAAGTGTCAATTTATAGACAAAATAATTGTTAAAATATTGATCTGGAACTAAAGCCTAAAGTAACACGTTAAAAAAACCAAATAAGAGCTCCACTCAGGATAAAACTTGTAATTTACAATAATTTAATATTCTGGACACGATGGAACCGGTTTCATCGAATTCTGAGATCGTTTGTAATACTTTCTTTTTGTTATCAATGTGAATCGATGTAGTCTAAATTGCGCATGATCACTTATAAACTCTGATTGACTTGAAACTGGTAGTAATGATTAATTATTTCAGATTTTATAAAATTGGTTTCGTTGAAATCTAAGGTCGTTTGAGAATTTACTATTCTTAAGTTCCATATTCAATTGATATAATATTATAATCGATTTCAAATAAACAAATCTATTTAAAATAAAATATTATTATAGTTCTAATTCAAATAGAATTTATAATGATCATTTGAATCGTTTCAATTCAGTTTTAACTTCGAATTCAATTATTTTCATTTTCGAATTACGATTATTGAATATATTCTTATTAAATCATATATTGATTATTAAATCGATAAACTTGATATAAAAATCCATTTATATTATAAATTCAATATTTAAAACAATATTAAATGTTTAAAATAAATGACCAAAAATTCGGGTCGTTACATAAGTGACAACGGTAGTCATAAACGCTCAATCGTTTTATATAGTGTGCAATTGATGGTTTTTGGGCGTAACATGAGCAAACAATTGAATTAAGATGCACGACTTGTTCCGTTGGTGATGTTTAGAGCCAGGATATGTATAATTCGTTATTTTTTGGAGACCAGGCAATTTGATGTCCAATTATAGCATCGTTTTACACATAAAATATCGTTTTGGGTGAATAGTATCGAAATGCGACGAAACTTATGTCATTAGATCCATATTAGTAAGTTATTATAGGATTTCGATTTTCTCAATCAGACTTACTATATGATCATGGCAACGACAAATGCCTAGATTTTATTTAATCGCTTTATCGATTTAATATGGAACTTAAGAATAACCAATTTTCAAACGATCTCAGAATTCAAAGAAACTAATTTTATTAAATCTGTAGTGATTAATTATTGTAGAATTTCAAGTTTTAATGCTTTTTGGAGTTAATATGTGATCATAAGCAATTTAAATCGATTCACATTATGATGTTATAAAGGAATTTTTACAAACTATCTTGGAATTTGACGAAACCTGTTCCATTGTATCCAGAATATTTAAATACGTTAGCCTTTCAATTTTCATTGTAATCGAAGGTTGTATTGGCTAGTTTTTGCATAAAACTTACGGCGTAAGTTCTGAAAATTAATTTAATAATATTAATCTTTATATATAAATACCCCATTTTTCTCTAAAACCTAATCTCGTGGTCAAACTACATCTTGCGCCTCCACTTTCTAAATCAACGACCGTAAACTCCTAGCCTTCCTCCTCCAAACTCTCTCTATACCTTCACCTGATCGAAAAACTTTCTACATGAAATACGTTAGGCTCTAGGAGATCTATGGATTCAACGGCTTTGATGAGGTGAAACTTCTTCAATCACAGGAATTTGGAGCTTGAACGTGGTGGTATAAATCATGATTTCTGAGAGATAGGTCGACTAAGATGAACACAGTTCCAGGCGTTGGAAGAGCGAGCTGAGTCGCACTCGCCTGTATCGTCTGATCAAATTCCAGTGATTATATTTTGGGGCATGGTTATGATTTTTTGATCGAACTTGGTTTTGGAGGTAACTGGGGTGACGCAGACGATGCATGGAGAAGGGTTATGGTCTGTAATTGTATACCAAAGAGTAGTTAAATAAATATAATTAAGGGCATAACTGTTTCTAATTTTACTGTGAACTAAAATAATAATTATTGATGCAGGGTTTTCAAACAAGTGTAGTAATGAAGAAGGAAATGGGAACGAGGGGAACAAGACAGTAATTGGCCTAATTTTTTCCATAACCAAATGTAACGACCCTCCTTCTCGGCCGATCCAAATGGATCGTTAAACCGACTTAAATCGAATCAAAGAGGCGTATATGCTAACTTTGGGCGCACAACACATCAGAACAAACAACAGAAGACCTTTATAAACATCATAATAATGTTACATCAGAATATAAGATATCAGATTATCGAAAATAATATACAATGGAAAATAAATTTACAATAAATGTAAAACAATGCAGCAGAAACAAATAAACTAACATAGCGGAAGAGTATCAATGCTCTGGACACAACTTTAAGCTTCGATCCAGAATCCTGCTAAATGAAATAATCTGCAAAACCAAAACTACTAGCCGCCCGTGTGGAAAATATGGGCACCCAGAATTTAGGTAGAAACAATAGACTCCAAGTTAGTCATGGGACTGGTGTGAGAACTCAAAACAGTTATTAAACTTTGCTTTAAAATAAGGTAAATCATGGGACCATGTCGTATGTCACGGAATGGGTTTACCCTCATGAATATAATAAACAAACTACGCCGATAATAGACGTATGGATCCATAATGCACCACACAACATGCAATTTTCCAATCTACCCATTTAAGCTTAATCCCAAATTTAGATTTTTCAAAATTCAATTCACTTTACAGAAATTATTCCTATGGACTTTATTTCCTGATTTCTTATTTCAAATCATTTGAAATACATATCCATCTTTATATCAAAGTAGATTTCACTTTGGCATCTCAAAACAAAATCCTTGGAAATATGAATTTCAAAACATAACAATGCATACAAACAAGTATGCAACCAAATATCGGGCTCCCCTTAGAAAAGGAAAATGGTACTCACCTAAGCAACTCGATATATATATATACACACACATATATATATATATATGTGTGTGTGTGTGTGTGTGCACCTCCCACTATGGAGCAGGCTACACTGATGATGCACAATCCCACGCCCTCGGGGACTACACTGCCTATCTCACCCATACTTTTAGTCGTCTGGGTTACTCGAATCTTTAGCCACATACTAAATCATTTCATATCCCAAAGTAGGGAAAATCATTTCACAACATAATAATCGCAAGTACTTTCCAAAATATAGTACTTTACATTAGCAATTCACACATATTACCAACCACTATTAATCACATAACCTTTGAGCTCGTGCGTCTCAAAGAAGGGTGTTAAGCAAGAGAATAAATTCTCCACCACCAAACAGATATATCATCAATAGCAACTAATCGGTTACGTGTTGAACCACAATGTCAAACACATAATACATTTCGAAGTCATTTCGACAACATCGGGTTTAGCCCTCAAAATCCTTTTTGTTTTATAAACATTTTTATAAAGCATTCCTTGTCCAAAATCGGGAATACATTTCTTTTCACGTAGGAAAAATATCATTTCAAAATCATTCATTAAATTTGAAATGAACTCAACAACATCGTTATGCATCTCATAGTCAAATCGTGAAGTGTTTCACAAGATGTTAGCATACAAATGTTTCTACCCAAGCCAATGCTAAATGTAAAAGCATATTTGCTCATAAACTGGTCGAGCACAATCCAAACAATCAATCCATCACAATCAATATCAAAAACCAAGTGTATTTGGTTTATACCACATCTCATGTTTTGGTAAATTTAATTAGCATTCATTCGTTCAAATCTAATTAAAGATTTATTAAAACTCATCTTCGTTTCAATCTCTAAAATCATTACTTAATGATTGTTCAACTTTCTAGAAACTAATCTTGCCATTAACTGGGTTAAAGAATCAATTTCCTTTAAAACAAAGTTCACGATAAACTCAAAATCATCTTCCATCAAAATGGAATCATCACAAAATAATAACAGTATAAGTGGAATAGCGACGAGGCCTTTTAAATTTCATATATAGTAACGGTCTTCATTCACCAAAGCTCATCTTGATTATTACCAAAACGAATTCCATTCAATTCCAATTTAATATTTTGAATTGGAAAACTTTACTTTGGAAATTTTCCAACAAATCTTAATAAAAAGATTTATAAATTCCAAATCATATCTTCACTTTTAATTGGGTTAAAGAACTAATGTTATTTAAAACACAGTTCACGATAAACGAAAAATCCAATTTCAATTCAATTCCACTTAAATATTAATTAATTGGTAAACTTCTTTAAATCTTAATTAAAAGATTTATTCTTTTCTTAACTGGGTTTAAGAACAGTGTTGTTGAAGACACATTCACGACAAACCCAAAATCCAATTTAATATTAAATACAAGGCTCTAAATATAAAATAATATCAGCTTATTCAATATCAAATTCTGAAACTAACGGATATCGTATTGGGAATAACGATATCAGTATCTTCCAAATTCCTCAACAATATCTGTATAATCATGGAATCCAATATAGAAATATTCCAAAGAATATTTCCACTCAAATCCATTCCAATTCATTCATTGGAAAATTCTGGTTAATTTAAAAACCCTTTTTCAATCCAATTTATTATTTCTAAAACTATTGGAATATTATTCTAGTTATTAACTAGTTCATTTCGATAAAAATATATTTCTATTTTTTCAAACTTGGAATTTTTCATCCAAAATCTTTCTAAATCATTTATTATGATTTTACACAATTTTTCCATATTTTTAATAATTTTATAAAGGCCTTTACAGTCGGTTTCCAATAACAGCCACCGAACTGCATCCATAGCGACCTTTTCCAAATTTGATTTGGACATATCATAAAATCTAACCACAAGATTTCAAATCTCTTATATTCATTGGAAAGCTCTTTTCGATACGAACGCAACTGTTCCAGTTTTAGGAGAATCTGACGGTCGGATCTCCCGTTACATCAATTTGAAGTCAATGGTCGAAATTCACAAACGGTCACTGCGCGGCGCGTTCTATTCAAGCCATATAATATATAATATATATCGTTGATTTCCATTTTAAAAGTATTTTATAAATCGTTCATAAATTCGTTTTTAAAACGATTCCAACTTCCATTTCAATTTTAAATCAAAATTGAATATTCCATTACATGACAATTCTATACATTGCATATATATGTTAAAATAATATTTTTAACAATCCAATAATTATTCCATTTCACGACCATTTTATATATCTCATATATAAGCTAAAAATAATATTTTTAGCGAATAAATATTTATTTCATTACATGATAATTTTATATATCGCATACATAAGCTAAAAAATAATATTTCTAGCGAACAAATATTTATTCCATATCATGACCATTTTATATATCGTAGATATAATTTTATACAATGCTTATATATAATTTATACAATGCTTATATATATAATATCATACAACGCTTATATATATATATATATACAATTTTATACAACGCTTATATATAATTTATTCACATCGCATATATATATTTTATTCACATCGCATATATATATATATATATATTATTCAAATCTCATATATATATATATATATATATATATGTGTGTGTGTGTGTGTGTGTGTGTGTTATCGACATCTCATATATATATTTTATTCACTCCATTTCACATCATAATCACAACACAATACAATCAATTGAATCGTCCATGGTCTGTGGACGAGGGAGGTGAGCTAACGGGCGCCGTACAACATTTGTGATAATTAAAAACTGATAAAAATCAATACTGGCAGTTCATATATTCAATTATAAAATAAATAACTATACAAAAAATTATAGTGAGAAGTTCTCACACTGGTTTCCACTCCGTTAGTCTTTGTTGGACGGTTTTAGTACCGTTTGGATTTAAACCGCCTCAAATTCGAATTTGCTCCATTTCTGCTCTAGTCAATCCCATGTTGTATCTCTCTTTTCTGCGATTACAACGAATCTAAAATCACCTCATTCCGTTTTCGTTTGCATAAGACATGAACATTTAAATAATTTACTACATTAATTAATTAACTAACAACTAAACTTGGATTGACAAAACACGTTTAAATTCACTCTGCTCACATATTAATTCCAAAAATTATGAAAATTGAAACGTGACAATAATTTGTCATTCTGGATCCAACAAAATTGGTTTCGTCGAAAACAGAGGTCATTTGCAAAATGGCTATTTTTAAGGGCTATATATTATATTAAAATACATATATATATATATATATATATATTCTATAACGACTATTCTAAATTTTAAACTGGACATAACTTTGAATTTGTAAAGTGAAATCTCAATTTTTCACATTCGGTAGAAAGATATAGTTAAATAGATTCTAACATTTCTTGTTTTACTGAAATCCGATATATTTTGAATTATGTACATTCATTTTAAATTAAAAATCGAATTTTCAAATTACCGCGCAATTTCAAGCTCGTTTTATAGTTAAAATAAAGTTATACGTTCTAACTACGATTTAAATAAATTTTTAGTCAAAATTATTTAAAATAAATCATTTTAAATATTCAAATCTGTTAAAATAACTAAAACAAATTAAATTGGTTCAGAAATTCTGGGTTGCTACAATCTCCCCCACTTAAAATCTTTTCGTCCTCGAAAAGGAAAGGAGCTGAAACTTGTTTAACAAACCAACTCAACTTTCATTCAGGCTTTCATTCTTCAACTTTTTAGTTTCCAACAATTTTCTAATTTCTCAAAAATTTGGCTAACACCCTAAATTTTCAAAAAAATTCGCCATGACCTCCTTTGTACAGCCCTATCAGTAAAACCACAACTTTCCTCATAGGGCTCTCGTCAATCAAAAAGAAAAAAGAAAAAGCCAAGCGGCTCATAAAATCATCAAACCCCAAGAAATACAGTAAATATGTACCTATTTGTTAGGCATACAACTTTATTCCTCTTTTTAGCTTCCATGCTATGACTTGTTCATATATATACATGTATATGTATGCAATTCCAATCAATTTTCAATTCAGTTCAATATTTGACTCGATTTGGCTTATTTTACCTTTTATTCTCATATTGTTTAAATTAATTATCGCACCAATATTTTAATCAGTTAAATTAATAATCAAACATCACAACCATCAATCAGTTAGTTGATTAGCTTTTCAAATGTATAATTTTTTTCTATATATATAATTAAAATCATATTTCTAAAATCGGTATATATATATTATCACAAACGTTTCTTATAAACATATAACTCTCAACTCATTCTAGGGCATTTCTAACCCCATCTCTAACGAGTTGTACCTCAAAGATTTGAGTTAACCAAAGCTATGATATGATATGTAACGACCCTCATTCTCGGTCGATCCAAATCGATCGTTAAATCGACTTAAATCGAAACCAAAAGGCGGATACGCTAACTTTGGGCTTATAACACATTTGAACAAACAACAAAAGATTTTTATAAACATCATAATAATGTTACATCAGACTATCGAAAACAATATACAGCGGAAAATAAATTTACAATAAATGTAATACAATGCAGCAGAAACAAATAAACTAACACAGTGGAGGACTATCAATGCTCTAGAAACAACTTTAAGCTACGATCCAGAATCCTGCTAAATGAAATAATCTGCAAAACCAAAACTACTAGCCGCCCATGTGGAAAATATCGGCACCCAGAATTTAGGTAGAAACAATAAACTCCAAGTCAGTCATGGGACTGGTGTGAGAACTCAAAACAGTTATTAAACTTTGCTTTAAAATAAGGTAAATCTCGGAACCACGTCGCATGTCACGGAACGGGTTTACCCCCATGAATACCATAAACAAACTACGCCGATAATACACGTATGGATTTGCAATGCACCACACAACATGCAATTTTCCAATCTACCCATTTAGTCTTAATCCCAAATTTAGACTTTTCAAAATTCAATTCACTTTACAGAAATTATTCCTATGGACTTTATCTCCCGATTTATTATTTCAAATCATTTGAAGTACATATCTAGCTTTATATCAAAGTAGATTTCACTTCGGGATCTCAAACCAAAATCTTTGGAAATATGAATTCCAAAACATAACAATGCATACAATCAAGTAGGCAACCAAATATCGTGCTCCCCTTAGACAAGGCAAAGGGTACTCACCTAAGCAACTCGATATATATATATATATATATATATATATATATATATATATATGCACCTCCCACTATGGAACAAGCTACACTGACGATGCACAATCCCATGCCCTCGGGACTACATTGCCCATCTCACCCATACTTTTTGTCGTCTAGGTTACTCGAATCTTTAGCCACATACTAAATCATTTCATATCCCGAAGTAGGGAAAATCATTTCACAACATAATAATCCCAAGTACTTTCCAAAATATAGTACTTTACATTAGCAATTCACACATACGATCAGTCACTATTAATCACATAACCTTTGAGCCTGTACGTCTCAAAGAAGGGTGTTAAGCAAGGGAATAAATTCTCCGCCACCAAACATATACATCATCAATAGCAACTAATCAGTTACGTGTTGAACCACAATGTTAAACACATAATACATTTCGAAATCATTTCGAAAAACATCAGGTTTAGCCCCCGAAATCCTTTCTATTTAATAAACCATTTTTATAAATCATACCCTGCCCAAAATCGGGAATACCTTTATTTTCACGTAGGAAAAATTATCATTTCAAAATCATTCATTAAATTTGAAATGAACTCAACAACATCGCTACACATCTCATAGTCAAATCGTGAAGTGTTTCACAAGATGTTAGCATACAAATATTTCTATCCAACCCAATGCTAAATGTAAAAGCATATTTGCTCATAAACTGGTCGAGCACAATCCAAACAATCAGTCCATCACAATCAATATCAAAAACCAAGTGTATTTCGTCTATACCACATCTCATGTTAAGGTAAATTTAATTAGCATTCATTCATTCAAATCTAATTAAAGATTTATTAAAACTCTTCTACATTTCAATCTCTAAAATCATTACTTAATGATTGTACAACTTTTTGGAAATAAATCCTGCCTTTAATTGTGTTAAAGAATCAATGTCTTTTAAAACAAAGTTCATGATAAACCCAAAATCATCTTCCATCAAAATGGAATCTTCACAAAAATCATAACAGTGTATAATCGATATAAATTTCTGTATCAAACTAATACTATTAGTGGAATAGCGGCAAGGCCTTTTAAATTCCATATATAGTAACGGTTTTCATTCAACGAATCTCATCTCGATTATTACCAAATTGAATTCCATTCAATTCCAATTTAATATTTTAAACTGGAAAACTTTACTTTGGAAATTTTCCATTAAAAATTAATAAAAAGATTTATAAATTCCAAACCATATCTTCACTGTTGTAACGACCCGGGTTTTCCAGTTATTTGAATTCGAATATTTAAATTGATTTTTAATATTATATTTGGAAATATTAATGGAGTTTATTAAATTCATTATAAAACGAAAGGTTAAACGTTTATATTATATTTATTTTAAACGAGTTCGTAACGTCAAGAAATAGCAGTGCGTCCATTTTCGTTCCATTTGAGAAGTGCGTGTGACGACGCGTATATTTAACAGTCGGTGTTAAATAGCGGTGAAGATTTAACTGACCGCATTAAATAAAAACATCTACCCTAAATCAATTAATAATTAATCCTCAAGTAAATACATGCCCCCACTTCTATCAAGCGTACCCTATTACTTGAAGATAACATAACAACAGTCTTTATTCAACTTCCATCAGCTATTAATCACCAAACAACAATAAATAACCATGCAACTTTGATGTCTAATGGCGACAGTCTACAATGATAAACAACTGAAGTATATAGATGCCCATTTGATAACAAAATAATGTATGGAAGGGATAAGCATGTAAACATAATTTATATATTGGCCGGTCAAAAGGTTTTTGTTTCTTTTTAGTGTACCTTCAGTACACTATATTTTTGATAATTACTATCCTATGCTCTGTGTTTAAATCTTCCAACGAGTTACCCTAATATCTGAAAACCTCACAACAGCAAGCCTATGACAACACATGCCTATGACAGTCTATATTTACACACAGCTATATAGGTGTACATGACACATGGCTACCAATCTAAATAAGGACCAACGTATATATATATATATATATATATATATATATATATATATATAATGTATATGTAGTTTCACTGATTTAACATTACAGCCTACCCCATATACGAATTTCAGCTTCCCATGATCCTCCTACCCCCTAAATTGCGTATAGCCCATGTCCCTAAATGTCTTGTAACTTCAAACAGAAATGAAACCATCACAGCAATGTCTAGTACATACTATATCAAGTCACAGCAATAAAGAGGGACACCGCACTGTAACCACAGTCTTGTACCTTCCACCGTAAGCCTCCTTGAGAAATCCCATCACGAGCTACCTCCTGCCTACCAATACAGCTATCTACTATCAATGCCTTGCTTCCCAAACCTTGTTTGTGTGATGACCAAACTTCATTCCGTGATAAATACGGACCTTCTTGTTATAAATAGGGCATATCACCCTGGTCATTTTATCGTTCCAGTAAAGCTAACGAAAACTTACAGTAAAGGGAAAAAGAGAAAAAAAATGAGGATAGAGAGTCTGAAAGAAAAATCTTTCCCATATATATATACACTCCTCTAAAATTCCAAATATATATATATATATATGTTTGTGATCAGTAGAGTGGCGCGAGTTCGTGAGTGTTTTTTCTGGAATCTGGAGTCATAAAAGTTCGAACCTGGGGAGAGAAGCTCGACGACGATCGACGTCGCTAGAAGAGATTAGAGGGGAAGAGACAGTCGCCAGGAAGTAGAGAGATGGAAATGATGTTGAATGGAGGTATTAAATTGTTGGCTCGTGATGTACTGGGTGGAGTCACAAACAACGGAGCATGACATGTTCAGGAGCAGGTTTCCGAAGCTCTGTTGTGGAAGAAAGCAACAAGCTGTTGCTTGCGGGTTGAAGCGTCGTTGGTTATCAGATGGGCTTTGGGCCACATATCTTTTGAAAAAAAAGAGATTAAAGCATGAAAAGCTGACGTTGCAAGAAAGAATAGTGGGAAGGGGTGATTGCGCCAGGGATGGAAACGAGAATCGCATGGGGTAGGAGGGGATCTGGGAAGGTGGTATACGGTTCAAAAGTTGGGGAAACAACAAACGTTTGGGTGCAGATTCTGATTTACTTGGGCTACAGTGGGGCTTTGGACCTCAGCCAGTATTTCATAGAGAAAAAAAAAGAAATACATGGGCCGAAAGTATTGGTGAAGGCCTGACTGTTTAAACTAGTGGAAAGGGAAATAAGGGAAACGGAGGGGGAATGTTGTTCAAAACTAAAGACATCAGGTGAGAATTCGTAAGTTTTAAAACATGCTTGATTATTGTTATAAACGTATACTAGGCGTAATATTATTTCAACATGCATAATGAAGGGATTAGTGACCCACTTACTTAAATAACAAGAATAATATTAGCGTCGCCGAAGTTTTTATAAATAAGGTTTTGAATGTTGTATAACAGATGGGAAAGTTGCCTTGAACAACAACTAACGGTTTTGAAGATCAAATAGTAGGCAGAGGTTAAAAACTGGGGAAGAGTAAGCAGTAGCTATGTCCAATTATTTTTGTATATTGTGCCTAACTAAACCCTATATTAGTGCCTAAACAAGTCTGTATGTGCCTAATCGGGTCTTACGAAACATAATAAAAATTTAGATTAATATAATATGAGATTAAGATGTTAATAATATTAAAATGAATATTGTATTAAATTATATCTTGGGCACGCAGTAACAGGATGGAGCCAACCAAAGGACGATGTGATTGTATCGACGGACGTAATGTATGAAGCTAGATTAGACGGAGTTGAAAGCAACTGAAACCAAACCGTTTCAATGATGAGAATCAAAGTGAGTTAAACTCACTCAGTTTCCCACATATAATTTTTATATGTCGGGTTTAATTATTTATGTGCTTTGTTTGCCATTGGTTGAATGATTTGACAGTTGTTTGCACATATAAAGATATAACTGATTCAAATTAAATGGTTGTTTAATTTAATCAAACCAAATCATTATTTTTAACGATTATTTTCAATGAAGGTAACTTACCTTGTTGGATATGTTTATATTAATATAAACGTATTTTTTTTTTTGGATGATTGAGTTGTTGTTATTGACCATTATCATTTGAATGTATACGGATTGTTTACTGAATATGATTGGACGATGTATTGTTGAATCCAAATTCAACAATTATTTGGTTGAGAAATTGGCAGTTGATGGCCTAAATATACATTGTTTATAAAAGACGGAGTTACCGTTAGCTAAATCGATAGAAATGTAGTTATGAAATTTATTTTATAACTAAATATAGATTTTTAAGCATATTATTTTAAATGAAGTTTATAAAAGAAAAATAAACAAACCAAATATATGTTGATTATTTTAATCACCATTTTTGGCACCAAAGTGTACCGTGTGGGAAGCACGTGCTTTATCTTTTATAAAGCAAATCCTTGTATTAATAAGATTGTTAAGCAACTATGAGACGATTAATAAATGCGACTAATTGTTTTATGAAACAATTAAAATAATATTAATTTGAAATAGATTATTTAAATTTATTTATTAATAAAAAGATGAGTTGGGATTGATCAATGAGTAATCATGTTTTAAATAGACCAAGCCAACAGTTTTAACAAGGAATTGGTTTTTATTAAATTAGTGTGCCGATTAATCTGATGATATTATTTAACAAAAAGTTGTTTAGTTTAATAAGAATTAAAAAGGGATTTTGGATACATATCCCAGTTAATGATAAAATAAATATTTAAGGAAATTACTTCTTAAATGAAGTACATTTAAGTAAGTAACCGAAGTTAGTAGTGAAATAGAATTGAATCTTAAAGTAAGTCTATGAACCGGTTCATATTTAAATCAAGTTTGGTAATTTAAGTTATAAATGAATTTTAAGCGAATACGATACGCTTAAATTAAATATTACTTAATATTTGAATTAAGTAAAGGAAATCGAGGTGAAAAAGGGTTTGATATAAAACCATATTTTAAATAAATTAGTGAAGTGATATTTGTTGGTATCAGATTGAATATGAGTTTTTGAATTACAATTCATATTTGTCTTAAGATAAGAATGTTGTTGATCAAGGTTTGAGAGGTAACTAAAATACCCCAACTTGAACGACTTCAAGATTATCAGAAGGTAACATTAGTTGTAATGATAAAGATGTCCGAAGAAGTTTATTTCGAGGAATAATAATGCAACATTATTTAAAGGATTTGAGGAAACATATATTGATAGCAGGAATTAAAAAGGGGCTTGAGAACGATAAATGATATTTCCATAATAAGGAAATAAATAAAAAGGGGATTTGAGAAAATATAACGACATTTTCCAAGTAAAGAGATACGTTTTAGAATGGATTTATTCTAAAAAGGAACGTGACGATTATGCTAACAAAACAAAGGAGCTATGTAACAAGTGTTTACCTTGATAAGTTAAACCGTTTTCCTAAACATTAGAAAATAAGTAATGTTGTAACCAATGGTTTGAAATGGTAATTAAGGGGAAATTCGATATGATTTCAAGATATTTTTCCCAAGTATATAAATAAAATGATCTGAGAATATTAATATATTAAAACTGATATATTATTTTTATGGCTAAGTGATGGTATGGAATAAACCCATGGATCTGTTTTATTTTTATGGTTGTTTATTTTGATAGTTAAAGAACCGACTATCAAAATCATGCCCAATGCGTTGTTGGTACAGAAAGACCGAGATCGAATTTATATTCGAAAACCATTCCGACCAATAAATACGAATACGTGAAAGATGCTGATCAAGATAGAGCAATGGAAGACCGTAAATCTTTATGAATGGAAGAACTATTGTTAAATATCTCTGGCTGATCCCTAGAGTTAACAATGATTCTGTCGTGATTGGAATCTACGGATTGCAAAGACTACTCGCTACTTATCCATGGGTGATTCCTATATTGGATGCAGTAGGATAGTACCTTCGGTTCATCCTGTTCCTAGATGACTTGTATGGACGAACGTCTGATAGAGTATTTCCTGAAACCACGTACGTTGATTTTTACAAATATATCGAGTGGTGGCAAAGAGGGGCACTTCTTTTATACCAGAGTATATTTGTGGACGTCAATTAGTTACTTGACGGATTTGACGATGTGGCATTCACAATGAATGGTGGCCAGGTGTTCAAAAGATTATAACCTCAAGCCTCACAACCGGGAAATGACAAAAATTGGGCAGCCAGCATGGCTATGTGGGTCGCTCCCATTAGGGTGTATAATTACCTATCTAGAGAAAATCCATTTCATTCTTTAATCTATTTCGATGTTGTCCCTTTTCGGGAAATAGTGGTTTGAGCCCGGTGATATACATTCGATACACTGAAGCGAAATGATTGGTCGGTCATGTGTGGGCCGGGCTGCAAGACGTTCTTGTTGAACCCAGTGTATTCGCCTCTAGATATACATTATCGGAAGGTGGTCCCATACCTTGTCATAATTGGAATCCAATATCCAATAAGCATTTTGTTTGTATACTATATATGTGGAGCGTGAGATGCAAGCATTCTGCTAGATTCTATTTATTTGTATTTAGGCACTATTATACTATCAGATCAGTATTGATTTTCAAAATGTTTTGGGTTATCGTAAGGTGAAAACCGTCCGTGTTTATGTGTGGATTTGGTCTTACGATTATCCTTTTCTTTCGAAAGGATTTTTACTTTAAAATCAAGTTGGATGATTCGCCCTTAAAACTTTGCGAGTTTTTCTCACTCTGGTTCACCAGACAGACCCAGTGTTTTGTAAATGCTCGGGTTAGACCGGGGTGTACAAGTTCAGGTTACCAGATGATTTGAAGTCCAAAGACGAGCTGAAGGAGTTCAGACGTATGATGCTCAACCGTTATTATTCCGCTATATGTTATATATATGAGGACAGACTATTATAACTGTCCAGGTGAATTATTGTACTCTGATGTTGTAAGTATTATTTCAAGTTCTCAATAAAAGTCATTTCCATATTATATTTTATTCCGCTGCGATGTGAGAATATGTGATGTATTAGTTCTTCTTCTTATTCTTCTATTCTAATATTCTTTCTTTCTTATCTCACCCTCTTATTTCTTTCTCCTAGCTTACTGGGTTTTCGATACTTGAGTTGGACATGGGATGTTTAAATGTTTGTAATCGAGTGTCGAAATTCCCGGGTCGCTACAGTTGGTATCAGAGAAATGGTTTAGGAATAACCTTGGCTCTGTGGAGTAACTCGATAGAGATTGGGTTAGTAATACCCTAGATCGAGATTGAGTATATATATGAGAGAGCGTACTTGTAAATTTTATATACAAATGTTTTGTATTGTGTTATTTGATCGGTTCAAGTTGAACTGGCAACTGATACAATATTGTTTAATAAAGCGGGTAGAAGAGATAATTTTACCCAAAATATATTTTCATACATAAAGAAAATAATTTTCTCAAATTATTGAGATATTGGTGTGTTGATTGATTTGAATAAGAATTCAAACTGGATTATAAATTCGAATAGTTAATATAACTAATAAAATTGTGAATTTGAATGATTCGGTATAATGGAATTAAATAAATCACAAGTTAACTTAAAGACAAGTTAAAAATAAGATAATTTGGTCATATTGATTGGCTTGTTTGTTGGATTGCTCGTACAACTAAATCCATCAACAATTTAATGAATTGAAATCTAAGAAATAAACTCTAGTATAATGAATTCGAATGGAATAAAATATTGAAATATAACTAGATGATTTAATCCTGTAATGGGTATTTGCAAAATATTGAGATTAATGCAAGTTGGAAGAGAAAGGGCAGTAAGTGCTATGCTTGGTGATTAGAGTTTGATTTCCCTACAAACAGGTAAACCTTAATTTTTTGAGTTTGGTAATTGATTTTATCCCCCTAAGTTGGGTTGCTACTAGGCTTTGTTTTCTTTCGATAAATGTGAGACCCAAAATGGCGAGTTGTAATTGGATCAAACAGTATAGAGGAGGTGGTGGCGAATTTTTCGTAAATTTTTAATACTTAGAAATTGTTGATAATATAATTACTTTTATAACAATTTGATTTGGACTATTCTTCTTCACTTAGTAATTTCGGGGACGAAATTCTTTTAAGGGGGGAAGAATGTAACGACCCGGGTTTTCCAGTTATTTGAATTCGAATATTTAAATTGATTTTTAATATTATATTTGGAAATGTTAATGGAGTTTATTATATTCGTTATAAAACGAAAGGTTAAACGTTTATATTATATTTAATTTAAATGAGTTCGTAACATCAAGAAATAGCAGTGCGTCAATTTTCGTTGCGTTTGAGAAGTGCATGTGACGGCACGTATATTTAACAGTCGGTGTTAAATAGCGGTGAAGATTTAACTGACCGCATTAAATAAAAACATCTACCCTAAATCAATTAATACTTAAGCCTTAAGTAAATACATGCCCACTTCTATCAAGCGTACCCTATTACTTGAAGACAGCATAACAACAGTCTTTATTCAACTTCCGTCAGCTATTAATCACCAAACAACAATAAATAACCATGCAACTTTGATGTCTAATGGCGACAGTCTACATTGATAAACAACTGAAGTATATAGATGCCCATTTGATAACAAAATAATGTATGGAAGGGATAAGCATGTAAACATAATTTGTATAGTGGCCAGTCAAAAGGGTTTTGTTTCTTTTTAGTGTATCTTCAGTATACTATATTTTTGATAATTGCTATCCTATGCTCTGTGTTTAAATCTTCCAACGAGTTACCCTAATATCTGAAAACCCCACAACAGCAAGCCTATGAAAACACATGCCTGTGACAGTCTATATTTACACACAGCTATATAGGTGTACATGACACATGGCTACCAATCTAAATAAGGACCTACGAATATATATATATATATATATATATATATATATAATGTATATGTAGTTTCACTGATTTAACATTATAGCCTACACCATATACGAATTTCAGCTTCCCATGATCCTCCTACCCACTAAATTGCGTACAGCCCATGTCCCTAAATGTCTTGTTACTTCAAACAGAAATGAAAGCGTCACAGTAATGTCCAGTACATACTATATCAAGTCACAGCAATGAAGAGGGACACCGCACTGTAACCACAGTCTTGTACCTTCCACCGTAAGCCTCCTTGAGAAATCCCATCACGAGCTACCTCCTGCCTACCAATATAGCTATCTACTATCAATGCCTTGCTTCCCAAACCTTGTTTGTGTGATGACCAAACTTCATTATGTGATAAACACGAACCTTCTTGTTATAAATAGGGCATATCACCCTGGTCATTTTATCATTCCAGTAAAGCTAACGAAAACTTACATTAAAGGGAAAAAGAGAAAAAAAATGAGGACAAAGAGTCTGAAAGAAAAATATTTCCCATCTATATATACGCTCCTCTAAAATTCCAGATATATAATATATGTTTGTGATCAGTAGAGTGGCGTGAGTTCGTGAGTGTTTTTTCTTGAATCTGGAGTCATAAAGGTTCGGACCTGGGGAGAGAAGCTCGACGACGGTCGACGTCGCTAGAAGAGATTGGAGGGGAGACGCGGTCGCTAGGAAGTCGAGAGATGGAAATGATATTGAATGGAGGTATTAAATTTTTGGCTCGTGATGTATTGGGTGGAGTCACAAACAATGGAGCACGATATGTTCAGGAGCAGGTTTCCGAAGCACCGTTGTGGAAGAAAGCAACAAGCTATTGCTTATGGGTTGAAGCATCGTTGGTTATCAGATGGGCTTTGGGCCACATGTCTTTTAAAAAAAAAGGGATTAAAGCATGAAAAGCTGACGTTGCAAGAAAGAATAGTAGGAACAGGTGATTGTGCCAAGGATGGAAACGAGAATCACATGGGGTAGGAGGGGATCTGGGAAGGTGGTCTACGGTTCAAAAGTTGGGGAAACAACAAACGTTTGGGTGTGGATTCTTATTTACTTGGGCTACAGTGGGGCTTTGGACCTCAGCCAGTATTTCATAGGGAAAAAAAAAGAAAAAGAAAAAAAAAAGAAATACATGGGCCGAAAGTATTGGTGAAGGCCTGATTGTTTATACTAGTGGAAAGGGAAATAAGGGAAACGGAGGGGGAATGTTGTTCGAAACTAAAGACATCAGGTGAGAATTCAGAAGTTTTAAAACATGCTTGATTATTGTTATAAAATATACTAGGCATAATATTATTTTAACATGCATAATGAAGGGATTAGTGACCCACTTACTTAAATAACGAGAATGATATTAGCGCCGCCGAAGTTTTCATAAATAAGGTTTTGAATGTTGTATAACAGATGGGAAAGTTGCCTTGAACTATAACTAATGGTTTTGAAGATCAAATAGTAGGTAGAGGTTGAAAACTGGGGAAGAGTAAGCAGTAGCTATGTCCAATTATTTTTGTAAAATGTGCCTAACTAAACCCTATATTAGTGCCTAAACAATTCTGTATGTGCCCAATCGGGTCTTACGAAACATAATAAAAATTTAGATTGATATAATATGAGATTAAGATGTTAATAATATTAAAAGGAATATTGTATTAAATTATATCTTGGGCACACAGTAACAGGATGGAGCCAACCAAAGGACGATATGATCGTATCGACGGACGTAATGTATGAAGCTAGATTGGACGGAGTTGAAAGCAACTGAAACCAAACCGTTTCAATGATGAGAATCAAAGTGAGTTAAACTCAATCAGTTTCCCACTCATAATTTTTATAAGTCGGGTTTAATTATTTATGTGCTTTGTTTGCCATTGGTTGAATGATTTGACAGTTGTTTGCACATATATTGATATAACTGATTCAAATTAAATGGCTGTTTAATTTAATCAAACCAAATCATTATTTTTAACGATTATTTTCAATGGAGGTAACTTACCTTGTTGGATACGTTTATATTAATATAAACGTATTTTTTTTTTGGATGATTGAGTTGTTGTTATTGACCATTATCACTTGAATGTATACGGATTGTTTACTGAATATGACTGGACGATGTATTGTTGAATCCAAATTCAACAATTATTTGTTTGAGAATTTGGCAGTTGATGGCCTAAATATACATTGTTTATAAAAGACGGAGTTACCGTTAGCTAAATCAATAGGAATGTAGTTATGAAATTTATTTTATAATTAAATATAGATTTTTAAGCATATTATTTTAAATGAAGTTTATAAAAGAAAAATAAACAAACCAAATATATGTTGATTATTTTAATCACCATTTTTGGCACCAAAGTGTACCGTGTGCGAAGCACATGCTTTATCTTTTATAAAGCAAATCCTTGTATTAATAAGATTGTTAAGTAACTATGAGACGATTAATAATTGCTACTAATTGTTTTATGAAACAATTAAAATAAGATTAATTTGAAATGGATTATTTAAATTTATTTATTAATAAAAAGACGAGTTGGGATTGATCAATGAGTAATCATGTTTTAAATAGATCAAGCCAACTGTTTTAACAAGGAATTGGTTTTGTATTAAATTAGTGTGCCGATTAATCTGATGATATTATTTAACAAAAAGTTGTTTAATTTAATAAGAATTAAAAAGGGATTTTGGATACATATCCCAGTTAATGATAAAATAAATATTTAAAGAAATTACTTCTTAAATGAAGTACATTTAAGTAAGTAACCGAAGTTAGTAGTGAAATAGAATTGAATCTTAAAGTAAGTCTATGAACCGGTTCATATTTAAACCAAGCTTTGTAAATTAAGTTATAAATGAATTTTAAGCGAATATGATATGCTTAAATTAAATATTACTTAATATCTGAATTAAGTAAAGGAAATCGAGGTGAAAAAGGGTTTGATATAAAATCATATTTTAAATAAATTAGTGAAGTGATATTTGTTGGTATCAGATTGAATATGAGTTTTTGAATTACAATTCATATTTGTCTTAAGATAAGAATGTTGTTGATCAAGGCCTGAGAGGTAATTAAAATACACCAACTTGAACGACTTCAAGATTATCGAAAGGTAATATTAGTTGTAATGATAAAGATGTCAGAAGAGGTTTATTTCGAGGAATAATAATGCAACATTATTTAAAGGATTTGAGGAAATATATATTGATAGCAGGAATTAAAAAGGGGCTTGAGAACGAAAAATGATATTTCCATAATAAGGAAATAAATAAAAAGGGGATGTGAGAAAATATAACAATATTTTCCAAGTAAAGAGATAAGTTTTAGAATGGATTTATTCTAAAAAGGAACGTGACGATTATGGTGTTCGAGTAACAAAACAAAGGAGCTATGTAACAAGTGTTTACCTTGATAAGTTAAACCGTTTTCCCAAACATTAGAAAATAAGTAATGTTGTAACCAATGGTTTGAAATGGTAATTAAGGGGAAATTCGATATGATTTCAAGATATTTTTCCGAAGTATATAAATAAAATGATCTGAGAATATTAATATATTAAAACTGATATATTACTTGTATGGTCAAGTGATGCTATGGAATAAACTCACGGATCTATTTTATTTTTATGGTTGTTTATTTTGATAGTTAAAGAACCGACTATCAAAATCATGCCCAATGCGTTGGTACGGAAAGACCAGGATCGAATTTATATTCGAAAACCATTCTGACCAATAAATACGAATACATGAAAGATGCTGATCAAGATGGAGCAATGAAAGACCGTAAATCTTCATGAACGGAAGAACTATTGTTAAATATCTCTGGCCGATCCCTAGAGTTAACAATGATTCTGTCGTGATTGAAATCTACGGATTGCAAGGACTACTCGCAACTGATCCATGGGGTGATTCCTATATTTGATGCAGTAGGAGTGTATCTTCGGTTCATCCTGTTCCTAGATGACTTGTATGGACGAACGTCTGACAGAGTATTTCCTGAAACCACGTTAATTGGGTTAAAGAACTTATGTTATTTAAAACACAGTTCACGATAAACCAAAAATCCAATTTCAATTCAATTCCAATTAAATATTAATTAATTGGTAAACTTCTTAAAATCTTAACTAAAAGATTTATTCTTTTCTCAACTAGGTTTAAGAACAGTGTTGTTGAAGACACCATTCACGACAAACCCAAAGTCCAATTTTATATTAAATACAAAGCTTTGAATAGAAAATAATATCAGCTTATATTCAATATCAAATTTTGAAACTAATGGATATCGTATTGGGAATAACGATATCTGTATCTTCCAAATTCCTTAACAATATCTGTATAATCACGGAATCCAATGTCAAAATATTTCAAAGATTATTTCCACTCAAATCCATTCCAATTCATTCATTGAAAATTCTGTTTAATTTAAAACCCCTTTTTCAATCCAATTTATTATTTCTAAAACAATTGGATTATTAATCTAGTTATTAACTAGTTCATTTCGATAAAAATATTTTTTTATCTTTTCAAACTTGGAATTTTTCATCCAAAATTATGATTTTACACAATTTTTTCATTTTTTTAATAATTTTATTAAGGCTTTTACAGTCGGTTTCCAATAACGGCCACCGAACTGCATCCATGGTGGGCTTTTCCAAATTTGATTTGGAAATATCTTAAAATCTAACAATTAGATTTCAAATCTCTTATATACATTGTAAATCTCTTTTCGATACGAACCTAAAGGTTCCGGTTTTAGGAGAATCCGACGGTCGGATCTCCCGTTGCATCAATTTGAAGTCAATGGTCGAAATTCACGGACGGCCGTTGCGCAATGCGTTCTGTTCAAGCCATGTAATATATATATCGTTGATTTCCATTTAAAATATGTTTTATAAATCATTTATAAATTCGTTTTTAAAACGATTCCAACTTCTATTTCAATTTTAAATCAAAATTGAATAATCCATTACTTGACAATTCCAGACAGTGCATATATATGTTAAAAGTAATATATTTAACAATCCAGTAATTATTCCATTTCACGACCATTTTATATATCTCATATATAAGCTAAAATAATATTTTTAGCGAACAAATATTTATTTCATTACATGACCTTTTTATATATCGCATATATAAGCTAAAAAATAATATTTTTAGCGAACAAGTACTTATTCCATATCATGACCATTTTATATATCGTATATATAATTTTATACAACGCTTATATATAATTTACACAATGCTTATATATATATAATTTCATACAATGCTTATATATATATAATTTCATACAACGCTTATATATAATTTATACAATGCTTATAAATATAATTTCATACAACGCTTATATATAATTTATACTATGCTTATATATTATTTATGCAATGATTATATATTTTAAACAACGCATATATATATATATATTATTCACATCACATATATATTTTTTATTCTCATCGCATATATATATTTTATTCACATCTCATATATATATATATGTATATATATATACACATCGCATATTTATATATATATATATATATATATATATATATTATTCACATCGCACACATATATATATATTATTCTCATCGCATATATATATATATATATATATATTATTCACATTGCATATATATATTTTATTCACATCACATATATATTTTTTATTCACATCGCATATATATATATATTATTCACATCTCATATATATATTTTATTCACATCTCATATTTTTTTATTCACTCCATTTCATAACACAATACAATCAGTAAAATCATCCATGGTCTATGGACGAGGGAGGTGAGCTAACATGCACCGTACAACATTTGTGATAATTAAAAACTGAAAAAAGTCAATACTGGTAGTTCATATATTTAGTTATAAAATAAATAACTGTATAAAAAATTATAGTGAGAAGTTCTCACTTTAATTTCCACTCCGTCGGTGTTTATTGGACGGATTTAGCACCGTTTGGATTTAAACCCGCCTCAAATTCTAATTTGCTCTGTTTCTAATCTAGTCAGTCCCATGTTGTAGCTCTCTTTTCTGCGATTAAAACAAATCTAAAATCACCTCATTCCGTTTCCGTTTGCAAAAGATATGAACGTTTAAATAATTAATTACATTAATTAATTAACAACTAAACTTGGATTGACAAAACTCGTTTAAATTCACCGCGCTCACATATTAATTCCAAAAATTATGAAATTTGAAACCTGACAATAATTTGTCATTTCGGGTCCAACAAAAGTTGTTTCGTTAAAAACAGAGGTCGTTTGCAAAATGGCTATTTTTAAGGGTTATATATTATATTAAAATATATATAAATTCTATAGCGACTATTCTAAATTTTAAACTGGGCATAACTTTCAATTTGTAAGTTAAATCTCAATTTTTCACATTTGTTAGAAAGATATAGTTAAACAGATTCTAACATTTCTTGTTTTACTGAAATCCGATTTATTTTGAGTTCTGTACATTCATTTGAAATTAAAAATCGAATTTTAAACTACCACGCCATTTCAAGCTCGTTTTATAATTAAAATAAATTTATATGTTCTAACTTTGATTTAAATAAATTTTTAGTCGTTATTATTTAAAATAAATCATTTTAAATATTCAAAATCCATTAAAATAGCTAAAATAAAAAATTTAAATTGGTTCAGAAATTCCGGGTTATTACACCAAAAGTAATTAGCATAACATAATTTTATAATTATAGGATAAGTATTTAATGAAATCATATAAATATAAATGTTAACAATTTTTATTTGCATGATCATAATTAGACCAAACAGGAAGTGATGGAATCGTATTAGAGAACACAATATTCTGGAATCAATTTGGACAGAAACAGTGCAACTGGAATTTTTGATTAAATTAAATGCTGGTTTGATTAAATTAAAAACCGAATCGCTTTAGCGACAAACGAAAACCAAAGCGAGTATAACTCACTCAGTTTTGTCCTACTTATACTTTATACAAGTCGGGTTTAATTTTTGTATTCTATGGTTGTTCATTTTTGAATGATTGATGAATATATATATATATTTATATATTGACTGAACCGATTAAATTAAACATACTTTTAATATAATTGAAACCTAATCGTTATTTTAATGACTATTTCCAATTGAGGTAATTTACCATATTGGTTATGTTTATAGTAATATAAACATATTAAAAAAATGGATGTTAGGATTGTTGTTATTGGTTGGATGTTGAAATCATACTGATATATTGGAATGGAATGATTATTTTGAGGTAACCTATTTGGATGCAGGTAATAACAGGTTGGAGGGATCCAAATTGATTCCTCGCATAAATTGCATATTATTGTTACTCCTTATTCATATATATGCATATGACTTGTTTACCCAATTGTCATTATATCCTACTAGATGTTGATTGTTGATTGGGTGTTAATCGTTGAGTTTAAAATTTAACGATTGTCGTGTTTTAATCAATATAAAGTGTTGATTAATTATTGGCAGTGAATGGCCTATGCCGATTATTTAGACGTTGATTCGACGCCAGGAAAATTAACGTTATAAAATTTAATTTATAACTGAAACGAATTTTTGAACTATATTTTATATAAAAATAGAAGTTTTTATTAATAAATTAATATTTTATTGTAAATGATTTTTTTGATAATTTAATAAGTTTATGAAGTCAGAAATGAACCTAAAGTTTAATGATTTGAGACAATTATTTTGGAAGAACAATTAAGCAATGATTTAAATTAATTATAATATAATCAATTTAAGAAGAGAGATTAAGGAAAAATTGGTTAATGAGTTAACTTATGTTTTCAAGTTAACCATTTTAATTTAAATAGGTCATATAAATTAATTTGTTTTGCTTTAACTTTATAGAGATAGATTTTAACAAATAATTGTCTTGCTTAATAAGATTTGTTAGATGTGACGACCCACCATTTTGACCATTCAAATCGACAATAAACCACACATGTCAACCCAAACGAATCACAATTACAGGTAGTTATTGGGAAAAGAAGAAAAAGAAAATTGAAAGGAAAACAACAACAAGTTCTCATAGCGGAAGGACAACATATAATAAACAAATAACTACCAGTTAAACAGTTGAAATATATATATACTTGTCTATATCATACAATGATTATCAGAGTTTCACTAGTACAATGTTTATAGTAATGCAGTAGAAATACACAAACTTCGTCTTCAATCTCCAAGGCACAGTCATCTTCGGTAACTGCAAACATTTGCTGACCCGAGCATATTGCATAAAAAAACCACCACAAACACTCGAATCAGCACTAAATCATTCTCATATTAGTCAAATTAAAACATGAAATAACTTGAGTGTAATGGGTGCAGTAACTCAAGAGATGTTGCGAGATTTTCCATCTCTCGAGTATCCGTTAAATTAACACATACATAGTATAATATGCTATTATGATTGTGTCTATCCAGTAAAGTAAATATCATAAAAATAGCGTAAGCGGGATTACCATATTACCCTTACGTCGTTTACAGGCATCAACAGTCTATACAGTACCGTAAATTCACCATGCTGGTGTTATCAGAGGGCACTCCTTAGAAAGCAACGCTAAATCAAAACCGTATGGGGTTTGATATAGATAAATATGACAAGGCATTCGAGGCAATGCCCAGGGTAGGATTCTACCAATTGCACTCCCGGACCAGTGGTAACGCATAGCAAACACTATCGCCCACCTCGGAACACACTCCCATAATCAAAAGGGCCCAAATCATCATCATCATAGTTATAGAAATAGTATCGAAGAATTGCGTCCGATCAGAGGTGCTACCTCAATTAGTCATAGTATAGCTCCTGTTTTAGTTATTTCAATTCTGACCCGAAGGTTAGGGCTACTTCGTCGTCATTCATTTCTTCGATTCAATAATCGCCACCAAGTCATCATATTTCATTCTGCATACATCATAACGTTCACAGTTGTTAAAGTGGTATCGACATTGACAGAGAGTATGCCATTTGTCAACTCCGGACTCTTTAACAACCAACGCTTACATTTTCCACATCGGTTGGTTCTTTTACATTTCTCAAAGGTTCGTTTTCATATCCCCAAGATATCATATTTTGTTTGAACCCAATTTATATTCAATAGAATAAAGTTTCATATCAAAGTATCATAATCATTCCCAAGCCGACTATATTCTAAACTAGGATATATTTCCGTATCTATATTATAATTAATACAATATTTCGAAAATCGACTTATATTCAATAGAACATATTTCATTCCAGATTTATATTTATCTCGAATCGATTTATGTTCAAAAATCCATTCATATTCAAATAGAATATATACTTTCATAACTCGTTTTAAATCCCTTGGGAGATAAATTATATTCGAGTAGAATATAATTCACATTTCCATATAAAACTTGGTTTAGAAATCGATTCACATTCAAAGAGGATATAACTTTATCTCAACTCCATTTGAATCAACGGTTTAAATCCAAACGCTTTCCATTCAGAAGAAATTTACGATCATTTTATATAACTTGAAAATAGATGTTTATAAAAAATAAAAATCTTTATATAAAATATAAATGCTAAAATAAAAATAAGAGAATTTAAAACACTATGTATATACACAATTTAAAAAATTTACAAATTAGTTTAAGAAATAAAACATAAGGAAAATTTAGTTATAACAAAATAGTTCTATAGGTAAGAGTTTTAAATAAAAAAAATAGAAAGGAATAGTTATTTGAAATCAAATAGTGTAATATATATATAATAAAATCCTTTAACCATAATCATTTTTTTCTTCCGAACTTTAAACACTTGGATCTATACTCCAGTCTCAATGGAGTAAACATAGTTCAATACCTTGTTTCTACACCATTTCAAACTCATCTTTCAATTTAGAGGATTCCAAACCATATTCATATTAAGTTTAAAACAACTCCGAATATCCTCGATTATCTTTTCCAAAATTAAATTTAATAAGAATTTATTAAATTCGAGTCCACCCAATCGTTGGAAAATCCCAGATCATATTAAATTCAAACTAAAACTTCCAATCTATTTTGGGAAAATTTCTTAACCATTTCAAATAACATCCAGGGTTCAGATCTTAAAGGAAGAATAAAATTTCGAAAATTGACATGCTTCCTTTAAATGAAATTTTTCATCAATAAAATTTCGAATATTTAAAAATCATTTAACCAACCGATGTCCATATATAATTTTCTATCCTATGGTCAAGTGATATTAAATTTAATTCCTCGATATTTCAGGGATGGATCTATCATTTCAATCCAAATCAGGGTCACAGATATTTATCATTTCAGTCTGTGTTCTTAATTTATTTTTGTCGATGAATCCCGGGTTTATTGGATTCCCGTAACATCAAGGGTGAAAAATTGGGATTTATCGTCAATAATGAGCACACAACATCCATATACTGAAATAAATAACATTTAAGCAATAATCATTTAGTAATTACATTAACCAAGGCATCCATCACAACTGTTTTATTCCATGGTAAATATCAGCCGTGTCATTGGTTAACAAGTGTCGGTATTTTCTGACTAGAAATTTAATTAAATTTAAATAACTAATTATTGATTTCATTGCCTGTTACACACTTGCACGTCAAATTTAATAACCATACACAATCAATCACAACCATGCAACCAAACTTATTTCATAATTTAATTCAATAAATATGGGAATGAACTAGTTAGTTGTGAGTGAGAAAAATCACTCACCTTTAGGTCTTAATTGGATCGGGCGTACAAAAGAAGCCTAAAATTTGACAGTCTCTAGTGCAACCAAACCAGCGCCAGAGTGTCCTCAATCTCGCCACGATCCCGACGCACCCAACTGCGTCCAAGTCCGAGTTAATATGAAAAAGTTATAAGGGTTTTACCATTTGAAATTTAAAATATAAAAATTTATAAAATAAAATCCTACCAATACCCTTAAGCCACGTTAGCCTAAATTCCCTCACCTTTCTTCTCGTCGTGCGTGCGCAAAGAACCCACCTGCACCTCATCTTTGACAGCCGCTACATTCTTGCTCCGGCCACCAGAGACCCCAATACTACCTCCATCGGATAGCTCTTCAAAAACCACGCCCCTTAGTCCCCGAGCCACCACCCCCGGTTGCTCCTCTTGCCGCCGACGATCCAACAAACGGAATGGGTCTAAAATCCTAAATCACCAATTCCGATCACCTCACCTAATTTTAGATGATGCTGCCACCTCCATTGCATTCGTATGGCCATCCCCGAAAAAACCCATATTTCAGATTCTTCAATTAACTCCGAAATCACAAATCCCCAAATTAGCTTTAGGGTTTCACAATTTAGGAGTTTTGACCGTCGATTTCAGGCAACTCCGGCCACTGCATGTCAGAACGGATGGTACCCGTAGCATCCTTTCGTTGAGAGATTCAGTTTGATATATAATATGATATAGTTTTAGGAGATTTGAATTTCAAGCTTGGATTTTTAATTTAGATCTAGGGTTTTGAAATGGGTTTCAACCATTAAAGAAATTTTTCTAAAGAAGGAAAGTGTACGTATAGTGGAGAATAAGCTGATGAAGTGTTAATCGGGTTTTATTTATATAACTATAAAAGGTCCAATATGATAAACGACAATTATCCAATTACATAACTTCATTCATGTTTTATCCTGTACGACCAAACGACAAGTCCGATTATTCTGAAATTTAAAAGGCTACAATAATTCACCGTTCCATATCCAGTGGAGCCAGTTTCGTCGAATTCCGAGACAGACGCCAAAACAGTTAAATTCCACAGTTAATTTAATTAATAAAATATTAAATTATTCATTTAACTGTTTTAATTCAATTTAAATATTTCTTAAATTACACTCAATCCTAATTACACCTAAATAAATTTTTATAAGTCAATTTCACAAATTCTAAGTTCTCAAGTTTGATTTTTTTAATTTTTTGATTTGAGTTTCAATTATAATTAACAACTTAGAATTCTCCATTTCAAATTAAATTTGAAATTCCCAATATAAACTAAACAACTCAAATTTATTTAATTTATAAAATAAAATTTTCAGATTACAACCATCCTAAGTACAAACTAAATTAAAAATCTATTTGTACTCAATTCAACCAATCATCAACATAAAAAATCAACAAAAATTATTTTTATCTAATTTTATTCCATTTTATTTATTTTAAGTCGAAATTTAAATATACAGAAAATATGGAATGTTACATTAGAAGTTAATAACATCTTAATTAACCGTATTAAAGATAATTATCGAATTTATTTATTATATAGAAATGATTCTTAAAGTAATAAACATTTGCAGAGTGATTTAACTATCCTATTTTTAGTTAATTATGAAGTAAATTACTTCGTTAAATATTTGAAATTAAGTACTAATAACAATTAAAGGAATTATCTTTTAAATTGAAATTACCTAAGAAGGTAATAAGTTGTAACTGAATCTGGTAAGGGATTTTAGAATAAATCTATGCTTTATAAATAAAGTTATTAAAGAGATTTAAAGTTAATGAAATAGATTTAAATAAATGCTTACCAGTAAATGATTTGTAATTGAGAGAAGATTTTCAATTGAAATAGCCAATATGCTTAATGAGATTTGATAAATGGATTTTGTTTAAAATCCAAGTTGAATTAAATCATTTCATAGAGACTTAAAACTAAGAATTGTGTTTTGGTAAGTAAGTGGATTCAGTAAAGTGATTAACATTGAAAACAAATTTTCAAATACAAGATATGGGTTATTAAACCATATTTGAAATCAAGTAGTACGTAAGATTTTAGTTCTGAGATTTCAAACTTTTACTTATCTTAAGATAAGAATGATGTCGATCATCGTCTGAGAGGTAGTTAAAATACCTAACTTGAACGATTTCACTGTTATCGAGAGATTGTATCAGTTTGTAATGGTATGTGAAGTAGAAAGGATATTTTGTGAATTTTTTATACCAATATTTCCAAAGTGAGGAAATACAAAAGGGTATTGATAATAAATGGTAATGGGAAATTATAACGATAATTTGTTTGGGTAAAGGAAGTAAAGAAATGAGTTTTGAAGAATGTTAAAAAGGAAGTATTGTTTCGAGTAATGAAAACAAAAGAGGTTTGTTTAAGATAAAGTTATAGAATCGATTTTAAATCGATAAAATGGGTTAAGTAAATGAATAATTTTAAATGAAAGGGACTGAGCTGCCAAACACCAATATATACTATTTAAGTTGATATTTATAAACCTGACTATCAATGAGTATTGTTTGGATCTTTTTACGAGTTAGTTCGAAGATACCGGGATGGAACTAGACCCAAACCCACTTCGAACCAACTACACGCTTGAGACTAATCTAAAGAGATATTTATAAAGATGGAGCATTGAAGACCAAGGATCTTCATGAGCGGAAGAACTACCATTTGAATTTCTCTAACTTGCAACCAGAGTTATTTCGACACTGATTCTGTCGTGATTGAAATCTTCGGATTGCAAGGAATACCCTTTGCAGATCCTTGGGATGATTCTTATGTAGGATGTGGTAGGAAGATGCCTTTGGTTCATACTATTCCTGGATGACTTATATGGACGAACATCTGACAAAGTATCTCCTTAAGAGTCACATTCGTTGATTTTTACAAATATACCAGGTTTGGTGGCGGAGAAGACACCTTCTCTTAGCTTAACATCCGAGTGTATTTACGGACGTCAATTAGTGATTTGATGGACGTCAATTATTAATTTGTCGGACGTCAATTAGTGATTTGACGGATCTGACGATGTGGCATTCAAAGATATGAGATGTTCTCTGAAAAGGTAATCGTAACCTCAAGCCTCATCAAACGAGAAATGACAAAATTTGGGCAGGCAACATGACTAAGTGGGTCATTCCCATTAGGGTGTATTGTCACCATCTAGAGAAAATTCTATTATTTTTCCTTTCATTTCTATATCTCCTAGGAATTACGGTGGTCACACGACAAAAAGCTGTAGGGTGACAATATATTTGATACACTCAACTTGAATGAGCGGTAAGCCATGTGTGGTCGGGTTGCAAGATGTTCTTGTTGAACCCTAGTGCATTGCTTGCTAGAAGTGCACTTTCGGAAGGTGGTCCCATACCTTGTCACAGTTGGGATCCATTCTCCAATAAGCGCCATGTAGTTTTTGAATACATACTACATATGTTGAGCGTGAGATGCAAGCGTTCTTCTAGATGATTATTTATTTGTGGTTTGATAGACATTATTATAATATCACTGGATTTTTGATATAAATAAATATTTTGGCTTATCGTACGGTAAAAATCGTCCATGTTTATGTGTGGATTGGTCTTATGATTATCCTTTTCTTTCAAAGGATTTCCTAAAGTTAAGCAAATTGGATGTTACTTAAACTTAGTGAGTTTACTCACGTTGGTTCACCAGACTGATCCGTAGGGTTTGCAATGCTCGGGTCAGACTGAGTTTTACATGTTCATATTCGGATGCTAAGAATCTCAAAAGACATGCTAGAGAGGTCCAGATGTATTATTACTTATTCTCTGGTGTATTGTATATGAGGACAGATCATTATAACTATCCAGATGTATTGATTGACTATTGTACTCTAATGATTGTAAGTATTATTTCAAGATCTCAATAAAGATGTAACATCCCATATTTTAATATACAGTAATTATATAAAGAAGATAATAAAATGAATATTACTTAATTAAACATTCGGACTTAGGTAAAACAGACTTTACCGTTGCGTCCGTTATGAAATTTTGGTTCATATAGGCTTTTGATTTTCATAAATCGGATTTAATATGAAGAATTTACGGACTTAGGAAGATTGCACGAATATATATACTGATTACATAAATTTAAAATAATACAGTGCAACGTTCACTAGGTGACCCGCCCATAACAGGGTCGACCCACGTCTAAGGCAGGTCGACCATAAGGTCGACACAGGGGTCGACCCACCTGCATGTAGGCTGGGGTCCTACGAACATATTTAGACTATTTTCTTCACCATATACATGCGTTGACTCAACATTGAGTGTACGGTTGGATTTATAAACCTAAAAACTAACGGTATGGAATTATCCTAGGTAATCTATAAATAGGCTAGCAGCTCAATGCTTTCTACATAGAAACTATTCTTCATTTCTTCTCCCTCTAAGCTATATTCTAAATAAAAATATGAAAATCCTGAGGTGGTGCCTAAACATAGATTAAAGAGGCAATTCTAATTTTTCTTCAACAACAAGTCTAAAGAGGACTTTCTTCAAAGAGTTATTTTTCTGAACTTCAATCCAACTGCTGTGAGTTCTAGTTATTTTCAGATTTGATAACTAAAAAGTATTTTATGATAGTAAATAAATCTGAATCTGAGATTTACATGTTTATATGTTATTATTTTACCGTCACATATCTATTCAGTTTTTAGTTGTTATCTGTTACATGTATATTCCTATTATTCCCTTTTTCTGCCTTAGATTTATTTACAGTTGTAACGACCCGGGAAAAAGAACGACAATCGGGTTCTCGACAACAATACATAAACTCGTATCACTTGCCAAAACCCAAGTATCGAACCCCCAGATTGTCATGAGAAAGAAGTTAGAAGGTGAGGATAGAAAGAAAGAAGTATTAGAATAGAAGAAGGAAGAAGAACACATCAGAATCTCACAGCGGAACAGATAAAATATAATATCAAATCTCTTTATACAAAGAACTATATAAACATACCAATCATCAGAGTACACATACATTAGTCACAGCGGAATAATAACTTTGAATAACTAGCGGTGAAGCCGCCTGCTTCCAGCTCCTGAAACTCCAAGCGAAACCTAACCTGGAACATACTCGGTCTGACCCGAGCACATTTGATTTAAAACAAAATACACCGGGTCAGTCTGGAATACTTTCAGTGATAAATTCACAGAACACACACTTGTTTAACTTTGCAAAATCCTTTATGAAATCAAAGAATAATAGTAAGACCAGTCCACACATAAACACGGACGGTTTTTACCTTACTATAACCCAAAACATTTTTGGAAATCAATATCTTTCTCTGATATTATCATAATGTCTAAATACAAGTAAATAATAATCTAGAGGAACGCTTGCATCTCACGCTCCACATATATATAGTATACAATCGAAAAACCGCGGGCGCTTATTGGATATTGGATTCCAACTTGACAAGGTATGGGTCCACCTTCCGAACGTGTATCTCTAGAGGCGAATACACTGGGTTCAACAAGAACGTCTTGCAACCCGGCCCTCACATGACCGACCACTCATTTCGCTTGAGTGTATCGAATGTATATCACCGACGGTTGGGATCAGCAACCGCCACCCGAATAGGGTCAGCATCGAATAGATAAAGAAGCAATAGGAATTTCTCTAGATAGGTGATCATACATCCTAATGGGAGCGACCCACATAGCCATGCTGCCTGCCCGATTTTTGTCATTTCCCGGTTGATGAGGCTTGAGGCTAGAACTTTATCTCTAGAACATCTGGTCATCATTCACTTTGAATGCCACATCGTCAGATCCGCCAGATCACACTTGATTGACGTCCACAAACATACTCTAGCTATTTGGCTAGAGAATAACCATTTCTCCGCCGTCAACTATCGTACGTTTGGAGAAATCAACTCATGTAATTCCTTTGGAAATACTCTGTCAGACATCCGTCCATACAAGTCATCCAGGAACAGGATGAACCGAAGGTACTCTCCTACTGCATCTCATATAGGAATCACCCCATGAATCAGTAGCGAGAAGTCCTTGCAACCCGTGGATTTCAACCACGACAGAATCACAAATCAAAATAACTCTGGCTGCAGGCCAGAGAAATTCAACAAGTAGTCCTTCCGCTTATGAAGATCCCCGGTCTTCACTTGCTCCGTCTTAAATCGACGTCTTCATGTATTTGATGGTCGGAATGGTTTTCGAATATAATTTAATCCCGGACTTTCCGAACCAACAATCGTATTGGTTTGGTTTGATAGTCGGTGTTTTAACTATCAATTAACAATAGTGTGAACACAATGAGTTTTCTGATTCAGTACTTGGCACAACTCGACCTCCTTTAAAATATATTTAACCAAATTCCCTTTTGACTAACTTTAACAAATTTACTTTGGTTGATTAACTCTAACTTGACCGACTCGACTTATTTAACTCGACAAACTTGACTTGATTACTTCTATTAACTAATACTCGACTTAACTCCATTCGCTCGACTCTAGATCGCAGCGATCACAATGGTTACGCCTGATTCCCTCAGGAAACATCCGACCGCCATAGGCTATCTGCAGCCCTGCGAATTACGCTAGCAGTCGTACGCAATGGAAACTTTTCCCTAGATAACTTTGTTTGACTAACTCTAACTATATTCGATCAACTCTAATTGAATAACAAATGTTTAATATAATTTTAAACCACTTATTCTTATTTCCTTTGGAACCATCATTGCAATATTATTTAATTCCCAAAATCTTGCATTAGAGTTCGATGTACCTCGTATAGGGTAAAACAATTTCAACAACTTCACTTACTTCAAACTAATACTGTTCCTCGATAATAGCGAGGCCAACCGAGTTGGGGTATTTTAGTTACCTCTCAGACCTTGGTCAACCCGTTCTTATCTCGGAATAACATCAGTCTATCACTTAACCATTTTCCCAAATCTTATTTACCTTATCGATTTCAAATCGATCCCATAAATTGTTTCTTACATTTGAAATCTACTTTTAAAGTCTTTTACTTAATTCCCTTATCTAAATTAATATCCTTTAAAACATCACTTTAACTTCAAATATTCTTTCACTTAAAACCTTTTGATTTATAATATAAATCCCTGGTCACATAAATTGATTTCATCTACTTGGACATTTTATAATAAACCTTTATCGCCTCTTTGGCTAAACCTCATCGTCATTTGATCACTGGTTAAATGAATTCCATTTATC
The DNA here is from genome assembly GCA_030737875.1 of Allium sativum. Taxonomy (NCBI): domain Eukaryota; kingdom Viridiplantae; phylum Streptophyta; class Magnoliopsida; order Asparagales; family Amaryllidaceae; genus Allium; species Allium sativum. The sequence goes on along the minus strand of CM060926.1, from coordinate 3,022,374 downwards.
AAATCTTGTTGAAACTTGGATTTTACGAATCCCTTTAATAAATTTTTACTTGGCATTAAATTGAATTCACCACTTTAAATTATTTGAAATTTAAAGAATAACTTGCTTTAACATCCACTATATCAAAATATAGTTAACTTTAATCTTAACCCAAAATAGCATTATTATCATGTTTACGTGCTTACTCGATAATAATCCAGGTTATTAACAATAACCAATTCAACTATCTCTTTAGACTATAGTTAATTGAAGATTAACTAATATCCAACACTATTTGATAACTTTAATAAATATTTAACCAACATTTATTTCCTTTGACCATTCTACTTGCACTGGTGGATTTACCAACCATACACATTAGTTAACTATTAACTGAATTTCCAATTGTCATTTCCCCTTTCTTAAATTAATTAACTAACTTAATTAATTTAAGTCACATTTTAATTGTTTGAAACAATAAATTTCCCTTTTTATCCATTCGTGGAGAATTCTTGATTTCTGCTTCTCAACTGATGTAAACCATTCTACTAAATTTTCTTAATAACTTGATATAGTCTATTTAATTTAAATTTCCAATTTAAATACTCGTATACAATAATTAAATAACTTTAATTCGGTTATAAATAAATTATAACCTTGAAACCCCATCTATTTCTCTGACGGTAGAACAACGTTAAAACCCTACGACTGGACCATTACTGCTCATCTACTCAGTCAACACAAACAATTGACTTTAACCACAACAACGATGGTTGTATATTCAACTATCAACATTCAAATAGTTTTGGTGTCAGATGATGTGAACAATCCATATATATGCACAACAAAAACAAATACAGTAAATTTGAGGAATCCGGTCGGATCCTCCAACCTGTCCTTCTCTGCATCACAGATGTCAGTTGATAACAATATGCGAATTAAACAATTTGCAGAATATAAATAACTGCAACCATCAACCAACAACAAGCAACTTGCATCCATCGCATCCAATCAGCCAATTTAAACTGTTAACCGTAAACATAATTTACCGTGACTTTACCACATCACAGTATTTCAGAAGGTGTGAGAATTAACTCACCAGATTATTTGGTTGGCGGTTGACGCGTTTGTCGCTTTTAATTTGAACCATTCGTCCAAAAATAGCTGAATTTTCAACGGTGTTGGATTGACTCCTAGTCAGTGTCATCGCGTAGGTCTCGTCCCTGCGATCCCAACGGATCCAGTTTCGCTGAAATCCGTTTACGTATGAAAAAGTTATCGCTGTTTTAAATTTGAATATATATACGATTTATAAACTAAGCTATTAAATAATAATTAAATTAAATAATTACCTAATCAGTGCCATGTCATCCTTAATTTCCGTTAAAATCAAATGATTAGAGATTAAAGAAATGCCACGTCAGCATCCCTTAAAGTTCCTCACGCGTTTTCTTTTTGATCTTTTCCTCCAACCCGACTTCCATATCCTTCTCCACTATACAACGCCCAAAACAAAGCCCGCCACCAACAGTTGATCACTGCACCTCCGTCGTCGAGCCTGGGCCCACTTCGACCTGACCGCCGGAACCGTTGTCACCTGGCACCTCCACGCCCAAAGCGCGGCCACCCCAATCCATCTCCGTCGCCGGAATTTCCGAATAGCCCCAAACCCGATCAACCCCAAAATTCCACCTCCTCCGGCCACCATCGACGACTGGACCACCACAGGACTGACCCCAGCGCCTCGGCCTTCCGTCCCCATCAGCCACTCGACACCCTCGACGACGGACTTCGCCGGAAATTGACTAGACCCGAACACCACTTCTGAAAAACAGTCCCAAAACAACACCTCAGTTCATCGCCACCTTACGACCACCACGGTCGATGTTAGACCCCGAGACCACCACCGTTTGAGAGCCTGATCTTCCCTCTACAAAAGCCCTAAGGTCCCCTCACCTCAAATCGAACCAAACTTTCGAATTTCAGCCAATAACGAAAACAATTCTTTGCTGTTTATCGCGATTTCCCACCACTTCAGGCGACCGTGGGTGCTGGATTTTTGCATGGAGGTAGATCTTGACTGGATCTACAACATTGCCTTTGGTTGCCATAGCAAAATCACCACGGATTAAAAGATATAAACAGATTTGCGTTTGAGGGCCTTTTTGCAAAATGACATGAAGAATTCTGAAATGGAGGCTAGGGTTTGATGGAAAGGGGTTTATATAGTTGTAATTTATATTATTTTAAGTCGATGTGATGTCTGACAATGACTGACGATTTTTATTTCGTGCCTATCGCGTTTTCGAACGTCGTTTATTCGCTGCTGCGCTCACATACGAACCCCGTTCGAGTTGCGACTGGACGGCATAGTATATTTTGATGATACGGTCCTAACGAATCTTGTTTCGTCGAATTCCGTGCTCGTATGCTCAAATAGCGCTTGTACACGTCCAAATAGATCGATTTATTTCACATTTTATTTTGCCACGCTCACAGAATAACCCCGATTGATGCGCCGTTTGAAAATCTGGCAATAATTTCCTGTTACGGTCCCAACAAAATTTGTTTCGTCGAAGACAGAGGTCGTTTGAAAAATGTCCCTTTTGAACTGGCCAATTTGAATTAAAATAACCCAATTTTAAAGTACTTCAATATAAGAATATCAAAATATTGAAATTGGCCATACCCGACCAGAATTTGATGTATTACTAAGGAAAAATATCCCGGGTTGAAATCCAAGTCGAATCGATATGTAAAATATTTAAAAACCGTTATTTTATATAACTGCAGCGCTATATATATAAAGGAAATCCTGGCGCTGTTTTTCTGAGAATTTGATTTGGACATAAAATAAAATCTACACGATGAAAACTGGATTTTTCTCTGCCATTAGAAAGATATCGTCAAACCGGTCCGGACGTTTCTTGTTTCGATGAAATTCGACTTATTTTGAACCCGGTACGACCAATTGAAGTTCAAAACGCCAAATCGCGAACTACCGCGCCGCTGCAGCTCGTTATTTAATTAAATTATAAACTATATATATTCGTCTTCGTTTTCAAAACGAATTGTCACTAATATTCCCCCATAAACAATATTTGACCACTTTAAACTGTCGGATCACAGTATATTTCAATTTCGACAATTTCCCATATTTTGGAAATTTAAAATAATATTTATTATTTATTTTAAATAATATCTTCACAATATAATCGTTAAATTCGATTATCCAACCTCAAACCAATATTTTAAATTATTAAAATATTTAAAATAATCCAATTAAATTGGCAGAAAATACGGGTCGTTACATTCCTTCCCCCTTAAAATAATTTCGTCCTCGAAATTGCTAAGGTAGAAGAAATGTCGTCTACTATTATCTTTGCAAAAAGAATAATTTTTTTTTTCTTTTACTCGAATAAATTTTCAAACTGACCCCATTGGTTTTTAAAACCAATTTATTTCAAATAAAAGGATTTCTCAAAAATTTCTAACTCCTTGAATTTTAGAAAAATTTCGGCAGAGTCTCCCCTGTACGGAGGGACATCTGCAATATCGCAGGTTCAAGAAATATGTATACATCGACTCTCATGGTCGGAAAATTCAAAATCCAAACTCAAAACCCCAAAGAAAACCAAAAATTTATATTTGGCGTAGGCGTACCTTTTTGCGAGCGCTATTACGCGATAACCGATAATTTATACTTGAGCTGTCTTAATTATAATGCAGCTCTCATTCAAACTGGATTCGCTTAACTCCAGAATTTCTCCCTTGAACGGGTTTCTGCACCTGTTCTCAACTCAATAAACCCATTAGTCATCAAACACATGTTGATTATGTTCAAATATCCACATCAGCCAATGATACACACAATTCAATCCATACGGGATTATAATTATTTATAATCACTTCCTTTATTATTATTATTTTTTTATCCATTCGAATTTATTTATCTGGATTGATTCATTCGAATAATTCATTTTAGATTTGTTTTAACCAATTCCATACATCCTCAGGTTTATATTCAAGCAATCAACCATACACTACAAACATATCATACAAGCAACATTAACCAATCAAGATGATTGCCCATACTATAATAACTTTTACCTTTATTTTATTATAAAATAAAATTGGGCAAAAATAATCATTAAAAATAATTTTATATCAAATCACAAATACGCTCTCTCGTATATCTACTCAAACTCAATCTAGGGTATTGCTAACCCCATCTCTATTGAGTCACACCACAGAGCCAAGGTTAATCATTAAACCAATAGCTCTGATACCACTGTAACGACCCGGGAAAAAGAACGACAATCGGGTTCTCGACAACAATACATAAACTCGTATCACTTGCCAAAACCCAAGTATCGAACCCCCAGATTGTCATGAGAAAGAAGTTAGAAGGTGAGGATAGAAAGAAAGAAGTATTAGAATAGAAGAAGGAAGAAGAACACATCAGAATCTCACAGCGGAACAGATAAAATATAATATCAAATCTCTTTATACAAAGAACTATATAAACATACCAATCATCAGAGTACACATACATTAGTCACAGCGGAATAATAACTTTGAATAACTAGCGGTGAAGCCGCCTGCTTCCAGCTCCTGAAACTCCAAGCGAAACCTAACCTGGAACATACTCGGTCTGACCCGAGCACATTTGATTTAAAACAAAATACACCGGGTCAGTCTGGAATACTTTCAGTGATAAATTCACAGAACACACACTTGTTTAACTTTGCAAAATCCTTTATGAAATCAAAGAATAATAGTAAGACCAGTCCACACATAAACACGGACGGTTTTTACCTTACTATAACCCAAAACATTTTTGGAAATCAATATCTTTCTCTGATATTATCATAATGTCTAAATACAAGTAAATAATATCTAGAGGAACGCTTGCATCTCACGCTCCACATATATATAGTATACAATCGAAAAACCGCGGGCGCTTATTGGATATTGGATTCCAACTTGACAAGGTATGGGTCCACCTTCCGAACGTGTATCTCTAGAGGCGAATACACTGGGTTCAACAAGAACGTCTTGCAACCCGGCCCTCACATGACCGACCACTCATTTCGCTTGAGTGTATCGAATGTATATCACCGACGGTTGGGATCAGCAACCGCCACCCGAATAGGGTCAGCATCGAATAGATAAAGAAGCAATAGGAATTTCTCTAGATAGGTGATCATACATCCTAATGGGAGCGACCCTAATAGCCATGCTGCCTGCCCGATTTTTGTCATTTCCCGGTTGATGAGGCTTGAGGCTAGAACTTTATCTCTAGAACATCTGGTCATCATTCACTTTGAATGCCACATCGTCAGATCCGCCAGATCACACTTGATTGACGTCCACAAACATACTCTAGCTATTTGGCTAGAGAATAACCATTTCTCCGCCGTCAACTATCGTACGTTTGGAGAAATCAACGCATGTAATTCCTTTGGAAATACTCTGTCAGACATCCGTCCATACAAGTCATCCAGGAACAGGATGAACCGAAGGTACTCTCCTACTGCATCTCATATAGGAATCACCCCATGAATCAATAGCGAGAAGTCCTTGCAACCCGTGGATTTCAACCACGACAGAATCACAAATCAAAATAACTCTGGCTGCAGGCCAGAGAAATTCAACAAGTAGTCCTTCCGCTTATGAAGATCCCCGGTCTTCACTTGCTCCGTCTTCAATCGACGTCTTCACGTATTTGATGGTCGGAATGGTTTTCGAATATAATTTAATCCCGGACTTTCCGAACCAACAATCGTATTGGTTTGGTTTGATAGTCGGTGTTTTAACTATCAATTAACAATAGTGTGAACATAATGAGTTTTCTGATTCAGTACTTGGCACAACTCGACCTCCTTTAAAATATATTTAACCAAATTCCCTTTTGACTAACTTTAACAAATTTACTTTGGTTGATTAACTCTAACTTGACTGACTCGACTTATTTAACTCGACAAACTTGACTTGATTACTTCTTTTAACTAATACTCGACTTAACTCCATTCGCTCGACTCTAGATCGCAGCGATCACAATGGTTACGCCTGATTCCCTCAGGAAACATCCGACCGCCATAGGCTATCTGCAGCCCTGCGAATTACGCTAGCAGTCGTACGCAATGGAAACTTTTCCCTAGATAACTTTGTTTGACTAACTCTAACTATATTCGATCAACTCTAATTGAATAACAAATGTTTAATATAATTTTAAACCACTTATTCTTATTTCCTTTGGAACCATCATTGCAATATTATTTAATTCCCAAAATCTTGCATTAGAGTTCGATGTACCTCGTATAGGGTAAAACAATTTCAACAACTTCACTTACTTCAAACTAATACTGTTCCTCGATAATAGCGAGGCCAACCGAGTTGGGGTATTTTAGTTACCTCTCAGACCTTGGTCAACCCGTTCTTATCTCGGAATAACATCAGTCTATCACTTAACCATTTTCCCAAATCTTATTTACCTTATCGATTTCAAATCGATCCCATAAATTGTTTCTTACATTTGAAATCTACTTTTAAAGTCTTTTACTTAATTCCCTTATCTAAATTAATATCCTTTAAAACATCACTTTAACTTCAAATATTCTTTCACTTAAAACCTTTTGATTTATAATATAAATCCCTCGTCACATAAATTGATTTCATCTACTTGGACATTTTATAATAAACCTTTATCGCCTCTTTGGCTAAACCTCATCGTCATTTGATCACTGGTTAAATGAATTCCATTTATCAAATCTTGTTGAAACTTGGATTTTACGAATCCCTTTAATAAATTTTTACTTGGCATTAAATTGAATTCACCACTTTAAATTATTTGAAATTTAAAGAATAACTTGCTTTAACATCCACTATATCAAAATATAGTTAACTTTAATCTTAACCCAAAATAGCATTATTATCATGTTTACGTGCTTACTCGATAATAATCCAGGTTATTAACAATAACCAATTCAACTATCTCTTTAGACTATAGTTAATCGAAGATTAACTAATATCCAACACTATTTGATAACTTTAATAAATATTTAACCAACATTTATTTCCTTTGACCATTCTACTTGCACTGGTGGATTTACCAACCATACACATTAGTTAACTATTAACTGAATTTCCAATTGTCATTTCCCCTTTCTTAAATTAATTAACTAACTTAATTAATTTAAGTCACATTTTAATTGTTTGAAACAATAAATTTCCCTTTTTATCCATTCGTGGAGAATTCTTGATTTCTGCTTCTCAACTGATGTAAACCATTCTACTAAATTTTCTTAATAACTTGATATAGTCTATTTAATTTAAATTTCCAATTTAAATACTCATATACAATAATTAAATAACTTTAATTCGGTTATAAATAAATTATAACCTTGAAACCCCATCTATTTCTCTGACGGTAGAACAACGTTAAAACCCTACGACTGGACCATTACTGCTCATCTACTCAGTCAACACAAACAATTGACTTTAACCACAACAACGATGGTTGTATATTCAACTATCAACATTCAAATAGTTTTGGTGTCAGATGATGTGAACAATCCATATATATGCATAACAAAAACAAATACAGTAAATTTGAGGAATCCGGTCGGATCCTCCAACCTGTCCTTCTCTGCATCACAGATGTCAGTTGATAACAATATGCGAATTAAACAATTTGCAGAATATAAATAACTGCAACCATCAACCAACAACAAGCAACTTGCATCCATCGCATCCAATCAGCCAATTTAAACTGTTAACCGTAAACATAATTTACCGTGACTTTACCACATCACAGTATTTCAGAAGGTGTGAGAATTAACTCACCAGATTATTTGGTTGGCGGTTGACGCGTTTGTCGCTTTTAATTTGAACCATTCGTCCAAAAATAGCTGAATTTTCAACGGTGTCGGATTGACTCCTAGTCAGTGTCATCGCGTAGGTCTCGTCCCTGCGATCCCAACGGATCCAGTTTCGCTGAAATCCGTTTACGTATGAAAAAGTTATCGCTGTTTTAAATTTGAATATATATACGATTTATAAACTAAGCTATTAAATAATAATTAAATTAAATAATTACCTAATCAGTGCCATGTCATCCTTAATTTCCGTTAAAATCAAATGATTAGAGATTAAAGAAATGCCACGTCAGCATCCCTTAAAGTTCCTCACGCGTTTTCTTTTTGATCTTTTCCTCCAACCCGACTTCCATATCCTTCTCCACTATACAACGCCCAAAACAAAGCCCGCCACCAACAGTTGATCACTGCACCTCCGTCGTCGAGCCTGGGCCCACTTCGACCTGACCGCCGGAACCGTTGTCACCTGGCACCTCCACGCCCAAAGCGCGGCCACCCCAATCCATCTCCGTCGCCAGAATTTCCGAATAGCCCCAAACCCGATCAACCCCAAAATTCCACCTCCTCCGGCCACCATCGACGACTGGACCACCACAGGACTGACCCCAGCGCCTCGGCCTTCCGTCCCCATCAGCCACTCGACACCCTCGACGACGGACTTCTCCGGAAATTGACTAGACCCGAACACTACTTCTGAAAAACAGTCCCAAAACAACACCTCAGTTCATCGCCACCTTACGACCACCACGGTCGATGTTAGACCCCGAGACCACCACTGTTTGAGAGCCTGATCTTCCCTCTACAAAAGCCCTAAGGTCCCCTCACCTCAAATCGAACCAAACTTTCGAATTTCAGCCAATAACGAAAACAATTCTTTGCTGTTCATCGCGATTTCCCGCCACTTCAGGCAACCGTGGGTGCTGGATTTTTGCATGGAGGTAGATCTTGACTGGATCTACAACATTGCCTTTGGTTGCCATAGCAAAATCACCACGGATTAAAAGATATAAACAGATTTGCGTTTGAGGGCCTTTTTGCAAAATGACATGAAGAATTCTGAAATGGAGGCTAGGGTTTGATGGAAAGGGGTTTATATAGTTGTAATTTATATTATTTTAAGTCGATGTGATGTCTGACAATGACTGACGATTTTTATTTCGTGCCTATCGCGTTTTCGAACGTCGTTTATTCGCTGCTGCGCTCACATACGAACCCCGTTCGAGTTGCGACTGGACGGCATAGTATATTTTGATGATACGGTCCTAACGAATCTTGTTTCGTCGAATTCCGTGCTCGTATGCTCAAATAGCGCTTGTACACGTCCAAATAGATCGATTTATTTCACATTTTATTTTGCCACGCTCACAGAATAACCCCGATTGATGCGCCGTTTGAAAATCTGGCAATAATTTCCTGTTACGGTCCCAACAAAATTTGTTTCGTCGAAGACAGAGGTCGTTTGAAAAATGTCCCTTTTGAACTGGCCAATTTGAATTAAAATAACCCAATTTTAAAGTACTTCAATATAAGAATATCAAAATATTGAAATTGGCCATACCCGACCAGAATTTGATGTATTACTAAGGAAAAATATCCCGGGTTGAAATCCAAGTCGAATCGATATGTAAAATATTTAAAAACCGTTATTTTATATAACTGCAGCGCTATATATATAAAGGAAATCCTGGCGCTGTTTTTCTGAGAATTTGATTTGGACATAAAATAAAATCTACACGATGAAAACTGGATTTTTCTCTGCCATTAGAAAGATATCGTCAAACCGGTCCGGACGTTTCTTGTTTCGATGAAATCCGACTTATTTTGAACCCGGTACGACCAATTGAAGTTCAAAACGCCAAATCGCGAACTACCGCGCCGCTGCAGCTCGTTATTTAATTAAATTATAAACTATATATATTCGTCTTCGTTTTCAAAACGAATTGTCACTAATATTCCCCCATAAACAATATTTGACCACTTTAAACTGTCGGATCACAGTATATTTCAATTTCGACAATTTCCCATATTTTGGAAATTTAAAATAATATTTATTATTTATTTTAAATAATATCTTCACAATATAATCGTTAAATTCGATTATCCAACCTCAAACCAATATTTTAAATTATTAAAATATTTAAAATAATCCAATTAAATTGGCAGAAAATACGGGTCGTTACAACAGTCTTATGCCTATTTTATTCAGTTTATGTGTTTTTGAACCAGATCTATGTTTTTATATATTTTTCATTGTACCTAGGCTATTCGATGCCTTGGTTATTCACGTTCGAATTGCTTAAGTTGGGTTAATTTGGAATAACTTAAAACGATAGTGAAAAAGGAGAATTAGGCATATTGAAACCTTAAATCAAATAACTGTAAACAGGGATAATATGCAAAACATGTTAATCTAAATAGGTTAAGCTTAATTTATTAACTAAGTAGAACATGTTGGTAGTATCAGATGTAGTTAAGTAAAATAGGTAACTAATATATACATACATCTGAGCAGGTGCATGTTTTGGGGAAGGGGTTGTACACAGAATAACATTTATAGGGAATGTCATTTACAACCATGCTTATTAATGAACTTAAACCTGCTAAGTTATTACTTGTTAATTAATAATCTAAGAGGTCCCATGTCTTGTTATTGGTATCCGGTTTTGGGACTCTTAAAATACTAGTTACTTGGGATATAAGCCTAGGGGGTGGCTTGTGTCAATCTTTTTGTGTGGAACCCATATCAGTTAGTATCTCCGTTAGTATCAAAGAGAGGGACCTCGCACTAGGTAGGGGTCAAGGAACGGTTTATTGATTTGGATTGTAAGAGGTTCAAGGTGGAGGGTGGGTATGGGCGCGTTCCAGCAGAGTCATGAGCGTGCATGGGTTCGATTAGGGGAAACCAAGAAATTGTAACACCAACAAATAAATTTGTGTCTTATAGTTGAAGGGTTAGGTATTGATACCCCACTCTGCCGTAGCTGGCACAGTATATTTGTGTAGTAGGGAGCCGATCGCATGGGTAGTAATTAGTGTAACACCTAACCTTGATATACTAGTAAGTGGTGTAGAAACTTATACTTGGGATATAAATGAGAAGCAAGTATGATCTTTACCTTATTTTATTATCTCATTATCATGTTATCTCATACTTGTCTATTTTTACTATAGTTTAATGTTCAGCATTATTTATTTGTTTTGATACTTTCTATCTTATCTTATTGTTGAAAATCATGGGAACTCACCAGACTTTATGTCTGACCTATTTTTCCTTTCCTTCTCCCTCTTCCTTTCCCCCCTCGAGTCCTCAGGGTGGTGGCGGATAGTAGTTGAGATCGTGATTCTATTGTTAAAATTGGACTTCTTTCGACTCGATGTATTGCTTTGTACCTCATTATGGCTTTTGAGAAGGGATATGATTTTATAGTTTTGAACTCTAATGTTTCATGTTATGAGGCAGATGGTTATTACTATTGTTTTTGGGAATTTAAAGTTGTAACGATGAAATGGTGATTTAATAAAAAAAATCCACTGCATATTTGCACCATGTCTTGTAAATTTTAGTTATTGTTTACCTATTGCGCTTCACATAATTGGTGTGTCACATTAGGTATCAGAGCCAATGGTTACAAGATCATAGGAATTTTGTTGAAAAGTGTTTTCAAAGTAAAGGATTTTCAAATAAAACCAATTTTTGAAAAATATATCCCCTCGAGTCATTTAAAATATTCCGTTGATTCTCTTTTCTAAATTCTTGTTTCGTCCTTCTTCAACATGTCTGGGGCTCCTAATTTTCCCGAGGGAATTTCCATTCCTACATGGTTTCATAGATACGTAGAAGCTACGACACCTATTTGAGTGCAAGAAAATGTCCCTCCCCCAGATGCAGCCGCAGTAGCTCCACCTCCTATAGTCAACTTTTCTAAGCTTTGTAAGGACTTCTACATGATGGGAGGCAATCCATTTCGTAGTATTAATAGTTTTGAGGGGGCGTGCAATTGGATTAAAGAAACTAAGAATGTATTCGACTTGTTGGAGCTCGATGATAGGAGGGAAATCCAGTTGGCTGCTTGGCAACTGAAAGACGAAGCATCTTATTGGTGGAAAGTGATTCAGGCCGGACAAATGGTGGCTACTTGGGATGAATTTAAGGCCAAATTCGAAATGAGATTCTTATAACAAGAGGAGGAAGGAATGAAAATGGAGAGATTTCCGAATTTGAAACAAGGAAACATGATAATAAAGAAATATGTCAACAGTTTTAATTAGCTAGCGAGATTTGGATTGGACTTGGTAAATGCTCCTCATAAGAAGGCCTTGAAGTTCGCAAAGGGATTGAACCAACCACTCCAAGATTTAGCACTAACGCATGTACCGATGGGGGCAACTTTTGAAAGGCTTGTAGACATGGCTTTGATGCACGAGGTTAGTAAAGAGGAAAAGAAAGAGGCTAAGACTGAGGAGAGAAAAACACAAGGTTGAGAAAAAGAAATGGTGGCCTGAGAATGGCATAATTAAGAAGTGAAGAAAGCTTGATAAACTCAGATTAAGACAGAGGTGAATTGTCATGGGTTTGGGGCTTTAGGGCACTTTGTGAGAGAGTGTAAGAAGACGAGGAATGCTTGCTTTACTTGTGGTCAAGTTGGACATTTTAAAGGGAAATACCCTAACAGGCAAGGGCAGCATGCTGGATCGTGTGGAGGACAAGTTAATGCTATAGAGACTAGTAGACTGAATCGTGGTAGGAAAGTTGCCGTGTAAGGTTTGATTTCTCTTTTTGACTATCCTATTAGAACTCTCTTTGATTCTGATGCTTCTCATTCATTCATATCCAACCCTATGGTACATAATATGCATCTAGATACTAGTATTATTTCTGATCCTGTTGTAGTCTCAAACCCCATAGGAGTATGGCCCATTTATCTACGATATGTAGGGGTTTGAGGATTTCTGTTTTGGGCGTCGAATTTGAATGCGATGCATATGTTCTTAGCTTTATGGGTTATGAATTAATTCAAGGAATGGATTGGCTAACCATGTATGGTACCACTCTTGAGTGTGGGAGGATAGTTGTTAGACTTCTAACATGCCAAGGTAGGACTCTCGAAATTTATTGTGACCTACGGGGGTCAGTTATGTTAAGTTTCTTAGATTCTCTAGATGCTTCCGTTGACGATTTTCGATTAGTTCCCATAGTTAGTGGATTTTTGTACGTGTTTGATGAGGTTAGAGGACTACCTCCCAAACAAGAGATAGATTTCTGGATTTACTTGGTGGAGAATGCGAAACCAGTTGCTTTATCTGTGCGCCACACGGCTCCTAGGGAAAGGAAGGAGCTCAGCAAACAACAAGATGAGTTATTTAGGAATTCATTAGATGACGAATTTTTGGGTGGGGAGCTCCACTCGTCTTTGCAACCAAGGCAGACGGCTTTCTCCATCTATGTGTGGACTATAAAGAGTTGAATAAGCTTACCAGAAGAATAGGCACCCAATTGAGAGGATTGATGACTTGTTTGACTAGCTAATAGACACTTCGGTTTTCTCACAGTTGGATCTAGCCATGAAATTTCATTAGCTTAGGGTAGCAGATGACAGTATTGACAAGAAGAATTTTAGCACTCCAAACATTTCTTTGAGTGATTGGTCATGCCTTTCAGGCTGACCAATGCACTCGCATACTTCGTGGACTTAATGAGTCGGGGGTTTAGGGAGTATGTGAACAAGTTCATGGTGGCTTTTGTGGCAGTCATTCTGGTTTTCTCAAGGAGCAAGGAAAAGCATGCCAGACACTTAGAAGAGGTTCTCAGTACTCTTAGATCACATCATCTTAAGGAAAAAATATCTAACTATCGTTTTTGGAGAAAGGAAGTAAGGTTCCTAAGGCATGCGGTTCCAAGGATGGGATAGCGGTGGATCCCTCTAAAGTTGTCACAGTTCAAGATTGGAAATCCCCTAAGAATGCGACACAGGTAAGAAGTTTCCTTGGATTGGCGGGTTATTATAGAAAATTCATTAAAGACTTTGTGTGGATCCCAACTCCGCTCACCCGTCCGACGAAGAAGAACTTGGCTTTTATTTACTTAGAGCATTGATTGCGAGGATGCATTCCGGAGACTGAAGAGGGCTCTAATATCAGCCCATGTTCTGACTCTTCCCGATGGTAGCAATGTGTTTACGGTTTATACAGATGCTTGTGGCACGGGATTAGGCGCTGTGTTGATGCAAGAGGGTAGGGTGGTCTGCACTAGAAGTAGGCAACTAAGAGTTCATGAGAAGAACTACCTCACCCACGACTTGGAGTTGGCTGCTATAGTGTTTGCACTTAAGTCTTGGCAATACTATCTACTTGGAGAGAGATTTGAGCTATATATGGATCACAAGTCGCTCAAGTATTTGTTCTCGTAGAAGGACCTCAACTTAAAGCGGCAATGATGGATGGAATTCCTTGGACCTCAACTTAAGTCTTTGCGATACTATCTTCATTTGTTAGGTTGAATCCAAATTAAAATGATTCACAAATGTATTTCAAGTAATAATCCCCTTAAGCACATTTTAATGTTATTTTTAGAGGTGGTTATTCTACTACATTCATAACCACTTGCATATAAATCCATAAAATGTTTAACCTGAAGCATCACAGCTAATTAGAAATTAGCAAAACAAATAATCCATGCATTAAAACCAATGCAATTTTACATCAAAATAAACGTGCAAGTAAACAAACAGGTTAAAAATGTTTTCAACTATAACTTGATATTATTATCCTAGTTATTTCAGTAATTTCACATTTTATTCTCATGTATATTATCAATCCTAACACCCAAATGCCCAAATAACAATATTCAGTTCTTGGGTTACAATAAATATTAGGAGTAGTTATGATAAAATCAATGCAGTCCAATAAATTATTCTGTTTTACTAAAACAAATAAATAAAATCAACCAAACACACAATGTTCAAACACATTTAAATCAGTATGATCTATTAACAATCATAAAAATTTATTTAATAGAGCTGTGTATTTTATAACCACCACTCTGATACCAACTGAAGCGACTCAAAAAATTTCACCAAATTTAAAATCATTTTTATTTATAGTGTAAACACAAGTAGGGTCAACTTCTTTATCACAAATGTTCACATCAGGATCGCTGAACACCAATATAAAAATATCAGTATAATACAAAAATATAACTTGTATATAAGAAGATATACAAGTCTCCTTTACTTAAATCAGAGTTAAATTAATTAGTAAAGGACACTAGATTAATTGAAAATAATTAATCTTCATACATCATAAACCAAGTAAAAATAGCTTATCTTCTCTATAAAATTATTTCTCTTAGAATAGGTAACTTAATAATAATACTCTCCTACATAATTAAGTTCCATCGATATCTACATACTGCCTTGCACAACATGATCTTGAAACTTACCTATATTACCATGACATTGCATTATTAAGTATTCAAACTTAGGCTGTTTAACTTGCATGTACTAGACATACACTCTCAATACTTTCTACACAAAATATATTTAAGTTTTTATATGTCAACAAGAAAGAGTTTTAGGCCTTGTATATACATCAATGTGTTCGTATTTCCTATTGCCTGGCCATACAGAAGTTTAATATTATATGCATGTCGAACCACAATTTTCTAATACATTCAGTGTTGCAATTAACAATGAAACAAACCGCCTCTTTTATACCTATAAGGCAGACTTTCTATTTAAACACAGAAGTGTATAAATCCATTTTAAAATAGTATTTCATGTTTAACATCTAAACAATATATCCCCATAGCCTTTATTGACACAAATTGGTAGGATATTTCAAGTAGAAACCATATTAGTATATTGGTTATATGATATGGTCCACTTCAGCAACTGAAAACACAAAAGAGATAAAAGCTTTCAAGATAATATTTGGTTTTCAATATCAACCGACTACTCAACAATCTAAAATGCCTTTATCAGTAAGCAGTCAATTCATTTCTGTCTATGTTGAAGAGAAGTCATAACCATATATTAAATTATATGGCCTGACACTATATTCTACCCCAAACTCACACACTAATAGATCTGCATGTACTAAACAGAATATACTTACAAACGATGACTTATCTCCTTGAGCCTATTGCATACATGATTCATCATTCATTAGTTTACATTATACATATGATAACTAACAAAATAGTTTACAACAATGTAAAGAATACAATTGACATAACATATAAAATACAATTTCCAGGTACAACAATACCATTAAAATAAGACAAACCCCAAACATAAAGAACACTACAACTCTTTCAACATCAATAAGCTTATTTAACTGCCATTGTTTAGACCCTTTTTTACATCATCTGAAAGTATATCCAAACCTGTAAAACAATTCCTCGAGATGCCTCGTTTGAATGAGACACCCCCGGAGATTACGTGGGCAATCAACAGGGTTTGACTTTGTATGTCTGGTATGAGTATATTTTATAAATCATGTGGTATGTGTTACACTAGTTTCAACATATATGATGTGTGCTCAATAAATCATGAAAATCCCTATTTTACGGTTTCAAGCAGAACATTCAATGTTAAAATAAAACTTTCCAAATAAATGTGTGTGACTAGATATACATTTATCCTAAACAATACACATTTTACTTAATCAATTTCTTAGATTAGCAATATTGATTCTAACCAACCTTAACATGTACCTATACGAAGGAAAATCGTGTATGGTCATGGGAATTAACCAATCAACTTGGCAATATTTATTTCTACCATACATATGTGCATATAGTTCCAGGTCTGTATATATATATATATATATATATATATGTACGTATATATGTATATATATGTATATATATATGTGTGTATATGTATATATATATATATATATGTATATATATATTCACTTAGTTCCAGATTATATAACATTTTTATAATTCAGACTAGTACACTAGTGCATTGTATGATCGAATCAGATCTTATAATGAATATATAAGTTGTTTTAACATTTATATTTTGCATTTAATTTATGTAAAAATATAATTGCTTAAGTAAAATTAGATTTTTTTTTTATATTTTAGAGAATTTAAAATTTCTATTTTTATATGCATATTCTTATGACCTTTAGCGCATTCATATATATATATATATATATATATATATATATATATATATGTGTGTGTGTGTGGGGGGGGGGGGGTAAATCAAAATAGTAATTTTTGTAAATATCTTATCTCTTGACATATATACATATAGTATAATGTGACAATTGGTCAATTTGAACATGTCATATAATAAAATTAAATGAATGCAAATTATATTTAATGAAAATATTTAATATTGTACATTGATTTGCAACTTTGAATTCAGACTAGTATAGTAGTGCATTGTATGATCAAATCAGATCTTAAAATGGATTGTTTGCTTAAGAATAAAGAATGGCCATTAGAGGATAGGGCTGTATAGCCTATATGCTGTTACACCATGAATTGGAATTTCATGACAGAAGAAAATATGAGCATTGGATATTTTGTGATTACTTAACAACCAAGACATACAAGAACTTGAATCTGCACCTTAAAACAACTTAGTTATGCCTTCTTCTAGAATGTAATGTAAAGCCTTATCAATAAACATTCATTTTCAATCAAAACTATGTGCCACAACATCTACCACCATTACATACCACCCTATAAACCCTATTAGTTTGCATGGATGTACACAGTATTTACACATCTCATTTCCATCACTCAGCTACACAGTTGCACCCTTTTTATTCAGCTAAGAAAAACAGCTATAATGTAACAGCCCGCATTTTACGCATCGGAGGATTGTAACATATTTTCGTTTGATTCCTTGAGGGTTGGATCATTCTCATATTTTGATATGTTGTTTGTGGGGATGTGAGACATATCCATAATTTTTACCAATTTTATTTGTGACCATTTCGCCCTTGTCAGTTTTGTACAGGGCATAACTTTTGACTGGGATCGAATCAGGTGTTGAGATCGATTTCATTGGAAAGGAAATGGTGTTGTCAATTCCGTAGAGTGCTCACATTGAGGATTTGGTTTAGCGGTTTGGGAGGAATCACTGTTTTAGTGTTTCACAATTTCTATCTAGGTTTTGGAAACCATTGATGGGTTGATTTAGGGTGTCCCATTAGTGGGCTGGTTGGAGGCTATAAATAGGGTGTTAGAGGCATGAAGAATAGTTTGCTTTCTTCATTCTCTCATTTGGTTAAGCTCGTGATCCTCCTTGCTCAATCAAATACACCTTTCCACCATTAAAATATAGATCTAAGGAAGAAGATTGAAGGTCTACATCAATCAAAGCTAGATCTATATCAAGTGAAGGGAGATTTCATCAAATCAAGATATTTGAAGGTTGTTCTTTGCTGTTCGGATTCGTGATTCATCGTTTTTGAGCTAAATCGAAGGTTTGGTGAGTGATAAGCGTCTCTCACCCAGATTCAATCAATTATATAGTTGTTTGATTCTAATTTCATCATTTTAAGTTGTTTTCACCTAGATCTACATCATGTTAAGTATATTTTTATTTTAATCACCATAGGATCTAATATAGCAACTTAAATCGGTAATTTCTATGTTAATTCATATGTTTATGCAAGTTAGATCCATCGTTTTAGTTCATTCATTGATTTATCATGATTTAGTAAATTTTATATGAATGATGATGATTAATTGTCATTTAAGGGTTGTTATTGATTTCATGAAGAATTTATGGTTGAATTGGGTGAGGTGTTTGCATCGAAGTTGTCGTTAGATAATGATTTGGTCAAGATTGGAGCAATTTTGGTCAGATCTAGAGTTGGGTCGTTTTTCGTAGGTCAGGTCGTGTGTCTTGTTCTCCAAGAAATGGAAATTAGGTCATTAGAGAAGCTTCAAGGCATTGGAAAAGCTTTGGGTCGCAGGTCGTTGGGGCTACATCGGGTCATTGGAGAGATGAAATCCTTCAGTTCGTTCGAAGGAGGATCGAGTCGGTCGAAGTCTTTTGGGGAAGAGCGCGACGGTCCAGAGTAGGTCGTTCGCGGGGCTCCAGGATGTGGGAAATGGTGCGGAACGACCTGGTAAGGTCGTTGGGTGAGTCGGGTTGGCTTGCGTAGTGAAGTGGAGATGGGATGCAGACAGGTTGTTAACGACTTGGAGAAGTCAAGTCATGGGAAGATCGGAATGACCTGGTGATGGGTTATTAGTTTGGAAAGGTGATAGAGTGGGCCGGGTCGTGGGTTATAGGTCGGTTACGACCTAAGGTGGGGACGATCTGATTTTTACGGACCATATATTGGTGTTATTTAGGTTCAACGGTGATTGTGGCTTCAAAGTGAATTCAAGTGGGAATGTTCGAAGAATTGTGATGCATTCGTTGATCATCGAAATGCAAAGAATGTGAGGATGACTCAAAGTGATGAGTCGACAGATAATGGTTGCTCAAGAGGGTTGCTTGAGCTATGAATGGTCATCAGGTTGGATGACTAGAGACATTACAGGCTAAGGGATTGTCCTTGTCGTAGATTCTAGCGGGCTCAAAGAAAGGGTATAATAGGGGCACCTAAAAGACTGGAGGGTTGCAAGTCAAGTACCCAGGGTATCGTTGAAAGGCCTAGATACGTATCATTGAAAGGCAAAAGGAGTTTTTGCTAGAACCGAGGTTACCATTAGCCCTTGACATGTGGCAGGATTGGTCGTCATACGATTAACGATGGTTTTTAGGTAGGAAAGACGGTAACAATCATTCGGGATAGAGGTGCGAAGCGTGTGTAGCAGTTGAGTTTGAACAATTCTTAGATAGAAGTCATTGTGATATAGCGTATATAGCTAGAAGGAAGGCGCCAGTATATTACTTGGGGACCGAAGGTGACCAACGGGAAACCATAGTCATGAATGTTGGGTGTTTTGCTTGTAACGCCTCGCGTAGATTGTCTGACGTCGAGGGAGATGTTTCTTGGGTGCTTGTCTGATGTTGGTTTGGGCCTTCGGGGCTTGTGCTTGAGTAACGTTGATCTCGATTAGGTTGGTTTACGTGAGATATAACTAGTTGCTATGATTGCTATTATCGGGTTACTTTTGATTGCCATGGATGTATAGTTGTTTCCAAATGCTTGTTGTAAAGGCTATCACGGTCGGACGTAGGGAAGACGAGGTTGGGTTCTTCTTTGGTATTTTGGTAGATTGGTTGGTTAATCTACCTATTCTCATATACTTTACAGATAATGTTAGATAGCTGTTTTATAGCTCACTAAGACTGTTGTCCGACTCAAGGTTTTATGTTTCCTCTTATTACCTTGGGTTGTTCCTCCGGTTTTGGATGGGCAGATTAAGTAGCAGGTTACAGGTAGCAGAGTTTAGTGAGGCGAGGATGTAGAGCGATGACGAGCAGGAGGCTTGCGTACTAGTTTCTCTATTATACATATTGGAGTTTTCGCTGTTATTTTGTGTTTGCTTTGAGTGTTGTAGTGAGGCAAATTTGTATAGAAAGTTACGTTGAATCCAAAGATGTATGGATATTCTTTCTAGTTGTTATGAAAGTTCAAGTTTCTGCTCAAATATGCTTCACTATTATTGCCTATTGTATATGTTTTATTATATTTTATCCTCGCACTATGAGTTATACGATAGGTTTTGCTTGTGTTATTTTACTCTGATGATCGTCCATACCTTCCTGGCACAATTTTCAGCGCATTATTCCTCTTGTTTAGTGCAGGAGTTGTGGGCAGTCGTCACATATAACTTAGCTATCCTCTCCATCAACAAGGAAACTTCATGCTTTTTTCAATCAGTCATGACAACAGCCTTGGATATCCAATCCATCAAGGCAAGACAGCCTAATAAGTACACTGCCAAGCCTGCATTCTATGCACCATTCCCACTTATATATACACTTCAACATCTGTATGAATCCATACCTTAGGAATAAGCTTAAATACTATAAACTGGAAGAGGAGTGGCTGAGACAAACTTGAATAGAGTAGAAGAAGAAAAAAACCTGGAACAAAGAACTAATGTGTGAATAAACTACCCTATTTTTCCTAATTAAAACTGTCCTATTTGTATATACTAATTTACATATGCATATATGGTTTGAATAAATCATATTTAGTAAGTTGATCTTCCAATCAACCTAGAAAGCAAAATAAGGAATAGAGGACCTATTTGATAAGTAAATTTTGAGTTTCCAACCCTTGTTAGATCGTTACTTGAATATTTAGTGTTTGATGTTTATTTTTACACACATCTACTTGCGTATGGTTTGTTGTAACAACTAAAACCAAACATTTTAGTCACCTGAAGGATACAGGACTCTGAAATCATTTATATGTTAACCTGACAAATATATATACCTTTGTATTTGGAAAAAAAATCAATCACCTCTAATCTAGCTTGTGGTTGTACTTAAATTTTACATGAAATTACTTGTATATATTGTAGTATGTATTTAAAATTGCTTCTACTCCAAATATATGGTATGTTTTTAAAAATATCAACATATACACTGTAAGAAGCTTTACAACTAGAAATTTCAAACATTGTATTTAGGTAATTCAGGTATACTAAGTCATTCGTGAGATAAAATCATGAATTTTAATCAGCATTTCACTATTTTTACTATTGTGGACATCGAGGATTACTGGTTCATAGAAAATAGAAATGTGGCATTTTCTGTGATCTAGAGGGTCGAAGGCGATACAGTTTGGGATATAGGGACGTGAAGGAGAGGGCATTATGGTAAACATACTCAGTTATTTTTTCATAGCATAGGTTTTGCAAACAAGTTGTTTTAGGGTTTTTATTTGCTGTTAGAATAAGGTGTTTTGGTCCATGAATTATAGGATGATGGAAGCGTCGAGTGTGACGAGATTTAGGGTGGAGGTCTGGTCTGGGGTCAGCTTTGAGCTGATGGAGTTGGAGGGTGATCGTTGGTCGGTGATGACGTAGAGAGGGGTTTTCTTGGATCGACATATTTTGGAGTTGCTAAGGAGTGTTCGGGTTGGATGGTGATTTTAAGAAGAAGGGAGTTTAAGGATCTGATGATGGATTAGCATCAACGTAAGGGTGTCGATACGTTTGGAGGATGGGTTGTAATGGATGCATGGGGGTTCGAATGCTTGTGCATATGCACACGTGCACTTATGTGCATCTGGAATTTCCTGAAGTAAGAAAGCGATGGGAAAGTTGGAGCTGGGTTTGGATTCGTGGTTATGGCATGAGAACCGATTAGCATAAAGGGAAGTGAGTGGCATTGGAAGGGGAACGAAGTAAGGTGGTGGGTGATCGAAGTGAAGTGATGAAGTAAAGAAGGAGAAGCAGTAAAGCAGAAGAAGAAAAATGTATGAATTTGCAGGTCGTTACATGAATAACTTGAATGCAGAATAAACAAGTGAAATATTCAAGTTAATTAGCAATGTGGTAAGTAAAACAAGCGCATCTTTGAAGATTAGACAGAGTCTAATAACGTAATGATGAGATGTGCTTGGACCAATTCGTATGTATTTGGGATGAAGAGCTCAACGAGATAGATTATCGCGGGTGTCTAGAGACATGGGACCGGAAGGAAGTTCGAGACTTCTACGGGATGTGAGGATACTCGATGTGAAGATACTCTGAGATGAAAATCTAGGCCCAATCAGGCCCGGCCCAGAGGGAAGCCCACCAAGCCATCGGGCTAGGGCAGCCCGCTAGGCTGGGGCAACATTTAGCAATTTTGTATCTTTGTGCATAGTTAATATAAAACTGTAAAGCAAATCTGTTACAAAATGGTCTTCGGCTGAGTGGTAAGAAGGGTGAAATAGTGTAATAGGGCGTGGGATCGAAGCTGGCCCGATTCTTTCCAATTTTGGCTTGTTGCATGGTCGTTTCCCCTCAAAATTTTGTTGCACAGCCTGATAACTGGGCCAAGTTTTCTTGCAACACCTAACAATTGGGCTTGGGTAACAAATGATTAGGGTCGGCTCTGGGCCTAATGAAGTTGTACGCGCAGAGGCATGGTTTGTACGATTCCATCCGGTGAGTATGCCCTAGTACATCTTTGATGGTGGGCAGCCTAAAGACTAATTGGCATGATCTTAGGATGATTCAGCGGCTTCCTCGGTGGGGAGGCTCCGTGTTCGGGACCCAATAAAGGATAGTGGGTTGCCGGATATCTGTCATCGTCAGTTGGAGCATGTATGGGAAAGATTGGAGCTAAGATAAGAGGCCAATGACCTTTTACTATCATGTCATTGGATGAGGGACCCCGTGTTCGTTTAGATTGGATGGTAGGCAATCATTTAGCTCTTTGAATAGTCTTTCATTAGTAGGGTGGGTGGGCGGAGCCTTGCAAAGACACCGGAAGAGACAGATCTATCTTTGGATATATGTATTGTAGGTCCAACAAGGCTATCCTTTGTAG
Organism: Allium sativum; assembly: GCA_030737875.1. Taxonomy (NCBI): domain Eukaryota; kingdom Viridiplantae; phylum Streptophyta; class Magnoliopsida; order Asparagales; family Amaryllidaceae; genus Allium; species Allium sativum. Next base: position 2,999,096 of record CM060926.1, on the reverse strand, counting down.
ATATGTGTAAAGCCCCCGATTGGGTTATGTGGGGAACTCAAGGATTAGGCGTCCTTATGGCACAGCGGTAGAGGCTTATTCGCTTTAGCAGTGTAGCCTAATATGCTTCCGTGGCGTAGCGTTCGAGGTCCAGTATGTTTTCATAGTACGACGATGGGGACCGCTTGAGGAAGGTACTATGGGTTTTACCTCAGTATATTGGGCATATAGTACATATATATTATTTATTAGGTTAATCTACTGGGGAGTAGATGGGTACAATTTATGCAGAAAAATCGAAAGAATATTGTGAGATAAACCTAAATAACTTAATAAATATGTACCAGTGATAGAACGGTATATGCATTGTTATTTGTAGAAAGTATAATTTGTCCATTCACCAGAACTTTTGCTTTGACCCCCTCCTCATAAAAAACACGTAGTTTAGATAAGTGGCTGAGATTCTGCAGCTTAGAGACACTTGTTAGATAGTGTCATTAGATTGGTAAGTGTTTACCTACTATTATATTTTATTCACTTCCGCCGTGAGATTTCTATTATGAGCTATGATATATTATCTTTGACTTTCAGCAGGATGCTAGATGAACCAACTAGAGTTTTGATATATTTGGATTTGAAAAGAAATCGGGTCTGTCGAGATTTAGGTTGTTATAACGACTAACGATATTTATCTAGAACTTCGAGAATACTTCATTCCAAAAAAAAACTCTTATGTTTCTTCGATATACATCACGAGTCTTTTGAATGGCCAAAATATCCATGGATTGGGACAGGGCACTACTGGTGTTAAAATTGGAAAAAAAAACTTTAGTCTTATGAACAAGAACCCTTTGGATATTATATACAGCGTATAAATGCCTCGCCAAATAGTCCATCCCAACCTCTGCTGATCAAGGTAAAAAATATGCTATTCAAGAATCCAAGAAAGGGGAAGTAGCGATGAAGAGGATGAGTGGAGTGGGAAAGGTGAAGGAAAAAAGAAAAGAAGAGCTAAACTGAGCCAACTGAACATATTCATGGTGATCTCAAATTTTTTGGAACAAATGAGGGATATAAATCCTTTATCATGACCATACAAAATCGAAAGAAACTTGTAAAACACATCACTAGAGGATTTTTGAAAGTTAACTTACTAATTAATCAATTGGAAATGTAAGCTGATCCTATGATAAATGAATTCAGAGGGATCAAAACCATTTTTAAGAAGATGTAGAAGAGTTTTTTCGGTTGTTCTATATCTTATTCCTCTCCGTAAAGAGGATGGTGAGATCATGGGCATTCCTTTGCTATCTTTGAATAGATTCATGATGTGGTTTTCCTGTTCGTTCATAGTATTGTTTTTCATGTTCATGGTATTATGACTTTTTTCAAAGATCTATTCTAAAAGTTAGTTATGTGATAATCTTACGCGCTTAGTTTCATACAATTAGATGGTTTTGCTTATATCATGGTTGTAATGTGTTGAATATTTTGTTATACCTATTATATATTGAACATTCATATATTATGTGAACCCTCGTTCATATCCACTTCTTTCTCTCTTATATCTGTTGAACTATCATTTTTGTTAATGACAAAAAGGAGATGGTATAGGAATATTAATATATAAAGGAGTTTTATAAAACATATCGATAGTGGGAGCCATTTAAGTGCATATAAACTCATAGTAAAATGTATAGTTATCATCCCTTAAAAAGGGGAAGGTTGATAGATCAAGTCCTTATAGGTCTAATAAGACAACCATACATTTTTCACACACATAAGTGCACGCAAGCGCATGCGTGTATGCGCGCACGCAAACACACACACACACACACACACACACACACACACACACACACACACGCGCGCGCGCACGCGCGCGCACACACACACACACACACACACACACACACACACATATATATATATATATATATATATATGGCGAGCGTTCAATGACACCCGAAACAGTGCAGCACCCCTAAATGCTCCCTAATTTCCACCACATATCCCGTTTCTCTCCCGCTCCAATCATTCTCTCACCTCCCACTTACTTATTCTAATATAAATGCTTGGTTTATATAAGAAGGCAAATGGAGTACTCACTATTTGGGGTGCCATTGAAGATCCAAAACAGGTTAGTCATATTTTCTATTTTGTACATTCAGCTATATGATGATTTTACGTATGCGCTTGAATATTTCCTTGAAAATATTTATTGTATAAAGCTATATTTTCCTATTATAGAAATGAAAATTTCTTCAAAAGCAATCAAAATGAATAAACGGTGGCAAGTCAAAAAAATATGCTTACTTTGATCGATTTGGAAGTGATTTCCAAACAACTGAAATATTTTCAGATATTTGGAACAAAATTCCAAATGTCTATAATCATAAAATCTGTACTTGTATTTTTCTATTCAAATACTATATGTTTCCTTAGTTCCAGCTTTTGTTTTCTACCTTCTAAAAGCATCTGTTTTTGAGCTATAAAACTTTTTATTTTATTCCTTTATGAATTTCGGCCATTTGAATTTCAAAAACCAACTAACTTCCCATGACAAAAAGCAGTGTCTCTTTGTTAAAAGTCAAAGCCTAAAGATATACATTCTTTCCTAGTTGTTTCAACATTTTTAATGGCTACAATCTTTCAATAAAATCTATTCAACATTATAAATAGAGTTGAAATTCGTTTTTTAAATTCATTGATTCTTACTTGCTTACAAGTTATATACTTTCTATTCATTTAAATTTTTAAAAGCGTTCAATTCTTTAGCTTTCTACATCAACACATTCAAATCACCGTGTTACACATATTACAACAAGAGTGTACTATATTAGCACATTTGCTATCCAACAACAAAAAAGTCAAAATTCTTGTATTTAATTATTTTAATTCCAGTTAGAGATCTTGGGGTACATGGTCAAGACAAACTGTATTATACCTATTCCTTTGGGATAAGCAATAGAGACTAATGAAAATCCTAGGAGGTTTTAAGCGTCTGACGTAGGAGTGTTGAACTGAACTAGTATAAAATCTTATTGCGTTTCTTTCATTTACTTTGCATTGTTATTATTATAAGCTATACTTTTACTATATGATCCACTAGTACTCTTTTTCATCGACCTCCTTCGTAGCACATAATCACATTGATGTTCTGTTGATGATAACCCTTTCTCTCTTATGACGAGTTATATTTTCTTTTACTGTTATTAGGTTTCTACCCTGAGACATAATTGTGCCAGTCATATTTCATTATCAAAGATGACATTTAAGCGTGGATAAAGTGAAAGTGATGAGTGATTTTTGTGCATTCTAACTATAATCACAGTTATTTCATTTGTTGGTATATATTTCTTATTTTGGCAAAATGTATATTTGTCTCTATTTATTTTAATTAGTTTGTTGATTAAGCAATCATAGTTTAAATTAAAACAATTATTTTGACATATAAATTAGATTTTTCATTCGATGTGAATGAACACACATAAATTTCTTATTTTGATAACTATATTTCATATTTTTTGACTGTGTGACTACTATTTTTTCCCTACTATTAAAATTTATCTTAGTTTTCATTAAAATAAAATAAAAATCTTCCTAACAAATGTTCTTTACAAACAAATTCAAAGATTTTTATATAGGTCTTCTTATGTTTTTTAATGTTATCGCCATCTTATTCAAAACTATCGTATTGTCTTACAAATATACTATTCTTTGAAATAGAGTTCTCTTTTATATTATTTGATTATTCCATCAACTAAGCTATAGGGAATGGAACATTCTTGAAAACTGGAACCAAGAGATGAAAATTAATTTGGTATGAACCCAGAAAACAAGGACTCTATATCACACTCTTATCCTAATTTTATTTAGTTCCTTATCTCCTTCATTTTATCCTAAAAGCAAGATTGTGTTCAAAATCATTATTTCTCCTATGAAACTCTCTTTAGAATTTAAATTGCATCTCCAAAATAATGAACCCTACACTGTCCACGTACATTCTTGATTTTCGTAATTTTAACCGATTCTAGTTCTTCTAACTTTTCAACCGCACAATTTTCTTTAGTTCATTTTGATTATGAATTCTTATTGCGACATTGTCCTTTTTTTCAATTTTAGTAAATTTTATGTTGGCAGATTTATTTCTTTAATACGGAAGAAGATATCCCTAATTTAGGCATTTGTAGAAAAAATACATGATTTAGGATAATGAAAGCCAAACGCCATTTCTATTTTTAATTGATTGACTTTTTAATCATTTGTTTATTTATTCATAAATATGGTGGGTTGAAATTTGTATTTTGATTTGTTCGGAAACCATAAGTAAATTTTGAGGCTTTTTCTATAGTGAAGTAATGGGTTCTTTTCACTATGGGTTTTTATGTTCTATTTAATTTTAAATGGTTAAAAGTTAGTTTTTGAACAAACCTAAATATACTAAGGTCTTAGTCATGAATTTGATATGGTGTGAAAATGTTTAGGTTATGTCTCTCAATCAAAAATACGGGATACGCATTGTATGACATGGGAATTATCCAAGTGGATTAGTAACCAAATTAAATAAGTCGTTTTATTGAAATAGGTCTGTAGAACATTTTAGGTTCAATTAGTAAAATGTAATAAGTGATAATACATCATTTGTTTACTTTCTTGATCACTGATTATTACTACTTCACAAAAATATCAATACTCGTTTTTTTCCTTTGAAATTGTAGGTTCTAATTATATTCATTTAGTATAATTTCAAAAATAATTTACCCAATTATCTCATCTTCATTCTTTCAACATTAATGTTCAAACAGATCAAATTTATATGTGATGTAGTGCTAAATTGAGGTAATATATATTCGTTTTATATTTCTATTTATAAATTCTTCTTGTTTAGGTCTTTGTCAAACTATTATAAAATCATTGTTAACCTTTATCTTATTGTTTTCAGGAACATTTTTTTGTTAACATTAATGTTGAAACATTTTTTTGTTCCTTTTGTCCTTGAGACTAAAAACCCCTATTGTTTTTTCTATATAAATTAGTTAATGGAATAACGAGCGGTTTCCATACGTTGCAATTACTATTTCTACATCATGTTTCCAATAACATAACGTAGGAACATAAATAAAATGCTTTTATCTTTTCATGATTTTGGAACATAAATAAAATGCTTTTTTTTCATGATTTTGTATCGACTTCTAAGTTCATTTTTATTAAGTCATGTCGACTTTGCCTTTGAATTTTCAGGTTTAAGCTTTCATAGCTTTGATATAGTTGCATTATCGAATTAGTGTGATAAACCAGATAGTAGTGAATAATTTGGACATGCTTATGGGCCAACTTATTAGAGGAAAAGGTCAATACATACAGTATTAACAACTAAAAGTTTAAAATACAAATGACTAAATAACTAAGCGTAAAATGCAACTCAAAACAAATGTTTTCATAGGACAATAAAATTGGATTAAGTCACAACCAGATAGGCCATATTAAAGTATGTATGAAGTGCAAAATTTTGTTAGTATTTCAAGTTAATGTAATAAGATTTAAGTTAAAAATTAGTAAATATACACAATTTATAATTAGCAAATAATGGAGCATATAGGAAGGCATATATGCATATGTCCATACGTATGGACACTTGTATGTGTAGTTCAATGTGTGTGTGTATATATATATATATATATGTGTGTGTGTGTGTGTGTGTGTGTGTGTGAGAGAGAGAGAGAGAGAGAGAGAAGGGTTATATGGCACCACTCTTCCGTGGCACACATTTTGCACCCCAATATAGCCACACATTTATAATTAAATATGTTAGTGGAAGGAGAGAGAATTAGTGAGAAGAAAGAGAAACAAGATTGTGTGGCGGAAATCAAAGAGCTAAAGGGGTGTTACACTATTTGGGGTGCTCTTGATCACACACACACATGCACACAGACACACACAAAAAACGTCCTTGGCATTAACTATGATGATAAATTTATTTCTACATGATTTTGGGGAAGTTGATTGTAACAACCCAAAAATTTAGTCATTGGATTTTAAATATCTAAATAGTTGGATTTTTGAAATTTAATAAGTTGGGTTCTAATTTAATGTTTATTTAAATAACTGAATTGATGATTAGATATTAATTAAACGAATTCAATAATCTCATCTGACTCTTTTTCGTTAATTAATGTTGATTGTAAATTCATAATGTAACTTTATAAACAATAAGAAATAATTTGGATTTAAATCAGTATTCATATTGTATTATTAAATAATATGGATGTGAGTTGATATGAAATTGAAATATAAAATAACAATAAAATAATCTGTATATTTTTTTGTTCATTATGAGATCATGTCACTTTTTCGTGCACGACCGTATTTTTATCTACGTCGCTTAAGGTCTGTATGTGAACGGAATATTGTGTAGCGAGATGCTACAATTCTTTCTTTTCATAATAAATCAAATCACAATTCAAATTAGTCAACTTAAATAATAATAAGTTGATGGATGGTTTGAAAAATGTATTTATTTATAGAATATTCTTTTCCTTGAGTTTGATAAGTAAATATAATATGGTTAGATGTTGAAACAAACACTTTCATCTACTTATTTTTAGGCAACTCATCCTAGTATGCTTTCCTCCTCGCATTCTTCTTTTTTTCCAAGTACCAAGCTAGCATTATAAATTATAAGTCCACTTCAAAAACTAAAGCGAATATTTTCACTCACTCGATTTTCACTTTCGACCACCACAAAAATATGTTCGGTGGTAAACGACCGAACAACCTTCATGTTGTTCGACCGTTAATAGCCACCAAACAGTTTATCTTTTTTAATATTTCGTTTGGTGGTGAACGGCCGAACGGATTGTGTGGCCGGAAATTAAAATCAGGGGCAAATGGTAACATAAATTATAAATTACAAAGACCTAAAATTCTTTAACTTTGAAAATTTTAAACACTTCAAAATAAAATCAGAAAATTGCAAAACCAGTGTTCTTTGCTTTGGATTCGCGTATGCTTCAGTCCGTTCAAGGTTTGGTTGCTTACGGTTAAAAATGGGGAGTCCACAGTTTGAAACTGTGGGTTCATAGCAACTAGGGTTCCGCCTAGTCGACAATTCATGCAATGTTTTTCGAATTGGAGCTTAGATTCGTGCGTGTAGTGAAGAGTTGCGCCTGCGACGAAATTTTGGGTGGATTCGACGCTGAAAGATGTCGCGCCCTATAGCAGCGTGGAGGGCGTCAGATTCGTCGTCTCTGGTGGTTCAGGTTCATCGTATCGGTGTTGGAGGTGAAGTGCTAGAAGAGAGGAGTTAGACGGTGCTTTCACTCATCGATTTAATGGAATGACGAAGGAGTTGGAGACGATGGAAGCTCAGTGATTTGGGCTTGGGTGAGTGTACAGGCAATGGAGGAAGAAGAAGTGATTACACGGGTTTTATATTTGATTTTAATCTGATTTGCTCTGTTAATAAAATCTTTTAATGATGTTAATTAAATCAAATTCTTATAATCCTGATTTATAACTCATACGAGGTCGGATTCAAATGCCGTCGGTACCGCTGGACTCATGGATGAAATCTTCGCGTTGGAATTGGATTGGTTTTTTTCTGAACTAGTTGGAATTTGTGCTAAAATGTTTGATTTTAGTTCAAATCAAATCGCTTTAGTGACAACGGAAATCTCGGTGAGTAAAACTTGTCTTTTTGATTATTCAGTATTGTATACATTAGATTAAAATATTGATTATCTACTTAATTGTGAAAATTGTTGTTTGTCTTGGTTAAATTAGCATATTATCAATTTTCTGTTTGAAACGATCGAACTGGTTAACTATTTGAATTAAATGAAGGATTGCGATATAGCATCTTGAAATGCTATTAGATTGTTTGAACCTGATTTAGGATCACGATATAACATCTTGAATTGCTATTAGACATTTTTGAGTATGTTATATATTCAGAAACTTTACAAATGCCTGGTTATATGTAAATTTTGAATATAATTGAATTGAATACGTTGTTAATCTTGATGTAATAAATTTAAAACATATGTTTGGTGTTATTTATTTGACCAAATAAACACCGTTTAAAAATTTAGTAGACTTATTTTAATTGACATCAGGTTAACAGAATAAACCATCATTCTGCTAATTTATTAGTTTGGATATTCGCGTTTATTTGCTTATATTCACTTATTACTCTTATTTAGTTATGCATATTCTCATATTTCCTATATTGTTAATATTAGAGGTGGACGCGAGTCGGTTCGGTCCGGTCATGTTTGAAACTCAAACCGTTATCGGATCGCAACAAACGATTAACCAAAAATTAAGATCGTAATATTATATTTTATTACGGTCCGGTTTCGGTTCTGTTTCAAATGCATTCGGTTCGGTTTCGGTTCAGTTCGGTTCGGTTTGATTTTGACTATAATATATATGCTAACACAAAACAAAATTATAAATAGTTTACATCTTGCGCTCATAAATGTTTCTATGCCAGGCGTGAACATAAAATAAATTAAAACGACATTAAAAAACGAGGCCATATTTTTATAGCAGATATGCATGTACGCCAAACTAGGTAACTCAACTTATTCTAGTACAGAAGTAAGTCTTCCCATTTCTTTATGTAGCAAGACAATATAGCAAATGCACTATATGCAAGACAATATAGCAAATGCAGTAAAATGACAATAAATCTGCTATGTATCCTAATATATAGTAACATGAAAATATAGCAAATGCGTGGAGAATGTGTTATTTATGTATTGGAAAAATATAGCAAATGCTAACACATGGCTGTAAACAATTTTTGATACAAAATAATCCGGTCCGGTTTAATACGGTAGGTTGCACCCTTCAAACCGCAACCGGACCGTAATGAAATGGTTCGGGTCGGTTTTGTATATTCGGTTTAGGAAGATAATACGGAGCGGTTTTCTGCACCGTTTCATCGGGTCGGGCGGTTTCCGTTTAACGGTGCGGTTTATTCCCACCCCTAGTTAATATTGAAATAAATTTAACATCCTTTTTAATTTAAGCTTGAGTTTTCACATGATCGATATATAAATAAATTTATCATTTTAGTTAATGATATTTATAAATTTGTTTATCGTTCGAGATAATAATATTGAGATTCAGTTGTTTATTTTAAGTGGTGATGACTGAGTTTAATTATGCATTTCGTCGATGAATTGAAATGTGATTATTCATTTTAACCAATGTAATTGAATTTAATTATTTATTCGGTTAATGAAATCTAAATTTAATTAATTATTTTAATTAATAATTAATTGACATTTAATAATAATTTTTATTAATGATTAAGTGAAATTTAATAATAATTTTTTTATTGATTAATTGAAATTTAATAATCACTTCAAATTAATGATCAACTGAAATTTAGTAAACATTTTCATTAGTGAAGTTTCACGTTAATAGTCATTTTAAACGAACGATGTCTTAATTCAAATTCTTATTTTAATTGATGAAGTTTGAACTTAGTTGAGTTATTATTATTTAATGTTTTTAAAAGAAATTAAATTAGATTTAATGGAAATATTTTGAATTATTGAATGAAAATGATTTAAGAATAATTAACTTAGTTATAAAAGGATTTAAAACTTAATTAGTTAAATTAATACAGGTTTAAATTTAGTGGATTGATTTATTTTAAAAATTCATAAATGTGATTAATTATCTTACGGGATGATTAATTTTGTTTTAAAATTTATAAATAAAGTTTGTGTCTAATTAATTTTCCTTTGGGAAAATTGACATGGGTTTAAAGTTATAAAAGGAGTATTAAGAATTGCCTCCAAGATGATTTGCTTTTGTTTTTAAGTTTATTAATATATTTAAATTTGATTTATTAATTTTTTTGGGATAAATAATATCGTTTAAATCTTGTAAACGATAGTTTTAATGAGAAGTCTTTTTAAATGGAAATGGTTCAAAATTAAAATTAAGTGTAAATCGTTTAGGGTTTAGTGAAACGATGTTTTAAACAACACTGGTTTTTTATCTTTCTTTGAAATACACTTAAATTTATAACTAGCTCTTAAAAACTAATATTCTAAATGGTTTTGTTAGAAGTTTTTTTTTCTTTTAGATATCTGAAATATGAAAACCAAACGAGTTAATCATGTAGAAGCAAGTCGATAAAATTTGTCGAGCTAGGCCATTCTAGATCTAAATTAGTTTCGATTTAAAATTAAAGAATTCTAATGTTTAAGTAGATGTAATTTATCCGTTTGGAATCCGTTTAAAATGTTATTTTGGACATTGGACCCATAATGACTGATACATTATATCTGTAAAATTAGTAGACCCATAAGTGATTATATAATTTGTTGACAAATTGACGATGCTATGTTTAATTACGTTAATCGTAATTATAAACTATAGTTGACATCTGTTGGTGGAAATAAATCTTGTTCCACTATAAATTGAATTGCAGTAGGGACATCTTGTTAGCAGAAAAAAAAAATCGTTCTGGTATTGTGCTAGTTTAACATATATTGGTCTATCAATAAAATTTATTGTCATGTTATGTGATCAACTGGTAGTATCGTTATGAGTACATATATGCGTTTACGTAATTGCATGTGCACGACTTAAATGTCGTTTAAATGGAAAGGATCTGCAAAGTACTATTAGAACTGCCAAGTTTCTAATTTTTTATTAAAGCAGATCCAAATTTAATTCAACTGTTCATAATTTAAGATAATTTTTTATTTAACAATTAAAATGGTTATTTAAATTAATTATGTTGTTAATTAATTTAAAAGGTATAGTTTAATTGTAATTATTTATTAAACTAATTATATTGTCAATTTATTTAAATGGAATATTCTAATTGGAACTGGTTATTAAATTAATTATGTTTTCAATTAATTTAATAAAGATAGTTTATTTCAAATGGATGTTTAAAAATAATAATATTCATAAAAGTTTATTAATCTTTTAATTAACTGGTTTTAAATAATTATCTGATTAATATTTATTAATGCAGTCATTTTTATTTTAATAACTGTAAAGCGATTAACTATTTTTAATTTTAATAAATGATGAAGTTAAATTTTTATCTTAATTAGTAATGATTATCTTCTTAGTTAGAATTATTTAAATTATTTTCTTAAATAAAGCATGTGAAGTTAATTAATGTTTAATTAACGAATTTGGCAAGTTAATTACTTAGTTAAATAGTAATTCAAAATAAAAAAATTATCCATGAATGACGTTTTGAACTTAATTAATCTATTATTTAATTAAGTGTTAAAGATTATTAATTTGTCTAGTGATGATAAACCAAGTAAATTAATCAAATAAATCTCTTGATTTAATTTGAAGTTAATCAAGTTAACTTGATAAATGGTTCCAAACAACGACGTTATTTTGGAAAATGTTTTAAAGATTGAAAAGTTATCTGGATTTACAACTCTCTGTTTGGGTAGAGAACTTCTACCAATCATGAAGATAAGAATGATTTCGACTCAAGGTCTAAGAAGTAATGAAAATACCCCAACTTGAACAATTTCATTGGTGTATGATATATAGTATTAGTTCGAGATCGGAGATGAGTTTTAAAATTTAAATGTCACTTTCATACATGGAACTGATTTATTCAGGACCAAGATTTCTCAAATAAGATTTGACAACAAGAAACATTTTAAGTGAAATGGATATACTTATGTTTTAAAATAATTACATACAGTAAACTCAGAAGATGAGAAATTTTTGGACATACTTATGAGAAAAGTCATTTAAGTAAAATGATTTTTAAAGCATGGAAGATAATAAGCATTTTAGAAATTCGTCTAATTATGTATCAGTAGCAGCTTCTTGTTAGCTCGCTTTAGTAACCCATCTTGATTTTCCTGCCCATGTTTTTTTCCCTTCCGCATTATTTATGCAGTAGCCCTTCATTTCATCTTTCATGTCTTTATTAATATTCATGTTTGCTTACACAGCCCTGTCGACAAGCTATTTCAGATAATTAATTTAGTCATGCAATGGTTAAGGTACTCTATTACAAATGTCGTCGTTGCTTCAGATTTTATGGCATGTCCTTTGGTTCTGCAGTCATGCTATTTTAGAAAACAAATTTAATCATGCAATGGTTAAGGAACTCTATTGCAAATGCTTTTGCTCTTCAATTTTTACATCATGTTCTTCTGTTCAACCCTCATATACACATATGATAATGGACTCACTTATCATACATCAGCTTATTCAGCTCAGCATGCACCTCTATAATTTTTTGCCAACGACTTGTTAAATTCGCTCTATCTTGACTTAGCTGGCTACTCCTCCATTTTGCAGTTAGTTCAGGTGCAACCATCAGTTGTATGTATTAACTCGTGCATCTAAATAGTAAAATATTAGTCCTTCACAAACTACATATTACGGTTCTTTTTTTATATTGATCTTGTATGCTTGATGTGCATATATTTGTAAGGTGTATAATAGAACATTAATTATCTAAATCTCAAAAGAAGGGAAACTTTTTAGTATGCAAGAATGCAATTACTAATCTTTTAAAATACGTTAAGTTCGTAAATGTATACAACACACATCCAATCTGATATAAGTTCTTATTTGTTTTAACAAAAGGGACGTGAATGCTCAACTACTACATTACATAGGTAAATTGGATTAGTGGAGGAAAGACAATGATAACTTGGAATTTTTAGTGCTATACCTATGTGTGACACTACTAATTTAAATTGGCATTAGTGTTAACAACTCATCAAACTCTAGATTGCTTATTTAAGCACAATGGAGGATTCTCGAATTGCTTGTCGTTGTCTCCGTGTCATTTATGCCAAAGATTATAACTTTATGTTTTAATCTCACGGCTGCTGCTTAAGCCTAAGAGATAATATCATATTGAAATATTATAGTATTTCTTCTCATCTTGTAATTATTTTTGGAAGATCTGGACACCTAGATATTTAGCAATATTTATTTTATTTATCTACAATGTACAAATTAGTCTTTTTAATTTTGACTTGTAATTTCTCATTCTTTAATTTATTTGACTTTGAAGTTCTTTAACTTTGAAGTTCTAACTTGTTAACGTAAAACTGATTTTCAGGTTTATGTTAAAGAATGCAAAATGATAAAGTTGGCACAAGCTATTTCCAAAACCATTAGGGGCATTGGGTCATATGATGATCCTCACTTATCAAAAGGAGCATCATCCTTAGTTCACATTATTCATAATTTTAATAATTGGTGAATTAAACAAAAGACTACTGTGTGTTCACACTAAGCTTACTTAAACAGTTATACCATTATGAGTTGTATTGTGTATGAGTTTGTCATAATTGCAAATATGAAAACTATAAATTATTTCTATTTCAAGTGCATTCATAGTATCCAAGATTATTTTTTTCTTTAGATGTTTTATATATATTTAACTGACCAACCAAATCAGTTCATTATATGATAATTTCATTTGTATCAATCATAGTTGCCATTGGCAGGCCCGGCCCATACCATAGGCAACAGAGGTCACTGCCTAGGGTAAAACGAGAAGGCGAGGCAATATAAAAAGAAAGGATTGCTTTTCTTCTTCACGCGCGATGGTAATTCTTCATGCGCAACAACATCGAAAGAAAAAATAATTTCTTTTTAATGGTTGTTGCAGCCTGCAACCACCACTTGCTTGCGCCACAAAGCCGCCAACGACCTATGTTGCCCCTCATCCTTCCTTCTACGTGTCTGCTTCCCTGGGCATCCATGTGCTGAGCTTGCTGATCCAATTTCCTAGCTAAACCCTAGGGCATAATTCTAAATCGAACTTAACGATGTGAGTATATGTACATTTATTTGATAAAATTATAGGCATGGATAAGTATAATTTTGTGATGTTGAAACCGATGATTTTATCATCTTTTTTTGTGTGCTAGTAAGTTGCTTGATCCTAATTTGATTTTCCCCTCTTTGATTTGTTCTAGTTTGATGTTGCCCCTGTTTGATAAAATCATATGCAATTTCTCACTAGCTAGTCACATAAATATTATTTTATACAACTTTAAACTGTGTTAATTAGCTATTTGTTAAGTAACTATTAAAATAGTTATTGTTAAAAATAATCATGAAAGTTTATTGATATTATTTGAATTATCGTGTTGTTAAATATTAATAATGAAATGCAAGAAAAATAAAATATGTGAATATAGGATTAAATATGAAGAATAAACAATGAAATTTAAACAATACACACTTAAAAATTACTATATTAATATTTTTATAACTTAATGCGAGATAGAAAGCGAAACAAATTTTTGTATATCAAAATAAAAAGAGAAATCATAGGAAAGATGAAAAATTGAAATCATTAGGTGGCTAAGCCAAAAATGAAAAAAAAACTACCTCCTCAAGTGAAATTGAAAAGAATTAAAAACTTATAAATGAGTAACAATAAGCGAAATTGTTGAAATATAAGTTGGTAATCAACATACTATGGAAGTTATGAAGGAGGAAAATGACAACGTTATTGGTAGTTTAATGGTGTAAGCATAGTCAATCGTGAAAAGGATGTTAATATCAATTGGTTCAGAATTGTGGATCATAATTAGTGATACTTAATGCTACTTCAACATGGTTCGATTTAAATTTTATAAAGCAAAACTGTCGATAAACATATTTTGTTATAAAACATTACATAGACAGTTATCCAAATATCAAACATTACACTTTTCTAAAAATGCAAGAAGTTGCTTCTATTGATATCTATTAGTATGTTGGTCTATCAAGTTGATTTTTAGAAAAAATTAAATGTGGTCTAAATGATTTTTGACTCTATTTTGTGATTGATATTAAAATTTACAATAGAATTTGCATGTTATTTTGCATATATAAATATATTATTGTTTATTTACTGATAGGGCCAAAAAAATAAAAAAGAATTCTTGTTAGACTAGGGCATTAAAAATGTTTGGGCCGACCCTGGTCATTGAATGTTCTTGAGTCACTGCTAACCTTTAGCTTTATAATTATATTTCATATATTTAGGTTTATTTTAGTTAGTAAAATTTACAAAGTATAAATAAGTCGACGTCATTCAGAAACTTCAACTTTATATTTCAGCTAAATACCATAATTGTAATTTTAAATTTAACAAATTTAGGCATTATTTTATACATTTGAAATAGATCATAGCCTTAATGTAATTAAAATTTACCATTGTAAGTGTACAAATGAATGACATTAGCTAAAATTAAAGACATAAAAAATGTTTACCATTTAAATTATGTGCTTAAAGCAGCTTCGTATTTAGTTTATAAATTTGATAAGCCCTAATTCACCTTTATATGCAAAGAGACAAGAACTAATCCGTTTTATTACATAACAATTTGTCTTAAGCTTGTTAAAATTTTGATATTTTCAATAGCTTAATAAACATAATAAAATCCAACATAAACATTTGTATGACTTAGCTAACAAATGTGGAACTTTTAGCCAACATCGAGATGTATTTCACTAAATATGTCATAGATCCAGGTTTAAAAAAGGAATGGTTTTAAATTTTATAGAAATTGTTGAATTTTATTGTCTTTCTTTTCGTATGTATTGAAACTAAATGTGTGTGTTTATATATATGTATAACTATAATTACATATTAAAGTTAATCTTCTTGTGCATTTCGTGCAATTTTTGCATCTATAATTTGAATTTACATGTTCATTTTTATATGGAAGTTATTTCTCAGAGGTAACTCAATTTCTTAAAAAAAGGTACATCATGCTAACTTAACCGTTGTTTTTCTTTGAATTGATTATTTTTGCATTGGTCGTAATATATGACTTTTTAATTTCTTAAAAAAAAATTATTTTTTGTGCTTTAGTTGACATACTGCTTTTCTGCGAAGTAATTTCAGTTTTTATGTTCTTGATTTCAATTTTTTTTTCAAAAGCACAAATATGCATCAAATTTTTATTATACTACATAATAAATTTCTATAACTATAATGATATTGAATTTTCTCCAAAGGCAAATTGAATAAATATGATTAACTTATGATTTAACTTTGTGTTCGAACTTTATAATTTTTAGGTGGTAATGATATTTATTTACAATGAAGCTTCAAAATTTTATATATTTTTTATTTTAATAGATAACTTCTGCTTTTCAAATATAATCTATGTTATAACTTTTAAATTTTTTTAATGAGCGAAGCTTAATCTTAAAAATAAATTGTTATTTTCATGTTATTATGTTACCGAACCTCATTGTAGCAAACTACTTTTATGAAGTTAAAAAACAAAAAGAATATCAGAACATAAAATTATTGGTGTGGATTCATGCAGTTAGTGTAATTATAGTTTATATTTTACATATTGATCTTTGCATTGGTTTCATTTCTGAAAAGATAGCCCACTTTCCTAAAAGAAATGTTCTTCGTGCCAATATAACCCTTTTTTGAAGCTTCAAATTTCACAACAGTCATAATTTTTGGCTAATTTCTCAAATTGTGTCCTGATCATTAACTATTAAACTGAACTTCTAGGAAATAGTGGAAAGTTTGGCAAAACGATTGCATTTTCTTTTGCTTCTATTGAACATAGCAAAAGGTTAGCCTTTTATAACACTTCATCAATGAAATGGAGAGTGGTTTATTTCTTTCTATATTTGAAATATATCTAAGTTAATAATGCAAAAACCCTACATTATGTTGATGATAGTGCCTTCATGTATTCTTTGCAACTTTTGATGAAGCATGTGGTTGTCTAACCTTTTTAATATAATAATTTGTGTTGAATTTCTGCATTCAAACTAAGAAATAGAATGCAAAAAACAAATAAGCAAATTGTACAATATACATAATTATGTAAGTCACACCTTCATTAAAAATAAATGGAAATTTGGTTATGTCCCTAATTTTCATAATTGATACATGAAAAACCCTTCTAGAAGAAAATTAAGTTGCATCCTTATTTTTAGTCTTGTTAAAACAGAAAAGGTGTTTTTTTTTTAAAGTTTAATCAAAACACTAAATACTTTTTTTATACTCAACAATTTTTTCCTCTGTTTTTTTTACAAACAACAAATATTTGCATAGTTTTCTGCAGATTTCCTAAGACTTAAAATAGAGTTGTTTTTATACGTATTTTTAAGAAGGGGTGGCTAGGTGTTTAAGAAGGCTTGGATTGTTGTTTGAAAGGTTAAGAGAAGCACTGGATTTTTATATCAGTCATGTTGATTTGATTTTCTATCCAAAAGAAGTATTTAGAAAGAAAGAAAAATCTATATGAAGTTTGTTATTTAGAACCGGTGCAGTTAAAGCTCCGCTAAAGCCCTGCAAAATCATCGCTATAACCTATAGCACTCTTCAACCGCACGCTATTTCAATTTAGCATTGATGAACTATATATTCGTTTTAAGCCTCACTATTTTCTGTTGCACCCGCTAAATCAAGGCTATTAGCATCCACTTTAGCAATGTTAATATACAAATGATGATTTAACCAATTCTCTTTTTAAACAAATCAAAAAAGCTGGTGTAAAGAGCTCATTTAAAATGCCTTATAAAATAAGTGATTTTATATCTAATGAAAGTTTGTGCATCTCCATTATTTCCCCACGTTGTCCCCGCTATTGCTTTTGCACCTCCCTCGCTATAAAACTACTATGTGCTTTAACTGCACAGTTTGTAACTATGTTTATTTTGGACATAAAGAAGATTTAAATATGTGATATTTAAATTATTGGTTATTTAATCGTTTTTGTTTGATTTTGGAAGGAACAATGTACACATTAATAAACCCGAAAGAAATATATTTCTTGAGTATCCAATGTTATTGATCCGACCTTACAAAGTTGAATAGTACTTATTAACATGTTATATTTTTGCAAGGCTGGTATGAATTTAAATTGCATCTTCGTAGCCAGACTCAGTTAGTAATTATATTTTCCTATTATTAATTCATGATTTATTCCAGTTTGATATTGATATAATTTTTAGGAGTAGATTTGTAGAGAATAAGGAGGCTATCAACCGTATGAAATTCAATTTAATGAGAATATACTATATTACTAAGATTCTTAGTTTTGCTATCGCTACCTGTATCGAGCTAGCATATGATCTCCATATTAGAGATAATGTTAGTTTGATAAATAGTTAAAAATGGTATTTTTACACATTATCATGCAAGACAATTTATTGTATTCTAACAAATTTGTTCACTTTTTAAATCTTATTTTTCACAAAAAGTGTTGATTATTGCTCACATAAGCACCACAACTTTTCTAGCAGGGAAGTTCTAAATAAAAAGATGCTTGAATTTTGTAAGGAAAACGTTCACAACTGTTGTAAGATACTAGAGATACCCTCTGTATGAAGTTGGTAAAGTAGGTTCATCTTTAACTTGTTTTGCTTAACTCTTTTTTAGAAAAATAAATGCTTAATTAGTTTAAGAATCTTCCATTTAGTGCCTCTATAGTAATAACCTCAATCTTATTATTATTATTTTACATTTTTTCCTTTATTTGGGCATATAACAAGAGAAAAACATGATTTCATTCTGAATTTCACACCTATAACATTCTAGATATCAACAGGTAGTTTAGTGTTTATAGTTGCAATGAAAGCTGCAGTAGTGTTCCTGACTTAAATACTTAGAGGAGAGATTAAACTAGGAAATAATTCAAACCTTTAATACTATTAATTAACCTAATTTGATATACTTTATATAAAGCATAAATTTATATTTTAAAATTTTAACAAGTTTTCAATAATATTTGTATTAGTTTTTGTTTTTGTTCGACTTTATGATGATTGGACGTTACTAAGTGTAGATGACAAAGGTTTCATCTCAGTAATAAATTTTGTTCTTGACTCATTCATCTCGAGAAGATTGAAATTTTATGTATCATAGCAAAATATGTATCATATTGATTTTACCACTATCCACTGATAATAAATTCGATTATTGCCTGTTTAAGGCATTACTATTTGAATGGAGAAAGGAAGATCTTCTAAGCATGTGATTTTACCATAGTGATATTCATAATAGAAATGCAACATGAGTAAAAAGAGAGTTGTTAGAATTTGGAAACATACGCAAATAGAAAATAAGTTATGGAACTCTCTGGATGTATAAACATTATGAAGGTGGTAGTCATAAAATTGTGCAACGCTTAAGGTAGGCTTTGAAAGTTCCTAAAGTTATAACCAAGTGGAAGACTACAACAATCTCTTACGGAATAAAAATATTTAAGTGACAATAAAATAAGTGAAATTATTAAAGTTAAATAAAAAAATGGACACACCCAAAATCAAGATGAAAGCACCAGCCTAGAAGGTGACAAGCATAAATAAAACTAAAATTGTAGAAAAGGTTAATGAGACATGATTTTTTTTTGTGGTTCAACTTATGTCGGCTTATGTTCACTCCAGTCAGTTTTTATTATCATCCTATTAGTTGGATATCTCCTAATCTCAACTATGTATCTTAGACCTAAGTTACAATAGTTTAGATAAGTGTTAGAGGGGATAAGAAGCGAAGAACTGAAGGTGATCTGTAGAGTAAACGCATATTATATAGCAAGACTCAAAAATTTCCGTTCTAGTTAGAGATGGTTAAGTATCTATAGGTAGAACCAACAAGTATTGGGCCTGAAGTCTAGGTGCACTAAAGTCCCAAAACCAAGCCGAGTCATTTCCATAAATTGCAAGACGAATCGAGTCAATAGCATGACTCGATGATGATTCAATAACATGACTGTTAGAAAAATTTGATGTCTTCTATCTTGGGTCGTTCTTCTATCCTTTGATTGAGTATCTTGGTAAAATATTGAGGTGTTTCAAGTTGATTTGATTATTCATCTTCATAATTGTTCAAGTCCTTCCGGTTCCATAGCTTAGGTCACCTGTTCTTCATTTGAATATAACGACCTGAACTTCCCCGTGAAGGAAAGCACGGATTGTCCTCAGTACAATCCGTGCTTTCCTTCACGGGGAAGTTCGGGTCGTTATATTGAATCTCGTGAAACTTCATGGGTAGATATAATGAAACAAGTGAGTTAAGTCATATAGTTAAGGTAATTATATGTTGAGCAATAAAGACTCGGATTGAAGTCCTTATTGATGACCCAATAACGAGTCTTAGAGCTAGCTCCAAATCCATCTGAACTTTACTAAGTACCATTTTCGTTCCTTCTAAGTGTATGTTTCAAGTTTCAATTAATCCAATTCTGTTTTATTTCTCTAATGCTATTTGAAGATGCTTTGGTCAAAATGGGGTTAACAATTACCCCTAAGGCATGCCTTAGATGTGCTTTGAACTAGTCCCATGTATCCATAATCCAACACTAGTACTTAAGCAGTCTGGTTTCATTCAAGCCAAGTTCTTATCCATTTAACATCTCATCTTTTAGTTGCTTGAGCTTAGAGTCAACTATCCGATTAATCCAAATCAAGGCATATTCCTTTAATGATTCTCATCAAGATAGAACCCATTAGCAACAATAACCAAATTAGCTCATTATCCTTCTAAATCCAAGCTCGTTATCCAAAAATATTTTTCCTCAAATCCAAGCCATCCCGAATTCGCTCGAGGATCGCTCTTATTATCCAAATCTAAGGCATTCTAATCTTTCAAGTACACAACATCAAACCATGGGATGACCTCATTAGGCCATCCTTTATCCAGTCCGAGTCGCCATCTCTTGGATCGTTCTCGTTTCATTCTTTCTGAATCATTTAGGCATTTAAATTAATTTGTGTGATCTCACTAGATAATTAAATTTTCTAGTCTCGGTTGGGCGATCTCTCTAGGTCATTTAATGCTATAAAGTTAAGTTACAGGGATGATCTCTCTGGATCGTTTAGTGGGCCTATAATCTCTCCAAATCGATGTGTTAGTTCATAATACTAAGTGGACCAGTTTGTAAGCTCTTGGGATGATAATGGTCTCTGTGGACCATTTCTAAGCCCAATTTGTTTGATCTCTGATGAGGGGACTTAGCAATAAGTAGCTCGATCTTGTCATTCTCTGGCGAAGCGACCTGCTTCGTACACTCTGGTCCGAGCTACTTGACAGGAAATATAGTGATGCTTGATGAATCCCCACTCTCTTGTGAAAAAACCTAACGATAGTAAGCCGATCATGTTGCTCATCGAAGATGCAACCTATTTAGTGCTTTCCTACTCTGTCTTTCCAAAAAAAGGGCATAAGCATCGTGCGAACTCTTTCTTTCATTCTCCTGTAGGGGGCTCCTATTCTACGCTTCAGCCCTGAATCTCCCGAAGGAGGCTTAATCTAATTTGCATAAACCCTACCATTCGTTTTTTAGCGAGAAGGCTTGCATTCTTCATTCAGGCCTTGTCTCTCTAGTCCGGATTTTAAGGCAGTCGAATCTGCCATCATTCTTCGGTGGAAGTTTTTAACTACAAGTGTTTAATCAAAGCAAAACAGAAATCCTAAATAGTCATCTCAAACATTTGTCTCGAAGCGAGCCTAGGGATCTCTTCATTTCCCATACACGTTTAAGCAGTCCGAGTTTGTTGTCCTAATTATCAAAAGCAAGTAAAACAGCAAGCAAAGAGCAAGGTACGAACCAGCTCATGTCCACCCAATTATGGGACCAATGGTCTTGAACCAGATCACGAATAGTTTCTGGCTGCAGATGGTGGCTATTCCTTACGCTCCACTACCGTTGGATTCATGGTGTATTGTTGCAGCTGATTTCTTCTTACATGCTCCTCGATTAGCTTCAGTAGATGCCTAAAGTCGTCTTTGTTTTTTCATCCAGCTCACAAAATGAAAAGTACCTTCTAGATGTTCGCTCACGCTTTGCAGGCTTTCTTCTCCTTGGCTTCCTATATGGCATGTGTCCTTTAGTATATATGTAGATCCTCTTAAGGATTTCATTTAAGTTTGTGTAAGAAGAGAACTTAGGCTCCCTACTTTGCCTTTTAGACTCTCTAAGAAGAGAAATTAGGTTCCTTCCATTGCCTCTTAGCCTCTCTAGATTTTCAATCGAGATCATTGGCACCGTTATTCCCTTCATTCTTTCTAGGTTCAACTCCAAGCGGTCCTCCTCCTTCCATAGTATTGATCTCATCAAGTACTATGTCAAATATCTTTCTACCTAATGTTAGAACTCAACCAGATCCATTGATGGATCTCTCTACAAAGCCACATTGAAGTCCTCTTTGCTTGCAACTTTAGGAACTGTTACGTTAACATATTGATGGATCCAATCTATCGATCAACTACAATGTCTTCTCCATCAATTTTGGTTAAGTAACTTCTAAGGCTCTCACTAGGCTTTTGCTTAACACTGGATAACAACATTACATTCTTTACCCATGAGATGTGTAGTTTGAATTGCCTAAAGAATTGATCGACAAGCTTGATCCATGAACGGATAGATCCATTCTTCAATTGCCTAAACCACATCGTAGCTAAATCAATCAAATAAGTTAGGAAACAATGCTATATCATTTCCTTTGAAGCTCAAGAATCTGTGTATGTCAGGATATATCATTAAACGAACAATTGGATACGACTTTACGTTATAAGTATCGATCATTGGGAGCCTGCAATAAGGGGGATTTCATATAATATGAATATTAGCAATATAAGAGTTTTTGTTCAAATCTTCCAAACTATTGTCATAATCATACTTGCAACTTGTTTCATATTGTTTGGTATAAATCTCTAATCCATGCTTGTTTGCCATCCTACATGCACTTCTAAAACGTGTTTGGGAATATACTTTATTCTCTGCATAATAAAGTTTTGATCTACAGTCTTAACTCCAACATGACCAATTTTTTCTAAGGATTCTAGAACATATTTCTCAATTGATTGCACTCTAACATTCCAATCTATGTTCCTTGCTGCAGTATTTTCTGTTCCTGGTTCCTTAACGGTTGCTTCAACATTAGTTATTCGGTCATTTCCTCATGATAATCTTCTTTACACGTAATTGAATCGTGTTTGGTTGAAGTTGTTTAAGCCTTGGTGGTAAGTTTGATTTCTTCCAACTCTTATAGCTCTTGCATTATTTCCTGATATCTTATCTTGATTCTCGACAGTAACAACTCTTTGTTGTTATATCATTTGGAAGATCTCATCCATCATCCCTTATTTCTTAGCCAAGATCTCATCTTGTATCTCTTTCACGATCCTTTCCATGATTTCTTTGTTGATATAGGTAGATTCATTAGAATGCAAAGAGGCCTCCTAGTTGCTCCCATACTCTAAACGAGTTCATTGAACCATACATCTGGTTTTAAAATTTTCCACCTTCTTCAAATCTTTAATCTGAAAGTTTTTTCCCTTTCTTTCTTTGTGAAACCATGAAAACATTAAACAAAATTGGATAACATACAAAATCAAAATGATAGTACGAATCTTGAAGATGACAAGCACGTGTAGAGTTAAAATCGTAGAATGGGTAAAGTGACATAAATTTTCTATTGTGGTTTGACTTCCTCAGATGTACATTTACTTCAATCAGTTTGTATTATTAGTGTTCTAGTAGGATCTCTCCAAATCTCAGCTAATTTAGGATATCTAAGTTATATTTATATAGATAAGTGTCAGAGGAGATAAAAAATGAAGAAGCGAAGGTGCTTCAGCATAATAAAGGTAGAATATCCAAGAAGGTCCTAAAGTATCCTCTTCTAGTTGTAGAAGGTCAAGCATTTATTGGCAAAATAACAAGTATTTGGGCTAGAAGTTCAGGTGCAGTAAAGTCCAAAAACCAAGTGAATCTATCTCCAAAAATTGCAAGACGAGCCAAGTCAACGGCATGACTCGGTAAGGAGTCATGGGCATCACTCAGTGTTAAGTCATGTACTTGACAAATACTGGTGTCTTCTCTCTTGAGTGGCTCTTCTATTCTTTGGTTGAGTAGCTTAGCCAATATTAAGTTGTTTCAAGTTTATTTGATCATCTATCTTCGTAACTCTTTAAACATTGTTTACACCATCAATTATTCATTCTTCATTTGAATCGCATGAAACTTCATGGCATGACTTATTTCCAAATAAGTCAACTCATAAAGTTGAGGTGATTGCATACTTCAGCCATGAAAACAATCATTATCGATAACTCGACAGTGAATCTTAGAATTAGCTCTAAATCAGTTTAAACATTCCAAAGTTTCTTCTTAGCCTCTTCTAAGCGCATATTTCAAGTTTCAAGTTAATCTCATTATCTTTGAGTTCTCTAAGTCCATCTGAACCTGCTTTGGTCAGAAACCGAGTTAACAATTTGTACGATTTTTCTCTCAATTCATGGTTCTAAACTACGTATAAGGTTGTAAAAGATTATGATCTAAATGAAGCTAATAAGGCATTATTGTGTGAGGAAAAGTGTTCCCAAAGTAGACTAGGAGCTTTTAGTGGTTGCCTATGAATTCTTGATCTTAATATATTCTAATGAATTGGCACCATCACCATTTTTGAGTTAACCTATAATGACCTGGATTTCTGGCCGTTTAAGCCGACAAAAATCCATGCATGTCGACTCAAACGAATCCAAAATACAGATAGTTATTGGGATTAATATAAGAAAAAGAAGAAAGTAGAAAACAAATCACAGAATCTCGCAGTGGAAGGACAAAATGTAATAAATAAATAATATTTCATGAAGTTGTTTAAACATACATTCGATTATATTTTACATGAATTATCAGTGTTAAAATATCACAAAACATACCAATATATGCAACGAAATAATACTTAATAAGTACGTCTACCAAGCTTCATTTTCATAACGGTATCTTCGATAACTGAAAAACTCAGGCTGACCCGAGCACAAATGAAAGACAAAATACACGGATTAGAACTAAAATATTCTCATATCAGTCAAACCAAAACATGTAATAATATGAGTATCACGACATTGCTTACGGTAATTCACATCTCATATCCAATGTGTTCGTGAGTGCAGTAACTTAAGAGATGTTACAAAATTTCCATCTCCTAAGGATTCGTTAAACTAGATACTAAATAATACAATACGCTATTATAATATTATCTCTATCGTTAAATATAAAATATTAAAATAGCATAAGCATGATTACCGTTGTTACCTTTACACCATTTATAAGCGCTGTAGTCTATACAAAACTGGAAAACAACCGTAAACCAGTGGCATCAGGGAGCACTCCATAGGTACAACGTCAAATCAAATCATAGAGGCTCGATCAGAATAATATGACAAGGCATCGAGGTAATACCCGTCAGTAGGATTCTACCAGATTGCGGACCTAGACTAGTGGTAACACATAGCCGCGACTATTGCCCACCTCAGACAATACTCCCAAATTCAAAAGCGCGCCCAATAGATCACAAAGTAATATATATGATATCGAAGAAGCATGTCTGCTAAGCGAACCGAACTCCATTGGCCTGGGTATGACTCCTGTTTTAGTCATTTCAATTATGACTCAAAGGTCAAGGCTATCCATCATCATTCTCTTTCTTCAAATCCAGTGATTGCCTCTAAATCCATCCTACTTCGTTCTGAATTCTCCACAACGTGCACAATTGTTAAAGTGGTTTCGGTATTGGCAGAGATTATGACAATATCTGATCCCTGTCTCTTTAACAACCAAGCAGTTACATTTTTTTGGTTCTTTTACATTTCAAAATGGTTCATATTCCACATCAAAATATCAGATTTTTCTTCAAAATCGCTTCATATCCAAGATAGAATATGCTTTCATATTAAAATCTTTATTTAAAACCAAACTTAGAATCATGAAACAATTCCGATCTTAGAATAACCTGAATATAAAAAAAAATTGAAAAGTATATTAAAATAGTTTTAAATATATATATTTAAAATAGTTTGAGGATAAATAGTTAGAACAATAAAAGTTTATATAAAAAAATTGAAATAAAAAATAGTATTTATCAAAATTTAGTTAAATATATATAGCTAAATATTAAAGAAGCTTATAAAATAGATAGTTGATGATTAAAATAAGTTATTTAAAACAATAAATTTTACATAAGTTGAAAATAAAACAGTTTATAAAGTAAAATAATTATTTATTAAAGTAGTTTAAAATAGTTACAATATATATAATATAATATAATAGTTAATGAGTAAAATAGTTTACATAGTGGTTTAAAATACTATAATTGGAATTAGAATTGTTTCTTCCAAATTTCAATTAAACTTGAAGTCATATTCCCATTTTAAATCAAATCAATTCAACTTCGATATTTCAATTCAATTCAACTTCCAATTTAAAATCAATTCAACCTAAACAATTTGATTCAAATATTTGAAGTTTTCAATTAGAATTCTCACTTTGAATTATTTCAATTTATAATAATTTCAAGTTCAAAATTCAAATATCACTTTCAATAAAGTCAATTTAAAGTAAATTTCAAAGGTGGATAAACAATTCAATTTTAATAGATTTAGTGCAAGTTCAATTTCATTTTACTTCAGTTTACAACATTAAATAATTTCCTTTAGCCTTTATATTTTAAAAATCTAAAATTTAATTTCAAAGGAAATCGATTTGTAAAAACATCATTTATATTATCTTAAAATAATATTTCATGATTCAAGGTTGAAGCAAATTTTTATTTAACCAACTGGTGTCCGTATATAATTTTCTGCCCTATGGCCAAGTGATACTTAAAATTTAATTTTGGTATTTTGGGAAAGGATATATCATTTCAATCCAAATCAGGTTCAAAGGTAGTTATCATTTCAACCTATGTTCTTAATTCATTTTAATGATTAATCCCGGGTGTATTTAATACCTGTAACATCTAAGGTAAATGATTGGGATTAATCAACGCAAACAAACAGTCATATATAATAAATGGGAATAAAGAGTAAATTCACACAATTAAACTTTAATATATCAGACATATCTATCCAAGGCATCCATCAACATTAATCTATCCAAACAATTCAATATAACATTTATTTACTATTAATCAAGTATTGGATTTCAAACTTGTAATTAAAGGTCAAATTTAACTTAACTCTAAAATTTAAACTAAGAATCAAATTAAATTATACTATTGATGTCAATTAACATAAATATGCAATTTTAACTATCAAACAACAATCAATACAAGCATATCATAACATGATTTTAATTTAACTAACAATCGAATATTTTAATTAAGTGTGAGTGAGTTTAATCACTCACCGTTGGTTTTGAACGCGTTTGAAATCCAATTGGAGGCCCAAAATTTAACTGGCTCCAAATCCAAGCAAACTAGTTCCGTGTCGTCCGGAATTTCAATAAGATCCCAATGAAACAAACCGCGAGTCAATCCGAGTTCGTATAAAAAAGTAATACACGCCTGAACATACGAAATTTAAATTAATACAAAATAATTTAAACATCCTCTCCCAAAATAATGTGCCAACTCATCATCTCCTCCACCACGTTCCCACACATCCTGGAAACCACGTAACCCAAAACTGTGCCCGACTCCTGATTCACGCACCACCCTACACGCCACCGAACTCCGATCCAACACTACCACAACGTGCGCCTTCCAGCACTTCGCCTACACCCCAAGTATGGCCCCATTTGAAGGTACATCAATGAACTGTATAGATTTAAATGTCTCGCGAAGCACTATAATTCTTCAACTGGAAGTTCTTCAAATCGTTGAATGGATTGGAAGAAAAAGAGGGAGAAAGGTTGTGAAAATTTTGGCCACTCAAATTCTAATAGGCAGCCGTAGAAATTGTTAGGATTTCTCGAATATTTAAATAATGTATATCTCGTTTAGAGTGTTTTAAAGCCAAAAATAGACCAAATTCCAAGTCAGGTTTGCTCGCATCTTATCTATAGGTTTAAAGGCCTTCCGAACACAATCGGACTAGTGGAAAAGCCCAATTCCAAAGTCCTCAGTAGTTTGTTCTTCAAATTCAATTATTCTAATTAATTTGCACACATAATTTCTACGCGTTTTAAATTCGTACGATCAAACGATAAGTCCGATGGCTATGAAAACCTTGCAATAGTTCAGTATTCCGAATTCGATGAAAATGGTTTCGCTTAAATCCGAGATCATTTGAAAATGTCCGTTTTAAATATCAAATTATCGATCGATACGCGTTTATATCGCGCACGATCACATAACAACTTCGATCGACATGAAACTTGAAATCTTAAAAAAAATTAAAATTTTGGGATCTAATGAAACTGATTTCATCGAATCCAGAGACTATTTGTAAAATAGCTCTTTTAACAGGTTATTAATATATTAAAATAATCGGTTTTCATTTATTTACTTATAAGTTCAATTTTCAAGTTTCTAAATTTTATTGAGATTAAAATAGAATTCAAATCAACTTTATAAATAAAATTTCAATTATTATGAATTTCCATTTTGATTGTTTATCAACTTCATTTTGGATTTCAATCATAATTTAATCAAATCAACTCCATTCAGATGTTTTAGTATTAAAATTCAATTTTCAATGTTTATAAATATAAACTAAATCGTAATTTTATTTGCAATCAACACAAGTAACAATTGTCATAATAAGTTGGGCTTCATTATTTAAACAATTATATAAAGTTCACGCCATAAATCTTCCCAATTAAATCATTAAATTTTAATTATAAATTTATTAACTCAATTTAATTCAAATAATTTAATATTAAATTAAAAATTTAAATATTTAACAGTACAAACCAAATCATAATTTCATTCACAATCAATGCAAGTTATTATTGTTATAATAAGTTGAATTCATTACTTAATCAATTTAATTAAGTTTACATCATTGTATTACATAATTAAATCATTAAATTTTATTTATAACCATAAGATATTAAAAATCATATAAATTTAATAATTTAAATATTCAAAAAATACAGGTTGTTACATAACCGTTTGATATTTTTTGTTGGATATTGGAGAAGTTCAGGAGACATTATGTTTAAATTCAGTTTTCATTGAATATAATATGTGAGATTATCCACGCTGAATTCATATGAGGCATGTACTATCTACGTCATTTTTACATAATAAGTTGTATGATTCAAATACTATGATACTTGCATGCACTATGAATCAGAAACTTTACATGTAAATTACCAGAAACATGTAGAGTATTGCAAGCATGTATTTTTATTTCCAATTAGATTAAGTTTACAAACTTTATGTGGTTCATGCACAATTAAAAGATGAATTATTTTATCATATTACTTAATGTGTTTTGTACATATGTGTTTGTAATTATTATAGATGTTTTGGAGGATTTCATATGCATAGTTAAAAAACCACAGGCCAAGTCCTTTGTCCTTAATTTATATACCCTCATTTGTCCACTTAATTTAAATCACTGATCAATCAATCATCAACCATTCAATTGATGCAGGGGGTCCTACCCGATAATAAAATTTTGGTGATGTGTGAATGAAATTAAAAGTGGCACATGAGGATAGTGGATTTGGGAGCATAGGATATGATCTCTAAAAACCATATAACTTTTACAAGCATGTTGAAAATGTTTTTAATATAACTGAATCAGGACACATTGTGTTTTACACGTATGGTTTTTTTTGCAGTTTAAACATATATACAACTAAACTATCATAATAAGATATTATAATCACAACTCATGTGCGTAACATAGTTTCACCCTTATGCTTTCTATTAACTAATGCATTAATTATGTTTATGATGTAAAAAATAGTTAAAAAGTCTCTCAAAGTAACATAAATTTCATACATAGAGTTCCTATAAAGTTAGCATTCTAAAGTTGCTAAAAAGTTAGTTTTCTAAATTTTAGATTTAGACCTAGCTAATTTTTTTTCAGCATTATAATCTTTGGAAACTTATTATCAATTCATATTGTATGGGCGAAAAAATGCGAAAGTGCATAAATAATTTGGTTGGACCTAATTTTAATTTTTACCGTTTTAATTATCATCTATAACACTGACACTGGCCTGGTTTTGGAGATAGACCAACTAGACAGCTAATAGGAGCAGCCCACCATTAAGTTCAATGCAAATTATTTCATGGATGTATGGCGAATTATTACATAGAGACAATCACTGATAAGTTCGAGTTCATTTATTTACTAACTACAATTTTACAAACACTATTTTTCGCTTAACGCAAACAAATAAATATAGTAAATTCTTTTATAGTCTTCTTTACTGGCTTTATCTATATAGAATTTATTTTATCAATCCAGATTTCATCAATAATAAGTTTAGTCAACGTTATCTTATTTTATTTTCATCTAATTAATCATGATAATACCAAAATAATGAAATTGATATTTAAACTACGAAGCAAAAAAGTCTTAATGGTGCTCACTGTTCAGTAAAATGATGATTCGCTAAAACAAACAAAACATTTGAAAGATAGAGATAGAAAATTGTACTTGGAGGGAGAGAAAGAACAAAGGCAGTTCACGCAAGTAGCATCTTAATGATACCTTGACCAATGCTATTCATCAAGGGGATTGAGTAAATAAAATGATACAAAGCATTCCACTTGTAAATTTTATTTCTATATTTAAAATATGAGTTCATTGCACATATTTCGAATTATATAGATAAATTAATGGTAGATTTTAGAGGAAAAAGGGATAAATAACAAAATACCTTTTTGAAATTAAGTGATGGACAGATGATGGAGATCTCCAGAGCAAAGCTGGAGCAGAAGAGGATGAGGAGATGGGTGAGGACCATAAAGGGGCTGCAACAGCCAGAATTAAATATTAGGGTAAAGTTATCCACCTTATGTCCATAAAATAATACTAACTTGTTTTTGAGTCATGATATAATTTTAAGGAGTATATTTTTATAGAGAATAATGAGGCTGCCAGTTATTCTAAATTCAATTTTAATGGGCATATATTATATTACTAAGATCCCTAGTTTTGTTATTGCTATCAATGTCGAACAAGCAAATGATGTTCATATTAGATGTGTTCACTTTGCCCTCTCAGTTTCCATAAACATTATTGGTTATTAGTGCCATAAACACCATGAACTTTTCACAGCTAGCAGAGAAATTCTCCGAGTGGAAGACTACAATGGTCTTTTAGTGAATAAAAATACATAAATGATGATAAAAAGAATATAACTTTTTCATGGTTATTTTCTTGATTCATCATTCTAAACTATTTCTAGGATGGTAAGATATTTTGTGTTTTAGATGAAGTTAACAAGACACTATCGGATAAGGAAACAATTTTGCCGAAGCAGACTTGGAGTTTTTAGTCGTTGCTTATGCATTCTGAACCTTAAGAAATTAACCAATGATTCAACCCCATCACCACCTTTAGTTAATTTTATGATATATTTTGTTCCATTATTGGAAAAGTTCATGAGATATTATGTTTAAGTTCAGTTTTCATTAGATATAATATGTGAGATTATCCATTCGTACATTAAATCTCAAAGTAACATAAATTTCATATTATATGGAGGCTTTAAAATTAGCTCTTTAAAATTTTAGATTTAGACCTGACTTAGAAATAAAAAATAAAAAAATTTCAACATTAGCCTCCTTGGAACTTATACTATGAATTCTTCTTATGCTTTCGCGAGAGAGAAAAGCACAGAAATAAATTTATTTGGTCCGATTTTAATATTCATAATTAATTCGATTCTGCTACAATGACGCCAGGCCTGTTTTGGAGCTAGGCCCACTAGACAGTTAATGGGAGCAAACCACCGTTGCGTTCAACGCAGATTATTTCATGGACGTTAGGGTGAGTCCTTTGCCCTAATATTTAATTCTGGCCATCGTCCCCCTTCCAAGTCCCCGTCAGTCTCCTAATCCTACTCCTCTGCTCCAGCTTTTCTCTTAAGACCTCAGTGAACCGTCTGCCGCTTGATTCCAGAAAAGGTATTTTCCTGTTTATCAGTTTTTTTGCCCCCGGAAATCTGCGATCAGTTTATGTGTATGATTGGGAATCTGTGCAATGAACTCATTATTTAATGTAGAAACGAATTTCGCAATGGGTGCTCGTGTGAATTTATTTGATCAACCCCCTTGATGAACAGCAATGGCCTAAGGTGCCATTATTATGCCACTTGCGTGGAATTGCGTTTTTTCCATTTCTTCCTCATGTCATAAAATAATACTATCCTGTTATTGATTCATTATATAATTTTAAGGAGTGTATATATCTGTAGAGAATAAGGGGGTGCTAGTTGTTCTAAATTCAATTTTAATGGGCATATATTATATTACTAAGATTGCTAGTTTCATTATTGCTACAAATGTCGAACACGCAAATGATGTCCATGTTAGATGTGTTCACTTTGTCATCTTAGTTTCCATAAACATTATTGGTTATTAGTGCCATAAACACGCCGAACTTTTCGCAGCTAGCATAAAATAATACTATCCTGTTATTAATTCGTGGATATAATTTAAAGGAGTATATATCTGTAGAGAATAAGGAGGCTGCTAGTTGTTCTAAATTCAATTTTATTGGGCATATATTATATTACTAAGATTGCTAGTTTAGTTATTGCTATAAATGTCGAACAAGCAAATAATGTCCATATTAGATGTGTTCACTTTGTCATCTAAGTTTCCATAAACATTATTGGTTATTAGTGCCATAAACACGCCGAACTTTTCGCAGCTACCAGAGAAATTCTCCGAGTGGAATACTGCAATTGTCTTTTAGTGAATAAAAATACGTAAATGATGATAAAAAGAAGTATAACTATTTCATGGTTATTTCTTGATTTATCGTTCTAAACTATTTCTAGGATGGTATGGTATTTTGGTTTAGATGAAGCTAACAAGGCACTATTGGATATGGAAACAATTTTGCCGAAGTAGAATTGGAGTTTTTAGTCGTTGCTTATGAATTCTGAACCTTAAGAAATTAGCCAATGATTCGGCACCATCACCACTTTTTATAGTTAATTTTATGATATATTTTGTTCTATATTGGGAAAGTTCATGAGATATTATGGTTAAGTTCAGTTTCCATTAGATATAATACATGAGATTATCCATTCGTACATTAAATTCATATGAGATATCTACTATCTGCATCATTTTTATTTTTATTTTATTTTTTATTTTTACACAATATGAATTAGAAACTTTACAAGTAAATAGCAGTAAACGTGAAAACTATTTCAGTCATGTCTGTTTAATTCCAATGAGATTAAATTTAAGAATCTTCATGTTGTTTATGTGTTGTTTAAACGTTAATTATTTTATCATATTATTAATGTGTTTACATAAGTGTTTGTATTATATAAATGTGTTGGCACACTGTGTATGCACACTCAAAAACCATACAGTTGTTACATGCACATTGAATTTGTATTTAATATTAATGAATCACTATGTCCATAGTACGTGTTTGCACGTATGAGTTTTTTGCAATTTGAATGTGTATGCAACTAAACTAACGTGATATAACATAATTACAATATGTGTGCGTAACAAGGGTACATATTTCTTTTTTCATTAATCAATACTTTTATTATGTTCATGATGCAATGAATAGTTAAAAAATCTCAAAGTAACATAAATTTCATATTATATGGAGGCTTTAAAATTAGCTCTCTAAAATTTTATATTTAGACCTAACTAAAAAGAAAGTTTCAACATTAGCCTTCTTGGAAACCTATTATGAATTCTTCTTGTGCTTGCGTGAGAACGAAAAGCACAGAAATAAATTTATTGGGTCTGATTTTAAGATTCATAATAATTAATTCAATTCTGCTACAACGACGTCAGGCCCCTTTTGGAGCTAGGCCCACTAGACAGTTAATGGGAGCAAAACCACCGTTGCGTTCAACGCAGGTTATTTTATGGATGTTAGGGTGGGTCCTTTGCCCTAATATTTAACTCCGGCCATCACACCTCCTCAAGTCCCTGTCAGTCTCCTCATCCTCCTCTGCTCCAGCATTTTTCTTAAGACCTCAGTGACCCGTCCGCTGCTTGATTCCAGAAAAAGGTATTTTCCTGTTTATCAGTTTTTTTCCCCGAAAATTTGCGATCAGTTTATGTATATGATTGGGAATCTGTGCAATGAACTCATTATTTAATATGGAAATGGATTTCGCAATGGGTGCTCATGTGATTTTATTTGATCAAACCCCTTGATGAATAGCAATGGCCATTAAGGTGCCATTAATATGCTACTTGCGTGAAGTGTGTTTATTCTTTTTCTTCCTCCATGTTCATTTTCTCTCTATTTCCTGGGCATTTTGTATGTTTAGCAAATAATGCTTTGTGTTTTTATTTATTTTTTGTGTATTTTGTCAATTATTTTTGTCTGTATGGCCCGTTTGTAGTGGGTGCAAGGCAGGGGAACATGGGAAGTGTCGATAGCATTCATTCGTCGGATGTTGCTTCTGATAGTGTCCCAGTGGAAGATGACCATAATGCTACTCCTTCAGATGTAGTTGTCGGTGCTTATGTGGCAAAATCAAATCCTAAAAATCGTTCAAAAATTATTATTGGAAAGGTGGTATCGTTTGATGCTACAAAGAAATTGTACTCACTTTTTTTTGAGAATGGAGAGCATGATACCATGGACAAGGAAGCTGTCACAAAAATTATTACGTCGGATCAAAAGAACATGAGTTATTATAGGAAGAGGAAGTTGGAGAATATCGTTACAGTGGCGATGGCAGACATCGGAAGACCAACGACTAGATCAAAGAACAGTAATCTGAACCCCTCTGAACAGACCTCTTTGTCTGGTTCTTTGCCCACTGAAGATCTTGTTGAAGTCCAACCAACATTAAAAAAAACTAGAAAGAATAATACAAACAAAATGGAACAAACCTCTTTGCTTGGATCTTCGGCTATTGAAAATGCTAATGATACTCAACCAAACCTTAAAAAGTCAAATAACGAATATTCTGGAAGTGAACCTACTGATGCGGTACTAGTGGAAAAGCAATTGCCTAACCAATTAGCTTCCGAAGACACCGATGATGGTGAATATGTTGACAGCGACGATGACGACGATGGAGATACTTCTTCTGATTTGTGCAGTATCGATCAAAATAAGGATTCAAATTTGCTATTGCATGTGCCTGTTGCAACCTTGCCTCCATCGTCTGGAGATATAAATATATCGGACACATCAATCCCATACCTTTTCTCTGTTTATAACTTTTTAAGATCTTTCAGCGTTCCGTTGTTTCTGAGTCCATTTGGACTTGATGACTTTGTTGGGTGTCTTAACTGCATGGGCCAAAATACGTTGTTGGATGCCATCCACTTGTCTTTAATGCAGGCTTTGAGACGTCATCTTGAATCACTCTCTTCCGAAGAGTCCAACACGGCTTCAAAGTGTTTGAGGTTTTGTCTCCTTTTATATGTATTTTAGTGCTTTCACAGAATTTTTATTGTATAACGTTGCAATAATGAATTTTTGATATTTTTCAGGCACATTGATTGGACCTTGCTTGATTCATTGACGTGGCCAACTGTATTAGTTGGTTACCTTTACATAATGGGGTACACAAAGAGTCTGGGTGAGAAATTGTGCAGTTTGGCTGTATACGGCGGTGAGTACTATGGATTGCCTGTTGGTTTGAAGCTTGAAATATTGCAAATACTATGTGATGATGTAGTGGATTCAGAAGAAATTAAAACAGAGCTGGCTGCGCGGGATGACATGGAAGATCTAGAGGACTTGGATATGAATTCTACCAGAGATCATCTAGAAAATGAACCTAGGAGAGTACATCCAAGAAATTCGAAGTCTTCCGCCTGTAAAAATGTACAAGTGCTGGAGAGTTTCAGCAAGCCTAAACTGACCGATATCGTGAATCCTAATGCTTCTTTACAAGAATCTAATGTTCCAGATGACGCTGAAGATGGAAACAGCGATGAATGCCGTCTATGTGGCATGGATGGTATGTTGATTTGTTGTGATGGGTGTCCCTGTGCATACCATTCACGGTGCATTGGATTGAATAAACAATTTTTGCCAAATGGGCCATGGTATTGTCCAGAATGCAGTGTTAACAAGCTTGACATGTCTTCTTCTAGAATTGGAAGGGGAATGAGTGGAGCTGAGATTTTCGGAACTGATGCAAATCAGCGGATGTTTGTAGGAACATGCAATTATTTGCTTGTGTAAGTTTTTTCATCCTTTGATCCTTGTACTGAAATTTGACATTGTTAACAGTGGTTTAAAAAATTATACTTAGGTAAATTTGTTCGATTTCAGGTAGCATATGCTCTAACACTTTTTTGATGACATTATAATGACACATCGGAAAAGGATTTGTATATTGTGCTTAGCAAGCGGTTCATAACACTAGATCTTAAGTAATCCCTAAAAATCCTGATGTATCTCACACAAACCTAGGCAAGCCTCGCAAGTTGTCAACCATTAAACATACACTAGCGATAATTTATCTCACAAAGCTATTGAAAGTAACACAAACTCCATAGATTTAAGTTTGTTAAGATCTAGCCATCTAGGCGTTTGTTAATTATTCTGAGTACTCATCTGAAATTATAACTCACTTTCTACTTTCTATCGTCTTCAACACAAATAGACCAATTATATAGTATAGCAAACCATAAGTCATTGCACTGCCATGGCAAACATTGCTCAGTGCTAATATTCTGAATACAGTTTATTTAGTCATCAACTAATTCTCAATGTTGTATTTTCATTATTGATATTATGCAGACTCACATACTTTTTTCTTCTTCTGTATATGAGACAATAGTTACCGTGGGTGGTTCCATGTTGACTATGGGATGTCATTTACTGTCATTTCTGAATAAGAGAAAGATCATTATGCTCTTGATATTTTGTTATAATTATAACTTCCAACAAATATATCATATTTTATAAATTTTGCAAACAGAGACAATCAAACATTACCGAAGTGCCAAATAAAACAATATTTATCAAAGTTGAGGATTAGAGCGTTCATATTTGGAGAAATTTTCTTTATGTGATTTAGTTTAACTCTTCTTTCTCTTCTCAATTTAAGAAAACAAAATTTCTCTTTTCAGCTTTTTTTTTTTTGGATTGAACCGGATAAGTTTTCAACACGTTCATGTTTGATGTTTTATTTAATCAAAGCATATTTGCTATATGACTTGGCTAATTATTTTGATTAACTTGTGCTGTATATAAAAATAATAATTCTGCATACTAACTAGTTAATGATATGTATTTGTTGGCAAGGTTCATTTTTAAGCCTAGACATTTTTCTTTTCTTTTCTTTTCTTTTGGGTCACTGCTTAATAATGAAATCGTGGATCCACCTCCACTTGGTAACCCATGTGAGGTCAAGTAACCCTCCACATTTGTATCCCATCCATATTTGTTCCGAGTTCTGCATTGTGTTCAATTTGCCTGATGCGGTTGCTTAGGTTGGAATGCTCTGTTGCGTCTTTTTAATCTGATATATGTTAACTGAAATTTTCATTGATCACAGAGTTCTGAACTGACAAAGATTCCAACTTTTATAAATTTATGCAGGCTTGGTACACAGTTTAATTCTGAGCCAATTGTTACATATTACAATACAAACGATATAACCAAGGTTATAAGTGCATTGCTAACCCCAGAAAGTGCATCTGCATATTTTGAAATCTGTATGGGTATATCAAAATATTGGCAAGTGCCATTACCATCTACTGGCACACCATCTGAAAATTCTGGATCAACTTTGTGTCCTCTTGTTAGCAAGGATAATAGTTTGCCTTTGATCCCACTTAACAGTAGTCTTTTGGATAATGCGACTAAATTAGAAGCAGGTGATGGTTGCGCCCTAGAGGTGGCGAATAAGCCCACCCTTTCTGATGTGCTCACCAAAGACCATGATTTGACCGACATAGTCCCTTGTTCCATGAATGATAAACACTGTTTAAATGGAACTTCTATCAATCTAGGCGAGTTAAAAACAGAAACTCATGGTTCGAATAATGGAATTGTTGCTTCTTGTGAGGAAGAAAGAAGCAGTTTGGATAATTCGACAAAGAAAGAAACCGTGAATAAGCCCACTCTTTCTGATGTGCTCACCAAAGACCACGATTTGACTGACATAGTCCCTTGTTCCATGAATGATAAACACTGTTTAAGTGGAACTTCTATCAATCTAAGCGAGTTAAAAACAGAAACTCATGGTTCAAATAATGAAGTTGTTGCTTCTTGTAAGGAAGAAGGAAGCAGTTTGGATAATTCGACGAAGAAAGAAACCGTGAATAATATTCCTACCACTGTTAGTGGGAAGAAGCACCAGACTTTCTTCAGGCCTCAAGCTTATATAAATCAGTATGTTCAGGGCGACATTGCTGCATCTGCCGCTGCTAATTTAGCTGTTCTTTCATCTGATGAAGGGAAAATTCCAGAATCACGTAATAACTCATCAAATTCCAGTAGAAAAGCTATTGCTGCAAACATTGCGTTACAAATGAAAGCATTTTCTGGGGCAACTTTGAATTTTGTGTGGCCAGCTTTTGACAAGAGATTATTTGACATCCCAAGAGAAAGATGTGGTTGGTGTATTGCATGCAAAGCTGCAACTTCTTGGAAGAGGGGGTGCTTTTTAAATTCAGCTGCCAGCAATGCTATTAAGCGATTTGCTAGAAATGTCAATAATGGAGTCCGCCAGGTTAAGCAAGCT
The DNA here is from genome assembly GCA_030737875.1 of Allium sativum. Lineage (NCBI taxonomy): Eukaryota > Viridiplantae > Streptophyta > Magnoliopsida > Asparagales > Amaryllidaceae > Allium > Allium sativum. The sequence continues at coordinate 2,960,538 of CM060926.1, read as the reverse complement.
GAAAGCCAAGTGAACCTCCTTATTGTTGGAGCACATATTGCTCATATGGAAGAAAGCTTGAGAGGTCTTTTGAGTGGCCCTTTAACCGACGTCCGATATAATAAACAATGGCATAAGTTAGCCAGAGAAGCTTCCACCTGCGAAGTATTAAAAACTCTGCTACTTGATGTGAGTTTCTTTCTTTACATATTTACATATACATACATACACATAATTTGTGTAGACGGTATTCTGTCCACAAAAAATAGCCAAATCGGGGACGTATACATTAAGAGAATTCAAGGTGGAATTTTGGGGGAGTTGAGTAATGGGGATTATAATCTTCCTAACTTGTAACCTTGACGAATGCATGTATAAATTTTTAAATCATTTCAAGGCTCTGAGTCATCAACTGTCCTTTATGCTTAAATTTTTGCATCTAAATATATTTGAAGACTGAAAGAATCTAGCTTTGCTAGTTGAACGGTGTTACCTTCCCCTATCGCACATCAAAGGTTACACATATCAGGTGTGTCTGTTTGTACGAATTGATATAATATGACATGCACACACCCATACACACATACATGCGTACATTACATACATGTATATGTGTGTGTGCTCGCTACTAGTAGTGAAAAATTACACATGTCAAATTATAGTAGAATGCCAAATAAGATTATAAGATATTGTACTGAGTAGACAGATTTTTTGTATTTTGTATTCTTCTCTCAACTCCTCCTTTGCTATCACTCCATTTCTAATGGCTTTGATGTGTTTCACTTGTATACGCACCCTATTGCTCCAACCTTCTTAATGAGTACTACTTTTGCAGAAACCATATTACAATACAACTGCACCATGTTATCCTCCATTGTTATTGAAAGGTTCTTATTATATGAACAGCTTGAGAAAAGTATTCACACGATTGCTTTTTGTGGAGAGTGGATCAAACCTGTGAATGATTGGTTGATTGAGCCATGTTTTTCGACAGTTGGTAAGTCCCACATTGGAACTGCTGTTAAAAAACGTGGACATGGTAGAAAACCTCGCAGGAAACAGCCTGGATCTTCGGAAGTTGATAATGAAATTTCAACTGATACTTCAAAGAACATGTTTTGGTGGCGAGGTGGAAAGCTGTCTAAAGCATTGTTTCAGAAAGGACAACTTCCTAATTTACAGGCCAAGAGAGTTGGTCGACAAGGCAAGTACCAAGGTTTTTGACTTCCCTCTTCTAGTTTACTTAAGATGTTGTTGTTGACTATACTAATTTAGCTAAGGAGCTAAATTAACTATGTGACAATCAACATAAAACAAAGTTGACAGGTACTGCAGAAAACAAGACTTGCACAACTCGGAAATAATTATATCAATACAGTTTCTTCCATTAATTGTATGTTGTTGCAATTGTATCGATTTTGTCGTTACGGCTCCTATCATTTGTCGTTATCATATGGTTTTAGCATTTAAATTAACTAATTTTCTAATAGTTAAAACTTTTTTTTTGTTGGGGTTTTGTGGGTTTGGGGGGGCGGGGGGGTGTGTGTGCTCATAGTTATAATTGCCCTTTAGCTACATTGATAACATCCTCTATTCATATGGTTTGTTAATTTACGAAAAGAAAATCATTTCACCACATCAGGAGGCATCAGGAGGGTATCCGGTGTTGAATATCCTGACGGCCCTGAACGTCCTTGTAGATCTCGCCAATTTGCATGGCGAGCTTCGGTTGAAATGACTAAGAATGCATCTCAACTTGCTCTTCAGGTTTGTCAATTTTCATTTGAATGTTTCACATTTTGGCACGGTCTATTAACATTGATCTTATACTTCATTTTTCCATATTCCATCAGGTTAGATATCTTGATGCTCATTTGAGATGGAAAGATTTGGTTCGCCCAGAACAAAATCCTGACAATAAAAGCTCTGATATTGAAACCATGCCTTTCAGAAATATGGTTATATGTGATAAGAAAATTACTGAAAATCAAAATAAATATGCACTGGTTTTTACTGGTGCGAAGCACGTTCCTGTACGTGTAACAAAGAACATACTGGAAATAGAAAAGCTCGAGGATGGGAGTGAAAAGATGTGGCTTTTGGATAATCATATACCTTTATATTTGATCAAGGAATACGAAGAAAAAGCCGGCTTGAGAACCATGCCTACTTCTGAAATTTTGAAATCCCAGATTCTAGTTAAGTCAAAGAGAAGGAAATTGAAAGACTGGGTTGAAATTTTTTCATTTCTCGAATGTAAGGGGACTGAACCAGGCAGGTCATACTGTCCTACTTGCCAACAAGATGTTCTCTTCAGGTATTATCTTAGCTTCATTCAATTGTGTTCCTAGCATATTCTTCAAGTATCTTCTTGCTCCCATTATCCAGTGTTGGGGAAACTTGGATCTTTTGCTCCGTAAGTAGTGCAAATTTGATAAAAGAAAAATAAATTAAGTTGAGAAGACAATAGACTTTATGTAAAAAAAAAGTATAATGTTATACCATCTTAAGTTTATGCACAATATGAACACTTGTACACTCCCTCTCACCTTGAAGAATCGTTCTCCCTTGGAGTTATACACACATCAAACATGCCCAACTCACTTTGCTCAAAGACGGTGCGGGGTTTTTCTTTGTCTTATTTAGTTATTTTTTTAGAATCTTGAATCTTCTCGACTCCCTTCAATAACTTAATGCATCCTCAGATTAGTTTTGTAGTTCACTTGCTACTAAAATCCTACATCCGCTAAGGTTTAACCGATTTAACCGACTTAACGGTGGTATTAAATTTTACGGAACCTCAAAACGTACATGACCTCACTTCAAGGGCAAATCATTCCATTATATATTTTCATCTTCAGAGTTTCTTTACCATGGCATTGCACTTTGTATTGTCACAAGTCATGTTCTCGGACTTTCCGAAACTTATCAATGTTCAAAATACTCTATTCTAGAGGAAAAGAAATGAGGTTAACCGCTTTCAATACATTCAATCGTCGTTAGTGCCACGGTTGAAAACAATGAGAAGTTCTCGAAATGTTGGATTCACTAAATCACCTTTAATAGATTGTAAAGTACTTGAATGGTTTCATTATTGTAAAAATCCTTCTAGGCCCTCTGTATAGACTTTGCTTAGACGCTAGGCAAGACTTATTGTCTAGCGATCGCCTATATAATGCATACCACCTTACGTAGGAATCTAAACATTTACCTAGGCATTGGTTACACATTATATAAGATTAGTTTCACTTATAAGCTTCAGTGTGATAGTTTAGGCGGTTTTGCTTTCCGGCTACCCGTATGCACATCCAAAATCATAAATTTCGAGTTTATATCAATTGACACTAAACAAAATACTAAAATTTCATTTGAAAATACATGAGTTATCAATTTTTTTGCACATCTGATTAATCATAATAATCTCCGTCTGAACGATTAATTCATGGTCCGTTCAAACCACCTAGCATTCGCATAGTGATTTTCACAACATCGATTACAATTAGGTATATTAATGTCAACAAATAAGTGCATTAAATCTTATTTAATGTGTCAAATGTATTTAAAAGGTTACGGTTAGGGTTATTTTGTTTTAATTTTCCTCATTAAATTTTAGAACATATTTAAATTTATGCCATGTTAATACACACACATATATGACAAGTTTGTTTGAGCACATTTGGTGATACAATTAGCGACACAATGTATTTGTACCATTGAAATGCCCTTTTGTATTTCATCTTCCATATAGAGACACAAAAAATTTAATGGTTCAGATCTTTTGTATCACCGTTTGTCGCCAAATCATCCAAATGGCCACCTCCTACATATATATATCCGCAAATATTTCTGTCAATTTATACTTTCAAATGCGGTTAGTGATATATCCGTATCTGAAATCATTTTCGGATGTTTGATACCCGCATTCGTCGATGTGTATAAATAGTTTCGAGTAATTAATCTTAATATGCATTTAGTGCCAATGGTATAAATTTCTAAGTTAATAAAACAATAAATAAATATCTTTCATTTGATTAAAAACACATAATTTGAACTGTAATTTTGAAAATCGAACAAATAAACAGATGTGGATGTCTTCGAATTCCCTTTTTCCGCATATTAGATATTTATCCATGTTTCAAATATTCATATTTTTGGGTATCCGTTAACAACCTCGTATACACACACGCGAGGGGTGTGTGTGAGGAAGGTTTAGTGACAACCTTTTTTTGTAGCACCTTTATAGTACTCCTATTATCCACAACAAAATTTTATTTAAATAACAGAATGATATGAAAGAAAGAAGAAGAACTATTATTTAAACAAAAACTTGTGAAGATCAAAGGGCTAAAACGATGCCACAGAAACAGCGTGTCATTAAACCTTACTACACGCACTCCTAAATCTAATTTTAGATGTGTACATTTTTATGTGGCTTATAATGTATAGAGAAATGTACATATCTATGGTAACTTTTGTAGCAATACATTGCATATCTTGTAATATTGTTGGTATTATATTTGCTTGGTGTCAAAATGAACTACCGAAAATGTCTCTAATATCAGATCTTAATGTTGCTTGAAAATAGTATCCGACAGTTAAATCTTTTTTTAAAAATTCAAAAATACCTGTCTATAAATGTGATCAAATCTTAATATAACCTGAAAATATGAACTAACAAATAAAGTTATTTTACAAGTTCAAAACGTCTATCTATAAATATTATCAAATCTTAATATCACTAAAATCGTATCTAGCAAGTAAATTATTAACTAATAATATAAATAAAAAATAATATTATAAGTGTTGCAACTTAGAAATAAAATTTAAACTACTAGCAAATGATTTCAATGTAAAAATATGATTGAATATTTCTATAAATCATTTTCTCTTGGGTGATCTAAGTATATATGAATTGAAGATAAACAATTCATGAATGGAATGCTTACCATAATCATGTGCGGAACACATGCTGTAATGTTTGTAGATATGCATACAAACTTAGTAAGGATTTATAACTATATACTATACTACTAGAACGTGCTTTATATGAAAATATGAATGTATATACATCATTGTTTTAAAATCCCAAAGCATACATGAAACATTTTTAAGTTAATGAGATGAGGCGTATGTTTTTCGGATGAAAATAAAATGCAAACATATAATGAAATTTGAAATTTAAATTAACTTATGCTAAAATAAAGAACAAATCTTTCAGTTTTGACTTTAAGTAAGGGGGTGTGTGTGTATATCTTTTTTAAAGGTTCGAAAAGTAAATGATTGGAATCTATATGATTCTGTTTTCAATTCTTCAAAATTTTGCTTGAAGACACCATAATATTCCAGCTTTGATTTCTTCTACTGTTTCCAATCAATTTGCAAAATTTATTCGAAGATTCAATGAAATTTATTAAGAAATTTTCTTTAAATAGCAATGTTATAATCCATTACATAATTGTTGATTGTTGATTGTTGTTTCTGAACGATCTTACTTAATCATATCCATATTGGAGGTGAGAATTAAATTAAAAAAAGTACTAAAATTTATTTTCTTAAATTCGTTCTTTTTTGCTCTCCATTAAATAACTGAAGTTCAATCATTTTTGTAAGTATTACTATTTGCAACTGAGGATGAAAAGATTCTTGAATCACATGTCTCGACAATGCAAGACGTATGCATTGTAATTTGTATGTCTCAAGTTGTTGGGACGTAAGCTTTAATGGAAAAAAAAAATCCTTTTAGGGTAAGTCTCAATGCATCTTATCTCTCATTTTCTCGAGGCGAATAATGATACACATCTGGTTTTGCATGTACATGTATATTTAATAGTTATATATACATTTACGTGTATAAAATATGAATTAGTATATAATTTATTATATCTTTATGATTTTGGGCATTTATATGGAGTACTAATAATATGTATACTAATTCAAATACGTCCTTAATTTATATGCATAAATGTAAAATGCTAATCATTTGAATGATAATATGTTTAAATTTCAAGTTTGAATTTCAAAATAATATTTTGACTAATTGAAAATTCATTAGCTTTTAAAAGCACACATACATGTTAAATTCATAATTATATTTTTTCACTTGTGTAGTTTTGAGAAATAATTTTAAAAAATGATGTGCATTAACACAATAATCAAAATTTACTTAAATTGTAGACATAGTGAATTTGGATCTCAGGTCCTATATTTGATTTAATGATTTTACAATCTAGTTTTGAAACATTAAATATTTTGATTAAAAAATACTTTTATTATATTAACCATAGTCCAAATAAAAAATATTATTTTTATTACGATAAGCTAGAAAAAAACTATATGTATACGCATAAGTTTGCATATACTATAGATTTAATGTTATTGTTTTATAATCATGTTTACACAAATTATAAAATTGTATTCATTGTTTTATAATAAATTACAATATCAAAATAATAAATTTATAATAAAACGGTGTATCATTATATTAGGGATGAATTGCATAGTTTTACCTAGTCTTTTGTCGTTTGTTTATGCGTTAAAATTGATTGTGTTGTCTTCTTGGAGATCTCCTTCAAGTAAAATTGCAAGCTTTTCTTGGTTAGAAAAATCTAATGAAGATCTTAGTTTTGAGAGAATATTGTGGGAAGGGTTTCATGAAGGCACTTAATAATAATAATGTTGGTAGTAGTAGTAGTAATATATAATAGTAACGGTAATAATGGAGGGTGCATCCAAATGAGTCTAGATTTAATCTCTTTCCATTAATAAAACCCATGATTAAATGGACAAGAATACATCATTATGTATTCTATAAAATGGAGGTCGACTTATATTAATAAAAAGTTAATATTTGGTCATGCTATATAATTGTTTTCAAAAATTCCGAATGCTCATTTTATTGATTTCTACATTTAATTTATAACATCTATAGATTGGTCGATATTGGAATTCGCTCAATCAATCTCTTTTATGTGGCTCATAGGTGAGAGCTTAATCAACAAATAGTATCAAACAATTTAATATCAAAGTTCACTCCAATTTTGGCTTCATCGGTGTGACATTATAGCACAATTTCCATTGCTTACAGATAGTCTTAGGAAATCAATTTTTAATCTAATTGAACCCACCTTTAACTTTGAACTTTGATTATATCTAGCAATCAGAAATACCACAACCGCCAGTTTATTACTTTGAGTTACTTCTAATTAACGTGATATTAACTTCTTATATTGGAGGAGACGAATCCTCTGTTAAATAGTGTAACTTGAAATAATTCGCCTTACACCTAAAAGGTATTGTAGCATGGTTGTGATATGATGAATTGACTGAAATCAAAGCATAACTTTCTTGTTTAAGATGCATACTATTCTTGAGTTCAAAGATTACCACACATCGTTACGTTGAGATCCTATGTTTTAACTTGGTTGTATTCAACCTACGTGGGACTTAGTTGAATCATTATGCAACCATCCAATGATCACAAGTACGAACATCTTGGAGAGCCTCCAACTGTCTCAACGGACTCTTCAATGTATATTTCATGATGCATATTGACTAGGTATGTTTAAATTGAATATTATCACTGGAATGATTCATACTCATGGCTACAACTGATTCACAACTACACTTGATATGCTTAAGGATTCTCTATTTATATATGTTGAATGCACGTAATCATTATTTATATCATGTAACAAACAAACATAATACGAAATAAATTCAAAAGGCATACTTGTATTTTGAGCAAGGTAAGCTATATAGTTAAAATTATAAAACAAATTGCACAATTGTCCATTTGATTTGTTATCTCTCATCAAATTACCTACTACAGTAGTCAAAAGTAGTCGTCTTCCTTTCCTTTGAACAATAAGCAGTCTCGCTTTGTGTTTCTTTCCGTTCTTTGCAAATACGACTTTTGTTATTTTGTCAGTCCCTGGATTTTTGCTACATTAACTAGATTCCTTGTAGGATTTAAATCTATCGGACCGAACTGAATGGGGGTTATATGTCTTTCATCTAGTTAACTTTGTGTAAAAAAGGAATGCAATTTTATAGAACTCAAGTCCTGTAGGAATCTACACTGAAACATCAGAATATTTTATTGTAGTGGATCATAAATTAGAATATTTGCTACTAGACTGATTCTTGAGTGACTAATTTTTCATGTAAAACAAACTAGATGAAGCATTATTGAATGAAAGAGCTCTTTTAAATAGTTTATTCAAAAGATTTCAAAAGAAAAGTTTGTTCAACCTTAGTATTTTTGTTTTTTGAATACTAAAAACGATGCATATAACAAAATCAATTATTGAAAACTATTAAGTCCTATAAGCAGAAGTTTCTTAAATATATATGTTAAATGAGGTAAATAACATTAGTGATCAATTTAAATGAATTTTAGATGAACTAGTAGGTTACATGAGTACAGCACATTATATTAATATCCTAATATTATAAATGAATTGATAAATTACCGTCGCTGCTAATTTAGAAAAAATATGTTACCGATGTTCTAACATTGGAAAAAGGCATTGTTATTGATACACCCATCATTTTTCGGTTTTTCCAATTTTCGGCGGACCTTTGCCGAATTTAAGGGTGAAACTCAATCAAAACCCCGCCGAATTCCATGAATAAATGTGGCAAAAAGTTTTGCTGGATTTCACCCGTGTTCCCCCCTTGACAATTTTTGGAGTGCCAATAACAACATCCATTGAAAATGGTAAATTACCGTTACCGTATTGATTATATATGCATGCCGACTTTAATCAAAATAGTAACGATTGTTTGGTAATGGTATATCAATGGAGAATTCAACATTATCATAAAAATATTTTCTACTTCAATCATCGTTAGAAACAGAGTTTCAATTGCTTGTGGTGAACAATAGCGCCGAAATTTTAAAAACAATGTTTAAGTCGTCACTCGTAAGTTAAACTTTTGGTCACAGCTGAATTTGGATTACGAACTAAATTCAGAAAAATTATACTGTATTACACACATATTCCAGCTCTTTTGTAACCTTGCTTTGTGCTCAATTTACTTTTGGATGTCTATTCGATAATTTTTTGCCGGCATGATTTATATTTCAATTGCATTGTAAGTGAAAAAAAATCATCTCATTTTGATTCTTTTAGCCCATTAAATATTATGTATTCTTATTATAATCGTCGATTCAATAATATAAATTTTTGATGTAACATATAGTTTGTAGAGAGATTAACGTTGATGCTATGTACATCACATTTGCAAAAAATATCAAATTCTGATGATCGTAGATACCAAAATATGAATTGTACTATTCGAAGGCAAAAATAGCCAGGGTATGGGTCCCTCCTCATAAGTGCAAAAAAATTATATGCCAAGAATTTTGATCTATGCAAGTTATTAAGTGACATTTAAGCATGTAAAGTATCTGTTCTTGTTATATCGATAAATAATTTATATACTTGAAATTGATTTTGTTGCTTGAGCTTCTGCGTTTGAATTTGATTTTTTTCCCCATGTTTCATCCAACTGTATATACGGGTAAGCACCTTTATGCCTGTTTGTTTCAACATTGACTTAACAATGTTTCCTAATTTTGATTACTTGAAACTGAATCTGAGAATCAAATTATAACCAGAGATTTAACCTGAAATCGGTTTCTATAGTAAGATTTTATTTTATTTTAATTTTACTTTTTTGGGTCAAAAATGTCCAGTACTAACTTTTCCTTTATGCGTTGGAATCCAGGGATTCTTCCAGATGCAACAGTTGTCAAGGTATGCCATAACAAAATCAAATTTGTCATGTTTATGCAAAATTTTCACATTTGAATGTGCCATTTCATTTCATTTTGTGTTAATATAGGTTACTTTCACAAAGACTGCACGTTTTTTTCCCTATCCATGAAGGAGAAAAACATAGAAATACTGTTCAAGTGCCGATCATGTTCTTCTAGGCCAATCAATAAAAAAACTGTCACCATTAACTCTTCAAAAGGGACAGTGACTCAGCAACCTTTTTCAGCCTTGAGTCACCAACGCTCTCTATTGCAGCAGGGTAAACAACAGCACTCTTTAGTGAACAGTCAGCAGAAGTATTTGATGCAGAGTTCCAAGTGTGCATCTCGGAATAAACGACACTCTACACCAGAAACGGGTTCGGATTCTTCTTCTCTTGGATGCAACAGTAACAAAAAAAGTAGTTTATATGGTCTCAAATGGATGAAGAATAAAGATGACAGTGGTGTGAATTTTAGGATCAGGAATCTCCTTCTGAAGGGCCAAACCAAGACGCATCTTAGTGCTGACGTTATTTGTTCCTATTGCAGCAAACCTTATCACCCTGAGTTGATGTACATCCGCTGTGAAAAGTGTGCAAGTAAGCTTTTATTTGAAGTGATACGAGTTTGATTCCTATTTCTTAGAAAAAATGATTTATACTATTTTTTCGTAAATTATTATTCATCGACACCCTTTTGAAACCTGATTTAAAAAAAAACAATTCACTTTCTGCATACGTGGGAGAAACTGAAATTTTTATTGGCACATTTTGAGAAAATACTGTGCAAGTTTGGAAGGAAAAAAGTGTAATTGTGCACTTTGAAACAGAATATTGTATATTTTCCCCCATGAATAATAACGATTAATCCAGCGTTGGTATAGTGCCAACACATTAAAAAGAGAGAAGACGGGGGGGGGGGGGGGGGTGCCTGCTGCAGTTAGAAGCACACCAGTGCCAACAAAATCAAAGTTGTCTATTTTAATACCATTGTTGCAGCTATCGCATAAACAGATTTCACTGTTGCGGTAGGCAATACACGACGCCACCAAAATGTAATCTACTTAACAGAATTTTCGGGGTCAGCACGTTGAAAAAGACCACATTTATGTTAATCACTTGATAAAACATAATAGCAAAACCAAGGTATTAGGTTCCCAACGGAACCACGAGATTCCAGCTGGAGGCGGGATGAGATTATGTCAAAATTTCGTCCTGTTACTTCTCTATTAAAAAAAGTCAGAATAATTTCAAAAAATTGTAGCGGGGGACCGCAAAAAGCAACGGAAAATTGAATCTAGCCAAAAGTACTTAACTTTCTCGGAATCGACTTCGACTTCGAGCATGATTTTTTTTTTTCCCTTCCGTTCTTTTCCGCTCCATTTTCTGGTAATTTTTAAGGTTAGGATGGAGTCAATGACAATGGGCTTGGGGATAGTTTGGGCCTTTAATTTATAAAATTTAAATGAAAATGTGGTAATTGATATTAGGCTGGGTAATTTATATTCAGTTCAACTACTTTTTAACTTAGTGTTAATTTAATTTAAATTTAGCGTTAATTAGGCAGAACAACCTTCATCTGGGTTGGTTTATTTAATAGTGTTATATTTCGTATTGTCATCTCTTTGTAGACTATAATTTGTATTTATTTGCAATGTTTATCATTGCTTCCCCTTAAAGATATCAGTACTGGAACTGAAACAAAAAAAAAAAAAAAAAAAAAAAAAAAAAACGAAATTCAATCGATTGAAACCAATAAATTCCAATAAATTTACAAATGACCGAAACCGAGTTCGTGAACCATGAGCAAAAACATACTGGTTTGCGAACATAATACCCTGACATTCCAGATTTAACCCAATCAACAGTCGACTTTAGAAATTTGAACTGTTTAGCATATGAACAACCAGGAGTTGTGTGAAAATGTTGATACTATTTTGTGCAACTTTAAATTGTGCAGGTGAGGCTGCTAGCCATTTAAATATATACTGTACAGTTAAAATTTGGTTAGTTGACTGTTGATTGGGTTAGAATCAGCATACTTTGATAGTATTTTCGTAAACCAGTCTGTTTCCTTACATGTTTTTTGGACTAGCTAATGTATACGATTCATCTTTGAAAAATATGCGTTTTTTGGAGCAGTTAGAAAGTGCACCAGCACAAAATGACACCAAAAAGTGGTATGTATTTGTAATAAATTTTTAAAACAGTCTGATTGCTTAATAAGCTTCGGAAGTCACCTAAATGGGTAGGAAAAAAGAATTCTGATTGGTTCCAAATGCAGGATGGTATCATGCAGATGCGGTAGAACTTCAGGAATCTCAAATATTCCAACTGATTGGTTTCAAATGCTGCAGCTGCCGTAAGAAAGCCATACCAAAATGCCCATTTGCAGGGGTAGTAAATTACACAGGAACGGTTAATCCTGAAAAGAAGGAAAAAGGAGACGATCTCATTATCCCTGAACATGACCCTCTTCTTCATTCCTGCTCCAAAGTTGAACCCATCGAAGAATATTCATTCAATAGCATCACTTCAACATCATCTTCAAAATCACATCAGAAAAAGCTTTCTGTAAGGAGACCCAATTCTAGCACCACCATCAAAGAAGATCCCATCATTAAAGAAGAGCCCATCATTAAAGAAGAGCCCATAGTTGGTAATAGTTCACAACCAGAGTGGGATTTTAGTGCTATACCTACTGACAACGTCGATTTCACCATCAACAACATGGAGGAATTCGAACCTCAGACCTACTTCTCATTCACGGAGCTACTAGCCCCTGAAGACAGCCAAAATGATAAAAATGAGTATGATATACCATCCATGGAAGGTTTTTCAGACTGGCCTTCGCTCAATTTGTATGAAGATGTTACTCCTTGGGAAAACAACAACCTTATTGTTGATAACAATAGCAGTAGCGAATTCAAGGTGGTATTAACGTGCGATAGATGCAAGGGGAACGAGCCGGTTCCGGACCTTGTATGTGTAGATTGCCATTTGAGGATACATTCGCATTGTTCCCCATGGGAAGATAGCGAGGAGGCGGTCTGGAGATGCGGAAACTGTCGCGGTTGGAGATAGATTTTTAGTTTTATTTTTTGTATTATTAGAAGGTGGTTATGTTCATGTTTTTCTCATATAATACATATACATATATATATATATATATATATATATATATATGTGAAAATGATTATATGGTTCCATTGAACTTCATGTCTTGAATTTGTCTTCGTTTTTTTGGTCAACGTCAGGGGAAGACTCCATTGACGGCATGTTACTTCATGTGTATTTACCATCTTCTGGAAAAAAAAATAGAAAAAAAATTATAGAGTTAATGTGTACTTTTTTCTTTTTATTGCGAGTTAGTCTACTTAATTTTGCTTTTCTCTGTGCAGTTTGCAAGGAACTGCACCGGTTCTTGAATCCTTCAGACGACAAGACAACCGCCGAAGCGACGTGACATTGTAGTATTATTATCATTATTTTTTTTTGAATTCATTGCAGTAAAACATACAGACAGAGTGGTATTTTAATACTCTCAGAATTAAATACAATGAAATTAAATATTTTTCCATATAGAAATGGATTTTTTTTTGAAAATTAATTTTATCTGTATGGAGTTATTTGGAGAAAAGCATTCAAGCAACACTTAATAATGTTTTTCTTTTTGTTTTTTGTTTTTTAATTTAGTGAGAGGAACCGAAAGCCATGTTCTACCGAGATGTATTATTGTTCCTTTTATATTTATTACAATTAAAGGTAATTCCTAAGTCAATTTTCTGTTTACTTCTTGATTCTTTATATTTGTTTTTTTTAAGGTTAAAATTTCTTCTGTTTCACTGTTGTAATTTTTTTTTTATTGATTTTCTTTCTTCCTTCCATCTTTGCTGCTTCATGGAAATTTAATTAAATGTTTCATTTTTTTATGCAGTGAATTGTCTATTTTATTATATTTTTGGAACTTTTTTTTTCCTTCTGTAATTTTATTTTTATAGAGTTTAATAAGGTTAGTTTGTTGAGTATAAATTTCACTTGGTATAGTATGACTGATGAAGCAATAATATACCATATATAACATGAAGGGGGGGGGGGGGGGGGGGGGGGATTGTTGTGCTTTTGTCCTCCTTCCCTTCTCTCCTTTTGTGTTGGTTAATTTATGATTTAACCATATATATGATTTAACCATATATGCTTATGACTGTTCCAGGAATTACTTATTCTTTTGGCAAATAAGTCGATTTTTTTATTCATACCAAATTGATAGAGACCGAATCTCACAGTTATTGAACCCGATTACAGTGAAAGAAAATTTGGTGCAGTTTAAAATGCTTTTTTGGATTTTATTCAATGTTTGTGTATTAACTAAAAATTAAAACGTGGATCATTTGAATTTTAGTTTTAAAAGTAAGACGGACGATATACTCTATTTGCAAAGCTGGATATTTACTTTCAACGTTAATGGATCCGTTGGCCAATTTTTTTTGCAATCATGTGTACAGACCATCAAACGTGGATTTTGTAAGGTTCTAGCATTGGTTGGAGGATCAGATCCAATATTTATTTTATTTTCTGCTTTGTTTTACTTTGGTTTGGTAATATGAAGATCACCATTGTTAAATTCCTTTTGACGATTGTTAACGACACAGTAGCTTTAAATAAGAGGGAGGCACATATGAAATTTGGTAAGGATTTACCGTATTTATCTACGGAATTTGACAGGAGTGTAACTAAGTTTCACTTTTAAACTGGACTGAGACTGTTGAAAACGGAAATAATCGAAAAACAGTGGGGTTCTATCAAATTTTGTTTTCAAACGTATCCCCTTTGTCTATTTCTAATGTGTCAATAACAATACTCTTCTTTTTTTGATATAATTTATGAAAGGAAACAATGCAAAGGAGGATGCTAAAAGCCTAAAAAGCGCAGAAAGTAAATGACTTTTTAGCGGTTTTGTCCTCTTTGTGTGTATTGTTTCATAGGTTTGATGTTATCAGTATGGTACCTCCTTTAAAGGGCCGTAACTTTGGACATGGTTTTAACTTACAGAACACACCATGTATCTAATTGTAGCTCTTTTGAGATCTACATCTTCGACAATTGACTGTAATCTCCATCTAAATGTTTTTAACTTAAAAGAGTTTGTTTGAAAGACTTTCGGCGATTCGAGGTGTTCCCAATTTCGATTCGGCAGGGTTATTTTATCGGATAACACTCCCCTATGAATTCTTTTAACTTCAAGTGAATTCTTCAAAAAAAGATGTCATCATGGGTTTTGAAAGATCTTCAATGTGCGCGTGGACACATTCACACGTACACGTATATGTAGAGCTGACGTAGTGGGCAGTCCACCAAACCCATGAACTGAGACCACTCGCTAGATCCGGATGACATGGGCTAGTATTTTAGTTCAAATATATTAATATATAAAAAAAACGATTAGTAAATAGAAAAATTGAAATGTTGGTGTAGTGGTAAGTTGTATTGCTTCCAGAGCGTGTAGGTTCAAATCTCTTAGATTTTTTTTCTATCTTATATTTGCATTGTGGTGTGAGCTAGGACATCAAATTGTTTTGGTCGGACATTCGTATATGCATGTGGACACACCTCTCTCTTTCTCTCCATACCTATATATGTGTTAGACCAAAATATGGTTATAACACACAAATTATCTTGATTTGCAGAGAATTAACACTCGAAATGAAAGAAAAAGCAAGAAATACACCAAATTTATAGTGGTTCGACGTTAAGAGCCTACGTCCACTTTATATGACTTTGATTATACGTTTGAATGCAAGTACAATCACAATATTCTCTCAATCTCACTTTTACAACAGTGATTCACTCAACAATTTTGAAATATCTCCAATTAGAAATAATGAAGGTTTGATAATGGTGAAATCAGAGCTCTGAATTGCCAAAAGATCCCCAAAAATCCCAAGAATTGGGCTATTTATAAGCGATATCTGCAGGCGGTTCGTGAAGACATGTGGCACCAATCCCGAGAATCTCGGACCCGTTCGTGGCTTGATGGAGAAATGGTCAATATAACGGTTATGGACAGGTGTCATTAGATCCTGGATATGCAGTTCGTGGGTGACCAAGTTGTGGTCACCATTTTTTGAGTTTAGGGTCGGCTCGTGATCCTTTGGCATGAGCGGGTCGTGCACCCTTCACCACTCGACTGGTCACGAGCGGGTTTGTGAAGGTGGGTCACGAATGGGTTTGTGAGGCTAGGTCGCGAACCGATAGCTAAGCTTCACGAGCCAGGGTGAATTTATCCTGAGCTTTTGTACATGAGTCTTCGTCCATTTACTCATGAATGTTTGTTTCCTGGTGGCTTGGTCACAAAGCTAGCCAACATTTATCCCCTCGAAGTATGTTTTATCGAGGATGGAACATGCTTCGAAATTACAACACTATCTTTTCTTTGAGCGGCGTGAGTTAACAGTCGTATTTGTTCGTATCATCGCGCTGCTTCACAAAGTCGTGTCTCTCTATGAATCTGCGTCCTTTGCTGTCTCTAGACGGGTATAAATATTGGGTTGAGTTTCCAGTTATTCCCTCGCAATTGTTGATTTTTGAATTCAAGTTTCAGAACAAGCTGTTTGTCATTTTTCAGGTAAATTCTCCAACCTTTCAGAGTTATCATTATGTATGAGCGGTTTTACTCTATGTTACTTCTTATATATTTATGTAACACTGGATCAGACTGTTTTTAAGCATATAAGAAGGTTTCGGCCTATCCTGGGCTATGTGACCCAAATTAGATGGCGGTCGATCGTGGAACTAGGCTTCTGGGCCTAAACGGATCGCTTGGCCCCAGGAAATATGAGCGGCCCGTTCTCCTCATATAATGTGCTCCCCCTTCTTTCCATTACTCGTTATTGCCACAATTTCAGTTTCTCTAGCTTGGAACCCTAATTCGCAGCCTCCCCCAAATCAATCAGACCCCATCTCTCGCATCAATAGGTAATGGGAGCAGCATTTAATTGTCACGTTTTGATCTTTGATTGCGTGGGAGTTTTTTGTTTCCCCTTCATCAGCTACCATCCTCTTTCGTCATCGAGTCTTATCCTCTCTGCCTCGAGATTCGGGTCACCGTGGATATGATGCTCCATCTAGAGCCTGTATCTAATTCTCGATCGCACGTAAGTGTCTAAGGAGAGCTGTTGTCATCTACAGGAATTTGGATTTGGGATGCAAAACGGGAGAGGCAAGCTATAGCAGATCGGGTCGTGTTGAGGAGATAGGAGCCAGATCGTGAATGGGGACAGGGCGTCGGTTCGTGGAAGAGGGCGAGGCGTCGGTTCGTGGAAAGGGATAGTAAAGCGGGTCGTGGGACATTGAGACAAATCGGGTCGCTATATAAAAGATGGAACCGACTCGTGATGAGGGCCTACAAGCTGTCTGACCATGAGATGGCGTGGTTGCGCTTCCCATTCCCAGAGTCACGATCTCGTTCAACTCATGGACCACAGTTCCCTCGCGAGCAGGGCTTAAACGCTAATCGATTATCAATCGCGAGTCGATGCTTGGCACGAGCCTACGCTTGGCTACTAGTCAAGCCCTCATCACGAGCCGGGCTTGCTTCACGAGCCGGGCTTGCTTCACGAGCCGAACCACAAAATTACATAATTTAACCCTTCCCAAACCAATTCTTTGCCTATAAATTATTCATGGCTAAGTGGAACCGATTAATCAAACATGTCAACACACACACTTTAGTTGAGAATCAACTATGACTTGGACAAATTAGCGAACAGTTAGGTTAGAGCTTTTGAGACAAACTTCTTGAACTGGACTTAAACAGAGACTTTACTCAAAGACCTGCGATGACTACTTATTCTTTCATTTGCTTTACTTCATGCTTTTCTTTCCAGCATTGCACATATTGACATACACTAGCACTTGCACGTACATGGGTTTCACGGGTATTTATGCTCTAATTGCTTATGTTTATTCACGAACACAACAGACATGTCCGATAGACGCTCAGCGAGGGTATCAGAGAAGAGTGCAGATCCAGAGTCGTCAAGTTATTATAATCATGTTGTACTTCCGTCAGATTCAGATTGGAGTAATTCTGGATCTGACTATGAAACAGACATCGATGTGAAATCAACATCTTCTGAAAGCACGTCATTTGAGGATGAAGAGGATGATCGGGCTCCTGATGAGCTTGAAGGTGTTAAAAAATTAGACAAGTCGAGTGATTCCATAGCTTCCAAATTGGATGATATAAAGCTAAAGAAAATCTGCTTAAGACATGGGATCCGCTGGGATGATGTGAAAACTCCGGGGAAAGAGTACAGGCCCCATTCTGCTCCGGAAGGGTATATGGCTATTAGCAAAGTCATGTGTTCGGTAGGTCCTATTCCTCCTTTTCCTCCGATCGTCATCGAGCTCCTGAGGCGACTGCACATTGCTCCCATGCAACTCCATCCCAACGCTTATGCTGCTCTATATACCTTGTATGTGGCATACGCAGAGACTCTGGAGACCAAGATTATTTTCAAAGATTTGAACTTCTATTATTATTTCAAACATCGTTCAACATGGACTCCGAACTTTATTTTCTTTGAGTCGATCCCCTCCAAGAAGGTATTGACAGACGGACATAACAACTTAGGCGATGCCAAATCCGAATGGTTCTACATAAAACATCAAGCTGGAAGTGCAAGAAGTTGGCTACAATCAAGTAGGTTATGAATCTTTCAGTGTACATCCCAACTGCATGATTAAAACACTAATACCTTCCTTTTCTGTACATCCCATAATTTTCAGAAACAAGAGGGTGAAGTATATGAAGGTCGCTTGGCCCGTCTTATAAAAAGCAACTCGGATTTTTGTAGAATCAAGAAATAACCGATGAGAACCTTCACAAACACCATCTCCTTGACATAAGATTTGGGCTTGGTAAGGATGGCAGGCCTTACAAGTATGTGCCCCCTACTCAAGCGATCGGGAAATCTAGCAGCGTGCCCCTTGCCGAGGGGGAAGTGACCACGGAAGCTACCAAAGCAATCAAATTTCCTAAAAGTCCTTCGCCTATGGATGTTTAAGATGACGAAGAGATGAACGTATACAAAGGAGGTGAAGTTCGATCCAACGATCCTAAGGATGCTTCTGTCCCTCAGAGGGAGACTTCTTTCAAGGCACCGCCGCCAACTAAGCCTTTGACTCACGATTCTCTAACGGAGGAGCAGATATATGGGGATTTATACAAGCTCCCCTTACTGATAAAATTTATACATCTGAGGATTTTGGAGCGGAACCATTCTTCCTTATTTACGAAGAAGAATCCACCCCAGTCAAAGAGAAGGAAACTGTACAGACGAGCCTAGCTCCGGGCCCTGGTCTGTTATGGGAGATCACATGGGACACACACATCACAAGAATCACACATCACAACATTCATACACTGTATGTGTTCATGGTCCTTACCCTTGTTTGTAATTTTTACAGGGGGGATGCCTCGTCGGCACTCCTATTTTCATCGTGAACTTCGTGAGTGCACGCCAAGACTTAATCCCGTAACTGAGCATGATCGCAGTGATAGTCGGGGAAGAGATAGTCAAAGACATTATGATTCTTATCAGCCTCATCCTACGCGCTCTTGTTCTCCTTCGAGGCAAGATCCCGGGAAGCGCCATAATCGTCAAGTACCACATGATATTATATATATATATATGGCGAGCGTTCAGTGGCACCCCAAATAGTGCAGCACCCCATTTGCCCCTGATTTCCACCAAGTATTTCCCCCTCTCTCTCCTCCCACTCGCTTATTCTAATATAAATGCTTGGTTTATATGTGGGGGCAAATGAGGTGCTCACTATTTGGGGTGCCATTGAACTTTCCTATATGTATATGAATGTATGTATGTATATGTGTGTGTGTGTGTTTTTTTTTATTGAAAGTTATTTGGGCATTTCGGCCCAAATTGAAGCTGCGCAAAAGAAAGGAACATCAAGCATACAATTCACACCACAATGATCTATCTCAGTTCGCAGAACTAATCCACACCATTCAAACCCAAACAAACATTAAAAAAAAAACCAAAAATGAGAGTGAATGGGAGCATGCTCGATGAAAAGATCATGATGGCCTATAGTTTTCTCCTTCAGTACGAAATCCCCGCCTCCTTGATTGATCCACTCTTCCAGTTCCAAACCATAATTCTGTCGAAGATAACGTAAGTTTCCTTCCCCGATTTTTGATAATTAGGTTAACTTCTAATTTGATTAATTTAGCTATTTTCTCTATTGATCTGTGTTTTGCTTGAAAATATGCTTATTTCTTTCTTTCCACAAACTCCAAAGAGTAGCTATCAAGCAAACACTACCATTTTAATTTCCGAGTTTACACCCGCCCCACTTCCAATCAGGTATTCTAAATTATTTTGTACAGTAGCTTCTTGATTTCTGGTAATTGCATTGAATCTGTGTTGACTTTTGAGGTAGACATCCCTAATGTATTCATATTGAGAAAATGGATGAGCATGGGACTCTTCGTGTACACACACACACACGCGCACGCACACACGCACACACGCGCGCACGCGCACGCACGCACGCGCACACACACACACACACACCCACCCCCCCCCCCCACACACACATATATATATATATATATGTATGTGTGTGTGTGTAGGAGCGTTTCTGGGTATCCCTGTTTTGCAGCACCCTTTTAACACGCCTACCATATTGTGAGCTACACTAATCCAAATTCAACAAGATTTTGTAGATGTTCAATCCACATATATACTATCATCTATCCAAAATTTGAGCTCATCCCGGCATTCATAGCATTCTCAAAATCTTATCTCAATTATTCACCGTTTAGATATTAACTGTTAAATTTAAACATCAAATGTATTATTCTACGAATGTCAGAACGAGCTCAAATTTTGGATAGATCATAATATATATATATGGATTGAACATCAACAAAATCTTGTTGGATTTGGATTAGTGTAGCTCAAGTAGGGTATAAATGTTGCAAAACAAAGGTGCCCTGAAAAGCTGCTTATATATATATTAATTTTCTTGCAAGCAATTTGGGCAATGACTGGGAGCACATACATAATGACGATAACAATGTTAAAGGTCGTATCATGTTGATATGGAACAAAAACATTTGTCACATTCAAACTGTTAGCTTAGACTCTCAACAAATCACTGTAAGTGCAAAAAATTTGGGGGGTTTTAACTTACAAATAACTATGGTGTATGCCAATAATCTTGCAGACCAAAGAATTGCATTATGGAACAAAATTAAAGATATATCTGCAAATACTAACTTGCCGTGGATTGTAATGGGGGACTTCAATGCGTATTTAAATGCAAATGATAAGCAAGGTGGTAATAATATTCGTACCTCCCAGTTAGTCGAATTTAATAATGTTGTGCTAGCTACAGGATTGATGGAACCTGTAAGCTCTGGTCTGCAATTCACATGGTCAGGAGGTCAAAACAGGAAAATATTGTGTAAACTTGATCGTGTGCTTGTAAACTTTTATTGCATGACTAAATTCTCTGACATGAAAGTGAGTATTTTGCCCCCTCTACTAGTGATCACAGTCCAATACACATTTCTTTGATCACTAGGGAAGGGCAAGAGAAGGGTAAACCATTCAGATATGCAAATCACTGGCATTACCTAAATGGCTATCATTCTAATTTATGTTTCTCAGAGTTGATTCTTGTTAGAGACAGCTACATGTTTAATTTACATAGGTTTTTGAAGAGTACCAAAAGCAAAATCAAGGAGTGGAACAGGACAAGACCTAAAAACAATGAAAACATTGAAAGACTGGAGCAAATTTGTGCTGATGCTCTTAAAAACATTGAGGAGGGAGACAACACTGACCAGGCGTGGAAACACTATACTGATCATCAAACAGAGCTTAAAAATGAACTACACATCAAAGAAGAGGAACTAAAACAGAAAGCAAAAGAGAAATGGATCTCTGATGGGGATACTTGCTCTAAATTCTTTTATACTAAAATGTCTGTTCGTCGTAATACTAACTATATCTTTCAATTACTTGACCAGGATGGGACTCCTATCACAAATTTAGAAGTTCTTGAAAGAGAAGCTATCATCTATTTCAATGAACTATACAATGGCGAGAGCAACGATGATAACTTACCCAATGTCAAGCCCAGGAGGCTCATTAATGTTAGTGGAAGGAGGATGCTGACTGCTGATGTCACTGATGATGAGGTTACTGCTGCTCTGATGTCCATTCACCGGGACTCTGCCCCTGGCCCCGACGGTTTCGGATCCTACTTCTATATTCACCACTGGCGGGACCTTAAAAATTGTGTTGTGTCAGTCATAAAGGAAGCTTTCAGAACTGGCAAAATCATAAAAGAAATAAATCATACTTTCCTCTGTCTCATTCCGAAAAAGGACAAACCTTCTTGCATTGCGGACTACAGACCGATAGCTTGTTGCAATGTTATATACAAAATACTGAGCAAAGTTATATGCAACAGAATGAAAAAAGTGCTACCAGATTTGATTGCTGAATGTCAAAGTGCTTTCATTAAAGGGCGGAACATTTCAGAAAACTCGCTGCTGGCTCATGAATTGATTAGAAACTTTAATAAGAAAGGAGCAGACAAATTTTGCTTGAAAGTAGACCTTCAGAAAGCTTATGATAAAATTAGTAGAACATTCATTATTCATATGCTTAAGTGCATGGAGTTTCCGGCGAAAATTGTTGATTTAATCAGAGAATGTATTACCACGCCTACCTTTTCCATCTTGATTAATGGAGTTCCGAAAGGTTTTATTTCAAGCAACAGGGGCATCAGACAAGGGGACCCCATATCCCCCTATTTGTTTGCCGTTGCAATGGAGTATTTTTCCCTTCAGATGGAATTAGCCACACACAACAAGAGAATTCAGACCATCTACAATTTTCAGCCTTTAATCAGTCATTTGTTATATGCTGATGATCTTATCATTTGCATAAAATCAAATTATGAAGCAGCTAATGTGGTGAAAGATATTTTTAATAATCTGGACAAGCATGTTGGACTAAAAGTCAATGAACAGAAAACCAAATGTTACTTCAATAAAGATAATTCTAGAAGAGTGGACACTTTGGGTATCCTCAACGTGACAGAGAGTGTTCTACCAGTTAAATACTTGGGAGTCCCATTGTCATCAAACAAAATTACTGATAGAGAATGTGCTTCTTTGGTCACTGCAATTAGAGATAAATTGCAAAGTTGGAGTTCTAAATTGCTATCTTTTGCCGGCAGAGTTGAATTAGTACACACTGTGGTACAAGCTAAGATTTATTTTTTGCTTCAAACTTTTCAACTACCTGATGCCACTATACATAAGATCGAGAGTGTATGTGCTGATTTTATATGGAGAGGTGGTATACATAAAATAAAGTACGCAGACTTGTGCAGACCAAAGAAAGGAGGAGTTGGACTCAGAAATCTAAGAGCAATGAGAGACACTTTTGCTGCTAAGTTGGGATGGAAAATTATTAATTCTCAAGGATTATGGGCTCGATGGATGAGAAAGAGATATATCAAAGAAAATTTCTGGACAATGGGAGTAGATAATAACTCTTCAGCAACGTGGAAAACAGTGATGAAATCAAGGGATATTCTTGCTGACAATTGCATGAAAGAAATAGCTAATGGCAACGACACAGATATTTGGCGAGATCCATGGTTTCATGGTAAAAGTCTTATAGAGAGAATGGGATGGGATCCTTATTCAGCTTACGGTTGTCCAAGAAAAATAGTGAATGAAATTATAAATAATGGTGCTTGGCAATTAAATCAACTCCCTATATCTACAGACATTAGGAACGATATACTTCACACCCCTATTTATGAATATCGAACCAATGATATCTGGACATGGAATCAAGATGATAATTTTATTCTGCACAAGGCATATG
Source organism: Allium sativum (assembly GCA_030737875.1). NCBI lineage: Eukaryota > Viridiplantae > Streptophyta > Magnoliopsida > Asparagales > Amaryllidaceae > Allium > Allium sativum. The sequence goes on along the minus strand of CM060926.1, from coordinate 2,936,854 downwards.
ACAATATAAGGACAATCAACCCTACAACAGAATGGTCTAAAATTGTATGGAACTCAGCCAACATTCCTAAAATGGCTAGTACAACTTATAAAGCGATCATGCAAAGACTGCCTACCAAAGATAGACTGTGCAAATGGGGAGTTAATGTCGACCCTACATGTGTGCTCTGTAATACACATGAAGAATCGCATATGCACTTATTTTTTCAGTGTAATTACTCGAAACAAGTGTTACAACGCATATATGGAAATCAAAACACAAGACATAGCATGGAAGACTTAATCTCTTACCTGATCAACATCTGGAAGGGCAAAAACGTGGTGACCAACGAAAATAGCATCATCTTCACAACTGTTACATGGTGGATTTGGAAAGAACGCAACATCAGAGTGTTTCAAAAAGGAAGCAAGACAGTAGACATCATCAGTAACCTCATAAAACACGAAATTAACATCACGAAGAGAATCAGAGTGGAGAAGAGGCTTACATCGCGCCTGGGACGCAGTGAAGATGACGAGATACGCAAGGATCGAAGGGAGACAAGCGTTGAAAACCAAGATAGGTGGAGTTGCATTCGGCCGCCATGAATTTAGGGCTTAATTGCTAAAATTTGGGGAGTAATTTGAGGAGAAATGATTAGTGATGTCAGTTGCAAAGTGAAATTTCCTTTTATATGTGATTTGGGCCGCTAATGGACATCGGCTATGTGTAGCATCTTGGGCTGAAATGCCTAACAATAATATATACCCATTTTCAAAAAATAAAATATATATATATATATATATATATATATATATATATATATATAAGGAGCGTTCACCATAAAACAAGGCTGGGAAATTATTAACTCGTGTCGTTGGTGGGCAAAGTGGATAAGGAAGAGATACATGAAAGGAAATTTCTGGCAGATGGCCTCTGATAACATGCATTACCAATGTGGAAAGCATTTTTGAGAATAAGGGACAAGCTAGTTGTCAACTGTACAAAAGAAATTGCTAATGGGAGGACAACAGATCTATGGAAAGACCCCTGGACTGAAGGTAAATCCTTGATTGACATTGTTGGATGGGATATGTACTCGGCTTATGGGTGCCCTAACAAGACAGTGGAAGAAATAATAAATGAAAGTGGATTGAACTGTAGAAACTTGCCTTGTAGTAGGAATGCCAAGGCAAAAATTGAATACATGCCTCTGTTGTACAACAGAGATGAAGACATATGGGCATGGAAACATGCGAAAGATTTTTCAACTCGGTCTGCATGGGAAGTAACTAGAAAGAAACATCAAGTAAAAGCATGGCACAAATTCATATGGAACAAGGCTACTTGTCCTAAAATGGCGACAACTACTTACAAAGCTATATTGAACAGATTACCCACCAAAGATAGACTATTGACGTGGGGTGTAGTGGATAACAGTTTATGTGTATTGTGTAATAAAGAAGCTGAAACCCATCAACACTTATTCTTTGAGTGTGATTTTTCGAAGAAGGTATGGAGTAATTGTCTAGATAAGCTCAACATCAGGAACGGTAGCCACGATTTACACAACAGTGTTGAATACCTGAATGTTGGAGGGCAACTGGTAGACAATGAAGCCAAATTATACAAAGTCGCCATCACTACTTTAGTATGGTCAATTTGGAGAGAGAGAAACACACACATTTTCAAACATGCAATTCAATCAGCAAGCAAAGTCAGTTTCTAGAACTTGATAGATATCAGAATTACGGCGACGAGAATTAGAAGGAGGGGACCTACAGATTGCCAGGAAGTAGCAACAAGAGTGACGCGAGCAGTGGTTCGGAGGGATCAACAGGAAGGAATCCGATTTGAGGGAAACTATTTCCAGCGGCCATGACCTAAATTGCAATTCGCCTTTTTCTGAAGAAGAAATACTTTTTCGAGAATATGACAGAAGTAAAAGGTAGTTTGTATTTTATTAGGATGTGACTTTGTGACGTGGGCCTTTGGGTCGCGTTTTAATTGAAGCGTGTATGTAAGGCCGATTTGGGCTTATCTTTTTGGGATGAAAAGCCTTAATAAAATTTTACCCATCTTTAAAAAAAAATTATGAGGAGCGTTCAGTGACACTCCTATTTTGTAGCAACCCTATCCGTTTGTGAGTTACACCAATCCAAATCAAACAAGAATTCGTAGATGTTTAGTCCACATATATAAAATCATTTATCCAAAATTTGAGCTCATTCCGATATTCGTAACATTTTCACAATCTTCACTCAATTATTCATCGTTTAGACATTAAATCGAACCGTTAAATTTAAATATCAAATATATTATTCCAAAAATGTCATAACGAGCTTAAATTTTGAATAGATGATAATATATATGTAACCTCCCGTAATTTTTATCACATAAGTTTAAATATTTAAATTAGTTTATATATTGAATTCGTAATATAAATGGATTTTTATATTAATTAAAACAAAGTTGATTGTATAAATATATATATTAAATATAAACAAGCTCGTAATGGCGTGGTAGTTTGTAATATGGGTTTTGAACTTCAATTGAGTATATAGAATTCACTATAAGTCAGAATTCGCTGAAAAAAGAAATATTCGAATCTGTTGAATTATAATTTTGTAATAAAAGAGAAAAATCAAGATTTCTTATTGTAGATTGTTAGTTATGTCCAAATCAATTTTCCATAAAGTCATTATGGGCGATAATGATTTATATAATAAAATAAATCGATTTTAAATAAGTTGAATATTGGTTTAACTGGGCATTGGAATATCGAGTTTAGATTTCAAGTTAGTGTGTTTTAGAATTTATATGAATTCAGTTTGTGTATATTTATATGATAATAATATTTTATTCTTATTTTTGAGTCAATTAATATTAAATCGAATTTAATGTTAAATCATTAATTTAATTTAATATCTTCTTTATATGGTCGAATTAGACTACGAAACACGTTCCAGTGTGTTCAGAATAGTGCTAGGACCCTAGGAATGTCATTCGTTGCGCTCAAATAGAGGTTCAGAATCATAGTATATTTTAAAGTAAATCACAATGGTTAAAATAAACAAATAAATGAATTAAATCGAAATACAAATTAAAAAAAAATCAAAATAGGGAATGACCTAATTTCTTCAGCACATGCTACCCTATAAAGCTACGATGTCTTCTCCTTTCACCCCATGTACGAATGTAATTCCTTCCACGCCAAGCATCATAGCCATGGTACAGTATATCTAAAACCTACCTGTACCTATCAACACTGACGTTGTTTCTTTCTTCCCCTTTTTGCATCTATAAATTAGAAATTGTCTTCGTTTATTCCCCATCCTCAAAACCAATTCAGCTCATTCAATTCCTTTTATCGCGAAAACAAAATCCACTGGTAATATAAAAAAGGGGGATTCAAAAATCAAAATCGGAAAGGAAACTGCGACTCTTATTTATCGCGATTCGAAACCACGGTGAAGTCCCGAAGCTTGAGATTCCAGAAGGAGGTGCGTCGCTTCAAAATTGCAAAGGGGTTCGGGCAGGGTACCAGTGAGAAGCGCGATTGGATTAGAGGTCATTACAATGTCGGTAGAGGCCAACGCTGGAACCAGAGTGGAGTTCGATGACCGACGATGGTGATGCTTTTTGTTCGATAGTGGAAGTAAGTTCGATCTCTGTAATTCTTAGGAGGTTTGGGTTCGATTTTTAATAATGGTTTGGATGTTGAAATGGGAAATTAGAAGTTCGGTTTACAATTTTTTTTTGCAGATGAACCGAGTTGAATATGAATATGTGAGTTTGGGTTTGTAGTTTTGGGGAGGACGGAGCAGTAATGCAACTGATTTGAAATGGAGTTTGCCAATGAACGTGATGACTAGATTTCAAACTGGGTAGAACTGAGGTGATTCTCATGTTAACTGGGAAGTGCGAATTGAAGCATGATTTCCCCCTGACGGATTTACTGTGTACGTTGTGAGATAGTGAAGATGTGAGGAGTTTTGATCTTTGATGTGTGAATTTGGGATGTAAATGGTGGATACTCCTCTAGGAAGGGAGGTTGATTAGCTTGAGGACATGAATGTGATGTTGGGTGATAGAAACGGATAATAATGGACTGGTGAGCTCGATGATTTGCTGAAGAGATGATGGCAAATTTGGGGTCGGTTCTGGTTTTGTTTCAGAAATTTACCGAGATGGCAAGGCGACAAGGTATACCGTTTTTGCAAAAACTAAATTACATAGAATTAATATAATTATTCGTTAATAGTTAAAATAAATAAATAATTAATCGTCAAATTTAGATTTGATTATCGTAGGTGCTAATAGATTTTATTCGAGACAAATGAAGTAATCGCATAACTAAGACGATATGGAATTTTAAACGGATATTCGGCAGAGGAAAACTGAGGTGAGTTATTGGGGACTATTTTTAATAGTTCAAATTTAATTTATTGCTTGATGGATGATAAATTGATTGATATAAAGTGATAATATTATATATATATATATAAGGATAATATTAGTGGTTGGGTATATTTTCCGCAGTATCATTAGCGGATACCCGCAGTACCATTAGCAGATGATTTCCCTATGCGCCCCACAATATATATAGTGAATGACCTTCTATACCGCGATATCCTGCCTTGAAGTAAGTGTGCATTATTATTGTTAATTAACATCTGTGGATGCAGGAAAAACAGGTTGGAGGAATCCAGCTAGATTCCTCACATTTAAATTATTTGTTTGCACATATATGCTGATATATGATGTGTTTATAACCTGTGACAGTTTATAGTACACTTGGGTGTGTTAGTAACACTGATTGTTGATTTTGGATATTTTAAATATCCTAAATAACGATATATGGATTTCAAAATAGAAACTGAAATATAATAAGAATTTTAAAAGGAAATATTTATTTCCAAATAGAAATGGTTATTTAGAATCCAAATTTAATAGAATTTAAAGGTAAATATTTGTTTAAACCAAATATTTTGAAAAGGCGATTTTATAAGCAACATTATAAGAAGCGGAATTATTATTTTTATTGGGGGACTTGAGGAAAATCAGTTTCATACATTTATATATTCCAAAATAAACTAAATTTTAAACTCTTAAGTCAAAATATAAGTAAGTACGTTATTTAAAATCATCTAAATTTTCAGATCTTTACAATCTCCACCACTCAAACCCTTTCATCCCAAAAAAGGAATGTGGCCGGGAAAATAGTAATAAGCAATTTAATATATATAAAAGCAAGTTATACATATTAAATGCATATGAGATTATGTATAGACAGATGTTCAAATTAAAATATCAGAACTTTCGTGTAATAGCCTGCAAATCCATACCCTTTAAGTTGACTAAATATAACACACGTCCAACCCGAATTGCACAGAAATACGAATCATTATGGGTAAAGAAGAAAGAGATTGAAAAAGAACAAAAATAACAACACAGAATCTCACATCGCAGCGGAATAAAATATAACATATATAGCATCTTTTGGAATACATAATTTGTAACTATATATACATATCATCATCAGAGTACAACACAACACATTACAACTGAAATAAATAGAAGATATATAACGCTGAAGCCTCCTGCTCCAAGCTCATCCAAGGTATCTGTAAACACCTGAACTACTTGACTGCCCGTACAAATTTGGGCACCCAAGAGGTTAGGGTAAAACAAAACAAAATGAACTCCGGTCAATCATAGGGCATGTATAGGTAAACTCTAATCACTTGATTTACTTTGAAAATCGTTTTTAAAGAAAAGATAATCGTAAGACTGATCAACATATAAACATGGATGGTTTTTACCTTACGATAACCCAAAACATTCTTTGTATCAACAATTCTGATATTATAATAGTGTTCAGTCAAATCAACAGCAATCTGGTGGAACGCTTGCATCTTACGCTCCACATACATAAACCACAGGCGCTTATTGGAGAATGGATTTCCAACAACGACAAGGTATGAAACCACCTTCCGATAGTGTATCTCTAGAGAGGAATACGCTGGGTTCAACAGGAACATCTTACAACCTGGCTACACATGACCGACCACTCATTTGGCTTGAGTGTATTGAATGTATTATCACCAACGGTTGTGATCAGCAACCATTTCCGAAAGCATACGGTAGTAATAGAATAAGAAACAAATGATTTTTTCTATAGATCAGGTGATAATACACCCTAATGGGTGCGACCCACATAGTCATGCTACCTGCCTGATTTTTGTCATTTTTCCGGTTGATGAGACCTGAGGCTACGATTACCTTTTTGACATCACATTCAAACTTTGAATGCCACATTATCTAATCCGCGATTACTAATTGATTTGCAAAAATATACTCTAGGTGTTAAGCTAAGAGAAGCTATTTTCTTTGCTACCATACTCGGTATACTTGTAAAAATAAATGCACGTAATCGTTGGAAATACTCTGCCAGAAATTCGTCCATATAAGTCCTTCTGGCACTGAATGAAACCGAAGGCACTATTTCCATTAATCCATCATATGCAATTTCTACCTAGGATTAATAGAAAAATCTCTTGCACTTTACTCCATCTTCGATTATCTTCAAAATAATCTGATGTGCAATGCTTATGCCAATACAGAGTGATTTCAGATAATAAATCCAACTGTTCTTTCCATACTGACCACGATAACATTTAACTGGCCAGAATTTCGATAGTTGGTTATTCAGCTACCGAAGAAACAAACATTCATCTAAATCCCTATTTCCAAAAGGAAATAATGTTGATTTGTACCGAACAATCACTGAGACCTTTATAATTAATATTTCATTAACTAAATTCTTCCTAACATTTATTATACAATCTTCTTACCAAGATATTTTTCACACCTGCTTTGGATCTCAACTATACTTGGATTTTTTTTCCATATTCCACATTCTTTTATTGTAACACCCCACGTCCATTTATGTCACCCACTAAGGGAATGCATTAACTTTCATGGAGTATTATAACAGTATATAATAGAATATCACAAGACAGATATATAAAATGGTACTTGAGAAAATTCAAAATTTATTCATTGCAGCGGAAAAGCAAAACATGTTTGGTTCCAACATCAAAACCACATACTAGAGTCAAGTACATAAATATCCATCTTGAACAAACTTATTATCAGAGTACATAAAAGTAAATCATAATCCCACTCCAAGTAGCCATAATGGAAAAGAGATAAAGCTAAGCATCACTTCCAACACTTCCAAGCACTTCAAGAAGAAAGAAATCCAAGTCAAGCTCCACTAATTCCACCCTGAGGACCTAGGGAGGGAGGGGAGGGAAGGAAAGAAAAGAGGAGAAACAGAAAGGTCAGACATAAAGTACGGCGAGTCCAGTTATTTTCAGCAAGAAAATAAGTAAAGCATTATGACAGGAATAAACTGGATGAGAGATATAACCATGATATAAGGTGAAGCAGGATAACAGGATGAATATAAAGGAATGTCTAGTGTGCTTCCCAGATTTCTTACTTAATTTAATTCTCTGCACCACCCACTAGTAATTCTTATCGAAATGATCCCAATCCTGCAATTGGTAGCCCTCAGGCGTAACATCTAGTAAGAGGTATTCACCCCATACAATCCTTGACAGCCTACTTGCCCATAATAGATACTAGATATCCCCCACACTACCCCTAATTGATCGGCTTCTAAATTGTACATACCTGTGCGGGTCCCAGCTTAGGGTGTATCACTCCCTAAGTGGCAACCCTTTGTTGCACAGCTTTATACCAACTGGTGTACAGTGGCTAAATCTTCCAATGTCGGGAACACCTTTTTGCATGCTTAATGAACATGTTGGAACCTGAACTGCTACACCCTCGCTCCTATTTGACCACTTATAATTAGCCTAGTAAGCGTGCCCCAACCCTGCCCAGCTCACGGTTACCGATACCTCTAAGTGGGTTACTGTCCGAAAAGGGTCCCTACCGCTACTAGGGTTTTTCCCAGGGTTTATCCTAACTCGACTTATATTGGTTAAGTGTTGTCAGTCCGCACAGTTGACTTAACCCCATCCACTTATCAAATCAATATGTATTATTGGTTAAGCTTGCCTTAACCCTATCCACTTTGTTCATGTAATATTAATTAAGTTGTTATTTTACACAGGTTAACTTAACCCTACCCACCTAAGATGTTTTAGGTATCATATTCATCTTTGATCAACATTAATTAGCTATTAATGCACAGACCTCTCACATTAGGTCAATTGCTTGTGGCCATTGGATGTGCCAGGCGGTTCCGGGAAGACTTCTGCCATAAGCCAGACTAACCTCGTGTCTAAGAATCTTTTAGTTATGCCTACGACCTCTCTCATTAGACTGACCGTTTGCGGTTGCTGGTTTGGCCGGTTGGTTCCGGGCAGGCTTCTACCGCAAATGGAGTCTAACCTCGTGTCTCAGTATGCTTATCTTAGCCAATTTATTCATTTGCCATTTATGCCAATTTTAGGCTAATTATGTCAATTACCCAAAATCCTCAATTTCATATCATGCCCCAAATTTAACATTTGTCATGCCCAAATCAACCCAACATATATTATGCCAAATTTAATATTTTTCATGTTTAAATCAAACCAATTATACTATGCCAAATTTCCCAACGTTCCCTAAATTACCGTTCGTACGTTCATCTCTTATGATATTTGGCCTAGGCTCGAAGTAGCCCGGCTATAAAAACCAAAAAGGGAAAGAGGAAAGGACAAGATAAAGAACATGCATAATAATAACAATAAAATAGGCATATGTATGAACTGACCATAAAGATAAAACTGATAAAACTGGTGATAATATCAATATGGGCATATAACAATCACAGATCTGATGTATAGGCTAATGACATATAAGAATCACAAATCTGATGTATAGGATAAGATATAACTTATGAGATCCAATCTTATTATCTTGTTTAATTCCCAAATCCAATTTACAACATGTCAAGATTGCTTTAGCATTATTTTAATCTAAAAATAATCAATGAACTCACAAAGATTGGATTAAGGAAGAGAATTAGACGTTGTTGTTGTTGTAGATCCGTTCCCCTTTACCCAATTCCTCTACTTTGATTTGTTGAAGAAGAGAGACTAGTTTTAGTTTAGGTTGAGGCAGCATGGAGGCGCCATAGATTTGTGTAATGAAATTAGGGTTAGGTCTAGGTGTGTTTATATAGGTGTATTAAGTGAAGTAGGGCCTTTAGATTAGGTTAGGATCCATCTAAACTATCCAAACTAGAAAAACACATCACCGAGCCAATCAGAGAATGCCACATAAGCCCTAATTCTCCAAAATTCGTCACTATCCAATTCTGACCGATGGGGTCGACCCCTACAGGGGGGTCGATACCTATGTTGACACCCCTATAGGGGGTCGACACCTATGTCGACTCCCCTAGGGGGGTCGACACCCTAGAGCGGGATAATTCCCGCCCATCCTGCTTCTTGCTGATTTGAATTTCGAATTTGATTTTAATTATTATTTTAATCTTGGTTTAAACTGAAATCATCTAGGCTCCATAACTTCTTCATACTGTATCCATTTTACGCAAACTCGGACTCTATCTCAAGCAGAATTACGAGACGAACACAATGGCATAACTCATTTCCCTTAATTCTTCTTCTAAAAATTAAGTATTCTTTAATTTTTCAATTTTAATATTATAAAATTATAGGGTGTTACATTCTCCCCTCCTCTAAGGATTTCGTCCCCGAAATCTTCAAGTTAAGAAGAATGTATCCTACCATCCAAACATCCATCTACTCATCCATCATACACAAGCATCCATTGTCCTTAAAATATTTCTAATGCTATATGAACATATGCAAAAGTGTGTGTATATGTTCCTTATCTAATGCAAAGATTAGGCGGTCTACTTATTCAGTTGACCTCCTTAATGCAAAATATGATAGTGCCATGCGTCCATTATGTATGCAATTATCCCTAATGCACTTTATAACTTCTATATGAGTGCACATCCACATGATAACACATCAAATTTCAATCAATAAACAAATATATGCAATATGCAATATGAAAATGACTGAGCCGATCTTAGTGCCTAAAGTGTGTGTAAATGCATCCACGAGCAACCACTAGCAACCACTTGCATCCACTAAACATAACATGTTTCAAACACATGTTTACAACCATAAGATTTTCTACTTAAAAATCGAAGATATAATCGAGAGGATACATTAAACGATAGAACAAGTATAAACAAAGCGGTAGAAAAGGAGAAATTAAGAACATACCCTCAAAAAGGAAAGGGTACGATGCACGTAATTTATCTTCTGTTTCGCAAGTCGCGTCTCCTTGATCATCTCCCCATTGGACTTTAACTAACTTGACCTCTCGATTGCGTAACTTCTTGACCTCCAATCCAAGGATGCATATAGAAGCTCATATAATCGTGGCATCTCGCTTTACTTCCGCTTCTCTAAGCATACCCGGCTCTACTACTTCCGTGGTATCATGTAAACACTTCCGCAAATGTGACACATGAAATACATCATGAACAACACTGAGCTTCTCGGGCAACTTCACTCTGTAAGCCATCTGTCCAATCGCTCTGTAATGGGGAATGGACCTACGAACCTTGGTGTCAATTTCCCTACAGACCCAAAATGAATACATTCCTCAACGGTGATACTTTAATAAAGACCATGTCTCCAACATTGAACTCAAGATCGGTCCTTCTCTTATCAGCATATGACTTTTGTCGGTCCTGTGCCGTCTTCATGCGTCTTCGAATCAAGTCTATCTTCTCTGAAGTTTCCCTAATCATCTTGGGCCCAAGCAAAATCTTATCCATAAATTCCCACCAACAAGTCGGTGATCGGCAAGGTCGCCCATATAAAGCCTCAAAAGGTGCCATATCGATACTAGTCTGATAGCTTTTGTTGTAGGCGAACTCTACTAATGGAAGGTGTTCCTCCCATGTCCCTCCAAAGTCCAAGATGCAGAACCTCAAAAGATCTTCTAGAATTCGATTCACTCTTTCGGTTTGGTCGTCCGTCTGAGGGTGATAAGCGGTGCTCAAACACAATTGCGTTCCTACTGCCTCTTGCAAGCTCTTCCAAAACTCATTAGTGAAAATGGGATCTCGATCGCTCACAATACTAGAAGGTACGCATGTAGATGAACTATCTCTCGGAGATAAACAGATGCTAATCATGCCGCTGTTCTTTTACTCTTAACCAGAATGAAATGGGCGCTCTTGGTAAGTCTATCCACTACTACCCAAATCCCTGTATTACCCTTCCTTGACCTCGGCAACCCATCAACAAAATCCATGGAAACACTTTCCCATTTCAACTGTGGAACCTCTAAAGGGTGAAGGAACCCACCAGGCTTCTTTTACTCAGCCTTAACTTGCTGGCACACTAAGCATCTAGAAATGAACTCAGCCGCATCCTTCTTCATTACGACCCAAAAGAAAACTCGCTTCATGTCCCGATACATCTTGTCACCACCGGGATGTATGGTCATCTTAGAACGATGTGCCTCTTCAAGGATTCTCCTTCTCAAACTATCATCTCATGATACGCAAAGTCTTCCATCCCTACACATCCAAACTCTCTCATCTATAGTCTACCTACTAAGATGGCTCGAAGACTCCCTTCTTAAGAGCTTGTCTACTATCTCCATCAACTGTGGGTCATCTCGTTGTATCACACCTATCTGTCCCAGAAGTGTAGGTTGCACCTCTAACGATGCCAACAAACTAGGTACATAATCAATAGAGGGTCTAAAGTCAAAGGTAGAGATATACTCTAAGCTCTGCCGCTCGACAAACAAAGGACTCAAAGTCAACTTCTTTCTACTCAAGGCGTCCGCTACAACAATCTCAAAATCACAGGATGCTAAGAACTCCATCGACCTCTGTTGCCTTAAGTTTAGATCTTTTTGAGTGAACATGTATTTAAGCGACTTATGGTTTGTACACAACTCAAACCTCACACCAAGCAAGTAATGGCGCCAAGACTTAAGCACAAAAACTATGGCAGCTAACTCTAAGTTGTGGGTAGGGTAATTCTTCTCATGGGCTTTCAACCGCCTTCCACCATAGCATATCACCCTTCCCTCTTGCATCAAAACTGCGCCAAGCCCTGTCCCGCAAGCATCGGTATACACTACGAACGGTTTACTCCCATTAGGCAAAACTAAAACTGGAGCCGTCGTCAAAGCCCTCTTCAAACATTGGAAAACATCGTCACAGTCAACATCCCAAGAAAAGGTCAAATTATTTTTCATCAACCGTGTAAGTGGGGCTGATATCTTAGCAAAGTCCTTAATGAATTTTCTATAGTAGCCTGCCAAACCAAGAAAACTTCTTACTTCCGTTGCATTCCTAGGAATCATCCAATTTTGGATTGCTATCACCTTTGCGGGATCCACTGCTATCCCTTCATTAGAGACCGCGTGCCCTAAGAACCTCACTTCCTTCCTCCAGAAATGACACATTTGGAGAACTTAGCTTTGAGTTGATGTGCTCGAAGGGTCTCTAAGAATTTTCTAAGATGTAGGGCATGTTCCTCCTCGTTTCTAGAGAATATCAAGATATCATCAATAAAGACTACCACGAACTTGTTTAGAAACTCCCTAAACACCCTACTCATCAAGTCTACGAAATATGCGGGTGCATTCATCAAACCAGAAGGCTTGACGAGCCACTCAAAGAAACCGTCGGGAGTCCTAAAAGCGGTCTTATCTATACTATCCTCAGCTACCCTCAACTGATGAAATCCTGTAGCTAAGTCCAACTGCGAGAAAACTGAAGCGCCGACCAACTGATCGAACAAGTCATCTGTCCTCGGTAATGGGTATCCGTTCTTCTTCGTGAGCTTATTCATCTCTCTATAGTCCACGCATAATCTAAGCGAACCATCAGCCTTCGTAGCAAAAACAACTGGAGCACCCCACTCCGAGATACTTCTTCTTATGAACCCTTTCTCAAGTAACTCTTTCACTTGCTTACTAAGCTCCCTCCTTTCTCTTGGAGCCATGTGGCGAACGGGCAATGCAACTGGCTTTGCATTGTCCACCAAGTATATACGAAAATCTATCTCGCGTTTTGGAGGTAAGCCTCTAAACTCCTCAAAGACATCTGCATACTCACGGACTACTCGGACAGATTACAAATCATCAATAGATGTGTCAAGAGATTCTAGGTATCCAAGCATAACCAAACCCTTAGGATCGCATAAGATATCGAGAGTATTACCCAAACTAGTCAACAGTCTAACTACCCTCCTTTCACAGTCGAGAATGGCACCATATTTGGCTAGCCAGTCAATTCCTAGAATCAACCCATAGCCCGTGAAACCAAGCACATAAGCGTTGCATTCGAACTCAACACCATACACAAAAATTCTCAAATCCCGACATAACATAGAAAGATGAGTTGTGCCCCCAATAGGATTTGAGACTACAATGGGATCCATAACTAGATAAGTATCTAGGTGTAGAGACTCAACAACAGAAGCAGATATAAATGAATGTGAAGCGCCAGAATCAAACGAAATATGTACAGGATGATCGAAAAGGAAAATCAAACTTTCAACAGAAATGTTTCTACCTCTCTCTTGCGTAGCTCCCATGAGAGCATGAACCTGCCCTCCAGAAGTAGATCATGTCCTATGTCCTTGCCTTCTGGGGCAGTCCTTGATCAGATGTCCTGTCTCACCGCACTAAAACAACTAGTCTTCTTTGCCTTCTTCTTTCTACAATCTTTAGCTAAATGACCTGGTATACCACAGAAATGGCACTTCCTTTTATCTCGGGGTTTCCTACTCTTCTTGGGATCCACTTTCTTGTTCTGTGATCCTTCAACCTTCACCTCTTTCTTATCCTATGCCTTATCAACATTAGCACCTTTCTCCTCTTCATGTATCAACGCCATGTCAACAATTTTCTCGAAGGTAGACCGCATAGGAATGTGGGACATAGCCAATCCGTGAAGCGGTTCGTTCAAGCCCTTAGCAAATTTCAAGGCCTTCTTATGTGGTGTGTTAACTAATTCCATACCAAATCTTGCTAACTGGTTAAACTTGTTAGCGTACTCCTTCATAGACAAACTCCCTTGTTTCAAAGCCAAGAACCTCTCCATGTATAAACTCTCCTCTGCTTGTGAAAGAAATTTCAGCTCGAACCTTTGTCTAAAATCCACCCACGTCTCCACTGGACGTCCTCCATTAATTACTTCCCACCAAAAGGAAGCTTCATCCTTCATCAACCAAGCAGCTAGCTGAACCTTCCTTCCATCGTCTATCTCAAAGATACCAAACAAGTCCTCCACTTCCTTGAGCCAATTTCTAGCATCGACAAACGTCTCAATCCCATGAAACGGTTTTCCGCCCATCGCACGGAAGTCTTTGCATATTTTCGAAAAAGCGTCTACATGAGGAGGAGGGAGGAGGAGCATTTGCTGGGCCTGCAACATTAGCCCTTGCCTCCAGATAACTTCTGAACCAGCCTGGTATCTGTACGCCCTAGGGTATTTCGGGTTCTCCAGACATACTGAAAGGAAAAAGGGAGAGATTCAAAATAGAGAATCAAAAGATAGATATATGGCTCTTAGGGATTATGTTTTTCATAATAAACCTTTCTCTTGAAAATACTCTCTTTAAAACATGTTTTTGAAAATACTTCTTTCTAAAAATGCTTTTGAAAATGGTTTTCCAAAATCTTTTATCTGTTCTGGTAGCCTTCAGCTCTGATACCACGTGTAACACCCCACGTCCATTAATGTCACTCACTATGGGAATGTATTAACTTTCATGGAGTATTATAAGAGTATAGAACAGAATATCAAAAGACAGATATATAAGATGGTACTTGAGAAAATTCAAAATTTATTCATTGCAGCGGAAAAGCAAAACATGTTTGGTTCTAACATCAAAACTACATACTAGAGTCAAGTACATGAATATCCATCTTGAACGAACTTATTATCAGTGTACATAAAAGTAAAATCATAATCCCACTCCAAGTAACCATAATGGAAAAGAGATAAAGCTGAGCATCACTTCCAACACTTCCAAGCACTTCAAGAAGAAAGAAATCCAAGTCAAGCTCCACTAATCCCACCCTGAGGACCTGGGGAGGGAAAGAAAAGAGGCAAAACAAAAAGGTCAGACATAAATTCTGGCGAGTCCAGTTATTTTCAGCAAGAAAATAAGTAAAGCATTACGATAGGAATAAACTAGATGAGAGATATAACCATGACATAAGGTAAAGCAGGATAACGGGATGAATATAAAGGAATGTCTAGTGCGCTTCCCAAATTTCTTACTTAATTTAATTCTCTGCACCACCTACTAGTAATTCTTATCGAAATGATCCCAATCCCGCAATTGGTAGCCCTCAGGCGTAACATCTAGTAAAAGGTATCCACCCCATACAATTCTTGACAACGTACTTGCCCATAATAGATACTAGATTTCCCCACACTACCCCTAATCGATCAGCTTCTAAATTGTAGATACCTGTGCGGGTCCCAGCTTAGGGTGTATCACTCCCTAAGTGGCAACCCTTTATTGCACAGCTTTATACCAATTGGTGTACAGTGGATAAATCTTCCAATGCCGGGAACACCTTTTTGCACGCTTAACGAACCCATCGGAACCTGCACTGCTACACCCTCGCTCCTATTTGACCGCTTATAATCCGCTCAGTAAGCGTGCCCCAACCCTGCCTAGCTCAGGGTTACCGATACCTCTAAGTGGGTTACTTTCTGAAAAGGGTCCCTACTGCTACTAGGGTTTTTCCTAGGGTTTATCCTAACCCGACTTATATTGGTTAAGTGTTGTCTATCCGACCAGTTGATTTAATCCCATCCACTTATCAAATCAATATGTATTATTGGTTAAGCTTGCCTTAACCCTATCCACTTTATTCATGTAATATTGGTTAAGTTGTCATCTTATACGGGTTAACTTATCCCCACCCACCTAAGATGTTTTAGGTATCATATTCATCTTTGATTAGCATTAATTATTTATTAATGCACAGACCTCTCACATTAGGTCGATTGCTTGTGGCCGCTGGATGTGCCGGGAGGTTCCAGGCAGACTTCTGCCACAAGCTAGACATAACCTTGTGTCTAAGCATCTTTTAGTTATGCCTACGACCTCTCACATTAGACTTACTATTTGCGGTTGCTGGTTAGGCCGGTTGGTTCCAGGCAGGGTTCTACCGCAAACGAAGTGTAACTCGTGTCACAGCATGCTTATCTTAGCCAATTTATTCATTTTCCATTTATGCCAATTTCAGGCTAAGTATGTCAATTACCCAAAATCCTCAATTTCATATCATGCCCCAAATTTAACATTTGTCATGCCCAAATCAACCTAACATATATTATGCCAAATTTAACATTTTTCATGTTCAAATCAAACCAATTATATTAAGTCAAAATTCCTAAAGTTCCCTAAATTACTGTTCATACGTTCATCTCTTATAAGATTTGGCATAGGCTCGAAGTATCCCGGCTTTAAAAACCAAAAAGGGAAAGAGGAGAGGACAAGATAAAGAACATGCATAATAATAACGACAAAATAGGCATATGTATGAACTGATCATAAAGATAAAACTGATAAAACTGATAAAACTGATGATAATATCAACATGGGCATATAAAAATCACAGATCTGATGTATAGGTTAATGACATATAAGAATCACGAATCTGATGTATAGGATAAAATATAACTGATGAGATCCTATCTTATTATCATGTTTAATTCCCAAATCCAATTTACAACATGTCAGAATTGCTTTAGCATTATTTTAATCTAAAAATAATCAATGAACTCACAAAGATTGGATTAAGGAAGAGAATTAGGCATTGTTGTTGTTGTAGATCCGTTCCCCTTTACCCAATTCCTCTACTTTGATTTGTTGAAGAATAGAGACTAGTTTTAGTTTAGGTTGAGGCAGCATGGAGGCGCCATAGATTTGTGTAATGAAATTAGGGTTAGGTCTAGGTGTGTTTGTATAGGTGTATTAGGTGAAGCAGGGCCTTTAGATTAGGTTAGGATCCATCTAAACCATCCAAACTAGAAAAACACATCACCCAGCCAATCAAAGAATGCCACATAAGCCCTAATTCTCCAAAATTCGTCACTGCCCAGATCTGACTGATGGGGTCGACCCCTACAGGGGGGTCGACACCTATGTCGACACCCCTATAGGGGGGTCGACACCCTAGAGCGGGATAATTCCCGCCCATACCGCTTCTTGCTGATTTGAATTTCGAATTTGATTTTAACCCTGGTTTAAACTGAAATCTTCTAAGCTCCATAACTTCTTCATACTGTATCCGCTTTGCGCAAACTCGGACTCTATCTCAAGCAGAATTCCGAGATGAACGCAATGGCGTAACCCGTTTCCCTTAATTCTTCTTCTAAAAATTAAGAATTCTTTAATTTTTCAATTTTAATATTATAAAATTACGGGATGTTACATTTATATTCTATACATAGAAAATATCTTTTGTTTATAATTGGAAACATTATCCACTTCTAAACGTGTATAAGTTTCTTCTTCCAATCTCCCAAGATTTGATTTTATAAATTTCCTTTTTATTTATAAATTCCATTATAAGTTTATTCTCTTTTTATATTCCATATATAATCGATAAATGATTTCAAGTTGTCATATTTTCTTAAATTCTCTTTCTTCTTGAATTTTCGAAACATGTCGCTAGTGTCTCCTTTGCACGGCTCAATCGGTACGACTACAAATCACCTCTCTAGATGTTTTTCCACATCAACCCAAAGTTGTGTGGGACTAGATGTATGGTAACTTTGAACTAGTATAAAAATTCTAGTGTGCTCTTTTCTTTACCGTTTTTACTTTTTATTATGCATCTGTGTTTGATTCAGTGATTGTTACATATTGTGATTTGCATCTGTTTCTGATTAATTCAAAAAGATTTCGTAAAAATTATAAAATTACACTAAATACTATTCATCCCCTCTAATGTTAAGTTTGCATTAAGATCCTTAATTTGCATTTCCCAACACCACCTTGGCACTTAAAGAGCTTAGTGGTTCTAAAACGACCGAGGTGCAAAAAGGTGTATGGGGATAAAGCGGGGAAATAGTAGAGGAACAAAAGGTTCATTATATGTGAAACATAATATTGAAAATTAATTTACTATTGTTCATACAATATATGTAGAAGAAATTAACATTAATTAATTTTATATTAAAAAATCAAAGAATATCGTGGTTACAAATGCTATATTTAATGACTATATATAATAGATTTCAATAATATATTGAACACATATGTCTTAAAATTAGTTCTGTACATCAACTTTATTAAATTTTTTAAAAAGAAAATTAGTCAAATCAAGCTTGATATATTAATATTGTTAAAGCGGGTGATAAAATGTCACGATTTAGCGAATGCAGCAGGATATAGCGGGGCTAAAAGCTGATCAACTGTTCATCAGCGCTAAACTGAAATAGAATAGTGTTCTAAGAGCGTTACGAGCTATAGAAGAGATTTTACAGGGTTTTAACTGCATAGAGTAACACTGATATTGATGTGTTTTAGTACAAGCTGCCCAATAACAATTATCGATCATTCATTATTCATAACCAGCACGCATTCGCAGATGATAGGTGCAAACAACACAAAATGCATAAAAAATGAAAGTTTTACTGCAATGAGTTTAAGCTTATTTAGAGTTCGTAGAGAAATTTGCATTCATACAGTACACTAGTTTAGGGAAATGCAAAACTAATCACTATTTACAGAAGAGTCTGAATATCATCAAGGTAAACAAAAAAAAAATACAGGGCGAAAAGTAACAACAATGATAGGATTGGTCTTTGTCAATATAGAAGCCAGCTTCACCATTCCCAATCAATTAAGTCATATGACGTCTGTTGCATTGCTGATTATTTCCATGGGATGCCCAATGTGGTTTTCCTGGATTATGATCTAGAGCAGGGACTCCATGATGGATATTCTTGCCTATTCCATTTTAAAAAATGAACATAAGAATAGATGTTTACAATTAAAAGATGGCTTATTAAGGGTACATGTTTCCTATTATGATAATTTATATACTCATATTCTGCAAGAAGAAAAATACCATAGAAGCATGCAAACAGTCATGGTTGTTAAATCTCTCTCTGGTAAGGTAGAAACTGCTGAGAGTTTGATTACTAGCATTCTTGTTTCTTAAAGCCAATTATGGTTTTCAGACTTGTAGACAAAAACAATCAACTAAATAACTATATTCAGAGCTTTATGGACTTGGAAGAGAACCGAAAACATACCACAATGCAAGTTCCATCCTTTACATTCCAAACAATACATGTGAAAGCAGCAAATATAATGATCATCATAGCAAGTTGCACCTTCAAGGGGGCAACTCAAGCAAAACAGGACTCACAAAAAATATACATGTAACAACATGTAATTCCCTTAGGACAAAAAGTATTAAAGAATTTTATGCAACTGGTTATATTCAAGATAACAAATATCGTCAAGCTATACCTGATGCTACATTAGGATCATTATAAATTTTGTGTTTTATGCTTCTACATTTGAGCTATCTTTATATTCAGGCATATTTATGTTATGCCACTTTTGACGACGTTGTATTAGGGAATTATTTTTGTGTCCAAAGCCAGCCCTGACTCAGTGCAAACTGGGCCATTGCACAGAGCACCAACATCGGTTAGGCATACAAATTTTACTAGCAGAAAAACAACGTAAGATAAAAGACGCTAAAGAAAAATCACGTAAGAAAAAACGGACAAGAAAACACTGATCTAGCCACAAGGAGGAAGAACTAAAGAAGGCAGCCACGTGAGTTGCTTGAGGAGAAATAGGTACGAAGGGGTCTTCTATTGTAGATTCACAATGAAGAAGAAGAAGAATTTAAGGCTTTGAACTCTTAGGTAAGTAATTGTAATTTCTAGTTTTTTTTTTCTTTATTTTTACTTAATGGCTTCTATACGTTTTAGAACATTGCTTATTATGTGTTATATTTTAATATCGTCTTTCTTTACATTTTTGAAAATGTGGATTCAATCTACCATTATATTATATAATTTACAATATGTTCTTTAGGATTGAGAATTCAATTCGAATATTTTTTTTGAAAACATAAACATTTATACAAAAGCAATGATATTTTTAGTGCGGTGCCAAGGGCCCGCAAAAAATGCTTTGGGGGTACCACGCTACCGCCAACCAAACAGTGTTTGGTCAACAATTGTACGCCGAACGCTACAAAAAAAGCATTCGGTGGTACCGATGATACCCCTAAGAAATGTTATGATTTATGATATTCAATCATATATGGAGAAGATGGTGTGTGAGCCAAAGATTTGAAGGGAGACTGTGTAGCAGTTCAATGGGGCACTAGAGCTTCAGCTCAGCATGTAAACCCTACATATTGTCAATGATTTTTATCCCGGGATCTCGTAAGACGTCTGACCATCCATGTCAGACATCTAAGGCAGAATTTATGGATCGAGTTTTATAGGAATATTTATTTTGAGAAAGTTTTGTAGAGGATTTATTTTTGAGATATTTTGGGGTCCAATTAGGGTATTGACCTAGTCTTTCTATTTGCCTATATAAACATCTCATTAGAGATAGATTTACTTGTACTTTGAAGGGAGAAAAACTTTGTTACGACCCGAACTTCCCCGGTCTCCGAAGAGAAGAGAAAGAACATATTGTATTGAGAACACGACAAAATAGAACGCAGACAGAAGAACATTTCATTGTATATTACAACAATTCCATCAGAATACAAGAATATACAGAGTATAAATAAATAATACACATTTACCAAATATCAGAGATTACAATAAATTACATAGCAGCGGAAAATAAAACAATACACAACTGAAGGAGATATACGGATACAAAGCTTTCCGGATATCATTCCAGCTGTAAACCAGGATCCTGTGAATATAAATCTGCAAAACCAAAACTACTAGCTGTCCGTGTCAAAATAAGGGCACTCAGAGTTTAGGTTAAAACAATAAACTCTAGGTCAGTCATCGGACTGGTATGAGAACTAAAACAGTTATTAATGTTTATCTTTAAAGTTAGGTAAATCAAGGGACCACGCCGTATAACACGGAATGGGTTTCCTCCCTAGAATACCAGTGCATTAAACAACAACGCAATGCTAAATAAAGAACAATGAAGCTATTATAAGACCCAGATCCCATCACACAATGCAACATAAGCCGAAGGATAGGGTTTTCCCTTATAATAACCAAAGCATGCTTGATACGTTAAAAAAAATCATTTGATACTATTATAAGTGTATAGTGTCAAAACAATTTCAATCATAAATATCAATCGTAGACGGCATGGGTACCATATATCATGTCGCCATATAGGCTCTACAATCAAACCGCACAGTCACGTATTGGAAGTTGGATTTCCATCTGTGAACCGAGGCAAAAGATAGTCCTCTACCGAATTCGAGACTCTCTAGCCCGAGCCTCAGGCTACAGCCGCAACTACACCTAGGAGCCACAGGGCCGGTTCACCGATGTGGATTAAAATGCCTGAACACTGCGTTTTCCCGCCCTTTGGGGCGTAAATGAGCCAACGAATGACTCCATCGGACCCGGATCGTCCGATCAAACCGAGGCGCCTCGCAACAGAAACAACAACACAGGTGAAAATAATATAAATGTTAGCCAGTTTAAGCACTGACCCCACCTCTAACTAGAAAGAAACGCATGCCCTCCCTGGATCCTTCTCCCGTTTCTGGTTCACAACCGGGGTGTGAGGCTCGCGAATTCACGTTACACAAAGCTATGCCACACATGCGGTGCTTTGATCATCAACCACAAGACTTTGCTTTTCAACAGAAGCCTCGATCAGTTTCCCCTTAGGCATGCCACACAGGCAATTCACTCCATGCGTTTGATATCCATCAATATATAACCTCTGAGCTCGTACGTCTCAGAGAAGGGCGTTAAGCAAGAGAATAAATTCTCCGCCGCCAAACAGATATATATTTAATAGAAATCAATCGCACAGACTAAAATCCAATGTCAGACACACAGTCCATTTACAAGTTCGTTCTGGGTCTGAACGAAACCGGAGGCACCTAGTACCCCGCATATCCATCGATCTCCAAGTACGTCTGGACGATCACTAACTGATTCCCTCCTCTTGGGTGTACAACCCAATCAGGATCATCAGTAATCACCCAAACGATGTGAAGACCTACGGTCTTCAACCACCATTTTCATCCTCGACACCACGTCGAATCAGTTATTCAGAATGGGATAAACCCGATCTTTCTGAATAACTCGCGTATATAATAAACAAGTGTTACACAAACACAACATACGCCTCATTCCAATTCAGAATATTCTTTTATTCAAATATTCTTACACTTTGGGAAAGATTCCCATTAATTTTATCAAAGATAAATTCTTTAAATTTATTCTTTAATCTTCTTTTGAATATCAATTCAAACTAGTCGGGATTAGCGAACCACACCCAAGTAATCATTTATTTTATTTCCCGATCCCAACCTATTCATCCCATGAAGTAAAACTGGTCATACTTCATATCTAACACCACGGTGATATCGGTAAATTCAATTACCATTTCACGTTCAAATCTAATTAAAGATTTAACTATCGCCTGGAGCAAAACTGGTGATACTCCATTCTCGACCATTTCAATCTAATTAATGATTCATTAAAACCCCACTTAGTTTTAATCTTCACAGAAATCAATATCCTGCCTTTAACTGGGTTAAAGAACCAATGTCATTTAAAACATGGCTCACGATAAACCCAAAATCACCTTCCATTAATTATCGGGTCAAAGAACTAGTGTTATTTAAAACACCATTCATGATAAACCCAAAAATCAATTCAAATTCCATTCCAATTAAATATCATTCAATTGGTACACTTCACTAAACCTAAATAAAAAGATTTAATCTTTTTTCTCAACTGGGCTTAAGAACAGTGTTAATGAAGACACCATTTACGACAAACCCAAATAACATTTGATATTAAATACAAGGCTCTGAATAGAAAATATATCGGTTTATATTCAATATCAAATTCTACGACCAACAAATATCGTATTGGAAATAACGATATAAATATATCTTTCAAATTCCCATAACAATACCTATATCATCACGAAATCCAACATCAAAATATTCCAAAGACAATTTCGATTCAAATCCATTCCAATTCAATTATTGGAAATTTTGGTTACTTTTAAAACCCTTTTCAAGTTCAATTTATTTATTTAAAAATAAATAGAATTATAATTTTAGTTCAAAACTAGTTCATTTTGATAAAAATCTATTTTCATCTTTTCAAATATGGAGTTTTTCATCCCAATTCTTCCCAAATCATTTCTTATGATTTTACACAAATTATTACTATTTTTAATAATTTTATCTATGCCCGTACAGTCGATTTCCATCAAAGGCCATCGAACTGCACTTACATCGACCTTTTCCAAATTTGATTTGGACATAATTCCAAATCCAACCATAAGATTTCTAATTTCTAATAATCGTTAGAAAGAACTTTTCGATACGAACCCAACGGTTCCGGTTTTAGGAGAATCCGACGGTCGGATCTCCCGCAACGTCAATTTAAAGTCAATGGTTGACATTCGCGAACTGCCGCGGCGCGGTGCGTTCTATTCAGGCCATTATATATATATATATATATATATATATAATATTTATGTTATATATATTTCGTCGATTTCCTTTTAAAACGTATTTTATAAATCGTTTTAAATTCGTTTTCAAAACGATTTCAACTTCTTTTCAAATTCAAATCAAAATTGATTTTTTCCTTATAAATTCATTTTAAATTCATTTCAAATTGATTTCAATTCAAATCGATTTCTAATTCAATCTCAGTTCGTTTTCAATTCAATTCAATTTCAATTCAAATTCATTTCTATTCAATTTCAATTCGAATTCTTTTTCAATTTGAATCCAATTCTATTCAATTTCAATTCGAATTCATTTCAAATTGATTTCCATTCCATTTCAATTCGATTCGAATTCATTTTCAAAATATTCGATTTTGAAATCACTTTTCAATATTCATTATAAAAACGAATATAATCGATATAAATATCGTTTGCATCAAAATGGCGTCAATCTAATCAACATGGCTTCATATATTTCTATTTTCAAATATCTATTTCAAATATTTCTTTTTCAAATATTTCTATTTTCAAATATTCTATTTCAAATATTTCTTTTTTAAATATTTCTATTCAAAACTGGAATGAGGCCCAATCAATTACCATAGATTTTATTTCTATGGATTTCCATACAATGCATGTATATATCCACACTGACAAATAATCAACCATCATCCAAAGTGCATTCTACACTATATAAGCATCAAATATAAATATTCAACGCTTATAACAGTCTGTAAATCAATCGATCTACATACAGCTAATTATTGGGATTAGTGTATGTCATATATCACCCCAATACCCATGTGGGGTTTTCAAACAATCAAACACTGATTTTATTTGTGCAGTTGGGCGATGTGTAAAATTTATCGCCCCAATCAATATCAGTCAAATGTGTGTATATAAACAAATCGTTCGATTTGTTTATATCTATTTATTTCATTTTAAATACATGCTAAAAATTCTATTTTTGACTATAAAATATTTTAACTATATAAATATTTTATTTTCCTTTCACATCACATCACATAATCAACTACACAGCAAAATCAAACAAACAAGCATACAAGCCGTCCATGGTCTGTGGACGACGGGTGTTGGGTGCTACTAAACACCGTCTGCATCCTAGTATATATTTTAACTAGAAATAAATTTAAAAGTGAGGAGTTCTCACCTAGAAGCTAAACCAAACGCCTCAACTCTTCATATGTAGGAAATTTTCATCGTTCTCGCCTTTTGTCACTTTCTTTGCTCGCATTCACTAGGAAGAGGGAGGAGATGGAATCGTCGAAGGGGGGCTGGGTGCTGTGTTGTATATAATAGTGTTGTATACACAATTACATGATTTTTGTTTGATGATAACAACCAAATATATTTTATTATGGAATGTGTTGATTTACTACACAACAAACAGAAATAAAAATATTTTATTTCAATATCAAAAAGTACATCTTTTTACTCCACTATTTGACATACTACATTTCATTCATACAACTCTGTCACTCACTCTATACAACTACTTTTATATTCACATATACAGACAATTATACATTGACACTTTTTTTACTGTCTTCCATCTTATGTCTTCACAAGCTCAAGTCAAATCCTGTCTTCATACCTGTCACAAGAAACGCGCACACACAGTAGACTACAACAAAAATAAATTCAAATACAAGCAAATAAAAATTTAGTTTTAAATTTTATTTGCCTCAGAATTACGGTGTGTTTCTCATCATTTTTCTAGACTTGGTCTGATATGCAGGGATAGGAAAAACATGGCTGCATGTACACACATACGTGTGCACTGCCTCGCCAATCAGCAAGCAACTGAGGAGTAGCCACAATGACCGTCTCGACTCAGTGTGCACATCAAAAAAAAAAAAAAAAACAAACCAAGAATAAATGCAAACTGAAAATGGACAAAAATAATCAAAGCTCATTAAGGTAGCATGATCAAAACAAGCGAGAGGGAAGATTTTAGATAGTTAAGGCCACAGCAACAAAAACAGGTTCAGGGTAACTAATGCAAGTATATACAAGGTGCATGGATGAAACAGCATGGACTAACATGGCACTTGGCAAAAATATGGTGCAATAGCTATATGGTGAAAAAAATGTCAAGTGTTAAGTATTAAAATACAAGCAGGCATAACAAGGCAGCACAAAGGGTTCAAACATGTTCAACACAGCATGGTCATGGTTCAACTACTTGATGGAAAAACTAGAGGAGCAACATAGTGGAGCATAACATCATGTTTTAGCACACAACAGTTTCAAATATATGGTGAAAACAGTTCAATATCAAGCATAGGCACAAGAAAAGTAAACAATAATTAAAATACCAAAAATTATGGGTCTCAACTAAGTACCAGAAATCATAGCATACAGGAGCAAAACATTTCAGAAAGTTCAAGTGAACCAGGGCAGCATGATGTGATAAAATGCAACAGTTTTAACAAGAAATGGACGTGCCGAGAATAGTATACAAGCCATAACCAATACATGCAGATGAACACCACATGGCACATGAAGATACTAACAAGTCAAGTACTAAAACTGTTCAACGGAAAGTAGGATTATAACCACTATTTTTGCCTAAGAATTTCAAGTGCAATTCGATTGGTTTGCCAATAAAATGGAGCAGCTCAAGACAGCATATGTATGAGCAAGTGATAGTGCAAAAGAGTGGTTCATCAATGGATACAAGTCAACCAATATGGTACAGTTTTCAGTTGGAAAAAGACTGCAACAAAAATAGTCATATGTGAATGTAAGTAAGGCACAGTGGTGTATCAACAAAGAAGCCAGTGGACAGGAACAAACACAACACACTTGATTATATATGGAGCAGCTACAAATATGTAGGGGTTCAAGCACAACAAATGGTCTAAACAACATAACCACAAGATCAATTTAGTATTTATTCTATTCAGTTCTAAGCAATTCATGGCGACATACCAAAGTGAAAGCATCAATCCAAGGCCGAGGCAATTCAAGAGAAGTATTAGTACGAGACAGTTTTTTTAAGGATATATCATGTTTGATGGTGTTGAAAGTGTTAACTTAAAACTTCAAGCAGAAATCATAAAGACAAGAAGAGAAATTCGCATTTTTTTTGAGATAAAGTTCTATATTTTTTTTTGGCAAAAGATCAAAGCAGTAATTTGGGAAAGTTTTTAATCAGAAAAAGGAGTCACGAATTCACTCCTTATTTTTCTCAGGATATTTCGATAAACTCATGAATCAGTTCAAAATCAGTTAGTCAAATATGGCAAGAAAATATTCTCGTTTTAAAACCGACGAGAATTAGCACAAATCCATCCACGAAGACTCCAAAATCAGAAGAAATCAAGCCCAAAATTCTCGTATATATCATGACAAAATCAAAGCAAAATATCATCTAGAATCGAGCCCAAAATCCACGAGAATATTGAAGACCAAATCAACAAACGAAATCAGAGAATCGGGATTCTAGAGAGTTCGTAATACTCTATAAATAACACACGTCTTCCTCATTGGCAAAATATAATCAATCAACAAGAAAATCGCAACAAACATCGAGCATAAATAAACGAAATCAAGGGCAAAATCACATACAATTCTCCAGAGCGAACGAAGTTGAATCGAAGAATCCTGAAGCATCAATTTGATTACGCTACCCATTGAAGAAAGATCGATTCTTGAAGAACCCTAGGAGGAAGCCGCCGCCATTATTTGACAATAAGGGAAAAGCTTCAGTACTGAGTAAAAAGAGTGGCCGACCCAAGTCAAAACAAGGGGCTAACCCACTTTAGTTATTTCTAGGGTTTTATTTTTGGTTGTTTTAAGTTTTTTTTTAAAATAAAAAGGAGTAAATAAACTACTAATGTTTGTAGTTGGAAAAATCACAGCTTGAGAAGTACGAGTTGTGTCAAGGTCTTGAGCGTAGGGTTTAAACAGTCGGGAGCGAAGGTCGCAAGTTTACAAGAGTCTGTAAGCGAAGAGATTGTTTAAAATTCCTAGTAGAAACCTTGAATGCAGCAGTAGGCATAGTTTTGCCGAAGCTGGGTATTTTCTGTGTGTGATTTTTCTTTCTGCAATTTTTCTGTGACATTTTATTTTTATTTTAAATTTATTTAATTTGCAATAAACCCTATTCACCCCCCCTCTAGGGTTAATTTAGATCCTACAAGTGGTATCAGAGCGGGTATTTTTAACTCTAGAGTCATGAATTTGTCTACCAACGCTTTTTCTGAGGGTCAGTCCATAGCTAGGCCACCAATGTTTAATGGAACTGATTATGCCTATTGGAAAGCTAGGATGAAAATTTACTTAAGTTCAGTTGATTATGATGTATGGGATATCGTTGAAACAGGCTACAAACCTCCTGTTACGATTATCAATGATATTGAAATTCCTAAACCAAAAGATAAGTGGGATGCTAATGATAAAAAATTATTCTCAACTGATGCCAAAGCAATGAATGCTTTAATTTGTGCTCTTGATAAAACTGAATTTAACCGTATATCTCACTGTTCAACTGCGCAGGAAATTTGGCATACTTTGGAAGTTACACATGAAGGAACATCTCAAGTCAAGGAATCTCGTCTCGCACTACTCTGCAACGAATATGAAAATTTCACGATGCGGAAAGACGAAGATATAAAAGAGATGTATGGTCGATTTTCCACACTGATTTATAATGCAAGGGCTCTTGGTAAAGTCTACACTGAAGTAGAATTAATACGCAAGATACTGAGAGTACTTCCAATGAATTTCGAAGCCAAAGTAACTGCCATTCAAGAATCAAAAGATCTAAATAAGTTGAAAATAGAAGAATTGATTGGAAACTTGATTGCTTATGAAATGGAGTTAAAAGCCAAAGAAGGACGCGATGATTCAGATTCAAAGAAAAAGACAATTGCTCTAAGCAACACTGTTGAAAGTAACGATGAAGCCGAGAATCCTATCGAAGAGTTGGTCATGGTTCTTAAAAAGTGGTCTAACAAAAAATACAAGTCACGAAAGAAGAGTTCAAAATCCAACAAATCCAAGAATTCAGACAATTCAGACGATGAAGTCATATGCTACAACTACAATAAACCAGGCCATATCAAACCAAATTGTCTATTACTTCAGAAAGACAGAAAGAAGAAGAAGAAGAAGAAAGCTTTTGCAGCTACATGGGACGATGAAGAAGGAGAAGAAGAAGACTCTGACAGTGATAAAGAGGAAGCCAATTTGTGTCTTATGGCACAGTCAGATTCAGAAAGTAGCGAAGATGATTCCACTGAGGTACCAAATTACTCTTATAAAGATTTAATTTTAATGTGTCATGATCTTACCAAAACCGTTGATTCTCTTGAACTAAAAATCAAGAAATTAAAATCTAATAGGTTAAAATTGGTCTACAAAAACAATAGGTTAGAAACTGAGCTTGAAAAAGTGACAAACCTTGATTGTGAAAACTGCAAGTTATTAAAACAAGAGCAAACAGAATTTAAGGCAAATTTTGAAAAATTGAAACAAGAACACTTGGCTTTAAAAGAAAGTGATGACACAAAAATAAAGAACTTCATTAACAGATGCACTTCTCTTGTAAATGAAAATGAAGCACTTAAAACCAAAGTAAAAAATCTTGAAATAACATTGAGTAAGTTTTCAAAAGGGGAAAAATCATTTAGAATGCTGCTTGGAAACCAATTATATGCTAATAATAGAAATGGATTAGGATGTGGGGAAACACACATTAATATGAATGATAATGCGAAGGGTGGAAGTGTTTTTCCTAAATGTACAAAATGTGGAAAAATTGGACATAGCTATGAAAAATGTGAAAGTAGGAACAACAATAAAAAATTCATACAAATTTGGGTTCCAAAAGGATCAACAAGCAATTGTTATAAATTTGGATTTGGTAAGAACAAACAAATTTGGATTCCAAAAGGATCTGTTGTTCAGAATCAAAAATTTTCAGTTACTAATTTTGTTAGACCTATGAGTCTCTCTAGGTCAATCTCTTTTTCTCGTGTGTAGGTATGTTGGCGTGCTAAGGAGCAACAAGAATGGTACTTGGATTCAGGTTGTTCCAAACATATGACAGGAGATAAATCGAAGTTCCTTAGCCTTGAAAAATATAAAGGAGGAAGTGTGATAATGGGCGATAATAGAAAATGTAAAATTATCGGTAAAGGTAAAGTAGGTAATAGTACTTTCTCCTTAACTGATGTTTTATATGTTGAAAACTTGCATCATAATCTCATTTCCATAAGCCAACTATGTGACAAAGGAATGAGTGTGATATTTGATAATGAATCTTGCAAAATTATTGAAAAATCCACAAACAATATTGTGTTCACGGGAAAAAGAAAAGGAAATGTTTATACGATTTCATTTGATGATTTGACTCTCTCACGATGTTTAGTAGCTACGGATGAAGAAGTTTTCTTATGGCATAGGAGATTGGGTCACGCTAGTATGAGTCTCTTGGAAAAACTTGAATCAAAAGAATTGGTAAGAGGACTACCACATCAGAAATATAAAAATAATAAAGTGTGTAAATCATGTGCTATGGGAAAATTCAGTCGTTCATCATTTCGTCCCAAAAATGTTGTTAGTACTAATAGGGTACTTGAATTGATTCACATGGATTTATTTGGACCAAATGAAATCGCTAGCTTGAATGGAAAAAGGTATTGTTATGTGCTGGTTGATGATTATTCTAGATTTACATGGGTTTATTTTCTAGCCAAAAAATCCGAAACTTTTGATTACTTTTCAAAGTTTGCAAAACTCGTTCAAAATGAAAAAGGTGTTTCAATAAAAACTTTAAGAAGTGATCATGGTGGTGAATTTGAAAATTTGGATTTTGAAAATTTTTGTGAAGAAAATGGTTTTAAACACGAATTTTCTGCTCCTCGAACACCCCAACAAAATGGGGTAGTCGAAAGGAAAAATCGTACATTTCAGGAATTGGCTAGATCTATGTTAAGTGAATATAATTTGCCTTTGACCTTTTGGGCAGAGGCAGTTAATACATCCTGCCATGTAATGAACAGAGTAATGATTAGACCAATAGTTAACAAAACATCCTATGAATTGTGGTTTGACAGAAAGCCTAACATTTCATATTTTAGAGTTTTTGGATGCCCTTGTTATCTTCTTAATACAGGTGATCATCTTGGTAAGTTTGAATCAAAGGCTGACGAGGGAATTTTCATGGGTTACTCGTCAAGAAGCAAGGCTTATCGAATCTTCAACAAACGATCAAAAACCATTGTTGAAACCATAAACGTGAAATTTGATGAATCAGATCTGGATACGGTGGACAAAGGGAAAAACGATGAGGGAATTACATATGAGGGTGAAAAAGAAAATAGCAAAGAGAAGACTGGCAGTGATGATCCAACAAAACAAACTTTTGAAGTCGAAAAGTTGAAATTCAAAGCCAACCATCCTCCAGAATTGGTAATAGGAAATCCAACGGCAGGTATACGAACTCGTTCATCATTTAATAAAGATATCTGTACTTTTTGTATTCACAGTTGTTTTATCTCTGAAATCGAACCTAAAAATGTTGAAATTGCACTTAATGATGAAAGTTGGATTTTAGCGATGCAATAAGAACTTAATCAATTTAAGCGGAATAAAGTTTGGAAATTAGTTCCTAGACCGAATGACTATCCAGTAGTAGGAACTAAATGGGTGTTCAAAAATAAACTTGATGAATCCGGAAATGTAAATAGAAACAAAGCTAGGTTGGTTGCAAAAGGATATAATCAAATTGAAGGCATTGATTTTGATGAGACATTTGCACCAGTAGCTAGGTTAGAAGCCATTAGAATTTTGCTCAGTTTTGCGTGTTATAAAGGTTTCAAACTTAAACAAATGGACGTAAAAAGTGCGTTTTTAAATGGAGAATTAAAAGAAGAAGTTTTTGTGGAACAACCCACCGGTTTTGAAAATCATGAATTTCCAAATCATGTATTCAAACTTGAAAAAGCATTATATGGTCTTAAACAAGCTCCTAGAGCTTGGTACGATTGTTTAAGTGCATATCTTTTGGAAAACGGTTTTAAAAAGGGCAGTGCTGACACTACATTGTTTCTATTACATGAAGGTGATGACTTTTTAATAGTCCAAATTTATGTTGATGATATTATATATGGTGCTACTAATGATTGTTTGTGTGAGAAATTTGAAAAAGTCATGCAGGATAAATTCGAAATGAGCTTAGTAGGTGAATTAAAATACTTCCTTAGATTTCAAATCAAACAAAGCTCCAAGGGTATTTTCATATCACAAACAAAATACATTGCTGAATTGCTGAAAAGATTTGGACTAGAAAATGCAAAACCACTCAGAACACCGATGAGTCCTTCAACCAAGCTTGACAAAGACGAGAAAGGAGTTGCAGTTGATCAGAAAAAATATCGTGGAATAATTGGTTCACTTCTTTATCTCACTGCATCTAGGCCTGATATTATGTTTGCTGTTTGTTTATGTGCACGCTTTCAATCCAATCCAAAAGAATCTCACTAAAAAGCCACAAAAAGAATATTAAGATATCTTTTGCACACACACAAATTTGGTTTATGGTACCCCGCATGCAATAATTTCGAATTAATTGGATATTCTGATGCTGATTATGCTGGATCCCTTGTTGATAGAAAAAGCACTAGTGGGACTTGTTTTATGCTAGGACACTCGTTAGTCTCATGGTCAAGTCGAAAACAAAATTGTGTTGCTTTATCCACAACTGAGGTTGAATACATTGCTTTAGGAAGTTGTTGTGCACAAATACTATGGATGATGCAAACTCTTTCAGACTTTGGTCTAATTTATAAAAAAGTACCACTAAAATGTGATAGTAAAAGTGCTATAGACTTGTCTAATAATCCTGTTCACCATTCACGCACTAAACACATAGATGTGAGACATCATTTTATTAGAGATCACATTTCACGAGAAGATATTTGTATTGAGTTTATTTCAACTGACTGTCAACTTGCTGATATCTTTACAAAACCTCTTCCCGAAGATAGATTTTCACGATTACGCTTAGATTTGGGAATTATAGAAATTGATTGATCATTATCCATTTTTTAAAAAAAATTCTTAAATGGTTATTCGAGAGTTAAATGATTGATCATTTGAACTATTTTGGAACTCGTTGAAATTATATCAGATCTTGGAATTGTGATGAGTATTGACTATATTTATTTTTTTATCATGAGGAAATATTTTTAAATCTCATGATGATTGGACAGATTTTATAATACTTTTGAATTAGAGCTTATTTTACGACCATCTTCTATATCTACCATACTTCTGTCACTCATCATGGTTTTATTTAATCTGGGGAGTTCTAATTATTCTTGGAATTTAGAAATAAATAAATAAATAAATTATCCTTGGTACTCACTCCCATTTAAAAGTCCTTGCGGTTATGCGTGGGTGAATTACCTTAATCTCTATGTACTTCCATTCTCACTTAAAAGACCTTTGGGCTGTGCATGGATGGAACTCATCAGAGAGGATAAAGTTAAGTTACTACTAACCCCATTTAAAAGACCTTTGGGCTATGCGTGGTTAGGAAGTGCTTAACACATTTTAAAGCATATTTAAAAACTTTAAATTTTATATTCAAATATTCAATTTTTATTGAACTCTCCTAATTCTATAAAATCCATAGAAAATCCATTCATTCTGAAAGTGAAATTTGTCTCTGATTCCAAGAATATTATGATTTTTATTTGATTCAATGAGATTTACAATACATTATCCTCTTGATCTTAATTTATATTTCTAGTTTATATTCATCACTGTTTTAATTTCTGCTATTCTTTTGATGATAACAAAAGGGGGAGAATGGTCAAGATTTTGATGGATGAGTAAACATTTATAGAATATTTTGAAATTTGGGATTGATTAATTCATTTCAAAATTTTCAAATCTATGCATCAATAAGGGAAGCTTAGTTGTAGGGGGAGTATACAAATAGGGGGAGTAACATACTTCATGTTTCAAACACATTCAAAATCTTTTATTTGTTTGTCATCATCAAAAGGGGGAGATTGTTGTATATAATAGTGTTGTATACACAATTACATGATTTTTGTTTGATGATAACAACCAAATATATTTTATTATGGAATGTGTTGATTTACTACACAACAAACAGAAATAAAAATATTTTATTTCAATATCAAAAAGTACATCTTTTTACTCCACTATTTGACATACTACATTTCATTCATACAACTCTGTCACTCACTCAATACAACTACTTTTATATTCACATATACAGACAATTATACATTGACACTTTTTTTTACTGTCTTCCATCTTATGTCTTCACAAGCTCAAGTCAAGTCCTGTCTTCATACCTGTCACAAGAAACGCACACACACAGTAGACTACAACAAAAATAAATTCAAATACAAGCAAATAAAAATTTAGTTTTAAATTTTATTTGCCTCAGAATTACGGTGTGTTTCTCATCATTTTTCTAGACTTGGTCTGATATGCAGGGATAGGAAAAACATGGCTGCATGTACACACATACGTGTGCACTGCCTCGCCAATCAGCAAGCAACTGAGGAGTAGCCACAATGATCGTCTCGACTCAGTGTACATCAAAAAAAAAAAAAACAAATAACCAAGAATAAATACAAACTGTAAATGGACAAAAATAATCAAAGCTCATTAAGGTAGCATGATCAACACAAGCAAGAGGGAAGATTTTAGATAGTTAAGGCCACAACAACAAAAACAGGTTCAGGGTAACTAATGCAAGTATATACAAGGTGCATGGATGAAACAGCATGGACTAACATGGCACTTGGCAAAAATATGGTGCAATAGCTATATGGTGAAGAAAATGTCAAGTGTTAAGTATTAAAATACAAGCAGGCATAACAAGGCAGCACAAAGGGTTCAGACATGTTCAACACAGCATGGTCATGGTTCAACTACTTGATGGAAAAACTAGAGGAGCAACATAGTGGAGCATAACAGCATGTTTTAGCACATAACAGTTTCAAATATATGGTGAAAACAGTTCAATATCAAGCATAGGCACAAGAAAAGTAAACAATAATTAAAATACCAAAAATTATGGGTCTCAACTAAGTACCAGAAATCATAGCATACAGGAGCAAAACATTTCAGAAAGTTCAAGTGAACCAGGGCAGCATGATGTGATAAAATGCAACAATTTTAACAAGAAATGGACGTGCCGAGAATAGTATACAAGCCATAACCAATACATGCAGATGAACACCACATGGCACAGGAAGATACTAACAAGTCAAGTACTAAAACTGTTCAACGGAAAGTAGGATTATAACCACTATTTTTGCCTAAGAATTTCAAGTGCAATTCGACTGGTTTGCCAATAAAATGGAGCAGCTCAAGACAACATATGTATGAGCAAGTGATAGTGCAAAAGAGTGGATCATCAATTGATACAAGTCAACCAATATGGTACAGTTTTCAGTTGGAAAAAGACTGCAACAAAAATAGTCATATGTGAATGTAAGTAAGGCACAGTGGTGCATCAACAAAGAAGCCAGTGGACAGGAACAAACACAACACACTTGATTATATATGGAGCAGCTACAAATATGTAGGGGTTCAAGCACAACAAATGGTCTAAACAACATAACCACAAGATCAATTTAGTATTTATTCTATTCAGTTCTAAGCAATTCATGGCGACATACCAAAGTGAAAGCATCAATCCAAGGCCGAGGCAATTCAAGAGAAGTATTAGTACGAGACAGTTTTTTTAAGGATATATCATGTTTGATGGTGTTGAAAGTATTAACTTAAAACTTCAAGCAGAAATCATAAAGACAAGAAGAGAAATTCGCATTTTTTTTGAGATAAAGTTCTATATTTTTTTTGGCAAAAGATCAAAGCAGTAATTTGGGAAAGTTTTTAATCAGAAAAAGGAGTCACGAATTCACTCCTTATTTTTCTCAGGATATTTCGAGAAACTCATGAATCAGTTCAAAATCAGTTAGTCAAATATTCTCGTTTTAAAACCGACGAGAATTAGCACAAATCCATCCACGAAGACTCCAAAATCAGAAGAAATCAAAAATAAAATATCTCCAAACACATCAGAGAGGATTTTGAAATCATCTTACGATACACATCAAAATCCCATCTCTATCTCTCTCTCTCTTTAACCATCAGAGAGGATTTTGATGATTTTGGAGTCTTCGTGGATGTATTTTGAAATTTAAATATCTCCAAAAGCGGTAATACGCCTGTTGTCCATAGCGTATTACCCCCATTCCGAACACAATGGGATGTGTATCGTAAGATGATTCGATCATTTCGATCGATTTTCGTCAAAATCAAAACATAACTCTATGAATTGAATTTGAACGCACATTCCAATTTACCGGGGCCACATACTAAACTAGAAAAATTCCCAAAAAATTATTTCTAGCTTCGTATTGACGATACGGTCCTAACAAAACTAATTTCGTTGAATTCTGAAACCGTTTGGAAAATGGCCATTTTCTAGTCGATTAAAATCAACTGAAATGGTCGAAACACGTTTTCCTTTGTCACGCTCACATATTGATTAGAAAAATTATGAATTTTGAAACCTAGCAATAATTTGACATCACGGATCCAACAAAATTTTGATTTTTCGGAGTCTTTGGAAAGATATTCTCTATTAGATTCTAATAATTTTGGTTTTGCTAAAATCCGGTTTATTTTGCTCCTTGTACATTCATTTGAAATTTGAAATCGAATTATCGAACTACCGCGCCATTTTCAATTCCTTTTATAATTAAAATAAATTATTTATATTCTAACGATGACGTATATAAATATATACATTCTAATTCTATTCGAAATAAATTTCTCGTCGTTATTATTTAAAATAATTCATTTTAAATATTCAAAATTCATCAAAATTGCCAAAATAAAAATTTTAAATTGACTCGGATTTCCGGGTTATTACAATCTCCCCCACTTAAAACTTTTCATCCCCAAAAAGGAACGAACCGAAAGTTGTTTAACAAATCAATTCAACTTTCATTATTTTCCTTACGGCTTAAGTTCTTCGACTTTTCGGTTTCTAAGAACTTTTCAAATTTTTCAAAAATTTGGCTAACACCCTAAATTTTCAAAAAATTTTGCCATAACCTGCCCTGCACCGGGGACTTCGGGATATTTCATATAGCCTCCCATAGCCTTCTTCCATCCAAAAGAAAAAGAAAAAGCCAAGCGGCTAGCCAATCGGCTCATAAAATCATCATCACCCAAACAAAACAGTAAATTTATGGTAAACATGTACCTATTTGTCGGGCAAACAATTTTATTCTTTTGCTCTAGCCTCCTTGCTATGACCTGTTCAATGTAAGTACATGTACATGCATGCAAATGCGATAAATTTTCAATACAATTTACTATTTGGTTCACTTAGGCTAAATGGTTCAAAATTATCAAACAAATAAACAAACAACACAACCAGTAATCAATTAGTTGATTATCATTTCAAATTCATAATTTTGATATATAGTCAAAAAAATCAGATTTTTGATGCCAAATCACAACAATAGGCCCTATCTAATTTTGGTTCTCACACCAGTCAGTTGGAAATATATAGAAACCTCACTTTCGTCACTCGAACATAAATTCTAATGATGGATCTCCATCATCAAAATCCTCTTTGGGCAATTAGAGTGTAATTCTATATCTATCCAGTATATTAAAAATTCAAATACACGTGGATCAGACGTATACGCAAAATCTTTATATACTGGACTGTCCAAATCAATATAAATAAATAATCAGATACGAATAATTGATTTAAATTTCAAAACAAGATTTGTTTTCATTTTCAAAAATATACTCTTCACACTCGTTCTAGGATACTACTGATCCTATCTCTAACGAGTCATTCCCATTGGATATTACTAATCCAATATCTGATGAATTCTTTCGTATGGTTCTAATGTGTCTTATTCTCTGAGCTTTGTAAATCAAAGCTCTGATACCAAGCTGTTACGACCCGAACTTCCCCAGTCTCCGAAGAGAAGAGAAAGAACGAATTGTATTGAGAACACGACAAAATAGGACGCAGACGGAAGAACATTTCATTGTAACAATTCCATCAAAATACAAGAATATATAGAATGAATCAATATTACACATTTATCAAATATCAGAGATTACAATAAATTACATAGCAGCGGAAAATAATACAATACACAACTGAAGGAGATATACGGATACAAAGCTTTCCGGATATCATTCCAGCTGTAAACTAGGATCCTGTGAATATAAATCTGCAAAACCAAAATTACTAGCTACCCATGTCAAAATAAGGGCACCCAAAGTTTAGGTTAAAACAATAAACTCCAGGTCAGTCATGGGACTGGTGTGAGAACTAAAACAGTTATTTATCTTTATTTTTAAAGTTAGGTAAATCAAGGGACCACGCCGTATAACACGGAACGGGTTTCCTCCCAAGAATACCAGTGCATAAAACAACAGCGCAATGCTAAATAAAGAACAATGAAGCTATTATAAGACCCAGGTCCCATCACACAATGCAACACAAGCCGGAGGATAGGGTTTTCCCTTATAATAGCCAAAGCATGCTTGATACGTTAAAAACAGATCATTTGATACTATTATAATTGTATAGTGTCAAAACAATTTCAATCATAAATATCAATCATAGACGGCATGGGTACCATATATCATGTCGCCATACTAGGCTCTACAATCAAAACCGCACAGTCACGTATTGGAAGTTGGATTTCCATTTGTGAACTGAGGTAAAAGATAGTCCTCTAGCGAATTCGAGACTCTCTAGCCCGAGCCTTAGGCTACAGCCGCAACTGCACCTAGGAGCCACAGGGCTGGTCCACCGATGTGGATTACAATGCCTGAACACTGCGTTTCCCCGCCCTTTGGGGCGTAAATGAGCCAACGAATGACTCTATCGGACCCGGATCGTCCGATCAAACCGAGGCGCCTCGCAACAGCAACAACCACATATGTGAAAATAATATAAATGCCAGCCAGTTTAAGCACTGACACCACCTCTAGCTAGAAAGAAACGCATGCCCTCCCTGGATCCTTCTCCCGTTTCTGGTTCACAACCGGGGTGTGAGGCTCGCGAATTCACGTTACACAAAGCTATACCACACAGGCGGTGCTTTGATCATCAACCACAAGACTTTTCTTTTCAACAGAAGCCTCGATCAGTTGCCCCTTAGGCATGCCACACATGCAATTCACTCCATGCATTTGATATCCATCAATATATAACCTCTGAGCTCGTACGTCTCAGAGAATTTCGTTAAGCAAGAGAATAAATTCTCCGCCGCCAAACAGGTATATATTTAATAGAAATCAATCACACAGACTAAAATCCAATGTCAGACACACAATCCATTTACAAGTTCGTTCTGGGTCTGAACGAAACCGGAGGCACCTAGTACCCCGCATATCCATCGATCTCCAAGTACGTCTGGACGATCACTAACTGATTCCCTCCTCTTGGGTGTACAGCCCAATCAGGATCATCAGTAATCAGCCAAACGATGTGAAGACCTCCGGTCTTCAACCACCGTCTTCATCCTCGACACCACGTCGAATCAGTTATTCAGAATGGGATAAACCCGGTCTTTCTAAATAACTCGCGTATATAATAAACAAGTGTTACACAAACACAACATACGCCTCATTCCAATTCAGAACATTCTTTTATTCAAATATTCTTACACTTTGGGAAAGATTCCCATTAATTTTATCAAAGATAAATTCTTTAGATTTAATCTTCTTTTGAATATCAATTCAAACTAGTCGGGATTAGCGAACCACACCGAAGTAATCATTTATTTTATTTCCCAATCCCAACCTGTTCATCCCATGAAGTAAAACTGGTCATAATTCATATCTAACACCGCGGTGTTATCGGTAAATTCAATTACCATTTCACGTTCAAATCTAATTAAAGATTTAACTATCGCATGGAGCAAAACTGGTGATACTCCATTCTCGACCATTTCAATCTAATTAAAGATTCATTAAAACCCCACTTAGTTTTAATCTTCACAGAAATCAATATCCTGCCTTTAACTGGGTTAAAGAACCAATGTCACTTAAAACACGGCTCACGATAAACCCAAAATCACCTTCCATTAATTATCGGGTCAAAGAACCAGTGTTATTTAAAACACCGTTCACGATAAACCCAAAAATCAATTCTAATTCCATTCCAATTAAATATCATTTAATTGGTACACTTCACTAAACCTAAATATAAAGTTTTTATCTTTTTCTCAACTCGGCTTAAGAACAGTGTTAATGAAGACACCATTCACGACAAACCCAAATCACATTTGTTGTTAAATACAAGGCTCTGAATAGAAAATATATCGGCTAATATTCAATATCAAATTCTACGACCAACAAATATCGTATTGGAGATAACGATATAAATATATCTTTCAAATACCTGTATCATCACGAAATCCAACATTAAAATATTCCAAAGACAATTTCGATTCAAATCCATTCCAATTCAATTATTAGAAATTCTGGTTACTTTTAAAACCCTTTTCAAGTTCACTTTATTTATTTAAAAATAAATAGAATTATAATTCTAGTTCAAAACTAGTTCATTTCGATAAAAATCTATTTTTATCCTTTCAAATATGGAGTTTTTCATCCCAATTCTTCCCAAACCATTTCTTATGATTTAACACAAATTATTATTATTAATAATAATTTTATCAAGGCCCGTACAGTCGATTTCCATTAACGGCCATCGAACTGCACTTACAACGACCTTTTCCAAATTTGATTTGGACATAATTCCTAATCCAACCGTTAGATTTCAAATTTCTAATATTCGTTAGAAAGCTCTTTTCGATACGAACCCAACGGTTCCGGTTTTAGGAGAATCCGACGGTCGGATCTCCCGCAACGTCAATTTAAAGTCAATGGTCGAAATTCGCGAACTGCCGCGGCGCGGCGCGTTCTATTCAGGCCATTATATATATAATATTTATATTATATATATTTTGTCGATTTCCTTTTAAACGTATTTTATAAATCGTTTTAAATTCGTTTTCAAAACGATTTCAACTTCTTTTCAAATTCAAATCAAAATTGAATTTTTCCTTCTAAATTCGTTTTAAATTTATTTCAAATTGATTTCAATTCAAATCGATTTCTAATTCAATCTCAGTTCGTTTTCAATTCAATTTCAATTCAAATTAATTTCTATTCAATTTCAATTCGAATTCTTTTTCAATTCGAATCCAATTCTACTTAATTTCAATTCAAATTCATTTCCATTCAATTTCAAGTCGATTCGAATTCAATTTCAAAATATTCGATTTTGAAATCACTTTTCAATATTCATTATAAAAACGAATATAATCGATATAAATATCGTTTGCGTCAAAATGGCATCAATCTAATCAATCACGGCTTCATATATTTCTATTTTCTAATATTCTATTTCAAATATTTCTTTTTCAAATATTTCTATTTTCAAATATTCTATTTCAAATATTTATTTTTCAAATATTTCTATTCAAAACTGGAATGAGGCCTAATCAATTACCATAGATTTTATTTCTATGGATTTCCATACAACGCATGTATATATCCACACTGACAAATAATCAACCATCATCCAAAGTGCATTCTACACTGTATAAGCATCAAATATAATTATTCAATGCTTTTAACAGTCTGTTAATCAATCGATCGACATACAACTAATTACTGGGATTAGTGTATGTCATATATCACTCTAATACCCATGTAGGGTTTTCAAACAATCAAACACAGATTTTATTTGTGCAGTTGGGCGATGTGTAAAATTTATCGTCCCAATCAATATCAGTCAAATGTGTGTATATAAACAAATCGTTCGATTTGTTTATAACTATTTATTTCATTTTAAATACATGCTAAAAATTCTATTTTCAACTATAAAATATTTTAACTATATAAATATTTTATTTTCCTTTCACATCATATCACACAATCAACTACACAACAAAATCAAACAAACAAGCATACAAGTCGTCCATGGTCTGTGGACGACGGGTGTCGGGTGCTACTAAACACCGTCTGCATCCTAGTATATATTTTAACTAGAAATAAACTTAAAAGTGAGGAGTTCTCACCTAGAAGCTAAACCAAACGCCACGACTCTTCATATGTAGGAAATTTTCATCGTTCTCGCCTTTTTTCACTTTCTTTGCCCGCATTCACTAGGAAGAGGGAGGAGATGGAATCGTCGAAGGGGGGGGTGCTGCGCCTGTAGCTGAGGAGGAGGGGATGCGGATTTTCGAGCGGGTGGAGCAGGAGGCGGCGATCTTCTTGGGGGAGGGCGGCGCTGGCGGTGGGCTTCAGGGCGTTATGGTTGAACTACGTAGAGGGGGGGCCGCGGTTCGTGGTTATCGAAGAAGAGGACGGGGAGCGGAGGTGGAAGAGGAGGGTGCGGTGGCGGCTCTGACAGGGGGGGCGGCGTCGAGCTCCTCCAGTCGGAGGCGCTTCCTCTTTTTTTTTTAATTTCTATTGAAATGAAACGGGGGGCGGGGAGGCTGAATGGTTAAAGAGAGAGATAGGGAGATATTTTATTTTAAATTTATTTAATTATTTAATTTCAAAAAGCAACTTTTATTTTTAACTCGAAATCGAACCCATTGCCTATCGTCCATAGCGTATTACCCCCATTCTGAACACAATGGGATATGTATTGTAAGCTGATTCGATCGTTTCGATCGATTTTCGTCAAAATCAAAACATAACTCTATGAATTGAATTTGAACGCACATTCCAATTTACCGGGGCCACATACTTACTAGAAAAATTCCCGAAAAATTATTTCTAGCTTCGTATTGACGATAAGGTCCTAACAAAACTAATTTCGTTGAATTTTGAAACCGTTTGAAAAATGGTCATTTTCCTGTCGATTAAAATCAACTGAAA
Organism: Allium sativum; assembly: GCA_030737875.1. Lineage (NCBI taxonomy): Eukaryota > Viridiplantae > Streptophyta > Magnoliopsida > Asparagales > Amaryllidaceae > Allium > Allium sativum. The sequence goes on along the minus strand of CM060926.1, from coordinate 2,894,165 downwards.
TGGTCAAAACACGTTTTCCTTTGCCACACTCACATATTGATTCGAAAAATTACGAATTTTGAAACCTAGCAATAATTTGGCATCACGGATCCAACAAAAGTGGTTTCGTCGAAAACTGAGGTCGTTTGCAAAATGTCTATTTTCAAGGGTCGAAATTCCATAGCTACTATTCCGAATTTTCAACTGGACATATCTTTTGATTCCCGCTATGAAATTTTGATTTTTCGGATTCATTGGAAAGATATTCTCTATTAGATTCTAATATTTTTGGTTTTGCTAAAATCCGGTTTATTTTGCACCTTGTACATTCATTTGAATTTTGAAATCGAATTATCGAACTACCGCGCCATTTTCAATTCCTTTTATAATTAAAATAAATATTTATATTCTAACGACGACGTATATAAATATATACGTTCTAATTCTATTCGAAATAAATTTCTCGTTGTTATTATTTAAAATAATTCATTTTAAATATTCAAAATTCATCAAAATTGCCAAAATAAAATTTTTAAATTGGCTCGGATTTCCGGGTTATTACAAACTTGTTATTGTTTTTAGGGATTGAGATATCCTCTCAATTTTAGGTCTTTCTTTGTAATTAATTGGGGTAATAATAATGGTTTATTTGGAGAAATTTGTTTGTTATTGTTTTCTTCTTCTCTCTTTTAAAGTCTAATTATGTAGAGATCCCAGGGAAACCCTAACAATTGGTATTGTGCGTTTTACGCAAAATTTTTGAAAAAGGCTTGACTATAGATAAAATAATTATTGAAAAATTAATGGAAGAAATTGGGGATTATGGAGGGCAAAGATAGAAGATTTCCATTATCTTAATGATCTTCATCAGCCACTAGAGAATAATAGGGAAAACCTAGCAATTTATCTGAAGTAAAATCGGAGACTTTGGATAAGAAGGTTGCTACGTCTATTCGATGTTTTTTGGATAATTTTGTGTTTCATATCGTTGCTAATGACACATCTGCTTATGCAATATGGAAGAAATTGGAAGGGGTTTATGTAAAGAACTCCACAACAAATAAGGCTCTTCTTATGAGAAGATTGGTGAATCTGAAGCTTAAGGAAGGTGGATTAATTGGACAATATCTTAATGATTTTTAGGAAATTGCGAACCAATTGGCTACCGTAAATTTCAAGGTGGATGATTAAACACAAGCCTTAATGATGATGAGTTCATTACCAGAGAGTTGGGAGACACTTGTGGTTGCATTGAATAACTAAAATTCGGATGACGTTGTTTCAATCGGGTCAGTGGTTAGTAGCTTGCTTAATGAGGAGATGTGAAGGACGAGCCTTATGAAAGGAAAAGACAAGGAGGCAATGGAAATTGAAACACCAATTGAAAAACCTTTTATTGCAAGGAGGGTTAATCAACGAAATATGGAAAGGCAATCAAATAGACCGGACATGAAAAAAGGAATGCATTTGTTTTTACTGTGACAAACCTGGTCATCAACTAAGATTTTGTCATAAGCATAAAAGGGATAAAGAGAAGATGAAGGCATTGGAAGAAGAGCTAAATGAACAAAATAATAATGGTAATGAGGTGAATTTTGATGAGGAGCTTGAAAGCAATGTCTTATGTGTTAATGAAGGCGAAAACAAAGATTGGATACTTGATTCAGGAGCTTGTTTTCACGTATGCCATTAAAAGGAAGCATTTATTGATTATAAAGAAGAAATTGCTAAAGTGGAATCTGCCGATTGTTGAGATTTGCATGTTAAAGGCACAGGTTTGGTACAGTTGAAGATGAATGATGGAAAGGTGGTGAAGCTAATTGGAGTTAGGTGCATCCCATAAATTAAGAAGAATCTTGCTTCAATCATATAGTTGAAACAAAAAGACTGCAATCTTTCGACTAGAGGTGGAGTCACAAGGGTTTGAAGGGGTAGTAAGGAGCTTCTGCGCGCAAAATGGGGAAATGATAACATATGTAAATTGCTTGGAAAAACGATGGAGAATGTTATGAGTTATCAAATTGGATTAGGAGAGGCAAGTTCTTCTGAATCAAGGTGGAGGCAGCACGTAAAGCCACAAAGCTTGCATGGATGCCACTATGGTATTACAAACAAATTTGAGATTATTTTTGAGCGGTGCATCTCATGTGGGAGATGCATCACTTGTAGGTGGTTTGTTGGTTTGTGGATTTGTTTTGAGATCGATGATTGTTGTAAGGATTTCATATCAAGGTGGAGTGTTATAATTTGTGATATTCAATCATATATGGAGAAGACGACGTGTGAGACGAATATTTGAAGGGAGACTGTGTAGCAGTTCAATGGGGCACCAGAGCTTAAGCTCAGACGTCTGAACCCTACATGACAGACGTCTGAATTATCAAAGATTTTTATCCTAAGATCTCGTACAGACGTCTAACCATCCGGGTCAGACGTCTGAGATGGAATTTATGGATCTGTTGATCGAGTTTTAAGGAAATATTTATTTTGAGCATGTTTTGTAGAAGGTTTATTTTTGAGATATTTTAGAGCTCAATTGGGTATTGACCTAGTCTTTCTATTTTCCTATATAAACTTCTCATTAGAGATAGATTTACTTGTACTTTGAAGGTAGAAAAACTTTTTGTTTTGTTTTTAGGGATTGAGATATCCTCTCAATTTTAGGCCTTTCTTTGTAATCAATTAGTGGATTAATAAAGGTTTGTTCGGAGGAATTTGTTTGTTATTGTCTTCTTCTTTCCTCTTTTAAAATCTAATTGTGTAGAGATCCCGGGGAAACCCCAACAAGTAGAAAGTGCGGTGCTCTTAGCATTGTACTATTTTTAGTTGCAACCTTCAAAATTTGGAAAAGAATAAAATAAGTTAGTGAATTAATGAACCATTATTATAGTACCGAGTTCTCAAAAATTAACTATCTCTTACAAATAAGAATATTATTTAGTATTTTGCACAAAATTTTACAAGAAGGCATCACCTAATAAATCGCACAGGGCATCATAATTTCTAGGATCAGCTCAATGGTGTCTATGCATGTAGTTGCATTTTATCCATTAGTATCATGAATTTTTCAACATATCATGCTTGCTTTTATTATTGTGCAAAATAGATTACTGTGATCCAATCGAGCATTCAAAATTTAAGTGGTTAAATATTCCTAGGACTAAAAGATTCCTTCTATATCTTAGTCAATTATATATTTCATGTGGGACGAGGACTAAACTTTACTACTATAAATCAGTTGTATGGACTAGCGATAGACATAAACCACACCGCAATGCGGAAACCGTTCAGATCGGACTGTAAAATCTATGTGGAAAACCGGAATGAATCCTCTCTGAAGCAATACCCTAAACCCAACTGACTCGCAACGATACGGTTCAGTTGCAATTTGAACTGTTTAACCAACCGTATTAAACCAAACTGAACTGCATACCTACACTGGTAATGGTATGATAAAAATATAACTAATTTCTATCTATTTTTTATTTTAACGATATATATATATTCTATTTTGGGCTTGTTTCATTGTTATATATATTAATAATAATCATTATCACAAGGGAAAAAATATATACTTGAGCATAATAGTTTTTATATCATTTTTTTGGATGATACTAATTAGAATATTACTTGAGTTATATTACTTAATGTTTGTGCATTAATTAACATTAATGTTTGATTAATGTATTAAAACAATTTCATTTTTCATTGATTGTAAATTTGAAGTATTCATACAGTTAGAAACTAATCTTTCAATTCAGGATAACACTGTGTTTTAACCTTTAAGTGACACAACATCATACAACCGTAAATTGATTGTTGATGGAAGTCATTCTCTTATTTCATATTTACTACAGGTTCAAACCGAATTGAACAAAAACCGGACCATACTACATAAAATCAAATCGAACCGTTTGAACGATTAGTATAATGGTTTGTATTTTGACCAATCATTTTATGCTGTGCAGAAGTAGTTTGGACTCCAAACCGCACCAGATTGAACCGCGTCCACCCCTAGTATAGACATGTTTGTGTATATGGAACATATGTTGTTGATTTTAGGAGTCAGTAAATCTATGTCGACATTGCAATGGAAAAATTAATCTTCATATATTATCTCCAAATAGGAACAAATATAATGCTAAGATATACATTATTGTCAAATTTACTGCAGTTTGACTCCATGAGCCAATGGATTCATGGAACATATTCAATCTCTTGATATGCTGTCAAACCAAGAGTGGCTTTTATTTATAAGCTTATAATTAGCAAGTATGTTATGTTAATATGATTTTATTTCATTAGTGTAACATTTTTTTCCCTTTTAATATATTGGTTGTATCATAATATAAATGGAAATAAAGGGGTAACATGCATGTCAAGACAAGAATTTGCCACTCACCTAAAGGTCTATATGCTAAAAAATTTAAATAACATACACTGAACCTTTTCATTTTTACATAAGCATTCTTGTGTCCAATGAAGTTTGTTATGATACTATAAATTATCTGCTTTTATTTGATACTATTATCATATTATACACTAAATAGTATATTAAAACATATAAGGGGGTTTCTTTGATATATTTTATATAAAAAAACAATGGGTTGATAGAGGAGCGTCAGCATACATATCATCATTATGTAAAATTTTCAGTTATATTATTTTCTACTAGGCATATGTTATTATATCAATAATAGTAAACTAGGCATGACAAACATGGGAGACGGCAAGCAAGAAATGGAAGAGTGGTCAGAAGCAAGGATTTATATCTTAGAACATTTAACGAGTTATTTATTTCCATTTTATAGTTACATGTTTCCTATAGAGAAAACAACTATATTCTCATATTACGTTAAAAAATAATCAAATTTTTATAATTTCCAAAGTCTTTAGTTTTGCATCTTGAGTGTTGAAATTGTTGATACGCAAATCACAATTTTGGGCAATAAATAATCTTACATATTTTGTGGAGAGATTTGTTGCTAGATTTTATAAAGAGATTTGTTGCTAGATTTTATGGAGAGATTTGTTGCTAGATTTTATGGAGAGATATTGGTTGCTATATTTGTGGGATAATCAAGGCAACGATTATTTGGTGTTTATCCAAATAAATTTATGACATATATGAAGATAATTTGGATGCCAAATTTACTTGGGTATGAATCAATTCCCTCTATAAAAAGCCTAGCTAACATCTTCATTAGGTGTGGAAAATTTGCCATTATTCTTCATTGCCTTTCTTCTCAAATTTTTAGCCATTAGATATTCTCTACCTATTTCTCAATAAGGTTATTGGTTCAAGTTGTAATTATTTGTAACGACAGTTGAGATCGATTGTAAACAATTTTTATTGGTGAATTAATAAAGAGGGTGGTTGGGTGGAATATCATGTGCTCATATTTCCGATATTTTTGTGGTGTTGTTTATTTTTTCAATCACATTTATCTTCAAGTGATTGGGTGATAAAGATCCTATTTTTTTGGCATTTTGTCAAACTTCCGCTGCGCACAAAACCCCAAACTTTGGTATCAGAGCAATTTTTTGCATAACAGTCTGGTATCGGAGCAATTTTTGCACAACAGTTTGGTATCAGAGCCAGATCATCGCATAGCTTGGAGTGTTTGTTGGATTGAAAATTGGAGATTTTGGAGATGATGACATTTTTGAAGATGGCTATTTTAAATGGGAAGCATTGGGGTATATGGAAGCCGAAGTTGGAGAACATTCTATATCTCAATGATTTGCATGATCCCATTGATGGAGATGGGGTGAAGCCCTCGAATATGGATGTGGGAAAGTGGATGAAAATGGACAAAAAAGGCGATTGCGTTGATTCACCAATATTTGGATGATTCTGTATTCCACCATGTGGCTAGTTGTGAATCCGCGAAGGCGTTGTGGGACAAATTAATATCTTTGTATGAGTCGAGGAGTGCTACAAGTAAGGTTTTTCTGGTTCTAAAGTTGGTGCAACTTCGACTGGATGAGGAAAATCTGTTACAGAGCATTTGAACGAATTTCAAGATGTGACCAATCAATTGGCAAACATGAAGGTCAATTTTGATGATGAGTTGCAGGCTCTTTTGTTGATGAGTTCTCTTTCGGAAAGTTGGGAGACTTTGGTTGTTTCATTGAGTAATTCCAATGCTAATGGAACTATTTCTTTGCAAATGGTTCGAAGCAGTCTTTTGAATGAGGAGCTAAGGAGAAAAGGGTCGGAGTTGAAATCGGTTCAAACTGAGGCAATGGTAGCAAGGGACTCGGGGAAAGATACAAGATGGAAGAAGAAAGTGCTAATGATAAAGGTGCTATCATTTGTCATTATTGTGGTAAGAAAGGCCACAAACGCAATGATTGTTATTCATATATACGAGACATGAAGAAGAAGGCGCAAGGTGATAATAATAGTGATTTAATCACAAGCAGGTTTTACTGAAGGTACCAAAAACGATTCTTCATGTGATGTCCTATTTAGTGTTGTGGAGCCTTAGAAGATGGATCCAGGAGCCAGTTTTCACATATGTCGTGATGTTTAAAGTTTTTCTTCATACGAGAAGAGTGTTGGCATGATAAAGACGGCCAATGGAGTAGAGCTACCAATTTGTGGAGTTGGAGTTGTTAGGTTTTGGGTGCATGATGGAGTGGTGAGAGAAGTGGCCGGTGTGAGGCACATACCCACTTGTTCGCATGACCTCATATCTCTCGGTTAGTTAGATCACCGCGGTTGCACTTATGAGACTCGAGGTGGAGTTTTGAGAGTCAATAAGGGTGGTTGTGTGATGATGCAAAGAGTTTTGGAGGAGGGAAACCTATATAGTTTTGTTGGTTCGGTGGTCAACAATGGAAGGAGGGTGACAGTTGAAGAACTTAGTCCACAACAAGGTAGAGAGGTTAATATGGTCACTGCTGATGGTCCTAAGGTGGAGGATCATGGTATCGACAAGGGTCTAGATGTTGATGATGCTTGAGGGGTCCCGGAGATAAAGAGATCATGTCAAACGGAAGAAGGATGCCGAGTTGTGAAATCCACAAAGACGAGATGGAGGTCTTTGTGGTATTACAAACGCTTTTGAAGATCGCAATTGGCGTGGTGCACGGATGAGGGAGGTGCATCATTAGTGGGCGATGGTGGAGGTTTTTAATGATGTTAATTGAGAAAAGAAGGCTGAAAGTGAGAGCTAAGTTGGTTGGTCTTGACGAGATGTTGTGATTTGGTATCAAGGTGGAGTGTTGAAATTGTTAATACACAAATCACAATTTCGGACAACAAACAATTTTACATATTTTGTGGAGTGATTTGTTGCTCGATTATATGGAGAGATTTTTGCTGGATTTTATGGAGAGATTTGTTGCTAGATTTTATGGAGAGTTATTGGTTGTTATATTTGTGGGATAATTAATGCAAGGATTATTTGGTGCTTATCCAAAAAAAATTATGACATATATGAAGATAATTTGGATGCCAAATTTACTTGAGTATGAAGCAAGCTAACATCTTCATTAGGTGTGAAAAATTTGCCATTATTCTTCATTGTCTTTCTCCTCAAATTTTTAGCCATTATATATTCTCTACCTATTTCTCAATAAGGTTATTGGTTCAGGTTGTAATTGTTTGTAACGATAGTTGAGATCGATTGTAAACAATTTTTATTGGTGAAACAATAAAGAGGGCGGTTGGGTGGAATATCATGTGCTCATATTTCCAATATTATTTATGTTGTTTTTGTTTTTCAATCAAATTCATCTTCAAGTGATTGGGTGATAAAAATCATGTTTTTCGGGCGTTTTGTCAAACTTTCGTTCTGCACAAAACCCCAACACTTTGGTATTAGAGCAATTTTTTGCATAATAGTTTGGTATCGGAGCAATTTTTGCACAACATTGAGTTCTTCTGGTATTTTACATCTTGAATTCATTACCTACAGCCATACATAATCCAATGCCACAAAGAGATAAATCTCTACTTTGAATTTGGAATTTGTTTCTTAACTTAAAATCTAATGCAGTAGAGATTCAAGATTCACCTCTTAATTCAACTTTCATGAGTATTTTAACCGACTCTAATTTATCGAACCGTGGGTTATTATTTGAGCTCCTTGAGAAAATCACTGTTTAAATTGAAGTTATATATCTAGTAAATTTTTTTGTAGGAAGATGATAGGCAACGACATATCAAGGCAAGATATTATATGGAATGTGTCACTATTGTTCGATGAATGGATAGTTTCTCTTGAGGCTTTTGGGGAGGTTGGTTCCTGAAATTTTCCTTATGGTATGTTCTTAAGTATAATTAGAGTTAATCATTGTCACTACCTCACCTGTGCACATTGCATATTTTGGTAAATGATATATTTATATCTATCATTTCCATGTTTATTAGTTTGTTTGAAAATTCTGGTTAATAAACTTGATGTTACACAAAATTCACTAACTCATAAATCTTTTTTAGAACCTGGTCCATGGTCTCCAATATAATTTTTGTTTCTTTCATGAGTAGCAAAAGTTTTGGATATCTTGCTTTGTACCCGAATGATGGAACCTACTTTATTAATAACCAATAATCAACATTTTTTAATCCTGTTCCGATACCTATTGATTTATATAGGATGTTCTTGATCTAGATTAGCCCCTTTTGATGCAAATTGAAATGGTCATTATACATTGTCTAAATCGGTTTACCGTGGTTTTGTGGTTCAGTCAGAGTGTCACATTTTTTCTCTGTAAGATTTTAGATATTTTGTAGCAGTGAACTTGAAGTTGTCACAATGAACTTGGTAGAATTTAGTATGACATAATTAGTATGTTTGCCGCTAACTTTTCAGTTCGGCGGAATATTAGTTTCAAATTTGATTTCATATTTGTTATTGTTGTAGTATGAATTTGTGTAGATAAATGAATAATATGTTCTGATATAATAAGATGTGAATGAGATATTTGTAACACTTAAAAGTACTGGGAACTTTTTTCTTTATATATGGGTGTTGGAATTCCCAAAGGTTATATCCGTTGGAAGCTAAAAACTTCCCAATGATTATACCCACTGAAAGCTAAAAACTTCCCAATGGTTATAACAATTAGAAGTACAAAAAATCACAATAGTAATGACTGTTAGAAGTGCAAAAATTACCAATCGCTATAACGTCCTTGGGTAAATTCGTTACAAAATGTACAACGTACCTTACGGTTAATCATTGTTAATTTAATTTGTAACTATTATAACCGTTACGTAATGATAATTCTGGTGTGTTTTATGTAGAACATTATGTTACTTAACAATATTTAATGTTAGTATATTCATTATTTGGCTTCTCTCTAAAGTTGGAACAAGTCACCTCGAACTTAGCACTCTTCTTACCACCCTTGACTTTAGGTGGCTTCCTCTGGTGTAAGCAGTAGAAATCTTAAATACTATGAACAACTAAAACATATGGTACGAAAAGAAATACGTAACATGCTTCCATATCTGTAGAGTTAGCATGTTCAAGCATATACCATTTTATGACATTTATCACGGGTGTAACTACTAGTGGTGTTCAAATGTCTATTTCAATCATATCTGCATCATGTGACATCCCTAAGATGGTGTCGGGCAAAAAATCATGTCATCCATCATTCATCTTCTAGTTCACTCACTTCGTGCGTTGGATATACGATAATGTTAGGAGTATAGTAAAAAAATTCATAAAAATTAAATATTTGGTGTATGCATTGCCGAGTAAACTAGTTCGAAAAGGTCAGCTAAACATAAAACACAAATGAGTTATTTATGAATCAATTATTAAATAAAAGTAAAAATGAAAATTTTGAAACTATCTCATTAACTTTAGGAACTACCTCTACTTCTCATAATTCGCTCCAAATCTAGATAAATATTTAAAATCCTTTGATTTTCCAGTTCAATCATTCTATTAATTTGCACACCATTTGCATTGAATACCCTATTTAAATCCATAATTATTTACAAATCTCCCACGAATCACTTTTAGCACTTTATATTAAAGTCCACATATTTAAATTAATTGCATAATTCTTACTTTAAACCAACTATTAAACCTATTCAACAACTGATATTTATTGATAAATCATTAAAAATGAAAGTTCTAACACGTAAAATACAAGCTTGTCAAAAAATTGGTAAAAGAAATGCATGTCGATGCACGCGCGAACACACATACACACACACACACACATATATATATATATATATATATATATATATATATATATATATATATCACATAACATTGGTTATGCACTTTTAACAGAAATAATAAATTTATTTTACAATTTATTGACTGAGTGGATTTACCACAAATTGTACTGTAAAACTTTATTAACCTCAACTCCCTAAATTTTGAGCATCTTACAATTACATAGAAAATATTCTCAAATATCTTCTAGTATTTTACATCCAATCCCATATATTTACCTAACTGTGTAACCTTAATTTAAATAACTTAAATACATAGACTGAATAATATTCATTAATCCATCTAATAGTTCATTCAAATACCAGAATTTGAATATATACAATATTAATATGTATAAGAAAAATTGTATTTTTTAATTCAAATACAAGGATATTTAAATTTCACAACATAAAATGTACACATTAATAATAATAATATCTCTCTCAATTTCAAATATATTTATCCTAAAATTTTATCGTACATTGCATTACATAATTTTAGCTTTAATAACATTTAAGAGATAAATTCATATACTGCAACATTGTAGCGTGAAGCACAAATCACACTAATAAAAATCACTATATAAATATGTATATTTTTAGCATGTTATAAAACTATATCTAGCTTATAATTTAAATAAATATTACATAGAGATCACCAAAGTTGTGAGTAAGACCCTTATACAACAACTTGTTAAAAATGAGAACTAAATAATTGATGCAACTTCACACATATAAACTAAGTCCTATGCCATGCAGGCGTACTCGAATGGCTATTTGGACTACCCAGGGTTAGGGTTTAAAAGAAGTTTCATATGTTTATCCCTGCAATTCCAACTCTTTCTGAACCTGAGCCTACTTCATAGTTAAAACAATTACTTTTTCCGCACGTATTCTTGTGCGAACGAACGATTTTCCATCTTTCTGTGCTGCGGCAAGGAATTCGGTAAACGGAATCGTAAAGCCGGAGGTCGGCAAAATTTGTATTTTCTATTCAGTTTTTAGCATACCATTGTACAATCAAGGTCTATCACTTTGATCTTCTCTCTTTGCAATATTATTGAAAACTCATTTAATTAGATGTTTGAGTATAGGGATATGAAAATCAGTATTCTCAACTAATTTTGAAAACAATATTTTGAATAAATTCAATAAATAAATTTTATATGCGTAGATTTTTGAGTGTCAACGTTTAGTATTTAGTGCTTTTTTGGAAAGATGGATTGAATTTCCAATATAGCTGGACGGAATGGAAAAACCCTAAAATAAAAGTGTAATACTAGTGAATTGGTGTAATTTATGATTTAAAGCTTATTGAGTTAATATTAGTATAGAAATAATTAATTGCATTGTCAAAGAATTAAATAAAATATTTAATGGTTAACGTTAAGGTTATAAATTATGCTCTTAGTTCAAATTTGTAAAAATTGATAATTTGTTGTATATATAAGAGTGAATATGTTTTTGTATTTTTTTGTTTAGTCCCACATCAAGAGATATGTTTAATCACTAGCTACAATACCTATATATAAAGGAGTCAATGTAATAGAAATAGAGAACTAATATTCTAAATGAATAAAAATCTCTTCCCTTTCTTTTCTCTAGTTGGTTCTATTTCCTTTATTTTAGAAAATACATTATTAGCATGGTGCTTTAATGAAAATTAGATCTAATGTTTATGTCAATTTGGAAGATCAAACCAACTTTCTGTCTTCATTAGCAATTCAGGTATTCCTTCGCTAACATATTTATCCATCTTTTACTTTGTTCTCAATTTAATTAATATGATTCATGTTTAGATCTAGGGCTTTATGATTGATTGCCGATAAAGTATATTGGAATCATAACATGTGGTGTTAGAGCCATGCATCATTGATTTATTTAAGAAATTTTCGCTTTATTGATTTAAAAAAAAACATTTTTTAAATGAAGACCTTAATAAAAAGATGAACTTTATCAAATTTACTTATTCATATCTGATTCCACTTGTACATCTTATTTTTTTTCCTTGTATTTTAGTTCTCGTTCGTTGTTGATTTAATTTTTTTTATTCTGATTTTATCATAAATCTAAACCTTTAGTTCTCATTCCACTGTATATATGGTTTAATCTCATTACATTTCAGATCTCATTCTATTGTAGGTCTATTTTTTATATTATATTATAGATCTCAATATCATTTTTGTATTTTTTCTGAAGTTCATTTATTTTTAAAAAGTATGTTTTGAATTTGACAATTTCTGTTATTGTTAATTCAAATAAATTATTGAACTTGATGAAGTTTTGGTTTATGATATGTATATGAATAATCTATACTTGCTTTGTAAATCAACCTTTGATTTGGACTTTGACTGTTGAAATGATTTAGATATATAACTTTTGTTTCTAGAAGAATTTTTTTATTGTTTCTTGAACAAACATATATAATGGTAATACGAATCTTGAAGATTATATTACTTTTAGATCCAATATTGACTTTTATTTAGCACACCTAAAGTGAATGGAAATACACTATAAACTTAATTTCTAGCATTTGAATTTGAAGTCGAGAAACTACAGTTCCTCTAATGCTAAAAGGTCTTTCCATAAATAAATAATTTTGATTTTCTTTATATTAAAAGACCAAAAGTCCCAGGAATTTTTTTATTGAAAATTCAAATTATTAGAGGGAAATATGCGGAATCATTTGTTCACACACACACACACACAAACATATATATATATATATATATATATATATATATATATATATATATAATTAGATAATGCTTAAAAGACTATCATTTTCTTAGTTAAAATACATTAGTATGATTTCCTTGTAACCATATAGTATGACATTATTAATGATCTATAAAGAGCAAAGTTGCATGTTATTCGAATGCTTTTAAATCGGGCTTTTTTGTTCAAGCAAGATCAGAATAAAACTGCAGCAGAGTTAATTAAGTTGAACCAAATAACCATATAGTATCCAAGAGAATCACCAAATGCAACAAATTTGGAGAAAAGATATGAAACAAAATTATGATGAAAATCAAGTTAATGTTAGAGATAAATATCAATGATACCGTCAAAGTTATATCAAAAAACAATTAATTTAATGGCTCGATTTACCTGGAGATCAATGAGTAATCAGATTTCCTACTTAAATCGTTAATTTGACTGAATTGAAATTCAAGAGTTTTGTATATTGAAATTGTTTACTGATAAAATATTTCACTGGAAGCTGTCAATAAACAAAAATCAATAAGAGAAAAAGAAAAGATATTTTAAGTTTATTTATATATCTAGAAGAAATTTTTCTTATTTTTCCAAAGTTGAGAAATATTTTCATTGAATCTAAAATCTTCTGAAGAGATAAAGAGATATATTTCTATGACTATTTACTCTTTGCATTATATTTACATACTTCTAACATGAATTAATAAAAACGTTGAATTGGTATTTATTTATTTATTTTGCTGAGTAGTAAATACTATGGAAGATTTGCTCATTTCTATGCATTTAACATTGATTACATTAAACAAATATAATGACACGCTTGATATTTGTTTTGTTGTGATCCTAATCAAGGAAAAATCACTGAAAAACTTGTTATTTATATTTTTCATCTTTTGAATCAAGATGAAATGTGGAACCTTAAGTGAATTAGTGGAGATTTTTATACATTCTTGTGCAAAAAAAGGAGTGTTATATTTTGCTCTTATAGTACTAATTTTTTTCTTCAGATTTAAATATACATTGGGTTTGGCTGTTGTCATTATGTGTATTCTTTGTTACATTATTAGATTTTCTCAACATATGCATTTTTGCTTAGAATCCTAAAATATTCTATTCCACAAGTCCTATTTTGTTATTGCTTGACATTTTCTCATAGGAAATGTTTGTTATTAATACTTATATATTCTGTTAGAAACATTATTCTGCTGCTGCTATGTATAAATTTATCAAACTATTGCAAGTTAGTGGTATATAAGCAAATATTATAAGGATGTTGGCATTTTTTTATATATATTTGGAAATGATAAGGCATCTCTAGAAGAGATTTGTTGGCAAATTTGTTAATTACTAAACCCGATAAATGCATAGAAATTTGATTGTAAAGGATTCCAATTTAGTTTAGATTAGATTCTAAAAGTTTGAGAGCAATGTAAATTATATAATAAAAGTGCTAGGTAGACAAAGGGCGATGTATATTTATCATAAGGCATTACAAGCAGTGGTCTAGATTTGGCCAGCTACACAAGCCAAATGGTTATGTAATCGGTTTAGAAATCGTGCAATATTATATATGCTTTTAAAAAGAACACAAAATTGCACGATAGTTATTTCATTTCCAATTGATTTGTTTGGATCGGAGACATCATATCAGTGCTTTATGTGTATGGTTTGTGGCTATATAATACCGTTGTTTAGCGTTCACTCATCCACATTTTTTTAATTTCTAATGTCAGTGATGGTTGTTTTCATGTTATTAATCCTGTGTCACATGATATGCCACGTTTTCCCTTTTAACCAACATCACAATTTTCTTATGCTCACGTTGAGCAACGCAACAAGAGTTTCTACATGCAAATTGCGAAGTTAAAAGGGAAAAAGCTGGATGTCATGCAGCATCGAATTGCTAATGTGAAAATGAATGATTGGAATTAAAAATTAGAAAAAAGGGAGATGAGAAAACACTAAATCGCTTCCTGTTTGCTGGTTGTTGCCTGCTAACCATTGCCCGACGTCCGCATTGTATGTTGCTTTGTCATGTAAAGCCAAATTGGCTTTGATTCTGTATATAACATTGTCTTTGCATGATAGTTCAAAAAGCTTAGGGATGTGATAAATAAATTTGTAAATTTTATACTGATATTCTCATATCTGGTGATATATACCAATTTTTGTTCATCTGCTTGCGAACTTACATGTCCCAACATTGCCAATTTCATAGAAGTTTTTACTAAGGTTCGAGAACTCAGTTCGGTCATTTGAAATTTTGGTAGTTTTAGACAATTTCTTAAATTCTGGGAGCTTTGGTTTTGGTTTCGGTTTTGATTAACATTTCAATTTTCTTATGGTTAGACTAAATTATAGCCATTGAATCAAACTAAACTTAACAATTGGATCAAATTACAGTAAATTCCAACTAATTTAAATTTAATAGAATAATTAAATTGAAATTTAACAATATATGACACATCCTAATTTGTCTAAAACCCAAAATAAGCAATTTCAGCCCTTACAACTGAAAGATGATTAAACCTAAAATAGTTAAACTAAGGGAAATTAAAATTTGTTTCAGTCCAATATTGCCCAACGCCCATACAGTGCAAGAAACATCACACGATGCAATAGATTGACTGTAACTATGGCAAAATCTGGTTATTGCATAGTTTCTGGTCTACTCTTCATATGTCATATATTTGATTGTTTCAGACTCAGAACCATACCAACACTCCTGGGGATGAAATTAAAGGAGATGTGTTATAACATATCAAATTCGACCTGGTACTCAATAGAACTAGCATTGAAACTTGTAAGTACGATCTAATTAATTAGCACTGAATCATTAACATAGCGCATCAACTACTTAATGCATAAGTTCCCAAGATATCATCTAAAATACTTATATGCCTTTAGTTAACATAATATAAAACTGTTTATTGTATTATTTTTTCCTCCCAATTTATTGATGTATGTCGGGGACATTATTTCTATATTTTTATGTATTTTTTATGGGTAAGTTTGTCTCATTGCCTATTAGGTTTGGAAATTCACGTCACATCCCTCCCAAACTTTTGATATAAATTAGGTCCCTATTTTTCGAAAATTCATCAAAATAAACATGAAAATTCATAATTACATTAAACACGTAAACATCATCAAATTCATGCATTAAAACCACCAAAAAACGCATCAAAAAAAACATGAATCTCTAGTATATTGCATCAAACGATGCAATTATTTGCAATTGTTGCATACATTTCAGCCACAATTGCAGTTATGCACCAAACTGCAATATTATTGTTGTAATGTCAACAATAATACTGCAATAATTGCATCGTTTGATGCAATAATTCATTCCCCACCTGTTTTTTCAACCATTCACCACTTTTAGGCATTATTGCTTACATTTCAGCAATTATAAGCAATAATTGCATACATATCAGCACATATTGATAAGCCTTCATCGGTTTTAATATTGTTGCATACATTTCAGCCATTATACACAATAATTGCATACATTTCAACAACAATTCGTAAGCCATGCAGAATTATTCATCTTTAATTGCATACATCTCGACAAGCATAGCCAATAATTGTATATATGTATGCAATAATTCATCCAGATTTTCAACGTAAACTCGGGATGAATTGTTGCATACAAGTATGCAATTGTTGGTTATAATTACTGATTTTGCCGATTTTTTTTAGAATGTTTATGCGATTGTTTGCAAAAAAAAATTAAAATCAGAAGCGCGTTTTTTTTTTGAAAAACACGTAGCATTGAAAAATAGGGACCCACTTTGTATTTAAAGTTTGGGGAGGAGGCCATTTATACAAAACGTGAAAAGAAGGACGTGACACTAATTTTCACTTTTTTAAACTATACATGAGCTATGACGTACGCATGAACCGTATTTTTTTATTGCAAAATAATATGGGCAAATAACTACATTCAAATTAAACCTTGCTCTGTATTGATTAACATCACCTGCTGCTTGATATCTATTGTAGCCAAATTGGCTTTGATGCTTTTAGTAACAATGTCCTTGTATGTTTGTTCAAGGAACGTACATTGTAGTAACAAGTTTGAAAATTTTATCTTGATATCTTTCTTGTGACTTGGTATATATGTCTTGGTATATATGGTTTTACAACGACATGTAATACGACTGTTTATTGTTTACTCTTCTGATTTGTTTTCTTCTCACTTTTAAAGTCAACGATGACCATTGTCATGTTATCATCCCATGGCCACCGTAATAGTGCTTTTTTTTAACATCACATTTTTTTTGTGCTCACATTGCACTATTGCAATCACAACAAGAAATATTTGAAATTTTTATCTTAATATCCTTCTTGTACCCTGTTAATGGCATATATGGTTTTTGAATTACATGTGTAAGAAATTTTCTAAATAATTTTGGCGATTTGGGGTTTGTCTTTTAAAGAAGGAAGGTGAAGGGATTAGTCCTACATCATGAAAGTTGAAAAAAGTTTCAAAGTACTTAAAAGGCTTTGTCATAAGAATGTTTGGGTCTTGGGGTACCAAAATATGTACTTTTTTGTGAGGAGAGAGGCCGTGCATCACCACCACACGTGCGAGCGCCACCCCGTTGTACGTCCAAACGAACCAGGCCGGGTTGGGGTTGCAGGTCCGGATCCAATAACAATATTTTTTGGATCAAATTTCAAAACAGTAATGTGTCGGTTTTTTAGCCCATTACGGACCATATATAATTCAAATATGGGCGGGTTTTGAAACGTTGCGAAATGACGCTAAGTTTAAATTCACAACACTTCTGAAATGTTGCAAATGACATTGGTTCAAATTCAAACAGACATAGCTGTTTCTGATGGATGCAACGCCTAGTGAAGAGGAATTTCATTTCGCCTCCATAAATACCCTCTCAGAAATCAATTTTAAACATTTTTAAATCCAAAATCTTCTTCTTCCTCCTCGCTCCAAATTTGCAAAGCTTTAGTTAGGACTGTTTCAAACAGCGCTATTTTGTAAACACCTCTATAGTGTTTCAAATAAGAAATTTGCAAATTTGTCTCTTCTTCTTCCTCTTCATTCTCTTCTTTATTTGCGTCATCAGAGATCAATTTCTAGAGTGTTCTTGATCGGATCAAAGTCGTACAAATTTTGAATATGATTATGTTGTTCCAAGGCTTCATTGAATCCTGGAAGTCGATTGTTCGATAACTCGTCTATACCTGATGGATTGAACTATTGTTTGAAAGAATCTATTCCATGGATCCTTAAAGTTTCATGTACGGAAATATCTTTGTAACAGCCTGGAAATTCCGATCCTGGTTTATCGATACTAATACATATTGAGTATCACATATCGACTAATCAAGCACCAGAAATTAGCGGAACTGAATAAAATATATTATATATCAACTCTTGAAATACAATACTGTATTTTTACATACATATATCATTAGAGTACAACTCATATACAACACAGTGGAAATAAAGTCTATATATCTAATGTTGAAGCCTCCTGCTCCAAGCTCCTCCAAGTGTATTTGTAAAATCCTGAACTATTTGACTACCCGTACAAATTTGGGCGCCCAAGAATTTAGGAAAAACATAGAAAAATAAACTTTATGTCAGTCATGGGACTAGTGTGAGTAAACAATTTTAAAACAACTTGATTAATAAATGATATCTCATGAGACCATGTCGTATAAAGCACGGAATGGATTTTTCTCTTATGAGAACTCGTAATACTTGGTTTGACTTTAAAAATTTATTTGGAAGAAAAGATAATCATAAAACCGAGCCACAAACTAATACAGATGGTTTTTACCTTACGATAACCCAAAATATTTCTTTGATAAAACTATTCTGATATTATAATAGTGTCTAAATCAAATAAATAACTATCTAGCGGAACGCTTGCATCTCACGCTCCACATACATATTATACAATCAAAACCGCAGGGAGCTTATTGGGTAATGGACTCCAACTATGACAAGGTATGGAACCACCTTTCGATATTGTATCTCTAGAGTGGAATACACTGGGTTCAATAAGAATATCTTGCAACCCGGTCACACATGACTGACCACTTATTTCGCTTGAGTATATCGAATGTGCATCACCAATCTTAGGGATCAACAACCGTTTTTCGAAAGGGACAACATTCGAAAGAATAAAGAAACAAATGAATATTCTCTAGATAGGTGATAATACACCCTAATAGGAGCGACACATATAACTATGTTGCTTGTCCAATTATTATCATTTCCCAGTTGTGAAGATTGAGGTTACGATTTACCTTTTTGGAATATTTGGCTACCATTTAACTACCACATTATCATATCCATCAAATCACTAATTAACGTCCATAAATATACTTTGGGTGTTAAACCCAAAAGAAGTTGCCTTCTTTGCCACTAACTTGGTATATTTGTAAAAATCAACGTACATAATTTGTAGGAAACACTCTGTTAGACTGTCGTCCATACAAGTCATCCAGGAACAGGATGAACCGAAGGCACTCTCCTACTGCATCCAATACAGGAATCACCCCATGGATCAGTAGTGAGTAGTCTTTGCAATTCGAAGATTTCAATGACGATAGAATCACTGCTGAAATATCTCTAGGAGCTAAACGGAGAATTTCAACAAGTAGTCTTCCGCTCATGAAGATCTACGGTCTTCAATTTTACCATTTTAATACGTATCCCTGCAAGTTAGTTTACGAAGGTTCGAAGCGGTTTTGGGTCCAGTTCCCATCTCGTTCTCTTCAAACTAACACATAAGGAATATATTATTGATAGTCGGTTCTTTAACTATCAAATTTAAGCAATGGAGATAAGTAAAACATTTATACAATTTATTTTATAATCATATGCAATTTTCATAACTTATCCATTCAATTTAATTCACCTATACAAATCTAATTTCTGATTTCAGAACCGCAATAGCACAAGACGATTATATTATAATAAAACATGTCAACATTTTATTTTAACTAATTCAGATTCGTTTTATAACTAAATATCATAGTAGATAATTAGCAATAATTATTTAACACAACATCAACAATCATCAATGATTCAAAGTTTAATTTCAAACTTAATAACAATTTGAAGTATGTGATTTTGGGTGGCAATTAATTTCACTACATATTTATTCAAATTCTTTGGAAATAAATTAATCGATTTGTTTAAAAATTTATTTCATTTTCAATAGACTATATATATAATTAAGTACAAATAATATAGATTTTAACTTAAGTTTACACGACAACATCTATTTTATGACTACGAAATAATTCAATAACTTCACGATCCTTCCTTCTTCTTCTTTTTTTTTTTTGGCAAAGCCGACCGGTTTTTATAGTGTTCCGTAACACTTTTTTATTTATTAAAAAATAAAAATACAAATAAGTTCAGGTGATATGCAATGTACATATCAGCTATTTCGGTTTTTAAGGTGGACCGTCCACCGTCTACGGCATTTTACGTGGGCCGACCATGTTATATCATCTCCACGCAGGGAGCAGATTATGTTTCATTACATTACATTTCGAACTACACGAAGTAGCGAAGGATTACATACTGTAAAACAGTGACATTACATAGCATAGGCTGTACAGAAGTACAACTCACATCAGAAGTCTCGGGTCACTCCCAAAGGACGAGAGACATCCGGCAGATTTCCAGGGATAACCTTGCATCACACACCACGCTAAAAGCAGGGCAAACATGTCTTGTTCCATACCAACTCAGATATGAATATAGCTGTGTCCGATTGAACAGTGAGTTGGAGCAAAAAATATGTCTTTTGATAGTGCTAACTTCGCCCAAGAACAGGAAAGAAAGGAGGATTAGAGACCAAGAACAACAACGTTGAGAGCCTAAGCTTCACCTGAGTTGTTGTAAGTCAAGCAATGAACCAGAACACTCTTCTATCCAAATAGGCCAAGCTAACATTTGCATATATACTGCTGAAAGCCACCGTATAAATCCAAAGACAAGCAAAGAAAACAACAACAACCAAATACCAAACAACAACTAAATTAGTGCAGAGCATCTCGTGGATAGCTGTCGTTGGTTATTGATTACTCATCTAAGAACGAAATATGGTAACAAATTAAATAGATGTTTACATGATAAGATCCGAACAACCATTACAAGTAAATAAAAACCAAACAACCCAAAAGAACAGCTTCCAACAATGAAACACATTGCTAAAAACCAAGAGCTACCAACAAGACGATAGATGTAGAAAACAAATATCGCACAGACGAGAAAGTCCCATCACAAACATAAAAGTTGAAACGCGAAAACAAACCAGCCTGATAAAGTTATTGCTCTCCATGTCAACTCAACGTCAGTGTCCTCCTTTCTCAGCGGTAACCGCCAGTTGTAGATTGGAAAGGAGGGTTTCTAGTAGAGGTAAAATGGTGGAATGAGGTGAAAATATTGGGTAATAAGTTGTTCAGATCGATTCCATGAAAAAGCTCAAATCTGAAATTAATTGTAGAGAACACGGAAAAAACCAGGTATGACGAAAGCAGGGATACGAAGAGAGGAGAAATGTGCGTGAGCGGAGATGAGATCGATTTTGTGAAGATAGAAGAAGCGTGAAGAAAGGGGATGGTTTGAGACCCTGTCGCCATTTACGATTTTTCCGTGAGCTAGAGCTTTTTTCATTTTCCTTTTTTTACTTCTTCCTTCTTTTTATTCATTTCTCTTTTATTTTTATTAAAACCAATTCTTGTTAAAATTGATTCGATTAACAACATTAATTTCCCAGGCTTGACACGGTCAAGTCTTCACGCACATATTGTTAACCATGTTAAAAACACGGATTGTAAATAATTGGTTAAATGCACATGTAACAGATCGTTGACGTTTAAATATCAAGGATTGGTGTTGACTCAGTTCTAAGAACTGGGTCGATCGGAACCAAAGAACCGGGTCGGTCGGTCATTACAGAACTGCTCGGTCAGTCCATAAAAATATAATATGGGTTGACACTGCTAGCATTGAATTGGATCGGTGCATAAATAACGTAAAGAGATGACATTTTAACAATGCATTGGGCTTCTTAAAGGAGGACAAGACCCTGCAAAAACTAATCCATGCAACATGCAAATGGGAAAGGATACAATGGTGTACATGCAAATACAAGGAGTTGGGCATAACATGAAAGGGTGCACCATTTACATAATTGTTCACATTATCACATGCAAAACCATATAAAGTACCAATAATTAGTATAATGCATGGGACATAAAGGTGGTACTGCATATGACTTGAAGCATATAATGGTGGTCCAATGTTTCATACGGATTAGTGTTCAACATGCATGAAGTGTGGATGTATATGCTAACGCTTGGAATATTGTTTATACATACATGAGTTGGTTGATAGCATGGCGTCATGTTTAAAGAAGATTTGGCTCAAATAATGTGTGCAAGAGAACAAACTGCAACGGGTCGGCTCCAGATTGAATTCAAACGGGTCAATGTTAAAGCTAATATGGTGGCATGTTTTGTAAATAAAGTGGAACTAGCGGCAGCAAAAATATTGGGTTCGTCCATACTAAATAAAGCTGGTCGGCCTCAACTAAAGACATCTGGTCGGCCTCAAGATGAACAATCCTGGTCGGCCTCAACATCAAATCCCGGTCGGCCTTAAACTCTTCATACTGGTCGGTCTAATAATGTGAAGCATACAAGGCAACTCCACAAAGTATGGTTCAGCTATAATATGCTGATGTGAATCACGAAATACAAAAGATGCATCACAGAATAGGATAAATTAACAATAACAATTAATAAACAGATAGTTCGGTATGTTTGCCTTCATATAAAAGCATGGATCATCATTCATTCAATAATACGAAAGCACGTGTATTGACCTGGCAATGTGAAGTGTAGTGGAAATATAGTGGTTGGCTATGCATCTTACATGGTCATGCTGTGTTATAGAATTCAATGGAAAAAACACGTTGATCTATATAATATTATGGGTCGGCTCTGAAAAAACAAAGGCAGTTTCGAAAGTGGATCAAACAGAAAAAGGCTTACAAGTGATCCATGTTTGAAGCAATGATCAGCTACTGTGTATTTAAGGTCCGGATCGGTCATATTTAATAACGTGGTGGCATAGCAGTAATTGTTCAATAGCAGAATAAGTCGGTACTTAAAACCAATTACTGGTCGGTTCCATAATTTGTTCTTGGTCGGTCCACATTTTATATCCTGGTTGGCCTCAAAGACAAATCCTGGTCGACCTTAACATCAGATCTCGGTCAATATCAAATCATGGTCGGTCTCAAAATTTACTAGTGGCATTTTCGTAAATAAGCTTCAAACCAACCCAAAACCTGCACACTTCACCTATAAATAGCCCACTTCTCTACCATTCAAGGAGGAATTCCTCTACCCCAAAGGGCTGCCCAAATCATTTCTCCACCATTCTAGAGCTTCTCAAGCTCCATTAATGGCTTCCTAAGTTTGTCTCATCTTCCTCCAACAACATGAAGATTAAATCACATCCATTTTCCATCCAAAATGGCTCTAACTCAATTCTAGTGCTCTCCAATCGCCATTAATCTTCTCTAAAAGCCCGGATCTAATACAAACTCCATCACGTAATCAAGAAAAAGCATCTACGCACCAAAGTAAGTGAAGATTTATAAGATAACTTTCACAATCTGCGAGATCTAATCCATTCCTCTTCGAATTCCAGTGAGATCTAAAGCTAAAAGAGAGCGATAGTGGAGAATCATTGTAAAGAGAATGAGCAAATGATATAAATAAGATGTATGTGATGATGCTATATGTAATTTTCTCCATGATAATGAAGAAAACTTCAAAAGTGGACGTAGATCTATCTTAGATCGAACCGCTATAAAATCCCTTGTCTCTTACTTACTTTTTCCCGCTTTTTTACTTGCATTTGCACTTGTGGCCCCATTTTCATTTTGCAAATCGTTTGGTGAAGTGTGATTTCACATCTTTGGTGTTTGAACCATTTTTGATCAAACATTTGTCCCCCACCGTGGGGTCGTGTTCGCACTTCCTTCTCTCGTACTCTCACAAGGTTGAAGGCCTTGCATTGAAGTTCTAAGCCGCCTCCTTATCCAACATAATGGCTAAGTCTAAGAGGACCGCAAGTAAAGCCGTCGAAGAGATTAACAATGAAGCTATACCACCTACTAATCGCTTTGAAGTCGGTGAAAATTTCATTGGTCGATTCGGTGTCATGAAGAATGAATTAAACGCCGCTATTGCTAACATGAACCAACAAATGGATGCTTTTACTAAAGCTATGATGGAGAAACTCGACGCCATCCTTAATGCTCGACTAAATCAAGCCCCTCAAAATGCCCATGTTGATTTCGAAGGCAATGACAATTCACTCGCTTCTAACCGTGATCACGACGACAACATGGAAGAGGACAATAAATGGTTGAGCGACAAAGATGAAGCTAACATCGAAGATTTGAAACCAATAGCTAAGAGTCATTCCAAGATGAAAGTTCTAAAGGTTACCAATCCCGTCACGGGGGTACCTCCTCGTCAGGAAAGATAAAGAACTCAGTCTCGCAGAGCGACATAACACTGAAGAATACATCTCCGATATGATAGAACAAACTATGAAGAAGAATCAAGTTGGCAAAATTCCGAAATATGTTATGTCTTTCGACAATGCTATAGCCAGCCAACATCAAAAAATTGATGCTTCAAATCAGATTTTGCTAGGCTAACTCTATGCTCTCAAAGTCGCTCAAGCTGATTTTGCAAATTGCTTAACAAACATTATTTTGCAAGGAAACGCATATTCCTATGCTTCGGGTTCTCATAAAGGTAAGCGTATTAGCCATGATCAAGAAGAGGATGAACTCAAGCAACCTTTCTTTCCCATTGATTTGGAGGATAGTCAGAAAGGTACTCGGTGGCAAAAATGCGCCAACGATGGAAAGAGCAACAAAGAACATAAGAAAGTTCGCCTTTTCAACCCACCAGAACTAACGCCTTTGAATGACACCCCTGAAAATATATGTCTTGCAACAAAGCATTCTGAAGATTACGCGAAAGCAAAACGACTAAGTACAAGCGATAAAGCATTAAAATATGGAAGTTTTTGCCTCTATCACAATATGCATGGCCATGATACCACCAATTGCAGACATCTAAAAAGCTCAATTGAAATGCTGGTTAGAAGCGATAAGCTGCAGCAATGTGTTAAAAAATCGCATGCAATGAATTCACTTCCAACCACCCAGGGACAAAATGTACCCGCTAATCAACTGGGCTCAGATGAAAAGGCTTAACAACAAATAGTTTTTGCTCAACCAATAAAAGCTGGAATAAGATGCAAGGCTATGCGAATGCTCAAGAGTATAGTCCAACAGAAGCAATAACTCCTATGGAATTAAAAACTCTTGTCCATCCAATGATCGCCAGGCACTTCCACACCAAAGATTAGTAAAGGCTAGATGGCATCTGCAAATTGTTAACCCTTGACGGAATCTCAATGCCAAGAATCTGGAATAAGGCTGCTTGTGGCAACATTCTGCATAAAAATACTACTTAATGCTTATGAGAAATTGATAAATTTTCTTCTACAAGTATAAGCCTCCCTTGGTAAAGGAGCGATTGTAATAGAATATCATATCTACTAGTGAAAATCATACTTGCTTTTATAAATCTCTTGCTTGCAAAATTTTATGTTAAATCAAAACTTGACTAAAAATTGATTTCATATTGCAGGCTACCCGTCGGGCGCTCGTTCCATCAAAATCCGATGAAACATGGCCACTCCAGAAATGTCAGATCAAGTACAAATGTTGTAAATATCAAGATGCATAGATGCAAAGGAAGGGAAGTATTGTCTCGGAAAGTGAATGGGAAGAGCCATAAAGATTCAAACAACGAACAAGCGCCACGACAAACAAATGAGGAGGTTGTGAATTTCGTCGAAGGGGCATTTCCCCAAATGAGAGGTTCAAAGCCTCAACACCTAAACAGAGATAGCTCGCCAAGTCAATGGTAGATCGAGAAAATTCCAATGAGTCCAACGGAGAAGAGAGCAGCAAGCAGCCATGAATCTGAAACCCCAAGGTCGCGGGAATTCGTTGCGCGAAACGAAGCGCGGGAGTTGAAATGAAGCGTGTGAGTTCGTGGCGCGAAGAGATGCAACCCTCCAAGGTCGCGGGAATTCGTTGTGCGAAACAAAGTGTGGGAGTTCACTATACGTGAAACGAAGCAAGAAGAGTTTGTGGCGCGAAGCGATGCAACCCTCCAAGGTCGTAGGAATTCGTTGCGCCATACGAAACACGGGAGTTCACTATACGTGAAACGAAGCATGGGAGTTCGTGGCACGAAGTGATGCAACCCTCCAAGGTTGCGGGAATTTGTTGCGTGAAACGAACCGTGGGAGTTCACTATACGTGAAACGAAGTGTGGGAGTTCGTGGTGCGAAGCGATGCAACCCTCCAAGGTCGTGGAAATTCTATGCACGAAATGAAGAGTGGGAGTTCACTATAAGTGAAACAAAGCGTGGGAGTTCGTGGTGCGAAGCGATGCAACCCTCCAAAGGTTTGCTGGAATTCGTTGCGTGAAATGAAGCGCGGGAGTTCACTATATGTGAAACGATGTATAGGAGTTCATGGCGCGAAGCGATGCAACCCTCCAAAGTTTCGTGGGAATTCGTTGTGCGAAACGAAGTGCGGGAGTTTACTAAAGTGCGGGAGTTCACTATACGTGAAACGAAGCGTGGGAGTTCGTGGCGTGAAGCGATGCAACCCTCTAAAGGTTCACTGGAATTTGTTGTGCGAAACGAAACGCGGGAGTTAATTATAAGTGAAACAAAGCGTGAGAGTTTGTAGCGCGAGGCGATGCAACCTCATCTAAAACGTTGTTGGATCTCGCATTGCGAAACGATATGACGACCAAAAATTCTTTCCATAGAGAAAGCAGCTTCTCCATAGGAAAAATCAATAGTGCTCAATGAACTCTATAATGTCGATTCAATCAACAGGAGAAGAAGAACATTGGATTATAACGGCCTCTCTAAAACATAGGGCATCTGATGAAGTCTCCAATGTTAGAACTGATCGACAAGGCAAACATTGAGTTATATAAAAAGTTCTTCCCATAATGAAAACTAATGATGTCCTCTTAGGCGGGGGCACGAATGTCAAAGTTCCTCCAAGAAGGAATAAGAAAAAAAATCACAAATACATATTTCCCAAATGTGAAATGTCGTACACCATCATACATGTCATTAAAACAACAGCGTTTAAAATCCATAGTTGAATTGTCTCAACTAGTTAATCTTAAACGTTGACGCGAATTCGAATTAGAATGTCGTGTTTATGCAGATAATATTCAATGGGTTATGAACCGTTGAATAAAATAGTCCTATGCAAACATCTCATTCAATTCTAAAAATAAAATTCGCTATAGTTAAAATTTTGACTAATAAATCTGTTGTCAATATGGGCAATCGATAACAAAGCCTAGAAATGTGCAATGCTTTTGTTATTGCAGAACAAGTTGCAACATTAAAAAGTAACAACTGTCATTTGGGTCTAAAGCGACAAACATTCAAATTCAAAACTGGGGCATCCGTTAGCACAACAAGATTTGTGCAATAGAGCACTTCAAATGGGCATTCAAAACCAAGATCAAAGTTCCATATGCAATGCGAATAAGATTGAGTGCTCTAATCCAATGGCTTATGTACCAGAAAATGAAAACACTCTAATCTATTTTAAATGTTTATTTACAATCTACTCACGTGCATTTAACACAGAATATATTAATAACAGAGTTCATTTCGAAGCTCGCATTTTTCACAAATAAAAATACAAGCTTCAAGGGTAAAATGTTAACCCTGTTAAAACACGGCTCATAAATAATTGGTTAAATGCACGTGAAACAGATCGTTGATGTTTAAATATCAAGGATTGGTGTTGACTCAGTTCTAAGAACCGGGTCGATCGGAACCAAATAACCGGGTCAGTCGGTCACTACAGAACTGGTCGGTCGGTCCATAAAAATATAATATGGGTTGACACTGCTAGCATTGAATTTAATCGGTGCATAAATAGCATAAAGAGATGGCACTTTACCAATGCATTGGGCTTCTTAAAGGAGGACAAGTACCTGCAAAAACTAATCCATGCAGCATGCAAACGGGAAAAGATACAATGGTGTACATGCAAATACAATGAGTTGGGCACAACATGAAAGGTGCACCATTTACATAACTATTCACGTTATCACATGCAAAGCCATATAAAGGACCAACAATTAGTATAATGCATGGGACATAAAGGTGGTACTGCATATGACATGAAGCATATAAAGGTGGTCCAATGTTTCGTATGGCTTCAGTGTTCAACATGTATGAAGTGTGCATGTATATGCTAATGCTTGGAATATTGTTCCTACATATGTGAGTTGGTTGACAACATCGCGTCATGTTTAAAGAAGATTTGGATCAAATAATGTGTGCAAGAGAACAAACTACAACGGGTCGGCTCCAGACTGAATTCAAACGGGTCGGTGTTAAAGCTAATACAGTAGCACATTTTGTAAATAAAGTGGAACAAGAGGCAGCAAAAATATTGGGTTGGTCTATACTATATAAAGCTGGTCGGCCTCAACTAAAGACATCTAGTCGACCTCAAGATGAACAATCCTAGTAGGCCTCAACATCAAATCCTGGTCGGCCTCAAACTCTTCATACTGGTCGGTTTAATTATGTGAAGCATACGAGGCAGCTCCAAAAACTATGGTTCAGCTATAATATGCTGATGTGAATCACGAAATATAAAAGATGCATCATAGAATAGGATAAATTAACAATAGCAATTATATAAATAGATAGTTTGGTATATTTTCCTTCATGTAAAAGCATGTATCATCATTCATTTAATAATATAAAGGCACGTGTACATACTTGGCAACGTGAAGTGCAGTGGAAATATAGTGGTTGGCTACTCATCTTACATGGTCAAGTTGTGTTATAGAATTCAATGGCAAAAGACACATTGATCTATATAATATTATGGGTCGGCTCTGAAGAAAACAAAGGCATCTTTGAAAGTGGGTCAAACAGAAAGAGGCTTATACATGATCCATGTTTGAAGCAATGATCATCTACTGTGTATTCAAGGTTTGGATCGGTCATATTTAATAACATGGTGGCATAGCAGTAATTGTTAAACAACAGAATGGGTCGGTGGTTAAAACCAATTCCTGGTCGGTTCCATAATTTGTTCTTAGTCGGTCCACATTTTATATCCTGTCGGCCTCAAAGACAAATCCTGGTCGACCTTAACATTAAACCCTGGTCGGCATCAAATCCTGGTCGGCCTCAAAATTTACCCAGTTGCATTTTCGTAAGTAAGCTTCCGACCGACCCAAAACCTGCACACTACACCTATAAATAGCCCACTTTTCTACCATTCAAGGGGGATTCCTCTACCTCGAAGGGCTACCCAAATCATTTCTCTACCATTTTAGAGCTTCTCAAGCTCTATTAATGGCTTCCTAAGTTTGACTCATCTTCATCCAACAACATGAGGATTAAATCACATCCATTATCCATCCAAAATGGCTCTAACTCAATTCAAGTGCTCTCCAATCGCCATTAATCTTCTCTAAAAGCCCGAATCTAATACAAACTCCATCACGGGATCAAGGAAAAGCATTTGCGCGCCAAAGTAGTGAAGATCTACAAGATAACTTTCACAATCCTCAAGATCTAACCCATTCCTCTATGAATTCCAGTGAGATCTAAAGCTAAAAGAGAGCGATAGTGGACAATCATTCTAAAGAGAATGAGAAAATGATATAAATGAGATGATGTTATATGCAATTTTCTCCATGATAATGAAGAACGCTTCAAAAGTGGATGTAGATCTATCCTAGATCGAACCACTATAAAACCCCTTGTCTCTTACTTACTTTTTCCTGCTTTTTACTTACATTTGCACTTGTGGCTCCATTTTCATTTTACATACCGTTTGGTGAAGTGTGATTTCACACCTTTGGTTTTTGAACCATTTTTGATTCAAACACATATATTATTAAAATTTTCATTTCCGTAAATTATTCAAGTGAACTTCTCACTTCATATATACATACATACATATATATATATATCATTAAAATTTTAAAAAGAAACTTAAATACCTAAATAAACATTAATTTATCATTAAATTAAATCAGGCCCAAGCCCAATTACACATAACGATTATTAGCCTGTACCTTATTTCCTCTTCTGACCCGATCTTTACCTTTCTTCCTTTTTTATATATACATACGTAGAATATTTCAATTTATTTTAGTATTTAAAATAACCATTCCTTATTCTTTTATTTAATTAGGGCCCAAAGCCCAATTCTAATAAATTAAATGCAAAAATCTAGCGCCAACATCCATCCAAACGTGGCTTCAGGGAATCACACCCCATGCAAATCTGACACAAAGAAAATGTCACAATACATGTGCGTAGTTATAAAAAAATTCTGGATCCACCCATGCTGATCCAACTTCTCCATCGTGCCCCTTTCTTTCTTTTTCTCCTTCCTAGTGCTCCTGTTATTCTTCTTCACTGCGCACGACATGCACCGTACACATGCACCACCATGATCCTGCCTCGTCGACAATCTTCACAAACGTCTTCTCCTATCAACTCATTCCCAACCTAAAAATCCATTTTTTTACAATCGAGTAAAAATCTAGATCTTCAATAGATGGCTCCTTAAAAACTGATCTCATCAAAGCCGCCTCCCGTTGTCATTACCTCAGTCTAGTCACCATGGTAATTCTATCATTCAAAGCTGAC
The DNA here is from genome assembly GCA_030737875.1 of Allium sativum. Taxonomy (NCBI): domain Eukaryota; kingdom Viridiplantae; phylum Streptophyta; class Magnoliopsida; order Asparagales; family Amaryllidaceae; genus Allium; species Allium sativum. The sequence goes on along the minus strand of CM060926.1, from coordinate 2,863,440 downwards.
CCTACCCCCTTCCAAAACCCCCACGTGTATTACTGTACATCGCCATGTCAAAGATGCAATTCGGCATTGAACATGACCTACCCAAACAGTAGTAACACCCTATTTTAAATCTAAACCTCCTAAAATATTAATTTAAAAATTCCAATTACATTTTTCCTATGATCTCTGATCTACCCTACTCCTTTGACTTTGACACCATCGCCGACGAACTTCACCATCGCCGGAATTTGCCCAAATTCACAATTCTGATCGATTCAAAAATTCCTACTACTTAGGTTATTAAAAATCGAGATTTTTATATCATTATTCATGATTTCCAAATATGAATCCATTCATATACATGAATTAATATATTGTGATGTTTGAAATTTTAGATTTCTTACCTCTTTACTGTGTCTAAATGATTTCTGATGATATATACAACTGTTTAATTTGAAACAAATTTTAGATCATACACAAAACAAAAATAAACAACTTTAATGTTTACTCGTTCCTTAAAATAAACTAGAATCAATGTCATTGATTTTTGAAGTAATAGGATATGAATATATATATATATATATATATATATATATATATATATATATCCATTTTTAACATATACAGGCAGTTGTTAATTTTGCTTCCAGTGATTTAATCAACATGAACAATCATATATATATATATATATATATATATATATGATGTTATACAGTCAATTGCATCTACATGAATATGCATATGTATGAATCCAATATACATACAACTATGAAACAGATTTTTAAGGGAGATAAATTAGAGTTTACTCACATTTATTAATTACTGGGTTCATTGTTCTTACTATTCTTTCCAGGTCCATGTGTTCTCATTTTACTGCCATTTTAGATCTGGCTAGAGACTTTTGTGTGTGTTCAATTATAGTGTATTTAGATGGAGAACCTAGAGTGTTTACTCGCGCAATAGTTCACAGCCTTGTTAATGTATTCACAACCATTTTTAACTCCAGGTTTTGTTCTTTGTTTTCATTTGTTTACCCATTGAACTAGAGCGTGGATTTGTGTAGTATTGTAGTGTATTTATAGGTGAAAACCCAGGCTTAAGTTTGCTAGCTATGTAGGAATGTAGGTTATAGATTGCAACAACCTGATTAGTGAGGTGTGTGAGGCTACCATTTGATTGAGAGCATTGTTGAGTCATTATCAATCTACATGTGCACATGCATGGTCAGTATATAAAAGTACACATATGTGTACAGTTCGATGTTATATTGATCTTAGAACTAGGCTTATACAGTGTAAATGTTTAGGTTGGCTCTAAAGGTGATAGGAGGTAGATGTTGCAGTAGCTATGTGAAGTGAAGTGTGATGTACAATCCCGTTAAATGTATCCAAACTTTGATCCTAAGTATATAGCATCAAAGCATCAAAGCAAATCAACCTTTGATCCTAAGTCGGGAGGGTAATTCCGGCAGGAAGGATAACCGACAAGAAATCATCCAAAGACGGGAGCTAATAAAGAGGAAAGCAAAGGACATCACAAACCGAAACCCAGAAGGACGAAAGGGCTATCAGTATTAACTATCTTAATACCGATACATTAAGAAACGGGAGCACCAAGAGCATAAAGTTCAAAACATAAGGAAATTGTCCGAGAGCCACTTACGGGAACCTTAATTAGATGGTCAACGAGAGGTCACTTTAGTAAGTAACTAATAAAGTACCGAAGGCACCACTCCAGAAGGCCGAGATATATTTCAGAGATCTACCGAAAGGCAAGCCGAGACCTCGGAAAGACACAAGTATCCACACTAATTTACTTAGTGTCTATACCGACAGAGGTGGCGGATCCCGTAACCACCCACTTAAATCATGAAGCCATGTTCCACGAAGTATTACTAGCAAGACCCGAAGCCTATATCCGGAAGCCCGAAGCCTTCCTAAAGCTATCCATACCGACAGGCTTTACAAAGAAGATAAAAATGATATCAAAGAGAAATTCCAAAAACTGGGACCATCCTTCCGAGTTCCAGAGCTGGCACTTTAAAATCCATAAGCAAGGACTTTGGAACCAAAAGGAAAGGCGGCTGAGAGATAAAATTTCCGGAACCAAAGGGAAAAGCAGCCGACAGAGGCTTCTGCTGGCCCAATAGCAAAAGGGGACCCGATTTGTCTATAAATAAGACCCCAGGGGTCTTATTTTGGGGATTGATTTCTCATTTCTCATTTCTTGTACTCTCTTTCTCTAGAGTAAACCATAATTTCTAAATTAATTTGGGATTTCTATTGTAATCATTCATGTACTTTAAATTACAGATTAATAAAGAGCAGATCGATACTTAGCATATTTCTTATGATTTTCTTGTGTAATTTCTTAGTTATTTCCTACATAACCTATTATAGATTTCCTACTCGAGCACAGATGCTTACTCAAGCTTAGACCCTTCCGAGAGTTCTTATAAAACCCCTTCCTACAAGCTGTTTAGCCTCTTTGTCGAGGGTTGTGTAACACCCCACGTCCGTTAGTGTCACTCACAAAGGGAATGCACTAAGTTCTGTGGAGCATTTAGGGTAAAAGATGCAGATAAATTACAAGACAGACAGAACTTAAACAGCGGAAAATAAAACTTTGCTTTATTGATAAAATAGTTTGTACAATGGTTTCTTTACAATATCAGAGTATCATCTGTCTTACAAAATAAAGAAGCATAAAAACAACATTTATATTCCCCGATTTTAGCAAGAGCCAGCCATAGCATCTGAAAAGAGAATCCAAGCAAACTTCGACATATCTTCAAGCTGGGAAAGAGTGGAAGTCCAACTTAACCTGAGCTAAACTATCCCCTCCTTTACTACCTGAGGGGGGGGGGGGACGGAAGAAAAGAAGACGAAAGAAAAACAGAGTCAGACATAAAGCTTGAGTAAGTTCAGTAACTTCTAGCATGTGAACATGGAAAAACAAAACGACCTGAATTAACTGAATACAAGATTACACCATGACGATGGGGTCAACAAAATTAGACAAGGTAGTCACAAGATATTCTAAGATAGGATAAACTGGATACGCTCTAATACTTTCGCCGCTTCGCTATTTCCTTGTTATACTGGTTTCTATATCTCTGCACCGCCTATCAAGTGTCCCAACTAGTAACGATAACGTGATCCCAATCCCTGTATTTTCCATTGCCTTCCAGCATACATTCATTATTTATTACCTAGATCAAATCTAGGGTTTTCTATCAAGTGCTTTCTAGATTTAACTAGAGTTTACGCTATCTTCCGAACGCTTCTCGGATTCAGGATTTATGCCACCTAGTCCAACTAGGGATTATGCTACCTGTCGAACGATGCCCCCAAGTCTAGGACACACTACCTAGAGTGGTATATGTTCCTATACTTCCCCACGCATGTATCGTGAATCGTTATCGCTTGTCTAGATGCACAGGTCCTGTAATGTGCGGTCCGAGTCCTATGACAGGGCAAATCAAGGAATACAGAACTCGGTCGGGAGCTTTCAAATATCTGCCGATGCAGATGCTAAGGACTATTTTTATTCCAGTGGCTATGGTCCCACTTGACCCCTCCCTCAACTAATGAAAGGAACACCTTGTAAAATGAGAACTATACGCCGGCCCCTGGTGCCCCTCTATCCTATGGCCATCCTCACCCATAACTAGATAGAAAGTATATGGTCTTTTGGAGTTCTCCGCCTTTCCTCTTCACGTATCTCGATTGACTCTAGATGGATGGTAGACGACGAGTTGCTATCACAGGGCTACCGTTTTCTCGCTGAATCACGTCGGTCCATCCTGGTCTTTAGGTTGCCATGTATTGCAACCAAGGCATACCCCTGGTTCTTCTATGCAGACCTTAACCTCTGTGAGCCCAGGAGGATCATCTGCAGCCTCACAGAGGGATACCAAGAGTACCCTCACGTCCACTCGAAGCCTTGGGCTTCGTAACCCAATTCGTTGGAGCCTTCTTTCTACTCAGACGGACATTCGCTCCTTCCCGTGTTATACTAAGAATTACTACTTAGTTTTACTAACTAAGATTTACCACTTAGTTTCCAGAATCGTTGTTTTCTTAACTAAGGTTTACTACTTAGTTCCCCTTCCCGTCAATTTGGATTGGTTAAGTGTCATTAGTCAATTCAAGCCAACTTAACCCTCTTCATTCATCCTGTTATACTGGTTAAGTGTTATCAGTAATTCATGTTGACTTAACCCCACCACAAATCAAGTTATATTGGTTAAGTATTGCTTATTACTTAACCCTACCCATTCACCCTGTATTGGTTAAGTGTTCCTTTTTAACTTAACCTTGCCCTTCTGTCTTAACTAACATGTTATTAATGGTTAAGTATTATCCCTTCATGTTTAGACTTAACCCTATTCCTTTATCACAATCTGATGGTTAAGTGTTCAAGTTTACTTAACCCTACGGTCTAGCCCAGAAAACATATCAAATTGGCTAAGTGTATTTACTTAACCCCAACCTCTAGTCTAGTTAACATGTTAATTTGGCTAAGTGTATCTACTTTACTTAACCCCACCTTCTAGTCTAGTTAACATGTTAGTTTGGCTAAGTGTATCAACTTTACTTAACCCCACCTTCTAGTCTAGTTAACATGTTAGTTTGGCTAAGTGTTTTCTCAGTTACTTAACCCCTACAAATCTTGTCTTGCTACCTTGAGTTTGGTTAAGTGTCTCTATGGACTTAGCCCTCCCATTCTAGCTTAACTGTGTTAAGTTGGTTAAGTGTTCCTATGGACTTAACCCTCCCATTCTAGCTTAACTGTGTTAAGTGTCAGTCTGAACCTAACCCCACCCATCAGTTTAGTTATCGTGTTGAACTGGTTAAGTGTCTTAGTTAACTTAACCCTACCTTTCTTGTTCTAGCTTTAACTAAATAAATTAAAGCCGCGACCACTCACATTAGACAGATATTGTTGCGAATACTGGATGTGCCGGTTGGTTCCGGGCAGGTTTACATCGCAACTCAGTCTAACCTCGGGTTAGGCATATTCGTGTTTTCTAAGTTCAAAGGGTTTTGGATTAGTTTTCAAATCAGGTTTTGAAAGTAACCATCCCGTCCGTCGAATCAGTTAGGGATAGCCAGGGAGAGCAGGAAACTTGTATTTTCCAAACCCAAGCCTAGACACTATCCTCTCTGTCACCTTAGAACTTTCTGGTGTACCATTAAAAGAGATGTCGTTAATAAACCTTTAATTTGTCTAAATTTACATTTCCTCATTTAGGCCAAATTCTATAAGTAAATTATTCCTAATTTACTTATTTCCTAATTATCCTTTTAATGTAAACTGTCAACATTTATTCTTATGGCCCATTTTCCCCTCTATATCATATTTATGCCTTTTGGTATGTAAACTATACCAATTAAGTGTCACTAACCATGATTTTGCTAATCCTGACAATTACTCCCAATTATGGTCAATTTCAAGTTTATGCCAATATACTTATCGAGCCAAATTAGCTAATCCAATTCTGATTTAACATTCTAATTCATGTCAAACTAGACTTATTACTCTAGTTCACAATTCATGTAAATGCTAGATTTACATGTCAATACTAGATTCAAATTTCACATCCTATAATTCCTGTCAAATTTATCCCATTTGCATTTCTATGAACATGCCATAATACATGTTCCCAATTTATGCCAATTTCCAAGTTTATAACTATGTTTTAGTAAATTTCATATTTTGCCTCAAATCGCATTTCCACCGTTCGTATAATCGTGTTTCAGTCTAGATTATAGATAAATCTAGATTCGTAGCAAATAGGGAATGAACCAAAGATTGCTATGAGAAGGATAGATATAACAACTGGCATAAAATGGTTTTTCATAACGACGTAGGTTCAAGAACAGGGGTAGACCTAACTTAATAGGTAAATTCCCAAGGTCTAAAACCAAAGATAACCAAGAATAGACAGAATAGATGATCGGGTTTAGACCTAATTTCATAGTCACAAAACTTAAGCAACACTTTCCTAGTCATGAATCACAGGTGTTTAATCACAGATGTCCTTGTTATGTCATAGGCAATAGTTTATATTTCCTAATCAAAGGCATAGGCTTAGTCAAGGAAATAATCCTCATAGTCACAGTCATAGGCAATATTCATAGTCATAGGCAATGTCCATAGTCATAGGCAATGTTCATAGTCATAGGCAAATGTTCATAGTCATAGGCATATGGTTTTAAGGTCCATAGTTTCATAGTCACGGTCTTATTTGTCCTCGAATCATAACAGTTCTTAGTTAGGTTCAAGAGTATAGGCACTGATTCGAATAGAGAGAGAGATTTGGCATATTCTTTTATTCCTTTAATTTCATGTCACGCACAGAGAAAAACGTTCAAATCTAGAAATAACTGACTTACAAAGATTTAGATTAGAAAACAAAGATGGCGTTGCTATGATTCGTGCGACGTTGCTCGAAACCGTTTGAGCTAGCCTTTGATTCTTCACTTGAAATCTTTACTTGACTTGAACCTCTTCTTGAAAGTCTTTGAGCAGCATCTCCTCGTCTTGATTTATTTTATATATATTATTCTATTTATATTTTAATTAAGAGGAGGAGAAGAAGCCATGTTCACTAAGAATCTTTGCAGCATAAGGGTAGAGAAGAATTGTGAATAGAGAAGGAGACTAGGGCTGTTTATATAGTGTTAGGCGGACGAACCTAGGAAGAGAACGTGACCAAGTACATCAGAACGAACCAGGTGCATAAAGCTGGAAAAAGCAGGGGGGGTCGACCCCCAGGTCGACTACCCAGTCGACCTGGGTGACCCAGGTCGACTACTCAGTCGACCTAGGTGCCTTGGGCGGGAAAATTCCCGCCCAGCCCAACCTGGGTCTGTTTTGAATTTCGAACTCGTTTTTCTGAACTGTTTTGAAATTTGAACTTCGCTGAATCTTCCGGAGGCCATATCTTCCTCATACGGACTCCGATTTATGCAAAATCGATCTCGTTTTCATGCAGAATTCCGAGACGAACGCAATGGCGCTGCCCGTTTCCCTTGATTTTGATTTTAACTTTTAATTCTGCCTTGATTTGTGAATCTTAGCGTTACAGAATTACGGGGTGTTACATTCTCCCCCACTTAAAAGGATTTCGTCCCCGAAATCTTCAAGTTAGGAAGAATGTGTCCTACCATCCAATCACCCGTCTACTCAACCATTTACTCACAGGCATCCATTGTCCTTAAAAGACAGTCGACCTGGGTGACCCAGGTTGACTACCCAGTCGACCTGGGTGCCCCAGGTCGACTACCCAATCGACCTGGGTGTCTTGGGCGTGAAAATTCCCGCCCAGCCCAACCTGGGTCTGTTTTGAATTTCGAACTCGTTTTTCTGAACTGTTTTGAAATTTGAACTTCGCTGAATCTTCCGAAGGCCATATCTTCCTCATACGGACTCCGATTTATGCAAACTCGGACTCGTTTTCATGCAGAATTCCGAGACGAACGCAATGACACTGCCCGTTTCCCTTGATTTTGATTTTAACTTTTAATTCTTCCTTGATTTGTGAATCTTAGCGTTACAGAATTACGGGATGTTACATTCTCCCCCACTTAAAAGGATTTCGTCCCCGAAATCTTCAAGTTAGGAAGAATGTGTCCTACCATCCAATCACCCATCTACTCAACCATTCACTCACAGGCATCCATTGTCCTTAAAAGATTTCTAATGCTTTCATGTTCATATGCATAGTGTGTGTATATGTCTTTATCTACTGTAAAATCAGGCGGTCTACTGATTCAGTTGACCTCCTTAATGCGAGTCATGTCAGTGCCATGCGTCCAACCATGTATGCAAGCATCCCTAGTTATGTAAATACTATATGCGTGCATAGTCATTCATCCATATGCAACATCCATATGATCACATATCAAGTTCAACTTACAACCAAATACATATCTGTAAATGCAAGATGAAAGCGTCCGAACTTGATCTAGTGCCTAATACGTATGCATATGCATCCACGAGCAACCATTAGTAACCACTTGCAATCATCAACCATAACATGTTTCAAATACATGTTTACATCCATTGGCTTCTACCTAAGGATCGAGGATACGACCTAGGTTATATACTTTGGAAAGAGAGAAACAATTATGCGTAAAGCTCCTAAAACAAAGAAATCAAGGATGCACCCTCAAGGAAAAGGGTATGATGCTAGTATCTAGCCTTCTTGAGCTTTACTCCACTGTATCTTAACTAATTTAAATTCACGATTGTGAAGTTCTGGATCTCCATTTCCAAAATAAACAGATGTCAATCACGGTACCAGATATACGTACTAAGATGATTAGAGGTTTCCCTCTTATCCGCCATGCCATAACTATAAGAGTCAAAAGGTCACTACGTGCTTTTTAGAGTGCCTGTCACAACTATTCATCTCTCACGCAAACCATCCTAGTCGAACTCGACATTCCTCAAGTTCAAGCCCCAAAGGCCTAAACCAATATCAGACAAGCACCCAAGGAATATCTCCTCCGAATTTAGACGATCTACGTGAGATGATATAAGCAAACTCGATAGCTATTCTCAAATCCCTACTAACCAAAAATAAACTGGTCGGACCACCAATTGGATTTGAGACTCTAGTGGGATCTTTCTATTATACAAGTACTATGGTGCAGAGACTCAACTATGGAAGCAAATATGAACTAATGCGAAGCGCTAAAACCAAAGGAAATAGTACGAATAGCAAAACTAGACTCTTTCATCAGAACTTTACTACCTTTCTCCTAGGTACGCTTGGTGGTGAAAGTATGTACTTACCCTTCTGAAAATCTCGTCCTCGTCCTTGCCCTTATCCTTAAGTATATACCCTATCATACCCTAGTAAAGATACTTCCTCTTGTCTTAGGTTTTATAATTTCTTCCTCCTTCGTGTACTAAGTCTACATCCATAAATTCTTCATCCTAGGGTTATGCTCCTTAGCATAACTCCTCATCCCCTTCCGTGTGTAGTCATGTTGACAAATCTCTCGAAAACTGCCTCCATCGTCCGGAAAACCCTATAAGCTTCGAAAGAAAACTGCCCGTAGATGAAACAACTACGACTATGGATGGAAGCCGGGCACTACTTTGCCCTTCGATGAGGTTACCTCCCAGAAAGCCAGGAGCCCCAGAGACTCAAGAAAGAAGGAGACAAGAATTTAAACAGAGGAAGGGAAGATAGTGTGTATGGCTTTGGGGAATATGTCTTTAAAACAAATCTTTTCTATTGAAAATACTTCTTTAAAAACCGTTTTGAAAATAATTTTTCAAATCCTTTATCTGATCTAGTAACCTCCAGCTCTGATACCACGTGTAACACCCCACGTCCGTTAATGTCACTCAAAAAGGGAATGCACTAAGTTCTGTGGAGCATTTAGGGTAAAAGATGCAGATAAATTACAAGACAAACAGAAATTAAACAGCGGAAAATAAAACTTTTCTTTATTGATAAAATAGTTTGTACAATGCTTTCTTTACAATATCAGAGTATCATCTGTCTTACAAAATAAAGAAGCATAAAAACAACATTTATATTCCCTGATTTTAGCAAGAGCCAGCCATAGCATCTGAAAAGAGAATCCAAGCAAACTTCGACATATCTTCAAGCTGGGAAAGAGTGGCAGTCCAACTTAACCTGAGCTAAACTATTCCCTCCTTTACTACCCGGGGGGGGGGGGGAACGGAAGAAAAGAAGACGAAAGAAAAACAGAGTCGGACATAAAGCCTGAGTAAGTTCAGTAACTTCTAGCATGTGAACATGGAAAAACAAAACGACCTGAGTTAACTGAATACAAGATTACACCATGACGATGGGGTCAACAAGATTAGACAAGGTAGTCACAAGATATGCTAAGATAGGATAAACTGGATACACTCTAATACTTTTGCCGCTTCGCTATTTCCTTCTTATACTGGTTTCTATATCTCTGCACCACCTATCTAGTGTCCCAACTAGTAACGATAACGTGATCCCAATCCCTGTATTTTCCATTGCCTTCCAGCATACATTCATTATTTATTACCTAGATCAAATCTAGGGTTTTCTATCAAGTGCTTTCTAGATTTAACTAGAGTTTACGCTATCTTCCGAACGCTTCTCGGATTCAGGATTTATGCCACCTAGTCCAACTAGGGATTATGCTACCTGTCGAACGATGCCCCCAAGTCTAGGACACAATACCTAGAATGGTATATGTTCCTATACTTCCCCCCGCATGTATCGCGAATCGTTATCGCTAGTCTAGATGCACATGTCCTGTAATGTGCGGTCCGAGTCCTGTGACAGGGCAAATCAAGGAATACAGAACTCGGTCGGGAGCTTTCAGATATCTGCCGATGCAGATGCTAAGGTCTGTTTTTATTCCAGTGGCTATGGTCCCACTTGACCCCTCCCTCAACTAATGAAAGGCACACCTTGTAAAATGAGAACTATACGCCGGCCCCCGGTGCACCTCTATCCTATGGCCATCCTCACCCATAACTAGATAGCAAGTATATGGTCTTTTGGAGTTCTCCGCCTTTCCGCTTCACGTATCTCGATTGACTCAAGATGGATGGTAGAGACGAGTTGCTATCACAGAGCTACCGTTTTCTCACCGAATCACGCCGGTCCAACCTGGTCTTTAGGTTGCCATGTATTGCAACCAAGGCATACCCCTGGTTCTTCTACGCAGATCTTAACCTCTGTGAGCCCAGGACGATCATCTGCAGCCTCACAGAGGGATACCAAGAGTACCCTCACGTCCCCTCGAAGCCTCGGGCTTCGTAACCCAATTCGTTGGAGCCTTCTTTCTACTCAGACGGACATTCGCTCCTTCTCGTGTTATACTAAGAAATACTACTTAGTTTTACTAACTAAGATTTACCACTTAGTTTCCAGAATCGTTGTTTTCTTAACTAAGGTTTAGTACTTAGTTCCCCTTCCCGTCAATTTGGATTGGTTAAGTGTCATTAGTCAATTCAAGCCAACTTAACCCTCTTCATTCATCCTGTTATACTGGTTAAGTGTTATCAGTAATTCATGTTGACTTAACCCAACCACATATCAAGTTATATTGGTTAAGTATTTCTTATTACTTAACCCTACCCATTCACCCTGTATTGGTTAAGTGTTCCTTTTTAACTTAACCTTGCCCTTCTGTCTTAACTAACATGTTATTAATGGTCAAGTATTATCCCTTCATGTTTAGACTTAACCCTATTCCTTTATCACAATCTCATAAATGTCTATGATCTATCTGTGTAATCCTAAACAAATGAGTGTACTATATATATTTACAAATGAATCTTAGCATCAAAGCAAATCAACCTTTTTAATGACTATGATCCCCCTTTCCTATCGTATAAATGCATATCCCTTGTATTTAATAGCCAAATCTTCTTATGTGTATTTCTGTGTTTCCAATATCTCTTATGTATGTTTATGTGTGAGGTAAGATAGTATTTTATCTTATGTGTTTTCACTAGTTATTTATATAACTCAATATCTTCATGAATTCAAAAGCAAGTTTAAGTATAAACGAAACAACATACACTTGTCTATCTATATACACATATAACAAGACAAGTTAATATATATACAAACATGATATTTAAAATAATTATTATTCTAATTCAAATGAATTTGATCTTATCAAATTAATGAACAACTTGCATTTAATTTATATCTTCTTTTGTTTTTCCTATGATCAAAATTTATATAAATTTTATTTTAATTTTTAAGTAAAAATCCAAATTAAATCATATATGAAATAATCCACTTTTCCTTTTATTTTTACTTAGATAATCTTATATTCACATGAATTTTAAAACAATAAATATACAACAAAATTATAAAACATCAATTACTTGTTTTATATGCATACATACATTGATTACATAATTTTAAACCATTAACAAATATATTTATTTGGAATTTCCTTGATATTTACCAAATATATAGATCTTATTTATTTAATTACATTAAATTACCAGTATAATTTATAAATTATAGATGGGGATTTTTCCCACAAGGACAAACTCACCAAATTATTTGCCCAAAAGGACAACCACCAAAAAACTTACCCAAAAGGACAAGTTTTAGTGCAAATGGTGAATTTCAGGGGGGTCCCACGTTTTTCCACTTTGCACTAAAACTTGTCCTTTTGGACAAGTTTTTTACCCCTTGTCCTTTTGGGCAATTTTTTTGATTTTTTTGTCCTTCACAATTTTTTCCTGATTATAGATTATTGAACTTGTCCAAAAACTGGGTTGTTACAATCTACCCCCTTAAAAAAACTTCGTCCCCGAAATTAAAAAGTAACGGTGAATCATATGTCATATACTTATATTCAAAGTCATATATTTATAACAAACACATATGCATAGGTTGTATACGAACAATCATAGCAAATAAGGCATCTAATACACACAATTTATCCATCAACAATTCACACCAATCAAAACATATAATACATCAACAATTAGCTATTCATCACAGTAATTTTCATAACTAGAAATATTTGTTATTGTAGTTGGAAAAAAATTCATTTATATTTATGCATTACTATTTTTCAACATTCATCAGTCCCTGACCCTAAATCAATAAGAAAATAATCCTCTAAGTATCAACTCCGAAGATTGAAATCAACATCAGATCAACACTCAGAAAATCATTTAACATAATTAATCTCCAGCTAGGTTCTAATTTCCTAACTCCATAACTTAATTTCTTATCAACCCATATTACTCCATTTTCCATTTAAAAATATCCTTGATTACATTTGGGAAATAAATTCCAAATCTCATATTCTACATTAATTTGAATCAAGCCTGTTTAAACACATTTATCTGCTTCAAATTATCTTCTTAAAATCCAATCCAATTTAATTATATTAACCTTAACTTTACTATTTCAATCTTGTTTCAGTTGGATTCTCTAATTCCAAAATCCTTACTCTTTATTTAATGTCAAAACTGTTTGAAATCGCATATCTCTATTCCATTGTAAATTCAAAACCTTAATTTTTCCAAAACATTTTGTTTTTCTCGAGCTCTTTTCCATTTTGTCTTATTTATATATTTATTCTTTATACAAATTCAATTTGGTTCACTATATACCATTTAAATTTTATAATCTAATACCAGATTATAATAGCAACCAACACAACCATTTATAATAATTTCAGAAAATTATTCTTTTATGTCAAAATATAATTTTGAGTAAAATTATTTCATTACCCAGCTTTTAAAATAATACAGTGTCGAATTACTCTATTCAAGAGTTTACAAACATATATCGATATAGTTTGCATTCCTGTATCGACCAGAATTCATAAACCACTCGATAAACCAATCAATACAATATAAAACAATTTTTATATCAACTAACAAATACGCACACATGTATATACACTCAAAATCAATCTATAAGTAGCAGTGAGGGAGGTGGCTGGTCGGCGGCAACTATGGGGTGGATCAGGTGGAGTTAGGAGAAGAGGAGAGGCAAAAAGAATGGAAAGCAAAGTGAAAAAGTGGAGTGGGCCTTCATCTTATAGGCTAAGGGAGGGGGGGTCTTTGTAATTATGTGTGTGAGTTGTCGAGTGTAGGAGAGTTATTATAGAGTGCAAGCTAAGGGGGTTAGGCTAATTTTCTTATAAAGAGTTTAAGCATAATTGTTTATGTGCAACCATTTAATTAACTAGCTGGCTTATATACACACAAGGTTTTATACAACTTGTTGACACAAATACTAACACAATATTAAATATATTTTTCGGTCATGTTCACCAGTTTTTCATGATCTTCGATAATACATAAACAAAATTTAAAATAGATTTGTTTATTATTTTTAATTAATTAAACAAGCTCTAATTGACTATAAATCCCTATATAATCTTTTTAAACTTCAAATTTAAAATTTTTAAATTGGTTCCAAAATTTCAAGCTGTTACAGTATTGATAGAATTGAACTCAATTTAAATTTCTGATGTATGATTTGATATTATATATATACGTATATCGTGTGACTGAAATAAAATATGGAGTTTGGTTCTCAAGTTTACGTTGAATAATAGTATAAATACATATTATGTAAGTATGGAATTTGTTTGAAATGTTTCAATGAAATTGTGATTAAGAAATTTTTAGAACAAAGTAATGATTTGAAAAGAAATTTGATTATATATAAATATGACCTTATGAAATATTATTAAATTTCCTAAAGTACCGATTTCTAAAATTTAAAAAGATATGAATTGAATACTATTTGATTTGAGGAAAATGACTGTTGAAATCAAATATGAATTTGAAACTTAACTAAAATTTAAATGGATAAATTTCAAGAACCTTTGAGTCTATATAAAAAATTTGTATGTAATTTTTTGAGCTTATATATAAGTAATTTGTATAAGTATGAAGTTAATTCAAAAACTTGCTATTGATTTGAAAAGGAAATCAATATGAAATGATAATCTTAAAATTAATGGAATTGATATAAGAATGATATATTTGGAAATTGTGATTTGAAAAATATGATATATATTGTTAATAATAAAAATCTTCAACACCGGAATATAAGGCTATGGTTGTAGACCTAGGGAACCTTGGGGTAATCTAGGTCCTCAAAGTCTGACTTAATTTGCCATTTCCTGGATATCAAGATCCTAAGCCTGAAGATTAGTTACTCTTCCTTCAAGTGGTGAGTATCACGCTTACGAGACTGAAAGATCAACATTATCTTAGGATAAGGTCTTTATAAACTCGACAATAATTAGAGCTAGATGGCTTATTGGGACAATTCAATAATTATTTCCAAGTTTAAGATTTGAATTCGAATTAGCAATAGGAAAACAAGTAGAATAGATTTTGAATGCTAAGTATCTCCTTTATTGATCACTTGATAAAGTACATGGGATATTACAAGAGAAATCCCTAAATCGATTTCTAAATTAGGGTTTTGTCTCTTAGAAATTAATACAAGATTTTGGAATCATAAGAAGTCCCTCAAAATGTGACCCCTAGGGTCTTATTTATTGAGGATTTGGACCCCCTTTTGGTACCAGGCGTTTTGTATCGGCCTGCCTTAGTTGCTTCTGGATTCGGTAGCAGTCTCTTAGTATCGGCCCGCTCTAGTGGCTTCCGGTTTTGGTACCGGCTTCGTATGGCGGTATCGACACCAAGCCTATTGGTGTGAATTACTATCTTTTGCTACGATATCATAACTGTCTCTGTTCCTCCTCTTTATGAGCTTGATCTTCATCTCTCCTTCTTAGCTTGTGTATTTTGGTGCCGATTAAGTGCCTTTTACTCTTTGTGCTTGGTTTTGCTTCTACTAACTCTCGGGATCGTCCTTATATTTTAGCTCTGCCTTATTTGGTACTGGATTTCATGCAACTATCTTTATTGTTTCGATACCGACACCAAGCCTTACTTATTATTTTACGTTGGTATCGGTGTCGTGCCTTTATTGCCATATTTTTTGGTATCGGCATCAAGCTATTTGATCCAGTGTGTTGGTGCCGATAGCCTATGCACCAAGTCCTTGTCCTGGTGCCGAATTTCTGCTCTTGTCCCTCTTGCTATCGGTATTGGCTTGGTTCTCTATAGCCCTTTTGCTTCTGGTTTCGGCTCTACCTCATGCTTTGGTGTCGGATGAAGACTTTCTGGGCCCCTACTCTGGTGTTGGCTTCATTCCATGCCCCTTCACCACACTTTGGTTTCGGTGTCGAAATCTTGTAGTAGCATTTTTCCCCCACCTAGAGAAGGGAATTTTTGACTTTCAAGTCAACAGCTGAGGCTTTTTCTTGGTGTTGTCATCAAAACAAGTGAATTTCCCGCCTTTTGGTATTCTATGATCAATCTGGACTATTGGTTTGCATTTGCTTGTACGGCTTTGATTACATACGCTTTAGTATAAAACTTTCTTCCTCTGCTTTCTTTCTTTTCTTTACCTGCAAGCAATTTTATTCAAGCAACAATTAGAGTTCTTAAAAATTCTACAAGTTTCTTGAATCAATGATTCAATCTTATCTATGTATGTTTTTATTTATGCAAATTGAATTCAGGTTAAAATCGGAAAATCTCATTTCCCCCAATCTCGATTGCTGATCTAATTGGGATAGTTTAACTCAAATCTTTGATCTGGATGAAAATTGTCATTCTAATATTAGTGTGAATTGGTATTTAGTGTGAATCCTGAGAATCTGTCGTCTATTATTTTTGATAATCTAAAGCTATATGTTTTTCAGCTTTAAGATGCAAAATTCACTATGCTTAGATACAAAGAATTCCAATTACTGTCATAAGAATGGAAGTTTTCTTTGAGAATGATGGAATCGAAATCAACCTTCACCATCTTCTTTTAGTTTCGGCCTTACCGACATTGAAATTCAATTTTCTTCTGGTTTCGGTTTAACTGACACCGAAGCCTTGTTTCAGTTTCAACTAAACTTGGGATTTCGATGGCAGTCAAACCTGTATCGATACTAAAACATTCTTGATTCAGATTTCAATGGCACAAAACCTTAAGCTTCTTTGGTATTGGCTTAATTTCTAGTATCGACAACAAACTATTTGATTTCGGCATCACCGATACTAAGAACTTGATCTGTTCTTGGTTTCGGCTTAGCCATTACCAATGCCACCGATACTGAAAGCTTAACCACGTTTGGAAAAAGCATAATATTATGACAATATGTGAACTTTGTTAAAACTTTGACCCAAATGTTTAATGACATGATTCAGTTTTCTCTGAGAATGGTAGAGAGCTGATTATGATGAACTTTCACTATGCCTTTATGTCTGTAAACAGTTCGTATTAACATTAAGTGAATTGTGTAACAACCTGGATTATCAGAACCAATTTAAAATTTTTATTTTAGCTATTTTAACAGATTTTGAATATTTAAAATGGTTTATTTCAAATAATAATGACTAAAAATTTATTTAAATCGAAGTTAGAACGAATAAATTTATTTTAATTATAAACAGAATTTGAAATGGCGTGGTAGTTTGAAATTTGATTTTAAATTTCAAATGAATGTACAGAATTCAAAATAAATCGGATTACAGTAAAACTAGAAATATATATTTCTGTTTAATTATATCTTTCTATTGGATGTGAAAAAATGAAATTTCGTAATGTAGATTGAAAGTTATGTCCAATTTAAAATTTAAAATAGTCGCTATGGAATTTATGTATATTTTAAATATATTATAGCCCTTAAAAATAGCCATTTTGCAAATGACCTCTGTTTTCGACGAAACCACTTTTGTTGGATCCGGAGTGTCAAATTATTACTAGATTCCAATTTTCATAATTTTTGGAATTAATATGTGAGCATGGCAAAAGAAAACGTGTTTTGCCAATTTCAGTTAAATTGGATCGACCAGAAAATGGCCATATTTCAAACGGTCTTCAAATTCGACGAAATTAGTTTTATTGGGACCATATCGTCATAACAAAGTTAGATATAACTTTTCTGTAATTTTTGGAGTCAGTATGTGGTTGCGGTAAATTAAAATGTATGTTTAAATTCAATATATATTTATTTATATTTTAATTTTGACGAAAACTATTCGAAACGATCAAATTGGCTTACGAAACATATCCCATTGTGTTCGAAATGGGGGTATTTAACTAGGGATGACAGTCGTTGAGTTTGATTTGGAGTTCCAAGACTAAACGAATTATTTATGAATTAAATAAAATAAAAATATTTATATAAATAGGGTCAAAGCCAGTCAAACCCTAACCCCTCCCCACAATTTTCTATGCACCGCCACTCAGATTTGGATGCACAAAAACGTTTGAAAATTCGTCCTTAATCATTTTCGATCCAAGCAACTTCGATTCAAACTTACAAAACGAAAATGAAAGAGCATTTCGATCCCTTCAAAACCATACGACTGTGAAAAAACCATAAAGTAATGGGCTCGAATTTTGGACGGGAAGTCAGCGTGTTCGCAGCCGCTTCCTAGCGAATGGGGGCCATCGGATCTATCAAGGTGGAGGGTGGAAGATGGCGATGGAAGGGACTTCGACGTGGCAGCCGATGATCGAGGCCTAGTGCCTTGTAGTGCGTGCGACGGGAGGATGATGGCGGTCGACATGGGTTCCAGAATCGCGTTGAAGAAGATAAAGGGAGAGGGTTTAAATGTAATTATGAAGTAATTAATTAATTAATTTTTCTCGTTTAAATTGTTCAATGCAAATAAAATAGGTCCAAATCGCGCAAAATTGGATCCATTGCGATCGTGGGGACGAGAGCTTCACAACAAGACTAACCGGGTCCAATTTGGAGCACGTTAGAATTTCGTGCAAATTCAAATCCAAACTGTTTAGAAATTCAGAAATAAAACTGAGGAGTGGATCCAAATGTGAGAACTCATTCTCACTCTAATTATTTTATAGTTAAATATATACTAGGATGCAGACGAGGCTTAGAAGCCCCCGACACTATTTATTGTATAAACCATGGTTGTTTGTTTGGATTGTATTATGGAAATTGATTGTGAATAAAATATTTGAACAATAAAAATATCATTTTATTGCATAAATGAGCTGTATAAAATATGCATGTATTGAATAAAATATTTGAACAATAAAAATATGATTTTATTGTATAAATGAGCTGTATAAAATATTCAAGTGTTGAATAAAATATTTAAACAATAAAAATATCATTCTATTGTATAAATGAACTGTATAAAATATTCATGTGTTGAATAAAATATTTGAACAATAAAAATATCATTTTATTGTATAAATGAACTGTATAAAATATTCATGTGTTGAATAAAATATTTGAACAAGAAAAATATCATTTTATTCTATAAATGAACTATATAAAATATTCATGTGTTGAATAAAATATTCATGTGTTGAATAAAATATTCATGTGTTGAATAAAATATTTGAACAATAAAAATATCATTTTATTATGTAAATGAACGTATAAAATTTTCATGTGTTGAATAAAATATTTAAACAATAAAAATATCATTTTATTGTATAAATGAACTGTATAAAATATTCATGTGTTGAATAAAATATTTGAACCATAATAATATCATTTTATTGTATAAATGAACTGTATAAAATATTCATGTGTTGAATAAAATATTTGAACAATAAAAATATCATTTTATTGTATAAATGAACTGTATAAAATATTCATGTGTTGAATAAAATGTTTGAACAATAAAAATATAATTTTTATAAAATGTATGAACTATATAAAATAGTCAAGTGTTGAAATAAAATATTTTAACGTTAAAAATAATTTTTTTACCATATTTATGAACAACATAAAATTCTCCTAAAATGAAAATAAATATTTATTTACAAGCCGTACGGTTTTTTTATGTACACCTATTTAACTGATGATGATTGGGGCGATAATATTTTACACATCTCCCAACTGAACAAATAATAATCAGTATTTGTTGTTTGAAAACCCCACATGGGTATTGGGAAGATATTTGACATACACTGATCCCAATAATTAGTGGTATGTCAATCGATGGGTTGACAGACTGTATAAGCGTTATTTATTTATTTATTTTAGTGCTTATACAATCGTATAATGCACTCCGGATATTTTATGAATTTTTGATGATTGTTTATCATTATCGTTGTATACATGCGATGCATGAAATCCATATAACTGAAATTGTACGGTAATTGATTGAGTCTGTTCCAATTCAGAATTAACGAATATTTTTAAATAATATTCAATGTATAATCAAAATCAGATATTTTGAAAATATTATCTTTTTAATATTATAATGATAAGGAATATTCAAATTTGATTTGAAAATTGAAATGAAGATGAAATCGTTTTGAAATGAATTTAAAACGAATTTATTAAGGAATATTCAAATTTGATTTGAAAATTGAATGAAGTTGAAATCATTTTAAAATGAATTTGAAATGATTTTAAAACTAATTTATTAAGGAATATTCAAATTTGATTTGAAAATTGAAATGAAGTTGAAATCGTTTTAAAATGAATTTAAAACAAATTTATTAAGAAATATTCAATTTTGATTTGAAAATTGAAATGAAGTTGAAATCGTTTTGAAATGAATTTTATAAAATACATTTTGAATTGAAATTGATGAAATATATAATATATATGTATTATATATATATTAAATGACCTGAATAGAATGCGCTGCACTGCGACCGTTCGCGAATTTCGACCATTAACTTCGAATTGACATTACGAGAGATCCGACCGTCGGATTCTCCTAAAACAGGAACCGTTGGGTTCGTATCGAAAAGATCTTTCGAATAAATATAAGAGATTTGAAATCTAACAGTTGGATTTGGAATTATGTCCAAATCAAATATAAAAATGGTCGATATGGATGTAGTTCACTGGCCGTTATTGGAAAACGACTGTACGCGCCTTGATAAAATTATTTAAGATATTAATAATTTGTGTAAAATCATAATAAATGATTTGGAAAGAATTTGGATGAAAAATTCCACGTTTGTAAGGATAAAAATATATTTTTATCCAAATGAACTGGTTAATAACTAGAATAATAAACCATTTATTTTTAGAAAAAAATAAAAGGGATTTGAAAATGGTTTTAAAATAACCAGAATTTTCCAATGAATAAATTGGAGTGGAAATAATCTTCGGAAAATTTCGATATTGGATTATGTTATTATACAGATATTGTAGAGGAATTTGAAAGATACTGATATCGTTATTCCCAATACGATATCCATTGATTTCAGAATTTAATATTGAATATAAGCCGATATAATTTCTATTTAGAGCCTTGTATTTAATATCAAATTGGAATTGGGGTTTGTCGTGAACGGTGTCTTTAATAACACTGTTCTTAAACCCAGTTGAGAAGAGAATAAATCTTTTAGTTAAGATTTAGAGAAATACCAATTAATTAATATTTAATTGGAATTGAATAAAAGAATGTAATTTTGGGTTTATCGTGAACTGAGTTTTAAATGGCACTTGTTCTTTAACCCAATTAATAGTGATAATATGATTTGGAATTTACAAATCTTTTTATTAAGATTTAATAGAAATTTTCCAAAGTAAAGTTTTCCAATTTAATAATTTGGAATGGAATGGAATTCGATTTGGTAATAATCGAAGTGAGCTTATGTGGAGGAAGACGGTTAATATATATGGAATTTAAAAGGCTTTGCCATTATTCCATTTATATTATTGGTCGGATACGAAAATTTATATCAATTATATATATATATTGATTTGTATTCCATGAAGATTCATAGTTAATGGAATATGATTTTAGGTTTATTGTGAACTGTGTTTTAAATGACATTGGTTCTTTAACCCAGTTAAAGACAGGATTTATTTTTGAAAGTTAAATAATCATTTGATAATGATTTTTGGAAGATTAAAACTAAATGGAGTTTTAATGAATCTTTAATTAGATTGAAATTAGAATGTGATAAATTAAATTATCAAATTTCGGAAATGATCGAAAATGGAGTATCACGGTTTTGCTCCAAACGATAGTTAAATCTTTAATTAGATTTAAATGTGAAATGGTAATTAATTTTACCGATAACACCGTGGTGTTAAATATGGAGTGCTACCGGTTTTGTTCCATGGGATAAATAGGTTGGGATTGGGAAATAAAATAAATGATTACTTCGGTGTGGTTCGCTAATCCCGACTAATTTTGAAAATCTTAATTTGGTTTAAATTGTGAAAAGAATATCTGAATAAAAGAATATTCTGGACTGGAATGAGGCGTATGTTGTGTTTGTATATAACTTGTTTATAAAATACACGAGTTATTCGGAAAGACCGGGTTTATGCCATTCTAAATAATTGATACGACGATAAGTCGATGATAAAGACGGTGATTGAGGACCGGAGATCTTCACATCGTTTGGATGATTACTGATGTCTTGATTGGGAGGCATCCCAAGACAAGGTAATAAGTGGTGATCGTCCAGACGTACTTGGAGATCGACCGGATATGCGAGGACCTCTCTCTTGTATTGGACATATGGGACGAGGAATAAGGTGCCTCCGGTTTCGTTCAGACCCATAACGGACTTGCTAATGGATGGTATGTCTGACATTGTATTCCTTTATACTGTATTCGTTGATCTATGCTAAATATATATCTGTTTGGTGGTGGAGAATTTATTCTCCTGCTTAACACCCTTCTCTGAGACGTATGAGCTTAGACGTTATATATCGGCAGTAGTCAGTGGTACGATATGGGGTGACAGTGTGGCATGCTGAGTGGCATGTGATCAAGGTTTTGTTGAAAAGCAGGGCCTTGTGGTTGATGATCAAAGCACGGCTTTAAATTTACCTGTTCCGTGTTATACGGTGTGGTCCCTTGATTTACCTGATTTTAAATTTAAGTTTTAAATGACTGTTTTAGTTCTCACACCAGTCACATGACTAACTTGGAGTTTATTAACCTAAACTATGGGTGCTCCTATTTTCCACGTGGGCAGCTAGTAGTTTCGGTTTTGTAGATTTATTTTTACGGGATCCTGGTTTACAGCTGGAGCTATATTCGAAAAGCTCTATATCTGTGTATTTCTTTCAATTGTGTTGTGTATTATTTTTCCGCTGCTTTGTAATTTAAATCTTTGATATTTTTTTGCTGCAAATTATTATTTGAACTCTGTTGTATTCTTGTACTCTGATGTAAATTGTTGTAACAAGCAATGAAATGTTTTGTCGTTTGCGTTCTGATTTGTCGTGTTCTCAACTCAATCCAGCCTTTCCCATAAGGGCGAGTTTAGGTCGTTTCGGTTTGGTATCAGAGCTTTGGTTTACAGAGCTCGAGAATAAGATACATTAGAACCGAATGAAAGAATTCATCAGAGATTGGATTAGTAATATCAAATAAGAATGACTCGTTAGAGATGAGATTAGTAGTATCCTAAAACGAGTGTAAAGAGTGTTATTTTTGAAATCAAATTTAGTTTTAAATTTTATATCAATTATTCGTATTTGAATATTTTATTTTAAATTGAATTTATGAAGATTTTGAATATACGTGTAATTAAGGTATATTCGAAGTCTCAAATATACTGGATAGATATAAAATCACACTCTAGTCGCCCGAGGATGATTCTACTGATGACTGTGCAACATCAGTAGTTTATTTTCAAGTTTCAAAAGTGGGATATCTATATATTTCCAATTGATTGGTGTGACAACCAAAAGTAGATAGGGTTTATTGTTGTCATTTGACACTAAAAATATGATTTTTGAATATGTATTAAAGTTATGTGTTTGAAAAGTTAATCAACGAATTGATTGCTGATTGTGTTGTGTGATTATTCATAAAACCAACAAGGGAAGGTAAGGTAATTTAGCCAAATTGAATCAAATATTGAACTGAATTGAAAATTGATTGAAATTGCATACATGTACGTATATATGTGTGAGCAAGTCATAGCATGGAGACTAAGAAGAGGAATAAAATTGTATGCCCGACAAATAGATACATGTTTACTATTTTCTTGGGTTTTGATGATTTTATGAGTCGATTGGATAGCCACTTGGATTTTTCCTTTTCATTTGGATTGATGAGGGCCCTGTGGGGCTAGTTGTGGTTTTAAAGGTCTCCCCATACAAAGGACGTTATGGCGAAATTTTTCAGAAATTTTGGGTGTTAGCCAAATTCTTGAGAAATTAGAAAATCCTTAGAAATTGAAAAGTTGAAGAATGAATGCCAGAATGAAAGTTGAGTTGGTTGGTTAAACAACTTTCAGCTCCATTCCTTTTCGAGGACGAAAGATTTTAAGTGGGGGAGATTGTAACAACCCGGATTTTCAGAACCAATTTAAATTTTTTATTTTAGCTATTTTAATATTTTAAATAGTTAAAATGGTTTATTTTAAATAATAACGACAAAAAAATTATTTAAATAGAAGTTAGAATAAATAAATTTATTTAAATTATAAATAAAGTTTGAAATGGCATAGATGTTTGAAAAATCGATTTTAAATTTCAAATGAATGTACAAAATTCAAAATAAATCGGATTTCAGTAAAACCGGAAATATTTAAATTTGTTTAATTATATCTTTCTAACAAAAGTAAAAAATAGAAATTTCATAATATAGATTGAAAGTTATATCCAGCTTAAAATTTAAAATAGTCGTTATGGAATTTATATATATTTTAAATATATTATAGCCCTTAAAAATAGCCATTTTGCAAACGACCTCCATTTTCGATGAAACCACTTTTGTTGGATCCGGAGCATCAAATTATTACTAGATTCCAATTTTCATAATTTTTGGAATTAATATGTGAGCGTGGCAAAAGAAAACGTGTTCTGTCAATTTCAATTGAATTAGATCGACCAGAAAATGGCCATTTTTCAAACGGTCTCCAAATTCGACGAGATTGGTTTTGTTGGGACTATATCATCAAAATAAAGCTAGATATAATTTTTCTGTAATTTTTGGAGTTAGTATGTGGCCACGGTAAATTAAAATGTACGCTTAAATTCAATATATATTGATTTATATTTTAATTTTGATGAAAACTATTCGAAACTATTGAATTGGCTTACGAAACATATCCCATTGTGTTCGAAATGGGGGTATTTAGCTAGAGACGATAGTCGTTGGGTTTGATTTGGAGTTCGGAGACTAAATGAATTATTTTTTAATTAAATAAAATAAAAATATTTATATAAATAGGGTCAAAGCCAGTCAAACCATAACCCCTCCCCACAATTTTCTGCGCGCCGCCACTCAGATTTGGATGCACAAAAACATTCAAAAATTCTTCCTTAATCATTTTCGATTCAAGCAACTTCGATTCAAACTTACAAAACAAAAATGAAAGAGCATTTCGATCTCTTCAAAACCATATGACTGTGATAAAAAATCGTGAAGTAATGGGCTCAAATTTTGGACGGGAAGTCAGCGTGTTTGCCGCCTCTTCCTGGTGAATGGGGGCCATCGGATCTGTCAAGGTGGAGGGTGGAGGAGGGCGATGGAAGGGGCTTCGACGTAGTGGCCGGTGATCGAGGCCTAGTGCCTCGTAGTGCGTGCGACGAGAGGATGATGACGGTCGACATGGGTTCCAGAATCGCGTTGAAGAAGATAAAGGGTTTAAATGTAACTATGAAGTAATTAATTAATTTCATTTTTTCGTTTAAATTGTCCAATGCAAATAAAATCGTATCTTTTCCATACGAAGTCCAAATTGCGTGAAACTGGATCCATTGAGATCGTGGGGACAAGAGCTTCGCAACAAGACTAACCGGGTCCAATTTGGAGTACGTTAGAATTTCGTGCAAATTCAAATCCAAACTGTTTAGAAATTTAGAAATAAAACTAATGGAGTGGATCCCAATGTAAGAACTCCTTCTCACTCTAAATATTTTACAGTTAGATATATACTAGGATGCAAATGGGGATTAGAAGCCCCCGACACTGTTTATTGTACAAACCATGGTTGTTTGTTTGGATTGTATTGTGGAAAATTGGTTGTGAATAAAATATTTGAACAACAAAAATATCATTTTATTTTATAAATGAACTGTATAAAATATTCATGTGTTGAATAGATTACTTGAACAGTAAAAATATCATTTTATTGTATAAATGAATTGTATAAAATATTCATGTGTTGAATAAAATATTTGAACAATAAAAAATATGATTTTATTGTATAAATAAATTGTATAAAATATTCATGTGATGAATAAAATATTTGAACAATAAAAATATCATTTTATTGTATAAATGAACTTTATAAAATATTCATGTGTTGAATAAAATATTTGAACAATAAAAATATCATTCTATTGTATAAGTGAACTGTATAAAATATTCATGTATTGAATAAAAGACTTAAACAATAAAAATATCATTTTATTGTATAAATGAACTGTATAAAATATTCATGTGTTGAATAAAATATTTGAACAATAAAACTATCATTTTATTGTACAAATGAACTGTATAAAATATTCATGTGTTGAATAAAATGTCTAAACAATAAAAATATCATTTTATTGTATAAATGAACTATATAAAATATTCATGTGTTGAATAAAATATTTGAACAATAAAAATATCATTTTATTGTATAAATGAACTGTATAAAATATTCATGTGTTGAATAAAATGTTTGAACAATAAAAATATAATTTTTATTGAGTGTATGAACTATATAAAATAGTCAAGTGTTGAAATAAAATATTTTATTGTTAAAAATATAATTTTTACCGTATGTATGAACGACATAAAATTCTCTTGAAATGAAAATAAATATTTATTTACAAGCCAGACGGTTTGTTTATGTATACCTATTTACACATCGCCCAACTACACAAATAATAATTTGTATTTGTTGTTTAAAACCCCACACGGGTATTGGGATGATATTTGACATACACTGATCCCAGTAATTAGTGGTATGTCAATCGATGGGTTGACAGACTGTATAAGTGTTATTTATTTATTTTAATGCTTATACAGTTGTAAAATGCACTCTGGATGTTGTACGAATATTTGATGACTGTTTATCATTATCGTTGTATACATGCGATGTTTGAAATCCATATAACTGAAATTATATGGTAATTGATTGATTCTGGTTCCAATTCAAAATTAATGAATATTTTTAAATAATATTCAGTGTATAATCAAAATTAGATATTTCGAAAATGTTATCATTTTAATATTATAATGATAAGGAATATTCAAATTTGATTTGAAAATTGAAATGAAGTTGAAATCGTTTTGAAATGAATTTAAAACGAATTGAGTACGAAATATTCAAATTTGTTTTGAAATTTGAAATGAAGTTGAAATCGTTTTAAAATGAATTTAAAAGGAATTTATTAAGGAATATTCAATTTTGATTTGAAAATTCAAATGAAGTTGAAATCGTTTTGAACTGAATTTATGAACGAATTTATAAAATACATTTTGAATTGAAATCGATGAAATATATAATATATATTATATATATTAAATGGCCTGAATAGAACGCGCCGCACTGTGATCGTTCGGGAATTTCGACCATTGACTTCGAATTGACATTATGAGAGATCTGACCGTCGGATTCTCCTAAAACCGGAATCGTTGGGTTCACATCGGAAAGAGCTTTCTAATAAATATAAAAGATTTGAAATCTAGCGGTTGGATTGGGAATTATGTCCAAATCAAATATAAAAAAGGTCGTCATGGATGCAGTTCGGTGGCTATTATTGGAAACCGACTGTATGGGCCTTGATAAAATTAATAAATATATTAACAATTTATATAAAATCATAATAAATGATTTGGAAAGAATTTGGATGAAAAATTCTACGTTTCTAAGGACAAAAATATATTTTTATCAAAATGAACAAGTTAATAACTAGAATAATAATCCATTTATTTTTAGAAATAAATAAATGGGATTTGAAAATGGTTTTAAAATAAATAAAATTTTCCAACGAATAAATTGGAATGGAAATAATCTTTGGAATATTCCGATATTGGACTCCGTTATTATACGGATATTGTAGAGGAATTTGGAAGATACAGATATCGTTATTCCTAATACGATATTCGTTGGTTTCAGAATTTGATATTGAATATAAGCCAATATAATTTCTATTCTGAGCCTTGTATTTAATATCGGTGTCTTTAATAACACTGTTCTTAAACCCAATTGAGAAAAGAATAAATCATTTAATTAAGACTTAGAGAAATACCAATTAATTAATATTTAATTGGAATTGAATAAAAGAATGTGATTTTGGGTTTATCGTGAACCGAGTTTTAAATGACACTTGTTTTTTAACCCAATTAACAGTGAGAATATGATTTGGAATTTATAAATCTTTCTATTAAGATTTAATAGAAATTTTCCAAAGTAAAGTTTTCCAATTTAATAAATTGGAATGGAATGGAATTCGATTTGGTAATAACCGAAGTAAGCTTCTATGGAGGAAGACGACTAATATATATGGAATTTATTAGGCTTTGTCGTTATTCCATTTTATTGGTCGGATACGGAAATTTATATCGATTATATATATTGATCTGTTTTCCGTGAAGATTCCATAGTTAATCAAATATGATTTTGGGTTTAACGTGAATTGTGTTTTAGATGACATTGGTTCTTTAACCCAGTTAAAGATAGGATTTATTTCCTAAGGTTAAATAATCATTTGATAATGATTGTTGGAAGATTAAAACTAAATGGAGTTTTAATGAATCTTTAATTAGATTGAAATGAGAATGTGGTAATTTAAATTATCAAATTTGGGAAATGATCGAAAATGGAGTATCACCAGTTTTGCTCCAAGCGATAGTTAAATCTTTAATTAGATTTAAACATGAAATGGTAATTAATTTTACTGATAACATCGTGGTGTTAAATATGGAGTGCTACCAGTTTTGCTCCATGGGATGAATAGGCTGGGTTTGCGAAATAAAATAAATGATTACTTTGGTGTGATTCCCTAATCCCAACTAGTTTTGCAAACCTTAATTTGGTTAAAATTGTGTAAAAAAATATCTAAATAAAAGAATATTCTGGATTAGAATGAGGCATATGTTGTGTTTGTATAGCACTTGTTTATAAAGTACACGAGTTATTAGGAAAGACCGGGTTTATCCCATTCTGAATAATTGATATGACGATAAGTCGACGATGAAGACAGTGATTGAAGACCGGAGATCTTCACATCGTTTGCATGATTACTGATGTCTTGATTGGGAGGCATCCCAAGACAAGGTAATAAGTGGTGATCGTCCAGACATACTTGGAGATCGACCAGATATGCGAGGACCTCTCTCCTGTATTGGACATATGGGACGAGGAATAAGGTGCCTCCGGCTTTGTTTAGACCCAGAACGGACTTGCAAATGGATGGTATATCTGACATTGTATTCCTTTATACTATATTCGTTGATCTCTGCTATATATATATGTGTGTGTGTGTGTGTGTTTGGTGGCAGAGAATTTATTCTTTTGCTTAACACCCTTCTCTGAGACGTATGAGCTTAGATGTTATATATCGGTAGAAATCAGTGATACGGTATGGAGTGACAGTGTGGCATGATGAGTGGCATGTGATCAAGGCTTTTGTTGAAAAGCAAGGCCTCGTGGTTGATGATCAAAGCACGACTTTAAATATCATAGCTTTGTGTATAACGTTAATTCGCGAGCCTCACACCCCGGTGTGAACCAGAAACGAGAGAGGACCTCAGGGAGGACATGCGTTTCCTTCTATCTAGGAGTGGTGTCATGGTATGGTGCCGGACATTTTACTCATGTGGATGTTGCATATTATATTATTTGATGGATAGAGAGGCGCCTCAGATATATTGGTCACTACGGGGCCGATGGATGACATGGTCGACATACTGACCAGACTTACACCCCATAGGGCGGGGAAACATATTGTTCACGAACTATGATCTAATCCGCTAAGTGTGGACCGGCCCTACCACTCTGGTTGCAGTTGCGGCTAAGCCTGAGACATGGTGCTAGATTGTCTCGAATCGAAAGGACGATCCCTTGCCTTGGTTCACATATGGAATCCAACTTCCAATACGTGACTTTGCGGTTTTAATTGTAGAGCCTAGTATGGAGAAATGATATATGGTACCCATGCCGTCTATGATTGATACATTTATATTTGAAGTTATTTTTAACACTATGCACTTATAATAGTATCAAATGATTTGTTTTAAAATGTACCCAGCATTCTTTGGCTATTATAAGGTAAAACTCTATTCTCCGGCTTGCGTTGCATTGTGTGATGGGACCTGAGTCTTATAATAGCTTAATTTTCTTTAATTAGCATTGCGTTGTTTGTTTTTTGCACTGGTATTCTTGGGGGTAAACCCGTTCCGTGTTAAATAACTATTTTAGTTCTCACACCAGTCACAACTCCATATCTAACATCACGGTGTTATCGGTAAATTTATTTACCATTTCACGTTCAAATCTAATTAAAGATTTAACTATCGATTGGAGTAAAACTGGTGGTACTCCATTCTCGGTCATTTCCCGAATTTGATAATTTAAATTATCACATTCTCATTTCAATCTAATTAAAGATTCATTAAAACTTCACTTAGTTTTAATATTCCCAAAAATTAATATTAATGATTATTTAACTTTGGGAAATCAAACATGTCGCATCGACAATCTACACCATACTATTGATTTCTGTTGATATATAACCTTTGAGTTTGTACGTCTCAGAGAAGGGTGTTAAGCAAGAGAATAAATTCTCCGCCATCAAACCGATGTATATCTAGAAGAGATCAATAATACATTTCAAAATACAATGTTATACATGCACCTTTAACTGGGTTAAAGAACCAATGTCATTTAAAACACGGTTCATGATAAACCCAAAATCACATTCCATTAATTATGGAATCTTCACGGAAAAACGGAACAATATATATAATCGATATCAATTTCTGTATCTGACTAATAATATAAATGGAATAACGACAAAGCCTTTTAAATTCCGTATATATTAACAGTCTTCCTCCACAGAAGCTCACTTCGATTATTACCAAATCGAATTCCATTCAATTCCAATTTAATATATTAAATTGGAAAACTTTACTTTGGAAATTTTCCATTAAATCTTAAAAAAGATTTATAAATTCCAAATCTAAACTTCACTGTTAATCAGGTTAAAGAACAAGTGTTATTTAAAACACCATTCACGATAAACCCAATAATCCAATTCTTTTATTCAAATCCAATTAAATACTAATTAATTGGTAAACTTCACTAAATATTAATAAAAATATTTATTCTTTTCTCAATTGGGTTTAAGAACGGTGTTAGTAAAGACACCGTTCACGACAAACCCCAAAATCCCATTTGATATTAAATACAAGGCTCTGAATAGAAATTATATCGGCTTAAATTCAATATCAAATTCTGAAACCAACAGATATCGTATTGGAAATAACGATATATATGTATATCTTCCAAATTTCCATAACAATATATGTATAATCACGGAATCCAATATCAAAATATTCCGAAGATTATTTCCATTCCAAATTCGTTCCAATTTGTTCGTTGGAAATTTTTGGTTATATTAAAACCATTCCCAAATCCAATTTATTTTATTTAAAAATTACTGGATTTCAAATCTAGTTAATAACTAGTTCATTTTGATAAAAATATATTTTTATCTTTACAAACATGGAATTTTCATCCCAATTCTTTCCAAATCATTTATTATGATTTTACACAAGTTATTAATATTTTTAATAATTTTATTAAGGCCCTTTCAGTCGATTTCCATAAATGGTCATCGAAATGCACTTACAACGACCTTTTCCAAATCAGATTTCGACATAATTCCAAATCCAACCATTAGATTTCAAATCTCTTGTGTTCGTTGGAAAGCTCTTTTCGATACAAACCTAACGGTTCTGTTTTTAGGAGAATCCGACGATTATATATCCTGTAATGTCAATTCGAAGTCAATGGTCGAAATTTGAGAACGGTCGTGGCTCGTTCTATTCTGGCCATTAAATATATATTATATATATTTCGTTGTTTTCCATTTAAAACGTATTTTATAAATTCGTTTTAAAACGATTCCCACTTTCCTTTCAATTTTAAATCAAAACTGAATCTTCCTTATCATTATAATATTTAAATGATAATATTTTCAAAATATCTGATTTTGAAATCATTTCCTTTATGATATTCATTATAAAAATGAATAAAATCAATATAAATATCGTTCACGTTAAAATGGCGCAAATCTAATCAACACGGCTTCCTATATTTCAATATTTTCGTGTCCATCCAAAATCGGACATCAAAATCATATTTTAATCCTTTACTAAATATTATTTTAAAATATTCCTTATTTTAAAATATTCATTTTTCGTTATTTTAAAATACTCGTTCTTTTTGAATTGGAATCAGATACAGTCAATTACCATATAATGTTATTTATATGGATTTCATACACACATGTACACAAAAATAATTATACACAGTCAACCATCATCCAGAGTGCCTTACACAAATGCATAAGCATTAAATGTAAATAATTAACGCTTACAACAGCCTGTCAACCAATCGATTGACATACAACTAAACAATTGGGATTAGTGTACGCCAAATATCATCCCAATACCCGTGTGGGGTTTCAAACAACAAATATTGAATATGATTTGTGCAGTTGGGCGTTGTGTAAAATTATCGACCCAATCGATATAACAAAAATAGGCGAACATAAACAAGCCGTCCGACTTGTAAATGGGTGTGTAATTTTTTTTTTACTATCCAATAATTATTTTATTTCCCGCCATTATAAGCTAAAAATAATACTTTCAACTTAATAAATTTTTCTAACACTTTTTATAAAATTTCGACAGCATAACAGCACGATACTAGAACCGGAATAAGGTCTAGCCTTATCCCTCGCCTAATACTGGCTTACGCCATACACAAACCAATTACAATAAATTCCCAATTAATTTACAACCAATCTTACAATCATAATCAAATCACGTAGAACATCAAATAAATACTCAACTACCCTAAATGCCATTTACGTCGCCATAAGTGGCTATTCGCAAAGTATGAAATCCATGTGTCGGTAATATCCATACATCGCTTTTAATTATGTGATTGTGCGAATTCGAGGGTTGAACTTCATATAATTCAAATCACATAATATGGTTTGTACAATAAATAGTGTCGGGGGCTTCTAAGCCCCGTCTGCAACCTAAAATATTTTTAACTGTAAAATAAATTAAGTGAGAAGGAGTTCTCACCTTTGATTTCCGCTTCGTCATTCTTTAATTGAACGATTTGGATTTTTTTTTACAGCACGTTGTGTCCTTCACCGTGTTTCCAACGAGATCTGTTTCATGCGATTTATATTAAAAATCATACTTTTAACAATGGTATATATATTTAAAAACCCCCATTTTTATAATGTTATCCATATAATAAAAATCATATTTTTATAATGCTCTTCATATGTTAAAATCATATTTTCAACTTCTTAAAAATAATTCCATAGTATGACTATTTCATTCATGACATTCATACGATAAAAATCATATTTTTCTCTACTAAAAATTATATTTTTACATAATTAAAATCATATTTTTAATTCACTATTATATATATATATATAAATCATATGTTTATTATGCCGCTATATATATAAAAATCATATTTTTTATATCGTTATATATATATAAATCACATTTTTGTACCGCTTTTCATATATTAAAAAATCTCATTTTTATATGATATTCATATAAATAAAAATCACATTTTATATGCTATCCATATAAATAAAAATCACATTTTTATATGCTATTCATTTAAATAAAATCACATTTTTATATGCTATTCATATAAATAAAAATCACATTTTTATATGCTATCCATATAAATAAAAATCACATTTTTATATGCTATCCATATAATTAAAAATCACATTTTTATATGCTATCCATATAATTAAAAATCGCATTTTTATATGATATTCATATAAATAAAAATCACATTTTTATATGCTATCCATATGAATAAAAATCACAATTTTATATGCTATCCATATACTTAAAAATCACATTTTTATTTCAAATCTATATAATAAAAATTACTTTTTTTATTTCAAATCTATATTATAAAAATTACAATTTATTTACTTCCTTTTACATATATAAAACAGATTTTAGACTAAGCATTCAAAATTAATTAAACAAGAAAAAAACTCACTTTTTTCTTGTAAAAATTCATTTTTTTGGATGTAGGAGGGGCCACCGTCGGAGCTAGGGGTTGTGGAGGCAGCGCAGGGCTGAGGGGGTAGTGCGGTGGTCGGGGTTTGGCCAATGGTAGCAGCGGCGGCTTGATTTGGGTCGATTTGGGGCTGTGGAGGTTCGGAGAAGAGGAAGGAGGAGGAGAGAGCGTCGGAGGAGGGAGGAAGGGGAGAGCGACCAAGCGGAGGGGTGGGCGGCGGCTCTGGCGCGGCCTGGAGGCGAGCGTCGATATGCGGTTTCCCCTTTTTTTCTTCTGAAATGAACGACGGGAGGGAGGGAGAGATAAAGGAGGGTTGACCAAATTTAATAATATATATTTAATTTATTTTAAATTTACAAAAAGTAACTTTTTAATTCGAACTCCAAATCAAACCCAACGACTGTCGCCCATAGCTAATTACCCCTTTCCTAACACAATGGGATATGTCCCATAAGCCAATTCAACTGTTTCGATCAGTTTTCGTTAAAATTAAAATATAAATTAATTTAATGTTCAAAATTGATTTCAATGTACTTTTTAATTTACCGAGGCCACATACTGACTCTAAAAATCCTCGAAGAATAAATCTAGCTATGTTTTGATGATATGGTCTTAACAAAACTAATTTCGTTGAATTTGGATACCGTTTGAAAAACGGTTACTTTCCAGTCGATTAAATTCAAACTGAAATTGCCAAACACTTTTAAATCCACCACGCTCACACATTGATTCCAAAAATTATGAAAATTGGAATCTAGCAATAATTTGACATTCTAGATCCAACAAAAGTGATTTCATCGAATATAGAGGTCGTTTGCAAAATGGCAATTTTTAAGGGCTATATATAATTTAAATACATATAAATTCCATAGCGACTATTCTAAATTTTAAACTGGACATAACTTTCAATTCTCGTTTGAAATTTGGATTTTTCACATTCGTTAGAAAGATATAATTAAACAGATTCAAATATTTCTAGTTTTACAGAAATCTGGTTTATTTTGAATCCTGTACACATTTGAAATTTGAAATCAAATTTTCAAACTGCCGTGCCATTTCAGGCTTGTTTTATAATTAAAATAAATTTATACGTTCTAACTTCGATTCAAATAAATTTTTAGTCGTTATTATTTAAAATAAACCATTTTAAATATTTAAAATCAATTAAAATAACTAAAATAAAAAATTTAAATTGGTTCTGAAAATCCGGGTTGTTGCAATACCTAACTCCCATTTGTTTCGGTAAAGTTAATTACCATCCAACGCTTCAAATCTAATTAAAGATTTGACAATTGCATGGAGTAAAACTGGTGATACTCCATTCTCGATCATTTCTTGAATTCGGTAAATTTAATTACCACATTCCTATTTCAATCTAATTAAAGTTTCATTAAAATTCCATTTAGTTTTAATTTCAAAAATAATTACTTAATGATTACTCAACTTTAGGAAAATTAATCCTGCCCTTATTGGGGTAAAGAACCAATGTCATTTAAGACACAGTTCACAATAAACCCAAAATCATCTTCCAGTTATTGTGGAACCTTCACGGAAATCAACTTAGTCATAATCGATATAAATTTCCATGTCAAACTAATACTATAAGTGGAATAACGACAAAGCCTTTTAAAATTCCACAAATAGTAACGGTCTTCCTTCATAGAGCTCATCTCGATTATCAGTAAATCGATTTCCATTCAATTCCAATTTAGTTTATTAAATTGGAAAACCTTATCTTTGGAAAGATTTCCATTAAATCTTTATTAAAAGATTTATAAATTCCAAATCATATCTTTACTGTTAATTGGGTTTAAGAACTAACGTCATTTAAAACATCATTCACAATGAACCCAAAATCAACTACCATTTTATTCCAATTATATTTATTAATTAAAAACTTCATTGAATATTAGTTAAAAGATTTATTCTTTTCTCAACTAGAACAACTACAAAAGTGGGCATATTCGACACTAATTTATGTGCGTTGCATGAAAAGTGTGGCAAAAGCTATGCTTTCTTTGGTCTTCTGCGATAATATTCATATGTTGTTGCATTAGACGTGAATGCACTGTTGCGGTTGGAATTCTTGTGCTGTGACGTGCAACACCAGTTCAAAGCATAACTTTACATAAATACAATCTAGATCAGTGATCCGTGTTATCTTAATAAACGAAGCCGCAACGTAGATGGGAGATCAATCCAACGGTTGAATCCAATACATGCTTCTATTATGTGAAATTTTTTCGCGACGTTTCCTTCTTTGCGAAATACATTCCCGCTCTGTGAAATCCTCTCTCTTCCACCTCATTTCCCAATTTCTTTCCTGAAACTAAATCCCTAATTTTAGATCTCACTTCTAAGTTGCATTACTAACATCAAAAAAAAAGAAAAAAAGGCGAAGCTAGGGCATAACTGCGACTCTCCTAATTTGAGATGAACTCCTTGAAGATCGAACTTGAAGCAACAACGATGGGAGGATTGCTCAGCTGGCATGGAGAAAGATAACTTCTAAATAGGTCTAAGGCAAGCTGAACGATTTTCACTCCTCAGTCCTCATCCATCTGGTCACATATTACAGTGATCTATATGATTAAATTTAGTGGTTCACGATTGTTTATTGCCCTAGCCTGCTACTTGTTCTGAAAGGTATGGATAATTTTAGCGGTTCTCTTTTCCTGTGTTGACTTTATCCATTGTGTTATCTGGTGAATCATATAAATTATGTATAGTCCACGATGTAGTAGAGCTTGATATTTTGCATTTTGGTAGTATCTTTAAGTTGGGTATGGAAAAATTGACATTATTAATTGATACTATTATACTGCATATAGTTTTCGACATTAATTAAAAGCTTTTATTTGTCTTCTCTTTTTATTCTTATATTCTAACTAGTCAAAAATGATGAATATTATTCTGCTTATACACAGGTATATAATAATGCTTGTTTACCTTTACTCAAGCCCAAGCAATATTTGAATGGCATAAAGTATCACGATTTTGTGGACATTGTGGATCTGCGACAACTTCAATTGATGCAGAGAGGCGAAAACAATGCATAGATGAATCATGCTAGATAAGAGCTTATCCTCGAGTTGATCCTGTATGTTGCGTATGATGATTACTAAAATAAGTTTAATGCATTTCCTGAGTTGATCGTAGAGTTGATCTTGTGCAATGGGTTGTCATAGTGTTAGCTATAGATAAAGGAAATGAATGTTGCCGCTTGAGTCGCCACTACCATGACCTAGAAGCTAGGCTCTGGTTTCTGCTAAAAGCAATGTTGTATGTTGTTGCATTACATGCATATACTGTTGCAATAGGGTTATAATGCAACACTTTCTTTTCGTGGCAGTAGATGAGAAAAAGCGTTGCCTTAGAGGGCTAATGCAACGGCCTCGGATGCCACACCCCTCTGGTGTTGCCTATTTAAAAAAATGGCTTACGTCAAAGCTTTTTTGATCTACGGCCACATAAAACTAGTGTCGAATATGCCCACTTTTGTAGTAGTGTGGTTTTAAGAACAACATTATTAAAGTTACCATTCGCGACAAACCCAAAATACAATTTGATATTAAATACAAGGCTCTGAATAGAAATCATATCGACTTATATTCAATATAAAATTCTGAAACCAACAAATATCGTTTTGGGAAATATGATATCGATATCTTCCAAATTCCAAAAAACAACATCTATATAATCACGAAATCCAATATCGAAATATCCGAAGATTATTTCCATTTAAATCGATTCCAATTCATACGTTGGAAAAATTCTGTTTATATTAAGACCATTGAATTATTATACTAGTTATTAACTAGCCTATTCAGATAAATGTATTATTTATCTTTACAAAACAGGAATATTTCATCCAAAAATTCTTTCAAATCATTTATTATGATTTAACATAATTTCTCCCTATTTTTAATCATTTAAAAATAGACCCTTTCAGTTATATTACATTTCAGGTCATTTAGCTGCACTGACGATGTTTTTATTCAAATTCCAATTAAACATTTCACAAAATCTAACTGTTAGATTTTAAATCTCTTATTATCATTCGAAAACTCTTTTTGATACGAATGCAGCAGTTCCGATTATAGGAGAATCTGACAGTCGGACCTCTCATTACGTCAATTCAAAGTCAATGGTTGAAATTCGCGAACGGTCGCTGCGTGAAACATTCTATTTAGGCCATTTAAATATATATAATATATTTCGTCGATTTCCTTTTAAAACATATTTTAATAAACATTTATAAATTCGTTTAAAAATGATTCCAACTTCCATTTCAGTTTACAAACCAAAATGAGCAACCCATATTATTATAATATCATAATCATAATCTTTTCAAGATTTCAGATTTTGAAATCAAATATTTTCGATATTCATTTTAAAAATGAATAAAATCGACAGAAAATTCCGTTAGAGTTAAAATGGCGTATATCTACTTAACTCGGCTTCACATTCATTTTAGTTACGAAGATTTCAATATTTTCGTGTCCATCCAAAATCGAACATCAAAATCGTATTTTGATTCTTTACTGAATATTATTTTAAAATATTCGTTATTTCTAAATTGGAATCAGACTCAATCAATTACCATATAATTGTATTTAGATGGATTCCATACATCGCATGTATTCAAAAATAGTGATAAACAACTACTAAACATTCAGTTTGCATCCGGAGTGCAATTTACAACTGTATAAGATTTGAATAATTAAATAACGCTTATAACAGTCTATCAATCAATCGGTTGACATACAATTAAATCCAAGGGGGATGTGAATTAATTATCATCCTCAGACCCATGTGGGGTTTTCAACCATCAAACAAATATTATTATTTGTATACTTGGGCGATGTGTAAAATTATCGTCCCAACACCCGTGTGGGGTTTACATCACAATCCATGTGAACTTATCTATATTTGGGAGACGGGTGGGTAAATGGTCATCCTAGAATAACTCATAATATAAATGTTTTATTTATCAAGACTTAAAATCATAGTTTAATAATGATAACATTAAAACTGTAAACATCCATCAATCACCAAACAAATATTGCAATCACAGGCAATAAATATATACTTAGTTATAAAAATAAACAACTGTACACAAAGGTTGAGTGATAGAGTTCTCACATTGATTTCCACTCCGTTAGTCTTTAATTGAGGATTTTATTTTTAAATTAAATTAAACGGACATTAAATTTAGCTTAAAATTCAACTTGCTCTGTTTCTATTCTGGTCAGTTCTATGTGTCTAGACGAGTCCAACGCATCCAATTTCACTCAATTCTGTTCATTTAGACAATTTATGATAATTTAAACATTAATTATATTAACAACTTAATTATAATTTAATTAAACACCCTAATCACACTTAATCCAACCCTTTACTTCACGTTATCTTCTCCAATATTTGGCCGAAACATTTTTGAACCCATTGTGTGCCTTCTAGGGTTCAAAACCGCAACACCTCCTTACACGCGGACCAAGATCAGAAGTGTCCACCTTGTAGCTCGTGGCTTCCTCCACCGTCGCCCAGAATTGGGCCCCACTCGTACTTCACCACCGCCATAGAAATGGCTTCAAACGTTGACCCTTTGAGCTAAAAATTCGAGCTTAATACATCCCCATAAATGATAGTGTCCGTTGACAATAAAGAGCATGAGATGCTCTTTGATTTTACTTTTGGGAGTTCATGGATATATGGCGTGGATTAGAAAAAAAAATAGGGAAGAAGAATCGAGTGATTCTGATAGTTCACCACGTGAGTGGTGGCTTGTGAATAATGGACTAGGGTTTTAGAAACTAAGGGTTATGTATACTCTTATTTTATTAATATTTAATTCTAATAATACTCGCTCCGAACTCCAATCAAACCCAATAACTGTCCTTCCTAACTAAATACCCCTATTCTGGACACAGTGGGATATGTTTCGTAAGCCAATTCGACTGTTGTGATCAGTGTGACACCCCACGTCCGTTAATGTCACTCACTAAGGGAATGTATTAAGTTTCGTGAAGCATTATAGGTAAACAGACACAGAATATTACAAGACAGATATAAATAAGATAGCAACGGAAATTCAAACTTTTATTTCAAACATGAATCATAACATCGTGGTCCAAAATACCATAAGTTACAAAAACCATTACGTCATAAAAACTACTGTCTTGTACTTTAAACATCAGAGTACATAAAAGAAGCAAAATTCCCCAAACAAAATATATCCATAGCAACAAGGATAAGAGCTTGAGCCATACATCTAAGCAGC
Source organism: Allium sativum (assembly GCA_030737875.1). Classification (NCBI taxonomy): domain Eukaryota; kingdom Viridiplantae; phylum Streptophyta; class Magnoliopsida; order Asparagales; family Amaryllidaceae; genus Allium; species Allium sativum. The sequence goes on along the minus strand of CM060926.1, from coordinate 2,823,406 downwards.
TCCAGCAAAATATAAGCAGGATTACGGTCAAGCCTGAGTGTTCCTACCCTGAGATACTGGGGGGAAACGAAAGAAAGAAGAGGAAACAAAAAGGGTCAGACATAAAGTATGGTGAGTCCAGTTACTTTTAGCAAGTAAATAAATAAAAGTAGCATGACAAACATATCACGTGGATAAGAGAAAGACAACTACAAAAAAAGGCAGGTATGACATGATAAACAGGATAAGGTGTATACGCTTTTAATGATTACTCTGCACTAATACTAGTATAACCAGAATGAGATGATCCCAACAACTATCAAACGATAGGCTTAGGCATATGTCTAGATGTACCCTAACTACTACCCTAATTGATCGGCTCCCTAATCTGCATAGATACCTTGTGTGGGCCCCACAGTAGGAGGTATCACTTCCTAAAGTGGCAACCCCTCGTCTTAATAATGTGCACAGACATATCTACAGATGTCATGGTCGTCTTATCCCCTTTTGCCACGCTCATACACGCACATGGCCCGGTCGGTTTGCGCTGCCCACACCGTCCTTCACGTTTGGATCTCTTACAATCAGTCCAGTAAGCGTGCCCCTTCTCCGACCTAGTTCAGAGTATATGTTCGATAGCAACTCCCGGTTACTGGCTGAAACGGATCCCACACAATATGATACAAGCTTTCCCTTTTGTCTTGTATCCCCCACTAGGTTTTTATTGGCTATGTATACCATTAGATGTCTTTAATTTCATAACCCTATTATTTCTACAAGTTACCCTAAAAGGTGTCTTTAACTACCTAACTTTATTATTTACTCTGGTTATGTATACCACTAGGTGCCTTTAATTACATAACCTTATTAGGTTAAGTTTGTGGGCCTACATGTAAATATTACCACCCCCTCAAATTTACTTAACCCACCCACTGTTGAACCAAATTTACTTAACCTCAATTTTTAGTTCATATTCATACAATCCATATGGATTCAACTAGGTTAAGTATTACAATTTGTTACCATGTCCATTTCTGGTTATAATAGGCTGGACCTCCCACATTAGGCCTACAGCTTGTGGATGTTGGATATGTCGGCCGGGTCCGGTTAGACTTTTTCCACAAGTTGGGCCTAACCTCGTGTCTTAGTCCGTTTCGTATTTGTGCTCTTAGACCCCTCATATTAGATTCAACATTTGCAGTTGCTGGATATGCCAGTCGGGACCGGGCAGACTTCCACCACAAATGCCATTTAACCTCATGTCATAAGTGCCGTTATAGTTTTCTAATTACTGTAGTCCTAGGCATTTTAATTATTAACCAACTAATTATACCCATATATTTATAGTTTTTCATGCCCATTTACCCAATTATGTTCATAGTGAATAATATATCCAAATTCATATGCCAATTCTAATTTTTTTTTTCCCCATTCCCTAACTAATGTGATCGCATAAATTTGGCGTCATGCCTAGGGCTAAAAAGTAGCTTAGCCATAAACAACAAAAGGGAAAGGTGATGGGAAGATGACAATAGTGATTATTCTAACATAACTGGCATAAATATACATATATACTAACATGGTGATAAGGAGAACATATAAGCATAGATCCAATGAACTTGTGGCAGTTAACTAGCTTTAACATGGCATGGATGTTAAGGTAAGCATGACAAGATCTAAATATTAATTTAGATGTCTAATAGGTTCGGATCTAATATGATAAGCACAAGGATATCTAAATAATAAGCTAGATCTGATTAATAATTTAGACGTCCACATAATTCAGATCCAATAGTTAAAAGTAGATCTGACACAAATAAGGTTTAAGACCCACATCACAGAATATCACAGAAGTTACAATAGATCCGACTAGATAGAGATTTAGATCCAAGTCATAACCAGTTCAGAATGTCATATGTTCACAACTTACAATGGATCCACTATAATTTAGTCACAAGAAAAAATCCAAACTATAGTCATATCAGGTTTACTTTTAAATACTTAAATCTAAAAGCAACTAAGAACTCACAGTTTTTGGATTAGAAAATAGAAAAAGAAAATAATCTTGTTGAGATGCGGATCTACACTTGAATCTCTAACTGATTATCTTATTTGATTGTTGTAGAAGATAAAGGATCCAGTTCAGTTCAGGCACCGACAGTATTTGGCCTCCATTGAATTATAATGAAGAAAACAAGAGAAATGGACCTCGATATATAGCTGCCGATGTAACACCCGAATTTTTAACAACACTAAAAGAGGAAAAATTAAATAATAATTAATTTAATATTCAGAATTAGAGGAAACATACTGCACCATTGCGTCCATCTCGAAATTCTGGTCAAGATAGACATTTGGTTTGCGTAAAATGGACAACGTATGAAGAAGTTGTTAAGGTTTGATGTTTGTATGCATATAAGGAAGATATATATATATATATATATATATAATTCAAAAATATTCAAAAATTAGCAAAACCAGAAATCCAACGCGTAGACCGACGAAAGGCATACCGTTTGAGGTCGACCCGAGACCCAGCTGGGTCGACCCATAAGTCAACTCAGGCTCATGGGGGTCGACCCTGTGGTCGATCTAGGGGTCGACACCCCTGGTGGGGTCGACCCACCCGCAGCTCTTGAAACTTCTTTTCTGACGTGTACGAGTTCGATGGCTTTGGGTCCAATCTGATGGTCTTGGTTGCTCCGCTACTCCTATATAAGGGACCCTAAACCTAGGTTTTATTCACATAAAAAAATGGTGACGGCGAAGGTCTGCTGCAATGAAAATTAAGATGGCTTTTCTTCTTCTTCTTCTTCCAAGTCAAATTCTGAGATTCAAGCATAGATTCGACACCAACTTCTTTTCTATCTCCTTAACAATCCAAATCATGGTAAGTTGGTTATTTTTAGGATTAAATAAATAAAAGTAAATTATGAAAGACTATGATTTGGATGAATCTATGCCATTATCATATCTATGCTATGTCATGATAGATCTATTATATGCTATTATCATATCTTATGATGTCATATTTGGATATTAACATTTGCTATGCTAGATCTATTCCGATAGATCTAATTCTCTTATGATGTTATATTTTAATCTTAACTTGTGCTATGGTAGATCTGTTCCTATAGATCTAATTCTTTTGTGATGTCACATATGCGGATCTTACCTTCTCCCTAAAGTTGGTGGTTAATTTGGGAATATCAATTTTTGGACAATTAAACCATTGTTTAGATCTAGAACACCATATTGTGATTAATGGAGATCCGTTACAATCGGATATAAGAATTCTTATTTGGATCTGTTCATTCTAAGTATATTGGATCTAGTTTTATCATTACCCTTTTTACTAGATCTGTTTTTATGTCCACCTTATTATGCCTATTACTTGTCTTTACCAGTATATATGCTTATGTCTTTTAGTTAGATCACTATTGTCATTTTTCCCATCACTTTCCCCCTTTTTATTACTCATGACTAGGCTATTTTCTAGCCTAGATGCCACCAATTATATGCGAATACGGTAGTTAGGGAACGGGGGAAAATATTAGAATTAGCATAACTGGGATATAAATTTGGGCATAAGTCCATTATGGGTATAATTGGATATGTAAGCATAAATGGAATATGTGAATATAAATTTGGTATAAATTGGAGAAATGAATGTGAATAGATTTAGGCATAAATTTATTTATGGACATAATTGGGAAAAAGAGGCATAAAACCTATAATTGACATAGGTATGATCAAAAATGGAATGTTTAATAATTACAATTATAAATTTTAATTGCACTTATGACACGAGGTTAGATTGCATTAGTGGTGGAAGTCTGCCCGGACTCGACTGGCATATCCAGCAGCCACTAATGTTGAACCTAATGTGAGAGGTCTAAGTGTGCAAATACAAATCGGGCTAAGACACGAGGTTAGGCCTAACTTTTGGAAGAAGTCTGCCCGAACCCGACCGACATATCCAGCATCCCCAAGTTGTAGGCCTAATGTGGGAGGTCTAGCCCATTATAACCATAAATGGACATGGTGATGAATTGGAGTAAACAAGGAATGATAGTAACCTATTATGATTAATTACTTAATGAGAATGTTGTATATAATAGGTAGGCTTGCCCTAGGGACAAGTGGAAATTATAACATAAGTTATAATAAAAGGAAAGAAAGCTTATTAGTAAACCTTAGTTAAGAAAACTAAGTTATAAGTGAACAACGTCAAGTCGTAGTGATATGTTAAACAGGAAACAGGTGAACTGAGAAGAGTATACTTAACTAAATATTAATTAAAACATGTTATTGTAATTATGGAATCAGACAACGAATAATACAAAGGGATTGTAAGATTACTTTCGTCAATTACGATCCAAGGGTGGGAGATTGTAAGATTACTTCTATTAGTCACAATCTAGAATAACATGTAATGGGGGCTTATTAATGAACTAAAATGGATTAAGTAATATTTATATAAACTTAATAAGCAGGAGAAACTTTGGTAAGTAAAAGGCAGCCAATGTGAATGGGGATAATCTGTTAGTCTGTAATACTTAACCTAATTGAATCCATAGGGGCTGTGTGAAAGTAAACATGAATAGGGGTTAAGTAAACATGCTTGAATCAGTGGGAGGGTTAAGTAAATCTTGGGTAGGTGGGTAATATTAGTATATATAGGCCCACAAACTTAACTTGGTAAGGTTATATAAATAAAGACACCTAGTGGTATACATAACCGAGGGAAATAATAAAGTTATGTAATTAAAGACACCTTTTAGGGTAAGCATAATGTAACACCCCACGTCCATTAATCACTACACCAAAACAGGTGATTACCAACGAGTATAACCGTTGCAAACAATTTCCGCAACGCTTATAAGTGTTGCTACGGGGTCGTGGCAATGTAGTAGCAACGCTTATAAGCGTTGGTAGATTTTCTCTCCCAACGCTTATAAGCATTGGTATATTTTCATTCGCAACGCTTATAAGCGTTGGTAGATTTTTGTTTGCAACGCTTATACATGTTACAAGATTTCTGTTTGCAACGCCTAAACATGTTACAAAATTTTAATTCACAACAAATATATATTTTAATAATAATAGAAATATGTACTAGCAACTCACATATTCTAATATTAATAGTCAATTAACAACCAATATGACGATAATATAGAGGATATTTAATATGAATCAAAAACTAATATTAAATTCAATGTATACCAATAGACAACATCCATAATCAAATAACGACATAGAATATCAGTTAACAACAAATAAGTACAATACATAATTAAGTTGTCAAATTCAATACATAATTAGTTTGCTAAATTCAATACATAAATGAGATTCTACAAATACCGAATACGAAAATCTGACCATATAACGAAGCCTCCATCTGAAAATTCACATTAACTTGTACATTCCATTTTGAGGACCATCATAAATTGGTGCATCCGGTTCAAGATCATCTACTGCACTATTAGAACTACCATCCAATTTTCTCTTGTCTTCCGCTGTCTCTAGAAGTGTCTGCATTCATTGAATGTCACATTAAATTGAAAATTTCAGTTCTTTGTTAAAAACAAAAAAACATGAGTTTGCATCACACAAAATAATATTAAAAACAGAAAAACATGAGTCTAAACTGAGCCTATATCGGCTAAGTATTCCTAAGCCCAAAAAAAAAACACAGGTAGAATGGCAAACCATCATATTAACCTGTTTCTGAATTTTGTATATGAAGTAGATGGATGAATAGAAAATATTGCAATGGAAGGAAGTTTTGGTCTATGCATATTGATAATAATGTCTTATACATGGAAATTAATATTGCATCTATAATCAGAAAATAAGCAATCTCTAAGTAAAAGGAGTGGGCTTGATAACTCACTTTGGTTTGAACCACAGGTCAGTTGCAAGTGCTTGGTTGATCTTCTAAGCTACAACATATTGCAGGCAATCAACAAATCCTGGGATTTAGTTAACCTATTTCTGGATTTGTTCATAGAACGAGCCTTGCTTTTAGAATGCAGGAAACGGATTCTCAATCCTGGGTAGAGACATATGATCAGCAAAGGTTAAAGTGCGGAAGGAATGCTCCATGAAAATATTACAGGATTCGCAAAGTGGATGAGCCAACAAACTTATAAGAATTAAATAAGACATTCGCAAAGGGAATACTCCTTGCTGGCTCAGTTTCAAATTGGGCCTTTCCGGCTCGAAACTTAGCCGGAAAGGCTCAGTTTCTAAAAGTTGAGCCAGTTCAGGCTCAGTTTTAGAAACTGAGCCTTTTTCCGGCTCAATTTCGAACCTAAAACTGAGCCGGAAAGGATCAGTTTCGAAATTGATCCTTTCCGGCTCAGTTTCAGGTTCGAAATTGAGCCGGAAAAAGGTTCAGTTTCTAAAACTGAGCCTGAACTGGCTCAACTTTTAGAAACTGAGCCTTTCCTGCTCGAAACTGAGCCGGATAGGCTCAGTTTCTAGATGTTGAGCCAGTTCGGGCTTAGTTTTAGAAACTTAGCCTTTTTCCGGCTCAATTTCAACCTAAAACTGAGCCGGAAAGAATCAATTTCGAATTCGAAACCGATCCTTTCCGGCTCAGTTTCAGGTTCGAAACTGAGCCGGAAAAAGGCTCAGTTTCAAATCTGAAACTGAGCCAGAAAGCTCAGTTTCAAAAACTGAGCCTGAACTGGCTCACCTTTTAGAAACTGAGCATTTCCGGCTCAGTTTCAAGCTAGAAACGGAGCCTTTTCCGGCTCAGTTTCAGATTCGAAACTGATCCGGAAAGGCACAGTTGCTAAAAACTAAGCTCAGTTCGCCGTCTCAGTTTCAAATTCGAAACTGAGTTGCAAAGGCTCAGTTCGAAACTGAGCTATGCCCGAGAAATATGAATTGTAACTAATATATTAAGTGTCACATTCCTTTACTCACCATATGTTAACACTTTGCGCAACTCAGTCTGGCAAACTGAGTTTGCGCAACTCAGTTTACCCAGCTGAGTTTGTGTAACTCATTCTGCGCAAACTGAGTTTGCGCAAACTCAGTTTGCCAGACTGAGTTGCACAAAGTGTTAACATATGGTGAGTAAAGGAAGGTGACACTTATTATATTAGGTAATTACTAGAATAGATTTCGGTGTGCTAATGAATTATTTGACTAAGAACATCCATGTGTGAATAAATGTATTTATGCAGTAAAGTACCGGAATACTGCAATCATGCTCCCCAAATTAAACGTAACCATACCTGTCAGCAAGAACCAATGGATGACGAAAAGGCACTTAAGCGTGCACCAACGTCAAAGGTTAGCTACATAAATATCACAGATTTTGGGGGATCACCAAATGGGCCCGACCTAACCAGGAAGCTTGGCAGACTTCTTCAAAATAGCTGGTACTATCCTAGAAGGAAGATTCAAATAAGTCCTCAAAACTGCTTGTTTTTATTGTTTTTATTGCATATATACATAGGTTCAGACTACATCATTGCCCAACTTTATATGTTAACATTGTTTGCCCAACTTATATGTTAACATTGTTTGCGTATAATTTTTAAACATAACATGACTTCAAAGTACAATTTTAAGACAGATATTATGGGTTTGGTTTACAAATGCTGACAGCGAAACATAGATTCTAATTCACAATTATAGGTTCAGCTTCACTTGAATAGAGCAATTACCAAATTGAGTGCTATAATAACATAAATGGGTTATCATGCCTATTTATATTTTGTTAATAAACTGAATTAGTTATACTATTAACAATTATGGTGAAATAAGTTTGGCCAGTTTTTCGGTCGCCAGATGAGCATTAAAAACAGGAAAGAAATGCATGGCAATAGCCATTCATATTGATAGTTAGCTTGCTAGAAGCAGTAAGGAAAGGCATGATTCAAGAGGAAATGATGAATTAGTTAGGGAGTAGATTGAGGAGACAGGTAGAATTATTATTTGATTCCATAGTAGAGAACAACATATGAAGAAAGCTAAATGAAATAAATGCTGAAGTAAAAGGAATTAAAGTCAGACTGCCTTACCTACCCTGCCTTCTCTTCAACATGACAACATCTGTTGCTCCCATATATATACTTCATGTCCTTGCTTTCACCATTCGTCCTCCAATAAGTATGCAACCCAAAACTATCCAACTTGCCTATTGCGTGCTGCTCATATACACTGCAAATTCAACAGGAAGTAAAGCGTAAAGAAAAGACAACCTGAATCATGGCAGTTAATTATATGGCAACATATAGATTACTAAGAAAAATTAATGTGAAAGAAGGTAAAAACAAAATAGAAATAGTTCCTAAATCATTGCATAATTTTTAATCAGTTTAAGCAAATAAAATGGTTAAAATCATCAGACATCCATATACTGTCATTTCTAAGAATGGGTTAAACATCTATCTCTCCTATGTACATTTAAACTACAATCTGACCTAAGAAATTGCATAATTTTATGAAAAGAGAGTAGATTTAGCATTTGAAGCTAAATATCAGTTATTATTCACAAACACATATAGAATTGAAAATCCAAACACAGAGACAGATTAGGCCAAAAACTATCTTATTAACCTTAAAAGCTATATGACATATATACAAAACAAGGGTACTTCATATACAAAGAAAAGGGTACTTCATATACAAAGCAAGGGTACTTCATATACAAAGAAAAGGATACAACATAAATGGAAAGCTTGGTTAACAATAAACACTATACTACAAACGAATAACTACACAAGGAAATAAAAAGCTAAGCTTTCCACAAAACACAACCTTACATACCAGACTCAACAAAAATAAAATACAGTAAAGCCCAAAATAGACAGCTAAGCTAAAAGTCCAACAGCAGCTAAAAGTCCACCAACCAAAAACTTCAAGCACCAAGCTTGCCATCAAATGCCAGCACCAAAACAAAGACAGAACAGAACTAAAATACAGCTCCAAAGCTCTTGTAACCCAGAATGTAGCAAATATAAGATACCCACAGCTAAGCTAATCAGAATATATAACCAACACTGAAATCCCATCATGCAAAGCCACCACAGTACTACGCTAATCTCCAAGATGCTCCACAAACACAGATTCACAAACATAGTGTTAACCACACTTCTAGTTACTCGCACTTTAAAGACGTGAAATAGAAAATTAGAGTTTTTCATTTATATAATTTTCTTTAACCTGGTAGTATAATTTAGCATATTATAATTTGGAGTTTTTCATTGCTGGAACCATAACTTGTTACGTATGAGAAGTATGACACACTCCTGTTTTCAAATGACTGAAGTATTGCCTCAACCCATCGACAGCTAGTATAAATTCGAAATTAACGCAACCTAATGAATGCAGTTTACTGGCAACGGAAAATTGATATAAGTATATCCACCTAAATACTGTTAACCCATATACTGAATTAAACTTTCATACCAAAAAAGAAAAAAAGAAAATATAAATAAATCAATTTATGTTGTATATAACAGAAAAATTCATAGAAGTTAAAGCACTGAGTATATAGAAAATGCTAATTAGAAATAAACAGTGTTATTTCAGAACTGCGATTTTAAGATTGCAAAAATCCAACGTTAAGTACACATCATACAGGTTATACTGGTGTTTGATTTTTAAGTCAAAACAATGAAGTATAGTGGAAAAATAGAAAGAAACAGTCATCGATGAAGACCGAATATATATGAATTTTAGTACCCAAATAAGTTGTAGAAAATAAAATAGAGTGAAATATATATATATATATATATATATATATATATATTCAAATACAATGAAAAAGAAAGAAAATTTCCACCATGCGAGCTATAGCAGAATAACGAACGTGAGGCTGTATTTGAAATTCAAAGCAAATGCCGAGGCCTGTAAATATACATTGATACCAACTTACTCCAAAGTTTGTGAAATATCATAAAACACAAATGAAAGATGGTGTAATATACGAGTGTCATGCAAAGCACAAACCAGTTGCAACATATAGTGTGCTTGCAATGGTGAGCAACAAATATTACAACAGCTATATCTGACATGCAAACATAAAGAGGAGAGGAATTACCTGATGTTTGACATTGGTAATGCCCTGAACAGGTTTAATCAACGCTGGGTCATCGTTAAGAACAATCTCCAAGAATATAGATCCGTCTTCTACCTAGGTAGAACTCAAAACATTTATTCGCGCAACTGTAACAATATCCATGTCCAGTTTCAAATTATAAACCACTCTCCATGTAAAAGTCATCGTATATCTGGCACAAATAATTTAAAACCAACGATGAATCAAATGACAGTACCTAAAAAAATGCAGTACAATATAACATGTCACACAACAATGGTGTAAGATCGATAAGTACTTGTGGACTGCATGGCTTAATCTTTGGAAAAAAGAAAGCAGTCTGTCAAATGTTTGGATCTAACCATAGAGGTGACATGCATAAATATTCACAAAATGTGGAGTTTCCAATACATTAATTAGAAATTTATGGAAATTGGTCTACTAAACTGCAGTCAATACGAATGAGCGAGTACAGTGTTACAATGCTTGACAAGGTTGTTAATTTTACTACACTTGATCGACATCAACAGATCTATTACCAAGATCGACAACAACATATAGTTTATGGGTTACTGAGACCGAATCGACGACAATAGATACTCTATGGGTTATTGATTATATTAATGAAACCAATAATCAGAAATTAAAGTAGTGCAAGCAAGACGTTCACCTGAAGACAAAATCCAAGAGCTGAAATTGCAACTCCTTAACTCAACATCGAGTAACCTATTATTGGTCCACACGAATCTAAAGTCGAAGATGAGGAGTCGATTCTCTAAAGCCACAGTCAATTGCCCAGATTCGAAGAAGGGATTTGAACTCGACGTCCCCAAATTTGCAAAGCTCAAGTCATGGAGTCTGAAGCCGATGTCGATTTCCCCGAGTTCGAAGTTGATCAGAAATGGATGGATTGAGAAATAGGATCAAAAATCGATCAATTAGTCGCTTTTTTTTCTTTTCTAAAGAATAAGTCGCTTTTTTCCTTTTCAAAGAAGCGGCCTTGCAAGTGAAAAGAGTTTAGAAAGGGGATGAGAGAGGGGTTAGGGTTTAGCGTGCAGAAAATAATAGGTTGTTTACCTTTTTGCCCCTAGGACGTCGGCATAGCAATGCATATAAGTGTTGGTAATGAAAAGATTATAATTATGTATTTTTGGTGACACATAATTAACAAAGCAACACTTATTATTGTCACTGCTCCACAACACAAATAAGTGTTGGCAATTGAAAAAAATAAGGGTTACCAAATGACCATTATGGTGTAGTGAATGTCACTCACAAAGGGAATGCATTAACTTCCATGGAGTGTTATTAGTGTATAGAACAGAATATAACAAGACAGATACAAATACTGGTACTTGAAAATTTTAAAAAAACTTTTATTGCAGCGGAGAAAAGGTTTGATTATTACAACTTCATAAACCAAGTACACTTAGTATACATCTTGCCAAATTGTTTTCATAGTACATAAAGTAAAAAGCATAACCCTAAACACAAGTAGCCATAAAAGAGATGAGCTGAACTTTACTTTCAGCAATCCAATCACTTACAAAAGAGAGAGAAAGAGATTCAAATCAAGCTCCACTAATACAAGTCCCACCCTGAGAACCCCGGGGGGGGGGGGGGAGAAGAAAAGAGGCGAAAGAAAAGGGGGTTAGACACGAAGTTGGGCGAGTACCATAACTTTAACAATACAATTATTAAAGTAATTAGGATAAGGCATAAATTGGTAAAACAAGGAATGACTGTGAAGCAAGTGGGCAAGACAAAGCAAACAGAGGAATATTTTGGCGTTAATTGCGCTTCTAATCACTATAGGATAATTACTATACTGCACCGATGCTAATTACACCGCTCCACTACTAGTCACCCTAAAAGTTGATCCCGCCCACTGAACAAAATAATAATAATAATGGTAGTTTCGTGTACCCCTAGCCGTCTTCATAGGTGCCGCCTGCCCCTATCTCCACTAGTCGTACCCACTACCCTCCCTATTCTAATTACAACGTTTATTCATAATATGGTAGTTATACTCCTAGCTGTCTTCATAGGTGTCGTCTGCTCCTATCTCCGCTAGTCGTACCCACTACCTTCCCCATTCAATTGGCTCCCTAACTCGTAGATACATGTGTTGGTCCCACAGTGGGGTGTTTCAATCCCCAAAGTGGCAACCCGATACCACTAAAGATGCACGGCTTATATCTACACGATGCAACAATGTCTTACCTACCATCCCGAGCCCACGCATGCATATGACCCCGTTGGACTTACGTTGCCACTGCTAACCCGTTTTGACCTCTTACAATCAAACTCAGTAAGCGTGTCCCATCCTCGACTTGGGTCGAGCTCACAAAGATACTTAATGGGTTACTAGTTTGAAAAGGATCCCCACACAAGCTTCCCACCTATGCTTGGTCCCCACTAGAATTTCCCACTTAACCCCTTCTTATTCATGTCTTCTTACATGTTTTCAACTTGGTTAAGTGTTTATAATTATATCCCACATGTCACCCATGTTATTCACTAAACAAATCAACATGTGTTATTGGTTAAGATTTTCTTAACCCTATCCGCTTATTAGATCATTATATTATTGGTTAAGCTGGTCTTAAGCCCATCCAATTATATCTTATTGGTTAAGTTGGTCTTAACCCTATCCGCTTATCAAGTCAATACACATTATTGGTTAAGTTTGTCTTAACCCTATCAGATCAATACATATTATTGGTTAAGTTGGTCTTAACCCCAACCGCTTATCAGATTAATATACATATACATATATATATATATATATTATTGGTTAAGCTGGTCTTAACCCTACCCACTTACCATGTTTTTTATGATTAAGTACATCTTAGTTCACAGATACATTGGTTAAGAGAATAACTCCCAAAGTACCAACCCCGAAGACCGAAATCAACATTAGATTGTTACTCAGAAAATCACTCACTCAACCAAACTTCTGTTTGTCATTCATATTCGTCTTTGCCCAGCATTAATTAATTTTTAATGCACAGACCTCTAACATTAAGTCGATTGCTTGTGGCAGCTGGATAAGCTGGGCGGTTCCGGGCAGACTTCCACCACAAGCAAGACTTAACCTCGTGTCTAAGCATCTTTTAATTTATGCCTTTGACCTCTCACATTAGACTACCGTTTGTGGTTGCTGGATTTTCCGGGCGGGTCCGGGCAATCTTACACCACAAACGAGTCTAACCTCGTGTCTTAGGCCTTTATTACTTATTTAATTTGTGTCTTTGACCTCTCACGTTAGACTACCGTTTGTGGTTGCTGGATTTTTCGGGCGGGTCCGGGCAGTCTTACACCACAAACGAGTCTAACCTCGTGTCTTAGGCATTTATTATTACATATTATTATTCAACCCCAATTTGAATTAATATCCTTATTTCAAATTGCCAATAACTTCCAATTTTAATCCATGTCTATAATTGTCACTTAAATTATGTCCATAATTACTATGCATATAAATTAGGCCAATTAATGCCTCAAATTAATTATATGCCTTTATGCCAATTCACAATTATGCATATTTAATATTTTCCCATTATCCCCGTGTCGTTCGTACGTTGAACGTGAAATATATTAGACTCGCAAATAGTCTAACTCATAAAAAGGGAAGAAACATCACAACTTGCATAATGCACAAAATAGATCTAACTAGCATAACATGGATCAAAACTGGCATGATTATGATTCATATTAACATAAATTAGCATAATCAACACTTGCATAGGCGATAATCATAAAACATAAATTTGTATAAACTATGTACTGTCATGGATCTAAATGTATAGATCTAAACATGTAATTATGAACTTGCACATATGGATATGGTTTTCCTATGACTTGCATATGAATTTCATACAAGCTTACATTCAAACTAGCATATGATTCACATACAAAACTAGTATAGGAAACATAAATTTGCATAAGTATGTTACTGCCTTGGATCTAAATATAGATCTAATATCAAAATATGAACCTGCATATGGATCTAAACATAGATCCAAACATAAAAATGTGAACTTGCATACGGATCTAAACACATAAATTATTGTCACACTTTTCGCTTATAAACTAGCATATGTATATACTTGATTCACATATGTTTTACATCCCAACTTGCATAAGATTCACATATGTTTCAACATCCTAAACTTGCATACATATGTTTTAACATCGCAAACTTGCATAAGATTCGCATATGATTTAACACATAAATTTGCATAAGATTCACATAACATAAACTTGCATATGATTCACAAATTAACATATGTAAACTTGCATAAAATGAATGAAGTTAAACATGTATAATTGTACATATAAATAGATCTACCAATCATACAACAACAAAACTGTCATATGTTCACAAACAGACAATACAGCCCGTCATAATTTATTTATTTATTATATTGTGAAAGAAATAGCACTCACAATCAAAAGAATAGTCTTGTTTTTCTGGGAACTGTATTCTGAAACTAAATTGCTCGCCTTTGATGTAGACTAATTGTTATTCTAATTTGGATTTAGATTTGATTTTGATTCTTGCTTCTATCCTTCTTTTAAGTTAAAGAAGGAATGGTTGCTAAACTAGAACGATCATGGACGGCATGGTGGCTCCTTGGAATGAATTTGTGTGATTTAGGGTTTGAGGATTATGATTGCTTTTATAGAAGTTAAATCTTATGTGAGCCGTTAGATCGTTTTAGGAGCAATCAGAGCCATCCAACTAAAGCAAGTGTCACTCAGCATGACACATAAGCCCTAACACCTCAAATTTTTCACAAAGCCATTCAGAGAAGGCCACGTAAAAAAGACAATCCTTGACCAGCAAAAAATGCGCCATGTGCGCCACATGATGCGTACACGTCATATATATATATATGTGTGTGTATGTATGTATGTATATATATATATTTTCTATATATATTTTTTTTCTTTTTTTCTATCTTCGCAATTAACCATTTTCACACTAAACCACTTTCTGAACTGCATTCACACTAAGCCACTTTTTAGCCATTCCCTAAAACAAAAATATGGCGCTGGCGAGATCGAACTCCTATCTCTTGTATGCAAGTCACATGTTCTAACCAAATAAGCTACTAAGTCTTTTGCTTACAAAACATATAACAATGCTAAACATTATTCTTTTCTCATTCTTCTTTTTCATGTTTTGCTACAATATTTAATTTAAAGATATCTTCTTCATACGGAGTCAGATTTATGCGAACTCGGACTCTATCTCAAGAATATTTCTGAGGTGAACGCAATGGCACAACCCGTTTCCCTTAACTCCCACATTTGAAATTAAGTATTCCTTAATTTGTTAATTTTAGTATTTAAAATCACGGGGTGTTACATTCTCCCTTCCTTAAAGGATTTCGCCCCCAAAATCTCCAAGTTAAGGAGAATGCATATCCTAACATCCAACCATCCACCTACTCAACCATCAAACACATGCATCCATTGTCCTTACCATATTTCTAATGTTGTATGAAAATATGCAAAAAGTGCATGTATATGTTCCTTATCTAATGCAAAATCAGGCAGTCTACTAATTCAGTTGACCTCCTTAATGCAAATCATGATAGTGCCATGCGTCCATTATGTATGCGAAAGAATCCTATCGATACATATTATTCCTACATGTGTGCACAACCATTCATCAAAATGCAGCGTCCATGTGATAACACAACCATTATACATCCATTAATTTAAATATGCACACACATTTATATGCAACATGAAGGTGATTGAGCCGATCTAGTGCCTAATGTGTGTGTACATGCATCCACGAGCAACCACTTGCATCCATTTGCATCCACCAAACATAACATGTCTCAAACACATGTTTACAACCATAGGGTTCTTCCTAACTAAAGATCGAAGATGTCATCGCAAAGATAATACTAAATGATAGGACAAGTATCAACAAAGCGGTAGAAAAAGGAGAAGTTAAAACATACCCTCGAAAAGGAAAGGGTACAGCGTACGCATCTTGTCTTCCATCTCCCAAGTCGCGTCTCTTTGATCATCTCCCCATTGCACTTTGACCAACTTGACCTCTTTGTTGCGTAGCTCTTATACCTCTGACCCAAGGATGCATGCAGGAGCTTGTCTAATCATGGCATCTCCCTCTACTTCCACTTCTCTAAGCATGTTCGGCTCCACTACTTCCGCGGTATCTTGTAACACTTCCGCAAATATGATACGTGAAAACATATCATGAACATCACTAAGCTAGTTGCCTCTTCTCATGTCCTTCCAAAATCTAGGATACATAACCTCAAAAGATCTTCAAGGATTTTGTTCACCCGTTCACCCGTCTGTGGGTGATAAGCGATACTCGAACTTGCCGCTTTTTGCATATCACCTTTTCCTCTTGCACCGAAAATTGCTCCAAGCCCTGTCTCGCAAGCACCGGTGTAGACTGTGAATGGCTTACTTCCATTTGGAAAAACTAAAACTGGAGCGGTCATCAAAACCCTCTTCAAACGTTGGAAAGCATCGTCACAGTCAACATACCAAGCAAAAATCAAGTTCTTCTTCGTTAACCGAGTAAGTGGGGCTGATATCTTCGCGAAGTCCTTAATGATCTTCCTATAATAACCAGCCAGCCCTAAAAAGCTTCTTACTTCTGTTGCGTTCCTAGGAATCTTCCAACCTTGGGTTGCGACCACCTTTGCGGGATCCAAAACTATCCCTTCCTTAGAGACCACATGTCCTAAGAACCTCACTTCTTTTCTCCAAAAATGGCACTTGGAGAACTTAGCTTTAAGTTGATGCGCTCGTAGGGTCTCTAAGACTTCCCTAAGATGTAGGGCATGCTCTTCTTCACTTTTAGAGAAAATCAGGATATCGTCCACAAAGACTATCACAAACTTGTTTAGAAATTCCCTAAACACCCTACTCATTAAGTCAACAAAGTATGCGGGTCATTCGTCAAACCGAAAGGCATGACAAGCCACTCGAAGAAACCGTCAAGAGTTCTAAATGCAGTCTTATATATGCTATCTTCAGCCACCCTTAGCTGATGAAACCCTGTAGCCAAATCCAGTTGCGAAAAACCCAAAGCACCCACCAACTGATCGAATAAATCATCTATCTCGGCAATGGGTGTCTGTTCTTCTTTGTTAGCATATTAAGCTCTCTATAGTCCATGCACAATCTAAGTGAACCATCAGCTTTCGTAGCAAAAACGACTGGAGCGCCCCCACTCCGAATTACTCCTTCTTATGAACCCCTTCTCAAGCAATTCTTTCACTTGCTTACTGAGTTCTCTTCTCTCTCTCGGAGCCATGTGGCGTACTGGCAATGCAACTGGCTTTGCATTATCTACTAAGTATATTCAAAAGTCTATCTCGCGCCTCGGGGGTGAACCTTGAACTTCATCGAAGACGTCACTATATTCACGGACCACACGAACAGATTCCAAATCATCATTGGATGCGTCAAGGGATTCTAGGTAGCTAAGCATCACCGGACCTCTAGGGTCACAAGAAATATCAAGGGTCTTTCCACAATGAGTCAACAATCTAACTACCCTTCTCTCACAATCTAGGATGGCACCGTATCTAGCTAGCCAATCCATGTCTAGAGTCAAGCCGTAGCCCATGAAGCCAAGAACGAAGGCGTTTCATTCAAACCCAATGCCCAAGATAGACACTCTCAAATCCCGACAAATCATAGAAAGACGAGCCGACCCACCAATAGGATTTGAGACTACTATGGGATCCGTAACTAGACTAGTATTTAGGTGCAGTGTTTCAACTAACGAAGCAGATACAAACGAGTGTGAAGCGCAAGAACTCAAACAAGGTTTGAACAGGATGATCAAAAAGAAAAACCAAATTTCCAACCATGATATATTTCTACCTCTATCAGGCATGTCAGTCGTGAGGGAATGCGTCTGCCCTCCAGAAGATCCTATACCTTGTCCTTACCTTTTGCATTTTGCTTCTTTGGATGGTCCTAATAAGATGTCTTGTAATGATAACAACTAGTCTTCTTCTTTCTAACTTCTTTATTTAAGTAGCCAGGTATTTCACAAGTGTGGCCCTTCCTTTTCTCCTTGTTATCCTTATCGCCTTTCTTTGGATCTACTTTATCGTGTGTCCTTTCCATGTCTCTCCTGCACATTCTCTGTTCGTGGCCTCCTACCAAATGAGGCTTCGTTCTTCATTAACCAAGCAGCTAATTGAACCTTCCTCCCGTCATCTATCCTAAAGGTACCAACAAGTCCTCCACTCCCTCCTAGTTTTGACAGACGTCCCAGTCCCATGAAGTGGTTTTACGCCCATCGTACGGAAGTTCTTACATACCTTAGAAAAAGCGTCTATATGCGTGGAGGAAGAAATTCAAAAAGGAAAGAGGAAGAGATTAAAAACGGAGAATCGAAGGAAAGATATATGGCTCTTGGAGGTTATGTTTTTAAAACAAACAAACTTTTCTCTTAAAAATACTCTCCTTAAACATATTTTTGAAAGTATTTCTTTACAAAATGCTTTTGAAAAACAGTTTTTCAAAATTCATACTGTTCTGGTAACCTTCAGCTCTGATACCACGTGTAACACCCCATGTCCATAAATGTCACTCACAAAGGGAATGCATTAACTTCCATGGAGCGTTAATAGTGTGTAGAACAAAATATAACAAGATAGATACAAATATTGGTACTTAAAAAATTTAAAACAACTTTTATTGTAGCGGAGAAAAGGCTTGATTACAACAACTTCATAAACCAAATACACTTAATATCCATCTTGACAAATTGTTTTCGGAGTACATAAGTAAAAAAGCATAACCCCAAACACAAGTAGCCATAAAAGAGATGAGCTGAACTTTACTTTCAACAATCCAAGCACTTCCAAAAGAGAGAGAAAGAGATCCAAATCAAGCTCTGCTAGTACTAGTCCCACCCTGAGAACCTGGGGGAGGGGGAAGGAAGAAAAGAGACGAAAGCAAAGGGGGTCGGACATGAAGTCTGGCGAGTACCATAACTTTAACAATACAATTATTAAAGTAATTAGGATAAGGCATAAACTGGTAAAACAAGGAATGACTGTGAAGCAAGTGGGCAGGACAAAGCAAACAGAGGAATATTTTGGCGTTAATTGCCCTCCTAATCACTATAGGATAATTACTATACTGCACCAATGCTAATTATACCGCACCATTACTAGTCACCCTAAAAGTTGATCCCGTCCATTAAACAAAATAATAATAATAATAATGGTAGTTTCGTGTACCCCTAGCTATCTTCATAGGTGCCGCCTTCCCCTATCTCCACTAGTTGTACCCACTACCCTCCCCATTCTAATTACAATGCTTATTCAAAATATGGTAGTTATACTCCTAGCTGTCTTCATAGGTGCCGTCTGCTCCTATCTCCGCTAGTAGTACCCACTACCTTCCCCATTCGATTGGCTAGCTAACTCGTAGATACCTGTTCTGGTCCCATAGTGGGGTGTATCACTCCCCAAAGTGGCAACCCGATACCACTAAAGATGCACAGCTCATATCTACACGATACAACAACGTCTTACCTACCAGCCCGGGCCCACACACACACATGAACCCATTGGACTTGTGTTGCCACCGCTAACCTGTTTTGACCTCTCATAATCAAACTCAATAAGCGTGCTCCATCCTCGACTTGGGTCGAGCTCACAAAGATACTTAATGGGTTACTGGTTCGAAAAGGGTCCCCGCACAATCTTCCCACCTATGCTTGGTCCCCACTAGAATTTTCCACTTAACCCCTTCTTATTCATGTCTTCTTACATGTTTTTAACTTGGTTAAGTGTTTATAATTATATCCCACATGTCACCCATGTTATGCACTAAACAAATCAACATGTGTTATTGGTTAAGCTTGTCTTAACCCTATCCACTTATTAGATCATTATATTATTAGTTAAGCTGGTCTTAACCCCATCCACTTATATCTTATCGGTTAAGTTGGTCTTAACCCTGTCCGCTTATCAAGTCAATATACATTATTGGTTAAGTTTGTCTTAACCCTATCAGATCAATACATATTATTGGTTAAGTTGGTCTTAACCCCATCCACTTATCAGATTAATATATATATATATATTATTGGTTAAGCTAGTCTTAACCCTACCCACATACCATGTTTTTTATGATTAAGTACATCTTAGTTCAAAGATACATTGGTTAACAGAATAACTCCCTAAGTACCAACCCCGAAGACCGAAATCAACATCAGATTGTTACTCAGAGAATCACTCACTCAACCAAACTTCTGTTGGTCATTCATATTCGTCTTTGCTCAGCATTAATTAATTATTAATGCACAGACCTCTCACTTTAAGTCAGTTGCTTGTAGCCGCTGGATATGCCGGGCGGTTCCGGGCAGACTTCCACCACAACAAGACTTAACCTCGTGTCTAAGCATCTTTAAATTTATGCCTTTGACCTCTCACATTAGACTACCATTTATGGTTGCTGGATTTGCCGGGCGGGTCCAGGCAGTCTTACACCACAAACGAGTCTAACCTCGTGTCTTGGGCCTTTATTACTTATTTAATTTGTGCCTTTGACCTCTCACATTAGACTAACGTTCGTGGTTGCTGGATTTGCCGGGCGGGTCCGAGCAGTCTTACACCACAAACGAGTCTAACCTCGTGTCTTAGGCATTTATTATTACATATTATTGTTCAACCCCAACGTGAATTAATATCCCTATTTCAAATTTCCAATAACTTCCAATTTTAATCCATGTCCATAATTTTCACTTAAATTATGTCCATAATTACTATGCATATAAATTAGGCCAATTAATGTCTCAAATTAATTATATGCCTTTATGCCATTTTATGCCAATTAACAATTATGCATATTTAATATTTTCCCATTATCCCCACGTCGTTCGTACGTTGAACATGAAATATGTTAGACTCGCAAATAGTGTAACTCATAAAAAGGAATGAAACATCACAACTTGCATAACACACAAAATAGATCTAACTAGCATAACATGAATCAAAACTGGCATGATTATGATTCATATTAACATAAATTTGCATAATCAACACTTGCATAGACGATAGTCATAAAACATAATTTTTTATAAACTATGTACTGTCATGGATCTAAATGTATAGATCTAAACATGTAACTATGAACTTGCATATATGGATATGGTTTTCCTATGACTTGCATATGAATTTCATACAAGCTTACATTCAAACTAGCATATGATTCACATACAAAACTAGCATAGGAAACATAAATTTGCATAAGTATGTTACTGCCTTGGATCTAAATATAGATCTAATATCAAAATATGAACTTGCATATGGATCTAAACATAAAAATGTGAACTTGCATACGGATCTAAACACATAAATTAATGTCACACTTTTCGCTTATAAACTAGCATATGTATATACTTGATTCACATATGTTTTACATCCCAACTTGCATAAGATTCACATATGTTTCAACATCCTAAACTTGCATACATATGTTTTAACATCGCAAACTTGCATAAGATTCGCATATGATTTAACACATAAATTTGCATAAGATTCACATAACATAAACTTGCATATGATTCACAAATTAACATATGTAAACTTGCATAAAATGAATGAAGTTAAACATGTATAATTGTACATATAAATAGATCTACCAATCATACAACAACAAAACTGTCATATGTTCACAAACAGACAATAACATCACATGTTACAACAGACATGTTCTCCTAATCCAATTACAACCCATCATAATTAATTTATTAATTATATTGTGAAAGAAATAGCACTCACAATCAAAAGAACAGTCTTGTTTTTCTGGGATCTGTATTCTAAAACTAAATTGCTCGCCTTTGATGTAGACTAATTGTTATTCTAATTTGGATTTAGATTTGATTTTGATTCTTGCTTCTATCTTGCTTTTAAGTTGAAGAAGGAATGGTGGCTAAACTAGAACGATCATGGACGGCATGGTGGCTCCTTGGAATGAATTTGTGTGATATAGGGTTTGAGGATTATGGTTGCTTATATAGAAGTTAAATCTTATGTGAGCCGTTAGATCATTTTAGGAGCAATCAGAGCCATCCAACTAAAGCACGTCTCACTCAGCATGACACATAAGCCCTAACACCTCAGAATTTGTCACAAAGCCAATCAAAGAAGGCCACGTAAAAAAGACAATCCTTGACCAATAAAAAATGTGCCACATGTGACACATGATGCGTACACATCATGTGTATATATATGTATGTATGTATATATATGTATGTATATATATATTATATATATATATATATTCTTTTTATCTATCTTCCCAATTAACCATTTTCACACTAAACCACTTTTTGAACTACATTCACACTAAGCCACTTTTTAGCCATTCCCCTAAAACAAAAATATGGCGCTGGCGGGGATCAAACTCTGTACCTCTTGTACGCAAGTCACATTTCTAACCAAATGAGCTACTAAGTCTTTTGCTTACAAAACTTAGAACAATGCTAAACATTATTCTTTTCTCATTCTTCTTTTTCATGTTTTTGCTGCAATATTTAATTTAAAGATATCTTCTTCATACGGAGTCCGATTTACGCAAACTCGGACTCTATCTCAAGTAGAATTCTGAGGTGAACGCAATGGCTCAACCCGTTTCCCTTAATTCCCACATTTGAAATTAAGTATTCCTTAATTCATTAATTTTAATATTTAAAATCACGGGGTGTTAAACATAACTTGTAGAAATGGTAGGGTTATGTATTAAAGACACCTATAGGTAAGCATAACGGTAGAAAGATTGGGGGTTATGTATTAAAGACACCTACAGGTAAGCATAACCTGTAGAAAGATCAGGGTTATATAATTAAAGACACCCTTTAGGGTAAGTATAACTGACATAGGGCTATGTAATTAAAGACACGTAAGGGTATACATGGTCAGTGAAAAACCTAGTGAGGATACAAGACAAAGGGAAGAGCTTGTATCATATTGTGTGGGGCCCATTTCAGTCAGTAACCCGTTGTAGGTATC
The DNA here is from genome assembly GCA_030737875.1 of Allium sativum. Taxonomy (NCBI): domain Eukaryota; kingdom Viridiplantae; phylum Streptophyta; class Magnoliopsida; order Asparagales; family Amaryllidaceae; genus Allium; species Allium sativum. The sequence continues at coordinate 2,800,318 of CM060926.1, read as the reverse complement.
AAATAAAGAACTCCGTACTAGGCGGAGAAAGGGGCACGCTTACTGATTGCTTGTAAGAGATTCAAACGAGGAGGACGGTGTAGGCGGCGCAAACCAACCGGGGACATGTGCTTGCATGGGTCGGGCAGAGGGGACTAAGACGACTGTGACACTTGTAGATATGGTTGTGCACATTATTACGACGAAGGGTTGCCACTTTAGGAAGTGATACCTCCTACTGTGGGGCCAGCACAAGGTATCTACGAGGGTTAGGGAGCTGATCGATCAGGGTAGTAGTTAGGATAAATTAGGACGTATGCCTAAGTCGAAGGGATCATCTCTTTTTGGGTATACTAGTTACAGTGCAGAGTAATCATTAGAAGCATATACACCTTATCCTGTCTACCTTGTCACACCTTCCATTTATGTAGTGATCTTTCTTATCCACCTTATATGCCTATCATGTTACTTTTATTTATTTACGGGCTAAAAGTAACTAGACTCGCCAGACTTTTTGTCTGACCCTTTTTGTTTCTCCTTCTTTCTTCCGTATCTCCCCAGGTTCTCAAGGGAGGGAATTCTCAGGTTTAGTCAGGATTCTGCTATCGTCTTGCCTGGAGCTACTTAGAAATATTGTTGGTTTCACATCTTTCTCTACTATGGCTTATGACTTAGGGATTATGCTTTCTTTATTATTGTACTCTGATATTTAAAGTACAAGAAAGAAGTTTTAATGATGTACTATGTTTATGTATTTTCAGACATATGGTGTAACCATGCTATATGATTAATAAAAGTTTTTAATTTCGCTGCTATTTTATATATGTTTTGTAATGTTTCTGTCCTGCTTACCTATAACGCTTCACGAAACTTAATGCATTCCCTTAGTGAGTGACATTAACGGATGTGGGGTGTCACACTTGGTATTAGAGCAAAAGGTTACCAGATTGGATAAAAGTTTTTGAAAAATATTTTCAAAAAGTTTTAAAAGAAAGTATTTTCAAAAAGAAAAGTCTGTTTTGAAAAACAATTTCCCCAAAGCCATATGTAATATCTCTCGATTCTTCGCTTGATTCCTTTTTCCTTTTTGTCTGGGGAACCAATTCTTCCCAAAACGGTTCCTCATTGCGGCATGGTCCCATAGGCATTTTAAGATTACGGCACATGTCAAAGGGCAATGAAGTGCCTAACCTCCATCCGTAGCTGCAATAGTATCACCTACGGCTAATTTTCTCGAGCTTCGTAGGGATTTCAATGCGATGGAGGCAACTTTCGAGAGACTTGTTAGCTTGTTACACAAATAAAGGTAAAAAGGAAGAAGTTATGGTTGAGGAAACACAAAATAAAAAAGGTAAGGCCCAAGAAAGGGCGGCAACAACAACAGAGGAAGGGCGGAAAGAATGACAAGGTTAAGGGTAAGAGGAAGTGCCATAGTTGCAGGCGAGAGGGTCACTTGGCCTTGGACTGCAGGGAAAGGAAGAATGCTTGCTTCGTTTGTGAAGAGGTTGGACACTATTCTAGGTAGTGCCCAAGGACGCAAGGGCAAAGTCAAAAGACAGGAACCTCCGGAGGGCAAGCGAATGCTCTCATGGCTAGTGCACCAGATAGAGGTAGGAAAGTTCCATGGAAAGTTTGATTTCTCTTTCCAGTCACCCTATTTAGAACCCTTTTTGATTCTGGCGCTTCACACTCGTTTATATCTTCTTCTACGGTCAAACCTCTGCACTTAGATACTAGTATGGTATTGGATCCCTTAGTTGTTTCAAACCCCATTGATGGTTTGGATCGTTTATATATGATTTGTCGAGGTTTGAGAATATCAGTGTTAGGCGTCGAGTTTGAGTGCGACGCATATCTTGTTCCATCGGCTATGATTTGATTCTAGGAATAGATTGGCTTAACACATATGGTACCATTCTGGATTGTGAGAGGGGGGTCGTTAGGCTTCTGACTTGTCATGGAAGGACCCTCAAGATTTGTTGTGAACCCAAGGGGTCTGTTAGGTTGAGTTTTCTAGAGTCACTTGACGCATCTATCGATGATCTAAAATCTATTCCAGTAGTCCGTGAGTATCCTGATGTCTTTGACGAGGTTCAGGGTTTACCCCAAGGCACGAGATTGATTTCCGCATATATTTGGTGGACAATGCAAAGCCAGTTGCATTGCCCGTGCGCCATATGGCTCCAAGAGAAAGAAGGGAGCTCAGCAAATAAATAGGGGAGCTACTTGAGAAAGGGTTTTCTTTTGGGATGGGATGAAGAAAAAAATGTAGCAGAGTTTATTTCTCAATGTCTGATTTGCCAGCAAGTCAAAGCTGAGCGAAGGAAGCCCGGTGGTTTACTTCATCCTTTAGAGGTACCGCAATGGAAGTGGGAAAGCATCTCCATGGATTTCATAGATGGTTTGCCTAGATCAACAAAGGGAAACACCAGCATTTGGGTGGTAGTAGATAAACTTACTAAGAGCGCCCACTTCATTCTCGTTAAGAGCAAGAGGATGGCACAATGGTTGGCAACAGTTTACGAGATAGTCCGTCTTCATGGAGTACCTTCCAGTATCGTAAGTGATCGTGATCCCATTTTCACTGGTAAATTTTGGAGGAGCTTGAAAGAAGCATTCGGTACACAGTTATGTTTTGAGCACCGCTTATCATCCTCAGACCGATGGACAGACGGAGAGGATGAACAGAATTCCTGAGGATCTTTTAAGGTTGTGTATCCTATACTTCGGAGGGACTGGGGAAGAGCACCTTCCTTTAGTAGAGTTTGCCCACAACAACAGTCATCAAGCAGGCATTGTCATGGAACCCTTCGAAGCATTATATGGACGACCTTGTGGATCACCAATTGGTTAGTGGCGATCTATAGAATGACTTTTACATGGATCGGAGGTTAAGAGGCTACACAAACGAGAATTCAAGTTGCTAAAGGTTCAATGGGGAGATAGCCCAGAGGATGCGACGTGGAAGACCGAAGACAAGATTCGTGCTTCTTACCCTTTCCTTTTCGAGGGTATGTTCTTAACCCCTTTTTCCTAAGTTTTATCAGTGCTTGTCTCTATCAAATGAGTATATCTTATCCATAGTATCTTTCGACCTTTAGATAGGAATCCTATGGATGTAAACATGTGCTTGAAACATGTTATGTTTGATGGATGCAAGTGGATGCAAGTGTTTGCTAATGGTTGCCTGTGGATGCATATACACACACATTAGGCACTAAGATCGGCTCAATCACTTTCATATTGCATATGGATGTGTGTGCATTTTCTTTTCTTTTATGGATGGAAATGGATATATTAGCATATGGATGTTGCATTTGGACGAATGAGTGTGCACACATATAGAGCTAACATGTTATAATATGATTATTTGCATACATGATGGATTCATGGCACTAACATACATTGCATTAAGGAGGTCAACTGAATCAGTAGACCACCTGATCTTTTGCATTAGCGTTGGGACATATACACACACGGTAGCATATATTCATATAAGCATTAGAAAACTTTAAGGATAATGGCTGCTAGTGGTTGTTGGATGAGTGAATGGATGATGGATGGTAGGATATGCATTCTTTTCAACTTAGAGATTTCGAGGAGGAAATCCTTTGAGTAGGGGAGAATGTAACACCCGAATTTTTAACAACACTAAAAGAGGATGAATTAAATAATAATTAATTTAATAATCAGAATTAGAGGAAATGTAGTGCATCATTGCGTTCGTCTCGAAATTCTGGTCAAGATAGACATTTGGTTTGCGTAAAACGGACAATGTATGAAGAAGTTATTAAGGTTAGAAGTTTGTGTGCATATAAGGAAGATATATATATATATAATTCCAAAATATTCAAAAATCAGCAAAACCAGAAATCCGGCGCGCAGATCGACGAAAGGGTGACTGTTTGAGTTCGACCCAAGACCCGGTTGGGTCGACCCATGGGTCAAATCAGGCTCATGGGGGTCGACCCACCTGCGGCTGTGGAAACTTCTTTTCTGGCGTGTCCGATTCCGATGGCTTCTAGTCCAATCTGATGGTCTTGGTTGCTCCGCTACTCCTATATAAGGGACCCTAAACCTAGGTTCTATTCACATAAAAAAATGGTGACAGCGAAGCTCTGCTGCAATGAAAATTAAGATGGCTTTTCTTCTTCTTCTTCTAAGTCAAATTCTGAGATTTAAGCGTAGATTCAACAACAACTTATTTTCTATCTCCTTAACAATTCAAATCACGGTGAGTTGGTTATTTTAGGATTAAATAAATAAAAGTAAATTACGAAAGACTGTGATTTGGAAGAATCTATGCTATTATCATGTCTATGATATGTCATGATAGATCTATTCTATGCTATTATCACATCTTATAATGTCATATTTGGATCTTAACTTGTGATATGCTAGATCTGTTCCTATAGATCTAATTCTCTTATGATGTCATATTTTGATCTTAACTTGTGCTATGCTAGATCTATTCCTATAGATCTAATTATTTGGTGATGTCACATATGCGGATCTTACCTTCTCCCTAAACTTGGGGGTTAATTTGGGATTATCAATTTTTGGACAATTAAACCATTGTTTAGATCTAGAACACCATATTGTGATTAATTGAGATCCGTTATTATCGGATATAAGAATTCTTATTTGGATCTGTTCATACTAAGTATATTGGATCTAGTTTTATCATTACCCTTTTTACTAGATCTGTCTTTATATCCACCTTATTATGCCTATTACTTGTCTATACCAGTATATATGTTTATCTCACTTTTAGAATGATCACTATTGTCATTTTTCCCATCACCTTTCCCCTTTTTATTACTCATGACTATGCTATTTTCCAGCCTAGATGCCACCAAATATATGTGAATGCGGTAGTTAGGGAACGGGGGAAAATATTAGAATTAGCATAACTGGGACATAAATTTGGGCATAAGTCCATTATGGGTATAATTGGATATTTAAGCATAAATGGAATATGTGACTATAAATTTGGTATAAATTGGAGAAATGAATGTGAATAAATTTAGGCATAAATTTATTTATGGACATAATTGGGAAAAAGAGGCATAAAACCTATAATTGACATAGGTATGATTAAAAATGGAATGTTTAATAATTACAATTATAAATTGTAATTGCACTTATGACACGAGGTTAGGTTGCATTAGTGGTGGAAGTCTGCCTGGATCCGACCGGCATATACAGCAGCCACTAATGTTGAACCTAATGTGAGAGGTCTAAGTGCGCAAATACGAATCGGGCTAAGACACGAGGTTAGGCCCAACTTGTGGAAGAAGTCTGCCCGGACCCGACCGGCATATCCAGCATCCACAAGTTGTACGCCTAATGTGGGAGGTCTAGCCCATTATAACCATAAATGGACATGGTGATGAATTGGAGTAAACAAGGAATGATAGTAACCTATTATGATTAATTACTTAATAAGAATGTTGTATATAATAGGTAGGCTTGTCCTAGGGACAAGTGGAAATTATAACATAAGTTATAATAAAAGGAAAGAAAGCTTATTAGTAAGCCTTAGTTTAGAAAACTAGGTTATAAGTGAACAATGTCAAGTCGTAGTGATATTTTAAATAGGAAACAGGTGAACAAAGAAGAGTATACTTAATTAAATATTAAGTAAAACATGTTATTGTAATTATGGAATCAGACAATGAATAATACAAAGGGATTGTAAGATTAATTCCGTTAATTACAATCCAGTGGTAGAAGATTGTAAGATTACTTCTGTTAATTACAATCTAAAGAATAACATGTAATGGGGGCTTACTAATGAACTTAAATGGATTAAGTTATATTTATATGAAATTAATAAGCAAGAGAAACTTTGGCAAGTAAAAGGCAACCAATGTGAATGGGGATAACCTGTTAGTCTGTAATACTTAACCTAATTGAATCCATAGGGATTGTGTGAATGTAAACATGAATAGGGGTTAAGTAAACATGCTTGAATCAGTGGGAGGGTTAAGTAAATCTTGGGTAGGTGGGTAATATTAGTATATATAGGCCCACAAACTTAACCCGGTAAGGTTATGTAATTAAAGACACCTAGTGGTATACATAACTGAGGGAAATAATAAAATTATGTAATTAAAGACACCTTTTAGGGTAAGCATAACTTGTAGAAATGATAGGGTTATGTATTAAACCTATAGGTAAGCATAACTAGTAGAAAGACTGGGGGTTATGTATTAAAGACACCTATAGGTAAGCATAACCAGTAGAAAGATCGGGGTTATATAATTAAAGACACCCTTTAGGGTAAGTATAACTGACATAGGGCTATGTAATTAATGACACCTAAGTGTATACATAGTCAGTGAAAAACCTAGTGAGGATACAAGACAAAGGGGAGAGCTTGTATCATATTGTGTAGGGCCCATTTCAATCAGTAACCCGGAGTAGGTATCAAATAAAGAACTCTGTATTGGGCGGAGAAAGGGGCACGCTTACTGTTTGATTGTAAGAGATTCAAACGAGGAGGATGGTGTGGGCGGCGCAAATCGATCGGGGATATGTGCGTGCATGGTCCGGGCAGAGGGGGCTAAGACGACCGTGACACCTGTAGATATGGTTTTGCACATTATTACGACGAAGGGTTGCCACTTTAGGAAGTCATACCTCCTATTGTGGGGCTAGTACAAGGTATCTACGAGGGTTAGGGAGCCGATTGATCAGAGTAGTAGTTAGGATACATTAGGACGTATACCTAAGTCTACCACGTTATAGTTGAAGGGATCATCTCTTTCTGGATATACTAGTAAGAGTGCAAAGTAATCATTAGAAGCATATACACCTTATCCTATCTACCTTGTCACACTTGCCATTTATGTAGTGATCTCTCTTATCCACTTTATATGCCTATCATGTTACTTTTATTTATTTACTGGCTAAAGGTAACTAGACTCGCCATACTTTATGTCTTACCTTTTTTGTTTCTCCTTCTTTCTTCTGTTTCCCCCCATGTTCTCAAGGGAGGGAAATCTCGGGTTTAGTCAGGATTCTACTATCGTCTTACTTGGAGCTACTTAGAAATACTGCTGGTTTCACATCTTTCTCTACTATGGCTTATGATTTGGGGATTACGCTTTCTTTATTATTTTACTCTAATATTTAAAGTACAAGATAGAAGTTTTAATGATGTACTGAGTTTGTGTATTTTCAGACATATGGTGTAACCATGCTTTATGATTAATAAAAGTTTTTAATTCCGCTGCTATTTTATATCTATCTTGTAATGTTTACCTATAACGCTTCACGAAACTTAATGCATTCCCTTAGTGAGTGATAATAACGGACGTGGGGTGTCACAGCCGACCTCCAGAAATCGACTGCCACCTCTGCCCTAGGGGGGTCGACACCCCTTGAGGGGTCGACCCCGGGTCGATAACCCTCCTGTAGGGTCGACTCCCTTAGGCGGGATTTTTCCGTTTCCCCGAATTTCTATAATTTCGAATTTTGAACTGAGATTTTTGAATTCCTGGGCCCTATATATATATAATATTCTTTTATGCGTATACAAACTTCAAACCTTCATAACTTCTCCATACGATGTCCGTTTTACGCAAACCAAATGTCTATCCTGACCAGAATTTTGAGATGGATGCAATTGCACAATCAGTTTCCCTTGATTCTGAATATTAAATAAATTATTATTTAATTTATCCTCTTTTAGAGTTGTTGAAATTATGGGGTGTTACATTCCCCCATACTTAAAGGATTTCGTCCTTGAAATCTCTAAGTTGAGAAGAATGTATATCCTACCATCCATCACCCATCTACTCATCCATCAATCACAGGCATCCATTATCCTTAAAGACTTCTAATGCTTATATGAACATATGCAAAGGTGTGTGTATATGTCCCAATACTAATGCGAAGATTAGGCGGTCTACTGATTCAGTCAACCTCCTCAATGCAATGTATGTTAGTGCCATGAATCTAATATGTATGCAAATAATCCTATTATAATATGTAAGTCTATATGTGTGCACACCCATTCGTCCATATGCAACATCCATTTGATAACACATCCATTTTCACCCATTAAAAGAAAATAAAAATGCACACACATCCATATGCAGTATGAGAGTGATTGAGCCGATCTAGTGCCTAATGTGGTTGTATATGCATCCACAGGCCACCACTAGCAAACACTTGCCTCCACTTGCAACCATCAAACATAACATGTCTCAAGCACATGTTTACACCCATAGGATTTGTATCTAAAGGTCGAAAATACTGTTGATAGAACATACTCAAATGACAGAAGAAAACATATACAAAACTTTGGAAAAGGAGTTAAGAACATACCCTCAAAAAGAAAAGGGAACGAAGAACGAATTTTTTCTTCGGTCTACCAAGTTGCATCCTCCGGGATATCTCCCCATTGAACCTTCATCAACTTGATTTCTTTATTTTGTAGCTTCTTAACTTCCGATCCAAGAAAATGGGAAGGAACTCATCTGACTGTTGCCTCCCATTCCACTTCCACTTCTTCCAATATACTTGGCTCAACAACTTCTGCGGTGTCATGCAAGCGCTTCCGTAGATGAGAAACATGGAAAACATCATGAACGCCGGATAGATTTTCTGGGAGCTTTACTCTATAGGCCATTTGGCCGATCCTTTCAGTTATTGTGACGAACCAAACTTCCCCATTAAGGAAAGCCTAGATTGCTTTGGGAATAACACACATCAGAACACAAAATGAAGAACATTTTATTATTGATTACAACAATTACATCAGAGTACAAGAAAATCACAGAGTATGAATACTTATTACACAATTGAAATACAATAATATCATATATTTAAATTACATTTAAAATGGCAGCGGAAAAATAATAATACAAATATACAACCGAGAGGAAAACACGGAAACAGAGCTTTCTGAATATCGCCTCAGCTGTAAACCAGGATCCTGTAAATATATCTGCAAAAAGCTACTCGACTGCCCGTGTGGAAAAATATGGGCACCCGAGTTTGCCAGTGAAACAAACTACAGGGCAGTCATGGGACTAGTATGAGAAATCTTAACTTAACTTATCTAATAATAAGGCTAATCATAGGACCACGCCGCTAACGCGGAAGGGTTTACTCCATTGGATTGCCAGTGCATAAAATAAAGTAAATCGTTAAACAACGCAATGCTTTTTAGAAAAATGAGACCATTATAAGACCCAAGTCCCATCACACAATGCAACGCAAACCGGAGGATAGGGTTTTACCTTATAATGGTCAAAAGATGCTTGATACGATAAAACGGATTTAATATTAGTGTGTATATGTTTAATAAAAACATTTCAATCATAATGTATCAATCATAGACGACATGGGTAACATATATCATGTCGCCATACTAGTTCTACAATCAAAACCGCAAGGTCGTATTGGAAGTTGGTTTTCCATCATGAGTCGAGGCTAGGGGCAAGCTCCTCTCCGATTCGAGACACTCTAGCAAATGCCTCAGGATCCCCCGCAGTGAACCCTTGGAGCGGTAGGGCCGGTCCCCGCCTATCGGTAGTGGATTAATTATGCCTGACAGCACGTTTCCCGGTTCCTTTGAACCTATAGTATGACCACTAACGGCCTATAAAAATCTGAGTCGCCTCAAAAATCCATCATCCACATAAGTAAAATGCCACCCAGTTTAAGCACTGACACTACCACTAGCTAGAAAGAAACGTGTGCACTCCCTACAGTCCATATCCCGTTTTTGACTCATACCGGGGTGTGAGGCTCGCGAAGTCACGCTATACACAAAGTTATGCCGTAATAGGCTATACTTTGATCATCCCACAAGGCCCTGCTTTTCAACAAAAGCCTTGATCATTTGCATCTTGGCGTACCACATTGACAATTTACGTCATGCGATCGATCGCTATTAATATATACCAGGGTGTTAAGCAGAGAATAAATCATCCACCACCAAACAGAATACATTAACAGAAATCAATTTAATTCACATGGAACGAAATGCAATGTCAGACACGCATCCATTTACTAGCTTATGCTCTGGGTCTGAGCGAAAACCAAATCCGAACAATCAACAATAGTCCGGACGGTCACCACTGAAGCCCCTTCAAGGTAGCTACTCCCATTAAGGGTCTCTGTAGCAACACATCCATTCGATGTGAAGATCGTCGGTCTTCAACCACCGTCTTCATCTTCGACTCTTCATCGTCGTAGTAATTATTCGGAATGGGTTAAACCCGGTCTTCCCGGATAACTCACGTATTTTATAATTAAAAATCAAGTACTATAAAAACACATCCAACGCCTTATTCCAATTCAGAATATTCTTCTAATAAAATATTCGCATTATTTTATCAAAGATAAACTCTTTAAATTATTCCTAAATCTTACTTTTAAAGATTTATTAAGAACCCAATTTGGTTTTAAATATCACAAATCATTATTCAATGATTTATTTAAATTTAAGAAATTAATCTTATCTTTAACTGGGTTAAAGAACTAATGTCATTTTAAAACGCCGTTCACGATAAACCCAAAGTCGACTTCCATTAAATATGGAATCTTCACAGAAATCAAATCAATATATAATCGTTATAAATTTCCGTATCCGACCAATAATATAAATGAAATAACGGCAAAGCCTCTTAAATTCCATATGTAGTATCGATCTTCTTTTACAGAAGCTTATCTCGGTTATTATTAATTCGAATTCCATTCAATTCCAATTTAATATATTAAATTGGGAAAACTTTACTTTTGGAAAATTCCCATTTAAATCTTGATACAAGATTTATAAATTCCAAATCATATTCTTACTGTTAATTGAGTTAAAGAACAGATGTCGTTTAAAAACATTGTTCACGATAAACTCAATTCACAAATCATTTTTATTTCAATTCCATAATATAGTTTGAAACTCTAGTAATCTTAATTAAAAGATTTATTCTTTTCAACTGGGTTTAAGAAAGGTGTTATTGAAGACACCATTCACGACAAACCCAAAATCCAATTAATTTAATTTAATTTCATTTAAATATTCACTAATTGGAAAACTTCATTAAATCTTAATTTAATGATTTATTCTAGTTAATAACTAGTTCATTCAATAAAATATATTTTTCTAAAATATATTCTTTTTTAAAATATTCTTTTTCTAAGACATTTTCTAAAATATTCTTTTTCTAGAATATTCTTTATTGGAATGTGACTCAATCAACAACCATATATTGCATGAAATCAACAATTATGATAAATAATTATCAAACATCCAATTAATCAACCAGAGTGGATTCTACACTAAATATTGGGACTAGTGTAGATCAGATATCATCCCAACACCCGTGTGGGGTTTCACCCAATAATCAAATAATAAATTATTTGTGCACTTGGACGATATGTAAAAATTATCGTCCCAATCACATAGACAAGTCGGGTAACTTGTAAGTGGAAGTGTAATATTCAGTTTTGAATACACTAACATTATATTAAATACATCAAACACTTCATCAACACATACATATATTCTAAGCCATCATTAACATCATATTTTTAACATATGGTCTTTTTATTGTGACCAATCGACAAATAAAAATAATAACCTTCCTATCTTTTGTGTAATCCTTTATTCTAATTACATTTTCTAACTAAAATGTATACATTATTCTAATTACATTTTCTAACAAAAATGTATTCTTTGTTCTAATTACATTTAAAGCGACAAAAATTATAATTTTATCTAATTCCTTTTTATTAACAAAATATGGTACTTTTGTCTAATCTTTTCAATGTAACAAAATATGATAATTTTATCTGACCTTTCTTAAATGTACGAAATATGATATCTTTGTCTAACTCTTCTTTAATGTACAAAATATGATAGTTTTGTCTAACTCTTTTTTAATGTACAAAATATGCATTTCTAATTTAACACAAAAGTAACAAATTTTAATCCAATAAACATTTTAAAATAAAAATGTTATTTTATGTCTAGTGTAACATTTCATAACAAAAATGTTCATTTTGTCCTTTATAATCTAATTAACATTTTTGTTAATTTTGTCCTTTATAATCTAATTAACATTTTTGTTAATTTTGTCCTGTAAACTTTTAATGCAAACAAAAATGTGAATTTTGTTTATAAACTTTTAATGCAAACAAAAATGTGAATTTTGTTTATAAACCTTTTATGCAAACAAAAATGTGAATTTTGTTTATAAACCTTTTATGCAAACAAAAATGTGAATTTTGTTTATAAACTTTTAATGCAAACAAAAATGTGAATTTTTATCTAATCTTTTTAAATAAAAAAAATGCTTGTTTTTGTTTTAATCCATTTTTAATGCACAAAAATGTTTATTTTGTTTAACTCTTTTTTTTTTAAGGTGTGAAAATATTCATTTTTAATTAATCCCTTTTAATGTACAAAAATGTCTATTTTTGTTTAATCCTTTTTATCATATAAAAATGTTCATTTTTATTTCACTAACATACTTTTACACAAAATGATCTTTTATCTCACTAACATGTTTCTTTTACATAAAATGATCTTTTATCTCACTAACATGTTCTTACATAAAATGATACTTTTCTCACTAACATGTTTTTACACAAAAGGGTACTTTATCTCACTAACATGTTTCTTTTACACAAAAAACATATATGTTTTTCTTATTTCACTACTCATGTGTTGACAAAAATGTTATTCTTATATAATCCTTATTGAATGACAAAAATGTGATTTTTGTAAAATCCTAGTTATTAACAAAAATATGTATTTTTTTTGTATAGTTCTTATTAAATGACAAAAATGTCTCTTTTCATTTCGTTCTTATTAAAGTGACAAAAATGCTTTCTTATATAATCCTTATTGAATGACAAAAATGTGTATTTCTACTTCATTCTTTTTGATGTGACAAAAATGTCTATTACTAATTCATTCTTTTTAATGTATGAAAATATACATTTTTAACTCATTCTTTTTAATGTATAAAAATATATATTTTCCAATTCATTCTTTTAAATGTATAAAAATATACATTTTCCAATTCATTCTTTTAATTTACCAAAAATATCAATTTTGATCTAATACAATTCAATGTAGCAAAATGACAATTTTGATATATGTCATTTCAATGTAAACAAAACGTGATAATTTTGTATGGGATTGAAATGACCGTTTAACAGTTGATTTAAAGTGACAATTCTAATTTTTTGACAAAAATTGATATTTCTAATATTTGACTGAAAATGGCAATCCTATTATGTGATTAAAATGGCATTTCTAATGTGTGATTAAAATGGCATTTCTAATATGACATTAAAATGTCATTTATAATATGTGATTAAAATGGCATTTCTAATATGACATTAAAATGTGATTAAAAGGGCATTTATAATATGTGATTAAAATTGCATTTCTAATATGTGATTAAAATGGCATTTCTAATATGACATTAAAATGTCATTTATAATATGTGATTAAAATGGCATTTCTAATATGACATTAAACTGTGATTAAAACGACATTTATAATATGAAATTTTACTTAACATATTATTATTCTAAATTAAAGACAATTTTACTTTGTCGATTCTAATTTTAATAAAATGACAATTTTATATTGTCCATGCTAATGTCAATAAAAAGGACAAATTTATATTGTTGATTCTGATTTCAGCCAAAATGATTCATTCAATCCACAACTCAACATAACAGCATCATCATTCAACACATTTAAAACTCCAAACATCACAACATCACATATCTAATTTATTATCGTAATTTCAAGAATTCAGAACAGTGAAAAATAACTAAATTATTAATTATACAATAAAAAGAATTCTCACATCGATCGGTTTTCAAAAATCATTCGTCTTCAAATTTGGCAGATTTTTCAAAGTGCTCTGCTCTAGTCGTGGACAGTTCCATCCCGTGGGTCTCGGAAAGACGATTCCAACGGATCTGAAATTTCTGAATTTCGATTCCATTTGGTCAAGTTATCATTGTTTAAAGATTTGACCATTAATTAAATAAATAAATAAATAATTAGTTCAAGTAATTAATCCTTAACCTTGATTAAACAAAAGTAAGGTCGTTCCCTTTTGTTACTCATCATCTCCTTCGTTTCTTAATTACTGAAACCCAACATTACAAACAAGAAGCCGCCGTTGTCGCTTCATGACCCTACCGGAGCTCCATCGTCGCACCCCACCGGAACCGCCGCCGTCGCTTCCTCCGACGCCCCAAATCGCGTCCACTTCGGTGGTCTCAGTCACCCCCCTAGAACCCATGATATGCGGCGACTTTGAGGACTGATTCCTCGTTATTTTTGAATTTAAATATGATCATGACCGATCATGTTGAAGAGCTCAAGATGAGGAACAATTTTGTAGTAATTGAGGTAGATGATAATCAGTGGATCACGAGATTTTGGAGAAAGAGAATGGGAACATTTCGGCCATTGACTTCATATAGATGGCGGTGGCTACAGTTTGGTAGATTAGGGTTAGACTAATTTAGGATTATTTATATAATATTAATAAATTCATTAATTCATAAACTCAAGCCCGTTAGCCCTTTTTAGATCCAATTTTAGCCCAACAAAAATTGTTCCTAGGCAAATACCCACATTCCGAAGACAATGGGCTAGGTCCCGCCAGCCCAAACGATCATCTTTAGCATGTTTTATTTAGTTTAAAATATAAATCAATTTATATTAAATTCAAAGTACATTTTAAATTACCAGGGCCACATACAGACTCTAAAAATTACAGAAAAATTATTTCTAGTTATGTTTTAACGATACGGTCCTAACAAAACTAATTTCGTCGAATTCCGAGACTGTTTGAAAATTGACCATTTTCAAGTCGATTAAAATTGACCGAAACTGACAAAACACATTTTCCTTTGCCACCCTTACATATTAATTTGAAAAATTATGAAAATTGAAACCTAGTAATAATTTAACTTCCCGGTTCCAACAAAAGTGGTTTCATCGAAAACCGAGGTCGTTTGCAAAATGGCTATTTTTTAAGGGCAATATATTTAATTAAAATATATATAAATTCTACAACGACTTTTCTAAATTTTGAACTGGCCATAACTTTCAAAATATAAAGTGAAATTTCAGTTTTTTAGATTTGTTAGAAAGGTACTATTAAACAGATTTAAATATTTCTTGTTTCGTTCAATTCTGATTTAAAATGAATCCTGTACATTCAGTCAAAGTTCAAATTCAAATTTTCAAACTACAGCGCTGTTTTAAACTCCTTTTATAATTAAATTAAATTTATTCGTTTTAACTTCGATTAAAATAAATTTTTAGTCGTTATTATTTAAACTAAATCACTTTTAAATATTAAAAATCTATTAAAATTTCTAAAATAAAAAATTTAAATTGGCCCCAAAATTCCGGGTTGTTACAATCGCCCCCACTTAAAATCTTTTCGTCCTCGAAAAGGAACGAAGCTAAAAAGTTGTTTAATTAACTAACTCAACTTTAATTTTATTTGTTTAAATAATTATCACTCTAATATTCTAATTAGTGAAACTAATTATCAGACATCACAACCAGCAATCAATTAGGTGATTGATTTTTCAAATATATTACTTTTATATATAGCCAAAAATCATATTTTTAGTGCAAATCAGAGCAATGTGTACTAACTAAGTTTTGGTTCTCATACCAGTCAATGGGAATATATAGATATACCACTTTCGAGACTCGAACATAAATATTGATGATGGAGCTCCATCATCAGAATCATCTCCGGGCGGCTAGAGTGTGATTCTATATCTATCCAGTATATTAAAACTTCGAATATCCGTTAATTACTCGTATACTCGAAATCTTTATATACTCGATTGTCCACATAAAAATATAATAATATACTCAAATACGTATTTTAAGATAAAATTTTCAAAACTAATTTGTTTTTTACATTTATTTTAAAGAAAATAATACTCTTCACACTCGTTATAGGATACTACTGATCCCATCTCTAACGATTTATTCTCATTGGATATTACTAATCCAATCTCTGATGAATTCTTTCGTTCAGTTTTGATGTGTCTAGAGCTCCGTAAACCAATGCTCTGATACCAAATGAAACGACCCAAACTTCCCCGTTAAGGAAAGCCTAGATTTCTTTGAGAACAACACACATCAGAACACAAACTGAAGAACATTTTATTGTTGATTACAACAATTACATCATAGTACAAGAAAATCACAGAGTATGAATACTTATTACACAATTGAAATACAATAATATCAAAGATTTAAATTACATTTAAAATGGCAGCGGAAAAATAATAATACAAATATACAACCGAGAGGAATACACGGATACAGAGCTTTCCGAATATCGCCTCAGCTATAAACCAGGATCCTATAAATATATCTGCAAAAAGCTACTCGACTACCCATGTGGAAAAATATGGGCACCCGAGTTTGCCAGTGAAACAAACTACAGGTCAGTCATGGGACTGGTATGAGAAATCTTAACTTATCTTATCTAATAATAAGGCTAATCGCAGGACCACGCTGCTAACGCGGAACGGGTTTACTCCATTGGATTGCCAGTGCATAAAATAAAGTAAATCGTTAAACAACGCAATGCTTTTTAAAAAAATGAGACCATTATAAGACCCAAGTCCCATCACACAAGGCAATGCAACGCAAACCGGAGGATAGGGTTTTACCTTATAATGGTCAAAAGATGCTTGATACGATAAAACGGATTTAATATTAGTGTGTATATGTTTAATAAAAACATTTCAATCATAATGTATCAATCATAGACGGCATGGGTACCATATATCATGTCGCCATACTAGTTCTACAATCAAAACCTCAAGGTCGTATTGGAAGTTGGTTTTCCATCATCAGTCGAGGCTAGGGGCAAGCTCCTCTCCGATTCGAGACACTCTAGCAAATGCCTCAGGATCCCCCGCAGTGAACTCTTGGAGCGGTAGGGCTGGTCCCTGCCTATCGGTAGTGGATTAATTATGCCTGATCACACGTTTCCTGGTTCCTTTGAACCTATAGTATGACCACTAACGGCCTATAAAAATCCGAGGCGCCTCAAAAATCCATCATCCACATAAGTAAAATGCCAGCCAGTTTAAGCACTGGCACTACTACTAGCTAGAAAGAAACGTGTGCACTCCCTACGGTCCATATCCCGTTTTTGACTCATACCGGGGTGTGAGGCTCACGAAGTCACACTATACACAAAGTTATGCCGTAATAGGCTATACTTTGATCATCCCACAAGGCCCTGCTTTTCAACAAAAGCCTTGATCATTTGCATCTTGGCGTGCCACATTGACAATTCACGTCATGTGATCGATCACTATTAATATATACCAGGGTGTTAAGCAGAGAATAAATCCTCCACCACCAAACAGACATACATTAACAGAAATCGATTTAATTCACATGGAACGAAATCCAATGTCAGACACGCATCCATTTACTAGCTTATGCTCTGGGTCTGAGCGAAAACCAAATACGAACAATCAACAATAGTCCGGACGGCCACCACTGAAGCCCCTTCAAGGTAGCTACTCCCATCAAGGGTCTCTGTAGCAACACATCCATTCGATGTGAAGATCGTCGGTCTTCAACCACCGTCTTCATCTTCGACTCTTCATCGTCGTAGTAATTATTCAAAATGGGTTAAACCCGGTCTTCCCGGATAACTCACGTATTTTATAATTAAAAACCAAGTACTATAAAAACACATCCAACGCCTCATTCCAATTCAGAATATTCTTCTAATAAAATATTCGCATTATTTTATCAAAGATAAACTCTTTAAATTATTCTTAAATCTTACTTTTAAAGATTTATTAAGAACCCAATTTGGTTTTAAATATCACAAATAATTATTCAATGATTTATTTAAATTTAAGAAATTAATCTTATCTTTAACTGGGTTAAAGAACTAATGTCATTTTAAAACACCGTTCACGATAAACCCAAAGTCGACTTCCATTAAATATGGAATCTTCACAAAAATCAAATCAATATATAATCGTTATAAATTTCTTTATCCGACCAATAATATAAATGGAATAACGGCAAAGCCTCTTAAATTCCATATGTAGTATCGATCTTCTTTTACAGAAGCTTATCTCGGTTATTATTAATTCGAATTCCATTCAATTCCAATTTAATATATTAAATTGGGAAAACTTTACTTTTGGAAAATTCCCATTTAAATCTTGATACAAGATTTATAAATTCCAAATCATATTCTTATGGTTAATTGAGTTAAAGAACAGATGTCGTTTAAAAACATTGTTCACGATAAACTCAATTCACAAATCATTTTTATTCCAATTACAAAATATAGTTTGAAACTCTAGTAATCTTAATTAAATGAATTATTCTTCTCAACTGGGTTTAAGAAAGGTGTTATTGAAGTCACCATTCACGACAAACCCAAAATCCAATTTATTTAATTTAATTTCAATTAAATATTCACTAATTGGAAAACTTCATTAAATCTTAATTTAATGATTTATTCTAGTTAATAACTTGTTCATTCAATAAAAATATATTTTTCTAAAATATATTCTTTTTTAAAATATTCTTCTTCTAAGACATTTTCTAAAATATTCTTTTTCTAGAATATCCTTTATTGGAATGTGACTCAATCAACAACCATATATTGCATGAAATCAACAATTATGATAAATAATTATCAAACATCCAATTAATCAACCAGAGTGGATTCTACACTAAATATTGGGACTAGTGTAGATCAGATATCATCCCAACACCCGTGTGGGGTTTCACCCAACAATCAAATAATAAATTATTTGTGCACTTGGGCGATGTGTAAAAATTATCGTCCCAATCACATAGACAAGTCGGGTAACTTGTAAATGGAAGTGTAATATTCAGTTTGGAATACACTAACATTATATTAAATACATTAAACACTTCATCAACACATACATATATTCTAAGCCATCATTAACATCATATTTTTAACATATGGTCTTTTTATCGTGACCAATCGACAAATAAAAATAATAACCTTCCTATCTTTTGTGTAATCCTTTATTCTAATTACATTTTCTAACTAAAATGTATACATTATTCTAATTACATTTTCTAACAAAAATGTATTCTTTGTTCTAATTACATTTAAAATGACAAAAATTATAATTTTATCTAATTCCTTTTTATTAACAAAATATGGTACTTTTGTCTAATCTTTTCAATGTAACAAAATATGATAATTTTATCTAAACTTTCTTAAATGTACAAAATATGATAGCTTTGTCTAACTCTTCTTTAATGTACAAAATATGATAGTTTTGTCTAACTCTTTTTTAATGTACAAAATATGCATTTCTAATTTAACACAAAAGTAACTAATTTTAATCCCATAAACATTTTAAAATAAAAATGTTATTTTATGTCTAGTGTAACATTTCATAACAAAAATGTTCATTTTGTCCTTTATAATCTAATTAACATTTTTGTTGATTTTGTCCTTTATAATCTATTTAACATTTTTGTTAATTTTGTCCTTTATATTCTAATTAACATTTTTGTTAATTTTGTCCTGTAAACTTTTAATGCAAACAAAAATGTGAATTTTGTTTATAAACTTTTAATGCAAACAAAAATGTGAATTTTTTTATAAACCTTTTACGCAAACAAAAATGTGAATTTTGTTTATAGACCTTTTATGCAAACAAAAATGTGAATTTTGTTTATAAACTTTTTATGCAAACAAAAATGTGAATTTTTATCTAATCTTTTTAAATAAACAAAAATGCTTGTTTTTGTTTTAATCCCTTTTTAATGGACAAAAATGTTTATTTTGTTTAACTCTTTTTTTTTAAGTGTGAAAATATTCATTTTTAATTAATCACTTTTAATGTACAAAAATGTCAATTTTTGTTTAATCCTTTTTAACATATAAAAATGTTCATTTTTATTTCGCTAACATGCTTTTACACAAAATGATCTTTTATCTCACTAACATGTTTCTTTTACACAAAATGATCTTTTATCTCACTAATATGTTCTTACATAAAATGATACTTTTCTCACAAACATGTTTTTACACAAAAGGGTACTTTATCTCACTGACATGTTTCTTTTACACAAAAAATATATATGTTTTTCTTATTTCACTACTCATGTGTTGACAAAAATGTTATTCTTATATAATCCTTATTGAATGACAAAAATGTGATTTTTGTAAAATCCCTAGTTAATAACAAAAATATGTATCTTTTTTGTATAGTTCTTATTAAATGACAAAAATGACTCTTTTCATTTCATTCTTATTAAAGTGAGAAAAATGCTTTCTTATATAATCCTTATTGAAAGACAAAAATTTGTATTTCTACTTCATTCTTTTTGATGTGACAAAAATGTTCATTACTAATTCATTCTTTTTAATGTATGAAAATATACATTTTTAACTCAATCTTTTTAATGTATCAAAATATATATTTTCCAATTCATTCTTTTAAATGTATAAAATATACATTTTCCAATTCATTCTTTTAATTTACCAAAAATATCAATTTTGATCTAATACAATTCAATGTAGTAAAATGACAGTTTTGATCTATGTCATTTCAATGTAAACAAAACGTGGTAATTTTGTATGGGATTAAAATGACCGTTTAACAGTTGATTTAAAGTGACAATTCTAATTTTTTGACAAAAATTGATATTTCTAATATTTGACTGAAAATGGCAATCCTATTATGTGATTCAAATGGCATTTCTAATGTGTGATTAAAATGGCATTTCTAATATGACATTAAAATGTCATTTATAATATGTGATTAAAACGGCATTTCTAATATGACATTAAAATGTGGTTAAAATGGCATTTCTAATATGACATTAAAATGTGATTAAAATGGCATTTATAATATGTTATTAAAATGGCATTTCTAATATGTGATTAAAATGGCATTTCTAATATGACATTAAAATGTCATTTATAATATGTGATTAAAATGGCATTTCTAATATGACATTAAAATGTGATTAAAATGGCATTTATAATATGACATTTTACTTAACATATTATTATTCTAAATAAAAGACAATTTTACTTTGTTGATTCTAATTTTAATAAAATGACAATTTTATATTGTCCATGCTAATGTCAATAAAAAGGACAAATTTATATTATTGATTCTGATTTCAACCAAAATGATTCATTCAATCCACAACTCAACATAATAGCATCATCATTCAACACATTTAAAACTCCAAACATCACAACATCACAGATCTAATTTATTATCGTAATTTCAAGTTCAGAACAGTGAAAAATAACTAAATTATTAATTATATAAAAAAAAGAATTCTCACATTGATCGGTTTTCAGAAATCGTTCGTGTTCGAATTTGGCAAATTTTTCAAAGTGCTCTATTCTAGTCATGGACAGTTCCATCCCGTGGCTCTCGGAAAGACGATTCCAACGGATCTGAAATTTCTGAATTTCGATTCCATTTGGTTAAGTTATCATTGTTTAAAGATTTGACCATTAATTAAATAAATAAATAATTAGTTCAAGTAATTAATCCTTAACCTTGATTAAACAAAAGTAAGGCCGTTCCCTTTTGTTGCTCATCATCTCCTTCGTTTCTTAATTATTGAAACCCAACATTACAAACAAGAAGCCGCCGCTATCGCTTCATGACCCTACCGGAGCTCCATCATCGCACCCCACCGGAACCGCCGCCGTCGCTTCCTCCGGCGCCCCAAATCGTGTCCACTTCGGTGGTCTCAGTCGCCCCCCATAACCCATTATATGCGCCGACTTTGAGGACTGATTCCTTGTTATTTACTAATTTAAATATGATCATGACCAGTCATGTTGAAGAGCTCAAGATGAGGTACAATTTGGTAGTAATTGAGGTAGATGTTAATCAGCGGATCACGAGATTTTGGAGAAAGAGAATGGGAACATTTCGGCCATTGACTTCATACAGAAGGTGGCGGCTACAGTTTGGTAGATTAGGGTTAGACTAATTTAGGTTTATTTATATAATATTAATAAATTCATAAATTCAAGCCCGTTAGCCCTTTTTAGATCCAATTTCAGCTCAACAAAAATTATTCCTAGGCAAATACCCACGTTCTCGAGGCAATGGGCTAGGTCCCACCACCCCAAATGATCATCTTTAGCATGTTTTATTTAGTTTAAAATATAAGTCAATTTATATTAAATTCAAAGTACATTTTGAATTACCGGGGCCACATACAGATTCTAAAAATTACAGAAAAATTATTTCTAGTTATGTTTTGACGATACGGTCCTAACAAAACTAATTTCATCGAATTCCGAGACCGTTTGAAAAATGACCATTTTCAAGTCGATTAAAATTGACTGAAACTGACAAAACACATTTTCCTTTGCCACGCTTATATATTAATTCGAAAAATTATGAAAATTGAAACCTAGTAATAATTTAACATCACGGTTCCAACAGAAGTGGTTTCGAACAAAGGTCGTTTGCAAAATGGCTATTTTTTTAAGGGCAATATATTTAATTAAAAAATATATAAATTCTACAGCGACTTTTCTAAATTTTGAATTGGCCATAACTTTCAAAATATAAAGTGAAATTTCAGTTTTTCAGATTCGTTAGAAAGGTACGATTAAACAGATTTAAATATTTCTTTTTTCGTTCAATTCTGATTTAAAATGAATACTGTACATTCAGTCAAAGTTCAAATTCAAATTTTCAAACTGCAGCGCTGTTTTAAACTCCTTTTATAATTAAATTAAATTTATTCGTTTTAACTTCGATTAAAATAAATTTTTAGTCGTTATTATTTAAACTAAATCATTTTTAAATATTAAAAATCTATTAAAATTTCTAAAATAAAAATTTTTAATTGGCCCCAAAATTCCGGGTTGTTACAGTTATGGGAAATGGTCCCACAAATCTAGGTGCCAACTTCCCTACAGATCCAAAGCGATCCACATTCCTCGGAGGTGATACTTTAATAAAAAACTAAGTCTCCCACTTCAAATTTGATGTTAATCCTTCTCTTGTCTGCATAGGATTTCTTCCTATCTTGAGCCGCCTTCATTCGTCGTCGAATAAGGTCAATTTTCTCAGACGTTTCTCTAACTATATCAGGTCCAAGTAACAATCATTCTGTAGATACCCACCAGCAAGTTAGTGATCTACAGGGTCTTCCGTACAATGCTTCGAAGGGTGTCATGCCGATGCTAGCTTGGTAACTTTTAGGCAAACTCTACTAAAGGAAGGTGCTCTTCCCAAGTCCCTCCAAAGTCTAGGATACACAACCTTAAAAGATCCTTTAGAATTCTGTTCACCCTCTCCGTCTATCCATCGGTCTGAGGATGATAAGAGATGCTCAAACACAACTGTGTACCTAATGCTTCTTGCAAGCTCCTCCAAAATTCACTAGTAAACATGGGGTCACGGTCGCTTATGGTGCTGGAAGGTACTCCATGAAGACGGACTATCTCATGAACATAAATTGTTGCCAACCATGATGTTGTCCTCTTACTTTTAACTGGAATGGAGTGAGCGCTCTTAGTCAGTCTGTCTACCACAACCCGAATACTGGTATATATGAAAATCGATCTCGCACCTTGGAGGTAAACCCTGTACCTCATCAAAAACATCAGAATAATCTCGGGGTACTAGAACAGATTGTAGATCATCAGTAGATGCATCGAGAGAGTCTAGGAAACTAAGCATAACAGACCCTTGTGGGTCACAACAAATCTCGAGGGTCCTCCCATGGCAAGTCAAAAGTATAACAACGCTCTTTTCACAATCTAGAATGGCACCATACGTGGTTAACCAATCCATCCCTAGAATCAACCCATAGCCCATAAACCCGAGCACATACGCATCGCATTCAAATTCAATGCCTTATACAGATATTATTAAACCCCTACAAATCATAGATAAATGAGACGAACAACCAATGGAGTTTGAGACAACTACGGGATCTACTACCATATTAGTATTTAAGTGCAGAGATTCAACCACAGAACTAGATATAAATGAATGCGAAGCGCCAGAATCAAAAAGTGTTCTAATAGGATGATTTGAAAGAGAAATTAAACCTTCCACAGAAATTTTTCTACCTCTATCAGGAGCACTGATTGCAAGAGCATGCACCTTCCCTCCAGAAGTTCCTGCTGTTTGCCTTTGTCTCTGTTTCTTCGGGCACTCTTTAGCAAAGTGTCCGATCTCTCCGCAATTATAGCAAGAATTCTTTCTTCTTTTGCAGTCCTTCACCAAGTGACGCTCACGCCCACAACTGTGACACTTCCTTGTATCCTTACCCTTGTCATTCTTTCCACCTTTCTTTTGTTGTTGTTGATGTTTTTGTCCTTTCTTGGGGCATATCTTCTTGTTTTGCATTGTTTCCTCGGCTTTTACTTCCTTCTTTTCTCCTTTCTCTTCCTCATACATCAAGGCCATAATAACTAGCCTTTCAAAGGTAGCTCCCATTAGAATATGGGACATGTCTAACCTATGAAGGGGTTCATTTAGCCCTCTAACAAACCGCAAAGCCTTCTTATGCAGAGTGTCTACCAATTCTGGTCCAAATCTTGCTAGACGGTTGAATTTGTTCACATACTCTCTAATCGTTAAGTTTCCTTGTTTGAGTACTAAGAACCTCTCCATTTGCATGCTTTTCTTAGCTTGGGAAAGAAATTTCATTTCAAACCTCTGTCTAAAGTCATCCCAAGTTTCCACTGGATGGCCTGCTTGGTTTACCTCCCACCAAAACAAAGCTTCATCCTTTAGTAGCCAAACAGCTAACTAAATCTTCCTTCGATCCTCTACTTCAAAGATTACAAACAATTCCTCGGTCTCCTTGAGCCAATTCCTTGCCTCCACAAATATCTTGGTTCCATGGAATGGCTTCCCTCCCATAGCACGGAAATCTTTGCAGATCTTAGAGAAGTTGTCTAACGCGGAGGAGGAGGAGGAACAACGAGTGTAGCTGGGGGAGGAACGTTTCCTTGGCCTTCGACAGGCGCCGTGGCCTCCAGATACCTACGGAACCAGCCTGGTATCGTAACGCCCTATGGAGTGTTAGGTTTCCTAGACATGCTGAAAAAGAAAAAGGAAAGAGATTTAGACAAGGGATCGAAAGATATTACTTATGGCTTTTTGGGGAATGTTTTTTTCAAAACAGACTTTTCTTATTGAAAATGCTTTCTTTTAAAAACTTTTTGAAAATAGTTTTCAAAAACTTTTATCTAATCTAGTAACCTTCAGCTCTGATACCAAGTGTGACACCCCACCTTCGTTCACTAAGGGAATGCATTAAGTTTCGTGAAGCGTTATAGGTAAACAGACATAGAATATTACAAGACAGATATAAATAAGATAGCCGTGGAAATTCAAATTTTTATTTCAAACATGAATCATAACATCGTGGTCCAAAATACCATAAGTCACAAAAACCATTACATCATAAAAACTACTGTCTTGTACTTTAAAACATCAGAGTACATAAAAGAAGCAAAATTCCCTGAACAAAATATAGCCATAGCAACAAGGATAAGATTTGAGCCATACGTCTAAGCAGCTCTAGCAAAATATAAGCAGGATCATAGTCAAGCCTGAGTGTTCCCACCCTGAGAACCTGGGGGGAAACGGAAGAAAGAAGAGGAAACAAAAAGGGTTAGACACAAAGTCTTGCCAGTCCATTTACATTTAGCAAGTAAATAAATAAAAGTAGCATGACGACATATAAAGTGGATAAGAGAGAGACAACTACAAAAACAAAGCAGGTATGACAAGATAAACATGATAGGGTGTATATGCTTCTAATGATTACTCTACACAGATACTAGTATAACCAGAATGAGATGATCCCAACAATTATCAAACGGTAGGCTTAGGCATACGTCTAGATGTATCCTAACTACTACCCTAATCGATCGGTTCCCTAATCTGCGTAGATACCTTGTGTCGGCGCCACGGTAGGAGGTATCACTTCCTACAGTGGAAACCCCTCGTCTAAATAATGTGCACAACCATATCTACAGGTGTCACGGTCGTCTTATCCCCTTTTGCCCGGGTCATACACGCACATGGCCCGGTCGATTTACGCCGCACACACTGTCCTTCACATTTGGATCTCTTACAATCAGTCCAGTAAGTGTGCCCCTTCTCCGACCTAGTTCGGAGTATATGTTTGATATCAACTCCGGGTTACTGGCTGAAATGGGTCCCACATAATATGATACAAGCTCTCCCTTTTGCCTTGTATCCCCCACCAGGTTTTCATTGGCTATGTATACTACTAGGTGTCTTTAATTACATAACCCTATTATTTCTGCAAGTTATGCTTACCCTAAAAGGTGTCTTTAACTACATAAAATTTATTATTTCCTCCGGTTATGTATACCCAGAGGGTCGACCCATGGGTCGACACCCCTCCTATAGGGTCAACTCCCCTAGGCGGGATTTTTCCCACTTCCCCGAATTTCTGTAATTTTGAATTTTTAACTAAGATTTTTGAATTCCTGGGCCTTATATATATATATGTATGTATGTATATATAAAATTCTTCTACGCGTATACAAACTTCAAACCTTCATAACTTCTTCATACGGTGTCCGTTTTACGCAAACCAAATGTCTATCTTGACCAGAATTTCGAGATGGACGCAGTGGCACAGTCCGTTTCCCTTGATTCTGAATATTAACTTAATTATTATTTAATTTATCCTCTTTTAGAGTTGTTGAAATTACGGGGTGTTACAATCAGTTTTTGTCAAATTTACAACATAAATAAATATAACGTCCAATATTGAATTTGAACGTACATTTTAATTTGCCACGGCTACATATTGACTCCAAAAATTATGAAATTTTAAATCTTGCTATGTTTTGACGATAGGGTCCTATAAAAATTAATTTCGTCGAATTTGGAGGTCGTTTGAAAATTGGCTATCTTTAAGGGCTATATATAATATTAATAAAATCCATAGCGACTATTCTAAATTTTAATTTTGACATAACTTACAATTTATAAAATGAAACCTCAATTTCTTACATTCGTTAGAAAGGTATAATTAATTAGATCCTAACATTTCTTGTTTCATCTAATTCTGATTTATATTGAATTCTATACATTCATTTAAAGTTTAAAATTAAAATTTCAAACTACCACGCCATTTCAAGCATGTTTTATAATTAATATAAATATATATGTTCAAGCTTCGATTTAAATAAATTTTAAGCCGTTAATTCTCAAAATAAATCATTAAAAAAATTAAATTTCCATGAAATCAATTAAAAGAAATTTTAAATTGGTTCCAAAAATACGGGTTATTACAAATCTGATCCTAACAGTTGAGAAGGAAGATCTCACGATGCTGAACATTTCTTATGTTGAAAATTTCTTGTATAAACTCGTGGATTTAGATATTTAAGGGGATCAAATCTGGAGCGTTTCGGCCATTCAAAACCAATTGGCAGCGGCTGAAATAAATGAGGAAGAATTAGGGTTTTAAAGTTAATATATATATATATATATATATATATATATATATATATATATATTAATTCAAAAATTACTTATTAATCGATTCGAACTCTAAATCAAATCCAATGACTGTCGCTTCTAACCAAATACCCCCGTTCCGGACCCAATGGGACATGTTTTGAAAGCTAATTCGACTGTTTCGATCAGTTTTTATCAAAATTAAAATATAAATTAATATAACTTTTAATATTGAATTTCAACGTACATTTTAATTTTCCACGGCCACATACTGACTCCAAAAATTACGAAAATTGTAATCTCGCTATGTTTTGATGATATGGTCCTAACAAAATTAATTTCGTCGAATTTGGAGACCGTTTGAAAAATGGCCTTTTAACTAGCTTATTAAATTCAAATGAATTTGCAAAACGCGTTTAAATTTACCACGCTCACATATTAATTCCAGTTGACTTGAAATTTTAAACCTGACACCGGATCCAACAAAAGTGGTTTCGTCGAAAACGGAGGTCGTTTGCCAAATGGCCATTTTTAAGGGGTATGTGTGTATATATATATATATATATATATATATATATATATATATATATATATATATTATAGCGACTATTTTAAATATTAATCTGGATCTTACAATTTATAAAGTGAAATATCAATTTCTTACATTCGTTAGAAAGATATAATTAATTAGATTCTAACATTTCTTGTTTTATTAAATTTTGAGTTATACCGAATTCTATATAATCGTTTAAAGTTTAAAACTAAATTTTCAAACTATCGCGTCATTTCAAGCTCGTTTTATGATTAAAATAAATTTATACGTTCCAACTTTGTTTTAAATAAATTTTAAATCATTTATTCTCCAAATAAATCATCTAAAATATATAATTTCTATTAAAATCAATTAAAAATAAATTTTAAATTGGTTCTGAAAATACGGGTTGTTACACGTACCAAGCTTCACGAGCTTATTTAAACCATATAAGGCTTTATTTAACTTGTAAACGTGATTTATGAAATCTTCATCCTTAGATAATGGGGGTTGTCCAACATAAACATCTTCTTTAATGAATCCATTTAGAAAAACACTTTTTACATGCATTTGAAATAGTTTGAAATTATTATGATTAGCGAAAGCAAGTAGAATTCTAATAGCTTCTAATCTTGCTACAGAGGAAAAGGTTTTGTCATAATTTAATCCTTCTTCTTGATAATATTCTTATGCAACTAATTGGGCTTTATTTCTAAGAGCGGTTTTGATTAGCTGGGACGACCGTACTTGCTCGAACCCATTTGGACTTGACTTCTGGTTATTTGAATGACACTTCTGGTTTTGTCATAATTTCTGCCATTCGAGTTTACGAATGGTCGTTGAAAGAAATTTTGGCATTTGAAAAAAAAAAGTTTGTCATTTTAAAGAGTATGCAATCATATTCATTTGAAACTCAAGTCAAAATTGTCGTAGCTACAATGACCTTACACAACTACATACGCAAATAGAATATTGGTGATCCAGATTTTATTGCTTTGATGATGATCATGAACTTATTCCCGATGAATACTTGGAGGAATATTATGCTCAGAGAAATGAGACGGACAAAGGCACTGAACGGATACAACGAAATGGATACCAAGAAATGTCAGCTTTTCGAGATACCATAAGAGATCGGTTGGTTGTTGTAGGACTGCGTTGAAACATACTACTCTATTTGTATCTGTATTTTAAATTTATATGTAACGACCCGGACTTTTTACACAGATATGAACTGATCGTAAGTATCGTATTTACAAATACGAGTTGAAATTCATAATATTTCAAAACATATCAAAAGTTGTAATTGCATTTCTTTTACCTATATAACAGCATTTATATATATACATACATCACAGCATTTTGTAAAATCCATTTTTTCACATTGATGTATGATAGCAGGATTTGATAGCGTTTGTTTAATTTTATTTATACATGTATACGGAAACCAACACTTTTATATAGCATGTCTTAGTGATGCCATATTTTTATATACATGTTGTGTTCATTTTTTTCAAAGGGTTAAGAAATTTAATTTTTGTTAAATCCTTGTTTTAAAACTTATATCACTTAAATTAAAATATACATTGTCATTCTTTTTAAGGATTATATCCTTATGTTTATTTTAGAAAAAAATTCCTGGTTTCAAAAACATGAAGCATTTGCATAAAAATATGCTAAAAATCACTTGTTTCGTCAAAGCAAGTTTCAAATGCCATTTTTCTTTTTTTGTATTTTTGTTCATTTGCTTTTTTAAAAGGAATTTAAAGTCTTATATATTCTTAAGTAAATTTTTTATAAAGCATTTTTGGCAAAGCTTGTTTAAAATCCATTCTTGTAGCAAAAGCAAGTTTATAGGAACATTTTTTTCACATATACATGAAACACCATTTTTGCAAATATTTTCATGAATATGCACATAAAATGCACCTACACAAGATGCGCCTACACTAGCAAAACACTAGAATAAGGACTTGAAAGCATATGCACTTTCACATGGCAAAATCATTTTTGATTTTATATTTTCAGTTTTAGAATCTTCTTTGTTTCTTACATAGATTTTCTGAAATTTCCTTTTCTTTTTATTTTCCCAAAACATGTTGCCTTTGTCAATGAAACATGTACTAGAGATCTTCCAAATCATATGCATTTAAACCTTATATTCGCCTACACTAGATACTCACTCAAACATAGATTTTTCCAAGATTTATTCATGTGATCAAGATCAAATCGGTACTAGCAATTTCAGATTTTGTTAAAACTTTGAAGGCAAGTAAGATTTTTTAATACTTTATGTTAAATCAATATTGTCATAAGAAAGGGTGAGCAAAAGACCATGTGAAAACTGAGTCGTTCATGGTACAAAATGGATACTATAAATGGTTGCTTAAACCAAGAAACTCATTTGGAGATCATGGTTGTGTAGTGTTGCATTTAAGATGATGTTTGATGGCTCATAGGAAGGGTAGCATGTGCAGGTGGGTCTTGGCTGAAGTAAGGCCGTGGGAGTGTAGATCTGGTGTCTTGGATATGGAGGGAGAAATGAGTTTTTATGTTGCCATGCATTTGTCATATCAAAAACTGAAAACATATTTTTACTCTTTCAAAATCTAGTTATTTAATGCACTCATATTTTAATATTTTTATACACCTATAAATAAACCTGGCATACACTTCATTTCGACACAACTACAAGCTTTCAAACAAATTCAGTAAAGAAGAGAAAACTGTGAGCTTCTTGACAGGTGAGTAAATTTTTAATAAAGTTCTTTATTGTTTCTTTCTGTATTGAACTAAACTTGACTTGTGTTGATCCTGTGCTAGTGGTAGGCTGGGTTTAAGCTACCTGTTTTGTTTTTTGTCTGATCAAACCTTGATTGTTTGTCGCCCAAAATCTTAGGTATCAGTGATTTTTGTGAAACTGTGTAATACTTGGTGATGGCCATGTCCTGTGTCTGTCCTGTTTGAATGCACCATCAGATGGATCTGTTAATTCATGTTAGGAGTAGAAACAAGATGTCATACTAGATTACAAACCATTTTCAGTAGCTTATAATGGTTTAGTTATAATCAAAGTATCATAAATACACTGTATATTTTAAAAACAGTAAAACACAGTATGTTCAAAGTAGCTCTCTGTTTGATTGAAAATTTAAAACTCGCATTTAACAAAACTAAATACTTGGATGAAACACTATTTGCAAATGATGATTTTTAAAAGAAGTTTCATGATTTTTAATAACCTAGATGTTGAGAATTTCGGAGATGATCAGAATTGGGGAAAAACCCAAATTCCGACCATCTAGGTCATGGGAGGCCAAGGGGTTTAGGATGAAGCATCATATTAGATCAAGGATGTGAGGAAAAATGCTAAATTATTTTTCTGATGAATAGATTAAGAGGAATTGAGCAAAATAGGGATTTTGGCTGTTATTGGGTTCACGGGCTTGGGTGGCATCGTAGGGTGACCCCACGTGATCGAGTGGGCCAGGGACGAGGAAGGAGGCGCGTATGGGATCGGAGAAGAGGTTGGAAGTGGCGCGAGCATCTCCGGTGGTCGGAGGTGATGGGTTGAGATGGATTTTTGGATGAACTGCTGATGGTTGGTTTCGGGTTTACCATAGCTGAAGGGGTTTATTTTGATCAACGACGAGGGGAGGGCTGTCGGCCATAGCAACGTGATCAGGGGAGGAGGAGGAACTTGTGGGGATGATCGCTGGTGGGTAACGACGGCCGAGGCAACTGTGCACGTGCACAGGTCTGGCCAAGGCCAAGGGAAGAGGGACGCCATGGTTTGAGTGTGATCAGGCCAAGAAATGCCATGTTCCAAGGGTGTGGTACTTTGTTATTGTCACGACCTGGTACTTTGTAAAAACCACTAGGATAATGGCTGATCAAGGCCAGAAACCATGGTGAACTGATGTGGCATTTTAGGCCCTGGTACTTTAGTTTGAATGAGATTTTTACTTTAGTTTTTAAACTAGAAATCCAAACTTTAATTAAATTATAATTTAAAGTATAAGGAGAATTAATAAAATAAAAATAACAGTTATTTCAAACTGTCAAATAAAGAAAGTAAGTCAGGTAAAAAGAACCGGATACCGTGTCGTCAGGAGTTGGGAATGGAATACAGAAGTATAAAGTATAAATCTAATTTATAATTCGAATTAGAAATTATTTCAAATGAAAAAATTAGATTTCAAAATGAAGGTGAAAATGTGTGTAAAATCAGGATTAATGCTGTTTTGTCGAGATTTGAAGCTAAAATTTAAATTAAATTTTAATTTAATTTATAATTAGAATTTGAAAGGGTTTTCAAATAAAAAGATTCAAACCTTAAAGTCAACAAAGAAGAAGCTGATCAAGTATTGAAGATCAGATATGATTTTGACAGGATCCGATGAAGTTTTGTCGTGAAATACAGAAGTGAGATAAATTATAAATTTAGTTTATAATAAAAATTTGAATTCACCCCTAATAAAAATATTTGAAGTTTTTAAAGAGAAAATAGATATTTAAATAAAAATATAATTTTTTTTAAAATAGTACGAGAAAAAAAGTGGATCAGGATTGGAAATACAGTCTTGTCAAAACTAAAATGTAAATACTGAAATTGAAATTTTAAATTAAATTTAAGTTCATTTAATTTAAAGGGAAAATTAGATATGATTTTCTAAAAAGAATATTCAACTGGAAGTCAACAAAAAGATAATCGATCAACGATGAAAGATCAGATATCGTTTTGGCCAAGATTGAGACGTCAGCACAGAAACTGTGAAATTATTAAATTATAAATTTATTTTATAATTGAAATTTATTTTCTAATAAGTTGTTTAAAAGTTTAAACAAGGTAAAGAAAGCATATGTGACCCATACATTAAGAATTGTCAGTTTTATCCGATGTCTAAAATATCTGGTATAAGAAACTGATCTTAAAACAATTCTGTACTTTTAAAACAAGAAATGTAAATGATGTTTTTAATCGTGTTAGACTGATAAAATTAGAAAGGGGAACTTTATCAGTATAGAATAAGGGATAAGGGAATCAAGGATGGACGATCAAAAGGGGAAAATTCGTCGAAGAAAATACCTAGTGTAAAGGTTGTAAAATAAATAAGTAGATTATAATTTAAGTCAATTTTGAGTCATCAGATTTATGAATGATGATGAGAAAATATTTTTCTAAGAAAAATAGAGTACGTATTCATTTGAAAGGGTGACGAACAAATTGGAAAGAAAAAACCGTGCGACGCACACACTAAAATTGGCCATTTTAAAAGGATGATCAAAATACCAGATATTGACAAGCTGATCATATACTGTTTTGTTTGACTGGAATTATATATGCAGATTAGATTAAAATCGTGTTAGATTAATAATTTAAAGAGAATTATTTTCGTAAATCATTTCAAAGAGACCGGAAGGACATTCCACTTTGAATTGATTATACGATGCGCGTCAGAGATTATCGAAGATAATGGAAGACGGCGATATGCAAGGGTTGTTCTGTTTACAGAATAGTGCCTTCGGTTTGTCCAATCCCAGGACAACTTGTATGGACGAATGTCTGACAAAGTAAATCTAACTGGTCACGTACATTGATCTCTTCAAACGTATTTATATGGTGGCAGAGAAATTCGTTTCTTTATGCTTTATACCTATAATTTATTTTTGGGGAAGTCAATTAGTGAT
The DNA here is from genome assembly GCA_030737875.1 of Allium sativum. Classification (NCBI taxonomy): domain Eukaryota; kingdom Viridiplantae; phylum Streptophyta; class Magnoliopsida; order Asparagales; family Amaryllidaceae; genus Allium; species Allium sativum. The sequence goes on along the minus strand of CM060926.1, from coordinate 2,766,597 downwards.
CGAGAAGTTTTGACGATGTGGCATTCAAAGAAAATAAAGAGATGATGATCAAGCGTAAGTCTAGCCTCAAGCCTCACACCCAGGAAATGACAAAAATCGGGCAGGCAGCATGGCTATGTGGGTCGCTCCCATTAGGGTGTATTGTCACCATCTAAAGAATATTCGTATTTGTTATTTCTTTCATTTCTGTATCTCCCGGGAAATTATGGTGGTCGCGACAAAAATCCATAAGGTGACAATATATTCGATACACTCAAGAGAAATGAGTGGTTGGTCATGTGTGGGCCGGGTTGCAAGACGTTCTTGTTGAACCCAGTGTATTCGTCTCTAGAGATACACGATCGGAAGGTGGTTCCATACCTTGTCATAGTTGGAAATCCAATTCCCATAAGCGCCAAGCGATTTGTATTTGTATACTATATAGGAGAATGTGAGATGCAAGCATTCTTCTAGATTCAAAATTATTTGTGAAAGACTTATATGATAATATCTGATTTCAAGTATACAAAGTGTTTTGATCTCATAAGGTAAAAACCCGTTCGTTACTTACGGCGTGGTCTTATGAGATATTTTTATTTGGTTTTAAAACTGTTTACTCATACCAGTCCCCTGACTGACCCGGAGTTTATTTTTCTGTGTTTTTTCCTTAAACTCTTGGGTATTCATAACGCTTGTTATGAATAGACAAGTGAATCAGGATTTGATGAAACTTGAAAAGATGGAATGAAGATTTTGCTGTGTGTTGGGCATCTACCTACTATATAATTAAGTTTTTCAATAGATCATCTATGATATGTATAATTACTGATGGTTTGTATCACTAGTCTATGATGCTCTGATGTAATATATTCCGTTGTGTAATGATATAAAGTATTATCATTTTGTGAAAATTCCGCTGTGAGATTCTGATGTTTCTGTGTTTTATCTTCTATCTATTCTCATTTCTTATTAATGGCACGACTTTCGATGTGCTCGAAAGTTGGGTCGTTACATTATATTTCTGTATCTGTATTTCTTGTCGTTATTTTGAAATTGTATCTGTATTTCTACTGATATTTTGAAATTGTAATTTTTTTTTACAATGTTAAAATTAAACACATATTGCCAAATAACACATCTCAAATACCCCGTTCGTAGCAAAAAAACGCATTTTCCATTTACAAACGTGTCACGCTTAAATGCTCCGTTTACCATTCGTTAAAAACGCACCTAACTATTGAGGATACCTTTTGGGATGGTGTAAGGGATTGTCTCGTTGAAGCATCATCGTAAGTTGTCTCAGAATGTAGAGCTTCTTTATACTTAAATTTGGTCCAATTAATAGTAGCATTTGATGACCCCTTCATTTATCAGTGTTTCTTCACCCTTATAGCATCATATTAGAAATATCCAAACTTGTTAGGTGGAGCTAATGACACAGGTTGATGTATATTTTGGTATCACCTCTTCGTTTTATACATACATGCATACATACATATATATATCACACGGTTTAATGATGTTTATTTTAATCAGGCTTTACGTCTAACGCTCTCTATATTTTTCTTTTTTACTTACTTTAGTGGGCATACTAGTAGATTAGCTGACATTTGCTAGCCAAATATTAGGTCAACCTCGGGAGTTTACAAGGTTATAAATTATAAATATTTCATTCGGCGTAGCTAGAAAAATAAATTATAAACAACGTTGGTCAAAACGAATTGTTTATAAATTGAAATTGTTTTGTAATTAATAATGAATGATTTAAATTTTTATGTAAAATTTTTTTAAAAAATTTATTTTATTACTTGACTTGGTTTGTTAATAAATTGAGATTTTATTAATGATATAATAATTTATTGATAAATGATTTTAAACTGATTTATTATTAAAAAGGATCAATTTCTGAAATTTGGATATATAATCGATTGAAATGACGGATTTGAACATTTTAAATATAACGATGCTAACGAAAGTTTATTAATTTGAATAAGAATTTCAAACTATGTTATGAAAAGCGTGCTTGAGTGGCGCTTAAGCAACGCTTAAGCGATTTTGGCAAATACATCGCTTAATCTTTAAAAAGCGAAAGGCATTAAGCGACTAGCGCTTAAGCACGCTTTTTCCAACGCTTAGTAGCACCTCGCCTAAACTTCAGCATTTACGTATAATATTATGTGATGAATTACTTATATAATAATTAAGCATTGCTTAAGCGCTGCTTAGTTGTTGCTTAACCGCTATTTAAGAGCCATTAGACATAGTTTGACTCTGAATGGATTTAGCGCTTGAGCAGTGCTTAAGCGTCACTTAAGCACCATTAAGCGAAGCAAGGCTTCCATCACCTCGCTTAGCGCTTAATATAACTAGATTTCGAATTTATTGATTTCACTAACATGGATTTCCAATTTTATGAGATTTTGTGAAGTTCGATTTTAAATTGAAATTTAATTTTAATTTAATTAAAGTATAATTTAAATTTATTTTGAGATTGGAATTTATTGTAATTTAGATTGAAACTTTGAAAACGAAAATTCTATATTAATTTGAATTTAAGATTGATCTTAGGTTAAATCCATTATTTTGGAGTATACATTATAATTGAATTTAAAATGGTTTTGTTGAATAAAGCGGATAATTTGAATTGAGTTCTAATCTGAAATGAATTGTCGAGATGGAAACTTGTTATGTTGAAACCCAAAATTTGATAATTTCAATTCAAACTGAATTATGAAATAATTCAAAGAAATTAATTAAATTGTTAATTGGAATTGGTAAATGGGGCTGATAAATGAAATGCTGATATAAATTAGATAGTTTTAAATCTTAAAAGTGGATGTAAGATTTTAATTGAATTTATCCAAATTGGTTTGTTTTCAGTGTTAAATTTAAGATGAGAATTTAAACCGATTTAATGAGATATGGGATTTAAGTTTTAGAACTAATATAATGGAAATGAGTTTGGAATTCGAAGTATAAGTTAAAACTAATTTGATGAAATATTTTAAATTGATAATTAAAAATTGATTCGTTAAATTGATGTTGATTTTTTTGAATCGGTTAATTTGATTTTGATTTGACTTTAAATGGTAAGTTGAAATGATTGATATTTTGTTATGAATTAGAATATAAAATCGAAAACGACTTAAAGTGAATTTTAAAAAATAAATTGGGTTCAAATGGTTTAAGATGAAATAAACTATTTATTCAAAAATGTTATCTTTATAATATTTTAAAATTTATTCTTATTTTGTTTAAATTATTTCCCTTATACTATTTTATTTCATATTGTTCTATAAATAATTATTTTTATTAAACTATTATATTTTGATTTTATCCATTATATATATAAACTATTTTGAATAGATAGTTTATTTGCAATCCAAGCCGTTGAGCCCAAGCTGTTTGAATATAAAATTTCATTGAATAATCCTAATTGCAACATGAAAGTCCAATGAATTTTGAATTTTGATAATGAACTGATTTATGATATGAAATTGAATTTTGAATTCAATATTGTATTGATTTGAGAAAAATAATAATGTGAAATTGGGATTTGAACTAAATCGATCCATGATTTGGAATATGATGTTTATTTAAAAATAAAGTTATCATAGGGTGTAAAATAACGAGCGGTTGTTAAAGAGATCAGGGTTAGATGTTGGCATATATTCTCTGTCAATTCTTTAACCACTTTAACAACTATGTACGTGGAGGATGTTCGAAAATGAAATTGTTATTTTGACGAACGTTTATTGAAATTAAGCAAGAGAATGATTATTGATAGCCTTGACACTTGTATCTAATTAAAATGACTAAAACAGAAGCTTATGTCTGACTAATCAGGTTAGATACTTCTAAATTAAGAGCAACTCTAGTAATATTACGTGTTGTAATGTTATAACTCGTAATATTACGTGTAATATTGGATGGAGGAGCCAACAGCAGAGCGCTGATTATCAGCGTTCAGAACTGGGCGTTGATTTAATCAACTCCCAGACATAAGGCGCTGATAATTCAACGCTTTATGGGCGGATGCTGATTAAATCAACGCTCTATATAAATTCCAGCAAATACGTGTAAAAGGTGGAATTGGAAACATGCGGCAAGAATATTGTGGTCCCCAGCAACATGACATGCGACAAGAATATTGGTCTCTGGAAGCATGCTTTCCAGCTGGAAAGCTGGTTGTTTGGCCCTCTTCCATATTCAAGGTGCTGATTTTATTGGCGCACGCTAATAAAATCAACGTCTGGAACCAATTTTGAATTCAGGATTGACCCTTGAATTTTACACTGAATATTCAGAGCAAGTTTGTTTATTGGAAAGCGTTTTCCCTCTCAATTCAGAACTCAGAAGCGGAATCGAAAGCTGTTGGAGTTGCTATAAGAGCACTGTCATCTCAGTGTGGGTTGGGATCCTACCGACCCTCAATAGGAGGTCGATTGGCACATTTTGGGTTGCTCTAGCAACCCGCAAGATTGTCGGAGTAATCCTGAAGGTTGGTTGTTTAGCCGGCTTTTTAAATATCGGATAAATACACACCATTAGATTTGTTTTATGAGTCACGTGGATCGTGATCGGACGGACTAAAATTTAGCATGACTTTAGTCAACTAAAAATTAATCGGGTAAAGTAAATGATGTTAGGGGTGAGTTGGTGTGGTGACCTTCAAAAAGGTGATTGATTTGATGTTTCCCAACTGCGTGTTGGGAATGTTGGGAATGCTGTAAGGGATTGTCTCGTTGAAGCATCATCGTACGTTGTCTCAGAATGTAGAGTTTCTTTACACTTAAATTTTGTCCAATTAATAGTAACATTTGATGACCCTTCATTTATCAGTGTTTCTCCCTTATAGCATCATATTAGAAATATCCAAATTTGTTAGGTGAAGTCGATGACACAGGTTGACGTATATTTTGGTATCACCTCTTCATGTTATACATATACCACACGGTTTAATGATGTTCCTTTGATCAGGCTTTACGTCTAACCAGGGGCGAATCTATGTTGGATCCACAAGAAACAGCTGAACCCCTTGAAAAAATGATTTATCAACAGTATTTTGTATTTTATCGGTGAAATATGCATATTTCAACAAGTTTCTACCCTCTTTCAAATCTTGACCCCTCTTATATGGATGGCTAGATTTGCCCCTGCATCTAAGGCTCTTCATATTTTTCCTTTTACTTACTTAGTGGGCAAATTAGTAGATTAGCTGACATTTGCTAGCAAAATATTAGTTCAACCATGGGAGTTTACAAGGTTGCTAACTTATATCCCTGTCAACTATCCAAATACATAGTTTATTTTACCATGTGTATGAGACTATTTAGTTAAGATTTGCATACCATGTTGGCTCTTTTATAACTAGGTTAGTACCATGTACAAAAATTCATCTTTTTTCATAAATCCTAAAAAAAATTAATTTTGTAAAATGTCAGAATGCCAGCATTGCCTTTTGAAACGAAGAAAGCTACAAAATAAAACTAACTTTGCCCCATGGATGGTTATTAAGTTCAACACACATCTGCAGTCTGCAATCTGTAAACTTCCATACTTAAGGAACAAAAAAAGAAACACATTAACAATGTAACACATATATTTCTCTCTGTTTACTCATCGTAATTTTCTTTCATGAAAAAAAAAAAAAAGATGTCTGCTCACAGAAAAAAACACATTAGCTGCACATGATTGTAGGTCAAAAAGGTTGTGAAAATCCTATAATCTCCAGAGGCATTATAACATACATATAAGAAATGTGTTATCATAGAACCCTTGTTATTATGCAAATATGAATAAATGAATATATATTATCAAATGTTTTATGGTATAATGATATACTGTTATTCTACTGAAGCTGTAGGTTCCCTATGTGTACCATTTTCAGACGAGAAGTTATGTACAGCAAAAGAAATGCATAAAACCGAGAACGTATTCGAAAATGAAATCATTAAGAAGGCGCCTATTTAATGGATATTGTCCATAGAAGATCTGTATCGGAATGAACCGTGACCACCTCTTCGAGAACGATGTTGGACGTACTGATCAATCCACCGAAGTTCATGCTCGTTTTATCTGATATGAATAAAAGTGGTAATGCATTAGAGACTAAAAATGACTAAAAAATGATCAATAATGATGGAATTAAACTTATTTTGATCATTGTAAAATATACTACTAATCCTGTTGCTATACTGTTGTTATTTGTACTGGCATTCCTTCTCTTGAACCACATTGGTAGAAAAAAAGAAAAAAATGGAAATTATTCATCTTCTTTTCTGTTCTTTTATTTTCAGATGGGAAAAGAAACTAATTACCTTATACTCTGCAAATCCACACATGATAAATTATTGCATAAATGTTAAACAAAAACAAACCAAAATTAAGACTTGCGGTTCAACGTTGATGTGGGACCTTGTGATTTTTTTAACCCTACCAAACAAAAGAAAGGGAATGCTACAAGGTAGAAACAATTTGGTTAAGTTGATTGGTTAAGTTGACGGGAAGTCAAGGGGAACTTTTTAAAAAAAGGTTGAAGTACCTTATTTTAAAATTGGGTCAAAACATAAAATTATAAAAAGACAGTATGGCTGAAATCCCTGCTAAAATTCAAAATACACTAAACATCCGTATCCAAAAAGATATGTAAATTAGGTCTTTAGAAATTAACTTAACAAATAATTGCATAAATTTATGCAATTCCTCTATGAATAATTGTAGACATTTATGCAATTATATCCAAAAATAGTAAACATTTTCACAATTATCCAATGAAAAATTATGGGCAATTTTTTGATATATCTGCATAATATCCGAATAATTGCATAATTGTATTAAATTATTCGGTAATTAAATTTTAGAGATCTAATTTGCAATCTTTTTTTGAAAAGAGGTTTTCTTGTACCAATTTTGATTTTAAGGACTTAAGCCTAATTCACAATTATAAACATCATCCATGATTTGATAATTAGATGATTATGGTTTACAAATAAAGTTTTGGAGGTTAAGATTAAAAGATAAAGAGAGAAGAAGAGAGCTTGAGATTAAGAAAAAGTTGACTACAAACAAAAATCCAATTTAGTACTTCTACTTTAACTTTTAAGGGGAATATCATTGATCTGATTCTCACTCTACCAAAAAAATATTAATTATGATGAGGCTTTCTATTCATTCACCTTGGATATTCTCTTTTTAGCCATTCCCATACAAAAAACGTTTAAAAGAAATTCTATCAAAAACGAAGAAATCATTTATTTAACTGAGTAGCCCTTGTATAATTAAACAAAATAAATTAAAAAAAAATCCAGTAATACCCTCCCTTGTAATGGCTCTTCGTAGTAGTGCCTTCAGGTTGTACCACGCAGTTTCTCTGCATATTTCCCTAGAGCTACCACGTGGTAGATTGAAAAAAAAAAAGAAAAAAAAAAAAGAAGTAACATGGAAGGGTAGTTCCATCCTCAAGGGGGGATACTCAGCGAATTCTTGCGTCTAAATAGGATTTGCCAATGCTTAATTATAGCGCTGTGACGTTAAGATGAGTACATCCAACGTTTTAAATCTTGTATTTCGATCGTGTTTCACCCAAAGATTTTCAAATGTAATTTCTCATGTAAGATGAGATCTCTAATGAGAGACGAGAATTTATCTCTGATTCGCTTGTGTACCTCATTTTGAAATATCAGAACGTGAACTAAATCATCCAACAATCTTTGATTCACACGCGTTTAGAACTGACATTTACTGTATTTTTTATTAACAGAAAATAAAAATTGATGCTTACTTGATTCATTTAGGAAAAATGTTGGATCATGCTAATTTTATACTAATGGTAAAGGAACTTATTTGGAAGTCACTCAACAAACTTTGTTATATGAATTTATTACTCTTATTATTAATATTTGAACATCAACAAATACAAAGCCTCGTGTTATGATTCGCTTGTGCAGAAGTACAAATATGACTAGATATATTTTTAATATATAACTTTTTAAAGGAAAAAAACACAAAAAAACATACAACTTCAAACAATATTCTGGAATGTAGTCTCATTTTTGGGGTTAAAAGAATATAACTCTAATAAGATTCGGAACTAGATTTAAACAGTAAATGTGCCATATATTTTAATGAGTTCTTGGTACATGTGGTTCTATGAAAATCGGTGTGGGTCTGCGAAAATCGGTCATATATGATCACACTTGCAAGATATACTAGTAGAAATACTGGCACTTACTCAAATCCCATTTCAGTCCAGTAGAGGTTGTACATGAAGAAGGAGAACCAAGGGGGAAAATCCCACAATGTGGACCAACAATCGAAGGCTGGATATATATCTTGTGGTTATGTGACTTTGGTAGAAGATGTATCAAACTATCATCCGACAGAAGAATAATTCTGATATTTGAGAATCGATGTAGAACATTTAGATTTCCAATCTCGTGATCAAATCTTCCTCCAAGTGCTCCAGCAACAAGTATACATAGCTGCAACTCAACAGATAAGGCAAAATTAATTAAGGGGAAAAAATAGTATCTAAAAATGTATATAGTGTGTATATGGTTCGGTGTCCTGATTCCATCAATTATTTCTGAGTTTGAACCTTTAGTCAAAGTTATACACTCCTAGTTACAAGTTAAGAGGATAATCAACTATGAAACAATAATAATAATAAAGTAATTGCTTTATTCTGCTCAGCCACCTACAATATGTATAGATGAATAATAATAAATTCCTACTTAAAAGCAGAATGGAACGTATAAAGTTAGTGAACACAGCACAAACTAGAGGAACAGAATATATAGACTTTAATGATGCCTTTTTTTAGGGGAATACAAACAAATACTCGTTTCGTACTTTAATAAATTGATATAGAGCAGCCACCTTAATTGAAATGAGCACAAATTTCAATATTTCACAACATAAGATTTGAACAAGGAATATGTTTGATCCAAGTGAGAACAATATTATCCAACTTACATTTTCTTTTTCAAGATGTGGAGTGCAATCACATATATAAGCAATACACTTATGCAGATCCGTAGTGTCCTGATCGTGTGATTCATCCAATATTTTTACTCCCTGCCAAGGCAAAAATTTGGAAAAGTTGTTCATTCACACAAAATCATTCTGATTCAAAGAGAACAGCACATAAATGTTGTAATAAACAGGAATTAGTAAAGATCATGAACATATGATATTTTCTTTCAGGCTTCTAACAGATCACTAAACTTAAACAGAGTTAGTGTTTGTATTTTCATAACAGGCCTGCGCTTACGTTTATATGATAATGACTTGTAAAAAAAAGTTGATGTTCGTGCGTGGACAAAATAAAGATGATCAAAAAGGTGACACTGCAATGGATAAGAACATATAGCCAAAAAAATTATTTTTTAAAGGATAAATGAAGGGGTCAATATGTTATCTACAGACCCAAGTCAATAGCACGGTTTCAAAGCCTCTCATTTGTGGAATTGATAGCCAATTGTCAGCAATACCTGCGTATAACTTTTTCCACGATAAAAATTCAGACATTACTTAACTAAGAGACCTAAGCTCTAAACTAATTATACAAACAATCAAATGTCAATGAATTTACAAACATGCATTTCTCTTACTTATCAATGAATAATTTGTCAACACAGAACACCTGTGGGCACCCACCTGTGACTTATAATTTAGAAGGGTCACAGCATGCTAAGTATGAGTGACAATTATAGAAAGAAAAATGTTAACATGTTCCCTAAGAAAAACGTAGACACTAAAATAACCGTTTACCCACTTTTTGGACCAAAACGGCTTTAACTAGACTTGTAGACTTCAAATGAGATCGGATTAGAATGGAACTCCACAGAAGCACTTAGAAAACATGAAGAAGCAACTTGAGAAAGCCTGAGGCAAATTGGAACCAAGTAGATGACTCGGCACCAAATCATCAAGGCACTTAGTCATAATGGCTTGCCATTTGCACATGGAACTCATATTACTTGATTCTACCACCCTTGAATGCATCTATGAAATTTCATGTGATTCGGACAAGTATTGGAGGAGATACAGATGACTCGTTTTTGTGCTTGAATGAAATTGGATGACTCATAAAGTTAGATGACCAAACTAACTCGGATCGATTCAAGATTGGATGAGACGACTCAATTGGAAAAAAGGAAGATGGTCCAAAAGAAAAGGTTGAAAAATAATCTCTTTATGAGTAGACACGGACTCATCCCTATAAGTCGATACCAAGTCACAAATATGACTCGGATGACCCAGCACTTTCTGGTGTTTATTCGACTTTAAGATTGGGCTCTGATGCAATCTAGTTTCTAGCCCGACATTGGAGGATACGCCTATAAAAACTGGATCATCTGCAAATTGGATAAGATCTGAAGACAAACATCATTACTCTGCCACATTGCTTCATCTTCTTCATTTTTTATCTTTTCAACCATATTTACACTTGTAACATACATCTAAGGATTAACTAGTTAAAATCCGAGGAGATCTAACTAGTAAAATTGAAGTGAACGTTGTCCGAAGTCAACCTAATCACTATTAAATTCTTGTGCCTCGGCTTTTTTATCTACTATTTCTTTAAAATGTGTCTGCCATAATCTGGATTACCTTTAAGGCTGGTGTTTTGACACTGATCCTGGAGTTAATTCCAGTTTTGATGCTAACAATTATTCTTGTAGAAGTACAGTATTAATATTATTAGCCTACTTATATTATGAAATAGAAAGTTACTCTGTTGTTAATATTATAAGAAAAAAAATATTCTAATGTAGACAACCATCATGCTAAGCACAAGTGGCTGCAAAGCATAAGTGGCAGTTATAAAGATACCATCTTAAGCTAACAAATATGGAAGTTTAAGCTGCACATGGGATTGCACCATTCCAAGAATATTTCCTCATTTATAACGGATAACTGCGTGTTCAACTTAAGAGACAAAAAAAAAATGTAGCATGTCAAACGTACATGTAAAATCATGTCTTGTGAACGTTGATCAGTTGGAAGAAGACGCATGCCATGTTTTTATTATATATAATATGTATACACACAATTTTAGAATAATCATAATTAGTTTCACAGAATGCATTGTACTTCTAAATTTACTATTCCATTGGTTCCAACATACAAAGCATCTAGTAGAACTTAAAATTTAATTTTTGCGATTGGCTGAAGTCCTACATTCATATAGAATTTTTAATTCAATCAATCAGAGTATCATTGAAAATAAAAAGCAAAAGAGGATACCGCTAAACATCATTATCAAAAAGATTAAAATCTTACGATCATAGTTATCAAAGACGCTTGCGGCATTTGCGCCTTTCTTCCTTATGATGCGGCGCACATGAAATGACGCAACAACAAAAACTAAGTCATTATTCCCAAATAAATTGGAGTTGGTTAGAGATGGAAACCCAAAGCTAAATGACGTCAATTTGAAAGTAATAATAACAATAACAGATTAAAGATGAAAATAGAAATAAAGATAAAACTAAAATAAAGTAAAATAATTAAGCAAGTAATAATAATAATACATAAATAAAAAAAAATAAAACCATGATAATAGCAGTAGTAATAATAATAGTATTAATGGTTTAGTAATAATAGGGACCAAAGACCAAACACCACGTCTTAGACTTTTATTTACTAGTTATATATAATCTAATACTTATAATAACACTACCAATAAACCTACAATAAGCTCGTTGTTCTTGTACGTGGATCGTTAACTTCCACACAGTTCTGTCCGACATAAGCTCTTTAGATATCCACCTTCCAACTCTCTTTTTAATACTTCTTCATATGTCGTACTTGATCGATCACTATCTCTCTTTGAGCGTTCGATGTGGCATATAATTCCAATGCACACAGACGCCTCCGAAGGCCTCCGTTGGGGATTTCCAAACCATCTTTAGCAGTGGCACTAGCACATGAAATGGCGCACGACACAAAAATGACGATGACGCAAAATAGCATGCCTTTGGGTTATATTGTTGGTTCTTATTTCTTTTTTATTTTTTTAATCCAAATCGCATAAAAATTAGTATTTATTATATTATAAAGCATTAAAAATAAGATACGTCTTTGACATCGTTTATCTAACATCCTTAAAGGATATTAATGACTGTAATAAATGAACAACATGAATTATAAATGATGCATCCGATGTTGAGGATGAACTTGCAATGACGAATTGACTTAGGGGGTTGCTGCTAGAGCAGCGACGTGGAAGAAGCTAAATATCCAAGTAGAAGAACATCAACATCGGCTTTAGCTTCTTTACATCTTCAAGGAAAAAAAGGAAATCTATATGAGATGGATGATAAAGATGTCGAAGCTTATGAATTTGATGATACAGACACTGCCTTGAGATATATTTGTCAAATCATATTCAAATTTCGAGTTTAGTCGTAACATTTATAATTATATTGAGTTTTGGTTTTAAATAAACTAATATGCTTGAAATTCTATGTTTATATTTAATAATATTTTTCTTGGCAAAATGCTATAAAAAAAATGCATATGCTTAGCAAAAATATTTAACTTTTTAAATATATTGTTATAAGTGTGTATACACTATACATACATATTAAAAGATTTTAAATGTGCGCGGTAAATTAAAAAATGCATGCAATTTGCCATGTCACCGAAGAGGTTTTGCGCCTTTTTGCATTGTGCACCGTTTATAATTATGCTTACGATTAAAATCTCGATTCAGATCTCTTTTTACGATCTAATTTATATTTCGATTCAAACTTAGTTAAAACCAAAATAAAAAAACATTCAGCTCGAGCTGACATATTTAGTATACTTATACCCATTTAGGCTTGTAATTCTATGTTTTCAAAACATAATACAAATGGAATACAAGGTCATATCATGTTTTAAGTTTAGTTGTAGATGTGCAACTTTCAAAATCAATTTTGAAGTGTACGTAAACCTTAAAAGTTAAAATGTGATTCCTTTGAATCTATGATTTCCAGTTTTGATCAGAAGTTATTATTTTACAATATATAATTTAATTCCCATTTTGAAACCTTGCTGCCAATCATTTGTCATTAAGGATTAGATACAACCAAGTATGACATTCAATGTTAACCATGACTTAAACCAAATGAAAGCATGAGATCAAAATGGAAATTAAAGTGTAGAAAGATATCATCTTCATAATAATAATAAAAAAAAACTCAATATATCAGGCAAATTGAGAATTAAATAGTCAGCTAATTATAATGTCATAATGCCCAACAAATAACATTGTGATGACAGCAGAAAATATGGCAGCATTTGCGAAATTGAAATTTGAGAATTATAGATAGAAATGGACCATAACATGGGTTAGAGTTGGAGAATGGTTTTGGAGAAGAGAGGAAGGTAAGTGCATAATTGCAGTAACTGCTCCACAGTACACACACAAAATGAACGTGTTGACAAGAATAGACAGAGTGTGTGTACACACACTTTCTAATAATAAGAATAAATTGCAGCCTCTTTAATGTTTTGGTTACTTCTTAGATCATCCTAAACTATCTTAATAGATGGACTTTTCAGCAAATGCAACTTAAAATGCTAAATAGGCAGACAAAACTAACCATATTGATATAGTACTCCTTTACTTCTGATCTTATTGAATCTAAATCTCCATTGATCACGTCTGGCTTGAACCTGAAGAAGGTTGACAAATAAGTTATCTGCAAGCAAAATGGTCTTCTAGGTCTTTTCAAAAAAAAAAAAAAAAATACTGAAAAAATAATGATTTGTCAGTTTTTATCTTTCGTGACCATACTATAAAAACCAAGTGTTGTCTGCAATAGATTTGCAAATGCAAAAGGGGGGTAATTAACGGAATGGTAGCTCTAAAAACCCAAATTCTTCCCAAACTTCCAGTTTAATCTACATTGTAAATAGAATATCAACTCGTATTACTCTAAGATTTGGATAATACAGCTTTTACGTAGGTTTTTTGCAGTACATAGCATATAATAAACTACTTATATTGATATGGATGGATAAGTTGCACAAAATAAGATGTACAGGGTTCTTGTCTCATATGCAAGCTGCATTTTCATATTAATATTCAATATATAACCATGTTATTATCATAAAATAATAGTAAACAACGCTTCACATTATCAAAATATGATTCAGAAAGACAACTTTGTTTGTTTTAGACTGTTAGTTTAGAGTTTGATTGCTTAACACTGGATATTAAAATAGTATTTTGTTTATTTTTTCTGAATGTACTTGTTTCTATTGAATTAAACAACTATGAAAGTACCAATTCTCCTTACCTATAATATGAAAAAAGAGAGGAAAAAAACGGCTTCCTTAATTTTAAATGGATACAATTATTTACATAATCAAAAGCTAAGCTGTATTTTGACCAAAAAAACAGGGAAATGCGATGATTTTTTTATCAAAAAACAAGATTAAGTTTTCTAAGAAACAAAATCTTAGTATTTGTCTTTTGAAGATGTACATAAAATATAAAAAAATATGAAGAATATTGAACAAAATTTTGGGGGAAAAAAAAAAATCAAAGTATAAACTATGACAGGGAAAAGATAAATTAGTAAGGATACAAATATTAAAACCAAGTCATTACGTCAAAAATTGTAAATTAAAAATTTGTCAAAGGGAATTACTGCAAAACATTACATTTAGCGAGCAGAAGCTGCCATCAGCACACATCTAAATTCGTTAAAAAAAAGTTACCTTTTCCTAACTTCAATTGGATCTTGCTCAGGAAAAAACTCCGGCATATCATCATATACCCTATTTGCGCCGCCATCAGCACAAATCCGCAGCTCAGCTGTCCAATACAAAACATGTTTTTACTCAAAACCGGAACTAAAATGGAGAAAACAGAACCCAAAAATAATGATAAATTATAACAACGTACCACGCTTCCAGAGAACCGGCGCAAAACGCGGAAGCCGCTGGTTGAGAACGACCAAGGCGTACGTCTGAGAGAGATCGTGGTCTGATTGGGGAGAGGAATGGAGAAGAAAGGATGATGAATGGGTCATCAGATTTCGTGCTTCCATATTTTTGCTAAATTGGGCCTTTTATGAGTTTTTTTTTTTTTTTTTTGGTTCTCTAATGGCGGATAGCTCTGATATTTAATTTGGGTTAGATATATAGAATCCAGCCCTTGACTTTTGGAGAAGCGGCGACGTAGCTTTGAATTATTCTCGTTCGGGAATTAGCCGCCATAGATTTTGTTTGACCGATGTTGCTGCAACGGCAGCCAGCCGCTGCCGAAAAATTGAAGATGAGAAAATGCGAAAATGAAATCCAACGGAGGAATTCAAATTTCAAAATTCAAATCTCATTTCAATTTCAAATTCATTTCAGCGACTTGGATCATTGCTGCATAATCATGCACCCTTCAATTTCTTTTTTTTTTTTAAAAAAAAAAAAAGAAAATGGGTAAACTGCCTCGTTAAAAACCTGTATTAGTACTCAGCGTAAGCACCAAAAAAGAAAAAAAGAAAAAGTGCGCCGTTTTATTGATAACTCATCAATAAAAATGTACATTTACATAGGGCAAAAATACAGTACATTATTGATTGCCCAATACCCACGAAAAAATAAAAATAAAAAATAAAAGTCAGGATACAAAAACCTTGACAATGCGTTA
Source organism: Allium sativum (assembly GCA_030737875.1). Lineage (NCBI taxonomy): Eukaryota > Viridiplantae > Streptophyta > Magnoliopsida > Asparagales > Amaryllidaceae > Allium > Allium sativum. The sequence continues at coordinate 2,750,969 of CM060926.1, read as the reverse complement.
AAACACATGGATATTCTCCACGAAATAAACCAGGCCCACGTCTAGACCATGAAGGAGGCCCAAACCGGCATGTAAGAATTTAAGCTATTCATTAATTCCAGAGGCCACATCCGAACTAACCTTTCCCATAATAAGCTCAGAACCCTAACAATGGAAAACGAAATCAATTCGAACACCAAAGCTAACATCACTGAAGAAATTAGTGGCGCCGTTCTTAGCCTTCGCCGAGTAAATCTACACCCCAAAGCTCCACAATCTTCCACTCCTCTTTGGATAGACCCTTCCTTCTTGACCTTTGAAGTAAGTATTTAATATCCATCTCAATTAACTTTCATTTCTGAAATTTATCAGTACTTGCGTTACCATGAACTCTAGCGTTACGCTCTTTCCAGATATGATAGACGGTGGTGACTAAGCTACAAAAGGCGATATCTTGTATGAAGCTCCTCGAACTGAAGGCGGCTCTTAGGCGACTTATTTCATTTTCAAGAATCAGCGAATTTTCTAACAAAGGAAGCTTTCCAAGCTTAATTTTACAACGAGTCCAGAGGTATGAGGAATAAGGACATAGAAAAAAAGGGTGATCTCTATTCTCAAGTTGTTCATTACATAAAATGCAATTACGATTGACGTTGTAGCCCCACTTTATCATGCTGTCTTTAGTGCTTAATCTATTTAGAATAGCCTTATAGGTACAGATTGAAATTTTAGGACTGTTAACGTAGTGCCAAGTGACTTTACACCAACCTAATTCAGGGGAATGATCCCTAGAAACATCCCATGCAGACTGAAATGAAAACCCATCTGGTTTATTATTCTAGCTCCAGAAGTTATTATCAAAAGAATGCTGAATAGCAACCTCGTTAATCTTGTCTGATAATATTCTGGATACTGCTAAACAACTAGGATTAAGACCTCCATTCTGAATAATGTTATCCACATTTAAGCTATCTCCTCCATAAATGCTTAAGAAATCCCAACCCAGCAAATTAACCAGAATTTCACTATTAATCCACGGGTCAAACCAGAGTTTTGAATCATGGTCGTTGACAATACACCTATTTATACATTGCAATCCTTTTTGTCTATGTCTGAGGATAGATTTTCACGTACATGAGCTATTAACATAATATCTCTGACGTAGAAATTTCCTTCCTCACAGTATTTGCTTGTCATCCATTGTTTCCATTAACAAATCGCCAAAGAAGTATAAGGGCAGCAGCCGATTTAATATCCTTAAAATTTCTTAAGCCTACTCCGCCTTCATTTTTTTGGGGTACACATCGTCTCCCAAGCTATCTTATGTTTTTTACCTGCCCAAACAAAGTTAGCACACAATTTGTTCAATTTCATTTTTGTTTTGTTTTGAAAATTCAAGTCTGGTTTCAAGTAAAATCTACTTTGTCTAACTTTAATATTTTTATCAATAGTTGATACAAAATTGTAGTCAGGTCGCAAATTTCCAAAAACAGTTTCAGTACATATCTTTTATCTATATGAGTGTTATGGCACGTGCTTCACGCGTGATGTTGACACATTCATTGTGCGTAAATTGATTTTTTTTTCAAAAGTTATAGGTTTAACATGTTAAAAAATGATTTTCATATATATATTTATTAATGTTTTTGTATTGTAATCATGTGTACGTGGTTTATATTTTTATTTATTTAAGTTACAACTATTTGTTTATTAGTATAAAGTTTTGTTTTTGTTATTAATTAATAAATTATGAAATGTATGTTGAATTTGTTTTTTAAGATATAAAATCAAGTTTGGTAATATATTTATGAAAGAGCGTTTTGAATTTATATTAAAAAGAATGTTAGATCCTAATTTTAAGCGATGCGAACATATATAAAAAAAAGCAATGCTTTTCTGTTTACATGCTTTTATTAGATATAATATCAACTTTGGTAATATATAAGAAAGAGCATTTTGAATTTGTAAAGAAAATATTTGTTATATACTAATTTGGGCAATGTGAACATTTATATTAAAAGAAAGTAATGCTTTTCTATTTAGATGTTATTTTTTAGGATGATAATTGTTTAAAGCACAATTTATCAAGGGCAATCTTGAAAATTTACGGTCGGATCAAAAGTTTGCGCTTCCAAACAAATTGTTAATAAAGATATATCGCTTTAACATGAAAGATATCTTTTTATGAATTCAAACTGCATTTATACGAATATTAATAAATTTAATATCACGTAAAGGTTTAATCTAGCAAATAAACATTCTTTACAACAGTGTTTTTCATTAATTAACAGTACAAATAAAAATTAAAACTAATAAAAAAAATTAGATATTAAAACTTAGGAATAAAAATTCAAACTAAATAAATGTGATTCTAACATAAAAAATTAATTAAATATTTGTGTGAATTCAAACTACATTTTCTTTTGACTATTAATAGTTGGTTTGGAAGTGCAAACTTTTGGCCCAAACACGAAAATTTTAATAATGTTCTTGTATATCTTTATCTTTATATATCTGTGACGACCCGCTATACACCACCGGTGCTCAAAACTAAAATTTTGCATTGTACAAGCACTCGATCGTTGTAAAGCGAATAATAGGAAAGAAGAGAAAAGAAGAAGAACAGAAGAAAATGGAAGAGAATAAAAAGGAGTGAACATAATATAAACACAATCAAAGAACCAGTCATATATTTCACAACGCATCCGATGACATATGATAATAATAATCTTAAATCTAAAACAGAAGAGACAATAATACTACCACATAATCAGAGTACATGTGCTCATACAGTTATACTGAACATGAATGGAGTTTATACAAGAGGTAAATAAACTCAGTTGGTACACTGTCTCAAACAGAAATACATAACATTGTCAAGGCTCCACAGTGTCACACAGCAGAATTAACAATAAAGATACGAATATAAATAGGTAAAACGTAGTCTCCTGCTAATCCACATGCGCAACTCCGAGTAATACATATACATGCCACCTCGTTTGCTCATCAGCATCGTCGTTGAGCACCCAAGGCAATAAGAGGGAAACAAAACCTTAGGTCAGACAAAAGTCTCGTGTGAGCAATAACAAATCTCAAAAGTAGTGTAAAAGTCGTAATAGTATATACGGCACAGAGTTTATGAAGAATCATACCGTTCTACCCATGCATCCACAAAGTCAGCACATATAGTAATAATGTGTGTGTATGTATATATATATATATATACATACATACTACTATATGGTAATAAGTATGGATGTATCCTACATCAGAATACTAAGGATGCCCGGATATCTGAATCGATGATACCCATATCACATAACGTCCGTAAGGTAATAAAGGATTAAGTAAACGTAGAATCCATCATACATCCTCACATTCACTCACTCAGTGTGGTGGATACACGATAACGCTCTGTTTCCATGATGCTCAAATCCATGTCACAAAGGACCTAGGTAGCTCGTATACCCCCAAAGGTAAGGACATGTTTGGTCCAGGTGAATGTCATAAGCCTCCCATTGTCGAAAACCAGGAGTACCCATCTGATCCAAATAAACATCACACCCACTACTCCCTTTTTATGAGAAACCTCTCAAACCATGTGTTATCGCAAATCTCTTTGCATACCTTCTCCGTAGCAAAATCCATCACTAAACTGTCCATAAGTCTCCTATCCGTAGTCGTCATAATATAGGAAATATCCCTGACGGTCATCGTATGTGTAGGATATCATCATGTGTCTCATGTCTCTCTCTCTCTCTCCGACAGTCACCCCAACAAGACTTAGCGTCGTCTTTTTTGCATCTCGGAGAAAGCTATCCATCGTAGAAGTCTTGCTCCTTATCCTGGAATCAGCATCGTCGAATGACGCATCACTACATAGAAGCACCAAGCCAAAGCCACCAAATGAAGAGCCATCATATCCCGCTCCTCGAATTCGCACCATCATCCATGTCAAATTAACCAAAGTGGCTAATAAAAATAGTACTCGATGTCGACCATTTATAATAATCGATAACGATTACTCAAATCACCTATTTAATCAAAATTGATTAAATAGGTATACAAAAAAAACATTAGGCGTTTGTTGCCAAATCCAACTCATCGCCAAAAATTGCCATGAAGAGCTCCTTCCCTTGGGCCACCATCATATTACATCCTCCCGGGTCGACCTATCTATGTCGATCCGGACAGAGTATCCCAGATCTCGATCGACATAATCGATCCGGGTTTAGTCACTTGATCGACTCGGGTTTTGATTGACATAGTCGATCCAGATTTGGGTGCTTGGTCGAACCGGGACCTGCTCCTTCCTTCCACTTATGTGCTATATCCAAGTCTTCAGTCATGTTGTCGAGCTTCAATGTTGCTCTGTCATCAAATCCATCTGTGTGCTCTGAAACACCTATGAGAATATATTTCAGTCGTCTAAGTCTACCATCCTTGCGCGTACTATCAAGATACACTAATATGTGCATTTGATCGATAAGCACCTAAACTCTAACAAATAAAAAATATTTCTTAATACTAGATCACCTGGGAACGGCGTTTTAAACTAAACTAAGCAAACAAGTCAACCATGCAAACAATAGTCATATAAATTCCTACACTAGCATACAACAACTATAATATCAATAATAAATCAACTATAGCCTATTCGCAACAATCAAAGTGAAGTATATGTCCAAATAGTGTAAATCTAGCTATATGTTCAAAATAGTGCGCAATAGCACACAAATGGGTAAATAGCATGTAATAGCGCGCAATCAGGTCAAAATATGACAATCATGGTTAAAACAATTCAAACCACTTATTAATCTTTTTATTAATTATTTACTAGGTCCAACTAACCTAAATATTATGTTCTATAACTAGATATCAGTTTATCTCGTTAAAACAACACTATACGGACAAACACGGTTCAATGAGAGACAACATCGCTCAGCTTAGCCAAATTAGTCCGAACTAGCTCTAAAGCATAGAGCTCGTCAACACGAGTCCAATGCAAGAAATCGCGTCCAAATCTGACATTGTATGCAAAATATATGAATTTTAACAAGCTGCACAATTTTAAATTAACACAAGTAAACTAAACATCACTATAATTACAATCATACCCTTAGCTTCCTTCTTCCCAAACATTACCGTGTGATGACCCGTCCTGCTGTCGGATTCAAATTGATAGTCAAACCGACCTAAACCGATCAACTAGACGTATCGTTTGGGGTTACAACTAATAAGAACTAAAAAAAAAGACTTTTTCATTATCATTGCAATAACTTTTACATCAGAGTACAAAAGGTATCAGAGTATAGAAATAAATACATGCACAGCGGAAATATCAATATCATAGTATAACATGTATACATCGGAAGATAAAAACTCATAGCAGAAGAAATAAAATGCTCTGGACATAGCTTTAGCTTCAATCCAGTGCCTACACCATAAAATATCTGCAAACTAATACTACTAGGCTGCCCGTATGGAAAATATGGGCACTCAGAGTTCAGGTGGAAGAACAATAAACTCCAGATCAGTCATGGGACTGGTTTGAGAACTAAAACAGTTATGTACTTTATTTTAAAGTTGGGTTGTAACGCCCCACCTCTATACTCGCGTTAGCCAAGGCTATTGCAAGCAACGGTGTCAACTAACCCGAAGAATAAGGCTGTTGAGGAGCGACCATCTGTATATTAGCTTTGAACGAGTGTTAAATATGTCGGATAATATGGTCTAACTTTTTGAATCTCATGAGGAAATCCGACACATCTAAATCAAGTCCAAATCTACTAGACAGTGGCTATATATAATTCGGAAAGCAATATAAAATACATAAAATTAAAATCAAAGTCAGATTCAGATATTCATATCACAAAGGTGGAAATCAATATGAATAATGCTACAAGAGTGATGGTCATAATATAAATGGTCATGCAAGAACCACTATATCATAAAATGATAGATACATGTACAACACAAAAGAATATGTACACATAAGAGTCACAATCTCAAGTACATGAAAGATAAAACTACGAAAACCAGTGCGGTTAACCAAAAGGAAGATTAGCCCATGCTACAGACAAGGAGAGGCACCTGTAATACTCGGTTTGACTAGAGTATTATTTATAAGAATAAACAACAAATGGATCAGTCTAGCTGTACTCATCATAATAAACTGAAATAGAATCAGAGATATAAATAGAAAACGACATATATAAAATAACTACAATGTTCACATGTAAAATATGAAGACTCGATATGTCTAGAAAATATGCCAAAGAAATCTCGACAATATATAAGGATATATCAATAACAAAGAAACTAAGATTGATAAATTAATATCAATACGAGATTGACAACACATATGTCCATAAAAATGAGAACGAAGAAATCAATAAATTAGAAATTTCGAAGATCCCAAAGAAGGGAAAGACCTAAGTCAAGATGGGAGTCCGAAGGCTCATCAAAATCAATATAGGAGTCCGAAGACTCAACCATGTGAATATGGGAGTCTGGAGACTCAACCAACTCAATATTGAAGGTGAGACGCGATCTCAAGGCATAAGCCATAGTGTTAAGCTGAAGCTCCTATGATGGTCTGAAGATCGCGGGTCGCGACCCCGCAAAGATGATCCGAAAATCATCGATATAAAGGGATGAACCGAAGTTCCTCAAGATGTTCAGAAGATCATCGGCATATACAAATGAACCGAAGTTCCTCTAGATAATCCGATGATCATCGACGTAAACGAATGAAACGAAGTTCGTTTAGATAATCCGAAGATCATCGACGTAAACGAATGAACCAAAGTTCCTCAAGATGATCCGAAGATCATCGCGAATCTGAAGATCGCATAAGCCGAAGCCCCTTAGGATGATCTGAAGATTATCGATGTGACTCGAAGGTCGAGTTGATCAGAATTGACCAAGTTTAGTGTAAACTACACCAAGCTAGTAAATATAAGAGTCGAGCTACATGTCCCATAACCACTTGATATGCTCGAATATTTACAAACAAGTTATATAATCCACTAGAAATACGAAACGATCATTGCTACGGTATTCAGTCGAACGAGTCCAAGAATTAATCGTTAAAGCAAACACAAGGGGTCATAGTCCTTGTTTTTACTAAGGCATTTAATTAGATTTTCATACGAACAAGAAAAAGGTTTATGAAATTGTATACTAGTAGATAGTAAACAATTTGTAAAATAACTTCATATAATGAAGTAGAATTTGAAACCATTTTATAAAAGATTGGCATCTACTAATAATTTTAAAACCTCTTTTTGTATAGTTTCGAAGTGGCAAATCTTATTTAATAACGATTGAAATAATGATCGAACAAAGAATTCATGTTTTAATAATTAATGTAAACATGATCTCACGACTATCGACTATAATTTCGTTCACCACGAATGAATTGAAAATTCATGAAATTGGGATGCAGAAATCTGCGAACCAGAGAAACTGACAAGTCACAAACGAAGTCGAAATGGGCCGAAACTTGGCTGGGAATGAGCCTGGATGGGCCTAAACTGTTGACCATGGTCCCTACCGGTCAACAATAATTTTTAGCCAACAGACGTCTGTCACCCCCAGGACAGACGTCTTTTTTCAGGAAAACTATTTTCCCAAGAGTTTGGACAGACGTTTGACCATTTTTGGTCAGATGTCTGAGCCGATGCAATTATTTTATTTTCTCTCAAAACTTGGACAGACGTCTGTCCCCTCCCGGACAGACGTCTGAGCTGAAGCATGGGCAAATGTTTGCCTTGAAAATGATGTGCAAACAGCCTCGGACGAGCCCAGATCAATGGTGATGGTTTATGATGATTTCTACGTTAAAATAAGGCATCATATGCTTGTCGAATCAACCTATAACACCAAACTTAACTTCCTATAATGATTTACACATCGAATTCATATAATCGAATTCAAATTTCATAAACCGGAAAGTTCACATACAAACCAATCAACTGAATGCAATTCAAGCTAGAACACGATGGATTGACAATGCTAAAGGGAAGTCATAAGGGTTTGTATGCACAAGAGTACCTCACCTATAACACGCACATTCCGAATATCAAACATAATCTAATCTCCTACACATATAAGCAAGGAAATCAACAACTAAACATTTACTAGATGCATACACAACATATACAAGGTATAAATGCACTAAATTACACTTTACAAGCACATAGGCTTGAGGCATAGATGTGAGTTCATAAAAGAACTTATCTTTGATCTTGGTAAGGAAGGAGAGGCTCCAAAACAAAGCAAGATCAACCTCTCTTCAACAAGAACTCAAGAATCTTCAACCTAAACACACATTCACGAATTTCGTAAGAGTTGGGTTTAGGAAAGTTTCATAAATTAAAGAGAGAATAGGTTGGAGAAGATGAAGAAGAAGATGGAGAAGCTTACCAAGGTCATCTCTTCAGTTTCCCCTTTGATTTGAGCTTCTAGGAGCCAACCCTAGCTTTGGAATTTTAATTTCCAATTCCCTTTTCCATTTTCTTATTTTTGGAGTATGAGGAAAATGAACGTGGAAGAGGGTGGGCTAAGAGGGGTTATAGAGGGAAGTGGATTAATGGGCTAGGTTAGCTAACACATGCCCAATCCCAAAGCTCCAAATTTCTGAAACTCGAAACATACCGAAGCTTATAGTTTTCGAACACCTAAATGATGTTTTGGACTCAATGGAGGTAGTTTCGAGTCCAAATTCATCCATATGCAAAAAATGATATTTTGGTCGTATGCCAAACGAAAAAGACCAAAATCGCCCAACTCAAAAGGTATCGATGTTTATAGTCAAAAAGGTCGTAAACGATGATCCAGACTCAATGGAAGTGGTCTCGACTCCAAATTCAACCGTATCCAAAATGTGATTTTCGGACACACATCGATTAACGATTAACGACGTTATATTTAAATAAAATGATTAAAAATATTATCGTTACATACGCGGGTTGTTACAGACTTCCCCTTTAAAGAAATTGCGTCCCCGCAATTACATAAGGAAAAACTCAATATAAATAACAACCACGCATCAACAAGGTCTATTTGAAGATAGATTAAATCAAAAATTTACCGTTATAACTAGAAAATTCTATCACTTAAAAATTTATCAAAAGTATTCTAGCTTAAGAAATTTCCTTACATGGAAAAGGATAAGCTATCTCGTTGGGGAAACAAGATCAAGAAATAAAAATCCAGGTTATTTACCCAAAATAGGAAATATTAGCACATTCTCTAATATTTCACAAACAACTTCTAAATCATGTAAACACGATAAATGGTAGAAGTTGGGAAAATTTCATAAAACTCGAAAACTTTTGGTTTTCAAATTCACAAGGAAACTACCAAGAAGAATGAGGTTAAACCGGTCAGGTAATGATCTCAAAAACTTGGTTCGATAAGGTTAACAAATCAAACGAGAATAATTGTTATCCCATATTCATGAGAGCCCGAAGATAACGAATTCAGAATTCGAAATCCGGAAACATGAGACTAAAATCGATAAGCAAAATATAGCGTATCATTTTCCGATAGAAGATTCGAGATAATTTTTCAAATGAAAACTCGAATTGCTCAAATTCTAGAAATCACACAAAGAGATCTAGAAGAATCTAAATATGGAAAGATGCTCAAAAAATAATAAGTGAGAGCATACAAATTCCATTAATACCAAAGTGATAAAAAATGATCAACAAGAAAAGTTTGGATCATCGACGAGCCTGTGAACACATTAGATGAATCCACCAAAAATGGAAAGTCGACGAGTGTGTGCATGTCAACGATCTGTCAAGTTTGGACAATCAATGAGCCTATAAACTCATCAGATGCATCCGCAAAAAAAAGGGATGCGGTGAGCCAAACACATCAGCGTACCACCTCAATTGGTAAGTTGAAGAGCCTGTAAACATGTCAAACAAACCTCCCAAAATTGATAAGTCGACGATCCTGTAAACACGTCAAACGAACCATCAAGTTCAAATAATCGATGAGCCTGTAAACACATCAAATGAATTCCACGATAACGGGACATCGATGAACCTGTAAACACATCAGATGAACCACTAAAATTAGTAAGTCGACGAGCCTATGAACACGTTAGACGAACCCTCAAGTTTAGATCATCGATGAGCCTATACACATCAAATGAACCAGTGAAAAAGGAAAGTCGACAAGCATGTGCATGTCAATAATCTGGCAAGTTTGGATCATCGATGAGCTTGTAAACACATTAGATGAATTCCATGATAACGGGAGTCGATGAGCCTATAAACACATCATACGAACCATTGGACTTGGTAAGTCGACGAGCCTATGATCACGTCAGATGAACCATCACGTTTGGATTCAGACAAATCGGCAAAGCACCTGCAGATACACCTCCGAACCAAGTCCAACTAGAAAGTTCCTAAGAGGCCAGTAGGAACAATAAACTTCCACTTCATAAAAATGAGTTAGATAACTCAAGAAGTGAGAAATCATTGCTTAGCTAAGACTTAAGTGACCAACTAGGATACAAAAAAATTCAATCGTCTAAGTACAGAAATTAACCGTCGAAGTAAATGCAAGAGTGTCGACCCCCTTGTTTTTACCAAAACGTTCAATTAAAGTTCTTATTCAATCGAAAAAAGCAAGACTTACTTGCATACAACAAGTAACTAGATGATGCTAAAAAGATTACTAAACCACTACCCAAAGAAAGCTAAAGACGTCTCGATAGCAATAGATATGGGCAATGAAACTTAATTATAACATCTAACTAACAATGAGCAAGAGTAACTAAAGAAGCAAAGTATGTTCCTAAATTTACGTACTTACCCCGTGATATCTACGGACAACAACCCAATAATTCTCTAGATTAACGTAATGACATTCAAATCAAAAGAATCCAAAAAGATAATCACGATGAACTAACTGCACCAAACAAAGAACTATGTACCTTGCCCATAAAAAGGAGCGCTACCTTCTACTTTGGAGTAAAAGGGAAAGAGTACATATGGTGTCCAAAATTCTTGCAATAACGGCAGAAAAGAGGTGCTTGACAATCATTTGCATAATAGCCAACAACCCCGCAATTGTGGCATCCACCACGGCCACAAGTAGGAGTCCTTGATGTTGAAGTTATTTGCTTCTTCTTAGGGCTCCTATAGTGGGAATCGTCGCTCTCTGGATCTGCTTCCTCGAGTTGGAGCGCGAGATCGACTAGCTCGTCAAATGGCTCGGCCAAATTAAGAAGCAAAGAATTTTTAAAATTCTTCTTGAGCCCATGAATAAACTTCCGATTCTTCTTCCTTGCAGTGTCAATGTACTCAAGCCTATATTTGGATAGAGAGTCAAAAGAGGCGGCGTATTCCACCACGGAAGAGCCACCTTTAACAAGGTCTATAAAACGACGGTCTAACGCTACCTTCTCACTCTCGGGTACGAACTTGGCTTCAAACTTTTCTTGGAATGGTTTTCAAGTTAGGTCCGCTTCTTGAATTTCAGAAGTCATAAGCTCAAACTAATCGAGAACTCGATCTTCGAGTATACTAGATGTGACTTGAACTCGTTGCAAGTCCGATAGGTCCATGCGGGAAAAGATGTGGTCGCATGTCCTTAACCATGATTGGAACTCAATAACATCACCAAAGCCTTTAAATGGCTTTCCACCAAGCTTGGTGAAGTAGCCACATAATCGTGTGAACCCGGGTCTTGGATGGGTAGGCACGGAAGCAGCTCCGGTGGCATATGCATTAGACATGAGGTCCAAGAGTTGTTGAGAGGACATAAAGGCTCCTTCTTGTGGGGGATTGCATGAAGATCCAACACCGCGACAAGAAGGCCTAACCATTCTTCTCCTCTAAAAGAGAGAAGAGAAAAAAGGTTAGATTCAAATAAAGTTGCTTGGTCAAACAAAGGATCAAGATATAAGACAGGATATGACGAGTCCTAAGACTCGAATAAAATCCTAAACATGATTTCCTAAGAAACTTAGGACAATGATCCTCGCCATAATATCTTATATTGTTTCGAACTTGGTTCTGATACCAAGTGTAACGCCCCACATATATACTTGTGTTAGCCAAGGCCATTACAAGCAACGGTGTCAACTAACCCGAAGAATAAGGCTGTTGAGGAGCAACCGTCTGTATATTAGCTTTGAACGAGTGTTAAATATGTTGGATAATATGGTCTAACTTTTTGAATCTCATGAGGAAATCCGACACATCTAAATCAAATCCAAATCTACTACACAGTAGCTATATATAATTCGGAAAGCAATATAAAATACATAAAAATAAAATTAGAGCCAGACACAGATATTCATTACAAAGGCAGAAATCAATATGAATAATGCTATAAGAGTGGTGGTCATAATATAAATGGTCATGCAAGAACCACTATATCATAAAATGATAGATACATGTACAACACAAAAGAATATATACACATAAGAGTCACAATCTCAAATACATGAAAGATAAAACTACAAAAACCAGTGCGGTTAACCCAAAGGAAGATTAGCCCATGCTACAGACAAGGAGAGGCACCTGTAATACTCGGTCTGACCCGAGTATTATTTATAAGAATAAACAATAAACGGATCAGTCTAGTTGTACTCATCATAATAAACTGAAATAGAATCAGAGATATGAACAGAAAACAATATATATAAAATAACTACAGTGTTCACATGTAAAATATGAAGACTCGATATGTCTAGAAAATATGCCAAAGAAATCTCGACACTATATAAGGATATCTCAATAACAAAGAAACTAAGATTGATAAATTAATATCAATACGAGATTGACAACACATATGTCAATAAAAATAAGATCGAAGAAATCAATAAATTAGATATCACGAAGATCCCAAAGAAGGGAAAGACCTAAGTCAACATGGGAGCCCGAAGGCTCATCAAAATCAATATGGGAGTCCGAAGACTCAACCATATGAATATGGGAGTCCGGAGACTCAACCAACTCAATATCGAAGGTGAGATGCGATCTCAAGGCATAAGCCATAGTGTTGAGCTGAGGCTCCTACGATGGTCCGAAGACCGCGGGTCGCGACCCCGCAAAGATGATCCGAAAATCATCGATATAAAGGGATGAACCGAAGTTCCTCAAGTTGATATGAAGATCATCAACGTAAACAAATGAACTGAAGTTCCTCTAGATAATCCGAAGATCACTTACATAAACGAATGAACCGAAGTTCGTCTAGATAATCCGAAGATCATCGACGTAAGCGAATGAACTGAAGTTCCTCAAGATGATCAGAAGATCATCGCGAATCCGAAGATCGCATGAGTCAATTTCCCTCAGGATGATCCGAAGATTATTGATGTGACCCGAAGGTCGAGTTGATCAGAATTGACCAAGTTTAGTGTAAACTACGCCAAGCTAGTAGATATAAGAGTCAAGCTACATGTCCCACAACCACTTGCTCTGCTCGAATATTTACAAACAAGTTCTATAATCCACTAGAAATACGGAACGATTGTTGCCACGGTGTTCAGTCGAACGAGTCCAAGAATTAACCGTCAAAGCAAACATAAAGGGTCATAGTCCTTGTTTTTACCAAGAGTTTAATTAGATTTCCCGTACGAACAAGAAAAAGGTTTATGAAATCGTATACTAGTAGATAGTAAACAATTTGGAAAATAACTTCATATAATGAAGTAGAATTTGAAACCATTTAATAAAAGATTGGTATCTACTAATAATTTTAAAACATCTTTTTATATAGTTTCGAAGTGGCAAATCTCATTTAATAACGATCAAAATAACGATCGAACAAAGAATTCATGTTTTAATAATGTAAACATGATCTCACGACTGTCAACTACTATTTCGTTCACCACGAGTGAATTGAAAGTTCATGAAATCTAGATGCAGAAATTTGCGAACCAGAGAAACTGACAAGTCACAAAATGGGCCGAAACTTGGCTGGGAATGAGCCTGGATGGGCCTAAACTGTTGATCGTGGTCCCCATTGGTCAATAGTAGTTTTTAGCTAACAGGTGTCTGTCACCCCCAGGACAGACGTCTGTTGTCAGGAAAACTGTTTTCCTGAAAGTTTGGACGGACGTCTGACCATTTTTGGTCAGACGTCTGAGCTGATGCAATTATTTTATTTTCTCTCAAGACTTGGACAGACGTCTGTCCCCTCCCGGACAGACGTCTGAGCTGAAGCATGGGCAAATGTTTGCCTTGAAAATGATGTGCAAACGGCCTTGAACGAGCTCGGATCAATGGTGATGGTTTATGATGATTTCTAAGTTAAAATAAGGCATCATATGCTTGCCGAATCAACCTATAACACCAAACTCAACTTCCTATAATGATTTACACATCGAATTCATATAATCGAATTCAAATTTCATAAACCGAAAAGTTAACATACAAACCAATCAACTGAATGCAATTCAAGCTAGAACGCGATGGATTGGCAATGCTAAAGGGAAGTCATAAGGGTTTGTATGCACAGGAGTACCTCACCTATAATGTGCACAATCCGAATATCAAACATAATCTAATCTCCTACACATATAAGCAAGGAAATCAACAACTAAACATTTACTAGATGCATACACAACATATACAAGGTATAAATGCACTAAATTACACTTTATAAGCACATAGGATTGAGGCATAGATGTGAGTTCATCAAAGAACTCACCTTTGATCTTGGTAAGGAAGGAGAGGCTCCAAAACAAAGCAAGATCAACCTCTCGTCAACAAGAACTCAAGAATCTTCAACCTAAACACATATTCACGAATTTCCTAAGAGTTAGGTTCAGGAAAAATTCATAAATTGAAGAGAGAATAGATTGGAGAAGATGAAGAAGAAGATGGAGGAGCTTACCAAGGTCATCTCTTCAATTTCCCCTTTGATTTGAGCTTCTAGGAGCCAACCATTGCTTTGGAATTTTAATTTCTAATTCCCTCTTCCATTTTCTAATTTGTGGAGTATGAGGAAAATGAATGAGGAAGAGGGTGGGCTAAGAGGGGTTATAGAGGGAAGTGGGTTAATGGGCTAGGTTAGCTAACACAAGCCCAAAGTCCCAAATTTTCGAAACTCGAAACATATCGAAGCTTATAGTTTTCGAACACCTAAATAGTATTTTGGACTCAATGGAAGTAGTTTCGAGTCCAAATTCGTCCATATGCAAAAAAGTAATATTTTGGTCATATGCCAAACGTAAAAGACCAAAATCAACCAACTCAAAAGGTATCGATGTTTATAGTCAAAAAGGTCATAAACGATGATCCGGACTCAATGGAAGTGGTCTCGAGTCCAAATTCAACCGTATCCAAAATGAGACTTTTCGGACACACATCGACAATTGATTAACAATTAACGACATTATATTTAAATAAAATATTTAGAAATATTATCGTTAAATATGCGGGTTGTTACAGGGTTAAATTATAGGACTACGCCGTATAACATGGAACGGGTTTTCTCAACATGAATACCAATCATAAACTACTCACAGTGCTTTTTTAAAATGAAGCTATTATAAGACTCAAGTCCCATCACACAACATACCGCAGGAGAGAGTTTTCCCTTTCAATAACCAAACATGCTTGATATGCGAAAGTCCCTTCCATTATTACTAGTGCATAGTGTGGAAATCAATTTCGAAAGTAAACAGATAAATCTTAGCTCGCACAATGGCCCCATTCTATTATGTTGGTTATTAGGTTACATCTGGAAATGCATAGCTCCTATTGGAAGTTGGATTCCATCAGTGACCAAAGCAAATGATCTTCCTTAACTGTCTGGAACACCTCTAGGGGATGTGTTAGGGAATGTGGAATGGATCGTTAAGGCAAAACTAACACTAGAAGGGGGATGAATAGTGTTTTCAATAAATTTAAGAAAATCTAAAACTAATATGATCTACTATATGAATAACACACCATAGAGATGATCACAAACGCAGAATCAAAAACAAACACAGTAATAAACAAAAAATAAAATGTAGAAAAGGAAAGAACACACCGGATTTTATATTGGTTCGGATTACTCCTACGTCCAGTACCACGCAACGCTGGATTGCATAGAGTTTTATTACTATATCAATATCCAAGTACAACACATCTCATTTCACAGCTACAAGGTTACCACCGTTTCTACCATCCTTGATTTCATGGCTACAAGGTTAACACCATTTCCTTCCTTGATTTCACGGTTACAAGGAATACACCATTTCTAGGACTATCCTAAATGATTACAACAACCCTAGAACTCTTCAATAGTACTTCGATTCAGAAAGTAATGAGTAGAGAGTGAGAAGAGAAGAAGTTTTATATATATAGAATTGAAATCGGCAGAGTATAAGTGTAGAAATCATAAAAATATGAAATAACAATGGAGGAATGAAAAGGGATGAAAATGGAGAAGAAAAATGGTTTAAAAATTCGCAATCAACCCTTATTTATAAGATTTGAAAGGTTGCAACACTTCTGGAACGTTACAAATGGTGAAAAGACACTTCCTTTCAAAACTGAAAATATGACAGTTATACGTCGATATGCCAACGTACGTAGCTCAAAATTTGGAATTTGAGTATTTTTCAAGTGTTTTAATGTATAAATAATTCTGGAAATTAATGAATAAAAACATAGTGATATAATTAAGTATTATAAAGTAGAAAAACATATGAAATCATAAATATACTTTATATGAACATATTTGTAAAATTATAAAGTTTAAAACTGTAAAGATATAAAAGTATACAAGTATATAGCTTATATAAATATGTATAAACTTATAAACTTTGAAACTCAAGTTTGAAATCAAAATTTGAATAGAAAAACTTAATTAGAATTTGAATAGAATTTGAAAGTAGAATAGAAATCAGAATTTGAAAAATAGAATTTGAATTTTGAATTTGAACCTGGAGTGCTATTCAGAGTCTTACATAAACTAGACTCTATTACTATATTTATCTTAAACTCTTGATTTCTTGATTACTCATGAGTATTGAATCTTCTTTGAATTCTGAATATCTTGAATCTCTAAAACTCTAAAACTGTACCGTGTTCAGTACTAACTCCTGTATACAATTCCTGCATATATATGTTTGTATATTCTAGATAGAGATGTTAATATATATTTTATAATCAATGATAATTGAAATAAGGTTGTTGTCATCAAAAATACATTCTCCAACAATCTCCCCTTTTTGATGATGACAACCATAGTTTATAAAATATTGATACATGTTCATATCTGTTGATGCCGATCCTTCTAATACTCCCCTTGTCACTATGAGTCGTATATACTCTACTTAAAATAAGTCTATATTTTATAATTTCTTCCCCTTTGGCATTGTCAGAAATAAATTCTAAAAATGCTCCCCCTAAATCTTATATCTATATTATATATTATATTATTTTGTACTAAAATACTAAGATATATATATATATATGTGTGTGTGTGTGTGTGTGTGTATAACTTGTGATCAAAATACTTAATGTATATGACTCCCCCTAAATTTGTGCCTATATAACAAGCTAATTAAAAACTTATTAAAGATAAATCAAACATCATATTAAACATTGTTTTCCAATACAAGCAATACACATGAAAGCGAATCACACAATTTACTATATACATAGTACATCGAATAAGCGAAAAGAAATGAAAAGAAACCTAAATTCTAATTATTCTTAACGATAGGAGACTTATGGTTGGACAGTTTGGGTAATGGAGACAAAAATCCCCATTTCGTTCAATGATATTTTCATGTTGATCGAACAAGAGTTCATCCACTCATACAACTTGATCATCCTTGTCCGTGACTTCTTATTGTATCTCCTATGGTTCCTCTTCTTCCATCATTTCTTCATCCTCCTCTTTTGGTTCCTCTTTTTCTTCTATTGCTTGATTATCATATTCGATGAGATTGGATTCGCTTGATTATCCATTACAAATTTATGAAGGTTTTTCTTGTCTGTTTTGCTCTTGACTTATCCGAATTTGGAGCAGTTGAATCTCAGCAAGTATTTGAAGAGTATATTCCATTTTCTCTTCCAGTTTGATTACACGAGAGAGGGTAGAACGTTAGAAAGGACCTTCGGATGGTCCATTTGATGATTCAGGGGTAATCTGGTTGTTATAATTGGTGGAGGCCATTATTTATTTTGGTTTTGAGTTTTTACATAAGTGAAATAAGAGAATGAAGAAGAAAATTCAAAGTGGAGAGTTTAAATGGTTATTATAACTAACTTTTGGTGGGAATTAATTTTAAAATTCTGGCAGTTGTATGTCGATATAGTGGCGTATGTATGTCGACATACTTGTGTTTTTCATTTTATTTTTCTGATTTTTAATGTTATTCTTATGTATATTAATATATTTTATTACTCTAATTCACTTAATGAACAAATACCTAATTCTCTTCTAAATTTAGTAACATTGCTTCGTTTAATGGTTTTATTAATGTATCTGCTATTTGTTTGTCTGTTTCTATAAACTCAAGTGAAATTTTCTCTTTGCTTACGTTATCTCTTAGAAAATGATGTTGTATATAGATATGTTTAGTTATTGAGTGATGAGTTGGATTTTTAGATATATTTATAGCGCTCGTATTATCGCAATATATTGGTGATTTATTTATTGTTAATCCAAAATCGTGTAGAGTTTGTTGCATATATATTACTTGTGAACAAGCTAAAGCAGTAGAGATATATTCTGCTTCAGTTGTTGACAAAGATACAATATTTTTCTTTTTACTAAACCACAAGACTAATGAATGTCCTAAGAAATGACATGTCCACTTGTACTTTTACGATCGGATTTACAACCCGCATAATCAACGTCACAATAAGAAACTAAGTCGAATGAATTATCTTTAGGATAAAATAACCCAAAGTCTGATGTATGCTTTACATACCTTAGAATACATTTACGGCTTTTAAATGTGTTTCTTTAGGTTGTGATTGATATCTTGTACAAAGGCATACACTATGCATTATATTTGGTCTACTAACGGTTATATATATATAATAGCGATCCTATCATTTCCCTATATGATGTTTGATCGATGTCTTTTGAAGTATCATGTTTACTTAATGCTATATTAGTTGCCAATGGTGTTGATCTCCCATTAGTTATTGTTAAACTATATTTATTAATTAAATCTCTTGCATATTTTTCTTAGTTAATAAATATTCTGTTACGCACTAAACTTCGCCCAGTCCGAATGATCACTAAACCGACCAAGACCGTTCGAGAATGCAGATTGTAATGAGAACACAACGTATCAGAACACAAACACAATAGCATTTCATTCCTATTACAATAATTTACATTAAAGTACAAGATATCAAAGTTTAAATAAATAATATACAGCGGAAAATAATATCAGAGATTTAAACTACAAAACAGCGGAAATAAAATGCATAAATTCAATGCGTAGCAGAAATACATCAACTACCGCAACTGAAAGAAATACACGGATACAAAGCTTTCCGAATATAGCTCAGTCGTAATCCAGGATCCTGTTAAATATAAATCTGTAAAACCAAAACTACTAGCTGCTCATGTGGAAAATATATGCACCTAGAGTTTAGGTGAAAACAATAAACTCTAGGTCAATCATGGGACTGGTGTGAGAACTTAAAACAGCTATTAAACTTTTACTTCAAAATAGGGTAGATCACGGGACCACGCCATATGTCGTGGAACGGGTTCACTCCCATGAATACCCTGAAATAAAACAATTTATAAACAACACAATGCTTTTCGAAAAATGAAGCTATTATAAGACTGAGGTCCCATCACCCAAGCCAGAGGATAGAGTTTTACCTTATAATAGCCAAACATGCTTAGTACGCTTTAAAAAAAAACCATTTTGTTATTATTATAAGTGCATAATGTCAAACACAACTTCAGATATAAATGTATCAATCATAGACGACATAGTACTCCATCCTACTGTAACACCCCGTAATTTTAAAACGGGGCATAAGATTCGTCTTGGAACTTTGCTTGAGATAGAGTCTGAGTTTGCGTAAAACGGATAACGTATGTAGGAGATATGGACGAACGAAGTTAGGCAGAAAAACCGAAAACAGGCCAGAATGCAATGGCGCACTTGTGAAGTGCGCCAGTACAAAAATGCACTGGCGCACCTGCTAAGTGCGCCCATACCGAGGGCAGTCCAGCACAGGATTTTGGAGTGTTCTATAATGACGTGTCTTCTTCTGATTTGCTGGATGACCTGTCTTCGAGCTGTGTGGTTCTGATGATCTCCTAGTTCATCTAAAGGCTCAAATTTATCCTGTACTTCTATATATACATCTCTAAACCTAAACCCTAATTTGTAACAACTCCTTATGACGCATCTATGCGGTTGAACTCTCAATTCTCTTAGTCGTCGCCTCAAAAACCTAAGTCATATTAAGAGTTCTTCATCAACAATCAACTTTGAAGATCAATCAACATCAAATTAGAGTTTCTACAATAACAACAATTCAATTATCTTTTCGAATCCTAGCAATGTAAGTTCACGTTATTTACAGATTTGAATACCTGATTGTAATCTTAACATGTAATAAAATGAATCGAAGTCTATGCCTGATTGTAAGACAATCTTTTCAGATTTATCCTTATCCTTCTACTGAATCTATGTCTTTACATGCCTTAGAGGTAATTTTTATTGATTAAATCAGGCATGTCTTTGTTGTACATTCGGTTTATAATCCTCTTTGGTTCGTGATGTTATTCTTATGCCTGTGATAATGATTGTATCAGTTTATTCAAGAATCTATCTTTGTTGGATCTAAATCTCTTATATTAGGTCTGTTGTTACATGCCCATTTTTATGCCTATTCTTATTTTATGCTCCTTCTCTCTCTCTCTTCCCCTATTTCCTTTTTCTTTTATGAACCTGGGTTACCTACGAACCTAGGCTGAAATCGCGAAATACAGATGGTTGGAATACGGGGTATATTTTGGGTAAATATTGGGCACAATGTATTCGGTGAAATAATTGGGCATAACATATTCGGTGAAATTGTTGGACATAATTTGTAACTTGTGATTTGGGGTATAAATGATATTGTTGTGAACTTGGGGCAAATTGAAATATTAAATCTAGATTGGGCGGAAACTGTAAATTGGAATATTAAATCTAGATTAGGCATAACTATTTGGTTGGGACGCCAAGCATAATGTATATTACTATTTTGGGGGCATGACTATTATTGCAAATTTGGGAAGATTGGGTGTAACCTATTTTGAGTAATAACTTGTAATTGAATTTGTTGGGCATAACTTGGGAATTTGAACATGACTATTTATGTAAATTGGCTAAGATGAACGTGCCTAACCTGAGGTTAAATTGAATTGCGGTGTAAGACTGCCCGGAATCGCCCGGCACATCCAGCGACCGCAACAGTATAGATCTAATGTGAGAGGTTAGTGCATTAAGCCCAAAACCCGAGGTTAGAATGAGTTTGCAGTAGAAGTCTTCCCGGAACCTCCCGGCACATCCAGCAACCACAAACAACAGTTCTAATGTGAGACGTTGAGGCATTAATTAATGAATTAATGTTAATGAACGGATATGCTAAGAATGGTAGGGTTAAGTTAACACAAGAAGGAAACACTTAACCAACGTAGCTTGACAAGTGGTAGGGTTAAGTTAACACAAGAAGGCAACACTTAACCAATGTAACATGACAAGTGGTAGGGTTAAGTTAACACAAGAGGGCAACACTTAACCAATATAAAATGATGTGTGATAGGGTTAAGTAACGCAAGAAGGCAACACTTAACCAACGTAACATGACAAGTAGGTGGATTTAGTTAACTCGACTGGATTGATGACACTTAACCAATATAACATGATTAACGAGTGGGGTTAAGCTAAGGGGAACACTTAACCAATATAATATGATGAATGACCATGGATAAGTTAATAGAAAACACTTAACCAATTGCAACATGATTGAATGAGTAGGGTTAAGTTAATAAGAAACACTTAACCAACATGACATGAAATGTGGGTAGCTTAAGTTAACTTAAATGGATGGATAACACTTAGCCAATTAGGGGGGTATACGAATAGACCCTAGGAAACCCTAGTAATGGGGATCCATTTCAGCAGTAACACACATAGATGTGTCACGGTACCCTGAACGACGCAGGGTAGGGCATGATTATTGGGCTGATTATAAGCTGTCAAAATAGCGGCAGGGGGTACGTCAGTGTAGGTTCCGACGGATTACGGGCGTGCACGTACTCCAGGGTGGAAAAAGCATGCACTGGGTACCAGTAGTTATACACTGTGGCGGCAGGGGGTACGTCAGTGTAGGTTCCGACGGATTACGGGCGTGCATGTACTCCAGGGTGGAAAAAGCATGCACTAGGTACCAGTAGTTATACACTGTGCATCTTGAATCGTGTCGGGTTGCTATCATAGGGATTGATGCACCTTATGGTAGGACTAGCATAGGGTATCTACACGCAAGAGAGGGCCGATCGACACAGACACAAGGAAAATCAATACAAGTAGGGAGCCAATCGATAGGGTAGTAAGGGTACATCTAACATCTTCATGGCAATTAGGCTGATTGAGGTAAGATCCTCATATTAGATGTACACCTGAAGGCTACCACAATTGCGGGGTTGGGATCACCTTATTATATAACATATGATACTAGTTGGGACTCTAGTAGGGGATACAGATCCTTTTTCACAGGATACTAGTTAGGACACTAGTAGGGAATACGAATCGCTTATAAAAGACACTAGTTAAGATGTTAGTTGGGTGGTGCAGAGAAAATAGGAAATCAGAGAAAGAACCGAAGCGCTTTCAGTGTATCTTACCTTGTCATATCTAACGATCATCATTTGGGGTCTTGCTATGCTTATTATCACAGTTATGGTCTGGTATCCAGTTTATTCATGTCATGATGCTTTTACCTATTTACATGCTGAAAGTCTCTGGACTTACCAGGCTTTATGTCTGACTCTGTTTTGTTTCGCTTTCTTTTCTTCCGTTCCCCCCCAGTTCACAGGGCGGGAATATTACCATTTAGCTCGGTTTTCTTTCCAAGCTCGAAGATATTCGATGTATTGCTTTGAACTCTCTTTTCCACTGCTATGGCTGGCTCATGCATTATTAGGGAATATCATTGTCATTTTATGCTTCTTTACTTTGTTAAACAAGACAGATGCTTTGTTGTAATGGGTATTGTAAAACAATCTTTGTACAACCTGTTTTACCAAGCTATTGTTTCATCAATGAAGTAAAGTTTTGTTTATTTTCTGCTGTTTAAATTTTGTCTGTTTTGTAATTTATATGTTCTATACACTTATGACGCTCCACCGAAGTTAATGCATTCCTTTTGTGAGTGACCTTAACGGAGGTGGGGTGATCCTCGTGGTATCAAAGCTAAAGATTACCAGAACAGATAAAAGATTTTTCAAAAGCATATTTTAAAAGGGATGTTTTCTAAAACATGTTTTAAAGAAGCGTTTTTCAAGAGAAAAGTATTGTTTTTAATAGGCATATTCCCCAAAGCCATGTGCACTATCTTTCGATTCTCTATTTGAATCTCTTTTTCCTTTCTTTTTGCCATAGTTTCGTAGGCATACGACACATGTCGAGGGCAAAGTAGTGCCCAACCTCCATCTGTAGCCGCAGTAGTTTCACCTGCGGCTAATCTTCTTTCAAGCTTTGTAGGTTGCTATGCGATGGAGGTAGTTTCGAGAAACTTGTCAATAAGCTACAAAAGAATAGTAAGGATGAGAATAAGGGAGTTTGGTCTAAGGGGCACAAGCCCAAGGATAAGAAGCTTGTTGATATGGCTTAATCCACACAGAAGGAGAAAGGTGAAAAGAAAGAGGCCATAGTGGAATAATCGCAATCAAGGGATTGGAATATAAGAAAAGTAGAAGAAATAATAGATCCCGCGATAAGAGGGAGTGTCTTTTCTATGGTATAGTAGGTCATTTAATTGTAGGAAGAAGAAGGCAGGTTGTTGTTTTCAGTATGGTGGAGCAGGGCATCTTATCAAGGATTGCCCGAAGGACAAGGACAAGGGCAAAAGGGCATGATCTTCTAGAGGGCAACTGCATGCTCTTACTGCTAGTGCACCTAAGAGAGGTTGGAACATTTCTGTTGAAAGTTTATTTTTTCTTTTCAATCATCCTGTTAGAACTTTGTTCGACTCTAGTGCTTCACATTCTTTTCTATCTACTTCCGTAGTTGAGTCTCTACACCTTAGTACTAGTAGGGTAGAGGATCCCATTGTAGTCTCAAATCCTATTGGGGGTTCGACTCATTTATCTATGATTTGTTTGGATTTTGGAATATCTATACTAAGCGTTGAGTTTAGATGTAATGCTTACGTTTTTGGTTTTATTGGCTATGGGTTGATTCTAGGGATGGATTGGTTATCCAGTAATGGTGCCATTCTCAATTGTGAAAGGAGGGTAGTTAGACTTTTGACTTGCCTCGGTAATACCCTCGAAATCTCATGTAACCCTAAGGGTTCTGTCATGCATAGTTACCTAGAATCTCTTGATGCATCTGTCGATAATTTGCAATTCGTTCAAGTAGTCCATGAGTATCCCGATGTCTTTGATGAAGTGAAGGGTTTACGCCCCAAAACGCGAAATAGATTTCCGCATATACTTGGTGGATAACGCCAAACCAGTTGCATTACCCGTACGACACATAGCTCCTAGGGAGAGGAAGCAACTCAGCGAATAAATTAAAACGTTGCTTAAAAAGGGGTTCATAAGGCGAAGTATATCTGAATGGGGTGCTTCCGTAGTGTTCGCAACCAAAGCGTATGGTTCGCTTCGCCTATGCGTGGATTATAGAGAATTAAACAAGCTGACTAAGAAAAATAGGCACCCACTTCCAAGAATAGATGATCTGTTTGACTAGCTTGTAGGTGCGTCTGTTTTCTCCCAACTAGATTTGGCTACAGTGTTTCATCAGCTAAGAGTAGCTGAGGATAATATAGACAATACTGCTTTTAGGACCCCCTAACGGTTACTTTGAGTGGCTCGTCATGCCTTACGGTTTGATGAATTCACCCGCTTATTTTGTTGACTTGATTAGTAGGATGTTTAGGGAGTTCCTTAATAAGTTGTAGTAGTCTTCGTGGAATATATCTTGATTTTCTCAAAGAACGAGGAAGAACATGATTTGCATTTAAGAGAAGTCATGGATACACTTCGAGCACATCTACTTAAGGCGAAGTTCTCCAAATTGTCATTTTTGGAGAGAAGAAGTAAGATTTCTAGGACATGTGGTGTCCAAAGAAGGGATAGCAGTAGATCCCGCAAAAGTAGTTGCGGTGCAAGACTGGAAGGTCCCAAGGAATGCAACAGAAGTAAGAAGCTTTCCTGGACTAGCGGGTTAATATAGGAAGTTCATCAAGAACTTTGCGAAGGTATTAGCCCCACTTACTGGACTAACGAAGAAGAGTCTAACCTTTGCTCGGGATATTGATTGCGATGTCGCTTTCCAATGATCAAAGAGGGCTCTTACAACGGCCCCAGTTTTGACTTTAACCTTACGATAGTAAAAGGTTTACGGTATACACGGATGCATGCGGCACGGGACTAGGCGCCATTTTGATGTAAGAAGGAAGAGTAAGGTCGAAGAGGATTCCTTAAGAAGAAGAAAAGTTGACTTCAAGTCCTCATTATGTAAAAAGGAAAAGTTCAGAATACATTTCAACCTTTGATTTTAAAACCTTCGGTTAAGTTAGTGGTTGGCATCACTAGGAGTAAGACCTACGCTTTTGGATCAAATAGGGACTTCACAAAGAAAAGACTCTCAGATAGTTGACACAATGGATAAGTTAAGACAGTCAGAGCACAATGGAGTGAAGCTCAACAAGATGCGACTTAGAAGACTGAAGACTAGATACGCGCATCATACCCTTATTGAGGGTATATCCTTGATCTCTCTTTTTATATAAAGATTTATTTGCATGCTAGTCTTTATCATTTAAGTATATCCTCTCGGTCCTATCCTCGATCCTTAGGTAGAAGCCAATGGATGTAAACATGTGTTTGAGACATGTTATGTTTTATGGATGCAAGTGGATGTAAGTGTTTGCTAGTGGTAGCTCGTGGATGCATATACACAACATTAGGCACTAGATCGTCTATGTCACTTCCATATTGCATATGCATGAGTGGATTTATATATATATATAGATTGAAACTTGATGTGTTATCATATGGATGTTGCATTTGAATGTATGGTTGTGCACTCATATAGAAATGATAAGTATCAATAGGGTTCTTTTGCATACATAATGGACGCATGACACTATCATGAATTGCATTAAGGAGGTCAACTGAATCAGTAGACCGCCTGATTTTGCATTTGGGTAAGGACATATACACACACTATGCATATGTTCATGAAAAGCATTAGAAACCTTTTTAAGGACAATGGACGCCTGTGATTGAATGGTTGAGTAGATGGAGGTTGGATGGTAGGATATACATTCTTCTTGACTTGAAGATTTCGGGGATGAAATCCTTTAAGTAGGGGGAATGTAACACCCCGTAATTTTAAAACGGGACATAAGAGATAATTAAAGAATAATTAATTATTATAAGAAGAATTAGATGAAACGGGTTACGCCATAGCGTTCGTGTCGGAATTATGCTTGAGATAGAGTCCGAGTTTGCGTAAAACGGATAACGTATGAAGGAGATATAGACGAATGAAGTTAGGCGGAAAAAACGAAAACAAGCCAGAATGCAATGGCGCACATGTGAAGTGCGCCAGTACAAAAATGCAGTGGGTCACCTGCCAAGTGCGCCCATACCGAGGGCAGTCCAGCACAACATTCTGGAGTGTTCTGTGATGACGTGTCTTCTTCTGATTTGTTGGATGACCTGTCTTCAAGCTGTGTGGTTCTGATGATCTCCTAGTTCATCTAAAAGCTCAAATTTATCCTGTACTTCTATATATACATCTCTAAACCTAAACCCTAATTCATAACTCCTTATGATGCATCTATGCTGCTGAACTCTCAATTCTCTTAGCCACCGCCTCAAAAACCTAAATCATATTAGGAGTTCTTCATCAACAATCAACTTTGAAGATCAATCAAAATCAAATTAGAGTTTTTGCAACAACAACGATTCAATTATCTTTTCTAATCCTAGCAATGTAAGTTCACGTTATTTTCAGATTTGAATATCTGATTGTAATCTTGATATGTAATAAAATGAATCGAAGTCTATGCCTGATTGTAAGATAATCTTTTCAGATTTATCCCTATCCTTCTATTGAATCTATGTCTTTACATGCCTTAGAGGTTATTTTTATTGATTAAATCATGCCTATCTTTGTTGTACATCAGGTTTATAATCCTCTTTGGTTCGTGATGTTATTCTTATGCCTGTGATAATGATTGTATCAGTTTATTCAAGAATCTTTATTTGTTGGATCTAAATATCTTGTATTAGGTCTGTTGTTACATGCCTATTTTTATGCCTATTCTTATTTTATCTCCTTCTCTCTCTCTTCCCCTATTTCCTTTTTCTTTTATGAACCTGGGTTACCTTCGAACCTAGGCTGAAATCGCGAAATACGAACGATTAGAATACGAGGAATATTTTGGGTAAATATTAGCATAATGTATTCGGTGAAATAATTGGGCATAACATATTTGGTGAAATTGTTGGACATAATTTGTAACTTTTGATTTAGGGTATAATTGTTATTATTGTGAACTTGGGGAAAATTGAAATATTAAATCTAGATTTGGCGGAAACTGTAAATTGGAATATTAAATATAGATTAGGCATAACTATTTGGTTGGGATGCCAAGCATAATGTATATTGCGATTTTGGGGCATGGCTATTATTGCAAATTTGGGAAGATTGGATGTAACCTGTTTTGAGTAATAACTTGTAATTGAATTTGTTGGGCATAACTTGGGAATTAGAACATGACTAGTTATGTAAATTGGCTAAGATGAACGTGCCTAACCCAAGGTTAGATTGAGTTGCGGTGTAAGACTGCCCGGAACCGCCCGACACATCTAGTGACTGCAACAATATAGATGTAATGTGAGAGGTTAGAGCCTTAAGCCCAAAACTCGAGGTTAGAATGAGTTTGCGGTAGAAGTCTTCCCGGAAACGCCAAACACATCCAGCAACCGCAAACAACAGTTCTAATGTGAGAGGTTGAGGCATTAATTAATGAATTAATGTTAATGAACAGACATGCTAAGAATGGTAGGGTTAAGTTAACACAAGAAGGCAACACTTAACCAATGTAACATGACAAGTGGTAGGGTTAAGTTAACACAAGAAGGCAACACTTAACTAATGTAACATGACAAGTGGTAGGGTTAAGTTAAAGTTAACACAAGAGGGCAACACTTAACCAATATAACATGATGTGTGATAGGGTTAAGTAACGCAAGAAGGGAACACTTAACCAATGTAAGATGACAAGTGGGTGGGTTAAGTTAACTCGACTGGATTGATGATACTTAACCAATATAACAAGATGAATGAGTGGGGTTAAGCTAAGGGGAAACACTTAACCAATATAATATGATGAATGAACAGGGTTAAGTTAATAGAAAACACTTAACCATTTACCACATGATTGAATGAGATGGGTTAAG
The DNA here is from genome assembly GCA_030737875.1 of Allium sativum. Classification (NCBI taxonomy): domain Eukaryota; kingdom Viridiplantae; phylum Streptophyta; class Magnoliopsida; order Asparagales; family Amaryllidaceae; genus Allium; species Allium sativum. Next base: position 2,722,331 of record CM060926.1, on the reverse strand, counting down.
TTAATAAGAAACACTTAACTAACATGACATGACATGACATGTGGATGGGTTAAGTTAACTTAAATGGATGGATAACACTTAGCCAATTTGGGGGGTATACGAATAGACCCTTGGAAACCCTAGTAATGGGGACCCATTTCAGCAGTAACCCACATAGATGTATCATGGTACCCTGAACTAGGTAGGGTAGGGCCCGATTACTGGGTTGATTATAAACAGTCAAAATAGCGGCAGGGGGTACGTTAGTGTAGGTTCCGAAGGATTACGGGCGTGCACGTGCTCCGGAGTAGAAAAAGCAGGAAAAGTACACCAGTAGTTATACACTATGCATCTTGAATCGTGTCGGGTTGCTATCATAGGGATTGATACACCTTATGGTAGGACCAGCACAGGGTATCTACACGCAAGAGAGGGTCGATCGACACAGACACAAGGAAAATTAATACAAGTAGGGAGCCGATCGATAGGGTAGTAAGGGTACATCTAACATCTTCATGGCAATTAGGCTGATTGAGGTAAGATCCTCATACTAGATGTACACCTGAAGGCACCACAATTGCGGGGTTGGGATCACCTTATTATTTAACATAGGATACTAGTTGGGACACTAGTAGGGGATACGTATCATTTTTCACAGGATACTAGTTGGGACACTAGTAGGGGATACAGATCCTTTTTCACAGGATACTAGTTGGGACACTAGTAGGGAATACGAATTGTTCTATAAAAGACACTAGTTAGGAAGTTAGTTGGGTGGTGTAGAGAAAATAGGAAATCATAGAAAGAACCAAAGCGCATTCAGTGTATCTTACCTTGTCATATCTAACGATCATCATTTGTGGTCTTGCTATGCTTATTATCACAGTTATGGTCTGGTATCCAGTTTATTAACGTCATGATGCTTTTACCTATTTACATGCTGAAAGTCACTGGACTTACCAGACTTTATGTCTGACTCTGTTTTGTTTCGCTTCCTTTTCTTCCCCCCGGTTCACAGGGAGGGAATATTACCACTTAGCTCAGTTTTCTTTCCAAGATCGAAGATATTCGATGTATTGCTTTGAACTCTCTTTTCCACTGCTATAGCTGGCTCATGCTTTATTGGGGAATATCATTGTCATTTTATGCTTCTTTATTTTGTTAAACAAGGCAGACGCTTTGTTGTAATGGGTATTGTAAAACAATCTTTGTACAAGTTGTTTTACCATGCTGTTGTTTAATCAATGAAGTAAAGTTTTGTTTATTTTCCACTGTTTAAATTTTGCCTGTTTTGTAATTTATCTGTTCTATACACTTACGACGCTCCACCGAAGTTAGTGCATTCCTTTTATGAGTGACCTTAATGGAGGTAGGGTGTTACACGTGGTATCAGAGCTAAAGGTTACCAGAACAGATAAAAGATTTTTCAAAAGCATATTTTAAAAGGGGTGTTTTCTAAAACATGTTTTAAAGAAGCGTTTTTCAAGAGAAAAGTATTGTTTTTAATAGGCATATTCCCCAAATCCATGTGCACTATCTTTCAATTCTCTATTTGAATCTCTTTTTCCTTTCTTTTCGCCATAGTTTCATAGGCATACGGCACATGTCGAGGGCGAATTAGTGCCCAACCTCCATCTGTAGCCGCGGTAGTTTCACCTGCGGCTAATCTTCTTTCAAGCTTTGTAGGTTGCAGTGCGATGGAGGTAGTTTCGAGAAACTTGTCAACAAGCTACACAAGGATAGTAAGGATGAGGGAGTTTGGGATAAGGAGCACAAGCCCAAGGATAAGAAGCTTGTTGATATGGTTTAATCCACGTAGAAGGAGAAAGATGAAAAGAAAAAGGCCAAAGTGGAAGAATCACAAACAAGGGATTGGAATATAAGAAGAGTGGAAGAAATAATAGATCCCGCGACAAGAGGGTGTGTCTTTTCTATGGTATAGTGGGTCATTTAATTGTAGGAAGAAGAAGGCAGGTTATTGTTTTCAGTATGGTGGAGCAGGGCATCTTATCAAGGATTGCCCGAAGGACAAGGACAAGGGCAAAAGGGCATGATTTTCTAGAAGGCAACTGCATGCTCTCACTGCTAGTGTACCTAAGAGAGGTTGGAATGTTTCTGTTGAAAGTTTAGTTTTTCTTTTCAATCATCCTGTTTGAACTTTGTTCGATTCTGGCGCTTCACATTCTTTTCTATCTGCTTCCATAGTTGAGTCTCTGCACCTTAGTACTAGTAGGGTAGAGGATCCCATTGTAGTCTCAAATCCTATTGGGGGTTCGACTCATTTATCTATGATTTGTTTGGATTTGGGAATATCTATACTAAGCGTTAAGTTTAGATGTAATGCTTACGTTTTTGGTTTCATGGGCTATGGGTTGATTCTAGGGATGGATTGGTTATCCAGTAATGGTGCCATTCTCGATTGTGAAAGGAGGGTAGTTAGACTTTTGACTTGCCTCGGTAATTCCCTCGAAATCTCATGTAACCCTAAGGGTTCTATCATGCTTAGTTACCTAGAATCTCTTGATGCATCTGTTGATAATTTGCAATTCGTTCAAGTAGTCCGTGAGTATCCCGATGTCTTTGATGAAGTGAAGGGTTTACCCCCAAAACGCGAAATAGATTTCCGCATATACTTGGTGGATAACGCCAAACCAGTTGCATTACCTGTACGACACATGGCTCCTAGGGAGAGGAAGGAGCCCAGCGAGAAAATTAAAAAGTTGCTTAAAAAGGGGTTTATAAGGCGAAGTATTTCTGAATGGGGTGCTTCCGTAGTGTTCGCAACCAAAGCGAATGGTTCACTTCGCCTATGCATGGATTATAGAGAATTAAACATGCTTCCAAGAATATATGATCTGTTTGACTAGCTTGTAGGTGCTTCTGTTTTCTCCTAACTAGATTTGGCTATAGGGTTTCATCAGCTAAGAGTAGTTGAGGACATTATAGACAATAGTGCTTTAGGACCCCTGATGGTTTCTTTGAGTGGCTCGTCATGCCTTTCGGTTTGACGAATGCACCCGCTTATTTTGTTGACTTGATGGTAGGGTGTTTAGTGAGTTCCTTAATAAGTTGTAGTAGTCTTCATAGACTATATCTTGATTTTCTCAAAGAACGAGTTAGAACATGCTTTGCATTTAAGAGAAGTCATGGATTCACTTCGAGCACATCAACTTAAGGCGAAGTTCTCCAAATTGTCATTTTTGGAGAGAAGAAGTAAGATTTCTAGGACATGTGGTGTACAAAGAAGGGATAACAGTAGATCCCGCAAAAGTAGTTGCGGTGCAAGACTGGAAGGTCCCAAGGAATGCAACAGAAGTAAGAAGCTTTCCTGGACTAGCGGGTTAATATAGGAAGTTCATCAAGAACTTTGCGAAGGTATTAGTCCCACTTACTGGATTAACGAAGAAGAGTCTAACCTTTGCTCGGGATATTGATTGCGATGTCGCTTTCCAATGATCAAAGAGGGCTCTTACAACGGCCCCAGTTTTGACTTTAACCTTACGATAGTAAAAGGTTTACGGTATACACGGATGCATGCGGCACGGGACTAGGCACCATTTTGATGTAAGAAGGAAGGGTAAGGTCGTAGCGGATGCCTTAAGAAGAAGAAAAGTTGACTTCAAGTCCTCTTTATTAGAAAAGGAAAAGTTTGGAATACATATCAAACTTTGATTTTAAAACCTTCAGTTAAGTTAGTAGTTGGCATCACTAGGAGTAAGACATACGCTTTTGGATCAAATAGGGACTTCACAAAGAAAAAACTCTAAGATAGTTGACACAATGGATAAGTTAAGACAGTCAGAGCACAATGGAATAAAGCTCAAGAAGATGCGACTTAAAAGACTGAAGACTAGATACGCGCATCATACCCTTTTTGAGGGTATATTCTTGATCTCTCTTTTTCTATAAAGATTTATTTGCATGCTAGTCTTTATCTTTTAAGTATGTCCTCTCGGTCCTATCCTCGATCCTTAGGTAGAAGTCAATGGATGTAAACATGTGTTTGAGACATGTTATGTTTGGTGGATGCAAGTGGATGTAAGTGTTTTCTAGTGGTTGCTCATGGATGCATATACACAACAATAGGCACTAGATCGGCTTTGTCACTTCCATATTGCATATGCATAAGTGGATTTTTATATATATGTATTGAAACTTGATGTGTTATCATATGGATGTTGCATTTGAATGTATGGTTGTGCACTCATATAGAAATGGTATGTATTAATAGGGTTCTTTTGCATACATAATGGACGCATGGCACTATCATGAATTGCATTAAGGAGGTCAACTGAATCAGTAGACTGCCTGATTTTGCATTTGGGTAAGGACATATACACACACTATGCATATGTTCATGAAAAGAATTAGAAACCTTTTTAAGGAAAATGGATGCCTATGATTGAATGGTTGAGTAGATGGACGTTGGATGGTAGGTTATACATTCTTCTTGACTTGAAGATTTCGGGGACGAAATCCTTTAAGTAGGGGGGAATGTAGCACCCCGTAATTTTTAAAAGGGACATAAGAGATAATCAAAGAATAATTAATTATTAAAAAAAGAATTAGATGAAACGGGTAACGCCAGCGTTCGTCTCGGAATTCTGCTTGAGATGGAGTCCGAGTTTGCGTAAAACGGATAACATTCGAAGGAGATACGGACGAACGAAGTTAGGCAGAAAAACCGAAAATAGGCCAGAATGCACTGGCGCACTTGTGAAGTGCGCCAGTACAAAAATGCACTGGCGCACTTGTGAAGTGCGCCAGTACAAAAATTCACTGGCTCACCTGCTAAGTGCGCCCATACCGAGGGCAGTCCAGCACAGCATTCTGGTGTGTTCTGTGATGACGTGTCTTCTTCTGATTTGCTGGATGAACTGTCTTCAAGCTGCGTGGTTCTGATAATCTCCTAGTTCATCTAAAGGCTCAAATTTATCCTGTACTTCTATATATACATCTCTAAACCTAAACCCTAATTCATAACAACTCCTTATGACGCATCTATGCTGCTAAACTCCCAATTCTCTTAGCCACCGCCTCAAAAACCTAAATCATATTAGGAGTTCTTCATCAACAATCAACTTTGAAGATCAATCAACATCAAATTAGAGTTTCTGCAGCAACAACGACTCAATTATCTTTTCTAATCCTAGCAATGTTAGTTCACGTTATTTTTAGATTTGAATACCTAATTGTAATCTTGACATGTAATAAAATGAATCGAAGTCTATGCCTGATTGTAAGATAATCTTTTCAGATTTATCCCTATCCTTCTATTGAATCTATGTCTTTACATGCCTTAGAGGTTATTTTTATAGATTAAATCAGGCCTATCTTTGTTGTACATCAGGTTTATAATCCTCTTTGGTTCGTGATGTTATTCTTATGCCTGTGATAATGATTATATCGATTTATTCAAGAATCTATCTTTGTTGGATCTGAATCTCTTGTATTAGGTCTGTTGTTACATGCCTATTTTTATGCCTATTCTTATTTTATGCTCCTTCTCTCTCTCTTCCCCTATTTCCTTTTTCTTTTATGAACCTGGGTTACCTTCGAACCTAGGCTGAAATCGCGAAATACGAATGATTGGAATACGGGGAATATTTTGGGTAAATATTGGGCATAATGTATTTGGTGAAATAACTGGGCATAACATATTCGGTGAAATTATTGGACATAATTTGTAACTTGTGATTTGGGGTATAAATATTATTGTTGTGAACTTGGGGCAAATTGAAATATTAAATCTAGATTGGGCGAAAACTGTAAATTGGAATATTAAATCTAGATTAGGCATAACTATTTGGTTGGGACGCCAAGCATAATGTATATTGCGATTTTGAGGCATGACTATTATTGCAAATTTGGGAAGATTGGGTGTAACCTATTTTGAGGAATAACTTGTAATTGAATTTGTTGGGCATAACTTGGGAATTGGAACATGACTAGTTATGTAAATTGGCTAAGATGAACGTGCCTAACCCGAGGTTAGATTGAGTTGCGGTGTAAGACTGCCCAGAACCGCCCAGCACATCCAGCGACCACAACACTATAGATCTAATGTGAGAGGTTAGCGCATTAAGCCCAAAACCCGAGGTTAGAATGAGTTTGTGGCAAAAGTCTGCGCGGAACCGCCCGACACATCCAACAACCACAAACAACAGTTCTAATGTGAGAGGTTGAGGCATTAATGAATGAATTAATGTTAATGAACGGACATGCTAAGAATAGTAGGGTTAAGTTAACACAAGAAGGAAACACTTAACCAACGTAACATGACAAGTGGTAGGGTTAAGTTAACACAAGAAGGCAAACTTAACTAATGTAACATGACAAGTGGTAGGGTTAAGTTAACACAAGAGGGGAACATTTAACCAATATTACATGATGCGTGATAGGGTTAAGTAACACAAGAAGGCAACAATTAACTAATGTAACATGACAAGTGGGTGGGTTAAGTTAACTCGACTGGATTGATGACACTTAACCAATATAACATGATGAACGAGTGGGGTTAAGCTAATGGGAAACACTTAACCAATATAATATGATGAATGAACAGGGTTAAGTTAATAGAAAACACTTAACCGATTACAACATGATTGAATAAGAAGGGTTAACCTAATAAGAAACACTTAACCAATATGACATGACCTGTGGATGGGTTAAGTTAACTTGAATTGATGGATAACACTTAGCCAATTTGGGGGTTATACGGATGGACCCTATGAAACCCTTGTAATGGGGACCCATTTCAGTAATAACCCACATAGATGTATCACGGTACCCTGAACTAGGAAGGGTGGGGCACGATTACTGGACTGACTATAAGCGGTCAAAATAACGGCAGGGGGTACGTTAGTGTAGGTTCCGACGGATTACGGGCGTGCACATACTCCAGAGTGGAAAAAGCAAGCACTGGGTACCAGTAGTTATACACCGTGCATCTTGAATCGTGTCGGGTTGCTATCATAGGGTTTGATACACCTTATGGTAGGACCAGCATAGGGTATCTACACGTAAGAGAAGTCCGATCGACACAGAGACAAGGAAAATTAATATAAGTAGAGAGCCGATCGATAGGGTAGTAAGGGTACATCTAACATCTTCATGGCAATTAGGCTAATTGAGGTAAGATCCTCATGTTGGATGTACACCTGAAGGCTACCACAATTGTGGGGCTGGGATCACCTTATTATATAACATAGGATACTAGTTGGGACACTAGTAGGGGATACAGATCCTTTTTCACAGGATACTAGTTGGGACATTAGTAGGGGATACAGATCCTTTTTCACATGATACTAATTAGGACACTAGTAGGGAATACGAATCGTTCTATAAAAGACACTAGTTAGGATGCTAGTTGGGTGGTGCAGAGAAAATAGGAAATCAGAGAAAGAACCGAAGCACATTCAGTGTATCTTACCTTGTCATATCTAACGATCATCATTTGTGGTCTTGCTATGCTTATTATCACAGTTATGGTCTGGTATCCAGTTTATTCATGTCATGATGCTTTTACCTATTTACATGCTAAAAGTCACTGGACTTACCAGGCTTTATGTCTGACTCTGTTTTTTTCCGCTTTCTTTTCTTCCGTCCCCCCCTCCCCAGGTTCACAGGGAGGGAATATTACCACTTAACTCAATTTTCTTTCCAAGCTCCAAGATAGTCGATGTATTGCTTTGAACTCTCTTTTCCACTGCTATGGCTGGCTCATGCTTTATTGTGGAATATCATTGTCATTTTATGCTTCTTTATTTTGTTAAATAAGATAGATGCTTTGTTGTAATGGTGTTGTAAAACAATCTTTGTACAAGCCATTTTACCAAGCTGCTATTTCATCAATGAAGTAAATTTTTATTTATTTTCCGCTGTTTAAATTTTGTCTGTTTTATAATTTATCTGTTCTATACACTTATGACGCTCCACCGAAGTTAATGCATTCCTTTTGTGAGTGACCTTAACAGAGGTGGGGTGTTACACCTACTATGTCGCCATATAGGTTTACAGCTAAAACCGAAACGGTGTCGTATTGGAAATTGGATTTCCATCACGAGTCATGGTGAGGGATGCACTCCTTATCGGTTGTGGACCATCTCTAGCGGGATGCCTGGGATCAACACACGTGACCCTTGGATCCTGCAGGGTCGGTCCTCTCTTACTTCTAAGGATTAGTTACTCCTAAACAATACGTTTCCCGGTCCTATAAGACCTATGACTGAGCCTTTTAGTCGGCTCGATATCCGAGTCACCTTGCAATCTATCATCCACATAAGTAGAAATGTTTGGGCTCCATACCATGACACAACTTCAAGCTATAAAGAAATGTATGCACTCACTGCGTCCCTTATCTTGTTTCTGACTCATACCGGGGTGTGAGGCTCGCGAATTAACGCTATACACAAAGTTATGCTACTTAAAGCCGTGCTTTGATCATCAACCACAGGAACTTGTTTTTCAACAAAAGCCTTGATCATTTGCATCTTAGCATGCTACATTGTCAATTCATGTCATACAACTGATATCTATAAATATATAACCTCTAAGCTCATACGTCTTAGAGAAGGGTGTTAAGCAAGAGAATAAATTCCCTGCCACCAAACAGATACATATTTAATTGAAATCAATCAATACAGAACGAAATACAATTTCGGGCATATAATCCATTTACAAGTTCATTCTGGGTTTGGACGAAACCAGAGGCACCTTATTCCTCGTCCCATATGTCCAATACAAGAGAGAGGCCCTTGCATATCCGGTCGATCTCCAAGTACGTCTGGACGATCACCACTTATTACCTCGTCTTAGGTGTACACCCCAATCAAGACATCAGTAGTCATCCAAACGATGTGAAGATCTTCGGTCTTCAACCACCGTCTTCATATCTTCGACTTTACTCGTCATATCAGTTATTCAGAATGGGTTAAACCCGGTCTTTCTAAATAACTCGCGTATTTTATAATCAAGTGCTATAAAAAACACATTATACACCTCATTCCAATCCAGAATATTCTTTTATTCAAATATTCATTACATTGGGAATTATTCCCACAAATCTTATCAAATATTTAATTCATTTAAACCTCTTGTTTAAATCTTTCTTCAAAAACCATTGCAAAAGATTTTGTATTTTCTTTCAACAATCTTAAACCAAATTAAGGTTTATCAACTAGTCGGGATTAACGAGCCATACCGAAATGATCATAATTTTATTATCGTAACCCCAACCTATTCGCCCAATGGAGTAGAACCGGTAATACTCCATATCTACACCCATTTGGTTATCGGTAAATTCAATTACCACTAAACGTTAAAATCTAATTAAAGATTTAACTATCACCTGGAGTGAAGTTGCATTGAAGCGGAAGAAGTCGATGTAGGGGCTGCGTTGATGAAGGAGGAAGGCATATATGAACTGGAGCTTGCCACTGGTTGAAGGTAGTGGGAATTTGGTGAAGCAGGGTTTTGGTTGTAAGAGAAGGAGTTGATGAGGTCGTCGAAGTTAATTTGGGTTGCAATTTGTAGAATGGATAAAGGGATGCTATGAGGTAGGGAACATAATTGGAAATGCAGTCAAGGTAGGAAGGAGTTTGTGCTTGTTGTGGTGTTTCAGGCTTTGAGTTTTGGAGTGGTGATACTTGCAACAGTTATGTATATAAAGTTGATAATATGCTTTTGGATCCATAAGTTTCAAATGCAGTCAGACATTAAAATAGATCACGCCTGCTGCTAAACTAATCCTTCTCTATCTCTCAAAATCACAACCGCAGTTAAATTTCAAATGTAGAAAACAAATGCACTTAAAGTCAGAACTGTAATTCAAATCATGAACGTAGGTCAAAATCGATCAGGCTCTTTGGGTTCAGGTTGCGATTAAGTACGGGTTTGGCTTTGGTTTTAGGTTTTTCGAATTAGAGGTTTTAGGTTTCAGATCAGGTTTTTGTGTATTCAGTTTGAGTTTCTAGTGGGTTTGGGTTTCTAGGTGAGCTACAGTGATGCAGAAAAACGGTCGAGATGATCTTCAAAAGGTGAGCACCAGTATGATTTTGGATCCATATGTTTCAAATTCCAGATAAAAAGTTATCTCATTCATTGGATTTGAGAAGCCTAGCTAGAAATTATAGTGGTTGCTCAACAAGAGCACGATGTTGGGACTTAGCTAACTTCGTTATCAATATTAGTTTGGATAATGTTGGCTTGAATATCTTAGGAAATAATAGTGTGTATAAAAATATAGATAGCACTGTTGGAATTCATTGGTATTGAATGAAATATACTTTGTCCATTGTCCCACATAAACTAAGTGAGCAGGTGTGACTGTTCAGTGAAAGGAAGTGACTATTAACAGCATGGTTTTTCGTGAAAAGACACTTCGTGAAAAGACACTTCGCTTCCTTTCACCAACGGTCATATCTCAGCGAAAAGACACTTCACGAAAAGACAGTTCGCGAAAAAGCACTTCCTTTCAGAAAACGGTCATATTTCAGCGAAAAGACACTTCGTGAAAAGACACTTTCTTTCACCGAAAGAGATGCATCTATACGAAGAGGTACGAGCACGACCTTTCAAAAGAGATGCGACTGTACGAAGAGGTACGAGCACGATCGTTCAGAAGAGATGCGACTGTACAAAGTGGTATGGGTACGACCTTTCGAAGAGATGTGGATAAACTGTAAATAAGGAGAAAAACTGATCACTTTCCTCACTAACTTATTCCAATCCAATATTCCTTCTCTCTTCTCTAATACTCTTATACAAATCACAGAGTGACATACTCATTAAAATCTGGTGCAGAATACGTCTGTTGTATCTTGGGAGAATTTTGAAATAAAATTCTTAAGGAAATTGTTACGACAAGCCTCAGGCATCATTCAGTTAGATTTCTATTTTGTATATTTATATATGTTATTTCATAATCTTTCCATTCTTTATGTTGTGCTATTTCTTAAAATAGTATAAAATAGTTGTTGTAATTTAATTGCAACATATTGATTGCTATCATTAGCTAATATTGAATACCAGAGTAGTGGAAATTCAAGTTATAAACTTGTGTGACATGTTTATAGTTAATTATTCTCTATTTTGGTATACTAGATTTACAACATCTTAAGAATTTTACTGTTTTCTTACTAAATCAGAGATGGTAATAGTTGAATTATCAACAAAGGTTGAGGTAGAAAATCAGTTAAATAAAATGATCAAGATATTGAGATCTAATCGAGGTGGGGAATATGAATCACTGTTTGAACAATTCTGTGCAGAAAATGGAATAATTCATCAAACAATAGCCTCATATTCACCATAACAAAATGATGTTGCCGAGAGAAAGAATAGAACATTAAAAGATATGATTAATGTGATGCTATTGACCTCTGGCTTACTAGGAGGAGGCCTTAAATATGTCTAGTCATATTTTAAACAAGGTTCCTCATAATAAAACAAGAACAATTCCATATGAGTTATGGAAAGGACATAACCAAGCTTTAAATACCTAAAAGTGTAGGGGTGCTTGGCAAAGGTTCTAGTCTGCCTCCCAAGAAAGTCAAACTTGGACCAAAGACTGTAGAATATTACTATCTAGGGCCAGCCCAAAAAAGTAGTGTCTATATATTTTTGGTATTCAAGTCTGATATAGCAATATCAACGTAAATACAATCATTGAATCAAGAGATGCCTCATTCTTTGAAGATGTGTTTCCGCACAAAAAGAATGAATGAATGTCCCTAAAAGGACAAGAGAAGAATCAAATAAATCGCATGAAAATGTAATTTCTCATGAGATTGAGGAAATTGAACCCAGAAGAAGCGTAAGGGCTAGAACTTACAAGAAATTTGCTTCAAAATTCCTAACATACATGTTAGAACACGAACCTCAAACGTACAAGGAAGCAATGACATCTTCTGAATATGCATTTTGGAAAGAAGAAATCCAAAGTGAGATAGATTCAATTCTAAGTAATAAAACTTGGGAAATTGTTGATATTCCACTTGGAATAAAACCAATTGGCTGCAAATGGATTTTCAAGAAGAAAATGAAAGCAGATGGCTCTATTGATAAGTATAAAGCTAGATTAGTAGCCAAAGGCTATCGTCAAAAAGAAGTAGTAGGCTTCTTTGATACATATTCATCGTTAACATGAATAACTTCTATAAAAATGTTTATAGCAATTGCATCCATCTATAACTTAAAAATTCATCAAATGGATGTAAAGATAGAGTTCTTAAATGGAGATCTCGATGAGGAGATCTACATGGAGCAACCAGTAGGTTTCATTTCCAAAGGAAATGAAAACAAAGTCTGTAAATTAGTTAAATCATTATATGGACTAAAACAAGCTCCAAAACAATGGCACGCAAAATTTGATAGTGTCATGATGAAAAATAGTTTTCGTATAAACAAATGTGATAAATATGTTTGTTATAAACAAGTTGGACAATCATACATGATGGTAGTTTATACGTATATAAATAAAGTGATTGAAAGTTTTCAAGAATTTGGAATTAAAGGAGTACAAATATCTTTTAATCCATCAGAAGTACTACACAAAAACACTAAGGAGAGTGTAATGTAACTGGAATATTCTCGTGTAATAGGATGTCTAATGTATCTTATGAATTGCACAAGACCAGATATATCTTATGCAGTAAGTCGATTAAGCAGGTAACAAGCAATCTGGGGGAAGAACACTAGAAAGCACTAATGAGAGTGCTTGGATATTTGAAAAATACCACAAAATATTCCTTACATTATGGGAAATATCCTACCGTCTTAAAAGGATATAGCGATGCAAATTGGATTTCCGATTCAGAGGAATCAAAATCAACTAGTGGTTATTTATTTACCCTAGCAGGAGCAGCGGTGTCATGGAAATCTACTAAACAGACATGCATACTTTGATCCACTATGGAATCAGAGTTCATCGCTTTAGATAAAGCAGGCAAAAAAGCAGAATGACTTCGTCACATTTTAGAAGATATTCTTTTTTGGCCAAAACCTATGCCGACCATATGCATACACTGTGATAATCAAGCACAGCTAAGTAGAGCACAAAACTTTTTGTATAATGGAGAGTCACAACATATTCGTAGACTCCATAACACAATTAGGCAGTTACTCTCAAATGGAACTATTTCCATAGAATATGTGAGAACAAATGATAACCTAGCAGATCCATTTACTATAGGTATATCAAGAGAGAAAATTGGTTGTGCATCGAGGGGAATGGGTTTAGAAGCCTAAACCAATAAGAGTTATCTTATACGGAAACTTATCCTAGCGACTGGAGATCCCACGGACTAGGATCAATAAGCAAACCAGTTATGAATAACTCAAGCTGTAATGCATTATTGGACATAGTCCTACTCCATTCCTATGGTGCACAATATAAATGCATGCCTACAGAAGTATTAAAAGGTTAAAACTGTGTTGTTTAATGACAACCATATCTTGATAATAACAAGTAGGGTATATGTAGGATACACTTAATGGTTGCGATCACCTATGTTAGTGTGAGCCGGGTCGGCTCTATAAGAATTTTAAAGGCTTAAATTCTCTATAACACTCGCAGAACCAAGAAGTGTGTAGGACCAAAATGAACACAACCAAGAGATTGGATGAGAAGGGAATCAATGCTTCTTAAAGCTTATTGTCTGGACATACAATAACGGCTGACGGTTTAAGATGAAATAATTTACCGATTAGCCAAGTAGATCGGATAAGTTTTAACTATAGAAAGTTCAAAGTGAAATATCTACTTATCCACGATAAAGCATTATTCCATATGAACTCTGTGATATTTCGCTTTGTGTGGGGGAAAATAATATTATCATTCATGTGGGGGATTGTTGGAATTCGTAGGTATTGAATGAAATATACTTTGTCCATTGTCCCACATAATTTAAGCGAACATGCGCCACTGTTCAGTGAAAGGATGCGACTATTAGCAACATGATTTTTCATGAAAAGACACTTTGTGAAAAGACACTTCATGAAAAGAAACTTCGCAAAAAGCCACTTTACGAAAAGACACTTCCTTTCACCAACGATCGTATGTCAATGAAAAGACACTTCGCGAAAAGACACTTCACAAAAAAACACTTCGTGAAAAGGCACTTCCTTTCAGCAAGCGACATCGAAAAGCACTTCCTTTCAACAAACAGTCATATTTCAGCGAAAAGACACTTCCTTTCATTGAAAGAGATGCGTATGTATGAGGAGGTATAAGCATGACAGTTCAAAAGAGATGCGACCGTACGAAGAGGTACGAGCACGACCGTTTAGAAGAGATGTGACTATATGAAGAGGTATGGGTGCGACCGTTCGAAGGGATGTGGATAAACTATAAATAAGGAGGAAAACTGATCACTTTCCTCACTAACTTATTCCAATCCAATCTTCCTTTTCTCTTCTTTAACACTTTTATACAAAATCACAGAGTGACATACTCATTACAATCTCGTGCAGAATACGTTTGTTGTATCTTGGGAGAATTTTGAAATAAAATTCTTAAGGAAATTGTTACGACAAGCCTCAGACATCATTCAGTTAGATTTCTATTTTGTATATTTATATATGTTATTTCATAATCTTTCCATTTTTTATGTTGTGTTATTTCTTAAAATAGTATAACGTAGTTGTTGTAAATTAACTACAACATATTGTTTGCTATCATTAGCTAATATTGAATACCAGAGTAGTGGAAATAATTGTGTGTATAACAATATAGATAGCACTAAGACAAATCATAATTGCTTAAAGATAAGGGGAAATGGCATAGCTAAAGTTGTGAACCTAGAAGTAGATCATAGTGTTGTGAGTAATGTTAGTATCAATAAGAATGCAACCTACATTAGTGTTGTGCCTGATTTATACAATATGGCAATATTTACATTTCTAATGTTAGTGGTCTAATGAATTTAACAGTAAAGAATCTGAACGGGATTAAGTATGGCACGCATAGCTTGAGTAAATTAGACGGAAATTCTTTTGGGGAGTCTAAACAGATTCAAGTGGTTGCGGCTTCTCATCAGATTGAATGTGAGTCTGATAATTTTTATGCTGGTAAAATTAAGAGTGGAAGCGTGGTAACTTGTCCTACTTCTGAGACGGTGCCTTTGGACTTAATTGCAAAAAGGTGGAAATCAAGGATCCTAATTGGTTGGGTACAGAATGGATAAAGAATTTGGGTACAGGTGATTTTCTATCATTTGATCCAATGAATGCTGGATTTGCATTTAAATTACTCAATCTTTGCAAAAGCAAGCATTATAGTAATATCGCTTTCATCCAATATACTATTGTTTCTGCTGTAAGAGAAAAATTGCATCTGAGTTATTCAGTTATAATAATAGATTGTAAGACGGTGTCAGGGCTATATATCAGTTACATTATTACGTAGTTGTCATAATATTGTTCTACAATAATTTTTGAATAATATAATTTGGATAATGCCACAACAAAATAGTTATCATCCCCATCCAAATTTTAACAATACCGTTGTCATAGCTATATATCAGTTATCTTAATTTCCCATATTTTGGTATCATAGCTATATACAATCAGTTATCATTAAGTTTTGAACAATATAATCACATGTATTCCTTGGAATGTTTATTTGCTGATTATGTTAGTTAAAAATAATGTTGTTTTGCATACTTTTTTGTTTCCCTTAGAACATTGATTTGAAGCTGGACTAGCGTCCTATGACTATTTTGGTTATTTCTGAATAGATGGTTGATTGATGGAAAGAGATCATTAAATGATGTGTAATTACAGGTTCACATTTACATGTTTTTAGATACTGAACTGAATTCTGTTAATTTGAAGAGTACCAACATTTACTTGAAATGATGAATATGCTATATATCAAATTGATGGCTGCTTCTATATCTACTTAATACTAGGGTTGTTATGGTAATGATAACTGTTACCCCGATATTAGAAAACCGTTACCATACCGATACTAGTGGTAAGCCAAAAATGAATATCTATAATTTACCGTTATCGGTCGTAAAATATTTATTGGGATACCGGTAAACCGTTGACTAGTTATGGTAAATTTACCGACATATAAAGCTATAAAAACATTAACACATTAAAATTTTGATAATGATAAAAAGTAAATATATGTTTTTTTATTAATTTTAACACCATTAATGTTTATATAAATATGTAAACTTATTTTAATTGTCATAGAAAATTTACTTAGCTTATCACAAGATATTTACAATAATATGAAATAATAATTTTGTTAATCTTAAACTTTGTATTTAATAAAACTAAAAAGAATTACCATCCTAAATAAATCTATAAGCAACTGCATAAAATATGATAAACTTTCAAAAAAATAAAAGTTGAATTCATTAAAATAGTGAAAGAACAAAATTAATATGACAGGTAAATTTACCATTACCACTGGTGTTGACATTTCTGTACTGTTATTTTACCGTTAATAATGGTAAAACTTACCATTACCATACCAATAGCATTAGTATACCGATGCAACTCGATATTGGTTATCGATGGTTTGGTATCGGTAAATTTACCATTATACAGCAAAACACCCGCAGTCAACGGTGTATCATTGTTTTTCTTTAATATAAGTTTAGCTTGAAAACAAAAACGTTTTGCAAGAAATATCTCGAGGGTAGAAGAATCATTACCATAATACACATCCTCTCGCTCTGGGCTTGGTCAGTTACATGTCTTCATATACCCATGCACCTTAATTAGCTTCTCCAATAAAAAATACTAGTCCCAATTACAATGCTTTAATAAGAGTGATTGACTGAATATGAAACATTTGCAATGTTGATTGGTTATTGTTCGCGATAGTACTATATTTATAGTTGTGGAATGCAATATGTTACGACTGCATAGCTACCAAGTACATAATTTGACAAGTTATCACTAGATAACTAACAATATGAATGATATAACATATAAGATAGAGCACGAGGACCTTATACACAAATGTTGGGCAAGCCAGCGTAAATTTAAGAAGGTTCGGTCGGTTAGCACTAAAGCAGTGTTAGTTTATAATGTGTTGCCAGTCTTTGATGAGGAAATGAGAAATTTTCGGTTTTGTAATTCTTTTTAGAACCTGATTCATATATATACAATCATGATCACAATATGGTATAACTATAATGATGTCTGCAGCCATACGACATGGCTATACTGAAGCCACTATTTTTTTATTTACTTTTCTTCTTCATTTGAACCTGTTATTCATTGAGTATCTTGTAACATGCTGCTTTATTTCAGTTATTATTTTCTCTTATTTAATATGGCGCTTCCAAGTAGCCAGAGTTTGACATCTTTACCTTTCTGCAGTTGCAAATATGAATTCTTTTTATATTAGCTTGCGAAAATAGCAGCTCAAATTATCCAAAGTGTTTTCTTTTCAGAATAAGGTTGTCTATTTTTTCCTTTCCTTTTAGTTGATAAATGAATAAACTGAAGAATTATTGTTATTTTTCCAAAAGAACTTTGGTCATTTGATAAGCATTTTGTTCAAATAGGCTAGGACATTTGAATATAGTAAGTCATGAGTTCGATTTTCGTTTTGTGCGGTCGAATCTATTTGTTATATAACTCTAACCGCACTCGACGTAATAGCAGTGCAATTGTACAGAAATGTGGTTGAGGTTTTGAGGCAAAGTAATCATGGAACAATGTGGCAAATGGAGGCACGCTGAAAGGAACTTTATATCATTTGATCATATGAGGAAAATTGATTTTCTATGTGGAATGGAAAAAGGTTAAACTTCAAATAATATCTCCAATTTCACTAATACTAAACAAATATAATGGTATGTGATGAGCATGAAGCTAATTGAATCTGGTTATTGGAGAGGTCGCCATTTGATAACAATTGCGACAGAATAAACATCATAAATAATGGTATTTCATTCAGGCTTCCACCTATTATTAGTGACCATATTATATATTGCTAAAAGTATACATATTAGCGACATGTAAGATGTTTACAGAAATATAATTACTTGCGATGCAAAAATCCGTGTGTAATAAAGCAATTTTCGGCGAAAATTTGCGTTGCAGCTAACGCTGTTTAACGACACAAATTCTATGTCGCAAATATTAGTAGAGAAGTTTTGTCCAATTTGCGACGCAATAAATTTGCAATGTTTAAGTACCTTTTGCTACATATAATATGTCGTAAATGATATGATTTTCGCGACGCATAATTATGGCGAAAAGTTTTTTTTGCGTCAACACCTTTCACGACGCTTGTGCGATGAAAAATTTTGTGTACCTAAAAACTTTTAATGACGCAAACATTATTTTTTAGCGACGGTTTTTTACATCACTAAAGGTCAAATTTGTTACGAGCAGCCAATCTACCATGCAATTTAACATCCAACAATTCATGGATCAGAAAATCCTATCCTAGCAACGGAGCTTCTAATAGCACAAGTAAAATACAATGTATGAGACATACCACTTGAAGAGTTATGGACGGTTCTACTTCATACTCTCTTCTATTTTCCATCTGCAATCGTCATCGTTCTCGCTCCATTGTGCCTTTACTCACTTAACAACCTTCCTCCTAAATTGTTTCATGTCATTCCCCACGACGCAAAGCGGCTTACGAGGCCTAAAAACTTCGGGTTCGACTTCAAAATCTCCAAGTTGATCAGGAGATATCGTAACATTCGAGTTGTGCATGAACTTTCATATAAATGATACATGGAACATATTATGCACTCTTTCCATCTTCTCAAGTAAGTCTAATCTATAAGCGAGCCTTCCAATATGCTCGATAATCGGGAATGGCCCAATAAACCTTGGTGCTAACTTCCCTTTCTTCCCAAAACGAACGGTGTTCTTTAGAGGTGAAATCTTAACAAACACCCTATCTCCAATTGAGAATTCCAAATCTTTTCGTTGCTTGTCGGCATAACTTTTCTGACTATCTTGGGTTGTTTTCATTCGTTGTCGAATAATTTCAATAATATCCATCGTTTCTCTTATCATCTCATGCCCAAGTATCAACTTCTAGCTAGTTTCCAACCAACAAGATGGAGAATTACACGATCCACCATACAATGCCTCATATGGTGCTATTTCGATACTCGACTGGCAGCTGTATTGTAAGAAAACTCGACTAAATGCAGACGGACTTCCCACGACCCTCCAAAGTCCAATACACAAGATCTGAGAAGTTCATCCAATACTCGATTAACCCTTTCAGTCTGACCTTCTGTTTGAGGGTGATAAGCCATCCTCAAATACAGCTCGGTTCTCAACGTCTCATGCAAACTCTTCTAACGGATCTCGATCGCTTCAAGTGCTCTTCAGAATCCCATGGAATCGAACTATCCACTTAAGATATAACTCAGTTAACTTCGATGCCGTCCTAGTTGATCTGATAGGAACTTTGCACTTTTGGTTAAGCGATCCAGGAAGACCCAAATACCATCATTTCCTATTCTTGTCCTGGGTAATCCATCAATGAAATCCATTGACACTTGCTCCCACTTCCACATAGGAACTTCTGATGGCTGTAACAATCCACTCAGCTTATACTGCTCGGCTTTGACTAGCTGACAGTTCATATTCAAGATAAATTTCCCAACTTCTTGTTTCATACCTTCCCAATAATAGGCTCGCTTTATATCTTGATACATCTTATTGCCTTCTGGATGTATTGTCAATATAAAGTGATGACATTCCCTTAGAACTTCATGTCTCAATCCATCTATATCTGGAACAACCAGTCGTCCATTCTTATGAAGCCAACCATCTCGATCGACTTCGAAATCCTTAATTCCCTCTGGTCCTATTCTCATTTCTAACCTTCGGATGATTTTCATAAGCTTATCGTCTCGCTTCTGGTTTTCGCCAATCCTTTAAATAAGAGTCGGTCTAATCGAAAAGATTGCTAACGTCTTGGGTTGTAACTCACAATGAGGTCTAAAATCAAATCCGGCCAAATACTCGAGATGCTTCCACTTTGTGAACATGGCTCCCAAATTCGCATGTCTTCGACTTAACGCATCGGCCACTGAGTACCTTTTCCTGAAGTATAGGCTACTCGAAAATCGTACGATGCCAAAAACTCTAACCATCATTGTTGCCGAAGATTCAAATCCTTTTGGGAGAAATGATATTTCAACGATTTATGACCCATAAACATCTCAAATCTAGTTTTCAATAAATAATGTCACCAAATATTCAAAGAAAACACTATTGCCACTAACTCTAAATCATGAGTCAGGTAATTCCTTTCATGTGGCTTCAATTGTCCACAACACAGGCCACAACTCTACCCTTTTGCATTAGCACTGCTCCAAATCCGGTGCCACATGCATCGGTATATACTACCATCTCTTCATTCTCATTTGGAATAATCAGAAAAGGAGCACTTGTCAATCTTTTTTTCAAAATTCCAAAGGCTTGCTCACACTTCGCGTCCCATGCAAACACCTGATTATTCTTCATTAATCCGGTTAACGGCGTAGATATCTTAGAGAAATCCTTGATAAACCATCGATAATATTCAGCTAAACGAAGGAAACATCTCACATATGTCGCATTATTAGGTCGATCCCAATCTTGGATTGCTGCTACCTTAGCGGGTTCTACCGTTATTCCTTGTCCCGATACGACATGGCCCAAAAATCTCACTTCTTCCTTCCAGAAATGACACTTCGAGAACTTAGTCCTTAACTGATGTTTTCTCAAGATTTCCAAAGCAATTCTCAAGTGCCTCTTATGTTCTTCCTCACCCCTTGAGCATACCAATATGTCATCCACGAACACAAGTATGAACTTGTTAAACCGATCCCTGAAAACCCGATACATAAGATCCATAAAATATGTCGGCGCATCAGTTAATTCAAACGGCATCACCAACCACTCATAAAATCCAGACGGTGACCTAAAAGAAGTCTTCGACACACTGTCCTTATCCACTCCAATTGGTGTAATCCCGTTGCTAAATCCATTTGGGGAAACACCTTGGCTTCGTGAAGCTGATCAAACAGGTCATCTATTCTCGGTAAAGGATACTTGTTTTTCCTTAGTCACCTTATTCAGCTCATGATAATCCACGCATAATTGTAATGGGCCATTAGCCTTAGTTGCAAACATAACTAGTACACCCCATTCGGATACGCTTCTCCCAATGAATCCCTTACCCCGGAGATCATTTCACTTGCACCTCTAACTCTTGCTATTTATTAGGCGCCATCTACCTAAGAGGCAAAACAATAGGTATGGCTCCATCCAATAAATCAATTTGAAACCAGATCTTTCTCTACAATGGAAACCCTCTGACTTCATCAAACACAATTAGAAAACTCTCGTATAATTGGCAAGATGACAACCCATCCGGTGGAATGACAAGAGTATATAATTAACTAACCAGAACTCTATCCTCTGGTAGATACTGTATCACAATCATTCGACCTTCCACATCCACCATTGTCACCTCGAGATTCTAGCAATTCACAGTAGCCGCATACTTCTTGAGCCAATCCATATCCAAAATAATTCCAAACCCAGTGAAATTCAAAACAAAACAATCACACACAAAAGAGAAACCAAGACTTGATAAAACTAGACCATGATAAAGCATACAAAGACTAGATGAACCCCCTACTAGATTAGTCACGACTAATGGTCTATCAACAATCTCAGGTTCCAAACCTAACTTGCAAACAAGCTCATTACAAATAAAAGAAAGTGATGCCCCAGTATCAAACAAAACTAAAACTAAAACGTCTCTAATAGAAAGTGTACATTGCACAACAACATTCTTTCCCTTCTCCTTCGCAATCGGCACCTCGGGAAGATGGAACATCTTCCAAAGCATACACCTTCACAATCTGGTTACCTTTTGTTTTTCTGGACAGTTCTTCTTAAAAGTCGAGTGACTTAGAGTAGGATCTTAGTATATGGAATATTGCGGAATTGAAAATGATATACTAACTTGTCTAATACAATAGTTATGCAGGTAAAAACAAACGATATAAGATATCACATATAAGTAAATGTAGTAAGAAAAGTGACACCAGTAAATTTATATTGGTTCGGACTTCCCATCCTACGTCTAGTTCCAAACTCCTTCTGGAATTCTACTATTAACACCCTCTCTTCACCCAGAGGAACAGATTCACAATACACCCGAGCACCAACACGTATCTCCCACCTAAGAACCGACACAGGACTTTAACAAATAATAAGAGTTTGACTTCTGATTGTGTTCTTGAACAACACTGAATAGCCAATAATTGAGTACACTCTTCCTATAATCTTATTCTCAAGTATATAACGTGTATGTGATAATTGAAGGAAGTATATTACTTATTCAATCAAGAGATTTGAAATAAATTCAAAGATTCAATAAGTAATTTGAATATTTGAGATCTTTTTAGATTGCAAGAGTGCTTAAAAATGTAGATCAAGAATTAGAATAGAATCAATAAGAATTGGTGATTTGATAAACAAGTTTGTGACGTATTTATAGTGGTTGAAGAGTAATCAATGTTCATGAAGGGTTTTATTTAAAAGAAGCAACTATTTCCTTTAGAAATCAAAAGAGAACTTTTCATGAAAGAAAGTACCCTTCAGAAATATGGCTTTTATTTTCGGGTCAATCGATTGGTATAAAAATCACCAGTCAACTAGTAGAAAATATAAATCATATATTTATTTGAAAAATGGCAAAAAAATAGCCGTTACTTGGTTTTTACCCTATTACCAGTCCAATGGTATGAAATAGGCCAGTCGAATGGTATGAAATGGGCAAGTCGACTGGTCCAGGGAAAAAAAGCCTAGGAATGGCTGTTTTGACCTACTCTCATATATACACACACACACACACACACAGATATATATATATATATATAGAGAGAGAGGCAGGTTCGAGAGCACCCTAAACAGTGCAGCACCCCAAATGCCCCTCAATCTCCACCAAGTAATTCCCCTTCTCTCTCCTTCCACTCACTCTCTCACTTCCCACTCACATTCTTTAATATAAACGGGTGGTGTCAGGGGGTATTTGGGGTGCAACCGAACGCTTGCCATATATATATATATATATATATATACATATATTTGTGTTTTGTGTGATTGTGTTATAATAAATGAGGATATATTTTAACATAAATCTAGTACACTAATCACACACAGATATATGAACTAACTCTTCAATTGATCTTCATTTCTTCGTTGTCGTGAATCAAAAACTCGTAAATCAACATTATCCCCCTTTTTTGATTGATGACAACCTCTTTCACTTGTATCGAATTATTTATTTTCCCCCTGAATGTATACTTGCATATATCTATCTCTCCCTGAATAAAAAGCTTCTCTGCAACATTTTGTTAGCGCATATATAAAGATACTTACCATTTGCTTCCCTGCAACAAAATGTTAGCGTCTGCCACGTAATTTTCTCTCCCTTTGTCAATGATTAAAAATTATTATGTAGCATGCTAAAACAGTAATCAAGTCCAAATAAGAGAATACAAGCATATACTTCTACAAGTCTGAAAATGAAACAATTCCTAGCTCTCTGGGTAGTTTAATAAATGTATTTTCTAATAAGTGTTTTGTAAAGATATCTGCAATTTGAATTTTAGAATTTACAAATTCTAAATTTGAAATCTATTTTTCAATATTATCTCAAAGAAATGGTGTCTAATATCAGTATTATTAGTTCTAGAATGATTTACCGGATTTTTGGATAAGTTTATTGCACTTGTGTTATCGTAATAAATAGTTGAATTACTCAAGTTGATACTGAAATCTTTAAGCATTTGTTGCATGTAAATTACTTGAGCACAAGCCAATGTTGCAGATATATATTCAGCTTCACATGTTGATATTGTAACACAATTTTGTTTCTTGCTAAACCAAGATATGAGTGATTTTCCAATGAAACGACAAGTACCGCTAGTACTTTTACGATCCATCCGTGATCCTCCGAAATCAGCATCACTATATGTTACTAATTCAAATGAACAATCTTTCGGATAGAAAAGTCCAAAATCTTTAATGTTGCTATGATAACGCAATATACGTTTTATTGCTCGTAAATGTGATTCTTTTAGATTGGCTTGAAATCGAGCACATAAACACACACTCATTATATTATCTGGTCTACTAGCACTTAAATATAAGAGAGAACCAACCATACTATGATATAATTTCTGATCGACACTTCTACCGTTTTCATTTTTTTAGATGAGTTGTTGTACTCATAGGTGTCAGTTTACTTGATGTATTTTCCATGCCAAAACATTTAATTAAATTATTGCAATATTTTCTTGATTTATAAAAATTCCATTTGGAAGTTGCTTAATTTGTAAACCAAGAAAATATGACAGTTCTCACATATGACACATTTCAAATTAGCTAGTCATTATTCTAGAAAAAACCTGACATGGTTTCTCATTAGTTGAACCAAAAATAATGTCGTCGACATAGATTTGAACTATTAAAATATCTTTATTATCTCTTTTTATAAAAAGTGTTTGATCAACCTTTTCTATTTGAAATCCTAAATTAATTAAATATTTTTAAGATGTTCGTTCTAAGCACGAGGTGCTTGTTTTAATCCATATAACGCCTTTCTCGATTTGAAAACATGATCATCATATTTTTCATGAGCGAATAGTAGAGGTTGTTCAACGTATACTCTTCCTTTTACATAACCATTTAAGAAAGTACTTTTAACATCCATTTGATATAATTTAAAGTTATGATAACATGCATATACAAGTAAATTTGAATTGCTTCTAGTTGGGCGATTGGAGCAAAAGTTTCCTCATAATCTATACCTTCTTCTTGATTATAACCTTGTGCGAAAAGCCTTGCTTTGTTTCTAGTAATTACCTAAGTTGTCTGCGTTATTTTTGTAGACCCATTTCGTACCGATGACAGTTTGACCACTTGGTCTAGGAACTAATTCCCAGACTTCATTGCATTCAAAATGATTTAATTCTTCTTGCATTGCAATTATCTAGTTTTCGTCTGTTGAAGCTTCGTTTGGGTCTTTAGGTTCAATATTATATAAAAAGCAACAATACTTACTAGATTTAGCTAGCTCCTTGTTGTTACATTTGAATTTATTTCCTCAATAATATTTTGAGTCGGATGATCTCGTAACATTGGTGGAGATCTAACTTCATTAGTATGAACATCTTGATTGTTATTATCGGTATTATCTTGAGTTTCTGGAATATTGTTATTTGCGTTATTATGAACAATGTTTTCATCTTCTCTATAAATTATAGTATCATCATTCTTGAGAAAATCAATTTTTCAAGATGTCTGAATCAAAGGAATTCTTAATAAATTTTTCATCAAAGGAAACATGAAGTGATTCTTCTATTTTATCGATTCTTTTATTATAAATATGATAAGCTTTACTTCGTTCAGAATGTCCTAAAAATATTCCTTCATTGCATTTCGAATCACATTTTCTAAGTTGGTCCTTTGTATTTAAAATAAAACATTTTGAACCAAAAAGTAAAATATAAAAATATTTGGTTTTCTTCTAGTAAAAAGTTTATATGGGGTATTTTTCATAAGTGGTCGAATGGAGACATGATTCAAAAATAGCATAACGTTGCAGCTGCTTCTGCCCAGAAATGTTTTGATAACGAACATCCATTCAACAACGTTCTAACGCATTCTTGTAATGTTCGATTTTTCCTTTCTACGACTCCATTTTGTTGTGGAGTTCTAGGAAACGAGAAATTGTGAAAAATTCCTTTCTTTCATAATATAAATCAAACTTTTCATTTTCAAATTCTTCTCCTTGATCACTTTTTTTTTGCAAACTTGTTAAGTTTTGAATTTGTTTTACAAATATTTAAAGTTTCAACCATATCACTTTTATTTTTCAAAAATATTATCCAAGTGTATCTTGAAAAATCATCAACTATTACACACACATATCTACTGTTATTTACAGATTGTATTTGAGTTGGTCTAAATAAATCCATATGTAGTAATTCAAGTAGTTGTAATGTTGAAATCATCTTTTTAGATATAAATGAAGATTTTGTTAATTTCCCAAACTGACATGCATCACATAAATTTTCTGGTTTAAACTTTATTTTGGGTAAACCTCTTGCTAGATCATTTTTAGAAATCTTGTTTATGGTTTCAAATTTCACATGACATAATCTTTTGTGCCATAACCAAGGTTCATTTTTTTTTGGCTAGTAGACACATACTTGGATTATTATTAGCTTCCATATTCAAGATATAAATATTTTTATCTTTGTTTCCCTTGAAAATAAGATTTTGATTAGAATCTAATATGCTACATTTATTTTCAGAGAACGATATTTTGAAATCTTTATCACAAAGTTGAATAATACTTAGTAAATTATGTTTAAAATTTTAACCAATAAAACATCAGAGATAAGAGATAAATTAAATATACTATAATTTCTCACATCGCCTTTGCCGATGATATATACTTTGGAATTATCTCCAAATGTGATAGTTCCTCCTTTAGAGTAAGCAATATTGGTCAACATTTCCTTGTCTCCTGTCATATGTTTTGAGCAACCACCGTCGAGTATCCATTTTCCTCTATTTTTGAGTGGGACCTAGAAAATATGTATAAAAGGCGTTGGTACCCATTTCGTCCATTAGGGTCCAAAGAGTTAGGTCTAAGGTAACCAAACCCATGACGGTTCAGTGTCCCTTTTGAAAATATAATTAATATTATTATGCACAGTCTCTAAGAAATTTTTAATATATTTATTCCTAATCAAATGATAATTTGTTTTCGGAACCCGTATACTAATATTTTTGGTAAACTTTTTCTTCGAAACAAAATCTTGTTTCTTTACACTAGGAGAACAAGTTTGCTAGATTTAGAATTTTTCTTAGCATTAATTTTCTATACATATCCTAATTCATTTTTGCATGAAGAAGGCTGAGAACTTTCTAAAATTTTAGATTAATTTTCACTACATTTGTTAAAATTATTGACACTTTTAGAAATATCGTCTAACTTTAGCTTAAAACTAGAATTATCTAATTCGAAAATTTTAATCTTAGTATTTAAATCATGATTTTCAGAAACAAGCAGATTGTTCTTTTCTTTCTGATTTTCAATTTCTTGACTCAATAAGGAAAGTTGAGATTTAACATTGGTTAGAGATTCTTGAAGATTTCTAATTTCATCCTCTAAAATCTCTTTTTCATCTTCCAACATATCTCTCTCAAATTCTGCTTTTTTTCTTATCTTCATTTTCTTGTTTAAACTTTCTTTTATAATTATTTCTAGATTCTAAAATTTTTGTATTTATTTCCATCATTTCTTCGTAAGTAAAATCACTAACCTCTATCTCTTTGGCCATGAAGCACACATTAGCATGTTCATTGTCGCTATCACTATCACTTTCTGAAGATGAGGCGTTTAAATTATCCCATGTGACTGAGAAAGTTCGCCTTATAGATTTCTCCTTTTTTGTTGTGATTTTTCTTTAGTTCTAGACAATTTTTCTGAAAATGTCCAGTTTGATGGCAATTGAAGCACTCAACAAAGAATGGATCAACCTTATTTTCTTTTATAGAATTCTTTTTTACATTATTCATCTGACACTTCTTATATTTTTTAAATTTTCTGAAATTTTTGGCAACAAATGCTATGTCCTCTTCATCAGAGTCCGATTCTTCTTTTTCAGCATGAAAAGCTAGATTTTTCTTATCCTGAGCATGAATCTTTTTGGCCTGCAAATCGACTTCATACGACATAAGATTACCAATCAACTCTTCAGGTTTCGTGGTTGAAAGATCATTAGTTTCTTTGATAGCTAAAACCTTTCTTTCCCATTTATTCGTCAAAGAGTTTAAAATCTTTGATATTATATCAAAATCAATATATTTAAGCCCGATAATGGATGATAAATATTTTGAAATCGTGAATACATGTCATTAATAGACTCATTTTCATTCATTCTAAAATTTCGAAATTGTTTTTAGGCATGGATATCTTACTTTTCTTAACCTTGCTAGTTCCTTCGTGAGTTACTTTGAGTGTTCACCAAATTTCATATGTAATATTGCATATACAAATTCAGTTAAACTTGTTTCTATCCAAGGCACAATTCAACATATTCATAGCTTTAGCATTAGTAGTAGCCTCTACTTTTTCACTTGTGTACCATTCATTATAAGGTGTAGTAGATGGTTTATATTATTTGTGTGTGATATTCCAAGCATCAAAACCATTAGCTTACATATATTTTCTCATACGTGTAGCCCAATAACTTTAATTCATGCCATTGAAAAAGGGTGGTCATGCAATAGATTGGCCTTCTACAAATAATTCATGTCAGTGTTATTTTCCATATTAAATAAGTATCAAATAATGGTTATAAGGTTAATTGATGTCCTGCTCTGATACCAAATGAAAATTCGAGTGACTTAAAGTAGGATCTTTATATATGGAATATTGTGGAATTGAAAATGACATACTAACTTGTCTAATACAATAGTTATGCAGGTAAAAACAAACGATATAAGATATCACAGATAAGTAAATGTAGTTAGAAAAGTGACACCAGGAAATTTATACTGGTTCAGAATTCCTGTCCTACGTCTAGATCTAGACTCCTTTTAGAATTCTACTATCAACACTCTCACTTCACCTGGAGAAACAGGTTTACAATACACCTGAGCACCAACACAGATCTCCAGCTTGAACTCCGACATAGGACTTTAACAAGTAGTAAGAGTTTGACTTCTGATTGTGTTCTTGAATAACACTGAATAGCCAATAGTTGAGTACACTCGTCCTATAATCTTATCCTCAAGTATATAACATGTATGTGAAGATTGAAGGAAGTATATTACTTGTTGAATCAAGAGATTTGAAACAAATTCTAAGATTCAGTAAGTAATTTGAATATTTGAGAGCTTTTTAGAATGCAAGAGTGCTTAGAAATGTTTATCAAGAATAAGAATAGAATCGGTAAGAATTGGTGATTAGATAAACAAATTTGTGATGTATCTATAGTAGTTGCAGAGTAGTCAATGTTTATGAATATTTTTATTGAAAAGAAGCAACCATTTCCTATAGAAATCAAAAGAGAACTTTTCATGAAAGAAATTCACCCTTCATAAATATGGTTGTTATTGTCGGGACAGTCGACTGATATAAAAATCACTAGTCAACTGGTAGAAAATATGAATCATATATATATTTAAAAAATGGCAGAAAATAGCCATCACTGGGTTTTTACCCTATTACCAGTCGAATGGTATGAAATGGGCCAGTAGACTAGTGTAGGGCAAAAATCCCAGCAATGGCTGTTTTAAGCCATTCTCATATATATGCGTATATTTATGTTTGGCATGGTTGTGTTATAATCAATGAGGATAGATTTTCAACATAATTCTAATACACTAAAAACACACACACACACACAGATATATATATATATATATATATATATATATATATATATGAACTAACTCTTCAATCTATCTTCATATTTTCATTGTCGTGAATCAAAACTCATGAATCAACATCTTCCTCACATGCCCAGGTTTATCATAGTTATAACACTTTCCCTTCACCTTAAGGTTCTTACACTCATTGGAATAATGGCCCTTTTGTTGATAGTTATAACAAGTAACCTCTCCTTTCGGCTTCTTCGGACCATTTTTCTTTGCTCTTGTTTTCGTTTTCCATTCCACCTTTTCTTATTACCACCACTTTGTTGTGATTTAGATTCTTCCTTACCCCCAACAATAGCCTCCGCCTTCCGAGGAAACAAACTCTCCTTCCTCAAACCTTTGTCTGCCAATTTCTCTAAAGGATCGTCAATATGGTTTATTAATTGCTTCCCCAAACTCTCATCCAAACCTATAACAAATTTCTCGTTCTTACGGTAAGGAGTCTCAGTATACGACCGCGCATACTTGGATAAAGCCTCAAACTCTGTCACCTACTCAGCAATGGAGCTCCCACCTTGCTTTAAATCAACAAACTTCTTAAACATTGTCGACTTTTGGACCGTAGAAATGAACTTCTCTTTAACTTAGTACTAAACTGATCCCAAGTGATATTGTAACACCCCACGTCCATTAATGTCACTCACAAAAGGAATGCATTAACTTCCATGGAGGTTTTAAGTGAGTATAGAACAGTAAAATTACAACAAGACAGATATAAAATAGTACTTGGAAATTTAAAACTTTATTTCATTGCAGCAGGAGTCAAAACATGTTTGATTACATCATAATACCATAAATCAGAGTCAAGTACAATATCTATCTTGATAAAACAAAATACATAATCCCATTACATAAATAGCCATTAAACAAAAGATAACAAGCTGGACTTTACTTTAGCAGTCCAAGCTCTCCAAAAGAGATAAGCAATCCAATCAAACACCACTAGAGCTGGGCCCAACCTGGGGACCTGGAGGGGAAAAAGATAGAAATAGAGGGGGTCAGACATAAAGTCTGGCGAGTATGACAATTCTAACAATACTATTTTCAAAGTAATCAGACTAAGGCATAAGCTGGAGAATAAGGAAATGCCTATGAACTATTGGGTGTGACAGAACAGGCAAAGGAAATGAGGTTAACCATGGTAACATTAAAGGCATACCTACTAAAGAATAATTACTACGCTGCACCACACCCGTTACTAATCACTAACGTTAATGACGCTTCCTAATCAATATAGGATAATTACTATACTCTACCGTACTGTACCGTGCTGTACTGTACTAGCACTAACTGCACCCCTACTAGTCACTTTGATCCCTAAATAGAACGATGATAGCTTCGTGTACTACTAGATGTACCCACTATCCTCCACGTTTGACTGTGTATCTCTAGTTGCTATCCTAGGTACCCAACGTGTACCTATCCCTACTAAACGTACCCCCTTAATAAGGGTAATTCCACGTACTCCTAGCTGACGTAATAGGTGCCGTCTGCCCCTATCTCCACTAGGTGTACCCTTTTAATACTTAATTAATAATGGTAGCTTCATGTACTACTAGGTGTACCCACTACCCTGCCCCATTCGATCGGCTCCCTAACTCGTAGATACCCGTGCTGGCCCCATAGTGGGGTGTATCACTCCCCTAAATTGGCAACCCGATACAACTTAAGGATGCACGGGTTATACCTACACGATGCAACAACGTCTTACCTACCAGCCCGGGCCCACGCACGCACATGAACCCGTTGGACTTGCGTTGTCACCGCTAACCCGCTTTGGCCTCTAACAATCAGGCCCAGTAGGCGTGTCCCGTCCTCGACTTGGGTCGAGCTCACAAAGATACGAAATGGGCTACTGGCCTGAAAAGGGCTCCCACTAAGCTTCCCACCTAGGCTTGGTCCCCTTTAGTATATCCCACTTAACCCCTCCATGTCTACTTACATGTCTAAATTTGGTTAAGGGTTTCTATTAGTAATTCCACATGCCACCCTAGGCACCCACTTAACCCCTATGTCCCACTTACATATTTAATTTGGTTAAGTGTTACTAATCGTATTTTCTCATGCCACCCAAGGCACCTACTTAACCCTCTTCTTAGTCATGTTCATTTGCATGTGTGTTTGGTTAAGTCTTACTAATCGTATTTCAAATGCCACTAAAGGCAACCACTAGATTCCTCATGCCACCCAAAGCACCTACTTAACATGATATCATAATCATATAACTTATGGATTTCCAACATATGTGTTAACATGAGATCTACAACATATATAAGATTTATGACATAACATAGCATGATTTACACATAGCATAGCATGATAGCATAACATAGCATAGCATGATTTTCATCATAGCATGGCATGATAGCATAACATAGCATAGCATGATTTTCATCATAGCATAACAAAACATTTAGAACATACATGATAACATAAGATTTTACAATAACATATATGACAATTCACATCATTTTCTTATGTTCCATTTACATCTTAATCAAATTAGTTTGCTAATAATCTTGTGAGAATCATCATACTCACAATTTAAGAAGAAAGAGAGAGTCTAGATTGCTTTTAGAATTGATTAGAATTGGATTAGATTAGCTTTCTTCTACTTTGATTTGCGGCGGCTACTCGGAGTTCCATGGCGACGGCATGACGACGGCTTCTCTAATTTTTCATATGAATTAGAATGAGAGACTACCCACTTATTTATAGAATTTAGGATTCATTTAGGCCATTAGATTTAACCTAGAAATAACCGCAGCCGTTCAGACAAGATGGGGTTTATCTTATTGACTCAGCAATGAGTCAGAAGTGACTCAGCAAACACTCAGCAAATTAATAAACTTCTATTCATGTTTACATTAACTGCCCATATATATATATAAATATATATATATATATATATATACACACACGCACCTATTCATGAATTCAAATAATGCAAATTAATTGCTTGCCTGAAAAAAAAGAAATCGAGCATATAATTTAATTTCCCTTTTTTTTCTCTACTTTCCTTGCAACATGCAAAATCAATGCTTAATGAAGTTACCTACATACATACATATCTACTTATGCATAAATCTTTCCCTCCAAATAAATTAACTGTATTTATCTTCTCAATTATATATATATACATATATATATTCAATATATATATTTAATTTTTTTTTGAACCGCGTTCACACTAAGCCGCTTTTTAGCCATTCCCCTAAAACAAAAATATGGCAATTCACATCATTTTCTTATGTTCCATTTACATCTTAATCAAATTAGTTTGCTAATAATCTTGTGAGAATCATCATACTCACAATTTAAGAAGAAAGAGAGAGTCTAGATTGCTTTTAGAATTGATTAGAATTGGATTAGATTAGCTTTCTTCTACTTTGATTTGCGGCGGCTACTCGGAGTTCCATGGCGACGGCATGACGGCGGCTTCTCTAATTTTTCATATGAATTAGAATGAGAGACTACCCACTTATTTATAGAATTTAGGATTCATTTAGGCCATTAGATTTAACCTAGAAATAACCGCAGCCGTTCAGACAAGATGGGGTTTATCTTATTGACTCAGCAATGAGTCAGAAGTGACTCAGCAAACACTCAGCAAATTAATAAACTTCTATTCATGTTTACATTAACTGCCCATATATATATAAATATATATATATATATATATATACACACACGCACCTATTCATGAATTCAAATAATGCAAATTAATTGCTTGCCTGAAAAAAAAGAAATCGAGCATATAATTTAATTTCCCTTTTTTTTCTCTACTTTCCTTGCAACATGCAAAATCAATGCTTAATGAAGTTACCTACATACATACATATCTACTTATGCATAAATCTTTCCCTCCAAATAAATTAACTGTATTTATCTTCTCAATTATATATATATACATATATATATTCAATATATATATTTAATTTTTTTTTGAACCGCGTTCACACTAAGCCGCTTTTTAGCCATTCCCCTAAAACAAAAATATAGCATTGGCGGGGATCGAACTCTGCACCTCTTGTATGCAAGTCACATGTTCCAACCAAATGAGCTATTATGTCTTTTGCTTACAATTCTTAGAACAATGCTAAACATTATTCTTTTCTCATTCCTCTTTTTCCATGTTTTGCTGCAATATTTAATTTAAGGATATCTTTTTCATACGGAGTCCAATTTACGCAAACTCGGACTCTATCTCAAGCAGAATTCCGAGACGAACGCAACGGCGCAACCCGTTTCACCTAAATATTTTTCTAAAAATTAATTATATCTTGATTTTTTTTATGTTCATAGAAAATACGGGGTGTTACATTCTCCCCTCTTTAAAGGATTTCAACCCCGAAATCTTCAAGTTAGGAAGAATGTGTCCTACCATCCAATCATCCATCTACTCTACCATCAGGCACAGGCATCCATTGTCCTTAAGAGACTTCTAATGCTTTCATGTTTATATGCATAGTGTGTGTACATGTCCTTATCCAATGCAAAAATCAGGCGATCTACTGATTCAGTTGACCTCCTTAATGCGAACCATGATAGTGTCATGCGTCCATTATGTATGCAAAAGATTCCTAATGATACATATTATTTCTATATGCGTGCACAACCATTCATCTTAATGCAGCACCCGTATGATAATACAACCACTATTCATTCATTAATTTAAATATGCACACATATTTATATGCAATATGAGAGTGACTGAGCCGATCTAGTGCCTAAAGTGTGTGTATATGCATCCACGAGCAACCACTAGCAAACACTTGCATCCACTTGCATCCATCAAACATAACATGTCTCAAACACATGTTTCAACCATAGGACTACCCTTCTAAAGGTCAAAGACTTAAACGAGAGGATGTACTAAAGATAGGACAAGTATAAGCTAGGCGATAAAGGAGAATATAAAAGACATAACCCCGAAAAGGAAGGGGTACAACAAATGAATCTTCTCTTCCGTCTCCCAAGTAGCGTCTCCTTGATCTTCTTCCCATTGCACTTTGACTAGCTTGACGTCTCGGTTTCTCAACTTCTTAATCTCCGACCCAAGAATGCATGTAGGAGCTAGTCTGATCGTGGCATCTCGCTCTACTTCCACTTCCTTAAGTGTGTTCGGCTCCACCACTTTCGCCGTATCATGTAAACACTTCCTCAAACTTTCGTCTCGTAATATACAAAGTTTACCGTCCCTACGCAACCAACCCTTATCATCTAGGGTATACCTACTAAGATGGCTTGATGACTCCCCTCTTGTGAGATTCTCTACTAACTCAACCAACTGTGGGTCAGCTTGCTGTGCCTCTCCAATCCGTCCCAATAGCATAGGTCTGACCTCTAAGGATGCTAGCGAACCAAGTACAAACTCAATGGATGGTCTAAAGTCAAAGGTAGAGATAAACTCTAAGCTATGCCGCTCAACAGACCAAGGACTCAGTGTCAACCCTTTTCTACTTAAGGCCCCCACCATAACGTTACCCTTGCCAGGGGTATATGCTATTTCGAAATCGTAGGACGCCAAGAACTCCATCCACCTTTGCTACCTCAAGTTCAGATCTTTCTGAGAGAACAAATACCTTAGCAACTTATGGTCTGAAAGCAACTCCTAAGTCGTGGGTAGGGTAATTCCCCTCATGGACTTTCGATAGTCTTCCTCCATAACACATCACCCTTCCCCAGAGACTTCCCTAAGATGTAGGGCATGCTCTTCTCTGCTTCTAGAGAAAACCAGGATATTATTCCATGCAAAATTTGTCACAACTGTCCATCTCTCACGCAGACCATCCTAGTCGAACTCGACATCCCCCAAGTGCAAGCCCCAAAGGCCTAAACCAATATCAGACAAACACCCAAGGGATACCTCCTTCGAATTTAGATGACATACATGAGATGATACTAGTAAAACGGCCAAATAACTGAGCACTTAACAGAATTTGGCTGTCCTTGCCAGTCTTGCTCCAAAACCA
Organism: Allium sativum; assembly: GCA_030737875.1. Classification (NCBI taxonomy): domain Eukaryota; kingdom Viridiplantae; phylum Streptophyta; class Magnoliopsida; order Asparagales; family Amaryllidaceae; genus Allium; species Allium sativum. Next base: position 2,686,908 of record CM060926.1, on the reverse strand, counting down.
TCGTTGATCTCATAACTGGCTTTGCATTATCCACTAGGCACACACGAAAGCTTACTTCGCTCCTCTAGGTAAACCCCGCTCTACATCGAAGACATCCCCATACTCACGGACCACACAAACAGATCCCAAATCATCGTTGGATACATCAGAAGATTCTAGGCAACTAAGCATCACTAAACTCCTATGGTCACAAGAAATATGAGGGTCTTTCCATAACGAACCAATAGTCTAACTACCCTCCTTCCCCAATCTAGGATGGCACCACGCCTGGCTAGCCAATCCATCCCTAGAATCAAACTATAGACCGTGAAACCAAGAATGAAGGCGCTGCATTCAAACCCAACGCCCAAGATAGACACTCTCAAATCCCGACAAACCATTGAAGGATGAGCCGAACCACCAACAGGATTTGAGACTAGGATGGGATCCTTAACTAGACTAGTATTTAGGTGCAGTGTTTCAACTAACGAAGCAGATATTAACGAGTATGAAGCACCAGAATCAAACAAGGTTCGAACAGGATGATAAAGAAAACCAAATTTCAACTTAGACGGTCCTACCCCCATCAGGTATACCAGCCGTGAGGGAATACAACAACCCTCCAGAAGATCCTATACTTTATCCTTGCCTCTTTGGACAATCCTAATAAGGTGTCCTATTTCTCCAAAACAACTAGCCTTCTTCTTCACATTCTCCATTCGTGACCTCCCACCAAGATGAGGTTTCGTCCTTTATTAACCTAATAGCTATTTGAACCTTCCTCCCATCGTCCATCTTAAAGGTTCCCACAACCCTCCACCTCCTTGGACTAACTTCTAGCCCGACAAACGTCTAAGTCCCTTGAAGTGGTTCTTCCGTTCTTCGTACGGAAGTCCTTATTTATCTTAGAAAAAGCATCTATACACGGAGGGGAAATTCAAAAAGAGAAAGAGGAAGAGATTCAAAACGGAGAATCGAAGGAAGGATATATGGCTCTTGGGGATTATGTTCTCAAAATAAATCTTTCTTTCAAAAATACTCTTCTACAAACATATTTTTGAAAGTATTCTTTATAAAAATGCTTTTGAAAAATAGTTTTTCAAAATATCTTATCTGTTCTGGTAACCTTAAGCTCTGATACCACGTGTAACACCCCACGTCCATTAATGTCACTCACAAAAGGAATGCATTAACTTCCATGGAGGTTTTAAGTGAGTATAGAACAGTAAAATTACAACAAGACAGATATAAAATAGTACTTGGAAATTTAAAACTTTATTTCATTGCAGCAGAAGTCAAAACATGTTTGATTACATCATAATACCATAAATCAGAGTCAAGTACAATATCTATCTTGATAAAATAAAATACATAATCCCATTACATAAATAGCCATTAAACAAAAGATAACAAGCTGGACATTACTTTAGCAGTCCAAGCTCTCCAAAAGAGATAAGCAATCCAATCAAACACCACTAGAGCTGGGCCCAACCTGGGGACCTGGAGGGGGGAAAAGATAGAAATAAAGGGGGTCAGACATAAAGTCTGGCGAGTATGACAATTCTAACAATACTATTTTCAAAGTAATCAGACTAAGGCATAAGCTGGAGAATAAGGAAATGCCTATGAACTATTGGGTGTGACAGAACAGGCAAAGGAAATGAGGTTAACCATGGTAACATTAAAGGCATACCTACTAAAGAATAATTACTACGCTGCACCACACCCGTTACTAATCACTAACGTTAATGACGCTTCCTAATCAATATAGGATAATTACTATACTCTACCGTATTGTACCGTGCTGTACTAGCACTAACTGCACCCCTACTAGTCACTTTGATCCCTAAATAGAATGATGATAGCTTCGTGTACTACTAGATGTACCCACCATCCTCCACGTTTGACTGTGTATCTCTAGTTGCTATCCTAGGTACCCAACGTGTACCTATCCCTACTAGACGTAACCCCTTAATAATGGTAATTCCACGTACTCCTAGCTGACGTCATAGGTGCCGTCTGCCCCTATCTCCACTAGGTGTACCCTTTTAATACTTAATTAATAATGGTAGCTTCGTGTACTACTAGGTGTACCCACTACCCTGCCCTATTCGATCGGCTCCCTAACTCGTAGATACCCGTGCTGGCCCCACAGTGGGGTGTATCACTCCCCTAAAGTGGCAACCCGATACAACTTAAGGATACACGGCTTATACCTACACGATGCAACAACGTCTTACCTACCAGCCCGGGCCCACGCACGCACATGAACCCGTTGGACTTGCGTTTTCACCGCTAACCCGCTTTGGCCTCTAACAATCAGGCCCAGTAGGCGTGTCCCGTCCTCGACTTGGGTCGAGCTCACAAAGATACGAAATGGGCTACTGGCCTGAAAAGGGCCCCCACCAAGCTTCCCACCTAGGCTTGGTCCCCTTTAGTATATCCCACTTAACCCCTCCATGTCTACTTACATGTCTAAATTTGGTTAAGGGTTTTTATTAGTAATTCCACATGCCACCCAAGGCACCCACTTAACCCCTATGTTCCACTTACATATTTAATTTGGTTAAGTGTTACTAATCGTATTTTCTCATGCCACCCAATGCACCTACTTAACCCTCTTCTTAGTCATGTTCATTTGCATGTGTGTTTGGTTAAGTCTTACTAATCGTATTTCAAATGCCACTAAAGGCAACCACTAGATTCCTCATGCCACCCAAAGCACCTACTTAACATGATATCATAATCATATAACTTATGGATTTCCAACATATGTGTTAACATGAGATCTACAACATATATAAGATTTATGACATAACATAGCATGATTTACACATAGCATAGCATGATAGCATAACATAGCATAGCATGATTTTCATCATAGCATGGCATGATAGCATAACATAGCATAGCATGATTTTCATCATAGCATAACAAAACATTTAGAACATACATGATAACATAAGATTTTACAATAACATATATGACAATTCACATCATTTTCTTATGTTCCATTTACATCTTAATCAAATTAGTTTGCTAATAATCTTGTGAGAATCATCATACTCACAATTTAAGAAGAAAGAGAGAGTCTAGATTGCTTTTAGAATTGATTAGAATTGGATTAGATTAGCTTTCTTCTACTTTGATTTGCGGCGCCTACTCGGAGTTCCATGGCGACGGCATGACGGCGGCTTCTCTAATTTTTCATATGAATTAGAATGAGAGACTACCCACTTATTTATAGAATTTAGGATTCATTTAGGCCATTAGATTTAACCTAGAAATAACCGCAGCCGTTCAGACAAGATGGGGTTTATCTTATTGACTCAGCAATGAGTCAGAAGTGACTCAGCAAACACTCAGCAAATTAATAAACTTCTATTCATGTTTACATTAACTGCCCATATATATATAATATATATATATATATATATATATATATACACACATGCACCTATTCATGAATTCAAATAATGCAAATTAATTGCTTGCCTAAAAAAAAAGAAATCGAGCATATAATTTAATTTCCCCTTTTTTTTCTCCACTTTCCTTGCAACATGCAAAATCAATGCATAATGAAGTTACCTACATACATACATATCTACTTATGCATAAATCTTTCCATCCAAATTAATTGACTGTATTTATCTTCTCAATTATATATATATATACATATATATATTCAATATATATATATTTAATTTTTTTTTGAACCGCGTTCACACTAAGCCGCTTTTTAGCCATTCCCCTAAAACAAAATATGGCGTTGGCGGGGATCGAACTCTGCACCTCTTGTATGCAAGTCACATGTTCCAACCAAATGAGCTATTATGTCTTTTGCTTATAATTCTTAGAACAATGCTAAACATTATTCTTTTCTCATTCCTCTTTTTCCATGTTTTGCTGCAATATTTAATTTAAGGATATCTTTTTCATACGGAGTCCAATTTACGCAAACTCGGACTCTATCTCAAGCAGAATTCCGAAACGAACGCAACGACGCAACCCGTTTCACCTAATTATTTTTCTAATAATTAATTATATCTTGATTTTTTTTTATGTTCACAGAAAATACGGGGTGTTACAGATATGGTCCTCCAGAGTCTCCAAAGTAATAGAGTTCCACCAATCCATTGCTCGTCCTTGTAGCTGCCTTGATGCAAGTTTTCTCTTAGTTGAATCATCAATTCCCAAGTCTCCAAAAATTCGAACACAAGTATCCAACCAATTTTGAGTCTCAACAGTAGTTTCGTCTCAATAAATGGCTTGCACCTAGAGAAGTGTAATCCTTGCACAGCTTAGCGAAGTCCACAGTCGTAGGTGCTTGCACAGGAACATCACCATCAACTACCGTTGCAGGAGTGGGAATCCTCCTCATGATTGTTGCCTCATGGCCTCGAACATAGTAGGATAATCGGGCATAGTAGTTGTAGCTCCTGACTAGCTATCGTTGCATGTCCCTTCAGTTGCAGGCTCATTCCTAGCAGTGTGCCTCGAAATTCGTTGACTCATCCTTACTTTGAAACAAGAGTTAATCCACATTAGAGAAAGCCACATTGGTGTTCAAGTGCTAACTAACCTACTATACTATACTATATTATATACTTATATAATATAGTAATCATTCGAACAAAAATACAAATATATCTCTCATACGTTTATAAACTCACGAACTTTGGGCAAAATTGATTAACCAAAGCTCTAATACCAAATGTGGCGACCGCCTCATACCTCCTCCACCGAACAAAAGAGAAGTGTGTTGTATGACGTGTCAAACCGATACATAATGATTGTCAAGGTAGAATAATTCGAAAACAGAACTTGTCGTATAAATCATAGCGCGCAGATAATATATAATAATTAAATATATAACAGTATATAGTAATGAAGACAACTGAACAGAGAATCAAATTTCCATAATCATAGAATCTTGGGTATGATACTTCTCGATACATGAATCTTTGAATACAATATGCCTCACTGCATCCCTCAGAGTCTCAATAACATCAGCATACAACAGAAATAGAAAGAAATAACTAAATAGTAGGTAGTAATAACACGCCAACCTCCTGCTCGTCACCGCACAACAACTCCATCACCAAGCCTGCTACCTACTACTCAGTTTGCCCACCATCAAATCGGGGAACAACCCAACAAAATAAGAGGGAAACATAAAACCTTGAGTTAGACAATGGTCTTAGTAAGCAATAAAATAGCTAAAAAACAATTACACAGGAAAATATGAGTATAGGCGGATCGACCCTATGATCTGCTCGAGAATCACTAAGATAACACGTGAAAACTATCCATCACTTGTCATATCAGAAATAGGAAAGGACTACCCCAATCACGCTTCTCTTCAACATCATACGGTGATGGCCTACCCATAGAAAGAGTAGAAGAAAACACAAAAATCAACCATAGCATCCATAACATCCAATGTCCTAGCCATCCCAACTTAAGCCGTGAATCCGTCAGTTATCGAACTTGCGTTTCACTAATCAGAAGGGCTAATGGAAAACCCCGGTTCTAATCAAACTGCCATATGCCATCGTGACTCATATGTTTGCCCCCAAATGCCTGAGACAACTAGATCAGTCTTGCTGAGCGATCCCAGGTATTTGATCCTACCTAATCCTTATGGGCGTCCCCACGATACCCCTACCTTGAGCCCACTAGAACACTTCGATAACCAATGATTCCTTGGTGCATCAAATTTGTCGAGCCTTTCTTCTAGACGATCTCACTTCTTTATTTAAGCTTCCTCTTGAACTAATTCCATTATCATCCCTGGTTAACTCCTTCCTGAGTCAACCCATCATCCAACTGTATCGTATATCATCCCAAGACTAATTATCGCATCAACTTAGCATCGAACACTCCTATCTGAGTTCACAATCGAAGCACCATTCATCTTTGAGTTGCACATTAATCATATGAAGAACGTTTCAATCCAAAATTCACTTGCAATTTCAGGAAGCCAAGACAACCATTCCCCCAAGGTCTCACCTCTCCCTAGTCCACCCTCATGTGTCGGTGCATACCCTTATGGGTCGGTGCCGACCTATCCACTTAGCCAATTTTGGCTAAGTGGTTGGCCCATATTCATACCTGCCTCAAACACATCCACTGACCCATTCTCTAATCATTTCGACGTTGGTGTTGAAGCCTTTGTCGATCTATCTGTATCACAAGCAATCCACCTTCGACCCATCACAAACCAACTCTGAATGACTTGAAATTTTTCCCGAAGCCCTGATTTATCAACACAGAGCCATGCCATTAAAATTGTCTCCACTCGATCAATTTACATGGGTCGTTGCTGACCCGTTCCCTTAAAATATTTGGGCATGATAATTCTTGTGCCCTATTCCTTTGTCTTCCAGAGCGCCTTCGCCAAGTTTCACCTAAAGCTGATTATCTGAACATCTAATTTGCTCTGTTCTTCAATCCTATGATTCTACAACAAAGAATCAAACATACAACTCAAGAAGTGTAATCAATTCAATCTAAATAAGCATCAGTCCATGCGGTAATGGCATACAAACATGAATAATCCATAAGCATAGCATAAACATATCATAAACATGAGATCTAACCCGATTTGGATCTAAGCATATAAATAAACATAATTAATCTAACAACTATCCAGTTAATACGATCAAATTAGATTTTCCTAGGGTTTCTAGGTCTGAGTTAAACATATATGATAAGATCTAAGATCTAATGGTTATGGACAATCAACCCACTAGCTGCTGACCAGTCTGCCTAAACACAAGCTAAAACTTAAAACAACGATTCCTCCCAATCTACTGAATCAAACCCTTCATGTAAACACTCTTCGAAATCGTAATTCACCATTTTCCAATGGAATCGATCCCAACCCCTGATTCGATCCCTATAAAAAGTTATGGCCCAAACAGTAAAATCAAGGGTAAAATGGTCATATTTGAATTCGATAAAAATCATGGACATGTTTCACGCCCTCGTGGACAACATATTAAAATCTGAGAATGATCAAACCACTTGGGAATAAAAAATAATTATTTTATGATGGATCGATATGTAAAATACGAGTCATTACAAGGAGGCCATGGTGGTGGAGGTTAGGAGGAAGGAAGGAAAGGGTAAAGTTAAGGAAGAAAGGAGAATGGAAAAAATAACTGAAAAAGGGAGAGGTGGCAAGGTTTTATAAAGATAAGAAGAGGATGGATTGGTGAGCTGTCATTTGATGATGAGAAGGAAGAAAACATAACCAAGGGGTCTATGGACTTGACACCTCAAACAAGCATATACGTGTGTTTCTTTTCTAGTTTAAAGGTGAAGTTCTTTAAAGCCTTTTCAGGCGTTTACCGCTCGTATGATCAAATGGTAAATTCGATTGATATAAAATTTTAAACATTAATGTATTTCATAGTTACGGATTCAATGAAATAGGTCTCATTGAATTTTGAGTCCGTTTGACCCCTTGGCCTTATTATTTTATTACATTATCGCTTAAATTTGACCAATTGACCTGGTACGCGTTTATTTTCCATATGCTCACATACTGACTCCGAAAATTATGAAATTTGAAACCTTACCATTATTTAATGCCGCTGATCTAATAAAATTGGTTTCGTCTGATTCGAGGACTATTTGAAAAATAGTCTTATTTCTAGCTTTTATTGAATTCTAACTGATATTTAAATACGCGTTTATATCACGTATGTTTGCACACTTACTCCGATTGACTTGAAATTGGGAACCTAACAATAATTTACTGTTTCAAATCCAATGAAAGTGGTTTCATCAAAATGTGAGTCTGTTTCAAAAATGGTCTATTTTCAGGTCATTGAATTAATATTAAATTATTGACTTTCATTATTTAACTTTGAAATTGATTTTTAAAGTTTAATAACCTTGTTTTAATCCCAATAAAATATAAAACAAATTTTGAATTCATTTTCAAATTATTTTCAAGTCCAGATTCCATTTAAATAAGACTTATCCATTTAAAAATCCTTTTGAACATATTTAAATCTATGTTTTAAATTAACTAAGAATATGGGTTGTTACAAAGTGGGTTATCCAAATCCAGCTCATGCGAGCAACCCATACATCTAAATCAGTCAAAGCAATTCACCATACAATTCCGAAAATGCAGAAAACGGCAAAACTAGATGAAATTTCAATGAATATTACCAATTGAATATTCATAGCAGATTAGAGTGAAAAAATGCAAAATCAAAATCAATTTAAATCTAGGATTTCATACCTTGAGATTAAACACGGCAAACGAAATCGAAATTCCTACAAAAACATGAAACGACTGAATATTTTTTGGATGAAGACGGGAGTGAAGAGTAGAGTTTTTGGTATGCGAGTAATTGGAGATGGGAAGTAATCTAAATCCCAATTAGAGGCGGAAGTAACTGGAGACGGCAACCTAAACTGAATTTTTTTGGGGAAGAAGAGGTATAAAGTAACTGGAAGTAAGCGAGAACAACATAAACCGAGTCAATTATCTTAAGGGAAAATAGTTTCATATTGCACTAGTTGGCAAAAACCAAGTGGAATACCATTGCAAATATAGTATTTGCACCAGTGCAAATAATGTTATTTGCATCCCCTTATTTGCACTGGTTCCCAATTAAAATCAAAGCAACGTATTTTCCCCTATTCTATTGCTTTTTTCTAAACTAATTGCATTGGTTATTATCTAGAACCAAAGCAAGAAAATAGTATTATCTCTGGTTACTGACATAACCAGTGCAAATGTGATGAAATAACTTATATGATTTGTAGTAGTGTTTGTGGAAAGCATAGAAATCTGTTCGATCAGATTCGGGTGCCTACTCCAAGCGATACCACACACAACCCTCCTGAGGGCTTTATGGCCATTAATCGTCAGAAGTGCTTGGTGGGGGTGCATCCCACCTTTCAGCACTTCCCTCGTCAATTTTCTTGACCACATGGAAATTACTCCCATGTAACTACACCCAACTGCCCATGCAAATCTTTTCTCCTTGTATATCATCTTAAGAGAAAATCTACACTGCGAGCCCTCCTTCAATGACATTATCTTCCTTTTCGATTTTAAACACCAGAAAGACAATCCATCTTTTCTTTTCCTAGAGTCTGTTGTGGGAATACGAGTGGTGATGGAAGGGGTCGACAAGATGAGAAACATGAGGATTGATTGGTTTTACGTCATGCGATAAGAAAACTGCGCCCGACAATGGATAAAAAGTCATAAGTGCTCGGTCTGCACCAACGTTTTAGAACTCTGCCGAAGAGATTCTAACATCAATGCTTTTTTGCAGGTGAAAGTCTGGCTAAAACGACCGATGATGAATATCATGTGTTAGACTAAATTATGTCTCTAACACCCAGATTGCCTTGAATCACAGAAGATTAAAAATAGAAATGAAAGAAAATGCAACAAACGCACCAAATTTATAGTGGTTCTGTAACACCCCGTATTTTATGAGAACATAAAAGTAACAAAACAAAGTATAATTAATTTTTAAAAGAAGAATTAAGTGAAACAGGTTACTCCATTGCGTTCATCTTGGAATTCTACTTGAGATAGAGTCCGAGTTTGCGTAAATCGGACTCCGTATGAAGAAGTTATGGCACTTAGAAGTTTCAGGAATTTAAAATAAAAACCAGCCCGAATTCAAATTCAAAGTTTCGAAATTCAAATCACACACCCGGGCTGGGCGGGAAAATTCCCGCCCAAGACCCAGGTCGACTAGGGGGTCAACCTGGGTAGAAGAGGTCGACCATGGGGTCGACCTCCCCCTTTTCCAGATCCGTGGACAGATTCGTTTTTCTGCATTTAGACGCCCGTTCTGACCAGATTCGTTGCTCCTAAGCTATTTAAACACCCCCAAACCTTCGCCTATACTCTGCCCTAATTCATATTAAAATAAATCAATTGCGTCACTACTCTGCTGAAACCTAAGCTAGAACAAGTGCTCCTTCTTCTTCCAATCTGAATAGGATTAACAGTGAACAACTACAACCCTTTTTCTTTTAGAATCCAACCATGGTGAGTACAGTTATTTTCAAATATGAAATTTAATTATGATTTTGACATGGTTATAAATATGAATTGGACATTATGCATATTCTTATTTATCAGATCTGTTTTTCTGTGTAGATCTATCTTATTCCTGTTTATCAGATCCGTTTTCTGTGTAGATCTATCTTATTAATATTATTGTAACTACTCTGTATCTCTTCCTTCCTTCTGTTCTATAGCCAGACTACCACGAGCCTGAGCTAAATCTCATAAGAGATTGACGCACGAACGTTAAATTTGGGGAAAATAATGAATGATGCATAATTGGACATGACTGATTTTGACTGATTTAAGAAAAGGGTATATGTTGTAATTTAAGATTTAGATCTAGGCATACTATATATGACGGTTTATGATTTGGAAGAAGGAGAATTATTGTATGACAACATATGACTTGTAATTTGGGGACATAATGCATGTTATAATTCAAGATTTGATTTTGAGGACATAATACATGTTGTAATTTAAGATCTAGATTTGGGGCGTATTTTATATGACGATCAATGACTTGGAAGAAAAGGATATGTGACTTAGGCCTGGAAAACCTATATTATAATAGGGATAATTATAAATATGAATACGCCTAATTCAGACTTTTGGGTATTTGACATACGCGATAATCAACGGCTATAATTTGGCATAATTTATATTGTGCATCATGATTTGGGGTTTTTAGAGAATATTTTGTACGATGCAAATTTAACTAAAATTTGGGACGTATGTTATATTGTAAATTATGGCCATAATTTGGGCATGCAAAATTAGGCTTAATTTTATGATTAGACAAGGTATGTCAATGGAATTTTAAGGGTTGATTAAATCTGTTAAATTGTCTAATCTGTTAAATCTGTTCAAACTGGATACGGTAATTTAGGATATGAAAATCTGTAGTCTCGATCTAAAATTAAGCAAAAGACATTAATAGAACTTTGGATAATCTGCTGTAACTGTAAAGAAGTTAATTTGTTGAATTGGCATAATTAGTCTGATATTGGCATAATATGTGAATGAATACTTTAGCTAAAATAAGAATGCTGAGACATGAGGTTGGACTCTGTTTGCGGTAGAAGCCTGCCCGGACCCAACCGGTTTAACCAGCAACCGCAAGCTATCAGTCTAATGTGAGAGGTCGTAGGCATAAAGATGCTTAAACACGAGGTTAGGTCTGGCTTATGGCAGAAGTCTGCCTGGAACCGGCCGACACATCCAGCGGCCACAAGCTACCGACCTAATGTGAGAGGTCTGCGCATTAATATTTAATTAATGCAAATCTAAGATAAATATGATGCCTAAAACGTATTGGGTAGATAAGGATAAATCAACTAGATTGATGAATCTAACAAACCCGTTTGAAAATCTGTAGGCCCAATACAAGGTTAGGTGAAATCTCTATATCTGATCCGTTAATCTGAAAATTTGTTAATCTGTATATCTGATCTGTTAGTCTGAAAACTTGTTAACTTGTATGTCTGATCTGAGAACTAGTTAATCTGAACTTTGTACATCTGAAATCTGTAAGCAAGTTAATCTGAAATCTGTTAGTCTGGGGACACAAGGTTAGGAGGGGTAATTACTTGTGTCATCTGTTGTTTGGGACCCATATTAGTCAGTAACCCTTTCTGGTATCAAAACTATGACCCAACACTAGGTAGGGGTCCACTGCACACTTACTGAACTAATTGTAAGAGGTTCACTCTGATAATGGCGAGGGGTGTTGATGGCGCATTCCAACCAGGTCATGTGCGTGCATGGATCCGGTGTGCTCTGAGGATGTAAGACACCGTGACATCTGTAAATAGGTCTGTGTCTATAGGTTGCCACTTTAGGGAGTGATACACCCTTCTGTGGGGCCGGCACAAAGTATTTATGTATTAGGGAGCCGATCGCTTGGGGTAGAATTTTAGGGTACACTTAGTTATGTTTGTTTCTGATGGGATACCGTCTGTTTCTGGTGGGGTGGTAGCACCTGTCTGTTTCTGTGTGGTACCGTCTATGGGGTGGTAAAGGCCCATTACTAGTGTATACCTAATTCTAATATTCTGTTTCCATAGGTAATATTATGTTTTCGTCTCTGATTCCGCTTCTGGCTCTGTTTCTATATCGTCTGTCTCTGTTCGGGTGGTAAAGGCCCATTACTAGCATTCTGTTTCTATACCGTTTATCTCTGTTCCGGTGGTAAAGGCCCATTACTAGCATTCTGTTTCTGTACCATATGGGTGGTAAAGGCCCATTACTAGCATCGTGTTTCTGAAAAGATCGTTCTATTTTCTGTTTAGACATTAGGACAACACCTAATTCTGTTATACTAGTATTAGTGCAGAGAAGTAAAAACCAAGTAAGAAGATTAGTTTAATCTACATCATTCTGTCTCTTCTGTTAACCTGCTACTCCTGTTTTGGTTATCTCCCATCCAGTATTATTTACATGTCATGATACTGTTATCTGTTTATATGCTGAAAGTCACTGGACTCACCAGACTTATGTCTGACCTAGTTTGTTTCGCCTCTTTTCTTCTGTTTCTCCCTTCCTAGTATATCAGGGTGGAAACATAGAAGCTTGATTCAGGTTCTAACTACTTGAAGTGCTAGAAGTGCTTGAAATATTGCTTGGCTTTGATTCTACCTATTTATGGCATTCTCTATTGGGGATTATGGCTTTAAAATTATGCATTCTGAAGGATTTTGTATAAGACTGATATTTGTGTACTTGGGTTTTGGTATTGTGATGTAACCAAACTTATTTCTGTTTCGGCTGTAATAAAGTTATAAAATTTTCAAGTACTACTTTACATATTTGTCTTGTAAATTTCTGTTTTGTTTACTTATAACGTTCCACCGAAGTTAAGGCATTCCCTTTGTGAGTGACCTTAACGGAGGTGGGGTGTTACACTTGGTATCAGAGCTGAAGGTTACCAGATTTGATAAAAAGTTTTTTTGAAAACTATTTTCAGAAAGGTTTTAAAAAGGAAGTATTTTCAAAAGTAGAATTTATTTTGAAAAACATAATCCCCAAGAGCCATATATCTTTCCTTTGATTCTCTGTTTTGAATCTCTTCCTTTTTCTTTTCAACATGTCTAGGGTACCCAAGATACCTGAAGGAATACCGATACCAACTTGGTTCAGAAGGTATCTGGAGGCAAGGGTCACCGCCGCAGGGCCAACAGACGTTCCTCCTCCTCCTCCTCCCCATGTGGATACTTTTTCGAAGATATGCAAAGACTTTCGGGCAATGGGCGGGAAAACTTTTCATGGATCAGAGACGTTTGTTGAAGTTCGAAATTGGCTTAAGAAGGTGGAAGACTTGTTTGGTATCTTCGAGATAGGAGATGGAAGGAAGGTCCAATTAGCTGCTTGGTTAATGAAGGACGAAGCCTCGTTTTGGTGGGAGGTCACGAGTGGAGAGCATCTAGTAGAGACATGGATGGATTTCAGGCGTAGGTTCGAGATGAAATTTCTCTTACGAGCAGAAGAGAATTTATACATAGAGAGGTTCTTGGCATTGAAGCAAGGGAATTTACCAGTAAAGGAGTACGTCAATAAGTTCAATCAGTTGGCGAGATTCGGCTTAGACTTGGTGAACACACCTGTAAAGAAGGCCTTAAGATTCGTTAAAGGTTTGAATGAGCCGCTACACGGGTTGGCTATGACCCACATTCCTATGGGAGCTACCTTCGAGAAAATGGTTGACATGGCGTTAATGCATGAAGAGGAAGCCAAAAGTGAGAAGAAAGAAGAAAAGCTCGAAGGACCACAGAACAAGAAAGAGTGACCCAAAAAGGAAACACAAAAGAATGGTGAAAAGTATGAAGATAAGAAGGAGAAAAAGTGTTTTACTTTTGTAAGCTTGACTCATCTGAACAAGGATTACAGAAAGAGGAAGGGCTCTTGCTTCAACTGTGGGGAAATGGGACACTTCACTAGGGACTGCCCAAAGATGCGAGGGCAAGGGCAGAGGGCAGAACCTACTTCTGGAGGGCAGGCGAATGCTCACGCGACTGGTGGATAGGGTAGAGATAGGAATTTTTTTATAGAAGGTTTAATTTCCTTATCTGATTATTGAGATAAAACTCTTTTTGATTCTGGCATTTTGATTCTGTAATTGAGAATCTGCACTTTAATACTAGTCTTGTTTCTAATCCCGCTATGGTCTCAAACCCCATAAAGGTTACGACTCATACGTTTGTGATAAGTTGGGGTTTGAGGGTATCTGTGATAGGGTTAAGTTGACTATGACGCATACATTCTGGTTTTGTGGGATATAGTGGGATTTTATCATGCTTAGTTTCCTAAGAATCATTTGATAATCTGATCTGTACTAGTAGTCTGTAAGTATCTGAATATTTCTAAAAAGGATAGGGGTTATTACTCGAAGCATGAAGTACATTTCCAGTTTTGACATTGTTTAATGGGAGTAATTCTCTGAGTGTCAATCTGATGTTGATTTCGGTCTTCAGGGTTGATACTTAAGGATTTGTTCTCTTAACCGATGTCTAATGGGAACAGAACTTTTGTACTTGCTTCTATCACTCGGTTGTATCCTATCGATCGATTCTTCGACCTTTAGGTAGAAACTAATGGGTGTAAACATGTGTTTGAGACATGTTATGTTTGATGGTTGCAAGTGGACGCAAGTGGTTGCTAGTGGTTGCTCGTGGTTGCTCGTGGATGCATATACACACACTAGGCACTAGATCGGCTAAAAAACACTCTCATACTGCATATGGATGTGTGTGCATTTTTCAATTTTTGTGGATGCAAAATGATTGACTCATCACACGGATGTTGCATTTGGATGAATGGTTATGCATTCATATAGAAATGATGTGTATCAAATAGGATTTCTTGCATACATAATTGGACTTATGGCACTAACATAATTCGCATCGAGGAGGTCAACTGAATCAGTAGACCGCCTGATCTTTGCATTAGATAAGAGACATATACACACACTTTTGCATATGTTCATACAACATTAGAAGTTTTCTAAGGACAATGGATGCTTGTGGATGATGGTTGAGTAGATGAGTGATTGGATGGTAGGACACATTCTTCTTAACTTGAAGATTTCGGGGATGAAATCCTTTAAGGTGGGGAGAATGTAACATCTCGTATTTTCTGAGAACATAAAAGTAATAAAACAAAGTATAATGAATTTTAAAAGGATAATTAAGGGAAACGGGTTACACCATTGCGTTTGTCTCGGAATTCTGCTTGAGATAGAGTCCGAGTTTGCGTAAATCGGACTCCATATGAAGAAGTTATGGCACTTAGAAGTTTCAGGAATTTAAAATAAAAACCAGCCCGAATTCAAATTCAAAGTTTTGAAATTCAAATCACACACCCGGGCTAGGCGGGAAAATTCCCGCCCAAGACCAAGGTCGACCAGTGGGTCGACCTGGGTAGAACAGGTCGACCATGGGGTCGACCTCCCCCCTTTTCCAGATCCGTGGACAGATTTGTTTTTCTGCATTTAGACGCCCGTTCTGACCAGATTCGTTGCTCCTAAGCTATTTAAACACCCCCAAAGCTTCGCCTATACTCTGCCCTAATTCATATTAAAATAAATCAATACTCTGCTGAAACCTAAGCTAGAACAAGTGCTCCTTCTTCTTCCAATCTGAATAGGATTAAAAGAGAACAACTACAACCCTTTTTCTTTTAGAATCCAACCAAGGTGAGTACAGTTATTTTCAGATATGAAATTTAATTATGATCTTGACATGGTTATAAATATGAATTGGAGATCATGCATATTCTTGTTTATCAGATCTATTTTTCTGTGTAGATCTATCTTATTCCTATTTATCAGATCCATTTTCTGTGTAGATCTATCTTATTAATATTATTGTAACTACTTTGTATCTCTTTCTTCCTTCTGTTATACAGCCAGACTACCACGAGCCTGAGCCAAATCTCATAAGATATTGATGCACGAACGTTAAATTTGGGGAAAATAATGAATGATGCATAATTGGACATGACTGATTTGTGACTGATTTAAGAAAAGGGTATATGTTGTAATTTAACATTTAGATCTAGGCATACTATATATGACGGTTTATGATTTGAAAGAAGGAGAATTATTGTATGACAATATATGACTTGTAATTTGGGGACATAGTGCACGTTATAATTCAAGATCTGATTTTGAGGACATAATACATATTGTAATTTAAGATCTAGATTTGAGGCGTATTTTATATGACGATCTACGACTTGGAAGAAAAGGATATGCGACTTAGGCCTGAAAAACCTATATTATAATAGGGATAATTATTAATGTGAATACGCCTAATTCGGACTTTTGGATATTTGACATACGCGATAATCAACGGCTATAATTTGGCATAATTTATATTGTGCATCATGGTTTGGGGTTTTTAGAGAATATTCTATACGATGCAAATTTAACTAAAATTTGGTACGTATGTTATATTGTGAATTATGACCATAATTTGGGCATGTAAAATTAGGCTTAATTTTATGATTAGGCAAGGTATGTCAATGGAATTTTAAGGGTTGATTAAATCTGTTAAATTGTCTAATCTGCTAAATCTGTTGAAACTGGATACGGTAATTTGGGGTATGAAAATCTGTAGGCTCGATCTAAAATTGAGCAAAACACGTTAATAGAACTTTGGATAATCTGCTGTAACTTGTAAAGAAGTTAATTTGTTGAATTGGCATAATTAGTCTGATATTGGCATAATCTGTGAATGAATACTTTAGCTAAAATAAGAATGTTGAGACACGAGGTTAGACTCATTTTGCGGTAGAAGCCTGGCCGGACCCAACCGGCTTAACCAGCAACCGCAAATTGTCAGTCTAATGTGGTAAGTCGTAGGCATAGAGATGCTTAGACATGAGGTTAGATCTGGCTTGTGGCAGAAGTCTGCCCGGAACCGGCCGGCACATCCAGCGGCCACAAGCTACCGACCTAATGTGAGAGGTTTGTGCATTAATATTTAATTAATGCAAATCTAAGATAAATATGACGCCTAAAACGTATTGGGTAGATAAGGATAAATCAATTGGACTGATGAATCTAATAAACCCGTTTGAAAATCTGTAGGCCCAATACAAGGTTAGGTGAAACAATCTATAAGTCTGTTAATCTGTATATTTGATCCGTTAATCTGAAAACTTGTTAATCTGTATATCTGATCTGTTAGTCTGAATTTTTTTTAACTTGTATGTCTGATCTGAGAACTAGTTAATCTGAACTTTGTACATCTGAAATCTGTAAGCAAGTTAATCTGAAATCTGCTAGTCTGGGGACACAAGGTTAGGAGGGGTAATTACTTGTGTCATCTGTTGTTTGGGACCCATATTAGTTAGTATCCCTTTCTGGTATCAAAACTATGACCCAACACTAGGTAGGGGTCCAGGGAACGCTTACTGAACTAATTGTAAGAGGTTCACTGTAACACCCCACCTCCGCCAATGCCACTCTTGCAAGAACGTTAGCTTTGGAGGGGCGTTAAACAAGGTAAACATGCATGCAGATATCACAAGACAGAACATATAAGTAAAACAGAGTAGTAAAGCAGCGGATAAAACTTAGCATTTCAAAACCACAGTCATGTTACAACAAAGTACTTGGTCATTATTTTCCAACAATAAAGTCTAGATAAAAGCATAAACTGAAAAACTGAAATACATAAAGTACTATCCCCAAAATGAAGTGATAAACCATAGCTAGCTCAATGTCCAAAATCGTACATGAGCAAATCCAGTAAGCAAGCTGTAAAGATCCAAGCTAAGCTCCAATGTTCCCACCCTGAGAACCTAAGGGGGGGGGGAAACGGAAGAAAAGAGGCGAAAGAAAACAGGTCAGTCAAAAAGACTGGTAAGCCCTACTACTATCTGTCTATGAACTAGTAAAGTTAACTGGCATGAGAAGCTGAGATGAACATAAGGATAACAACATACTGGCATGATGATTAACTAACAAGATAGATAAAGGTGTCATCGCATAATTAAGGTTAAGTTTTGCACCATGGGTGTACTAGCATTCTAACATGTCAAGTAAAAACAAGAATTGATCCCTTGGCCCAAGCTTGGCCCATCATCATGAGGTGACCTAAATTAAGGTCCAACTACACGGTCTAGTCGATCAGCTCCCTATAAGCCTAACTCGTCAAGTGTCGGTGTCATACGGCCTAATCATGTAATGTAGTTGATTGTGCAGGGTCCACCCTAGGGTGTATCTGGCCCTACGGTGTAACCCTCAGACACCATACCATGATGCACAGTCCAAACCTACCGGTGCCCGTGTTCAACTCCGGACTTGATGTGCACGACCATGGTTCGCCTGAACAACCGGGGCATCATTCAGCCGTCTCTTTTGGTCTCTTACAATCAGCCCAGTAATCGTGCCCCACCCTAGCCTAGTCCTAGGGTCTTATGATACATCTAGAAGGTTACTGCTGAAAAGGACCACGCAACTAGGGTTTCTTAACGGGTTAAATGTGGTTAACCCGATCCAAACGTGGATTAAATCGGTTAAGAGTACCCAAGGCTCCTGACTTAACCTCGATTAATCCATCAAGCCCAAATTGGTTAAGTATTAAGTGGACCATGACTTAACCCTAATCAGGAGGCATTAATTAACTTAATGCGCTTTAACCTCTCACATTAGACTTTGTTGTGGTTACTAGTTAAGCCGGGCGGGTCCGGGTAGCTTTACACCACAACTAGGTCTAACCTCGGGTTCGAGCACAACATGACCAACTTCTCATATTGGGTCTTATTGTTTGTAGCCACTAGTTAAGCCGGGCGGGTCCGGGTAGATTTATGCTACAAACTCAACCCAACCTAGAGTTGGCCACACTCATATTTTCTAAGTGTCATGTCCATTATGTTTCCAAAACATAATTACAAGTTAACATATCACGTCATGTTATAAAAATCATGTTCATGTCATAATTTTACCCAACCCCAACGTAATCCCATCGTTTACATACTCGCAACAACGCATAAAGGATAAAATAGGGAACTTGGCATAATCATGACAAAAAGGTGTTGAAGCCATAAGTTTATCATGGTGGCATATGAAATGTACATATATTCATATACTTGCATATTGCATCATTAGGCTTCAAAAGCATGCATAAAACCAAACTTAGCATATGAGTGATACATGGTGATAAATGACATGTAGAAGTTGCTAGAAGTTCGCATTTAGCCTCACATGCAAGTTATCATAAGGGATATGATAAGTGACATGTTGCCAAAATGCAACCTTCAACATAAAGCTTGGAGCTTTATGCTCACAACATCAAGTTTAACTTGCATAACATGATAACATGATCAACCCAAACTTGCATAACATAGCAACATGTGTCATACATAATGATTAACCCAACTTGCATAATGATCATCCAAACTTGCATATAATGATCAACCAAACTTGCATATAATGATCAACCAAACTTGCATATCATAATGATCAACCAAACTTGCATATCATAATGATCAACCCCAAACTTGCATCATTCATTTAACTTTAGAGTTCAAGAAAGAAAGTAGAAAAGGGCTTACAATGCTATGAAGACACAAATAATTATTTATTATAAAGATTGAGACGAAGCCCTTATGCAAGCACCAAAAACCCAAATATGCAAGCTCCAAATGAAAACCCTTGAGCCAAATCAATAAAAACTCTTGCTTTGAAATAGAAATGTTGCAACTTGACTTGAATGCAAACTAAGAACACTCATACAAGCTTGAAAATACTTGTATGCACTCAAAATCTCTCATAGAAATAAACTTAGGAATTTTAGCATGAGAGTGGAGGCCATGAGAGGAACAATTTTGGCATAGTTTAGTTGTAGGAATGAATAATGATGATTTAGGCTAGGCTTAGGGGTCTTTTTATAGAGTTTTAGGATAGTATTAGCCATAGGATTAACCCTAGATTCAATCCAAGCCATCAAAGCATGTCTTGGGGAAGAAGTCAAGTGTAGGAACCATCTAGGGCCTTTAGATTAAAGCTGAACCATGAGAACCATTCAAATGCAAAATCTGCATTTGAGCGAATCGGCCCACGGGTTGACAGCCAAACACCCTGGATTAACCCCTTGTCGACCCAGCGAGCTCGGGTCGACCTCAAAAATCGGCCGGTTCGGTTATTATCCTCTCCCAATTCGCTGTTTTGAACATTTTTGCATATTTATTTATTTAATTTTCAATTATATATATATATATCAATATATATATATATATTTCTCTGCGCAACCCATTTCACTTAATTAAGTATACTTTAATTTGTGAATTTTTCGTGAAACTTCGCGAGGCCATATCTTGGTCATACAGACTCCGATTTTCGAAAACTCGGACTCTATTTCGCGTATTTTTCCGAGACGAACGCAATGGCACAGCCCGTTTCCCTTGATTCAGATTTTACAGTTTAATTCTGCCTCCATTTATGTTATAACATGTTATTCAAAAATACGGGTTGTTACATTCTCCCCTCCTTAAAGGATTTCGTCCCCGAAATCTCCAAGTTAGGAAGAACGTATCCTACCATCCATCACCCATCTACTCAAAACATCATCCACGTGCAGTCATTGTCCTTAAAGGATTCTAAATGTTGTATGATCATATGCAAAGGTGTGTGTATATGTACTTATCTAATGCAAAAATCAGGCGGTTACTGATTCAGTAAACCTCCTTAATGCAAAGCATGTTAGTGAAATGAGTCCATATGTATGCAAATTCCTAACATAACTCATAGTCTCTACATGAGTGCACATAACATTCATCCATATGCAACATCCACGTGATAGCATAATAAGTTTCATCCATGAATAAGCATAAACACTCATGCATATGCGGTATGAAAGTGTGTGAGCCGATCTTAGTGCCTAATGTGTATCATGCATCCACGAGTATCCACGTGCAAACACTTGCAACCACTTGCAACCATCAAGCATAACATGTTTCAAATACATGTTTCATCCAAAGGGTTTCTACCTAAGGTCCTCATAACATGATTAACGAGATAATTAGACAAACAGGATAAACACGGATAGCAAAAAGAAAGATATGCTACTTAGGAGAGAGGTTGAGAATGTACCCTAAAAAAGAAATGGATAAAGCCCACGCATCTTCTCCTCGGTTTCCCAAGTTGCATCTTCGTCGGCTTCACCCCACTGAACTTTCACCAATTTGACTTCTCGATTCCTCAGTTTCTTGATCTCTGTTCCCAAGATACGAATCGGAGCTTTTCTCAAGGTTGCTTCTTTCTCTACCTCAATGTCTTCAAGAATGCTTGGTTCAACCACCTCAACGGACTCATGAATGTACTTTCGGAGATGCGAGACATGAAAGACATTATGCACTCCGGCTAGCTTTTCGGGCAATTCCACCTTATAGGCCATCTTTCCAATTCTCTCTGTGATAGGGAAAGGTCCTACGAACCTTGGTGCCAGCTTCCCCACTGCTCCAAAACGAACCACATTACGTAAAGGAGAAACCTTTATGAAAACCATGTCTCCCACTTTGAATTCCAAATCTGCCCTTCGTCTGTCAACATAGGATTTCTGTCTGTCTTGGGCCGCTTTCATCCTTCTTCTCACTAATTCAACTTTCTCGGATGTGTCCCGTATCATATCGGGCCCAAGTATAAGTCTATCTGTTGTCTCCCACCAACAAGATGGTGACCTAAACGGCCTCCCATACAAAGCTTCAAATGGTGCCATCCCTATGCTGGCTTGATAGCTATTATTATAAGCAAACTCTACAAGAGGAAGGTGGTCTTCCCAAGTACCACCAAAGTCAAGAACACAGAGCCTCAAAAGATCTTCTAGCACTCTATTCACCCTTTCGGTTTGGCCATCCGTCTGGGGGTGATAGGCTGTACTCAAATTCAATCGCGTACCCATTGCTTCTTGCAAACTGTTCCAGAACTGGCTAGTGAAAATCGGGTCACGATCGCTAACTATGCTAGAAGGAACTCCATGCAACCGCACTATTTCTCGGAGATAAATAGACGCCAGCCCTGATGCGGTCCTCTTGCTCTTTACTGGGATGAAGTGAGCACTCTTCGTAAGTCTGTCAATTATTACCCATATCCCATAAAGCCCAAATAGTTTGGTGACAAACTTCTTCACCCCAACCATATATCACAAATAGGCTAGTCATACTCCTTAGGGGGTTTGCAACAGATCTAAAATTGAGGATAGGACCGAGAGGATATATTTAAAAGATAGCATGCGAGTAAGCTCTACGGAACAATAGGGATCAAGGATATACTTTTAGAAAGAGATTAAATGCGCGTATCTAGTCTTCTATCTTCTAAGCCGCATTTTCTTGTGCTTAATGCCATCGTGCCCTGACCGTCTTTTAACTTCGCAATTCCGTAATTCTTAATTCTTGTTCCCAAAATATGAGTTAGAACTCATTTCACCGTTGCCTCTCGTTCCACTTCCACTTATTCTTTGCCTAAAATACTTGGCTTAAACATAACTGCTTGCTCATGGTTTCGTGCAAGCTTTCCAAGATTCGTTAGTGAATCTTGGATCTCGTTTACATATTATACGGTATCCCACACAGAAAACTATCTCTTGAAAACAGTGCCATTCCACGTTGCCAAACTAGAGCTGAGGTAAGGGCTCTCTTGAGCCTTTGAAAAGCAAGCTCACACTCCAAGTCCCATGCAAAGACTAAGTTCTTCTTCGTCAACTTAGTAAGAGGGGCCGAGATCTTAGCGAAGTCCCTGATGAACTTCCTATAGTAGCCCGCCAAACCGAGAAAGCTTCTTACTTCGGTTGCATTCCTAGGAGTCTTCCAGTCTTGAACCACAATCACTTTCGCGGGATCCACCGCTATGCCTTGCTTGGAAACTATATGTCCAAGAAACCGAACTTCCCTTCTCCAGAAATGACATTTGGAGAACTTGGCTTTCAACTGATGCGCTCTAAGTGTATCCATTACTTCCTTGAGATGCCTAGCGTGCTCTTCCTCATCCTTTGAGAAGATCAGAATATCATCCACGAAGACAACAACAAACTTGTTGAGGAACTCCCTGAACACCCTACTCATCAAGTCTACAAAGTAGGCGGGTGCATTAGTCAATCCGAATGGCATGACAAGCCATTCAAAGAATCCATCTGGAGTCCTAAACGCAATTTTATCAATGCTATCCTCAGCTACTCTAAGCTGATGGAATCCGGTGGCTAGATCGAGTTGAGAGAAAACAGAAGCACCTACAAGCTGGTCAAAGAGATCATCAATCCTCGGTAACGGGTGCCTATTCTTCTTTGTCAGCTTGTTCAACTCTCGATAATCAACACATAGGCGAAGCGAGCCATCCGCCTTAGTAGCGAATACTACCGGAGCACCCCACTCAGAAATGCTTCGTCTAATAAAATTCTTCTCAAGCAATTCCCTGATTTGCTTACTGAGCTCCCTTCTTTCTCGAGGGGCCATGTGCCTAACGGGCAATGATACTGGCCTGGCATTATCGACTAGATAAATGCGGAAATCTATCTCTCGTTTAGGGGGTAACCCCTTAACTTCTTCAAAGACATTAGGATAGTCTCGGACCACCCTTACAGATCGCAGATCATCGATGGACAAGTCAAGAGATTCAAGATAACATAACATGACGGGACCTCTAGGGTTACAAGAAATTTCTAGGGTATTACCGAGGCGAGTCATGATCCTCACCACCCTAGGTTCACAATCGAGAATGGCTCCATAACTGGACAACCAATCCACCTCCAAAATCAACCCGTATCCCATGAATCCGAGAACATAAGAATTACACATGAATTCTACGGCCAAGGTAGAAATCTTCAAATCCACACAAATCATAGATAGATGGGCGGAACCCCCAATTGGATTTGAAACACAAACGGGATCCTCAACTAAGCTAGTACTTAGGTGCAAACTTTCAACAATATCAGAAGAGATAAAACTATGCGATGCGCCAGAATCAAATAAGGTGCGAACAGGAAAATCAGAAATGTAAACATGAATTTTTATAAAAACTCTACCTCGATCAAAAGCTGGAAGAGCGAGGAGAGCCTGCAATTGCCCTCCAGAGGGTCTTACTTGCTGAGTTTGTCCTTGCCCTTGTCCTTGCTTCTTGGGGCAATCCTTGCTAAGATGTCCAGGCTCTCCACAGTGAAAGCATTCGCCCAACTTCCTCTTCTTCTTCCTACAGTCTTTGGCTATGTGCCCAGTAATCCCACAGAAGTTGCACTTCCTCCTTTCTCTTGACTTGTTGTCCTTGCTATTGTTGTTCTTGCCTCCTTTTCCGGAATCTACCTTCTCGCCTTGAGACTCATTTGCCTTGACCTCCTTATTGCCACTCTTATCTTCCTCTTGAAGTAGGGCCATATTCACCAAACTCTCGAAAGTTGCCCCCAGGGGTATATGAGACATGGCCAAACCGCGCAATGGCTCATTCAATCCTAGAGCAAAGTGTAGGGCCTTCTCCTGAGCTGTGTTTACCAATTCTAGGCCGAACTGAGCAAGTTGATTAAACATATCCACGTATTCCCTAACTGTCATGTCCCCTTGCTTTAGAGATAGGAACCTCTCCATCTGAAGATTCTCTTCTATCGGTGATAGGAACTTTAGTCCAAACCTTCTCCTAAAGTCATCCCAAGTCTCAATTGGTCTAGTAGTGGTGGTGACTACCCACCAATAAGCAGCTTCCCCTTTCAATAGCCATACCGCCAACAGAACTTTCCTACGATCTTCCACATCAAAGATAGCAAAGAGGTCTTCAGTTTCCTTTAACCAGTTTCTTGCCTCCACAGAAGTCTTCGTCCCGACAAAATTCTTGCAACCCATCGCCTTAAAGTCCTTGCAAAGCTTTGCGAAATCCTCTTGCGGATGCTGAGGGGGAGGAGGAACCTCAGCTACGGGAGGAGGAGAGATGTTAGCGACGGGGAAAGGAGGAGGAATGTTCGCGGGGCCGGCTTCATTCGCCCTTGCGTCCATAAATCTCCAGAACCAGACGGGTACTTGTACGCCTTCCGGGATGTTAAAGCGATCGGCCATACTAAAACGAAGAAAAAGATAGATTCAGAACGAAGAAACGAAGGATAGTGCTATGGCTTTTGGGGAATAGCCTTTTAAAATAAACTAGACTTTTCTTGGAAAATACTTAATTGGTTTTGAAAATAGTTCTTCAAAAGGTAAGTTTTAAAAACACTTTTGCTCAAATCTTGTAAACCTTATGCTCTGATACCAAATGTAACACCCCACCTCCGCCAATGCCACTCTTGCAAGGACATTAGCTTTGGAGGGGCGTTAAACAAGGTAAACATGCATGCAGATATCACAAGACAGAACATATAAGTAAAACAGAGTAGTAAAGCAGCGAATAAAACTTAGCATTTCAAAACCACAGTCATGTTACAACAAAGTACTTGGTCATTATTTTCCAACAATAAAGTCTAGATAAAAGCATAAACTGAAAAACTGAAATACATAAAGTACTATCCCCAAAATGAAGTGATAAACCATAGCTAGCTGAATGTCCAAAACCGTACATGAGCAAATCCAGTAAGCAAGCTGTAAAGATCCAAGCTAAGCTCCAATGTTCCCACCCTGAGAACCTGAGGGGGGGGGGGGGACGAAAGAAAAGAGGCGAAAGAAAACAGGTCAGTCAAAAAGACAGGTAAGCCCTACTACTATCTGTCTATGAACTAGTAAAGTTAACTGGCATGAGAAGCTGAGATGAACATAAGGATAACAACATACTGGCATGATGATTAACTAACAAGATAGATAAAGGTGTCATCGCATAATTAAGGTTAAGTTTTGCACCACGGGTGTACTAGCATTCTAACATGTCAAGTAAAAACAAGAATTGATCCCTTGGCCCAAGCTTAGCCCATCATCATGAGGTGACCTAAATTAAGGTCCAACTACACGGTCTAGTCGATCGGCTCCCTATAAGCCTAACTCGTCAAGTGTCGGTGTCATACGGCCTAATCATGTAATGTAGTTGACTGTGCAGGGTCCACCCTAGGGTGTATCTGGCCCTACGGTGTAACCCTCAGACACCATACCATGATGCACAGTCCAAACCTACCGGTGCCCGTGTTCAACTCCGGACTTGATGTGCACGACCATGGTCCGCCTGAACAACCGGGGCATCATTCAGCTGTCTCTTTTGGTCTCTTACAATCAGCCCAGTAATCGTGCCCCACCCTAGCCTAGTCCTAGGGTCTTATGATACATCTAGAAGGTTACTGCTGAAAAGGACCACGCAACTAGGGTTTCTTAACGGGTTAAATGTGGTTAACCCGAGCCAAACGTGGATTAAATCGGTTAAGAGTACCCAAGGCTCCTGACTTAACCTCGATTAATCCATCAAGCCCAAATTGGTTAAGTATTAAGTGGACCATGACTTAACCCTAATCAGGAGGCATTAATTAACTTAATGCGCTTTAACCTCTCACATTAGACTTTGTTGTGGTTACTAGTTAAGCCGGGCGGGTCCGGGTAGCTTTACACCACAACTAGGTCTAACCTCGGGTTCGAGCACAACATGATCAACTTCTCACATTGGGTCTTATTGTTTGTAGCCACTAGTTAAGCCGGGCGGGTCCGGGTAGATTTATGCTACAAACTCAACCCAACCTAGAGTTGGCCACACTCATATTTTCTAAGTGTCATGTCCATTATGTTTCCAAAACATAATTACAAGTTAACATATCACGTCATGTTATAAAAATCATGTTCATGTCATAATTTTACCCAACCCCAAAGTAATCCCATCGTTTACATACTCGCAACAACACATAAAGGATAAAATAGGGAACTTGGCATAATCATTGCAAAAAGGTGTTGAAGCCACAAGTTTATCATGGTGGCATATGAAATGTACATATATTCATATACTTGCATATTGCATCATTAGGCTTCAAAAGCATGCATAAAACCAAACTTAGCATATGGGTGATACATGGTGATAAATGACATGTAGAAGTTGCTAGAAGTTCGCATTTAGCCTCACATGCAAGTTATCATATGGGATATGATAACTTCCATGTTGCCAATATGCAACCTTCAACATAAAGCTTGGAGCTTCATGCTCACAACATCAAGTTTAACTTGCATAACATGATAACATGATCAACCCAAACTTGCATAACATAGCAACATGTGTCATACATAATGATTAACCCAACTTGCATAATGATCATCCAAACTTGCATATAATGATCAACCAAACTTGCATATAATGATCAACCAAACTTGCATATAATGAT
This sequence comes from Allium sativum, assembly GCA_030737875.1. NCBI lineage: Eukaryota > Viridiplantae > Streptophyta > Magnoliopsida > Asparagales > Amaryllidaceae > Allium > Allium sativum. The sequence goes on along the minus strand of CM060926.1, from coordinate 2,659,617 downwards.
CAAACAAACTTGCATATAATGATCAACCAAACTTGCATATCATAATGATCAACCAAACTTGCATATCATAATGATCAACCCCAAACTTGCATCATTCATTTAACTTTAGAGTTCAAGAAAGAAAGTAGAAAAGGGCTTACAATGCTATGAAGACACAAATAATTATTTATTATAAAACTTGAGACGAAGCCCTTATGCAAGCACCAAAAACCCAAATATGCAAGCTCCAAATGAAAACCCTTGAGCCAAATCAATAAAAACTCTTGCTTTGAAATAGAAATGTTGCAACTTGACTTGAATGCAAACTAAGAACACTCACACAAGCTTGAAAATACTTGTATGCACTCAAAATCTCTCATAGAAATAAACTTAGGAATTTTAGCATGAGAGTGGAGGCCATGAGAGGAACAATTTTGGCATAGTTTAGTTGTAGGAATGAATAATGATGATTTAGGCTAGGCTTAGGGGTCTTTTTATAGAGTTTTAGGATAGTATTAGCCATAGGATTAACCTTAGATTCAATCCAAGCCATCAAAGCATGTCTTGGGGAAGAAGTCAAGTGTAGGAACCATCTAGGGCCTTTAGATTAAAGCTAAACCATGAGAACCATTCAAATGCAAAATCTGCATTTGAGCGAATCGGCCCACGGGTTGACAGCCAAACACCCTGGATTAACCCCTTGTCGACCCAGCGAGCTCGGGTCGACCTCAAAAATCGGCCGGTTCGGTTATTATCCTCTCCCAATTCGCTGTTTTGAACATTTTTGCATATTTATTTATTTAATTTTCAATTTTATATATATATATATATATCAATATATATATATATTTCTCTGCGCAACCCATTTCACTTAATTAAGTATACTTTAATTTGTGAATTTTTCGTGAAACTTCGCGAGGCCATATCTTGGTCATACAGACTCCGATTTTCGAAAACTCGGACTCTATTTCGCGTATTTTTCCGAGACGAACGCAATGGCACAGCCCGTTTCCCTTGATTCAGTTTTTACAGTTTAATTCTGTCTCCATTTATGTTATAACATGTTATTCAAAAATACGGGTTGTTACATTCACTCTGATAATGGCATGGGGTGTTGATGGCGCATTCCAACCAGATCATCTGGTCTGCTCTAAGGATGTAAGATACCGTGACATCTGTAAATTGGTCTGTGTCTATAGGTTGCCACTTTAGGGAGTGATACACCCTTTTGTGTGGCCAGCACAGAGTATTTATGTATTAAGGAGCCGATTGCTTGGGGTAGAATTTTAGGGTACACTTAGTTCTGTCTGTTTCTGATGGGGTACCGTCTGTTTCTGTTGGGGTGGTAACACCTGTCTATTTCTGTGTGGTACCGTCTGTGGGGTGGTAAAGGCCCATTACTAGTGTACACCTAATTCTAATATTCTGTTTCCATAGAGAATATTCTGTTTCCATCTCTGATTCCGCTTCTGCCTCTGTTTCTATACCGTCTGTCTCTGTTCGGGTGGTAAAGGCCCATTACTAGCATTCTGTTTCTACACCGTCTGTCTCTGTTCGGGTGGTAAAGGCCCATTACTAGCATTTTGTTTCTGTATCGTCTAGGTGGTAAAGGCCCATTACTAGTATCGTGTTTCTGAAAAGATCGTTATGTTTTCTGTTTAGACATTAGGATAACACCTAATTCTGTTATACTAGTATTAGTGCAGAGAAGTGAAAACCAAGTAAGAAGCTTAGTTTAGTTTATATTATTCTGTCTCTTCTGTTAACCTGCTACTCCTTTTTTGGTTATCTCTCATCCAGTTTTATTTACATGTCATGATACTGTTATCTGTTTATATGCTGAAAGTCACTGGACTCACCAGACTTATGTCTGACCTAGTTTGTTTCGCCTCTTTTCTTCTGTTTCCCCCTGGGTTCTCAGGGTGGAAACATAAGAGCTTGATTCAGGTTCCAACTACTTGAAGTGCTAGAAGTGCTTGAAATATTGCTTGGGTTTGATTCTACCTATTTATGGCATTCTCTATTAGGGATTATGGCTTTAAAATTATGCGTTCTGAAGGATTTTGTATAAGACTGATATTTGTGTACTTGGGTTTTGGTATTGTGATGTAACCAAACTTATTTCTGTTTCTGCTGTAATAAAGTTATAACTTTTTCAAGTACTGCTTTACATATCAGTCTTGCAAATTTCTGTTTTGTTTACTTATAATGTTCCACCGAAGTTAAGGCATTCCCTTTGTGAGTGACCTTAACGGAGGTGGGGTGTTACAGGTTCGGTGTTAACGAGCCTACGTCCACTTTATATGACTTTGATTATACGATTGAATACAAGTACAATCAATAAATTCTTTCAATCTCACTTTTACAATTATAATTCACTCAATAATTTCGAGATATTATTGATCATAAATAATGAAGAAAAAGTAATGGTGAAAACAGTGCTCTGAAGTACCAAAAAGATCCTCAAAATTGCAAAGTATGGGGCTATTTATAGGTGATATCTGCAGGTAGTTCATGAAGGCACATTGCATAAATCCCGAGGATCTCGGAGCCGTTCATGAGTAGATGGAGAAATGGTCAATATGGCAGTTATGAACATGTTTCATCAGATCCTTCAATATTGGTTCGTGGTGACCAAGTCGTGGTCACCATATCCTGAATTTGGGGACGGTTCGTGATACTTCATTATGAACGGATCATGATGGTTGTCCATGAGCTGGTCGTAGTTGGGGGTCACGAACGGGTCGTGATTGGAGGGCTACGAGTGGATGGGGTGGCATGTTCACCAACGGGGCCTTCCTAAGCCAGTCACGAACTGGTGCTCTTCCTTTTGAATTTATACATATGAGTATCTTTGTCAGTCCAAGTAATAGTTCTTGTATTCTTGGTGGCTTGGTCAAAAAGCTAGCCAACATTTTGCCCCCTCGAAGTATGTTTTATCAAGGATGTAACATGCTTCAAAATTGCTAGACTATCTTTTCTTGGAACGGTATGAATTAACAGTCGTATCAGTTCATACAGTTGCGACGCCTTATGAAGTCGTGTTTCTTTACAAATCCGCGTTCTTTGCTGTCTTTGATGAGTATAAATACAGGGTTGAGTTTCGAATTATTTCTCTGTTTGTTGGTTAACTTCAATCTTTTGAATTCCGGAGCATATTGCGATCAATTCTTCAGGTAAGCTCCAAATTTCATAAATATTTTTAAAGGAATTCATTACACTATGGTCCGTGTCACTTGGTGTGCGTCACGAATCTGTGGTAGGGAAAGCTTCCGCTCGAGCCATAGCAGGCCTCCTTCGAACATTCGTGGCCCACTGGGCCGATTCGATTCGTCGAGGTAGAAAAAGAGGGGGAGACCAAGGGTCTTCGTGTAACCTATATAAGCCGGTCCTAATTTCTTTTTTACCTTTCCTTCTTGTTTTTTTACTGCGACTGCCTGTTCTTCTTCAACTGCTAACCCTAATTTCTTCCAATCCAAATCGCAACTTCCCAAACTCGAATAATAAGTATTCGATCTCTTATCTCTGATTCGTGTATCCAATTTGCATGACCCGTGAGTTGAAATCAACTCTTACTTTAACTCTCGTCTCTCTCGATCGAGAATCCCAGCGTTGGGGTAGCTAGTGGCCCCGCCGACGATAGTGGCATCAGTCATGCTCAGGCGATGGCCCCGGGGGTAGGTGCTCGTTCATTCGTGGGTGAAACCTCTTTCATTTCTCTTCGATTCCCAAAGTGATCCCCTTCGCCGTCAGTTTTAATATTGTTGCCAACATAGTGGCAATGGTGGTTTGCTTTGGTTCAGGTGATGGCATCGTAAGGAAATCGTGGAGTTTAAGGACTGAAGGAGACCACGTTACTGTTTGGGATGGGGGTCGTGATGATGACCGGAGAAAAGAAGTGGAGAGTGCTGTGGATAAGGGTAAAGTGTCCGTTCGTGAATGATGAGGAGGTATAGGGTTGGATCGTGGGTCGTGACAACATGCTTGTTCTAAAGAGAGGTGTGGCATCGGTTCGTGATGGGTGATACCGAGGCGGGTCGTGACGATGGTTGGCGAGCCACTCCAACATGAGATGACGATTTTTATATCTCCTCCTATGGGACAAGCCCTTCTCACGAACCGATATCCTTTACATGAGCCGTTATAAGACGAGTTAATGATGGTTTCCGCTAGGGTGTCCAATCGTGAGCCATACCATAGTCACAAGTCGAATTCCTTTTAGCGAGTCGATCCCCTTATCACGAGCCATGTTATGAAGCATAACGAACTGATATAGCAAACGAACCGACACATATCTTTTTTGAAATCCAATGTAACTTTAACATATTGATGAACAGTTAGGATAAAGCTTTCAAGACGATTTTTTTGGACTGGATTGAATGAGAACATAATTTAATGACATACGATGACTAACTATTCATTTCCCTGCTTTACTTCATACTTTTCCTTCCAGTAGTTTACACACTCACACACACTAACACTTGCACATACACGGGGTTCAAGGTAACTATGCTCCTCTAATTGCTTATGTTTATTCACCGACACAGTAGACATGTCTGGTAGACGCTCAACTAGAATATCAGAGAAGAGCGCAGATACAGAGTCATCAAGTTATTGCAGTCCCGATGTACTCCAGTCGGATCCGGACTGGGATAACTCTGGGTCTGAGTATGAAACAGATCTTGATACAGAATCAACCACTTCTGAGGGCATGTCACTTGAGGAAGAAGAAGATGATCTAGCTCCTAACAAAATTGAAGGCTTTAAAGAAGTTGACAAGCTAAGTGACTCTATAGCCCCCTGTAACACCTTACATTCATTAATGTCACTCACAAAGGGAATGCATTAACTTCAGTGAAGCGTTATAGGTAAGAGATGCAGATAAATTACAAGACAGACAAATAAAGCAGTGGAAAATAAATTCATTTTATAAGCAACGTAGTTCGGTCAAGCTTTTACAACAATTGACTCAATCATACTTAAAGTATTATACAAACTTCTATCTTGATTCAAAAACTTCCAAGTATATAAGAAGCATAAAACATTGCAAAGTAGCATAAGTTCCCAAATTAAAGTGCAATCACGGCCATGGCCAAAGATAAGAGGTTCCAAGCCATACGTCACAGAATCTCCAAGCTTGGAAAGAGAAACGGTCCAAACTAAGCTGAGCTATTCCCTCCCTGGCTACCCGGGGAGGGGGGGGGGATGGAAGAAAAGAAGATGAAAGAAAACAGGCCAGACATAAGTGTGGTAAGTCCAGTGATTTTTCAACATGTAAACAAGACAAAGGATCATGACATGAATACATTGAAAATAGGACAATACCATAAAACAAGATAACTTAAGACAAGATAAGGCAAAGTAAACTGAATGCACTTCTACTCTTTCTCTGCTTCGATTCTACCCTGTTATTCTGATTTCTATATCTCTGCACTGCCTAACTAGTGTCCCAACCAGTAATCTATATAAAATGATAATATTACAATGTGATCCCAATCCCCGCAATTGTGGTAGCCTTCAGGTGTACATCTAGTATAAGGATCTTACCTCAATCAGTCTAATTGCCACGAAGATGTTAGATATACCCTTACTGTCCTATCGATCGGCTCCCTACTTGTATTAATGTTCCATATGTCTGTGTCAATCGGCCCTCCGTTGCGTGTAGATACCCTGTGTTGGTCCCACCATAAGGTGTACCAATCCTTATGATAGCAACTCGACAAGGTTCAAGATGCACAATGTGTAAGTACTGGTACCCAGTGCCCGCTTTTTCCCACTCCGGAGCACGTGCACGCCCATAAGCCGTCGGAACCTACACTGACGTACCTCCTATCGCTATTTTGACCGCTTATAATCAGCCCAGTAATCATGCCCCACCCTGCCTAGTTCAGGGTATCATGATACATCTATGTAGGTTACTGCTGAAATGAGTCCCCGTTGCTAGGGTTTCCTACTGGTTAAGTTTGTGGGCCTATATATACTAATATTACCCACCTACACGAGATGTACTTAACCCTCCCACCGATTCAAGCATGCTTATTTAACGATTAAGTTTGTGGGCATATATATACTAATATTACCCACCTACACGAGATGTACTTAACCCTCCCACCGATTCAAGCATGCTTATTTAAATGTTAAGTTTGTGGGCCTGTGTATACTAATATTACCCACCTACACGAGATGTACTTAGCCCTCCCACATGTTTATTTAATGGTTAAGTTTGTGGGCCTATATATACTAATATTACCCACCTACACGAGATGTACTTAACCCTCCCATCGATTCAAGCATGTTTATTTAACGGTTAAGTTTGTGGGCCTATGTAAACTAATATTACCCACCTACACGAGATGTACTTAACCCTCCCACTGATCAAGTCAGTACGTATTATTGGTTAAGCTTGCCTTAACCCTATCCACTTCGTTCATGTAATATTGGTTAACTGTTGTCCATTCATGTTAACTTAACCCACCCACACATCATGTTGTATTGGTTAAGTGCTTCTATTAATTTAACCCCACTCGTTCATCATGCTATATTGGTTAAGTGTTTCCCTCTTGTGTTACTTAACCCTATCATACATCATGTTATATATTGGTTAAGTGTTGCCTTCTTGTGTTACTTAACCCTACCATACATCATGTTATATCGGTTAAGTGTTGCCTTAGTTAACTTAACCATACCACTTGTTTAATTAACATGTTGTACTGGTTATGTGTTGCCTTAGTTAACTTAACCCTATCATTCTTAGCATGTCTTGTTCATTAGCATTAATTGATTTATTAATGCACCAACCTCTCACATTAGATCTGTGTTGTTGCGGTTACTGGATGTGTCGCGCGGTTCCGGGCAGTTTTACACAACAACTCAATCTAACCTCAGGTTTTTCTTGGGCATGATGCACTAACCTCTCACATTAGATAGGTGTTGTTGCGGTTACTGGATGTGATGGGCGGTTCCGGGTAGTTTTACACCACAACCCAATCTAACCTCGGGTTAGGCATGTTCATCCTTTATTTAATTTACATATTCGTCGTTTATGTCAAGTTTACATGTAAATTATCCACAAGTGTTGTCATGTCACATTTACTATTTAAATTATGTTCATAATTAATGGTAACCAAATTATACCATTTCATGCTATTAATCATTTACATGATTATAAGCCAGTCTATGCCATTAGCATGTAATTTAATGTTTTAACCCAACATTTCCCCCCTTATTCTTCAAATTATTTACATAGAACGTTAGGATTGCAAATTAGCCTATCTCATAAACAAAAGGAAAAAAAAGGAACATGTAGCATTCCAACAGCCCAAAATAATATAAATCTAACTAAGCATATGTAATACAAATTTTTCATGAACAATATAAACTTAATCAAGCATATCAATATAAACTTGTACTTGAGTTAGATCCAATTAATATAGGTCTTAAGCATTTGAACAGGAATTTACATAGATATTAAACATATGTATTAACTTGGATCTAAACATGTAAGCATGTAGATCTAAACATATAAGCATATATGAACATGACTTAATTTATGAACATGTACATAACATAACATAAAAGCAAGCATGTAGATCTAAACATATAAGCATATATGAACATGACTTAGCTTATGAACATGTACATTACATAACATAAAAGCATCACCAAATTAATATACAATATGATAGGTCCAATTGTACAAATCACAATAGCCTCATAGGCATAGTTAATTTCAGATTTGTCACAAGGATAAACATGAATCAGATTCACAATTAGGCACCATTCTAGATTCGATTTATTTCAAGTCATGACTTTTATATATTTAGATCTGAAATATAACTGAACTAACAGAAAAAGAACAGTTCCTGTATTCTGGAATCTGATTTCTGAATTCGTTAAGCTATTCCTTTGATGTAGACTATTGGTGTTCTTCTAATTGATTTCTAGTTGAAGAAGATATTCTAGTTTTAAGAAGATGTAGGCCATGCTAGTTCAGATAGAGACAGCATGATGGCTTCATAGAATGTGTTTATGTGTTTTAGGTTTAGGGTTTGAGTTGATTATATAGAAGTCTAGGATTAATTCTACACTTTAGATAAGTCTAGGAGTAATCAGAGCCATCCAAACCAAAGAGATGTGTCACTCAGCCAATCAAAGTACAACATATAAGCCCTAATACATCAGAATTCGTCACCGGGCTAATCAGAGGAGGCCACATCAGCTTAGAACTACAGAAATAATCACAGGAACTGGATCTCGGAAGGGGTTTACCCCCCCCCTTAAGGGGGGTCGACACCTATGTCTACCCCCTAAAGGGGTTCGACACCATTTGAGCGAGATCTTTCCCGCTCACTCGTCTTTGACTTATTTTGGTTCTGGAGATGATTTTGTGTATATATATATATACTTCCTTGCGCGTATACAAACTTCTATGGCTTATAACTTCTTCATACGTTGTCCGATTTACGCAAACTCGGACTGTATCCCAAGCAGAATTCTGAGATGAACGCAATGACATAACCCGTTTCCTTAATTCCCACTTTTAAACTTAAGTATTCTATAATTCATTACTTTAATATTCACAGAAAATACGGGGTGTTACATTCTCCCCTCCTTAAAGGATTTCGTCCCCGAAATCTCTAAGTTAAGAAGAATGTATCCTAACATCCAACATCCATCTACTCAACCATAAATCATAGGCATTCATTGTCCTTAAAAAGATTTCTAATGCTTTCATAATTATATGCATAGTGTGTGTACATGTCCTTATCTAATGCAAAATCAAGCGGTCTACTTATTCAGTTGACCTCCTTAATGCGAATCATGTCAGTGCCATAAGTCCATCATGTATGCAATTATTCCTAATTGTACTTTGTAACTTCTATGTGATGCTCAATAATTCATACAAATGCAACATCCATATGATAACACATCAAGTTTCAATCCATATACCAATACATATATGCATATGCAATATGGAAGTGACTGAGCCAATCTAGTGCCTAATGTGTGTGTGTATACATCCACGAGCAACCACTAGAAAACACTTACATCCACTTGCATCCACCAAACGTAACATGTCTCAAACACATGTTTACATCCATTGGCTTCTACCTAAGGATCGAGGATAGGACCGAGAGGATATACTTAAAAGATAAAGACTAGCATGCAAATAAACTTTACAGAAATAGAGGAATCAAGGATGTACCCTCAAAAAGGGTATGATGTGCATATCTAGTCTTCAGTCTTCGAAGTCGCATCTTCATGAGCTTCCCTCCATTGTGCTCTGACTACCTTAACTTCACAATTGCGTAGCTTCTTAATTTCTGTTTTCCAAACATAAGTTGGGACTCATTTCACTGTCGCCTCTCGTTCCACCTCTTCTCTTTCTAGTATACTCGGCACTACAACTTCTGCTGTGTCATGCTAACATTCCCAGAACTATCTCTTGAAAATAAATAGATGCTAACCATGTTACCAAGTGTATATACTAAGATGATTAGAGGTCTCACCTCTACTTAGCTTACCCATCATGTCACAAATCTAAGGGTTTATATGTCACGCTGCTCCTATCCGATCCAAGAGCGTAGGCCGCTCTTCTAGCGATGCTAACTAACTTAACCGAAGGTTTTAAAATAAAAGGTTGATATGTATTTTGAACTTTTCCTTTCCATATAAAGAGCACTTAAAGTCAACCATTTTTGTCTTAAGGCATCCGCTACGACCTTACCCTTCCTTCTTACATCAAAATGACGCCTAGTCCTGTGCCGCATGCGTCCGTGTATACCATAAACCTTTTTACAAACGTAAGGTAAAAGTCAAAGCTGGGGCCGTCGTAGGAACCCTCTTCGATCGTTGGAATGCGACATCATAATCAAATCCCAAGCAAAAGTTAGATTCTTCTTCGTCAATCTAGTAAGTGGGGACGATACCTTCATAAAGCACTTAATTAACTTCCTATACCAGCCCACTAATCCAAGATTTTTTTTAACTCCTGTTGCATTCCTCGGGACCTTCTAATCTTGCACCGCAACTACTTTTGTGGGATCTACTGTTATCCCTTCCTTGGATATCACCTATCTTAGAAACCTTACTTTTTCTCTCCAAAAATGGTATTTGGAGAACCTAGCCTTAAGCTGATGCGCTTGGAGGGTATCCGAGACTTCCCTTAGATACAAAGCATGTTCTTCCTCACTCTTAGAGAAAACCAAAATATCATCTATGCATAAGCGAAGTGAACCATCCGCCTTTGTAGCGAAAACAACTGGAGCACCCCATTCAGAAGTACTTATCCTTATGAATCCTTTCTCAAGTAACTCTTTTACTTGTTTACTGAGCCCTTCGTTTCCCTTGGAGTCATGTGTCGTATAGGTAATGCAACTGGTTTTGCATTGTCAACTAGATATATGCGGAAGTCTATCTCACATTTAGGGTACAAACCCCTAACCTAATCAAAAACATCTGCGTACTCATGGACTACTATAACAGATCGCAAATCGTCGATAGATGCATCAAGTGATTCTAGATAGCTAAGCCTAACTGATCCTTTAAGATCGCACGAAATCTCGAGGGTATTCCCGAGGCAAGTCAAAAGTCTAACTACCCTCCTTTCACAATTACTAGCTAACCAATCCATGCCTAGAATCAACACATAGCCCATGAAACCAAAAACATAAGCATTACATTTAAACTCAATACCTAATATAGCTATTCTCAAATCCTTACAATCCAAAGATAAATAAGCCGAACCCCCAATTTTATTTGAGATGATAATGGGATCTTCTACTATACAAGTACTAAGGTGCAGAGACTCAACTATGGAAGTAGATATAAACGAATGTGAAGCGCTAAAATCAAAAAGAGTACTAACACAATGATAAAAAAGAAAAACTAGACTTTTTCAATAGAAACTCTACTACCTCTCTCTCAGGTACGCTGGCGGTGAGAGCATGCACTTGCCCTCCTGAAAATCCTGTCCTTTGTTCTTGCCCTTGTCCTTAATTATATGACCATAATAACGACATTTCTTCTTGTCTTAGATTTTTCTATTCTTTCCTCCTTTGTGAACCAAGTCCATATCCATGAGTTTCTCATCCTTGGGTTGTGCTCCTTAGTCAAACTCCCTCATTCTCATCTTTTCCATCCTTGTGTGGCTTGTCGACAAGTCTCTTGAAAGCTGTCTCCATCGCATGGAAAACCCTACAAAGCTAGAAATAAAATTAGCCACAGGTGAAACTACTGTGGCTATATGGAAGTTGGGAACTTCTTCGCCCTTTGACAGGGATTGTAGTCTCATCAAGCCTACGGAACCATGTCGCGATGAGGTTACCTCCCAGAAAGCCAGGAGCCCCGGAGACTCTATAAAGAAGGAAAACAAGGATTCAAACAGAGGATTAAAAGATAGTGCGTACGGATTTGGGGAATATGCCTTTAAAACAAAAATTTTCTTTTGAAAATGCTTCTTTTAAAATCGTTTTGAAAATAAATTTTCAAATCTTTTATTTGATCTGGTAACCTTCAGCTCTGATACCAAATTTAACACCCAACGTGAGATGACCCGAACTTCCCCGTGAAGGAAAGCACGGATGGCGTTGAGAACAACACACATTGTGAGGCTCGTGAATTAATGCCATACACAAAGCTGTGCCACATAGGCCGTGCTTTGATCATCAACCACAAGACTTTGTTTTTCAATAGAAGCCTTGATCATCTGCCACTTAGGCATGCCACACAGGCAATTCACTCCATGCGATTGATGTCCATTGATATACAACCTTTGAACTCATACGTCTCAAAGAAGGGCGTTAAGTAAGAGAATAAATTCTCCGCCACCAAACAGATGTATATTTAATAGAGATCAATCAACATAGAATAAAATCCAATGTTAGACACACAGTCCATTTACAAGTCCGTTCTGGGTCTGAACGAAACCGGAGGCATTTTCCTCGCATATCCATCGATCTCCAAGTACATCTGGACGATCACCAACTGATTCCCTCACCTTGGGTGTACAGCCCAGTAAGGATCATCAGTAATCACCCAAACGATGTGAAGACTTCCGGTCTTCAACCACTGTCTTCCTCTTCGACATATCGTCGAATCGGTTATTCAGAATGGGTATAAACCCGGCCTTTCTGAATAACCCGCGTATATAATAAACAAATGTTACACAAACAAAACATACGCCTCATTCCAATTCATCAGCCACTAACCGTAAATTAGTAAGAGAACAACTCCCCAAATATTAACCCCGAAGGCCGAAACCAACATCAGATCAATACCCAGGAAACCATTCATCTCAACTAATCTTCAGTTAGTTGCTAAATTTCACATTCTTAGGGAAAGGTTCCCATTAATTTTATCAAAGATAAATTCTTCTAAATTTATTCTTTAATCTTCCTTTGGATATCATTTCAAACCATGTTAAGGTTTTCCAAACTAGTATGGATTAGCGAACCACACCGAAGTAATTATTTTATTTCCCAATCCCAACCTATTCATCACATGGGGCAAAACTGGTAATACTCCATATCTAGTACCACGGTGTTATTGGTAAAATTAATTACCATTTCACGTTCAAATCTAACTAAAGATTTAACTATCGCTCTGGAGCAAAACTGGTGATACTCCATTCTCGATTTTTCAATCTAATTAAAGATTCATCAAAACTCTAATTCAGTTTTAATCTCGAAAATCATTTCTTAATGATTATTCCAAGCTAAGAAATTAATCTTATCTTTAAATGGGTTAAAGAACCAATGTCCTTTAAAACATGGTTCGTGATAAACCTAAAATCACATTCCATTGCTGATCGGGTTAAAGAACAAGTGTTATTTAAAACACCATCGACGATAAACCCAAAAATCAATCTTAAATTCAATTCCAACTTAAAGATTAATCAACTGGAAAATCTCACTAAATCTTAATTAAAAGATTTATTCTTTTCTAAACTGGGTTCAAGAACAGTGTTGTTTAAGACAATACTCACGAAGAACCCGAAATCTCATTTGATATTAAATATAAGGCCCTGAATAGAAAGTATATCGGCTTATATTCAATATCAAATTATGAAATCAACAAATATCGTATTGGAATAACGATATATATTTTTCAAATTCCCTTAAGCATATCTGTATAATCACGAAATCCAACATCGAAATATTCCGAAGATAATTTCGATTCAAATCCATTCCAATTCGTATATTGGAAATTCTGGTTATATTTAAAACCACTTCAAATTCAATTTACTTATTTCAAAAATAAATTGATTTTAATTCTAGTTCAAAACTAGTTCATTTCGATAAAAATCTATTTTTATATTTATAAATGTGGAATTTTGCATTCCAGTTCTTTCCGATTCAAATATTATGATTTTATACAAATTATTAATATTTTTAATAATTTTATCATGGTCCGTACAGTCGATTTCCATCAACGGCTATCGAACTGCACTTACAACGACCTTTTCCAAATTTGATTTGGACATAATTCCAAATCCAACCGTTACATCTTAGATTTCTAATATTCATTGGAAAGCTCTTTTCGATACGAATCCAACGGTTCCGATTTCAGGAGAATCCGATGGTCGAATCTCCCATAATGTCCGTTCGAAGTTAATGGTCGAAATTCACGAACTGCCGCAGCGCAGTGCGTTCTATTCAGGTCATTATATATATATATATAATATTTTATATTTCGCTGATTTCCTTTTAAACGTATTTTATAAATCGTTTTAAATTCGTTTTCGAAATGATTTCAACTTCATATTCAATTTCGAATCAAAATTGAATATTCCACATCATCGATATACAAATGACAATAGTTTCAAAACGTTATATTTTGAAATCACTTCCTTTTCTATAATTAATATAAAAACGAATATAATCAATATAAATATCGTTCGCATCAAAATGGCGCATCTCTAATCAACACGGCTTTATATATTTCAATAACTTCGTTATTCTATTCAACAAATGAATATTTATTCTATTCAACACATGAATCTATATTTCTTTCAACACATGACTATTCCCAACACATGAGTACTGTCAACACATGTCTATTTTTGTTATGTAATATATTTTATAAAATTTTGATTTTTATCGATTAAGAAGACTCCAACCGTAAATTAGTAAGAGAACGATTCCCTAAGCATTAAGCCCGAAGGCCGAAACCAACATCAGATCAGTACCCAGGAGACCACTCGTCTTATTTATTTTCCAGTTAGTTTCTAATTTCATATATGATAAAGACATAAATTTTATTGTTAAAATATTTTACTCAACACATAAATATTTTCAACACATGAATCTGTATTTCTTTCAACACATGACTAATCTCAACACATGAGTATTGTCAACACATGAATCTTTATTTTATAATATTCTTTATTTTCCCTATTGGAATGAGGCCCAATCAATTACCATATAATGTTAATTATATGGATTCCATACAACACATGTTTATAATAGCAACGATAAACATTATATGGATTCCATACAACACATGTTTATAATAGCAACGATAAATAATCAACCATCATCCAAAGTGCACCACACAACTGCATAAGCATCAAATATAAATAATTAACGCTTACACAGTCTGTCGACCAATTGATCGACATACAACTAAATAATTGGGATTAGTGTACGCCAAATATCATCCCAACACCCATGTGGGATTTCAATCCACAAACACTGAATATTATTTATGTTGTTGGGCGACGTGTAAAATTTATCGTCCCAATCAATGTCCTTCAAATAGGTGTTCATAAACAAACCGTCCGGTTGTAAATGAATATTTATTTATTCACATTCACGTTAAAAATTATATTCTTAACGATAATTAATTTATTTCAACACATGAACGTTTTATTATCTATTTCAAACCAACATCACAAACAAACTTCACAACACATCAAACAAGCATACAAGTCATCCACGGTCTGTGGACGACGGGTGTCGGGTGTTGCTAAGCACCGTCTGCATCCTAGTATATATTTTTAACTAGAAAACAAGGTTTAAAGTGAGAAGTTCTCACCGACTAGCTAAACCAATACCACGACTCTTCTTATGTAGAAATCTTCGTCGTGCTCGCCTTTTGTCTATTTCATTGCCCGTAGCCACTACATATATAAAAATCACATTTTTATATTGTTGCTATGTATATAAAAATCACATTTTTACACAGCTACTATATAGATAAACATTCTATTTTTACATCGCTACTATATAGATAAAAATTCTATTTTTACATCGCTACTATATAGATAAAAAATCTATTTTTACATCGCTACTATATAGATAAAAATTCTATTTTTACCACGCTATTCTCTATATAAAAAATTTATTTTTATATCGCTCTTCTTCCAATAAAGATTATATTTTTATCACGCTCCTTCCTATATAAATTTATATTTATATATCTACTCCTAATATAAAGATCGAATTTTTATATCATCGCTATAAAAATCACATTTTTATTTCAACATATATATAATAAAAATCAGTTTTTTATTTCGCTACATATATAAAGATCAAATTTTTATTCTCTATATAATGTAAAAATTGTATTTTTATTCTTTCTGCTATATAAAAATCAAATTTTTATTATCTCCACTATATAAACATCATACCTTTATTATTTCTACTATATAAAAATTATATTTTTATTATCTACGTTATAAAAAATTATATTTTTATTATCTACATTATATAAAAATTATATTTTTATCCCTTCTATAATATAAAAATCTTGCCTTTACGTATGAAAACAAATCATATCTTTACGTTATTAAATATGTTATTTTTTCTACAATAAAAATCATAAAGGAAGGCTTAAAAAAACTGAAAAACTCAATGAATAAATAAACAAAAATACTAACCCTTGTTGCTCGAAGAAGGAGGATGGTTTCTACGATTTGAAAAGGAGAGGGGGGGCTGCGGTGCAAATTGGAAGGGGGGAAGAGAGGAGGAGGGTGCTGGCGATTTGGGTTAAGGGGGGGGGGTACGGTTTTGGGTGTCGGGGGTTTTCACGTCGAGGCGGGGGGCGAGGGGGGACATCGGAGGCGAGAGGAGTGGTGGGGGAGCAACAGCTCGCCGGCGCTGGTGGGGTCCAACCGAGGCACGACGGTGGCGTGACTGGGCGGCGTGTAACAACCCGCATTCTACGCATCGAAGGATCGTAGAATATTTATTTCTTTCTCATACGAAGTCGTATGGTCATGTAGCTTTGGGAAGCAACCATTAGAGTCATTTCCCATGTTCATGATTTTTGTCGATTTTTTAATGACCGTTTTGCCCCCAGTTGGTACTGTTTCGGCCATAACTTTTGATTAGAAAAGAGTTTTGACCTGAAACCACTTCCATTGGATTTGAATGATGGTTTCTCTTTCCGTAGAGTGGTTACATTAGCCAAACGGACTTACCGTTTGGGAGATATGGCTGAAACAAGGTTTAGAAGGTGAAAAACAGCTTAATTGGGCTAAACCGGGTAGTTAACAGCTAGGCCCATAATCCATTTCGGGATTAGGGTTATGGGGAGGCTGATAGGGTTTGGGAAATCATTTTCATTAGTAATGGCCTCCACCTTCTAATTTCATCCCAAATCGTCTCTAATCACTTTCTAATTGAAGATTAAGCAAAACTACATCAAATCAAGGGAGGGTAGCACCAAATCAGAGAGAGCTGCTGAAACACATACGGATTGGATCCAAATCGGAGATTATTTCATATCTAAAGTTTGTTTGTGGCTAAGGTGAGTGATTTGCATAGTTCCTCACTAATTATGGCTAATCAAGGGTATTTAGTGTTAATTAGCGAATTTAAACATGATAAAATTTTGGAAAAATGTTCATAAATTCTTAAATGATGTTTTAGACCTCTGATATGAATTTGGGTTAATTTGGTTAAGTTTTGCTAATCCTATCATTAGTTTCACCTAAACATGCTTAAGGGGAAATATGGGGTTTTGGGTATGTTTGATTCATTTTAACCTATCATGTTGATGTTTTGATGTTTGTGGTTGATTATGCATGTTGCTATGACTGTATGATATGTTTTGTGATTGATTTCAATAGTTAGAATGGTCGAAAACGTCGTCGAATGGCGTAACACACTTGCTGGAAAAGGTTCAGGAAACAGTGTAGGTTTTCGGATCGGATCGGATATGGGGGCTCGGATCGGATAAGTGAACTGGGCAAGGGATTCGATCGGATCGGAACTTGGCACTTAGGAAACCTGGCAAAAAGGAAGGCCATGCTAGTTGAACTGGGATCGGATCGGCTAAAGGAGGGGGATCAGATCGGCTAAAGGAGGGGGATCGGATCAGAGTAAACGAAGGACGAGGGGAACTGATCGGAGCCGGAGCACGAACTGGACGGGAGATGGCAACTCGACCCGACTCGAAGTGGGACACCCGACCCGAACCAATGCGACGTTGTGAACCTGAACCGAATCGTTACCAGAGGAAGACCCGAACCGAATCGTTACCAGAGGAAGACCACGAACCGAACCAACTCATGGTAGAGGACCTGACCCGAACCGATGGCTAGAAGGGGAACCCGAACCGACCTAGTGATGACCCATAACCCGAGATGCAAAGGTAGTCCAAATGGGAAGTTAGAGCTCAGGATCCAGTTGGGAACCAATGAGTTCACTTCGTGATTGGACTTTGCTGCGGGACGTGTGCAAAGGGGTTGTCGGTATTCATAACTTTGGTTCACCACTGAGAGATGGATGGTGGGCTTGTAGTGATAGTTACGCGGGATTGGATTCCGTCATGGCCCAAAGTATTAAGTGACCAAAGTAGTGGATATCGTATGCTATACGCACTGAGTGAGGGATGTGAGGATGATTGCTATGCTTGATTACTTGACACCACTATTACAGGCACCCCCCACCCCCGTATCTCTTACACAGTATGTTAGTAGCACCTTAGAGTATTGTACGGTATGTAGTGCTAACTCTTTGGTTGCAGGTCCAGGTTCAGGTATGATTGGATTATACCTGTTATTATTATTATTCTGTTTAGATGCTTATCGCTCATACCAGGCTTTATGTCTGACCCAGAGTTTTATGTCTCCTCTTATTACTCTGGGTGCTCACACGAGCAGACTAGAGACAGGTTAGCTGGTGATGCGCGAGTAGCTG
This sequence comes from Allium sativum, assembly GCA_030737875.1. Classification (NCBI taxonomy): domain Eukaryota; kingdom Viridiplantae; phylum Streptophyta; class Magnoliopsida; order Asparagales; family Amaryllidaceae; genus Allium; species Allium sativum. The sequence continues at coordinate 2,641,492 of CM060926.1, read as the reverse complement.
ATTCAGAGGCGAGCAGGAGGCTTCCACGTATGATATATAGATATTCTCCCTGTGTCGTTGGTGGTCGCTACTTGGGCATTAGTAGTGTACCTCCTTTATCTTACTTTTGCTTTTTGAGACAGTTTGGAAAGTTGTAATAAGCTGTATTTTGGATTTCCGCTGCTATGATGCTTAATTCTGGTTTTCACCTTATGCACTGTCTCTCCTGTTTTATGTCAAGTATGTTATTATTATATTTTGTTCTATGCGCTGTGAGACATTCTATAGGTTCTTTGTATGTTCATTTCCTTCTTCTTCTTTTTCCTTCTGACGACCCGTTCCGTGCTAACTGGACATGTGTACAGCACACCTTTGGGGTAAATGTCGGTTGGTGCGGGGCGGGCCGTCACATTTGGTATCAGAGCTCTAGGTTGCGTAGTTAACCTAGGGAAAGACACTAGGGAGAGATAGTACGTATATGAGCGCGCGTATTTGTGATTACTTTGGTTTTCAAAAGCTATATATGTATATACTATTAGTTGTATAAGAATGAAGTCGTACTGCACTAGCACCACTATGGGGTCGTTAATCGTTTTCTCTTTACAGATTGAACGATGAGTAGAGACACCATGGGTGCTGGTAGAGGGACTAACCATGGGAATGCTCCTGACATGAGGACAATGTTCACTAACTTCATGAGGGAGATGCTTAGGGATGTTTAGGAGCCGTTCCCAATCCCGGAAATGGTGGTGGTCCAGTAGTGCAGGCGCCTAGGGTCGATTTCGCCAAGTTGTGCAAGGATTACACTAACCTTGGTGGGAAGCCGTTCCACGGAACGGAGTCGGCCACAGATGTTCAGGATTGGTTGGATAGCTGCGACCGTATCTTCGATGACTTGGGTCTTGAGGATGCGATGAAGAGAAGGCTAGCATCTCGTCAGCTGCAAGGGCGAGCGATGAATTGGTGGAATGCCATTAGAACAGTTACTCCAGAGGATCAAGTTACTTGGAATCAGTTTAAGACTAGCTTTTGTGATAAGTTTATTCCAGCTGCTCATAAATCAGAATTGTTGAGGAAGTTCTTGGAGCTTAAGCAGAATGGTAGGGCAGTCTCGGAGTACATCGCAGAATTCGATACTTTATCGAAATATGGATGGTCCCTTATCGATATAGTCGAAAAGAAGAACGAGATGTTCATAACTGGCTTGGATGGGTACTTGGGGGAAAGACTTATAAACCATATCGATGAGACGTTCGAGTCTATTGTAGGAAAGGCATTAAGGTCAGAGAGCCTCTTCCCTAAGTCAAAGACTGAGGTTGCTACAGCATCTACAGAGGAGCCAAAGCCGCAAGCAGGCAGTGAAGGCAAGAAGAATTCTCAGAGCAAGAGGAAGTAGAACCCGACCAAGGATGGTCAGAATAAGAAAAATAAGAAAGATGGCGAATGCTTTAGTTGTGGCAAGAAGGGCCACTATGCCAGAGATTGTCGAGAAAAACCCAGGGAAAGGAAATGCTTTAACTGCGGCCAGGAGGGACATCACAAGAATGATTGCCCACAACCTCCTAGGGAGAAGTAGATTGTGAAAGCGTATGCTATCAACGTTGTTCCTTCTTCGTCGAATGCTCCAAGTGCAGCGCAGAAGCAAAAGGGTGTCGTTATAAAAGGTATGCTTTCTATTTAAGATGTTTCTGTTCGGGTATTGTTTGACAAACCCGAGATAGTCGATAGACCTCTAGTTGTGACGAACCTGATTGTTGGTTCGACTATTTTTGGCATGATTTGTTGTAATGTGGTCTTATCGAGTCATGGATGTATGTTTGTTGTGATTGCTTTGTTTTGGGCTTTAATGGGTTTAGCATTATTTTGGGGAGTAGATCTACTCCAAAGGAATAGGGTGGTATTAGGTACCTACCTAGTGATGGCGACAGTAACTGGAGTTAAGGAAGCTAAGAGGTTATCGTTGTAATAAGTTCTAGTTGTCTCTGGGAGGCAAATGAGTGCTCCAGTGCTAGATTGTTTTGCTAGTATCACCTCATGTGGATTGTCCGAACTCGGAGTAGATTTTCCTTGGGTGCTTGTCTGATATTAGTTTAGGACTTTGGGGCTTGTGCTTGGGGAATGTCGATTTCGACTAGGATGGTTTGCGTGAGGGGTAAACAGTTTTTGTGATTTTTCATTGGATGATATCTTGGTTTACTCGAGGAGTGATGGGCAGACGGAACATGATGAGACTGTTCAATGGTATAGACTGCCCAGAGTTAGACTCGATAGGGTTATGAGATTGCTCGAGTGGGACTCGGGAAAGATGAAAAGTAATGGATTGTTTAGGACCCTATGTTGATGTTCTCTGTTGGATAGTAGAACTTTGAAGGAATATGATGTGTTCGTTGATCATGGAAGATACAACGAAGATTAGGGCGATTCAAGTTGGACTTGAACTCGTAAAAGAAAATGGGTGTTTGTTGATCTTAGAGATGCAACGAATAGGGAGACGACTCACGTTGGACTAGAGTTTGTCACTAATGGATACTCAAGACTGGGTCTGAGTTATAGATTGACTCGAGTTGGACTCGAGAAGGCTGCAAGGAATTGGATTCGGCTTGAGTTGGACTCGAGAGGGCAGCAAGATAATGGATAGACTTGGGTTGGACTCAAGTATTTTAGGCGGACTAAAAGCAAGGGTATCTGGGGATGCCCGTTACCCTGGATCCGTTTGACGTGATCTAGTTATCCTTGGAGGATAAACGTACGTTGGACGTAAGGTAGTCCGTAGGGAGGCGGGGCTTCCATTGGCCTGGGATTGGTTGGACCAGTCAAGTAGGCATCGGTGTATGTATGGAGGCTGGGCTTCCATTAGTTATTGATGTTGGTTGGACCAGACATACTAGAATCGACATATTGGGATTGGTTAGACCAGTCATGTAGGTGTCGATGTGTTTATCAATTTAGCAGGTGATAGGTAGGACTTGTTTGATGGATGTTATGGTTGCTATGTTGTTCCTATTTTTCTTCCCTTGAGTAGACTATCACCTGTAGGGTTCCAGCGATGGGGAACAAAGTGATTGTAGTAGGACTATGAGCCAGTGCAGTAGAGTCGTCATGACTCGAGGGGCAAAGTGGACATAGTAAATGATTAGTAAGGCTATGAGCCAGTGTAGTGGAGTTGTTACGACTCCATGGGGCAGAGTGATCATAGTAAAGGATTTGGGTGCGGTAATAGTTGCATTGAGTAGGAGACATGCCAGTTTAGGGGTTTTGTTTCTAGGATGGAAGCAACTAAAGTATATCACATGATATGATTTCAGGCCCAAGAGTGAATTGGATTCAGATACACTAGTAAGCTTGACGATTAGATCGATTTTGATTGAGTGGATTGGTTCCAGTTAGAAGGACGATCCTAATATATTGGAAACCATCTCTAGGGTAGAGATGGGTATCAATGGAAAGAGAATGATCAAATAAGGATTTGATCGAGAAGGGTGGCTTTGAAAGAATAAGGGACTAGTTGTACCCAACGTAGATGGACTGAGAGGTGAAGTGCTTAGAGCATATCATCACTCGAAATTGACTATACATCCCAGTGGTAACAAGATGTATTGGGACATGGAGCAGATCTACTACTGGGAAAGGATAAAGAAAGGTGTTGAGAAGTTTATGTCCAAATGCATGAGTTGCCAGTTAGTTAAAGCTGAGCAAAGGAAGCTTAGTGGTTTGTCACAACCGTTGAGAACAAGTCCCAAATGGATTATATTGATAGTTTACCAAGGACTAGGTCAGGTCATGATGGTATTTGAGTGAATTGTATATTAGAGAATGAAGGCTACCCAAGATAGGCAGAAGACTTATCTCGATAAGAGACGAAGAGATTTGGAATTCTTCGTTAACAACTTGGTGTTCGTCAAGATCTTTCCATTGAGAATGTGATTCGGATTGGTTGGAGAGGTAAGTTAGCACCAAGATTTGTTGGTCCATTCCCAGTCCTCGAGCAAGTTGGGAATTTGGCGTATGAAGTAGAGCTACCTGACAAGATGGCGGGAGTTCACAACGTATTTCATGTTTCCCAGTTAAGGAAGTTTGTGCAAGACCTTAATGTGGCTATTTCACCAGATCAGTTGGACGATAGCGAGGTTGAACCCGAGGCGGTTGGGAACCGCAAGTCTATGCGTATTGTTGGGAACGATACGAAGCAGCTTCGAAGGAAGGCGGTGAAACTAGTCAAAGTCCAGTGGGGTAAGAATGAAAAAGACTGTACTTGGGAAACATAGGGGGATATAAGGAAGAAGTATCTAGAACTCTTTGCCTGGTAAGGTTTTGGTAGTGATAGTCTCTTCCCTTGTTAGTAAACCGCATGCTAGGATAGACTTGTTTGGCATGTTGATTGTTGTTTTATGGTTGATAGGCATGCGGGACCCTTTGTGTGTTTTGGTTAGGGAATTTCGGGGGCGAAATTTCTTAAGGGGGGAGAATGTAACAACCCGCATTTTACGCATCGAAGGATCGTAGAATATTTCTTTCTTTCTCATACGAAGTCGTATGGTCATGTAGCTTTGGGAAACAACCATTAGAGTCATTTCCCATGTTCATGATTTTTGTCGATTTTTAAATAACCGTTTTGCCCCCAGTTGGTACTGTTTTGGCCATAACTTTTGATAGGAAAAGAGTTTTGACCTGAAACCACTTCCATTGAATTCGAATGATGGTTTCTCTTTCCGTAGAGTGGTTACACTAGCCAAACGGACTTACCGTTTGGGAGATATGGCTGAAACAAGGTTTAGAAGGTGAAAAACAGCTTAATTGGGCTAAACCGGGTAGTTAACAGCTAGGCCCATAACCCATTTCGGGATTAGGGTTATGGGAGGCTGATAGGGTTTGGGAAATCATTTTCATTTGAGTTTTGAGCCGCCACTTTCATTCTTGAAATCCTAGTAATGGCCTCCACCTTCTAATTTCATCCCAAATCGTCTCTAATCACTTTCTAATTGAAGATTAAGCAAAACTACATCAAATCAAGGGAGGGTAGCACCAAATCAGAGAGAGAGAGAGCTGCTGAAACACATAGGGATTGGATCCAAATCAGAGATTATTTCAGATCTAAAGTTTGTTTGTGGCTAAGGTGAGTGACTTGCATAGTTCCTCACTAATTATGGCTAATCAAGGGTAATTAGTGTTAATTAGAGAATTTAAACATGATAAAATTCTGGAAAAATGTTCATAAATTCTTAAATGATGTTTTAGACCTCTGATATGAATTTGGGTTAATTTGGTTAAGTTTTGCTAATCCTATCATTAGTTTCACCTAAACATGCTTAAGGGGAAATATGGGGTTTTGGGTATGTTTGATCCATTTTAACCTATCATGTTGATGTTTTGATGTTTGTGGTTGATTATGCATGTTGCTATGACTGTATGATATGCTTTGTGATTGATTTCAATAATTAGAATGGTCGAAAACATCGTCGAATGGCGTAACACACTTACTGGAAAAGGTTCAGGAAACAGTGCAGGTTTTCGGATCGGAACGGATATGGGGGCTCGGATCGGATAAGTGAACTGGGCAAGGGATTCGATCGGATCGGAACTTGGCACTTGGGAAACCTGGCAAAAAGTAAGGCCATGCTATTTGAACTGGGATCGGATCGGCTAAAGGAGGGGGATCGGATCGGAGTAAACGAAGGACGAGGGGAACTGATCAGAGCCGGAGCACGAACTGGATGGGAGATGGCAACTCGACCCGACCCGAAGTGGGACACCCGACCCGAACCAATGCGATGTTGTGAACCTGAACCGAATCGTTACCAGAGGAAGACCCGAACCGAATCGTTACCAGAGGAAGACCACGAACCGAACCAACTCATGGTAGAGGACCCGACCCGAACCGATGGCTAGAAGGGGAACCCGAACCGACCCAGTGATGACCCATAACCCGAGATGCAAAGGTAGTCCAAATGGGAAGTTAGAGCTCAGGATCCAGTTGGGAACCAATGAGTTCACTTCATGATTGGGCTTTGTTGCGGGACGTGTGCAAAGGGGTTGTCGGTATTCATAACTTTGGTTCACCACTGAGAGATGGATGGTGGGCTTGTAGTGATAGTTACGCGGGATTGGATTCCGTCATGGCCCAAAGTATTAAGTGACCAAAGTAGTGGATATCGTATGCTGTACGCACTGAGTGAGGGATGTGAGGATGATTGCTATGCTTGATTGTTTGACACCACTATGACAGGCACACCCCCACCCCCGTATCTCTTACACAGTATGTTAGTAGCACCTTAGAGTATTGTATGGTATGTAGTGCTAACTCTTTGGTTGTAGGTCCAGGTTCAGGTATGATTGGATTATACCTGTTATTGTTATTATTCTGTTTAGATGCTTATCGTTGATACCAGGCTTTATGTCTGACCCAGAGTTTTATGTCTCCTCTTATTACTCTGGGTGCTCACACGAGTAGACTAGAGACAGGTTAGCTGGTGATGCGCGAGTAGCTGATTCGGAGGTGAGCAGGAGGCTTCCACGTATGATATATAGATATTCTCCCTGTGTCGTTGGTGGTCTCTACTTGGGCATTAGTAGTGTACCTCCTTGATCTTACTTTTGCTTTTTGAGACAGTTTAGAAATTTGTAATAAGCTGAATTTTGGATTTCCACTGCTATGATGCTTAGTTCTGGTTTTCAGCTTATGCACTGTCTCTCCTGTTTTATGTCAAGTATGTTATTATTATATTTTGTTCTATGTGCTGTGAGACATTCTACAGGTTCTTTGTATGTTCATTTCCTTCTTCTTCTTTTTCCTTCTAACGACCCGTTCCGTGCTAACTGGACATGTGTATAGCGCACCTTTGGGGTAAATGTAGGTTGGTGCGGGGTGGGCCGTCACATGGCGCATCGCGAGGTCTCGTCGTTTTTTCTTCTTTCTTTTAATCAATTTTGAATGAGAGGGATAAGTGAGGGAGGGTTGACCGGGTAGAGGAAAAGGAAAGGGCCCAACATATATATATATATATATATAATTTATTATTTTAAATCCCTAAAAGCAACTTTTTATTTTGACCTCCAAACGAGACCGACCGACTGTCGTCCATAGTTAATTACCCCCATTCCGAACACAGTGGGATATGTATCGTAAGCTGATTCGATCGTTTCGATCAATTTTCGTCAAAATCAAAATATAACTCCATATATTGAATTTGAACGCACATTTCAATTTACTGGGGCCACGTATGGATTCTAAAAATTTCCAAAAAATATTTTCTAGCTTCGTATTGACGATACGGTCCTAACAAAAGTAGTTTCGTCAAATTCTAAGACCGTTTGAAAAATGGCCAATTTCCAGTCGATTAAAATTAACCAAAACTGGTCAAATGCGTTTTCCTTTGCCACGCTCACATATTGATTCGAAAAATTACGAATTTTGATACCTAGCAATAATTTGATATCACGGATCCAACAAAAGTGGTTTCGTCGAAAACCGAGGTCGTTTGCAAAATGTCCCATTTTTAAGGGCCTGAATTCCATAGTGACTATTCTGAATTTTCAACTGGGCATATCTTTTTATCCCTGCTATGAAATTTTGATTTTTCGGATTCGTTGAAAATATATTATCAAATAGATTCAATTATTTTTGGTTTCGCTAAAATCCGGTTTATTTTGAATCCTGTACATTCATTTGAACTTTGAAATCGAATTATCGAAATACCGCGCCATTTTCAATTCTTTTATATTTAAAATAAAATATTTATATTCTAACGACGATCTATAAAAATATATATGTTCTAATTCTATTCAAATCCTCGAAATTGCCAATTTTTTTTTTTAAAATTGGCTCTGAATTTCCAGGTTATTACAATCTCCCCCACTTAAAACTTTTTATCCCCAAAAAGGAATGAAGCCGAAACTTTTTTAATAAACCAACTTAACTTTCATTGTTTTCTTTACGGCTTAAGTTCTTCAGCTTTTCAGTTTCTAAGAACTTTTCAAATTTTTCAAAAATTTGGCTAACACCCTAAATTTTTGAAATTTTTTGCCATAACCTCCCCTGCACTGGGACTTCGGGATATTTCATATAGCCTCCCATAGCCTTCTTCAATCCAAAAAAAAAAGGAAAAAGCCAAGCGGCTAGCCAATCGGCTCATAAAATCATCCAAAACCCAAAAAATACAATAAACATGTACCTATTTGTCGGGCAAACAATTTTATTCCTCTGCTCTAGCCTCCTTGCTATGACCTGTTCAATGTAAGTACATGTATATGCATGCATTCGTAATCATTTTTCAATACAGTTCAATATTCGGTTCAATTTGGCCTAAATGGTTCAAAATTATCGAATCAATAATCAAACAACACAACCATCAACCAATTAGTGAATTAACGTTTCAAATTCATAACTTTGATACATATACATAAAATCATGTTTTTGATGCCAAATCACAACAATAAATCTATCTAGTTTTGGTTCTCACACCAGTCTAATGGAAATATATAGATATCATACTTTCGAAACTGGAATATAAATTCTGATGATGTACGTACTATAACGATCATCAGAACCATCCCCGGGCGACTAGAATGTGATTATATATCTATCCAGTATATTAAAACTTCGAATATACGTTCATGACCCGTATATGCATTGGATTGTCCAAATTCACTACACATAAAATATTCAAGTACGTATAAAACAATTTAAATTTCAAAACAAAATTGTTTTCATTTGAAAAATAAACTCTTCACACTCGTTCTAAGATACTACTGATCCTATCTCTAACGAGTAATTCTAATTGGATATTACTAATCCAATATATGATGAATTCTTTCATATGTTTCTAATGTGTCTTGTTCTCGAGCTCTGTAAACCAAAGCTATGATACCAAACTGAGAAGACCCGAACTTCCCCATGAAGGAAAGCACGGATGGCGTTGAGAACAACACACATCGGAACGCAAACAGAAGAACATTTCATTGTATATTACAACAATTCCATCAGAATACAAGAATACACAGAGTATGAATGAATATAATACATTCGATAAATATCAGAGATTACAATAAATTACATAGCAGCGGAAAAACAATACAAAACACAACTGAAAGTAATACACAGATACAGAGTTTTCCGAGCATTGTTCCAGCTGTAAATCAGGATCCTGTGAATATAAATCTGCAAAACCAAAACTACTAGCTGCCCGTGTCGAAAATAAGGGCACCCAGAGTTTAGGTTAAAACAATAAACTCCAGGTTAGTCATGTGACTGGTGTGAGAACTAAAACAATTATTTAAAACTTTACTTTAAAAGAGAGTAATTCAAGGGACCACGCCGTATAACACGGAACGGGTTTCCTCCCAAGAACCCCAGTGCATAGAATAAACAATGCAATGCTTTTTCGAAAAATGAAGCTATTATAAGACCCCGGTCCCATCACACAATGCAACGCAAGTCGGAGGATAGGGTTTTCCCTTATAATAGCCAAACATGCTTGATACGCTAAATTCCATCTTTTATTATTACTATAAGTGTATAGTGTCAAAACAATTTCAATCATAAGTATCAATCATAGACGGCATAAGTGCCCCATCCCACTATGTCGCCATACTGGGCTCTACAAATAAAACCGAAATATCTCGTATTGGAAATTGGATTTCCGTCATGAGTCGAGGCAAGGGGCAAGCTCCTCTCCGCTTCGAGACACTCTAGCAAATGTCTCAGGACTACTCTCTCTGGGTAACCCTTGGAATCGGCTGGGCCGGTCCTCCCTTACGTTTGAGGATTAGTTATTCCGGAACACACGTTTCCCAGTCCTTACAGACCTAAAATCGAGGCGCCTCATTCCAACAACCACATAGGTAAAAATAATATAAATGTCAGCCAGTTTAAGCATTGACACCACCCATAGTTACAAAAAAATCGTGTTCTCCCAACGGTTCATATCCCGTTTTTGACTCATACCGAGGTGTAAGGCTCGTGAATTAACGCCATACACAAAACTGTGCCACATAGTTCGTGGTTTGATCATCAACCACAAGACTTTGCTTTTCAACAGAAGCCTTGATCATCTGCCACTTAGGCATGCCACACAGGCAATTCACTCCATGCGATTGATGTCCATCGATATACAACCTCTGAGCTCGTACGTCTCAGAGAAGGGCGTTAAGCAAGAGAATAAATTCTCCACCGCCAAACAGATGTATATTTAATAGAGATCAATCAACACAGAATAAAATCCAATGTCAGACACACAGTCCATTTACTAGTCCGTTCTGGGTCTGAACGAAACCAGAGGCACTTTCCTCGCATATCCATCGATCTCCAAGTACGTCTGAACGATAATCAATTGATTCCCTCATCTTGGATGTACAGCCTAATCTAGATCATCAGTAATCACCCAACCGATGTGAAGACTTCCGGTCTTCAACCACCGTCTTCCTCTTCGACATATCGTCGAATCGGTTATTTAGAATAGATATAAACCCAGCCTTTCCGAATAACCCGCGTATATAATAAACAAATGTTACACAAACACAACATACGCCTCATTCCAATTCATCAGTCACTAACTGTAAATTAGTAAGAGAACAACTCCCAAATATTAACCCCGAAGGCTGAAACCAACATCAGATCAATACCCAGGAAACCATTCATCTCAACTAATCTTCAGTTAGTTGCTAAATTTCACATTCTTAGGGAAAGGTTCCCATTAATTTTATTAAAGATAAATTCTTCTAAATTTATTCTTTAATCTTCCTTTGGATATCATTTCAAACCATGTTTAGGGTTTCCAAACTAGTCGGGATTAGTGAACCACACCGAAGTAATTATTTTATTTTATTTCCCAATCCCAACCTACTCATCCCATGGGGCAAAACTGGTAATACTCCAAATCTAATACCACGGTGTTATTGGTAAAATTAATTGCCATTTCACGTTCAAATCTAATTAAAGATTTAACTATCGCTCTGGAGCAAAACTGGTGATACTCCATTCTTGATCTTTTCAATCTAATTAAATATTCATCAAAACTCTAATTCAGTTTTAATCTCGAAAATCATTTCTTAATTATTATTCCAAGCTAAGAAATTAATCTTATCTTTAAATGGGTTAAAGAACCAATGTCCTTTAAAACACGGTTCACGATAAACCCAAAATCAGATTCCATTGTTGATCGGGTTAAAGAACAAGTGTTATTTAAAACACCGTTCACGATAAACCCAAAAATCAATCTTAAATTCAATTCCAACTTAAAGATTAATCAACTGGAAAATCTCACTAAATCTTAATTAAAAGATTTATTCTTTTCTAAACTGGGTTCAAGAACAGTGTTATTTAAGACACCATTCACGAAGAACACGAAATCTCATTTGATATTAAATACAAGGCTCTGAATAGAAAGTATATCGGCTTATATTCAATATCAAATTCTGAAATCAACAAATATTGTATTGGAATAACGATATATATATCTTTCAAATTCCCTTAACCATATCTGTATAATCACGAAATCCAACATCAAAATATTCTGAAGATAATTTCGATTCAAATCCATTCCAATTCGTATATTGGAAATTCTGGTTATATTTAAAACCACTTCAAATTCAATTTATTTATTTCAAAAATAAATTGATTTTAATTCTAGTTCAAAACTAGTTCATTTAAAAAAAATCTATTTTTATCTTTACAAATGTGGAATTTTTCATTCCAGTTCTTTCCAATTCACATATTATGATTTTACACAAATTATTAATATTTTTAATAATTTTACCAAGGCCCGTACAGTCGATTTCCATCAACGGCCATTAAACTGCACTTACAACGACATTTTCCAAATTTGATTTGGACATAATTCCAAATCCAACCGTTAGATCTTAGATTTCTAATATTCATTGGAAAGCTCTTTTCGATACGAACCTAATGGTTCTGATTTTAGGAGAATCTGACGGTCGGATCTCCCGTAATGTCCGTTCGAAGTTAATGGTCGAAATTCATGAACTGCCGCAACGCGACGCGTTCTATTCAGGCCATTATATATATAATATATATATATATATTATATTTTATTGATTTCCTTTTAAACGTATTTTATAAATCGTTTTAAATTCGTTTTCGAAACGATTACAACTTCATATTCAATTTCGAATCAAAATTGAATATTCCACATCATCGATATACGAATGACAATATTTTCAAAACGTTATATTTTGAAATCACTTCCTTTTTCTATAATTATTATAAAAACGAATATAATCGATATAAATATCGTTCGCGTCAAAATGGCGCATCTCTAATCAACACGACTTTATATATTTCAATAACTTCGTTATTCTATGCAACAAATGAATATTTATTCTATTCAACACATGACTATTCCCAACACATGAGTACTGTCAACACATGACTATTTTTGTTATGTAATATATTTTATAAAATTTTGATTTCTATCATTTTATTCTTAATCAGACTCTAACCGTAAATTAGTAAGAGAACGATTCCCTAAGCATTAACCCCGAAGGCCGAAACCAACATCAGATCAATAACCAGGAGACCACTCATCTTATCTATTTTCCAGTTAGTTTCTAAATTCATATATGATAAAGACGTAAATTTTATTGTTAAAATATTTTACTCAACACATGAATATTTTCAACACATGAATCTATATTTGTTTCAACACATGACTAATCTCAACACATGAGTACTGTCAACACATGAATCTTTATTTTATAATATTCTTTATTTTCCCAATTGGAATGAGGCCCAATTAATTACCATATAATGTTAATTATATGGATTCCATACAACACATGTATATAATAGCAACGATAAATAATCAACCATCATCCAAAGTGCACCACACAACTGCATAAGCATCAAATATAAATAATTAACGCTTACACAGTCTGTCGACCAATTGATCGACATACAACTAAATAATTGGGATTAGTGTAGGCCAAATATCATCCCAACACCCGTGTGGGATTTCAATCCACAAACACTGAATATTATTTGTGCAGTTGGGCGACGTGTAAAATTTATCGTCCCAATTGATGTCCTTCAAATAGGTGTTCATAAACAAACCGTCTGGTTGTAAATGAATATTTATTTATTCACATTCACATTAAAAATTATATTTTTAACAATAATTAATTTATTTCAACACATGAACGTTTTATTATCTATTTCACACCAACATCACAAACAAACTTCACAACACATCAAACAAGCATACAAGTCATCCATGGTCTGTGGACGACGGGTGTCGGGTGCTGCTTAGCACCATCTGCATCCTAGTATATATTTTTAACTAGAAAACAAGATTTAAAGTGAGAAGTTCTCACCGACTAGCTAAACCAATACCACGACTCTTCTTATGTAGAAATCTTCGTCGTGCTCGCCTTTTGTCTATTTCATTGCCCGTAGCCACTACATATATAAAAATCACATTTTTATATTGTTGCTATGTATATAAAAAATCTATTTTTACATCGCTACTATATAGATAAGAATTCTATTTTTACATCGCTACTATATAGATAAAAATTCTATTTTTACATCGCTACTATATAGATAAAAATTCTATTTTTACCACGCTATTCTCTATATAAAAAATTTATTTTTATATCGCTCTTCTTCCAATAAAGATTATATTTTTATCACGCACCTTCCTATATAAAATTTATATGTTTATATCTACTCCTAATATAAAGATCGAATTTTTATATCATCGCTATAAAAATCACATTTTTATTTCAACATATATATAATAAAAATCAGATTTTTATTTTGCTACATATATAAAGATCAAATTTTTATTCTCTATATAATATAAAAATCGTATTTTTATTCTTTCTACTATATAAAAATCAAATTTTTATTATTTCCACTATATAAAAATCACATTTTTATTATTTCTACTATATAAAAATTATATTTTTATTATCTACATTATATAAAAATTATATTTTTATTATCTACATTATATAAAAATTATATTTTTATCCCTTCTATAATATAAAAATCTCGCCTTTACGTATGAACACAAATCATATCTTTACGTTATTAAATAAAATATTTTTCCTACAATAAAAATCATAAAGGAAGGCTAAAAAAAAACTGAAATGCTCAATGAGTAAATAAACAAAAATACTCACCCTTGTTGCTCGAAGAAGGAGGATGGTTTCTGCGATTTGAAAAGGAGGGGGGACTGCAGTGCAATTTGGAAGGGGGAAGAGAGGAGGAGGGTGCTGGAAATTTGGATTAAAGGGGGGTACGGTTTTGGGTGTCGGGGGTTTTCACGTTGAGGCGGGGGCGAGGGGGGGGGACATCGGAGGTGAGACGAGTGGTGGGGGAGAAGCAGCTCGCCAGCGCTGGTTGGGTCCAGCCGAGGCACGGCGGTGGCATGACTGGGCGGCGCGTCGCGAGGTCTCGTCATTTGTTTTTTTTCTTTTAATCGATTTTGAACGATAGGGATAAGTGAGGGAGGGATGACCTGGTAGAGGAAAAGGAAAGGGCCCAATATATATATATATATATATATATATATATATAATTTATTTATTATTTTAAATCCCCTAAAAGCAACTTTTTATTTCGACCTCCAAACGAGACCCACCGACTGTCGTCCATAGCTAATTACCCCTATTCCGAACACAATGGGATATGTTTCGTAAGCTGATTCGATCGTTTCGATCAGTTTTCATCAGCATCAAAATATAACTCTATATATTGAATTTGAACGCACATTTCAATTTACCGGGGCCACATATAGATTCTAAAAATTCCTGAAAAATATTTTCTAGCTTCTATTGACGATACGGTCCTAACAAAACTAGTTTCGTCCAATTCTGAGACCGTTTGAAAAATGGCCAATTTCCAGTCGATTAAAATCAACTAAAACTGGTCAAACGCGTTTCCCTTTGTCACGCTCACAATTTGATTCGAAAAATTATGAATTTTGAAACCTAGCAATAATTTGACATCACGGATCTAACAAAAGTGGTTTCGTCGAAAACTAAGATCATTGGCAAAATGTCCTAAGGGCCTGAATTCCATAGCGACTATTCTGAATTTTCAACTGGGCATATCATTTTATCCCTACTATGAAATTTCGATTTTTTAGATTCGTTGGAAAGATATTATCAAATAGATTCTATTATTTTTGATTTCGCTAAAATCCGGTTTATTTTGAATCCTGTACATTCATTTGAACTTTGAAATCGAATTATCGAACTACCGCGCCATTTTCAATTCCTTTTATATTTAAAATAAAATATTTATATTCTAACGACGATATATATAAATATATACGTTCTAATTCTATTCAAAATAAATTTCTGTTTGTTATTGTTTAAAATAATTCATTTTAAATAATCAAAATTCCTCGAAATAGCCAATTTTTTTTAAATTGGCTCTGAATTTCCGGGTTATTACACCACATTCATTAATGTCACTCACAAAGGGAATGCATTAACTTCAGTGAAGTGTTACAGGTATGAGATGCAGATATATTACAAGACAGACAAATAAAGCAGCGGAAAATAAAGTCATTTTATAAGCAACGTAGTTCAGTCAAGCTTTTACAAAAACTGACTCAATCATACTTAAAAGTATTACACAAAACTTCTATCTTGATTCAAAAACTCCCAAGTATACAAGAAGCATAAAACATAGCAAAGTAGCATAAGTCCCCAAATTAAAGTGCAATCACAGCCATGGCCAAAGATAAGAGGTTCCAAGCCATACGTCACAGAATCTCCAAGCTTGGAAAGTGAAACAACGGTCCAAACTAAGCCGAGCTATTCCCTCCCTGACTACCTGGGGGGACGGAAGAAAAGAAGACGAAAGAAAACAGGTCAGACATAAGTTTGGTAAGTCCAGTGATTTTTCAGCATGTAAACAAGATAAAGGATCATGACATGAATAAACTGATAATAAGAAAATAACATAAAACAAGATAACTTAAGACAAGATAAGGCAAGGTAAACTGAATGCCCTTCTACTCTTTCTCTGCTTCGCTACTACACTGTTATTTTGATTTCTATATCTCTGCACCGCCTAACTAGTGTCCCAACTAGTAATCCGTATAAAATGATAATATTACAACGTGATCCCAATCCCCGCAATTGTGGTAGCCTTCAGGTGTACATCTAGTATGAGGATCTTACCTCAATCAGCCTAATTGCCATGAAGATGTTAGATGTACCCTTACTACTCTATCGATCGGCTCCCTACTTGTATTAATGTTCCATGTGTCTGTGTCAATCGGCCCTCTCTCGCGTATAGATACCCTGTGCAGGTCCCACCATGTAACACCCCGAATTTTCTAGGAACATTAAAATTAACAAATTCAAGAACACTTAATTTTTAGAAGAAGAATTAAGTGAAATGGGTTGCACTATTACATTCATCTCAAAATTTTGGTCAAGATAGACATTTGGTTTGCATAAAATGGATACCTTATGAAGAAGTTATTAAGCCTTTAAGTTTGTATGCATATGAGAAATATATATATATATATATATGTAGAAAAAATAAATAAATAAATATGCAAAAAAGTTCAAAACATCGAATCGGGCGGGGGAATAACCTAACCGGCCCATTTTTGAGGTCGACCCGAGCCCTGCTGGGTCGACTAGGGGTTGATTCAGTGTGTTTGGCTGTCAACCCGTGGGACGATTCGCTCTAAGGCAAATGTGGCATCTGATTGGTTCTCAGGGTTCATGGTTAATCTAATGGTCCTAAAACACTCTCTACAACTATATAAGGACCCTAAACCTAAAACCTAATTCTATTATTCACTCTCATCTAAACCTAGCTGCCACTAAAACCAGAATCAAATTAAATCTAATGTAATTCAGCTAATAGAATTCAACGATCTACATCAAAGGCGAGCAATTCAATTTCAGAATACAGATCCCAGAACTCAAGAATTCCTTTTTGTTTGTAATTGTTGTTATCTTTTAGATGTGAATAAATTAAAGACATGATTTGTAATGAATTGTAAAATAGAATTGTATCAAGTTGTATGTGATGTTGATTCATGTTTATTCATGTCTATTCTATCATATATGCATATGAACTATTGTGGTCTATCGAACCTATCATGTTCTGTGGAAATTGGTGAGTAAACCTATAATGTTGTATAGGAATTTAGGAACAAAATTATCATATGTAAGTTTGGTGATATTATGATACATACAAGTTTCAGGCTAAGTCATGCGTTTATGCCTAATTGTTTAGAGCCATTATGCATACATGTTTAGATCTACGACCTTATATGTTTAGATCTACAACTTTATATGTTAGATCCATATGCCTTTATGATAGATCTAATTTGCAAGTTTACCACTACATGCCAAGTTTAACTTGTATAGTTTTATGTAAATCCATATGCTTGTGGTTCATGTTGCATAGATCAAATTTGCAAGTTCATAGTTAAAAGTATATTGTTCTATGCCAAATCCATGTGACATATGTGTAGTTAGATCCATACCTTTGTATGATGTTGGAATGTTGCAAGTTCCTCTTTTTCCCCTTTTAGTTTATAAGTTAGGCTAAAATGTCGAGCCTAACATTCTATGAAACTTTACGAACGTACAACGGGGGTAACGTTGGGGGAAAACATGAAACTACATGTAATTGACATGTTTGGCTCATAACCATGTTAATGGTATGGCATTGAAATGGTATAATTTACATACCAAAAATTATGAATTTGATTTAGAAGGAAAGTGGGCCATGACAATAAATTGTTGACAAATTTACATATAAGCATAAAAGGATAAATATGTAAATTTAGAAAAGACGAATATGCCTAACCCGAGGTTAGACTAAGTTGTGGTGTAAAACTGCGCAGAACCGACCGGCACATCCAGTGACCATAACAATACATGTCTAATGTGGGTGGTTAATGCATTAAGCCCAAAAAGGACCCGAGGTTAGACTGAATTATGGTGTAACTGCCCGGAACCGACCGGCACATCCAGTGACCACAACAATACCTGTCTAATGTGAGTGGTTGGTGCTTTAATGAAGCTAAGTCAGGATTGGTGGGGTTAAGTCAATTAAGGAAACACTTAACTAATACATCATGTTAACTAAAAAAGTGGGTGAGGATAACTAAATTTAGAACACTGAACCGTTATAACATGTTAATTAGACAAGTGGGTGAGGTTAAGTAAATTTAGAACACTTAACTGTTATAACATGTTAATTAGACAAGTGGGTGAGGTTAAGTAAATTTAGAACACTTAACCTTTATAACATGTAAATTAGACAAGTGGGTGAGGCTAAGTAAATTTTGAAACACTTAACCAATATAACTTGATTTATGGAAAGGTTAAGTTAAAATAAGAGGGAAACACTGATTTGTAGTAGGGTTAAGTTAACACAAGAAGGCAACACTGAACCAAAGTAACATAACACGTAGGTGGGTTAAGTTAACTTGAATTGATTGATGACACTTAACCAATACAACAAGATGAATACGTGGGGTTAAGTTAACAAGAAACACTTGACCATTAACTTGATGAACAAATGGGGTTAAGTTAATAGGAAACACTTAACTGATCCATCATGATAAGTAAGGAGGGTCAAGTTAATAAGAAATGCTTAACCAACATGACATGATGAATGAGTGGGTAAAGTTAACATGAGCGGACAACACTTAACTAATATGGCGTAATGTGCGGGAAGGTTAAGTACATATTGGGTTGATAGGTAATATTAGTAAATATTGTCCCACAAAACTTAACCATTAAAAAAACATGCTTGAATCAGTGGAAGGGTTAAGTACATATTGGGTTGGTGGGTAATATTAGTAAATATAGGCCCGCAAAACTTAAACATTAAATAAACATGCTTGAATCAGTGGAAGGGTTAAGTACATATCGGGTTGGTGGGTAATATTAGTAAATATAAGCCCCTAAAACTTAACCATTAAATAAACATGCTTGAATCAGTGGAAGGGTTAAAGTACATATCGGGTTGGTGGGTAATATTAGTAAATATAAGCCCACAAATCTTAACCATTAAATAAACATGCTTGAATCAGTGGAAGGGTTAAGTACATATCAGGTTGGTGGGTAATATTAGTAAATATAGGCCAACAAAACTTAATTATTAAATAAACATGCTTGAATTGATGGGAGGGTTAAGTACATCTCGTGTAGGTGGGTAATATTAGTACATATAGACTCTCAAAACTTAACCGTTTATTAAAAATGCTTGAATCGATGGGAGGGTTAAGTACATATCGGATTGGTGGGTAATATTAGTAAATATAGGCCCACAAACTTGACTAATAGGAAACCCTAGTAACTGGGACTCATTTCAGCAGTAACCCACATGGATGTATCAATGTACCCCGAACTAGGCAGGGTGGGGCACGATTAGTGGGCTGATTATAAGCAGTCAAAGCAGCGGCAGGGGGTACGTCAGTGTAGGTTCCATCGGTTTACGGGCGTGCACGTACTCCGGAGTGGAAAAAAGCAGACACTGGGTACCGGTAGTTATAAACTGTGCATCTGGAATCGTGTCGGGTTGCTATCATAGGGATTGATACATCTTATGGTGGGACCAGCACAGGTTATCTACACGCAACAGAGGGCCGATTGACACAGACACATGGAACATGAATAAAAGTAGGGAGCTGATCGATAGGGTAGTAAGGGTACATCTAACATGTTCATGGCAATTAGGCTGATTGAGGTGGAATCCTCACGATAGATGTACACCTGAAGGCTACCACAATTACGGGGGGGTTAGGATCACGATTATCATTTTATAAGGATTACTAGTTGGGACACTAGTTAGGTGGTGCAGAGATAAATATAGAAATCAGATCAACAGAGTAGTAGCGAAGCAGAGAAAAAGTAGAAGCGCATTCAGTTCACCTTGCACTTATCTTGTCTTTAGTTACCTTGTTTTTATGTTATTGTCCTATTTTCGGTTTATTCATGTCATGATCCTTAATCTTGCTTGCATGCTGAAAGATCACTGGACTTACTAGACTTATGTCTGAACTAGTTGGTTTTTCGCCTCTTTTCTTCTGTCCCCCCCAGGTAGTTAGGGAGGGAATAGCTCAGCCTAACTTGGACCTCTTCTCCTTCCAAGCTTGAAGATTAGTTGGTGTATCGCTTTGGACTCTCTCTTCCACTGCTATGGCTGGTTCATGCTTTATCGGGGAATATCATTGTTTTATGCTTCTTTTATTCTTGGAAGTTTTTAAATCAAGACAAAAGTTCTATGTCTTACATTTAAGTATGATTGAGGAAATTGTTGTAAAAGCTTGACTGAATTAAGTTGTTTATAAAATGACTTTATTATCTGCTGCGTTATTTGTCTATCTTGTAATTTATCTGCATCTTTTACCTATAATGCTCCACCGAAGTTAAGGCATTCCCTCCAGTGAGTGACCTTAACGGAGGTGGGGTGTTTCACTTGGTATCAGAGCTGAAGGTTATCGGATCAGATAAAAGATTTGAAAAATTATTTTCAAAAATAGTTCTAAATGAAGCATTTTCAAAAGAAAGATTTGTTTTAAAGGCATATTCTCCAAAGCCATATGCACTATCTTTTTGATCCTCTGTTTGAATCCTTGTTTCCTTCTTTCCTGAGTGTTCGGGGCTCCTGGCTTTCTGGGAGGTAACCTCATCACGGCATGGTTCCGTAGGCTTGATGAGACCGCAACATTTGTTAAAGGGCAAATAAGCGCCCTACTTCCATCTATATCCGCAGTAGTTTCACATACGGCTAATTTTTCTTTCGAGCTTTGTAGGATTTTCCGTGCGATGGAGGCAGCTTTCAAAAGACCTGTCAACAAGTTACACAAGGATGCCAAAGATGAGAATGAGGGAGTTTGGCTAAGGAGCACAACAAAAGGATGAAGAACTCATGGATATGGACTTGTTCACAAAGGAGGGGAGGAAAGAATAGTAAAACCTAAAACAAGAGGAAGTATCTTTATTTTGGTATAACGGGTCGTATAATTAAGGGCAAATGTAAGAACAAAAGACAGGATTTCCCAAAAGGCAAGTGCATGCTCTCACCACCAGCATACCTGAGAGAGAGGTAGTAAGGTTTCTGTTGAAAAGTTTAGTTTTTCTTCTTGATTATCCTGCTAGTGCTCTTTTTGATTTTTGCGCTTCAGATTCGTTTATATCTGCTTCCATAGTTGAGTCTCTGCACCCTAGAGCTTGTATAGTAGAGGATCTCATTATTGTCTCAAGTCCAATTTGTGGTTCGGCTCATTTATCTTTGGTTTGTAAGGATTTGAGATACTTATGTTTTTGGTTTCATGGGCTATGGGTTTATTCTAGGCATGGATTAGTTAACTAGTAATTGTGAAAGGAGGTTAGTTAGACTTTCGACTTGCCTCGGGAATACCCTCGAAATTTCATGCGATCCTAAGGGACAGTTTGTCTTAGCTACCTAGAATCACTTTATGTATTTATCGATGATTTTTGATCCGTTAGAGTAGTCCATGAGTACGCAGATGTTTTTTTGATTAAGGTTAGGAGTTTTCCTCCTAAAAACCCGAGATAGACTTCCGCATATATCTAGTTGACAATGCAAAGCTAGTTATGTGATCAACGACAGTTTTGGAGCAGGATTGGCGAGGATAGCCAGAGTCAGTTAAGTGGTCAATTGTTTGGTTGTTTTTCTAGTATCATCTCACATAAATCGTCCAAATTCGGAGGTATTCCTTGGGTGCTTGTCTTATATTGGTTTAGGCCTTTGGGGCTTGTACTTGAGGGATGCCAAGTTCGACTAGGATGGTTTGCGTGGGAGATATCGACCCTCAGATTTGTGACATGGGGGATAAGCTAATTAGAAGAGAGACCTTTAATCGTATAAACTTGGTATCATGGTTAACTTCTGTTCATCTTGGAAAGATAGTTCGACGACATTGGATTCCCTCTAGCATAGTAAATGATCGAGGTCCTATCTTTACTAGTGGGTTTTGGAAATGGAGGTCAAGAAGCTTCACAATCGTGAAGTTAAATTAGTTAAGGTATAGTGGAGTGAAGCTCAAAGAAGATGCGACTTAGAAGACTGAAGACTAGATACACGCATCATACCCTTTTTGAGGGTATATCCTTGATTCCTCCTTTTTCTATAATATTTATTTGCATGCTAGTCTTTATCTTTTAAGTATATCCTCTCGGTCCTATCTTCGATCCTTAGGTAGAAGCCAATGGATGAAAAGATGTGTTTGAGACATGTTATGATTGATGGTTGCATGTGGTTGCTCGTGGATGCATATACACACATTAGGCACAAGATTAGCTTAGTCACTTTCATATTGCATATTCATATGAATGTATTCGTATATGGATTGAAACTTGACGTGTTATCATATGGATTAGTGAATATGCACACATATAGTATTTACATGATTATAGATATTTGCATACATATTGGACGCATGATACTCTCATGATTCGTATTAAGGAGGTCAACCGGATCAGTAGACCGCCTGATTTTGCACTAGATAAGAGACATATACACACACTCTGCATATGTTCATATGGCATTATAAGTCTTTTAAGGACAATGGATGCTTGTGGATGATGGATGAGTAGATGGATGATTGGATGTTAAGATGCATTCTTCTTAACTTGAAGATTTCGGGGACGAAATCCTTTAAGGAGGGGAGAATGTAACACCCCAAATTTTATGAGAATATTAAAATTTACAAATTCAAGAACACTTAATTTTTAGAAGAAGAATTAAGTGAAATGGGTTGCGCTATTGCGTTCGTCTCAAAATTTTGGTCAAGATAGACATTCGGTTTGCATAAAACGGATACCTTATGAAGAAGTTATTAAGCCTTGAAATTTGTATGCATACGAGAAATATATATATATATATATATAAATTAAATAAATAAATATGCAAAAAAGTTCAAAACAACGAGTCGGGAGGGGGAATAACCGAACCGGCCCATTTTTGAGGTCGACCCGAGCCTTGCTGGGTCAACTAGGGGTTGATTCAGGGTGTTTGGCTGTCAACCCGTGGGCTGATTCGCTCCAAGGCAGATGTGGCAGCTGATTGGTTCTCAGGGTTCAGGGTTAATCTAATGGTCCTAAAGCACTCTCTACAACTATATAAGGACCCTGAACCTAAAACCTAATTCTATTATTCACTCTCATCTAAACCTAGCCGCCACTAAAACCAAAACCAAATTAAATCTAATCTAATTCAACTAAGAGAATTCAACGATCTACATCAAAGGCGAGCAATTCAATTTCACAATACAGACCCCAGAACTCAAGAATTCCTTTTTATTTGTAAGTCTAGTTATCTTTCAGATGTGAATAAATTAAAGACATGATTTGTAATCAATTGTAAAATAGAATTGTATCAAGTTGTATGTGACGTTGATTCATGTTTATTCATATCTATTCTATCATATATGCCTATGAACTGTTGTGGTCTATGGAACCTATCATGTTATGTGGAAATTGGTGAGTGAACCTATGATGTTGTATAGGAATTTGGGAATGAAATTATCATATGTAAGTTTGGTGATATTATGATACATACAAGTTTTAGGCTAAGTCATGTCGTTTATGCCTAATTGTTTAGAGCTGTTATGCATACATGTTTAGATCTACGGCCTTATATGTTTAGATCTACAACTTTGTATGTTAGATCCATATGCCTTTATGATAGATCTAATTTGCAAGTTCACCACTACATGCCAAGTTTAACTTGTATAGTTTTATGTAACTTCATATGCTTGTGGTTCATGTTGCATAGATCAAATTTGCAAGTTCATAGTTAAAAGTATATTATTCTATGCCAAATCCATGTGACATATGTGTAGTTAGATCCATACCTTTGTATGATGTTGGAATGTTGCAAGTTCCTCTTTTTTCCCTTTTAGTTTATAAGTTAGGCTAAAATGTCGAGCCTAACCTTCTATGAAACTTTGCGAACGTACAACGGGGGTAACGTTGGGAGAAAATATGAAACTACATGTAATTGACATATTTGGCTCATAACCATGTAAATGGTAAGGCATTGAAAAGGTATAATTTACGTACCAAAAATTATGAATTTGATTTAGAAGGAAAGTGGGTCATGACAATAAATTGTTGACAAATTTACATATAAGCATAAAAGGATAAATATGTAAATTTAGAAAAGACGAATATGCCTAACCCGAGGTTAGACTGAGTTGTGGTGTAAAACTGCCCAAAACCGACCGGCACATCCAGTGACCACAACAATACATGTCTAATGTGGGTGGTTAGTGCATTGAGCCCAAAAAGGACCCGAGGTTAGACTGAGTTGTGGTGTAACTGCCCGGAACCGACCGGCACATCCAGTGACCACAACAATACCTGTCTAATGTGAGTGGTTGGTGCTTTAATAAAGCTAAGTCAAGATTGGTAGGGTTAAGTCAATTAAGGAAACACTTAACTAATACATCATGTTAACTA
This sequence comes from Allium sativum, assembly GCA_030737875.1. NCBI lineage: Eukaryota > Viridiplantae > Streptophyta > Magnoliopsida > Asparagales > Amaryllidaceae > Allium > Allium sativum. The sequence goes on along the minus strand of CM060926.1, from coordinate 2,617,078 downwards.
AACAAGTGGGTGAGGTTAACTAAATTTAGAACACTGAACCGTGATAACATGTTAATTAGATAAGTGGGTGAGGTTAAGTAAATTTAGAACACTTAACTGTTATAACATGTTAATTAGACAAGTGGGTGAGGTTAAGTAAATTTAGAACACTTAACCTTTATAACATGTAAATTAGACAAGTGGGTGAGGTTAAGTAAATTTTGAAACACTTAACCAATATAACTTGTTTTATGGAAAGGTTAAGTTAAAATAAGAGGGCAACACTGATTTGTAGTAGGGTTAGGTTAACACAAGAAGGCAACACTTAACCAAAGTAACATAACATGTAGGTGGGTTATGTTAACTTGAATTGATTGATGACACTTAACCAATACAACAAGATGAATACGTGGGGTTAAGTTAACAAGAAACACTTGACCAATATAACTTGAAGAACGAACGGAGTTAAGTTAATAGGAAACACTTGACCGATCCAACATGATAAGTAAGGAGGGTCAAGTTAATAAGAAATGCTTAACCAACATGACATGATGAATGAGTGGGTTAAGTTAACATGGGCGGACAACACTTAACTAATATGGCGAAATGTGCAGGAGGGTTAAGTACATATCGGGTTGGTGGGTAATATTAGTAAATATAGGCCCACAAAACTTAACCATTAAATAAACATGCTTGAATCAGTGGAAGGATTAAGTACATATCGGGTTGGTGGGTAATATTAGTAAATATAGGCCCACAAAACTTGAGCATTAAATAAACATGCTTGAATCAGTGGAAGGGTTAAGTACATATTAGGTTGGTGGGTAATATTAGTAAATATAGGCCCACAAGACTTAACCATTAAATAAACATGCTTGAATCAGTGGAAGGGTTAAGTACATATCGGGTTGGTGGGTAATATTAGTAAATATACGTCCATAAAACTTAACCATTAAATAAACATGCTTGAATCAGTGGAAGGGTTAAGTACATATCGGGTTGGAGGGTAATGTTAGTAAATATAGGCCCACAAAACTTAACTATTAAATAAACATGCTTGAATCGATGGGAGGGTTAAGTACATCTCATGTAGGTGGGTAATATTAGTACATATAGACCCACAAAACTTTGCCGTTTATTAAAAATGCTTGAATCGATGGGGGGGTTAAGTACATATCGGGTTCGTGGGTAATATTAGTAAATATAGGCCCACAAACTTAACCAATATGAAACCCTATTAATGGGGACCCATTTCAGCAGTAACCCATATGGATGTATCACGGTACCCTGAACTAGGCAGGGTGGGGCACGATTACTGGGCTGATTATAAGCAGTCAAAGCAGCGGCAGGGGGTACATCAGTGTAGGTTCCGACAGTTTACGGGCATGCATGTACTCCGGAGTGGGAAGAAGAAGGCACTGGGTACCAGTAATTATACACTGTGCATCTTGAAACGTATCAGGTTGCTATCATAAGGATTGATACATCTTATGGTGGGACCAGCACATGGTATCTACACGCAAGAGAGGGCCGATTGACACAGACACATGGAACATGAATACAAGTAGGGAGCCGATCGATAGGGCAGTAAGGGTACATCTAACATGTTCATGGCAATTAGGCTGATTGAGGTGGAATCCTCACGATAAATGTACACCTGAAGGCTACCACAATTACGGGGAGAGGGGGAGGGGTTGAGATCATGATTATCATTTTATACAGATTACTAGTTGGGACACTAGTTAGGTGGTGCAAAGATAAATATAGAAATCAGATTAATAGAGTAGTAGCGAAGCAGAGAAAAAGTAGAAGTGCATTCAGTTCACCTTTCACTTATCTTGTCTTTAGTTACCTTGTTTTTAGGGTATTATCCTATTTTCAGTTTATTTATGTCATGATCCTTTATCTTGTTTGCATGCTGAAAGATCACTGGACTTACCACACTTATGTCTGACCTAGTTTGTTTTTTGCCTCTTTTCTTCCGTTTCTCCCCCAGGTAGTCAGGGAGGGAATAGCTCATCCTAACTTGGACCTCTTCTCTTTCCAAGCTTGAAGATTAGTTGGTGTATCGCTTTGGACTCTCTCTCTTCCACTGCTATGGCTGGTTCATGCTTTATCAGCGAATATCATTGTTTTATGCTTCTTTTATTCTTGGAAGTTTCCAAATCAAGATAGAAGTTCTATGTATTACATTTAAGTATGATTGAGGAAATTGTTGTAAAAGCTTGACTGAATTAAGTTGTTTATAAAATGACTTTATTTTCCGCTACTTTATTTGTCTATCTTGTAATTTATCTGCATCTTTTTCCTATAATGCTCCACCGAAGTTAAGACATTCCCTCCAGTGAGTGACCTTAACGGAGGTGGGGTGTTTCACACCATAAGGTGTATCAATCCTTATGATAGCAACCCGATACGATTCAAGATGCATTGTGTGTAACTACTGGTACCCAGTGCCTGCTTTTACCCACTCCGGAGTACGTGCACGCCTGTAAACCGTTGGAACCTACACTGACGTACCTTCTGCCGCTATTTTGACCGCTTATAATCAGCCCAGTAATCGTGCCCCACCCTGCCTAGTTCAGGGTATCATGATATATCTACGTGGGTTACTGCTGAAACGGGTCCCCGTTACTAGGGTTTCCTACTGGTTTAGTTTGTGGGCCTATATATACTAATATTACCCACCTATACGAGATGTACTTAACCCTCCCACCAATTCAAGCATGTTTATTTAGCGGTTAAGTTTGTGGGCCTATATATACTAATATTACCCACCTACACGAGATGTACTTATCCCTCCCACCGATTCAAGCATATTTTTTTAACGGTTAAGTTTGTGGGCCTATATATACTAATATTACCCACCTACACGAAATGTACTTCACCCTCCCACCGATTCAAGCATGTTTATTTAACAGTTAAGTTTGTGGGCCTATATATACTAATATTACCGACCTACACGAGACGTACTTAACCCTCCCACTGATCAAGTCAATATGTATTATTGGCTAAACTTTCCTTAACCCTATCCGCTTCGTTCATGTAATATTGGTTAACTGTTGTCCATTCATGTTAACTTAACCCGCCCACACATCATGTTATATTGGTTAAGTGTTTTCTATTAACTTAACCCCACTCGTTCATCATGTTATATTGGCTAAGTGTTTCCCTCTTGTGTTACTTAACCCTATCATACATCATGTTATATATTGGTTAAGTTTTGCCTTCTTGTGTTACTTAACCCTACCATACATCATGTTATATCGGTTAAGTGTTGCCTTAATTAACTTAACCCTACCATTTGTTTAATTAACATGTTGTACTGGTTAAGTGTTGCCTTAGTTAACTTAACCCTACCATTCTTAGCATGTCTTGTTCATTAGCATTAATAGATTTATTAATGCACCAACCTCTTACATTAGATCTGTGTTGTTGCAGTTACTAGATGTGTCGGGCGGTTCCGGGCAGTTTTACACCACAACTCAATCTAACCTCAGGTTTTTCTTGGACATGATGCACTAACCTCTCACATTAGATAGGTGTTGTTGCGGTTACTGGATGTGCTCGATGGTTCCGGGCAGTTTTACACCACAACTGAATCTAACCTCGGGTTAGGCATGCTCATCCTTTATTTAATTTACATATTCGTCATTTACATCAAGTTTATATGTAAATTATCCACAAGTGTTGTCATGTCACATTTACTATTTAAATTATGTTCATAATTAATGATATACAAATTATACCATTTCATGCTATTAATCATTTACATAATTATGAGCCAATCTATGCCATTAGCATGTAATTTAATGTTTTACCCCAACGTTTCCCCCCGTTATTCTTCGCATAATTTACATAGAACGTTAGGCTCGCAAATTAGCCTATCTCATAAACAAAAGGGGAGAAGAAAGGAACATGTAGCATTCCAACAACACAAAATAATATGAATCTAACTAAACATGTGTAATACAAATTTTTCATGAACAATATAAACTTAATCAAGCATATCAATGTGAACTTGTACTTGAGTTAGATCCAATTAACATAGATCTTAAGCATATGAACAGGAATTTACATAGATCTTAAACATATGTATTAACTTGGATCTAAACATGAAAGCATGTAGATCTAAATATATAAGCATATATGGGCTTGACTTAATTTATGAGCATGTACATAACATAACATAACATAAAAGCAAGCATGTAGATCTAAACATATAAGCATATATGAACATGACTTAGCTTATGAACATGTACATAACATAACATAAAAGCATCACCAAAGGTCCAATTGTACAAATCTCAATAGTCTCATAGGCATAGTTAATTTCAGATTTGTCACAAGGATAAACATGAATCAGAATCACAATTAGGTTCCGTTCTAGATTTGATTTATTTCAAGTCATGACTTTTATATATTTAAATCTGAAATATAACTGAACTTAAAGAAAAAGAATAGTTCTTATATTCTGGAATCTGATTTATGAATTTGTTAAGCTATTCCTTTGATGTAGACTATCGATGTTCTTCTAATTGATTTCTAGTTGAAGAAGATATTCTAGTTTTAATAAGATGGAGGCTACGCTAGTTCAGAGGGAGACAGCATGACGGCTTCATAGAATGTGTTTATGTGTTTTAGGTTTAAGGTTTGAGTTGATTATATAGAAGTATAGGATTAATTCTAGCCTTTAGATCAGTCTAGGAGTAATTAGAGCCATCCAAACCAAAGAGATTTGTCATTCAGCCAATCACAGTACGACGCATAAGCCCTAATACATCAGAATTCGTCACCGGGCCAATCAGGGAAAGCCACATCAGCTCAGAGCTACAAAAATTGTCATAGGAATTGGATCTTGGAAGGGGTCTACCCCCCTTAAGGGGGTCGAAACCTATGTCTACCCCCCTTAAGAGCGGCCGACACCATTTGAGCGGGATCTTTTCCGCTCACTCGTCTTTGACTTATTTTGGTTCTGGAGATGATTTTGTGTGTGTGTATATATATATACTTCCTTGCGCGTGCACAAACCTCTACGGCTTATAACTTCTTCATACGTTGTCCGATTTACGCAAACTTGGACTCTATCCCAAGCAGAATTCCGAGACGAATGCAATGGCATAACCCGTTTTCCTTAATTCCCAATTTTAAAATTAAGTATTCTTTAATTCGTTACTTTAATATTCACAGAAAATACGGGGTGTTACACCTCCAAACTGGATGACATAAAGCTAAAGAGATTATGTTTAAGACATGGGATCCCCTGTATTGACATGAAAACTCCAGAGGAAGGGGACAGACCCCATTCTGCTCTGGAGGGGTACATGGCTATCAGTAAGGTCATGTGCACCATCGGTGCTATTCCACCTTTTCCTCCAATTGTCGTTGACCTTCTTAGACCACTACGTATTGCTCCCATGCAACTCCATTCCAATGCTTACGCTGCTCTGTATACCTTGTATATCGCATACACAGAGATTTTGGAGACCAATCTTACCTTCAAAGATTTGAACTTCTATAATGATTTCAAACATCGTTCCACAGGGACTTTGACTTTTATTTTCTTCGAGTCGATTCCCTCTAAGAAGATCTTGTCGGATGGCCACAGTAATTTAGGCGATGCCAAATCCGAATGGTGCTACATAAAACATCAAACTGGATGTGCAAGAAGGTGGCTACAAGCATGTAGGGTCTAAATCAACTAGCGTATGTTCCATCCGCTTGATTAAAGTGCTAACGTCTTCTTCTTTTTTATACAGTTCATAATTTCCAAAAGACGAGGGTTCGGTGTAAGAAGACCGATTATCCCGCCTTTTAAAAAGCAAGTCAGAGTTCTGTAGAATTAAGAAGTGTATAACCGACAAGAATCTTCATAAACATCACCTCTTTGATATTAGATTCAGGCTTGGTAAGGAAGGCAAGCCTTATAAGTTTGTGCCCCCAACTCAAACGATTAGGAAATCTAGTAGCATGCCCCCGACTGAGGGAGAAATGACCACAGAAGCTGCAAAGACAACCGAGTTTCGTAAGAGTCCTTCGCCAATGATTGACCAGGATGATGAGGATTTGAATGTATACAAAGGAGGTGAAATTCGAGTTGATGAATCAAAGGATGCCTCAGTTTCCCAGGAGCAGTCTCCTCCGAGGACTCCACCACCAGTAGAGCCTACCACTCATGATACATTAATAAAGGAGCAAATATTCGGGGATTTAGAAAAGATCCCTTTGCCAGATAACATTTACACCTCTGAAGATTTTAGAGCAGAACCATTCTTCCCTATCTCCGAGGAAGAAACCACTCCCACCAATAATATGGATGCTGTACAGACGAGCCTAGATCCGGGCCCTGGTCTGTTAGGGGGGATTACATGAGATACACAAATCACATGCACCACCTATCATGACACCCTTACACTATTTGTATTCATAGCTCTCATACTTGCTTATTATTCTTTGCAGGAAAAATGCCTCGTCGCTACTCCTACTCTCATCGTGATCTTCGCGAGAACACTCCCAGACTAGTTCCTGTAACTAAACATGACCGCAGTGATAGTCGGGGAAGAGATAGTCAAAGGCATCATGATTCTTATCAGCCTCATTCTACGCGTTATCGCTCTTCTTCGAGGCAGGATCCTGGGAAGTACCATAGTCGTCAAGGCCCACATGCGGGAGGCAAACCAACTCCCCAAAGCTCCGACTCCTCTGAAGGGTGTACCTCCTCAAGGAAAATCTTCCAAGAGCATCATGAATCCAAAGACAAACACAAGGATTCGAGCAAAGATTTAGAAAAAGAGAAAGCAACTCTTGTCCCTTCTGGTCAGCACCACTTAGACACTACCACCGTACAGTAGGTGGCCCATACTTTTGATAATAAGGCAAAGCTAGAGCATTTGCGAAAGCAGTTCCCCGACATCTACTTTGAAAGGATGCATTTCGTGCTAGATCTTGAACCGGTTCCCGAGGACTGGGATACATAAGTTGTGGGCCAACTCGGTCATGTGGCTAAACAATATAGGGCGATGAAGAAGCATTACAAGAATCTCTCAGAAGTTATTCGTTGTTTGGAAATAGATGCAGCGAGATCTAGGGCGAAGATTGATCATGACACCAAGGCTAGGAGCAAGGATGAGAAGGAACTTGAAGATGCATAGGCTTAGCTCGCTTTAGCTCAGCGGGATGCTGAAAATTATAAAGCAGAGTTGGAAAACGCTAAGAAACGTTTCCATCTTGAGCTCAATTCGAACAGCTAAGAGTGGGTGGCTTTGAAAAAGGAGTTTGAAGATCTCAAGACGGCTAATACTGAGTTGATAGCATCATAGTACAGCTTTGCCATAGAAAAGACTGCCTGGGAAAAAGAAAGGGCGAGCTTGAATGACAAAATTGCCCATGCTGAGGAACAGGCAGCTCTTGCCGAGAGTAATGCCAATGATTCCCTCGAGTCAGCCTCCACTGCTACTGCCAAGCTTGCTCCAGCTGAACAGGAGATAGAAGGGTTCGACGAACTGTTGATGGACTTTTTTGCTCAGGTCATTAGAACCTAAGACATTTCTTGGATTAAGAACTACCCTACCACCTTGGTTAACATATGGGATATGATCACCGAGGGCGAAAAGCAACTCTTAAAGTTTGAGGAAGTCGACGAGGGGCATCTTATGCAGACCTTCCTAAGAGGTAGAGAGCTCGAAGCCTTAACAAACAGTAGACATCAAATTCAAGAGGAGATGGAGAAAGAGAGGGTTAAGCCCAAAGGAAAGTACAAAGTTGATGAAGGCTCAAGCTCAACAGCAGAGTCCAAGACTTTTGAGGTTGAGGAATATAACCCAGATGATCCATTGATCTCCAAGGTCCCAGTTCCTCCAGCTCCTAGGGCTTCCTCTGCAGCTTCGGGCGAGGATTTAGTGGAAGGTATCTCCATATTCTCTCCACAATTTTGTCAAAGCAATTGTAACTTGTCGTTGCATTGTGGAGCAAACAATCGAGAAGACCACATTTTCTCCCAAACTAATAACAGTTGCTTTTCATGATATAGGTGCCAAGTCGATCGAGGGGGTTGCAGAAAAGCAAGCAGAGGTCTTGAAGGTCAGCTATCAAGTACCGAGGTCCTTGAAGTTCCAAAGCAAACCGAGGTTGAAGCAACCGAAAAGGCCATTGTGGCATCAAGCGCCGATGTTCCTAAGGATGCTGAAATCATCGGAGCTTTAAAGGACACCGATGGTGAGAATGGGGATGAAGAAGAGGAGGTCGCCATCACGGGAGAGACAAAGGATGACTTTATACTCCAATCCTACAGTGGGGTAGGAGCTCATTTGCAGCGCTCAGTTCCTAGCGCCTTTATACTCTCCCATCGGATGCCAAGGGTAGAGTTAAGTCGAGACAGTCTTTTTAATCATGGTGCACCTTCACGTCTCGTGGACAATTCATTTCCTTGTCCCTTTATACTCCATGTCAGATCATGAGAACTAGAGTGTCAATAGTTGTGTCATTTACTTTATTGCACCCACGATGCTCTGCATACTGTTGGCCTCCTGATCTGATAGAAGCACTTTGAATTACATGCTTCGAGATTGCCGTGAGATTCATAGCAAATTTCATAATTATAACAGCTCATAACGATGAAAAAGTAAAATAAAAAAGGGTACGACAAAAGTAAATGACACACAATATTTTATAGTGGTTCGGTCAAATCATGACCTACATCCACTTTATAATCTTTTGCTTAAATAACCAGACTGTTCTAGGCAAGTCATGCCTTTTTACATAGTCCTAATAAACAAAAGAGTAAAGATGACAATTTCACACCAAGTAACGCCTTAAGTGTTGGGCGTTCCACACTCTGGGGATTTTTTCCTCCGTCCAACGGTCACTAGCTTGAAGGATCCATTATAAAGCCTCCATAGGATGGTGTATGGTCCTTCCCATTTCGGACCCAAATAGACTGAGGGTGGAAAGACACGCTTTAGAACCAAGTCTCCGGGTTCAAAGGTTCGAGCTCGGACTTTTTTATTGTAACACCGAGCAATCTGATGCTTATGCCTCAAGGCACGTAAATCTTCTTTGTCACTCTTTTCTTCAACCATATCTAGGACTTGTGGAGGAACTTATTGTTAGTCACCAAGTCGTAATAAGTGGTTCTGTGAGATGGTTCTTCTAATTCAACTGGGATGACCGCCTCGAATCCAAAAGCGAGGGAGAAGGGCGTGTGCCCAGTTGCTGAACTGTAAGTCATTCTGTAGGCCCACAATGCTAGAGGTAGCTCGTCGACCCACATGGATCTGGCCCGCTTCAATCACTTCTTCATAATGGACTTGATAACCTTGTTTGCTGCTTCTACCTGTCCATTTGATTGCGGATGTGCCACAACTGTGTATCTTTTCTCGATATGATATCTCCGGCAAAAGTCCTGAAAATCTGTGCTATCGAATTGGGTCCCATTGTCTGTTATGGTGACCTTCGGGATTCCAAATTGGCATATAATGTTTCTGATGACGAAGTAGATTACTCGCTTGGTTGTGATCGTGGTTAGCAGTTCTGCTTTAACCCACTTTGTAAAGTAATCCACGACCACAATGGAGAACTTTGCTCTGCCGTTTGCTATGGTGAGGCTTCCGATAATGTCAGTTCCTCAAACATCAAAGGGCTACGGGCTCATCGTCATCTTCAACTGGCTAGGCGGTGCCCTGGGGATCTTAGAAAATTTCTGGCATGTATCGCAACGTCATACATACTTAGCCGCATCTATATTCACGGTTAGCGAAAAATATCCATATCGTAATATCTTCTTCGCCAATGTTTGGCCTCCAGTGTGGTCGCCACATTCACCTTCATGTGCTTCTCTCAATACTCGTTCAATGTCGTCATGGGCTATACACCGAAGGAGTGGCATCGAGAACCCTTGTCGATATAGGACTTCACCTTGCATGACATATCTAGTGGCTTTACGAATGAGAGCACACCTTTCGCTCTTTTAGGTAGGAAGCATCCCATTTATCAGGAAATTCTTTAAGGGCATCATCCACGACTCCCTTTCCAGCTCAGTCTCCAATACAGGATCAATTTTCATCTGATCGATACTTGGAGAATGCAATATCTCAATTGGGACCATCTTTATGCCCTCAGGATTATCAGAACTAGCCAGTTTGGCTAACTTATCTGCCTTTTGATTTTCTGATCGAGGGATATGAGTTATGGTGTAGTGTTCAAATTCATCCAGCAATTTTCTCACTTTCTTCAAATATGATACAAGCCCTGGCCCTTTGGCCTAGAACTCTTCGTTGACCTAGTTCACAACTATCTTCGAATCGCAAAAGATATCCAGCTTTACTATCCCTAATTCCTTTGCAAGCCTAAGCCCGACAATCAGGGCTTCGTGCTCTGAGTCATTGTTCGTGGCATGAAACTCTAGTCTCAGGGCATAGTATATCGACCGTTCTTCTGGAGTTTCAAATACCACTCCAACACCAGATCGTCTGTCATTCTTTGCTCCGTCAACATATAATTTCCAGGTGTTGGGGTCAACTAGTTGTTTTGAGGTGTCAACTTCTTCACTAGCTACATCATCCTTTGGGATAGAAAATTCTGCTATAAAATCTGCCAATACTTGCCCCCTTATCGATCTTCGGGGCTGGAAATTCAAATCGAACTGACTCAACTCTATATTCCATTTGAGTAGCCTTCCTGATGCCTCTGGTCTCTGTGAAACTTGTCGGAGTGGATGGTCAGTGTACAAAGTAATGGGATGAGCTTGGAAATAGTGACGAAGCTTTCTAGAAGCAAACAGCAGACTACATGCAAGTTTTTCTATCTTTGGGTAGTTCCATTCTTCTGCTGCTAGCCTCTTACTCACATAGTACACAAGCCTTTGGACTTTATCTTCTTCTCTTACCAAGGCTGAACTTATTGCATGGGACGACACTGCCAAGTACACGAACAAATCCTCGTGATCTACTGGCTTGGATAACATCCAGGGTTTTTCTAGATGACTCAGCAAGTTCTGAAAAGCTTCCACACAATCTGGAGTCCATTTGAAATTATGTTTTCCTCGCTATATCAGGTCGAAGAGTGGACTGCACTTATCTGTAGCTTTAGAAATGAATCTACTTAATGCGACTACTTTTCTAGCGTGGCTTTGCACATCTTTAATCTGCCTTGATGTTTGAATATTCCTGATTGTCGTGATTTGATCTGGATTGATTTCAATTCCATATAAGCTAACAATGAAGCCTAGGAATTTTCCGGAGGCAACTCCGTACGAACACTTCAGAGGGTTAAGTTTCATCCCATATTGTCGAAGAATCTCAAACATTTCTGCTAGGTCACTGGTATGGTCAGATGATTGTCTGGATTTTACTAACATGTCATCGATATACACTTCCATTGTCTTCCCAATCTGATTGTAGAACATTTTATTCACTAGCCGTTGGTATGTAGCTCCAACATTCTTTAGACTGAAAGGCATTACTACATATCAGTACAGTCCCAAGTCTGTGATGAAGCTGGTATGCTCCTGGTCCGGAACATGCATGGGAATTTCGGTTATATCGTGAGTATGAAAAAATGGAGGAGAGAAGCTCATGGCCTGCTGTTGAATCCACAAGTCGATCGATCCTAAGAAGTGGAAAACTTTATTTCGGGCAAGCTTTATTCAGGTCTGAAAAATCAATGCATGTATGCCACTTTCCATTGGCCTTTTTTTTTTACTTTGAGATCCATTCTGGGTAAGCTAAATCTCTAATGAACCCGTTGCTTCTCAGCTCCTCAACTTCTTCCTTTAAGGAAACCAGCCTTTCTGGGCCGAGCATCCACCTCTTCTACTTGACGGGGAGATGTTTTGGGTTATGATATCCCACACATGTCTACATGGGTCCAGGCAAAAACATCCAAGTTGGCCTTTAAGAAATCAGTCAATTCCTTTGTTCGAAGAGGGTCTAACTGGGATTCGATTTTCAAAACCTTCGCTGGGTCATTGTTGTCAATTGGGATATCCACGGTTGTTTCATTGGGCGTCACCATTCTGCCCCCAGGCTCTTCGTCCTCTCTGGGATCTATGTCCTCGGGCAATTCTCTGGGCGACTCCCTCGGGGTCATCCCCCTTAGTTGCTATGTTGACCCTTCCTTCGTTGGAGGGGAAGCATCTTTGGTTTCTATATTCAGTCCCTTCATCAACATCTTTAATTCCACCATGTAACAGGCTCGTCTAGTGGCCTGGTCGCCTCTAATCACTCCCACTCCTGCATCTGCTGGGAATTTTAGCAATAAGCACCAGGGCTTCTACCAGGGCTGGTCGGCACAAAAAGGCATTATCGGGCAAATCAATGTCCAGAACTACAAATGGGAGAATTCTCACTCTCCGGAGATCTCCTCCTCCTAAGGTCACTGACAATTCTACATATCCCATCGAGGCCCCATTGAAGCCGCGTATCCTTCCATCACAGTGCTGCAAATCCCTGGCTTCGAGCTTCATCTAATCAAACACTTTCTTAAATAGAATATTGACTAAGATTCCATTGTCCGCTAAGACTTTATGGACTAGAGTGGGTCCAATAGTAGCAGTGATGACTAAGGGGTCTCCGGTAGGGGAGTGAACTCCACTACTATCTCTATCGCGAAATATGACATTGTCGAACATTGTTTTCTGTTGCTTGATCGGGACAGTATCTTTGGGATTACTACACTCTCCTACTCCAACATGCTTAACTGCATTCACATATTGATCCATCGCTCTGAAGCTATGTCCAGCTGGGTGAGGTCCTCCAACTATAGTGTTGATGACAATATTCTTTCCTTTCTACTGAGCAGTGTGCCTAGAAGCTGGTTGGTTTTGATTCGAGGCATGTCCTACTTGCCCCCTTTCTCTTGGAGCGACCTTATATTCGTCCAACTCCCTTCTCTAAGGAGTCTTTCAACGACATCTCTCAAGTGGCGGCACTCGTTAGCGGTGTGACCATGAGTCTGATGGAAAAGGCAGAATTTTCCTGTCTCACACACCTTTTCTGTTTAATCTCTTGGTGGAGGCCTCTTATATTGGAGAACGTTATAAGTGTCAAGGAAGATATTTTCTAATGTGTCATTCAGTGGTGTAAAATTCTCAAATGCTTTGAACCGAGGTCTCTTTTGTGAATCATTTCCCCGATTCTTCTTCCAACTACCGTTCCTATTCTGGCAGTCGTTACCTTGGTTCTTATTTCCAACATTCACCTCTACCTTTTTAGAACTATCTCCGGACTGTTTGATGGCCACATTGCTCTGTATTTATTCCTTATCAGCAGCTTTCCTCTTTCGATTTGCATACAACTCTTCTTGGCACGGACGGATATTGGCCTTCTTATAGAATATTTCTCTGGTGAGCGATGGTTTCCTAGACAAGTATCTGCCGAACTCTGTATCTTTATCTACTCCGTCATTTAAGGCCATTAGAACCGTCCATTCGTGAGGATCTCTAACCTTTGTAGCTGCTACATTAAAGCAATCCAAGTATGATCTCAGAGTTTCATCAGGACCCTGCTTGATAAGTGATAGCTAACGATTTTTTTGGACCTTTGAGCATGAAGTCAAAATTGATTTATGAAACTTTCGATCAATTCCTTGAAGCTGGAAATTGATCGAGTAGGCAAGCGGGTAAACCACATTAGCGCCACATCCTCTAGAAAAATCGGGAATGCTTTACGCTTTACTGCGTCGGGAGCAACTGCGGCATTCATATACCATGAATATCTCATAAAGTGCTGGACTGGATCCGTCCTGCCCGAATAACAGTTCATCGTTGGCATAGTAAATTATCTTGGGAACCGAACGTCTAGTATATCAACAGTGAATGGCGTATGACTGCGGTCTATACACCAATCTTCATTTCTTTGCCCATGGCTATCTGCCATGATCTGCCTCACCATTGCTTCAACGTCAGCATTGGTCAAGGTGGATTCAGGATTAGCGCTCCTTGCCCTACGAGGTCCTCCAAAGTCTGGGGCTTGAGCAAAACTTCCTTGCCTCCTATGGCCACAGTCAATCACGTGGCGAGCGGGTTGGAATGGTTGGTTGTTGATAGGGTTATCGATAACCTGAGCCCTAGGTAGTGTTGTGGGTCCTCGAGCAGGTAGCGAGGCAGGATTATTCCTGTTACGATTGTCTTGTCCCAAGTTCAGTGTCGCCTCTGCTTTAGAAGGGAGTGATCCAAACTGGAGTTGATCCACATTCTCATCCCTTTCTAGCGGTGGTCTCGTTGGTGTCTCGGAGGTTCTTCAAATGAGGAGGAAGAGTCAAGGGTGAAGCAAAGAGTAAGTGAACATGTTCTCTGCCTTCAGAGTTCGTCGATTTGTCTGCCCATTTCGGTCACATTCTGTCGCAACAAAGAACTCTTTTTCATTTGGACTTCCAACTCATCATTTGTCCTTTCCAGCATATCAAGTACACGAGAGAAATCTCTCTCTGTTACTGGAGCATCTGGTCATCAGTATTCGCCGTTGGACACAGAGCACTTGAGCCAGATCGATCTGAGGCACCAGCGCGAGCAAGACAAGCCATAATCTCCTTTCCAAGTCGAGTTGTTGTCCCTTGGTGAGGGCGGTTCGTGACCCCCTCTGGATGGTGGCTCGTGGAACCTTCTGTGGTGCGGCTCGTGATGACCTTGGCAGGGTGGCTCGTGGTTCCTTCGGTTGGAAGGCTCGTGGCACCTTCCATGGGGCATCTCGTGGTGACTATCTATGAGCAGGTCATGACCCCCTCCTAGGGTCGGTTCGCCCCCTGCGAACCCGAGCAGGAGAACTCACTTCAACCTACTCCTCTTCATTAGCTTCGTTTGCAGCTTCATTTGCTCACGAAGCTAGTGAATCCTTGGATTTCTTTCCAGCCATAACATCTTGACCTTGCTGAATTCTTCAAAAACCAAAATAGTGGAAGTTCAAACTATTTTCTTCGGACTTGAATATCCAAATAGCAGCGCAATAATCCAATGTGCCGAGAATTCAATTCTCAATGAAGGCACCAAAATGTTAGACCAAATTATGGCTCTAACACCCAAATTGTCTTGAATCACAGAAGATTATAACTAGAAATGAAAGAAAATGCAACAAACACACCAAATATATAGTGGATCGGCGTTAATGAGCCTACGACCACTTTATATGACTTTGATTATACGATTGAATGCAAGTACAATCAACAAATTCTTTCAATCTCACTTTTACAATGATAATTCACAATAATTTTGAGATATTACTGATCAGAAATAATGAAGAAATAGTAATGGTGGAAATAGTTCTGTGAAGTGCCATAAAGATTCTCAAAAATGCCAAGAACGGCGCTATTTATAGGTGATATCTGCAGGCGATTCATGAAGGCACGTGGCACGAATCTCGAGGATCTCGAAGCCATTCATGAGTAGATGGAGAAATGGTCAATATAGCAGTTATGGACAAATGTCATCAGATCCTTCAATATCGGTTCGTGGGTGACTAAGTCGTGGTCACCATATCCTGAGTTTGGGGACAGTTCGTGATACTTCATTATGAACGAATTGTGATGGTTATCCACGAGCGTATCATAGTTAGGGGTCACGAACGGATCGCGACTGGAGGGCCATGAGCAGATAGGGTAGCATGTTCACGAGCAGGGCATTCCTAAGCCAGTCACGAACCAGTGTTGTTCCTTTTGAATTTATACATATGAGTATCTTTGTCCGTCCAAGTGCTAGTGCTTGTATTCTGGGTGGCCTAGTCAAAAAGCTATCCAACATCATGCTCGTCTTGATACTTAAAAGGTACATTCCAATGAATGTCCAGGCTGTTAAGAGATGTACAATACATGAGTTTCTTCATCGATTTAACTTGCTTTGCTCCGATTAGACCTTGGGAGTGGGCATGCTCCAGCTCTAACTGTCGTGCCATCGGTAGTAATGCTCCTGGTCGGGGAGCTGGCAGGCGTTCCTCCAGTCGGGGAGCAAAGTGCAGAAGTCGTTCCCCCAATCAGGCGGTAGATAGCAGCAGCCCAGCCACAGGTCGGAAAAACAAGTTATCAGGAGGTATTCCCCTGGTCCTAGTCGGGAGCCCTAAGGAGAAGTAAAGGAAAAGACACCTAATAAGGTGGTCGAAGAAGAGCATAAGACTCCTTCTCCAAAGAAGTCGACAGCAGAAAAGTCTCCCGTAATCCAGAGAGGAGGTGTGGAGCAGTCCAAGTTCGAATGCACACCATCACTGTAGAATCGACCGGAACACCGCCCTATTCAGGAGGGCGGATCACTTTCTTCAGATGATCCTTTTAATGGCTTGGAAAATTTGGAGATCCCACCCGAGTAATACTTCTTCCAAGATTTAGATTCTCAATCCTTTTTCCCAACACCCGAAAAAGAACATGTCACGAGCACAGTCAAAGAGGTTACGCCAACAAGAAAGGCACTAACTACTGGTCTGTCGGAGGGATGCATTAGGTTACACACGACATATACATTGCACGTCACAGCATTTGGCTGTCATAGAACTTCCTAGTTCTATCCTTGGTTTATTTCATTTTGCAGGAACTATGTCGTCATGATCGTATGATCCCAAGAAACTCCGTAGCAGTGTTTAAAAATCTTATTCTAATCAAGAGCGAAATTATACGGATGACTGCAAATAGAGAGGAGCGAGAGAGAGAGAGAAGGCACTATCAATACATGTATCGTCCGCATTCATGTTCCCATTATTTGCTTTTCTACGACACCGATAAGCAAAAAAGGCATCATGATCTTTGCGAAGGCGATAGACTGGTTGTCAAGGACCTGATCCCTTCAAAAGAATCATTACCACAAGAAAAGCCATCCAAAAATCATTCTGATCCAAAGGGAAAGATAAAGAACAAATAATATTTGTCTCGAGCAAGGCAAATCCACCAAGATATCTATTTACAACCCGTCATACTCGATGCTTCTATTGAGGAAAGAATAAAGATCTTGCAAGGGTAGTTTCCTCTGTACTATTTTAGACATATGCACTTCATCCCTAATCTGCAGCTAGTGCCTAATAATGTTGGTGATAGGATCAAGAAAGAGATAGACTTCATCATTGTCCAGTAATAAGAAACCTGTAAAACTGCCCGAAAGCTCTCTAAAATTATATGCGACCTCGAGCTAGACTTAGCGGATCAGAAACAGCTATGGGATTATAATAAGTCAGCTTTGAAATACTTTGATAAAGAACTTACCAACAGTTGAGATAAATTGAAAAAGGCAGAAACGAATGCTGAGAAATATAAGAAAATGTATTATGATTTCCGTAATAGCTTCCATAGAGAGCTCGATTCCCAACGCTTGAAGTCAAAATCCATCAAAGATGAATACAAAGGCCTTACCAATGAAAATATTGATAAAAAGCTTAAATACAATGGTCTTAAGGTGGAAAGGAGATCTTAGGAGAAAGAGAACGCCGAATTAAGGGAGAAGCTAGCAGAGGCCGAAGAAAGGGCTAAATTAGTTGAGGAGAATGCCAACACCGCTTTAGAGTCTGCCTCCAATCATAAGGCATGGTATGACATTAAGGTAGCTAGTCAACAGAAAGAGCATGCTGAAGAAAAAAAAAGAAATGGATGGCTCCAGGCCTACAATAATGACTTTTTCTCTCAAGTCCTCTAGTATCGTGACATCTCTTGGGTGGGCAACTATACTACTAATATAACCAAAGCCCAGACTAAACTAGTTAAGGAAGAGAGTCCTAAGTCAAAGAGTAGAGTCATGGATGAAAAGGAGATGACGAAAATATTCTTAAGGAATGGTGAGCCCAAGTGCTTGGCAAAAGGTAAAAGGTTGCAGAAGGAAGCTGAGGATGCTGCCAGGCGCCAAGCTTAGGGTAAGAGACCAGTCGAGGGTGGTTCCGGCTTCTCATCTACAGTCCCTCGGTCTAGAGAAGTGGAAGGGTACAACCCTGATTTCCCGACCCTCAAAGTGCCAAACCTACTAACTCCAACAACTAAAGCGCCTAAGACTCCAGGACTTATAAGTAGCGGCTCCATAGAAGGTATCTCCTTGACTTCACCCAAATTTGAGAGATTTTATCCAATGTTGCTCGGATCTCCTAACGTTTCCGAAGGACTAATCATTGTTGCTCTTCATGCTACAGGTACTCTTCCGGTCCAGACTTCTTCTGAATCCTAATCGAAAGCTAATGATGAGCCACAATTACTCCTACCAACAATCTCAACAAGAATGAAGGAATGATTGATGCACTAAAGGGTCTTGTCTATAAGAGCTCTCAAGCTAAACGCGTTGAAGATGTTACTTGCATTGGAGAGTCTGGGCAGAAGGGACCTTTGAGAATGGTAGATATCAAAGTGTAGAAAACAGGGCTGCTTCAAGATCTAAAAGCTAAGACTATAACAGTCCCCTTGTCAACCCATCCTCTTCAAATGATACCTCCTTCTGATCCAGTCTTTCCAATCAAGCAAACCCTGCCTCCTCCCATTGCCAAGCGTTGTAATAAGAAACACAATGCACCCATGTTAGGACCTTTTGATTCTTTTGCCGGTGAATCCAAGAAAAGGGGCAACCTTATTGTTGATGAGTTGGTTGAGCTAGCTGAGGAGCAGAAGAAGAATGAGGATAAGCCATCACATGCTTCGTTGATCTTTATTTTGCATCACCTTTAGGCCCTTTGGTGTTGTTACAAGTGCGACCCTCGCATTTTTTCTTGTAAATCTATGTAAAACCTTCATGAAGCACTATTTCTATTGATGAAAGTAATGTTACTTGTTTGTAACTTTGTGTCATTTTTTCATTCAATGTACTTGCAATTTTAATCTTATTACTAAGTCAACTCATAGGTAATAAGTTACAATAAACAATTCATAAACAATCTGGCTTTGGAATTAGATCATAAGTCATAAGCTCTCTTGCTTATAATTACTCAATATCGTAGTTCGAAGATATAGTGTATATGCTTCCATTTAACTTAGAATCATGTGTCGCGTCCGAGTAATATTCCAAGTTAATTTGTAAGCCTACCTCTGTGCCCCCAGTGTTGGTAGGGACATGATTAAGTCAATTGGACGTTCGGTCCTTAAGTGTTTATAACCCTGTCCCAAGTCGAAGGGCAATGGAGTTAGCGTGGGCATCGTGAAGCCTCCCTTTATACTCTTCCAAAGCAATCTTGGGTTAAAGTTGCGGGTGTAGTGGTCGTAAATCATGGTGCATCCTAATTCGGTTTCTCTCTTAATTCACGAGAGTTAGAGTTAGTTGTGTGAACAGTCATATCACATTTGCTTTGGCATCGTTTGGACACTTAGGTTCTCAAAGTGGGGATCGACATGTCGAGTATTGCAGTCAAGCTCAGGTTTAGTTAACTCACATATGATTATTTGTTGATTTGAGCCAAATATACAAAAATGTGAGCCAATGACCGTCATTAAGAATTTTGTCATCCCTTACGTTTGAATCTTGGCATAGGTCATCACAACACAGCCAAATTAATGAACACGGTCATGGAGCATAGAAAGGAGCTTTTATTCTTAGACAATTGGCAAGTCATGCCTTTATACATAATTAGAAAAAAAAATATAATTACAAAATTTGAAAGAAAATAAAGGCTAAAGTCAAATAAGGCCATAAGTGCTCAACGTTCCATAAGATCATCGCCATCGACTATCATTAGCTTAAAAGTTCCATCATCGAGCTTTCGTTAGATGGCATAAGGTTCTTTCCATTTTGGTGCTATATCAACTGGAGTCGGGAAGATGCACTTTAATACAAGGTCGCCAGGCTCGATGGTTCTGGGTCGAACCTTTTGGTAATAGTAATGGGTAATATGGTGTCTATGTACCAAAGCGCACAAATTAGCCTCCTCTCTCATCTCGTCAATCATCTCAAGTGATAATAAGAAAAGTGCCTTGTTAGCCTAAGGATTGTAGTACTATGTTCGATGAGAGGAGAATTCAAGCTCCACAGATATCACTGCCTCAGAGCCATAGGACAAGGCGAATGAAGTCTGGCCAGTTGTAGACTTATGAGTTGTGTGATAAGCCCAAAGGGATGATGGTAACTCATCGAACCATTTGCCTTTATCCCACTCCAACCATTTCTTCAGAATGTACTTGATGTTTTTATTCATTGCTTTGACCTGTCCATTGTTGCGCAATACAGTGTATTTCTTTTTAGTGTGATGTTGTTGACAGAAATATCTAAATTTTGAGGTATCGAATTGAGTTCCATTATCAGTAATGATATTTATAAACCGATATATGACGTTTCTAACGATGAAATTTATCATTTGTCGAGATCGTACTCAATGGTTCAGCTTCGGCCCTTTTCATGAAATAGTCACTACTGCGATCTCATACTTTGTTCCCCTTTCGAGATCGGAAGGCTACCGATGATGTCTATCCCCAGAATGAAAATGACTAAGGGTTGACCATCTGCGTTAGTTGAGTCGGTGAAGCTCTTGGAATTTATGCAAACCTCTGGCATTTGTAATAACGTCGTGAATAGTAGCCGCATCTCGGGTTACGGTAGGCCAGAAATAGCCGTACTGAAGTATCTTCTTTGCTAAAGTTTGCCCCTGTATGATCGCCACATTCTCCTTTATGAACTTCTCGCAACATGTGCTTGGCGTCATCGTTGGCAATACACTTAAGTAAAGGAACTCAGAAGCCCTTCCGATATAGAGTGTCTCCTTAGATGATGTATATTGAGGCTTTGTGCACGAGAACATGCCTTTCATTTCTTCTCTCTAGGAGAGTTCCTTGCATGAGGAAATCTTCGATGTGAGTCATCCACTATTCCTTTTTAGGCTCAGTATCCAGCACCACATCATCTTCCATCTTATTTGCACTAGGAGTTGTCAATGTCTCTATCAGGATTAACTCAGTTTGCTCTGCATCGTCCAAACTGACCATCTTGGCTAATGAGTCAGCCTATTGTTCTGTTCCCTTGGAATATGAGAGATAATGTAGCACTCGAACCATCCTAACAATTTCTCTCCCTAACTGAGGTACTTAGCAAGTCGCTCTTTTTTCCTGAAATTCTTTCTTTAACTAAAAGCAACAACTCGTGAGACATATAAAATGTTTAGTGCTCTTGATCCCAGCTGCTTTGCGAGTCTCAGATTGACAATCAGGGCTTCATACTCGTCTTCATTGAAGGTGGCCATAAATTCCAGCCTCAATGCATAACACACCAATCATCCCTCGGGAGTTAATAACACAACTCCATCACCAGATTGTTGGTCATTTTGGGCCTTACCGGTGTATGGTTTCCATGTGACAGTCGGAGGACCCATCTCTGCATCTCCACCCTCTTCCGGAGCAGTGAATTTTGCTATGAAGTCTGCTACTACTAATCCCATAATAATTTTTCGAGGAACGTAAGTAATATCGAGCTGGTTTAACTCGATGTTTCATTTGAGCAACCTTCCAGACGCCTCAGGTCATTGAAGGACCTCTTATAGCAGTTGGTCGGTATACATTTTGATTGCATGGGCCTAAAAGTAGTCGAGAAGCTTCCTTATGATTATAAACAAGATGTAAGCTAGTTTTTCGATCTACGGATAGTTGCGCTCTGCTCCCATCAACTTTTTTACTTACATAATAAACAGGCCGCTAAAACGGTCTTCCTCGCGAACAAAGGCTAAACTGTTTACATATGGGGACACTACCAAGTACATGAATAAGTTTTTGTGATCAATGTGATTTGACAGGATAGGGCTTTCTCTAGGTGATCTAAGAGATTTTGGAATGCTTCGACGTAATCAGGTGTTTGGGAAAAATTGCGCTTCCCCCTCTTAATCCATTCAAAGAAGGGTAAGTACTTGTCAATAGCTCTTAAAAACGAATCTTCTCAATTCTGCTACATTCCTGGACAGAATATGAAAATCTTTGATTCTCTGAGGTTCCTGGATTCCTCTAATTGTCATTTTCTATTCAGGGTTGATTTTGGTTCTTCGAGAGCTAACGATGAAACCTAAGAATTCCCCTGACGTTGCCGA
Organism: Allium sativum; assembly: GCA_030737875.1. Classification (NCBI taxonomy): domain Eukaryota; kingdom Viridiplantae; phylum Streptophyta; class Magnoliopsida; order Asparagales; family Amaryllidaceae; genus Allium; species Allium sativum. The sequence goes on along the minus strand of CM060926.1, from coordinate 2,595,164 downwards.
AAGAGCATTTCAAAGGGTTAAGCTTTATCCTATATTTGTGGAGAACACTGAACATCTCTGCCAAATGCCGAACATGATTAGTTAATCACTTTGACTTCACCAACATGTCGTCTACATACATTTCCATCGTCTTTCTGATCTGATCATGGAATATGTGATTAACCAACCATTGATATGTTGCTCCAGCATTCTTCAGTCCTAACGACATAACCACATAGCAATATAGCCCGAGATCCGTTACGAAACTAGCATGCTCCTAGTTTGGGACATGCATCACGATTTCGTTGTATACTGAATAAGAATCCACGAAAGAGAGGAGTTCAGCCATGGGGTTGATAAGCTGATCAATCCTGGGAAGTTGAATGCTACCTCTAGGGCATACCTTATTCAAGTCTGAAAAGTCGATGTATGTTCACCACTTCCTGTTGGCCTACTCCACAAGAACTGGGTTTAATATTCACCTAGGATAGGTCGCACCTCGGATGAAGCCATTATTCTTTCGACTGCTTCTTTCAAAGATGCAAATCTCTCCGAGCTAACTGGGACATACTTCGGGTTAATATTTAGTGAATGGCTCGTGATGGTGGAAATATGCCACACGTCAGCAGGAGTCCACGCAAACACATCAAGGTTTGCACAGAAAAATTAAATCAACTCCCCCGTTCGAAGAGGGTCTGGATGGAATCCAATCTTCAAGACATTGGTCACGTCGTCGTTATCGATCAGAATCTCCACCATTATTTCACTAGGAGTCACCATTCTGCATCCCGGCTTATCATCCTCCCTAGGACCAGTATCTTAGTGACAGTGAATGGGCGGTCCTGGTTGGGATGTTTTCATTATTTGCGATGTTGCCGCCTCATTAGTAGGAGGAGGATTGTCTTTGGATTCCTTATGTTCTTTGTCCCAGACTTCTTTCCATTCCGTCAAGTAGCATGCTCATCCTACTACTTAATCTCCTCATACCACTCCGACTCCACTTTCTGTTTGAATCTTCAAGAGAAAACACCAAGGAGCGATGTAGGCTCTGAAATTAACATGGGTCGTCGGCCCAGAAAAGCATTGTATGGAGAGTTTATGTCCATCATAAGGAATGAGAGGATCCGTACTCTCCTGCGGTCTCCTCCCAGAACTGTATTGGTAACTCAACAATTCCCACTGGCTGATTAGTTGAGCCATTGAAGCCACATATCTGGCCTTTGCATGGCTTCAAATCTCTTTCTTTGAGCCTCATATGGTCATAGGCTTTTTGAACAAGATGTTTACGGAACTCCTGCAATCCATAAGAACTTTTCGTATGGTGGTTGGGCCAATGATTGCCGTAATTACCAGTGGGTCAATACTCGGGGCTTCCACTCCCTCAGATTCTCTATCATGGAAGACAATGTCATCAGTCATTATCCCCTACTGCTTCACATGCGTATTCTCTCTGGAAGCACTGCACTCCCCAATTTCTAGATGTTTGGCAGCATTCACATATTGCCCCATAGTTTTCGCACTAACCCGCCGGATGATGTCTTCCGACGATGGTGTTAATCATAATTCCTTTGGCCTTTTGTTCGGTGGCTCTAGGAGCCTCTTGATCTTGTCTAGGGGCCGAAGTCCCCTGCCCACTGTCCCTCAAGGATACCTTGTATACATTGAGCTTCCCTTCTTAGATCAAGTTATCAATGAATCTCTGTGATAACGACATTCATTCATCGTATTGTCTTAGATCTCATGAAACATACAAAACTGTTCAGTCTCACTTTCCTTCTCTGTGGATTTTCGTGGAGGTGGTTTCCTGTTCTGCATTGGACTGCACATATCAAGATAGACGTTTTCCTACATATCATTCAATGGGATGTAACTGTTAAATGTTTGAAATCGGGACTGCTTCTTAGCATCCCTTTCTGGTTACAGCCTACTTCGTTGCCATTGTTACGCCGGTTATTGTTCTTGTTGCAGTTTCCCAAATTCGCCTCCACTTTATCGGAATTATCTTCAGACTGCTTTATTACCACATTAGTCTACACAGCTATGCCTACCGTATCGTCCATTCTCCTTTTTCTATTAATCTTTGCATCTTCAATACGCAAGTACACATTTACCTTCTCATAGAACACATCAAGGCTTATGGGAGGCTTTCTTATCAAATATTTCTCAAATTCAGTTTCGTCATCGACTCCGTCCACTAATGCTATCAACACTGACTTTGGATGGGTTGGTGACTTCCATAACGGTCGTATTTAAACGGTTGAGATTACTTTTTAGCGTTTTCTTCTAGCATGATTAACTCAGGAGAAGGAAATCACATTCTTCGACTAAGCGGCATGTAAGCGAAACTGGTTCAAAACTTCCTGCTCAAATCTTCAAAATTCAGCACCAACCTTGGAGGAAGCCGAGCGAACCACATGAGTGCAACCCCCTCGAGATAGATAGGTAAGGCTTTACATTTGATGGCATCAGGGATTGTCGCTACATCTATAAACCATGTATATCTTACCAAGTACTGGCTTTGGTCTATTCTTCCTGCATAATGATTCATTTGAGGTTGGTTAAACTTTCTTGGGAATTCAATTTCTAAGATGTCATCGGTGAAAGGAGTGTAACTACACTCCAAGCCCTAGTCCTCCTTAGTAAACCCTTCATTTTCTTTCATAATCTTCCTTTCCATGGTGGCTAAGTCTCGAGCATTGAAGATAACGAGTTCTGAGCTCTCGCCTAGCCGAGTCCTGTATGCTCCTGCCTCAAGCAATGTTTCCTAGGCTATCGTCCGGGCAGCGCTTCCACGATGTTATTTCCTCAATCATTCATAAGGAAAAAGGGAGAAAGAACTAGAGCATGAGAGGTTCTAGGAGCATTGTGAATCTAGGGGATTCCGGTCGGTAGGATCGTGGGATTGGCATGTTCTAGGTCAGTAGTTCTGACCCGAGCCAGATCGGCGTTACTAGTCGGAATTCTGCCGAAATGAAGCTTGTCCATATTATCGGCGTAAAAATATAATGTTCTAAGTACAAACTTTGGCTTATCAAGAATAATAAAATTTTATGACTCCAACAGGTCTCGAACCCAGGTTCCTTGATACCAAGCTATGTGTTCTTACCAAATGAGCTATACTATAATTCATATTGAACATAAGAAATGACATAGTATTAAACCTATGCTACATAAACTATTTCAAGATAACCTATTAATAAACTAATAACTATCCTAAATAAACTCTTGGCTGAAGTTAACATCACCTATGGCTTAAACGTCTTTTCAGCTGACTATTTTTAAACTATTTACTCATATATATACCATAGTACTTTCTAATTTTATTACAAACATTCATCTAATTCCCATACACAAAAGTTATAAACCATGTCGAACAAGTCACCATCAAACAAATCGACTCCATCGAAATCAAGAAAGAAATCAACATCATCTGAATCAATTGAGATTTTGGCTTCTCCAACTCCAAACAAGGAACCAGAATTAAGATGGAAAGATTATCATATTGGCTATTCTCCATACGCAAAGAAAAACTAGAAACAACTTTCCGTCTCATCTTCTATAAAGTATAAAATTGACAAGATTCATTACTACCAACAGAAACAGCTGGAGCTACAGCGTGAATTATATTTTGAACAGAAAACAATCGCAAGATGGTTAAATTTCTTGAGCAGCTTGTTATTTGGGTTTGCGAAAAGTCTGTCGTTTTAAATCCACATTTATCAGTAACTCCGGAATGACCATCTACATCATGGAATCCATCGAAAAATACTCCTGCTGCAGCTAAATACTGTCCTAATTCTTGGGATATAAACTATGCTACAAATGAGGAATCAAAAGAAGAATCTCCAAAGAAGAAATCGACTTCATCGGAATCCGAATAATCTTCTTTGTTGATTATGGTTTCTTTGCGTTTAATAACAAATGCATTGGTAAAATTCAACAAATGTATTTATTTTCTTTCAAGCTATCATGAATGAATAAGTTTTGCTTTATAACAAACCAATTATCTAACTAAATTTATCATGATTAACACATTTCAATATATATATATATATATGTATGTTAAAACTATATCACATGAATTTATATATATATATATATAAGAAAACATATAAGATTATATATATTTAAATATATAACTAATAATGCAAGAATAAAACTGGAAAAAATAGTTTTCCAGTAGCCAGTCGGCTGGTTACTTTTGTACCAATCAACTAGTACCCCAAATCAGGGGCAAAACCTGCTACTCAAATTGTTTTATCAAACCCCCAATACCCCTTTTCTACTTCACTTTCAAACTCTCAAGCTTCTCAAATAAAAACCCTAGCATACAAGTAGCAAAAAAAATTCATTTTTTAATCCTCACATCATCAAATCTATGGCTCCTCCATCCAAGAGAACAAGAAGAGGATCTTCTTCAACACAAGAAAAACCTATAGATCCATATATTACTAAATGGCTCTACAATGAAATAGCTAGATAAAGGTGTCACAAGATGGAAAAGCTTAAGTTCATAGAAGGAATTTTTGTTAAATTTCCCGACATTGAATCGTATGGATTGCAATGATAGCTCGAGGAGGGAGGCTGGAATCACTAATGGACCATGAGCTAAATAAAATGGAAATCAATATGGTAATGGTCAAGTTATTTCTAGCAAATCTTAATTTAGACCACCTTATTCCTCCAAAACCAAATAATTGTGCATGGAGTTTAGTGTGCGGCAAACCAATCTTTCTTTTTGTAGCACGAATGGGGAATATTTCACATTCTTCGACCGACAGAATTCCATTAGACAACTTGAATTGTGAAATTGGAGTACACGATGAAGTAAGACATCATTTCATTAACGGCAATTCCGACGGATCTAGACCTAAAGTCTTAAGACCTAATGCTCGAGTTCTACACCATGCTTTGACTCGCACAATTCTACCACAAACAGGATCGTTTGATTTGATGTATGCCGAGACCTTTCGGGTCTTGTATGTTGTCTACAACGATGTTCAAATTAATTGGATGAAAATGAATATGGATCACATTCTACTATTTACTTCTAGAACTCCAGCTTACTTATACTATAGCGAATGTCTCATGCGGTTTTTCTCTCATGAAGAAATTTCCGAACTGACGTCTGACAAAATTAAGGTAAAGTTTTAGATGCCAAGAACTTAAAAATGATGAAACTACCTCCTCCAATTTGTAGTATAATGAGTTTAGAGGATTAGAAGAATAGTGAAAAAGGCCAATCTTCTTCCTCTGCTTCTCGTGCAAATCCGAAAGATGTTTGTCTTACCAATCCATCACAGACAGCTCACGAAGCAACAGACTGTAACAACCCGCATTTTACGTATCGAAGGATTGTAAAATATTTTTATTTTATTCCCTGAGGGTTGTATCATTCTCATATTTTGATATATGGCTTATGGGGATATGAGACATGTCCATAATTTTTACCAATTTTGATTATGACCATTTTGCACCTATTAGTCTTGGACAGGGGATAAATTTTGACTCAGGTCGAATCAGGTGATGAGATGTGTGCCATTGGAAAGGAAATGATGATTGCCTTTCCGTAGAGTGGTTACAATAAAGATTTCGCTCAGCGGTTTGGGAGGAATCGTTGTTTTAAGGTTTAAAAGTTGGTTGTTCAGGTTTGTGAAGCCTTAATGGACTGATTTGGATAGGCCCATTAATGGGCTAATGGAAGGGTATAAATAGGGGGTGGGAGGTATGGGAAATGGTTTAGTTTCTCTATTCTCTCATTTGGTGGCTTATGTTCCTCCTTCCTTTAACACCTTTCCAAAATTAAAATCAAATTCTAAAGGAAGGAAATCCAAGATCTACACCATTTAAGGCTAGATCTACATCATTCAAAGGGAGAGTTCATCGGATCAAGGAGTTTGTTTCGATTTACTTACTATCTGGAATCTTAATACATTGTTTTCTCTTTGGTATGGAGAATTGGTGAGTGAGTTGCATCTCTCACATGGATTCAATGAAGTATATGAATGTTTGATCATGTTTTCACCAAATTCAAGAATTTTCCCATAGATCTATACCTTGGTAAATCCATTTTCATATGAATCACTCTAGGATATATTTTAGCAAGCCTAAATCGGTAATTCCTATGCCATTTCAAATGTTTATGCAAGTTAGATCTGCAAATTTAGATCATATGTTAATTTTATTATGATTTTGATGAAATTGTCATATTCATGTTGCTAGTGAATTTGTAACATGTTTTTAGTCATATCTGATGAATTGGACCAGTTGGTTTCGTTGAGTCTATCATTTGGTGAAGTTTTGGTTGAAATCGGAGTTGAATTACAATACGCCGGTTTTGGGTCGGTCGGGCCAAAATCATGTCTTGGAGAGCAAGTCAGGAAATGGGTCGATCTCATTTTGGGTCGATCGGTCCTTACCTGGTCGGTCGGTCTTGAAGTGGGTCAGTCCTTACCTGGTCAGTTGTTTTGGTGTGGAGCTGAGGGATTTACGTGGTAGCTTCGTGTTGATCCTATATAAGAGGGTCGGGTCGATCTGAAGTGGGTCGGTCGTGCTCAAGAGGGACAGGTCGGTCGAGCAGAATGGGGAATCAAGTTTGGGGTCGGTCGATCCCAAAGAAGAACGCAGGTCGGTCGAGTCTTGAAGCCAGGAAGGAACCGGGTCGGTCCTGTCTAAGGTGGTCGGGTTGGTCTTGACTAGGTCGGTTATGCATAACAAGGTCATTTCTGAAAATTTTATTTTTCGGGTATGGTCCAGATTTGAGCCAAAGGGCCTAGAAAAAAATTCATGAGTAACCCCTCGAACCCTAGCCGCAGCACAGTGTTGTAATTTGGCTCAGTGAGGGTGAGACTTGGAAGTAAATTCAAGTAGGAAGGTTCGAAGTGTTGAAAGCTATTTGTTGATCGGTGTAGAACATCGACTGAGGTGACAACTCAAAGGTCGTGGGTTGGCGGATAATGGTTGCTTGAGAAGGTTGCTTGAGCTATGAAAATTTGTCGGGTTGGATGACTATAGATACAAAGGCCAAGATATTATCGTTGTCGTAAGTTCTAGCAGGCTGAAAGAAGGGGTACGATAGGGGCACCTTAAAGATCGGTTGTAGGTTGAGTACCCTAGGTATCATTGAAAGGCCTAGTTGTCAAGGTTAGACATAGACACGTATCGTTGAAAGGCGTATGGAGTTTATGCTAGAACCGGGGTTACCATTAACACTTGATATATGGAAAGGGTGGTCGTCATACGATTAACGATGGTTTCGAAGCAAGATTGGCGGTGATTGCCAGAGTCTATCATGGTTGATTGGTTGCCATGTTTGAACCGTCTCATGTAGATTGTCCAATGTCGAAGGAAATATTCCTTGGTTGCTTGTCTGATATTGATTTAGGCCTCTGGTTCTTGTGCTTGAGGGATGTTGAGTTCGATTAGGATGGTTTACATAAAATATATAATTTGGATGTCATAAGTGCTTTGCCATGATTGAATTGATGTTTTGGCTTCCATGGATGTATGGTTGAAATTTTGTTGTAAAGGCTATCACTGTCCGATGTGGGGAAGATAGTGTTGAGTTCTTCTCTGGTGTTGTGGTTAGATTAGTATGTTTATCTATCCATTCTTATATACTTTATTGATGATGTTTGTTAGCTGTTTTATTGCTCAGACTGTTGTCTGACTCAAGGTTTTATGTTTTCCTCTTATTACCTTGGGCTGTTTATCCAATTGTGGATGGGCAGACTAGGTGGCAAGTGATAGGTGATTAATGAGGACGATGTTGCAGTTCGGAGGCGATCTGGAGGCTTATGTACCAGTTTTATTACTATCTTTTATTTTTGTTTCTGTTGTTTTGAGCTAATCTACGAGTGTTGTAGTGAGGCTTTGTGTACACGCTTTGATATTTCCTATGATTTTGGAAAATCTTTCAGGGTGTTGTGAAAGTTTCAAAAGTTTGTTATATGACGTGTCACTATTATTACCTATTGTATATTTTCTACTATATTTTATCCTTGCGTTGTGAGTTCTACGACAGGTATCGATTGTGTTCGCCTACCTATGATGATCGTCGACAACTATCTGGCACCTCTTTCAGCGCATAGTTCCTCTTGTTTAGTGCAGGGATTGTACTTATGGGCGGTCGTCACACTTGGTATCAGAGCTCTAGTTAACGATTTTAGCCAAAGTTCGAAGACGTAATTACGTATGAGAGACATACTTGTATATTTCAGTTAGATGTATGCTATATGATACTATATAGTATAGTAGTGTTATAGTATAGCAGCTTTTCTTCCAAGTGGCTAATTATTCTAATTTGCAGATTTAGAATGAGTCGACGAACTACAAGACATACTGCAAGGGAAGGGGTTGTGCCTGGAGGGGGTAATGGCAGTACACCAGATTACCCAGCCATGTTTAAGGCCATGATGGAAGTAGTCATACGAAGGGTACCCGCTCCAGTGGCAGCCACGGTAGATGTAGTTGTGGGAATTCCTATGGTTGTGGATTTTGTGAAGCTGTGCAAAGATTATACATCTCTAGGAGGGAAACTATTTAAAGGAACTGAGCCAGCTGAAGAGGTCAAAGGTGGATGGATTCTTGTGTCCGTATTTTTGGAGACTTGGGGTTAGAGGATGCAACTAAGAGAAAGCTTGCGTCAAGGCAGTTGCAAGACAGGGCTATGGAGTGGTGGAATTCAATTACACTTGAGACTCCAGAAGAGGAGATTTCATGGGAGCAATTCCAAGCTAAGTTTGAAGCAAAGTTTATATCCACTACTTAGAAGTCAACTTTATTCAAGAAGTTCGTAGAGCTGAAACAGAATGGTCGTTCTGTGCTTTACTATGTTTCTAATTTCAAGGCCTTGTCTAGATATGCTCGTTTATGCACTGACACACCCTATCAAAAGAACGAGAAGTTTGTTATGGGTTTGGATACCTATATTGGAAGGTCTATGATGGATCATCTTGATGAACCATTTGAGAAGATTGTGGAAAAAGCTATTCGCCATGAAAGCTCGTTTCCTAGGAAGTAAATGTTGTCGCTACAATCAAGGAAGTTCAAAGACCACAACAAGGTAGTGATAATACGAAGAGGAAGCAGAAATAGCAGAAAGGAAAGGATGGCCAGAAGAAGCCTAAGAGTGAGGTGGTTTTCTTTAACTGCCAACAGAAGGGTCATTACTCGAATGAGTGCAAGATTCCCAAAGCTGAGAAGAAGTGCTTCAAGTGTGGGAAGCCTGGGCATGAGAAGAAAGACTGTCCAGAATTAGCTAAGGGCAAGTAGATTGTGAAGGCTTATGCTTTGGAAGTCGTGTCATCTTCTTCAAGAACTCCTATTGCAGAGGAGAAGGGAAAGGGTGTCATCGTTCAAGGTACTCTTTCAGTTAATGGTGTTTCAGTTCATGTGTTGTTCGATACTGGAGCATCGCATTCTTTCATTTGCAATGATCTTGTGTGCCACTTGGGTTTGGAACCCAAGATTAGTGGTAGACCATTGATCGTGACTAATCCAGATGGGGGTTCGTCCAGTTTGTGCATGTTGTGTCGTGGTCTAGTGTTGTCCAGTTATGGTTGCTCTTTTGTGTGTGATTGCTTTATTCTTAACTTCGCTGGGTTTAGGATCATCTTGGGCATGGATTGGATCAAAAGGTATGCAACAAGAGTGAATTGTGTGAAGTTAGAGGTGAGGGTCGGGGATGTGGAAGGGCGAAAGGTTTTGATTATATGTAATCCCGAAGATGGTGTCTTCGTGAGCTATCTATATTCGCTTGTGATTCCATAGGAAGACTTGTCATCTGTGCTGATCGCTAATAAGTATGAGGATGTTTTGACAACTCAAAGGGTTGACGCCGCATCGTGAGATCGAGCTTAGTCGAAAGTGCTAGACCAATCTTTATGCCTCTTAGGCGGATGGCGCCTAAGGAAATAGCGAGAGTTGAAGGTCCAAGTTCATGACCTTTTGGGAAAAGGGTTCATTCGGAGGAGTGTTTTCGAATGGGGTGCAGCGGTCGTGTTTGCAACCAAGGCAGATGGCTCATTAAGATTTTGTGTGGACTATCATGAGCTGAACAAGGTGACTAAGAAGAAAAAGTATCTGTTGGCGAGGATTGATGACTTGTTCGATCAGCTTCGCAAAGCCGTAGTGTTCTCTCTGATGGATTTGGCAACGGGATTTCACCAGTTAAGAGTGGCTAAGGATAGTGTGTCAAAGACTGCTTTTAGGACACCATCTGGTTTCCTCGAATGGTTGGTAACGCCATTCGGGTTGATTAACACACCAGCATACTTTGTTGACCTTGTGAATAGTTTCTGAGATCAGCTGAACAAGTTCGTGCTTGTGTTCGTGGATGACATTCTAGTTTACTCTCGGAATAAGAAGACCACAAGACGCACTTGAGAGTTGTGTTGGAAATCTTGCGAAAGCATCAGTTGAGAGCTAAGTTTTCAAAGTGTCACTTCTAGAAGAAGGAAGTGAGGTTCTTAGGCCATGTTGTTTCTGGAAACGGGGTAGCGGTTGACCCCTCTAAGGTGGAAGCAATCCAGGACTGGGATCGACCTAAGAACGCGACGGATGTTCATAGTTTCCTTGGGTTGGTATGATATTACCGATGGTTTATCAAGGATTTCTCCAAGATAGCTGCACCATTGACAAGATTGATGCAGAAGAACCAAGTGTTCACATGAGATGCAAAGTGTGAGCAAGCATTTGGAATCCTGAAGGAAAGACTGACGAGTGCTCATGTGTTGACCATTCCAAGTGGGAATGAAGAGGTGGTTGTGTATATCGATGCATGTGATACTGGACTAGGAGCAGTGCTAATGTAGAAGGATAAGGTTGTGGCCTACGCAAGTCGACAGCTGAAGTCACATCGGAAAAACTACCCAACTCATGATTTAGAGTTGGCAGCGATTATGTTTGCTTTGAAGATGTGGAGGCATTACCTGTTGGGAATTCGATTTGAGTTATTTACGGATCGCAAGTCATTAAAGTACCTTTTCTCCCAAAATGATTTAAATCTTTGGCAGCAACGATGGTTAGAGTTTCTGGCATCATATGATTTTAATACAGCCTATACTCCTGGTAAAGATAACGCGGTTGCAGATGCGTTGAGTCGAAGGCAAGCAAGTTTGGGGGCGATGTTTTCGGAATAGAAGAGCCTCGAGTATTTGGCAAGGTTTGATTTTAGGCCAAGGTGCGAATTGGAACCTGAAATGTTGGCAAGCTTACCGATAAGACCTATTCTTATCAAAAGGATTGGTGAAAGCCAAAAGAAAAATACAAAGCTTGTCGAGTTTATCCAGAAGCTGGAACCAGAGAATAAGGAGTTCGAAGCCGATCAAGAAGGTTGGCTTCAGAAGCAAGGATGGCTGGTTGTTCCTGATATTTATGGATTGAGAGATGTGATTCTGAGAGAATGTTATCACTCGAAGTTGACGATTCATCCCAGTGGTAATAAGATGTATCAGCACAGGAAATAAATCTACTATTAGGAGGGAATGAAGCAAGGTATTGGAAAGTTAATTTCCAAGTGTCTGAACTATCAGTTGTGAAAGCTGAACAAAAGAAGCCGAGCGTTTTGATTCAACCATTGGAAGTTCCTACATGGAAGTGGGAGCGGATATCGATGGACTTTATCACTGGACTACCTAGAACTAGGGCAGGAGACAAAGGGATTTGGGTCATCGTGGATCGCTTGACCAAAAGTGCAAGGTTCATCCTGTCAAGTCGACTGGGACGACATCGAAATTGGCTGAACTTTATGTGAAATGGATAGTTCGATTCCATGGTATCCCGAAGAGCATAGTGAGTGACCAGATCCATTATTTACGAGTGAATTTTGGAAGAGTTTGCGGGAAGCTTTGGAAACCGAGTTTTGTTTAAGTAGAGCTTATCATCCCCAAACTAATGGTCAAACCGAGAGGTTAACCAAGTTTTGGAAGATCTCCTAAGAGCTTGTGTGTTGGACTTTGGGGGATCATGAGAAGACCATCTACATCTAGTTGAGTTTGCATATAATAATAGCTACCAGTCTAGCAATGGGATGGCACCATACGAGGCGTTTTATTGGAGGCCATGCAATTCTCCAGCATGTTGGTTAGAAACTGGAGATAAGTTGATACTTGGGTCAGAAATGATAAGAGAGACCTCGGATTATATCGAGATCGTTCGGCACCGAATGAAGCCAGCCTAAGATCGTTAGAAAAGTTATGCAAATAAGCGTCGAAAAGATTTGGAATTCGACATTGGCAATATGGTTTTTGTGAAGATTCCGCCATTGAAGCATGTGGTTCTATTCATAAACGAAGGAAAGTTAGCTCCAAGATTTGTTAGACCATTTCCGATAGTCGAGCGAATTGGAAAACATGCATATAGATTGGAGTTACCCAAGAAGATGTCGATTGTGCATAATGTGTTCCATGTGTCGTTTCTACGGAAGTTCATGCATGATTCGAATGTGGTGGTATCTCCAGAGCAGTACGAAGATCTAGAAGTAGAGACTATAGTTGCGAGACCTCGTAAGTCGCTTCGTGTTATGGGGAATGACATGAAACAGCTTAGGCGGAAGACAGTTAAGGTACAATGGAGTGAGGATGGCAACGATTGTACATAGGAGACGGAAGAGAGCATGAAGGCGACTCATCCAGAATTCTTCATCGGTGGGACCCTTTTGATATCATATCATCGTTATATCGTTGTATCTTGTTATTGTTTGATAGACTTCTGCGTGCTAGGATAAGGCTATGGATGCATGGCTTGATTGTTGTTAGTTTGGATGATATAATTGGCTTCTCATGGATGATAGGCATGCAAAATTGTTGTAATTGCTTATGTTTGCTTTGAATTTCGGGGGCGAAATTCTTAAGGGGGGAGAATGTAACAACCCGCGTTTTATGTATCGGAGGATCGTAAAATATTTTTATTTTATTCCCTGAGGGTTGAATCATTCTCATATTTTGGTATGTTGCTTACGGTGTTGTGAGACATGTCCATAATTTTTACCAATTTTGTTTATGACCATTTTGCCCATATCAGTCTTGGACGGGGATAACTTTTGACTCAGGTCGAATCAGGTGGTGAGACCTGTGCCATTGGAAAGGAAATGATGATTGCCTTTCCATATACTGGTTACATTAAAGATTTGGCTCAGCAGTTTGGGAAGAATCGCTGTTTTAAGGTTTAACAGTTGGTTGTTTAGGTTTGTGAAGCTTTAATAGGATGATTTGGAAAGGTCCATTAGGGCGCTAGTGGAAGGGTATAAATAGGGGGTGGGAGGTATGGGAAATGGTTTAGTTTCTCTATTCTCTCATTTGGTGGCCTATGTTCCTTCTTCCTTGTTGATCTCAAAATTAGGATCAACACCAAGTGTACTAAGAGTACTTTGCTAGATAACCAAAAAATGAGAGATGTGGAGCCAATCAATAGAATAAATGCAAAAAAAGAACACACAATGTTTATAGTGGTTCGATCAATCGTGATCTACATCCACTTTGAATAGCAATTCCATTATAAGATTTAACAAGATAAGCATGTCCTCTCATTACAACCATCATTACACACTTTTGGAATTTGATTAGAGAAATCAGTGAGAATCTTTGAATATGGCCAATGGTAGATCTGATCTAAGCTTCCATGTGAACTTTGATGAATTCCGACATATTCATGACGAATTTTGTGTCAGATCTTCACTTTGAGACGGTTAGAGATGATGAAATCCCTAAGTAAATGTTGAGAATTGGATTTAGCAGCCCTTCGGGTCTCAAAAATCCTCCCCCATTAAAGTGGGGTTGGACCTCCATTTATAGGAGTGGAGAAATGAAATGATATAGCCTTCAGAGCTACCGGTTGGTCGGACTTTATTTACGGAATTGCCACTGGCCAGCCTGGCAACAACTGTCCAAAAGCCAACCTGTCAACAGTTGTCTGGAGGACCGATCGATCTGGAACAGGACCGACCAGTCGGTATGGCCTTCCCTTTCTATGTGTGGATGAATTGTTGTGGGCTCTGCAACATGACCGGTCGGTTTGTCTGCCTCCAGGACGACCGGTATTGTAATGTCTGAGAGAGGTGCATTGCTCCAGGGGTGACCGGGCGGTATGGATGGGTTCTAGATGACCGATGGGCGCGCTCTTCTATCCTTTCATATGAGGTTGCTCTGTTCTCGATTTGTGACTGTCCGACCGGCGTATTCGGATTCTGACCGAACGGTGTCTTCATAGCTGTACCGACCGGTGTGCTTATATTCTGATCGATCGGTGCCTCTTTGCTGGGTCAAGTTATGTCGTTCCTTCTTAGTAGAATTGTCTGATACTGGCTGGTGTACTTGAACTTGGGCCGACCAGTATGTTTGAAAAAGAGACTGACCGGTCCCTTTTTCTTTGCTAACCGATCGGATATGTTCTAATCTATCACTCCATATGTTAGCTAAGTATATTCGTGATATATTTTGTGGATAACATTTACCCCTCGAGGTTCTCAATCTTTAGTTTCATAAAATTGTGGACCTCGAATTAAACATTCTCATTATGAAACGGTGGGTTGTGATTGCTTGGCAGGTGACCGGTCGGTCCAACGTAACGGGCTCTCTTTAGCTTGGCCGATCGGTGCATCTCTATTGGGATTTGCGGATTTGACCTAGCACTTGACCGACGTGACTCTTTCTCTCTCCTGGATGTTCAGCTTCCCAATGCACTTTTATATAGTGCGGCCCTTAGTGAAGCCATTTCTACATTATTTTACTTTCTTCATTAAAGAAAATTAATGGCAGATAAATCCTAATTGAAGAAAACCAAAGACAGAGCTTTCTTTTTCTTTCAGATTCCTCATTAATCCTTCTCCTTCCTTCGAGCTTCGAGTTGAATTCACAGCCGCCAGGTACTCTTTTATTTTCGTTTTATTCTTCATTGATCTAACTTGAAGTGCTCTTACTTCCTTGATTATAAAATCGCCACTTAGTGTAGGATCAAGCCACTGGGGAACGATTTGATCATGTTGCTAGCTAAGCCAAAAACTTGTTTTGATTTGCTTTTGAATTTAGTCAATTCCGTATGCTTGATCTCTTGTTTTGCCCAAAGTTTTGCCAAACACCTTTTGGATAAATTTGACACTTATGAGACAATTTAAGTTTTGTTTACTCCTTGGAAAGCAAAAGAACTCAAATTGCTCATTATTGTCAAATGCTTGCGAAATGAACAACCGATTTGAGATAGCTCAGACAATTGGTCGACACATTTTGCATGCTGATCGGTATACCAAACTTTTAGAAGTTTGTTTGACCGGTCAGTATATCCCTATGTGCCGATCGGTTGTCCCTAGAGGCCGTCCAGTCGCTCTCTTATCCTTGTTCATTTTACTGATAAGGAAATTGACAAAAAGTATTTGAGTGCTTCCCTTTTCATGCAGGATGGAACCATCTCCCAAAGAGCTTACGATGAAGAGGTCTATTGATCTGGAAAGTCAGACAATTGGTCAACCTTCAGTAAACTCTCCTTCATTCGTCAGCCCCACTTATACAGAACTTCAGACGATTGTGAACATGCCTCTTTACACTCCTAGAGCATGCAATGCTAAACTTGCCAGACAATTCCCAGGCTGGAACTTGCAAGGGGTCTCCTCCAATGTGGATGTGTCTCCCACCGATCGACCAATGATATCTAGTGACATTGTTGTTGCCAAGTCTAGATTGCTCAGTCGCATGGAGGATACCCTGCATCAGTTTGAGAGACAGATGGATTTGCTCAAATACCAGACCGCGAGGAAGCTTCAGGACTGGCACACATTAACTGGAGATCTGCAGAGACTCCATAGAGAGAACCTTGAGCACATTGCGGTTCTAGAAGCTGATAAGGCGAAACTGATCCATTCTTTAGGAGACCAAGGTTCTCTCGTTGCCGCCTTTCCCAAGGGGGACGTCGAGCTAGTGGGTTCATCTGGTAAGAGGCCAGCTTTTGTCGCTTCCCCGTCGGGCTCTGTTCCAATGAAAAGGAAGGTGGGAAGGCCTCGAAAGTACCCAAATGTGTAACTCCCTCTTAGCTTTATGAATTATGTCTTTAGACCGGTTGTACTTAAGCAAGTCCCGGTCCTCGCCTTTAACTTCTATGCTAGTTTTTGTTGATACAATGTGACTGTTGTGGGTGCTGCGACTGCTATGAGTATTGTGACTATGCTTGTTGGCTCATTTTAATGGTAATGGTATGTTGGTCACAATAACCAATGCTTAATTAGTTAGGTTACTTAGTTCTCATCTCATTTTCTTTCATATGCTTTCATTTGACATGCTTTACACTTTGCATTTGAAACCAGTCTGTTGATATCTGTGATTAACTGGCCGACCAGTTCGTGACCGGTCGGTTGCTGGAGGCAATGACCGATCGGTCGCCTTCTGGTTGAAGCTGACCGATGGATGTCATGGTCCATTAGCAATGTATTGACTCCATTCTTGTATGATGACATTTTGGCTTTGAATATCGGAATGTATCGCTAGATGTGTTGTACTGATGTGTGGTTGCCCAAGCTTTAACTCGGGTCTTTTCGTCATCACAACTTGTTTTGTAACAATAAAAACATTGCACATTTCTAGGCTAATTATTTTGCCATTGATTGCCTATATCTATAACAGATCAGCTGTTTAGCTGTAGTGAATTTATGTCATGAACCAAATAAAGTTTCTTTGCAAACCCACTTTATTCGACAACTTTAAAACTTACTGAACGTTGTTTGCCAAAGTACGTCATTCTGGTTTGAGTTTGAATTTGTATTGACATTTGATAATGGCTATTTGATATAACCTGTCATGTACAATGCCATATGTTATCGCAAGATAGAGAAATACGTATTTGTGATTTGCTATTTGCTTCCTATTTGAGAAGCTTTGATATTCGTGCCCTAGCTTGAGGAGGGGTCATCTTTAATCCAACATTCATCTTCTTCAGTTGAATTGTTTCACAGTGCGAATTTCTGCGATGTTTGGGTGAGATCGTATCGATCCGTAGAGTGAACATCAGTCATCGGTCAAAATCCCTTAACTTGGTAAGTGATTGCTGCTCGACTGATGTGCCTTGGACTCCCGCGAACTTTTGGTTAATAGTATATTGATTCATAGAGCGGGTGTCAGTCATCGGTCGAAGTCGCTTAACTTCGGTAAGTGCTCGCTGGCCGACTGAAACATCCTGGACCTTCATGATCCATGAGGTAAAGGATAAGGTTCATCCATGGAACGGGTGCCAGCCTTCGGTCGGAGCTCACTTACCTTGGTAAGTAATCGCTGCCCGGCTGAAGCATCCTGGACCTCCATGAACCATGGGGTAAAGGTTAAGGTTGATCCATGGAGCGGGTGTCAGCTTTCGGTCGGAGCTCACTTACCTCTTTTGTAAGTAATTACTGCCCGGTTGAAGCATCCTGGAGCTACATGAACCATGGGGTAAAGGTTAAGGTTGATCCATGGAGCGGGTGTCAACCTTTGGTCGGAGCTCACTTACCTTTGGTAAGTAGTCGCTGCCCGGCTGAAGCATCCTGGACCTCCAAGAATCATGGGGTAAAGGTTAAGGTTGATCTATGAAGCAGGTGTCAGCCTTCGGTCGGAGCTCACTTACATTTGGTAAGTAATCGCTGCCCGGCTGAAGCATCCTGGACCTCCATGAACCATGGGGTAAAGGTTAAGGTTGCATTGATCCGCAGAGCGAGCCTTAGTCATCGGTCGGAGCTCACTTAACTTTGGTATGTGATCGCTGCCCGACTGAGGTGCCCTAGACTCCCGAGAACCTTTGGGGGATGAGGTTTTGAATCCGGGACTGCTATCTGCTCTATTGAGCGTTTGACTTATCAGGACTTTCTCAATCTTCCATTGAATCAGAATTACCAGAGTTGTCTCACTTAGTCAGGTTATGAGAAAGCAAGCGCTAGCTGGATAGCATGTAATGAAAAATCGTTTGTTAGTAGATTTTCATGTAATTCCGACAAGTCAGAGATTTATACAAGCAAGTTATACTTCATCCGTACTACTATTGTTTGGTACAATATATATAAATCATCACCTACTATTTACAAGAAAGTAAATTGCAGCAAAGAGTAAAGTAAATGTGATAATGTTTGTTTATTCTGAGCCGCTGATATTAGATCATCCGCGGTTATTAGTTGATTATCAGCCTCGGCATAGTGTGAGCAGAAGCAACGTTGTTTGGACTGGAATGGTCATTTGATACTCCTTGCCCCTGGGTTGCCGCAGAAGGGTTTGCATCCTTAGAATTTTTCACGTACTTTTGTAGACTATTCTTTTTAATCAACTCTTAGATCAATGATTTCAGCTACCTACACTCGTTGGTGTTGTGGCCGATTGAATATGGTATCGACAGAATTTCCCAGATTTGGTCAGATAGTCATCCATTTTTTATTGGCCGAGGCTCTGGATAATCTTCTGCATCCTTTGTGGCAAGGTAAATGTTTTTAGGAGTACATTCAAAGGTGTTATATTAGATGAGTCAAAAGGACGAAACTTTCTATTATCTTTGTTATCGTTTCTACTGTTGGCTCGCTTCTGTCCCTAAGTATTCTTCTGATCGGGTTGAACAATTACACCCTTAGGAGCTTCCAAGAGTTGGATACCATCAATGATCTGAAGAGGTATAGGATTATCGTCCACCCTCATGTACTCTTTTACTTTCTTATAGAACTTGTCAAGCGTGGTTGGTTCCTTCATTTTTATCCACTTCCCGAACTCGCTTATCTTGTCTATAGCGTCAAGCAAAGCCATGAGAATTATGTGTGGCTCTGGATTCCTTACTTCAAACAAGGCAACACTGAATCGACTAAGGAAGGCTTTGACAGTTTCCCCGGGCTTCTGTTACATGGCAGAGAGCGTTATAGCATCCTTGGCCTTGGTAGAATACATGTGGAACTGTTCTTTGATTTTTTTGGTTAGATTAGAGAAATAGTCAATGGATTTGGGCGGTAGCTTTGTGAACCATAATGATACAACACCTTCTAAGTAGAGAGGAAAAATATGTGCATCTCATTTCATCGATTTCTTTAGCTGCGCTCATATTCCACTCGTATTTGAATAGGAAGTAGTTGGGATCAACGAGGCAGTTGTATGGGGGAAAAGTAGGAGGATTAAATTTCTTCGTACATTCCGCTTCTAGGATTCTTTCGGTGAATGGAGTCTTGTCTGGAGAGAAATCCCATTTTCTTTCCTCGTGTTTGCTAGCTTGATTCCTTTTCATGACTCGTTCTATCATATCTGAGATGTATTCCTCTGTGTCATGGTGCTTTGTGGAGCTGGGCTCTTTACCAAATGTTTGTCTAGGCATATTACCTCGATTAGAGAGCCTTGGTGCTTTGCCTTCTCTACGAGGGGATGCCCCCGTGATTGGGTTAGCGATCTTTCGAGCATTTGCTTCAGAATGATTTTTTGCTTTTGACCTCAACTCTTAGATATTAGCTTCATCTCTATCGCCTGCCCCATCGTAATCGTCTTCCATGTCATTATTGCGGTTATGATCGGTAGCGGGCGATCTATCATTTCCTTTGAGATCTAAATGCACGCTCGGAGAAGTCGGATTTGACCGAGCATTGAGAGAATGGCATCGAGTTTCTCCATCATCATTTTAGTAGAGGCATCCATTCAGTTGTTTACGTTGGCAATAGCAGCTTTTAATTCATTTCTAGTTACACCGGCTCCGCTTTTCGAGTTTTCACCAACATCGAAACGGTAAGTGAGTGGAGTAGTCTCAATAACGACATCGTTGACATTTCCAACATCCTTTCTTATGTTCTTATTATATTTGGCCGTAAATTTAGGGAATAATGCGGTCTAATGCTTTAATGCAAGGATCTCAACCCTGTGAGAGTGTGTGAGAGGAGGTAGGAGATGCGAACTTGGCGCCACGGTGGGCGCCAAATGTTGATCTCAAAATTGGGATCAACACCAAGAGAACTAAGAGTACTTTGCTAGATAACCAAAAAATGAGAGATGTGGAGCCAATCAATAGAATAAATGCAATAAAAGAACACACAACGTTTATAGTGGTTCGATCAATCGTGATCTACATCCACTTTGAATAGCAATTCTGTTATAACATTTAGAATTACAAGATAAGCATGTCCTCTCATTACATCTATCATTACACACTTTTGGAATTTTATTAGAGAAAATCAATGAGAATCTTCGAATATAGCCAATGGTAGATCGGATCTAAACTTCCATGTGAAATTTGATGAATTCTCGCATATTCATGATGAATTTTGTGTCAGATCTTCACTTTGAGATGGCTAGAGATGATGAAATCACTAAGTAAATGTTGAGAATTGGATTTAGCAGCCGTTTGGGGTTTCAATAATCCTCCCCCCATTAAAGTGGGGTTGGACCTCCTTTTATAGGAGTGGAGAACTGGAATGATATAGCCTTCAAAGCTACTGGTCGGTGGGACTTTATTTATGGAATTGCCACTGGCCAGCCTAGCAACAACTGTCCAGAAGCCAACCTGTCAACAGCTGTCTAGAGGACCGATCGTTCTGGAATAGGACCGACCAGTCGGTATGAATTTCCCTTTCTATGTTCGGATGAATTACTGTGGGCTCTGCATCATGACCGGTCGGTTTGTCTGTCTCCAGGTCGGCCGTCTGAGAAAGGCGCAATGCTCCAGGGGTGGCCGGTCGGTATGGATGGGTTCTAACCAACCAGTAGGCGAGCTCTTCTATCCTTCAATATGAGGTTGCTCTGTTCTGGATTTGTGACTGTCCGACCGACATATCTGGATTCAAACCGGCCGGTGTCTTCATAGCTGTACCGACCAGTATGCTTATATTCTGACCGATCGGTGCCTCTTTGCAGGGTCAAGCTGTTTCATTCCTTCTTAGTAGAACTGTCTGATACTGGCTGGTGTACTTGAACTCAGGCCAACCAGTATGTTTGAAAAAGAGACCGACCGGTCCCTTTTTCTTTGCTAACCGATCGAGTATGTTCTAATCTATCTCTCCGTAAGTTAGCTAAATATATTCGTGATATATTTTGTGGATAACATTCCTCTAACACCTTTCCACCATTAAAATCAAATTCTAAAGGAAGGAAATCTAAGATCGACACCATTTGAGTCCAGATCTACATCATTCAAAGGGGGAGTTCATTGAATCAAGGAGTTTGGTCTGAATTGCTTGTTGTCTGGAATCTTAATTCATTGTTTTTACTTTGATTTGTAGAATTGGTGAGTGATTTGCATCTCTCGCATGGATTCAATGAAGTATATGAATGTTTGATAATGTATTTCACCAAATTCAAGCACTTTCCCATAGATCTATACCTTGGTAAGTCCATTTTCATATGAATCAGCCTAGGATCTATTTTAGCAATTCTTAATGGGTAATTCCTATGACATTTCATATGTTTATGCAAATTAGATCTGCAAATTTAGGTCATATGTTCATTTTATTATGATTTTGATGAAATTGTCATATCCATGTTATTAGTGAATTCATATCATGTTTTTGGTCATATTTGATGAATTAAACAAGTTGGTTTTGTCGAATCTATCGTTTGGCGAAGTATTGGTTGAAATCGGAGCTGAAATTGCAATATGCAGGTTTTGGGTTGGTTATGGTTGGGTCAGTCGGGCGAAATAATGTCTTGAGGAGCAAGTCGGGAAATGGGTCAGTCTCATTTTGGTTCGGTCGGTCCTTACCTGGTCAGTCTTTCTGGTGTGGAGCTTTGGTATTGACGTGGTGGCTTTGGGTCGGTCCTATGTGAGAGGGTCGGGTCGGTCTGAAGTGGGTCGGTCGTGCTTAAGAGGGTCGGGTCGATCGAGTGGGTTGGGGAATCTGGTTTGGGGTCAGTCGATCCTAAAGAAGAAGGCGGGTCGGTTGAGTCTTGAAGCCAGGAAGGAACCGGGTCGGTCCTATCTAAGGTGGTTGGGTCGGTCTTGACTAGGTCGGTCATTATGGTTGGTCGTTCATAACAGGGTCATTTCTGGAAATTTTATTTTTTTGGGTACTATCCATATTTGAGCCAAAGGGCCTAGAAAAAAATTCGGGGGCAACCCCTCGAACTTAGCCGCAACGCAGTGATGTAATTTGGCTCAATGAGGGTATCACTTCAAAGTAAATTCAAGTAGGAAGGTTCGAAGTGTTGAAAGGTGTTCGTTGATCGGTGTAGAAAAGTGAACGAGGTGACAACTCAAAGGTCGTGAGTTGACGGATAATGGTTGCTTGAGCCATAAAAAGTCATCAGGTTGAATGACTAGAGATGCGAAGGCCGATAGATTATTGTTGTTGTAAGTTCTAGTAGGCTCAAAGCAGGGTACGATAGAGGTACCTAAAAGACCGGTTGTAGACCGAGTACCCTAGGTATCATTGAAAGGCCTAGTTGTCAAGGTTGGACATACATACGTATCGCTGAAAGGCGTATGGAGTTTAGGCTAGAACTGGGGTTACCATTAGCCCTTGACGTATGGCAAGGTCGACCTTGGTTGATTGGTTGCCTTGTTTGAACCATCTTATGTAGATTGTCCAATGTCGAAGGAGATGTTCCTTGGGTTCTTGTTTGATATTGGTTTAGGCCTCTGGGGCATGTGCTTGAGGGATGCTGAGTTCGATTAGGATGGTTTACATAAGATATATAATTTGGATGTCATGAGTGCTTTGCCATGGTTGAATGGGTGTTCTATTCTCCATGGATGTGTGGTTGAAATGTTGTCGTAAAGGCTATCACTGTCCGATGTGGGGAAGATAAGATTAAGTTCTTCTCTGGTGTTGCGGGTAGATTAGTATACTTATTTATCCATTCTCATATACTTTATTGATGATGTTTGTTAGCTGTTTTATCGCTCACTAAGACTGTTGTCTGACTCAAGTTTTTATGTTTCCCTCTTATTACCTTGGGCTATTAATCCGGTTGTGGATGGGCATACTAGGTGGCAGGTGACAAGTGATTAGTGAGGACGATATTGCAGTTCAGAGGCGAGCTGGAGGCTTACGTACCGGTTTTATTACTATCTTCTATTTCTTTTTCCGCTGCTTTGAGCTACTCTATGAGTTTTGTAGTGAGGCTTTATGTATAGACTTTGATATTTCCTATGATGTTTGGATAATCTTCTAGGGTGTTGTGAAAGTTTCAAAAGTTTGTTAAATGATGCTTCACTATTATTACCTGTTGTATATTTTCTACTATATTTTATCCTTGTGCTGTGAGTGCTACAACAACTATCGATTGTGTTTACCTACCTATGATGATTGTCCATAGCTGCCTGGCACACCTTTCAGTGCATAGTTCCTCTTGTTTAGTGCAAGGGTTGTATTTTTGGGCATCACATAGACATTGTGGCACGAAATCAATTATTGTTAGAAGTGCATCTTATGAGAATGGAAATGAATACGAATAAAAATTCGATAAGATTAAAACCATTCTCGAAAACATGTGGGATATTATGGTATGCACTAGCTCTTCTTCCATTCAACTGCAAGAAACCCGAAAGCGACCCGTGTCACCATTCAATTGGACTACATTAGAAAGTACGAGCTTCGATACCATTTGATGACGATTATGATGGTAAATTATTTGCTTTTGGTTTTTACTTTATGAACATTAAGGAGACATGTACTAAATAATATCGACTGCACTACATACTCTGCTTTGTTCCGGTACTTGTCTTTGAACATTATTGTTATGCTTTGTGCTACCTAACTGTGCACAAAAACAACCAGTACTGATTTGTTTACCCTGAACCATTCGACTGGTTCAAATTTCACCAGTCGACTAGTAGGAAAGAAAAATCCCAGTAACGGTTATTTTGTGAATTTTTCAAATATATATATGTTTTATATTTCGAACAGTTGACTGGTTATTTGTAACGACGCTGAAA
Source organism: Allium sativum (assembly GCA_030737875.1). Taxonomy (NCBI): domain Eukaryota; kingdom Viridiplantae; phylum Streptophyta; class Magnoliopsida; order Asparagales; family Amaryllidaceae; genus Allium; species Allium sativum. Next base: position 2,571,350 of record CM060926.1, on the reverse strand, counting down.
ATTTTCGACTCAGAAAATCGACATATAATACCATGTCGACTATTGAAATCGGAAATACCGGAATGTTAATAGAAAGAAGTTAGAGGGTGAGAAATAGGAAGAAAGAAGTTTAGAATAGAAGAAGAAAAATACAACTACAACATCAGAGTAAACACGAACCTCACAACGGAACGAATAAAATATACTAGATAACATAACTTTGAAATACAAATTTGTACTTGAATATACATATCATTATCAAAGTACAACACTTACAACACAGCAGAAATAACAATAGATATATAATCCTGAAGCCTCCTGCTCGAGCTTTCCAAGTATATCTGTAAAATCCCGACTACTTGACTGCCTATACAAAATTGGGCACCCAAGAGTTTAGGGAAAACAAAACAAAATGAACTCTGGGTCAGTCATGTGATTGGTGTGAGTAAACTCCAACCATTTGTTTAACTTTTAAAATCTTTTTAAAAGAAATAATAATCATAAGACCAGTCCACATATAAACACGGATGGTTTTTAACTTACGATAACCCAAAATATTTTTTATATCAAATCTCTTTTGATATTACGATAGTGTCTATCAACCACAACTGATAATCATTTAGCAGAACGCTTCATCTCACGTTCCACATACATAATATATAATCAAAAACCGTGGGTGCTATTGGGTAATGGATTCCAACTGGCAAGGCATGGGACCACCTTCAGACAGTGTATCTCTAGAGAGGAATACATCTGGTTCAACAAGAACATCTTGTAACCCAGGCTAAACATAACCGGTCACTCATTTCACTTGAGTGTACCGAATGTATTATCACCAACGGTTGGTGTAACAACCCGAATTTTAATAACATGTTAAAACTATAAATCAAGGCATAATTAACTAAAACAAGAGTCAACGGAAATGGGTTGCGCCATTGCGTTCGTCTCGAAATTCTGCTTGAAAGTCTGAGTTTTCGAAAATCGGAGTCCGTATGAGAGAGATATGACCCTCCGAAGTTTCAGATATTTTCAGAATAAAAAACAGCTCGAAGATTCGAATTCAAATTCGAATTCAAATCCCAAAACAGGCTGGGCGGGAAATTTCCCACCCAGGGACCAGGTCGACCTGGGGGTCGACCATAGTGTCGACCTCCCAGGGACAAGGTCGACCATAGTGTCGACCTAGGGGTCGACCTGCCTCCCGAACCTGGTTTTTGAACCTGATGCATTCTGATGTATCTAACCTTTTTTCTGTCCAGATTCGTCTGCCTAATCCTATATAAACAGCCTCCTAGCCTCATTCTCTTTACATCATTCTTCTCTAAACTTATGCTGCACAAACTCTTGATGATCATGGCTTCTTCTTCTTCCTCTAAATTAAATTAAATTAATTAAATTAAAACGCGAAAATTATTTCTTGAAGACTACGGCTAGGAATTGAGGATTTGCTTCTACAATCAAAGCAAGATTCAACGATTCAACGAAAAATTTCTAGACTTGACTTCTACATCTAAATTTCTTAGACCACGCTCTGTAAGTTCAAGTTGCTTTTAGATAAAAACTATAAACTTGATATGGACATGTTATAAATTGGAATTGGACCTATGTATGATAATTGATTCATATCTATTCTTGTTCATCTTGGATCTTGACTTTTGGGAATATTGCTTTGGACCTATTCATGTTGTAAATCAAACTCTTTCATGTCTATAACATTATTATGCCTTCGACCTTGAAACTATTGTTAATGGCCAAGGACTATGACTGTGAACATAAGACTATGTCTATGACTGTGAACATAAGACTATTGCCTAGGACTATGACAAGGACAATTGTGGCTAATCACATACGATTCATGATCATGAGGATATTGCCTAGGATTATGACTATGAAATTGGATCTAAGCTTGACTTTCTATTCAGACCTATTTTCTTTATTTATCCTTGGATCTTGATTTGGTGATTTTTCCATTTAAGTTAGATCTATCCATGATCTTTAACCTAGATTATTATTCAAACCTTTTCATGTTCATAATGTTATCAGATCTATATGCCTGCGATGTTTTAATTTATTTATTCAGTTATGTCATGCCTTGGAAATAAATTGATAATAGAACAATGTTTATTATGTTATATGTGGAATTGAATGATATTGATCTATGTCTGTGGTTCTATTATGTTGAATTGGGAATTGATGAATAAGCCTATTCATATGTATATGAACTTGGAGTATAACCTGTTATGACAAGTTGTGTAGTTTATCATGTTATGCAAGTTTTAGGTTGTAAAATTATATCACATATGTGATCAAATGTTAAATCTACATGTTTATGTGTATATGTTAAACCTATGTCATATTTCAAGTTCACACTTATTCATATGTTCGTGATTGATTTACAAGTTCACATATATGTAAGTTGATTTAGTCATGTTGCAAATTCACATATATGTATGTTGATTTAGTCTACATTTCAAATTCATGCCTATGATATTCATGTTGATTATTGTGCAAGTACACATCTATGGTGTTCATATTGACTATACCGACAATGCCAAATTTACACCAATGTCATGTAAATGAATTTCTTTATGCAAATTTGTTAAATTAGGCTAAGTTTTTAGCCTAATATTATATGTCAAAAAATCATGCGGACGAAAAATTAGGCTAAGATTGTTAGCCTAATATTTAGACGGGGTAACGTTGGGAAAAATTGGTAATTATAGGAAACTTGGCATGAAACTTGCCTTGAAAACTTGACACAAACTTGACATGAAAATTTGAGCATGGACATAACACTAGAATGAACTTAAAAATAGCCAACTCGAGGTTGGATTGGGTTTGCAGTGTAATTCTGCCCGGAACCGCCCGGCAAATCCAGTTACTGCAAACAGTAGGATCCAATGTGGGTAGTTGGTCATATCGCACTTGAAAACCCGAGGTCAGACTGAGTTGCGGTGTAAATCTGCCCAGAACCACCCGACATATCCAGTGACCACAACAACACGTCTGATGTGAGAGGTTGGGGTGCATTAATGAATTAATGCCACATGATAGGGTTAAGTCATGAACATGAAAGACAACACTTAACCAACTTGACACATGATTCGTAGGGCTAAGTCATGAACTTGAACGACAACACTTAGCCAATTTGTCATGACACATAGGCGGGTTAAGTCACGAACTTGAATGACAATACTTAACCAACTTGACATGCTAGACTGATAAGGGTTAAGTCACGAATTTAAATGACAACACTTAACCTATTGGACGGAAACCCTAGTTACGCGGTCCGTTTCAGTAGTAACCCACTAGAAGTATCATGGTACCCTAGAACTAGGCAGGGTGGGGCATGATTACTGGGCTGATTGTAAGCGACTAGAACGACGACTGTGTTGGTGCGCCAGTGTAGCTTCAGGCGGGCTATGGTCGTGCACGTGGTCCGAAGTTGAAAAAGCAGGCATTGGGCATCAGTAGGTTTATTTGTGCATGCTTGATTCGTGTCGGTGGTTGGCACCATAGGGCTTGATACACCTTATGGTGGATATAGCACAGGTGACTACATTCGTGATAGGGCCGTGTGACACAGACACACAACGAGCTAGAACTTGTAGGGAGCCGACCGATTAGTGGATCGTTCCGTTGGACCTAGTAATGGGTCATTCCATGATATTGGGCCAAGGGATCATTTCATGATTAATATAAGACATGGGTTTGGGATTCTAGTACAGTTAGTGCAGCAAACCTTGAATATGTGATGCTATACTTGATTTATGCTTGATTTATCATGTTATCTTAGTCTATCTTGCCCATCTTGTCATCATCCTTATGTTTACTTTCAGTTTATACATGTCATGTTACCTTTACCTATTTTTATGTTGAAAGTCACTTGGACTTACCAGTCTTTATGACTGACCCGTTTTCTTTCGCCTCTTTTTCTTTCGTTCCCCCTCCCAGGTTCTCAGGGAGGAAACTCTAGCACTTAGCTTGGATTTCGCTTGCTTTCGGTTCAGCTGATGTATGGTTTGATCTTGAGCTATGCTATGGCTACATTTCTGCTACCTTTGGGGAATTAAGCTACTTTTGTTGATTTAAGATTATGCTTCTTTATATATGCAAGACAGGATTTGTTGTAATGGAAAATAATGATCTTGGCTATTTGGTACTTTGGATGTAAAAGGTTTTGACTCTTTTTGAAAGTAATGAAATTTATCTCTTGATTCTTCCGCTGTTTTATTTATGTTCTGTCTTGTAATAATTTTGTGATTGTTTACCTCGATAACGCTCCTCCAAAACTAGTGCATTCCCTTTGTGAGTGACCCTAGCGGAGGTGGGGTGTTACAGTTGGGATCAGCAACCTTTTCCCGAAAGGGACAACATCGAAAGAGATTATAGAAGTAAATGGAATTTCTCTAGATCAGGTGACAATGCACCCTAATTGGCAGCTAACCACTTAGCCATGCGACCTACCCGACTTTATACCATTTCCTGATTGTGAGGCCAGAGGCCATAACGTATAGATCACACCTTTATTTACTTTGAATGTCACATCGTCATACCCGCCAAATCACAATTTGACTTCCCCAAAAATACAACGGCTATACAGCTAAAAGAAACGAATTCTTCCGCCACCAAACGTAAATACGTTTGAAGAGATCAACTTACGCGATCTATTAAATATACTCTGTCAGAAATTCTTTCATATAGGTTGTCCTGGGACTGGAAAAAACGAAGGCACTATTTTATAAATCCATCTTAGGCAATTTCTACCTAGGATTTGTCAGAACAGCCCTTGCATAAACTCCGTCTTCAATTATCTTGATCATATTTAATTCGCAACGCTAATGCCCATACGGAGTGGTTTTCAGATAATAAATCTGATCCCGGTTTCTCCGTATTGACGATGGAAAAATGGTCAAAACTTTGATAGTCGGTTAGTTAACTATCAAAGGAAAACATCCATAAACAACGATCTTATTTCCAAATGGAAATTCTATCGATCAATCATCAATCCAAATTTTTCCCTTTTAAATTAATTTAATCATTTTCCCATTTCCCATTTCCAAATATATACATAAATTCTAATTTTCTAAATTTAGAAAATATGCGTTATTAACATTGGAAAACATTTCCATATTTTACTCTCATCTCTTATTTTCTATATTAGAAAACATTTCTGATTCTTATTTGTTAACATTTCCAAAACTCCTTCATTATATTTAAACAGATGTCTAAATAAACATAGCTATACCAACTCAAACCCTTACACTCATTTACTAAATTCATTAACCAACCTTCACTATCAAACCTTAACCATTCCTTGGTTAAAAATGAAATCAGTCAAGTTGGGGGTATAACTACCTCTTAGGCCTTAACTGAACAACATTTGTAACATTGAAATAGACAAAGTTCACCTTTTAAATCTTTAACAAACTACCTTACGTAACTCTCGGATTCTATTTACAAATCCACTTCTTTTACAAAAATCATTCGATTATAACAATAGTGTTATAATTCCATGTTTCAGAAATATAATAACTTTAATATAACTTTTATTTCTTAATTTGAATAAATAAATAAACAAAGAATTTATAAATAAATAAATCTTGATTAAAAATCAGAAAGTAAATAGTACTTTCCCGAATTCGATATAATCGAATTTCAATATATAACTCTCTTTTTGAATAATCTCCATTCGATTTACTCTCTTTCAAATAACTTATATTCGATTAACTCTCTTTTGAATAAGTTATATTTGATTAACTCTCTTTCTAATAAACAATATTCGATTAATTCTCTTTTGAATAAATTATATTCGCTTAACTCTCTTTCGAATAACCAATATTCGATTAATTCTCTTTCGAATAACTTATATTCGATTAACTCTCTCCGAATAACTTATAATCGATTAACTCTCCTTTGAATAAATCATATTCGATTAACTATCTTTCGATTAACCAATATTCGATTAATTCTCTTTCTAATAAATTATATTAGATTAACTCTCCTTTGAATAAATTATATTTGATTAACTCTCTTTCGAATAACCAATATTCGATTAACTCTCTTTCGAATAAATTATATTCGATTAACTCTCTTTCGAATAAATTATATTCGATTAACTCTCTTTTGAATAACCAATATTCGATTAACTCTCTTTAGAATAACCAATATTCGATTAATTCTTTTTCGAATAAATTATATTTGATTAACTCTCTTTCGAATAAATTATATTCGATTAACTCTCTTTCGAATAACCAATATTTGATTAACTCTTCTTCAAATAAATTATATTCGATTAACTCTCTTTCGAATAAGTTATATTTGATTAATTCTCTTTGGAATAACCAATATTCGATTAACTCCCTTTCGAATAACCAATATTCGATTAATTCTCTTTTCGAATCAATTATATTTGATTTACTCTCTTTTGAAAAAATTATATTCGATTAACTCTCTTTCGAATAACCAATATTCGATTAACTCTACTTCGAATAAATTATATTCGATTAACTCTCTTTCGAATAAATTATATTCAATTATTAAATATCGGTTTCTAGTCGAATGCTAGTTATTTTATCAAATCCCGATTTATTCAGTATATAATTTCTTCAAATAAATTATTTTATAACATCTGGCCTAGTCCAATTCTAATTACAAATCTTTATGGATTTTATTGAATTCTATTCATATTTCGAACATCGAAATAAATTCCTTTCTTTCCTTTTTAAAACAACTCTCAATTTCCCATTTTATACTCACTGCTGAATTTACAATCCAAATTATCCATTGATAATTAATTTTTATTTATTTATAAACATTGTTTATATATCACACTACTTGTTTTTATTATTAAATTAGTTATTTATTTCTATCCCACTCGAAATTTCATTTTTATTTGCATTCCTATTTCAAAAATCTAGATTCCTTTATAATATTTTTTATTTGCAAAATATTTACTTAAATTCATTATTCACATTGAATGTGAATAATATTTCTTTTATATAATCCATTAAGTTTGATTTTGTCTTTAAAATAATATCCCATTTCCAAATTCTATTTATACTTCTATTTATAGAATTATTCATATGAAATCTCCTCTTTATTTCTAACACTTAAATCTCATTTATAATTCCCTTTATAAATGATGATTTTACATTCTGTTTAAAATATCAGGGTTAAAACCAATTTCTACTTCTCTATATAAGTTCAGACTTATATATTCCATTTATCAAATGATAAATATTTTATTAAATTTATAAAACATTATTTATAAATTAATCTTCTCTATTTATCTATTAAAACAGATAAATATTTACTTTAGATCCATATCATGTTACACCCGTGTGCGAAGCACGAGTCTAAACCTTCCTAATGTAAAATTCTCTTTTTATAAAACCATATTCATTTTATAATTATTTCCTTTTATAAAACCCTTTTCATTTTATAATATTTCCTTTTACAATTCTATTTATTAACCAAATATTTCCTTTATAATTCAATTTATTTTATAAATAATTCCTTTTATAAAATTCTATTCATTTTATCAATATTTCCTTTTACAAAATTCTTAAATTCAATATCCACTTCGAAATTCCTTTTTATAAAATCCTTTGATTTTATATAAATATTTTATCTCAGTGCATACTTTGAAAATTCCCTTTATACACTCCAGTATCACTTATGGTATTCAAAATACAAATTAAAATGACTAGAGTCATCATAATCAATCACAGATTTTATATCATATCATATATCACAATATATGAAAGCAAAAAGTATTATAAATATTGAGGAATCCAGTTGGATCTCTCCAACCTGTTTCCCTGCATCATAGATGTTAAACAATATGAATAACATCAATTTCATTTCAATATGAAATATTCTGATAAACAGAATCAATATTTGATTAACGATGTGTGTATATATATGTATATATCACTAGGTATATAATTTCCACCAATCAATTAATAGTTCATTCAAACAATAATCAACCATCATTTATAAATGCTAAAAATATGTTACAAAAATATAAACTGATCAGAGTTAGTGAGATTTACTCACATTGGTCGGTTATCTTTAAATAACGATAAGCGAATGTCAATTCGATTTAGATCAGGCAATTTATTTCGCTATAAATTGTAACGAGCTCCAATTCACTCCAAATCAATTCCATTGTGTAGTCGTCGTCCATACGATCCCAACGGATCTTGTTTCGTTGAATTTGGACAACGTATGACAAAGTTATAACATTTTCAAGTTATACAATTATTCAATTTAAATTAAACCTGAATATATTTTTAACTTAGGCTTTTACCATATAAATACCAGCCCAATACCCCCATACTACATCTGCGCCTAGAAAAAAGCCCACCCGTATGCTCAGCTTCTTCTCCCTCAACAAATATCACGCTCCACTCCAGTACCATTGTCGATTCTTTCTTGGTCACCATCTCCTTCCATACACCCTCATAAATCAGACCCAATACACCAAACTCGTTCTTATCCTCTCTTCTCTCAAATCATCATCGTGTTAATATGCGCACGCTCCCTTGCTACATCGCGTCATTCAGGCCATATCTCGCTACCAGTACAGGAGATCGAATTTTTTTATCGCTATATACATCCAAATTTCACCACACATTGATATTCGATGCATTAAAGCCAATTACCAACTCTATTTCTTCAAACGATGCCCCAAATCCGATATAAGGCAAACCCTTGCCCATGCAGTAATTTTTTCCAATAGAAAAAAAGAAGTTTGAACCACTTGTAATGGACACGAGTTTGAAGGAGATTACCCCAGGAATTCAAATATGTATACTTCATGAATTATAGGATTTTATTTCATTTTCTTTTGATTTTTCTTCCACTCCATTTTTATTGTGTGTTATTTCTTGTGGCGGCTACTGTCTGTTGACCAAGAAGAAATGAGGAATTAGGTTGTTAAGGGTTAGGATACCTTATATAGTATACGAATATTATTATTTTATTTTATATTCCATTTTAATGAATCGCTATCTATATACACTGTTTAAAAATCCCCATAGTCACATACAATATCCAATTTCAATAAAAATGGACATATAGCTATAGTTCGATATTACGGACCCAACAAAACTTGTTTCGTCGAATTCCGAATCTGTTTGCTCATACAGCGTATTTTTAAGTTAAATTATTGACTTTTTTCACATCAAAATCACGTATGGCCACATACTGACTCCAAAAATCAAGAAAATTGAAATCTAGCAAAAAATTTATATTCCTGATCCAACAAAATTCGTTTCGTCGGAAACGGAGGTCATTTGCAAAAATGACTATTTTTAAAGCTCTAAATAAACCCATTTAAATATTAATATATCTAAAAATAATTAAATTTAATATTAATGAATTAATGTTATTGTATATATTCATAATAGAATATTATCTAACTGCAAAATAAATATATCTGGATTTATAACTTAATGTTTCAAAATTCCAGATTATATTGATATTCAATTTATATATAAAATCCATTTAATATATAAATAAATCGTTATAATTTATAAAGGAATTCCATAGCGACTTTTCGAAAATTTGATTTGGACACAACTCACAATCCACACGACGAAATCTTGATTTTTCCCGTCCATTATAAAAATATACTTCACCAGCTTCGAACGTTTCTTTTTTCACAGAAATCCAGCTTAAAACAAATTCTGTATATTCGTTTAAAGTTTGAACCGCCAAATTACGAACTGCCGCACCATTTCAAGCTCGATTATAATTATAATATAAATTATACATTCAACTGGAATTTATAAATAAATTCGTTAATATAATTCAATTCTAAACTGAATTATACATTTTAAATTGTCCAATTCACACAATATTGTCAATTCAACTTAATTCGGATTATTTCGGAGTTAAATATATTATTTTACTGTTTATATTAATTAAATATTCACTATTATTTCATTCAGGTTGTTTTTAAATTACCAAACAAATATTCAAATAATTACATAAATTATTTATTATACCATAGAAATGCAGGACGTTACATTATTTTTCTACCAGTCGACTGACCTTATAATAATACTCATTTCTCTGAAAGGTATGTCCTTTCTTGAAGAGATTTCTATCCATTTCTGAATAGAAATGGCCACTTCTTTTTGTAGTTATTCTTCGTGAAAGGTAACTACTCTTCATATACATCAAAAACCTATTTTACAAATCACTGATTCTCATTCTAAACCTTGATCTTTATTTTTGAACATTCTTACACACTGAAAGCTGTATGAAAATTCAAATTGCTTTTGAATCTTTGAATTTATTTTATATTTCTTGATTCAATAAACAATCTACTTCCTTCAAATCTTCACAAACACATTCAATATCTGAGGATAAGATTATAAAAAGGGTGTACTCAAATTATAGGCTAAATAGTGTTACTTAGAACACAATCAAAAGTCAAAACTCTTTATTGTACTGTTGAAGTTCTGTTTGGTTGCTCAAGCATGGTGTTGATGTCCTGTCCAGTTTGCTTAGGCGAGAAATTCCATTGTTGGTACGCGGGTGTGTTGTAAACCTATTCCTCCTGGTGAAGTGAGGGTATTGCTAGCGAAGAGTCAGAAGAAGTCTAGAACTGAACGTAGGACGGTGCACCGAACCAATATAAAAATTCCTAGTGTCATTTACTTTACTTTTCTACATTTCATCTATTGCTTAACTGTGATATTATTATATTTAGGTCATTAAATATTTATTTGCATAACTATTGTATAGAGTAGAAATATTGTAACACCCCGTAAAATATACCTAAAGACATAAATATTAATAATTCATAAAAATAAAAAAATTAATAATAAATATAAATAGCTGAAAAATGAGATTTTGCAGCATTAAGAATTCGGTTACGAAAATCTTTTATTTGAATTCATGGCGAAGTGCTGAATCGTTTTCATATATAATATGTCAAAAACGGTGATAGTATGAAGAAGTTACAATCAAATGAAATTAGACAGTAAACGCAAATATATATATATATGTAACAACCCGTATTTCAATAACATGTTAAAACGAGAATCAAGGCAGAATTTAATTTTAAATTCTGAATCAAGTAAAACGGGCTATGCCATTGCGTTCGTCTCGGAAAAATACGCGAAATACGAAAGCGTGCAATAGGTAAGCGTAATCCCTAGTGGTGCTAGGTGGCGTAAGTCCTAGTAGTTCAAACGATGATTCATATGGAAGAGCCTAGCTAGAACAAGGGTGACAGTCAAAACGATTTCAAGGATAATACGACATGAGGAAGCCCGTACGAGGTACGGCAAAGGACTGAACTTATATACATGGAAAGAAACATATGATTTGAGTAACCTATATATGCGATATGTTAGGTTGACATGGACCATTACACGATTTTGAGTAAGGGACATTCATGGTTAACACATAACAAGGCTGGGATACTAGTACGGAGGGTGCAGAGCAAATATACATGTTAGAACCAGGAAGAATATACGGAATAGATACCGTGGGATGTTAGACGGGGTAGATACCTTGGGATAGTATACTTGATAGAAGTCTGACGATATGATACCTTGATTTATCGTGACACCGTAGTCTATCATGATACCTTAGTTCAGTAGTTATCCTGTTATTCTGATTTAGCTTATCTATCTTGTTATCATGCTTATGTTCATCTCAGTTCCTCATGCCAGTTAACTTTACTAGTTTATATGCTGATAGTAGATAGGGCTTACCAGTCTTTATGACTGACCCCGTTTTCTTTCGCTTCTTGTCTTCCGTTTCCCCCCAGGTTACAGGGAGGAAATACTGTTGTTTAGTTCAGACTTCTTCTGCTTGAAGGTCATCATGGATGGCTTGGATGTAACACCCCACTCCCGCTATGATCACTCACTAAGGGAATGCCATAGCATCGGTGGAGTATTTTAGTGAATATAGAACAGAAAAATTACAACAAGACAGATATAAATAGTACTTGAAATTTTAAAACATCATCTCATAACAGCGGAAGTAAAACATGTCTGGTTACATCATAAAACCACAATAAAGGTCAAGTACAATATCCATCAAAATAAAGAAGTACATAATCCCACTCTCATACAATAGCCAAACAAAAGAAAAGATAACTGGATAACCGGAGCTTTACATCTATCCAAGCTCCTAAAGACTGGAACAGCAATCCGATCAAGCTCCACTACTGCTAGGATCCACCGTAGGACCTGAGGGTTGGGAAAAAGATAAAAACAACGGGGTCAGACATAAGTCTGAGCGAGTCCTATAACTTTAACAATACAATCGTTAAAGTAACCAGAGAAGACATAAACTGATATACGGTAACATATAGGGATGAATGGCTACCCTAAGCAGTCAACTGAACGAAGATAAAGGATAAAGACGCATCTACCCTCCCTAAGGTAAATTACTAAACTGCACCACACCAGTCGTTCCTAACTTAAAGGTTGATCCCACCCAAGGACTTATAAAATTTACTAATTAGTACCTGCGTACCCCTAGGTGACCAAGTAGGCGCCACGGGGCCCTACAATCCACTAGGTGTACACACTACTTCCCATTCGATCGGCTCCCTAACGTAGATACCCGTGCTGGCCCCACCGTGGGATGTATCATTCCCCAATGTGGCAACCTGATGAAACTAAAGGTGCACGGCTTATATCTACTCGATGCAACAACGGCTTACCTACCAGCCCGGACCCACTCACGCATATGAAGCCCGTTGGACTTGCGTTGCCACCGCTAACCCGTTTGCCTCTTACAGTCAAGCCCAGTATGCGTGTCCCGTCCTCGACATGGGTCGAGCCCACAAAGATACGTATGGGTTACTGGTTGAAATGGGCCTCCACAAGCTACCCACCTAAGCTTGTCCCTTTTTCTAGTATATCCCACTTAACCCTTTAATCATGTTTTAATTACATGTTCCATTTTGGTTAAGTATTCTAATCGTATTTTCTATTGCCACCCAAGGCAACCACTAGATTTTCTCATGCCACCCGAGGCACCCACTTAACCCCTCATGTCCCTCTACATGCTAATGTGGTTAAGTGTTTCTTAATTAATTAATTAAGAACGTAACCTTTGTAAAGACCTCTCACATTAGACTGTCTTTTATGACCGCTGGTTAAGCCGGTTGGGTCCGGGCAGCCTTATGTCATAACAGAGTCTAACCTCGTGTCTTTACATTAATTACGTATTTAGTTTGTGCCTAAGACCTCTCACATTGGGCTAACATTTGTAGCAACTGGTTAAGCCGGTTGGGTCCGGGCAGTTTTACGCTACAACTGAGTCCAACCTCGTGTCTTAGTCAATTAATTACACCTAATTAATCACCCTCATAATTTTATATTAATTATCCCTAATTAATCAAGTTTTCTTAACATGGGTAGACCTAACTTAATAGGTAAATTCCCATGGGGTAGACCTAACTCAATAGGTAAATTCCCAACACATAGTATGGGTACACCTAACCAAATAGGCAAATTCCCATACTATGTTTATTTATTTTGTGTTATGCATAATTATATTAATTTCACACAATCTTATTAACTTATGCATTTAATTACCCCATCGTTCCCACGTAATTTCGTTCATGATATAACACATATAAAAGGTGTCAACTTGCATATGAATGAACATGTTTCAAAGGTGCCATCTTGCATATTAACAAACACATAACTTGCATATGAACTTGCATAACATGTCACATAACTTGCATATAATATGTCACATAACTTACATATTCATTTTGCATAACAAACTTGCATATTAGCTTATAGACTTGCATAATGTGTCATCATGAACTTGCATATTAATAAACATGTAACTTGCATATTTACATACATGTAACTCGCATATTAACAAACATGTAACTTGCATATAAAGAAACATGTAACTTGCATATTTACATACATGTAACTTGCATATTAACAAACATGTAACTTGCATATTAACAAACATGTAACTTGCATATTTACATACATGTAACTTGCATATTAACAAACATGTAACTTGCATATTAACAAACATGTAACTTGCATAGCATATTACCATGAACTTGCATAACATGCATATGATTACATAGCCCACAACTTGCATATTTAGCATCATGCAAACATAACATACATCATATTAAACTTGCATAAGCTTACATACTCAACATGCATAAACATAAGATTAATGCTAACATCATATCATATGATTCAAAGCTCATTAACCCACATACAAAACCATAAATCTCATCACATCTCATCTAATTAGTTTACCAAAAGATCATCAAAGTGATAGAAACTCACAACTAGCAACTTTGAACACCAAATGAAGAAGATTAAGATGCTAAGAAGGGATTAGAAGTTGATTAGAGAGTGATTAGTATGCAACCCTCTTCATAAAATTAGTGGAGGCCATGAGAGCTAGCATTTTGCCATAGTTTAGTCACTAGGTTTAATTATGAATGAATTAGGGTAGGTTAGGGTCTTATTTATAGATTAGGCAAGTGTTTTAGGCCATAGGATTAACCCTAGATTCAATCCAAGCCATCAAAGCATGTCTTGGGAAAGAAGTCAAGTGTAGGAACCATCTAGGGCCTTTAGATTAAAGATGGACCATGAGAACCATTCAAATGCAAAATCTGCACTTGAGCGAATCGACCCACGGGTTGACAGCCAAACACCCTGGATTAACCCCTAGTCGACCCAGCGGGCTCGGGTCGACTTCAAAAATCGGCCGGTTCGGTTATTCCCCTCTCCCAATTCGCTGTTTTGAGCATTTTTGCATATTTATTTATTAAATTTTCAATTATATATATATATATATATATATATCAATATATATATATATATATATATATCTACACAACCCATTTCACTTAATTAAGTATACTTTAATTTGGGAATTTTCGTGAAACTTCGCGAGGCCATATCTTGGTCATACGGACTCCGATTTTCGAAAACTCGGACTCTATTTCGCGTATTTTTCCGAGACGAACACAATGGCATAGCCCGTTTCCCTTGATTCCCATTTTAGAATTAAATTCTGCCTCGATTTATGTTATTACAGGTTATTGAAAATACGGGTTGTTACATTCTCCCCTCCTTAAAGGATTTCGTCCCCGAAATCTTCAAGTTAGGAAGAACGTATCCTACCATCCAATCATCCATCTACTCAAAGCATCATCCACGAGCAATCATTGTCCTTACAAGATTCTAAATGCTGGATGGATATATGCAAAAGTGTGTGTATATGTACTTACCTAATGCGAAAATCAGGCGGTTACTGATACAGTAAACCTCCTTAATGCAAACCATGATAGTGCCATGCATCCAATATGTATGCGAAACCCTATTGACACATACAAATTTCTACATGCGTGCACAACCATACACAAAAATGCATCATCCATATGATAACACAGCCATGATACATCCATCAATCTAACTACCACATCCATTTATGCAATATGCAACATGAAGTGACTGAGCCGATCTAGTGCCTAATGTGTGTGTATATGCATCCACGAGCAACCACTAGCAAACAATTGCATCCATATGCATCCATCAACCATAACATGTTTCAAA
The DNA here is from genome assembly GCA_030737875.1 of Allium sativum. NCBI lineage: Eukaryota > Viridiplantae > Streptophyta > Magnoliopsida > Asparagales > Amaryllidaceae > Allium > Allium sativum. The sequence continues at coordinate 2,555,781 of CM060926.1, read as the reverse complement.
CACATGTTTCAACCATAGGTTTTACCCTATCTAAAGGTCATAGGTATTAGCGAGAGGATATACTAAAGATAAGATAAGTACTAGACAAGCAATAAAGGAGAAGTTAAAAGACATACTCTCAAAAAGAAATGGATACAAAGAACGCATCTTTGCTTCCGTCTCCCAAGTAGCATTGCTTTCGTCATCTCCCCATTGCACTTTAACTAGCTGAACTTCTCTGTTCCTCAACTTCCTAGTTTCTGACCCAAGGATGCGAGTAGGAGCTCGTCGAATCGTCGCATCACGCTCTACCTCTACATCTCTAAGCAAGCTCGGCTCTACCACCTCCGCGGTCTCATGTAAGCACTTCCTCAAATGTGATACATGGAATACATCATGAACACCACTAAGTCTGTCGGGCAACTCCACCCTATATGCCATCCGTCCAATCCTTTCCTTAATAGGAAACGGCCCAACAAATCTCGGTGCTAACTTCCCTACGGACCCAAAGCGAACAACATTTCTCAATGGAGATACTTTGACAAAAACCATGTCCCCAACCTCAAACTCAAGATCCGTCCTTCTCCGATCCGCATAAGATTTCTGTCTATCTTGCGCTGCTTTCATCCTTTTTCGAATTAAATCAATCTTCTCTGAAGTCTCTCTAACCATATCCGGCCCAAGCAAGATCTTATCCGTAGATTCCCACCAACATGTAGGAGATCGACAAGGCCTTCCATAAAGAGCTTCGAAAGGAGCCATACCAATACTGGACTGAAAGCTGTTATTATATGCGAACTCCACCAAAGGAAGATGTTCTTCCCATGTACCTCCAAAATCCAAGATACAAAGCCTCAAAAGATCTTCTAAGATACGGTTCACCCTCTCGGTCTGACCGTCCGTCTGAGGATGATATGCGGTGCTCAAACACAACTGAGTCCCTACCGCCTCTTGCAAACTTCTCCAAAACTCACTAGTGAAAATAGGATCTCGATCACTCACAATGCTGGATGGTACGCCATGCAATCTAACAATCTCTCTAACATAGACTGAAGCAAGCCATGGAGCGGTCCTCTTACTCTTTACGGGTATAAAATGGGCACTCTTGGTAAGTCTGTCTACCACAACCCAAATTCCCGTATTGCCCTTCCTCGATCTCGGTAACCCGTCGATGAAATCCATCGAGACACTATCCCACTTCCACTGTGGAACTTCCAATGGGTGTAGCAACCCACCGGGTTTCCTTTGCTCCACTTTAACTTGTTGGCACACTAAGCATCTAGCCACATACTCGGCCACATCTTTCTTCATACCGGCCCAGAAGAAAACTCTCTTCATGTCTTGGTACATTTTGTCTCCACCGGGATGAATAGTCATTCTTGAACGATGTGCATCATCCAAAATAGCCTTCTTCAAACCCTCATCTTGCGGTACACAAAGTCTACCGTCTCTATGCAACCATCCCTTATCATCTATGGTGTATCTACCCAAATGGCTGGACGACTCCCCTCTTATAAGCTTCTCTACCAACACAACCAACTGTGGGTCGTCTCGCTGAGCCTCGCCAATCCGTCTCAAAAGAGTAGGTCTAACCTCCAAGGATGCCAACAAACCAGGTACAAAATCAACAGAAGGTCTGAAGTCAAACAAAGAAAGAAACTCCAAGCTTCGTCGTTCCACGAACAATGGACTCAAAGATAGCCTTTTTCTACTTAAGGCGTCTGCCACCACGTTACCCTTACCAGGGGTATACGCTATCTCGAAATCATAGGATGCTAAGAACTCCATCCACCTTTGCTGTCTTAAGTTTAAATCCTTCTGAGAGAATAAGTACTTCAATGATTTATGGTCGGTGAACAACTCGAATCTCTCACCAAGAAGATAATGGCGCCAAGACTTAAGTGCGAAAACAATCGCGGCCAACTCTAGATCATGGGTAGGGTAATTCTTCTCATGCACTCTCAATTGTCTCCCTCCATAGGCTATTACCCTTCCCTCCTGCATCAAGACTGCGCCTAATCCTGTTCCACAAGCATCGGTATAAACAACAAACGGCTTACTCCCATCTGGAAGCACTAAAACTGGAGCGGTGGTCAAAGCTCTCTTTAACCGTCGGAAAGCATCATCACAATCTACATCCCATGAGAAAACCAGATTCTTCTTCGTCAAGCGGGTTAATGGGGCTGATATCTTCGCGAAGTCTTTGATGAACTTCCTATAATATCCTGCCAACCCCAAGAAACTTCTTACCTCGGTAGCATTTCTAGGAACTTTCCAATCCTGGATAGATACTATCTTTGCGGGATCCACAGCTATCCCTTCCTTAGAGACCACATGCCCTAAGAATCGCACTTCTCTTCTCCAAAAATGGCATTTAGAGAATTTAGCTTTAAGACTATGCGCTCGAAGAGTCTCCAACACTTCCTTGAGATGTAAGGCATGCTCTTCTTCATTCTTGGAAAAGACCAAGATGTCATCCACAAAAACTACTACAAACTTATTCAGATACTCTCTGAACACTCTACTCATGAGATCAACAAAGTATGCGGGGGCGTTTGTCAACCCAAATGGCATCACTAGCCACTCATAAAAACCATCCGGAGTCCGGAAAGCAGTCTTCTCTATACTGTCCTCCGCCACTCTTAACTGATGAAACCCTGTAGCTAAGTCCATCTGCGAAAATACTGACGCGCCAACCAACTGATCAAAGAGATCATCTATCCTCGGTAATGGGTGTCTATTCTTCTTCGTGAGCTTATTAAGTTCTCTATAATCCACACAAAGTCTGAGGGACCCATCCGCCTTCGTGGCAAACACTACTGGAGCTCCCCACTCCGATATACTTCGCCTTATGAACCCCTTCTCAAGCAACTCCCCTACTTGCTTATGAAGTTCTCTTCTCTCACGAGGAGCCATGTGGCGTACTGGCAAAGACACTGGTTTGGCATTATCCACCAAATAAATTCGGAAATCTATCTCCCGCTTCGGAGGCAAACCCTTTACTTCTTCAAACACATCCGGATATTCCCGGACTACTCTGACAGAACACAAACTCTCGACCGAAGCATCGAGCGATTCAAGATAACTTAGCAAAACAGATTCCATGGGATTGCAAGAGATCTCGAGAGTGTTACCCAAGCGGGTCATGAGCCTGACAACTCTCCTTTCGCAATCAAGAACGGCACCATTACTGGATAACCAGTCCATGCCCAAGATCAACCCATAGCCCGTGAAGCCCAATACAAAAGCATCACATCTAAACTCAACGCTAAGTATAGAAATCTTCAAACCCAAACATATCATAGACAGATATATGGAGCCCCCAATTGGGTTTGAGACAACCAAGGGATCATCAACTAGACTGGTGTCTAAGTGCAGTGACTCAACTAACGATGATGAGATAAAAGAATGCGATGCGCCAGAGTCAAACAAAGTACGAACTGGATGATCAAACAGAAAAACCAGACTTTCAACGGAAATAGTTCTACCTCTCTGCTGAATCGGTGGAACTGAGAGAACCTGAACTTGCCCCCCTGACTGAGGTGGTGCTATAAGAGCTTGCACCTGGCCTCCTGAGGTAGACCCCGTCTTCTGCCCCTTCTTTGGGCAGTTTTTCACAAGATGCCCTGCTTCACCACAATGAAAGCAACCGGTCTTCTTCTTTTTGCGACAATCCTTACTGAGGTGTCCTGGTGTTCCACAATTGAAGCACTTCTTCTTCGTCTTCTTTTTGTCACCATTGCCTTTTCCGCCCTTGCCTTGTTGTTGCTGTTGCGGTTTCTTCTGATCCCCCTTTTTCTCTGGTGCCTTAGAATTCTTATCATCCTCATGCATAAGTGCCATGTAGACAAGCTTCTCAAAAGTGGCCCCCATAGGAATGTGAGTCATAGCTATTCCTTGCAATGGTTCGTTCAAGCCTCTAACGAACCTCAAAGCCTTCTTCTCCGGTGTATTCACCAACTCTATGCCAAACCTTGCTAATTGATTGAATTTGTTGACATATTCTTTCACCGTGAGATTCCCTTGCTTCAAATTCAAGAACTTCTCCATAAACAGATTCTCTTCCGCCCTTGAGAGAAACTTAGCCCCAAACCTTTGCTTAAAATCTGCCCAAGAGTCAACAGGGCGTTCTCCATTAGTGACCTCCCACCAGAATGAGGCCTCTCCCTTCATTAACCAAGCCGCCAACTTGACTTTCTTTCCCTCTTCCACTTCAAAGATATCTAGCAACTCTTCCACTTCCTTAAGCCAATCTCTAGCCTCTACGAAAGTCTCTGAACCAAGAAAAGGTTTTCCTCCTATAGCCTTGAACTCCTTGCAAACCTTAGCAAAATTATCCACTCTAGGCTGAGGAGGAGGAGCGGTTGTCTCTGGTGTAGTAGCATTAGCTGGACCCGCAGCCGCGGCCCTAGCCTCTTGCAACCTCCTATACCAAAGTGGTATAACTAAACCCTCCGGGATGTTAAGATCTTCAGCCATGCTGAAACGAAAGAGGAAAGATTCAAAAAGGAGATTCCGAAAGATAAAGATATGGCTATTGGGGATTATGCTTTTCTTTTTCAAAAACTTTTTCTCTTAGAAGACATGCTTTTAAAAATACTTTCTTCGAAAATACTCTTAGAAAGTAGTTTTTCTCAAAAATTTTATCTGTTCTGGTAACCTTAAGCTCTGATACCACGTGTAACACCCCACTCCCGCTATGATCACTCACTAAGGGAATGCCATAGCATCGGTGGAGTATTTTAGTGAATATAGAACAGAAAAATTACAACAAGACAGATATAAATAGTACTTGAAATTTTAAAACATCATCTCATAACAGCGGAAGTAAAACATGTCTGGTTACATCATAAAACCACAATAAAGGTCAAGTACAATATCCATCAAAATAAAGAAGTACATAATCCCACTCTCATACAATAGCCAAACAAAAGAAAAGATAACTGGATAACCGGAGCTTTACATCTATCCAAGCTCCTAAAGACTGGAACAGCAATCCGATCAAGCTCCACTACTGCTAGGATCCACCGTAGGACCTGAGGGTTGGGAAAAAGATAAAAACAACGGGGTCAGACATAAGTCTGAGCGAGTCCTATAACTTTAACAATACAATCGTTAAAGTAACCAGAGAAGACATAAACTGATATACGGTAACATATAGGGATGAATGGCTACCCTAAGCAGTCAACTGAACGAAGATAAAGGATAAAGACGCATCTACCCTCCCTAAGGTAAATTACTAAACTGCACCACACCAGTCGTTCCTAACTTAAAGGTTGATCCCACCCAAGGACTTATAAAATTTACTAATTAGTACCTGCGTACCCCTAGGTGACCAAGTAGGCGCCACGGGGCCCTACAATCCACTAGGTGTACACACTACTTCCCATTCGATCGGCTCCCTAACGTAGATACCCGTGCTGGCCCCACCGTGGGATGTATCATTCCCCAATGTGGCAACCTGATGAAACTAAAGGTGCACGGCTTATATCTACTCGATGCAACAACGGCTTACCTACCAGCCCGGACCCACTCACGCATATGAAGCCCGTTGGACTTGCGTTGCCACCGCTAACCCGTTTGCCTCTTACAGTCAAGCCCAGTATGCGTGTCCCGTCCTCGACATGGGTCGAGCCCACAAAGATACGTATGGGTTACTGGTTGAAATGGGCCTCCACAAGCTACCCACCTAAGCTTGTCCCTTTTTCTAGTATATCCCACTTAACCCTTTAATCATGTTTTAATTACATGTTCCATTTTGGTTAAGTATTCTAATCGTATTTTCTATTGCCACCCAAGGCAACCACTAGATTTTCTCATGCCACCCGAGGCACCCACTTAACCCCTCATGTCCCTCTACATGCTAATGTGGTTAAGTGTTTCTTAATTAATTAATTAAGAACGTAACCTTTGTAAAGACCTCTCACATTAGACTGTCTTTTATGACCGCTGGTTAAGCCGGTTGGGTCCGGGCAGCCTTATGTCATAACAGAGTCTAACCTCGTGTCTTTACATTAATTACGTATTTAGTTTGTGCCTAAGACCTCTCACATTGGGCTAACATTTGTAGCAACTGGTTAAGCCGGTTGGGTCCGGGCAGTTTTACGCTACAACTGAGTCCAACCTCGTGTCTTAGTCAATTAATTACACCTAATTAATCACCCTCATAATTTTATATTAATTATCCCTAATTAATCAAGTTTTCTTAACATGGGTAGACCTAACTTAATAGGTAAATTCCCATGGGGTAGACCTAACTCAATAGGTAAATTCCCAACACATAGTATGGGTACACCTAACCAAATAGGCAAATTCCCATACTATGTTTATTTATTTTGTGTTATGCATAATTATATTAATTTCACACAATCTTATTAACTTATGCATTTAATTACCCCATCGTTCCCACGTAATTTCGTTCATGATATAACACATATAAAAGGTGTCAACTTGCATATGAATGAACATGTTTCAAAGGTGCCATCTTGCATATTAACAAACACATAACTTGCATATGAACTTGCATAACATGTCACATAACTTGCATATAATATGTCACATAACTTACATATTCATTTTGCATAACAAACTTGCATATTAGCTTATAGACTTGCATAATGTGTCATCATGAACTTGCATATTAATAAACATGTAACTTGCATATTTACATACATGTAACTCGCATATTAACAAACATGTAACTTGCATATAAAGAAACATGTAACTTGCATATTTACATACATGTAACTTGCATATTAACAAACATGTAACTTGCATATTAACAAACATGTAACTTGCATATTTACATACATGTAACTTGCATATTAACAAACATGTAACTTGCATATTAACAAACATGTAACTTGCATAGCATATTACCATGAACTTGCATAACATGCATATGATTACATAGCCCACAACTTGCATATTTAGCATCATGCAAACATAACATACATCATATTAAACTTGCATAAGCTTACATACTCAACATGCATAAACATAAGATTAATGCTAACATCATATCATATGATTCAAAGCTCATTAACCCACATACAAAACCATAAATCTCATCACATCTCATCTAATTAGTTTACCAAAAGATCATCAAAGTGATAGAAACTCACAACTAGCAACTTTGAACACCAAATGAAGAAGATTAAGATGCTAAGAAGGGATTAGAAGTTGATTAGAGAGTGATTAGTATGCAACCCTCTTCATAAAATTAGTGGAGGCCATGAGAGCTAGCATTTTGCCATAGTTTAGTCACTAGGTTTAATTATGAATGAATTAGGGTAGGTTAGGGTCTTATTTATAGATTAGGCAAGTGTTTTAGGCCATAGGATTAACCCTAGATTCAATCCAAGCCATCAAAGCATGTCTTGGGAAAGAAGTCAAGTGTAGGAACCATCTAGGGCCTTTAGATTAAAGATGGACCATGAGAACCATTCAAATGCAAAATCTGCACTTGAGCGAATCGGCCCACGGGTTGACAGCCAAACACCCTGGATTAACCCCTAGTCGACCCAGCGGGCTCGGGTCGACTTCAAAAATCGGCCGGTTCGGTTATTCCCCTCTCCCAATTCGCTGTTTTGAGCATTTTTGCATATTTATTTATTAAATTTTCAATTATATATATATATATATATCAATATATATATATATATATATCTACACAACCCATTTCACTTAATTAAGTATACTTTAATTTGGGAATTTTCGTGAAACTTCGCGAGGCCATATCTTGGTCATACGGACTCCGATTTTCGAAAACTCGGACTCTATTTCGCGTATTTTTCCGAGACGAACACAATGGCATAGCCCGTTTCCCTTGATTCCCATTTTAGAATTAAATTCTGCCTCGATTTATGTTATTACAGGTTATTGAAAATACGGGTTGTTACATTGGACTTTTCTTGGCTATGGCTACTTTACTGTTTTATTTGGGGAATAATTTATGGAAAAGTCTTAATGCTTCTTTATTATTGCAAGACAGGTTTTGATGTACTCTGATGTAAAAGGCTTTAGACCTTAATTATTAATGTTTATGAAAGTTCGATTTTACTTCCGCTATTTTATATGTTCTGTCTTGTGATATTTCTGTGCATGTTTACCAATAATGCCCCTCTAAAGCTAGTGCATTCCTTTGCGAGTGACCCTAGCGGAGGCGGGGTGTTAGATTTGGTATCAGAGCAGAAGGTTACCAGATTGGGCAAAAGTTTTTAAAGACCTTCTGAAAACTATTTGAAAATCGTTTATAAAGAAGCATTTTTCAAGAAAGTTTTCTTGTTAAAAGAAAAGGCTATTCCCCAAAGGCCATTAGCATTATCCTTGTTTCCTTAATTGAATCTCTTTTCCTTTCTTTCCTCCATCTGTAGTCACAGTGGTTTTAACTGCGACTAGTCTTTTCTATCTTCGAAAGTGCTTTCCATGCGATGGAGGCTGTTCTCGGGAGACCAGTGGCCGCGTTATAAGAAAGGATAGTGAGAAAGAGGATAAAGGATACGAGTTTAAGGATGAGCAACTTGTTGGTATGGCTCAACTCAGAATGAGAGAGAAAGATGAACAATGAAACCCATGACGGGAGAGTACCTTTGGCATGGTGGAACGGGACGGATAGTTAAGTATCATGGGACAAGGACAGGATCATCGGGAGGGCAGTAGTATGCTCTCATTTCTAGGGTACCTCAGAAGGAGGGTAACGATCTTGTTAAAGGTTTAGCTTTTCTTCTCTATCATCCTGTCGGGACTTTGTTTTGATCACCGCATCTTTTAAGTCCGCTTCGATAGTTGAGTCTCTGCACCTTAGTACTAGCGTAGTAGAGGATCCCGTTTTTGTCTCAAGTCCTATTGGAAGATCGGTCCATTTACTCATGGCTTGTTTGGATTTGAGAATGTCTATATCAAGTGTTGAGCTTGGAAATAATGCTTATGTTTATAAGTTGCGGATGGATTCTAGGGGTAAAGTGGTTATCCAGTAAGGGATACCATTCTCGGTTTTAGAAAGAGGGTGGTTGGATTCTTGACTTGCCTTGGTGATACCCTCGAAGTCTCGTGAAACCCTTTTTGGGTTCTGTCATGTTTAGTTACCTAGAAACCCGGGATGCATTTGTTGGTAATCCGTTCAAATAGGATTCGCCGCTAAGGCGGATGGTTAGTTTCGATTATGCATGAGTTATGGGAATCACCCTAGTAAGAACTCTTGGCAACATGGATTGGCATCGGAAAACGAGATCCAGAATTCACTGGTGAATTTTGGAGAGCTTGCACGAGTACGCAGATATGTTTGAGCCAAGCATACTAGGGAAAGAATAAGTGAAACGAGAGGCGACAGTGAAATGAGTTCCACTCACACCTTGGAAATAGGAAGCAAGGAACTACGAAATCATGAAGTCAAAGGACGGTCAAGGCACAATGGAATTAAGCTCGAGGAAATACGACTCTGATGGTCAAAGACTAGATACGCGCATGATATCTCTTTTTGGGAGTATATACTTGATCCCTGTTTTCTGTAGAGCTTACTTGTAGGCTATCTTTTGTGGACATCCTCTCGGTCCTATTTTCTGTTACAAACCCCGTAAGGAGTTTGTCCTGTTTATCTTCTCGACCCTGTTTCAGGGAATCTTAGGTAGAACCCTATGGATGTAAACATGTATTTGAAACATGTTATGGTTGATATGGTTGCAAATGGTTGCAAGTGGTTGCTCGTGGATGCGCGAATTAACATTAGATATTAGCTCGACTCGGTCACATTTCATATTGCATATGCACGAGTATTTATACTTGCTTATGGATGAAATTGAATGTGTTACCATGTGGACGTTGCATATGGATGAATGTTTGTGCACGCATATAGTGTATATATATGACTAGGACTATTTGCATACATGTTGGATTCATAGCACTAAACATATTTTTGCATTCAAGAGATTTTTCAGGCCTGATCATTAGCATTAGCTAAGGAACATATACACACACGTTTTGCATATATTCATACAGCATTAGAAATCATCTAAGGACAATGGTTGCTTGTGGATGATGTTTTGAGTAGATGGATGATGGATGGTAGGATATGTTCTTCCTAACTTAGAGATTTCGGGGACGAAATTCTAAAAGGTGGGGAGAATGTAACAACCCGTATTTCAATAACATGTTAAAACGAGAATCAAGGCAGAATTTAATTTTAAATTCTGAATCAAGTAAAACGGGCTATGCCATTGCGTTCGTCTCGGAAAAATACGCGAAATACGAAAGCGTGCAATAGGTAAGCGTAATCCCTAGTGGTGCTAGGTGGCGTAAGTCCTAGTAGTTCAAACGATGATTCATATGGAAGAGCCTAGCTAGAACAAGGGTGACAGTCAAAACGATTTCAAGGATAATACGACATGAGGAAGCCCGTACGAGGTACGGCAAAGGACTGAACTTATATACATGGAAAGAAACATATGATTTGAGTAACCTATATATGCGATATGTTAGGTTGACATGGACCATTACACGATTTTGAGTAAGGGACATTCATGGTTAACACATAACAAGGCTGGGATACTAGTACGGAGGGTGCAGAGCAAATATACATGTTAGAACCAGGAAGAATATACGGAATAGATACCGTGGGATGTTAGACGGGGTAGATACCTTGGGATAGTATACTTGATAGAAGTCTGACGATATGATACCTTGATTTATCGTGACACCGTAGTCTATCATGATACCTTAGTTCAGTAGTTATCCTGTTATTCTGATTTAGCTTATCTATCTTGTTATCATGCTTATGTTCATCTCAGTTCCTCATGCCAGTTAACTTTACTAGTTTATATGCTGATAGTAGATAGGGCTTACCAGTCTTTATGACTGACCCCGTTTTCTTTCGCTTCTTGTCTTCCGTTTCCCCCCAGGTTACAGGGAGGAAATACTGTTGTTTAGTTCAGACTTCTTCTGCTTGAAGGTCATCATGGATGGCTTGGACTTTTCTTGGCTATGGCTACTTTACTGTTTTATTTGGGGAATAATTTATGGAAAAGTCTTAATGCTTCTTTATTATTGCAAGACAGGTTTTGATGTACTCTGATGTAAAAGGCTTTAGACCTTAATTATTAATGTTTATGAAAGTTCGATTTTACTTCCGCTATTTTATATGTTCTGTCTTGTGATATTTCTGTGCATGTTTACCAATAATGCCCCTCTAAAGCTAGTGCATTCCTTTGCGAGTGACCCTAGCGGAGGCGGGGTGTTACAATATATATATATATGGTTAGGTAAATAATATATATGGTTAGGTAAGTAATATATATATATCCTTGGATGAGTTTGAATTTCAAATAAAGACAAGAACGAGGGGACACTGAATAATATAAACAAGGTAATAAATAAACCAAATAAATAAATGTTATATATAATTTAATATCTCAGCCCCACATACGTTTATTGGGCACTTCAACGACCAAGAGGTCGACCTCCCGTTAGAAGGGGTGTCGACCGCCAGTCGACCGCCCTTCTAAAGGGGAGGTCGACTGCTTGGCGGCTGAAACGCCCAGTAATGCTAGGTTTAGTTACGTTTTTAGGGGTAATATATATAAAGGGCGACTAAGATTATATCTAAATAATCCTATGGCCCTAGCTTACACAAGCAACTATAAATAGACCCCTAGACTTCACAACTAAACCGTAGCCCTTAACTCTATTGTACCTCCACTCTACCTCTGCCATTACTGATTCCAGAAATAGGTTTTTCTCATCTTCTTCTATAAATCTATTCCTTTTTCTCTCTAATCTTTTCTTATAAATCTAGATCAGAATATATTCTTGGAATCATATGAAATATATATATATATATATATAAGAATTTAATTTATTTATTCTTATGTATATAGATCTCTAGAGTTGGAACATCAAAAAGGCACAACAACATCAGATATATGCCCTTCCAATTAGTGTGAGTGGAGCTAGTATTTTCTTATGCATATTCTACATTTGTATATTATCGTATGGATTTGTATGCCTAAGAGGATTTGGTACAACGATAATATTAAATTGCAAAACCCGCAAATCCTCTGCTTTTATATATTTCATAAGAATTGTCAATTTATTGGGTTTGTGGATCTTGGTCTTAATAGTGAATTGAGAACAATTAGGTGACCTGCTTCTATTTTATGAAATTTATCCTTTTTTCTAAATATTTGTTTATAACCTAAAAAGGTTTAGATTTGGTTTGATTCATTATTTGATTAGATTTGGGTTCTATTCTGAATCTAAATGCATTCAGATTTGAAGCATATCAAATACAAATGGTTTTATGTGTAATACGCAAAAAGGGGTAAATTAGGTAAAATAAAGTCTATGTATATACATGTATATATTTATGTATATATGTGTATTATACTCTATTCTTGGTTTATTACTAGAATCATTTCAATAAGCTTAGGGTGCAAGTCGAAATTGTATGTAAATTGTGTTTTTCATTACTGATATCTATTATTATGCAATTATGCCATCATGCCTTAAATGTAGTAGTCAGAAATATGGAAATTAACTTATATACCTCAAACTTAGGACAAGTTGACAATTTTTGTGTTTAAATACAGCGATTTAATGTGAGAGATCTGGTGTACATATATATATATATATATATATATATATATATATATATATATATATATAGACACACACACACCTGTTGTCTGTAAATATGCAGGTTTACGACACCGTGGGAAGGTCTTAAGTGGCTAACTCTCTTTTGTCTGTAAATATGCAGGTTTACGACACCGTGGGAAGGTCTTAAGTGGCTAACTCTCTTCTTATCTAGTTTGGGTCTTAAGTGGACTAGGATCCCCTCCGAAGGTACATTCCTTGGAGAGGAAGCAAAGCCATGGGACTCACTCATATTAGATTCGAAGTAAGTCTATGGGCCCTCCTTCTCTAAAGTGGTTAGGCATAGCGGTAACGGAATAGGGTAGTTCACAGGGGATGTCCACTTCCTCTAGAAGCTTGTAGGGGACTCAATTAGGGACATAACTAGTTTATAAAAGATATGTGGCCATAGCATGCTCACCAACTATCTAAGGGAAGTCTTAAGTGACATAGGCATTCTACCGTAATATTAGTTAAATAGTAACATTCACAATACTACTTCTCATATTACAAGTGAGAGTGTAGACTTAAGAACGTTGACGTATTAGGACGGGGTCTTAAGAGGCTAGAGTCTGCCTCAGGGTTATAAGAGATCATAAGATTCCACCCTTAATATGGCCATAAGTGACCTAGAATGCCCTCCTAATTGGGTCTTTAACCTAAATACACTAATGAAGGTATTAAGCAATTGACTTGGATATCCACCTCATTAATTAGATACTTTGTTTTTATGTGAATGTTTGTATGCTGCATAGACATAACATGATATATGTAACTTGCTAAATTTAGGGTATGGACTTTAAGTAAACACTATATTTCAGTCACAGAGGACTTTATGTTCTGACCCCCTTTCCTTAACATATCCAATAGGTCAGTAGGTAAATTCTATGGACGAAGCAATGATGGAAGCTGAAGACGAAAACAGAGACACTGTACTATTACTAGTATCATTGTTGTATTTCTTTTGGAAACTTTTGAGAATGAATTCATTGATGTACCTATGGAACAAATGTATTTTGAAAGTCTGTGTTTGAATTCTGTGGCTTTTTAATAAAGTGGTACATCATATTTTAATATTATATTTTCTGATTCCGCTGTGTGAGATTTCCATAATGAAATATCTATATATTATTATGCATAAATGTTCCTTACAGGAACCAACAACCCGTTTAGAATCGCTCTAAGTTTCAATGGGCCTCTTCTTGGTCAAAATTTAGACTCATTCCAGGCGGTTTTTACAAATATCACGCTATACAATCTTCTGCATATTCATATCAATCCATATTACTCGATCCTACTCTAGCATTTTTTTTCTCAATCTTCCTTCTCCTCGTTCTCTTCCACTCATCATCATTACCAACACCATCATCATTGATGCATTCTAACTAAAGACGGAACCAATGGTGTTGTGTCAGTCCATTCCTATTTGATAATAATGTCAATCATGATAACAAGTATATAAAACAACTGCTTTCGCCCCTCTACCGGGAAATCATCACTGCTTTACTACCACTATAGAAGTTGGCGACGATGAAGATGAAGATGAAGATGAGGATGAGGAAGATGATTCTGCCTTTGCTCCTCAATCTACGGAGATAACTAGGACGACAAGGAATTTAGTATCAAATCGCAAAAGCTGGACCCGGAGGTAATCACGGACTTAACCTAGAACTGGGGGAAACTGCCCCCAATGACTGGAGATGCCAGTACCAACCCCACCTTAGGGATTAGTTTGATCCCACTAATGTACGGGAAACTCCCTTGTTGCTTTTGGCTTGGCATTCATTCACATTAAAACAAGAAATCAGCCGCTCTTAGGTTTAGGCAAACGATTGGATACTTATAACACTCGGGATGCGAGCATTAGGTTAGGCACTGTAACAACCCGGAAAATCGGAACCAATTTAATTTTTTTATTTTAGCTATTTTAATGAATTTTGAACATTTAAAATGATTTATTTTAAATAATAACGACTAAAAATTTACTTTAATCGAAGTTAGAAAGAATATATTTATTTTAATTATATAACAAGCTTGAAATGGCGCAGTAGTTTGAAAATTCGATTTCAAATTTCAAATGAATGTACAGGATTCAAAACAAATCGGATTTCAATAAAACCAGAAATATTTGAATTAATTTGAAAATATCTTTCCAACGAATGTGAAAATTCCAGATTTCATAAGGGGAATAAAAAGTTATATCCAGTTAAAAATTCAAAATAGTCGCTATGGAATTTTTATAATATATAGCCCTTAAAAATAACGATTTTGCAAACGACCTCCGTTTTCGATGCGACCACTTTTATTGAATCCGAAATGTCAAATTATTGCTAGATTCCAATTTTCGAAATTTTTGGTATCAATATGTGAGCGAGGCGGATTTAAACGTGTTTGGTAATTTCAGTTTGAATTTAATCGACTGGAAAATGACCGTTTTTCAAACGGTCTCCAAATTCGATGAAATTAGTTTTATTAGGACCGTATCATCAATACAAAGCTAGATATAATTTCTCTGGAAATTTTGGAGTCAGTATGTGGCCCCAGTAAATTAAAACGTATGTTAAAATCAAATTTAAAAGGTATATTATTTTATATTTTAAATTTGGTAAAGACCTATCGAAACAGCCGAACTGGCTTATGATACATATCTCATTGTGTTCGGAATGGGGGTAATTAGCTAGAGACGACAGTCATTGGATCTCGTTTGGAGTTCAAAAGAAAAGTTAACATTTTTAGGAAAAAATAAAATAAATTATACAAAAATTTGGTCAACCCCCTTAATCCTCTCCCCTACCCTTCCCCGTTCAGAAAAGATCGAACAAATAAAAAAAATCCATTGCGCAGAGCGCGACAGCCACCGTTGCCGTCGTCCAGGCGTCGGCCCCCTCCCTCCCCTCCTTGCGCCACCTCCCCATCGTCAGCCTCCACCTCCTCTGGCCTCCACACCGCTCCTCTCCCCCCTTCAAACTGCAAGCCCAAAACCCTAGGCCCCAAAAACCAACTCCAGCACCTCCTGGCCCCGCCGCTGGCAGTCAGCGCCTGCCCCTCTTCGAACACAATGAGCCTCCTCCATACGTGAAGGTGAGTTTATATATATATATATATATATATATATATATTTATTTATTTATTTAGTTTAATTAATTTCGTAATTAAATAAAAAATGATTTTTCATATGTAATAGCATGATTAAAATCAGTTTTTATAAGAAAGGATTATATTTTTATATACTGAAAGATTAGACTATTGTTTATGAAAAGATTAGATTTTTGTTTATGAAAAGTTATGATTTTAGTTTAGGAAAGGTATGATTTTTAATTAGGGAAAACGTATGATTTTTATGTATATAAAAATAACATTTTTATGTATGTAAAGGAATGATTTTTACACATGGTTTTAAATTAAAAATGTGATCTTTATATGAAATATCATTGATTAAAAATGCGATTTTTATGTAGACAATACGATTATAAAAATATGATTTTTATTATGAAGTTAGCGATATAAAAATATGATATATATATATATTAGCAATAGAAAATTATGATTTTTAATATATAAACATCATATTAAAATGTGATTTTTACTATGAACGGCGTGAAAAAGATTGCATGGGAATTTCGGGCAAATCTAAACGTTTAGAAATTCAGAAATAAAACTGGAGGAGTGGATCCCAAAGGTGAGAACTTCTCACTCTAACTTTGTTCTCTAGTCAAATATATATAGTAGGATGCATACGGTGCTTAGTAGCACCCGCCATCTTTGTATGAAACCATGGTTGTTTGGTTGTTTTATTTAATGGTTTTGGTTGTTTGAATTTGGTTTGGGATGTGAATTAAATTGATTAGAATTTGGTTTGTATATGGCGCGAGCCATTATTAGGCGAGGGATAAGGCTAGACCTTATTTTGGTTCTAGTATCGCGCCATTATGCTGCCGAAATTTTCTAAAAAAGTTAGAACAATAAAAATATCATTTTTATTATATAAATGAACTGTATAAAATATTCATGTGTTGGAATAAATATTTTGTCGTTAAAAATATAATTTGTAACGAGTATATGAATGAAAATAAATATTCATTTACAAATCGGACGATTTGTTTATGTATACACATTTGACTGATATTGATTGGGAGGATATATTTTACACATCGCCCAACTGCACAAATAAAATCGGTGTGTCTTGACTGAAACCCCACACAGGTATTGGGATGATATTTGACATACACTAATCCCAATTGTTTAGTTGTATGTCAATCTATAGGTTGACAGGCTGTTGTAAGCGTTAATTATTTATATTTAATGCTTATGCAGTTGTGTAATGCACTCTGGATGAAGGTTGACTATGTTTGATTATTGTTGTGTATATGTATGTATGAAATCCATATAAATAAAATTATATGTAATTGACTATGTCTGATTCCAATTCAGAAAGAACGAATATTTTAAATTAACGAATATTTTAAAACTGAGACGACCCGAACTTCCCCGTGAAAGAAAGCCCGAATTGAGTTGAGAACATGACAAATCGGAACACAAATAGAAGAACATTTCATTGCTTATTACAACAATTTACATCAGAATACAAGAATATCCCAGAGTATACATGAATAATATACAGTAGAAAAATATCAGAGATTTAAATTACATTACATCGCAGCAGAAAATAATACATAACACAACTGGAAGGCATACACGGATACATAGCTTTCCAAATATAGTTCCAGCTGTAAACCAAGATCCTATGAATATAATATCTGCAAAACCAAAACTACTAGTTGCCTATGTGGAAAATAGGGGCACCCAGAGTTTAGGTTAAAACAATAAATTCCAGGTCAGTCATGTGACTGGTGTGAGAACTAAAACAGTTATTTAAAACTTTACTTCAAAATCAGATATATCAAGGGACCACGCCGTATAACACGGAATGAGTTTCCTTCAAAGAATACCAATGCATATAACAAAACAACGCAATGCTTTTTTGGAAAAATGAAGCTATTATAAGACCTAGGTCCCATCACACAATGCAACGCAAGCCGGAGGATAGGGTTTTCCCTTATAATAGCCAAACATGCTTGGTACCTTAAAACAAATCATTTGATACTATTATAAGAGCATAGTGTTTAAAACAACTTAAAATATAAATTTATCAATCCTAGATGGCATGGGTACCATATACAATGTCGCCAATACTAGGCTCTACAATCAAAATTGAAATGTCACGTATTGGAAGTTGGATTTCCATCTGTGAACCAAGGCAAGGTATCGTCCTTACCGCTTCGAGACTCTCTAGCCCGAGCCTTAGGTAAGTACTCAGTCAAGCCTTTAGATCGTCAGGGACGGTCCACACGGAGTGGATTAAAATGCCTGAACACTACGTTTCCCTACCCTATGGGGTGTAAGTCTGGTCTGTATAAAGACTATATCATCCATCGGACCCGCAGTGCCGATATAACCGAGGCGCCTCGATATCCATCATCCACATAAGTAAAAAGTCTGGGCGTGCAAAACCCAGACACCACTCCTAGCTAGATGGAAACGCATGCCCTCCCTGATGTCCTCTCCCATTTCTGGTTCACAGCAGGGTGTAAGGCTTACGAATTAATGCTACACAAAGCTATGCTATGTTAAAGGCGTGCTTTGATCATCAACCACAAGACTCTGCTTTTCAACAGAAGCCTTGATCATTTGCATCTCATCATGCCACACATGCAATTCACGCTATGCAACCGATGTCTATCAATCACACAGAGAGAAATCCGATGTCAAACACACATCCATTTGCAAGTTCATTCTGGGTCTGAAAGAAACCGGAGACACCTTATTTCTCGTCCCGTATGTCCAATACAGGAGAGAGGCCCTCCCATATCCGGTCGATTTCCATGTACGTCTGGACGATCACCACTTATTACCTTATCTTGGGTGTACAGCCCAACCAAGACATCAGTAATCAACCAAACGATGTGAAGACCTCCAGTCTTCAACCACCGTCTTCAACCACCGTCTTCATCGTCGACTTACCGTCGAATCAGTTATTCAGAATGGGATAAACCCGGTCTTTCTGAATAACTCGCGTATATAATAAAACAAGTGTTATAAAAACACAACATACGCCTGATTCTAATCCAGAATATTCCTTTATTCCAATATTCTTATACTTTGGGAAAGGTTCCCATTAATTTTATCAAAGATAAATTCTGTATATTTATTCTTTAACCTTCTTTTGGATTTCAATTCAAACCAAATTATGGTTTATCCAAACTAATCGGGATTAGCGCACCTTACCGAAGTAATCTTTTGTTTAATTTCCCAATCCCAACCTATTTATCCCACGAAGCAAAACTTGTAATACTGCATCTCTAACACCATGGTGTTATCGATAAATTAAATTACCATTTCACGTTCAAATCTAATTAAAGATTTAACTATCGCACGGAGCAAAAATGGTGATACTCCATTCTCGATCATTTCTTGAATTTGATAATTTTAGTTATCAAATTCACCTTTAAATCTATTTAAAGATTCATTAAAACTCTAATTCAGTTTTAATTTCCGAAAATCATTACTTAATGATTTTTCAAAGTTAAGAAATTAATCTTATCTTTAACTGGGTTAAAGAACTAGTGTCATTTAAAACACAGCTCACGATAAACCTAGAATCACATTCCATTCTTTATGGAATCTTCAAGGAATACAGATCAATATATATAATCGATATGAACTTCCATATCCAACCGATAATATAAATGGAATAACAGCCAAGCCTTTTAAATTCCATATATATTAACAATCTTCCTCTGCAGAAGCTCACTTAGTTTATTACCAAATCGAATTCCATTCAATTCCAATTTAATATGTTAAATTGGAAAACTTTACTTTGGAAAATCTCCTTTAAATCTTAACAAAATATTTATAAATTCCAAATCCCATTTAACTGTAAATCGGGTTAAAGAACGAATGTCGTTAAAAATACAGTTCAAGATAAACCCAATTCACTTTCCATTTTATTCCGATTATTAAATATAATTGGAAACTCTTAACAGTCTTAATTAAAAAGATTTTATTCTCTTCACATGGGGTTCAAAAACAATGTTACTGAAGATACCATTCATGACAAACCCAAAATCCCATTTGATATTAAATACAAGACTCTGAATAGAAAACTTATCGACTTATATTCAATATCAAATTCTACAACCAACAAATATCGTATTGGAAATAACGATATAAGTATATCTTTCAAATCTCCATAACAATATCTGTATAATCATGAAATCCAACATTGAAATATTCCAAAGACAATTGCAATTCAAATCCATTCCAATTTATATATTGGAAATCCTGGTTATTTTTAAAACCATTCCCAATCCAATTTATTTTACTTAAAAATTATTGGATTTCAAATCTAGTTAATAAATAGTTCATTTTAATAAAAATATATTTTTATCTTTACTAGTATGGAATTTTTCTTCCCAACTCTTTCCAGATCATTTATTATGATTTTACACAAATTATTAATATTTTAATAATTTTATCAAGGCCCGTACAGTCGATTTCCATAAACGGCCATCGAACTGCACTTACAGCGACCTTTTCCAAATTTGATAATTCCAAATCCAACCGTTAGATTTTAAATTTCTAATATTCTTAGAAAGCTCTTTTCGATACAAATCCAATGGTTTTGGTTTTAGGAGAATCCGACCGTCGGATCTCCCATAATGTCCACTCGAAGTCAGTGGTCGAAATTTGCGTACTGCCACAGCGCGACGCGTTCTATTCAGGCCATTATATTATATATAATATATATAATATATTTCGTCCATTTCCAATTAAAACGTATTTTATAGATCGTTTTAAATTCGTTTTCAAAATGATTTCAACTTCATATTCAATTTCAATTCAAAACTGAATAATCCATATCACTAATATATAAATGATGATATTTTCAAAATATTATATTTCGAAATCACTTCCTTTTCGATATTCATTATAGAAATGAATAAAATCGATATAAATATCATCCATATCAAAATGGCGTTAATCAAATCAACACGGCTTTATATATATATATATATATATATTTAAATATATTCATGTCCATCCCAGATCAGACATCAAAATCAGATTTTGATCTTTTACTGAATATTATTTTAAAATATCCATTATTTTAAAATAATCGTTATTTTAAAATATTCATTCTTTCTGAACTGGAATCAAATACAGTCAATTACTATATATGTTATTTACATGGATTTCATACAACACATGTGCATAAAAATAATGATAAACAATCAACCATCATCCAGAGTGCGTTCTACACTGTATAAGCATTAAATATAAATAATTAACGCTTACATAGGCTGTCAACCAATCGCTCGACATACAACTGAACAACTGGGATTAGTGTACGTCAAATATCATCCCAACACCCATGTGGGGTTTTCAAATAACAAATACAGATTTTTTTTGTGCATTTGGGCGATATGTAAAATTTATCGTCCCAATCCATATCAGTCAATGTACATTTACAAATCGTCTGATTTGTAAATGAATATTTATTTTATTTGTATACACATTAAAAAGTATATTTTAATGATAAAATATTTATTTCAACACAGGAATATTTTATTTTATTCAACACATGAATATTTTATTTTCTATTCCACATCACAAGTCAAATTCACACAAACAAATTAATCCAAACACATAATCAAACAAACAAGTCGTCCAGAGTCTGTGGACGACAGGGAATAGTTCATATATGTAGTTATGAAATAAATAACTATATAAAAATAATTTTGGTGAGAAGTTCCCACCTTGGGTTTCCACTTCGCCAGTCCTTATTGACTCTCAGATTCGCTGCTCTGATTCAAATGCAATCTGTTTCAATGCAATTCATATCAAAAATCACTTTTTATAATGTAATTTATATAATAAAAATTATATTTTTATACCGCTATCATATTTATAAAAATCCAATTTTTATAATGCTCTTCATATTATAAAAATCGTATTTTTATTTCTCTAACTTCATAATAAAAATTGTATTTTTAATATGCCATTCATATAACAAAAATCGTATTTCTATACCGCTATTTTCTATATAAAAATTATATTTTTAAGACGAAGTTTATACTATAAAAATCATATTTTATAATGCCTTCACATATATGAAAATCATATTCTCCTATAATGAAAAATCTAATCTTTTCGTACATAAAAAAAGTCAAATCTTTTTATGTTAACAAAAATCAAATTTTTCCTACCATGTTTGCTATATAAAAAAAAGATTTTAGACACTGCTATTATATATATATATATATATCACGTATTAATTTCGCTATCATATTTAAAAACAATGGTTATTTTTATTTTTTAAAACAATGCTTAATTTTATTTTTAAAACAGTGCTCTTTTTTATTTTATTTTTGATTCTAAAATAATATATATCTTCTATTTTAAAAATATTGCTATTTTGTATTTTTAAAAATCATGCTAGTTTTATTTAGAGAAATTTATTACTGCCTATATACCAAATTAAATTAGCCAATATAATTACAAGGGGAAAAGGGAAAAAATATAACCTTAATTTAATCAACCCCCAAATTAAGCACTGTCTTCCTCATTTATCACTTTCAGGTGTTCATGCAGAAATACCCATCCCGTTCACTTGCAAAAACCGCTGGCCGCACCACCTAGGTTCCATCAGACCACGATCCAACCACACGCCGTCGACCGGCTTCAAAGCTCCTCCCGCTGCCAGTGATTGCATGGAACTCGAAACCCCCTCTAGCCCGCAAACCTACTTCAAACGTGCCCAGTTTAAACCCTAAAATCGAACGAACCAACAACCGAGAAACCATCATCATGGTATCAAATTGAAGATCGAACAAAATACCACAATTTTCGTTTTATAAATCTCTGAATTTAATTGATGGATTCGATGAAAAATTTCGTGGAAGATAAGAGCTTTTCGGCCATTGGGATTGAAGAGGGAGGCGCGATGGAGTGTTGACCAGGGGTTGAGAGTAATGAGGGTTTGACCAAGCCTTTTGACCCTCCTATATATTTATTTATTTTATTATTTTAATTCCAAAAATATTCGTTTTTGCATTCGAACTCCAAACGAATCCCAACGAGTGTCGCCCTAGCTAAATACCCTCACTCCGAACACAATGGGATATGTTTCGTAGGTTAATTCGACTGTTACGATCAATTTCCCTTTAAATTAAATTATAAATCATTATATATTCAATTTAAACGTACATTTTAATTTACTGGGGCCACATATTGTCTCTAAAAATTCCAGAAAAATAAATCTGGCTATGTTTTGATAATACGGTCCTACCCGTTTAAAAAATGGCCATATTTACGGGCTATATTTCCATAGCGACTATTCTGAATTTTCAACTGGGCAGAACTTTTTATTCCCACTATGAAATTTCAATTTTTCAGATTCGTTGGAAGGAAATTTTCAAATAGATTCAAATATTTCTGGTTTCACTAAAATCTGGTTTATTTTGAATCCTGTACATTCATTTGACATTTGAAATCGAATTTTCAAACTACCGCGCCATTTCCAATTCCTATTATAATTAAAATAAATAATTATATTCCAACTTCGATTTAAATAAATTATATGTTCCAATTCTATTAAAAATAAATTTCTTGTCATTATTTTTTAAAATAAATCATTTTAAATATTCAAAATTCATTAAAATTGCCAAAATAAAAATTTTAAATTGGTTCTGATTCTCCGGGTTGTTAAAAAAATGACGAATAGTGAATATTTTAAAATAACTAATATCTTAAAATAATATTCAGTAATGGATCAAAATATGATTTTGATGTCCGGTTTGGGATGGACACGAAAATATTGAAATATATGAAGCCGTGTTGATTAGATTAACGCCATTTTGACGTGAACGATATTTGTATCGATTTTATTCATTTTTATAATGAATATCGAAAAAGAAATGATTTCAAAATCTGATATTTTGAAAATATTATCATTTATATATTATAATGATATAGAGTATTCAATTTTAATTTAAAATTGAATATGAAGTTGAAATCGTTTTTATAATGAATTAAAGTACGTTTTAAATGGAAATGAATGATATATATATATATATATATATATTTAATGGCCTGAATAGAACGCGCCGCGCTGCGACCGTTCGCGAATTTCAACCATTGACTTCGAGTTGATATTAAGGGAGATCCGACCATCGGATTCTCCTAAAGCTGGAACCTTTGGGTCCGTATCGAAAAGAGCTTTCCAACGAATAAAAGAGATTTGAAATCTAATGGTTGGATTTGTAATTACGTCCAAATCAAATTTGGAAAAGATCGTTGTAAGTGCAGTTCGATGACCGTTTATGGGAATCGACTGAAAGGGCCTTGATTGTAACAACCCAGAATTTGGGGCCAATTTAAAATTTTCATTCTAGAGATTTTAAGGGTGTTTAAATATTTGAAATAAATTATTTTAAATAATAATGACTAGAAATTTGTTTTAATTGAATTTAATACGAATATATTTAATTTAATTATAAAAAGAATTAAAAATAGCACGATAATACGAATATATTCATTCTTTCATTCCAAATAATCAAATGACGTTAAGAATCGAAGTATGAAGACGGCGTATGAAGACCGTCAATCTTCCATCGAGAGGACAACAATCGAGGCCCTGATTTGACTTGCTCCCTATTCAAGGGTCATGGTCATTGTCCAAACGAACATGTTGATTGTACGGATTTGGCTTTAGTTTAGACCCAGAGCATAAGCTTATAAATGGAATGTGTGTCCGACATTGTACTCCTTTATATTGTATTTATTGATTTTCTGTCGAATGTATGAATGTTTGGTGGCGGAGAATTTATTCTCTTGCTTAACACCCTTTCATATATTTCGGAAAAGGATTGGTAGTGTGATATGGAGTGACAGTGTGGCATACTAAGATGCAATGATCAAGGTTCCTTGTTGAAAAGCAGAACCTTGTGGTGATGATCAAAGCACAGCTTGGATAAGCATAGCTTTGTGTATTACATAGCTTCACGAACCTCACAACCCGGTGGAGTCTAAAACGGGAGAAGGGAACGCAGGGAGAGCAGCACGTTTCTTTCTAGTTAGAAGTAGTGTCGGTGCTTAAACTGGCTGATATTTTACTTATGTGGATGATGGAATGAGGCACCTCGGATGATAGGTCCTATAGGATCAGGAAATGTGTGTTCAGGAATAACTAATCCATGAAGCTGTATGTGTGGACCGACCCTGCAGCTATCCAAGGGTTTTCTATGGGGAATCCTGAGACATTAGCTAGAGTGTCTCGAATCGGTAAGGAGCTCCTACCTAGCCTTGACTCACGATGGAAACCAAATTCCAAATACGACCCTATGAATTTGACTATATTACTAGTATGGAGGCATAGTAGTATGGGGTACTATGCTTCCTAGGATTGATACATTTATTTTGAAATGTTTTTTATATACCCTAATAATAATATTAGATTCGTATTTATCGTATTTAGCATGTTTAATCACCGTAAGGTGAAACCCTATCCTCTGGTTTGCGTTGCATTGTGTGATGGGACTTGGGTCTTATGGTGATTCCATTTTCTTAAAAGCATAGTGTTGTTTTACGAATTACTTATTGTTTGTTATGTCACTTTAAATTGTGCATGGCAATCCATTGGATTAAACCCGTTCCGCGTTAGCGGCATGGTCTTTGGATTTTCCTCATTACTAGTAGTTAAATTAGTTAAGAATTCTCACACCAATCCCATGACTGACTCGTAGTTTGTTTTCACCTTTTGCAAACTCGGGTGCCCTCTTTTCCACACGAGCAGCCAAGTAACCGGTTTGGCTTTCTTTGGAGTTATTGTCTTTGGAGCTTTCTTGGTGTTGCTTATTTGGAGGTGCTTATGTTGGACCACGAAGACTATCTATCATTTATCTTTTGTTTACATTTTATCTTTAGACTCTGAGACATCCAGACTTATTTTGTTTCCAGTTGTTCTAATTTAGAAGTTGAAGCTTATTTCCTTTTTGTCTGAAAACTTGATGTAATAAGTTAGTACTCTGTGACTGTGGGATTCTGTGTTTGATGACATTCATATTCCGCTGTTATGATGTTGTTATTCTATGGTTTTCCTTTGCTATGTTGTATCTATGATCTGTATTGTTATATTTATGTTGTATTCCAAATGATTATTCCTTACTTTCATTCTGTGGAAGTTTGGGGTTATCACAGTTGGTATCAGAGCTTTGGTTAAACTTAGCTTTGGAATATAACATATTTATAATGATTCGTTAACATAGAATCACTAATATTCTATGGCGAACAGTTCATTAGAGTTACATGATAGTCAATCATTTTATCGCCGTCCTTTTTCCATCCTTTTATCTATATCATTTCTTAAAATCACCATTACAGTTGTTCTGACTCTTTCCTGGATCGTACAGAACTAACTAAAAATGAGTACCGCTGCCGCTAGAGCTAGAGCAAAGAGGCAAAATATTGCTGAAATTGAGGAGGCCACAGTTCAACAGCCACCACCACCGCAGCCCTTCGACTTGGATAAGGTAGCGAAGAAGTTCAAGAATTTAAGTGGAGTTCCATTCACTGGTACGGAGAACGTGTCATAGGCTCAAGCATGGCTTAAGAATTATGAAAAGATATTTGAAGGGATAGGGCTAGATGATCAATGGAAGAGATTTACAGCTTCATGGCTGCTCCAAGGAGGAGCACAAAATTGGTGGGAATTGGTCAATATAGGAGGTGATGAAGAAAATGTGACTTGGACCAGGTTTAAAGAGCTATTCAATGAAAAGTACGTTCCCAGGCAAGAAGTGGAAAGGCTGCATGACGAGTTCGCCAACTTGAAGCAAGGCGAAAAAACTATTTCTGAGTATGTGAGAAGATTTGAAGACCTCTCTCGCTATGCCCCAGAATTGATCTGGGATGGTTTTCAAAAGAACAAGAGGTTCACTAATGGACTTACTAGGAAGTACACTGACAAGGTTACTGCTCACATTGACCTTTCTTTCAATAAGCTGATTGAGTTTGCTTGTCGCTATGACGAGAACGACAAAAGAGTTTCACAACAAGATAGAGAAAGGAGCTTGGCTAACAATAATAAAAGGAAGCAAACTGAGAAGAAGACTGAAGGAAGCAGTTCTGGAGCTGCTAAAACCCATGATAAGGCAAAGGTGCAATGCTACAACTGCCAGAAGTTTGGACACTACTGCAAGGTCTTCAGGAATCCAAAAAAGGCCAGAAGTGATGACACTAAAGAATGCTATAACTGCCACAAAAAGGGTCATATCAAGCAAAATTGTCCACTGTTGAAAGGAGCTCAGATTGCACATGTGTACGAGGGGGCAAGTGCACCACCTTCCTCCGCACCTACTTCTTCTGAAGGAGCAGGTAAGCCTGATGTTTTAGATGGTACCATTTCTGTTAAAAACATTCCTGTTACTGCTTTATTTGATACGGGTGCATCAAGAAGCTTTATTTCTAGCAACACTGTCAAGAAATTGAAATTAAAACAAAGAAGTCTTAAGGAGCCAATTAATGTTCATAACCCCGTAGGAGATTCTATCATCCTTGATTTATACTGTAGGGTGCCTATTTCTTATTCTTACTTTCAGTCCTCTCTTAACTTGATCATTATGAATTTTTCCGAGTTTGATATCATCCTTGGTCTTGATTGGCTAACAAAGTTTGATGCTGAAGTGCTATGCTCAGAAAGAATAGTGAAGGCGAAACCAGGAATCGAGAACACTGTTACTATACCTTTCCATGGGCCGAAATCTGATAGAAAGGCATTTTGGTCTTCCCTCGAGATCACTCCTATTTCTTTAGAAAATATTCCCGTGGTCAAAAATTATGCAGATGTATTTGAGTAAGTAGATAGCTTACCCCCGAAAAGGGAAATCGATTTTAGAATTGATCTTGTTCCAAATGCAAGACCGATAGTTCATGCTATCCGAAGGATGACCCCTAAAGAAAAAGAGGAGTTGCAAACCCAAACTAAGCAGCTCTTATGGAAGGGACTAATCCGGCCTAGTTTTTCCAATTAGGGTGCAGCTGTGGTGTTTGTCCCTAATCTGACGGTACTCTAAGACTCTGTGTGGATTACCGCGACCTTAATAAACAAACATTGAAGAACAAATACCCTTTGCCTCGCATAGATGATTTAATGGACCAATTAAATGGGGTCAAGGTGTTTTCTAAGATGGACCTAGCCACCGGTTTCCATCAACTACGCATAGCTGAAGAATGCATACCTTTGACAGCCTTCAGAGGTCCTGACACATTCTATGAATGGTTAGTAATGTCGTTCGGTCTATGCAATGCTCCCGACTACTTTGTTGACTTAATGAATAGGGTCTTTCGAGATGTCCTAAATAAATTCGTCCTAGTCTTCATTGATGATATTCTAATCTATTCTAAAACTAAGGATGAGCATGAAGGGCATCTAAAGGAAGTATTGGAGATTCTGCGAAGAAATGTTTTAAAAGCAAAATTTTCCAAATGCACATTTTGGCAAGAGGAGGTAAAATTCCTAGGCCATGTTGTGTCAAAAGAAGGAATTGCTGTTGACGCAAGTAAAATTGCCGCCATTCGAGATTGGAAGCAGCCCAGTACACCCACTGAAGTAAGAAGCTTCCTAGGATTGGCTGGATATTACAGGAAATTTGTCAAAGACTTCGCCAAGCTATCTTGTCCATTAACAAAGCTCACCTAGAAGCATACCAAGTTCAATTGGACTTCGGAGTTTGAGGAGGCCTTCAAAAGCTAAAAGTGAGTTTGACAACTGCTCCCGTACTTACCATCATCGATGGCAACCAAAATTTAAAGGTTACCGATGCTTCTCAAAGTGGTGATCTTGGCGCGGTACTGATGCAAAGAGGCAAAGTTATTGCTTATGCAAGTCGTCAGTTAAAGTCGCATGAGAAAAATTATCGTGTCCATGACTTGGGGTTGTTGGCTGTAGTCTTTGCTTTAAAAATTTGGAGAAATTATCTTTTGGGCGAAAAATTTGAATTATTCACGGACCATCAATCTTTGAAATATCTCTTCGATCAAAAGGATTTGAATTTAAGGCAGCAACGGTGGCTAAAATTTCTGGCGGCATACGATCTTGACATCTTATATACGCCGGGAAAAGCCAATGTTGTGGCGAACGCACTTAGTAGAAAGGACGTCATTGTCGCAAGCCTCATCATCACCCCTTCTTTGATTGATAAAATTTCCTTTCTTCAGAAAAGTGATGCTTTTATTCGAAAAATGATTGAAAGAATTCTATAAGGTGAAAACACGAATTTTCAAATAGATGGCAAGGGAGTTCTTAGATTGCACGGGCGGATTTGCGTTCCAAGTATCCCCGAGCTCATAAGGGAAGTTTTGGATGAAGGTCACAAATCAAAGCTTAGCATCCATCCAGGCGTGAGCAAGATGTATCGAGATCTTAAACGCACGTTTTGGTGGAAAGCTATGAAGAGAGATATATCCATTTATGTGAGTAGATGTCCTACATGCCAACAAGTTAAAAGCGATCAACAAAAGCCTGTGGGATTGTTGTAACCATTGGAGGTTCAGATGGGAAGTGGGACCAAATCTCCATGGATTTTATAGATGGTTTGCCTCGTACTAGGAAAGGAAATGACAGCATATGGGTGGTCGTGGATCGCCTCACCAAGTCCGCTCATTTCATACCTGTCAAGTCCACTAGAACTGCTCAAAGTCTGGCGCAAATTTATTGCAAAGAAATCGTCAGGCTACATGGGTAGTAAAACTAAATCTTTCCTTTTCATCATTACGAAAAACTTTCATTTTCTTAATAATAACAAAAGAATACTCTTTTGTTTTAAATAGAGTTCCTAGTTGCATTGTTAGCGACCGTGATCCTATCTTCGCTAGCAAATTTTGGGAAGCATTCCAAAATAAGTTGGGAATGAAGTTAAATCTTAGTACCGCATATCACCCTCAGACAGATGGCCAAACTGAGAGGGTGAATCGCATTCTTGAGGATTTATTGCGAGCTTGCATACTTGATTTTGGAGGTTCTTGGGAGGAACACTTGCACTTAGTTGAATTCTCATATAACAATAGCTACCAAGCAAGTTTGAAAATGTCTCCATTTGAAGCCTTATAT
Source organism: Allium sativum (assembly GCA_030737875.1). Taxonomy (NCBI): domain Eukaryota; kingdom Viridiplantae; phylum Streptophyta; class Magnoliopsida; order Asparagales; family Amaryllidaceae; genus Allium; species Allium sativum. The sequence goes on along the minus strand of CM060926.1, from coordinate 2,526,008 downwards.
GATAGGCCATGTAAATCGCTAGCCTATTGGGTTGAAAAAGGAAATCGTCTTGTATTGGGTCCAGACATGGTCCGAGAAGCTTCAGACAAGGTTGATTTTATTAAGAAGCGATTACTGGCTGCCCAAAGTAAACAAAAGAGCTATGCAGATTTGAGAAGGAGAGCGTTGGCTTTAGAAGTGGGTGACTATGTCTATTTGAAGGTTGCTCCAATGCGAGGTGTAATCCATTTTGGAAAGACAGGAAAATTAGCACCTAAATTCATCGACCCCTTCCCTATTCTTGAAAAGATTGGCACCCTAGCCTACAGAATTCAGATGCCCGACTGGTTGCCTGGAGTGCACGATGTATTCCATGTATCTTAACTTCGGAGGCATGTCCATGATCCGGATCTAGTTGTGGAGGAAGCTGCACAGCAAGATTTGGAGATTACCCCAAGCCTTGCAGTGAGAAGGGAACCACTGAAAATTATTGGCAAAGAGACAAGAGTGCTGAGAAATAAAAGAATCAACCTAGTCAAAGTGCAATGGAACAGTGATCCTAGAGACTGCACTTGGGAAACCGAGGAGAGTATCAAACAAGCTTAGCCCAAATGCAGAGTGGATATCTCCGATTAGATATTGCTTTGAGGTACGCTTAAAATATTTTACATTCTCTATGTTGGTTCCTACTCTTCTATTTTCTTTTTTCCTTTTCGAGGACGAAAAGTTCTTAAGTGGGGGAGATTGTAACAACCCAGAATTTGGGGCCAATTTAAAATTTTCATTTTAGAGATTTTAAAGGTGTTTAAATATTTGAAATAAATTATTTTAAATAATAACAACTAGAAATTTGTTTTAATTGAATTTAATACGAATATATTTAATTTAATTATAAAAGGAATTAAAAATTGCACAATAGTACGAAAAGTCAAATCTGAACTTTGACTGACTGTACAGGATGCAGGATAAATCGGATTTTGGTGAAACCAAAAATATTAGAATCTATTTAAAAATATCTTTCCAACGAATCCGAAAAATCGAAATTTCATTGCGGGAATTAAAAGTTATGGCCATTTGAAATTTCAGAATAGTCGCTGTAGAATTTCTGTATATATTTTAACATTAAAAATAGTCATTTTTCAAACGACCTCTGTTTTCGATGAAACCACTTTTGTTGGATTCAGAATGTCAAATTATTGATAAGTTTAATTTTTCATAATTTTTAGAATTAATTTGTGACTGTGGCAAAAAGATTTCAGTTTAGTCAATTTCATTCAATTTTAATCAACTTGAAAAAGGCCATTTTTCAAACAGTCACAGAATTCAACGAAATTAATTTTATTAGGACTGAATCGTCAAAATAAAGCCAGAAATAATTTTTCTGAATTTTTCTGAGATCATATATATCCCCGGTAAATTAGAAAGTACGTTTGAATTTAAAATAAATGATTTATAAATTAAAACTGGAAAACGGATGCCAAGACGATCATTTGGGCCCGCGGGACATAGTCAGATGAGTTCGGAATAGGGGTAAATTGATAGGAATGACAGTCGTTGGGCTTAAAAAGAAGGAAGTCGCTAAACGGGCTTTATTGGGTTAATTAATTATTTAATAATAACCTAACCATATTATTTTATTATAAAAAGCACTGTTCATTCATCCTCCCCGATCGTTTACAGCAGCCACCGAAACCCATAACCTTTCATAACTTCAAACTCTGATTTTTCTTTTGTTTCTCAATGAAATCCTTCGCCGCAATACACGTTTCGAAGATATTTTCATGCTCTTCGAATCCACACCAAAATCAATACCTCTCGAAGCCTATAGCCGCCGCACCGACCCCGCAAAGTCTGCCGCAGCCGCACCCAATCGGGCCCACCACAGGCGAACGCACCCCACCCCCTTCCCGGCGCCGACTCCCCTCTCCAAGCTCTTCGATCTCCAACAAACCGTTCTGAAAACCATCAACTACATCTTCTGATTTCTGAAATTAAAGTTTTGAACAAAATACAAAGGTATGAACATTTCAGATTTGCCACGCTTAATTCTATCACAGCAGCAGTTGTAAAAAGTCATTGTTATTCAAAAATTGATAACTAACTCATACGAACTCCAAACTGGAAAATTTCAGATCCGACGGAACCGTGAAATCATATAGAGGTTGCTGAAATTGATTGGAACGATTTCCGAATTTATTTGGATTTTTAATTCTGCTTAAAGCAAGGTGAGATTCTGATTTACATAATTAAATCAATTTAATCATTATTTTGTTAGTTATTTAATATTTGAATTTTTACCAAATTAGATCTGCTAATTAGAACGAATCATTTTGTTATAGATCTGTTACTTTGTGATGTATAAGTATAGATCTGTTAGTTAAAATTATGGATCTGTATGTGACGGATAATTAGAAAGAATCATTTTGTTATATATTTAGCTAGATCATTCTTATCGATGCTTTGGTGAATCATGAATAACAAAAGTTCGCCTTGTTCATGTTATTGAATCGAATTAGGACCTTCCATTCAATATAAGTATATCACTTTGTATGATGGCTTGTGTAAATAGAGAAATTGTTAGTGTTTTAATCAAAGACATGAAAACATTTAATTACACAATCCTAATGTTAATAATGTAAATAAGGATAAAAGAAGGAAAATATGACGATGTGAATAGATTCAATATTTTATTGAAAATTAAGGGTGAGAATTCGACGATGTGAATAGATTCAAATTTACATTTTTATATGTAAATTAAGAAAAGAATTTACATGTAAAATATAAAGTACATTTATACATTGTAAAATATAAAAGATGATATTTTTACATTGTAAAGTAAAAAGATGATATTTTTACATTGTAAAGTAAAAAAATGATATTTTAACATTGTAAAATATAAAGGATGATATTATTACATTGTAAAGTAAAAGATGATATTTTTACATTGTAAAATATAAAAGATGATATTTTTACATTGTAAAATATAAAAGATGATATTTTTACATTGTAAAGTAAAAAGATGATATTTTTACATTGTAAAGTAAAAGATGATATTTTTACATTGTAAAGTAAAAGATGATAGTTTTACATTGTAAAGTAAAAGACAAGATTTTTTGCAATGTAAATAAAAAAATAAAAATTTGCATTGTATTTAAATTTACATTTTTGTAATCAAAAAAGTAGAAATTTGCATTGTATTGAAATTTACATTTTTGTAATTTAAAAGTAGGAATTTGCATTGTATTTAAATTTACATTTTTTGTAATCAAAAAGTAGGAATTTACATTGTAATGAAATTTACATTTTTACATGTAAATAAAGAGTAGAAATTTGCATTGTATTTAAATTTACATTTTTATATGTAAATTTAGAATAGGATTTACACTGCAAATATAAGTTACATTTTTATTATGTAATTAAGATGAGAATTTACATTGAAATTAAAAACACATTTTTATGTAGATTAAGAAAGAGGATTTACATTGCAAATGTAAATTACATTTTTATTATGAAATTAAAGAGAAGAATTTACATGGTAGATTAAATGTACACTTTTATTTGTAAACTAAGAATGAGAATTTGTATGGAAAATAAAATTTCATTTTTAAATTTAATTAAAGGTAGGATTTTACCTTGTAAATTAAAAGACAAAATTTGACATGTAAAATAAAATTACATTTCTAATGTAATTAAAACGGTAGGACTTTATAGTGAAAATAAAAGAGCAAATTAAAAGATAGATACACTGTTAGGAAAATTACTTTTTTAATGTAATTTAAAAAGAAAGGCTTACATTATATTGAAAATTACATTTTTATGTAATTAAGAAAAAGAATTGGACATTAGAATCGAAATTACATTTTTAATGTAATAAGTTAGAATTTTTCACTGTAATGTTAATTACATTTACAGTGTAATTAAAAAGGGATATTTTACAATGAAATTGAAAGATAGGAATTTTACATTATAATGTTAATTATATTTTTAGTATAATTAAAGAGGAGATTTTATAGTGTAATTTAAGGATTAGGAAGGAAAAAATAAAATTTTACATTGGAATAGAATTTACCTTTTTAATAAAAGAATAAAAGGTAGGAGGAAATGTCGAATTATAATTTACATTTTTCATGTAAACAGAGGAACAGGGGAAAAAAAGAAAGAAAAAAATGAAAGTAGACGTTGTAATAGACTTTACATTCTTATGTAAGATAAAAGTTAAAAGATTTATATATATTTATATATAAATATAATTAAAATTAATCGAATCGAGCGCAGTAGTTTGCATTTTGAAATCGTACCTTTAAACGATTATACAAAAGATCCGACCGTCGGAATTTCCCAAAACTGAAACCGTTAGGACCGTCTTGGGAAGATCTTTCCAACGATATAAACTACGTTAAGATCCAACGGTTAGATTTTGAGAAATGTGAAAATCAAAATTTGTTGAAAGAAGCGCCAAGGTCGCCCATTGACCCGAAGCGTCATTAAATAAAAAGATAATTATTTTAAATAATTAAAATAGGAATTAATCGTTATAAAATAATATTAACGAATAGGAAGGATTTTCAATATGTATATACATATACGAGAATTATTTGGAAAGTCCGAGTTTCTCTCATTCCAAATAATCAAATGACGTTAAGAATCGAAGTATGAAGACGACGTACGTCAATCTTCCATCGAGAGGACAACGATCGAGGCCCAGATTTGACTTGTTCCCAATTTAAGGGTCATGGTCATTGTCCAAACGAACGTGTTGATTGTACGGATTTGGCTTTCGCTTTGACCCAGAACATAAGCTTATAAATGGAATGTGTGTCCGACATTGTACTCCTTTATATTGTATTTATTGATTTTCTATCGAATGTATGAATGTTTGGTGGTGGAGAATTTATTCTCTTGCTTAACACCCTTTCATATATTTCATCAAAGGATTGGTAGTGTGATATGGAGTGACAGTGTGGCATACTAAGATGCAATGATCAAGGTTCCTTGTTGAAAAGCAGAACCTTGTGGTGACGATCAAAGCACAACTTGGATAAGCATAGCGTTGTGTATTACGTAGCCTCACGAACCTCACAACCCGATGGAGTCTAAAACGGGAGAAGGGAACGCAGGGAGAGCAGCACGTTTCTTTCTAGTTAGAAGTAGTGTCGGTGCTTAAACTGGCTGATATTTTACTTATGTGGATGATGGAATGAGGCGCCTCGGATGATAGGTCCTATAGGATCGGGAAACGTGTGTTCATGAATAACTAATCCACGAATCTGTATGTGTGGACCGGCCCTGCAGCTATCCAAGGGTTCTCTGCGGGGAATCCTGAGACATTAGCTAGAGTGTCTCGAATCGGTAAGGAGCTCCTCCCTAGCCTTGACTCATGATGGAAACCAAATTCTAAATACGACCCTACGAATTTGACTGTATTACTAGTATGGAGGCATAGTAGTATAGGGTACTATGCTTCCTATGATTTATACATTTATTTTGAATATTTTTTTATATAGCCTAATAATAATATTAGATTCGTATTTTGCATGTTTAATCACCATAAGGTAAAACCCTATCCTCTGGTTTGCGTTGCATTGTGTGATGGGACTTGGGTCTTATGGTGATTCCATTTTCTTAAAATCATAGAGTTGTTTTACGAATTACTTATTATTTGTTATGTCACTTTAAATTATGCACGGCAATCCATTGGGTTAAACCCGTTCCGTGTTAGCGACATGGTCTTTGGATTTGCCTCATTACTAGTAGTTAAATTAGTTAAGAATTCTCACACCAGTCCCATGACTGACTCGTAGTTTGTTTTCACCTTTTGCAAACTCAGGTGCCCTCTTTTCCACACGGGCAGCCAAGTAACAGGTTTGGCATTCTTTGGAGTTGTTGTCTTTAGAGCTTTCTTGGTGTTGCTTATTTAGAGGTGCTTATGTTGGACCACGAAGACTATCTATCATTTATCTTTTGTTTACATTTTATCTTTAGACTCTGAGACATCCAGACTTGTTTTGTTTCCAGTTGTTCTAATTTAGAAGTTGAAGCTTATTTCCTTTTTTTTCTGAAAACTTGATGTAATAAGTTAGTACTCTATGACTATGGGATTCTGTGTTTGATGACATTCATATTCCGCTGCTATGATGTTGTTATTCTATGGTTTTCCTTTGCTATGTTGTATCTATATTGTTATATTTATGTTGTATTCCAAATGATTATTCCTTACTTTCATTCCGTGGAAGACTGGGGTTATCACATTGATAAAATTATTAAAAATATCGATAATTTGTTTAAAATCATAATAAATGATTTGGAAAGAATTAGGATGGAAAATTCCCCGCTTGTAAAGATAAAAATATATTTTTATTAAAATGAACTAGTTATTAACTAGAATTAAAATCCAATTATTTTTAATTAAATGAATTGGATTTGTGAACGGTTTTAATATAACTAGAAATTTCCGGTATAACAATTGGAATGGATTTGAATGGAAATCATCTTCATAATATTCCGATATTGGATTCCATGATTATATGGATATTGTTACGGAAATTTGGAAGATATATTTTATATCGTTATTCCAATACGATATTTGTTGATTTCAGAATTTGATATTGAATATAAGCCGATATATTTTCTATTCAGAGCCTTTTATTTGATATCGAATTGGATTTTGGGTTTGTCGTGAGCGGTGTCTTAAATAACACTGTTCTTAAACCTAGTTGGGAAAAAGAATAAATCTTTTAATTAAGATTTAGGGAAATTTTCTAATTAATTAATATTTAATTTGAGTTGAATAAAAGAATAGGATTCTGTGTTTGTCGTGAATGGATTTTATAGTAACACTGTTCTTGAAACCCGTGTGAAAAGAATAGATCTTTTAATTAAGATTATTAGAGTTTCCAATTATATTTAATAATTGGAATAAAATGGAAAGTGAATTAGGTTTATCGTGAACTGTGTTTTTAAAGACATTCGTTCTTTAACCCGATTTACAAAGAAATGTGATTTAGAATTTATAAATCTTTTTATTTAGTTTTAAATGAAAATTTCCTAAGTAAAGTTTTCCAATTAATTAATATTTAATTGGAATGAAATGGAATTCGATTTGATAATAATCGAAGTGAACTTCTGTGGAGGAAGACTATTAATATATATGGAATTTAAAAGGCTTTGTCCTTATTCCATTTATATTATTAGTTGGGTACGGAAATTGATATCGATTATATATTGATCTGTTTTCCGTGAGGATTCCACAAATAATGGTATGTAATATGGGTTTATCGTGAACTGTGTTTTAAATGACATTAGCTATGTAACCCAATTAAAGATAAGAATAATTTCTTTACTTTGAATAATCATTAAGTAATGATTTTTGAGATTAAAACTGAATTAAAGTTTTAATGAATCTTTAATTAGATTGGAATGTGAATGAGATGATTAAATTTATCGAATTCATGAAATGATCGACAATGGAGTATCACCAATTTTGCTCCAAGCGATAGTTAAATCTTTAATTAGATTTGAATGTGAAATGGTAAATAATTTTACCGATAACACTGTGGTGTTAGATATGGAGTATTGCCACTTTTGCTTCATGGGATGATAAGCTGGAATTGGGAAATATAAAACAAATGATCACTTCGGTATGGTCCGTTAATCCCGACTAGTTTGGATAAACCTTAATTTGGTTTAGAAATGATATCCGAAGGAAGAGTAAAGAATAAATTTAAAGAATTTATCTTTGATAAAATTAATGGGAACCTTTCCCAAAGGATATGTATATTTAAATAAAAGAATATTTAGAATTGGAATGAGGCGTATGTTGTGTTTTTATAGCACTTGTTTATTATATACACGAGTTATTCGGAAAGGTCAGGTTTATGCCCATTCTAATAATTGATTCGACGATAAGACGACGATGAAGACGGTGGTTGAAGACCAAAGGTCTTCACATTGTTTGGATGATTACTGATCTTGATTGGGTTGTACACCCAAGACGAGGTAATAAGTGGTGAACGTCCAGACGTACACGGAGATCGACCGGATATGCGAGGACCTCTCTCCTGCGTTGGACATATGGGACGAGGAATAAGGTGCCTCCGGTTTCGCTCAACCCAGAATGAACTTGTAAATGGATTTATATCTGACATTGGATTTTATTCTGTGTTGATTGATCTCCATTAAATATATATCTGTTTGGCGGTAGAGAATTTGTTCTCTTCCTTAACGCCCTTTACTGAGACGTATGAGCTCAGAGGTTATATATCGATAGACATCAATGCATGGCGTGAATTGTCTGTGTGGCATGATGAGATGCAAATAATCAAGGCTTTTGTTGAAAAGCAGAGACTTGTGATTGATGATCAAAGCACGACTTTAATATAGCATAGCTTTGTGTATAGCGTCAATTAGCAAGCCTCACACCCCGGTGTGAACCAGAAACGGGAGAGGACCTCGGGGAGGGCATGCGTTTCTTTCTAGCAAGGAGTGGTGTCATGGTATGGAGCCCAGACATTTTACTTATGTGGATGATGGAAAGCGAGGCGCCTTGGTTATATCGGTCACTATGGGCTGATGGATGGTTTGGTCGATATACTGACCAGTTTTACGCCCCACAGGGCGGGAAAACACATGTTTAGGGATTTGTAATCAACTTAAAATGTGGACTGGCCCTGATGCTCCAAGTGCAGTTGCGGCTGAATGCTAAGACATGGGATAGATTGTCTCGAATCCGTTAAGGACGATCCCTTGCCTTGGTTCACAGATGGAAATCCAACTTCCAATACCACATTTCGGTTATAATTGTAGAGCCTAGTATAGTGACATGATAGATGGTACCCATGCAGTCTATGATTGATACATTTATATTTGAAATTGTCTTATACACTATGCACTTATAATAGTATCAGAATGATTTGTTTTTAAATGTACCAAGCATGTTTGGCTATTAAAAGGGAAAACCCTATCCTTCGGCTTGCGTTGCATTGTGTGATGGGACCTGGGTCTTATAGTAGCTTCATTTTTCCAAAAAGCATTGCACTGTTTGTTTTATGCACTGGTATTCTTGGGAGGAAACCCGTTCCGTATTATGCGGCATGGTCCCTTGATTTACCAAATTTTAAAGTAAAGTTTTAAATAACTATTTTAGTTCTCACACTGGTCACATGACTGACCTGGAGTTTATTGTTTTAAACTAAACTCTAGGTGCCCCTATTTTCCATACGGGCAACTAGTACTTTTGCTTTTGCAGATATTATATCCACATGATCCAGGTTACAGCTAGAGCTGTATTCGGAACGCTCTGTATCCGTGTATTTCTTTTAGTTGTGTTTTGTATTATTTTCGGTTGCATAATAATTTGTAAATCTCATATATTTATCAAATGTATATTAATTGTTCATACTCTGTATATTCTTGTACTCTGATGTAAATTGCCGTGATAAGCAATGGAATGCTCTTCTGATTGTGTTCTGATTTGTCATGTTCTCAACTCAATCCGGGCTTTCCCGTAAGGGTGTGTTTGGGTCCTTAGAGTTTGGCATCAGAGCATTGGTTTACAGAGCTTGAGAATAAGGCACGTTAAAACCAAACGAAAGAATTCATCAGAGATTGGATTAGTAATATCCAATAAGAATGACTCGTTAGAGGTAGGATCCGTAGTATCCTAGAACGAGTGTGAAGAGTGTATTTTTAGAATAAAAATGAAAACAAATTTTGTTTTGAAAATATAAATCATTTTATACGTATTTGAATATTTATTTTACATTGAATTTGGACAATCAAGTATATAAAGATTTTGGATATACGCCTTGCAAACTTGTATTCGAAGTTTTAATATATTGGATAGATATAGAATCACACTCTAGTCGCTCGGAGATGATTCTGATGATCGGTGTACCATCATCAGGGTTCATGTTCGAGTGGCGAAAGTGGGATTTCTATATATTTCCAGTTGACTGGTGTGAGACCCAAAACTAGATAGGATTTATTGTTGTGATTTGACACACAAAATATGACTTTATGTATATATAGAAAATTATATGTTTGAAAAGCTGATCAACTAATTAATTGTTGTTCATGTTGCATGATTATTTGTTAAGTAATTAAACCAATACATGAAGGAAAGGTAAATTTAGCCAAATTGTATCAAATCTGAAATTAAATTGAAAATTGTTTGGAAATGCATGCATGTACATATATATGTGTGAACAGGTCATAGCAAGGAGGCTAGAGAAGAGGAAAAAAATTGTATGCCCGACAAATAGGTACATGTTTACTAATTTATTGGGTTTGGATGATTTTATGAGCTGATTTGCTAGCCGCTTGGCTTTTTCTTTTTCTTTTTGGGATGTGAGGGTCCTGCGTGGCTAGTTGCGGTTTTAAATGTCTTCCCGTACAAAGGAGGTTATGGCAAAAAAAATTGAAAATCTAGGGTGCTAGCCAAATTTTTGAGAAATTAGAAATTCTTAGAAACTAAAATGTTGAAGAATGAAAGCCAGAATGAAAGTTGAGTTGGTTAGTTAAACAATTTTCAGTTCCGTTCCTTTTCGAGAACGAAAAGATCTTAAGTAGGGAAGATTGTAACAACCGGAAAATCGAAACCAATTTAAAATTTTTATTTTAGCTATTTTAATGAATTTTGAATATTTAAAATGATTCATTTTAAATAATAACGACTAAAAATTTATTTTAATCGAATTTTGAAAGAATATATTTATTTTAATTATATAACGAGCCTGAAATAATGCGGTAGTTCAAAAATTCAATTTCAAATTTCAAATGAATGTACAGGATTCAAAACAAATCGAATTTCAGTAAAACCAGAAATATTTGAGTCTGTTTGAAAATATCATTCCAACGAATGTGAAAAATCCAGATTTCATAACGTGAATAAAAAGTTATGTCCAGTTGAAAATTCAAAATAGTCGCTATGGAATTTATATAATATATAGCCCTTAAAAATAGCAATTTTGCAAACGACCTCCTTTTTCGACGAGACCACTTTTGTTGAATTCGGAATGTCAAATTATTGCTAGATTCCAATTTTGAAATTTTTGGAATCAATATGTGAGCGTGGAAGATTTAAACGTGTTTGGTAATTTCAGTTTGAATTTAATTGACTGGAAAATGACCGTTTTTCAAACAGTCTCCAAATTCGACGAAATTAGTTTTGTTTAGACCGTATCGTCAATATAAAGCTAGATATAATTTTTCTGGAATTTTTGAAGTCAGTATGTGGCCTTAATAAATTAAAACCTACGTTGAAATCACATTTAAGAGTTATATTATTTTATATTTTAAATTTGGTAAAAACCTATCGAAACAGCCGAATTGGCTTACGATACATATTCCATTGTGTTCGGAATGGGGGTAGTTAGCTGGGAACAACAATCGTTGGGTCTCGTTTGGAGTTTAAAAGAAAACTCAACATTTTTGGGAAAAAATAAGATAAATTATATAAAAATTTGGTCAACCCCCTTAATCCTCTCCCTTACCCTTCCCCGTTCAGAACAGATCGAACAAATAAAAAAATCCATCGCGAGAGCACGACAGCCACCATCACCATCGTTTAGGTGTCGCCCACCCCCCCATGCACCACCTCCCCATCGTCAGCCTCCGCCTCCCCTGGCCTCCACGCCGCTCCTCTCCCCCTTTTAAACCGCGAAGCCCAAAACCCTTGGCCCCAAAAACCCACTCCAGCACCTCCTGGCCCCGCCGCTAGAAGTCAGCGCCTCCCCCCTTCGAACGCAGCGAGCCTCCTCCGTACGTGAAGGTGAGTTTTTTTATATACATTTAGTTTAATTAATTTTGTAATTAAATAAAAATCAGATTTTTAATATGTAATAGCATGATCAAAATTATTTTTTATAAGAAAAGATTAGATTTTTATATATGAAAAGATTAGATTTTTGTTTATGAAAAGATTAGATTTTTGTTTATGAAAAGTTATGATTTTTAGTTCAGAAAAGGTTTGATTTTTAATTAGGGAAAAGGTATGATTTTTATGTATATAAAAATACGGTTTTTATGTATATAAAGGAATGATTTTTACACATGATTTTAAATTAAAAATGTGTTCTTTATGTGAAATATCATTGTTTAAAAATGCGATTTTTATGTAGACAATACGATTATAAAAATTTGATTTTTATTATGAAGTTCGCGATATAAATATGATTTATATATATATATATATATATATATATATTAGCGATAGAAAAATATGATTTTTAATATATAAACATCATATTAAAAATGTGATTTTTACTATGAACAACATGAAAAAGATTGCGTGGGAATTTCGTGCAAATCTAAACGATTCAGAAATTCAGAAATAAAATTGGAGGAGTGGATCCCAAAGGTGAGAACTTCTCACTCTAACTTTATTCTCTAGTTAAATATATATACTAGGATGCAGACGGTGCTTAGTAGCACCCGACACCTTTGTTTGAAACCATGGTTGTTTGGTTGTTTGCTTTGGTGGTTTTGATTGTTTGAATTTGGTTTGGGATGTGAATTGAATTGATTAGAATTTGGTTTGTATATGACGCGAGCCATTATTAGGCGAGGGATAAGGCTAGACCTTATTCCGGTTCTAGTATCACGCCGTTATGCTGCCAAAATTTTCTAAAAAAGGTAGAACAATAAAAATATCATTTTTATTATATAAATGAACTGTATAAAATATTCATGGGTTGTACTAAATATTTTATCGTTAAAAATATAATTTTTAACGTGTATATGAATGAAAATAAATATTCATTTACAAATCAGACGATTTTTTTATGTACACACATTTGAGTGATATTGATTGGGACGATATATTTTACATATCGTCCAACTGCACAAATAAAATCGGTGTGTGTTGACTGAAACCCCACACGGGTATTGGGATGATATTTAACATACACTAATCGCAATTGTTTAGTTGTATGTCAATTGATAGGTTGACAAGCTGTTGTAAGCGTTAATTATTTATATTTAATGCTTATGCAGTTGTGTAATGCACTTTGGATGATGGTTGACAATGTTTGATTATTGTTGTGTACATGTGTGTACGAAATCCATATAAATAAAATTATATGGTAATTGACTGTATCTGATTTCAATTCGGAAAGAACGAATATTTCAAATTAACAAATATTTTAAAATGACAAACAATGAATATTTTAAAATAACAAATATGTTAAAATAATATTCAGTAATGGATCAAAATATGATTTTGATGTCTGATTTAGGATGGACACGAAAATATTTAAATATATGAAGCCATGTTGATTAGTTAATGCCATTTTGACGTGAACGATATTTATATCGATTTTATTCATTTTTACAATGAATATCGAAAAAGAAATGATTTCGAAATCTGATATTTTGAAAATGTTATCATTTATATATTATAATGATATAGAATATTCAATTTTAATTTAAAATTGAATATGAAGTTAAAATCGTTTTGAAAACGAATTTAAAACAAATTTATAAAATCCGTTTTAAATGGAAATCGACGAAATATGTATTATATATATATATATATTTAATGGCCTGAATAGAACCCGTCGCGCTGCGATTGTTTGCGAATTTCGACCATTGACTTCGAATTGATATAACAGGAGATCCGACTGTTGGATTCTCCTAAAACCGAAACCGTTGGGTTCTTGTCGAAAAGAGCTTTCCACAGAACATAAGAGATTTGAAATCTAACGGTTGGATTTGGGATTATGTCCAAATCAAATTTGGAAAAGGTCATTGTAAGTGCAGTTCGGTGACCGTTTATGGAAATCGAATGAAATGGCCTTGATAGAATTATTAAAAATATCGAAAATTTGTGTAAAATCAAAATAAATGATCTGGAAAGAATTAGGATAAAAAATTCCCCGTTTGTAAAGATAAAAATATATTTTTATCAAGATGAACTAGTTATTAACTATAATTAAAATCCAATTATTTTTAATTAAATGAAATGGATTTGTGAACGGTTTTCATATAACAAGAAATTTCCAATATATCAATTGGAATGGTTCTTGTAACAACCCGAAAATCTGGGCCAGTTTAAAATTTTTATTTTGGCCATTTTAGCGAATTTTGAATATTCAAAATGAATTATTTTAAATAATATCGACGAGAAATTTATTTTGAATATAATTCGAACGTATATATTATACGCGTCGTCGTTAGAATATAAATATTTATATATAATTATAAATAGAATTGAAAATGGCGCGGTAGTTCGATAATTCGATTTCTAATTTCAAATGAATATACAGAATTCAATATAAGTCAGAATTGAACGAAACAAGAAATATTTGAATCTGTATAACTATATCTTTGTAACGAAGTTAACAAACTGAGATTTCATTTTAGAAATGATAAGATATGTCCAGTTTAAAATTAGAAATAGTCGCTGTGGAATTTATATATATTTTTATATATATAAGGCCCTTAAAAATGGACATTTTGCAAACGACCTCGGATTTCGACGAAACCAGTTTTGTTGGGTCCGGGATGTGAAGTTATTGCTAGGTTTCAAATTTCATAATTTTTCGAATCAATATGTGAGCGTGGCAAAAGAAAACGCGTTTGACCAGTTTCTATTGAATTTAATCGACAGGAAATTGGCCATTTTGCAAACGGTCTCAGAATTCGACGAAACTAGTTTTGTTAGGACCGTATCGTCAATACGAAACTAGAAAATATTTTTTTTTGATTTTTCTAGTTAGTATGTGACCCCGGTAATTTGAAATGTACGTTTAAAATTCAATATAAGGATTTAAATTGTAAATTCAACGGAAACTGATTGTAACGATCAAACCAGCTTGCGATACATATCCCATTGTGTTCGGAATGGGGGTAAAACGCTATGGACGACAGGCGGTGGACCTCATTTCGAGGTCATATGTAAAAGTCAACCCTAGTGCAAATTTAAGTAATAAAAAAATAAAATAAAATAATAAAAAATTAAACTTCCCCCCCCCCCCTTTTCTTCCTCGATGGCCCCCCCCCCCGATTCAGTTATTCACAAAGCAAATAAAAAAAAAAAAAAAGGAGAAAACCCTAACCTAAATCGCCGCCGCCCCCTGACCTGGAAGCCCACCACCAGACCGCCGACGCTCGAGCCGCCGACCAACCTCCTCCTCCCACCAGACATCGCGACCTCCTCCCTCCAGGCGACGCAACTCGCGACGCGAATCAAAGCAACACCCCGAAGCCTCGCCGACACCACCGACCACCAACCCTGCCGCCGACTCCTCCCATTCGAAATCTCGGTGAGCTATTTCATTTTTATTTTGATTTTTATTTTCGAATTTATAAGCTAATTTCTGATTTTTTTTGTTTGTTTTAAGTTTTAAAAAAACTGTTTTTAAAAGAAAGTAAAACTAAATTTTAAAATTGAAAACTGTTTGTTTTAAAAGGGAAATAAAAACAGAATTTTTAAAGTAAATAAAAACAGAATTTTTAAAAAAGATTTTAAAACAGAAATTCTTAAAAAGGTTTTAAAAACTGCATGTTTTTAAAAGAAGTTAAAACAGAAATTTTTAAAAAGAAGTTAAAACAGAAATTTATAAAAGAGTTTTAAAAACTGTTTTGAAGAATTATTTAAAAACTGCATTTTTTTTTTTTAAGAAAATAAAAACTGCATTTTTAAATAAGGTAAAAACTGCATTTTTAAATAAGGTAAAAACTGCATTTTTAAAAGAAGAAAAACTGCATTTTGAAAAAGGCAAAACTGCATTTTTATGAAAGAATAAATGTGATTTATAAAAATATAAAAACTGGTTTTCTTGAAAGGTTGAAAACTGATTTCTTTCAAAAGGTAAAAATCATATTTTTATATGTGAAAGCAAAAATAAAAAAAATCATATTTTTATATGTGAGAGCAAAAATAAAAATCATATTTTTATATGTTGAAAGCAAAAGGAAAAATCATATTTTTATATATTGAATAACGAAGTAAAAATTCGATTTTTACATATGTAGAGAATACGGGTGAAAGCGACAAAAGGCGAAGATTTCTATTAAGGAAGAATCGTGTAGTTGGATAGCTATTGGTGAGGATTTCTCACTCTTCAATTTCTTTTTAAAATTTTATATATATGTGTTGAAAGTGGAAGTGAATTGCTATATATAAATATATATATATATATATATATATATACGCCCCTCGTCCACAAACCATGGACGATATTTATTGGTTGAAATTGTTGTGAAAATTGATTGATAGCGAAGTGAAATAACATATATATGAAAAGTGAAATTTATATATATAGCGAAGTGAAATAACATATATATGAAGAGTGAAATTTATATATATAGCGAAGTGAAATAACATATATATGAAGAGTGAAATTTATATATATATAGCGAAGTGAATATCGAATATATTGAAAGTGAAAATATCGAATATATCGAAAGTGAAAATATTGAATATATTGAAAGTGAAAATATTGAATATATTGAAAGTGAAAATATTATATATATTAGAAGTGTATGAAATATATATATTGAAAGTGAAAATATCGAATATATCGAAAGTGAAAATATTGAATATATTGAAAGTGAAAATATCGAATATATTGAAAATGAATATATCGTATATATTGAAAATGAATATATCGTATGTATTGAAAATGGAAATATCGTATATAGTGAAAGGTGAATATATATATATATATATATATGAATTGAAAACGATGTATATGAAATATATATATGAATTGAAAACGATGTATATGAAATATTCGAAATGAAAACGATGCATATGAAATATTCGAACTGAATTGAATAGAAAACGAATTCGAATTGAATTGAATAGAAAACGAATTCGAATTGAATTGAATAGAAAACGAATTCGAATTGAAATGAATAGAAAATGAATTCGAATTGAATTGAATAGAAAACGAATTCGAATTGAAATGAATAGAAAATGAATTCGAATTGAATTGAATAGAAAACGAATTCGAATTGAATTGAATAGAAAATGAATTCGAATTGAATTGAATAGAAAACGAATTCGAATTGAATTGAATAGAAAACGAATTCGAACTGAATTGAATAGAAAACGAATTCGAATTGAATTGAATAGAAAACGAATTCGAATTGAAATGAATAGAAAATGAATTCGAATTGAATTGAATAGAAAACGAATTCGAATTGAATTGAATAGAAAATGAATTCGAATTGAATTGAATAGAAAACGAATTCGAATTGAATTGAATAGAAAATGAATTCGAATTGAATTGAATAGAAAACGAATTCGAATTGAATTGAATAGAAAACGAATTCGAATTGAATTGAATAGAAAACGAATTCGAATTGAATTGAATAGAAAACGAATTCGAATTGAATTGAATAGAAAACGAATTCGAATTGAATTGAATAGAAAACGAATTCGAATTGAATTGAATAGAAAACGAATTCGAATTGAATTGAATAGAAAACGAATTCGAATTGAATTGAATAGAAAACGAATTCGAATTGAATTGAATAGAAAACGAATTCGAATTGAATTGAATAGAAAACGAATTCGAATTGAATTGAATAGAAAACGAATTCGAATTGAATTGAATAGAAAACGAATTCGAATTGAATTGAATAGAAAACGAATTCGAATTGAATTGAATAGAAAACGAATTCGAATTGAATTGAATAGAAAACGAATTCGAATTGAATTGAATAGAAAACGAATTCGAATTGAATTGAATAGAAAACGAATTCGAATTGAATTGAATAGAAAACGAATTCGAATTGAATTGAATAGAAAACGAATTCGAATTGAATTGAATAGAAAACGAATTCGAAATGAATTGAATTGAAACCGAATTCGAATTGAATTGAAATTTGAATTGAATAGAAATGAATTTTAAAACGAATCTATAAAGAAGAATTCAATTGTGATTTGAATTGAAAAGGAAGTTGAAAATGTTTTTGAAACGAATTCAAAACTATTTATATAATTCGTTTTAAATAGAAATCGACGAAATATATATTATATATATTATATATATAATATAATGGCCTGAATAGAACGCGCCGCGCCGCGGCAGTTCGCGAATTTCGACCATTTATTTCAAACGGACATTACGGGAGATCCGACCGTCGGATTCTCCTAAAACCGGAACCGTTGGGTTCATATCGAAAAGAGCTTTCTAACGAATATTAGAAATTTGAAATCTAACGGTTGGATTTGGAATTATGTCCAAATCAAATTCGAAAAAGGTCGCTGTAAGTGCAGTTCGATGGCCATTGATGGAAATCGACTGTACGGGCCTTGATAAAATTATTAAAAATAGTAATAATTTGTGTAAAATCATAAGAAATGATTTAGAAAGAATTGGGATGAAAAACTCCATATTTGAAAAGATAAAAATAGGTTTTTATCGAAATGAACTAGTTTTGAACTAGAATTATAATTCTATTTATTTTTGAATAAATAAATTGAATTCGAAAAGGGTTTTGAAAATAACCAAAATTTCCAATGATTGCATTGGAGTGGATTTGAATCGAAATTGTCTTCGGAATATTTCGATGTTGGAATTCGTGATTATACAGGTGTTGTTATGGAAATTTGAAAGATATATATTTATATCGTTATTTCCAATACGACATTTGTTAGTCGTAGAATTCGATATTGAATATAAGCCGATATATTTTCTATTCAGAGCCTTGTATTGAATATCGAATGTGATTTGGGTTTGTCGTGAATGGTGTCTTCACTAACACTGTTCTTGAACCCAGTTGAGAAAAAATTAAATCTTTTTATTTAGATTTAATGAAGTGTGCCAATTAAACGATATTTAATTGGAATTGAATTGGTATTGATTTTTGGGTTTATCGTGAGCAGTGTTTTAAATAACACTTGTTCTTTAACCCGATAATTAATGGAATGTGATTTGGGTTTGTCGTGAATGGTGTCTTCACTAACACTGTTCTTGAACCCAATTGAGAAATGATTAAATCTTTTTATTTAGATTTAATGAAGTGCACCAATTAAATAATATTTAATTGGAATTGAATCGATATTGATTTTTGGGTTTGTCGTGAACAGTGTTTTAAACAACACTCGTTCTTTAACCTGATAATTAATGAATGTGATTTTGGGTTTATCGTGAACTGTGTTTTTAAATGACACGGATTCTTTAACCCAGTCGAAGATTAAAACTAAGTGGAGTTTTAATGAATCTTTAATTAGATTGAAAAGATCGAGAATGGAGTATCACCAGTTTTGCTCCAGGCGATAGTTAAATCTTTAATTAGATTTGAACGTGAAATTTAGAAACTAACTGTCGGTTGGCCAAGCAGAATGGTTTTCTGGATATTGATCTGATGTTGGTTTCGGCCTTCGGGGTTAATATTTGGGGAATTATTCTCTTGATTAATTTACGGCTAGTGACTAATGAATTGGAATGAGGCGTATGTTAAATTTGATTGATTGATGGTTTGGATTGTGCTCGACCAGTTTATGAGCAGAATATGCTTTTACATTTAGCATTGGGTTGGGTTGAAAATATCTGTGTGCTAACGCCTTGTGAAAGACTTCACGATTTGACGATAAGGTGTTTAGCGATGTTGTGTTCATTTCAAATTTAACGAATGATTGTGAAATGATATTTTTCTTAAGTGAAAAGAAATGTATTCCCGATTTTGGACAGGGAATGTTTTATAAAAATGTTTTATAAAACAGAAAGGATTTCGAGGCCCAAAACCCGATGATTTCTAAAGTGATTTAGAAATGTATTATATGATACATTGTGATTATTATGTTGTGAAATGATTTTCCCTACTTCGGGATATGAAATGATTTAGTATGTGGCTAAAGATTCGGGTAACCCTGAGACTAAAAGTATGGGTGAGAGGGCGGTGTATGCTCTCCCGAGTGGGAGGTGCATCGTCGGTGTAGCCTACTCCTATGTGGGGTAGGTGCACATATATATATCGAGTTGCGAGGTGCGTACCCTTTGCCTTGTCGATGGGGAGCGCGATATTTGGTTGCATACTTGTTTGTATGCATTGTTATGTTTTGGAATTCACATTTCCAAATGATTTGATTTGAGATCCCGAAGTGAAATCTACTTTGATATAGAAAGTTAGATATGTATTTCAAATGATTTGAAATAAGAAATCGGGAATAAAATCCAAAGGAATAATTTCTGTAAATTGAATTGGATTTGGAAAATCTAAGTGTGGTGATTAATCTAAATGGGTAGATTGGGATATTGCATGTTGATTGATGCATAGTAGATCCATATATCTATATTGATTGTTGTTTATACACTGGCTTTCATGGGGGTAAACCCGTTCCGCGAAAGTGGCGTGGTCCCGTGATTTGCCTTATTTTTGAACAAAGTTAACAACTGTTTTTGAGTTCTCACACCAGTCCCATGACTGACCTGTAGTTTGCTTTTCCCTTGCGAACTCGGGTGCCCCTATTTTCCACACGGGCAGTCGAGTAGTTTTATTTTGCAGATGTTTTGAGCAGGATTCTGGATTGAAGCTTTAAGCTGTGTCCAGACATTTACAGTCTTCCGCTGTGTAGTTTATATTTCCGCTGTGCACTGTTTTACATTTATGTAAATTTATCTTCCGCTGTGTATTATATTTCGATATACTCTGATATTCTGTACTCTGATGTAACATTATTATGATGTTTATTGAAGTCTTCTGTTATTTGTTCTGATGTGTTGTATACCCAAAGTTAGCGTATGCGGGATTCGAACGGTCTTGGTCGGTTTAACGATCGATTAGGTCCGGGCGAAATCCGTGTCGTTACAACGTGGTATCAGAGCTTTGGTTAAACTCAAATCTTTGGGGTACAACTCGTTAGAACTGAACAAAAGACTCATCAGAGGTAGGATTAGTAATGTCCTATAAAAGAATCCTCATTAGAGATAGAATCAGTAGCATTCTAGGATGAGTGACTCATTAGAGATGGGGTTAGAAATGCCCTAGAATGAGTCGAGAGTTATTTGTTTATAAATAACGTATCTGTGATTATATATATAATCTGATTTTAGAAAATATGATTTTAAATATATAAAATTATATATTTGAAAATATAATCCATTAATTGATTGATGTTTGTGTTGTTTGTTTAATTGTTTGATAATTTTGAACCATAATGCCTAATGGTATCAAATATTGACTTGTATTGAAATTTGGTCGCATTTGCTTGCATATACATGTATATCATTGAACAGGTCATAGCAAGGAGGCTAGAGCCAGAGAATAAAATTTGTTTGCCCGACAAATAGGTACATGTTTACTACATAATTTCCTGTTTTGTTTGGGTGATGATGATTTTGTGAGCCTATTGGCTAGCCGCTTGGCTTTTTCTTTTTCTTTTTGAGATCTGAAGGACCGGGGAAGCTATTTGAAATTCCCCGATGCTCCCGGTGCAGGGGAGGTTATGGCGAAATTTTTCGAAAATTTAGGGTGTTAGCCAAATTTTTGAAATTTAGAAAATTCTCAGAAACTAAAGAGTTGGAGAATGGAAGCCAGATCGAACGTAGAGTTGAATAATCAAACCACTTTCGACTTTGTTCCTTTTCGGGGACGAAAAGTTTTAAGTGGGGGAGATTGTAACAACCCGTAAAATGCGAGCCAGTTTGAAATTTTTATTTCGGCAATTTCAGCGAATTTTGATTATTTAAAATGAATTATTTTAAATAATATCGACGTGAAATTCATTTTGAATAGAATTAGAACGTATATATTATACGCGTCGTCGTTAGAATATAAATATTTATATATAATTATAAATAGAATTGAAAATGGCGCGGTAGTTCGATAATTCGATTTCAAACTTCAATTGAATGTACCGGGAGCAAAACAATCCAGATTTTAGTGAAACCAAAAATAATGGAATCTAATTGATAATATCTTTCTAACGAATCCGACCAATCGAAATTTGATAGCGGGAATCAAAAGATATGTCCAGTTGTAAATTCTGAATAGTCGCTATGGAATTCAGGCCCTTAAAAATGGACATTTTGCAAATGACCTCGGATTTCGACGAAACCACTTTTGTTGGGTCCGCAGTGTAAAGTTATTGCTAGATTTCAAATTTCATAATTTTTCGAATCAATATGTGAGCGTGGTAAAGGTAAACGTGTTTTGACCATTTCAGTTGATTTTAATCGACTGGAAATTGGCCATTTTTCAAACGGTCTCAGAATTCGACGAAACTAGTTTTGTTAGGACCGTATCGTCGATACGAAGCTAGAAAATATTTTTCTGGAATTTTTCTAGTCAGTATGTGGCCCCGGTAATTTGAAAAGTACGTTTAAAATTCAATATAGTGATTTAAATGAAAATTCAAAAGGAAACCGATTGTAACGATCAAACCAGCTTGCGATACATATCCCATTGTGTTCGGAATGGGGGTTAAACGCTATGGACGACAGGCGGTGGACCTCGTTTCGAGGTCATATGTAAAAGTCAACCCTAATGCAAATTTAAATAATTAAATAATAATAAAAAAAAAAAGAATCCCCCTTTTCTTCTGCCTTGGCCCCCCCCCCCCCCCCCGATCATTTATCAGAAACAAATAAAAAAAAAAAAAAGGAGAAAACCCTAACCTAAATCGCCGCCGCCCCCTGACCTGGAAGCCCACCACCAGACCGCCGACGCTCGAGCCGCCGACCAACCTCCTCCTCCCACCAGACATCGCGACCTCCTCCCTCCAGGCGACGCAACTCGCGACGCGAATCAAAGCAACACCCCGAAGCCTCGCCGACACCACCGACCACCAACCCTGCCGCCGACTCCTCCCATTCGAAATCTCGGTGAGCTATTTCATTTTTATTTTGATTTTTATTTTCGAATTTATAAGCTAATTTCTGATTTTTTTTGTTTGTTTTAAGTTTTAAAAAAACTGTTTTTAAAAGAAAGTAAAACTAAATTTTAAAATTGAAAACTGTTTGTTTTAAAAGGGAAATAAAAACAGAATTTTTAAAGTAAATAAAAACAGAATTTTTAAAAAAGATTTTAAAACAGAAATTCTTAAAAAGGTTTTAAAAACTGCATGTTTTTAAAAGAAGTTAAAACAGAAATTTTTAAAAAGAAGTTAAAACAGAAATTTATAAAAGAGTTTTAAAAACTGTTTTGAAGAATTATTTAAAAACTGCATTTTTTTTTTTAAGAAAATAAAAACTGCATTTTTAAATAAGGTAAAAACTGCATTTTTAAATAAGGTAAAAACTGCATTTTTAAAAGAAGAAAAACTGCATTTTGAAAAAGGCAAAACTGCATTTTTATGAAAGAATAAATGTGATTTATAAAAATATAAAAACTGGTTTTCTTGAAAGGTTGAAAACTGATTTCTTTCAAAAGGTAAAAATCATATTTTTATATGTGAAAGCAAAAATAAAAAAAATCATATTTTTATATGTGAGAGCAAAAATAAAAATCATATTTTTATATGTTGAAAGCAAAAGGAAAAATCATATTTTTATATATTGAATAACGAAGTAAAAATTCGATTTTTACATATGTAGAGAATACGGGTGAAAGCGACAAAAGGCGAAGATTTCTATTAAGGAAGAATCGTGTAGTTGGATAGCTATTGGTGAGGATTTCTCACTCTTCAATTTCTTTTTAAAATTTTATATATATGTGTTGAAAGTGGAAGTGAATTGCTATATATAAATATCTATATATATATATATATATACGCCCCTCGTCCACAAACCATGGACGATATTTATTGGTTGAAATTGTTGTGAAAATTGATTGATAGCGAAGTGAAATAACATATATATGAAAAGTGAAATTTATATATATAGCGAAGTGAAATAACATATATATGAAGAGTGAAATTTATATATATAGCGAAGTGAAATAACATATATATGAAGAGTGAAATTTATATATATATAGCGAAGTGAATATCGAATATATTGAAAGTGAAAATATCGAATATATCGAAAGTGAAAATATTGAATATATTGAAAGTGAAAATATTGAATATATTGAAAGTGAAAATATTATATATATTAGAAGTGTATGAAATATATATATTGAAAGTGAAAATATCGAATATATCGAAAGTGAAAATATTGAATATATTGAAAGTGAAAATATCGAATATATTGAAAATGAATATATCGTATATATTGAAAATGAATATATCGTATGTATTGAAAATGGAAATATCGTATATAGTGAAAGGTGAATATATATATATATATATATATGAATTGAAAACGATGTATATGAAATATATATATGAATTGAAAACGATGTATATGAAATATTCGAAATGAAAACGATGCATATGAAATATTCGAACTGAATTGAATAGAAAACGAATTCGAATTGAATTGAATAGAAAACGAATTCGAATTGAATTGAATAGAAAACGAATTCGAATTGAAATGAATAGAAAATGAATTCGAATTGAATTGAATAGAAAACGAATTCGAATTGAAATGAATAGAAAATGAATTCGAATTGAATTGAATAGAAAACGAATTCGAATTGAATTGAATAGAAAATGAATTCGAATTGAATTGAATAGAAAACGAATTCGAATTGAATTGAATAGAAAACGAATTCGAACTGAATTGAATAGAAAACGAATTCGAATTGAATTGAATAGAAAACGAATTCGAATTGAAATGAATAGAAAATGAATTCGAATTGAATTGAATAGAAAACGAATTCGAATTGAAATGAATAGAAAATGAATTCGAATTGAATTGAATAGAAAACGAATTCGAATTGAATTGAATAGAAAATGAATTCGAATTGAATTGAATAGAAAACGAATTCGAATTGAATTGAATAGAAAACGAATTCGAATTGAATTGAATAGAAAACGAATTCGAATTGAATTGAATAGAAAACGAATTCGAATTGAATTGAATAGAAAACGAATTCGAATTGAATTGAATAGAAAACGAATTCGAATTGAATTGAATAGAAAACGAATTCGAATTGAATTGAATAGAAAACGAATTCGAATTGAATTGAATAGAAAACGAATTCGAATTGAATTGAATAGAAAACGAATTCGAATTGAATTGAATAGAAAACGAATTCGAATTGAATTGAATAGAAAACGAATTCGAATTGAATTGAATAGAAAACGAATTCGAATTGAATTGAATAGAAAACGAATTCGAATTGAATTGAATAGAAAACGAATTCGAATTGAATTGAATAGAAAACGAATTCGAATTGAATTGAATAGAAAACGAATTCGAATTGAATTGAATAGAAAACGAATTCGAATTGAATTGAATAGAAAACGAATTCGAATTGAATTGAATAGAAAACGAATTCGAATTGAATTGAATAGAAAACGAATTCGAATTGAATTGAATAGAAAACGAATTCGAAATGAATTGAATTGAAACCGAATTCGAATTGAATTGAAATTTGAATTGAATAGAAATGAATTTTAAAACGAATCTATAAAGAAGAATTCAATTGTGATTTGAATTGAAAAGGAAGTTGAAAATGTTTTTGAAACGAATTCAAAACTATTTATATAATTCGTTTTAAATAGAAATCGACGAAATATATATTATATATATTATATATATAATATAATGGCCTGAATAGAACGCGCCGCGCCGCGGCAGTTCGCGAATTTCGACCATTTATTTCAAACGGACATTACGGGAGATCCGACCGTCGGATTCTCCTAAAACCGGAACCGTTGGGTTCATATCGAAAAGAGCTTTCTAACGAATATTAGAAATTTGAAATCTAACGGTTGGATTTGGAATTATGTCCAAATCAAATTCGAAAAAGGTCGCTGTAAGAGCAGTTCGATGGCCATTGATGGAAATCGACTGTACGGGCCTTGATAAAATTATTAAAAATAGTAATAATTTGTGTAAAATCATAAGAAATGATTTAGAAAGAATTGGGATGAAAAACTCCATATTTGAAAAGATAAAAATAGGTTTTTATCGAAATGAACTAGTTTTGAACTAGAATTATAATTCTATTTATTTTTGAATAAATAAATTGAATTCGAAAAGGGTTTTGAAAATAACCAAAATTTCCAATGATTGCATTGGAGTGGATTTGAATCGAAATTGTCTTCGGAATATTTCGATGTTGGAATTCGTGATTATACAGGTGTTGTTATGGAAATTTGAAAGATATATATTTATATCGTTATTTCCAATACGACATTTGTTAGTCGTAGAATTCGATATTGAATATAAGCCGATATATTTTCTATTCAGAGCCTTGTATTGAATATCGAATGTGATTTGGGTTTGTCGTGAATGGTGTCTTCACTAACACTGTTCTTGAACCCAGTTGAGAAAAAATTAAATCTTTTTATTTAGATTTAATGAAGTGTGCCAATTAAACGATATTTAATTGGAATTGAATTGGTATTGATTTTTGGGTTTATCGTGAGCAGTGTTTTAAATAACACTTGTTCTTTAACCCGATAATTAATGGAATGTGATTTGGGTTTGTCGTGAATGGTGTCTTCACTAACACTGTTCTTGAACCCAATTGAGAAATGATTAAATCTTTTTATTTAGATTTAATGAAGTGCACCAATTAAATAATATTTAATTGGAATTGAATCGATATTGATTTTTGGGTTTGTCGTGAACAGTGTTTTAAACAACACTCGTTCTTTAACCTGATAATTAATGAATGTGATTTTGGGTTTATCGTGAACTGTGTTTTTAAATGACACGGATTCTTTAACCCAGTCGAAGATTAAAACTAAGTGGAGTTTTAATGAATCTTTAATTAGATTGAAAAGATCGAGAATGGAGTATCACCAGTTTTGCTCCAGGCGATAGTTAAATCTTTAATTAGATTTGAACGTGAAATTTAGAAACTAACTGTCGGTTGGCCAAGCAGAATGGTTTTCTGGATATTGATCTGATGTTGGTTTCGGCCTTCGGGGTTAATATTTGGGGAATTATTCTCTTGATTAATTTACGGCTAGTGACTAATGAATTGGAATGAGGCGTATGTTAAATTTGATTGATTGATGGTTTGGATTGTGCTCGACCAGTTTATGAGCAGAATATGCTTTTACATTTAGCATTGGGTTGGGTTGAAAATATCTGTGTGCTAACGCCTTGTGAAAGACTTCACGATTTGACGATAAGGTGTTTAGCGATGTTGTGTTCATTTCAAATTTAACGAATGATTGTGAAATGATATTTTTCTTAAGTGAAAAGAAATGTATTCCCGATTTTGGACAGGGAATGTTTTATAAAAATGTTTTATAAAACAGAAAGGATTTCGAGGCCCAAAACCCGATGATTTCTAAAGTGATTTAGAAATGTATTATATGATACATTGTGATTATTATGTTGTGAAATGATTTTCCCTACTTCGGGATATGAAATGATTTAGTATGTGGCTAAAGATTCGGGTAACCCTGAGACTAAAAGTATGGGTGAGAGGGCGGTGTATGCTCTCCCGAGTGGGAGGTGCATCGTCGGTGTAGCCTACTCCTATGTGGGGTAGGTGCACATATATATATCGAGTTGCGAGGTGCGTACCCTTTGCCTTGTCGATGGGGAGCGCGATATTTGGTTGCATACTTGTTTGTATGCATTGTTATGTTTTGGAATTCACATTTCCAAATGATTTGATTTGAGATCCCGAAGTGAAATCTACTTTGATATAGAAAGTTAGATATGTATTTCAAATGATTTGAAATAAGAAATCGGGAATAAAATCCAAAGGAATAATTTCTGTAAATTGAATTGGATTTGGAAAATCTAAGTGTGGTGATTAATCTAAATGGGTAGATTGGGATATTGCATGTTGATTGATGCATAGTAGATCCATATATCTATATTGATTGTTGTTTATACACTGGCTTTCATGGGGGTAAACCCGTTCCGCGAAAGTGGCGTGGTCCCGTGATTTGCCTTATTTTTGAACAAAGTTAACAACTGTTTTTGAGTTCTCACACCAGTCCCATGACTGACCTGTAGTTTGCTTTTCCCTTGCGAACTCGGGTGCCCCTATTTTCCACACGGGCAGTCGAGTAGTTTTATTTTGCAGATGTTTTGAGCAGGATTCTGGATTGAAGCTTTAAGCTGTGTCCAGACATTTACAGTCTTCCGCTGTGTAGTTTATATTTCCGCTGTGCACTGTTTTACATTTATGTAAATTTATCTTCCGCTGTGTATTATATTTCGATATACTCTGATATTCTGTACTCTGATGTAACATTATTATGATGTTTATTGAAGTCTTCTGTTATTTGTTCTGATGTGTTGTATACCCAAAGTTAGCGTATGCGGGATTCGAACGGTCTTGGTCGGTTTAACGATCGATTAGGTCCGGGCGAAATCCGTGTCGTTACAGTTCTGAATGGAAATCATCTTCGAAATATTCCGATATTGTATTCCGTGATTATATGGATATTGTTATGGAAATTTGGAAGATATATTTTATATCATTATTTCCAATACGATATTTGTTGGTTTCAGAATTTAATATTGAATATAAGCCGATATAATTTCTATTCAAAGCCTTGTATTTGATATCTAATTGGATTTTGGGTTTGTCGTGAACGGTGTCTTAAACAAAACTGTTCTTAAACCCAGTTAAGAAAAAGAATAAATCTTTTAATTGAGATTTAGTGAAGTTCTTTAATAACATTTAATTGGAATTGAATAAAAGAATTGGATTTTGGGTTTGTCTTGAATGGCGTTTTAAATAACACTTTTCTTGAACACCATGTGAAAAGAATAAATCTTTTAATTAAGATTATTAGATTTTACAATTATATTTAATAATTAGAATAAAATGGAATGTGAATTGGATTTATTGTGAACTGTGTTTTTAAAGACATTCGTTCTTTAACCCGATTTACAATGAAATGTGATTTGGAATTTATAAATCTTTTTATTTAGATTTAAAGGAAAATTCCCAAAGTAAAGTTTTCCAGTTGATTAATATTTAATTGGAATGGAATGGAATTCGGTTTGATAATAATCGAAGTGAACTTCTTTGGAGGAAGACTGTTAATATATATGGAATTTAAAAGGCTTTTTCGTTATTCCATTTATATTATTAGTCGGATACGGAAATTGATATCGATTATATATTGATATGATTTCCGTGAATATTCCATAAATAATGGAATGTGATTTGGGTTTATCGTGAACTGTGTTTTAAATGACATTAGCTCTTTAACCCAGTTGATGATAATATTAATTTCTTAACTTTGAATAATCATTAAGTAATGATTTTTGAGATTAAAACTGAATTAAAGTTTAATGAATCTTTAATTAGATTGGAATGTGAATGAGATGAATAAATTTATCGAATTCACGAAATGATAGAGAATGGAGTATCACCAGTTTTGCTCCAAGCGATAGTTAAATCTTTAATTAGATTTAAACGTGAAATGGTAAATAATTTTACCAATAACACCGTGGTGTTAGATATGGAGTATTGCCAGTTTTGCTTCATGGGATGAATAAGTTGGGATTGAGAAATATAAAACAAATGATCACTTCAGTATGGTCCGTTAATCCAGACTAGTTTGGATAAACCTTAATTGGTTTAGAAATGATATCCAAAGGAAGATTAAAGAATAAATTTGAAGAATTTATCTTTAATAAAATTAATGGGAACCTTTCCCAAAGGATATGAATATTTTATTAAAAGAATATTCAGAATTGGAATGAGACATATGTTGTGTTTTTATAGCACTTGTTTATTATATACGCGAGTTATTCAGAAAGGCCGGGTTTATGCCCATTTTGAATAACTGATTCGGCGATGAAGATGGTGGTTGAAGACCGGAGGTCTTCGCATCGTTTGAATGACTACTGATGTCTTGATTGGGCTGTACATCCAAAACGAGGTAATAAGTGGTGATCGTCCAGACGTACTTGGAGATCAACCGGATATGCGAGGACCTCCCTCCTGTATTGGACATATGGGACGAGGAATAAGGTGCCTCCGGTTTCGTTCCGACCTAGAACGAACTCGTAAATGGATGTGTGTCTGACATTGGATTTTATTCTGTGTTGATTGATCTCTATTGAATATATATCTGTTTGGCGGTGAAGAATTTATTCTCTTGCTTAACGCCCTTCTCTGAGACGTACGAGCTCAGAGGTTATATATCGATAGACATCAGTCGCATGGCGTGAATTGCCTGTGTGGCATGCTGAGATGCAAACGATCAAGGCTTCTGTTGAAAAGCAGAGTCTTGTGGTTGATGATCAAAGCACACGACTTTAATATAGAATACACTACAACAAATTGACCATATTACAGCGGTGGAAAACAGTTGTAAAAGACCTTTTACAACGGTGGAGCCACCGTCGTCTATTAAGAAGTTGTAATAGACTAAAATCTTTTACAAGTTTTTTGCACCGTTGCAACATCGTTGTAATAAAAGATTTTACAAGTTTTCTGCACCGTTGCAGTAAAAGTTATTACAACTGCTATGCACTGTTGCAATAAAAGCTATTGCAACTGTTTTGCACCGTTGTGAGTGTTGAGTATAACAATATAATTTTTATTTGATGATACATTATTTTATTCAATTAATAAATAATTATATTAAATAAAATGATATTGCATAGAATTTGATACTCAAACAGTTATTTTATTCAATTAAATAATTTATTTCAATATTTGAAATAGTACAACTTTCTGATCCCACTATTGTACAACTATCTGTTATATAATACAATCAATTACATACATGTATTCCTCACTACAGACTTCTCATTCAGTACATTTAGTAACATATACACTTTCATATAAATACACACACACACAGAATCTTTATACGCTCCAGCATCAGTTCAGACATAATTATTTTCTTCTTTCCTTCTTTTCCTCATGTATATGGTATGCACATTCCACTTGTGAAAATAATGTCTTCATAGTGTGCTCGGCAAATATATGATTTACAAGGGAAATTCTTTTTGAAGAATGTCGATATTCCTTGAATCGCAAGCTTCAAACATGTCATTACGAGAAGCATAACTGCGTAAAATAAAAATAAACGTGTTTGACCATGATAAGAAATAACAAAATTGTACACGTTTCATCATACTTAAGAGAAATCTTCAAATAATTCCATGCACTATCGGCCTTGGGATTTTTTTTCTATTTTTTACAAGCTAAAAGGTACAAGCATACCAAAATCTAAGAACAGCAGTACAATTACATTGAGCTACATATAGAAAGAGACAGCAACAAAAAACAAGTCTAGAGACACTAACCATTAGTACACCACTGCCAACAATGCACGGACAAAAGCAAACTGAGCAGCAATATCTTCCATATCTTCACATCTCCAGAAATACACCCAAGCTAGGATTTTCATCATGCACAGCGAGATGCAAAGAATGCCATAAGGAAGGACATAACATAGTAGCACACGGAAGCGAGCACTACAAACGTACCAAGCCAAAAAAAGACCTAGCACCATTTACACAGATGCTTCACAAAGGAAAGCTTGATAAGAACCAATTCTGACATGAACAAAATCCCTTCCAAAGGAACCGCCACCAAAAAGCCAACAGCCCCGACATAGATTCATCACATTCTCCTAACTCCCGAAAAGGCACAATCTCACAAAAACACACATCTTCCACAAAAAAATATTCAAATAGCTAACCATTTGTAACCTACAAGATGAAAAACCAAAAAACATTGAAAATACTCAACTTGCTTCACCACAAAATTTAACATTGAAAACTCCATCAATCAGCTCACCCAAACAGTTTCAACACATTGTAGCAGATCTCCGCAAATCATCGAGTTCGACTACAGCACCCAAACCCATAAAAACCATCCTCGACTTCGACCTTGGCGAACCCTTTCGTGCTGCTTCCGATTCACAAAAAAAGGCAAGTTCATTGTAAAAGAGATCTAGATTCGACCTAGATCTGACGCGAGGAGTGAGAATAATAAAAGTCGGTAAAGAGGCGTGATACCCAGTTGAAAAGGTCAAGGAATAGTCATGGATTTGGCAAGAAGGAAAAATATTTAGTTGGAAGCGGTGACGAGGTGATGTAATCAACGAAATATGATGTTAAATGGCATCGATATAAAATTACAATTTAGGAGGGAATTTGAATTTTACACTAGAGCCAGAATTTTCATACAGCGGGAAACCTGTGAGATTGGTCCAACTGAATTTCGCATTGGAGCCAAAATTCTCGTATAGCGGGAAAGTAGTGAGATTTGGTCCAGTTTCTTTAAAAGTTGTTTAATATGAAAAGTTAAATAACTGTTTGTTTTGAAGATATCTAAGGATGAAAAATTTGATATGGAGGGAAGTGGACTACAAACTCCATCATTTAACTATAATTTTGAAAGTTATTTTAAATGGCAAGTTAAATCTTATATATTAATTTATTTTATTCCTTTTATTAATTTTTGGAAATATATCAAATGTTGTATAAATTTGTTGAATTTTTTATAAAACTGTTAAATATTACTTGGTTATTTAATTATTACTTCTTAATGATTAATTATTATTTCCAAATTACTAGTGACTAATAAATGATAGTAAAAATTTCAATATTATTTAAAAATTAATTAATAATTATTAATCATTAATTACTAATCATTTCATATTTCAAAATAATTTTTCATAATTAATAGTCATTGATTGTTTAATTATTAATTACTAATCATTTCATATTAAAGATTGTAATAGGCATCTATTATTAAACATTTAACATTAATTATTAAAAAATAATTACTAATTTTTTTGGTAAAGCAAAATTACTATTTATTAACTATTAACAATTTAATAATAATTGATAAATATTATTGATTCCCAAGTTTATTATTAATTATTATTATTAAATATTATTATTAAATATCAATATAATTAGTTATTAAATATAGATATTATAAACATGAAGGTTGTACTAGGCATCTCTATTACAATGAACAAAATGAAAAGTTGTAATATATAAGTTTATTACAACAGTGATTTTTTCACAGTTGTAAAAAACATTTATTACAACAGTGCGTTCTGCACAGTTGTAAAAAAACATTTATTACAACTGTGCTTTTCGCACAGTTGTAAAATTAAAGTTGTAATATAGTGTTTTTGTTGTAGTGATAGCTTTATGTATAGAGTTAATTCGCGAGCCTCACACCCCAGTGTGAACCAGAAACGGGAGAGGACCTCAGGGAGGGCATGTGTTTCTTTCTAGCTAGGAGTGGTGTCATGGTATAGAGCCTAGACATTTTACTTACGTGGATGATGGAAAGCGAGGAGCCTCAGTTATATCGGTCACTACGGGGCCGATGGATGGTTTGGTCGATATACTAACCAGTTTTACGCCCCATAGGGTGGGGAAACGCATGTTCAAGGATTTTTAATCCACTTAAAATGTGGACCGGCCCTGACGCTCCAGGTGTAGTTGCGGCTAAATTCTGAGACATGGGATAAATTGTCTCGAATCCAGTAAGGACGATCCCTTGGCTTGGTTCACAGATGGAAATCCAACTTCCAATATGACATTTCAGTTTTAATTGTAGAGCCTAGTATGGCGACATGATAGATGGTACCCATGCCACCTATGATTGATACAATTATATTTGAAATTATTTTATACACTATGCACTTATAATAGTATCAAAATGATTTGTTTTTAAACGTACCAAGCATGTTTAGCTATTATAAGGGAAAACCCTATCCTCCGGCTTGCTTTGCATTGTGTGATGGGACCTGGGCCTTATAATAGCTTCATTTTTCCTAAAACATTGCGCTGTTTGTTTTATGCAATGGTATTCTTGGGAGGAAACCCGTTCCGTGTTATACGGCATGGTCCCTTGATTTACCAAAATTTAAAGTAAAGTTTTAAATAACCGTTTTAGTTCTCACACCAGTCACATGACTGACCTGGAGTTTATTATTTTAACCCAAACTCTGGATGCCCCTATTTTTCACACGGGCAGCTAGTAGTTTTAGTTCTGCAGATATTATATCCATAGGATCCTGGTTTACAGCTGGAGCTATATTCGGAACGCTCTGTATCCGTGTATTTCTTTCAGTTATGTTTTGTATTATTTTCCGTTGCATAATAATTTGTAAATATCTGATATTTATCAAATGTTTCATACTCTGTTTATTCTTATACTCTGATGTACATTGTCGTCATAAGCAATGAAATGTTCTTCTGATTGTGTTCTGATTTGTCATGTTCTCAACTCAATCCAGGCTTTCTCGTAAGGGTGAGTTTGGGTTGTTATAGGTACTTGCCATAAAATCCTAAAAGATAATAATTTTATCATGGACATAATCAGAAGAGGATTGAGAGGTGGACTATCTCGATCAGACTTTGATTACATAAACCGAAGTCCATTCTCTAAAGCTATCTAGAAATCTTCGAATCAAGTGGACTTTATTTAACCGGTCTTGGAATCTACAATCGTAGTAAGGATCCTACCATCCATCTCATGCAATATATTTGCCCTACGGAAGTATTGAGGGAATTCGACGATGCCATGGCCAAGAGCTTCCCTCTCTTTCTCTCAGACATAGTTATTATGTGGTTTCGTCGGCTGGAACCAGGTTCGACTGGAAGCTGGAGCAGCTCGATGGAAAGATTATGTGAACAGTTTTGGGTCCACATCGCTAGAACCAAGCACGTGATGATTTTAACAAAAATCAAGAAGAGGACTAGAGAGACTCTGCAAAGATTTCTAGAGAGATAAAATGCTGCAGTGGCTTTGGTGGATAGGCCTGATTCATTAATAGTATTAATGACTACAGTAGCCGACATTCTGGATAACTATGAGTTCAAGGTTTCTTTCGAAAGAGATATCCCACGGGATCTTGAGGAATTCTTCTTTGATTCAAATGGTATTTAATGCAAGAGGACATGAGGGTGGGCCGTGAAACTCTTGAGGTCAATGCCGTATGGATGGGGGACCGTCCAATCCTTTGACTGAGAAAGGGAAAAGGAAGGCTAATGATGATGCTGGCCAAAGAAACGTGCGAAAAGTATTCGGATTCCCTTTGTATATTGACTTGAATGCTCCTCCAGAGAGGATTTACTAGGAGACCCAGGGTCGTCTTCTATACAATAAACCATCTAAGAGGAAACCCTTTAGAGCAGGAGAGGACTTCCCCAAAACATTCCTTGTTCCATGAAACCAACAGGCGTGACACTCAAGATGCAAACATATGAGAGATGAAATTGAGAAACTAGTTAGAAAAGGTAAAGGGAAACTACCACAGTATGTCATGGGAAGAGATGCAATGATGAAACTAAAGCAACCATCAACTATACAAAATCGTGGTATGTTTCCACACTTAGGATCATCATCAATTGATAGCATGAAAATTAGACAATAAATGACTAAGTTAGCTTACCCATGCACGAGATCACAATTTGATCCTTAGGCATGCTCTTTACTATAGACAAAAGGTATTTCTTTTACTTCCAGTTTAATTCAATTTGTAGTAAAATAGTCAAGCCACTCACTTTTGTATGAGAATCGGTGAGATCACTAGGTAAGATTTGTGATGATGATAAACCAATTGCTATTGATTATAATGTAATCTTGCTTTAGAACTTCAATAAAACCATTTAGCTAGTACGTCTTATGCTTTTCAAATATAAATATGTCATTAAATTTCGAACTTAAAACCAACTTAATGAATCGTCTAGGGTGGTCATACTTGGAAAGGGTCGGATAGTTATGGCAATAGGATGGTTTGATCAGGATCATCAAACATCATTATGTTTGGTAAGGGCTAAGTTGTTCTTCATGGGGATAGCTTAGTTAGGATTGTCAAGTACCACTGTGCTTAGTAAGGGTCAACTCGTTCTAGCAACGAGATAGCTTGATCGAAAACGTTACACATCGTCGTGTTTGGCAAGGGTCAGGTCATTCTTGAACAAGATGGTTTGATCAGGATCATCAAAGGCGAACAATGCTTGGGAAGGGTTGGACGTATTAAGATGAGGATTCACTCAATTTGGATTATTGATCACCATCATAATCTGCAAGAGACTGAAAAAGCTAGGATCATCAAGTGCTGCCACGCTTAGCAAGGTTCAGGTTGTCTCGATATCTAAATGATCTGATCTGGATCGTCGATCACCGTCGTGATTGGTAAGAGCCCGACGATCCTAGGATCGCCAACTATAAAGCACACTTGGCATAGAGAAAACTCAGATCGTTGGCTACCGCCAATCAGGAAGAGCCTAATGAGTTTAGCATCATCAGGTGTCATTGCATTCAGCATAAAGAAATTGGAATCGTCGACTGCTATCGTGACCCACAAGAATCTGTGAGAATATAGATCGCTCAATTCACAAAACTTGGAAAATCGATGTAGAAGCCGTCGATAAGAACCCAATGAAGTTGTGAAGTAGCAAGCATGGCGTATGATTAACTAAAGCCTATCGTGGCTTGAATCTTCGACTGTGGATTATGATTGGTGTAGAAAGAATTGGATCATTAAGTGCAAATGGCTCTTAGCAAGGAACTGACTCAATGTGGTTGGATGCCTTAAACAACAACTCGGTGACGTTGCAGAGTCCAAAAAAGGCTTTATGGAATATATTGATATGATTTTTGTTTGATGATAACAAACATGTATGTTATTCGGTAAAAACAAATTATACATATATTATTTTGTTTGAATAACAAATAAATATTTGCAAAACTTAAATATTTAATTCAAAAATTATTTTGAACAGATATTTTGTTCAAACTAATATTTTTATTACATAGTTGAATAGTAGAAGAAGTTTAACTATTTTCTCTCTATTTCATAAAGACTGCACGATACATATTCAGTATAACATAACCACACTACAAAGACCCATTATCTTTATGTTCTACTGGCTAACGCAGAATTTATCCAGTTGTCCATCGCACCTATCTGAATAGAATAACGCGGTAAATTGGAAAAGAAGTAATTTAATTTGCAAATATTAATTTAATTTGTATTTTTATTTGCCTTCTTTATCTGAATTGTTTCTCATCAATTTCTTGACAAGGACAAATAGCCATATGTGTGTGTGCTTGAACGACGTATAATATTTACAGTAAGTAGTAAATGCAGTTGTGTCCGAGCACATATTATTTTCCTCATGGACAACTGCAAAGGTCAAATCTTTTTGATTTACTTACATCAATTATAAACAAATTACAATTATTATTATTATTATTATTTTTTGGGCCTCAACAAAATCATTAAGAAATTCAAAAATAATGGTGCACAACAAAGTAAACAGCTCAAACAGGTCCAAGCAGGCTCAATTTCAGGTGCACACAAACTCAAACGTGTAGATGAGTGCAAGATGATTCGAAACAAACTCAAACTGACCAATCATAGCAAGGATGGGACAAATAGGCTACAAGTGAAACAAACTAAATCAAGTGATCCCAAAAAATGTCAAGTGCATGTGTGGCTAACCTATAGCAAAGGACAAGCAGCCAAAACACAGTAGTCATAACAAAGATCAAGAATGCAAGACTAACATACATACCTAAACTCAAAGACCAAGCAAAGCAAGTTTAGGTGAAAAAAAAGGTGTGTACAAGAGATATGTTAGCAAACATGGACAAGCATAAAGGCAAACAACAACGTCTAAACAAGGTACATCGACCACAAAGACCAGCTAAGGTCAGCCAACCAAACAGGTCCAATAAGTTCAAATAATATAAGTGCAAATCACATTTACAACATGACCAAATTCAAGGTTGGATTCAAGAACAACAATCATCAAACAATTATGATCAATGTACATATACATTGATACATAACCATGATATAACAAGCAAGACACAAATGCAAAGAAATCAAGTATAGTATTTGTTCATTAATCTCAATATGGAAGAAAGTGCAGAATCGAGCAAGTTAATTATGTAAAGATGAAGCGAAGCATCTGTATTTATCATATCATGAAAAAGAAGGCAAAGATCAAGTGTAGCATCAATTTTTTTTGGATAGAGCATAAACATAGTTGAGCAAAGAACAAAGCAAAGAAAGAAATTCGCACTAGAAATTCATGAAATCCAATAGTAAATTCAAATTGTATTTTAATATTGATCGAGTTAAACATATTCCCCAACAAATAAAAGTACAGTATAGTCATAACCAAAAATAGAAAATAGATAATATATCTGAAAGCATCTTGACTTATTCAACAATCTCAAGCCAAAGCCAAAGCCAAGTCATTTAGCACGAGTTCTCAAAACCGATGGAAGCATATTCGAATATATTTCATGACCAGATCAAAAGGATCGGAGAAATTCAGGGTTTTGAACCCTATAATCAACTGGATATATTATCGGCATTATTCATCGAACCTAATAAAAATAAATCGAAGTTCGAACAAGAATAATTCAAAAAGTGGAAAAAATTCAGACCAATTCAACTACAAACAATCTCGACAAGGAAAGCAGAAACTCTGCAAGCAAAAGAGAAAAGATTGATTGATGAAGCTAAACAAATCACAATCAATCGAAATATCAAAGCATTGGGTTTACTCTTAATGCCAATTTTTGGTTTTCACTGAAGAAAGGAGTTCGGGCATAAAGAAAAGAACGGATGGAAGAAATTGAAAGGGAAACCAACATATGAATTTGGGCCGGCCATTTCTCCTTTAAGCCTATTCTCTATTTTAATTTGTATTAGGGTTTTTAAAATGATTTTATTTTCTGTATCTTTCATTTAAAACTTTAGTTTTTAACTAGGTTGCAAACTATGGGTTTTTTTTTGTTTGAGAATCGCAACTCAAAGGTTGTGTTGTAAGAGAGTTCTAAGCATAGGGTTAGAATAACCAGGTGAGCGATAGTTATGAGTTTATCGGCATGTTTAGGCATTGTATTATTCAACTTCTACTAGAAACTTTGGTTTAAACATAGAGTCAGAACAATAAGGTGAGCAAGCATCGTGAGTTTAAAGGTTTTGTAAGCGTCGGATTGTTTAAGTTCTAGCAGAAACCTTGGGGTAACAATAGGAAGGGTTTTGCTGAAGCTAGGTAATTTATGTGTGTGATTTACTTTTTGCGTTTACTCTATTTATTATATATGCTAATTTTTATTGTTATTCTATGAAAAAATATTATAAACCTTAGTTATCCCACTCCTCTCTATGATTAATTTAGACCCTACAAGTGGTCTTAAAGCGGGTATTTATTTAAGATAACTCTAGAATCATGATATTCTCAAGGAATGCAATTCCCAAGGGTTTGTCAATAGCTATGCCAGCTATGCTTAAAGAAACTTATTATTCTTATCGGAAAGCCAGGAAGAAAATTTAGTTAATTTCTATCGACCGTGATGTTTGGGATATTGTTGAAATATTTCATAATCCGCCGATAGCGAGAATTAATGGAGTGGGATTTCCTATACCCAAAATCAAATGAGATGCAGCAGATAACAAATTATTTTCCTTAAATGC
Source organism: Allium sativum (assembly GCA_030737875.1). Taxonomy (NCBI): domain Eukaryota; kingdom Viridiplantae; phylum Streptophyta; class Magnoliopsida; order Asparagales; family Amaryllidaceae; genus Allium; species Allium sativum. Next base: position 2,486,668 of record CM060926.1, on the reverse strand, counting down.
TTTTATTCATGTTCAAGATAAACTGGATTTGATCGAACATCTCATTGTTTGATTACATAGGTAATTTGGAACACTTTGGAAGTACCTCATGAAGGAACTTCTCAAGTCAACGAGTCGTATCTTGCATTATTCAACAATGAATACAAAAATTTCTAAATGATCAAAGGCGAAAGCATAAAGGAGATGTAGGACGCCTCTCGGTATTTGTATAGCTTGAGAGCTCTTAGAAAAATCTATATTGAATTTTAATTAGTTCGAAAAACACTAAGAAATCTTCCTAAAAAATTTGAAGCAAAATTAAAGGCAAATCAAGAATCAAAAGATCTGAGTGAATTGAGCATGGAGGAATTAATTGGAAATCTTATGACTAACGAGTTAGAATTGAAATCCATAAAAGATCATGACAAATCTAGTCAAATAAAATATCTATAACTCTGAATAGTACTCATGATGAAGATGATGATGCTATCGGTGAATCGGCCATGCTAATAAATGGTAATAAAAAATGGACAAATAAGTATTTCAAAGCTCCAATTAAAATGAAGGATCAAAGGTCAAAACAAGAATACTCGGATGAATCAAATGATTCAGAAGATGAAGAAATCATATGTTATAAGTGTAAGAAATTGGGTCAAATCAAGCCAAAATTCCCATTGAATAAATTCGACATACGAAAGAAAAGAGAAGAGCCTTTGCAATAATGTGGGACGATGAAGAAAGAGTTAAGTGCTCTGATATGAGAGCAAAAAATAAATCAATGCTTAATGGTTCAATCAAGTTCTGGCAATAGCAACAATGATTTTATTGAAGTTGAAAATTAGGTTTAAAAGATTTACTTTAATTTTGTCATAAACTGACAGTCTTAATAAAAAAATTGATAAATTAAAATTTGGGAAAGTTGAACTATTCTACATAAATAATAACCCAGAAAACAAATTTGAAAAAGTTAAGAACTTCCAGAATATAAATTACAAAAAATGTCAGTCTTTGAATGATGAGTTTCTGAAATACATGATTAATTTTGAATCTCCTGTAAAAGAGAACGTGATTTGAAAAATTGAATTTGAAATTATTCAAATAAACCACGATTTGGAAAAAGATTTTGAAAAATTCAATGATTTTGAAAAATTCAATGATTTTGAAAAAATCGAATCTAAAAAAGGTCAACATTTGAAAGTGAAATGTCCGAGATTAAGACCAAAATAAAATTGCTTGAAAATGAAAATATGTTTTAGAAGAGAAATGAGTTTAAAAAGAGAAAGACTAATATTAATCGATGCTCTAAATTAATAAATGAAAATTGCGGTCTTCAATCTAAAATTCAACGATTTGAATCAACAATGGCTTAATTCTCAAACAGAGAAAAAGCATTGAATATATTGTTGAAAAACCAATTTTTTATTAAAACTAAAAAGGGACTTGGTTGCGGTAATACTGATCAAATTGAAGAGCTGAATTTTGATCATTAGAAAGTGTGTTTTATGGTAAGTCTGGACATAAATAAGTGAGTGCTTGTTTAGAAACAAAAACAATCCAATTTTAAAGTTTGGATCTCAAAAGGTACAAAGATGAATTTTCGGAGATTTAAACGGATTTGGGTTCCTAAAGGTACTTTAGTGAATGATAATGGATTGTTGTATAAAAAAGTCTAGGTGCCAAAATGAACAAAAGAATTAAGGGTGGTATAACATCTTTTGTTAGATCACTTGATTCTGTAAATACTTTGGTACAAAGGTGTAACGACCCGAAAATTAGCGACCTTGATTATCCGATATACAACACATATCGAACATCAAGAGTTGAAAATACCGGATGGTTAATGAAAGAAATTAGAGGGTGAGGAAAGATAAGATAGAAACTTAGAATAGAAGAAGAAGAACATACAACATCAGAGTAAACACGAATCTCACAGCGGAACGAATAAATATATTTCATAACATAACTTTGAAATACAAATATGTACTTGAATATACATATCATTTCCAAAGTACAGCACTTACAACACAGCGGAAATAAACAATAGCTATATGATCCTGAAGCCTCCTGCTCCAGCTCTTCAAGTATATGTAAATCCTGACTACATGACTGCCCGTACAAAATTGGGCACCCAAGAGTTTAGGGAAAACAAAGCAAAATAAACTCTGGGGCAGTCATGGGACTGGTATGAGTAAAATAGTTAAAATAGTTTGAACAAGTAAACGATATCTCATAAGACCACGCCGTATAACGGAACGGGTTTTCCCTTATGATAATCCAAATTTATCTTTATATCAAAAATATTTTGATATTATAATAATATCTATCAACCACAATATAATAATCATCTAGCACAAATGCTTTCATCTCACGTTCTACATATATAGTATACAATCAAAACCGCAAGCATGTATTGGGTAATGGATTTCCAACCATGACAAGGTATGGAACCACCTTTCGCTAGTGTACCTCTAGAGAGGAATACACTGGGTTCAACAAGAACATCTTGCAACCCGGCCACACATGACCGACCACTCATTTCGCTGAGTGTATCGAATGTATGTCACCAACGGTCGGGATCAGCAACCGTTTCCCGAATGGGACAGCATCAACAATACATTTTTAGAAGTAAATGAAACTCTAGATCAGGTGATTGTACATCCTAATAGGTGGGACCTACATAGCCATGCTTCCTGCCCGATTTTTGTCATTTCCCAGTTGTGAGGTTAGAGGCCACGCTTATCTCTGACAGATCACACGTTTATTCACTTTGAATGCCACATCGTCATACCCGCCAAATCATAAATTGATTTCCCCAAAAAATACCACAGGTATACAGCCAAGAGAAATGAATTCCTCCGCCACCAAATGTATATACGTTTGAATAGATCAACTTACGCGATCTATTACATATACTCTGTCAGACATTCTTCTATACAGGTCGTCCTGGGACTGGACAAACCAAAGGCACTATTTAGTAAATTCATCTTAGGCAATTGTTATCTAAGATTTATACAACAACCCTTGCACTATACTCCGTCTTCAATTATCTTTGGCGTATATGATTCGCAATGCTTATGCCAATACAGAGTGGTTCTTCAGATAATGATCCAACCGGTCTCTCCATATTAACAACGTTAAAATGGTCAAAAAACTTCGATAGTCGGTGAGTTTAACTATCAAAGAAAAACACATGTGCAAACAATGATATCATTTCCAGATGAAAATCATATCGAGCAATCATCATTTAATATTTATCTCTTTAGTTCATTAATTTACTTATCTTCTGTTTACATATATTCAACATTTCTTATTTTCTAACCTTAGAAAATATACGTTATTAATAATGAAAAAAATTTCCATTTCCTGTTTTCTATATTAGAAAACATTTCTAGTTTCTTATTTGGAAAACATTTCCAAAGCTCCTTCATTGATTTTAAACAGATATTTAAATAAAACATTGCTATGCCAACTCCAACCATTTACTAAATCCACTTAACCATCATTCACTATCAAACCTTACCATTCCTTAGTTAAGAAGGAACTCAATCAAATTGGGGTATAATTACCTCTCAGACCTTAACTGAACAATATTTTAACTTCGAAATAGTCAAAGTTTATCTTTTAAACCTCTAACAATCTTCCCTAAGTAACTCTCTTTTGAATAATCTCTATTCGATCACTCCTCCCTTCGAATAACTATATTCGATAATCTCTCTTACGAATAACTAGATTCGAAAACCTTTCTTCGAATAAACTGTATTCGATTAACTCTATTCAATTAGCTCTTATCAATTAACTCTTATCAATTCACTCTATTTGATTAACTCTTATCAATTAACTCTACTCAATTAACTCTTATCAATTAACTCTTATCGATTAACTCTATTTGATTAACCCTTTTCACTTAACTCCTTTCGACTAAACGATATTCGATAACTCCTTTAACTCTATTCGAATAAACTATATTCGATTAACTCCTTTAATTCTATTCGAATCAACTATATTCGATTAACTCCTTTAATTCTATTTGAATAAACTATATTCGATTAACTCCTTTAACTCTATTCGAATAAACTATATTCGATAACTCCTTTAACTCTATTCGAATAAACTATATTCGATAACTCCTTTTGAATAACCAGATTCGATAACTCCTTTCGAATAACCAATATTCGATTAACTCACTTTGAATAACCAATATTCGATTAACTCACTTCGAATAACCAATATTCGATTAACTCACTTCGAATAATTAATATCCGATTAACTCACTTCGAATAACTTATATTCGATTAACTCACTTCGAATAACCAATATTCGATTAACTCACTTCGAATAACTTATATTCGATTAACTCACTTCGAATAACCAATATTCGATTAACTCACTTCGAATAACTTATATTCGATTAACTCACTTCGAATAACCAATATTCGATTAACTCACTTCGAATATCCAATATTCGATTAACTCACTTCGAATAACTTATACTCGATTAACTCACTTAGAATAACTAATATTCATTTAACTCACTTCGAATAACCAATATTCGATTAACTCACTTTGAATAACTTATATTCGATTAACTCACTTCGAATAACTTATATTCGATTACTCTTCTTGAATAAACTATATTCGATTGCTCTTCTCGAATAAACTATATTCGATAACTCTACTTGATTTACTCCATTTGAATAACTCTACTGATTAACTCTAACTGATTAATTCTAACTGATTAATTCTAACTGATTAAATCTAACTCGTTAATTCTAGCTCTAATCGATTAACTCTAACTGGTTAACTCTAACTCCAATTGATTAACTCTAACTGGTTAACTCTAACTCCAATCGATTAACTCTAATCGAATAACTAATACTCGATTAACTCATTTCGATTAACTCATTTGGATTAATTCGGTTTGATTAACTCATCTTAATTAACTCAACTTGATTAACTCCATTTGAATCATTTCCTTTGGATTATCTCCTTTGAATTATCTACTTTTCTATTTGTTTACTTAACAAATAACTATTCCCTTTTCAATTCTATTTATTTAACAAAGAAATATTTCTTTTATCTTTTCTATTTATTTAGCAAATAAATATCTCATTTATAACATTCTATTTATTTCCTATAAATAAATATTTCCATTTAATCTATTTGTAAATGTTTTACAAATATTCCACTTTAAAATTCTATTTGTAAATGTTTTACCAATATTCCTTTTTTCTATTTTATTTATTAATGTTTTTACAAATATTTCTCTTTCTATTTGTTTTGCAAATATCTTCCTTTGTATTTGTTTTACAAATATATTCCCTTTATATTTGTTTTACAAATAATTTCCTTTATATTTGTTTTACAAATAATTTCCTTTATATTTGTTTTACAAATATATTCCTTTATAAAATCCCTTGATTTTATAAAGATTTCAATTTCAATATAACATTGAAAATTCCCTTTCCATATTCCAGTATTTGTTATGGTATTTAACATACCATATATTACTGATCAATATTACCCAAACACACACAATCAACAACAGATTGTATATCACATCATATATCACAATATATGAAAAACAGTAAAATAAATGTCGAGGAATCCAGTTGAATTCCTCTGACCTGTTTCCCTGCATCCACAGATGTTAAACAATATAATTAACATCAACTTCATTTCGATATGAAATATTCTGATCAATAGAATCAATATTTGACTAACGATATATATAAATATCGTTATCTATAATTTCAACCAATACATAAGCAATCCAACCAAACAGTTAACACAACAATTAACAGATAATTGTCAGTTCTAAATATATGATAGAAAAATATAACTGTTCAGAGTTGGTCAGTTTTACTCACATTGGACGATCATCGTTAATAACCATCGCTTGATTCAAACGGACAATTTATTTTGCTATAAATTGTAATGAGCTCCGGTGGACTTCCAGTCAGTTCCATCGTGCAGTGTCTGTCCATATGATCCCAACGGATCTGAATTTGTGATTTTCTGATTTCATATAAGAAAGATATAATAAACACAAGTTAATACATTTATTTAGATTTAATTTAAAACTTAAATTCATTTCATTTGCGCTTTACCCAAATAGATCTGGCCCACTCACATCCTTAATCCCCCCCATGCCGCATCTTCTTCTCTGATTACTCAAAACAAAACTGCTGAAGCTTTCAACTAAAACACACCATTTCCATGCCATTCTACACCACCGAAACATACCAAACCACCACCAAACTCTGACTCAAACCGAGCGTTACATCCTCCAACCCAAAATTGAAGAGCTCGCGCACCATTCTTACATCGCGACTCTCTTCTCTTCAAAACTTAGTGGCTACAGGTGTAATAACCCGGAAAATCTGGGCCAGTTTAAAATTTTTATTTTGGCGATTTTAGCGAATTTTGATTATTTAAAATGAATTATTTTAAATAAAATCGACGAGAAAATTTATTTTGAATATAATTCTAACGTATATATTATATACGTCGTCGTTAGAATATAAATAATTATAAATAATTATAAATAGAATTGAAAATGGCGCGATAGTTCGATAATTCGATTTCAAACTTCAATTGAATGTATCGGGTGCAGAACAATCCGAATTTTAGTGAAACCAAAAATAATGGGATCTAATTGATAATATCTTTCCAACGAATCCGACCAATCAAGATTTCATAGCGGGAATCAAAAGATATGTCCAGTTGAAAATTCTGAATAGTCGCTATGGAATTCAGGCCCTTAAAAATGGACATTTTGCAAACGACCTCAGATTTCGATGAAACCAGTTTTGTTGGGTCCGGGATGTTAAGTTATTACTAGGTTTCAAATTTCATAATTTTTCGAATCAAAATGTGAGCGTGGCAAAGGAAAACGCGTTTGACCAGGTTCAGTTGATTTTAGTCGACTGGAAATTGGCCATTTTTCCAACGGTCTCAGAATTCGATGAAACTAGTTTTGTTAGGACCGTATCGTCAATACGAAGCTAGAAAATATTTTTCTGGAATTTTTAAAGTTCGTATGTGACCCCGGTAATTTGAAATGTACGTTTAAAATTCAATATAGTGATTTAAATGTAAACTCAACGGAAACTGATTGTAACAGTCGAATCAGCCTACGATACATTTCCCATTGTGTTCGGAATGGGGGTAAAACGCTATGGGCGACAGGCGGTGGGCCTCGTTTCGAGTTCGTATGTAAAATTCAACTTTTTCGAATTAAATAAAATAAAGTAAATAAAAAAAATCTCTTCCCCTTATACCTCTGCCCCCCCCCCCCCCGGTATCATTTCAGGAAAAAAAAACCCGCCGATGCTCCAGCCCCTCCACGATCGTCGCCGCGCCGCCTCTTCACCAGCTCCGACCACCGCATCCCCTCGATCGACGCTCCCCACTCCTCTTCAATCGACGCCTCCAACTCCCCACCTCGATCTGACCAGGCCGCCGCTCCTCCCAAGACGCGATCCCCAAATCGCGACCCCTCCGCCTCGTTGAAGACCCCTCCGCCTCGTTGAAGCCCCCCCAGAACCGACGAGCCCCCCCTGTAAGTTCCCTACTGTTTTTTTTATTATTTACTTTAAACTGTTTTTTTTAAAGAGTTATAAACTGATTTTATAATGAATTTATAAACTGATTTTTAGGAATTTTAAAAACTGATTTTATAATGAATTTATAAACTGATTTTTAGGATTTAAAAACTGATTTATAAAGGAAATAAAAAACCTGATTTTTTAAAAGGAAATAAAAAAACCTGATTTTTAAAAGGAAATTAAAATGATATTTACTATGGAGTAGACAAAATTAAATGTGATTTTTATTATTTGGGTAGCGAATAAAAATATAATTTTTCCATATATGAATAGCGAAAATATATGGATCTTTCTTTGATTACAAATTTGGTTTTCTTTGATCTGAAAATAAATTTTCTTTGATATGAAATAATGAATTTGATTATAGAAAATATATGGTTTTTCAATTATATAAGAAATGATTTTTCATAGTAAGAAGAGGAGATTTCTTTTTATAATAAGGAAAGTCGAGATTTTTGGATATAAGGAAAGTCGAGATTTTTGATATAAGGAAAGACGAGATTTTTGAAAGCGAAAAGATTATATTTTTTAATAACAAAAGGATATGATTTCTAGAAACATAAAAATATAATTTTTAATACATAGGAAAAATAAAAATATGGTTTTTATACTTTTAGAAAAATAAAGATATGGTTTTTCTTTAAATGACTTCGAATTAAAAATGTGATTTTTATCTATTGAACTTCGAAATAAAAATGTGATTTTTATCTATTGAACTTCGAAACAAGAATATGATTTTTATATATGGAATAGCGAAGTAAAAATTCGATTTTTTACATAGGTAGTGAAAGCGGACAACGAAGATGACGAAGATGCGGTAGCGACGAAGGTTTCTGCAAATGAAGTGCCGTGGAGCTAGGATAGCTATCTATGAGAACTTCTCACCTTTCAATTTAAATTTTCTAGTTATATATATATATATATACTAGGATGCAGACGGTGCTTAGTAGCACCTGACACCCGTCATCCACAGACCATGGATGGCTTGTTTGTTAAATTGTTTGGTTGTGTAGTTGGTTAAATTATTTGGTTTGAATTGAATGGTTTGGTGAATTTGATTGATGTGTGAATGGCGTGGGCCTTCACTAGACCGGGGATAAGGCTAGGCCTCGTCCCGTTTCTAGTATCGTGCCGTTATGCCGCCGAAATTTTCTAAAATATGTTAGAAAAATAAAAATATCATTTTATTGAATAAATGAACCGAATAGAATATTCATAGGTTGAATAAAATGTTTTATCATTAAAAATATAATTTTTAACGTGAATGTGAATAAATAAATATTCATTTACAAACCGGACGGTTTGTTTATGTACACCCATTTGAAGGACATTGATTGGGACGATAAATTTTACACATCGCCCAACTGCACAAATAAAATATGTGTTTGATTGTTTGAAACCCCACACGGGTGTTAGGATGAAATTTGAAGTTCACTCATCCTGATTGATTAAATATGTCGATCGATCGATTGACAGGCTGTTATAAGCGTTGAATATTTATATTTGATGCTTATACAGTGTAGAATGCACTTTGGATGATGGTTGACTATTCATCGTTGTTGATATATACATGTGTTGTAGAAAATCCATATAATTAACATTATATGGTAATTGATTGGGCCTCATTCCAGTTTCGAAAAAGAAATATTTGGAAAAAGAAATATTTGAAAAGAAATATTTGAGATAGAAATATTCGAAATAGAATATTTGAAAATAGAAACATATGAAGCCGTGTTGATTAGATTGACGCTATTTTGACGTAAACGATATTTATATCGGTTTTATTCATTTTGAAATGAATTGAATTGAAAACGATTTCGAAATGAATTGAATTGAAAACGATTTCGAAATGAATTGAATTGAAAACGATTTCGAAATGAATTGAATTGAAAACGATTTCGAAATGAATGGAATTGAAAACGATTTCGAAATGAATTGAATTGAAAACGATTTCGAAATGAATTGAATTGAAAACGATTTCGAAATGAATTGAATTGAAAACGATTTCGAAATGAATTGAATTGAAAACGATTTCGAAATGAATGGAATTGAAAACGATTTCGAAATGAATTGAATGGAAAACGATTTCGAAATGAATTGAATTGAAAACGATTTCGAAATGAATTGAATTGAAAACGATTTCGAAATGAATTGAATTGAAAACGATTTCGAAATGAATTGAATTGAAAACGATTTCGAAATGAATTGAATTGAAAACGATTTCGAAATGAATTGAATTGAAAACGATTTCGAAATGAATTGAATTGAAAACGATTTCGAAATGAATTGAATTGAAAACGATTTCGAAATGAATTGAATTGAAAACGATTTCGAAATGAATTGAATTGAAAACGATTTCGAAATGAATTGAATTGAAAGTGATTTCGAAATGAATTGAATTGAAAACGATTTCGAAATGAATTGAATTGAAAACGATTTCGAAATGAATGGAATTGAAAACGATTTCGAAATGAATTGAATTGAAAACGAATTCGAATTGAATTGAAAGTGAATTGAAATGAATTCAAATTGAATTGAAATTTGAATGGAATAGAAAGGAATTTTAAAACGAATTTATAAAGAAGAATTCAATTTTGATTTGAATTGAAAAGAAAGTTGAAATTGCTTTTGAAACGACTTTAAAACTATTTATATAATTCGTTTTAAATAGAAATCGACGAAGTATATATTATATATATTATATATATAATATAGTGGCCTGAATAGAACGCGCCGCGCCGCGGCAATTCGTGAATTTCGACCATTTATTTCAAACGGACATTACGGGAGATCCGACCGTCGGATTCTCCTAAAACCGGAACCGTTGGGTTCGTATCGAAAAGAGCTTTCTAACGAATGTTAGAAATTTGAAATCTAACGGTTGGATTTGGAATTATGTCCAAATCAAATTTGAAAAAGGTCGCTGTAAGTGCAGTTCGATGGCCATTGGTGGAAATCGACTGTACGGGCCTTGATAAAATTATTAAAAATATTAGTAATTTGTGTAAAATCATAAGAAATGATTTAGAAAGGATTGGGATGAAAAACTCCATATTTGAAAGGATAAAAATAGATTTTTATCGAAATGAACTAGTTTTGAACTAGAATTATAATTCTATTTATTTTTAAATAAATAAATTGAATTTGAAAAGGGTTTTGAAAATAACCAAAATTTCTAATGATTGCATTGGAGTGGATTTGAATCGAAATTGTCTTCGGAATATTTCGATGTTGGAATTCGTGATTATACAGATGTTGTTATGGAAATTTGAAAGATATATATTTATATCGTTATTTCCAATACGACATTTGTTAGTCATAGAATTTGATATTGAATATAAGCCGATATATTTTCTATTCAGAGCCTTGTATTGAATATCAAATGTGATTTGGGTTTGTCGTGAATGGTGTCTTCACTAACACTGTTCTTGAACCCAGTTGAGAAAAAAATTAAATCTTTTTATTTAGATTTAATGAAGTGTACCAATTAAACGATATTTAATTGGAATTGAATTGGTATTGATTTTTGGGTTTATCGTGAACAGTGTTTTAAATAACACTTGTTCTTTAACCCGATAATTAATGGAATGTGATTTTGGGTTTACCGTGAACCGTGTTTTAAATGACACTGATTCTTTAACCCAGTTAAAGATTAAAACTAAGTGGAGTTTTAATGAATCTTTAATTAGATTGAAATGATCGAGAATGGAGTATCACCAGTTTTGCTCCAGGCGATGGTTAAATCTTTAATTAGATTTGAACGTGAAATGGTAATTGAATTTACCGATAACACTGTGGTGTTAGATATGAAGTATTACCAGTTTTACTTCATGGGATGAATAGGTTGGGATTGGGAAATAAAATAAATGATTACTTCGGTGTGGTTCGCTAATCCCGACTAGTTTGAATTGATATTCAAAGGTGATTAAAGAATAAATTTAAAGAATTTATCTTGGATAAAATTAATGGGAACTTTTCCCAAAGTATAGGAATATTCGAATAAAAGAATATTCTGAATTGGAATGAGGCGTATGTTGTGTTTTTGTAACACTTTTATAATATATACGCGAGTTATTCAGAAAGACCGGGTTTATCCCATTCTGAATAACTGATTCGACGTGGTGTCGAAGATGAAGACGGTGGTCGAAGACCGGAAGTCTTCACGTCGTTTGGGTGGTTACTGATGATCTTGATTGGGCTGTACACCCAAGAAGATGGAAACAGTTAGTGATCGTCCAGACGTGCTTGGAGATCGATGGATATGCGGGGTACTAGGTGCCTCCGGTTTCGTTCAGCCCCAGAACGGACTTGTAAATGGACTGTGTGTCTGACATTGGATTTTAGTCTGTGTGATTGATTTCTATTAAATATATATCTGTTTGGCGGCGGAGAATTTATTCTCTTGCTTAACGCCCTTCTCTGAGACGTACGAGCTCAGGGGTTATATATTGATGGATATCAAACGCATGGAGTGAATTGCCTGTGTGGCACGCCTAAGTGGCAATTGATCAAGGCTTCTGTTGAAAAGCAAAGTCTTGTGGTGATGATCAAAGCACAGCCTGTGTGGCACATCTTTTTGTAACGTGAATTCGCGAGTTTTACACCCGGTATGAACCAAAAACGGGAGACAGACCTCAGGGAGGACTTGCGTTTCTTTCTAGCTAGAAGTGGCGTCAGTGGTTTTACACGCCCTGACGAGTTTGACTTATGTGGTTGTTGCTGTTGCGAGGCGCCTCGGTTATATCGGTATCGGCCGATGCATTCTGGTCGGCGGACGGACCAGACTTACACCCCATAGGGTGGGGAAACGTAGTGTTCAGGCATAATAATCCACATCGGTGGACCGGCCCTGACGATCCAAGGGGCAGTTGCGGCTGTTCCTGAGGGGCGGGCTAGAGCGTCTCGAATCGGTTGAGGACTATCTTTTGCCTCGGTTCATAGACGGAAATCCAATTTCCAAATACGTGACATTTGCGGTTTTAATTGTAAAACTAGTATGGCGACATGATATATGGTACCCATGCCGCCTATGATTGATACTTATGATTTGAAGTTGTTTTATACACTATGCACTTATTATAGTATCAAATGATTTGTTTTTAAACGTATCAAGCATTCTTTGGCTGTTATAAGGGAAAACCCTATCCTCGGCTGCGTTGCATTGTGTGATGGGACCTGGGTCTTATAACAGCTTCATTTTTCTTTATTTAGCATTGCGCTGTTTGTTTTATGCACTGGTATTCTTGGGAGGAAACCCGTTCCGTGTTTTACGGCGTGGTCCCTTGATTTACCTAACTTTAAAATAAAGATAATAACTGTTTTAGTTCTCACCCCAGTCACATGACTGACCTGGAGTTTATTGTTTTAACCTAAACTCTGGGTGCCCTTATTTTGACACGGGCAGCTAGTAGTTTTGGTTTTGCAGATTTATATTCACAGGATCCTGGTTTACAGCTGGAACGATATCCGGAAAGCTTTGTATCCGTATATCTCATTCTAGTTGTGTATTGTATTATTTTCCGCTACGATGTATTTAAATGTAATTTAAATCTCTGATATTTCTGTGTAATATTCATTTATACTCTGTATATTCTTGTAATCTGATACATCGTTGTGATAAACAATGGAATGTTCTTCTGTATGAGTTCTGTTGTGGCTTGTTCTCGAACTATCCGACGCTTTCCTTTACGGGGAAGTTGCGGGTCGTTTCATTTTGGTATCAGAGCTTTGGTTTACAGAGCAGAGAACAAGACACATTAGAACCGTACGAAAGAATTCATCAGATATTGGATTAGTAATATCCAATGGGAATGACTCGTTAGAGATGTGATCAGTAGTATCCTAGAACGAGTGTGAAGAGTATATTTTTGAAAATGAAAACAATTTTTGTTTTGAAAATTGAAATCAATTATTCGTATTTGATTATCTATTTATATAGATGTGGACAATCCAGTATATATAGATTTTGCGTATACGTCTGATCCGCGTGTATTAGAAATTTTAATATACTGGATAGATATAGAGTTACACTCTAATCGCCCGGAGATGATTTTGATGATGGAGCTCCATTATTAGAATTTATGTTCGAGTGACGAAAGTGAGATTTCTATATATTTCCTATTGACTGGTGTGAGAACCAAAATTAGATAGGGCTTATTGTTGTGATTTGGCATCAAAAATCTGATTTTTTGTATATGTATCAAAGTTATGAATTTGAAACTCTAATTCACTAATTGATTGATGTTTGTGTTGTTTGTTTGGTAATTTTGAACCATTATGCCTAATTTGATCAAATATGGAATTGTATTGAAAATTTGGTCGCATTGGCTTGCATATGCATGTACTTACATTGAACAGGTCATAGCAAGGAGGCTAGAGCTGAGAATAAAATTTGTTTGCCCGACAAATAGGTACATGTTTACTACATAATTTACTGTTTTGTTTGGGTGATGATGATTTTATGAGCCTATTGGCTAGCCGCTTGGCTTTTTCTTTTTCTTTTTGAGATCTGAAGGACCGGGGAAGCTATTTGAAATTCCCCGATGCTCCCGGTGCAGGGGAGGTTATGGCGAAATTTTTCAAAAATTTAGGGTGTTAGCCAAATTTTTGAAATTTTGAAAATTCTCAGAAACTAAAAAGTTGGAGAACGGAAGCCGGATCGAACCTAGAGCTGATTAATCAAACCACTTTCGACTTTGTTCCTGTTCGGGGACGAAAAGTTTTAAGTGGGGGAGATTGTAATAACCCGGAAAAACTGGGCCAGTTTAAAATTTTTATTTTGGCGATTTTAGCGAATTTTGATTATTTAAAATGAATTATTTTAAATAAAATCGACGAGAAAATTTATTTTGAATATAATTCTAACGTATATATTATATACGTCGTCGTTAGAATATAAATAATTATAAATAATTATAAATAGAATTGAAAATGGCGCGGTAGTTCGATAATTCGATTTCAAACTTCAATTGAATGTACCGGGTGCAGAACAATCCGGATTTTAGTGAAACCAAAAATAATGGGATCTAATTGATAATATCTTTCCAACGAATCCGACCAATCAAGATTTCATAGCGGGAATCAAAAGATATGTCCAGTTGAAAATTCTGAATAGTCGCTATGGAATTCAGGCCCTTAAAAATGGACATTTTGCAAACGACCTCGGATTTCGATGAAACCAGTTTTGTTGGGTCCGGGATGTTAAGTTATTGCTAGGTTTCAAATTTCATAATTTTTCGAATCAAAATGTGAGCGTGGCAAAGGAAAACGCGTTTGACCAGTTTCAGTTGATTTTAGTCGACTGGAAAGTGGCCATTTTTCCAACGATCTCAGAATTCGATGAAACTAGTTTTGTTAGGACCGTATCGTCAATACGAAGCTAGAAAATATTATTCTGGAATTTTTAAAGTTCGTATGTGACCCCGGTAATTTGAAATGTACGTTTAAAATTCAATATAGTGATTTAAATGTAAACTCAACGGAAACTGATTGTAACAGTCGAATCAGCCTACGATACATTTCCCATTGTGTTCGGAATGGGGGTAAAACGCTATGGGCGACAGGCGGTGGGCCTCGTTTCGAGTTCGTATGTAAAAGTCAACTTTTTCGAATTAAATAAAATAAAGTAAATAAAAAAAAATCTCTTCCCCTTATACCTCTGCCCCCCCCCCCCCCCCCCCCCGGTATCATTTCAGGAAAAAAAAAGAAAAAAAAAACCGCCGATGCTCCAGCCCCTCCACGATCGTCGCCGCGCCGCCTCTTCACCAGCTCCGACCACCGCATCCCCTCGATCGACGCTCCCCACTCCTCTTCAATCGACGCCTCCAACTCCCCACCTCGATCTGACCAGGCCGCCGCTCCTCCCAAGACGCGATCCCCAAATCGCGACCCCTCCGCCTCGTTGAAGACCCCTCCGCCTCGTTGAAGCCCCCCCAGAACCGACGAGCCCCCCCCCCCCCCCCGTAAGTTCCCTACTGTTTTTTTTATTATTTACTTTAAACTGTTTTTTTTAAAGAGTTATAAACTGATTTTATAATGAATTTATAAACTGATTTTTAGGAATTTTAAAAACTGATTTTATAATGAATTTATAAACTGATTTTTAGGATTTAAAAACTGATTTATAAAGGAAATAAAAAACCTGATTTTTTAAAAGGAAATAAAAAAACCTGATTTTTAAAAGGAAATTAAAATGATATTTACTATGGAGTAGACAAAATTAAATGTGATTTTTATTATTTGGGTAGCGAATAAAAATATAATTTTTCCATATATGAATAGCGAAAATATATGGATCTTTCTTTGATTACAAATTTGGTTTTCTTTGATCTGAAAATAAATTTTCTTTGATATGAAATAATGAATTTGATTATAGAAAATATATGGTTTTTCAATTATATAAGAAATGATTTTTCATAGTAAGAAGAGGAGATTTCTTTTTATAATAAGGAAAGTCGAGATTTTTGGATATAAGGAAAGTCGAGATTTTTGATATAAGGAAAGACGAGATTTTTGAAAGCGAAAAGATTATATTTTTTAATAACAAAAGGATATGATTTCTAGAAACATAAAAATATAATTTTTAATACATAGGAAAAATAAAAATATGGTTTTTATACTTTTAGAAAAATAAAGATATGGTTTTTCTTTAAATGACTTCGAATTAAAAATGTGATTTTTATCTATTGAACTTCGAAATAAAAATGTGATTTTTATCTATTGAACTTCGAAACAAGAATATGATTTTTATATATGGAATAGCGAAGTAAAAATTCGATTTTTTACATAGGTAGTGAAAGCAGAGAACGAAGATGACGAAGATGCGGTAGCGACGAAGGTTTCTGCAAATGAAGTGCCGTGGAGCTAGGATAGCTATCTGTGAGAACTTCTCACCTTTCAATTTAAATTTTCTAGTTATATATATATACTAGGATGCAGACGGTGCTTAGTAGCACCTGACACCCGTCATCCACAGACCATGGATGGCTTGTTTGTTAAATTGTTTGGTTGTGTAGTTGGTTAAATTATTTGGTTTGAATTGAATGGTTTGGTGAATTTGATTGATGTGTGAATGGCGTGGGCCTTCACTAGACCGGGGATAAGGCTAGGCCTCGTCCCGTTTCTAGTATCGTGCCGTTATGCCGCCGAAATTTTCTAAAATATGTTAGAAAAATAAAAATATCATTTTATTGAATAAATGAACCGAATAGAATATTCATAGGTTGAATAAAATGTTTTATCGTTAATAATATAATTTTTAACGTGAATGTGAATAAATAAATATTCATTTACAAACCGGACGGTTTGTTTATGTACACCCATTTGAAGGACATTGATTGGGACGATAAATTTTACACATCGCCCAACTGCACAAATAAAATATGTGTTTGATTGTTTGAAACCCCACACGGGTGTTAGGATGAAATTTGAAGTTCACTCATCCTGATTGATTAAATATGTCGATCGATCGATTGACAGGCTGTTATAAGCGTTGAATATTTATATTTGATGCTTATACAGTGTAGAATGCACTTTGGATGATGGTTGACTATTCATCGTTGTTGATATATACATGTGTTGTAGAAAATCCATATAATTAACATTATATGGTAATTGATTGGGCCTCATTCCAGTTTCGAAAAAGAAATATTTGGAAAAAGAAATATTTGAAAAGAAATATTTGAGATAGAAATATTCGAAATAGAATATTTGAAAATAGAAACATATGAAGCCGTGTTGATTAGATTGACGCTATTTTGACGTAAACGATATTTATATCGGTTTTATTCATTTTGAAATGAATTGAATTGAAAACGATTTCGAAATGAATTGAATTGAAAACGATTTCGAAATGAATTGAATTGAAAACGATTTCGAAATGAATTGAATTGAAAACGATTTCGAAATGAATTGAATTGAAAACGATTTCGAAATGAATGGAATTGAAAACGATTTCGAAATGAATTGAATTGAAAACGATTTCGAAATGAATGGAATTGAAAACGATTTCGAAATGAATTGAATTGAAAACGATTTCGAAATGAATTGAATTGAAAACGATTTCGAAATGAATTGAATTGAAAACGATTTCGAAATGAATTGAATTGAAAACGATTTCGAAATGAATTGAATTGAAAACGATTTCGAAATGAATTGAATTGAAAACGATTTCAAAATGAATGGAATTGAAAACGATTTCGAAATGAATGGAATTGAAAACGATTTCGAAATGAATTGAATTGAAAACGATTTCGAAATGAATGGAATTGAAAACGATTTCGAAATGAATTGAATTGAAAACGATTTCGAAATGAATTGAATTGAAAACAATTTCGAAATGAATTGAATTGAAAGGGATTTCGAAATGAATTGAATTGAAAACGATTTCGAAATGAATTGAATTGAAAACGATTTCGAAATGAATGGAATTGAAAACGATTTCGAAATGAATTGAATTGAAAACGAATTCGAATTGAATTGAAAGTGAATTGAAATGAATTCAAATTGAATTGAAATTTGAATGGAATAGAAAGGAATTTTAAAACGAATTTATAAAGAAGAATTCAATTTTGATTTGAATTGAAAAGAAAGTTGAAATTGCTTTTGAAACGACTTTAAAACTATTTATATAATTCGTTTTAAATAGAAATCGACGAAGTATATATTATATATATTATATATATAATATAGTGGCCTGAATAAAACGCGCCGCGCCGCGGCAGTTCGTGAATTTCGACCATTTATTTCAAACGGACATTACGGGAGATCCGACCGTCGGATTCTCCTAAAACCGGAACCATTGGGTTCGTATCGAAAAGAGCTTTCTAACGAATGTTAGAAATTTGAAATCTAACGATTGGAATTGGAATTATGTCCAAATCAAATTTGAAAAAGGTCGCTGTAAGTGCAGTTCGATGGCCATTGGTGGAAATCGACTGTACGGGCCTTGATAAAATTATTAAAAATATTAATAATTTGTGTAAAATCATAAGAAATGATTTAGAAAGGATTGGGATGAAAAACTCCATATTTGAAAGGATAAAAATAGATTTTTATCGAAATGAACTAGTTTTGAACTAGAATTATAATTCTATTTATTTTTAAATAAATAAATTGAATTTGAAAAGGGTTTTGAAAATAACCAAAATTTCCAATGATTGCATTGGAGTGGATTTGAATCGAAATTGTCTTCGGAATATTTCGATGTTGGAATTCGTGATTATACAGATGTTGTTATGGAAATTTGAAAGATATATATTTATATCGTTATTTCCAATACGACATTTGTTAGTCATAGAATTTGATATTGAATATAAGCCGATATATTTTCTATTCAGAGCCTTGTATTGAATATCAAATGTGATTTGGGTTTGTCGTGAATGGTGTCTTCACTAACACTGTTCTTGAACCCAGTTGAGAAAAAAATTAAATCTTTTTATTTAGATTTAATGAAGTGTACCAATTAAACGATATTTAATTGGAATTGAATTGGGATTGATTTTTGGGTTTATCGTGAACAGTGTTTTAAATAACACTTGTTCTTTAACCCGATAATTAATGGAATGTGATTTTGGGTTTACCGTGAACCGTGTTTTAAATGACACTGATTCTTTAACCCGGTTAAAGATTAAAACTAAGTGGAGTTTTAATGAATCTTTAATTAGATTGAAATGATCGAGAATGGAGTATCACCAGTTTTGCTCCAGGCGATGGTTAAATCTTTAATTAGATTTGAACGTGAAATGGTAATTGAATTTACCGATAACACTGTGGTGTTAGATATGAAGTATTACCAGTTTTACTTCATGGGATGAATAGGTTGGGATTGGGAAATAAAATAAATGATTACTTCGGTGTGGTTCGCTAATCCCGACTAGTTTGAATTGATATTCAAAGGTGATTAAAGAATAAATTTAAAGAATTTATCTTGGATAAAATTAATGGGAACTTTTCCCAAAGTATAGGAATATTCGAATAAAAGAATATTCTGAATTGGAATGAGGCGTATGTTGTGTTTGTGTAACACTTTTATAATATATACGCGAGTTATTCAGAAAGACTGGGTTTATCCCATTCTGAATAACTGATTCGACGTGGTGTCGAAGATGAAGACGGTGGTCGAAGACCGGAAGTCTTCACGTCGTTTGGGTGGTTACTGATGATCTTGATTGGGATGTACACCCAAGAAGATGGAAACAGTTAGTGATCGTCCAGACGTGCTTGGAGATCGATGGATATGCGGGGTACTAGGTGCCTCCGGTTTCGTTCAGCCCCAGAACGGACTTGTAAATGGACTGTGTGTCTGACATTGGATTTTAGTCTGTGTGGTTGATTTCTATTAAATATATATCTGTTTGGCGGCGGAGAATTTATTCTCTTGCTTAACGCCTTCTCTGAGACGTACGAGCTCAGGGGTTATATATTGATGGATATCAAACGCATGGAGTGAATTTCCTGTGTGGCACGCCTAAGTGGCAATTGATCAAGGCTTCTGTTGAAAAGCAAAGTCTTGTGGTGATGATCAAAGCATAGCCTGTGTGGCACAGCTTTGTGTAACGTGAATTCGCGAGTTTCACACCCGGTATGAACCAAAAACGGGAGACGGACCTCAGGGAGGACTTGCGTTTCTTTCTAGCTAGAAGTGGCGTCAGTGGTTTTACACGCCCTGACGAGTTTGACTTATGTGGTTGTTGCTGTTGCGAGGCGCCTCGGTTATATCAGTTTCGGCCGATGCATTCTGGTCGGCGGACGGACCAGACTTACACCCCATAGGGTGGGGAAACGTAGTGTTCAGGCATAATAATCCACATCGGTGGACCGGCCCTGACGATCCAAGGGGCAGTTGCGGCTATTCCTGAGGGGCGGGCTAGAGCGTCTCGAATCGGTTGAGGACTATCTTTTGCCTCGGTTCATACACGGAAATCCAATTTCCAAATACGTGACATTTGCGGTTTTAATTGTAAAACTAGTATGGCGACATGATATATGGTACCCATGCCGCCTATGATTGATACTTATGATTTGAAGTTGTTTTATACACTATGCACTTATTATAGTATCAAATGATTTGTTTTTAAACGTATCAAGCATTCTTTGGCTGTTATAAGGGAAAACCCTATCCTCGGCTGCGTTGCATTGTGTGATGGGACCTGGGTCTTATAACAGCTTCATTTTTCTTTATTTAGCATTGCGCTGTTTGTTTTATGCACTGGTATTCTTGGGAGGAAACCCGTTCCGTGTTTTACGGCGTGGTCCCTTGATTTACCTAACTTTAAAATAAAGATAATAACTGTTTTAGTTCTCACACCAGTCACATGACTGACCTGGAGTTTATTGTTTTAACCTAAACTCTGGGTGCCCTTATTTTGACACGGGCAGCTAGTAGTTTTGGTTTTGCATATTTATATTCACAGGATTCTGGTTTACAGCTGGAACGATATCCGGAAAGCTTTGTATCCGTATATCTCATTCTAGTTGTGTATTGTATTATTTTCCGCTGCGATGTATTTAAATGTAATTTAAATCTCTGATATTTCTGTGTAATATTCATTTATACTCTGTATATTCTTGTAATCTGATGCATCGTTGTGATAAACAATGGAATATTCTTCTGTATGAGTTCTGTTGTGGCTTGTTCTCGAACTATCCGACGCTTTCCTTTACGGGGAAGTTGCGGGTCGTTTCAACAGGGAACTCCACCATTCCCATCCATTCAAGCTCCCTTTTCTCCCAAACCACTCCACCGAAGTTCGAATAGAAATCACCTCCAAACTCCCCTTCCATTTCCGATCCTCCAAACTTCGTGTTTGAGCTTCCTGTCGCGACCCTCTACCGTGACCTCGTCACTTTTGTTAACCGAGTTCACCAGAAAATGTACCCCACTCTCCAAAATCAGCGACGAATCTAAATCTACCCTCAAGAATCCAAATCGATGCACCCACGTGCTGAATTCCTTAAACCTAAACCTACTGTACAAAAACAGAACGACGCAAAAAATGACCGAGTCCCCTAATTTTTATATCAGACTGAAGAGAATTGGTGTAGGAACTCAAGTATATAAGATTTTCCATTTATATTATTTGATTTGAATTGATTTGGATTTTTCAAACTCACTGTCTTTGTTTGAGAAGAGATAAGCTGGCAGCTTCTTTTTGTTTTAGGTCTTGAGGAATTTTAAGGGGGGTATTTATAGAAAAAATTGGTTTTAGATATTTGTAGGAGATATTTTTAGATATTTTATTATATTTCTAAGCAATCGCTATATCTATTGTTGAATAAAAATTCTTATGATCACATACAATACCCAAAAATCACGAAACTGGACATGCAGCTACAGTTCGACATTACGGTCCCAACGAAACTGGTTTCGTCGAATTCCGACTTCGTTTGCTCACACAGCGTATTTTTAAAGGTCAAATTATCGATTGTATTTCACATTAAAATCCCATACGGCCACACACTGACTTCAAAAATCACGGAAATTGAAATCTAGCAATAATTTAATATTGTGGATCCAATAAAATTAGTTTCGTCGAATTCTGAGGTCGTTTGCAAAACTGGCTATTTTTAAAGCCCTAAATAACCCATTTAAATATATAAATATATTTAAATATAATTAAATATTTATAAATAAATATTATCGTATATATTCACAATAGGATATCCCAAAGCTTTAGAATATTCCTATATAAATTTCTAACTTGATATTTAAATCCTGATTAAATCGATATTCGATTTATAATGAAATTCCTTTTTAAAATATAAAATATTCCTTTATAAATTATAAAGGAATTCCACAACGACTTTTTTAAAATTTGATTTGGACATAAATCAAAATCTACATAATAAAATCCTGATTTTTCTCTTCCATTAGAAAAATATACTTCACCAGCTCCTAACTTTTCTTGTTTCACAGAAATCCGACTTAAAACGAATCCTGTACATTCAGTTAAAGTTCAAATCACCAAATAGCGAACTGTCGTGCCATTTCGAGCTCGATTTTAATTATAATATAATTATACGTTTAAACTTCGTTTATATAATATATTCGTGAATATAATTCAACTCTAAACTGAATTATATATTTTAAATAATCCAATTCACACAATATTGTGAATTCCACTATTTTTTATTATTTCTGAATTTAATATATTATTCTATTATTTTAATTTAATTAAATATTCAATTTATTTAATTCAACGACCATTTGAAGTCTAAACATTATTTATATAATTAAATAAGTTGATTATACATCGCAGAAAATACGGGTCCTTACAAAAGGTGCCTAAGGAACAACTTCGAGAGAGATAGAATTCAAGTTGTTCCATATCATTGTTGAAGCAAAATGCCAATGTTCCTTTGCCTAGAATGACGAGTTGGAGATTCATAAGTTCACAACATCAACGATAAGTTCGGGATGACCTTTAAATTCGTATTTATATATTTTTTTGTTAATGTTGTTCTGTTTTGGCATTGATGTAGTATTTCAGTCATATCTTGAGCTTCCTAACTTCAATGTTCAAATTTTTGAATGTTCAAAAAAATAGATTAAATTGTCTATGACATTTGTATTTTTTGTTTTTCCAGAACCTGGACTTAAACTGATGAAAAAACTGCAATATATTTGGAATATTAATTAAAATAAGTTTTCAGAATGTTTGCAACGGTTGTAGTTTTTGGATCATATCTTGAACATTGTTATTTCGAATTCTGAAATTTTTGAAGTTCTGAAAAGCTAACTAATTTTCCTAAACTTTAGTATTTTTACTTTTTGCTAATTCGGTGTGTAAAGTCTTGAAATTCTGCTCTCAATTTAGTAGATTGCTTAAGAAAAGCTAATTTTCCTTCTATGAACAAGTTGTGATAATTTCGTACAGTTTCAGATTAACTTAGCAAGTTAGATTTAAAATCATTTTTATTTGTTGATATGTTAAATATCAAGAAATATTATGTTTTTAACTTAGTTTGAATTGTGAGAATTTCACTACGAGTTTCGATTTAATTTGAAATTAGAAAATGCTACTTTGTGTAACGTCCCCGTTTTTATCTGAGTTTGTAATAAAGTTTATTACAGGTTAATTCAGTAATCGAGTTAAAATAATAAATTGTGAATAATAAATATTCAGAAAATTTCAAGTATATATATGTATATGTATAAATGGTTTAAAATTATTTTAACCAATGAGAAACAAGCAAGAAATTTTTTCTAGTTTCGTCCTGTATTTTAAGTTTGTTTTAGATCTCGTAAGTAAATAATATTGGATTTAAATTAAATAATCTTTTTATAAAGTTCTGTATGTATATAATTATTTGTATTGTTTAGTTCATTTACAAATATGTATGTATATGTATATTAAAAAGTAAGTAGCATTTATATGTTTTTATACTTTTATAATGGTTTTAAACATATGTAAATTTAAATGTATGTAACTTAAGTTATAATATGAGTTTACTTCATAAAGAAGTATTGCTATATTAATAAAAGGGATGTAACATGTGCTTGTACCACAGATATGCCATATAAAATCATTTCATCTCAATCAACATAAGGCTGTGTTGCCTTGTCCTCTGAAGTAATACAGACTATAATTACATTCTTTGATACACAAATGCAAAATTATATTATAGCTATCCCTTTCAATCACTCAAAATAGCTCATGCTCTTAAATCACAAAAATATACATAGTTAAACAAACTACAGCTGCATCTCTTCAATTAGCTAGAACACGACTTCACCTTTTCAATTACTATATTCCATTCTTAACAATGTACACCTGCACAACTATATTTTATAGATTTTATAGCTATATACCTTATTTCAAACAACTATACCTAGCTAAATCTTTTGCACATGACAAAATATATAGGACTGCCATTCATCTTCATGTCAAGCAACTGGGACCAGTAAACAATATACACAGCTACCATATAGCTGCACTCATTCTTCCAATTAAAAATGGAACGCATAATATCGTAGCTTCATGCTTACAATTAGTAGCAGCAACTAATACTAGTTGTGTTGTCTTTCAATCAAATAGAGCTAGAACCACCACCTAAGAATTTCAGTCCCTATGAACCCATGTGCAATGCCCATTAATTTAATCAACCCTTTGTACCTATAAATACCCACACTATTTCACTGCTTATGACCATACTTTATTTGAATCAAAACTGAAAAATAAATTGAATGAATAATGAAAGAAAGCTTGAAGGCCTGAGGATGGAAAGCTTAAGAAAACAAATGACTTATGTCTGAGTAAGTAAACTCCGCATTTTTCCATTTTAAACTATTGTAGACTGCATGATGCAGAGATACATGCATATATGTTTGAATATGTTATATTTAGCTAATTTAATCTTCTTATAAACTGGGAAACAAACCATGAAAACAGAGAATATTTCCTGAGAGAAAACACTTCGGTTGTTTAGGTTTGAGCATGTATTTGTTGTGTGTGTGAGATCATGTGTGTGTTCATGTTCGTGATGTGTTATGATAAGGTTTTGCGTGTATGTTTAGCTATGTGTATTTGGGGGGGGGGGGGGTGTTGTGTGCGTGTGAGATTCAGTATGCGTGTCTATGTGTAGTATATTTATACGTGAGTAAACACACTTCTCAGCTGTGTACATATATTGTTTTACCATTATTAGTTGTCTTGCCATTATTAGGAATATTGGATCAGAGTACAATTGTCTTGCATAGATGTGATGGTGTAATAAGCCAATTAGTAATGGTCATAGTTGAAGTATGAAATGGGAATATCGATACATCTGAATTAACAGCTTTACCCTACCTGTATTTTGATTTAAAATATTCGTTAACTGAGACTTTTTTTATAGCAAATACAGTAGTTTAAAGGAGTTAATATTCCGCTGAATAATGTTTTTTTAGCTTTTGTTTTTAAATGACCGATATTATAAAGAAGTAAGTTTAGTACTAAAAAAATGTAATGATTCATTCAATATTAAGGTACTACATCATGCTAAGCTGGTTTTGACATTCACCAATCTTTTTTGCATGCCCATGTTTTTTTCACTTGCATTGACAAGTGCAATGCATATTAGACTGCACATTAACTTATATTTCGGATTTTCCATAGCTTTAGTTATACCCAGTGTTATTGTTTAATCTCATAGGTAAATATACACTGGATTTGGTTAAAAAAATAAATGTAAGAAGGTACAACGAGAAAAAGGAAAGAGTATAAATAAAAGGAGGGGCTCAAGAACTAGTAACAGGAAAGAATTAGGATGTAGGGGAGAAGTTGAATATGGGTCAGCTCATGGCTTTTGGGCTTGGCCCATATTAATATGGAAAAAAATGGATGGAAGAAGGTAGTTTGGATCGATAGGAGAAAGAAATGCGCAGGAAAAATGTATCAGTGAATGGAAAAACAGATGTAAATGAGTGGAGGAGAGTTCATTGTTTGGACAGATGGGCTTTAGGGTCGAGAGGTTTAAAAAAATAAAAGGAAAAGAGGGAAGGGTAAGTGCGCTGGGAGTTGGGCTTCGGGCCTGAGGAGATAAAATAAAATAAGGAAACTAAGGAGGGGGAAAGTGCGTGGGCCTGGGTAAAATAATAGGTCAATAGGCTGGTAAGCAAAAGGAAGAAATAAAGTAAAAAGAAATAGAAAGAAATTGGTTGTATAGATGTTGGAATCGGAAAGGGAGTAGATGACAAGTGATACACGAATTATTATAGATGGAGTAGTACTATGTCACATTTTAACTAAGTTATTTTATTTTGAATGAAATAACCGAAGTTAATTTATTTCTTCCGAATTAAAATAAATAAATAAAATATGAATTCTCTTAAATCTAAGATCCTGTTAATCAGTTCAAGTCGAATAGTTAAACAGTAACTGACGATTTGTCAGATAATGGCCGATTATCAATAATTTTGTGAACTTAAATATTTTGAAATGTAATATATTTGGGTCGATAAATATAATTAAGTCGAGAAATGATTTCAAAATCCAATTAATGATATTGAAATTCATGTGAATTTTTATAGTGACTAGATGAACAGTATGGATCCTATACTAATATTTACTAGAGAAATCTAGTTGTTATGATTTAATGAATCCATAAGGAATAATATTCACAAACCAAAGTGAATATTGGAAGCAAATGTTTTGCACATGAAGATGATTGTGAAGAAAATTGGTTGATCGGTAATTAGGAGATTATTCTAAGCTCCGAAAATTAATGAAACAGAAGTGAACTGGAATGATACGGTGAATTGGTAATCGACCAAGTTGAATTCGGGAAAGTATGGCATTCCGTTTTAAATAAGTTATACACTGAATTAATTATATATTAAATTAAAGAAATAATAGTTATATATTTAAGTCGTATATATTGAAGTATGGATTATAACGATACGTTATAATCAAGTGAATTTAATGGATTCTTAAACTAAGTAAAACTAAGATATATATGCTTTGGAAATAATAAATTTCCAAGATCAACCAATTCAAGAATGACATTTAGTTATATTTGAATTGTTGAATTGTGATAAATAAGATATGTTGTGCTGATTGATTTGTTGATTGAATTAATTTTAAATGTTGTTATATGACTTAATAGACTTGTTCAGTTTAATTTAATTATTTACATTCCTTATTCAAATAATATTAAATCATTGTTGAAACCTGGAATTTTGAAGATAAGTCCTGATTAAATAAATACTGAAATTTGTTGAATATGATAACCTAATCGTTTGAGTATCACTTGGCCCTAAAAGATATTAACATTCATCGTTTCAAAGAGACCGGTATTGGTTTTCTCAAAAATCCAAATACCACTTTGTTTCAACCTAGGTGTTGATTAATTTGAAGTCAAATTTGAAGACCATTGAAAATGGAGTTTATGCAAGGGTTGTTCTGTCGATCCTAGGTAGAAATTTTGCAGGATAATGCCTTTGGTTTGTTCAGTCCTAGAACAACTTGTATGGATGAATGTCTGACAGTGTGTACCCAACAGATTATATGATTGTTCTCTTCAAACTATATTTGGTGGCGGAGAAATTCGTTTCTCTTAACTTTAAACTCATGGTATTGGGGAAATAAATTGGTGATATTGAAGGGTTTGACAATGTGGCATTCAAAGTGAATGAAGACATGATATATCTAACGGTAAATTTTAACCTCAAGCCTCCCAACGAGGAAATGAGAAGGGCAAGAAGCATGGCTAAGTGGGTCGCTCCCAATTAGGATGTATTGTCACCATCTAGAGAATTCCTATTTGTTTTTCTTTCTCTTTTGTATCTCACGGGAATGATTATGTTGTTAGCAATCGTAAGGTGACAATATATTTGATATACTGAAGCGAAATGAGTGGTTGGTCTGTGTGGTCGGGTTGCAAGATGTTCTCGTTGAACCTGGTGTATTCCTCTCTAGAGATACACTATCGGAAGGTGGTTCCATACCTTATCATAGTTGGAAATCCATTATTCAATAAGCGCTTGGGGTTTTGATTGTATACTATATATATAGTGCGTGAGACGCAAGCGTTCTGCTCGAGGGCTATTCATTTGTGGATTGATAGACACTATTATAATATCAGAAGATTTTTGATACCAAAGATATTTTGGGTTATCTTAAGGTAAAAACCATCCATGTTTATGTGTGGATTGGTCTTATGATCATCTTTTCTTTGAAAAGATTTTATAAGTTGAGCAAAGTATTCTGAATTCTCATAAGGAAAAAACCTGTTCCGTAATTACGGTGTGGTCTTATGAGATATCCTTTATTTTCTCAAAATGTTTTAAAATGGTTTTCTCATACCAGTCCCATGACTAACCCAGAGTTTATTTTTATACGTTTTCCCTAAACTCTTGGGTACCCAAAATTTGTACATGTAGTCAAGTAGTTTAGGATTTTCCAGATTTACTGAAGGAGCTTGGAGCAGGAGGCATCAACGATAGATATCTAGAGATTGATTTCCACTGTGTTGTATATGAGATGTATTTTGATAAAGTATGTAAGTTTAAATACAGCTTGTATTTCAAAAGTTATGTTATATAATATATGTTGTTCATTCCGCTGTGAGATCGTATCTGTTCTGACGTTCTGTTGTGTGTTGTTCTTTTCCTTTTATTCTATCTTTTCTATCATATCTTTTCTCATCTCTATTTATTTCTTCGACATCCGATTTTTAGTGTCCTTTGGATTGACATGTGTTATATTTAGTCGATTCAAAGGATACCGAAAATCGGGTCGTCACACTTGGTATCAGAGCTTATGGTTGAGTGATAACCTTGGCTCTGTGGCGTAACTCAATAGAGATGATGTTAGTAATACCCTAGATTGAGTTTGAGTGTATATATATAAGCGCATATTTGTTAATTGATTTAAAAACTGTTTAATATTGTGTTGATTGGTTTAAAAAAAATTGTTGATACAGGATGCATGCTGTATCAAAAAGTATTTATAAACTCTTGAACAGAATGATTCAACACAATATTGTTTTAAGAGATGGGTAAATGAAATAATTTTATTCAAAATTATATTTTGGTATAAAAAGAATAATTTTCTAAAATTATTATTATACATGGATGTGTTGATTATTGTTGTTATAAACAAATAAGATTATCAAAGTCTAAATGGTTATATATATAACCAGATTGAGTTTGTATAAGAATAAAGTTGCCAAATAAGACAAACTGGGAATTTCTAGAGTGAAACAAAATATTTAAGGAAAATTTAAAGGTTTTGAATATAAATAGAAATTGAGATATACGATTTCATACTAGTTTGGAATAAAACTGGAAATTTGGATTTTGAAATTTAACTGAAGTAAGTTAAATGTTTTAGCATTTGATCGAGGTTAGACAGATTTAAATCGGGTTGGAGTCTAAAAAGAGGATTTAAAACGGGTAAACATATTTGAATAGGATTTGATTCAAATTAATGGAGTAAATAAGATTTGGGATCAACTTCCGAATATAATCAAGGATATTTTCTTAAAAGGAAATTGGGGTAATATGGGTTGATAAGGAATTAAGATATGGAATTGGAACCAAACCAGAGATTGGTAAAGATAAATGATTTTCTGTGTATTGATCTGATGTTGATTTTGGTCTATGGGGTTGATGCTTAGAAGATAATTTTCTCACCAAGTTACGGTCAGGGACTAATGGAAGTTGGAGAATTGAATGCATGTAAAATTGAAATGAAAATATTTCCAACAGGAATAACAGATGATTCTGGTAATGAAATTGGATGTTGTGATTGTTGCGAAATGTTTTGGTAGGTAACCTATGTGTTTTGGGTGCCTTGTTTACTGTGATTGTTAGGGGATGACTCGTGGATGTGTTTGGTTTTAAGACTATGACTTGATATATAACTGGAATCTCCTCACTACTTTAAATTTGGGGACGAAATTCTTTTCAGGGTGATAGATTGTAACGCCCTAGTTTTTGCCTGAGTTTGTAATACAATTTATTACAGGTTAATTTTGTAATTGAGTTAAAATAATGAATTGTCAATAACAATATTGGGAAAATTTCAAGAATATGTATATGTGTGTGTATATGTATAAATGGTTTAAATTATTTTAACCAATGTGAAACAAGCAAGAAATGTTTTCTTGTTCGTTTTGTATTTTTATGTTTGTTTTAGCTCTCGTAAGTAAATAATGTCGGGTTTAAATTAAATAATCTTTTTATAAAGTCCTTTATATATATATATATATATATAAAATTTTGTATTGTTTTTTTCATTAACAAATATGTATGTATATGTATATTAACAAGTAGGTAACGTTTACGTTTTTGTCTTATACTTTTGTAAAGGTTTTAAACATATGTAAATTAAAATATAAACATCATTTAAGTAAATTTAAATGTATGTAACTTAAGTTACAATATAAGTTTACTTCATAGGGAAGTAATGTTATATTAATAAAAATAGGATGTAACATTTGCTTGTACCATAGATATGCCATATAAAATCATTTCATCTCAATCAACATAAGGTTGCATTGCCTTGTCCTCTGAAGTAATACAGACTATAGCTACATTCTTTGATACACAAATGCAAAACTATATTACAGCTATCCCTTTCAATCATTCAACATAGCCCACGCTCTTAAATCACAAAAATATGCATAGCTAAATAGACTATAGTCGCATTTCTTCAATCAACTAGAACACGACTTCCCCTTTTCAATCGTTATGTTTCATTCTTACCAATGTACACCTGCACAACTATATATTAATAGCTATATACCTTATTTCAAACAACTATACCTAGCTAAATCTTTTGCACATGACAAAATATATAGGACTGCCATGCATCTTCATGTCAAGCAACTAGGACCTATAAACACTATACATAACTACCATATAGCTGCACTCATTCTTCCAATCAAAACAGGCACGGCTGAAATCATAGCTTCATGCTTACAATCAGTAGCAACAGCTAATACTAGCTGTGTTGTCTTTCAATCAAATAGAACCAGAACCATCACCTATGTGTTTTAGTCCCCATGAACCCATGTGCAATGCCCATCAATTAATCAACACTTTGTACCTATAAATACCCACACTATCTCACTACTTATGACCATACCTCATTCGAATCAAAACTGAAAAATAAATGGAAGAAATAATGAAAGAAAGCTTAAGAAAACAGAGGACTAATGTTTGAGTGAGTAAACTCCCCACTTTTTCATTTTAAACTATTATAGACTGTATGATGCAAAGAGATACATGCATATATGTTTGAATAGGTTATATTTAGCTAATTTAATCTTCATATAAACTGGGAAACAAACCAAGAAAATAAAGAATATTTCCTGAGAGCAAGTACTTTGGTTGTTTAGGTGTGCGTGTGAGATTCAGTATGTGTGTTTGTGTGTAGTATATTTATACGTGAGTGAACACACTTCTCGGCTATGTACATATACTATTTTACCATTATTAGTTGTCTTGCCATTTTTAGGAATATTGGATTAGAGTACAGTTGTCTTGCACAACTATGATGGTGGAATAAGCCATTTAGTAATGGTCACAGTTAAAGTATGAAATGGAAATATCGAGACATCTGAATTAATACAATTACCCTACGTGTATTGTTATTTAAAATATTTGTTAGCTGAGACTTTTTTTTGAGAGCAACTACAATAGTCTAAAGGAGTTAATATTCAAAGATCGAATAATGTTTGTTTTAGCTTTTGTATTTAAATGACCGATATTATAAAGAAGTAAGTTTAGTACTACAATAATGTAATGATTCATTCAATATTAAGGTACTGCATTATGCTAAGATGGTCTTGACATTCAC
This sequence comes from Allium sativum, assembly GCA_030737875.1. NCBI lineage: Eukaryota > Viridiplantae > Streptophyta > Magnoliopsida > Asparagales > Amaryllidaceae > Allium > Allium sativum. The sequence goes on along the minus strand of CM060926.1, from coordinate 2,454,798 downwards.
TGATCTTTTTGTATGCCCTTTTTTTCACTTGTATTGACAGTGCATTTCATATTAGACTCAAATCAACTTCTGTTTCAGATTTTCCATAGCTTCAGTTATACCTAGTATTATTGTTTAATCTCATAGGTAAATAAATATACTCTGAATTTGGTTAAAAAAAATGTAAAGAGGTAAAACAAGAAAAATGGAAAGAGTATAAATAAAGGGTGGGGCTCAAGAACTGATAACAGGAAAGAATTGGAACATGGACGAGAAGGTTGAATACGGGCTAGCTCGTAGGTTTTGGGCTCGGCCCATATTTATACGAAAAAAATGGATGGAAGCAGGTAGTTTGGATTGATAAGAGAAAGAATTACGTAGGCAAAATTTATCAGGTGAATGGAAAAACAGATGTAAATGAAGGGAGGAAAGTTCATGGTTTGGACAGAAGGGCTTTGGGGCCGAGAGGTTAAAAAAATAAAAGGAAAAGAGGGAAGGGAAAGTGGGCTAGGAGTTGGGCTTCGGGCCTAAGGAAATAAATTAAAATAAAGAAACTAGGGAAGGGGAAAGTGTATGAGCCTAGAAAAATAATGGGCCGATGGGCTGGTAAACAAAAGGAAGAAATAAAAAGAAATAGAAAGGAAATGGTTATTATAGATGATGGAATCGGAAAGGAAGTAGATGACAGATGGTACAGGGATCATTGTAGATGGAGTTGTATTTTGTTGGGTTTTAACTTAGATATTTTATTTTAAATGAAATGAGCAAAGTTAATTTATTTCTTTCAAATTAAAATAAATAAATAAAATATGAATTCTCTTACTGTTAATCAGTTCAAGTCAAGTAGTTAAACAGTAACTGACGATTTGTCAGATGATGGATGATTATCAATAATTTTGTGAACTCAAATATTTTGAAATGAATATTTTGGTTGATAAATACAATTAAATCGAGAAATGATTTCAAAGTCTAATTAACGATGATTAATAAATATTGAAATTCATGTGAATTTTTATAGTGACTAAATGAACAGTATTGACCCTATACTAATATTTACTAGTGAAATCAAGTTGTTATGATTTAACGAATCCAGACAGAATAATATTCACAATCCAAAGCAAATACTGGAAGAAAATGTTTTGCATTTGAAGATGGTTGCAAAGAAAATTGGTTGATCGGTAATTAGGAGATTATTCTTAGTTCCGAAAATAAATGAAATAGAGGTGAATTGGAAAGATACGGTGAATTGGTAATCAACTAAGTTGAATTCGGGAAAGTATCGCATTCCATTTTAAATAAGATTTAAATAAATTATACATTGAATTACATATTGAACTAAAGAATTAATAGTTATATATTTAAGTCGTATATAGCAAAGTATGGATTATAACGATATGTTATAATCAAGTAAATTAAATGGATTATTAAACTAAATAAAACTAAGATGTATATGATCTGGAAATAATAAATTTCCAAGATCAACCAATTCAAGAATAACATTTAGTTATATTTGAATTGTTGAATTGTGATAAACAAGATCTGTTGTGATGATTGATTTGTTGATTGAATTAATTTTAAGTGTTGTGATATGACCAAAAAGACTTGTTCAGTTTAATTTAATCATTTACCTGCCTTATTCAAATAACATTAAACTATTGTTGAAGCCTGGGATTTAGTAGATAAGTCCTGATTAAATACATACTAAAATCTATTGAATGTGATAACCTGATCATTTAAGTATCATTTGGCCCTAAAAGATATTAATGTTCATCGACTCAAAGAGACCGGGATTGATTTTCTCAACGAAATCCAAATACCACTTTGTTTCGACTTAGGCGTTGATTAATTTGAATTTAAATTTGAATACCATTGAAAATGGAGTTTATGCAAGGGTTATTCTGTCGATCCTAGGTAGAAATAGCCTAAGATGGATTTACAGGATAATGCCTTCGGTTTTTCCTATCCAGGACAACTTGTATGGACGGATGTCTGACAGAGTATACCCAACAGATCATACGATTGTTCTCTTCAAACTATGTTTGGTGGCGGAGGAATTCGTTTCTCTTAGCTTTATACCCATAGTATTGGGGAAATAAATTGATGATATTGAAGGGTTTGACGATATGGCATTCAAAGTGAATGAAGACGTGATATATCTAACGGTAAGTTTTGACCTCAAGCCTCACAACCAGGAAATGACAAAAATCGGGTAGGCAGCATGGTCAAGTGGGTCGCTCCCAATTAGGGTGTATTGTCACCATTTAGAGAATACCTATTTATTCTTCTTTGCTTTTGTATCTCCCAGGAACGGTTATGTTGCCAGCAATCGTAAGGTGACAATATATTCGGTACACTCAAGCTAAATGAGTGGTCGGTCATGTGTGGCTGGGTTGCAAGATATTCTTGTTGAACCCTGTGTAATCCTCTCTAGAGATACACTATCGGAAGTTGGTTCCATAACTTGTCATAGTTGGAAATACATTATCCAATAAGGGCTCGGGTTTTTGATTGTATATAGTATATTATATATGTAGAGCGTGAGATACAAGTGTTTTGTAAGGTTGCTATTTATTTGTGGATTGATAGACACTAGTATAATATCATAAGAGTTTTGATACCAAAGATGTTTTGGGTTATCGTAAGGTAAAAACCATCCATGTTTATGTATGAATTGGTCTTATGGTTATCTTTTCTTTGAAAAGATTTTAAAAGTTAAACAAAGTATTATGTATTCTCATAAGGAAAAAAAACCATTTCGTATTTACGGCGTGGTCTTATGAGATTTCCTTTATTTCCTTAAAATGTTTTAAAATCGTTTAATCATACCAGTCCCATGACTGACCCAATGTTTATTTTTCTATGTTATCCATAAACTCTTGGGTGCCCAATGTACAGACAGTCAAGTAGTTCAGGATTTTCCAGATTTACTGGAGGAGCTTGGAGCAGGAGGCATCAACGATAGATATCTAGAGTTTATTTTCCACTATGTTGTATATGAGTTGCACTCTGATAATGTATGTAAGTTCAAATACAATTTGTATTTCAAAAGTTACGCTATATAATATATGTTGTTCATTCCATCGTGAGATTGTATCTGTTCTGACGTTCCGTTGTTGTGTTCTTCTTTTGCTTCTATTCTAACTTTCTATCTTATCTTTTCTCATCCTCTAATTTCTTTCTTCAAAATCTGAGTTTTAGTGTCCTTTGGATTGGATTAGTGTTATATTTGGTCAATTCAAAAGATACCGAAATTTGGGTCGTCTCACTTTGTTTGATTGAATTGGATTTGCTTGAAATTCTTGAGTGAGTATGACGTTTACCCAACAAGTTGATAGAAAAATCAAGTGTCTGACATAATATTAAAAACTAGATGCAATCAGTGCAAGTAATATTAGACAATGTTTCATTCAACTGAGTGAGTTTTTAATATGATTTTCAGCTTTCATGTTTTTTGTTACAAAACCTCTCTTGTAGAAAATTGGTCTTCACATACTTCAAAATTTAAGAGTATTCTTTATTTTTTGTTAAAAAAATTAAATGATTGACCAATTGAACCGTTTTGTAAAAAAAATTCAAAATTATTTGTAGAATTTTGGAATTATGATGAGTAGAGATTGCATTATATTTCATAATAAGAGGAAATATTTTTTTTATTTTCATGAAAATGAACAGATCTTATAATATTTTTTGATTGGTACTTATTTCATGATCATTTCTTTAAGTACCACCTGCTATCGTCCGTCATGGATTGATATACTATGGAGAGCTTAATTTTTGCTTTTAAAAATAAGGGATTTTTTTAAAGAAATATATTTTTATCCTAGCTAGATATTCACTCTCATTTATAAGTCCTCACGGTTATGCACGAGTGAATTAACTTATTCTCTACATATGTGCTTTCTCATTTAAAAGTCCTTAAGGTTATGCATGGATGGAACTCATATAAGAGACGAATAAAAGTTAAGTATGCTTCCAATCACCTTTAAACAATCATGCATGGGTAGAAAATAACTAGGTAGAAAATAGCAAATAATTTCTAAGTTACTACTAACCCCATTTAAAAGTACCTATGATTATGCATAGTTAGAAAGTGCTTAAATTATTGAAAAGGTTCTTAAATATATATTAATCATTATTCGAAAATTTCAAAATTCACATTCCTTTATTTGAAATTAGAAAACTCTCTTCACTATATAAAATTTATCGTACATCTCTCGTTCTAAAGTGAAATTTATCTCAAATTTAATAAATATTATGACCTTTGTTTGATTAAATGAGATTCACGATATATAGTTTCCCTCTTGATTGAATTTATAATCGAAATTCAACACTATTTCGGTTTCTATTAATCTTTTGATGATAACAAAAGGGGAAGAAATGTTAAGATTTTGATGGATGAGTGAACAATTAAGAATGTTTTTAATATTCAAAATCTGATTGAAATTTTCTAACTATCAAATATATGCATCTGTGCATGGAGAGTTTTAGTTGTAGGGGATGTATGTAAATAGAGGGAGCATGATCGTATCACGATAAACACATTCATAGCAATTCAAAATCTTAATATATGTCAGTCATCATCAAAAGAGAGAGAAATTGTTAATATATTGATATGAATTTTTTTTGGATGATAACAAACATATATATTGTTTAGTAAATGTGTTTCTACGTATATTATCTTGTTTGCATAAACAATAAATACATATTTATGAAAATTAAATATTTAGTTTCGAATTTATTTTGCATAGAAATTTTATTCAAACAAATATTTTCATTATACAATTAAATAATACACATTTCACTGTTTTCTCTCTATTGTACAAAGACTACACGATACACATTTAGTACAATATATTCTCACTACAAAAGCCTAATATCTTTATATCCTACTTACTAATACAATATATTTCCAGTCATCCGTCGTAACTTTATGAATTGAATAACACAGTAAACTAGAAAAGAAACAATTTAATTTGCAAATATGAATTTAATTTCAATTTTTATTTGCCTTGGTTATTTGGGTTGTTTCTCGTCAGCTTATAAACAGAGTCAAACAAATATATATATATACACACACACACATACACATACTCGAACAATACATAATATTTATAATGATACATGGTAAATACTACAATGTCCGAGCATGTATTATCTTCCTTACGGACAACAACAAATGTCAAGTCTTTTTTATTCTCAGTGCAGTTTTTAATAGATTACAATTAAATATTTTTAGGCCTCGACAAATTCAGTATAAAATTCAAAAACAGTGGTGCCCAACAAAGTAAACAGCTTGCATAGGTCCAGATTAAAGAGTGCATGCTCAATTTCAAAGTGCACAAACTTGAATATGTGCACAGTTGCAACAATGATTCAGACCAAACTCAAACTGGCCAAGCACAGCAAGGATAGGACATCTAGACTATAACTGAAGCAAACTAACTCAAGTGATCACAAAAAATGTCAAGTGCATGTGCAGCTAACTAGTTCATGTAGCAAAGGACAAGCAACCCAAACACAACATCCATAACAAAGATCAAGAATGCAAGACCAACATACATGGACAAAATAAAGGACCAAGAAAAGAAAGTTCAGCTGCAACACTGAACAAAAGATGTGTACAGGAGATATATCAGCCAACATAGTCAGGCACAAAAAACAAAGGCAGGCAACAAGGTCCGGACATGGTGCAACAGCCACAAACACCACCTATATGTCAACGAGATAAACAAGCTTAATAAGTTAAATAATAAAAGTGCAAAAGCACATATACAACATGGCCAAATTCAAATTCAAGGTCAGGCTCAAGAACAACAATAATCAAATAGATATAACACATGCACATTGACACACAGCCATGCTATAGCAAGCAATACAAAAATGCTAAGAAATTAGGTGGAGTATTTGTACATTAACTAATGTTAGGTAGCAAGTGCAGAATTGTGCAAGTTACAAATGTAAAGATGAAGTGATGCTTCTGTACTAATCATATCATAAACAGGAAGGTAGAGACTTAAGTTATCACCAGTTTTTGTTTTGGATAAAGCAGAAACACGGTAGAGCAAAGAAGAAAGCAAAGAAATAAATTTCACATTGGAAATTCATGAAATCCAATAGCAAATTGGAATCGTATTTTAATGTTGATCAAATCAGACAAATTCCTCAGCAAATCGAAGATATTATAAAATCGCCAAATTATAACCAAAAATTGATAATATATCTTAAGCCAAATCAATTAACGCAAGTTCTCACAACCGATGGAAGCATATTAGAATATATTTTGTGATAGATCAAAAGGAAAATTAGAGAAATATTAGGTTTTGAACCCTATAATTAGTACATTACGTCAACTACACGATTCAACTAATCGAATAAAAATAAATCGAAGGTCGAGCAGAGGAAAAAATTCATACTAGTTTAACTACAAATAGTCTCTACAAGTAAGGCAACAACTCTGCACACAATAAAGAAGAGATTGATTAATGAAGCCAAACAAAGCAGTATTTTTTTCACAATAGATCGAAGTATCAAAGGAGCAGAGAGTTTAATTTAAAATCCCAATTTCTTTTTTTTTACTGAAGAAAGGAGTTCAGGCATAAAGAAAAGAACAAGTGGAAGAAATTAAAGGGGAGACGATCTATGAATTTGGGTCAGCCATTTTTCCTTTAAGCTTATTCTCTATTTCAATTTGTATTATGGTTTTTAAAGTGTTTTTATTTTTTTGTCTTTCAATTAAAACTCCAGTTAGAATTAGCAACTCAAAGATTGAGTTATGGTAGAGTTTTAAGCATAGGGTTGGAACAGTCAGGTGAGCGATAATTGCGAGTTTGTTGGTGTTTGTAAGCACTGTATTGTTTAACTCCAAGTAGAAACTTTGGTGTAAAGTTTTGAGTATAAGGTCAAAACAATTAGGTAAGCAAGTGTCGCGAGCTTATAGGTGTTATAAACTCGGATTGTTTAATTTCTATTAGAAACCTTAGGAGGAGCAGCAAGCAGGTTATGCCGAATGTGAGTAATTTATGTGTGTGATTTACTTTCTACATTTATCCTGTTTATTATATATGCTGGTTTATTATTAATCGTTATTCTACGAAAAATCATTATAAAACTTATTCACCCACCTTTAGCGTTAATTTAGATCATACAGATGAGGCAAAGCCATCAATACTAGCTAGGAAAGGCTTTTATACATATAGACAATCCGACGAGATAATGAACATAAATAATGGCTCAGAACGGCCTTGGAACTCTAGACCGATCAATCCAGAGTGATTATGGATGTTAAGCTTATACAAAACTCATCTTCCACAAAAAAATATGTTTTGGAGGGATAAATGTTAACCTGTTTTCTAAGAATGCCATTATGCTTTGAACTCGAACCTCTTGATTGCTCGAGATCAAGTATGGATGACTACATAAATTCATGAACAACTAAATTCAATGGAATGACGCTTCAGAAAAAAATGGAAAATACTTAAAATTTGGCTAAGTATGAGATTGGTAAGATTCTGATGAGCGATCGGTACGTATCTGATACTTATTGGATCTAGATTAACCCAAGAGGGGGTGAATAGGGTTTATTAGAGTTTTACAAGATATTAAAAATATCACAGCACATATTTCAGCTGAGAAAATAAATGACATAAATTTTATCTAGCTTCGGCAAACCCTTGCCTACTGCTGGATTCCTAAGATTTCTACTATGTATTAAAACAGATTCCCACTTACAAACTCTATAAACTCGCAAACCCTGCTACTGCTCTAATCCTACACTCAAAACCCTGGACTGATCTTTATCCCTAAGATCATATTTTCCCTACATTACAAACCCATGACTCGTAAACCCTAACTATAAATCCTATAGTAGTATATCCTACTTTTATAAAAAAACTAGAAAAACTATTGGATCTGTTACAAAAGAAATATAAATAACAACACCAATATAAACATAAAATAAAAACCCACTTGATATCAAAAAGGTCGGTCACTTATGTCACTTTAAAAACGAGGTCCTCTATTCTTCTATGGTCGGATGCAAACCAAATTTAAGGTTTTTGTCCACGGTCCCAAATCGCAACTTCAACAGTGCTTCTGAATTTTGTTTTCTGATGCTTGATTACTTCATGGTCGATTGATTTAGCTTTTCAATTGATCGAAAATCTCAAAGTTCTTGTGACTTCTCTTAATTTTATTTCTTTGATTTACTACTTAAATTTTCGATGCTTGCATGTGATGATTTGCTTAGAATATATAGGGTTATGCGAAAATTTCTATCATATGATTTGGTATTGATTATTGCATGATTGTCCATGGCATTGAATTGGTTCTTGCATGATTAACTTGCTTGATTTGTTGCCGTGAATCTGTGATTGAATTCTAGAAACTTGATATGATTTTCTTTCCTCTAAAAATGCACTTGATTTCTAGAAGTAAATATTTCGGCCAATTCTGGATATTCTCTTCATACCAATTTTGCATGACAAACATTTTGCCAAATCGACCACGCAATATTATAATTTTAAACCCAAGAAGTGTTAGAGATTCAAGATAACAACAATTTCAAATGATTTCAAGAAAATCAAATATTCAAGCAAAATGATCATTATATAAAAATGAATTTCTAGATGCAACACAACAACTAACATCAAATGATTTTCAATTCAAAATAATCAAGCCTATCCAAATGACATTGAAAATTATCAGAATTGAAAAATAGTAGCATGCTGCTATGAGCATAATTTTTCCAAAATGAATTAGAAGAAACTCAAAACAACATAAATGTGTGAAATTTCGTTTGTTTTTCATATCTTCAAAAAAAATTAGAATTCAAAATAACAGTGTTCAATATATGAGCGGAATGCTTCAGCACTATTAGGAATTAAGGAAACTGTCATGAAATTAAATTTCAAAAGAATCGCAAAAAAATTTACAATTTTAAATTCAAGATACGAAAATCATCAGAACATGAAAGTTTTAGACGAATGAATTTAATTTCCAAAGAATCATGAATATTGCAATTTGAAATTAGAAAGCTCAAGAAGGAAACAAAATTGTGGCAGTGACAATACAAATCAGAATTAAGAAAGAAGAAATAAAAGGAAGAATAAAAAGAAGGAAGAATAAAATGAAGGAGGAATAAAACAAATAAACAAACAAAAAATGAGGTTAAAGATAAAACCTGAAATTGATGTGAACCAATGAATCTCTAACTCAACAAACTTGGCTAAGGAACCTAGAATAAATCAAAGATGCGGAATGACATGAAATCAAATTCTCTTATGCTCATGGTTCCTTAACCATCCTTGGGTACCTAAGCATTTAGAGGATCAAGTGGTCTAACAAAATTTGTAAAACCACTCACAGTTTCGTTCACATGTTTTTGTACCCAAACTTGTTTGTACAACAATCCATTCGAGTCTACATACGTGCCTTTAGGAACCCAAAAACGTTTGATCTTTCTTGAATTCAATTTGTTTCCTTTTGGGGACCAAATTTTTTAAACGGTTTGCCACAAAATAAGTTCTCGTCTTTTTTATGATTTAAAAATCTTTTGAAATTTTAGAAGTTCAAATTTCAAAACCAATCTTATTTAAAGCTGGTTAAAGGATTTTTAAAATCATTTGAATTTTTTTCAACTTGATCAGATTTATCAAGTTTTCCAAAGCCAAAACTACTTTTATTTCCAATAGAAATTTGGTTTTGAAACAACATATTCAACGATTTTTTTCCTATTAGAAAATTTATCCAAAGTTGATTCTAGTCGTTGAATTTTAAATTTAAGATCGCTATTTTCTTTTATCAAATTTAAACAATGATTTATAACGATTTTATTTTCAGCATCAGGTTGTTTTATAATAAAATATTCATTATCAAGAAATTTGACTTTGGTATTGGACTCAGAAATTTCAGATTCAAATCATTTTTGTTTTTTATATTCAAGTTTTTCAAATTTCTTGAATTTTTCATTCTCTTTTTCAAGCTCACTCAGAATTGATTCAGTTTTCAAGAAATTTTCTTTTTCAAGAAATTCACGTTTGGAATTTTCATTCCTTTTGTAAAAAGTTGTTTGTACTTTCAAGCTCTATCTTGTTCTCTTTTAAAATCAGAATTTCATTTTCAAACTTTTAAATATTTTCATTTAGATAAATAAGATTATTTTCCAAATTCAAACAATTTTTGCAATCAGAGTTCAAAGACTTCTTGAAGTTTTAATTCCAAAGTATTATTTTTGCTGATCAACTCAATTTTTTCATATTTCAGAGTTTATTTTTTGATTTGAGACTATAAACAGCTTTTGTTAAGTTAATACAAAGATAAACTAAATCTTCATATGAGAAATTTCCTGTCTCATTGCCTGTTGAGTCTTCATCATCTGATCCATCTGAATTTTCATCTTTAACTCCTATTAAGCACACATCTGAGCTTGAAATGAAAATTAAGGGTTTTGAGTAGTTATTGTCAATTCTTCCATACCTCGTATCAGGAGTATTCCAGATATCTTGCGCAGTTAAACAGTGAGAGATATGATCAAGCTGAATATTACTAAGATAAGAATAAATGATATGCATAGCACGAGCATTATTAATTATATTCTTCTTATCTGGCATATCACCCCCATTTTCAATAATATTCCAATATTCAAAATTAATAGATTTTAAATAGAATTCAATTTTTGACTTCCAAACTAGAAAATCTATTCCATTAAAAATAATTGGAATATTACTGGACTAACTCTCGCTAGATTGACAATTAGGGGAAATCATGACTCTAGAGTTAATAAAATGCCTACTCCGATACCAATTGTTAGATCTAGATTAATCTTACAGTAGGTAAAATAGGGTTTATTGGAGTTCTACAAGATATTAAAAATATCACAGCACATATTTCAATAGAGAAAATAAATGCAAAAGTAAATGACATAGATTTCCCCCATTTTTGACAAACCCTTGCTTACTGCTGCATTTCGAGATTTCTACTAGGTATTAAAACAGATTCCCTCTTGCAAAACCCTGTAAACTCGCAAACCCTACCACTAATCTAATCCTACACTTAAAACCTTGGACTAATCTTTATCCCCTAAGATCATATTTTTCCTCGAATTACAAACCCATAACTCGTAAACCCTAACTATAAATCCTATAGCTAGTATATCCTAGTTTTACAGAAAAACTAATGGATCTGTTACAAAAGAAATATAATAAACAACACTATTAAAAACATAAAATAAAAACCCCTTAATATCAAAAAGTTCGGTCCCTTATGTCACTTAAAAACGGGTGCCTCTATTCTTCTATGGCCGGTTGAAAACAAAATTTTGGGTTTTGTCCTCCCAAATCACGACTTCAATAGTGCTTTTGAAAAAATTTTCTCTAATGCTTGATTACTCGATGCTTCGTGGTCGAACGATTTGGCTTTTCAATTGATTGAATATCTCAGAGCTCTTGTGAGTTCTCTGAATTTTATTTCTTTGATTTACCGCTTGAATACTTTCCTACGATGACTTGGTTAGAATATATAGGGTTATGCCATTCATAAACTCTCTAATTTCTTTCAAATGATTTGGTCTTGATTATTGCGTGATTGTCCACAGCATTGAATTGATTCTTTCGTGATTAACTTACTTTATTTATTTCCATGAGTCTGTGATTGAATTCAACAAACTTGGAATGATTTTCTTTGTCCAAAAATGCACTTGATTTTCTAGAAGCAAATATCTCGGCCAATTCTGGAAATTCTTCATATTGTTATACCAATTTTGCATGTCAAACATTTTACTAAATATGATCAATTCAGGAAGTATCATTTGGTTTGAATTCTTGCCTAAACTTGCTTGCAATTCTCTGTATATTATTAAAAAAATGTTCTTTGATTTGGTTGATGAAAAATTTCTTGGATTGCTTGATGAACTTGGTCAAGTTTTGGGCATATGTGAATTTGGTGAATTGATTTGCAAAATCTAATTTCCAAATATACATTATCCCATGCATGTACATTTATTTCTTTCCATTCGGAAACCAATCTATCTTGAGAAAAAATAATCTCCTTTTCATATAAGACCATTCAAATTATCTATTGCATGTATTAGAACATAAACTATACCTGTCTTGACATGTCTGCATATACCGGATATTATATATATACATATATACACAAGATTTTATGTGTGTATATATATATAATTGCAGTGCATCATATTTCTTGAGCATGACTGCTTGCTAACACCTAATGATAATGTTACCGTGTCCCTTGTCTCGCTGTTCCATGCGCTTCTCTTGAAACTGTGTGTCTTGCCATGTTGCATGCTCATCTGTACATGAAACTGCTGCTATCTTGCACATGAATATTCAATTTATGTCCAGTTTCTTGATTTAAACACCTGTGTACACTTGACTCTTGTATCTAGTTGTGTTCATGACTGCCTCCATGACACAGACACACACACACACACACACACACACACACACACATATATATATATATATATATATTGGATTGTATATGTGTGTGTGAGAGTGCTTGCATGTGCACTTAGAACCATTGGTATTGTTGTAAGTATGAGTGTACCCTTTCTTACTGCACCATTTATGATTAGGTTACAATTCGATCTATACGCTATTTAATATGAACAAATTAAAACCTATAAAATTGATCTATGTGAAAAATCGTGTAAATTGATCTACTATCCAAGCTTCCATGATTTGATGAAATCGAAATGAAATTGATGGTTGTTCGAACCTTTGCATGACAGAGAGCCGCCGCCTCAATATGGATCCACACGAACACGTCCTTCCACCTTCATATGGATCGAAGAGGAGGAGAAGTCAATAGTGCTAGCCAAAATTTCTATTTCCAGTTTAGGGTTATTGTGGAATTGATATTTCTGTGTTTTTTTCGTATATATTAAATAAGGATGTGTTAAACCACTTTTAATATATGTGTTAACCATGATTCAAGGAACAATTCCTTATACCTATTCAAATAAAATGTCAACGTTAATATTTTATTTACCACAAAACAAAATAGTTTCCCCTTACAATGTTCTAAATGTGCAACCCTGTAGGTTATTGCAACACTGGCAATGAATTTAAATCATACTTAAAATCATAACAGTGATTGACATATAGCAATACGTCTCTGCTACCCATGTTATAATAGGATCAATGATTCAATCAACCTTTTCTGTGACTAGTGACTCATTGTAATATAATCATGTTAACCAATATATCCAAGATTAAACTTGAGGCATGGATCGTATCACCCTCTTTATAATTTAATCATATTATCTTGATCTATGAGTAGACTATATAAAACAAATCAATATTTGAGCACGACCATGCATTTCATAGCCTCACTCAACCAAGAGGCCCATGGATATCACTACAAATATATTCTAGGGTTAAATTCCATCTGGTTCATTCATAATTTTCATTCGATTCGAGATGTATCCAATAATCGTTGTTATTGTCTACCCAGTTAAAAGCAACTTTAGATGATATCAAAGCACAAATATCCTCGAATAAAATTATAATGATTTCAGGTATGAGGACCATTACATCATTTCCACAATGAGAATAACTTAAGATACTGTTAATTGTATTCCACGTAGTTTTTTCACGTTGGGTCAGCCCAACACACTATTCTCTAATACGTATTTATGTATTGACATTAATATCACGTATATTAATGATCAATGAGATGTGATCATCAGTCAATCAACATACTAGTCTCAATGTTTTATTGTAGTCCTATATAAACAATAAAACTTTACTATAGACATTTAAGAATTGTAATACTTAATATAAAGTCTCAGGTTCAAGTCTTACTCGAACTATATAATTCTGTATTATTATTCTAAGGTATTCTATTACGTTAATATTTATACTACGCGGTAAATGTAACATAAAAAAAATATTTTTATTCCAAATAAAACAATAACATCAATAATATTGTTAATCACATTAAATGGATTTGCTCAAGGGCATAAACTCTAACAATCTCCCAATTGCACTAGAGTCAATCATTCATGTATCATATACTCATGAAACTAGTGTGACTATTAAACTTCTGCTGCGACAAAGTATAATTCAATAGGTCTGCAACATTATGTAATGACCCGCATTGGCAGAGGTATTATAATTAATTAATTTAATTATATAAATGGTGGTTTAGTGAATTAAATGGTCGTAGAATTAAATAATGATGAATATTTAATTAAAATAATAAATTAAATAATATATTTAATTCTGAAATAATCAGAATTGGCTGAAATGGCGATATGTGTGAATTGGGCAATTCGAATTATATAATTCAGTTTAAAGTTGAATTATAGTAACGAATATATTCAATCGTCGATAGTTGAACGTATAATTTATAATATAATTATAAACGAGCTTGAAATGGCGCTGTAGTTCGTAATTTGGCGATTTGAACTTCAACTGAATGTACAAGATTCGTTTTAAGCCGGATTTCTGTGAAACAAGAAACGTGCGGAGCTGGTGGAGTATATCTTTCTAGTGGAAGAGAAAAATCGGGATTTCATCGTGTAGATTTTGATTTATGTCCAAATCAAATTTTAGAAAAGTCGCTGTCGAATTCCTTTATAATTTATAAAGGAATTATTTATATTTTAAAAAGGAATTTCAATATAAATCGAATATTGGGTTGACCCAGAAGTGAATATCGAGTTAGAAATTTCATATAGGAATATTCTAGAGTTGTATGGTATTCCACTATGAATATATACGATAATATAAATTTATTAATATTTTATTTAATTATATTTAAATATATTTATATATTTAAATGGGTCATCCAGAGCTTTAAAAATAGCCACTTTTGCAAACGAAGTCGGAATTCGACGAAACCAGTTTCGTTGGGACCGTAATGTCGAACTCTAGCTGCATGTCCGTTTTCATGATTTTTGGGTATCGTATGTGGTCACAAGAATTTTAGAGGACGATTGCAGATAGCATTGGATTAAATATGAATATAATAATTGAATAAAAAAAATATAAAAGCTTCCTATAAATACCCCACAAATCTCCCTAAACCTAATTCAACTCATTCATCGGTCAACGAAATAATCCGCCGCTCTCGTTTTCATTTTACAGTAAAATGTCCACTTTCAGAAAATCAAACAACAGTTTATAATTTCATTTATGTTGAAATAAACTGTTTGATTCAAATCAAACAACAGTTTATTGTTCTTTAACGATGAACTGCCAATGTGAGTAAATCTCACTAACTCTGAACAGTTTATAATTTCATGTTGTATTTTTAGAACTGTTAAATATTGGCTGATTGACTATGTGTTGACTGTTTGATTGAACTTCTAGTCAGTTAGTTGAATTTCTATATTGATTCTGTTTAACATAATATATCATATGGAACTGAAAGTGATGTTATCTATATTGTTTAACATATGTGATGCAGGGAAACAGGTTGGAGGAATCCAACTGGATTCCTCAACAGTTATTTTATTGTTATTCATATATTGTGATATATGATGTGATATATAATCTATTGTCGATTATATGTGTTTGAACGATACTGATCATCGTGATTTGATATGTTGAATACCATAACATACCGGAATGTTGATAAGGGAATATTTTCAAAGTGATATTTGAAAATAAAATATTTATAAATGGAATATTTATAAATAAGAAATATTTATAAATTGGAATATTTATAAATAGGAGATATTTAGAAAATGAATAAACGTTATAAAATGGAAACTGTTATAAGAAGGAAATCATTTGTAAAGTGAAGAACCGTTACTAAAAGTAAATCTTTATAAATGAATAGTTTAATCGAGTTAAAAGGAGTTAATCAATGTTAGTTTAATCGAGTTAAAAGGAGTTAATCAATGTTAGTTTAATCGAGTTAAAATTAGTAAATCGAATTAGTTATTCGAAAGGAGTTAAATCGAATATGGTATTTGAAAGTAGTAAATCGAATTAGTTATTCGAAAGGGGTTAGTCGAGTCGAGTCAGTTGAATAGAGTAATCGAATATTTGTTATTCGAATAAGAGTTAACCAGATGGAGTTAATCAATTAGAGTTAACCAGTTAGAGTTAAACCAGTTGGAGTTAATCGATTAGAGTTAAAGAAAATGAGTTAATCGAATATATTTTATTCGAATATAAAGTAAATAGAGTTAATCGAATATAGTTTAGTCGAATAGAGTAAAAGGAGTTATCGAAAATAGTTTATTCGAAAGGAGTTAAGTGAAACGAGTAAATCAATAGCGTTAGTCCCGTAGAGTTAATCCAATAGCGTTAGTCCAATAGAGTTAATCGATAAGGGTTAATCGAATAGAGTAAATTGAATAGAGTTATCGAATATACCTTATTTGAAGGAAAGAATTATCGAATAGAGATGATTCGAAATAGAGTTACGTAAGGAAGTTGTTAAAGAATTAGAAGGGTGAACTTTGTCTATTTCAAGGTTAGAAACGTTGTTCAGTTAAGGTCTGAGAGGTAGTACTACCCCAACTTGATTGACTTCATTTTTAACTAAGGAATGGTCAAGGTTCGATAGTAAAGGATGGTTAAGTGAATTTAGTAATTAAAGGAAATGGTTTGAGTTGGCATCGCGATGGTTTGTTTAAACATCTGTCTAAGTCCAATGAAGAAGCTTTGGAAATGTTTTCCAAATAAGAAACCAGAAATGTTTTCTAATAAAGAAAACAAGAAATGGAAATGTTTTCCATTGCTAATAATGTATGTTTTCCAAATTTAGAAAATAAGAAATATTGAATATAGGGAAACAGGAGATAAGTAAATTAATGAAATAAAGAGATAAATGTTGAATGATGTTTGATCGATATAAATTTCCATGTGGAAATAATATCGTTGTTTGCACACCTGTTTTTCTTCGATAGTTAAATCACAGACTATCGAAGTTTTGACCCTTTTAATGTTGTTAATATGAAGTGACCAGTTGGATTATTATCCAAAGAACCACTCTATATTGGCATAAGCGTTGCGAATCATATATGCCAAAGATAATTGAAGACGGAGTAAAGTGCAAGGGCTATTGTATAAGTCTTAGATAACAGTATCTAAGATGGATATACTGAATAGTACCTTCGGTTCATCCTGTTCCTGGATGACTTGTATGGATGGATGTCTGACAGAGTATTTCCAGACGATCACGTATATTGATTTCTCCAACTGTACCAAGAGTGGAAGCGGAGAAGGAAACTTCTTTTAGCTAAAACATAATGTATGGTTGATGACTTCAATCGGTGATTTGATGGATTTGACGATGTAGCATTCAAAGTGAATCTGATGTGATGATAAAGCGTAGCTTCTAGCCTCACATTCGGTAAATGACAGAAATCAGGCAGGCAGCATGGCTAAGTCGGTCGCACCGAAGTAGGGTGTATAATCACCTGATCTAGAGTTTCATTTACTTCTAAAAATCTATTTGTTGATGTTGTCCTATTCGAGAAACGGTTGCTGATCTCAACCGTTGGTGATATACATTCGATACACTCAAGCGAAATGAGTGGTCGGTCATGTGTGGTCGGGTTGCAAGATGTTCTTGTTGAACCCAGTGTATTCCTCTCTAGAGGTACACTAGCGAAAGGTGGTTCCATACCTTGTCATAGTTGGAAAATCCATTACCCAATACGTGCTTGCGGTTTTGATTGTATACAATATATGTAGAACGTGAGATGAAAGCGTTTCTGCTAGATGATTATTATATTGTGGTTGACAGACATTATTATAATATCAAAGGTTTTGATATAAAGATAAATTTGGATTCTCATAAGGGAAAAACCCGTTCTGTTATACGGCGTGGTCTTATGAGATATCGATTACCTGCTTGAACTGTTTCAAACTGTTTTACTCATACCAGTCCTATGACTGACTCGGAGTTTATTTGTTTGTTTCCCTAAACTCTTGGGTGCCTAAATTTGTACGGGCAGTCAAGTAGTCGGGATTTACAGATATACTGGAAAAGCTGGAGCAGGAGGCTTCAGAATCATATAGCTATAGTTATTTCCGCTGTGTTGTAAGTGTTGTACTTTGAAATGGTATGTATATGCAAGTACAAAGTTATATTTCAAAGTTATGTTATATATTATATGTTATTCGTTCCGCTGTGAGATTCGTGTTACTCTGATGTTGTGTTCTTCTTCTATTCTAAGTTTCTATCTTATCTTTCCTCGCCCTCTAATTTCTTTCATTAATGACCGGTATTTTTAGATGTTTGGTTAGTCGTCATTGAGTTTATGGCGATAACCAAAGTCACTAAAAACCCGGGTCATTACACATTACAACTTTGCAGATATGTTTATTTCCTCTTTGAACAACTTCACATAAGAATTATATTTATTAAATATATGTTTGGATCGATAATGAGTTTAAGGTTTTAGGCATGAACAATAGCCACATTGTTATCGCAATCTAAATCGTTGGATCAACAATGAATTAAGTTCAATTATGAACTTCTTTATCCAAACATTTTCTTTCTTAGAATGTATATATTTCCTGTTTTAAAAACTAACATTATTCACAATTATTAATGTGTTATTAATACATAACATTAGAAATATTGTGTCACTCCCACTCAATTTCTTGGTTGTACAAGATTCAATGGTATTTTGTGGTTTTCGAGACATTTCGAATTCTATTTTATTCCTATCGGTACCTTAGAGTCTGGCTCTCTTTAAAGGGATGCCAATTCAAGCGAAAAACATTTTATTCTCAGAGGATTTATTGAAATAATATCCTTTTGCTTCTTTTGGATATTCCAAAAAATACTTATACAATTTGGATCCGATCTTATAAGAGGCAAGACATTTAATAAAAGCTTCATATTCCAAACCTTTATAATAGACACACTAGGACGTTTCCTAGTTCATATCTTATATGGCGTCTTCATAATTGTTTTAGTATGATTAAATACAATTGTTCTAAATTTAATTTATTAGAAGATCTATATGACTTATCATTGATCGCACCATATCTTATAAGGTGCGACTTCTCCTCGTAGGCACACCATTTCAATATGGTGTTCTAGGTGGAGTGAGTTGGAAAACAATTTCATACTCATTTGAATAGTAACTATTATTGGCTTAAATATTCTCATGATCTGTTCGAAGAGTATTTATTTTCTATCAAAATTGGTTTGAACTTCATTTTTGAATTCTTTGAACTTTTCAAAAGATTATGATTTGTGTTTCATAAGATACACATATCTTTATCTACTGATATTATCAGCAAATGTAATGAAGTAATAAAACCTACTTTTAGCCTGAGTATTCATTACTCCATATACATTATTATGTATGAGACCCAATACTTATTAGCCCCATTCACTGTGTCAAATGAAAGGTTGTTCAGTTATTTTGCCTAATAAACAAGATCTACATTCTTCACATGATTCAAAATCAAATGATCTCAAAATTCCATCATCATGGAGTTTTGATATGCTTTTCTTGTTTATATGGGCTAACTAAAAATGTTAAAAGTGTAATGGATTTAAACCATCAAATTTAATCCGCTTAGTATTTATGTCAAGCACGTCATAGTTAAGGATTTATAAAGATCATTAACTATTTGTGAAATTCCATAATATATTTTATTTAAATAAAATGAACAACAATTGTCCTTTTGTTATAAATGAAATTTAAACTTTTCTAAACAAGATATATAATAACCATTGTTTCAAGTCTCGCAAATATCGCCTGAGATCTCCTCTGAGATCTCATTTTGGGCTCCTTCCGAAACTAAACAGAAAATATCACTCTAAAGCTCCTTTCGAATATATCGCCCAAGATATTGCAATATCAAACGATATATCGACCGAGAAAAAATACTGGAATATCGTCCGAGATCTTAGTTTTTTTGGTTAAAATTTTAAATTTGTGCTTAAACTAGAACAATAATTAAAAAAAATCAAATCTAGCCATGATAATCTTCTGTTACTCTACATTTTGCATGATAAATAGCCATATTGTATGTTTATATACATTCTACATTACTTATGACTTTCATATTCGTCTTTTTTACACACATGTCACTAATGAAATTATGTATTTTATTGTTTATATATGCTGATTTTTTTTAGTGTTTTGGATCCTTTTAATGTTTTATGTCTAACAATATTTCTGTTTTAAGCATATTACAATTTAGAGTATGAATGATTTTTCGCAAAATAAAAAATAATAAAGTTATTTCGCAATTCAAGTTTAAGTTACTATTTTTTAATAGCATTAATAAAAATCATTTTGTAAAAATGTCATTTCTAACATATCATATACACTGAGATTGTTCCAATATGAACTTTCAGACCTGAGATGGAAATCTGCGATGAACTCCCGAGTTAGACTCATCTCGTACGAGATCTCCCCCGGTATGAGATTAAGTCTATAAAATCCCCGAGACGAAACATGAGAGATATCCAAAGTTTAATACCTTGATAATAACATTTATTTTAAACGGAATTTCATAGTATCAATATTTTAGTTATTCAATTAAGCTAGTACATAGGACAAGATGCAACTTCCTATGGATAATCCAGCAACATTTGTTTCATTTCCAATCATAAGTTCACTTGTCTTTTTTATTAGATTTCTACTTGTTTTGTAATTTCTATAAATTTACATACATTTATGCGATTCATATCTAGTGTCTAATACTAGAGATGTTTAAGTAGATTGTTATAACATTATATCTTATTCGGTTGAATTCACACTTTTCATTTTAGATCTTCGATATTTGTAAAATAGTTACGTTTAATTTGTTTGAGGACTATCCTCAAATTTTAATGTTAGCCAAGAAATTTAATTCAATTTATCCTTCTTAAGGTTTAATTTAAATTATTGGAGTTATTTATTATTTAATATCTACAGAAGATAATAAATAATAATTGATTTTGTAATATTTATTTAATATAAATACAAATTTTTGACAATCAAAAATTATATTTACATAAGTTTATAATTTACAACTAAAATACGCTCCCACTCAAATTAACATCCCTCTGATATATATATATATATATATATATATATATATATATATATATATATATATATCAGTGTATATACATATAATGGTGTTCCAAGATCCATATCTAGTCATGCCTTGACCTAGCGCTTTGGCTAACACGCCAAAATACAACCTTTTAGTTAGACATCTTATGTCAGTTATATCATATATATAACTCTTGGATCGCATGATGAACATTTTGTTCATTGATTATTCATTTGCTAAAATATAGAATAATACATGCTCTTTGTGTCTAAGGCCATAAATACTATTATGCAGCCTTAGTTAAGTGACCCAATAATACAGTCGAAACACCACAATTACTCTTATGGCATATAGGCATTACCTACATCCAATGAGACTGACATTGATGGGTGTACTATTAGAAGACTTCACCTTGACTTAATATAACAAAATTTGCTTGAAAGGGATTTTATAACTCATAGTGGGAAACAATATTTAGTATCATATACATCTCAATATATATATTATTTCTGGTAATTTCTTATAATTCCACATAAATGCAATTATAAAGATATTACGTCTCTTGAGTATTCAACATATTAAATAGCAGTAGTGTTAAGGAATTAAAATATACTTTGCCATTGTTTTTTAACATTGCAAAACATACCTTGCAGTTTAACATCTGTACTGCAACAATTTAGTAGACTATTTATTTCATTATAGCTTTCGAAAAGTATAAATGGAATACATATATCTTTTAATTGATCATGCCTAATCATTTATTAAGACCCAATATATCATAATAAGACATAGACCACATATTTCAAACTTAAGCAGATTATATATCTCATATCATTTATGCATGAGTTATCACACAATTACATATATATATATATATATATATAGCTTATATTTATTTGAACCATTAACTAACACTGGCATAAAAACAAAAGGTATAAGAGCACGTTTCAAAGGCATACAACCCATATTAACATTTAGGTGGCATGTTACAAAAACTATGTACACCATAATGTACAAACAGTTATGCTTTTCATCAATTTATACATAGATTGGAATACATATTACATTTTATATACATACTCTATAACATATGAAATCTATACATTAGTTGCACGCAGGCCAAATGAAATTCTGCAATTCATAAAATTATGGTTGCTTCATAAGCAGCATTACTTTTGCACTGACATATCCATCTTAGTGCAATCATTGGTACCATTCTCAATGAACCATGTTGCATTCTTTTGGATCATCACCATCTGAAATAGTTTCAGAACTTATAAAATAAGTAGCCTGCAAGATGGTCATATCATACTAAGCCGTTCAATTGAATACAAACAGTGCATTATACTTACATATATATATATATATATATATATATATATATATATATATATTGTTGGTTAGCTTTTTGAGCAAGCCACCGAGAATACATGCATTAGCATTCGGATGGACAAGGATACTCACACATTGATAAACCCAGCTTGTGGTCCACATACCCCCATCTGCTCGTGGTTCTGTATTTCCCATCGGCTCGTGGTCCACTTTCCTCTATGACTCGCAATGATCACCATGACCCGCTCATGATAGGTGTCACGATCCCCTCGCAGCAGAGGGTCACGAACCGACCCTATATCTCTAAAAACATGGCCACGACCTGGTCACCCACAAAACGAAATTGAAGGGTCTTGTGACACATGTCCATAACAGCCATATTGACCATTTCTCCATCAAGCCACGAACGGGTCCGAGATCCTCAGAATTGGTGCCACGTGTCTTCATGAACCGCCTGCAGAAATCACCTATAAATAGCTCAATACTTCTAATTTTGAGGGATCTTTTGGCAATCCAGAGCTCTGATTCCACCATTATCAAACCTTCATTATTTCTAGTCATAAATATTTCGAAATTATTGAGTGAATCACTGTTGTAAAAGTGAGATTGAGAGAATATTGTGATTGTACTTGCATTCAAACATATAATCAAAATCATATAATGTGGACGTAGGCTTTATAACGTCGAACCACTATAAATTTGGTGTGTTTGTTGCCATTTCTTTCATTTCTAGTTTTAATTCTCTACAAATCAAGATGATTTGGGTGTTAGAACCATTTTTTGGTCTAACATTTTGGTGCTTTCACTGAGAATTGAATTCTCCGCTTAACGGATTGTTGTTCTACTGTTTGGATTTTCAAGTCCGAAGAAAATAGTCCACATTTCCACTGTTCATTTTTGAAGACTTTGGCAAAGTTAAGACACTATAGCCGCAAAGAAATCCAAGGATTCACGAGCCTTGCGAGAAAACGAAGTTAACGAGGAAAATGTTCAGGAGCACGCCGAGGTGGTCTCTGTGGCTCGCGGATCGTAGGGGGTGAACCGACCCCAGGAGGGGTTCACGACCCGGTCGTAGGAGGACATCACGAGCCGCCTCCACGAGCATACCACGAGCCGTTCACATGAGGAAATGGTCACGAACCAGTCCACCCGAAGGACCGCGACCTGACCAGGAAAGGAGGTTACGACCCATTCCACTCATGCAAATGCTTCAGCTCGACCTATCTCAAGTGCGCTACGTCCAACGGTGAATATTAATGATCAGCTACCTGCCTCTGCTCAAGTAACAGAAGGAAATTTGTCCCGTGTTCTCGAAATGTTGGAGAGGACAAATGACGCTTTGGAGGCTCAACGACGTGAGAGTACATTGATTAGAGAAAATATGGTTGTGATGAGAAGACGGATTGACGAACTTCGAAGGCCGATAACGCCTTCATCAACTCACCGCCTTACTCCCGACTACTCCTCCTCGTCAGAAGAACCTCCTATACCCCCACGACATCAATTAGAAAGGCTGAGAATGTGTAGCAGCTTCGATTTGGATCCCTTCCATCTCGAGCAGAAACGACACTTAACCTGGGACCTGACAACTGTAACTCAAGTAATCCTGCTCTTTTCCTACAGAAGAACCCACGATATTACCTAGAGATCAGGGTGCTGACGACCTTATTCAGAATTAACCATTACTACCCCCTCGCCGCATGATTGACCGTAGCCATAGGTGGAAAAGAATCTCTGCTCAGGCCCCAGACTTGGGAGCAGTGCATCGAAGATATATCGGGGGCCCCGTAGGGCAAGAAGTGCTGATTCGGAATCCACCTTGACTAATGCTAACATTGAGACAATGGTGAGGCGGATCATGGCAGATAGCCGTGGACAAAGAAATGAAGATTGGGTATAGGCCGTAGTCATACGCCCTTCGCTGATGACATATTAGACGTCTGATTCCTGAGGCGATTCAACATGCCGACTATGAATCGTTATTCGGGCAGAACAGACCCGGTTCAACACTTAATGAGATATTCATGGTATATGGATGATGCTGTCGTTCCCGATGCAGTGAAATGCAAAGCATTCTTGATCTTCTTATAGGATGTGGCGCGAATGTGGTTTACATGTTTACATGCTCGATCGATCTCCAGCTTCAAGGAATTGAGCAAAAGATTCATAAATCAATTCCGGCTCCATACTCAAAGGTCCAAAAATGTAGTTGAACTATCACTCATCAAGCAGCATCTTGATGAGACTCTGAGGTCCTATTTCGACCACTTTAATTTAGCAGTCATGGAGGTTAGGGACCCTCATGAGAAATCATTCCTGATGGCCTTAATTGATGAGGTAGATAAAGATACGGAGTTCGGCAAATACTTAGCTGGAAAACCGCCATTGACTAGGGAAATATTCTAATAGAAAGCCAATATAAGCCTACGCCAAGAGGAATTATATGCTAATCGAAAGAGGAAAGCCACTGATAAGGAAGTTATATAGAGTAATGTGGCCATCAAACAGTCCGGAGATAGCTCTGGAAAGGTAGAGGTTAATGTTGGAAATAAGAATCAAGGCAGTGGATGCCAGGATGGGAACGATAGTCGGAAGATGAATCGGGGAAATGATTCACAGAAGAGACCTAGGTTCAAAGCATTTAAGAACTTTACACCACTGAATGATACGTTAGAGAATATTTTCCTGGACACTTATAATGTTCTTCAATATAAGAGGCCTCGACCGAGAGATTCAACAGAGAAAGAGCGTGAAACAGGAAAATTCTGCCTTTTCCATCAAACTCATGGTCACTCCACTAACGAGTGCCATCACTTGAGAGACGTAATTGAAAAACTGCTTCGAGAAGGGAAGTTGGATGAATACAAGGTTGCTCCAGGAGATAGGGTCAAGCTGGAAAGGCCCCGAATCAAAACCAACCTGCTTCTAGGCCCACTGCTCAGCAAAAGCAAAAGAATATTGTTATCAACACTATAGTTGGAGGGATCACCCAGCTGGACACAGCTTCAGGGCGATGGATCAATAATATGTGAATGCATCCAAGCATGTTGGAGTAGGGGAGTGCAGTAATCCCGAAGATACCACCCCGATAAAACAACGGAAAACAATGTCTGACGATGTCATATTCCACGATAGAGATAGTATTAGAGTTCATTCCCCTACCGAAGACCCCTTAGTGATCACATCCACTATTGGTCCTGCTTTAGTCCACAAAGTCTTAGTGGACAATGGAAGCTTAGTTAACATTCTATTTAAGAAACCGTTTGATCAGATGAAGCTTGAAGCCGAGGATTTGAAGCCCTGCGACGGATGGATACGCGACTTCAATGGGGCCTTGACAGCTCCGATGGGATATGTAAAATTGTCAGTGACACTAGGAGAAGGAGATCGCCGGAGAGTGGGAATTCTATCATTTGTAGTTTTGGACATTGACTCACCCTATAATGCATTTTTGGGCTGACCAACCCTTGCAGAATTCAGGGCCTACATCGATCCCTGGTGCTTATTGCTAAAGTTCCCAACAAATGCCGGGGTGGGAGTAATTAGAGGTGACCAAGCCACTGGACGAGCCTGCTATATAGCGGGGATGAAGATGTTACTAAAAGAACTAAACATATAAACTAAAGGTGCCACCTCCTCCGCGAAGGAGGATTCGGCATAGCAACTAAGGGGGGCGACCCCGAGGGAGTCGCCCAGAGAATTGCCCGAGGACATAGATCGCAGAGAGGATGAAGAGCCTGGGGGAAGAATGGCAACGCCCAATGAAACAACCATGGATATCCCGATTGACAATGATGACTCAACGAGGGTTTTAAAGATCGAATCTCAACTAGATCCGCTTCGAGCAAAGGAATTGACTGACTTTTTAAAGGCAAACTTGGATGTGTTTGCTTGGACGTACGCCGATATGTGTGGGATATCACCATCAATTATGAGCCACACATTGAGTATCAACCCGAAACATCCACCCGTTAAGTAGAAGAGGCTAATGCTCGGCCTAAAGAGGTCAGCAGCCTTGAAATAAGAAGTTGAGAAGTTGAAAAGCAATGGATTCATTAGAGATTCAACTTACCCGGAATGGATCTCAAATCCCGTTTTAGTAAAGAAGACCAATGGAAAATGGCGCACATGCATTGATTTCTCGGACTTGAATAAAGTTTGCCCGAAGGACAGTTTTATTCTTCCTAGGATCGACAAGCTAGTGGATACAACAGCAGGTCACAAACTCCTATCCTTTATGGATGCGGATTCTGGATATAACCAGATTCCCATGCATGTTCCAGATCAGGACCATACTAGCTTCATCACATATTTGGGACTATACTGTTATGCGGTAATGCCATTCGGCTTGAAAAACACGGGAGCGACATACCAACAATTGGTAAATCGGATGTTCTACAATCAGATCGGAAAGACGATGGAAGTGTATGTTAATGACATGCTAGTGAAATCCAGGCAATCATCCAACCATACCGCTAATCTAGCAAAAATGTTCGATATCCTTCGGCAATATGGGATGAAACTCAATCCTATGAAATGTTCATTTGGAGTGGCTTTCGGAAATTTCTTAAGCTTCATCGTCAGCTCGCATAGAATTGAAATTAATCCGGATCAGATCGCGGCGATTAGGAATATCCAAGAACCAAGACAGATTAAAGATGTACAAATCCTCACTGGAAAAGTTGTTGCGTTAAGTAGATTTATTGCTAAAGCTATAGATAAATGCATTACATTTTTCAACTTGATAAAGCGAGGAAAATGCAATTTCAAATGGACTCCTAATTGTGCGGAAGCCTTTCAGAATATGTTGACTCCTCTAGAGAGACCCCCGATATTGTCCAAGCCAGTAGATCACGAAGAATTGTTTGTATACTTGGCAGTGTCATCCCATGTTATAAGTTCATCCTTGGTAAGAGAAGAAGATAAAGTCCAGAGTCTTGTGTACTATGTAAGAAGCTAGAGGTAGCAGAACGGAACTACCCAAGGATAGAAAAGCTTGTGTATAGCTTGCTGATCGCATCCAGAAAGCTCCGCCGCTACTTTCAGGCTCATCCCATCACCATATACACTGACCATCCACTCCAACAAGTCTTGCAAAGGTCAGAGGCATCAAGAAGGCTTCTTAAATGGAATATAGAGTTAAGCCAGTTTGATTTGAACTTCCATCCCCGAAGATCGATAAGGGGGCAAGTGTTAGCTGATTTCATAGTGAAGTTCATTATTCCTAAGGAAGATGTAGCGAGTGAAGAAGTTGGTCCCACAACCATTCGACCCCAATACCTGGAAGCTATATACTAACGGTGCCAAGAATGACAGACAGTTCGGCACCAGAGTTGTGCTAGTAACTCTTGAGAAACGGTTGATATACTATGCTCTAAGGTTGGAATTCCATGCCACAAATAACGACTCGGAATATGAAGCCTTGGTTGCTGGACTAAAGCTCGCAAAGGAGTTGGGGATAACGAGGTTGGATATTCTTTGCAATTCTGAGATTGTTGTAAACCGGGTCAATAAGGAGTTTTAGGCCAAAGGGCCAAAACATGTGTCATATTTGAAAGAAGTGAGAACATTGCTGGATGGTTTTGAACACTACAACATAACCCATATTCCCCGATCAGAGAATTAGAAAGAAGATAAGTTGGCCAAGTTGGCTAGCTCTAATAGCCCTGATGACACAGAGATAGTCCTGGTTGAAATATTGCAGTCTCCAAGTATTGATCAGATGGAAATCGATCCCGTACTGGAAACTGAGCCGGAAAAGGAGTCATGGATGACACCTTTAAAGAACTTCCTGATGAATGGAATGCTTCCAACCAAGAAACGCGAAAGGCGTGCTGTTATTCGAAAGGCCTCTAGATATGTTATGCAAGGCGAAGTCCTCTACAGATAAGGATTCTCGATGCCACTCCTCAGGTGTATAACCTATGACGACATCGAGCGGGTACCAAGTGAAGTACATGAAGGTGAATGTGGTGATCACACCGGAGGTCAAACATTGGCTAAGAAGATACTACAATATGGTTATTCCTGGCCTACCATGAATAAAGGTGCTGCTAAATATGCATGACGTTGTGACAGATGCCAGAAATTTTCTAAGGTCCCCAGGGCACCTCCTAGCCAATTAAAGACAATGATAAGCCCATGGCCCTTCGCTATCTAGGGAATTGACATTATCAGAAGCCTCCCCATTGCAAAAGACGGAGCAAAATTCTCCATCCTGACCGTGGATTACTTTACAAAGTGGGTCGAAGCTAAACCGCTAACCACGATCACAACCAAATGAGTGATAGACTTTGTCGTCAGAAACATTATATGTCTGTTTGGGATCCGAAAAATCATTATAACGTACAATGGGACCCAATTTGATAGTACAGAATTTTGGAAATTTGCCAAAAATATCACATTGAGAAAAGGTATACTACCGTGGCGCATCCGCGGTCGAAGGGACAGGTAAAAGGAGCGAACAAGGTGATTAAGTCCATTCTAAAGAAGCGATTGAAGTAAGCCAGAGCCATGTGGGTTGATGAATTGCCCTTGGCTTTATAGGCTTATAGAATGACTTACAAATCAGCCACGGGGCACACCCTCTTTTCCCTTGCTTTCGGGTCAGAAGCGGTCATCCCGGTCGAATTAAAAGTACCATTCCATAGAACTACTTACTATGACCCGATGACTAATGATGAACTGGTCCTCGAATCCTAAGTTGCTTTGCTTATAGAACTACTTACTATGACTTAATTCGCATGATGTTTTTGGCTCCCAAGTTGCTTTGCTTGAAACATGCTTTTGGAAGCCTTCCGGTATGGTATAGTTGTCAATGAATGATCGCTTCTATTATGCCTACGTTTTAAGAAACCAACTTGAGCTTGGAAGTATGTTACACAGGTAAGCACATAATTCTTGGTTTTTAAGGCATTTGCAGGTAAATTACTATCTATTACTTTCATGAATATAGCAAGTTACAAAGTAGAAAATAGTAACTACCGGTTCTTAAGTAATAAGAGAAGACAAAAATAATAGAGCAAGGTAAAGCAATGGGAGTTGCTTATTTAGGGTGGCCGACACCAGAAGGTTGACTTCTGGTCCTTAAGTAAGTACCGGCTTTGAATTGATTTGAACGATTTACTCATTACTTGCTGCCCCTTGCGTGTAGAGAGTTGGGGTAGTGCTCATGAACTCATATGTATTGTTGTAAACGGTTCCTCTTGATCAGACCCTCAATTAATGATTTTAAGTGCTTGCAATCATCGGTATCATGTCATGGCTAGTTATGAAATTGACAAAACCTTCCTGATCTCATAGCGGCATCCCTGACTTGCATTTGTTTCGGGATTGGATATTTCTATGTATCCTTAGTTGCCATGAAAATATTCCTTATGGTGTCATTGAGGAGGTGAGATCATAATTCTAAAAGAAGCGTAGCTTCTTCTTAGCCCAGTTATCTTTTCCTTTGTTGTTCCTCTTCTAACTGCTAAAGTCACTTTGCGCACCGCCTTTCCATTTTTAGTTCACACAGTGGATTCTCTTCAACATTCATATATTCTTCGGCTTTACTAAGTAGTTGCTCGAGTGACCGTCCTAACCTGGTCTTTCTACGTATGGCCCCCTTCAAGGCCATCAGCACTAGTCGGGGTTCATAATTTTCAACCGCAGCCACTGCCATATTAAAGCGAGTGAGAAAGTCTTTGATGGACTCTCCTGGTCTTTGTTGTATTTCACTTAGCTCCACGACGTCCCGGATTCTTGCTGCTTGGAATCTGAATTGCATACTAAATAATTTGGCCAAGGTAGCGAAGTCGTTCACAGACATTGGCGGTAGCTTTGTGAGCCATAGGTAGGCTACCCCCTCTAAATAAGTCTAAAACTATAGGCATTCATTCTCGTCGATGGCATGCGCCCTATCCATATGTTGATCATATTTGCACAGGAATACATTGGGGTCACTTGTTCCTTTATAGGATTGCAATGTTGGAGGCTTAAAGTCCTGTGGATATATAGCTATTTTGATCCTTTCGGTGAGTGGGGTCTTAATAGGAAAGATTTCCGACTCTTTTTGATTATCCTCCTGTTTCATGCTCTCCTTTACAATTTCACATGCCATTTCTAAAATATGTTCCTGCTCTTTGTTCTGACCCATGGAACAAGCGCCTTCTTCCTTGCCAATTTCTTGCCCAAGTGTGCAATTACAATCTGGAGACGGGAAATATGGGTTCTCTTTTGAGAGAAACGCCTCTTTTGTAGGATCATTTACCCTTTGAAAGATTGTGTCACCGAGGTGGTTGTGCATGGGCACTCTAGCTATTCCATGGTCCAGATTAACATGATATGTGACTTTCTAAACGAAATTTTGTTGTTTTACGCCTGAAGCAGAGGATTCTACATCGTATATTTTGCTTGTTCGAGTGGGTAGAAAGCAAGCGGAATTTAGTGTGGTTTTTGCGGTCGGGGCTTGAATAGCAAACATTGATTCAAGTTTTTTCATCATTGCATCATTTGCGATGGTTATCTGGCTCGTCATTCCCACCATTGCTTCTTCTAATTCTCTTCTGGTTATAGCTTCCTCAATTTCTGACGATTCTCCGACTTCAAATCGGATAGTGGGCGACTCGACAATATTGAAACTGTTGGTAGGGTCGTCAGTTTTACCAATAGCTTTCTTCGCCATACTCATGATTCAAGCAAGCAAAGTTTCTCTCAGGGAATCTCGGTGGACTTCAATAAGGAAAGATGTAATACGGCCCCATGGTGGGCGCAAAATGTTTTCACCAAAAATGGTTCAAACACCAAGCGTATAAGGGTTGTACTTCAGCAATATGGTTAGAAAATAAATGGAGACGCACTTAACTACAGTTGAAAATAAAAATACGAAGGAAACAAAATGGAGACGAGGTTTTAGGGTGGTTCAGCCTTGTGTTAGGCCTACATCCACTGTGAATGGAATTTGCATTATTATGATTGCGATTACAAGACATATCAATTCTTATTATTTATACCTCTTCTTATTCATTCAATATATTCTTACTTTTACATACAAATTTCGCTTAGATTCATGAGATTCAATGGAGGAATGGCAGGATCTATGATGAAGAAGGATGGATAGGAGACGGAGAAAGAGGATGTCTTCGATCTTTTGCACTTATAGGATTTTGACGGGAGCCATGGCCAAACAGATGAAGGATCTTCGGATGATGATGATAATCATGGTCGAAATGTTTGAGGAATGGCTAAAGATGGAATTTAGCAGCACTTCGTGGTGGCCGGATGTAACACCCCACCTCCGTTAAGGTCACTCAAAAGGGAATACCTTAACTTTGGTGGAGCATTTTAGTAAATAGAACAGAAACTTACAAGACAAATAAAACAGTACTTGAAAATTTTATAACTTTATTACAACAGAAACCGAAATGAGCTTGGTTACATCCTTTCAAATCACAATATCAGAATTCAAGTACAAAATATCAGTCTTGTACAAAAGCCTTCAGAATGCATAGTTTAAAATCATAATCCCCACAGAAGAAGACAAGCCATACTTTAAGCACTTCAAGCTGAAGAAATCTGGATCAAGCTAGAGTATTCCCTTCTACAAAACCTTGGGGGGAAACGGAAGAAAGGAGGCAAAACAACAAGGGTCAGACAAAAGTCTAGCAAGTCCAGTGATTTTCAGTTATAAACAGATAATAATAACATGACATGAACATAAAACTGGATGAGAGATAACTGTAACAGGTATAACAGATATAACAGAAGAACAGAATAATATAAGCTATTGCTTTACACTTCTCTGCACTAATACTAGTATAACAGAATTAGGTGTCACCCTAATGTCTAAACGGAAACGGAAACGGGTACAGAATAATTTCCACAGAAGAGAGTGCTAGTAATGGGCCTTGACCACCTGAACAGAAACAGACAAAAGCAGAACAGATCAATCCCTACGGAAACAGAATGTAGAATTAGGTGTACACTAGTAATTGGGCCTTTACCACCCGAACAGACGGTACCACGCAGAAACAGACAGGTGTTGCCACCCAACAGAAACAGACAGAACTAAGTGTACCCTAAAACCCTACCCCAAGCGATCGGCTCCCTAATACATAAATACCCTGTGCTAGCCCCACAAAAGGGTGTATCATTCCCTAAAGTGGCAACTTTCGAATGACACAGACCTATTTATAGATGTCACGGCGTCTTACATCCTCAGAGGCAGACCGGGATCTATGCACGCACATGACCCGGTTGGAACGCACCATCAACACCCCTCGCCATTATCAGAATGAACCGCTTATAATTAGTTCTGTAAGCGTGCCCGGACCCTACCTACTGTTGGGTCAAAGTTTTGATACCAAAAAGGGTTACTGACTAATATGGGTCCCAAACAATAGATGACACAAGTAATTCCCTTCCTATCCTTGTGTCCCCAGGCTAACAGATTTCAGATTAACTTGTTTACAAGTCCAGACATACAGAATTCAGATCAACTAGTTCATAGATAAGTTTTCAGACTAACGGATCAGATATACAGATTTAACAGACTTACAGATTAACGGTTACAGATTAACAGACTTACAGATTAATCGGTTACAGGTTAACCGGTTACAGATTGTTTAACTTTGTATTGAGCCTACAGATTCACGAAACGGGTTTATCAGATTCATTGGTCCAATTGGTTTAACCTTACCCACCCAACACGTTTTAGACATCATATTTATCTCAGATTTTTCATTAATTAAATATTAATGCCCAGACCTCTCACATTAGACCGATAGTTTGTGGCTACTGGTTAGGCCGGTTGGTTTCGGGCAGGTTTCTGTCGCAAACTGAGTCTAACCTCGGGTTTCAAGCACGTTATGACTAACTTCTCACATTAGAACCTATTGTTTGCGGCCACTGGAATATGTCGGGCAGTTCCGGGCAGAATTACGCCGCAAACTCATTCTAACCTCGAGTTAGTCATGTTTATCTTTGCGGCCAATTAATTAATGATTTACCATTTATACCCACGCCTAATATACATGTCAATTGTTCATAACTATAGCCAATTCAGATTATGTCAATAACGGACTAATTATATCAACTCAACAGATATAGTAGATAACAAATTTTGCAGGTTAGGCGACCAAATGGATTTAGCAAATTAATCAAACTAGCAGATTTAGCAGACAACAGATTAGGCATCTCAACAGATTTAGTTTAGCAGATTTGGCATTTTCAACAGACTTAGCAGATGACAGATTTGGCAGATGAACAAATCTAGCAGACTAGGCAGTAGAGCAAAACTGGCAGGTTAAGCAATATAACAGAAAGGCAATATAACAGAACTAGCAGATTAGGCAAATATAGCAGAACTAGCAAATTAGGCAAATATAACAGATTTAATCATTCCTTAAAGTTTCACAAACATATCTTGCCTAATTATAAATTTGGCCTAAGTTTGCACGCCTAAATAGTTGCCATGATTCACACTATGATCATATACCCCACGTTTGCATTGAATTTACATGTCACAGATTATGGTCATAATTTACATGTCCCAATTTAGTTCAACTTGCCTAGTACAAAAGATTCACATATAAATTATACCAAATATAGCTATCGATTTCAATGCATGTCATATGTTCAAAAATCTCCTACTTAGGTGTTATTCACATTTGATAGATATCCTACTTAAATGTAAATCTTTATACCTAAGCCATATTCTCTTTATCTCAAGTCATATGTTCAATATAGTCTATATTTATGTCCGATTATATGCCTTTCTATGTCGTGTCCTCAAATCATATGTTCAATCCCCTTTATGTTATAAATATAACATGTCCGGTCATATGTCTCAGATTTATGTTCTAGCTACAGTCCATGTTCTTTCCTCGAATCAGTCACCTATTGGTCATGCCCAATTTATGCATCATCCATTTTACTGTCCCAAACATTTTAGCGTATGTTAATCTCTTATGAGATTGGCTCAGGCTCGTGGTAGCCTGGCCATAAAACAGAAAGAGGAAAGAGATACAAAATAAGGATCTAAACAGAACAGAACAGATATAACCTCAGATTTAGAGTTACAATTCATGTCACAATCAGAATTAATGTTTATATCGGAAAATAACTGTACTTGCCTTGGTTGGATTAAAGAAAGGACTTTAATTGTTGTAGAATCGTTGCAGAAGCTTTAATCCCTAATTTGAATAGAGTTGCTTAGGTTGATGTTGGTCAGCTTCTATTTTTGATTCCAGCAGAGTAGCGACGCCATTTTTATTTTTTTTATTAGAACAGAGGTAGAGTAGAAGCAGAATAGAATTATGTGTAGAGAAGGCTAGGTCTTAGGGTGTATTTATAGGTGTAGGAACCCATTTAGGCCCTCAGATTAACCCTAGAACTCATCAGGTCCGTCCAAACACGTCACAACCCTCAAAATCGCACACACACGCACCAGGTTCGACCAGGTAGGTCGACCCCCAGGTCAACTGCCCAGTCGATCTGGTCTGGGGGGTCGACTGCCCAGTCGACCTGGGTCCTGGGGGGTCGACTGCCCAGTCGACTCACTAGTCGACCTGGGTCCTGGGCGGGAAATTTCCCGCCCAGCCCGCTTCTGGGTTTGAATTCGAATTTTGAATTCGAATTTCGAGCTGTTTTCGATTCTGAAACTTCGGAGGGTCATATCTCCCTCATGCGGACTCCGATTCTTGCAAACTCGGACTCGTTTCCAAGCAGAATTCCAAGACGAACGCAATGGCGCAACCCGTTTCCCTTGATTTTTAATTTAAAAATTAATTATCCTCTGATTTGTTACTTATACGTTCATAGAAAATACGGGGTGTTACACCGGAGGTCGCCCTTTCTTGGTGGAGGGTGTGACCTATTTATAGGTGAGCCCTTATCAAGGTTTGAACTTGAACTCATCTGAATCGCTTGTTCCATTAATTACTAAAATTCCACCACCCAGTTGTAGCCAGCTGTCAGCAACCGTCCCCAGCTATTCAGGAGAAATGACTTTATAAGAGCGAGCGACTCTGTGAGAGTGAGCGACTTCCCAAGCCATGAACAGCTTTAGGCGAGCGATTCCAAGCATGCGAGCAAGCTGGTTGGAGTGGACGCGTTTGATTGTAGATGAATGGGCTCTATAATCAGAGGGAACGCCTGGTTGAAATAGTGATGACAAATTAAGCGAGCGACTATAGCTGTAATCTGTTGGCAGACATAAAGCGTGTGTGCGATCCCTGATATCTTGGATCCTCGGCTGACAGGTCGAGAGTGGGATTCGCGACCGAACGCTTGAAATGGGGGTGAGCAGAGTAGCCCTTCCAGAATGTGCGAGTCTTGCTGTTATTGTGTCATGTGTGGTCGGTCATGGCCTTTCACAGACTTGTATTGGACAACTCCTTGTATGACCGAGCCTAATGATGATCGACCCATGATGCCAATGCGCACTTAATAGACCAATATATGTGTGGTATTTTAAGGATAAACAATGTCTCCGATTAGTTGTATCCAACTGGTGGCAGTTGTTTCCAACTATTCTATGCGACTTCATAGGAGCGAGTGGTTGTATAAGAATGAGTGATTGCATAGGTCTTGGCATATTGAATGGGAGAATGGGCAATGAGTGCACAGGCATGTCTCGTCAAAATTTCCCGGTCAATGTAGGAATGGCCGGCCGAATCATGCTAAGACTTTTGTAATTGTCTGGTTGGTGCATCTGTGTTTGATGGTGGATGGGCGACCGATCGAAGCTTGTAAAGTTGCCATATGTGCGAGTGTTCTAGAGTTGATATTTGTCGGGCTAGTAGATAGCATATGATTGCAACGTTAATGGTTGATGGACGAGAGTCTGAGGTTGCAATCCATGAGCGTTGCATGGGATATATGTGCGACCTTTCTTTAATATTCTTGTGTTCCCTGATATGAGCGACTGCTATCTTTGGTCATAAACGGTCAGTCCTCTGAATTGTGTTTGTTCATTACGCTCACGGATATTAGAGCGGGCGGCCCTTACTTCAAGTCCAAATTTCCTAAGCTTGCCTGGGTCATATTACCTTTTAGCGTAGTCGAATCAAGTCGTATGACCAGTGTGGGACTTATTAGTTTTGACATTGTTTGTTCCTTCTTGTCGATCTATTCAGAATGACCCGAGCATCATGGATCGTTCATGCATGTCTAAGATCTACAGTGGTCGTTATGTATATCTTATGGAGATTTGATGTACCAATTAGGGATAAACATTTGTCCATCGAAGCTCGTAATTTCCTAGTTTCACGGAAGATTACGGACTTCGAAAGAAACTTTAGTGATTTTGTGAATTAAATCTTCATTTTCCTAGGGGTGTTTACTCATGGCTCTCGATTGTTCTGAATTGACCAAAGTCAAAGCTTCCTTAAGTTGCTCGTATCGCTAGTCATAATATGGTGGTTCGGGCGAGTTAGTTTTTGTGGGTCATTATGCTCGTTTAACTAGGTTGTTTTGAGTTTGACGAGGCTAATGTGGCAAGAAAATTTTGGAGTAATTTACTTTATATGCTTTCCCCATTTTGCCTCTTCCCCGAAGAAATCCTCTCGATGGTAATACTATTCTAGAGAGCTTTATAAGGTAATCCACAACCTTTAATTTTTGCCCTGATTTTTCTTTTTCTTTTTTTAAATGCATCTCCTTTTAGCTCATTATTCTGTTTAATGCTTCCAGTAACTCCTAATTGATTAAGGCAACTTTTCTTCAGATCCAAAGCACCATGATTGTTTTATGTGAGTTTCTGCTTTTTACTTCGTCTTGTTTTGCTCGAGTAGTTGCCGATTTCACGGATAGTTTCGAGCTAAGGCGTTCTTAAGTGAGCCTCGATCAGCTCGAATATGGATTGGTATTTTGGCAACAATTAGGTCTGTATGATGAGGGTGTTGCTTCAATATGAACCTAAACAACAAGAAATTTTTTCAAAACTTTGATTTTGAATTTGCCTATAAACCATTTGCTGGAATGCCTCAAACATTATTGTCTTAAACCAAATGTGGCTTCTGTTCACGCTTAAAACTGGTTGGGCTGTTTTGATTAACATCCAATCTTCATATTGAAATGGCCCTTTGGTGTTCGACACACCCTGAAATATCTTTTGGTCTTTCTTTAGGCTCAAGGATGAAATCTTTTATGTTAAGAAGACCAAAGAAGAAGATAATGAAGAAGGTTGGAAAGAATAGCAGGCTGGAGAGTCGAAGGAATTTGAGCAAAAGTGTCCCTCAGAGATGTCGTACACTAGATGAACCTCTCGTCCCGGATACTCAAATTGCTTTTGACCAACCATCCTTGGCTTTTCCATCCATCACCTCAAATTATGTTGATCTTCAAACAATCGCACGTATGCCTCTTTATGTTCCTAATCTGTGTCATCCAGCACTTGCTGAACAATTCGAAGTTTGGTGTTTAGAAGGCATATGCTCTGACTTGGACATAGATCTGCTTGACAAATGGATTATTACTTGTAAGATGGATGTTATGAAAGACTGCATACTGGCTGAATTTAACCAGGTGGAGGCGCATCCAAGTTTGGTTGGAGGCCTTATTGTGGAGGTCAGGGATTACATTGTAAGGCAATTAGGCTCTTGGCATACTCCTGCTAGGGATCTTCAGAGGTTGAACAAAGAGAACATCGACCAAATTCATGCTTTAGAAAAAGACAACTTTGAGCTTATCAAGGCCCTTAAATCCTTAGAGAGGGCCACTTCTTTTTCAACCTGAAAATCATAATTGGCTAGCTTTATCTTCTATTATTTTCGCTGTTTGTCTTAATGTGATATGCTTAGACTGGCTTGTTTATACGGGTGCCAGCCCTGCTTATTATCACATGCTTATGTTGGTGACTTTATGCCTTGGTTCATGGTATGACAGCTTTCCTTATGTATATAACTTAGCTACCCTCTCGTTGGTGCGTCGCACGTTGCACCTTTATCGTTGTTCATTTGTATGGTTGAGCATTTTGTTAATCGTACGACTGCGCCCGACTTATGGCGTGCAATGTCAACATTGATGGTTCGTTTTAACGTTAAGGTTAAACCCCGTGCCAAAGTCCATTATAATTTTAGATGTTCACGCATTTACCCTTGTTTTAGTAACTTGTTAATTCAAATCCCTCGTAGTTCGAACCTGAAAACGTGCCTCTTGAAGAGGTTTATGCTTTTGGTATTTAATTTGCGTTTTTCGCTATCCTAATGTCTCAAACCTTTCGGAGACTCGATTAAATATGCATTCTTATACATATATATGTATTGGTTGTTGTTTTTTTGAAATGTATTCAACCCCTCATCTCACTGACTCGGTGACCCAAGCCCTTTGGAGACCGGTCTTAAATACGTGCCCCCAGGGGAGGATTTGGGTTTCCAGTTTTCGATCCATTTTTGGTCCTGCTTGATCTTGTTATTTTGAATTCAAAAAAGACCTAGAATGGATACCCCTTTTCAGATAGAATTTCTGATTTTGTTACCCCCTTACGGCTAGGATTTCTAATTTTTGTTACCCCCTTTTAGCTAGGATTTCTGATTTTTGTTACCCTCTTTCGGCTAGGATTTCTGATTTTTTGTTTCTTTATGCTTCATCCCGAGAGGTGGGCACTAATTCTTCTCATCGAGTTTTTGTTCGATTTAAAGAATTTGTATCCTACACCTAACAAGGTGCCTCTTTTGGGACTAACAGTTTTCATCCGTGGGAGAATTTTGATGCCATCTTTGTATTTTCCTCAAAGCTTGACGCTAACCCTTCCAACGGATGCTTGCTAAGAGTTTTGCGTGTTCCATAATGAAAAGTGTAGCCTTCTTACTGGCAACTTGCTTACAACGCCTTTCCAAACAATTTATTCTTTTGAAGTGAAGTGCTTATTTATCTGACTTAATTCGCATGATTTTTTGGCTCCCAAGTTGCTTTGCTTGAAACATGCTTTTGGAAGCCTTCGAGTATGGTTTAGTTGTCAATGAGTGACCGCTTCTATTATGCCTGCATTTTAAGAAACCAACTTGAGCTTGGAAGTATGTTACTCAGGTAAGCACATAATTCTTGGTTAGTAAGGCATTTGCAGGTAAATTACTATCAATTACTTTCATGAATATAGATAATTGATATAGAAATATATTCATTGTGTTGAAGTAAAATAGGCATTTGGCAGTAGCTTTGTGAACCAGAGGTAGGCCACCCCCTCTAAATAAGTCGGAAACTATAGGCATTTAATCTCATTAGTGGCGTGCGCCCCGCCCATATGCCGATCATATTTGCACAGGAATACATTGGGGTCGCTTGTATTTTTATAGGATTGCAATGTTGGAGGCTTAAATTCCTATGGATATATATCCATTTTGATTCTTTCAGTGAGTAGGGTCTTAGTAGGAAAGATTTCCCACTCTTTTCGATTATCCTCCTGTTTCATGCTCTCCTTCACAATTTCACATGCCATTTCTAAAATATGTTCCTGCTCTTTATTCCGACCCATGGAATAAGCACCTTCTTCCTTGTCAATTTCTTTCCCAAGTGTGTAATTACAATCTGGAGACGGGGAATATGGGCACTCTTTTGAGAGAAACGCCCCTTTTGTAGGATCATTTATCCTTTGAGAGGTTGTGTCACCGAGGTGGTTGCTCATGGGTACTCTAGCTATTCCATGGTCCAGATTAACATGATATGTGACTTTTTGAATGGAATTTTGTTGTTTTATGCCTGAAGCGGAGGACTCTACACCGTATATTTGACTTGTTCGAGTGGGTAGAAAGTAAGCGGCACTTAGGGTGGTTATTGCATTAGCGGCTTGAATAGCAAACATTTATTCAAGTTTTTTCATCATTGCATCATTTGCGATGGTTATCTGGCTCGTCAATCCCGTCATTGCTTCTTCTAATTATCTTCTAGTTATAGCTTCCTCAATTTCTGACGATTCTCCGACTTCAAATCGATAGTGGGCGACTCGATAATATTGACACTGTTGGTAGGGTCGTTGGTTTTACCCATAGCTTCCTTCGCCATACTCATGATTCAAGCAAGCAAAGTTTCTCTTAGGGAATCTCAGGGGACTTCAACAAGGAAAGATGTAAATACGGCCCCACGGTGGGTGCAAATGTTTTCACCAAAAATGGTTCAAACACCAAGAGTACAAGGATTGTACTTCACCAATATGGTTAGAAAATAAATGGAGCCACACTTAACAACAATTGAAAATAAAAATGCGAAGGAAACAAAATGGAGACGAGGTTTTAGAGTGGTTCAGCCTTGTGTTAGGCCTACATTCACTATGAATGGAATTTGCATTATTATGATGGTGATTACAAGACATATCAGTTCTTGTTCTTTATACCTATTCTTATTCATTCAATATATTTTCACTTTTACATACAAATTTTTCTTAGATTCACGAGATTTAATGGAGGAATGGTAGGATCTATGATGAAGAAGGATGGATAGGCGACGGAGGAAGAGGATGTCTTTGACCTTTTGCACTTATAGGATTTTGACGGATGCCATGGACAATGGATGAAGGATCTTCGGATGATGATGATGATCATGGTTGAAATGTTTAAGGAATGACTAAAGATAGAATTTAGCAGCACTTCGTGGTGACCGGAGGTCCCCCTTTCTTGGTGGAGGGTGTGACCTATTTATAGGTGAGCCCTTATGGAGGTTTGAACTTGAACTCATTCGAGTTGCTTGTCCCATTAATTACTAAAATGCCACCTCCCGGTTGTTGCCAGCTGTCAGCAAACGTCCCCAGTTGTTCAGTAAAAATGACTTTACAAGAGCGACTCTGTGAGAGTGAGCGACTTCCCAAGCCACGAACAGCTTTAGGCGAGTGATTCCATGCATATGGGCAGGCTGGTTAGAGTGGATGTGTTTGATTGTAGATGAATGGGCTCTATAATCCGAGGGAAGCGCCTGGTTGAAATAGTGATGACAAATTGAGCAAGCGACTAGAGCTGTAATCTCACGGCATACATAAAGCGTGTGTGTGATCCCTGATATCTTGGATCCTCGACCGACTAGTCGAGAGTGGGATTCGCGACCGAAATCTCTGAAATGGGGGTGAGTAGAGCAGCCCTTCCAGAATGTGTGAGTCTTGTTGTTATTGTGTCACGTGTGGTCGATCATGGCCTTTCACAGACTTGTATTAGATAGCTCCTTATACGACCGAGCCTAATGATGCTCGATCCATGATGCCAACACACACTTAATAGATCAATATATATGTGGTTTTTTAAGGATAAACAATGTCCCCGGTTAGTTGTAGCCAACTGGTTACAGTTGTTTTCAGCTATTCTGTATGACTTCATAGGAGCGAGTGGTTGTATAAGAACGAGTGATTGCATAGGTCTTGGCATATTGAACGGGCGAACGGGCAATGAGTGCATAGGCATGTCTCGTCAAAGCTTCTCGGTCAATGTGGGAATGGTCGGCCGAATCATGCTAAGACTTCTGTAATTGTCTGGTTAGTGCATCTGTATTTGATGGTGGATGGGCGACCGATCGAAGCTTGTAGAGCTGCCATATGTGCGAGTGTTTTGGAGTTGATATTTGTTGGGCTAGTAGATAGCGTATGATTGCAACATAAATGATTGATGGACGAGAGTCTGAGGTCACAATCCATGAGCAGTGCATGGGATACATGTGCGACCTTTCTTTAATATTCTTGTGTTCCCTGATATGAGCGACTGCTATCTTTGGTCAAAAACGGTTGGTCCTCTGAGCTGTGATCATTCGTTACGCTCATGGATATTAGAGCGGGCGACCATTACTTCAAGTACAAATTTCCTAATCTTTCCTGGGCCGTATTACCTTTTGGCATAGTCAAATCAAGCTATATGATCGGTGTGGGACTTATTAGTTTTGACATTGTGTGTTCCTCCTTGTCGATTTGTTCAGAACGACCCGAGCATCTTGGATCGTTCGTGCATGTCTAAGCTCTGCAGTGGTCATTATGTATATCTTATGAAGATTTGATGTACCAATTAGGGATAAACACGTGCCTTGAGGCATAAGCAGCAGGTTACCCGGTATTACAATAAGAAGGTCCGAGCTCGAACCTTTGAACCCGGAGGCTTGGTCCTAAAGCGTGTCTTTCCATCCCTAGTCCATTTGGGTCCAAAATGGGAAGGACCATATACCATCCTTTGGAGGCTTGATAATGGATCCTTCAAACTAGCGACCGTGGATGAAGATGAAATCCCCAGAGTGTGGAACGCCCAACATTTGTTGCACTACTTGGCATGAAATTGTCATTTTTACTCTTTTGTTTTAGGACTATGTAAGAAGGCATAACTTGCCTAGAACAGTCTGGTTGCATAAGCAAAAGATTATAAAGTGGGCGTAGATCATAATTCGACCGAACCACTATAAAATATCATATGCCATTTACTTTACCGTACCATTTTGTGATTATTCTTTCGCTTTTATTCATATAAGCTATCACGGTTGTGACATTTAACATAAATCCCTTGATGTCCCCTAAAACACCTAATTCAAAAGGTCTTTCGAATTTTAAAAAAAAACAAGGTATGGATCATCGACGACGCAATGCAGCAAATGACACAACCTCAAATACTCTAACTCTCACGACTTGAGAAGGAGTATACAGGAGAAGAAAGCGAATTGTTCACAAGGCGTGAAGGTGCACCGTGAGTAAAAGACCTCCTCAACTCCACTCTACCCTTGGCATCCGACGGGAGAGTATAAAGGCGCCAGGGACTAGTGCTGCCAATGAACTCCTACCCCGCTGAAGGATCGGGGAAAAGACTGAAAGCTGAGTTGAACTCTATCCTGGTCATACGACAAGAGAGTATAAAGGAAAGTTGATTAAATGTCATAAAAAGGCCTCCTACCCCACTGTAGTATCAGGGGAAAGAATGAAAGCTGAGCTCGAACCCTTCATATCTGGACATGGGGGCAACACATTGTCAATCCTAATCAATCCTCAACAAGCCCTAGCTAGGCATCACGTCAACGATTGATTAGGGGCATACTTGTATATATACACTTTCTTACCACACTTCATGGTGACAACAAAATGAATAATATACTTACAAGATTCTTATGTTGTGCCTGCAATGATCACTTAAGATGCAATTTCATTCATGACTTATTTATGATTCAAATGTTTAAATACATGACTAAATATGAGATGTTCACAGGTACACAACAATACGAAGGAAACAGAACTTCATTTACTAATTGCAGGTTCACAAAACAAAGCTAGACAAAATGCGAGGGTCGCACTCGTAACAACTACAAAGGGCCAGTGAGAAATCTGAAAACAAAACACAAACAAAGAGCCCTATTTGGGCTTTGGGGATGACTTCGACTTCTTCTCCTTCTTCCGTTTCTCTGGAACCTCCTTGCTAACATCAGGGGAATCATGCTTCTTTCTTTTCTTTTTCCCTGAAGGGGGATCCTGTGGAGCGTCAGAGGATTGGAATGCAAGTTGTGTAGTTATCGACTTGGAGGAGAGATTTATGATCAGTCTAGATCCGGGAGCAGCTGCAGAGACAGGTGGCACATTTAGAGGTTCTTCCTCAATTTTAAGTTTTAGCTGCTCATCCCTTTTGGCCTTCATATCGGCCAACATTAGATTATCGTCATCCTTTGTCTCTCCTGTGATAGTAACATCCTCGCCTTCATCCCCATTGTCACCGTCTGTATCCTTCAAGGCTCTAATGATTTCAGCATCCTTAGGAACGTCAATGCTCGTTGGAACAATGGTTTTCTCGCTTGTTTCAACCTCGGTTTGTTTAGGGGCTTCGGGGGCCTTAGGGTTTGATGGTATGGTGACTTTCTCAGCCTCTGCTTGCGTTGTTGCAGTCCCCTTGGTCGGCTTAGCACCCACATTATGAGAAGCAGCTGTTATCAATTTGG
This sequence comes from Allium sativum, assembly GCA_030737875.1. Lineage (NCBI taxonomy): Eukaryota > Viridiplantae > Streptophyta > Magnoliopsida > Asparagales > Amaryllidaceae > Allium > Allium sativum. The sequence continues at coordinate 2,410,639 of CM060926.1, read as the reverse complement.
GAGAAACTGTGGTCTTCTCAATTTTTCACTCCACTATGCAACAACAAGTTATGACAGCTTTAACAAATTGTGGAGAGAATATGGAGATACCTTCTGTCGACTTCTCATCCAGAGTTGCATTGGAAACCCCAACAGGTTGGGGAATAGGAATTTCAGAGATTAGCGGGTCATCGGGGTTATACTCGTCGGCCCCAGAAGTCTTGAGCTTCATGGATGAGCTTGAACCCTCATCAACTTTGTCCTTGCCTTCGAGCTTAAACCTCTACGCCTCCATAGACTCTTTAATCTGACATCTACCCTCTACTAATACCTCAGTCTCTTCACCTCTGAGAAAGGACTGCATAAGTTGATTCCCATCAATATCCTCGAGTTTTAGGCGCTTCCTCTCGCTTTCAACAATCTGATCCCATACATGAACCAAATTAGAGGGATAGTTCTTGATCCAGGAAATGTCCCGAGTTCGAATGACCTGAGAAAAAAGTCCATTAATAATTCATCGAATCCTTCTATCTCTTTCTCGTCTACGAAAAGTTTAGCGATAGCATTCGAGGCGGACTCAAGGGCTTCGTAAGCATGCCCTTCAGCAAGAGCTGCTCTCTCCTCAGCATGAACAAGTTTATCTTTTAAGCCTGCCATTTCTTTTTCCCAAGAAGTCTTTTCCGTGGTAAAGCAATCCTGTGATGTTTTTAGCTTGGCATTAATTAACTTGAGATCTTCTATTTTCTTTTTCATAGTTATACGCTCTTAGCTGTTCGAATCAAGCTCAAAGTGGAAACGTTTCTTCACTTCCTTCAACCGTGTCTTATAACTTTCGGCGTCCCTCTGAGCTAAGGCAAGAAGAGCTTGGGTACCTTCAAGTTGTTTCTCAGCCTTGTCCCTGGCCTTAACATCGTGTTCATCTTTTTCTTTAGCTTTCTCTACACCCTTTTCCAGATGGTGGATAACTTTTGAGAGCTTCTTGGCATGCTTCTTCATTTCACTATATTGAGTAGCCACGTGGCCCACTCGGTTAACGACTTCTGTATCCCAATCATCTAAAACTGGTTCAAGGTCTAGAACAAAAAGCATCCTTTCGAAGTAGATGTCAGGGAATTGCATTCGCAAAGGCTCCAGCTTTGCCTTATTTTCAGAAGTAAGGGTCACCTCCTGTGCGGTGGAAACATCAAGGTCGCATTGATCGGAGGGGACAAGAGTTGTCTTCTCTTTTTCCAAACCTTCGGTTGAACCCTTGTGCTTATCCTCGGGATCATGATACTTCTTGAAGGATTTGTCCTAGGGAGGAATACCCTTCGGGGGAGTCAGAGCTTTGGGAAGTTTGCCTCCCTCGTGTGGCACTTGACGACTATGGTGCTTCTCGAGATCTTGTCTCGAAGGAGAGCGAGAGCGTGTAGGATGAGGCTGATGGGAATCATAGTGTTTCATACTGTCTCTTCCCCAATTATCACTGCGATCATGCTCAGATACGGGATTAAGTCTGAGCATGTACTCACTAAGTTCATGATGAGAATAGGAGCGGCGACGAGGCATCTTTCTTGCAAAAATTATAAGCAAGAATAAGGAACATGAGTACATACAGTGTATGAATGTTGTGGCGTGTGGTGCATGTAATGTGTGTGTCCTGTGTGATCCGCCCTAACGGACTAGGGCCCGGAGCTAGGCTCGTCTGTGCATTGATGGGAGTGGATTCTTCCTCGGAGATAAGGAAGAACGGTTCCACTTCAAAATCCTCATATGTGTAAATGTTATCCGATAGGGGAAGTTTTTCTAAATCCCCATATATTTTTTCCTCAGTTAAAGAATCATAAGTCGAGGATTTAGTTGCCGGTGGTGTCTTGGGAGGAGTCTCCCCTTCAAGGATGGAAGCATCCTTGGGTTCGTCAGTTTGGACTTCACCTCCAGTGCATACATTCAAATCTTCGTCTCTGGTCAATCATCGACGAAGGACTTTTGGGTAGACCAGGTAACGCCTTGATCTCCGTTGTCATCTACCTCTCAGCTGGAGGTATGCTACTCGATTCCCCAGCTGTTAAAGTTTGGGCACATATCTGTAAGGCCTGCCACCCTGTCCAAGCCCAAATCTTATGTCAAGGAGATGATGTTTGTGAAGGTTCTCGTCGGTTATACACTTCCTAATTTTGCAAAAATTAGAGTTGCTTTTTATAAGGCGGGACAAACAATCTTTGTATACTTCACCCTCTTGAATTATGAGCTATACAGAAAAAGAAGATACTAGCACCTTAATCATGCAGTTGATACATATAGTGAAGGATTCAGAACTTAATTGACTGTAGCCACCTCCTCGCACATCCAGCTTGATGTTTTATGTAGAACCATTCATATTTGGCATCGCCTAAGTTACTGTGTCAATACGACAAGACCTTCTCAAAGGGAATCGACTCGAAGAAAATAAAGTTCGGGGTCCCTGTGGAATGATGCTTAAAATAATAATAGAAGTTCAAATTCTTGAAAACAAGCTCAGTCTCTAGAATCTCTGCATATGCAATATACAAGGTATACAGAGCAGCATAAGTGTTGTGATGGAGTTGAATGGGAGCAATGCGTAGTTGTCTCAGGAGACTGATTACAATTAGAGGAAACAGAGGAATGGAACCAACCGAGCACATGACCTTGCTGATAGCCATATACCCTTCTAGAGCAAAAATGAGGCATTCTCTCTTTCTTCGAGGTTTTCACGTCATCCCAGGGGATCCCATGTCTTAAGCAGATTTTTTTTAGCTTTATATCATCCAGTTTGGAAGCTGTGGAATCACTCGGCTTGTCTAATTTCATAACACCTTCAAGCTCATCAGGAGCCCGATCATCCTCTTCATCCTCAAGCGACGTGCTTTCAGAAGACTTGATTCCACATCAATATCTTTTTCATAGTCATATCCAGAACTATTCCAATCCGGGTACGACAGAAGTACATCAGGATTATAATAACTTGACGACTCTAGATCTTCACTTTTCTCTGATATTCTTGCCGAGTGTCTATCAGACATGTCTGCTGTGTGGGTGAATAAACATAGCAATTAGAGCATAAATAACCATGAACCCCATATGTGCAAGTGCTAGTGCGTACTAGTGTGTGCAGTGCTAAAAAGAAAAGTATGATGTGAAGTAGAAGAGAGAATAGTTAGTCATCGCATGTCTTTGAGTTAAGTCTCTGTTCAAGTCTAGTTCAAGAAGTTCGTCCTGAAGGCTCTAACCTAATTGTTCATCGATTCATTCGGGTTACAGTTGATTTTTAGCTGGAGTATAGGTCGACATGTTTGGTTAGTTGACGCTGCAAAGTCGAGTATAGTCGTGTGACGAGAGATGGCTTGAAGATAAGTCAATCCATGAAGACTTCCGAGGCGGTTCATGATAAGGAACACGATGGCGAACAAAGGTCGGTCCGTGATGGGGGACCAACCAATATGCATGCATCAGAACTCCCAAGCAACAACTCGTGACAGGGGGTCGACCCATAGAGAGGAGTCTGGTTCGTGATTACATGGGGATCGTGGCCAAACGTTCATCTAAACACCATGACGGTTCGCGAGTCACTATCACGACCCGCCTCACCCTCTCTTTTCACGAACCAATACCTTCTCCCCATCCACGACACTACTCGTTATTCCTCTTCACTAACCGACGCTCGGCCCTCTCCTATGACTGAACCAACTACCGTGCCTCATGACTCGCCCCGACACCAAGCTCCACTTCACGATCTGATCTGAAACTTAACCCCTCTTCATGATCCATACTGCGAAGATTCATCTCCCATCCAATCCATTTCTTAACCCTTCCTCAGCAATTCATAATCACCCAGCACGTTGCCCTTCTCGGTCCCAAACTCCAAGGACTTCTCACAGCATCGTCATTTGTCCATAAGGTCGCTCCGCCAATGAGAAACCCAACCACCACCTAAAACATTGTTAATTCCACCAGCGTCGATGAGGTCACCAGCAACGTTAATATTGGGGCTCTCGATGGCGGAAGACAAGGAGCTCACATAAGAATTGATTTTTGGTTCATGAATCATGTAAATCGAAGGTATAAATCATGATTACGAGGTTGAATACCTATTAGCCGAGTTCGAAGATCCGCGGGATGAATTAGAAGGAGTTAGGGTTTCAAAATTGGGAAAAAAGGGGGCAGTAGTAAAAAAGTGAGAAGGAAAGATTAAAAAGAAAGTGAGGATCGGCTTATATAGCCTCTTGAAAGTCTCTTGGTCTCCCCATTTCTGTCCTGACGGATCGGGTCGGCCCAGTGGGCCACGAACGCTTGAGTGAGCCTGCAATTGCTTGAGCGAAAGCGTTTTCTGTCATCAGTTCATGACACACGATCGAACCAAAATGGCGCGGCAATAACATGACTGAACGACTGAGATTTTTGGAGTGACTGTCAAATAGAAAAGCTGAATTTTTACCTATAAGAGTAATGAACTTCTTTAAGCCTGTTTATGGAAGTTTAAAGACTCAACGAAAGAATTGTTCGCGGTGTGCTTTAAAATTCGAAGATGGGAATCAACCAATAAACAACAAAATAATTGGAAGCTTAAAGATGTATTTATACTCGTCAAAGGATATTGTCTTTTGAAACATCGTGAGCTTACGAGCAGATACGACTATTGGTGTTCACCGTATTGGGAACAGATATATGTACAATTTTGAAGCATGTTCCATCACCAACGAAACATACCTCAAAGGGGCAAAATGTTGGCTAACTTTTTGACCAAGCCACTAAGAATACAAGCACTAGCATTCGGATCGACAAGGATACTCTCACATTGATAAACCCGGCTCATGGTCCATATATCCCCATCGACTCGTGGTTCTGTATTCCCCATCGGCTCGCGGTCCACTTTCCTCCATGACTCGCAATGATCACCACGACCTGCTCATGATAGGTATCACGATCCCCTCGCAGCAGAGGGTCACGAACCGACCCTATATCTCTGAAAACATGGCTACGACCGGGTCATCCATGAACCGAAATTGTAGAATCTTATGACACATGTCCATAACAGCCATATTGACCATTTCTCCATCAAGCCACGAACGGGTCCGAGATCCTCGGGATTGGTGCCACGTGTCTTCACGAACCGCCTGCAGAAATCACCTATAAATAGCCCAATGCTTAGCATTTTGAGGGTTCTTTTGGTAATTCAGAGCTTTGGTTTCACCATTATCAAACCTTCATTATTTCTAATAGAAATATTTCAAAATTGTTGAGTGAATCACTGTTGTAAAAGTGAGATTGAGAGAATATTGTGATTGTACTTACATTCAATCGTATAATCAAAGTCATATAAACTGGATGTAGACTCTTTAACGCCGAACCACTATAAATTTGGTGTGTTTGTTGGTTTATTTTTCATTTCTAGTTTTGATTCTCTGCAAAATCAAGAAAATTTGGGTGTTAGAGCCATTTTTTGGTCTAACATATATATATATATATATATATATATATATATATATATATATATATCATACAGAACCAAATACAAAACCAATTTTCGCAAACCCTAGCTTTGATACCACTGTTAGGTTTCAATTCGATCTATACGTTGTTTAATATGAACAAATTAAAACCTATAAAATAGATCTATGCGAAAAATCGTGTAAATCGATCTATGTACCTATCCAAGCTTCCATGAATTGATGAAATTGAAATGAAATTGAAATGAAATTGATGGTTGTTCGAACCTTTGCGTGACAGAGAGTTGCCGCCTCTATAGGTATCCACACGAACACGTCCTTCGACCGTCATACGAATCGAAGAGGAGGAGAAATCAGTAGTGCTAGCCGCCATTTCTATTTCCGATTTAGGTTTATCGAAGAATTGATATTTCTGTGTGTTTGTTTGTGTATATTAAATAAGGATGTGTTAGACCCCTTTTAATATATGTGTTAACAGGATTCAAGGAACAATTCCTTATGCCCATTCAAATAAAATGTCAACGGTTGATATTTTATTTACCCCAAACAAAATAATCTTCCCCTTATAGCGTTCTAAGTGTGTGACCCTATAGGTTATTACAATGTTGGCAATGATTTTAAATCGTATTTAAAATCATAAACAGTGACTGGCATATAGCAATAAATTACTGCTACCCAAGTTATAATAAGATTAATGATTCGATACAACCTTTTTTTGTGACTAGTGTCTCAATGTAATATAATTCTTTTAACCAATATATCCAGGATTTAACTCGAGGCATGGATCGTATCATCCTCTTTGTAATTTAATCCTTTTATCTCAATCGATGAGTAAACTATATAAAACAAATCAATATTTGAGCACGGCCTTGCATTTCATAGTCTCTCTCAATCAAAAGGCCCATGGATATCACTACAAATTCTAGGGTATAATTTCATCTAGATCATTCATAATTTTAATTCGATTCGAGATGTATCCAATAATCACTATTATTGTCTACTCGGTTAAAAGCAACTTTAGATGATATCAAACACAAATATCCTCGAATAAAATTATAATAGTTTCAGCTCGTAGGACCATTACATCAGTGCCACTATGAGAATAACTTATGATACCGTTAATTATATTCCATGCAGTTTTCTCACGTTGGGTCAGCCCAATATGTTATTCTCTAATACGTATTTATGTATTGACATTAATATCACGTATATTAATGATCAATGAGATGTGATCATCAGTCAATCAACATACTAGTCTCAATGTTCTATTGTTGTCCTATATAAACAATAAAACTTGACTAGGGACATTTAAGAATTATTATACTTAATATATTATATAATCTGAAGTTCAAGTCTTACTCGAACTATATTGTAACGACCCGCATTCTACGCATCATAGGATCGTAGAATATTTATTTCTCTCACGCGCGAAGTCGTATGGTCATGTAACTTTGGGAGACGATTATTGGGGTCATTTCCCATGTTCATGATTTTTCCCGATTTTTAAATGACCATTTTACCCATAGTTGGTACTGTTTTGGCCATAACTTTTGACTGGAAAGGAATTTTGACCTGAAATCACTTTCATTGGCTCCGGATGATGGTTTACAATTCCGTAGAGTGGTCACATTAGCCAAACGGACTCATCGTTTGGGAGATATGGCTGAAACAAGTTTCAGATAGTGAAAAACAGCTTAATTGGGCTTAACGGGGTGATTAACAGCTAGGCCCAATGGGGAATTTCGGGATTAGGGTTATGAGGAGGCTGAAATCAGTTAGAGAACGATCTTATCCTCATTTTCCAGCCGCCACTTTCATTCTTGAACCCTAACAATGGCCGCCAACATCTAGAAACATCCCCAAATCACTTTCTAATCAAGTTTTGGCTTAATCTACATCAAACTAAGGAGAGAAAACACGAAAGCAAGGTTAGAGCTGCTGTTAGACATCAGTATTCACCCAAATCAGCGAGGTTTCAGTTCTGAGAATTTTATTTGTGGCCAAGGCGAGTGATTTGCATAGTTTTGCACTAATTACGGTTAATAAAGGGTAAATAGTGAAGATTAGCGAATTTATACACTAATAAATTCTGGAAAAATATCTATAAATTCGAAAATAATATTTTATGCCTCTAGTAGAAATTTGGTTTAATTTGGTTAAGTTTTGTTAACCCTATGATTAGTTTTGCTTAAACATGCTTAAGGGAAAATATGGGGTTTTGGCTATATTTGATCCGTTTTACATGTTATGGACGATGTTTTGGTGTTTATGGACACTTCTATTTGTTGCTATGACTGTATGAACTGTTTTGTGATTGATTAATATAGTTAGAATGGTCGAAAACGTCGTCGAATGGCGTAAACAAGTTACTGGAAAAAGTTGCAGAAAGTTGTGCAGGGTTTCGGATCGGATCGGATATGGGCTCGGATTAGATAGGAGAGCTGGGAAAGGAATCCGACCCGAACTGAAGCCTGGCACAAAAGAAGTTTGGTAGGAAGGAAGGCCATTGCTTAGAGTTGGAGTTGGACAGAGGATCGGATCGGAGCTAGCGAGCGGATCGGATCGGAGTAGGTAAGCGAGCGGGATCGGATCGGGCGAATGGAGAAGGACGGGATCAGATCGGGAAACCTAGAAGGGAGCAACCATCGAACCGAATAGAGGATGGGCACTATACTTCCAAACCGAACCGAGAAGGGATGGAGTACGGATCCAGGCATGGACTAGGACCACCGAACCGAGCTGGAAGATTACACCGAACCGAACCGAGCTAGACGAGGAACACCGAACTGAACCGTACATGGGCTATTACTACTACGCGACGACTTTTCTGAAGACTAACTCCAATTCGACCAAAACCCGAGATGCAAAGGAATTCCAAGTGAGGAGCTTTGACTCAGGATCCAGTTGGGAACCAATGAGCGAGCTTCATGATTGGGCTTTGCTGCGGGACGTGTGCTAAGGGGTTGTCGATGTCTATAACTTTGAATAACTATGTGTAGGGAGTACGTGAACAGATTCAGGGCCACAATGGCCTAGGTACAACTAAAGAGCTAGTAGACCAATGAAGTGGGGTCGTTTGTAAAGATTTGGTCATGACTCCATGTGGTAAGCTTGGTAGTAGCAGTAGTTGTACAGGTCGAACTCCGTCACCGCTTCGATGGGTCTAGTGATTAACAGTGGTGGACATCGTATGCTTTACGCACTGAGTGAGAGATGTGAGGATGGTTGTTATGCTTGATTTGGTTGCCATCATTATGACATACACACCCCACCCTCGTATTCTGTACACTATCTGTTATGGCACCTTAGAGTATTGTACGGTATGTAGTGCTAACTCTTTGGTTGCAGGTCCAGGTTCAGGTATGTTTTAGTCTACCTGTTATTATTCTGTTTAGATGCTTATCGCTCATACCAGGCTTTATGTCTGACCCAGAGTTTTATGTCTCCTCTTATTACTCTGGGTGCTCACACGAGCAGACTAGAAACAGGTTAGCTGGTGATGCGTGAGTAGCTGATTCGGAGGCGAGCAAGAGGCTTCCACGTATGATATATAGATATTCTCCCTGTGTCATTGGTGGTCGCTACTTGGGCATTAGTAGTGTACCTCCTTTATCTTGCTTTTGAGACAATTTGAAAAGTTGTAATAATGTTTAACTTTGGATCATAAGTTGTACTTGGATTTTCCGCTGCTATGTTAGTTGTTTCAGCTTATGCACTGTCTCACCTGTTTTATGTCAAGTATGTTATTATTATATTTTGTTCTATGCACTGTGAGACATTCTACAGGTTTCTCGATTAGTTCATTCTCTTCTTTCCTTTCTTCTGACGACCCGTCCCGTGTTAGTTGGGCATGTGTACAACGCACTTACGGAGAAATGCCGGTTGGTGCGGTCTCCGTAAGTGCGGGCGGGCCGTCAAACTTGGTATCAGAGCTCTAGGTTGCGTAATTAACCTAGGGAAAGACACTAGGGAGAGATAGTATGTATATGAGAGAGCGTATTTGTGATTACTTTGGTTTTCAAAAGCTATATATGTATATACTATTAGTTGTATAAGAATGAAGTCGTACTGCACTAGCACCACTATGGGGTCGTTAATCGTTTCCTTTTACAGATTGACGATGAGCCGATATGCTTGAGGTGCTGGTAGGGGAGCCAATAATGGGAATGCTGCTGACATGAGGGTGATGTTTACTGACCTCATGAGAGACATGCTTAGGGAGGTGCAAGGGGCAACTCCCAATGGTGGTAATGGTGGTGGTCCAATAGTGCAGGCGCCTAGGGCCGATTTCGCCAAGCTGAATAAGGATTATACTAGTCTTGGTGGGAAGCCGTTCCACGGAACAGAGTCGGCCACGGATGTTCAGGATTGGTTGGATAGTTGCGAACGTATCTTCGAGGATTTGGGTATCGAGGATGCGATGAAGAGAAAGCTAGCATCCCGTCAGCTGCAAGGGCGGACAATGAATTGGTGGAATGCTATAAAGGCAGCTACTCCTGAGGATCAGATTACTTGGGAGCAGTTTAAGGTTCACTTTAGCAAGAAGTTCATTCCAACTGCTCAGAAGTCAGTGTTGTTTAAGAAATTCTTGGAACTCAAGCAGAATGGTAGGGCAGTCTCTGACTATATTGCTGAGTTCGACACTTTGTCAAAGTATGGACTATCTCTTATCGATACTCCTGAGAAGAAGAATGAGAAGTTCATTACTGGTTTGGATGGATACTTGGGGGAAAGGCTTATCAATCACATCGATGAGACTTTTGAATCGATTGTGGAGAAAGCTTTGAGATCAGAGAGTCTTTACCCTAAGTCAAAGACTGAGGCTGCATTTGCAGAAGGGCTGAAGCCGCAAGCAGGCGGTGGAGGCAAGAATAACTCTCAGAATAAGAGGAAGCAGAATCAGACTAAGGATGGTCAGAAGAAAAAGAATAAGCAAGATGTTGAGTGCTTCAGCTGTGGTAAGAAGGGCCATTATGCTAGTAATTGTCGGGCCAAGCCAGCGGATAGGAAGTGCTTCAACTGTGGCCAAATGGGACACCACAAGGACAAATGTCCGCAACCCCCTAAAGAAAAGCAAATGGTGAAAGCATATGCCCTTAATGCTATTCCTTCTTCGTCAAATGCCCCAACTGCGGCGGAGAAGGGAAAGAATGTCGTCATTCAAGGTAAGCTTTCTATTTATGATGTTCCTGTTAGAGTTTTGTTTGATACCGGAGCTTCCAGTTCTTTCATATCTAGTGACCTGGCAGACAGGTTGGGATTGGAGCTGGAGATTGTCGATAGACCTTTAGTAGTGACGAACCCGATTGGTGGTTCGACTAGCCTTAGCATGATTTGTCGTAATGTGGTCTTATCGAGTCATGGATGTATGTTTGTTTGTGATTGCTTTGTTTTGGGCTTTACTAGGTTTGGCATTATTTTGGGAGTCGGTTGGCTCCAAAGATACAGGGTGGTGGTAGACTGTGAGGGCTTTTTGGTGACAGCTAGAGCGGATGATGGGAGGAGGATAGTGTTTGGTGGTCTACCCAGTGAGGGGGTATTGGCTAGTTTTCTAAATTCCCTCGACATTCCGCATAGTGAGTTGCCAGGTTTTCCCGTGGTTGGCCAGTATCCGGACGTTTTCGAAGAAGTGATCGGGCTTCCACCACATCGAGAGATTGAGTTCCGTATTGATTTGGTGAAAGATGCCAGACCTATAGTGATGCCACTTCGTCGTATGGCACCAAGGGAGCAGCGAGAGCTTGGGGTGCAAGTCAGCGATCTTTTGAAGAAGGGATTTATCAGAAGGAGTGTTTCTGAATGGGGAGCACCAGTTGTGTTTGCTACCAAGGCAGATGGTTCCCTTCGTTTGTGTGTAGACTACAGCGAGTTGAATAAAGTGACGAGGAAGAACAAGTATCCTCTACCGTGGATAGATGATTTGTTCGATCAGTTGAGTGGCGCGAGAGTATTTTCTCAGTTGCATCTTGCGACAGGTTTTCATCATCTTAGAGTGGAAGCTGAGAGTATAGCTAAAACGGCATTTCGGACGCCGTCTGGATTTTATGAGTGGTTGGTCATGCCATTCGGGCTGACCAATGCCCCAGCATATTTTGTGGATCTTATGAATAGGATATTCAGAGATCAGTTGGATAAGTTTGTCCTTGTGTTCGTTGATGATATTTTGGTCTATTCGAGGACAGAGGAAGAACACAAGGAACATTTAAGAATAGTGATGGAGGTGTTGAGAAAACACCAATTGAAAGCAAAGTTTTCTAAGTGTCACTTCTGGAGGAGGGAAGTGAGGTTCTTGGGCCATGTTGTTTCAAAGAATGGTATTGCCGTGGACCCTGCGAAGGTGGCTACGGTACAGGATTGGCCTACGCCCAGGAATGCAACAGAGGTAAGAAGTTTCTTGGGTTTAGCTGGATATTATCGTAAGTTTATCCAGGACTTCTCCAAGATAGCAGCACCGTTGACTCAGTTGACTAAGAAGAATCAGGCCTTCGTCTGGGACGGAGTGTGTGAGAATGCATTCAAGAGTCTAAAGGACAAGTTGACGTGTGCACCAGTGTTAGTCATTCCTAAGGGGAATGAAGAGATGATGGTATATACGGATGCCTGTGCACCAGTGTTAGTCTAAAGGACAAGTTGACGTGTGCACCAGTGTTAGTCATTCCTAAGGGGAATGAAGAGATGACGGTATATACGGATGCCTGTAGTACCGGACTAGGTGCTGTATTGATGCAAGGAGGTAGGGTTGTAGCTTATGCAAGTCAACAATTGAAACCGCACGAGAGAAGATACCCTACCCATGATTTGGAATTGGCAGCGATCGTGTTTGCTTTGAAGATGTGGAGACACTATCACTTGGGAGAAAGATTTGAGTTGTTTACAGATCATAAGTCATTGAAGTATCTTTTCTCTCAGAAGGATCTAAACCTCCGGCAGCAAAGGTGGTTAGAATTCTTAGCTTCCTATGATTTCGACATCGCATATACACCGGGAAAGGGTAATGCGTTGGCTGATTCATTGAGTAGGAGACATGCCAGTTTAGGGGCTATGTTTCTAGAATGGAAGCAACTGGAATACATCGCTGGGTATGATTTCAGACCAAAGTGCGAATTGGATCCAGAAATGTTAGCAAGTTTGACGATCAGACCCACTTTGATTGAGCGGATAGATGAACAAGTATGGTCTTGATCGAGATGGGTGGCTTAGAAAGGATGGAAGACTAGTTGTACCCAATGTCAATGGATTGAGAGATGAAGTGCTTAGAGGGTGTCATCACTCAAAACTGACTATACATCCCGGTGGTAATAAGATGTATCGAGACATGAGACAGACTTACTACTGGGAAGGGATGAAAAGAGACGTTGGGAAGTTTATATCCAAATGCATGAATTGCCAGCTAGTTAAAGCCGAGCAAAAGAAGCCTAGTGGGATGTTGCAACCATTAGAAATTTCCAAATGGAAATGGGAGCAAGTCTCGATGGATTTCATCGACAGTTTACCGAGGACTAGATCGGGACATGATAGCATTTGGGTAATTGTGGATCGATTGACTAAGAGTGCAAGATTTATACTGGTCAAATCGATCAGAACGACATCAAAGTTAGCAGAATTGTATATGAAGTGGGTAGTGAGATTTCATGTAGTACCTAAAAGTATTGTGAGTGACCGAGACCCGTTGTTCACTAGTGGGTTTTGGAAGAGCTTACAAGAGACTCTAGGGTCAGAATTACATCTCAGTACCGCATATCATCCTCAGACCGACGGTCAGACGGAGAGGGTGAATCGTATTTTGGAAGATCTCTTGAGAGCATGTATATTGGATTTTGGTGGATCATGGGATGACCATTTGCATCTAGTAGAGTTTGCATATAATAATAGCTACCAATCCAGTATCGATATGGCTCCATATGAAGCTTTGTACGAAAGACCGTGCAACTCACCATCATGTTGGATAGAGACTGGCGAGAAGTTTATGCTTGGACCAGATGTGGTGAGGGAAACTTCAGATAAGATTAAGATCATTCAACAACGAATGAAGGCTGCCCAAGATAGGCAGAAGAGTTATGATGATAAGAGGAGAAGAGACTTAAAATTCTCCGTTGGTGACTTGGTGTTTGTTAAGATTTCTCCGTTGAAGAGCGTGATACAATTTGGCAGGAGAGGCAAATTGGCACCAAGATTTGTTGGTCCATTCCCAATTCTTGAGCAAATTGGGAATTTGGCATATAAAGTTGAATTACCAGAGAAGATGGCAGGAGTTCACAACGTATTTCATGTTTCCCAGTTAAGGAAATTCGTGCATGACCCAGATGTGACTATTTCACCAGATCAGTTGGATGATATCGAAGTTGAACCCGAGGCGGTTGGGAACCGCAAGCCTATGCGTATTGTTGGGAACGATACGAAGCAACTTCGGAGGAAAGCGGTGAATCTAGTCAAAGTTCAGTGGGGCGAGAACGAGAATGACTGTACTTGGGAGACAGAGGAGAGCATTAGGAAGACGTATCCAGAACTCTTCGCTTGGTAAGATTTTACCTTCGATTTAGTCTTTCCGCATGCTAGGATAGGCTTGTTTGCTTGTTTTGCATGTTTGATTGTTGTATGTGGCTGGTAGGCATGCGGGATCCTTTGTATGTTTTGGGTTAAGGTATTTCGGGGACGAAATTTCTTAAGGGGAGGAGAGTGTAACGACCCACATTCTATGCATCACAGGATCGTAGAATATTTATTTCTCTCATACACGAAGTCGTATGATCATGTAACTTTGGGAGACGATTATTGGGGTCATTTCCCATGTTCATGATTTTTCCCGATTTTTAAATGACCATTTTACCCCTAGTTGGTACTGTTTTGGCCATAACTTTTGACTAGAAAGGAATTTTGACCTGAAACCACTTTCATTGGCTCCGGATGATGGTTTGCAATTCCGTAGAGTGGTCACATTAGCCAAACGGACTCACCGTTTGGGAGATATGGCTGAAACAAGTTTCAGATAGTGAAAAACAGCTTAATTGGGCTTAACCGGGTGATTAACAGCTAGACCCAATGGGGGATTTCGGGATTAGGATTATGAGGAGGCTGAAATCAGTTAGAGAACGATCTTATCCTCATTTTCCAGCAGCTACTTTCATTCTTGAACCCTAACAATGGTCGTCAAAATCTAGAAACATCCCCAAATCACTTTCTAATCAAGTTTTGGCTTAATCTACATCAAATTAAGGAGAGAAAACACGAAAGCAAGGTTAGAGTTGCTGTTAGACATCAGTATTCACCCAAATCAGCGAGGTTTCAGTTCTGAGAATTTTATTTGTGGCCAAGGTGAGTGATTTGCATAGTTTTGCACTAATTACGGTTAATAAAGGGTAATTAGTGAAGATTAGCGAATTTATACACTAATAAATTCTGAAAAAAATATCAATAAATTCGAAAAAAATATTTTATGCCTCTGGTAGAAATTTAGTTTAATTTGGTTAAGTTTTTTAAACCCTATGATTAGTTTTGCTTAAACATGCTTAAGGGAAAATATGGCGTTTTGGCTATATTTGATCCGTTTTACATGTTATGGATGATGTTTTGGTGTTTATGGCCACTTCTATGTGTTGCTATGACTGTATGAACTGTTTTGTGATTGATTAGTATAGTTAGATTGATCGAAAACGTCGTCGAATGGCGTAAACAAGTTGCTGGAAAAAGTTGCAGAAAGTTGTGCAGGGTTTCGGATCGGGTATGGGCTCGGATCAGATGGGTGAGCTGGGCAAGGAATCTGACCCGAACTGAATCCTGGCACAAAAGAAGTTTGGTAGGTAGGAAGGCCATTGCTTAGAGTTGTAGTTGGACAGAGGATCGGATCGGAGCTAGGGAGCAGATCGGATCGAAGCAGGTAAGCGAGCGGGATCAGATCGGGCGAATGGAGAAGGACGGGATCGGATCGGGAAACCTAGAAGGGAGCAACCACCGAACCGAACAGAGGATGGGCACTATACTTCCAAACCGAACCGAGAAGGGATGGAGTATGGATCCAGGCATGGACTAGGACCACCGAACCGAACCGAGCTGGAAGATTACACCGAACCGAACCGAGCTAGACGAGGAACACCGAACCGAACCGTACATGGGCTATTACTACTACGCGAAGATTTTTCTGGAGACCAACTCCAATTCGACCAAAACCCGAGATGCAAAGGAAGTCCAAGTGAGGAGCTTTGACTCAGGATCCAGTTGGGAACCAACGAGTGAGCTCCATGATTGGGCTTTGTTGTGGGACGTGTGCTAAGGGGTTGTCGATGTCTGTAACTTTGAATCACTATGTGTAGGGAGTACGTGAACGGATTCAGGGCCACAGTGGCCTAGGTACGACTAAAGAGCTAGTAGACCAATGAAGTGGGGTCATTTGTAAATATTTGGTCATGACTCCATGTGGTAAGCTTGGTAGTCTCAGTAGTTGTACAGGTCGAACTCCGTCACCGCTTCGATGGGTCTAGTGATTGACAGTGGTGGACATCGTATGCTTTACGCACTGAGTGAGAGATGTGAGGATGGTTGTTGATTTGGTTGCCATCATTATGACATACACACCCCATCCCCGTATTCTTTATACTATCTGTTATGGCATCTTAGAGTATTGTACGGTATGTAGTGCTAACTCTTTGGTTGCAGGTCCAGGTTCAGGTATGTTTTAGTCTACCTGTTATTGTTCTGTTTAGATGCTTATCGCTCATACCAGGCTTTATGTCTGACCCAGAGTTTTATGTCTCCTCTTATTACTCTGGGTGCTCACACGAGCAGACTAGAGACAGGTTAGCTGGTGATGCGCGAGCAGCTGATTCGGAGGCGAGTATGAGGCTTCCACGTATGATATATAGATATTCTCCCTGTGTCGTTGGTGGTCGCTACTTGGGCATTAGTAGTGTACCTCCTTTATCTTGCTTTTGCTTTTGAGACAGTTTGAAAAGTTGTAATAATGTTTAACTTTGGATCATAAGCTGTACTTGGATTTTCCGCTGCTATGTTAGTTGTTTCAGCTTATGCACTGTCTCACCTGTTTTATGTCAAGTATGTTATTATTATATTTTGTTCTATGCGCTGTGAGACATTCTACAGGTTTCTTGATTTGTTCGTTCTCTTCTTTCCTTTCTTCTGACGACCCGTCCCGTGTTAGCTGGGCATGTGTACAGCGCACTTACGGAGAAATGCCGGTTGGTGCGGGCGGGCCGTCACATATATAATTCTGTATTATTATTCTAAGGACTTCTATTATGTTAATATTTATATTACGCGGTAAATATTACATAACAGAATTTTTTTATTCCAAATAAAATAATAACATCAACTATGTTATTGATCACATCAAACGGATTGCCTCTAGGGTATAAACTCTAATATATATGACTACCCATTGTCATATTGAATCGAGCACATTGTATTGTGCATGGACCTAAGTTTCATTATCTTGTTTGAGTACACATGTATCTTACCATGTCCAGATTTAATTCACCATGCCTGAGTTGTTATTCACATGAATTCCCTCCTGGCTTACTTTTCTTGTGCATGTTCATTTGTAACTGCTTGTTCATTGAATCTTCTTCTTAGTGCCATGTCGAGTTCCATGTGCGTGTGTGTGTGTGTATAATATATAAACAATCACATATATATATATATATATGTGTGTGTGTGTGTGTGTGTGTGTGTGTGTGTGTGAGAGAGAGAGAGAGAGAGCTTTGCATTAGTGTACTTGTTCAATCTGGCTCATGCTTGTTGTATGTTCTTGCTGCAGCCCATATATGTTTGCCTCAATGTATATACATATATTGTATGTATATATGTGTGAGCTTCTTGCATTTGTTCTGTGATGTTGTATTCTTTTTTTACTGAACCTCTGTGCATACTGAACTTGAATTTTGTCTTGTGCACTACTGTAGATGTTGAGCCTTGTGCACTGGCCATTGTAACCATGCTGCCATGTACTTCCCATGTGTACACAGATGTGTGTCTATATATATATATATATATATATATATGTATGTATATATATATATATATGTATGTATATATATATATATATGTATGTATATATATATGTATGTGTATATATATATATATATGTATATATATATATATATATATGTATGTATGTTCTATACGAGTGATGCTTCATATCTGCTTTTGTCACTTGCATTGAATTTCTTGGTTCATGTGCATTCACTGATATTTGACCATATTGCCCTTGCACAAAATATATATGTATATACATACACATGTAATACGTGTATCATGCATGTGCAATTTATATATGTAAGCAATTTGAATCACTAACAGCCTGTGAGTGCTAGAGATACAGTCTGCCTTGTGGTATTTACTGTGAATAACTGTGAATGTATATACATATATTGTATGTATATATGTGTGAGCTTCTTGCATTTGTTCTGTGATGTTGTATTCTTTTTTTACTGAACCTCTGTGCATACTGAACTTGAATTTTGTCTTGTGCACTACTGTAGATGTTGAGCCTTGTGCACTGGCCATTGTAACCATGCTGCCATGTACTTCCCATGTGTACACAGATGTGTGTCTATATATATATATATATATATATATATATATATATATATATATGTATGTGTATATATATATATGTATGTATATATATATATATATGTATGTATATATATATATATGTATGTATATATATATATATGTATATATATGTATGTATGTATGTTCTATACGAGTGATGCTTCATATCTGCTTTTGTCACTTGCATTGAATTTCTTGGTTCATGTGCATTCACTGATATTTGACCATATTGCCCTTGCACAAAATATATATGTATATACATACACATGTAATACGTGTATCATGCATGTGCAATTTATATATGTAAGCAATTTGAATCACTAACAGCCTGTGAGTGCTAGAGATACAGTCTGCCTTGTGGTATTTACTGTGAATAACTGTGAATATCACAAGTAGTCAGAAATAGATAAATGTATATACATATCAGACCAAGTCAAGAAATATAATGAGAAACACACCAAAATTCTAGAGCAAATAAATTTTAAAATAAAATTATATCTACTAATTTAAATCTATTTTTATTTCAGTTTACAGTGTGTGTTTCTAGGACGGATATGCAGGTGGCTGGACGGACAGTGAAGCAGATTGAAGACTAGTGTGTAGTGAGTGAATCTGTACATGAGAGAGAGAAGTGTAGCTGAATGCGTATATAAAACTGGGTGACAGTTTGTTTGTAGTGAAAAACAATGTGTAAGAGATGAATTTGTTCAGCTGTGTTAAATGACACTGAAATGTATAATAGTGGAGTTAGATATTTGCACTATTCCAAATGCTGAAATAAAATATTATATTTAAATAAAATATTATTTGAATATTTAAATTCATGTGCAGTATTATTCTATTCAAATATAAATATTTATTTTTGTATGTGATGTAGTAGAATAATACAATTGTAAACACATTATAATAATATATGTGTTTGTTATCATAAAAAAAGTCATATTGTTATGTACAACAATCTCCCCCTTTTGATGATGACAAACATTTAATAAGATTTTGAATACAATAAATGTGTTTGATAGTGAAGTGCAGAACTCCCCCTATATGTATGCTCCCTCTACAATAGAACTCCCCTTGTATATGTGACACCCCACGTCCGTTAAAGTCACTCTAATGGAAATGCATTAAGTTTCGTGAAACGTAATAGGTAAATAGTAACTAAATGTATAAGAGAGACACGTAAATAATGCAGCGGAAAACAAAAATTTCTTATTAATCAGGAAAACAATGTTTCAAACCCAAAGTTACAACATCATGTTTTCTCAAATATCAAAGCAATTTGTCTCATAATCAGAGTACAAGAAACATAACAGTATCCTTCAAGTGTCATTACAATAAGCAAGAATAAACTGAAGAAAATACTTGAAAAAGGAGAGCTATCCAAGTCCAAGAAGAATCACGATCTCAACTATTGACCACTCCCACTCCGAGAACCTTAGGGGGAAAGGAAAGGAGAGAAGGAAAAACAAAAAAGGTTAGACATAAAGTCTGACGAATTCTAGTAATTTCTAGCAATGCATATGAAAAGGTATCAAGAAAGATCAATAATACTGGGAGAGAAAGTACAGTAAAACATGTATACACGCAAGAGATAAACGAGATGCATAATAAGATAAGATAGATTAGATTTCTCATTCATGCCCGGAGAATCAAACTAACTGCACCAATTTTGTCAGTATTAACAATATTAGGTGTTACCCTAATTAATATCGTGCGATTAGCTCCCTATTACCTGAATATTTTGTGTTAGCCCTGGCAGTAGAGTGTATCAGTCCCTAACCCAGTGACTTATGAAGCACAACCATATCCGTAAGCGTTACTTGCGTCTTAGTTTCCTGTAGTCGGACCCATGCAAGCTCATGACTCCGTCGGAACGTGCCCTGTACACCTCCTAAACCTTGAACCTCTTACAATCAAGTTCAGTAAAGCGTGCCCTGACCCCTACCTAATGTGGGGTTCCTACCGGGATACCAACAGGGATACTGACAGATATGGGTTCCACACAACTTGACATAAGCCAACCCCTAGGATTATGTCCCGTGTACCTAGGATTTAAGAGTCCCGATAACCTGATACAACAACTAGACTTGGGACCTCTTTAGCTTATTATTTAACAATTGTAACTTAGCAGGTTTAAGTTCAATAATAAGTCGGTTGTAAAATTACATTTGTTTAAATGTTATTAATGTACAACCCTTTTCCCTAACAAGCACCCGCCCAGATATATAATTAGACTTACAATAATTTACTTAGTTTTCACATCTGTTACTATTATATTCTTACATGTCATACTTAATATCACGTTAAGTCTAATTTAACTGATTATCATGTCGTATGTTCCTCCTAGCATGTAGCTAACCCAACTTCAAAAGAATAATATGTAATTATCCCAAATAGATTAACGTGTAATTATCCAAATCTAATAGGTTAACATGTAATTATCCCAGTTCTTACAGTCAAGGTTTCTAGTACATAATATGCCTAATTTTCCCTATTTATGTGTCATTATCTAATTATTCCAATTTATGTCCTTTATATGCAATAAACGTAATAGCCTAGGCTTGAGTAGCCTAGGTTTTGCATAGAATAAAAAGGAAAAAGGGAGAAAACAAATCTCAGACTAATAAAGGCATATATAAAAGGTTGTAAAATGAAAGCAGTAATATGGATAAGGAAGATTAAAGTACATAATACAACTTGTAGATCTGAATAGAAAAACATGTATTAACATATATAGGGATTCTTTTAGGTATTGTTTATATCAGATCTAATCTTATTTACTGTCCAAAACTGTTTTAAATAATCAAATTTAAAAATCACATAGAACTCACAATGGGTCTTGGTGAAGAAGAGAATAAATCTTATATATATTTATATAATTATGTCATAGAATAAAATGCAATCCAAGTTGTATGTAAGTCCTGATGTTGTCTTTGTTTGATCCGATCCTCAGCAGAATTCCCCTATTATATGTTTATATTTTCAGAATAATTTCATAGAGGCAGAAGAAGATGTGAAGAATTTGTGTGAATTGGAAATGGGGAAGCCACCTATTTATAGGTTCATAGAGTCAACCTTAGCCTTTAGATTCCAGGTTTTTGATCCAAGTCGCACACATAGTGTTGAGTCAACAATGATTAAAGCGACAAAACAGTCCAGGTTCGGTGGATGAATATGCCTAGATCTGCTGTGGGTCTACTAACCCCCCTTGGGTCGACCTATGGGTCGACCCGGGTTGAGCATGGGTCGACCCTCAACGGGCCTGTTTCTCGCTCGTTTCCGCTTCGTTCGTTTGATTTTTCTGGATTTTATTTTATGTTATATTTACACACAAGCTGCTTATATGTATACATACTTCTAAGGTTCATAACTTCTTTATACATTGTCCATTTTATGCAAACTTGGGGTCTATCTGAACCAGAATTCCGAGACAAACGCAACGTTAATGTCGGTTTTACTTAATTCTGATAGTTTATTTAAGTTATACTCAAATTATCATCTTAATGTATGGTTATAATGTATTAAATTTTTGAGGTGTTACATACCCCCTACTTGAAGTATTTCGCCCCTGAAATCTCTAAGTTAAGAAGAATGTACAATCCTAACAACTGCAACCATATACTCATCCATCATCCACATGCATCCATCGTCCGTAAGTATTTCTAATGCTTTGTATGAACTTATGCAAAAATGTGGTGTGTATATGTCCTTACCTTAATGCAAAAATCAGGCGGTCGACTGATTCAGTTGGCCTCCTTAATGCAATATATGTTGGTGCCATGTATCCAATATGTATGCAAATAACCCTAATAATACATATAAGTTCTATATGTGTGCTCATCCATTCATAAAAATGCAACATCCATACGATGATCCTTCCATTTCCATCCATAGAAAATTTAAATACACACATATTCATATGCAATATGTAAGTGATTGAGCCGATCTAGTGCCCAGTGTGTGTATATGCATCCATGAGCAACTACTAGCAAGCGTTTGACCATCAACCATAACATATTTCAAACACATGTTTCCAACCATTGCATTCTACCTAAGGGTCGGAAGATTCGAACGATAGGATAAGCTTGAATGATAGAAGCAAATGCAAAGTAAAAAAAGCTTTGGAAAAGAAGTCAAGAATGTACTTTCAAAAAGAAAAGGTAAGATACGTGAATCCTATCTTCGGGTTCCCATGATGCATCTTCGCGGTCTTCTCCCCATTGCACTTTCACTAATCTGATTTCCTTGTTACGTGGCTTCTTGATTTCTGATCCAAGAATATGAGTAGGAACTCTTCTTACTGATGCTTCCTTCTCAACTTCCACGCTTTCAAGTGTGCTCAGCTCTACTATCTCTGCCGTTTCATGGAGACATTTCCTCAAATTGGAAACATGAAATACATCGTGCACGCCCGCCAGTCTATCCGGTGGCTTGATCCTATAGGCCATCTGACCTGTCCTTTCTACTATAGGGAATGACCCTACGAACCTTGGCGCCAATTTCCCTACAGAGCCAAAGTGAACTACATTCCATAGCTGTGAAACTTTGATGAAGACCATGTCTCCCACTTCAAATTCCAAGTCAGTCCTCCTTTTATCGGCATAAGATTTTTGTCGATCCTGTGAAACTTTCATCCTTCTTCGAATGAGGTCTATATTTTCCGAAGTCTCTCTTACCATGTAAGGCCTAGTAGAAGTCTATCAGTAGACTCCCACCAACAAGCGGTGATCTGCAAGGTCGTCCGTATAGCGATTCGAAGGGTGTCATGCCTATGCTGACTGATAACTATTATTATATGCGAACTCAACCAATAGGAGATGCTCCTCCCATGTCCCTCCAAAATCAAATATACATAATCTTAGTTGATCCTCAAGAACTCTATTAATCCTCTCGGTTTGCCCATCAGTCTGAGAGTGATAGACTTGCTAAGTCTTAACTGTGTACCTAGAGCTTCTTGCAAGCTCCTCCAAAACTCACTAGTAAATATGGAGTCACGGTCACTTACTATACTTGAAGGTACCCCATGTAGTTGGACAATCTTCTTGAGGTAAACTGAAGCTAGCCAAGATGTCATCCTCTTGCTCTTGAGTAGGTTGAAATGAGCGCTCTTTGTAAGCCTATCCACTATCATACATATGCTCATGTTTCCCTTCCTTGATCTGGGCAGTCTATCAATGAAATTCGTAGACACGCTCTCCTATTTCCATTGCAGGACATCCAAGGGCTTAATTAATCCACCGGGTTTCTTTTGTTTAGCCTTGACTTATTGACAAATCAAACATTGGGCCACGAATTCTGCTACATCTTTTTTCATACTCGTCCAATGGAAAACACACTTTATGTCTCGACACATCTTGTCACCGTCCAGATGGATAGTCATCCGAGAGCGATAAGATTCCTTTAGCATTGCCCTTAGTAATTTCCTAATTCTAGGGACACACAGCCTTCCATCTCATCTTAGTCATCCTTTCTCGTCCATGGTATATCTAGCTAGGTTACTAGAAGTTTATCCTTGACCAAGTCTGTAACAACCCGGGTTTCGACAGACCGAATGTTTCAAAATCCAATCCATCGGACCCCGAGCTGGGTGCTCTGGTATCCTGCAGTAAAGACAGAGAGAAAGAAACATGTCAGAGTTCGAAAAGCAGCTCACAGCGGAAGGAATAAAATATAATTTATTCAAAATAGCATTACCTTTAATAATAAGCCAGTAGTCAAGAAATATTATCTTTGTCATGAACCTAACCTGCGCATGTTGTGAGGAGGGGGTTAGAACATAAGTTCTACGTGACTGGACTATAATAAACTCTTGTGTAACCCTACATATACCGTTCAGTTATAATTTCTTGTTTATTAGGTTATTCACAATATTAGCACCCAAGGCCAAACCCATGTCATTCTCATCCACTTACTAGTAGACTTAACCTAATACATCGTATATGTAATTTTTCCCCAACTCGTATAATCCTTTCCATGTATATGTACAGTCCCTTGCCGTATATCGTACGGGCTTTATCACGTAATTCTATACTACTTCAACGTAGTGCCACCATTCTTGAAATCATTTGGACTGCCACCCTTGATCTGGCTAGGTTTCCTTATAATGAACTATCGAGTGTTCAACTAGGATTTATGCCACCTAGGACCACTAGGGATTATGCTACCTATTGAATGTTTTCTAGATTCGATTAGGGTTTATGCCACCTAGGACTACTAGGGATTATGCTACCTGTAGAACAGCGCCCTTTTCCCACGTATGTATCGCGAATCGTTTACGATGTCTAGGTGCACATGTACACTATATGTGCGGCCCGAGTCCCGTGACAGGGCTAAATCAAGAAATACGGAACTCGGTCGGGAGCTTTAAGTTATCTGCCGATGCAGATGCTAAGGTCTGTTTTTCTACCAGTGGTTATGGTCCCACGTGACCCCTCCCTCAACTAATGAAAGGCAATCCAAGAAAATCAAGCATGAGAACTGTACTCCTGCCACCTATGCCCCACTTTCCTATTGGCCAGCCTCACCCATAACTAGAAAGCAAGTATATGGTATGTTGGGAGTTCTCTACCTTTCTGTATACGTACTACAATTGACTAAAGATGGTAGGTAGACGACGAGTGCTATCACAGGGCTAAACAAGATATCGTCACCTCACGCTGGTCCATCCTAGTCTTTAGGTTGCCTTATATTGCAACCAAGGCATACTCTTGGTTATCCTACCGCATACCTTAACCTCTGGGAGCCCAGGCGGATCATCTGCAACCTCACAGAGGGATACCAAGAGTACCCTCACGTTCCCCGAAGCTACGTGCTTCGTAACCCAGTCCGCTGGAGCCTTTCTCGAAATCAGATAAACGTTCTCTCCTCCTCGTGTGTTAGTTAAGTGATGATCTACCGTATCGGGTTATTCATCTATTTATGGACTAGATCAGTTTCCTTGACTAAGAATTATTACTTAGTTGTTTTTAACTAAGGTTTACCACTTAGTCCCCTTAACTAAGGATTACAACTTAGTTCCCGTTCTCGACCGTTTTCTTAACTAAGGTTTACTGCTTAGTTCCTATTAACTAAGGCTTGTTACTTAGTTATCATTCTCGTTGTTTTACTTAGTCAATTCTTGTTACCTTAGACATCAAACCATATATTCTCGCTTTATAATTCAACTTGTTGACTAAGGTTATCCCATAAATTCAAGCATAACTTAAGTTCTCTTTTATTCGGTGGTAGTGCATGGGTGTTTTCCCATAGTTCTTGCTTAGCTTACCCCATATTATAGGTTATCCCACCCTTCAGGTCTTACATTACAACTTAAGTCATAGTCTTTCTCTGCCCCTAGGACAGGTTTACCCCCTAATTAACCCTTCGACTATTTCAACTTCAATTTATAATAGGTAGTTAACATTCCCTATTTCCGTTTTTGGTTAAGTTTTGTTCATATGTTCTTGTCGACTTAACCCCATCTCCTTATAACGTTCATTCACAAATTTGGTTAAGTGTTGTCTTTGAATTCATGACATAACCCTAAGAATCATGTGCCATTAATTATTAATGCACCACAACCTCTCACATTAGACCTGTTGTTGTGGTCACTGGTTATGCCGGGCGGTTCCGGGCAGAATTACACTACAACTCAGTCCAACCTCGGGTTTCAAGCGCGATATGACTAACTTCTCACATTAGGACCTATTGTTTGCAACCACTGGTTAGGCCGGGCGGTTCCGGGCAGGATTACATCGCAAACTCATCCTAACATCGAGTTAGCCATGTTTCATGTTTGGTTCATGTCTATTCCAATTGGCATATGTCAAGTTCATAATCATGTCAAAAAAATATCAAGTTCATGTTATGCCAATTACCCAGCTTACAAGCATGTTCTTATAAATGTCAACTACCAATTCATGCCATGTTCGTGTTCGTTTTAGATGTCAAGTTCATAAGCATATTCTAAATGTCATATTTCAAGTTTCATAATCTTGTCCCTATTTACATTACACAAATTACTCAACCATTTTCATGTTCAATGCATTTCAATAGTGTCAAAATTCGAGTATCAAGTTCAATCTAGATGTCAAGTGTCAATTCCCCAAATCCAAGCTTTACCTAAAAACCCCCAATTTATATTCATGCTTATAATCCCATTAACAGGTTACGTCTATCATTAAATTCATAATTCATATCCATGTCAATTTCATGTTCAAGTTCTAGATGTAAACTTCATGTCAAATTCCAGATGTCAATTCATATCAAGTTTGTGTTCTTATCCAAATTTAAGTTATAATACAGGTTTTATTCTAGAGACATGTGCCCATTAACAAATCCATAAGTCAATTTCATTCAATGATGTCAATTCTACGCCAAACCCCAAATCATGTTCATGCGTATAATTCTAAATTTGGTTTACGCATTCAGGTTTTGTCAATGTTATATTACGCCCAACCCTCTTTGTAATTTATAACCAAACCCTGCAGTTCATGTCATAGCCCAAAACCGAGCGTTTCCCTTTTTCGCTTGCAATAATCATTCAATCGTATTTATTCTATGGTAGATCTAGGCTCGAGATAGCCTAGCTATTAAAAATCAAAAAGGGAAAGAATAAAAGGAGGCACATAATCGTAGGCATAATAATTAAAATCGAGCACATGATAATATTAAACATTATGGATTCAGTAATTTCATTTCATGTTTACATAGGGAATGTTTTAACGATAAATAATAATTTTACACAAAAAGTGCATTATAACTCCACTCACAGTGTTTGTCATCTTCAAAATGTAGATCCTCGATTGCCCCTTTGATTTATGAATTGGATTAATCCTTGAACTGATTTCCCCCTTTCCCTTTTTGTTGCTTTTGATTCATCTTTGATTGATTTCATGTCCAATTCAATTTATCTTTGATTTCATATGCGGCGTAGGTTGCAGATCTGAATTCCTTCTCTTTGCGCAGTGATTTAGATCTAAGCCTCTTTTCTTTTTATTCATGGTTGTAGTAATTCTAGATCTCATTCTTTTTAATTTTAAGAATAGATGTTGTAGAGAAAAGAGAGAAGAATAGATCTAAGATTTATTTAGATCAATAACTTGAGAAGGAAGAAGAAATCAAGTTAGAAGAGAGCCATGGCCTTGCCATGAATTGTTGTGGAGATTACAATGAGCCTAGGGTGTTTATATAGGTGTTAGACAAACGTACCAGACCCAAAAACTCATCCAGGTGCTCAAAAATGAACCAGAACAGCTTCTGGGGCGAATTTCCCGCTTCTGGACCAAAATTCCCGCTCCAGGTCGCTACAGGTCGACCTCCCCATGGGGGGGTCGACAATATGGTCGACCTCCCCCCTGGGAGGTCGACCCTGTAGTCGACCTGGGGGTCGACCTGGTCTTTTTTTTTCTGTTCTGGGCTGGACTGTTTTCTGATTTTTCGTTGAAACTTCGGGAGGTCATAACTCCTTCATACGGACCCCGATTTTCGGAAACTCGGACTCTATTTCATGTAAAATTTTGTAACGGCAAGGAATTTCGCTCGGTCCGAACCAGTCGCTGAACCGACCCAGACCGTTCGAAACGCCCTATCGTTTGAGAACATGACAAAATAGAACGCATACAAAAGAACATTTCACTGTATATTACATCAATGCATCAGATTACAAGAATATATAGAGTATAAATGAATATTACACAGAAATATCAGAGATTTAAATTACATTTAAATACATATCAGCGGAAAATAATACAATACACAACTGAACGAGATATACGGATACAAAGCTTTCCGGATATCGTTCCAGCTGTACACCAGGATCCTGTGAATATAAATCTGCAAAACCAAAACTACTACTGCCCGTGTCAAAATAAGGGCACCTAGAGTTTAGGTTAAAACAATAAACCCCAGGTCAGTCATGTGACTGGTGTGAGAACTAAAACAGTTAATCTTTATTTTTAAAGTTAGGCAAATCAAGGGACCACGCCGTATAACACGGAACGGGTTTCCTCCCAAGAGTACCAGTGCATAAAACAAACAGCGCAATGCTAAATAAAAAAAAATGAAGCTGTTATAAGACCTAGGTCCTATCACACAATGCAACGCAAGCCGGGGGATAGGGTTTTCCCTTATAACAGCCAAAGAATGCTTGATACGTTTGAAACAAATCATTTGATACTATAATAAGTGCATAGTGTATAAAACAACTTCAAATCATAAGTATCAATCATAGGCGGCATGGGTACCATATATCATGTCGCCATACTAGTTCTACAATTAAAACCGCAAATGTCGTATTGGAAGTTGGGTTATCATTTATGGTATGAACCGAGGCTAGGGGCAAGATCCTCACCGATTCGAGACAATCTAGCCCATGTCTCAGGCAAGCGCGCAGGCAAGCCTTGGATCGTCAGGGCCGGTCCACCGATGTGGATTATTATGCCTGAACACTACGTTTCCCCGCCCTTTGGGGCGTAAGCCTGGCCCGTCAGCCGACCAGAAGCATCGGCCGAAACCGATATCACGAGGCGCCTCGCTTTTCAGCAAGTAATAATAAGCAACATCCACATGAGTCAAACTCGTCAGCCAGTTCAAGCACTGACGCCACTCCTAACTAGAAAGAAATGCATGTCCTCCCTGATGTTCGTCTCCCGTTTTTGGTTCATACCGGGTGTGATACTCGCGAATCAACATTACACAAAGCTACGCCACACAAGGTCGTGCTTTGATCATCAACCACAAGACTTTGCTTTTCAACAAAAGCCTTGATCCATGCAACTCAGCATGCCACATTGTCAGTCCATACTGTACCACTGATTTCTGCCAATATATAACCTCTAGGCTCGTACGTCTCAGAGAAGGGTGTATAGCAAGAGAATAAATTCTCTGCCACCAAACAGATATATATTTAGCAGAGATCACCAAATACAGTATAAAGGAATACAACGTCAGACACACTATCCATTTACAAGTCCGTTCTGGGTCTGAACGAAACCGGAGGCACTTTCCTCGCATATCCATCCATCTCCAAGTACGTCTGGACGACCACCAACTATTTCCATCCTCTTGGGTGTACAGCCCAATCAGGATCGTCAGTAATTACCCAAACGATGTGAAGACTTCCGGTCTTCAGCCAATGTCTTCATCTTCGACATATCGTCGAATCGGTTATTCAGAATGGGTATAAATCCGGTCTTCCCGAATAACTCGCGTATATTTTAAATAAGTGTTACACAAACACAACATACGCCTCATTCCAATTCATTAGTCACTAATCGTAAATTAATCAAGAGAATAATTCCCCAAAAATCAACCCCGAAGGCCGAAACCAACATCAGATCAATATCCAGGAAACCATTCTACTTAGCTAACCGACAGTTAGTTTCTAAATTTCACATTCATAGGGAAAGGTTCCCATTAATTTTATCAAAGTTAAATTCTTTAATTTATTCTTTAATCTATTTTTTGAATATCAATTCAAACTAGTCGGGATTAACGAACCTTACCGAAGTAACCATTTGTTTTAATTTCCCAATCCCAACCTATTCATCCCATGAAGTAAAACTGGTAATACTTCATATCTAACACCACGGTGTTATCGGTAAATTCAATTACCATTTCACGTTCAAATCTAATTAAAGATTTAACTATCGCCTGGAGCAAAACTGGTGATACTCCATTCTCGATCATTTCAATCTAATTAAAGATTCATTAAAACTCCACTTAGTTTTAATCGTTAACTGGGTTAAAGAATCCGTGTCATTTAAAACACAGTTCACGATAAACCCAAAGTCACATTCCATTAATTATCGGGTTAAGGAACGAGTGTTATTTAAAACACTGTCCACGATAAACCCAAAAATCAATATCAATTCAATTTCAATTAAGTTTTATTTAATTGGTACACTTCATTAAATCTAAATAAAAAGATTTAATCTCTTCTCAACTGGGCTTAAGAACAGTGTTAGTGAAGACACCATTCACGACAAACCCAAATCACATTTGATATTCAATACAAGGCTCTGAATAGAAAATATATCGGCTTATATTCAATATCAAATTCTACGATTAACAAATGTCGTATTGGAAATAACGATATAAATATATATCTTTCAAATTTCCATAACAACATCCGTATAATCACGAATTCCAACATCGAAATATTCCGAAGACAATTTCGATTCAAATCCACTCCAATGCAATCATTGGAAATACTGGTTATTTTTAAAACCCTTTTCAAATTCAATTTATTTATTTAAAAATAAATAGAATTATAATTCTAGTTCAAAACTAGTTCATTTCGATAAAAATCTATTTTTATCTTTTCAAATATGGAGTTTTTCATCCCAATCCTTTCTAAATCATTTCTTATGATTTTACATAAATTATTATTATTTTTAATAATTATCAAGGCCCGTACAGTCGATTTCCATCAACGGCCATCGAACTGCACTTACAGCGACCTTTTCCAAATTTGATTTGGATATAATTCCAAATCCAACCGTTAGATTTCTAATTTCTAATATTCGTTAGAAAGCTCTTTTCGATACGAACCCACCGGTTCCGGTTTCAGGAGAATCCGACGGTCGGATCTCCCGTAATGTCCGTTTGAAATAAATGGTCGAAATTCACGAACTGCCGCGGCGCGGCGCGTTCTATTCAGGCCATTATATTATATATGTAATATATATAATATATATTTCGTCGATTTCTATTTAAAACGAATTATATAAATAGTTTTAAATTCGTTTCAAAAGCAATTTCAACTTCCATTTCAATTCAAATCAAAATTGAATTCTTTCTTATAAATTCGTTTTAAAATTCATTTCTATTCATTTCAAATTTCAATTCAATTTGAATTCATTTCAATTCGCTTTCAATTCAATTTGAATTCATTTTCATTTCAATTCAATTCCAAAGTTGTTTTCTATTCGATTCAATTCAAATCGGTTTTCTATTCGAATCAAATTCGTTATATATTCAATTGAAATCAAATTCGTTATATATTCAATTCGAATCAAATTCGTTTTCTTTTCAATTCGATTCAAATTTCATTTCAAAATATTCGATTTCGAAATCATTTTTCAATATTCATTTTAAAATGAATAAAATCGATATAAATATCGTTCACGTCAAAATGGCGTCAATCTAATCAACACGGCTTCATATATTTCTATTTTCAAGTATTCTATTTCAAATATTTCTTTTTCAAATATTTCCTTTTCAAATATTTCTATTATTAAAATATTTCGTTCAACACATGACTAATCTCAACGGATGAGTACTGTCAACACATGAACCTTTATTTTATATTGATAAAGATGTAAATTTTATTATTAAAATATTTCGTTCAACACATGGCTAATCTCAACGGATGAGTACTGTCAACACATGAACCTTTATTTTATAATATTCTTTATTTTCTAAATTGGAATGAGGCCCAATCAATTACCATATAAAATTAATTATATGGATTCCATACAACACATGTATATAATAGCATTGAAAAATAATCAACTATCAACCAAGGTGCCCTACACTGTATAAGCATCAAATATAGATATCTAACGCTTATAACAGCATGTCAATCAATCGATCGACATATATAATCAATCAGGATGAGTGAACTTCAAATTTCATCCCAACACCCGTGTGGGGTTTCAAACAATCAAACACAGATTTTATTTGTGCAGTTGGGCGATGTGTAAAATTTATCGACCCAATCAATGTCAGTCAAATCAGTGTATATAAACAAATCGGCTGATTTGTTTATAAATATCTATTTATTCACTTTCACGTTAAAAATTATATTTTTAACGATAAAACATTTTATTTTAACACATGAATTTCTATTTAGTTCATTCACACAATAAAAATGATATTTTTATTTTTCTAACATATTTTAGAAAATTTCGGCGGCATAACGGCACGATACTAGAAACGGGACAAGGCCTAGCCTTATCCCCGGTCTAGTGAAGGCCCACGCCATTCACACATCAATCAAATCAATTTCATTTCACCAAACAATTCAAACCAAATAATCTAACCAACTACACAACTAAACAATTAAACAAACAAGCCATCCATGGTCTGTGGATGACAGGTGTCGGGTGCTGCTAAGCACCGTCTGCATCCTAGTATATATATAACTAGAAAAAGATATTGAAGAGTGAGAAGTTCTCACCGATAGCTATCATAATCTCCACGGCACTTCTAATGCAGGAAATCTTCACTGTTCTCGTCTCTTATCACTTTCCTCGCCCGTAGCCACTACATATATAAAAATCACATTTTTACTTCGATTTTCAATATATAAAAATCACATTTTTACTTCGATGTTCAATATATAAAAATCACATTTTTACTTCGATGTTCAATATATAAAAATCACATTTTTACTTCGATGTTCAATATATAAAAATCACATTTTTACTTCGATGTTCAATATATACTTTAAAACAATGGCATGTATATATTTTTAACTGATCATAATTTTTAAAACATATGCTTTCAATATTTTCTAAACATTGCTACTTCTATCTTCTAAACATCGCTACTTATATTTTCCCAAATCTCATCTTAATATTTTTCAAACAATGGATATTTATATATTTTAAATTATGCTAGTTTTTCTAAACAAAGTATGTTTATATTTTGCCTACTTCAAAAACAAAGTTTATTTTTGTACTTCAAAAACAAAGTTTATTTTACTTATAAAAACAATGCTAACTTTATATTGATTAAAACAAATGTTATTTATTTTCAAAAAAAACTGATCTGAAAATTTCATTTACATTCAATAAACAATTAAAAATATAATTAAGTTAATCTCTTACCCTTTATTACCCTTTCTTCATCGTCATCCTCAGGGAAGCGCTCCAGAAAAGCTTCGTCTTCACCAGGTCTTCGTCGAACTGCTGCAGGGGGGTAACCACGGCGTCGAGGAGGGGTTTGCGGTGGTGGCAAATCCGGTAGAGGCGGCGTCCAGGGTGGAGGTTCTTCGCGATTAGGGCTAGGGGATGGGCTGTCGGAGGGGAGGGGGAGGTGCGGTCGGAGGTGAGGAGGCCGGGGGCTGAGGTGCGGCGCCTGCGGTGGCCTCGCGCTGGCGATCGATGGTCTTCAGCGTTTTTTTTCCTTTCTTCTGAGTCGTGTTGGAAATCAAAAGGGGGCCAGATAGTATATAGAGAGGAGAGAGGGAGAGGTTTAATTATTTTAATAATTTAAATTTCTAAAATGTTGACTTTTTACATACGACCTCTAAACGAGGCCCACCGCCCGTCGTCCATAGGGTTTTACCCCCATTCCGAACACAATGGGATATGTATCGTAGGCTGATTCGATCGTTTCGATCAGTTTCCGTTAAAATCAACATATAACTCTATATATTGAATTTGAACGCGCATTTCAATTTACCGGGGTCGCATACTAACTTGAAAAATTCCAGAAAAATATTTTCTAGCTTCGTATTGACGATACGGTCCTAACAAAACTAGTTTCGTCGAATTCTGAGACCGTTGGAAAAATGGCCATTTTCCAGACGATTAAAATCAACTGAAACTAGTCAAACGCGTTTTCCTTTGCCACGCTCACATATTGATTCAGAAAATTATGAAATTTGAAACCTAGTAATAATTTGACATCACGGATCCAACAAAAGTGGTTTCGTCGAAATCCGAGGTCGTTTGCAAAATGTCTATTTTTAAGGGCCTGAATTCCATAACGACTATTCAGAATTTTCAACTGGACATATCTTTTTATCCCCGCTATGAAATTTTGATTTTTCGGATTCGTTGGAAAGATATCATCAATTAGATCCTATTATTTTTGGTTTCACTAAAATCCGGATTGTTTTGCACCCGGTGCATTCAATTGAAGTTTGAAATCGAATTATCGAACTACCGCGCCATTTTCAATTCTATTTATAATTATAAATAATTATTTATATTCTAACGACGACGCGTATATAATATATACGTTCTAATTATATTCAAAATAAATTTTCGTCGATATTATTTAAAATGATCCATTTTAAATAATCAAAATTCGCTAAAATTGCCAAAATAAAAATTTTAAACTGGCCCAGATTTTCCGGGTTATTACAATCTCCCCCACTTAAAACTTTTCGTCCCCGAAAAGGAACAAAGTCGAAAGTGGTTTGATCATTTAACTCTACGTTCGATCTGGCTTCCATTCTCCAACTTTTTAGTTTCTGAGAATTTTCAAAAATTTCAAAAATTTGGCTAACACCCTAAATTTTTGAAAAATTTCGTCATAACCTCCCCTGCAATGGGAGCATCGGGAAATCTCAAATAGCTTCCCCGGTCCTTCAGATCTCAAAAAGAAAAAGAAAGAGCCAAGCGGCTAGCCAATAGGCTCATAAAATCATCGTCACCCAAACAAAACAGTAAATTATGTAGTAAACATGTACCTATTTGTCGGGCAAACAAATTTTATTCTCTACTCTAGCCTCCTTGCTATGACCTGTTCAATGTAAGTACAAGTATATGCAAGCAAATGCGACCAATTTTCAATATAAGTCAATATTTGATACAATTAGGCGTAATGGTTCGAAATTATCAAACAATTAAACAAACAACACAAACATCAATCGATTAGTGGATTAACGTTTCAAATTCATAATTTTGATTCATATACAAAAAATCATGTTTTTGATGCCAATTCACAACAATGTGTTCTAACTATATATGTTTTGGTTCTCACACCAGTCTAATGGAAATATATAGATATCACACCTTCGAAACACGAAAATAATTACTGATGATGACGCGTTAATCATCAGAATCAGGCCCGTGCGACTAGAGTGTGATTCTATATCTATCTAATATATTAAAACTTTGAATATACGTTTGCAAGGCGTATATGCAAACTCTTTATATACTGGACTGTCCAAATCAATATGAAATAAATAATCAAATACGAATAATTGATTTAGATTTTCAAAACAAAATTTGTTTTCACTTTAAAAATATACTCTTCACGCTCGTTCTAGGATACTACTGATCCCATCTCTAACGAGTCATTCTCATTGGATATTGTTAATCCAATATCTGATGAATTCTTTCGTATGGTTCTAATGTGCCTTGTTCTCTGCTTTGTAAACCAAAGCTCTGATACCAACTGTAACGGCAAGGAATTTCGCTCGGTCCGAACCAGTCGCTAAACCGACCCAGACCGTTCGAAACGCCCTATCGTTTGAGAACATGACAAAATAGAACGCATACAAAAGAACATTTCACTGTATATTACATCAATGCATCAGATTACAAGAATATACAGAGTATAAATGAATATTACACAGAAATATCAGAGATTTAAATTACATTTAAATACATATCAGCGGAAAATAATACAATACACAACTGAAGGAGATATACGGATACAAAGCTTTCCGGATATCGTTCCAGCTGTACACCAGGATCCTGTGAATATAAATCTGCAAAACCAAAACTACTAGCTGCCCGTGTCAAAATAAGGGCACCTAGAGTTTAGGTTAAAACAATAAACCCCAGGTCAGTCATGTGACTGGTGTGAGAACTAAAACAGTTAATCTTTATTTTTAAAGTTAGGCAAATCAAGGGACCACGCCGTATAACAGGAACGGGTTTCCTCCCAAGAGTACCATTGCATAAAACAAACAGCGCAATGCTAAATAAAGAAAAATGAAGCTGTTATAAGACCCAGGTCCTATCACACAATGCAACGCAAGCCGGGGGATAGGGTTTTCCCTTATAACATCCAAAGAATGCTTGATACGTTTGAAACAAATCATTTGATACTATAATAAGTGCATAGTGTATAAAACAACTTCAAATCATAAGTATCAATCATAGGCGGCATGGGTACCATATATCATGTCGCCATACTAGTTCTACAATTAAAACCGCAAATGTCGTATTGGAAGTTGGGTTATCATTTATGGTATGAACCGAGGCTAGGGGCAAGATCCTCACCGATTCGAGACAATCTAGCCCATGTCTCAGGCAAGCGCGCAGGCAAGCCTTGGATCGTCAGGGCCGGTCCACCGATGTGGATTATTATGCCTGAACACTACGTTTCCCCGCCCTTTGGGGCGTAAGCCTGGCCCGTCAGCCGACCAGAAGCATCGGCCGAAACCGATATCACGAGGCGCCTCGCTTTTCAGCAAGTAATAATAAGCAACATCCACATGAGTCAAACTCGTCAGCCAGTTCAAGCACTGAAGCCACTCCTAACTAGAAAGAAACGCATGTCCTCCCTGATGTTCGTCTCCCGTTTTTGGTTCATACCGGGTGTGATACTCGCGAATCAACGTTACACAAAGCTACGCCACACAAGGCCGTGCTTTGATCATCAACCACAAGACTTTGCTTTTCAACAAAAGCCTTGATCCATGCAACTCAGCATGCCACATTGTCAGTCCATACTGTACCATTGATTTCTGCCAATATATAACCTCTAGGCTCGTACGTCTCAGAGAAGGGTGTATAGCAAGAGAATAAATTCTCTGCCACCAAACAGATATATATTTAGCAGAGATCACCAAATACAGTATAAAGGAATACAACGTCAGACACACTATCCATTTACAAGTCCGTTCTCGGTCTGAACGAAACCAGAGGCACTTTCCTCGCATATCCATCCATCTCCAAGTATTAAAACTCCATTCTCGATCATTTCAATCTAATTAAATATTCATTAAAACTCCACTTAGTTTTAATCGTTAACTGGGTTAAAGAATCCGTGTCATTTAAAACACAGTTCACGATAAACCCAAAGTCACATTCCATTAATTATCGGGTTAAGGAACGAGTGTTATTTAAAACACTGTCCACGATAAACCCAAAAATCAATATCAATTCAATTTCAATTAAGTATTATTTAATTGGTACACTTCATTAAATCTAAATAAAAAGATTTAATCTCTTCTCAACTGGGCTTAAGAACAGTGTTAGTGAAGACACCATTCACGACAAACCCAAATCACATTTGATATTCAATACAAGGCTCTGAATAGAAAATATATCGGCTTATATTCAATATCAAATTCTACGATTAACAAATGTCGTATTGGAAATAACGATATAAATATATATCTTTCAAATTTCCATAACAACATCCGTATAATCACGAATTCCAACATCGAAATATTCCGAAGACAATTTCGATTCAAATCCACTCCAATGCAATCATTGGAAATACTGGTTATTTTTAAAACCCTTTTCAAATTCAATTTATTTATTTAAAAATAAATAGAATTATAATTCTAGTTCAAAACTAGTTCATTTCGATAAAAATCTATTTTTATCTTTTCAAATATGGAGTTTTTCATCCCAATCCTTTCTAAATCATTTCTTATGATTTTACACAAATTATTATTATTTTTAATAATTATCAAGGCCCGTACAGTCGATTTCCATCAACGGCCATCGAACTGCACTTACAGCGACCTTTTCCAAATTTGATTTGGATATAATTCCAAATCCAACCGTTAGATTTCTAATTTCTAATATTCGTTAGAAAGCTCTTTTCGATACGAACCCAACGGTTCCGGTTTCAGGAGAATCCGACGGTCGGATCTCCCGTAATGTCCGTTTGAAATAAATGGTCGAAATTCACGAACTGCCGCGACGCGGCGCGTTCTATTCAGGCCATTATATTATATATGTAATATATATAATATATATTTCGTCGATTTCTATTTAAAACGAATTATATAAATAGTTTTAAATTCGTTTCAAAAGCAATTTCAACTTCCATTTCAATTCAAATCAAAATTGAATTCTTTCTTATAAATTCGTTTTAAAATTCATTTCTATTCATTTCAAATTTCAATTCAATTTGAATTCATTTCAATTCGCTTTCAATTCAATTTGAATTCATTTTCAATTCAATTCCAAAGTTGTTTTCTATTCGATTCAATTCAAATCGGTTTTCTATTCGAATCAAATTCGTTATATATTCAATTGAAATCAAATTCGTTATATATTCAATTCGAATCAAATTCGTTTTCTTTTCAATTCGATTCAAATTTCATTTCAAAATATTCGATTTCGAAATCATTTTTCAATATTCATTTTAAAATGAATAAAATCGATATAAATATCGTTCACGTCAAAATGGCGTCAATCTAATCAACACGGCTTCATATATTTCTATTTTCAAGTATTCTATTTCAAATATTTCTTTTTCAAATATTTCCTTTTCAAATATTTCTATTATTAAAATATTTCGTTCAACACATGACTAATCTCAACGGATGAGTACTGTCAACACATGAACCTTTATTTTATATTGATAAAGATGTAAATTTTATTATTAAAATATTTCGTTCAACACATGGCTAATCTCAACGGATGAGTACTGTCAACACATGAACCTTTATTTTATAATATTCTTTATTTTCTAAATTGGAATGAGGCCCAATCAATTACCATATAAAATTAATTATATGGATTCCATACAACACATGTATATAATAGCATTGAAAAATAATCAACCATCAACCAAGGTGCCCTACACTGTATAAGCATCAAATATAGATATCTAATGCTTATAACAGCATGTCAATCAATCGATCGACATATATAATCAATCAGGATGAGTGAACTTCAAATTTCATCCCAACACCCGTGTGGGGTTTCAAACAATCAAACACAGATTTTATTTGTGCAGTTGGGCGATGTGTAAAATTTATCGACCCAATCAATGTCAGTCAAATCAGTGTATATAAACAAATCGGCTGATTTGTTTATAAATATCTATTTATTCACTTTCACGTTAAAAATTATATTTTTAACGATAAAACATTTTATTTTAACACATGAATTTCTATTTAGTTCATTCACACAATAAAAATGATATTTTTATTTTTCTAACATATTTTAGAAAATTTCGGCGGCATAACGGCACGATACTAGAAACGGGACAAGGCCTAGCCTTATCCCCGGTCTAGTGAAGGCCCACGCCATTCACACATCAATCAAATCAATTTCATTTCACCAAACAATTCAAACCAAATAATCTAACCAACTACACAACTAAACAATTAAACAAACAAGCCATCCATGGTCTGTGGATGACGGGTGTCGGGTGCTGCTAAGCACCGTCTGCATCCTAGTATATATATAACTAGAAAAAGATATTGAAGAGTGAGAAGTTCTCACCGATAGCTATCATAATCTCCACGGCACTTCTAATGCAGGAAATCTTCACTGTTCTCGTCTCTTATCACTTTCCTCGCCCGTAGCCACTACATATATAAAAATCACATTTTTACTTCGATTTTCAATATATAAAAATCACATTTTTACTTCGATGTTCAATATATAAAAATCACATTTTTACTTCGATGTTCAATATATAAAAATCACATTTTTACTTCGATGTTCAATATATAAAAATCACATTTTTACTTCGATGTTCAATATATACTTTAAAACAATGGCATGTATATATTTTTA
Organism: Allium sativum; assembly: GCA_030737875.1. Classification (NCBI taxonomy): domain Eukaryota; kingdom Viridiplantae; phylum Streptophyta; class Magnoliopsida; order Asparagales; family Amaryllidaceae; genus Allium; species Allium sativum. The sequence continues at coordinate 2,371,209 of CM060926.1, read as the reverse complement.
ACTGATCATAATTTTTAAAACATATGCTTTCAATATTTTCTAAACATCGCTACTTCTATCTTCTAAACATCGCTACTTATATTTTCCCAAATCTCATCTTAATATTTTTCAAACAATGGATATTTATATATTTTAAATTATGCTAGTTTTTCTAAACAAAGTATGTTTATATTTTGCCTACTTCAAAAACAAAGTTTATTTTTGTACTTCAAAAACAAAGTTTATTTTACTTATAAAAACAATGCTAACTTTATATTGATTAAAACAAATGTTATTTATTTTCAAAAAAAACTGATCTGAAAATTTCATTTACATTCAATAAACAATTAAAAATATAATTAAGTTAATCTCTTACCCTTTATTACCCTTTCTTCATCGTCATCCTCAGGGAAGCGCTCCAGAAAAGCTTCGTCTTCACCAGGTCTTCGTCGAACTGCTGCAAGGGGGGGTAACCACGGCGTCGAGGAGGGGTTTGCGGTGGTGGCAAATCCGGTAGAGGCGGCGTCCAGGGTGGAGGTTCTTCGCGATTAGGGCTAGGGGATGGGCTGTCGGAGGGGAGGGGGAGGTGCGGTCGGAGGTGGGGAGGCCGGGGGCTGAGGTGTGGCGCCTGCGGTGGCCTCGCGCTGGCGATCGATGGTCTTCACCGTTTTTTTTTCTTTCTTCTGAGTCGGGTTGGAAATCAAAAGGGGGCCAGATAGTATATAGAGAGGAGAGAGGGAGAGGTTTAATTATTTTAATAATTTAAATTTCTAAAATGTTGACTTTTTACATACGACCTCTAAACGAGGCCCACCGTCCGTCGTCCATAGCGTTTTACCCCCATTCCGAACACAATGGGATATGTATCGTAGGCTGATTCGATCGTTTCGATCAGTTTCCGTTAAAATCAACATATAACTCTATATATTGAATTTGAACGCGCATTTCAATTTACCGGGGTCGCATACTAACTTGAAAAATTCCAGAAAAATATTTTCTAGCTTCGTATTGACGATACAGTCCTAACAAAACTAGTTTCGTCGAATTCTGAGACCGTTGGAAAAATGGCCATTTTCCAGTCGATTAAAATCAACTGAAACTAGTCAAACGCGTTTTCCTTTGCCACGCTCACATATTGATTCAGAAAATTATGAAATTTGAAACCTAGCAATAATTTGACATCACGGATCCAACAAAAGTGGTTTCGTCGAAATCCGAGGTCGTTTGCAAAATGTCTATTTTTAAGGGCCTGGATTCCATAGCGACTATTTAGAATTTTCAACTGGACATATCTTTTTATCCCCGCTATGAAATTTTGATTTTTCGGATTCGTTGGAAAGATATCATCAATTAGATCATATTATTTTTGGTTTCACTAAAATCCGGATTGTTTTGCACCCGGTACATTCAATTGAAGTTTGAAATCGAATTATCGAACTACCGTGCCATTTTCAATTCTATTTATAATTGTAAATAATTATTTATATTCTAACGACGACGCGTGTATAATTTATACGTTCTAATTATATTCAAAATAAATTTTCGTCGATATTATTTAAAATGATCCATTTTAAATAATCAAAATTCGCTAAAATTGCCAAAATAAAAATTTTAAACTGGCCCAGATTTTCCGGGTTATTACAAATTTCTAGAGAAACGCAATGGTGATGTCCTTTTTACTTAATTCCTGATATTTAAATTAAATATTCTTATTTACTATCTTCTCCGTTACACACACTATTATCGAATTAATTTTTCTTCTCTTCCATGTATTAATTAATTCTCATTATACATCAACATTATTTACCTATATAAGCATATTTTCATAAATTTTATTTCATTTTTAATTATATTAAAAATGCGGGGTGTTAGATTCTCCCACGCTTAAATAATTTCATCCCCGAAATTCGATAAAGAGTAAAATAGATAATCCCTCGCAACATCCAATTAGTGTTCATCCAATTGTTGCAACATTGTGCATATGTGCAAAGTGAAGTACATTATAGTAAAGCATGTATGCCTAATTTGGATCCACCTATATGTATGCAAACTTTTAAAAAAACTTTTCAAAACATGATGCTCGCATCCTAAATATACTTGCAGTTCTATATGGATGCAATATTTTTGAAAAATCAAAACATTTTCCATTCAAATTTTCCCATACTCTTATAGAATAAGAGCATAGTTCATCCAATTTTCGCATCCAAAACCCTACCAACCATCTTTTAATTCGAGATTTAGAAAAATCTAATTTTCCAAATTCGATTCCTTATGTTACGAAAAGGTATAAAACGGAAAAATTCACATCCTCTGTTTTTCTTTTCTAATTGTACTTGGATTTTTATATAACTATTCTATTAAGATTTCCTATTTTCTTATCCAAGCACAACCACATAAGAAAATTTCTTTCTCATATTTTCGACTTTATCTTGAAATAATTTCATATTTATTCATCTTTTTCTTGAGATTTTTATTTTCTTTCCCCCGTCTTGTTTTGTTGCTTTACTGAATTTATTTTTTTCTTGTCAGTTAGGCTATTCTTTAGCTTATTTGGCTTAGTCCAGTTTCTCATGTTTATATTATTTATTTATCTTTTCAAATAAGCTTTTCCGTTTTCTAGTCAAACATTATCCTACACAGCTACAACTATGAGCCAAGGATGTTAAGACTTTATTACCTCTGACAATCGCGAGTCCACCTAACAGGGTCTATATAATTGCTTGCCCTTCATCACCTAGTAGTCACTACTAGTCCATGCTGTGTATTACTAGCCTATCCTTTTCTTTTTCTCAAGCAACAATTCTAGGTCTCAATGCTTATGCATTCTACGGGAAAATTGTTTACCCAATTTTTTTTTAAACAATAATCAAAATTTAAAATAATAGAGATTTCAAAAACTCCTTTTACAAAATACAACATTTTCCTTTCAAGATTTTCATATATGAGAACTAGTGAGCTATATATATATGCTCCTTTTCATGAGAGAATTCTTTCAAAACAAGAAATCGTTGTTTTACATAATATACCCCACTTTATTTTAAAACTCAATATACACTTTTCAAACATCAAGATACTTTTAAGATCAAAACTCAGAAAATACCACAAACTCTTTTACAAATTCAAGTTCTTAAAAGTTTATTATTGGGTCAGACTCAAAGCGGGTTTTCCACTCAACTAGGCTTTCCTAGGTACTTTCACAAATTCAATTTTCTCGACTATATATATTCCTAATCCATTTTCACACTTTAACCTTTTTTCTAATTTCTAAGGTTTTACTTCTAGACCCACTACTCTGAAATACTAGTATTTCAGTTTCCATTCTATGGGATACTTTCTAGCTCCAAGTCATATTGTACACTTTCCCAACCACCTAATTGTTTCCAAAATTTCTATGTCCATGCCTTTAGTGTACAAACCAATATCTCAACTCTTTACATGTCTAGTGGGCTACTATATGGATTTAGGTTTATATATATATAATATTTATATTTTAGAAAATAAAAATACGTTCACTCATTATCGCCCTAAGACCACTAAACCGAAGCTCTGATACCAGATGTAACAATCCAGGTTTCGACAGACCGAATTTTTCAAAATCCAATCCATCGGACCCCAAGTTGGGTGCTCTGGTATCCTGCAGAAAAGACAGAGAGAAAGAAACATGTCAGAGTTCGAAAAGCAGCTCACAGCGGAAGGAATAAAATATAATTTATTCAAAATAGCGTTACCTTAATAATAATACTGCCAAGCCAATAGTCAAGAAATACTATCTTTGTCATGAACCTAACCTGCGCATGTTGTGAGGAGGGGGTCAGAACATAAGTTCTGTGTGACTGGACTATAATAAACTCTTGTGTAACCCTACATATACCATTCAGTTATAATTTCTTGTTTATTAGGTTATTCACAATATTAGCACCGAAGGCCAAACCCATGTCAATCTCGTCCACTTACTAGTAGACTTAACCTAATACATCGTAAATGTAATTTTTTTCCTAACTCGTATAATCCTTTCCATGTATATGTATAGTCCCTTGCCGTATATCGTACGGGATTTATCACGTAATTCTATACTACTTCAACGTAGTGCCACCATTCTTGAAATCGTTTGGACTGCCACCCTTGATCTGGCTAGGTTTCCTTATCATGAACTATCGAGTGGTCAACTAGGATTTATGCCACCTAGGACCACTAGGGATTATGCTACCTATTGAACGTTTTCTAGATTCGATTAGGGTTTATGCCACCTAGGACTACTAGGGATTATGCTACCTGTCGAACATCGCCCTTTTCCCACGTATGTATCGCGAATCGTTTCCGATGTTTAGGTGCACATGTACACTATATGTGCGGCCCGAGTCCCGTGACAGAGCTAAATCAAGAAATACGGAACTCGATCGGGAGCTTTAAGTTATCTGCCGATGCAGATGCTAAGGTCTGTTTTTCTACCAGTGGTTATGGTCCCACGTGACCCCTCCCTCAATTAATGAAAGGCAATCCAAGAAAATCAAGCACGAGAACTGTACTCCTGCCACCTATGCCCCACTTTCCTATTGGCCAGCCTCACCCATAACTAGATAACAAGTATATGGTCTGTTGGTAGTTCTCTGCCTTTCTGTATACGTACTACGATTGACTAAAGATGGTAGGTAGACGACGAGTGCTATCACAGGACTAAACAAGATATCGCCGCCTCACGCTGGTCCATCCAAGTCTTTAGGTTGCCTTATATTGCAACCAAGGCATGCTCTTGGTTCTCTTACCGCAGACCTTAACCTCTATGAGCCCAAGCGGATCATCTGCAACCTCATAGAGGGATACCAAGCGTACCCTCACGTTCCCCGTAGCTACGTGCTTCGTAACCCAGTCCGCTGGAGCCTTTCTCAAAATCAGATAAACGTTCGCTCCTCCTCGTGTGTTTGTTAAGCGATGATCTACCGTATCGGGTTATTCATCTATTTATGGACTGGCTCGGTTTCCTTGACTAAGAATTATTACTTAGTTGTTCTTAACTAAGGTTTACCACTTAGTTTCCTATCCCGTTAATCTTGTTAACTAAGGTTTACCACTTAGTCCCCGTAACTAAGGATTACAACTTAGTTCCCATTCTCGACCGTTTTCTTAACTAAGGTTTACTGCTTAGTTCCTATTAACTAAGGCTTGTTACTTAGTTATCATTCTCGTTGTTTTACTTAGTCAATTCTCGTTACCTTAGACATCAGACCACATATTCTCGCTTTATAATTCAACTTGTTGACTAAGGTTTTCCCATGAATTCAAGCATACCTTAAGTTCTCTTTTATTCGGTGATAGCGCATGGGTGTTTTCCCACAATTATTGCTCAGCTTTCCCCATATTATAGGTTATCCCAACCTTCAGGTCTTACATTACATCTTAAGTCATAGTCTTTCTCTGCCCCTAGGACAGGTTTACCCCCTAATTAACCCTTCGACTATTTCAACTTCGATTTATAATAGGTAGTTAACATTCCCTATTTCCGTTTTTGGTTAAGTTTTGTTCATATGTTCGTGTCGACTTAACCCCATCTCCTTATAACATTCATTCACAAATTTGGTTAAGTGTTGTCTTTGAATTCATGACATAACCCTAAGAATCATGTGCCATTAATTATTAATGCACCACAACCTCTCACATTAGACCTGTTGTTGTGGTCACTGGTTATGCCGGGCGGTTCCGGGCAGAATTACACTACAACTCAGTCCAACCTTGGGTTTCAAGCGCGATATGACTAACTTCTCACATTAGGACCTATTGTTTGCAACCACTGGTTAGGCCGGGCGGTTCCGGGCAGGATTACATTGCAAACTCATCCTAACCTCGAGTTAGCCATGTTTCATGTTTGGTTCATGTCTATTCTAATTGGCATATGTCAAGTTCATAATCATGTCAAAAAAATATCAAGTTCATGTTATGCCAATTACCCAACTTACAAGCATGTTCTTATAAATGTCAACTACCAATTCATGCCATGTTCATGTTCGTTTTAGATGTCAAGTTCATAAGCATATTCTAAATGTCATATTTCAAGTTTCATAATCTTGTCCCTATTTACATTACGCAAATTACTCAACCATATTCATGTTCAATGCATTTCAATAGTCTCAAAATTCGAGTATCAAGTTCAATCTAGATGTCAAGTGTCAATTCCCCAAATCCAAGCTTTACCTAAAAACCCCCAATTTATATTCATGCTTATAATCCCATTAACAGGTTACGTCTATCATTAAATTCATAATTCATATCCATGTCAATTTCATGTTCAAGTTCTAGATGTAAACTTCATGTCAAATTCCAGATGTCAATCCATATCAAGTTTGTGTTCTTATCCAAATTTAAGTTATAATACAGGTTTTATTCTAGAGACATGTGCCCATTAACAAATCCATAAGTCAATTTCATGCTTAAATCAATGATGTCAATTCTACGCCAAACCCCAAATCATGTTCATGCGTATAATTCTAAATTTGGTTTATGCATTCAGGTTTTGTCAATGTTATATTATGCCCAACCCTCTTTGTAATTTATAACCAAACCCTCCAGTTCATGTCATAGCCCAAAACCGAGCATTTCCCTTTTTCGCTTGCAATAATCATTCAATCGTATTTATTTTATGGTAGATCTAGGCTCGAGATAGCCTAGCTATTAAAAATCAAAAAGGGAAAGAATAAAAGGAGGCACATAATCGTAGGCATAATAATTAAAATCGAGCACATGATAATATTAAACATTATGGATTCAGTAATTTCATTTCATGTTTACATAGGGAATGTTTTAACGATAAATAATAATTTTACACAAAAAGTGCATTATAACTCCACTCACAGAGTTTGTCATCTTCAAAATGTAGATCCTCGATTTCCCCTTTGATTTATGAATTGGATTAATCCTTGAACTGATTTCCCCCTTTCCCTTTTTGGTTCTTTTGATTCATCTTTGATTGATTTCATGTCCAATTCAATTTATCTTTGATTTCATATACGGCGTAGGTTGCAGATCTGAATTCCTTCTCTTTGCGCAGTGATTTAGATCTAAGCCTCTTTTCTTTTTATTCATGGTTGTAGTAATTCTAGATCTCATTCTTTTTAATTTTAAGAATAGATGTTGTAGAGAAAAGAGAGAAGAATAGATCTAAGATTTATTTAGATCAATAGCTTGAGAAGGAAGAAGAAATCAAGTTAGAAGAGAGCCATGGCCTTGCCATAAATTGTTGTGGAGTTTACAATGAGACTAGGGTGTTTATATAGGTGTTAGACCAACATACCAGGCCCAAAAACTCATCCAGGTGCTCAAAAATGAACCTGGACAGCTTCTGGGGCGAATTTCCCGCTTCTGGACCAAAATTCCCGCTCCGAGTCGCTACAGGTCGACCTCCACAAGGAGGGGGTCGACACTATGGTCGACCTCCCCCCTGGGAGGTCGACCCTATATTCGACCTAGGGGTCGACCTGGTCATTTTTTTTTTGTTCTGGGCTGGGCTGTTTTCTGATTTTCCGCTGAAACTTCGGGAGGTCATAACTCCTTCATACGGACTCTCCGATTTTCGAAAACTTGGACTCTATCTCATGTAAAATTTCGAGAGGAACGCAATGGTGATGTCCATTTTACTTAATTCTTGATATTTAAATTAAATATCCTTATTTTACTATCTTCTTCTTTACACACACTATTATCGAATTAATTTTTCTTCTCTTCCTTGTATTAATTAATTCTCATTATACATCACCATTATTTAGCTATATAAGCATATTTTCATAAATTTTCTTTCATTTTTAATTATATTAAAAATGCAGGGTGTTACAAAGTCTATCCAAGATGTCCTTAAATTTTTGGTCTTCTTGCTACATAGATCCAATTCGCTTTAATAGAGTAGGTCGCACCTCTAATGAGGCCAACAATCCATGTGTGGAATTTGTAGATGGCTTAAAATCAAAGGTTGAGATGCACTTCAAGCTCTGCCTTTCTACGAATAGAGGACTCAAGGTCATCCTCTTCCTACTCAATGCATCTGTCACTACATTACCCTTGCCTGGGGTATAATCTATCTCAAAGTTGTAGGACGCTAGGAACTCCATCCATCTTTGCTACCTTAGGTTGAGGTCCTTCTACGACAACAAGTATTTGAGCGACTTATGATCCGTATATAGGTCAAATTTTTCTCTAAGTAGATAGTGTCGCCAAGACTTAAGTGTGAACACTATTGTTGCTAACTCTAAGTCATGGGTGGGGCAGTTCTTCTCATGAACCCTTAGTTACCTGCTTCCAAAGCACACCACCCTACCTTCTTGCATTAGTACAGCGCTTAATCTCATACCGCAAGCATCAGTGTAAGCTTTGAACATCTTGCTTCCGTTTGGGAAAGTCAGAACTTGGATTGTTGTCAGAGCCCGTTTCAACCTCTGGAAAGCATCCTCCACATCCATGCTCCAAGCAAAAGTCGAGTTCTTTGTCAGACGGGTAAGCGGAGCTGAGACCCGCGTAAAGTCTTTAATAAACTCTTTATAATAGCCCGCCAATCCAAGGAAACTTCTTATCTCCGTTACATTCTTCAGAGCCTTCCAATCTTGAATGGCGACCACCTTAGTGGGGTCTACCACTATCCCTTACTTGGAGACCACATGCCCTAGGAACCTCACTTCCTCCCTCCAAAAATGGCACTAGGAAAATTTTGTTTTAAGTTGGTGTGCTCTAAGTGTACTTAGAACCTCCTCTAAGAGTCGGGCATGTTCTTCTTTGCTCTTGGAAAAAAAATCATAATTTCATCTACGAACACCCCCACGAACTTGTTCAGATACTTCCTAAACATTCGACTCATCAAGTCCACGTAGTATGCGGGTGCATTAATTAACCCAAAATTCATAACCATCCACTCAAAGAAACCATCTGGAGTTCTGAAAGTTGTCTAGTCAATACTACCATCTACCACTCTAAGTTGATGAAATCCCATGGCCAGATCCAGCTGTGAAAAAATTGAAGCGCTTACTAGTTGGTCAAACAAGTCATCAATCCTTAGTAGTGGGTACCTATTCTTTTTGGTGAGTTTGTTCAGTTCTCAGTAGTCTACACATAGACGGAGAGAGTTGTCCTCCTTGGTTGCCAAGATGACCGAAGCTCCCCATTCTGAAATACTCCGCCTAATGAATCCTTTTTCCAACAACTCACTCACTTTTTTTTTTGAGCTCCCTCCTTTCCTTAGGAGCTATGTGGCGCACTAGCAATGCGACTGGCTTCGCATTTTCCAACTTGTATATCTGGAAGTCTATCTCCCGCCTTAGAGGTAACCCCCTAACCTCGTCAAATACGTTTGGAAATTTGCCAACTATGGGTGTTGATCGAAGATCATCAATGGAAGCATCAAAAGATTCTAGGTAACTAAACATTACTAACCCCTGTGGGTCACAAGAAATTTCGAGAGTTCTACTATGACAAGTAAGAAGTCTAACTACTCTCCTTTCACAATCAAGGATGGCACCATACATGGCTAGCATATCCGTTTCTAGAATTAATCTGTAACCCATGAAACCAAGAACATATGTGTCGCATTCAAATTCGATGCCTAGAATGGAAATCCTCAAACTTATATATATCATGGATAAATGAGTCATCCCTCCTATGATGTTTGAGACTATAACGGAATTAGAAATAATACTAGCACTTAGGTGTAGATTTTTTGCTACTGAGTTGGATGTGAATGAGTGAGAAGCACCGAAATAAAAAAGAGTTCTAATAGGATAATCTAAAACAAAAATCAAACCTTCAACCGCGACTCTCCTTCCCCGGTCTGGTTCACCAGCCTCTAAAGTGTTAACCTGCCCTCCAAACGTTCTAGCCTTCTGCCCTTATCTCTAAGGGCACTGTTCCTTGAAATGTCCAACTTAGCCACAATTAAAGTAAGCATTCTTTGTTTTTTGCAGTCTTACAAAGTGTCATAAAGCACCACAACCACGACATTTCACTTCTGTCTTGATCTGAGCTTTTTCGGGCTTCCCCTCTTTATTGTGTTTATTAGACCACTGTTTCTTTTCCTCTGCCTTGGGCTCCTCTTTCTTTTCTTCTTTCTTTCTTTGTTTCCTTCTTTCCCCTCCCCGTGCATTAATGCCATGTCTACTAGTCTTTCAAAGGTTGCTCCCATTGGTACATGCATTAATGCTAATTCTTGGAGCAGCTGGTTTAATCTCTTAGCGAACCTCAAGGCCTTTTTGTAAGGAGTATTTACTAACTCCAATCTGAATCTTGCTAGTTGGTTAAAAGTGTTGACATACTCCTTTATAACATGCTTCCTTGTTGCAAGTTCAGAAATATCTCCACTTGCATTCCTTCTTCAGTTGTGATAAGAATCTTGCCTCAAAGATAACCTTAAAGTTATCCCAAGCATCTACTCTGGTCTGGCTTGAACTATTTCCCACCAGTATAATGCTTCATCTTTTAGCTGAAAAGCTGCTAACTGAACTCTCATCCTATCATCCAGCTCCAAAAAGTTGAACACAAGCTCTGTTTCTCTTAACCAATTTCGTGCTTCTACAAAACTTTTGGTACTGTGAAATGGTTTTCCTCCCATTGCACCGAAGTCTTTGCAGAGCATAGAGAAGTTGAATATGGAGGAGGAGGTGCTACTGCGGCTGTAGATGGGGGAGGGACATTCTCTTGTACCCCCAACAGGCGCTGTAGCTTCTATGTATCTACGAAGCCAAGTGGGTATGGGAGTGCCCTCAGGAAAGTTAGGAGCCCCAGACATGCCAAAAGAACAAAACAATAATTCATAAAGAGAATTGAAGGAATATTGTAAATAACTTTTGGGGGTTTGTTTTTCATAAATCACTTTTTATTTGAAAATCCTTTATTTTGAAAACATTTTTCAAAAAAAAATTCTGTGATCTTGTAACCTTAGGCTCTAATACCAAATGTGACACCCCACGTCCTTAACGTCACCCTAATGAGAATGCATTACGTTTTGTGAAGCGCAATAGATAAACAATAACCAAATGTACAAGACAGACGTAAATAATGCAGCGGAAAAACTTAAACTTTTTATTAATCGGGAATACATTGTTTCAAACCCAAAGTTATAGAATCATGTTTTCTCAAATATCAAAAGCAATCTATATTATAATCAGAGTACAAGAAATATAACAATATCCCTTAAGTGTCATTACAATAAGCATGAATAAACTGAAGAAAATATTTGAAAAAGGAAAGCTATCCAAGTCTAAGCAAAATCATGTCTCAACTATTGACCACTCCCACTCTGAGAACCTGGGTAGAAGGAAGGGAGAGAAGGAAAAACAAAAGGGGTTAGACATAAAGTCTGGCGAGTCCTAGTAATTTCTAGCATATGCATATAAAAAGGTATCAAGACAGATCAATAGTACTAGAAGAGAAAGTACAGTAAAACATGTATATACACAAGAGATAAACGAGATGCCAAACAAGTTAAGGTAGATTAAATTTCTCATTCATATCCCGAGAATCAAACTAATTGCTCTAATTTTACTAGTACTAACAAGATTAGGTGTTAATCTAATCACTACCCATGCGATCGGTGTTAGTCCCGGCAGTAGGGTGTATCAGTCCTTAAACCAGCAACTTATAAAACACACCCATATCTGTAGGTGTTACTTGCGGCTTAGTTTCATGTAGTCGGACCCATTCACGCTCATGACTCCACCGCAACACGCCCTGTACACCCCCTAAACCTTGAACCTCTTACAATCAAGTTCAGTAAAGCATGCCCTGACCCCTACCTAGTACGGGGTCCCTATCGAGATACCAACAGGGAAACTAACTGATATGTGTTCCATACAACTTGACAGAAGCCAACCCCTAGGATTGTGGCCCCGTGTACCTAGTATTTAAGAATCCCGACTACCTGATACAACAACTAGACTTGGGGCCTCTTTAGCTTATTATTTAACAGTTGTAACTTAGTAGGTTTAAGTTCAATAATAAGCCCAGTTGCATAATTACATTTATCTAAATGTTGTTGGTGTACAAACCTTTTCCTCAACAAGCACCTGCCCAGATGTATAATTAGACTTATAGTAATTTAATTAATCTTCACATCTGATACTATTCTATTCTTACATGTCATACTTAATATCACATTAAGTCCAATTTAACTAATTATCATGTTGCATGTTCTCCCTAACATGTATTTAGCCCAACTTTAAAAGAATAACATATAATCATCCCAAATAGATTAACATGTAAGTATCAAAATCTAATAGGTTAACATGTAATTATCCCAGTTCTTACAGTCAAGGTATCTAGTACATAATATGCCCAATTTCCTCTATTTTTGTGTCGTTATCTAATTATTCCAATTTATGTTCTTTATACGCAATTAACGTATCCTAGGCTTGAGTATCCTAGGTTCTGCATAGAATAAAAAGGGAGAAAATAGATATCAAACTAATAAAGACATACAGAAAAACTGTAAATAAAAGGCATAATTGGGATAAGGAAGATTAAAGTACATAATACAACTTGTAAATCTGAATAGAAAAACATGTATTAACATATATAGGGATTATTTTAGGCACTGTTCATATCAGATCCAATCTTATTTACTGTCCAAAACCTTTTTAAATAATTAAATCTAAAAATACATAGAACTCACAGTGGGTCTTGGTGACGAAGAGAGTAAATCTCTTATATAAATAACCATGCCGTAAAAGAAAGTCCAATCCAGGTTTTATGTATGCAAGTCCTGATGTTGTCTTTGTTTGATCTAATCCTCAGCAGAATTCCCCCATTATATGTTTAAATTTTTCAGCATAATTTCATAGAGGAAGAAGAAGATGTAAAGAATTTGTGTGAATTGGAAATGGGAGAAGCCACCTATTTATAGATTCACAGAGTCAGAATCAGCCTTTAGATATGGGTTTTAGATCCAAACCGTACACATACTACTAAGTCAGCAATGGATAAAGCTACGAAATAGTCCAGTTTTGGCAGACGAATCTACCTAGATTTGTTGTGGGTCGACCCAACCCCATTTTGGGTCGACTTAAGGGTCGACCTGGGATGAGCATGGGTCGAACCCCAATGGGCCCGTTTCCCGCTCGTTTTCCCGCTTCGTTTGTTTGATTTTTCTGGATTTTATTTTATGTTTTATGTACATGTAAGCTCCTTATATGTGTACAAACTTCTAAGGTTCGTAACTTCTTCATACACTATCTATTTTACACAAACTTGGGGTCTATCTGAACTAGAATTCCGAGTCGAACGCAATGGTAATGCCGGCTTACTTAATTCTGATAGTTTAATTAAGTTATACCCAAATTATCATCTAATGTATGGTTATAACGTATTATTTTTTGGGGTGTTATAATATATGTGCATATGAGTGAAGAAAATGGATGAACTGAACTTCCAATATTAAAATATTCATGAAATATTCACTCATCAATCAAAATCTTAACCACCCTCCTCCTTTTGTCATCATCAAAAGGAATAGAAGTTAAAATAGTGATGAAAAAATAGAGTAGAAGTATAAAATCAAATCGAAAGATAGAATTCTCATCATAAATCTCATTAAATCAAACAAAAATCATAATATTCTTCAAACTAGTCGCAAATTTCACATTGTTGAATGATGGATTTACGATTAATTTTATAAAACGGAGAGAGTTTTAAAACATATAAATTCCAATTATTTTCAAATAAAGTTTAAAAAATGAGCACAAAATAGCAATGGAATTGGACTATGACTATAAATACAAATTAAGTGACAAAATCAAATAATCTCAAATTCCAATGACCATCTATTAAAAAATCATAATGTATCATAAAATACTAACACATTTGACAAAATAGAAAAAGGATTGATAGGCCGGCTTGGATTTTGTATATTATATATATAATTTCCTTACAAAATAGAAAAAGGATTGATAGGCCGGCTTGGATTTCGTATATTATATATATATATATATATATATATATATATATATATATATATATATTTCCTTTTCTTTTTGTTTTAACAGCATAATAACCATGCATAGCCTATTAGGACTTTTGAATGGAACCAGTCATAACTTAAATAATAAGTAATCTCTAATCATACCTAGGTTTTTTTGTAATAAGGTCAGAGAAACACTTATTATATACGGAATTTCCTCAGTATATAAAACCAAAAAGTTTGATAGAAATATGGTAGGTACAGAGATGGTTGTGAAGTTTTTTCTAAATTAATCATATAATGAAATATGCTCAACTGTACCGGGATTTTTGAAAAAAATTCAGTTATCACTTTTTCTGAAAAATAATATAGCCACATTTCCATCATAAAGTTTGAACCAGTATATTCTTCAAGATGGTATTTAAAAATATTAACTCTCTACGTTAAATAAAATCATGATAGGGTGATAGAAGGAGGACAGTAAAAGAAGATGTTCGTGAAATAAGCATCAATTCAAAGATATTATAACTCTATTCAAAACATCATGAGAATTTAAATAAAAATTCCTCTTGTCTTGAAGTATACTATAGTAACAATTCATCATAATTTGTAAAATCTAATAATAATTTTGATGAGTTCCAATTATATTTCAAATTTGATCAATGATTTCAACTTTTGAATAAATAACCAAATATGATTTTAAATTTGAAAAAAAATCAAGAGGAATTCAGAAAGATCTATGTAAGTTAAAAAATCAAATGAATGTGACGAGTTTTCAACACTTCTAGAACTCATACCACTTAGGGCTCTTAATTGATCATTTACAATGTATCTCAAAAAAAATATCCAATCATCAAGTCCAAGAAGACAAATCTGTCAATTCAGTTCTTTTTATCAGAGTAGCAAAACTATCAGTTTCAGAAAAAGATTCTTAAGAAATTTTTTTAGAATATTTTCATCAGGTCTAAGAGATGATTCATGGTCCAAGATTAAAAACAGTTCATTTGAAATCCCTTGAAGAAATGTGTAAATTTTAAGATTCAATAAATCGATCATGCACAATTTTAATTTTTAATCCAAGAAGTGTGTGAGATTCAAGATATCAGCAATTTCAAATGATTTTAAGAGAATCAAATATTCCAGCCAAATGATCATGATATAAAAATGAATTTCTAGATGCAACACAACGATCAACATCAAATGATTTTCAATTAAAAATAATCAAGCCAATACAAAAGTCACTGAAATTATCACAGCTAAAAACTAGTAGTGTGTTGTAATAAGTATAATTTTTCAAGTCTTTCCAAAATGAATTAGATGAAACTCAAAACAACAGAAATGTGTGAAATTTCGTTTGTTTTTCAGGTCTTTAAAAAATTTAGAATTCAAAATAACAGTGTTCAAGATATGATCAGAATGCTTCAGCACTGTTAGGATTTCAAGAAATTATCAAGAAATCAAACTTCAAAAGAATTGCAAAAAAAATTACAATTTTAAATTCAAGATTTGGAAATCATCAAAACATGAAAGTTATAGACGAATGAATCTAACTTCCAGAAAATTATGAATATTGAAGTTTGAAGTTAGAAAGGTCAAGGAAGTAAGAAAATTGTTGCAATGACAATACAAATAAGAATTAACAGAGAAGAAATAAAAGGAAGAAAAAAAAGGAGGAATAAGATAATATAAACAAAAAAAAGGTTAGAGACCAAATCTGAAATTGATGTGAAACAATGAATCGCTAGAAGGATGAATAAGAAAATATAAATAAAAAAAGGTTAGGGATCAAATCTGAAATTGATGTGAAACAATGAATCGCTAACTCAACAAACTTGGCCAAGGAACCCTGAATAAATCAAAGATATGGAATGACTTGAAATCAATTTCTCTTATGCTCGTGGTTCCTTAGCCATCCTTCGATACCTAAGCATTTAGAGGATCATGTGGTCTAACAAATTATTTAAAACCACTCACAGTTTCGTTCACACGTTTTGATACCCAAGTTTGTTTGTACAACAATCCATTCGAGTCTGCATTTGTACCCTTAGGGACCCAAACATGTTTGATCTTTCTTGAACTCAATTTATTTCCTTCTATGATCCAATTTTGTTTAAATGGGTTATTACAAGACAAGTTCTCATCTTGTTTATGATTTAAAAATCCTTTGATAGTTTTAAAGTTCAAATTTTCAAAACGATCTTTTTCAAAGCTGATTGAAGGATTTTTAAAACCATTTGAATTTTGTTTTTCAACTTGATCAAATTTATCAAGTTTTCCAAAGCCAAGACCACTTTTATTTCCAATAGTAATTTGGTTTTGTAACAACATATTCAACGATTTTTTCCCTTTAGAAAATTTATCCAAAGTTGATTCTAGTTTTTGAATTTTAAATTTAAGATCATTATTTTTGTTATCAAATTTGAACAACGATTTATAACGATCTTCTTTTCAGCATCGGATTGTTTCAAAACAAAATTTTTATTCTCAGGCAATTTGATTTTGGTCTTGGACTCAGAAAATTCAGATTAAAATCGTTTTTGTTTTTCAATTTCAAGTTTTTCAAATTTCTTGAATGTTTCAATCTCGTTTTCATGTTCATTCAGAATTGATTCAGTTTTCAACAAATTTTCATTTTCAATAAATTCGTGTTTGTAATTTTCAGCCTTTTTAAACTTTTCCAATTCCTTTTGTAAAAAATTGTTTCCACTTTCAAGCTCATTCTTATTCTCTTTTAAAATTATAATTTCATTTTTAAGCTTTTGAATATTTTCATTTAGATGAACAATATTATTTTCCAAATTCAAACCATTTTTGCAATCGAAGTTTGAAGACCTCATGAAGTTTTTATGTTTTAATTCCAAAGTATTATTTTTGTTGACCAACTCAAGTTTTCCAGATTTTAGAGTTTTGTTTTTTTGATTTGAGACTGTCAATAGCTTTTGTTAATTCAGTACAAAGATAAACTAAATTTTTATATGATAAATTTTGTCTCATTGTCTGTTGAGTCTCCATCGTCTGATCCATCTGAATGTTCATCTGTAACTCCTGTTCAGCACACATCTGAGCTTGAATAGCAATTGAGGGTTTCAAGCAGTTGCTGTCAATTCTTCCATACTTCATATTGAGAGTATTCCAGATAACTTATGCACTTAAACAGTGAGAGATATGATCAAGCTGATTATTGCTAAGATAAGAATAAGTAATATGCATAGCATGTGCAATGTTAATTTTATAACTCTTATCTAGCATATCACCCACATTTTCAATAATATTCCAATATTCAAAATTAACATATTTTAAATAGAATTTAATTTTTGATTTCTAAACTAGAAAATCTATTTCATTGAAAATAATTGGAATATTACTGGACTGACTCTCGCTACGCTAACAACAAGGGGAAATCGTGACTCTAGAGTAAATAAAATACCTACTCTGATACTAATTGTTGGATGGGTTAAGAGGGGGTGAATAAGGTTTATTAGAGTTTTACAAGATATTAAAAATATCATAGCACATATTTCAACAAAGAAAATAAATGCAAAAAGTAAATGACATGGATTTTAGCCAGCTTCGGCAAACCCATGCCTACTTCTGCATTCCCAAGATTTCTACTAGGTATTAAAACAGATTCTCGATTATAAAACCCCGTAAACTCGTAAATCCTGTTGCTGCTCTAATCCTACGCTCAAAACCCTAGACTGATCTTTATCCCCAAGATCAAATTTTTCCCGAATTACAAACTCGTAACTCGTAAACCCTAATTATAAATCCTATAGCTAATATATCCTAATTTTACTAAAAAATTGATGGATCGGTTACAAAAGAAATATAAGAAATAACATCAATAAAAACATTAAATGAAAACCCCCTTGATATCCAAAAGGTCGGTCACTTGTGTCACTTTACAAATTGGCTCCTCTATTCTTCTATAGCGGGCCGGAAACCAAGTTTAGGGTTTTTGCCCACTGTCACGAATCGTGACTTCAATAGTGCTTCTGAAATTTGTTCTCTGATGCTTGATTACTCGATGTTTCGTGGTCGAACGATTTGGCTTTTCAATTGATTGAAAATCTCAGAATTCTTTTGAGTTCTTTGAATTTTATTTCTTTCATTTAGTGCTTGAATTTTTGATACTTGCCTGTGATGTTTGGTTAGAATATATAGGGTTATGCAAACCCTAAGCTCTCCGACTTCTTTCATATTATTTGTTCTTGATTATTGCATGATTGTCCATGGCATTGAATTGATTCTTACGTGATTAACTTGCTTTCTTTGTTGCCATGAATCTGTGATGGAATTCTGCAAACTTGGAATGGTTTTCTTTGCTCTAAATATGCACTTGATTTTCTAGAAGCAAATATTTTGGCCAATTTTGGAAATTCTGGATATTGTATTTATACTAATTTTGCATGACAAACATTTTACCAAATTTGATCAATTCAGGAAGTATCATTTGATTTGAATTTTTGCCTAAACTCACTTACAATTCTCTATATAGTATTGAAAAATGTTCTTCGATTTTGTTGATGAAAATGTTCCTGGATTACTTGACGAATCTGGTCAAGTTTTGGGCATACGTGAATTTTGTGAATTTATTTGCAAAATCTAAACGCTAAATATACGTTATCCTATGCATGTACATTTATTTCTTTCCATCCAAAAACCATTCAATCTTGGGAAAAAAGAATTTCCTTTTTCATATAAGACCATTCGAATTGTTTGTTGCATGTATTGGCACATAAACTCTACCTGTCTTAACATGTCTGCATATACTGGATTTTGTATATGTACATATATTCACAAGATTTTGTGTTTATATGAACCAGTACATAGGCACGCCCGATAGGCATGTGCATAGATGTATTTGACCAAAGCAGGTATTAAAGTGTTGAATAAGCGGTCGTTACAGATGATTAAATGCAGAGATCGTGAAGCTTGCAAAATGAAGTTAAAAAACTGAAAGTAGTGCATGCAAGGAAAAAAGAACGTACAGCTTTAAATCAGAAAAGAAGTGCAGCATCAGAACGTGCAATGTACTTCGCATCAGGTACGTTATTGAGTATAAATACATGCAGTAAATGTGTACAATGTTGTGCCCATCAGCTAATAATAGCTATTATTGATAACAAACTGATAGAAGGACAGAACGCTTAAAAAGGAAAAAAACAAAAAGGAATGGAAAACAGGGTAGCAAAACCAACAGCAATGTAAGCATTAAGGTGATTATGAACGACTTTCAAGCTCAGCGAAAACTCTATCAATTTCTTCAACCTGGAGGAATGAGTAGATGTAGTTAGAATGTGGGTGTACAAAATATTAAAATGATAGAAATAAGAACATTTTAAGAGTGGAAAAAATAACTGACCACTGCCGGATCATTCCAGTTAATATCATCGTCAAAGTCAGCATGTTCAATGTGAACAACATTATCAGAAGTGCCAGAATCGTGAGTAACCGTGTTATCAGTATGTGTGCCAAATTGAATGTTGTTGCGGTCCAAGTCTGGCGCTATTTGAGTTGGTGATGCATAGCTCCCAGATTTTTGTTGTTTTGTAATTCGGGAGCTCTTATGTGTAAGATTTTTAGTAGGAGGCAATGCAGACTCCTTACCTTTAGCTGAACCTTTGGGCTGTGTGTGTAAGAGTGTTAGTTGCCAATATTGAAGTTGAGAGCAGTAAAAAAAAGTGTAGGAAAAAGTAAATGCAAACGGTTAAAGTAAAATGAAAGTGGTCGTAGTACCTTCGGCATTAAATGAGTATGAAAGTGAAATATTTTGGAATGAAAGTGAAGAAGAAAATGATAGAAAGAAAGTAGTGGGTGTGGGAGATATAAATAGAAGTAGAATAGTGAAGTGGTAAACTTAACGCACAGGTGTAGGAAAGCTGTGAAAATGAAGGAGAAAAAAAAGGAGATCAGCAGGGGAACAGGTTATGAATTGGTAATTTGGGGAGAGAAGGTAGCATGAAAACGTGGTAAAACAAAATATTGATAATTTGTGAGGTTTATCTGTGTGTATGTAATGCATGTGTATTGGAAGGAGTATTTGTGAAACAAAAAAAGAACACATTGAGTACAAATTTTGAAAATGTGGATGCGTAATGTGGTGAATCTAGGTGTAAAAAATCATACCATATGAAAATAATCAATAACAACTCAAAATTTATGAGTTAAGTTGGAAATTAAATCATACTTCAGAAAACAGGTAATTAAAAACATATGATCATTATGTTTTAAGTAAATAGCTGCAGCGTGAACCAAAAATAGGAAGTGTCATTCAAAACTGAAGAGTATAACCGAAATGAATCATTTTCAATTGGCTATCTATTCATGGAACAAATTTTTTGTTGTCTAATGCAAATTTGACTCAGGATAGAATAGTCAAATTATTGGTAATAGTGTGAAATTAGTAACTAACATTAGTATGCCTTTTCCATTCATTTCATTTTAATTCAAGCATAAGTCAGGCTGTTGTATCAACATTTTCTTTGCGTAGAACAGTCAGTTTATTTGACTAAATACCAAAACGTATTCTCTTAGTAATAAACAACTATTTAGGAAGTGAAGGAACACATATGAAGATCGCACAACAATTTAGGTTTCCAGTAAGAAGAAATGCAACAATAGAATCCAATGGTATTTTCAAGAATAAATAAACAAAGAAGCATATACCTTACGACGACTGTACAAACATTAAATTCATCGCAATTGCGTACAATTGACCCTTGAATGCTTTTCTGCAAAAATAAGAAACTCATAAGAAACCTGGATGCAGCGATATTAAAGAGATATAACAAAAGAATAAATATATGAGAACAGGCTTACATCGCACAGCGCATAAACTTCAAATCTGGTGAACGGCGTAGGTCAATTTATGATAGATCCGGTAAAATATGTAGCCTTCTTGAATGCTGTTTGAAATAGGAAAAAAACAGAGGAAATCAGGAATAAAGTAAAGCAAAATCAAATACAGCTGAAGTAGGAAAACCTGTAGGCAATCAAACCGATAAAAAAAGTATGAAGTGAAGGATTTAGAAAGCATCAAGGATGAAATTGACATGGATGTTAAGGTAGACCGTCGGTTTTAAATCGGATCTAGTAGAAGGGAGTGATCATGTTGGTTAATTTGGATATGTATTCGCTTCATCAAAAATCTCGAGCTTGCGTTCATTTGTGCCAACGAGGCATCTTCATGTAGATTGATTGCATCTGTCAACACAAATTCCGTGACTGTGAAACCTGTAAATTGCAGTAAAATGAACAAATAAAATAGTCTACAGTATAGCAAATTTAGTATACCATGTTTTATGTCAGCAAGGTAATTGGAAACATATAAAAATTTGATTTAAAAGTTAAAATATTTAACCTTTTGTAATGAAGGATGCAATGTTCTATTTTAAAAGTGTCGTTCTTGAAGCATGTAGGTCCAAAGGAACAAAATAAGGAATGCCTGCAGTGCATGTACTGAAATAGACTGGGAAAGGTATGAGTGAGAACATCTAATTAGTATGTTGCTTGAAAACTATAACTGAATAATGAATAGAAGCAATAGAATTAGTTAAATTTTGTAGTTAATCCACCAAACATGAAAATAAGTATTGCATTGGTAAACATAAAAAACAATGGCAATGAATGTTGATGATATTTTTACTTTATTTCGTTTCAATCTTGTTTGGGTCAACTGTCAAAGATGTTGTATTGCTCCTGTTTGTGTTGGCAACTATGTTGTTGGGCGCAAAAGTAAACATTGCAGGCATTATTGACCCTGCTTAATTCTTGCATGAATCCAAATTTGTGACTATATTAAGTCAGGCTCTATTCACTATATCACTTTCAGTTTGTTCTTTTCTTCATTTGCATTGTAGATTGAGGTTAAAATAGGTAAATAATTTATTGATTTGTCTAAGACCTTTGCTTCAATTCTTAATTTCTATAGGGTAGTATAGAATACTATCAATTTGTGTTTCTATAAATCATCTTATTTATAACAAAAATTAAAATACCTTTTTGTCTCTTCATAAGACTTGCAGATGCAGGCATCGAAGCATCCGATGGAACTATATATATCAGTGATGCTTCTACCAAATTTGGAGTATCTCCTTTTTTTTGGATGTTTTAGAAGCTAGACATCGTGGCAGGCTTCTAAAGTATGACCATGGCAGGCTTCTAAAGTATGACCCATCAACAAAAGCCACATAAATCGTTATATCAGACCTCGCATTTGCCAATGGTGTCGCTCTATCTCAAAACCAAGACTTCCTTGTTGTTTGTGAGACATGGAGGTAACATTTTGACTACAAGAAATTAATGACAGTGTTTTATGTGTAAATTGTGATGAAGTAGTTAAAAATATTGTTATCAAAATACTGAAACATTACCATTTAAATCTCATTATAGATCAAATCTCCATGGCTGTTGCAGTTCAATTATGGAATCTTATTCAACACGTTAATGCATGGTTTAAAATGCACTGAAGATGAGGATATGATGGTTCCCATCGGTTTGAAAAATGATTTAACATAAAATAAAAAATAACCTTTTTTCAACCTTTTGGGAATATCAACAATCATCTTCTTCCTTTTCCTTGTCTGCTTGGTAAAATGATTAGGATTTTATATCCCATACAAGGAACATTTCAGTGGTGTATAGACATGCGCTCCAGGTAGTAGGTAGCATATAACGGGATCATGCATGTGCACTATTTAACCTGAAAGGGAAAAAAATTTAAAAAATGAGCAAGCGAAGTAATAGATTGAAGTGATAAATGAATATGTGCAGGTGGAAGTGAGAAAATTATATAAATTACCCGCACTGAAGTTGAATAAACCATTTTCTCTCCTCCTTTTTCCGGGATTGAGACCGGCATCAAATATTGATATAGTTGATGGCGGAGTTAAAAATGTGTTTTTGTTGGAAAATTATTTAACTTTGAAATATTTAGTTTAAGTAGATTGTGTGGTAAAGCATTGCAGGAAAGTAAACAGTGGGATATGTGTTATTGTGTGAGTGAGAAATGAAAGTAAATTAAAGAGTACATATGAAGTGTTGATGCAGTAGGCTAGAAGGAGAGGTCAATTCATGTCTGTAGCACATGCTAGTAAAACATCATTGTAAACAAAATTTCTAGTATGTGTACCGTTTTTCCGTTGGATTGTTCCGTTTTGTACCAAAATCCTTGTTGTTTGACGTCCAATTCCCCGAGATAAAGCAACATATAATTGATCGTGACTAAAAACATGTTGAGGTAGATAGATGTTGACGTTTGGAATGGTTTGGCCTTGTGATTTTTTAATTATTAAAGCAAAAGCTAGTTTAACAGGAAATTGTTTTCTAATTAAAACGAAAGGCATAGAAACATTTTCTGATGGTTTCAATGGTATGCGAGGAATAAAAATTCGTGTACCACGGAAATGACCAACATCAATTTCTGCATCAATAAGATTTCTGTGGAAAGCACGATAGATTAACCTAATGCCATTACATAAACCAATTTTAGGGTCAATATTCCTAAGTAGCATTATGGGAGATCCAATTTTAAGAGTAAGCTTATGCAGAGGTAAACCTTCAGGTGAAAGTGAGTTGAGGAATTCATGTTGTACAAATTACGTGTATCATCCTCAATAGAATCAAATGAATAATAAGTATATTCGGCACCCGAAAATATGTTTATAACAATATTATTGATGTTGTCAACGGTACCATTAGTTGGGGCCACAATGGCTCTATTCATAATATAATCAGCAGCAGATAAACATTCAGTAAGTGCTGGAAAAACATGATCTATCAAAGTTAAAATAGAGTTTGAACTACTCCAATAGATAATAATATCGTCAGGGAGTTTTATCATGTCATCTTGCATATATGGTTCGTGACCATTTCCAATACGTAGTAGAAAGTCAGCATATGAAGGATCATTTATAGCACGCATATTTTGGGTTAACCAAAAAACAATAACGTATGTCCACAAATATGATCTAATAATACACGCATCAACAGTTTAAGCCCTAGTACCATTAGAGACGATAGGCAGAACTTGATGGAAATCACCGCCTAAAATAGCTACTTTACCCTCAAATGGTTTATCGATATTACTTAAATCTCGTAGTGTTTTATCTAAAGCCTCAAAGGAGTGACAATGAGCCATTGTTGCTTCATCCCATAAAATTACCCTTGTTTCAATTAGTAGTTTTGCAAGATCGGATTGTTTGGGAATGTGGCAGGTGGATGAGGAATCAAGTGCAGTAGGGATTTTAAATCTAGAGTGGGCAGTTCTACCGTCGGGTAATGCTATTGCAGCAATTCCCGATGTGGCAACTGCAAGTGAGATAAGGCCTTTACTACGTGAGTGTGCTAAAATAGATCGGTATACATATGTTTTGCCCGTTCCCCCTGGACTGTCAATGAAAAAAACATAATTTTTATTTTCATGAATTGACTTCATGACAGCATCAAATGTTGTTCGCTGCTCTAAATTTAAGGAATCAATTGATTCAAGGTCATCTCGAGGTATGTGCACAGACTTTTCAGACAAAATAAGACTTGACATAATGCGATTATTATGTAGTGTAACATTAGTAAGCGGGAAGTCAAAGTCAGAAAGTTTTTTGTTGTATTGTCAGAGTAAATTGTCAAGGTTTAAAAGACAAAATGCAATGGAAAATGTGTTGTCAGTAACAGAATACGTGTGCTGATAATTTTCTATCGTGTATGGAGAAAAGTGTTCCCAAATTTTGCGTACACTAATTGGTTCGCAATATACTAAAAGCGTAATGAACAGCCTGTGTAGGGCAGTAGGCATATGGGTGTTAGAAGTAGCCCGTAAGCAGTCATAAATAGCGTCATCATTTTATAATAAACCTCTATGTTCGGCTGCTTGTTTAAATGTGTCGTATTGTTGACCATCGACGGTAAGCAAGTCAGTAAATGATAAGGGTCCTCGAACATGAGTTACAAGTAACCTCAAAAAATAACGTTCACTTTCAATAGGCGATACGGTATAAATTCTGCCTAATACCCTAAGGTTATTTCATCTACATATCCACAACTTATGTTTTTTTTCCCACCAATACTTCTCAGAAAACTGTTGATAGTAGTATTGTCTTACCTCTTCATCGTTTACATTAGTAGTAAATAATTCAGTAAGCATAGTTTTAGTTCTACTATCGTCGTTCAGCGCGTCATGCAATTGTTCGGAAAAAGAAAAATGTAATTGTTGTTGGTTTGGAAGATAAATTTGTAGACCAATAACAGACGATGTAATGTTATTAAGTGAAAAATTAAATATTCTTCACAAAGCCTCTGGTGCACAAATCCATCTAGCATTAGCATAGATAGATATTTCATCGTCAGTGGTTGACGTAGAAACACCAACCAAAACGCAGTCGGATCCCTTGTAAACATACATATAAAGATATTTTACTGATTTTATACTTGAACAAATTTCAACATTTATATGGCAGTCATATTTAAGTAATAAACAAGGGTTATATGGCACTACCCAACGATTGTCAATTGTGGACCCC
Source organism: Allium sativum (assembly GCA_030737875.1). NCBI lineage: Eukaryota > Viridiplantae > Streptophyta > Magnoliopsida > Asparagales > Amaryllidaceae > Allium > Allium sativum. The sequence goes on along the minus strand of CM060926.1, from coordinate 2,345,793 downwards.
ATTTCTTGAGTAACTCTTATGTTATCACATCGTCTATATATTGGATATGAGTTGTTTCCTTGTAAAGCAACATGAGAAAATGGTTTTGGGAACTCTCTCTCTTACATTCACCATTTTTCATGCAAGTGGCATTAGGATTAAAACGACCATATGGATGATGAATCATGTGTTTGAGTATAGCTGTATGTAAATCAGGTTCTAAATTATTACATGGAATTTAGGCTCTAATCACACCATCATACTCGTCAGGAGAAGTAATTTTATCATTTTCAGCTAGAATAAGTAACATATGGGCATGTTGCAAACCTCCTTTTTGAAATTCTATGACATGTACATGCGCAATAACTTTTCCTAAAACACCGTTGTCAAACAAATCATTTTTTAATTGGGTTAATTTTGCATGAAAAATTCTACATGTTAAGTCTGGTCTATCCTATGGTTGTTGACCGGGAAGTAGTCCTGTAGTAATCTCAGGCCATTTCGTATTACATGTAACAGTAATAAAAAAAAAATCAAGTTTTCCATACCTTTGAACTACTGTCATTGCATCTTGGTACCGATGGTGCATATCTCGTGGACTGCCCATATGAGACGCTGATAGTATTTTTTTTTACAACAACATTGGCTGAAATAGTGGAATGTTTAATTAAAAATGTAAGCATTGAAGAAGTGAAAGAAAAAATAAAATTGAAATAAGACAATAAGTAAGTTACCTGTCGAAGTTTCTCCTGCAGTCAACGCATCGTGCAAACCCAGGTATAACTCAGCCCTGATTGTTTCTTGATTGTTACGAAGAAATCTAAGTCTCATAGTTTCAATTTTGACAAACATGTCAACAACATATTACTGAAAAAGGCATCCACCGAGTAGGAGAAGTGATGTGTCTCCTAGTCAAATCTGTAAAAAGAATTAAGATAGACTCGTCAATATTAATACAGAATATAGAAAAGGAGAATGGTGTGAAATGTAAGTTGATGTGGACATGGTAGTAACGGTGTTAAGTAAAAAGATGCAGAAAATAAACATAGGTAGCTACCTGTATAAAGTTAGAGTAGTAGGACGCACAACTAAGTTGGTTGTCCCCGTTATCATGTAAGTTCAAATTCCAACCATGTTCTCCGTACGGTAGCAACAGTGGGTACTGAAGTGGATCGTAAAATCCAGTTGTATCAGGAACGCGCTGGAAGTTTCCACTATTTGTTTGAACAATTAAGTCTATACTGTGCAAATCATCTGACTCGTCACCAACGATTATGCCGGCAACTTGTGATGCTGTTAGCAGTTCATGAAGATGACTGTCAACGGTGATCTCTTTAATTTTTATTCTGCAATTGTGCAGATCGGAACGCTATCCAAACTGACATAGAACAGGCACAAAAGGGTTAATCGTATCCAATACTTCCTTTATAATCAGAAGTATATCAGCTCTCAAAATCTGTGTATCCATTGACGATTTTCGATCTCATGCTCTGTGTCGTAAATATACAGTTGTAAATGCCGAGGTCGGTTACCATCAGCAGGCAGCACAGTGCATATACGGTGGTAAATAGACCCCTGAGCAAGATACGAATAAACGCCACTTGTTGCATTCGCCAAATCTTGATCAATATTTGCACCCATTGACGTAAACGCAAAAGCATTGTTATAAGACCTGATATTAGTTCTAAAGTGGCTGTCAATTTCATTTTGATCAAGAAATAGATCAAGTAGTTGTCGTGGAGCGGGAGGGCGGAAAATATGAAATTTACCATTTGAACAGCAGGTCTGGGTATTTTCCTGATCGAATCTTTTTGCTGAGCAGAATGGGCAGAAAGTTGGTGGTGGCAACATATGCTTACGAAGTCTACTGGTTGCTAGAAAATTTCTTCCAGAGTTATGAGAAGTGGTAAATGTAGGAAGAAGCTGAGCATTGTTATTTTGTATTGATTCTGTATGTTGCCCAGTAGATGGTGGTTGAAGTCATTGCGAACGACGACGATTTCGGTGGGTTTCCAACTGACTTTCTATTCTTTTGTTGACATCCTAGCACATCGAGCTCGTTGAGCAATGCGCCGCTATTCGCGCTGCTGAGCATCCATATAGTTGTAGAAGAGAGGAGTGAAAAAGGTGGAGGTGAATAAGTTGGGATGATTTAATGTGAAGCAGAAATGGGTAAATCATGAAAGTATATGAGCAGAAAGAAATATGGAAGAAGAGAAGAGGTAATAGGTAAGTTGGCAGACGTAACAAAGTACAAATATCAGAATATAGGAAGGAGAAAAAGGTGGAATGGTAGGATATATTTAAATAAGTCATGTAAGACTTGGTAAATAAGAATGAAGTGATAATAGGGCAAAGATTAAATTGAAAATATTAGGCCAAAAGAATGGGGAGAAAGGTAGGCAATAAGATAGTAACGTATACAAATTTCTGATTATATTTGTACTTATCATTTAAAAAAAAAAATTGAAGTAGCATTTCTTTTATTACGTATATACAAAACACAGTATATACAGCACAGACTATTAAATGTACAGATATGAAATTATAATTTAAAAAAAGCATATACATGGAAAAATAAAGACCAATAAGCATATGCATCAGATTGAACCTGCAATTGTATACGTACCCAAATACAAAAAGTTGATGTGTGTTTCCTCGTATTTGCAAACATAGAGTAATGTCAGCGTAGTAATGAATTAACAGTGCAGGTGAATGTGCGCAAAACCGTATTTACACAATCCAAGAAATTTGATTAATGAAATGTCTTGTACTGCGTAAGTACGGATACGCTCATAATACCTGCACGGGTATATAATTACTATGCTCACGTGAAAATGACAGCCAAATACATGACCCTAAAAGTGTGAAATATATAATGGACATATGTAAATATTTAGCATACAAATGAATTAAGTTATACATGTTTGAAACGTAGGATACGGACGAAGGGATATGAATAAAAAAATAAGTGAATCTATATCATGTATATGAAGTCATAAGTTGTAGCATTCATTGTTGTTTATAATGAACATCAACCAAAAAATGCATGAATGTAAAAATACCTAGCCGAGGGGATATGGTGAACGACTCAAACGGTTCTTCGCAACCTCATTTTCGAATCAAACTCCCAGCTTTCTGCAAACAAAAACAAAGAAAACTCAAAGAAAATGAAATAGAAGGATATAAAAGATTATCGGATAGGTAAAGTTGTTACTCTTGATTCAGACGATTCTACTTTGCCATCATCTATAATAGGCATTGCAGGAGCATTCTAAAAAATTTCAAAACAAATGAATGTAAAAAATGTGCTCATGACAATTTGACAAATTGAAAGTAATTACTGTTATGAACCACTTGAAAAGGTAGAAGTCACTTTAATAAAATAGTATGAAAAACTGAGAAATTATCACCATATCTTACTTGAAAACAATGGTCAGTTGGATCGCTCAGGGATGTAAGGATTGATTTGTCCATCCAAAAAAAGTCAGCATGCTTCATTGTACCATTTGCTGTGCCGCATCGCATTTAGCTCAACCAATAGTTAGAGCAATATACATGGAAGACAGGTTAACAAATTACAAAGTGATCAAGTTAAAAAAAAATTAGAATCTTTTGTTGATGTAATATCATGTCCACTAATTATGATAAGCATGGAAATAATACTAATATTTGGAAGATCATTATGATCTTTTCCAACTATTGTTAACCAAAATTAACCTAGCAACGTAAGTATTCAGAAAGGAATGAAAGCGAAAGAGGAAACGTGTGGTGGCACTAAAGCATGTTGTACGTCAGATCATTCCACAAAATTATTCAAGCATGATGGCAACTTAATACATAGTGATGGTGTGATCTAATGGATAAATATTGATAGTCTGATACAAACGTAGTACAAAGCAACAAACATCAGTCATCAATTGAACTACCGCATGTCCCTGTTTTATATGAAACACAGCAGGTCAATATAATATTATTTATTATAGCATTAACTGTTACTTAACAAATGTAGTAGTTGATAGTAAATATGTTGGAAGAAAAAATTTGGAAGAAAACAAATTAAAATTTCAAGTATGCAAACCGCAAATAACTAAAATAATCATCAAATGTACCGAAAAAAATAAATCGATGTACTACTGTAATCACCCTAAAGCATTGATGGCATAAAAAAAATACAATGCAAACAAACGTGGATAAAAGTATAATGTTCAGTAAACAATATGGAAAAAAATGAAATACGGTTACCTGAAAAAAACGCGATGAGAAGAGTAGGCAGATCTGAAGGACGAAAGAAAAAAGCTATTATGGAAATGAAGACAACATTAAAATATAACAATACTTAAGTTAAATGAAATAGGGATATGTAGCATAACAAAATTAAATAAATTGCAAACATATGTAGGTGAGATTAGAGAGTTCAGTTAATATAGCAATATGGTAACTTGCACAAATAATTGATTATCGGGTCTGAAGAACGTATGCAAAACTCAAGCTAACCGAAATAATCATCGGATATAGGATAAGAAATAATTTTTTTAAATAATAACATCAGCACACAACATGGATAGCATAAGAATAAATTATAAATTGCAAACATACGTTGAATCGGTGGGTTACCTGCAGAACCAATCATTGAGTCGGTGGGTAAAGTGTACCTACAACAGTAAGAGTGAATATTAAAATTATATGCAGATGGGTGAACTAAGTGGCAGTAAAAAAATATCAATTTTCCCATATTGAGGTTTGTTAGAAAATTTAATATATAAGGAAAGAAAAGAGTAATAAAAGTGAAGCAATTGCATGCGACATGGGGTTGAATGCGAGGAATACCTTAAGGCGACAATTGATTAATTATATCAATGGTTTTATAGTAAAATTATTGTATAAGATTAAACCAATTATACTACATTGGTTTTTTGATGCAATATGCAATATGGCTTGATCATCTTTACTGATGGTTTAATATCCGAAAGCTTCTTTTCAAAGGTAGTTTCCCAAAACATATAGAATTGACCTTTAAGACCACCATCTAATTGTCTGATTAGGGGTTAAAATAATAAATAATTTTTTTCAATCCATATAGCACTGAAATCATATGTTGTTGTATAATATATATGCAAATTTAAGTCAAGCATATTTTTATTACCAACTGACAATCTATGTTTACGTGCGTCAATGCTTTATCAAAATTTTAGCAAGTAAAAAAACGTACAGGTAATTGATGTTTCACCAACAACTATAATCAACTTAAATTATGCTACATTGATTGAAAAAACCCAAGGTATAGATTTGGAAAAGCTATAGTTGGATAGATTAAAGATAACATCAATATTTGAGTAGATTCCAATGTGTGTGGACAAAGAGACGTATGCTGTGTTATTAGTCAAAAACCACTATACTATTTGGAAGCCTAATAATATCCGTTAATGTAGTTAAATCATGGCTTACGCCAGCCTAAATAAATATGATATGACTGGAAAATTAAATTAAAAAACCAAAACATAGTCGGAAAGCAGATTTGAAACGCAGTAGGACATTGAGTCAACATCGGCTGCATGTTGAAATCAATGAAAACATGATTTTAAGACCATTTCATGTAGCAGCTTATTATAATTAACTATCTGTGAAACTCGTATAGAAATAACGATAACAATGCAGAATATGACACATCCAAAGCGTAAATTTAAATGTAGTAAAAAAATCAGTTGAGATAGAAGAATAATTTTGAATATGTACTTTGGACTCTGAAAGAACTTAATTTGAGGGATAAATAATTTAAGAATCTTCAATTTTGCTAATTTAAGAACGTGAAATAAGGTATTACCATAATAAGAAAAGCAAGAGTTTAGCTTGAAGGGAACCCCCGTTCATTGCTAAATGAAACAGCCGAGGTGAGTACTGCTTACAAAATCATACAAATAACAAAATGATCGAAGAATATATAGAAGCTTTTTATGATAAAAAAGTTTTATATATGAAAGGAACCAATTAAAAACTATTTTTTTCCATTATAAAATAAGAACCTCTAATTCTGCTTTTATTGTATGGAAGTACTAAAATAGCTGTTGCCCAATAAGCATTGTACTGAATGAAAATTTCCGATATGAACTGAGGTTAAAGTTTCAAAATCATAGCAGTTGGAAAATGAGAAGAGTTTATGTAATCAACCATGAGTACCTCAGGTTTAAGTTTTTATCTTTACGTCGTTATCTTGCCCCGTTTTCACTTCAAATTATAGTTTAATGAAGATTATCTATAAAAAGTAGCAAAATCATAACTTCAAACCTGAAACAGAATAAAAATATATAGTAAAATAATGTTAATAACAATAAAGTATAAACTTGGTGAAAATTACGTGAAAAGAAGACGTGAGATCTTATTAATAACAAAAATAGGCAAAAGGAGTAACATTACGCTATATCTAAATTAATGTAGTTAACATATTAGCATATCAAAAAAAATGCAAATGATCAGCGGAACATGCAAATGAGCAGAAACAAAATTAAAATCTTTTGTGGATGTAATATCACATCCACTAATTATGATAAGCATGTATTAGATGTATTGAAAATTATATGAACGAAAGGAGTAACATTACACTATATTTTAAGTAGTGTAATTAACATATTAGCTATCGACGAAGGGAGATATAAACAATGCAAATGTTCAATGGATCTTGCAAATGACAAAACTTTATTTTTAAATAATAATTTGTTGATGTAATATCATGTATATAGGTTTTTTTCCATTGAAGAAACTACAAAGTTAATTCAGTAAGAAATTTCTGTTGATGTAATGGATTATGAGTGTAGTATTTTTCGCTCACAAAAACCACAAACTTAGGAAAGATTATTTAAAACAATATAGTTTATGCTAATCCCTATCAATGATTTTGTGTGCATATAAACTATATTGCGACATCTAACATCATGCTCTTGAGAAAACTCCATACTTTGTGATTTGTCCCAACAAAAAAAAGGAATGTGTGATAGCATTAAACATGATAACATGTATAACTGAATTTATTCTCTGTGTTATATTTTATTACTGCTAAAGCAAGTTAATCGATTGTTAGAAGGTAAAAAAAAAATACCTTAGCAGATCTGAAGGAAACAGGTGGTAGAGCAGTGTGTTAGGTGGGACATGTGGACGTCAATAGCCAAAATCTGGAAATTTGAAAGCAAATAATTCGTATAAGATTACGTGATGGTGGACACATTTTTATAAACGTAAGTAATATATACCTTCGTAGATATGAGGGAAACAAAGGGTAATATAGCATCTACAGTGCCAGATCTGAAAGTTAGAACTCGAAATGTGAAAATTTGCTTCAAAGCTGTAAGAAATGGATGAAGCAGATAAAAGTAAAGAACTGTACTTGTTCTGACGTGGATTAGATGGTAGGAGGGTTGGTGGAGTATTGGATCTAAAACTGAGGACAACGTCGGAGGAAATTCGAGAAATTGAAGCTACAGCAGCTATCGCTATCGGTGGAGATGGAGACGAACACGGTGTAGAAGGTGAAGAGATCGAAGGAGATACGTGGAGTAAAAGCAGAAGATTCAATGGCGCATGGATTGGGAAGGGTAAAGATGCAGATGGGAGAAAGACAGGAGAGGCGGAGAAGACGGACGGAAATAGAAGAAAGCAGAAGACGTGGGTTGAAGCAGTTGACTAACCGGGTGTACTGGTTGAAACTAAAAGAAAAGAGAGAAGCGGCTGGACCATATTACCCTGAAACCCTAATGCTTTGTAACGGTTGATAATGGGAGGATATTGAGTAATTGTGGAAATGAATAAAAGCATCACCATGTCAAAAACATTTTCTTTATTAGTAGAGATATTATTGCAGTGCATCATATTTCTTGAGGATGACTAATTTGAGCATGATTACATGCTGCTGCTTGCTAGCACCTGATGATGATTATGTTACAATGTTTCTTGTCTCGTCTATTTCATGTGGTTCTCTTGAAACTGTGTGTCTTGCCATGTTGCATATTCATATGTACATGAAACTGATGTTGTCTTGCACATGTATATTCAATTTCTGTCTAGTTTGTTGATTTAAACACTTATGTACACTTGACTTTTGTGTCCAGTTGTGTTCATGACTGTCTCCATTACACACACACACACACATATATATATACACACACACACACACACACACACACATATATGTAACACCCCTCTTGAAAATCTAACACAAGAATCTTTTAGCACAGTGGTTAGTGTGTGGTGTTGCTTTACGGAAGGTCGGCGGTTCGATACCCGCGGATGTTACATTTGGTATCAGAGCTTATATCCAGCCGGAATTGTGTGTAATGCAGCGGATGTCAGTCGGTGTGGCACTGATGCGGGTTACATGCACAACACCTGGGTCGTGAGTGATATGAGCCAACGAGGACGTTGGGCTCTTTAAGGGTGATAGTCTGTAACACCCCTCTTGAAAAGCTAACACAAGGATCTTTTAGCACAGTGGTTAGTGCGTGGTGTTGCTTTACGAAAGGTCGGGAGTTCGATACCCGCGGATGTTACAATATATATTAGATTGCATATGTGTGTGTGAATGAGAGTGCTTGCATGTGCACTTAGAACCATTGGTATTGTTGTAACCGTGAGTGCACCCTTTCCTGCTGCACCATATATGACTACCCATTGTCATATTGAATTTTGCACATTGTATTATGCACGGACCTAAGTTTCAAAGCCCTATTTGTGAAAACATGTATCTTACCGTATCCAGATTTAATTCGCCATGTCTGAGTTGTTACTCACATGACTTCCCTCTTGGCTTTCTTTTCTTGTGCATGTTCATTTGTAATTGTTTGTTCACTGAATCTTGTTCTTGCTGCCATGTCGAGTTCCATGTGTGTGTGTGTATATATACACACAAACAATCATGTATATATATATATGTGTGTGTGTGCGCGCGCGTGTGTGTGTGTGAGAGAGAGAGAGAGAGAGCTTTGCATCAGTGTACTTGTTTAATCAAGCTCATGCTTGTTGTATGTTCTTGCTACAGCCCATATGTTAACCCTTTTCTAAACACAGTCAGAACGCAATAATTTGATTGCAAATATAATGGAGCAAATATACTCAAGGAATGGATTGTTCATACTAGCATAATGGATCATGTATAAGACCAAGTCGTGCTTCATAATGGGTCGTTGGCGATCCATTCAAATGGATCGATAGTGTTCTTCAGTGATGGATCGCACATCTCTTGCCATGGATCAGATTCGTGCAAATTTATATTGTCCTACTGATCGCGTGCGGTCCTGTTCATAGGGCATTACATTTGGTAGTACATGCAACAATGGATCGTTCTCACTCAATGTCATGGGACGTTTATGATCCATGCAGTGGATCATTCATTGCTCCATGCAAATGGGTTGTTTTGGTATTATGCAAAGCAAACATTTGGATCAATCAGTTTCACTTCCATGGATCGTTTACGATCCAGGTAATGGGTTACTGAAAAGTAGCATGCCTCAAACTCTTGGATTGGGCACGATCCATAAAGCCTGGATCGACTTAGAACCAGGTTGGATCGGCCATGACCCACAAACCTGCTCACAATACTTAGCTTGTTGTCTTTATTTGGATGGATCGCTCACACTTCAACGTGATGGATCGTATGAGACCCATTAACATGGATCATGGAGACTGAGTACAAAGCAAATTATTGGGTTGCTAAGGCCTGGATCGGAACCGATCCATGCCATGGATCGTTTTTGATCCATTGGCCCTATACACTCTGAAATTACAGTTTTGTCACTCCACTCGGATTTTGCCTATAAGTACTCTGTGTTTTCCCACATTCAAAGGACCGCATCTTAAGACCCCCAAGGGCTGCCATTTTTATTTCTCGAAGTCAAGCAATCATCCAACTCCGTTAAAGCTTCTTTCATCAAGATTCAAGCATCTTCATTTATCTCCATCGAGAATTCAAGTGTTTCATCGAAGAGATCAAGAGATAAAGAATCATTGAGAAAGTAGTGAAGAGAGAAAAGAAAGTAGTGAAGAGAGAAAAGAGATCTATTGTAAAAGGGAGAAAATGTATGAAGTAAAAGAGATTATGTACCTTGTAATAGCCAAGGTCGTAATGAAATCCTCCATTAAAGTGGATGTATGCCAAAACTAAGGCCGAACTACTATGAAATCTTTCTCCTTTATTTTTTCCACATTTTATTTTTCTCTTAGCCTTGTTCTAATAATTTGTGAAGTGTTGAAAACACCATGAGGTGTTAGTGTCCATTTTTGACATTAACACCATATATGTTTGCCTTTATGTATATACATACATTGTATGTATATATGTGTGAGCTTTATGCATTTGTTCTATGATGTCGTCTTCTTGTGTTACTGAACCTCTATGCATATTGAACTTGAATTTTGTCTTGTGCACTGTTGTAGATGTTGAGCATTGTGCATTAGCCATTGTAATCATGCTGCCATGTACTTCCCATGTATATATACACAGATGTGTAAATATAAATATATATGTTTGTATATGAGTGATGCTTCATATCTGCTTTTGTCACTTGCATTGAATTTCTTGGTTTACATGCATTCACTGATATTTGACCATATTGCCCCTGCACAAAATATATGTGTATATACATACACATGTATGTGTATACATGTATCCGCATGTGCAGTTTATATATGTGAGCAATTTGAATGACAGACAGTCTGTGAGCACTAGAGATATAGTCTACCTTGTGGTATTTACAGTGAATCACTGTGAATATCACAAGCAGTCAGACATAGGTAGATGTATATACATATTAGACCAAGTCAAGAAATATGATGAGAAACACACAAAAATTCTAAGGCAAATAAATTTTAAAATAAAATCATATCTGCTAGAATTTAAATCTATTTTTGTTTCAGTTTATTGTGTGTGTTTATGTGACAGATATGCAGGTGACTAGACTGACAGTAAAGTAAATTGAAGACTAGTGTGTTAATGAGTGGATCTGTACATGAGAGAGAGAAAGAGTAACTGAATGCGTTCATAAAACCGAGTGACAGATTGTTTGTAGTGAGGAACAATGTATAAGAAATGAATTTGTACAATTGTGTTACATGTCAGTGAAATGTATAATAATGGAGTTAGATATTTGTACTATTCCAAATGTTGAAATAAAATATTATAATTAAATAAAATACTGTTTGAATATTTAAATTATTATGCAGTATTATTCTATTCAAATATAAATATTTATTTTTGTATGTGATGTAGTAGAATAGTACAACTGCAAGCACATTATATATATATATATATATATATATATATAGAGAGAGAGAGAGAGAGAGAGAGAGACAGGTTCAATGGCACCCCAATTATTTAGCATCCCAATAGCCTACCACTTTTCCATCACACATTTCTTCCCTCTCTCCTTCCACTCATTCTCTCACATTCCACTAACTTTAATTAATATAAACAAGAGATGGAAAACATGGGGCCAAATGGGTGCTCCATTTTTTGGGTGCCATTGAACATTTGCCATATATATATATATATATATATATATATATATATATATATATATATATATATATATATGTATGTATGTATATATGTATGTATGTATGTATGTATGTATGTATGTATGTATGTATGTGTGTGTGTGTGTGTGTGTGTGTTTGTTATCATAAAAAAAATCATATTGTTACATACAACAATACTTTGAACTTTAGCTACCGATGGTTGTTCAGTATTTAATCAATAACTTGAGCTTAAAAGATTAGAATAACAGACCGTCAATTGGAGGTGGAAGTTAGCCAAAAAAGGAACATACCGTAGGGATCAAACCTTATAGCTGCAATCCTTAGATATCAATATTGATCCCTAATCAGGGATCAAATCAATCCCTAAAAGTGGGTGTAACCTGGGGCCTCACTTTATGAGTCGAGTTGTACTCCCTTGGTGGGCCCCTCATGCAATTTTCTACTGATCCGATCTCTTCTTACGCCTATAAATACGCCATCATTAGCAGTGAAAAAGGGATATTCTCTTCTCCATGTCCAAACTCCGTCGAATCTTCGAGACATCTTCAAGCTCTTCTCTTTTCATTCATAAACAACCAACTCTACGTGTAATCAACGGTATAATCAATCGATTACTTCAAGTGAATGTAGGTCAATGTTTGTTGAAATACTATAAAAACTTGTGTACTGCTTCACATTATTAATTTGTGACTACATTGTCATTTTATTTTGATTTGCATAAGAATTAGATATTGGCATTTCATTGATCAGAATCGTGTGTCAACATATATTAACATAGTTTACATTGTATTACAAAGGAAAACAAATAGTTTTTTTTTTTACTAATTGTTATTCACAAAAATATGTGTTGGTATACTTGGTTTAAAATAGACCCAAGAGTGTTTATAATTACTTCATTTTTTTTTTCAAACTCGGTTTCTAATCCGACTTGATTTAAATAAAAGTGACATCATGAATAATATTCGAAATATCTTCTTAGTTCTCATATTTATCCTAATAGTCCGTGGTTAGGATTAACTAAAAAATGAAAATATAAAATTAATACAATAAGTTAAATCAACATTAGCACTAATTTTGATATTTCTTTATGAATAGGTTTATGGGTAAAAGCATAAATTAGTAGCTCAAAGATTGCGATGCATTGGTACCCATTTAAGTTGTAACCCTGCCTTTTATTTTTTTAGAGCGTACAAAGAAAGACACGGTCCCGTGACTAACTCCGTTTGCTTCTTCTGTCTTCTCCCCCAAAATGTTCCTAGAATAACCCTAGCCCTAACGGTTCTCCGCCGGCACCTCCTCCTGCAGGGAGAAAAATTAATTTATTATTATTATATATAATGGCATCTTGCGACGACGACTTCGGCCTTCTTGGCGACGAAGTCAACCAGCAGCACCATAACCATCATCATCACCATAATCAAATCGACCAACAGCAGCAACATCAGTTATCTTCCTTCTCCCCGTTCTCTTCCTCTCACCATCATAATCAGCATCACCATCATCGATACATTCCCGCTAAAGGCGGAACCAACGGTGTTGTGTCAGTGCAATCTCATTCTTTTCTTGCTGGTAATAATATCAACATCAATCATGATAACCAGTGTAGTGAATCTACTGCTTTCGCCCCTCAGTCGGGAAATCATCGCCTCTTTAGTACCACTGTAGAAGTCGATGACGATGAGGACGAGGACGAGGACGATGATTCTGCCTTTGCTCCTCAATCTCCGGAGTCTCCTCAGAACGTTGACGATGAAGAAGATCGCCGCAACAACTACGGCAACACTGTGGTCAATGATGCTTCGGAAGATCCAGTTATTAGTAGCAGTAAGATTCATGGTGGAGGAGATGGACTTGGTCAGCTTGGAATTGGTATTGTATCGACTCCACCACAACCATCGTCTAGGCATAATACTCATAATCAGTTTGCTGGTCGTATTTCTTCGTCTTCGTCATCTAGGCAGCATCCTGTTGTTACTGATCTGAATCCTCATCTTAAAAGAAAAGATCTTCAGCATCATAACCAGCGTGAAGATCATCTAAGTGATGGAGCTGAATCTCCCTCTTCCAATTATTATTCCAAAAAATCAAGAACAACCACCAGTGCCGCTAACAATGTGATAGTTACAACAAATGCTGCTGCAGCCGCTGCTGCTACTACATCGTCTTCCATGGATTGTCGAAAAGATCGGGAAGAATGGAGTGATTCTGCCATTGCCTGCCTCTTAGATGCGTACACTGATAAATACTTGCAGTTGAATAAGGGTAATTTGAGAGGGAGAGATTGGGAAGATGTTGCTACTATCGTTAGCAAGAGATCTGAAAAGCATAAGTCTGGGAAAAGCGTTGAGCAGTGCAAAAATAAGGTGGACAATTTGAAAAAACGGTACAAGGTTGAGTGTCAAAGGTTGAGTAGTGGTAGTCTTTCTGTTAGCCACTGGCCTTGGTTCAAGAAGATGGAGCAGATTGTTGGTTCCTCTTCCTCCTCTTCTAAAGCTGCCACTGATGATGACAAACCTTCCCCTCTTGCTGCCAGTGTAACTGCCACGTCTAGGCAGCTTAAAAAGTATGTTTTCTCTTGCATTTTATTTTATCTTGCGTACTTACAGTTGACCTCTGCTACTGCTTTGAGACATTTGTCTATATTACTTCCCAATTAGGTAAACAATAGAATGCACAAAAAAATCATCAACCATCTGTTTTAAGCATTTCCTACAAAATTAATGTGCATAAATAGTAAGTTCACTACAGTATAACGGAACAAGTATCCTACGTAGTACAAGTCTTTTGTAATATCAAGTCATTAATTCTTTTTTTTTTCCTTCTGTATGACTACGGTTTGATGATTGTATAACAGACAAAGTTTGAGGAAAAAAGTTTTACATTTTAATCTTCTGTACTTAAAAGTTTGTGTTCAGTACAAACTGGACTTATTTGTCAGCACTTAGTACCAATTAGACAAACACAAATATGCAGTAGACCTACCAAGTGCCAACTATCTGGTTTAAGCACTCTTAAATATATAATACACACAATCTGTTTCTATTACAGTATATGGAACAAATATCCTGGGTATTACAAAGTTCTGTAAAGCTGAATCGTTGATGTATATTATTTTCTGTATAATTTGGTTTGATAATAGTAAAAACAGACAAGGTTCAGGGAAACAATCTTAAACAAATTATAGCTTTTCTAAAACTCTCCAAGTCTCGATGGTTATAACGAGTTTACTATGTTGGTGCATGTAAAATTTATATAATCTGCTGAAAACATGGTTTAAATATGTTATGGATCAGGCTTTAAGCCATTTTAACTACAAGAGATATACAAAATAAATAAATTAATAAATCCATCAAACCATCCCAAACTCCGCTGCCTACATTTATTTTTCACATCATCTTTTGTAAGGGTGTCACTGCATTTTAATTGAAGCTACAGTAGTTTGAGAAGTAGGCTATAATTAGTCTAGGTTGACATTTTGCTATGATCAAAATGGAAGTAATCGGCAAGCTTTGCAAAATCACATTATTTTGCACAAGGAGAAGTCAGGAACCCATTTTAAAGGAGGAACTAAAAAATCCCTTAAACTGACCGACCCATGGGCATCAGCTCACTTACTAAAATGATGCTGAAAACGAAATAAGTCTCTAGTTTGTGCTTATTTGGTGCATGAGAAAAATTTGTAGCCGTTGTTTGTATCAGTTGATAGTGCAGAATTTTGTTGCTGGTACGAAATGCTCATGGAAGGTGTAGTCAAATTTTAACTTGATTATGAAAAGATTTCTTTCTTGGAGATTATTTGCGTATCTTGCCATTTATTGACCAAGTCCTTGGATGAAATAATTTTTTCCTAAGATGTATTTACCAAATCAACTTATTTTTGTAACATTCTGCGTTAACATAATGAACAAATCAATTACATAGTTTTAATAGTCAGGAAGTGAAATTAAGAGAAGACGGTGTAGTAATAAATGAATAAATACGAGTCATATGATATATGTATAAGCAGAGCAAAAACAAATAGAGAACAAAAGGAATGACCATAGCAGAAGAGAGTGAGAGTGGAAGTAGATTACATAAATAAATAAATAGGTAAATAGTAAATTTGAATATTTGGCATCATTTCGCGGATTTATTGGACTTTTAATATATTGATGAAAGTTAATGCCGAATCGTATCTGCATTGGCACGATATACGAAACAACAATTGGTATTTCATCAATTTGAATGTCCAGTGAAAAGGTCCACAAGAACCAACTTGATCCAACAATTTTGTAAGTTGATGAATCTTGTTGTGTATAAGTGTGCTACTGCATAAAATTTTAAGTTCTGATAAGTAACTTTGAAAGTGAATTTAATTTTACTTTGAAGGTTGTTAAACTGAGCTGTTCTTGGTTAGTTCCACTTCCACAGCAAACCCAATACAATTTATTTGTTTGAAACATTGTTAATAATTTGTAATATTTATATCTTAAACTTAGAATACACTTGCAATCAAGGTTTGTTCAATCTCCGAAGCTATGTTATTTCTGCATTATGGAGAGTGGCAGAAGCTCACTAAAAAGGGAAAAAGACAGAGAATATGTTATCTTATTTGTATTGCTTATATTCTCTGTCAAGCAATTTCTATTTCAAATTCAAAGAGAAAATGTCCTTGCAGGTACCAAGTTACATCACCTAATTCTGCAAGCTTAGCGAACAACTTTAGGATGAGGTCTGTATCAAATCCAAGATGGAAGAGAGCATTATTGAAAATCAGCGGAGTTTCATTGGTCGGGACTGGTGCACATAATGTTGATCCTAAGGTTACATACATGAACACTTTTTGATAGCTATAATACCAAATAGTATGTAAACTACGTACTTCAATAGAATTTATGGTTAACTGTTTCATTCTTTCTAGATTCATTAATTATATGATCCTAGTTACCAAGTAAAACCTGTTTATTTAGGTGATTTTGTTGATTGCTAGGGAGGTTGCTGTGGCAAGTCGTATTGGTGTAGAGGTATTGACATCTCATCACACTTAATATATGTTCATTTAATCACAGTTAATACATAAACATCTTATGCTAGTACCCATGTACGCTATACATGACATAGCTTAATGGCTGGTGTCTTTACGGAAATTTAGGTGGCTATTGTTGTTGGAGGTCGGAATTTCTTTTGTGGTGACACCTGGGTAGCTGCAACCGACACTGACAGAACGGCAGCATACCAAATTGGGTATTCTTTTTCAACTTCCTTTTTTTTGGGGCATGTTTTTCTTTAGAGTTTGAATGGATCCAGTTGATCTTTGGTATAGTACCATTGATACTTGTATCTTCGTGCAAAATCATGTCTTTCTTTATCCAGTGTCGCACAATGTTCTTACTTGGCTGAACGTGGATTTTTTTTTTTTTTTTTTTTTTTTTTTTCAATCTTACTTCATTACTGTTAAGATTGTTTTCGAAACTTGCTTTTTGAACCGGTAGCCTACAAAGTCTGTCATGGACAATGCATGAAACAAAGCCCAGTTAGTAAGCTTGCATATTTGAAACAAGCTATGCTGTTGTTTTACCATCTGCCCACAAATTTAGATTAGATTTCAAACGCTGAGTCAAGGTTGAAATCATTGAATACAGTTGGTGCTTTTTCATTTTGCAAAATGATTTGTGCATAATAGTACCAACTGCATGATCTTTTTGCAAAACAATGTGTAAACCTTTTATGCATTATACCACTGGTACTTGTATCTTTCTGCAAAATCATTAAGAATCTTCACCTAGTGCATCAAGCCTTCCTGCTTGAGCAGGGTCTGATGTGCAAAAGTTGTATGCAATGTTACCTACGCTACTAGTGTGGTTATTTTCAAGACTTGATCAGTATACGAAGATGCTCATAAAAATTGAGTCAGAGTATGCGTGAAATCAAAACTCACATAGAGTGAGACGACTGATTAATTAATGTGGATAACATAGTTTTTGCTACCTACTCATATCGAGGGACGCTCACCTGGTTAATTAATCTGGATTAAACATCAAACATTAAATCAAGACTATGTACAACTAGTGCTTAATAGCACTAACTGATTATTTTTTTGCAAAAATAATTTGTAAATCCTTGTGATGAACAGAATGATGGCATCGGCAATGAACGCTCTTTTACTTCAAGCATCACTAGAAAAAATGGGAATAGAAACTCGTGTACAAACTGCTTTCATGATGCAAGAGATCGCTGAACCATACATAAGGCGGAGAGCGATACGTCATCTTGAAAAAGGAAGAGTCGTGATATTCAGTGCAAGTGATGCAGGAAATGGGAACCCTCTATTGACCACCGACACTGCGGCCGCCCTACGAGCCTCTGAGATCAATGCTGATGTCCTACTGAAGGGCACCGACATGGATCACGTTTATGAATGCCATTCTGGAAGCAACAGTGCTGGATTTGAGCATGTATCTTTCAAGGAACTCGACTCGAGAAGCTTTTCTGCAATGGATATGACCGCTGTTACGTTTTGTGCCGAAAATAACATTCCTGGTTAGTGCTTTTTACCAACCATTAATAGAAATTTTCGTTTTAACTTCAATAAAAGATAATAGTATTTGTCCACTTTTAAAACTGTTTGCAAATTTAGATTGATCGCAATGGTTGCTGTGTTCCCATGGATGCAACCGGTAATTGCGTCGGTGCAAATTAATAGGTCGACTCTTTCCACACCAAAAATCCACATAAAATTAACCAGATTTCAATCACCGTTGAAATGCCGATTGATCTAAACTGCAATCGGCTGCTTATGGGCAATCTTAATGTAGAGTGCACATGCTTTCTACCATCAATTGGCATTTTCCACAGTCAACCGCCGATTGCGATGTAGGTTCAACGATGTTCAACTGCCAATCGAAATCAGGGAGTTTTAAGCCTATTTGATGGTGCAGATAACATCACTCAATTAACACGACTGAAATTCACAGTTGCATAATGTGTCATAAACATATTACATTTGCAAAAAAAAAAAAAAAAAAAAAAAAAAAAAGAAGAAGAAGAAGAAGTTCTAAACTGCGATAAATAAATAAATAAAAATTTGTGTTTAAATGAATTGAAAATGATATGTGTGTACTTGATAAATGACAGTGATCTTGTTTAACCTAATGGAGCCTGGCAACATTTCACGGGCGCTGTGTGGAGACCAAGTTGGTACTCTAATCGACCAGTCAGGGAGAATCAGTTGATTACGGACTGCCCTTCCCATTGTAGGGTATGTTCCTTCACGAAGACCGGAAGGGAAATTTGTAAATGTGAATGTACAAAGCTAGGGGCATTATGTACTTTTGTTTGAGATTTGCCATACCATTTCATGGTTGTAGTGGATTTTCATGTAGAGAGTAGGGCTTAATCCAGACTGGTGTTGTGTGCGATTTTTATGCAGTAATTATTATTATTTATATAAAAAGAAGAAGAAATTGTTAGATGCAATGGTTTTTTTTTTTTTCTTTTTTTCTTGTTATAGTATCATGGACGTTTTACTGCACAATTTTCGTTTTCTCTTGTGGTGATGAATAGTTCAAAAGAAGAATAAATTACGCGCTTTTGATTAAGATTATGTTAGGCTGCTGCATTGGGTTTTTCACCCACTTTGTTCCATTTTTATTCCTTCATTTGTTTGTTTTCCGTACTTGATCTAATCTTTATAATTTTTAGAAGATAAAAAAACAGCGTTTGATAGAGAATGCGTTGGTCACTCGAGTAGAATTCAGCAGTAGAATTTGGATTTGTCGGGTTATGGTGGCCTTCTAACCTAGCTCATCCTAGGGCTCACCGACTGGGCAACCCAACAATCTGGATTTGTCGGGCTAAGCTCAAATGGATTCGCTAATGGCCTAGCTAACCCTCATATATCACCAGCCCATGTATATAACTAACCCATCCATGCATGGTCAACCCAACCACCTCCCCAGCTTATCAACTTCCATATCTAGTATTCATCTTTTACAACAATGTGGACAAGTTTGAAATTAGGAATGAAAACGAGATGAGTCTAGGATCCAAATCCGATTGAACCACCCTTATTTTGGTCCGTTTAAACCTGTCTAATGGATGGTGAAAACTAGGGATGAGCAAATCCCGGTTCGGTTTGGTTTTGGGATAAAACTGGAACCGAAATCGAAAGACCTTGGTTTTAAAAATCGATAACTGAAACTGTAACCAAAGCATCTGTTTTGGTTTCGGTTTCAAAACCTCGGTTTTTATCGGTTCGATTTCGGTTTTAAAACCGGTTTAAACAAAAAATATTATAAATTTAACAACCATAAAAGAAATTAAAATAAATTGTTTCAACCGAGTGTATTGAGACACGTGGTACGTAGTACAAACTAGTAGACTATAAGACATGCAAAGTAGTACAAAGCTAAGCTAGCTAGCTCTAAGCCGAAGACAAGAAAAAAAAAGGAAATGAGCAGGAACACTCCAGTGAACCACACTACAGCAGACCAGCAGCAACTTGGAATTCTAGAAAATAGTCCATTGGTACCTCAACTTTCATCTTCAATTCAAAACATCCAAGAATCTAAACAAACAAGAAATGGACATTTTATATTATTCTACCCCTAATCTTGTATTCGGGTAAATCAAACGAGTGAAGCAGTGGCCAGTGTGTATGTACTATATAATACGAAATAACATGCAGCAAGAGACAATGTGCAACATTTTATAATTCAGTTCAGTTTTTTTGGGTTCGGTTTGGACCTAAAACCGAAACCGAAATATTTGTACGGTTCGGTTTTTTGATTTTCGGTTTAGGTTTTTTTCGGTTCAGTTTTTATCGGTTTCGGTTTTACTTCGCTTTTTTGCTCACCCCTAGTGAAAACCACCCCTATTTTGGTCCATTTAAACCTGTCCTACTTATAAAGTAAGGTGAAATTTAATAAATAAATAATAAGAAGAATTTCAGTAAACTATTTTTTTGAGTTATAACAATAAGTAAATATGAGGATTTGGGGATGAAGTTCCATTTTTCTATATAAATAGCAATGTTTGTAGTAAATGATTGTATGACTATTTACATAAGATTTGTGTAACAACCCGAGTTTTTCCGCCCTTCGAACGGACCATAAGCTACACAGGTCCGATTCAAAATGACAAAAAAGACGGATTATTATGAGAACACGACACATCAGAACACGGAATAAGAGAACATTTTATTGCTATTACAACAATTTACATCATAGTACAAGAATATCAGAGTACAGATAATAAATAGTACACAGCGGAAAATATCAGAGAAGAATAAATTACAATACAGCGGAAATTTAAATACATAAATATAACCAGCGGAAGACTACAAAATATTCCAGAGTATAGCTCCAGCCATAATCCAGGATCATGTTGAATAAATATCTGCAAAACATAAACTACTAACTGTCCGTGTAGAAAATATGGGCACCCAAAGTTTAGGTGAGAAACAATCAACTCTAGGTTAGTCATGGGACTGGTGTGAGAACTAAAAATAGTTATTAAACTTTATTTAAAGTTAGGTAAATCACGGGACCACGCGTATAATACAGAACGGGTTTCCTCCACATGCATATCAGTTTTAAAACAAAAACAACATAATGCTTTTTAAAAAAATGAAGTCATTATAAGACTCAGGTCCCATCACACAATACGCAAGTCGGAGGATAGAGTTTTACCTTATAATAGCCAAATATGCCTGATACGAGGGAAATACAAATCATTTGATATTATTATTGTCGAAGTATTTAAAACAATTTCGAAAATAAACATATCAATCTTAGATGGCATAATACCCCCATCCTATTATATCGCTGTAGGTATACAACTAAAACCATAAAATCGCGTATTGGAAATTGAATTCTTTCATGAGCCGAGGCAAGGGATCCCCCCTCATCGAATTCAGAACATCTCTAGCAAGATGTCCAGGACTCAAGCTTTGACGAGCCCTTGGAGCGGCAGGACCGGTCAGCTGTACATCATTGACTGGCAATTCCTGAACACTACGTTTACCGGTCCTATCGGACCTCTTGGTCAGTACATCGACCATTTTGGCCTTGTGCGGCCTTTTCGAGGCGCCTCACTTTCCAACATCCACATAAGTAAATATGTCCGGGCTCCATACCATGACAGTACTTCTAGCTAGAAAGAAACACAAGTCCCCCCTACGGTCCCTCATCCCGTTTTGACTCATACCGGGGTGTGAAGCTCGCGAATTAATGCCATACACAAAGCTAAGCTATATAAGCTATGTTTTGATCATCATCACAAAGCTCTGCTTTTCAACAAAAGCTTTGATCCATGCATCTCAGCATGCCACATTGTCAATCCATACCATTGATGTCTACCAATATATAACCTCTGATCTCGTACGTCTCTGAGAAGGGTGTTAAGCTAAGAGAATATATTCTCCGCCACCAAACAGGTATACATTTAGCAGAGATCAACGAATATAACACGAAATACAATGTCAAACATACAATCCATTTGGAAGTTCGTTTCGGGTCTGAACAAAACCGAAGGCACCTTATTCCTCGTCTCATATGTTCAATACAAGAGAGAGACCCTCGCATATCCGGTCGATCTCCAAGTACGTCTGGACGATCACCATTTATTATCTTGCCTTGGGTGTACATCCTAGTCGAGACATCAGCAATCATCCCAACGATGTGGAGATCTCCGGTCTTCAACCACCGTCTTCATATCTTAGACTTTTAATCGTCGTAACAGTTATTCAGAATGGGTTAAACCCGGTCTATTCAAATAGCTCGCGCATCTTTAAAATCATGTGATATATAAACACACCAATGATCTCATTCCAATACATAATATTCTTTTATTCAATATTCATTACATGGGAATTAACTCCATCAATCTTATAAAAGATATATTTTCATTTAAACCTCTTGTTTAAATCTTTTCTTTGAAAATAATGCAAAAGATTTTATAATATCTTTTCACGATCTTAAACCAAATTAAGGTTTTTACGCCTTGTCAGCATTAACGAGCCTTACCGAAGTAGTCATTCATTTTATTATCCCAATCCCAACATATTCATCGCATGGAGCAAATCTAACACCCATCGTGTTATCGGTAAAGTTAATTACCATTTGTCGCTCTAAATCTAATTAAAGATTTAACTATTGCGTGGAGTAAAACTGGTGATACTCCATATCGAACACTTCTCGAATTATGTAAATCTAATGGCCCCATTCACATTTCATCCGTTCGGTAAAACAGGGAAATTGGCACCCAAGTTTATTGGTCCGTTTCCTATTCTAGAACGGATTGGAACTCTCACTTATAGGGTTCAATTACCAGACTGATTGCTGGGAGGTATCTCAACTTCGAAAGCATATCCATGATCCAGATTTAGTCGTGGAAGAAGCCGTGCAATGGGATTTGGAAATTATTCCAGAATTGGCTGTGAGAAGAGAGCCGATAAAGATTATTGGCAAAGAAACCAAAGAGCTGAGGAACAAGAAGGTTCACTTAGTCAAAGTGCAATGGAGTGGGGATCCGCGAGACTGTACTTGGGAAACTGAGGAAAGCATTAAGCAAGCCTATCCCGATTGCGGAGTGGATATCTCTAAGTGACTCCGGTGCAAGGTACCTTTACCATATTTTGCAATTTCCATTATGTTCTCTACTTTGATGTTGTTTTCTTTTCATGGATGTAAAATTTTAATCATATAGTCTGAATGATTTTAAAAGAGTATATGGATTAATTGGTATATTTTTGAAAAGATAAAAACAAATTGAATGATGTTTTGTTGGGTGATCATAGATTTGATTAATTAAATTATTACAATGATAGTTAATTTAATTAATAAGAGAATGAATGGTAAAATTTATTCGATTAAATCACACAATTGAACTGATTTAGAAATAGCTAGAAATATATATACATGTGCATTATATATGTTTGAACAGGTAAATGGATTAGCTGTTGAGTAAAGAATTTATTTGCGTGCCCGACAAATAGGCAAACCTTAATGAGTTGGATGCGCAGTTTTATTATTATATCAACTCCTGTGAGTGCCATTGGATGCGGAGTGCTGGTTATTCTGTGTGTAATTAATAAACGTCGCCATGGGATAGTAACAATTAATTTTGAACTACACTGCATGACATACTTCTTGAAGAGGGCATACTTCTTGAAGATTGCATACTTCAACATATACCACATAAGCGTTTGAAACTTGTGTGACGAGGTGCAAGATTTACCATACGAGCGAGAGGCTTGTATGGCGATGACTATATATATTATAGGTTGAGCCGATGACAGATATGGACTATATATATTACAGGTTGAACCGATGACTGATATGGACCATATAAATTGTAATGACAAAATTGCCAGATTAATAAAAACCACACGCGGGTCTATAGATGATAATAAACACGTCTTTCTAGTCTTATAAGGCACAAAAACTATTTATGGGGTGACGAGAATTTATTCTCTGGAGTTATTATCTATACAAACTCCCCCGTGGACACTAGAATATATCACTATAACTATGTGTATGCTTATTAGGATTTATTGGGTACCTAATACGGCCCAAGAAATTTCCAAACCCCTCCACGTACAAAGGAGGTTATGGTGAAAATTTTCAAAAATTTAGGGTGTTAGCCAAATTTTTGAAGAATTTGAAAATTCTTAGAAACTGAAAAGTTGAAGAACGGAAGCCAGATTGAAAGTAGAGTTGATTAATCAAACCACTTTCGACTTTATTCCTTTTCGGGGATGAAAAGTTTTAAGTGAGGGGAGATTGTAACAACCCGGAAAATCTGAACCAGTTTAAAAATTTTAAATTGGCTATTTTAGTGGATTTTAAATATTTAAAATAAATATTTTAAATAATAACGACGAAAAGTATGTTTGAATCGATGTTTGAAAATAAATATAATTATTTTAAATTATAAACGAGGCCTGAAATGGCGCTGCAGCTTCAAAATTTGAATTCAAACTTTAACTGACTGTACCGGGTTCAAAATAAAACATGTTTTAGTGAAACCAAAAATATCTAAATATGTAAGTGAATATCTTTCTAATGAATCTGCAAAATTGAAGTTTCATAGCGGGAATCAAAAGTTATGGCCAAACGAATTTTCAGAAATGTCGATATATAGAATATATCACCCTTGAAAATAGACATTTTGCAAATGACCTCAGAATTCGATGAAACCACTTTTGTTGGATCCGGGATGTCAAATTATTGCTAGGTTTGAAATTCCATAATTTTTGAAGTTAATATGTGAGCGTGGCAAAGGAAAATGTGTTTGGTCAATTTCTGTTAAATTGGATCAACCAGAAAATGACCATTTTTCAAACGGTCTCAGAATTCGACGAAACTAGTTTTGTTGGGACTGTATCGTCAAAACATAGCTAGATTTATTTTTCTGGAATTTTTAGAATCAGTATGTGGCCCCGGCAAATTGAAATGTACGTTCAAATCAAATATAGAATGTTTTATATTTTAATTTGAAGAAAATCTGACTGAAATAGTCGAATGGGCCTGTAAAACATATTCCATTGTGTTCGGAATGGGGGTATTTAGCTAGGGGCGATAGTCGTTGGGTTTGAATTGGTGTACGTGTGGAGAAGAGGGTATTTTCGGATTTAAAATAAATAAATATTTAAATATAATAGTGACCAATCACCTTCTCTCTCCGATTCCCGCGTTGACCATTCAAAACCTGTTACCCTTCAGCTCTCGACGACGGTCACCGCTCCCTTCTTTCCGTCTAATTTCCGGCCACCCCGATCATCGAAACCCCCTGCCACCATTGAGTTTTCTGAAGCTCTCCCTCCCATCTATAAATCTAGCGGAGGAAATCGATTTCCAGTGTGTTTCTAGCTCGAACCTCGAGCTCAAAGACTCGCTGTAGCGAGGCAAAATCCGGCGGCTGGTGCTACTCGAGTTGGCCAGAAGGGGTACCGATGGGGAGCACTCTCCAAGGCGGAGTTCGTGGATGCAGTGGATCGACAACCAACCTCTTGTTTTGCGCACAAGTATGAACCCTAGTTTTGAAGGGGTGGTAATCGGCATCGGCTGAAATCAGTTGAGGGAGAAGGTGATATATTTTAAATTAATTAATTTATTAATTCTCTTTAAAATGTCATCAACCTTTATAAATTCGTAACTCGCTCATATGTGGTCGAAATTCAGTGAAACAAGAGACGCCGGGATTGTGAGGACGTCTTCTACATTTTAGAAGAGACCGCATATTTTTCTGAGCCTTCTGCAATTTTTGGAGGAGTGGAACCCAATGTGATATTTCTAATTTATAAACGATATGGAAAACAACAATGTATAAATTATATAGTCGATGTGTGAGTTATATAAGCGTTATACGCCACATGTATAAGCGTTGTATAAGTTGTATCTTCGATGTGTAAGTTATATATGCGTTGGAAAAGTGATATATGCATTGAAATAAATTGAAATGATATTGAAGTGAAATTGAAATATAGTTATATATGTATATCTATATATATATACTCTCCTCGTCCACAGACCATGGACGATATATATTGGTAGTGATATTGTTTGGATTGTTGGTTGATGTGAAAATTTGGTGAATATCATGAATGGTTTATTTGAAATGATTGATTGTGGTTGAAATCCCAATAGGATTAGTATATGGGAAAATTCGTCTTCGTACGAACTAGATATTGAAAATCCCCATTGTCAAAAACCACGAGGTTTTAAGGTAGAGCGAGGAGCCGTACTAGGGATGGTGCCGATTTTAATTACCCTACCGTTATGCTGCCGAAATTTTCTGAAATATTTTTATGTTTGATTTATTTTCATGTGTTGAAAATTATATTCATGTGTTGAATAGAAATTCATGTGTTGAATGAAGTTCATGTGTCGAATAAATTCTTTGAAATACAAAAATAACATATTAACCTTAAATATGAACTATATAAAATAATCGTGTTTTGAAATAAATTGTTTTACAATAAAAATCACATTTTTATTATATATAAAAACGATAGAAAATATTCATGTGTTGAAACTATATTCATGTGTTGAATAGAAATTCATGTGTTGAATGAAGTTCATGTGTTGAATGAATTCTTTGAAATATAAAAATAACTTTTTTACCTTAAATATGAACTATATAAAATAATCGTGTTTTGAAATAAATTGTTTTACAATAAAAATCACATTTTTATTATATATATAAACGATAGAAAATATTCATGTGTTGAAACTATATTCATGTGTTGAAACTATATTCATGTGTTGAATATAAATTCATGTGTTGAAAGAAGTTCATGTGTTGAATAAATTCTTTGAAAGATAAAAATAACATTTTTATTATATACATAGAGTATATAAAATATTAGTATTTTAAATAAATTGTTTTAACACCAAAAATAACATTTTTACCTCCTATATGAACTATGTAAAATAATCATGTTTTGAAATAAATCGTTTTACAATAAAAATCACATTTTTATTATATATATAAACTATGGAAAACATTCATGTGTTGAATATATAGATTGAACAATTAAATCTACATTTTTATTGTGAATATGGAGTGTTAAAAATAGTGATGTGTTGAAATAAATATCAGTTGGATAAAAATATCATTTTTATCAAATATATGAAGTGAATATGGTTTTGAAATCGAAGAATGAATTACATTTATATATATAAATATAATTAAATTGAATTGAATAACGAAGCTACAGTTCGTATTTTGAAACCGTGATTTCAAACGATGATTGCGGGAGATCCGACCATCGGATTTTCCCGAAACCGCAACCGTTGGGTTCGCTTTGGAAACATCTTTCCAATGGCACCAACTTTGTAAAGATCCAACGGTTGGATTGTCTGGAATGTCTAATTCAAATATGAAGAAAAACAGCGCCAGAATCGATTATATTTATATATATATAAGTATAATTAAATTAAATCGAATAATGACGCTACATTTCGTATTTTGAAATCGTAACTTCAAATGATTGTACCGGGAGATCCGACCGTTGGATTTTCCCAAAACTGAAACCGTTGGATTCGTTTTGAAAAGATTTTTCTAATGATATATAATTTGTGAAGATCCAACAGTTAGATTTTCAAATATGTGTAAATCAAATTGAAGAAAAACTGCGCCACAGTCGCGTTATGGCCTGAAGCGTCGTTTGAATGAATTGGCTATTTTTAAATAAACAAGAATAGCGATAAATCGTGATAAAATATTATAAATGATATGGAATGAAAATAAATTGAATTTGCTCGGTTTATTAGATATTTGATGGGTGAATGTGTTTGGCGTGAAAATTACATTAAAGAACAGAATTATTGGTGTCGAATAATTTAACCATTGAAATGAATTGATTTGAAATTCTAAATATACGTGAATTATTTGAAAAGGCCGAGTTAATTCTCATTTCAAATAATTTATCGACGATCAAAAGTCGAGGATATGAAGATGGTGCAAGACCGATAATCTTCACGTCGAATGGAGGGGTGCTACTGATGTTCACGATAGGAGTTGCTACCTTGAAGGGGCTGAAGTAGTAGCCGTCCGGACGTACATGTTGATTGTACGGATGTGCGAAGAATAAATACCCTCCGGTTTCGTTCAGACCCAAAACGGACTTGTAAATGGACTGTGTGTCTGACATTGGATTTCATTCTGTGTGATTGATAGACGTCAGTTGCATGGCGTGAATTTACTATGTGGCATGCTGAGATGCAGTGATCAAAGCTTTTGTTGAAAAGCAGTTGTGGTTGATGATCAAAGCACCGCCTGTGTGGCATAGCTTTGTGTATAACGTAAATTCGCGAGCCTTACACCCCGGTATGGACCAGAAACGGGAGAGGACTTCAGGGAGAATATGCGTTTCCTTCTAGCTAGGGTGGTTTTAGTGACCTACCAGCCCTGACCTTTATATTACTTTCACCAGTATGGTTGTTGTTGTTGCGAGGCGCCTCGGATATATCGGTGACTATGTGGAGCCGATGGAGTTGTAGGACTCATTTACGCCCCAAAGGGCGGGGAAACGCAATGTTCAGGGTTTAAGTTTAATCCACATCGAGTGGACCGGCCCTGACGCTCCAACGCTTGCCTGCGCGCTTGCCTGAGACATGGGCTAGATTGTCTCGAAGCGGTGAGGACGATCCCTGGCCTCGGTTCATGACGGAAATCCAATTTCCAAATACGACATCGTGCGGTTTTGATTGTGTATATATATGGCGACATGATATATGGTACCCATGCCGTCTATGATTGATAGTTATGATTCAAATTGTTTTTGAAACATATAAACACTAGCAATAATATGAAATGATTTGTTTTTCTCATATCAAGCATATTTTGGCCATTATAAGGTAAAACTCTATCCTCCGGTTTGTGTTGCATTGTGTGATGGGAACTGAGTCTTATAATGGCTTCATTTCTATGAAAAACATTACGATGTTTAAAAGATTTACTTGTTTCAAAGCACTGGCAATCGCTGGAGTAAACCCATTCTGCGAAAGTGGCGTGGTCCTGTGATTTTCCATATTATAAAAGATGTTAAGTAGATTTCTCATACCAATCCCATGACTGACTCGTAGTTTGTTTCACTTGCAAACTCGGGTGCCCCTATTTCTACACGGGCAGCCTTGTATTCAGGTTTTAGCAGGCTCTTTCTGGATAGCTGGAGCTGAAGATGGATTCTATCATTTATCTCTTTTTATGTCGTTCAACTCCTATTGTACATATTATGTTATGTTTTCCGCTGTAGACATTTATGTATAACTGAACTGTATTTTGTACTATGTATGATCCTGTATACTGTGTAACTCTGATGATTATATTTATCCAGTGTATTCTATTGTACATTATCTGGTGTATTTATTTATTTCTGTTCTGCTATTATCTGTTTATATGTTATATTTCAAAGATTACCCTTGCCGCTGTGTTACGGGGTTTGGGTCGTCACACAATTCCAATAAAAGCGGTTGACTTTGTCAACTCAAACACGGTTATCTCATTAACCAAATTCAATTAGTTCTTACTTTGAATTAATAAATAATATAATTAATTTAAATAATACTATTTAATCAAACTCTTAACTTGTTAGGTTAATTTCTGCTCATTTATAAACCTTATCAAGGGTTTTCTTTATAAAACTATTTAATAATTTCATTATAAACTTAAATAATAAAGAATAAATATTTATTTCCTATTTAATAACTACCATTCAAATAATAGATTTAAAAAAAAATCAATTATAAAATAAATTTTACAACCTCATTACCGTCTATTCACCTGACGGTAATCAACATTTATAAAATGATTAATTTATAGGTCATGTGCTGCCAATTATCCAACCAATACTGCCCATTGGTTAATAACAAAACAAACATTGAATTTAGATTCAACGATCAATGATCAACTCAACCATCTAATTGGGATGGTCAAATAGTTAAGATAATTGCAATATGAAACTAAATAATAAATTTGAGGAATCCAGTAGGACCCCTCCAACCTGTTTTTCCCTGCATCCAAATACGTTATCTCAAATAATATTATTCAATTCAATAAATGGATAAATATTCAACAATATATAAATAAAAGTTATGACACAGTTATAAATTTAATACGTTATACATTATTCAATCTGATATTATAAATAACTTAATTACAATTTACTAACTAAATGCTTACTTAAGTTAGTTAATATTATTTAGGCACGCCTAAACCCGATTAGGCACATTTAATTATTATTAAGCAAATATAAATTGTAATTAGCGTTATGATATAAAAACGGTCCACATCGTACCCATAGCGATCGACCATCTTCATGTAATGTCTCGTATTTTTACGGTATAATAATTAATTAATTTAATTACTTAAATAGTGATTTAGAGATTTAAATGGTTATTTAATTAAATAATATCGAATATTTAATTAATATAAATAATAGAATAATATATTTAATTCTGAAATAGTCCAAAATAGTAGAATTCACAATATTATGTGAATTGGATTGTTTATAATATTTAATTTAGTTTAGAGTTGAATTATAATAACGAATTTATTATTCAAATGAAGTTTGAACGTATTAATTATAATGTAATTTAAATCAAGCCCGTAATGGCACAGCAGTTCGTAATTTGGCAATTCGAACTTTAAATGAATATATAGAATCCGTTTTAAGTCGGATTTCTATGAAACAAGAAACGTTCGGAGCTGGTGAAGTAAAATTTTCTAATGGAAGAGAAAAATCAAGATTTCGTCGTGTAGATTATGAGTTATGTCCAAATCAAATTTCTAGAAAGTCGCTATGGAATTCCTTTATAATTTATAACGATTTATTTATATTATAAATGGATTTATATATATAAATTGAATACTGATTTAATCTGTATTTGAAATATCGAGTTATAAATTCAGATAGGAATATTTTGGAGCTGTATTATATTCTATGTGAATATATACGATAATATTCATTTATAAATAATTAATTTAATTAATTTTTAAATGGGTTTATTTAGAGCTTTAAAAATAACTGTTTTTACAAATGACCTTTGTTTTCGATGAAGCTAATTTTGTTGGATCCGGAATATTAAATTATTGTTAGATTTCAATTTTTGTGAATTTTGGATTCAGTATGTGGCTTACGGGATTTTAATGTGAAAAAAATCGATAATTTGACTTTAAAAATACGTTGTGTGAGCAAACAGATTCGGAATTCGACGAAACAAGTTTCATTGGGTCCGTAATGTCAAACTCTAGTTGTATGTCAATTTTCATGATTTTTGGATATCGTGTGTGATCATGCGGATTTTTAGAAGACAAGTACAAGCAACGATACAATAAAAACAATTATAATAATCAATAAAAAAAATAATATTTTTATTCTATAAATACTCCTTAAACTTTCTCTAACCTAATTTCATTTCTTCTTCTTGTCAATGAAGATAGTAGCCGCCGATTTTCCTTCCTCTAAAACAAACCGCACTCTTCAAAAATTCAAGAAAATCCAAATAAAATCCTATAAATCTCCTAGCATACATATTTGGATTTGTGAAGGAGTTCTCATCATTTCTATACTAGTTTTAAGGGGTGCGATACGTATTAGCATGATCGAGTTTTAACAGCCGGACCTAGGGTTGATCATAGGGGTAAATCGAGAGGAGATGGATGAAATGGAGGTCGTATTTGAAGTATTGAGGAGTTTTAGAGTCAGCATACAAATTTTTGGGTGAATCTGTAATAGAAGATGTCACACCTTTTCTGGTTATGCGTGTTACAATTGAGACAGGAAATGCTTGAAATGAGATCGAGCTATGCGATACGGTGATAAAGTTGAGGAGGAAACGGAGGGGAGAAGTTTGGTGAAATTTAAACAAAGAATGGCGAATTGTGGGAGAAGCGGTGGGAAGATGGAATCTCGGTAATGGCCATGTTTGCGTCGGGGTAGATACCGGAGGAGTTATTAGGGAAGAAGGAATATTAGCGGTGCAGGTTAAATTGTTACGGGCTGAGATAGATAAATATGAGAGGCCCAATTAAATAATGTCTAGTTCAATTAGATTTAAATAGTGCATTACCTTATAATTTTCATATCTTGACCGTATTGTATCAGAATTTTGAACGGTCAGTCACGTTGGGATTGTATGGACGGGGGCTACGCAATGGAACTGACTGGGAGTGAATTGGAGCTTGTTACAATTTATAGCGAAATAAATTATCTGTCTCAATCAACCGATAGTTATCGTTATTTAACGATGATCGTCCAATGTGAGTAAAACTCACTAACTCTGCCCAGTTATATTTTTATAACGTATTTTTAGAACTGATAAATGTTGGTTGATTTTGTGTGTTAACTGTTTGGATGAACTGCTAATTGATTGGTTGAAATTATAGATAACGATATATATATATTGTTAATCAAATATTGGTTCTATTTATCAGAATATTTCATATTGAAATGAAATTTGATGTTAATTATATTGTTTAACATCTGTGGATGCAGGGAAACAGGTTGGAGGGATCCAACTGGATTCCTCAACATTTATGTTACTGTTTTTCATATATTGTGATATATGATGTGATATATAATATGTTAATGATTATGTGTGTTTGGATAATATTAATCCTTGTTATTTGGTATTTTTAATACCATATATAATACTGGAATTAAAAAGGGAATTTTCAAATATTGAAAATAAAATATATTTATAAAATCAAAGAATTTTATAAAAGGAAATATTTATAAAATCAAAGGATTTTATAAAAGGATATATTTATAAAATCAAAGAATGTTATAAAGGATTTTTTTTCAATTTGGCCACCTTTAAAAAACTTATTACACATTTAGCCTAGTTGTAAAACTTATTACGACCGTAGCCTGGTTTATGTCACATCAGCCATTAACCGTTATTTAACACAGCGGCTTTTGGGAAACCGCATACATGCGGCTTTCGAAATGCCGCGGGGATTTTTTTTATTCATGCCCCTTCGAGAGTTAAAGAACAAAAAAACCTCCCTGCGGCATTCGAAAAGCTGCACGTATGCGGTTTCTCAAAGGCCGTTGTGTTAAATAACGGTTTTTGGCTGATGTGACATAAACTAGGCTACGGCCATAATAAGTTTTGAAACTAGGCTAAATGTGTAATAAGTTTTTTAAAGGTGGCCAAATTTAAAAACAATCCTTTTATAAAAGAAAATATTTATAAAATCAAAGGATTTTATAAAAGGAAATGATTATAAAATCAAAGGATTTTATAAAAGAAATTATTTATAAAATCAAAGGATTTTTTAAAAGATAAAAGAAATATCTATTTAGAAAATAAATAGAATTATAATAGGAATATTTATTTAGAAAATAAATAGAATTATAAAAGGAATATTTATTTAGAAAATAAATAGAATTATAAATGGAAATATTTATAAAATAAATAGAATTTTATGAAAGGAAATATTTGGGAAATGAATAGAGTTATAAAAGGAAATAATTATAAAATTAAAGGATTTTATAAAAAAATTATTCATAAAATCAAAGGATTTTATAAAAGAAAATATTTATAAAATCAAAGGATTTAATAAAAGATAAAAGGAATATTTATTTAGAAAATAAATAGAATTATAAAAGGAATATTTATTTAGAAATAAATAGAATTATAAAAGGAATATTTATTTAGAAAATAAATAGAATTATAAATGGAAATATTTAAAAAATGAATAGAATTTTATAAAAGGAAATATTTGGGAAATGAATAGAACTTTATAAAAGGAAATATGTGGAAAATAAATATTAAATGGAAATCTGTAGATAAATGGAAAAGATTAATTTAAAGAAGATTTTAAATAGAATCTGTTTTAACAGATAAATTGAGAAGACTAATTTATAAATAATGTCTTATAAATTAAATAAAATATTTATCATGTGATAAATGTAATATATAAGTCTGAACTTATATAGAAAAGTAGAAATCGGTTTTGACACCGATATTTTGAATAGAATGTGAACTCAACATTTATAAAGTGAATTAAAATGAGATTTAAGTGTTAGAAATAAAAAGGAGATTTCGGATGAATAATTCTATAAATAGAAGTATAAATAGAATTGGGAAAGGGGATAATATTTTAAAATACGAAATCAAACTTAACGGATTATATAAAAAGAAATATTTTTCACATTCGATGTGAATAATGGATTAAAATGAATATTTTATAAATTAAAACATTTATAAGGAAAATTGGGTTTTGTAATAGGAATTCAAATGGGAATTTGAATAAGATAGGAAATAGGGTTAAAATAAAATTAGTTATTCGATTAGAGGTAATCAAATATTAGTTATTAGTTAATCAAATTGAGTTAGTCGAATATTAGTATTCGATTAGAATTAATCGAATTTTGGTTAATCGAATATTAGTTAATCGAACAGAGTTAGTCGAGTAAGAGTTAATCTAATAGAGTTGGTCAAATATTAGTTATTCGAATATTAGTTATTCGAATAATAGTTATTCGAATAGAGTTAATCGAATTAGAGTTAATCAAATATTATTTATTCGAATAGAGTTAATCGAATTAGAGTTAATCGAATATTAGTTATTCGAATAGAGTAAATCGAATATAGTTATTCGAAGAAAGATTAGTGAATATAGTTATCCGAAGAAAGATTATCGAATATAGTTTATTCAAAAGGGAGATTATCGAATATAGTTTATTCGAAGAAAAGAGTTATCGAATATAGTTATTCCAAGAAAGATTATCGAATATAGTTTATTTGAAAGAGAGATTATCGAATATAGTTTATTCGAAGAAAAGAGTTATCGAATATAATTATTCGAAGAAAGATTTTCGAATATAGTTTATTCGAAAGAAAGATTATTGAATATAGTTTATTCAAAGAAAAGAGTTATCGAATAGAGTTTATTCGAATGAGAGTTATCGAATGGAGATTATTCAAGAGAGAATTATAAGTTGAAATTCGATTTTATCGAATTCGGGAAAGTACCATTCACTTTCTGTTTTTAATCAAGGTTTATTTATTTATTAATAAACTAGTTGTTTGTTTATTTATCCAAATTAATAAATAAAAGTTATATATAAGTTATTATATTTCGAAAGCATGGGATAATAACACTATTGTTATAATCAAATGATTTCAATAAAAGAGGTGGATTCGTAAATAGAATCCGAGAGTTATGTAAGGAAGTTTGTTAAAGATTTAAAAGGTGAACTTTGTCTATTTCGAGGTTAGAAATGTTGTTCAGGTAAGGTCTGAGTGGTAGTTATACCCCAACTTGATTGACTTTATTTTTAACTAAGGAATGGATAAGGTTCAACAATGAAGGTTGGTTAAGTGAATTTAGTTAACGAGTGTAATGGTTTGTGTTGGCATAGCGATGTTTTATTTAAACATCTATTTAAATCCAATAAAGGAGTTTTGGAAATGTTTTCCAAATAAGAATCAGAAATGTTTTCTATTATAAAAAAATAGAAATGAGAGTAAATATGGAAATGTTTTCCAATGATTAATAACGTATATTTTCTAAATTTAGAAAATAAGAATTTACAAATATATGGAAACAGGAATAGGGAAATGGATAATTGAATGACAAATTAAATTAAAGGGGATCAGTGTTGATTGATGATTTGCTCGGTAAGATTTCCATTTGGAAATACGACCGTTGTTTGTACCCATATTTTCCTTTGATAGTTAAATAACTAACTATCAAAGTTTTTGACCATTTTCGTCGTCAATACGGAGAGACCGGGATTAGATTTATTATCTGAAAACCACTTCGTATGGGCATTAGCATTGTAAATCAAATATGATGAAGATAATTGAAGACGGAGTTTATGCAAGGGTTGTTCTGGCAATTCTAGGAAGAAATTGCCTAAGATGGATTTACAGAATTGTGCCTTTGGTTTGTCTAGTCCCAGGACAACCGGTATGGAAGAATGTCTGACAGAGTATATTTAATAGATCGCGTAAGTTGATCTCTTCAAACATATTTACGTTTGGTGGAAGAGAAATTCGTTTCTCTTAGCTGTATACCCGTGGTATTTTTGGGGAAATCAATTTGTGATTTGGCGGGTATGACGATGTGGAATTCAGAGTAATAAAGATGTGATCTGTCAGAGATAAGCGTGGCCTCAAGCCTCACAACCAGGAAATGGTAAAAATCGGGTATGTCACTGTAACACCCCGTATGTTGAATAACTTGCTATAATATAAAACAGGGAAGAATTAAATTATAAAATCTGAATCAGGGGAAACGGGCTATGCCATTGCGTTCGTCTCGGAAAAATATGCGAAATAGAGTCCGAGTTTTCGAAAATCGGAGTCCGTATGACCCAGTTAAGGCCCGAAGAAGTTTTCAGAAAATTCAAAACAGATTTAAAATATAAAAAATTCACATTTCAGAAGAGGCGGGAAAATTCCCGCCAGACAGAGGGTGTCGACCCTAGGGTCGACATGGGTGTCGACCCCCCTAGGGGTCGACCCCCCCCTGTCGGTCTGTGTGACCTGGGTGCACTGATTTGGGATTTGGGCTATGGTTGGTGGCTTGTGACGAAATCTGACGGCTCTAACCTAATCTAGGGTTAATCTAAGGGCCTAAACTACATCCTAATTCTATAAATACACCCTAAGACTACCTTAATTCATACTAAAATTGGAGACAACGTCGTTATGCCGTCAAAATGCAACTAGAAGGAGCCACCAACAAATTAAAGAGGAAGATAGCTTCTCAAATCAACTTCTAATCAACTCTAGCAACTTAATCTTCTTCATTGAAGTGCTAATCAACAAGTTGTGAGTTTCTATGCCTTTAGCAAGCAATTGCTAAACTAATTATGATAGGATATAATGAGGTTATGGTTATGTATGTGGATCAATGCAAGTTATGTTATCATATGCTATGTGTTCATGATGTTATGCAAGTCATATGCTATATGTTCATGATGTTATGCAAGTTATGCAAGTCATATGCTATGTGTTCATGATGTTATGCAAGTTATGCAAGTCATATGCTATATGTTCATGATGTTATGCAAGTTATGCAAGTCATATGCTATATGATCATGATGTTATGCAAGTTATGCAAGTTTTAGGCTATGTGTTCATGATGCTAGTTATGCAAATCGCTATGATAAACATTGATTCGTTATGACACCATGTTATGCAAGTTTGGTGTTTGATTATATGCAAGTTCATATATGAGATGTTATGCAAGTTTGGTGTTTGATTATATGCAAGTTCATATATGACATGTTATGCAAGTTTGGTGTTTGATTATATGCAAGTAACATGTGCAAGTTTACACCTTTGGATGATATACATACATATGCAAGTTAACCCCTTTGTATGTCATACATACATATGCAAGTTTACCCCTTTGTATGACATAAGTAGCTTATGCGAGTTACCCTCTTTATGACATATGTGATTCATGCAAGTTTGGGTTGATTATTTATGCTAGTTGGGTTTGATGCTATATGCATGTTGACATCTTTAAAACCCATGTTGATGTTAATGTTATGCAAGTTGAACCCATTGTATTTGTGATGAACCTTCCCTTTTAAGTATGTCATGTTAGCGAATTACGTGGGGAACGATGGGGTTAATATTCATGTTAATGAAATGGTGTGAAGTTGGTATGATTATGCATACCCTAAAGTGGATGGACATAATTGAGTCAATTATGTACATCGTTAAATTTGTAATTAATTAGGGATAATTAATACAAATTATGGGGGTGATTAATTAGGTGTAATTAATCGACTAAGACACGAGGTTGGAACCTTTTGTAGCATAAGACTGCCCGGAACCGACCGGCAATTCAGCGGCTACAAATGATTGGCCCAATGTGAGAGGTCTTAGGCATAAACTAAATATGTGACAAGTGTAAAGACACGAGGTTAGACTCGGTTATGGCGTAAGGCTGCCCGGACCCGACCGGCAAATCCAGCTGCCATTAAATATAGTCTAATGTGAGAGGTCTTTACAACGGTTACGTTCTTAATCAATTAAGAAACACTTAACCAGGTAAGCATGTAGTGGGGCATGAGGGGTTAAGTGGGTGCCTTGGGTGGCATGTGGAAAAAAAGTAAGTGCCTTGGGTGGCATGTGGAAATCTAGTGGGTTGCCTTGGGTGGCAATAGAAAATACGATTAGAATACTTAACCAAGTGGAGACATGTAATTTAAACATGATTAAAGGGTTAAGTGGGATGCACTAGAAAAGGGACAAGCTTAGGTGAGTAGCTTATGGGGGCCCATTTCAACCAGTAACCCATATGTATCTTATTGGGCTCGACCCATGTCGAGGACGGGACACGCGTACTGGGCTTGACTATAAGAGGCCAAAATGGGTTAGCGGTGGCAACGCAAGTCCAACGGGTTTCATATGCGTGTGTGGACCCGGGCTAGTAGGTAAGACGTTGTTGCATCGTGTAGGTATAACCCATGCACCATTGGTTGTATCAGGTTGCCACTTTGGGGAGTGATACACCCCACTGTGGGGCCAGCACGGGTATCTACGGTAGGGAACCGATCGCATGGGGAGTAGTGGGTACACCTACTGGAGATAGGGGCAGACGGCACCTATGTAGTCAGCTAGGGGTACACGAAACTACTAGTTAAATTTTCTAAGTCCTTGGGTGGGATCAACCTTTAAGTAGGAATGACTGGTGTGGTGCAGTGTAGTAATTACCCTTGGGTGGGTAGATGCGTCTTTACTGTTATCTTAGTTCATCCTATGTCTAGTTGGCTGCTTAGTGTAGTCATTTATCCCCAGTCATCACCGTACCAAGTTTATATCATACCCTAATTACTTTAATGATTGTATTGTTAAAGTTATATGGCTCACTCAGACTTATGTCTGACCCCGTTGTTTTTATCTTTTTCCCAACCCTTAGGTTCTCAGAGTGGGCCTAGCACTAGTGGGCTTTGATCAGATTGCTTTATCTATCTTTTGGAGCTTGGACCGTGATGTAAAGCCCAGCTTATCTTTTCTATTATGGCTATTAGTTATGTAGTGGGATTATGTGCTCATGTTTTTATCAGGATGGATATTTAGTACTTGACTCTTTTATGGTGTTGTAACTAAACATGTTTACCTTCTGCTGCAATGAAATGATGTTTTAGATTTTCAAGTATTATTTATATCTGTCTTGTTGTAATTTTTCTGTTCTATATTCACTTAAAATACTCCACCGAAGTTAAGGCATTCCCTTAGTGAGTGACCTTAGCGGGTGTGGGGTGTTACACGCGGTATCAGAGCTGAAGGTTACCGGAACAGATAAAATTTTTAGAAAACTATTTTTCTAAAAACATTTTTGGAAGAAGTATTTTCAAAAACATGTCTTTTAAGAGAAAAGTTTTTGAAAGAAAAGCATAATCCCCAATAGCCATATCTTTATCTTTCGAATTCTCCGTTTTGAATCTTTCCTTTTTCGTTTCAGCATGGCTGAAGATCTTAACTTTCCGGAGGGTGTAGCTATACCAGTATGGTATAGGAGGTTGATGGAGGCTAGGGCCGCCACTGTGGGTCCAGCAAATGTTCCTCCACCAACAGTAGCACCCGATCTTCCTCCTCCTCCTCGCATGGATACTTTTGCTAAGACTTGCAAGGAATTTAAGGCTATGGGAGGGAAACCTTTTCAAGGATCAGAAACTTTTGTGGAAGCTAGAGATTGGCTTAAGGAGGTGGAAGAGTTGATAGATATCTTTGAGATGGAAGAAGGAAAGAAAGTCAAGTTAGCTGCTTGGTTAATGAAGGGAGAGGCCTCGTTCTGGTGGGAGGTCACTAATGGAGAATGCCCTGTTGACTCTTGGGCGGATTTCAGGCAAAGGTTTGTGGCGAAGTTTCTCTCAAGGGCGGAGGAAAACTTGTATATGGAAAGGTTCTTGACTCTAAAGCAAGGAAACCTATCAGTGAAGGAATATGTCAACAAGTTTAATCAATTGTCAAGGTTTGGCATAGACATGGTGAATACACCGGAGAAGAAGGCTTTGAGGTTCGTTAAAGGCTTGAATGAACCAATGCATGGATTGGCTATGACTCACATCCCTATGGGGGCCACCTTTGAGAAGCTAGTAGACATGGCACTCATGCATGAGGAAGAGAAGGGTCCCAATGCTAATAAGGCATCGAGAAGAAAGGAGATCAGAAGAGACCTCAACAACAACAGCAAAACAAGGGTGGGAAAGGCAACGGTGGCAAGGGAAAGAAGAAGTGCTTCAATTGCGGGACACCAGGCCACCTAAGCAAAGACTGTCGGAAGAAGAAGAAGACTGGTTGCTTCCACTGTGGCGAAGCAGGGCATCTAGTGAAGGACTGCCCTAAGAAGGGGCAAAGGACAGGATCTACCTCAGGAAGATAGATGCAAGCTCTTATGGCACCGGGTCAGGCAAGGGGGCAAGTTCAGGCTCTCGCGGTTCCACCGATTCAGGAAAGAGGTAGAACTATTTCCGTTGAAAGTCTGGTTTTTCTGTTTGATCATCCTGTCCGTACTTTGTTTGACTCTGGCGCATCGCATTCGTTTATCTCATCATCATTAGTTGAGTCACTGCACTTAGACACCAGTCTAGTAGATGATCCCTTGGTTGTTTCAAACCCAATTGGGGGCTCCACTTATTTGTCCATGATATGTTTGGGTTTGAAGATTTACATACTTAGCGTTGAGTTTGGATGTGATGCTTTTGTTTTGGGCTTCACGGGCTATGGGTTGATTTTGGGCATGGACTGGTTATCCAGTAATGGTGCCGTTCTTGATTGTTAAAGGAGAGTTGTTAGGCTCATGACCCGCTTGGGTAACACTCTCGAGATCTCTTGTAATCCCATGGATTCTGTTATGCTAAGTTATCTTGAATCGCTTGACGCTTCGGTCGAGAGTTTGCGATCTGTTAGATTGGTCCGGGAATACTCGAATGTGTTTGAGGAGGTGAAGGGCTTACCTCCGAAGCGGGAGATAGACTTCCGAATATATCTGGTGGACAATGCTAAACCAGTATCTTTGACAGTGCGCCACATGGCTCCTTGTGAGAGGAGGGAACTCCATAAGAAAGTAGGGGAGTTGCTTGAGAAGGGGTTCATAAGACGAAGTATATCGGAGTGGGGTGCTCCAGTAGTTTTTGCCACGAAGGCGGATGGGTCCCTCAGACTTTGTGTAGACTATAGAGAACTCAACAAGCTCACAAAGAAGAATAGACACCCATTGCCGAGGATTGATGATCTCTTTGATCAGTTGGTTGGCGCCTCAGTGTTTTTGCAGTTGGACTTGGCCACGGGGTTTCACCAGTTGAGAGTGGCTGAGGATAGCATAGACAAGACTGCCTTTAGGACTCCAGATGGTTTCTATGAGTGGCTTGTGATGCCATTTGGTTTGACGAACGCCCCTGCATACTTTGTTGATTTGATGAGTAGGGTGTTCAGGGAGTACCTTAATAAGTTCGTGGTGGTCTTTGTGGATGACATCTTAGTCTTTTCTAAGAGTGAAGAAGAGCATGCCCTACATCTTAGGGAAGTATTGGAGACTCTTCGAGCGCATAGCCTTAAGGTTAAATTCTCTAAATGTCACTTTTGGAGGAAGGAAGTGCGGTTTTTGGGGCACGTGGTCTCCAAAGAAGGGATAGCTGTGGATCCCGCGAAGGTAGTATCCATCCAAGATTGGGAGGTTCCGAAGAATGCTACCGAGGTGAGGAGTTTCTTGGGGTTGGCTGGTTACTATAGGAAGTTTATCAAGGACTTCGCGAAGATATCAGCCCCATTAACTCGCTTGACAAAGAAGAATCTAGTCTTCGCATGGGACGTAGATTGTGATGATGCGTTCCAACGGTTAAAGAGAGCTTTAACCACAGCTCCAGTCTTAGTGTTGCCAGATGGGAGTAAGCCATTTGTTGTTTATACCGATGCTTGTGGGACCGGACTGGGTGCAGTCTTAATGCAAGAGGGAAGGTTAATAGCCTATGAGGGAAGGCAGTTGAGAAAGCATGAGAAAAATTACCCTACCCATGATTTAGAGTTGGCCGCTATTGTTTTTGCGCTTAAGACTTGGCGCCATTATCTTCTTGGCGAGAGATTCGAATTGTTCACTGACCACAAATCATTGAAGTACTTGTTTTCTCAGAAGGATTTGAACTTGAGACAGTAAAGGTGGATGGAGTTCTTAGCATCCTATGATTTCGAGATAGCGTATACCCCTGGCAAGGGTAACGTGGTGGCAGACGCCTTGAGCAGAAAAAGGTTGTCCTTGAGTCCATTGTTCGTGGAACGACGAAGCTTGGAATTTATCTCGATGTTTGACTTCAGACCTTCCGTTGACTTTGTACCCGGTTTGCTAGCATCCTTAGAGGTCAGACCTACTCTTTTGGGACGGATTGGTGAGACACAGCGGGACGACCCCCAGTTGGTTGAGTTGGTAGAGAGGCTCATAAGGGGGGGGGGGGGTCGTCCAGCCATTTGAGTAGGTACACCCTAGACGATAGGGGGTGCTTGCGTAGAGACGGTAGACTTTGTGTACCGCAAGACGAGGGTTTGAGGAAGGCTATTATTG
Source organism: Allium sativum (assembly GCA_030737875.1). Taxonomy (NCBI): domain Eukaryota; kingdom Viridiplantae; phylum Streptophyta; class Magnoliopsida; order Asparagales; family Amaryllidaceae; genus Allium; species Allium sativum. Next base: position 2,303,277 of record CM060926.1, on the reverse strand, counting down.
ATGATGCGCATCGTTCAAAGATGACCATTCATCCCGGTGGGGACAAGATGTACCAAGACATGAAGCGAGTTTTCTTTTGGGCCGGTATGAAGAAAGATGTGGCCGAGTATGTCGCTAGATGCTTGGTGTGCCAACAGGTAAAAGCGGAGCAAAAGAAACCTGGCGGGTTGCTTCACCCATTGGAAGTTCCGCAATGGAAGTGGGATAGCGTCTCGATGGATTTTATTGATGGGTTACCTAGATCGAGGAAGGGTAATACGGTAATTTGGGTTGTGGTAGACAGACTTACTAAGAGTGCCCATTTCATACCCGTAAAGAGCAAGAGGACTGCTCCATGGCTAGCTTCAGTTTACCTTCGAGAAATAGTTCGATTGCATGGGGTACCTTCTAGCATAGTGAGTGATCGAGATCCTATCTTCACTAGCGAGTTTTGGAAGAGTTTGCAAGAGGCAGTAGGGACTCAGTTGTGTTTGAGCACCGCATATCATCCTCAGACGGACGGCCAGACCGAGAGGGTGAATCGTGTTCTAGAAGACCTTTTGAGGCTATGTATCTTAGATTTTGGAGGTATATGGGAAGAGCATCTTCCATTGGTGGAGTTCGCGTATAATAACAGCTTTCAGTCTAGTATTGGTATGGCTCCTTTCGAAGCTCTTTATGGAAGGCCTTGTCAATCACCTACATGTTGGTGGGAATCTACGGATAAGATCTTGCTTGGGCCTGATAAGGTTAGAGAGACTTCGGAAAAGATTGACTTGATTCGAAGAAGGATGAAAGTGGCACAAGACAGGAAGAAATCTTATGCGGACAAGAGGAGGACAGATCTTGAGTTTGATGTTGGGGACATGGTCTTTATCAAGGTGTCTCCATTACGGAATGTAATTCTCTTTGGGTCCGTTGGGAAGTTAGCACCAAGATTTGTAGGACCGTTTCCTATTAAGGAAAGGATTGGACAGATGGCATATAGAGTGGATTTACCCGAGAGACTTAGTGGGGTACATGACGTATTCCATGTGTCACATTTGAGGAAGTTCCTACATGAGACCGCAGAGGTGGTAGAGCCGAGCTTACTTAGAGAAGTGGAGGTAGAGCGTGATGCGACGATTCGACGCGCTCCTACCCGCATCCTTGGGTCAGAGATTAGGAAGTTAAGAAACAGAGAGGTTCGACTAGTCAAAGTGCAATGGGGAGAGGATGAGAGCAATGCTACTTGGGAGACAGAAGCGAAGATGCGTTCACTGTACCCATTGTTTTTGAGGGTATGTCTTTTAACTTCTCCTTTATCGTTTGTCTAGTACTTATCTTATCTTTAGTATGTCCTCTCATTAGTATCTTTGACCTTTAGATAGGGTAAACCTATGGTTGAAACATGTGTTTGAGACATGTTATGTTTGATGGATGCATGTGGATGCAAGTGGTTGCTAGTGGTTGCTCGTGGATGCATATACACACACTTTAGACACTAGATCGGCTCAGTCACTTCATATTGCATATTGCATATAACTGTGTGTAGGTAGCTATATTAATGGATGTATAATGGTTGTGTTATCATATGGATGATGCATTTTGGTGTATGATTGTGCACACATGTAGAGATAGTATGTGTCGATAGGGTTCTTTCGCATACATATTGGATGCATGGCACTATCATGGTTTGCATTAAGGAGGTCAACTGAATCAGTAGACCGCCTGATTTTGCATTAGACAGGGAACATATACACACACTCTTTGCATATGTTCATACAGCATTAGAAACTTTAAGGACAATGGATGCCAGTGTTTGATGGTTTGAGTAGATGGTTGTTTGGATGGTAGGATACGTTCTTCTTGACTTAGAGATTTCGGGGACGAAACCCTTTAAGTAGGGGAGAATGTAACACCCCGTACGTTGAATAACTTGCTATAATATAAAACAGGGCAGAATTAAATTATAAAATCTGAATCAGGGGAAACGGGCTATGCCATTGCGTTCGTCTCGGAAAAATACGCGAAATAGAGTTCGAGTTTTCGAAAATCGGAGTCCGTATGACCCAGTTAAGGCCCGAAGAAGTTTTCATAAAATTCAAAACAGATTTAAAATATAAAATTTTCACATTTCAGAAGAGGCGGGAAAATTCCGGCCAGACAGAGGGTGTCGACCCTAGGGTCGACATGGGTGTCGACCCCCCCTGTCGGTCTGTGTGACCTGGGTGCACTGATTTGGGATTTGGGCTATGGTTGGTGGCTTGTAACGAAATCTGACGGCTCTAACCTAATCTAGGGTTAATCTAAGGGCCTAAACTACATCCTAATTCTATAAATACACCCTAAGACTACCTTAATTCATATAAAATTGGAGACAACGTCGTTATGCCGTCAAAATGCAACTTGAAGGAGCCACCAACAAATTAAAGAGGAAGATAGCTTCTCAAATCAACTTCTAATCAACTCTAGCAACTTAATCTTCTTCATTGAAGTGCTAATCAACAAGTTGTGAGTTTCTATGCCTTTAGCAAGCAATTGCTAAACTAATTATGATAGGATATAATGAGGTTATGGTTATGTATGTGGATCAATGCAAGTTATGTTATCATATGCTATGTGTTCATGATGTTATGCAAGTTATGCAAGTCATATGCTATATGTTCATGATGTTATGCAAGTTATGCAAGTCATAGCTATGTGGTCATGATGTTATGCAAGTTATGCAAGTCATATGCTATATGTTCATGATGTCATGCAAGTTATGCAAGTCATATGCTATATGATCATTATGTTATGCAAGTTATGCAAGTTTTAGGCTATGTGTTCATGATGCTAGTTATGCAAATCGCTATGGTAAACATTGATCCATTATGACACCATGTTATGCAAGTTTGGTGTTTGATTATATGCAAGTTCATATATGACATGTTATGCAAGTTTGGTGTTTGATTATATGCAAGTTCATATATGACATGTTATGCAAGTTTGGTGTTTGATTATATGCAAGTAACATGTGCAAGTTTACACCTTTGGATGATATACATACATATGCAAGTTAACCACTTTGTATGTCATACATACATATGCAAGTTTACCCCTTTGTATGACATAAGTAGCTTATGCGAGTTACCCTCTTTATGACATATGTGATTCATGCAAGTTTGGGTTGATTATTTATGCTAGTTGGGTTTGATGCTATATGCATGTTGACACCTTTAAAACCCATGTTGATGTTAATGTTATGCAAGTTGAACCCATTGTATTTGTGATGAACCTTCCCTTTTAAGTATGTCATGTTAGCGAATTACGTGGGGAACGATGGGGTTAATATTCATGTTAATGAAATGGTGTGAAGTTGGTATGATTATGCATACCATAAAGTGGATGGACATAATTGAGTCAATTATGTACATCGTTAAATTTGTAATTAATTAGGGATAATTAATACAAATTATGGGGGTGATTAATTAGGTGTAATTAATCGACTAAGACACGAGGTTGGACCCTTTTGTAGCATAAGACTGCCCGGAACCGACCGGCAAATCCAGCGACTGCAAATGATTGGCCCAATGTGAGAGGTCTTAGGCATAAACTAAATACGTGACAAGTGTAAAGACACGAGGTTAGACTCGGTTATGGCGTAAGGCTGCCCGGACCCGACCGGCAAATCCAGCTGCCATAAAAGATAGTCTAATGTGAGAGGTCTTTACAACGGTTACGTTCTTAATCAATTAAGAAACACTTAACCAGATAAGCATGTAGTGGGGCATGAAGGGTTAAGTGGGTGCCTTGGGTGGCATGTGGAAAACAAGTAAGTGCCTTGGTTGCATGTGAAAATCTAGTGGGTTGCCTTGGGTGGCAATAGAAAATACGATTAGAATACTTAACCAAGTGGAGACATGTAATTTAAACATGATTAAAGGGTTAAGTGGGATGCACTAGAAAAGGGACAAGCTTAGGTGAGTAGCTTGTGGGGGCCCATTTCAACCAGTAACCCATATTTATCTTATTGGGCTCGACCCATGTCGAGGACGGGACACGCGTACTGGGCTTGACTATAAGAGGCCAAAATGGGTTAGCGGTGGCAACGCAAGTCCAACGGGTTTCATATGCGTGTGTGGACCCGGGCTGGTAGGTAAGACGTTGTTGCATCGTGTAGGTATAAGCCGTGCACCATTGGTTGTATCGGGTTAAGTCCTTGGGTGGGATCAACCTTTAAGTAGGAATGACTGGTGTGGTGCAGTGTAGTAATTACCCTTTGGTGGGTAGATGCGTCTTTACCGTTATCTTAGTTCATCCTATGTCTAATTGGCTGCTTAGTGTAGTCATTTATCCCCAGTCATCACCGTACCAAGTTTATATCATACCTAATTACTTTAATGATTGTAACGTTAAAGTTATAGGGCTCACTCAGACTTATGTCTGACCCCGTTGTTTTTATCTTTTTCCCAACCCTCAGGTTCTCAGAGTGGGCCTAGCACTAGTGGGCTTTGATCAGATTGCTTTATCTATCTTTTGGAGCTTGGACCGTGATGTAAAGCCCAGCTTATCTTTTCTATTATGGCTATTAGTTATGTAGTGGGATTATGTACTCATGTTTTTATCAAGATGGATATTTAGTACTTGACTCTTTTATGGTGTTGTAACTAAACATGTTTACCTTCTGCTGCAATGAAATGATGTTTTAGATTTTCAAGTATTATTTATATCTGTCTTGTTGTAATTTTCTGTTCTATATTCACTTAAAATACTCCACCGAAGTTAAGGCATTCCCTTAGTGAGTGACCTTAGCGGGTGTGGGGTGTTACAGTCACATGGCTAAGTGGTTAGCTGCCAACTAGGGTGTATTGTCACCTGATCTAGAGAAATTTCATTTACTTCTTTAACCTATTTCGATGTTGTCCCTTTCAGGAAACGGTTGCTAATCCCAACCATTGGTGATAATACATTCGGAACACTCAAGCGAAATGAGTGACCAGTCATGTTTAGCCTGGGTTACAAGATGTTCTTGTTGAACCCGGTGTATTCCTCTCTAGAGATACACTGTAGGAAGGTGGCCCCATACCTTGCCAGTTGGAATTCATTACCCAATAAGCACCCGCGGTTTTTGATTATATATTATGTATGTGTAACGTGAGATGAAAGCGTTCTACTAGATGATTATTATATTGTGGTTGATAGACACTATTATAATATCAAAAGAGTTTTGATATAAAAGATCATCGTTTCTTGCAAAAAGGATTTTTGAGTGTTAAATCAAATGTTTTGGATTCTCATAAGAGAAAAACCCGTTCCGTGTTATACGGCATGGTCTTATGAGATATCATTTATTTCCTCAAACTGTTTTAAATTGTTTACTCACACCAGTCCCGTGACTGATCCGAAGTTTATTTTGTTTTGTTTTCCCTAAACTCTTGGGTGTCCAATTTTATACGGGCAGTCAAGTAGTTGGGATTTTTACAGATATACTTGGAGAGATGGAGTAGGAGGTTTCAAGATTATATAGTTATTGTTTATTTCCGCGGTGATGTAAGTGTTGTACTCTAATATACAAATACAGATTTGTGTTTCAAAGTTATGTTGTATACTATATTTTATTCCTTTCGCTGTGAGATTCGTGTTACTCTGATTCTGGTGTTGTAGTGATCTTCTGTTCTTCTATTCTAAATTTCTTTCTTTTTGTTTCTCACCCTCTAACTTCTTTTTATTAACATTCCGGTATTTTCGATGTTTGAATAATCGACATTGAGTTTATGTTGATTTTCTAGGTCGAAAAATCGGGTCGTTGCACTTCAATTGGCATGTTAAATCTTCTGTAAGCATGTTAATCCATGATCACAAAAACGATCAAACACTTTGTAAATGCTCTTCGTTCCTCTTCACATTTCACAATAAAATTCCCACACCGTTCAGAACTACCCCAATATGCACAGTAGCCCAATCTTTATTTCACGCATCCTCCACTAAAAAAATGTCCGACTTCTTCTTTTATTTATGTCTGCTAACATTCTAAATTGTTGCCCAATCCCATTTTGTTACTTTGTTCAAACCCATTACAATTTCACAGCTACATATTAAAAACCAAACAGTCCCAATATTTTATTTTATTTTCCATCTGCCACTTTTCCCCACATCCGTTCATTCATGCCTTCAGCCGATCCCCTTCAACGTTGTAACAAAATGGGCCCAACTTTCCTTTCTTCTCCCCCCATTACTCCATTGTTTTACCTTTTTTATAAGGCCCAAAATCCCATCCTTTTAGCCTACGTCCCTTGCTAAATTCCTTGTTCACGTACTGTTCCTGTTTATTTTCTTTCTGCCGAATTCTATTTTTTCCTCAACTTGCATTTCCACGCAAAACCTATATATTTTCTTCCCCAAAAATTTATTGTTCATCTCCGTTCTATGTATATTTGCTTTTCGAGACCTGCTGTGCTTCCATTTCGAACACCGAACCCTGATCATCTCAAGCCAGTGTCGTGGAAACGCAACTGAACCCATCCCATCTACATCTCACGCCTCACTCCGGATCACTGCGTCGTCCTACTCATACTACCGTCGTGCCAACCACCTGAGATCGCCAACTCTGCCCCCCTTCCTTGCTCGAAAACTGTCTGCCCCTATGTTTTTCTCCACCCAAGTTGCGACTTCATAGTTACGTATGTCTGCTTCGTTTCTTCGGTCACGGCTGTGGCCACTTGTTCCAGGGTTTGAGATGTTCTGATTGTATTAAGAGATGGGATGTTTGGTTTTAAAAACGATGGTGCTGTGTTGGTTTAACACTTCATGCAGAAGAGGATTTGGTTTATAAATGGACTCTCGCATTTTATTTTTCTTTTCTTTTTATCCTGGAAATAAGTAACTCGAGATTTTTAAGGAGAGATGGAAATGGCGGTTTATAGTGGAAAGAACAAAGCATATTTATAGAAGAAGAAAAAGAAGATAAGAATAATGTTAATTAAGTAGGCATAGCGTAGCTGATATGTGGTTTCTCTTCAAACAAAGTAGCATGAATTTTCATTTCCTTTGGTAGAGATATTTTCATTCGGCAAGAGTAGAGTAGCTAAAAGGATGATAGGGTTGACGGAAACTTAAGCGTGAAGTATTATATATATATATTAATATATGTTTCCCTTTATTTTACCATTAACCATTATTTACCGCTAACCATTTAATATTCGCAACGCCATATACGAACTCCAAACATGATGGAAATGGGCGCACCTCTACATCTCAATGTTCCGGTCCCAACGAAATTAATTTCATTGAAATCAGACTTCGTTTGCACAATGGTGTTATTTTAATTTTCAATTTATTTATCGGTTCACTATTAAATTGCACACACAGATAAAACAACCCCAATTGGCACAAACTAAAAATCTAACAATAACTAGTTATATGTAATCTAATAAAATTCATTTCGTCGAAAACGGAGGTCGTTGAAAAGGAAGCTATTTACAAGGCTTATATAATATTGATATGATATAATTAAATCCAAAACAATTATAAAAATAAATTACTATTGTATATCTCCCCATGAAATATTATGCAGCTCCAAAATAAACCAATATATATTTTAAACTCAACATTTAAATTTTTGAATTAAATGGTATTCAAATTATATAAAAATCCTTAATATTTTATTTAATAATTTATCGTTTGTATATATATGTATATATATATTTAATATTTTATCGTTTATTAACGAATTCCATAGTGACTATTTTAAAATTTGAATTGGACATAACTAACAATCTATAACATGAAATCTTCACTTTTCTCTTTCGTTAGAAAAATATAATCAAATAGATTCGGATAATTCTTGCTTCAAAGGATTCCGACTTATATCGGATCCTGTATATTCAATTGAAGTTCAAAGCGTAAACTACGAAGGATTCCGACTTATATCGGATCCTGTATATTCAATTGAAGTTCAAAGCGTAAACTACGAACTACCGCAATGTTACGAGGTGTTTTATAATTAAATATAAATTATATGTTCAAACTTCATTATATAAACGAATTATATAATATAAATCCATTTAAAATTCCAGTTCAATATTTAAAATAATAAAATAAAATTTAAATATCTATTTACCAAAAATATGGAACGTTACATTCCTTCCCCCTTAAAAGAATTTTGTCCCCGAAATTACTAAGGTAAAAGAAATGCTACAAACCCAATTTATTTACTTTTCTAAAATCCAAATTTTTTTAATCGAAAATCAATTCATTATTGCTAATAAAAATTAAAAAAAAAATCAAAAATATTTTAGCATCTTAAATTCCCAGAAAAATTCAACAGAGTCTCCCTTGTATAGAGGGACTTTTGCGATATCGTAGGAACAAATAATATATATACATCGACCCATGCAGTCGGAAAACAAAATTTCAAAGCCAAAACTTATATTTTCGCGTAGGCGTACCTTGTATAAGCACTATTGAGCATACTTTCTCAATTTACCAGCAATCTACTCAACCACAATCAAATCTCAAGTCTTCTTGCACCTTTACTCATCTCAATTTATCGTGTAAATAACCAATACATGAATTTCTAAATAAAATTTCTTTTATTAACCATTATACTACACCAGTTCCTAGAACTCAAACATATAGCATTCATTCATTTGTAAATACAGGGTTAAATCATTAATTTCAAATCATATTCGGTTCGTTCAATTTATTATACAGGAATTTGGTTTCAATTCATTCGTTCGACTCTTTTTAAATTGTTGATGAATATATATACGACCAATCTAACAAACAACAAACAATGCACAATCAACCTAATCAAATCATTCAATTGAATTTATATTCAACATCAATCTTTACTTGATTATATTCAGTTGGGTTTTCATATTTAAATATCAATCGATTAATAGTCGATTGATTATAAATCATTCAATTCCAAATTCCAAATTCCAAACTTATCTTCACTTAACCAAGTTAAGTTCTAATCCTATATCCAATTACTGACTGATTCTCCAATTAGTTCACTTAGATTTCAAAATCCAAACCCTGATTTTATTTCAAAAATCATCCATTCTCTCTTATTTAACTTTGTTCCAAGTTAAAATTATGATTTATTCAATTTCATATTAAAATTCTCATTCATAAACTTCATATGTGAAATCTTCTTGTTATATTAAACCATTCAAATTCATATTCCAATTTGAATTTCCTTCAAATCAACCAAACACACCAATATCTTAATAATTTTGTAAAATTATTTACTTCCTATACAAAAATATAACTTGGGCAAAATTATTTCATTTACCCTCTTTACAAAATAACATCATGTCAATTGTTAGTTCAAAATTGAACCAAAAATAACACAATATAAAACAATTTTTACAAAATCTATAAATAGATCTCTCGTACATATACACTCAAACACAATCTAGGGTATTACTAACCCCATCTCTATCGAGTTACGCCACAGAGCCAAGGTTATTACTAAACCTTATGCTCTAATACCACTGTAATGACCCGGGGAATTCGACCTCCGAATTTCGACAATAATACATAAACTCGTACTATTTGCCATAGCCCAAGTATCGAAAAACACCATATAGTTAATGAAAGAAAATAGAGGATGAGATAAGAAAGAAATAAATATTAGAATAAAAGAAAAAGAAGAAGAAGAATAACAACACAACAACATCAGAGTCTCACATCGCAGCGGAATAAAATAAAATATAGAAATAGATCTTTATTGAGAGCTTGAAATCATACTTACAATCATCAAAGTACAACTTACAGTCAACAAATCTGGACAATTATAATAATCTATCCTCATATACAACACACAGTGAAAAACACTATATATATATCATACGTCTGAACTTGTAACGTCCCGCAATTTTTAACGATTTAAACTGCGATCTAAATCGCATTTTATTTTGAAAATATTCTATAATTTCTCGTAATGAGAATTTTCAATTTGAAATACGTTCAGTAAGATGTAGCAGCGGTGAAAGTTTCGTCGGAAAATTTGAATGTTGTCGGTCGCGCAATTTTTCAGTGCAAAGCTGCGCATAACAGTTCAAATTTTAGCGATTTTAAAATCTCTCCGAAACCAGTTCGGACAAACACGAAAAATATTATATTTGTTGTCAGTAATCCAACGGCGAAATTCATTTCGCGAAAATCAGACGTTTTGACCTCCGTTTCTCATCCGCAATTCTACGTTAAAGGGGTCCGTAACGCGTTTTTGAACGGAGCACGCAGACACTGCAAATTATATACTGTTGTGTCCGTCTCGTCGCGCTGATTACAGAAATATATTCATTTGTCAGTTTCGGTGTTCGGTTTGCGGTGAAATTGTGAAAATGCTTGCACAGTTCATTTTTGAAATAGAGCCATTTGAATTCGACGTGTCCCTTTTTGGATCCTGCATGTTGTTCTAGTCGTTTTGGGTCTGCAAAACCTCTCCTTTTATTTTACTAAAGCAACTATTTTTTTTTTCTAAACACTTAGTATGTGGGCATATTTAAGTTGTTATTTATCATTCTTTCTATACAACGTTGCCTTGAAATCTTTTCATGTACATGCGTACACTTTGTGGCAAATGTAAAATACAAAGAAAGCTTACGTGTGCAAGGAGCAGGTGACCATTCAACATGACCCTAATAGGTAATAATAGAAAATATCTCACTATATGTACAGTAGCATTACCATACGGTAGCCGGTACAATAGCATGACCATTTTGAACTTGTAGTACTCGTCTCCACCAACTGATTCAAAATTTAGAAAGTTGTACTAATGCATACGGTCAAAAAAAAATAGATCCATGATTTTTGTTTTTAATGAACTGTTCAAACCCATATTTTCTCCCATACCGAAGATATCTCATAGATTTGAACTGCTCACCCCATTTCTTTGTAGATCCGACATTTTCACCTTCTGTACCTTCCCCATGCGTTTTACTTTTGTAACACCCCACTCCCGCTATGATCACTCACTAAGGGAATGCCATAGCATCGGTGGAGTATTTTAGTGAATATAGAACAGAAAAATTACAACAAGACAGATATAAATAGTACTTGAAATTTTAAAACATCATCTCATAACAGCGGAAGTAAAACATGTCTGGTTACATCATAAAACCACAATAAAGGTCAAGTACAATATCCATCAAAATAAAGAAGTACATAATCCCACTCTCATACAATAGCCAAACAAAAGAAAAGATAACTGGATAACTGGAGCTTTACATCTATCCAAGCTCCTAAAGACTGGAACAGCAATCCGATCAAGCTCCACTACTGCTAGGATCCACCGTAGGACCTGAGGGTTGGGAAAAAGATAAAAACAACGGGGTCAGACATAAGTCTGAGCGAGACCTATAACTTTAACAATACAATCGTTAAAGTAACCAGAGAAGACATAAACTGATATACGGTAACATATAGGGATGAATGGCTACCCTAAGCAGTCAACTGAACGAAGATAAAGGATAAAGACGCATCTACCCTCCCTAAGGTAAATTACTAAACTGCACCACACCAGTCGTTCCTAACTTAAAGGTTGATCCCTCCCAAGGACTTATAAAATTTACTAATTAGTACCTGCGTACCCCTAGGTGACCAAGTAGGCGCCACGGGGCCCTACAATCCACTAGGTGTACACACTACTTCCCATTCGATCGGCTCCCTAATGTAGATACCCGTGCTGGCCCCACCGTGGGATGTATCATTCCCCAATGTGGCAACCTGATGGAACTAAAGGTGCACGGCTTATATCTACTCGATGCAACAACGGCTTACCTACCAGCCCGGGCCCACTCACGCATATGAAGCCCGTTGGACTTGCGTTGCCACCGCTAACCCGTTTGCCTCTTACAGTCAAGCCCAGTATGCGTGTCCCGTCCTCGACATGGGTCGAGCCCACAAAGATACGTATGGGTTACTGGTTGAAATGGGCCTCCACAAGCTACCCACCTAAGCTTGTCCCTTTTTCTAGTATATCCCACTTAACCCTTTAATCATGTTTTAATTACATGTTCCATTTTGGTTAAGTATTCTAATCGTATTTTCTATTGCCACCCAAGGCAACCACTAGATTTTCTCATGCCACCCGAGGCACCCACTTAACCCCTCATGTCCCTCTACATGCTAATGTGGTTAAGTGTTTCTTAATTAATTAATTAAGAACGTAACCTTTGTAAAGACCTCTCACATTAGACTGTCTTTTATGACCGCTGGTTAAGCCGGTTGGGTCCGGGCAGCCTTATGTCATAACAGAGTCTAACCTCGTGTCTTTACATTAATTACGTATTTAGTTTGTGCCTAAGACCTCTCACATTGGGCTAACATTTGTAGCAACTGGTTAAGCCGGTTGGGTCCGGGCAGTTTTACGCTACAACTGAGTCCAACCTCGTGTCTTAGTCAATTAATTACACCTAATTAATCACCCTCATAATTTTATATTAATTATCCCTAATTAATCAAGTTTTCTTAACATGGGTAGACCTAACTTAATAGGTAAATTCCCATGGGGTAGACCTAACTCAATAGGTAAATTCCCAACACATAGTATGGGTACACCTAACCAAATAGGCAAATTCCCATACTATGTTTATTTATTTTGTGTTATGCATAATTATATTAATTTCACACAATCTTATTAACTTATGCATTTAATTACCCCATCGTTCCCACGTAATTTCGTTCATGATATAACACATATAAAAGGTGTCAACTTGCATATGAATGAACATGTTTCAAAGGTGCCATCTTGCATATTAACAAACACATAACTTGCATATGAACTTGCATAACATGTCACATAACTTGCATATAATATGTCACATAACTTACATATTCACTTGCATAACAAACTTGCATATTAACTCATAGACTTGCATAATGTGTCATCATGAACTTGCATATTAACAAACATATAACTTGCATATTTACATACATGTAACTTGCATATTAACAAACATGTAACTTGCATATTAACAAACATGTAACTTGCATATTAACAAACATGTAACTTGCATATTTACTTACATGTAACTTGCATATTGACAAACATGTAACTTGCATATTTACTTACATGTAACTTGCATATTGACAAACATGTAACTTGCATATTAACAAACATGTAACTTGCATATTTACATACATGTAGCTTGCATAGCATATCACCATGAACTTGCATAATATGCATATGATTACATAGCCCACAACTTGCATATTTAGCATCATGCAAACATAACATACATCATATTAAACTTGCATAAACTTACATACTCAACATGCATAAACATAAGATTAATGCTAACATCATATCATGTGATTTCAAAGCTCATTAATCCACATACAAAACCATAAATCTCATCACATCTCATCTAATTAGTTTACCAAAAGATCATCAAAGTGATAGAAACTCACAACTAGCAACTTTGAACACCAAATGAAGAAGATTAAGATGCTAAGAAGGGATTAGAAGTTGATTAGAGAGTGATTAGTATGCAACCCTCTTCATAAAATTAGTGGAGGCCATGAGAGCTAGCATTTTGCCATAGTTTAGTCACTAGGTTTAATTATGAATGAATTAGGGTAGGTTAGGGTCTTATTTATAGATTAGGCAAGTGTTTTAGGCCATAGGATTAACCCTAGATTCAATCCAAGCCATCAAAGCATGTCTTGGGGAAGAAGTCAAGTGTAGGAACCATCTAGGGCCTTTAGATTAAAGATGGACCATGAGAACCATTCAAATGCAAAATCTGCACTTGAGCGAATCGGCCCACGGGTTGACAGCCAAACACCCTGGATTAACCCCTAGTCGACCCAACGGGCTCGGGTCGACTTCAAAAATCGGCCGGTTCGGTTATTCCCCTCTCCCAATTCGCTGTTTTGAGCATTTTTGCATATTTATTTATTAAATTTTCAATTATATATATATATATATATATATATATATCAATATATATATATATATATATCTACACAACCCATTTCACTTAATTAAGTATACTTTAATTTGGGAATTTTCGTGAAACTTCGCGAGGCCATATCTTGGTCATACGGACTCCGATTTTCGAAAACTCGGACTCTATTTCGCGTATTTTTCCGAGACGAACACAATGGCATAGCCCGTTTCCCTTGATTCCCATTTTAGAATTAAATTCTGCCTCGATTTATGTTATTACAGGTTATTGAAAATACGGGTTGTTACATTCTCCCCTCCTTAAAGGATTTCGTCCCCGAAATCTTCAAGTTAGGAAGAACGTATCCTACCATCCAATCATCCATCTACTCAAAGCATCATCCACGAGCAATCATTGTCCTTACAAGATTCTAAATGCTGGATGGATATATGCAAAAGTGTGTGTATATGTACTTACCTAATGCGAAAATCAGGCGGTTACTGATACAGTAAACCTCCTTAATGCAAACCATGATAGTGCCATGCATCCAATATGTATGCGAAACCCTATTGACACATACAAATTTCTACTTGCGTGCACAACCATACACAAAAATGCATCATCCATATGATAACACAGCCATGATACATCCATCAATCTAACTACCACATCCATTTATGCAATATGCAACATGAAGTGACTGAGCCGATCTAGTGCCTAATGTGTGTGTATATGCATCCACGAGCAACCACTAGCAAACAATTGCATCCATATGCATCCATCAACCATAACATGTTTCAAACACATGTTTCAACCATAGGTTTTACCCTATCTAAAGGTCATAGGTATTAGCGAGAGGATATACTAAAGATAAGATAAGTACTAGACAAGCAATAAAGGAGAAGTTAAAAGACATACTCTCAAAAAGAAATGGATACAAAGAACGCATCTTTGCTTCCGTCTCCCAAGTAGCATTGCTTTCGTCATCTCCCCATTGCACTTTAACTAGCTGAACTTCTCTGTTCCTCAACTTCCTAGTTTCTGACCCAAGGATGCGAGTAGGAGCTCGTCGAATCGTCGCATCACGCTCTACCTCTACATCTCTAAGCAAGCTCGGCTCTACCACCTCCGCGGTCTCATGTAAGCACTTCCTCAAATGTGATACATGGAATACATCATGAACACCACTAAGTCTGTCGGGCAACTCCACCCTATATGCCATCCGTCCAATCCTTTCCTTAATAGGAAACGGCCCAACAAATCTCGGTGCTAACTTCCCTACGGACCCAAAGCGAACAACATTTCTCAATGGAGATACTTTGACAAAAACCATGTCCCCAACCTCAAACTCAAGATCCGTCCTTCTCCGATCCGCATAAGATTTCTGTCTATCTTGCGCTGCTTTCATCCTTTTTCGAATTAAATCAATCTTCTCTGAAGTCTCTCTAACCATATCCGGCCCAAGCAAGATCTTATCCGTAGATTCCCACCAACATGTAGGAGATCGACAAGGCCTTCCATAAAGAGCTTCGAAAGGAGCCATACCAATACTGGACTGAAAGCTGTTATTATATGCGAACTCCACCAAAGGAAGATGTTCTTCCCATGTACCTCCAAAATCCAAGATACAAAGCCTCAAAAGATCTTCTAAGATACGGTTCACCCTCTCGGTCTGACCGTCCGTCTGAGGATGATATGCGGTGCTCAAACACAACTGAGTCCCTACCGCCTCTTGCAAACTTCTCCAAAACTCACTAGTGAAAATAGGATCTCGATCACTCACAATGCTGGATGGTACGCCATGCAATCTAACAATCTCTCTAACATAGACTGAAGCAAGCCATGGAGCGGTCCTCTTACTCTTTACGGGTATAAAATGGGCACTCTTGGTAAGTCTGTCTACCACAACCCAAATTCCCGTATTGCCCTTCCTCGATCTCGGTAACCCGTCGATGAAATCCATCGAGACACTATCCCACTTCCACTGTGGAACTTCCAATGGGTGTAGCAACCCACCGGGTTTCCTTTGCTCCACTTTAACTTGTTGGCACACTAAGCATCTAGCCACATACTCGGCCACATCTTTCTTCATACCGGCCCAGAAGAAAACTCTCTTCATGTCTTGGTACATTTTGTCTCCACCGGGATGAATAGTCATTCTTGAACGATGTGCATCATCCAAAATAGCCTTCTTCAAACCCTCATCTTGCGGTACACAAAGTCTACCGTCTCTATGCAACCATCCCTTATCATCTATGGTGTATCTACCCAAATGGCTGGACGACTCCCCTCTTATAAGCTTCTCTACCAACACAACCAACTGTGGGTCGTCTCGCTGAGCCTCGCCAATCCGTCTCAAAAGAGTAGGTCTAACCTCCAAGGATGCCAACAAACCAGGTACAAAATCAACAGAAGGTCTGAAGTCAAACAAAGAAAGAAACTCCAAGCTTCGTCGTTCCACGAACAATGGACTCAAAGATAGCCTTTTTCTACTTAAGGCGTCTGCCACCACGTTACCCTTACCAGGGGTATACGCTATCTCGAAATCATAGGATGCTAAGAACTCCATCCACCTTTGCTGTCTTAAGTTTAAATCCTTCTGAGAGAATAAGTACTTCAATGATTTATGGTCGGTGAACAACTCGAATCTCTCACCAAGAAGATAATGGCGCCAAGACTTAAGTGCGAAAACAATCGCGGCCAACTCTAGATCATGGGTAGGGTAATTCTTCTCATGCACTCTCAATTGTCTCCCTCCATAGGCTATTACCCTTCCCTCCTGCATCAAGACTGCGCCTAATCCTGTTCCACAAGCATCGGTATAAACAACAAACGGCTTACTCCCATCCGGGAGCACTAAAACTGGAGCGGTGGTCAAAGCTCTCTTTAACCGTCGGAAAGCATCATCACAATCTACGTCCCATGTGAAAACAAGATTCTTCTTTGTTAAGCGGGTTAATGGGGCTGATATCTTCGCGAAGTCTTTGATGAACTTCCTATAATATCCTGCCAACCCCAAGAAACTTCTTACCTCGGTAGCATTTCTAGGAACTTTCCAATCCTGGATAGATACTATCTTTGCGGGATCCACAGCTATCCCTTCCTTAGAGACCACATGCCCTAAGAACCGCACTTCCCTCCTCCAGAAGTGACATTTAGAGAATTTAGCCTTAAGGCTATGCGCTCGAAGAGTCTTCAACACTTCCCCAAGATGTAGGGCATGCTCTTCTTCACTCTTAGAGAATACTAAGATATCATCCACAAAGACCACCACGAATTTATTAAGGAACTCCCTGAACACCCTACTCATCAAATCAACGAAATATGCAGGGGCGTTCGTCAACCCAAATGGCATCACAAGCCACTCATAAAAACCATCCGGAGTCCGGAAAGCAGTCTTCTCTATACTGTCCTCCGCCACCCTCAACTGATGAAACCCTGTAGCTAAGTCCATCTGCGAAAATACTGAGGCGCCAACCAACTGATCAAAGAGATCATCTATCCTTGGTAATGGGTGTCTATTCTTCTTTGTGAGCTTATTAAGTTCTCTATAATCCACACAAAGTCTGAGGGACCCATCCGCCTTCGTGGCAAACACAACTGGAGCTCCCCACTCCGATATACTTCGCCTTATGAACCCCTTCTCAAGCAACTCCCCTACTTGCTTATGAAGTTCTCTTCTCTCACGAGGAGCCATGTGGCGTACTGGCAAAGACACTGGTTTGGCATTATCCACCAAATAAATTCGGAAATCTATCTCCCGCTTCGGAGGCAAACCCCTTCACTTCTTCAAACACATCCGGATATTCCCGGACCACTCTGACTGAACGCAAACTCTCGACCGAAGCATCGAGCGATTCAAGATAACTTAGCAAAACAGATTCCATGGGATTGCAAGAGATCTCGAGAGTGTTACCCAAGCGGGTCATGAGCCTGACAACTCTCCTTTCGCAATCAAGAACGGCACCATTACTGGATAACCAGTCCATGCCCAAGATCAACCCATAGCCCGTGAAGCCCAATACAAAAGCATCACATCTAAACTCAACGCTAAGTATAGAAATCTTCAAACCCAAACATATCATAGACAGATATATGGAGCCCCCAATTGGGTTTGAGACAACCAAGGGATCATCAACTAGACTGGTGTCTAAGTGCAGTGACTCAACTAACGATGATGAGATAAAAGAATGCGATGCGCCAGAGTCAAACAAAGTACGAACTGGATGATCAAACAGAAAAACCAGACTTTCAACGGAAATAGTTCTACCTCTCTGCTGAATCGGTGGAACTGAGAGAACCTGAACTTGCCCCCCTGACTGAGGTGGTGCTATAAGAGCTTGCACCTGGCCTCCTGAGGTAGACCCCGTCTTCTGCCCCTTCTTTGGGCAGTTTTTCACAAGATGCCCTGCTTCACCACAATGAAAGCAACCGGTCTTCTTCTTTTTGCGACAATCCTTACTAAGGTGTCCTGGTGTTCCACAATTGAAGCACTTCTTCTTCGTCTTCTTTTTGTCACCATTGCCTTTTCCGCCCTTGCCTTGTTGTTGCTGTTGCGGTTTCTTCTGATCCCCCTTTTTCTCTGGTGCCTTAGAATTCTTATCATCCTCATGCATAAGTGCCATGTAGACAAGCTTCTCAAAAGTGGCCCCCATAGGAATGTGAGTCATAGCTATTCCTTGCAATGGTTCGTTCAAGCCTCTAACGAACCTCAAAGCCTTCTTCTCCGGTGTATTCACCAACTCTATGCCAAACCTTGCTAATTGATTGAATTTGTTGACATATTCTTTCACCGTGAGATTCCCTTGCTTCAAATTCAAGAACTTCTCCATAAACAGATTCTCTTCCACCCTTGAGAGAAACTTAGCCCCAAACCTTTGCTTAAAATCTGCCCAAGAGTCAACAGGGCGTTCTCCATTAGTGACCTCCCACCAGAATGAGGCCTCTCCCTTCATTAACCAAGCCGCCAACTTGACTTTCTTTCCCTCTTCCACTTCAAAGATATCTAGCAACTCTTCCACTTCCTTAAGCCAATCTCTAGCCTCTACGAAAGTCTCTGAACCAAGAAAAGGTTTTCCTCCTATAGCCTTGAACTCCTTGCAAACCTTAGCAAAATTATCCACTCTAGGCTGAGGAGGAGGAGCGGTTGTCTCTGGTGTAGTAGCATTGGCCGGACCCGCAGCCGCGGCCCTAGCCTCTTGCAACCTCCTATACCATAGTGGTATAACTAAACCCTCCGGGATGTTAAGATCTTCAGCCATGCTGAAACGAAAGAGGAAAGATTCAAAAAGGAGATTCCGAAAGATAAAGATATGGCTATTGGGGATTATGCTTTTCTTTTTCAAAAACTTTTTCTCTTAGAAGACATGCTTTTAAAAATACTTTCTTCGAAAATACTCTTAGAAAGTAGTTTTTCTCAAAAATTTTATCTGTTCTGGTAACCTTAAGCTCTGATACCACGTGTAACACCCCACTCCCGCTATGATCACTCACTAAGGGAATGCCATAGCATCGGTGGAGTATTTTAGTGAATATAGAACAGAAAAATTACAACAAGACAGATATAAATAGTACTTGAAATTTTAAAACATCATCTCATAACAGCGGAAGTAAAACATGTCTGGTTACATCATAAAACCACAATAAAGGTCAAGTACAATATCCATCAAAATAAAGAAGTACATAATCCCACTCTCATACAATAGCCAAACAAAAGAAAAGATAACTGGATAACTGGAGCTTTACATCTATCCAAGCTCCTAAAGACTGGAACAGCAATCCGATCAAGCTCCACTACTGCTAGGATCCACCGTAGGACCTGAGGGTTGGGAAAAAGATAAAAACAACGGGGTCAGACATAAGTCTGAGCGAGACCTATAACTTTAACAATACAATCGTTAAAGTAACCAGAGAAGACATAAACTGATATACGGTAACATATAGGGATGAATGGCTACCCTAAGCAGTCAACTGAACGAAGATAAAGGATAAAGACGCATCTACCCTCCCTAAGGTAAATTACTAAACTGCACCACACCAGTCGTTCCTAACTTAAAGGTTGATCCCTCCCAAGGACTTATAAAATTTACTAATTAGTACCTGCGTACCCCTAGGTGACCAAGTAGGCGCCACGGGGCCCTACAATCCACTAGGTGTACACACTACTTCCCATTCGATCGGCTCCCTAATGTAGATACCCGTGCTGGCCCCACCGTGGGATGTATCATTCCCCAATGTGGCAACCTGATGGAACTAAAGGTGCACGGCTTATATCTACTCGATGCAACAACGGCTTACCTACCAGCCCGGGCCCACTCACGCATATGAAGCCCGTTGGACTTGCGTTGCCACCGCTAACCCGTTTGCCTCTTACAGTCAAGCCCAGTATGCGTGTCCCGTCCTCGACATGGGTCGAGCCCACAAAGATACGTATGGGTTACTGGTTGAAATGGGCCTCCACAAGCTACCCACCTAAGCTTGTCCCTTTTTCTAGTATATCCCACTTAACCCTTTAATCATGTTTTAATTACATGTTCCATTTTGGTTAAGTATTCTAATCGTATTTTCTATTGCCACCCAAGGCAACCACTAGATTTTCTCATGCCACCCGAGGCACCCACTTAACCCCTCATGTCCCTCTACATGCTAATGTGGTTAAGTGTTTCTTAATTAATTAATTAAGAACGTAACCTTTGTAAAGACCTCTCACATTAGACTGTCTTTTATGACCGCTGGTTAAGCCGGTTGGGTCCGGGCAGCCTTATGTCATAACAGAGTCTAACCTCGTGTCTTTACATTAATTACGTATTTAGTTTGTGCCTAAGACCTCTCACATTGGGCTAACATTTGTAGCAACTGGTTAAGCCGGTTGGGTCCGGGCAGTTTTACGCTACAACTGAGTCCAACCTCGTGTCTTAGTCAATTAATTACACCTAATTAATCACCCTCATAATTTTATATTAATTATCCCTAATTAATCAAGTTTTCTTAACATGGGTAGACCTAACTTAATAGGTAAATTCCCATGGGGTAGACCTAACTCAATAGGTAAATTCCCAACACATAGTATGGGTACACCTAACCAAATAGGCAAATTCCCATACTATGTTTATTTATTTTGTGTTATGCATAATTATATTAATTTCACACAATCTTATTAACTTATGCATTTAATTACCCCATCGTTCCCACGTAATTTCGTTCATGATATAACACATATAAAAGGTGTCAACTTGCATATGAATGAACATGTTTCAAAGGTGCCATCTTGCATATTAACAAACACATAACTTGCATATGAACTTGCATAACATGTCACATAACTTGCATATAATATGTCACATAACTTACATATTCACTTGCATAACAAACTTGCATATTAACTCATAGACTTGCATAATGTGTCATCATGAACTTGCATATTAACAAACATATAACTTGCATATTTACATACATGTAACTTGCATATTAACAAACATGTAACTTGCATATTAACAAACATGTAACTTGCATATTAACAAACATGTAACTTGCATATTTACTTACATGTAACTTGCATATTGACAAACATGTAACTTGCATATTTACTTACATGTAACTTGCATATTGACAAACATGTAACTTGCATATTAACAAACATGTAACTTGCATATTTACATACATGTAGCTTGCATAGCATATCACCATGAACTTGCATAATATGCATATGATTACATAGCCCACAACTTGCATATTTAGCATCATGCAAACATAACATACATCATATTAAACTTGCATAAACTTACATACTCAACATGCATAAACATAAGATTAATGCTAACATCATATCATGTGATTTCAAAGCTCATTAATCCACATACAAAACCATAAATCTCATCACATCTCATCTAATTAGTTTACCAAAAGATCATCAAAGTGATAGAAACTCACAACTAGCAACTTTGAACACCAAATGAAGAAGATTAAGATGCTAAGAAGGGATTAGAAGTTGATTAGAGAGTGATTAGTATGCAACCCTCTTCATAAAATTAGTGGAGGCCATGAGAGCTAGCATTTTGCCATAGTTTAGTCACTAGGTTTAATTATGAATGAATTAGGGTAGGTTAGGGTCTTATTTATAGATTAGGCAAGTGTTTTAGGCCATAGGATTAACCCTAGATTCAATCCAAGCCATCAAAGCATGTCTTGGGGAAGAAGTCAAGTGTAGGAACCATCTAGGGCCTTTAGATTAAAGATGGACCATGAGAACCATTCAAATGCAAAATCTGCACTTGAGCGAATCGGCCCACGGGTTGACAGCCAAACACCCTGGATTAACCCCTAGTCGACCCAGCGGGCTCGGGTCGACTTCAAAAATCGGCCGGTTCGGTTATTCCCCTCTCCCAATTCGCTGTTTTGAGCATTTTTGCATATTTATTTATTAAATTTTCAATTATATATATATATATATATATCAATATATATATATATATATATATATCAATATATATATATATATATATATATCTACACAACCCATTTCACTTAATTAAGTATACTTTAATTTGGGAATTTTCGTGAAACTTCGCGAGGCCATATCTTGGTCATACGGACTCCGATTTTCGAAAACTCGGACTCTATTTCGCGTATTTTTCCGAGACGAACACAATGGCATAGCCCGTTTCCCTTGATTCCCATTTTAGAATTAAATTCTGCCTCGATTTATGTTATTACAGGTTATTGAAAATACGGGTTGTTACAACTTTGCTATGAAGTGTCCCTACTATTATATATACAAGAGAGGGGACATTTATTAATTCTCTTCCTGGCACAAAGCAGCACTTCTCCCTTTTCTATTCACTTGCGCATGGAAAATAAGAATGGAGGCAACACATCAAGCTCCTTTATCCTTTTCTCTTCAATTCTTCTTTTCGTTTTTTTTTTCTACATAACTAACCAACCACTCTCGTCAATTTTTTCCGCCTCATCTTTTCTCACTTCCCCACTGTTCTCTTTCTATGAACTCATGCTCTCACCTATTCTCATCAACATATATATGTATAATTTTACAATATTTATGTTTTCGGTTCTTTTGGGGTATACAATCCTCACATCAAAAAGGAGGAAGACATGCTGTCTAAGAGGAGGTTTGGGTAACTGCATGCGCACATGCATGAATTAGAGGCGGAGAAGGGTAGGATGTTGGATTTGCATGTGAGTGGATTCATGTGAGATGTGTTGGGCATGTGGCGTGCTTTTTGTTTGTGTGATGCGTGAGTGAGTACTGGTGCATGGCCATGGGGGGATTCGTAAAAAGGAGGTGCCGAATATTTTGAGCAGAGATTTGTTTATGTTTGGAGTTTGTACGCATGATTACGAGATGCACAAATATAGAGGAGCGTTGCGCGAAATGGATATGGGGTAAAGTTTTTCTTTGATATATATTGTTTGTTTTGATTTTGTTAAACTGTGCGTTAAACAAAAGCTAAGCGTGCTTGGGAATTTACACCTCACTTTAAATAGGCACCAACATATAAAAGAAAGAAAGAAAAAACTAATGAAAATATATGGCCTGGGAGCAAAATAAAAGCACGCATATGAAAAAGAAAGGCAAGCAAGATAATGAGTTATTCATGCAAGTAGCGTGTGTGCGGTTTAACATTAGCTAGTGTACATGTTAAATTGAATTGTTGCATGCAACGTGTTTCTCACATTCAACTTGTCCCAATTATTTTTGGTCCATTTTTAAACTATGTTCCATACGTTATTGCATATAGCCATTCAAATGCATGTTGGACATTGTCAATTTTGCCGCATGTCATTGAGCAAAATATATATATATATATATTGTTTTGTTTTACTATAAAAAAAAAGAGGATGGGAACACGCGTAAATTGCATGCTCCCAGTAGCATGCATTGGTTCCATCCGTGTGGAACAAAATGCATGCATGCGACCGAGTTTTTGTCCATTAAATTTTATTATATATTTTTCTTCTTTATATCAGAAAGCTTAAAAAAATGAATTAACTTTTATTTTGGAAATCAAACTTCGCTCGGTTTATACGTGTCTTGACCATAATTTCTTTGTTCAGTTCGCTGAAGTTTCGGTGTTGTTTCGGTTTCGCGCCTATCTGTTATCGTCTCCTTCTCTGTGCCACGAAAGGTGAGTTTTCTCACACCTGCAAAAATATTCACATTTTTGTGAAATTGAAATCTGTGGTTGATTTGATTTTTGTTTGTTGGTTGTTATATTTAAATGGGCATCCAGTTTAAACTGTAGAAATTGAATTGGCAGTTAGTTTATTTTTGAACTGAATTGCTAGTTAAACCCCGACACATATAATCAGTTAATTATTGCAAATTGAACTGTTTTGGATGATGGCTGTGTTGTGTGTTTATTTATGGATATATTGAACTGTACAGATTCTGTCTATATTTTTATATCAGTGTTATCTCCTTGGATGTTACGGGCATCATCATAAACTATCATTTCGAATAAATTAAGAAATAGGTTGAAATGATATATACCTATGACATTTGACCTTTGGATTGAAATGATATATATCCATTTCCTGAAATTAAAAATTTGAAATAACTGATCACTTGGCCATAGGATAGAGAATTATTATACGGACACCGGATTGGTTAAATCTATAAATTTGTGAAACCGTGATTTTGTGTAAAGAAAATAAATTGAAATTATGTAAATTGAATTATACATTGGATTTTGAATTTGAATTTGAAATGTTGAAATTTAAACTATTTCAAAGGTTTAAATCTTTATTTAAACTTTGAAATTAAATTCAAATTGAAATGATCTAAATTTGTTAAATTGAAATTTGAACTAAAATTGATTAAAATTTAAGTTATATCAAAGGTTTAAATCTTTATTTAAACTTTGAAATTTAATTTGAATTGAATTTGAAAAGTTGAAATTGAATTATTTCAAAGGTTTAAATCTTTATTTAAACTTTGAAATTAAATTCGAATTGAAATGATCTAAAATTTGTTATCTGAAATTTGAACTAAAATTGATTATAATTTAAATTATCTCAAAGGTTTAAATCTTTATTTAAACTTTGAAATTTAATTCGAATTAAATGGCTTAAATAAATATTATGAACTTGAACTTGAACTCGGATTTGATTTGAATCGAATAGATACAAATAATATTTTGAAATGGGAAGTTATCCTTTAAAATGGATTGTTCTCAAATAAATTTGATTTTGGGAATCGATTTGGACTGAATATTGGAAATCGATTTGGTTTGTTTTGAGATTTGAAGTTTGGTTCATATTTATTGAAAATGGAAAGAAACAGTTGATTTGAAATTATTTCTATATAAACAAATTTATATAAATTGTTTTCCAAAAACCTATTCTTTCTATATATACATATATATATATAAGTAGATTATTTTATAAAATATTTTATATACCTAAAACCATTTCCAACACTCAAACTGTTTTGACTTCCAATCTATTCCAAATCTCCCAAAATTATTTACAACTAATGAAAAATTTATTTAAACCCCAAAACTATATTCAAACTTATAAACTGTTTTAGAAGTGAAATTATTTACATTTAAATCTCTGATTTAAAAGTAAATATGATTATTTTGATGTTAAAATCAGAAATGAATTCAAAACTATTTCTGAAGTAAATTAAACGATTCGAATGAAATGTGGTTAATCGAAGTTATAACCAGTTGTTGAAATTGAAATTTATCTCAAAGTGAATATGAAATTTGGAAGTAAATATTATAGTGATTAAAATAATATGATATTTCAAAGTAAAAAAATTTGTTTAGATGAATATGATATTTTGATATCATAACGATTCACTTTCGAAATATAAAATACCAATCGGTGTGTAACATGACGTTTTGTTGTTAAAGAGACCGGGACCTCTTATTGACATACTCTCTGTCAATGTTGGAACCACTTTAACAACTGTGTATGCGGTGGAGTTCCAGAAATGAAATAGAATGAATTTGGAGGCGATTACTGGATTGAAGAAAGTGAACGATAATGAATGACCCTGACACTTATGTCGATTTGAAATGACTAAAACAGGAGCCGTGCCAGACCAAATGAGGCTTGACTACCTCTTACTAGACATCTGCTCTTCGATTTTCCTGGGCCTCGGGTCCATACTATTACTATGTTGTTGTTGTTGTTTTGTTGGTGTGCACCCTTGATGGGAGGTATTTCCCTTTGATTCGATATGGGGCGGATGTCTACGGTGGGCCGTTAGGGGTAACCACCAGTCTGGATCAGGCAAACTAGTAGCATAGTACTTTGGGTATAGCCTCATGTGCCTTGTCATACGATTATCCTTATGCGAGACAACTACGATTTTGATTTTTGGCATAGGTCTATAGGGGACTCACTGGCTACCGACGTTACTGGTTGTGTTACAGGACCTGCATAGACCATGTGCTTATAAACTGTGTAAGGGTAATCAATGTAACCCCGCTTACGCAATTTTTCTGACAAGTATTTGTGAATAGACACTAGTATAATAGCGAAATTATATTATAAAGTATCTAGTTTGACGGATCCTTAAGAGATGGAATTTCCCGTAACATCTCTTGAGTTATGTGTGTGCATGTTCATATGATATCGATTTGACTTAGATGAGAATATTTTTGCCTGATCCGAGCTTGTTTTATTTTCACGCTATTACGCTCGGGTCAGACTTGAGCATTCCAGTTTCAAAGGTTATCTTTTGAAGGATGAAGACGAAGACGGTATACTATTATTACTATTGTATCCCACTACTATTTTGTTGCATTACTCTGTATTATCAGTTATGTATATAAACGTATAACTCTGATAAATGTTGTAAAATGATCAAATGTTTATTTTAAACCGCTTCATGAACTGTATTTGATTATTATATTTTGTTCATTCCGTTGCGAGATTCTGTGCTTGTTTCCTTCTTTCTTTCTAATTCTAAATTAATCCCCTTGATTATCTATATTTTTGACTATAATGGTTGAAGATGTGGATCGTCATTTAACAATCTGTAAATACGTACAGTTTTGAGTTAGACATGTGTGGATTATTGTCGATTCAAAAGGTACGGGTTTCCGGGTCGTTACAGTTGGTATCAGAGCTTATGGTTTAACTGTAAACCTTGGCTCTATTGGGATTTACTCATTAGAGATAGGGTGAGTAACACCCTAGAATGAGTTCTGAGTGTATATATATACGAGAGAGCGTACTTGTACTTTTGATATAAAAATGGTTTTATATTGTGTTGGTTGGCTTATTGAGTTGAGTTCGGAGTTCCAGTCGATGCGTGTTGCAAGCGTTACCGAATGGGATTTCAAAACACTTGAACAAGGCATTCTAACACAATATTGTTTTCATATATATTTTATATATGTAAGATAAATAATTTTGAAATTTGATGGTAAATTAGTCAATACTCTTAACCTATTGACTATAACAATAAATCGATCATTTATATATGATTTAAAATTAACTATAAACCAAATGAATTTAAAGGGAGAATATGAGATCTTTAAATTCCGATGATTTGTAAATGTTTTTCAAGGTTTTGAAAAAATATACTAGTAGTATTTGAAGGATATTCAAATTAAAAAAAATATTGGTTAAGTACTCTATTTTGGTACTGGAAAATAAATTTCGGTGATGAGATGATCATAGTCATCGACTTTCATTTTCGAGTCTCAAGGTGGGGAAGACCACTTGGTAGCATAGCTACATATTCGTTTTGGAAACAATTTTAATTTGAAATCTTGAATATGTTTTGATATACAAAATTTTTGTATAGTATATAGTATTTCAAAATGTTTTGAAAAGAAATTGGTATTTAAGATTCTCAAGTCTCCATTTATATAAATTACTCTCCTTGTTGATAATCAATGAAATAAATAATTGTCAATATTAATATCAAATGAAATTTTGAATAGGTGAATAAAGAAATACGATAAATGAATAAGAGAAATATAAATGAAAATATTATATAATATTATATAAAAAAATTGAAACATAAAGTAAGGAAAATGTTAAAGTAAATTAGAAACAAATACTCATGTTACATTGATAATAAAGAGTAAAGTTGTGAAATACTAAATTTCATTTGTAATATATACAAACCTACCTAAATGAAGAGTTTAAGAGTATATAAATATGTAATGAAATATTTTACAAATGAAATTTAAATAAATAACATTTTCCAAAATGATATGTTGAATCATAGAAATGTTATGAAGATAAAGAAAAGTAAAGATGTTCAAAAAAAATTGAATTTGAACCAAATAAATGTTTATAAAGGTTAATCAAGTGGTTGTAATAAAAAAAATTAATTTGTTAATGTTCTGAAACGATTAACAAATGGATGGAATATTCGCAAAGGATAGCGTCATTTAAGTAAATGAAATATCAAACTTAAGTGAGTTATAAGCTGCAGTTGAGAGATAAGTTAATACTAATAAAATTCTAAATTGTTCAATACGAATGTTGAAAAGTTTGAAATTTTATGTGCAATTACAACATAGGAAGTGAGCTAAACAAATTAAACTAATGTAATCAGCTAATATAAGTTAAGAAAAAAATAAACTTAGATTCTGATTGAATAAAATGTCAAAGATAAGATTAAGAAAATTTACAATAAGCTATTTCGCGATGTAAATAAGTTTATAAGTTGAATTGATTGTAAATCTATTTAATCAAGTTAATTAAAAACATAGAGATCTTAGGATATAGATGAAACTGAAGTATTAACATATATATAAATTGAAATGAGTAAGTATATATGTAAATTTCAAATATGTCGAGAATAAGTATAGCTAAAATGAAACGCCAACATATAGAAAATTTTAATATAGTTGAAATAAGTAGATTTTGAACTATTGAAAACTAAAGACTAAAAAAATTCATTAACACGAATGAATATATGGAAATCAATAGATGTAAGCAAATTGGATGAGAAATAATTTAATGCGCATACATTAAACATAACAACATATGTGAACCAATCAAACAAAATTGTACGGGTATGAATAAACTAAATTTGATTGCTATATGTTATTATGTTGCATTTGCTGTGTTCATGTGTATTGTTGTTGCATTTTGATGTATGCATGGACATTGTCTCAAGTACATGATTCGCATATCATTGTTATTGAGTAATTGGTAGGTACAGAAGGTGTTTGATTTAATTTGGAAGCTTGCGCGCGTTTATCGTTTTGCTTGCGTATATAAGCAAACTCGCTTATATATAAATAAAATAAAAGGTATGCCTACAAAAATAATATAAATAGGACGTGTATATTGATATAAATTAGGTTTTCCGGCCATGAGAGCCGATGTATAAGTTTAATCTTTACTGGCGTGTTGCCAAAGTCTCTCCGTACAAAGGAGAAGCTGCTGAATTTTTTTTGTGATTTCGGACGTTGGAAATTTTTTTTGGAGACTTTAAAATTCGAAACTTACTATTTTTTTTTTTTTTGTAAATTACTTTGGGTAAGTATATATATGTACTTGCTACCATGTTTCGTTCCTTTTCGAGGACGAAAAGTTTTAAGGTAGGGAGAATGTAACGTCCCGCAATTTTTAACGATTTAAACTGCGATCTAAATCGCATTTTATTTTGAAAATATTCTATAATTTCTCGTAATGAGAATTTTCAATTTGAAATACGTTCAGTAAGATGTAGCAGTTGCGAAAGTTTCGTCGGAAAATTTGAATGTTGTCGGTCGCGCAATTTTTCAGTGCGAAGCTGCGCATAACAGTTCAAATTTTAGCGACTTTAAAATCTCTCCGAAACCAGTTCGGACAAACACGAAAAATATTATATTCGTTGTCAGTAATCCAACGGCGAAATTCATTTCGCGAAAATCGGACGTTTTGACCTCCGTTTCTCATCCGCATTTCTACGTTAAAGGGGTCCGTAACGCGTTTTTGAACGGAGCACGCAGACACTGCAAATTATATACCGTTGTGTCCGTCTCGTCGCGCTGATTACAGAAATATATTCATTTGTCAGTTTCGGTGTTCGGTTTGCGGTGAAATTGTGAAAATGCTTGCACAGTTCAATTTTGAAATAGAGCCATTTGAATTCGACGTGTCCCTTTTTTGATCCTGCATGTTGTTCTAGTCATTTTGGGTCTGCAAAACCTCTCCTTTTATTTTACTAAAGCAACTATTTTTTTTCTAAACACTTAGTATGTGGGCATATTTAAGTTGTTATTTATCATTCTTTCTATACAACGTTGCCTTGAAATCTTTTCATGTACATGCGTACACTTTGTGGCAAATGTAAAATACAAAGAAAGCTTACGTGTGCAAGGAGCAGGTGACCATTCAACATGACCCTAATAGGTAATAATAGAAAATATCTCACTATATGTACAGTAGCATTACCATACGGTAGCCGGTACAATAGCATGATCATTTTGAACTTGTAGTACTCGTCTCCACCAACTGATTCAAAATTTAGAAAGTTGTACTAATGCATACGGTCAAAAAAAAATTAGATCCATGATTTTTGTTTTTAATGAACTGTTCAAACCCATATTTTCTCCCATACCGAAGATATCTCATAGATTTGAACTGCTCACCCCATTTCTTTGTAGAACCGAAATTTTCACCTTCTGTACCTTCCCCATGCGTTTTACTTTGCTATGAAGTGTCCCTACTATTATATATACAAGAGAGGGGACATTTATTAATTCTCTTCCTGGCACAAAGCAGCACTTCTCCCTTTTCTATTCACTTGCGCATGGAAAATAAGAATGGAGGCAACACATCAAGCTCCTTTATCCTTTTCTCTTCAATTCTTCTTTTCGTTTTTTTTTTTCTACATAACCAACCAACCTCTCTCGTCAATTTTTTCCGCCTCATCTTTTCTCACTTCCCCACTGTTCTCTTTCTATGAACTCATGCTCTCACATATTCTCATCAACATATATATGTATAATTTTACAATATTTATGTTTCCGGTTCTTTTGGGGTATACAATCCTCACATCAAAAAGGAGGAAGACATGCTGTCTAAGAGGAGGTTTGGGTAACTGCATGCGCACATGCATGGATTAGAGGCGGAGAAGGGTAGGATGTTGGATTTGCATGTGAGTGGATTCATGTGAGATGTGTTGGGCATGTGGCGTGCTTTTCGTTTGTGTGATGCGTGAGTGAGTACTGGTGCATGGCCATGGGGGGATTCGTAAAAAGGAGGTGCCGAATATTTTGAGCAGAGATTTGTTTATGTTTGGAGTTTGTACGCATGATTACGAGATGCACAAATATAGAGGAGAGTTGTGCGAAATGGATATGGGGTAAAGTTTTTCTTTGATATATATTGTTTGTTTTGATTTTGTTAAACTGTGCGTTAAACAAAAGCTAAGCGTGCTTGGGAATTTACACCTCACTTTAAATAGGCACCAACATATAAAAGAAAGAAAGAAAAAACTAATGAAAATATATGGCCTGGGAGAAAAATAAAAGCACGCATATGAAAAAGAAAGGCAAGCAAGATAATAAGTTATTGATGCAAGTAGCGTGTGTGCGGTTTAACATTAGCTAGTGTACATGTTAAATTGAATTGTTGCATGCAACGTGTTTCTCACATTCAACTTGTCCCAATTATTTTTGGTCCATTTTTAAACTATGTTCCATACGTTATTGCATATAGCCATTCAAATGCATGTTGGACATTGTCAATTTTGCCGCATGTCATTGAGCAAAAAAAAAAAAAAAAAAAAAAAAAACACATATTGTTTTGTTTTACTATAAAAAAAAAGAGGATGGGAACACGCGTAAATTGCATGCTCCCAGTAGCATGCATTGGTTCCATCCGTGTGGAACAAAATGTATGCATGCGACCGAGTTTTTGTCCATTAAATTTTATTATATATTTTTCTTCTTTATATCAGAAAGCTTAAAAAAAGAATTAACTTTTATTTTGGAAATCAAACTTCGCTCGGTTTATACGTGTCTTGACCATAATTTCTTTGTTCAGTTCGCTGAAGTTTCGGTGTTGTTTCGGTTTCGCGCCTATCTGTTATCATCTCCTTCTCTGTGCCACGAAAGGTGAGTTTTCTCACACCTGCAAAAATATTCACATTTTTGTGAAATTGAAATCTGTGGTTGATTTGATTTTTGTTTGTTGGTTGTAATATTTAAATGGGCATCCAGTTTAAACTGTAGAAATTGAATTGGCAGTTAGTTTATTTTTGAACTGAATTGCTAGTTAAACCCCGACACATATAATCAGTTAATTATTGCAAATTGAACTATTTTGGATGATGGTTGTGTTGTGTGTTTATTTATGGATATATTGAACTTTACAGATTCTGTCTATATTTTTATATCAGTGTTATCACCTTGGATGTTACGGGCATCATCATAAACTGTCATTTCGAATAAATTAAGAAATAGGTTGAAATGATATATACCTATGACATTTGACCTTTGGATTGAAATGATATATATCCATTTCCTGAAATTAAAAATTAAAAATTTTAAATAACTGATCACTTGGCCATAGGATAGAGAATTATTATACAGACACCGGATTGGTTCAATCTATAAATTTGTGAAACCGTGATTTTGTGTAAAGAAAATAAATTGAAATTATGTAAATTGAATTATACATTGGATTTTGAATTTGAATTTGAAATGTTGAAATTTAAACTATTTCAAAGGTTTAAATCTTTATTTAAACTTTGAAATTAAATTCAAATTGAAATGATCTAAATTTGTTAAATTGAAATTTGAACTAAAATTGATTAAAATTTAAGTTATATGAAAGGTTTAAATATTTATTTAAACTTTGAAATTTAATTTGAATTGAATTTGAAAAGTTGAAATTGAATTATTTCAAAGGTTTAAATCTTTATTTAAACTTTGAAATTAAATTCGAATTGAAATGATCTAAAATTTGTTATCTGAAATTTGAACTAAAATTGATTATAATTTAAATTATCTCAAAGGTTTAAATCTTTATTTAAACTTTGAAATTTAATTTGAATTAAATGGCTTAAATAAATATTATGAACTTGAACTTGAACTCGGATTTGATTTGAATCGAATAGATACAAATAATATTTTGAAATGGGAAGTTATCCTTTAAAATGGATTGTTCTCAAATAAATTTGATTTTGGGAATCGATTTGGACTGAATATTGGAAATCGATTTGGTTTGTTTTGAGATTTGAAGTTTGGTTCATATTTATTGAAAATGGAAAGAAACAGTTGATTTGAAATTATTTCTATATAAACAAATTTATATAAATTGTTTTTCAAAAACCTATTCTTTCTATATATACATATATATATATATATAAGTAGATTATTTTATAAAATATTTTATATACCTAAAACCATTTCCAACACTCAAACTGTTTTGACTTCCAATCTATTCCAAATCTCCCAAAATTATTTACAACTAATGAAAAATTTATTTAAACCCCAAAACTATATTCAAACTTATAAACTGTTTTAGAAGTGAAATTATTTACATTTAAATCTCTGATTTAAAAGTAAATATGATTATTTTGATGTTAAAATCAGAAATGAATTCAAAACTATTTCTGAAGTAAATTAAACGATTCGAATGAAATGTGGTTAATCGAAGTTATAACCAGTTGTTGAAATTGAAATTTATCTCAAAGTGAATATGAAATTTGGAAGTAAATATTATAGTGATTAAAATAATATGATATTTCAAAGTAAAAAAATTTGTTTAGATGAATATGATATTTTGATATCATAACGATTCACTTTCGAAATATAAAATACCAATCGGTGTGTAACATAACGTTTTGTTGTTAAAGAGACTGGGACCTCTTATTGACATACTCTCTGTCAATGTTGGAACCACTTTAACAACTGTGTATGCGGTGGAGTTCCAGAAATGAAATAGAATGAATTTGGAGGCGATTACTGGATTGAAGAAAGTGAACGATAATGGATGACCCTGACACTTGTGTCGATTTGAAATGACTAAAACAGGAGCTGTGCCAGACCAAATGAGGCTTGACTACCTCTTACTAGACATCTGCTCTTCGATTTTCCTGGGCCTCGGGTCCATACTATTACTATGTTGTTGTTGTTGTTGTTTTGTTGGTGTGCACCCTTGATGGGTGGTATTTCCCTTTGATTCGATATGGGGCGGATGTCTACGGTGGGCCGTTAGGGGTAACCACCAGTCTGGATCAGGCAAACTAGTAGCATAGTACTTTGGGTATAGCCTCATGTGCCTTGTCATACGATTATCCTTATGCGAGACAACTACGATTTTGATTTTTGGCATAGGTCTATAGGGGACTCACTGGCTACCGACGTTACTGGTTGTGTTACAGGACCTGCATAGACCATGTGCTTATAAACTGTGTAAGGGTAATCAATGTAACTCCGCTTACGCTATTTTTCTGACAAGTATTTGTGAATAGACACTAGTATAATAGCGAAATTATATTATAAAGTATCTAGTTTGACGAATCCTTAAGAGATGGAATTTCCCGTAACATCTCTTGAGTTATGTGTGTGCATGTTCATATGATATCGATTTGACTTAGATGAGAATATTTTTGCCTGATCCGAGCTTGTTTTATTTTCACGCTATTACGCTCGGTTCAGACTTGAGCATTCCAATTTCAAAGGTTATCTTCTGAAGGATGAAGACGAAGACGGTATACTATTATTACTATTGTATCCCACTACTATTCTGTTGCATTACTCTGTATTATCAGTTATGTATATAAACGTATAACTCTGATAAATGTTGTAAAATGATCAAATGTTTATTTTAAACAGCTTCATGAACTGTTATTTGATTATTATATTTTGTTCATTCCGTTGCGAGATTCTGTGCTTGTTTCCTTCTTTCTTTCTAATTCTAAATTAATCCCCTTGATTATCTATATTTTTGACTATAATGGTTGAAGATGTGGATCGTCATTTAACAATTGGTAAATACGTACAGTTTTGAGTTTGACGTGTGTGGATTATTGTCGATTCAAAAGGTACGGGTTTCCGGGTCGTTACAGAACTTTTCCAACATGTCTTCTGAAGTTCACAGCATCCAGACCTAAACCTGAAAAACCCGGTCTAACCCGAGCATTATAAACGCCGGATCAGTATGGCGAACCAGAGTGATAAAACTCGCTAAGTTTATAATATCATCCAACTTGATTTTTAAGTCAAAACAATTCTTTCCAAAAGAAAAGGATAATCGTAAGACTGATCCACACGTAAACACAAACGATTTTTACCTTACGATAACTTAAAACATTTTGAAATCAATATCTTGTTCTGATATTATAATAGTGTCTAAATACAAATAAATGGCAATCTAGCAGAATGCTTGCATCTCATGCTCCTTATTTATGGTACACAATCGAAACCGCGGGCGCTTATTGGAGAATGGATTCCAACTGGGAAGGTATGGGACCACCTTCCGACAGTGCATCTTTAGAGAGGAATACATTGGGTTCGACAAGAACATCTTGCAACCTAGGTTAAACACAACCGTCCCCTCACTTCACTTGAGAGTACCGAATGATTATCACCAACGGTTGGGATCAACAACCGCTACTCGAAAGGGACATCGGCGATAGAATAAAGAAGCAAATGGATCAGGTGACAATACACCCTAGTTAGGAGCGACCCACTTAGCCATGCGACTTACCCGATTTTATACCATTTCTGGTTATGAGGCTTGAGGTCACGATTTGCCTTTTTGGAATATCATATCGTCATTCACTTTGAATGTTACATCGTCATATCCGCCAAATCACTAATTGACGTCCACAAAAATACTCTGGGTGTTTAACCTAAGAGAAGGTGTCTTCTCCACCACCTACAGAAATACATTTGTAAAAATCAATGTACGTGATTCTCATGAAGTACTCTATCAGACATTCGTCCATACAAGTCATCCAGGAACAAGATGAACCAAAGGTACTTTCCTACCACATCCTAGGAATTACCTTATATATCAGCAGCGAGTAGTCCTTGCAAATCCATAGTTTCAACCATGACAGAACCACAGTACATCTCTGGTTATAAAATATTAGTTAATATATTGTATACTTTGAAAACTATAAGAGCTAACTAGAGATTTATGTAATCCTTCCGTTTTAAGAAGATCTATGGTCTTCAATGGCTCCCTCTTGATCATCATATGATATCCTATTAATTTTGTATTTGCTGGTCAGAATGGTTTTCGAATATAATTCGATCCTGGTCTTTCTGTACCAGCAATTGTATAGGTTAGATTTGATAGTCAGTTATTTAACTATCAAATAAACAACTATTCAACCGTAAAAAAACAAATAAATTTACTGGTTCAGTACTCAGCATCACTTGGCTTTTTTAATTAAAAATAATTAAAACTTCTTAATCTTTTATTATCTTAAACCACAGTATTTATTTCTTATTTTAATATAAGAATATGCACAAAACTATTTTATATACTTTGGAATCAAATCATATATATATACCTCCAATTTTGGTTTCAACAATTTCCACGTAAAAACATCAATACGAAATCTTTTTAATTTCTTTACTTCGTAAGTGTCATATAATTTCACAAAATCTCTTTCTATTTCCTTTACATTGGAGATATTCTCATATCGTTTTCATTCTCGTTACTTCAACATTCGTCTATACAAGTCATCTAGGAACATGATGAACCAAAGGTACTCTTCTACCACATCCTAGGATTACTCTATAGATCAGTAGCGGGTAGTCCTTGCAAATCCGTAGATTTCAACCACGATAGAACCACAATACATCTTTGGTTATAAAGTATAAGTTGAGTTAACATATAGTAGACTTTGAAAACGATAAGAGTTAACCGAAGACTTACGTAATCCTTCTATTTGATGAAGATCTATGGTCTTCAATGGCTCCGTCTTGATCATCATCTGATATCCTCTTAATTTTGTATTTGCTGGTCGGAATGGTTTTTGAATATAATTCGATCCCAATCTTTACGTACCAACAATCGTATAGGTCAGATTTGATAATCGGTTATTTAACTATCAAATAAACAACCATTCAACTGTAAAAAAAAAAAAAATTACTGGTTCAGTACTCAGCATCACTTGGCTTTTTTAATTAAAAATAATTAAAACTTCTTAATCTTTTAATATCTTAAATCACAGTATTTATTTCTCATTTTAATATAAAAATATGCACAAAACTATTTTATATACTTTGGAATCGAATCATATATATATACCACCAATTTTGGTTTCAATAGTTTCCACGTGAAAACATCAATACGAAATCTCTTTAATTTCTTTACTTCGTAAGTGTCATATAATTTCACAAAATCTCTTTCTATTTCCTTTACATTGGAAATATTATCAAATCCTTTTCATTCCCGTTACTTCAACCTTCATTAGTCCCTGACAGTAAATTGGTAAGCGAATAACTCTCTATTTATCAACTCCGAAGACCGAAATCAACATCAGATAATACTCAGAAAATCACTCAACTCGGCCGATCTCCAGTTAGGTTCCAATTCTTATCTCAACTCGTTATCAACCCATATCACTCCCCTCCTAATCCATTTAACCATTTCCGCTTTGAAAATCACGTTTCAATTCCATTCATTTCACTTAATTTCATTATTAAGTATCGTTAACTTAAAATCAACATTTTAGCCTCATGCCCCCTTATAAACCTTATTTATACAACTCGGTTTAATATGAAACCCTTTTTATCGCGATTTCTTCTTACTTACCTCAAATATTAAATAAAACATTCATTTAAGCTATCACATCAGTTCAAAATCTCTTTAATAACTTTATTATAAAAATTTGGGCTTTACCATAAAATACAATCATCAAATCTTCTCAATTTCCACTAGATTCATTTCAACTCGATTACTTACCTAAATGAAATTCATTTTAGAAGTAACCACCTATATCATTATTAATTAAAATAATAATTTAATTCATTATTAGCTACTGTAAAGGTAGTTAAATCCTTATTGCCTAAAATAATTAGTAAATTCCTTATTAAACTGTTATTAAAATTCAAAACAAATATTCGTTAAGTTATTTCAATACATTAATTGGCGATAAACTAATTTAACTAAATAATCAATTCCAATAAAAGCGGTTGACTTTGTCAACACCAACACGGTTATCTTGTTAACCAAATTCAATTAGTTCTTTCTTTAAATTAGTAAATTATATAATTAATTTAAATAATTCCATTTAATCCAACTCTTAACCCATTAGGTTAATTTCTACTCATTTTTAAACCTTATCAAGGATATGATTTATAAAGCTACTTAATAATTTCATTATAAACTTAAATAATAAATATTTATTTCCTTTTTAATAACGGCCATTCAAATAATAGATTTAAAAAAATCTATTTTCAGTTATAAAATAAAGTTTTTAACCTCATTACCGTCGATTCACCTGACGGTAAGCAACATTTATAAAACGATTGATTTATAGGCCATATGCTGCTAATTACCCAACCAATACTGCCCATTGGTTAATAGCAAAACAAATGTTGAATTTAGATTCAACGATCAATAATCAAATCAATCATCTAATCGGGATGGTCAAACAGTTCAGATAATTGCAATACGAAACTAAACAATAAATTTGAGGAATCCAGTTGGATCCCTTCAACCTGTTTTTCCCTACATCCAAATACGTTATCTCAAATAATATTATTCAATTCAATAAATAGATATAATATTCAACAATAAATAAATAACTGTAATCCAAGCATCCATATTTTAGTTTAATACGTTTATATTATTATAAACATAGCCAACAAGGTAAGTTACCTCGTTTAGAAATAACCGTTAGAATAACGATTAGATTTTTATTTAAATTTAACTAGCATTAAATCAACCAATTCATCCAATTTATAAATAAATGTTCAACACACAACAAAAAATCATCAACCATAACATGCAAAATAAATCCCGACTTATATAAAATATAAGTGGGTAAAACCTGAGTGAGTTATACTCACTTGGATTTTCATTCGTCGTCAAATGGTTTTACTTTAATTAAATTATACAAACGTTTAATTTAATTAAAACTTCCAGCTGTGCACAACTCTGTCCAAACCAGCTCCATAATAGTATGTCCGTCGATACGGCCCCAAAATCCTTTGGTTTGTTCCATTTTGCTACTGTATGACACAACTATAAATTTAATACATTATACACTATTCAATCTAATATTATTAATAAACTTAATAGTAATTTACTAACTAAATTCTTACTTATGTTAATTAATCTTATTTAGGCACGTCTAAACCCGATTAGGCACAGTTAATTATTATTAAGCAAATACAAACCGTAATTAGCATTATGATATAAAAACGATCTGCGTCATACCTATAACGATCGGCTATGTTTGATTTTCAATTGGCATGTTAAATCTTCTGTAAGGATGCTAATCCAGGATCACAAAAACGATCAGACACATTGTAAATGCTCTTCGTTCCTCTTCACATTTCACAAAAAATTCCCACACCGTTCAGAACTACCCCAATATGCACAGTAGCCCAATCTTTATTTCACACATCCTCCACTAAAAAAATGCCTGACTTCTTCTTTTATTTCTGCATGCTAACATTCTAAATTGTTTCCCAATCCCATTTTGTTACTTCGTTCAAACCCATTACCATTTCACAGCCCCAGGTTAAAAACCAAACAATTCCAATATTTTTTTTATTTTCCATCTGACACTTTTCTCCACTTCCGTTCATTCATGCCTTCAGTCGATCCCCTTCAATGTTGTAACAAAGCGGGTCCAACTTTCCTTTCTGCTCCCCCCATTACTTCATTCTTTTACCTTTATTATACAAGGCCCAAAAGCCCATCCTTTTAGCCCACATCCCCTGCTAAATTCCTTCTTCACATACTGTTCCTTTTTATTTTCTTTCTGTCGAATTAAATTTTGTTCCTCAACTTGCATAGTAGCTTTCCACACAAAACCCATATATTTTCTTCTCCAAAAAATTATTATTCATCTCTGTTCTATATGTATTTTCTTTTCGAGACTAGCTGTGCATCCCTTTCGAACACTGAGCCCTGATCATCTCGAGCCCATGCCCAGGAAACACAATTGAACCCATCCCATCTACGGCTCACATCTCACTCCGGATCACCGCGTCGTCCTTCTTACACCACCACCGTGCCAACCGCCTGAGATCGCCACCACTACTCTCGTTCCCTGCTGCCCCATGTTTCTCTCCACCCAAAATGCGACTTCATGGTTACTTACGTCTGCTTCATTTCTTCGGTCACAGTTGTGTCCACTTGTTCCAGGGTTTGAAATGTTCTAATTGTATTAAGAGATGGGATGTTTGGTTTTTAAAAACGATGGTGTTGTGTTGGTTTAACACCGTGGCTCATTAGATGATTGCCACCTCTTTTCTTTTCTTTAGAGACACATTTAGTCGATTAGCGCAAAAGTATGCTAGTTCGCCTCCACTTCTTCTGATTGCACGACCACATACTAATTACAAAAATTACGAAATTCGGAACCTACGTTATTCGACCCTACGGATCTAATAAAAATAGTTTTCTCGAAATCCAAGGTCATTTCAATAATGTTCCTTTGAAAATTTGATGAAATCAGCCTTAAATAATTGATTTTTGAAATTTGATCGCATTTTCTTATAAAATTGTATTAAAAATAATTTTTAAATTTGGTTCCAAAATTTAGGGTTGTTACAATCTCCCCCACTTAAAAACGTTTATCGCCAAAAAGGAAGGCATAACTGAATGTCGTTTACTTAATCAACTCAATCTTCATTGTAACTCAATTTCTTTAACTTTTTAGTTTCTAAGAACTTTCTATTTTCTCAAAATTGGTCTAACGCCTTAAATTTGCGAAAAAAATCGCCGAAACCTCCTTTGTACGGGTTGATCGGTAAAACTGTAACTCGCAGCTCTAGGCTTTCATCAATCAATATATTACTATATAAACAAAATTATTGGGAGATGTGTAAATTACTGTCCACACCATATAAGGATCAAAATAATATTAAAATGATATAATACTGAGATATTTGATTTTGAAAGGTAAATGATTAAAATAGAATTTCAAATGATAGTGTGAATAATTTATAATATTTATAAATTATTTTGTAAAAAAATTCGATTTTATTTTAACTACAAATCGAATTCGGGCTTGAACAGGACGTGTCGCGCAGCGATAGTTCGTAAAGTTCAACCCGTAACTTCGAATTGACGTAACGGGAGATCCGGTTGTCTCCTGAAATTGTAACTATTGGGTTCATATCGAAAAGATCTTTAAAATGATAATGAGAGCTTTGAAATCCAACGATTATATTTTGAGATAAATTCAAGTTTGAATAAAAATAACACCAAAACCAATAACAACCTGTAATTGAAAAT
Source organism: Allium sativum (assembly GCA_030737875.1). Lineage (NCBI taxonomy): Eukaryota > Viridiplantae > Streptophyta > Magnoliopsida > Asparagales > Amaryllidaceae > Allium > Allium sativum. The sequence continues at coordinate 2,262,064 of CM060926.1, read as the reverse complement.
GATTTATATGGACTATTTTTATATTAAAAAAATAGAGAAAAAATATGTTAAATCATAATAAATGATTAGAAAAGATTTTGGATGAAATATTCCAAGCCCGAAAAGATAAAAGATATTTTTATCTGAACGAGCTAATTAACAACTAGAGTTAAGAATCAAAAGGAATATGCGATGATTCCTGAGAGTACAGTCTTGTAGTACCCATGAGATCTAACTGGAAATTATTCTATTAGGCGAGGGGTGGGAAGAACCGAAAGGAACATCGGGTATTCAACTAAGATTGGACAATTTATTCTGAAAGATTAGTGATTTAATGGTTTTAATTAACGTATTGGATTGTGAATGGTTTTCATATAACCAGAAGTTTTTTTTTTGAACATACGAATAGAAAGGATTTGAATGGAAATTATATTCGGATGTTTCAGTATTGAATTCCGTGATTATACGGATATCGTTGAGGGATTTGGAAGATATGGATATCGTTATTCCAATACGTTATTTGTTGGTTTCAGAATTTGATATTGAATATAAGTCGATACGATTACTATTATAAGCCTTGTATTTAATATCGAATTGGATTTTGGGTTTGTCGTGAATGGTGTTTTTAAGAACACTGTTGTTAAACCTAGTTGAGATGAAATTTATGTAACAAATCTTTTAAGTAAGATTTAATGGAGTTTTTCAATTTAATAAATTAAATTGGAAATAAATGGAAGTTTGATTTTGGGTTTATCATGAACGATGTTTTAGATAACATTTGTTCTTTAACCCAACTAAGGACAGGATTAACTTCCTAAGGTTGAGTAATCATTAAATAATGATTCTAAAGATTAAAACTAAGCGAAGTTTTTATTAATCTTTAATTATATTGAAATGTGATTGGGGTAATTAGATTTACCCAATTCGAGAAGTGTTCGAGATGGAGTATCACCAGTTTTACTCCACGCGATAGTTAAATCTTTAATTAGATTTGGAGCGATAAATGGTAATTGACTTTACCGATAACACGATGCGTGTTAGATATGGAGTACTACCAGTTTTTCTCCATGGGATGAATAGGTTGGGATTGAGATAATAAAATGAATGATTACTTCGGTAAGGCTTGTTAATCCCGACAAGGCGTAAAAACCTTAATTTGGTTTAAGATCGTGAAAAATATTACAAAATCTTTTGCAATGCTTTCAAAGAAAAGACTTAAACAACAGTTAAATGAAATTAAATCTTCTATAAGATCTATGGGGTTAATTACCATGTAATGTGTATTTGAATAAAAGAGTATTCTGGATTGGAATGAGATTGTTGTTATGTTTATATATCACATGATTTTAAAGATGCGTGACTTATTTGAAAAGATGGGATTTAACCCATTCTGAATAACTAATATGACGATTAAAAGTCGAAGATATGAAGACGATGGTAAAAGACCAGAGATCTTCACATCGTTGGGTTGATTGTTGATGTCTCGATTGGTATGTACACCCAAGACGAGGTAATAAATAGTGATCGTCCAGACGTACTTGGAGATCGACCGGATATGCAAGGGTCTCACTTTTGTATTGGACATATGTGACAAGGAATAAGGTGCCTTCGGTTTCTTTTAGACCCCAAACGAACTAGCAAATGGATTGTATGTCTGACGTTGTATTTCATTCTTTATTCGTTGATCTCCGCTAAATGTATATCTGTTTGGCGACGGAGAGTTTATTCTCTTAACTTAACACCTTTCTTTGAGACGTACATGCTTAGAGGTTATATATTGGTAGACATCAATGGTATGGTATGGATTGACAATGTGGCATGCTGAGATGCATGGATCAAAGCTTTTGTTGAAAAGCAGAGCTTTGTGGATAATGATCATAACATAGCTTATATTGCTTAGCTTTGTTGAAAAGCAGAGCTTCACACCTCGGTATGAGTCAAAAAGGGATGAGGGGCTGCTTGGAGGACTTGCGTTTCTTTCTAGCTAGAAGTAGTGTCATGGTATGGAGCCCAGGCATATTTACTTATGTGGATGTTGGAGTGCGATGCGCCTCAAAAATGGCCGCATAAGGACAAGACGGTCGACATACTGACCAAGAGGTCCGATGGGACCGGAAAACGCAGTGTTCAGGAATTGCCAATCAGCAATGTACAACCGAATAGCCTTGACGTTCCAATTGCTCAGACGAGCTTGAGTCGTGGACATCTTGCTAGAGACGGTCTGAATCCGGTGAGAAGGGATCCCTTGCCTCGGCTCATGAATGAAATTCAAATTCCAATACGTGATTTTACAATTCTAGTTGTATACCTACAGCGGCATAATAGGATGAGTATTATGTCGTTTAAGATTGATACATTTATTTTTGAAATTGTTTTAAAAACTTAGACAATAATAATAATAATAATAATAATAATAATATCAAATGATTTTTATTTCCCTCGTATCAAGCATGTTTGGCTATTATAAGGTAAAACTCTATCCTCCGGCTTGTGTTGCATTGTGTGATGGGACCCAAGTTTTATAATGGCTTCATTTTTAAAAAGCATTGCGTTGTTTTTGTTTTAAAACTGGTACTCATGTAAAGGAAACCCGTTCCATGTTATACGTCGTGGTCCCGTGATTTACCTAACTTTAAATAAAGTTTAAATCTGTTTTTAGTTCTCACACCAGTCCCATGGTCGACCTAGAGTTTATTGTTTGCCACCCAAACTCCAGGTGCCCATATTTTCTACACGAGCAGCTAGTAGTTTTGGTATTGCAGATATTTCAACAAGATCCTGGATTATGGCTGGAGCTATATTCTGGATTATTTTGTAGTCCTCTACTTATTATATTTATGCATTTAAATTTCCGCTGTATTGTAGTTTATTATTCTCTGATATTTTCCGTTATGTATTATTTATTATTTGTACTCTGATTTCTTGTACTCTGATGTAAATTGTTGTAATAACAATAAAATTTTCTCTTGTTCTGTGTTCTGATGCATTGTGTTCTCATAACTATCTGTCTTTTTTTGTCATTTTGGATCGGACTTGTGTGACTTATGGTCGGTTTGAAGGGCAGCGAAATTCGGGTTGTTACAATTTGTTTTAAAATAATATTATTATCTTTTATAGAAGTGAGAAATATCAAAGAGATATTAAAAAGATATTTTCAAAAAAAAAATTGAGATAGATAATTATATTCTTTAAGTATTTTAAAAGTGAAATATTATATGTTTGAAGTATGTAATTTTGATTTTTATTATAATTTTGAGTTTTAAAATATTAAGTGATATAAACAGGAGCTTTATAAAAGCTACTGTTTTAAGAAAATAAGGTTGTTTTGAGGAAATTTAACAGTACTTTAAGTGAACTGGCACCATTATTTCGGGTGAATAGCTAGAAAATGACATTGAAACAAAAGTAGTAAAATATTATTATTCTAGCATTATAAACAAAAGAAGTTATACTATCTGAAATTAATTGGGAATATTAAAATAGGTAACAACAAAATTGTTTTTCACTATATTTGTAACAACCCACCCTGAATGGGCCTAATTGGCGGTCATGTCGCCTAAGATAGCATAAGTAGTCTTTCACACTAAAAGATAAATATGATATAAGCTTCCCGTCTTCAGAATGATGTTATGCTGAATGATACACACAACTAGATAGGCAATTGGTCGCAAATTGCCGATGTTTCAAACGTTGACATCTCCAAGGAAGACGCTCTCAAGATTCTAGTGGTTGTCAATCTCGGTAATCTCCAAATGCGCTTCAACCGCGGATATGTCCAGCATCTCAGCTAAGTCGTTGTCAAAGGACTCAATCTAGTTCCCTTCACCGTCGACCTAATAAAGCTGACGCTCTCATGAAAGTCAATAGCCATTTGGGCATCTAAAAGACGAATACAACGAGGGTAGCACTCACACTCAAGAGTCTCGTAGTGCATGATTGATGCTAGACACGGAGCTACAAAAATCTCCTCAAACTGAAAAGGAGAAAAATCTGCAAATTTCACTGGACACCCTTGGTAAAACTCGTAGTTCGTCATTTTCATGTAAAAATAAATCTTACGTTCACTGTAATTTAACCACGCGATCTCTTACAGAGTGAGACTGGGATGGCACGCAGCAACATTTTAGGCACGAGGTGGAGCCATGGGAAAACAACAAAATTAGGGAGAAAGTGGGTAGATATGAAGTGGTGGAGGCGCTAGATCTACTGTGTGGAGGATTCAATCGTGATCAAAGAAGAAACAAAGATTGGAGGCTTGAGTTTAGAGGTGGATATTTAGGGAAAATGGGTTCTAGTTTTTAGAAAATGAGGAGCATAAAGAAAAATAAGGTGGTTCGAGTTTGAATGTGAGTATATCTCATGTTACAGGTTCGCATCATTCCCGAATCCAGAGGGCGGTCGATCGTTTAGTAAGAGGGCGGTCGACTTGATGGTCAATTGCTATAGGTATACCACACATGTTTGGGCATGGTCAAAACCTTAACCCATAAGGGAAAGCTCAAAATAATAAATAAAAATTGGATCGCACCGCCTTCCCTTCCAATCGAACTCATCTTGACATCTGTGACCATTCCATATTGATAACCATCATCTGTCCAGTTGAGAGATCTTCTCCGTCATACTTATCATTCGACTTAGAGGAAAATTACGACCAACAATCAAACCAATACTCAGAAATATTTCAGTTAATGTTCCTTTCTAAATTTATAAAAAATTATCCCTTTATATAGATGATGGGTTGAACGGAAATTTAAGAAGAAAATATTCCAAGCTAGACAAAAGTTTTCCTTAGTCTATTCAAGAGAAAATTTTAGAAATTCTTTTCTTAAATTTTTGTTTATAAATTTAAGGTTTCATACCTTATATATTTATATTTATTATTATTGTTACTATTTTAAAAACCAAATCTCATTTTATTGAAAAGTAAAATTTCTAGAAAATATTTTTGCAATCTTTGAAACCCTTTATTTCAAAACTAGTTTTAAAATCAAAGAATTTCGAGTATAAGACTAAGAAAACCAAAGGAAATACTTCAAACTATATGAATATCTAGTTTTCCATAACAAGGTATGGGGTGATCATACCTCAATATCATGCCCCTGGACTAATATGACATTCTAACATGAATTTTCCATTTCTAAAAACCAAGAAAAGGTCTTCGACTCAACTTTCCAAACAACAATCAAAACGGTAACTTCTCAAGCGTAACTGGGTTTTCGTCCAGTCTCAAATATCAAATTCATGTGATTCCACCATACATCATCCTCACGTTGTTAAAAATAATCATCAAACACACCGTGGAGTAAGCTCGGGGATGGAAAGAAACCCGAAGTCTAATCTATCTACAACTCCTAATTATTTGGCCCACTTCTATGAGAGAGGGCCATGACTACATCATCGTAAATTTATTTAGAGCCAAGCGCAAAAATCCAAAGAAAATAGAAACAAAGCTCGAATACATTCTCTCACTAAATCCAAATTTAATGATTTCTTCGATTGTTTAAATCTAAGCTTTGATACTAAATGTATCAACTCAACCTTTTCTAAGCCCGAATTTCAAAATAAATCAAAATTCAAACCCATCCAAGCATGGGTCATGTAAATCTGGTAGCTACAAACAATGAGCATGAGCATGATCGGAGTACAATAAAACTAAACTCACAACAAAAACAAGATAATAATAAGTATCGATCTTGATAACTACCTTAATAGTGAATTGTCACATAAATACCGAGCATAAGAGAACAAAAACATAAAACCCAACACGAGCACTGCCACAGACATGTTTCCATGAAAATTAACCTTAGAGTTTTTTTGAGGAGGGAGGTCAGAATAAAAAGTCTCGGTGAGGTGAAAAGAATAAAACTGTCCACAATATACATATATATCCTGTTTAGTTTCACCCGAATGGTATGTCTAACGAGGTCAGTGATTATAGCTTAACCTTGCAGAGTTATGCACAATGATAAACTACCACACCCAAGTTATCACTTCCCAAAGATAGGTTACAAAATCTTGAGATAAAACATTTTAGCATGAATAAAGCCTTTAAACCACCCCCACAAACCAAATGTCTAAGAGGCGAATTCTCTAACCACTTACGACTTCACTAAACCAGAAGAGGTGGGACTTATAATCACTTATGACCTTGCTCAAAATGAAGTATATAAGACGGATTCGTACGATTACTTAAGGCCTTAATAAGTGGTTCCCTAACCCACTAGCATAAATTAGAGGGCACTTGCTAGTAATCCCTCTAACTACTAAATAAGGCTTCCATCATTAGCGCATATCCAAACCTCATATATGGCGAGATATAGTAAACAATCACTTATGACCTACAAGATAGGCAGAAGATTACTCACCATTTAAAACTTTTCCTCGATGGACCATTATGTTGCTACCAGCTGACCTTACTAAATAACCTCGGTGTCACTTAATACTTCCCATAGGATAGCTCGACCAGTGATACCTGCATCACAGTCACCATACCCCTGGATGAACTCTAACAAAGTCACTTAAGACCCCAAGGAAGCAGACGCTTGATATTACCTTGTTCGTACCCAATTGTCGTTTACTACTTTTAAATTTGGAATAAGGCGATTCTTCCAATCGCTTAAGATCTAACGAGGGAGGACCCTATGAATTTACCCTTGTTTCTTAGGTCCCCAAGGAAGAGGAGACTGACTAGCATGGCTTAAAGTCCTTAGAATAAATTCCAAGGAGAGGAACGAGTTTGACTACCCTGTGAATCCCTAGTTAAATATTAAGGAATGAGTAAATCTAATAACCTAATTCTCCTAAGGGGTGATTCCCAAAACCACTTAATACCTTAATCCTGAAGCAGGCTATAGTAATAAATGTCCTTTAGGTTTCTTCTTACGAAAGGGAGGTGGATCCGACGACCACTTAAGATCTCGACACTTGAAGTAAACCACGATGAACATTTTTTGCCATGATAAGATAATTGTCATGGGTTCCTATGATTAATGATCTCTTGCATCAGTTATAAGTATATCTGAATGCTGGAAAGTGTATACTTCTATTGGATAACTAAACTGACATCGCACCATCAACCTGCTAAGTTTAATTCTTATATCAATTAGAGATACTAATCCTATAATTAAATAAGAGGTAAGCTAAGGCTGACATTCCTAAAATAAGGTTTATAGCTCTAAGTTGATTTATTGGAATTAGTATTAATTATGGTAATTCAACCTAGATTCCCATTTTAACTTGATTAACGTAACTACCATATGTCATTAATAACTATAACAATCACTTTTCGTAAGGTATTATACATTTTAATCAATATTATTTGTATCAGTCCTATTTATTTCTATGAATTCCTATTTAATTGTAACTCATTAATTGGTTCCAAGATAATTGTCGATAAATTTGATTTACAATTTTTAATTCTTCATTTACCCGAATTATAAACTTCCATGAATTCAATAATTAGTTTCCACATTTAATGCTCATAAACACAAGTTCATAATTATTAAATTTCCATTTATTACGAGTATCATGATTTATACCCAAAATTAATGGAGAACAATTCACATTCAAACTTAACCTAAATATCTACCTAATATTAATAATAGGCATTATATTCTAGTGCGTTTACTACGTATATACTTATTCTTCATATTTCTATATTTATAAATTTACAAAATTTAACTAATTTAGATTCTAGTCTAAACAAGTGGCTAGAACCATCTCTCTGTGTTTTGACTTGTTGGAAACTCAAATTTCCATAAAAACACCTTTTGCTATAATTCTCATAAATTTGCCCGATGTTAAAAAGGTGGAAATATTGATATTCAAATTTACAAGGAACATATTTTCTTCTTCTTTGGAATAGACAGTGTAAATTATGCCCAAAACACATAAATTTACACATCTCCTCCTTTTATTCATTCATATTCCTTATAATTTCAAATATGATCTTTTTGTAGAAAAAGAACAAAAAGGACTAATTTGTAAATATGAAACATGTAATGGCCCGAGTTTCCATACCCTTTAAGTTAACTTATTACACCACACGTCCAACCCAAATTGCACAGAAATACGAATCATTAATAGAAAGAAGTTAGAGGATGAGAAATAGAAAGAAAGAAAAGTTAGAATAGAAGAAAACGAGGATCACAAATTTCACAGCAGAACGAATAAAATATATTAAATAACATAACTTTTGAAATACAAATCAGTAACTGTATATACATACCATAATTAGAGTACAACAGCCATTTCTGGAACAGTTATAAACACATGTTTCCATATACAAACATAGTACACAGCGGAAAATATGATAGTCAATAGCTAACTGACGAAGCCTCCTGCTTCAAGCTCCTCTAAGTGAATCTGTAAAATCCTGACTACTTGACTGCCCGTACAAATTGGGGCACCCAAGAGTTTAAGGTAAAACAAAACAAAATAAACTTTGGGTCAGTCATGGGACCGGTGTGAGTAAACTCCAACCATTGGTTTAACTTTTATAAATCCTTTCGAAAGAAAAGATAATCGTAAGACCGATCCACGCATAAACGTGGATGGTTTTTACCTTACGATAACCAAAAATATTTTTGATATTAAATCCAGTGATATTATAATAGTGTCTAAATCGAATAAATAATAATCTAGCGGAACGCTTGCATCTCACGCTCCATATATAATATAAAATCAAAAACTGCAGGGCGCTTATTGGGGGTTGGATTCCGACTATGACAAGGTGTGGAACCACCATCCGATCGATGTACTCAAGAGGGAATACACTGGGATTCAACATGAACATCTTGCATCCCATCCACACATGACTGGCCACTCATTTAACTTAAGTGTACCGAGAATATTATCACCAACGGTTGTGACCGGCAACCGTTACCGAAAGCATACAGCAGCGAATAGAATAAGAAGCAAATGAAATTTCTCCAGATCAGGTGATGATACCCGTAACGAGAGTGACCCACTTGGCCATGCTACGTGCATGATTTCTGTCATTTCCCGGTTGAGGAGGCTTGAGGTCACGATTATCTTTTTAGAACATCTTGCCACCATTTACTTTGAATGCCACATCTTCAGATCCGTCAAATCACTAATTGACGTCAACAAATACACTTCGAGTGTTCAGCTTAGAGAATAAATTCCAAGCCACCATACTTGGTATATTTGTAAAAATCAACATTCGTGACCATCTAGAAATACTCTGTCAGGCATTTGGGCACCATTCTATTAATCCATCTTAGGCAATTTCTACCTAGGATTAACAGAACGGCCCTTGCATTTTACCTCGTCTTCAATTATCTTCAGCATAAGTTGATTCGTAATGCTTATGCCAATACAAAATGGTTTTCAGATAATGAATCTGATCCCGGTCTCTCCGTATTGACAACGGAGGTATAAAAATAAACCAAAACCTTGATAATCAGTGATTTAACTATCAAAGGAAACATGCATACAACCAATGATCCTATTCCCAAATGAAAATTATATCAATCAACCATCAAACAGTCCTGGGCCCCTAAATTTATTTCTGATTAAATTACCATTTCCCAATTTCACGAACTCCTTATTTCCCATATTCCAGGAAATATATGTTGTTAACGTCGGAAAACATTTCCATCTCTTCATATTCCTTAATTTCTATATTTAGAAAATATACATTATCAATATTGGAAAATATTTCCAATTTTCGTTTCTTAACTTCCTATTAACCAAACCACACTTCCTTTTCTATGCTTATAAAACATCTTTGATTTTTCCTTTGAAAACGTTTCCACTTTCTTTTTATTTTATTAAACCGATGTTATATAAAACATCGTTACTATAACTCAAACATTAATCATTGATTAACTAATTGTATCACTAACCAATCTTCGTTACCGAACCTTAACCATTCCTCCGTCAATCATGAAGTCAGATAAGTTAGGGTTTAATTACCTCTTTGACCTTAACCGAACAACATTCTCAACTTCAAAACAGACAAGCCTCACAACTTCTACTTCCAACAAAACATTGCTTATGCAACTCTCAGATTTTAATTTAAAAATCCACTTCTCTTACGAAAAAACATTGATTATAATGACAACGTTAAAATCCATGCTTCCGAAATATTTTAATTTAAAATATAACTTTACTTCATTAATTTGAATAAATAAATAAATAATAAATAAATAAACAAATAAATCTTGATTATACTTGACTTCGATATAATCGAATTTCAATAAATAACTCTCTTGCGAATATTCCATATTTGATTAATATTCCAAATTTCAGAATGATCAACCATTTCAGGTCAATTTAGATTGGCCTTATAATTATTTCCATTTGCAAGACATTTTCTTTCATACCCTTATTTACTTCCAAATATGAATATCATTCCTTAATAGGAATCTAGACTAGTTTTTCAACCCATCTAGATTTTTATTTGGAAATATCATTTCAGATTCAAATCAAGTTACTTTATAAACCTACATCATTTTTATAAATTTCATTTATAAAACGACTACCAACACCTTTCCATTTATATCAAACAATTCAAATTTCCTTTTTTTAAAACGTATTTACAAAATATACATTCCATAACTTCTGAAATCAACTTAATTTGATTTCTATAATTCCCTTCTCATTTAATAATATTAATTTACAATAATATTAAATTATTGCAACACATAGAATTTGTTTTGATTTTTATAGCTATTGAAATATTAGCTTTTTAACATTTGTTTAAATTATAGATTAACACCAAATAGAATTTGAATATCCTTTCTGAACTAAATCATTTTAATAAGATTCTACATAGTCGAATTTTAAATATAAACCCTTGGATTTATCTTAATTTGTATTCCAAACTTTGAAATAAAACTCATCGTTTCTGTTGACCTGCTTTTTAGTCAAAGCAGCCACACATAGAATTTCTGGTAAACAAGACACTCAAGTATTCGGAACATCTTCAAAAGACATGAAGCGATTTGGTTGAAGTCGCATCATAAATAAAGACTGGCCCGAAACTCCTATTAAACGACCTCTTTTGGGCCCGAAAACATCAATTACGAAGCTGAGCTCGGTAACTCTTGTATCCCTCTGAAATAACTTCAAGTCGAGCTTTCGTTTGGCTAAAACGGACTTACTGTTTGAAAGTTACGCCCGTTTTCGTGAATGCATGCAGAGCTGGAAACTTGGAATCTGGAATTGGCATAACCCATTGGGATCGGATATACGGTTCGGATCGGGTGAGAGGACCCAATGGCATAACTTTGCAAAAGGAAATTTAGTACTCCTCGGATCGGAGCACAGAAGACCCGACCCGCTTGGTGCTTCCAGTCATCGGATTGGAGGCATTAACTCGGTTCGGATCGGATCCAAACCGACCCCCTGGACCTGCTCCTACACGCAACCTTCGACCGATTCTCTTACCATAATCGCATCCTATTTTCATGGATCTAGCTACACTTGGCAAAGCGCGGCCTAGTAACCACCTTTTCTACGTTCTCCACTTACTTCCGAGATGGCCTCGGTGCTCGCCATGTGACACATCCGAACCGCTCAAAAGCTCCTCTACGCCTATAAATACACCACAATGTGGCCATTTTGGGGGACTTTTTGGTTCTTCTTCTTCTCGACCATTCCAACCCTTATCTTCCACCATTACAACCGCAAGGACTTTTCCAACACATCCACATTATAACACGAGGATTTCGTGTATAATCTTCACTTTTTTCATTTCTTTTCATTGTGAACACGAGGATTTCATGTATAAACCGCAAGCAAACTGTATTGTAATAGCTTCTTAGGATTTAAGAAACTATAAAGTGGACGTAGGCTTGGTTTGAGCCGAACCACTATAAAAATCTCGTGTGTTCCCTTTTATTTTACTGCTTTTCTGTATTGATCTATGATTGCGAGGATTTCACATAGCATTTGGGTGTTAGACCCTGATTTCGGTCTAATATTTTGGGGCGCCAGGTAGGGGGCACACGATACTACTTCAATTTCTAGCCTCAAAGGAATCGGATTGCTCGACTGCTGGATCAATGGTTAAACGAAAGAAAGATGGAACCTTATCTCGTACTGAGGACTTTGGTATAGAAGGCACGAGGAATGAGGCGAGCCAGGAAGCTTCCTCTCATGGTAATCTATCGACATACTTAACCAGATATGAAATGGACAGTGTTCTCGCTGAATTGAGAACCCAGATGGCAAGGCAAGACGATCTCCTCCGCAAACAACAGGAGATGATCGACGGATTCTTCGCTCGGATGGATGGCAGGCCGAGCGGAAACAATAAGATCACTGGAATTGGTATGGAACCAACCCCAGCAGGAGCAGAGAACCGGACCTGTTCGGATCCGATCTAAATCGGGGGGCAAAATTTGAATAAACTTGGGGGCAATCCCCCTCGACATGCAACTTCAACCCTCAACATTTCGGATGGAAACGCCGTAAGAAACTCAGGTTGAGCATGTCCAATCTCCGCCCCTTTCTAGATCGGCAACGTCGTACAACCTCAGCATCAGGCTCCCCAGATCGGAACAGGAGAACCTGGTCGGATCGGTACCTCCGACCCGAACTATGCACCTCACCACGACCTCCCTCGCTTCTCCGAGCTACAACATGGGGGCACCTCCGAATTGAGCCGGATGATCTTCCATGCTCCCCATGCTTTTCCGAACTCTTATGGACTCAACGCTGGGGGCACCAGCTCTGAACTTGTCAACTTGCAACAGGTCTTTGAAGGCGACCGGCTCGCCAATTTGATTGAACGCCTCTCGAGAGGTCGGACTTATCAGAATGACATGGACGATGTCAATCACAATCCATTCACACAGGAAATCAGGAATTCTCGCAATCCTCCAGATTTCAAACTTCCACAACTGGAGCCCTACAACGGTAGGACGGATCCTACTGTGCATCTGATGCGCTATAAACGGCATATGGAAGTTCAATCGGCATCGGAAAACGTAATGGCTAAATGTTTTCCTCTCTTTTTGACCGATATAGCTGCTATGTGGATTCGGCAGCTGGAATCTGAATCGATCAACAGCTGGAACATGTTGGTCACTCGCTTTATTGAACAGTTTCGGGTCCACATCGCTCGACCCAAGAATGTCATATCTCTCACCACAATCAAGCAGAGGCCTAAAGAAACTCTGCGCTCATTTTTGGAAAGGTTCAACGTTGCAGCAGCATCAGTTGATCGACCTGAGCCATCTATGGTATTGATGGCGGCAGTATCCGGCGTTTTGGACAACTCGGAGTTCAAAAAATCCTTGTACCGAGACCCACCGCGGAATCTCAGCGAATTCTACCTTGAATCGGATTGATTTCTGCATGAAGAAGACGCAATGTCCGAAAAGAAAATTCTCGATGTTTACATGCTCAAAGACGGAGAACCGTCTGATTTTGGTAAAGGCAAAGGAAAAGCTGCCGTCAAGAATGAACGCAACACTCAGCCCCGGAGAGGGATCAGATATGAGAAGTACACTGAACTTAATTCAACGCTTACTGACATTTACATGGACACAAACGGTGCCATCTCCTACCCAAAGCCTCCCAGAAGGGAGCCATCGCAAAGAGAACGCGATTTTGGAAAGCATTGCATATTCCATGATATGGACGGTCATGACACGAATGATTGTAGGCACTTGCGAGACTTGATTGAGGAACGGGTCAGACGTGGAGAGCTACCCGAGTATGTGAAACAGCTTACAACGCCTGCACCCACGCTATCACCACCTGCTCCCCGGAGAGGGAATGACCCTGGATCGAGCTCTCGTGGGCTCATCATCAACTGATCTGGATTGGATCACTCTGCGTTTTCAGCATTTTTTAGGATTTAAGATATGTCTCTTTGCTTTCTTTAGGTTTTCCGATTGGCTAAATCGGAGTACACACGTTCGGGGTTAGGATTTATCTCCAAAGCGTGCTCTGAACCCGATGACAAACTGTAACACCCCGAATTTCGGTTAATGCTAAAATTCACAAATTAAAGAATAACTAATCCCAAATGTGGGAATTAGGGGAAACGGGTTACACCATTGCGTTCGTCTCGGAAAAATACGCAAAATAGAGTCTGAGTTTTCGAAAATCGGAGTCCGTATGAAGAAGATACGGACGAACGAAGTTAGGCAGAAAAACCGAAAAACTAGCCAGAATGCACTGGCGCACTTGTGAAGTGCGCCAACACAAAAATGCACTGGCGCACTTGTGAAGTGCGCCAACACATTTTTACACTGGCGCACTTGGGAAGTGCGCCCGTGTCGAGCCAGAAACCTGCACAGCTTTCTGGCTGGCCTGGTGCACCATTTTAGGGTTTAGGCTGTGTTTTGGGGCTGGTTTCTGGAAGCTTCCGAGATCGGATGGTCCTAATCTAATTTAGGGTTAATATAATGGCCTAAAACACTTGCCTAATCCTATAAATAAGACCCTAAGCTAGCCTTAAATGGTCATAATCCTATCTCCTAACTAAACTATGCCAAAATTTTCTATGATCATGGCCTCCACTCAAAACCCTAGCCTCCATCCTATTTCTAAACTATTTCTATGAAGGCTTTCATGTGCATACAAGCATCTTTGAGTTGTATGAGTGATCATTGGCTTGCATTCATCATCAAGTTGCAAGCTTTATGTTCAAGGCTAGAGTTTTTGGGTGATTTGTGGCAAGGGTTTGCTTATTGGAGTTTAGTGGTGAGTTTCTATAGACTTAACAATCAATTGTTAAATTGATTATGATAGGATATGATAAGATATGGCTATGTTTGTGGAATCAATGTGTTTATGCAAGTTTAGTATAGTGTATGTTGTGTGCTATATGCAAGTTTAATGCTATGTTTTATGATGCAAAACACTATGTTGAACATTGATTCATATGTAACATGTTATGCAAGCTATATGGGAGATTATATGCAAGTCTATATGTAACATGTTATGCAAGTTATGTATTTGGTTTTATGCATGCTAAGTATTTGGTTTTATGCATGCTATGTATGTGGTTTTATGCATGCTAAGTATTTGGTTTTATGCATGCTAAGTGTTTGGTTTTATGCAAGTTTGTCTCTTTTTATGATATGCATAATATATGCAAGTTTGTCTCTAAGTATGGCATGTTATGCAAGTTCATATGCAAGTTATGATGCAAGTTCATATGCAAGTTATGATGCAAGTTCATATGCAAGTTATGATGCAAGTTCATATGCAAGTTATGATGCAAGTTCATATGCAAGTTATGATACATGTTCATATGCAAGTTATGATGCAAGTTCATATGCAAGTTATGATGCAAGTTCATATGCAAGTTTATGTGCAAGTTCATATGCAAGTTGTCTCTTTTATGATATGCATAATGCAAGTTTGGGTTAAATACTAGTTGGGTTTAATGTATGTTCATATATGCAAGTTGACACCTTTTGAACCCATGATAAAGTTACATGCTATCTTGGCTAAACCCATGACCTTTGTGATGAATCTTCCCTTTATTATGTCGTGTTATGAGAACGAACTACGTGGGGAACGATGGGGTTAATATGCATGTTAATAAAATGATGTGAAATGGGTATGATTAATCATACCACAAATTAAATGGACGTAATTGGGAATTTACCTATTAAGTTAGGTCTACCCATATTATGGAGTTGGGAATTTACCTATTAAGTTAGGTCTACCCATACTATGGAATTGGGAATTTACCTATTGAGTTAGGTCTACCCATATTCTTAAAAATGTGTAATTAATTAGGCATAATTAATTCAAATTATGGGGGGTGATTAATTAGGTGTAATTAATCAACTAAGACACGAGGTTGGACCCTTTTGTAGCGGAAGTCTGCCCGGAACCGACCGACCATCCAGCAGCTACAAATGATTGGCCCAATGTGAGAGGTCTTAGTCATAAATTAAATACGTAATTAAAGTAAAGACACGAGGTTAGACCTTTTTGTGACAGAAGTCTGCCCGGAACCAACCGGCATATCCAGCAGTCATAAAAGATGGTCTAATGTGAGAGGTCTTTATGAGGTCATGATCTTAATTAATTAAGAAACACTTAACCATATTAGCATGTAGAGGGACATGAGGGGTTAAGTGGGTGCCTTGGGTGGCATGTGGAAATCTAGTGGGTTGCCTTGGGTGGCAATAGAAAATACGATTAGAATACTTAACCAAAGAGGAACATGTAATTAAACATGGGTAAAGGGTTAAGTAAGTGCTTTGGGTGGCATGTGGAAATCTAGTGGGTGCCTTAAGTGGCAATTGATATATGATTAGATGACTTAACCAAACCTTAACATGTAGGTGGGCATGATCATAACAGGGGTTAAGTGGGATACACTAGATAAAATAACAAGCTTAGGTGGTAGCTTGTGGGGGCCCATTTCAACCAATATCCCAAACGTATCTTAGTGGGCTCGACTCTAGTCGAGTGACGGGACACGCATATTGGGCTTGACTATAAGAGGCCAAAATGGGTTAGCGGTGGCAACGCATGACCAACGGGTTTCATATGCGTGTGTGGACCCGGGCTGGTAAATAAGACGTTGTTGCATCGTGTAGATATAAGCCGTGCACCGTTAGTTTTATCAGGTTGCCACGTTGGGGAATGGTACACCCCACAGTGGGGCCAGCACGGGTATCTACGTTAGGGAGCCGATCGAATGGGGAGTAGTGTGTACACCTAGTGGATTGTAGGGCCCCGTGGCGTCTACTTAGTCACCTAGGGGTACGCGAGAACTATTAAGTTAATTTTATAAGTCCAGGGGTGGGATCAACCTTTAAGTTAGGAATGACTGGTGTGGTGCAGTGTAGGAATTACCCTTGGGTGGGTAGATCTGGGGTGGTGTAATCCAGTAATTATCCTTGGGTGGATAAATGCGTCTTTTCGGATATCTTAGTACATCCTGTGTTTAGTTGGCTACTTAGTGTAGTCATTATCCCCAGAGGTACCTTACCTTGTTTATATCATACCCTAATTACTTTAATGATTGTATTGTTAGGGTTATAGGACTCACTCAGACTTATGTCTGACCCCGTTGTTTCTTTATCTTTTTCCTAACCCTCAGGTTTTCAGAGTGGGCCTAGCACTAGTGGGCTTGGATCAGACTGCTTTATCTATCTTTTGGAGCTTGGACCGTGGATGTAAAGCTCAGTTTATCTTTTCTATTATGGCTATTAGGTTATGTAGTGGGATTATGTACTTTCGTTTTTATCCGGATGGATATTATGTACTTGACTCTTATTTATGGTTTTGGTGTAACCAAACATGTTTTACTTTCCGCTGAAATGAAATGATGTTTTAAATTCTCAAGTATTACTTATATCTGTCTTGTTGTAATTTTTCTGTTCTATATTCACTTAAAATACTCCACCGATGTTATGGCATTCCCTTAGTGAGTGACCGTAGCGGGTGTGGGGTGTTGCACAAACCAATCAGGATTTGCTTTGGTTTTGTACTTTGAATTGAATAAGGAAGGACTTTCTGAACATGGATTATGTTTGGCGAATTTAAGTGTCTTGTCAGGTTGTGGCAAGATTCTCAATCTCAATTAAAGTATGGCTTATACTTATCTCGGACCCCTAGGCATGGATTATGCTTAGGGATAGACTATCTTGTCAGGTTTTGGCAAGTATAACTCTATCCCGACATGAGCACTAGGATTCTTAAGTATGGATTATACTCAGGAACGAGGAACGATCTTGTCAAGATTGGGCAAAGGAAATCAATAAAACTCGAGTATGAGTTATGCTTAGTTTGAACTTCCTGGTATGTCTTATACCCGGAAGGTTAGGTCCCTTGCCAAGTTTTGGCAGGATGAATCGAACGTCCCTCGAGTATGGCTTATACTCAAACAAACGCCCAATCATGGTTCATGCTCGAAAGTGTAATCAGTTTTGTCAGGATTTGACGCACCTTTTTGCTCTCTTTTTGCTTCACAGGTATGGATTATACTTGCAGCTGGCAGGCCCGGCGTGGCCTTGGATTATCCAGAACACATCTTCCTTCAACCAGAAAGATATTTTCAAGGGGGCAAAATGTTGACCCGCTTTTTAGTCAAAGCAGTTACACATAGAATTTCTGGTAAATAAGACGCTCAAGTATTGGGAACATCGTCAAAAGACATAAAGCGATTTGGTTGAAGTCACATCATAAACAAAGATTGGCCCGAAACTCCTATCAAACGACCTCTTTTGGGCCCGAAAACATAAATTACGGAGCAGAGCTCAATAACTCTTATAGCCCTTTGAATCAGCTTGTAATGACCAATAATTCCGCTCGATCTGAATCAGTCGCTAAACCGACCCAGACCGTTTGAAACACCTGATTGTTTTGAGAACACGACAAATTAGAACGCAGACAGAAGAACATTTCATTGTTAATTACAACAATTCATCAGAATACAAGAATATACAGAGTATAAACAAATAATATACATCAAAAAATATCAGAGATTTAAATTACATTTAAATACATCACTGCAGCGGAAAATAAAACAAAGCACAACTGAAGGAGATACACGGATACAGAGCTTTCCGGATATCATTCCAGCTGTTAATCAGGATCCTGTGAATATAAATCTGCAAAACCAAAACTACTAGCTGCCCATGTCAAAATAAGGGCACCCAGAGTTTAGGTTAAAACAATAAACTCCAGGTCGGTCATGGGACTGGTGTGAGAACTAAAACAGTTATTAATCTTTATTTTAAAGTTAGGTAAATCAAGGGACCACGCCATATAACACGGAACGGGTTTCCTCCCAAGAATAACAGTGCATAAAATAACAGCGCAATGCTAAATAAAGATCAATGAAGCTATTATAAGACCCAGGTCCATCGCACAATGCAACGCAAGCTGGAGGATAGGGTTTTTACCTTATAATAGCCAAGAATGCTTGGTACGTTTATAACAAATCATTTGATACTATTATAAGTGCATAGTGTATAAAACAACTTCAATTCATAAGTATCAATCATAGACGACATAAGCGCCTCATCCCACTATGTCGCCATACTAGGCTCTACAAATAAAACCGCAAAGTCATGTATTGGAAGTTGGATTTCCATCTGTGAACCAAGGCAAAAGATAGTCCTTACCGATTCGAGACAATCTAGCCCATGTCTCAGGTCATAGCTCGAGTGACCTTGGAGTGATAAGGCCAGTCCACCGATGTGGGTTAAACTTAAATCCTGAACACTGCGTTTCCCCGCCCTTTGGGGCGTAAGTCTAGTCCGTTTGCCGACCAGAATGCATTGGCCAAAACCGATATAACCGAGGCGCCTCGCAACAGCAACAACCACATAAGTCAAACTCGTCAGGGTGTGTAAAACAACTGACGCCACTTCTAACTAGAAGGAAACGCATGCCCTCCCTGAGGTCCTCTCCCGTTTCTGGTTCACAACCGGGGTGTGAGGCTCGCGAATTCACGTTACACAAAGCTATGCCACACAGGCGGTGCTTTGATCATCAACCACAAGACTTCGCTTTTCAACAGAAGCCTCGATCAATTGCCACTTATGCATGCCACACAGGCAATTCACTCCATGAGTTTGATATCCATCAGTATATAACCTCTGAGCTCGTACGTCTCAGAGAAGGGCGTTAAGCAAGAGAATATATTCTCCGCCGCCAAATAGATATATATTTAATAGAAATCAATCAAACAGAATAAAACCCAATGTCAGACACACAGTCCATTTACAAGTTCGTTCTGGGTCTGAACGAAACTGAAGGCACCTAGTACCCCGCATATCCATCGATCTCCAAGTACGTATGGATGATCACTAACTAATTTCCTCCTCTTGGGTGTACGACCCAATCAAGATCATCAGTAATCACCCAAACGACGTGAAGACCTCCGGTCTTCGAGCACCGTCTTCATCCTCGACACCACGTCGAATCAGTTATTCAGAATGGGATAGACCCGGTCTTTCTGAATAACTCGCGTATATAATAAACAAGTGTTACACAAACACAACATACGCCTCATTCCCATTCAGAATATTCTTTTATTCAAATATTCTTATACTTTGGGAAAGGATCCCATTAATTTTATCAAAGATAAATTCTTTAATCTTCTTTGAATATCAATTCAAACTAGACGGGATTAGCGAGCCACACCGAAGTAATCATTTATTTCCCAATCCCAACCTATTCATCCCATGAAGTAAAACTGGTAATACTTCATATCTAACACCACGGTGTTATCGGTAAATTCAATTACCATTTCATGTTCAAATCTAATTAAAGATTTAACTATCGCCTGGAGTAAAACTGGTGATACTCCATTCTCAATCTTTTCAATCTAATTAAAGATTCATTAAAACTCCACTTAGTTTTAATCTTTAACTGGGTTAAAGAATCAGTGCCATT
Source organism: Allium sativum (assembly GCA_030737875.1). Classification (NCBI taxonomy): domain Eukaryota; kingdom Viridiplantae; phylum Streptophyta; class Magnoliopsida; order Asparagales; family Amaryllidaceae; genus Allium; species Allium sativum. The sequence continues at coordinate 2,241,730 of CM060926.1, read as the reverse complement.
CAAAACACGGTTCACGATAAACCCAAAATCACATTCCATTAATTATCGGGTTAAAGAACAAGTGTTATTTAAAACACTGTTCACGATAAACCCAAAAATCAATACCAATTCAATTCCAATTAAATATTATTTAATTGGTACACTTCACTAAATCTATATAAAAAGATTTAATCTTTTTCTCTACTGGGCTTAAGAGCAGTGTTAATGAAGACACCATTCACGACAAACCCAAATCACATTTGATATTAAATACAAGGCTCTGAATAGAAAATATATTAGCTTATATTCAATATCAAAGTCTACGACCAACAAATATCGTATTGGAAACAACGATATCTATATATCTTTCAAATTTCAATAACGATATCTGTATAATCGCGAAATCCAACATCGAAATATTCCAAAGACAATTTCGATTCACATCCCTTCCAATTCAATTATTGGGAATTCTGGTTACTTTTAAAACCATTTCAAATCGACTTTATTTATTTTAAAAATAAATAGAATTATAATTCTAGTTCAAAACTAGTTCATTTCGATAAAAATCTATTTTTATCTTTTCAAATATGGAGTTTTTCACCCCAATTCTTCACAAATCATTTCTTATGATTTTACACAAATTATTATTACTTTTAATAATTTTATCAAGGCTCGTACAGTCGATTTCCATCAACGACCATCGAACTGCACTAACAGTGACCTTTTCCAAATTTGATTTGGACATAATTCCAAATCCAACCGTTAGATTTCAAATATCTGATATTCGTTAGAAAGCTCTTTTCGATACGAACCCAACGGTTCCAGTTTTAGGAAAATCCGACGGTCGGATCTCCCGTAATATCCATTCGAAGTCAATGGTCGAAATTCACTAACTACCGCAGCGCGACGTGTTCTATTCAGGCCATTATATTATATATATAATATATACTTCGTCGATTTACTTTTAAAACGTATTTATAAATTGTTTTAAATTCGGTTCCGAAACGATTTCAACTTCATTTTCAAATTCAAATCAAGATTGAATTTTTCAATATAATTTCATTTTAATCGATTTCAATTCAATTTCAATTTAATTCGAATTTCAATTCATTTCAATTTGATTTTAATTTCAATTCATTTCAATTTAATTCGAATTTCAATTCATTTCAATTTAATTCGAATTTCAAATCACTTCCTATTTAATTCGAATTTCAAATCACTTTCAATATTCATTGAAAAATGAATAAAATCGATATAAGTATCGTTCATGTCAAAATGGCGTCAATCTAATCAACACGGCTTCATATATTTCTATATTCAAATATTTCTTTTTCAATTATTTCTATTTAAATATTCTTTTTCAAATATTTCTTTTTTTCAAATACTTGTATTCAAATATTCTATTTAAAATATTTCTATTCAAAAACTAGAATGAGGCCCAACCAATTACCATATATTTTATTTCTATGGATTTCCATACAACGCATGTGTATATCAACAATGACAAATAATCAACCATCATCCAAAGTGCATTCTACACTGTATAAGCATCAAATATAAATATTCAATGCTTATAACAGTCTGTCAATCAATCGATCGACATACAACTAATTATTGGGATTAGTGTATGTCATATATCACCCCAATACCCGTGTGGGGTTTTCAAACAATCAAACACAGATTTTATTTGTGCGGTTGGGCGATGTGTAAAATTTATCGTCCCAATCAATATCAGTCAAATGTGTGTATATAAACAAATCGTCCGATTTGTTTATTTTTATTTCATTTTAAATACACGTTAAAAATTCTATTTTCAACTATAAAATATTTTATCTATATAAATATTTTATTTCATTTCACATCACATCACACAATCAACTACACAGCAAAATCAAACAAACAAGCATACAAGCCGTCCATGGTCTGTGGACGACGGGTGTCGGGTGCTACTAAACATCGTCTGCATCCTAGTATATATTTCAACTAAAAATAAAAATAAAAAGTGAGGAGTTCTCACCTTGGGGCTCCACTCTGCCATTTTATTTCTAAATGGTTCGGATTCGCTTGATATTCTAACTCAAAATTTTCCACGCTGTTCACAATAAAATCACATTTTTATTTCAACGCTACATATATAAAAATCATATTTTTATATTCTATCTAATAAAAATTATTATTTTTTACTCGCCTTTCAGATGACAAAATTATATTATTCATTCGCTTTTCATATGACAAAACTATTTTTTCTTTTCTATGTAAATTATATTCAAACAAAAACTGATTTTTACTTTCACAAGCTAATTACTTTAAATAAATATAAATAAATAAACAAAGAAGAAATTTACAGTGACCTAGCGAGAGAGGGGGGTTCGGCGACGCGAGGGGAGGCCTGAGGGGGTGAGGATCCGGCGGCGTTGGTGGGGTAGAGGGTCACGGTGGCCAGAAAAGAAAGGGGTGCGGCTTTGCTGATTTGGGACTTGGAGGTTCGGCTATGAAGGAGAGAGCGAGGCATGAGGGAGGAGAAGAGAGAGGTGGGGCGGCGGAAAAGGAGGCGGGGTGCTGGAGTGAAGCGCCGGCGGTGGCGCCAGTCCTAGGGGAGGCGGCGCGATGATCGGAGGGGGTTGGCGGCTCACGAGATCCGTAGTTTTTTTTCCTCAGTAATGAAATCAACGGTGAGGAAAGTGAAGGGGAAGGGGGGTTTTCTATAATTTTATATTAAACTAAAATAAATTCCATAAAAAGTAACTTTTTATTTCGAACTCAGAATCGTACCCACCGACTGTCATCCATAGCTAATTACCCCCATTCTGAACACAATGGGATATGTATCGTAGGCTGATTCGATCGTTTCAACCAGTTTTCGTCAAAATCAAAATATAACTCTATATATTGAATTTGAACGCACATTTCAATTTACCGGGGCCACATACATTCTCTAAAATTTACCGAAAAATATTTTCTAGCTTCGTATTGATGATACGGTCCTAACAGAACTAGTTTCATCAAATTCTGAGACCGTTTGAAAAATGGCCATTTTCCAGTCGATTAAAATCAACTGAAACTGGTCAAACGCGTTTTCCTTTGCCACACTCTCATATTGATTCGAAAATTTACTAATTTTGAAACCTAGAAAAACTTGACATCATGGATCCAACAAAAGTGGTTTCATCGAAAACCGAGGTCGTTTGCAAAATTCCCATTTTTAAGGGCCGAAATTCCATAGCGACTATTCTGAATTTTCAACTGGGCATATATTTCGATTCCCGTTATGAAATTTTGATTTTTCAGATTCGTTGGAAAGATATTCTCAAATAGATTCTAATGTTTTTGGTTTCGCTAAAATCTAGTTTATTTTGCACCCGGTACATTTGTTTGAAATTGGAAATCGAATTGTCGAACTACCGCGCCATTTTCAATTCCTTTTATGTATATAAAAAATATTTATATTCTAACGATGATTTATATAAATATATATGTTCAAATTCTATTCAAAATAAATTTCTCGTCGTTATTATTTAAAATAATTCATTTTTAATAATCAAAATTCACTAAAATTGCCAAAATAAAAATTTTAAATTGGCTCAGATTTTCGAGTTATTACAATCTCCTCCATTTAAAAAATTTCGTCCCCAAAAAGGAACAAAGCCGAAAGTTGTTTCACAAATCAACTCAACTTCCAGTATTTTCACTACGGCTTAAGTTCTTCAACTTTTCAGTTTCTAAGAACTTTTCAAAAAAAAATTCAAAAATTTGGCTAACACCTTAAATTTTCGAAATATTTCGCCATAACCTCCATTGCACCGGGGACTTCGGGATATTTCATATAGCCTCCCATGGCCTTCTTTAATCCAAAAGAAAAAGCCAAGCGGCTAGCCAATCGGCTCATAAAATCATCATCACCCAAACAAAACAGTAAATTATGGTAAACATGTACCTATTTGTCAGGCAAACAATTTTATTCTTCTACTCTAGCTTCCTTACTTTGACCTGTTCAATGTAAGTACACGTATATGCGTGCAAATGCGACTAATTTTCAATACAATTCACTATTTGATACTATTTGATACTATTTGGCCTAAATTCACCGTTCATACATATAATGGTTTAAAGGAATAATCATACAACACCACCATCAATCAATTAGTGAATTATCATTTCAAATTCATAATTTTGATATATATACCGAAAATCATCTTTTTGATGCCAATTCACAACAATGTATTCTAGCTATATTTTGATTCTCACACCAGTCAATTGGAAATATATAGAAATCCCACTTTCGAAACTCGAACATGAATACAGATGATCCGATCGCTTTAGCGATCATCTGAACCATCTTCGGGCGACTAGAGTGTGATTCTATATCTATTCAGTATATTAAAACTTCGAATACATGCGGATCAGACGTATATGCAAAATCTATATATACTGTATTGTCCAAATTCAATATAATATAAAATAAATAATCAAATACGAATAGTTGATTTAAATTTTCAAAACCAAATTTGTTTTCACTTTTATTTCAAAAACACTACCCTTCACACTCGTTCTAGTATACTGCTGATCCCATCTCTAACGAGTCATTCTCATTGGATATTACTAATCCAATATCTGATGAATTCTTTCGTATGGTTCAAATGTGTCTTGTTCTCTGAGCTTTGTAAACCAAAGCTCTGATACCACGATGTAACGACCAACAATTCCGCTCGATCCGAATCAATCGCTAAACCGACCCAGACCGTTCGAAACGCTTGATTGTTTTGAGAACACGACAAATTAGAACGCAGACAGAAGAATATTTCATTGTTAATTACAACCATTCATCGGAACACAAGAATATACAGAGTATAAACAAATAATATACATCAGAAAATATCAGAGATTTAAATTACATTTAAATACATCACTACAGCGGAAAATAATACAAAGCGCAACTGAAGGAGATATACGGATACAGAGCTTTCCGGATATCATTCCAGCTGTTAATCAGGATCCTGTGAATATAATTCTGCAAAACCAAAACTACTTGCTGCCCGTGTCAAAATAAGGGCACCCAGAGTTTAGGTTACAACAATAAACTCTAGGTCAGTCATGGGACTGGTGTGAGAACTAAAACAGTTATTAATCTTTATTTTAAAGTTAGGTAAATCAAGGGACCACGCCGTATAACACGGAACGGGTTTCCTCCTAAGAATACCAGTGCATAAAACAACAGCGCAATGCTAAATAAAGAACAATGAAGCTATTATAAGACCCAGGTCCCATCACACAATGCAACGCAAGCAGGAGGATAGGGTTTGCCCCTTATAATAGCCAAGAATGCTTGGTACGTTTAAAACAAATCATTTGATACTATTATAAGTGCATATTGCACAAAAAAACTTCAAATCATAAGTATCAATCATAGACGGCATAAGCGCCCCATCCCACTATGTCGCCATACTAGGCTCTACAAATAAAACCGCTAAGTCACGTATTGGAAGTTGGATTTCCATCTGTGAACCAAGGCAAAAGATAGTCCTTACCGATTCGAGACAATCTAGCCCATGTCTCAGGTCAGAGCTCGAGTGACCTTGGAGCGACAGGGCCGGTCCACCGATGTGGGTTAAATTTAAATCCCGAACACTACGTTTCCCCGCCCTTTGGGGCGTAAGTCTGGTCCATCTGCGGACCAGAATGCATTGGCCGAAAGCGATATAACCGAGGCGCCTCGCAACAACCACATAAGTCAAACTCGTCAGGGCATGTAAAACCACTGACGCCACTTCTAACTAGAAGGAAACGCATGCCCTCCCTGAGGTCCTCTCCCATTTCTGGTTCACAACCGGGGTGTGAGGCTCGCGAATTCACGTTACACAAAGCTATGCCACACAGGCGGTGCTTTGATCATCAACCACAAGACTTCGCTTTTCAACAGAAGCCTCGATCAATTGCCACTTATGCATGCCACACAGGCAATTCACTCCATGCGTTTGATATCCATCAATATATAACCTCTGAGCTCGTACGTCTCAGAGAAGGGCGTTAAGCAAGAGAATAAATTCTCCGCCGCCAAATAGATATATATTTAATAGAAATCAATCACACAGAATAAAATCCAATGTCAGACACACAGTCCATTTACAAGTTCGTTCTGGGTCTGAACGAAACTGGAGGCACCTAGTACCCCGCATATCCATCGATCTCCAAGTACGTATGGATAATCACTAACTGATTCCCTCCTCTTGGGTGTATGGCCCAATCAAGATCATTAGTAATCACCCAAACGACGTGAAGACCTCCGGTCTTTGACCACCATCTTCATCCTCGACACCACATCGAATCAGTTATTCAGAATGGGATATACCCGGTCTTTCTGAATAACTCGCGTATATAATAAATAAGTGTTACACAAACACAACATACGCCTCACTCCCATTCAGAATATTCTTTTATTCAAATATTCTTATACTTTGGGAAAGGATCCCATTAATTTTATCAAAGATAAATTCTTTAATCTTCTTTGAATATCAATTCAAACTAGACGGGATTAGTGAACCACACCAAAGTAATCATCTATTTCCCAATCCCAACCTATTCATACCATTAAATAAAACTGGTAATACTTCATATCTAACACCACGGTATTATCGGTAAATTCAATTACCATTTCACGTTCAAATCTAATTGAAGATTTAACTATCGCCTGGAGTAAAACTGGTGATACTCCATTCTCGATCTTTTCAATCAAATTAAAGATTCATTAAAATTCCACTTAGTTTTAATCTTTAACTGGGTTAAAGAATCAGTGTCACTTAAAACACGGTTCACGATAAACCCAAAATCACATTCCATTAATTAACGGGTTAAAGAACAAGTGTTATTTAAAACACTGTTCACGATAAACCTAAAAATCAATACCAATTCAATTCCAATTAAATATTATTTAATTGGTACACTTCATTAAATCTAAATAAAAAGATTTAATCTTTTTCTCCACTGGTCTTAAGAACATTGTTAATGAGGACACCATTCACGACAAACCCAAATAACATTTGATATTAAATACAAGGCTCTGAATAGAAAATATATCGGCTTATATTCAATATCAAATTCTACGACCAACAAATATCGTATTGGAAATAATGATATCTATATATCTTTCAAATTTCCATAACGCTATTTGTATAATCGCGAAATCCAACATCGAAAAATTCCAAAGACAAATTCAATTCACATCCCTTCCAATTCAATTATTGGGAATTCTGGTTACTTTTAAAACCATTTCAAATCCACTTTATTTATTTTAAAAATAAATAGAATTATAATTCTAGTTCAAAACTAGTTCATTTCGATAAAAATCTATTTTTATCTTTTCAAATATGGAGGTTTTCACCCCCAATTCTTCACAAATCATTTCTTATGATTTTACACAAATTATTATTATTTTTAATAATTTTATCAAGGCCCGTACAGTCGATTTCCATCAACGGCCATCGAACTGCACTTACAACGACCTTTTCCAAATTTGATTTGGACATAATTCCAAATCCAACCGTTAGATTTCAAATATCTGATATTCGTTAGAAATCTCTTTTCGATACGAACCCAACGGTTCCAGTTTTAGGCGAATCCGATGGTCGGATCTCCCGTAATATCCATTCGAAGTCAATGGTCGAAATTCACGAACTACCGTAGCGTGGCGCATTCTATTCAGGCCATTATATTATATATATAATATATACTTCGTCGATTTACTTTTAAAACATATTTTATAAATCGTTTTAAATTCGGTTTTGAAACGATTTCAACTTCATTTTCAAATTCAAATCAAGATTGAATTTTTCAGTATAATTTCATTTTAATTGATTTCTATTCAATTTCAATTTAATTCGAATTTCAATTCATTTCAATTTGATTCGAATTTCAATTCGTTTCAATTTGATTCAAATTTCAATTCATTTCAATTTAATTTGAATTTCAAATCACTTTCAATTTAATTCGAATTTCAAATCACTTTCAATATTCATTGAAAAATGAATAAAATCGATATAAGTATCATTCACGTCAAAATGGCGTCATTCTAATCAACAAGACTTCATATATTTCTACATTCAAATATTCTATTTCAAATATTTTTATTTAAATATTCTATTTCAAATATTTCTTTTTTTCAAATATTTCTATTCAAATATTCTATTTCAAATATTTCTTTTTTCCAAATATTTCTATTCAAATATTTCTTTTCAAAAACTGGAATGAGGCCCAACCAATTACCATAGATTTTATTTCTATGGATTTCCATACAATGCATGTGTATATCAACAATGACAAATAATCAACCATCATCCAAAGTGCATTCTACACTGTATAAGCATCAAATATAAATATTCAATGCTTATAACAGTTTGTCAATCAATCGATCGACATACAACTAATTATTGGGATTAGTGTATGTCATATATCACCCTAATACCCGTGTGGGGTTTTCAAACAATCAAACATAGATTTTATTTGTGCGGTTGGGCGATGTGTAAAATTTATCGTCCCAATCAATATCAGTCAAATGTGTGTATATAAACAAATCATCCGATTTGTTTATTTTTATTTCATTTTAAATACATGTTAAAAAATCTATTTTCAACTATAAAATATTTTATCTATATAAATATTTTATTTCATTTCACATCACATCACACAATCAACTACACAGCAAAATCAAACAAACAAGCATACAAGCCGTCCATGGTCTGTGGACGACGGGTGTCGGGTGCTACTAAACACCGTCTGCATCCTAGTATATATTTCAACTAGAAATAAAATTAAAAAATGAGGAGTTCTCACCTTGGGGTTCCACTCCGCCATTTCATTTCTGAACGGTTCGGATTCGCTTGATATTCTAACTCAAACTTTTCCACGCTGTTCACAATAAAAATCACATTTTTATTTCAACGCTACATATATAAAAATCGTATTTTTATATTCTATCTTATAAAAATTATTTTTTTACTCACCTTTCGGATGGCAGAAATATATTTTTCATTCGCTTTTCATATGACAAAACTATATTTTTTTTCTATGTAAATTATATTCAAACAAAAACTGATTTTTACTTTCACAAGCTAATTACTTTAAATAAATATAAATAAATAAACAAAGAAGAAACTTACAGTGACCTAGCGAGAGAGGGGGGGTTCGGCGACGTGAGGGGAGGCCTGAGGGGGTGCGGATCCGGCGACGTTGGTGGGGTAGAGGGTCACGGTGGCCAGAAAAGAAAGGGGGGCGACCTTGCTAATTTGGGGCTTGGAGGTTCAGCTATGAAGGAGAGAGCGAGGCACGAGGGAGGAGAAGAGAGAGGTGGGGCAGCGGAAAAGGGGGCGGGGTACTGGGGTGAAGTGCAGGCGATGGCGCCAGTCCTAGGGGAGGCGGTGCGATGAACGGAGGGGTCTGGTGGCTCACGAGATCCGTTGTTTTTTTTTCTTTTTTTCTTTTGAGTAATGAAATCAACGGTGAGGAAAGTGAAGGGGAAGGGGGGTTTTCTATAATTTTATATTAAACTAAATTAAATTCCATAAAAAGTAACTTTTTATTTCGAACTCGGAATCGAACCCACCGACTGTCTTCCATAGCTAATTACCCCAATTCCGAACACAATGGGATATGTATCGTAGGATGATTCGATCGTTTCGATCAGTTTTCATCAAAATCAAAATATAACTCTATATATTGAATTTGAATGCACATTTCAATTTACCGGGCCCACATACATTCTCTAAAATTTCCCGAAAAATATTCTAGCTTCGTATTGACGATACGGTCCTAACAGAACTAGTTTCGTCAAATTCTGAGATCGTTTGAAAAATGGTCATTTTCCAGTCGATTAAAATCAACTGAAACTGGTCAAATGCGTTTTCCTTTGCCCCACTCACATATTGATTCAAAAAATTACGAATTTTGAAACCTAGCAATAACATGACATCACGGATCCAACAAAAGTGGTTTCGTCGAAAACCGAGGTCGTTTGCAAAATTCCCATTTTTAAGGGCCGAAATTCCATAGCGACTATTCTGAATTTTCAACTGGGCATATTTTTTGATTTCCGCAATGAAATTTTGATTTTTCGGATTCGTTGGAAAGATATTCTCAAATAGATTCTAATGTTTTTGGTTTCGCTAAAATCTGGTTTATTTTGCACCCGGTACATTCATTTGAAATTTGAAATTTGAAATCGAATTATCGAACTACCACGCCATTTTCAATTCCTTATATATATAAATAAATATTTATATTCTAACGATGATTTATATAAATATATACGTTCGAATTCTATTCGAAATAAATTTCTCGTCGTTATTATTTAAAATAATTCATTTTAAATAACCAAAATTCACTAAAATTGCCAAAATAAAAAAATTTAATTGGCTCAGATTTCCGGGTTGTTACACAGCTTCAAGTCGAGCTTTCGTTTGGCTAAAACGGACTTACGGTTTGAAAGTTACGCCAGTTTCCGTGAATGCATACAGAGCCAGAAACTTGAAATCTGGAATTGGCATAACCCACTGGGATCGGATATACAGTTCAGATCGGGTGAGAGGAACCAATGGCATAACTTTGCAAAAGGAAATTTAGTTTTCCTCGGATTGGATCGGAGCACAGAAGACCCGACCCGCCTGGTGCTTCCAGTCATTGGATCAGAGACATTAGCTCGGTTTGGATCGGATCCGAACCGACCCCCTGGACCTGCTCCTGCACGCAACCTTTAGCAAATTTTCTTGCCATAACCGCATCCTATTTTCATGGATCTAGCTCCACTTGGCAAAGCATGGCCTGGTAACCACCTTTTCCACGTTCTCCACTTACTTCCGAGATCGCCTCGGTGCTCGCCACATGGCACATCCGAACTGAACCGCTCAGAAGCTCCTCTATGCCTATAAATACACCACAACGTGGCCATTTTGGTGGACTTTTTGGCTCTTCTTCTTCTCAGCCATTCCAACCCTTATCTTCCACCATTACAACCGCAAGGACTTTGCGAACACATCAAAGCTGAATTCCACATTATAACACGAGGAATTCGTGTATAATCTTCACTTTTTGCACTTGTTTTCATTGTGAACACGAGGATTTCATGTATAAACCGCAAGCAAACTGTATTGTAATAGCTTCTTAGGATTTAAGAAATAATAAAGTGGACGTAGGTTTGGTTTGAGCCGAACCACTATAAAAATCTCGTGTGTTCCCTTTTATTTTACTGCTTTTCTGCATTGATCTGTGATTGTGTGGATTTCACATAGCATTTGGGTGTTAGGCCAGATTTCTGTCTAACATTTTCCTTCTGGAAACGATTTTCCATATTCCACTTTATTCAAATTCCCATTTGAATTCATTTTTCCCGACTCAATTTTCTTTTGTAACTACAAGGTTTAAATCCCACCTCAAATATTGGTGTCAACCCTGATTTTCACTTTTCTTATACAAATTCGTATTGAATTTATATCTTAATTTATCCTATGATAAATATTTTATTTTATTTATAAATATCATTATAATCAACTTCTTTCTTAATCCACTTAAACAAGTTTATATTTCCAGTCCATTTGGAATTTAGTTTCAATTTTGGAAATAAGTTCCCTTTCTAAATCTCAGATTTACTTTTCCATATTTGAAATTATTTTACGGTATTTAAATACCAAAATTCTATAGCCATGGTAATTCAAACACAACATAATCAATCACCAATCATATATCATAATAAACAAATAAAAGTAAATAGATGTTGAGGAATCCAGTTGGATCCCTCCAACCAGTTTCCCAGCATCCACAGATATTAATCAACATATATAACATCAATTACACTTCAATATATGATATCATGGTAAACAAAATCAATATTCAACCAACAGTTAAATATGTATAACTAATCAATCATTTCAACCAATTTATTAACCATTCATCCAAACAACCATCACACAGTATAAAACTACGATATATATACATACATATATATATATATGTATATATATACATAAATTTAAAACTCGTTTATATAAAAATATAAATGAGCTGGAGTTTACTCACATAGTTTTGCAGTTGATGTTTCTACTTTTATTTCGTTTTAAAATCAAATAGACATTCGATTTTATCACGAAATCTTAGTAGCTCAGTTCTCAGTGACGTCAGTTCCTGACGTAGATCTCGTCGTTATGATTCTAAAGTGACCGGTCTGGTTCAATTTTGTTCACGTGTTCAATATATATATATATATATATATATATATATATATATATCTGTGTGTGTGTATGTGTGTGTATATGCTTGTTACGAATTTTTGATCCAATTTAAGTATTGTAATTTTACTAACAACCGTAATTAATATTAATTACCATTTTATATAATTTTGGATTAACCGTGCTTAACCCTCCTCAGTATCGCGATTCTTCCTTGAATCCAAAATTCGGCGCGATCAATCCCTTCACAACTATCGGAATCTCCACTGATGTTCGCAATATTCAGTTCACATTCAAAAACAATCTCAGCGTTATGTAGTACAACACTCCCCTTCGCAACCTCCCACTCGATGGTCTGCACATTATCCATGAACCCATGCTGAGAATAACAACTCCATCATATAACATATACTAATGCTTCTTCCCCTCAGAATACGGTTCAAACTCCTCTTTCATTTTTTTAACACAAGTCCTCTGCCCTTAATACTTTCTTCCCCCACGTATAAACGCAGTTGCTTATTTCCTAAAACAAAGCCCAATTTCTTCCCCACAAACTACTTTGACTCCGGTCACCTTGCCAAACTTCCAATACCTTGCTGCAACTGTCCATCACCAGAATCAATATTGACCACCTCGCCAACACTACCTCACCTCCACCTTCATTGTTTCCTCGTTGTACGCTTTTTCCCCAACATTAGGACAGATATCGCACCATTTTACAGGCCTAGAACCCATCACGCCAACCCTATATCCATCGCTGCTCGAAAAATCAGACCATTGGAACTCTGATGAGCGCTTCCCCACGGCGACCCCGGCTAGTTCTTCCCAACGCCGCCCTTTGCGAGGCCCACAGAGATAAACCGAGCCCCCAAAAAGAACAGCATGGAGTCAGTCATAAATGGGAACAAAATATCTTGATTCATGAAAGGAAAATGAGTGTCGTTGTATCGATCTATAGGGCTCGAAGAGCTCCATAATTCTTATGTTGACAGTTTGTTCTGAAATCGCATGAATAAGAAAAGATTTGAGAATAAAATCGTAAAATTCATGTTGGTTCATTTCGCTGGTGGAGGCTCAAAGAGCATTGACTATGGGATTTTCCAATTAGGGTTGTCGACTTAGGGTATAAGTGTAAGGGTGTTATATACAGAAAGACATATATCATTTTAATAATTTACAAAAGGGTTGAAGTTAAAGGTTAAAACCACCACATACGGCTTCCAGTTGCAACAAAAATTGAAATCCTAGCATAATAAAATATTCTAGACACGATGGAACAAGTATTGTCAAATTCCGAGATCGTTTGCAAAATCTCCTTTATAATTTCAACCGGTTAAATAATACGCGTTTAAATTGTGTATGATTACAAATTAAATCAAATTGACCCTAAACTGGAAATCTTACAATAATTAACCATTACAGATTTTATAAAATTTGTCTCATTGAAAACCGACATCGTTCGAAAATTGGTTACTCTTAAAATCCCATATTAAATCGAATAACGATTAAATAAAAATCTAGGCATTTATGGTTACCGCGGCCATATATGATATCGAATCGTCATGAAATTCATTTCCATATAATAACTAAACATTACAGATCCAATGAAACTGATTTCATCAAAAATGGAGACCGTTTGCAAAAAGGATATTTTTAAGGATTAAATAAATCGATTAAAATATTAATTAATTCTAAAACAATTCAATTTAATAATAATAAATTATTATTATCATATATATTCAACCAGAACATCATATAGCTCCAAAATAAACATATCTGGATTTATAACTCAATATTTCAAATAAAACAACATTCAGATTACTTAAAATTGGTTTATACATATAATAAAACGTTATAATTCGTAATCTATTCCATAGCGATTATTTGAAATTTTGTTTTGGACATAATTCACAATCTACAAGACGAAACCTCGATTTTTCACTTCCATTAAAAAGAAATAGTTCAATGGATTCAAATGTTTCTTGTTTCAAAGAAATTCTACTTATCTTGAATTAAGTATATTCAATTGAAGTTCAAAACGTAATATTACGAACTACCGCGACGTTACAAGCTCGATTTAAATATAATTATAAATTATACGTTCAACTTCGTTTTTAATTAATAAATTCCATATAAAAATTATTTTATATTTCCAATACAACAATTAAAGCAATTAAATGTTTTAAAATTAACAGATAAAAATCCAGGTCATTACAAAACAGATCCTTAAACAATTCAAAACATAGACAAATTTAGATTTAGAAAAAGGCAATTCACATGAAATTTCCACTACCACTTTGGATAGTTAATGCGTTTAGTGGTTCTGTAGCGGTGGAGATGCAAAAGGGTATACCAGGGATAAATGGGGGAAATAGTGGGGATATAGAGGATGTGTAAAAAGGTTCATTAGACGTAAAATCAAATATATAAAATTGATTAATTATCATTCTCACATTATATATGTAGAAGAAACTAACATTAGTTAATCTAATAAACATAAATCAAAGAATACCATGGTTACACATATTAGATTTGACGATTAGAATAGAAATCTACATTATATTGGACATTTATGTCTTAAAATTAGCTCTTAACACTAACTTTGTTGATTTTTTTTAAAAGAGAATTAGTGAAATCAAGCCCTGTAAATTAATATTCCTAAAATGAGTGCTAAAAAGCCTTGACTTAGCGGACGCAGCGGTAAACAGCGAGCTTAAAAAACGGACCTACTTTCATCAACGCTAAATTGAAATAGCGTAGCGGTTGAAGGACGCTACGAGCTAAAGCAATTATTTTGCGGGGATTTAATTTCATAGCTACTACTCCCATTCTTGTAGATTTGGAGCAAAACCACAACACTAATCTCAATATTACTTAGGGATTGAATTCCACATTTAAGTGTACATACTATCAAGAAGATACTGAAATAACTATAGGTAATACCTAGATATTCTAATTAAAAATCCTACAGATTTAAATAATCAGATTTAGGCATATAGATTCAAATTATACCAACGTAAAAAATTTGATATTATAAATAACATATAGATTTCCCACTCACTTGTAAAGCTTTCCGCAAATCTCGGTCTCAAATACAAATTTTAGGTTTCATCCTCAAATCCGTATAGATCTATGTAAAATGTATAAAATAGGATATATATATATATATACATATTAAAATTTGTAAATCTGGAAAAGAATCCGAATAACGAAAGAAATAAAGAATGGAAAACCTAAGAAACTACCTTATGCGCAAAAACATATTCCTTCTCTTATAAATCTGCATATATTCCCTCTAATTCTTGTTGTTTGAATAAACATTTATTTTAATTAATACAATTTTGAAGAGATTGAGGAAATAAAAATGGCAGAGCTTTGCTGCTGCTTTTAGAAAATATGAGAAAATGCAGGAGTCTAGGCCTTTACTTATAGGCGTTGAAATGACCCACCCGTCACATTTCATCTTATCAAAATCCATCCATACAAATAAATTTTATTTACCTCAAACTCTACCAGCCACACTAACACATCGACCAGTAGGTCGACCGGTCGACCGCTATGTTGACCTGGCGATTGTTGGGGGCATGTGTATTAATGAGGGGAGTTAACGAATTTATATATTATATTATGTATGTTTCCTATTTGAAACGACCCAAACTTCCCCATAAAGGAAAGTCCGGATTGAATTGAGAACAAGGCAAATCAGAACACAAACAGAAGAACATTTCATTGCTTGTTACAACAATTACATCAGAGTACAAGAATATTACAGAGTATGAATAAATATTACACAATATCAGAGATTTAAATTACATTTGAATAGCAACGTAAAAATAATACAAAATACAGCTGGAAGGAATACACGGATACAGAGCTCTCCTAATATCGCTTCAGCCGTAAACCAGGATCCTGTGAATATAATATTTGCAAAACCAAAACTACTAGCTGCCCGTGCGGAAATATGGTCACCCAGAGTTTAAGTTAAAACAATAAACTCCATGTTAGTCATGGGACTGGTATGAGAACTAAAACATTTATTAGCTTTATTTTAAAGTTGGGTAAATCACGGGACCACGCCGTATAATACAGAACGGGTTTACTCCACATAACCCCTAATTTAAAAGAAAACAACACAATGCTTTTTGGAAAAATTAAGCTATTATAAGACTCAGGTCCCATCACACAATGCAACGCAAGCCGAAGGATAGAGTTTTCCCTTATAATAGCCAAAAATGCTTGATACGCGAAATTTCATCTTTTATTATTACTATAAGTGAAGAAATCAACTTCGAATATAAATGTGTCAATCATAGGCGGCATGGGTACCATATATCATGTCGCCATATGTTAGATCAAAATTTGGACCTAACACCCAAATTGTTCTGATTCGTGAAGATTTATAACTGGAGAATGAAGAAAAAGCAGAAAACACACAGAATTTATAGTGCTTCGGCGTTAACGAGCCTACGTCCACTTTATATGTTATCGATTATACTTTGAATGCTAGTACAATCAATGATTTCTCTCAAACTCACTCTTACAATTGTGATTTCTTTAAGTAATCTCGTAATAAAACTGATAAGAATTAGTGGTATGACGGTAATGGTGGAATCAGTGCTCAATACTGCCAAAAGATCCTGAAAAATGCCAAGCTCTGGGCTATTTATAGCTGATTTTGTCAGGCGGATCGCGGTCACACGTGGCACAGATCCCGAGAATATCGGATCGGATCGCAGCTTGATGAAGAATTAGTCAAATTAGCCGTTATGGACAGGTGTTGTGATCCCCTTAAATATCGGATCGAGCAAGGAGGAGGAATTGGTCAAAGTGACACTTAGGGACACGTGTCGCTGGATCCGTGCATCTCGGATCGCCGAAGACTAGCTCGTGCTTGAACAGGTCAGAGGCTTCGCTGTGCGTCGGGGGATCGGATCGGTCTGTGCAGGGTAGTAGTGTAAGTGCAGATCGAGTCGTGTAGAGGTAGTCGGATCGCTGATGCTATGGGGGCGATCCGATGGGGGGCGATCCGAGAGAGGCGACCCTCTGGTGCGATCATATCCTTCATGGACTTAAGGAACGTAGTTTCATACTTTCTTCTTGTGTGTGAATCTTGGTGGCTTGGTCAAAAAGCTAGCCAACATTTTGTCCCCTCGAAGTATGTTTTATCGATGATGGAACATGCTTCGAAACTGCAGAAATATCTTTTCATAAAGAGATGAAAATCAATGGAAAGGTCATATCATTTACGGAAAGTCGTGTCCCTTTGATCGCTATAAATATCGGATAAATCTTCAATAATTTCCCTGTTTATTGGACAATTCTTTTCTGGGATTTTTTAGAGACTTTGTCATCGAGTTCAACAGGTAAATTCCTTGAATTTTTCTTTTTCTCTTTTCCTCTTTTTCTTCCTTTTTTCCGACCTGTCAATTCAGCTCACCTAAGCACGATGCGGCTCGTGGTGCGATTCTTTGAGCATTTGGGCCTTGAAACTTGATGGGCTTCTCTACGGATCGTGAGGGATTTTGGTTCGTGGCCCATCTATTTTCACGGATCGAATAAGACAAAAAGGGGGAGACTAACGGTCGCCCTTTAGTCTATATAAGCTGATCCCCCTCCTCATTCTTCTCCTCTTCTTCCTTCTTTCGCAGCCGCCACCAGTTTTCTTGAGAAAAACCCTAACTTTGATTTCCAAATTCCCACCCGATTTCAAACTTTAAAAAGGTAATTAAACAACTTCTCTTTAGTTTCTACCATGTTCGCACTGGTTTAGAGAGTGGAGATAGCGGAGTTTTGTAGGATTTGGTGATAGTTAGCATGAACGTGCCTGGTTCGGTTCCATGGGTTTAAGGGTGGAGAGGAAAGTTGAGGAAGAAGAAGTTAGGGATGACCAGGTCGGTTCATGGGTAGGGGCTTCGACTCGGGTCGCAGTAATGGTGAAAGCAAAGAGAGGAGTGGGAGAGCAGTCTTGGATCGGAACGAGGTAGCAGGAGCGGGTCGGACCGGGTCGTGAAAAGTCACTGGTTCACGAGGGAATAGGAAGAAGTGGATCGCGGGGGGTCCTTGCGATCCGTTTCGGTTTCACGATCCGTAGATATACCACGATTCGGTCCCTGTTGTGCGATCCAAATTGATGAACTTGTTACATAAATAATGTGACCTAACTCTGATATACCGATGGACAGTTAGGCTAGAGCCCTCTAGACGAACATTTCTGGACTGATCAGCAGCATAACTTAACAACGGACAACCACGAATGTCTCCATGATCTTTTAACTTCTATGTTTTTCTTTAATGCATGCACAAACACACACTTGCACTTTCATACACGAGGGGGGGGAAGGACAATTATATTCTTATTTCTCATGTTTACTCGCCTAAACAGTAATGTCGGATAATCACTCCCCTTCAAGATCTGACACAGAGACGGATCCCGAGGTGTCTGAGCACCACAACCCCGAGGTCCCTCCAATTAACCCAGGGGGCGAGGATTCTGGATCCGAATATGAGGTAACAAAATCGGATCCATCTGAAAGTACCTCACTTGATGAGGAGTCTGAAGTAGACGGCCGAGCTCCTGACGAGATTCCTGACGCACTTGGGATAGAGAAATTTACTGATTCTTTAGCTTCCAAACTCGATGACATAAAGCTTAAGAGAATTTGCTTGAGACATGGGATCCCCTGGGATGATGTGAGGACACCCGACAGCGAAGATAGACCTCACTTAGCTCCGGAAGGGAATATGACAGTCAGCCGACTCATATGCTGGGTAGGAGCTATTCCTCTGTTTCCTCCAATCGTCATTGAGACCTTAAAACGATTGGGTATCGCTCCGATGCAGCTTCACCCCAATGCCTACGCGGCTCTATACACTCTATATATCGCATACGCGGAAATCCTGCATACGGAGCTTACATTTAAAGATTTAAAATTCTTTTATCTTTTCAAGCATCGCTCCTCGGCAACCCAAAATTTCTCTTTCTTCGAATCGGTAGCGAATAGGAAGGTTCTGTATGACGGATATAGTAACATAGGGGATCCTAAGGCTGATTGGTTCTATATAAAGAGACCGGCTGGGTGCTCAAGAAGATGGCTTAAATCAAGTAAACTTTAATCTTTTGACTGAATAACTTGCTTAAGAAATCAAAGCATTAACATGCCCCCCACTTTTTTTAAGCAGATCACGTCTTTCCCAAGACGGAAGGCTTGGTATACAATAATCGACTGTCTCTTCTTCTACAAAGTAGATCCGATTTTCTAAGGATCAAGAAGTGCATTACTGACGAGAATCTTCACAAGCATTGCCTTCTGGATATAAGGTTTGGACTTGGTGCAGGCGGCAAACCCTACAAATACGTGCCCCCAACGGAGGGAGAAGGAACATCACGGGCAACAGAAACTACTAAATTCCGTAAGAGTCCTTCCCCGATAATCATCCAGGACGACGAGGACCTAAATATATATAGAGGAGATGAGGCCCGTGGTGACAGGTCTAAGGAAATCCCAGTTTCTCCAGGGGATTTCCCCTCAAGGACTTCTCTTCCGATCGAACCTGCTGCTCCCGATGATTTGACAGAAGAACAACTATTTAAAGAGCTAAGCAAAATTCCTTTGCCTGATGATGTATACACACAGGGGGACTTTGAAGGGGAGCCATTTTTCCCTGCTTCTGAGGAAACAACTGTTCCAGTTGGAGTACAAGAAACTACTCAGATGAGCCTGACTTCAGGCCCTGGTCTGTTAGGGGGAATTATATGGGATGCACAAATCACACGCACTGCCTGACCCCACACTTTTATATCAACAATATTCAAGGTTGTAATATGCTCTTTTTTCTTTTGCAGGAAAGAAGTCTCGCAGGCGGTCTTATTCTTATCGCTCTCTTCGTGAAGGCACACCCAGCCTTCATCCAAATCCCGAGCGTTCTCGCGGCCTTTCTCACAAGCCTACTTCTTCGCAATCCCGGTCTCCACCAAAATCAACCTCTGGCAAGCTTCCCAGTTATTCGGTGCCACCTACAAGGGGAAAACAACTTCCTAAAGAGTTAACCCCTCTGAAGAGTGCACCCTCTCACAGCAGGTCATCAAAAAGACGCTACGAGCCCAAGGATAAAAGCAAGGATCCAATCAAGGATTCTAAGAAGGAGAAAAGTGACATTGTCCCTTCCAGTCAGCAAGATTTGGCTGCCCCCGGGTCACGAGATTACATCCATGGTCCCGAGACTCAGGCTAAGCAGGAAAAGTTGCGAGAACAATTCCCTAACATCTTCTTCGAAAGGATGATGTTTGTTCCAGCCTTGGAACCAGTCCCTAGGAACTGGGATTCTGAAGTCATCGGGCACATTCGCCATGTAGCCAGGTAGTATGAAGTGATGAAGAAACATGCTGTTAATCTTTCAGAGGTCATCCGAACGCTTGAGATGGAAGCACATAGATCCAAAGTGAAGATAGATAACAATGAAAGGGCTAGGACAAAAATGGAGAAGGATTTGCAAGACGCTCAATCCCAACTTGCCTTAGCACGGAGAGATGCTGAAAATTAGAAGACTGAATTGGAGAATGCTAAGAAACGCTTTCATTCTGAACTCGACTCAAATAGTCAAGAGAAAATGGCCTTGAAGAAGGAGGTAGAAGATCTTAAAATGGCCAACATTGAGTTGAAGACGGCACAGGGCCATTTTGAAGCTGAGAGGGCTGCTCGAGAGGAAGAAAAAGCAAGTTTGAGAGAGAGTCTAGCTTTGGCTGAAGCGGAGAAGGTGATTTTAAATGATCAAGTCGCGGATGCGGAGAGGCGCACGGCTCTCGCCGAAAAGAATATTGAAAGTGCCATTGAAATGGCTACTGCTTCTAACAACAAGCTCCTCGAGAGAGAAAAAGACATCGAAGGGTTCGAAGAGATGATTTTTGACTTCCTCGGCCACGTCCTCAAAACCCGTAACGTCTCGTGGATCCCGGACCACCACGTCACTTTAGCCAACATATGGGACGCCATCGTCGAGGGTGAGAAGCAGAGATTAGGAGTTGAAGAGATTGACGAAGAGGAGCTAATGAGGACCATTCTAAGGGATAACGAGCCTGAGGATCTGGCAGAAGGCCGGCGCCTAATTCAAGAAGAAATGAAGAAAGAGAGGACCCTGACTAAGGGCAAAAACAAGATTGACGAAGGTTCGAGCTCAGCTGTACAGCCCAAGGCCTCCGGAGTTGAGGAATACAATCCTGATGATCCACTGATTCCTCTGGGTCCGACTCCTCTTGTTGTCGGAGCTTCTGCTGCTAGCGTAAATAGAGGATCAGCGGAAGGTATCCCTATATTTTCTCCACAATTTGTCAAGGCTGTCATTACTTGTCGCCATCTTGCCGAACAATCAACTGAGCTGACCGCGTTCTCTCCTGAAATATCATTCGTTTCTCGTAATACAGGTGGCGGACCAATCGATAAAGATGCTGAGAAAGAGACGAAGGCAGAGAAGAGTGACATTCCACCAACTGCTAGCGCTAAAGATTCAAAACAACCCGAAGATGCCCCGAAGGAGAAGGTCGTCCTCGCTTCCAGTGCCGACGCTCCCAAGGATGACGAAACTATCGATGCCTTAAAAGATATGGACGGGTGCCATGTAGATGATGAGGAGGATATCATTAGTACCAAAGAAGTCGAAGGCGATGACGACGAAACTTTGGCTACAAGAAAGGATAAGAAGGAAAAGCAGCTGGCTTCAAAGAAGGTGGGACAAGAGCCTTTGAACGTGGCCCCTATCTTGGAGTTTGATCCCAAAACTGGGATGCTTCTGAAACTCCAGCCCAAATCCATCAGCAAACAGCTTCATTTTGTGAACCCTGATGATTTCCCAGCTTCCTTGACTGATAAAAAAGAGAGAAAGGAGGTGGAGGAGGAGTCTTCTGATGAGTCGGACGTTCCTCTTATAGACAAAAGGAAAAGAAAGAAGGGTGATCAATCCGAAACTGACAAGGCGAAGCTAGAGAAGCAGAAACAGGAGAAGAAGTCCAAGCGTAAATAGGATATTTTCGCTTGTCTATATTTTGTCTTTAGGCTTCCCACTGGCCATGAAATGTAATTGTGAGACTGGCCCTCACTTTTGTTTTAGGTTGTTTTTCACTTTGTAGGCTTGCAGTTTATAAATGAAAGTTTATCTCTTTTACATCATCGTGTACCTGCATTTAATAAACTTTTCATGCTTAGTCATAGATCATCTGATTATAACTACAAATCAGTCAAGCAACAGAAAGAAAAATTTAAAAATTTCCGTGCTGCATCAAGGTTCATGTGTATATGTATATGGCCCCCAATCAATCGTTAACGTAGCGCTCAACTAGGGCTTATTAAGGATTGATTAGCGTTGTTTGCACGTTGCCCCCTATTTTTGAATATGGGGGACTTAGAAAATTTAATAAGATAACTGTCCTTGTGGTGCTGAGTTTTCGGCACCTTTCTCATCGCTTAATCATAGACTCTTTTATACTCTCCTGGCGGCCGCCGAGGTTAGAGTTCGAATTCAGCAGTTCAGTCGCTCCCCGATCCTTTAGTGGGGCAAGAGCTCTTTCTCAGCGCTCAATCAGAGACACTTTTATACTCTCTCTCTGCTCTAGAGAGTTAGAGTTCGAGCTCAGCAGTTCAATCGCTCCCCGATCTTTCAGCGGGGAAGGAGCTCTTTCTCAGCGCTCAATCGGAGACGCTTTTATACTCTCTCTCTGCTCTGGAGGGTTAGAGTTCGAGCTCAGCAGTTCAATCGCTCCCCGATCCTCCAGCGGGGAAGGAGCTCTTTCTCAGCGCTCAATCGGAGACGCTTTAATACTCTCCTGGCAGTCTCCGAGGTTAGAGTTACGTCAAGGCGGTTCCGATCATGGTACACCGCCATGACTTACGGACATCGCCCTCATGTCCGTTATGCTCTCTCTCGCTCTGGAGAGTTAGAGCGCTATCAATGATATGATTTACTTTATCGCACCCTCAGAGTTTTGACTGGTGACTGCATTCCATTCTGATGGAAGGCAGCTATAATTATACGCTTCTGTGATCGTTCCATGATTCACAGCAATTTCCATAAAAATAGAAAGGCAGATAAAAAATAGTGCAATAAAGGTAAACGACACACAATATTTTTATAGTGGTTCGGTCGAATCATGACCTACGTCCACTTTATAATTTTTGCTTTAAGAAATCGGACTATCAAGTCGTGCCTTGTACATGGTCCTTAATAAAGCAAAAGAACAGATCTGACATCTTTACGTTAGATACGACCATAAATGTTGGGCATTCCACACTCTGGGGATTTCCTTTCCATCTACGGTCGCTAGCTTGAAAGTTCCATTATCAAGCTTGTACAGAATAGAGTACGGTCCTTCCCACTTCACGCCCATATGAGTTGGGGCTGGAAAGACACGCTTCAGAACCAAGTCTCCGGGTTCAAAGGTTCGGACTCGAACCTTTTTGTTGTAGTATCGGGCGACCTGTTGCTTGCATCTCAAGGCACGCAGGTCTGCTTCGTCCCTCTTTTCTTCAATCATATCCAGGGATTCAAGGAGCAATTCGTTATTAGTCATCGGATCGTAATAAGTCACTCGGTGAGAAGGTACTTTTATTTCAACTGGGATGACTGCTTCTGCTCCAAAAGCAAGGGAGAAGGGGGTATGTCCTGTTGCCGATTTATATGTTGTCCTATAGGCCCATAGTGCTAAGGGTAATTCATCAACCCACATGGCTCTGTCCCGTTTCAGTCTTCTTTTCAGAATGGACTTAATCACTTTATTTGCCGCTTCGACCTGCCCGTTCGACTGCGGATGCGCCACAGAGGTGTACCTTTTCTCAATGTGGTATTTCTGGCAGAAGTCTCTGAATTCAGTGCTATCGAACTGAGTTCCATTGTCAGTTATAACAATCTTTGGAATCCCAAATCGACAGATGATGTTTCTAACGACAAAATTGATCACTCGTTTGGTTGTGATTGTAGTCAGTGGCTCAGCCTCGACCCACTTAGTGAAGTAATCTACGGCTACAATAGCGAACTTCGCTCCGCCCCTAGCTATTGGGAGACTTCCGATGATATCAATTCCCCACATAGCGAAAGGCCATGGGCTCGTCATCGTTTTTAACTGACTAGATGGTGCCCTAGGTATCTTTGAAAATCTTTGGCATGCATCACACTGTCGTGCGTACTTCGCCGCATCTTTGTTTATGGTAGGCCAGAAATAACCATGCCGCAACACCTTTTTCGCCAATGTTTGCCCCCTAGTGTGATCGTCGCATTCACCTTCATGTACCTCCTACAGCACACGCTTGATGTCGTCATGAGCTATACACCGGAGAAGGGGCATCGAAAATCCTTGTCTGTAAAGAACTCCGCCTTGCAAAACGTATCGGGCAGCCTTACGAATTACTTTACGCCTCTCGCTTTTCTTGGTCGGAAGCGTTCCATACATCAAGAAATTCTTTGGAGGAGTCATCCATGACTCCCTTTCTGGTTCCGTCTCCAGTACCGGATCAATTTCCATCTGATCTATACTAGGAGACCGTAGTACTTCAACTGGGACTAGCCCGGTCTCTTCAGGATCGTCGGAACTAGCTATCTTCTCCAACTTATCCTCCTGTTGATTCTCTGACCGCGGAATATGAGATATGCTGTAGTGATCGAAGCCATTCAGCAACTCCTTCACTTTCTCCAAGTATAAAATCAATCTTGGGCTTTTGGCTTGGATTTTTCCAGTGACCTGATTTATAACTAACTTGGAGTCGCAAAAGATGTCCAGCTTTGTGATTTCCAACTTCTTTGCGATCCTTAGCCCGGTTATCAGGGCTTCATATTCGGAGTCGTTGTTAGTGGCGTGAAACTCCATCCGGATAGCATAGGATATCAACCGTTTCTCGGGGGTTTCAAGCACTACTCCAGCACCGGATCTCTTGTCATTCCTAGCGCCATCAATATACAACCTCCAGGCATTGGGGTCGAGAAGTAACTTTGAGGGTTTAACTTCTTCGTTCGTTATATCTTCCTCTGGGACAGTAAACTCTGCTATGATGTCGGCTATCGCTTGCCCCCGTATTGACCGCCGGGGTTGAAAGTTCAGATCAAATTGACTCAACTCAATGTTCCACTTGAGTAGTCTTCCAGATGCTTCTGGTCTCAGCAGAACTTGCTTAAGTGGATGATCAGTGTATACGGTAATGGGATGAGCCTGAAAATAATGTCGAAGCTTTCTAGTGGCAATCAGCAAACTGTACGCCAACTTTTCTATCCTTGGATAATTACGCTCTACTGCCGTCAATTTTTTGCTTATGTAATACATAGGTCTTTGAACTTTATCTTCTTCTCTCACTAATGCTGAGCTGATCGCATGGGACGACACTACTAAGTACACGAATAAGTCCTCATGATCCACCGGCTTAGATAATATCGGAGGTTTCTCCAGGTGTCTCAGCAAGTTCTAAAACGCTTCTATGCAGTCGGGCGTCCATTTGAAGTGGCGTTTTCCTCGCTTTATCAATTC
Organism: Allium sativum; assembly: GCA_030737875.1. Classification (NCBI taxonomy): domain Eukaryota; kingdom Viridiplantae; phylum Streptophyta; class Magnoliopsida; order Asparagales; family Amaryllidaceae; genus Allium; species Allium sativum. The sequence continues at coordinate 2,216,047 of CM060926.1, read as the reverse complement.
GAAGAATGGGATGCATTTGTCCGTAGCCCTGGAGATAAATCTGCTTAGTGCGGCTACTTTCCCTACAAGGCTTTGCACATCTTTAATCTGCCTAGGTTCCTGAATGTCTCTAATTGCTGCGATCTGGTCTGGATTAATCTCAATCCCACGAGAACTGATGATGAATCCCAAGAATTTCCCGGAGGCGACCCCGAATGAACATTTTGTTGGGTTGAGTTTCATCCCGTACTTTCGAAGAATGTCAAACATCTCTGCCAAGTCCGTAGTGTGATTGGAGGATTGCTTGGACTTAACCAACATGTCGTCGACGTATACTTCCATTGTTTTCCCAATCTGGTTATAGAACATTCTGTTCACTAACCGTTGATATGTAGCGCATGTGTTCTTCAAGCCAAAGGGCATTACCACATAGCAGTATAATCCCAGATCCGTAATGAAGCTAGTGTGTTCTTGATCTGGAACGTGCATTGGAATCTGGTTATATCCTGAATAAGCATCCATAAAGGAGAGAAGTTCATGGCCCGCCGTTGAGTCCACCAACTGATCGATCTGGGGCAACGGAAAACTGTCTTTTGGGCAGGCTTTATTCAAATCCGAGAAATCGATACACGTTCGCCACTTCCCGTTGGCCTTCTTTACCAGGACTGGATTTGAAATACAGTCTGGATAGATTGAGTCTCTGATAAATCCATTACTCTTTAGCTTTCCAACTTCTTCTTTCAGGGCAGCGGACCTCTCTGGGCCCAGCATTCACCTTTTTTGTTTTACCGGAGGATGCTTAGGGTTAATGCTTAATGAATGGCTCATGATTGATGGAGATATCCCGCACATGTCTGCATGGGTCCAAGCAAACACATCCAAATTATCTTTCAAGAAATCCGTTAGTTCTTTAGCTAAATTCGGATTTAACTGGGATCCAATCTTAAGGACCTTCTCTGGGTCACTATCATCGATCGGTACATCCACAGTTGTCTCGTTGGGAGTCGCCATTCTGCCCCCAAGTTCTTTGTCCTCTCTGGGATCTATATCCTCGGGCAACTCTCTGGATGACTCTCCTACGGTTATTCTCTTTAATTGCTATAAGGTTTCCGCCCTTGCGGGGGGAGAAGCGCCCTTGGTTTCTATGTCTCCTCCGTTGCGGAGTAGCTTTAGCTCTGCAATATAACATGCTCGTGCGGCAACCTGATCTCCTCTGATAATACCAACACTAGCTTCCATAGGAAACTTCAATAACAAGCACCAGGGGGCTATGCAGGCTCTAAACTTTGCGAGGGCCAGTCGGCCCAAGAAGGCATTATAGGGTGATTCAATATCCAAAACCACGAAGGAAAGGATTCTCTCTCTGGCGTTCCCCTTCCCTAAGCGTAACTGGTAGCTCTACATAACCCATTGGAGCAGTGGATGCTCCGTTAAATCCACGGATCCATCCCTCACAGGGCTTCAAGTCTTTTATCTCGAGATTCATCTGGTCGATTGTCTTTTTGAAAAGAATGTTGACGGAACTCCCGTTATCCACCAAGACTTTATGAACAGTGGCCAGGCCAATAGGTACTATGATTACAAATGGATCTTCAGTCGGAGCATGGACTCCAATGCTTTCTCGTTCGCGGAAAACGACGTCATCGGACATCATCTGTTGTTGCTTTACCAGGACGTTGTCCTCAGGGTTCCTACACTCCCCTACCCCGAGGTGCTGCTTGGCTGCATTGACATACTGATCCAATGCCTTGGAACCGTGCCCGGCTAGCCCTCCGATTATGGTATTGATAACAAGGTCCTTTCCATTTTGCTGGGCAGTTGGCCTGACAGCAGGTTGATTCTGGTTCTGATTTGGGGCCTGTACGGCTTGCCCCTGTCTCTGGGTGTCACTCTGTATTCATCCAATTTTCCTTCTCGGAGAAGCCTCTCGACCACATCTCTTAGGTGACGGCATTCTTTCATCGAATGGCCATGAATCTGATGGAAGAGACAAAACTTCCCCGTTTCACGTTCTTTCTCCGTCGACTCTCCGGGAGGAGGCCTTTTATTTTGGAGGACGTTGTACGAATCCATGAAGATATTCTCCAAAGTATCGTTTATTGGCGTATAACTCTCAATAGACCTGGGACAAGTCCTTTTCTGGGAGTCGTTCCCCCGATTCCTCTTCCGGTTGTTGCCATTACTGTTATTATCATTGTTTCCTGACTGACGACCACCCTGGTTCCGGTTTCCGACATTAACCTCGACCTTCCCCGAGCTGTCTTCTGTCTGCTTAATGGAGACATTGCTCTGGATTTCCTCTTTATCGGTCGTTTTTGCCTTTCGGTTGGCATATACCTCCTCCCGGCGCAAGTGTACGTTAGCTTTTTCGTAGAATAACTCTCTAGTATGAGGTGGCTTACCGGCCAGATATCTCCCAAATTCGGTGTCTTTATCTACCCCATCAATTAGGGCTGCCACAACAGTTGGCTCATGGGGATCTTTGACTTCAGCAGCGGCTAGGTTGAAGCGGTCTAGATACACCCTCAAACTCTCGCCTGGTCGTTGCTTGACAAGGAACAAGTCAATCACACTCTTCGTCTTTTGTGCATAGATGCGGAATTGTTCCACGAACCTTTCACTCAACTCCCTGAAGCTGGAAATCGATCTTGCTGGTAAGCGAGTAAACCATAATAATGCTGCATCCTCCAGGAATATGGGAAATGCTTTGCACTTGACAGCGTCAGAAGCTGCAGCAGCGGTCATTGACCAAGAATATCTCATCAGATGTTGGACGGGATCAGATCTACCCACGTAACGGTTCATCTGCAGCATGTTGAAGCGCCTCGGGAACGTCGCATCTAAAATGTCATCAGTGAAAGGGGTGTGACTGCGGTCAATTCCCCAATCTTCATTCCGTTGTCCACGGCTATCTGCCAGAATTTGATGGATCATAGCTGCAACATTTGCACTGGTCAGCGGAGGCTCGGGGTCAGCGCTTCTTGCTCGGTGGGGTTCCCTAATCTCTCTTCCAGGAGTGGCCACGAAATCCGGGGCTCGGATTGGGCTTCGCTGCCCCCTATTACCATGAGCATTTGTACGGTGACGGGGCTGAGGTAGTCTATTCTGAACAGGGCTGTCCACACCTCGAGCTCTGGGAGTTGCGGCGCGGTCATTCACATTGCGGTTTGAGGGCCCTGCACCCAGTGCCTCATCTTCCCGTGATGGCAGGGTTCCAAATCGAAGCTGCTCTATGCTTTCAGGCCTCTCATATGGTCGCCGCGGAGGTCTGGGCGATTCCTCTGACGAAGAAGAGTATTATGGGATGAGCGGACGAACTGGGGGCGTCCTTTGCCTTGCGAGATCATTAAGCCTTCTATCCATAGCGGTCAAGTTCTGTCGCAGAACGGAGCTCTCCTGCCTTTGAGCAGCCAATTCATCAAACAACCTCTCCCACATTTTAGAAAAGCGAGAGAGATCCCCCTCAGTAACGGGAGCAGAAGGGTCATATTGATCATCATCATTTTCTTTTATGCGCAAAGAGCTTGAGCCAGGTCGAGCGGAGGGGCCAGGACGGTAGGAGCGAGCCATAGGCTCCTTTCCAGGTCAAGTTGTAGTCTGGTCATCAATTTGGATCGCTGTGGATCGAGGTTGGTGGCTTGCAGCGCCCCCCGGGATCGGTTCGTGGTCACGGTATGCGGAGGATTCGGGGCGTTATCACGGGATCGAGTAACAACCCCTCCAGCTTCGCGGTTCGCAGTGCCACCCTCAAGTCGGATCGTGGCACCTTGATTGGTTCGGTTCGCCCCCCTGTCCTCGCGATCCGTGACCCCCTCGACGACCTTCTCGTGTGCACTTTCGCCAACCACTTCATTCGCGACTTCATTCACTTGCGAAGTTCGCGCTTCCTTAGACTTCTTTCCAGCCATGATATCAGATGTCGCTGGAATCTTCAAAACTCTGAACAGTGAAGTTTTGGGACTGTTTTCTTTGGACTTTCCAATCCAAATAGTAGAATAGCAATCCGGTAGGCTGAGAATTCAATTCTCAGTGAAAGCACCAAAATGTTAGATCAAAATTTGGACCTAACACCCAAATTGTTCTGATTCGTAAAGATTTATAACTGGAGAATGAAGAAAAAGCAGAAAACACACAGAATTTATAGTGGTTCGGCGTTAACGAGCCTACGTCCACTTTATATGTTATCGATTATACTTTGAATGCTAGTACAATCAATGATTTCTCTCAAACTCACTCTTACAATTGTGATTTCTTTCAGTAATCTCGTAATAAAACTGACAAGAAATAGTGGTATGATAGTAATGGTGGAATCAGTGCTCAATACTGCCAAAAGAACCTGAAAAATGCCAAGCTCTGGGCTATTTATAGCTGATTTTGTCAGGAGGATCGCGGTCACACATGGAATAGATCCCGAGAATATCGGATCGGATCGCAGCTTGATGAAGAATTAGTCAAATTAACCGTTGTGGACAAGTGTCGTGATCCCCTTAAATATCGGATCGAGCAAGGAGGAGGAATTGGTCAAAGTGACAGTTGGGGACACGTGTCGCTGGATCCGTGCATCTCGGATCGCCGAAGACTAGCTCGTGCTTGAACAGGTCAGAGGCTTCGCTGTGCGTCGGGGGATCGGATCGGTCTGTGCAGGGTAGTAGTGTAAGTGCAGATCGAGTCGTGTAGAGGTAGTCGGATCGCTGATGCTATGGGGGCGATCCGATGGGGGGCGATCCGAGAGAGGCGACCCTCTGGTGCGATCCGATCCTTCATGGACTTAAGGAACGTAGTTTCATACTTTCTTCTTGTGTGTGAACCTTGGTGGCTTGGTCAAAAAGCTAGCCAACACCATACTAGTTCTACAATCAAAACCGCATGATGTCGTATTGGAAGTTGGATTTCCATCTATGAACCAAGGCAAAGGATCGTCCTTACCGAATTCGAGACACTTTAGCTCGTGCCTCATGACTCAACCGCAACTGCACCTAGGAGCGCCAAGGACGGTCATCCGTTGATGATTGGCAATACCATAAACTATAAGTTAGCCTGCCCTATGTGGCATAAAATAATCTGGTCAGTAATGTCGACCAGACCACTATCGATATATATATCCGAGGCGCCTCTCTATCCATCAAGTAATAAGCAACATCCACATGAGTAAAATGACAGGGCTTGTAAACGCTGACACCCCTCCTAGCTAGAAACTAACATATATCCATTTCCCTGGGGTCCTTCTCCCATTTTTGGTTCATACCGGGGTGTGAGGCTCGCGAAGTAACGCTGTACACAAAGCTATGCCTAAAATGGGCTGTGCTTTGATCATCTACCACAAGGCTCTGCTTTTCAACAATAAGCCTTGATCATTTGCATCTTAGCATGCCACATTGCCAATCCCTACCATACCATTGATTTCTGCCAATATATAACCTCTAAGCTCGTACGTCTCAAAGAAGGGTGTTAAGCAAGAGAATAAATTCTCCGCCACCAAATAGATATATATTTAGCAAAGATCAACGAATACAACATAAAGGAATACAACTCAGACATACCAACCATTTACAAGTCCGTTCTGGGTCTGAACGAAATCGGAGGCACCTTATTCCTCGTCCCATATGTCCAATACAGGAGAGAGGTCCTCGCACATCCGTCGATCTCCAAGTACATTTGGACGATCACCACTTATTAACTTGTCTTGGGTGTACGGCCCAATCAAGACATCAGTAATCACCCAAACGATGTGAAGACCTCCGATCTTCAACCACCGTCTTCATCTTCGATTCTTGATCATTGTTGTAATTATTCAGAATGGGTTAAACTCGGTCTTTCCGAATAACACGCGTATTTTATAAACAGGTGCTGTAAAAACACATCAAACGCCTCATTCCAATTCAGAATATTCTTTTAATAAGATATTCACATTATTAATCTAATTTAAGATTCATTAAAACTCTATTTAGTTTTAATCTCAAAAATCATTACTTAATGATTATTCAAATTTAAGAAATTAATCTTATCTTTTAACCGGGTTAAAGAACAAATGTTATTTTAAAACATTGTTCACGATAAACCCAAATTCATTGTCTTTTCAAAAATGGAATCTACAAGGAAATCATAACAGTATATAATCGATATAAATTTCCGTGCCAGACTAATAATATAAATGGAATAACGGCAAGGCCTTTTAAATTCCATACATAGTAATAGTCTTCATTCACAGAAGCTCATCTCGATTATTACCAAATCGAATTCCATTCAATTCCAATTTAATATATTAAATTGGAAAACTTCACTTTGGAACATTTCCATTTAAATCTTAATAAAAGATTTATAAATTCCAAACAATATTTTCACTGTCAATTGGGTTAAAGAACAAATGTCATTAAGAACACAGTTCACGATAAACCCAATTCACATTTCATTTTATTCCAATTACTTAATATAATTGGAAACTCCAATAATCTTAATTAAAGATTTATTCTTTTCATATGGGGTTTAATAACAGTGGTATTTAAGATACCATTCACGATAAACCCAAAATCCAATTTATTTTATTTAATTCCAAATAAACATTAATTGGAAAACTTCATTAAATCTTAATTATATATTTACTCTAGTTGATAACTAGTTCATTTTGATAGAAATATATTTTATCTTTAAAAAATTGGAATTTTTCATCCAAATTCTTTTCAAATCATTTATTATGATTTTACATAATTTTTCCATTTTTTAATAATTTTATTATCGCCCGTACTGTCGGTTTTCAATAACGGCCACTGAACTACATCCATAGCGACCTTTTTCAAATTTGATTTGGACATAATTCCAAATCCAACCGTTAGATTTCAAACTTCTTATATTCATTGGAAAACTCTTTTCAATATGAACCCAACGGTTTCGGTTTTAGGAGAATACGACGGTCGGATCTCCTGTTACGCCCATTTGAAGTTAATGGTCGAAATTCGCGAACAGTTGCTGCACGGCGCGTTCTATTCAGGCCATTAAATATATATAATATATATTATATATATATATCATCGACTTCCATTTGAATCGTATTTTATAAATCGTTTATAAACTCGGTTTAAAGCGATTCCAAATTCATTTTTCAATTTTAAATCGAAATTGAATATTCTATATCTTTTATCATATTAAAATGATAATATTTTCGAAATATTATATTTTAAAATCATTTCTTTTCGATATTCATTATAAAATGAATCAAATCGATCGATAAACCCGTTCGGGTTAAAATGACGTTTCTATACTTAACCCGGCTTCATATTTTTATATTTGTGTGTCCATTCAAAGACGGACTTCAAAATCATAATCTTATTCTTCACCGTATATTATTTTAAAATATTGTTTATTTTAAAATATTCTTTACTTTAAAATATTCTTTATTTAAAATAATCTTTTACATTAAAATGTTCTTTACATAAAAATGTTCTTTTACATTCTTTTACATTAAAATGTTATTCTACATAAAAATGTTCTTTACCATTTAAAATGTTTCTTTACAATTAAAAGTGATTCTTTTACATAAAATGTTTCTTTAACATTAAAAATGATCCTTTACATTATTTACATTAAAAATGTTTGATTACATTAAAATGATTCTTATATTTTGTTGACAATTCTATTTTAACAAAATGACTAAAAATCGACAACTTCATTTTGTTAACAATTTTATTTTAACAAAATGAATTAAAATGATAACTTCATTTTATTCATAATAATCTAATTCAACAAAATTGACAATTTTGTTTTAACACAAGTCTATTTAACAAAATGTTACTTTTATTTTGATACAAATCTATTTAACAAAAATGTTATTTTTGTTTTGATACAACTCTATTTAACAGAACAGTTTTTTTTTTTTTTTGCCTATTCCATTTCAACAAAAAATGATATTTTGGCTTCAACTATTTTATTTCAACAAAAATGTAAATTTTGGGTTCAACTATTTTATTTCAACAAAAATATGAATTTTGGTTTCAACTATTTTATTTCAACAAAAATGTAAATTTTAATTCTAAAATATGTTTTTAATAAGACATTATTTATTTCTGAATCGGAATGCTACTCAATTAATTACCATATAATTTCGATTATATGGATTTCGTACATCGCATGTGTGCACAATAATGATAAATAATCAACAAACAGTCCATTCACAACCAGAGTGAAATTTACAACTGTGTGAGCATTAAAATAAATAAATAACGCTTATCACAGGCTGTCAATCCATCGATTGACATACAACTAAATATTGAGACTAGTGTATGTCCAATATCATCTCAATACCCGTGTGGGGTCTTCAAACAACAGTTTATTTAAATAAATTATTGGTTAAGAAATTTAATCAATTTTCACAGTTCAAATTATGAATGAATGTTTATAATTTAATTTCACTATCCTATTAATATTAACATTTTTAATGTGTTACACATTTCACATCACAAACAACATGCAATACAATCAATTTAAATCGTCCATGGTTTGTGGACGAGGAAGGTGATCTAACAAGCACTGTATACAGTTTATAATGATTAAACTGATAAATATCTAAACTGGAAATTCTTTATATTTTTCAGTTATGAAAATAAATAAATAACAGTGCAGAAATTTTAGTGAGGAGTTCTCACCTTCGTTCCCACTCCGTCATCTTTAGCGAACGATTTGGATTTTGTTCTGCTTCTTGTCAGTTCCATCGCAATCTATTCCATGCAGTATATATATTAAAAATCATATTTTTAATGCGTGTAAAAATCATATTTTATCCATGCTATTTTATTTTGACAACAATGCGTATTTAAAAAAAAAAACAATTATATATATGTAAGAATTATATTTTATTTTTAAAAACATTGCTAATTTTATTTCTAAAAACATTGCTAATTTTATTGTTAAAAACAATGCTAATTTTATGATTAAAATCAATGCTGATTTCATACTAGAAACAATGCTAATTTCATACTAGAAACAATGCAAATTTCATACTAGAAACAATGCAAATTTCATACTAAAAACAATGTATATTTCATATTAAAAACAATGTATATTTTCATTTATAAAACAATGTCAAGTTTATTTTCTAAACAATATTCTTTTTATTTTCAAAACAATATTTACACATTATTTAAACAATTAAATAATTAATTATTTTCTCTAATTACAGTCATCAACTGTTGATTACCCTTTGTCCTTGCGCATTCAGTAATACACGAAGGAAACCCATCGTTGACTTCTGGAAACCACCCTCTGCCACCACCAGACACCACCGTACCCTGATCGAACGTGCCCCATCGACCACCTGCCCACCGCCTTCTTCCCCCAGGAGCCACGCCCAACTCGCCGCCACTTTAGTCCCCTAATTCCCATTCGAACATCGGTTCTTTGCAAGGGGAATTCGAACTCCACCGTCAATGAAATCCAATCAAGCCCATTCGAAATTCAAGCCCTCACCACACTCTTTGTTTTTCGTTTATAAATCATGGAATAATTCATAGTAATTTAAGAGGAATTAAGGAATGAAATTGGTGCGGTTATGGCCATTCGTTCCTGATGGCGGTGGAAGAGAACGTAAAAGGGGTATTAGGGTTTGGCATATTTCCATCGTATTTATACAGTATTTTTATTTTTATTTTATTTATTTAATTCAAGAATAATCCATTTCTTATTTGTCTATCGCAATGAACTCCAAATGAGACCCAACGACTGTCGCCCCTAGCCAAATACCCCTATTTCGGAGAAAAATGGGATATGTTTCGTAAGCAAATTCTACTGTTTGAATCAGTTTTTATCAAAATTAAAATATAAATCAATACATATTTAATTTAAACGTACATTTTAAATTACCGGGGCCACATACTGACTCTAAAAATTCTAAAAATTTTATTTTTAGTTATGTTTTGACGATGCGGTCCCAACAAAACTAATTTCATCGAATTTGGAGACCATTTGAAAAATGGTCATTTTTTGGTCGATCCAATTTGATTGAAATTGAAAAAACACGTTTTCTTTTGCCACGCTCACATATTAATTCAAAAAAATTATGAAAATTGGAATCAAGCAATAATTTGACATTCCCGATCCAACCAAAGTGGTTTCGTTGAAAACGGAGGTCATTTGCAAAATGACTATTTTTAATATTGATATATATGTATATAAATTGCATAGCGACTATTCTGAATTTTAAACTAGGCATAACTTTTGATTCCCGTTATGAAATTTCAATTTTTCGGATTCGTTGGAAAGATATTTCTAAATAGTTTTAAATATTTCTGGTTTCACTGAAATCCGATTTATTTTGAATCCGGTACATTCATTTGAAATTTGAAATCGAATTTTCAAACTATCACGCCATTTCAAGCTCATAATATAATCAAAATAAAATTATTCATTCTAACTTCGATTTAAATAAATTTTTCGTCGTTATTATTTAAAATCAATTATAAATCCATTAAAATTGTTAAAATTAAAATTTTAAATTGGTTCAGAATTTCCAGATTGTTACACCTTTTTCGTCCATAACTTTATCATACAGACTCTATTCGTAAAGTTCCAAACATGAAAGTTAATCATAATTCGGTCACGAACGTAATAGTGCAAGTTTTCATCATCAAATTCCATTGTTTGCACAAATTCCATTTTTGAAGTGAAATTAAATAACTAATTTAACTAACACCATATTTTAGGGTGTTACAAAAACCAATTCGATGTAAATAGGTTTGGATATTGAGATTTAAAAATTTTATATCAATTTAATGTGATATTTTTAAATCGGAAATTAAGATTTAAACTAATTAAATTGAAGCTTGAGAAGGTTTGAAATTTGTTTCAGATTGAAATATGAGTTTTGAAATGGTTTAAAGTGAAATTTGATCTGGGTTCGAATGGTTTAAGAGGAAATGTACTATTTTATTCTAGACTATTAAAATAAAATTACTTTTAAATTAGTATTATGTTACTTTAACTATTTCTATCAAAATTATTTTCTATTGTATTATTTCATCTCAAACTATCCCTATTAAAAACTATTTTCAATTTTACTATTTTGAACTTAAATTATTTCAATTAAAACTATCATATTTCCAATTCAATTATTACGAATAAAAAATTATTTTAACTAGAGATCTATTTCCAAACCAAGCTTTTTGAGCCCATGGCCGTTTTGAATTGAGAATTACGTTTGATTAATGGTATTTTGGACATTAAAATTTGAAATTTAATTTTGAGCCGAAAAATAAATTGATTTGCGATGCAGAAATATAAAATTGAATCTTATATCCAGTATTGTACTTATTTGGTATATGATAATGTGAAATCAAAATTTAAACTAAATTAATTTTTGATATGAAAATATGAAAGTAAAGCTTGAATTCAATATTGTCCCGACTTAGGACATGATAATATGGAAGTAAATTTCGAACCCGATATTAAACTGATTTATGACATGAAAATATGATGTCTTATTAAAATATGAAACAACCAGGGTGTGTAAAACGACGATTGGTTGTTAGTTGTTAAAGAGACCAGGGCTGGACATTGGCATACTTATTTTTAATACTAAAACCACTTTAATAACTATCTATGTGAAGGGTGTTTCAGACTGAATTGGTTAGATTAGTGAAAGTTTATTGGAATGAAATATGCGAACAATGATGGATATCCTTGACACTTGCGTTAAAATTAAAATGGCTAAAAGAGCTACATCTGATCAATGAGATTATCTAGCTCTAGCAGACACAACTCTTCCTATTACTCACTTGCGATTAGAATGATGCACCTTGATTTGGTTGGGGTCATTATACATGTTTAACCAGTATGGGTTACGATCCGCCAGAAAGGGTAACCTGGAAGAATCTTTCCTTTGGCATTGCCTCACGAGCTATGCCATATTTTATCCATATATGACACCTAAAATTTTAATTTGTATTGTACCTATAGGGGACCCTCTGGTAGCTACCAGTATACAGTGGTGTTACAATACTTTCATGGACTATATGCATATAAAATATGTCAAGCGAGAATACGGGAAACGTCTTAACACTTTTGAATATTATACTTCACTGAGGGACAATACATATACAACATATCCTACTATATATAGATAGATTAATGAAAAAAGATAGAAAGTCATGTAACATCTCTTGAGTTAATGCACTCATGTTGTACGCTGATAGGAGATGGAAAATTGCACAAATATCTCAGATGCTGCTATACTCAATTTTCATTTGATTTAACCTGATTTATATTATAATTTTTAGTTCTGACTCAAGTATATTGTTTTTCATTATGCTTGGGTCTGCCTGAGTTGTTTCAGTTCAATCGAAGATAATATTCCGAGGGTGATGACGATGTTGACAGTTCATATTTACTAGTATTATCCCAGTGCATTATTTGATACGTCTGTTGATCGTTTAACTGTGATATTTTAAAATGTATATTGTAAATAACTTTATGATTTATTAATATGATTATTATGTTTTATCCTTCCGCTGTGAGATTCCATGTTCTATTTCTTTCTCATCTCTTTTATTGATATATTTAAACCCCTTTAGCAATTCTCCTTTTGAAAGGTTATGGTTAGACATGTGCAATTTATTGTCGATCTGACTCGTTTAAAATTGTGGGTCATTACACAAAAAAGGTGCTTGGAGTTTTTGTCCTCTAACAATTTTGAGATCCTTTATATTCGTGGTAGAGGTAACATGGTGGCAGAGGATTTAAGTAAACGCAAGGCGACACTAAGTTTTCTATTTTTTAAATGGAGGCATTTAAAATATATTGGTGCTTTCAAATTTAGATCTACGTTGGATTTCACTCCAGGATTGTTAGCTACCCTGGATGTTTAGCTGACCTTGTTAAAGTGGATTATGTCTAGGCAGGGTAGGGACGATTAGTTGGCAGACATTTTGTATAGGCTCACGGGGCATCATAGGCGCTATGCGATGGACTCAAGAAGATGCTCGAGAAGAGATGGTAGGCTTTGTGTTCCCCACAACACAAATTTGATGAATGTTATATTAGCTGAATCCCATCATTTTAGGATGACTATTCATCCTGGCGGGGGTAAAATTTATCAGAACATAAAAAGGGTGTTTTCAGGCCTGGGATGAAAAAGCAAGTAGCGGAGTATGTATCCAAGGATATGACTTGTCGTAGGGTAAAAGTGGAATAAAAGAAACCCGTAGGATTACTTTAGCCACTAGATATTCCACAGCAGAAGTGAGAGAGCATCTCCATGGACTTTGTTGATGGATTACCTAGATACAGGGGAGGGAATTACAACATTAGGCTGTAGTTTATAGGCTAACTAAGTGCGCTCATTCCATATCGCTTGGGAGTACACAGACAACAACATTGTTGGCGGTGTTATATGTTAGGGAGATAGTTACACTTTATGGAGTTGTTTTTAGCTTTCCAAACAACCATCTGCTCAACCATCAAACACAGGCATCCATTGTCCTTATAGACTTCTAATGCATTCATGTTTAAATGCACAGTGTGTGTATATGTCCTTATCTAATGCAAAATCAGGCGGTCCACTGATTCAGTTGACCTCCTTAATGCAAACCATGATAGTGCCATGCTTCCATTATGTATGCAAAAGTTCCCTAATGCTACATATTATTTCTACATGCGTGCACAACCATTCACCAAAATGCGGTATCCATATGATAGCACAACCATTATACATCCATTTTACTAAATACAACCATTTATATGCAATATGCAGTATGAAGTGACTGAGCCGATCTAGTGCCTAATAGTGTGTGTATATGTGTCCACGAGCAACCACTAGCAAACACTTGCACCCACTTTGCATTCATCATACATAACATGTCTCAAACACATGTTTCAACCATAGGATGATCCTAACTAAAGGTCAAAGATACTAGCGAGAGGATACACTAAAGATAAGATAAGTACAAGCTAAACGATTAAAGAGAAATTAAAAGACATACCCTCAAAAAGAAAAGGGTATCGTGAACGCATCTTCTCTTCTGTCTCCCAAGTAGTGTTGCTCTCGTCGTCTCCCCATTGTACTTTGACTAGTCTGACCTCTCGATTTCTCAGCTTCTTAATCTCCGACCCAAGAATGCATGTAGGAGCTCGTCGAATCGTCGCATCACGCTCTATCTCCACCTCTCTAAGTAAGTTCGGCTCTACCACTTCCGTGGTCTCGTGCAAGCACTTCCTCAAATGTGACACATGGAATACGTCGTGTACACCACTAAGTCTCTCAGGCAACTCCACTCTATACGCCATCTGTCCAATTCTTTCCTTAATAGGAAACGACCCTACAAAACTTGGTGCTAACTTCCCAACGGACCCAAAGCGAACTACGTTTCGTAATGGAGACACTTTGACAAAGACCATGTCCCCAACTTCAAACTCGAGATCTGTCCTTCTCTTATCCGCATAAGATTTCTTCCTATCTTGCGCTGCTTTCATCCTCCTCCGAATCAAGTCGATCTTCTCCGAAGTCTCTCTAATCATATCGGGCCCAAGTAAGATCTTATCGGTAGATTCCCACCAACATGTAGGCGAACGACACGGTCGTCCATAAAGAGCTTCGAATGGTGCCATACCAATGCTAGACTAAAAGCTATTATTATATGCGAACTCCACTAACGGAAGATGCTTTTCCCATGTACCCCCAAAGTCTAGGATACATAGCCTCAAAAGATCCTCTAGAATGCGATTCACCCTCTCAGTCTGGCTGTCCGTCTGAGGATGATATGCGGTGCTCAAACATAACTGAGTCCCTACCGCCTCTTGTAAGCTTCTCCAAAATTCGCTAGTGAAAACAGGATCGCGGTCGCTCACTATGCTAGAAGGAATACCGTGCAAACGAACTATTTCTCGGACGTATACAGAAGCTAACCATGGAGCAGTCCTCTTACTCTTCACGGGAATGAAATGGGCACTCTTAGTAAGTCTATCTACTATAACCCAAATCCCCGTATTACCCTTTCTCGATTTCGGTAATCCGTCAATAAAGTCCATCGAGACGCTTTCCGACTTCCATAATGGAACCTCCAATGGGTGAAGTAACCCACCGGGTTTCTTTTGCTCCGCTTTTACTTGTTGGCACACCAAGCATCTAGCGACATACTCGGCCACGTCCCTCTTCATACCGGCCCAAAAGAAAACTCGCTTCATGTCTTTGTACATCTTGTCCCCGCCGGGATGAATGGTCATCTTCGAACGATGTGCATCGTCAAGAATAGTCTTCCTTAGGTCATCGTCTTTTGGTACACAAAGTCTACCGTCCCTACGTAACCAACCCTTATCATCTAGGGTATACCTACGGAGATGGCTTGATGACTCCCCTCCTTTGAGCTTTTCTACTAACTCAACCAACTGCGGGTCGTCTCGCTGTGCCTCGCCAATACGCCCCAAAAGCGTAGGTCTGACCTCCAAGGATGCTAGCAAACCGGGTACGAAGTCAACGGAAGGTCTAAAGTCAAACATCGAAATGAATTCTAAGTTTCGTCGCTCAACAAACAAAGGACTTAAGGATAATCTCTTTCTACTTAAGGCATCTGCCACCACGTTACCCTTGCCAGGGGTATATGCTATCTCAAAGTCGTAGGACGCCAAGAACTCCATCCACCTTTGCTGCCTTAAGTCCAGGTCCTTCTGAGAGAATAGGTATTTTAGCGATTTGTGGTCAGTGAATAATTCGAATTTCTCGCCAAGAAGATAATGACGCCAAGACTTAAGCGTGAAAACAATAGCGGCCAACCCTAGGTCATGCGTGGGGTAATTCTTCTCATGTGCTCTCAACTGCCTTCCACCATAGGCTATTACCCTACCCTCTTGCATTAAGACTGCACCTAGTCCTGTCCCACAAGCGTCAGTATATACGGTAAATGGCTTACTCCCGTCTGGCAGCACTAAGACTAGGGCTGAGGTCAAAGCTCTCTTCAACCGTTGGAACGCATCATCACAATCTACGTCCCATGTGAAAACTAGGTTCTTCTTCGTCAAGCGTGTTAATGGAGCTGATATCTTTGCGAAGTCTTTGATAAACTTCCTCTAGTAGCCAGTCAACCCCAAGAAACTTCTCACTTCAGTAGCATTTTTAGGAACCTTCCAATCTTGGATGGCCACCACCTTCGCGGGATCCACGGCTATCCCTTCTTTGGAAACCACGTGCCCCAAGAACCGTACTTCCTTCCTCCAGAAGTGACACTTAGAAAATTTAGCCTTAAGGCTATGCACTCGAAGAGTCTCCAACACTTCCCTAAGATGAAGGGCATGCTCTTCTTCATCCTTAGAAAAGATCAAGATGTCGTCTACAAAGACTACCACGAATTTATTAAAGTACTCCCTAAACACCCTACTCATCAAATCAACAAAGTATGCGGGGGCGTTTGTCAAACCGAAGGGCATCACTAGCCATTCATAAAAAACGTCCGGAGTCCTAAAGGCAGTCAATGTTGTCCTCAGCCACTCTCAACTAATGGAAACTAGTGGCTAAGTCCAACTGCGAAAACACTGAGGCGCCAACTAATTGATCGAAGAGATCGTCAATCCTCGGCAGTGGGTGTCTGTTCTTCTTAGTAAGCTTATTAAGTTCTCTATAGTCCACACAAAGTCTAAGGGACCCATCCGCCTTCGTGGCAAATACTACTGGAGCACCCCACTCCGATATACTACGTCTTATGAACCCCTTCTCAAGCAACTCCTTCACTTGCTTATCGAGTTCCCTCCTTTCACGCGGAGCCATGTGGCGTACTGGCAAAGATACTGGTTTCGCATTATCCACAAGATATATTCGAAAATCTATCCCCCGCTTCGGAGGTAAGCCCTTCACCTCCTCAAACACATCCGAATATTCTTGGACCACTCTAACAGATCGTAGATTTTCCGCAGACGCGTTAAGTGATTCTAGATAACTTAGCATAACAGAATTGATGGGATTACAAAATATTTTGAGAGTGTTGCCAAGGCGAGTCACGAGCCTAACTACTCTCCTTTCACAATCAAGAACGGGCTCATTTCTGGATAACCAATCCATTCCTAAAATTAGCCCATAGCCCGTGAAGCCTAACACAAAAGCATCACATTGAAACTCAACGCTAAGTATAGAAATTTTCAAATCCAAACACATCATGGACAAATGAGATGAGCCCCCAATTGGATTCGAAACAACTAAGGGATCCTCTACTAAACTGGTGTTTAAATGCAGTGATTCAACTAATGATGTAGAGATAAATGAATGCGATGCGCCCGAATCGAATAAGGTACGGACATGATGATCAAACAGAAAAACTAAGCTTTCAACAGAAATAGTTCTACCTCGTTCTTGCAGCGGTGGGACCGCGAGAGCCTGAACTTGTCCCTTTGCCTGCCCTGGTGCTATAAGAGCCTGCACCTGTCCTCCCGAGGTAGCCCCTGCCCCTTCCTTGGGCAGTCCTTCGCTAAATGTCCCGCATCGCCACAATGAAAACAACCAGTCTTCTTTTTCTTTCGGCAGTCCTTACTGAGATGGCCTGGGGTCCCACAGTTAAAACATTTCTTCTTTCCCTTGCCATTATTGTCTTTGCCACCCTTCTTGTTTTGCTATTGTGGTTTCTTCTGATCCCCTTTCTTCTTGGGTGCCTTATCAACTTTAGCGCTTTTCTCCTCGTGCATGAGCGCCATTTCTACTAGCTTCTCAAAGGTGGCCCCCATAGGGATGTGGGTCATGGCCAACCCTTGCAACGGTTCATTCAAGCCATTCACGAACCTTAGAGCCTTCTTCTCCGGCGTGTTTACTAAGTCCAAACCAAACCTTGCTAGCTGATTAAATTTGTTGATATATTCTTTCACTGACGAGCTTCCTTGCTTCAATGTCAAGAACCTTTCCATATATAGATTTTCTTCCGCCCTAGAGAGAAACTTCGCCTCGAACCTACGTCTAAAATCCGCTCAAGAGTCAACAGGACGCTCCCCATTAGTGACCTCCCACCAAAACGAGGCCTCTCCCTTCATTAGCCAAGCTGCTAATCTAACTCTCCTCCCTTCTTCCACTTCAAAGATTTCTAGCAATTCTTCCACCTCCTTAAGCAAATCTCTAGCTTCCACAAACGTTTCTGACCCTTGAAAGGGTTTTCCACCCATAGCTTTAAATTCCTTGCACGTCTTTGCAAAAGTATCTACGCGAGGAGGAGGAGGAGGAATGGGTGCAACTGGTGGTGGAGGAACATTGGCCGGACCTGCGGCGGCCCTAGCCTCTAACAGTCTCCTATACCATCCTGGTATCGTTACACCGTCAGGTAGGTTAAGATCTTCAGCCATGCTGAAACGAAAAAGGAAAGATTCAAAATGGAGAATTCGAAAGATAAAGACATATGGCTATTTGGGGATTATGTTTTTTTAAAAAACTTTCTCTTTAAATTTCTCATTAAAACATGTTTTTGAAAACATTTCTTCAAAAATAACTGTTTTTCTAAAGTATTTTTATCTGTTCTGGTAACCTTAAGCTCTGATACCACGTGTAACACCCCACGTCCATTAATGTCACTCACAAAGGGAATGCATTAACTTCCATGGAGGTTATAAGTGAATATAGAACAGAAAAATTACAACAAGACAGATAATAAGTAGTACTTGAAAATCTAAAACTTCATTTTATTGCAGCGGAAACATGTTTATTACATCACAAAACCATTAATCAGAGTCAAGTACATTATCCATCTTCATAAAACAAAATACATAATCCCTTTACACAAATAGCCATTAAAGAAGATAACAAGCTGGACTTTACTTCAACGGTCCAAGCTTTCCAAGAGAGATGAACCAATCCAATCAAGCTCCACTAGAGCTGGGTCCAACCTGAGGATCTGGAGGGGAAAAGGATAGAAATGGAGGGGGTCAGACATAAAGTCTGGCGAGTATGATAATTCTAACAATACTATTATCAAAATAACTTGGCTAAGGCATAAGCTGGAAGACAAGTAAATGTCTATGAACTATTAGGAAGATAAAGATAGTGTTTAAGATAATGTTAAAGATAACGGTAAAGGCATACCTAACTACTAACGAATAATTACTATACTGCACCGCACATTACTACACTGCACCGCACCAGTCACCCTAAAGGTTGATCCCACTTGCTTCACACAGAAACATATAAATAGCCTTACGTACCCCTAGCTGACTACATAGGTGTCGTCTGCCCCTATCTCCACTAGGTGTACTCCACTACCCACTTTCGATCGGCTCCCTACTCGTAGATACCCGTGTTGGCCCTACAGTGGGGTGTATCACTCCCCTAAAGTGGCAACCCGATACAACTTGAGAATGCACGGCTTATACCTACACGATGCAACAACGTCTTACCTACCAGCCCGGGTGCACACACGCATATGAAACCCGTTGGACTTGCGTTGTCACCGCTCCCCGTTTTGGCCTCTTATAGTCAAACTCAGTATGCGTGTTCCGTCCTCGACTTGGGTCGAGCCCTCAAAGATACGTTTGGGATACTGGTTGAGATGGACCCCAACAAGCTACCCACCTAAGCTTGTCATTAATATATCCTACTTAACCCTCTTAGTCATGTTCATTTACATGTGTGTTTGGTTAAGTCTTACTAATCGTATTTCACATGCCGCTAAGGGCACCCACTAGATTCCTCATGCCACCCAAGGCACCTACTTAACCCCCATGTCCCACTTTACATGTTTGTCTGGTTAAGTATTTCTTAATTCATTCAGGCCATAACCTCATAAATACCTCTCACATTAGATTGGCATTTATGGCAGCTAGATTTGCCGGGCGGGTCCGGGTAGTCTTACACCATAAAAGAGTCTAACCTCGTGTCTTTACAACTGTTATGCTTTAGTTTAGGCCTAGGACCTCTCACATTGTGCTGACATTTGTGACTACTGGATTTGCCGGACGGGTTCGGGCAGGTTTACGTCACAAACGAGTCCAACCTCGTGTCCTAAGCATTGATTGACAACTTTCAATCTTTTACCCCAGTTTTAATAATTTCCTATCCAAATTATTAATTAAGTCCACTTTTATTGATGCCCATAATTGACTCAATTATGGTCATCCACTCATGGTATGCAAAATCATATCAATTGCACCCCAATATCTTATTATTAAATCCTTAATATTACCCCTATCCCATGTTTATACGTTCGCTTATTCAACGCATAATATAGGCTAGACTTGAATAGTCTAACGCATAGCACAAGGACAAATTACCACAACATATAGACAATAAAAATAAATCTAATCATAATAGGGGTGAAACTTGCATAAACTACACATGTTAAGGATCAAAAGGTGTCAACTTGTTAAATGTCACAATTTACATGATATGATCATAACCCAAACATAAACTTGCATATGGGGTTTATAGGCAACATAATGATGGTGTGAACTAGCATAGGATATCACATATGTCATAGCATAGTTCTAGATGTCATGGCATATGTTCATAACTTTTCTAATCAATTTAACTTGCATATGTAACTTGTCATATAGATCAACATAGCCCAAACATGACGATTTAATTAATATGAACTAACTAGCATAGATGGTAACATCATGGCTTTTTACATGTATGATTCATCGCAACTTAGCATAGAAACTTTCAACATACATAACATCATCATAGCATGATTTACAACATATAGTATATCATCACCACATAGCATAGGATTAATAACATACATGATAGCATATGACAATTCACATCATCTACTCACAATCCATTCATGACTTAACCTAATTAAAATGATAATAATCTTGTTAAGACTATCATACTCACAATTAGAGAAGAAAAGAGAGTTTTGCTTTGCTTTAGAGTTGAGTAGAATTAGATTAGAAGCGAGTTGAATTAGCTATCTTCTTCTTTAGTTGGCGGCGGCTATGCTGAATTCCATGGTGACGACATGACGGAAGCTCTTCTATTTTTAATGATGTTTAGGGTTAGCATTAGGGTGTATTTATAGGTGTAGTTAGTTGTTTTAGGCCTTTAGATAAACCCTAGGAAAGATTAGAGCCGTCAGATTTTGTCACAGCCCCCAAAATCCAGCCCAAAAACCCATTCAGGTGCACCCAGGTCGCCTGGGCTCGACCAGGGAGGTCGACCCCCAGGTCGACACCCATGTCGACCTGGTGGGCAGGTCGACCCCCAGGTCGACACCCATGTCGACCTGGTGGGCAGGTCGACCCCCAGGTCGACCTGGTCTGGGCGGGAATTTTTCCCGCCCAGCCTGTTTGGGCTGAATTTTCGAAATTTGAATTTTATGAATCTGTTTTGAATTTTCCGAAACTTCGGATGGCCATAACTTCTTTATACGAAGTCCAATTCACACAAACTCGGACTCTATCTCAGCTAGAATTCCGAGACGAACACAATGGCGCAACCCGTTTCCCTTAATTCTTACATCTGAGATTAGTTATTCTTTTAATTTGTGAACATCACTATTATTAGAAATACGGGGTGTTACAAATGTCTTATTCGAGCAATTGCACTCATCCGTAATTCCAAATTCAAGGAATAACAACCTCGCAAAAAAGATAGGTTAACATATAGGCATTTAGCCTATAGTAAACTTGAAAAGCATACAAACTTAGCGTGCATCAAACTTGGTACTGTGGAGACATAGTGTAGTGCATACCAAGGATAACTGGTATTTTGTTATATGCATAACATGTATTTTGTTTGGCTTTTGCGTGTTCTCACACGGTTATTTTCCTTCTATTCAATAATTTAGGATGTCTTCCCTTTTGTATTTTTAGTTAAAACCACTAATTTCAAATAAAAAATTCAACAAGTAAAATTAGCTATTCGGTACTTTTATTTCTACACATGAATAAATAAGACATTTCTACTTTCTACTATACGATAAAATTAGTTGAAAAAGATAAATTAGGGATGAAAAAAAAGGGTTTTTACCCTCACGGACAAAAGGAATATAAATTTGTTTCATAAGGACAAGAGGGCAAAATTTTATGCTCAAGGACAAAATTTAGTGTAAAGGGATGAATTCAGAGGCCCACTATAATTCCTCCCATTACACTAAAACTTGTCCTTATAAACAAAATTTTGCCCCCTTGTCCTTATGAAACAATTTTTTGTTCATTTTGTCCTTTAGGATATTTTCTTAGAAAAAACAGAAAAAAATTATGAAGGACAAAAAAACCAAAAAAATTGCCCAAAAGGACAAGAGGCAAAAAACTTGTCCAAAAGGACAAGTTTTAGTACAAAGCAGAAAAACATGGGATTCCCTGAAATTCACCATTTGCACTAAAACTTGTTATTTTGGGCAAGTTTTTTTGGTGGTTGTCCTTTTGGACAAATAATTTGATGAGTCTGTCTTTTGGGAAAAATCCCAAAAAAATAATCAGTCGGATGTAAACCTTATTTTATGAAATGTGGGGTGGAAAAGGTAATTTGGGTACCCCCGAATTGACAAAAAGCCTATTCATCACCCCAGCAAATTCTTCGCGAAGCCGATAATTCACCTTATCTCTTCTTCGCTTCTGCTTGAACTAACTTTAGGTTCCACTTCCCTAAATCCTTAAACAAAATTCGAAGATAACTCTGTAAAACAAGCTACAATGTCATCTACTAACCCGGAAGAAGAGGAATCCGAAGAAGGGACACCCGAAGAACCAAATATAATAGATTTAGACGCTCTCTTCGAATCATCGGAATCAGAAGAAGAAGACACAGATGATTCGGACTCGGATGACGATTACTTACCTTCCGGGGCCGCGAGAGAAAGCTACATTTCGAGCTCCGACGATGAGAACGACAACTCCCCGGAAGCCACAGTGCGCAAGTTCACCCGAGCCCTAGAAAGCCGGTCGCTGAAGAAGATGGAAGCGCGGGAGGAGCGCAGGCACGTGTACCCCGAAGACCTCTTCGATTTCCCGAAAGACCCGGAGAACTGGCGGGAAGAGGATTTGAGGGAGTTGTGGGCGGACGGACCAGTGGAATCGAACAAAACGGGCTGGGACCCGGTTTGGGCTGACGAAGAAGACTGGGAAATCGTGCAGGATGAGATCGATAGAGGGAAAGACCCTCCCATTGCCCCTTTCTACTTGCCGTATAGGAAGTTCTATCCCGTGATTCCTGATAACCATCATGACATTTCTAACCCTAAGTCAGTGATTGAAGAGTTGGATAGGATTGAGGAGTTCTTGAAGTGGGTTAGCTATATTTTTCCTGACGGCAGTTCATATGAAGGCACAGTTTGGGACGATTTGGCCCATGGCAAAGGTGTATATGTTGCTGAACAGGGACTTGTCAGGTTACCGTTTGTTCATATGTGCTACTGTTTGTTATATCATGTTATCCTCATTCACTTCATTTTGCTGCTTACTACAGCCACATGATATTCAGTAATATAAAGCTAGATGATACAGGTAACACAGTCCGTGACTTGGAAGTGAGATAAAAGGCCAATTATACATGCGAGCTTTGACGATGACGTGTGCTTTGCACTTGATTTTTTATTTTTTTTAAATTATATGTAATTGACACTTTGAAAAAAAAGTAATATTTTTCATAAATATTTAACCATGTTTTTATTTTGAAATCATGTGTTGTTAATAAAAAAAAATTTATTTTTAAGTTGCAACATCAAATCTTTCATTAGTTTGTATTTTATCAATTAATAAACAATGAATTTGTAAACTATGTTTATTCTTTAAACGGTATTTATTTGTTACATATTAGTTTTAAGCATGAGCGTTACGGCACGCGCTTCGCGCGCTAGTTTTTTTTTTTTTACAAATCTTATATATTTTACCCATTTAAAATAAAATTAGTTACATGCATATTTGAATGTTAAAATCATATTTTTTTTAAAGAAAAAATTAAAATTTTATGTTGCACTATCTTATGATTTTTAATGTGAATCTTCGTTTCTATTATTCGTTAATGAAAAATGAATTTGTGTATAAAAATTATTTGTTAGATCCTATTTTTAAGCAGTATTAAGTCCAATTAATATTCATAGATGGATGTTTTGAATTTGTAAATCAATTTCATGTGTAACATTCTATTATTAAGTGATCTTATGATCTAATAATATTTGTAGATTGACATGTTAAATTAGTATGTGAAATTTATTCTTAAGATCATATATTAGCAATAATAAGTTTATAATATATAAGGGCATTTTTGGTAGCTCACGTTTACACCAAAAAAGTGTGACACTAAAGGTATTCGAACTATTATAAAAGACGGAGGAATTTTTGGAATTTGTAAAGAAGTTTAACCGTTTGACCCTATTTTAAGCATGAATAGATATTTTAAATTATATACCAAAAAAGTGTGACGTCAAAGTGATATTTTGTAAATTTCGCGGTTGGACAAAAAATTCACTCTTTTAAGCCAACTATTAACAAAAATAATTACAGTTGTTAATAAAGATAAACAACGAATTTGTAAATGATGTCTATTTATTTGAATGATGTTTATTTTTCAAATCCTAATTTGAAGTATGGAGAGATATTTTGAATTTGTAAAGATATTTAACTATTCGATCCTATTTTTAAGCAAAAAGAGAAAATTTGAAATTTTAAAAAAGTTAAACTATTGGATCCGACTTTAATGGGATTTTTTTTTTTAATTTAGGGACATTTTCGGTAGTTCACGTTGACATCAAAATAGTGTGACACCAAATGTATTGATGTCGGATCCAATACATCGAAAATGTCCCTAAATTAAACTTTTATGACACGTGAAATGCATTTGCTTATAAAAGGCATTTATAAATTATTAAATCTAAAATTTCAATAAATAAACTGAAAACCATTAAAAGAATGTTTTTTTGGTTGGAATACGACTTTGAACTTGTAATTTTGCTTATATTTCAAAATTTTCGTTTGATGATAAATGTTATTTTTTGTTTTAAATGGGATTTGTACTTCAAACCTCTTGTTTGCGTACATGGGAATTTTTGAAACTTCATGCTTTTGGAACTTCACGGTCGGACCAAAAAATCATGTTTATATTCCAATTGTTAGTAAAGATACGTAGTTTGACCACAAAAAAAACAAAAAAAAAAAACAAAAAAAAAAAAAACAAAAAAAAAAAAAACAAAACACAAAGAATAAATGTGATTTGTTGGGGATAGGGTTTGAACTTGTAACATTGTTTACGTTTCAAAATATCTATTTGAAGATGGATGTTAATTTTTATTCTCGGTGGGATTCAAACTCATGACCTATTATTCATTTATTTGCATGAAAGAACATTCTTAGAACTTCATGGTCAGATCAAAAAATTGCGCTTCTGTTCCGATTATTAATAAAAATATACATACATACATATGCATAGATAATTTTACATCACCATTTAGACCATCTCCAACAGTGGGTCTGGAGATTACAATTACATAATCCGAATCCTAAATCATCTTCCGACAGCTATATATGATTCACAATATTACGTAATTGGGGCCAATATGGTTACAGATTTGTAACCTAAGCTAGGGTTAATTAGCATCCACCTTACATGTACGTGTTAGATTGGTGCTTGGAGGTCAAGTGCTTGTTTAACAAACATCAGATTGCAAGTCAAAGTTAGGAGCCTGTTTAATAGGCACTTGACTTCTAGGCACGTAACTCTAGCACCTGTTGAAAAGGCATCCAACCCATCTCTTCTTTAGGAGAACCACTCATAATTGAGCCTGGAAATTATGCAACCGCAATTCATTGTGTGTAAGCTGTTGGAAAATGCTCTTATATATATAGACATGCACACACACTAGTAACCACCTACTTTGTATAGTACGTTATCCTCGTTTGTTTCTTTTTGTGTATTACTACAATTAGATGTTATTATTCAATAATGTGAGGTCATATCTCAAGTGATTTCACTCCATGTGCACAATCATAGGTACGAAGGAGAGTGGCTTCGAAATGAGATGGAAGGCCATGGGGTTGTCGAAGTTGACATTCCTGATGTTCAACCTGTACCTGGTTCTACGTATTATTTCCAACTTTCTTTATTCTGTTATATTTTGTGTCATACCCTCACAATTTATTTAGTTGACTTACCATACTGCATTTTGCTCTGTCTTTTTAACTCTGCATATCCACATGCATAGGCTTGAAGCTAAGATGCGTGCCGAAGGTAGAATCATTACCAGAGATTTTATGACCGCAGAAGATAGAAAGTGGCTTGAGATGGACATTGAAGATAGTGTTCGACTAGCTGGCAATCTCAAAGAGATCCCTTTTTATGAAAGGGAAGCATGGGTTAAGATTTTTGGCCAAAAACCGTAAGTTTCAATCCTTTTTATTGCCACTTGATTAAGTTAAAAAAAAATTGATAGTTCCCAGTGAAGTTTTTTTTCAAAAGAAAAAGAAAAGAAAAGAAAAAGACAGCTGCATAACTAATCAAGCCATGTCTATAAAGTTCTTAACTGCTTTTTCTACTGTTTTATTGGAGACGGGGGTTATATGGCACTCCTATTTCGTGGCACACCTTTTGCACCTGAGCCATAGCTGCTTGTTTATATTTAAATAATCAGTGAGTGAGGGATTGTTAAATGTAAGAGAGAAATGGGGCATTTAGAGGTGCTGTGCTGTTTGGGGGTGCAATGAAATGCTCCTCTTTATTGAAATACACATCAGATGCTTAGGCATATTTACTTGCCCCCTGGTCATAATTGTTGTCTTCATGTATAGAATTAGATATGGCAATTTTTCTCCTTTGAATCTGAAAAGCACCAGCTAATTTATAATCTGACGGTTTAACTTGCCCAATAGAGAAAGAGGTCGCTACAAGTATGCAGGGCAGTGGAAACATGGACGAATGCATGGTTGTGGTGTTTATGAAGTCAATGAACGAATTACATATGTAAGTCTGCCTTTATTTTTGCCAGTGGTATGGAAATGCATGTTGATCATGTATAATGTTATTTCAGCAGATTTTATGATTCTGAATGATAGCATTCTAAAATATATAATCTATAACTTTGTTATTTTGTTGATGCTAGATATATTCCTTCATCCGATGATTGCTGTCTTTTGTTTAACGATGTCTGAGATTCTGATGTGTAGGGTAGATTCTATTTTGGAGAACATCTAGAAGATTCGACTGGATGTGATTCAGATGTTTCAGCGGTAATTTACCTTTGATTTGTTTAATAATAATAATTTTTTTGTTGAGAAAGCTCTTATGTATACCAAATTGCTTTTAGCTGCATGCTGGCATTGCTGAAGTTGCTGCTGCAAAAGCACGGATGTTCGTCAACAAGCCTGATGGAAGTACAGCTCTGTTCTTTTCTTTGTTATATCTATTGGGGCACTAATTGAGACACGTGTACACACCATGGTTTGAGATTCCATCCGGCATGCCGGTATTTCGGCCACTTGGGCCCGGTTCCGACAGTGACCTGAACGCAAATCGGTAAAATTCTGGTTTTGGATGCTGGCAGCAAGAAAATGGATGAAAATCAGAAAACAGAAGCACGGAAAGAGGGAGAAATTAACCCTAATCCACTAACTACATATATGAAAGTCAAAATTAATAAACATAGGTCATTGAATAATAAAAAAAAAAATCGCCTTTGTTTGTGGATGTTGGCCGAATAAATCGCTGAACTTCGAGCGAGAATAAAGTAGGATGAAACGCCTAGCAGGGAAGAGCAGCTATTTTGATTTTGGGCAACGAAGGAGGAAGAGAGGACATGACCGAGGTTGTTTTCTAAGTGGGCTGGGATGAAAGTGTGCAACTTAGTAATGCGATACCGGTTTCTTTCTAAGTGGGCCGGGCTCTCAAACTTGTATTAAGCTGGTTATAGTTGACAATTTGTGTAGAATAATTTTAAAAATAAGAACATAATTGAATTAGTTTGAAAATGATAAATTGTGTAAACTAGTTGCATAAGTTTTCATATATTTTCTATTAAACAATGTCTTTTATACATAATCCAAAGAATATGATCTATGTTAGAAGTGAACATCTAATAGTGCATTTAGCTAAAAGTACCGGAGTTTGCCTAGCTTAATTTTCGAAGTGGAACTGATATTTCAAAATTTTAATAGAGATCGAAATGAGAACGGAAAGCGGAATTTTAAAATTTGGTACACATGTGAACTACCCACATACACGAGGTCTATTGAAATGCAAATTGGTGACGTGGTTAGCTTTTAATAATACATTAAATGAGTAGAAAGTCTTGGGATTGAGAAGTGCCTCCGCGAGAGCCTGTCTTAGAAGGGAGGAGTGGCTGAAGCGAGCCAACCTACATCCCTAGGTTGCACATGTAAGTAAAAAGAAAATACAACTATTTTGGACGAGGTTTTGTTTTAAAGTAAAATATCCAGTCAAATAAAGCCAAAGAATATAGGGCTTGGTGATTCCTGTTATGTAACGACGGTCGGAACAAAGCCCCCTCCCTTGCACGCATATGAGCTGGCACACAACTCCCATATAACAAAAGGAATCTATGATGTTACGTGCCTACGAGCTCATATTTGTACACAATTTCTTCAATATATTTCGTGATTTGGGACTATTGTATCCAAGTCATCATTCCTCTTTAACTACATGTGAGACAATCCTAACAGTCTACCCTTGACTCGCATCCTACGAGTATCTTTTGAGAGCACTGCCTTGCCCGCATGGTCCAGTCTGAACCTTTGGCTCTGATACCACTGTTATGTAACGACGGTTGGAACAAAGCCCCCTTCCTTGCACGCATATGAGCTGACACACAACTCCCATATAATAAAAGGAATCCCTGATGTTACGTACCTACCAGCTCATATTTGTACACAATTCCTTCAATATATTCCGTGATGTGGGACTATTGTATCCAAGTCATCATTCCTCCTTAACTATATGCGAGACAATCCTAACAATTCCAGTCTGAAAATGTAAGTTTAAAACTTTCGAGATACTTTTTATCAGAAACATGGACCAGTGAAATAACATCAATCTGCAGAAAGTCATCTAATAAATTTGTAGAATTGTATCTTTATGGAAAACTATGTAGTACACCCCCACAATTTTTGTCAATGAATAAACTTTGATTTCTAGACCAACACACACACACATATGACACCCTTATTTGGGAGCATCCCAAATGCACCCGGGTTGTAGTCACTCATTTATATTAAAATATACACAGCTACAATTTTTGTCGAAGAATAAACTTTGATTTTTAGACTAACAAACACACACACATATATGTGTATGTGTGTGTGTATATATATATATGTGTGTGTGTGCGCGTGCGCGTATATATATATGTGTGTGTGCGCACGCGTATATATATATATATATATATATACACACACACACACACATATATACATATATAAGGTCCGTTCCATGACATCTCTATTTGGGAGCACCCCAAATGCGTCCGATTTATAGCGACTCATTTATATTAAAATAAATTAGTGGAAAGAGAGAAATATGAATGCGTGGTGGAAATCAGAGGGGCTATAGGGTGTTGCATTGTTTGGGGTGCTCTTAATTCTCTCCCTCTCTCTCTCTCTCTATATATATATATATATATATATATATATATATATATATAATCTCTGTGTGTGTGTGGAATGGAGCAACAAAAACCAATTTAATATTGTTAATGTCTGTTGTTTATTATACAAAATTAAAGATATTATTTTATGCTAAAATCTCCAATATCCTGGCTTAAAAGGGGGTCGGTTGAGGTGGGCCAACCTACATCCCTAGCCTATGCGAGTAGGATTAAACAGAAAAGGATACCCGTATCATGGATGAAGTTTTGTTTTGGAGTAAGATACCTTACCAGATAAAGGCAAATGACAAATTTGCAGAATTTTAGCTTTATTGAAATAAATATAAAATACACCACCATAATATTTGTGGAAGAGTAAACTTTGATTTCTAGACTATCAAACTTATACATACATACATATATATATATACATATACACATGTATATATGTGTGTGTGTGGGTGCGTGTGCGCACGTGCATATTGATGATCTGTGTTATCAAAGCGTGCGCTATAGCGACAAATAGCGCATAGCGCAGTGCTTGCGCTATTGTACTTGTAATAGCGCAAGGGTTCCCTGTAGCGTAAAAATAGCGCGCTAGTTTATCATAGCGCATAGCTCTAGATAGCGCGCTATTTTGTTTTTGTCTCTTTTTTAAATGTTTGGACAGTGAACTAAGCCCAAAATAGGACGCTATTACATTTATAATGACTTGAAGGAAAAATGCCGTAGAGTATGGCTCGAAAGAAGAAGAAATTGATGATCGTTGAAATAATGATCAATTGTCATGATTTAGTTGAAACTAGCGTCTGTTTTAATATTTTAGAAGCATAATATAATTTCTATGTTTTGTTATTGTTCAATACTACAATTGAATCACGTTTAACTTTTTTTTAATTTAAATCCTGTTATTGTAAACTTCATATATTATTTTCATTTGAACTTGTTTTCACTTTACAACTTTTTTTTTTTTTTTTTTGAGGACTTATTAGCAGATCTTTTTAAACATTTTGTACGAAAGTCCATTTTCATGCATTTTTCTTAGAGTTTTATATCACCATAATTGATAAATAGAAATAAGTTTCATTATAACTCGTAATTATTAGAATAAATTTCGTAAGACACAAATATATTTCATCCATCAATTATTTTGAATGTACTTTATGAACTTATCAAATTTTCTGTAATATAATTACATTTTAATAAAAAAAAGTATTTCATACATGCATAAAATATGGTAGTGCTTGTATTTCGAGTCTTGAATGATATGGATATGACGCAAAATATGCAAAAATAAAAAATAAAAAAAATTATGTTAGACAAAATATACTTGATTACCTTTTTTCTAAATGAACACAATAGCGCGCGCTACATCACATAGCGCATAGCGCAAGCCCTGCGCTATGCGCTATGGACTACATTGTTGATGATGAAGGATAACCATCATTTATCTCTATAAATCAAGATTTGTGATCTTGTTTTTAGCCTAGATGCTTTGTAATTTTAGGAATTTTGATCTAGTTCGTAAATTTAGGATCGTTTCTATTTTATTAAATTTACTTTCATATTATTACGCATAAATATATGTTTGTTTAATTTATTGAAATAACATGTGTGATTTATCTTTATCTAAAAAGCAAATTATAAGTGGACAATACACATTAATTATAGATATTTGTAGCATTAAAAAGTTGTTTATTTGTTACTTTGATTTTTGGGTTTATTTACACCATTTATACATTTTGTGATTTTTGTATGTTTAAGTTAAAATTTCTATTTTGAATATTCGAGCAGTTGAAAGTTGAAACTCAATATAATTTTTGTTTCAAGTTATCTTCTACAAAATTTGAAGTTCAATACTTCATTTATTTGTTGAACTTTAATTTGGTCTCATTCTATGTGTGGCTTAGTAGCTGTTATTCGCGGTAATGGGAGTAGCGGAACATCAATGCTGCAATTAAAGCATCAAACCTTTTTTCTTAAACATTTCTTTAGAATTGAGTTGGTTACACTTCATTTCTTACATAAATGCCATCTTTAATTTGAGTTGATATGTCTTTAATTATATTTTTCACATCAGGAATTTTATGTTTGAAAGAATATCAAGGTAAAGTAGGGTTTGTTATTTAATAGAAAGCTAGCATACTTAAAAGGTGGTTTACTAATAGTGCATTTAGGCTTTTTAAATTTTGTACAAATGTGCGACGTACGACTCGATTTGGGATTGAAAATCATTTGTCCATGTCTATCTGATTCTCATTTAAAACACATATTAGGCAAAGAAGATTGAATGAAAGTGTCTTCTTTCGATGGATTTGATGCTGGAGTGCATCTAACACAGATTCTCCATGCGAATGTTATTTGTTTTTTAAAATTCTTAACAACAACGATTTTCCAACTATTATCTCCAAAAATAAATTTCTAACTATTATCTCCAGAAATAAAGTTATTATATTGTTAATTTGCGGAATATGGATCTTAAAGCTATTTGAATATAGTGAGGTGAAGTGTATATTTCAAATCCTAAAACTAACACTATATTTAGTCAAATTGCAAATAGAAAGAAGTAATAATGTAAAATGCAGTAAAGTAAATAACCCCTAGTTTTTATACTGGTTTGGATTTACCAATCCTACATCCGGTCATGCACTCCACTTAGTAGAATTTCACCATAACCGCTCGCTTTTCACGGGTTGCACGAACATCTTTACAGTCTCGATTTCACAGGCTACAAGATACACCTCTTGATTTACAGGCTACAAGATCACCCTTTTGATTTCATTTGACTACAAGAACACCTTTTTCTTTACAAACAACAAAAGATTATCGCAAGTAGTCATATCTTCAATATAAATTCTTGCAGATTCGGTACAATGATCATATAGACCTCCAATGACAATATATATTTGAATTTTTTTTTTAGAATGATGAAATCAGAGAAAGTATGATATGAATTGAAGTACAATATTTTTTATATTACGTGGTTTGCAAATTGGTGAAGACTTGAAGTGATATAGTATCAGTTTGTAAAGACAATGAAAGAGAATTCAATGGATTTCTTATGACATAGTACGCAAGAGTAAGAGAATAAAGTGGAAATTGATTAAAAAATTCGTTTCTCAAAGGCTTTATATAGTGGTTGAAGAGACCTGTCTTTTGGTGAAGAACCGACGGTTAATCCCTTGATTTTGAAAAACCGACCAATGGCTCATATGTCGACATAGATGAACCACTTTTGTTGACAGGCTTGTGTTTTTCAAAGGGAATTAGCGATACCAATAAGTGTTATATATTTTAGATTTTCAAATTATCTCCTGTTTGTGATTTTTGTGATTCAATTGAAGTGGATGGTTGATGTCTTTCTAGTATAATTGTCATGTGGTCTTTAAGAAGATATTATGAGATTCAACCAAATACTCATCACTTTAAACACTTATGTCGTTTCAACATTTTTCTTCAATCAATTTTGTTCTTGAGTTGATCTGATTATCTTTCACATATAATTCATTTGCTTCCATTGAATCCTTGTTTATCCCTATAAATGTTCTCATGACATTTCTGAAGTAACTACACGACTTGCAAATATTTTAGTAGCAGTATTTATGTGATCGTTGTTATCAAAATTATTACTTATATTAACACACACCACTCCAACCAATTCAGTCGATTGGATGGATGGTTACTGTGCACGTATGTGGTGATTAAGTGTGTTTTTCCCCTCATGCTGTCATGCGACACAAACTTGGATACCCCTTGTGTACACCCAAAGTAAGAGCCTCCATATTATATGCACTAATAAGGAAGTGTTCATGACAATGTGAGACTTCTCCAGCTATAGGGGATTCAAATACAGGTTTTAATTTTTCTATAAATCATTTTTCTTTTTCAAACTAAATAAAATAAAATAAAATAAAATAAAAGGGTACGGCTGTGGATATAAAAAATAACATGAATTTCTTCTCTTCTTTTTGGTTAGCAAATCATGATCACGTGCAGCTTTCCTTGAGAAATATAGCATTGACACACATGCTAGCCGTATACACTGATTATTTTTATATTGTTCTAATTTATTATACTAGTTTTAGTTTCAGTTGAAAGCGCTGAATAGGCATTATGCTCAAAATTGCTACGGCATAATTCCATATTTGACATTATAAACCTGCAAGTGTCTAATCACATGTCTATGCACTGTTTTGCTATATATTTGTTATATTAGTTACCCATATGCTTAGGCTTGTTAGATAACTTTGTCTAAACAATCTTGTTATCATTTCACTCAGTGGTGCGGGAAGAAAGAGGCCCCTATGGAGACCCACAACATCCATATTTCTATGAGGAAGATGATGTGTGGATGGCTCCTGGTTTCATCAACCAATTTCATGAAGTACGTTCTTGATTTTTTTCTGCATTAGTGAAAGCCTATATCCTTATGCCGTTGCATATGCATGGTAATCATATGTACTTTTTCTCTAGGTTCCTGATTACTGGAAGACATACGTTGAAGAAGTTGATCAGGAAAGGGAAATGTGGTTGAACTCATTTTATAAAGCTCCACTTCGACTTCCTATGCCTGCTGAACTTGAGCATTGGTGGTCTAAATGTACGATATGTCTCTTTTTCCTTTTTTCAAGGAATTGCATGCTTAGACCATAATTGACAGAAGATTAGAACCATTCAAGCATGTTTGGTCTAACAATAAATACATGTGTGTGTGTGTGTTTGTGTTTGGTTAACTTGAAATTTCACCTTTGTGAAATATTCTTACAGAGGTGAAACTGGAAAATAAACTAGGGAATTTATACTTCTAAGCAGAAAAAGATGCTCAGCTCCTCCATATTGGCTTCAGTTTTTTTTTTTTTTTTTTAAATAATAACTGTTTTTTTATAATGCTGTTTTTTATTTTAGAGAAAATTGATGGAACTCTATTGTATTTTTAATATTAACCTGATATGTTCTTTAATTTATGTTAAATCGTGATTCGTAAAGTTTAATATTTGTAAATCAAAACAAGATTAAATTTTGAATCATAGATTCAAGAGGTTCATATTATTAATGGTAATACAGGTTTATATGCTAGAAATTTTGTTCTACATAGGTGTTATCAAATGACATTATGTAAAATACTAATCTCCTTTTCGTGGTAACAATCTTACTTTTGGAAATTGATTTCGATGCTTGAACTTTACATTTGGATCTAAACTTAAATTTCACTCTTCATTACTTTTTTTTTGGTTTAGGAATTAATAGATTTCAATTATATTGTGTCTGTTCTCTCTTTCTTTCTCTTTTTTTGGGAACAGTAATTTGATAATCTAATTTTGATATGTAGAGATTTGATGTGTAATGGCATTTTGTTATGGTTTTTATCATGTATTAAAATGTTGATGTTGATGGCGTTCTATTTCACTCCAGATCAAGGCCCAGAGTTTGTCCTCATCAACAAGGAACCTGAGCCTGATCCAGAAGACCCATCGAACCTCATATACACTGAAGACCCGCTTATCATGCATGTCCCAACCGGAAGGCTAATCAATTACATCGAGGATGAGGAGCATGGCATTCGCCTTTTTTGGCAGCCCGAACTGAAAGAAGGCGAAGAAATTGATGAAGCAAACATTGAATTTTTACCTCTTGGCTACGACGAATTCTTCGGAAAAGCTGAACCTACTGAGCCAAAACAAGGCAAACTGAAGAGCATGATCACGTCTCTCGAAAACAAGCTAAAACCTGTTTTCGAAAAACTTGAAAAATGGGTTGAGCAAAAGAAGAAAGACAGCGAGATGAATCAAAAACTTATAGAAAAAGAACTCGAGTTCATTGAAGCTGAGATATGTCTTGAAGAAGTTTTGGAGGATATAGATAATGCACTTAAGGTGAAGCAGAAAGAGGAGGAGAGGCGATCTGCTGCAGAAAAGGATGGTGATAAGGGTTCAACTGATGCAGGTGAAGATGAAGCTGATTCTGGCGATGAAGAGGACGAAGATGAAGATGTTTCTAGTAGTTTTGGCATGGTTGGCCAAGATGACAAGTCCGATAAGTCGTCATTTTCTTCTCTCACACTGTCGCTGGCTTCTTATACTCCTGCTTCTTTGGTATTTTTCGACATTTTTTTTTCTTTTCATTTTATCAAACTTACTATACTCAACACTTGGAATGTCATGACGTCGAGTCGTCGAATCTCCACAACAAGAAACTGAACTAGGTATGTTTCTAACAAGATTCCAGCTTTAGGTGCTTGATAAACAAGCATAAAGTTCTAAGTGTCTGTTCACCATACGGTAATGGCTGAGAGTCTGTGAGTTTCAACCAAGGTTCGAAAACTTGGTTTCGATTTCGGTCATTTGAAAATTTACTAGTTTCGGACGGTTTCGGTTTCTGTTTTGGTTTCGGTCATGATATTGGATTTCTATATATTTATGGATAAATAATGTTAAAAGTTGCTAATATTAAATAAGTAAACATGACTAATACAGACCATTCATTGCATGTAATCACCAATTGTCTACGTGCTTAGGGTTTTGGCCCATCTAAAAATATCACGCTTCCAGAAAGCCCACTAAATAATTTTAAAAATATCACTCTTCGAGAAACAATATCAGACTAGTCATCTTACCTTTAAAATACCAAGCCCACTATTATTTCAGCCC
Source organism: Allium sativum (assembly GCA_030737875.1). Taxonomy (NCBI): domain Eukaryota; kingdom Viridiplantae; phylum Streptophyta; class Magnoliopsida; order Asparagales; family Amaryllidaceae; genus Allium; species Allium sativum. The sequence goes on along the minus strand of CM060926.1, from coordinate 2,179,956 downwards.
GTCTAAAACCCTAACCAGCACTTATCCTCCCAATCCATCGCTTAAGCCTCAAACAACAGTACATCCGCAGGAAACACGAGCGCAGAAAAAAAAACAATTTCGTTCTAACAGGAAGATCAAAGGTAAATATCTCGCGGCATACATTCGAAATCGAAGGTCAGATGCGAACTATTCATTGCATGTAATCAAGGTCGATCGAAACACAAGAAGATGCTGGTCAGCAGGACGAGATTTTGACCTAATCTCGTCCCGCCTCCGGCCGGAACCGAGACGAGATGGCCGGAATCTCGTGGTTCCGGCCGGAATCTCATACTATGGTTTCAACATATATGTATTTTTTATGTGAAGATACAGCAAATGAGTTGGATTGGGTTGGACAGAAAAGCCACCAAATCCAGTTATATAGAAATAGGTTCAACTCAGTTAATCCATTTGTCAAGTTGGTTGGAAGACCAACACATTTGATCAGTAAAATTTTGAACGTTTTTCTACTACAACTAAACCATTATTCTCAAACAAGTTGGGGTCGGTTAGAGATGGAATCGAATGACAAAATCAAAAGTAATAATAAATAATGGATTTAAATGTGAGAATAAAAGTAAAGATGAAGTAAAATAATTAAACAAATAATGATGATGATGATAATAATAATAATAATAATAATAATATTAGTAATAAAATAGATAAACAATCATGATAATAGTAATAATAATAATAATACTAATATTAATTATGGTACTAAGGTGGTGTCTGACGCAACGGTAAGGTTACCCGGTTGGTAATCTGTAGTGCGCAGGTTCGAGTCCTGGCCTCTTCACATATGTGAGGGAAAGACTGTGCGCACTAATCGACCACCCCCAGAGTCCGGAAAGCCATAAGAATAGTACCAGGATGAGAGACTGACCTGGGAAGTCCTCTCGCGCTTGAGTACGGAAGCCTTTGGCACTGGGTATCCACTCATTAATAATGGTACTAGTAGTAATAAGGATCAAAGAGCAAACATGGCGTCTTAGGCTCCTATTCACTAGTCTTAGAATCTAAAACTCATAACACCAACCCTAAACCAATCCTAAGTTCATGGTTTTGATACGTGTATCGCTAGTTTCCATCCGGTCCTGTCCGACATTAGCATTTTGAATATTTTCTAATTTCTGTGGTGTCTTTTCGCTACTTCCTCCCATGTTATCCTTAATCAACCTCTACGTCTCTTTGAGCATTCAATGTGTCCAGCAATTCCAATGCGTATAGGTGCCTCAGAGGTCTTCATTGGAGGTGCTCAAATCATCTTAAATGGTGCCGGACTAGCTTCTTTAATTGGTGCTGCTTCAAGTTTGCCACGTTTAATCTTCATTTCTAATTCGCTCTCGTCTTTTATAACCATAGCTGCATCACAACATACACATCTTCACTACATTATCTTGTGAATATATTATCTTTTAGTAGGCCAACATTCTGCACTATTCAACATCGCAAGTCTGATTGTTGTTTTGTAGAACTTTGAGCTTTTGTTAATTTTCCTTTCGTAGAGAATGCCAGACGCTAGTTGTTATTTCAACCATTCTGCTCGAATTTTAAAACTGTCATCTTCATCAATCTCACCAGCATACTGCAAGGTTGATGCTGAACATCAAAAGAATTTATTCTTGGGCTTTAATTGTCTGGCCAGAGTGACATCTCCATTTCTAAACCTGACACCGTTGAACTCGTGCTTTTTATACTCCGTTTCAATTCCGCTGAGCCTAAAACTATTTAATTCTAGAATGCATCCACGACTTCAATTGTTTATCAATCTTTATCTTATTTTTGTCAATTTGCACAACATCACCAACAAAAAGCATATACCAAGGTATCCCAACTAATATGTCACACGGGCAAATATATAAAGGCTCAAAATTGATCCTCATGTAATCTTATGTTAATGAAAAAGTTGCTGGTTTCACCTTCATATGCTCTGACGCTAGCATAATCTCATCTTACATATCCTTGATAAGGGTAATGCATTTTGTTAAGGACTCTTTTTTTTAGTGCCCACCACGTAATCGGTGCTTCATCATAAGCTTTCTCAAAATCGATGAATACCATTTGTCAACTATGGATTCTTCCTTTGCTTTTAAATCTCTCCATGAGTTGTCTTATCAAGAAAATCACATTTGCGTTTGACCTCTTAGACATGAAGCCTTTTTTTTTTTTTTTTGAAATGCTTGTTGTTCTTCATAATCGATGTTCAGTGACTCTCCCAAAGCTTCATTATATGACTCATAAGCTTAATTTCTCTGTAGTTTGTGCAACTTTGGATATATCATTTATTCTTGAAGATTGAAACTAATGCGCTTCTCCCCCACCCATTTGTCATCTTGTTTGATTTGGAAATATTATTAAACAACTTAGTTCATCAGGTTATCCTTTCATCTTCGCACCTCAATAGAGATGCCATAAGGCCCAACGACTTGTCTGCTTCCGTCCGTTTTAGCACCTTGTATACCATAATCTCTTGAATTCTTCGAAAAAATGCCTGTTGGTGTCATCCAAATAGTTGTCCAGCTCGATCGTAGTGCTAGCGTCTTTTTTGTTGAATAGCTTAGTGTTGTCTCCATTTATTTTTTATCTTCTCGTCCTTCGCCAAATGTCAATTGTTTTCATTATTGATGCATTTAACATTGTTGAAATGTCTCATTTTCCTCTCGTGGAGTTTAGCCATCCTATATATGTTTTTTCTTTACTTCATATTTGGTTTTTGACATGGATCTTCATTCGTGTAACCTACTACTTCATTTACCACACTCTTTACGTTCTTTTCCATTTTGTATTTTAGCACGTTGTCTTTCCTTCTATGATGATGCAAGCATTTGTAGAATTCTTTCTTCTTTTTGATAACCATTTGCGCATCATTGTTCCATTACCGTGAATCTTTGAATTCATGTTTATTTCATCCCTAACACCATAACCACATTTTGAATGTGTATTTTATCTCATCTCACATGCCATTTATTTCTTCTTTCATATTTCATGTCCCTTCTCCCATCAGTCTATCCTTAAACACTTGTAATGCGACTCCTTTAAGCTTCCATTCATTTTGTCATACTATATCGCCTTCTTTATCCTTTCAAACACTTATCCTAAGACGAAATTCGAATACTAAAAGTCGATGTTATGAGACGACACATTTTGAGGTATGACTTTGCAATTTAGATAAGCTCGTTTTTCATCTTTATAGTAATGACAAAGTCAATCTGGTTACGGTGTTGGCCAACACTGAAAGTAATTGGATCGATTGTTTCTTTTCAGAGAAGGTATTAGACTATTAGCTATCATGAGATCAAAAGAGATGAGAAAATTCAATATCGTCTCTTGGTCCCTATCATCGTATCCAAACCGTTGTAAGCTTTTTCAAATCGTCAACAAGTTGTACCAATATGACTGTCGAAGACTTATTTTTTGAAAAATTTCTCGTTATTAGACACATCTTTAATCATGACATCTGCATCTTTCTAGAAATTTCTATTGACGGTTTCACTTAAACCTACTTGTGGGGTATAAACACCAATGTCGTCCAAAACCATACTACCAACTACCAACTTCACTGGGATGATTGTTTCCTTGTCTCTTGACGTTGACCACTTCGTTTTTTAGGTTATTGTCAATAGAGATGCTTACCCTGTTTTTGTTATGTTTGTTTTCCGTTTATCATAACTTAAAGCCTGTGTTCTTTATCTCCTTCGCCTTCTAATTTGTCCATTTGATCTTCTGAACACAGAAAACATTTACACTTCTGTCACAGTATGAGCCATCTCTCTTAATTTTCTTTTTAGCGACCCTACATTCCAACTGCATGATCAAATCCTACTTTCATCGACTGGCTTCCTTGCCTAGTTGCCCCTTGCACCCGCCGAGTAAAATGCAAGGATCCTTGCTCATTTATCACTACAACGGAGTGTCAATGTGGTGCGCGGTGCGCTGTGCGCCACTACGGAAGTAACAAACAAGCTTTTGCATATTTATTACCACGCTCGAGTATTGATATGGCGCGGCAATAAGAGAGTGACGATCTAGCTCTTGCTTATTTATCACCATAACGGAGCCTCGATATGATGTGTTATATATATATATATATATATATATATATATATATATAATTAAAGAGAGGAGAGTTCTGTTACACCTCTTATATTGCACGTGAACTCTCCCCCTGAATCTTAGTCATCCATTCCCCCGCTCATTCTCTCTTCCCACTAAAAAAGAGAATTAAAATGGGAATGGACGGCTGAGATTCGGGGGGGAATTCTCATATATATATATATATATATATATATATATATAATTGTAAAATTTTAGTTTTTTCAAAGCAGCATAAGAAGTTTTTTTTCTTCATTTTACCAAGACTATGGGGTTAAATTGGTTTGAATTGTAAAATGGGTCAAATCAACGTTACCCGTTTCGTTAATTCATTATATGGTTCAACCTGTTTAAAATATAGGTTGGGGTCAAGCTACTTAAATTATGTGTAATTATATTGGATTAATGGGTTAGGTCAATTTTTGAGAAACCGAAATTTGATATCTCCTTCATCTCGCTTCAGTTCTCACCCAAGAACCCCTTTTTTCACTTAGGCCAAACGAGAGTTCAGATAAGATTTATTTATTTATTTATTCATTTGTCAAAGAGTTAAAAAGATTTCAAAACCCAAGATATAAGCATGAGATTTCATTTGAAGACAAAGATTTAAAAGTTTGCGGCAGACTTAGTTATGGTGTTTCATGGGTGCCAAACTATGACTAAAATTGTAGTCGTTCCCCTGACTGTCCTCCAGTTTACAAATCGTAATTAACTGTTGAAAGACAATTCAAGTCTAGATTGCAAACTCGTAAAATGCGTATACATTCTATTAATTACTCATCTAATATCATGTTGTAGATACCATGGAAGCTGCAAAAGTCATTGAAGCCTTTGAAGGAAAGAAAATCCCCAACTTTTGGTCCTCCGTTACTGTTCAAGAATGAAAAACCACATCCAGTTCCAGAAAATGCACGTTTTGTGAAGTTCCCGAGATCCCCAATACATGTATCAAATTTGAAAGCAATAGTTCAAAGAAAGCATGGTCATTTGAAGAGAAATGGCAAATATCATCCTCATCTGCAGCCGTTAGCCCTGCTTCTTTCTAAGCAGCAAATGTTTAATAAGAGTGAAGAATTATTGTGCTCTGAATATCTTAGCATTCTTTCTTTGCATGTTCCACTTCCTGAATTTATCAGACAGCCATAAGCATAAGCAGTGCAATTGTCGCACAGCCATAAGCGGCTACCTTTATTGTTTGTTCAGTTATTTGAGTAATCTGTTTTGAAATTCATGGATCCATCAATTGAAAGAGGCGTTGTTGCAAGCTATCAATTTATGAGTTTTTCTTTTATGCTTTTTGTTTTGTCCTTTTTTTTTTTTTGGTCTTCTTCCTTTTTTTTTTTTTTTTTTTTTTTTTTTAAAAAAAACTTGGTTGGAAAAATTTGCTCTAACTACAAAAATGTCATTCAATTGCTTTGATTAATATTGGACAATGATGTCATGAAACTATACTTGTCTCTCTTAAAAATGTTGCTTGGTTAATATTATTTTAGATTGTGAATTTCAAAATGTTGCTTGGTTAACGTCATGGTTTGATCTGTTCATAATGAATTTTAGTATGAATTCATTGAAGTGCACTTGTGTTGGATCTTCGTAGCATGTTAAGGACTGCCAAGGGTGCATTTACAGAAGAATTAAGAGCGACGATTGCTGCGGTTCAGGGTGCACCTTCCTCAAGCAAGGGAAGCAGGGTAAAGCTAAAGGGCAATGAAGAGAACAGTGAATGTCGCCATTGCTTTAAGAAGGGACTTTGGAAGATGAATGTGAGGTCCGCTTCTAAAAGTATTTCCATTATAGAAAATTGCGTGTCTGTTAGTGCTTTATCTTGGGCTTTATAAATTGAATTCAGAGCTCATATCTGCAATTTTAACAAGATTTTACGTGCAAGAGCAATGTAGCAGGAAGGTGCATGAAAATCCAAGTTGTAAATGGAGATATGGTAGCTGCACTGGTAGCAACGGATTACCATGTGAAACTTGCTAGCGAACATGATTTACTTTTATATTATTCTTATTTTGTACTGAACTTTATTAATGGAATAGATACGGTAAAGAATTTGGTTATCAAATGAAAGGAACGTAAATTGTGCATAGATACGGAAAAGAATTTCATATACCTTGTGTCTCTCCAATCATGTCGTCATACGTTCCTCAACTCGTTTTATCGAACAAGTTTGACAAGGAAATCGGTTGCTCCTTTTAACATACATTTGTAAATCATTCTCACAAAATAATTATAAGAAATCACCGCAAAATTAGACGAGTTAGACATTTTGGGTGCATTTGCAAACGAAATAGAATGAACATTTGGAAAGGGCATTTGAAAAGAGCTGGTATTTTTTTTTTTTTACGAAATGGGCAAACTGAAATAGGTATTGTTATTATTTTATTATTATTTTGTTTGTGTTTAATAAAGTAGTCGAATGCAAAATACAAATTGCAGAATATAATTGTACAATTCAAATTTCATAATACAAAAAAGTACAAAATACAAAGTGCAGAAATTAAAATGTAGAATTAAAAAGCAGAAAATACAAAAACAACACTACAGAGCATTTCTCTTAAACTTATCAACAGAATAACGGACACGTTTCCTAAGCTGCTCCGACTTGTCCAGCAGAGAAAGAAAAAGGTTGTGCCCTTTGCTTTGATACTCCATCACACACATCGCCACCTCCCAATCCTCATAGTCGTCCATATCGCGAGCAGCAGCCATGCACGCAGCGATAATATCGTCATGTTACATGGTGGGAGGAGCAAAATAAAATGAACTGACACTCCGCCTAACACGTCGACGAGTTGAACGGCTTGAGATCTCAGCAGTATCACCTCTAATGAAATCGTTGTAGAGCTGGGCTACGAACTGCATATCAACCGGAAGGGGGCTCATGGAACTATAAATTGACACTGCTGTATTCATGCAGTCTCCAAAAAAGCGTCCATCTCTCTGAATCTGCTGGGAGATACATGCTTGTACTTACGGTACTGTGTGGATACCGTATCCCACCACTTGTCTGTTCCACAAACGGTGTCCTTCTCCTCGTTCCAGTACCCGCCAGAAATCTGTAATAGCCGGTTTCACAAAAAACATCCCTCCTGAGGTTGTCAAATTTATTCTTCATTTGGCTTTCATTGTAATTGAGGCCAGTGCGCTGGTTGAAAAGTGCGACAACGTCCTCGTACCATGTGCCATAGATCCTTGACGCTGCGGCAAGATCTTCATGCAAACGTCAATGAAAGCGTTGGTTCTTTCGTCGTTCCAGGCGACAATAGTGTGGGTAGAAGATGATTGGCTAGCTGACATTCTAGATAAAAAATTCAAAAAATTCCCAAAAAACATATGTGATAGATTTTGAGATGAAAAACACGAAAATAACAATATATACCTGAAACTGTTGATGTAGAATCGCGAAAAATTGAAGAAATTTCAGATTGGGGTTGGTTTGGTGAAGGAAACAGTGATATATGGTAAGATATATATAGAAATTGGAAGGGAAACAATGTTGGGGAATAGCCATTTGGCACCCTGACGTGTCAGACGCAAGCGGCTAACTTCCAACGTTTCGATCTGAAGGGGTAAAAGTGTAGGTCTCACTCAAGATGCGTCGGACTCGTCTGACACAGACCCCGATTTACACTAGCCAGTCGCGCTTGCAAACGGTACTTAATTACCATTCAGCGAGGGCAAATTGAACTCTGAGGACTACATACAAATGTGTGCAGTCCTATGTCATAGGTCACATGAGTGGATCCTTATACTTAATTCTGTTATTATAATAAAGAGAAGCTTAAAGGTAAAATATAATGTAAGTCCCTATTTATTTATGAATAGAATTTGGTTTGTGGATTTTAGTAGTAATAATGTATTTATTGACACAAGTGAATTTTTTTGGGGAATTATGTAAATTTATACAATATTAGCAAATAAAGAAAATAAGTATTTTCAAGTCTTTGGTGATTTTTGTGTTAATATAAAGGTTTTTGAAATAATTAATTCAAGTATTATGTAAATTTACCAAACTTAATTGTAAAATGTAGTTATTTTGTGCAAAATTTTAAATTAGTTGTAAATTGTTTAAATAAATATAAATAAACCTTGAAATGGGCAAAAGTTGTGTTTATAAATTTCTTAAGTGTGAAAATGTTAAAGAATAGTAAAATTAGTGGACAAATATGTAAAACATGTGTTAACATAATAGACATGGGCTATGTTACTTGTTTGATTGGCCTAATCCTTATACGTGATTAATCACTTAAGTTTTGGGCTTAATTGTTTGGTTTAGGCTTTAATAATGGGATTAAGGACGAAAGCCACTAGAAAAGAATTACACAATACATATTCTTCCTTGTTAGGCTTCTTCTTCCTTCTTGAAAACAAAAGAAACTGAGAGAACTAAAGAAGCTTTCGCTGTAAAACAAAAATCTAGACCTCTATTTTGGTTGCTATAAACTTTCGGCAACAGGTAACCTATGCAAAAGTGTAATTTTATTCCATCAATTCTTTATTTGTTGTGAAATCTTTGTTGTATGTTGAACTGTATGGCTTGCATGTTGTTGTAGCTGATATTTCAGGTAGCAATACATCTCCTTCCAATCTTTAGATCCCCAACTTGCTTTAAGCAGCCTCAATTCTTAATGTAATTCGCCTCAAAGATGAGTGTAACAATTTTTGGTTACAATAAAGTTTTTGTTATCTATGTTAAAACCATATGACGTTTGGTTGAAAATTTGCAACTTTGTTTATGAAATTTCTTCGTTGAGCCAAACGGCCAAAGTGCAACTTTGAGCTGATGTTACTCATTCAATCCTTTGTGAAATCGAGTCAAACTTGTTGCATTCCCTTGCTGAGTTCCTTGTGTTTGAATTTGCAAAGTTTCAGGGTCATTCTGAGTATGTTTACTGGTTGAAGTTAATCCCCAAATTTGCAATCAAAGTCGGGAAATCAACTGGATATTTCCCGTAGGATGGGTCGACCCATGCCTTTCATGCGTCAACCCGCAGGTCGACACACCAATAGCATGGGTCGACACATGGGTCAACCCACCTTGTGTAAAAATGCGTAGGAATTTTCCTACCTACTGTGTTAATTCATGAAGCTTGTGCATACTTAAGCTTGATTTCTTGATGAATTTCATGAAGCTAAACACCATGATTTGTTGCCATCTTGCTTATCAAAGTGAATGTGTGCCATGGTTAATTTGTATTCTAGATTTATATAGATTTCGCAGATTTATACGATGATCTTTTTTGATGATTTTTGATGGCTTTTCTCACGTGTGCACGATTTAAAATTATTTTTTGCTACCATGTTATATATATATATATATATAATGTTTTCTCTATGGCTTTAAGGTAAAATAATTTAGTTGTTTTGGTTTTCAATATGAACGGTCTCAAAGCAATAGTATAACTATATTTTGGAAATAATAGGAGTTTTTCAGATAATAAATTCAATTGGTTTCGAAATCGTTTTATTATCTCGTTTTAGAAAATCAAGTATTTTCTATATAAAAAGCCACACATTTTTGTCCCCTTTGAAAAGGCGTAATGGAGGATAAATGACATTGTAAACCCCGTGATATGGGACACGACAGGATAAAGAATCAGTTAATACCAAGTTCATCTAATTAAAGAAGATGTTTTGATAGTTGACATTTTTGATGTTTTCTGGTGTGGAATTGATAAGGGAATTGTAAAACAGTAATGAGAACATGTGGTATAGGACGCATAGTTACCACCGCTAGGTTACTATCCATAAGTCTGTGGCACATCTCGTTGTTAATACCAGTACCGGGGGATGATGGGTCATATCTGTATAAAGAAATACGCACAAAGTTGTTTGATGTTTACTGTTTGTTGAAGGCCAATAGGACCAGAATAAGGACTGATGGATCACATTCAATTATCGAACTAGTGGGTTCGATAGAGAAACATGGGATCCCAAAATTTTATTCTATAGTTGGGCTGACGAGTCATGATTAGAGGCTGATAAGTCCCAGTCTAAGGTATTTAGAAAAGCTCGGGGGGCTATATGCACATGCAATATCATGAAGTTTCAGATTCGAATGATGATTTGTTGATTGATGAATTAATGCTTTGATGAATTGTTTTTTTGATAATGTTGAGCTTAAGGTCATACATTGATGATTTAATTTACAGTAGGTCTCTACATAAATATTATGATGACTGGATCCAATACTTTGTATGAATGGTTTTGATCTCCTGACCATGTTGGTGGTTGGATGATATTGGATCCTTTTCCATAACTATTACTGATTTCTAGTGTTGATGTTTATGATTACATTTAAACTCTTTTGAGTTATATATATATATGTATGTATATATATATGTATGTATGTATGTGTATATCGTCTTTCGACAAAATTGATGCATTAAGCCAATCATGTCAGATTTCAACTTACTGCTTTGGTTCACCCTTGTAGTTACCTTTCGAAATCTTCCTGATGGAGAGTTGCTAGTTATGTTTTTTGATGCCATTATGTATCTTTGCTCACTGTTAACTAAACTGACTCGTATATGTTAATGCTCAGGTCAGACTGAGCTTTTCAGGTGCCTTTTAGCTGCTTCTAGTTGTGCCCATTTTTGTTGTGCAACTGACATCTCTTGTTTGCCTTCGTATTTGATGTTGGTATATAGTATATTTTGGATAGTCCTTTGTACTCTGTCATGTACCTTACTATTTTGACACGATGTATATGTATATGTATGGTGGCGGTATGCCACAGTTTTGAGACACTATGTATTGTATAACCCTTGTATTTATATATGTTGTTGGGTCATCTGTTCTACGATATGTGGTGTTTTAATTAATTGATTTTGTTTTGGATTGTATTTATAACCACCATAAAATTGTATTAAGTATTAAGAGTGTTGATCCATAAGAAAAAAAAATAGAGAACTTATCAACACTCTTGATGTTTATTTAATACAAGACTTATGGTTGGTCGCTCCAAACCGGTCCTATTCTCTACATTAGTAGACAATATTACTTGTTAATGCTTTTTTAATAATGTAGGTCTCGGGCTGGGGCGTTACAGCTTGGTATTAAAGGTAAGGTTTTGAACAAAAGAGATAAGTGCAAAAACAGAACATGAACAAATATAGTACGACGACATATAATATAAGTATTGACATCAACCACTAATGTCCTTTCCATGAACTTAGATCGTGCCTAATCTTTTCTTTTAACTTCTTCCTCGCTTTGGGGTATATATAAAAGGGGAATACGTCTAGGAATATAAATATTTGAGAATTCCAAACTATTCCTTATAAATTGAGTACTTGAATATTATCTTACCCCTGTGTTTAATCCAATCTTGTCTTATCTTTTAGCTAATGGCTGGTGTTGGTAGGGGCGTGCTTCGAATTTTGAGCCGACTAGTAGCTCAAGTCCTGAAGAAATGGTTGGGTCATCTAGTAGCCCACAACTCGAGGAAAGGTCGAACCCTCTAGTGGTTCACACCCTGAGGGGGTATCCATGTCTACCAACCAGATTTTGGAGCATATCAGGAGCACTCGGCCTTCTGCTCACTCTCATTCTTCTCTAAATCATAAGTCAGCTTTCGCACATATGAGCAATGATTTTTCCCATTTAGTAGTAGGTCATTCAAAGGCTTCGAGTTTGTCCTTGAGATCCAGACATGGATTCACATTTATGAGCGTATATTTTCTGGTATAGAGATTTCTAACCACCACCGCGTTCTTATTGCTTCTAGCATATTGTACGAACGTGCATTGGATTGGTGTGCGCTACTTGTAGCAGAGATTAATGAGGCAACATTCGAATGAAAGCAATTCAGGGAGCGCTTTGAGCTCAAATTTTTCCTTGAATCTGAGAAGGTTATTTTGGCTTGTCGTTTCCTTGAATTGAAGCAAGGAAAGTTATCAGTTCCTGAGGCTGAGTATGTCGCACGGTTTGAAGCCTTGTCTAAGTATGGTCTCGAACACATTAGCTTCTCTTATAAAAAGAATCTCAAGTTCGTTTCGGGTCCTAAGAAATATTTAAAGAAATCCCTTTTGTTGCAACTCAAACTATCCTTTGAAGAGCTTGTTAATGCGGCTTATCATCTCGAGGCAGTCGAGAATGAGAAGGAAAGTGGCAAAGAAGCTGAGGTTCGTAAGAACCCAAGTAAGAAAAAGTTTCCTTTCTATAAGCCTAAATCATTACAAAGCAAGAAGAAGAGATCAGTTGGTTCTAGGTCATAGCTTAGTGTGGCACCCTCTGCTAAGAAAAAGTGCTATAGTTGTAGTGCCAAAGATCATCTTATTCGTGAGAGTTCTAAAACACTGATTTGTCATATTTGTAATCAGGAAGGACACTGTTTCATTGCTTGCCTTCCAGCTCCTGATTCCGGTAAATCGACCAAGCTTAATGTTGTAGAGATAGCAGGTGGCTCGTCTCAGCCTACATGCACTCCTTCTGTTTTGAATATTCCATCTTGTTCTATGATCATACTATTCGAATTTTCTTTGGTACAAGGTGTTGAACTCTTCCGTACAAGAGGAAACCCATGAACTCTACCTTTCTAGAATCTTTTTCACTATGAAAAATCACTTCCAATTGCAAATCATGTTGGTGAATCTGCAACTCTCTTTTTTTAAAAATTTCATGTGGCTCTCAATTGTATTTACGGTAAATTTTTGGGATAAAGTGTCCTAATCGTCCCAAAACTCAAAATCTTTGTTGTTAACTATATATTTTCATTCTTTAAATTTAGTAGTCTATTACCTCTAGGTTGTGTGATGTTGATCATTGTTGTTGAGCATTCTCATTTTCTCTTGACATATGATATCTTAATAATGCATCTCGTTTATTGACCTATGCGGTTTCTTTTATCTCATATGCTGATATGTAAAATTCCATTTGGGATTTCAATGAGCAAGTAAAAGTTGGCTTACTCAATTTGAAGTCACCTTTTTAAGTCCGAACTTCATATTTTGTGTATTGGTAATTGAGTAATCATTTATCGATTCTCTTTTAGAAGTTGATGGTGGTCTTGAATTTTCTGCTTTCCTTAAAATACAGATGTAATTTAAATATATCTCGGAGTCTTGTAATAAGTGAATCCTTTCTTATGTTGGGTCTATTTGGGTTTAAAGCCTACGCAGGCAATTAAATTTACAAGAAATCATACTTTTGCCTTAATAGAAGTCCTCCTAAAAGGATGTCCATCCTAAGGGTTATGGAATCGTTGTCGCTAATGTGGACTTTAAGGCTTTCTCCTTCTATAGGACTTTTGATTTCCTTCCCACGTTGTATCATATTATTTATCTTGAATTATGGACTCGTGCCATAGATCGTTGTGATCTTATCCTATACTTCTGACCTTACTCGTGAAACTAAATGGGTTTAAGCTTTGTTAATAACCAAAAATATAAATAATTAATTCAAATTAATCAGAGTGCACAACGTAATCTAGTTGATCGCTTTGGCTAATAATTAGATTAATGAATATACTTGGAAAATTTTAAAAGCTTATTTTCCATGATAATAAGATGATAAGAAGCAAGGTTTTCATTTGTAAATGTTTGATAATAAAGCTACTAAGTTATTTTGTTAATTAGAATAATTATAAATAAAAAGTAACTGTGGTTATTAATTGTGTTGATGTGCGTAGACCTGGTTTAAGAACTTTGGTTGTAAGAACCCAAATCTTTAGTCAAATTAAAATATGAATTTTAATTGGTTTTAATGGAAATTAAATATTTAAAACGATTTATTTTGAGGATTAGCAACTTAGAATTTATTTAAAATGAAGTTTGAACGTATATGTTTATATTAATTATAAAAGGGACTTGTAACATCGCGGTAGTTTGAAAATTTTAGTTTTGAACTTTAAATGAATATACATAATTCAATATAAGTCGGATTTATGTAAAACAACAAACGTTAGAAACTATTTAATTATATCTTTCTAATGGAAGTGAAAAATCGAGATTTCGTGTTATAAATTGTAAGTTATATCCAAATCAAATTTTCGTTTATAAATTATAATGATTTATTAAATAAAATAAAAGGGTTTGTTATGAAATCGATTATTGATTTAACTTGGATTTTGAAAATATTGAGTTATAAACCCCAGTATATTGTTTTGGAATTATATGATATTATATTTGGATATATATATGATAATATTAATTTATTATTATTAAATTGCATTGTTTTTTAATTTATTTATATTTTAATTGGTTTTATTTAAGCCTTAAAAATAGTCATTTTTCAAATGACCTCCGTTTTCGATGAGACCAATTTTGTTGGATCTGAATGTTAAATTATTACTAGATTTCAAACTTCGTAATTTTTGGAGTTATTTTGTGACCATACGAAATTTAAATGTGAACCAATCAATATTTTGGCTTTAAAAATACGTTGGTGAAGCAATCAGACTCGAAATTCGTTGAAACAAGTTTCGTTGGGTCCGTAATATCAAAATGTAGTTGCATATCCATTTTCGTTGAAATAGGATATTTTATGTGATCATACAAACTTTTGAACGATAAGTGTAAGCAACGATTGAATATAAAATTAATAAAAAAAACTAATTTGCCTTCCATATAAATAATCCTAAACATCCCTAAACCTAATTTTGCATTCCCGTGGTCAGAAATATTCCACAGCCGCCATAAACCCTTCGAACGTGAGAAAACTAGGTTTCAAAAATCAAAAATCAAAACAAATTGAATAAAAATCGGTAAATCTCAAAACACATGTATTTTGATTCACCAAAGCCCGTTCTTTAACCCAGTATGCTTTTGAATAGACTCGAACTGATTTTTGTTTGCTGGTACGTTCGAACAGCACTTAGGGCTACGGTTTTCTTGAAATCGAGGCTTGGATTCACGAAATGAAGTTTATATTTGGATTCCTAGAAGCTTTTAGCATCTCATGTTGAAGTTTGGGGATATTCGTTGACAAAATATGTCGATCACTGTATGGGAGCAGCAACACACGTTTGAACGATTTCAAGCCGTGAAAATCGAGTTGTATCAAATTCGTATGGGGTGAAAGAGGATGGCACAAGATGAATTTTGGTGAATGCTGTGTGATTTTAAGTGATGTGATGAAAGAGGTGAGAGGCTTGAAGGGCATGGCAATGGCCATTGGTAAGAGGAGCAGCGGATGTTCGTGTAAAAGGGAAGATGAACAAGGCAATAAATGATTAGGTAGGGTATTGAATTTAATTAATTAATTATTCTTTAATGGTTAATGACCATATTGTGTATCCAAACTTATAAAAATCTTAACTATCTCATATGTTATCCAAATTCAGCGAGACATGATCCGTTGGAATCGTATGGACGCAGGCTCCGCAATGAAACTGGTTTGGAGAGATTTGGAGCTCGTTGCAATTTATGGTGAAATAAAATGCTTGATTGAACTATAAGAAATGATCGTTTTATAATGATTTCGAATCGACCAACATGAGAACTCTCACTTAAACTGGTTTTTTTTATAGTTATTATAATTATAATTGAATTTGTATTGATTGCAATGTTGGTTTCGTGGTTGATGAATGATATTTACAGTTATTATTATTAAACTATGAATATAAGCGTTATCGAACAAAATGCTTATATTGTAAATATTGATTGATGGATGGTAGTTGATATGGATGTTTTTATATGATCGACATAAAAATTTACACCACGAATATGAGATTTGAAAATATTATTATTTTATTATTGTAATAATATGGAATGTTCAATTTTGATTTAAAATTGAATTGGAGGTTGAATCGTTTTAAAACGAGATTATAAATGTTTTATAAAATACATTTGGATTGAATCAAGGAATTTTATTATAAATAATAAAATGGTTTGAATAAGATGAGTCGTGCAACGACTGTTCGCGAATTTTGTCCATTAACTTCAAATGGACATATCTCGAGATCCAACCGTCGGGTTTTCCTAAAACTGAAAGCATTGAGTTCGAAATGAAAAGAGCTATCAAATAAAAAGAAAAGTTTCAAAATCCAATGTTTATATTTCAAAATAAGTCTAAATCAATAGTTTAAAAGGTCGCTGTATATGCAGTTTAGTGACCGGAATTTGAAACCGACAGTAAAGGCCTTAATAAAATTATTAAAAATATGGAAAAATTATGTAAATCATAATAAATGATTAGAAAGAGATATGGACCAAATATACTTGTTCTTTGATATTTATTGTTGTCGATTGATTGTTGATTGTGCTCGACCAGTTTATGAGCAAATATGATTTTATATTTAGCATTGGGTTGGGGAGAAATATTTTCATGCTAACACCTTGTGATTTATTTTATGATTTGCCTATGAGGTGTTCAGCAATGTTTTTTGGTTCATTTCGATTTAATGATTGGGTTTTGAAATGAGATTTCCTTAAGTAAAAGGAAATGGTTTTTCCCGATTTTGGACAGGGAATGTTCTATAAAAATGTCCTATAAAACAGAAAGAATTTCAAGGACTAAACCCGATGTTTTCGAAATGATTTGGAAATGGATTGTGTGTTTGACATTGTTTTTCATAACATAACCGATTAGTTTCTATTGATGATATATTTGTTTGGTGGCAGAGAATTTATTCTCTTAGCTTAACATCCTTCTTTGAGACATTCATCTAGTACCTCTCTTATGAGTTCTGGAACCTCTGGAACACAAATTCGCCCTTGTAATCTTAGGATCCCTTTGCTATCAAGACTGAAATCTGAAGTTTCGCCTTCTCGAATTCGCCGACTAATTCTTTGAATAAACTCATCGTCTCTTTGGAGGACAGAGGTCTTATCAATCAATGAAGGCATGATAATAAGACTGGCGATAATTAAGTTCTTTCTGCTAAGCGCATCAGCTACTACATTGGCATTCCCGAGAGTATACAATATATCTAGATCGTACGCAGCAAGGAATTCTAGCCAATGTTGCTGTCTCAAATTCAAGTCTTTCTGGGTGAATAAATACTTCAATGACAGATGATCTGTATATAATTCGAACTTTTCCTCCAAAATATAGTGCCTCCAAATTTTCAAATCAAACGCGATGGCTAACAACTCAAGATCATGAGTTGCATATATTTTCTCATGCGGTTTCAACTGACGGCCAGCATAAGCAACTACATGACCTCTTTGCATTAATACTGCACCAAGACCTTCTATAGAAGCATCTGCATAGACGGTCAAATCTTGATTTCCATCGATAATTGTTAATACTAGAGCAGTTGTCAATCTCAATTTCAGCTCCTGGAAAGCTGCCTCACATTCTGGAGTCCAATTAAATCTTGCATGCTTCTTTGTAAGCTTTGTTAATGAATCAGATATCTTAGAAAAATCTTTAACGAATTTCCAATAATAACTAACCAATCCCGGAAAACTTCGAACTTCTGTAAGGGTACCAGGCTGCTTCCAATCTTGAATAGCTGTAATCTTGTTTGGATCCACTGAAATTCCTTCCTTTGATACGACGGGACCAAGGAACTTGACTTCTTCTTGCCAGAATATACATTTGGAAAATTTGGCTTTCAAAACATTCTTTTTGAGAATTTCCAACACTTGTTCCAAATGTTTTGCATGCTCGCTCCCTGACTTAGAGAAGATCAATATGTGATCAATGAAAACCAGTACGAATTTATTCAATACTTCTCGAAACACTCGATTCATTAGATCAACAAAATAAGCTGGACCGTTACATAAGCCGAACGGCATTACTAACCACTCGTAGAATAAGTTTAGACCTCTAAATGCTGTCAAAGGAACACATTCTTTGGCAATATGAAGTTGATGGAAACCTGTAGCTAGGTCCATCCTTGAAAATACTTGTGCTCCATTCAATCGATCCAACAAATCATTATGATTCGCGACAATGGATATTTATTCTTTAATGTCTGCTTATTCAAGTCACGATAATCCATGCACAGTCTAAGAGTACCGGCTGACTTTGGGACATACACCACTGCTGCTCCCCAGTTAAAGAAACTAGGCCTGATCTGATCTTTCCATAGTAATTGTCGAGTCTGGTCCCCCAGTTATTCTTTCTCCTTTAAGGTCATTCTCCGAATAGGGTGCACTACTGGCCTGGCATTCGACATTAAATCGATTCTGAAATCAATTTCTCTATGCCGAGGTAAGCCATCCACTTCTTCAAACACATCCGCATAATTTTTGACGATAGGAATATTTTCTATGACAACAGGAATGCTTTCTATTGGAGCAGGAGAAACATCAAGAGCTGACCAAAAGTCATTTATATCTGAATTTGGACCTTTACATGGTATGGTTATACAGTCCCCTGATTTAATCTTTGCTTTAACCACTCTCTCGGCGCATTTAACCTCAGCTTCATATTTGGTTAACCAATCCAATCCTAAAATAAGATCAAATTCGGTAAAATTCATGACGATCGAGATGGTAGGGAATTGATAACGAGAAAAAGAGACAGGCACCCTACAAATCCAAGTAAGGTTGAGGGAACCCCCAATCGGATTATGGACAGTGATGGGTTCTTTGAGCTTTTCAATTTTAAATCCATCTTCTTAACCACATTACTTGCAATAAAGCTTCGCGACGCGCCTGCATCAAACAACACTTTAACTGGAATATCTTTGACAGTAAGTGTACCTTCCAAAACATCTGGCCTTACTTGACTGGTTGAGGGTGCAGGAACTTCTGCCACTTCATTTACCTGTACTCTTTCAGACTTCTTTAATAGTTGGCAATCTTGCTTTACATAACCAGTCTGACGGCATTGATTGCATTTTCCATTGGTTCTTTCTTAGATTTAACCTTTTTCCTACTGACTTTAGGCTTCTTACTGACCCCAGACGTCGTACCTGCCTCAGGATGCGAATTTGTCTCTGGGCTATCAGTTTCAAACTTCCTTTTGTTGCTAGAACTGACTTCCTCTTCGTCACCCAAAAGACCTTGCTTATCGAGATCCTCATAGTGATAAGCCATGTATATCATTTTAGAAAAAGGAAGATTCACATATGCAGTTACGCCATTTTTGTACCTTCTTTAAAGCCCGTTTATAAACCTCAGATTCGTCCTTTTTGGATCTTCGATTAGCTCCGGGGTAAAATGAGAAAGTTTGTTGAATTTATCCTGATACTCCTGAATGGTCATATCTCCTTGTTTCAGATAGTAGAACTCATCGTATAGCTGATCAGTTGCTTCTGGAGGAATAAATCTTTCATTGAAAATTTCTTTAAATATATCCCAAATAATATTACCTTCCGCATTATTCTTAGTAACAGAATCCCACCAGATTAAAGCTTCGTCTTTTAGTGCCCAAGATGCCAGTAATCTTTTCTGGTCGTCTCTCAACTTTAAACCTTCTAAAATTCTCTCAGCAGAACGCATCCATGCTTGAGTTTCAATAATAGACTCTTTGCCCAAGAAGGATACTCCACCCAGATTTCGATACTTCTATAATAGAACTTCTATATCTGATTCTGGCTGTGGGAGCACGATTGGCTCATTAGATAGTTGGACCATAGGATTACTTCTTCTGCTTCTTCCACTCATTTTCTCCTATGTCTGCAGATAGCAGACAAAGAGTTAGGCCAACAGAAAAGATATTGTAAAGCATAGAGACATATATTTAAATGTATATGCATCCACTGGGGTGTATTTCATTCTGCTAAACTCATTCTAGGATATTACTGATCCTATATGTAATGAGTTATTCATCATAGAATACTTCTGATTCTATTTCTGACGAGTTCATTAATATGTTATATTCCGGAACTAAGATTAACCAAAGCTCTAATACCAGATGTGATGACCCTAAACCCCCGTGCCATGGAAGCAAGAATAATCTTTGGAATATAACACAAAAACTATAATAGCAGAGCAGAAATATATCATTAAACCAAATAATGTACGATAAATTACACTGGAACAAATATAATCATCAGAGTTACACAGTATAACATGATCATACTTAGTACAAAATACAGTTTCAGCTTTATATAAAATGTCTGCAGCGGAATCAAACATAATATACATAATAAAGTCTGAACAACATAAAAGAAATGACAGAATCCATCTTCAGCTCCATAGCTATCCAGAATGATCCTGCTAAAACCTAAACACAAGGCTGCTCGTGTAGAAAATAGGGACGCCCGAGTTTGCAAGTGAAACAAACTACGAGTCAGTCATGGGACTGGTATGAGAAATCTTACTTAACCTATTTACCAATAAGGCCAATCACAGGACCACGGCGCTAACGCGGAACGGGTTTACTCCATTAGATTGCCAATGCATAAAAAAAGTAAATCATTTAAACAACGCAATACTTTTTTATAGAAAATGAAGCCATTATAAGACTCAGGTCCCATCACACAATGCAACGCAAGCTGGAGGATAGAGTTTTACCTTATAATGGACAAAATATGCTTGATACGGATAAATCAAAATCATTTGATATTATTACTAGTGCATATATGTTTCAAAAACAATTCCAATCATAATCTATCAAGCATAGATGACATGAGCGTCCCATGCCACTATGTCGCCATATATAGGCTTATAATTAAAACCGCACATGTCGTATTAGAAGTTGGATTTCCACCATGAACCAAGGCAAGGGATCGTCCTTACCGAATTCGAGACGCTCTAGCCCGCCCCTCAGGATACAGCTGCAACTGCACCTAGGATCATCAGGGTCGGTCCACACGAAGTGGATTAAAATGCCTGAACAATACGTTTCCCCACCCTATGGGGTGTAAACTAGTCATATATCGACTAAACCATCCATCGGCTCCGCAGAGACCGACATAACCGAGGCTCCTCGCTTTCCATCATCCACATAAGTAAAATGTCAGGGCTTGCAAAACCCTGATACCACTCCTGGCTAGAAAGAAACGCATGTCCTCCCTGAGGTCCTCTCCTGTTTCTGGTTCATACTGGGAGTGTGAGGCTCGAAAATTAACGCCATACACAAAACTATCTATATTAAAGCCATGCTTTGATCATCAACCACAAGGCTCTGCTTTTCAACAAAAGCCTTGATCACTGCATCTCAGCATGCCACACAGGCAATTCACTCCATGCGACTGATGTTTATCGATATACAACCTCTAAGATCAAACATCTTAGAGAAGGGTGTTAAGCAAGAGAATACATTCTCCGCCACTAAACAGATGTATATTTAATAGAGATCGATCAACACCGAATAAAATACAATGTCAGATACACAGTCCATTTACAAGTTCGTTCTGAGTTCGAACGAAACCAGAGGCACCTTATTCCTCGTCCCATATGTCCAATACAGGAGAGAGGCCCTCGCACATCCGAATAATCAACAAGTACGTCCGGACAACCACCACTATAACCCTTTTAGGATAGCAACTCCCATCAAAGGCATCCGTAGTCATCCATTCGATGTGAAGATCTTCGGTCTTGCACCGTCTTCATATCTTCGACTTCTAATCGTCGACCAATTATTTGAAATAATAATTAACTCGGCCTTTTCGAATAATTCACGTATATTTAGAATTTTGAATCAATTCTTTCCATGGTTAAATTATTTGGCATCCATAATTCAGTTCATTAATATAATTTTCATGTCAAACACATTCAACCATCAAATATCCCATAAACCTAGTAAATTCGGTTTATTTCCATTTCAAATTGTTTATAATATTTTATAATATTTTTTCGCTATTTTTATTTATTCAAAAATAGCTCATTTTATTTAAACGACGTTTCAGGCCATAACGCGGCCCTGGTGCTGTTTTTCTTCATATTTGATTTACACATATCTGAAAATCTACCCGTTGGATCTTTACAAATTTTGTATCGTTGGAAAGATCTTTTCAAAGCGGACCCAACGGTTCCAATTTTGGGAAAATCCGACGGTCGGATCTCTCGGTATAATCGTTTAAAATTACGGTTCCAAAACGCGAACTGCAACATCGTTATTCGTTTTATTTTATTTCATATTATATATATGAATATAATTCGTTCTTCAATTTCTAAACCATTTTCATTTCATATACGTGTTAAAAATAATATTTTTAACCAACAAATGTTTATTTCAACACATAAATATTTTTATCCATTCATATCCACAATAAAAATGTTAATTTTATTGTTCAAACAATTTATTTAACACAAGAATATTTTTCTAACTTCATACATCTGATAAAAATGTGATTTTTATCGTTAAACCTTTTTTTGGCAATAGTGACTCATTTTATAAACTTCGTATGCATAATAAAAATGTGATTTTTATTATCTAAACAACTTATGGCAATCATGAATGTATTATCAACACATGAATATATTTAAATGCATGAATAAAATTCAAACACATAAATATTTCAGAAAATTTCGGCAGCATAACGGCAGGGTAATTAAAACCGACACCGTCCCGATGTACGGCTCCTCGCACTACCTTAGGCCTCGCGGCGTTTACAAGGGATATATTTCAATGATATAAGATCCTTTTCGTATAACAATGAATTTTCCACAAACGAATCCAGTCTTGTTTCAACCACAACCAACCATAATCAACCATTCGCAATCAACCAAAATTCACATCATAACTCAAATAATTCGTCCATGGTTTGTGGACGACGGGTGTCGGGAGTTTCTAAACTCCGTCTATAACCTAATATATTTTATTTCTAAATTTAATTGAATTTAAAAATCTCACATTGCTTTCGGCTTCGCCTAAAATTGTAGCAAGCTCTAAAAATTCTCCGGTCCCTTCTAGAATGTAGAGGACGCCGTCACGAGTCCAATGTCTCTTGTTTCACTGGATTTCAACAATATAGCAAAAAGATATGATTTTTAGAGTGAAATCATGATTCGTAGGGCTTTAAAGTGCTATAAACAGCTTAAAATATTCAAAGCCGTTACCTTTCACCACTGTTCAAAACTAGGTTTCGAATTTGCGCGCGAATCGTTGCACTAGAGGAGGATCGGCCACTGCCACGAGGTGGAGCTTGGAGTCGCGCACACATGCGTGGGTGTGGGGTCCCCTTTCATCCACGGTGGAGGACATAGAGACACTGCAAAGTCGGCAACTTCAGGAGGGTAGATCTCGATGATGGTGCAACAGTAGGAGGTGAAACGAGTATGGATTTGAAGAGGGGACCGAGATGTACAAAAGCTTCAACTGGGGCGATGGGTTTCGATGAGCGGTTTGGCTGGAATCGGGATGGGAAGGGTGGAACAGTTTTTCGCCTTCGATCGGAAGCGGGGAGAGAGAAAAATAGATTTTTAGAATTTTAAAATAATAAAAGAAATTTTATGGTTGGCCGTTATATATATTTATTTCAAAAATAGTTTTTCCTTATCCGAACTCCAAATCAAACCCAATGACTGTCGCCCATAGCGAAATACCACCATTCCGGACACAATGGAATATGTTTCGTAAGCCCATTCGACTGTTTCAGTCGGTTTTTCTTCAAATTAAAATATAAAACATTGAAATTTGGATTTGAACATATATTTTAATTTGTCGGGGCCACATACTGATTCCAAAAATTACAGAAAAATTATATCTGGCTTTGTTTTGATGATTCGGTCCCAACAAAATTAATTTCGTCGAATTTGGAGACTGTTTGAAAAATGGATTTTTTCTGTTCGATCTAATTCAAACTAAAATTACCAAACACATTTTCCTTTGCCACGCTCACATATTAATTCCAAAAATTATGGAAATTGGAATATAGCAATAAATTGACATTCTGGATCCAACAAAAGTGGTTTCGTCGAAAACGAAGGTCATTTGCAAAATTTCTATTTTTAAGGGCCATATTTATTCTACATTGACTATTCTGAATATTCAACTAGCCATAACTTTTGATTCCCGCTATGGAATTTCAATTTTTTAGACTCGTTAGAAAGATATTTTTAAATAGATTTAAATATTTTTGGTTTCACCAAAATCCGATTTATTTTGAATCCTGTACGTTCAGTCAAAGTTTAATTCAAATTTTCAAACCCGTGCTATTTCTAGGTCATTATTCATTAAAACAGCCAAACTAAAATTTTAAAGTGGCTCTGGTTTTCCGGGTTGTTACAATTTTAATATTGGAAATTCAATTCATTTATTCTTTTCACTCATATGGACATATTTAGGGGGAGTTTTGTTGTAAGGGGAGCATACATATAGGGAGAGTTCTACACTTCGTTGTCAAACGCATTTGTTGTATTCAAAATTTTATTTGTATTTTTGTCATCATCAAAAGGGGGAGACTATTGTATAGAACAATATGATTTTTGTTTGATAATTACAAACATATATATTATTATAAATGTGTTTGTAACTGTACTATTATATACTACATAATATACTAAAATAAATATTTATTCCTGAATAAACTAATACTATTGCACAAGAATTCAAATATTCAAACAATGTTTATTCAAATAAATATTTTATTTAAACATTTGGAATAGTACAAATCTATAACTCTAATATTGTACATATCACTGTCATATAACACAACTGTACAAATTTCAATTATTACATTTTGTCCTCACTACAACACTTAGGATTCACTCTGTCACTCGGTTTCATATACAGACTCACTCACACACATTGACACTCACTTTTGCCTTCAGTCTGCCTTAGAGTCAGTCCGATCACCTGCATACCTATCACAAAACACACACAGTAAACTGGAACAAAGATTGAGTTACATTCTAGCAAATATAAATTTATTTTAAATTTTATTTGCCTTAGAATTTTGGTGTGTTACTCGTCATATTTCTTGACTTGGTCTGATATGTATATACATCTATTTGTGTCTAGACTGCTTGTGATATTCGCCGTGATTCACTGTAAATATCATAAGGCAGACTGTATCTCTAGTACTCACATATATAAACTGCACATGCACGATACATGTATACACATACATGTGTATGTACATACACATATATTGTGCAGGAGAAATATGGTCAAATATCAACATGTGCACAAATATCAAAGCAGCCCTTAAATGATGGACAACAAAGTGAAATGGTACAGCCCAACCAAATGTGTGTAGCATGACATAAGAACAAGATGAAGTGGAACAGTCACACATGAAGTGGTGGCAAGCACTAGTGTCTGGTTCATGAACAAGCCGAGAAGTCAAACCATACAAGTACAACAACATGGTGTACAAGTGCAAGAAAAATACATGAGAACATGCTAGTCAATACTGGAGCTTAGCAAAGTGCATAAACATGGAATTCAACATGACACAAGAATGTACAACAGCAAGTATGCACAAGGTATACAAGCACAAGGCAACATAAACAAGAAATGACACACATGTATGGTTCAGAAAGAACAAGTCAATCTGAATCATGACTGTATCATCTTCTGTGATCAAATGCACAATGACAGGTACAACAATATGGTACATGAAGCAATGCATCATCTCACTAATGCCGAGTCAGATCTTCCCAAAAGAATAAACCAAACTGACCAGCAAAGAACACATGCGCAACTGCCAAGTGCACAACAACGTACGCAGGAAGTATCATGTCAAGGTTACACATGTACAAGTGGCATATCTAAGGGACAAGTCAGAACCAACACAACAAAGGTCAAGCATGGATATACCCATGAAGCATAGCAGATCAATATTGAACCCGGTTTAAATGCACAAATGGGATAAAGTTGCTCATATGTACACAATACAATATACATGAATGAGGTTCATCAACAAGCAAAAAGCCAGTGGCATATGCACATTAATATGGAGCAACATCAATCACACAAGTTCAAAATTGGAAGCAAGACTCAAAACAAGGAAGCAGAATTAACATATATACACACACAATTGTGTGCATGTATACATGTGTTAAAAGAGATAATTCACACAACTGAACACAAGTATACAGTCAAACGCATGTGTACACAACAGAAAGGCAACAATAGATAAATGTGAGCTAGACGCATGTGCACAAGAAGGTTTACTACATGGTCAAGGGGATGGCAAACACAAGCAAATTGAAGTATACATGGCAGTACCCCAATACACAAGGCAGTGCTCAGGTCAAAGACACACACGCACGCACGCACGCGCGCACACACGCATACACACACACACACACATATATATATATACAAGTTTGTGTATATATATATATACATGTTTGTATATATACATGGTTTAGCATGGCAAATGCAAGCATGGGAACTAACAAGTCAAGAAGCTACAGGAGCAGTAAACACATGAACATATCACAAATGCCAAGTGCAAATCAATGGGATGAAATCTACACAACAGTACAACAATACACATGCAGATGTGCTTGGCAGTGTAAATGGTTTAAAAAATTGGGAAAGAGTCAAATTGTTTCTTTGAAAACATCATTCATTTCAGCCTGTAAATCAAGGAGGCATTCTTGGCTAAAATATTATTTTCATAAAGATATAAAGAATTCAGTTCTGGAAATAATTTATTCCTCAAGATAGACATCAAGCAAATTCGGCAAAAGGATATCTTGATAAAAAAATTCATCAAGCATGCATGTTCAAGGGAATATACATTTGGCAACAAATTTCAAATCTTTCCAGGGAATCAAAGAGCACATTTTGGGACAAGATTTTTAATCAAGTTTCCAGAAATTCGCAGGGCTTTTTTTAAGCAATGAAACCCTATCAAACTTTCCAGAAAACAATCAGACGATTCACGACATTTTAATCACTCAAAAATCAAGAAACAAATCAGACCAAATCATTCACATGAAATCAGAGATGTTTAGGGTTTTATAACCCTATAAATACTAACCAAATCATCACTGGCATTGCATCGAAACCAAGCAACAAAATTCGAGAGCAAACAAAGTTAAAATCAAAATTACTCACTATTTCGATCGCAAGACCCAAATCAATCTCCAAGCAGAGAGCAAGAAGTAATCAAGCATCAAAGAACCATTTTTCCAATCTTTCAAGTGTCACTATTTGATCTGGAGAACCAAAACCCTATTTTACAAGGGTCGGCCATCAAAAAGCAAAGAGAGAAGCCGATTACTAAGTGTCAAAGAAATAAAAGAGGACCGACCATTTATTTTTACATAGGGGTTTTGCTTTAGTTTTTTGAGTGTCTTTTTTTGTAATCAATCTACAGTTTTCTAGTTTGCAGTAAAGTAGGATATACTAGTTATAGGATTTATAGTTAGTGTTCACGAGTTACAGGTTTAATTCGGGAAAATCTGATCTTGGGGATAAAGATCAGTGCATAGTTTTAAGCATAGGATTAGAACAATTGGGAGCGGGTATCGCGAGTTTACAGGGATTTTGTAAGTGTAGAGATTATTTTAATTCTAGTAGAAACCTTGGAATTGCAGCAGAAGGAAAGGGTTTACTGAAGCTGGGTAAAATACGTGTCATTCATTTTCTGCATTCATTTTCCCTATTGCAATATGTATGGTGATAATTTTAATAACTTGTAAAACTCCATTAAACCATATTCACCTCCTCCTCCTTCTAGTGTTAATCAAGATCCTACACTATTTTAACGCCTATTTCACTTAAATGGAAATAATGTTCATTTAAAATTTCAATGAAACTCGACTCAATTAATTGCCAGATTATTTCATATTCGTTGTGTGAATTGTGTGAACAATTATAATAACAACCAAAACAGTACATCATCCATCAAACAACAGTCATAAGATAAGCGCTATAATTGTTAATGCTTAAATGTACATAAACAGAAAATAAATAACTGTAATAAACATGCATCATCCACGAAGCAATCATAGCAACCACAAGAAACCAATATATAACAAGATACGATTATAATAACTTTTAAATCAGTTCAAGGAATTCTCACAATGATTTTTTGATTGTTATAATAACATTTGCTTTTGAATTAAATTAAACATGGGTTTAATTTAACCCAAAATTTCAACTTGCTCCAAATCTATCCAAATTAGCTTGTATGCGAAGTATTCTTCTCCACACTTCCAACGGGTTTAGTTTCGTCATATTTTGAGTTTATATGAGAGAGATATAATTGTAAGAACATTGAATGATCATTAAATTAATTAAATAATTAAATAACCTTAATATCCTTCTTCTCCAAATTCACCAACGTCGTTCACCATCCAACGTTGCTCACCCCGACCACCAGAGACCGCCGGAGGTCCAGCGCCGCCCACCACCTTGTAGCCCACTCCACGTCACGCCACCACCAGCAACCTCACACCCCCAGACCGTGTCGGCGACATACAATCGGACCACGAACGGAAAAGGCTTCGGCCCCATAAGACATTAACCTCCACCAAAATTGACCTGTAGCAAAGTCTCGACTCCTCGACACTTCTCCAGTTGGAGCCATCACCTGAAAGTGGCCATGTCGACCAGAATGAGCCAATATATGTTTGCAATACCCAAAAACACATCACCACCCATCATGTCAGAACTGCGGCCACCACGACCACTTTCAGAACGAATCCCCAACTAAAAAGTTGTTGCCCTCTCTCCCCTCTCCAACTTCCTAGTTGACATTATCGGCTAATGATCACCATAATTTCATTAAAACCGAAACTCATACGTTGTTGGTCGTGGCAAGATTCCGACCACCTCTGGCAACCATTCGCCACCAAATTTTTACAGTAGGTAACCCTCACCGAGTACTCCAACTTTCAAGCTGATGACTTCCTCCAATTCGTGATGGTTTAGGAGATAAAAATTAAGATAAGATGGACTTATTTGCAAATTAGCGCTGGAAATTTGGGGGTTAGGTTTAGGGTAGAGGAGGGGGTGTATTTGTAGGGTTGGGTTTAGCTTGTAGGAAAAGCTTTGTACAAATTAGGGTTGCACAAAGTATGGGTTGGGTCGGGTTGGACCAAATACTACATTTGACCCGCATAAGTATGGGTTTAAGGAAGTTCAACCAGTATCCGACCCTATATGAGGTTGGATATGGGCTGGGTTAAAGTATGGGTTGGGTCGGGTTTAGTAGGGTTGGGTTGCTTGAATATAATAAAAAAATGAGAGTAGAGAGAATATTCTTAAAAGTAGTATTAAAATATTCAGCATAATATATCAGATTTTTTCTAGCATAATGCATTTAAAAATAACTGATTCATTATAAGATAAATTTTATTAAAATTTCGTTGTAAAACACATCATATAAAATTAATTTACTATATAGTATAACAAGTGTTTCATTTTAAGATATATTGAAATGCACTTTAAAATATATTTGCCAAATTCTTTCTAGTTTGGATTGAAATGAAATATGTTTTTTTTTTTTTTGTAGATTTACTATAGAATACATAAATATTATTCTCGGATTATACTATTCTAATTTTAAGTAGGTTGGTATTAAATTAGTTTTTTAATATGGGGTTAGGTTGGGTTAAAATAAGGTTGGGTTGAACAAAATATCAAACCCGACCCGTATGTAGTATGGGTTACATATTATAACTCATATCCGACCCGAACTAGGATGGGTTGGGTTTATGTGGGTTGGGTCGGGTTAGTGGGTTGGGTCGGGTTGGATATGGGTTGTGTGCAACCCTAGTACAAATTATTTTATTGCTATGTGCCTATCGCTATCTCCATTCATTGTTTAAAAATTTGAATGGGCACATACGAACTCCGTTCATGGAAAAAATTGATATGTAGCTCTGGTTTGTCATTACGGTCCTAATGAAAGACGTTTCGTCGAAATCCGAGTCTGTTTGCTCAAATAGTGCTCATTCAAGCTTAAATTATTGATTTATTATACATACGTATTTACATTGAGCGTTTACAGCTCACACGACCACATACTATATCTGATTGGCCAAAATTTAAAATCTTACAATAATTTATCATTCTGAATCCGATAAAATTGGTTTCATCGAAATTCGAGATCGTTTGCAAAATGACTATTTTTCCATATTCAATTAAATCGATATAATATAATTTAATTTCAATATAATCAAATTCTTTGAAAAAACAAAATATAATTATCGTATATATCCAAATAAAACTTCATATAGCTTCAGAATAAACTATATTGGATTTTAAACTCGATATCCCATTTTTAAGCTAAATCAATTTTCATTTTATAATAAAATCTTTTTTATTATATTTAATAAATCATTATGGTTTATAAACAATTTTCATAGCGACTTTCTGAAAATTTGATTTGGACATAACTTATAATCTATAAGACGAAATCTCGATTTTTCACTTTATTATAAAATTATAGTTCACTAGATTCGAACGTTTCTTGTTTCAACGAATTCTGACTTATATTGAATCCTATATATTCATTTAAAGTTCAAAACGTAATACTACGAACTACCGCGCTGCTGTAAGCTCGTTTTTAATTATATTATAAATTATACGTTCAATCCTGAAATTTAATAGATTATAAGTTGTTAATTCTTAAAATAAATCTTTTTAAATATTTAATATTCATTAAATATTTCTTAATAAAATTTGAGTCGTTATAGTATGTTTCAATAGTGTTTTATTTGTTTTTTTATAGCGTTTATTATGATATTTGTATAGCATTTGTTCGTATAATTGTAGCGTTTCTTATGTATTTTTTATAGCGTTTAGTTGGTTATACTATAGCATTCCCAGTGTCTGTTTTTATAGCATTTTTATTCGATGTGTTATAATATTATTTTATAGATTCATTAATCATTGTTTCAGCTTCGTACATATGTATACACACATTTAAGCATTTCTTATGTGCATATAAATATAACAAATTTTCACAAGCAACAAATATATAAATTACAGCATAATATTTTATTGAGAATTATATCATGAAGGACAAACTTTCTCTAACCTCTAGGGCAGGCTCTTCAAAATTTAGCCAAAAGGACAACATGTAAAAAATAAAGCTATACAGTATCACTATATGAAAAAAAAAATGTAAAACTAATGCCATACGGATTGTCCTTCTAACAATTTTTTTTTTTTTTTTTTTTTTTTTATGTATATTTAACTGAAAAGTTTGTCCTTCTCACTAAAAAATTGAAAGCATGTCCTTAGAACTAAAAAAATGATGAATTTTATCCAACACTCTATTTTCATGTATTTCATATATATCATTCAAACAACTTCATGCATATCCATACTTAGTATTTCATGCACGTCATTCAAATGAACTTTCACATATTCAAACTTAAAATTTCATACATATTGTTTTACCTTTTCCATGTCCACACATAACATGTCATACATAGCATGTCACACATTTTTACATCAATAAGTTACTTAAACAGCCAAATGATAGATTTAATCTTGTTTTGCTTCTAGTATTTTTTCTTTGGTATCAACAATCATGGTCCTGTTAATGTCAAATAAGCAGTTAATATCAAATAAGCAATCAAAGTATTAGCAAATTGTTATAACTATGTTTGTTAGCAATAGCTTAAATTATTTGACATAGTTACATAAGCTTTATCGTATTCTAGACATCATTTAGCTGGACACGGACACAATACAACGTACACAATTATATAACTAAACTAGTTATCAAATGAAAGAAACGTACATTGTGTATGGATACAGAAAAGAATTTGGTCCATAAAGTTCCTCAACTCGTTTTTATCGAACAAGTTTGACAAGGAAATCGGTTGCTCCCTTTAACATGCATTTGTTAACCATTCTCACAAAATAATTGCATGAAATCACTGCAAAATTAAAAGAGTCAGACATTTAATATTATACTGCCACTTCAGAAGAAGTAAATTGAGGATAAAGGTCTACTTATAACAAGAACATTTCTTCAAATCTCGTAAATTTAATTTACCAACGAATATCCCTTTAACAATACCCTTCTATATTATGTCATTTTCCCTGTTTACATCATACGTACATTCATTTGCTTGTCAATTGCTCCTGATAAAAAGCTTGGCCATACATGTGGTAAAGCACTCTGTGCTCCCCATCAACCAAAAAACAACAATGATTTCCATGGATACGTTGTTACTGTAATCCTGTTAATTGCTGTAACTACGTGGGTTAGCAGTAGCTTAAATTATTTGACAGCAAGCTGGTATACGTTGCCAGACGTACTAACTGGCCTGAACTGAGCACAAGATTGGTTGAAGCATGAAAACCCTTTGATTTTGCAGCATATATGAATAGCACTGATCCATGCTGACATGCTAATCAGATGAATGAGCTGCTAGCCTAGAATGCATAGTAGCAGCTGAGTTGAGAGCTACTGCAATTCCGAATGATCATCAGATCTGAATTTCCTGCATCACAGATGCAGTTCCAATTATGCAGTATATGTTACATGGTCTGCCAGTGATATGCTGGTTCTTTTTTCAAGCGACGACTGTTTACAACTCTGATTAAAGCTGATGGCTTGGTGGAGATTATTTTCTGGTGATTCTATTTTAAAATAACAAAAGTTCAAGACTTGGATCCATCTTTTAAAAAAAATCCAAAACTGATCGATACAAAATTGATAAACTAATTCAAAACTCTTGCTTTAATTTATAACTCAGTTTAGAAGATGAAAACATTGTTATATAGACTGTACAATATCTTTTATGGGTATCCAACTAAAAGATCAAACTTCAAAACAAAAATTATTAAATTTTAATAGACCATGGATTTGTATAAATATTATAAAATATTACTAACTTAACTTATCGTCTATTTTTGGCTTCCTTGTCTTTCAACATGTGAATTCATTGATCTAATTTGAAGTCACTGATCCAACTCAACATCAAAAGTACATATTTTTGTAGTGGGTGTAAGCTTTCTAACCTTGTTACGTCAAAACACACACAAAAAAAGGAAAAGAAAAAAGAAAAAAAATCACGTTGTCCGTAATGTGTGATGTACATTAAGTAGAACTAGGACCAGGAATGAATGAACAAGTTGCAGAAATTTGTCAAAATAAAACAGAAGAATCTGAAAAGCACAGAAAGAAACACAATCCAATATATTGTGTGCATACTTTTTCCAAACAAATTTAAGACTAAAGTAAGAGGATTAATTGACACAAAAGATCAGGGTTTTAAATAAGAAATTTAATTTTGAGATTAGCTTGAGAGTAACAAGGGGTGCTCCTGTCCTTAAGTGTGGTAGACTAGAAATTTGGCAAAGAAAATTAGATTACTGAATAGATATATGCAGCATTGTCAATGTCTAGCAATTTCTGCACTGAACTGCGTGGATCTCGAATTTCAATAAGGAAAATTAACCTTACATTAAAGAAGATTGCGTATCAATTTTATAAAAATTGAACTACGTGCATCAAGAAAATAAAAGTACTTACAAGCCATCAATATTAACCCAGATATCTATGTAAATAGCTTTTCCTTAAGCAGCAAATGTCAGAACGGCTAATCTGGTCACTCAAAAGACTATCTTAAAACTAATCCCAAACCAAAGGGTCTAGAAAGCAAACACTGATATCACATCGGGCATCTATGCAAAACAAATTTAATACCAAATCTGAAGAGGAAAATGTTGAATTAAAATTCTCAGCAAAGAAGTAAATTACCAGCAACGTGCAAGCCTTGCTCTTTAGTTAATTTCGCAACAAAGCCTCTGAAGCTATTATTGTAAGTGTAAACATGGGATTCTCTTGCTTTAGCCATATTGTAATATTTTTTGTTAATAAAAAATACTGTAAAAGAATCAGTATATTAAGTTGGACGGAAATTACCTTCCACCATGAAGAACAGAGAGCAATTGGTGGTCTTTCTACATTGAAACTTCATATGGATCGTTGCTTCTACCATCCATGTAAACAACATGAATCGGTAAAATTGAAAACATTTACGTTTTCTTAAGAAACATAAATAGAACAATTTCATTTGAAGCCAATAAAATAACATAGTGTGAGAAATGATAATCTAGAGAAACGAGTATGTGTGTGTACATATTATTATAGGCAAATTCTATTTCAACCCAACTAATTGCTGAGTAGCCCCCCAAATACATTAAAATCGAGTAAACCCATCATTTTGCTGAGTAGCCCCCCTCTTATTTTAAAAAATCCAATAATACCCTTCCTCGTAGTGCCTCTACGTGGTTTTATACTGAACCTCGTAGGGCCACTGCGTGGTAAGTAATGATACCAAGTAGAGCCTCTACGTGGTATCATTAGTTACCACGCAGTTCCCCTACGAGGTTCGCTACAAAACCACGTAGAGGCGCTACGAGGTAGACTGAAAACTGAAAAAAAAATATAACTGAAAAAGGACAGTTTCGTCCTTGAATTTTTTTATAAAAATGGGGGGCTACTAAGCAAATTGCTGGGTTGAAATAGAATTTGCCATTATTATATATACACGCACCATATAAAGCGTGACTTGTACACAAGTTATATTGCTTTGTGGAACTGCCAAAGCAAGAACCAACCATGTAGTGATATGTGTGATTCCAACTCCCAAAAGGTAAAAGAAAAATTAAAAATTGAACAGAAGCAATTATACTCCATATTTCTAATAAATCTTAATCCGTATGGGACCCTAACATGAAAAATATATCCAAGGTCGTTCAATGTGAACCCAGCTACGAACTATACTAGTTATTTTACCATAAAATTCAATTATTCGGTGTTAGGCTTTCCTATCTGCTACTTTATTGCCTTTTAGTTCATGCAGCTAATCAAATTCCCATATTAAATTAAACACTGGCAAAGTTTCATCTCTGCAGTTTGAAATTTAGAGCTTTTGATATTAAAGAAATGGCTAACAAGGAAATCAGATCCAATAACAATCATGGAAAAGTAAGATAAAATCCTAGAAAGTGAACAATATTTAACCCCACCAAAGGGTAATTTAAACCACTACAAAAGAATACAAAATAAATAGCTTAAGACATCAAAATAGTTAAAATTTATGGAGCAGATTTCTTTGATCTATATTTTAAAAAACAGTTTTACTACTTCAACTGGCAAAAGAACAACAAGGCTGTTACATGACTAATCTTCACCGTTAAATTATAAACACCATCAACCATTACTCATTTGCAGAAGAACATATAATAACGTAGGCATGCAATTGGTTTTTTTTTTTTTTTTTTTTTTAATACTGCTATGTACACAGACCTCTAACCATTATTAGATAATTAAACTTTAAATTATTTCAAATTTATATCTATCTATAATAATATCTGTATCGTACATTTGAAAAAAATGCAGAGGAATATAGGCATGCAATATATTTTCTCTTTTTTATTTAACTCCAAATTATTTCATATTTATATATTGTCGATAAAAATATTTATATCTTACATTTAAAAGAAAATCATTATAGAAGAACACACAGGCCTATGTCTATAGCTGATGCATACCTTATCTATACAAACAAACATAAA
The DNA here is from genome assembly GCA_030737875.1 of Allium sativum. Lineage (NCBI taxonomy): Eukaryota > Viridiplantae > Streptophyta > Magnoliopsida > Asparagales > Amaryllidaceae > Allium > Allium sativum. Next base: position 2,144,598 of record CM060926.1, on the reverse strand, counting down.
TTAGAGGATTAAGCATAGCATAATAAGCGCAGTTAACTCACATGTAGTTTTTTTTTTTTTTTTTGGCTCTTCTACTACTCTCTCGAACACACGCTCAAAACTCGTCATTATCACAACGGAACACATACTATTTCCTGCTATAGATGCTTACCGATAAGAAGATGAATATAATCAAATTTGGAATTTCTTGTAATTTACTGAATCTGTTTTGTTAAAGGAATTCAACTTTTTCTTTTTATTGGTAGCATAGGAGGAAGCTAAAATGAAAGTAAATAATCCGCTTGTATGAATCCCAAAAGAAGAGCTTGGAAATTCATTTTAATCTGAGTTTCATAGGCTTGGGTCAATAAACATATATGTTAAGTAAGGTACCGTAATATTTTATAATTTTTTATCTCTTTTACTTGTAATCAAACGGCTGTTTAATTTAAGTTGGTATAACTTTCAATTGAAAATCACCCCAATACAAATTATCAAGAAATTTGTAACTAAAGTTGATCAATTACCAATGTGATTGCTTACCATGTTGTACAAAAGGAATTTTCATTTACAGGATAATTCGAAATAGAACATCTTAGTATTCATGTATTTTTTCCCAGTATCCTCGAGGTAAAGACATACAATTTTCATATAGGTCAGGAAGAGGATGCAACCTATAATAAACACCACTATTAAGTAAATTTTCCTAATATATGTCAAACCCATTAAACAATTATCTACTAATAGATTTTGTATTGTTGTACGTTTACCACAGAACAAAATGAACTGGTTTAACAAACATACTTATGTGAGAAATTTAAAAAAAAATTATCCTTGAGTTTAGAAATGGGCTAGATGAGTCACATGGTAACAATCAGTTTTATGCCTATGCAAAATCAATCTTAACAAAGATATCGATAAAATAAGTAAAAATCGTTTCTCATTGTTCAGTCATATGATAAATTGTAATATATGGAAAAAAATCAGTCTTGTTAAAAATAAATATGTCTTATTCAATGTATAACATATCATAGTACCAGTTAAAAATAACAGTAAATTTGATAAAATTGTATCATCCAAACAATAGTTTTAAATCAAATGAGTTTTAAAAAGAAATTAAACCAAAAGGAATAGTCGTTATTGTATTTTTATCCCCCCCCCCCCCCCCCCCTCTCCACTAATTAGAAAATAAAATATGCACCCAATAATTTTCTCTTTCCATCCCGTTTAATCCAAAAATGCTCTTATTGTATTTTTATTCTCAATACTTTTTTCTTCTTTTTCTAGTTTCTGGCTCGCAATTTTTTCTACTACTCTCCCCCTTTACAATTTTGATTGAATTAATTAACATTTGTAGACGTCGTCGTTGGTTGAAATAAATCGACGTGCATCCTTAATGTTAGTTAGGGTAATCAACGCACCATCCGAACATCGATTTATTTGAACACCATTTGTAGTGATGATTTATCTGCTTACTGGCTAGGTCTTTGCAAATTCAGTATACTGTTAACATCTCGGTCTCAAAACACATAATGATACACATCCCTATTAAATTTTTAATCAAAGTTTTACTTTTTTAATCATTATTTATAATTTCTATCTTTAATTTTTCTTTTTTTTATTGATCATCTACAATGCTGATTTTAAAATTTTAAATTATTGTTTGCAATTTAGCCTCAAATACCCATATATGTATATAGTTGATATTATTTTTAGTCATTGTACAACATGTCAACGTTAGACAAGTTATATAATCAACTGTTAAAGGGTAAATATGAAAATAAAATTCTGAAATTTTAATCGGGGTGTGAAGAGTAAACCATGAGGTGCGAATAGCCAGACCCTAATAACAACCATAAATAATTTGAAGGACAAATACAACACAGCTCCAGTATTATTTCTAAATTATAAATATATAATACAACTACATCACCTGTAATGAAGCATAAATATAATATCATATAACAATTAATGTCAGAAGAATAGAGATCCTATGATAGAACAATTGCAAGAGTTGTTCGCACGGTATGATAATTAAAATTATACGAAAAATATATAACAATACCTCTCATGGAAATTCAAATCCGAAATGATCGTCCATATCTGGGATTGGGATTGACTTGGGTTACGGCATTGATCAACTGTTATAACGACGAAGACGCTGATTAAGGTCGATTTGGAGGAATTAATCCTTTTATGAGGTGGATAACGGTGGTTGATGTTTTGTCCAGGCATCGATTGACTGTCATGACAGTGATTAAGGTCGATTTTGAGGAATTAATCCTTTTAGGAGGTGGATGACGACGGTTGATATATTCTTCAAGCGATAAACCAAAAGGAATTGTCATTGGAGGATGAAGCAAAAAAACTATAAGAGAAATTTTCAGTCCGCGCACAAATTTTGTTTTCTCGCTTACATTTAAATAAATAGCGTTGTATGTTTAATTTATCAACACAAATAGCATTCAAGACCCGAGCTTGAAAGTGGGTTTGAAGTTAGTATGTAAGAACGCTATTGTTGTAGTGTTTTAAGATTTAGATTTATTCTTTTTATAAAATTGTTGACGTGTGGAATTGTCGTCAATTCAACGCACGCTAACCCTCGAGTGTATGTGTCGTAGAAACATAGTAATTCAAAGTGATGTAAGTAAAGTAAATGCAGGGAGAACACACCTTTTTATAGTGGTTCGGCACTAACGCCTACGTCCACTTTATAGTAATCATTCATCGTATAAATTCTGATTACAATTGTTGTACAAGTTCGGACGATATTTGAGTACAAAGTGTTGCAATAGAACAACAAAATGATTGTTAATTCTAAAATTTGACTAAAATGTCCTTCTTCTTCGTTGAGCGAAAAATATGTTGACTTGGTCAGCTGTGTCCAATAAGTAGCTTCGATGTTCAAAAAATTCAAGAAATGTCCAAAACAGTTCAAAAGCAGTGTAATTATGCTTGTAAATGTCCAAAAATTGATGGAAAACGTGTGCAGCGTTTTAGTGGTTCATGCTATATCCAATAGTCATGCGAAAAAAGACGAAAGCCATTAATGGTGCTTAGGAGCTTCAAGAGGCCCAAAATTGCCAAGAGAATCCAACCCCTTAAGTGCCAAGCTTGGGGTTATTTATAGGTAGTGGGCTAGGCAAGAGTAGTTGAGGTTTGAGGACCACACAGAAGAAAATCGCATTCCAAAAGAACAAGCATCAGAAAATCGCATCCTTCCCCGCTAGAATGTGGAAAATCGCATCCTCATATAGGATGCATCTTAAGGAATGCGAGGAATGGAGGACGGACGCACCGCATCCGGAGGATGCAATGGCATCATGGCATCGCATCCCTTAGGATGCGATGACCCGTAGGATGCGACAGTTTGCTAATAAAGTGGTGAGTGATGCGGGAAGAGGGAGGCAAAGCTCCTGGAGATGCGAGACGATGGAAGAATGTAGGGCGAGGCCGATGGAGGTCATATCCCTAAGGATGCGAAATATATATTTTCGCATCCTAAGAGGGATACGAAATATGTACTTTCGCATCCCAGGGTATTCGAAAACCATGAGATTTGTTTGCTGATGCTCGACTTTTCTAGGTTGAGTTTTGCTTGTAGTTTTGACTGATTGGTGTGGAGTGCGTAAAAAACCCAAGAATTTGCTAAAGACCGTGAAGACATTTATGCGCATGTTCCCGAAAACGAGCGTAACTTCCAAACCGTAAGGCTGTTAGAGCCAAATGAAATTTGTACCTGAAGCTAACTCAGAGGGCTACAAGAGTTACTATGCAAGGCACCGTAATCCATGTTTTTAGGCCTACAAGAGGTCATCTAAAGGTGTTTCGGGTCATTTTCATGTTTGTGTCACGACTTGGACTGAATAGCTTTTTGTTTTCTGACAATGTTATTGACACTTGAGCGCGTCACTAACCAAAATCTTAATGTGTGAGCTTCGACCAAAAAGGGTGTCAACGTTTAGCCCCCAAAACATGTCTTGCTTGATAAGAGGAAGATGTATTTTGCGAAAAGACAAGAAATCCGAAAAATCAAAGCTAGGAGAAGTCAAAAGCGAACTCTTATAACCAGAAAACTGAAAAGCCACGATCGTGCCAGATCGTATTATATATAAACCTGAAAACCAAAATGTTTGAAATCCGATGAAAGCTGACGATCGCTGAGATTGTCATATGATAGAAAACCAACGATTACTGAGATCGTAATAACAGAAGTACAACAGTCGTTGAGACCGCATTAGAATGGAAATCCAATGATCGTTGGGATCGTACTAGTATAGAAATCCGACGATCGCTGGGATTGTATTTGGAATTGAAATCCGATGATCATCGAGATCGTATTTAGAATGGACTGTTGAGTCCAGAATGCTCGAGATCCAGAAAACAAGAAATCATGGGCTTGTTGAGCCTTGCCGGAGCGAGTATGTACCTACAAAGTGGGTTTTGCACTAGATGGACCAAGTTATGTAATATTATATATTCGATGGGCAAGGTTATTAAGATTTCCGTGCTAAGAGGGTCATGATAAGAACTTCCGTGCTTGGCGGACCGAGTCGAATAGTCCATATGCTTGGTAGACCAATCTGGAGAATCTTAACATTCAATAGACGACATCTTTGAGGAAGTCGTGGACTGGAGTCCAAGGATGAGAACCGAAGTTCAAAGTTTGTGCCCGACTGATCAGGAAAGGGAAGATCGGAGTCTTATATTTATACTAGACGGATATAGTGTGGGGGAGACCAGAGTCTGTATTTTATTCTGGACTGATCCAGCGTGGGAAAGACCGGAGTCTGAATTTTATACTAGATCGATCCAGTGTGTAGCCGGAGCCCGAATTTTATACTGGACTGATCCAGTGTGGAGTTGGAGCCTGAATTTTATACTGGACTGATCCAGTATGGAGCCGGATTCCCAAAGTAGTCTTTTATTAATTCCACAGGGGTACAACGGCCGTTAGTCCAACCCTAAATACGATTGGAGACCAGAAGCTGGTTCCGTGCATGCGGACCAACGTTGCTGCTTTGATTACATACAGGAAAAAACACAAGGACGAGAAGTCGCCAACAAGAACAAACGTAAGTAACGGACAAGAGTCCAGGAGCAAGGAGATCGATTGAGCGGTATCAGTTGATGATGATGCCCTAGGGGCGATCAATCCTGGCCCTATCCTAAGATGTTGCGGGGGGCAGGGCAGGTGGCGCAACTGTTGCTGGGTTCAGGACATACTGTTGTAGTTCGTCGTGCCTGATGCGCGCTTCGACCAGATCACGGAACTACCTGCAATTGTTGGTGTCGTGACCAGGCAATTCATGGAATTGGCAGTACCTGTCGGCGCTTGCTTGTCTCGGAGTTGGGAACTTTGGCTCGAAGCGTGTACATGAGTTTTGGTTGTCCCGAGATTTTCCCTTGCCTTTGTCGAGCGTAGATAGCCCTGAGCCTGCCGTGGAGTTAGTTCAATGCACGAGCTTTTCGTCGTGGGAGTCCTACCTAAGAAATCTTTCGGTCTCGAAGTAGAACTCGACGAGATCCCTCAGCGGGTCTCGTCGTAGTGAAGTCCTAAAGTCTATCTTGTCAAGAATGCAGGAGATGACATCCATTAGGACCATAGTTAGATCTGGTCTGCCAACAGAGGCCGTCGCCACCGCATTGAATCGTTCAAGAAATCTGAGCAGAGTTGTTAGCCTGCTTTGTGAACAGGCTACCCAAAGCCAAGGACTTAAGTATGAACGTACATTGATTGGAGATCACTTGGATGGAGTGATAGAAGGTTGGAAAACTTGAATTATACATGAAGATGTCACCGGATCGGATCCCCCCTTTCGGATCGGATCGGATCCCCTCATTCAGATCGGATCCCCCATTCGGACCGGATCGGAATGCCCCCCATCTAATCCGCCCATCGCCTGCTGCTCCATAGCATGGCCTATTTTCTAGCCTGCAAAAGAGGAGCTACCTTCTCCACTTCTCCCCACGTTCTCCACTCTCTTATAACCAACTCTGAAGCCTTCCAGATGCTGCCACGTGTACCACTAACCGCTCACTGATTCCAGCCTATAAATACATCATAATGCAGCAAATGAAAGGGACTTTTGGCATTTTGGTTCCTGATATCTGCCATGTCCGCACCCCCTTCAAGAGAGAACCTTCTTCTCCAATGAAAATACAATGAATTCAGATAGAATTATTCATTGAATTCGAGTGTTTGAGTGAATGTATTCGTTGTAGTAGTAATTCTCTATTGAATAAAGAACTATAAAGTGGATGTAGGCTTGTTAATGCCGAACCACTATAAATCTCGTGTGTTGATTGCTTTTTCTCTGTTTTTAGATTACTATTCTTCGATATTATTCACAAATCCTAGATAATTGGGTGTTAGTGCCATTTTTTGGTCTAACAAGAGTCTTGTCTGTTCTCTGCTTGACGAACGTCAAAGTCATGGCATTCCTTAGTTGAGCGATATAAACTCTGAATTGCTCAACGAACCTCCCAACCAAGACGCTCCAACTGTTAATAGAATTCTGGTTCCAATTGTTTGAACCATGAAGCAGCAATGTCGGTAGGATAAAGAGGAAAACACTTGGCCATGACGCCTTCTGAGGCTGAATTCCATGTGGCGCATGAGATGAACGGTAGAGTCTTTCCTACCGTCGAAAGGTTCTAACACTGGCAGCTTGAAGTCCAATGGGTTTTGAGAGTCTTGATATAGGGAGCGAAGGGGTTGTGAGTAACGCAGTCCAAGCTGGCATGGGAACGCTCTATCGCGGGCGTAGCGTCGGATGACATCAGCGCCTTGGCTTTCGCTGCCCATACCAAGAAATGGGTTCATATTATGTAAATTAACGTCGATGCCCCCAACGTCAGATCTGACATTAGCAAAAAGTCGAGTGTCAAGCAAAATATCCGACTCAAACCTAGCATGAGGTACCTCAACAGACACAAATCCAAAATTAGGAACTACAGGAGTTCCTGTGTCCAAAGCTGCGCGCATTGACGCTTGGGTGGCATTTCCAATGTCTGATCCCGAGATCTGATTGGACATAATCTCAGTTGAGTCTTGAATGGGATTGGGGGTATTGCCCCCAAACCCAGTCGATCATGTAGCTATCTGCAGATTGGTGTCGATATGGGATTGTTCTTCGGGAATTGCCCCCAAGCTCCGAGCTAAGCATCCCTTTTTGTCAGATTTACTCCCCCTGACACCAAGCCTTCAACCACTGCCGTATCATACACCGAACATCCACATCCTCCAGTCTCAACAACCACCCACTTCCATACTTAACACTGCAACTTACTTTTGAACCAAATCACCCACAACTTCCTCCACTTCAACTTGTTCCTCCAAATAACCACAGCAAGGCCTCCTTCACTTCACTTCCAGTAAAACTCAAAACGAACTACATCGTTCTTTACGAACCATACCCAATCCGTGCGAACCCCAAAATAAAACTCCTTACCCAAACGTAGCATCAGAAAACCCCCAATCTAACCATGATACCCAAGTCGAAAACCCCAATCCAGCAAACTCCAGTTCGCAAATCTAGAAAGCTCGAATTTCACTTTGATTCTAATTTATATTTGATTGCAGTTGAATTCTGGTTTATCGATTCTAACATTGTTTTTTTTTTTTTGGCTATTTGGTGACTTCTGGAAGCAGCGTAAAGGTGTTTTGTTCGATCTGGAATTTAGGCTAACGGGCTTAACTCATAATTTTTATTTGTGGCTATCTGATTTTATTTGTGGGCCCGGTGCAGTAGTTAAGCCGCGGGATTTTGTGCTATTTTAAGTGTTTGATGTATTTCTATTGTGTTTTGTTTTCGTTTTTTAAGGCTCTCTTAGAAAAAAAAATCTCTCATCGCTTTCCTTTCAATTGTATACATTTTTTTCATCGCTTGTCAGGTTGCAAAAAGGATTGTATTTGCTTGCTAAAAATTGCGCCCCTTTTCTTGCTTGCTAAAAAATTTGTCGCTAAAAAAAATGCTAATAAATTCAGACCCTCTGGTATTGTTCTCTTCTCCCTTGTTTTTATTTAATTGCATTGTTGTTTGCTTGCATTTGCATTAAAAAAAAATCCAAAAACAAACAAAAATTCATTCGTAGTTGCATCGTTAATTCACGTTTAATTTCTATTTTGCATTCATCTCGTTTTATTATCATTTTTTAAGGACTTTTTATATTTTGACAAATTGGTTTATTTCTAATGAATTATTTCTCGGTGTCTAGACTACGGCAGAGTAAAAACCGTTTGGGTGCGTTTTTTACAGGTCCTTGTTAAGGTTTTAAATTAGGCTCACATCCGGTCATAAATTTATTGTAAATTTAGTCCCTATTTTTCAAAAATACACTAAAAAAAATTAAAAAATTAGTAAATTCATATTTAAATTAAACATGCACTCGACAAAAATTCAGATAGAAAAAACATCAAACAAGACATAAAAAAAAAAGCAAAACAGTAAAAAATGCATAATGGAATGCAAGTATTTGAATTTTCGTACATACATCTGCGCATGTTTTCAAGTCATGCATATGTGTTTGATTTACTTGCATACATCTGTGCATGAATTGCATAATTCGTGCGTAAAAGTGTGAAAAAATTCGCAAGCTAAAGTTGACTTAAGTTTTCTTTCTGGAAATACATGCATACATGCGTGCAAATTTTTCAACTAGTTGCACATATATATATGCAAGTTTCGGTCCAAATTTTCAAGCCAAAACAACTTAAAAAATAATTGGACACATGTATGCAACTATCGGTAATAGTTACATACATGTATGCAACTATTTTTTTTTTATTCTGTGGACTTCCGAGAATATTTATAGATTTTAGAATTTTTTTTTAAGTGGTAGAGCCTGAAAATTTGGTCATAAAACGAAAATAAGCGGAACTATTATGATAGGAGGCGGAACACCCAAAAGTAGAAGACGACACTGTAATGTCCCGTATTTTTACGGTATAATAATTTATTTAATTATTTAAATAGTAATTTAGAGATATAAAATGGTTTAATTAAATAATATTGAATATTTAATTAATATTTATAATATAAAAATTTATTATAATTCCGAGTTAGTCGAAAATAACCGAATTCACAGTATTGTGTGAATTGGATCATTTATGATATTTAATTCAGTTTAGAATTGAATTAGAATAATGAATATATTATTTGAACGACAGTTGAACGTACAATTATATTATAATTATAATCGAGCTCGAAATGGCGCTGCAGTTCGTAATTCGGCGATTCGAACTTTAAATGAATATACAAAATCCGTTTTAAGTCGGATTTCTGTGAAACAAGAAACGCTCAGAGCTGGTGAAGTATATTTTTCTAATGGAAGTGAAAAATCGGGATTTCGTCGTGTAGATTTTGATTTGTGTCCAAATCAAATTTTCGAAAAGTCGCTATGGAATTCCTTTATAATTTTAACGATTTATTTATATTATAAATGAATTTTCCAATATAAATTGAATATCGATTCAACCGGGATTTGAATATCGAGTTATAAATCCAATTAGAGCTGTATGATATTCTATTATGAATATATACGATATTATTTATTTATAAATATTAAATTTAATTATTTTTAAATATATTAATATTTAAATGGGTTTATTTAGAGCTTTAAAAATAGCCAGTTTTGCAAGCGACCTCTGTTTTCGATGAAACTAATTTTGTTTGATTCAGAATATTAAATTATTGCAAGATTTCAATTTTCGTGATTTATGGAGTCCGTATGTGGCCGTAGAGGGTTTTAATGTGAAAAACTATCGATATTTTGACGGTTAAAAATACGCTGTGTGAGCAAACGGAGTCGAAATTCGACAAAACTAGTTTTTTTGGATCCGTATTGTCGAACAAGAGGCGTATTCCTATTTTCACTGTAATTGGATATCGTACGTAACAGTACAAATTTTTAGAAGTTGAACGTAAACTACGGTTGATTAAAATTGAATAAAAATATATAAACCATCCCTATAAGTACAGCACTTACACCCTAAAACCTAATTCCTCATTTCTTCTTGGTCAACAGGGAAATAATCCCGCTGCTACTCCTTTAAAAGAAAACGTGATATTTTCCTCCTTTGCAAATTCTTAGAAATCAAACTAAAATATACAAAATCATGAAATGAATTTATTTGGTTTCCTCTCAACTTGCTCTTCACGCTCATGGCCATTTCGTTGACTTCGACATCAATTCTGCTTGCTGTAAATTACACAGCGTAATATCGGGTTTGGGTATTTGGGAAATTCGAGATCCAATGCGTGAATCCGATGTTGTATTGGAGTTTATGAGAGGATTTGGAACTTTCTTGCAAGTTTTCGATGGGACTCGATGTGAAAATTGTCGCACGGTTTTCTGAGGGTGTGCAGACCACTGTAGTGAGGCGTTCGAAGTTAGGAGGTAAGGTGAGTGAAGTCAATACGGAGAGGAAGAGGAATCAAAGAGGGAAGTGGTGGTGAGTTTGGTTTGTTTTTTTTATTGAAGAATGGAGGGTGTGGTGAGGTTTAAAGAAGTGGAAATGGTGATGGTACTGTGGTTTATTTCCGTGACTGGGTGTAGAAGAAGAAGAGCGCGAGTGGGATAAGTATGGTACAGATGGATGGAGCTCGCGGAAAGAAGAACAGACGTGGTCTAGTTGGTCGACTCGGTGAAGTGGAAGGAATAGTGGAGGAGCGAAGTGGCGTTAATGGTGAGTGTCACAGTCTGTTCGTCGTTGGGGAAGCAAGGCTTAAACGGCTCTGGGTACTTGAGAATGCGGTTGGGCTTAAAGATGGAGTATGGGCCTGTTTGAATGGGTAAAGCCCATATTAGGATTTAAAATCTATTTAAATTCAAATAAAGAATGTATTAACTTTAATTTATCATATCTTATTCATATATTAACGAAATCTGACGAAACAAGATCCGTTGGGATCGTATGGACAGTGGCTACACAATGGAACTAACGGGGAGCGAATCGAAGCTCGTTACAATTTATAGCGAAATAAATTGTCCTTCTGAATCAATCGACCATTATCGTTATTTAACGATAATCGTCCAATGTGAGTAAAACTCATTAACTCTATCAGTATATATTTTTATAAATATAATTTAGTAATGATAAATGCTGATTGACTATTGTGTGATGATTGTTTGGTCGAATTGCTTATGTATTGGTTGAAATTATAGATAACGATATATATATAAATCGTTAATCAAACATTGATTCTGTTTATCAGAATAGTCCATATTGAAATGATATTGATGTGAATTATATTGTGTAAAATCTGTGGATGCAGGGAAACAGGTTATAGGAATCCAACTGGATTCGTCAGTATTTATAATATTGTTCTTTTCATAAATTGTAATATATGATGTAATATAAAATCTGTTGTTGATTATGTATGTTTGAATGACATCGATCATTGTTATTTGGTATTATAAATACCATATATAATACTTGAATTAAAAAGGGAAATTTCAATGTGTATATTGAAAATAAAAATATATTTATATAAAAATCAAATGATTTTATAAAAAGGAATTTCAAATTAGAATTATAAAAGGAATATTTATTTAGAAAATAAATAGAATTATAAATGGAATATTTTTTTAAAAAAACAAACAGGATAATTATAAAAAGAATTATGAGTAATGGATTTAAAGTAGATAGTAAATAGAAATCTGTTTTAACAGATAAATTGAGAAGATTAGTGTATAAATAATGTTTGTATAAATTAAACAAAATATTTATCATTGGATAAATGGAATATATAAGTCTGAACTTATATAGAGAAGTAGAAATCAGTTTTTGATGCTGATATTCTAAATAGAATGTGAACTCAGCATTTATAAAGGGAATTATAAATGAGATTTAAGTGTTAGAAATAAAAAGGAGATTTCATATAATTAATTCTATAAATAGAAGTATAAATAGAATTTGGGAATGAGATATTATTTTAAAATGCAAAATCAAACTAATTGATTATATAATAATAATATTATTCACATTCGATGTTAATAATGGATAAAAATAAATATTTTATAAATTAAAACATTTATAAAGTAAACTGGTTTTGAAATAGGAATCTAAATTGGAGTTAATCGAATATAAATTATTCGAAGAGTTAGTCGAATATAAATTATTCGAAGAGTTAATCGAATATAAATTATTCAAAGAGTGTAAATCGAATATTAATTATTCGAAGAGTGTAAATCGAATATTAGTTATTCGAAGAGAGTTAGTCGAATATTAGTAATTCGAATAAAGTTAATCGAATAGAGTTATTTGAATAAGAGTTATTCGAATAGAATTAATCAAATAGAGTTATTCGAATAAGAGTTAATCGAATAGAGTTATTCGAATTAGAGTTAATTAGAGTTATTCGAAATAAAGTTAATCGAATAAGAGTTAATCGATTAGAGTTGATCGAATAGAGTTAATCGAATAAAGTTAATTAATTAGAATGAATCGAATAGAGTTAACTGATTAGAGTTAATCAAATAGAGTTAATTAATTACAGTTAATCGATTAAAGTTAATCGAATATTTGTTATTCAAATAGAGTTAATCGAATATAGTTCTTTCAAAAGGAGTTAATCGAATATAATTTATTCGAAAGGAGTTGATCGAATAGAGTTTATTCGAAAGGAGTTAATCAAATATAGTTTATTCGAAAGGAGTTAATCGAATATAGTTTATTCGAAAGGAGTTAATCGTATAAAGTTATTAGGAAGGAGTTATCGAATAGAGATTTTTCGATAGAGAATTATACGTTTAAATTCGATTATATCGAATTTGGGAAAGTACTATTCACTTTCCGTTTTAATCAAGATTTATTTATTTGTCAAAAAATCAGTTGTTTATTTATTTATCCAAATTAATAAATAAAAGTTATATTTAAGTTATTATATTTCAGAAGCATGGGATTATAACAATATTGTTAAAATCAAATGATTTCTGTAAAAGAAGTGGATTCGTAAATAGAATCTGAGAGTTACTTAAGGAAGTTTGTTAAAGTTTTAAAAAGGTACTTTGTCTATTTCAAGGTTAGAAATGTTGTTCAGTTAAGGTCTGAGAGGTAGTTATACCCCAACTTGATTGACTCCATTTTTAACTAAGGAATGGTTAAGGTTCGATAGTGAAAGTTGGTTAAGTGAATTTAGTTAATGAGTGTAATGTTTTGAGTTGGCATAGCGATGTTTTATTTAAACATCTGTTTAAAACTAAATGTAGGAGTTTTGGAAATGTTTTCCAAATAAGAATCAGAATCGTTTTCTAATATAGAAAACAAGAAATGGAAATGTTTTCCAATGTTAATAATGTATATTTTCTAAATTTAGAAAATAAGAAATGTTGAATATATGGAAACAGGAGATCAAAAATGAATAAATTAATGAACTAAAGAGATAAATGTTAAATGATGACTGAACGATATAATTTCTATCTGCAAATAATATCACTGATTGCACGCGTGTTTTTCTTTGATAGTTAACTCACCGATTATCGAAGTTTTTGACCATTTTTCCGTCGTTAATACGGAGAGACCGAGATCAGATTCATTATCTGAAAACCACTTTGTATGGGAATTAGCGTTGCGAATCATATATGATGAAGATAATTGAAGACGGAGTTATGCAAGGACTATTCTGGCGATCCTAGGTAGAAATTGCCTAAGATGGATTTAAATAATAGTGCCTTCGGTTTGTCCAGTCCCAGGACGACCTGTATGGAAGAATGTCTGATAGAGTATATTTAATAGATCGCGTAAGTTGATCTCTTCAAACATATTTACATTTGGTGGCGGAGGAATTCGTTTCTCCTAGCTGTATACCCATGGTATGTTTGGGGAAATCAATTTGTGATTTGGCGGGTATGACGATGTGACATTCAAAGTAAATAAAGGTTTGATCTATACGTTATGGCCTCTAGCCTCACAACCAGGAAATGGTATAAAAATCGGGTAGGTCGCATGGCTAAGTGGTTGGCTGCCAATTAGGGTGTATTGTCACCTGATCTAGAGTTTCATTTACTTCTTTAACCTATTTTGATGTTGTCCCTTTCGAGAAATGGTTGTTGATCCCAACCGTTGGTGATAATACATTCGGTACACTCAAGCGAAATGAGTGACCGGTCATGTTTATCCTGTGTTACAAGATGTTCTTGTTGAACCCGGTGTATTTCCCTCTAGAGATACATTGGAGGAAGGTGGTCCCATACCTTGCCAGTTGGAATCCATTACCCAATAAGTGCCCACGGTTTTTGATTATATATTATATATGTGGAATGTGAGATGAAAGTGTTCTACTAAATGATTATTAGTTGTGATTGATAGACACTACTATAATATCAAAGAGTTTTGATATAAAGATTATCGTTTCTTTCAAAAGGATTTTTAAAGTCAAATCAAGTGTTTTGGATTCACATAAGGGAAAACCCCGTTCCGTTATACGGCGTGGTCTTATGAGATATCGTTTATTTTCTCAAACTGTTTTAAATTCTTTACTCATACCAGTCCCATGATTGACCCGGAGTTTATTTTGTTTTGTTTTACCTTGAAATCTTAGGTGCCCAAATTTGTACGGGCAGTCAAGTAGTCAGGTTTTATAGATATACTTGGAGAGCTTGGAGCAAGAGGCTTCAGGATTATATATCTATTGTTATTTCCGCTGTGTTGTAAGTGTTATACTCTGATAATGTTACTGTATACATATACTGATTTTATTTCAAAGATATGTATCTATTATATATTGTTCGTTCCGCTGTGAGATTCGTGTTTGCTTTGATGTTGTATGTTCTTCTTCTTCTATTCTAAGTTTCTATCTTATCTATTTTCACCCTCTATTTTCTTTCATTTACTATTCGGTATTTCTGATGCTTGATAGTCGACATTGGCTTATATGTCGATTACTCAGTATCGCAAAAATCCGGGTTGTTACAGTGGTATCAGAGCTGAAGGTTAAGTAATTACCTTGGCTCTGTGGCGTAACTCAGTAGAGAAGGGGTTAGTAATACTCCAGATTGAGTTGAGTGTATATATACGAGAGAACGTATTTGTAGATTTTATAAAAATGTTTTATATTGTGGAGATTTATTGGTTGAGTTGTTTATGAGTTCTGGTCGATCAGTTTGATCCACTATATCGGTAGTGGTTTATAAACACTTGAATACGATAAACTGACATGGTATGTTTTGGAAGGAGGGTAAATGAAATAATTTTACCCAAATATATTTTGATATGAAAGAATTGGAATTTTTATAATATATTGGATGTGTTCGTTGTTATTATAATCGAATGAGATTATAATTGGAATGGTTATATAAATAGCCAATCAGAATTCATATAAGTGTAATATATGAAATCAGATGAATTAAAACTGGATTAAAATCAGAATTTGGAATTAAAATTCCGAAAACATGAAAATTGTTTGTAAATGGAATTGAATTAAGTATAAGAGAATTTTAAAATCCTGGGAGATTTTAGAAATGTTTTCCAAGCATTAGGAATAGTATTTTGAAATAGATTTCAAAATGGAAGTATTTAGAAATGGTTTTAAAAGTGATATAGTATTGAACTCACTTCGATAGCTGGGAAATAACCCTGATGATGAATCGCGACATCATTAGTGTTCATTTTTGAGTTGCTAAGTGACGGATTACTACCAAAGATTTTGTTTTTGAATTGTTTTGTGAAAAACAAGTTGTTTTGAATCCTAAAAAGGGATATCGGGTTTTAGAAAAGCTAAAGTGTTTGAAAATCCCTTGGAAAGATAGTTTGAATTAAAACAAATTAAATTAGAATTTGTAAAAGCAAATAGAAATAGAAATTGAATTGAAACCAGTTAAGTGGAAAATGAATTGAAATAGAAATATCAAATTAGATTGGATTAGATATAATCCGAAATGGAATTGGACTGGTAAGTTAAGAGTTGAAATCAAAATTTGAATCTGAGTTAAGAACAGAAGTTGGCTCAGGTATAACTGAATGATTGGGATGACATTGGTATATGCAGAATTGGTAACACATGGAAATGATATATTGATGTGCCCAACAAAAAGGTACCAGTTTATATTATATACGGGTTTGAGATTTTGATGAGCCAAATTGGCAAGCCGCTTGGCTGTGTAATTTTCTTTTGGGTTGAAGATGACCTAGAAAGGTGAGTTGGAGTTTGAGCTATTAACCAATACAAAGGAGGCGCTGGCGAAATATTTCGAAAAGTTAAGGTGTTAGAAAATTTTTAGGATTTTTGAAAATTTTCGTTAGTAGGAATGAATAAATATTTAATTGAAATTAAATTGGTTCAGTTGAAACTGAAATTAAGAAGTGAACAAATAAGATCTAACCAGTCGATAAGGTTTATTTTCTACCTTAGCAATTTTGGACGAAATTATTTTAAGGGGGGAAGAATGTAATTCCCCTTATTTTTACGATATAATAATTAATTAATTTAATTATTTAAATAGTAATTTAGAGATTTAAAATGGTTTAATTAAATAATATTGAATATTTAATTAATATTTATAATATAAAAATATATTATAATTCCGAGTTAGTCGAAAATAACCGAATTCACAGTATTGTGTGAATTGGATCATTTATGATATTTAATTCAGTTTAGAATTGAATTAGAATAACGAATATATTATTTGAACGACAGTTGAACGTATAATTATATTATAATTATAATCGAGCTCGAAATGACGCTGCAGTTCGTAATTTGGCGATTCGAACTTTAAACGAATATACAGAATCCGTTTTAAGTCGGATTTCTGTGAAACAAGAAATGTTCAGAGCTGGTGAAGTATATTTTTCTAATGGAAGAGAAAAATCAGGATTTCATCGTGTAGATTTTGATTTGTGTCCAAATCAAATTTTCGAAAAGTCGCTATGGAATTCCTTTATAATTTTAATGATTTATTTATATTATAAATGAATTTTCCAATATAAATTGAATATCGATTCAACCGGGATTTGAATATCGAGTTATAAATCCAATTGGAGCTGTATGATATTCTATTATGAATATATACGATATTATTTATTTATAAATATTAAATTTAATTATTTTTTATTATATTAATATTTAAATGAGTTTATTTAGAGCTTTAAAAATAGCTAGTTTTGCAAACGACTTCCGTTTTCAACGAAACTAATTTTGTTGGATTCAGAATATTAAAATATTGCTAGATTTTAATTTTCGTGATTTATGGAGTCCGTATATGGCCGTAGAGGGTTTTAATGGAAAAAACAGTCGATATTTTGACGGTTAAAAATACGTTGTTTGAGCAAACGGAGTCGGAATTGGACGAAACCAGTTTTGTTGGATCCGTATTGTCGAACAGAAGGTGTATGCCTATTTTCACTGTAATTGGATATCATATGTAACAGTACGAATTTTTAGAAGTTGAATGTAAGCTATGGTTGATTAAAATTGAATATAAAATCGAATAAAAAAATATAAACCATCCCTATAAGTACAACACTTACACCCTAAAACCTAATTCCTCATTTCTTCTTGGTCAACAGGGAAATAATCCCGCCGCTACTCCTCTAAAAGAAAACGTGATATTTTCCTCCTTTGCAAATTCTTAAAAATCAAAATAAAATATACAAAATCATGAAATGAATTTATTTGGATTCCTCTCAACTTGCTCTTCACGCTCATGGCCATTTCGTTGAGTTCGACATCAATTCTACTTGCTGTAAATTACACGCCGTAATACAAGGTTTAGGTATTCGGGAAATTCGAGATCCAATGCGTGAATCCGATGTTGTATTGGAGTTTATGAGAGGATTTGGAACTTGATTGCAAGTTTTCGGTGAGGCTCGATGTGAAAAGTGTCGCACGGTTTTTTGAGGGTGTGCAGACCACTGTAGTGACGCGTTCGAAGTTAGGAGGCGAGGTGAGTGAAGTCAATACGGAGAGGAAGAGGAATCGAAGAGGGAAGTGGTGGTGAGTTTGGTTTGTGTTTTTATTGAAGAATGGAGGGTGCGGTGAGGTTTAAAGGAGTGTAAATGGTGATGGTACTATGGTTTATTTTTGTGACTTGTTGTAGAAGAAGAAGAGCACGAGTGGGATAAGTATGGTACAGACGGATGGAGCTCGCAAAAAGAAGAACAGACGTGGTCTTGTTGGTCGACTCGGTGAAGTGTAGAAGGAATGATGGAGGAGCGAAGTGGCGTTAATGGTGAGAGTCACGGTCTATTCATCATTGGGGAAGTGTAACACCCCACACCCGCTAAGGTCACTCACTAAGGGAATGCCTTAACTTCGGTGGAGTATTTTAAGTGAATATAAAACAGAAAAATTACAACAAGACATATATAAATAATACTTGTTAACTAAAACATCATTTTATTGCAGCAGAAAGTAAACATGTTTGGTTACAATAACAAAACCATAAAACAAGAGTCAAGTACTAAATATCCATCCTGATAAAAACATAAGTACATAATCCCACTACATAACTAATAGCCATAGTAGAAAAGATAAGCTGAGCTTTACATCAACGGTCCAAACTCCAAAAGATAGATAAAGAAATCTGATCAAAGCCCACTAGTGCTAGGCCCAACCTGATGACCTGGGGGGAGGGGGGGGGGGGGAGGGGGGAAAAGATAAAAACAACGGGGTCAGACATAAGTCTGAGCGAGTCCTATAACTTTAACAATACAATCATTAAAGTAATTAGGGTATGATATAAACTTGGTACGGTAATGACTGGGGATAAATGACTACACTAAGCGGCCAACTAGACATAGGATGAACTAAGATATCGGTAAAGACGCATCTACCCACCCAAGGGTAATTACTACACTGCACCACACTAGTCATTCCTAACTTAAAGGTTGATCCCACCAAAGGACTTAGAAAATTTAACTTGTAGTTTCGTGTACCCCTAGCTGACTACATAGGTGCTGTCTGCCCCTATCTCCACTAGGTGTACCCACTACTCCCCAAGCGATCGGCTCCCTAACGTAGATACCCGTGCTGGCCCCACAGTGGGGGGTATCACTCCCCAAAGTGGCAACCCGATACAACCAACGGTGCACGGCTTATACCTACACGATGCAACAACGTCTTACCTACCAGCCTAGGCCCACACACGCATATGAAACCCGTTGGACTTGCGTTGCCACCGCTAACCCGTTTTGGCCTCTTATAGTCAAACCCAGTATGCGTTTCCCGTCCTCGACTTGGGTCGAGCCCACAAAGATACGTTTTGGGTTACTGGTTGAAATGGGTCCCCACAAGCTACCCACCTAAGCTTGTCCCTTTTCTAGTGCATCCCACTTAACCCTTTAATCATGTTTAATTACATGTTTCCACTTGGTTAAGTATTCTAATCGTATTTTCTATTGCCACCCAAGGCAACCAACTAGATTTCCACATGCCACCCAAGCCACTTACTTGATTTCCACATGCCACCCAAGGCACCCACTTAACCCCTCATGCCCCACTACATGCTTATCTGGTTAAGTGTTTCTTAATTGATTAAGAACGTAACCTTGTAAAGACCTCTCACATTAGACTGTCTTTTATGGCAGCTGGATTTGCCGGTCGGGTCCGGGCAGCCTTACGCCATAACAGAGTCTAACCTCGTGTCTTTACACTTGTCATGTATTTAATTTATGCCTAAGACCTCTCACATTGGGCCAATCATTTGTAGCCGCTGGATTTGCCGGTCGGGTCCGGGCAGTCTTATGCTACAAAAGGGTCCAACCTCGTGTCTTAGTCGATTAATTACACCTAATTAATCAACCCCATATTTTGAATTAATTTTCCCTAATTAATTCCAATTTAATGATGTACATAATTGACTCAATTATGTCCATCCACTTATGGTATGCAACATCATACCAATTTCACCACAATTTTGTTAACATGAATATTAACCCCATCGTTCCCCACGTAATACGCTAACATGACATACTTAAAAGGGAAGATTCATCACAATTACAATGGGTTAAACTTAGCATAACATTAGCATCAACATGGGTTTTAAAGGTGTCAACTTGCATATATGACCATAGCATCAAACCCAACTAGCATAAATAATCAACCCAAACTT
This sequence comes from Allium sativum, assembly GCA_030737875.1. NCBI lineage: Eukaryota > Viridiplantae > Streptophyta > Magnoliopsida > Asparagales > Amaryllidaceae > Allium > Allium sativum. The sequence goes on along the minus strand of CM060926.1, from coordinate 2,124,567 downwards.
GCATGAATCACATATGTCATAAAGAGGGTAACTTGCATAGATGTTCATGTCATAGACCTATCATAAAGGGATAAACTTGCATACATGTCATAGGTCTGAAAAGGGATGAACTTGCATATGTTACTCATATCATAAAAAGGGGTAAACATGCATATATATGCATGACATACAAAGGGGTAAACTTGCATATGTATGCATATCATACAAAGGTGTAAACTTGCACATGTAACTTGCATATAATCAAACACCAAACTTGCATAACATGTCATATATGAACTTGCATATAATCAAACACCAATCTTGCATAACATGTCGTATATGAACTTGCATATAATCAAACACCAAACTTGCATAACATGGTGTCATAATGGATCAATGTTTATCATAGTGATTTGCATAACTAGCATCATGAACACATAGCATGAAACTTGCATAACTAGCATCATGAACTTATAGCATAAAACTTGCATAACTAACATCATGAACACATAGCATATGATAACATAACTTGCATTGATCCACATACATAACCATAACCTCATTATATCCTATCATAATTAGTTTAGCAATTGCTTGCTAAAGGCATAGAAACTCACAACTTGTTGATTAGCACTCCTATGAAGAAGATTAAGTTGCTAGAGTTGATTAGAAGTTGATTTGAGAAGCTATTTTCTTCTAAAATTTGATGGAGGCTCCTTCTACTTGTATTTTGACGGCATGACGATGTTGTATCTATTTTTAGTATGGATTAGGGTAGTCTTAGGGTGTATTTATAGATTTAGGATGTAGTTTAGGCCCTTAGATTAACCCTAGATTAGGTTAGAGCCGTCAGATTTCGTCACAAGCCCCAAAACACAGCCCAACAGCCAAAGCAGTGCACCCAGGCCAAACTAGCTCGGCCACCTGTGTCGACTCCCAAGTTGACTAGGCAGTTGACTTGGGTCTTGTGGTGTCGACTCACAAGTCGACTCCCCAGTCGACTTGGGGTGTGGCGGGAATTTTCCCGCCTATCTCCATTTCTGCATTTGAAATCTGTTTTTGAAATTTGAATTTTCTGAAAACTTCTTCGGGCCTTAACTGGGTCATACAGACTCCGATTTTCGAAAACTCGGACTCTATTTTGCGTATTTTTCCGAGGCGAATGCAATGGCATAGCCCGTTTCCCCTGATTCAGATCTTAAAATTTAATTCAGCCCTGATTTATATTATAACAAGTTATTCAACATACGGGGTGTTACAGGAAGTAAGGCTGAAGCGGATCTTGGTACTTGAGAATGCGGTTGGGCTTAAAGATGGAGTATGGGCCTGTTTGAATGGGTAAAGCCCATATTAGGATTTAAAATTTATTTAAATTCAAATAAAGAATGTATTAACTTTAATTTATCATATCTTATTCATATGTTAACGGAATCTGACGAAACAAGATTGTTGGGATCGTATGGACAGTGGCTACACAATGGAACTGACGGGGAGCGAATCGAAGCTCGTTGCAATTTATAGAGAAATAAATTGTCTGTCTTAATCAAGCGACAATTATCGTTATTTAACGATGATCGTCCAATGTGAGTAAAACTTACTAACTCTATCAGTATATATTTTTATAAATATAATTTAGTAATGATAAATGCTGATTGACTGCTGTGTGATGATTGTTTGGTCGAATTGCTTATGTATTGGTTGAAATTATAGATAACGAAATATATATAAATCGTTAATCAAACATTGATTATGTTTATCAGAATAGTCCATATTGAAATGAAATTGATGTGAATTATATTGTGTAACATCTGTGGATGCAGGGAAACAGGTTAGAGGAATCCAGTTGGATTCCTCAATATTTATAATACTGTTCTTTTCATATATTATAATATATGATGTAATATAAAATCTGTTAGTGATTATGTATGTTTGAATGATATCGATCATTGTTATTTGGTATTTTAAATACTATATATAATACTGGAATTAAAAAGGGAATTTTCAATGTGTATATTGAAAATAAAAATATATTTATATAAAAATCAAATGATTTTATAAAAAGGAATTCCAAAACAGAATTATAAAAGGAATATTTATTTAGAAAATAAATAGAATTATACATGGAATATTTATTTAGAAAATAAATAGGATAATTATAAAAAGAATTATGAGTTATGGATCTAAAGTAGATAGTAAATAGAAATTTGTTTTAATAGATAAATTGAGAAGATTAGTGTGTAAATAATGTTTGTATAAATTAAACAAAATATTTATCATTGGATAAATGGAATATATAAGTCTGAACTTATATAGAGAAGTAGAAATCGGTTTTTGATGCTGTTATTCTAAATAGAATGTGAACTCAACATTTATAAAGGGAATTATAAATGAGATTTAAGTGTTAGAAATAAAAAGGAGATTTCGTATAATTAATTCTATAAATAGAAGTATAAATAGAATTTGGAAATGAGATATTATTTTAAAATGCAAAATCAAAATGATTGATTATATAAAAAATTATCATTCACATTCGATGTAAATAATGGATAAAAATAAATATTTTATAAATTAAAACATTTATAAAGTAAACTAGTTTTGAAATAGGAATCTAAATTGGAGTTAATCAAATATGAATTATTCGAAGAGTTAATCGAATATAAATTATTCGAAGAATTAATCGAACATAAATTATTCGAAGAGTTAATTGAATATAAATTATTCGAAGAGTGTAAATCGAATATTAATTATTCGAAGAGTGTAAATCGAATATTAGTTATGTGTAAATCGAATATTAGTTATTCGAAGAGAATTAGTCGAATAATAGTTATTCGAATAGAGTTAATCGAATAGAATTATTCGAATAAGAGTTATTCGAATAGAGTTAATCGAATAGAGTTAATCGAATAGAGTTATTCGAATAAGAGTGAATCGAGTAGAGTTATTCGAATTAGAGTTAATTAGAGTTATTCGAATTAAAGTTAATCGAATAAGAGTTAATCGATTAGAGTTAATCGAATAGAGGTAATCGATTAGAGTTAATCGAATAAAGTTAATTAATTAGAGTTAACCGAATAGAGTTAACTGATTAGAGTTAATCAAATAGAGTTAATTTATTAGAGTTAATCGATTAAAGTGAATCGAATTAGAGTTAATCGAATATTTGTTATTCAAATAGAGTTAATCAAAGGAGTTAATCGAATATAGTTTATTCGAAAGGAGTTAATCGAATATAATTTATTCGAAAGGAGTTAATCGAATATAGTTTATTCGAAAGGAGTTAATCGTATATAGTTATTCGAAAGGAGTTATCGAATAGAGATTTTTCGAAAGAGAATTATATGTTGAAATTCGATTATATCGAATTCGGGAAAGTACTATTCACTTTCCTTGTTAATCAAGATTTATTTATTTGTCAATAAATTAGTTGTTTGTTTATTTATCCAAATTAAATAAAAGTTGTATTTAAGTTATTATATTTCAGAAGCATGGGATTATAACACTATTGTTAAAATCAAATGATTTCTGTAAAAGAAGTGGATTTGTAAATAGAATCTGAGAGTTACGTAAGGAAGTTTGTTAAAGTTTTAAAAAGGTACTTTGTCTATTTCGAGGTTAGAAATGTTGTTCAGTTAAGGTTTGAGAGGTAGTTATACCCCAACTTGATTGACTCCATTTTTAACTAAGGAATTGTAAAGGTTCGATAGTGAAAGTTGGTTAAGTGAATTTAGTTAATGAGTGTAATGTTTTGAGTTGGCATAGCGATGTTTTATTTAAACATCCGTTTAAGTCTAAATGTAGGAGTTTTGGAAATGTTTTCCAAATAAAAATCAGAATTGTTTTCTAATATAGAAAATAAGAAATAGAAATGTTTTCCAATGTTATTAACGTATATTTTCTAAATTTAGAAACTAAGAAATGTTGAATATTGGAAACAGGAGATGAAAAATGAATAAATTAATGAACTAAAGAGATAAATGTTAAATGATGATTGATCGATATAATTTCCATCTGGAAATAATATCATTGATTGCAGTTGTGTTTTTCTTTGATAGTTAACTCACCGACTATCGAAGTTTTAAACCATTTTTCTGTCGTCAATACGGAGAGACCGGGATCATATTCATTATCTGAAAACCACTCTGTATGAGCATAAGCATTGCAAATCAAATATGATGAAGATAATTGAAGACGGAGTTATGCAAGGACTGTTCTGGCGATCCTAGGTAGAAATTGCCTAAGATGGATTTAAAGAATATTGCCTTAGGTTTGTCCAGTCCCAGGACGACCTGTATGGAAGAATGTATGACAAAGTATATTTAATAGATCGTGTAAGTTGTTCTCTTCAAACGTATTTACGTTTGGTGGTGGAGGAATTCGTTTGTCCTTGGTGTGTACCCGTGGTATGTTTGGGGAAATCAATTTGTTATTTGGCGGGTATGACGATGTGACATTCAAAGTAAATAAAGGTGTGATCTATGCGTTATGGCCTCTAGCCTCACAACCAGGAAATGGTATAAAAATCGGGTAGGTGGCATGGCTAGGTGGTTGGCTGCTAATTAGGGTGTATTGTCACCTGATATAGAGTTTCATTTACTTATTTAACCTATTTTGATGGTGTCCCTTTCGAGAAACGGTTGCTGATCCCAACCGTTGGTGATAATACATTCAGTACACTCAAGTGAAATGAGTGACCGGTCATGTTTAGCCTGGGTTACAAGATGTTCTTGTTGAACCCGGTGTATTTCCCTCTAGAGATACACTGTCGGAAGGTGGTCCCATACCTTGCCAGCTGGAATCCATTACCCAATAAGCGCCCACGGTTTTTGATTATATATTATATATGTGGAACGTGAGATGAAAGCGTTTTGCTAGATGATTATTAGTTGTGATTGATAGACGCTACTATAATATCAAAGAGTTTTGATATAAAGATTATCGTTTCTTTCAAAAAGATTTTTGAAAGTCAAATCAAGTGTTTTGGATTCTCATAAGGGAAAAACCCGTTCCGTTATACAGCGTGGTCTTATGAGATATCATTTATTTTCTCAAACTGTTTTAAATTCTTAACTCATACCAGTCCCATGACTGACCCGGAGTTTATTTTGTTTTGTTTTACCTTAAACTCTTGGGTGCCCAAATTTGTACGGGCAGTCAAGTAGTCAGGTTTTATAGATATACTTGGAGAGCTAAGAGCAGGGGGCTTCAGGATTATATAGCTATCCATTGTGTTGTAAGTGTTATACTCTGATAATGTTACTGTATACATATACTGGTTTTATTTCAAAGATATGTATCTATTATATATTGTACGTTCCGCTGTAAGATTCGTGTTTACTCTGAGGTTGTATATTCTTCTTCTTCTATTCTAAATTTCTATCTTATCTGTTCTCACCCTCTATTTTCTTTCATTTACCATCCGGTATTTCCGATGCTTGATAGTTGACATTGGGTTTTATGTCGATTACTCAAGATCGCAAAAACTCGGGTCGTTACAGGCACTTTAAAAATAGGGGGCGGGTTTGTATTTCAAACTTGGGGGGGATGCGATGTTAATTAAGTTTGCTTTTAGGGATGTGACCCTAATTTTCACTAACCATTTATAAATATTACGATGATTCATAAATATTATAGCGGTTATTTCTATGAAGGTACTTAAATCTTCGGCTGCATTGCTAGGGTGATTCCTGGTGCATCGATAAATCCTGTCCGTTAACTGGCTGAGAAATCTTTTATTGAAATTAATCTAGCCGTCATTATATAATTTTAGAAAATTTGTAAATATTTAGTTTGCTTTCATATAGTTGCATTAGGCTCATGCATACATAAAAAATCTTTTGTGAATAATTCCTTTTCTCTTAAATAAAAAAATTCAAAAAAAGAGAAGCTTCTTGAAAATGTCCCAATTTCCTTATTCCTACGGATTTTATGATAGTTGTGAAAATCAATATAATCCTTATAATTTTATACCAAATTCATATGGATATTTTAATAACAACTACTGTAGAAACAATTTGGATTTTACACCACCAACTTTTCAAAATTTTCAAAATAATCCTGATTTTGCACCACAAAATTTTCAAAATAATGGTCAACCCTCAACCTTGGAAACAAGTATTGAATCATTACTTGAACAAATTGAAAAAAATAATGAATGTTGTAATTCATTCATGTGCAACAATTCAAGTCAAAGTTTTCAAAATAATCAAGATTCAGATTCGATTCCAAATTCAAATGATTTTGATTAAAACCCTTTCCAATTCAGTTTCGAACTCCAAAATGAATTTCAAATTCAAAATGAAAATGTGAATCACTTTTCAAATGATTTTGGCAATGGGAATAATTTCAGTTGTGGTGCTATTGAAAACTTTTATTCTCAAAAATTTCAAATTAATAATTCTCATGTAAATTATTATAATTTTGATTTTGTTTAGTAAATGAGTGAAGATGACTGCGCTGATTTTTTTGTATGAAAACTACTTGAAGTTTCGTGAGAAACAAAATCAAATCCAAACGTGTAACGATTCGAACAATAATCCATCTTTGCCCATAATCGACGATTTTGAAATAACGACTTTTGAAATTGAAAATAACGATCTTAACAAAGTTGTTAATAATACAGTAATTGATTTGGATTTTAATTCTTATCAGAAGGTGGAACAAAATTTAAAATTCGATCTCCCTTTTTCTAAAAATATAAAAAAAACAACTTTTGACTTTGAAAATAATACATGCATTGAGGTGGTTGATAATTCACTAAAGGAAGACGAATTTGATGAAAATAATTTTTTTGGATTTTTCAAAAATGAGTTGAATCTTAAAGATGTAGATTTGAATCACCATTTCGATTTTGAAATTGATAACTCAAAAGAAATTTTCAATGATAATTTTGAAATTCAATTTGGTGAACATAAACTTGAAATTCAACCAATTATTCAATATACCCCAAAGATCATCGAAAATACAACAACTCATTTGGTTTTTAATAAAACGACATTCGTTTTTCCAAATCTACATTCAACATCGAATTTTTTTACGATTTGGTTTTTCAAACTTAAGTTGTGTCTCACATACTTGAAGAGACAAATGAGTAGGTCTTTAGAAGATCGTTTCATTTACTTCTTGTCAATATGTTTTCTGATATAATGTAAATAATTTTTTTTCTTTTTTGTAAATATAGGGTATATTTTCAAAATTTTCCTTTTTTTTCTCTTGCTACTTGGGTTGACTGTGGGGACACTGTCAAAATCAAGAGTGTGGGGAGTTTCGCATTTATTTTGGTTTTGCATAGTTTTCTTTTCTTTTTCATTCAAAATTCAAAAAAAAATATTGCATTTTAATTTACTTTTAAGGGGTACGATGAAGTAAATATACATCTTTTGGTCGTTCGATTAAAATGTTTGGAAATTTATTTCACTTAACGGATAACGGAAGAAAAGTTTGAATTATGAGCAAATTTGGTGTATCTGGTATATCGGGAGACTCGTACGTGATGGGTATGAAATGTTTTCTAAATTGTAATCCGATTAACTGAATGGTTGATTTAGACTACTGGCGATAACGTTTTAGATCTTTTAAGTGAAGTCGTGCTAAGATATTCTCGCTTAACTCCCTCTCTTATAGAAAAAAAAGAGAATATATATAATAATAATCCAAGGGTATCCAACATTGCTTGTAAATCTAGTGTTTGTGTGCAAACCCGCCAAGCTCTGTCCCAACTCACACGTCAGTCCGCGAGGCAGTGCATGGGTAGGATACCTTGGTCTCATTTTATGAGTTGGACACCTAAGGATTACCGACATCTTGTTGACAAAGTCAGCGTCGGTCTGCACAATTCGCCAAGCTCTGTACCAAACTCTCACGGGTGGTATACCTTGGTCTTTTCAGTTAGGTGTTTGTAAATTGTAATAACGTATATATTTTTCAAAATAAAGAGAGAGTAAGCACTTGAAATCCAAGCACTATCTTCACTTATTTGACCTAACTTGTTAACAAAAAGGAAATTGAGATGCCATTTTACAATTGTTGATATCGATTATAGAATTCATTTTGTATTTGCATTATGTTTTCAACCGAAATAACTGGCCAAACTGGAGGAGTTTGTAACGATACCCTAACTTTTGTTTGAAGTTTTGATTAGTAATGGACTTAAATTTTCATAGTGACGACCCAACTTGTATTAACTCCTTCGTGTTAAATTTAAAAGTAAATTACCCATTTGTAAATACTCTTCTAAAATCTTGCATTCATCTTGTAAATATTTTCGAATCTTGCATTTTGTAAATATTTTTTGCACTTAACGTTTGGATTTTGTGGGACAACACTCGTCCTACTAGGGACACCCAGAGGTTTAACGGCTTTTTGTATACGCTTAATGCAATCGTGCTCCCTACGAAAATGGATTTATCTTAGTTTTTTTGTTTATTCGAGGACGAATAAAAAGATAAGTGTGGGGGTATTTGATGTGCACGTAAATATGCACATTTATATTCACACATTTATTCGTATTTTAATTAAATAAATAACATAAGTGGGCAATTTTTACATGTTTTAACTAAAAACCAAAAATTCTCAAATTATCATGCATTCATCTTCATATTTAGGGCAAAACGGTCATTTATGCATGTATTATTTTATGATAAAATTTACTTGTTTATTTTCATATGTCAGTAGGAATTTAGGAGCAAAAACGAAGTATGCACATGAAGTTTACATGGAGATATACATTCACAAAGTGGATACAAAGAATTAGAGATGGAATTAATTGATTCACGACTTAGTGGAGGACCCCACCTACCCATTATCTCTCATTCCTTAATGGTACAATTAGAGACTAATTGGATGAGACAAAAGGCTTAGTGCATTCTACATGACTTATTAATGGCTAAAACAAGATTAGAAGTTTCATGAAGGCGCATTTTTAGTCCCCAACAAAAGTGATTAGGGTTTTAGGGTTTTGAACATGTATAAATACCCCTTTTATGTTGATGTAAATCCTCTTCTCTTCTCTTTTATCCCCTTCTTTAGTTTAGTTGAGAGGAGCAAAGCTCTCTTTTTATTTCCATGGCTACTTAGCCATTTTCTTCTTATGTAATTTTCATGTTAATGCAATTTTAATTTTTTGTGTTTTATTTACATGTTCTTTTCTTTTATGCAAGTAGCTTAGATTTATTTTATGCAAGTAGTCTAGTTTTATTTTATGCAATCTACTTTTGTTGTCATGATTACATATATTAGAGGCTAATCCCTTTCAACTTAGGGGTAATGAAGCTCTCTGGATTATGTAGATGCAATAATATGTTTATTCATGCTCTCTTTTTGTGCTTCATGTCATGTTTATGTTATTGGTTTTGTGTTCATTATTGAATTTGATAGTCTCTACTGTTGACACGAAATAGGCTATGCTTAGTCATGTGTTCACTAATTACCTCTTCATCTACATATGATGATAGTGATTAAGTGGAGGTTGAAACAAAAATTTGATGGTCTATAGTTCTAATTAATAGTTCATAGGCCATGCTTAAAGAATATTTCAATTTCAACTTGTTCATTTTACATTAGAACTAGTAAGGTGATTTAGTGGGTATGTTATAGTTTGATAGTTTGTTTTGTGCTAATTAGTAGCATGAATAATCTATGCTTATAATAATCATATCAACTAAATTCACAAATGACCAAAAAAAAGATATTATGGTTTCATTTTATGTTGATTCATGTGATCTAGAGAGTGGAGTTATTCTAAGTTGTTATTTAACTCTCATATTCTTATTTAGCTTAGTTTGTTAGTTTAGTGTAGTTGTAGTTAGTTAGTTAAATCTTCACTCAAATTTGGTTTAATTTGATTGAATATAATTAAAATTATTTCTTTCCCCGTGGATCAACTCGTACTCGCTAACGTACTACAAGTGTATGCCGTGTGTTTGTGGTTTATTATACTTCGCGGCGGTTTTCTAATTAATAGAATATTCGTCGTCGAACACTTGTTATTTCTGTTCATTTGACTTGAAATGCATGCATAGGACATATTAGTTACTCCTATGCAGTTTGGGTTGCCTCCAGCTTTTGACTGACCTGCTGTGCCTTTGTGCACATTGCTATTGCCAACATGACGTGTAGTTTACTATGCTTCAACACGTAAATGTGACATATATCTTAAATTTAGTTATTTTATAAAGTTATGATTGACTATTATATCTTTCAATATTTTATTGAAGTTTATTTACTTGAATAAAGTTAATCCTAATTCGAGTGTTTTGTGTTTTTGCACGGAACGCTCGGATCATAGACAAGTGTTGCAGATTTAGAGATTTTCAGTTATTAGTTAATAGAAAACATGCTCGCTTTGGATCAAAAACTCTAAATTTATTATATTTTCTTCCGCTGTGTAAGTTTATTGTACAACTCGGATTTTTTTGTGTAAAATACTTCCACTATGAGATATTGTTGTTTTTATTTCTGTGATTTCTGTGTTTGATTCTGATTAAACCCCGTAAGCTAAATAACAATATGTCATTTCGAGCGTTTAAGTTGGTTTAATTACCAATTTGAAGCGATCGAAAAGACAGGTAGTTACAAATAAATAGCTATAAATTTGGTTTTTTGAATCTTAAAGAAGTTGTTGATAATGCAGTGATTGAACTGGATTTTGATTTGTTTGAGTGTGTGGAACCAAATTTAGAATTTTATTTTCCTTGCATTTAATTCAAAAATTTAAAAATAGCAACTTTAGATTTTGAAAATAATACATTCATTGAAGTTATTGATAATTCAATAAAGGAAGACGAATTAAATAAACATGAAATTTTCGGTCTTTTCGAAAATGAGTCGAATTCTAAAGGGGTAGATTTTAGTCACCATTTTGATTTTGAAATCAATAATTCTAAATAATTTTTTGATGATAATTTTAGAATTCATATTGGTGAAAATAAACATGAGCTTAAACCAATTATTCAATCTATCCAAAAAATCAACGAAAATATAACAACTAATTTGATTTTTGATAAAATAAATTTTGTTTTTTTGTAACGACCCGGATTTTCTGAACTTTCAAAGCTACCGAAATATCTGCCCGCTATAAAACCACTAATGAAAACTACCAACTTAATACGTAATAGTTGATGAATATTCGACATTTCTAAATGTATAGGATACAATTTTAGTAATACAACTATCAGAGATCATCAAATCTACAAGATGCGCTATAACACAACAAATATAGTAAATATAGCGTGAGTACCTTGAGTGGTCTCCATTGCCGTAGTGTGAAAATGTATAAGACCTCCATCGCCATGCTATGAAAGCATACTAAGCTGCGCTATGATAGCGAATAAGCTTTTATCGCTATGCCATAAAGGTAGCCATGTAACACCCCACGTCCGCTAAGGTCACTCATACCAGGGGAATGCCTTAGTTTCGGTGAAGTATTTTCAGTGAATATAGAACAGTAAAATTACAACAAGACAGATATAAGTAATACTTGAAAATTTAAAACATCATTTCATTGCAGCGGAAAGGTATACATGTTTGGTTACATCACAAAACCATAAACCAAAGTCAAGTACATAATATCCATCTTGATAAAATAGAAGTACATAATCCCACTACATAACTAATAGCCATAAAAGAAAAGATGAACTGGGCTTCACTTCAACGGTCCAAGCTCCAAAGAATAGATACAGCAATCCGATCAAAGCCCACTAGCACCAGGCCCACTCTAATAACCTGGGGTTGGGGGAAAAAGATAAAACAACGGGGTCAGACATAAGTCTGAGTGAGTCCTATAACCCTAACAATACAACCATTAAAGTAATTAGGGTATGACATAAATAAGGTACGGTACCTTTGGGGATAATGACTACACTAAGTAGCCAACTAAACACCGGATGTACTACGATAACCGAAAAGACGCATTTATCCACCCAAAGATAATTCTTACCCCACCCTAGACTTATTCACTCAAGGGTAATTCCTACACTGCACCACACCAGTTTTACCTACCTAAGATTAATTCCTACTTAAAGGTTGATCCCACTAAATGTACTTAGTAATTTTTACCCAGTAGTTTCTAGTACCCCTACATAGGTGCCGTCTGCCCCTATCATTACTAGGTGTACCCACTACTCCCAAGCGATCGGCTCCCTAACGTAGATACCCGTGCTGGTCCCACAATGGGGTGTATCATTTCCCCAAAGTGGCAACCTGATAATATCAACGGTGCACGGCTTTATATCTACACGATGTAACAACGATTTACTAACCAGCCCGGGTCCACACACGCATATGAAACCCGTTGGTCCCACGTTGCCACCGCTAACCCGTTTTTGGCCTCTTATAGTCAAGCCCAATATGCGTGTCCCGTCACTCGACTTGGGTCGAGCCCACAAAGATACGTTTGGGATATTGGTTGAGATGGGCCCCCACAAGCTACCACTTAAGCTTGTTAATTTTATCTAGTGTATCCCACTTAACCCCTTTAACCATGTCTACTTACATGTTATAAATACTTTGGTTAAGTCATTAATCATATTTTAATTACCTTTCAAGGCACCCACTAGATTTCCACATGCCACCCAAGTCATTTACTTAATTCCCACATGCCACCCGAGGCACTTACTTAACCCTTTAATCATGTTTAATTCCATGTTCCACTTTGGTTAAGTATTCTAATCGTATTTTCTATTGCTACCCAAGGCAACCCACTAGTTTTCTCATGCCACCCAAGGCACCCACACTAGTTACTTCGTGCCACCCAAGGTACCCACTTAACCCTCATGTCCCACTACATGCTAATTTGGTTAAGTGTTTCTTAATTAATTAAGACCGTGATCCTCATAAAGACCTCTCACATTAGACTATCTTTTATGACCGCTGGTTAAGCCGGTTGGGTCCGGGCAGCCTTATGTCATAATCAAGTCTAACCTCGTGTCTTTACATTAATCACGTATTTAGTTTGTGCCTAAGACCTCTCACATTGGGCTAACATTTGTAGCAACTGGTTATGCCGGTTGGGTCCGGGCAGTTTTACGCTACAACTGAGTCCAACCTCGTGTCTTAGTCGCTTAATTACACCTAATTAATCACCCTCATAATTTATGTTAATTATCCCTAATTAATATCAAGTTTTTTTTTCATAACATGGGTAGACCTAACTCAATAGGTAAATTCCCATGGGGTAGACCTAACTCAATAGGTAAATTCCCACCTATGTTAATTTATTTTTATGGTATGCTTAATCATACCCAATCATACTTTTATTAACATATTTATTAACCCCATCGTTCCCCACGCAAATCGTTCTCATTTCACGACATAATAAAAGGGAAGATCTATCACAAATATCATGGGTTTAACCAAATCTTAGAATATAACTTTGTCATGGGTTAAGAGGACGTCAACTTGCATATATGAGCATATATTAACCCAACTACATTTAACCCAACTTGCATATTATCATACACATATCTTGCATAACATGTTGAACTTGCATAAACACACATAACTTGCATAACATGTTGGACTTGCATATAAGCATTCTCACAACTTGCATAACATTCACATACTTGCATATCAACCAACATGTAACTTGCATAGCATATCTTGTATATTAACATACATGTAACTTGCATATTAACAAACATGTAACTTGCATAGCATATCTTTCATATTAACATACATGTAACTTGCATATTAACAAACATGTAACTTGCATAGCATATCTTGCATATTAACATACATGTAACTTGCATATTAACAAACATGTAACTTGCATAGCATATCTTTCATATTAACATACATGTAACTTGCATATTAACAAACATGTAACTTGCATAGCATATCTTGCATATTAACATACATGTAACTTGCATATTAACAAACATGTAACTTGCATAGCATATCTTGCATATTAACATACATGTAACTTGCATATTAACAAACATGTAACTTGCATAGCATATCTTTCATATTAACATACATGTAACTTGCATATTAACAAACATGTAACTTGCATAGCATATCTTGCATATTAACATACATGTAACTTGCATATTAACAAACATGTAACTTGCATAGCATATCTTTCATATTAACATACATGTAACTTGCATATTAACAAACATGTAACTTGCATAGCATATCTTGCATATTAACATACATGTAACTTGCATATTAACAAACATGTAACTTGCATAGCATATCTTGCATATTAACATACATGTAACTTGCATATTAACAAACATGTAACTTGCATAGCATATCTTGCATATTAACATACATGTAACTTGCATATTAACAAACATGTAACTTGCATAGCATATCTTGCATATTAACATACATGTAACTTGCATATTAACAAACATGTAACTTGCATAGCATATCTTATACTTAGCATGCATAGAACCAATTTCTTATTATGCATAAACATACCACTTAACTTGTATAAACCCAAGCACTTAGCATGCATAAAACCCAATACTTAACATGCATACAATCAAATACTTAGCATGCACAACATCAAATACTTAACATGCATAACACCAACTACTTAGCATGCATAAAATCACATGCATAACTTGCATATCATGTTACATATACTTGCATATATTCTCACATATAGTTTGCATAACATGTTACATATGCATAAATAATATTTTACATCATAAAACATGGAAATAAACTTGCATATGGCATAAAACTTGCAATTCACATATCATACAACTTGCATATAACTCACTTATCCACAAACATAACCATGTCTTATCACATCCTACCATAATCAATTTAACAATTGATTATTAAAGCCATAGAAACTCACCAAAACACAATTAGCAAGCTAATGAAGAAGATTAAGATACTTAGAATGGATTAGAGATTGATTAGAGCTTGCTTTCCTCTTCATTGATTTGTGGAGGCCATGACCAAGTTTCATTTTGCCATAGTTTAGTTACTAGGTTTAATTATGAATGAATTAGGGTAGGGTTAGGGTGTTATTTATAGGATTAGGTTGCATTTTAGACCCTTAGATTAACCCTAGATTAATTTAGGACCATCAGATCCATCAGATCCAAGAAGCTTCCAGAACTAGCCCACCAAGCCAGCCCAAGAACACAAACTGGTGCACCCAGTTTCTCTGGGCGTCGCACCCTGTCGACAGGCAAGTCGACAGGCATGTCGACACCCCTGTCGACAGGCCTGTCGACAGCCCTGTCGACATGGGTTAGGCGGGAACCTTCCCGCCTGACCCCGCCTGGCCCATCCCAAATCTGAATATTTGAATTTATTTAAATCTGTTTTAGTTCTGAATTTTCTGCAAACTTCATCGGGCCATAACTGGGCCATACGGACTCCGATTTTCGAAAACTCGGACTCTATTTCGCGTATTTTTCCGAGACGAACGCAACGACGTAGCCCGTTTCCCCTAATTCCCACATATGAAATTATTTATTCTGTAATTAGTGAATTTTAGTATTAACCCAAAATACGGGGTGTTACATTCTTCCCTCCTTAAAGGATTTCGTCCCCGAAATCTCTAAGCTAAGGAGAATGCATATCCTACCATCCAAACAACCATCTACTCAAACCATCATCCACGGGCATCCATTGTCCTTAAAACAATTTCTAATGATGTATGAGCATATGCAAAAAGTGTGTGTATATGTTCCCTATCTAACATATGAACATATGCAAACCATGATAGTGCCATGCATCCATTATGTATGCGAGAGAACCCTATCGACACATACAATATCTACATGAGTGCACAATCATTCACCAAAATGCATCATCCATGTGATAACACAACCATTATACATCCATAAATATATTTTCCTACACACAAATTTATGCAATATGCAATATGAAGTGACTGAGCCGATCTAGTGCCTAGAGTGTGTGTATATGCATCCACGAGCAACCGCTAGCAAACACTTGCATCCACTTGCATCCATCAACCATAACATGTCTCAAACACATGTTTCAACCATAGGTTTACCCTATCTAAAGGTCAAAGGTACTAAGGAGAGGACATACTAAAGATAAGATAAGCACAAGATATGCGATGAAGGAGAAGCAAAAGGACATACCCTCCGAAAGAAGAAGGGTACCTCGAACGTATCTTCGCTTCCGTCTCCCAGGTAGCGTCACTCTCTTCATCTCCCCTTTGTACTTTGATTAGTTGAACCTCTCTGTTTCTTAACTTCCTAGTCTCTGACCCAATGATGCGAGTAGGAGCTCGTCGAATCGTCTCATCGCGCTTTAACTCTACTTCTTTAAACAAACTCGGCTCTACCACCTCAGCGGTCTCATGTAAGCACTTCCTCAAATGGGACACATGAAATACATCCGGTACACCACTAAGTCTGTCAGGCAACTCCACTTTATATGCCATCTGTCCAATTCTTTCCTTAATGGGAAATGGCCTTACAAACCTTGGTACTCACTTCCTAACAGATCCAAAGTGAACCATATTCCGCAACGGAGATATCTTGATAAAAAAAACATGTCCTAATATCAAACTCAAGCTCTGTTCTCCTCTTGTCCGCATAAGATTCTTGTTTATCTTGCGTCGCTTTCATCCTTCTTTGAATCAAGTCAATCTTCTCTGAAGACTCTCTAATCACATCGGCCCAACCAAGATCTTATCCGTAGATTCCCACCAACATGTAGGTGATCAACAAGGCCTTCCATAAAGAGCTTCGAAAGGAGCCATACCAATACTGGGCTGAAAGCTGCTATTATATGCGAACTCCACCAATGGAAGATGCTCTTCCCATGTACCTCCAAAATCCAAAATACATAACCTCAAAAGATATTCTAAGATACGGTTCACCCTCTCGGTCTAACCGTCCGTCTGAGGATGCTACGCGGTGCTCAAACCCATCTGAGTCCCTACCGCCTCTCGCAAACTCTTCCAAAACTCGCTAGTGAAGATAGGATCTCGATCGCTTACTATACTGGAAGGTACACCATGCAATCTAATAATCTCTCAAAGGTAAACTGAAGCTAGACATGTAATAGTCCTCTTGCTCTTCACGGGTATGAAATGGGCACACTTAGTAAGTCCATCTACCATAAGCCCAATCCCCGTATTACCCTTCCTTGATTTCGGTAATCCAATGAGACACTATCCCACTTCCTATTACGGAACTTCTAACGGATGAAGCAACCCTCCGGGTTTCTTCTGCTCCGCCTTCACTTGCTGGCACACCAAGCATCTAGCGACATACTTGGCCGCATCTTTCTTCATATTGGCCAAAAAGAAAACTCACCTCATGTCTTGGTACATCTTGTCCCTACCGGTATGAATGGTCATCTTCGACCGATGTGTATCATCAAGTATAGCCTTCCTTAAATTCTCGTCTTGCGGTACACAAAGTCTACCGTCTCTACGCAACCACCCCTTACCATCTAGGGTGTATCTTATTCAAAATGCTGGACGACTCCCCTCCTTATGAGCTTCTTTACTAACTCAACCAATTGTGGGTCGTCTCGCTGTGCTCTGTCAATACGCCCCAAAAGAGTAGGCCTAACCTCCTAGGAGGCTAGCAAACCGGATATAAAGTCAACGGAAGGTCTAAAGTCAAATATAGAAATAAGCCCTAAGCTCCGTCGTTTAACGAATCAATGAACTCAAGGACAACCTTTTTCTTCTTAAGGCGTCTGCTACCATGTTTCCCTTGTTAGGGGTATACGCTATCTCAACTCATAAGATGCTAAGAATCCTATCCAAAATCGTTACAACTGTCCATCTCTCACGCAGACCACCCTAGTCGAATTCGACATCCCCCAAATGCAAGCCCCAAAGGCCGAAACCAATATCAGACAAACACCCAAGGGACATCTCCTTCGAGTTCAGGCAACCTACGTGAGATGATACTAAAAATAATAATAATAATGGCTAAACAATTAAGCCTCTGACCAACTTTGGATGTCCTCTCCAGTCTCGCTCCAAAACCACCGTTTTTCCTATAACTGGCTTTGCTCACCCTTTTGAGCACATACGAAAACTTATCACGCTCCTTGAAAAGACCAAGATGTCATTTACAAAGGCCATCACAAACTTATTTAGGTACTCCCTGAACACCCTCCTCTTCCAATCAACAAGGTATGCAGGGGCGTTCGTCAAACCAAATAGCATCACCAGCCACTCATAAAACCATTCGGAGTCCTAAAGGCAATCTTCTCTATACTATCGTCAGCCACTCTCAACTGACGAAACCATGTGGCTTAGTCCAACTGCGAAAATACTGAGGCGCCAACCAGTTGATCAAAGAGATCATCAATCTTTGGCAATGGGTGTCTATTCTTCTTTGTGAGTTTATTTAGTTCTCTTTAGCCTACACAAAGTCTGAGGGACCCATCCGCCTTCATGGCAAAAACTACTGGAGCACCCCATTCCGATATACTTCCTCTTATGAACCCCTTCTCAAGCAATCGCCTACTTACCTATGGAGTTCTCTCCTCTCACGAGGAGCCTTGTGGCACACTGGCCAAGTCACTGGTTTGGCATTGTTTACCAGATATATTCGGAAGTCAATCTCCCACTCCGGAGGTAAGCCCTTCACCTTCTCAAACATATCCGAGTATTTCCGGACCACTTCTAACAGATCGCAAACCCTCGACCGACGTGTCAAGCGATTCTAGATAACTTAGCATAACAGATTCTATGGGATTACAAGAGATCTCGAGAGTGTTACCCAAGCGGGTCATAAGCCTAACAACTCTCCCTTCAAAATCAAGAACGGCACCCCTACTGGATAACCAGTCCATGCCCCAAAACTAACCCATAGTCTGTGAAGCCCAACAAGCATTACATCCAAACTCAACGCTAGGTATAGAAACTTTCAAACCCAAACATAGCATGGAGCCCCAACTGGGTTTGAAACAACTAAGGGCTCATCTACCAAACTGGTGTCTAAGTGCAGTGACTCAACTAACAATGGTGGGATAAACGAACTTAATGCGTCCAAATCAAATAAAGTTCGAATCGGATAATAAAGAAATCTAAATTCCAACCTAGACGGTCATACCCCCATCTGGTACCCTAGTCGTGAGGGAATACAACTACCCTCCAGAAGATTCCATACCTTGCCCTTGCTTCTTTGAACAATCCTAATAAGGTGTCCTATCCCTCTCAAAAGGATAACCACTTGCCTTCTTCTTCCCTATTCTCCACTCGTAACCTTCCACCAATGAGGTTTCATCTTTCATTAACCAAACAACTATTAGAGCCTTCCTCCCATCGTCCATCCAATAAGTACCTACAAGTCCTCCTCCTTCTTGAACCAACTTCTAATCTGATTTACGTCTAAGTCCCTTGAAGCGGTTTTCCATTCTTATCTATCTTAGAAAGATCATCTACACACGGAGGGGAAACTCAAACCGAGAGAGAAAGAGATTCAAACGGAGAATTCGAAAGATAAAGATATGGCTATCGGGGATTACGCTTTTCTCTCAAAAACTTTTCTCTTAAAAGACATGTTTTTGAAAATACTCCTTCAAAAATTTTTCTTAGAAAAATAGTTTTTCTAAAATTTTATCTGTTCTGGTAACCTTAAGCTCTGATACCACGTGTAACACCCCACGTCCGCTAAGGTCACTCATACCAGGGGAATGCCTTAGTTTCGGTGAAGTATTTTCAGTGAATATAGAACAGTAAAATTACAACAAGACAGATATAAGTAATACTTGAAAATTTAAAACATCATTTCATTGCAGCGGAAAGGTATACATGTTTGGTTACATCACAAAACCATAAACCAAAGTCAAGTACATAATATCCATCTTGATAAAATAGAAGTACATAATCCCACTACATAACTAATAGCCATAAAAGAAAAGATGAACTGGGCTTCACTTCAACGGTCCAAGCTCCAAAGAATAGATACAGCAATCCGATCAAAGCCCACTAGCACCAGGCCCACTCTAATAACCTGGGGTTGGGGGAAAAAGATAAAACAACGGGGTCAGACATAAGTCTGAGTGAGTCCTATAACCCTAACAATACAACCATTAAAGTAATTAGGGTATGACATAAATAAGGTACGGTACCTTTGGGGATAATGACTACACTAAGTAGCCAACTAAACACCGGATGTACTACGATAACCGAAAAGACGCATTTATCCACCCAAAGATAATTCTTACCCCACCCTAGACTTATTCACTCAAGGGTAATTCCTACACTGCACCACACCAGTTTTACCTACCTAAGATTAATTCCTACTTAAAGGTTGATCCCACTAAATGTACTTAGTAATTTTTACCCAGTAGTTTCTAGTACCCCTACATAGGTGCCGTCTGCCCCTATCATTACTAGGTGTACCCACTACTCCCAAGCGATCGGCTCCCTAACGTAGATACCCGTGCTGGTCCCACAATGGGGTGTATCATTTCCCCAAAGTGGCAACCTGATAATATCAACGGTGCACGGCTTTATATCTACACGATGTAACAACGATTTACTAACCAGCCCGGGTCCACACACGCATATGAAACCCGTTGGTCCCACGTTGCCACCGCTAACCCGTTTTTGGCCTCTTATAGTCAAGCCCAATATGCGTGTCCCGTCACTCGACTTGGGTCGAGCCCACAAAGATACGTTTGGGATATTGGTTGAGATGGGCCCCCACAAGCTACCACTTAAGCTTGTTAATTTTATCTAGTGTATCCCACTTAACCCCTTTAACCATGTCTACTTACATGTTATAAATACTTTGGTTAAGTCATTAATCATATTTTAATTACCTTTCAAGGCACCCACTAGATTTCCACATGCCACCCAAGTCATTTACTTAATTCCCACATGCCACCCGAGGCACTTACTTAACCCTTTAATCATGTTTAATTCCATGTTCCACTTTGGTTAAGTATTCTAATCGTATTTTCTATTGCTACCCAAGGCAACCCACTAGTTTTCTCATGCCACCCAAGGCACCCACACTAGTTACTTCGTGCCACCCAAGGTACCCACTTAACCCTCATGTCCCACTACATGCTAATTTGGTTAAGTGTTTCTTAATTAATTAAGACCGTGATCCTCATAAAGACCTCTCACATTAGACTATCTTTTATGACCGCTGGTTAAGCCGGTTGGGTCCGGGCAGCCTTATGTCATAATCAAGTCTAACCTCGTGTCTTTACATTAATCACGTATTTAGTTTGTGCCTAAGACCTCTCACATTGGGCTAACATTTGTAGCAACTGGTTATGCCGGTTGGGTCCGGGCAGTTTTACGCTACAACTGAGTCCAACCTCGTGTCTTAGTCGCTTAATTACACCTAATTAATCACCCTCATAATTTATGTTAATTATCCCTAATTAATATCAAGTTTTTTTTTCATAACATGGGTAGACCTAACTCAATAGGTAAATTCCCATGGGGTAGACCTAACTCAATAGGTAAATTCCCACCTATGTTAATTTATTTTTATGGTATGCTTAATCATACCCAATCATACTTTTATTAACATATTTATTAACCCCATCGTTCCCCACGCAAATCGTTCTCATTTCACGACATAATAAAAGGGAAGATCTATCACAAATATCATGGGTTTAACCAAATCTTAGAATATAACTTTGTCATGGGTTAAGAGGACGTCAACTTGCATATATGAGCATATATTAACCCAACTACATTTAACCCAACTTGCATATTATCATACACATATCTTGCATAACATGTTGAACTTGCATAAACACACATAACTTGCATAACATGTTGGACTTGCATATAAGCATTCTCACAACTTGCATAACATTCACATACTTGCATATCAACCAACATGTAACTTGCATAGCATATCTTGTATATTAACATACATGTAACTTGCATATTAACAAACATGTAACTTGCATAGCATATCTTTCATATTAACATACATGTAACTTGCATATTAACAAACATGTAACTTGCATAGCATATCTTGCATATTAACATACATGTAACTTGCATATTAACAAACATGTAACTTGCATAGCATATCTTTCATATTAACATACATGTAACTTGCATATTAACAAACATGTAACTTGCATAGCATATCTTGCATATTAACATACATGTAACTTGCATATTAACAAACATGTAACTTGCATAGCATATCTTGCATATTAACATACATGTAACTTGCATATTAACAAACATGTAACTTGCATAGCATATCTTTCATATTAACATACATGTAACTTGCATATTAACAAACATGTAACTTGCATAGCATATCTTGCATATTAACATACATGTAACTTGCATATTAACAAACATGTAACTTGCATAGCATATCTTTCATATTAACATACATGTAACTTGCATATTAACAAACATGTAACTTGCATAGCATATCTTGCATATTAACATACATGTAACTTGCATATTAACAAACATGTAACTTGCATAGCATATCTTGCATATTAACATACATGTAACTTGCATATTAACAAACATGTAACTTGCATAGCATATCTTGCATATTAACATACATGTAACTTGCATATTAACAAACATGTAACTTGCATAGCATATCTTGCATATTAACATACATGTAACTTGCATATTAACAAACATGTAACTTGCATAGCATATCTTATACTTAGCATGCATAGAACCAATTTCTTATTATGCATAAACATACCACTTAACTTGTATAAACCCAAGCACTTAGCATGCATAAAACCCAATACTTAACATGCATACAATCAAATACTTAGCATGCACAACATCAAATACTTAACATGCATAACACCAACTACTTAGCATGCATAAAATCACATGCATAACTTGCATATCATGTTACATATACTTGCATATATTCTCACATATAGTTTGCATAACATGTTACATATGCATAAATAATATTTTACATCATAAAACATGGAAATAAACTTGCATATGGCATAAAACTTGCAATTCACATATCATACAACTTGCATATAACTCACTTATCCACAAACATAACCATGTCTTATCACATCCTACCATAATCAATTTAACAATTGATTATTAAAGCCATAGAAACTCACCAAAACACAATTAGCAAGCTAATGAAGAAGATTAAGATACTTAGAATGGATTAGAGATTGATTAGAGCTTGCTTTCCTCTTCATTGATTTGTGGAGGCCATGACCAAGTTTCATTTTGCCATAGTTTAGTTACTAGGTTTAATTATGAATGAATTAGGGTAGGGTTAGGGTGTTATTTATAGGATTAGGTTGCATTTTAGACCCTTAGATTAACCCTAGATTAATTTAGGACCATCAGATCCATCAGATCCAAGAAGCTTCCAGAACTAGCCCACCAAGCCAGCCCAAGAACACAAACTGGTGCACCCAGTTTCTCTGGGCGTCGCACCCTGTCGACAGGCAAGTCGACAGGCATGTCGACACCCCTGTCGACAGGCCTGTCGACAGCCCTGTCGACATGGGTTAGGCGGGAACCTTCCCGCCTGACCCCGCCTGGCCCATCCCAAATCTGAATATTTGAATTTATTTAAATCTGTTTTAGTTCTGAATTTTCTGCAAACTTCATCGGGCCATAACTGGGCCATACGGACTCCGATTTTCGAAAACTCGGACTCTATTTCGCGTATTTTTCCGAGACGAACGCAACGACGTAGCCCGTTTCCCCTAATTCCCACATATGAAATTATTTATTCTGTAATTAGTGAATTTTAGTATTAACCCAAAATACGGGGTGTTACAAGCCAAAACCTGAGTTCTTCCACGAAACTCAAGCGGGGGCTTTCCTATATCTGTTAAGAATTGCTTCGTTAGGCCCACAATACAAATATCAAAGATTGGTCCATCTCTTTCGGTGGCTATCACCCAACCCAGCCCCCTTAAACTAATGAAAGATCAACAAAGAGTAAAGTGATTGTGCTCTTAATAGACAATCTAAGCTTCCAAATTGGCATTATCCCATATCCAATGTCCCAATGGTAAAAGTTCATTGGCCTCTTCATTTAGCTCTAGTATTTTCCGTACTCGCTCCGACTAGCAATGATAGGCGTCCGACGACCTACTATCTTTGTTGGGTCCTGACCACAAAGCCTCCCATACTGAGAGAGACCATGCCTCTATGGATATAGCTTCATTAGGCCTTCCACAAAAGGCCATCATGGAGTATCCTCACGTCCCATCAAAGACTTATACTTCCTTCCAGTCCCGACAAATCAGTTGGACATGCTTCCGTCTTGCCTTCCGACACCTACGATTATTTTCCTCGTTGGGCTCTTCTTCTCCATGGATGGTCCAAACACATATCATTATATTAAATTAGACCTTATGTCTAATTTGCTATTATGTGTTCCAATTTCCTTTTTTCGTTGATTTAGAATATTCATTATTTAATCGAATATTATTTATTTATAAACCAGCTTTACTAGTTACCATAGAATCTTAGGTTCGTAACCTACAATTTGTAAATCAATATGTTCGTATTAAAGCTAACGCCTTTTAAGCTTGTAACTTAACCTATTTACGTCAATATTTCCATATTAAAGCCTAACTGTTCTTTTAACCAATTCTTGTCATATTCATATTTACAAACAAACTCTGTCTATTTATTATGATTTCCCTAGTTTCATATTTGTGCAAATATAAGTTGCGGTTGTAGGTTTACAATAAATCTCACATGTTCCTCTTACCTTTCATAACGTCTTTCAAATATGTTACCCTTTTTCTTCCTGTCTTTGCAATTTACTTTTTGTGAAGGTAAACCTATTCTTAATTGATTGGTTATTAAAAATGTACAAATATCTATTTCTATAACTTAAGATAAGTACTGCAATAGAAACTCATAATTGTAAGACGTCTCTTTTAATTATTTTTTAGGCCATCAAATAATGCGCAATATGATTAAATCCCTATTTTGCACTAATCCACGCCTTTTTTATTTTTAAACTTGCAATTATGTTTTCTACTTCTTTTTCTAAACGAAACTTTGAAAATATATTTTCTTTTTCCTAAACAATCAACCTTGGCTACTTCTGACTTTCTATTTTAATTGGTATACTTTAATTCCTATTCTCAACTTATTTTCCCCTTTTACATAATTACAATAAATTTGGATACAATTGGGTTATCCCTCTTTTTCAATCTCAGCTATTTCTATATTCATCACATTCTAAACTTGAAAGGTAATCTTTCCAATTATGATAAAAATTCTTAGATTTACCATTTAACTACCAATTTATTGTCTATAATATTAGTCGTGTCACGCCTACAAATCCTCTTTTGTTCATAATTCCGATTAAATTATGTTTTCTAATACACACAAACAAAAAGAATTATAATCAGTTGTACAAATTAGCAGCACAATTTAAATTGTGTATATATCCACATTTCAGGTTCATTTTTTTTGTCTAACCAAAATTCAACATAAAGTATGCATATATTCTGACATAGATAGGGGGAAAGAGAAAGAAGAGAACATATTATAAATTCTGGTAGGAATCGAACAATATCATAAAGTATTATAAGAAAATATAATTTAAATCCACTCATCTGAGATTTGCGCTCTGTTGATGTCAAAAGTTGGTCACCAGTGACAGTCAACCCCCAATCGTGTGGAGAACACTCGAATATTGATCACAAAGTAAAAGTAAGTAAAGAAAACGGGGAACACGCAAGACATATTATAGTGGTTCGGCAAAGTTGGTGCCTACATCCACTTTATATATATTGATTCTTTTTTTGGTTACAAGTACAATTCTTTTTTTTTATTTTGAGAAAAGAAGAAGAACTGGCTATTTTTAGACTTAGCTGTAGAAGAGAAGTTCAGCCAAAAGGTGAAAACGGCCGAAAGAAGTCTGAGAGCAGAAGTTGAAAAGGATTCTAGGCAGAAGGTACTCTTTTTCCATTTTGAGCGAGGTATATATAGGTGAAGAGGTGGGTTGAACGGGCCGCCACATAGCTTTCCTTTTTTCGGAGCTTGGACACGTGGAGCTCGATTATTGGTTGTAGTTGCGGCAATAGGAGCCGGTCCACTACTGATTAGTAGTATCCTCAGAAATAGTGGCTTATGTGGCACTAGAGGCGAGGTGTATCAAAAGTAGAGCTTTGTCCGGGAGTGGTTGACCGCCTTTATTGCCTTGAGAGTCGGGCCGAGTATTGAATGACTCAGCTGCATATTGCTAAATGAGTTCCAAGATATTTGGTCGATCCTACTTTGATGGGAACAATGAACTCGGTCAGTTGAGATGAGCGGTTCTTCCAGGCTCGATGAGCCACTTATTTGAAGGAGAACAATTCGGGTCGGACTAGGCTCGGGCCATTTCTGAAGGAGGTTGGCTCAAACTGAATCTTGCCTGGGCTTCCTGGAATGTAAGTCATGCTATCGGTCGACGATCGATATTGAGAATGAACTTTCTAACATTAGGCTTCGATCCGTTGAACCGCGACAGCTCTGACCAAAAAGTTAGCCAACACTTTACCCTTAAGAATACATCTTTCTTAGTAAGGGAGGTGTGTTCTAATCCTTGCATCGAATTTCAATGTACAAGCAGTGATGGTTACGCTGAACCTATTTGAGGCCAGAAATCCGGCAATCCTAATGTTTGTATTAAGACTGGAAAACCCGGCAATCGAATTAGACCGTATTAAGGTCAAAAAACCGACAACCCTCAAAGACCGTATTAATGCCGTGAAATTGATTGTTAACTTCGTTTGTGAGATCCAACTCCTGCAGAAAATGTATGAGCAATTCTTGATCTAAAGAAGGCTCCAACCTTGATTGCGCAAGCGTTGACCATACTCGGCTTAATGATATGGACGAGCAGTTATCACACTTGGCTTTGAAAGATGGCGAGTATTAACCATACTCGGCTTATAGGGGTGGCGAGTATTATCCATACTCGGCTTATAGAGATGGCGAGTATTAACCATACTCGGCTTATGGGGGTGGCGAGTATTAACTTATGGGGCTGGCGAGTATTAACCATACTCGGCTTATAGAGATGGCGAGTATTAACCATACTCGGCTTATGGCAAGTGTTAATTATGCTCAACCCATGTAAAATTATTTGCGAAGCCCGACAGGTGAGAAGTGCACTTGATTCTGAGGAAGGGTGATTATAATCCATACTCGGCTTAAGGAGTAGGCTCAAATACGATTGCAGGCTTTGATCGTGCGCTATGAACGATGGCTTAACACTGACCATATTCAGGTTAGCGAGCACTAGTTAGGCTCGATTGTTCAAACATAATCCATATTTGCAAAAGAAAGATCATTGTTGCTAAAGAGATACTACAAAGAAATGAAAATAAATTCTAAGAGGACAACTGTCGATTCCAAAGCATGCCTAGGAGCTAAATCCTAACCCCGTACATGTGTTCATCAACATATCCTTTTTATTGAAAGAAAATAGCAATACATTAAAAATAAGAAATCTAAATCTTATTAGTTGATGATAATGCCGCGAGTGTTGGGCTTAGGATCCTTTCCATTTCTATGAGCACGAGGACCGACCTGAGGAGCTTGGGCAGAAGGCTGAGGCGGCAAGGCCGGTGTTTTTTTTTCTGACATACTTGGGACGTTCTCCTCGCCTGACCCTATTCTCGATGAGATCACATAGGTTCCTGCATTCATTGCTGTTATGACCAGCTATGTTGTGGAACATGCAGTGCTTGTTGGAATCGAGCTCTTTCTGGGTTGGTTCTCTTCAAAGAGGTTTCGGGAAAGGTAGGAATCCGCGTACGTAAAGGTAGATGTCGAGTAGAGAAGAATTGAGCTCGGTATATTGATCATACTTAATATCTCTTTGAGGTCGTACGTTGCTTTCATTCTTTTCTGAGGCATTTCCTCTTCCTTTATTCTGGCCATTAGCGTTAGATGGATCCCCTTGTTTGGTGGTGAGGACCTTGAGGCTCTTCATCTCAATGCTGACTTCTTCTTGTCATAGGAATTGCTCGGCCTCTGCATAGAAATCTTCGATATCCTTGGGAGGTTCTCTAGTTAAAGAGATAGAGAATTATGATCGGTTCTGGACGCCTGCAATGGCGGCCATGGGCGCCATCGATGGCTTCAGTCGATCGAATAACGCTATGGCCGCATTGAATCTCTCGAGGAAAGATTGCAGTGTCTCTTCTGGTCGTTTCTTGATGGAGGTCAGGAACATGACACTTTTCGATCAAGAGATGTGAACTCTGAACTGCTCAATGAAGCAGGTGACCAACATGTTCCAACTGTCGATCGACTCTATTGTTAGCTGCTGAAACCACGTGCTAGCTATATCTGTGAGAAAGAGTAGGAAGCATTTGGCCTTAACATTGGTCGATGCGTCGAGCACCTCCATGTGATGCATATATCGCATAAGGTGGATGGTTGGGTCAGTTCGACCATTGCAAGGCTCGATAGCTGGGAACTTGAAGTCCGGAGGAATGCGGGAGTTTCTGATCTCCCTTGTGAAGGGACTACGTTGGATATTGTCTATATCCTACTGAGAAGAGTTGCCTTGGGTGAAACGTCGGATAATGCTTGCAAGCTGGCTTCCATCTCCGAGGAGTCATTGCCATGAATCCAACTCTGCACTCGGGAAAACTCCAGCACCAGGGTCCAACGAAAGCATGCTCGAAAGGGTGGTCGTTGGTTGGGCTCGACCTTCGAGAGTTGAGTGAAGGTGAGGATGATCCCTGGCTGGTGGTTCTGGGCAGAATGGTCCCTCTTGAACCTGATGAGAGTTGGACCGGGCTATAACTCTTGACAGAAGGTGCGGTCTGATCCCGCATATCATGTGATGTTCGGGGCTCAGCATTACCCCCAATCGGGGCGATGTTAAAAGGGTTTATGGTAGTGTTTTCTTCCGCCATGGTGAGAACCGGTATGGTAGAGTGGTCTCCCTGGTTCGAAGGGAAGGCTCTACCAACTCTTCGTTGAAGGGGAAGAGTTGTTAGACGAGTCTACGGCAAGATACCGGGTTGTAATGGGAATGACATTGATTCTGATGGACCCGGCGGTAGTTCGATTGATCTGAGGGGTTGAGCTGGTCCTCGGAGCAGAGGCAATATGGTTGAACGATTTAGATCTTGATCGCGGCCTCTGGTGAATCTGCAGCTGCGACTGCGCTGGTTGTTGGAAGTGATACTCCTGGCTGTAATTGGTCGGAAGGTGGAACCGAGCCAGGAGGAAGCAGAGGTGGGATCTGATCAGTGGCCTGATTCACTATAGACCGAATATCAGTTGCTACCCCAGTCCTAGTCGGTGGAGGAATTGATGTTGAAGCGTTTAATCCCATCTCCACTCGACTGAGAAGGTGATCCATCAACTGCTGTTGTTGTTCGAGAATATTACCTTTCTGGTCGTTGAACCTAGCCAGAATCTTGTCTACATCATCCCTGGCAAAATATCGGGACACGTCTTCATGAGAGGAGGCGTCCAGGCTTGCTTCTGCAGCGTTTGTGGGATGGGAAGATGCTGCATCATTCTTCCGCTTGTTCGCCATGTGTTGAAACTTGATGAAGGTCGCAGAATATGATGGTGCGCTTCCTGTTCCTAGCGCGCCACAGTGTTGACGTCAAAAGTTGGTCATCAGTGACAGTCAACCCCCAATCGTGTGGAGAACACACGAATATTGATCACAAAGTATAAGTAACTAAAGAAAACGGGGAATACACAAGACATTTTATAGTGGTTCGGCAAAGATGGTACATACGTCCACTTTATACATATTGTTTCTTTTTTCTGTTACAAGTACAATGCTTTTTTGTTTTGGGAAAAGAAGAAGAACTGGCTATTTTTAGACTTACTGTAGAAGAGAAGTTCAGCCAAAAAGTGAAAATGGCCGAAAGAAGTCTGAGAGCAGAAGTTGAAAAGGAGTATGGAAAGAAGGTCCTCTTTTTCCTTTTTGAGCTTGGAGGCATATATAGGTGAAGAGGTGGGCTAAACGGGCCACTATGTGGCTTTCCTCTTTTTCGGAGCTTGGACACGTGGAGCTCGATGATTGGTTGTAGTTGCGGCGGTGGGACCCGGTCAGCTGCTGGTTAATAGTATCCTCGGAAATAGTGGTTTACGTGGCACTCGAGGTGAGGTGTATCAAAAGTAGAGCTTTGTTCGGGAGTGGTTGACCGCCTTTATTACCTTGAGAGTCGGGCTGAGTATTGAATGACTTAGCTGGATATTTCTAAATGAGTTCCGAGATATTTGGTCGATCCTGCTTTGATGGGAACAATGAACTTGATCAGTTGAGATGAGTGATTCTTCTAGGCTCGATGAGGTGCTTATTTGAAGAAGAACAATTCGGGTCGTCCTAGGCTCGGGCCGTTTCTGAAGGAGGCTGGCTCAAACTAAATCTTGTCTGGGCTTCCTGGAGTGTAAGTCTTTCTATCGGTCGACCGACCGATATTGAGAATGAACTTTATGACATTGGGCTTCGATCCGTTGAACCGCGACAGCTTTGGCCAAAAAGTTGGCCAACACA
Organism: Allium sativum; assembly: GCA_030737875.1. Lineage (NCBI taxonomy): Eukaryota > Viridiplantae > Streptophyta > Magnoliopsida > Asparagales > Amaryllidaceae > Allium > Allium sativum. The sequence goes on along the minus strand of CM060926.1, from coordinate 2,094,181 downwards.
CTCTAAGTTTTGGATCTGATTTGGATCTGCATTAACTTCTGCTTTCTTTTTAATTCAAATTTACAGATCTATGGAATCTGGGCATCTATACCTAGAATCTACTACATTTTCCTCTGATTTTCGAATCAAAAATCCAAAACAAAAAATATAAGTTATTTCTAAAGAGTTAAGAGGAGAAAGAAAATGGCAGAGCTCTGGAGCCCTCTTAGAAAATATGAGTTGGAAGCTAGGCCCTACAGGTTTATTTATAGTTGTCCAAAAGAACCACGTCCATCCGATTCACAAAGATTTTATCTGAGCCGTTCTAAAATATAAAACTATCATCTTTGGCCCGAGTGGGTCGACCCATGCTCCAGCAGGGTTACCCCTGGGTCGGCATAGCTTAGAAGTGGGTCGACCTATGGGTCGACACACTCCAAGCCTGGGTCAACCCATACACATTATAAAAACGTGTATCAAGTCGATTTTGATATGTGCTTTTTTAAATGTTATTGTTATTTTAATCGTTTTCATTGATTGCCGAATATTATTTTCCTATTTTGATGCAGATTTTGAGTTTCGAGTTTAAACACATGATTCGTTGCGCGTATATATATATATGCACACCTATTTATACAGAGTTTTAATCGTTAATTATTTTCTTATATGGATTTCGTTTGGGACAAATTATATATGTAAACGAATCAGAAAATCATCACAAACGCTACATGTTGACATGGAAAATTGGTTCCCACACATCAACGCCCAATATCTAGAGAATAATTAGTAAATGTGGACGTAGAGTACAAAAAACAAAGTGACACCAAGATTTATAGTAGTTTGGGAAGAATGCCTACGTCCACTTTGAGGTAACTATTCATATTTGTGATGTATAGTTGCAAGCTGTGCAGTTAAAGCGCTCAGCGGATTCAATGCGGCAAAGGTGCAAAAAGTTGTAGCGAGGATAAAGCAAGAAAATATTGACATAAAGCGGATGATACTAAATAAGCACCTAAAACTCATACTTAATGCTTTTACAAATATATAAACGAAAATTTAATATTTAGTTTAATTATAATTAGTAAATTCTTAATTTAAAATAAAAACATGTGCAAATATATGTAAATAAGTGTAAACTTTAATTTAGCTTAAGTAAATTTAATAGAAACTACAGTATTTTTTATTTTAAAAAATATATGTCAAAAAATTAATTAGAAAACTAATTTTATGATATTTGTAGTGTATCTTTTTTAATTCATTTATTGTATAAAAGATATAGCGAGAATAACGTAGTATAGCTGAAATAATGGGATATATCGAAAAATAGCGGGGCTTAACATGGGAAGGCTACTTCAGAGGCTATTTGGAAATAGCGCAGCGGTAGAAATCCGCTATAGCATATAGCCAAGATATAGCGGGGTAATACCGAGGCATTAACTGTCAGGTTACAAGTACAATCCAAGTCTGATACTTTTTGTTTACAAAGTTTTCTGCCTAGAATAACAAAGTCCTTGCTAATCCTCCACCAAGTCCAAATAGTCCAAGATTATTTTCCTATGCTTAAGAGAATCCGAATGCCAAGCCGAGTGCTAAAGGAAAATTTCACAATTCCAAAATAGTTTCCTAAGTCCAAATTGCCATCGGAAAAGCCATTAAAAAGCTCTAAACCCAAGAATCCAAAGTTTGACACCACCAAAGATCCTGAAACCAACCTACGACAGGGAAATATATAAGTGCAGAAGGTAGTGAGCCAAATCCCATACAAACCATGCCCGTGGATCGATACCGAGCCCCCGGGACTTAGCCAAATTCGATGTTTTACTTTTAAGCTTTCATCCAAGCTGCCATCTTCTTTTCGTATCCTGGCATACGAAATAATACTACCAATCCTGAATTCCTTATGTGAATCTGTGTTAAACCATAGGATGAAATGTCACCACCTTTGTGGGATACAAAATCCCATGCCATGAGCCGGGATACGAAATCCCTTAAATAGTGGGATATGTAATCCCATGCCAAAAGAATACCAATCCCTACCGCCTTAAGGGAATTTCCTCCATCCATAAAGTGCTTCGGGATACGAAATCCCTACCATCCGAGAATATCGATCCCGTTATACGAAAAACATATTCTAATCCCGAGATGTGAAAAACCATCATAATGTGTTTCAAAGAGTTGTACAGATCTCGAAACACTTAGGCAAATTTCCATAATTTCCAAAATTCCGCGACCTCGACCAAGTCACTCCATGTTCCAAGTTCATGGTCAAGTCCTAAGCACTCCAGTAGTTAGAAATTCGACACGTGACTGCCTTGTAAAAGGGCGGGTCAACACTTACCCCTCAAAATATGTTTTTTTGTAGAGGATGTGTTTTGTATAATCCTAAAGTCTATAAATCCAAAAGCCAAAATCCGAGAGAAGTCCAAATTCCAATAACTAGAATACTAGAAACCACAGTCGCACCGGATTGTATTAATAGAAAACCAGAAATCCAGAAGGTTGCGATCGCGCCGTATCAAGTTAGATGGAAAACCAGAAAACAAAAATACAAAGAAATCTAGTCTGATGGTCTAAGGAATACCACGATCTCTCCTAATCGTGTTAGATAGATAACTGGGAACCAAAATCAAAAGAAAACAAAATCTGAAGTCTAATATAATACCTTTTGATCACTTCGGATTGTATTACGAGAGAATTCAAAAACTAGAGTATCTGAAATCTAGAAAACCAGAATAACCAATAACCGAGAAGTAGAAAAAACCCAAAATCTAGAAGACTAGAGTAACCGATAACCAGATAAATCTGAAAACTAGAATAACTAGAGGCGGTATAGTCCATACCTGCGTTAAACAAAATGAATTGCCCTACCAAGCCCTAATAGAACAATCCATAACCAAAAGGGACATAGTCTATACCCAAGTCAAGATCAAACAAACTTTTTTAAGTCCTGACAAGACTATCTGAATCCAACTGAAAAATCAGAAGGGATGGCTGCCAAATTCTGGTAGGTTAACCCTAAACCAATCGGTCAAGTCCTTACCCGACACTAGACTAGGTAGCCTTGCAAAGTCCTTACAAGACAACCCGTCCCTTCCCAAATATACTCCATACTTGGAGACCAAATTTTTACACTTAATGGGCCAGTTCAATACTCACCATGTCTTTAAAGTTTGCAATTCCAATTTCAATTTCATACCCCGCAAGCATAGCTTATACAAGCAATGTAATTTTATTAAAGTTTAAAATTTTGGATTTTTTTAATAAAGCCAAAGGAAAATCTAACAGTCTATCATCCGCAAAGTGCATGCATAAGGATCTTGCCGATTCCCGTACATGGGTGGATAGGCTTAGCCATCCATAGCTAGACAAACAGAAGTGAGAGAAGGAGAATGAATGGTTTCTCATCCACGAAGATCATGCATAAGGACTAAGTCCTTATCCCATACATAGGTAGGCAGACTTAGCCATTTGAAATCAAGAAAATCGAAAAACCAAGGAAATTTATCAACTACGAGGCAGATGCTTTGTAGTCAGATACAGGGCATGCCGAGGGATTGGATCCTAACCCCGCACATAGGTAGGCCAACTTAACCACCCAACTCCAGAGTTAAATTTTTAGTAATTCCAAAAGGTTGTTTCTAACCATTTAATCCTACATCGATGCCCCCGGTGTTAAATCCAAAGCGAGCCAATATCCAGAGAAGGCCAAGATCAAGATGACCAAGACCCAATAGCTGAAAGACTGAAAGCCAGAAGTTCAAAGAAATCCATAATAGATAAATAAAGACTATTCTGCACAAGCCAAGTCCTAGCTCGATCTATTATCCAATCTTATCTGCGCTAATTCCAGAATTCAATGTATGACCAACTAGAATATCATGAGCCATCCCTCCACTAAGATTGGGGGAGTTTTCCCTAAGTTTTGGGGAACTTCCCCTAAGTCCCAGTTCAATCCTTCCATTCATTCCCTCTAAAGCCAAATCAACATTCATCTTCCAATCCAAGGGTGATCTGTTACCTTAGCAATCCAAAAGTTGCCTCGCCTCTTTCTAGCGTGCCAAAATGTTGACGTGGGAAGTTGGTCCTCTTACGCCAATACCCGATATCCAGAGAATGAGTAGTAAATCTAGACATAAAGTACTAAAAAGTAAGTGACACTAAGATTTAGTGGATCGGCAAGAATGCCAACATGTACTTTGAGGTAACTATTCTTTTTTGTGATGTATAGTTACAAGTACGATCCAAGTCCAATACTTTTCGTTTACAAAGTTATGTGTTGAGAATAGCAAAGTCCTTGCTAATCCTCCACCAAGTCCAAATAGTCCAAGATTATTTTCCTATGTCCAGGAGAATCCAAAAGCCAAGTCAGGTGCCAAAATTTTGAGGGTGGTCTTCGAGAAAAAGTTTACAAGACTAAAATAGTTTCCAAAGTCCAAATAGCAATGGGAGAAGCCAATAAAAATCTCTAAAGCCAAGAATCCCAGGTGTAGAATGACTACCCCCAAAGATCTTGAAACCAGCACTCTACAGAGCTATTTATAGGTGCAGAAGGGATTAGGCCTAAGCCCACAGAAATGATGCTCGGGGATTGGTACTGATCCCGAGATCGGTACCGAGTCCCCGTGTCTTAGCCAAATTCAATGCTTCACTTCTAAGAATTCATCCAATCTGCCATCTTCTTTTTGTATCTTGGTATATGAAATACCATTGCCAACCCTGAATGCCTTTTGTGAATTTGTTTTAGACCGAAAGACGAAATGTCACCACGTTTGTAGGATACAAAAATCCATGTCATGAGTCAGGATACGAAATCCCTTGAAGAGTGGGATACAAAATCCTATAGCGAAAGAATACTAATCCCTAACGCCTTAGGGGAAATTCCGCCATCCACAAGTTGCTTTGGGGGTATGAAATCCTTATCATCTGATAATACCGATCTTGAGATATGAAAAATTTATTCTGATTCGGGATCCGAAAAACCATCCTGACGTGTTTCGGGAAGTTGTACCGATCTCGAAACACTTAGCCAAATTTCCATGATTTCCAGAATTCCATGACTTCGACAAAACCCACTACGTTGTTCCAAGTTCGTACTCAAGTCCTCAGCACTCCAATAGCTAGAAATTCGATTCATGATTGCCTTATAAAAAGGTGGGTCAATACTACATCCTTATATTAACATAATATTTCCACAATACTGTATTATTCTAATTAGTAACCTAAGTGATTATTACCCTAATTATCAACCTATTCGTATTTTCCATTAATTATTAAAACGGATTATACTTATAATCTCGTACATTACTTATTTTGTTAGGTCAAAATAAGTGTAAATTATGAATTAGAAGCTGAACAATGAAAGAACCTAATCAACAGGGATATACAAAGAATAAAGTCTCCAATTAAAATAAATTTGCGGATTTTGAAATTATATATTATAATTTTAAGTATGGATTTAAAACAGGAATCGAGAATTAGATTTAGGAAACCTGAACTGAAAAGAAACCTATCAAAGAAGTTGGACTCAAAAAAAGAACTCTTAGAAAAGTGTAAATTTCAAAACAAATTTTATATTACAAAATTATATTCAAACTATTTAAAACCACATAAAACTATTTATACTTTTCAAGATATGCTTTCTATCAAAAATATTTCTAAGATAGATTTTACCCATTCTATTTTATCGCTACCCTATCTCTATTCAGTTTAAACCCTATAAGCTAAGGTTTTTGTTTAAACCAATTCTCTAATACCACATGTAACGACCTCCTTTTTGAGCGTTTCCAATCGATAATAATACCATCTCATATCGTTTGAAACAACAGATTGTTATAGCTGTGGGGTTTAAATAAAATCGAATCACATAACACAGGCATATCACAGATAAATAATAACAAAATAGCTCATAGTGGGATAAATAAATGCAATAATAGGGAATTTCTGGTTCGATTTGACAAAATGGGTTTCGGTTCGATTTGCATCTATTTATGGCGATAATATCTCGTTTTTTTCACTTCATGTCTGCATTCTCTCCTACAACTCTCTCTCACTTCCTTCTAAACGACTAAAGTTTTACTTCACGTCCTTCCCCATCTTGCTTTTTCCTGCGTTGGTGCAAATCGGACCCCACTTTTAGTTGATTCTGATCTAAACCCTAGATCTTGAACATCCTCTTTCTCACTTCGGTCCACACCACAACTACCTGCTAATTCCATCTTGTCTACCAGTCCTTTGTATGATGCGACAATCCTTATAGATACTTTTGGGATCTTTGTTGTTACGCTCAGTTTTGATTCCGCAACCCGCTTGATTTACAATTTTTTGTAACGTGCAACGTTAGGTGACCTAGCGAGTCCATGCAAAACATTGTTGGGTGAACTTATGTCCGGCGTTGTCTGGCCAAGCCGAGAGGAATGGGGGCGATAGGTGATAGATGGGTCTCTTCATTCGTTCTCGGTAGCAGGGTCTGGAGTTTGTTGGAAGTGGTTTCGGTCTATTTGGATCGTGATTGTTTGGTTTAACACGGAGTTTCTGCGTGCGCAAACAACTTCTGACTCTCCTTGTTGGTTTCACGACTCACTAAACTACATTCTGGTGTGCCTTGTTTTCCTTATTAACTGTGTTTGCTTAAGGGAAGTAGATCTTAGTCTCTGGTACGGTGCGCATATTTTGAGTTTGCTTTTCTTACTATTCTGCTACTTTGGTTGTGTTGGTATCAACTATGGAGTTAGATATTTAATAATATGTGGATTTCGCCTTGTTAAAATAATTTGTATACAGGTTTGGATATTAGTTTGTTTAGTTGTGCGTGTTTCTTGTTTAATTTCTTTGGATGTTTGGTGATTGACTTGCTACTGGGCAATTTCTCTCTGGTTATCTGTGTAAGATGTTTGCTTGGCTTGGTTGTTCTAGGTGTTCTGGTCCTCTGCATCACAAACTCTGTATGGCAACACCAGTGAAGCTTCTGCTCTTGAGGTTACTGACAGGAAAGTGGTCTTCTTTAACCTTCCTTCCAACCTTTGCCTATGCTTGTCTTACTGGTTACTTTACCTTATCATAGCCCTTTCAATTTTTCATAGGGATGTACTTGTCTCCTCCAAACCTGGTGGTACTGTGATGGTTCTACTATGCATATCCTTTTGCAGTAGAGATGCTTTTGTTTTGATGCTCGAGATTACTGGCCTATGCTTTGTGTACGTTGTATTGTCCAATCATGAGTAGCTGTCTAGTATAACACATTCTAAGGAAGTGAAACATGGAAATGTTTGCTGCAATGGATTTCTCTAGTGTAATGTTTCACTTTGTACTTATAAACCTTGTTTATTTTGTTATAATGTCCATATTACCTCCTTGCGTGGAGATGAAAACTTATAGGCTAGTCTTTGAGTCTAGCTCCAATGCTATAACCTAATCAGGCAACGGTGGATGGTCCACCTTAAAAACTGTATATGGTGGACAATCCACCTTAAAAACCAAAAGTAGTAGGTTGGTAACTGCAAACCTCTTGAAATATGTGTAATTATTATTAGTTATAACAATAAGTCTTTTCGGTCACTATAAAAATTGGTCAGCTTTGCAAAAAGTAAGAGCAATAATAATTTATGAAGCTACTAAATATAAAGTGTAACGACTCGTATTTTATGTATCGATCGATCGTAAAATAATTATATTTTATTCACAAGCGGTCGGATCATTCTCAGATTTTAATATGTTGTTCATGGGGATGTGATACATGTCCATGATTTTTACCGAATTCAAGTATGACAAATTTTCCCTTAAGTTTACTGTTTGGGCCATAACTTTTGATAGGGGTCGAATCAGGTGCTGAGATCGAATACATAGGATCAGAATGATTGTTTACGATTCCGTACAGTGGTCACATGAAGGATTTGGTTCAGCGGTTTGGGAAGGATCGCTGTTTTAAGTTTCAGCATGTGATTAGGCAGACTTGTCAGCATCTAATGAGCTAATTAGTCAAACCCATTAGACCTAGGCCAGCGGATATAAATAGGGGAACTTGAGGAGAGAAGTAGGGTTACTCTCTTCATTCTAAGTTTTAGGTTGGGCGTCTGTGATTCTCCAGGTTCATACTTAACCCTATTTCTCCATTTTCTTCAATTAAATTCATTGTAGATTGCATCTAGAGGATAGATCATCATTAAGGGAAGAGTAGATCATCATTAAAGGGGATTAGATCACATCATATTGCATTAAATTCAAGGGATTTCAGCGCTGTCCAGATCTGATCTAATTGATTCTTCATCAAACCGAAATTGATGAGTGATAGATATCTCTCACACGGAAGCTAAGAATTGTATGAGTAAATTAGGATCATATTCATATGTTTCATATAAAAAATCACCTTATATCTGATTATATATGTTTAACTCCGACCTAGAAACCTTAGGAAAACCCAATATGATCATATTAACCAGATAACTATTAGACTAATCATGTCTACTCGTATGTTTAGATCCAAATCTTGTTAGATCTCATGCCTGTGATATGTTTATGCTTTGATTACGGATTGTTCATGTTTGTACGATCATTACTGTATGTATTGATATTTGTTTTGATTGAATCGATTGCGTTGCTTGAGTTGTATGTTAGATTGTTTGTCGTAGAATCATAGGATTGAAGAACAGAGCAAATCGGAGGTTCGGATCATCTGATTCAGATGAAACTTGGCGAAGGTGCACTGGAAGACGAAAGAAGTGGGCATAAGATTTTACATGCCCATATGCACCAAGTATGAGGGTCGGCACTGACCCATGAAGGTCGACACCGACTCATAGGGAAGGGTCCTATAGTGCTAGATTTTGGTGTGTACCTTTGCATTGGTAAGTCGACACTACTGGTGAAATTTCTGATCTTTCGAAGTTGATTTGTGATGGTCGAAGGCATATTACTTGAGATATGAATAGACCAGAAAAAGCTTGAAAATAAACGTCGAAACGATTAGAGATTGGATTAGAAGGATGAACTCGAGACATGATTGGATATGTGGTAACAACTTAGTCAAATTGGCTAAGTAGGAGGGTCGACAGTGACCTATCTAGGTCGGCACCATCACATAAGGATATGCCAAGGAAGGGTGAAACTTTGGGGGCTTGGTTGTCTTGGCTTCCTGATGTTGTTGGAGAAGTTTGGATTGAAATGAAGTTCAGATGATTGATGTGCACCTCAGATGAATGGTGCTTCAATTGTGAACTCAGGCAGGAGTGGTCGAAACTAAGTGAATGCGATACTGGTTCTGGGATGGTACACGATACAGTGTGATGAAGGGTCCGTAACAAATTTAGAGATTTTAAAATATCTCTGAAACTAGTTCGGACAAGCATGAAAAATATTCTATTCGTTGTCAATAAGCCAACGACGAAATTCGTTTCGCGAAAAATCGGACGTTTTGGCCTCCATTTCACATCCGCATTTTTACGTTAAAGGGGTCCGTAACGCGTTTTTGAACGGAGCATGTAGACATTACAAATTATGTACTATTGTGTCAGTCTCGTCGCACTGATTACCAAAATATATTCATTTGTCAGTTTCAGTGTTCGATTCGTGCTGAAATTGTGAAAATGCTTGCACAGTTCATTTTTAAAACAGAGCCATTTGAGTTCGATGTGTCCCTTTTACGATCTTACATATCTTTCTATATATTTTGGGTCTACAAAAGATGTATCTTTATTTTACTAAACTACCTAAATATTTTTTTGTTTTCAAAATGAGTACTTTCATTCTTTTCAATTATTATTCCTTACATGCATAAGCATGGACCATCTTGCATTCATTCGATGCATGCACATTACTTTCTTCCTTCATTTTGAATACGTCATTCCAATTTTTCTCCTTCTTTTCCCATTGAATGTGCCATGTGTTTTCATTTTATAACTAAAAATAAAAGTGTGTCCATCCAAACTTTCTGACATGCGCATTACACATTTACTTAGCAAAGAAGTAAATGAAGCCTATGCATGTAAGGCGCATGTGCATGGATCATGGAGAGGGGAGAATAAATTATTATTTCTTATGGCATTTAAGTCAATTAGAATACACAGGAGGGCAAATTCTTCATTTATATTAGCTGCCGTTGTCTTCTCTTCCTCCATACTCTTTCACTTCATTCACTTCTCATTTAATGCATACTGTAACCATTCCTTAGCGCTGAAGTTTTCCAAACTTACATATATATCTCAAACAAGTCAAAGAAAAGGGGTGGGCACAAAAAGAGCATGCATGAAGGAACTCTTGGTTCCACGTTTTCTTCTTCTGAGACTTCATTCTTGACATCTCATATTTCCTCTTCACAGCAAGCTCTCCCCCAATCTTTCCAACCATCCCCTCTCTCTTTTCTCTTCCAATAAATAAAATACACATTATCCTTTCCACTTCCTTTCTCTTCTTTATGCTTCAAGCATGGAACAATTTCATGCTCCCTCTTCTTTCGATTTCTTTCTTCTTCTTTTTTGATGCAAAAGGTAGTGAATCGCAAGATTCACGCCTTACTTCACTAAACATAAGAGACTAATACATAGTAGTTTCTAACATGCGTGTATTTACAAGAATATGTACAGCCCAAAAAATATCACATGCTCGCAGGCACGGTAATATAGTAGCTGAAACAACCCGCCATTTTGACCGTGCCGAATCGACAAAACATATCAATTGTCCAAAACAACAGATTGTTATTAGCTTCTGGGGTAAATAGAATGAATCACAGATCACAGATACAGAGCAATATAATATCTCGTAGTGGAAAATTTTAAAATACAATAGTAGTTCATGAAGCTACTACATAAATTTTACATCAGAGTTTACATAAATAATACAGCGGAAGTCTAATACAATAAATAATTGATAACAGTCTGAAACAGAATGATAGAAATAACTGAATGACTGGAAAACTGATCAATAGGTAGATATAGGTGAGCAAAAATCCAACATAAGCTTTAAACTCCAAAGGTGAATCTTGAAAACTGTAATACTCGATCTGACCCGAGCAATAATGAAAAACAAAACAACTTGGATCAGGACTAACATTCCCATGGAAGTAAATCAACTCAAATGAAATGTTTGATGAAATGCAATTAGTAGCTTAGAGGATGTTTGGGATCACCATGCTCTAAGGATCCGTCAAACTAATACTATAGTATAATACGCTATATACAATAGTGTCTATTAGTAAAATATCGAAATAGCGTAAGCGGGATTACCATGATTACCCTTACACCGTTTATATATTCCCATAGTATATACAGTACCGTAATTCCTCCATAAACTGGAGGGTTATCATAGGGCACTCCATATAAAACAGTACAAAACCAAGTCGTAGTGGGTTCATATATGGCATGTGACAAGACACACGAGGAATGCCAGGGTGGATTCACCATTTGCAGTGCCGGACTGGTAGTAACGCATAGCAACCACTACCGCCCACCTCGAGACACACTCCCATATCAAATCGGAGGGTGTCCACTAAACACATCACAAAAGTAATATAATGGTATCAAAGAAGTGCGCTCGATAGGAGGTATGACCTCACTTGGTCTGTGCGTAGCTCCTGTTTTAGTCACATCAAGCTGACTCAAGGTAGTCAGGGTCTCGTAATTAATATAGAATATAAAAATGGAGTCATTCGCCAAATCATCCCCTTCATTCTGAACTCCACCGCGCACACAGTTGTTAAAGTGGTTTTCGGTATTGGCAGAGAGTATGACAATAGCCGATCCCGGTCTCTTTAACAACTAACCGTTTACATTTTTCACACCGTGGTCATTATTTTATAAATTACTTTATAAAATAGTTTGTACGAAATCTCATATTCAATTTCGAAATCAAAATTAAATATCTAACTTCGGTTATATTTAATTTTGAAAACAACTCATTTATATTGCTTTAACATATTGATTTAGAAAGCATATCGAAAAATCTCAAAATATATTATAAACCAATACTATAGTATTAAATCTTTAGTTTGGTTTAAATTCCGAAAATGTTCACATAACTACTTTTATTCAAATCCAAAATCGACTTATATTTGAATTATAACTTAAAGAACTCAATTGTCATTTAAATTGATACCAAAATATTTAATTTCGATAATATTTTGGTTTGGTTTATATTTGTAAAAAAAATCAAGTACAAAACAATTCAAATGATTCAAATTTACCTTTTCAAGATATCATTTCAAGTTGATTCACAAAATCCCACAATTTAGTTCGAGTTCAATATAGACGATTCAAATCAAAACCTTATTTCAAGTTAAAAAAATCATGCAATCTAGTTTTCGCTTTTCATAAGAACTCATTCGATTCGATTCGATTCAAAATTCCAATACTTAAGTTCAAATTCAGTTTATATAATTTGAGTCAATCTTATATTTCATTTTAAAACTAATCATATCATATTTATAACTCAAGTCATAATAATTCGAAATTCATTACTTATAAATTCAAAACAACATTATATTCAATTCGAGCAATACGTGTCAACTTTTACAATTCAAGTCGTACGATTTGAAATCATTATTTATAAATTCAAATCATACGATTTAAAACCATTCTTTATAAATTTGATTTAACAAATTTCTTAATTTAAACCAAACGATTTATAAAATCATTTCCATATATAAAATTTTATATATGCATTCTAATTCATATTTAGTTCACTAAAAATCGAATTCAAATTCATATCCTATATGATTTCATTGGTTAAACCAATATCGTTATTTAAATTCAAATCTTTAAACCTCGAATTTAAATCCTGGAAATCTTAACTTATCCATCTTGGGTTTATTATTAAAATTTGTAAAATATATATAAAAAAATAAATTTTAAAGCTATATATAAGTTTAAAAAAATTCTAAAATTAATTAGAAAATAGATCATAAACATATACAAGTTAAAATAATATAGAAATGGGTTTTAAAAGTAATATGTATTTTAATACAAAAGTTTAAAATACTAATAAAATTAAATTATATAGTTTAAAATAAAAAAAATTATAAGTAAAATCTTAAATAAGTATTTAAATCTATAGTTACTTATAAAAATCATTTTAAAAACATATAATTTAAAATTTATAAAATTTAAGTTTAAAATCTTTAAAATATAAATATATAAAATCTTAAGTTAAATTCAAATTCCAAACCATTTTACTTTGAAAACACGACCAACGGTGTCCGTATATAGTTTGCTAACCTATGGTCAAGTGATACGGATATTTATCATTTCAATCCGCGATATAATATTTTCTACGGGTCTATCATTTCAACCTGCGATCCCAAATTCATTAAAAAATCGTTCAAGTTTATCATTTCAACCTATAACGATTTTTCCATGTTCTAATGTCCGTTCGGGTATGTATCATTTCAACCCTTAGTGATTTTTCCTAAACTAGGGGTATCAACAATCGCAAACAACAATCACAACATATATATCATCAGTGCAATTACGTGTCGTATGAATATATCGTGTCACATATGAAATGTGCCTATATATCAAATCAAACAATTTCTATCAGCAATCCTATACATTTCATATAACAGTTCATTATTGATATAACATCCATGAAAAATGTAAGTCGAGTGTGAGATAAACTCGCCTTTCGTGGCACAGATTGTAAACAACAAACAAATTTGACACCAAATTGAAACAACAACTTCAAGGCATGATCCAAAACAGATTCAACTAGATGATCGCTCAATATTATTTTATTATAATAGGAAGGGGTTGGGAATTTCTCGACAAATCGGTACGGTTATTGGGTTTGGGACGGGTTTCGGAACTCAACACCAAACTCGACTCAAAATAAATATAACACTTTTATCCTTTGAAAATATTATATGCGGACACAAACAGTAGAATCATAACATATATTTATATTTTATTTAAAATTTCAAAGCACACCGAAATATTTTATAAATTATAAAATATATCACACAACAAAACCCTGTATAGATAATAATTATATAAGTATAAAAAAATAAAATACACATCCAAAACATTACACAAATATATACACACACAGCAACCAATCTTGCACCATACATACAATCACGCACACACAGACACAAACTTAGCACATACAGTATTAACACTCACGCACGCACGGTTAACACAACACAACACACAAATGTTAACATACACTCACACACTAATACACACGCACATAAAAAAAAATCAATAACTCACACACAATTCATGCACACACAGACGTAAGGGATAAGGAGAAGCGGACCTTGGCGTGGTCGAAATTAATGGAAGGGTCATGGTTTCGGCTGAGGGTGGGTTCACGTTGGAGCAGTGGAGCGGAGAGTCGGCAGTTGAAAGGGGAGTGAGCGAACTGGGTCTCGAGCTGGGTGGTCACGGTGGCTCAAGGCTACGGTTGGGCGGATCCGAGCTATGGCTATACATGGGATCGGCAAGGATACATAAGTACAACAACAGATTTTTTTTTCATATCGTGAATGATGAGAAGAAGGGAAAGAAGAAAGGATAGAGAGAAAAATGTGGTAGTAGAACTATGCATTCGTTTTTGCTCTTTATTTAAATACATGCGAAAGCCTTTTTTTTGTTTCCATTTTACGAAAGGCTGATTGGGAAAACAGTGTTTGGGAAATGAAACGTGCTAAGATGGTCCAGTAAATTGAAATGGCACAAACAACGAACGGTTTTAAAGTTGAAAGGAAACGTACAGTTTAGGAAATGCATTTGAAGGGACGTATGGGCGCATGCATTAATACCAAAGTTTTAAAATAGGTCTTGAAGATAATGGCAAACCACTTGGAAATGTAAATGTAAAGGCAAATAAATGAAAGTGTACGCTTGGACAAATAAATGTTAAGTGGACAAATTGACATAGTGGACAAATGAACTTACATGTCCCTTGTAATATATATAAACATAAGTGACCGTTTGCAAAACAAAAGAGAGGGTGCATGGCATTGAAAAACATAACATATGCATTGAAAATATGATGGACGAATGCATGAATTTAAAGGTGGCGTACACATGCAAATGTGCCCACTTTGGAAACAAAAATATATTTTGGTGTTTTAGTAAAATAAAAGAACGGGTTTTGAAGACCAAAGTGGTTAGAAAAATATGCAGGATCCAAATAGGGAAACGTCGAACTCAAATGGTTTTGTTTCAAAAATGAACTGCGTAGGCCTTTTTGAAATTACAGTGCGAACCGATCATCAAAACTGACAAATGCATATACTGTAATGATCAGCGCGATGAGACGGACACAACGCTATATAGTTTGCAGTGTCAGGATGCTCCGTTCATAAACGCGTTACGGACCCTTTTAGACGGAAAATACGGATAGGAAAACGGGGGTCGAAACGTCCGATTTTCACGAAACAAATTTTGTCGTTGGATTACTGACAACGAATAGAATATTTTTCATGTTTGTCTGAACTGGATTCTGAGAGATTATAAAATCGTTAAAACTTGATGTGCAACTTTGCGCTGAAAATTACACGACCGACAAACATTCAAATTTTCCGACGAAATTTTCACAACTGCAACATCTTACTAAACGTATTTCAAATTTCAAATATCCGATATGAAAAAAACCATATAATATTTTCAAAATAAAAATTCAATTTAAATCTGAATTTAAATCGTTAAAAATAATGGGTTGTTACAGTAGCCAAAAAATTGAAGTACATAACATAACCACATAGAAACTAGCAAGCTGAACCCAAGTCATCGAACTCGTCTGGAGCGAGCACGATCCATTACTCTTGCAGCTACGGGGTCCACAAACTTCACTTCGTCACTGCCTGACCATAAAGAAACAAATCTGAGAATGCAATGAATAACAGTATTGGACGGTTTCATTTTACATTTAAATTTTCATGAGTTTCTTACATGCCATAGAATCCAAACATAAACAAAATTCAAAGCAACAAACAGGTGTTGCATGGGTGTATCAGGGAGTGAAGAATAAATGGTCTGCCAAAAATGAAATTGGTTGGTGATGAAGTCAGACCAGTCTAAACTAATATTAAGGCTAACAAAGCATTTCATCCAAACATAGAATGCAAAATCACATCCAACGAACAAGTGCAAGTAGTTCTCGTCATCTTCATCGCAGAAAACACAGCCACCAGCGACATGGACTCCTTTTTGACGCAATCTGCTCACCATATTAAGCCTATTATGCGTGATCGTCCACATATGAATTTTAACTTTGGTAGGCACCGCTTTAAAACTCCACATACATTTAAAACCAATGCATCTCCTTCTTGCAAAATTTATCAGCTTATAAATTTGACCAACACGAAAAGTTTTGTTATTTCCCTCAAGCCTTCAATCAAATTCATCATCCCTATCATCAGAAAGCTATATGTCCTCAAGCGATCTAACCATACAACACAGCTGAGTCAATGCACTTCCGGCCACTAGTCGACAAAAAGTCAGCCTCCATCGGAAAGTAACAGAATCCATGTTATACATTTCGTAGACTGTGAAGTGCTTATTGCATGCAATATCAAATAAATCAGCAAACTCGAATCTAAGAGGAATGGGAAGCAGCCAACTGTCAAACCAAAACGAAGCATTGCATCCACTCTTTACAACGATGCTCGCACGAATCTTAATCCAATGAATGTTTCTCATAACACCTTGAAAAAAAACAGAACAATGAGAAACATCCGCATTTAATCAAATCTACCTCCATAACAAGTGTTGATGATGCATTCTTTCTAGAAAACTTTCTTGTCACTTAACATAGTCCATAACCATTTGCAAAGTAAGGCCAGTTCATGTTTCTCAAATTTAAAACACCCAATTCTCCTTGGCTTTTGGATTTGCATACCTGATCCTAAGACACAAGACAGCTTACTTTGCGAGTATCCTTCGTGCCAGTTCAGAAGAAATTTCAACGAAAAGCATCAAACTTCTCAAAATCACCCATCCTGGACATGAGTAAAAAGATATCCAGTACAGTGGGATAGCAAAGAGGACCGAATTCGCCAACACAAGCTTTCCCGCCTTAGAAAGACAATTCCCCTTCCACCTCGCCAACCTCCGATCAACTTTGTCAATAAAAAGCTGCCAATCCCGCTTCATCAATCTTTTTGGACGAATGCAAGCCCCAAGGTAGTTGAATGGAAATGAATCCACCTTACAATTAAGCATCTCAGCACAACTCCTGTTCACATCAACACTACAACCCAGAGTGTAAATAATGCTCTTATAAAAATTATTTTTTAATCCAGATAAACTTTCAAAAGCATAAAGCAAATTTTTTAGAGAAGCAATGTATTTGCACTCTAAATTGCTAAAGATAATGTAACACCCCACCTCCGCTAAGGTCACTCACAAAGGGAATGCCTTAACTTTGATGGAGCGTTTTAGCAGACAGAACAAAATGTTACAAGACATATATAAAATAGTACTTGAAAAACTTTATAACTTTATTGCAACGAAAAAAAAATAGAAATCAGTTTGGTTACAACTTTACCAAAAACTCAAGTACATATATATCAGCCTTGTTCAAAACCATCAGAGTACAAAACTTTAAAATCATAATCCCCACAGAACAGAAGCTATAAAGAGCCAAACCATACTTTAAGCACTTCAAGCACTTCAAGCAGAAGGAATCCGGATCAAGCTAGAGTTTCCCCTCCTTGGAAACCCGGGGGGGAACGGAAGAAAAGAGGCGAAACAACAAGGGTCAGACATAAAAGTCTGGCAAGTCCAGTGACTTTCAGCATATGAACAGATAATAATAATCATAACATGAAAATAAAGTTGGTTAAGAGATAATGGTAACAGGAGTAGCAGATATACTTAGGTTAAACAGAAGAAACAGAATGATATAAGCTATTATTTTTCGCTTCTCTGCACTAATAATAGTATAACAGGATTAGGTGTTATCTTAATGTCTAAACTGAAACAGAAATGGAAACAGAATAATTTCCACAGAAGAGAATGCTAGTAATGGGCCTTTACCGCCCCAACAGAAGGTACAGAAACAGAATGCCAATAATGGGCCTTTACCACCCGAACAGAAGGTGCAGAAACAGAAACAAATTAATCCCTACGGAAATAGAATGTAGAATTAGGTGTACACTAGTAAATGGGCCTTTACCACCCCCAACAGACGGTACCACGCAGAAACAGACAGGTGTTACCACCCAACAGAAACAGACGGTACCCCACAGAAACAGACAGAGTTAAGTGTACCCTAAGTCCTACCCCACGCGATCGGCTCCCTAATATATAAATACCCTGTGCCAGCCCCACAGAAGAGTGTATCATTCCCTAAAGTGGTAACCTTTGAATGACAGAGACCTATTTATAGATGTCACGGCGTCTTACATCCTCAGAGGCAGACTGGGATCCATGCACGCACATGACCCGGTTGGAACGCACCATCAACACCCCTCGCCATTATCAGAATGGACCGCTTATAATTAGTTTAGTAAGCGTGCCCGGACCCTACCTACTGTTGGGTCATAGTTTTGATACCAGAAAGGGTTACTGACTAATATGGATCCCAAACAACAAATGACACAAGTATTTTCCCTCCTAACCTTGTGTCCCCAGACTATCATATTTCAAATTAACTTGTTTACAAGTTTCAGACATACAGAGTTTAGATCAAC
Organism: Allium sativum; assembly: GCA_030737875.1. Lineage (NCBI taxonomy): Eukaryota > Viridiplantae > Streptophyta > Magnoliopsida > Asparagales > Amaryllidaceae > Allium > Allium sativum. Next base: position 2,075,580 of record CM060926.1, on the reverse strand, counting down.
TAGTTCACAGATATGACAATCTCGTTAACAAGTTTTCAGACTAACGGATCAGATATACGGATTTAACAAACTTACAGATTGTCTAACTTTGTATTGGGCCTACAGATGCACGAAACAGGTTTGTTAAATTCATTAGTCCAGTTGGTTTAACCCTATCCACCCAACATGTTTTAGACATCATATTTATCTTAGATTTGCATTAATTAATTATTATTGCGCAGACCTCTCACATTAGGTCACTAGCTTATGGCAGCTGGATGTGCCGGGCGGTTCCGCGCAGACTTCTGCCACAAGCCAGACCTAACCTCGTGTCTAAGCATATTTTAGTTATGCCTATGACCTCTCACATTAGACTGATAGTTTGCAGTTGCTGGTTAAGCCGGTTGGTTCCGGGTAGGCTTCCACCGCAAACGGAGTCTAACCTCATGTCATAGCCACTTTATTCCCTTACAGAAAATACCAGACTAATTATGTTCATTTAACAAATTTAACTTCTTCTCAAGTCGCAGCAGATTAATCAAATTAACAAGTTATACTCAATCTTAGGTTGCCTACAAATTACAATTATTCAGCTTTTCAACAGATTTAGTAGATTAGGCGACATAACAGATTTAGCAGATTAGGCAGTTTAACATAATTAGCAGATTTGGCGTTTCAACATATTTAGTAGTTTAGGCAATTCAACAGATTAAACAGATAACAGATTTAGCAGATTAGGCAATTCAATGGATTAAACAGATTTAGCAGATCAAAAACATTCCTTAAGGTTTCATTGACAATTCTTGCCTAATTATAAATTAGGCCTAAATTGACATGCCTAAATCATGGTCATGATTCATAATATGACATATACCCAAATTTTAGTTAAATTTGCATAGTACAGAATATGCTCAAAAATCCCAATTGTGATTCACACATAAATTATGCCAAATATAACCATTAATTACAATGCATGCCCCATATCCAAAAATCCCCATTTAGGTGTATTCACACTTAATAGTTATCAAATCTTAATATAGATTTTTACACCTAAGTCATATGCAAAATAATTCTCTTTTTTTCCAAATTACAGACTATAATATGTATAGTATGTCCAGATCTAGATCTTGAATTACAACTTGTACTATGCATCCAAATCAGTTACATGTTCACAGTTAAATTTTACGCCCCAAATCCCATGTCATATGTCCAATATTCTTTATATCTCAAAACTATGTTCAATTATATGCCTCAGGTTTATGTTTCTAAGTTGCAACTTATTTTATGTTTTAAGTCACAATAATCCTCTTCTTCCAAGTCATAGGTCATCTTATGCAATATGCCTCAAATTTATGTCCAGAATTACAACATGCGTTGTGTCCTCAAATTAGTTACAAATCAATTATGCCCAAATATGCCTCATTCAATATTCTTCCCAAAATTTAGCATTTATACATTCATCTCTTATGAGATTTGGCTCTGGCTCGTGGTAGCCTGGCTATCAAATAAAAAGAAAGAAAGAAGGAAGAAATACATAACAAACAGAATAATAACAGTAAAGCAGAAGAACATATCTGATAAACAGAAAAAGACATAACCTCAGATTCAGATTCATTATCATGCTAGGATCATAATTAAATTTCATATCGGAAAATAACTGTACTTGCCTTGCTTGGATTCTAAAAGAAAAATGTGTTGTAGTTGTTCTCTTTTAATCCTAATCAGAATTGGAGGAAGAAGAAGCACAAGTCCTAGCTTAGGTTTCATCAGAGTAGAGACGCCATTGATTTATTTATTTTAGAGAATAAGAGAGCAATGGAGGCTAGAGAATTGTGTAAGAGATTTAGGTTTAGGTTAGGGATGTATATATAGGTGTAGGAAGTTATTTAGGACCATTAGATTAACCCTGAACCATGAAAACCAATCAGATGCAAAATCTGCATTTGAGCGAATCGGCCCACGGGTTGGCAGCCAAACACCCTGGATTAACCCCTAGTCGACCCAGCGGGGCTTGGGTCGACCTCAAAAATGGGCCGGTTCGGTTATCCCCACCCCCAATTCGCTGTTTTGAATTTTTTTGCATATTTATTTATTTAATTTTTATATATATCTTTATATATATATTTCTCTCATATGCATACAAACTTCAAGGCTTAATAACTTCTTCATAATTAACCATTTTCACACTAAACCATTTTTTTGAACTGCGTTCACACTAAGCCACTTTTTAGCCATTCCCCTAAAACAAAAATATGGCGCTGGCGGGGATCGAACTCTTTACCTCTTGTATGCAAGTCACATGTTCTAACCAAATGAGCTACTAAGTCTTTTGCTTACGAACCTTAGAAAAATGCTAAACATTATTCTTTTCTCATTCCTTTTATCAAATTAATTATTCTTTAATTTGTTATTTTAATATTCTCAGAAAATACGGGGTGTTACATTCACCCCTCCTTAAATGATTTCATCCCCGAAATCTTCAAGTTAAGAAGTATGTATCCTAACATCCAACATCCATCTACTCAACCATTCAATCACAGGCATCCATTGTCCTTAAAAGGTTTCTAACGCCGTATGAACATATGCAAAGTGTGTGTATATGTTTCTTATCTAATGCAAAATCTGGCGGTCTACTGATCCAGTTGACCTCCTTAATGCAAATCATGTTAGTGCCATGAGTCCAAATATGTATGCAAGAAATCCTATTTGATATACATCATTTCTATATGAGTGCATAACCATTCATCCAAATGCAACATCCATGTGAGGAGTCAATCATTCTGCATCCACAAAAATTGAAAAATGCACACACATCCATATGCAGTATGAGAGTGTTTTTGAGCCGATCTAATGCCTAGTGTGTGTATATGCATCCACGAGCAACCACTAGCAACCACTTGCAACCATCAAACATAACATGTCTCAAACACATGTTTACATCCATAGGATTCTTATCTATTGGTTGAATACTCGATCAATAGCATACAGTCCAGTGATGGAAGCCAGTACAGATAAAACAAAAACTTGGTTCCCATCAGACATTGGTTGAGAGAATAATTCCTCTAAGTATTAACCCCGAAGACCGAGATCAACATCTGGTTGACACCCAGAGGATTACCCTCTTTAGACAATGTCAAAACTGGAAATTTTAACCTTTTCAGAAATATCCAGATGCTTACAGACTACTAGTACAGATCAGATTATCGAATGATTCTTAGAAAACTAAGCATGGGAAAATCCCACCATATCCCTCAAAAACCCAGAATGTATGCATTACATCGACTTGACGCCTAACACAGATACCCTCAAACCCCAACCTATCACCAACAGATGAGTCATAACCCCAATGGGGTTTGAGACTATAACTAGATCAGAAAAAAGACTAGTATTAAAGTGCAGAGGCTCGACTATAGAATCAGAATGCCTTAATCAGAAAGAGTTCTAACTCAATAATCAGATAAGGAAACTAAACTCTCTACGGAAATTTTCCAGCTTCTATCCTATCCACCAACTATGAGAGCATTCGCCTGTCTTCCCAAAGTAGCTCATGTCCTCTGTCCTTGCCCCCGTTTCTTCGGGCAGTCCCTAGTGAAGTGTCCCATCTCACCACAGTTGAAGTGAGTGTCCTTCCTCTTTCGGCAATCCTTGTTCAGATGAGTCAAGCTTCTATAAGTAAAGCACTTTTCTCCTCCTTTATCTTCAGACTTTTCTTCCTTCTTTTGTGTTTCCTTTTTTCCTCCTTTGTGAACCAAGTCCATATCCATGAGTTTCTCATCCTTGGGTTGTGCTCCTTAGCCAAACTCTCTCATTCTCAACTTTACTATACGTGTGTAACACGTTGACAAGTCCCTCGAAAGCGGCCTCCATCGCACGGAAAATCCTACAAAGCTCGAAAGAAAATTAGCCGTAGGTGAGACTACTGAGGCTATAGATGGAAGTCGGGCGCTTATTTGCCCTTTGACTGGTGTCGTAGTCTTATCAAGCCTACAGAATCATGCCGCGATGAGGTTACCTCCCAGAAAGCCGGGAGCCCCGGAGAAAGAAGGAAACAAAGATTCAAACAGAGGATCAACAGATAGATATATGGCATTTGGGGATTATGTTTTTCAAAAATAAGCTTTACTTTTGAAAATATTTCCTTTTTAAAACCTTTTTGAAAATAGTTTTCAAAACTTTTTATCAAATCTGGTAACCTTCAGCTCTGATACCAAGTGTAACACCCCACCTCTGCTAAGGTCACTCACAAAGGGAATGCCTTAACTTTGATGGAGCATTTTAGCAGACAGAACAAAATGTTACAAGACAGATATAAAATAGTACTTGAAAAACTTTATAACTTTATTGCAGCGAAAAAAAAGTAGAAATCAGTTTGGTTACAACTTTACCAAAAACTCAAGTACATATATATCAGCCTTGTTCAAAACCATCAGAGTACAAAAATTTAAAATCATAATCCCCACAGAACAGAAGCTATAAAGAGCCAAGCCATACTTCAAGCACTTCAAGCACTTTAAGCAGAAGGAATCCGGATCAAGCTAGAGTATCCCCTCCTTGGAAACCTAGGGGGGAACAGAAGAAAAGATGCGAAACAACAAGGGTCAGACATAAAAGTCTGGCAAGTCCAGTGACTTTCAACATATGAACAGATAATAATAATCATAACATGAAAATAAAGTTGGTTAAGAGATAATGGTAACAGGAGTAGCAGATATACTTAGGTTAAACAGAAGAAACAGAATGATATAAGCTATTATTTTTCGCTTCGCTGCACTAATACTAGTATAACAGGATTAGGTGTTAACTTAATGTCTAAACTGAAACAGAAACGGAAACAGAATAATTTCCACAGAAGAGAATGCTAGTAATTGGCCTTTACCGCCCCAACAGAAGGTACAGAAACAGAATGCCAATAATGGGCCTTTACTACCCGAACAGAAGGTGAGAAACAGAAACAGATTAATCACTACGGAAACAAAATGTAGAATTAGGTGTACACTAGTAAATGGGCCTTTACCACCCCAACATACGGTACCACGCAGAAACAGACAGGTGTTACCACCCAACAGAAACAGACGGTACCCCACAGAAACAGACAGAGTTAAGTGTACCCTAAGTCCTACCCCATGCGATCGGCTCCCTAATACATAAATACCGTGTGCCAGCCCCCACAGAAGGGTGTATCATTCCCTAAAGTGGCAACCTTTGAATGACAGAGACCTATTTATAGATGTCACGGCGTCATACATCCTCAGAGGCAGATCGGGATCCATGCACGCACATGACCCGGTTGGAACGCACCATCAACACCCCTCGCCATTATCAGAATGGACCGCTTATAATTAGTTCAGTAAGCGTGCCCGGACCCTACCTACTGTTGGGTCATAGTTTTGATACCAGAAAGGGTTACTGACTAATATGGATCCCAAACAACAAATAACACAAGTATTTTCCCTCCTAACCTTGTGTCCCCAGACTATCATATTTCAGATTAACTTATTTACAAGTTTCAGACATACAGAGTTCAGATCAACTAGTTCACAGATATGACAATCTCGTTAACAAGTTCTCATACTAACGGATCAGATATACAGATTTAACAAACTTACAGATTGTCTAACTTTGTATTGGGCCTACAGATGCACGAAACGGGTATGTTAAATTCATTAGTCCAGTTGGTTTAACCCTATCCACCCAACATGTTTTAGACATCATATTTATCTTAGATTTGCATTAATTTATTATTAATGCGCAGACCTCTCACATTAGGTCGCTAGCTTGTGGCCGCTGGATGTACCGAGCGGTTCTGGGCAGACTTCTACCACAAGCCAAACCTAACCTCGTGTCTAAGCATATTTTAGTTATGCCTACGACCTCTCACATTAGACTGATAGTTTGCGGTTGCTGGTTAAGCCGGTTGGTTCCGGGCAGGCTTCCACCGCAAACGGAGTCTAACCTCATGTCATAGCCACTTTATTCCCTTACAGAAAATATCAGACTAATTATGTTCGTTTAACAAATTTAACTTCTTCTCAAGTCGCAGCAGATTAATCAAATTAACAAGTTTTACTCAATCTTAGGTTGCCTACAAATTACAATTATTCAGCTTTTCAACAGATTTAATAGATTAGGCGACACAACAGATTTAGCAGATTAGGCAGTTTAACATAATTAGCAGATTTGGCGTTTCAACATATTTAGTAGTTTAGGAAATTCAACAGATTAAACAGATAACAGATTTAGCAGATTAGGCAATTCAATAGATTAAACAGATTTAGCAGATCAAAAACATTCCTTAAGGTTTCATTGACAATTCTTGCCTAGTTATAAATTAGGCCTAAATTCACATGCCTAAATCATGGTCATGATTCATAATATGACATATACCCAAATTTTAGTTAAATTTGCATAGTACAGAATATGCTCAAAAATCCCAATTGTGATTCACACATAAATTATGCCAAATATAACCATTAATTACAATGTATGCCACATATCCAAAAATCCCCATTTAGGTGTATTCACACTTAATAGTTATCAAATCTTAATATAGGTTTTTACACCTAAGTCATATGCAAATTAATTCTCTTTTTTTCCAAATTACAGACTATAATATGTATAGTATGTCCAGATCTAGATCTTCAATTACAACTTGTACTATGCATCCAAATCAGTTACATGTTCACAGTTAAATTTTACGCCCCAAATCCCATGTCATATGTCCAGTATTCTTTATATCTCAGAACTATGTTCAATTATATGCCTCAGATTTATGTTTCTAAGTTGCAACCTATTTTATGTTTTAAGTCACAATAATCCTCTTCTTTCAAGTCATAGGTCATCTTATGCAATATGCCTCAAATTTATGTCCAGAATTACAACATGCGTTGTGTCCTCAAATTAATTACAAATCAATTATGCCAAAATATGCCTCATTCAATATTCTTCCCAAAATTTAGCGTTTATACGCTCATCTCTTATGAGATTAAGCTCAGGCTCGTGGTAGCCTGACTATCAGACAAAAATAAAAGAAAGAAAGAAGAAATACATAACAAACAAAATAATAATAGTAAAACAGAAGAACATATCTGATAAACAGAAAAAGACATAACCTCAGATTCAGATTCATTATCATGCTAGGATCATAATTAAATTTCATATCGGAAAATAACTGTACTTGCCTTGCTTGGATTCTAAAAGAAAAATGTGTTGTAGTTGTTCTCTTTTAATCCTAATCAGAATTGGAGGAAGAAGAAGCACAAGTCCTAGCTTAGGTTTCAGCAGAGTAGAGACGCCATTGATTTATTTATTTTAGAGAAGAAGAGAGCAATGGAGGCTAGAGAATTATGTAAGAGATTTAGGTTTAGGTTAGGGATGTATACATAGGTGTAGGAAGTTATTTAGGACCATTAGATTAACCCTGAACCATGAGAACCAATCAGATGCAAAATCTGCATTTGAGCGAATCGGCCCACGGGTTGGCAGCCAAACACCCTGGATTAACCCCTAGTCGACCCAGCAAGGCTCGGGTCGACCTCAAAAATGGGCCTCGGTTATTCCCCTCCCAATTCGCTGTTTTGAACTTTTTTGCATATTTATTTATTTATTTATTTAATTTTTATATATATCTATATCTATATATATATTTCTCTCATATGCATACAAACTTCAAGGCTTAATAACTTCTTCATAATTAACCATTTTCAAACTAAACCATTTTTTTTGAACTGCATTCACACTAAGCCACTTTTTAGCCATTCCCCTAAAACAAAAATATGGCGCTGGCGGGGATCGAACTCTTTACCTCTTGTATGCAAGTCACATGTTCTAACCAAATGAGCTACTAAGTCTTTTGCTTACGAACCTTAGAAAAATGCTAAACATTATTCTTTTCTCATTCCTTTTTTCAAATTAATTATTCTTTAATTTGTTATTTTAATATTCTCAGAAAATACGGGGTGTTACAGATAATAGTGTCATCAGCATATTGCACCGATAATATGGTCCCTTCCAAAGCTCTGAATGATATTGTTAGCACTTGCCACCTACAAAATTCGACAGAAACGTCCACTACCAAATCAAAAAGAAGAGGGGAGAGAGGGTCCCCTTGACTCAAACCACTTTTAGAGACACTTTCCATTTCTTTCTCATTCAAAACTAAATAAAAAGGCATGCAACTTGCATGCACAACAAGAGAAAAACCAAAAAAAAAAAGGCAGGCATTTTCATTGTGAGAGGGGCCACATTTTTCTTTTCTTTTCATGGAAACTCCAAGGCACAAAACACACATATGGGCCGAAACACAAACACATATGTACGGGGATGGATGTGGATTGGAGTTGCTAGGAATAGGAGCATGCATGTTTTTGGGGAAGTAGAAGGCGCATGGTATAGGGGAGAAATGTTTTTTTTTTTTTTGGCCTTGTTGGGCTTTGGGTTCCAGCGCCATAGATTGGTAAGGTTTTAATTTGTTACGTACTTTAGTTAGTTTAACTCAAATGATTTGGACACAGAAAAGTATATTTGCAAAGAAGAGGGTGCAGGTTGGCTTTAGACTTTGCTACGCTGTTTGGTTAGGGATGGCGTAGACGTTAGTTAAGATAGATTTTCATATATATTTGTAAACTTATTTGTTTGGAATATATATAAGTATGTTTTGTTAAAAAAAAATGTACTGTATAAGCTTTGAATTGTTGAAACCATATTTTAGTCGTGCTTGATGGAACCCATAAACTATATATTTATAACTAAAATTTGTTTTGGAAGCTTTAGCAGGTTGTTCAAATTTTTATGTCATTACAAAATCTTATATACTTATATTTTAATATTCGTGTAAGTTAGAAGCTATTGTATAAAGCAACATGTATCTTTTTGTAAAAGAGGGAAGTGCTTAGTTGTGTGTGCGCTGTGCGTACATGATAACATTTATGAAATGAGAACTTCGTACCATATAAAAAAAAGTAAAAAAAAGAAGTGTTCCATGCGAATACCAGTAGCTTGCATGGCGGCACGCAACTAAGTTGTCCCTTCTAACCTTTTGTTCCATACGTTTTGCAAATTGCATTCTAATGCATGTAAGATTTTGTCCACTTTGCCGCATAGCTCCGAGTCCTTAAAAAAAATAGAATTAACTTTTATTTTAGAAATCAAACTTTTCTCGGTTTATATGTGTCTTAACCGTAATTTCTTTGTTCAGTTCGCTGAAGTTTCGGTGTTGTTTCGATTTCGCGCCTATCTATTATCGTCTCTACTTCTGTGCCACGAAAGGTGAGTTTTCTCACACCTGCAAAAATATTCATATTTTGTGAAATTGAAATCATTGATTGATTTGATTATTTGTTTGTTGGTTGCTATTTTAGATGGACATCTAATTTGAACTGTTAGAAGTTAAATTAACAGTTAGTTTATTTTTGAATTAAATTACTAGTTAAACCCCGACACATATAATCAGTTAATTATTGCAAATTGAACTGTTTTGGATGATGGTTGTGATGGATGTCTATTTATAGATATATTGAACTTTACAGATGTTTGTCTATATTTTTATATCATTGTTATCACCTTGGATGTTACAGGCATCATCATAAACTATCGTTTCGAATACATTAAGAAATAGGTTGGAATGATATATACCTATGACATTTGACCTTTGGATTGAAATGATATATATCCATTCCCTGAAATAAGATTTTTTTGTTTTTTTTTGTTGCAATAACTGATCACTTGGCCATAGGATAGAGAATTATTATACGGACACCGGATTGGTTAAATCTATTAATTTTAGAATTTGTGACGATTTCAATAAGAGTGATTCTGTGTAAAGAAAATAAATTGAAATCATTTAAATTGAATTATACATTGGAATTTGAATTTAAAATGTTGAAATTGAATTGTTAAAATAATTTATAAAGGATAAAAATTAAATTATTATATAAGATACGACCGGATGTATCGAAATTAAATTATTTCAAAGGTTCAAATCCTTATTTAAACTTTGAAATTAAATTCAAATTACATGGCTTAAATAAATATTATGAACTTGAACTTAAACTCGGATTTGATTTGAATCGAATAGATTCAAATAATATTTTGAAATAGGAAGTTATCCTTAAAAAAGGGATTGTTCTCAAATGAATTTGATTTTGGAATCGATTTGGATTGGATAATTGGAAATCAATTTGGTTTGTTTTGAGATATGAACTTAGGTTCATATTTATTAAAAATGGAAAGAAACTGCTGATTTGAAATTATTTCTATATAAACTATTCTATATATAAACTATTTTCTGAATTTTATCCCTTTGATAAATGGGGTATTTTATATAAATTATTTCCAAAGTTTATTCTTTCTGTATATACATTAAGTTGTTATTTTATAAAATATTTTAATATACATAACCATTTTCAATACTCAAGCTGTTTTGATTTCCAAACTATTCCAATTCTCCCAACTATTTACAATTATTCAAAAATTTATTTAAACTCCAAAACTATTTCAAACTTATAAACTGTTTTAGAAGTGGAATTGTTTACATTTAAATCTTTGATTTAAAAGTAAATATGATTATTTTGATGTTAAAATCATAAATGAGTTCAAAACTATTTTTGAAATAAATTGAATGATTCGAAGGAAATGTGGTTAATTGAAGTTATAACCAATTATTGAATTTGAAATTTATCTCAAAGTGAATATGAATTTTGAAAGTAAATATTATTTTGATTAAAATAATATGACATTTTAAAGTGAAATTTGTTTAGGTGAATATGATATTTTGATATCATAACGATTCACTTTTGAAATATAAAAGTACCAATCGGTGTGTAACATGACGTTGGTTGTTAAGGAGACCGGGGTCTCTTATTAACATACTCTCTATCAATGTTGGAACCACTTTAACAACTGTGTATGCGGTGGAGTTCCAGAAATGAAGTAGGATGAATTTGGAGGCGATTATTGAATTTGAAGAAAGTGAACGATAATGGATGACCCCGACACTTGTGTCGATTTGAAATGACTAAAACTGGACCAGTGCCAGACCAAATGAGGCTTGCTACCTCTTAGTGGACATCTGCTCTTCGATTTTTCCTAGGCCTCGGGTCCATACTATTACTATTCAGTTGTTGTTGTTTTTGTTGGTGTGCACCCTCGATGGGATGTATTTCCCTTTGATTCGATATGGGGTGGATGTCTACGGTGGGCCGTTAGGGGTAACCACTAGTCTGGATCAGACAAACTGGTAGCATACTACCTTGGGTATTGCCTCATGTGCCTTGTCATACGTTTATCCATATGCGAAACAACTATGATTTTGATATTGGCATAGGTCTATAGGGGACTCACTAGCTACCGGCGTTCTACTGGTTGTGTTACAGGACCTGCATAGACCATGTGCTTGTAAACTGTGTAAGGGTAATTAATGTAGGGTCCGTTTTTTCACAGGTCCATATTAAGTTTCAAAATTAGGCTCACATCTGGTCTAACTTTTCATGTAAATTAGGTCCTTATTTTTCGTAAAATCATCAAAAAAATAAAAAAAAATAAAAAACAATCATGAAATATCATTATTAAATAAAACAATGTTCACGCCCAAAAAATTAGGTGGAAAAACAATCAAAAACCACATCAAAACCCAAAATAACACAAAAACAGTGAAACAACAGGTTTTTGCATCAAATGATGCACCTATTCATGAATAACTGCATATATTCATGCTTATATTTCAGCATTGCGCCCAACTGCAGTATGAATGCATACATGTATGCAGCTAATCAACATTATATGCATCCTTTTGTGCATATATTCGAATATGGTTTGTTTTTCCGAGAATTCACCGTTTTCAGACATTGTTGCACGCATCTATGCTCTTATACAGAATACACGCATATATTCATGCACATATTCAGAAGCCATCGTCCCTTTTGAATTTGTTGCACACATGCATGCATATATACAGAATAGTTGCATTCATGTATCCAACCTTTTTGTAACACATGAATCTCAGTTCAACTTTGTATGCATATATGTATGCAGTTATTTGCTAATAGTTGCTTACATATATGCGTATATTGGTCCAGAATTTCAACATAAATACACTATATCATTATATGCATACATGTATGCTACTATATCCAATAGTTGCACAGAAGTATGTAAACTTTTTTTTGTTTTTTTGTGAATGCTTCTGGGAATATTTCCTATTTTTTGAATTTTTTTTAAGTGGCTGGCGCATTTTTTTTGGGTCCAAATCGGAAAACGCGAAGGGGAGAAGCAGGAGGCGGAAGGGACCAAAAAAGGAGGAGCGGCATCTCAATTTTAGGGACTGGGTTTGCATAAATTTTTGGGGAAGATGTGGCGTATATTTTGAAATGTTTTAGGGATGTGAGCTTAATTTTCACATTAATGTAACCCCGCTTACACTATTTTTCTGACAAGTATTTGTGAATAGACACTATTATAATAGCTAAATTATATTATATAGTATCTAGTTTGATGGATCCTTAGGAAATGGAAATTCCCGTAACATCTCCTGAGTTATGTGTGTGCATGTTTATATGATGTCGATTTGACTTAGATGAGAATATTTTTGCTTGATCCGAGCTTGTTTTATTTTCACACTATTACACTCAGGTCAGACTTGAGCATCCCAGTTTCAAAGGTTATCTTCTGAAGGATGAAGACGAAGATAATATACTATTATTTTTATTACTATTGTATTCCACTGCTATTCTGCTGCATTACTCTGTATTATTAGTTATGTATATAAATTGTATAACTCTAATGATAATTTATAACTCTGATAAATGTTGTAAAATGACCAAATGTTTATTTTAAACAGCTTCATGAGCTGTTATTTGATTATTATATTTTGTTCATTCCGTTGCGAAATTTGGGCTTGTTTCCTTCTTTCTTTCTAATTCTAAATTAATTTCCTTGATTATCTATATTTTGACTATAATATTTAAAGATGTCGATCGTCATTTAACAATCTGTAAATACGTACAGTTTTGAATTAGACATGTGTGGATTATTGTCGATTCAAAAGGTACGGATTTCCAGGTCGTTACATGAATAGACCGGAAAAAGCTTCAAAATAAATGTTGAAACGATTAGAGATTGGATCAGAAGGATGCACTCGAGACATGATTGGATATGTGGCAACCGCTTAGTTAAATTGACTAAGTAGGAGGGTCGGCACTGACCTATCTAGGTTGGTACTGGCACATATGGATATGCCAAGGAAGGGTGAACTTTGGGGGCTTGGTTATCTTGGCTTCCTGATGTTGTTGGAGAACTTTGGATTGAAACGAAGGTCAGATGATTGATGTGCACCTCAAATGAATGGTGCTTCAATTGTGAACTAAGGTAGGAGTGGTCGAAACTAAGTTGATGTGATACTGGTTCTGGGATAGTATACGATACAGCATGATGATGGGTTGACTTTGGTAGGTGTTAACCAAGGATGATAATGGAATTAGTTCAAGAGGTAGCTTGACAAAAGAAGTGATGCCGCCAAGGAGAAAGGCTCGACAAGTTTGATGTGCCAAAGGATCTTTGGTTATCGAAGTGTTCTAGAAGACTCAAAGCAAAGGTATCATGGGGACTCCCATATGGATCAGGTAGGATCGAGTACCTTGGATCACTCAGGAAGGAGTGGTCTAGTTGTCTCAGGTAGGAGGCAAACATAGGAATCATGATGATGTATGGCAGTTTGGCTAGAACCGGGGTTTTCCATTAGCCTTTTTGATCAGTGAAATGAAAATTCGATAATCAATGGATTCATGGCTATAAACGGTGATGGCTAAGACATTGGTTTTTATGGATGTTATGGTTGATTTTATGTTTTCTTTCTACTTTCTCTGGGTAGGCCATCACAGTAGGATGTTGAAGAGAAGAACGAATGGGGGTAGTCCTTTCTATTTCCAATGCCATATGTATTGGATGGTTTTCACGTGTTAACTCGTTGGTAATTGGGCAGACCAGTTGGTTGATCCGCCTATACTCATATCATCATATGTAACTATTTGTTAGCTATTTTATCACTCACAAGGACTATTGTCTGACTCAAGGTTTTATGTTTCCCTCTTATTACCTTGGGATGTTCACCAAATTGATGGTGGGCAGACTTAGTAGCAGGTAGCAGATTTGGTGTCGTGGTTGCTGTGAGGTGAAGAGCAGGAGGCTGGCGTACTTTTATTACCTACTATTTAGCTATTTCTTTTCTATTTTTGTTGTATGTTGATGATTATTGAGACTCTGAGGGATGTAGTGAGGCATGTTGTATTCAAAGATTCCCGAGAAGTATTGTACCCAAGATTCTATAGTTTTATAGAAGATTTGATTCTCTATTCAATTGTGCTTCATTATTATTTCTTGTTGTATATTTTTTTGTTATATATTATCCATGCACTATGAGTTATACGGCATGTTATGTTTTCGGATTATTCTACCCTGATGGTCTCCCCATATTGGCCTGACACGTCACACAATGCACTTCTCCTCGGTTTGGGCGGGAGGTGCCGGGCGGACTTCACATTTGGTATCAAAGCTTTGGTTAATCGATTTTATCCAAAATTTGCGAGCATATAAACGTATGAGAGACGTATTTGTAATTTCTAATGGAAGATTACTATATTATATATGCATACAGTATAGTAGGTTAGTAAGCACTTAAACACCAGTGCGGCCTTCTCTAACGTGAATTGATTCTTGTTTCAGAGTAAGGATCAGTCGACGAACTTCGAGACACCCAGCTAGGAATGAGCCTGTAACTGAAGAGGGAGGCGACGGTAGCCAGTCGGGAGCTGTAACTACTATTCCTGATTTTACTTCTATGTTCGAGACCATGACGGCAACGATCATGAGGAGCCTACTCCAGCAACGACAATAAATGGTGGTGATTCTATACAGGCACCTAGGGTTGTTGATATGTCGTAAGCTCTGCAAGAACTACGGTTCTCTACGTAGCAAGTCATTTATTGGGACGGAACCAACTATTGATGTTCAGAATTGGTTGGATACTTGTGTTCGAATTTTTGGAGACTTGGAAATCGATGATGCAACTAAGAGAAAACTCGCATCGAGGTAGCTGCAGGGTCGAGCAATGGATTGGTGGAGCTTTATTACGTTATAGACTCCAGAAGGCCAAATCACTTAGGACCATTTTAGGACTAAGTTTGAATAAAAGTTTATTTCTACAGTCTAGAAATCAATATTGTTTAAGAGGTTTGACGATTTAAAGCAAGGAGGGAGGTCTATTTCTGAGTGTGTGACGGAGTTTGAGGCTTTATCCAAGTATGCTCGATTGTATATCGAGACTCCTTATCAGAAGAACGAGAAATTTATCTTGGGATTAGACGAGAGTATCAGAGGATTCGAAACCACGACAAGTGGTGGTAATAAGAAAAAGTGGAATGGAAATCGAAAACAACAGCAAGGGAAAAATGGCCAGAATAAGCCGAAGAACGAGATTACTTGTTTTAGTTGTCAACAGAAGGGCCATTATTCCAATGAGTGTAAGAACCTTAAGGTGGAGGGAAAGTTTTATAACTATGATAAACCTGGGCGTATGAGGAAGAACTGTCCAGAACCACCAAAAGATAAGCAGATTGTGAAGGCGTATGCTTTAGAGGCTGTTCCATCTTTCTCGAGGGGTCCGACTGCGGAGGAGGAGGGAAAGTGATATACACATAAATGTGTATATTTTATCTGCTTATTTATCTTATTTTATATTTAAAATAATTGATACTGTGTATTCATAGTTGCGTTTTCAGATTATTTATGATGAATGCATTAGTGCACTTAGTTATTGAAAAGCTTGAAGAATTGGTGTATGAAGAGTGTTTATTTCGAGAGCTAGATTAAAGCTTGAAGAAATGTTACTGTTCAACCACCTTCTACCACATATTTTAATGATTCAATGCCTTTTCATAAAGATAGCTTGTCGCAGATGTTATGGAGTTCCTACTCATGCTCGAAATAATAAGAAATTGATGCCATTTGATGCCCACAAGCTATTACAATTGCAAATCTATTCATACGCATTCACATTGGCTCATTTGAAAGGCCTTCCATTCACATGTGTTCACACTTAGCAACTTGGTTATTTAAAAAAAAAAGGATTTTGTCCCACATTGTGTAATGAGCCTCTTAGCCTTGGCCAATACAACTATAAATACCTTGTATCTTATTCATGTAAAAACACATTGGGTTTTATTCTGTAATTCTCTTCTTAGAATAAAATCATTCTTCTTCCCCTGTTTTATTTAGTTTTAGTTGTATTTTATTTATGTCTATTATTTTCTATTTCTCTTCTTCTTTAGCTATGTCTAGCTAATCCCCTTTGATTGGGGGGTGATGGCGCTAATAGATATGATTCAACATGAATCACATAGCCAATAGATGAGGACTTTATACATGTAGATCTAGATCTGAATCAAGGGTTAGATCTGAACCATCATATTCTGTGTCGTTTAAGAGCTATGCTCCTTCACAGGATATATTCGTGTTCGATCTAACAATTATCAGATTTAAATCTAATTTTAGGGTTCTTGAAATTAATTAGTGAATCTGTCCTGATAGTCTATGGTTGTTTAAGAGCTCAGCTCCTGCATAAGCTATGCTTGTCGTTATTTACTTATTTGTTTCTAAGAACCTAATTATCGTTGATTCATGTGTGTGATAGAAACATGAATTAGATCTATATTTATTTGTTGGCTATTGATGAGTGTGAATCTAATCTATGTCATTATCCCCTAATTGCTTTCTCTTATTATATAAATCTCTCTTTCTATTTAATTGTTGTTATTTTCTGTGTTTTCAATCAACCAAAATCCTAGAATAACTTGATTGGATTTATTAGTAAAATAATTTTTGGTCCCAGAGTTCGACACCCTCTACAACAATCCTTATTGTTTAGGAAAGCCGAACGAATTTTACAGTTGTTTAAAATTGTTAATTTGTTCGCAAACAAATTTTGGCGCCGTTGCCGGGGACCAAAATTACTTTTTTTTTAAATCCTTTGGGTTATATTTTTTATTTTATTTCTTTTTTCTTTAGTTTTCCATCATATAAAAAAACACAAAAATATTTTATTTGTTTATTTTGTTTCCTTTTGTTTCCTTTTGTTTTCCTTTATGTATAGAAAGAAAATCTTGATTAGCTGATTTGGTATTAACATCGTTGATATTATAATCTGTAAATCAAGTAAAAAAATTCTTGCCGCTTTTTGTTTCAGTTTCTTTCTTTTTTTTAATTTATTTCTTTCACCTTTACTATTTTTGTTTCTTTCCTTCTTCCTACAAATATAAAAAAAAACTTGCATTCTTTCATGATTTCTTTCCCTTTATCAACCTTCCTTCCAATTTTCTTACATTTCCTTTTTTCTCTTTTCTAAAAAAATTATAATAAAAAAATTAATTGCCATTTCTTTTCTAATTTATTTCTCTTTTCAAGTTCTACAAATTTCATCTATTTCCAACTTTCTACATCTCTTTCCTTTTTAACAAATATTAAAAAAAAATTGTTTCCTTCTTTGTTTTCTATTCCAATACAAAGTTCTCTCTGCATCACCAATTCTTCACCGATTACTTCTTCACTGATTACTTTTCCAAATCTCTCAGACAAATTCTACAACTCTTCATCTAAAACAGATCCAACCAATTTTTTCATCACCAGTTCAGTCATACAGTTCTGCCACCTCCTACCAATCATTCTAACCTCACTACAACAAACATACTCCAGTACACCACCATTCGCCATCTTCTCCATCAGCTTCATCAAAACCCTTCTATAGACAGTCCATTACACCATCCATTACCTTCTACCGCAATTGCAACGCTGTCAACGCTGTTCACCAACCATTTGCATCTAGCACAATCTGACACCCATAACCGATCGACACTTTAAAAAATTGCCACCTGAATTCAAACTTCCTTCACCCAAAAATCAAACAGTCGGATTCGAGCTGAAGCAGAAATACCCCATCACAATCCTCAAAACCAACACCAGTCCACATGTCCTTCTTCGATCAGCCATCCTGTTCTTCATCTCCAACCACTCCTTGTAATTCTCCTTGACCAACTGCAGCACCATCTCCACTAAACAAAACCCTCTTCGCATACACCCTTACTACCCTTCTATCTCATAATACACGGTTCAAGCACCAATACTCCATTCACAAAGGAAAAATACCCCGCAACTCCCAAACTGCTATCACCCACTTCACCAACAAACAATCGCCTCCATCCCTCCATAAAATTCGTCAACACAACAACCCTGTCAACAACTCAGCTACCTATCCAAATCCATTCAGAACCAAACTCCCATCGAACTTCCTTCTATAATTTCCAGTCACGTACACCTTGCGTATTCGAACGTATCCACCCCCTTACAAGTCGCGAAACCTCATCGTACTGCTACCCGTAACTCAGAAATCCCATAACCCAAATCGTACCTTGTTCAATCAATTCGAAGAACCCCCATCACCGATTCGAACCAAAGATAACCAATCATGAAACCCAATTGAACCAGTAAACTTCCAGGTTCACCGAAGTTCAATTCGAAAACTAAATCGCAACTCCGAGACCTGATAACCGATTCAAGCTTTGACGTTCGATTTTTTTTCATAATCCATTTCCGAAAAAAAGAGAAGGGAAAAGTCTGGATTTTATTTTTTGGGTTCGATTGTCATTTTCCAGTAGTGTTTCCTGTGGGATTAAATCGACATGGGGGATAAAATAAAAAGGTATTGTTCTGATTTGTTTCCTGAAACAAACGAGGTTTCTCTAAATTTATTTGTGGGTAGGACTCAATTTTCTGTTTGTTTAAGGGGCGTGCGTTTTCTTTTTGGTGGGCGTGTCAGCTTCTTTCTGAAATTGGTTTGGGTGCATGGCCTTCTTTTGGCGTGTAAATTTGGTTATGTGCGTGATTTTTGATGACCTTTGACTCGGTTATTTTCAGCAATTGAACGGGCTTTAACATATTTGACTGGTTCTGGTTTGGTGCTTAGCTTTTGTAGTGCACACCTAATTTTTGTTAAGCTTAGTTCTCTCGATAACTTTTGCTTAGTTTTTAGTTTTTTTTATTTGGTGTATAATTTAATTTCTGTTCCTGTTGAGCTTACTTCTTTATCTGTAGTTTAGCTTTATTCTAATTTTTATTTTAGTTCCCTATTTTTTTTTCTTCTTCTTTTATTATATTTCTTTAAAAAAAATAGGTATAGTGGATTTTAGAAAAAGGCCTAAATTTTTTTTAGGGTTCCTAGCTCGAACCCGTGCCGCAGCGCAGTCGAGCAATTAATAGGAGGCGACAACTACAGAACGCGACAGACAATTTAGGGTTGGAGCGATTGCACACCAAGTGGGGTGTGAACGCGCTAGCACGACTCAACTGCACTGGACGGACTGCCGATCAAGGTGAGTATTTTCTAACTCTACAGGGACTGCTGCTGCAAATAAAAAAAATATATATAGACATTGCTTGTAAAAATCTTCTGCAGGGCATCGACTTGCTTGTGAAAAAATATATTTCTGTAATTTCCTGGTCTGCGACTGTTCTAAGACTGTTCATTCTGTGATAAAAAAAACGCATTCATCTTAGTTTTGTTTTTATTTTCTAAGGACTACATTATATTTTGACAAATTGGTTTAGTTCTAACGGATTATTTCTCGGTGTCTAGACTACGGCAGAGTAATAACCATTTATAAATATTATGGTGATTCGTAAATATTATATCGGTTGTTCCTCTGAAGGTACTTAAACCTTCGGCTGCATTGCAAGGGTGATTCCTAGTGCACTGATAACTCCTGTCTGTTAACTGGCTGAGAAATCTTTTGTTGAAATAAATCTAACCGTCATCTTATAATTCTAGAAATTGTAAATTGCATTAGGTTCATCCTTATTAAAAAATAAATAAAAATAAAAATTTCTTTTGTGTCTAGCTCTTTTTCTCTTAAAAATAATCTATTTGCTTCTCAAATTTGTTTATTTTTAATCTTCTTCCCTTATTCTTCTCGCTAGTGCATGCTTAATTGGACTCGTGATCCTTCAGATAATCGTTTAGTTCGAACAAACATTCCTTTAACCATGGCCGAAGAAAATCCCCCTCGATCTCTTATGGATAGGTACTTCCCCGGTCGGGTTTCTATTCCTTCTTGCATCATATTGCCCGCCCCAACGGGTAACCACTTTGAAATTCATTCGAATCACATAAATACTCTTCCAAAGTTCGGCAATCTAGAACGTGATGATCCTTATATTTTCTTGACCAAATTTGAACAAGTTTGCGCAACCATGAAATTTCAACAATTAAGTGACGATGGAATCAAACTTAGGTTAATTCCATTTGCACTTACCGATTATGCTGAGAAATGGTTGTATAGCTTGCCTTCAAATACGATTGGAACTTGGGGTGAATTTGTGAACATTTTTCTAAAGAAATTTTACCCTCTGGAAAAAACATCCAAAATTCGAAACGAAATCGTCAATTTTCATCAGTTTGGGGGTGAATCCTTTGCAAAATATTTTGAAAGATTTAAAGAGCTTCTAGTCAAATGTCCACATCACAATTTCGAAAAATGGACTCTTTGTCAAATTTCATACGATGGACTTGAAAATAACTCTCGAACCATGCTCGAATCGATGTGCCAAGGAAATTTTCTAGCCCAAGATCACAATGCCGCTTGGCAATTTCTCAAAAATTTGGCCGAAAAATCAGCTCAATGGGAAAGATTTAACAAGAAATCGATTTATTCCCAATCTAACGCTCATTCGGTAGGATCATCAGTAGCCTTAGAAGCAAAAATAGATGCGATGATATCCAAATTCAATAATGTCCTTTCATCAACTCAAATAAATCAAGCTCAAGCGTCTCAGACCTCATGTTACAAATGTAACGATCCTAACCACATAGCCGATCAATGCCCACATTCGTTGGAACAACTAAACGCATTTAACAAAGCTAGAAATGACCCATTCTCCCCAATGTACAATCCAGGTTGGAGAAACCATCCTAACTTCTCTTGGGTCCAAAACAATGCAAATTTGAATGCGGTTCGACCTCCTTTTCTATCATTTTCGAATAATCCTTCGAAACCTCCCTGTCAACAAACTCAATTCCAACATCCTATGTCACCTTCTCAAAATCAAGCGCAACAGTCTTTTGTTCCCAACACGATAAACGATTGACATCAATACAGAAAACTCTCGAAGAATTGACTAAAGCGACGACTCAAAATCTCCAATCAAATAGCAATCTTCAAAATTTATTGACTTCACATATGCAAAACACAAGTCAATCGATCGCTAAACATGAAATGCAAATGAGTCAGTTAGCCACTTCCGTCAGCGAACGGGAAAGAGGCACTTTCCCAAATCAACCCATTCCAAACCCCAACCGTCAAAATCCTAACTCCAACCAAATTCACATCATTCAAGATTCAAACGTTAGTCACTTAAATGCGGCCATGACTCTTAGACCTGGCAAAAAGAATGACAACCATGTGGTCAACCCAAGCAATTTACCGGACAATCTTCCAACTCCGACCGAAAATTCGACCAACTCTGATCAAGACATTGCGCCCATTTCTGACAAGGGTCATCCTTAAACTCAAGTGTCCCAACCTACTGAGTTGTCTGCTCCATTTCTCATAGACTCCGACCTAGGAAAAAGACGGATCAGCTAGAAAAGATCCTTGAAATATTTAAGCAAGTTAAAGTGAACATTCCTCTTTTAGATATTATACAACAAGTTCCACAGTACGCGAAATTTCTAAAAGATTTGTGCACTCAAAAACATCATACACATGTATCTAAGAAAGTGTTTCTGGCGGCAACTTTAAGCGAAGTCTTGTCCCAATCAATGCCAGTGAAATACAAAGATCCTGGCTGCCCTACAATATCATGTACTATTGGGGACAAGAAAATCGATAGATGCCTGCTAGACTTAGGTGCAAGTGTTAACTTGCTTCCATATTCCGTCTATCGCCAATTAGGGCTAGGAGAACTGAAACCCACCAAGGTTACCCTTCAGCTTGTTGACCGTTCAATTAAGAAACCTGTGAGCGAAATCGAGGATGTATTGATCAAAATAGGCGAATTCATCTTTCCAGTTGACTTCATTGTCCTAGAAACTCAACAGCTAAGCAATCCTGCGAACCAGATCCCTTTGATTCTAGGACGACCCTTCTTAGCAACATCTAATACTCTCATCAACTATATAAATGGGTCTATGAAACTTTCCTTCGGTAACATGACTGTTGAGCTAAACATCTTTAGAACCGAGAACTCTCCTAACTTTTATGTGGACCAGTTTTCTGAAATCCATGCTGTCCACGATAATGAATCTGAGCTCGACCATCTGAATAACGAATTTGAATCAAATTATGAAACTTTTTTTCAAGATACTCCCAAAAATGTCTCTGATTCAATTCATGTCGAGCCACTCACAATTGAGTCTATCCCTCAACCGTTTTCTTCGGTTGAATCGTCCCCAAAATTTGACCTCAAAGTACTGCCCAATCATCTTAAGTACGCTTACTTAGGAGACAATGAAACTTTTCTTGTCATTATTGCTTCCGACCTTACTTTAGAGCAGGAACAATTGCTCCTTCCCTCCTTAATAAAAATAAGGAGGCAATTGGTTGGTCCATGGATGATATTAAGGGGATTAGTCCTTCGATAGTCCAACATCGAATTCATCTTATAGATGATGCCAAGCCCACTCGTGATCCCCAGCATCGACTAAACCCTATCATGAAAGAAGCAGTTCGTGCTGAAATCCTTAAATGTCTTGACAATGGAATCATCTACCCGATTTCCGATAGTCAATGGGTTAGTCCGATTCATGTCGTACCTAAGAAATTAGGGATTATCGTGATCCAAAATGAAGCTAACGAGCTTATCCCAACCCGCACCCAGACCGGTTGGCGTGTTTGCATTGACTATAGGAAACTTAACGCTGCAACACGTAAGGATCATTTCCCTCTGCCATTTATCGATCAAATGTTAGAACGACTTGCTGGTCATGAGTACTATTGTTTCCTTGACGGGTACTCGGGCTATAATCAAATCCCTATCGCCCTTGAGGACCAAGAGAAAACTATTTTCACTTGTCTATTTGGTACATTTGCGTACCGACGTATGCCTTATGGTCTCTGTAATGCACCTGCAACCTTTCAGAGGTGCATGATTAGCATTTTTTCCGCTATGACCGAGCGATTTTTGGAAGTGTTCATGGATGATTTTTCCATCTTCGGGGATTCCTACACTGTGTTTACATCACCTGGATCTTGTTCTTAACAGTTGCAAAGATAAACACTTAACGCTTAATTGGGAAAAGTGTCACTTCATGGTCAAACATGGCAATGTTTTAGGACATGTCATCTCTAATAAAGGAATTGAAGCAGACAAAGCCAAAATTGAGGTTATCTTGAATCTTCCCATTCCCAAATCCGTTAAGGACATCCGATCCTTTTTAGGTCATGCTGGCTTCTATCGTCGCTTTATAAAGGATTTCAGCAAAATCACTCGACCTTTGACCAATCTTCTTGGTAAGGATGTTCCTTTCGACTTTAATTCTGATTGCATTTCATCTTTTGAGCATCTTAAAAATGAACTTGTCTCTGCCCTGATCATCTGCTCTCCCAACTGGAAGCTGCCTTTTGAAATCATGTGTGATGCCTCGAATTTCGCTGTTGGCGCTGTCTTAGGACAACGCATCGATAAAATTCTTCATGTCATTTACTACGCGAGTAAGACTTTGAACGATGCCCAAATCAATTATACGACCACTGAAAAAAAATGGCAGTTGTTTTCGCTCTAGAAAAATTCAGGCCTTATCTAGTTGGCTCACACATCACTGTTCATATTGATCATTCCGCACTTAGGTACCTTTTCTCTAAAAAGGATGCTAAGGCTCATCTCATTCGTTGGATCCATTTACTTTAAGAATTTGACCTTACCATTAAGGATAAAAAAGGATCTGACAACGTTATTGCGGGCCACTTGTCTCGTCTTCCAAATTCCCCGTCTTCTTCTCTTCCGATCAACGAGAATTTCCCTGATGAACAACTATTTTCTCTGTCCACTGATCCTTGCTTCGCTGACATTGTAGTAACCCGCATTTTTAGCTGTTGAATAATTTATTTATTTAATTATTAAATATCGATTTATCGATATCGAGAACGTGAATTAAATAATATTGAATATTTAATTAATAATTATAATATAATATAATATATTATAATGTCGAAATAATCAAAAATATTGGAAACACAAATATTCTGTGAATGGGGTCATCCCAAAGATGTAATTCAACTTAGAGTTGGATTATATTGACGAATATATTCAATCGACGACAGTTTGAACGTAGAATTATAATATAATTAAAACAGAGCTTGAAATGGCGCGGCAGTTCGCTAATTGGCGATTCGAACTTCAATTGAATGTACATGATTCGTTTTAAGTCGGATTTCTATGAAACAAGAAACGTGTGGAGCTGGTGAAGTATATCTTTCTAGTGGAGGAGAAAAATCGGGATTTCGTCATGTAGATTTTGATTTACGTCCAAATCAAATTTCAGAAAAGTCGCTGTGGAATTCCTTTATAATTTGCGACGCTTTATATACGTTATAAATGGATTTTCAGTATAAACTAAATATCGGGATAATCTGGAATCTGAAATATCAAACTGTATATTCTGATATGATATTCTAGAGTTGTACGATATCATATATGAAGATATACGATAATATTTAATATTAAATATTTAATTTAATTATATTTAAATATATTTATATATTTAAATTGGCTATTTAGAGCTTTAAAAATAGCCACTTTTGCAAACGAAGTCGAAATTCGACGAAACCAGTTTTGTTGGATCCGCAATATCAAATAGTTGTTAGAGGTCAAGTTTCGTGATTTTTAGAGTCACTGTGTGGTCGTACGGATTTTTAGAGAGTAAAACAGTCAGTATTTTGACAATTAAAAATACGTTGTGTGAGCATACGAAGTCGGAATTCGACGAAACCAGTTTCGTTGGGACCGTAATGTCAAAATATAGCTGCATGTCCAGTTTCGCGATTTTTGGGTATCGTGTGGGATTACAGGAATTTTAAAGGACAATATAAAACTGTAGTTGATTATAACTTAATTTAATAATCAAAATATCTCCATCCTCCCTCGTTATAAATAGAACTTAACTCCTCTATAAACCTAATTTTTTCATCCTCCGAAGTCAACAGACGTTGAACCGCCAGTGTTCTTCTTTTCACAGTAAAATATCCACCAAAAGAAAATACAAAGGAAATAAAATCCGATAAAATCTCAAACAAGTTTCTTTGTAATCCACTTCAACTTCTCTTCGTTTCTGGGTAAGTATTACTTGGTGCGATGTTCATCTCTGGACTCGCGAAATACAACAGCGGAGCTAGGGCTGATGCTCATCGACAATATGAAGGGAGTTAGGAGGTGGCGAGGAGATCGTTGTGTTTCTGGTGGAGTGGTGCGTCATTTGGCCGGGAGGAGGTGTGCTCCGGTCACCTGAGGCAGAGAGCGACGATGGGATTTCAAAGTACCAGCAGCAAGTCGATGCGATCGAGTGAGGCTCCTGGGTGGCGTTCAGATAGAGTGAAGGACGCTGAGTAATTTGGAGGTGGTTGCGCCCTGAGTAGATGGACGGAGGGACGTGGAGTAGTGGTCAAAAGGGTTGGTCAACGGTGAAGGTTTGGGGATCGAATACGGCTTCTGTTTTAAAAATACTGGAGTGTGAAAGGGCATTTGGGAAGACGGTTTAAGTATGGTGCGGGTTTGGGTTTCACAAAGGGGTGTTGGGCTAAATGGAAATGGGCCGGTAAGAAAGGAAGGTTGAAGCCCAATTATTTTAAAAATAAATCATGTTTTATTTTAGTTTAAAATTGTATTAACTTAGAATTGCTATAACTTGATCATATGAAATCAGAATCACGAACCGTCAGTCACGTTCGGACCGTATGGACGAGAGCTTCACAATGAAGCTGACTGGAAGTGGATTGGGGCTCGTATGAATTTATGGCGAAATAAATTATTTGATTCAAATCAAATAACAGTTTGTCGTTCTTTAACGATGAACTGCAAATGTGAGTAAATCTCACCAACTCTAAACAGTTTATAATTTCATGTTGTATCTTTAGAACTGTTAGAAATTGTCTGATTTACTTTGTGTAGATTGTTTGATTGAACTGCTAGTCAGTTAATTAAATTTCTATATTGATTCTGTTTAACAGAATATATCATATGGAACTGAAAGTGATGTTAGCTATATTGTTTAACATCTATGATACAGGGAAACAGGTTGGAGGAATCCGACTGGATTCCTCAACAGTTATTTTATTGTTTTTCATATATTGTTATATGATGTGATATAAAATCTGTGGGCGATTATATGTGCTTGGACGGTATTGAACATCGTGATTTGATATGATTGAATACCATAACATACCGAAATGTTGATAAGGGGATTTTCAAAGTGATATTTGAAAATGAAATATTTATAAATTTAAATATTTATAAATAAGGAATATTTATAAATTGGGATATTTATAAATAGGAGATATTTTGAAAAGGAAATAAATTCAAAACATTTCTTTTTGAATGGAAAAGCCTGTGTGGCGAGTTTGGGGATTTTCCCGATGCTCCCGATACAAAGGAGGTTATGGCGAATTTTCCCGGGAATTTAAGGAGTTAGAATATTTCAAGAATAAATTTGAAAAGGAAATATTTGTAAACCATTTACAAATAGAATTGAAAAGGAAACGTTATAAAAGGGAAATCATTTTTAAAGTGTAGAACCGTTATTTAAAAGTAAATCTTTTCAAATGAATAAAACGTTGTTAAAAAGGAAATCTTTATAAAGTGAATAAAGTTAATCGAATATGGTATTCGAAGTAGGTTAATCGAATATGGTATTCGAAGAAGGAGTTAATCGAATATGGTATTCGAAGTTAGTTAATCGAATATGGTATTCGAAGTTAGTTAATCGAATATGGTATTCGAAAGTTAGTTAATCGAATATGTTATTTGAAAGAAGTTAGTCAAGTCGAGTTAGTCAAATAGAGTTAACCAGTTAGAGTTAATCAGTTAGAGTTAACCAGTTAGAGTTAACCAGTTGGAGTTAATTAGTTAGAGTTAATCGATTAGAGTTAAAACGAACTAGAGTTAATCAAATGTAGTTATTTAAAACAGAGTTAGTCAAACATAGTATTCAGGGTAAGTTGCCATCTTGTACGACTGCTAGCGTAATTCGCAGGGCTGTAAATAGCCTACGGCGGTCGGATGTTTCCTGAGGGAATCAGGCGTAACCATTGTGATCGCTGCGATCTAGAGTCAAGCGAATGGAGTTTAAATCGAATATTAGTTATTCGATAGGAGCTAATCGAGTTGATCGAGTTGAGAAATAAGTTAAGTAAGTCGAGTTAAGTTAGTCAAGTTAGTCGAGCCTAGTTAATCGAATCAAATTGGTCGAACCAAGTAAGTCGAGTTAGTCGAGTCAAGTTAAGTTAGTCGAGTTAAGTTCGTCGAGTTAAATAAATCGATGTTAGCTTCATCGAAAGGAGTTATCGATGTTAGTTTCATCGAAAGGAGTTATCGATGTTAGTTTCATCGAAAGGAGTTATCGATGTTAGCTTCATCGAAAGGAGTTATCGATGTTAGCTTCATCGAAAGGAGTTATCGATGTTAGTTTCATCGAAAGGAGTTATCGATGTTAGTTTCATCGAAAGGAGTTATCGATGTTAGTTTCATCGAAAGGAGTTATCGATGTTAGTTTCATCGCAAGGAGTTATCGATGTTAGTTTCATCGAAAGGAGTTATCAATGTTAGTTCATCGAAAGGATTTATCGATGTTAGTTTCATCGAAGGGAGTTATCAATTATAGTTTAATCGAAGTGAGATTTTCAAATATGAGAAATTTGAAAAGGAAGAGTTATCGAATATTAGTTATTCGAAGAGAGGTTATCGAATATCGTTTATTCGAGAAGGAGTTAATCGAATATAGGTTATTCGAAGAAGAGTTAAATCAAATAGAGATTTCTCGAAGAGAGCTAATCGGCGAATTCGATTATATCGAATTCGGGAAAAGTACTTATACTTTCCAGTGTTTAAATAGATTTATTTATTTATAAATAAATAAGTGTTAAGTTAATTATTCACTAATAAGAATAGAAGTTAAAATTAAAGTTAGATAATTCGAAAGTAGGGGTTATAACGTTATCGTTATAACGAATGTTTTAAATATAGAAGTGGATCAGTAAAATTGAATCCGAGAAAGGCGTAAAGAAGTTGTTAAAGATTAAAAGATAAACTTTGACCATTTCGAAGTTATAACGTTGTTCAGTTAAGGTTTGAGAGGTAATTATACCCCAACTTGAGTGACTTCCTTCTTAACTAAGAAATGGTAAGGTTTGATCATAAAGGAGTTTTGGAAATGTTTTCCAAACGAGAATCAGAAATGTTTTCTGATAAAAGAAAATGAGAATTTAGAATATAGGGAAACAGGAGATAAGTAAATAAATGAACTAAAGAGATTTATGTTAAATGATGTTTGTTCGATATAATTTCCATTTGGAAATAATATCGTTGTTTGCACACTTGTTTTTCTTTGATAGTTAACTCACAGACTATCGAAGTTTTTGACCATTTTAACGTTGTTAATATGGAGAGACCGGTTGGATTATTATCCATAGAACCACTCTGTATTGGCATAAGCGTCGCGAATCATATATGCCAAAGATAATTGCAGACGGAGTAAAATTCAAGGGCTATCCTGTTTACAGAATAGTGCCTTCGGTTTGTCCAGTCCCAGGACAACTTGTATGGACGAAGGTCTGACAGAGTATATCCAATGGATCGCGTAAGTTGATCTGTTCAAACGCATTCACGTTTGGTGGTGGAGGAATTCGTTTCTCTTAGCTGTATACCCGTGTTATTTTTGGATAAGTCAATTTGTGATTTGGCGGGTATGACGATGTGACATTCTAAGTGAATGAAGATGGATGTCTGACATAGTATTTCCAGAAAGGTCACGTACATTGATTTCTTCAACCGTACCAAGAGTGGAAGCGGAGAAGGAAACTTCTTTTAGCTGACACGTAATGTACTGTTGTAGACGTCAATTAGTGATTTTCGATGGATTTGACAATGTGGCATTCGAAGTGAATCTGATGTGATGATAAAGCGTAGCTTCTAGCCTCATCAACCGGTAAATGACAGAAATCGGGCAGGCAGCATGGCTAAGTCGGTCGCACCGAAGTAGGGTGTATAATCACCTATTTAGTGAATATTCATTTGCTTCTTTTAATCTATCAATGCTGTCCCATATATATATACGGGAACGGTTGCTGATCCCAACCGTTGGTGATGTACATTCGATACACTCAAGCGAAATGAGTGGTCGGTCATGTGTGGCTGAGTTGCAAGATGTTCTTGTTGAAATCCAGTGTATCGTTCCTAGAGTACACTGATCGGAAGGTGATTCCATACCTTGTCATAGTTGGAAATCCATTATCCAGTACGTGCTTGCGATTTTGATTGTATACTATATATGTAGAACGTGAGATGAAAGCGTTTCTGCTAGTTGATATCTATTTGTACATAGACATTATATTAATATCAAAAGGTTTTTTATATAAAGATATTTTGGATTCTCATAAGGGAAAAACCCGTTCCGTTATGCGGTGTGGTCTTATGAGATATCGTTTACTTGTTCATATACCTGTTTTAAACTGTTTTACTCACACCAGTCCCATGACTGACCCAGAGTTTATTTGTTGTTTTCCCTAAACTCTTGGGTGCCTAAATTTGTACGGGCAGTCAAGTAGTCGGGTTTTACAGATATACTGGAAGAGCGTGGAGCAGGAGGCTTCAAGATCATATAGCTATAGTTATTTCCGCTGTGTTGTAAGTGCTGTACTCTGATAATTGCTATTGTATACATAACTGTTATATTTCAAAGTTATGTTATCTATTATATGTTATTCGTTCCGCTGTGAGGTTCGTGTTACTCTGATGTTATGTTCTTCTTCTTCTTCTTCTATTCTAAGTTTCTATCTTATCTATTCTCACCTTCTAATTTCTTTCATTAATTACCGGGATTTTTCGATGTTTTGGTTATCGACGTCGGGCTTACGTCGATAACCAAAGCCGCTCAAAATGCGGGTCGTTACGGTTGGTATCAGAGCTTAGGTTAAGTTTTACCTTGGCTCTGTGGCGTGACTCGGTAGAGATAGGGTTAGTAACACCCTAGATTGAGTTTGAGTGTATATATACGAGTGCGTATTTGTATTTGATATAAAAAATGGTTTTATATTATGGGGATTCATTGGCTGAGTTGTTTATGAGTTCTGGTCGATCAGTTTGATCCACTGTATTGGTAGGAGTAAATAAATACTTGAATACGATGGACCGACACAGTATGGATATGTGATATGTTATCATATATAGGTTGTGATTATAATCGAGTAAGATTATAACACGTGAAATGGTTATATATAACCAATCAAAATCATATAAGTAAAGTATATGAAATAAGATGAATTAAATATGAGTTTAAATCAGATTTGGAATTAAAATAAGGAAATTTTAAGTTCCTGGGAGATTTTGAGATGTTTTCAAAATGGATGTATTTAGTAAGGGTTTTTGAAATGATATAGTATTGAAATCACTTGGGTTACTGGAAAATAATTCCGATGATGACTGCGCAGTATCATCGGTGCGATTTTCGAGTTCTAAGTGGTGGATTACTACCAGAGATTTTGATTTGAATTGTTTTGAGAAAACAAGTTGTTTAGAAATTCAAAAGGTTTTGAATTGGTATTATGACTTCAAATTTGATTTGAAATTTACCCAGGAATTTAAGTTCTAGAAATTAAAATTTAACTAATGAAGTTAAATAAAATGAGATGGTAAAAATAAATTGAAATTTAACTTGAACATAGTTAAATAGAATTGAATTGGATTAGAGAATAATCTGTTATGGAATTGGGTTGATGAGTTAAGAATTTGAAATTTGATATTCGGGTTCGAATGAAATTCGATTTGGTTTTGAGGATATGAACTGATTGGAATTTGATGGAAATAACACTGGTATATGCTGAGTTGATAGCATATGGAAGTGATAGAGTTGATGTGCCCGACAAAAAGGTACCAGTTTATATTATATATGGATATGAGATTTATGAGCCGAATTGGCAAGCCGCTTGGCTGTTTGATTTTCTTTTGGGTTAAAGAAGGCCCAGAGAGGCGAGTTGGAGATATTGACCAGTACAAAGGAGGTGCTGGCAAAAAATTTCGAAAAGTTAAGGTGTTAGAAAATTTTCAGAATTTTTGAAAATTTAGTTAGTCGGAATAAATTAATATTTTAGTCGATATTAATTGGTTCAGTTGAAACCGGAGACAAGAGGTAAACAGATAAATTTTTACCCAGAAGATAGGGTCATCCCCTAGCTTAGCAATTTCGAGGACGAAATTTTATTAAGGGGGGAAGATTGTAGTAACCCGCATTTTTAGCTGTTGAATAATTTATTTATTTAATTATTAAATATCGATTTATCGATATCGAGAACGTGAATTAAATAATATTGAATATTTAATTAATAATTATAATATAATATAATATATTATAATGTCGAAATAATCAAAAATATTGGAAACACAAATATTCTGTGAATGGGGTCATCCCAAAGATGTAATTCAACTTAGAGTTGGATTATATTGACGAATATATTCAATCGACGACAGTTTGAACGTAGAATTATAATATAATTAAAACAGAGCTTGAAATGGCGCGGCAGTTCGCTAATTGGCGATTCGAACTTCAATTGAATGTACAGGATTCGTTTTAAGTCGGATTTCTATGAAACAAGAAACGTGTGGAGCTGGTGAAGTATATCTTTCTAGTGGAGGAGAAAAATCGGGATTTCGTCATGTAGATTTTGATTTACGTCCAAATCAAATTTCAGAAAAGTCGCTGTGGAATTCCTTTATAATTTGCGACGCTTTATATACGTTATAAATGGATTTTCAGTATAAACTAAATATCGGGATAATCTGGAATCTGAAATATCAAACTGTATATTCTGATATGATATTCTAGAGTTGTACGATATCATATATGAAGATATACGATAATATTTAATATTAAATATTTAATTTAATTATATTTAAATATATTTATATATTTAAATTGGCTATTTAGAGCTTTAAAAATAGCCACTTTTGCAAACGAAGTCGAAATTCGACGAAACCAGTTTTGTTGGATCCGCAATATCAAATAGTTGTTAGAGGTCAAGTTTCGTGATTTTTAGAGTCACTGTGTGGTCGTACGGATTTTTAGAGAGTAAAACAGTCAGTATTTTGACAATTAAAAATACGTTGTGTGAGCATACGAAGTCGGAATTCGACGAAACCAGTTTCGTTGGGACCGTAATGTCAAAATATAGCTGCATGTCCAGTTTCGCGATTTTTGGGTATCGTGTGGGATTACAGGAATTTTAAAGGACAATATAAAACTGTAGTTGATTATAACTTAATTTAATAATCAAAATATCTCCATCCTCCCTCGTTATAAATAGAACTTAACTCCTCTATAAACCTAATTTTTTCATCCTCCGAAGTCAACAGACGTTGAACCGCCAGTGTTCTTCTTTTCACAGTAAAATATCCACCAAAAGAAAATACAAAGGAAATAAAATCCGATAAAATCTCAAACAAGTTTCTTTGTAATCCACTTCAACTTCTCTTCGTTTCTGGGTAAGTATTACTTGGTGCGATGTTCATCTCTGGACTCGCGAAATACAACAGCGGAGCTAGGGCTGATGCTCATCGACAATATGAAGGGAGTTAGGAGGTGGCGAGGAGATCGTTGTGTTTCTGGTGGAGTGGTGCGTCATTTGGCCGGGAGGAGGTGTGCTCCGGTCACCTGAGGCAGAGAGCGACGATGGGATTTCAAAGTACCAGCAGCAAGTCGATGCGATCGAGTGAGGCTCCTGGGTGGCGTTCAGATAGAGTGAAGGACGCTGAGTAATTTGGAGGTGGTTGCGCCCTGAGTAGATGGACGGAGGGACGTGGAGTAGTGGTCAAAAGGGTTGGTCAACGGTGAAGGTTTGGGGATCGAATACGGCTTCTGTTTTGAAAATACTGGAGTGTGAAAGGGCATTTGGGAAGACGGTTTAAGTATGGTGCGGGTTTGGGTTTCACAAAGGGGTGTTGGGCTAAATGGAAATGGGCCGGTAAGAAAGGAAGGTTGAAGCCCAATTATTTTAAAAATAAATCATGTTTTATTTTGGTTTAAAATTGTATTAACTTAGAATTGCTATAACTTGATCATATGAAATCAGAATCACGAACCGTCAGTCACGTTCGGACCGTATGGACGAGAGCTTCACAATGAAGCTGACTGGAAGTGGATTGGGGCTCGTATGAATTTATGGCGAAATAAATTATTTGATTCAAATCAAATAACAGTTTGTCGTTCTTTAACGATGAACTGCAAATGTGAGTAAATCTCACCAACTCTAAACAGTTTATAATTTCATGTTGTATCTTTAGAACTGTTAGAAATTGTCTGATTTACTTTGTGTAGATTGTTTGATTGAACTGCTAGTCAGTTAATTAAATTTCTATATTGATTCTGTTTAACAGAATATATCATATGGAACTGAAAGTGATGTTAGCTATATTGTTTAACATCTGTGATACAGGGAAACAGGTTGGAGGAATCCGACTGGATTCCTCAACAGTTATTTTATTGTTTTTCATATATTGTTATATGATGTGATATAAAATCTGTGGGCGATTATATGTGCTTGGACGGTATTGAACATCGTGATTTGATATGATTGAATACCATAACATACCGAAATGTTGATAAGGGGATTTTCAAAGTGATATTTGAAAATGAAATATTTATAAATTTAAATATTTATAAATAAGGAATATTTATAAATTGGGATATTTATAAATAGGAGATATTTTGAAAAGGAAATAAATTCAAAACATTTCTTTTTGAATGGAAAAGCCTGTGTGGCGAGTTTGGGGATTTTCCCGATGCTCCCGATACAAAGGAGGTTATGGCGAATTTTCCCGGGAATTTAAGGAGTTAGAATATTTCAAGAATAAATTTGAAAAGGAAATATTTGTAAACCATTTACAAATAGAATTGAAAAGGAAACGTTATAAAAGGGAAATCATTTT
Source organism: Allium sativum (assembly GCA_030737875.1). Lineage (NCBI taxonomy): Eukaryota > Viridiplantae > Streptophyta > Magnoliopsida > Asparagales > Amaryllidaceae > Allium > Allium sativum. Next base: position 2,041,383 of record CM060926.1, on the reverse strand, counting down.
TAAAGTGTAGAACCGTTATTTAAAAGTAAATCTTTTCAAATGAATAAAACGTTGTTAAAAAGGAAATCTTTATAAAGTGAATAAAGTTAATCGAATATGGTATTCGAAGTAGGTTAATCGAATATGGTATTCGAAGAAGGAGTTAATCGAATATGGTATTCGAAGTTAGTTAATCGAATATGGTATTCGAAGTTAGTTAATCGAATATGGTATTCGAAAGTTAGTTAATCGAATATGTTATTTGAAAGAAGTTAGTCAAGTCGAGTTAGTCAAATAGAGTTAACCAGTTAGAGTTAATCAGTTAGAGTTAACCAGTTAGAGTTAACCAGTTGGAGTTAATTAGTTAGAGTTAATCGATTAGAGTTAAAACGAACTAGAGTTAATCAAATGTAGTTATTTGAAACAGAGTTAGTCAAACATAGTATTCAGGGTAAGTTGCCATCTTGTACGACTGCTAGCGTAATTCGCAGGGCTGTAAATAGCCTACGACGGTCGGATGTTTCCTGAGGGAATCAGGCGTAACCATTGTGATCGCTGCGATCTAGAGTCAAGCGAATGGAGTTTAAATCGAATATTAGTTATTCGATAGGAGCTAATCGAGTTGAGAAATAAGTTAAGTAAGTCGAGTTAAGTTAGTCAAGTTAGTCGAGCCTAGTTAATCGAATCAAATTGGTCGAACCAAGTAAGTCGAGTTAGTCGAGTCAAGTTAAGTTAGTCGAGTTAAGTTCGTCGAGTTAAATAAATCGATGTTAGCTTCATCGAAAGGAGTTATCGATGTTAGTTTCATCGAAAGGAGTTATCGATGTTAGTTTCATCGAAAGGAGTTATCGATGTTAGTTTCATCGAAAGGAGTTATCGATGTTAGCTTCATCGAAAGGAGTTATCGATGTTAGTTTCATCGAAAGGAGTTATCGATGTTAGTTTCATCGAAAGGAGTTATCGATGTTAGTTTCATCGAAAGGAGTTATTGATGTTAGTTTCATCGAAAGGAGTTATCGATGTTAGTTTCATCGAAAGGAGTTATCGATGTTAGTTCATCGAAAGGAGTTATCGATGTTAGTTTCATCGAAGGGAGTTATCAATTATAGTTTAATCGAAGTGAGATTTTCAAATATGAGATATTTGAAAAGGAAGAGTTATCGAATATTAGTTATTCGAAGAGAGGTTATCGAATATCGTTTATTCGAGAAGGAGTTAATCGAATATAGGTTATTCGAAGAAGAGTTAAATCAAATAGAGATTTCTCGAAGAGAGCTAATCGGCGAATTCGATTATATCGAATTCGGGAAAAGTACTTATACTTTCCAGTGTTTAAATAGATTTATTTATTTATAAATAAATAAGTGTTAAGTTAATTATTCACTAATAAGAATAGAAGTTAAAATTAAAGTTAGATAATTCGAAAGTAGGGGTTATAACGTTATCGTTATAACCAATGTTTTAAATATAGAAGTGGATCAGTAAAATTGAATCCGAGAAAGGCGTAAAGAAGTTGTTAAAGATTAAAAGATAAACTTTGACCATTTCGAAGTTATAACGTTGTTCAGTTAAGGTTTGAGAGGTAATTATACCCCAACTTGAGTGACTTCCTTCTTAACTAAGAAATGGTAAGGTTTGATCATAAAGGAGTTTTGGAAATGTTTTCCAAACGAGAATCAGAAATGTTTTCTGATAAAAGAAAATGAGAATTTAGAATATAGGGAAACAGGAGATAAGTAAATAAATGAACTAAAGAGATTTATGTTAAATGATGTTTGTTCGATATAATTTCCATTTGGAAATAATATCGTTGTTTGCACACTTGTTTTTCTTTGATAGTTAACTCACAGACTATCGAAGTTTTTGACCATTTTAACGTTGTTAATATGGAGAGACCGGTTGGATTATTATCCATAGAACCACTCTGTATTGGCATAAGCGTCGCGAATCATATATGCCAAAGATAATTGCAGACGGAGTAAAATTCAAGGGCTATCCTGTTTACAGAATAGTGCCTTCGGTTTGTCCAGTCCCAGGACAACTTGTATGGACGAAGGTCTGACAGAGTATATCCAATGGATCGCGTAAGTTGATCTGTTCAAACGTATTCACGTTTGGTGGCGGAGGAATTCGTTTCTCTTAGCTGTATACCCGTGTTATTTTTGGATAAGTCAATTTGTGATTTGGCGGGTATGACGATGTGACATTCTAAGTGAATGAAGATGGATGTCTGACATAGTATTTCCAGAAAGGTCACGTACATTGATTTCTTCAACCGTACCAAGAGTGGAAGCGGAGAAGGAAACTTCTTTTAGCTGACACATAATGTACTGTTGTAGACGTCAATTAGTGATTTTCGATGGATCTGACAATGTGGCATTCGAAGTGAATCTGATGTGATGATAAAGCGTAGCTTCTAGCCTCATCAACCGGTAAATGACAGAAATCGGGCAGGCAGCATGGCTAAGTCGGTCGCACCGAAGTAGGGTGTATAATCACCTATCTAGTGAATATTCATTTGCTTCTTTTAATCTATCAATGCTGTCCCATATATATATACGGGAACGGTTGCTGATCCCAACCGTTGGTGATGTACATTCGATACACTCAAGCGAAATGAGTGGTCGGTCATGTGTGGCTGAGTTGCAAGATGTTCTTGTTGAACTCCAGTGTATCGTTCCTAGAGTACACTGATCGGAAGGTGATTCCATACCTTGTCATAGTTGGAAATCCATTATCCAGTACGTGCTTGCGATTTTGATTGTATACTATATATGTAGAACGTGAGATGAAAGCGTTTCTGCTAGTTGATATCTATTTGTACATAGACATTATATTAATATCAAAAGGTTTTTGATATAAAGATATTTTGGATTCTCATAAGGGAAAAACCCGTTCCGTTATGCGGCGTGGTCTTATGAGATATCGTTTACTTGTTCATATACCTATTTTAAACTGTTTTACTCACACCAGTCCCATGACTGACCCAGAGTTTATTTGTTGTTTTCCCTAAACTCTTGGGTGCCTAAATTTGTACGGGCAATCAAGTAGTCGGGTTTTACAGATATACTGGAAGAGCGTGGAGCAGGAGGCTTCAAGATCATATAGCTATAGTTATTTCCGTTGTGTTGTAAGTGCTGTACTCTGATAAGTGCTATTGTATACATAACTGTTATATTTCAAAGTTATGTTATCTATTATATGTTATTCGTTCCGCTGTGAGGTTCGTGTTACTCTGATGTTATGTTCTTCTTCTTCTTCTTCTATTCTAAGTTTCTATCTTATCTATTCTCACCTTCTAATTTCTTTCATTAATTACCGGGATTTTTCGATGTTTTGGTTATCGACGTCGGGCTTACGTCGATAACCAAAGCCGCTCAAAATCCGGGTCGTTACAGACATTGTCAACTACTTAGTCACCAAGCAGACCCCTTCTTTTTGGTCTAAGCAGGACAAACAAAAATTCTTTTCCCAAGTGAAACATTTTTATTGGGACGACCCCTATCTTTTCAAATACTATCCAGACCAAATCATTTGAAGGTGTGTTCCCAACACTGAAACTCACAGTGTCCTCTCTTTTTGTCATGACCAAGCCTGTGGTGGTCACTTCGGTCCCAAAAAGATAGCCGAAAAGGTTGTCCAATCGGGTTTCTACTGGGCCAACCATTTCAAAGACGCGTACGAATTTTGCAAAACTTGTGATCGGTGTCAATTCTTAGGGAAAATTTCTAAACGGAATATGATGCCTCTAAACCCCATTCTAGAGGTCGAAATTTTTGATGTTTGGGGTATAGACTTCGTGGGACCCTTCCCTAATTCTTTTGGGAACCTTTACATTCTCTTAGCTATTAATTATGTTTCCAAATAGGTCAAAGCTGTTCCATGCAAAACAAACAATAACAAGGTTGTTGTGCGCTTCTTGAAAGAAAACATCTTTTCTAGGTTTGGCACACCTCACACAATAATCAGTGACAACGGAACACACTTCTGTAATCGTTCTTTTGAAGCTCTCATGAGAAAGTATTCGATAACCCACAAGTTATCCACTCCTTACCATCCTCAAACTTGTGGGCAAGTTGAAGTATCGAATAGGCAGATTAAGCAAATCCTTGAGAAAACTACGAATCGAAATCATAAAGATTGGTCCCAAAAGTTAACCGATGCTCTTTGGGCTTACTGCACTTCTTTTAAAACAAACTTAGGTATGTCCCCTTATCAGTTGATTTTTGGTAAGCCATGTCACTTGCCAGTTGAACTAGAACATAGGGCGTTATGGGCAATAAAAACTTTGAATCTTGATTTAAAGCAAGCAGGTGAACATAGGAAGCTTCAACTTAATGAACTTGATGAAATTCGAAATGATGCCTATGAAAATGAACGAATTTACATGCTAAGTCAAAAAGATTTGTTGTATGACTCAAAACTGCATTTATTTCCGGGTAAGTTAAAATCTAGATGGATAGGACCTTACACTGTACGGACTGTTTTTCCGTATGGTGCGGTAGAAATTGAGAATCCAACTGATGGATCATCCTATAAGCTCAATGGTCAATGCCTTAAACCTTACTTGGAACCAATACCAAACCAAGAGGAAGAGCTCATGGTCCTCCATGAGCCACATTACATTCAGTAAGACGCACTAACCCTCTTTTGTACATATGTAAATAGTCTCTTATTTTATTTTTCCTTTCACTAAGATATGTCTTATTAACGACTGTGAGGAAACAATCACACTCAAGTGTGTGGGGAATTTACATTACATCAGCAATCAAATTTTATGAACTAGGTCATTCATTGAACAAGGATTAACTTAAATTCATAAATAACACCTTGGTTCTTGTTTGATAAGTTGAATTGTTGGGTGATGGGAATGAACATTATCTATTCATTGAGTCAAAATGTGTCTTTTTAAGATGCTAGCTTGAGACTGTGCAGATGTTAGTTGTGTTCTGGAGTAAGCGTGTCAACCCTTGTTATACATGTTAGAATGTGCAAGTAAAAATAATCAATAAAAAAAATCAAATAATAATGATTTTGCACTTACATTTGTTGGATTTTCTGAGTTCGTTTTCATGCATAATATTTTTCTCACTCAAATTTTCAAAATCGTAAGTTCTAAAATCCACTTGGCCTAATTAAGGAGAAATGACTCATTGTAGCATTCTTCTTCGATACCCCACATTATTCAAACCCAAGTTTTAGTGGAATTACATCCATGTTTCAACAAGTTTTTCTTATATTGGTATACTAAAGAACCTTTCAAAGGTTCAGAAACGTCACTTTTTATACCAATATTACACTACCTACTCCGTACTTGTTTTAAGGTAGGATAACCATATACCACATCTTATTTTATATGGGTTATCTATCTTACGAAACTTTGCTTATCATTCCTTTCAGCCTTTTTTATAACATCAATCCAGACTTGTGTGTTGAATTAAGGTTATAGAAGTAGAGTAACTAGGGCACAAAACTTTCTTTTCATGAAGTATTGATTCGCTTAGTAGAGGAGGAATCAAATGAAATAATGTATGGTATCATTCCATTCCATCTCCATTCATCATTCATCATGCAAAAGAACAAAAGAAAGAAAAAAAAGGGAAAAGAAAAAAAATGAAATAAGGAGAGAGTCTCTCAGAATAAAATAGTCATTCATCATTCTTGACTATAAAGCATTCAGTTCCATTCCATCCAAATCCATTGTACCGTACTTGGAAGTGAGGATTGTAGTAGAGGAGATAAAAGGAAATAAAAATGTTCATATGTGCCTTAGTAGTACTTTATCTTTTGTAGCCTGAAGTTTAACTAATACACTTGCCCTCTTATCCAGAATATTTTTAGAACTTACAAAAATTCTCCTTCATCTATGCATAACTCACATCCAATACATTACAGTTACATTGGTGCAAAATTGTTCAAAAAAAAGAATAAATGATTGGGTGCACATTGTCAATGTGTAGAATTTTGGTTGACACCACGCTCTTAACCTTCAAGACAATTAGAGTGTTATCAAGGAATTACGATTTAGCTTGATTTTTTTTTTGCACCAACAATGGGATGGACAATTTGGGATTGAACCGTTATTATTGGAGTTAGGTAAAGTCCTTGGAATGTGAAAGACCTTAAATATACTGTTTGATTAATCCGCGTACATAAGACGCTTTGGATTTTGTGGGTAGTATCCACTGAAAACCCTCACGAGACAACACTCGTCCTACTAGGGACACCTAGGGGTTTAAAGGCTTGTTGCATACGCTAAATGCAATCGTGTTTCCTACGAAAGTGTGACATATCTTAGTTTATTTTATTCGAGGACGAATAAAAAGATAAGTGTGGGGGGTATTTGATATACACGTAAATGTGTATATTTTATCGGCTTATTTATCTTATTTTATATTTAAAATAATTGATACTGTGCATTTATAGTTTCGTTTTCAGATTATTTATGATGAATGTATTAATGCACTTATTTATTGAAAAGCTTGAAGAATTGGTGTATGAAGAGTGTTGATTTTGAGAGCTAGATTAAAGCTTGAAGAAATGTTACTGTTCAACCACCTTCTACCGCATATTTTAATGATTCAATGCCTTTTCATAAAGATAGCTTGTCGCAGATGTTATGGAGTTCCTACTCATGCTCGAAATAATAAGAAATTTATGCCATTTGATGCCCACAAGCTATTAGAATTGCAAATCTATTCATACGCGTTCACATTGGCTCATTTGAAAGGCCTTCCATTCACATGCGTTCCCACTTAGCTACTTGGTTATTTTGAAAAAAAAGGATTTTGTCCCACATTATGTAATGGCCTCTTAGCCTTGGTCAATACAACTATAAATACCTTGTATCTTATTCATGTAAAAACACATTGGGTTTTATTCTGTAATTCTCTTCTTAGAATAAAATCATTCTTCTTCCCCTGTTCTATTTAGTTTTAGTTGTATTTTATTTATGTCTATTATTTTCTATTTCTCTTCTTCTTTAGCTATGCCTAGCTAATCCCCTTTGATTGGGGGGTGATGACGCTAATAGATATGATTCAATATGAATAACATAGCCAATAGATGGGGACTTTATACATGTAGATCTGGATCTGAATCAAGGGTTAGATCTGAACCATCATATTCTGTGTCGTTTAAGAGCTATGCTCCTTCACAGGGTATATTCGTGTTCGATCTAACAATTATCAGATTTAGATCTAATTTTAGGGTTCTTGAAATTAATTAGTGAATCTGTCCTGATAGTTTATGGTTGTTTAAGAGCTCGGCTCCTGCATAGGCTATGCTTTTCGTTATTTACTTATTTGTTTCTAAGTACCTAATTATCGTTGATTCATGTGTGTGACAGAAACATGAATTAGACCTATATTTATTTGTTGGCTATAGATGAGTGTGAATCTAATCTATGTCATTATCCCCTGATTGCTTTCTCTTATTATATAAATCTCTCTTTCTATTTAATTGTTGTTATTTTCTGTGTTTTCAATCAACCAAAATCCTGGAATAACTTGATTGGATTTATTAGTAAAATAATTTTTGGTTCCAGAGTTCGACACCCTCTACAACAATCCTTGTTGTTTAGGAAAGCCGAACGAATTTTACAATTGTTTACAATTGTTAATTGGTTCGCAAACAGAAAGAATGTTATGGTGCAAGGTATGCTTTCTGTTAGAGATGTTTTAATTTGAGTTTTGTTTGATACTGGAGCATTGCATTCTTTTATCTGTAATTACCTTGTTAGCAAGTTCAGTTTAGAACCTAATATCGTTGATAGACCATTAGTCGTGGATAATCCGGTAGCAGGTTCGTCTAGCCTTTGTAAGCTTTGTTGTGGTCTAATTTAATCGAGTCATGGTTTCTCTTTTGTGTAGATTGTTTTGTTTTGAATTTCGCTGGCTTTGGAATTATTTTGGGAATGGATTGGCTCAAGAAGTATGCGGCTGTTGTGAATTGCAAGAGGCTCCAGGTGACAATCGGGAATGTGGAAGGGCAAACGATGATGATACATTGTTTACCAGAGGATGAAGTTTGTTGACGGGCAAAATTTTCGCATGCCAACACCCAAATGTATGTGTGAACAATTATCCAAATAAGCAGTAAATAATGAAAGTACAGGGAAACACAGCTTTTATAGTGATTCGACACTAACGCCTACATCCACTTTATAGTCATCATTCATAATATCTCTGGTTGATTACAAGGTTGTACAAGTTCGGACAATAGCTAAGTTCGAAGTGTTACAATGGAATGGCAAAATATATGCTTGTTCTATACTTTGACTAAATTGCCCTTCTTCTTCTTCGTTGAGAAGTGTTGACTTGGTCAAAAATATTCGAGTTTGGTGTTCATGTCCATGAACGTCAAAGGTAGCATAACAATCCTTGTTAATGATCAAGTGTTGAAAGAGAACACGCATGCCATGTTTTAATTATCCATGTCATCTCTCATGGCCATGGTGAAGGTGTTGGAAGCCATTAATGAGTGTTTGGAGCTCTCAAGGTCTAAAAATTCCAAGGGAGAAGGGTCTAAATGAAGGCCAAGGCTTGGGGTATTTATATGAGGAAGGTTAGGTGGGAGTAGGTGAGCAGCGGGACCCACAAGAGCAATTTTCGCACCCCCAAAACAAGCCATATGCAGAAAGTTCGCATCCCCTGGTGCGGGTTGGAAATTTCGTACACCTACCTTGGGGGGGGGGGGGGGAGGAGTCGAAATTTCAAACCCACTCTGGCAGGGTACGAAATTTCGAACCCATCTGTGGGTTCGAAATTTCGCCCTCACTGGTGGGGTTCGAAATTTCGACCCCGCAGGTGGGGTTCGAAAATTCGACCCCACAGGTGGAGTTCCAAATTTCGACCCCACAGATGGGGTGCGAAATTAATAATGGATGAGGCGGAAATTATGCTGCAGATGGAGTCGAAATTCCTTAGTGCGAAGTAAGGGAATCCGCGGTTTTGCTGGTTCGAAGTGAAGGAATCTGAGCTTCCGGTATGGAGAAAATCGGATGAATCGGGCGGTGCCCACAGTTTCGACCTAACCGGTTAGGTCGATCGCCGCCGAGACTGTGGGGCCCCGGACCCCCACCGGCGCTGTGGCCGGACCCGCTTGACGGCTCGCCTTCGGCTCGGAGCACGGCTCGACTAAAAGTTCCTTGGGCCCGACAGAGGCCACTTGATGTAGGCTTCGGGTCTCCTTGTGTTTGCGATGCGACTTCGACCCTACTGCTTCGTGTTTTTTGACGCTTGAGCGCGTTGCTCACCAAATACTTGAAGTGTGACAGCTTCGACAAAAAAGTGTGTCAATAAAGTTCTGGTTATCTTTTTATATTCGCTAGTGATTCCATGATATGGGTTGTCATTAGTGTCAATCGTACGGGAGTTTTCTAATGTATTTGACGAAGTCAGAGAGTTGCCACCACAGCGAGAGATCAAGTTTCGAATTGATTTTGTGGATGGAGCCAGACCTGTTGTTATGCCTTTTGGGCGGATGAAACCTAAAGAATAGCGAGAGTTAGAGGTGAAAATGAATGATCTTTTGAGTAAGGGATTCATTAAGAGAAGTATATCCGAGTGGGGTGCTCTAGTTGTGTTCGCGACCAAGGTTGATGGATCATTGTGATTGTGTGTGGATTATCGTGAGCTGAATAAGGTGACCAAGAAAAACGAGAATCCTTTATCGAGAATAGATGACTTGTTTGATCAGCTTCACGAAGCCAAGGTATTTTCCCAAATGGATTTGGCGATGTGATTTCACCAACTAAGAGTGGCTAGGGATAGTGTGTCGAAGATTACTTTTAGAACACCGTCCGTATTTTATGAATGGCTAGTAATGCCGTTTGGATTAACTAACGCGGCAACATATTTTATGGATCTTATGAATCGAGTTTCCAGAGACTAGTTGAACAAGTTCGTATTTGTGTTCATAGATGAGATATTGGTTTACTCAAGGATTAAGGAGGATCATAAGATGCACTTGAGAATTGTTTTGGAAATATTGCGAACACATCAGCTAAGGGCTAAGTTTTCGAAATGTCACTTCTGGAAGGAGGAGGTTAGGTCTTGGGTCATGTCGTATCGGGACAAGGAATAGCGGTAGATCTTGCTAAGGTAGCAGCAATCCAAGAATAGGATCGACCTAAGAATGCGACAAATGTGAGAAGTTTCTTTGGTTTAGTTGGATATTATCGACGATTTATCAAGTATTTCTCTAAGATAGGTGCACCATTAACCGGATTAATGAAGAAGAATCAGGTCTTCGCACGGGATGCGAAGTGCGAGCAAGCCTTTAGGAATTTGAAAGAGAGACTGGCAAGGGCTCTTGTGTTGACTATTTTAAATGGGAATGAAGAGATGGTAGTATATACCGATGCATGTGCCTCTAGACTTGGGGCAGTGCTAATGCAAAATGATAGAGTTGTGGCCTATGCAAGTCGACAACTGAAGCCGCATGAATGGAATTACCTGACCCACGATTTAGAGTTAGCAGAGATAGCATTTGCTCTGAAGATTTGGAGACATTATTTGTTGGGAATTAGGTTCGAGTTGTTTACGGATCATAAGTCATTGAAGTATCTTTTCTCCCAGAAGGATTTGAATCTTCGGCAGCAAGGATGGTTTGAGTTTTCGGCATCGTACGATTTTGGAATAGCCTATACTCCAGGAAAGGGTAACACGGTAGCCGACGCATTAAGAGACATGTGAGTTTGGGTGCTATGTTCATAGAATGGAAACATCTCGAGTATTTGGCCGGATTTGATTTTAGATCTCATTGTGAGTTAGAACCTGAGATGTTAGCTAGCTTATTGATTAGACAGACTCTCATCGAAAGGATTGGCGAAATCCAAAAGCGAGACAATAAGCTTATGGAAATTGTCCGAAGGTTGTAGATGAGAGTATAACCGGAGGAGAATAAGGATTTCGAGGTCAATCGAGATGGTTGGCTTCGTAAGCATGGGCGACTGGTTGTTCCTGACATAGATGGATTGAGATATGATGTTCTAAGGGAATGTCATCATTCTAGATTGACGAAACATCGAGGAGGTAATAAGATGTATAGGAATATGAAGCGAGTTTACTATTGGGAAGGTATGAAATGGGATGTCGGGAAATTCATCTTGAAATGTATGAACTGCCGGCAAGTTAAAGCCAAGCAGAAAAAATCAAATGGATTGTTATAGCCATTGGAGGTTTCTACATGGAAATGGGAGCAAGTATTAATGGGTTTTATCGACCGATTACCTAGAACAAGGGGAGGAAACGATTGTATTTGGATTGTCGTGGATAGGTTGACTAAGAGTGCAAGGTTTACTTCTGTCAGATCGACCAGGACTGCGTCGAAGTTGGCTGAGTTATATCTTAAGTGGATAGTTCGATTCCATGGAATTCTGAAGAGTATAGTTAGCGATCGAGATCCATTATTCACCAGTGGATTCTGGAAGAGTTGCAAGAAGCATTCGGAACTAAGATATGTTTGAGTACAACTTATCATCCCCAGACAGATGGTCAGACTAAAAGGGTTAATCGAGTATTGGAAGATCTTCTGAGGGATTGTGTGTTGGACTTAGGATGATCATGGGAAGATCATATACATTTAGTCTAGTTAATAATAGTTACCAATCGAGTATTGGAATGGCACCGTATCAGGCGTTGTACGGTAGGCCGTGTTATTTTCCATCTTGTTGGTTAGAAACTGGCGAGATGTTGGTACTTGGGCCTGCGGTGATAAGAGAGGCGACGGGTATTATTGAAATCGTTCGACAACGAATGAAGGCAACCCAGGATCGTCAGAAAAGTTATGCTGATAAGTGACGAAAGGATTTAGAATTTTCAGTTGGAGATATGGTTTTTATTAAGATTTCGCCTCTAAGGAATACCATTCTTTTTGGGAAGAAAGGAAAGTTAGCGCTAAAGTTTGTTGGGCCGTTTCCGATTATCGAACATATTGGTAAGCTCTCTTATAGATTAGATATACCTGAGAAGGTGGTGAGTGTGCATAATGTTTTTCATGTACCATTTCTACGGAAGTTCGTACATGACTTGAATGTTACGATATCTCCAGATCAACTTAAAGATTTTGAAGTCAAATCTGAAGTCTCTAGCCTCATAAGCTGCTTCGCATCATAGGGAATGACACGAAACAGCTTAGAAGGAAAGTTGTTAGGCTAGTCAAGGTATAATGAAGCGAGAACGATGACGATTGCACGTGGAAAATGGAAGAGAGAATGAATTTGATCCATCCAGAACTCTTCGAGTGGTTTGTCCCATATATCGTATCTTAACTTTGCCATTGTGTCTTCTACTATTAGAATTCTGCTTGTAAGGATAGGATTTTGATTGCATGGATTGTTGAATGGTAGATTAGCTACTGGTGGATGGTAGGCATGTAGGATGTTGTGTTTTCTCGTGATAGCTTGGGATTTCAGGGCCGAAATTCTTAAAGGGGGGAGAATGTAATGACCCATATTTTACCTCTCGACCGATCGTAATATGATTCTATTTTATTCCCAGGTGTTCGGATCATTCTAAGATTTTAATATGTTGTTCATGGGGATGTGAGACATATCCATGATTTTTAACGAATTCAAGTATGACCATTTTCTTCTTATGTTTACTATGGTTCTTTACGATTACATAGAGTGGTCGCATGAAGACTTTTGGTTCAGCGGTTTAGGAGGAATAGCTAGTTTAAGTTTCAGCCTGTGTTTAGGAAGATTGGTCAGCAGCTAATGGGCTGATTAGTCAAACCCATTAGACCTAGGCCAGCGGATATAAATAGGGGGACTTGGGAAGAGAACTAGGGTTACTCTCTTCATTCTATGTTATAGGTTGGGCATCTGTGATTCTCCAGGTTCAGCCTAAAACCCTATTTCTCCACTTTCTTGAATCAGATTCATTGTAGATTGCATCTAGAGTATATATCATCATCAGGGAAGAGTAGATCACCATCAAAGAGGATTAAATCACATCATATTGACATTACATTCAAGGGGAATCAACACTGTCCAGATCTGATCTCATTTAATCTTCATCAAACCATGAAATTGGTGAGTGATAGATATCTCTCACATGGAAGTTACATATTGTATGGCTAAATTAGGATCATATTCATATGTTTCATATTAAAAATCACCTTAGATTTGATCACATATGTTTAACTCAGACCTAGAAACCCTAGGAAACCCTAATATGATCATATTAACCGGATAACTGTTAGACTAATCATGTTTATTCATATGTTTAGAACAAAATCATTCTAGATCTCGTGCTTATGATATGTTTATGCTTTGTTTATGTATTGTTCATGTTTGTACGATCATTACTGTATGGATTGATGTTTGTTTTGATTGAATCGATTGCGTTGCTTGAGTTGTATGTTAGATTGTTTGCCGTAGAATCATAGGATTGAAGAACAGAGCAAATCGGAGGTTTAGATCATCTGATTCAGATGAAACTTGGCGAAGGCGCTCTGGAAGATTAAGGAAGTGGGCCCAAGAATTTACAAGCCCATTTGCACTAAGTATGAGGGTCGGCAACGACCCATGGGAAAGGGTCGTATGGTGCTGAATTTTGGTGTGTAGCTTTGCGTTGGTATGTCGAGGCTATTGGTGAAATTTTAGATCATTCGAAGTTGATTTGTGATGGGTCGAAGGCATATTACTCAAGATATGAATAGACCGACAGAAGCTTCAAAACAACCATCGAAACGATCAGAGATTGGACTGAAAGGATGCACTCGAGACATGATTGGAAATGGGGTCAATAACTTAGCCAAATTGTCTAAGTGGGACGGTCGGCACCAACCCATGAAGGTCTGCACCGGCCCATGATGATAGGACAGGGAAGGGTGAAACTTTTGGGGGCTTGGTTGTCTTGGCTTCCAGATGTTTTTGGAGAAGTTTGGATTGAAACGTACTTCAGATGATTTATGTGCAACTCAAAGATGAATGGTGCTTCGATTGTGAACTCAGGAAGGAGTGGTCGAAACTAAGTTGATGCGAAATTGGTCGTGGGATGGTATATTATACAGTGTGATAATGGGTTGACTTGGGTAGGAGTTAGTTAGGGATAATAATGGAATTAGTTCAAGAGGTAGCTTGACTAAAGAAGTGACATCGCCAACGAGAAAGGCTCGACAAGTTTTATGTGCCAAGGGATCATTGGTTATCGAAGTGTTCTAGCAGTCTCAAAGAAGAGGTATTGTGGGGACACCCATAAGGATCAGGTAGGATCGAGTACCTTGGAGTGGTCTAGTTATCTCAGGTAGGATGCAAACATACGAGTCACAATGGCATACGGAAGTTTGGCTAGAACCGGGTTTTCCATAAGCCCTTTTGATTGGTGAAATGAAAATTCGATAATCAATGGATTTACGGCTATAGACGGTGATGGCTAAGACATTGGTTGTTATGGATGCTATCGTTGATTTTATGTTTTCTTCTCTACTTTCTCCGGGTAGGCCATCACCGTAGGATGTTGAGGATTAGGGGTAATGCGACATGTAATGGATGGTTTTCACGTTTTAACTCGTTGGTAATTGGGTAGACCGGTTTGTTGATTCGCCTATACTCGTATTATCATGTGTAACTATTTGTTAGTTATTTTATCGCTCACAAAGACTGTTGTATGACTCAAGGTTTTTTGTTTCCCTCTTATTATCTTAGGTTGTTCACTAATTTGATGGTGAGCAGATTGAGTAGCAGGTAGCAGATTTGGTGCTGTGGTTGTTGTGCGGTGACGAGCAGGAGGCTGGCGCACTATTATTACCTACTATTTAGCTATTTCTTTTCTATTTTCGCTGTATGTTGATGATTATTGAGACTCTGAAGGATGTAGTGAGGCAACTGTATTCAGAAGTACTGTACCAAAGATTCTATGGTTTTAAAGAAGATTTGATTCTCTGTTCAGTTGCGCTTCATTACTATTTCCTTTTGTATATTTTAATATTATATATTGTTTGTGCGCTGTGAGTTATACGAAAGGTTCTATTTTCGAATTATTCTACCCTAATGGTTGTCCCGTATCGGCCTGGCACGTCACACAGTGCACTTCTTTTGGTTTGTGCAGGAGGTACGGGGAAGTCGTCACACAAAATTTCAAATTTTATACATAGTGTCAAAGTTACAAAATCATATGCAACCAAAGTCTGAATACAACATATTTCTAGTACAAAAATGAATAGTGACATAAATAGATAGGGGTGATGCCTACAACAAGTCTCTAGGTCGGGACAGTGAAATCTCGATATTGTAATGCTCGGTCTGACCTGAGCATTAAGTGAACAAAATAGTCGAGTCAAGACTAGCATTATTATGAAAGTAAATCAACCGAAGTGAAATATTTAATCAAATGCACAAGTAAATTAAATGATGTTTGGCATTCAAATCCACTAAGGATCTGTTAAACTAGGTGTTATATAATACAATATGTTACAACAATAGCGTCTAATGTAAATATACTATTGAAAATAACGTTCGCAGGATAACCAATATTTTCCTTACACTATTTATAATGTCATAGTCTACATATATAGCATCCTAAACCCTCTGTAAACAAGTGGAATCGAAGGCAACTCCATAGGCATGACGACCCTAAAACCCGCACCCTTGGAATTGACTATAAACCACACAACCCAACCCAAGAAATAAGCATCCTCGGAGAGTCAGTGATAAATCGAATTTCCGATCTTCGATAGTCGATACTTAACACATCCATGGTGTTCATGTATTACAAAAACAAATCTCGCAAACTCAATCCATCGGGTTTTATCAGAGCAAACACAGTGGAACAAAAAAAAAAAGAAACAAATATATCATATTCAATATAACTTTACAACAAAACATTTAAATTGGAACAACATACCATTGATAGTTATAAGCACCATCCTCACATAATACAACCATGACATCCAAGTATATATAGTAGAATACGCTCTACCTTCTAACGAAGAACACCAGCTTCTCTGGAATCATCTTGGAACTCCTCGAATCCTATATAAACCTAAAATACACTCGGATCGGATCCGAGTGTCAAACGCTCAAGTCAGGCTTGGATTAACCAGCTTGAGAACTAGATAATAAGTCATACATATCTCAAACCATGATCGAAAAGGGTTTTCAAAACTTCGTGCATGATTTTTGGAAAATAAAGTTACCTAAGACTCAAATCCCATCACACAATGCAAACACACATCAGGAGCAAGATTTGCTTTATGATAACCAAATATGCTTAGTATGAGAAAATCGTTAAATATTATCGTGAATGTCTATTTTTTTAAAGACTTTTCAAAATAGATGTATAGATCTTAGCAGGCGTAGGTACCCATATATTACGTCTACATACATAAAGTACAACTAAGATCGTTAGGGTTCGTATTGGAAGTTGGGTTCCATCAATGATCAAGAAAAATGATCTTCCTTTCCAAAATTTAAAACACCTTTAGCGGGATGTCCCAGGATCAACAAATGTTCCTTTTGTATCGGAAAAACTGACTTACCACTATTTCAGGTGATGCACGGGTTACACCTAAACGTAACATCTCCTAGTCGTTGTTGACCATTATCAGAGGCGCCTCGATCTATTATCCACTAAGCAAATTGCTTGGGATCCATACCATGGAATCACTTTATCAATCAGTGTCTATTAATCTATAACCCTCCGAGTACATATGTCCCATAGGAGGGTGTTAAGCTAAGAGGATAGATCCTCCGCCACCTACTTGATATATCATCAATAGAAATCAATTCATTATGTCGTAAAATACAACGTCAGACATACATGCATTTACAAGTTCGTTCTGGGTTGTGAACGAAACCGAAGGTACTTTATTCGATAGCCCCGCGTGGGTGCGAAAGTCCTTACAGTCCAAATCGCTTCAAGTACGGTCAGATCGCCATCACAATATAACCTCATAATTGGGTGGCCATTCGAGGCATCAACGAGCAATCCTTCCAATGTGAAGTTCTCCGGTATACAATCACAGCCATCGCCATTTTCATTTGCTCTTGTTACGTCGTATGGTTATTCAAAATGGGTTGAAATCCAGTCATTCTTAATAACTAGGATATCTTTAAAATCAATAGAGATTTACTAAACATTATAAGTCTAATTCCATCTAGAATATTCTTTCACTCAAATCATTCTTTACGTTAGGGATTACTCCCTTTTAAACCGTATCAAAAATTTACATATCTTAAACTGTTGTTTAAATCTTACCTTGGAAATCATTTCATTTGATTATAAAATATCAACTCACGTATATAACTCGCACCATGATTTCTACGCTTTATCGAGATTATTGAACCTAAAAAAAGGTAATTTCTCAAATCATTATCCCATCCTCATCCTATTCATCCCATGGAGCAAAACTGGCAACACTCCATTTCTAATTGCCCTTGTATTTGGTTAAATTTAGTTACCTTCATTATTACCTTTCTTTCAATCCGAATCTGGTTAAAGATTTCAATTATCTTCATGAGAAATCATATATACCCAAATTCAACCCATTCATTGATCATTGATTAGGGCGATTACTTTATCTTTTCTTGATTTTATCTCTAGCCCAAAATCATATTTACGATTTCTTTATCTTATTCTTGAGAAAAACTCACTTAGCCTTTAAATGATCTTTAAACTCTGTTCCCAATATCGTTTGCTAGTGGAAAACTCTTTCATTAAATTTTTATATTAAAAAAGATTACTCTTCAACTTAACTTGGAAAATTATCTTTCCTTTAAATGGGGTTACAGAACTAATGTTATTTAAGACATCGTTCACGATAAACCCAAAACCATTCTTTCATTTTCAATGAAATCTTTAAGGAAATCACATCAGCTTATAATCGATATAAATTCTTGTATCAGACTAATACTATAAAAGGAATAACGGAAAAGCCTTTTAAATTCCTTAAACCATAAAGGTCTTCCACTATAAAGACTTATCTCAATTAGAACCAAATTTATTCCCATTTCAATTCAGAAAACTTAAATTAGTTTCATTCTTTTCACATTCAAAATGTCTTAAAATGCACATTATAGTCCTTTGGAGATGTTTGCAAATCATTTGGGTATCATTGGTTATATTAAACACCTTTTACTTTCAAACCGTTCCAAAAACCATCGTAAATAGCGTTGGTTAAACAGGTCATTTTCAGAAAATAGCTTTTTAGCTTTTCAAAACTTAGTGTATTCAATCAAAATCATTTTTCAAATCCAACTAATTTTTGATATATGTAATAAAATATGAAAAAAATTGAAAACTCTAGATCGTTAATGACAGCCTAGAAATTCTCGACCTCCTCTTCTTCCACCTCCTTCACCTTCGACACAGCTTTCCCTCCTCTTCCATCTCGCTCTTCTCCCCCTGTTCCCTCCAATCCTCCACCTATAGTAATCAATCCTTCCTCAGTAAAACCTTATAATGTAAATCTTGGTGTCTTTGATCCAAGAACTTCCTCTGTTAATCATAATTCGCCATCTCCACAGTTCAATTCCAACAATTTCGATACAGATGTGAATAGTTCTACTTTCAATACCTCGGCTATTCATAATACGTCAGATGCTTATTTTCCCTCTTTTATGAAAAAGAATTACGCTTCCCTTTTTAGTTCACGTCCGAGAAACGCTGGTATTTTTCAACCTATGCATTTTGATATCCCTCGTGATGGTGTGCCACAGAAGATCCCTGATTTAGTTAAGGCAGAAGGCATGAAGTTTTGGAATAATTACTTGGTAGGCTTTTTTCTCGATGGCACGGCATCCTATCCATCTATGGTAAATTTTCTTAATCGGTTTTGGAAATTAGATGGTGTAGTTGATATTAAGTCCAATGGTGTCCCTTTTTTTTTCAAGTTTTCAAATGGATCGGACAGGGAAAAAATTCTAAACTCTAATCCTATTTTTATAAAAGGACGTATGTTCATTATTACGCATTGGGATCCAACTATAGGAAATGCCCAATCTCATATTTAAAAAGTTCCTATTTGGGTTCAATTTTATATAATTCCCACAGTTTTGTGGATTTTATTGGGTATAAACTGGTTGGCTTGTCATATAGAGAGTTTGATTTGTTTTGATAGTAGTATGGAGAAGTTGCAGAGATTTCGATATGTAAAGGCTCTAACAGAAATTTCATCTGAGTTCGAACTTCTTGACAAAATAGTCGTAGGTGGTCTTAGGAAAGATTGTCCTACTGTTGGATTATCCTACAATTGGAGACCAAAAATTTGAACCACTTGCAAAGTTTTTGGACATGAGACTTGTTTTTGTCAATTTAATGATATACCTGTTAGGGGCTGTGAGGATCATGGTGAGCATGTTGATAACAATTATCATTTCAAAACTAATGTTCATTCTGGGCAGTTTAACAGGAAGCCATCTGCTAGTTATAATAATTGGGTCAATCCTAGAACTAAAAAGATATGGAAAAAGAAGCTTGAGAATAATAATAAGGCAGATGATGTTGATGATGCTGCAGTGCCTAAAAAAGCTAATCCTTTTGAAGTTTTAGAAACTGAGGAAAATAATGATGAGGTTAATGCTAATGCTTTAATGGATGTAAATTGTACAGAGGCTAATTTGAATAATAAAGGTGACTCTTTGGAACTTGATACACATGTTGATAAGGAGTATGATATTGTCAATGGGAACCATGATGTATCTTTGGTTGGTAATCTTTTTGATGAAATTCCAATTAAGGTTAATGCTCATGTTCATGCTGGGAAAGATTCAACTTCATCAGTTACACCTGGGTTGAACATTTCTACTGCCTCTACATTCTCTTCTAGTTCATCTCCTAATGCCACAATGTCATGTTCATCATCTTTTAGTTTCTGTAAGCCTTCAGCTGTTTCCGCTAATGCTAATTCTGCTAGTTCATATGCAGTTTCTACTTCTACTTTCACATCTTCATCTCAGTACTCTAACCTGAAACCCCCTGCCAATATTATTTTACCACCTCACTCTATAACTGGATCAGGTTTGCATTCCCCATTGTTAATTCTGCTTTAGCCTCTCATTCATCTGCTGCTCCATCTAGCTCTAAATCGAAAAGTAGCAAGTTGAAAGGGAAATTTTGGGTTGATGATGATTTGGATGAAGGAACTGATTACAAACAGGATGAAGTGCAACCTTTTGGGAGTAAAATGAAATCATGTAAAAGGCATACGAGAAGTAATCCATCACTATTGTTTGACCCTTTCTTTACATGATGTTCTATGCCTTTAGTTTTGGTTTTTGCAGTTTGGTAATCTTGGTTCAAAAATACTTATCTGTCGATGGGAGGTTTTGTGTGTTTTAGCTCTGTGTAGTGAATGTGATTTGGCAACTAGATACCGGGGATTGTAGATACTGATGAACTAGATATTGGGGAATGTATGGTTGTGTAACTACATACTTATCTGAAGATTATCCGTGTAGTGTACGTTGATACTGGGGATTGGCATCTTGCTTAAAGTGTTGATAACAGTTACAATAAAGATCTATTCATACGGCCATTTTTGAAGACATGCATTTTTCAGTTTTTTTGGATTAATTGTATGTATGTTTTTGTTTTTTCTCAATTCTGTATGTTTGTGTCAAAGAGAGTGTTGTAATTTGTTTTGGTTGTGGTGGAGTCATGTAAGTTTCTAAATCGATCAGAGTTATAAAGAATAAAATTGCCTTTCAAAATCACTTTCAAATCATTTATTATGATTTATCATAATTTATATATATTTTTAATAATTTAAAAATAGTTCATTTCAATAAAATTCAATTTCTGGTCACTCACTGCACTAGCGATGTTTTTATTCAAATTTTATTCGAAATTATTCCAAAATCTAACCATTGGATTGTAAAACTTTACTTTTCATTGGGAAGCTATTTTCATTTTGAAACAAACTTTATTCGTTTCGGGAAAATCCGACGTTCGGATCACCCGATACGTAATTTCAAGTGATTGGTCGAAATTCGCAAACTACCTCTGCACTGCTAGTTATATTCAAACCGAACTTCAATTTATAGTTAAAATCAAATCTAATTGCTATTAAAATATGTAACAACCTAAATTTCGACATACCAATTTTTTTTCAAAAATCTCAATCTATCGAAGCTCGAATCGGCATGTCTGGTATCCTGTATAAAAGACAGAGATAATAAATATATCAGAGCTCGGAGAACATCTCACAACGGAATGGATAAAATATAATATAATTAAATATAACCTTACAGAAGTAATGATACTGTCTAACCAGTATCCAAAGCTATCCTATCTTTGCCACGAACCTAACCTGCAAGTGTGTTATGAGGAGGGGGTCAGAACACAAAAGTTCTGGTGACTGGGCAAATTATACATTATGAAATAGCCTTACATATACCGTTCAGTTATGTTTTATTATTTATTAGGTTGTTTTGGGTTAACAAAACTAAAGGTTCTATACTCACGTTGTACCCATTTACGTCCCGGTAGATTAACCTAACATAGTATATAACATCATATATATGTAGCTACCCCCAACATATCAATGCACTTCCCATAGTACTCTCCTCGTACAGTCTCCACGGTCATGCCATGGAAGCATATCCTACATCGAATGACGTACTGAAATCCAAATCATAACGCCATGTTAACGCATAGAACCATCATCGCTATGCCACGCAAGCGCACGAAATAATTCCCTAACGTCTATGATACACTACCCGATGCGTGTATCTAGACCCTTATACTTACGTACTGTCTACTGTACCCCGAGTTCCATAACAGGGCTGTATACAATGCACAGAACTTGGTCGGAAGCTTTTCATATCTGTATAGGTTCGCTCAAAGGACCTATAGTACAGATATCTAAGTTTGGTCTATTTTCACGGTGGCTATGGCCCCACCCAGGCCCTTCCCTCACTAGTGAAAGACTACATCAAGAGCTAAGTGGCAGGCCCCTAGCAAACAATCTATCATCCAATTGGTGTGTCCTTCAACCATGTCTCGATAGTGAAAGATAAATGGTCTCTTGGTTTAACTCTAGTCTTTCCGTATCCCACTGACTGCTGATGACAGTGCCCGACAATTACTATCCTTAATTTGATCCAGACCAACCTCTTCCGGGACTAACCGCCGAATCACCCAATGTCATCCGCCACAGCCTTCTGACTGCCAACTCTACCGTTGCAGTCAAGGTATACCCACTGGCTGGTATCGTGCAGACCCCTACGATTACGAGCACATCCTGAGCGTGTACCGCAACAGAGGACCACCATGGAGTACCCTACCATGTCCCTCAGAAACCGCGCGCTTCCCTCCAGTCCCACCGAGCATCACATAGATTAATCAGATGGACGTGTTCCTCTCGTGCCTCCAAACACCACGATTATCTACCCAATTGGGTTCTTCACCTTTGTACGCGGACTGATCCAAGTGCATCACTCAAACATGTTATTAGGCCCTATATCTAATCTCTTAATCAAGCGCTTGTCACATCTCAGCTTGATGCTAATTAACTTGATTGTTCCCTTTTTCACTGTTATCTCAAGTTACTAGATTCATTAGCACTCAAATTGCTTCTTACTTTCTTTATTTAGCCCTATGCCACCGGTGCGGGCTTCCGCTTATTATTAATTTCCTTTATTAGACTTCACATTTTCCATTTTATAAGTCTATTAATAATAAGTCTACTTCATTCTTTCTTATTCAAGCATAACCTTGTTATCACAACCTTTTGTTGTTATTTACTTATTGACTTAGTTTCCTTAATTAAGGTTTATTAATAAGTTTCCTTTTCATTTATCATAACTTATGTCATAATTTCCACTTTTCCCTACGATAAGCCTACCTATTATATTACATTCTTATTCTCATAATTAATTATAATAAGTCATATTCCCCGTTCATCACATTATCGTTGGTTCTTCAACATTAACCAAACTTTTACTATTGTAACATCTCTTTCTTTACCGTCTTGTATATTTTCACATGTACCTTGAATAACCTTTTGTTGTTATTTCCTCCTTGTCATCTAGCGCATTGACGACGTCATAGCCAGCCTCATCTATCTTCAGGTCCATCTCCGGATCATCCTCCTCAGCAATAATATCATTTGTATCATAATCAGCCTCATCAATCTTTGGATCTATCTCCGCTCATCCTCCTCAGCAATCTCTGACGCGATATCCCATACTGGTAAGTCCTCTAGTACTACAGGATGTGATGGATCTCCTAACACAATATCTAACTCCTTCTCCACCTGATGCCTACCCCACTCTAGAACAACAAACTTTGGTGGTGGTAACTCAGGCCATACCCACTTGGGTTCCTTAAGAACAGACTCTAAAACAATCTGTGGAATAATGTTAGGAACAATCTCCATCTTATGCGGTTGTCGTACATCCGCTACAAGTAGTGCTGCTGAAACTGGATTAGGTATGATGAAGTGGCCAGCTGAATTATACTGAAGGCCCTCATCGATCGCCAACATCCAATCGTCATAATCACCTGAATCCTCAGACTCTATAGAATCTAACTCCATCGAAACATGCTTTGGCTCTGAATCAAACGCCTCTACTAGTACAAAAGCTGAGGTGGCATCTGACAAGTACTCATCACTGCTACTATCTGTTGCATCAGGAAAAATATCTGAGTGATCCTTACTCTGAGAGTCTAAAAAGCTATCATTCGAGCTATCCAAAGAACTGCTAAATACAGAAGGCTCTCTAAAATGTTACAAGTACTGCTGGACTGAAAGCTGCGTACCCCTCTACAATTTAAAACAAAGAGTTTCTAATCAGAAAACAAGTTTAAACCAATATTTTACCTATACAATTTCTAAAACCTTTTTGTTAAAATGACGAAATAGTTTTATGTTTAAATCTACTAAGTTTACCCTAGTTAGTTATTATACCACGTATCTAAACTTATTTAAGTATATACTTATACCTTTTCTTAATTTGTCAGATTAATTACCAACATCACATCAAGAAATCAATTAATTGATTTTCTTTTCAAATATATTTTCATGTTTTCAAAACATAATCTTTTTATATATTATATATATATATATATATATTCTTCTTTAGAAATCAAATCATTTAAATATGAAAATCACAAATTCATCTCACGTATATAACACTCTCAACTCATTCTAGGGTGTTACAACCCTATCTCAAATGAGTTACTCATCCTAGGGTACTACTGAACCTATCTTTGATGAGTTATTCTTCCTGGGATACTTCTAATCCCATCGGTGACGAGTCTTTACTCCATAAAGCCAAGGTTAATCGCTAAACCAAAACTGTGATACCACATTGTGACAACCCGAAAACCCTCGCCTTTTGAAATGACTATAAACCACACAAGTCCAGCCCAAAAAGTAAGCATCCTCGGATAGCCATTGATAAACCAAATTTTTAATCTTTGAGAGTCGATACTTAACATATCCACGGTGTTCATGTATCGCAAACCCAAATCTCACAAACTCAATCCATCAGGATTTTATCAGAGAAAACACAGCAGAATAGAAACAAAAGAGAAGAACAAAATCTCATAGTGGAATTGAAAAATATAATATTCAATTTAACTTTACAGTGGAAACTTTTAAATCAGAACAAATACCATGGATAGCTATAAACACCATCCCCACATAATATAACCAAGACACCCTAATGAAGAGCACCAGCTTCTCTGGAATCGTTTGGGAACTCCTCGAATCCTGTTTAAACCTGAAATACACTCGGATCTGACCCGAGTATCATACACTCGAGTCAGGCTTGGATTAACCAGCTTGAGAACTAGATAACAAGTCACACATATCTCAAACAGTCATCGAAAAGGGTTTTCAAAACATCGTGCATGCTTTTTGGAAAATGAAGTTACCATAAGACTCGCATCCCATCACACAATGCAAACACACACGAGGATCAAGTTTGCCATACGATAACCAAATATGCTTGGTACGAGAAAATCATTTGATATTATAATTAATGTCTATCTTTGAAAACTTTTCAAAATAAATGTATAGATCTTAGCAGACGTAGGTATGCATATATTCCGTCTACATAAATAGAGTACAACTAATACCATAAGGGTTCGTATTGGAAGTTGGGTTACATCAATGACCAAGGCAAAGAATCTTCCTTTTCGCGATTCGGAACACCTCTAGCGAGATATCCCAAGATCAAAAAATGTTCCCTTTTGTATCGACAAAGCCGACCCACTAACATTTCAGGTGATGTTCGAGTTACTCCTGAACGTAGCATCTCCCGGTCGTTGTTGACCATTATCTGAGGCGCCTCGGTCTATCATCCACTAAGCAAATTGCCTGGGTTCCATACAATGGCATCACTTTCTCAACTAGAAGGAAACATTATCTATGGTACTTCATCCGAGTTTGGCTCATTACCCGTTGTGAGGCCCTGAAGTTATGCTTCCACACAAAGCTCTGCTTTTCAACAAAAAGCTTTTGTCATCAATAGCTCATCACTTAGCTTGCCACATTGTCAATTCACAACGTATAATCAGTGTTTATTAATATATGACCTTCTAAGTACATAAATCCCAGAGGAGGTGTTAAGCTAAGAGGATAAATCATGCGCCACTTATCTGATATATCATTAATAGAAATCAATTCATTATGCCGTAAAACACAACGTCAGACATACATCCATTTACAAGTTCGTTCTGGGTTGTGATTGAAACCGAAGATACTTTATTCCATGACCCCACCTGGGTGTAGAAGTCTTGCATTCCGAATTGCTTCTAGTACGGTTAGATCGTCATCACAATATAACCCCATAATTGGGTGGCCACCCGAGTAATCAACAAGCAATCCTTCCGATGTGAAGGTCTTTGGTCTTCAATCACAGTCATCGCCATTTTCATTTTCTTTTATCACGTCATATAGTCATTCACAATGGGTTAAAACCTGGTCATTCCAAATAACTATCGCTTCTTTAAAATCAATAGAGATTTACTAAACGTCACGAGTCTTATTCTGTTTGGAATATTCTTTTACTCAAATCATTCTTTACATTGGGAATTACTCCATTTTAAATCTTATCAAAGATTTATATATCTTCAACTCTTATTTAAATCTTACCATGGAAATCATTTCAATTTATAACAAAATCTCATTTCACATATTTACCTCGAACCAAGGTTTCTACGCTTTATCGGGATTATTGAACCTTACAAAAGGATAATTTCTCAAATCTTTATCCCATCCTCATCCTATTCATCCCATGGAGAGAAACTAGCAACACTCTATATGTAATTGCCTCGTATTTTGGTATGTTTAATTACCTTCATTAATACCTTTCTTTCAATCCAAATCTGATAACATATTTCATTTATCTTTACGAAAAAACATATTTACCCAAACCTAACCCATTCATTTATCATTGATTAGGGTAGATTATTTTATCTTTTCTTGATTATATCTCTAGCCCAAAATCATGTTTACGATTCCTTTATCTTATTCTTGAGAAAAACTCGCTTAGCCCTTAAATGACTTTTAAACTCTGTTCCCATTATCGTTTGCTAGCGGAAAACTCTTTCATTAAATTTTTATATTCAAAAAGATTACTCTTCAACTTAACATGGAAAATTTTCTTTCCTTTAAATGGGGTTACAGAACAAATGTTATATAAGGCATCATTCATGATAAACCCAAAATCGTTCTTTCATTTTCAATGAAGTCTTCACGGAAATCATATTAGCTCATAATCAATATAAATTCCCGTATCAGACTAATACTATAAGAGGAATAATAGAAAAGCCTTTTAAATTCCTT
This sequence comes from Allium sativum, assembly GCA_030737875.1. Lineage (NCBI taxonomy): Eukaryota > Viridiplantae > Streptophyta > Magnoliopsida > Asparagales > Amaryllidaceae > Allium > Allium sativum. The sequence goes on along the minus strand of CM060926.1, from coordinate 2,014,659 downwards.
GAATATTAAATATCTTCCTCTATAGAAACTTATCTCAATTAGAACCAAATCGATTCCCAATTAATTCCAATTCAATTCAGAAAACTTAAATTGATTTCAAACTTTTCACATTCCAAAATATTTTAAAATCCTTATTATAGTTCTTTGGATATGTTTGCGAGTCATTTGGGTATCATTGGTTGTATTAAAAACCTTTTAATTTCAAACCGTTCCAAAAACCATCACAAATAGAATTGCTGAAACAACTCATTTTCAGAAAATAGCTTTTTAGCTTTTCAAAACTTAATGTATTTAATCCAAATCACTTTCAAATCATTTATTATGATTTATCATAATTTGCCCCTATTTTTTATAATTTAAAAATAGCACATTTTTATAAAATCCAATTTCAGGTCACTAACTGCACTAATGCTATTTTTATTCAAATTTGATTTGAACTTATTTCAAAATTTAACCGTTGGACTGTAAATTTTTACTTTGCATTGGAAAGCTCTTTTTATTTCAAACCAATTGTTTTCTGTTTTTGGAAAAATCTAACGGTCGGATCTCCGGGTACATCAATTTAAAGTCAATGGTCGAAATTCGCGAACTACCGCTACGCGGCCTGTTAGACTCAAACCAAGCTTCGATTTATAATTAAAATAAAATCAAATTTTTATCAAAATAGATTTTTAATTATATAACAGCTTTTGGAAATTACATTTTCAATATTTTAACTTTAAATTTAAATATTCTATTATTTAAATATTATAATATTATTTAAATCATTAAAATAGTATTATTTTTTAAACTTCATCTTTTGGAATCCAAATTTCCCTTAAGTCCATTATAAAAATAAATAAGGTGATTTGGATAATAAAATCGAGTTAAAACATTTTCTGGATACTCAAACCGAACTTCACTTTTTAAAGTTACTATTCACTTTTAAATTCAAATTTAAAGTATTCCTTAATTACTTGAAAACTTCTTCAAATAAATTTCCGTCTTTATGAAAACTATTCGTAATTACTTAAACTATCTTTCCAAATATTTTCGATTTAAAATTTAAACTTTTATTTTTCACTTATTTTTTATTAATAAAATATTCAACTAAATTCCGATTTGGAATAAAAACTAATCAATCACCGTGTTAATAATTTGTTTGCTATAATTAGCAAATTCAATCATGTCCAGTTAATTTTAACACACATCATAACAAGTTGTCAATCAATGTCGCATCAAAATTTATTGATGTTACTATTCATCCATAACATAACAATCACGTTATCAACCAAATTAACCGATCATTTATTTATAGTTTAACTTCATAATCATTACGGTATTCACTTTAATAACTAACCTATCAAGTAATTAACTTCACTAGCTTCCATTAACATTTTTAACAGTTATTAAATCCAAAGTTTCTTAACAACATTGCAATTACTATTCATAATGTAATTAACCACTCTAACTACACAAGTTAACCAAACGTGAGCAAAGTTTGCTCACCATAGCTTATCCACTCCGCCAAACTTTAAGTGTAGAACTCTCTAACTTCGCTACACTTCAAACTCCCCCTCACGGCTAAGCTACTTCCTTTTCTACTTCAAATACTCCACAAATACCATATATTCTAATATATATATATATACTTATATATATATACATATATATATACATATATATATTAACTTGTATATAGAAAATGTCATAACCGCTTTCTTCCTCTCTCCAATGGAGAGAGGAATAGCGATTCCCAAATTAAATGAAACCTCTCCGGTTTCAAAGCCATCTACTTTTCATAGTCAACCTTCCTTTATTATCCTCAAAAGCGCTGATAAGCCACGATAACTCTCAACTTCAATGCTGAACTACTTGCATTGAAGATTATATCGTTCCTTCGGTTATTTTCGTTCCTTCGGTTATCTTCATTCTAGCAATTACAACTTCCACAATTTTATAGATTTAATTTCATCTCCTCAAAAACCACTGTGGATACTAGATCTGGATGTTTTACAATCCTCATTCGTCCTCCATATTCATCCTTCAATAAAATCGCAATTCGAACTGATAGTTTAGAATGATCTTTACGAATTAAGACATCAGGTATTTTGGTGTTCAGGCTTAATCAAACTCAAATTGTAGCATCTCAAAGCTGAAATATTTGCTAATTCCTCCAACCGGATCTTGCGAAAATCGTCAGCAAAATGTACGGGTTCCTTTTCGATTTGGTAAGACTCTTAAGATTATAAGTTTTATGGGGACTATTTTGTTGAATTTGTTGTTCGATCCAGTTATACATCCACAAGAAGTTCATGCTGTGGATTTTTGGAAGAGAAGCTATTCCAAATATGTTTTACAATTTCTCACTGAACATCTAATTTGCTACAAACATTGTCTATGTTGGATCTAAATTTTGGTTTGTTTAAGATTTCAGTCCGGGACTATCTTAGGAATTTTTGATGACAATTGTTGTGACTTGTTTAAGCATTTCCTCCATCTTATTACCTAGCAGTTATTCAAGGTCACGTGTACCCTTGTAATGGTCTTGAATATCAATATTGAATTTTTAGTCCGAGATAATGCATAAAGCTTGTAACAATCGCTAGAAAGTCATACAGTTAGTGGCTACAATATGTTCAGAGTCATGATCGAAGATACATAGATAAGATTCCTATTAGTTTCTAGTTTATACATGTCCTGGGTTATACAACACAAAGATATCAGATGTAACTGTGCAAAATCCATGGGGTTATTCGATTAATTGGGTAGAAATGTGGTATTACTAGTGAAAGATTATCACATGTTTTCCTTTAGCTATCGCACTAGTGCAATCGCGGGACATCATTATGGCAGTTTCTGCATAAGTCATGCAGCAAGTGGGATGCCTTTTCAGGCTTGAAGATGACAACATCATGGGTCCAATTTAGTTTAACTAGCATTTGTTTTACGTTTGTATTTTCTTTTGTTCTTGCATTTTTTTATTTGTACTTTTATTTTGCATGTTAATAAAAGCGTACCAATTTTCAATATATATATATTAACTTGTATTTAAGAGGAAAAAGATAGAGTTTTTAACGGTTTATGGGATGGGGCCCATATCCTAGGGGTAGGGCTGTTGCGTGGGGACTAGCGCACATTGGGTTCTGGTCCACGGAGGGGGTGGGGTAGAGAGTTTTTAGGGTGCTTAAGATGGTGAAAAAGGGTGTAAAGGAGGTATTTTAAAGGGTTTAAGGTGGAAAAGGAGGAGCTTTGGATTAATGGGTCCCACATAGGGAAGGTGGGGGCTGTTGCTGACGTGGGGGAGGCTGGTCGTGTGCTATGGCCAAAGGTGGAAGGTAGGGGTGTACCTTGGAGCTTTGGAGAAGAAGGAGGAAGTGAAAATGAAGTAAAAATAAAATGGAAAATTAAAATAAAAACAAAATCATTGCTTATACTATTTTAGTTGCTTAGATGGAGGCAATGCAAAGGAGGGTGACATATGGAAGAGAGAGGTGATGAGGTGTCAAAGGGGAAGGAGGTTTAGTAAAATGTGTATTTGTTGATTTTGATTTGTTTAATCCTATGTTTAATTAAACAACATTTATACGCACTATGCCATAGATGGCCTACTGCAATGAAAATCCAAGATGTTGCCAGCTAAAATGTTGCCACAGCTATACTAATTTTTGTCTGTTGCAACGCACTCTTCAATTTGTTAGCATAGATGTCAAATTGTTTGCAGTAGCTATAGTTATAAACTTATAAGTTTAATTTTCCACGTCATCGATCTACATCTATAAAAAGATGCATATATATCCGTTAATTTACCTTTTAAAAACAACATCTGTAGGTGACACCTCACTAATCCGTTATAATCCTCCACCGCCAATAGGAAATCAACTGTAATGACCCACATTTTCAGCGATATAATAATTAATTTATTTAATTATTTAAATGGTAAATTAAAGGATTTAATGGTCGTGGAATTTAATAATGGTGAATATTTAATTAAAATAATAAATTAAATAATATATTTAATTCTGAAATAATCAGAATTGACTGAAATGGCGATATGGTGTGAATTGGATCATTTGTGATATTTAATTCAGCTTGGAATTTAATTTGAATAACGAATATATGAAATAAACGACAATTTGAACGTAGAGTTATAATATAATTAAAATCGAGCTCGAAATGGCGCTGCAGTTCGTAATTTGGCGATTCGAACTTCAACTAAATGTACAGGATTCGTTTTAAGCCGGATTTCTGTGAAACAAGAAACGTTTGGAGCTGGTGGAGTATATCTTTCTGGTGGAAGAGAAAAATCGGGATTTCATCGTGTAGATTTTGATTTATGTCCAAATCAAATTTCAGATAAGTCGCTGTGGAATTCCTTTATAATTTGCAACGCTTTATTTACGTTATAAAAGGATTTTCGATATAAAACTGAATATCGATAAATCTAAAATCTTAAATATCAAGATGTAAATCCATATAGGAATATTCTGAAGCTATACGGTATGCCATGTGAATATAGACGATAATATTTAATTTTTAAATATTTAATTTAATTTATTTAAATATATTTATGTATTTAAAAAGGGCTATTTAGAGCTTTAAAAATAGCCACTTTTGCAAACGAAGTCGGAATTCGATGAAACTAATTTTGTTGGATCCGCAATGTCAAATTATTGTTAGATGTCAAGTTTCGTGATTTTTAGAGTCAGTGTGTAGCTGTACGGAGTTTTAATGTGAGAAACAGTCAGTATTATGATGGTTAAAAATACGTTGTGTGAGCAAACGGAGTCGGAATTCGACGAAACCAGTTTCATTGGGACCGTAATGTCGAACTGAAGGTGTATGTCCAGTTTCGTGATTTTTGGGTATCGTGTGTGATCACACGAATTTTTAGAAGGCAATAACGAATATAATCGAATATTAAAATAAAATATCTACAACAAATATCTAACAAAATATCTAAACCCTCTCTCTATAAATAACCCTCATCCCATTCTAACCTAATTCTTCTGTCAAAAATCTGCGCCGCCATCAGTTCTTATTAGAACGTGAATACCACCCACTTCAAAAATTCAAAGAGAAACCAAATAAAAATCTATAAATTACAATGGATATATATATGGATTGGCAATGAGATTCTCTTCGTTTTGGTACCCTTCTTACGTTGTGCGATTCATGTTTTTGGACCTCGACATTTTACAGCGATAGTTTGGTTTTCCTAGGGTTGAGGTTCGATCCAAATACGAAGGGATTGAGCTCGGTTGAACTTGTTATTTGGGTTCAGGATGTTAAGGAGCTTCGATTTGTGGGATTTTGGCGAAGTACGGTTGTAGTCTGGTAACTCCGATCTACTGTAGCATGGGTAGAGGCTATCGACGCATTTTAGAAGAGAGCGTCGAAGTTGAAGCTTTGAGTATGGGACGAAGGAGAATGTCGAGAGGAAGAAGGTAGTGTGGTTGGTTTTGGGTTTCATTGAAGGAGTGAATGTGCGGTGGAGTTTCAAGAGTTGGAAATGGCCATGTTTTGGCTACAGGGAGGTCACGGAAATTGTTCGGTGAAGAAGAAAGATGGTGCAGGCCTGGTAATTAAGTTTGGTGATAGGCCTTGTTAATAGTAAGCCCAATAAATTCTATTAAGTGTGGGTTTAAAATTTAAATAGCGTTCAAACTTGTTAATTGAATAACTTATTCATATGAAATCAGAATTACGAACCGTCGGTCACGTTGGGACCATATGGACAAGATCTTCACAACGAAGCTGACTGGAAGTGGATTGGAGCTCGTTTAAATTTATGGCGAAATAAATCAAATCAAATAATAGTTTATCGTTCTTTAACGATGAACTGCAAATGTGAGTAAAACTCACCAACTCTGAACAGTTATATTTCTATAATGTATTTTTAGAACTGTTAATCATCTGTTGATTGTTGTGTGTTGGTTGATTGATTGAACTGCTAGTCAGTTAGTGAAAATTATATATATATATATATATATATGTAATTATATATATATATATATAAACCTTTAAATATTTATATATTGATTCTGCTATCAGAATAATTTATATTGAACTGAAAGTGATGATAATCATATTGTGTAACATCTGTGGATGCAGGGAGACAGGTTGGAGGAATCCGACTGGATTCCTCAACAGTTATTTTATTGTTTTTCATATATTGTTATATGATGTGATATAAAATCTGTGGGCGATTACATGTACTTGGACGATATTGAACATCGTGATTTGATATGATTGAATACCATAACATACCGAAATGTTGATAAGGCGATTTTCAAAGTGATATTGAAAATAGAATATTTATAAATAAGAGATATTTATAAAGTGGAATATTTATAAATAAGAAATGTTTATAAATTGGAATATTTATAAATAGGAGATATTCAAAAAGGAAATAATTACAAACCATCTTCTTTTTGAATGGAAAGGCCTGTGTGGCGGGTTTGGGGATTTTCCCGATGCTCCCGTTACAAAGGAGGTTATGGCGAATTTTTCAGAGAATTTAAGGAGTTAGAATATTTCAAGAATAAATTTGAAAAGGAGAATATTTGTAAACCATTTACAAATAGAATTGAAAAGGAAACGTTATAAAAAGGAAATCATTTTTAAAGTGTAGAACCGTTATTTAAAAGTAAATCTTTTCAAATGAATAAACCGTTGTTAAAAAGGAAATCTTTATAAAGTGAATAAAGTAAATGGAATATGGTATTCGAAAGGAGTTAAATCGAATATGGTATTCGAAGGGAGTAAATCAAATATGGTATTCGAAAGTTAGTAAATCGAATATGGTATTCGAAGGGAGTAAATCAAATATGGTATTCGAAAGTTAGTAAAATGAATATGCTATTCGAAAGGGGTTAGTCAAGTCGTGTTAGTTGAATAGAGTTAACCAGTTCAGTAGAGTTAACCAGTTCAGTAGAGTTAACCAGTTCAATAGAGTTAACCAGTTGGGTTAAGTAAGTCAAGTTAACCAGTTGGGTTAAGTAAGTCAAGTTAACCAGTGAGTTAAGTAATTCAAGTTAACCAGTTGAGTTAAGTAAGTCGAGTTAATCAAGTCGAGTTGATCGAGTTAGAGTTACTCAGTTAGAGTTAATCGATTAGAGTTAAAACGAACTAGAGTTAATCAAATATAGTTATTTGAGACAGAGTTAGTCAAACATAGTATTCAGGGTAAGTTACCATCTCGTACGACTGCTTGCGTAATTCGCAGGGCTGTAAATAGCCTAAGACGGTCGGATGTTTCCTGAGGGAGTCAGGCATAACCATTGTGATCGCTGCGATCTAGAGTCAAGCGAATGAAGTTAAATAAAATATTAGTTATTCAATAGGAGTTAAGTTCTTGAGTTAGATTATCGAGATAAGTTAATCGAGTTAAGTTCTTGAGTTAGATTATTGAGATAAGTGAGTCGAGTTAAGTTCGTCGAGTTAAATTAATCGATGTTAGTTTCATCGAAAAGGAGTTAATCGATGTTAGTTTCATCGAAAGGAGTTAATCGATGTTAGTTTCATCGAAAGGAGTTAATCGATGTTAATTTCATCGAAAGGAGTATCGATGTTAGTTTCATCGAAGGGAGTTATCGATTAGTTAAATCGAAAGGAGTTATCGAATTTAGTTATTCGAAAAGGAGTTATCGATTTGTTAAATCGAAAGGGAAGATTATCGAATATTGTTTATTCGTGAGGAGATTATCGAATGTAGTGTATTCGAAGGAGTTATCGATTTTTAGTTAATCGAAGTGAGTTATAGAATATTAGTTAAATCGAAGGAGTTATCGAATATAGTTTATTCGATGGATTTAATCGATTAGAGTTAAATCAAAGGAGTTAATCAAATATAGTTTATTCGAATAGAGAAAAGGAGTTAATCGAATATAGTTTATTCGAATAGAGTAAATGAGTTAATCGAATATAGTTTATTCAAATAGAGTTAGAGGAGTTTTCGAATATAGTTTATTCGACAGGAGTTAAGTGAATTAGTTAAGTTAAACTAAGTGGATTAGTTAAGTGAATTGGTTAAGTTAACCAAAGTGAATTAGTTAAGAAAAGTGATTAGTTCAGTTAATTGAGATAAGTAAATCAAGTTAGGTTAATCGAGTTGAATTAGTCAGTCGAGTTAATAAATTGAGTTAGTCAAACCAAGTAAAACCAATTAGAGTTAATTAATTAAGGTTGACCAGTTAGAGTTGATCGGTTAGAATTAACCAATTAGAGTTAATAAATCAGAGTTAATCAAATAGAGTTAAGTAAAATTAGAAATGACTAGAGATTAGTAAATTGAATGGTATTCTAAGTGCCTATCTGATGTTGGTTTCGGCCTTCGGGGTTTATACTTAGGGGATTGTTCTCATACTAGTTTACAGTCAGGGACTGATAGTTGGGGAAGAGTAGTGATTTGTAAATAAGTAGATGGAAATGTTTCCCAGTGTTAATAACATATATTTTCTAAACATAGAAAATAAGGCAATGTGAATATATATATATATATATATATATATATATATATATATATATATATATATATATATATATATAGATATATGTTAATGATTGATCGATATAATTTCCATCTGGAAATAACACGTTGTTTGCACACTTGTTTTCTTTGATAGTTAAATCACAGACTATCGAAGTTTTGACCATTTTAACGTTGTTAATATGGAGAGACCGGTTGGATTATTATCCAAAGAACCACTCTGTATTGGCATAAGCGTTGCGAATCATATATGCCAAAGATAATTGAAGACGGAGTAAAATGCAAGGGCAATTGTATAAGTCTTAGATGACAGTGACTAAGATGGATATACTGAATAGTGCCTTCGGTTTGTCCAGTTCCAGTACAACATGTATGATGAATGTCTGACAGAGTAAGTCCAGAAAGGTCACGTACATTGATTTCTTCAACTTTACCAAGAGTGGAAGCAGAGAAGGAAACTTCTTTAGCTAACACGTAACGTACTGTTGTAGATGTCAATTAGTGATTTTCGATGGATCTGACAATGTGGCATTCGAAGTGAATCTGATGTGATGATAAAGCGTAGCTTCTAGCCTCATCAACCGATAAATGACAGAAATCGGGCACGCAGCATGGCTAAGTCGGTCGCACCGAAGTAGGGTGTATAATCACCTATCTAGAGAATATTCATTTGCTTCTTTAATCTATCAATGATGTTCCATATATATACGGGAACGGTTGCTGATCCCAACCGTTGGTGATGTACATTCGATACACTCAAGCAAAATGAGTGGTCGGTCATGTGTGGCTGAGTTACAAGATGTCCTTGTTGAACTCTAGTGTATCGTTCCTAGAGTACACTGATCAGAAGGTGGTTCCATACCTTGTCATAGTTGGAAATCCATTATCCAATACGTGCTTGCGATTTTGATTGTATACTATATATGTAGAACGTGAGAAGAAAGCGTTTCTGCTAGTTGATATCTATTTGTACATAGACATTATTATAATATCAAAAGGTTTTTGATATAAAGATATTTTGGATTCTCATAAGGGAAAAACCCATTCCGTTCTGCGGCGTGGTCTTATGAGATATCGTTTACTTGTTCATATACCTGTTTAAACTGTTTTACTCACACCAGTCCCATGACTGTCCCAGAGTTTACTTTGTTGTTTTCCCTAAACTCTTGGGTGTCCAATTTTGTACGGGCAGTCAAGTAGTCGGGATTTACAGATACTTGAAGAGCTGGAGCAGGAGGCTTCAGGATCATATAGCTATAGTTTATTTCTGCTGTGTTGTAAGTGCTGTACTCTGATAAGTGCTATTGTACACATAACTGTTATATTTCAAAGTTATGTTGTCTATTATATGTTATTCGTTCCGTTGTAAGGTTCGTGTTACTCTGATGTTGTGTTCTTCTTCTTCTTCTATTCTAAGTTTCTATCTTATCTATTCTCACCCTCTAATTTCTTTCATTAATTACCAGGATTTTTCGATGTTTTGGTTATCGACATCGAGCTTATGTCGATAACCAAAGTCGCTAAAAATCTGGGTCGTTACAGTTGGTATCAGAGCTTAAGTTAAGTTTACCTTGGCTCTGTGGCGTGACTCGGTAGAGATAGGGTTAGTAATACCCTAGATTGAGTTGAGTATATATATACGAGTGAACGTATTTGTATTTGATATAAAATTTGTTTTTTATTGTGGAGATTCATTGGTTGAGTTGTTTATGAGTTCTGGTCGATCAGTTTGATCCACTGCATCGGTAGGAGTTACTAAACACTTGAATACGATGGGTCATCACGAAATGTTTTGAAAAGAGGGTAAATTAAAATAAGTTTACCCAGGGTATATCTTGATATAGAAAAGATATATATATATATCAAAATTATAATTTATTTGATATATTGGTTGTTATTATAATCGAGAAAGATTATAACATGTGAAATGGTTATATATAACCAATCAGAATTCATATAAGTAAAGTATATGAAATAAGATGAATTAAATATGAATTTAAATCATATTTGGAATTAAAATAAGGAAATTTTAAGTTTCTAGGAGATTTTGAGATGTTTTCAAAATGGATGTATTTAGTAAGGGTTTTGAAATGATATAGTATTGAAATCACTTGGGTCACTGGAAAATAATTCCGATGATGACTGTGCAGTATCATCGGTGTGATTTTCGAGTTCTAAGTGGTGGATTACTACTAGAGATTTTGATTTGAATTGTTTTGAGAAAACAAGTTGTTTAGAAATTCAAAGGTTTTGAATTGGTATTATGATTTCAAATTTGATTTGAAATAAAACCGGGAATTTAAGTTCTAGAAATTAAAATTTAACTTGTGAAGTTAATTCGAATGGGATGGTAAAAGTAAATAATAAACCAGAATTTAACTTGAGATGATAGGTTAAGAAAAACTGAAGTGATTAGAGAATAATCTGGATTTGAAATGATAAGTTGAGAGTTTGGAATTTGAAACTCGAATTTGAAATTAAATTCGGCTTGAATAAGCGAATGGTTGTGTTAAGAATAACTTGGTTGGAGTTGATTGGGATGGCATTTGTATATGCCGAGTAGATAACAGATGGTAGGGATATAATGATATGCCCAACAAAAAGGTACAAGTTTATATTTTATATGAGTTTGGAATTTATGAGCCAAATTGGCAAGCCGTTTGGCGTTTTGATTTTCTTTTGGGTTGAAGAAGGCCCAGAGAGGTGAGTTGGAGTTTGAGCTATTGACCAGTACAAAGGAGGTGCTGGCGAAATTTTCCGAAAAGTTAAGGTGTTAGAAAATTTTCAGGATTTTTGAAAATTTTTGTTGATAAGAATTAATTAATAATTTAATTGAAATTAAATTGGTTCACTTGAAACTGAAGTTGAGAAGTGAACAAATATGTTCTAACCAGTCGATAGGGTCGTCCTCTACCTTAGCAATTTCGAGGACGAAATTATTTTAAGTGGGGAAGAATGTAATGACCCGCATTTTCAGCGATTTAAAATTAATTTATTTAATTATTTAAATGGTAAATTAAAGGATTTAATGGTTGTGGAATTTAATAATGGTGAATATTTAATTAAAATAATATATTTAATTCTGAAATAATCAGAATTGACTGAAATGACGATATGGTGTGAATTGGATCATCTGTGATATTTAATTCAGCTTGGAATTTAATTTGAATAATGAATATATTATATAAACGATAGTTTGAACGTAGAGTTATAATATAATTAAAATCGAGCTCGAAATGGCGCTGCAGTTCGTAATTTGGCGATTCGAACTTCAACTAAATGTACAGGATTCGTTTTAAGTCGGATTTCTGTGAAACAAGAAACGTTTGGAGCTGGTGGAGTATATCTTTCTGGTGGAAGAGAAAAATCGGGATTTCGTCGTGTAGATTTTGATTTATGTCCAAATCAAATTTCAGAAAAGTCGCCGTGGAATTCCTTTATAATTTGCAACGCTTTATTTACGTTATAAAAGGATTTTCGATATAAAACTGAATATCGATAAATCTAAAATCTTAAATATCAAGTTGTAAATCCATATAGGAATATTCTGAAGGTGTACGGTATGCCATGTGAATATAGACGATAATATTTAATTTAATTTATTTAAATATATTTATGTATTTAAAAAAGGCTATTTAGAGCTTTAAAAATAGCCACTTTGGCAAACGAAGTCGGAATTCGATGAAACTAATTTTGTTGGATCCGCAATGTCAAATTATTGTTAGATGTCAAGTTTCGTGATTTTTAGAGTCAGTGTGTGGCTGTATGAATTTTTAATGTGAGAAACAATCAGTATTTTGATGGTTAAAAATACGCTGTGTCAGCAAACGGAGTCGGAATTCGATGAAACCAGTTTCATTGGGACCGTAATGTCGAACTGAAGGTGTATGTCTAGTTTCATGATTTTTGGGTATCGTGTGTGATCACACGAATTTTTAGAAGGCAATAACGAATATAATCGAATATTAAAATAAAATATCTACAACAAATATCTAAAAAAATATCTAAACCCTCTCTCTATAAATAACCCTCATCCCATTCTAACCTAATTCTTCTGTCAAAAATCTGCGCCGCCATCAGTTCTTATTAGAACGTGAATAACACCCACTTCAAAAATTCAAAGAGAAACCAAATAAAAATCTATAAATTACAATGGATATATATTGATTGGCAATGAGATTCTCTTCGTTTTGGTACCCTTCTTACGTTGTGCGATTCATGTTTTTGGACCTCGACATTTTACAGCGATAGTTTGATTTTCCTAGGGTTGAGGTTCGATCCAAATATGAAGGGATTGAGCTCGGTTGAAGTTGTTATTTAGGTTCAAGATGTTAAGGAGCTTCGATTTGTGGGATTTTGGTGAAGTACGGTTGTAGTCTGGTAACTCCGATCTACTGTAGCATGGGTAGAGGCTGTCGACGCATTTTAGAAGAGGGCGTCGAAGTTGAAGCTTTGAGTATGGGACGAAGGAGAATGTCGAGAGGAAGAAGGTGGTGTGGTTGGTTTTGGGTTTCATTGAAGGAGTGAATGTGCGGTGGAGTTTCAAGAGTTTGAAATGGCCATGTTTTTCCTACAGAGAGGTCACGGAAATTGTTCGATGAAGAAGAAAGATGGTGCGGGCCTGGTAATTAAGTTTGGTAATGGGCCTTGTTAATAGTAAGCCCAATAAATTTTATTAAGTGTTAGTTTAAAGTTTAAATAGCATTCAAACTTGTTAATTGAATAACTTATTCATATGAAATCAGAATTACGAACCGTCGGTCACGTTGGGACCATATGGACAAGAGCTTCACAACGAAGCTAACTGGAAGTGGATTGGAGCTCGTTTAAATTTATGGCGAAATAAATTGTTTGATTCAAATCAAATAACGGTTTATCGTTCTTTAACGATGAATTGCAAGTGTGAGTAAAACTCACCAACTCTGAACAGTTATATTTTTATAATGTATTTTTAGAACTGTTAATCATCTGTTGATTGTTTTGTGTTGGTTGATTGATTGAACTGCTAGTCAGTTAGTGAAAATTATATATATATATGTAATTATATATCTATAAACCGTTAAATATTTATATATTGATTCTGCTATTAGAATAATTTATATTGAACTGAAAGTGATGATAATCATATTGTGTAACATCTGTGGATGCAGGAAGACAGGTTGGAGGAATCCGACTGGATTCCTCAACAGTTATTTTATTGTTTTTCATATATTGTTATATGATGTGACATAAAATTTGTGGGCAATTATATGTACTTGGACGATATTGAACACCGTGATTTGATATGATTGAATACCATAACATACCGAAATGTTGATAAGGGGATTTTCAAAGTGATATTGAAAATAGAATATTTATAAATTGGAATATTTATAAATAAGAGATATTTATAAAGTGGAATATTTATAAATAAGAAATGTTTATAAATTGAAATATTTATAATTAGGAGATATTCAAAAAGGAAATAATTACAAACCATTTTCTTTTTGAATGGAAAGGCCTGTGTGGCGGGTTTGGGGATTTTCCCGATGCTCCCGTTACAAAGGAGGTTATGGCGAATTTTTCAGAGAATTTAAGGAGTTAGAATATTTCAAGAATAAATTTGAAAAGGAGAATATTTGTAAACCATTTACAAATAGAATTGAAAAGGAAATGTTATAAAAAGGAAATCATTTTTAAAGTGTAGAACCGTTATTTAAAAGTAAATCTTTTCAAATGAATAAAACGTTGTTAAAAAGGAAATCTTTATAAAGTGAATAAAGTAAATCAAATATGGTATTCGAAAGGAGTTAAATCGAATATGGTATTCGAAGGGAGTAAATCGAATATGGTATTCGAAAGTTAGTAAATCGAATATGGTATTCGAAGGGAGTAAATCGAATATGGTATTCGAAAGTTAGTAAAACGAATATGCTATTCGAAAGGGGTTAGTCGAGTCGAGTTAGTTGAATAGAGTTAACTAGTTCAATAGAGTTAACCAGTTCAGTAGAGTTAACCAGTTTAATAGAGTTAACCAGTTGGGTTAAGTAAGTCAAGTTAACCAGTTGGGTTAAGTAAGTCAAGTTAACCAGTGAGTTAAGTAAGTCAAGTTAACCAGTTGAGTTAAGTAAGTCGAGTTAATCAAGTCGAGTTGATCGAGTTAGAGTTACTCAGTTAGAGTTAATCGATTAGAGTTAAAACGAACTAGAGTTAATCAAATATAGTTATTTGAGATAGAGTTAGTCAAACATAGTATTCAGGGTAAGTTACCATCTCGTACGATATTATAAACAATTTGAAATGGAAATAAACCGAATTTACTTGGTTTATGGGATATTTGATGGTTGAATGTGTTTGACATGAAAATTATATTAACGAACTGAATTATGGATGTCAAATAATTTAACCATGGAAATATTTGATAAAAAATTCTAAACATACGTAAATTATTCGAAAAGGCCAAGTTAATTCTCATTTCAAATAATTGGTCGACGATTAGAAGTCGAAGATATGAAGACGGTGCAAGACCGATGATCTTCACATCGAATGGATGGCTACTGATGCATTTGATGGGAGTTTCTGTCCTGTAAGGGTTACAGTGGTGGTTGTCCGGACGTATTTGTTGATTGTTCGGATGTGCGAGGGCCTCTCTCCTATATTGGACATATGGGACGAGGAATAAGGTGCCTCCGGTTTCATTCGAACCCAAAACGAACTTGTAAATAGACTGTGTGTCTGACATTGGATTTTATTCGGTGTTTAGTGATCTCTATTAAATATACATCTGTTTGGTGGTGGAGAATTTATTCTCTTGCTTAACACCCTTCTCTAAGACGTACAAGCTTAGAGGTTGTATATCGATAAACATCAATCGCATGGAGTGAATTGCCTGTGTGGCATGCTGAGATGCAGTGACCAACGCTTTTGTTGAAAACCAGAGCCTTGTGGTTGATGATCAAAGCATGACTTTAATATAGCTAGCTTTGTGTATGGCGTTAATTTGCGAGCCTCACACCCCGGTATGAACCAAAAACGGGAGAGGACCTCAGGAAGGACATGCGTTTCTTTCTATCTAGGAGTGGTATCAGGGTTTTGCAAGCCCTGACATTTTACTTATGTGGATGATGGAAAGCGAGGCGCCTCGGTTATGTCGGTCTCTACGGAGCCGATGAATGGTTTGGTCGATATATGACCAGTTTACGCCCCATACGACTGGAAAACGTATTGTTCAGGCATTTTAATCCACTTCGTGTGGACCGGCCCTGACAATCCTAAGTGCAGTTGCGGTTGTATCCTGAGGGGCGGGCTAGAGCATCTCGAATTCGATAGGGACGATCCCTTGCCTTGGTTAATGGTGGAAATCCAACTTCCAATATGACATGTGCAGTTTTAATTGTAAGCCTATATATGGCGACACAGTGGCATGGGACTCTCATGTCGTCTCTGATAGATTGATTATGATTGGAATTGTTTCTGAAACATATATGAACTAATAATAATATCAAATAATTTTGATTTATACGTATCAAGCATATTTTGGCCATTATAAGGTAAAACTCTATCCTCCGGCTTGCGTTGCATTGTGTGATGGGACCTGAGTCTTATATTGGCTTCATTTTCTATAAAAAGCATTGCGTTGTTTAAATGATTTACTTTATTTATGCACTGGCAATCCAATGGAGTAAACCTATTCAGTGTTAGCGGCGGGGTCCTGTGATTGGCCTTATTGGTAAATAGGTTAAGTAAGATTTCTCATACCAGTCCCATGCTTGGCTCGTAGTTTGTTTCACTTGCAAACTCGGGTTCCCCTATTTTCTACACGGGCAGCCTTGTGTTCAGGTTTTAGCAGGCTCATTCTGGATAGCGATGGATCTGAATATGGATTCTGTCATTTCTTTTATGCTGTTCAGACTTTGTTATGTATATTATGTTTGATTCCGCTGCAGACATTTTATGTAAAACTAAAACTGTATTTTGTACTAAGTATGATCCTGTTATACTGTGTAACTCTGATGATTATATTTGTTCCAGTGTAATTTATTGTATGTTATCTGGTGTAATGATATATTTCTGTTCTGCTGTTATTGTTTATGTGTTATATTTCAAAGATTATCCTTGCTTCCATGGCACGAGAGTTTAGGGTCATCAAAAAAATGTTCATGAAATATTCAACAATCGATCAAAATCTTAACCATTCTCCCCTTTTATTATCATCAAAAGGATATAGAAATTGAAATAGTGATGAAATATTTACGAGAAATATAAATCAGATCAAGAGAGAGAATGTATTTCATAAATCTCATCTAGTCAAACAAAAATCATAATATTCTTCAAACTAGTGACAAATTTCTCATTGTAGCATGATGGATTTACGATGAATTTTATAAAATGGAGAGAGTTATAAAACATATGAATTCCAATTGTTTTCAATTTTTTTTTAAAAAATGAGCACAAAATAGCAGTGGATTTGGACTATGGTTATAAATTCAAATCAAGTGACAAGATCAAGTAATCGCTAATCCTAAAAACTATCAACCAAAAAATCAATCATAATAAATCATAAAATAGAAACACATTTCACAATTTAGAAAAATGGATTGATAGGTTGGATTTTACGTAGCAAGGAGGATTTCATATATTTAATTTTTTATTTCCTTTTTTTCGTTTCTTTTTTTATTTTAAGAGCATGCTAACCACACATAGCCTATTAGGACTTTTAAATGGGACTATCCGCGAATTAAATTATAAGTAATCTCTAACCATTCATGACTACATCGAGTTTTTTAAAATGAGAATAAAGGAACACTTATTATACGAAATCTCCTTAGTATATAAAACCAAAATGGATGATAGAATTATGGTAGGTACAGAGATAGTTGTGAAATAAGTCTCTAGATTAATTATATTATGAAGTATACTCAACTGTATGTGGATTTTTGAAAATTTTCAATTATCTTTTTTCCCGATAAATAATATAGTCATATTTCCGTCACAAAATTTTGAAACTGTATATTCGTTAATGATTTAAAAAAAATAAACTCTCTACATTAAATAAAACTATGATGGATGACAGAATGATGATAAGAAACGCAGATGTTCGGGAAATAAGCACCAATTTAAAGATATTCTAAAAATTGTTCAAACATTATGAGAAATTAAATAAAAAAATTCCTCTTGTTGTGAATATACTATAGTCACAACTCATCATGTAACACCCCACACCCGCTAAGGTCACTCACTAAGGGAATTCCTTAACTTCGGTGGAGCATTTTAAGTGAGTATAGAACAGAAAAATTACAACAAGACAGATATAAATACTTGAAAATCTAAAACATCATTTCATAGCAGCAGAAGATAAACATGTTTAGTTACAACACCATAAAGAGTCAAGTACTAAATATCCATCCTGATAAAAACATAAGTACATAATCCCACTACATAACAATAGCCATAAAAGAAAAGACAAGCTGGGCTTTACATCACGGTCCAAGCTCGAGAAGATAGATAAAGAAATCTGATCAAATCCCACTAGTGCTAGGCCCAACCTGAGGACCTGAGGGGGAAAAAGATAAAAACAACGGGGTCAGACATAAGTCTGAGTGAGCCCTATAAATTTAACCACACAATTATTAAAGTAATTAGGGTATGATATAACTTGGTACGGGATGACTGGGGATAAATGACTACACTAAGTAGCCAACTAAACATAAGGTGAACTAGGATAGCGGTAAAGACGCATCTACCCACCCAAGGATAATTACTAACTACACCACACCAGTCATTCCTACTTAAAGGTTGATCCCACCCAAGGACTTAGAGAATTTACCCAGTAGTTTCGTGTACCCCAAGCTGACTACATAGGTGTCGTCTGCCCCTATCTCCACTAGGTGTACCCACTACTCCCAAGCGATCGGCTCCCTATCGTAGATACCCGTGCTGGCCCCACAATGGGGTGTATCACTCCCCAAAGTGGAAACCCGATACAACAAATGGTGCACGGCTTATACCTATACGATGCAACAACGTCTTACCTACTAGCCCGGGTCCACACACGTATATGAAACCCGTTGGACTCGCGTTGCCACCGCTAACCCGTTTTGGTCTCTTATAATCAAGCCCAGTACGCGTGTCCCGTCCTCGACATGGGTCGAGCCCAATAAGATACATATGGGTTACTGGTTGAAATGGGCCCCCACAAGCTACCACCTAAGCTTGTCAATTTATCTAGTGCATCCCACTTAACCCTTTAATCATGTTTAATTACATGTTTCCACTTGGTTAAGTATTCTAATCGTATTTTCTATTGCCACCCAAGGCAACCCACTAGATTTCCTCATGCCACCCAAGGCACTTACTTGATTTCCACATGCCACCCAAGGAACCCACTTAACCCCTCATGCCCACTACATGCTTATCTGGTTAAGTGTTTCTTAATTGATTAAGAACGTAACCATTGTAAAGACCTCTCACATTAGACTATCTTTTATGGCAGCTGGATTTGTCGGTTGGGTCTGGGCAGCCTTACGCCATAACCGAGTCTAACCTCGTGTCTTTACACTTGTCACGTATATAGTTTGTGCCTAAGACCTCTCACATTGGGCCAATCATTTGTAGCCGCTGGATTTGCCGGTCGGTTCCAGGCAGTCTTATGCTACAAAAGGGTCCAACCTCGTGTCTTAGTCGATTAATTACACCTAATTAATCACCCCCGAATTAATTTTCCCTAATTAATTCCAATTTTAACGATGTACATAATTGACTCAATTATGTCCATCACTTTATGGTATGCATAATCATACCAACTTCACACCATTTCATTAACATGTATATTAACCCCATCGTTCCCCACGTAATTCGCTAACATGACATAAAAGGGAAGATTCATCATAAATATAATGGGTTCAACTTGCATAGCATTAGCATCAACATGGGTTTAAAGGTGTCAACATGCATATAGCATCAACCCAACTAGCATAAATAATCAACCCAAACTTGCATGAATCACATATGTCATAAGGAGGTTAACTTGCATAAGTTATTTATGTCATACAAAGGGGTAAACTTGCATATGTATGTATGACATACAAAGGGGTTAACTTGCATATGTATGCATATCATTCTAAGGTGTAAACTTGCACATGTTACTTGCATATCATCAAACACCAAACTTGCATAACATGTCATATATGGACTTGCATATAATCATACACCAAACTTGCATAACATATCATATATATACTTGCATATAATCATACACCAAACTTGCATATCATGGTGTCATAATGGATCAATGTTTCTCCTATGACTAGCATAACTTGCATAGCATCACAAACACATAGCATATGACTTGCATAACTTGCATAACATCATGAACATGTAGCATATGACTTGCATAACCTGCATAACATCATGAACATGTAGCATATGACTTGCATAACTTGCATAACATCATGAACATGTAGCATATGACTTGCATAACTTGCATAGCATCATTAACATATAGCATATAACTTGCATAACATGCATAACATCATTAACACATAGCATATAACTTGCATAACATGCATAACATCATTAACACATAGCATATAACTTGCATAACATGCATTGATCCACATTCATAGCCATAACCTCATTATATCCTATCATAATCATTTCAATAATTGGTCATTAAGGCTATAGAAAACTCACAACTTGTTGATTAGCACTCCTAAGAAGAAGATTAAGTTGCTAGAGTTGATTAGAGATTGATTTGAGATGTTATCTTCTTCTACAAATTGATGGAGGCTCCTTCAAGTTGCATTTTGACGGCATGACGGCATTGTATCTATTTTTAGTATGAATTAGGGTAGTCTTAGGGTATATTTATAGAGTAGTTAGGTGTTTTAGGCCATTAGACTAACCCTAAATTAGATTAGAGCCGTCAGATCACGTCCTAGCCACTAAAACACAGCCCAAAAGACAAGCTGGTGCACCCAGGTTACCTGGGCTCGACCAGGGAGGTCGACCCCCAGGTCGACCCTAGGGTCGACTCCCCAGTCGACCTGGGGAGGAGGTCGACTCCCCAGTCGACCCCCTGGGTCTGGCGGGATTTTTCCCGCCACTTCTGAAAATTGAAATTTTTGTTTTTAAATCTGTTTTTAAATTTTCTGAAACTTCTTCGGGCCATATCTGGGTCATACGTACTCCGATTTTCGAAAACTCGGACTCTATTTCGCGTATTTTTCCGAGACGAACGCAATGGCATAGCCCGTTTCCCCTGATTCAGATTTTAAAATTTAATTCTTCCCTGTTTTATATTATAGCAAGTTATTCAACATACGGGGTGTTACACATCACAATTTCATAAAGCTAATAATAATTTTGATGAGTTCCAAATATTGTTCAATTTGGTCAAAGATTTCAATTTTTGAATAAATAACCAAAAATGATTTTAAAATTGAAAATATCAATTACACGAGGGATTCTGAAAGATCTATACAAGATGAGAATTGGTTTAGAACAAATCAATCATTTGGATAAGAATTCTAAGCCAGATACCACTTGGGGTTCCTAATTGCCCATAGAACTCAATGAAAACAATACACTGATTTTTCAGAATAAATCAATCATAAGCTAATAAATCTAACAATTCAATCCCATCTATCAGAGCAACAATCTTTCAATTTCAAAACAAAATTCATAGGAGAATATTTTTTCGCAATTATTTGTTACAAGCACAGGAGATAGATCATGATCCTAGATCAAAGCAGTTCATTTGAAATCACTTGAAGAGATGTGTTAATTTCAAAATTCAATAAATCGATCACACAAGATTATCAATTTCAAATCCAAGAAGCAAGTTAGATTCAAGATATCAACAATTTCAAATGATTTCAAAAAAGTATATCAAATATTCAAACCAAATGATCATGATTTAAAGATGAGTTTCAGGATGTAGCACACCAATCTATGCCAAAAGATTTTCAATTCAAAATAACCAAGCCCATCCAAAAGCCAATGAAATTATCACAACATAAAAAATAGTAATGTGCTGTAATGAGTTTAAATTTTCAAGTCTTTCCAAAATGAATTAGAAGAAACTCAAAACAACAAAGTTGTGAAGAATTTCATTAGTTTTTCAAAACTTCAAGAATTTCAAATTTTCAAGAAATAGTGTTTGAGGTTGTTAACGATATTTCCCGTCAACACCAGAAATAAGAGTATGGATATGGACCTAAGGGTACTTAGGGTTTGCTTATTCCTACAAGCTTGAGTTAGCTCACTGTTTCCTAGATATCAAGATCTTTAAACTCGAAGATTAGTTACTCTTCCTTCTAGAGGTGAGTATCATGCTTGCAAGACTTAAGGACCAACAGTTACATTGTGATAAAGTTCCCTAAGTGCAAAGCGAGTTAGAAGACCAAATGGCTTGCAGAAGAGTATTCTGGTAACTCGTAAGCATAATAGAATGTAATCAGGAGCATAATAGAATGTAATCAGGAACATAATAGAAAACAACGTAATGTGCGAAAATAGTAAGAATCCAATATCTTATAATGGTTCGGTTCGGATTGAACCTACGTTTACTTTAAGGGCTTTGCAGATTTTATTCATGGTGGTGATTACAAGGAATATCCCCAAATTGATTTAAAAATTAGGGTTTGAGCTCTCTCAAAAGACTACATAATTTAGGAGTGAGGAAAAGGTACCCAAAATGAGATCCCTGGGGTCTTATTTATTGGCATATCGGGCCCCCTTTTTTCTTTAGCTCAGCAGAAGCACCTTTCAAACGTGGTAGCATATTGTCGGCCGCCTCACGCCTTTCGGTTGTCTTGGTTTCTTCTTGGTGTTGTTACTGGATCTGTTTTGTCTTTTGGAATGCCGACTTCAGCTTTATGAGCCTAATCTTGATGTCGCTCTTCACATGTATTGATTCCAAACTCACTGGTGTAGATAACTTTCAGAACAACCCTCGATCTTCAACAATAAGCTCTGGTCTTGGCTTCGAGCTTTTGTAGTATTGCCTTTATGCTTTCATGTCTTAGGACTCAAGAACCAACATCCCTTTTGGTATCAACACTAAGCAAGTTAATGTGGATAACTCTTCTTCTTATAAGCTTTGATTTACTTTCCATGCGCCTTTGGAATTGATCTTGGACTCGCGGAAGCATGCTCTTGGTATATCCGCTGATGGCTTTCGGAAATATCTTTTGGAATGTTTTCCTTGTGTTCCTACTTCTTATGGCTCTAACGTCTTTATCTTCTCCTGTTTCGACACTAAGT
Source organism: Allium sativum (assembly GCA_030737875.1). Lineage (NCBI taxonomy): Eukaryota > Viridiplantae > Streptophyta > Magnoliopsida > Asparagales > Amaryllidaceae > Allium > Allium sativum. Next base: position 1,991,945 of record CM060926.1, on the reverse strand, counting down.
TGATTAATGCCAAGAATCCTTTGATCTCCTTTTCTTTTACTTGATGCTTCCTGTGATGTTTCAGATAACATAGAATGCCTTCCTAGTTTCGGGTCATGGACTTCTGGCTCTTGATCTTCTTTGCTTGCTTACAACTCCACGTGTTATGCTCTCGGAGCTGAGTTCATGTTGATGTCCTTAAGTGTCGGTACTACTTTGTTGTTGTCACCTTTCGTATCAGTACCTAGATTTCCTTCTTTTTGCTGGTGTCGGTGGCCTATTGATCGAACCGCCTCTCTTATGCTTTCGTCCTTAGTTTGATGTCGTTCTCACAAACTTGCCTTCTTGTTCCGCTGTCGGTGTTGGGCCGATAATCTTGAGCTTCCGGTATTGGACTTGATTCTTTGAACCTTTCGCTGCCAGTGTGAACCCTCTGATTTCTTACTCTTGGTGTTGGTTCTGCAACTTTCGAAGCTTGCTTTCGCAGCTTTTCCCACTTGGTTTCGGCTTCACTACCCGAAACCCTTTTTCTTGTCCTTCCGCTTTTTTATATTTGGCTAGTGTAAATTTTGGTGTTAACAAAGGTACATACAAGATACTATAGCATTGACAAAAATTCAAGAAACTATCAAGAAATTAAACTTCAAAAGAATTGCAAAAATATTTACAATTTTAAGATCATAATATGGAAATCATGAAAGTTTTATACAAATGAGTCTAATTTAAAGAATTCTGCAATTTGAAGTCAAGAAACTCAGGAAGTGAGAAAATGTTATGGCAGTGACAGAGTGAATCGGAATAAATAGAAGGAAGAATAACCGAAGGAGTAGGAGGAATAAAAAAGGAAGAATAAAAAACAGAGAATATAAACAAAAAATGTGAATCTAGAGATCATACAAGATTTACAGTAGACGTTGTGGATCTCCAACTCATCAATCATGGCTAAAGAACATATGTCAATAAGCTTCAATTTTGATATGGAGCAACTTAGATTCTTCTAGAAAGTTGTTCCTCAGCCTACCTCCAGTGCCTAAGTATTTAGGGGATCGAGTGGTCTAATAAATTTTGTAAAATTACTCTTATATGTATTCACGACTTTCGGTACCTAAAATTGTTTAAATAACAATCCACTTGAATTTACTATCGCACTTGACTTTGACCGAATTCATTTTTTTTCTTTTGGGATCCAAAATTGTTCAAGTGGATTGTTTTTAAACAAGTTCTTATCTCGTTTATGTTTGAAGAACCCTTTGAGATTTCCAGAGTTCAAATTCTCAAATCAATCTTTTCAAAGCTGTTAGAAGGATTTTTAAAAACATCAGAATTTTGCTTTTGATCAAGTTTATCAAGTTTCCCAAAGCCAAAGCCACTTTTATTTCCAACACAAAATTGGTTTTGCAACAACATAATCAACGATTTTTCCCTTTTAGAAAATTTATCCAAAGTTGATTCAAGTCGTTGAATTATGGATTTAAGATCACTATATTCTTTTATCAAATTTTAACAACAATTTATAGCCATCATTTTTTCAGCATCAGACTGTTTTAAAACCAAATTTTCATTTTCAAGTAATTTTATATTGGCTTTGGACTCAAAAATTTCAAATTCAAATTGTTTTATTTTTCAAATTTGAGTTTTTCAAATTCTTTGAATTTCTTTCTTAAGCTCATTAAAAATGTATTCGATTTTCAGCAATTTCTCTTTTTAAAAAAAATTATGATCGGAATTGATCTTATCCAACTACTTTGCAATGCATCGTTTTTACGAATTACCTCATCATCATTTTGTTTTAGACTCATAATATCTTTTTCAAGCTTTAGAAAATTTTCATTGAGATGAGCTAAATCAATTTTTAAATTCATACAATTTTTGCAATTGGAGTTTTCAAGTTTTAATTCCAACACATTATTTTTACGAATCAACTCACGATTTTCGGATTTTATAAGTTTGTTTTTCCGTTGAAGATTATCAACAGTTTTAGTTAAATTAGTACATATATAAACTAAATCTTCATATGAAAAATCTCCTTTCTAATTGTCTGTTGAGTCTCCATCGCCTAATTCATCTTCTGTAAATCCAGTCAGACATAATTCTTAATCTGAGTTGATTTTTTGGAGTTTTGAGCTGTTGTCATTTTTTGTCCAAACTTCGCGTCGAGCATTTTCCATATATCCTGTGAAGTTAGACAATAAGAGATATGGTTAAATTCATCAATCTAAGATAAGAAACTATAATATGCATAGCACGAGATTTAGTTACAATATCATTCTTAATTACCATATCATATCAATTATTAATAAAATTTCAATATCTAATATTAACAGTTAAATAGAATTCCATTTTGGATTTCCAATTCACTATACACGATGGATGATGTACTAGACTTTATGACGCTATATATGTAGGCATGAATCAGTCGATTCGCTACCTTTTGCTTCAAAAAAATCTGTTCCACTCAAAATAGTTGGAATATTACTGGATTGACTCTCGCTAGACTGACAACAGGGGAAAACATAAATCTAGAGTTATTAAAATACCTGCTCCGATACCACTTGTAGGATCTAGATTAACCCTAAAGGGGGGTGAATATGGTTTATTGGAGTTTTACAAGTTATTAAAATTATCACATCACAAATTGCAATAGAGAAAATGAATGTAGAAAATAAATGACACAATTTTTACCTATCTTCGGCAAACCCCTACCTAGTGCTGCATTCCCAAGGTTTCTACTAGAATTAATACAATCTCTACGCTTACGAAATCCCTGTAAACTCGTGATACCGACTCCCAACTGTTCTAATCCTATGCTCAAAACCGTGCACCAATCTTTATCCCAAAGATCAAAATTTTCTCAAATTACAAACCATAATTCGTATACCCTAATTATAAATCCTATAGCTAGTATACCCTAATTTCTAGAAAACTAGAAAAATGTTGATCGATTACAAAAACAAAACAACCCAAAATAAAACTAAGGCAAAACCCTATGTAAAAAAAAGGTCAACCCTCTTTTATTTCTTTGACACTTAATAATCGGCTTCCCTCTTTTCTCTTTGATGGCCGAACCTTGTAAATTAGGGTCTTTTGTTCTCCAGATCAAATCACGAAACTTGAAAGATTGGAAAAATGATTCTTTGATACTTGATTGCTTCTTGCTCTCTGCTTGAGATTGATTTGAGTCTTGCAATCGAAATAGTGAGTAATTTTGATTTTAACTTCGTTTTCTCTTGAATTTTGTTGCTTGATTTCGATGCAATGCTAGTGATGATTTGGCTAGTATATATAGGGTTATAAAAACATCTCTGATTTCACGTAAATGATTTGGTCTGATTTGTTGTGTGATTTTTGAGTGATTAAAATGTTGTGGATCATCTGATTGTTTTCTGGAAAGTTTAATAGAATTTCATTGCTTAAAAAAAGTCCGCACAAATTTCTGGAGACTTGATTGAAAATCTTGTCCCAAAATGTGCTATCCGATTCCCTGGAAAGTTTTGAAATTTGTTTCTAGATATATATTCCCTTGAACATGCATGCTTAATGAAATTTTTAATCAAGATATTCTCTTGCCGAATTTGCTTGCTGTCTATCTTGAGGAATAAATTCTTTCTAGAACTGAACTGTTTATATCTTTATGAAAATGGTATTTTAGCCAAGAATGCCTCCTTGATTTACATATCGAAATGAATGATGTTTAGAAGCAATTTGACTCTCTGCCAATTTTTTAAACCATTTACATTGCTAAGCACATCTGCATGTGTACTTTTGTACAGCGGTGTAGATTGCTTCCTATTGATTTGCACTTGGGATTTGCGATATGCTCATGTGTTTACTGCTCCAGTAGCTTCCTGACTAGTTTGCTCCCATGCTCGCATTTGCCATGCTAAACAACGTATATATATTCAAACATGTGTGTGTGTGTGTATATAATGTATGCACGTATGTATGTATGTATATGTGCGTGCGTCTCTTTGACCTGAGCGCTACCTTGTGCATTGGGGTACTGCCATGTATACTTCAATTTGCTTTTGTTTGCCATCCCCTTATGTAACGTCCCGCATTTTTATTGGTTTTAATTTGAATATTTAAATCAGTTTAAATATTGAATTCTAATATAAATGGATTTATATATTAATTAAAACGAAATTGAACGTATAAAAATATATATTAATTATAATCAAGCTCACAACGACACTGCAGTTCGTAATTTAACGTTCTGAACTTCAACTAAGTGTACAGGACCCGTTATTAGTCAGATTTCTTCGAAACAAGAAATGTTGAAATCTGTTTAACAGTATCTTTCTAACGGAAGTGGAAAATAGAGATTTCGTTATATAGATTGCAAGATATATCCAAATCAAGTATTCAGAAAGTCGTTATAGAATCGTTTATCGACCGTAACGGTTTATTTGAAATAACTAGATATCAGTTTCGAATTTAGACAAGGTTCTTTTGAGACGTAGTGATAATTTAATTTTTTGAATTTTACTGTAATTTTTAATTTAATTAAAAACACAACTTTTTATTTGGAGTATTTTGCACCCTGTAACAACATTTTGGAGTTACCTACCGATATTAACATATTTTTGGGATCGTGACACCTCGCTGTACACAACCATAATTTCATTTTCGTCCGTAGCAGTCCATTACAAATGAATATTTTTGCAAATGGGTACCCTTAGTAAGTATAATATATATCAAAAATATCTTTTCCTTAGCAACTAAGTTTTGTACAGCCGCACACTTCAAAATTCAAACCAATGATTGTACACTGACCTACCAAGCACGCCTATATCCTAGTGCCTTAATGGTTAAGTTTATTTCACCTATCCTAAGCTATCTACACCATCTTATAGTACACGTACTCTTTACTTAACAAGTAAGAAACTAGGCTAATATAAAATATAACCCGATGCGCCTAAGGACGTCAGTTCACTAGCGCACTCAGATTTTTTAAGTTTAAGCTACCTATAATTAAAACATATGCCATTGTACCAGCCTATCGTTTACACCATAAATCTAGGATTGAAATCAATCAAGAATGAAAAAAAAACAACATTTTCAAAAACCTACACCATAACCCTCAATTCCTATCCCATAACTAGCGCATGGTTTAGGTATGATTTAGACAGAAAATATCCCTGAAAAGCGGGGCGCTGCCATGCTGAGTTGATTGGTCCATTCGTTCGAAAAGAAATTGTGTATATCCCATTGGAGACCAACTATATATAACGTAGAGGCATCATTCTTTCTTCTCAAACTAAAAACACAGCAACTTCTTATGAAACCTTACTTCTTCTTCCATCTAATTTATTTTTGAACCCACTCTCGTTTTGTTCATCTCGTCATCATAAGAACATAGCGTTCGCCATCTTGTTTGAATCACAACAGCCCAACCCCGGAATCAAGCAAGGACGAAGTGATGAACTCAACAGGTTGTATTTAAACAAAAAGGAGAGAAAAGCTGAGCGTTTGGAAACCCCAAAGATCGGTTGTGTTCAAGATTTGTCCGCTCTCATTAGTTCGAGATGAAGTCGGTAAAGACCAGTCAGAGTTTGATGGAAGTGAAATGGTCTAATGGGAGGAAGGTGTGAATTGATGTAGGGTTGGAGGAAGTTTGGGCACGTGAAGGAGTAGCATGCGGATTGGAAAATATGGGGAGGTAGGATGACCAAAGGAGGTTTGCACGTTAGTGCATGAAAGAGTGGCGTGCGTTTCAATTGTGGAAGGAATAGTACAGTAGTGTGGTGCATGGACATCCATATGTGGCACATCGTTTATATGTGCTGTTGGGTAGTAATTTGGTGAATATACATAGGAGAGTTTGGGCGTGTGAAGTAATAGAAGACGTTAAGATGGTGAACGTAAATGGCGGAATGGCTGAGTAGAAAGTAGCAGTGGTGTCTTTTGGGAATGAGGTGTTATAAATTGGAAGATGAAGCAAATGAAGGATGGGTTTGTGTTTGAACGTGGAGTGTTGGGCTTGGTTTTTACAATGAGGCCCATAATGAAAAGAAAAATATAAACAAATGAAAGCATTGTGTTTCGCGAGGTGTTACCGGACGGTAAATCAAATGGAAGGGGAACGAGGTTTATGAAAGTCACGGTAATGCTAATGGCTTTTGTAAGGGAAGCAGGTTCTATATCTGGAACGGAGTGTTCGAACATGATCTGAATGGAGATCGAAATGGTGGCAAAGTATAGCAGAATAAAACGCCTGCTCAGATCTAACGACCAACGCAAATCGTTATTTAACGGTTAACGCGCCAAAGTGAGTAAACACACTAACTCTGATCATTTTTATAATATTATAATCGTTATTTAATATTGATAAATAATGGTTAAATGATGTGCGATGGTTGATTGGGTGAATTGCAGATAAATTAGTTGAAATAATTATATTTTTTGTTTCCATATATTGAATTATATGATGTGATAGATAATCTGCCATTGATTGTTGTTTGTTGGGGATGTGGGATTTACACCGGCCCTGAAATAACGGTTATTTAAATACCGTAAATAGATTAGGAAGGAATTTAAGTTTAAAGAGGAAAATCTATTATTTATAATAGGAATTTAATATTGATTAGGCTAGGATGCAATAACTTGTTTAGTTTTGTAAAACAAGTAATTTGATTTAAAAACAATATTTATAATGAAACGAAATAATTATTGTTAAATTGTTTGGGGAGTATAAGATTGTGTTTAGAAATGGGAAAATGGAAAACCATTCAAAGAAATGGTGAAATTATCTCAAGTAAAGCCATAAGGATTTGTAATTTTAATTCGACGATGTCAAATATTATTAAAACAATGCTATCTTTAGGAATCATATAATATATAATTCAGAGTTTGACTAGAGGGTAAATATTTGGTTTGAAACCAATAAATTAAAATCAAATAAGGAATCGGAATTAAGTTTTGAACTACAACGATAAAATAACGTTGTTGACTAGGCTTAAGCGTGACTGTTATGTCGATAGTAGTTGAAAAGGGGAATTTAGCAGCGTATTGAAATAGTTATAAAGGGGTATATAGTAGCATATTGAAATAGTTATAAAGGGAAATATAGCAGCGTATTGCATTAGTTAAAAAGGGGAATATAGCGGCGTATTGCATTAGTCATAAAGGAAATATGGCAGCGTATTGTAGTAGTTATAAAGGGGATTATAACAGCGTATTGCATTAATTATAAAGGGAAATAAAGAAGAGTCTATAAAAATATGAGAAACTAGAAAGTTAGTATTAAATAAAAGGGCCAGTGTTTGTGTGATGTTTAGTTGTACATTAGAATGGATGTTGTTTTAACTTTGATAGTTAAATAACCGGCTATCGAAGTGTTTGGATCATCGTCGTCAATATGGAGAGACCGGTTGGATATGTTATCTGAAACCACTCGTATAGGCATAAGCGCTAAGAATTATATTATGCTGAAGAATATTGAAGACGGAGTTAAATGCATGGGTCGTCCTGTTTTAAAGCGATGCTTTATGTTTGTCCAGTCCCAAGACAACTTGTATGGACGAGTGTCTGACAGAGTATACCTGATAAATCACGTATGGTTGATCTTTTAAAGGTATTACGTCTGGTGGCGGAGGAATTCGTTCCTCTTAGATTTTTATATCCGTGATATTTTTGGAAGACGATTAGTGAATTGACGGGTTTGACGATGTGGCATTCAAAGTGAATGGTGATCAGATGTTCTGAAGATAGACGTAGCCTCTAGCCTCACAACCAGGAAGTAACAAAAGTTGGGCTAGGCAGCATGGCTAGTTGGGTCATACCCAAGCAGGGTGTATTGTTACCGATCTAGAGACAATTCATATTAGTTCTTCTTTTTCGATTTTGTATCTTTGGATTTCGGTTGGATGGCCAACAACCGTGGGTGGCAATATATTCGCGACACTCAAGCTAAATGAGTGAGCGGTCATGTGTGGCCGGGTTGCAAGACGATCTTGTTGAACCCTGAGTGTATCCCCTTTAGAGTACACTGATCGGAAGGGGCTCCCATACCTTGTCTGTTGGAATCCAATCTCCAGTAAGCGCCTTGCGGTTTATGATTTTATACTATATATATGTGTGGAGCGTGAGATGCAAGCGTTCTGCTACTTGGATATTTATTCGTTTAGACATATTTTAATATCACTGGATTTTGATATCAAAGATATTTGGGTTATAGTAAGGTAAAAACTGTCCATGTTTATGTGTGGGCTGGTCTTACTATTATCCTTTTGTTTCAAAAGAAATTTTCAAAGTTAAACAATATGATTGGAATTTATTCACACCAGTCCCATGACTGACCCGGAATTTATTTTGTTTGTTTTCCCTAAACTCTTGGGTGCCCAAATTTGTACGGGCAGTCAAGTGTTTCAGGCTTTGCAGATTTACTATGTAATGACCCGTATCCTACGCATCGGGGGATCGTAGAATATTTATTTCTTTCTCACCTGAAGTCATATGGTCATGTAACTTTGGGAAACATCCATTAGAGTCATTTCCCATGTTCATGATTTTTGTCAATTTTTAAATGACCATTTTGCCCCTAGTTGGTACTGTTTTGGCCATAACTTTTGATTGGAAAGGAATTTTGATCTGAAACCACTTCCATTAGATTCGTTTGATGGTTTACCTTTCCGTAGAGTGGTTACAATAGCCAAACGGACTTACAGTTTGGGAGATATGGCTGAAATAAGGTTTGGAGGGTGAAAAACTACTTAACCGGGCCAAATCGGGTGATTAGTGAGTAGGCCCATAACCCATTTCGGGATTAGGTTTATGGGGAGGCTGAAATGAGATAGAGGATCATTCCATTTCAGTTTTCTAGCCTCCACTTATCACCAAGGATCCCTAAAAATTGCCTCCAACTTCTAAATCACCTCCAAATCACCTTTTGGTTAAGGATTTGGCTTAGCAACCCCTAATCAAGAAAAATCTACACCAAAGCAACATAGGAGCTGCTGTTTGGCATTAGGATTCACATCAAATCAGAGATTTATTTCTGATCTTAGTTTATTTTGTGGCTAAGGTGAGTGATTTGCATAGTTTTACACTAATCATGGCTAATTAGGGGTGATTAGTGTTAATTAGCGAATTTAAACATGATAAAATTCTGGAAAAATGTTTATAAAATTTGGAATGATGTTTTAGACCTCTGATATGAATTTGGGTTAATTTGGTTAAGTTTTGCTAATCATATCATTAGTTTCACCTAAACATGCTTAAGGGGAAATATGGGATTTTGGGTATGTTTGATCCATTTTAACCTATCATATCGTTGTTTTGATGTTTGTGGTTGATGATTCATGTTGCTATGACTGTATGAAATGCTTTGTGATTGGTTAGAATAGTTAGAATGGTCGAAAACGCTGTCGAGGGGCGTAAACTGCTCGCTGGAGGAACTGCAGGAATCTGCCCGAACTGGACCGGATCGGTGGGCATATGGGCGATCCGACCCGAAGACAACGATCCGTATGGCCACCCCGATCGCGAATCCACTGCACGATCCGATTCAGCTTGATGAGGCGCCACGATCTGAAGGGAGGAGCACAACCCGATCCACTTCAGAAGCCCACGAGCTGACGACCTAGGAAGATGCACCCGACCCGACCCGACCCGACCAGTGGGGGAACACGAACTGACGAGGAGGAGGAACCACAATCCGATCCGAATGGGTGATTACGACCCGATCCGAATGGATGCCACGACCCGATCCGAAGGGTGACTACGACCCGATCCGTATGGGTGACCACGAGCTGATGACGTGACTCGATCCGAACCGTGGTGACGAGGGGAAACTGGACTCCGAACCGAACCACTATGACCTGAAGGCTACGACCCGATCCGATCTGGTGATGACCAATAACCCGAGAAGCAAAGGTAGTCCAAATGGAAGTTAGAGCTCAGTATCCAGTTGGGAACCAATGAGTTCACTTCATGGTTGGACTTTGCTGCGGGACGTGTGCTAAGGAGTTGTCGACGTTCATAACTTCGATTCACCACTGAAAATGGATGATGGGCTACTTATCAGTGCAATAGGGTCATTATGACCTGAGGGCAAGGTGATGGTAGCAAGAATACGTTATCAGTGCAGTAGGGTCATTACGACCTGAGGGGCAAGGTGATGCGTAGTAAGACTATGAGCCAGTGCAGTGGGGTTCTTGTGACCCCATGGGGCAGAGTGGACATAGTAAGGATTAGTAAGGCTATGAGCCAGTGTAGTGGGGTTCTTGTGACTCCATGGGGCAAGGTGGACATAGCGAAGGATTTGTGGCTACGTCATCAGTGCAGTGAAGCCAATTATGACTTCATGGGGCAGAGTGATCGTAGCAAGGTATGTTGGGTGATCGAAGTGGTGAATATCGTATGCTTTACGCACTAAGTGAGAGATGTGAGGATGGATGCTATGTTTGATTGTTTGCCATCATTATGACATGCACACCTCCCCCACCTCCGTATCTTTACACCGTTTGATATGGTACCTTAGAGTGTTGTACAGTATGTAGTGCTAACTCTTTGGTTGCAGGTCCAGGTTCAGGTATGTTTTAGTCTACCTGTTATTGTTCACTTTAGATGCTTAACGCTCATAACAGGCTTTATGTCTGACCTAGAGTTTTATGTCTCCTCTTATTACTCTGGGTGCTCACACGAGCAGACTAGAGACAGGTTAGCTGGTGATGCGCGAGTAGCTGATTCGGAGGCGGGCAGGAGGCTTCCACGTATGATATATATATATATACACACACACATTCTCCCTGTGTCTTTGGTGGTCGCTACTTGGGCATTAGTAGTGTACCTCCTTTATCTTGCTTTTGCTTTGAGACAGTTTGAAAGTTGTAATAAGCTGTATTTTGGATTTCCGCTGCTATGATGTTTAGTTCTGATTTTCAGCTTATGCACTGTCTCTCCTGTTTTATGTCAAGTATGTTATTATTGTATTTTATTCTATGCGTTGTGAGACATTCTACAGGTTCTTTGTATGTTCATTTCCTTCTTCCCTTTTCCTTCTAATGACCCGTTCCGTGCTAACTGGACATGTGTACAGCGCACTTTTGGAGTAAATGTCGGTTGGTGCGGGGCGGGCCGTCACACTTGGTATCAGAGCTCTAGGTTGCGTAGTTAACCTAGGGAAAGACACTAGGGAGAGATAGTACATATATGAGAGCGCGTATTTGTGATTACTTTGGTTTTCAAAAGCTATATATATGTATATACTATTAGTAGTATAGAGATGAAGTCGCACTGCACTAGCACCACTATGGGGTCGTTAATCGTTTCCCTTTTCAGATTGACGATGAGCCGAGACACGAGGGGTGCTGGTAGAGGGACCAACCCAGGGAATGCCGCTGACATGAGGGCGATGTTTACTAACCTCATGAGAGACATGCTTAGAGATGTGCAAGGGGCAGTTCCCAATCCCGGAGTTGGTGTTGGCCCAGTAGTGCAGGCGCCTAGGTTCGATTTCGCCAAGTTGTGCAAGGATTACACTAATCTTGGCGGAAAGCTGTTCCACGGGACGGAGTCGGCCACAGATGTTCAAGACAGGATGGATAGCTGTGACCGTATCTTTGATGACTTAGGTCTTGAGGATGCGATGAAGAGAAGGCTAGCATCTCATCAGCTGCAAGGGCGAGCGATGAATTGGTGGAATGCCATTAGAACAACTACTCCAGAAAATCAGGTTACTTGGGATCAGTTAAAGGCTCGCTTTAGCGAGAAGTTTATCCCAGCTGCCCAGAAGTCAGTGTTGTTTAAGAGGTTCTTGGAACTCAAGAAGAACGGGAGGGCAGTTTCTGACTGTATTGCTGAGTTCGACACTTTGTCGAAGTATGGACTGTCTCTTATCGACACTCCTGAGAAGAAGAATGAGAAGTTCATTACTGGCTTGGATGGATACTTGGGGGAAAGGCTTATCAACCACATCGATGAGACTTTTGAGTCGATTGTGGGGAAGGCTTTGAGATCAGAGAGTCTTTACCCTAAGTCAAAGACTGAGGCTGCATCTGCAGAAGGGCCAAAGCCGCAAGCAGGCGGTGGAGGCAAGAATAATTCTCAGAATAAGAGGAAGCAGGACCAATCTAAAGGTGGCCAGAAAAAGAGCAAGAAGGATGTTGAGTGCTTCAGCTGTGGAAAGAAGGGCCATTATGCTAAAGAATGTCGGGCCAAGCCAGCGGAAAGGAAGTGCTACAACTGTGGTCAAGTGGGACATCATAAGAATAAGTGTCCGCAACCTCTTAAGGAGAAGCAGATTGTGAAAGCATATGCTATTGATGTTGTTCCTTCTTCGTCGAATGCCCCAACTGCGGCGGAGAAAGGAAAGAATGTTGTTATTCAAGGTATGCTTTCTATTTATGATGTACCAGTTCGAGTTTTGTTTGATACTGGGGCTTCCCGTTCCTTCATATCTAGTGACCTGGTAGATAGGTTGGGACTGGAACCCGAGATAGTCGATAGACCATTGGTTGTGACGAACCCGATTGGTGGTTCGACTAGCCTTAGTATGATTTGCAGGAATTTGGTCTTATCGAGTCATGGATGTATGTTTGTTTGTGATTGCTTTGTTTTGGGCTTTACTGGGTATGGCATTATATTGGGAGTCGATTGGCTCCAAAGATATGGGGTGGTGGTAGACTGTGAGGGCTTTTTGGTGACAGTGAGGGCGGATGATGGGCAGAGGGTAGTGTTTGGTAGCCTACCTAGTGATGGGGTTATGGCTAGTTTTGTAAATTCCCTCGACATCCCGCATGATGAGTTGTCAGATGTGCCCATGGTTGGCCAGTATCCGGACGTCTTCGAGGAGGTGACCGGGCTTCCACCACACCGAGAGATTGAGTTCCGTATTGATTTAGTGAAAGATGCCAGACCTATAGTGATGCCACTTCGTCGTATGGCACCAAGGGAGCAGCGAGAGCTCGGGGTGCAAGTCAGCAATCTTTTGAAGAAGGGATTTATTAGAAGGAGTGTCTTTGAGTGGGGAGCACCAGTTGTGTTTGCCACTAAGGCAGATGGTTCCCTTCGTTTGTGTGTGGACTATCGCGAGTTGAATAAGGTGACGAGGAAGAATAAGTATCCTCTACCGCGGATAGATGATTTGTTTGATCAGCTGGAAGGAGCTAGAGTGTTCTCCCAGTTGGACCTCGCGACATGATTTCATCAGCTACGAGTAGCGGATGAGAGTATTCCGAAAACGATATTTAGGACGCCGTCTGGATTTTATGAGTGGTTGGTCATGCCATTTGGGTTGACCAATGCACCAGCCTATTTTGTGGATCTTATGAATCGAGTATTCAGAGATCAGTTGAATAAGTTTGTTCTTGTGTTCATGGATGATATCCTTGTTTACTCAAGGACAGAGGAGGAACACAAGGGACACTTGAGGATAGTGATGGAGGTGTTGAGGAAACACCAATTGAAAACGAAATTCTCTAAGTGTCATTTTTGGGGAAGGGAAGTAAGATTCTTGGGTCATGTTGTTTCAGAGATTGGTTTTGCCGTGGACCCTGCGAAGGTGGCTACGGTACAGGATTGGCCTACGCTCAAGAATGCTACAGATGTAAGAAGTTTCTTGGGATTAGCTAGATATTATCGTAAGTTTATCCAGGACTTCTCCAAGATAGCAGCACCGTTGACTCAGTTGACTAAGAAGAATCAGTCCTTCGTCTGGGACGGAGTGTGTGAGGATGCCTTTAAGAGTCTAAAGGAGAGGTTGACGCGTGCGCCAGTGTTAGTCATTCCTAAAGGGAATGAAGAGATGACGGTATACACATATGCTTGTGGTACCGGACTGGGTGCAGTATTGATGCAAGGAGGTAGGGTTGTAGCTTATGCTAGTCGACAGCTAAAGCCGCATGAGAAGAAGTATCCTACCCATGATTTGGAATTAGCAGCGATCGTGTTTGCGCTGAAGATGTGGAGACATTATCTCTTGGGAGAAAGATTCAAGTTGTTTACCGATCATAAATCGTTAAAGTATCTCTTCTCCCAGAAAGATCTGAATCTCCGTCAGCAGAGATGGTTAGAGTTCTTGGCTTCGTATGATTTTGATATCGCATACACACCTAGGAAGGGTAATGCGGTAGCCGATGCCTTGAGTAGGAGACATGCCAGCTTAGGGGCAATGTTTCTTGAATGGAACCAACTGGAGTTTATCGCGGGGTTTGATTTCAGACCAAGGTGCGAATTGGATCCAGTTATGCTAGCTAGTTTGACGATCAGACCCACTTTGATAGAGCGGATTGGTTCTAGCCAGAGGGACGATCGTAACCTATTGGAAATCATCTCCAAGTTAGAGATGGGTATCAATGAGGAGATGAATGTGTATGGGCTTGATCGAGATGGATGGGTTCGAAAGAATGGAAGACTAGTTGTGCCCAACGTGAATGGTTTGAGGGATGAAGTGCTTAGAGAATGTCATCACTCAAAACTGACTATACATCCCGGTGGTAATAAGATGTATCGAGACATGAGATAGACCTACTACTGGGAAGGGATGAAAAGAGACGTTGGGAAGTTTATATCCAAATGCATGAATTGCCAGCTAGTTAAAGCCGAGCAAAGGAAGCCTAGTGGGTTGTTGCAACCATTAGAAATTCCCGAATGGAAATGGGAGCAAGTCTCGATGGATTTCATCGATGGTTTACCAAGGACTAGTTCGGGATATGATAGCATTTGGGTAATTGTGGATCGATTGACTAAAAGTGCAAGATCTATACCAGTCAAATCGACCAGAACGGCAGCCAAGTTGGCAGAATTGTATATAAAGTGGGTAGTGAGATTTCATGGAGTACCCAAAAGCATTGTGAGTGACCGAGACCCGTTGTTCACTAGTGGGTTTTGGAAGAGCTTACAAGAGGCTCTAGGGTCAGGATTACATCTCAGTACCGCATATCATCCTCAGACCGACGGTCAGACGGAGAGGGTGAATCGTATATTGGAAGATCTTTTGAGAGCTTGTACATTGGATTTTGGTGGATCATGGGATGACCATTTGCATCTAGTAGAGTTTGCATATAATAATAGCTACCAATCCAGTATCGGTATGGCTCAATATGAAGCTTTGTACGGAAGACCGTGCAACTCGCCATCGTGTTGGATAGAGATTGGCGAGAAATTTGTGCTTGGACCAGATGTGGTGAGAGAAACTTCAAATAAGATTAAGACCATTCAGCAACGAATGAAGGCTGCCCAAGATAGGCAGAAGAGTTATGCTGATAAGAGGAGGAGAGACTTGAAATTCTCCGTTGGTGACTTGGTGTTTGTCAAGATCTCTCTGTTAAAAAGCGTGATTCGATTTGGCAGGAGAGGCAAGTTGGCACCAAGATTTGTTGGCCCATTCCCTGTTCTTGAACTAGTCGGAAATTTGGACTATAAGGTTGGCTTACCAGAGAAAATGGCGGGAGTTCACAATGTGTTTCATGTTTCCCAACTAAGGAAGTTCGTTCACGACTCAGATATGACTATTTCACTTGATCAGTTAGAGGACTTCGAAGTAGAACCCGAAGCGGTTGGGAATCGCAAGCCGATTCGTATTGTGGGGCACGATACGAAGCAACTTCGAAGGAAGGCGGTGAAGTTAGTCAAGGTTCAGTGGGGCGAGAACGAGGATGATTGTACTTGGGAGACAGAGGAGAGCATTAGAAAGGCATATCCAGAACTCTTTGCCTGGTAAGACTTACTTTGGATTTAGTTATTCCGCATGCTAGGATAGACTTATTTTACTTGCTTTGCATGTTTGATGGTTGTTTTATGATTGATAGGCATGAGGGACCTTGTGTGTGTTTTGAGTAGGGAATTTCGGGGGTGAAATTTCTTAAGGGGGGGGGGGGGGGGGAGAGTGTAATGACCCGTATCCTACGCATCGGGGGATCGTAGAATATTTATTTCTTTCTCACCTAAAGTCATATGGTCATGTAACTTTGGGAAACATCCATTAGAGTCATTTCCCATGTTCATGATTTTTGTCGATTTTTAAATGACCATTTTGCCCCTAGTTGGTACTGTTTTGGCCATAACTTTTGATTGGAAAGGAATTTTGATCCGAAACCACTTCCATTAGATTCGTTTGATGGTTTACCTTTCCGTAGAATGGTCACAACAGCCAAACGGACTTACCATTTGGGAGATATGGCTGAAATAAGGTTTGGAGGGTGAAAAACTACTTAACCGGGCCAAGTCGGGTGATTAGTGAGTAGGCCCATAACCCATTTCGGGATTAGGGTTATGGGAGGCTGAAATGAGATAGAGGATCATTCCATTTCAGTTTTCTAGCCTCCACTTATCACCAAGGATCCCTAAAAATGGCCTCCAACTTTTAAATCGCCTCCAAATCACCTTTTGGTTAAGGATTTGGCTTAGCAACCCCTAATCAAGGAAGATCTACACCAAAGCAACATAGGAGCTGCTGTTTGGCATTAGGATTCACATCAAATCAGAGATTTATTTCAGATCTTAGTTTATTTTGTGGCTAAGGTGAGTGATTTGCATAGTTTTACACTAATTATGGCTAATTAGGGGTGATTATTGTTAATTAGCGAATTTAAACATGATAAAATTCTGGAAAAATGTTTATAAAATTCGGAATGATGTTTTAGACCTCTGATATGAATTTGGGTTAATTTGGTTAAGTTTTGCTAATCATATCATTAGTTTCACCTAAACATGCTTAAGGGGAAATATGGGATTTTGGGTATGTTTGATCCATTTTAACCTATCATATCGTTGTTTTGATGTTTGTGGTTGATGATTCATGTTGCTTTGACTGTATGAAATGCTTTGTGATTGGTTAGAATAGTTAGAATGGTCGAAAACGCCGTCGAGGGGCGTAAACTGCTCGCTGGAGGAACTGCAGGAATCTGCCCGAACCGGACCGGATCGGTGGGCATAGGGGCGATCCGACCCGAAGACAACGATCCGTATGGCCACCCCGATCGTGAATCCTCTCCACGATCCGATTCATCTTGATGAGGCGCTAGGATCCGAAGGGAGGAGCACGACCCGATCCACTTCAGAAGCCCACGAGCTGACGACCTGGGAAGATGCACCCGACCCGACCAGTGGGGGAACACGAACTGATGAGGAGGAGGAACCACGACCCGATCCGAATGGGTGATTACGACCCGATCCGAATGGATGCCACGACCCAATCCGAAGTGTAATAACCCGGAAAATCTGGGTCAGTTTAAAATTTTTATCTTGGCGATTTTAGCGAATTTTGAACATTTAAAATGAATTATTTTAAATAAAATCGACGAGAAAATTTATTTTGAATATAATTCAAACGTATATATTATATACGCCGTCGTTAGAATATAAATAATTATATATAATTATAAAAGGAATTGAAAATGGCGCGGTAGTTCGATAATTCGATTTCAAACTTCAATTGAACATACCTGGTGCAAAACAATCCGGATTTTAGTGAAACCAAAAACATTAGAATCTAATTGATGATATCTTTCCAGCGAATCCGAAAAATCGAAATTTCATAGCGGGAATCAAAAGATATGTCCAGTTGAAAATTCATAATAGTCGCTATGGAATTCAGGCCTTTAAAAATGGACATTTTGCAAACGACCTCGGATTTCGACGAAACCACTTTTGTTGGGTCCGTGATGTCAAATTATTGCTAGGTTTCAAATTTCATAATTTTTCGAATCAATATGTGAGCGTGGCAAAGGAAAACGCGTTTTACCAGTTTCAGTCGATTTTAATCGACTGGAAATTGGCCATTTTTCAGACGATCTCAGAATTCGACGAAACTAGTTTTGTTAGGACCGTATCGTCAATACGTAGCTAGAAAATATTTTTCTGGAATTTTTCTAGTCAGTATGCGACCCCGGTAAATTGAAATGCGCGTTCAAATTCAATATATAGAGTTATATGTTGATTTTAACGGGAACTGATCGAAATGTTCGAATCAGCTTACGATCCATATCCCATTGTGTTCGGAATGGGGGTAAAACGCTATGGACGACAGGCGGTGGGCCTCGTTTAGAGGTCGTATGTAAAAGTCAACTTTTTATAATTAAATAATTAAAAAAAAATCTTCTCTTTCCCCTTATAAACCGCTGCCCCCCCCCTTTCCCTCGTTCATCCGATTCATGGAAAAAAAAGAAAGAAAAAAAAAGAAAACAAAATCGCACGCCGCCACAAGCCGATCCCCCCAACCTCCGATCCTCCGCCATCGCCTGGCGCGCACGCCCCTCGCCGACCTGCGACCCCCCCTCTCGAACCCCCTTCCTCGCTTCAACTCCTCCTTCTTCTCTTCCCCAACCTCGCAGTCTCCCCTCTTCTCCCCAGCGAGCCACCCACAAACCCTCGTCGGACCCTCCCCTTGCCACCCACGACCCCCCCTCCGACCTGCAGAAGCCGGCGCCCTCCCCCTAGCATCCCTGTAAGTTTTTTTTGTGTTATTTTCTTTATTTGTTCAATAAAAATTCAGTTTTAATTTCAGTTTTTTTAAGTATGGAATTTATTTTCAGTTTTAAAGTAATAAAAATTTGATTTTTATGAAGAGTAAAGATTTGATTTTTATTTAGTAAAGTATGATTTCTTTGCATTGAAAATATATGATTTTCAAAACTGAAAAATATACAATTTTTATGTTGTAAAAATATAATTTTTATTATAGTAGAAGAGTAAAGATATAATTTTTTATATAATATAGGAAAGTTAAAAATATGATTTTTAGCATATGTGAAGTATAAAAATATAATTTTTATCGTATGTAAAGGTAGAAAATATAATTTTCATATTATATAGATGATAAAAATATAATCTTTTATATTGTAGAAATATAAAAATATAATTTTTATATAGGTAAGATATTAAAAATATCACCTTTATATATGTAGTGAAGTAAAAATTTAATCTTTATATGTGAAAAGACGAAATCTTCATATAGAGAATAACGGTGTAAAAATAGAATTTTTACCTATTTAGTAGCGGTATAAAAATTCGATTTTTATATATTGAAGAGCATAGTAAAAATTCGATTTTTATATATTGGATAGCAAAGTAAAAATTCGATTTTTATATATTAAATAGCGAAGTAAAAATTCGATTTTTACATATGTAGAGGATACGGGCAACGAAGATGACAAAGATGCGATAACGATGAAGATTTCTATCAATGAAGAGTCGAGGTATTGGATAGCTTTCGGTGAGAATTTCTCACTCTTCAATTTCTTTTCTAGTTATATATATATACTAGGATGCAGACGGTGCTTAGTAGCACCCGACACAATCGTCCACAGAACATGGACTTGTTTGTTTGGTTGCATAAATTAGTTAGATGATTTGATTTGAATTTGGTTGTTTGGTGAATTTGATTGATGTGTGAATGGCGTGGACCTTCACTAGACCGGGGATAAGGCTAGGCCTTGTCCCGTTTCTAGTATCGTGCCGTTATGCCGCCCGAAATTTTCTAAAATATGTTAGAAAAATAAAAATATCATTTTTATTGCATAAATGAACTGAATAAAAATTCATATGTTGAAATAAAATGTTTTATCGTTAAAAATATAATTTTTAACGTGAAATGTGAATAAATAAATATTTATAAACAAATCGACCGATTTGTTTATATACACTGATTTGACTGATATTGATTGGGACGATAAATTTTACACATCGCCCAACTACACAAATAAAATCTGTGTTTGATTGTTTGAAACCCCACACGGGTGTTGGGATGAAATTTGAAGTTCACTCATCCTGATTGATTAAATATGTCGATCGATTGATTGACAGGCTGTTATAAGCGTTAGATATCTAAATTTGATGCTTATACAGTGTAGTGCACTTTGGTTGATGGTTGATTATTTTTCAGTGCTATTATATACGTGTGATGTATGAAAATCCATATAATTAATATTATATGGTGATTGATTGAGTCTCATTCCAATTTAGAAAATAAAGAATATTATAATATAAATGTTCATGTGTTGAACGAAATATTTTAAATAATAAAATTTATTTCTTTATCAATATTATAATATGAATGTTCATGTGTTGACCGTACTCATCCGTTGAGATTAGTCATGTGTTGAACAAAATATTTTAAATAATAAAATTTACTTCCTTATCAATATAACATAAATGTTCATGTGTTGACCGTACACATCCGTTGAGATTAGTCATGTGTTGGACGAATAGTTGAAATAGATATATTTGAAAAAGAAATATTTGAAACAGAACATTTGAAAATAGAAATATATGAAGCCGTGTTGATTAGATTGACGCCATTTAGACGTGAACGATATTTATATCGATTTTACTCATTTTAAAATGAATTGAATATAAAGTGATTTCGAAATGAATATAATATAAAACGATTTCGAAATGAATATAATATAAAGCAATTTCGAAATGAATTGAATATAAAACGATTTCGAAATGAAATGAATATAGAAAACCATTTTGAATTGAATCGAATAGAAAACCAATTTGAATTGAATCAAATAGAAAACCAATTTGAATTGAATCAAATAGAAAACCAATTTGAATCGAATAGAAAACGACTTTGAAATCGAATTGAATTGAAAACAAATTCAAATTAAATTGAAA
Organism: Allium sativum; assembly: GCA_030737875.1. Taxonomy (NCBI): domain Eukaryota; kingdom Viridiplantae; phylum Streptophyta; class Magnoliopsida; order Asparagales; family Amaryllidaceae; genus Allium; species Allium sativum. Next base: position 1,971,407 of record CM060926.1, on the reverse strand, counting down.
GCGAATTGAAATGAATTCAAATTGAATTGAAATTTGAATTGAACAGAAATGAATTTTAAAACGAATTTATAAAGAAGAATTCAATTTTGCTTTGAATTGAAATGGAAGCGGAAATGAATTTTGAAACGAATTTAAAAACTATTTATATAATTCGTTTTAAATAGAAATCGACGAAATATATATTATATATATTATATATATATAATATAATGGCCTGAATAGAACGCGCCGCGCCGCGGCAGTTCGTAAATTTCGACCACTTATTTCAAACGGACATTACGGGAGATCCGACCGTCGGATTCTCCTAAAACCGGAACCGTTGGGTTCGTATCGAAAAGGGCTTTCTAGTGAAAATAAGAAATTCAAAATCCAACGGTTGGATTTGGAGATACGTCCAAATCGAATTCGAAAAAGGTCGCTGTAAGTGCAGTTCGATGGCCATTGTTGGAAATCGACTGTACGGGCCTTGATAAAATTATTAAAAATATCAATAATTTGTGTAAAATCATAAGAAATGATTTGGGAAAATTTGGGATGAAAAACTCCATATTTGAAATGATAAAAATAGATTTTATCAAAATGAACTAGTTTGAACTAAATTTAAAACCCGATTTGTTTTTAAATAAATAAATTAGATTTAAAAAGGGGTTTTAAATAATCGGAATTCCTAATATATTTGATTTAAATTGAACTAGAATTGATTTGTGGGTTCATCGTGAACGGTGTTTTAAATAACACTAGTTCTGTAACCCGATAATAAATATAATGTGATTTGGGTTTGTCGTGAACTGTGTTTTAAATAACACCTAGTTCTTTAAGCCAGTAAAAGGAGTTTTAACGAATCTGCAATTAGATTGAAATGTGAATCTATAATCTAAATTATCAAATTTAGAAATTGAGCGAGGATGGAGTATTACCAGTTTTGCTCCAAAGCGATAGTTAAATCTTTAATTAGATTTGAACGTGAAATGGTAATTAATTTTACCGATAACACCATAGTATTAGATATGTAGTATTACCAGTATTGCTTCATGGGATGAATAGGTCGGGATTGGGAAATAAAATAAATAATTACTTCGGTGTGGTTCGCTAATCTCGACTAGTTGGAAAAACCATAATTTGGTTTGATATGACATCCAAAGGAAGATTAGAGAATAAATTTTAAAGAATTTATCTTGGATAAAATTAATGGGAACCTTTCCCAAAGGATGTGAATATTTAAATAACAGAATATTCAGAATTGGAATGAGGCGTATGTTGTGTTTGTGTTACATTTGTTTTTAATACACGCGGGTTGTTCGGAAAGTCTGGGTTTATACCCATTCTGAATAACCGATTCGACGATAAGTCGAAGATGAAGACGGTGGTTGAAGACCGGAAGTCTTCACATCGTTTGGATAATTACTGACGATCCTGATTGGGCTATACACCCAAGAGGATGGAAATAGTTGGTGGTCGTCCAGACGTACTTGGAGATGGATGGATATGCGAGGAAAGTGCCTCCGGTTTCGTTCAGACCAAGAACGAACTTGTAAATGGATTGTGTGTCTGACATTGGATTTTATTCTGTGTTGATTGATTTCTGTTAAATATATATCTGTTTGGCGGCGGAGAATTTATTCTCTTGCTTAACGCCCTTCTCTGAGACGTACGAGCTTAGAGGTTATATATCGATGGATATCAATCGCATGGCATGAATTGCCTGTGTGGCATGCTGAGTTGCATGGATCAAGGCTTCTGTTGAAAAGCAAAGTCTTGTGGTTGATGATCAAAGCACGGCCTACGTGGCGTAGCTTTGTGTATAACGTGAATTCGTGAGCCTCACACCTCGGTATGAGTCAAAAACGGGATAAGGACTGCAGGGAGAGCACGACGTTTCTTTCTAGCTTTGGTGGTGTCAGTGACTTACCAGCCCTGACATTTATATACTTTTCACCTTTGTGGTTGTTGGATGAGGCGCCTCGATTTTAGGTCTGTAAGGACCGGGAAACGTGTTTTCAGGAATTGCCAATCCTTTAACGTAAGTGAGGACCGGCCCTGAAGCATCCAGGGGTTGCCCAGAGTGCGTAGCCCTGGGACATTTGCTAGAGTGTCTCGAACGCGGAGAGGAGCTTGCCCCTTGCCTCGACTCATGACGGAAATCCAATTTCCAATACGTGTATTTCGGGTTTATTTGTAGAGCCTAGTATGGCGACATAGTGGGATGGGGCACTCATGCCGTCTATGATTTATATTTATGATTGAAATTGTTTTGACACTATACACTTATTATAGTATCAAACGATTTTTTTTAAACGTATCAAGCATGTTTGGCTATTATAAGGTAAAACCCTATCCTCCGGCTTGCGTTGCATTGTGTGATGGGACCTGGGTCTTATAATAGCTTCATTTTTCGAAAAAGCATTGCGCTGTTTATTCTATGCACTGGTATTCTTGGAAGGAAACCCGTTCCGTGTTATACGGCGTGGTCCCTTGAATTACCCTCTTTTAAAGTAAAGTTTCAAATAACTGTTTTAGTTCTCACACCAGTCACATGACTGACCTGGAGTTTATTGTTTTAACCTAATCTCTGGGTGCCCCTATTTTCCGCACGGGCAGCTAGTAGTTTCGGTTTTGCAGATTTATATTCACAGGATCCTGGTTTACAGCTGGAATGATATCCGGAAAGCTCTGTATCCGTATATCACCTTCAGTTGTGCTTTGTATTATTTTCCGCTGCTATGTAATTTATTGTAACCTCTGATATTTATTTAATGTAATTTATTCATTTATACTCTATATATTCTTGTATCTGATGGAATTGTTGTAATAACAATGAAATGTTCTTCCGTCTGCGTTCCGTTTTGTCTTGTCCTCACAGTAATTCGTTCTTTCTCATCTCTTCGGAGACCGGGGAAGCTCGGGTCGCTTCATTTGGTATCAGAGCTTTGGTTTACAGAGCTCGAGAACAAGACACATTAGAACCATACGAAAGAATTCATCAGATATTGGATTAGCAATATCCAATTAGAATGACTCGTTAGAGATAGGATCAGTAGTATCCTAGAACGAGTGTGAAGAGTATATTTTTCAAATGAAAACAAATTTGTTTTGAAAATTTAAATCGTTTTATACGTATTTGAATATTTATTTATTTTGAACATGGACAATCTAGTATATAAAGGTTTTGCATATACGCGTCATGAACGTATATTCGAAGTTTTAATATATTAGATAGATATGGAATCACGCTAGCGGAGATGATGTTGATAATGACCATGGCATCATCAATATTTGTGTTCGTGTTTCGAAGGTATGATATCTATATATTTCCATTAGACTGGTGTGAGAACCAAAACTAATATAGTTAGAACACATTGTTGTGAATTGGCATCAAAAACATGATTTTTGTATATATATATATCAAATTATGAATTTGAAACGTTAAATTCACTAATTGATTGATGTTTGTGTTGTTTGTTTATTTGGTTGATAATTTTGAACCACTAAGCCTAATTACATCAAATATTGAATTATATTGAGAATGGGTCACATTTGTTTGCATATACATATACTTACATTGAACAGGTCATAGCAAGGAGGCTAGAGCAGAGAATAAAATTTGTTTGCCCGACAAATAGGTACATGTTTACTACATAATTTACTGTTTTGTTTGGGTGATGATGATTTTATGAGCCTATTGGCTAGCCGCTTGGCCTTTTCTTTTTCTTTTTGAGATCAGAAGGCCTATATGGCAATTTCGGGATTTTCCCGTGGCTCCCGGTGCAGGGGAGGTTATGGCGAAATTTTTCGAAAATTTAGGGTGTTAGCCGAATTTTTGAAAATTCTCAGAAACTGAAAAGTTGGGGAATGGAAGCCAGATCGAATGTAGAGTCGATTAATCAAACCACTTTCGACTTTGTTCCTTTTCGGGGATGAAAAGTTTTAAGTGAGGGAGATTGTAATAACCCGGAAAATCTGGGTCAGTTTAAAATTTTTATTTTGGCGATTTTAGCGAATTTTGAACATTTAAAATGAATTATTTTAAATAAAATCAACGAGAAAATTTATTTTGAATATAATTCGAACGTATATATTATATACGCCGTCGTTAGAATATAAATAATTATATATAATTATAAAAGGAATTGAAACTGGCGCGGTAGTTCGATAATTCGATTTCAAACTTCAATTGAACATACCAGGTGCAAAACAATCCGGATTTTAGTGAAACCAAAAACATTAGAATCTAATTGATGATATCTTTCCAGCGAATCCGAAAAATCGAAATTTCATACCGGGAATCAAAAGATATGTCCAGTTGAAAATTCTGAATAGTCACTATGGAATTCAGGCCTTTAAAAATGGACATTTTGCAAACGACCTCGGATTTCGACGAAACCACTTTTGTTGGGTCCGTGATGTCAAATTTGCTAGGTTTCAAATTTCATAATTTTTCGAATCAATATGTGAGCGTGGCAAAGGAAAACGTGTTTGACCAGTTTTAGTCGATTTTAATCGACTGGAAATTGGCCATTTTTCAGACGGTCTCAGAATTCGACAAAACTAGTTTTGTTAGGACCGTATCGTCAATACGAAGCTAGAAAATATTTTTCTGGAATTTTTCTAGTTAGTATGCGACCCCGGTAAATTGAAATGCGCGTTCAAATTCAATATATAGAGTTATATGTTGATTTTAACGGGAACTGATCGAAATGTTCGAATCAGCTTACAATACATATCCCATTGTGTTCGGAATGGGGGTAAAACGCTATGGACGACAGGCGGTGGGCCTCGTTTAGAGGTCGTATGTAAAAGTCAACTTTTTCTAATTAAAAAATATATATCTTCTCTTTCCCCTTATAAACCGCTGCCCCCCTTTCCCTCGTTCATCCGATTCAGGGAAAAAAAGAAAGAAAAAAAAAATCGAAATTGCACGCCGCCACCAGCCGATCCCCCCAACCTCCGATCCTCCGCCATCGCCTGGCGCGCACGCCCCTCGCCGACCTGCGACCCCCCCTCTCGAACCCCCTTCCTCGCTTCAACTCCTCCTTCTTCTCTTCCCCAACCTCGCAGTCTCCCCTCTTCTCCCCAGCGAGCCACCCACAAACCCTCGTCGGACCCTCCCCTTGCCACCCACGACCCCCCCTCCGACCTGCAGAAGCCGGCGCCCTCCCCCTAGCATCCCTGTAAGTTTTTTTTGTGTTATTTTCTTTATTTGTTCAATAAAAATTCAGTTTTAATTTCAGTTTTTTTAAGTATGGAATTTATTTTCAGTTTTAAAGTAATAAAAATTTGATTTTTATGAAGAGTAAAGATTTGATTTTTATTTAGTAAAGTATGATTTCTTTGCATTGAAAATATATGATTTTCAAAACTGAAAAATATACAATTTTTATGTTGTAAAAATATAATTTTTATTATAGTAGAAGAGTAAAGATATAATTTTTTATATAATATAGGAAAGTTAAAAATATGGTTTTTAGCATATGTGAAGTATAAAAATATAATTTTTATCGTATGTAAAGGTAGAAAATATAATTTTCATATTATATAGATGATAAAAATATAATCTTTTATATTGTAGAAATATAAAAATATAATTTTTATATAGGTAAGATATTAAAAATATCACCTTTATATATGTAGTGAAATAAAAATTTAATCTTTATATGTGAAAAGACGAAATCTTCATATAGAGAATAACGGTGTAAAAATAGAATTTTTACCTATTTAGTAGCGGTATAAAAATTCGATTTTTATATATTGAAGAGCATAGTAAAAATTCGATTTTTATATATTGGATAGCAAAGTAAAAATTCGATTTTTATATATTAAATAGCGAAGTAAAAATTCGATTTTTACATATGTAGAGGATACGGGCAACGAAGATGACAAAGATGCGATAACGATGAAGATTTCTATCAATGAAGAGTCGAGGTATTGGATAGCTTTCGGTGAGAATTTCTCACTCTTCAATTTCTTTTCTAGTTATATATATATACTAGGATGCAGACGGTGCTTAGTAGCACCCGACACAATCGTCCACAGAACATGGACTTGTTTGTTTGGTTGCATAAATTAGTTAGATGATTTGATTTGAATTTGGTTGTTTGGTGAATTTGATTGATGTGTGAATGGCGTGGACCTTCACTAGACCGGGGATAAGGCTAGGCCTTGTCCCGTTTCTAGTATCGTGCCGTTATGCCGCCCGAAATTTTCTAAAATATGTTAGAAAAATAAAAATATCATTTTTATTGCATAAATGAACTGAATAAAAATTCATATGTTGAAATAAAATGTTTTATCGTTAAAAATATAATTTTTAACGTGAAATGTGAATAAATAAATATTTATAAACAAATCGACCGATTTGTTTATATACACTGATTTGACTGATATTGATTGGGACGATAAATTTTACACATCGCCCAACTACACAAATAAAATCTGTGTTTGATTGTTTGAAACCCCACACGGGTGTTGGGATGAAATTTGAAGTTCACTCATCCTGATTGATTAAATATGTCGATCGATTGATTGACAGGCTGTTATAAGCGTTAGATATCTAAATTTGATGCTTATACAGTGTAGTGCACTTTGGTTGATGGTTGATTATTTTTCAGTGCTATTATATACGTGTGATGTATGAAAATCCATATAATTAATATTATATGGTGATTGATTGAGTCTCATTCCAATTTAGAAAATAAAGAATATTATAATATAAATGTTCATGTGTTGAACGAAATATTTTAAATAATAAAATTTATTTCTTTATCAATATTATAATATAAATGTTCATGTGTTGACCGTACTCATCCGTTGAGATTAGTCATGTGTTGAACAAAATATTTTAAATAATAAAATTTACTTCTTTATCAATATAACATAAATGTTCATGTGTTGACCGTACGCATCCGTTGAGATTAGTCATGTGTTGGACGAATAGTTGAAATAGATATATTTGAAAAAGAAATATTTGAAACAGAACATTTGAAAATAGAAATATATGAAGCCGTGTTGATTAGATTGACGCCATTTAGACGTGAACGATATTTATATCGATTTTACTCATTTTAAAATGAATTGAATATAAAGTGATTTCGAAATGAATATAATATAAAACGATTTCGAAATGAATATAATATAAAGCAATTTCGAAATGAATTGAATATAAAACGATTTCGAAATGAAATGAATATAGAAAACCATTTTGAATTGAATCGAATAGAAAACCAATTTGAATTGAATCAAATAGAAAACCAATTTGAATTGAATCAAATAGAAAACCAATTTGAATTGAATCGAATAGAAAACGACTTTGAAATCGAATTGAATTGAAAACAAATTCAAATTAAATTGAAAGCGAATTGAAATGAATTCAAATTGAATTGAAATTTGAATTGAATAGAAATGAATTTTAAAACGAATTTATAAAGAAGAATTCAATTTTGCTCTGAATTGAAATGGAAGCGGAAATGAATTTTGAAACGAATTTAAAAACTATTTATATAATTCGTTTTAAATAGAAATCGACGAAATATATATTATATATATTATATATATATAAAATATAATGGCCTGAATAGAACGCGCCGCGCCGCGGCAGTTCGTAAATTTCGACCACTTATTTCAAACGGACATTACGGGAGATCCGACCGTCGGATTCTCCTAAAACCGAAACCGTTGGGTTCGTATCGAAAAGGGCTTTCTAGTGAAAATAAGAAATTCAAAATCCAACGGTTGGATTTGGAGATACGTCCAAATCGAATTCGAAAAAGGTCGCTGTAAGTGCAGTTCGATGGCCATTGTTGGAAATCGACTGTACGGGCCTTGATAAAATTATAAAAAATATCAATAATTTGTGTAAAATCATAAGAAATGATTTGGGAAAATTTGGGATGAAAAACTCCATATTTGAAATGATAAAAATAGATTTTATCAAAATGAACTAGTTTGAACTAAATTTAAAACCCGATTTGTTTTTAAATAAATAAATTAGATTTAAAAAGGGGTTTTAAATAATCGGAATTCCTAATATATTTGATTTAAATTGAACTAGAATTGATTTGTGGGTTCATCATGAACGGTGTTTTAAATAACACTAGTTCTGTAACCCGATAATAAATATAATGTGATTTGGGTTTGTCGTGAACTGTGTTTTAAATAACACCTAGTTCTTTAAGCCAGTAAAAGGAGTTTTAACGAATCTGCAATTAGATTGAAATGTGAATCTATAATCTAAATTATCAAATTTAGAAATTGAGCGAGGATGGAGTATTACCAGTTTTGCTCCAAAGCGATAGTTAAATCTTTAATTAGATTTGAACGTGAAATGGTAATTAATTTTACCGATAACACCATAGTATTAGATATGGAGTATTACCAGTATTGCTTCATGGGATGAATAGGTCGGGATTGGGAAATAAAATAAATAATTACTTCGGTGTGGTTCGCTAATCTCGACTAGTTGGAAAAACCATAATTTGGTTTGATATGACATCCAAAGGAAGATTAGAGAATAAATTTTAAAGAATTTATCTTGGATAAAATTAATGGGAACCTTTCCCAAAGGATGTGAATATTTAAATAACAGAATATTCAGAATTGGAATGAGGCGTATGTTGTGTTTGTGTTACATTTGTTTTTAATACACGCGGGTTGTTCGGAAAGTCTGGGTTTATACCCATTCTGAATAACCGATTCGACGATAAGTCGAAGATGAAGACGGTGGTTGAAGACCGGAAGTCTTCACATCGTTTGGATAATTACTGACGATCCTGATTGGGCTATACACCCAAGAGGATGGAAATAGTTGGTGGTCGTCCAGACGTACTTGGAGATGGATGGATATGCGAGGAAAGTGCCTCCGGTTTCGTTCAGACCAAGAACGAACTTGTAAATGGATTGTGTGTCTGACATTGGATTTTATTCTGTGTTGATTGATTTCTGTTAAATATATATCTGTTTGGCGGCGGAGAATTTATTCTCTTGCTTAACGCCCTTCTCTGAGACGTACGAGCTTAGAGGTTATATATCGATGGATATCAATCGCATGGCATGAATTGCCTGTGTGGCATGCTGAGTTGCATGGATCAAGGCTTCTGTTGAAAAGCAAAGTCTTGTGGTTGATGATCAAAGCACGGCCTACGTGGCGTAGCTTTGTGTATAACGTGAATTCGTGAGCCTCACACCTCGGTATGAGTCAAAAACGGGATAAGGACTGCAGGGAGAGCACGACGTTTCTTTCTAGCTTTGGTGGTGTCAGTGACTTACCAGCCCTGACATTTATATACTTTTCACCTTTGTGGTTGTTGGATGAGGCGCCTCGATTTTAGGTCTGTAAGGACCGGGAAACGTGTTTTCAGGAATTGCCAATCCTTTAACGTAAGTGAGGACCGGCCCTGAAGCATCCAGGGGTTGCCCAGAGTGCGTAGCCCTGGGACATTTGCTAGAGTGTCTCGAACGCGGAGAGGAGCTTGCCCCTTGCCTCGACTCATGACGGAAATCCAATTTCCAATACGTGTATTTCGGGTTTATTTGTAGAGCCTAGTATGGCGACATAGTGGGATGGGGCACTCATGCCGTCTATGATTTATATTTATGATTGAAATTGTTTTGACACTATACACTTATTATAGTATCAAACGATTTTTTTTAAACGTATCAAGCATGTTTGGCTATTATAAGGTAAAACCCTATCCTCCGGCTTGCGTTGCATTGTGTGATGGGACCTGGGTCTTATAATAGCTTCATTTTTCGAAAAAGCATTGCGCTGTTTATTCTATGCACTGGTATTCTTGGAAGGAAACCCGTTCCGTGTTATACGGCGTGGTCCCTTGAATTACCCTCTTTTAAAGTAAAGTTTCAAATAACTGTTTTAGTTCTCACACCAGTCACATGACTGACCTGGAGTTTATTGTTTTAACCTAAACTCTGGGTGCCCCTATTTTCCGCACGGGCAGCTAGTAGTTTCGGTTTTGCAGATTTATATTCACAGGATCCTGATTTACAGCTGGAATGATATCCGGAAAGCTCTGTATCCGTATATCACCTTCAGTTGTGCTTTGTATTATTTTCCGCTGCTATGTAATTTATTGTAACCTCTGATATTTATTAAACCTCTGATATTTATTAATTGTAATTTATTCATTTATACTCTATATATTCTTGTTTCTGATGGAATTGTTGTAATAACAATGAAATGTTCTTCCGTCTGCGTTCTGTTTTGTCTTGTCCTCACAGTAATTCGTTCTTTCTCATCTCTTCGGAGACCGGGGAAGCTCGGGTCGCTTCATTTGGTATCAGAGCTTTGGTTTACAGAGCTCGAGAACAAGAAACATTAGAACCATACGAAAGAATTCATCAGATATTGGATTAGCAATATCCAATTAGAATGACTCGTTAGAGATAGGATCAGTAGTATCCTAGAACGAGTGTGAAGAGTATATTTTTCAAATGAAAACAAATTTGTTTTGAAAATTTAAATCGTTTTATACGTATTTGAATATTTATTTATTTTGAACATGGACAATCTAGTATATAAAGGTTTTGCATATACGCGTCATGAACGTATATTCGAAGTTTTAATATATTAGATAGATATGGAATCACGCTCTAGTCACCCGGAGATGATGTTGATAATGACCATGGCATCATCAATATTTGTGTTCGTGTTTCGAAGGTATGATATCTATATATTTCCATTAGACTGGTGTGAGAACCAAAACTAATATAGTTAGAACACATTGTTGTGAATTGGCATCAAAAACATGATTTTTGTATATATATATATCAAATTATGAATTTGAAACGTTAAATTCACTAATTGATTGATGTTTGTGTTGTTTGTTTATTTGGTTGATAATTTTGAACCACTAAGCCTAATTACATCAAATATTGAATTATATTGAGAATTGGTCACATTTGTTTGCATATACATATACTTACATTGAACAGGTCATAGCAAGGAGGCTAGAGCAGAGAATAAAATTTGTTTGCCCGACAAATAGGTACATGTTTACTACATAATTTACTGTTTTGTTTGGGTGATGATGATTTTATGAGCCTATTGGCTAGCCGCTTGGCTTTTTCTTTTTCTTTTTGAGATCAGAAGGCCTATATGGCAATTTCGGGATTTTCCCGTGGCTCCCGGTGCAGGGGAGGTTATGGCGAAATTTTTCGAAAATTTAGGGTGTTAGCCGAATTTTTGAAAATTCTCAGAAACTGAAAAGTTGGAGAATGGAAGCCAGATCGAATGTAGAGTCGATTAATCAAACCACTTTCGACTTTGTTCCTTTTCGGGGACGAAAAGTTTTAAGTGGGGGAGATTGTAATAACCCGGAAAATCTGGGTCAGTTTAAAATTTTTATTTTGGCGATTTTAGCGAATTTTGAACATTTAAAATGAATTATTTTAAATAAAATCAACGAGAAAATTTATTTTGAATATAATTCGAACGTATATATTATATACGTCGTCGTTAGAATATAAATAATTATATATAATTATAAAAGGAATTGAAAATGGCGCGGTAGTTCGATAATTCGATTTCAAACTTCAATTGAACATACCGGGTGCAAAAAAATCCGGATTTTAGTGAAACCAAAAACATTAGAATCTAATTGATGATATCTTTCCAGCGAATCCGAAAAATCGAAATTTCATACCGGGAATCAAAAGATATGTCCAGTTGAAAATTCTGAATAGTCGCTATGGAATTCAGGCCTTTAAAAATGGACATTTTGCAAACGACCTCGGATTTCGACGAAACCACTTGTGTTGGGTCCGTGATGTCAAATTATTGCTAGGTTTCAAATTTCATAATTTTTCGAATCAATATGTGAGCGTGGCAAAGGAAAACGTGTTTGACCAGTTTCAGTCGATTTTAATCGACTGGAAATTGGCCATTTTTCAGACGGTCTCAGAATTCGACAAAACTAGTTTTGTTAGGACCGTATCGTCAATACGAAGCTAGAAAATATTTTTCTGGAATTTTTCTAGTTAGTATGCGACCCCGGTAAATTGAAATGCGCGTTCAAATTCAATATATAGAGTTATATGTTGATTTTAACGGGAACTGATCGAAATGTTCGAATCAGCTTACGATACATATCCCATTGTGTTCGGAATGGGGGTAAAACGCTATGGACGACAGGCGGTGGGCCTCGTTTAGAGGTCGTATGTAAAAGTCAACTTTTTCTAATTAAAAAATATATATCTTCTCTTTCCCCTTATAAACCGCTGCCCCCCTTTCCCTCGTTCATCCGATTCAGGGAAAAAAAGAAAGAAAAAAAAATCGAAATCGCACGCCGCCACCAGCCGATCCCCCCAACCTCCGATCCTCCGCCATCGCCTGGCGCGCACGCCCCTCGCCGACCTGCGACCCCCCCTCTCGAACCCCCTTCCTCGCTTCAACTCCTCCTTCTTCTCTTCCCCAACCTCGCAGTCTCCCCTCTTCTCCCCAGCGAGCCACCCACAAACCCTCGTCGGACCCTCCCCTTGCCACCCACGATCCCCCCCCTCCGACCTGCAGAAGCCGGCGCCCTCCCCCTAGCATCCCTGTAAGTTATTTTTGTGTTATTTTCTTTATTTGTTCAATAAAAATTCAGTTTTAATTTCAGTTTTTTTTAAGGTATGGAATTTATTTTCAGTTTTAAAGTAATAAAAATTTGATTTTTATGAAGAGTAAAGATTTGATTTTTATTTAGTAAAGTATGATTTCTTTGCATTGAAAATATATGATTTTTAAAACTGAAAAATATACGATTTTTATGTTGTAAAAATATAATTTTTATTATAGTAGAAGAGTAAAGATATAATTTTTTATATAATATAGGAAAGTTAAAAATATGATTTTTAGCATATGTGAAGTATAAAAATATAATTTTTATCGTATGTAAAGGTAGAAAATATAATTTTCATATTATATAGATGATAAAAATATAATCTTTTATATTGTAGAAATATAAAAATATAATTTTTATATAGGTAAGATATTAAAAATATCACCTTTATATATGTAGTGAAATAAAAATTTAATCTTTATATGTGAAAAGACGAAATCTTCATATAGAGAATAACGGTGTAAAAATAGAATTTTTACCTATATAGTAGCGGTATAAAAATTCGATTTTTATATATTGAAGAGCATAGTAAAAATTCAATTTTTATATATTGGATAGCAAAGTAAAAATTCAATTTTTATATATTGAATAGCGAAGTAAAAATTCGATTTTTACATATGTAGAGGATACGGGCAACGAAGATGACAAAGATGCGATAACGATGAAGATTTCTGTCAATGATGAGTCATGGTATTGGATAGCTTTCGGTGAGAATTTCTCACTCTTCAATTTCTTTTCTAGTTATATATATATACTAGGATGCAGACGGTGCTTAGTAGCACCCGACACAATCGTCCACAGACCATGGACTTGTTTGTTTGGTTGCATAAATTAGTTAGATGATATGATTTGAATTTGGTTGTTTGGTGAATTTGATTGATGTGTGAATGGCGTGGGCCTTCACTAGACCGTGGATAAGGCTAGGCCTTGTCCCGTTTCTAGTATCGTGCCGTTATGCCGCCGAAATTTTCTAAAATATGTTAGAAAAATAAAAATATCATTTTTATTGCGTAAATGAACTAAATAAAATTTCATATGTTGAAATAAAATGTTTTATCGTTAAAAATATAATTTTTAACGTGAAATGTGAATAAATAAATATTTATAAACAAATCGACCGATTTGTTTATATACACTGATTTGACTGATATTGATTGGGATGATAAATTTTACACATCGCCCAACTGCACAAATAAAATCTGTGTTTGATTGTTTGAAACCCCACACGGGTGTTGGGATGAAATTTGAAGTTCACTCATCCTGATTGATTAAATATGTCGATCGATTGATTGACAGGCTGTTATAAGCGTTAGATATCTAAATTTGATGCTTATACAGTGTAGTGCACTTTGGTTGATGGTTGATTATTTTTCAATGCTATTATATATGTGTGATGTATGAAAATCCATATAATTAATATTATATGGTGATTGATTGGGTCTCATTCCAATTTAGAAAATAAAGAATATTATAATATAAATGTTCATGTATTGACCGTACTCATCCGTTGAGATTAGTCATGTGTTGAACGAAATATTTTAAATAATAAAATTTATTTCTTTATCAATATTATAATATAAATGTTCATGTGTTGACCGTACTCATCCGTTGAGATTAGTCATGTGTTGAACGAAATATTTTAAATAATAAAATTTACTTCTTTATCAATATAACATAAATGTTCATGTGTTGACCGTACTCATCCGTTGAGATTAGTCATGTGTTGGACGAATAGTTGAAATAGATGTATTTGAAAAAGAAATATTTGAAACAGAACATTTGAAAATAGAAATATATGAAGCCGTGTTGATTAGATTGACGCCATTTAGACGTGAACGATATTTATATCGATTTTACTCATTTTAAAATGAATTGAATATAACGTGATTTCGAAATGAATATAATATAAAACGATTTCGAAATATATATAATATAAAGCAATTTCGAAATGAATTGAATATAAAACGATTTCGAAATGAAATGAATATAGAAAACCAATTTGAATTGAATCGAATAGAAAACCAATTTGAATTGAATCAAATAGAAAACCAATTTGAATTGAATCGAATAGAAAACGACTTTGAAATCGAATTGAATTGAAAACGAATTCAAATTAAATAGAAAGCGAATTGAAATGAAATCAAATTGAATTGAAATTTGAATTGAATAGAAATGAATTTTAAAACAAATTTATAAAGAAGAATTCAATTTTGCTTTGAATTGAAATGGAAGCTGAAATGAATTTTGAAACGAATTTAAAAACTATTTATATAATTCGTTTTAAATAGAAATCGACGAAATATATATTATATATATAATATAATGGCCTGAATAGAACGCGCCACGCCGCGACAGTTCGTAAATTTCGACCATTTATTTCAAACGGACATTACGGGAGATCCGACCGTCAGATTCTCCTAAAACCGGAACCGTTGGGTTCGTATCGAAAAGAGCTTTCTAATGAAAATTAGAAATTCAAAATCTAATGGTTGGATTTGGAGATACGTCCAAATCAAATTCGAAAAAGGTCGCTGTAAGTGCAGTTCGATGGCCATTGCTGGAAATCGACTGTACGGGCCTTGATAAAATTATTAAAAATATCTATAATTTGTGTAAAATCATAAGAAATGATTTGGGAAAATTTGGGATGAAAAACTCCATATTTTAAAAGATAAAAATAGATTTTATCAAAACGAACTAGTTTGAACTAAATTTAAAACCCGATTTGTTTTTAAATAAATAAATTAGATTTAAAAAGGGGTTTTAAATAATCTGAATTCCTAATATATTTGATTTAAATTGAACTAGAATTGATTTGTGGGTTCATCGTGAACGGTGTTTTGAATAACACTAGTTCTGTAACCCGATAATAAATATAATGTGATTTGGGTTTGTCGTGAACTGTGTTTTAAATAACACCTAGTTCTTTAACCCAGTAAAAGGAGTTTTAACGAATCTGCAATTAGATTGAAATGGGAATCTATAATCTAAATTATCAAATTTAGAAATTGAGCAAGGATGGAGTATTACCAGTTTTGCTCCAAAGCGATAGTTAAATCTTTAATTAGATTTGAACGTGAAATGGTAATTAATTTTACCGATAACACCATAGTATTAGATATGGAGTATTACCAGTTTTGCTTCATGGGATGAATAGGTCGGGATTGGGAAATAAAATAAATAATTACTTCGGTGTGGTTCGATAATCTCGACTAGTTGGAAAAACCAAAATTTGGTTTGATATGACATCCAAAGGAAGATTAGAGAATAAATTTTAAAGAATTTATCTCGAATAAAATTAATGGGAACCTTTCCCAAAGGATGTGAATATTTAAATAACAGAATATTCAGAATTGGAATGAGGCGTATGTTGTGTTTGTGTTACATTTGTTTTTAATACACGCGGGTTGTTCGGAAAGTCCGGGTTTATACCCATTCTGAATAACCGATTCGACGATAAGTCGAAGATGAAGACGGTGGTTGAAGACCGGAAGTCTTCACATCGTTTGGATAATTACTGACGATCCTGATTGGGCTGTACACCCAAGAGGATGGAAATAGTTGGTGGTCGTCCAGACGTACTTGGAGATGGATGGATATGCGAGGAAAGTGCCTCCGTTTTCGTTCAGACCCAGAACGAACATGTAAATGGATTGTGTGTCTGACATTGGATTTTATTATGTGTTGATTGATTTCTGTTAAATATATATCTGTTTGGCGGCGGAGAATTTATTCTCTTGCTTAACGCCCTTCTCTGAGACGTACGAGCTTAGAGGTTATATATCGATGGATATCAATCGCATGGCATGAATTGCCTGTGTGGCATGCTGAGTTGCATGGATCAAGGCTTCTGTTGAAAAGCAAAGTCTTGTGGTTGATGATCAAAGCACGACCTACGTGGTGTAGCTTTGTGTATAACGTGAATTCGCGATCCTCACACCTCGGTATGAGTCAAAAACGGGATAAGGACTGCAGGGAGAGCACGACGTTTATTTCTAGCTTTGGTGGTGTCGGTGACTTACCAGCCCTGACATTTTTATATTTTTCACCTTTGTGGTTGTTGGATGAGGCGCCTCGATTTTAGGTCTGTAAGGACCGGGAAACGTGTGTTCAGGAATTGCCAATCCTCTAACGTAAGTGAGGACCGGCCCTGAAGCATCCAGGGGTTGCCCAGAGTGCGTAGCCCTGGGACATTTGCTAGAGTGTCTCGAACGCGGAGAGGAGCTTGCCCCTTGCCTCGACTCATGACGGAAATCCAATTTCCAATACGTGTATTTCGGGTTTATTTGTAGAGCCTAGTATGGCGACATAGTGGGATGGGGCACTCATGCCATCTATGATTTATATTTATGATTGAAATTGTTTTGACACTATACACTTATTATAGTATCAAATGATTTGTTTTAAACGTATCAAGCATGTTTGGCTGTTATAAGGTAAAACCCTATCCTCCGGCTTGCGTTGCATTGTGTGATGGGACCTGGGTCTTATAATAGCTTCATTTTTCAAAAAAGCATTGCGCTGTTTATTCTATGCACTGGTATTCTTGGGAGGAAACCCGTTCCGTGTTATACGGCGTGGTCCCTTGAATTACCCTCTTTTAAAGTAAAGTTTCAAATAACTGTTTTAGTTCTCACACCAGTCACATGACTGACCTGGAGTTTATTGTTTTAACCTAAACTCTGGGTGCCCCTATTTTCCGCACGGGCAGCTAGTAGTTTCGGTTTTGCAGAATTATATTAACAGGATCCTGGTTTACAGCTGGAATGATATCCAGAAAGCTCTGTATCCGTATATCACCTTCAGTTGTGCTTTGTATTATTTTCCGCTGCTATGTAATTTATTGTAACCTCTGATATTTATTGAATGTAATTTATTCATTTATACTCTATATATTCTTGTATATGATGGAATTGTTGTAATAACAATGAAATGTTCTTCCGTCTGCGTTCTGATTTGTCCTGTTCTAAAACGATCAGGGGTTTCGAACGGTCTAGATCGGTTTAACGACTGATTCAGATCGAGCAAAATTCCCGGTCGTTACACGAAGGGTGACTACGACCCGATCCGTATGGGTGACCACGAGTTGATGACGTGACTCGATCCGAACCGTGGTGACGAGGGGAAACTGGACTCCGAACCGAACCACTATGACCTGAAGGCTACGACCCGATCCGATCTGGTGATGACCAATAACCCGAGAAGCAAAGGTAGTCCAAATGGAAGTTAGAGCTCAGTATCCAGTTGGGAACCAATGAGTTCACTTCATGGTTGGACTTTGCTGTGGGACGTGTGCTAAGGAGTTGTCGACGTTCATAACTTCGATTCACCACTGAAAGTGGATGATGGGCTACTTATCAGTGCAGTAGGGTCATTATGACCTGAGGGGCTAGGTGATGGTAGCAAGACTACGTTATCAGTGCAGTAGGGTCATTACGACCTGAGGGGCAAGGTGATGCGTAGTAAGACTATGAGCCAGTGCAGTGGGGTTCTTGTGACCCCATGGGGCAGAGTGGACATAGTAAGGATTAGTAAGGCTATGAGCCAGTGCAGTGGGGTTCTTGTGACTCCATGGGGCAAGGTGGACATAGCGAAGGATTTGTGGCTACGTTATCAATGCAGTGAAGCCAATTATGACTTCATGGGGCAGAGTGATCGTAGCAAGGTATGTTGGGTGATCGAAGTGGTGAATATCGTATGCTTTACGCACCGAGTGAGAGATGTGAGGATGGATGCTATGTTTGATTGTTTGCCATCATTATGACATGCACAC
The DNA here is from genome assembly GCA_030737875.1 of Allium sativum. NCBI lineage: Eukaryota > Viridiplantae > Streptophyta > Magnoliopsida > Asparagales > Amaryllidaceae > Allium > Allium sativum. The sequence goes on along the minus strand of CM060926.1, from coordinate 1,953,026 downwards.
CTCCCCCACCTCCGTATCTTTACACCGTTTGATATGGTACCTTAGAGTGTTGTACAGTATGTAGTTCTAACTCATTGGTTGCAGGTCCAGGTTCAGGTATGTTTTAGTCTACCTGTTATTGTTCACTTTAGATGCTTATCGCTCATACCAGGCTTTATGTCTGACCCAGAGTTTTATGTCTCCTCTTATTACTCTGGGTGCTCACACGAGCAGACTAGAGACAGGTTAGCTGGTGATGCGCGAGTAATTGATTCGAAGGCGGGCATGAGACTTCCACGTATGATATATATATATATATACACACACACATTCTCCCTGTGTCGTTGGTGGTCGCTACTTGGGCATTAGTAGTGTACCTCCTTTATCTTGCTTTTGCTTTGAGACAGTTTGAAAGTTGTAATAAGCTGTATTTTGGATTTCCGCTGCTATGATGTTTAGTTCTGATTTTCAGCTTATGCACTGTCTCTCCTGTTTTATGTCAAGTATGTTATTATTATATTTTATTCTATGCGCTGTGAGACATTCTACAGGTTCTTTGTATGTTCATTTTCTTCTTCCCTTTTCCTTCTGACGACCCGTTCCGTGCTAACTGGACATGTGTACAGCGCACTTTTGGAGTAAATGTCGGTTGGTGCGGGGCGGACCGTCACATACTGGGAGGAGCTCAAAGCAGGAAGCTTCACCATTAGTTATTTAGAGATTATTTCCGCTGTGATATGATGTATTGTACTCTGGTAATGGTATGTATATACAATACAGTTTTGTATTTCAAAGTTATGTTATAATACATGTTATTTGTTCTGCTGTGAGATTCTTGTTTACTCTGATTCTGATGTTCTTCTTCTTCAATTCTATTAGTTCTATCTTTTCTATCTCATCCTCTAATTTCTTTCTATTAATGATCTGAGTTTTCATGCACTTTGACTTGAATGTGTAGGATATTAATCAGCTCAAATTGGTACGGATTATCCGGCCATTACAGTTGGTATCAGAGCAGAAGGTTAAGTATTACCTTGGCTCTGTGGCATAACTCAATAGAGATGGGGTTAGTAATACCCTAGATTGAGTATGAGTGTATATATATGAGCGCGTATTTGTAAATTAGTATAAAAACCGTTTTATATTGTGTTGACTGGTCAGTCGAGTGGTTTATGAATTCTGGTCGAAACAGTAATGTAAACTGCGTCGATAGGTGTTTCTAAACTCTTAGACAGAGTAATTCGACACAGTATGTTTTGAAAAGAAGGTGAATAAAATAATTTTACCCAAAAATATATTTTGATATGGAAAAAGTATTTATATTGGAGTTATTACAATATATAGATATATTGAATGTGTCGATTGAAATTATAACCGAATAGGATTATAATTGAATTGGTTATAAATAACCAATATGAATTCACATAAGTATAATATATAAATCAAGTGAATTGTACTTGATTTCAAACCAAAATTGAAATAAAACTCTAGAAACTTGGAAAAGAATTGGAATTAATGTTTGGATTAAATATATGGGAATTTTAAAATCCTGGGAAATTTGAAGTTGTTTTTCCAAGTGCTGTAAAAGATATTTTGATGAAATTTCAAAATGAAGTGTTTAAAAATGAGTTTGTATGTAATATCGTATTGAATTCACTTCGGCGACTGGAAAATAATACCGATGATGGATCGCGACATCATTAGTGTTCATTTTTGAGTTTCTAAGTGACGAATTACTACCAAAGATTTTGTTTTGAATTGTTTTAAGAAAATAAGTTGTTCGGAAATTCAAATGTTTTGAATTGCTATTATTATATAGATTTCAAACTGATTTGAAATAAAACCCTGGATTTTGAATCCCAGAATTTAAAATTTATTGTTTTAAGAAAATAAGTTGTTCGGAAATTCAAATGTTTTGAATTGCTATTATTATATAGATTTCAAACTGATTTGAAATAAAACCCTGGAGTTTGAATCCCGGAATTTAAAATTTACTTATGAAGTAAATAAATAGAAAAGAGTCGAATGCCCGAAAAAAGGTATAAGTTTACAGTATATTTGGGTATGAGATTTTTGGGCTACTTTGAAAATTCGTTTGGCTATTTGATTTGGAAAAGGCCCAGAGTGGAGAGTGGTAGTAGCACCGAATGAACCGTGCAGAGGAGATGGTGGCAAAATTCTTCGAAAATTTGAATTGTTAGGAAATTTTCAGAATTTTGAAAAGATTCGAAATAAGAAGGGATTAATATTTAATTGGAATTAATTAGTTTAGTTGAAACTGAAATTATGAAGTAAACCAAAAAGATTTTTAACCTGTTTACAACAGAGATTGTAGCATTTTCCCCATCTAAGCAATTTCGAGGACGAAATTATTTTAAGCGGGAAGGAATGTAACGTCCCACATTTTTATCGGTTTGAATTTGAATATTTAAATCAGTTTAAATATTGAATTATAATATAAATGGATTTATATATTAATTAAAACGAAGTTGAATGTATAAAAATATATATTGATTATAATCGAGCTCACAACGACACTGCAGTTCATAACTTAACGTTCTGAACTTCAACTGAGTGTACAGGACCCGTTATTAGTCGGATTTCTTCAAAATAAGAAATGCTGAAATCTGTTTAACTGTATCTTTCTAATGGAAGTGGAAAATAGAGATTTCGTTATATAGATTGCAAGATATATTCAAATCAAATATTCAGAAAGTCATTATAGAATCGTTTATCCACCGTAACGGTTTATTTGAAATAACTAGATATCGGTTTCGAATTTAGACAAGGTTCTTTTGAGACATAGTGATAATTTAATTTTTAGAATTTTACTATAATTTTTAATTTAATTAAATACGCAACTTTTTATTTGGAGTATTTTGCACCCTGTAACAACATTTTGGAGTATCACAATATGAGTTAACCTACCGATATTAATATATTTTTGGGATCGTGACACCTCGCTGTATACAACCATAATTTCATTTTCGTCCGTAGCAGTCCATTACAAACGAATATTTTTGCAAATGGGTACCCTTAGTAAGTATATTATATATCAAAAATATCTTTTCCTTAGCAACTAAGTTTTGTACAGCCGCACACTTTAAAATTCAAACCAATGACTGTACACTGACCTACCAAGCACGCCTATATCCTAGTGCCTTTTCACCTATCCTAAGCTATCTACACCATCTTATAGTACACATACTCTTTACTTAACAAGTAAGAAACTAGGCTAATATAAAATATAACCCTATGCGCCTAAGGACGTCAGTTCACTAGCACACTCAAATTTTGTAAGTTTAAGCTACCTATAATTAAAACATATGCCATTGTACCAGCCTACCGTTTACACCATAACGCTAGGATGGAAATCAATCAAGAATGAAAACAAAACACCATTTTCAAAAACCTACACCATAACCCTCAATTCCTATCCCATAACTAGCGCATGGTTTAGGTATGATTTAGACAGAAAATATCTCTGAAAAGCGGGGTGCTGCCGTGCCGAGTTGATTGGTTCATTCGTTCAAAAAGCAATTGTGTATATCCCATTGGAGACCAACTATATATAACGTAGAGGCATCATTCTTTCTTCTCAAACTAAAAACACAGCAACTTCTTCTGAAACCTTACTTCTTCTTCCATCTAATTTATTTTTGAACCCACTCTCATTTTGTTCATCTCGCCATCATAAGAACACAACGTTCGCTATCTTGTTTGAATCACAACTGCCCAACCCCGGAATCAAGCAAGGACGAAGTGATGAACTCAACAGGTTGTATTTAACCAAAAAGGAGAGAAAAGCTGAGCGTTTGGAAACCCCAGAGATCGGTTGTGTTCAAGATTTTTCCGCTCTCATTAGTTCGAGATGAAGTCGGCCGAGACAAGTCGGAGTTTGATGGAAGTGAAATGGTCTAATGGGAGGAAGGTGTGAATTGATGTAGAGTTGGAGGAAGTTTTGGCACGTGAAGGAGTGGCATGCGGATTGGAAAATATGGGGAGGTAGGATGACCAAAGGAGGTTTGCACGTTAGTGCATGAAAGAGTGGCATGCGTTTCAATTGTGGAAGGAATAGTACAGTAGTGTGGTGCATGGACATCCATATGTGGCGCAACATTTATATGTGCTGTTGGGTAGTAATTTGGTGAATATACATAGGAGAGTTTGGGCGTGTAAAGTAATAGAAGAGGTTAAGATGGTGAACGTAAATGGCGGATTCGCTGAGTAGAAAGTAGCAATGGTTTCTTTTAGGAATGAGGTGTTATAAATTGGAAGATGGAGCAAATGAAGGATGGGTTTGTGTTTGAACGTGGAGAGTTGGGCTTGGTTTTTACGATGAGGCCCATAAAGAAAAGAAAAATCTAAACAAATGAAAGCATTGTGTTTCGCGATGTGTTACCGGATGGCAAATCAAATAGAAGGGGAACGAGGTTTATGAAAGTCACGGTAATGCTAATGGCTTTTGTAAGGGAAGCGGGTTCTATATCTGGAACGGAGTGTTCGAACATGATCTGAACGGAGATCGAAATGGTGGCGAAGCATAACATATTAAAACGCCTGCTCAGATCCATCGACCAACGCAAATCGTTATTTAACGATTAACGCACCAAAGTGAGTAAACTCACTAACTCTGATCATTTTTATAATATTATAATCATTATTTAATATTGAAAAATAATGGTAAAATGATGTGTGATGGTTGATTGGGTGACTTGCTGATAAATTAGTTGAAATAATTATATTTTTTGTTTCCATATATTGCATTATATAATGCGATAGATAATCTGCCATTGATTCTTGTTTGTTGGGGATGTGGGATTTACACCGGCCCTGAAATAACGGTTATTTAAATACCATAAATAGATTAGGATGGAATTTAAGTTTAAAGAGGAAAATCTATTATTTATAATAGGAATTTAATATTGATTAGGTAGGATGCAATAACTTGTTTGGTTTTGTAAAACAAGTAGTATGATTTAAAAACTATATTTATAATGAAATGAAATAATTATCATTAAATTGTTTGGGGAGTATAAGATTGTGTTTAGAAATGGGAAAATGGAAAACCATTCAAAGAAATGGTGAAATTATCTCAAGTAAAGCCATAAGGATTTGTAATTTTAATTCGACGATGTCAAGTATTATTAATACAATGATATCTTTAGGAATCATATACTATATAATTCAGAGTTTGATAAGAGGGTAAATATTTAGTTTGAAACCAATAAATTAAAATCAAATAAGGAATCAGTATTAAGTTTTGAACTACAACGATAAAATAACGTTGTTGACTAGGCTTAAGCATGACTGTTATGTTGAGAGTAGTTAAAAAGAGGAATTTAGCAGCGTATTGAAATAGTTATAAATTGGAACATAACAGCGTATTGAAATAGTTATAAAGGGAAATATAGCAGCGTATTGCATTAGTTAAAAAGGGGAATATAGCGACGTATTGCATTAGTTATAAAGGAAGTATGGCAGCGTATTGCAGTAGTTATAAAGGGGATTATAGCAGCGTATTGCATTAATTATAAAGGGAAATAAAGAAGAGTTTGTAAAAATATGGGAAACTAGAAAGTTAGTATTAAATAAAAGGGCCAGTGTTTGTGTGATGTTTAGTTGTACATTAGAATGGATGTTGTTTTTACTTCGATAGTTAAATAACCGACTATTGAAGTGTTTGGACCATCGTCATCAATACGGAGAGACCAGTTGGATATGTTATCTGAAACCACTCCGTATGGCATAAGCGCTGCGAATTATATTATGCTGAAGAAAATTGAAGACGGAGTTAAATGCAAGGGTCGTCCTATTTCAAAGCGATGCTTTGTGTTTGTCCAGTCCCAAGACAACTTGTATGGACGAGTGTCTGATAGAGTATACTTGATAAATCACATATGGTTGATCTTTTAAAGGTATTACGTCTGGTGGCGGAGGAATTCGTTCCTCTTAGCTTTTTATACCCGTGATATTTTTGGAAGACGATTAGTGAATTGACGGGTTTGACGATGTGGCATTCAAAGTGAATGGTGATCAGATGTTCTGAAGATAGACGTAGCCTCTAGCCTCACAACCAGGAAGTAACAAAAGTTGGGCTAGGCAGCATGGCTAGTTGGGTCATACCCAAGCAGGGTGTATTGTTACCGATCTAGAGAAAATTCATATTTGTTCTTCTTTTTCGATTCTGTATCTTCGGATTTCAGTTGGATGGCCAACAACGTGGGTGGTAATATATTCACGACACTCAAGCTAAATGAGTGAGCGGTCATGTGTGGTTGGGTTGCAAGACGTTCTTGTTTAACTCTGAGTGTATCCCCTTTAGAGTACACTGATCAGAAGGTGCTCCCATACCTTTTCTGTTGGAATCCAATCTCCAATAAGCGCCCTACGGTTTATGATTTTATACTATATATATACATATATATATATATGTGGAGCGTGAGATGCAAGCGTTCTGCTACTTGGATATTTATTCGTTTAGACATTATTATAATATCACTGGATTTTGATATCAAAGATATTTGGGTTATAGTAAGGTAAAAACTGTCCAGGTTTATGTGTGGGCTGGTCTTACTATTATCCTTTTGTTTCAAAAGAAATTTTCAAAGTTAAACAGTATGGTTGGAATTTACTCACACTAGTCCCATGACTGACCCAGAATTTATTTTGTTTGTTTTCCCTAAACTCTTGGGTGCCCAAATTTGTCCTGGCAGTCAAGTGTTTCAGGCTTTGCATATTTACTGGGAGGAGCTCAAAGCAGGAAGCTTCACCATTAGTTATTTAGAGATTATTTCCGCTGTGATATGATGTATTATACTCTGATAATGGTATGTATATATAATACAGTCTTGTATTTCAAAGTTATGTTATAATACATGTTATTTGTTCCGCTGTGAGATTCGTGTTTACTCTGATTCTGATGTTTTTCTTCTTTTATTCTATTAGTTCTATCTTTTCTATCTCATCCTCTAATTTCTTTCTATTAATGATCTGAATTTTCGTGCACTTTGACTTGAATGTGTAGGATATTAATCAGCTCAAATTGGTATGGATTTTCCGTCCATTACACCTTGACCATGCAATAAAACTTGTTCTTGTGCACCTGTGTCTGGCTCACATTTATCTATTGTCGCCTCTCTGTTGTGTACACATGTGCTTGACTGTACACTTGTGTGTATTATCTCTTTTAATACATGTATACATGCAAACAATGGTGGGTGTGTGTGTATATATGTTAATGTTGCTGCCATGTTTTGAGTCTTGCTTTCATTCTTGAACTTGTATGATTGATGATGCTCCAAATTAATGTGCATATGCCACTGGCCTTTTGCTTGTTCATGAACCTCATTCATGTATACAACATGTATACTGTATTATGTACATATGAGCAGCATTGTCCCCTCAGTGCATGTAAACTTGGTTCAATGTTGAACTGCTATGTTTCATGTGTATATCCATGCTTGACCTTTGTTGTGTTGGTTCTGACTTGTCCCTTAGATATGCCACTAGTACATGTGTAACTTGACGTGATGCTTCCTGTGTATGTTGTAGTGCACTTTGCACTAGCACATGTGTTTTTTCTATTCAGTTTGGTTTGTTCTTTTGGGCAGATCTGACTTGGCATTAATGAGATGATGCATTGCTTCATGTACCATATTGTTGTACCTGTCATTGTGCATTTGATCCTGGAAGATGATATAGTCATGGCTCATGTTGACTTGTTCTTCCTGAACCATACATGTGTGACATTTTTTTATGCTTCCTTGTGCTTGTATATCTTGTGCACACTTGTTATTGTACAATCTAGTTTCATGTTGAATTCCACTTGTATACACTTTGCTAAACTCCAGTATTGACTAGTATGTGCTCATGTATTTTTCTTGCACTTGTACACCATGTTGTTGTACTTGTATGGTTTGACTTCTCGGGTTGTTCATGAACCAGACACTAGTGCTCGACACCACTTCATGTGTGAGTGTTCCACTTCATATTATTCCTATGTAATGTTGTACACATTTGGTTAGGCTGTACCATTTTACTTTGTTGTCCATCATTTAAGGGCAACTTTGATATAAGTTCACATATTGATGTTGTTCCATATTGCCCCCGCACAATATACATGTGTATATACATACACATGTATGTGTATACATGTATCATGCATGTGCATTATATATGTGAGCAATATAGGTACAGTCTACCTTGTGGTATTTACAGTGAATCAATGTGAATATCACAAGCAGTCTAGACACAAATAAATGTATATACATATTAGAATAAGTCAAGGAATATGATGAGAAATATACCAAAATTCTAAGGCCAATAAAATTTAAAATAAATTTATATCTGCTAGAATGTAACTTAATTTTTGTTCAAGATTACTCTGCGTGTTTCTGTGACAGGTATGTAGGTTATTGGACTTACTCAGAGGTAGACTAAAGACAAAAGTGAGCGTCAGTAAAACGACCCAAACTTTCCCTTTGGGGAAAGCCCGGATTGAGCTGAGAACACGACAAATCAGAACACAAACAATAGAACATTTCATTGTTATTACAACAATTGCATCAGAGTATAAGAATAAAACAAAGTATGAATAAATAATATACATCCGAAAAATACCAGAGATTAAATATACTAGCAGTGGAAAAAAAAAATATAACACAACCAAAAGAGATACACGGATACAAATCTTTCCGAATATAGCTCCAGCTGTAAACCAGGATCCCGGAAAAGCAATATCTGCAAAAACCAAACTACTAGCTGCCCGTGTGGAAAATATGGGCACCCAAAGTTTAGGTTAAAACAATAAACTCCAGTTCAATCATAGGACTGGTGTGAGAACTAAAACCGTTATTTAAAACTTTATTTTTAGAGAAAAAGTAAATCAAGGGACTATGCCGTATAACATGGAACGGGTTTCCTCCCAAGAATACCAGTGCATAAAACAGATAGCGCAATGTTTTTTTGGAAAAAATGAAGCTATTATAAGACTCCGATCCCATCACATAATGCAACGCAAGCCGGAGGATAGAGTTTTACCTTATAATAGACAAACATGCTTGGCACGTTTAAAACAAATCATTTTGATATTACTGTAAGTGTATAGTGTCAAATCAACTTCAAATATAAATGTATCAATCATAGACGACATGAGTACCATATATTATGTCGCCATACTAGTTCTGCAGTTAAAACCAAAATGTCACGTATTGGAAATTGGATTCCATCTACGAACCAAGGCAAGGGATCGTCCTTACCAATTCAAGACAATCTAGCCCATGTCTCAGGATACAGCCGCAACTGCACCTAGGAGCAGGGAGTCTAGTCCGCACTTACGTTAGTGGTTAGTAATTCTTTAACAATGCATTTCCCCACCCTATGGGGCATAAATCTGGTCAGTATGTCGACCATATCCATCCATCGGCCCCGTAGCGGCCGATATATCCGAGACGCCTCGCTATCCATGAAAGAATATGCAACATCCACATGAGTAAAATGCCTGGGCTCCATACCATGACATCACTCCTAGCTAGAAGGAAACACACGCCCTCCCTGCCATCCTTCTCCCGTTTCTGGTTCATACATGGGAGTGAAGCTCGCGAATTAACGCTATACAAAGCTATGCTATTTAAAGCCGTGCATTGATCATCAACCACAAGGCCTTGCTTTTCAACAAAAGCCTTGATCACATGCCACTCAGCATGCCACACTATCAATCCATACCGTAACACTGATTTCCACCAATATATAACCTCTAAGCTCATACATCTTAGAGAAGGGTGTTAAGCAAGAGAATAAATTCTCCGCCACCAAACAGATATATATATATATATATATATAATTAGCAGAGATCAACGAATACAATATAAAGGAATAGAATGTTAGACATACCATCCATTTGCAAGTCCGTTTTGGGTCTGAACGAAACCAGAGGCACCTTATTCCTCATCCCATATGTCCAATACAGGAGAGAGGTCCTCGCATATCCGGTCGATCTCCAAGTACGTCTGGACGATCACCACTTATTACCATTCTCGGGTGTACAGCCCAATCAAGACATCAGTAATCATCAAAACGAAGTGAAGATCTCCGGTCTTCAACCACCGTCTTCATCGGCGACTTATCTTCATATCAATTATTTAGAATGAGATAAACCCGGTCTTTCTGAATAACTCGCGTATTTTATAAACAAGTGCTTTAAAAACATAACATACGCCTCATTCCAATCCATAATATTCTTGTATTCAAATAGTCTTTTCACAAATTAAACCAAATTAAGGTTTTACAAACTAGTCGGGATTAGCGAACCTTATCGAAATAATCATTTGTTTTATTTCCCAATCATGGCCTATTCATCCCATGGACCAAAACTGGTAATACTCCATGTCTAACACCATGGTGTTATCGGTAAAATTAATTACCATTTCACGTTCAAATCTAATTAAAGATTTAACTATCGCTTGGAGTAAAACTGGTGGTACTCCATTCTCGATCATTTCCCGAATTTGATAATTTAAATTATCACATTCACATTTCAATCTAATTAAAGATTCATTAAAACTCCACTTAGTTTTAATCCCCAGAAATCATTATATAATGATTATTCAAATTTAGGAAATAAATCCTGTCATTAACTGGGTTAAAGAACCAATGTCATTTAAAACACAGTTCACGATAAACCCAAAATCACATTCCATTAATTTTGGAATCTTCACGGAAAACAGATCAATATACATAATCGATATAAACTTCCATATCCAACCAATTATATAAACGGAATAACGGCAAAGCCTTTTAAATTCCATATATAGTAATTGTCTTCCTCCACGAAGCTCACTTCAATCATTACCAAATCGAATTCCACTCAATTCCAATTTATTTTATTAAATTGGAAGACTTCATTCTGGAAAATTTCTATTAAATCTTAATAAAAAGATTTAAAAATTCCTAATCACATTTCATTGTTAATTGAGTTAAAGAACGAATGTCATTTAAAACACAGTCCACGATAAAAACAAAATCCAATTTCAATTCAATTCCAATTAAATATTAATTAACTGGTAAATTTCTTTTAATCTTAATTAAGAGATTTATTATTTTCACATGGGGTTTAAGAACAATGTTATTTAAGACACCATATACGACAAACCAAAAATTCAATTTCAATTCAATTCCAGTTAAATATTAATTAACTGGTAAACTTCTTTAAATCTTAATTAAAAGATTTATTCTTCTCACACGGGGTTTAAGAACAGTGTTATTTAAGACACCATTCACGATAAACCCAAAATCCAATTTGATATTAAATATAAGTCTTTGAATAGAAATTATATCGGTTAATATTCAATATCAAATTCTGAAACCAGCACATATCGTATGGGGAATAACGATATATATCTGTGACGGCAAGGAATTTCGCTCGATCCAAATCAGTCGTTAAACCGATCTAGACCTTTCGAAACCCCTGACTGTTTGAGAACAGGACAAATCAGAACGCAGACGGAAGAACATTTCATTGTTATTATAACAATTCCATCAGATACAAGAATATACAGAGTATAATTGAATAAATTACATTCGATAAATATCAGAGATTACAATAAATTACATAGCAGCGTAAAAACAATATAAAAAACAACTGAAAGTAATACACGGATACAGAGCTTTCCGAGCATCGTTCCAGCTGTAAATCAGGATCCTGTGAATATAAATCTGCAAAACCAAAACTACTAGCTGCTCGTGTCGAAAATAGGGGCACCCAGAGTTTAGGTTAAAACAATAAACTCCAGGTCAGTCATGTGACTGGTGTGAGAACTAAAACAGTTATTTAAAACTTTACTTTAAAAGAGAGTAATTCAAGGGACCACGCCGTATAACACAGAACGGGTTTCCTCCCAAGAATACCAGTGCATAGAATAAACAACTCAATGTTTTTTCGAAAATGAAGCTATTATAAGACCCAGGTCCCATCACACAATGCAACGCAAGCCGGAGGATGGTTTTCCCTTATAATAGCCAAACATGCTTGGTACATTTAAAACAAATCATTTGATACTATAATAAGTGTATAGTGTCAAAACATTTCAATCATAAATATAAATCATAGACGGCATAGCATCCCATGCTACTATGTCGCCATACTAGGCTCTACAAATAAAGCTGAAATATCTCGTATTGGAAATTGGATTTCCGTCATGAGTCGAGGCAAGGGGCAAGCTCCTCTCCGCTTCGAGACACTCTAGCAAATGCCTCGGGACTACACACTCTGGGCAACCCCGGATGCGGCTGGGCCGGTCCTCACTTGCGTTAGAGGATTGGTTATGCCTGAACACACGTTTCCCGGTCCTTACAGACCTATAATTGAGGCGCCTCATTCCAACAACCGCACAGGTGAAAAGTATATAAATGCCAGGGCTGGTAAGTCACTGACACCACCATAGCTAGAAAGAAACGTCGTGCTCTCCCAGCGGTCCGTATCCCCTTTTTAACTCATACCGAGGTGTGAGGCTCGCGAATTCACGTTATAAACAAAGCTGCCACGTAGGTCGTTCTTTTATCATCAACCACAAGACTTTACTTTTCAACAGAAGCCTTGATCCATGCAACTTAGCATGCCACACAGGCAATTCATGCCATGCGATTGATATCTATCGATATATAACCTCTAAGCTCGTACGTCTCAGAGAAGGGCGTTAAGCAAGAGAATAAATTCTCCACCGCCAAACAGATATATATTTAACAGAAATCAATCAACACAGAATAAAATCCAATGTCAGACACACAATCCATTTACAAGTTCGTTCTGGGTCTGAACGAAACCGGAGGCACTTTCCTCGCATATCCATCGATCTCCAGGTACGTCTGGACGACCACCAACTATTTCAGTCCTCTTGGGTGTATAGCCCAATCAGGATCATCAGTAATTATCCAAACGATGTGAAGACTTCCGGTCTTCGACCACCGTCTTCATCTTCGACTTATCGTCGAATCGGTTGTTCAGAATGGGTGTAAACCCGGTCTTTCCGAACAATCCGCATATATTAAAAACAAATGTTAAACAAACACAACATACGCCTCATTCCAATTCATCAGTTCTTAGGGAAAGGTTCCCATTAATTTTATCCAAGATAAATTCTTTAAAATTTATCCTTTAATCTTCCTTTGGATGTCGTTTCAAACCAAATTATGGTTTTCTAAACTAGTCGAGATTAGCAAACCACACCGAAGTAATTATTTATTTTATTTCCCAATCCCAACATATTCATCCCATGAATCAAAACTGGTAATACTCCATATCTAACACCACGGTGTTATCGGTAAAATTAATTACCATTTCACGTTCAAATCTAATTAAAGATTTAACTATCGCTCTGGAGCAAAACTGGTGATACTCCATTCTCACTTATTTGCCAAATTTGATAATTTAGATTATCAATTCACGTTTCAATCTAATTGCAGATTCATTAAAAATCCTTTCACTGGGTTAAAGAACTAGTGTCATTTAAAACACAGTTCACGACAAACCCAAATCACATTCTAATTATTATCAGGTTAAAGAACTAGTGTTATTTAAAACACTGTTCACGATAAACCCACAAATCAATTCTATTTAAAACCCATTTCAAACCCAATTTATTTATTTAAAAATAAATGGATTTTAATTTTAGTTCAAAACTAGTTCATTTTGATAAAAATCTATTTTTATCTTCTCAAATGTGGAGTTTTTCATCCCAACTTTTCCCAAATCATTTCTTACGATTTTACACAAATTATTGATATTTTTAATAATTTTATCAAGGCCCGTACAGTCGATTTCCATCGACGGCCATCGAACTGCACTTACAACGACCTTTTCCAAATTTGATTTGGACGTATCTCCAAATCCAACCGTTAGATTTCAAATTTCTAATATTCGTTGGAAAGCTCTTTTCGATACGAACCCAACGGTTCCGGTTTTAGGAGAATCCGACGGTCGGATCTCTCGTAATGTCTGTTTGAAATAAATGGTCGAAATTCGCGAACTGTCGCGGCGCGGCGCGTTCTATTCAGGCCATTATATTATATATATATAATATATAAAATATATATTTCGTTGATTACTACTTAAAAACGAATTTTATAAATAGTTTTGAATTCGTTTCAAAAACAATTTCAACCTTTATTTCAAATTCAAATCAAAATTGAATTTCCTATTTTAAATCCTTTTTACTTTCATTTCTATTCGATTTAAATTCAAATCGATTTTAATTCGATTCGAATTCATTTCGTTTTCTATTCAATTTAAATTCAATTCGTTTTCTATTCAATTTGAATTCAAATTGTTCTCTACTCAATTCGAATCGAATTCGTTATATATTCAATTGAAATCAAATCTGTTTTCTATTCAATTCAATTCGAAATCGTTTTATATTCAATTCATTTCGAAATCGTTTTATATTCAATTCAATTCAAAATCATTTTATATTCAATTCATTTCGAAATCGTTTTATATTCAATTCATTTCGAAATCGTTTTATATTCAATTAATTTCAATTTAATTCAAATTTCATTTCAAAATATTCGATTTCGAAATCACTTTTCAATATTCATTTTTAAATGAATAAAATCGATATAAATATCGTTCACGTCAAAATGGCGTCAATCTAATCAACACGGCTTCATATATTTCTATTTTCAAATATTCTATTTCAAATATTTCCTTATTATCAAAATATTCCAATTTCAAATATTTCTATTTCAAATATTCTATTTCAAATATTTCTATTTCAAATATTTCTTATTTCAAATATTTCGTTCAACACATGACTAATCTCAACGGATGAGTACAGTCAACACATGAACCTTTATTTTATATTGATAAAGATGTAAATTTTATTATTAAAATATTTTGTTCAACACATGAATAATCTCAACGGATGAGTACAGTCAACACAGGAACCTTTATTTTATATCGATAAAGATGTAAATTTTATTATTAAAATATTTCGTTCAACACATGACTAATCTTAACGGATGAGTACAGTCAACACATGAACCTTTATTTTATAATATTCTTTATTTTTCAAATTGGAATGAGGCCCAATCAATCACCATATAATGTTAATTATATGGATTTTCATACATCACACGTATATAGTAGCATTGAAAAATAATCAACCATCAACCAAAGTGCACTACACTGTATAAGCATCAAATATAGATATCTAACGCTTATAACAGCCTGTCAATCAATCGATCGACATATTTAATCAATCAGGATGAGTGAACTTCAAATTTCATCCCAACACCCGTGTGGGGTTTCAAACAATCAAACACAGATTTTAGTTGTGCAGTTGGGCGATGTGTAAAATTTATCGACCCAATCAATATCAGTCAAATCAGTGTATATAAACAAATCGGCCGATTTGTTTATAGATATTTATTTATTCACTTTCACGTTAAAAATTATACTTTTAACGACCAAATTATTTTATTCAACCTATGAATGTTCTATTCAGTTCAATTATTCAATAAAATGGTATTTTTATTTTTCTAACATATTTTAGAAAATTTCGGTGGCATAACGACACGATACTAGAAACAGGACGAGGCCTAGCCTTATCCCCAGTCTAGTGAAGGCCCACGCCATTCACACATCAATCAAATCCATTCCATTTCACCAAACAATTCAATTCCAACCAAATAATCTAACCAACTACACAACCAAACAAGCCATCCATGGTCTGTGGATGACGGGTGTCAGGTGCTACTAAACACCGTCTGCATCCTAGTATATATATATATATATATATATATATATATATATATAACTAGAAAAAGAAATTAAAGAGTGAGAAATTCTCACCGAAAGCTATACCAACTCCGCGACTCTTCATTGATAGAAATCTTCATCGTCCTCGCCTTTTTGTCACCTTCGTTGCCCGTATTCTCTACATATGTAAAAATTGAATTTTTACTTCGCTATTCAATATATAAAAATCGAATTTTTACTGCTATTTAATATATAAAAATCTAATATTTACTTTGCTTTTCAATATATAAAAATCTAATTTTTACTTCGCTATTCAATATATAAAAATCTAATTTTTACTTCGCTATTCAATATATAAAAATCGAATTTTTACTTCGCTATTCAATATATAAAAATCTAATTTTTACTTCGCTATTCAATATATAAAAATCGAATTTTTACTTCGCTATTCAATATATAAAAATCTAATTTTTACTTCGCTATTCAATATATAAAAATTGAATTTTTACTTCGCTATTCAATATATAAAAATCGAATTTTTACTCCGCTATTCAATATATAAAAATCTAATTTTTACTTCGCTATTCAATATATAAAAATTGAATTTTTACTATGCTATTCAATATATAAAAATTTCGCCTTTTTCCATTTTAAAAATCTAATCTTTTCTATTTAAAAAAACTAATCTTTTCCTTTGTAAATATTATTTCTTTGCATATTTAAAAATCCAACCTTTACATACAATAAAAATCTATCCGTTCTACTACATAAAAATCTATACTTTGTTTACTTTAAAAATCCGAAAATTTTGTTCGCTTTAAAAATCAAAACTTTTATTTTTAAAAATCACATTTTCCTATTCAATGTTTATATATTCAAATCATCACATTTATATATATAAATATATAAGGTTATTTATAAAAACTTACAGTTATTCGACGAGAAAGGAGGGGGCATCGGATTTTTTTGAGGAGAAGGGGGAAGACGGGGGGTGCTGCTGTCGAGGTCGGGGAAGTGGAGGGGGAAGGTGGCGCAGGCTCGGGGTGGCGATGGAGGGGGGCTGTCTGAGTGGCGGCGCGATCCATCGGGGGGGGGGGGGAGGCTTCGCGGTCTCACGCGATAGGAGGAGGAGGGAAAAAGAAGGCGGAGGATCGGAGGGGGCTGCGATGGGAGGCGGCGCTGCCTCCTGAGGAGCGGAGGCGCGAATTGACAGGGCTCTGCCCTTTTCCCTTTTTTTCTGTTTGAAAATGATTTCACGGGGGGGGGGGGGGGGGGGCAGAGTTAAAGGGGGAGAGATATTTTTTTATTATTTATTTATTTAATTATTTTATTATTAAAAGGTTGACTTTTCCATACAACCTCGAAACGAGGCCCACCGCCTATCATCCATAGCGTTTTACCCCCATTCCGAACACAATGGGATATGTATCGTAGGCTGATTCGATCGTTTCGATCAGTTTCCGTCAAAATCAACATATAACTCTGTATATTGAATTTGAACGCGCATTTCAATTTACCGGGGCCACATACTAACTCGAAAAATTACAAAAAAATATTTTCTAGCTTCGTATTGACAATACGGTCCTAACAAAACTAGTTTCGTCGAATTCTGAGACCGTTTGAAAAATGGCCAATTTCCAGTCGATTAAAATCAACTAAAACTGGTCAAACACGTTTTCCTTTCCCACGCTCACATATTGATTCGAAAAATTATGAAATTTGAAACCTAGCAATAATTTGACATCACGGACCCAACAAAAGTGGTTTCATCGAAATCCGAGGTCGTTTGCAAAATTCCCATTTTTAAGGGCCTGAATTCCATAGCGACTATTTAGAATTTTCAACTGGACATATCTTTTGATTCCCGCTATGAAATTTCAATTTTTCGGATTCGTTGGAAAGATATTCTCAATTAGATTCCAATGTTTTTGGTTTCACTAAAATCCGGATTGTTTTGCACCCGGTACATTCATTTGAAGTTTGAAATCGAATTATCGAACTACCGCGCCATTTTCAATTCTATTTATAATTATATATAAATATTTATATTCTAACGACGAAGTATATAACATATACGTTTGAATTATATTCAAAATAAATTTCTCGTCGATATTATTTAAAATAATCATTTTAAATATTCAAAATTCGCTAAAATTGCCAAAATAAAAATTTTAAACTGGCCCAGATTTTCCGGGTTATTACAATCTCCCCCACTTAAAACTTTTCATCCCCGAAAAGGAACAAAGTCGAAAGTGGTTTGATTAATCAACTCTACGTTCGATCTGGCTTCCATTCTCCAACTTTTCAGTTTCTGAGAATTTTCAAATTCTTCAAAAATTTGGCTAACACCCTAAATTTTCGAAAAATTTCGCCATAAGCTCCCGTGCACCGGGAGCCACGGGAAAATCCCGAAATTGCCATACAGGCCTTCTGATCTCAAAAAGAAAGAGCCAAGCAGCTAGCCAATCGGCTCATAAAATCATCATCACCCAAACAAAACAGTAGATTATATAGTAAACATGTACCTATTTGTCGGGCAAACAAATTTTATTCTCTGCTCTAGCCTCCTTGCTATGACCTGTTCAATGTAAGTATATGTATATGCAAGCAAATGCATCTAAGTTTCGATACAACTCAATATTTGATGCAATTAGGCATAATGGTTCAAAATTATCAAACAAATAAACAAACAACACAAACATCAATCAATTAGTGAATTAGAGTTTCAAATTCATAAATTTTGATATATATATACTGAAAATCATGTTTTTGATGCCAGATCACCCCAAATAAACCTATCTATATAAGTTTTGGTTCTCACACCAGTCTAATGGAAATATACAGATATCACACATTCGTCACTCGAAAATAAATGCTGATGATGTTTCGAACCACCATCAGAACATCTCCGGGCTACTAGAATGTGATTCTATATCTATCTAATATATTAAAACTTCGAATATACGTTCATGACACGTATATGCAAAACCTTTATATACTAGATTGTCCAAATTCAATATAAATAAATATTCAAATACGTATAAAATGGTTTAAATTTCAAAACAAAATTTGTTTTCATTCGAAAAATATACTCTTCACACTCGTTCTAGGATAATACTGATCCTATCTCTAACGAGTCATTCTAATTGGATATTACTAATCCAATATCTGATGAATTCTTTCGTATGGTTCTAATGTGTCTTGTTCTCGAGCTCTGTAAACCAAAGCTCTAATACCAACTGTGACGGCAAGGAATTTCGCTCGATCCGAATCAGTCGTTAAACCGATCTAGACCGTTCGAAACCCCTGACTGTTTGAGAACAGGACAAATCAAAACGCAGACGGAAGAACATTTCATTGTTATTACAACAATTCCATCAGATACAAGAATATACAGAGTATAATTGAATAAATTACATTCGATAAATATCAGAGATTACAATAAATTACATAGCAGTGGAAAAACAATATAAAACACAACTGAAAGTAATACACGGATACAGAGCTTTCCGAGCATCGTTCCAGCTGTAAATCAGGATCCTATGAATATAAATCTGCAAAACCAAAACTACTAGCTGCCCGTGTCGAGAATAGGGGCACCCAGAGTTTAGGTTAAAACAATAAACTCCAGGTCAGTCATGTGACTGGTGTGAGAACTAAAACAGTTATTTAAAACTTTACTTTAAAAGAGAGTAATTCAAGGGACCACGCCGTATAACATGGAACAGGTTTCCTCCCAAGAACACCAGTGCATAGAATAGACAACGCAATGTTTTTTTGAAAATGAAGCTATTATAAGACCCAGGTCCCATCACACAATGCAACGCAAGCCGGAGGATAGGGTTTTCCCTTATAATAGCCAAACATGCTTGGTACGTTTAAAACAAATCATTTAATACTATAATAAGTGTATAGTGTCAAAACATTTCAATCATAAATATAAATCATAGACGACATAGCATCCCATGCTACTATGTCGCCATACTAGGCTCTACAAATAAAGCCGAAATATCTCGTATTGGAAATTGGATTTCCGTCACGAGTCGAGGCCAGGGGCAAGCTCCTCTTCGCTTTGAGACACTCTAGCAAATGCCTCGGGACTACACACTCTGGGCAACCCCGGATGCGGCTAGGCCGGTCCTCACTTACGTTAGAGGATTGGTTATGCCTGAACACACGTTTCCCGGTCCTTACAGACCTATAATCGAGGCGCCTCATTCCAACAACCACACAGGTGAAAAGTATATAAATGCCAGGGATGGTAAGTCACTGACACCACCATAGCTAGAAAGAAACGTCGTGCTCTCCCAGCGGTCCGTATCCCGTTTTTAACTCATACCGAGGTGTGAGGCTCGCGAATTCACGTTATACACAAAGCTGCCACGTAGGCCATGCTTTGATCATCAACCACAAGACTTTGCTTTTCAACAGAAGCCTTGATCCATGCAACTTAGCATGCCACACAGGCAATTCATGCCATGCGATTGATATCTATCGATATATAACCTCTAAGCTCGTACGTCTCAGAGAAGGGCGTTAAGCAAGAGAATAAATTCTCTACCGCCAAACAGATATATATTTAACAGAAATCAATCGACATAGAATAAAATCCAATGTCAGACACACAATCCATTTACAAGTTCGTTCTGGGTCTGAACGAAACCGGAGGCACTTTCCTCGCATATCCATCGATCTCCAGGTACGTCTGGACGACCACCAACTATTTCCGTCCTCTTGAGTGTACAGCCCAATCTGGATCATCAGTAATTATCCAAACGATGTGAAGACTTCCGGTCTTCGACCACCGTCTTCATCTTCGACTTATCGTCGAATCGGTTGTTCAGAATGGGTGTAAACCCGGTCTTTCTGAACAACCCGCGTATATTAAAAACAAATGTTAAACAAACACAACATACGCCTCATTCTAATTCATCAGTTCTTAAAGAAAGGTTCCCATTAATTTTATCCAAGATAAATTCTTTAAAATTTATCCTTTAATCTTCCTTTGGATGTCGTTTCAAACCAAATTATGGTTTTTTAAACTAGTCGAGATTAGCAAACCACACCGAAGTAATTATTTATTTTATTTTCCAATCCCAACCTATTCATCCCTTGAAGCAAAACTGGTAATACACAATATCTAACACCACGGTGTTATCGGTAAAATTAATTACCATTTCACGTTCAAATCTAATTAAAGATTTAACTATCGCTCTGGAGCAAAACTGGTGATACTCCATTCTCGCTTATTTGCCAAACTTGATAATTTAGATTATCAATTCACGTTTCAATCTAACTGCAGATTCATTCAAACTCCTTTCACTGGGTTAAAGAACTAGTGTCATTTAAAACACAGTTCACGACAAACCCAAATCACATTCTAATTATTATCGGGTTAAAGAACTAGTGTTATTTAAAACACTGTTCACGATAAACCCACAAATCAATTCTATTTGAAAACCATTTCAAATCCAATTTATTTATTTAAAAATAAATGGATTTTAGTTCTAGTTCAAAACTAGTTCATTTTGATAAAAATCTATTTTTATCTTTTCAAATGTGGAGTTTTTCATCCCAACTTTTCCCAAATCATTTCTTATGATTTTACACAAATTATTGATATTTTTAATAATTTTATCAAGGCCCGTACAGTCGATTTCCATCAACGGCCATCGAACTGCACTTACAGCAACCTTTTCCAAATTTGATTTGGACGTATCTCCAAATCCAACCATTAGATTTCAAATTTCTAATATTCGTTAGAAATCTCTTTTCGATACGAACCCAACGGTTCCGGTTTTAGGAGAATCCGACGGTCGGATCTCCCGTAATGTCCGTTTGAAATAAATGGTCGAAATTCGCGAACTGCCGCGGCGCGTTCTATTCAGACCATTATATTATATATATAATATATATAATATATATTTCGTCGATTACTACTTAAAAACGAATTTTATAAATAGTTTTGAATTCGTTTCAAAAACAATTTCAACCTTTATTTCAAATTCAAATCAAAATTGAATTTCCTATTTTAAATCCTTTTTAATTTCATTTCTATTCGATTTCAATTCAAATCGATTTTAATTCGATTCGAATTCATTTCGTTTTCTATCCAATTTAAATTCAATTCGTTTTCTATTCAATTTGAATTCAAATTGTTCTCTATTCAATTCGAATCGAATTCGTTATATATTCAATTGAAATCAAATTTGTTTTCTATTCAATTCAATTCGAAATCGTTTTATATTCAATTCATTTCAAAATCGTTTTATATTCAATTCAATTCAAAATCGTTTTATATTCAATTCATTTCGAAATCGTTTTATATTCAATTCATTTCGAAATCGTTTTATATTCAATTCATTTCAATTTAATTCAAATTTCATTTCAAAATATTCGATTTCGAAATCACTTTTCAATATTCATTTTTAAATGAATAAAATCGATGTAAATATCGTTCACGTCAAAATGGTGTCAATCTAATCAACACGGCTTCATATATTTTTATTTTCAAATATTCTATTTCAAATATTTCCTTATTATCAAAATATTTCTATTTCAAATATTTCTATTTCAAATATTCTATTTCAAATATTTCTATTTCAAATATTTCGTTCAACACATGACTAATCTCAACGGATGAGTACAGTCAACACATGAACCTTTATTTTATATTGATAAAGATGTAAATTTTATTATTAAAATATTTCGTTCAACACATGACTAATCTCAACGGATGAGTACAGTCAATACATGAACCTTTATTTTATATTGATAAAGATGTAAATTTTATTATTAAAATATTTCGTTCAACACATGACTAATCTTAACGGATGAGTACAGTCAACACATGAACCTTTATTTTATAATATTCTTTATTTTTCAAATTGGAATGAGGCCCAATCAATCACCATATAATGTTAATTATATGGATTTTCATACATCACACGTATATAATAGCATTGAAAAATAATCAACCATCAACCAAAGTGCACTACACTGTATAAGCATCAAATATAGATATCTAACGCTTATAACAGCCTGTCAATCAATCGATCGACATATTTAATCAATCAGGATGAGTGAACTTCAAATTTCATCCCAACACCCGTGTGGGGTTTCAAACAATCAAACACAGATTTTAGTTGTGTAGTTGGGCGATGTGTAAAATTTATCGACCCAATCAATATCAGTCAAATCAGTGTATATAAACAAATCGGCTGATTTGTTTATAGATATTTATTTATTCACTTTCACGTTAAAAATTATATTTTTAACGACCAAATTATTTTATTCAATCTATGAATGTTCTATTCAGTTCATTTATTCAATAAAATGGTATTTTTATTTTTCTAACATATTTTAGAAAATTTCGGCGGCATAACGGCACGATACTAGAAACAGGACGAGGCCTAGCCTTATCCCCGGTCTAGTGAAGGCCCATGCCATTCACACATCAATCAAATCCATTCCATTTCACCAAACAATTCAATTCCAACCAAATAATCTAACCAACTACACAACCAAACAATTAAACAAACAAGCCATCCATGGTCTGTGGATGACAGGTGTCGGGTGCTACTAAACACCGTTTACATCCTAGTATATAAATATATAACTAGAAAAAGAAATTAAAGAGTGAGAAATTCTCACCGAAAGCTATCCCAACTCCACGACTCTTCATTGATAGAAATCTTCATCGTCCTCGCCTTTTTGTCACCTTCGTTGCCCGTATTCTCTACATATGTAAAAATTGAATTTTTACTTCGCTATTCAATATATAAAAATCGAATTTTTACTTTGCTATTCAATATATAAAAATCTAATTTTTACTTTGCTATTCAATATATAAAAAACTAATTTTTACTTCGCTATTCAATATATAAAAATCTAATTTTTACTTCGCTATTCAATATATAAAAATCGAAATTTTACTTCGCTATTCAATATATAAAAATCTAATTTTTACTTCGCTATTCAATATATAAAAATCGAATTTTTACTTCGCTATTCAATATATAAAAATCTAATTTTTACTTCGCTATTCAATATATAAAAATTGAATTTTTACTTCGCGATTCAATATATAAAAATCGAATTTTTACTTCGCTATTCAATATATAAAAATCTAATTTTTACTTCGCTATTCAGTATATAAAAATCGAATTTTTACTATGCTATTCAATATATAAAAATTTCGCCTTTTTCCATTTTAAAAATCTAATCTTTTCTATTAAAAAAAAACTAATCTTTTCCTTTGTAAAAATTATTTCTTTGCATAATTAAAAATCCAACCTTTACATACAATAAAAATCTATCCTTTCTACTACATAAAAATCTATACTTTGTCTACTTTAAAAATCCGAAAATTTTGTTCGCTTTAAAAATCAAAACTTTTATTTTTAAAAATCACATTTTCCTATTCAATGTTTATATATTCAAATCATCACATTTATATATATAAATATATAAAGTTATTTATAAAAATTTACAGTTATTCGACGAGAAAGGAGGGGGCGTCGGATTTTTTTTTAGGAGAAGGGGGAAGACGGGGGGTGCTGCTGTCGAGGTCGGGGAAGTGGAGGGGGGAGGTGGCGCAGGCTCGGGGTGGCGATGGAGGGGGGGCTGTCTGAGCGGCGACGCGATCCATCAGGGGGGGGGGAGGCTTCGCGGTCTCACGCGATAGGAGGAGGAGGGAAGAAGAAGGTGGAGGATCGGAGGGGGCTGCGATGGGGGGCCGATGGGAGGCGGCGCTGCCACCTGAGGAGCGGCGACGCGGATCGACAGGGCTCTTCCCTTTTCCCTTTTTTTCCGTTTGAAAATGATTTCACGGGGGGGGGGGGGGGGGGAGTTAAAGGGGGAGAGATATTTTTTTATTATTTATTTATTTTATTATGAAAAGGTTGACTTTTCCATACAACCTCGAAACGAGGCCCACCGCCTGTCATCCATAGCGTTTTACCCCCATTCCGAACAAAATGGGATATGTATCGTAGGCTGATTCGATCGATTCGATCAGTTTCCGTCAAAATCAACATATAACTCTATATATTGAATTTGAACGCACATTTCAATTTACCGGGGCCACATACTAACACGAAAAATTACAGAAAAATATTTTCTAGCTTTGTATTGACGATACGGTCCTAACAAAACAAGTTTCGTCGAATTCTGAGACCGTTTGAAAAATGGCCAATTTCCAGTCGATTAAAATCAACTGAAACTGGTCAAACACGTTTTCCTTTGCCACACTCACATATTGATTCGAAAAATTATGAAATTTGAAACCTAGCAATAATTTGACATCACGGACCCAACAAAAGTGGTTTCGTCGAAATCCGAGGTCGTTTGCAAAATTCCCATTTTTAAGGGCCTGAATTCCATAGCGACTATTCAGAATTTTCAACTGGACGTATCTTTTGATTCCCGCTATGAAATTTCAATTTTTCGGATTCATTGGAAAGATATTCTCAATTAGATTCCAATGTTTTTGGTTTCACTAAAATCTGGATTGTTTTGCACCCGGTACATTCATTTGAAGTTTGAAATCGAATTATCGAACTACCGCGCCATTTTCAATTCTATTTATAATTATATATAAATATTTATATTCTAACGACGACGTATATAATATATACGTTCGAATTATATTCAAAATAAATTTCTCGTCGATATTATTTAAAATAATCATTTTAAACATTCAAAATTCGCTAAAATTGCCAAAATAAAAAATTTAAACTGGCCCAGATTTTCCTGGTTATTACAATATCTATCTTCCGAATTCCTCCACAATATCCGTATAGTCACGAAATCCAATATCGAAATATCCGAAAGATAATTTCTATTGAAATCCATTCCAATCCATATATTAGGAAATTCAAGTTAAATTAAAACCACTCACAAATCCAATTTATTTATTTAAAAACGTTGGATTATTTTTTTAGTTAATAACTAGTATATCTTGATAAAAATATATTTGTATCTTTTCAAATATGGAGTGTTTCATCCAAATTCTTTCCAAATCATTTATTATGATTTTACACAAATTATTAATATTTTTAATAATTTTATCAAGGCCCGTACAGTCGACTTCCACTAACGGCCACCGAACTACATCCTAACGACCTTTTCCAAAATTGATTTGGACATAATTCCAAATCCAACCGTTAGACTTAAAATCTCTTATATTCATTGGAAAGTTCTTTTCGATACGAACCCAACGGCTCCTGTTCCAGGAGAATCCGACGGTTAGATCTCCCGTAATGTCGATTCGAAGTCAATGGTCGAAATTCGCGAATGGTCACGGCGCGAAACGTTCTATTCAAACCATTTTTATATATATAATATATATTTCGTTCTTAAAAACAATTCCCACTTTCATTTCAATTTTAAATCAAAATTGAATACTCTTTGTCATTATAGTATTTAAATGATAATATTTTCAAAATATCACATTTTGAAATAATATTCTTTTCGATATTCATTATAGAAATGAATAAAATCGATATAAATATTGTTCACGTCAAAAAGGCGCATAACTAATCAACACGACTTCATACATTTCAATATTTTCATGCCCATCCAAAATCGGACATCAAATTCACATTTTAATCCTTTACCAAATATTATTTTAAATTATTCGTTATTTTAAAATATTCGTTATTTTCCAAATTGGAATGAAACCCAATCAATTACCATAGATTTTATTTCTATGGATTTCCATACAACACATGTATATAACAACAATGATAAACAATCAGCCATCATTCAGAGTGCACTACTCAACTGCATAAGCATAAAATATAAATAATTGACGCTTACAACAGTCTGTCAACCAATCGATTGACATACAACTAAATAATTGAGATTATTGTAAGTCAAATATCACCCTAATACCCGTGTGGGGTTTCAATCAACAAACATAGATTTTATTTGTGCAGTTGGGCGATGTGTAAAATTTATCGTCCCAATCAATGTCAGTCAAATAGGTGTACATAAACAAATCGTTTGATTTGTATACGAATATTTATTTTCATTTCAGGAGAATTTTATGCCGTTCACATATACATTGAAAATTATATTTTTAACAATAAAATATTTATTTTACACTTGACTATTTTATATAGTTCATATATTCAATAAAAATAATATTTTTATTGTTCAAACATTTTATTCAACACACGAATATTTTATATAGTTCAGTTACACATTAAAAATGTTATTTTTAACTGACACATTTTATTTTAGAAAATTTCGGCATTATAATGGGGCGATATTAAAACCGGAGTAATGTCTAGCATTACCCCTCTCCTGATACTGGCTCGCGCCATACACAATCATATATATCCAATCAACAAATCACAATACAATTCATTTCACAACCACAATAAATATTTCCACAATTCAATCCAAACAGACAAACAACCATGGTTTGTACAAATAAAATATTGTCAGGAGCAACTAAGCACCATCTGCAACCTAGTATATTTTTAACTATAAAATAATTAGAGTGGGAAGGTGTTCTTACATTGGGATCCACTCCTCCGTGCTTTTCTAACGCTCGGTTTCGCTGTTCTGATCCCAGATTTTGCAAACGAGCTCCAATCTTCATTCCATCTTTTTTTTAGCGTAAGCGCACCATTCTGGACAAATTTCACCTAACGGATTTTTCTCGGAAAATGCTCCAATTCGCCGGAATTCGTGAAATGAAACGAATTGGACAACAGACATTGAAATGTTTTCTGAACAACTCCGCGATCCAAATCTGACTTCCATATAATCAAATCGAAGAGGAGATCGTGCTCTTCGATTTTGGCACTGTGGAATTTTGGCTAGAAGCACTCGGATCGGGATATATTGGCTAAAACAGGTCAGGTGTTTTTGCAAATACTGAAATTATTAAAAATTGGATTTTTGATGATTGGGGGACCCACGTTCGGAGGTGGCAGACGGGGAAGGTGACGCAGGGTTGTCGGGGTATGGGGATGGCGGCGGCTAGCCTGGTGGTGGCGGCCAGGGTGGTGGTGGCGCTAATTTGGGGCCTTGTGGTTTTGGGCAAGCTTTGGAGAGAGGGGAGAGAAGGGAAGGCGGAGGATCTTAGAAGGGAGGATTGCGCGGTGGTAGCAGCTGCCTGGAGGGCCGCGACAGTAGCCCACTGAGGAAGGGCGACATGATTAGGAAAGGGGGCTGGGTTTTGAACGACGGTTTGTGGGAGAGAAGGGGGTTGAATTATATAAATAAATATATATAATTTAATTTTAAATTCCATAAAAGTTACGTTTTCATTCTAACCTCAACTCAAACCCAACGACTATCATCCCTAGCTAATTACCCCCGTTCCGGACACAATTGAATATGTTTCATATGCCAATTCTATGGTTTTGATCATTTTTTCTTTAAATTGAAATATAAATCTATATATTGGATTTTAAACGAACATTTTAATTTATCGGGGCCACATAATGACTCCAAAAATTACAGAAAAGAAATCTAGTTATGTTTTGATGATACAGTCCTAACAAAACTAATTTCGTCGAATTTGAAAACCGTTTGAAAAATTGCCATTTTCTGGTCGATCCAATTCAAACTGAACTGTCAAAATACGTTTAAATTTACCACGCTCACATATTAAATCCAAAAATTATGAAAATTAGAATATAACAATATTTTTTTCGAATCCAACAAAAGTGGTTTCTACGAAAACGGAGGTCGTTTGCAAAATGGCTATTTTTAAGCACTATATATTATATTAAAATATATATATAAATTCCATAGCGACTATTCTGAATTTTAAATTGGACATAACTTTTAGTTCCCATTATGAAATCTGGATTTTTCACATTCGCTAGAAAGATATAATTAAACAGATTCAAGTATTTCTAGTTTTACTGAAATCCGATTTATTTAGAATGATATACATTCAATTGAAATTAGAAATTGAATTTTCAAACTACCACACCATTTCAAACTCCTTTTATAATTAAATTATATATATATATTCTAACTTCGATTTAAATAAAAATTTAGTCGTTATTATTAAAATAAATCATTTTAAATATTCAAAATCCATTGAAATAGCTAAAATAAAAAAATTAAGTTGGTTTTGAAATCCGGGTTGTTACAATCTCCCCCACTTAAAATCTTTTCGTCCTCGAAAAGGAACAGAGCTGAAAGATGTTTAACTAACCATGTAACACCCCACGTCCATTAACGTCACTCACAAAGGGAATGCATTAACTTTCATGGAGGTTTTAAGTGAATATAGAACAGAAAAATTACAGCAAGACAGATAATAAGTAGTACTTGGAAATCTAAAACTTTATTTCATTGAAGCGGAAATTAAACATGTTTGTTACATCATAAAACCATAAATCAGAGTCAAGTACAATATCCATCTTGATAAAAACAAAATACATAATCCCATTACATAAATAGCCATTAAAGAAGATAACAAGCTGGACTTTACTTCAACGGTCCAGCTTTCCAAAAGAGAGATAAAGCAATCCAATCAAACTCCGCTAGAGCTGGGCCCACCCTGAGGACCTGGTGGGGGGAAAAGATAGAAATGGAGGGGGTCAGACATAAAGTCTGGAGAGTATGATAATTCTAACAATACTATTATCAAAATAATTAGACTGAGGCACAAGCTGGAAAATAAGGAAATGTTTATGATCTATTGGGTATGGAAGAGCAGATAAAGAAAAAGTTAAAGGCACACCTAATTACTAACGAATAATTACTACACTGCACCACACCAGCCACCCTAAAGGTTGATCCCACTCACCGAACTTAGAAATTATATAAATAGCTTTGTGTACCCCTAGCTAACTACTTAGGTGCCGTCTGCCCCTATCTCCGCTAGGTGTACCCCACTACCCACTTTCGATCGGCTCCCTACTCGTAGATACTCGTGCTGGTCCCACAGTGGGGTGTATCACTCCCCTAAAGTGGCAACCCGATACAACTTGAATATGCATGGCTTATACCTACACGATGCAACAACGTCTTACCTACCAGCCCGGGTCCATACACGCATATGAAACCCGTTGGACTTGCGTTGCCACCGCTAACCCGTTTGGCCTCTTATAGTCAAGCCCAGTATGTGTGTCCCACCCTCGACTTGGGTCGAGCCCACAAAGATACGTTTGGGTTACTGGTTGAAATGGGCCCCCAATTACTTACCACAAGCTATCCACCTAAGCTTGTCCCCACTAGTATATCCCACTTAACCCTCTTCTTAGTCATGTTCATTTACATGTGTGTTTGGTTAAGTCTTACTAATCGTATTTCAAATGCCACTAAAGGCACCCACTAGATTCCTCATGCCACCCAAGGCACCTACTTAACCCCCATGTCACACTTCACATGTTTATCTGGTTAAGTATTTCTTAATTCATTCAGGCCATAACCTCATAAAGACCTCTCACATTAGACTGGCATTTATGGCAGCTGGATTTGCCTGGCGGGTCCGGGCAGTCTTACACCATAAAAGAGTCTAACCTCGTGTCTTTACAACTATTATGCTTTAGTTTGGGCCTAGGACCTCTCACATTGGGCTGACATTTGTGACTACTAGATTTGCCGAGCGGGTCCGGGCAGTTTTACGTCACAAACGAGTCCAACCTCGTGTCCTAAGCATTGATTATTACTTATAATCTTTTACCCCAGTTTTAATAATTTCGCTATTCAAATTATTAATTACTTCAAATTTTAACGATGTCCATAATTGACTCAATTATGGCCATCCATTTATGGCATGCAAAATCATAACAATTGCACCCCAATTTCTTAATATTAAACCCTTAATATTGCCCCTAGCCTACGTTATACGTTCGCTTATTCAACGCAAAATAAACGTTAGACTCGAATAGTCTAACTCATAGCACAAAGATAAATTATCACAACATATAGACAAATAAAATAGATCTAATCATAATAGGGGTGAAACTTGCATAAAACTACACATGTCATGGATCTAAAGGTGTCAACTTGTTTGGTTAAATGTCACAACTTACATAATATGATCATAACCCAAGTTCATGTATAAACTTGCATATGTGGTTTATGCAACATAATGATGGTATGAACTAGCATCTAACACATAGAACTCACACATGTCATAGCGTAATTCTAGATCTAAATAGATGTCATACAATATGTGAGATTATACATACTAATAAATCTAAACTTGCATAGGTACATGTGATTTATCATGTGAATCATCATAGCCCAAATATATATAATCAACATCATGATTCATAAGCTAACTACAACATAATAACATCATGGCTTTGTAACATCGCAACTTAGTATAGAAACTTGCAACATATACAATATCATCATAGCATGATTTACAACATATAGGATATCATCATCACATAACATAGGATTTACAACATACATGATAGCATAAGGTTTACAACAACATATATGACAATTCACATCATTTTCTTATGATCCATATCACATCTTAATCTAATTAGTTTGCTAATAATCTTGTTAAGATCATCATAGTCACAGTTAGAGAAGAAAGAGAGTCTTGATTTGCTTTAGAGTTGAGTAGAATTAGAGTTTTGATTAGCTTTCTTCCATAGTTGGCGGCGGCTACACTGAGTTCCATGGCGATGGCATGACGACGGCTATTCTATTTTTCATGTGATTATAGAGTGAGAGACTACCTAGGTATATATAGAGTTTAGGATTTATTTAGACCGTCAGATCAACTCAGAACTAACCTGGACCATTAAATTAGCCAACTCAGCCCTAAAGACACATCAGCAGCTCAAGATTGGGCTCAGCCAAAACCTGGCCGACTGGACCAGGTCGACACCCAAGTTGACTGCGCAGTCGACCTGGTCCTGGGGGTGTTGATTGCCCAGTCGACTCCCCAGTCGACCTGGGTGCTGGGCAAGAAATTTCCCGCCTGGCCTGTTTGACTTCGAATTTTGAATTTTCTGAAACTTCCGATGGACATATCTCCTTCATAAGAATTCCAAATCACGCAAACTCGGACTCTATTTCAACCAGAATTCCGAGACGAACACAATGGCGCAACCCGTTTCCCTTAATTCTCACGTTTGAGATTAGTTATTCATTAATTTGTTGATATTAATATTAACAGAATTACAGGGTGTTACAAACCAACTCAACTTTCATTCTGCCTTTCATTCTTCAACTTTTCAATTTCTAAGAATTTTCTAATTTCTCAAAAATTTGGCTAACACCCTAAATTTCTGAAAAATTGCCATAACCTCCTTTGTACGGGTTGATATTTAAAACCGCAACTTGCCTCACAAGGCCCTCATCAATCCAAAAGAAAAGGAAAAAGCCAGGTGGCTTACCAATCGGCTCATAAAATCATCAAAACCTAAGAAGATAGTAAACATGTACCTATTTTCGGGCATACAATTTTATTCTTCTTCTTAGCTTCCTTGATATGACCTGTTCAATATGTATACATGTATATGTATGCAATTGCAATAAATTTTCAATTCACTACAATATTTTACTTGATTTGGCTTAATTTCTCTTTAATTCACATATTGGTTAAATTAATTATCACTCCAATAATTTTTATTAGTTAAACTAATAATTATTCATCACAACCAGTGTAACACCCCGTCTTTTCTGTGAATATCAAAATTAACGAATCTAAGAACACTTAATTTTTGAAAGAGGAATTAGGTGAAACAGGTTATGCCATTGCATTTGTCTCGAAATTCTGCTTGAGATAGAGTCCGAGTTTGCGTGAATCGGACTCCGTATGAAGAAGTTATGGAGTTCAAAAGTTTTCAAGTTTAAACCGTAATTGAATATAATAATAAATTAAAATCAGAAAACAGTTCAAATTTCAAAATCTGGCAAGAGCGGCCTAAGCGGGAAATTTACCGCTCAGGGGTGTCGACCACCGAGGAGGAGTCGACATAGGTGTCGACCCCCCCTATTTGGGAGTCGACATAGGTGTCTACCCCCTGTAGGGAGTCGACCCCTCCCAGATCCAGCTCCTATGACGAATTTTTACAATCCTGTGCTGATTTGGCCTTCTCTGATTGGCCAATGACTGATTTCTGAGGTATTAGGGAATATGTGTCATGCTATGGTTGGCTGGATGACACATCTCTTTGATATGATGGCTCTGATTTCCCCTAGACTGATCTAAAGGCTAGAATTAATTTTAGACATCTATATATACGTAGCTAAACCTAGACCTTAACCTCATAACCCTAAGACTATGGTGCCGTTATGCTGTTCGTCTACAAGTTATCCTAGCCTCTTTCATCTTCTCCAAACTAGAAAATAAAATCCAAACTAGCAATCAATTAAGAAGAACACCAAATCCAACGTCTACATCAAAGGATAGCTTTTCAAATTCAGAAATCAGATCCCAGAACACAAGATCCATCCTTTTTTCTGTAACTTCAGTTATTGTTCCGATTTAAACACCTAACAGAAATCATGACTGTAATAATTAGACGTAAAACAATGCATAATTCTGATTCGTGCCTATCATGCCTATTGGACTGTTGTGACTGACAAAGTAAAACCTATCATGTCTATTGGACTGTTGTGATTTATATGATGAAACCTATCATGTTATACATCCTATGCCTATGAGACTATTGGGACTAATACAATTGAACCTTTCATGTTGTATTAAATTTGTGGTTCTTTTATGTATGTAAGTTACATGCTAAGTTATGTTCATACATGTTATATGTTTAGATCCAAGCTAGTACCCATGTTTAAGATCTATATAAGTTCATGTTTATACAATTAGACTTATGCTAGTTCGCATGTTAATTGGATATAATTTAAATGCACGATCACGTTTATACGCTTAATTAAGTTTATGTTGTTCTATGCCGAATTTATATTACACATATTGATCAATGTTTTTTTATGCCTGTTGGAATGTTACATGCCCCTTTTCTTTTCCCTTGTTGTTTATGAGTTAGGCTAATTTGCGAGCCTAACGTTCTATGTGAATTGTGTGAACGAATAACGGGGGAGAAGTTGGGGGAAAACATTAAATTACATGCTATTGGCATAGATTGGCTCATAATCATGTAAATGATTAGTAGCATGAAATGGCATAATTTGGACATAATTTAGAGGGTAAACGGGACATGACTTGATTTGACAACACTTGTGGAACTTACATATAAACATGAATGTTAAATATGTAAATTAATTAAAAGATGAATATGCCTAACACGAATGTTAGATTGAGTTGCGGTGTAAGATTGCCCAGAACCGACCGACACATCCAGCGAATGCAACAATATAGATCTAATGTGAGAGGTTAGAGCATTAAGCTCAAAAAAACGGAGGTTAGATTGAGTTGTGGTGTAAGACTGCCCGGAACCGCCCGGCATATCCATCAACCGCAACAATACATATCTAATGTGAGAGGTTGGTGCTTTAATGAATGAATTAAAGCTAAGGAACAAATAGGCTAAGAATGGTAGGGTTAAGTTAAATAAGGCAACACTTAACCGATATAACATGTTAATTAAAACAGATGGGTGGGGTCACTTAACCATTATAACATGTTAATCAGGAAAACCCTAGTAATGGGGACCCATTTCAGCAGTAACCCACATAGATGTATCACGGTACCCTAAACTAGGCAGGGTGGGTACGATTACTGGGCTGATTATAAGCGGTCAAAATAGCGACGGATGGTGTAGGTTCCGATGGAGTACGGGCGTGCACGTACTCCGGCATGGAAAAATCAGGCACTGGGCATCAGTAGTATACACTGTGCATCTAGAATATGTGTCTGGTTGCCACCATAGGAATCGATACACCATATGGTGGGACCAGCACAGGTATTTACAATCAAGGGGGCCGAATGACACAAGTAGCAAATGCATGCGAGTAGAAGCCGATCGGGAAAGGGATCACTTTATTATGAACACATGATGGTAGTTGAAACATTCATAGTAGGTGCAGAGGAATAGAAATGATTGCGATAGTACATTCAGTTTATCTTACCTTATGTTATCTTATTTTTATGGTATTATCCTATGTTCAGTTTATTCATGTCATTTTCCTTTTACCTTTTTACATGCTGAATAATGACTGGACTTACCAGACTTATGTCTGACCCGTTTTCTTTCGCCTTCTTTTCTTCCGTCACCCCCTGGGTCCGCAGGGAGGGTATACTTCAACTTAGTGCAGACCTTTTCAAGCTTGAAGAGAGTAGATGGATTGCATGGATTCTCCTTTCTTGGGCTACGGCTGTGGTTACACTTTTATTGGGGATTTATGCTGCTTTACTTTTGTTTTATGCTTCTTTATGTACTTGGAGATTTAAATCAAGACAGATGTTTTGTTGTAATAATTTAGAAGTTGGATTTTGAGACAATGCTTGTAATGATTTGACTGAACCACGCTATTTAATAAATGTTTTTCAGTTTTCCGCTGTTCATATATTTGTCTTGTAAATTATCTGTGTTTTTTCCTCTAAAATGCTTCACCAAAGTTAATGCATTCCCTTTGTGAGTGACCTTAATGGAGGTGAGGTGTTTCACTTGGTATCAGAGCAATGGTTTACTAGATCAGATAAAAGTTTTTGAAAACTATTTTTCAAAAAGAAGTTTTAAAGAAGCATTTTCAAGAAAAGTGTTGTTTTATTATAAAGGCATAATCCCCAAAGCCATATGCACTATTTTTCTATCCTTTGTTTTGAATCTTTTTCTTTTAGTTTCAGCATGTCTGGGGATCTTAATCTTCCTGAGGGCGTACCGGTACCTGGTTGGATAAGAAGGTACTTGGAGGCTAGGGCTAATGACGCAGGCCCAGCAGACGTTCCTCCTCCCCCAGTTGCAACTGTTCCTCCTCCTCTTCCTCCTCCGCATGTGAATGCTTTCTCGACGATATGTAGAGACTTTCGAGCCATGGGTGGAAAGAACTTTAACGGGAATGAGTCATTTGTGGAAGAAAGAAACTGGCTCAAGGAAACAGAAGATTTGTTTGTTATCATCGAAGTGGACGATAGGTAGCAGATACAATTAGCTATATGGTTACTTAAGGACGAAGCCTCTTACTGGTGGGAAGTTACTAATGATGAGAGACCAGTTGAAACTTGGGGGGATTTCAGATTGAGATTTGAAATGAAGTTCCTCTTGCAAGCTGAATGAACCCTACAGATGGAGAAGTTCTTAGCACTCAAACAGAGAAGCCAATCGGCTAGGGAATACATTAACCAATTCAACCAGCTGGCTAGATTCGGACTTGAGTTAGTAAACACTCCACATAAAAAGGCTCTCCGATTTGTTAAAGGGTTAAATGAGCCACTGTACAACCTAGCTATGACCCATATACCTATGGGCGCGACTTCTGAGAGATTGGTGGACATGGCACTATTACAGGAGGAAGACAAGGATGGCAAGAAAGAGGCAAAGGTGGAAGAACCTCTAGACAAGAAAGGGGAGGGATAACAGAATAAGAAGACGGATTCCAAGAAAGGAAGGAAAAATAACAAACCCCATAGAGGAAGTGCAAATTTTGTGGCATACCTTGACATCTAATTAAAGACTGCAGGAAGAAGAAGAAGAGGAAGATGAGTGGTTTCTTTCAATGCGGTAAGATAGGACATATGGCTAAGGATTTCCCAAAAATGAAAGGGCAAGGGCAGAGGACTGGATCCACTTCTGGAGGGCAGATTCACGCTCTCATTGCACTTCCGCAAGAAAGAGGTAGAAATATTTCTGTCGAGAGTTTAGTTTATCTTTCTGATCATCCAGTTCGTACTCTTTTTGATTCTGGTGCATCGCACTCTTTTATATCTACTGCTTTAGTTGAATCTCTACACCTAAATACCAGTATAGTAGAGGATCCCATGGTTGTTTCAAATCCAATTTTAGGTTCGGCTTACTTGTCAATGATCTGTTTGGATTTGGAAATTTCTATACCAAGCGTTGGGTTTAGATGTAATGCTTATGTTTTGGACTTCACGGGCTATGGGTTGATTCTAGGCATGGATTGGTT
Organism: Allium sativum; assembly: GCA_030737875.1. Lineage (NCBI taxonomy): Eukaryota > Viridiplantae > Streptophyta > Magnoliopsida > Asparagales > Amaryllidaceae > Allium > Allium sativum. The sequence goes on along the minus strand of CM060926.1, from coordinate 1,916,299 downwards.
ATTCAGTAATAATGCCATCCTCGATTGTGAAAAGAGAATGGTTAGACATATGACTAGCCTCGGTAACACTCTCAAAATCTCTTGTAATCCCATGAATTCTATCATGCTTAGCTATCTAGAATCTCTTGATGTGTCTATTGAAAAATTGCAATCTGTAAGAGTAGTCCGTGAATACTCGGATGTCTTTGAAGAGGTGAAAAGTTTACCTCTGAAGCGAGAAATAGACTTCATCATATACCTTGTTGATAATGCAAAACCTGTTGCTTTACCCGTTAGACACATGGCTCCAAGGGAAAGTAAAGAGCTCAGCAAGCAATTTAAAGAGTTGCTTGAAAAGGGGTTCATAAGGCGGAGTATTTCTGAATGGGGTGTTCCAGTGGTGTTTTCAACCAAAGCAAATGGTTCACTTCGCCTGTGCGTGGACTATAGGGAGCTAAACAAGGTGACCAAGAAGAACAGGCACTCACTTCCTAGAATAGACGACTTGTTTGACCAACTTGTAGGTGCCTCGGTTTTCTCCCAATTAGATCTGGCCACCGGGTTTCATCAGCTAAGAGTGGCTGAAGACATCATCGATAAGACCGTGTTCAGGACCCTGGATGGTTTCTTCGAATGGCTTGTCATGCCTTTCAGCTTGACAAACACACCTGCCTATTTCGTAGACCTGATGAGTAGGATGTTCAGAGAGTTCCTTAATAAATTTATAATGGTCTTCGTGGACGACATTTTGATTTTCTCAAAAAGTCAGGAAGAACATGCTCTGCGTTTAAGGGAAGTTATGGATACTCTTCGTGCACACCAGCTGAAAGCAAAATTTTCCAAATGCCATTTTTGGAGAGAAGAAGTAAGGTTTCTTTGACATGTGGCGTCTAAAGAGGGGATAGCTGTGGGTCCTGCAAAAGTGGTTGCAGTGCAAGATTGGAAGATCCCCTAGAATGCAACTGAAGTATGAAGTTTTCTCAGGCTAGCAGGCTTTTACAGAAAGTTCATTAAGGACTTCGCGAAGATCTCAGCCCCACTTACTAGGTTGACGAAAAAGAACCTAACTTTTGCTTGGGATTTGGATTGCGATGTTGCTTTCCAACATCTGAAAAGAGCTCTAACAACGGCCCCAGTAATGACATTGCCTGATGGGAGTAAGATGTTTACAGTATACAAGGCGCATGCAGAACAGGATTGGGTGATGTCTTGATGCAAGAGGGCAAAGTATTTTGTTATGGAGGAAGGAAGTTGAAGGTACATGATAAGAACTACCCAACTCATGATTTAGAACTAGCTGCCATTGTTTTCGCTCTTAAGTCCTGGCGTCATTACCTATTAGGGGAAAGGTTTGAATTGTTTACTGACCATAAATCGTTAAAGTACCTTTTATCACAGAAAGATCTTAACTTAAGACAACAAAGGTGGATGGAATTTCTGGCCTCATACGATTTTATGATTGCTTATACCCCTGGCAAGGGCAATGTGGTGGCAGACGCCTTAAGTAGGAAAAAGCTGACCTTAATTCCTCTCTTTGTAGAAAGTACATAGCAAACTTTGACTTTAGACCCCCCCCCTTTGAATTTGTACCTGGTTTGCTAGCATCACTAGAGGTGCGGCCTATTCTTTTGGACTCAATAGGAACCGCACAACGTGAAGACCCTCAGCTAGTTGATGTGATGGATAAGCTAATTAAAGGTGAGACTTCTAGTCACCTCAATAGATACTCCATCAATGACAAGGGTTGGTTGAGACGGGATGGAAGACTATGTGTCCCATAAGTAAGGGATTTGGTGAAAACCATTCTAGAAGAAGCACACCATTCTAAGTTGACCAAACATCCAGGTGGGGACAAGATGTATAAAGACATAAAAAGGGTTTTCTTCTGGAATGGCATGAAGAAGGATGTAGCTGAGTTTTTCTCTAAATGCTTGATATGCCAGCAAATCAAGGCAGAACAGAAGAAGCTTGGTGGTTTGCTTCATCCTCTGGAGGTCCCACATGGAAATGGGAAGCATTTCGATGTACTTTATGAAGGTTGTCTCGGATCTGTACGCAGCGAACATTAACAAATTTTATTAATCGCAGCATGTAATTTTCAAATTCAAAGTGAATTTAAAACATGTACCTTGTATTTGAATTGCCAAATCAACGGATTTGAAGTTGATTGAATTGCAGATCTGAAATTAGGTTGCTTTGAATTGAATCAAAACGAGCGCCTGTGAAGAAACGCCTCTATCGGAAATCCACAAACGTCGATCTCGATGATGTCAAACAAGATCGAGGAGGATAGATTCAGTACTAGCCGATTTGGGGTTAGGGTTTTTCTGAGTATCGTGTTTTTTATGATGAATAATAATTGAAAAAGGAATCGGCCTCCTTCTCTTATAACTCAATAACGCGATATTTCAGATAAAACCTGATGACCCGGTTACCATCTAAATAGAAGAAGGGTTCAACTTTTGATTTCCTTTTATATTTTAAATGGCTCTCATCCTTTACAACGTTTATTTGTGTGACCCTATAGGATATCATAACGTTGGCAATAATTTAAACAAAATTTAAATTAAAACAGTGAGTGGCACCTATTAGTACATCACTGTTACCCAAGTTATAATATTAATGATTCGATACAATTCCTTTTGTGACTAGTGTATCAATATAATTTAAACCTTTTGACCGATATGTCCAAGATTAAACTGGAGGCATGGATCGTATCATCCTCTTTATAATTCAATCTATTTTCTTGAACAATGAGTAGACTGTTTTAGAACAAATTAATATTTGAGCATGGCCATGCATTTCACAGTCTCATTCAATCAAGAGGCCCATGGATATCATTACGAATATGTCGTAGGGTTAAATTCCATCTAGATCATTCATAATTTATATTCGATTCCAGATATATCCAATAATCACCATTATCATTACTCTGTTACGAAATAACTTTAGATGATATCAAAACATAAATATCCTCGAATAAAATTATAATGATTTCAGGTCTAAGGACCATTATATCACTATCACTATGAGAACAACTCATGATACTGTTAATTATATTTCATGTAGTTATCTCATGGTGGGTCAGCCCAATACACTATTCTCTAATACGTATTTATATATTGACTTTAATATCACGTATATTAATAATCAATGAGATGTGATCATCAGTCAATCAATATACTAGTCTCAGTGCTATATTGTTGTCCTGTGTAAACAATAAAACTCGACTAGGAACTTTTCAGAATTATAATACTTGACATATCATATAATCTCAAGTTTAGTCTTACTCGAACTATATAATCCTGCATTATTATTCTAAGGACTTCTATTATATTAATATTTATATTATGCAGTAAATATAAAATAACAGAACATTTTATTCCAAATAAAACATAACAATAACAATGTTATCATTATTCACATCTATCAGATTGCCTCTAGGGCACAAATTCTAACAATCTCCCACTTGCACTAGAGCCAATCACTCATGTATCGAATACCCATGAAACTAGTGTGACTATCATTCTTCTGCTGCGACAGAGCTTTAGTCGATGGGTCTGCAACGTTATTATCTGTAGGGACTTTGCAGATATGTATGTCTCCTCTGTCAACAATTTCACGGATGAGATGGTATCGCCGAAGTATGTGCTTGGATCGTTGATGTGATCTAGGTTCCTTACCCTGAGCAATGGCCCCTTTGTTGTCACAATAAAGATCTATTGGATCTACAATGGATGGAACAACAGAAAGTTCAATGATGAATTTCTGAATCCAAACAACCTCCTTAGCAGCTTCTGAAGCAGCAATATATTCAGCTTGCATAGTCGAATCAACGACTGTTTCTTGCTTTGAACTTTTCCAGCTAACAGCAGCACCATTCAGGAAAAACACATAGCCTGACTGTGACTTGCAGTCATCTTTATCAGTCTGGAAACTAGCGGCTATGTAACCTTTTACCATTAATTCTTCTTCACCTCCAAATATCAAGAATAAGTCTTTAGTGCTTTTCAGGTACTTTAGAATGTTCTTGACAGCTGTCCAGTGACTTTCACCTGGATCTGATTGGAATCTACTTGTCATACTTAAAGCATAAGAGACATCTAGACGAGTACATAACATTGCATACATGATTGATCCAATTGTCGAGGCATAAGGGATCATCTTCATGCATTCCTTACCATCTGATGACTTAGGACATTGAGACCTAGAAGGCGATATACCATGTGATATGGGTACGTATCCTTTCTTTGCCTCTTGCATGCCAAACCTTTTCAGCACTTTATCAATGTATGTATTCTAACTTAGGCCTGTTAATTTTCTTGATCTATCTCTATAGATTTTAATACCTAAAATTTAGGATGCCTAGCCTAAATCTTTCATTGAGAAACTTTTTCCTAACCATGTCTTTATTCCTTGTAATGAATAAACGTTATTCCCAATAAGCAATATGTCGTCCACAAATAATACTAGGAATATAATGTTACTCCCACTAATTTTATTACAAGGTTCATCTTCATTCTTAGTGAAGCTAAACTTTTTGACTATTTCATCAAAACGAAGATTCCAACTCCGAGATGCTTGTTTCAATCCATATATGGATCATTGCAGTTTACATACTTTTCTAGCTTCCTTTGGATTTACGAAACCTTCAGGTTGTGTCATGTACACATCCTCAATAAGATTCCCATTAAGGAATGCGGTTTTGACATCCATCTGCCAGATTTCGTAATCGTAAAAGGATGCAATTGCAAGCGTAATCCTAATGGATTTAGCCATAGCCACGGGGGAGAAAGTTTCATCATAGTCGACTCCTTAAACTTATTTGAAACCTTTTGCCACCAATCGGCCTTTATAGGTTTGTATTTTACCATCCATGTCGGTTTTCTTCTTGAAAACCCATCCACACTCAATTGGTTTTACCCCATTAGGTGGATCAACCAGAGTCCACACTTGGTTTGTGCACATGGAATCCATTTCAGATTTCATGGCTTCAAGCCATTTCTCAGATTCTGGTCCATTCATAGCATCTTGGTAAGAAGTGGGCTCATCTTGATCTATGAGCATTACGTCTCCTGTTTGAGTTACTAGATATCTAGTATATCTATCGGGCTCATGACGTATTCTACCAGATCTATGAATGTCTTGTGTAATTTGAGCATCTTCAGTTTCCACAACATTTTGTAGTTCTTGCTCCAGTTCAAGATCAGGTTCAATATCATCTTGTGGTTCCCGAATTTCTTCGAGCTCTACTTTATTTCCATTAGAGTTTTTAAAGATTAGTTCCTTTTCCATGAAACACCAAATCGAGCAATGAACACTTTATTCTCAGATGGTTTGTAGAAATAATATCCTTTTGTTTCTTTTGGATATATATCCCACAAAATAACATTTATCTGATTTGGGTCTGAGCTTATCAGATATGAGACGCTTAACATAAGCCTCACATCCCCAAATCTTCGTAACGGAGACAACGGGACTTTTCCAAGTCCATATCTGATATGGTGTCTTTTGAACCATTTTAGCGGGTACTCAATTAAGTATGAATGCAGCCGTTTCAAGGGAATGACCCCAGAAACTTATTGGAAGATCTATTTGACTCATCATTGATCGTACCATATCTAATAAGGTACGATTTCTCCTTTCGGATACACCATTCCATTGCTGTGTTCCCGGCGGAGTGAGTTGCAATATAATACCACACTCTTGAAGATAGTCATTAAACTCTTGGTTCAAATATTCTCCTCCTCGATCTGTTCGAAGATTTTTTATATTCTTACCAAGTTGGTTTTGAACTTCATTCTTGAATTCTTTGAACTTTTCAAAGGATTCGGATTTGTGTTTCATAAGATACACATATCCATATCCACTGAAGTCATCAGTAAATGTAATGAAGTAATAAAACCCGCCTCTAGCTAATGTGCTCATGGACCACATACATCACTATGTATAAGTTCCAATACATCTTTAGCCCGTTCACCGTGTTTAGTAAAAGGAGCTTTTGTCATCTTCCCTAATAAACAAGATTCACATTGTTCATAAGATTCAAAATCAAATGAATTCAAAATTCCATCTTTATGGAGTTTTGATATGTGTTTCTCGTTTATATGGCCTAGACGACAATGCCAAAGGTACGTTGGATTTAAATCATTTGATTTAATCCTTTTGGTATTAATGTTATAAACTGGCATATAGAAATTAAGAACATAGTGACTATTAACTAACTGTGCACTTCCATAAAATATCTCGTTCACATAAAATAAACAGCATCTGTCTTTTATTATAAACAAAAATCCTAACTTGTCCAAAAAAGAAACAGAAATAATATTTGTCTTAATAGAAGGCACAAAATAACAATCTTCTAATTTTAAAACTAATCCAGTTGGTAAGGAAAGTGGCAGCTTCCTATGGCTAATGCAGCAACTTTTGCTCCATTTCCCACATGCAAGTCCACTTCTCCTTCTACCAAGTCTCTACTCCTTTGCATTTCCTGCAAATTGACACATATATGTGATCCACATCCAGTATGTAATACCCCATGATGATGAAGTAGATAAATTGACGTATATAACATTTATACCTGGATTGGGTGAAGTCACACTTCCCTTCTTCTTCTTTAGTTCTTCCAAATAAGCATAACAGTTGCGTTTTCCAGTGACCTGGCTTTCCACAGTAGTGACAATCACCTTCTTTGGGAACCCCTCCTTTAGGCTTTGATGCCTTTTTGAAATTGGTCTTATTAGCAGTCTTCTTAAGCTGCTTTTCTTGCCGTTGCCCTTAGGTTTAGCAGTTTCCTTTTGCACCATCATCATGGTGGCTGGTTCTGCTTTCTTCATGTTATTCTCAGCAGTTCTCAACATGCTTAATAACTCAGTCAAGGGCTTCTCAATCTCATTCATTAGATAGGTCATAATAAATTGATAATATTTACTGTTTAATGATTGGAGCACAAGATCGGTTTGAGCTTTCGGTGTCAAAGGAAACCCCAACCTCTCGAGATACTCTATATAACCAATCATCTTTGTACGTGTGGACCAACGGATTCCTTTTCTCCCATCTTGCAGTGACATAATGCTTTGCTCGTGTCATATCTTTCTTGACGAGCATGCCCTTTGAACATTTTCTTTAGGTGCTCGATCATATCATAAGCATCCATGAATTCGTGTTGCTTCTGAAGCACAGGATTCATGGTTGCCAGCATAAGACAGCTAACATCAAGAGCATCGTCTTAATGTTTCTTATGAGCATTAATCTCTGCATGTGGTTCAGACTTGGTGGTGCCTCTGGAGTAGGCCCATCAAGTACATACAGCTTCCTTTCCTGCTTGAGGACAATCCTCAAGTTACGGTGCCAGTCTAGGAAATTTATTCCATTCAGTTTTTCTTTTTCAAGAATAGATCTAAGTGATAGATTATTATTGGTGTTGCTGGCCATTTAGTATCTACAGGAGATAATAAATAATAATGATTAATAATTTTGACAATCAAAATGATAATAAATGTATAAATAAAATAAATATTCTCCCACTCAAATCAACATTCCTATATTTCAATATATATATATATATTGGTATATGTATATTAATAGGGCTGTTATAGTAATGGTAAATTTACCAACACCATACCAATACCAAGTAATTGGTAAAAAAAATTGAGCCACTTTGGTTTACCAATGTTATCGGTATGGTAACAGTAAATTTACCATTGTTAACAGTAACTATAGCGGTAAAGAAAAGTCAAAACCAATGGTAACGGTAAATTTACCAATCATGTTAAATATATTTTTTCACTATTAGATCAAACCTTAAACATAGACACTTTTAACGATACGTCGTGGTTTTTAAGAAGATTTTGTAGTATTATTTACGATGATGATTCTTTTTAAGTTTTGTTAGGCTCAAAGTTTAAGATTATAAATGTTATTATCTCATATTATTGCAAATAAGCTGTGATGGATTAAGAAATACTTAGATGTCAACTAAAACATGCCGTTATACTAATATAAATATCATAGAGTAATAATAAAAATCAAGATAATTGCTTCTTCTTTTTTCAAATTTTAGTGCAACAAAATTTGAATGTTTGCTGTATTGGTAAATTTCCCATTGCCAGCCAATGGTATACCAGTTTATTGGTATACCAATGAATATTTTACCATTGGTAACGATAGATTATCGGTAGCTATTTTTTGACTTACCAGTAGTACCGGTACGGTAATGGTTCTCATGTATCAGTAGCGGTTACCATTACCATAACAGCCTTATATATTAAGGTGTTCCAAGATCCATATCTAATCATGTTTTGACTCTACTTTGGCAAACCCCCAAAACACAATCTTTTATGTGGTCATCTTATGCCAATTATATCATATATATAACTCTTGGATCGCTTGTCGAATTTTATTCAGTATTATTCATGTGCACAAAATTAAAGAATAATTCATGTCGTTTGTCTCTAAGCCATAATCTTATTATGCAGCTTAGTTAAATCCGACCCAATAATACAATTCAAGCATCACTTTTGCTTCGTCGCATATAACCAAAATAAAAGAATGCAAAATGCTTTGGCATTACCTACATCCAGTGATTTTGGACATTGATGAGTGTATTATTGGAAGGCGTCACCTTGACTTAATATAAACAATAGTTTTATATGGGATTTTAAATTCAAGTTGGCAAATTATATTATTTATACATCTATTAAAATATTAGTATTTCCTTTTAACAATTTTAATTCCAAATAATCATAATTAAAAGGATACTAAAACTTTTAAATTTATGGTAACATAAGTAGCCATAAATGATTTGAGAAAAATGTTGTTTTAAACATTTCAAAACACAAATTCAATTCCAATTAGCTATAACAAAATAATCGGTTAAACATTAAAACATTGATCTTATTTGTTATGAACATTTCAAAACAAACTCTATATCAATTTTATTTAACCAAGTTAAATTTTATAACATATGAATCTCATTCATATAGGTATACCATATTAAGATGAATAATATGTGGCTATTGCTTTTAGAATGTTTCAAACCAATCCTCTTGCAAAACATAATCAATCAGAATCATCATTGATCAACAATCACATTTTTAGCTAAAAAAAATTAAAACCAGGTCTTGAAGTGACCCAATTTATTGACTAACATAGATGATAATTGAATTGATTTTATACGGCATGCACAGACCAAAAAATGCACGATACACATCTGAAAAACATCACAGAATTACACGTCTTTACATATAAAACTGATATTAAAATGATTCACTCAGACAAAGAAACAAACGGTCTTACTGCATATAAACTGATATATATAATCAAATATATATATGGGGCATATTAAAATGACAGACATTTACATACAGTATTTCGGAGAAGATCAAACTGTATGTATACCAATCATACCAAAAATCACCATAACAAACTGTATATTAATCTGTCCTTCCACAATACACTAGACAGTTCGAAATTAAAATATTGCAAACAGACAACTCTTCTATTATATTTGCAAAATTTATAAAGACAATTCTGATCTAATCAGATAAATATATATATATAGGACAGTATAACATATATATAACAGCAAAATATCAATAAGGACCTATTTTATAAAACCTGGGTTTTAAAGTATGTCATATACATAGATACAGACATATAAATATGGCCTTATTGTACAGGTAGATATAAAACAGAATAAGGTAGACCCTTACTTTAAATTGTGGCATATCATCACCTGGTTACAAACTGTATTAACTTATATAAATGCAATCGAGGATTGCATAGTTCATCTATAACATTCAGGCTACTAAAGACATTACATAATAAAACATATGTAAAACTTGTATGTCTTAAACCTGATAGTATTGGTAATATAAAAATGCCCAGATTCATGTTCTAAACAGTATATGAATTATAACTTATTTAACAAATAGATCAAAATCTATATGTTATATTATTAAATTTGCAGATTTTTGACAATATAGATACATACTATCAAATAACTTGGGATACTGAGTGTCTCATACAGTGTTTATTTGACAATAGATCAACCCTGAAATTATAATCGAATCATACTTTTATGATCTCAATCTACGAGATGATTTGTTAAAGTTGTAAATTCAGAGTTCTGAATACTGATCTAAACAAAATCCAGATTTAGATATTGACATGAAAAATTAAGATTACAGACTTAATTAAACTGTCAAGAAAAAAGGAAGAATCTAAATCATATAGTTGTTAAATAAACATATCTAAATTATTCGCATAACACAGATCTGGATTTAAACAATCATCCATAGGATACAAGATATAATTCCAATAATAATAATAACAGAGATTGTTTTATTGTCTTGGATCAAATCACTAAAACATATCCAAACACAGACTAACATCTACAATCAGATTATATCTTAACAAGGTCATGAAATCCAACAGAGCACTCTGATTAATATGTATATATATATATATATAACAAATCTAATTCGAAATCAGACTTAATACATATATATATCATCATTTCTGTAACAATTACAACATTGATTTATACAAAAAACAACTTTTGATTCTATAAAATTTACAAGTTATTCATATCCAATAAAATTTACATCTGCGTTCTCAACACAGCAAATTTTATTATGAATATGAACCGAATACATGACTTTAAACCCAACAATTGAATTCGAAAGTAACCAGGCTCTGATATCATTGAAGGTTGTCTTGGATCTTTAGCAGCGGATATTAACAAATTTTATTAATCGCCGCATGTAAGTTTCAAATTCAAAGTGAATTTAAAACATGTACCTTGTATTCGAATTGCCAAATCAACGGATCTGAGCTTGATTGAATAGCAGATCTAAAATTAGGTTGCTTTGAATTGAATCGAAACGAGCGCCTGTGAAGAAACGCGCCTATCGGAAATCCACAAACGTCGATCTTGACGATGTCAAACAAGATCGAGGAGGATAGATTCGGTACTAGCCGATTTAGGGTTAGGGTTTTTATGAGTATCGTGTTTTTGATGATGAATAATAATTGAAAAAGGAATCGGCCACCTTCTCTTATAACTCAATAACGCGATATTTCAGATAAAACCTGATTACCCGGTTACCTTCTAAATAAAAGAAGGATATAACTTTTGATTTCCTTTTATATTTTAAATGGCTCTCATCCTTTACAATGTTTATTTGTGTGACCCTATAGGATATCATAATGTTGGTAATAATATAAACAAAATTTAAATTATGAATAGCGAGCAGCACCTAGTAGTACATCACTATTACCCAAGTTATAATATTAATGATTCGATACAATTCCTTTTGTGACCAGTGTATCAATATAATTTAATCCTTTTAACCGATATATCCAAGATTAAACTGGAGGCATGGATTGTACCATCCTCTTTATAATTCAATCTGTTTTCTTGATCAATGAGTTGACTGTTTTAGAACAAATCAATATTTGAGCATGGCCATGCATTTCACAGTCTCACTCAATCAAGAGGCCCATGGATATCATTACGAATATATCGTAAGGTTAAATTCCATCTAGATCATTCATAATTTATATTCGATTCCAGATATATCCAATAATCACCGTTAACATTACTCTGTTACGAAATAACTTTAGATGATATCAAAACACAAATATCCTCAAATAAAATTATAATGATTTCAGGTCTGAGGACCATTAGATCACTATCACTATGAGAACAACTTATGATACTGTTAATTATATTCCATGTAGTTATCTCATGGTGGGTCAGCCCAATACGCTATTCTCTAATACGTATTTATATCTTAACTTTAATATCACATATATCAATGATCAATGAGATGTGGTCATCAGTCAATCAATATACTAGTCTCAATGCTTTATTGTTTCCAGTGTAAACAATAAAACTCGACTAGGGACTTTTAAGAATTATAATACTTGACATATCGTATAATCTCAAGTTCAGTCTTACTCGAACTATATAATCTCGTATTTTTATTCTAAGGACTTCTATTATATTAATATTTATATTACGTAGTAAATATAAAATAACAGAACATTTTATTCCAAGTAAAACGTAATAATAACAATGTTATCATTATTCACATCTATCAGATTGCCTCTTGGGCACAAATTCTAACACTTTATTGATAGGTTGCCTAGGTCAAGAAGGGACAATACCAGTATTTGTTTAATAGTGGACAGGCTCACTAAAAGCGCTCACTTTATACCTGTTAAGAGTAGAAGTACTGCCTCATCATTAGCATCCATTTATCTTGAAGAGGTGGTTCGACTGCATGGAATACCCTCTAGCATAGTAAGTGATCGAGATCGTATTTTTATGAGAGAGTTTTGGAAGAGTTTGCAAGAGGTCGTAGGCACACAGCTATGCTCAAGCACTGCCTATCACCCTCAAACCGATGGTCAGACAGAAAGGTTGAATTTAGTATTAGAAGATCTTTTGAGATTGTGCATTCTTGATTTTGGAGGAACATGTGAGGATCACCTTACTTTTGTAGAGTTCGCCTACAACAATAGCTACCAAGCCACCATAGGCATGGCACCCTTTAAGGCTTTATATGGGAGACCGTGCCGATCACCAACTTGTTGGTAGGAGTCTACAGATAAGCTCATACTTGGGCCTGACATGATCAAAGAAATTTTAGAGAAGGTGGACTTGATACGAAGACGAATGAAGACTGCACAAGATAGACAGAAGTCCTACGTTGATAAAAGAAGGACCGACCTTGAGTTTGAGGTTGGAAGCAAAGTTTTCCTTAAAGTATCTCCTTTGAGGAATGTCGTTCGCTTTGGGTCCATAGGAAAATTGGCACCAAGATTTGTAGGGCCATTTCCAATCATTGAGAGGATCGGGAAGATGGCTTATAAAGTAGAGCTGCCTGAAAGATTGGCTGGAGTACATAATGTCTTTCATGTCTCTTATCTATAGAAATGCTTACATGAGTCTGCAGAAATTGTGGATCCAAGCATACTAGAGGAAATGGAAGTGGAATGAGAAGCGACGGTGAGAAGAGTTCCAACTCTTATTTTGGGTATAGAAGTTAAAACGCTACGCAATCGTGAGGTTAAGCTAGTCAAAGTACAATGGAGTGATGCTGAAGAAGACGCGACATGGGAGACTGATGACAAGATACGCGCAGCCCACCCTTATCTTTTTTAGGGTACATTCATGATCTCTTTTTCCATAAGTTTATGCATGCTTGTCTCTATCCTTTTAAGTATATTTCCTCGGTCCTACTCTTAATCCTTAGGTAGAAACCAATGGATGTAAACATGTATTTGAAACATGTCATGGTTGATGGTTGCAAGTTGTTGCTCGTGGATGCATACACACACACACACACATACTAGGTACTAGATCGGCTCAGTCACTTTCATGTTGCATATGCATATATATATATTTATATATGGATTGAAACTTGATGTGTTGTCACGTGGACGTTGCATTTGTATGGATGATTGTGCATTCATGTAGAAGTTACAAAATAAGATTAGGAAAAATTGCATACATGATGGACTCAAAGCACCGACATGATTCGCGTCAAGGAGATCAACTGAAACAGCGGACCGCCTGATTTGGCATTTGATAAGGACATATACACACACACTATGCATATGATCTTGAAAGCATAGAAATCTATTTAAGGATAGTGGATACCGTGATTGATGGTTGAGTAGATGGATGTTGGATGTTGGATGTTAGGATACATTCTACTTAACTTAGAGATTTCGGGGACGAAATCCTTTGAGGAGGGGAGAATGTAACACCCCGTATTTTCTGTAAATATAAAAATTAACGAATCTAAGAACACTTAATTTTTAAAAGAGGAATTAGGTGAAACAGGTTACGCATCGCGTTCGTCTCAGAATTCTGCTTGAGACAGAGTCCGAGTTTGCATGAATCAGACTCCGTATGAAGAAGTTATGGAGTTCAGAAGTTTTCAAGTTTAAACAGTAATTGAATATAATAATAAAGTAAAATTAGAAAACAGTTCAAATTTCAAAATCTGGCAAGAGCGGCCTACATGGGAAATTTCCCGCTCAGGGGTGTCGACCCCCCCAAGGGGGAGTCGACCCCTCCCAAATCTTGCTCCTGTGACGAATTTTTACAGCCCTGTGCTGATGTGGCCTTCTCTGATTGGCCAATGACTGATTTCTGAGGTATTAGGGCATATGTGTCATGCTATGGTTGGCTGGATGACACATCTCTTTGATTTGATGGCTCTGATTTCCCCTAGACTGATCTAAAGGCTAGAATTAATTTTAGACATCTATATATACGTAGCCAAACCTAGACCTTAACCTCATAACCCTAAGACTATGGTGTCGTCATGTTGTACGTCTACAAGCTAGCCTAGCCTCTTTCATCTCCAAACTAGAAAATAAAATCCAAACTAGTAATCAATTAAGAAGAACATCAAATCAAACATCTACATCAAAGGATAGCATTTCAAATTCAAAAATCAGATTCCAGAACACAAGATCCGTCCTTTTTTTTGTAAGTTCAGTTATTTTTTCCGATTTAAACACCTAATAGAAATCATGATTGTAATAATCGGACCTAGAACAATGCCTAATTCTAATTCGTACCTATCATGCCTATTGGACTATTGTGACTGACATAGTAAAACCTATCATGCCTGTTGGACTGTTGTAATTTATATGATGAAACCTATCATGTTATACATCCTATGCCTATGAGACTATTGGGACTGATACAATTGAACCTATCATGTTGTACTAAATTTGTGGTTCGTTTATGTATGTAAGTTACATTGTAAGTAATGTTCATACATGTTATATGTTTAGTTCCAAGCTAGTACCCATGTTTAAGATCTATATACGTTCAAGCTTATACAATTAGACTTATGATAGTTCGCATGTTAGTTGGATCTAATTTAAATGCAAGATCACGTTTATATGCTTAATTAAGTTTATGTCATTCTATGTCGAATTTATATTACATATATTGATCTATGCTATTTTATGCCTGTTGGAATGTTACATGCCCCTTTTCTTTT
The DNA here is from genome assembly GCA_030737875.1 of Allium sativum. Classification (NCBI taxonomy): domain Eukaryota; kingdom Viridiplantae; phylum Streptophyta; class Magnoliopsida; order Asparagales; family Amaryllidaceae; genus Allium; species Allium sativum. The sequence continues at coordinate 1,901,285 of CM060926.1, read as the reverse complement.
CCCTTTTTGTTTATGAGTTAGGCTAATTTGCGAGCTTAACGTTCTATGTGAATTGTGCAAACGAATAATGGGGGAGACGTTGGGGGAAAATATTAAATTATATGCTATTGGCATAGATTGGCTCATAATCATGTAAATGATTAGTAGCATGAAATGGCATAATCTGGACATAATTTAGAGGGTAAATGGGACATGACTTGATTTGACAACACTTGTGGATAATTTACATATAAACATGAATGGTAAATATGTAAATTAATTAAAAGATGAATATGCCTAACCCGAGGTTAGATTGAGTTGTGGTGTAAGACAGCCCGGAACCGCCCGGCACATCCAGCGACCGCAATAATATAGATCGAATGTGAGAGGTTAGCGCATTAAGCCCGACAAACCCGAGGTTAGATTGAGTTGCGGTGTAAGACTGCCCGGAACCGCCCGGTACATCCAGCGACCGTAACAATACATATCTAATGTGAGAGGTTGGTGCTTTAATGAATGAATTAAAGCTAAGGAACATACATGCTAAGAATGGTAGAGTTAAGTTAAATAAGGCAACACTTAACCGATACAACATGTTAATTAAAACAGATGGGCGGGGTTAGGTAAACACTCAACCATTATAACATGTTGATTAGGAAAACCCAAGTAACGGGGACCCATTTCAGTAGTAACCCACATAGATGTATCACGGTACGCTGAACTAGGCAGGGTGGGGCACGATTACTGGCCTGATTATAAGCGGTCAAAATAGCGGGGGTGGTGCAGCAGTGTAGGTTCTGATAGAGTACGGGCATGCACGTACTCTGGCATGGAAAAATCAGGCACTGGGCATCAGTAGTATACACTGTGCATCTAGAATATGTGTCGGGTTGCCACCATAGGAATTGATACACCCTATGGTGGGACCAGCACAGGTATCTACAATCAAGCGGGGCCGAATGACACAAGTAGCAAATTCATGTGAGTAGAAGCCGATCGGGAAAGGGACCACTTTGTTATGAACACATGATGGTGGTTGAAACATTCGTAATAGGTGCAGAGGAATAGAAATGATTGCGATAGTACATTCAGTTTATCTTATCTTATGTTATCTTATTTCTATGGTATTATTCTATGTTCAGTTTATTCATATCATGATCCTTTTACCTGTTTACATGCTGAATAATCACTGGACTTACCAGACTTATGTATGACCCATTTTCTTTCGCCTTCTTTTCTTCCGTTCCCCTAGGTATGCAGAGAGGGAATACTTCAGCTTAGTGCAAACCTTTTCAAGCTTGATGAGAGTAGATGTATTGCTTGGATTCTCTTTTCTTGGGCTATGGCTGTGGTTACACTTTTATTGGGGATTTATGCTGCTTTACTTTCGTTTTATGCTTCTTTATGTACTTGCAGATTTAAATCAAGACAGATGTTTTGTTGTAATAATTTAGAAGTTGAATCTTGAGACAATGCTTGTAATGTTTTGACTGAACCACGCTATTTAATAAATGTGTTTCAGTTTTCCGCTATTCATATGTCTGTCTTGTAAATTATCAGTGTCTTTTACCTAAAATGCTTCACCAAAGTTAATGCATTCCCTTTGTGAGTGACCTTAACGGAGGTGGGGTGTTTCAACCAGCAATCAATTTGTGAATTAAATTTCCAAAACATATAACTTTTGTATATATTCAAAAAATCATATCTTTAGTGTCAAATCACAAATATTAACCCTATCTTGTTTTGGTTCTCACACCAGTCAATTGGAAACATATAGATATCCCACCTTCTAAACTCGAAAATAAACTACTGATGCTACATAGTCATCAGTAGAATCATTTTCGGGCGACTAAAGTATGATTCTATATCCATTTGGTATATTCGAGACTTCGTACACACGCTAGCTAGGCGTATATGCAAAATCTTCATATACCCGATAGTCTAAGTTCAAAATAAAATAAATATTCAAATACGTATAATAAGATTTAATTTTTCATAACAAATTTTGTTTTCAATTTTTTTTAAAATAACACTCTTTGAAACTCATTCTAGGATACTACTGATCCCATCTCTAACGAGCCATTCTCATTGGATATTACTAATCCAATCTCTGATGAATTCTTTCATTTGGTTCTAATGTGTATTGTTCTCGAGCTCTGTGAACTAAAGCTCTGATACCACTTCTAAAACGACCCAAATATCCCCTTTTATGGAAAGCCCGGATTGAGTTGAGAACACGACAAATCAGAACATAAACATAGAACATTTCATTGTTATTACAACAGTTACATCAAGTACAAGAATATAACAGAGTATGAATAAATAATATGCATCCGTAAAATACCAGAGATTAAATACATTTGCAGCGGAAAATAATAATACATAACACAACCGAATGAGATACACCGATACATAGCCTTCCGAATATAGCTCCAGCTGTAAACCAGGATCCTGGAAAAGAAATATCTGCAAAAACCAAACTACTAGCTGCCCATGTGGAAAATATGGGCACCTAGAGTTTAGGTTTAAACAATAAACTCCAGGTCAGTCATGGGACTGGTGTGAGAACTAAAACATTTATTTAAAACTTTACTTTTAGAAATAAAGTAAATCAAGGGACCATGCCGTATAACACGGAACGGGTTTCCTACTACGAATACCAGTGCATAAAAAAACAGCGCAATGCTTTTTCGGAAAAATGAAGCTATTATAAGGCTCAGGTCCCATCACACAATGCAACGCAAGCCGAAGGATAGAGTTTTACCTTATAATAGTCAAACATGCTTGATACGTTTAAAACAAATCATTTTGATATTACTATAAGTATAGTGTCAAAATCAACTTCAAATATAAATGCATCAATCATAGACGACATGGATACCATATCATGTCGGCATACTATTTCTGCAATTATAACCGAAATGTCACGTATTAGAAATTGGATTCCATCTATGAACCAAGGCAAGGGATTATCCTTACCGATGCAAGACAATCTAGCCCATGTCTCAGGATACAGCCGCAAATGCACCTAGGAGCAGCAAGGCCAGTCCACACTTACGTTAGTGGATTAGTTATTCCTGAACAATGCGTTTCCCTGCCCTATGGGGCGTAAATCTGGTCAGTATGTCGACCATATCCATCCATCGACCCCATAGTACCGATATATCCGAGGCTCCCCGCTATCCATCAAATAATATGCAACATCCACATGAGTAAAATGCCTGGGCTCCATACTATGACACCCCTCCAAGCTAGAAGGAAATGCATGCCCTCCCTGCCATCCTTCTCCCGTTTCTGGTTCATACATGGGAGTGAAGCTCGCGAATTAACAATACAGAAGGCTATGCTATTTAAAGCCGTGCTTTGATCATCAACTGCAAGGCCTCGCTTTTCTAAAAAAGCCTTGATCACATGCCACTCAACATGCCACACTGTCAATCCATACTGTAACACTGATTTCCACCAATATATAACCTCTAAGCTCATACGTCTCAGAGAAGGGTGTTAAGCAAGAGAATAAATTCTCCGCCACCAACAGATATATATTTAGCAGAGATCAACGAATACAGTATAAAGGAATACAATGTCAGACATATCATCCATTTACCAGTCCATTCTGGGTCTAGACGAAACTGGAGGCACCTTATTCCTCATCCCATATGTCCAATACAGGAGAGAGGTCCTTTCATATCCGGTCGATATCCAAGTACGTCTGGATGATCACCACTTATTACCTTGTCTCGGGTGTACAACCCAATCAAGACATCAGCAATCATCGAAACGATGTGAAGATCTCCGGTCTTCAACCACCATCTTCATCGTCGACTTATCCTCGTATCAGTTATTCAGAATGGGATAAACCCGGTCTTTCTGAATAACTCGCGTATTTTATAAACAAGTGCTTTATAAACACAACATATGCCTCATTCCAATCCAGAGTATTCTTGTATTCAAATATTCTTTTCACAAATTAAACCAAATTAAGGTTTTCCAAACTAGTCGGGATTAGCGAACCTTATCGACGTAATCATTTTTTTTATTTACCAATCCCTGCCTATTCATCCCATGGAGCAAAACTGGTAATACTCCGTATCTAACACCACAGTGTTATCGGTAAAATTAATTACCATTTCACGTTCAAATCTAATTAAAGATTTAACTATCTCCTGGAGTAAAACTGGTGGTACTCCATTCTCGATCATTTCCCGAATTTGATAATTTATATTATCACATTCACATTTCAATCTAATTAAAGATTCATTAAAACTCCACTTAGTTTTAATCCCCAAAAATCATTATATAATGATTATTCAAATTTAGGAAATAAATCTTGTCTTTAACTGGGTTAAAGAACCAGTGTCATTTAAAACACATTTCACGATAAACCCTAAATCACATTCCACTAATTATAGAATCATCACGGAAAATAGATCAATGTACAAAATCGATATAAACTTCCATATCCAACCAATAATATAAATGGAATAACGACAAAGCCTTTTAAATTCCATATATAGTAATAGTCTTCCTCCACAGAAGCTCACTTCGATTATTACCAAATCAAATTCCATTCCAATTTATTTTATTAAATTGGAAAACTTCATTTTGGAAAATTTCCGTTAAATCATATTAAAAAGATTTAAAAATTCCAAATCACATTTCACTATTAATTAAGTTAAAGAACGAATGTCGTTTAAAACAAAGTTCACGATAAATCCAAAATGCAATTTCAATTCAATTTCAATTAAATATTAATTAACTGGTAAATTTCTTTAAATCTTCATTAAGAGATTTATTCTTTTCACATGGGGTTTAAGAACAATGTTATTTAAGACTCCATTCACGACAAACCCAAAATACAATTTCAATTCAATTCCAATTAAATATTAATTAACTGGTAAACTTCTTTAAATCTTAATTAAGAGATTCATTCTTTTCACACGGGATTTAAGAACAGTGTTATTTAAGACATCATTCACGGCAACCCCAAAATCCAATTTGATATTAAATGTAAGGCTCTGAATAAAAATTATATCGGCTTATATCCAATATCAAATTCTGAAACCAACACATATCGTATGGGGAATAACGATATATATATCTATCTTCCAAATTACTCCACAATATATGTATAGTCACGGAATCCAGTATCAAAATATCCCGAAGATAATTTTATTCAAATCCATTCCAATCCATATATTGGAAAATTCTGGTTAATTTAAAACCATTCACAAATCCAATTTATTTATTTAAAAACGTTGGATTATCTTTTTAGTTAATAACTAGTTCATCTTGATAAAAATATAATTTTAACATTTTAAATATGGAATTTTTCATCCAAATTCTTTCCAAATCATTTATTATGATTTTACACAAATTATTAATATTTTTAATAATTTTATCAAGATTCGTACAGTTGATTTCCACTAACGGCCACCGAACAACATCCATAGCGACCTTTTCCAAATTTGATTTGGACATAATTACAAATCCAATCGTTAGATTTCAAATATCTTATATTCGTTGGAAATCTCTTTTTGATATGAACCCAATGGTTCCGGTTTTAAAAGAATCCAACAGTCAGATCTCCCGTAATATCAATTCGAAGTCAATGGTCGAAAGTCGCGAACATTCGCGACGCGAAACGTGCTATTCAAACCATATATATATATATATATAATATGTTTTGTTCAAAACGTATTTTATAATTTCGTTTTAAAAATGATTCCCACTTTCATTTCAATTTTAAATCAAAATTGAATACTCCTTATCATTATAATATTTAAATGATAATATTTTCAAAATATCGGATTTTGAAATAATATCTTTTTCGATATTCATTATAAAAATGAATAAAATCGATAAAAATATCGTTCGCATCAAAATGGCGCATAACCAATCAACACAGCTTCATACATTTCAATATTTTCGTGCCTATCCAAAATTGGACATCAAATTCACATTTTAATCCTTTACTAAATATTATTTTTAAACATTCGTTATTTCAAAATATTCGTTATTTTTAAAATTGGAATGAAAACCAATCAATTACCATAGATTTTATTTCTATGGATTTCCATACAACACATGTATATAACAACAATGATAAACAATCATCCATCATCCAGACTGCACTGCTCAACTGCGTAAGCATTAAATATAAATAATTAACGTTTCCAACAGTCTGTCAACCAATCGATTGACACACAACTAAATAATTGGGATTAGTGTACGTCAAATATCATCCCAATACCCGTGTGGGGTTTCAATAAACAAACACAAATTTTATTTGTGCAGTTGGGCGAAGTGTAAAATTTATCATCCCAATCAATATCAGTCAAATAGGTGTACATAAACAAATCGTCCGATTTGTTTATGAATATTTATCTTCATTTCAGAAGAATTTTATGCCGTTCACATATTCATTAATAATTATAAATTTAACAATAAAATATTTATTTTTACACTTGACTATTTTATATAGTTCGTATATTCAATAAAAACAATATTTTTATTGTTCAAACATTTTATTCAACACATGAATATTTTATATAGTTCGGTTACACATTAAAAATGTTATTTTTAACTAACACATTTTATTTTAGGAAATTTTGGCATTATAACGGCGCGATATTAAAATCGGGGTAATGTCTAGCATTACCCTTCTCGTGATAACGGCTCGCGCCATACACAATCATATCAATCCAGTTAACCAATCATAATACAATTCATTTCAACAACCACAATCAATATTTCCACAATTCAATCCAAACAGACAAACAACCATGGTTTGTACAAACAAAATAGTGTTGGGTGCTACTAAGCACCGTTTGCATCCTAGTATATTTTTAACTGTAAAATAATTAGAGTGAGAAGTTGTTCTCATATTGGGATCCACTCCACCATGCTTTTTTGACGCTCGGTTTCGCTGTTCTGATCCCAAATTTTGCAAACAAGCTCCAATCTTCGTTCCATCTTTTTTTCTAGCGTAAGCGCGCCATTCTGGACAACTTTCGCCTAATGGACTTTTCTCCAAAAATGCTCCAATTTGTCGGAATTCACGAAATGACGCGTATTGGAAAACAGACTTTGGACGCGTTTTCTGAACAACTCCGCAATCCAAAATCTGACTTCCATATACTCAAATCGAAGAGGAGAACGTGCTCTTTGATTTTGGCACTGTGGAATTTTGGCCAGAAACGCTCGAATTGGAGTTATTAGCTAAAACAGGCCAGGGGTGTTTTTGCAAATACTGAAATTATTAAAAATTAGATTTTTGATGATTGGGGGACCCACGGTCGGAGGTAGCAGACGGGTAAGGTGGCGTAGGGCTGTGGGGTCTGGGAGTGGCGGCAGTTGGCCTGGTGGTGGCGACCAGGGTGGTGGCAGCGCTGATTTGGGGCCTTGGGGTTTTGGGCGAGCTTTGGATAGAGGGGAGAGAAGGGAAGGCGGAGGATCGGAGAAGGGGGGATTGCGCGGTGGCGGCGACCGCCTGGAGGGGCGTGGCGGTGGCCCATTGAGGAGGGGCGACGGGACTATCAAAGGGGGCTGGGTTTTGAACGATGGTTTATCAGAGAGAAGGGGGTTGACTTATATAAATAAATAAATAAATAAATAAATAAAATTTAGTTTTAAATTCCATAAAAATTACTTTTTCATTCTAACCCCAAATCGAACCAACAGCTGTCATCCCTAGCTAATTACCCCCATTACGGACACAATGGAATATGTTTCGTATGCCAATTCTATTGTTTCGATCAGTTTTTATTTAAATTAAAATATAAATAGATATATATTGGATTTAATACATTTTAATTTACCGGGAACACATACTGACTCCAAAAATTACAGAAAAATAAATCTAGCTATGTTTTGACAATATGGTCCTAACAAAACTAATTTCATCAAATTTGAAGATCGTTAGAAAAATGGCCATTTTCTGGTCGATCCAATTCAAACTGAAATTTTCAAAACACTTTTAAATTTACCATGCTCACGTATTAAATCCAAAAACTTTAAAAATTGGAATACAATAATAATTTGACATTCCGAATCCAACAAAAGTGGTTTCGTCTATGCAAAATGGCTATTTTTAAGGGCTATATATTATATTAATATATATATAAATTCCATAGCGACTATTCTGAATTTTAAACTGGACATAACTTTTAATCCCGTTGTGAAATCTGGATTTTTCACATTCATTAGAAAGATATAATTAAACGAATTCAAATATTTCTGGTTTTACCGAAATCCGATTTATTCGGAATTATATACATTCAATTGAAATTAGAAATCAAACTTTAAAACTACCACGCCATTTCAAACACCTTTTATAATTAAATTAAGTATATATTTTATAAATTCGATTTAAATAAATTTTTAGTCGTTATTATTTAAAATAAATCATTTTAAATATTCAAAATCCATTAAAACAGTTAAATAAAAAATTTAAATTGGTTCTGGAATCCGGGTTGTTACAATCAGTGTGCGTGAGTGAGTCTATATATGTCACTGAGTGAAAGAGTGAATCTTGAGTGTTGTAGTGAAGATAAAATGTAATAAATGAAATATGTGCAGAGATGTTATATGATAGTGAGATGTACAATAGTAGAGTTAGAGATTTGTACTATTCCAAATGTTGGAATGAAATATTTATTTGAATAAATAGTGTTTGAATATTTAAATTCTTGTGCAATAGTATTCTATTCAAGAATAATTATTTATTTCAGTATGTGATGTAGTATAGAATAGTTATAAACACATTTATAATAATATATATGTATATGTTTGTTATCATCAAACAAAAATCATATTTTTATGTACAACAAATAGAAATTAGTAATTTATATCCGAAATGATTAGGAAATGAAGTTGATATGATTTCAAACAACTATTGGAAAGGTTAAAATGGATTCGAAAGAGTTTTGAATTGAAAATGGCTTATTCTAATTTATAATTGATTTTGAATAGTAAATTCAAAAGTGAATTCGAGTTAGATATATAAGCGATGTTTTTAACTCGAATGGATTGTTCCAATGATCTTATTTATTTCTATAATGGATTTCAGGAAAGTTTGGATTTCAAAATATTGTGTTTTGAAAAATATTTTTATTTTAATATTATAATAATACAGAATATCCAATTTTGATTTAAAATTGAATTTAAAGTTGGAATTGCTTTTAAACGATTTTATAATATATATTACAATTAAATCAACGGGTTTTCTTTTAAATAATAATATGGTTTGAATAGGACGTGTCACGTAGCGGTAGTTCTCGAATTTCAACCATAAACTTCAAATGGCTATAGCTAATGCAATTTGAATCGGATTTGCACGAAACTAGAAACATTTGTTTTCTATCGATAACAACTTTCAAATGAAAAAAGAAATTTTAAATTTCAACTTATAGGTTTTAAGTTATGTTTAAATATATTCTTGAAAGGTCGCTGTAAACGCAGTTCGATGACCGTAATGGACATCAATGGAAATGGCTATATAATTTTTTTAAAAAAATATGGAAAAATTATGATAAGTCATAATAAAGTGATTTGAAAAAAAATATAAAGTTTTGAACTATATTCCAATTTTTTTGTTATTAGCCTAACTTGTTGAAAATAGTAAAACAATGTTTTGAGAATTTAAGTTAAATAAACTAAAATATTTTCAAATTTTAGTTTATTGAATTTGAAAGATGAGTTTTGAGAAATCTTTTAATTATGATTAATTAGAATATGGATTTGGGTAGAAATGATCTTCGGATATTTGGTATTGATTACCATTGTGTAGACGTTTATTGCTTGAGGAATTTGGAAGATTATTATATTGTTATTCCACTTATAGTATTCGTTGATTACAAGAATTGGTGTTGAATATAAGTGGATAGAAATTCTGTTTAAATCTTATAATTAGTATCAATTGGTTTGGGGTTTGGGGTTTGTCGTGAATGGTGTCTCTAATAACATCATTCTTTTACCCAGTAAAAGGAGAAGATGATTTCTCAAGATTAGTTGAAAAGAAAACTTTATTTGATTTGGTTATAAATATTTGAATGAAAAAGTTTTCCCTAACAAACGATTATGGGAACAATTTTAAATATCGCTTAAAAGAAGATAAGCATGTTTTTTGCGTAAGCGATAAGATTAAGAAATCATAAGTACGATTTTGAGTAAGAGATATGATTGAGGAAAGATAAAGTAATCTACGCTAATCAATGATCAATGAATGGGTTGGGCTTGGAGTAAATATGTTTTCCCTTAAAGAAAATTGAAATCTGTTATTAGATTTGAAACGAATGAAGTTAATTAAGCTTACCAAAATACGAGGAATATCAGATATAAAGTACCACCAGTTTTGCTTCGTGGGATGAATGGATGGGAAAAGGGATAATGATTAGAGAAATTATCCTTTTCATGAGATTCAATAATCTCGATAAAGCGTAGAAAACTTGATTTGAGTTAAGTTAGTGAAATAGGATTTTTATAATCTTTTGAAAGGATTTCCAAGGAAATATTTAAACAAGAGTTTAAAGTATATAATTTTTTGATAAGATTTAAGGGACTAATTCCTAATGTAAAGGACGATTTAAGTAAATGAATATTTAGAAATGGAATGAGACTCATGATATTTTATATATCAATTATGGTTTGTAAAGATGTGCTAGATGTCCGAAAAGACCCATTATGAATAATTATATGATGAGCACTGAAGATACCGAAGACGGTGGTTGAAGACTGGGGATCTTCACACCTGGATTATTGCTGATGTCTCGATTGGGAAGTACACCCAAGGCGAGGTTATTATTGGCAGTAGTCTGGACATACTTTTTGATTGTCCAGATTTGCTAAGGCCTCTCTCCTTTATTAGATGAGGAATAAGGTGTCTTCGGTTTCGTTCAGACCTAGAACGAACTTGTAAATGGATACGTGTCTGACGTTGTATGGTTTCTATTGATGTTATATCTGTTGGTGGTGAAGAATGTATCCTCTTAGCTTAACACCCTCCTTTGAGACTTATATACTTGGATGGTTATATATTAATAGGCACCAATTATATGTTGTGAATTGACAATGTGACATGCTAAGTGTTAAGCCAATCAAAGCTTTTTGTTGAAAGAAGATTTTTGTTGATGATGATCAAAGCATGGCTGACAAAGCGTTGCTTTGTGTTGAAACGTGACTTTAGTGCCTAACAACCCATGAAGGGTCGAAAACAAGAAGACGGACCACAAAGTTAGGGACATACGTTTCTGTCTAACTAAAAAGTGATGCTATGGTGCCCTGACAAGTTTACTTATGTGGATGATAGATCGAGGCGCCTAAGATATAGGTCAAATATGACCAGAGGACGTTATGTTCAGGATTAACCCGAACTTGTTTGTTAGCGCTGGACGGCTTGCCGATCCAAAGGATCATTTGTTGACTTGATGCTAGAGCATCCCGTTAGAGGTTTTCTGAACGATTAAGGAAGATCCTTTGCCTTGGTAATGTTGGAATCCAACTTCCAATACAAGCTTTGCATTTTCAGATGTAACCTAATAGTCAACCTAAAGGGATGGGGTATTGTACGAGCTAAGATTTATGCATTTATTTTCGAAAATGATTTCCACACTATGAACTTGTAATAATAAAAGAGATTTTCGTGTATTAGGCATGTTTTGTTAGTATAAGGAAAAACTCACTCCTCTAGTATGTGTTGCATTATGCGATGAGACTTGAGTCTTGTCATTTTGACCGCTTTAAATTGATAATCAAACCAATTTAAAACGTTCAAATCGACGGAGCATATTTAGCTTAGATAATTTTAAAACAGAATTAACACAGAAAATACAAAATAAATAAATAATACAATATTGAACAATAGAATAAATCTTTTATTTATACATCAAAATTTTGAGTACAGTACTTTTATATATAGCGAAATTTAAAAGAAACAATTTAATACAAGAAAAATCTTTACTGGTCTAGAAATCTTCAGAGTGTGTCGTCTTTGGAATCCCTAGCTTCGTCAATCTTCGAATTCTAAACTGTAATCTTTAAATCTGTACTGCTCGGATCTGAACCTAGCATTCCATGTAAAAATATAAAACTCTCGAGTTGGGATTAATCATAGTTTAATTAAATTAATTTCAACAGGAACTAAAACATAACAGTTAATCCTAACGTCAATATATCATCAGGTATAATATATGTGCTTATCAATTTTTAGGGACACATGGTTACAGAAGCCTTCGTGTACACATGTGTACAGGTACATATGCGCACTACCCCAGCATCCCGCAACCACAAATAACACGTGAAATGCAGTTCATAGGGTGTGACCGAATAACCAACAAAAGAGGCAGCATAATTACTGAGTACACACAACAGTGCCCATATAAGTAACGGAGAAGATCATATAGGTTTATTCACCATGTAATCTGCAGTTTCCAAGTAGTAAGGAAAATTGGCAACCAAATACGATGGTGTGAATATATTCAAGTATTTTGTGTCAGCCTTCAAGTTTATAGTACACAGCAAGTTTGCGTTCGCAATTAAGATAAAGGAACTTGTACATTTGGAGTTCATGTAATGGATGGGATTTTCGACCCAGAAAATCAACATAAAAACACATTGTTGACTATTCAAACATCGAAAATACCGGGACATTTATAGAAGAATTTAGAGGGTGAGAAAGAAAAGATAGAACTAATAGAATAGAAGAAGAAGAAGATCACAACTGAACAAAATCAGAGTAACAGGAAACTCGCAGCGGAACAAAATAAGATGTATTATATAACATAACTTTGAATACAAAACTGTATTGTATATACATACCATTATCAGAGTACAATACATCATATCACAGCGGAAATAACTCTACATAACTAATGGTGAAGCTTCCTGCTTTTGAGCTCCTCCAAGTGAATCTGCAAAGCCTGAAACACTTGACTGCCCGTACAAATTTGGGCACCCAAGAGTTTAGGGAAAACAAACAAAATAAACTCTGGGTCAGTCATGGGACTGGTGTGAGTAAATTCCAACCATACTGTTTTACTTTGAAAATCCTTTTCGAAACAAGAAGGTAATAGTAAGACCAGCCCACACATAAACATGGACGGTTTTTACCTTACTATAACCCGAAATATTCTTGATATCAAAACCCAGTGATATTATGATAATGTCTAACCAAATAATTATACAAGTAGTAGAACGCTTGCATCTCACGCTCCACATATATATAGTATAAAATCATAAACCGCAGGGCGCTTATCGGAGAATGGTTTTCAACAGACAAGGTATGGGAGCACCTTATGAATAGTGTACTCTAGAGGGGATACACTCAGGGTTCAACAAGAACGTCTTGCAACCCAGCCACACATGACCGCTCACTCATTTAGCTTGAGTGTCGCGAATATATTGCCACCACGGTTGTAGGCCATCCAACCGTCATTCGAAGATACAGAATCGAAAAGAAGTACAAATATGAATTTTCTCTAGATCGGTGACAATACACCCTGCTTGGGGAATACCCAACTAGCCATGCTGCCTAGCCCAACTTCTGTCATTCCTGGTTGTGAGGCTAGAGGCTACGTCTATCTTCAGAACATCTGATCACCATTCACTTTGAATGTCACATCGTCAAATCCGTAATCACACATTGATTACACAAATGCACACTGGGTGTAGAATAGAGAGAAGTTACCTTCTCCCCACCAACTTGGTATATTCGTAAAATCAATGGCATGACCGTTGGAAATACTCTGTCAGACACTCGTCCATACAAGTTGTCCTGGGACTGGACAAACAAATAAACATCATTCTAAACTGGATTACCCTTGCGTTTAACTCCGTCTTCAATTATCTTCAGCATATCTAATTCGCAGCGCTTATGTCTATACGGAGTGGTTTTCAGATAACATATCCAACCGGTCTCTCCGTATTGACAACGACGGTCAAACACTTCGATAGTCGGTTATTTAACTATCGGAGTTAAAACAACATCCATTCTAATGTATAACTAAACATCATATAATCACGGGCGCTTTTTATTTAACATTCGTTATATTTTCAAATTCCCATATCTCACTAGATATTTCTCAAACTCTGTTTTTGCCTTTAACCCTTTTGGAAAACATTTCCAATTATTATAAACTTTTATTCTTTCATGTTACAAAAATATCCGTTATTAACGTTCGAACTATTTCCCATTAAGTTCACATTCTTTATTCCTATACTTGGGTAATCTACCTTATTTTCACTGGAAAATATTTCGAAATTCATCATAACCTTTTAATCGGCCCAATGTTCACTTTGAAAACATTATTCCCTTTGAAATGGGAATACCATCCCTTCTTATAGAAATCTAAACACCTTGATCATATAACTCTTTATTCACGTAATAATCTCCCTTATCTTATTTACCGAAATCTCTTTCATACTTTTTCACTCCTATTCCCCTTTTTAAACTCCGTCTCTAAGTCACTTCTTATCTAGTCGATATCAAGTTTTTAACTAAATACTGATTTCTATCCTATCAACATTTATTTGTTTATAACTAAATGTTAATTATTCTATCAGATTATAATCCCTAAAAATAGTTTACTTTTAATACATTCGACATCGTCGAATTCTAGTTCCAAATCCTAACGGTTTAATTCTAATCACATTTCGAACATCGAAATGCTGTCATCAGTTTCTAATACGATTCCCCAATTCTTTTTCTAAACTCTTTCTTACATTTCTTTGAACAAACGTCGTTACTTATTACTCTAGAATAAGTGGATTTCAAACCAAACTGTTACATTTCCTAGGAAGTGCTGCTATAAATAAAAGTCATGCTTAAGTCAAATCAACAGCAGTTAATTTGTCGCTATAGTTCTAAACTTGTCATACGCTGTAATATTCTCCTTATAACTAATTACAGTCACACTTACGTTATCAACAACGTTATTTTATTGCTATAGTTCAACTTGTCATACGCTGTAATATTCTTTGTTATAACTAATCTTGACATAACAGTCAAACTTATCTTATCAACAGCATTATTTTATCGCTATAATTCTAAGACTGGCAATACGCTGCCGTATTCCTTTTATACACATCTTGACATCTCTTTCCGTTACAAACTGTTATCGTTCCTCGATAATAGTGAAGCCGTTCAAGTTGGGGTATTCTATTTACCTCTCAGACCTTGATCGACAACGTTCTTATCTTAGAACAGATATACGTTCATAACTCTAAACTCCTTATTTCTTATAATTTACATCAAATCGTATTTCCTTGTTTTATTTTGGAATATGGTTTTATAATACCACATCTTTATTTTGAACTCGGTTGTTTACGATTATTTATATTCCACATTAACTTTTCGCTTTCTCTATTCCACAGTTCTATTGATAACTTCTTAAATTAAAAGGTAATTAAATCTCATTTATTTCTAAACTGTTTTCATTAGATTAATTAAAGGCCAATTAATTTAATAATCATTTTCCAAATAACAGTTGATTAAATCAACTTCATTCCATCAATAAATTCGTTAACTGATCTTAATTACTTCTCATTAGATTAATATAATTAATCTAATAATATTTCTAAAATTGTTTATCTTAAATATAATTATCCAAATACTTAATCATCAGATAATTTCTGCCTTATAAACTTATTTAAATATCAACAATCGTTTTTATTTATTTTATAAAAACGAACTCTAAAATACTGGTTTATAATAGAACTTCTATTATAAATTTAAATCTTCTTTTTAATTATAAAAATATAATTTTTATAATTATCTTAGTTGATTTGCCTGACGGCCAATCAATTCCTTAACAAAACGATGGGTTTACGGTCGACTGTCGCCACTTTCTAAATCGATATCGTTTATTGATTTATCGAAACAGATGTTGAATTTCCGTTCAACATCAATATTCACATGGGGTTTTAAATATAATTCGCGTTCAAATAAAACAAACAGTACATATAATTATCAAAGAATCCGGTCGGACTCCTCCAACCGGTTTCCGCATCCACAGATGTCAGTCAACACAATTTACACTAACTCTATACTAGGGGGTATTCTAATCGATGGGATCAGTGTCCAACCGATGATGTGTACATATGTAACGGTATATAATATTCAACCAATTTACTTGTAGTCTACCTAATCGACCATCACACAACATTCAAACAACATTAAAATATAATTAAAATATTTTAAAAAGATCAGAGTGAGTGATTTTACTCACCTTGGCACGTTAACCGTTAAACAACGATTTGCGTCAGTTGATTATACCCGACGTTTTAATCTTCCATAATTCAAACGGGCCCAAAATGGTTCCAATCAGCTTCATCCACCCCGGAGCGACGATCAACAACTCAGCTCCGACCCTCATTACTCACGTTCAAACACACTGCCAACCTCTTCTGTTCTTCCTCGGCAGACAATACACATGTTGAATTCCATACTTCACCATTTCGAAACTTCACATAATTGTTTGACATCATTAGCTCACGAAATCCCATAAATAAAACATCGTCCTCCTCCTCTTTACGCACTCTGTCGCCAGCTCCTCCTTTTCGTGTTGCAACACTCTTCATCACACCAATGCGTCATCATCGTAGTGCACCGTCCTCCAATACAAGCATTCAACGCAATTCTTTTCTACAGCAACTCTTAATCTTGCAGGCATCTCCACGTCTCGACTGAGAGGCCAGCAACTCTTCGTCCCCTTGTATTGCTTCTTCGCTGCAAAACCATCCTACAAACTTCCCAGTACCCGATGCTGCTCCTTCCCATGAACGCCAACAGCTTCTTAACGTGTTTCTTCCCATGGAAATACTTCAGCCAACAAATTCACACCATCCTCTAAAAATGCGTCTGCCACCATGCGGCTATAGGGATCGTCCCCATTCAGCGCAAGAACCCACCAAAGTCCACACACTAGCAAACTCCTGTCACCATTTACTCCTTCCATCACACACACACGCTTCACATTGTACACGCCAATTCCTCCAAACCCATATCCCTTTACTGTAAACCCACACTCCCTTCTATCTTTACTCTTCCAGTCCCTTCCTTCCTTATAGTCATGCTACACACGCCCCACTTACCCAAATGCTTCACGCAATAACGAGGGATCCCATGCACTTCTTTCCAATAGTATATTTCACCAAGCCTTCTACCCACAAACTTTATTTTCTTTTCTATTATCAGCTAATACCTTCTCCTTCATTTTGATGCTCACGCTCCCTCATCACTGTCTCGCTCCCACTCAACAACACTTCTACAGTTCAACGTAAAGGCCCACTTTACTTCTATACTCCACCATATGCCATTCCTTTACCGTCCCCATACTACTGTTTGTTTCATGTTCGAACAAACCGGAACCCACTACTTCATTTCTCACCGCATATTCTCCACTTTCGTATACTGTACACCCTCCACAATCACAAAACCCGCACACTCATACATCCTCCCCTCCCTACGTTGCTGAGCCAATTTCTCCAGTCCGATATGCCTTGTTCTCCAATTGAAACAACATGCTACCGATCTCCATACACAGTATTTCCCCGCGTGCACCCATGCATGCCGATCTCCCATCCAAACCGCAAGTCTGAAACCAAACTCAATTACTTTAAAGCCAAACTGTTCGCTCGCCACATCTTCATCACGCTCGAGTTCTCTTACATATAACTAAGTTTATTCGATTTTACCCCTTGAAAAATAGCGTTGTGTTCGCTTTTAGTTTCCTGAATGGAGCTTTATATTTTATTTTAGAGTTGTAAGAGGAGTGTTTTGATTTCCAGAAAAATGATTGAAAGCTTGAGTGCGTTGAGTACTTATAGAGGAGAAAACTTATGAACTAAGGTATGGAATTGTACCACTACGTTCGTGTAGACTAGGTAGGCTTGATGTGAAAATTCATCGCTACAAACGTGTAGGGTAAGGCTGGCCTTACCGGTTTTCACTTCAGAGATGTGCTTTCTGATTCCTTTGCCTGTAAGTTTACTTGGTTGGCACATTCTTATTTAATGAAAGTATGGGTGGATAAGTATGGGTGGCACGTTTCTTTGTTGCATTGCATTAATTTAGGTAAGGGTTCAAAGGACAGGGCATGCATGGGTCCGCTTAATGAAAGGTGGTGAAAGGTTTAGGCCACGACGTATATTTGCCTTGCAATTTGAATTTAACACACTATATACATTGTACAGTATTTCGTTCATTTACGGACTGTTACGGACAAAAATAAAAATACCGTCGTGTCCAGCGAGGTGCCACGATTCCAAAAATATAATAATACCGGTAGATTGATTCATATTTTGAAATCCCGAAATACCGACACAGGGTGCACAATACTCCAAATAAAAAGTTGCATATTTAATTTATTAAAAATTGTAGAAAAATTCTAAAAATTAAATTATCGCTGCGCCTCAAAAGAACCTTGTCCTGATTTGCACTCGATATCAAGTTATATTCAAATAACCTGTTACGGTCGATAAGTGATTTCACAGCGACTTTTTGAATATTTGATTTGGACATATCTTGCAATCTATACGCCGAAATCTTGATTTTTCACTTCTGTTAGAAAGATATGGTTCAACAGATTCCAATGTTTCTCATTTTGAAGAAATCCGATTCAAAACGAGTCCGGTATACTCAGTTGAAGTTCAGAACGTTAAATTACGAACTGCAGGGTCGTTCTGAGCTCGATTAAAATTAATGTATATTTTTATACATTCAACTTCGTTTTGATTAATATATAAATCCACTTATATTATGATATTCGATATTTAAAATGATTTAAATATTCAAATACGAACCGACAAAAATGTGGGACGTTACGGACCTTCCCCCTTAAAATAATTTCGTCCTCGAAATTGCTAAGATAGGGAAAATGCTACAATCTCTGTTATAACATGGTTAAAAATCTTTTTGGTTTACTTCATAATTCCAGTTTCCACTGAACTGATTATTTCCAATTAAAATATTAATTCCTTATTATTTCGAATATTTTCAAAATTTCTGAAAATTTCCTAACAGCTTAAATTTTCAGAAAATCTCGCCAGCATCTCCTCTGCACGGCTCACTCGGTACTACAACAACTTGCCACTCCGGGCCTTCTTCAATCCAAAAGAAAATCAAACAGCCAAACGGCTTGCCCAAACTGACTCATAAAAAATCTCATACTCGTATATAAACGTGTACCTTCTCTGTTGGGCATTCAACTCTATCTCTGCCATCTGCTATCAAACCAACATATCCAAGCATCCTTGGTTGATCTCCCATCAATCCGTTCTCAAACCAGTCTTTCGCTTTTACTAAGCCAAATCTCTATTTCAACTTCGATTCCACTCTCAGTTCTTAACCTTGTTAAGTTTTATTACGACATTCCATTTACTGATTTATTTCTCGAATCAGTTATCTCCATCTCTAATTCAAAATTCGATTCTTATTCTCCAAGAATCAATTCATTTATAATAACTCGAATCTCCAATATTTTTCTTTTATAATTTTCATTCTGGATCTTTCCAAATTCAGTCCAGTTTTGTTATCTTTGTTTAAATTCCATTTTTACCATTTTAACTCCATAAGTTAAATTTTTATTTCAGAATTCAAATTCCTGGGATTTATTTCAAATCAGTTTGAAATCATTTATAATTCAAAACATTCGAATTTCTGACAACTTGTTTCTCAAACAATACAAAACAAAATCTTTGGTAGTAATCCGTCACTTACCAGCTCGAAAGTGAACACCGACAATGTCGCGATCATCATCGGAATTTATTTTCCAACCATCGAAGTGAGTTCAATGCTATATTGCTTTAAAAACTCATTTAAAATCACTCTATTTTTGAAATTACTTCAAAATATCTTTCATAGCACTTGGAAAACAAATTTTCAAATCTCCCAGGATTTTCAAATTCCCTTATATTTAATTCAAATTCAATTTCAATTCTTTTCCAAGTTTCTAGAGTTTTATTTCAATTCTGGTTTTCAATTTAGATTCAGCTCATTTGATTTTGCATATCATACTTATATAATATTTCGATTGGTAGTTTATATAACCAACTCAATTATAATCCTGTTCGATCATAATAATGATCACATATCCAGTATATTATATTAATATCAAGATATACACTTCTTTTTATATCAAAATATACCTTGGGTAAAATTATTTCATTTACCCTCTTTTCAAAACATATTGTGTCGAATTACTCTGTTCAAGAGTTTAGAAACACCTATCGACGCAGTTTGCATTACTGTTTCGACCAGAATTCATAAACTACTCGACTGACCAGTCAACACAATATAAAATATTTTTATATTAATTTACAAATACGCACTCATATATTTACACTCATACTCAATCTAGAGTACTACTAACTCCATCTCTATTGAGTTACGCCACAGAGCCAAGGTAATCACTTAACCTTCAGCTCTGATACCAACTGTAATGGATGGGATTTTCGACCCAGAAAATCAACATAAAAACACATTGTTGACTATTCAAGCATCGAAAATACCGGGACATTTATAGAAGAATTTAGAGGGTGAGAAAGAAAAGATAGAACTAATAGAATAGGAAAAGAAGAAGATCACAACTGAACAGAATCAGAGTAACACGAAACTCGCAGCGGAACAAAATAAGATGTATTATATAACATAACTTTGAATACAAAACTGTATTGTATATACATACCATTATCAGAGTACAATACATCATATCACAACGGAAATAGCTCTACATAACTAATGGTGAAGCTTCCTGCTTTTGAGCTCCTCCAAGTGAATCTGCAAAGCCTGAAACAGTTGACTGCCCGTACAAATTTGGGCACCCAAGAGTTTAGGGAAAACAAACAAAATAAACTCTGGGTCAGTCATGGGACTAGTGTGAGTAAATTCCAACCATACTGTTTTACTTTGAAAATCCTTTTCAAAACAAGAAGATAATAGTAAGACCAGCCCACACATAAACATGGACGGTTTTTACCTTACTATAACCCGAAATATTCTTGATATCAAAACCCAGTGATATTATGATAATGTCTAACCAAATAATTATACAAGTAGTAGAACGCTTGCATCTCACGCTCCACATATATATAGTATAAAATCATAAACCGCAGGGCGCTTATCGGAGAATGGTTTTCAACAGACAAGGTATGGGAGCACCTTCTGAATAGTGTACCCTAGAGGGGATACACTCAGGGTTCAACAAGAACGTCTTGCAACCCGGCCACACATGACCGCTCACTCATTTAGCTTGAGTGTCGCGAATATATTTCCACCACGGTTGTAGGCCATCCAACCGTCATTCGAAGATACAGAATCGAAAAGAAGTATAAATATGAATTTTCTCTAGATCGGTGACAATACACCCTGCTTGGGGATGACCCAACTAGCCATGCTGCCTAGCCCAACTTCTGTCATTCCTGGTTGTGAGGCTAGAGGCTACGTCTATCTTCAGAACATCTGATCACCATTCACTTTGAATGTCACATCGTCAAATCCGTAATCACACATTGATTACACAAATGCACACTGGGTGTAGAATAGAGAGAAGTTACCTTCTCCCCACCAACTTGGTATATTCGTAAAATCAATGGCATGACCGTTGGAAATACTCTGTCAGACACTCGTCCATACAAGTTGTCCTGGGACTGGACAAACAAATAAACATCATTCTAGAACTGGATGACCCTTGCATTTAACTCCGTCTTCAATTATCTTCAGCATATCTAATTCGCAGCGCTTATGTCTATACGGAGTGGTTTTCAGATAACATATCCAACCGGTCTCTCCGTATTGACAACGACGCTCAAACACTTCGATAGTCGGTTATTTAACTATCGGAGTTAAAACAACATCCATTCTAATGTATAACTAAACATCATATAATCACGGGCGCTTTTTATTTAACATTCGTTATATTTTCAAATTCCCATATCTCACTAGATATTTCTCAAACTCTGTTTTTGCCTTTAACCCTTTGGAAAGCATTTCCAATTATTATAAACTTTTATTCTTTCATGTTACAAAATTATCCGTTATTAACGTTCGAACTATTTCCCATTAAGTTCACATTCTTTATTCCTATACTTGGGTAATCTACCTTATTTTCACTGGAAAATATTTCCAAATTCATCTTAACCTTTTAATCGGCCCAACATTCACTTTTAAAACATTATTCCCTTTGAAATGGGAATACCATCCCTTCTTATAGAAATCTAAACACGTTGATCATATAACTCTTTATTCACGTAATAATCTCCCTTATCTTATTTACCGAAATCTCTTTCATACTTTTTCACTCCTATTCCCCTTTATAAACTCCGTCTCTAAGTCACTTCTTATCTAATCGATATCAAGTTTTTAACTAAATACTGATTTCTATCCTATCAACATTTATTTGTTTATAACTAAATGTTAATTATTCTATCAGATTATAATCCCTAAAAATAGTTTACTTTTAATACATTCGACATCGTCGAATTCTAGTTCCAAATCCTAACGGTTTAATTCTAATCACATTTCGAACATCGAAATGTTGTCATCAGTTTCTAATACGATTCCCCAATTCTTTTTCTAAACTCTTTCTTATATTTCTTTGAACAAACGTCGTTACTTATTACTCTAGAATAAGTGGATTTCAAAGGAAGTGCTGCTATATATAAAAGTCATGCTTAAGTCAAATCAACAGCAGTTAATTTGTCGCTATAGTTCTAAACTTGTCATACGCTGTAATATTCTCCTTATAACTAATTACAGTCACACTTACCTTATCAACAACGTTATTTTATTGCTATAGTTCAACTTGTCATACGCTGTAATATTCTTTGTTATAACTAATCTTGACATAACAGTCACACTTATCTTATCAACAACGTTATTTTATCGCTATAATTCTAAGACTGGCAATACGCTGCCGTATTCCTTTTATACACATCTTGACATCTCTTTCCGTTACAAACTGTTATCGTTCCTCGATAATAGTGAAGCCGTTCAAGTTGGGGTATTCTATTTACCTCTCAGACCTTGATCGACAACATTCTTATCTTAGAACAGATATACGTTCATAACTCTAAACTCCTTATTTCTTATAATATACATTTAATCGTATTTCCTTGTTTTATTTTGGAATATGGTTTTATAATACCACATCTTTATTTTGAACTCGGTTGTTTACGATTATTTATATTCCACATTAACTTTTCGCTTTCTCTATTCCACAGTTCTATTGATAACTTCTTAAATTAAAAGGTAATTAAATCTCATTTATTTCTAAACTGTTTTCATTAGATTAATTAAAGGCCAATTAATTTAATAATCATTTTCCAAATAACAGTTGATTAAATCAACTTCATTCCATCAATAAATTCGTTAACTGATCTTAATTACTTCTCATTAGATTAATATAATTAATCTAATAATATTTCTAAAATTGTTTATCTTAAATATAATTATCCAAATACTTAATCATCAGATAATTTCTGCCTTATAAACTTATTTAAATATCAACAATCGTTTTTATTTATTTTATAAAAACGAACTTTAAAATACTGGTTTATAATAGAACTTCTATTATAAATTTAAATCTTCTTTTTAATTATAAAAATATAATTTTTATAATTATCTTAGTTGATTTGCCTGACGGCCAATCAATTCCTTAACAAAACGATGGGTTTACGGTCGACTGTCGCCACTTTTTAAATCGATATCGTTTATTGATTTATCGAAACAGATGTTGAATTTCCGTTCAACATCAATATTCACATGGGGTTTTAAATATAATTCGGGTTCAAATAAAACAAACAATACATATAATTATCAAGGAATCCGGTCGGACTCCTCCAACCGGTTTCCGCATACACAGAAGTCAGTCAACACAATTTACACTAACTCTATACTAGGGGGTATTCTAATCGATGGGATCAGTGTCCAACCGATGATGTGTAAATATGTAACGGTATATAATATTCAACCAATTTACTTGTAGTCTACCTAATCGACCATCACACAACATTCAAACAACATTAAAATATAATTAAAATATTTTAAAAAGATCAGAGTGAGTGATTTTACTCACCTTGGCGCGTTAACCGTTAAACAACGATTTGCGTCAGTTGATTATACCCGACGTTTTAATCTTCCATAATTCAAACGGGCCCAAAATGGTTCCAATCAGCTTCATCCACCCCGGAGCGACGATCATCAACTCGGCTCCGACCCTCATTACTCACGTTCAAACACACTGCCAACCTCTTCTGTTCTTCCTCGGCAGACAATACACATGTTGAATTCCATACTTCACCATTTCGAAACTTCACATAATTGTTTGACATCATTACCTCACGAAATCCCATAAATAAAACATCGTCCTCCTCCTCTTTATGCACTCTGTCGCCAACTCCTCCTTTTCGTGTTGCAACACTCTTCATCACACCAATGCGTCATCATCGTAGTGCACCGTCCTCCAATACAAGCATTCAACGCAATTCTTTTCTACAACAACTCTTAATCTTGCAGGCATCTCCACGTCTCGACTGAGAGGCCAGCAACTCTTCGTCCCCTTGTATTGCTTCTTCGCTGCAAAACCATCCTACAAACTTCCCAGTACCCGATGCTGCTCCTTCCCATGAACTCCAACAGCTTCTTAAAGTGTTTCTTCCCATGGAAATACTTCAGCCAACAACTTCACACCATCCTCTAAAAATGCGTCTGCCACCATGCGGCTACAGGGATCGTCCCCATTCAGCGCAAGAACCCACCAAAGTCCACACACTAGCAAACTCCTGTCACCATTTACTCCTTCCATCACACACACACGCTTCACATTGTACACGCCAATTCCTCCAAACCCATATCCCTTTACTGTAAACCCACACTCCCTTCTATCTTTACTCTTCCAGTCCCTTCCTTCCTTATAGTCATGCTACACACGCCCCACTTGCCCAAATGCTTCACGCAAAAACGAGGGATCCCACGCACTTCTTTCCAATAGTATATTTCACCAAGCCTTCTCCCCACAAACTTTATTTTCTTTTCTATTATCAGCTAATACCTTCTCCTTCATTTTGATGCTCACGCTCCCTCATCACTGTCTCGCTCCCACTCAACAACACTTCTACAGTTCAACGTAAAGGCCCACTTTACTTCTATACTCCACCATATGCCATTCCTTTACAGTCCCCATACTACTGTTTGTTTCATGTTCGAACAAACCGGAACCCACTACTTCATTTCTCACCGCATATTCTCCACTTTCGTATATTGTACACCCTCCACAATCACAAAACCCGCACACTCATACATCCTCCCCTCCCTACGTTGATGAGCCAATTTCTCCAGTCCGATATGCCTTGTTCTCCAATTGAAATAACATGCTACCGATCTCCATACACAGTACTTCCCCGCGTGCACCCATGCATGCCGATCTCCCATCCAAACCGCAAGTCTGAAACCAAACTCAATTACTTTAAAGCCAAACTGTTCGCTCGCCACATCTTCATCACGCTCGAGTTCTCTTACATATAACTAAGTTTATTCGATTTTACCCCTTGAAAAATAGCGTTGTGTTCGCTTTTAGTTTCCTGAATGGAGCTTTATATTTTATTTTAGAGTTGTAAGAGGAGTGTTTTGATTTCCAGAAAAATGATAGAAAGCTTGAGTGCGTTGGGTACTTATAGAGGAGAAAACTTATGAACTAAGGTATGGAATTGTACCACTACGTTCGTGTAGACTAGGTAGGCTTGATGTGAAAATTCATCGCTACAAACGTGTAGGGTAAGGCTGGCCTTACCGGTTTTCACTTCAGAGATGTGCTTTCTGATTCCTTTGCCTGTAAGTTTACTTGGTTGGCACATTCTTATTTAATGCAAGTATGGGTGGATAAGTATGGGTGGCACGTTTCTTTGTTGCATTGCATTAATTTAGGTAAGGGTTCAAAAGAACAGGGCATGCATGGGTCCGCTTAATGAAAGGTGGTGAAAGGTTTAGGCCACAGCGTATATTTGCCTTGCAATTTGAATTTAATATACTATATACATTTTACAGTATTTCGTTCATTTACGGACTTTTACGGACAAAAATAAAAATACCGTCGTGTCCAGCGAGGTGCCACGATTCCAAAAATATAATAATACCGGTAGATTGATTCATATTTTGAAATCCCGAAATACCGATACAGGGTGCACAATACTCCAAATAAAAAGTTGCATATTTAATTTATTAAAAATTGTAGAAAAATTCTAAAAATTAAATTATCGCTGCGCCTCAAAAGAACCTTGTCCCGATTTGCACTCGATATCAAGGTATATTCAAATAACCTGTTACGATCGATAAGTGATTTTACAACGACTTTTTGAATATTTGATTTGGAAATATCTTGCAATCTATACGCCGAAATCTTGATTTTTCACTTCTGTTAGAAAGATATGGTTCAACAGATTCCAACGTTTCTCGTTTTTAAGAAATCCGATTCAAAACGAGTCCAGTATACTCAGTTGAAGTTCAGAACGTTAAATTACGAACTGCAGGGTCGTTCTGAGCTCGATTAAAATTAATATATATTTTTATACGTTCAACTTCGTTTTGATTAATATATAAATCCACTTATATTACAATATTCGATATTTAAAATGATTTAAATATTCAAATACGAACCGACAAAAATGTGGGACGTTACAGACCTTCCCCCTTAAAATAATTTCGTCCTCGAAATTGCTAAGATAGGGAAAATGCTACAATCTCTGTTATAACATGGTTAAAAATCTTTTTGGTTTACTTCATAATTCCAGTTTCCACTGAACTGATTATTTCCAATTAAAATATTAATTCCTTATTATTTCGAATATTTTCAAAATTTCTGAAAATTTCCTAACAGCTTAAATTTTCAGAGAATCTCGCCAGCATCTCCTCTGCACGGCTCACTCGGTACTACAACAACTTGCCACTCCGGGCCTTCTTCAATCCAAAAGAAAATCAAACAGCCAAACGGCTTTCCCAAACTGACTCATAAAAAATCTCATACTCGTATATAAACGTGTACCTTCTCTGTTGGGCATTCAACTCTATCTCTGCCATCTGCTATCAAACCAGCATATCCAAGCATCCTTGGTTGATCTCCCATCAATCCGTTCTCAAACCAGTCTTTCGCTTTTACTAAGCCAAATCTCTATTTCAACTTCGATTCCACTCTCAGTTCTTAACCTTGTTAAGTTTTATTACGACATTCCATTTACTGATTTATTTCTCAAATCAGTTATCTCCATCTCTAATTCAAAATTCGATTCTTATTCTCCAAGAATCAATTCATTTTTAATAACTCGAATCCCCAATTTTTTTCTTTTATAATTTTCATTCTGGATCTTTCCAAATTCAGTCCAGTTTTGTTATCTTTGTTTAAATTCCATTTTTACCATTTTAACTCCATAAGTTAAATTTTTATTTCAGAATTCAAATTCCTGGGATTTATTTCAAATCAGTTTGAAATCATTTATAATTCAAAACATTTGAATTTCTGACAACTTGTTTCTCAAACAATACAAAACAAAATCTTTGGTAGTAATCCGTCACTTACCAGCTCGAAAATGAACACCGACAATGTCGCGATCATCATCGGAATTTATTTTCCAACCATCGAAGTGAGTTCAATGCTATATTGCTTTAAAAACTCATTTAAAATCACTCTATTTTGAAATTACTTCAAAATATCTTTCATAGCACTTGGAAAACCAATTTTCAATTCTCCCAGGATTTTAAAATTCCCTTGTATTTAATTCAAATTCAATTTCAATTCTTTTCCAAGTTTCTAGAGTTTTATTTCAATTCTGGTTTTCAATTCAGATTCAGCTCATCTGATTTTGCATATCATACTTATATAATATTTCGATTGGTAGTTTATATAACCAACTCAATTATAATCCTGTTCGATCATAATAATGATCACATATCCAGTATATTATATTAATATCAAGATATACACTTCTTTTTATATCAAAATATACTTTGGGTAAAATTATTTCATTTACCCTCTTTTCAAAACATACTGTGTCGAATTACTCTGTTCAAGAGTTTAGAAACACCTATCGACGCAGTTTGCATTACTGTTTCGACCAGAATTCATAAACTACTCGACTGATCAGTCAACACAATATAAAATATTTTTATATTAATTTACAAATACGCACTCATATATTTACACTCATACTCAATCTAGAGTACTACTAACTCCATCTCTATTGAGTTACGCCACAGAGCCAAGGTAATCACTTAACCTTCAGCTCTGATACCAACTGTAATGGATGGGATTTTCGACCCAGAAAATCAACATAAAAACACATTGTTGACTATTCAAGCATCGAAAATACCGGGACATCTATAGAAGAATTTAGAGGGTGAGAAAGAAAAGATAGAACTAATAGAATAGAAGAAGAAGAAGATCACAACTGAACAGAATCAGAGTAACACGAAACTCGCAGCGGAACAAAATAAGATGTATTATATAACATAACTTTGAATACAAAACTGTATTGTATATACATACCATTATCAGAGTACAATACATCATATCACAGTGGAAATAACCTTACATAACTAATGGTGAAGCTTCCTGCTTTTGAGCTCCTCCAAGTGAATCTGCAAAGCCTGAAACACTTGACTGCCCGTACAAATTTGGGCACCCAAGAGTTTAGGGAAAACAAACAAAATAAACTCTGGGTCAGTCATGGGGCTGGTGTGAGTAAATTCCAACCATACTGTTTTACTTTGAAAATCCTTTTCAAAACAAGAAGATAATAGTAAGACCAGCCCACACATAAACATGGACGGTTTTTACCTTACTATAACCCGAAATATTCTTGATATCAAAACCCAGTGATATTATGATAATGTCTAACCAAATAATTATACAAGTAGTAGAACGCTTGCATCTCACGCTCCACATATATATAGTATAAAATCATTAACCGCAGGGCGCTTATCGGAGAATGGTTTTCAACAGACAAGGTATGGGAGCACCTTCTGAATAGTGTACTCTAGAGGGGATACACTCAGGGTTCAACAAGAACGTCTTGCAGCCCGGCCACACATGACCGCTCACTCATTTAGCTTGAGTGTCGCGAATATATTTCCACCACGGTTGTAGGCCATCCAACCGTCATTCGAAGATACAGAATCGAAAAGAAGTATAAATATGAATTTTCTCTAGATCGGTGACAATACACCCTGCTTGGGGATGACCCAACTAGCCATGCTGCCTAGCCCAACTTCTGTCATTCCTGGTTGTGAGGCTAGAGGCTACGTCTATCTTCAGAACATCTGATCACCATTCACTTTGAATGTCACATCGTCAAATCCGTAATCACACATTGATTACACAAATGCACACTGGGTGTAGAATAGAGAGAAGTTACCTTCTCCCCACCAACTTGGTATATTCGTAAAATCAATGGCATGACCGTTGGAAATACTCTGTCAGACACTCGTCCATATAAGCTGTCCTGGGACTGGACAAACAAATAAACATCATTCTAGAACTGGATGACCCTTGCATTTAACTCCGTCTTCAATTATCTTCAGCATATCTAATTCGCAGCGCTTATGTCTATACGGAGTGGTTTTCAGATAACATATCCAACCGGTCTCTCCGTATTGACAACGACGGTCAAACACTTCGATAGTCGGTTATTTAACTATCAGAGTTAAAACAACATCCATTCTAATGTATAACTAAACATCATATAATCACGGGCGCTTTTTATTTAACATTCGTTATATTTTCAAATTCCCATATCTCACTAGATATTTCTCAAACTCTGTTTTTGCCTTTAACCCTTTTGGAAAACATTTCCAATTATTATAAACTTTTATTCTTTCATGTTACAAAAATATCCGTTATTAACGTTCGAACTATTTCCCATTAAGTTCACATTCTTTATTCCTATACTTGGGTAATCTACCTTATTTTCACTGGAAAATATTTCAAAATTCATCTTAACCTTTTAATCGGCCCAACGTTCACTTTTAAAACATTATTCCCTTTGAAATGGGAATACCATCCCTTCTTATAGAAATCTAAACACCTTGATCATATAACTCTTTATTCACGTAATAATCTCCCTTATCTTATTTACCGAAATCTCTTTCATACTTTTTCACTCCTATTCCCCTTTATAAACTCCGTCTCTAAGTCACTTCTTATCTAATCGATATCAAGTTTTTAACTAAATACTGATTTCTATCCTATCAACATTTATTTGTTTATAACTAAATGTTAATTATTCTATCAGATTATAATCCCTAAAAATAGTTTACTTTTAATACATTCGACATCGTCGAATTCTAGTTCCAAATCCTAACGGTTTAATTCTAATCACATTTCGAACATCGAAATGCTGTCATCAGTTTCTAATACGATTCCCCAATTCTTTTTCTAAACTCTTTCTTATATTTCTTTGAACAAACGTCGTTACTTATTACTCTAGAATAAGTGGATTTCAAAGGAAGTGCTGCTATATATAAAAGTCATGCTTAAGTCAAATCAACAGCAGTTAATTTGTCGCTATAGTTCTAAACTTGTCATACGCTGTAATATTCTCCTTATAACTAATTACAGTCACACTTACCTTATCAACAACGTTATTTTATTGCTATAGTTCAACTTGTCATACGCTGTAATATTCTTTGTTATAACTAATCTTGACATAACTGTCACACTTATCTTATCAACAGCGTTATTTTATCGCTATAATTATAAGACTGGCAATACGCTGCCGTATTCCTTTTATACACATCTTGACATCTCTTTCCGTTACAAACTGTTATCGTTCCTCGATAATAGTGAAGCCGTTCAAGTTAGGGTATTCTATTTACCTCTCAGACCTTGATCGACAACGTTCTTATCTTAGAACAGATATACGTTCATAACTCTAAACTCCTTATTTCTTATAATATACATCAAATCGTATTTCCTTGTTTTATTTTGGAATATGGTTTTATAATACCACATCTTTATTTTGAACTCGGTTGTTTACGATTATTTATATTCCACGTTAACTTTTCGCTTTCTCTATTCCACAGTTCTATTGATAACTTCTTAAATTAAAAGGTAATTAAATCTCATTTATTTCTAAACTGTTTTCATTAGATTAATTAAAGGCCAATTAATTTAATAATCATTTTCCAAATAACAGTTGGTTAAATCAACTTCATTCCATCAATAAATTCGTTAACTGATCTTAATTACTTCTCATTAGATTAATATAATTAATCTAATAATATTTCTAAAATTGTTTATCTTAAATATAATTATCCAAATACTTAATCATCAGATAATTTCTGCCTTATAAACTTATTTAAATATCAACAATCGTTTTTATTTATTTTATAAAAACGAACTCTAAAATACTGGTTTATAATAGAACTTCTATTATAAATTTAAATCTTCTTTTTAATTATAAAAATATAATTTTTATAATTATCTTAGTTGATTTGCCTGACGGCCAATCAATTCCTTAACAAAACGATGGGTTTACGGTCGACTGTCGCCACTTTCTAAATCGATATCGTTTATTGATTTATCGAAACAGATGTTGAATTTCCGTTCAACATCAATATTCACATGGGGTTTTAAATATAATTCGGGTTCAAATAAAACAAACAGTACATATAATTATCAAGGAATCCGGTCGGACTCCTCCAACCGGTTTCCGCATCCACAGATGTCAGTCAACACAATTTACGCTAACTCTATACTAGGGGGTATTCTAATCGATGGGATCAGTGTCCAACCGATGATGTGTACATATGTAACGGTATATAATATTCAACCAATTTACTTGTAGTCTACCTAATCGACCATCACACAACATTCAAACAACATTAAAATATAATTAAAATATTTTAAAAAGATCAGAGTGAGTGATTTTACTCACCTTGGCACGTTAACCATTAAACAACGATTTGCGTCAGTTGATTATACCCGACGTTTTAATCTTCCATAATTCAAACGGGCCCAAAATGGTTCCAATCAGCTTCATCCACCCCGGAGCGACGATCATCAACTCGGCTCCGACCCTCATTACTCACGTTCAAACACACTACCAACCTCTTCTGTTCTTCCTCGATAGACAATACACATGTTGAATTCCATACTTCACCATTTCGAAACTTCACATAATTGTTTGACATCATTACCTCACGAAATCCCATAAATAAAACATCGTCCTCCTCCTCTTTACGCACTCTGTCGCCAGCTCCTCCTTTTCGTGTTGCAACACTCTTCATCACACCAATGCGTCATCATCGTAGTGCACCGTCCTCCAATACAAGCATTCAACGCAATTCTTTTCTACAGCAACTCTTAATCTTGCAGGCATCTCCACGTCTCGACTGAGAGGCCAGCAACTCTTCGTCCCCTTGTATTGCTTCTTCGCTGCAAAACCATCCTACAAACTTCCCAGTACCCGATGCTGCTCCTTCCCATGAACGCCAACAGCTTCTTAACGTGTTTCTTCCCATGGAAATACTTCAGCCAACAACTTCAGACCATCCTCTAAAAATGCGTCTGCCACCATGCGGCTACAGGGATCGTCCCCATTCAGCGCAAGAACCCACCAAAGTCCACACACTAGCAAACTCCTGTCACCATTTACTCCTTCCATCACACACACACGCTTCACATTGTACACGCCAATTCCTCCAAACCCATATCCCTTTACTGTAAACCCACACTCCCTTCTATCTTTACTCTTCCAGTCCCTTCCTTCCTTATAGTCATGCTACACACGCCCCACTTGCCCAAATGCTTCACGCAAAAACGAGGGATCCCATGCACTTCTTTCCAATAGTATATTTCACCAAGCCTTCTCCCCACAAACTTTATTTTCTTTTCTATTATCAGCTAATACCTTCTCCTTCATTTTGATGCTCACGCTCCCTCATCACTGACTCGCTCCCACTCAACAACACTTCTACAGTTCAACGTAAAGGCCCACTTTACTTCTATACTCCACCATATGCCATTCCTTTACAGTCCCCATACTACTGTTTGTTTCATGTTCGAACAAACCGGAACATACTACTTCATTTCTCACCGCATATTCTCCACTTTCGTATATTGTACACCCTCCACAATCACAAAACCCGCACACTCATAAATCCTCCCCTTCCTATGTTGATGAGCCAATTTCTCCAGTCCGATATGCCTTGTTCTCCAATTGAAACAACATGCTACCGATCTCCATACACAGTACTTCCCCGCGTGCACCCATGCATGCCGATCTCCCATCCAAACCGCAAGTCTGAAACCAAACTCAATTACTTTAAAGCCAAACTGTTCGCTCGCCACATCTTCATCACGCTCGAGTTCTCTTACATATAACTAAGTTTATTCGATTTTACCCCTTAAAAAATACCGTTGTGTTCGCTTTTAGTTTCCTGAATGGAGCTTTATATTTTATTTTAGAGTTGTAAGAGGAGTGTTTTGATTTCCAGAAAAATGATAGAAAGCTTGAGTGCGTTGAGTACTTATAGAGGAGAAAACTTATGAACTAAGGTATGGAATTGTACCACTACGTTCGTGTAGACTAGGTAGGCTTGATGTGAAAATTCATCGCTACAAACGTGTAGGGTAAGGCTGGCCTTACCGGTTTTCACTTCAGAGATGTGCTTTCTGATTCCTTTGCCTGTAAGTTTACTTGGTTTGCACATTCTTATTTAATGCAAGTATGGGTGGATAAGTATGGGTGGCACGTTTCTTTGTTGCATTGCATTAATTTAGGTAAGGGTTCAAAGGACAGGGCATGCATGGGTCCGCTTAATGAAAGGTGGTGAAAGGTTTAGGCCACGGCGTATATTTGCCTTGCAATTTGAATTTAATATACTATATACATTGTACAGTATTTCGTTCATTTACGGACTGTTACAGACAAAAATAAAAATACCGTCGTGTCCAGCGAGGTGCCATGATTCCAAAAATATAATAATACCGGTAGATTGATTCATATTTTGAAATCCCGAAATACCGATACAGGGTGCACAATACTCCAAATAAAAAGTTGCATATTTAATTTATTAAAAATTGTAGAAAAATTCTAAAAATTAAATTATCGCTGCGCCTCAAAAGAACCTTGTCCTGATTTGCACTCGATATCAAGTTATATTCAAATAACCTGTTACGGTCGATAAGTGATTTTACAGCGACTTTTTGAATATTTGATTTGGACATATCTTGCAATCTATACGCCGAAATCTTGATTTTTCACTTCTGTTAGAAAGGTATGGTTCAACAGATTCCAACGTTTCTCATTTTGAAGAAATCCGATTCAAAACGAGTCCGGTATACTCAGTTGAAGTTCAGAACGTTAAATTACGAACTACAGGGTCGTTCTGAGCTCGATTAAAATTAATATATATTTTTATACGTTCAACTTCGTTTTGATTAATATATAAATCCACTTATATTACGATATTCGATATTTAAAATGATTTAAATATTCAAATACGAACCGACAAAAATGTGGGACGTTACAGTTCAACACTAGTGCAACACTGTATAACTCAACAGGATAGATTTTAGGGTGGATATGCATCTCAATATATGTATATAACATAATAGTGGTCTACGCACTTCATTAACAGGTTCAGCATGTCAAATGGTCAAAGTGGCAAATAAGTATAATATGTGTAATTCTTTGACAGGTTCAGCAATATAGTTTTTAACAAATTCATTTTAGCAATTAAGATGGTTTCAGCAAATGCACTTCAGCAAATATCAAGTACGGTGGTGTTTTATTTAACATCGTTTGAATATATAGAGGTATTCAGGTTTTCTAACTTACAAGTAAACACATACGGCTCAATAACACAGGTTCAAGACTGACAATCTTGAATTGTTCAAGGATTTAACCACAAGCAACACAAAAAGACAATTTCTACAAGGGTTTAATCCAATATTATATACTAATTAGGAGCAGGTTGACTTATGTATACATGCCATGGCACCTGCACACAAATATGTCCAGTTCAAACAACTTGCTCAACAAAACAAAACTGCAGTATGGCAGAGGACCTAAAACCTATCAACTAATAATGCATGTATTCTATGTACATGTGTATAACCTCTCGGTGTTAAAATGGCTCAGATCACTAAAACAACATCATGTGCATGGCAGCCAGAAAGCAAGTAAATGATCATAGCATATGGGTGTTTAGATGAAAAATAAAAATAAAAATCAAGGCATTTGTACATCACTTGGTTTAAGCATAAGGGTACGGTAGTAAAGTATAAGGCAAAATAACAATGTATAAAATGAATTCAAGTCAAACTGGTGCGAAGCAGTTAATGATATATGCTGCAAATTACACGTATATATGCATAAGTAAATTCAAAACAGCATGGGGTATCAAAGTGAAAGTGCATATATCCTAGTGCACATTTGACAATAGGGTGTGTAATTCTAACAACTCAAAACTACATGTATACGTAGCTAACAAATACTTCATAAATGTATGTAAATTACAGGGAATAAAATGACATGTCACTACTTAAGGGAAAGGAACAGACAACTATATTAATATGCAGGTGGAAGTGTACAAATTGAATGAACAAATGTTAGCACTTGACCGTCAACCGTGTATAAAACATGTCCATTCCAATATATATATATATATATATATATATATATATATATATATATATCGTTATTTAGTTATTAACATGAGTGCAGGGTTATAAGGCTTCCAGTTTAAATATTTTAACCAAACTGTTTCCATTACCTAGGTAACAAACTTTAGTTAAAATTCTTTACCTCTGAATATACCTATATGATATTTCGGTATGCACGTGCGTGTGTGTGTATGTGTGTGTAAAATAGATTATGTATCCTCAGCAAGCCATTTAAGTCATGATTTTTTTTTAAATACGATAGTAAACCATTTTTAAAACATGATGTTCATGTATATAAAAATACCACAACAAACCAGTTTAAAATCATTATGGCCATGTATAAAAATACAACAACAAGCCAGTTTAAAATCATGACGGTCATGTATAAAAATAAAACAGCAAACAAAATGGGGTATTAATTTTTTTATAGCAAATTCATTACAACAAGTGACTGTTTTCAGCATATAAATGAACAAAAAGCCAAATGTGACAAAGGGATAACATGTGTACTTCCTTAAACAGGGTTCGGCATATCAAATGAACCAAATGCCAAATGTGAAAAAGGGATAATACGAAATATGTCATTCAACCCATACATGCTTTTAACGTTAAGTTGTCCATCATTATAAGGTGATCATGAATGTTGTAACATCCCGTATTTTCTATTAACATTAAAGTTATGAATTAAAGAATATTTAATTTCAAACGTGAGAACTAAGGGAAACGGGTTACGCCATTGTGTTCGTCTCGGAATTCTTCTTGAGATAGAGTCTGAGTTTGCGTGAATTGGACCCCATATGAAGGAGTTATGCTTAAGAAGTTTCAGTAGTTTAAATAAACAGTTCAGAAATTCAAATTCAAAATCAGAAGCTGAAGCAGACTGGGCGGGAAATTTCCTGCCCAGGGCGAGGCCGACCTCCCCTCATACAGGTCTGGGGATCGACCCACCCCCCGGGCATATCTAAAAACTGATGTGTTCTGACTCCCTACTGAGTCATTAGGGCTGATTTGGCTGTTCTATCTTTTCTGGATGGTCTTGATCACTTTTGGGTTGATCTGCCGGCTCTAAATTAATCAAACTTCTATATAAACAACCTAAATCTAAATCCTAAGCCACACAAAAATATTCCTAGAGCCGTCATGCCGTCAGTAGTGAACCTAGAATAGCCGTCATCTCTTTCAACTCAAAGGCAAGATATAAGCTACATCAAAAATATAATATAATCTAATTCAAATTCAACGATCTACATCAAAGGCGAGCAATTCAGTTTCATAATACAGATCCCAGAACTCAGGAATTCCTTTTTTTTGTAAGTGTAGTTACCTTTCAGATGTGAATAAATTAAAGACATGATTTGTAATGAATTGTAAAATAGGACTTGAACCAAGTTGTATGTGATGCTGATTCATGTCTATTCTATCATATTTGCCTATGAACTATTGTGGTTTATCATGTTAAATTTGCGATCATGTTGTATGTAGTTTGATGATAAAACTACCATTGTAAAAGGCTTGGCAATGAACCTAGGTTTTATATCTTGAATGGGCGATGATATGTCATGT
Source organism: Allium sativum (assembly GCA_030737875.1). Taxonomy (NCBI): domain Eukaryota; kingdom Viridiplantae; phylum Streptophyta; class Magnoliopsida; order Asparagales; family Amaryllidaceae; genus Allium; species Allium sativum. The sequence goes on along the minus strand of CM060926.1, from coordinate 1,864,095 downwards.
TGTATAATTTAGTGATGACATCTATATGTTGTATATCAATTTGGAAATTTTGCCATGTTTATACAAGTTAAGCGATGCTATCATGTTATGAATACATGCAAGTTTATAGGTTAAAAACATGATTATGCAAACCTATATGTTTAGATCTACACTTTATATGTTAGATCCATATGCCTCCATGTTAGATCTATGTTAGCATGATTAAACCCCTATGCAAGTTGTCCACTACATGCCTAATTAAGTTTTGGTAGTTTTATGTAAAACTATTATTTTATGATTTATGTTTCATAGATCTAGTTTGCAAGTTCATAGTTAAAAGTATATTATGCCAAGCTCATGTGATACATCTGTAGTGAGATCCATATTTTTGTATGATGTTGGAATGTTGCAAGTTCCTCTTTTTCCCCTTTTAGTTTATAAGTTAGGCTAATATGTCGAGCCTAACATTCTATGAAACTTTGCGAACGTACAACGGGGGTAACATTGGGGGAAAACATGAAACTACATGTAATTGACATATTTGGCTCATAACCGTGTAAATGGTATGGCATTGAAATGGTATAATTTACATACCCAAAATTATGAATTTTATTTAGAAGGAAAGTGGGCCATGCCAATAAATTATTGAAAAATTTACATATAAGCATAAAAGGATAAATATGTAAATTTAGAAAAGATAAATATGCCTAACCTGAGGTTAGACCGAGTTAAGGTGTAAAACTGCCCGGAACCGACTGGCACATCTAGTGACCACAACAATACTTGTCTTATGTGGGTGGTTAGTGCATTGAGCGCAAAAAGGACCCGAGCTTAGACTGAGTTGTGGTGTAAAACTACCCGGAAGTGACCGGCACATCCAGTGACCACAACAATACCTGTCTAATGTGAGTGGTTGGTGCTTTAATACTGGGCTAAATTGTAAGCGGTCAAAACGTTGGCGGGTGGTGCGTCAGTGTAGGTTCCGACGGAGTACGGACGTGCACGTACTCCGGAGTGGAAAAAGCGGGCACTAGGCATCAGTAGTCATACACTGTGCATCTTGAATCATGTCGGGTTGCCACCATAGGATTTGATACACCCCGTGATGGGACTGGCACAGGTATCTACAGTCAAGCGGGGGCCGAATGACACATGTGAAAAATGCATGCGAGTAAGAGCCGATCGATATAAGGGGATCATTTCACCATGAACACGGTGCTAGTTGGACAAATATAAGTAGGTGCAGAGGATTAGACATGGGTGCGATATATATTCGGTTTATCCTGCCTTATATAGTTTTATGTTAGTTTGCTGTTCTGAACTGTCCTATTTTCAGTTTATTGCTATCATGGCTTTTTCCTTACTCATACACTGAAAAGTCACTGGACTTACTCAGACTTATGTCTAACCCATTTTTCTTTCGTCTTCTTTTCTCCCCCCCCCAAGGTACCCAAGGAGGGAATAACTCAGCTTGATTTGGACCGTTCATCTTTCCAAGCTTGAAGACTCTGTGATGTACGGCTTGGAATCTATTATCTTTGGCTATGGCTTTGGACACACTAGACTTAGGGATTTATGCAGTTTTATTTATGTTTTATGCTTCTTTATGTTTTAATCAAGACAGAGATTATGATGTAATGTTTTGGAAGTTATTTTGAGACAATTTGCTGTAATGATTTTTGTATTGAATCACGTATGAAATAAATGTTTGTTTTCCGCTGCTTATATTTCTGTCTTGTAAATTTTCTGTGTCTTTTACCTATAATTATCCACGTTTTGTTAAGGCATTCCCTTTGTGAGTGACCTTAACAGAGGTGGGGTGTTTCACTTGGTATCAGAGCAAAGGTTTACTAGATCAGATAAAAATTTTCGAAAACTATTTTCAAAAAGAAGTATAAAGAAGCATTTTTCAAGAAAAAATGTAATTTTACTTTGAAAGGCATAATCCCCCAAAGCTATATGCACTATCTTTCTATCCTTTGTTTTGAATCTTTCCTTTTTCTTTTCAGCATGTCTGAGGATCTTAACCTTCCATAGGGTGTATTGGTACTTTGGTTGGTTCAGAAGGTACTTAGAAGCTAGGGCTAATGACGCAGGCCCGGTAGGCATTCCTCCTCCCCCAGCTGCAGCGGTTCCTCCTCCTCCTCGCGCAAATGCATTCTCAAAGATATGTAAAGACTTTAGAGCATGGGTGGAAAGAGTTCCAATGGAACTGAATCATTCGTGGAAGCAAGGAACTGGCTCAAAGAAACTGAGGATCTATTCATTATCATCGAGGTGGATGATAGGCAGAAGATACAATTGGCGGTGTGGTTGCTTAAAGATAAGCTTCTTATTGGTGGGAAGTTACCAATGTTGAGAGACCGATTGAAACTTGGGAGGATTTCAGAATGCGGTTTGAGATGAAATTCCTCTCACAATCTGAACGAAGCACAGGTGGAAAAGTTCTTATCTCTTAAGCAAGGAAGTATGACGGTCAAAGAATACGTCAACCAATTCAACCAGCTAGCAAGATTCGGATTGGATTTAGTGAACACTCCTCATAAGAAGGCTCTCCGTTTTGTTAAGGGATTGAATGAGCCACTACACAGCCTAGCTATGACCCACATACCCATGGGGGTGACTTATGGTAGGTTGGTGGACATGACACTCTTATACGAGGAAGACAAGGGCAAGAAAGAGGCAAAGGTGGAGGTGCCTCAAGACAAGAAAGCAGAGGGGTCACAGAACAAGAAAGCAGATTCAAAGAAAGGCGGGAGGAACAACAAACCCCATGAAAAGAGGAAGTGTAACTTTTGTGGCATTCCTGGACATATAGTTAAGGACCGTAGGAAGAAGAAGAGGAAGATGGGTGGTTGCTTCCATTGCGGCGAGACATAAACATGGCTAAGGACCGCCCAAGAAAGCAAGGGCAAGGGCAGAGGGCTGGTTCTACTTCTGGAGGACAGGTTCATGCTCTCATAGCACCTCCGCAAGAACGAGGTAGAAATATTTCTGTTGAGAGTATAGTTTATCTTTTTGATCATCCTGTTCATACACTCTTTGATTCTGGCACATCGCACTCTTTTATATCTAATGCTTTAGTTGAATCTCTGCACCTACACACCAGTATAGTAGAGGATCCCTTAGTTGTTTCAAATCCAATTGGGGGCTTAGCTTATTTGTTAATGGTTTGTTTGGATTTGAAAATTTCTATACTAAGCATTGGGTTTAGATGTAATGCCTTTGTATTGGGCTTCTCAAGATATGGGTTGATTCTAGGCATGGATTGGCTATCCAGTAATGGTGCCATCCTTGATTGTGAAAAGAGAGTGGTTAGACTCATGACTCACCTCGGTAACACTCTCGAAATCTCTTGTAATCCCATGAACTCTGTTATGCTTAGTTATCTAGAATCTCTTGATGCGTCTGTTGAGAACTTGCAGTCTGTTAGAGTAGTCCGTGAATACTCGAATGTGTTTGAAGAGGTAAAGGGCTTACCTCCGAAGCGGGAGATAGAATTCCGCATATACCTCGTTAATAATGCAAAACCCGTCGCCTTACCCGTTAGGCACATGGCTCCAAGGGAGCAGAAAGAGCTCAACAAGAAAGTTAAAGATCTGCGAGAAAAGGGGATTATAAGGTGGAGTATTTCTGAATGGGGTGCTCTAGTAGTGGTCGCAACTAAAGCCGACGGTTCGCTTTGTCTATGCATTGATTATAGGGAGCTAAACAAGCTGACCAGGAAAAATAGGCACCTACTCCCAAGAATAGACGACTTGTTCGACCAGCTTATAGGTGCATCAGTTTTCTCCCCACTAAATTTGGCTACTGGGTTTCATCAGCTAAGGGTAGCTGAAGACAGCATTAATAAGACCGCGTTAGAACTCCAGATGGATACTTCGAGTGGCTTGTCATGCCTTTTGGCTTTACAAACGCACCCGCTTATTTCAACGATTTGATGAGCAGGGTGTTTAGGGAGTTCCTCAATAAGTTGTAGTGGTCTTCGTAGATGACATTCTGATTTTCTCAAGGAGTGAGGAAGAGCGTGCTCAACATTTGAAAGAAGTCATGGACACTCTTCGTGCACATCAGTTAAAAGCCAAATTCTCCAAATGCCATTTCTGGAGAAAATAAGTAAGGTTTCTTGGACATGTGGTGTCCAAAGAGGGATTATCTGTGGACCCCGCAAAAGTAGTTGCGGTGCAAGATTGGGAGGTCCCACGGAATGCAACCGAAGTCCAAAGCTTTCTCGGGCTAGCATGCTTTTATCGAAAGTTCATCAAAGATTTTGCGAAAATCTCAGCTCCACTCACAAGCTTGACGAAGAAGAACTTAACTTTCACTTGGGATTTGGATTGCGATATTGCTTTCCAACGCTTGGAAAGGGCTTTGACAACAACCCCAGTTCTGACATTTCCTGATGGAATCAAGATGTTTACCGCATATTCAGATGCATGCGGTACAGGACTAGGCGTTGTCTTGATGCAAGAAGGGTAGGTAGTATCTTATGGTAGAAGACAGTTGAGAGTACATGAGAAAAACTACCCAACCCACGATCTAGAGTTGGCTGCCATCATCTTTGCGCTCAAGTCTTGGCGCCATTATCTCCTAGGTGAGAAGTTTGAATTGTTTACTAACCATAAATCATTGAAGTACCTTTTCTCGGAGAAAGATCTTAACTTGAGGCAACAAAGGTGGATGGAATTCTTGGCATCCTACGATATCGAGATTTCCTATACCCCTGGCAAGGGCAACGTAGTAGCCGACGGCTTGAGTAGAAAGAAGCTGACCTTAAGCCCTCTCTTCGTAGAAAGGCAAAGCTTGGAGTACATAGCCAACTTCGACTTTAGACCTTCTGTCGATCATGTGACTGGTATGTTAGCATCACTAGAGGTGCGACCTACTCTTTTGGACTCAATAGGAACCGCGCAACGTGAAGACCCTCAGCTAGTTGATTTGATGGATAAGCTAATTAGGGGTGAGACTTCTAGTCACCTCAGTAGATAATCCATCGATGATAAGGGTTGGTTGAGGCGGGATGGAAGACTATGCGTCCCACAAGCAAGGGATTTGGTGAAGAAGGTTCTCGAAGAAGCACACCATTTCAGGTTGACCATACACCCCGGTGGAGACAAAATGTACAAAGACATCAAAAGGGTTTTCTTTTGGAATGGCATGAAGAGGGATGTAGCTGAATTCATTTCTAAGTGCATGATATGACAACAAGTCAAGGCGGAGCAGAAGAAGCCCGGTGGTTTACTTCATCCTCTAGAGGTCCCACAGTGGAAATAGGATAGCATCTCGATGGACTTTATTGATGGGCTGCCTAGGTCAAGAAGAAGCAATACCAGTATTTGGGTAATAGTGGATAGGATTACAAAACGCGCTCACTTCATACCCATTAAGAGTAGGACTGCCTCATCCCTAACATCCATATATCTTAAAGAGATAGTTTGACTCCATGGGATACCCTCCAGCATAGTGAGTGACCATGATCCTATCTTCACGAGTGAGTTTTGGAGGAGTTTGCAAGAAGCTGTAGGCATACAATTATGCTTAAGCACGGCCTATCACCCCCAAACCGATGGTCAGACGGAAAGGGTGAACAGAGTATTAGAAGACCTCTTGAGACTATGCATTATTGACTTTGTAGGTACATGGGAGGATCATCTACCTTTGGTGGAATTCGCTTACAATAATAGCTACCAAGCCACCATAGGCATGGCACCTTTCGAAGCTTTATATGGGAGACCATGTCGATCACCAACTTGTTGGTGGGAGTCTATAGACAAGCTCATACTTGGACCAGACAAGATTAGAGAAACTTCAGAGAAAGTGGACTTGATACGAAGAAGAATGAAGACTGCCCAAGATAGACAGAAGTCCTACGCAGATAAAAGAAGGACCGACCTTGAGTTTGAGGTTGGAGACAGGGTTTTCCTTAAAGTATCTCCTTTGAGGAACGTCGTTCGCTTCGGATTCGTCGGAAAGTTGGCACCAAGATTTGTAGGGCCATTTCTTATTATTGAGAAGATTGGAAAGATGGCTTACAGAGTAGAGCTGCCTGAAAACTTGGCTGGAGTTCATAATGTCTTTCACGTTTCTCACCTACGGAAGTGCTTACATGAGTCTGCGGAAGTGGTGGAACCAAGCATATTAAAGGAAATAGAAGTAGAACGAGAGGAAACTGTGAGAAGAGTTCCAACTCATATCTTGGGTATAGAAATCAAAAAGTTATGCAACCGCGAAGTCAAACTTGTTAAAGTTCAATGGAGTGACGCTGCGGAAGACGCGACTTGGGAGACTGAGGCTAAGATACGCGCAGCCTACTCTATTCTTTTTGAGGGTACATCTTTGATCTCTTTTTCCTTAAGTTTGTTCATGCTTGTATCTATTTTTTAGTATTTTCCTCAGTACTGTTTTCGATCCTTAGGTAGAAACCAATGGATGTAAACATGTATTTGAAACATGTTATGATTGATGGTTACAAGTGGTTGCAAGTGATTGCTAATGGTTGCTCATGGATGCATACACACACATTAGGTATTAGATCGGCTCAGTCACTTTCATATTGCATATGCATATATGTACTTGTATATAATTGAAACTTGATGTGTTATCATGTGGACGTTGCATTTGTATGAATGATTGTGCACTCATGTAGAAAGTATGATTAAGGATGATTGCATACATAATGGACTCATGGCACCGACATGAATTGCATTAAAGAGGTCAACTGAATCAGTAGACCGCCTGATTTTGCATTAGATAAGGACATGTACACAGACTATGCATATGATCATGAAGCATTAGAAGTCTTTTAAGGACAATGGATGCCTGTGTTTGATGGTTGAGTAGATGGACGATTGGATGGTGGGATATACATTCTTCTCGACTTGAAGATTTCGGGGACGAAATCCTTAAAGGAGAGGAGAATGTAACACCCCATATTTTCTGTTAACATTAAAGTAACGAATTAAAGAATATTTAATTTCAAATGTGAGAACTAAGGGAATCGTTTATGCCACTGCGTTCATCTCGGAATTCTGCTTGAAATAGAGTCCGAGTTTGCGTGAAATGGACTCCGTATAAAGGAGTTATGGTCTTTAGAAGTTTAAATAAACAGTTCAGAAATTCAAAATTCAAAATAACAAGCAGAAGCGGGCTGGGCGGGAAATTTCCCGACCAGGGCCAGGTCGACCAGGAGGTCAACCAGGGGGTCGACCTCCCCCCATACAGGTCAACTTAGGGGTCGAACTACCCCCCTCTGGCAGATATGAAAACTGATGTGTTATGACTCCCTGCTGAGTCATTAGGGCTGAGACTATTCTATCTTGTCTGGATGGTCTTGATCGCTTCTGGGTTGATATGACGGCTCTAAATTAATCAAACTTCTATATAAGCAACCTAAATCTAAATCCTAAGCCACACAAAAATATTCCTAGAGCCGTCATGCCGTCAGTAGTGAACCTAGAATAGCCGTCATCTCTTTCAACTCAAAGGCAAGATATAAGCTACATCAAAAATATAATCTAATCTAATTCAAATTCAACGATCTAAATCAAAGGCGAGCAATTCAGTTTCAGAATACAGATCCCAGAACTCAAGAATTCCTTTTTGTTTGTAAGTGTAGTTACCTTTCAGATGTGAATAAATTAAAGACATGATTTGTAATGAATTGTAAAATAGAATTTGAACCAAGTTGTATGTGATGCTAATTCATGTCTATTCTATCATGTTTGCCTATGAACTATTGTGGTTTATCATGTTAAATTTGCGATCATGTTGTATGTAGTTTTATGATAAAACTAGCATTGTAAAAGGCTTGGCAATGAACCTAGGTGTTGTATGTTGAAAGGACGATGACATGTCATGTTGTATAATTTAGTGATGACATCTATATGTTGTATATCAATTTGGGAATTTTGCCATGTTTATACAAGTTAGGCGATGCTATCATGTTATGAATACATGCAAGTTTATAGGTTAAAAACATGATTATGCAAACCTATATGTTTAGATCTACACTTTATATGTTAGATCCATATGCCTCTATGTTAGATCTATGTTAGCATGATTCAACCCCTATGCAAGTTGTCCACTACATGCCTAATTAAGTTTTGGTAGTTTAATGTAAAACTATTATTTTATGATTCATGTTTCATAGATCTAGTTTGCAAGTTCATAATTAAAAGTATATTATGCCAAGCTCATGTGACACATCTGTAGTGAGATCCGTATTTTTGTATGATGTTGGAATGTTGCAAGTTCCTCTTTTTCCGTTTTTAGTTTATAAGTTAGGCTAAAATGCCGAGCCTAACATTCTATGAAATTTTGCGAACATACAATGAGGGTAACGTTGGGGGAAAACATGAAACTACATGTAACTGACATATTTGGCTCATAACCATGTAAATGGTATGGCATTGAAATGGTATAATTTACATACCAAAAATTGTGAATTTGATTTAGAAGGAAAGTGGGCCATGATAATAAATTGTTGACAAATTTACATATAAGCTTAAAAGGATAAATATGTAAATTTAGAAAAGATGAATATGCCTAACCCGAGGTTAGACCGAGTTATGGTGTAAAACTGCCCGGAACCGACCGGCACATCCAGTGACCACAACAATACCTGTCTAATGTGGGTGGCTAGTGCATTGAGCCCAAAAAGGACCCGAGGTTAGATTGAGTCGTGGTGTAAAACTGCCCGGAACCGACCGGCACATCCAGTGACCACAACAATACCTGTCTAATGTGAGTGGTTGGTGCTTTAATAAAGCTAAGTCAAGATTGGTAGGGTTAAGTCAATTAAGGAAACACTTAACCAATTCAACATATTAACTAAACCGATGGGTGGGGTTAGGTAAATTTGGACACTTAACCAATTTAACATGTTGGCTAGAAAACCCTAGTAACGGCGTCCATTTCAGCAGTAACCCACATAGATGTATCATGGAACCCTGAACTAGGCAGGGTGGGGCACGATTACTGGGTTGAATTGTAAGCGGTCAAAACGTCGGCGAGTGGTGCGTCAGTGTAGGTTCCGACGGAGTATGGGCATGCACGTACTTCGGAGTGGAAAAAGAAGGCACTGGACATCAGTAGTCATACATTGTGCATCTTGAATCGTGTCGGGTTGCCACCATAGGATTTGATACACCCTGTGGTGGGACCAACACAGGTATCTACAGTCAAGCGAGGGCCGAATGACACACGTGAAAAATGCATGCGAGTAGGAACTGATCGATATAAGGGGATCATTTCACCATGAACACGTAGTGCTAGTTGGACAAATATAAGTAGATGCAGAGGATTAGACATGGGTGCGGTGTATATTCGGTTTATCCTATCTTATATAGTTTTATGTTAGTTTGTTGTTCTGGTACTGTCCTATTTTCAGTTTATTCCTATCATGACCTTTTCCTTATTCATACACTGAAAAGTCACTGGACTTACTCAGACTTATGTCTGACCCATTTTTCTTTCATCTTCTTTTCTTCCATTCGCCCCCAGGTAGCTAGGGAGGGAATAACTCAGCTTGATTTGGACCGTTCATCTTTGCAAGCTTGAAGACTTTGTGGTGTACGACTTGGAATCTCTTATCTTTGGCTATGGCTATGGACACACTAGACTTGGGGATTTATGCAGTTTTATTTATGTTTTATGCTTCTTTATGTTTTAATCAAGACATAGATTATGACGTAATGTTTTGGAAGTTATTTTGAGACAATTTGCTGTAATGATTTTTGTATTGAACCACGTATGAAATAAATGTTTGTTTTCCGCTGCTTATATTTTTGTCTTGTAAATTTTCTATGTCTTTTACCTATAATGCTCCATGTTTTGTTAAGGCATTCCCTTTGTGAGTGACCTTAACAGAGGTAGGGTGTTTCAAATGTCGCTTTGAATCCATAAATACAATGAAATGGCATTGTTCATTCTAGCATCAGATAATATTGTACTGGTTTCGTGAAATATGCTAGAAAATATTTGAGCAATGCAATTAGCAGACTTTCATATCAGATTTGTATACATGGCCATTAACAGAGACATATGTTACTGTATAAATTATGTTGACGATCAAAGAAGGAATATAAGCTTTAAGGATCAGTTACAACACGGATTTGAGAAATGATAATACTTAATAAGAGGAAAATCAAACCTTTCAACATTTTTTTCTTCTAAACTATAATCTTTTAAATGTCCAGAAATTAACAGTGGATAATGTCTCAATGACCTTTACTTGGGATGTGTAAATCCATCCTTATCCACAACGCCCTTTATCCTTTACTATACTCATCATTTTTGCTCCAAATCACCCACCTACATATATCTATTTCAGCATCAAGTAGTTTGTTTGTCTTAATATCCTTATTAAAAATCTCTTCTGGACGTGTAAGTATCATGAAGATGAAAAAGTATCATATCATTCAACCTGTTGACAACTTAGACCAAAACTTGAAGAGACGCCTACTAATATGATACTATACTTAACAGTGTGGTTTGTTTCCAGAAATAACAAAATTGATCACATTTTTTTAAGTTATAGAATGAAAAGGTTCATTCAGTAAGAGATTTCAAATTTGTCTAGGATTTCCGAAAATCAAATGGGGATTTCATGGTCATGAAAATCAACATTGCAACGATCATCAATGCTATGAAAACAAAGAAGGAACTCAAGAACGTCATGCCAGAAATTAAAGCAACGTCACGTAATCAAATCAATTCATTTCAGTTCTATACGAAGGTTAACTTACTTGAATTAAAATTAATCATAAGTGAGATAACTCACTGAAACGTAGCAGTGGGCAGAGCAGGGTGCGGGTTTGAGTTGATTCCTATGGCACTGTGTTCAGAAACAGATTGCCGTTAGCAACGAAGTGTATGGTGGGAGGAGGTAAAGCGGCTTGACCTCGACTGAAAGGCAACGCCTTGGAGACGGCTTGATTGATGGCGGCTTCAATTTTGATGCAGAAGAGTTTGGGTTAACAGGGGAAAAGTGCGATTTAATTAGAGAAAGGGGACATGGCGATTTAAATTAAAAGTGGCGATGGCATTAAAATTGAAAAAGGGGATTTTTGATTTTTATTAGAGAAATCGGAATTCTGCTGAAGGAATGAAAGGGAACCGTGTGATTTATAGAAGCAAGGGAGGGGATAAAACAAAGTTGTATCATATATTAGGTAGTAGCGCATTAGGTCTGCGTGTTTCAAGTAATAGGTTGGTGGAGATTTTACTGAGGTAGGTTATATTTGGTAGGATTAAATATTTATTCCTACCGCAAATTACCACATACAGCCTTAAATTTGTACCGCCAACACAGTTTCCAATTACGATAAAAATTATATGTAACTCTTCATCTCCACATTCTGAATTCAATAAAATTAACCTAATTGTAATCTGATTCCGTTTGAGGATAATAGATTTTTTAACGTGAATTATTTATCTATTCAGTGCTTTTATCTTGTTTGTCCACCAATAACCCTGTTGGTTTCAAAATTTTGAAACATTAAATTCTATTTTCTTTATACAACAAATACACACATATCCAAGCCAATTTCCATATATAAAATTCTCTAATTAATTTAATAGCAATACCATTTATTTTAAACCCAATAATTTATATTTTTCAATTGAATTTTAAATCCAAATCAATTCAAATATTCACCAATAAATATTTGTTCCCGATCAACCATAAATTTCATATATGAAACGATACATTTGATTTTAAATTTCTAATCCAAGTATCAATATATAAATTGATTATCAATAATTAAATCCAATTCCAATTATCAAAATTTTTGGGCCATTACAATCTTCCCCCTTTAAAACTTTTCGTCCTAAAAAAGGAGAGATCGTTAGGGTTATACCACCGTATACTTCAATTTTCATATCTATGTGAAAATTTTCCCCGACTAATTTTAAATTTTGATATTTAAGCTATCGACATTCTTAATTTACTCATTATATTCAAATAACTCGAAAATCAGATTTCCTTTCTTATAATTAGAGATCAATTTTGATCAAACACAATTTCCTTTATTTTCTTAATCGGTTTTGTTTATTTTCGCGCTCTTTGAACTATACTCAATTTTTCTCCGACCAACTACTATCTCAAATTATTTTGAGATATATCCCAATTTTTCATTTTACACAATCTTCTAAGAGATTCAAAATCATATAATTTCTTTTTAGAACAATCTTGTCTTAAATTCCAATTTCTGCATAATTTATACATCAAAATTTTCCAAATTTCAAACCACCATCTGTCATCGTTACTTATCCATTGACGAAATTGTAATGGGTCTACTGTAACGGCCCAGGGAAAAATGGCGATCCTCATTATCGATCAAATACGATGTCGACTAGCCAAGCACCCGAAATTTACCGAAACGCTAATGAAAGAAATTAGAGGGTGAGAATAGATAAGATAGAAAAATTAGAATAGGAGGAGAAGAAGAGCATACAACACATCAGAGTAACACGAATCTCACAACAGAACGAATAAAATATAATCTAACTGTAATACCCGGTATTTTAATAGTATGTTAAAAACATAAATCAAGGCAGAATTAATTTTTAATATAAGAATCAAGGGAAACGGGTTACGCCGTTGCGTTCGTCTCGAAATTCTGCTTGGAAATGAGTCCGAGTTTTCGAGAAACGGAGTCCGTATGAGGGAGATATGACCCTCCGAAGTTTCAAGGATATTCAGAACAGAAAAACAGCTCAAAATCGAATTCGAAATTTGAATTCAAACCCCAGCGCAGGCTGGGCGGGAATTTTCCCACCCAGGACCAGGTCGACCTGGGGGTAGACACCATGGTCGACCTCCCAGGGACCAGGTCGACCCTATGGTCGACCTGGGGCTGAAACCCAGTTTTGAGCCTGGGTTCATTCTGATGTTTCTGGTCTCATTTTCAATCTAGATTCGTCCGCCTAATCCTATATAAACATCCCCCTAGCCCCATTCTCTTTACACCATTCTTCTCTAACCTTATGCTGCACAAATTCTTGATGGACATGGCTTCTTCTTCTTCTTCTTCAAAATTAAATTAAAAATAAAGTTAATAAAATCAAGGGAATTCTTCTACCTTCTTCTTCAAGCAACATAATATTCGCATATTGGGGATTTTCTTCTACAATCAAATCGAGATTCAAATGATTCAACAATTCGACGACTAGTTTCTAGATCTCAATTTCTTAGTCCATGATCTGTAAGTTCTAGTTACTTTGAGATTTAAACTTGTTAATTGTAATTTGGACATGAGATAAAGTGAAATTGGACTTAAGTATGATAATCGATTCACATATATTCTAGTTTACATTTTGGATCTTGACATTTGGGAATATTGCTATGAAATCAGTTTTGACCTATCCATGTTGTAAATCAAACTCTTTCATGTCCATAACATTATCATGCATGTGATGTTGAATCAGTCTATTATTTACAAGTTTGGGACTATCACCTTATGCCATGACTATCACCTTATTATGCTAGATTTGAAATCCTATTATTTTCTATATGCCAGTGATGCTGTAACCAATTATCTCAAGTTATATCATGTTATTCTTGTAATCCCTTTTATCACTTTATGCTCGTCCTTTTTACCTATCATAATATTGATGTTATTCCCTTTATTTTTGGATTTGGATTTACTTGTAATTTAGATCGATTCATGTTTACATGCGATGGGAATACGATTGGGTAGATTAGGCAAAACATAAATTGGTTATGAACATGAATCATGAACTTGATAATAGGCATAAGTTGAAACTTGACATGAAACTTGACATGGAACTTGACATGAAACTCGCCATCAAACTTGACACGAACTTGACATGAAATTTGAACATGGACATGACACTAGAATGAACTTGAAAATGGCCAACTCGAGGTTGGGTTGAGTTTGCAGTGTAATTATACCCAGAACCGCCCGGCAAATCCAGTGACTGCAAAAAATAGGATCCAATGTGGGTATTTGGTCATATCGCACTTGAAACTCGAGGTCAGACTGAGTTGTGGTGTAAATCTGCCCGGAACCGCCCGGCATATCCAGTGACCACAACAACAGGTCTGATGTGAGAGGTTGGGGTGCATTAATGAATTAATGCCACATGATTAGTGGGGTTAAGTCATGAACATGAACAACAACACTTAACCAACTTGACACATGATTAGTGGGGTTAAGTCATGAACATGAACAACAACACTTAACCAACTTGACATGTTAGACTGATGGGGTTAAGTCACGAATTTAAATGACAACACTTAACCTGTTGGACGGAAACCCTAGTTACGTTGTCCATTTCAGCAGTAACCCACTAGATGTATCATGGTACTCTAGAACTAGGCAGGGTGGGGCACAATTACTGGGCTGATCGTAAGCGACCAGAACGACGGCTGAGTTGGTGCGCCAGTGTAGGTTCAGGGGGACTATGGTCGTGCACGTAGTCCGGAGTTGAAAAAGTAGGCATTGGGCATCAGTAGGTTTACACTGTGCATGCTTGAATCGTGTCAGCGGTTGGAACCCTAGGGCTTGATACACCCTATGGTGGACCTTGCACAGGTGACTACATTCGTGATAGGGCCGTATGACACAGAAACACGACGAGCTAGAACTTGTAGGGAGCCGATCGATTAGTAGATCGTTCCGTTGGACCTAGAAATGGGTCATTTCATGATATTGGGCCAAGGGATCATTTCATGGTTAATATACGACATGAGTTTAGGATACTAGTACAGTTGGTGCAGCGAAACTTGAACATGCGATGCAATACTTGATTTATACTTGAATTATCCTGCTATCTTAGTCTATCTTGCCCATCTTGACAGCATCCTAATGTTTACTTTCAGTTTATACATGTCATGTTACCTTTACCTGTTTTTTTGCTAAAAGTCACTAGGACTTACCAGTCTTTATGACTGACCCTTTTTCTTTAGCCTCTTTTTCTTTCATTTCCCCCCAGGTTCCGAGGGAGGAAACTCTAACACTTAGCTTGGATTTCTCTTGCTTTCGGTTCAGCTCATGTACGGTTTGATCTTTAGCTATGCTACGGGTGCATTTATGCTACCTTTGGGGAATTAAGCTACTTTTGTTGTTTTAAGTCTTATGCTTCTTTATTTATTCAAGGCAGAACTTGTTGTAATGGAAAATGATAGTTGGTACTTTGGATGTAAAAGGTTTTGGCTCTTTTTGGAAGTATTGAAATTTAGCTCTTGATTCTTCCACTGTTTTATTTATGTTATGTCTTGTAATATTTCTGTGTTTGTTTACCTCGATAACGCTCCTCCAAAACTAGTGCATTCCCTTTGTGAGTGACCCTAGCGAAGATGGGGTGTTACACTAACTTTGAAATAAAACAATATATATACAATAACATTATCAGAGTACAACACTTACAACATAGCTGAAATAACAATACTAGATAACGTTGAAGCCTCCTGCTCCAAGCTCCTCCAATGGTATCCGAAAATATCTGAACTACTTGACTGCCCATACAAATTTGGGCACTCAAGAGTTTAGGGGAAAACAAAACAAAAATAAACTCTGGGTCAGTCATGGGACTGGTGTGAATAAACTCCAAACACTTGGTTTAACTTTTAAAATCATTTTAAAAGAAAGGATAATCGTAAGACCGATCCACACATAAACACGGATGGTTTTTACCTTACGATAAGCCAAAGCATTCTTTGATATCAATATTCGTCTGATATTATAATAATGTCTAAATACAAGTAATATCAATCTAGCAGAACGCTTGCATCTCACGCTTTACATATATAGTATACAATCAAAACCGTGGACTCTTATAGGATAATGGATTCCAATTGGCAAGGTATGGGACTACCTTCCGACAGTGTACCTCTAGAGAGAAATACACCGGGCTCAACAAGAACATCTTGCAACCTAGGCTAAACATGACCGACCCCTCACTTTGCTTGAGAGTACCGAATGAATTATCACCAACGGTTGGGATCAGCAACCGTTTCCCGAAAGGGACAACATCGATAGATTTAAGAAGCAAAAGGAATTTCTCTAGATCAGGTGATAATACACCCTACTTGGCAGCCAATCACTTAGCCATGTAACCTACCTGATTTTATATCATTTCCCGGTTGTGAGGCTAGAGATCGTAACGTATCTTTTGATCTTCATTCTCTTTGAATGTCACATTGTCGTACCCGCCAAATCACAAATTGATTTCCTCAAACATATCATGGGTATACATCTAAGTGAAACGAATTCCTCTGCCACCAGACGTAAATACGTTTGAAGAGATCAACGTACGCGATCCATTAGATATACTCTGTCAGACATTCTTCCATATAAGTTGTCCTAGGACTGGACAAACCGAAGGTACTATTCTGTAAACAGGACATCCCTTGCATAACTCCGTCTTCAATTATCTTCATCATATTTGATTTGCAACGCTAACGTCCATATAGAGTGGTTTTCTGATAATAAATCTAATCCCGGTCTCTCTGTATTGACAACGGAAAAATAGTCAAAAACTTCGATAGTCGGTGATTTAACTATAAAAAAATAGGTGTACAAACAACGATATTATTTCCAGATGGAAATTCTATCGACATCATTTATCTCTTAATATTAATTTTTTCATTTACCCATTTTCTATTCCCATATATATACAAAAATTCTTATTTTCTAAATGTAGAAAATGTACGATATTAACATTGGAAAACATTTCCATTTCTTATCAACAAATTATTCCATTTTCTATACTTAGAAAACATCACTAATTATATTTGGAAAATATTTCCAGAATTCATTTATATGGATTTCAAACGAATGTTGTATAAAACGTCGTTACAACTTCTCAACCCATTCATCACTTATTACTCTATGTATCTTTAATTTATCTTCGCCTTCGAACTTCAACTATTCTTTAGTTAACTTCGAAGTCAATCAAGTTGTGGTATAATTACCTCTCAGACCTTAATTGAACAACGTCTTTAACCTCGCAACAGATAAAGCTCAACACTCTAATTTTTTATAGCCATTGCTTATGTAAATTCTCGGATTTATATTTACGAATTTCCTTCTTGAATAAAACATTGGTTATATGATAACGTTATAAACCTTACTTCCGAAATATCTGACTTTAAAATTATAACTTCTATGTCTTAATTTGAATAATTTATAATTAATTAATTTATTAAATAAATAAATATTGATTTAAAAATCGGAAAGTAAATAGTACTTTCCCGAATTCAATATAATCAAATTCGACGTATAACTGTCTTTCGAGTTATCTTTATTTGATTAACTCTTCTTCGAATAACCTATATTCGCTTAACTCTCTTTGAATAACTTATATTCAATTATTTCTCTTCGAATAACTTATATTCGATTATTTCTCTTCGAATAACTTATATTTGATTTATTCACTACGAATAACTTATATTTGATTAACTCACTTTTGAATAAACTTTATTCAATTAACTTACTTCGAATAAACTATATCCGATTATAAAATATTGGTTTCCAACCGTATACTAATTATCTTGTCAAATTTCTGATTTTATTCAATATAAAATTTCTTAAATAAATTATTTTATAACACCTGGCCTAGTTAAACTCTAATTACCAATCTTTATGTATTTTATTTAATTCTATTCATATTTCGAACATGGAAATACATTCCATCCTTTCCTTTTTTCTAACAACTCCAACTTTCCCATTTTACATTCACTATTGAATTTGCAATCTCAATTATCCACTGATAATTATATTTTAATTCATTTATAAACATTGTTTATAAATTACAACACTTGATTTCATTATTAAAGAAGTTATTTATTTCTAACCATTCGAAATTCCATTTCTGTTTAAATTCCTGTTTCAAAAATCCAATTTCCTTTACAAATGTTTTTATTTGCAAAATCTTTACTTAATTCCATTATTCACATCAAATGTGAATAATATTTGTTTTATATAATCCATTTAGTTTGATTTCGTATTTTAAACAATATCCCAATTCCAACTTCTATTTATAGATTTATTCATACGAAATCTTCTTTTTATTTCTAATAATTAACTCTCATTTATAAATTCTTTATAAATGTTGAGTTCACATTCTATTTAAAATATCGGTGTTAAAACCAATTTTTACATCTCTTTATAAGTTCAAACTTTTATATTCCATTTATCAAATGATAAATGTTTTATTTAATTTATAAAATATTATTTTTAAATTAATCTTCTCCATTTATCTGTTAAAACATATTTCTATCTAAAAGCTACTTTAACTCAATATCATGTTACATCCGTGTGCGAAGCACGGGTCTAAACGTAGTCCTTATATAATTCTTTTTTCATAATTCTATAAATTTCCCAAATAATTCTTTTTATAATTCTATTTGGTTTCCAAATATTTCCTTTTTAATATTCTGTTTATTTTATATAAACATTTTATTTGTTTTCCAAATAAATACCTTTTATAAAATCCATTGATTTTATATAAGTATCTTATTTTCAATATATACTTTGAAAATTCCCTTTGTACATTCCAGTATTTCTTATGGTATTTAAAACACCATATAATAAGGATCAATATCATACAAGCACATATACTCAATAACATATTATATATCATATCATATATCACAATATAGGAAAAATAGTAAAATAAATGTTGAGGAATCCAGTTGTATCCCTCCAACCTGTTTCCCTGCATCCATAGATGTTACATAATATAATTCATAATAATTTCATTTCAATATGTACTATTCTAATAAATAGAATCAATGTTTGTTTAACGATATGTATATATATCGTTACCTGTAATTTCAACCAACAATCAAAAATTTAACCAAACAATCATCACACGGCAATCAATCATCATTTATCAATACTAGATTATATATATAAAAATATAAATTGAACAGAGTTAGTGAGTTTTACTCACATTGGACAGTTATCTTTAAATAACGATAATTGTCGTTGATTCAGATCAAATAATTTATTTTGCTATAAATTGTAATGAGCTCCAATTCACTCCCAGTCAGTTCCGTTGTGTAGTGTCCTTCCATACGATCCCAACGGGTTTTGTTTCGCCCAATTCTCATAATGTATGCAGAAGTTACATATTTTCTAAGTTTAAATACTATTTTAAATTGAAATAACCTCAAGTAAATTTAATCGGGCCTCACACTTGTTTTCATGGCCCATTACTATATCCAAGCCCGCACACATTAAAAACCCAGTAGCCCTTTCTTCTCCAAACCAAAATACGACAACTCCAGAAATCCTCCACCGTTCCCAAACCATTCTCCAATCCATTTTCCCTCAAACTACCATGATTTAAAAATCTGTAAAAACCATCCTGCTTCTCACCATAAACATTCCATCTCCATCACTATTTGGTCCCCTTCTTTTTGCCGAAATCCAATTCCTGTATCCACGATACTAAAATCATTGCTAATACTTCCTTCTTCTTCACTGTACATGTAACAACCCGGAAAATTAGAACCAATTTAAAGTTTTTATTTTGGCTATTTCAATGAATTTTGAATTGTTAAATAATTTTGTTTTAAATAATAACTATTTAAATTTTATTTAAATCGAAGTTAGAACGAATATATTTGTTTTGATTTTAAAAAGGAATAAGAAATAGCATGGCAGTTTGAAAATTTGAATCTGAATTTGATTGAATGTACATGATTCAAAATAAATCGAATTTTATTGAAATCAAAAATATTTAAATCTATTTAAAAATATCTTTCCAATGAATCCGAAAAATCTTAATTTCATAGCAGGAATAAATTGTTATGGCCAGTTGAATATTCAGAATAGTCGCTATGGAATATAATATAATATATAACCCGTATAAATAGACATTATACAAACGACCTCCATTTTCGATGAAACCATTTTTGTCGGATCCGGAATGTCAAATTATTTCTAAGTTAAATTTTCCATAATTTTTAGAATTAATATGTGAGCATGGTAAAATAAATCGTGTTCGATAATTTTTGTTGAATTTAATTGACTGTTAAAAAGGCCATTTTTCAAACGGTCTCCAAATTCGACGAAATTAATTTTGTTAGGACCATATCGTCAAAACATAGCTAGATTTATTTTTTGGGAATTTTCGGAGTCCGTATGTGGTTCCGGTGAATTTAAATGCATGATTGAATTAAATAAATAAATGATTTAAAGTTTAAATTAAAGAAAACAGGCTAAAAATGATCGTTTGGGCTAACGGGACCTAGCCCATTGTGTCCGAAACGGGGGCATTTGGGTAGGAACAACTTTTGTTGGGCTGAATCTAGAGTTGAAAAGGGGTTAACGGGCTTAAACTAGTAATTAAAGAGATTTATTATTATTTTAATATAAATATCTCCTACACTAAACCCTAACTCCCATTAGCAGTAGCCGCCTCCCCCCTGATACCAATGGCCAGAAACACTCCCTTCTTCTTTCACTAATTTCTTCCAATCCGCCCTATAAAACTTCCTGCTCCTTTGGAGTTTATTGTAGAGATTGATTCACTCTTCGATTCCATACGGGGTTGATCAGAAACCATTGTGTATTCGCAACGAACTAGCACCCCGAACCCGCGCCGTTTGAAATGCCGCCATCCACGCTAGCCACGATCACACCTGACGGTGGTGGGCCCACATGGTGCGCGCCGCTCACCTCTCCGACGTGGTGGCATCTGATCTTCCTGAAACTCAATGGATTGATCTGGAATTAAAAACCTAAGTTGGAACAAAAGGGAGAAACCCACGGCCTTGTTATCTGATAAGGAAGAAGAGGGTAATTTTATTTTAAATTATTTAATTATTTAATCTAAAAATATTATCAACATTAAATAATTCGTAACTAATGCATACGAACTCGGAATTGAATAATTTCAGATCCGTTACGATTGTGAGTCCGAGATCTACACTTCTGGACTAATTAGAACTGATTCGGAGGAGATCAAAATTTGGACAAAATTCGATTCTGAATTATTCAGAATTAAAACCGAATGTCAGATTTCTATTTTTATAATTAAAGATTTAATTATTTCTCGCTATTCGGAATCCATGTGGTTATGTAAATATAATCAGATCTGTAATGCTTAGGATTGTAATATGTTGATTGTTGATTGTGATGCTCATGGCTATTAGATTTTGATCTACAATAGAAATTCTTCCTTTTATTTGAATCTATAGTTTATTGTTAGATCTCGATTTGAAATAAAATTTTTATTTTTATTTCATATCTATGAATATTGATTTGATTTTATAATATAAGTTTCATCTTTTATTTAGATACATGAAACATAGTTTTGTCAAATTTAGTTTTACAACAGAAATATCATTTTTATTGTTAACATGAAACATGGTTTTGTCAAATTTAGATTTACAATAAAAATCTCTTTTTTGTTGTTAACATGAAACATGGTTTTGTCAAATTTAGATTTACAATAAAAATTCTCATTTCTATTGTTTACATGAAACATGGTTTTTGTTAAAAAATTGTTTTCACTATAATAAGATTATAATAAAGGATTATAAAAAAAAGATTATAATAAAAAGATTACAATAAAAAGACTATGATTAAAAGATTATAATAAAAGGATTATAATAAAAAGATTCCATTTTTATTGTCACTTTGTTTAATGGTTTATTTAAAACCAAAATTGTCACTTTTGATTAATAGTTTAGTTTAAAAAAATTATCACCTTTGTTTAATAGTTTAGTTTAAACAAAATTATCGCCTTTGTTTCATAGTTTAGTTGAAATAAAATTATCACCTTTGTTTCATAGTTTAGTTTGAACAAAATTATCCCCTTTGTTTCATAGTTTAGTTTAAACAAAATTATCACTTTTGTTTAGTAATTTAGTTTAAACAAAAATTGTCACTTTTGTTTAATGGTTTAGTTGAAAACAAAAATGAAAAGAACCATTTTTATCATTTTGTTGAATTAGAATTTTCAACAAAAATAAAAAGAACCATTTTTATCATTTTGTTGAATTGAAATAAGAACTAGAGAAATGTTCATGTTTTAAATTAAAAACATTTCTGCATTAAAAATTCCCATTTTAATGTAATGTAAGAAAACAGAAAAATGTTAATGTTTTAAATTAAAAACATGTCTATATTAAAAATTCACATTTTAATGTAATGTAATAAAATAGAAAAATGTTCATGTTTTAAAATAAAAACATGTCTACATTAAAAATTCACATTTTTAATGTAATGTAAGAAAATAAAAAAGTTCATGTTTTAAAATAAAAATATTTCTACATTAAAAATTCACATTTTTAATGTAATGTAAGAAAATAGAAAAAGTTCATGTTTTAAAATAAAAATATGTCTACATTAAAAATTCACTTTTTATTGTAGTGTAAGAAAATAGAGAAATGTTCATGTTTTAAAATAAAAACATGACAACATTAAAAATTCACATTTTTAATGTAATGTAAAAAACTAAGAAAAACGAAGAATTCTCAACAAAAGTTAAAATAACATTTTATTAACAATGCATATATTAGAATTTATATGCAAAGTTAAAATAACATTCTATTGACAATGCATATATTAGAATTTATACGCAAAGTTAAAATAGCATTCTATTGGCAATACATATATTAGAATTTATATGCAAAGTTAAAATTTCATTCTGTTGACAATGCATATATTAGAATTTATATGCAAAGTTAAAATATCATTTCTACTGACAATACATACATTAGAATTTGTATGAATTATCTTTATTGTCAAAACATGCATTGAAACTATGTACAAATAAAATATTCTTTTTTATTTGTTAAAGTTAAAAATATAAATACAAATAAAAATTAGCTTGTTATTTTTCATTAGCTCAATTGTCATGTAAATAACATATATTTTATTTTACATTACAAACATGTTAAAATGGTTATGCAAATTAAAACATTCTTTTAATTGGCGTGTTAAACACGTTAGTGGAATCGTCTAATGGTTTATATTTATATATAATTATATATATAAATATAAATTAAAATTAAATGAATCACACACGGTAGTTCGCGTTTCGAAATCGTAACTTTAAACAATTATACTGAAAGACCCGACCGTCGGATTTTCCCAAAATTGGAACCGTTAGGACCGCTTTGGGAAGATCTTTCCAACGATATAAAATTTGTTAAAATCTAATGGTTAGATTTCGAGATAAGTGTAAATCAAATTTCGATAAAAACAACGCCAGGGTCGCCTATTGATCTGAAGCGTCGTTAAATTAAATTGGGCTATTTTTGTATAAATAAAAATAGCAATAAATCGTTATTAAATATTATTAACGATATGAAATGGTTTTAAATTATATATATGTGAGAATTATTTGAAAAGACCGAGTTCAATCTCATTTCAAATAATTATACGATGATTAAATCGAAGATATTGAAGACAGTGATTGAAGACCGGCAATCTTCACATCGAATGGGTAACTACTGATGCCTGGCATTGGTTAGCTCCCAGTAAAGGGTTAAAGTGGTAGTTGTATGGACGTACTTGTTGATTGTCTGGATAACCAAGCACCTCTCTTCCGTATTGGACATATGGGACAAGGAATAAGGTGTCTACTGTTTCGTTCAGACCCAGAACGTACTTGTAAATGGATGTGTGTCTGACATTGGATTTCATTCCATGTAAATTGATTTCTATCTAATATATACATGTCTGGTGGCGGATAATTTATTCTCTTGCATAACACCCTTCTCTGAGACACATGAGCTCAGAGGTTATACATTGGAAGTTATTGATCGCATGGCTTGAATTGTCAATGTGGCATACCAAGATGCAAATGATCGAGGTTTTTGTTGAAAAGAAGAGCCTTGTGATTGATGATCAAAGCGCGGCCTGTTTAGACATAGCTTTATGTGTAGCGTTACTTCGCGAGCCTCGCACCCCGGTATGAGTTAAAAACGGGATCATGATTGCAGGGAGTGCACTCGTTTATTTCTAGCTAGAAGTGGTGTCAGGGTTTTGCAAGCCTGACATTTTTGCTTATGTGGATGATGGATTATGAGGTACCTCGGTTACATTGGTCGATAGTGACCAAATTATAAGTTCAATAGGATCGGGAAGCGTGTGTTCAGACATAATTAATCCACTAAAGTATTCGTGGACCGAACTTGAAGATCCAAGGTTGCCCGTAGGTGTGATCCTGAGGCATTTGCTAGAGTGTCTCGAATCGGTGAGGAGCCAGCCCTAGCATCGACTCATGATGGAAACCCAATTTCCAATACGACATTACGGTTTTTATTGTAAAACTATATATGGCGACATAGTATATGGTAGCTATGTCGTCTATGATTGATACATTTACTTTGAAGTATTTTGAAACTGATTAGACACTAATAATAATATTAAAACATTATTTTCTACGTATCAAGCATGTTTGATCATTATAAGGTAAAACTCTATCCTCCGGTTTGCGTTGCATTGTGTGATGGGACTTGAGTCTTATAATGATTCTATTTTTCTAGAAAGCATTGCGTTGTTTTGAATAAAATTTATTAAACTTATGCACTGGCAATCCAATGGAGTAAACCCATTCCACGTTAGTGGCGTGGTCATGTGATTATCCATATTGTTAGATAAGTTAGGAAAGATTTCTCATACCAATCAAACGACTGACTCGTAGTTTTTTTCACTTTGCAAACTCGGGTGCCCTCTTTTTCACACGGGCAACCAAGTGACAGGTTCATGTATTTATGCACATATGCTGGATTGGAGAATGCTTATGGACTAAGATGAAGATCGTTTTTATCTTTTTATTTCTTCTTTGAGACATTTAGACATCCTTTATTTATGATGTACTCGGTGGAGTTTTAGACTTGTTTCTTTTTGCTGAGACTTCTATTTGCTAAGTTGTATCCTGTAACTGTGCTATTCTGATGTTATGATGTTGTGATGTTGATGAAATTTCTATTTCCGCTGCAATGATTTATGTGTTATGATGTTATCTGAGATCTGTTATTGTTGTAATTATGTTATATTCCAATGATTATCCTTGCTTTCGTACTACGAAAGTTTGCGGTCATCATAGTTGGTATCAGAGCTAAAGGTTAACCTTAGCTTCGGAGTATAATATATTTAAAACAATTCGTCTAGATAGAATCAACAGTATTCTAAGGCAAGTAGCTCATTAGATAGAGGATCAGTAATGTCCTAGGATGAGCACAGTAGAATAGCACATATTAACAAGTCATTACATCATTATCATCTTTCCATATGTTTCAGCTTTTAACCTTTCTTTTAAAATTTTCATTTTTGTTGGTCTGACTCTTTCCTTGATGGTATAGAACTAACTGAAAATGAGTACTAGAGCGAGAGCAAGAGCCCATGGCAGAGGTAAAGCCAGGGGACCAATAAGGGATGAAACCCCCACTGCTTAGAGGCAGCACACTCCCAAGGCTGTAACACCACCTCCTCCACCCGCACATCCTTTTGACCTGGACAAGGTAGTCAAGAAGTACAGGAATTTAGGGGGCCTATCATTCATAGGGCGAGAGACGGTAATAGAAGCACAAGCATGGCTCAAAAATTTGCGATAAAATATTTGGAGGCCTGGAATTAGAAGACCACTGCAAGCGTTTTTTTGGCATCGTTGCTATTAAAGGATGAGGCTGAAAATTGGTAGGATACTGTCATAATTGGAAATAATGAGGCCGACATGTCTTGGGCCAAATTCAAAGAAATCTTCAACGAGAAGTTTATTCCTCCGCAGGAAGTAGAGCGTCTATACGATCAATTTGCCAACTTGCAGCAAGGAGATAAGATTGTTTCAGAGTATGTGCGGAAGTTTGAAGAGCTCTCACGCTATGCTCCTGAATTAATTCGAGACCCAGTCTAGAATAACAAAAGATTCATTAATGGCCTCTCTAGGAAATATCTGAATAGAGTCACAGCACACACTAAGCTCCCATTTAATGAGGTGATCTAAATGGCTTGTCGATATGAGGACAATGACCGAAATTCGCAGCAGGAGCGGGAGAAGAATCAGAATAATAACAAGAGGAAGTAAGCTGACAAGAAACCAGAGGCGAGCAAATCTTCTACCATCAAGCCCCAAGGAAATAAGAAGGCCAAGGTAAGATGCTTTAACTGCTAGAAGATGGGGCACTTTAACTACGAATGCCGAGCTCCAAAGAAACCAAGGAGGAATGAGTCTCGACCCAGTCAGAATCGCGGTCAGAATCCTTGGAATACTCAGGAGTGCTTTAACTGCCATAAGACGGGGCACTTTATCAGAAATTTCGTCTGTTGAAGAAATCTGAGGTGGCTCATGTATACGATGGAGCGGCTGCACCAGCTTCTTTTGGTGGAGCAGGTAAACCTGATGTCTTGGGAGGTACTCTTAACATTAAGAATATTCCTGTTACCGTATTATTTGACACTGGTGCATCACATAGTTTCATTTCTAGTGACATGATTAAAAAGCTAAATTTGAAAACAAGAAATCTTAAAGAATCAGTTAGTGTCCATAATCCGATAGGAGGTTCTATTATTCTCAGTTTATACTGTAGAGTGCCGATCTCCTACCAGTTCCCTGTTAATTTGATCATCATGAATTTTTTCGAATTCGATGTTATTCTTGGGTTGGATTGGTTAACAAGGCATGAGGCCGAAGTTAGATATCCAGAAAGAATTGTCAAGGTTAAGATGAAGCTTGGAAATATTACTATACCATGTCACGGCTCAGTAACTGATAGGAAAGAATTCTATTCTTCTCTAGAATTCACTACTCCTTCTATAGAGAATATTACTGTTGTTAGAGATTATGCAGATGTGTTTGAGGAAGTTGATAGCTTACCACCGCGCAGAGAAATCAACTTCAGGATTGACTTAATTCCGAATGCAAGGTCAATTGTGCATCCTATTCGGAGAATTATGCCGAAAAAAGGGGAGCTGAGCAATTAAACTAAACAACTTTTCTGGAAGGGTCTGATCATGTGACGGCCCGCCCCGCACCAACCGACACTTCCAATGAAGGTGCGCTGTACTGATGTCCAACCAGTATGGAACGGATGTCAGAAGAAAGGATAAGACGCCAAGAACTAACAAGGAACCTGTAGAATATCTCACAGCGCATGGAATAAAATATAATAGTAACATACTTTGACATAAAACAGGCGAGACAGTGCATAAGCTGAAAACTAAACATCATAGCAGCGGAAAATCCAAATACAGCTTATATCCCACATCATCATTATTACAACTTTAAAACTATCTCTAAAGCAAAAGAAAGGAAAAGTACACCACTAATGCCTAAAGTAGTGACCGCAGCAACACATGGAGAATATCTATATATATGTGTCATACGTGGAAGCCTCATGCTCGTCTCTGGCACAACAACTCGTGCATAACCAACTAACCTGTCTCTAGTTTGCTCGTGAGAGCACCCAAAGTAATAAGAGGAGACATAAAACTCTGGGTCGGACAAAAAGTCTGGTATGAGCGATAAGCAGCAAAATAGAACAATAACAGGTATACTAAACCATACCTGAACCTGGTCCTGCAACCAAAGAGTTAGCACTACATAACGTACAGTATTCTAAGGTGCCACTAGATACGGTATAAAGATAACGGGGAAGGGGGTGTGCATGTCATAATGAAGGCAAACAATCAAACATAGCATCCATCCTCACATCTCTCACTCAGTGCGTAAAGCATACGGTGTCCACCACTGTCAATCACTAGACCCATCGAAGTAGTGACGGAGTTCGACTTGTACAACTACTGCTACCACCAAGCTTAGCTCATGGAGCCATGACTAAATCTTTACAAATGACCCCACTTCATTGGTCTATAGCCCTTTTAGTCGTACCTAGGCCACTATGGCCTTGAATCCGTTCACGTACCCCCTACACACAGTGATCCAAAGTTATAGACATCAACAACCCCTTAGCACACGTCCCGCAGCAAAGCCCAATCATGAAGTTCACTCATTGGTTCCCATCTGGATCCTGAGTCAAAACTACTTATTTGGACTTCCTTTGCATCTCGGGTTTTGGTCGAATTGGAGTTGGTCTTCAGAAGAGTCATCGCGTAATCGCAGCTCCAATCCGGTTCGGTTCAACTTGCTCCAGTCAGTTCGATTCGAATACATCGCTCCTAGGCTTCCCGTTCGGTTCGGGGTTCCACTTCAGGTTGGTTCAGTTCGGTAGTTCCCCTTCCATTCAGTCGGTTCGGTTCGTTAGTCCCCCTTTCATTCAGTCGGTTCGGTTCGGTGCTCACGGATCCCGATCCAGTTCGGTCTTCCCCTAGCTCCGATCTGATCCCCTTTTGGTCTCTCTGATCCGATCCCCTGCCCAACTCCAACTCTACACAAATGGCCTTCCTTCTCGCCAAGCCCCTTATGTTAAGTTCCAATCCGAATCAAGTCCACTTGCCCGGTTCTCCTATCTGATCCGAGCCCAATAATCTGATCTGATCCAGTTTGAAACCCTGCACATTTCCAGCAACTTTCCAGGGACTGTATTACGCCATAGGACGGCGTTTTCGACCATTCTAACTGTTTTAATCAATCACAAAGCATACCATACGGTCATGTCAACATATATAATCAACCACAAACACCAAAACAACAATTTAATGTGTTAAAATGGATCAAGTATACCCAAAAACCCATATTTTCCCCTTAATCATGTTTAGGCATAACTAATGATAAGGTTAGCAAAACTTAACCAACCTAGACCAAATTTCTATCAGAGCTCTAAAATAATGTTTTAGAAATTTATAAAATTTTCCAGATTTTTTTGAGCCATAATTTCACTAATTACCACCAATCACCCCTAATTAACCGTAATTAGTGAGGAACAATGCAAATCACTCACATTTGCCACAAATAAATTATAGATCTGAAATGAATCTTTGATTGGCACGAATACTGATGTCTAACAGCAGCTCTAAACTTGCTTTGGTGCTATTTCTCCTTAATTTGATGTAGATATGGCTTAATTAGCGATTAGAAGGTGATTTGGGGTGTTCTAGAAAGTGGAGGCCATGGCTAAACTTGAAGGAATAAAAAGTGGCAGCTGGAAAATGATAGAAACTGAATTCCCTAACCCTATCAGCCTCCCCATAACCCTAATCCCGAAATGGGTTATGGACCCACTCAGTAATCACCCAAATTAGGCCCGGTTAAGCTGTTTTTCGCCTTCTAAACCTTGTTTCAGCCATATCTCCCAAACGATTAGTCCGTTTGGCTAATGCGACCACTTTACGGAATTGTAAACCATCATCCGGATCTAATGGAAGTGATTTTAGGTCAAAACTCATTTCCAATCAAAAGTTACGGCCGAAACAAGATCAGCTAGGGGCAAAACGATCATTTAAAAATCGGCAAAAATCATGAACATGGGAAATGACCCCAATAGTCGTCTCCCAAAGTTACATGATCGTACGACTTCGTATGTGAAATAAATAAATATTCTACGATCCTTTAATACGTAGAATGCGGATCGTTACATTCTCCCCCTCTTAAGAAATTTCGTCCCCGAAATTCCTTAACCCAAAACATACGAAGGATCCCGCATGCCTACCAGCCATATACAACGATCAAACATGCAAAACAAGCCTATCCTAGCATGCGGAAAGACTAAATCGAAACTAAAATCTTACCTGGCGAAGAGTTCTGGATACGTCTTCCGAATGTTCTCCTCTGTCTCCCAAGTACAGTCATTTTCATTCTTGCCCCACTGAACTTTGACTAGATTCACCGCTTTCCTTCGAAGTTGCTTCGTATCGTTCCCAACAATACGCATAGGTCTGCCGTTCCCAACCGCTTGGGGTTCAACCTCGATATCATCCAACTGATCTAGTGAAATAGCCACACTAGGGTCGTGCACAAACTTCCTTAAATGGGAAACATGAAATACATTATGAACTCCCGCCATCTTCTCTGGTAATTCAAGATTATATGCCAGATTCCCAACTTGTTCGAGAACTGGGAATGGATCAATGAATCTTGGTGCTAACTTGCCTCTCTAGCCATATCGTATCACGCTCTTCAACGGAAAAATCTTGACAAACACCAAGTCTCCAATGGAGAACTTTGATTCTCTTCTCCTCTTATCAGCATAACTCTTCTACCTATCTTGGGCAGCCTTCACTCGCTGTTGAATAACCTTAATCTTAGCTGAAGTTTCTCTTATCACATCTGGTCCAAGCACAAACTTCTCACCAATTTCTAACCAAAATGATGGTGAATTGCACGGTCTCCCGTACAAAGCTTCAAATGGAGCCATACCAATACTGGATTGATAACTATTATTATATGCAAACTCTACTAAATGCAAATGGTCATCCCATGATCCACCAAAATCTAATATGCAAGCTCTCAAGAGATCTTCTAATATACGATTCACCCTCTCTGTTTGACCATCGGTTTGAGGATGATACGCGGTACTGAGATGTAATTTTGATCCTAACGCCTCTTGTAAGCTCTTCCAAAATCCACTAGTAAACAACGTATCTCGGTCACTCACAATGCCTTTGGGTATTCCATGAAATCTCACTACCCACTTTATATACAGTTCCGCTAACTTAGCTACCGTCCTGTTTGACTTGACGGGTATAAACCTTGCACTCTTGGTTAATCGATCCACTATCACCCAAATGCTATCATGGCCAGATCTATTCATTGGTAACCCATCAATGAATTCCATTAAGATTTGTTCCCATTTCCATTCTGGAATTTCTAATGGTTGTAACAAACCACTAGGCTTCTTTTGCTCAACTTTAACTAGCTGGCAATTCATGCATTTGGATATAAACTTCCCCACATCTCTTTTCATTCATCCCCAGTAGTAGGTCTGCTTCATGTCTCGATACATTTTGTTACCACCGGGATGTATAGTCAGCTTTGAGTGATGACATTCTCTAAGTACTTCATCTCTCAATCCATCGACATCGGGCACAACTAGTCTTCCATTTTTTCTAAGCCATCCATCTCGATCAAGCCCGCACTTGTTTATCTCCTCGTCGATACCCATCTTTAACTTGGAGATGATTTCCAATAAGTTAGGATCGTCCTTCTGATTGGAACCAATCCGCTCAATCAAAGTGGGTTTGATCGTCAAACTTGCTAACATTTCTGGATCCAATTTGCTCTTTGGTCTGAAATCAAACCCAACGATGTACTCCAGCTGCTTCCACTCAAGAAACATAGCCCCTAAACTGGCATGTTTCCTACTCAAGGCATCAGCTACTTCATTACCCTTTCCTGGTGTATATGCGATATCGAAATCATAAGAAGCCAAGAATTCTAACCATCTCTACTGTCGGAGATTTAGATATTTCTGAGAGAAAAGATACTTTAACGATTTATGGTCGGTAAACAACTTGAATCTTTCTCGCAAGAGATAATGTCTTCACATCTTCAATGTGAACATGATCGCTACCAATTCCAAATCGTGGGTAGGGTATCTTTTCTCGTGCGGTTTCAGTTGCCTACTAGCATAGCTACAACCCTACCTCCTTGCATCAATACAGCACCTAGTCAGGTCCCACAGGCATCTGTGTATACCGTCATCTCTTCATTCCCTTAAGAATGACTAACACTGGTGCAGATGTAAACTTTTCCTTTAGACTCTTGAATGCATTCTCGCAATTTTCGTCCCAGACGAAAGCTTGATTCTTCTTGGTCAACTAAGTCAACGGTGCTGCTATCTTGGAGAAGTCTTGGATAAACTTACGATAATATCCAGCTAATCCCAAGAAACTTCTTACGTCTATTGCATTCTTGGGCGTAGAACAATCTTGTACCGTAGCCACCTTCGCAGGGTCCACGGCAATACCATTTTCTGAAACAACATGGCCCAAGAATCTCACTTCCCTCCTCCAGAAGTGACAATTAGAAAACTTTGCTTTCAATTGGTGTTTTCTCAACACCTCCATCACTATTCTTAAATGTTCCTTGCGTTCTTCCTCTGTCCTCGAGTAGACCAAAATATCACCCACGAACGCAAGAACAAACTTATTCAACTAATCTCTGAATACTCTATTCATAAGATCCACAAAACATGCTGGCGCATTGGTCAACTCGAGTGGCATGACCAACCACTCATAAAATCCAAACGATGTCTGAAATGCCGTTTTAGCTATACTCTCAGCTTCCACCCTAAGCTGATGAAAACCTGTCGCAAGATCTAACTGGGAAAACACTCTCGCGCCACTCAACTGATCAAGCAAATCATCTATCCGTGGTAGTGGATACTTATTCTTCCTCGTCACCTTATTCAACTCGCGGTAGTCTACACACAATCGAAGGGAACCATCGGCTTTGGTAGCAAACACAACTTCTGCTCCCCATTCAGAAACACTTCTTCTGATAAATCCCTTCTTCAGAAGATCGTTTACTTGCTTCCCGAGCTCTCGCTGCTCTCTTGGCGCGATACGACGAAGTGGCATCACTATAGGTCTGGCATCTTTCACTTAATCAATACGGAACTCAATCTCTTGGTGTGGTAGAAGTCCAGTCACTTCCTCGAAGACGTCCGGATACTGGCCAGCCACGGGCACATTTGACAACTCATCATGCAGGATGTCGAGGAAATTTAGAAAACTAACCATTACCCCATCACTAGGTAGACCACCAAACACTACCCTCCGCCCATCATCCGCCCTAACTGTCACCAAAAAGCCCTCACAGTCTACCACCACCCCGTATCTTTGGAGCCAGTTGACTCCCAAAATAATGCCAAACCCAGTAAAGCCCAAAACAAAGCAATCACAAACAAACATGCATCCGTGACTCTATAAAACCACATTACGATAAATCATACTAAGGCTAGTCGAACCACCAATCAGGTTCGTCATTGCTAAAGGTCTATCGACTATATCGGGTTCCAATCCCAACCTATCTACCAGTTCACTAGATATGAAGGAACGGGAAGCCCCGGTATAAAACAATACTCGAACAGGAACATCATAAACAGAAAGCATACCTTGAATAACAACATTCTTTCCCTTCTCCGCCGCAGTTGGGGCATTCGACGAAGAAGGAACATCATTAAGAGCATATGCTTTCACAATCTGCATTTTTTTAGTTGGTTGCGGACACTTGTCCTTGTGATGTCCCACTTTTCCATAGTTGAAGCACTTCCTATCCGCTGGCTTGGCCCGACATTCTTTGGCATAGTGGCCCTTCTTACCACAGCTGAAGCACTCAACATATTTCTTATTCTTTTTCTCTGGCCATCCTTGTTCTAATTCTGCTTTCTCTTATTCTGAGAACCATTCTTGCCTCCACCGCTTGCTTGCGGCTTTGGCTCCTCTGTAGATGCAACCTCAGTCTTCGACTAAGGGTAAAGACTCTCTGACCTCAATGCTTTCCCTACAATCGATTCAAATGTCTCATCGATGTGGTTAATAAGCCTTTCCCCCAAGTACCGATCAAGGCCTGTTATAAACTTCTCATTCTTCTTATCGGGAGTGTCAATGAGGGATAATCCATACTTCGATAAAGTATCGAATTCTGCAATGTACTCCGAGACTACCCTACCATTTTGCTTAAGCTCCAAAAATTTCCTAAACTATTCTGATTTCTGAGCAGTCGGGATAAACTTATCACTAAAGCGAGTCTTGAACTGATCCCAAGTAACTTGATCCTCTGGAGTAGCTGCCTTAATAGCATTCCACCAATTCATTGCCCGTCCTTGCAGCTGACGGGATGCTAGCCTTCTCTTCAATGCAACCTCGATACCCAAATCTTCAAAGATGCGCTCACAGCTATCCAATCAATCCTGAACATCCATGGCCGACTAAGTTCCGTGGAATGGCTTCCCACCAAGGCTAGTTTAATCCTTACAAAGCTTGGCGAAATCGGCCCTAGGCGCCTGCACTGCTGCACCATCACCATTAGCAGCATTAGGAACTGCCCTTTGAACATCCCTAAGCATCTCTCTCATGAAGTCGGTGAACATAGTCCTCGTGTCAGGAGCATTCCCATTATTGGCCCCTCTACCAGCACCTCTCGTATGTCGGCTCATCGTTCAATCTGTAAAGAGAAATTATTAACCATCCTCTTAGTGGTGCCAGTGCAGTACGACTTCATCCTTACATATACTAATATTGTATATATATAGCTTTTGAAAATCAAAATATAACAAATACGCACTCTTGTATACGTATTATCTCTCCCTGGTGTCTTTCCCTAGGTTAACTATGCAACCTAGAGCTCTGATACCAAGTGTGACGGTCCGCCCCGCACCAGCCGACACTTCCAATGAAGGTACGCTGTACCGATGTCCAACCAGTACGGAACGGATGTCAGAGAAAGGATAAGAAGATAAGAACTAACAAGGAAATTGTAGAATGTCTCACAGCACATGGAATAAAATATAATAATAACATACTATGACATAAAATAGGCGAGACAGTGCATAAGCTGAAAACTAAACATCATAGCAGCAGAAAATCCAAATACAGCTTATGTCACACATCATCATTATTACAACTTTAAAAATATCTCTAAAGCAAAAGAAAGGAAAAGTACACCACTAATGCCCAAAGTAGTGACCGCAACAACACAGGGAGAATATATATATATATCATACATGGAAGCCTCCTGCTCCTCTCTGGGACAGCTACTCGTGCATAACCAGCTAACCTGTCTCTAGTCTGCTCGTGAGAGCACCCAGAGTAATAAGAGTAGACATAAAACTCTGGGTCAGACAAAAAGTCTGGTATGAGCGATAAGCAGCAAAATAGAACAATAACAGGTATACTAAACCTGGTCCTGCAACCAAAGAGTTAGCACTATATACCGTACAATACTCTAAGGTGCCATTAAACATGGTATAAAGATAACGGGGGAGGGGGTGTGCATGTCATAATGAAGGCAAACAATCAAACATATCATCCATCCTCATATCTCTCACTCAGTGCGTAAAGTATGCGATGTCCACCACTATCAATCACTCGACCCATCGAAGTAGTGACGAGTTCGACTTGTACAATTACTGCTACCACCAAGCTTACCTCATAGAGCCATGACTAAATCTTTACAAATGACCCCACTTCATTGGTCTATAGCCCTTTTAGTTGTACCTAGGCCACTGTGGCCCTTAATCCGTTCACGTACCCCCTACACACAGTGATCCAAAGTTATAGACATTGACAAACCCGTATCACATGTCCCGCAGCAAAGCCCAATCATGAAGTTCACTCATTGGTTCCCATCTGGATCTTGAGTCAAAACTACTCATTTGGACTTCCTTTGCATCTCGGGTTTTGGTCGAATTGGAGTTGGTCTCCAGAAGAGTCATCGCGTAATCGCAGCTCCAATCCGGTTCAGTTCAGCTTGCTCCAGTCAGTTCGATTCGAATACATTGCTCCTAGGCTTCCCGTTCTGTTCGGGGTTCCACTTTAGGTTGGTTCAGTTTGGTAGTTCCCCTTCCAATCAGTCAGTTCGGCCCGGTTCGGTAGTCCCCGTTTCATTCAGTCAGTTTGGTTTGGTGCTCATGGATCCAGATCGAGTTCGGTCTTCCCCCCTCCCTAGCTCCGATCTGATCCCCTTTTGTCTCTCCGATCCGATCCCCTGCCCAACTCCAACACTAAACAAATGGCCTTCCTTCTCGCCAAGCCCCTTATGCTAAGTTCCAATCCGAATCAAGTCGACTTGCCCGGTTCTCCTATCCGATCCGAGCCCAATAATCCGATCCGATCCGGTTTGAAATCCTACACATTTCCTGCAACTTTCCAGCGACTGTCTTACGCCATACGACGGCGTTTTCAACCATTCTAACAGTTCTAATCAATAACAAAGCATACCATACAGTCATAGAAACATATATAATCAACCACAAACACCAAAACAACAATTTAATGTGTTAAAATGGATCAAGTATACCCAAAAACCCATATTTTCCCCTTAATCATGTTTAGGCATAAATAATGAAAAGGTTAGCGAAACTTAACCAAATTATCCCAAATTTCTATCAGAGCCCTAAAATAATGTTTTAGAATTTTACAAAATTTTCCAGATTTTTCTGAGCCATAATTTCGCTAATTACCACTAGTCACCCCTAATTAACTGTAATTAGTGAGGAACAATGCAAATCACTCACCTTTGCCACAAATAAATTGTAGATCTGAAATGAATCTCTGATTGGCACGAATACTGATGTTAACAGCAGCTCTAACCTTGCTTTGGTGCTATTTTTCCTTAATTTGATGTAGATTTGGCTTAATTAGCGATTAGAAGGTGATTTGGGGTGTTCTAGAAAGTGGAGGCCATGGCTAAACTTGAAGGAACAAAAAGTGGCAGCTGGAAAATGATAGAAACTGAATTCCCTAACCCTATCAGCCTCCCCATAACCCTAATCCCGAAATGGGTTATGGGCCCACTCACTAATCACCCAAATTAGGCCCGGTTAAGCTGTTTTTCGCCTTCTAAACCTTGTTTCAGCCATATCTCCCAAACGGTGAGTCCGTTTGGCTAATGCGACCACTTTAAGGAATTGTAAACCATCATCCGGATCTAATGGAAGTGATTTCAGGTCAAAACTCGTTTCCAATCAAAAGTTATGGCCGAAATAAGATCAGTTAGGGGCAAAATGATCATTTAAAAATTGGCAAAAATCATGAACATGGGAAATGACCCCAATAGTCGTCTCCCAAAGTTACATGACCATACGACTTCGTATGTGAAAGAAATAAATATTCTACGATCCTTTAATACGTAGAATGCGGGTCGTTACATTCTCCCACTCTTAAGAAATTTCATCCCCGAAATTCCTTAACCCAAAACATACGAAGGATCCCGCATGCCTACCAGCCATATACAACGATCAAACATGCAAAACAAACAAAACAAGCCTATCTTAGCATGCGGAAAGACTAAATCGAAACTGAAATCTTACCAGGCGAAGAGTTCTGGATACGTCTTCCTAATGTTCTCCTCTGTCTCCCAAGTACAGTCATTTTCATTCTCGCCCCACTGAACTTTGACTAGATTCACCGCTTTCCTTCGAAGTTGCTTCGTATCATTCCCAACAATACGCATAGGTCTGCGGTTCCCAACCGCTTTGGGTTCAACCTCGATATCATACAACTGATCAGGTGAATAGCCACACTAGGGTCGTGCACAAACTTCCTTAACTGGGAAACATGAAACACATTATGAACTCCCGATATCTTCTCTGGTAATTCAACTTTATATGCCAAATTCCCAACTTGTTCGAGAACTGGTAATGGACCAATGAATCTTGGTGCTAACTTGCCTCTCCTGCCAAATCGTATCACGCTCTTCAACGGAGAAATCTTGACAAACACCAAGTCGCCAATGGAGAACTTTAATTCTCTTCTACTCTTATCAGCATAACTCTTCTGCCTATCTTAGGCAGCCTTCATTCGCTGTTGAATAACCTTAATCTTAACTGAAGTTTCTCTTATCACATCTCGTCCAAGCACAAACTTCTCACCAGTTTCTAACCAAAATGACAGGGAGTTGCACGGTCTCCCGTACGAAGCTTCAAATGGAGCCATACCAATACTGGATTGATAACTATTATTATATGCAAACACTACTAGATGTAAATGGTCATCCCATGATCCACCAAAATCTAATATGCAAGCTCTCAAGAGATCTTCTAATATACGATTCACCCTCTCTGTTTGACCATCAGTTTGAGGATGATACGCGGTACAGAGATGTAATTCTGATCCTAACGCCTCTTGTAAGCTCTTCCAAAATCCACTAGTAAACAACATATCTCGGTCACTCACAATGCCTTTGGGTATTCCATGAAATCTCACTACCCACTTTATATACAGTTCCGCTAACTTAGCTGTCGTCCTGTTTGACTTGACGGGTATAAACCTTGCACTCTTGGTTAATCGATCCACTATCACCCAAATGCTATCATGGCTTGATCTAGTCCTTGGTAACCCATCAATGAAATCCACTGAGACTTGTTCTCATTTCCATTTTGGAATTTCTAATGGTTGTAACAAACCACTAGGCTTCTTTTGCTCATCTTTAACTAGCTGGCAATTCATGCATTTGGATATAAACTTCCCAACATCTTTTTCAATTCCTTCCCAGTAGTAGGACTGCTTCATGTCTCAATACATTTTGTTACCACCGGGATGTATAGTCAGCTTTGAGTGATGACATTCTCTAAGTACTTCATCTCTCAATCCATCGACATTGGGCACAACTTGTCTTCCATTCTTTCTAAGCCATCCATCTCGATCAAGCCCGCACTTTTTCATCTCCTCGTTGATACCCATCTCTAACTTGGAGATGATTTCCAACAAATTAGGATCGTCCTTCTGATTGGAACCAATCCGCTCAATCAAAGTGGGTCTGATCGTCAAACTTGCTAACATTTCTGGATCCAATTCGCACTTTGGTCTGAAATCAAACCCAGCGATGTATTCCAGCTGCTTCCACTCAAGAAACATAGCGCCTAAACTAGCATGTATCCTACTCAAGGCATCAGCTACTGCATTGCCCTTTCCTGTTGTATATGCGATATCGAAATCATGGGAAGCCAAGAATTCTAACCATCTCTGCTGTCGGAGATTTAGATCTTTCAGAGAGAAAAGATACTTTAACGATTTATAGTCGGTAAACAACTTGAATCTTTCTGCCAAGAGATAATGTCTCCACTTCTTCAATTCGAACACGATCGCTGCCAATTCCAAATCGTAGGTAGGGTATCTTTTCTCGTGTTGTTTCAGTTGCCTACTAGCATAAGCTACAACCCTACCTCCTTGCATCAATACAGCACCTAGTCCGGTACCACAGGCATCTGTGTATACCGTCATCTCTTCATTCCCCTTAGGAATGACTAACACTGGTGTAGATGTCAACTTTTCCTTTAGACTCTTGAATGCATTCTCGCACTTTTCGTCCCAGACGAAAGCTTGATTCTTCTTGGTCAACTGAGTCAATGGTGCTGCTATCTTGGAGAAGTCCTGGATAAACTTACGATAATATCCAGCTAATCCCAAGAAACTTCTTATGTCTGTTGCATTCTTAGGCGTAGAGCAATCTTGTACCGTAGCCACATTCGCAGGGTCCACGGCCACACCATTTTCTGAAACAACATGGCCCAAGAATCTCACTTCCCTCCTCCAGAAGTGACAATTAGAAAACTTTTCTTTCAATTGCTATTTTCTCAACACCTCCATCACTATTCTCAAATGTTCCTTACGTTCTTCCTCTGTCCTCGAGTAGACCAAAATATCATCCACGAACACAAGAACAAACTTATTCAACTGATCTCTGAATACCCTATTCATAAGATCCACAAAATATGCTGGGTCATTGGTCAACCAGAATGGCATGACCAACCACTCATAAAATCCAGACGGCGTCCGAAATGCCGTTTTAGCTATACTCTCAGCTTCCACCCTAAGACGATGAAAACCTGTCGCAAGATCCAACTGGGAAAACACTCTCGCGCCACTCAACTGATCAAACAAATCATCTATCTGTGGTAGAGGTTACTTATTCTTCCTCGTCACCTTATTCAACTCACGGTAGTCTACCCACAATCGAAGAGAACCATCGGCCTTGGTAGCAAACACAACTTGTGCTCCCCATTCAGAAACACTTCTTCTGATAAATCCCTTCTTCAAAAGATCGCTTACTTGCACCCCGAGCTCTCGCTGCTCTCTTGGCGCCATACGACGAAGTGGCATCACTATAGGTCTGGCAACTTTCACTAAATCAATACGGAACTCAATCTCTCGGTGTGGTGGAAGTCCGGTCACTTCCTCGAAGACGTCCGGATACTGGCCAACCCGGGCACATCTGACAACTCATCATGTGGGATGTCGAGGGAATTTAGAAAACTAGCCATTACCCCATCACTAGGTAGACCACCAAACACTACCCTCCGCCCATCATCCACCCTAACTATAACTAAATAGCCCTCACAGTCTACCACCACCCCATATCTTTGGAGCCAGTCGACTCCCAAAATAATGCCAAACCAAGTAAAGCCCAAAACAAAGCAATCACAAACAAACATGCATCCATGACTTGATAAGACCACATTACGACAAATCATACTAAGGCTAGTCGAAACACCAACAGGGTTCGTCACCGCTAACGGTCTATCGACTATCTCGGGTTCGAATCCCAACCTATCTACCAGGTCACTAGGGAAGCCCTAGTATCAAACAGTACTCGAACAGGAACATCATAAACAGAAAGCATACCTTGAATAACAACATTCTTTCCGTTCTCCGCCACAGTTGGGGCATTCAACGAAGGAACAACATTAAGAGCATATGCTTTCACAATCTTCTTTTTTTTAGTGGGTTGCGGACACTTGTCCTTGTGATGTCCCACTTGGCCACAGTTGAAGCACTTCCTATTCGCTGGCTTGGCCCGACATTCTTTGGCATAGTGGCCCTTCTTACCACAGCTGAAGCACTCAACATCTTTCTTATACTTTTTCTTCGGGACATCCTTGGTCTGATTCTGCTTTCTCTTATTCTGAGAACCATTCTTGCCTCCACCGCTTGCTTGCGGCTTTGGCTCCTCTGCAGATGCAACCTCAGTCTTCAACTTAGGGTAAAGACTCTCTGACCTCAATGCTTTCCCCATAATCGATTCAAATGTCTCATCGATGTGGTTAATAAGCCTTTCCCCCAAGTACTGATCCAAGTCCGTTACAAACTTCACATTCTTCTTCTCGGGAGTGTCAATGATAGATAATCCATACTTCGATAAAGTATCTAATTCTGCAATGTACTCCGAGAATGCCCTACCATTCTGCTTAAGCTCTAGAAATTTCCTAAACAATTCTGATTTCTGAGCAGTCGGGATAAACTTATCACTAAAGCGAGTCTTGAACTGATCCCAAGTAACTTGATCCTCTGGAGTAGCTGCCTTAATAGCATTCCACCAATTCATTGCTCGTCCTTGCAGCTGATGGGATGCTAGCCTTCTCTTCATCGCATCCTCGATACCCAAATCTTCAAAGATGCGCTCAGAGCTATCCAACCAATCTTGAACATCCGTGGTCGACTCCGTTCCGTGGAATGACTTCCCACCAAGGCTAGTGTAATCCTTACAAAGCTTGGCAAAATCAGCCCTAGGCGCCTGCACTGCTGCACCATCACCATTAGTAGCATTAGGAACTGCCCTCTGA
Source organism: Allium sativum (assembly GCA_030737875.1). NCBI lineage: Eukaryota > Viridiplantae > Streptophyta > Magnoliopsida > Asparagales > Amaryllidaceae > Allium > Allium sativum. The sequence goes on along the minus strand of CM060926.1, from coordinate 1,823,006 downwards.
ACGTCCCTAAGAATCTCTCTCATGAAGTCGGTGAACATAGTCCTCATGTCAGGAGCATTCCCATTATTGGCCCCTCTACCAGCACCTCTCGTATGTCGGCTCATCGTTTAATTTGTAAAGAGAAATGATTAACCATACTCTTGGTTGTGTCAGTGCAGTATGACTTCATCCTTACATATACTAATAGTATATATATAGCTTTTGAAAATCAAAATATAACAAATACACACTCTCGTATATGTATTATCTCTCCCTGGTGTCTTTCCTTAGGTTAACTATGCATCCTAGAGCTCTGATACCAAGTGTGGCGGCCCGCCCCGCACCAGCCGACACTTCCAATAAAGGTGCGCTATACTGATGTCCGACCAGTACGGAACGGACGTCAGAAGAAAGGATAAGAAGCCAAGAACTAACAAGGAACCTGTAGAATGTCTCACAGCGCATGGAGTAAAATATAATAGTAACATACTTTGACATAAAACAGGCGAAACAGTGCATAAGCTAAAAACTAAACATCATAGCAGCAGAAAATCCAAATACAGCTTATGTCCCACATCATCATTGTTACGACTTTAAAACTGTCTCTAAAGCAAAAGAAAGGAAAAGTACACCACTAATGCCCAAAGTAGTGACTGCAGTAACACAGGGAGAATATCTATATATATATATATATATATATATATATATCATACGTGGAAGCCTCCTGCTCATCTCTGGCACAGCTACTCGTGCATAACCAGCTAACATGTCTCTAGACTGCTTGTGAGAGAACCCAGAGTAATAAAAGGAGACACAAAACTCTGGGTTAGACAAAAATTCTGGTATGAGCGATAAGCAGCAAAACAGAACAATAACATGTATACTAAACCATACCTGAACTTGGTCCTGCAACCAAAAGAGTTAGCACTACATACCGTACAATACTCTAAGGTGCAACTAAACATGGTATAAAGATAACGGGGGAGGGGATGTGCATGTCATAATGAAGGCAAACAATCAAACATAGCATCCATCCTCACATCTCTCACTAATTGCGTAAAGCATACGATGTCCACCACTGTCAATCACTAGATCCATCGAAGTAGTGACGGAGTTCGACTTGTACAACTACTGCTACCACCAAGCTTAGCTCATGGACCCATGACAAAATCTTTACAAATGACCCCACTTCATTGGTCTATAGCCCTTTTAGTTGTACCTAGGCCATTGTGGCCCTGAATCCGTTCACGTACCCCCTACACATAGTGATCCAAAATTATAGACATCGACAACCCCGTTGCACACGTCCCGCAACAATGCCCAATCATGAAGTTCACTCATTGGTTCCCATCTGGATCTTGAGTCAAAACTACTCATTTGGACTTCCTTTGCATCTCTGGTTTTGGTCGAATTGGAATTGATCTTCAGAAGAGTCATCATGTAATCGCAGCTCCAATCCGGTTCGGTTCAGCTTGCTCTAGTCAGTTCGATTGGAATACATCGCTCCTAGGCTTCCCGTTCGGCTCGGGGTTCCACTTTAGGTTGGTTCAATTCGGTAGTTCCCCTTCCATTCAGTCGATTAGGTTCGGTTCAGTAGTCCCCCTTTCATTTAGTCAGTTCGGTTCGGTGCTCATGGATCCCGATCTAGTTCGGTCTTCCCCCTCCCCCCATAGCTTCGATCTGATCCCCTTTTGGTCTCTCTGATCTGATCCCCTGCCTAACTCCAACTCTAAACAAATGGCCTTCCTTCTCGACAAGCCCCTTATGCTAAGTTCCAATCCGAATCAAGTCCACTTGCCCGGTTCTCCTATCCGATCCAAGCTTAACAATCCGATCCGATCCGGTTTGAAACCCTGCACATTTCCTGCAACTTTCCAGCGACTATCTTACGTCATACGACGACGTTTTCGACCATTCTAACTGTTCTAATCAATCACAAAGCATACCATACAGTCATAGAAACATATATAATCAACCACAAACGCCAAAACAACAATCTAATGTGTTAAAATGGATCAAATATACCCAAAAACCGATATTTTCCCCTTAATCATGTTTAGGCATAACTAATGATAAGATTAGCAAAACTTAACCTGATTAGCCCAAATTTCTATCGAAGTCCTAAAATAATGTTTTAGAATTTTACAAATTTTTCCAGATTTTTCTGAGCCATAATTTCGCTAATTACCACTAATCACCCCGAAGTAACCGTAATTAGTGAGGAACAATGCAAATCACTCACCTTTGCCACAAATAAATTGTAGATCTGAAAAGAATCTCTGATTGGCACGAATACTGATGTCTAACAGCAGCTCTAACCTTGCTTTGGTGCTATTTCTCCTTAATTTGAGGTAGATTTGGCTTAATTAGCGATTAGAAGGTGATTTGGGGTATTCTAGAAAGTGGAGGCCATGGCTAAACTTGAAGGAACAAAAAGTGGCGGCGGGAAAATGATAGAAACTGAATTCCCTAACCCTATCAGCCTCCCCATAACCCTAATCCCGGAATGGGTAATGGGCTCACTCACTAATCACCTAAATTAGGCTATGTTAAGCTGTTTTTCGCCTTCTAAACTTTGTTTCAGCCATATCTCCCAAACGGTGAGTCCATTTGGCTAATGTGACCATTCTACGAAATTGTAAACCATCATCCAGATCTAATGGAAGTGATTTTAGGTCAAAACTCCTTTCGAATCAAATGTTATGGCTAAAACAAGATCATTTAGGAGAAAAACTATCATTTAAAATCGGCAAAAATCATGAACATGGGAAATGACCCCAATAGTCGTCTCCCAAAGTTACATGACCATACGACTTCGTACGTGAAAGAAATAAATATTCTACGATCCTTCGATACGTAGAATATGGGTCGTTACAGATCATGCATAGCTTCTGAAATTGGGGTGCAACAGTGGTATTTGTCCCACGGTCAGACAGTACTCTCAGGCTATGTGTGGACTATCGTGACCTCAATAAGCAAACGCTGAAAAATAAATATCCACTGCCGCATATTGATGATCTGTTGGACCGCTTGAATGAAGCGCAAGTATTCTCTAGGATGGACCTAGCTACAGAATTCCATCAATTGCGCATTGCCGAAGAATGTGTTCCTTTGACATCTTTCAGAGGAACAGACCTATTCTATGAATGGCTAGTAATGCTGTTTGGATTATGTAACGCTTCAGCCTACTTTGATGATCTGATGAACAGAGTATTCTGGGATGACTTGAATAAATTCGTGCTGGTTTTCATCGATGATATCTTAATCTTTTCTAAATCCACTGCTGAGCATGAAAAGCATCTGAAAGAAGTTTTGGAGATTTTGAGAAAGAATGTTTTGAAACCCAAATTCTCTAAGTGCATATTCTGGCAAGAAGAAGTGAAATTCCTCGGTCATGTTGTATCGAAGAAAGGCATTTCGATAGACCCAGGAAAGATCTCAGCCATCCAAGATTGGAAGCAGCCTAGCACTCCTACAGAAGTCAGAACTTTCATAGGATTGGCTAGCTATTACGAAATTTCATCAAAGATTTTTCGAAACTATCTTGTCTATTGACGAAGCTGACTAAGAAGCATACAAAGTTTATTTGGACACCCGAATGTGAGACAGCTTTCCGAAAGCTGAAATTGAGATTGACCACTGCTCCCATGTTAACCATTATTGATGGCAATCAAGATTTGAAAGTTTGGACAGATGCTTCTATTGAAGGTATTGGTGCGGTGCTAATGCAAAGGGACAAAGTAGTTTCATATGCTAGCCGTCAGTTAAAACCGCATGAGAAAAGATACCCCACTCATGATCTTGAGTTGATGGCCATTGTATTTGCTCTGAAGATACGACAGCATTATCTTTGGGGTGAGAAGTTCGAATTATATAATGATTATAAATCCTTGAAGTATCTATTCACCTAGAGAGAATTGAATTTGAGGTAGCAACATTGGTTAGAATTTCTTGTGGCCTGTGATCAGGACATCCTATATACTCCAGGGAAAACCAATGTTATAGCCGATGCGCTCAGCAAGAAGAATGCGGCCAACACCAATCTTATCATCGCTAATATCATTATTACACCTTCCTTGATTGATAAGATCTTTTCTCTTTAGAAGAATGATTAATTTATCCAGAGAATTAGCAAAAGAGTTAGGGAAGGTGACCCCACGAGTTTCCAGATTGACGACAAACGGGTTCTGAGGCTGTTAGGCCGAATTTGTGTTCCGAACCTTCCTGAGCTCAGAAAGAAAGTAATGGATGAATGTCACAAATCTAAGGTTAGTATTCATCCAGGGGTGAGCAAGATGTATCATGAACTTAAGTGCACATTTTGGTGGAGATTTATGAAGAGAGACATTTCTATATATGTTGCTAGATGTCCCACCTGCCAGCAAGTCAAAAGCGATCAACAGAAGCTTGCAAGATTGTTGCAACCGCTAGAGGTTCCAAGTTGGAAATGGGACCAAATTTCTATGGACTTCATTGATGTCTTTCCCCGAACCAGAAAAGGCAATGACAATATATGGGTGATTGTAGATCGTTTCACAAAAACCGCCCATTTTATCCCTGTTAGATCTAATAGAGCAGCTTGAAGTATGGTGCAGCTTTATTTCAGAGAGATTGTCGGACTACATGGAGTTCCCAGTAGAATTGTTAGTGACTGTGATCCGATATTTGCTAGCAAATTATGGGAAGCATTCCAAGAAGAGCTGGGGACAAAGTTGAATCTAAGCACCGCTTATCATCCTCAGACAGATGGCCAGACTGAGAGGGTGAACCGCATATTAGAATACTTGTTGCGAGCATGCATTCTTGATTTTAGCGGGTCTTGGGAAGATGACTTGCACTTGGTTGAGTTCTCTTGTAATAACAGTTACCAACCAAGCTTGCAGATGTCGCCATTTGAAGCATTATATGGAAGGCCATCCAGATCTCCCGCATGTTGGGTGGAACCTGGCAATTAATTAGTATTGGTTCCCGACATGATTCGTGAAGAATCAGATAAAGTTGATTTTGTCAAGAAGCGAATATTGACTGCTCAGAGCCGATAGAAGAGCTATGCAGACTCACGAAGAAGGGATTTAGAATTCTCTGTTGGTGATTACGTATACTTAAGGGTTTCCCCACTGAGAGGTGTAATTCGATTTGGGAAGATTGGGAAGTTAGCGCCGAGATTCATTGTTCCATATCCTATTCTCGAAAGGATTGGAACTCTCGCTTATAGGGTGCAGTCGCCGGATTGGTTGCCAGGGGTGCATGATGTATTTCATGTGTCTCAACTCCGAAAGCATGTACATGATCTAGACCCGGTTGTGGAGGAAGCAACACAACAAGATTTGGAGATTACCTCGAGCTTAGCAGTAAGAAGGGAGCCAGTGAAAATTGTTGGCAAAGAGACCCGAGTCCTGAGGAATAAGAGGATCCACTTAGTCAAAGTGCAGTGGAGCGGGGATCCTAGAGACTGTACATGCGAGACAGAGGATAGCATAAAACAAGCTTATCCCAAGTGCAGAGTGGACATCTCCGAGTAACTCTTGTGTTGAGGTACATTTACAAGATTTTGCATTTTCCATTTTGTTTCCTACTTTACTATTGTTTCCTTTTCGGGGACGAAAAGCTTTTAAGTGGGGGAGATTGTAACAACCCGGAAAATCAGAACCATTTTTTTTTATTTTGGCTATTTCAATGAATTTTGAATAGTTAAAACAATTTATTTTATATAATAACGATTTAAAATTTATTTAAATCAAAGTTAGAACGAATATATTTATTTTAATTTTAAAAAGGAATTAGAAATAGCACGACAGTTTGAAATTTTGAATCTGAACTTTGACTGAATGTACATGATTCAAAATAAATCAAATTTTAGTGAAACCAAAAATATTTAAATTTGTTTAAAATTATCTTTCCAACGAGTCTGAAAAATCGAAATTTCATAGCGGGAATAAAAAGTTATGGCCAGTTGAATATTCAGAATAGTCGCTACGGAATATAATATAATATATAGCCCGTATAAATAGCAATTATATAAATGACCTCCGTTTTCGACGAAACCATTTTTGTCGAATCCGGAATGTCAAATTATTTCTAAGTTTAATTTTCCATAATTTTTGAAATTAATATGTGAGCGTGGTAAATTAAACTACGTTCGATAATTTCTATTGAATTTAATCGACCGTTAAAAAGGCCATTTTTCAAATGGTCTCCAAATTAGATGAAATTAATTTTGTTAGGACTGTATCGTCAAAACATAGCTAGATTTATTTTTCGGGAATTTTCGGAGTCAGTATGTGGCTCCGGTGAATTTAAATGTATGATCGAATTAAATAAATAAATGATTTAAATTTTAAATTAAAGAAAACAGGCTAAAAACGATCGTTTGGACTGACGGGACCTTGCCCATTATGTCCAGAACAGGGGCAGTTGGGTAGGAACAACTTTTGTTGGGTTGAAACTGGAGCTGAAAAGTGGTTAACGGGCTAAAACTAGTAATTAAAGAGATTTATTATTATTTTAATATAAATATCTCCTACACTAAACCCTAATTCCCATTAGCAGTAGCCGCGTCCCCCCCGATACCAATGGCCAGAAACACTCCCTTCTTCTTCACTAATTTCTTCCAATCTGCTCTATAAAACTTCCTGCCCTTTTAGAGTTTATTATAGAGATAGATACACTCTTCGATTCCATATAGGGTTGATCATAAACCATTGTGTATTCGCAACGAACTAGCACCCCGAACCCGCGCCGTTTGAACCGCCGCCATCCACGCTAGCCACGATCGCACCTGACGGTGGTGGGCCCCCTGGTGCGCGCCGCTCACCTCTCCAACGTGGTGGCATCTGATCTTCCTGAAACTCAACGGATTGATCTAGAATTAAAAACCTAAGTTGGAACAAAAGGGAGAAACATAAAATAATTCGTAACTAATGCATACAAACTTGGAAATGAATAATTTCAGATCCGTTTCGATCGTGAGTCCGAGATCTACACTTCTGGATTGATTATAACTGATTCGGAGCAGATAAAATTTTGGACAAAATTCGATTCTGATTTATTCAGAATTAAAACCGACTATGAGATTTCTATTTTTATAATTAAAGATTTAATTATTTCTCGCTATTCGGAATCCATGTAGTTATGTAAATAAAATCAGATCTGTTGTAACGACCCGGATTTTAGGCGACTTTGGTTATCGACATAAGCTCGATATCGATAACCAAAACATCGAAAAATCCCGGTAATTAATGAAAGAAATTAGAGGGTGAGGAAAGATAAGATAGAACTTATAGAATAGAAGAAGAAGAAGAAGAAGAACATCATCATCAGAGTAACATGAATCTCACAGCGGAACGAATAACATATAATAGATAACATAACTTTGAAATATAACAGTTATGTATACAATAGCACTTATCAGAGTACAGCACTTACAACACAGCGGAAATAACTATAGCTATATGATCATGAAGCCTCCTGCTCCAGGCTCTTCCAGTATATCTGTAAATCCCGACTACTTGACTGCCCGTACAAATTTAGGCACCCAAGAGTTTAGGGAAAACAACAAAGTAAACTCCGGATCAGTCATGGGACTGGTATGAGTAAAACAGTTTAAACGGTTATATGAACAAGTAAACGATATCTCATAAGACCACGCCGTAGAACGGAACGGGTTTTTTACCTCATGAGAATCCAAAATATCTTTATATCAAAAACATTTTGATATTATAATAATGTCTATGTACAAATAGATATCAGCTAGCAGAAACGCTTTCATCTCACGTTCTACATATATAGTATACAATCAAAATCGCAAGCACGTATTGGATAATGGATTTCCAACTATGACAAGGTATGGAACCACCTTCCAATCAGTGTACTCTAGGAACGATACACTGGAGTTCAACAAGAACATCTTGCAACTCAGCCACACATGACCGACCACTCATTTCGCTTGAGTGTATCGAATGTACATCACCAACGGTTGGGATCAGCAACCGTTCCCGTATATATATATATATATATATATATATATATATATATATATATATATATATATATATATATATATGGGACAACATTGATAGATTTAAGAAACAAATGAATATTCTCTAGATAGGTGATTATACACCCTACTTCGGTGCGATCGACTTAGCCATGCTGCCTGCCCGATTTCTGTCATTTACCGGTTGATGAGGCTAGAAGCTACGCTTTATCATTACATCCGATTCACTTCGAATGCCACGTTGTCAAATCCATCGAAATCACTAATTGACGTTTACAATAGTACATTACGTGTCAGCTAAAAGAAGTTTCCTTCTCCGCTTACACTCTTGGTATGGTTGAAGAAATCAATGTACGTGACCTTTCTGGAAATACTCTGTCAGACATCCATCTTCATTCACTTAAAATGTCACATCGTCATACCCGCCAAATCACAAATTGACTTACCCAAAAATAACACGGGTATACTGCTAAGAGAAATGAATTCCTCCGCCACCAAACGTGAATACGTTTGAATAGATCAACTTACGCGATCTATTGGATATACTCTGTCAGACCTTCGTCCATACAAGTTGTCCTGGGACTGGACAAACCGAAGGCACTATTCAGTATATCCATCTTAGTCACTGTTATCTAAGACTTATACAACAGCCCTTGCACTTTACTCCATCTTCAATTATCTTTAGCATAAATGATTCGCAACGCTGATGCCAATACAGAGTGGTTCTTTGGATAATAATCCAACTGGTCTCTCCATATTAACAATGTTAAAATGGTCAAAACTTCGATAGTCTGTGATTTAACCATCAAAGAAAAACAAGTGTGCAAACAACGATATTATTTCCAGATGGAAATTATATCGAACAAACATCATTTAACATTAATCTCTTTAGTTCATTTATTTACTTATCTCCTGTTTCCCTATATTCTAAATTCTTATTTTCTTTTATCAGAAAACATTTCTGATTCTCGTTTGGAAAACATTTCCAAAACTACTTTACGATCAAACCTTACCATTTCTTAGTTAAGAAGGAAGTCACTCAAGTTGGGGTGTGATTACCTCTCAGACCTTAACTGAACAACGTTATAACTTCGAAATGGTCAAAGTTTATCTTTTAATCTTTAACAACTTCTTTACGCCTTTCTCGGATCCAATTTTACTAATCCACTTCTATGTTTAAAACATTGGTTATAACGATAACGTTATAATCCCTCCTTTCGAATTATCTAACTTTAATTATAACTTCTATTCTTATTAGTGAATAACTAACCTAACACTTATTTATTTATAAATAAATAAATCTCTATTTAAACACTGGAAAGTATAAGTACTTTCCCGAATTTGGTATAATCGAATTCGCCGATTTACTCTCTTCGAGAAATCTCTATTTGATTAACTCTTCTTCGAATAACCTATATTCGATTAACTCCTTCCTTTCGAATATACTATATTTGATTACTCCTTCTCGAATAAACGATATTCGATAATCTCTCTTCGAATAACTAATATTTGATAACTCTTTCTTTTCAAATATTTCATATTTGAAAATCTCACTTTCGAATAAACTATATTCGGTAATCTCTTTTCGAATGACTCTTATTCGATAAATCTCACTTCGATCAAACTATAATCGATAACTCCTTTCGATGAAACTAACATCGAGAACTCCTTTCGATGAAACTAACATCGATAACTCCTTTCGATGAAACTAACATTGATAACTCCTTTCGATGAAACTAACATCAATTAATTTAACTCGACAAACTTAACTCGACTAACTCAACTAACTTAACTTGACTCGACTAACTCGACTTACTTGGTTCGACCAATTCGATTCGATTAACCTAGGCTCGACTAACTTGGTTTTATTTAACTCAACTTGATTAACTCCTATCGAATAACTAATATTCGATTTAACTCCATTCGTTTGACTCTTGATCACAGCGATCACAAATGGTTACACCCGATTCCCTCAGGAAACATCCGACCGCCTTAGGCTATCTGTAGCCCTACGAATTTCGCTAGCAGTCGTACGAGATGACAACTTACCCTGAATACTATGTTTGACTAACTCTGTCTCAAATAACTATATTTGATTAACTCTAGTTCGTTTTAACTCTAATCGATTTATTCTAACTGATTTACCTACCTGATTAACTCTAACTGATTAACTCTAACTGGTTAACTCTAACTGGTTAACTCTAACTGATTAACTCTAACTGATTAACTTGAATGACTTAACCCAACTGGTTAACTCGACTTACTTAACCCAACTGGTTAACTGGAATTACTTAACCAAACTGGTTAACTGGACTTACTTAACCAAACTGGTTAACTCTACTGAACTGGTTTAACTCTACTGAACTGGTTTAACTCTACTGAACTGGTTAACTCTACTGAACTGGTTTAACTCTACTGAACTGGTTTAACTCTAATAAACTAGTTAACTCTACTGAACTGGTTAACTCTACTGATTTACTCTTCTCGAATATATATTCGACTAACTCTTTTCTAATACCATATTCGACTAACTCTTTTCGAATACCATATTCGACTAACTTTATTCACTTTATAAAGATTTCCTTTTAACAACGTTTTATTCATTTGAAAAGATTTACTTTTAAATAACGGTTCTACACTTTAAAAATGATTTCCTTTTTATAACGTTTCCTTTTCAATTCTATTTGTAAATGGTTTACAAATATTTCCTTTTCAAATTTATTCTTGAAATATTCTAACTCCTTAAATTCTCTGAAAAATTCGCCATAACCTCCTTTGTAACGGGAGCATCGGGAAAATCCCCAAACCCGCCACACAGGCCTTTCCATTCAAAAAGAAAATGGTTTGTAATTATTTCCTTTTTGAATATCTCCTATTTATAAATATTCCAATTTATGAACATTTCTTATTTATAAATATTCCACTTTACAAATATCTCTTATTTATAAATATTCCAATTTTATAAATATCTCTTATTTACAATATCACTTTGAAAATCCCCTTATCAACATTTCGGTATGTTATGGTATTTAATCATATCAAATCACGATGTTCAGTATCGTCCAAGTACATATAATCGCCCACAGATTTTATATCACATCATATAACAATATATGAAAAACAATAAAATAACTGTTGAGGAATCCAGTCGGATTCCTCCAACCTGTTTCCCTGCATCCACAGATGTTACACAATATGATTATCATCACTTTCAGTTTAATATAAATTATTCTGATAGCAGAATCAATATATAAATATTTAACGGTTATATATATATATATATATATATATATATATTATATTTTTCACTAACTGACTAGCAGTTCAATCAATCAACCAACACATAGCAATCAACAGATGACTAACAGTTCTAAAAATACATTATAAAAATATAAATGTTCAGAGTTGGTGAGTTTTACTCACATTGGCAGTTCATCGTTAAAGAACGATAAACTATTATTTGATTTGAATCAAACAATTTATTTCGCCATAAATTCATACAAGCTCCACTCCACTTCCGGTCAGTCCCATTGTGTTGCTCCCGTCCATACGATCCCAACGCAACTTACGGTTCGTCAATCTGATACCGTATGTGTAAGATATACTATCAACAAGTTCATACAATATTCGATTTAATTTTAAACTAAAATTAAAGTTTATAATGGGCCTCACCCAAATATATTTTTCTCGGCCCAATTACCACAACACCCAGCCCGCTCTTCTTCTCCCCCAACGATACCTGCTCCAAATTATTCCACCGAATCACCATTTCCCAACTTCAGAACAAGATCGCTCCTCCATTATTCAGCAAAAACCCAAATGGATTACACCATTCAATTTATCTTCGAAAACACTTTATCTCCCTCACAACCCAAAGAAGCTTGCACCCCTTTTCATCATTGCGTCGACTGTACTTTTCAGTCGAGTTCCATACTTCGAGCGACGAGTTTAATCACCGGAAATCCCAAGACTTTGCTAACATATGCGGAATCACCTCACAATCACCAAAACAACATCTGTTTCCATCAATAATCACCACAAAAGTCACCAACGCCAACCCTAAATCGCTGTACCAAAAAACCCGAGGATGTTATTGACGTCGAACCCCAAATAGCTGATACTAGCTCGAAGCTTGTGCTTCCAGAAGCCCAAAAATATATGTCAAATGATTTATAGCAATTGTTTTCTATTTCTTTTTGATTTTCTTTTGTTGAATGTTTTGCTGAGATGAGAAAAATATTGTGGTGGCTTAGAATGGCTTTTGACCAGTGAAAAAGAATTAGGTCTTAAGGATTTTGTCAAGGGGGCGGGGGGGTATTTATAGAGTGTTGAAATATCTAGATATTTTCTTGATATTTTTAGATATTTGTTTTATACCATTTTATATTCCTATCCGTCTTCTAAAAATACGTACGATGCCCAAAAATCACGAAAATTGACACGCCATTAGAGTTCGACATTACGGTCCCAACGAAACTGGTTTCGTCGAATTCCGACTCCGTCTTCTCACACAGCGTATTTTTAACCGTCGAAATACTGACTGTTTTTCACTCTAAAAATCTGTACGGCCACACAGTGACTCTAAAAATCACGGAACTGGAAATCTAGCAATAATTTGATGTTGCGGATCCAACAAAATTGGTTTCGTCAAATTCTGAGGTCGTATGAAAAACTGACTATTTTTAAAGCTCTGGATGAACCATTTAAATATATAAATATATTTAAATATAATTAAATTAAATATTTATAAATAAATATTATCGTATATATTTACAGTGGAATACCATACAGCTCCAATAAATTTCTAACTGAATTTACAGCTTGATATTTAAATCCTGATTAAATCGATATTCGATTTATAATGAAATTCCTTTTTAAAATATAAATAATTCCTTTATAAATTATAAAGGAATTCCACAGCGACTTTTCTGAAATTTGATTTGGACATATCTCAAAATCTACACGACGAAATCCCGATTTTTCTCTTCCACTAGAAAGATATACTCCACCAGCTCCACACGTTTCTTGTTTCACAGAAATCCGATTTAAAACGAACCCTGTATATTCAGTTGAAGTTCGAATCGCCAATTTACGAACTGCAGCGCCATTTCAAGCTCGATTTTAATTATAATATAATTATACGTTCAAACTGTCGTCGATTGAATATATTCGTCAATATGATTCAACTCTAAGCTGAGTTAAATCTTGGGGATGACCCTGTTCACCTTATATTGTGATTTCCAATATTTTTGATTATTTCTGAATTAAATATATTATTTAATTAAATTAAATATTCCATATTATTTAATTAACGACGATTAAATTCCTTATATCACTATTTTAAACAATTAAATAAATTAATTATACCCCTCGAAAATGCGGGTCATTACATTCTTCCCCACTTAAAATAATTTCATCCTCGAAATTGCTAAGTTAGAGGACGACCCTATCTATTGGAACTCCTAAGATTTGTTTACCCTTTATTTCTGATTTCAACTGAATCAATTAATATTGACTAAAATATTTATTCATTCCGACTAACTAAAACTTTCAAAAATTCTGAAAATTTTCTAACACTTTAAATTTTCGGAAAATTTCGCCAGCACCTCCTTTGTACTGGTCAATAGCTCAAACTCCAACTCGCCTCTCTGGGCCTTCTTCAACCCAAAAGAAAATCAAAACGCCGAACGGCTTGCCAATTCGGCTCATAAATTCCAAACTCATATAAAATATAAACTTGTACCTTTTTGTTGGGCATATCATTATATCCCTACCATCTGTTATCAACTCGGCATATACAAATGCCATCCCAATCAACTCCAACCAAGTTATTCTTAACATAACCATTCGCTTATTCAAGCCGAATTTAATTTCAAATTCGAGTTTGAAATTCCAAACTCTCAACTTATCATTTCAAATCCAGATTATTCTCTAATCATTTCAGTTTTTCTTAACCTATCATCTCAAGTTAAATTCTGGTTTATTATTTATTTTACCATCCCGTTCGAACTAACTTCACAAGTTAAATTTTAATTTCTAGAACTTAAATTCCCGGTTTTATTTCAAATCAAATTTGAAATCATATTACCAATTCAAAACCTTTGAATTTCTAAACAACTTTTTTTTCTCAAAACAATTCAAATCAAAATCTCTGGTAGTAATCCACCACTTAGAACTCGAAAATCACACCGATGATACTACGCAGTCATCATCGGAATTATTTTCCAGCGACCCAAGTGATTTCAATACTATATCATTTCAAAACCCTTACTAATACATCCATTTTGAAAACATCTCAAAATCTCCCAGGAACTTAAAATTTCCTTATTTTAATTCCAAATCTGATTTAAATTCATATTTAATTCATCTTATTTCATATACTTTACTTATATGAATTCTGATTGGTTATATATAACCATTTCACTTTATAATCTTACTCGATTATTATACAACCAACACATCCTACATATAATATTAATATATATTCGGGTAAAATTATTTCATTTACCCTCTTTCAAAACATACCGTGTCGACCCATCGTATTCGAGTGTTTATAAACTCCTACAGATACAGTGGATCAAACTGATCGACCAGAACCCATAAACAACTCAACCAATGAATCTCCACAATATAAAACCACTTTATATCAAATTACAAATACGCACTCGTATATATACACTCAAACTCAATCTAGGGTATTACTAACCCTATCTCTACCGAGTCACGCCACAGAGCCAAGTAATTCTTAACTTAAGCTCTGATACCAACTGTAACAACCGGGATTTTTCGATGTTTTGGTTATCGACATCGAGCTTATGTCGATAACCAAAGTCGCTCAAAATCCGGGTCGTTACATCTGTGATGCTTGGGATTGGAATATGTTGATTGTTGATTGTTGATTGTGATGGATTGTGATGCTCATGGATGTTAGATTTTGATCTACAATAGAAATTCTTTCTTTTATTTGAACCTATAGTTTATTGTTAGATCTCGATTTGAAATAAAAAATTTATTTTTATTTCAGATCTATGAATATTGATTTGATTTTATAATATAAGTTTCATCTTTTATTTAGATACATGAAACATGGTTTTGTCAAATTTAGATTTACAATAAAAATCTCATTTTTATTGTTAACATGAAACATGGTTTTCTCAAATTTAGATTTACAATAAAAATTCTCATTTTTATTGTTTACATGAAACATAGTTTTTGTCAAAATTTTGTTTTCATTATAATAAGATTATGATAAAAATATTATAATAAAAAGATTACAATAAAAAGATTATGATTAAAATATTATAATAAAAAGATTATAATAAAAGGATTCCATTTTTATTGTCACTTTGTTTAATGGTTTAGTTAATACAAAAATTGTCACTTTTCGCTAATAGTTTAGTTTAAACCAAATTATCACCTTTGTTTAATAGTTTAGTTTAAACAAAATTATCACCTTTGTTTCATAGTTTAGTTGAAACAAAATTATCACCTTTGTTTCATAGTTTAGTTTAAACAAGATTATCGCCATGGTTTCATAGTTTAGTTTAAATAAAATTATCACTTTTGTTTCCTAATTTAGTTTAAACAAAAATTATCACTTTTGTTTAAGGGTTTAGTTGAAAACAAAAATGAAAAGAACCATTTTTATCATTTTGTTGAATTAAAATTTTCAACAAAAATGAAAAGAACCATTTTTATCATTTAATTGAATTGAAATAAGAACTAGAGAAATGTTCATTTTTTAAATTAAAAACATGTTACATTAAATATTCACATTTTAATGTAGTGTAAGAAAATAGTAAATGTTCATGTTTTAAATTAAAGACATGTCTACATTAAAAATTCACATTTTAATGTAATGTAAGAAAATAGAAAAATGTTCATGTTTTAAAATAAAAACAAGTCTATGTTAAAAATTCACATTTTTAATGTAATGTAAGAAAATAGAAAAAAGTTCATGTTTTAAAATAAAAACATGTCTACATTAAAAATTCACATTTTTAATGTAGTGTAAAAAATAGAGATATGTTCATGTTTTAAAATAAAAACATGACAATCTTATAAATTCACATTTTCAATGTAATGTAAGAAACCAGGAAAAACGAAGAATTTTCAACAAAAGTTAAAATAACATTCTATTAACAATGCATATATTAAAATTTATATGCAAAGTTAAAATAACATTCTATTGACAATGCGTATATTAGAATTTATATGCAAAGTTAAAATAACATTCTATTGACAATGCATATATTAGAATTTATATGCAAAGTTAAAATAACATTCTATTGACAATTCATATATTAGAATTTATATGCAAAGTTAAAATAACATTCTATTGACAATGCATGTATTAGAATTTATATGCAAAGTTAAAATATCATTTTATTGACAATGCATATATTAGAATTTATATGCAAAGTTAAAATATCATTTTTATTGACAATACATACATTAGAATTTGTAAAAATTATATTTATTGTCAAAACATGCATTGAAACTATATACAAATAAAATATTCCTTTTTATTTGTTAAATTTAAAAATAGAAATACAAATAAAAATTAGCTTTTTATTTGTCATTAGCTCAATTGTCATGTAAATAAAATATATTTTATTTGACATTATAAACATGTAGAAATGGTTATGCAAATTAAAACATCCTTTTGACGTGTTAAACGCGTTAGTGGAATCGTCGAGTGGTTTATATTTATATATAATTATATATAAATTAAAATTAAACGAATCGCATACGGTAGTTCGCATTTTGAAATCGTAACTTTAAACGATTATGCCGAAATATCCGACCGTCGGATTTTCCCAAAACTGGAACCGTTAGGACCACTTTGGGAAGATCTTTCCAATGATATAAAATATGTTAAAATCCAACGATTAGATTTCGAGATAAGTGTAAATCAAATTTCGGTAAAAACAATGCCAGGGTCGCTTATTCACCCGAAGGGTCGTTAAATTAAATTGGGCTATTTTGATATAAATAAAAATAGCGATAAATTGTTATTAAATATTATTAACGATATGAAATGGTTTTAAATTATATATATGCGAGAATTATTTGAAAAGACGAGTTCAATCTCATTTCAAATAATTATACGACGGTTTAAATCGAAGATATTGAAGACAGTGATTGAAGACCGACAATCTTCACATCGAATGGATAACTACTGATGCCTGACATTGGTTAGCTCCCAGTAAAGGGTTAAAGTGGTAGTTGTCTGGACATACTTGTTGATTGTCCAGATAAGCAAGCACCTCTCTTCCGTATTGGATATTCGGGACGAGGAATAAGGTGTCTCCGGTTTCGTTCAGACCCGGAACGGACTTGTAAATGGATGTGTGTCTGACATTGGATTTCATTCCATGTAAATTGATTTCTATCTAATATATATCTGTCTGGTGGTGGAGAATTTATTCTCTTGCTTAACACCCTTCTCTGAGACGCATGAGCTCAGAGATTATATATTAGTAGTTATCGATCGCATGGCATGAAGTGTCAATGTGGCATACCAAGATGCAAATGATCGAGCCCTTTGTTGAAAAGCAGAGCCTTGTGGTTGATGATCAAAGCACGGCCTGTTTAGGCGTAGCTTTGTGCATAGCGTTACTTCGTGAGCCTCACACCCCGATATGAGTCAAAAACGGGATCGTGACTGCAGGGAGTGCACATGTTTCTTTCTAGCTAGAGACTTATAATGATTTCATTTTTCGGTTTGCATTGCATTGTGTGATGGGACTAGAGTCTTATAATGATTTCATTTCGTGATAAAGCATTGCGTTGTTTTGAATAAAATTTATTAAACTTATGCACTAGCAATCCAATGGAGTGAACCCGTTCCGTGTTAGCGGCGTGGTCCTGTGATTATCCATATTGTTAGATAAGTTATGAAAGATTTCTCATACCAGTCCCACGGCTGACTCGTAGTTTGTTTCACTTTGCAAGCTAGGGTGCCCTCATTTTCACACGGGCAACCAAGTGACAGGTTCAGGTATTTATGCACATATGCTGGATTGGAGCATGCTTATGGATTGAAGATGAAGATCGTTTTTATCATTTTATTTATTCTTTGAGACATTTAGATATCCTTTATTTATGATGTACTTGATGGAGTTTTAGACTTGTTTCTTTTGGCAAGACTTCTATTTGCTAAGTTGTATCCTGTAACTGTTCTACTCTGATGTTTTGATGTTGTGATGTTGATGACATTTCTATTTCTGCTGTAATGATTTATGCGTTATGATGTTATCTGAGATCTTCTATTGTTGTAATTATGTCATATTCCAATGATTATCCTTGCTTTCGTACTATGGAAGTTTGGGGTCATCACAGTACAAATGAACACCACGCTCCTCTCTTTACAGGACCTTCACGCATACTCCTCCTCAAATGTTTCCTTTATTAATTTACTGAAGTCAAAACCAACCAGTCCAGAGATCCGCTTTAACCCTTCATAACTCATGCTACTAAATATTTCTTCTTCCTCCCAGTATCGCGCTCCTCAACCGGCCATTTCTGAAGCTTCCGTTTGATTCTAACTCCTCCATTATTCAGTAAAAACTCAAATAAAAAATCATGAACAACTCCTCTTTACAAATCCTTCCTTCACATATCCATATTTTCGAACTCGGCTTCATTGTTTTAGGTGCGATCGACAACACCGTGAGACCCTTAAAGCACAGATAGCGAACCTTTTTTGTTCGAACACCCCAAAAATTCACATACAAACCCCTACAGCCACGAAATCCCAAAAAACCCCAACTCAAGTTCATCTGAAAGCTCTAAAACATGAATTGCTACTTGATTCTCAAAAACGCCTCAGCCTTAGCTCGCCCATACTCACGTTATATTTATTTTGGAGCAACAGAAAAATTATTGGACTCCAATAAAAAGCACACAAAAATGAAGGGGAAGTTAGGAGGATTGTAAATATATGAGTAATAGGATTCGTATCATTCTCTTTGAATTTAGATCATTTTTCAAACTCATGAATTGAGCTTTGTAGGTGGCGGCTAAAACTTTACCTGCTGTTGACCAGAGAAAATGAGGGAAGGGTTATGAGATGTTAAGGGTTATATACATATGATAGGTTAAATAATAAAATATTCGATTATTATATTAAATTTTATTTGGAAAATGTTTCCAGAACTCATTTATATGGATTTCAAATGAATGTTGTATAAAACGTCATTACGACTTCTCAATGCATTCATCGCTTATTACTCTATCTATCTTTAATCAATCTTCGCCATCGAACTTCAACTATTCCTTAGTTAACTTCGAAGTCAATCAAGTTGGGGTATAATTACCTTTCAGACCTTAACTAAATAACGTCTATAACCTTACAACAGATAAAGCTCAACACTCTAATTCTTTACAACCATTGCTTATGTAAATTCTCGAATTTATATTTACGAATTTCCTTCTTGAATAAAACATTGGTTATACAATAACGTTATAAACCTTACTTCCGAAATATCTGACTTTAAAATTATAATTTTATGTCTTAATTTGAATAATTTATAATTTATTTATTTATTAAATAAATAAATTGTGATTTAAAAACCGGAAATTAAATAGTACTTTCCCGAATTCGATATCATCAAATTCGACGTATAACTCTCTTTCGAATAATCTCTATTTGATTAACTCTTCTTCGAATAACCTATATTCGCTTAACTCTCTTCAAATAACTTATATTCGATTATTTCTCTTCGAATAACTTATATTCGATTATTTCTCTTAGAATAACTTATATTCGATTTATTCACTTCGAATAACTTATATTTGATTAATTCACTTTCGAATAAACTCTATTCAATTAACTGGCTTCGAATAAACTATATTCGATTATAAAATATTGGTTTCCAAACGAATACTAATTATCTTATCAAATTTCTGATTTTTTTTCAATATAAAATTTCTTAAATAAATTAATTTATAACGCCAAGCCTAGTACTCTAATTATCAATCTTTATGTATTTTATTTAATTCTATTCATATTTCGAACATCGAAATACATTCATCCTTTCCTTTTTTTAAACAACTCCAACTTTCTCATTTTACATTCACTATTGAATTTGCAATCTCAATTATCCACTGATAATTATATTTTAATTCATTTATAAACATTGTTTATAAATCACAACACGTGTTTTCATTATTAAACAAGTTATTTATTTCTAACCATTCGAAATTCCATTTCTGTTTAAATTCCTGTTTCAAAAATCCAATTTCCTTTACAAATGTTTTTATTTGCAAAATCTTTACTTACATTCATTATTCACATCAAATGTGAATAATATTTCTTTTATATAATCCATTTAGTTTGATTTCGTATCTTGAAACAATATCCCAATTCCAAGTTCTATTTATATATTTATTCATACGAAATCTTCTTTTTATTTCGAACACTTAACTCTCATTTATAAATTCTTTATAAATGTTGAGTTAACATTCTATTTAAAATATTGGTGTTAAAACCAATTTTTACTTCTCTATATAAGTTAGGACATATATATTCCATTTATCAAATGATGAATATTTTATTTAATTTATAAAATATTATTTATAAATTAATCTTCTCCATTTATTTGTTAAAACGTATTTCTATTTAAAAGCTATTTTAAATCAATATCATGTTACACCCGTGTGCAAAGCACGGGTCTAAACCTAGCCCTTGTATAATTCTCTTTTCATAATTCTATTAATTTCCCAAATAATTCTTTTTATAATTCTATTTGGTTTCCAAATATTTCCTTTTTAATATTTTGTTTATTTTATATAAACATTTTATATGTTTCCAAATAATCCATTTTTATAAAATCTATTGATTTTATATAAATATCTTATTTTCAATATATACTTTAAAAATTCCCTTTGTACATTCTAGTATTTCTTATGGTATTTAAAGCACCATATAACAAGGATCAATATCATACAAACACACATAATCAATAACAGATTATATATCACATCATATATCACAATATATGAAAAATAGTAAAATAAAATGTTGAGGAATCCAGTAGGATCCCTCCAACCTGTTTCCCTGCATCCATAGATCTTACACCATATAATTCATAAGAATTTCATTTCAATATGTATTATTCTGATAAACAGAATCAATGTTTGTTTAACGATATGTGTATATATCGTTATCTGTAATTTCAACCAACAATCAACAATTCAACCAAACAATCGTCACACGACAATCAATCATCATTTATCAATACTAGATTATATTTATAAAAATATAAATTGAACAGAGTTAGTGAGTTTTACTCACATTTGTCAGTTATCGTTAAATAACGATAATTGTCGTTGATTCAGATCAGAAAATTTATTTTACTATAAATTGTAATGAGCTCCAATTCACTCCCAGTCAGTTCCATTGTGTAGTGTCTATCCATACGATCCCAACGGGTCTTGTTTCGTCCAATTCTGATAATGTATGCAGAAGTTACCTATTTTCTAAGTTTAAATACTATTTTAAATTGAAATAACCTCAAGTTAATTTAATTGTGCCTCACACTTGTTTTCACGGCCCATTACTATATCCAAGCCCGCACACATTAAAAACCCGGTAGCCCTTTCTTCTTTAAACTGAAATACGACAGCTCTAGAAATCCTCCACCATTCCCAAACCATTATCCAATCCATTTTTTCTCAAACTACCATTATTTCAAAATCTGAAAATACCATCCTGCTTCTCACCGCAAACATTCCATCTCCATCACTATTTGGTCCCCTTCTTTTTGCTGAAATCCAATTCCTGTATCCACCATACTAAAACCACTGCTAATACTTCCTTCTTCTTCACTGTGCAAATGAACACCACGCTCCTCTTTTTATAGGACCTTCACGCATACTCCTCCTCAAAAATGTTTCCTCCATCAATTTACTAAAATCAAAACCGACCAGTCCAGAGATCCGCTTCAACCCTTCGTAACTCACGCTACTACAGATTTCATCTTCCTCCAAGTATCACGCTCCTCAACCGGCCATTTATGAAGCTTCCGTTTGATTCTAACTCCTCCATTCTTCAGCAAAAACTCAAACAAAAAATCCTGAACAACTCCTCTTTACAAATCCTTCCTTCCCATATCAATATTTTCAAACTCAGCTTCATTGTTTCAGGTGTGATCGACAACACCATGAGACCCTTAAAGCACAGACAGCGAACTCTTTTTAGTTCGAACACCCCAAAAATTCACATACAAACCCCTAGCGCCACAAAATCCCCAAAAACACCAACTCAAGTTCAAATGAAAGCTCTAAAACATGAATTGCTACTTGATTCTCAAGAACGCCTCAGCCCTAACTCGCCCATACTCACGCTGTATTTATTTTGGAGCAACAGAAAAATTATTGGAACCCAATAAAAGCACATAGAAATGAAGGGGAAGTTAGGAGGATTGTAAATATATGAGTAATAGGATTTGTATCATTTTCTTTGAATTTAGATCATTTTTCAAACTCACGAATTGAGCTTTGTAGGTGGAAGCTAAAACTTTACTTGCTGTTGACCAGAGAAAATGAGGGAAGGGTTATGAGATGTTAAGGGTTATATATATAGGATAGGTTAAATAATAAAATATTTGATTATTATATTAAATTTTAACCAACCGCTGTTTTTATTTATCATTTAAAATTCATACGATCACATATGATATCCAATTTTGATGAAACTGGTCATGCAACTATAGTTTGAAATTACAAACCTAACGAAACTTGTTTCGTTGAATCTGAACTCGTTTGCTCACATAGTGTATTTTTAAAGTTAATTTATTGACTATTTTTCACATTAAAATTCCGCACGGCCACATACTGACTCTAAAAATCACGAAAATTGAAATCTAACAATAATTTAATATTTCGGATCCAGCAAAATTAGTTTCAACTAAAACAGAGTTTGTTTGCAAAAATGGCTATTTTCTAAGGCTCTAAATAAACCAAATAAAATATAAATATATATTTAAAAATAACAAAATTAAATAATAATAATCTAATATATTTGTATATATTCACATATAATATCATACAGCTCCAAAATATACATATCTGGATTTATAAATCGATATTCAAAAATCTCAGTTCATATCGCTATTCGATTTATATTGAAAAACCTTTTATAATATAAATAAATCGTTATAAATTATAAAGGAATTCCATAGCGACTTTTCAAAAATTTGATTTGGACATATCTCACAATCTACATAACGAAATCTTGATTTTTCTCTTCCATCAGAAAAATATACTTCACCAGTTCCGAACGTTTCTTGTTTCACAGAAATCCGACTTAAAACGGATTTTGTATATTCATTTAAAGTTCGAATCGCCAAATTACAAACTGCCACGCCATTTCGAGCTCAATTATAATTATAATATAATTAATATGTCCTAACGCTATTTATTAAATAGATTCGTTATTATACTTCAATTCTAAACTGGATTAAATATTTTTAAATAATCCAATACACACAATATTGCCATTTCAGCTATTTCTGACTATTTCAGAAATAAATATATTATTCCATTATTTATATTAATTAAATATTCAATATTATTTAATTAGATAACCATTTAAATCTTTAAATTACTTTTAAAATAATTAAATAAATTAAGTAATATACCGAAAAAATACGGGACGTTACATCTACGCTTTACAAACCTCAACCCAGTTTCTTACATTCAACCCATTTAATCTTTCCCCATATTCATTGAAGAATATAAATAACACCTCCTCTTCCAGTTACCAGTTTTCAACTTGAAAATTTTCCAAATCCCAAATCCTTTATAACTTTTATACATATGACGAAATTCAGGCAAAAATATTTATATTATTACTCCAAAACTATAGAATTGAAACTACTATGAAATTCTTTTTCTTAATTTATTCAGTTAAGTATTATTCAATTTCAAAGTTATCGATTTGAAAACAATTGATAACTCAAAGTTTGACAAGTACATTGTCGTCCTCACAAATGTTAGGCATACGCTGACCAAGCGCATGACTAAAATGTCCAAGTACTAAATATCCTTGTTTCAACTCCCAGTGAAAATGTTTCAAAGATTTCTTAAAAAAAACAGATACGAATAGTATCAATGTGATATTGATATGTTGATTGTTTATGAATCGCAGATACACAATGGTTTCATCTGGATCCCCCAGAAAACATCTGTATCCATAGGAAATCACTTCCCTTTGAATTTCGTCATGGACAAATCAGCGGAAGGATATTTAAGAATCAAAAGACAATCTAAGGTCACTGAGCGTTGACTGCTCTATCTTAGAGTCACAGAAACAAATCATGAAAACAGATCAAGACACAAGGATCAATTAGGTCACCAGACAAATCAAGTCACGAAGAAACAGTGCTGCATAAAACAGGTGGCTCACCATCGCTAAGATATTTCAAACATTACATGGCTCCATTCTACCTTTAGTAACTCTAGTGGTTACATCTCTTTCACTTGTAGATATGTCCCGGGGACCGCAGGTACATAATGGTTACGCCTGATTCCCTCAGGAAGCATCCATACCAGTAAACTTTCACAGCACTGCGGATTACTCCCTTATCACGACTGCAGATCGTAGCAGACACAACGGTTACACTTGGTTCCCTCAAGAAACATCCGCCCGCTGTTGGCCATTTATAGCCCTGCGAATTATGCTACACGGTCGTGTTCATTAAGGAGCAATGACAACTCGAGTTTTATCTCCGGACAACCTACTACCACTAGCAGCACATCTCAGCTAAGCTCGAAATTCAAAGGAGAAGGATGGTACTCCCCTTATTTTGCTTAGAAAATATATAATACTATGTACATATAGTACATCATTTCATACTCCTCATAAATCATACTTATGTTAACTTACATAAGATTTTTCTTTCCAAGTCGTAATTTCAAACAGCTCATCTTACATAACCCTATTGTATACGATTTTGTTTCAAATCGATTACCTTCCAAATCACTAGTTTTCAAATCCACTGAATTCTTATATATATATATATATATATATATATATATATATATAAGTTTCGGAAATTTCTATATCTAATATCAAAATCAAGTATCCTCAAATTTCCATTCAAATTGCAAATTTCTAGTTTTGATCTCATAATCACTTCAGATATCTGGTTTCCATTCAAACACAAATTTATAAATCCATTTTTATAACCCAGTTTTCTTTCAATTCTCAAATTACTAAATTCATCGCTTAACTCAAATCTCTATGCTCTCAATTTTTCAAAATTTTCGCTCTTATAACAAATTTCTTTTTCACACATTTTTACTCTTCTATATCCACATCCTTCGACCATAAATTAGCAAGCGAACAACTCCCTAAGTGTCAACCCTGAAGGCCGAAATCAACATCAGGTCAACACTCATGAAGTTATTCAACATAACTAACCTCCAATCAGTTTCTAATTTCCTTAACTCCATTCTTAACTTCTTATCAGAACATTCCTTGCGAAGTCCTTCGATTCAAATTTGAAATCCACTTTTCTTATGTTCCACGCTCTTCTTTCTCGTTGTGCGGTCTTTTTTTGTTAGTTCTTACCACCCATTAGCTTCTCACGATCTTTTGGAAAAACATTTACAATTATCACATTTATTTTCTATAATTCTAGAAAGTCTCTTATCACCAATGAAAATATTTCCATCTGTTCACCAATCTTTATTTTCTACAGAAAGTATACTTTTATTCTTATGGGTAAACATTTTCAAATTCGTTGTTTGTATTAAACATATGTTAAATAAAACATCATTATTCCCTCTCAACTATTGACACTCATTACTTGCGTAATTTAACCAACTCTTCTTATCAAATCTTAACCATTTCTTAGTCAATAATGAATTCAATCAAGTTGGCGTATATTTACCTCTTAGACCTTAACTGAACAACATTATTAACTTCGAAACAGATAAAATTCACCACTTCAAACAACAACAAAACATTTATTCATGAAATTTCTGAATTTAAGTTAAGAATTTATTTCCTTTACAATAATTCACGCCTTAAAGATATGTAACCTTTAAAAATATACTTTATTCTTTATTCTGAATAAACAATTTATTAACAATATATTAAATTTTAAATTAAAACGGAAAGTAAATAGCACTTTCCTAAAATTCGTCATATTTGGCTTCCTCGAATAACTTCCTTCGAATAAATTTTTATTCGATAATTCATTTCGAACTTTGGGAAAATCTCAATTTATTTATATTCCAAACTTCAGAATAATCTCATCATACTGGTCCACTCTATTCCCTTTATTTTCAATTTCATTTGCAATGTTTTTGCTTCCAAATGTTATTTACTTCTAAAAAGCAAATATTATATCTTTTATAGGAATCTGGACTCGTCACATTAACTTTGATTTCGTTTAAATATCAGTTTAAATCTCTTTAAAATCTCCATTCATATTTCGCTTCACTTTATAATTCTTGTTTACAATTCACTACTTGTTAATTAATTGACAAGTTTATACTTCACTATCGAATTTATATATTCCATAATACATTATTGGTTCAAAATCCATTTTAATTTACCTTGTTACATATTGAATTAATCAAATTTAACGCAATGATTTCTTTTCATTTATCTCTATCCCGAATATCAAAATAAAATCCATCGTTTCATTTTTTTGAAACAATTCCCAATTTCCCTTTTTTTATTTCCCATTGGAATTCTTATTACCAATCAATTTCAGTTATCTTGATTTCTAATATACACAACCAAAGAAATTGATTCGTGAATTCTCTTATACTTATCCTCTTTTGATACCATTCAATAACAGATTTGAGATTTGGTCTTAAGAGAACTTATCAAAGAACAACTCTGGCAAATCCCGATTCGAAGACTGGGATTCTGAAAATTTTAAATCTCAAAATATTTTTTTTCCCGCTGCATCATTTTTAAAATACCAATTTTAGAATATATTTTTTTCTTTCAAAACTTAAAATTATTTATACTTTCAAAATTTTATTTCGAAAACATTTTATTCTCAAAATCCGCACTTTCTAGTGTCAATCCTATTTGTTGACCCGCTTTTTAGTCAAAGCAGTCACATATGGAATCTATGATTAACAATACGCTCAAGAATTGGGAATACCGCCAGAAATCAGGCAGCGATTTGGTTGAAGTCGCACCATGAACAAAGATTGGTCCTAAACTCCTATCAGACGACCTCTTTTGGACCCGAAAACAGCAATTACGGGGCTGAGCTCTGTAACTCTCTGGTCACGCCATATGGCCCATCCGAACCGGAACAGCCTAGAGCTTCTCTACAGCTATAAATACACCACTCCTTGGCAATTTGAGGGATCTTTTGGCTCTAACTCCTCACGGCTTCCACCATTGCTCTCTACAAAACATTTTCAGCAGCAAAGAAGCCAAATTCCACATAAAAACACAAGGAATTCGTGCATAATCTTCCCTTTACTTACTAATTTTCATTGAAAACACGAGGATTTCATGTGTAAACCGCAAGCAAAGTGTATTTGTAATAGCCTGTTAGGATTTAAGAAACTATAAAGTGGACGTAGGCTCGGATTGAGCCGAACCACTATAAAAATCCCGTGTGTCTCCTCTTATTTTACTGCTTTTCTGCATTGATCTGTGATTGTGAGGTTTTCGCATAGCATTTGGGTGTTAGTGCCATTTTTTGGTCTAACACTATTCATTTTAAACTCGATAAGCTATGCTTTGAATAAACCAAAACTCTGATACCACTTGTAACGTCCCGCCATTTTGACCACTTCAAATTGATAATTAAACCAACTTAAAACGTCCAAATCGACGGAGCGTATTTAGCTTACAAAGTTTAAAAACAGAATTAACACAGAAAATACAGAATAAATAAATAGCACAGTATTGAACAACAGAATAAATCTTTTATTTATAAATCAAAATTTTGAGTACAATACTTTTATATACAGCGGAATTTAAAAGAAACAATTTAACACAAGGAAAATCTTTGCTGGTCTAGATATCTTCAGAGCGCGTCGTCTTTGGAAGACCCAGCTTCGTCAATCTTCGAATTCTAAACTATAATCTTTAAATCTATTCTGCTCGGATCTGACCCGAGCGTTCCATGCAAAAACGTAATACACTCGAGTCAGAATTAATCATAGTTCAAGTAAATTAATTTCAACAGGAACTGAAACATAACAGTTAATCCTAACGTCAATATATAATCAGGTATAATATATGCGTTTATTAATTTTAGGGACACATGGTCACAGAAGCCTGCATGTACACATCTGTACAGATACACATGTGCACTGCCCCAGCATCCCGCAACCACAAATAACACGTGAAATGCAGTTCATAGGGTGTGCACGAATAACCAGCAAAAGTGGTAGCATAATTACTGAATACACACAACAGTGCTCGTATAAGTAACGGAGAAGATCATACAGGTGTATTCACCATGTAATCTACAATTTGCAAGTAGTAAGGCAAATTGGCAACCAAATACGGTGGTGTGAATATATTCAAGTATTTTGTGTCTGTAACAACCCAAATTTTTACAACATGATTAAGACAAGAATCAAGGAAGAATTAAATTATAAAATCTGAAACAGGGAAAATGGGTTGCGCCATTGAGTTCGTCTCGGAAAAATACGCGAAATAGAGCCCGAAATTTCGTAAATCGGAGTCCGAATGGCCGACATATGGCCTCATGAAGTTTCACGAAAAATTCAAATTCAAAACAGATTCAAATTTCAGAAAATCAGGGTAGGCGGGAAAAATCCCGCCCAGACCAGGTCGACCTGGGTGTCGACCTGGGTGGGACCAGGTCGACTGGGGAGTCGACCCCAGGGTCGACCTGGGGGTCGACCTGCCTGGTCGAACCAGGCAGCCTGGTGCACCTGTTTTGCTGTTTGGCTCGGTTTTGGAGGCTTGTGACAATTTTTGAGGGCTTGGATCTATCCTAGGGTTAATCTAACGGCCTAAACTACTCCTAATCTCTATAAAAAGACCCCTAAGCCTACCCTAAACCCTCACCAATCACTCATGCCATGAAGTGCTGCCCAAATGCCAAGTGATCATGGCCTCCATCTCCAATTCCTAGAGACTATGCATTCAAATCGGGTTCAAATCAAAAGGTGCAAGCTTGCTACACCAAATGGAGGCCAAATCAACGTTGCTATGCGAGTTTCATGACGGTTCTTCGACAAAGGAGCCACCTTTCTTCGTCAAGATGATGCATGATCCTTTTCCTAAGCCTCGCTATGTAAGTTCTAGCTACTTCGAGATGTTAACGGTAGTTTAATGATGACATGGGATAAAATGCGATGTAAAATGAGTATGTTAACCTATGTAAACCTAGTTTGCCCCTTTATCATGAACATATGACTTTAGGTTATGTTTTAGCGACTAAACCATGCTATTCATGTTGCATTGGACTTAGTTTGCCATGCAAGATTGGACCTTTACTTGTAGTATGATAGCATGAACACTTAGAGCCACTTTGACTTGTGAAATAGTTGCATAAATTGGACTTTGGGGCTTATGCATGTAAATGAAACCAACCCCCTTATGATATTATGTTTATGTAAGGTCAAACCCCGTTATGATAATATGCAACTTTGTGGCCAAATTTCTTATGATAATATGCAAGTTTGTGGCCAAATCCTTTATGATATTATGCATGCTTGTGGCCAATCCCCTTTTTATGTTATGCATGCTTGTGGCCAATCCCCTTTTTATGTTGTGCATGCTTATGGCCAATCCCTATATGACACTATCGTTCATGTGTTAAGGCCAAACCCCCTTATGATACCATGCATGCTTTGGGGTCTACATGTTGCCATAGTATACCTACTATGTTGACTCGCTTTTACTCAAGTGAAAACACGATTTTGGGGTAGTTAGACAAACGTGAACATGACACGAAAACTTGACTTGAAAGTGGCACGAAAACTTGACATGGGGTTGCATGGAAATGTGACACTCTTGAAACACTTAAACATGAACATGACACGTACGAAAACATGGAACTTGAAACTAGACATGGGTGGATTGTAAGTGTAATAAGACACTAGACCAAACATGAAAGTGGCCAACTCGAGGTTGGGTTGAGTTTGTAGCATAAATCTACCCGGACCCTCCCGGCTTAACTAGTGGCTACAAACAATAGGATCCAATGTGAGAAGTTGGTCATGTCGCGCTTAAGACCCGAGGTTAGACTAGGTTGTGGTGTAAAACTATCCGGACCCGCCCGGCTTAACTAGTAACCACAACAAGGTCTAATGTGAGAGGTTGAGAGTGCATTAATTAAATTAATGCCACATGATAAGGTTAAGTAAATTTGACTAATGACACTTAACCGATATGACACGAATGGGTAGGTTAAGTGGGACCGGGCTTGATTTCTTAATGACACTTAACCATACAAGACAATTAGGGGATGGGGTTAAGTAAATTACGCTTAACTAATCCGACTTGGTAATTAGCTGGGGTTAAGTAATCCACACTTAACTATTCTAAACACGGTAAATTCGATGAGGTTAAGTAATCCATACTTAACTAATCTAACACGGTAATTAGATGGGGTTAAGTAACTTAGAGTTAACTAATCTATAACACGGTTATTAGATGGGGTTAAGTAACCTTCACTTAACTAATCTAAACACGGTAATTTGATGAGGTTAAGTTAAACACTTAACCAATCTAAACTTGGTAATTCAATGAGGTTAAGTAACAAATACTTAACCAATTTAACATGATAATTTAATGGGGTTAAGTAACTTATACTTAACCAATTATACGTGATGATTTGATGAGGTTAAGTTACCTACACTTAACCAATCCAATATGTGGACCGGGTAGGGTTAAGTCACAAGACCTTTTAAATTAGGCTTAACCATTGTAATACGATTAGTGGATGGGGTTAAGTCAACCTATACTTAACCAATCCGACTCGATAATCTGATGGGATTAAGATAATCTATGCTTAATCAATCTAACATGATAATCTGATAGGGTTAAGACAAATAAATACTTAACCAATTTGACTTGATAGGGTTAAGTCATGAGCTTCTTAGTACACTTAACCAATTTGTAGGGCTAAACCTTGAACTTGAGTACTTATCCAATCTTGACATGATTCGTAGGCGGGTTAAATCATGAACTTGAATAACAACACTTAACCCAATAAGCAGAACCCTAGTTAGAGGAACTAGGTAGAAAATCGTAGTTAATCAAGGGTAATGGGGAAATGAAGCTAAGTGGTAAACCTTAGTTAAGTATAACTAAGTAATAATTCTTAGCCAAGGACATGGGACTAGTTCATGAATAGATGAGTAACCCGGTACAGTAGGTCATCGCTTAAAACACGAGGAGGAGCAAATTATCTAACTTAGATAAAGGCTCCAACGAACTGGGTGACGAAGCGGTAGCTTCGGGGGACGTGAGGGTACTCTTGGTATCCCTCTGTGAGGTGGCAGATGGTCCATGAAACCCGGCCTCATAGGGGTTAAGGTCTGCTGTAGAAGATCCAAGAGTATGCCTTGGTTGCTATGCGAGCGACCTAAAGACTGGGATGGATTAGCGTGGAGTCGACGATACTTGATTTTGCCCTGGATAGCATGTCGCCGACTACCTACCATCTTTACTCAATCGTGTACGTACGGAAAGGCAGGGAACTCCCAACAGACCATGTACTTGCTATCGAGTTATGGGTGAGGTTGGCTATCTGGAAGTGGGCATCGATGGGCCGTAGTGTAGTTCTCATACATGATTTTTCTTGGATTGCCTTTCAGTAGTTGAGGGAGGGGTCACGTGGGACCATAGCCACGGGTACAAAAACAGACCTTGATATCTGCATCAGCAGACGACTTAAAGCTCCCGACCGAGTTCCATATTTCTTGATTTGCCCTGGCACAGAACTCGGATGGCACATTGAGGAACATGTGCGTCTAAACATGGAAAACGGTTCACGATACATACGTGGGATAAAGGGCGCGGTTGACGGGTGGCATAATCCCTAGTGGCCCTAGGTGGCTGAACCCAAACCGAGACACGGAAACGTTCATTAGGTAGCATAATCCCTAGTGGTCCTAGGTGGCATAAATCCTAAGTGAACGCGTAATAGTTCATGGTAAGGAAACATAACTAGATCAAGGGTAGCAGTCCAAAATAACCCCAAGGGTAAAACGTTTACATGGGAAAGCCCGTATGGCCTACGGCAAAGGACCGAACTTATACATGGAAAGAAACATACGAGTTGGGAAAACCTACATATGCTATATATTAGGTTGACATGGACCATTACATGACATTGGGTAAGGGACATTCATAGTTAACACATGACGCAGGTTGGGATACTAGTACGAGAGGTGCAGAGCAAATATACATGTTAGAACCAGGAGAAATATACATGATAGATACCGTGGGATGTTATACAGGATAGATACCTTGGGATAGTATACTTGATAGAAACCTGATGATGTGATACCTTGATTTATCATGACACCGTAGTTTATCATGATATCTTAGTTTACCTTGCTACAGTAGTTCAGCCTGTTACCCTGATTTAGTTTATCTATCTTGTAGTCATCCTTATGTTTACTTTCAGTTTATGCATGTCATGTTACCTTTACCTGTTTTTATACTGGAAGTGGATAGGACTTACTAGTCTTTATGACTGACCCCGTTTTGTTTCGCCTCTTTGTCTTCCGTTTCCCCCCAGGTTCCAGGGAGGAAACAATGTTATCTAGTTCGGATTTCTTCTGCTTGAAGGTCATCACGCATGGCTTGGACTTTTCTTGGCTATGGCTACTTTACTGTTTCACTTGGGGGAATAATTCATGGAATGGTTTTATGCTTCTTTATTATTGCAAGACAGGTTTTGATGTATTCTGATGTAAAAGGCTTTAGACCTTATTTTATAAGGTAATGAAACTTGTTTTACTTCCGTTGTTTTATATATGTTCTGTCTTGTAATATTTCTGTGCATGTTTACCTCGATAATGCTTCACCAAACCTAGTGCATTCCCTTTGTGAGTGACCCTAGCGGAGGTGGGGTGTTGCATTTGGTATCAGAGCAGAAGGTTACCAGACTGGGCAAAAGTTTTTAAAACCTTCTGAAAACTATTTGAAAAACCATTTACAAAGAAGCATTTTTCAAGAAAAGTTTGTTTTAAAAGGCTATTCCCCAAAGGCCATTAGCATTATCCTTTGATTCCTTGATTGAATCTCCTTTCCTTTCTTTCCTCCATCTGTGGTCACAGTAGTTCTAACTGTGACTAATCTTTGTCTAGCCACGTAGATGTTTCCCGTACGATGGAGGTGGTTCTCGAGAGGCCGGTTGCCGTGGTACAAGGAAGGATAATAAGAGTAAGGATAAAGGACGCGAGCTTAAGGATAAGCAACTTGTTGGTATGGCTTAGTCCATCAAGGAGGACAAGGACAAGATCATTGGCGAGGGCAATTGTATGCTCCCATTTCTAGGGTACCTAAAAGAGATGGTACCGTTTCTGGTAAAGGTTTAGCCGTTCTTTTCTATCATACCGTCCAGACTTTGTCTTGATCATCGTATCATTTAAGTCTGCTTGGATAATTGAGTATCTGCACCTTAGTACTAGCATGGTAGAGGATCCCAGTTTTAGTCCCAAAAATCTGGTTGGAGAGTTGGTCCATTTCTTCATTACTTGTTTGGATTTGAGAATGACATGTCTCAGCTACGGATGGATTCTAGGGATAAAATGGTCACCCAATAAGGGGTGCCATTCTCGGTTTTCGAAAGAGGGTAGTTAGACTCTCGACTCACCTCGGTGATACCCTCGAAGTCTTGTGTAACCTTTTGGGTTCCGTCATGGTTAGTTACCTAGAATCTCGGAATGCAGTTGTTGGTAATCCGTTCGAATAAAATTCGCCGCAAAGGCGGATGGTTCGTTTCGCTTATGCATGAGTTATGGGAATCACCCTAGTAATTACTCTTGGCAACATGGATTGGCATCGGCAAACGAGATTCAGAATTCCCTAGTGAATTTTGGAGAGCTTGCATGATTAAGTGGATATGTTGAGCCAAGTATACTAGGAAAAGGATAAGTGAAAGTGGAATAAGAGGCGACAATGAAATAAGTTCTAACTCATATCTTGGAAATAGGAATCAAGGAGCTACGAGATCAGGGAGTTAAAAAGATGGTCAAGGCACCGAGGAATTAAGCTCAAGGAAACGCGACTTAAAAGACGTAAGGCTAGACACGCGCATTGTACCTCTTTTTAAAGAGTGTATCCTTGATCCCTGGTTTTTCCTGTAGAGCTTACTTGCATGCTATCGCTCGGTGGATATCCTCTCGACCCTGTTTCTGTTGTAAACCCCGTAAGGAGTTTATCTTGCTTATCTCCTCGATCCTATCTTGAGAACCTTAGGTAGAATCCTATGGATGTAAACATGTATTTGAAACATGTTATGATTGATATGGTTGCAAATGGTTGCAAGTGGTTGCTCATGGATGCGCGAATACACATTAGATACTAGATTGACGCGGTCACGTTTCATGTTGCATATGCATGAGTATTTATACTTGTTTATGGATGAAATTGAATGTGTTATCCTGCGGATGTTGCATATGAATGAATGGTTGTGCACACATATAGTACTAATATGACTAGGACTATTTGCATACATGTTGGACTCATGGCACTAAACATATTTTGCATTAGAAAGATCATTCAGGCCTGATCATTAGCATTAGCTAAGGAGCATATACACACACGTTTTGCATATGTTCATATGGCATTAGAAATAGTCTAAGGACAATGGTTGCCCGTGGATGATGTTTTGAGTAGATGGATGATGCATGGTAGGATATGTTCTTCCTAACTTGGAGATTTCGGGGACGAAATCCTTAAAGGAGGGGAGAATGTAACAACCCGAATTTTTACAACATGATTAAGACAAGAATCAAGGCAGAATTAAATTATAAAATCTGAATCAGGGAAAATGGGTTAAGCCATTGCGTTCGTCTCGGAAAAATACGCGAAATAGAGTCCAAAATTTCGTAAATCAGAGTCCGTATGACCGAGATATGGCCTCACGAAGTTTCACGAAAAATTCAAATTCAAAACAGATTCAAATTTCAGAAAATCAGGGTAGGCGGGAAAAATCCCGCCCAGACTAGGTCGACCAGGGGGTCGACCCGGGTGTCGACCTGGGTGGGACCAGGTCGACTGGGGAGTCGACCCCAGGGTCGACCTGGGGGTCGACCTGCCTGGTCGAACCCAGGCAGCCTGGTGCACCTGTTTTGCTGTTTGGCTCGGTTTTAGAGGCTTGTGACGATTTTTGAGGGCTTAGATCTATCCTAGGGTTAATCTAACGGCCTAAACTACTCCTAATCTCTATAAAAGACCCCTAAGCCTACCCTAAACCCTCACAAATCACTCATGCCACGAAGTGCTGCCCAAATGCCAAGTGATCATGGCCTCCATCTCCAATTCCTAGAGACTATGCATTCAAATCGGGTTCAAATCAAAAGGTGCAAGCTTGCTACACCAAATAGAGGCCAAATCAACGTTGCTATGCGAGTTTCATGACGGTTCTTCGACAAAGGAGCCACCTTTCTTCGTCAAGATGATGCATGATCCTTTTCCTAAGCCTCGCTATGTAAGTTCTAGCTACTTCGAGATGTTAACGGTAGTTTAATGATGACATGGGATAAAATGCGATGTAACATGAGTATGTTAACCTATGTAAACCTAGTTTGCCCCTTTATCATGAACATATGACTTTAGGTTATGTTTTAGCGACTAAACCATGCTATTCATGTTGCATTGGACTTAGTTTGCCATGCAAGATTGGACCTTTACTTGTAGTATGATAGCATGAACACTTAGAGCCACTTTGACTTGTGAAATAGTTGCATAAATTGGACTTTGGGGCTTATGCATGTAAATGAAACCAACCCCCTTATGATATCATGTTTATGTAAGGTCAAACCCCGTTATGATAATATGCAACTTTGTGGCCAAATTTCTTATGATAATATGCAAGTTTGTGGCCAAATCCTTTATGACATTACGCATGCTTGTGGCCAATCCCCTTTTTATGTTATGCATGCTTGTGGCCAATTCCCTTTTTATGTTGTGCATGCTTATGGCCAATCCCTATATGACACTATCGTTCATGTGTTAAGGCCAAACCCCCTTATGATACCATGCATGCTTTGGGGTCTACATGTTGCCATAGTATACCTACTATGTTGACTCGCTTTTACTCAAGTGAAAACACGATTTTGGGGTAGTTAGACAAACGTGAACATGACACGAAAACTTGACTTGAAAGTGGCACGAAAACTTGACATGGGGTTGCATGGAAATGTGACACTCTTGAAACACTTAAACATGAACATGACACGTACGAAAACATGGAACTTGAAACTAGACATGGGTGGATTGTAAGTGTAATAAGACACTAGACCAAACATGAAAGTGGCCAACTCGAGGTTGGGTTGAGTTTGTAGCATAAATCTACCCGGACCCTCCCGGCTTAAATAGTGGCTACAAACAATAGGATCCAATGTGAGAAGTTGGTCATGTCGCGCTTAAGACCCGAGGTTAGACTAGGTTGTGGTGTAAAACTATCCGGACCCGCCCGGCTTAACTAGCAACCACAACAAGGTCTAATGTGAGAGGTTGAGAGTGCATTAATTAAATTAATGCCACATGATAAGGTTAAGTAAATTTGACTAATGACACTTAACCGATATGACACGAATGGGTAGGTTAAGTGGGACCGGGCTTGATTTCTTAATGACACTTAACCATACAAGACAATTAGGGGATGGGGTTAAGTAAATTACGCTTAACTAATCCGATTTGGTAATTAGCTGGGGTTAAGTAATCCACACTTAACTATTCTAAACACGGTAAATTCGATGAGGTTAAGTAATCCATACTTAACTAATCTAACACGGTAATTAGATGGGGTTAAGTAACTTAGAGTTAACTAATCTATAACACGGTTATTAGATGGGGTTAAGTAACCTTCACTTAACTAATCTAAACACGGTAATTTGATGAGGTTAAGTTAAACACTTAACCAATCTAAACTTGGTAATTCAATGAGGTTAAGTAACAAATACTTAACCAATTTAACATGATAATTTAATGGGGTTAAGTAACTTATACTTAACCAATTATACGTGATGATTTGATGAGGTTAAGTTACCTACACTTAACCAATCCAATATGTGGACCGGGTAGGGTTAAGTCACAAGACCTTTTAAATTAGGCTTAACCATTGTAATACGATTAGTGGATGGGGTTAAGTTAACCTATACTTAACCAATCCGACTCGATAATCTGATGGGATTAAGATAATCTATGCTTAATCAATCTAACATGATAATCTGATAGGGTTAAGACAAATAAATACTTAACCAATTTGACTTGATAGGGTTAAGTCATGAGCTTCTTAGTACACTTAACCAATTTGTAAGGCTAAACCTTGAACTTGAGTACTTAGCCAATCTTGACATGATTCGTAGGCGGGTTAAATCATGAACTTGAATAACAACACTTAACCCAATAAGCAGAACCCTAGTTAGAGGAACTAGGTAGAAAATCGTAGTTAATCAAGGGTAATGGGGAAATGAAGCTAAGTGGTAAACCTTAGTTAAGTATAACTAAGTAATAATTCTTAGCCAAGGACATGGGACTAGTTCATGAATAGATGAGTAACCCGGTACAGTAGGTCATCGCTTAAAACACGAGGAGGAGCAAATTATCTAACTTAGATAAAGGCTCCAACGAACTGGGTGACGAAGCGGTAGCTTCGGGGGACGTGAGGGTACTCTTGGTATCCCTCTGTGAGGTGGCAGATGGTCCATGAAACCCGGCCTCATAGGGGTTAAGGTCTGCGGTAGAAGATCCAAGAGTATGCCTTGGTTGCTATGCGAGCGACCTAAAGACTGGGACGGATTAGCGTGGAGTCGACGATACTTGATTTTGCCCTGGATAACATGTCGCCGACTACCTACCATCTTTACTCAATCGTGTACGTACGGAAAGGCAGGGAACTCCCAACAGACCATGTACTTGCTATTGAGTTATGGGTGAGGTTGGCTATCTGGAAGTGGGCATCGATGGGCCGTAGTGTAGTTCTCATACATGATTTTTCTTGGATTGCCTTTCAGTAGTTGAGGGAGGGGTCACGTGGGACCATAGCCACGGGTACAAAAACAGACCTTGATATCTGCATCAGCAGACGACTTAAAACTCCCGACCGAGTTCCATATTTCTTGATTTGCCCTGGCCCAGAACTCGGATGGCACATTGAGGAACATGTGCGTCTAAACATGGAAAACGGTTCACGATACATACGTGGGATAAAGGGCGCGGTTGACGGGTGGCATAATCCCTAGTGGCCCTAGGTGGCTGAACCCAAACCGAGACACGGAAACGTTCATTAGGTAGCATAATCCCTAGTGGTCCTAGGTGGCATAAATCCTAAGTGAACGCGTAATAGTTCATTGGTAAGGAAACATAACTAGATCAAGGGTAGCAGTCCAAAATAATCCCAAGGGTAAAACGTTTACATGGGAAAGCCCGTATGGCATACGGCAAAGGACTGAACTTATACATGGAAAGAAACATACGAGTTGGGAAAACCTACATATGCTATATATTAGGTTGACATGGACCATTACATGACATTGGGTAAGGGACATTCATAGTTAACACATGACGCAGGTTGGGATACTAGTACGAGAGGTGCAGAGCAAATATACATGTTAGAACCAGGAGAAATATACATGATAGATACCGTGGGATGTTATACAGGATAGATACCTTGGGATAGTATACTTGATAGAAACCTGATGATGTGATACCTTGATTTATCATGACACCGTAGTTTATCATGATATCTTAGTTTACCTTGCTACAGTAGTTCAGCCTGTTACCCTGATTTAGTTTATCTATCTTGTAGTCATCCTTATGTTTACTTTCAGTTTATGCATGTCATGTTACCTTTACCTGTTTTTATACTGGAAGTGGATAGGACTTACTAGTCTTTATGACTGACCCCGTTTTGTTTCGCCTCTTTGTCTTCCGTTTCCCCCCAGGTTCCAGGGAGGAAACAATGTTATCTAGTTCGGATTTCTTCTGCTTGAAGGTCATCACGCATGGCTTGGACTTTTCTTGGCTATGGCTACTTTACTGTTTCACTTGGGGGAATAATTCATGGAATGGTTTTATGCTTCTTTATTATTGCAAGACAGGTTTTGATGTATTCTGATGTAAAAGGCTTTAGACCTTATTTTATAAGGTAATGAAACTTGTTTTACTTCCGTTGTTTTATATATGTTCTGTCTTGTAATATTTCTATGCATGTTTACCTCGATAATGCTTCACCAAACCTAGTGCATTCCCTTTGTGAGTGACCCTAGCGGAGGTGGGGTGTTACATTTGGTATCAGAGCAGAAGGTTACCAGACTGGGCAAAAGTTTTTAAAACCTTCTGAAAACTATTTGAAAAACCGTTTACAAAGAAGCATTTTTCAAGAAAAGTTTGTTTTAAAAGGCTATTCCCCAAAGGCCATTAGCATTATCCTTTGATTCCTTGATTGAATCTCCTTTCCTTTCTTTCCTCCATCTGTGGTCACAGTAGTTCTAACTGTGACTAATCTTTGTCTAGCCACGTAGATGTTTCCCGTACGATGGAGGTGGTTCTCGAGAGGCCGGTTGTCGTGGTACAAGGAAGGATAATAAGAGTAAGGATAAAGGACGCGAGCTTAAGGATAAGCAACTTGTTGGTATGGCTTAGTCCATCAAGGAGGACAAGGACAAGATCATCGGAGAGGGCAATTGTATGCTCCCATTTCTAGGGTACCTAAAAGAGATGGTACCGTTTCTGGTAAAGGTTTAGCCGTTCTTTTCTATCATACCGTCCAGACTTTGTCTTGATCATCGTATCATTTAAGTCTGCTTGGATAATTGAGTATCTGCACCTTAGTACTAGCATGGTAGAGGATCCCAGTTTTAGTCCCAAAAATCTGGTTGGAGAGTTGGTCCATTTCTTCATGACTTGTTTGGATTTGAGAATGACATGTCTCAGCTACGGATGGATTCTAGGGATAAAATGGTCACCCAATAAGGGGTGCCATTCTCGGTTTTCGAAAGAGGGTAGTTAGACTCTCGACTCACCTCGGTGATACCCTCGAAGTCTTGTGTAACCTTTTGGGTTCCGTCAGTTACCTAGAATCTCGGAATGCAGTTGTTGGTAATCCGTTCGAATAAAATTCGCCGCAAAGGCGGATGGTTCGTTTCGCTTATGCATGAGTTATGGGAATCACCCTAGTAATTACTCTTGGCAACATGGATTGGCATCGGCAAACGAGATCCAGAATTCCGTAGTGAATTTTGGAGAGCTTGCATGATTAAGTGGATACGTTTGAGCCAAGTATACTAGGAAAAGGATAAGTGAAAGTGGAATAAGAGGCGACAATGAAATAAGTTCTAACTCATATCTTGGAAATATGAATCAAGGAGCTACGAGATCAGGGAGTTAAAAAGATGGTCAAGGCACCGAGGAATTAAGCTCAAGGAAACGCGACTTAAAAGACGTAAGGCTAGACACGCGCATTGTACCTCTTTTTAAAGAGTGTATCCTTGATCCCTGGTTTTTCCTGTAGAGCTTACTTGCATGCTATCGCTCGGTGGATATCCTCTCGACCCTGTTTCTGTTGTAAACCCCGTAAGGAGTTTATCTTGCTTATCTCCTCGATCCTATCTTGAGAACCTTAGGTAGAATCCTATGGATGTAAACATGTATTTGAAACATGTTATGATTGATATGGTTGCAAATGGTTGCAAGTGGTTGCTCATGGATGCGCGAATACACATTAGATACTAGATTGACGCGGTCACGTTTCATGTTGCATATGCATGAGTATTTATACTTGTTTATGGATGAAATTGAATGTGTTATCCTGCGGATGTTGCATATGAATGAATGGTTGTGCACACATATAGTACTAATATGACTAGGACTATTTGCATACATGTTGGACTCATGGCACTAAACATATTTTGCATTAGAAAGATCATTCAGGCCTGATCATTAGCATTAGCTAAGGAGCATATACACACACGTTTTGCATATGTTCATATGGCATTAGAAATAGTCTAAGGACAATGGTTGCCCGTGGATGATGTTTTGAGTAGATGGATGATGGATGGTAGGATATGTTCTTCCTAACTTGGAGATTTCGGGGACGAAATCCTTAAAGGAGGGGAGAATGTAACAACCCGAATTTTTACAACATGATTAAGACAAGAATCAAGGCAGAATTAAATTATAAAATCTGAATCAGGGAAAATGGGTTAAGCCATTGCGTTCGTCTCGGAAAAATACGCGAAATAGAGTCCAAAATTTCGTAAATCGGAGTCCGTATGACCGAGATATGGCCTCACGAAGTTTCACGAAAAATTCAAATTCAAAACAGATTCAAATTTCAGAAAATCAGGGTAGGCGGGAAAAATCCCGCCCAGACTAGGTCGACCAGGGGGTCGACCCGGGTGTCGACCTGGGTGGGACCAGGTCGACTGGGGAGTCGACCCCAGGGTCGACCTGGGGGTCGACCTGCCTGGTCGAACCCAGGCAGCCTGGTGCACCTGTTTTGCTGTTTGGCTCGGGATTGGAGGCTTGTGACGATTTTTGAGGGCTTAGATCTATCCTAGGGTTAATCTAACGGCCTAAACTACTCCTAATCTCTATAAAAGACCCCTAAGCCTACCCTAAACCCTCACAAATCACTCATGCCACGAAGTGCTGCCCAAATGCCAAGTGATCATGGCCTCCATCTCCAATTCCTAGAGACTATGCATTCAAATCGGGTTCAAATCAAAAGGTGCAAGCTTGCTACACCAAATAGAGGCCAAATCAACGTTGCTATGCGAGTTTCATGACGGTTCTTCGACAAAGGAGCAACCTTTCTTCGTCAAGATGATGCATGATCCTTTTCCTAAGCCTCGCTATGTAAGTTCTAGCTACTTCGAGATGTTAACGGTAGTTTAATGATGACATGGGATAAAATGCGATGTAACATGAGTATGTTAACCTATGTAAACCTAGTTTGCCCCTTTATCATGAACATATGACTTTGGGTTATGTTTTAGCGACTAAACCATGCTATTCATGTTGCATTGGACTTAGTTTGCCATGCAAGATTGGATCTTTACTTGTAGTATGATAGCATGAACACTTAGAGCCACTTTGACTTGTGAAATAGTTGCATAAATTGGACTTTGGGGCTTATGCATGTAAATTAAACCAACCCCCTTATGATATCACGTTTATGTAAGGTCAAACCCCGTTATGATAACATGCAACTTTGTGGCCAAATTTCTTATGATAATATGCAAGTTTGTGGCCAAATCCTTTATGACATTATGCATGCTTGTGGCCAATCCCCTTTTTATGTTATGCATGCTTGTGGCCAATCCCCTTTTTATGTTGTGCATGCTTATGGCCAATCCCTATATGACACTATCGTTCATGTGTTAAGGCCAAACCCACTTATGATACCATGCATGCTTTGGGGTATACATGTAGCCATAGTATACCTAATATGTTGACTCGCTTTTACTCAAGTGAAAACACGATTTTGGGGTAGTTAGACAAACGTGAACATGACGCGAAAACTTGACTTGAAAGTGGCACAAAAACTTGACATGGGGTTGCATGGAAATGTGACACTCTTGAAACACTTAAACATGAACATGACACGTACGAAAACATGGAACTTGAAACTAGACATGGGTGGGTTGTAAGTGTAATAAGACACTAGACCAAACATGAAAGTGGCCAACTCGAGGTTGGGTTGAGCTTGTAGCATAAATCTATCCGAACCCGCCCGGCTTAACTAGTGGCTACAAACAATAGGATCCAATGTGAGAAGTTGGTCATGTCGCGCTTAAGACCCGAGGTTAGACTAGGTTGTGGTGTAAAACTACCCGGACCCGCCCGGCTTAACTAGTAACCACAACAAGGTCTAATGTGAGAGGTTGAGAGTGCATTAATTAAATTAATGCCACATGATAAGGTTAAGTAAATTTGACTAATGACACTTAACCGATATGACACGAATGGGTAGGTTAAGTGGGACCGGGCTTGATTTCTTAATGACACTTAACCATACAAGACAATTAGGGGATAGGGTTAAGTAAATTATGCTTAACTAATCCGACTTGGTAATTAGATGGGGTTAAGTAATCCACACTTAACTAATCTAAACACGGTAAATTCGATGAGGTTAAGTAATCCATACTTAACTAATCTAACACGGTAATTAGATGGGGTTAAGTAACTTAGACATAACTAATCTAAAACACGGTAATTAGATGAGGTTAAGTAACCTTCACTTAACTAATCTAAACACGGTAATTTGATGAGGTTAAGTTAAACACTTAACCAATCTAAACTTGGTAATTCAATGAGGTTAAGTAACCAATACTTAACCAATTTAACATGATAATTTAATGGGGTTAAGTAACTTATACTTAACCAATTATACGTGATGATTTGATGAGGTTAAGTTACCTACACTTAACCAATCCAATATGTGGACCGGGTAGGGTTAAGTCA
Organism: Allium sativum; assembly: GCA_030737875.1. Classification (NCBI taxonomy): domain Eukaryota; kingdom Viridiplantae; phylum Streptophyta; class Magnoliopsida; order Asparagales; family Amaryllidaceae; genus Allium; species Allium sativum. The sequence continues at coordinate 1,779,408 of CM060926.1, read as the reverse complement.
CAAGACCATTTAAATTAGGCTTAACCATTGTAATACGATTAGTGGATGGGGTTAAGTTAACCTATACTTAACCAATCCGACTCGATAATCTGATGGGATTAAGATAATCTATGCTTAATCAATCTAACATGATAATCTAATAGGGTTAAGACAAATAAATACTTAACCAATTTGACTTGATAGGGTTAAGTCATGAGCTTTTTAGTACACTTAACCAACTTGTAGGGCTAAACCTTGAACTTGAGTACTTAGCCAATCTTGACATGATTCGTAGGCGGGTTAAATCATGAACTTGAATAACAACACTTAACCCAATAAGCAAAACCCTAGTTAGAGGAACTAGGTAGAAAATCGTAGTTAATCAAGGGTAATGGGGAAATGAAGCTAAGTGATAAACCTTAGTTAAGTATAACTAAGTAATAATTCTTAGCCAAGGACATGGGACTAGTTCATGAATAGATGAGTAACCCGGTACAGTAGGTCATCGCTTAAAACACGAGGAGGAGCAAATTATATGACTTAGATAAAGGCTCCAACGAACTGGGTGACGAAGCGGTAGCTTCGGGGGACGTGATGGTACTCTTGGTATCCCTCTGTGAGGTGGCAGATGGTCCATGAAACCCGGCCTCACAGGGGTTAAGGTCTGCGGTAGAAGAGCCAAGAGTAGGCCTTGGTTGCTATGCGGGCGACCTAAAGACTGGGATGGATTAGCGTGGAGTCGACGATACTTGATTTTGCCCTGGATAGCATGTCGCCGACTACCTACCATCTTTAGTCAATCGTGTATGTATGGAAAGGCAGGGAACTCCCAACAGACCATATACTTGCTATTGAGTTATGGGTGAGGTTGGCTATCTGGAAGTGGGCATCGATGGGCCGCAGTGTAGTTCTCATACATGATTTTTCTTGGATTGCCTTTCAGTAGTTGAGGGACGGGTCACGTGGGACCATAGCCACGGGTACAAAAACAGACCTTGATATCTGCATCAGCAGACGACTTAAAGCTCCCGACCGAGTTCCGTATTTCTTGATTTGCCCTGGCACGGAACTCGGATGGCACATTGAGGAACATGTGCGTCTAGACATGGAAAACGGTTCATGATACATACGTGGGATAAAGGGCGCGGTTGACGGGTGGCATAATCCCTAGTGGCCCTAGGTGGCTGAACCCAAACCGAGACACGGAAACGTTCATTAGGTAGCATATTCCCTAGTGGTCCTAGGTGGCATAAATCCTAAGTGAACGCGCGATAGTTCATGGTAAGGAAACATAACTAGATCAAGGGTAGCAGTCCAAAATAACCCCAAGGATAAAACGTTTACATGGGAAAGCCCGTATGGCCTACGGCAAAGGACTGAACTTATACATGGAAAGAAACATACGAGTTGGGAAAACCTACATATGCTATATATTAGGTTGACATGGACCATTACATGACATTGGGCAAGGGACATTCATAGTTAACACATGACGCGGGTTGGGATACTAGTACGAGAGGTGCAGAGCAAATATACATGTTAGAACCAGGAGAAATATACATGATAGATACCGTGGGATGTTATACAGGATAGATACCTTGGGATAGTATACTTGATAGAAACCTGACGATGTGATACCTTGATTTATCATGACACCGTAGTTTATCATGATATCTTAGTTTACCTTGCTACAGTAGTTCAGCCTGTTACCCTGGTTTAGTTTATCTATCTTGTAGTCATCCTTATGTTTACTTCCAATTTATGCATGTCATGTTACCTTTACCTGTTTTTATACTAGAAGTAGATAGGACTTACCAGTCTTTATGACTGACCCCGTTTTGTTTCGCCTCTTTGTCTTCCGTTCCCCCCAGGTTTCAGGGAGGATACAATGTTATCTAGTTCGGATTTCTTCTTCTTGAAGGTCATCACGCATGGCTTGGACTTTTCTTGGCTATGGCTACTTTACTGTTTTGCTTGGGGGAATAATTCATGGAATGGTTTTATGCTTCTTTATTATTGCAAGACAGGTTTTGATGTATTCTGATGTAAAAGGCTTTAGACCTTATTTTATAAGGTAATGAAACTTGTTTTACTTCCTCTGTTTTATATATGTTCTGTCTTGTAATATTTCTGTGCATGTTTACCTCGACAATGCTTCACCAAACCTAGTGCATTCCCTTTGTGAGTGACCCTAGCGGAGGTGGGGTGTTACAGTGTCAGGCTTTAAGTTATAGAATATAGCAAGTTCGGGTTCACAATTATTACAAAGGAACTTGTACATTTGGAGTTCAACACTAGTGCAGCACTGTATAACTCAACAGGCTAGATTTTTAGGGTGGATATGCATCTCAATATATGTATATAACATAACAGTGACGCATGCACTTCATTAACAGGTTCAGCATATCAACTGGTCAAAGTGGCAAATAAGTATAATATGTGTAATTCTTTGACAGGTTCATCAATATGGTTTTTAACAAATTCATTTTAGCAACTAGGATGGTTTCAGCAAATGCACTTCAGCAAATATCAAGTGCGGTGGTGTTTTATTTAACATGGTTTGAATATATATATAGATGTATTTAGGTTTTCTAACTTACAAGTAAACACATACGGCTCAATAACACAGGGTTCAAGGCTGACAATCTTGAATAGTTCAAGAATTTAACCACATGCAACCCAAATAGACAATTTCTACAAGGGTTTAATCCAATATTATATACTAATTATGAGTAGGTTGACTTATGTATACATGCCATGGCACTTGCACACAAATATGTCCAGTTCAAACAACTTGCTCAACATAACAAAACTACAAAATGGCAGAGGACCTAAAACCTGTCAACTAATAATGCATGTACTCTATGTATATGTGTATAGCAGATCAGTGTTAAACAGGCTCAAATCAGTAAAACAACATCATGTGCATGGCGGCCAGAAAGCAGGTAAATGATCATAGCATACAGGTGTTTAGATGAAAATTAAAAATAAAAATCAAGGCATTTGTACATCGCTTGGTTTAAGCATAAGGGTATGGCAGTAAAGTATAAGGCAAAATAGCAATGTATAAATGAATTCAAGTCAAACTGGTGCCAGCCGTTAATATATATGCTGCAAATTACACGTATACATTGATAAGTAATTTCAAAACAGCATGGGGAACCAAAGTGAAAGTGCATATATCGTAGTGCATATTTGACGGTAGGGTGTGTAATTCATAACAACTCAGAACTACATGTATATGTAGCTAACAAATACTTCATAAATTTCTGTAAATTACAGGGAATAAAATCACATGTCACTACTTAAGGGCAAGGAACAAACAACTATGGTGGAAGTGTAAAAATTGAATGAACAAAAGTTAGCACTTGATAGTTAACTGTGTATAAAACACGATCATTCCAATATATATATATATATATATATCCTTATTCAAGGGTTATAAAGATTCCAGTTTAAATATTTTAACCAAACTGGTTCCAGTAGCTAGGTAACAAAATTAAGTTAAAATTCTTTACCTCTGAATATACCTATATGATATTTCGGTACGCATGTGTGTACACATATATATATATACATACATACATACATATACATAACACCCCGTATGTTGAATAACTTGCTATAATATAAAACATGGCAGAATTAAATTTAAAAATCTGAATCAGGGGAAACGGGCTATGCCATTGCGTTCGTCTCGGAAAAATACGCGAAATAGAGTCCGAGTTTTCGAAAATAGGAGTCCGTATGACCCAGATAAGGCCCAAAGAAGTTTTCAGAAATTTAAAAACAGATTTAAAAACCAAAAATTTCAATTTTCAGAAGTGGCGGGAAAAATCCCGCCAGACCCAGGGGGGTCGACCTGGGGGTCGACTGGGGAGTCGACCTCCTCCCCTCCCCCCCCCCAGGTCGACTGGGGAGTCGACCCTAGGGTCGACCTCCCTGGTCGAGCCCAGGTGACCTGGGTGCATCAGCTTGTCTTTTGGGCTGTGTTTCAGTGGCTAGGACATGATCTGACGGCTCTAATCTGATTTAGGGTTAATCTAATGGCCTAAAACACCTAACTACTCTATAAATACACCCTAAGACTACCCTAATTCATACTAAAAATAGATACAATGTCGTCATGCCGTCAAAATGCAACTTGAAGGGGCCTCCATCAAATTGTAGAAGAAGATAGTCTCTCAAATCAACTACTAATCAACTCTAGCAACTTAATCTTCTTCTTAGGAGTGCTAATCAACAAGTTGTGAGTTTTCTATAGCCTTAATGACCAATTGTTGAAATGATTATGATAGGATATAATGAGTTTATGGCTATGAATGTGGATCAATGCATGTTATGCAAGTTATATGCTATGTGTTAATGATGTTATGCATGTTATGCAAGTTATATGCTATGTGTTAATGATGTTATGCATGTTATGCAAGTTATGTGCTATATGTTCATGATGTTATGCAAGTTATGCAAGTCATATGCTATATGTTCATAATGTTATGCAAGTTATGCAAGTCATATGCTACATGTTCATGATGTTATGCAAGTTATGCAAGTCATATGCTACATGTTCATGATGTTATGCAAGTTATCAAGTCATATGCTACATGTTCATGATGTTATGCAAGTTATGCAAGTCATATGCTATGTGTTTGTGATGTTATGCAAGTTATGCAAGTCATATGAGAAACATTGATCCACTATGACATCAAGATATGCAAGTTTGGTGTATGATTATATGCAAGTTCATATATGACATGTTATGCAAGTATGGTGTTTGATTATATGCAAGTAACATGTGCAAGTTTACACCTTAGAATGATATGCATACATATGCAAGTTAACCCCTTTGTATGCCATATATACATATGCTAGTTTACCCCTTTGTACGACATAAATAACTTATGCAAGTTAAACTCCTTATGACATATGTGATTCATGCAAGTTTGGGTTGATTATTTATGCTAGTTGGGTTTGATGCTATATGCATGTTGACACCTTTAAACCCATGTTGATGCTAATGTTATGCAAGTTGAACCCATTGTATTTGTGATGAATCTTTCCTTTTATGTCATGTAGCGAATCACGTGGGGAACGATGGGGTTAATATACATGTTAATAAAATGGTGTGAAGTTGGTATGATTATGCATACCATAAAGTTGATGGACATAATTGAGTCAATTATGTACATCGTTAAAATTGGAATTAATTAGGGAAAATTAATTCGGGGGTGATTAATTAGGTGTAATTAATCGACTAAGACACGAGGTTGGACCCTTTTGTAGCGTAAGACTGCCCGGAACCGACCGGCAAATCCAGCGGCTACAAATGATTGGCCCAATGTGAGAGGTCTTAGGCACAAACTATATACGTGATAAGTGTAAAGACACGAGGTTAGACTCGGTTATGGCGTAAGGCTGCCCGGACCCAACCGGCAAATCCAGCTGCCATAAAAGATAGTCTAATGTGAGAGGTCTTTACAACGGTTACGTTCTTAATCAATTAAGAAACACTTAACCAAATAAGCATGTAGTGGGCATGAGGGGTTAAGTGGGTGCGTTGGGTGGCATGTGGAAATCAAGTAAGTGCCTTGGGTAGCATGTGGAAATCTAGTGGGTTGCCTTGGGTGGCAATAGAAAATACGATTAGAATACTTAACCTAGTGGAAACATGTAATTAAACATGATTAAAGGGTTAAGTGGGATGCACTAGATAAATTGACAAGCTTAGGTTGTAGCTTGTGGGGGCCCATTTCAACCAGTAACCCATATGTATCTTATTGGGCTCGACCCATGTTGAGGACGGGACACGCGTACTGGGCTTGATTATAAGAGGCCAAAACGGGTTAGCGGTGGCAAAGCGAGTCCAACGGGTTTCATATGCGTGTGTGGACCCGGGCTGGTAGGTTAGACGTTGTTGCATCGTGTAGGTATAAGCCATACACCATTTTTTGTATCGGGTTGCCACTTTGGGGAGTGATACACCCCATTGTGGGGCCAGCACGGGTATCTATGGTATGGAGCCGATCGCTTGGGAGTAGTGGGTACACCTAGTGGAGATAGGGGCAGACGGCACCTATGTAGTCAGCTAGGGGTACACGAAACTACTGGGTAAAATTTCTAAGTCCTTGGGTGGGATCAACCTTTAAGTAGGAATGACTAGTGTGGTGCAGTTAGTAATTATCCTTGGGTGGGTAGATGCGTCTTTAAGGTTATCCTAGTTCACCTTATGTCTAGTTGGCTACTTAGTGTAGCCATTTATCCCCAGTCATCCCGTGCCAAGTTTATATCATACCCTAATTGCTTTTATGATTGTGTTGTTAAAGTTATAGGGCTCACTCAGACTTATGTCTGACCCCGTTGTTTTTATCTTTTTCACCCTCAGGTCCTCAGGTTGGGCCTAGCACTAGTGGGCTTTGATCAGATTTCTTGATCTATCTTCTGGAGCTTGGACCGTGATGTAAAGCCCAGCTTATCTTTTCTTTTATGGCTATTGTTTATGTAGTGGGATTATGTACTTATGTTTTTTTATCAGGATGGATATTTAGTACTTGAATCTTTATGGTGTTGTAACTAAACATGTTTACCTTCTGCTGCAATGAAATGATGTTTTAGAATTTCAAGTATTTATATCTGTCTTGTGTAATTTTTCTGTTCTATATTCACTTAAAATGCTCCACCGAAGTTAAGGCATTCCCTTAGTGAGTGACCTTAGCGGGTGTGGGGTGTTACACGTGGTATCAGAGCAAAGGTTACCGGAACAGATAAAATTTTTAGAAAACTATTTTTCTAAAAACATTTTTGGAAGAAGTATTTTCAAAAACATGTCTTTAAACAGAAAAGTTTTTGAAAGAAAAGCATAATCCCCAATAGCCATATCTTTATCTTTCGAATTCTCCGTTTTGAATCTTTCCCTTTTTCGTTTCAGCATGGCTGAAGATCTTAACTTTCCGGAGGGTGTGACGATACCAGTATGGTATAGGAGATTGATGGAAGCTAGGGCCGCCACTGCGGGTCCAGCAAATGTTCCTCCACCAACCGTAGCACCCGATCTTCCTCCTCCCCCTCCTCCTCGTACGGATACTTTTGCTAAGACTTGCAAGGAATATAAAGCTATGGGAGGGAAACCTTTTCAAGGATCAGAAACTTTTGTGGAGGCTAGAGATTGGCTTAAGGAGGTGGAAGAGTTGATAGATATCTTCGAGATGGAAGAAGGAAAGAAAGTCAAGTTAGCTGCTTGGTTAATGAAGGGAGAGGCCTCATTCTGGTGGGAGGTCACTAATGGAGAACGCCCCGTTGACTCTTGGGAGGATTTCAGGCAAAGATTTGTGGCAAAGTTTCTCTCAAGGGCGGAGGAAAACTTGTATATGGAAAGGTTCTTGACTCTAAAGCAAGGAAATCTCTCGGTGAAGGAATATGTCAACAAGTTTAATCAATTGGCAAGGTTTGGCATAGACATGGTGAATACACCGGAGAAGAAGACTTTGAGGTTCGTTAAAGGCTTGAATGAACCGATGCATGGATTGGCTATGACTCATATCCCTATGGGGGCCACCTTTGAGAAGCTAGTTGACATGGCACTCATGCATGAGGAAGAGAAGGGTCCCAATGCTAATAAGGCACCCGAGAAGAAGGGAGATCAAAAGAGACCTCAACAGCAACAAAACAAAGGTGGGAAAGGCAACGGTGGCAAGGGAAAGAAGAAGTGCTTCAATTGCAGGATACCAGGCCACCTAAGTAAAGATTGTCGGAAGAAGAAGAAGACTGGCTGCTATCACTGTGGCGAAGCAAGGCATTTAGTGAAGGACTGCCCTAAGAAGGGGCAAAGGACGGGATCTACCTCAGGAGGACAGGTGCAAGCTCTTATGGCACCAGGTCAAGCAAAGGGGCAAGTTCAGGCTCTCGCGGTTCCACCAATTCAGGAAAGAAGTAGAACTATTTCCGTTGAAAGTCTGGTTTTTCTATTTGATCATCCTGTCCATACATTGTTTGATTCTGGCGCATCGCATTCGTTTATCTCATCATCATTAGTTGAGTCACTGCACTTAGACACCATTCTAGTAGATGATCCCTTGGTTGTTTCAAACCCAATTGGGGGCTCCACTTATTTGTCCATGATATGTTTGGGTTTGAAGATTTCTATACTTAGCATTGAGTTTAGATGTGATGCTTTTGTTTTGGGCATCACGGGCTATGGGTTGATTTTGGGCACGGACTGGTTATCCAGTAATGGTGCCGTTCTTGATTGCGAAAGGAGAGTTGTTAGGCTCATGACCCGCTTGGGGAACACTCTCGAGATCTCTTGTAATCCCATGGATTCAGTTCTACTAAGTTATCTTAAATCGTTTGACGCTTCGGTCGAGAATTTGCGATCTGTTAGAGTGGTCCCAGAATACCCGGATGTGTTTGAGGAGGTGAAGGGCTTACCTCTGAAGCGGGAGATAGACTTCCGAATATATCTGGGGGATAATGCTAAACCTGTATCTTTACCAGTGCGCCACATGGCTCCTCGTGAGAGGAGGGAACTCCATAAGCAAGTAGGGGAGTTGCTTGAGAAGGGGTTCATAAGACGAAGTATATCGGAGTGGGGTGCTCCAGTAGTTTTTGCTACGAAGGCGGATGGGTCCCTCAGACTTTGTGTAGACTATAGAGAACTCAACAAGCTCACAAAGAAGAATAGACACCCATTGCCGAGGATTGATGATCTTTTTGATCAATTGGTTGGCGCTTTAGTATTTTCGCAGTTGGACTTGGCCACGGGGTTTCATCAGTTGAGGGTGGCTGAGGATAGCATAGACAAGACTGCCTTTAGGACACCGGATGGTTTCTATGAGTGGCTGGTGATGCCATTTGGTTTGAAGAATGCCCCTGCATATTTGGTTGATTTGATGAGTAGGGTGTTCAGGGAGTTCCTTAATAGGTTCGTGGTGGTCTTTGTGGATGACATCTTAGTCTTTTCTACGAGTGAAGAAGAGCATGCCCTACATCTTAGGGAAGTGTTGGAGACTCTTCGAGCGCATAGCCTTAAGGCTAAATTTTCTAAATGTCACTTCTGGAGGAAGGAAGTGCGGTTCTTGGGGCACGTGGTCTCCAAGGAAGGGATAGTTGTGGATCCTGCGAAGGTAGTATCTATCCAAGATTGGAAGGTTCCGAAGAATGCTACCGAGGTGAGGAGTTTCTTGGGGTTGGCTGGTTACTATAGGAAGTTTATCAAGGACTTCGCGAGGATATCAGCCCCATTAACTCGCTTGACAAAGAAGAATCTAGTCTTCGCATGGGACGTAGATTGTGATGATGCGTTCCGACGGTTGAAGAGAGCTTTAACCACAGCTCCAGTCTTAGTGTTGCCAGATGGGAGTAAGCCATTTGTTGTCTATACCGATGCTTGTGGGACAGGACTGGGCGCAGTCTTAATGCAAGAGGTAAGGGTAATAGCCTACGGTGGAAGGCAGTTGAGAAAGCATGAGAAGAATTACCCTACCCATGATCTAGAGTTGGCTGCTATTGTTTTTGCGCTTAAGATTTGGCGCCATTATCTTCCGGGAGAGAGATTCGAATTGTTCACTGACCACAAATCATTGAAGTACTTGTTTTCTCAGAAGGATTTGAACTTGAGACAGCAAAGGTGGATGGAGTTCTTAGCATCCTATGATTTCGAGATAGCGTATACCCCTGGCAAGGGTAACGTGGTGGCGGACGGCTTGAGTAGAAAAAGGTTGTCCTTGAGTCCATTGTTCGTGGAACGACGAAGCTTGGAATTTATCTCGATGTTTGATTTCAGACCTTCCGTTGATTATGTACCTGGTTTGCTAGCATTCTTGGAGGTCAGACCTACTCTTTTGGGGCGGATTGGCGAGGCACAGCGGGACGACCCACAGTTGGTTGAGTTAGTAGAGAAGCTCATAAAGGGGGAGTCGTCCAGCCATTTGAGTAGGTATACCCTAGACGATAGGGGTTGCTTGCGTAGAGACGGTAGACTTTGTGTACCGCAAGACGAGGGTTTGAGGAAGGCTATTCTTGATGATGCACACCGTTCTAGGATGACCATTCATCCCGGTGGGGACAAGATGTACCAAGACATGAGGCGAGTTTTCTTTTGGGCCGGAATGAAGAAAGATGTGGCCGAGTATGTCGCTAGATGCTTGGTGTGCCAACAGGTGAAAGCGGAGCAAAAGAAACCAGGTGGGTTGCTTCACCCATTGGAAGTTCCGCAATGGAAGTGGGATAGCGTCTCGATGGATTTTATTGATGGGTTGCCCAGATCGAGAAAGGGTAATACGGGAATTTTGGTTGTGGTAGACAGACTTACTAAGAGCGCCCATTTCATACCTGTGAAGAGCAAGAGGACTGCTCCATGGCTAGCTTCAGTTTATCTTCGAGAGATAGTTCGATTGCATGGGGTACCCTCTAGCATAGTGAGTGATCGAGATCCTATCTTCACTAGCGAGTTCTGGAAAAGTTTGCAAGAAGCAGTGGGGACTCAATTGTGTATGAGCACCACATATCATCCTCAGACGGACGGCCAAACCGAGAGGGTGAATCGTGTTCTGGAAGACCTTTTGAGGCTTTGTATCTTAGATTTTGGAGGTACATGGGAAGAGCATCTTCCATTGGTGGAGTTCGCATATAATAACAGCTTTCAGTCCAGTATTGGTATGGCTCCTTTTGAAGCTCTTTATGGAAGGCCTTGTCGATCACCTACATGTTGGTGGGAATCTACGGATAAGATCTTGCTTGGGCCCGATATGGTTAGAGAGACTTCGGAAAAGATTGATTTGATTCGAAGAAGGATGAAAGCAGCGCAGGATAGGCAAAAATCTTATGCGGACAAGAGGAGGACGGATCTGGAGTTTGATGTTGGGGACATGGTCTTTGTCAAAGTATCTCCATTACGGAATGTTGTTCGCTTTGGGTCAGTTGGGAAGTTAGCTCCAAGATTTGTTGGGCCGTTTCTTATTAAGGAAAGGATTGGACGGATGGCATATAGAGTGGATTTACCCGAGAGACTTAGTGGGGTACATGACGTATTCCATGTGTCACATTTGAGGAAGTGCCTACATGAGACCGCAGAGGTGGTAGAGCCGAGCTTGCTAAAAGAAGTGGAGGTAGAGCGTGATGCAACTATTCGACGAGCTCCTACCCGCATCCTTGGGTCAGAGATTAGGAAGTTGAGGAACAGAGAGGTGCGGCTAGTCAAAGTGCAATGGGGAGAAGATGAGAGCAATGCTACTTGGGAGACAGAAGCGAAGATGCGTTCATTATACCCATTCCTTTTTGAGGGTATGTCTTTTAACCTCTCCTTTATCGTTTGTCTAGTACTTATCTTATCTTATCTTTAGTATGTCCTCTCATTAGTACCTTTGACCTTTAGATAGGGTAAACCTATGGTTGAAACATGTGTTTGAGACATGTTATGTTTGATGGATGCGTGTGGATGCAAGTGGTTGCTAGTGGTTGCTCGTGGATGCATATACACACACTCTAGGCACTAGATCGGCTCAATCACTTCATATTGCATATTGCATAAAATTCTGTGTAGGTAGCTATATTAATGGATGTATAATGGTTGTGCTATCATATGGATGATGCATTTTGGTGAATGATTGTGCACTCATGTAGAAATAGTATGTATCGATAAGGTTCTTTCGCATACATATTGGATGCATGGCACTATCATGGTTTGCATTAAGGAGGTCAACTGAATCAGTAGACCGCCTGATTTTGCATTAGACAGGGAACATATACACACACTTTTTGCATATGTTCATACAGCATTAGAAACTCTAAGGAAAATGGATGCCAGTGTTTGATGGTTTGAGTAGATGGTTGTTTGGTTGGTAGGATACGTTCTTCTTGACTTAGAGATTTCGGGGACGAAATCCTTTAAGTAGGGGAGAATGTAACACCTCGTATGTTGATAACTTGCTATAATATAAAACAGGGCAGAATTAAATTTAAAAATCTGAATCAGGGGAAAAGGGCTATGCCATTGCGTTCGTCTCAGAAAAATACGCGAAATAGAGTCCGAGTTTTCGAAAATCGAAGTCCGTATGACCCAGATAAGGCTCAAAGAAGTTTTCAGAAATTTAAAAACAGATTTAAAAACCAAAAATTTCAATTTTCAGAAGTGGCGGGAAAAATCCCGCCAGACCCAGGGGGTCGACCTGGTGGTCGACTGGGGAGTCGACCTCCCCCCCAGGTCGACTGGGGAGTCGACCTGGGGGTCGACCTCCCTGGTCGAGCCCAGGTGACCTGGGTGCATCAGCTTGTTTTTTGGGCTGTGTTTTAGTGGCTAGGACGTGATCTGACGGCTCTAATCTGATTTAGGGTTAATCTAATGGCCTAAAACACCTAACTACTCTATAAATACACCCTAAGACTACCCTAATTCATACTAAAAATAGATACAATGCCGTCATGCCGTCAAAATGCAACTTGAAGGAGCCTCCATCAAATTGTAGAAGAAGATAGTCTCTCAAATCAACTACTAATCAACTCTAGCAACTTAATCTTCTTCTTAGGAGTGCTAATCAACAAGTTGTGAGTTTTCTATAGCCTTAATGACCAATTGTTGAAATGATTATGATAGGATATAATGAGGTTATGGCTATGAATGTGGATCAATGCATGTTATGCAAGTTATATGCTATGTGTTAATGATGTTATGCATGTTATGCAAGTTATATGCTATGTGTTAATGATGTTATGCATGTATGCAAGTTATGTGCTATATGTTCATGATGTTATGCAAGTTATGCAAGTCATATGCTACATGTTCATGATGTTATGCAAGTTATGCAAGTCATATGCTACATGTTCATGATGTTATGCAAGTAATCAAGTCATATGCTACATGTTCATGATGTTATGCAAGTTATGCAAGTTATGCAAGTCATATGCTATGTGTTTATGATGTTATGCAAGTTATGCAAGTCATATGAGAAACATTGATCCACTATGACACCAAGATATGCAAGTTTGGTGTATGATTATATGCAAGTTCATATATGACATGTTATGCAAGTATGGTGTTTGATTATATGCAAGTAACATGTGCAAGTTTACACCTTAGAATGATATGCATACATATGCAAGTTAACCCCTTTGTATGTCATACATACATATGCTAGTTTACCCCTTTGTATGACATAAATAACTTATGCAAGTTAACCTCCTTATGACATATGTGATTCATGCAAGTTTGGGTTGATTATTTATGATAGTTGGGTTTGATGCTATATGCATGTTGACACCTTTAAACCTATGTTGATGCTAATGTTATGCAAGTTGAACCCATTGTATTTGTGATGAATCTTTCCTTTTATGTCATGTAGCGAATCGCGTGGGGAACGATGGGGTTATTATACATGTTAATAAAATGGTGTGAAGTTGGTATGATTATGCATACCATAAAGTGGATGGACATAATTGAGTCAATTATGTACATCGTTAAAATTGGAATAAATTAGGGAAAATTAATTCGGGGGTGATTAATTAGGTGTAATTAATCGACTAAGACACGAGGTTGGACCCTTTTGTAGCGTAAGACTGCCCGGAACCGACCGGCAAATCCAGCGGCTACAAATGATTGGCCCAATGTGAGTGGTCTTAGGCACAAACTATATACGTGACAAGTGTAAAGACACGAGGTTAGACTCGGTTATGGCGTAAGGCTGCCCGGACCCAACCGGCAAATCCAGCTGCCATAAAAGATAGTCTAATGTGAGAGGTCTTTACAACGGTTACGTTCTTAATCAATTAAGAAACACTTAACCAAATAAGCAAGTAGTGGGCATGAGGGGTTAAGTGGGTGCCTTGGGTGGCATGTGGAAATCAAGTAAGTGCCTTGGGTGGCATGTGGAAATCTAGTGGGTTGCCTTGGGTGGCAATAGAAAATACGATTAGAATACTTAACCAAGTGGAAACATGTAATTAAACATGATTAAAGGGTTAAGTGGGATGCACTAGATAAATTGACAAGCTTAGGTTGTAGCTTGTGGGGGCCCATTTCAACCAGTAACCCATATGTATCTTATTGGGCTCGACCCATGTCGAGGACGGGACACGCATACTGGGCTTGATTATAAGAGGCCAAAACGGGTTAGCGGTGGCAACGCGAGTCCAACGGGTTTAATATGCGTGTGTGGACCCGGGCTGGTAGGTAAGACGTTGTTGCATCGTGTAGGTATAAGCCGTGCACCATTTGTTGTATCGGGTTGCCACTTTGGGGAGTGATACACCCCATTGTTGCGCCAACACGGGTATCTACGGTAGGGAGCCGATCGCTTGGGAGTAGTGGGTACACCTAGTGGAGATAGGGGCAGACGGCACCTATGTAGTCAGCTAGGGGTACACGAAACTACTGGGTAAATTTTCTAAGTCCTTGGGTGGGATCAACCTTTAAGTAGGAATGACTAGTGTGGTGCAGTTAGTAATTATCCTTGGGTGGGTAGATGCGTCTTTACCGTTATCCTAGTTCACCTTATGTCTAGTTGGCTTCTTAGTGTAGTCATTTATCCCCAGTCATCCCGTGCCAAGTTTATATCATACCCTAATTACTTTAATGATTGTGTTGTTAAAGTTATAGGGCTCACTCAGACTTATGTCTGACCCCGTTGTTTTTATCTTTTTCCCCCTCAGGTCCTCAGGTTGGGCCTAGCACTAGTGGGCTTTGATCAGATTTCTTGATCTATCTTCTGGAGCTTGGACCGTGATGTAAAGCCCAGCTTATCTTTTCTTTTATGGCTATTGTTTATGTAGTGGGATTATGTACTTATGTTTTTTAATCAGGATGGATATTTAGTACTTGACTCTTTATGGTGTTGTAACTAAACATGTTTACCTTCTGCTGCAATGAAATGATGTTTTAGAATTTCAAGTATTTATATCTGTCTTGTGTAATTTTTCTGTTCTATATTCACTTAAAATGCTCCACCGAAGTTAAGGCATTCCCTTAGTGAGTGACCTTAGCGGGTGTGGGGTGTTACAATATATATATAATAGATTATGTATCCTCAGCAAGCTATTTTTGTCATGATGTACATTTTAAAAAACACGACAATAAACCATTTTTAAAACATGATGTTCATGTATATAAAAATACCACAGCAAACCAGTTTAAAATCATGATGGTCATGTATAAAAGTACAACAGCAAACTAGTTTAAAATCATGATGGTCATGTATAAAAAAACAACTGCAAACCAAATGGGGTATCATTTTTTTTTAGCAAATTCATTACAACAAGTAACTGTTTTAACCATATAAATGAACAAAAAGCCAAATGTGACAAAGGGATAACATGTGTACTTCCTTAAACAGGGTTCGACATATCAAATGAACCAAATGCCAAATGTAAAAAAGGGATAATACGAGATATGTCATTCAGCCCATACAGGCTGTTAACGTTAAGTTGTCCATCATTGTAAGGTGATCATGAATGCAGTTTTGAAGCCATAAATAAAATGAAATGGCATTGTTCATTCTAGCTCAGAGTAATATTGTACTGGTTTCGTGAAATATGCTAGAAAATATTTGAGCAATGCAATTAGCAGACTTTCATATCAGATTTGTATACATGGCCATTGACAGAGACACATGTTACCGTATAAATTATATTGACGACCAAAGAAGGAATATAAGCTTTAAGGATCAGTTACAAAATAGATTTGGGAAATGATAATACTTAATAAGAGCAAATCAAACCTTTCAACATTTTTCTTCTTCTAAACTATAATCTTTTAAATATCCAGAAATTAACAGTGGAAAATGTCTTAATGATCTTTATTTGGGATGTGTACGTCCATCCTTATCCATGACGCCCTTTATCCTTTACTATACTCATCATTTTTGCACCAAATCACCCACCTACATATATCTATTTCAGCATCAAATAGTTTGTTTGTCTTAATATCCTTATTAAAAATCTCTTCTAGACATGTAAGTATCATGAAGATAAAAAAGTATCATATCATTCAGCCTATTGACAATTTAGACCAAAACTTGAAGAGACGCCTACTAATATGATACTACATTTAACAGTGTGGTTTGTTTCCATAAATAACAAAATTTATCACATTTTTTTAAGTTACAGAATCAAAGATTTATTCGGTAAGAGATTTCAAATTTTTCTAGGATTTCCGAAAATCAAATGGGGTTTCACGGTCATGAAAATCAACATTGCAACGGTCATCAGTGCTATTAAAAGCAAAGGAGGAACTGACGAATATCATGCTAGAAATCAAAGCAACGGTCACGTAATCAAATCAATTCATTTAAGTTCTATACAAAGGTTAGCTTACTTGAATTAAAATTAATCGAGAGTGAGATAACTCACCGAAACGTAGCAGTGGGCAGAGCAGTGAGCGGGTTCGAGTTGATTCCTGTGGCACCATGCTCAGAAACCGATTGCAGGCAGCGATGAAGTGTACGTTTGGAGGAGGTAAAGCGACTTGACCTCGACTGAAAGGCATCGTCTTGAGGATAGCTTGGTTGATGGAGACTTCAATTTTGATGCGGTGAAGTTAGGTTTAACAGGGGAAAAGTGCAATTTATTTTGAGAAAGGGGACATGGCGATTTAAATTAAAAGTGGCGATGGCCATTAAAATTGAAAAAGTAGAGTTTTGATTTTTATTAGAGAAATTGGAATTCTGTTGAAGAAATGAAAGGGAAGCGTGTGATTTATTGAAGCGAGGTGGAGGATAAGAACAAAGTCGCATCATATATTAGGTAATGGCACATTAGGTCTGTGTGTTTCAGATAATAGGTCGGTGTGATTGTAACACCCCGCATTTTTAATATAATTAAAAATGAAATAAAATTTATGAAAATATGCTTATATAGGTAAGTAATGATGATGTATAATGAGAATTAATTAATACATGGAAGAGAAGAAAAATTAATTCGATAATAGTGTGTGTAACGGAGAAGATAGTAAAATAAGGATATTTAAGTTAAATATTAGGAACTAAGTAAAATGGACATTACCATTGCGTTCCGTTCGAAATTTTACATGAAATAGAGTCCTAGTTTTCGAAAATCGGAGACCGTACGAGTAAGTTATGGCATTTCAAAGTTTCAGAATTTAATTTAATAACTAAACAGCTCAAAACAGGGCCAAATTCGAATTTCAAACGCACAGGCAGGCTGGGAGGGAGAATTCCCGCCCAGGCAAGGTCGATCACAGGGTCGATTATGTAGTCGACCCCCTACCAGGTCGACACTGTAGTCGGCCTGGGTGTCGACCTGGTCCCTTTTCCCACAATCGGTTCTGGGTTCATCTTAATGTATCTGGACTAGTTCTTAGGCGAGATTCATAGATTGGTTCCTATATAAACGACCCTAGGCTCCTTGAAAACTCCACAGCAATTCGTCGCGAAGCCATGGCTCTCTTCTCCCTCATTTTTCGTATTTTTCTCCAAATAGATCTTGGATCTACTCTTCACTCTTTTCTCTACAACCTCTATTCTTAAAACTAAAAAAAAAAAAGAATAAGACCTAGAATTACTACAATCGTGGACGAAAAAGAAAAGAGATTTAAATCTAAAAGGCTGCGCAAAGAAAAGAGAAGGAATTCAGATCCGCAATCTACACCACATATAAAATCAAGGCAAGATCAAGTTGGACACGAGATCAATTCAAGATTAGTCTAGTCCTTATTTTGAAGACACCAAGCAATGTGAGTGGAGTTATAATACACTTTTTGTGTAAAATTATGATTTATCATTCAAACATTCCCTATGTAAACGCGAAATGAAATTGTTATGGAAATTGGATCTGTAATATTTAACGTTATCATGTGTTCACCTTTAATTATTATGCCTACGGTTATGTCCTCTTTTATTCTCCCACTTTTATCATTTTTATGACTAGGCTATCACGAGCCTAGCTGCATTATGAAATAAATACGACGAAGTGATTATTGCAAACTAAAAAGGGGAACGCTTGATTTTGGGTCATGACATGAAATGGAAGGCTTAGTAATAAATTACAATGGGTTTTGGGTATAATATAATCTTATTAAGATTTGAATGGGTGGACCAAGTTGAAAGGCTTTAAGCATGAACATGATTTAGGATATGTCATATATTTGACGCCACTGAAACGACTTAAACATGAATTTGCTTAAAGAAATTGTTCATGGGTACATGACACTTGAATAAGACATGAATCGTAACTTGGACATGAATAAGAGCATGGGATTTACATCTAGAACTTGACATGAGACTTGGCACCCAAAACTTGAACATGGAAATGACGCGTAGATAAACTTAACATGGCCAACTCGAGGTTGAGTTGAGTTTGCAGTATAAACCTGCCCGGAACCGCCCGACGAATCCAGTAACTGCAAACAATAGGACCCAATGTGAGTAGTTGGTCATAACCCGAGGTTTGACTACGTTGTGGTGTAAATCTGCCCGGACCCGCCCGGCTTGTCCAGTAACCACAACAAAGTCTAATGTGAGAGGTTATGGTGCATTAATAATTAATTAATGGCACATGGTTCGTAGGGTTAAGTCATGAATTCAAAGACAACACTTAACCAAATTTGTGGATGAACATTATAAGGAGATGGGGTTAAGTCGACACGAACACATGAACAAAACTTAACCAAAAACGGAAATAGGGAATGTTAACTACCTATTATAAATCGAAGTTGAAATTGTCGAAGGGTTAATTAGGGGGTAAACTTGTCCTAGGGACAGAGAAAGACTATGACTTAAGATGTAATGTAAGACCTGAAGGACGGGATAACCTAAAATATGGGGTAAGCTAAGCAAGAACTGTGGGAAAACACCAATGCGGTATCACCGAATAAAGGAGAACTTAAGTTATGCTTGAATTCATGGGAAAACCTTAGTCAACAAGTTGAATTATAAAGCGAGCATATGTGGTCTGATATCTAAGGTAACGAGAATAGACTAAGTAAAACAATGAGAATGATAACTAAGTAACAAGTCTTAGTTAATATTAACTAAGCAGTAAACCTTAGTTAAGAAAACGGTCGAGAACGGGAACTAAGTTGTAATCCTTAGTTAAGGGGACTAAGTGGTAAACCTTAGTTAACAAGATTAACGGGAAAGGAAACTAAGTGGTAAACTTTAGTTAAGAACAACTAAGTAATAATTCTTAGTCAAGGAAACTGAGCCAGTCCATAAATAGATGAATAACCTGATACGGTAGATCATCACTTAACAAACACACGAGGAGGAGAGAACATTTATCTGATTTCGAAAAAGGCTCCAGCGGACTGGGTTACGAAGCACGTAGTTTCGGGGAACGTGAGGGTACTCTTGGTATCCCTCTGTGAGGTTGCAGATGATTCGCCTGGGCTCAAAGAGGTTAAGGTCTGTGGTAGGAGAACCAAGAGTATGCCTTGGTTGCAATATAAGGCAACCTAAAGACTAGGATGGACCAGCGTGAGGCGACGATATCTTGTTTAGCCCTGTGATAGCACCCGTCGTCTACCCACCATCTTCAGTCAATCGTAGTACATATACGGAAAGGCAGAGAACTCCCAACAGACCATATACTTGCTATCTAGTTATGGGTGAGGCCAGCCAATAGGAAAGTGGGGCATAGGTAGCTGGAGTACAGTTCTCGTGCTTGATTTTCTTGGATTGCCTTTCATTAGTTGAGGGAGGGGTCACGTGGGACCATAACCACTGGTAGAAAAACAGACCTTAGCATCTGCATCGGCAGATAACTTAAAGCTCCCGACCGAGTTCCGTATTTCTTGATTTAGCCCTGTCACGGGACTCGGGCCACACATATAGTGTACATGTGCACCTAGACATCGGAAACGATTCGCGATACATACGTGGGAAAATGGCGCTGTTCGATAGGTAGCATAATCCCTAGTAGTCCTAGGTGGCATAAACCCTAATCGAATCTAGAAAACGTTCAATAGGTAGCATAATCCCTAGTGGTCCTAGGTGGCATAAATCCTAGTTGAACACTCGATAGTTCATGATAAGGAAACCTAGTCAGATCAAGGGTGGCAGTCCAAACGATTTCAAGAATGGTGGCACTACGTTGAAGTAGTATAGAATTACGTGATAAAGCCCGTACGATATACGGCAAGGGACTGTATGTATACATGGAAAGGATTATACGAGTTGGTGAAAAATTACATATACGATGTATTAGGTTAAGTCTACTAGTAAGTGGACGAGAATGACATGGGTTTGGCCTTGGGTGCTAATATTGTGAATAACCTAATAAACAAGAAATTATAACTGAACGGTATATGTAGGGTTACACAAGAGTTTATTATAGTCCAGTCACACAGAACTTATGTTCTGACCCCCTCCTCACAACATGCGCAGGTTAGATTCATGACAGAGATAGTATTGCTTGACTACTGGCTTGGCACTATAAATATTAAGGTAATGCTATTTTGAATAAATTATATTTTATTCCTTCCGCTGTGAGCTTCTTTTCGGACTCTGACATGTTTCTTTTTCTCTGTCTTTTCTGCAGGATACCAGAGCACCCAACTCGGGGTCCGATGGATTGGATTTAGAAAAAAATTTGGTCTGTCGAAACCTGGGTTGTTACAGAGATTTTACTAAGGTAGGTGATATTTGGTAGGATTAAATATTTATTCCTACCACGAATTACCACGTACCGCCTTAAATTTGTATCGCCAACACAGTTTTCAATTACGATAAAAATTATATACCTCTTCGTCTCCGCATTCTGAATTCAATAAAATTAATTTAGTTGTAATCTGATTCTGTTTGTGGATAACGATATTTTTAAGTGCAAATTATTTATCGATTCACTGTTTTTATCTTGTTTGTCCACCAACAACCCTATTCGTTTCCAAATTTTAAAACGTTAAACTCCGTTTTCTTTATACAAAAAATACAAACATATCCAAGCCAATTTCCATACATAAAATTCTCTAATTTATTTAACGGCAATACCATTTATTTTAAACCCAGTAATTTATATTTTTCAATCGAATTTTAAATCCAATTCAATTCAAATATTCACCAATAAATATTTTTTCTCGATCAACCATAAAATTCATATACCAAAAGATATATTTGATTTTAAATTTCTAATCAAGTATCAAGATAAAAATTGATTATCAATAATTAAATCCAATTACAATTGTCGAAATTTTTGGGCCATTACAAATAGCTTCATTGTCAAAAAGCAATGCGAGTAGTTTATGACCGGTATTCATATGGAGAAAACAAGTTTCGTGTTATACGGCGTGATCCTGTGATTCATTTAACTTTAAAATAAAGTAAATAACTTTTTCAGTTCTTACACCCGTCCCATGACTGATCGGGAGTTTATTGTTTCCCACCTAAATTCTGGGTGCCCATATTTTCCATACGGGCAGCCTAGTAGTTTTTGTTTGTAGATATGTTATAGAGAAGGTGTTGGATTGAATCTAAAGATGTGTCAAAAGCATTTTATTTTTTCCACTGAGAGTTTATGTTTTCAGCTGTATACATGATATACTCTGATATAGTTACTGTGTAGAAGCTAAGAACAAGAATAAAATTGAATGCCCGACATAATGGTACATATTTATCGTATTGATTACGTTTGATGATTTTATGAGCTGATTGGCATGTCGTTTGGCTTTTGGATTTTATTTTTGATTGATGAGGGCCTAAAGAGACAAGTTGTAGTTTTACCGATTGACCCGTACAAAGGAGGTTATAGTGAAATTTTCCGAA
This sequence comes from Allium sativum, assembly GCA_030737875.1. Classification (NCBI taxonomy): domain Eukaryota; kingdom Viridiplantae; phylum Streptophyta; class Magnoliopsida; order Asparagales; family Amaryllidaceae; genus Allium; species Allium sativum. The sequence goes on along the minus strand of CM060926.1, from coordinate 1,757,731 downwards.
AATTTAAGGTGTTAGCCAAATTTCGAGAATTGAGAATTTTTTTAGAAACCTAAAAGTTGAAGAACATGAGTTAGTTTAGAATGATGGCTTTGTTGGTTAAGTAAACGACCTTCATTTCTATCTTCGATTTCGAGGACGAAATCTTTTAAGTGCGAGAGATTGTAATGACTCAAGTTTTACGAAGAAATATTTAATGAATATTAAATATTTAAAATGATTTATTTTAAGAATTAATGACTTAGAATCTATTTTATTTTAGGACTAAATGAATAATTTATAATATAATTAAAAACGAGCTCGCAGTAGCGTGGTAGTTCGTAAGATTACGTTTTGAAATTTAAATGAATGTAAAGAATTCATATAAGTCAGAATTCGTTGAAACAAGAAATGTTCGAATCTACTGAACTATAGTTTTCTAAGTAAGTGAAAAGTTGAGATTTCATCTTATAGATTGTAAGTTATGTCCAAATCAAATTTTTAAAAAAGTTGCTATGGAAATCGTTTATAACCATAATGATTTATTAAATACAATAAAAAGGATGTTATTATAAAATGAATATCTATTTAGCTTAAAAATAAGATATCGAGTTTAAAATCCAATATAGTTTATTCTGAAGCTATTTGAAGTTTTATTTGGATATATACGAAAATTATAATTTGTTTTTCAAAGAATTTGATTATATTGAAATTTAATTATACTATACCGATTTAATTGAATATGGAAAATAATATTTCGCAAACGATCTCAAATTTTGACGAATTCTATTTTATCGGATCCGTAATGTTAAATTATTGTAAGATTCCAAATTCGGGCCAGTCGGAGTTAGTACGTGGCTATGCGAACTATAAACGCTCAATGTAAATATGTATGTATAATAAATCAATAATTTAAGCTCGAACGAGCGCTATTTGAGCAGACGGACTCGAATTTTTATGAAACGAGTTTCATTAGGACTGTAATGACAAACTATAGATACATATCCATTTTCACCACGAACGAAGTTGGTATGTGTCTGTGCGAATTTTTAAACGACGAATGGAGATAGCCACTGGCGTGTAACAAAAAAATAATATATACGAAGCTTCTCCTATAAGCTAAACCCTACCCTATAAATACACGCCCTCCTCCAGGCTAAACCCAACCCCCAAATTTTCAACCCTAATTTGCAGATAAGTCCTCCTTCTTATCTTAATTTTTATCTCCTAAACTATCACAAATTGGAGAAGTCACCAACATGAAAGTTGGAGTACTCAATGGGGGTTACCTACAATAAAAATTTGGTGGTGAATAGGTGCCGGAGGTGGCCATAATCTCGCCATGACCAGCAATATGTGAGTTTTAGTTTGGGTGAAAATGTGGTGATTGTGGTGATATTCAGCTGATGGTGTGAACTAGGAAGTTGTAGAGGGGAGAGAGGGAAACAACTTTGTGGTTAGGGGAAAGGCCTGAAAGTGGCCGTGGTGGGCCTGGTGGCTGCAGTACTTACATGATCGAAGGTGATGTGTTTTTGGGTATTGTGAACATATATCGGCTTATTCCGGCCGACGTAGCCACTTTCAGGTGATGTCTCCAGCTAGAAAAATGTCAAGGAGGTCGAGACCTAGCTACAGGTCAATTTTGGTGGAGGTTGTTCGCTCGAGATGCCAGAATTTGGACCCGAAGCCTTTTCCGTTCATGGTCCGATTACACTACGTCAGCGGGGGTCAGGGGGTGCGAGGTTGGTGGTGGTGGCGCGACATGGAGGGGGCTTCATGGTGGTGGGAGGCGTTGGACCTCTGGCGGTTTCTGGTGGTCGGTTCCAGCAACATTGGATGGGAAACGACGTTGATGAATATGGGGAAGATGGATGTTTATTACAGTTATTATAATCTTATTTGACAATATATTGGTTGCTTGTGGTTGTTATGATTGCTTCGTGGATGATGGATGTTTATTACAGTAATTTATTTACTATTTATGTACATTTAAGTGTTAACGATTGCAACACTTATCTTATGACCGTTGTCTGATGGCTGATGAACTGTTATGGTTGTTATTATAATTGTTCACACAATTCACACTACGAATACAAAATAATTTGGGAATTGATTGAGCCAAGTTCCATTGGAATTTTAAATGAACATTATTTTTATTTAAGTGAAATAGGCATAAAAATGGAAATTAGATTTTTTATATCCGAAACGAATTGGAAATGAAGTTCATATTATTTCAAACAACTATTGAAATGGGTGAAATAGATTTGAAAGAGTTTTTAATTGGAAATAGCTTGTTCTAATTTATAATTTATTTTGAATAGTAAATTCAAAATTGAATTTGAGTTAGATATATAATTGAAGTTTTAAACTCGAATGGATTATTCCAATGATCTATTTTTAATGGATTTCACAAAAGTTTAAATTTCAAAATATTATATTTTGAAAAATATTATTATTTTATTATTATAATAATATAAAATATTCAATTTTGATTTAAAATTGAATTTGTTGCTGGAATCGGTTTTAAACGATATTATAAACGTTATATAAAATATATTCCAACTAAATCAACGAATTTTCTTTTAAATAATAATATGGCTTGAATAGGACGTGTTGCTCATCCGTAGTTCGTGAATTTTGACCATAAACTTCAAACATCTATTACTAATGCAATTTGAATCAGATTTGTACGAAACTGGAAAATTTTGTTTTCTATTGATAATAGCTTTCAAATGAAAGCATAAATTTTGAGTTTCAAGTTATATTTAATTCTATTTTTGAAAAGGTCGTTATAAACGTAGTTCGATGATCGTAATTGGAAATCAATCGAAATGGCTATATAAAAATTATTAAAAATATGAAAAAATTATGATAAATCATAATAAATGATTTTAAAGTTACTTGGAGAAGAATTATAAAGTTTTGAGCTATATTCTAATTTTACCATTTTCAACCGCTGAAAACGGTAAATCCACGTTTTGGAAATTTAATTTAAATAAACTAAAAGATTTCCAAGCATTAATTTATTGAATTTGAAATATGAGTTTTGAGATATCTTTTAATTAAGATTAATTGGGATATGGATTATGATATAAGTGATTTTCGAATATTTGGTATTGATTACCACGGTGTAGACGTTTACTTTTTGAGGAATTTGGAAGATTTTTGTATCGTTATTCCACTTATAGTACTCGTTGATTACGAGAATCAGTTTTGAAATAAGTGGATATAATTTTTTTTAATAATCTTAAATTTAATATCAATTAGTTTAGGGTTTGTCGTGAATGGTGTCTTTAATAACATCATTCTTCAACCCAGTGGAAGGAGAAAATGATTTCTCAAGATTACTTGAAAAGAAATCTTTATTTAATATGATTATAAAAATTTAAATGAAAGAGTTTTCCCTAACAAACAATAATGAGAACAAGTTTAAAGATCGCTTAAAAGAAGATAAGCGTGTTTTTCGCGTAAGCGATAAGATTAAGAAATTGTAAGTACAATTTTGGGTAAGAGATATGATTGAGGAAATATAAATTAATCTACCTTAATCATTAATCAATGATTGGGTTGGGTTTGGGATAAATATGTTCTCCTATAAAGACAATTGAAATCTTTTTTTCAGATTTGAAATGAATGAAAATAATTAAACTTACCAAAATAAAAGGGGTGTTAGATATGGAGTACCACCAGTTTTTCTCATGGGATGAATGGGAAAAGGGATAATGATTGGAGAAATTACTTTTTTCGTGAGATTCAATAATCTCGAAAAAGCATAGAAAACTTAATTTGAGTTATGTTGGTGAAAAACGATTTTATAATCTTTTGAACGGATTTCCAAGGAAAGATTTAAACACGAGTTTAAAGTATATAAATATTTGATAAGATTTAAGGGACTAATTCCCAATATAAATGATGATTTGAGTAAATGAATATTCCGAAATGGAATAAGACTCATTATATTTTATATATCAATTATGGTTTGTAAAGATGCGCTAGCTATTCGAAAAGACCGGGTTTTGACCCATTCTGAATAACTATACGACGAGTACTAAAGATAATGAAGACGGTGGTTGAAGACCGGTGATCTTCACATCGTTTGGATTATTGTTGATATCTCGACTGGGAGATATACCCAAGATGAGGTTATAAGTGGCAGTGGTCCAGACATACTTGTTGATTGTTCAGATTTGCAAAAGCCTCTCTCCTTTATTGGACGAGGAATAAGGTGCATACGATTTTGTTCAGACCCAGAACGAACTTGTAAATGGATGTGGGTCTAACATTTTACTTTACAATATAACCAATTGGTTTCTATTGATGTTATATCAGTTGGTGGCAGAGAACTTATTCTCTTAGCTTAACACCTTCCTCCGAGACTTATGTACTCAAAGGGTTATATGTTAATAGACGCCGATTATATGTTGTGAATTGACAATGTGGCATGTTAAGTGTTGAGCCAACCAAAGCTTTTGTTGAAAAGCAGAGTGGATGATGATCAAATCATGGATGATAAAGGGTAGATTTGTGTTGAAACGTGACTTTAGAGCCTCACAACCCGTGAAGGGAAAAAACATGATGATGGACGAAGATATAAGGACATACGTTTCCTTCTAGCTAAAAAGTGATGCTATGGTATGAAGTCCTGAAAATATTACTTATGTGCACGATAGATCGAGGCATCTTGGATAAAGGTCAAATACGACCGGGGGACGTTATCTTCAGGAGTAACCCAAACTATGCTTGTTAGTGTTGGCCCGCTCTGCCAATCTGAAGGATCATTTGTTGACTTGATCATAGAACATCCCGGTAGAGGTGTTCCGAATGGTTAGGGAAGATCCTTTGCTTTGGTTATTGTTGTAATTAAACGTCCAATAAGAGCTTTGCGTTTTCAGATGTAACCTAATAGCCAACATAATGGGATGGGACATTATGCAAATTAAAATTTATACATATATTTTCGGAAATGATATCCACACTATGCACCAGTAATAATAAAAGAGATTTTTGCATATCAAGCATATTTGTTTATTATAAGGGAACACTCTCTCCTCTTGTATGCATTGCATTGTATGATGGGACTTGAGTCTAATAATAGCTCCATTTTCTAAAAGCATTATGAGTAGTTTATGATCGATATTCATATAGCGAAAACCCGTTCCGTGTTATACGGCGTGGTCCTATGATTTACCTAACTTTAAAATAAAGTGAATAACTATTTTTTTCTCATAGTAGTCTCATGATTGATCCAAAGTTTATTGTTTCCCCCCTAAAATCTAGGTGCCCATATTTTTCGCACGGACAACCTAATAGTTTTGATTTGCAGATATTTTATAGTGCATGTGCTAGATTAAAGCTAAAGCTGTGTCTAGAGCATTTTATTTCTTCTGTTGAGAGTTTTTTCCGCTGTGTACATGATATACTCTGATATAGTTATTTCCGTTGTGCATGTACTCATTTCTGTACTCTGATATCTTTTGTACTTTGATGTAAAATTAATTGCAATGATGATAAAAAAGTTGTTTTGTTTTGTTCTTATTCGTCGTATACCCTTAGTTAAAATTTCGAGGATTTTTGCCATTTGAATCAAAATTATGTGGTTTATAGTCGATTTGAAAGGTAAGAATTATTGGGATATTAGAATAGTATCAAATCTTTGGTTAATACAAAGCTTGGGGGTACAACTTGTTTGAATAGAAGGAAAGGACTCATCAAAGATAGGATTAGTGATATCTTATAAGGGTGCCTCATTAGAGATAGGGATAGTAATGCCCTAGAATGAGTTTGAAGAGTATTATATATAGAAGAAAACGAATTTGCATATATATAATGATGAATTTGGTTTTGAAAGATTACATGTGAATAACCGAGCTGATTATCATATAATAAGAGTTTGAGTAATTTATTTGACGTTGTGGTTGGACTATCCAGTATAAGAAGATTCTGAATATACGCCTAGCTAACGTATATACAAAGTCTTAAATATATTAGATAGATACAAAATCACATTATAGTCGCTTAGGGATGATTCTTGTAACACCCCGTATTTTTAATGAAATTAGAAATGTGGAAATATGTATATATATTATACACAAAGATATATTTAAGAGAAAAATTAAATAATGACAGTAAATATTTCATGTAATAAGTTAATTAAGTGCAATACATGAAATGCGAAGAAACGCATGCGAACAATTAAAAAGAAATAAAAAGAAAATTTTGAAGAGTTTAAGGAATTTGGTCACGAAATTAGCGTCATTGCGTTCATGGCGATTTTCTAGTCAATTTAGACATATGGTTTGCAGAAAACCGATTTAAAATGAAGAAGATATCTTTAAATTAAATATTGCATCAAAACATGAAAAAGAGGAATGGGAAAAGAATAATTTTTAGCATTTTTCTATGGTTTGTAAGCAGAAGACTTAGTAGCTCATTTGGTTAGAACATGTGACTTGCATACAAGAGCTACAGAGTTGGATCCCCACCAGCGCCATATTTTTGTTTAGAGAAATGGCTATAAAGTAACTTAGTGTGAACGCAATTCAAAAAGTGGTTTAGTGTGAAAATGGTTAATTGGGAAGATAGATAAAAAGAAAAATAAATAAATAAATATATAGAATACATACATACATACATACATATATATATATATATATATATATGACATGTACGCATCATGTGGTGCACGTAGCGCATTTTTGTTGGTCAAGGATTGTTTTTTTGAACGTGACCTTCTCTGATTGGCCTGATGACGAATTTTCAGGTATTAGGGCTTATGTGTCGTGTTGTGATTGGCTGAGTGACACATCTCTTTGGTTTGGATGATTCTGATTACTCCTAGACTGATCTAAAGGCTAGAATTAGTCCTACACTCTTATATAATCAACTCAAACCCTAAACTTAAAACCCATAAACACATTCTATGAACCCGTCATGCTGTCTCTCTCTGAACTAGCGTAGCCTCCATCTTCTTAAAACTAGAATATATTCTTCAACTAGAAATCAATTAGAAGAATATCAATAGTCTACATCAAAGGAATAACTTAACAAATTCAGAAATCAGATTACAAAATACAAGAACTGTTCTTTTTCTGTAAGTTTAGTTATATTTCAGATTTAAATATATAAAAGTCATGACTTGAATAAATCAAATCTAGAACTGTGCCTAATTGTGATTCTGATTCATGTTTATCCTTATGACAAATCTGAAATTAACTATGCCTATGAGACTATTGTGATTTGTACAATTGGACCTATCATATTGTATATTAATTTGGTGATGCTTTTATGTTATGTACATGTTCATAAGCTAAATTATGTTCATATATGCTTATATGTTTAGATCTACATGCTTGCTTTTATGTTATGTTATGTACATGTTCATAAGCTAAGTCATGTTCAAATATGCTTATATGCTTAGATCTACACGCTTGCGTTTATGTTATGTTATGTACATGTTCATAAACTAAGTCATGTTCATATATGCTTACATGTTTAGATCTACATGCTTACATGTTTAGATCCAAGTTAATACATATGTTTAAGATCTATGTAAATTCCTATTCATATGCTTAAGATCTACATTAATTGGATCTAACTCAAGTTCAAGTTCACATTGATATGCTTGATTAAGTTTATATTGTTCATGAAAAAATTATATTACACATGCTTAGTTAGATTCATATTATTTTGTGCTGTTGGAACGCTACATGTTCCTTTCTTTTCCCTTTTGTTTATGAGTTAGGCTAATTTGCGAGCCTAACATTCTATGTAAATTATGCGAATGAATAACGGGGGGAAACGTTGGGGTAAAACATTAAATTACATGCTAATGGCATAGATTGGCTCATAATCATGTAAATGATTAATAGCATGAAATGGTATAATTTGTATACCATTAATTATGAACATAATTTAAATAGTAAATGTGACATGACAACACTTGTGGATAATTTACATATAAACTTGACATAAATGACGAATATGTAAATTAAATAAAGGATGAACATGCCTAACCCGAGGTTAGATTTAGTTGTGGTGTAAAACTGCCCGGAACCGCCCGGCACATCCAATAACCGCAACAACACCTATCTAATGTGAGAGGTTAGTGCATCATGCCCAAGAAAAACCTAAGGTTAGATTGAGTTGTGGTGTAAAACTGCCCGGAACCGCCCGACACATCCAGTAACCGCAACAACACAGATCTAATGTGAGAGGTTGGTGCATTAATAAATCGATTAATGCTAATGAACAAGACATGCTAAGAATGGTAGGCTTAAATTAACTAAGGCAACACTTAACTAGTACAACATGTTAATTAAACAAATGGTAGGGTTAAGTTAACTAAGGCAACACTTAACCAGTACAACATGTTAATTAAACAAATGATAGGGTTAAGTTAACTAAGGCAACACTTAACCAATACAACATGTTAATTAAACAAATGGTATGGTTAAGTTAACTAAGGCAACGCTTGACTAGTACAACATGTTAATTAAACAAATGGTAGGGTTAAGTAATTTGAGAACACTTAACCAATATAACATGATAATTAGACAAGTGGGTGGGGTTAAGTAAATTGAGAACACTTAACCAATACAACATGTTAATTAAACAAATGGTAGGGTTAAGTAAATTGAGAACACATAACCAATACAACATGTTAGTTAAACAAATGGTAGGGTTAAGTAAATTGAGAACACTTAACCAATACAACATGTTAATTAGACAAGTGGGTGGGGTTAAGTAAATTGAGAACACTTAACCAATATAACATGTTAATTAGACAAGTGGTAGGGTTAAGTAAATTGAGAACACTTAACCAATATAACATGTTAGTTAGACAAGTGGGTAGGGTTAAGTAAATTGAGAACACTTAACCAATACAATATGTTAATTAGACAAGTGGGTGGAGTTAAGTAAATTGCGAACACTTAACCAATATAACGTGTTAATTAGACAAGTGGGTGAGGTTAAGTAAATTAAGAACACTTAACCAATATAACATGTTAATTAGCCAAGTGGGTGGGGTTAAGTAAATTGAGAACACTTAACCAATGCAACATGTTAATTAGACAAGTGGGTGGGGTTAAGTAAATTTAAAACACTTAACCAATATAACATGATGAATGAACAGGGTTAAGTTAATAAGAAACACTTAACCAATACAACATGATATGTGGGTGGGTTAAGTTAACATGAGTGGACAGCACTTAACCAATATTACATGAACAAAGTGGATAAGGTTAAGGCAAGCTTAACCAATAATACAGATTGACTTGATCAGTGGGAGGCTTAAGTACATCTGGTGTAGGTGGGTAATATTAGTATATATAGGCCCACAAACTTAACCGCTAAATAAACATGTTTGAATCTGTGGGAGCGTTAAGTACATCTTGTGTAGGTGGCTAATATTTGTATATATAGGCCCACAAACTTAACCAATAGGAAACCCTAGTAATGGGGACCCGCTTCAGCAGTAACCCCCCATAGATGTATCATGGTACCCTGAACTAGGCAGGGTGGGGCACGATTACTGGGCTGATTATAAGCGGTCAAAATAGCGGCAAGCGGTACATCAGTGTAGGTTCTGACGGTTTACGGGCGTGCACTTACTTTGGAGTGAGAAAAAGCTGGTACTGGGTACCAGTAGTTACACACTGTGCATCTTGAATCGTGTTGGGTTGCTATCATAAGGATTGATACACCTTATGATGGGACTAGCACAGGGTATCTACACGCAAGAGAGGGCCGATTGACACAGACACATGAAACATTAATACAAGTAGGGAGCCGATCGATAGGGTAGTAAGGGTACATCTCACATCTTCGTGGCAATTAGGCTGATTGAGGTAAGATCCTCATACTAGATGTACACCTGAAGGCTACCACAATTGCGGGGATTGGGATCACATTGTAATATTATCATTTTATACAGATTACTAGTTGGGACACTAGTTAGGCGGTGCAGAGATATAGAAATCAGAATAACAGGGTAGTAGCGAAGCAGAGAAAGAGTAGAAGCGCATTCAGTTTATCTTGCCTTATCTTGTCTTAAGTTATCTTGTTTTATGATATTGTCCTATTTTCAGTTTATTCATGTCATGATCCTTTATCTCGTTTACATACTGAAAAATCACTGGACTTACCAGACTTATGTCTGACCTGTTTTCTTTCGTCTTCTTTTCTTCCGTTTCCCCCCAGGTAGTCAGGGAGGGAATAGCTCATCTTAGTTTGGACAATTTCTCTTTCCAAGCCTGGAGATTATGTGATGTATGGCTTGGAACCTCTTATCTTTGGCCATGGCTGTGATTGCACTTTAATTTGGGGACTTATGCTACTTTGCTATGCTTTATGCTTCTTATGTACTTGGAAGTTTTTGAATCAAGACAGATTTTTATGTAATACTTTTAAGTATGATTGAGTCAATTGTTGTAAAAGCTTGACTGAACTACGTTGCTTATAAAATGACCTTATTTCCTGCTGCTTTATTTGTCTATCTTGTAATTTATCTGCATCTCTTACCTATAACACTTCACTGAAGTTAATGCATTGCCTTTGTGAGTGACATTAATGAACGTAGGGTGTTACACTTGGTATCAGAGCTGAAGGTTACTAGATTAGATAAAAATAAAATTGAAAAATATTTTCAAAAAGGTTTTAAAAGGAAGTATTTTCAAAAGGAAAGTTTATTTTGAAAAACATAATCGCCAAAAGCCACATATCTTTCTTCCGATTCTTTGTTTTGAGTTCCTTCCTCTTTCCCTTTTGAATCTCTCCCTCCGCGTATATATGCTTTTTCTAAGATGTGTAAGGACTTCCGTGCGATGGGCGGAAAACCGCTTCATGGGGTTGAGACGTTTGTCGAGGCTAGAAGTTTGCTCAACCAATTGGAGGACTTGTTGGTACCTTTGAGATAGACGATGGAAGGAAGGTTCAACCAGCTGCTTGGTTAATGAAGGATGAAGCTTCATTTAGGTGGGAGGTCACGAATGGAGAACGTGCATGGGAGACATGGATAGGACACAGGATAAGAAAGTGGATCCAAAGAAAGGCGGTACGGATAATAAGGGCTAAGAGAAAAAGGAAGTATCACAATTGTGAAATACCTGGTCACTTAAAGAAAGACGTTAGAAAGAAGAAGAAGACTAGTTGTTATCATTACGGAGAGATAGGACATCTTATCAGGATTGACCAAAGAGGCAAGGGCAAGGGGTAAGGATAAAGTACAGGATCTTCAGAAGGGCAGGTTGTGTTCTCATGGTCAGTATATCGGAAAGAGATAGGAAGTTTCGGTTGAAGATTTGATTTCTTTTTCCTAGAACTCTTTTCGACCTTTGCGCTTCGCACTCGTTTGTATCTGCCACTAGTACAAAACAAGGATGTTGCTTTGTCTTAGTTGCATCAGTTGTACTAACAACTGATGCAAATATATTCAGTTGCGTCAGTTACCATTTATTTGTAGAAGCAATTGGTATAAATAAAGCGGTAAAGGGTGGTAAAACATAATTTGCATCGGTTTTAATCAGTCTTTGAAGCAAATAAAAAGAAGCAAATAGTGTTGCATGCTTCACTTACTTTTGCAACTGATGCAGATATTTTTATTGCATCGTAGTAGCAACTAAAGTGAAGCAAATGAGTTAACCACTGAGTCACTGACCGTATCTCAGTTTTGGCCCAAACCCAGTTTAATTTTACAGTACTCTAGTTCTATTTTCCCTAAATTTTCACTGTCGCGCTCATTTTATTTCATTTGCGCAATTCATACGATAGAAGAAAAGGGGGAAAACAAACAAATCTAAACTGCTGATTCATTTCACTCCTACCTTCGATTTACAGATTACAATTGCCGCATCATAGGTATTGATTTTGATAGCATATTTCCTTAACCAATTTCTTTTGCCTATTTCGATTTGGATTTCGTGGCAGTAAATTTTTGGTTAAAGTCAATTCTGTATCTATTACCATCAGTCATCTTAACTCAGTTATTAACTCATTTTTTATGATGTGAGACATTTATTTTCCAGTGACAATGCCTTCCAATATTGACCACATTTCACTAAATAATGCTTTGGGTTTTTATGTTTTGAACATTCTAAATTGCTCAAAAAGTTGTAAGTGCGAAATTTGATGCATAGTTCAGAAACTCTGAAAAGACAAATAATGGCATATTCTGATTAAACCAACTGTTTTGTTTTGACTAAAGTTTTTGCATAAGAATATGTCCTAATATTCCTTTGGAATTTTTGAATGGAATGTTAAGTAAAGAAACAATAAAACAAAGCAGCATCAAGAGTGGTATGATTCTGGTATGATCAAACTAGGAGCTATAACAGCCTTAGAAAATCCTAGGCGATTTTTAAAATTCATATAATTAGTTAAACAATTCATGCAAGTATGATATTACTAGCTTACGATGTGCCAGTGTCAAAATAGCTATGTGCCTTATTGTTGGATAAATTCAACTAAGACAGTCTTCAACTGTAATTTATAACTATTAACAAGTTAAGAATATGTGATAACATATTAGTAATGTGAACGAAATAATATCCCAGTAGTAATTCATGACATGTTGCACTAAACTTTTACTTGGATGAAGCGAAAATACTACAGATATAAGGTTGAAAAATCATAGTTCTATCATTTGCAAAGCAAACAGGCGAACGGGGTACTCGAATAGTGTATGCATTAGGAAAGACGAGAGAAATTGAAATGCACTTTTGTGCTGCAAAAGGATAGCAAAAACGAACGATTCTTTATACAATTTTGTTTACATAACTTTTGTTTTTAACAAGTTAATCATTTTTTTAGTAAATATTCATAATTGGTATTAACATATAAATCGCCTATAAAATACTTTAAAGTTAACAGTAAAACAATCATTTCTTTTATGTTGCATGATCATATAGTGTAATACACATTTAAGTTAAATTCTCCTCGTCCAACGAAGAGCGAGCGAGCTTTTAAATGACCAATCGAAAGATGGATGAGTTGGGCTTATATGGGCTGAAAACTAGCTGTTTGAACTTGAACTGTTGAGACATGCCATATCCAAAATGCCAATTTTCACCGCTTAGCTTAAAATAACGGTAGTAATAGGCTGATTAAAGATGTTGGGACATGTCATGTATATGTAGTGGGTTATGCATACATAAATACACACATGTGTTTAATAATATTTCGGTTCTTTGAATATTAGTATTCCTTGATAGAACTAATACTATGAAATAATTATGAAGGCTATTAAAGATTCAATGGAAAATAGCAAAGAAGTTGTTACATTATGGGTGGCACATTGGTTTGACAAAACTTGAATATGCAGACGATGCCATTTACGTGGAGGATGTACTTGTCGTTTTGTTTGAACACATAAACAGTAACAAAATGACTAGGAATAGGAGTTTGATTGAAAAAACCAAGAGTAGATGGAATCGTTGATCAAATTCGTCCATGGGACTGTCGAAGAGCAGGAGCAAGACATCAAATCTGACGATTCTTCAGACAAGTAGACGAATTAAAATTAATGTCATCAGGCTAGTGCATATTGAACTTTAAAAGTGCATTAAGCAATTTATAGTGTTTTTGAAATTTCAACAGCATGCTAACACATGACATAACACAAATATTGTATCTTTGGCACATATCACCCCGCTACATTTAATGAGATACCAAGTAATTTTCTGGCACACAATGCAATTTTTTTTTAAATCTAGTTTACTCTATTTTATGAACCAAAATGCAATTTTTTTGGCTTGAAATCAAACGCATGTGATTGATATTGGAAAACCAGCTTTTTTAATGTGTTATATACATACATATATACATACTTTCATTTATATTCAATGAAAGTTCATGTTTATTGTTGCTTCTTCTTGCAAGATAACATTGACGTCTAGGAACAAACTACTTTGATGTTTAAATGTATTAAGCATTCACATGATGGTATGCTAAAACCTCCTCATTTATAGACATCTATACTTGATCAACTTGATGTAAGATTTAAATTATAAATGCTTGTAGTCGTTATGATCAGAATATACTAAATAATAATTACTAAAAAAATATGGAACAAAAAACAAAATGCAGCACGTTGTCAGAACAAAAAAAAAATTATTTAAATGTATCAATGCAAAAATAACGATACATCAAAACTCATAATTTTTTATCATTTAAGGTATGAAGGGTTGACTGGTAAACGATAGTTATAAGTTATCGACTTAAAAGTTGACTTCTGAATAAATGATTGAACATTTAATGATGTAATTTTACCGAATGATTGTACATGCTTTGTATTATCAAAACTAATAATAAAAATATATACATTTGTGTTTTTTCACTATACATTATCCAATAAGTAGAACTGTTTTCATTTTAGATCAATTTAATAAAATTTAAAATTTAAACAAATCAAAAAATGAATAATAATGAAATATTTACAGTTCATAACAAGTTCTCTTTGTCATGTTTTTAGCATATCATATTGTGCTCATTAATCAAATTATGATGATAAAAGGTTTAACATGTTTTAGTTCATAATTTGTGAGTCGTGCCAATTACTACTTTGAATTTTGTTTTTTAGAATGATTTTCGTAGTTGAAATCCTATGCCAATAACTTATTGTTCAACAATATTTCTGGAAGAGGATATAGTCTGCTTGATATCTTCTAGCAAAAGGAACATAAAATATAGTAGCTTTATAACATTTAATATTTTTCAGTACATGCTCATGCAGAAATAGTCTTATGATGTATGATAACAATTTTTTAATTCATGTGTAATTATTCGAAAAGGCAGACAACATTTTTCCTGTTGCATGTTATTGCTCGAGGAAGGGTTAACAGCTTTGTGTGCACACCGTAAATAACAATGGAATTTTTTTTATGCTTTCCAGTTTCTGGTTGATCTTTTCGGTACCTTCTAAATACGAAGGAACAATTGAATCTGAAACCCGATTTTTCTAAGGGGTGGCAAACTCTTGCTACAAAATGTTTAAACATAGTCAAATAGATGACACTTCGATGGTTCTATCTTCTTGAATGAGAAGAAACTTATCTTTGGCACTCTTGGCCACGGTTTAAAGCTTAGGCTTGCTCATCACAGTTTGCTTTGTTCTTTTTCACTGTGCATCTGGCTGCATCAACTCCACTGTTTTTTATTGGTCCAGTCTTGTTCTCTATTGGAGTGAGAAATGAACTGAACCATTTTATGAACATTTACACATTGTTCATTTGTCTTTAGTTCATGCAAAATACCCCCCTCCCCCTCACCTGGACCAAAAAAAAATTTGTCGCATCAGAAAGCATATCGATTGGTTTTCAGGACCAGCTAAAATTTGCAAGAGAAGGTTCGTAGATGAAGAAAAAGTCAGTATAAGATAAGAAATTTTTAATTTGATTCTAATTTTTTTGTGACGTGTGTTCCTCGGTTTAATGTTTTGATGGATCGATGGTGAAGTAAAAGCATGTCAGATGTGCCTAGTCAATCCATTTAGTGTGTGTCCAAGAAGTGGCTTTATTTAAATTCTTAAACTACGATCATTTTATATATCTCCTCTCCCCAGGGGATACGTCCAGATAAGTCAAATGGTATATTACCGGAGACACTGTCATTCATTAGTTTGTTTTCTCCTCAGACTAGATCTACCAGTAAATGCTGAAACTTTACAAAATGGCATTTGACTGGAAGCAACATGAACTTAAATTAAAAAAAATAAAAAATCGTATTACAGTAATTTTCTTTCTAGAATGTTTTAGCCCCATAAAAAACGATTTGACAATGGTATATGTAAACATAACCTTACATTATTTTGCTTTGCATTATTTCAGGCAAACCTGTTTTTACAAGAAACAAGCAGATTTGTTTTTGCCTCCTGATTTTGCAGATGACTTCCCTGTATCAATGAAGATGCGTGTTAGCAAAATGAAACTAGTCTATCTGTTTAGAATAATTTGAGTTTATCAATACCCTTAATGTTTCCTTGATTTTGGCAGATATCTCATAAATATGTCTGATGTATGTTATCACAAAGCATGGTTTGCTCTTTGTTTACGATCTGGAGACCACAACAGCTGTATATAGAAATCGGATAAGTCCAGATCCTATATTTATGACAGCAGAAGCCACAACAATCGGTGGCTTTTATGCCATTAATAGGAGAGGTCAAGTTCTTCTTGCAACCATTAATGAATCAACCATCATACCTTTTGTCAGTGGTCAGGTAAATTTTGTTCCATTTTTATTGTTCTTTTCTTTGTTAGTACACACTTTCATTTAGGATTTAATTTTGTTTTCTATTTATACAGTTGAATAATTTGGAGCTTGCTGTTAGTCTTGCCAAGCGGGGAAATTTGCCTGGAGCATAAAATATTGTTGTGGAGAAATTTTGATTCAAGACCTCTTAAATCAAAAATCCCCTACGCCGCGGAAAACGAGATCGTGGTGATAGTGCAAAAACAACCAATCGAACAATCTCAATCTTATCCAAGCCAATCACAATCACCAAACAATGGAAATAATAGAGCAATAACGAGAAACTAAATCACACAGGGATTTATAGTGGTTCCACCGACGTCTTGTTGGTGTACGTCCACTTTGAGAGAGAAACCTTTATTAATATCAAAAGAAGAGTACAAGAGATTGATTACAATGATCAAATTTACTAGAAAATTTTGATTTTGTGGAGAAAGGAATTGAAGAAGATTAGATTTCCTAAACCCTAATTAGAATAATCTTAGATATAATCTCTTGATTAGTGATCCACCTCCTTTTGTATTCGATGTAGCTTATATAGGCATAGAGAAGTATATGGAAATTCACAAAATTTCCTCCAAAATATCCCCTAGATCCAAAATATTCTCCATATCCAAAAATATCCTCTAGATCCAAAATATTCTCTAGATCCAAAATATCCTCTAGATCCAAAATATCTTCTAGATCTAACACATAGTATCGCATACTTCAACACTCCACCTCGATATTATATCCGTCTACATCACAAACTCCAATGCACTCAAGCATTTCCTTTTATCTTCAATCAAGAAAGCTTGAATGTTTCCCCAATAAACTCCGACATAGCCACCACCCATTGCACTTCACTAACGAGTTCAGGCATAGCCCCAACCCATCAATGAAGTGTTGAAACATCCAACTCCTAAACCAGTCTTACCAAAAGACAATGTACTCGGGAGTGAAAACAAGTACTTACCATGAAGATAGAACACCAATCTCTCACCGATACTCTTCTACATCCAAGTTTCTCTCTCAAATGTGCCACCCCGTGGCACCTAGCATCTCTCCAAGTGAATTAAGTTCGAGCAATGCTCGAACTTCCCAACCGGTAACGCCTTAGTGAACATGTCTGCCGCGTTATCCTTTGTGTGCATTTTCCGAAGGCATACTTGCTTGTCTTCGTCCATGGCTACTAGAAATGACTCCCTCACTTCAATATGCTTCGTCGTGAGCTAAATGCCAAATTCTCAGCCAAGTGAATAGCGCTTTGGCTATCACATTGAACATCAACACTGTCATGTTCAAAACCCAAGTCACACAATAGTCACTTCAAATATAATGCTTCCTTTGCTGCCTCTACCGCAGATATCAACTCCGCCTCCGTAGTGGATAAAGCAACTACAGTCTGCAATCTCGATCTCCAATTTATGGCTGTACCACCAAGAGTGAAGACATATCCAGAAGTTGATTTTCTTCGATCCCTATCGCCAGCGTAGTCCAAGTCACAGTAACCAACCAACATGCAATTCTTCTCTTTACTACCCCTAAAAACAAGGCGATGACATGTTGTACCTTTCAAGTATCTCAGGATAAGTGTCACTGCTTCCCAATGCGATTTCCCCGGATTAGCCATGAACCGACAAACCACCCCAACGGTATTTGCAATATCGGGTCTTGTACACACCATGGCATACATCAAACTTCCAACCGCACTAGCATATGACACCTTTGCCATGTAAGCCTTGTCTTTCTCCTCGATAGGTGATCCCTTACTCGAAATCTTTATATGCAAAGGTAAAGGTGTATTTGACGCCTTTGCATCCTCCATGCTAAACCGACAAAGCACTTTCTTAATGTACTCTTTTTGAGTCAATCTCAACTCAAAACGCTTTTGGTCCCTTACAATCTCCATGCCCAAGATTTTCTTTGCTTCTCCAAAGTCTTTCATCTCGAACTCCGCCTTTAATTTCTCTTTCAACTTATTGATTTCTGCCTTGTCCTTAGAAGCAATGAGCATATCGTCCACATACAAGAGTAAATACACCCAACAATCATTTCCTAACCTCTTGAAATAAACGCAAGCATCCTTGATGCTTCGATGGAAGCCACTTTCAAGCATGAAATGATCAAATCTCTTGTACCATTGCCCAGGTGATTGCTTCAAACCATACAGTGATTTCTTCAACTTACAAACTAGTTCCGACTTACCTTCTACAACAAACCCTTCTGGTTGCTCCATGTAGATGTCTTCATCCAAGTTTCCATGCAAGAAGGCGGTTTTCACATCTAGTTGCTCCAACTCCAAGTCGTGAATAACAACTATGGCAAGTAATATCTGGATAGAAGTATGTCTCACAATCAGTGCGAAGATCTCATCACACTCCTTTCCTCTGTGCAAACCCCTTAGTCACAAGCCTAGCTTTGTATCTTCCATCGTCCTTCACCTTATATATCCATTTGGACCCAATAGCACAGTTTCCTTGAGGAAGTGGAACCAACTCCCAAGTTTGGTTCTTCATCAACGATTGCATCTCTTCCTCCATGGCGCAAATCCCCTTCGAGCTATCACTCGAATCCATGACGTCATCAAGGTCCATCGGCTCATCTTGGACTACATGAAGAGCATAGTCCAAATTCTCACAAAATCTAAGATAGTTCCAATCACCATATCTTTCGGGTGGCCTTATAGCACAACGACCAACTCGAGTAGCAATACCATCACCCGGTCTTCCTTCAGCTCCACCTAGAAATGAATCTTCTCTAGGCTCGTGCACATCACCAACACTACTAGAGGAATCCTGTGGACTATGTGATGTAACATCAACCGCATTCACCCCGTAAGCACCTCCAACAACTCTACTCTCTCTAGGCCTGAAAGTGGAAATAACTTCCTTATTCTTTGATTCATCATGAACCAAATCTGGAACATCCGATGAGCCTTCAATATCCTTGAACATAGCCGACTCATCAAAAGTAGCATGACGAGAAACTGAAACCTTCTTCGTTTTTGGATTCCAAATCCGATAGCCTTTGACTCCATCCATACAACCAAGCAAAATCCCTTTGAAAGCTCTATATGAGAGCTTATCATTCCCCGGATCATGCACATAAACAGGACTGCCAAATACACGAAGATAACTCAAGTCAATGCTCTTCCCCTTCCACACTTCCTCTAGAATTTTGTTACCAATAGCCAAGCACGGAATTCGATTAATAATATGCACTGCAGTTGACAAAGCTTCGGCCCAAAATCCCTTAGACAAACCCGATGTCAATCTCAAGCATCGAGCTTTCTGTAATAGAGTTCGGTTCATTCTCTCCGCCACTCCATTATATTGCGGATCTCCCGGTGTAGTAAAATGCCTCCGAATACCATGATGCTTGCAAAAATTCAGAAATTCTCCGGAAACATACTCGCCACCATTATCAGACCTAAGAACCTTCAAAGTCTTTCCACTCTCATTCTCAACAAGAGCCTTCCATTATTTGAATCTTACAAATGCCCCCAACTTGGACTTCATTACATACACCCAAAACTTTCGAGAAAAATCATCAATGAAAGAAATATAATATCTTGCTCCTCCAAATAAGCTACATGTGCTGGTCCCCAAACATCCGTGTGCACATACTCAAGAATCCCTCTTGAATCATGTTTTCCTTCACCGAATGACACTCTAGTTTGCTTCCCCATGACAAATTCCTCGCAAAACTCTAACTTGCTGAAACTCTCACCATCAATCATCTCCCTTCAACGAAGAACATCTAAACTCTTCTCCGAGACATGACCCAATCTCATATGCCACAGCCGTGTCGCATCTAAGCCACGGGAACTATCAACACTGACACAGGTTTCGCCTTCCACGGTCAATCCTTGAAGCAAATAGATACCATGAGTTCTAGCACCCTTCATAACCACAAGCGCACCCTTCGAAACCCTCAAGCTATCACTCTCAATGGTGATCTTGCAACCTAGAGAATCCAATTGTCCCAAAGAGATAAGTGACTTCCGTAGTCCCGGAACATAGCGCACATTAGTGAAAGTACGAACCACTCTATCAAACATTCGAATTTGCACGGATCCAATGCCTTTCGACTTGCAAACTGCACCATTTCCTATAAAAATTGAATTTCCTTCTCGATCAACATAAGAAGAAAAACAATTCCTATTAGGCGTCATGTGATATGAAGCCCTCGAATCAAGCACCTAATCGCTGCCCGAAACATCCGATGCAACATCCGACAAAACATCTATGTCTTCCTCACCAACATCTCTCTCCACCGCAACTGATGAAGATGCTACTTCCTTCTTCCCCTTGTCTGGACAATCATTCTTCCAGTGACCAGGTTTCTTACATATAAAGCACTTGCCATTTCTTTCCTTCGATTTTCCTCTTCCACTGGGCTTCTTAGACTTAGAACGCCTCCGGTTTCCCTTCTTCTCTGACTTTTCTTTCTCCGCAAATAAACCTTGACCATTACCAGCACCACTACTACCATCACTTAGCTCCTTCATCTAATCTCGTAATTCCACACTAAGAAGACCCGTCTTGACATCATTTTGAGTCAATGTATCCCGGCCATAGATCTGACTATTTGAGAACCCAGTATAGCGTTCAGGTAACGAACATAGCAATATCATTGCCTTCTTCTCCTCCTCAATCTTCAAATCTACCGCCTTCATCTTCATTAGCAAATCATCAAACACATTTAAATGCGCCTTTAGCGAAGTTCCTTCCTTCATCTTGTAGGTAAAGAAAGTCTGCAACAAGATCAGTCGATTAGTGAGTGACTTCTTCATATACAACTCCTTCAACTTGTTCCAAATAACTTTAGCAGTCGTCTCACCACTAATTTCGGAAATAACATTCTCCCCCATGGGAAGTTGAAGTGTAGTGAATGCCCACTCTTCCATTTCTTCTCTCTCTACATCTGAGATGTCCTCTAGCAATAAATGGGTATCAAACACCACCCGATGTACCCGATTCCGCCTAAGAACCGCTTTCATCTTCCATTGCCACTTTTTGAAATCATTATCGCCATTCCACTTGTCGATAACTAATTGTGAACCAACAGCTGCATACGACCCACGTACATAAGGAGCCACACCACTTGGACCACCTGTTGATGGATTATTTGAACCTGATTCCAGCATTTCTATAACTATCTACCAATACCAATGCTCTGATACAAAATGTTGTGGAGAAATTTTGATTCAAGACCGCTTAAATCAAAAATCCCCAACGCTGCGGAAAACGAGATCGTGGTAATAGTGCAAAAACAACCAATTGAACAATCTCAATCTTATCCAAGCCAATCACAATCAACAAACAATGGAAATAATAGAGCAATAGCGAGAAACTAAATCACAAAGGGATTTATAGTGGTTCCACTGACGTCTTATCAGTGTACGTCCACTTTGAGAGAGAAACCTTTATTAATATCAATAGAAGAGTACAAGAGATTGATTACAATGATCAAATTTATTAGAAAAAATTGATTTTGTGAAGAGAGGAATTGAAGAAGATTAGGATTGCCTAAACCCTATTTAGAATAATCTTAGATCTAATCTCTTGATTTGTGATCCACCTCCTTTGTATTCGATGTAGCTTATATAGGCATAGAGAAGTATATGGAAATTCCCAAAATTTCCTCCAAAATATCCTCTAGATCCAAAATATTCTCCAGATCCAAAATATCCTCTAGATCCAAAATATTCTCTAGATCCAAAATATCCTCTAGATCCAAAATATTCTCTAGATCCAAAATATCCTCCAGATCCAAAATATCCTCTAGATCTAACACATAGTATCGCATACTTCAACAAATATGGTATTTTATTTTTGGTTTGATATTACCTACTGCTGAGATAATCTTTAGCTTTGAATTTGCAGCTTTCGTACATGATAACCCTATGGATATTTGTTTATAATAACCAGTTAGCATGCATGTTATTGATTTGGTTATCTTTTTATGTCACCATATATCATTTCATTTGGGTTTTACCATCTTTATTGATTAAAAGATAACTGTTAAACCTATTTCCATGCATGACTTTTCAAATATTCTTGTCATCAAGGGTTGAATTTACTTAATGCATGCAATATCAGAGTAGTTGAGAAGTGGTTAAATTTGATTTAAGCGGTTATTGAGACAATAGTTTGAACACATACTGTGTTATGTGTGTGTAGTTGAGAAGTTGTGAGAAGACGACATAAGTGCAAATATGGGTAGGTGTAAACGTGGTTTGTTAATGTGGCAATGAATATAATTAGTCTATGTGAAATGCAACGAATATAATTAATGTGGCAACAAATATAAAACTGACTGATCAACTTCGCGATGGAGGAGGTGGTGTTTAGGTGAATGTATGAGAGGTGATTGTTGTTGAAGTGATGCAAACGCAATAGTTGATTGGAGAAATGGTGTCATGTTGGTTCAGCTTAATGGTTTGGGTTTACTAACGATTGTGAGGAGCGAATGCCAGCGGTATTGGGAACTGTAGTTGTTACAAACTGATACCTGTGTTGCTTTGGTAACAAAGGAGACACACGGGTTTGTTTTATATCACATATTTATAACTTGCACAATTGTAGCACTATACAAAACAAATGCATCATACTCAAACCAATATATTTTCAAAACATCATACCAATATATTAAACTAAATATTCAAAATATATTTACTTGCTCATTCTGATTTATCTTATGATTTTAATCATCACAGGTTTACAAGAAAACAAAGGACAAATACAAGAAAGCACCAAACTATGAAAGCTCTAAATATGCAATTAGCCTTACTGCCAATAAAATATATTGTTTATTTAACATATACTTTATCAATCACCTATAACGATTCACAGAAATAAAAGAGATAGTTACACAATGGTTTACAACATGTTATATTTCCTGTGAAACGCAGATAGACGTATGCCAATTTACACACAAATGCATGCACCAACCCACACAAATGCATGCACCAATCCACTATAACCTGCTGCCTGCAAATACATGCACCAACCATCATTTTCTCGTATACTATGCTTCATTTTAGTATATATAAAATCCATGTATTAATTAATAAACCTGTGTGTCGATTGGTCGTTCCAAAGGTGTTGTGGAAGTGTGTCGATAGGTCGTGTTGAAAGTTGTTGTTTCAAAGGCAGCCTTTTTGTTGTTGTAAAGTGGTGCAACAGGGACGGTAGATAACAGGGTATTGTGATCATTTGTTATACGGTATGAATGTAGAGTGAGATTTGATGGGAGGTGTAGTGATTTACAGGTCAAGGTTGCTGATGGACAGTGATATGGCTGGCAGGAGATTAATGTACGTGGAGGAAATTAATGGACAATGATATGGTTGTGAGGGATGATTATTGATGGTGAACATATGGAAGTTGTTGTGCTAGAATTGTGTGACCAAAGTTTGCGAAGTCTGTGATGATGCAAACAGGTTTTTGGCTTGGGAGTATATATATGTAGCGGTGATGGAAGTTTGTATGTGGTTGTGACGATGCTGGTAAAGTAGTTGATGTCGGCATAGTACAGGCCGGCAGGACGCAGGATAGTTTAACTGAAGAAATGGATGAAGTTTGTTTCAGTGGTTTGCTTGTTAGTTTGCACTGGAACTGGGCCAGAATATACGTTAGTGGTTGTGTGCCTGGGTTGGTGCATGTTAGTATGCACCATTTTTGGTGCTTGATATCTCACTTATTTTGCATAGTTATGGAATTTCTGTCTCTTAGACTTTGGGATTATGTTACTCTTAACCAATTGCACCCTATTGTTAAAAATGCTCCTATGATATCTCACTTAGTCTATGCTGATGACATTATGTTTTTCTGGGAAACTGCTAATGCAATTGCATTGACTACCATACTACAACTATTCCAAGTGACCACTGGTCTGCAAGTAAATCAGTTGACATCTGAAGTGTATTTTAATAGACATGTACTTAAAAAAATTGAAGTTTTACATATTCTATGCATGCTAGAAAGTTCCTTGCCATTAGGGGTACCACTTTATGTTGATCATGTTAACCCATTCCACTATAGGCCTTTATGGCATTGAGTTATTACTAAACTCGAGAGTTGGACAGTGCATGATTCCTACTACTGGAAGGGCAGTAATGATTCTTGCAGATTACCTTATTATTATATTTTGGCTCCTAACATCATTTTCCTGTGAGTGTTCAGTGCATGTTAACTTTTGTTGCTGCAAAATAATCCTAGACATGGTGGTTCCAGTTAATACACATTAATTGTTCTTTTTTTTACTGCAAGACTGGACAAGCAAGTGAGGTGCACTTAATTCCACTTTTGTTGTCCATTTGGTAAATCTGAACTCATGCACTCAATAAGAGTTTTCACTTTCTGTACTTCCATTTCACTTTTTAGCTTCTGAACTTTACTTTGTAAAGAAATTAGCATACCTTTACTTGGACTAGCACCCATTTTCTAGAATTTCCATTTCCTTTTAAATGTTCTATATTAATGTAAACTGTGAATGAAAATACCAATAGTCTATTCATTTTTTTTCGAAGTTCAAACTGTGTTTTTTGTTTCTATTCATTTCAAACTAACTATTACATTATCTTGTAATATTACCAGTGTCTGCAGCTATCTGAAGAAACGGATTGTATATGTTATGTGATGAGGTATATGCATGACATAGTAAAATACCACAATCAAAGCATCGATTTACAATAGATACTACTTTAGTTTGTTTCATTCCTATCTATTATATGTTAATTATGTACGTTTTAAAACAATATTCTCTTATAAATTGCAGGACTTTGCTAAAGATGGTTCTTATAACTAACAAGAGTTAGACGAGATTTGGGATAATTGAGCCAGTTATATCATGCATAATTGGATATAGTTTGTCTTTTGTTATGTATATATATGTTAGTCTTTTTGTTATATGGTTGACTTTTGTTATGTGACGGTGTGTACTTAAGCTTTTTTTAGTTCGTACACATAAACTACATTGTTTGATCATACCATTATATTGTTTGCTTGATCAGATTGGTGATAATAATGCATTTACAGAATTTCAGATTTCGTTTGATGTTGTTTGTTTGATTAGATTCGTGGTTACAATATGCTATGAACGTTATAATTGTTGTTTTTTGCATCTATTCATTAGGGTATGTTAAAAAAAACCGATGCAATACATCCAGCCTTGAAAAGCAAATGCAACAATCTGCATTTTCTTTGACATTGGTTGTGTAGAAGAACTGATGCAACTTATGAACATTTCCATCTGCTCATTAACGTCAGTTGTTAAAAAAACCGATGCAATACCCCCCGCTTGCAATGGAAAATGCTATCATTTGCATCTGCTATATGGCATCAGTGGTATAGAAAAACTGATGCAATTGAGGATAATTTGCATCAATTGTTTAACTGACGCAACAAAAATTGGTCTATTACATCATCTTCATTTGCATCAGTTGAACAACCGACGCAACAGGGGTTTAACAACTGATGCAAATGACCTATTTTGTAGTAGTGTGCTTCGATAGTTGAAACACTGCACCTAAATACTAGTCTAGTTATGGATCCCATTGTAGTCTCAAATCCTATTGGTGGTCCGGCTCATTATCTATGGTTTGTCGGGATTTGAGAGTGTCTATCTTGGGCATTGGGCTTGAATGCAATGCCTTCGTTCTTGGTTTCTCGGGCTATAGCTTGATTCTAGGATGGATTGGCTAGCCAGGCATGGTGCCATCCTAGACTGTGAAAAGAGGGTAGTTAGACTGTTGACTCGTTGTGGAAAGACCCTTGATATTTCCTGTGACCCTAGGGGTTCAATGATGCTTAGCTACCTAGAATCTCTTGACGCATTCATCGATGATTTGGAAATTGTTCGTGTAGTCCATGAGTATGGTGACGTCCTTGATGAGGTTCGGGGTTTACCCCGAGGCGCGAGATAGACCTCCGTATATATTTAGTAGATAATGCAAAGCCAGTTGCATTACCAGTGCGCCACATGGCTTCGAGAGAGAGGAGGAAACTCAGTAAGCAAGTATTGGAGCCGAGCATGCTTAGGGAGGTGGAAGTGGAGCAAGATGCCACGATTAGACAAGCTCCTACATGCATTCTTGGATCGGAGGTCAAGACGTTACACAACCGAGAGGTCAAGTGGTTAAGTCCATTGGGGAGATGATCAAGGAGACGCGACTTGGGAGATGGAAGACAAGATGCGTACGCTATACCCTTTCCTTTTGGAGGGTATGTTTTTAACTTCTCCTTTTTTCTATCGCTTTGTTTATACTTGTTTTATCGTTCAGTATGTCCTCTCGATTACATCTTCGATCTTTAGGTAGGAAAATCCTACGGTTGTAAACATATGTTTGAGACATGTTAAGTTTGCTGGATGCAAGTGTTTGCTAGTGGTTGCTCATGGATGCATTTACACACACATTAGGCACTAGATCAGCTCACTTTCATATTGCATATAAATAAATGTGCATAATTAGTTTGATGGATGTATATTGAATGTGTTATCATATGGATGTTGCATTTGAATGAATGATTGTGCACGTATGTAAAAATGATATGTATCATTAGGATTCTTTTGCATAATAATGGAAGCATGACACTATCAAGAATTGTATTAAGGAGGTCGACTGAGTCAGTAGACCACCTAATTTTGCATTAGAGTAAGAACATATACACACACTATGCATATGTTCATGAAAAGCATTAGAAATCTTTTAAGGACAATGGGTGCTTGTGGACAATGGATGAATAGATTGATGATTGGATGGGAGGATACATTCTTCTTAACTCAGAGATTTCGGGGATGAAATCCTTTAAGTAGGGGGGAATGTAACATCCCGTATTTTTAATGAAATTAAAAATGTGGAAATATGTATATATATTATATACATAAATATATTTAAGAGAAAAATTAAATAATGACAATAAATATTTCATGTAATAAGTCAATTAAGTGCAATACATGAAATGCGAAGAAACGTATGCGAACAATTAAAAATAAATAAAATAAAATTGAAGGGCTTTAGGCGTTTTGTCACGAAATCAGCGTCATTGCGTTCGTGGCGATTTTCTAGTCAATTTAGACATATGGTTTGCAGAAAACCAATTTAAAATGAAGAAAATATCTTTAATTAAATATTGCAGCAAAACATGAAAAAGAGGAATGAGAAAAGAATAATGTTTAGCATTGTTCTAAGGTTTGTAAGCAAAAGACTTAGTAGCTCATTTGCTTAGAACATGTGACTTGCATACAAGAGGTATAGAGTTCGATCCCCGCCAGCGCCATATTTTTGTTTTAGGGGAATCGCTAAAAAGTGGCTTAGTGTGAACGCAGTTCAATAAGTGGTTTAGTGTGAAAATGGTTAATTGGGAAGATAGATAAAAAGATAAATAATATATATATATATATATATATATATATATATATGACGTGTACGCATCATGTGGCGCATGTGGCGCATTTTTATTGGTCAAGGATTGTTTTTTTGAACGTGGCCTTCTCTGATTGGCCTGATGACGAATTCTGAGGTATTAGGGCTTATGTGTCGTGTTGTGATTGGTTGAGTGACACATCTCTTTGGTTTGGATGGCTCTGATTACTCCTAGACTGATCTAAAGGCTAGAATTAATCCTACATTCTTATATAATCAACTCAAACCCTAAACCTAAAACACATAAACACATTCTATGAAGCCGTCATGCTGTCTCTCTCTGAACTAGCGTAGCCTCCATCTTCTTAAAACTAGAATGTATTCTTCAACCAGAAATCAGTAAGAAGAACATCAATAGTCTACATCAAAGGAATAGCTTAACAAATTCGGAAATCAGATGTGTGGGTGGGTTAAGTTAACATGAATGGACAAAACTTAACCAATATTATATGAACAAAATGGATAGGGTTAAGGAAAGCTTAACCAATAATACATATTGATCAGTGGGAGGGTTAAGTACATCTCATGTAGGTGGGTAATATTAGTACATATAGGCCCACAAACTTAACCATTAAATAAAAAAGCTTGAATCGGTGGGAGGGTTAAGTACATCTCGTGTAGGTGGGTAATATTTGTATATATAGGCCCACAAACTTAACCAGTAGAAAACCCTAGTAACGGGGACCCATTTCAGCAGTAACCCACATATATGTATCATAGTACCCTGAACTAGGCAGGGTGGGGCACGATTACTGGGCTGATTATAAGCAGTCAAAATAGTGGAAGGGGGTACGTCAGTGTAGGTTCTGACGGTTTACGAGCGTGCACGTACTCTAGAGTGGGAAAAAGTAGGCACTGGGTACCAGTAGTTACACACTGTGCATCTTGAATCGTGTCGGGTTGCTGTCATAAGGATTGATACACCTTATGGTGGGACCAGCACATGGTATCTACACGCAAGAGAGGGCCGATTGACACAGACACATGTAACATTAATACAAGTAGGGAGCCGATCTAGAGGGTAGTAAGGGTACATCTAACATCTTCGTGGCAATTAGCTGATTGAGATAAGATCCTCATACTAGATGTACACCTGAAGGCTACCAGAATTGCGGGGATTGGGATCACGTTGCAATATTATCGTTTTATATAGATTACTAGTTGGGACACTAGTTAGGCAGTGCAGAGATATAGAAATCAGAATAACAGGGTAGTAGCGAAGCAGAGAAAGAGTAGAAGCGCATTCAGTTTACCTTGCCTTATCTTGTCTTAAGTTATCTTGTTTTATGGTATTGTTATAACACCCCGCCTCCGCCAGGGTGGCTCTTGCAAGCACTCTAACTTTGGAGGGGCGTTTGAATCAGGTAAACATGCATAATGATATATCAAGGCAGAACAAGAACATATGTATATATGTAAACAGAGTAAATATCATAGATAAAGCAGCGGAAGATTTCAAACACATTTCAAAACAAGTCTGGTACAACATAGCTTTCCAAATAAACAAGTCTAGATAAAACAACATCAACTGAAAAACTGAAATACATAAGTGCTATCCCCAAATAAGTGGTAACCATAGCTAGCTTCATGTCGAAACCGTACATGAGCTGAAATCCCACAGAAGTAAGCAATCCGAAATCCAAGCTAAGCTCCAGTATTCCCTCCCTGAGAACCTGGGGGGGGGGGGAACGGAAGAAAAGAGGCGAAAGAAAACAGGTCAGTCAAAAAGACTGAGTAAGCCCTACTACAATCAATGTAAACTGATAAAGTTAACTGGCATGAGCAGCAGAGATGAACATAAGGATAACAACATACTAGCATGATGATTAACTAACAAGGTAGATAAAGGTGTCACCGCATAATCAGGATTAAGGTTTTGCACCACAGGTGTACAAGCTAACTAACATGACTTGAATAAACAAGTATTGATCCCTTGGCCCAAGCTTTGGCCCAATAACATGAAATGACCCTAATACGAGGTCCAACCAAACGGTCTAGTCGATCGGCTCCCTAAGCCTAACTCGTCACGTGTTGGTGTCAATACGGCCCAAACATGATTGTAGTCGAACTGTGCCGGGTCCACCCTTCGGGTGTATCAAGCCCTAGGGTGCCAACCCCTGGACACCATAAACATGAGTGCACAGTCTCGATCTACTGGTACCCATGGGTGACTTCTCCAAATACGGACTACGTGCACGACCATAGTCCGTCCGGAACTACATCGGCGTACCACCCGGCCGTCGTTTCTTGGGTCGCTTACCTCCAGCCCAGTAATCGTGCCCCCTCCCTAGCCTAGTCCCTAGGGCCTTAATGATACCAATTTTTGGGGATTACTGCGGAGTGGGCCCCCATTGCTAGGATTTTCTAGTGGGTTAAGTACGGTTTAACCCTCTTGCTAATCATGGATTAACTTGGTTAAGTGTAACGATGAGTTCACGACTTAACCCCGATTAATCTACCAAGCCCAAATTGGTTAAGTATTAAGTGGACCATGACCTAACCCTAATCACGAGGCATTAATTAATTTAATGCGCCTTAACCTCTCACATTAGACCTTGTTGTGGTTACTAGTTAAGCCGGGCGGGTCCGGGTAGCTTTACACCACAACTTGGTCTAACCTCGGGTCCAAGGTACAACATGACCAACTTCTCACATTGGGTCCTATTGTTTTTAGCAACTAGTTAAGCCGGTCGGTTCCAGGTAGGTTTACGCTACAAACTCAACCCAACCTCGAGTTGGCCACACTTATCTTTTCTAAGTGTCATGTCCATCATGTTTCCAAAACATGTTACAAGTTTTCAAGCAATTGGGTAGACCTAACTTAATAGGTAAATTCTCAATGGG
The DNA here is from genome assembly GCA_030737875.1 of Allium sativum. Taxonomy (NCBI): domain Eukaryota; kingdom Viridiplantae; phylum Streptophyta; class Magnoliopsida; order Asparagales; family Amaryllidaceae; genus Allium; species Allium sativum. Next base: position 1,727,253 of record CM060926.1, on the reverse strand, counting down.
TAGACCTAACTTAATAGGTAAATTCCCAAGCTTATGTTTTATGTCTTTTATGTTTACCCAACTCCAAACGCAATCCCATCGCTTACATATCGCAATAGCGCATAAAGGATAGAAAGAGGGAACTTGGCATAGTCATGACACAAAGTTGTTGAAGCCACGAGTTTAACATGGTGGCATATGAAATGTTCATGTGTTCATATACTTGCATATTACATATTTTGGCCTCAAAAGCATGCATAAAACCAAACTTGGCATATTGGTGATACATGGTACTAAATGACATGTAGAAATGGCCACAAGTTCGCATTTAGCCTCACATGCCAGTTATCATAAGAGATATGATAACTTACATGTTGCTAAAATGCAACCTTTAGCATAAAGCTTGAAGCTTTATGTTCACATACTCAAGATAAGCTTGCATAACATGATAACATGAACAAAATGTTCAACCCAAACTTGCATAGCATAACTTGCATATCATATGACAACTTGCATATCAAACTTGCATAACATAACTTGCATATCATATGACAACTTGCATATCAAACTTGCATAACATAACTTGCATATCATATGACAACTTGCATATCAAACTTGCATAACATAACTTGTATATCATATGACAACTTGCATATCAAACTTGCATAACATAACTTGCATATCATATGACAACTTGCATATCAAACTTGCATAACATAACTTGATGAACTTGCATAACACATCATAATAAACTTGCATAACACATCATAGTAAACTTGCATATTATGGCAAACTTGCATATCATACATTTAACTTTAGAGTTTAAGTATGAAAGTAGAATAGGGCTTACAATGCTTATGAGGACTCAAATGAGTATAGCAAATATAAGAAAGCCCTTATGCAACCAATTTAACCCAAAAATGCAAGCCAAAATGATCAAAACCCTTGCTTTATGATGCAAATATATAAACTTGACTTGAATGCAAGCTAATGATGCTCATACAAGTTTGAAAACACTTGTATGCATGGAAAATCACTTAGATATTTATTTAGGAGTTGTATGAAGAGAGTGGAGGCCATGCGAGGGATGATTTTGCCATAGTTTAGTTGCTAGAATGAATAATGATGATTTAGGGTAGGTTAGGGTCTTATTTATAGATTAGGCAAGTGTTTTAGGCCATAGGATTAAACCCTAGTTCCAATCTCAGCCCTCAAAACCGAATCTGGCCCCCAAGCTCAACACAATCTCTAAATGGTGCACCAGGCTAAACAGCCTGGCTGGACCAAGTCGACAGCCAAGTCGACAGGGCTGTCGACTTGGGTCCAACCAAGTCGACTCCCAAGTCGACAGGGCTGTCGACTTGAGTGCTCTGGCGGGAATTCTCCCGCCTGGCCCAAACTGGCCCAAATTTTCAAATTCAAACTTGAATTTGAAATCTGTTTTTACTTAGAAATTTTTTGAAAACTTCGTTGGGCCTTAATCGGGTCATTCGGACTCCGATTTTCGAAAACTCGGACTCTATTTCGCGTATTTTTCCGAGATGAACGCAATGGCATAGCCCGTTTCCCTTGATTCAGATTTTAGAATTAAATTCTGCCTCGATTTATGCTATAACAGGTAATTGAAAATACGGGTTGTTACAATTGTCCTATTTTCAGTTTATTCATGTCATGATCCTTTATTTTGTTTACATGCTGAAAAATCACTGGACTTACCAGACTTATGTCTGACCTGTTTTCTTTCGTCTTCTTTTCTTCTGTTACCCCCAGGTAGTTAGGGAGGGAATAGCTCAGCTTAGTTTGGACCGTTTCTCTTTCCAAGCTTGGAGATTCTGTGATGTATGGCTTGGAACCTCTTATCTTTGGCCATGGCTGTGATTGCACTTTAATTTGGGGACTTATGCTACTTTGCTATGTTTTATGCTTCTTATATACTTGGAAGTTTTTGAATCAAGACAGAAGTTTTATGTAATACTTTTAAGTATGATTGAGTCATTTGTTGTAAAAGCTTGACTGAACTACGTTGCTTATAAAATGACTTTATTTTCCGTTGCTTTATTTGTCTCTCTTGTAATTTATCTGCATCTCTTACCTATAACGCTTCACTGAAGTTAATGCATTCCCTTTGTGAGTGACATTAATGAACGTGGGGTGTTACAATTCTGGTGATAGTTCGAACATCATCAGTGTTTATTTTTTAGTTTCGAATGTGGGATGACTATATAATTTCAGTTAAAACTCGAGACATGCTTAAACCCATTAAGCTGATTTGATCTTTTAAAATCTAACTAGTACAAGTTAAATAGATTGAAAGGGTAAAAGTGAATCAGATGAATTAAAATTTAACTTAAGTGGAAGTTAAATAAAATTGGAATGATAAAACCAATATAAGAGTGGAAAATAAGTCGAGATAAGTCAAATTTAACGATAATGTTGAATTGAATTGGAAATTAGTTGGAATTGGACATATATTGGATAGGTTATTGTGTGGAAGCTATGAAGAGGAATAAGATTAAATGCCCGACACAAAGGTACATATTTACTATATTGATTGGGTTTGATGATTTTGTGAGCCGATTGGCTTTAGCATTTACTTTTTGATTGATGAGGGCCTAGAGAGGGGAGTTGTAGTTCTTTCGATTGACCAATACAAAGGAAGTTATGGCGATTTTTTTTGAAAATTTAAGGCGTTGGCTAAATTTCAAGAATTGATAATTTTCTTAGGAACTGAAAAGTTGAAGAACTTGAGTTAGTTTAGAATGGTGGCTTTGTTGGTTAAATAAACGACATTCAATTACGCCTTTGATTTCAAGGACAAAATCTTTTTAAGTGGAGGAGATTGTAACGACCCAGATCTAATTTTCTTTTTAATAAATATTAAAGTTTTAAAATGATTTATTTTAAGAATTAACGACTTAGAATCTATATGATTTTTGGATTGAACGTATAATTTATAATATAATTAAAAAAGAGCTCGAAATAGCGTTGTAGTTCGTAATATTACGTTTTGAACTTTAATTCAATATATAGGATTCAATATAAGTCAGAATTCGTTGAAACAAGAAGCATTTGAGTCTAGTGAACTATAGTTTTCTAACGAATTTGTCTCGTAAATTGTAAGTTATGTCCAAATCAAATTTTCAGAAAGTCGCTATGGAAATCGTTTATAAACCATAATTATTTATTAAATATAATAAAAATGATTTTACTATAAAATGAATATCGATTTAGCTAAAAAATGAGATATTGAGTTTAAAATCCAATAAAGTTTATTATGAAACTGTATGAAGTTTTATTTGGATATATACGATAATTATAATTTGTTATTCAAAGAATATAATTATATTGAAATTAAATTATATTATATCGATTTAACTGAATATAGAAAAATAGCCATTTTGCAAATGATCTCGGGTTTCGGTGAAACAAATTTTATCGGATCCGTAATGATAAATTATTGAAACATTCCAAATTTCGGGCCAATCGGAACTAGTATATATCCGTGTGAGCTATAAACGCTCGACGTAAATACTTATGTATAATAAATCAGTAATTAAAGCTTGAATGAGAGTTATTTGAGCAAACGGACTCGGATTTAAATGAAAAATGTTTTATTAGTATCGTAACGACAAACCATAGCTACATATCAATTTTCACCATGAATGGAGATCGTATGTTCCCATAGTAATTTTTATACGATGAATGGAGATATAGATTGGCACGTAGCAATAAAATAATATATATGAAGCTTCACTTATAAGTTAAACCCTACCTTATAAATACACCCATCCTCCACCCTAACCCTAACCCCCAAATTTTCAGCCTAATTTGCAAATAATTCCTCCTTCTTTTCTTAATTTTTATCTCCTAAATCATCATGAAGTGAAGGAAGTCACCAACGTGATAGTTGGTGTACTCAGTGTGGGCTACTTGCTGTAAAAATTTGGTGGCGAATGAGTGTCGGAGGTGGCCGGAATCTCGGAGCAATGTGTGAGTTTCAGTTTTGATGAAATTGTGAAGATTTTGGCGATAGTTAGCCAATGGTGTGAACAAGGAAGTTGGAGAGGGGAGAGAGGGATAAACTTTGTAGTTGGGGGTTCGACCAAAAATTGGTCGCGGTGGCCGCAAATCAAACTTGATCGGAGGTGATGCATTTTTGGGTATTGCGAATGTATAATGGCTTATTTCGGTCGACGTGGCCACTTTCAGGCGATGGCTCCAACTGGAGAAATGTTGAGGAGGTCGAGACCCAGCTATAGGTCAATTTTGGTCGAGGTTGGTGGCTCGAGGCACCAAAATTTGTCCCTGAAGCCTTTTCTGTTCGTGGTTCGATTTCACGTCGCCGGCGAGGTTCGGGGGTGGGTGGTTGGTGGCGATGGCGCGACGTGGAGGGGGCTTCACGGTGGTGGGCTGCGTTGGACCTCCAGCGGTCTTTAGTGGTAGGGGCGAGCAACGTTGGATGGTAAACGACATTTGTAAATTTGGGGAATAAAGATATTATTGTTATTTAATTAATTTAATGATCGTTCAATGTTCGTACAATTATATCTCTCTTATATAAACTCAAAATCTGACGAAACTGGATCCGTTGGAATCGTGGAGAAGAATACTTTGCGTACAAACTGTAGGATCTAGATGATCCTTAGAGAAGGGGTAAATATTGTTTATTGCAATTTTACAAGATATTAAAGTTATCACAGCATAGATTGTAGCAGAGTAAATGAATGCGAAAAATAAATGACATAGATTTTACCCTGCTTAGGCAGACCCTGCCTACTGCTACATTCCCCAAGGTTTCTACTAGGTATTAAAACAATCTCTACGCCTGCAAATTCCTTGTAAACTCGCGACACCTGCTTCCAACTGTTCTAATCCAAAGCTCAAAGCCCTGCACTGATCTTTATCCCTAAGATTCCCTGAATTACAAACCCGTAACTCGTAAACCCAAGTTTAGAGTAAACTGGAAAACCTATGGATAATTTGCAAAAGAATTAATAAAACAAAAAAAAACAAAAAAAACCAAAAACCTCCATAAACAAAGTAAAATAGCCGGCCCCCTTTTCGCATGAAAATAAAACTTCCCCTTCTTCTTTATGGCGGACAATATACAAATTAGGTGTTTTGTCCTTCTGCCCAAATCACGACTTCAAATATGTTGATGAGATTTGATTCTTTTGTGCTTAGAAAACTTGTTGTGTTCTGTTCCTTCGATTTGGCTTGCGATCAAAACCCTAATATCTTGTGAGTACCCTAAATTTATTTTCTTTTGCTCTCAAATTTGTTGCTTTGGTTTCGATACTGCCAGTGATGAATTGTGTGTTATTTATAGGGTTATAAAACCATAATCAATTTCTGATTTCGCGAATTGACTTGGCCTTTATTTGAGCATGATTGTTGCTTGATTAAAATTGTTGTGAATATCCATAATGAATTTACATGCCCTAAATTGTGTTCCTGTAACTTTTGGGATGTTTCAAAAACCGTGAATGCACTATTGATTTCTAGAAATGATCGAATTGATTTTATACCCAAAATGATCTATTCATATTTCTGGAAAGTCTTTAAATCGGTGGAATATTCCTTGCAAAAAAAAGGAGATGAATTGTGCCATGTTTTTGTATGTAGTGAATTTGAAAATAAATTGCTTGTTGATTTTTGGAGAATAAATCTTTTCCAAATATAACTTTGATTGCATGATAAATTCTTGCCAAAAAAATCTTTGCTTGCCTTTTACTGCTTTGAATAGTTTTGAATCAATTCACCATGCACCTACCATATTTGTTCCTGTGCACCTGATAGTTTTGTGCATGCGTATTTCAACCTGAACTGAAATTGAAATGTTGCACATGACCTTGTGCACTTCTTGTGACCATTTGAATATGAGTTGTTCACCTTCGCGCTCCATAGACATGCTGTTGTGTTAGAAGTTTGTGTACTATGCACCTGCACATGTACTAGAACTACCTTGATGGGCCGAACCAAATTTTACTTTTTTCTTAAAAAAATATAATATATTATACAACAAAAGGGAAAATTCTGCCATTCTTCAAAGGCTCGCAAATATAGTTACTGTAGAAATAGCTACAGTAACTGTGAACACACAAAAACAAACACCAGATACAACAAAAAGAGCAACTCAAAAACATGATACAACCAACAAAGACACAACGGGAACATATGTTGGACGAAAGAGACCTCATATGGTAGTCATCAGAGGAAGCGACGACTCATAGAACTCCTCAGCACCATTGTAAAAAACAAGATCTAGACCAAAAGAGGACGAACGTCGTGGAACACTGATGAAGGCTAGAGACAACAAAGAAATGTCGCCAAAATCTCCGGTCCTACAACTCCTAATAGTCCCAATTGGGAAAAGCAATGGCAGCACCAACAAATCCATATCCTAAAATCTAGGCCCTATAGAACTAGCAAATGACATAAGATCCAAAAAATGGGAGGGGGGTAGTGTGAGGAAAGTGAAGACAATAGGGAAGAGCCTTTAGCAAAGGAATCAACCTATTCACTCCCTGGGAGTAGTCAATATCGAGGTAACATCGAAGGTACTAACCATACTTCTTGAGCGGGAGCCAATCACTCCCCTAAAAGGCCTACGTCGAAATTCAAGGAATACATCATTCCTTACCCTTCGAATAATGGTAGGAGGGTCCATAGCAACTTCATCAAATATTTCCTTGTTCCGCGGGCACCAGATGTGCCAGTAGATAAGACAAGAGACATTACGAAAGAGGATCGACCGAATAGGCTTACCTCACATGCCGGTCCACCAGAATCTCAAAAAATATACAAGAGAAGTGGCATTACCGCGGCAACCCATCAGATTCCCGAAGTAATTCCAAACATATAGCATAAGACCCAATGAACAACAAATAAATAATAAATTCCGAGCTACCATTACTACAACACATGCACCGGGAAACGAATGGATGTCGATCCTCTGTGGGTCCTCATCTATTGGTAAATCATCATGCAGGGTTTTCCATATAAACAGAGAGACCTTCAGCGGAAGTTGAACATCCTATATGAAAGGGAATAGATGAAGACTTGAAGCCAGCGTCCTAACCGAATTCCATGCCTCCTTGACCGAGAAGGGACTACCGTCCCTATCAGTACCACCACCATACGAGTCCGATAAAGCCTTCATGGATTGCATCCGTTTCCACGTATCACTAGCGTAGGATGAGGCACTGATGTAAGCCTGTGGTACTTGGCATGGAGGAACATCACCCAAAAAGGGAATCGTTCGCTCCAAATCTCGCCCATAGCTTGCAAGCAAAGGCAGAACAACCGTCCTTTGGGTTACGAAGGCCCAGGCCTCCCTCACTTTTAGGACGACAAATGATGTTCCATGAAATCCAGTGTTGTTGAGAAGCATTGTCCTTGGTTCCACAAAAGAAGGACGAAGCCAAGGAATGATAAGAACGAAAGAAGGAAGAAGTGTGGCTCATAGCAGCAAAGACATGAGATCCTATAAAGTCTAGGACATGCTTGTTGTATATAACGGTGTTGTATACACAATTATATGATTTTTTTTTTGATGATAACAACCAAATATTTATTATTTGACATGTCGTTATTGTACTGTTTCAATATATACATCACAAACAGGAATATAATATTTATATTTAAATAGAATACGACTGTAAAGTCATTCATATATTCATACAGTATTTTATTTAAATTAAATATTATATTTCAAACATTCAAACAGAACAACTATTTATAACTCCACTATTTGAACACATCACATTTCATATACAATCACAGAATATTGTATTTGTAAATAAACTGAATAAAATAAACAAGTTTGTTTGACAACAATAAAATAATACTTTATTCCAATCAAACTTGTTTATTACAAATAGCGGTACAATTCTCTCTTTTCTTACACAGCTTCTCACTACAATACTCTGTCTCTCAGTTGTACATTGTTATACATACATTCGTTTACAAACCAATATACAGACACTTTGACATATTCACTGACACAATCTTCAGTTCTTTGCCTTCTGCCTTCACAGCATCCTTCAGTCAGTCCAGTCTTCATACCTGTCATATAGAGAAACACACACAGAGTATCTAGAACATAAATAATTTCATATTCTAGCAGATATAATTTTTATTTAAAAAAATCCTCAATTTTCTGGTGTGTTTCTCATCATTTTTCTGACTCGATCTGATTTTCATATCCATCCGACCGTGTCTAGACAGCTTGTGATATTCATAGTGATACACTGTAAATATCACAAGGTAGACTGTATACATACATTTTACAGGGACAGGAAAACTTGTCTGGATGGCTACATATACACACGTGTGCACTGCCTCGCCAATCCAGTGTGCAACTGAGGAGTAGCCACATGGACCATCTCGACTCAGTGCAACACATATCAACGTGTTCGAGCACAGGTCAAACACAGTGCACCATGGTACCATAGTCAACAAAAGGGTCAAGCAAGTGTACAAGCAATATTGAATGCAAGCAGCAGAGTAGTGACCAAACAGGTCATGATGGAGACGCATGGTCAAGCTCAAGTTTCAAATATAGGTGCAAAACAGGTGCTCATGGACAGTTTACATGTTGTACACAGCAAGTGCTGCATGGACAAGGAGAAATCATGGGGGTGTTCAAATCAGAGTGATCATGGCATAGCACTCACAAGTTTTCTTTTATGCATGCGAATTCATGTCAATATAGCAAAGTGAACACGGTGAAACAAATATACATGCAACATGGTTCATACATTTACATATGTAGCTGTGCAAACATAGGCAACAGGAAAACATGGAATACAAGCAGCTCAAGTGGATCTAAACATGGTCGAGGTTGTGTACATGTCATGGTATATACACAGTTCAAGTGATTAAAGTATGGACACAGCAGCATGGAGATGAAGTGCAAATAGATTGGTTTAGCATGAATAGTCAAGACAAGATGTGGTGCATGGCCATAGTACTACACCAAACTGATGAGAAACATGTAGTTTTTGAACTCAGTGAATCGGCTCAAAGTGCAATTTCAGTGAACAAGATGACCAATGCAAAGTGAAGTGCAAATCAGCAAAGAAATTTCAACTCAACATGGTGATGTGTCTATGCAACAAACTCAATTTCCTCAAATGGTCGAGCCTACATTTGAATCATGAAATAGCAGTACATCAAGACAGCAGGAGTATAGTCTTGAGTTTAAAATAAAAATGATACTGCAAACATATGGAAATAGGAAGCACAAGTGCAAGTTTTTTTGGCAAATCAACTAACTGTTTTCAGAAATCAGTCATGAATCATATTTGGCAAATGGAAAATTTATCATTAAATTTGTTTCATGATATCTTTCCAGAAATAAATGAGCAATCAATTTCAAGAATCAATCAAAGAACGCAAGGCAGTAATTCAATCAAGGTCGAAGGCTTCAATTTAATCAAGGCAACAGGGGACAAATTTGTTTCCCGTTTTTATCTTCAAATTCGAATTACTGATTTCTAGAAATCTAGCAAATGAATATCTGGCGTCAATGTTTTTATTATCAGTTTCAGGAAATCAATTTTAATTTGGAACAAAAGTTTTTGGCAAGGGGAAATTTAATTTCCAAAAATCAAGCAAGAAGATTTCCAGATTTTATTCAATCAAGGCTCGACTCATTCAAGGCAACATTCTTTTTTCATTGCGGAAACTTAAATCATAGGGTTTCAGTGTTTTAAACACAGTGGGATTTTATGGCCAGAAAATTCAATAATTCCCAGTTATGAATTGTCTTGGGAAACCAGTTCTGTAATCGAATTATGGGATGAATCACGCATTTTCAAATTCATTCAATGCAAACAAATTTTCCAGATTAAATGGTGGCCAAAATCATGTCCAGGTTCATCTCAACAAATCACGCAAGCAACAAATCAAAAGTGGAAACACACCCAATCAGATCGGATCATTATATATGAAATTAGAGAGCATTAATAGGATGATATAATCCTACAAAGTAACAACATTTCATCATCGGTTGTGGCATTGAAAAATCATAACAAACAATCGAAAATCAACCCAACAATTCAGAGAAAAAATCAAATCAAATTCAAAGAACTTACATAAGTTTTTCGACCACAACTCAAGACAGTCAATCGATTGAGAGAGCATCAACAAAGAGGAGTCTCAGAGAACAATTCTTCATCTCTTTCAGAAGTCTCAATTCGATTTGGAGCCAACAATTAGAAACCCTAGTTTTGAGATCGTCGCCATACTTTTTTTTCCAAGAATAAAAGAGAATCGATTCAAAGCAAAAAGAGGAGGGTGCAACACAGTTTAACATGGTCGGCCATGTTCAAGTAGGAAGGAGGCTGACCCTTCATAATTAAACTCCTTTATTCATTTACAAGGGTTTATTTGTTTTTGTTTTTATTTGGTATTGTTTTTATTTTTTGTTGTAAATCGTCAAATTAGTTTCTAGTGTCTGTAAAATACTGGGAGATTCAGTCAGGGTGTTAACTGACAGTTGCTAGAGTCTGTAAAATCTAGGTTATTGATTACGGGTCGTAATCAGGGGAAATCTAATCGAGGGGATATCGGTCAGTCTAGGGTTTTGAGCGTAGGTTTAGAATAAGAGCAGGGATTGCGAGTGTACATGGTCTTGTATGCGGGATCTGTTCTATCACCTAGTAGAAACCTTAGGAATGCAGCAGTAGGTAGGATTTTGCCGAAGTTAGGTATATCTTGTGTAATTTACTTTCTGCATTTCTGTTTCTGCTATATTCTGTGATCTGTGAATAGTTTTTAATATCCTATAATATTTGAACTCTGCGATAAATTTCAATAAACCCTATTCACCCCCCTCTAGGGTTAATCTAGATCCAACAAGACTTTATGAGAACTAGTCTTCCTGCCTGAGAAAGGAGAGCGCATTCCAATGAATGATCTTACCCCTGGGATCGAAGATGGCGTTGAGCTTTCTGCCTCGATATAACAGAATACCAAGATAAGGAAAAGGAAGATAGGTAGTCTTGAACCCAGTAAAGGTCTCGATCTAGGAAGATCTAACCGAAGACAGATCTTTCGCGTGCACGAAGCAGCTTTTAATAGAGTTCATGAGTTGCCACGAGCTTCTCTCATACTGCTGAATGAGACAAAGGAGGTGATGGAAAAATCGATGACTACTGTTCGTAAAAATGATGATGTTGTCAGTGAAGGTTAAGGAAGAAATAAGAGGGCAGCACCTAGGGATGCCGAACTTATGAATCTTCCTAGCTATCGTTAGTGAGTGCAATCCTCTAACGAAAGCTTCGATAATGATGACAAAAGGAGAAGGGGAGAGGGGGTCTCCCTGATAATGACCCCTTCCCGCCTTGTGGCCAATCCATTGATGAGAACGGAAAACCAGCAGTTGGAGATTAGCCTCCATATAACATCGATAAGGGGTTCTAGGAAACTGAAATCCCTCAGAATTTTGATGATGAAAAACCAAGACATGCGGTTGAAGGCCTTATCCATATCCAGTTTGACAAACACATTAGACCCTCAAATCTTCATATCGATCTGAGAAACTAGCTCCTGAGCTAAAAGAACCTTATCAGTGATCAAACGTCCTTTTACAAACCCAGCCTGCGAAGAAGAAATAATACGCTCGAGAAACGGTGCTAGCCTAGAGGCTAGTACCTTAGATATAACCTTGTTAGAGAAGTTGCACAAGCTGATCGGCCGAAAATCCACACAAGAGCGAGGGTGTTCGCATTTTGGGATGAGGACCAAGTTGGTGGAGGTCCAACCCACAGGGCGATCTCCACCATAGATGAAAAGATGAATAGCAAGACAAAAGTTTGCTTGAATAATCGGCTAAACATTCCGGTAAAAGACACCATTGAAACCGTCTGGCCCACTCACACTGTCTTACTTAGAGCAAATACTTAAGCACGTATTTCTTGCAAGGAAGGTGATGTAGCTAGATCGGAGCTTTCCGAAGGGAGGACCAATCTAGGGATGTAGGCTAAAAGGGACAAGTCAGAGACCAATACAGAGGGAGGACTAAGCAAGGATTGGAAATGGGAAAAAATAGTTTCTTTGACTTCACTAGGGGTGGAAGCCATTGAGAGATCAGGATGTTGGGTCTAATGAATCGTAAGAAGACTATTCTTCTTATGAATAGTAGAGTGAAAAAACTTGGAGTTCATATCACCTTCTACAATCCAGTTGATCCTTACCTTTTGATGAAGATAGACATGTTCAATACGAAGCACCAACAAGAAGGACAGTTGGGCTAACGAACAATCATCCTTGTTAGCAGAAGATGGATCCTCATTAAAAGAAGCCTCTGCTAAAACAAGAATTTCTTCGGCTGCCCAAACATGGTCGAAGATATTATTGAAAATAAGAACGTTCCATGCCTTAAGACAAGCCTTAAGACGCTTTAGCTTACGTGAAAATACAATACATAGAGAACCAAAAATATGGGAGTTCCAGGAGTCTTTCACCACACTATGGAATGTGTGGTGGGATCGTTACATACTCTGGACACTCAAAGAAGAAGGGCTAGAGATAGAAAGGGGAGAACAACCAAGAATCATAGGAGCATGGTCCGAGAAGGTATGATGCAGAAGAGAAACAGAGAATGTAAACGGAAGGTTGAACCAAACATCCGATGAAAAGACTCTGTCAAGCCGTGAGATAATTTGATTTGGCCCCTCTTAGTTGTTACACCAAGTAAAAGCCGAAACGACGAAAGAAACTTCAAAAAAGACCCAAACTAATTATGAAGGCGTTGAAATCCACCACCACTAACCGGTTAACAACATTGCCTCCACATTTCTCAGCTTAGGAGGCAACAACATTAAAGTCACCTCCTAAAACCATTATAGATAATCCCAAGTCAGACAGAGAAAGGATGCCAGACCAAAGGGACATTCTCTCGATCCTATCGCACTTAGTGTAAACCACCGAGAACAAAATGGATGAAGAGAAAGAGAGAAACGTACAAACTACCTAAAGCAGCTGGCCGGAATCGAAGATAGGATGGACGACAATGACTTTGGACCATAGGATCCAAATCTTGTCAGACACATTGGCTAAGGCTCCAACAAAGCCAAGAGATAAGACCGGTTTGGTGATCGCCTCTGGACCCACAAAAGGCTCCAGAAGCGCCACCAAACATATAGAATGTTTCTTAACAATGTGCTTGAGTCTAGCTACTGATGCATCATTACCTATACCGTACACGTTTAAAAAAAGGAAATACGCCATCTATGACAACAGACAAAGCAAGAAGACGCACCAATTTTTACTTTTCCATGCATATGTTTTGTTGTGCACATATATTTGTTTAAAACATGGTTTGCAAGATCACTTGACCACATTAGTTGAATCTTCTTGCAAACTTTTGATTCATTGTATGCAGTGCCTCTCTTTAATGCCACCTGGGCTTGATTGTTGATCTGAACATGTTTGTACTTGTTCACGAGTCCATTTGCGATTATGTCTACCCTTGAGTGCTAGACCTGATTTGCTTTGACCAGTTGAACTTGAAACTGGCTTATACTTTAAGAACTAATGCATTCTTATCTCTTCTTCTCTTGTTCCCTGAGCATTCCATTCACTGTTGTAATCATGTCATCGTTGTGTACCTGTTGTACACTTGTATATACTTCACATATATATGCTTGCTATACGCCATGTTAATTTGAATGCTGCTTTATAATTGACCTTTGTGCTTTAACACGTTGTTGTATTTTGGCATTATTTGATCGCTGGTTGGACTTGAAAACCAGAAACCTTTTGTCGTGCACATGCCAGATTTGACCTCTTTGTTGACATGCAATGTATTGATTAGATTAGACCCTCTTGCGATGCACCATACATTTCCCCATTTGAAAATTTCATGTTGATCTCCATATGTATATATTATGTACATGCTGCTGCACAATTGCTTGTGATGCTTGCCACTTATTTTGACCTTGTACACGAGCTATATTGTTCTGCCATTATGTGCTTGTACATCTGTCACTTGCCTATGTTTTTTATTAGTCTGAACCTGTATACATGTGCTTGAGCTGGAACTTGTGCATACATGATACTTTACATGTGCATATTCGCATGCATGTTGTTTTCTCTTATGGCCTCAGTGCATTTGTGTTAATGAAGATTCCATGTCACTCCTTGCAACATTGATTTGTTTGTTGCATTACTGTTCTTTCACTCATGTACAAGTGTACGATTGCCCTTGTTCACTAAATTGGCTTGAATTGTCAACTCATAGATGTTTGACCTTATTTCCCCTACACATTATAAATATATTTGTATATAAATACACATGTATGTGTATACATGTATTGTGCATATGCAATTATATTTTCTATATACATCAGCAGACCAATAACCGATGTGTCGTGGCTGGTCAAGATCGGCATACCGCAATTGTGAGTCGAGGCTGGTCTTAGTCAGAAGACCACTATAGCTGTGTTGAGGATGATCTGTAGGCACATGATATATAATCTACCTTGTGGTATCTACAGTGAATCGCTGTGAATATCACAAGCAGTCTAGACACAGATAGATGTATATATACATATCTGATGAGAAACACACCAAAATTATAAGGCAAATAAAATTTAAAATAAATTTATATCTATTAGAATGTAAGTCAATTTTTGTTCCAGTTTACTGTGTGTTTTTCTATGATAGGTTTGCAATTGACTGGACTGACCATGAAGCAGACTGAAGACAAGTGAGTCAGTATATATGTGTCAATATATGAATGTATGTAGCAGAGTCTGTATACGAAACTGAGTGTTGTAGTGAGGAGCCAATGTAATAAATGAAATTGAATGTATTATATGGTTGAGATGTACAATAGTGGAGTTAGAAGATTGTACTATTTAAATGTTGAAATGAATAAAACAATATTTGAATATTTAAATTCTTGTGCAATAGTATTATATTTAAATACAAATATTTATTTTTGTATGTTGTTCAGTATAGAATAGTACAGTTACAAACACATTTGTAATAATATATATATATGTTTGTTATCATCAAACAAAAATCATATTGGTATATAAAAAATATCCCCCTTTTAATGATGATAAACATACAAATAAGATTTTGAATACAGTAAATGTGTTTGACAGTGAAGTGTAGAAATTGTCCTACATGTATGCTCCCCCTACAACCGAACTCCCCATACATATGTGCATATAAGTGAAGAAAAATAATTGAATTTCCAATATTAAAAATATTCATGAAATATTCACACATCCATCAAAATCTTAATCGTTCTCTCCTTTTTGTTATCATCAAAAGGATATAGAAATTGAAATAGTGATGAAATATAGACTAGAAATATAAAATTAGATCAAGAGAGCGAATGAACATCATAAATCTCATTCAATAAAAAATAATCATAATATTTTTCAAAATAATGGCAAATTTAACATTGTGGAATGAAGGATTTATGATGAATTTTATAAAATGGAGAGAGTTTTTAAAACATATGAATTCCAATTATTTTCAAATAAAATTTTAAAAATTAAGCACAAAATTATGAATACAAATCAAGTGACAGAATCATAATCGCTAATCCCAAAAACTATCAATCAAAAAAATATAATATATCATAAAGTAGTAACAAATTTCACAATTTAGAAAATAGATCGATACATTGGTTATTACATAACGAGGAGGATCTCATATACATAAATTTTTATTTATTTTCCTTTCCTTTTCTTTTATTTTAATTTAAGAGCATACTAACCACGCATAGCCTATTAGGACTTTTAAATGGGATAAGTTGCAACTTAAATTATAAGTAATCTCTAACCATACGTGACCATATCTAGGTTTTATAAATGAGATTAGAGAAACACTTATTATGTACAAAATCTCTTCAATATATAAAACCAAATTAGATGATAGAAATTGGTAGAAATAGAGATGGTCGTGAAATAAATTTCTAAATTAAGCATATTATGAAATATGCTCAACTATATCGGGATTTTTAAAAATGTTCAATTATCTCTTACTCTGAAAAATAATATTGTCACATTTCCATCACAAATTTTGAAACTTTACATTTAATTTGATCATAAAAAAATAAACTCTCCACATTAAATAAAACCATGATGGATGACAAAAAGATGATAGAAAAAGAAGATATTCGTGAAATTAGCGCCAATTCAAAGATACTATAAAAATCTGTTCAAACATCATGAGGATTAAAATAAAAATCTTCTCTTATTGTGAAATATACGAAAGTCACAACTCATCACAATTTCAATAATCTGATAATTATTTTTGTGAGTTCCAAATATATTTTAATTCGGTCAATAACATGAATTTCTGAATGAATAATAAAAAATGATTTTAAAATTGAAAATATCAATACAAGAGGGATTCTGAAAGATCCATACAGTTTGAAAATTTGCTAAAAAATTCAATCAATTGAATGGGAAATACTTCTCAGACAATTACCATTTGTAGCTCCTAATCTGTCCATAGTGGTCAATGAAACAAGACACTGAATTTTCAATATTTAAATCAAGCAGCAACAAACATTTGATACCAAATAAAGCAATCATAAAAAACATTTACAAATTAATTAATTTTATCAGAGCAGTAGTATTAAGTTTAGATTAGAGATTCACAAGAGAATTTTTCAAAATATCTACAATAAGCTTAAGAGATAATTCATGATCCGAGATTAAAAGCAGTTCATTTGAAATCACTTGAAGAGATCGAAAATTTCAAGATTCAATAAATCGATCACACAAGATTATCAATTTCAAGTCCAAGAAGTGGGTGAGATTCAAGATATCAACAATTTCAAATGATTTTTTTAAAAAAAAAAATCAAACATCCAAGCCAAATTATCATGATTTAAAAGAGAGTTTCAAGATGTAACACAACAATCTATGCCAGAAGATTTCCAATTTAAAATAGTCAAGCCCATCCAAACAAAATGGAATTATCACAACTAAAAAAATAATAGTGTGCTGTAATGGGTGTAGTTTTTTAAGTCTTTCCAAAATGTATTAGAAGAAACTCAAAAACAACAAAGTTGTGTGAAATTTCATTTGTTTCAAGGTCATCAAAAAATTTAGAATTCTGTATAATACTGTTCAAGATATGATAAAAATGCTTCAGCACTGTTAGGATTTCAGGAATAAAAAACGATTATACTTCAAAAGAATAGCAAAATATTTACAATTTTACATTCAGGATTTAGAAATCATCAAAACACGGAAGTTTTATACAAATGAAACTAATTTCCAGAAAATTAAGAATTTTGCAATTTGAAGTTAAGAAAGCTCAAAGTAAGTAAAATAAAATAAAATTTGTTGCAGTGTCATTACAAATAAGCATAAACAAAGGGAAGAATAAAAGAAAAACAAATAGGAGGGATAGAAAGGAAGAATAAAACAAAGAATATAAATAGAAATGAACTTAGAGATCATACCTAATTTACAATTGATGTTGTGGATCTCCAACTCGACAATCATGGCTAAGGAACACTAAATGATTAAAAAAACATAGAACAAATTGTTTTCAATTTCTCTTTAGCAAAGTTATTCCTCAACCTCCTCCAATACCTAACTATTTATAGGATTGAGTGGTTTAACAAAGGTTGTTTTACCACTAATAACTATATTCATGACTTTCGGAACCAAAATTTGTTTAAATAACAATCCACTTGAGCTTACCATCGTAACTTTAGGAACCCAAACCTGTTTGAATTTAACCGAGTTCATTTTATTTCCTTTTGGGACCCAAATTTGTTTAATTGGATTGTTACAAAACAAGTTCTCATCTCGTTTGTGATTTAAATATCCTTTGAAATTATTAGAGTTCAGAATCTCATATCGACCTTTTTTAAAGCTGATTGAAGGATTTTTAAAATCCATTGAATTTTGTTTTTGAACAAATTTATCAAGTTTTCCAAAGCCAATACCATTTTTATTTCCAATAGAAAATTGCTTCAGCTACAACATATTCAACGATTTCCCCATTAGAGAATTTATCCAAAGTTGATTCAAGTAGTTGAATTTTGAATTTAAGATCACTATTTTCTTTCATCATATTGGAACAACAATTAATAATAACCTTCCTCTTTTCAGCATTAGTTTGTTTCAAAACTAATTTTTCATTTTCAAACAAATTAATTTTGGCCTTGAATTCAGAAATCTCATATCCAAAATGTTTTTGTTTTTCAAACTCAAGTTTTTAAAATTCTTTGAATTTCTCGATTTCTCTTTCAAGCACTTTCAAAATCAATTCGGTTTTCAGCAAGTTCGGTTTTTCAGCAAATTCATGTCTGGAATTTTTAATCGTCTTAAAATTATCCAGTTCCTTTTATAAGAAAATGATTTTACAAATTAATTCATCCTTATTTTCTTTTAAAACCATGAATTCATTTTCAAGATTTTTCAATTTTTCATTGTGATGAACAAAATTAGTTTTCAAATTGAAACAGTTTTTGTAGTTGGAGTTTTTAACTTTTCTGACATTTTCTAATTCCAAAGCATCAAATTTGCTACTCAACTCAAGATTCTTAGATTTTAGAATTTTATTTTTCTATCGAATACTATCAATAGCTTTAGTTAAATCGGTACAGAAATGAACTAAATCTTCATAAGAAAAGTCTCCGTCACTATCATTATCTGTTTCTTCATTTGAGAATCCAGTTAAGCATAAAACTAAATCTGAGTTGACTTTCCAGAGTTTTTGAGCAGTTGACGTCTTTTCCATACAACTCATTGAGAGTTTTCGAAATATTCTACGCAGTTAAATATTGGGAGATATGATTATACTAGTCATCACTAGTCTAATAATATAAAATATGCATAGCACGAGAATTAAACCAAATACATTCCTATCTACCATATCATATCTATTGATAACAATATCCCAACATTTAATGTTAATTTTTTTAAATAGAATTCCATTTTTAATGTAAAAACCCTGATTTTTGGAACCAATTTAAAATTTTATTTTTAAATGATTTAATGGATTTTAAGAATTTAAAATGATTTATTTTGAGAATTAAAGATTTAAAATATATTTAAATTGAAGTTAGAACGCATAAATATAAAACTTAATTAAAACGAACTCGAAATGGCGCGGTAATTTGAAAATTTGATTTTATACTTCCAATGAATGTATAAAATTCAATATGAATCGGATTTCAGTAAAACAAGAAATGTTGGAATATTTTGAACTGTAATTTTCTAACGTATGTAAGAAACTGAGATTTCACTTTATAAATTGTAAGTTATATCTGGATTAAAATTTAGAATAGTCGCTATGGAATTTATATATATTTTGATATTATTGCTCTTAAAAATAGCTATTTTGCAAACGACCTCTGTTTTCAATGAAACCACTTTTATTGGATCCAGAATGTCAAATTATTGTTCACTTTAAATTTTCATAATTTTTGGAATTAATAGGTGAGCGTGGTGAATTTAAACGCGTTTTCAATTTCAGTTTAAATTAATAACCAGTTAAAAAGGCCATTTTTCAAATGACCTCCAAATCCAACGAAATTAATTAGGACCATATCATCAAAACATAGCTAGATTTAATTTTTTGTAATTTTTGGACTTAGTATGTGGCCTCCGTAAATTAAAATGTACGTTAGAGTTCAATATTGATCGTTATATTAATTTATATTTTAATTTTTGATGAAAACTGATCAAAACAATCGAATTGGCTTATGAAACATATATCATTGTGTTCGGAATGGGGTTATTTAGCTAGGAACGACAGCCGTTGGGTTTGATTTGGAGTTCATAACAATAAACAAGTATGTTTGAAATTAAAATAATAATTTAATTATATATATATATATATATATTAAAACCTAACCCTAACCCTCAGATAAATGCGCTGCCGCCGTTCTCTTCAAACCAAAGGAAGAAAATGCTCCATCTTTCTCCCTCAAATTCCTCCAAATCCATCAATTAATTTCAGCAACTAATAAAACAAAAATGGAAGAGAATTTTATGCTCTTTAAAATGGTATGGGTATGATCTGTTTTAATGGAGTATCGTGGTCAGTCTGGGGCTCAAACGCCGGCGGTTCGAGAGCTTTTTCTGGCGCCTCCAGCCCTTCGAGTTTGTCGCACTTGAGTGTGGAGGATGGCAGTGCTTCAGCTCTCGATGTGGTGGCGCTCGATGGTGGTCCGACTTTGTGTAGTGGCGGGGCGGTGGTGATTTTCGGATCGAGGGTTTTGGGTTCGATGGAATTTAAACGATGGTGAAAATAATTAGGAATTCAATTAGTAATTAATTATTTAATTAATTATATAATGATGTAATTAATGTATGTTAGCCTACTTTGTGAACTAGGCAACACAAAGTCAAGAAATTAGAAGATGGGTAAATGAAGGACACTATGTTCTACGCTCGGTTCGGATCAGAATTATTGGAGTAAAAGCAAACCAGAAGTAAGACAACGAGGGAAGGAAAGCATTCGGATCGGATCGGAGGAAGTGGGGCCGATCTGATCCCCATATGATGGTCCATCCGATCCGATCCCCATATGATGGTCCATCCGATCCGATCCCCATGTGATGGTCCATCCGATCCGATCCCCATATGATGGTTCATCCGATCCGAACCCAGTGCACCCTGCTACTCCGCACCACGATCTCCTGAATATTCGGGGCAGTTATACCCACTTTCTACCCACGATGGCCACTAACTTGATGTGCTGGCAACACCATAATTCATCCAATCCCGATAATCATGGAATGGAGGAAGCGTGTACCCGGTCCGAACCGAATTCTGGAGAAGTTTACACCTATAAATAGACCACCATGGGTCATTTGAAAGGGACTTTTGGCACTCTGAGAGTTTGAATACCTGTGAGAACCGAATTCTAGCACTCCAAGCAATTCAAATCATCATTCAAAGTATATTTTGAGATAATTGAGTGAATGTATATGAAAAGTGAGTGAAATTGAGTGAATATCTCATTGTATTTTCATCTACATCATCAAAGAAAGTGATATAAAGTGGACGTAGGCTTTTTAACGCCGAACCACTATAAATCCTGTGTCTCTTTTTTATTTTCGATCTCATTTTATTTTAATTTTAGTCAATTTGGGTGTTAGAACCACTTTTTGGTCTAACATTTTGGTGCTTTCACTGAGAACAATTTGAATTCTCTGTTTTTCTGGATTATTGTTCTACTTTTTGGACCGTTGAGTTCAAAGAAGTTAATCCCCAAATTTTGACGCTTTTATGTACTTGTTGGCCGATTGTTGAAGAATTATAGCCAAAGGAAAAGGCAAGGAAGTTCAAACCAGTCGAGGGAACGAAGTTGGTGAAGATCAGCAAAATCCGATCATGACTAGGTCTTATGGGCAGAGTTCGGGAGCGGATCGGACAGGTTCAGGAAATCCGAACCGATCGCAGAGGGAGAGCTCCGATCCGAACCGAATAGAGGATGTTGAAGAGGTGCGCTCCCCCAACCCGAACCGATCCGGCCAGGTTACCTTGCTCCGATCCGATCCGACACCAGGTGATGCTGGAACCTCTACTCAAGCCCCTCCAAATGCTCCTACTCTAGCCACCAGGGCCAATGACCAGATCAATCCATCTGCGCCTGTCACCCAAGGAGATTTTTCGCGCCTTCTTGACATTCTTGAGAGCACTAGGTAGGCTATGATAATCCACGAGTGCTCCAATCTTATGATGCAAGAGAATACGAGAATCATGAGTAGGGAAATTGGCGAACTCCGCAGACAAAGAACTCCATCCCCAGTTCATCATACTGTAATGGATCAGTATTCTTCTTTTGAGGAAGAATGGCTTCGTGAAAGGAGGCCGCTCGAACGACCTTAGAATTTGGAGCAAATGACTTTCGGATCTTTGGGATCCCGCGAAGACGCTGCTCGTGTACTAGGACCCAATGATCCGAGCTTGAGAGAGCCTATGCTATTACCAACGCGAGGATCCCATGTTTCTCCTAGAGACCCTAACCTCACCAATCGCACTAAGGGACAAATGCTTCAACCCCTTCCTCCAGAGATCGACCGGGAACGTAGGGAGCAAAGCAGAGCAGAAGCCGCTAGAAGGAGGAGGGTGTCCCCTGATCAGGAGCCCTAAGGAAACCCGAACATCAGAACCAGGGAGCCTGAACGGCCCTTGACCAATTCTGATGTATGGGCTATGGTACGCCAGATCATGTTTGAGAGTCGAAACTACACCAATGAAGATTATGGTATTGAGCAAAGCCATACTCCCTTTACTGATGACATTCTTGACTTTCAGTTCCCCCGACGTTTTAATTTGCCACAGATGGACATATATAATGGGAGAACTGACCCGGGACAACATTTGATGCGATACGCATGGCTTATGAACGCTGCCGCTGCCCCTGATGTTGTGAAGTGTAAGGCTTTCCCGATTTACTTAGAAGATGTAGCATTACTATGGTTTACCCGACTTCCTCCTCGATCGATATCGAATTTCAAAGAATTAAGTGAATGTTTTATGAATCAATTCCGACTTCACACCCGAAAGTCTAAGAATGTTAATGAATTATCGAGAATTAAGCAAGCGCCGGGTGAGTCCTTGAAGTCATATCTAGACCGCTTCAATTTAACTGTAACATAAGTCAGCGACCCGCATGAGCCCACCATCTTAATGGCCTTAACGGAAGGAGTTGATCCTGATTCAGAGTTTGTAGATTATCTTTCTGGGAAGCCACCTTCCACATGAGAGTTGTTTTATGAGAAGGCCAATATTCAGTTAAGACGGGAGGAAGCAAGGGCAAACAGAAAGAGGAAGTCCGGAGCGGCCTCAAAAGAAGCTGTTCAGAGTATTGTTGCCGTAAAGCAGTCTGGAGAAAGCTCTGGGAAAGTCGAAGTGAATGTTGGAAATAAGAATGGAAACAATAATAATGGAAACGGGGGCAACAACAACCGCAATGGGAATGGTAATAGGAGAAACAGGAACAGAGGAAGTAATTCTGACAAAAGACCCCGGTTCCAGACATTTGAAAACTATTCACCGTTGAATGACACGTTAGAGAACATTTATTTGGACACGTATAATGTTTTGCAATACAAAAGACTGCCGCCACGAGATTCAACAAAGAAAGAAATCTCTACCGGAAAATTTTGTTTATTTCACGGAACTCACGGACATTCAACAAACGAATGTCGACACTTCAGAGATGTGGTTGAGAAGTTGTTGCGTGATGGCAAGTTGGATGAGTGTAAGGCTGCCCTAAGGGACAGGGGGCAAGGAGGACAGGACCCAAACCAGAATCTGTCTGCTCCCAAGCCTACAATGCAACAGTAAGGCAAAAAGATTTTCATTAACACCATAGTAGGTGGACTCCATCCATCTATCCACAGTTTCAGAGCAATGTACCAATACATTAATGCAGTTAAGCACATAGATGTGGATGAGTGCGATGATTTGGAAGACATCACCCCTGTGAAATAGAAGAAGACAATGTTCGATGATGTAGTGTTCGTAGCAGAGACGATACCGGAATCCAGTCACCTACCGAAGATCCATTAGTTATTACCACTACCATTGGACCGACACTAGTTCATAAGGTACTAGTGGACAATGGAAGCTCTGTCAACATTTTGTTTAAGAAGTCGTTTGATCAAATGAGACTCGAGTCTGGAGATTTGAAGCCCTGTGAAGGTTGGATCCGAGGCTTCAATGGGGCATCGACAGCTCCAATGGGGTATATAGAATTACCGTAACATTGGGACAAGGGGATCGTCGAAGAGTACGAATGCTTCAGTTTGTAGTGCTAGATATAGATTCGCCCTACAATGCATTTTTAGGAAGGCCTGCCCTTGCAAAAATCTGGGCTTGTATTGCGCCGTGGTGCTTATTGCTAAAGTTCCCAACTGAAGCCAGAACAGGAGTAATGAGAGGAGATCAAGTCTCCGGACGAGCTTGCTATCTTGCTGAATTAAAGATGCTGATGAAGGGACTCAACATCGAGACTAAAGGTACCTCACCTCCTCCAAAGGAGGGTTCGACATAGCAATTAGAGGGATCAGCCCCGAAGGAGTTGCCCAAGGGAATGCCTGAAGACCTGGATCCCAGAGAAGATGAGGAACCTGAAGATAGAAAGGCAACTCCTAATGAAACGACATTGGATATACCCATTGGTGGCGCTGATCCAGCAAAAGTTTTGAAGATTGGATCCCAGTTGGATCCGCACCGAGCCAAAGAACTGAATAACTTTCTGAAGGCAAACCTGGATGTGTTTGCCTTGACCCACGCTGATATGTGTGGGATATCACCATCCATCATGAGTCATTCGCTGAGTATAGACCCAAAACACCTGCCAGTAAAGCAAAAGAGACGTGTGCTGGGCCCAGAGAGGTCGGCAGCTCTGAAAGAAGAAGTGGAGAAGCTGAAAGAGAACGGATTTATTAGAGATTCGACATATCCCGACTGGATATCGAAACCTGTTTTGGTAAAGAAGTCAAACGGAAAGTGGCGGACATGTATTGATTTTTCAGACTTGAACAAAGCTTGCCCGGAAGATAGCTTCCCACTCCCCAGAATAGACCAGCTTGTGGATTCGACGGCGGGACATGAACTTCTTTCTTTCATGGACGCATATTCCGGATATAACCAGATTCCCTTGCATGTGCCCGATCAAGAGCACACGAGCTTCATTACAAATTTGGGGTTGTATTGTAGTGTGGTCATGCCGTTCGGATTGAAAAATGTTGGAGCTACCTACAACACTTGGTGAGCAGGATGTTTTATAATCAAATAGGGAAGACTATGGAGGTTTATGTGGAAGATATGCTCGTCAAATCAAGATAGTCCTCCAACCATACGTAAGACTTGGCAGAGATGTTCGGTATCTTGCGAAAGTATCGGATGAAGTTAAATCCTTTAAAGTGCTCGTTTGGGGTGGTATCTGGAAAGTTTCTAGGTTTCATCGTGAGCTCTCGAGTGATTTAAATCAATCCCAGTCAAATAGCAGCGATAAGGAACATTGAGGAACCAAGGAGAATCAAAGACGTCCAAAGTCTTGCGGGGAAAGTAGCTGCGTTGAGTAGATTTATCTCCAAAGCAACAGACAAGTGCGTCCCATATTTTGACTTGATAAAAAAGGGAAAGAAAAATTTCGAATGGACTTCGGACTGTGTTAAGGCCTTCAGAAATCTATTGGACTTACTAGAGAGACTTCTGATTTTGTCGAAGCCAATGGATCATGAAGAGCTGTTTGTTTATCTAGCAGTATCAGCTTACGCCGTTAGCACCGCCTTGGTCCGGGAAGAAGACAAGGTGCAAAGGCTGGTATATTACGCCGTTAGCTCTGGCTGACTATATAGTAGAGTTCATAATTCAGGAGGAAGAGATGATCAACGACAAGGTGGTCCAGTTAGAGGAGGAATTAAAATTAGATCCATGGAAGTTGTACACAGATGGAGCCAAGAATGACCGAAGGTCCGGAGCTAGAGTCATCTTAGTTACTCCTGAAGGAAGATCGTTATATTATGCTCTGCGACTAGAATTTTCAGCGACCAATAATGATTCTGAATATGAAGCCCTAATTGCCGAGCTGAAACTTGCTAATGAATTCGGAATAAAGGCATTGGATATATTCTGCGACTCCAAAATAGTCGTCTGCCAAGTGCGAAATGAGTTTGTGGCCCGGGGACCTCGACTTATTACCTATCTCGGAAAAGTGGAGGAGCTATTGAGCAACTTGGAACTGTATAATATAATGCATATCCCAAGAGCTGAAAACCAAAAGGCAAACCGGCTAGCAAAGCTGGCTAGTTCCGACAATCCGGAGGAAACCAAAATGGTTCCAATTGAGACGTTGGGATCGCCAAGCTTTAAGTCAATGGAAATTGAATTAGCTTTCGAACCAGAACTGGAGAGGGAGTCGTGGATGACCCCAATCAAGAATTTCCTTCGAAATGGAGTACTCCCGCCAAAGAAGAGTGAGAGGCGAGACACAGTTCGCAAAGCCACCAGATACATCCTTCAAGATGATACCCTTTATCGGCAAGGATTTTCTATGCCCCTATACCGATGTATAGCGCACGATGACATCACGCGTGTAGTAAGATAAGTACACGAAGGTGAGTGTGGAGATCATACGGGGGGTCAGACTTTAGGAAAAAAGGTATTGCAGTATGGGTATTTCTGGCCCACTATTAATAAAGATGCAGCTGATTACTCACGACGCTGCGACAAATGCCAGAGGTTCGCCAAGATCCCAAGATCTCCACCGACCCAGCTCAAATCGATGGTGAGTCCATGGCAGTTTGCCATGTGGGGAATTGGCATCATCGGAGTTCTACCGATTACCGAAGGAGGAGCAAAGTATGCAATAGTCATCGTGGACTATTTTACGATGTGGGTGGAAGCTGAGCCCTTAACCAAAATCACAGCGAGAAAGGTGATAAGTTTCGTGGGTAGAAATATCATATGCCGATTTGGGATTCCAAGGACCATTATAACTGATAATGGAACCCAGTTCGATGGTGCCGAATTCAGAAATTTCTGCCAGAAATACAAGATCGATAAGCGGTATATTGCAGTCGCCCACCCACAGTCGAATGGGCAAGTAGAAGCAATAAATAAAGTCATAAAGTCCATCCTCAGGAAGCGATTGGGACGTGCAAAAGCAAAATGGGTGGATGAATTGCCCTTGACCTTGTGGGCATATCGGACAACGTTTAAAGCAGCTACCGGTCATACTCCTTTCTCTCTCTCATTTGGCTCAGAAGCATTAATCCTGGTAGAGATTGAAGTTCCCTCTCACAGGGTGACATATTATGACCCGATGACGAATCGGGCACTCCTCCTCGAGTCCCTTGATGAAATCGAAGAGAAAAGGGACGAGGCAGACTTGCGTGCGTCAAGATATCGACGTCAGATGGCACGCTATTATGACAACAAAGTTCGTTTTAGAACCTTTGAACTAGGAGATTTGGTGCTAGAGCGAGTTTTTCCATCCCTTCCTCACCTCGGTCCAAAGTGGGAAGGACCATTCGTCATCTAACGGAAACTTGAGAAAGGAGCCTTCAAGTTAACGACCGTAGATGGCGAAGAAGTGCCTGCGGCTTGGAATGCCCAACACTTGATGCGATATTTGAATTAGGGATGTTGTATTTTCTTTTGTTTTTTTATGAACCCTGTAAAAAGGCACGACTTACCTTAGAAAAGTCTGTTGATACGAACAAAAAACTATAAAGTGGATGTTGGCTACGACTTAGCCGAACCACTATAAAAATATCGTGTGCCATTTACTTTCCTGCATTATTTATATCTTCAACTATTATTCTATTGTGACTGTAGAATACGAGATGTTAAATTAAAATCTGGAAAGTTGGAGATGGCTTAGATGCAGGAACAAACACAACGACTGTTTGTACAATAAGACATAAAAGAATGGGAAGACGACATTCTTAACTCTAACTCTCAAGAATTGAGAGAGAGTATAAAGGATGGGAAGACGACGTCCTCTGAGGCGTGAAGGTGCACCCATATGAGAGACCGCCTCAACAAGAACTCTAACTTGAATATAAGACAGGAGAGTATAAAAGATGCCAGAAAAGAACAGGCATCAATGACAAAAGGAATATGACCCCCGTCAGAGAATCAGGGACATTCGGACTTTTTAATTTAATCTTGAATAGTTTTTCAAGACCGACTGGGGGCATATATGTACACACATATTCCTCCCCACTATGACTCCATTACACAACTTTAATAGGACATGCATTTTAATTTTTACATAAGTAATGAACTGACAACTAACAGGCATTGCAGGAAATGAATCATTTTTATTTACAAATGTATGAATCTGTACAGGAAAACAGGCAAAAAGAAGATGCGAGGGCCGCACTCGCTGCAACAATTGTGGGCCAATTAAATGCTAAAATAAAGCAAAACACTTCATCACTTAGACTTTGAAGTGGATTTGGATTTTTTAGCAGCCTTCTGAGCATCCTTCGCCTCTCTTTCAGCATCAGTTAAGATGCGCCTTGGTTTTTTCTTCCCTGAGACTAAAGTGCTGGAATCGGTTGATTTTTTTCCCGGGAGTCGGAACGCTGGAATCAGGAGAAGACTTTTTAGCAAGTTATTATGTAATAGATCTAGTCGAAAGCTTAAAAACTAACCTTGATTCAGCATCCACTACTGCAAGAGGCTTAAGGCTTTCGGGGTCTAGGTCTTCATCTTTAAGCTGCATGCATTTATCTTGTTCGGCTTTCAATGCAGCTAAAGTAATGTCATCGGCGCTTTTTGGCTCCCCAACTATAGCCACCTCAGGGTCTTTCTCATGTCCCTCATCGCCACTATCATCCTTTAAGGCGTCTATCATCTCGCCGTCGTGAGGAGCGTCGGCCTTACCCTTGTCTCCTTCATCCTTCTCCGCTGACTTTGCTTCGGCAGTGGTTCCCTGGGGCACGTCTGCCTTCTCGGACGGTTCAGCACCTGCGGAATGAGGAGCAACAGTTATCAACTCGGGAGAAAATAAAGGGTCCTTCATCAATTGTCCGACTATGCGATGGAAAGTGGAGACAACTTTGACGAATTGGGGTGAAAAGGTAGAAATACCTTCCGATGATTTCTCAGTTGGAGTAGCTGCCGCTTCTGAAGCCGATTCAGGAATAGGAGATAAAAGAGATGTCTGAGGGATCGCCAGGTTTACGGGGTCGTATCCCTCAACTTCAGAAGTTTTAGTGGCAGTGAAAGAAGAACCAGCCTCCAAGATGTCCTTTTGTTTAGCCTTCCGCTTTTCCTCATCCATGGCGGCAGCAATCAGGCGATGCCCCTCGGCTAGGCTCGCCGGCTCGTCATCTCTTATATACTTTTCCATAAGTTTGTCCTCGTCAATGGAATCTACCTTGAGTTCTTCTTTTTCCCATTCAACAATTTCGCTCCACACATGAACCAAGGTAGTCGGATAATCATCAATCCAAGAGATGTTTCGGTGACGGATTATATGTGCAAAAAATTCGATCAGTAATTCACCAAAACCCTGCACATCCTCCTGGGCCTCCGCCAGCTGCTTGCGGGATTCTTCGGCCGATTTGATGACGCTTTCAACATTACCCTCCGCCAGGGCAGCCCTGTTCTCGGCCTCTATCAATTTGGAAGCCATGTCAGCATTTTTCTTCTCCAATTCGGCGTTCTTCTTAGCCAACTCGGTCTTTTCTCGCTCAAGATCAGCATAAGCAAGTTGCATTTTCGCAGCATCTGACTTGGCGTCTTCTGCTTGCTTTTTCAGCTCCGAACGCTCTTGAGTATGGGACTCGAGCAAGTCATGATAGCGTTTTTGTAGATCTTCAAATTGTTGCTTGAAGCTAGCAGCGTCCTATTGAGCGATAGCAAGTTGAGCCTGTGTATCCTCGAGGTCTTTTCCTAAATTTTTTAAGGCCCTTGCATCATCTTCTGCAGTTTTCTACATCGAGTTAGCATTCGTGATTAGATTTCGGATGATTCTTTAAAGGTTACGCGAATACTTGAACATCTCTGAATATTGTTTCTCGACCGCGTCAATTTTTGCTTTGGCCTCATCTGCCCACCTCGAGGAAATAGGCTCAAGAGCAGGTAAGAAAGTCAAGTTTTCAAAGTAGTGATCGGGAAATTGCTCCTCCAGATACGCCCGCTTAACTGCAGTTTCAGCATCCAACGGTGGAGGTGTAGGGAATGTCAGCTCGGTATCCTTATGTGTGGAGGGCTCAATGGCCTCCTCACCCTTTCTGGACTGTTTAGCAGGAACCTTGCGCTTGCTTCGCGAGTCGGTATCTCTCAGCGGGCTCCTTTCCCTACTGCGCTTTTCTTGAGAAGAAATTGGGTCTTTTGACTGCGGCCTATCATCTTCTCGACGACCTTGGTAGCCCTTATATCGCTCTGGATCTGACCGAACGGGAGAGCAAGAGCGCGAGGACCGCGACTGATAAGAATCATATGTCTTTCTATCCTCCCTACCGCAGCCTTCGCGACGATCATACTAAACATCATGAGGGGGTCTGGTCATGCTGCGGCATAGTTTCCTGATGTCGTAGTAAGCACGAGACATTGTACCTACACAATAATGCAAGTGGAATTCAGAATCTGTATTCGCATAAGACGTAAGTGCTGTGAAGTGGGATACAATTGTGTTAAGTGCATCCTAAGTGGTGTCCCTCTCTGACAAACCAGTGTCGGAAGCTGAGCCTGTGCGAGAGGGCTCTTTGGCCTTTACAGGAGTAGCCTCCTCTGAAGAAGTAAAAACTAAAGGATTTGTGCCAAAATCCTCGGAAGTGTAAATAGTGTCAGGAAGTGGGAGATCTCCCAAGCCCTGAAATTTAGGATCATCAACAGTAGGGGCATCTCTTTGGGAAGCGTCTGTTGGCTGTTCTTTAGGAGATGGTGTTTTCTCAGGAGAAATAACATCCCCATGAGTGATGTACCCTTCTCGGTGCTTTTCAGGTATGTTGGCCAACTCATCATCTTGAGTTGAACTTGGAGAAGGTGAAGTTTGAAGCGACATGGTGAGACCTTTCGAGCTCTCGCCCATTTCTGGAATCACATCCACCGGAGGGATGTATACATATGGACCTGACCCGTGACATATGCTACGGGTAATGGACAACAGCCCGTGGTGATGAAGATATTCGTCCTTAAGGACCTCGTCGATAGTTAGAAATTTTTTGTCACCATTAAGGAGCTGATACATCCAATCAAAATGCACTTGACCCGATACTTGCTTTGGATTATCAACTGCAAACAAAAAGAAAATGGATTAATGTGGTAGCGCGAACATTCAGAGTTAAGATTTAGAAAACCAGTGCCTTACTTGATTTTGTCCATCTCCTAGCACACCCCAGCTGTTGCCTTATATAAAACCATTCCAGCTTGGAGTCGCCGGCCTTACTGCTGAATGGCGCCAAAATTATCTTTCTTTTTGTGACAGGCTCGAAGTAAGAGAAAGAAGGAGTTTCTCGAGTCCGATGCTTGAAGTTATAAAAGAAATAAACGTCATCAAAAATGAGATCTGTGCCTAAGATCTCGTGGTATGCTACGTATAAGGTATACAGGTAAGCATAGGAGTTGGGATGCAGCTGCATGGGGGCAATCCGCATTTGTCTTAGAAAATCGACGACAAAAGGAGAAAATGGAGGGATAGCCCCAACCATGCACATTAATCGGGTAATTGCCATAAACCCCTCTGGAGGATTATGAGGACGATCAGTCTTTGACCGCACCAGGGTGTCCTTTTTCAGTATCCCGTGTTTTAGGCATATTCGAGTGAGTCTATCGTTGTCAATCGTCGATTCAACAGAATCTTGAGGTGACTCTAATATGATGGAAGATTCAAATTCGTCAGGAGCTCGAGTATCTCCAACCCCTCCTTCCTCTTCACAGCCCAGGGAAACTTCACTGTCAGAAAGCATTTCGCTGTTATGCGCCTCTACTTCATAATCCGATCCCTCATCATCCCATTCAGGGTCTGAGGAAGAAGATATGTCGTCAAGAGTGACTTTAGTAGATGTCTCTGGGATCTCTTTCTTTTCTGCCAGTCTAGAAGAATGTCTTTCGGCCATGATCGCTAAACTATCGAAGAAATAATACTAGAAGTTAGAGTAAATTAGCCCGTGTCCCCCTGTGCACGTGTATGAACTAAAGTGTGTACGGTGTGTGCAGAAGATGTAAAGTTAACACTCGAAAGTGTAGTGAAAAATCTTGGCAAAGCAATGATGTTCAGAGCAGTTCTTGATGTTCATGTATGTTCGCAGGGCACTATCCTAACTGTTCATGAAGGTGGAAGTTATGTCAAATATTGATTTTAGCCAATTGGACAAAGTATTGTGCTTTAAGTTGGGTGGCCTCGGTTCGGTTCGAGTATACATGATGGGATCGGATCGGAGGCAAAGTCGTGCTTTGGGCACAAGTTGACGTCCAACCTGATCGGTTCGGGAGCACTTTTTGGAGCGGACCGGATAGGCTTGAATACCAACACCCCTTCTCCTTTGCTCTGCCCTCCGACCCAATCCGGTCAAGTAACCTCTGTTTTCCTTTTTTGCTTTGTGCTCCGGCCTGACCTGGTGGAGTAAGCTTCGCCTTCCCTCTTTTCCGATCCGATTCGGTCTCGTAAACCTCTCACTCTTTTCTTCTCCTCCATCTCCTATGCTTCCTCGCCCGAACCGATTCCCTAGGCCCTTCGTCTTCCTCTTCCTCCTTAATCACAACCAAACCCAATCCTGTTTTCAAAGCTCCAGTTAGGAAGGGACGTATACCCTTTCCAACATCCTAGTGCCTCGAGGTGGTGGCGGAGCCACCAGCGATGACGGCAAGGGAGGAGATGGTCATGGCGTCGAATCCAAACAGCAACCTTACCCAAATCGCCTGATTTAAAAACAAATCCAAACTGTAAAAACGATTGTAACGAGATGGTTTGAGATTATAAAACTATCTATAACTTTAATTCAGGGATTAGAACGAAGATTTTGGGATTTTTAGGCGTTTAGGGTTTCGTTTTCTTGCTGGGGCGATGTCTGGAGAGGTAACGGAAATTGAAAGCAGAAGAAAAGATAGAGGCGAGGCAGTTGATTTATAAAGGGTATAAGATGACCCTTAATATTCCCACTTCTAACTCCGTTCGGACTGGAGGCCGAACCCTTGAACATATGCTTGGCCCATTATCTCGGCAATAGTGGATTTAAACGAAAATCCGTCCAAGCTGGAACATAAGCCCATGAAAACACTTGCAGCCCATTAGTTTGAGTGATCATGAGTAGAAGGGCAGAGGCCGTCCGGATCGGAATCCGAACCGGAGGGAGTTTCATGTATAACCTCGGCATTTGAATTGAATCGAACTCAAAAGAAAAATAAAGAAAAGACATACCTAGAAGAGTCACTGGACATTGAGGAGAGTTCCTAGGATTGTTTAAAAATGAAGAAAATAAATCGTGTATTCTACGACATATATATAAGCGACGAAAGACACGACTTCATGAAGCAACGCGTCTTCGCAAACGAATAGAAACGACTTTTTAACGCTTCAAGTTCAAGAGCTGGTATGCAAACGATGTCAAAGCACGCTCCGTCTTCAACAGAAGCATCATTTGAGGGGCAAAATGTTAGTCTACTTTGTGAACTAGGCAACACAAAGTCAATAAATTATAAGATGTGTAAATGAAGGACACTATGTTCTACGCTCGGTTCAAATCGGAATTATTGGAGTAAAAGAAAACCAGAAGCAAGACAACGAGGGAAGGAAAGCATTCGGATCGGATCGGAGGAAGTGGGGCCGATCCGATCCCCGTATGATGGTCCATCCGATCTGATCACCATGTGATGGTCCATCCGATCCGATCCCCATATGATGGTCATCCGATCCGAACCCAGTGCACCCTGCTACTCCGCACCACGATCTCCTGAATATTCGGTGCAGTTATACCATGATGGCCACTAACTTGATGTGTTGGCAACACCAGAATTCATCCGATCCCGATAATCATGGAATGGAGGACGCGTGTACCCGATCCGAACCGAATTCTGGAGAAGTTTCCACCTATAAATAGACCCCCATGGGTCATTTGAAAGGGACTTTTGGCACTCTGAGAGTTTGAATACCTGTGAGAACTGAGTTCCAGCACTCCAAGCAATTCAAATCATCATTCAAAGTATATTTTGAGATAATTGAGTGAATGTATATGAAAAGTGAGTGAAATTGAGTGAATATCTCATTGTATTTTCATCTACATCATCAAACAAAGTGATATAAAGTGGACGTAGGCTTTTTAACGCCAAACCACTATAAATCCTATGTCTCTTTTTTATTTTCGATCTCCTTTTATTTTAATTTTAGTCAATTTGGGTGTTAGAACCACTTTTTGGTCTAACAATGTATAAATTATCATATCTTTTTCATACGAGGTCGAAATCCGACGATTTCAGTTGTGTTGGAATCGCAACGGCGAACACTACAACATGGAACTGAGCATAATGGAAATGGAGCAAGTTGGATTTTGAGCTAAATTATATGGTCGTTTAATTTAGTTTAAAAATAGAAATTCAAAAATAAAGAATGATAGAGTGGAACCCAAAGTGAGAGTCTTCTCACTAAAATATTTGTACAGTTATTTATTTTATAACGAAATATATGAACTTCCAGTATTGATATTTATCAGGTTTTAATTATCACAAATGTTGCACTTTGCCTGTTAGCTCACTTTCACTGTTGTTTGAAATCCATGGATGATTTGATGGACTGTATTGTGTTTTTTTTGTGATGTTTTAATATTTAACATATTAAAAATAATGTTAATAAAATTGTGGTAGTTGAAATTGAATTATAAGTGTCCATTTATAATTTAAATAGTGAAAATTGGCTAATTAGAAAAATAATTCAAGCCAAATTAGAACTGGTTAAATTTATTAACCAGTGATTTATTTAAATTGATTGTTGTTGTTTGAAAACTCCACACGTGTATTGGGATGATATTCGACATACACTAATCCCAATATTTAGTTGTATGTCAATCGATTGGTTGACAGATTGTGTTGAGCATTATTTATTTATTTTAATGCTTATACAGTTGTAGAATGCAACTTGGATGACGTTTGAATGTTTAATGATTATTTATCATTATGGTTGAATACATACAATGTATGAAATCCATATAATTGAAATTAAATGGTAACTGATTGAGTCACATTCTGATTTAGAATATGAACAAATATTTTAAAATAATATTCAGTTAAGAATCAAAATATGATTTTGATGTTCGATTTTGGATGGACACTAAAATACATATAAATATGAAGCCGAGTAAGTATAGAAACGCTATTTTATCTCGAACGAATTTTTATATTGATTTTATTCATTTTTATAATGAATATCGAGAAGGATGAATTTCAAAATAAAACATTTTGAAAATATTATCACTTTGACATTATAATAAAGTGGGATATTCAATTTTGATTTAAAATTGAAACGGAAGTTAAAATCATTTTAAAATGAATTTATAAATATTTTATAAAATACGTTTTAAATAGAAATCGACGAAATATATATTATATATATTTAA
Source organism: Allium sativum (assembly GCA_030737875.1). Lineage (NCBI taxonomy): Eukaryota > Viridiplantae > Streptophyta > Magnoliopsida > Asparagales > Amaryllidaceae > Allium > Allium sativum. The sequence goes on along the minus strand of CM060926.1, from coordinate 1,692,245 downwards.
ATGGTTTGAATAGAACGTACCCCGCAACGACCGTTCGCGAATTTCAACCATTGACTTCAAACTGATGTAACGGTAGATCCGACCGTCGGATTCTGCTAAAATCAGAACCGTTGGGTTCGTATCGAAAAGATCTTTCCAATGAATATAGGAGATTTAAATTTAAAGGGCTGTATTTTGAAATATATCCAAATCAATTTCAGAAAAGGTCGCTACGGATGCAGTTCGGTGGCTGTCATTGGAAACCTACTGTAAGGGCCTTAATAAATGTAACTACCTGAAATTTTAGTCAATATTAAAATAAGAATTTAAATTGGATTGGATGAATTTTTTTAAAAATGTATATATGGTTTTAATTTTAAAATATACCATTTGAATTTCGATTTAATTAAATATAGGATTAACAAAATATTCAGCTTTGAAAATATTTGTCGATAATGAAATGTGATGCAGTGAGTAGCTAAGTATTGTAATTTGTGATATTTAAATTAAGTACTTAAGTCTTAAACTAAAACGATTCCTAAATTAATTTTTAGTGGCTTCTCTTGGAAGCCAAGCCAATTCTTAACGGCTTCTTAAGCAAGCTAATCTTTAGTGTCTTTTCTTGGAAGCCAAAGAAGGATTCTTAAGGAAGCTAATCCTTAATAGCTTCTCATGGAAGCCAAAGCATTAGTAGCTTCTCTTAGAAGCTTAGTCATATCTACTTGGCTTCTCTTAGAAGCCAATTCTTGGTGGCTTCTCTTGGAAGCTAATTCTTAGTGCCTTCCTCCTTAAGCTTCTTAATACTTATCTTATGCATGCTTAGTGTCTTCCTCTTTAAGCTCTTTCTAGTGCCTTCTTTACTAAGTGCATAGATTCTCAAAGAAGCTAAAGAAAGTATTAAGTATAAGAAGACAATTTGAATTTTTTTCCTTAAGTCCACGGCTTCTCAAAGAAGCTAAATGGGTGGTATGTTTTAGAAGACAATTTGGGTTTTCCTTCCTTAAGCATATGGCTTCTTAAGGAAACCTTAAAACATGTGTACTTACATGTTTAGCAATGGTAGTAACATGACAAGTGTCCCTATGTTAATGACATAAATTCCCTTAAACATGGCTATAAAAAGGCACCTACACTCTTCTCATTTTCATTCCATCCTTACCTCTTTCCTTCTCCTCCTTCTCTTCCACCTTAAAGCTCCTTCATCCATAGCTTTCCATGGCCGAAAATAACATATAAAATAAATAAAAAAGGTAAAAAAAGAAGAATAAGAATAAGAAGTAAAGGAGGTAGATCTTGGAGCTAGATATCGTTAGGCAAAGCTTGGACTTCACGGGGTGAGAAAATCTCAAATTATAAAGGGGTTTTATTTGCTAGTTTATATGATGCCTATTAGGTGTTTGATGATACGTCTCTTAGAAAATTTATAGTATAAATGTGGTTATATTGATGGTATATGTTTGCTAATGATTCTTAAATAGATTCATGGATAAAAATGACATCTTTGTGGAATTTGGGAGTGAAACACCTTATGATAGTTCACAAAAATCATACTTTCATGGAATATCATAAATATACATGCCTTGTTTAATTTTGGTAATATTTTTGGGTTATTAGTAAGTGATTTGATATGGTTAAGGGTATTAGATCCCTAAAGATTCAACCTTTATGTAAAATCATATGTAAAGGTATGATCTTTAGGTGTAAATTTGTGTTTATACATGAAACGATTAGACCTTTAATTGAAATTCAAGGAGTTGGATCTTATGTGAAGAATTTGTGTGTAAATAACTATGGTTTAAGTTGGTAAAGGAGAGATTGAACCCTTTAAGGCTCGACCCATATATGTAATTACATACATAGGTAAAATCTTTAAGTGTATATTCACAAATAATAAGGAGAAACGAGATCTTTTATTTAGATTCATGAAGTTAGACCTTAATTGAATATTGCTTGGGTTGAAAGTAGGATTATAGATATTAGAAACTTATAACATGGGTTTAGCACCATAACATGTTAAGATGTGAATCTCTAGTTAAAAAATATGGAATTATTATTCATGTTTGGAAGATGTTGGATGTGATTGATTTGGTTTGGATGTTAGAATTTGATTTCAAATGGATGTGAATACTCTTTGATTTGATTTGTTATTATAGGGATGGCCAGTTAAGGTAATGATGTGCTTAACATGTTGATTTGGATGTTTTGTTTGGTTGAGAAATGGTTATGAATACCATTTGGTTGTTAATTAATAAAATGGAACCCCATTTATGACACTGACATCTGATCTTAAACAACTAACGAGTTTGGTTACAACTCGTTAGACACATGACATCTTGTTTATCTTTATTGGATGTTTGTGTATACCCAACTTCTCGGATGTACAAGATTTGAATAAGTCTCATTCCAGAAATTTAATTTCAAATGACTATTTTAATAATAAAATAATCAAAGAAACACGGAAGTTTGAATTAAGTACCAATATTTGTCAGATATGAAATTGAGAACTTTTGCAAAGGAAAGAATAAGAATTGAATTGAAGATGATTTTGGGTTCATTGTCAATTGTGTTTTAAATGACACTAGTTTTTAAACCTAGTTAACCGTGAAGATATGATTTGGAATTTATAAATCTTTTAACTAAGATTTAATGGAATTTTCCAATGTAAAGGTTTCCAATTTAATAAATTAAATTGGGTTTGAGTGGAATTCGATTAACTAATAATCGGGATGAGCTTCTGTGAAGGAAGACCGTAACTATCTATGGAATTTAAAAGGCTTTGCCGTTATTCCATTTGTAGTATTAGTCTGATACGGAAATTTATACCGATTATGGATTGTTGAGATTTCCGTTAAGATTCCATATGAAATTAAAGATGATGTTGGGTTTATCATGAACAATGTTTTAAACAACATTTGTTCTTTAACCCAATTAAAGACAGGATTGATTTTCCTAAAGTTGAATAATCATTAAGTAATGATTTTTGAGATGAAAACTAAATGGAGTTTTAGTGAATCCTTGATTAGCTTGAAATGTGAATGGGGAAATTTAATTTACCAAATTCAAGAAGTGTTCGAGAATGGGGTACTATCAGTTTTACTCCATGCAATAGTTGAATCTTTAATTAGATTTAAAACGTTGGATGGTAACTAAATTTACTAGTAACACAATGGGTGTTAGATATGGAGTACTACCAGTTTTGCTCCATGGGATGAATAGGTTGGGATTGGGATATTAAAATGAATGGTTACTTCGGTAAGGGTCGTTAATCCCAACTAGTTGATAAACCTTAATTTGGTTTAGATTGTGAAAAGATATTGTAAAATCTTTTGCAACGGTTTTCAAGGAAAGATTTAAACAAAAGGTTTAAATGAATTAAATTTTTGATAAGATTTGTGGGAATAATTCCCAATTTAATGAATAAAAGATATTCTAAAATGGAATGAGGTCATTAGATCATGTAAGACAATTGGTTTAAAAGATGAGTTAATTATTAGGAAAGACTGAGTTTTTACCTATTCAGAATAATTACACGACGTGACGCTGATGTCAAGATATTAACGACAATGGTGGAAGACCCAGATTTCTTCACAACGGATGGATGGTCGGTTGATGCCTTGGGCAACGACCTAGATGAGGTTAATGTGACGACATAATCTGACCGTACTTCAAGCGATTTGGTTTGCAAGGACTTGCACTCCCAGGCGAGGACGTGGAATCAAGTGCCTTCGGTTTCTTTCCTATTCCTGAAATGGACTTGTTGATAGATTTCATGTTTGACACTGTATTTTATAAAATACAAACTGACATTTACTAAACATACTTCTATTTGGTGGCGGAGAATTTATTCTCTTACTTAACACCCTTCTTTGAGACGTACGAGCTCAAAGGTTGTTTGTTGGTGAATAGCAGTTTGTGTTTTAAGGAATGATAGTGTGGCATGATAAGTGGAAATGATCAAGGCTTTTGTTGAAAAGTAGGGCATTGTGGTTGAAGAACAAAGCATGGATTAAATGCGTAGCTTTATGTATGACGTGACTTCGCGGGCCTCACAACCCGGAATGTGCCAAAAACGGATTATAGACCGCAAGGGGTAGGGACTTAACGTTCCATTTAGCAAAAGGTAACACCATGTTATGGAGCCCAGGCATTTTCTTATGTGGTTTGTTGGATGAGGCGGCTCGATCTAGGTCAATATACCTAGATGACAGTCTACACATAGACTAAGGGACGTTATGTTCAGGCTGTTACTTTAATCCACGAAGTAGGGTGGACCGACCCTGACGCTCTAAAGGAGCCAAATGGGATCCTGTAACCTAGCTGGGGGTTCCGAATCAGAGTGGGAAGATCCTTAATCCAGGCTTATTGATGGAAATCCAACATCCAATACGAAACCCTTTACGATTTTCAGTTGTATGCATGTGTAGCCAACATAGTGGGATGAGGCACTATGTGAGCTAAGATTCGTAAGTTAATTTTCGAAAGGGTTTTTCACACCCAAGTCATTATAATAATATCAAATGTTTTTGTTTTGAACTATATCAAGCATATTTTGTGATTATAAGGCAAAACCCTATCCTCTGGTGTGCGCTTGCATTATGTGATGGGATCTGGGACTCACAATTGTTCATTTTTCTATAGTAATGTTTTAAAAATCTGGTTTGTGTTGCTGTGCTTGGTTCTGGTTGCTATGGTTGTGCACGTATCCTTGGTAGGAACATGTTCCGCGACATGCGTTGTGGTCTCGAGATACCTTATTCAAATTAAGGCTAAGTATAAGATTAGTTAATAAATTTTTCTCACACCAGTCCTTGTTTATCATGAGGTAGCGTGACAGGGGGTTCTCTCTCTTGGTTTGGTGGTGAGCGGGGGATTCTTACCTCTACACGTCCCAGGAGGGGTTGGTTAAGCATGAGGCCGGGACAGTCGAGAGGCTGGCCGTAAAACAAGGTGCTGAGGTACCATTATAATGCCAGTCCCATAAATGACTCATAGTTTATTTTTCCCTTGCAAACTATGGGTGCCCATAATTTCCACATGGGCAATCTGTTTGTTTGTTTTTCAATTATTGAGATCGGGTTCAAGCTTGAAGATTTGGAGTTCCCGAGAGAGCTGAAGTTTCATATAAAGGTCGGCCGTACTCTACTCTTGGTATATTATGTTAAGCCTACATGGTTGTAATGGTATGTAAAATCAGATTTTTATTCAAAAATGTTTCCGCCGCAATAATATATGCTTACTATATTTTATCTGTTCCGTTGTGAGCTTTGTATTCCGCTGTGATTGCTCTAATAAATCCTAATGAAACGTACTATTTTTTACCTTGAATCTACGTGGGTTCAGTTTTTGGTTGGTTTGAAGTGAGTGGAAGTGTAGGTCGTTACATTTGGTATCGGAGCGATGTTAGATAAACCTTGGCTTTGTGGGATACAGACTTGTCAGAGATAGGATCAGTAGTATCCTAGGACAAGTAACTCATTATAGATAGGGTTAGTAATACCCTAGAATGAGTTGTGTGTATATATACGAGAGACATATGTGTAATTTGGTATATAAATGATTTTGTGTTGGATTAAATTGTTGAGTGGGTTATGAACATTGGTCGGTACAGTAAGAGCTCACTGTATCGATAGGTGTTTCTAAATAATTGAACAAAGCAGTCTAACACAGTTTTTATGAAATAATTTTGTCCAAAGTATATTTTCGCAAAAAGGTTATAAGTTTTGATGAAATCTATGTTTTGGGAAATTTAATCCATTAATTAATTGTTGGATGTGCAAATTAGTATAACTAATTAAGAAACTTGAATTCTCAACGATTTTGGATAGCCGAGGTATTTGCTAAAGAGATTATAAAACTTTTTGGTAAAATATTAAATGTTGTAAGGTATGAATTACTGCGATCCATTTGGAGTTAAACCTAGAAAGATGACTCAAAAACTAACGAGAAGGATTTATGAGCAGATAGAAGAAGAAAATAGGTTGGACCTATGCAGGTATATTTATAGTTACTCCAAAAAGGATAAGAATAAAGGAAAACTGTGGGTGTTTGCGGTTATAAAAAACCATAAGGAGGAACATTATGCAGTCCTATGCCCAATGAAAAAACAGATAAACTGAAATAGTGGAGTTAACCAACAGGGCTCTAGGGTTAATAATCAAGGTATTGGTTAAGTATATAACCATTAGTTCCGACTTCGATTTAGGTGACGAAAACATTTTAAGTGGGGAAGAATGTAACGACCTGAAATTTTAGTCAATCTTAAAATAAAATTTAAATAGGATTGGATGATTTTTTTTTTTAAATGTATATATGGTTTTAATTTTAAATTATACCATTTGAATTTTGATTTAATTAAATATTGGATTAACAAAATATCCAGCTTTGAAAATATTTATCGATATTGAAATGTTATGTAGTAAGTAGCTAAATATTTTAATTTGTGATATTTAAATTAAGTACTTAAGTCAAGATTATGTTAAACTAAAGTAATTACTAAATTCAATTTTAGTGTCTTCTCTTGGAAGCCAAGCCAATCCTTAGTGGCTTCTTAAGTAAGCCAACCTTTAGTGTCTTTTCTTGGAAGCCAAAGATGGATTCTCAAGGAAGCTAATCCTTAACAGCTTCTCATGGGAGCCAAAGCATTAGTAGCTTCTCTTATAAGCTTATTCATATCTACCTGGCTTCTCTTAGAAGCCAATTCTTGGTGCCTTCTCTTGGAAGCCAATTCTTAGTACCTTCCTCCTTAAGCTTGTTAATACTTATCTTATGCATACTTAGTGCCTTCCTCTTTAAGCTCTTTCTAGTGCCTTCTTTACTAAGTGCATAGCTTCTCATAGAAGCTAAAAAGAGTAATAAGTATAAGAAGACAATTTAAATTTTTCTTCCTTAATTCCACAGCTTCTCAAAGAAGCTAAAGGGGTAATATGTGTTAGAATCAATTTGGTTTTTCCTTCCTTAAGCTTATGGCTTCTTAAGGAAACCTTAACACATGTATACTTACATGTTTAGCAATGGTAGTAACATGACAAGTGTCGCTATGTTAATGAAATAAATTCCCTTAAACATGGCTACAAAAAGGCACCTACACTCTTCTTATTTTCATTTCATCCTTAACTCTTTCATTTTCCTTCTTCTCTTCCACCTTAAAGCTCCTCCATCCGTGGCTTTCTATGGCCGAAAATAACATATAAAATATAAAAAAGGGTAAAGAAAGGAGAAGAAGAAGTAAAGGAGGTAGATCTTGGAGCTAGAGATCGTTAGGCGAATTCACGGGGTGAGAAAATCTCAACATATAAAAGGGTTTTATTTGCTAGTTTATATGATGCCTATAAGGTGTTTGATGATATGTCTCTTAGAAAATTTATAGTATATTTGTGGTTATATTGATGGTATATGTTTGCTAATGATTCTTAAATAGATTCATGGAGTAAAAATGACATCTTTGTGGAATTTAGGAGTGAAACACCTTATGATAGTTCACAAAAATCATACTTTTATGGAATATCATAAATAAACATACCTTGATTTAATTTTGGTAATTTATTTGAGTTATTAGTAAGTGATTTGATATGGTTAAGGTATTAAATCCCTAAAGATTCGACCTTTATGTAAAATCATACGTAAAGGTATGATCTTTAGGTGTAAATTTGTGTTTATGCATGAAAAGATTAGACCTTTAATTGAAATTCAAGGAGTTGGATCTTATGTGAAGAATTTTTGGGTTAATAACTATGGTTTAAGTTGGGAAAGGAGAGATTGAACCCTATAAGGCTTGACCTATATATGTAATTACATACATGAGTAAAATCTTTAAGTGTATATTCACAAATAATAAGGAGAACCAAGATATTTTATTTAGATTCATGAAGGTAGACTTTAATTAAATATTGCTTGGGCTGAAAGCTAGGATTATGGATATTAGAAACTTATAACGTGGGTTTAGCACCATAACATGTTAAGAAGTGAATCTCTAGTTAATAAATACGGAATTATTATTCATGTTTGGAAGATGATGTATGAGGTTGAATTGGTTTGGATGTTAGAATTTGATTTCAAATGGATGTGAATACTCTATGGTTTGATTTGTGATTATAGGGATGGCCAGTTAAAGTAATGGTGTGGTTAACATGTTGATTTGGATGTTTTGTTTGTTTGAGAAATGGTTATGAATACCATTTGGTTGTTAATTAATAAAATGGAACCCCATTTATGACACCGACATCTGATCTTAAACAACTAACTAGTTCGGTTATAACTCGTTAGACACATGACATCTTGTTTATGTTTATTGGATGTTTGTATATACCAACTTCTCGGATGTACAAGATTTGAATGAGTCTCATTCCAGAAATTCAATTTTAAATGATTATTTTAATAATAAAACAATCGAAGAAACACGGAAGTTTGAATTAAGTTCCAATATTTGTCAGATATGAAATTGAGAACTTTAGCAAAGGAAAGAATAAGAATTGAATTGAAGATAATTTTGGGTTTATTGTGAATTGTGTTTTAAATGACACTAGTTCTTAAACCTAGTTAACCGTGAAGATATGATTTGGAGTTTATAAATCTTTTAACTAGGATTTAATGGAATTTTCCAATGTAAAGGTTTCCAATTTAGTAAATTAATTGGCATTGAGTGGAATTCGATTTACTAATAATCGAGATGAGCTTATGTGAAGGAAGACCATTGCTATTTATGGAATTTAAAAGGCCTTGCCATTACTCTGTTTATAGTATTAGTCCGATATGGAAATTTATATCGATTATGGATTATTGAGATTTCCGTGAAGATTCCATATGAAATGAAAGATGATTTTGGGTTTATCGTGAACAATGTTTTAAATGACATTTGTTCTTTAATCCAATTAAAGACAGGATTGATTTTCCTAAAGTTGAATAATCGTTAAGTAATGACTTTTGAGATGAAAACTAAATGGAGTTTTAGTGAATCCTTAATTAGCTTGAAATGTGAATAGGGTAATTTAATTTACCGAATTCAAGAAGTGTTCGAGAATGGGGTACAACCAGTTTTTCTCCATGCAATAGTTAAATCATTAATTAGATTTAAAACATTGGATGGTAATAAAATTTACCTGTAACACTATGGGTGTTAGATATGGAGTACCACCAGTTTTGCTCCATGGGATGAATAAGTTAGGATTGGGATATTAAAATAAATGGTTACTTCGGTAAGGCTCATTAATCCCAACTAGTTGATAAACCTTAATTTGGTTTAGATTGTGAAAAGATATTGTAAGAACTTTTGCAATGGTTTTCAAGGAAAGATTTAAACAAGAGTTTTGGAAGAATTAAATCTTTGATAAGATTTGTGGGAATAATTCCCAATTTAATGAATAAAAGAATATTTTGAAATGGAATGAGGCCATTAGATCCTGTAAGCTGATTGGTTTAAAAGATGTGTTAATTATTTGGAAAGACTGAGTTTTTACCCATTTAGAATAATTATACGATGTGATGCTGATGTCAAGATATTGACGACAATGGTGGAAGACCCAGATATCTTCGCATCGGATGGTTGGCCTATTGATGCCTTGGGCGATGACCTATATGACGTTAAAGTGATGGCATAATCTGACTGTACTTGAAGCGATTTGGCTTGCAAGAACTTGCACTCCCAGGCAGGAACGTGGAATCAAGTGCCTTCGGGTTCGTTCCTATTCCCGGAATGAACTTGTTGATGGATTTCGTGTTTGACACTTTATTTTATAAAATACAGACTGACATTTACTAAACAAACTTTTGTTTGGTGGCGGAGAATCTATTCTCTTGCTTCCCTTCTTTCGGACGTACGAGCTCAAAGGTTGTATGTGGTGAATAGCAGTTTGTGCTTTAAGGAATAATAGTGTGGCATGATAAGTGGAAATGATCAAGGCTTTTGTTGAAAAGCAGGGCCTTGTGGTTGAAGACCAAAGCATGGCTTAAATGCGTAGCTTTGTGTATGACGTGACTTCATGGGCCTCACTACCCGGAATGAGCCGAATCAGGATTATAGACCGTAGGGGTAGGGACTTAACGTTCTATCTAGAAAAAGGCAACGCCATGGTATGGAGCCCAGACATTTACTTATGTGGTTTGTTAGATGAGGTGCCTCAGACTAGGTCAATATACCTAGATGACAGTCTACACACAGACTGAGGGACATTATGTTCAGGTTGTTACTTTAATCCGTTAAGTAGGGTGGACCGACCCTGCCGCTCTAAAGGAGCTAAAAGTGATCCTGGAACCTAGCCGGGGGTTCCAAATCGGAGTGGGAAGATCCTTAGCCCAGGCTTATTGATGGAAATCCAACTTCCAATATGAAACCCTTTATGATTTTCAGTTGTATACCTATGTAGCAACCATTATGGGATGGGGCACTATGCAAGCTAAGATTCATAAGTTTATTTTCGAAAGGATTTTTCACACCCAAATCATTATAATAATATCAAATATTTTTGTTTCGAACTACATCAAGCATATTTTGTGATTATAAGGCAAACCCCTATCCTTTGGTGTGCGCTTGCATTGTGTGATGGGATCCGGGGCTTATAATCATTCATTTTTCTAAAGTCATGTTTTCAACATCTGGTTTATGGTTGCTATGCTTGGTTCTGGTTGATATGGTTGTGTATGTAACCTTGGTAGGAAACCTATTCCACGACATGCGGTGTAGTCCCGAGATACCTTATTCAAATTAAGCTAAGTATAAGATTAGTTAATAAAGTTTTCTCACACCAGTCCTTATTTAGCATGAGGCAGCATGATAGGGGGTTTCACGCTCTTGGTTTGGTGGCGAGCAGGGGATCCTTACTTCTACACGTCCCAAGAGGGGTTGGTTAGGCATGATGCCGAGACAATAGAGAGGCTGGCCATAAAACAAGGTGTTGGGGTACCATTGTAATGCCAGTCCCATGACTGACTCGTAGTTTGTTTTTCCCTTGCAAACTGCGGGTGACCACAATTTCCACACGGGTACTTTATTACTTTGTTTTTTAGTTATTGAGATCGGGTTCAAGCTTGAAGATTTGGAGTTCCAGAGAGAGCTGAAGTTTCATATGAAGATCGGACGTACTCTTCTATCGGTATATTATGTTAAGCCTACATGGTTGTAATGATATGTAAAATCAGATTTGTATTCAAAAATGTTTCCGCTATAATAATATATTCTTATTATATTTTATCTGTTCTGCTGTGAGCTTTGTATTCCGATGTGATTGCTCTGATAAACCCTAACAAAACATACTTTTTTTAACCTTGCATCGACGAGGGTTCAGTTTTTGGTCGGTTTGAAGTGACCGAAAGTGCAGGTCATTAGAATAAAATTATTACAAATATGGAAAAATTATGTAAAATTATAACTAATGATTTGGAAAGATTTTGGGTGAAAAACTCAAAGTTTGAAAAGATAAAAATATATTTTTTATCTAAATGAACTAGTTAATAACTAGAATAATAATTCAATTATTTTTCTTTAGAAATAAATAAACTGGATTTGTAAATGGTTTTAAAATAACCAGAGTTTTCCAATTCATGCATTGGAATGGATTTAAACGGAAATAATCTTCGGAATATTCCGATATTGGATTCCGTGATTATACGGATATTGTGAGGAATTTGGAAGATACAGATATCGTTATTCCCAATATGATGTCCGTTAGTTTTAGAATTTGATATTGAATATAAGTCGGTATAATTTCTATTTAGAGCCTTGTATTTAATGTCAAAAGGAATTTTGGGTTTGTCGTGAATGGTGTCTTTAATAACACTGTTCTTAAGCCCCGTTGAGAAAAGAATAAATCTTTTAACTAAGATTAATGAAGTTTTCCAATTAATACATATAATTGAAATGAAATGAATGTTGATATTGGGTTTATAGTGAACAATGTTTTAAATAACATTTGTCCTTTAACCCAATTAACAGTGAAAATATGATTTGGAATTTATAAATCTTTAAACTAAGATTTAATGGAATTTTGCAAAGTAAAGTTCTCCAATTTAATATATTAAATTTGAATTATATGGAATTCGATTTGGTAATAATCAAGATGAGCTTCTATAAAGGAAGATTGTTACTATATACGGAATTTAAAAGGCTTTGTCGTTATTCCATTTATATTATTAGTCGGATAGGAAATTTATATCAATTATATATATTGATCTGTTTTCCGTGAAGGTTCCATAATTAATGGAAGTTGATTTGGGTTTATTATGAACTATGTTTTTAATAACATTAGTTCTTTAACCTAGTTAAAGACAAGATTAATTTCTTAAAGTTGGATAATCATTAAGTAATGATTTTTGGAAGATTAAAATTGGATATGGAGCTTCAATAAATATTTAATTAGATTGGAATGGGAAAGGTAATTAAATTTACTAAATTCAAGAAATGTTTTCGAGATGGAGTATCACCAGTTTTACTCCGTGCGATAGTTAAATCTTTAATTAGATTTGAACGTGAAATGGTAATAAATTTTACTCCGTGGGTGTTAGAAATGGAGTGCTGCCAGTTTCTCTCCATAGGATAAATAGGTTGGGATTGGAAATAATAAAATAATAAATGATTACTTCGGTAAGGCTTGATAATCCTGACTAGTTATATAAAACTTAATTTGGTTTAGAATTGTTAAAGAATAAAATAAAATCTTTTAAAATTGATATCCAAAGGAAGTTCAAAGAATAAATTTAAAATAATTTATCTTTGATAAAATTAATAGGAACCTTTCCCCAAGGATATGAATATTTTAATAAAAGAATATTCTGGATTGGAATGAGGCGTTTGTGTGTTATCTTTATTATATCACTTGATTATAAGATGCGCACGTTATTCAGAATGACTGGTTTAACCCATTCTGAATAACTGTTACGACGATTAAAAATCGAAGATATTGAAGACGGTGCAAGACTGACAATCTTCACATCGAATGGATTTCTTTTGATGCCTTTGATTGGAGGTGCTACCTTAAAAGGGTTATATTGGTAGTTGTCTGGATGTACTTGTTGATTGTTTGGATATGCGAGGGCCTCTCTCTCCTGTATACGACATATGGGATGAGGAATAAGGTGTCTTCGGTTTCATTCAGATCCAGAACGGACTTGTAAATGGATGTGTGCCTGACATTGGATTTCATTCTATGTTGATTGATTTCTATTAAATATATATTTGTTTGGTGGCGGAGAATTTATTTCTTTTGCTTAACACCCTTCTCTAAGACTTATGAGCTTAGAATCTATATATTGATAGACATCAGTCGTATGGTGTGGATTGTTAATGTGGCATGCCAAGATGCAATGATCAAGGCTTTTGTTGAAAAGCAGAGTCTTGTGGATGATGATCGAAGCATGACTTTAATTAGCATAGCTTTTTGTATAGCGTTAAATCGCGAGCCTCACACTCGGTATGAGTCAAAAAAGGGATAGCGACCATACGGAGAACATGACATTTCTTTCTAGCTAGAAGTGGTGTCATGGTATGGAGCCCATACATTTTTAATTATATGGATGATGGACTGCGAGGTGCCTCAGATATGATTGGTCGCTACTGGCCAAGTGATAGGTCCAATAGGACCAGGAAATGTGTTTTCAGGAATAATTAATCCTCAAAAGTAAGAGAGGACCGGCCCTACCATTCCCAGGGTTGCCCGTAGGTGTGATCCTGAGGCATTTGCTAGAGTGTCTTGAATTGGAGAGGAGCCATCCCTTGCCTCGACTCATAGATGGAATCGAGTTTCCAATACGTGACTTTTGGTTTTAGTTGTAAACCCATATTGCGACATAGTAGGATGGGGGCACTATGCCTTCTATGATTGATACATTTATATCTGATGTTGTTTGTGACACTATGCACTTATAATAGTATCAAATGATTTGTTTTAAAACTTACCAAGCATGTTTGGCTATTATAAGGTAAAACTCTATCCTCCGGCTTGCATTGCATTGATGGGACCTGAGTCTTATAATAGCTTCATTTTTTCAAAAAGCATTGCATTGTTTATTAAATCGTTTTATTTCAAGTTTCGGTATTCATGGGAGAAAACCCGTTCCGTGACATACGGCGTGGTTCCGTGATTTACCTTATTTTATGTAAAAGTTTAATAATTGTTTTAAGTTGTCATACCAGTCCCATGACTAATTTGGAGTTTATTGTTTTCGCCTAAACTCTGGGTGCCTATATTTTCCACACGGACAACCAGTAGTTTTGGTTTGCATATTTCTATTTAACAGGATCTTGATTTACAGCTAGAGCTATATTTGGAAAGCTTTGTATCCATGTATTTCTTTCAGTTGTTGTAGTTGATGAATTTCCACTATGCATTGTATTTATACATTTTTATTTCCATTGTTGTGTAAATTTTAATCTTTGATATTATTTTTCCGCTATGTAATATTTATTCGTACTATGATATTCATGTACTCTGATGTAAATTGTCGTAATAGCAATGAAATGTTCTCGTGTTTGTGTTCTGATGCGTCATGTCCTCAAAACAATCTGGGCTTCAAACGGTCCTGGTCGGTTTAGCAATCGATTCGGATCGAGCGAAATTCTAGGTCGTTTCTATTCAGAATATGAATGACTATTTTAAAATAATATTCGGTAAAGAATCAAAATATGATTTTGATGTCCGATTTTGGATAGACACGAGAAATTATAAAGCCGAGTTAAGTTTAGAAATCTATTTTGACTCGAACGAATTTTTATATTGATTTTATTCATTTTTATAATGAATATCGAGAAGAGTGAGTTTCAAAATCAGATATTTTGAAAATATTATCATTTTAATATTATAATGGTATGGAATATTCAATTTCGATTTAAAATTGAAATTGAAGTTAGAATCATTTTAAAATGAATATATAAACGATTTACAAAATACGTTTTAAATAGAGATCGATGAAATATATTATATATTTTTACGGTTTGAATAGAATGCACCGCGCAGCGACCGTTCGCGAATTTCAACCATTAACTTCAAATTGATATAACAAGAGATCCGACCATCGGATTCTCCTAAAACCGAAACTATTGGGTTCGCATCGAAAAGATCTTTCTAATGAATATATGAGATTTAAATTTGAACGGTTGGATTTTAAATTATGTCCAAATCAATTTCAGAAAAGGTCGCTATGAATGTAGTTCACTGTCCGATATTGGAAACTGACTGTAAGGGCCTAAATAAAATTATTAAAAATATGGAAAACTTATGTGAATTCGTAATAAATTATTTGGAAAGAATTTGGATGAAAAATTCCATATCTGAAAGGATAAAAGATATTTTTATCTAAGTGAACTAGTTATTAACTAGAATAATAATCCAATGTTTTAAATAAATAAACTGGATTTTTAAATGCGTTTTGAAATAACCAGAGTTTTCCAACGAATAAAATGGAATGGGTTTGAATGGATATTATCTTCAGATATTTCGATATTAGATTCCGTAATTATACGGATATTGTTATGGGAGTTTGGAAGATACAGATATCATTACTCCCAATACGATATTTGTTGATTTCGGAATTTGATATTGAATATAAGCCGATATTTCTATTCAGAGCCTTGTATTTAATATCAAATTAGATTTTAGGGTATATCGTGAATGGTGTCTTCAATAACACTATTCTTACACCCCGGTGAGAAAAGAATAATTCTTTTAACTAAGATAAATGAAGTTTTCCAATTTATAATTATAAATTGGGATTGTGAACGATGTTTTAAATATTATTTTTTCTTTAAACTCAATTAACAGTGAAGATATGATTTGGAATTTATAAATCTTTCCATTAAGATTTAATGGAAATATTCCAAAGTAAATTTTCCAATTTAATATATATTATATTGGAATTGAATGGAATTCGATTTAGTAATGATCGAGATGAGCTTCTTCGAAGGAAGACCATTTCTATATATGGAATTTAAAAGGCTTTGCCGTTATTCCATTCATATTATTAGTCTAATATGGAAATATATATCAATTATATATTGACCAGTTTTCCATGAAGAATCCATAGTTAATGGAAGATAACTTGGGTTTATCGTGAACTGTGTTCTAAATGACATTGGTTGTTTAACCCAGTTAAAGGTAAGAATAATTTCTTAAAATTGAATAATCATGAAGTAATGATTTTTGAGATTAAAACCAAGATGAAGTTTTTAATTAATCTTTAATTAGATTGAAATGTGAATGAGGTAATTAAATTTACTGAATTCAAGAATGTTCGAGAATGGAGTACCACCAATTTTACTCCAGGCGATAGTTAGATCTTTAATTGGATTTGAACGTGAAATGGTAATTAATTTTACTGATAACACAATGGTTTTTTGATATGGAGTACTACTAGTTTTGCTCCATGGGGTGAATAGGTTGGGATGGGAAATTATAAAATAAAATAAATGGTTACTTCGGTAGGGCTCGATAATCCCGACTATTTTTATAAACCTTAATTTGGTTTGGAATTGTTAAATGGATAAAATAAAATCTTTTGAAAATGATATCGAAGGAAGATTAAAGAATAAGTTTAAAAGAATTTATCTTTGATAAAACTAATGGGAACCTTTCCCTAAAGATGTGCATATTTGAATAAAAGAGTATTTTGAATTGGAATGAGGCGTATGATGTGTTTTTATAGCACTTGTTTATTGATAATAAGATACACGAGTTATTCGAAAAGACCGGGTTTAACCCATTCTGAATAATTGATACGACGATTAAAAGTCGACGATGAAGACGGTGGTTGAATACCAAAGATCTTCACATCATTTAAATGATTACTGATTTCTTTATTGGGATGTACACTCAAGACAAGGTAATAAGTGGTGATTGTCCAGACATACTTGGAGATCGATCGGATATGCGAGGGCCTCTCTCATGTATTAGACATATGGGACGAGGAATAAGGTGCCTCCGGTTTTGTTTAGACCCAAAAGGGACTTGCAAATGGATTGGTTGTCTGACATTGTATTCCTTTATGCTGTACTCGTTGGTCACTGCTATATATATATATATATATATATATATATATATATCAGTTTCGTGGTGGAGAATTTATTCTCTTGCTTAACACCTTTTTTTGAGATGTACGGGCTTAGAGGTTATATATTGGTGGAAATCAGTTGTATGACATGGATTGACAATGTGGCATGCTAAGATGCAAATGATCCAGGCTTATTGTTGAAATGCAGAGTCTTGTGGTTGATGATCAAAGCACAACTTTAAGTAGCACAATTTTGTGTAGCGTTAATTCGCGAGCTTCACACCTCGGTATGAACCAAAAACGGGATGAGGACTTCAGGGAAATGACATATGTTAGTTTCTAGCTATGAGTAACGTTATGGTATGGAGCCCAGACATTTACTCATGTGGATGTTGGAAACCTTTATGATGGGAAGCGAGGTACCTCGGATATGATTTGAGTCCCAAGTGGCTCTCGAGTAGTCGAAAACTGACAGATTTGTCGATGTACTGACCATTTTGGAGGTTCGATAGAACCGGTTAACATATAATTTATGGTATAACTAATCATCGACGGATGACCGGCCCTGTCGCTAACTTAGGGTTGCCTTGTGGTATGATCCTGAGGCATTGCTAGTATGTCTCGAATCGGTAGGGAAGATCGCTTGCCTTGGTTCATAGATGGAAGCCCAATTTCCAACACACGATTTTACGATTTTAGTTGTAAACCTATATAGCGACGTAATATAATGGTACCTACGCTGCCTATGATTGATACATTTATATTTGTAGTTGATTTCTTCACTTATAGTAATAATAAAAGATAAATTTTGCTTACCATGCATATTTGGCCATTATAAGGTAAAACTCTATCCACCAGTTAGTGTTGCATTGTGTGATGGGACCTGAGTCTTATAATGGCTTCATTTTTCCTTTTTAGCATTGTGTTGTTTATTTTATGGTATTCTTCGGAGGAAACCCCTTCCATGTTATACGACGTGTTCCCTTGGTTTACCCAACTTTAAAATAAAGTTAATAAATGTTTTAGTTCTCACACCAGTCCCTTGACTGACTCGGAATTTATTGTTTCTACCTAAACTCTGGGTGCCCATATTTTCCACATGGACAACTAGTACTTTAAGTTTGCAGATATTTCTTTTCCCAGGATCCTGGATTATAGTCGAAGCTATATTCGGAAAGCTTTGTATCGTGTATTTCTTTCAGTTGTGGTAGTTGATGTTTTCCGCTGCATATTATATTTATATGTATATTTTCTGCTGTTTTGTAATTTGTAAATCTATGATATTTATTTTCCTGCTGTATATTATTTATTTGAACTCTAATATCTTGTATTCTGATGTAATCATTGTAATAGCAATGAAATGTTCTCCTATTTGTTTTCTGATGCGTCACGTTCTCAAAGCAATCCGGGTTCCTCCGTCTCTTCGGGGATTAGGAAGTTTGGGTTATTTCATTTTGCTACCAACCGTGGTGATCCAAACTTCCCGGCCAACCTAAACCGAACAAGAAGGCGGACTGCTTTGAGAACACGACGCATCAGAACTCACCATGAGAACATTTCATTGCTATTACAACAATAACATCAGAGTACAAGATATCAGAGTTTAGATAAATAATACACAGGGGAAAAATAAATATCAAAGATTAAATACATACATTTAAAATGTATATATACAAGGTACAACGGAAAATACAATATAGAAATATAATGCAGCGGAAAATCATCAACTAACATAACTGAATGAAATACATAGATACAAAGCTTTCCGAATACACCCCCTGCTGTAAACCAGGATCATATTAAATGGAAATCTGCAAAACCAAAACTATTAGCTGCCCTTGTAGAAAATATGGGCACCCAGAGTTTAGGTAGAAATAATAAATTCCGAGTCAGTCATGGGACTGGTGTGAGAACTAAAACGGTTATTATCTTGATTTTAAAGTTAGGTAAATCGCGGGACCACTCCGTATAACACGGAACGGGTTTATCCCCCATGAATACCAGTGCACAAAAATAAACAATGCAATGCTAAAGAAGAAAAATGAAGCTATTATAAGATTCAGGTCCCATCACACAATGAATGTAGTCGAGGATAGAGTTTTACCTTATAATAGCCAAATATGCTTGATACGCGAAATTTCACCTTTTATTATTACTATAAGTGAAGAAATCAAATTCAAATATAAATGTATCAATCATAGGCGGCGTAGGTACCATTATATTACATCGCTATATAGGTTTACAACTAAAATCGTAAAATCTCGTAGTGGAAATTGGTTTTCCATCTATAAACCAATACAAGCAATCGTACTTACCGATTGGAGACACACTAGCAATGTCTCAGGATCACGCCTCTGGGAAACACTAGGTTAGCGTCAAGGCCGGTCATCCGTTGATTATTAGTTATACCATAAACTATATGTTTGCCGGTTTTATCGAACCTCCAAATGGTCAGTACGTCGACCATGTCTAGATCCACTAGGGACTCAAATCAAATCCGAGATATCTCGCCTTTCGTCAATAAAATTTCCGACATCCACATGAGTAAAATGTCTGGGCTCCATACCATGACATTACTCATCGCTAGAAACTAACATATGTCCATTTCCCGGAGATCCTCATCCCGTTTTTGGTTCATACCGAGGTGTGAAGCTCGTGAATTAACGCTACAAAAAGTTGTGCTACTTAAAGTTGTGCTTTGATCATCAACCACAAGGCTCTGCTTTTCAACAAAAGCCTTGATCCATGCATCTCAGCATGCCACATTGTCAATCCATACCATTGATTTCCACCAGTATATAACTTCTAAGCTCGTACGTCTCTGAGAAGGGTGTTAAGCAAGAGAATAAATTCTCCACCACCAAATACAAACAAATGAATACAATGTCAGACACACCATCCATTTGCAAGTTCGTTCTGGGTCTGAACGAAACCGGAGGCACATTTTTCCTCGTCCCATATGTCCAATACAAGAGAGAGGCCCATGCATATCTGGTCTATCTCTAAGTACGTTTGGACGATCACCACTTATTACCTTGTCTTGATTTTACATCCCAATATAGACATCAGTAATCATCCAAACTGTAACGGCCCGGATTCTGCCTGACCCAATCGATCGCAAAATCGACCAAGACCGTTCAAAACCCGAACACGTTAACTTTGGAAATACAACAACATCAGAACAATAATAGCAGACTTTTATAAACATTTCAATAATGTTACATCAGAGTACAGAATATCAGAGTACATCGAATAAAATTACACCGGAAGATAAATTACAATATTATAATACAATACAACGGAAACAATAAAATAGATACAGCGGAAGACAACTATGCTCTGGACACAGCTTTAAGCTTCAATCCAGAATCCTGCTCAAGAAGTAAATATCTACGAAAAGCTACTCGACTGCCCGTGTGGAAAAAGATGGCACCCGAGTTTGTAAAGGTGGAAACAAACAACGGGTCAGTCATGGGACTGGTGTGAGAATTCTTAACTTATTTCACTAATAACAATAAGACAAACCCAAGGACCACGCCGCTAACGCGGAACGGGTTTACTCCAACGGATTGTCGTGCATAAATTAAAGTAAATCAGTAAACAATGCAATGCTTTTTGGAAAAATGAAACCATCATAAGGCCCAAGTCCCATCACACAATGCAACGCAAACTGGAGGATAGGGTTTTACCTTATAATGGTTAAAAATGCTTGATACGATAAAAATGGATTTTGATATTATTATTAGTGTGTTTATGTTTCAAAAAACATTTCAAAGTAAATGTATTAATCCTAGGAAGCATGCTACCATATACTATGCCTCCATGCTAGTAACACAATCAAAACCGTATGAGGTCGTATTGGAAATTGGGTTTCCATCATGAGTCAAGGCTAGGAAGGAGCTCCTTATCGATTCGAGACACTCTAGCTAATGTCTCAGGATTCCCCGCAGTGAACCCTTGGAAAGCTGTAGGGCCGGTCCACACATATAACTTCGTGGATTGGCAATTCTTGAACACACGTTTCCCGGTACTATAGGACCTATCATCCGAGGCGCGCCACATTCCATCATCCACATAAGTAAATATCAGCCAGTTTAAGCACCGACACCACTTCTAGCTAGAAAGAAACGTGCTTCTCTCCCTGCGTTCCCTTCTCCCGTTTTAGACTCAACCGGGTTGTGAGGCTCGCGAAGTAACGTTATAACCACAAGGCCTGCTTTTCAACAAAGCCTTGATCATCTTCATCTTAGCGTGCCACATTGACAATTCACACCATGCGATTGATAACTATTAATACATAACCTCTAAGGGTGTTGAGCAAGAGAATAAATTCTCTGCCACCAACGGTTGTATATTAAAAGAAATCAGTTTACATAGAACAAAATTCAACGTCAGACACACATTCCATTTATAAACTTATGCTCTGGGTCTGAGCGAAAGCCAAATCCGTACAAAGTAGCACTACGTCCAGATAACTACCATTTTAGCTCCGTCTTGGGAGAAAATTAATCAAGGGCCTCAACACTAGTTACCCATTCGATGTGAAGATCGTCGGTCAATCGCCGTCTTCAATTCTTCGAACGTCGTATCATCATTTGGAATGAGAGTAAACTCGGACTTTCCAAATAACTCTCGCATATATAAATTTGAAAACCATTTCATATCATTGTTAATAATTTATAACGATTTATCGCTATTTTTACTTTACATACACATCCTAAACATAACAATGTATATTTTCCTCTTCCATTTTTGAATGTACACCAAATGTATATTTGGTTTCATATTTCTTTCTAATGAAAATCCATTCATTAGAAATGTAAATTTCTAATCTTATTATTTACATTGAAAAATGTAAATTTCTATTCCTCTTTTATTTACATGGAAAAATGTAAACTTATTCTTCAATATATTATTATATTGAAAATGTGACCTTTATTTCATATTTTATTTACAATGGAAAATGTAAATTCCTAATCATTCTTTTGTTTACATTGAAAAATGTAAATTCTTTTATTTGCATATAAAAAATATAATTTCTAATTCATCCTTATTTACATTGAAAAATGTAAGTTTCTATATTTTTCTAATTACATATAAAGATGTAACTTCCTATTTTTCTTTTATTTATATTGAAAAATGTGACTTCTTTTTACCGCTTCTAAAATGACGATAAAAATATATAATTTTTATTCTGTTCTTTTATCGCATCTAAAGTGACGATAAAAATATACATTTCATTTCTATTATTTTTCTTCACATTAAAAATGTAAACTTTTTCTTTTTAATATAATCTACATTAAAAATGTAAGTTATTTCTATAATCTAATTACATTAAGAATGTAAACTTCTTTCTACTTTAACTTGATTACATAAGATGTAATTTTTCTCCTTTATCTTAATTTACATGATAAATGTAAATTTTCCACTTTCAATCTAATTCACATGTAGATTGACTTAATTACACAAAAATGAAATTTTATGTTCTTTTACTTAATTACATAAAAAAAGATGAAATTTTCTTCTAATCCCCATTTACATTAAGAAAATGTAAATCTTTTATAATCCTTATCTCATTACATTAAAAATGTAACTTTCTTTTATAACAAACTTGGAGTTGAAAATATTTATTTCATTATTAACACATAACGGTGTGAAAATAACGTCAATTTCTAATTTATCCATTTATATTTTAATATGGGCCAGACCTCTCACATTAGGCCTGCAACTTGTGGATGCTGGATAGGCCGGTTGGTTCCGGGCAGACTTCCACCACAAGTTGGGCTTAACCTCGTGTCTTGGCCCAATTTGTATTTGCGCACTTGGACCTCTCACATTAGGCCCAATATTTGTGGCTGCTGAATATGTCGGTCAGGTCCGGGCAGACTTCCACCACAAGTGTGACCTAACCTCGTGTCCAAGTACAATTTTAATTAATCATTATAATTGTTTTACTAAAAATATTATTTTAAACTGTTTCTCATTTCAAAATATCTTAATTTTGGAATATTCCATATTTCCAAAATAACTTGATTTCAAATATTATAACTTACCCTTTAATTACATATAAAAAACGTACATTTACTTACAATGCAAATTCCTACCTTTCATTTACATATAAAATGTAAAATTTTAATTTACAATGTAAGTCTCATTCTTTATTACATATGAAAATGTAATTCCTGTTGTCTTTCTCTTTCCTACTGTTTTATATTACAAATAAAAAAATGTAATTTTTATTGTTTTTTGCTTTTCTAATCAAGTTTTCTATATATATTCATGACAAAAAAATGAACGTTTCAACTCTTTTATTTAGACAAAAATGTAAATTTTATCCCAATTTTATTCTTTTGACAAAATGTTTATTTTTGTTCTACGTTTCTAATATTACATTAAAAAATATAATTCTTTTTCTATGTTTAATTTACATCTAAAAAGAATAATTTCTATGTTAACATATTCTAGGCATTGTAATATAAATAATATTTTCTATACGTTCTATAAATAATCTTTTTCTATATTAACATATTCAATGCATTCTAATATTATATAAATAATATTTTCTATGTTAACATTTATCATATAATAGAGTATTCTACATGTAAACATTCCTAACTTTCCATTTTAACATAAAAAAGATATTTTTTTATGTCAAATCAATTCTAACACTTCGACAAAACAAATAAAAAGTGATATTTTATCTACTTAACATTAAATATCATACAAAAGATTATTTTATATGATAACACTTCTCTATGTATTCCAATATATGTATTTACATCAAAATGATAATTTCATTTTGCACCTAAATTCTAATGTATACATTAGTATTAAAATGATATTTTAATGCTCATGCTACATTTTATAATACAAAAAAAGTTATTTTTCTCTAATGCAACATTTACAATAAAAATGTCATTTCTTTTGTTAATGTAACATTTATATGAAAATGCTATATCTTGTCTAATATCACATTTCTAATGTAATATATTCCTAATGTATGCATATTCCTAATGTAACATATTTCTAATGTAACATACTTCTAATAGAATCAAATTTCTAATGTAACATTATTTCTAATGTAATCAAACTTCTAATGTCATATTAAATAATATTTTATATGTAAATATTTTCCTATTATGCTCACATTAAAATGACAAAGTGTATTATGTTAACATAAATTTGACAAATCCTATTATGTCAGTTCTAGATAAAAGGAAATTTCATTCTAATAACATATGTATGACAAAATGCCAATTCCATTCTATGTATGACAAAAATGTTTATACCTGTTTTAATCCCTTTCAATGAACAAATAAGAGAATGATTTATTTATATACAAATTCCTATTTTAACTTAACAAATAAAAATGAAAATTTCATTTGTTAACAAATCTTATTTAACAAAAATGATATTTTTGTTAAATCTAATTTATCTCAACAAAAATGATTCTCATTACAATAAAAATGTAACTTTTATTGTCTACCCTTTTTCTAATGGTTCATACTCCAATAAAAATAATTTTTATTTACAACTCTTTTCTATTGGTTCATATTTCAATAAAAATATAATTTTTTATTGACTATTCTTTCCTCATGATTCAGATTAACATAAAAATATAACTTTTATGTTGCATCATTTCTAACATTTTATACTAGTACAACATGTATAAAGTAATTGACAAATTTTGTCCTAACATAAACGACATAATTTAGCTTCTAACAAAATTGACAAATTTTGTTCTAACATAAATGACATATAAAAGTAAATTTTATAAATTTACATTTTCTATATATTCTAATATCAAAATAAAGAACATCTATTTGTTTTCATCCAATGTATAATCACAAAGTGACGTATTTGTTCCTGTTAAATTATCCCAACAAACGTCATATAAGTGTTTTCAACAATCCTACCTTAACAAACATGATAGAATTATTTTCAACACAACGATTATCAAATCAATAGGTCTATGTATCAACGACAATTCAGGATCAAATCACATACTATAATCAATTAGCATTCAACAACAGATCCAAGGAAAATCGCTTTCATAGCTAATTATTTTTATTTAAATAAATAAATAAATAGAATTCTCACTAATTTGGCTGAAAATTGTACTGTCTCTATTTCAGATCTGGACAGTGCCATCGCGAAGATCTCGGAAAGACGAATCCAACGCAACAAATGGTTCGCAAAACGGACCTCGTATGAAGAAGTTATGTACGTTTAAAGATTTGCAAAATTAAATATTATTAATTAATCACATAATTAAGGCTTAATTACTTTCATCCCGTCAGCCTTTCTTCCATATCGTTCCCTGTACCAGACCGAGCCCAACTTCAACCTTCTTTGCTTCTGGACGCACCACCAACGCCACCACCGGACTTCGATCGGACGCCACCATCTCGACTGCCATCATCAACTCTCCCTGCGCCTCCATTAGGGTGCAACTCGCAACCCCCTCTGGTCCGCAAACCACCCATAAACGCAGCCACTTCAGGCTGAGAATTCGCGAAATCCGTGAACTAAAACCCGATCTTAACCGTATGGATATGTAGATCTCTCCAAGAGTTTCGATTTGGTATATAATATGTTGAATTTCAGATCAAAAGTTATTGAGTCGGGAAGTTTTGAATGTTTGTGGCCATTGAAAAGGGGGCGGCGGCTGTGCATTTCGAAATTAGGGTTAGGTTTTTTTTTAATAATAAATCTCGATTTCCGTGCTTAAAAGGTGGAAATCCGAGCTGTCTCCAAATCAGGCCTGCTTAGTGTCAAACTTAAGGTTTTGACGCCTTCCGAACGCGATGGGCTATGCCCCGTGGCCAAATTCTGAAGTCTGTTGCGTGTTTTATTAAAATTACAGTATTAAACTAATAATTTAATTTTCACCGTACATTTAAATATGCCGGGGCCACAAATTAACTTCAAAAATTCTCGAAAAATATATTTAGCTATGTTTTGATGCTGTGGACCTAGGAAAATTAATTTCTTTAAATTCTGAGCCTATTTGAAAAATGACTATTTTCAAGTCGATTAAAATTGACTGAAATTGACAAAACTGAAATCTTTTTGCCACGGCCACAAATTAATTCTAAAAATTATGAAAAATTAAACTTAACTATATTTTGACATTCCGAATCCAACAAAAGTAGTTTCGTCGAAAACAGAGGTTGTTTGAAAAATGGCTATTTTCAAGGCGTACATATTTAATATTAAAAATACTTTTTAAACAAATAATTTTTTAAACTCGAAATATATAAGTGTTTACTGTTTTTCAATACAGAAACGTCATTCTGAACTCAATGGAAGTGGTTTCGAGTCCAGATTCCCTCGTACGCAAAAAGTGGCATTTTTGACCTTTATATATTTCATAACGACCTTTCTAAATTTTAATTTGGGCATAACTTTTGACTCCCGCTATGAAATTTCAAATTTTCAGATTCGTTAGAAAGATATGTTTAAATAGATTCTAATGTTTTTGGTTTCACTAAATCCGTTAAATTTTGCATCCTGTACGATTAGTCAAAGTTCAAGTTTGACTTTTCAAACTACCGCGTTATTTCTAACTCCTTTTATAATTAAGTTATTCATTCTAACTTCAATTTAGATCAATTTTTAATCATTATTATTTTAAATATTAAAACCCATTAAAATTAGTTAATATAAATTTTAAATTTACCCCCAAAATTCAGGGTTGTTACACAAACGATGTGAAGATCTCCGATCTTCAACCACCGTCTTCATCATTGTATTTTAATCGTCGTATCAATTATTCAGAATGGGTGAAACCCGGTCTTTCCGAATAACTTGTGTATTTTTATAATCAATAATCAAGTGCTATAAAAACACCTCATACGCCTCATTCCAACTCAGAATATTATTTTATTCAAATATTAACATCTTTAGGGAAAGGTTCCCGTTAATTTTATTAAAGATAAATTCTTTTAAACTTATTCGTTAATCTTCCTTTTGATATCAATTTCAATAAATTTTATTAACTAGTCAAGATTATCGAGCCCTACCGAAGTAACCATTTATTTTATTAACCCAGTCCCAACCTATTCATCCCATGGAGCAAAACTTGTAGTACTCCATATCTTACACCCATTGTGTTATTGGTAAAATTAATTACCATTTCTCGTTTCAAATCTAATTAAAGATTTAACTATTGCATGGAGCAAAACTGGCAGTACTCCATTCTCGAACATTCTTGAATTCGGTAAATTTAATTACCTCATTCACATTTCAGTCTAATTAAAGATTGAATAAAAACTTCATCTTGGTTAAATCCAAAAATCATTACTTTATGACTATTCAATTTTAAGAAATTAATCTTGCCTTAAACTAGGTTAAAGAACCAATGTCATTTAAAAAATAGTTCAGGATAAACCCAAATCATCTTCCATTAACTATGGAATCTTCACGGAAAAACCGGTCAATTTATAATAGATATAAATTTCAGTATCAGGCTAATAATATAAATGGTATAATGGCAAAGCCTTTTAAATTCCATATATAGCAATGGACTTCATTCACAAAAGCTTATCTCGATTATTATTAAATCGAATTCCATTAAATTCCAATATAATATAAATTAAATTGGAAAACTTTACTTTGGAATATCTCCATTAAATCTTAATGGAAAGATTTATAAATTCCTAATCATATCTTCACTGTTAGTTGGGTTTTAAGAACAAATGTTATTTAAAACACCGTTCGCAATGAACCCAAAATCATCTTCCATTTAATTCCATTTTATAATTATAAATTGGAAAACTCTATTTATGTTAATTAAAAGATTTATTATTTTCTCAACTGGGTTTAAGAATGATGTTATTGAAGACACCATTCACGACAAACCCAAAATCCAATTTGTTATTAAATACAAAGCTATAAATAGAAATAATATCGACTTATATTCATTATTAAATTTTGAAGCCAACGGATATCCTATTGGGAATAACGATATCTGTATCTTCCAAATTCTCAATAATATCCGTATAATCACAGAATCCAATATCGAAATATTCCAAAGATTATTTCCATTTAAATCCTTTCCAATTCATACGTTGGAATATTTTGAACTATAATTTTCTAATAAATGTAAGAAACTGAGATTTCATTTTATAAATTATAAATTATGTCTAGTTTAAAAATTAAAATAGTTGCTGTGGAATTTATATTTTTTAATAATATATATAGCCCTTAAAAATAAACATTTTGCAAATGACCTACGTTTTCGATGAAACCACTTTTGTTGGATCCGGAATGTCAAATTATTGCTAGTTTTAAAATTTCATAATTTTTGGGATCAAAATGTGAGCACAATAAATTTAAACTTGTTTTCAAATTTCAATTTAAATTTAATCGACTAGAAAAAGGTCATTTTTCAAACGGTCTCCAAATTTCACGAAACCAGTTTTGTTACGACCGTATCATCAAAACATAGCTAGATTTCAATATTCATAATTTTTGGAGTTAGTATGTGGCACTGGTAAATTAAAATGTACGTTCAAATTCAATATTGACCGTTATATTAATTCATATTTTAATTTTGACGAAAACTGATTAAAATAGTCTAATTGGCCTATGAAACATATCCCATTGTGTCTAAAATAGGGGTATTTAGTTAGAAATGACAGTTGTTGGGTTTGGTGTGGTGTTCGAATGAAAAATCTTACTTTTTAGAATTAAATAATAATATAACATGTGTATAAATACCCTTGTTTTACCCCAACCCTAGCCACACTGAAACGACCCAGAATTTCAATCAGTCTGAATCGATCTCTAAACCGACCAAGATCGTTCGAAGCTCGGATTGCTTTGAGAACACGACGCATCAGAACACAAACACAAGAACACAAACACAAGAACATTTCATTGCTATTACAGTTATTTACATCAGGGTACAATAACATTAGAGTACGAATAAATATTACACAGCGGAAAAATAATATCAAAGATTAAAATTTACATAGCAGCGGAAATAAAAATATATAAATAAATTGCACAGCGGAAATATATCAACTACCACAACTGAAAGAAATACACGGATACAAAGCTTTCTGAATATAGCTTCAATTGTAAACCAGGATCCTGTTAAATAGAAATTTTCATAACCAAAACTACTACCCATGTGTAAAATATAGGCACCCAGAGTTTAGGAGAAAACAATAAACTCTAGGTCAGTCGTGGGACTGGTGTGAGAACTTATAACAGTTATTAAACGTATATTTAAATAAGGTAAATCACGGGACCACGCCATATGTCAGGGAAAGGGTTTTCTCCCACGAATACTAAAACTTGAAATAAAATGATTTAATAAACAATGCAGTGTTTTTTTGAAAAATGAAGCTATTATAAGACTCAGGTCCCATCACACAATGCAATGAACGCCTTAGGTAGAGTTTTACCTTATAATAGCCAAACATGCTTAGTACATTTTAAAACAAATCATTTGATACTATTATAAGTGTTAACCCATAAAATAAGGCTCAAAAGTGACAAACATGTTTGGGCCATTCTTATGCAGGTAATAGTAGGTCGTAGGCCTTTAGATCGTTAAAAGGGAGCAAGCTATTTAGGTTCATCCCTACTTTGGCTCGTTTTGGTGCTACAAAGCATTTTAAGTCGTCCCATCTTTAGGTCACTCAACAAGCTTGAGTCCTCAAGTTCTACAGCCTGTTAAGCCTCTTGGATCATCCAGGCGTTATAATAAGGCAGGTAATTTTAGTTTGTCCTACACTTTAGCCTGCTAAAACATTTAGATCGTCACAACAGTTTAGTTCATTTACGCGGCTTGGGTCGCTAAGCCTCCCTGGGTCATTGTGCCTCTTAGCCCATTCCGCTTTTTTGCCCGTAGGAGATCTTTCGCCCGTCCTGCCAATCTATGGATCGCACCGCTACTTCACACAATGGCTTTAGCCCGTTCCACCTTTTGCCAGATGGATTTGGGTCGCAAGACACTGCTTTGGCGCTCTTAGGTCGGTTGACGGGCTAAAGGAGGTTTAGGATGATTACAGAATCGCAACCTGGCCTGATTCTCACCTATAAATACCCCCTCATTCCTTCATTGAGTGGGACCGAATTCTATGACCCGAAAGGGCTGCCCAATTATTTCCTAAGCATTTCCAAGTGATTTCTATCTCCCCTAACACCTCCAACTGAAAATCAAACATGAAGTTCGTCATGAAATCGACCAAAAGTGATCAAGCATCTTAGAGATCAAAGATTTCCACTATTCTCCCATCATATTGTGGAATTCGCTTATTCCTCGGCTGATTTGTGTTGATTAAAGTGATGCTATTGTGTAATGAACAATATGAATGTACTTTTGAGTGATCCTAGACTTGTAACTCTTGAATTGCTAATGGAAATTGCTATTAAAGTGGATGTAGATCTTTCTTAAGATCGAACCACTATAAAACTTGTGTCTCTTTACTTTTGTTGAGATTGTGGCCTCTCTTCTTACCAACCAGTGAAATGCAATTTTTGCACCTTTGGTGTTGAGATCTAATTTGGATTTTAACATTTAGCGCCCATCGTGGGGCTGCATTCGCTCTTCCTTTTCTCTCACATCCTCTCACAAGGTTGAAGGCCTTGCATTAAGGTTCTAAGTCTACTTTTATCATAC
This sequence comes from Allium sativum, assembly GCA_030737875.1. Lineage (NCBI taxonomy): Eukaryota > Viridiplantae > Streptophyta > Magnoliopsida > Asparagales > Amaryllidaceae > Allium > Allium sativum. Next base: position 1,661,662 of record CM060926.1, on the reverse strand, counting down.
ATTCTACAAGACTACAATCTAAGCCAATCGACGAATTTGCTTCCAAATTCAAGTCCTTGTCCAAAATCATGGGTAGACCATTGAAGAAGACTGCTAGTAAAAAGGTCAAAGAGATTGACCACACCGCCAACAACGAAAATACCCCGCCAACCAACCAATTCGAAGTTGGAGAAACTTCTATGGCTGGAATGGCCGTAACGAAAAGAGAGTTGGATGAAGTTGTTGCGGGTTTAACAAGCCAAATGGACATTGCAAACACTACCATAATAAAGAAGCTTGAGTCCATGTTTGCCATGTAGTCCGCTACTACAAAAGTTACCATGGATGACGCTCATGCTAAATCCGCTCAAACAAATTATACGGAAAATGCAGGTTCTTCCTCCTCAAGTCCGAGTTGAGGAAATTATGTCCAAGAGGTTGCAAATCCTAATGACCCTCAACATAAAGAAGCTAAACCACCTATGCGCAACCACTATGATAAAGCAACCTCTCAACAAGCGCTTGGAACCAGCAAAGGGGCACCTCCCCAAGCGGGAGGCCCAGGGCCCCGGAATCCAAACCGAGAACGTTTGCTTAGGCAAACATCCAGCAAGGATAACGGCGTCCGCCCCGCGGACCAGCTCAATGAAGAGAAGTGCATATCGGAAATGGTCCGCAATATCATGGAAAAAGTTTGAGAAAGCAAGATGACGATAAGGAGTGGGGGTTTGCTCCCACCAAAACCTCACTCACGGAGAGGATCAAGATGGCTTCGTATCCAAATAAGTTCAAACCCCCGACGGTGCAAGCTTACAATGGGACTAGTGATCCCAACGTGTTCCTGTTCAAATATGATCAATATATGGATTGGGCATGTGCCACAGACGAGTTGAAGTGATTGTACTTTCCAACTTACCTTGAAGGGGTGGCCTCGCGTTGGTTCACAAAATTACCACCCAAGTCAGTAGATGATTTTGCTACCTTGGACAAGCTATTCAGAGAGCAATTCAGGCTCCAAGCTATGAAAGTGGGAGATGTCATGGAATTGAATGAACTTGAGCAAAGGCCGGGATAGCCCATCAGAGCTTTTCTAACTTGTTTCAACACTGATGCAGCGGAGGTTGGGAATTGCGGGCCTCGTTTGGCTTTTGGCTTTGAAGGGAGCCATAAACATGAAAACTAAGCTTGAACGATGGATTAGGAAGAAGAAACCAAGTACGCTTGAGGAATTGTTTGACAAAGGCTGAGGAGTACATAGGTGTGGATGAAGATCCAGCCTATGCCATGGATGTTCCTGAAAGCCGCATACAGCCTGAGAAGAAAAATAATGATTCCGAAGGTGGCCAGAAAAATCCTGGTAGTCAGAAAATGGGGAATGATGGAAAAGATAATCGTGCCAACAAGAAATTTCGCTTCTTTAAAAATTCGGAACTGACCCCTTTGAACGACACCATGGAGAACATCTTCATGGAAACTAAAGATACTGAAGAGTACCCAACACCAAAGAAAGTGAAAGTCAATGATGCTGCCATTAAATCAGGGAGGTTATGTCGATTTCATAGCCAGCCAGGTCACAATACAAATGAATGTCGACACCTGAAAAACTTAATTGAGTAGCTGATAAGGAAGAACAGGCTTCAGCGACATGCAAAGAACCAGCGGAGCAATCAAGATACTCAAGGCCAAGGGACAACTACGGGGCAACCCAAGCAGAATGAGAATGCTTCGGTCGTAGTTGTTCCGAGGCTCGTCATTAATACCATATCAGGTGGTCCTCAGCCAGCAGGAAGAAGCTGGAGGTACATCGTGAAATACACAAACAAATGAAGAGCCTTCCTAAAGGAGAAGAACTCATGATCATGAATGAAGCCTATTCGGCAAAGATGCCAAAGACTCCATGGGATGATATTGTATTCAAAGATCGAGACTCGGACGGACTGCTAACGCCAACAGTAGATCCCACGGTAATAACCATCGGCTTAGGTCTAGCCATTGTGAGAAGAGTCTTGGTTGATAATGGGGCATCCGTCAATGTCCTTTTCATCAATGCATTTAATAAGATGTACCTTTCCATGGACGATGTGAAAGCCCGCCAAAACAAAATCCATGGGTTTACTGGGCAAGCCGTTCAACCAATTGGCGTCATCAACTTGCTTGTTGAGCTTGGAGAATGGAGAACCTTCCAAGTTTAGGACCTTGTTTTGAAAAGAATCATGACAGGGACTGGAGTATTTGAACCCAACTGGGAAGTGTCGTATATGATAAGCCAAAAATGCTCAGACGGCACATTCGAGTTGAAAACGACAGATGGGATCTAGCTTCCAAGAGCATGGAATAACATACATCTTCGTCAATAGTTCGTTCAAATGTTCTTTCATTTGCAAATTGTAACATCATGCATTGTAAATACCATGCAACGTCGTTACAAGTTTTGTACATACTAATGAAAGAGACTACTTTACTTGCCTAAATCATACATTTGCAAACTCTTGTTTACATGTTGTTTAAATTTGATTTTGATTGCAGGTCCCCTAAAAGAACGTTAATGCATCCAAGACCTAATAAAGCCTGGTGACAGTTACATCACATCCCGATTGGGATAGCTCAAACGCCCGTTGTTCAATTTTTAAAGTTTCACTCGCAATAAATGTTGAGGTGTGAAACACAACATAGCAAAAAAGGGACACTAGGAATTGGACGGTCGAATAATGCGGCGTTCAAGCTAAAAATGAGGTTGTCAGTTTTACCAAAGGGACACCTTCTTAACTACAAGGTCCACGACCCAAGTTCTAACTAATCAGGGTAAATCCAATGAACAAACTAGCGTTCACCCCGTGAAACATTGCAACTCTAAACCAAAGACCTTCCAAAGGGGCACTAGTCGATCGCCGATGCCATTAATGCATGGTCCGACTGCGACTAACACTAGGTTTTCAAACTAAAGACCTCCCGGAGGGGCACCCAGTTAATCGTCAACGCCATTGATACATTGTCGGATTGTGATAAAAACAATGGGCTATTAAACCAAAGACCTCCCCGAGGGGCACCAGGTTGATCGTCAGTACCATTTATACAGGGTTCGATTATGACAAATCCTGGGAACTAAAAGACCTCTTCGGAGGCATCTAATCAGATGTTGGGTCTTCCAAACCTAGCTGTTGATTCTGGATCTTCCAAATCCAGTTACTGACAGACTTTAAAGACCCCTTCGGGGGCATCCGACCATAAGCCGGGTCTTCCAAATTTGGTTAGTGAAGGACCCAAAGACCTTTTCGAACGTGTCCTACAAATTCTACAAGTGGTTGAATTACTCAGCCACAATAAATAATGGGTTTACAAAGCACCTCGGAGGAGGTACAAAAAGCAAGACCTCTTCGAGGTCATATGTTCAAATCAAATCTCTGAAGAGCCTGGATTGTCAGGCTAGTGAGAAATGTGATTGAATATGCTAAAAATATAAGACCTCTCAAGCAGGGGCATAGTGACAAAGATTCTTCTTCACTAAAAGCATGAGCTTGCTCAACTAAACCATAAACCCTTGGCTCCTAAGAAAATCATAAGATTCCAAACAAAATCGATTGCAAGTATCATGCCTAACCTTTAAAATTCATGATAAATTTTGGTATGGGGGCATTACCACCGCATTAAAGGAAAAATCAATAATGCTTGCTTCAACATACCACAAACTTGTCATAGCTTTACATTGAAAATTTGGTACCTACAAGGGTTATTTTGACCAATAGAGTTGAATCTTGAAATGACTAAGGAAAACTCAGAAACTTCGATGTTGTGATAAGCACAAAAGTGCTTAGTCGCAAGAAAGAAGTCTTACGTACTGCCCAGTCAAAACTAAGGAAATTTAACAAAGTTGGTCGAATACACCTAGCCAGTAATGATTCGTAGCTACAACTAAGAAACCAAGTTACAATAATAATTGACTTGTAGCATAAAAGTCTATGTTGTGAGCATGAAAAGAAAGCAGGTGTGAAATGCAAAACAATAAAGTACGACAAAGCTAAAGTAAAAGCCTAAAGTACAACAAGCAGAACATATTTTCATTACAGTAACAAAAGACCAGATTACAGAACCACAAGTCAAGTCACTGAATCATGAATCTAGTATAGGAATTTCAGAAATATAGTAACATAAAGCAGTAAGCGGGGACCGGCACCTGTGTATACAACCAATCTAGGCATAACGTACAAAAGAGAATAGTCGAGAAGCAAAATAAATTGGTATCGAACATTACTACTTCTTCCTGTCGCCTGACCTGAGAGCTGGTTTGTTGAGAGGAGGAGGAGGGGTCTCTGCCACATCACTCAGATTTTCTTGAGAAGATAAATTGATAGCTTCCATATTCTTCTTCTTCTTCTTCTTCTTCTTAGATGATGAGGACTTGGAAGCTTTCTTTCCTTTACCCTTAGTAACATCATTCGGGCTTTCATCTATTCCCGTGGCTTTAGGACCATCACTAAGAATATAATCGGCATCTTCTAAATTGGAGAGCGAACCAATTTTAGCATCTTGTGATCTAGGACCTATAATGACAAGTAAGGATGTATCACTAGGGGGAGGGAGAGTGATAATGGAAGCAAGGAGAATGGTCATCAAGGGTGAGTCACCTATAGCGGCTTCAACTGTCGTTGCCTTGCATATGGCGGGAGAGGATAGGGGTGAAGTTAAACCTAGATTATGGAAGCAATGAGCATAAGCGGCAAGAGATACAGGCGAATCAAAAAGAGATTCTAAGTATGACACGATATTGTCAATTTCGATTTTACCTGCATCCAGATTGGTTTCTTGGACATCTCTCTACTCAATCCTCCATTGTCTATGTTTTCGTCATCACCTTCATCATCCCCATCATGTTCCTCTGTGATATTCTTTGTAACAATGTGCCCTTCAGTCTACTTTTTTCTCCGTTAAAGCAACAGGAGTATTCACATGAACCTAAGAACTTATAGCCTCGGTAGTTGCAGGATTGATGGGAGGCTCAATGTTGGTTTGACTGGGAACCTTATCTCCAGAAGTACCAACCCTATTACTTGCCAACTTGGATTTTCCTTCAACCAGCACCTTCTTGGACATATCATCCAAAAGTTCATTAATAAGATCATCTTTGTTACAATCACCACCGTTGATTTCAAGTACTTTTTACCAAACAAGTGCTAAAGTGGTTGAAAAGGTGTCTCGCGAGTAGTGCAGACTCCCGTGACTCATGGCACTGTAAACATAAAACCGGAATATGTCGGCCTCGGCCTCGTCCATATCCTTCCGGTGAGTCTCTTCAACAATTCTCTTATCCTTCTCAAGAGATTCAACCTTGACCGATAATGTACGGTTGGAAACTTTTAAAGAATTGATGGTTTCTCAAAGTAGGGCAGCTTCATCCCGATATTGTTTAGAAAATCTCTTTCCACAGACAATGTAGCTTTAGCATTGCTTTTGGCAGTTAGGGATTCATTTTTCCTTCTGCTTAGCAGCTTCAAGTTCTTCTCTGAGTTTCTTATTTTCAGTGTCCAATCCCTCAAGTTCTGCAACTCTTTTATTAAGAGAAGCGATGGTAATATCATGAAATATAAGACTTCCTCCCATTTAGCTCTATCACTCTCTAAAGCTGTGATCTTACCAAGATAAATATCATTGCACTTTTTAAGATCGTGGCCAAATTTATTCCACCTGCGCAGCTTCTTCCCAGCGTTGTCCTTAACAATACTTAGCTTTGTGTGAAGTTGTCTCTTAGCGTTGTCAAGCTGAATGTGCATTTGCCTTATCACGACATCCACTTCATTTGCTATGTCGTCAACATCAATCGGACTTACACCACGATCGAATATAAGCCCTTTCAAATTCCAAACTGGGAATCATTTGGAGAGAGAAACATGTGGTGGTTAAGGTTTGTAATGAGGCTTATGAATGATCGAATGGATTTCAGTAGAAGCACCAGGTGGACCAGAAGATGGAACCGACCAGGGGGACCAGAAGATGGAACCGACCAGGGTTTAATAGGAAGCTTCTCCAATCGCGGATGTTTGTGTGAACCACATTTATCCTGATCATCTCTTCCTCGATTTTCCCCGCGGCCTTCTTCATCAGGAGTATCTTCTCTAAGCCAAGCATGTCTTCTTTTTTCCTCATCCTCCTCCTCGTGTATCTTCCGCCTCTGCTCCTAAGTCAAATCCAATTTCGATACAGGCGAAGGCTAGTGAGATGACCTCGAAGGAGGGAGAGGGTGGTGTTGTTTGTGATGATGTGGATGTCGCAAAGGATCGGGTTGTAACATATACTTTGGATTAAGTGCTTTGCTTTTCCGCCTAAAATCTGACCTGAAATCTGACGAACGTTTCTTGTGCATAGTTGGACTTGAAATGAGATAAGGACGAATTTTCAATACTTAAACTATAAAGTACTGGGGCAAATTGAAAAAACTGCAAAAGAATTTTGAAATATACGAATAATAGACATGTTTTCTAAAGCGCTGCTATTAACGAACCAGCTTTCTTAATTGGTTCCAAGGAAATACCAATAGATTTTAGCAACTTTCCTAGCTCAGAAACAGGATCCTCCATTATGCTAGCTGCTGTAATGGTATTTTGGGGATCAAGAGACTAGGTAACAGTATCACCTTAATTAAGATATTTATCCGAGTTAAGATCGCCTAAGTTATCAAAGGTACCCGTGGAACCTTCCTCTGTTAGGTTTTGAACAAGAGGGTCCCAAGCCATTGTTTTAGTGTTTGGGTCAATTTCTAGCGCAGTATCACCTTCCCCAGCATGTTCATCCTCATTTTCAAGGTCCGAAATATTGCCTTCCTTGTCACCTTTCTTAGTCTGCTCGGGCTCGGTTTCAGATATAGGATTCGACGAGGTATTTTCTTTCTCAACCATCTCAGTTGATGTCAGAAGACCCTTGCCTTCACGTTGGATAAATGTTTCATCATTATTAGGGGCCATTTTGATGGCGACATACTACCACCAACAGGTTCCGAACACCTTTTCAAAGAAGGATCGATAGTTGGGTCATGGTTAATAATTTGGTCTTGAATCTCATTATCACCACCGAAAGTGCCGGTGTCAGGTTCTACCGGATTAGGTTTAGGAGTTTGAGGCCCAGCTTTAGAAGGAAACTTCCTTAGGGGAAGGAGTAGTTCATATTGACGAAGAGTCGCTTCGGTAACTAAAACTTTCCTACTTTTCCTAGCCTCGTCGACCGCTTTCAAGGTTTCAAGTACGGCCTTGAGTGGGGCAGATGCCTTGTTATCCTTAATTGGGCTGGGACAACTGAAGTTAAAAGGAATTGTTATTTAAATAAAGTGAGGTAAAACTACCCAAAGAGTATTTTTACCTCCTTCTGTCTGATTTCTGCGAAAGGTTTCAGGACAACCAATGAAGAAAAACTGAGTTAAATACCCCTAGACACTTTCTGGTAGACCGGTTATAAACTTACGATTTCTTGCACCCTCAACATGTATGATATATTGCGTTTCCTTCCTTTTCCTAAATGAACAAAGATAATAAATCTCTGGAAAAGTCGGTTCACGCTTCATAACTTACATGGGAAGAATGTAAAGCCCTAGTAAGATGGTATAACCATTCGGATGAAGTTGAAATGGAGCAATGGCTAAAGATTGTTTCTATGAAAGGGTTAAAAGGAGGTACACCACCGCCTGTTAGCACATAAAGATTCACGGTTACATATCCTATAGTTGGTTGGTCCGCGAATATTCCCTCATCTGGAAGGATTTCATCTGTAATAGGGATGCCTAACTATTCAAAATGCTCCTGGTCAAGCATGGTAGAATGTCTCTCTGTCAGTGGATTATTGAGTGGAACCGGATTTGGAAATGGTTGAAGTGTTGCAGCTGTTGTAGAAGTATCTATTGGAGCGAATGTTGTTCCTTCAGTATCAGCACATGTTTGCTTCCTAGCAGTCGTTCTACAAAAACAGCCTCGTCCATAAATGAATCACAGGAAAACATGGTCGAAGATTTATATTTCTAAAGATTCAAAACATAAAAGTGTGGTGCTTGAAGTCAATAAGTTCCACAGTCCAAACGATAAAGCTCTACATTTCCAAAAGGTCCCAGATCACTCCAATTACTTAAAGCTTTTAGATCTCGATAAGCTTTAGGTCGTTTTGGGTTAAATGCTTTGGGCCGTTCAGAGAATCATCTCAGTGGCCTAAATATATAAAACATCCAAGCCTTAGGCCAGTTAGTGATCTAGAACTTTAGGTCGTAATCACGACCCAAAGGCTTCAGAAAAGAAAACACGACCTAGGACTTGGACCGTTAAAACGATCTAAGGCATAAGATCAAGGACACGACTTAGTGCCCCCAATGGGTTCAACGACCTAAAAAATCATGTTGCAAGCGATCAGAAACCCCCGGATCTTAAGCCGCTTTAACTGCCTAAAGATTTGGGTCGAACTATCATCCTAAAATCTAGTTTGCTCTGGCGACCCAAATGCTACCTCGTAGGTCACAACCCAGGACATAACTTCCAACAATTTCATAAAATAAAATGGGAGGTCATTATCGTGGCCAAAAAGCAATATTATCTATAGCGAATTAAAAGATTAAGAGCATTCAACGACATAAAGTTGAACTTGTGAAGGCTTCGAATAAAGATTATCGAAGCTACAACATGGTCCGAATTAACAAGACATCATCATTTATCAAATTCAAAATTGCGTACGAGCTATAAAGGATCAAGGTTACAAAGGAAAATATCATCCCCGTATGATCATCAAACACATATATGATACATGAAAAACTTGCAATTTTACAAGTTACAACAACAATCAATTCGATCCAAAACAATTTACATAACTAAGGAACCTTGGATCAAGTTCGAATTCGAGAATCAAAAATTGAAATCGAACTTGGTCTCTAATGACAGAAAGCATCAAATTCGTACAATCGGTCGTTGGCTCAATCTTCAAATTGGGATTGAATTGATTGCGAGAGTCAATTGGATGGGAATCAGTGGACAATGACAATAAAGCAGGAAAGAGCGGTGGTTCTCTAGATCCAAGACGTCGGCTCTAGAATTGTTTGATTTTCAAGAGCAATCCACAATTAATGAGTTCTTCTAGCTTAGAGGAAAAGTAGAAGGAAATGACGACCTAAAGTCAGGATATAAAAGGACGTAAATCAAGTGAGTCGAGTTCAGATCTGAAACCCACCAACGATCTAAAATGAATTGCGGCCTAAGCCAAGATGTTAAGGACCAAGCGATCCAAAGGTTCATATGACCTAGATCCTAGAACGGCCTAAAGTCCGCAATGATCTAAGGATCAGCACGACCTATCATTGTAGGAATGAATGATCTAACGCGTATTAAAAATATCAAAATCAAAGTTTGTATTATTTTTGATAAATAAAAACTTTGAGGGGCAAATGTCAACCCATGAAATATGGCTCAAAAGTGACAAACATGTTTGGGTCATTCTTATGCAGGTAATAGTAGGTCGTAGGCCTTTAGATCATTAAAATGGAGCAAGATATTTAGGTTCATCCCTACTTTGGCTTGTTTTGGTGCTATAAGGTATTTTAAGTCATCCCAGCTTTAGGTCGCTCAACAAGCTTGGGTCCTCAAGTTCTATAGCCCGTTAAGCTTCTTGGATTGTCCAGGCGTTATAATAAGGCATGTAGCTTTAGTTCGTCCTACACTTTAGGCTACTAAAAACATTTAAATCGTCACAATACTTTAGTTCATTCATGTGGCTTGGGTCGCTAAGCCTCCCTGGGTCATTGTGCCTCTTAGCTCGTTCCACTTTTTAGCCCGTAGGAGATCTTTAGCCCATCCCGCCAATCTATGGATCGCGCCGCTACTAAACACAATGGCTTTAGCCCGTTCTGCCTTTTGCCAGATGGATTTGGGTCACAAGACACTGCTTTGGCGCTTTTAGGTCACCCAACGGGCTAAAGGAGGTGCCGGATAATTATAGAACTGCCACCTGGCCTGGTTCTCACCTATAAATAACCCCCTCATTCCTTCATTAAGCGGAACCGAATTCTGTGACCCCGAAAGGCTGCCCAATTATTTCCTAAGCATTTCCAAGTGATTTCTATCTCTCCAAACACCTCTAATTGGAGATCAAGCATGAAGTTCATTATGAAATCAACCAAAAGTGATCAAGCATCTTAGAGATCAAAGATTCTCCTCCATTCTCCTAGCATATTGTGGAATTCGCTTATTCCTTCGCTGATTTGTGTGGATTAAAGTGATGCTATTGTGTAATGAACAATATGAATGTACTTTTGCGTGATCCTAGACATGTAACTCTTGAATTGCTAATGGAAATTGCCATTAAAGTGGATGTAGATCTTTCTTAAGATCGAACCACTGTGTCTCTTTACTTTTGTTGTGATTATGTCCTTTCTTCTTACTGATGGTTGTGTTGAGATCTAATTTGGATTTTAACAATAAGTGCATAGTGTCAAAAACAACTTGAGATATAAATGTATCAATCATAGACGGCATAGTAACCCATCCTACTATGTCGCCATATAGGTTTACAACTAAAACCAGAAGTCATGTATAGGAAATTAGATTCCATCTATGAGTCGAGACAAGGGATGGCTCCTCTTCGATACGAGACACTCTAGCAAATGACTCAAGATCACACCTATGGGCAACCCTGTGAACGGTAGGGTCGAGGATTAATTATTCTTGAACACACGTTTCCCGGTCCTATCGGACCTATCTCTTGGCCAGTAGCGACCAATCATATCTGAGGTGCCTCGCAATCCATTATCCACATAAGTAAAAATGTCTGGGCTCCATACCACGGCACCACTTCTAGCTAGAATGAAACGTCATGTTCTCCCTACAGTCACTATACTGTTTTTGACTCATACCGAGTGTGAGGCTCGCGATTTAACGCTATACACAAAGCTATGCTAACTAAAGATGTGCTTTGATCATCATCCACAAGACTCTGCTTTTCAACAAAAGCCTTGATCATTGCATCTTAGCATGCCACAATGACAATCCACGCCATATGACTGATGTCTATCAATATATAACCTCTAAGCTCATACGTCTCAGAGAAGAGTTTTAAACAAAAGAATAAATTCCCCATCACTAAACAGATATATATTTAATAGAAATCAATTAACACAGAATGAAATCCAATGTCAGACACACATCCATTAACAAGTACGTTCTGAGCCTGAACGAAACTGGAGGCACCTTATTCCTCGTCCCATATGTCTAGTACAGGAGAGAGGCCCTCACATATCCAAACAATCAACAAGTATGTCCGGACAACTATCACTGTAACCCTTTCAAGGCAGCAACGCCAATCTAGGCATCAGTAGAAATCCATTCGATGTGAAGATTGTCGGTCTTGCACCGTCTTCAATTTCTTCGATTTTTAATCGTCGTAACAGTTATTCAGAATGGATTAAACCTGTTATTTCCGAATAACTTGCGCATCTTATAATCAAGTGTTATAATAAAGATAACAAACAAACACCTCATTCCAATCTAGAATATTCTTTTATTAAAATATTCATATCCTTGGGGAAAGGTTCCCATTAATTTTATCAAAGATAAATTCTTTTAAATTTATTCTTTAATCCTCCTTTGGATATCAATTTCAAAAGATTTTATTTTATTCTTTAACAATTCTGAACCAAATTAAGTTTTATAAAACTAGTCGGGATTATCGAGCCTTACCGAAGTAATCATTTATTATTTTATTATTTCCTATCCCAACCTATTTATCCCATGGAGCAAAACTGGTAGTACTCCATTTCTAACACATTCTGTGTTATCCGCAAAATTAATTACGATTTCACGTTCAAATCTAATTAAAGATTTAACTATCGCACGCAGTAAAACTAGTGGTACTCCATCTCGAAAACATTTCTTGAATTTGGTAAATTTAATTACCTCATTCCCATTCCAATCTAATTAAAGATTATTAAAGCTCCATTTTCAATTTTAATCTTCCACAAATCATTACTTAATGAGTATCCAACTTCAAGAAATTAATCTTGTCTTTAACTGGATTAAAGAACCAATGTTATTAAAAACACAGTTCACAATAAGCCCAAATCAACTTGCATTAAATATGGAATCTTCGCGGAAAACAGATGAATATATATAATTGATATAAATTTTATCCGACTAATAATATAAATGGAATAATGACAAAGCCTTTTAAATTCCATATATGGTAACAGTCTTCCTTTATAGAAGCTCATCTTGATTATTACAAAATCGAATTCCATTTAATTCCAATTTAATATGTTAAATTGGAGAAATTTACCTTGCAAAATTCCATTAAATCTTAGTTTAAAGTTTTATAAATTTCAAATCATATTTTCACTGTTAATTGGGTTAAAGAACAAATGTTATTTAAAACATTGTTCACTATAAACCCAATATCAACATTCATTTCATTTCAATTATATGTATTAATTGGAAAACCTCATTAATCTTAGTTAAAAGGTTTATTCTTTTATCAACAGGGTTTAAGAACAGTGTTATTAAAGACAACATTCACGACAAACCCAAAATCCCATTTGATAATAAATACAAGGCCCTGAAAAGAAATTATACGGACTTATATTCAATATAAAATTCTGAAACTAACAGACATCGTATTGGGAATAACGATATCTGTATCTTCCAAATTCCTCACAATATCCATATAATCACGAAATCCAATATCGAAATATTCCGAAGATTATTTCCACTTAAATCCATTCCACATTTCGAATTGGAAAACTATTGTTATTTTAAAACCATTTACAAATCCAATTTATTTATTTCTAAAAATAATAATTAGATTATTATTCTAGTTATTAACTATTTCATTTAAATGAAAAAAATATTTTTATCTTTTCAAACTTGGAGTTTTCCATACAAAATCTTTCCAAATCATTAGTTATAATTTTACATAAGTTTTCCATATTTTTAATAATCTTATTAAGGCCCTTACAGTCGGTTTCCAATAACGGCCACCGAACTACATCCATAGCGACCTTTTCTGAAATTGATTTGGATATATTTTAAAATCTAACTGTTCAAAATTAAATCTCCTACATTCATTGTAAATTTCTTTGCGATACGAATCCAACGATTTTGGTTTTAGGAGAATCCGACTGTCGAATCTCCCGTTACATCAATTTGAAGTCAATGGTTGAAATTCATGAACGGTCACTGCGCGGCGCGTTCTATTCAAACCATTTAAATATATATAATGTATATTTCTTCGATTTCTATTTCAAACCTATTTTATAAAATATTTATAAATTCGTTTCAAAACTATTCTAACTTTCAATTCAATTTTAAATCAAAATTGAATATCCTATTTTATTATAGTCTAAAAGTGATAATATTTTCAAAATGTTATATTCTGAAATTCAGCCTTCTCGATATTCGTTATAAAAATGAATAAAATCGATATAAAAATTCGTTCGAGTTAAAATATCGTTTCTATACTTACTCGGCTTCATATTTTTATATTTTTTAGTGTCCATCCAAAATCGGACATCAAAATCATATTTTGATTCTTTACTGAATATTATTTTAAAATATTCGTTCATATTCTGAATCAGAATGCGACTTAATCATTTACCATTTAATTCCAATTATATGGATATTATACATTGTATGTATTCAACAATAATGATAAATAATCATTAAACATTCAAACATCATCCAGGGTGCACTCTACAACTGTATAAGCATTAAAATAAATAAATAATGCTCAACACAGTCTGTCAACCAATCGATTGACATACAACTAAATATTGAGATTAGTGTATGTCAAATATCATCCCAATACCGGTGTGGAGTTTTCAAACAACAATAATCAATTTAAATAAATCACTGGTTAATAAATTTAACCAGTTCTAATTCGGTTCGAATTATTTTTCTAGTTAGCCAATTTTCACTGTTTAAGTTATAAATGGATATTTATAATTTAATTCAACTACCACAATTTTATTAGTATTATTTTTAATATGTTAAATATTACAACATTACAAACAAAACACAATACAGTCAACCAAATCATTTATGGGTTTCAAACAACAGTGAATGTGAGCTAACAGGCACCATACAACATTTGTGACAATTTAAAACTGATAAATATCAATACCAGCAGTTCATATATTCAGTTATAAAATAAATAACTGTACAAATATTTTAGTGAGAAAATTCTCACTTTGGGTTCCACTCCGTCATTCTTTATTTCTGAATTTCTGGTTTTAAACTAAATTAAATGACAGTTTAATTTAGCTTAAAATCCAGCTTGCTCTGTTTTCGTTTTGGTCAGCTCCATGTTGTAGTGTTTGTCGTTGCGATTCCAACGCAACTGAAATCGTTGGATTTCGACCTCATATGAAAACGATATGATAATTTATACATTAATTACATCATTGTATAATTAACTAAATAATTAATAACTAATTAAATTCCTAATTATCTTCACCGTCGTTTAAAATCCGTCGAACCCAAAACCCTCGATCTGAAAATTAAAATATAAATTAATATAATGGTCAATATTGAATTCAAACGTACATTTTAATTTACCGAGGCCACATACTGACTCCAAAAATTATAGAAAAATTAAATCTAGCTTTGTTCTGACGATACGGTCCTAACAAAACTAATTTCGTCGAATTTGGAGGTCGTTTGTAAAATGGCCTTTTTAACTGGTTATTAAATTTAAACTGAAATTGAAAGCGCGATTAAATTCACCAAGCTCGCCTATTAATTCCAAAAATTATGAAATTTTAAACCTAACAATAATTTGACATTCTGAATCCAAAAAAAGTGGTTTCGTCGAAAACGGAGGTCGTTCGAAAAATAACTATTTTTAAGGGCTATATATAATATTAAAAAATATATAAATTCCATAGCAACTATTCTAAATTTTAATCTGGACATAACTTACAATTTATAAAGTGAAATCTCAGTTTCTTACATTTATTAGAAAATTACAATTCAAAATATTCCAATGTTTCTTATTTTACTGAAAACCGATTCATATTGAATTCTATACATTCATTGAAAGTTTAGAATCGAATTTTCAAACTAGCACGCCATATCGAATTTGTTTTAATTAAATTTTATATTTATATGTTCTAACTTGGATTTAAATAAATTTTAAATTGTTAGTTCTTAAAATAAATCATTTTAAGTTTTCAAAACCCATTAAATCAACTGAAAATAAAATTTTAAATTGGTTCCAAAATCAGGGTTGTTACATTTAATTTCCAATTTAAAAAATACGTTCCATCATAAATAGTTAGGGGATTACTGGACTGTCTCTCACTAGACTAACAACTAGGGGAAACCGTGACTCTAGAGTTAATGGTAAATACCTACTTTGATACCACTTGTAGGATCTAGAATAACCCTAGAGGGGGAGGGGGGGTGAATAGGGTTATTGCAGTTTTATAAGATATTAAAATTATCATAGCACAAATTGCAGTAGAGTAAATAAATGCGGAAAATAAGCGACACGGATTTTACCTAGTTTCGGCAAACCTTTCCTGCTGCTACATTCCCCAAGGTTTCTACTAGGTACTAAAATAATCTCTACGCTCACAACTTCCCTCTAAACCCATGGCAACGGCTCATAACTGTTCTAATCCTACGCTCAAAATCCTGCATTGATCTATATCCCCAAGATCAGATTTTCCCCAAATTACAAACATGTAACTTGTAAACACTAGTTTAGCGTAAACTAGAAAACCTATGGATGATTTACAAAAGTATTTAAAAAAACTTAAAAAAAAAATAAAACCAAAACCCCTTAAATAAAGTAAAATAGTCGACCCCCTATTCACATGAATATAAAACTTCCTCTTCTTCTTGATGGTGGCTGAAATACAAATTAAGGGGTTTGTCCTTCTGCCCAAATAGCGACTTCGAATATGTTGATGAGATTTGACTCTTTTGGGCTTCGAAAGCTTGTCTTCTAGTCCTTCGATTTGGGTTGCGATTGAAGCCCCAATATCTTGTGAGTGCTCTGAGTTGATTTTCTTTTGCTCTCGAATTTTTTGCTTTGGTTTCGATACTGCCAGTGATGAATTGTGTGTTATTTATAGGGTTATAAAACCCTAATCAATCTCTGATTTCATGAATTGGCTTGGCCATGATTTATGCGTGACTGTTGCTTGATTAAAATTGACGTGAATATCCATAATGAATTCCCATGCCCTAAATTGTGTTCTTGTAATTTTTGGGATGTTTTAAATATCATGAATGCAATGTTGATTTCTGGAAATGATCTAATTGATTTTATACCAAAATTGATCTATATATATTTCTAGAAAGTCTTTAAATTAGTGGAATATTCCTTGTTAAAAAAACAGAAGATGAATTCTTCGATGTTTTTGTCCACAGTGAATTGCTTGCCGATTTTTGGAGAATAAATCTTTGCCAAATATAACTTTGATTGCATGAAAATATTACTAAAAAAAATTTTCTTGCTGTAACGAACTATAAGAATTTGACGTTCGGATTCTGACAAATATAAATAAATCCCGTATTACTTGCCAAATCTCAAGTATTGAAAACATAGATAGTTATTAGAAAGAATATTATAGGGCGAGATAAGAAAGAAATATTAGAATAGAAGAAGAAGAAGAAGAAGAACCAACACAACACAGAATCTCATATCGCAGCGAAACAAAAAATGATATAGGAATAAATCTTTATTGAGAGCTTTAAAAATACTTACAATCATCATAGTACATTAACACATCTGGATAGTTATAATAATATGTCCTCATATGCAACATACAACGGAAACAATATAACATCATACGTCTGAACACATCCAGCTCGTCTCTTCACAACATTCGAAAACCTGAACCTGTAAAACCCGGTCTAACCCGAGCATTACAAACACCTGATCAGTCTGGTGAACCAGAGTGAGAAAAACACACTAAGTTTAAAGGTTTCACACAACTTGAATTTAAAGTCAAAATCTTCTTAAAAGAAAAGGATAATTGTAAGACCAAATGCTCACACAAATACGGATGGTTTTTACCTTACGATAACCCAAAACAGTTTTGAAATCAATATCTTTTCTTATATTATAACAGTGTCTAAATACAAATAAATCTCAATCTAACAGAACGCTTGTATGTCACGCTCTACATACGTAGTATACAATCAAAACCGCGGGCGCTTATTGGAGAATGGATTTCCATGGCAAGGTATGGGAAACCACCTTACCGACAATGTACCTCCGGAGATGAATACATTGGGTTTCAACAAGAACATCTTGCAACCCAGGCTAAACATGACCGGCCCCTTACTTTGCTTGAGAGTACTGAATATATCATTACCACAGTTGGGGCCTAGCTAACCAAACTGATAGCATACATGCATAAATGAAAGGGACAAACGAAGGCGTTTGATTTCTCTAGATCAGGTAATGATATACCCTTTTGATGGGTACGAACCACATAGCCATGCGACCTACTCAATTTTTACCATTTCCCGGTTAATGAGGCTTGAGGTTAAGTTTAAACTTCAAAATAGTACATCTCCATCCACTTTGAATGCCGCATCGTCAGATCCGCTGGATATCACTAATTGACATCCACACGAATACCCTAGTGGTTAAGAGAAGGCCTTACTCTGCCACAACTGTGATACATTTGTAGAAGCCAACATACATGATCCCTTGGAAATACTTTGTTAGACACTTGTCCATACAAGTCATCCAGGAACAGGATGAATCGAAGGCACACTCCTACCATAGGATCGGTATCGCCCTATGAATTAGTAGCGAGCATTCCTTGTAATCTGTCGATTTCAACCACGACAGGACCACCATTAGAATATCTCCGGGCGCGACTCCAGAAAATTTAACGAGTAGTTGTTTCTCTTATGAAAATCCATGGCCTTCACTGCTCCATCTTTAATCAGCATCTTTCACGTATTTGTTGGTTCAGAATGGTTCTCGAATATAAATTCGATCCCGGTCTTTCCGTACCAATGATCGTATAGGTTAGATTTTGATAGTCGGTTATTTAGCTATCAAATAAACAATTGTGAAAATAAAATAAGCTCACCGATTTAGTACTTGGCATTAGTTAGCCTCTTTAATTAAAATAATTAACAATGTTAATTTAAAACTCTTAAATCTTTAAATATAACAAATACAACTTTTCACTTCTTATCCAACATAATATTATTTTCAAAACTGTTTTTTTAATACTTGGGGAAAATATCCCATAATCATATCTAATTTTCTATTTTACTATCATTTGCAAAACATCAGTTATCTCATTACTCATTTTCTATAATTGGGAAATAAATTCATCTTATCGCTCGTAAAACAATGTTACGAAATCTTTCTTGTAATATTATTTGAAATAATAACCAATCCCTATTCTTAGAATTTATCCTTTCCAAAACTTGATTTTTCAATTTCCTTTTACCACAAAAATACCATTATAATCTCACACAATCTCCTTTTACTTCTTTTACTTCAGAAATATCATTATATATATTCTCCGATCTTTCCATTTCCATTACTTTGGAAATCTCATTATACATTTTTCAAATCTTTTTATTTCCGTTACTTTGGAAATCTCATTATATATATTTCAAATCTTTTTATTTCCATTACTTTGGAAATCACAATATACATTGTAACACCCCGTAATTTTAACAACACTAAAGATGATAAATTAAAGAATACTTAATTAGATATTCAGAATTAAGTGAAATGGACTGCGCCATTACATTCGTCTTAGAATTCTGCTCAAAATAGACACCTGGTTTGCACAAAAACGGACACCGTATGAAGAAGTTATTAAGGTTTGAAGTTTGTATAAACATAAGAAGAATATATATTTATAATTAATTAATCCAGAATTCAAAACTATTCAAAATTCACATGGCGGAGGGGAGCGGCAAAATTCCAGCCTATGGGTGTCAACCCATCAACGGGTGTCGACCCACGGGTCGACCCCATGAAGGGGGTGTCGACCCCTGGGTCGACCACCAAGGGGGGTCAACCCCCACGCAGATCTGGGTAGATTCTTTATTTTTTACGTGGATTGATTTCTGATCTAGATGCATTGTCTGATGGCTATAAATAGGACCCCATTTCTCTTGTTTTTACACAACAAAAACAATGGAGAACTAGATGTTGCCTCTGCTCAGATTAAATTAAGCCTATTCTTCTTCAACAATCAAGTCATTCAAGTTTAGAGATCCATGATTCAATACCTGCAGTCTCTCTATTCTATTTCTTAGATCCAATCATAGTGAGTCTATGTTATTTTTAGATCTAAATACTTAAAAGTTAATTTTGACATGTCTATGAATTGGATCTAAGCCTGTGACTAATTGAATCATATCAGATCCGCCATAACCTGTGTATCTTAGTTATTGGATCTAAGCCTGTGACTAACTGAATCATATCAAATCTGCCATAACTTTTGTATCTATGTTATTTTGACATGATTATGCATTGGATCTAAACCTATTCCTATTTATCATTTCAGATATGCCATTATTTGTATGTCTAATTCACTGATTAGATTTCATCATGCCTGTTTACGATCATGACGCTATGCCTAATAAGTTCTATTATCACATGTTCATCAGATATATTCCTACATGGCTATCTTGTCATTATGCCCAATTTTGTCACTATATGTTTATTGGTTGCTATGCCAATTCCTGCCATCATATGTCAATCTTGTTATTATGTTTATTTCTGTTCTCTTCCCTTCTTCTTTTCCCTTTTTATTTTATAACTAGGCTACCTTTGAGTCTAGGCATACCGCTGAAATATGCGAACGCGTGAAATTGGGAACGAAGGGAAAATGATAAAATTGGGGCATAACTTGTATTTAGAAATTTGGGCATAAATTGAATTAAATAAATGAATATGGATATGGGACATAAATCAAATTGTGATTTAGATCTTAATTTGGGGCATATGGTACATGATGAATATGATTTGGAAAAGGGCTTGAAAACCTATAATGAAACAGGGATAATTGTTAAATAGTGAAAATGCTTAGATTTATGATATTAGAAACTGTAATCGTGCTAAGACACGAGGTTAGATTACACTTGTGGTAGAAGTCTGTCCAGACCCGACCGGCATATCCAGCGACCACAAGTGATGAATCTAATGTGAGGGGTGTATGTGCATAAACACGAAATGTGCTTAGACACGAGGTTAAGCCCGACTTACGGAAGAAGTCTGCCCAGACCCAATTGGCATATCCAACATCCACAAATTGTAGGCTTAATATGGGAGGTCTAATGCACTGTAACCATAAATGAATGAATGGTAACGAACTGGTAATACTTAACCTGTTTGGATCCATAAGGATTTTATGAACCTGTTAACTTGAGTAGGGGTTAAGTAAACTTGTTTGAATCAGTGGGAGGGTTAAGTAAATCTTGTGGCAGTGGGTAATATTTATATATATATGCCCACAAACTTAACCTATTTTGTACGTTAGGGTTATGCAACTTTGTTAAGTAAACTTGCTTGGATCAATGGGGGTTAAGTAAATCTTGTGGCGGTAGGGTAATATTTACATATATAGGCCGACAACTTGACATGTTTTACATGTTGGACTGTTAGGCATTACCTGTTGAAATCCTAGTAGTGGGGATGCAAGCCTAGGGGGATCTTGTATCATATTGTGTGTGAGACCCATTTCAGTCAGTAACCCATATAGGTATCAAATGAGTACTCCGAACTAGGTCGTAGTCGGGGCACGCTTTCTGAGCTGATTACAAGAAGTCACTTGGGTAGGATGTCGACAGCGCAGGAAACCAAGGAGTCATGTGCGTGCATGGGTCTGGCTTGCTAAGTGAATTAAGACGTTGTAGCATCAGTAGATATGGTTGTGCACATGCTGGAAATAAAGGGTTGCCACTTTAAAAAGTGATACGTTCTATTGTGGGGCTAGCACAGGGTATCTATGGAGTAGGGAGCGGATCGATTGGGGCAGTGATTAGGCACTACACCAAAACAGGGGATTCCCAACAAGTATAGGTATTACAAATAATTTCTGTAACACTTTTAAGTGTCACCAACGGCCTGTGAGAATTTCCTGTAACACTTATAAGTGTTACAAATAGAGTAACTACTAACACTTATAAGTGTTACAAATATATTCATTGCTAACTCTTATAAGCATGTAACGACCCAGAAAATCTGAACCAATTTAAAATTTTTAAATTGGCTAAAATAATGGATTTTAAATATTTAAAATAAATATTTTAAATAATGGCGATGAAAACTGAGTTTGAATCGACATTTGAAAACGAATATAATTAATTATAATTATATATAGAATTGAAAATGGCGCGGTAGTTCGATAATTCGATTTCAAACTTCAATTGAATGTACCGGATGCAAAACAATCCGGATTTTAGTGAAACCAAAAATAACGGAATCTAATTGATGATATCTTTCCAATGAATCTGACCAATCGAATTTGATAGCGGGAATCAAAAGGTATGTCCAGTTGAAAATTCTGGATAGTCGCTATGGAATTCAGGCCCTTAAAAATGGACATTTTGCAGATGACCTCGGATTTCGACGAAACCACTTTTGTTGGGTCCGCAGTGTCAAGTTATTGCTAGGTTTCAAATTTCATAATTTTTCGAATCAATATGTGAGCGTGGCAAAGGAAAACGCGTTTGACCAGTTTCTGTTGATTTTAATCGAATGGAAATTGGCCATTTTTCAAACGATCTCAAAATTCGACGAAACTAGTTTTGTTAGGACCATATCGTCAATACGAAGCTAGAAAATATTTTTCTGGAATTTTTCTAGTCAGTATGTGACCCCGGTAATTTGAAATGTGCGTTTAAAATTCAATATAATGATTTAAATGTAAATTCAACAGAAACTGATTGTAACGATCACATCAGCTTGCGATACATATCCCATTGTGTTCGGAATGGGGGTTAAACGCTATGGACGACAGGCGGTGGGCCTCGTTTCGAGGTCGTGGGTAAAAGTCAACTTTATGCAATTAATTTAAATAAAAAAAATATATATATTTTCTTTCCCCCCCCCCTTTTATCTCCTGCTTGCCCCCCCCCCCCCCCCGTTTCAGTTATCAGAAAACAAAAAAAAGGAAGAAAACCTAAATCGAATCGCGACGCCCCCCCCCCCCCCCCACTGACCTCGACGCCGACGAAAACCACCACCACGAAGGCCTCGCCCTCCTCCCTCGATCGAAGACCCAACCGCCTCGAAGCCAGAAGCCTCCATCGCGTTCAAACCCCGAGCGCCACCCTCGAGAGCTCCTGCCGCCGACAAAGACGAGCCGCGCTTCCCCCCCCCCCCCTTCGCAGCTACATCGGTGAGCATTTTCTAATTTTTTTTATTTATTTTCTTTTTTATTTATTCCTTAAAAACTGATTATTATAAAAGATTTTAAAACTGATTTTTTAAGGATTTATAAACTGATTTTAATTAGGTTTCTAAAACTGAATTGATTTTGAAATAAAGTAAAAACTGATTTTTTTTATAAAAGTAAAAACTGAATTTTAATTAGTTTAAAACTGATTTTCTTTTTAGGATAAAACTGATTTTGAAATAAAGTAAAAAAACTGATTTTTAAAGCAAAGAAAACTGATTTTATAAAAGAAATTAAAACTGATTTTATTTTAGAAATTAAAACTGATTTGGTTTTTAAAAGTTAAAAACTGAATTTTATAAAAGGTATTGAAAAACTGATTTTGGAAAAAAATAAAAACTGATTTTGAATGATTTTAAAACTGATTTTTAAAAGGGTTTTAAAGGATTTAAACTTTAAAAAAAGTAAAGGATTTAAACTTCAAAAAGTAAAAACGGATTTTTAAAAGAAGTTAAAACTGATTTTAAAAAAAATCTATAAAAACTGATTTTGTTTTAAAGGAAAAATCAGATTTTTATATATTGAAAGTAAAAGTAAAAATCATATTTTTATATATTGAATAGCGTAGTAAAAATTCGATTTTTACATGTGTAGAGAATACGGGCGAAAGCGACAAAAGGCGGAGATTTCTCTAAGGAAGTGTCGTGCAGTTGGATAGCTATTGGTGAGATTTCTGATTTAAAATATATTATATATGTGTGAAATGAAAGTGAATAGCTATATATAAATTGCTATATATAAATATATATATATATATATATATATATATATATACGCCCCCTCGTCCACAAACCATGGACGATATTTATTGGTTGAAATTGTTGTGAAAATTGAATGATTGTTTGGGATTGTTTGTGATTGATATTGGTTGATTGTGGTTGAAAAATACCCGTTTGTGGTTGTGAAATATTTGGTTGAAACCACTTAGGATTAGTTTGTGGAAATGAAATAAATATATACATGCCGCCTGCGTGCGAACTAGATGCATGATTCCCATTGTCAAAAACCGCGAGGTTTTAAGGTAGAGCGAGGAGCCGTACTAGGGACGGTGCCGGTGTAACTACCCTGCCGTTATGCTACCGAAATTTTGAATAATATTTGTGTGTTTGAATTATTTTCATATGCTTAAACTATATTTATTCATGTGTTGAATTGATATTCATTCGTTGTTTAGAAATTCATGTGTTGAATGGTATTCATATTTTGAAATAAATTGTTCGATAATAAAAATCACATTTTTATCTATATATAAAAACTATTGAAAACATTCATGTGTTGAATTGATATTCATTCGTTGTTTAGAAATTCATGTGTTGAATGGTATTCATATTTTGAAATAAATTGTTCGATAATAACAATCACATTTTTATCTATATATAAAAACTATTGAAAACATTCATGTGTTGAATTGATATTCATTCGTTGTTTAGAAATTCATGTGTTGAATGGTATTCATATTTTGAAATAAATTGTTTGATAATAAAAATCACATTTTTATCTATATATAAAAACTATTGAAAACATTCATGTGTTGAATTGATATTCATTCGTTGTTTAGAAATTCATGTGTTGAATGGTATTCATATTTTGAAATAAATTGTTTGATAATAAAAATCACATTTTTATCTATATATAAAAACTATTGAAAACATTCATGTGTTGAATTGATATTCATTCGTTGTTTAGAAATTCATGTGTTGAATGGTATTCATATTTTGAAATAAATTGTTTGATAATAAAAATCACATTTTTATCTATATATAGAAACCATAGAAAACATTCATGTGTTGAATTGATATTCATTCGTTGTTTAGAAATTCATGTGTTGAATGGTATTCATATTTTGAAATAAATTGTTCGATAATAAAAATCACATTTTTATCTATATATAGAAACCATAGAAAACATTCATGTGTTGAATTGATATTCATTCGTTGTTTAGAAATTCATGTGTTGAATGGTATTCATATTTTGAAATAAATTGTTTGATAATAAAAATCACCTTTTATCGACTTTATGAACTATATAGAAAAATAGTGTTTTGAAATGAATCGTTTTACAATAAAAATCACATTTTTATTGTATGCATAAATAGTTAAAATGTGAAGTGTTAAAAATAGCCACTTGTTCAAAGTAAACATATATGAGATGAAATATTCATTAATTAGCTAATGAAATGATTTGCACCTATTTATGTAACATTAGAATGAATGGTGTTTTTAAACCAAATAGAAATCAAATATGAAGTTGAATAGAAAATGAAAAATGATATGAACTGTATATATATGTACATGCATATTCATTGAACATGTTATAGCAAAGGGGCTAGAGAAGTGGAATAAAATTTTGTGCCCAACAAATAGGTACACATTTACTGATTTGTTTGGGCGATGATTTTGAGCCTGTTGGCTAGCCGCTTGGCTTTTTCTTTTTCTTTTTGAGATTAGAAGGACCGGGAACGCTATTTGCAATTTCCCGATGCTCCCGGTGCAGGGGAGGTTATGGCGAAATTTTTCCAAAATTTAAGGCGTTAGAAAAATATTTGAAGTGAAAACGATATGGAAATCATTGAATGAACTATATTTATATAAATATATAAATATAAATAAAATTAAAACGAAACAAGGCCGTGCAGTTCGTATTTTGAAACCGTGATTTCAAACGACTAGTGCGGGAAATCCGACCATTGGATTTTCCCGAAATCTCAACCGTCGGGTTCGCCTTGGAATAATCTTTCCAACGGCACCAACCTTGTAAAAATCCAACGGTTGGATTGTCTGGAATGTTTAATTCAAATCTGAAGAAAAACAGCGCCAGAAACGATTATATATATATATATATAATTATATTTAATCGAATAACGACGCTGCAGTTCGTATTTTGAAATCGAAAATTCAAACGATTGTACCGGGAGATCCGACCGTCGGATTTTCCCGAAACTGGAACCGTTGGGTTCGTTTTGAAAAGACCTTTCTAATGATGTAAATTTTGTGAAGATCCAACGGTTAGATTTTCAGATATGTGTAAATCAAATCTGAAGAAAAACAGCGCCACGGCCGCCTTATGGCCCGAAGCGTCGTTTTGAATAAAATGGCTATTTTAAAATAAATAAAAATAGCGATAAATAGTTATAAAATATCATAAGCGATATGGAATGGAAATAAACTGAATTTGCTTGATTTATGTGATGTTTGATGGTTGAATGTGTTTGGTGTGAAAATTACATTAAAGGACAAAATTGGTGTTGTCGAATAATTTAACCATTGAAATAAATTGAATTGAAATTCTAAATATACATGAATTATTTGAGAAGGCCGAGTTAATTCTCATTTCAAATAATTGACCGACGATTGAAAGTCGAAGATAAAGACGGTGGTCGAAGACCGGAGATCTTCACCTCGTTTGGATGGTAACCGAGGTCCTGATTGGGAGGCATCCCGAAATATGGATAATGAGTGGTGATCGTCCAGACGTACGTGGTGATCGATGGGTTTGCGAGGTATTTAGTGCCTCCGGTTTCGTTCAGACCCAGAACGGACTTGTAAATGGACTGTGTGTCTGACATAGGATTTATTCTGTGTGGCATGCTAAGATGCAGTGATCAGGGCTTCTGTTGAAAAGCAAAGTCTTGTGGTGATGATCAAAGCACCGCCTGTGTGGCATAGCTTTGTGTATAACGTGAATTCGCGAGCCTCACACCCCGGTATGAACCTAAAACGGGAGAACGGACCTCAGGGAGGGCCTACGTTTCCTCCTAGCTAAAAGTGGCGTCAGTGGTTTTACACGCCCTGACGAGTTTGACTTATGTGGTTGTTGCTGTTGCGAGGCGCCTCGGTTAGATCGGACGATCCGGGTCCGATGGAGTCATTCGTTGGCTCGCTTACGCTCCAAAGGGCGGCGAAACGTAGTGCTCAGGTATAAAAATCCACATCGGTGGTCCGGCCCTGTCGCTCCAAGGCTTGCCTGCGCGCTTGCCTGAGACTCGGGCTAGGCAGTCTCGAATTCGGTAAGGACTATCTTTTGCCTTGGTTCATGACGGAAATCCAATTTCCAAATACGTGACTGTGCGGTTTTGATTGTATACCTATATATATGGCGACATAGTGGTATGGGGCATTAATGCCGTCTATGATTGATAGTTATGATTTGAAATTGTTTTCAAAACATATAGACACTAGCAATAATATCAAATGCCTTTGTTTTATTCGTATCAATCATATTTTGGCTGTTATAAGGTAAAAACTCTATCCTCCGGTTTGCGTTGCATTGTGTGATGGGAACTGAGTCTTATAACGGCTTCATTTTTATAAAAAGCATAGCGATGTTTAAAAGAAAGATTTGTTTTAAAGCACTGGCAATCCAATGGAGTAAACCCGTTCCACGAAAGTGGCGTGGTCCTGTGATTAGCCAATTATATATGTGTTGAGTGGATTTCTCATACCAGTCCCATGACTGACTCGTAGTTTGTTTCACTCTCAAACTCGGGTGCCCCTTTTTCTACACGGGCAGCCTTGTATTCAGGTTTAGCTGGTTCTTTCTGGATAGCTGGAGCTGAAGATGGATTCTATCATTTATTTCTTTTTATGCTGTTCAGCTCCTATTGTACATATTTTGTTTATTTCCGCTGTAGACATTTATGTATAGCTGAACTGTATTTGTACTAAGTAAGATCATGTATACTGTGTAACTCTAATGATTACTTTTATCCAGTATATTTTGTTGTTCATATCTGGTGTATTTATTTAATTATGTTCTGCTATTATATGTTTCTGTGTTATATTCCAAAGATAACCTTGTTTCCGTGAGAACGGGAAATCGGGTCGTCTCAAAGCATTACAAACATATTCATTGCTAACACTTATAAATGTTAAACTATAAGATATGGTAACACTTATAAGAGTTACAACCATATTCATTGCTAACACTTATAAATATTGGAACCATAAGATATGGTAACACTTATAAGAGTTACAAATATATTCATTGCTAACACTTATAAATGTCAGTATCATAATCCTACTAACACTTATAAATATTGGCATACATAAATTGGTAACACTTATAAATGAGTATATATAACATGTCTATATGATTTTCAGTCACGTCTATAATTCAACATATCAATTCAAATAAAAGTATTTGGTAGACTTCCATATTTCAAATTCAACAATGTCACTTTTGCATAATGCTTCCAATTTCAAAATACCATAATATCAAGTTCAAATTACATAAAGCAATACAAAGTTTTACTAAAGATACATAGAATTTTAGATACTACGAAGGCGAAACGTAGACCATATCACAAAGCCTCGATCTGAAAATTCACAACATCGCCATTAAATTAGCAATTCCAACGTTCGGTGTAGATTTATCTAAACTTGAAGCGGTTTCCGTCATAGGCGTCATCACAACACCGCCATTAACGTTATGTTGCAATCCCGGTACCATAGTAAGAAAGGATGAAGCAAATGATTTAAGAGCATCATTGATTTCGATTGACACTTGACTCGCCACTTGACTTGCAACATGATTTTGTGATTCCATAGACCATTGACGAAAATTGTCCTTTTTATTCTTGTCGGAAATTGCTTTTGAAGCTTGCATCATCTTTATGTGCTTTACCGACGAAGAAGAGCTAATTGCGTGACAATAATTTTTCCTTTTATCAGAACCAAAAACTTTGAAGATAGGTTCATTATCAAGATCAAACATATTTGCTTTCCCGTTGACATTACATTCCAAATTCTGTTTTATTTTCCTCCTCCACAAGTGCCTGTAAAATATAAATGCACTCATTTTTACAGAAGTAGCAAACTGCAAAACTGATAAATAACAAGTGTATTTGCAAAACTGATAAATAACAAGTTATCATTCCAAAACTGACAAATAACAAGAGAATTCCAACACAGAAAAATTATGAGAAAGGAATTAAAGTTCCATTTAATTCTATACTTTTCCTATGAAATAAGACACTTGATTGAGTAAGAACTGTTGTTTCAAGGTCTTATAAAAAACCAAATGCATGAATTCTGATTTCGCGTGGAGGTAATCAGTCTGATACGAATTACAATGAAAGAAATTTCAGTAAGGCAACAAAGAAATTGATCCCTTCCCTCCACTTCTGGTACTAAAAACATTACATTTACCAAAATTTATTGATGTTGCAATGAATCTCAAGCTTTTAAGCTTTTTTAACATAGGATTTTTTTTTTCTTATGTTTTATTTTACAGTGAATCATGTTTATTATAAAAGTATATTATAATATATTGATCACTGTATAAGAAATCAAGAAATAAAGGGTTTGCCCGCATACCTGAGTTGAGAAAGATTTTCATTATGAAACCTTGAGGTTTAAAAAAGTGTGAAATCTTCAATGAGATATCTAGCATCTATATTGCAAAAGGGTAATGAAGGAAGGTATATAGTTAATACTAAAAGATCTTGGATTGTTGTATCATGTTGGTTTTCTTTTTGATCTAAATACGCTTTAATTTGAAAAAGAAAAAAAAAAATCCAACACAGACATGAAATGTTTGGTCTTTTATTTCTAAAATATGCACACACAAAAAAGCTATACAAATGTATGATTCCAGAAGCAATCAGAAGGGCTTGCCTTAAGGTTTTAGTTATAGTATGTTTAAAAATTAGGGTCATAGTTCAGTGCACTGTTGTTAAGTAGCACCTATCACGTTAATTCTGATTCAGTTACTCCTCCCCTCCATTTATTTAAAGCTTTTTAGCATATAAACTGAATAGCTTTACGTTTAATTTAATGATAAATTAAGTTTACTATGAAAGACTATCAAACTTTTATTCGTCTTCGTAGAAGATGTCAAGAAATCTTGGGTTCACCAACCAGTATAGGCTGAGAAAGATTTCAACGTGGAAGTTTTGAGGTTTAGAAAAATATGAACCACTTGTAGAATAACATTATATTACAACAGGATTATGATAAACGATTAATACTGGAGGATCTTCCATTGTTTTATCATACTGTTTTCTTTTTCAACTTAAATATGAATTAATTTGAAGAAAAAATAATCAAACAATATGATTAATAGCCTTTTTATTTCTAAATTGTGCACAAAAATATGTGTTTTTAATTTCTATTTTTGTTTTTAAAAAGAAAAATCGAAGGGACTTGCTTAAGGTTTCAAGTTAAAGCATGTTCACAAATTAGGGTCATAGTTCAGTTCACTGTTGATAAGAAACACCAATCAGATTACTTCTCATTTAGTTACCCCCATTCCAGTTCTGGTAATAACAAGATAAAAACACAGTTCACATACCCCATACCACACCATTTATACCCTGTCCAATGATTTTAGATCATTAGTTTATGCGTATACAATAGCAATAATTTTAACATGCTTAATTTCACTTTTATGTCCTGAAGTTCGTATGTACACCGATAAACACCAGAAAAACAAGTATACACATGCAAGGTTGTGTTTCAAATTGACTTGAGAAGAAAATTCAATTTGAAGTACGAAAAATTTAACATACGGGTAAGTAGCAAAATTATACTTTTAACACCTATAAAGAGGACAGTACAGTATTCAGTGTCTAACTTGAGCAATACAGATCTACTATGAAAATTAAAAATAAAATAAGTAAAATAATGGGGTCAAACTTTAGACAATCAAGCTTTCTTATAGCCCTTATGCTTTCGCTTGATAAAGCACCTTCTGGCCAATTGAGTCATGACCCTTGCTTGAAATATTTAGAAACAGAATGACTGCATTTGCACATTACAAAAAGATGAAACATACAAAACCAATTGGTCGGTGTTTTATGATTAGCCCAAAAAAAAACTCAGGAGATGATTTTCATTTACCTATCACCGTAGGTTGCAATAATATATCACAAGAAAATCTTTCATGAGATTAGGAATACAGCAATTGCTCATACAAATACCATTGCAATCCAGAGAGCTGGAAATTGGCCGACATTGTAGCATCTGCTTACCTCAAAGCTTTAAGATTACCAGATACCATTGCAACTTCAACAAGGTAGTTCGGTTGTTGTATACAAACAATGGATCGTCTGTTTTAGCTCTTTCTTCAAATGCTATTCATAAATTGTGGAAGTGGCAGCGCAATGAAAGAAATCCCAACGGAAAGTCAACTGCTTCAGTGATTCCTCAGTTATGGCAGCGGTCAAATGGCATTCTCATGACAAATGACAGCAATCCAGAGGAATAGACTGCTTGTATTGCTATGTCAAAAAAGGACTCATATGTTATGTCTGCATCCGGTGGAAAAGTCTCATTGTTCAACATGATGACATTCAAGGTAATGACAACTTTCATGCTTCTCCCTCCTCCAGCGACCTTCTTAGCATTTCATCCTCAGGATAATAATATTATTGCCACTGGGTCCGGGATGGACGATTCCTCCATTCAAATATATAACGTCAGAGTTGATGAGGTTAAAACCAAGCTCAAGGGTCGTCAGAAGAAAATTACAGGCCTTGCTTTCTCTCAATCACTAAATGTTCTCGTCTTCTCAGGTGTTGATGCACAGCTTTGCGTATGGAGCATCGATGGATGGGAGAAGAAGAAGTCCATAATGATCAGACACACATATTGGTTGTACATGAGAGTCAAATTTCCATACATGACAGCAAATTAGACTGCTTAAAGATGTGGTCGCTAAGAGATTCTCTTTCTGCACCAATATCAGGTGTAGTCTACTCATGTGATGGGATGCTTGTGTATGCTAGATTTTGCGATGGTTCAGTTGGTGCTTTTGTTGCAGATGGCCTCAGACTACGTTGTAGAATTGCACCTTCTGCTTATATTTCACCTTCTTCTGCCAGTGGATCTGGGTACCCAATGGTAATAGCTTCTCACCCTTCGGAGCCGAACCAAATATCTCTTGGAATGAGCGATGGATCAGTCAATGTTATCGAACCATCTGATGCAGATCTCAAACGGGGGCCGCCGCCTCCTTCATAGCCCCAAACACAAGAAAATGGAGGAACATCCACCCTCCCATCAATTTCATCGAACCCCTCTCTTAGTAGTCAAGCTTCTGAGCCTCCTTCAAGGTGACGGACTCCACAAGAAGTAATATTAATACTATTATTGCCATCACCATAATAATAGAATATCAGGAATTGAATATTCTTGGGTTTAGCAGCTTTTCGAGTGGCGGTAGGTGTTTTTTACCCTTGGTAACATAAACAAGGGATCAATATTACCGAAGTTGGGTGTCATACTATGCTTTACATCCATCTCTGGGAAGGGTTCATTATAAATTATAAGTTGGGTGTCATACTCGTCATTTTGTCTTTATTACCGAAGTTGCTAAGCTTATGAAAAATATAACAGCAAACTGGTAAGGCAATTCATACAATGGTTATGCTCTTCCTCTTTTCATCAATAAACCAAAACTACTTGCCCGCAATTCATTTAGCTCAACTTATAGTACAGATTTTTAGTCGGTATTCAATAGATAACTACTTGAACACAGCATGGCCATGTAGATAGTTAAAAAAAATGTGACTTAAAATCCCTTAAATTGAAGCATGTGATTTTCCATTAAATTATAATCTTAAAATCAGAGTGTACAGGGCAAAGCTCAAAGTAGATACATTATTCAGACCTGTAAGCACGTGTCTGTAGTGCAACCAAGTAAACTTATAACCAGGTTGCATAGGAGGTGGAAGATCAAAATGGATATTATGAAAGACAAAATTGGCAATACTTTCTCTGTTAATCAGAGTGTGCAGGACTATGGATATCATGAAAGACAAAACATGTATATAGTGGGAGACTTTGTACAGTTAATTCTCACACATTCAAAAATAAGTTACAACATAGTATTATTAAATTATGATTAAGTTATCCCCTTTACTATGCTTGGAAGTTGGCTACAGACATGATCCAATCTTACTACTATCTAGGGTGCTAAGATTGGGATGAAACTAATATATCAGTTGAAACAGAAAATTCTAAATTGGTATAATAAATTTTGATATTCCTATCAATTTGAACTGCAATAATAAATTTTGTGTTGTCATAATAAGTATTCCAAACAACATATACATTAGTTTGAAATTAGTATTCTGCAATTTTATCTTTTGCTTCAACAGTCAACAAAGGAACTCAACAAAGGGGATAGACATATTTAAACAACAAATATGCATGAAATAAATGGAAGTCGATTTTGTTGAAACTGATTTATCCATGATGGGAAAAATACCAATAACTACTCTAATTTAAACATATTTATTCTTTTAGAAAAAGTCGATTTTGTTGAAACTGATGGATTTAAATGAAAGAAGTTGCCATGCTAAAAAAACTAATGCTAGTTTTACCTGATTTTTGTGAAACTGATTTATGAGCAGACTTATGAGAAACTGAGGAGAGCGTCAAGTGCGAAGATACATTTTCCTTTTCATACCTGAACATAAAAAGAATAAAATATTGATGTTGCTTAATATCATACTACACATTGCAATGCATATGATTACCTTCCAACATCAGCATCTTCTGATTTCAAAAATTCAATCAACGCATCAAGCACCTTTTCTTGCACCGGGGCATTAGAATCTGCAACTATCTTTCTTAACAATGGACCTATATTACGAGATAAAACAATAAAGTAAGTACTACTAACAATAAACAGTAACTATTTACAAATCTACCAGTATTTTTTATGAATGATAAATATTGTCAAAATCTTGATCTTCCAATCAATCCTTCACTTGTTTGACCAGTTTCTCAGGCTAAATCCTTATAACAGGCATACTACAAAATTTATAGTTCCTGCACTCTTACTACTGGTGCATCGAATATAATCTATACTGCAACACACAGTGATTTAGAAACCATAAACATGTACATACGACATAAACAAACAAGAGCAATTTTTTAAATAACATATACCTATGATACAGTGATCATGATTAGGATAGTGTAAATTTTGAAACTATAGAAGTTGATTAGTTTGCAAAAATATTAACAAGAAAAATAATATTTCTAAACATGGAACAAAAGGTTAAACATAAACAAAACTTCAAATAATAGAATGCAATAATAACACTTCCATAATATAGCTTGTAGTCTAGAAGCTATGTTTTCTTATGTGCTTGTAGTCTTGAAATCCAATGAAGAGTCACAGTTTGCTTAAAAATAACAAGGTCGGATTGTTAGTCCGAACAAAATAAAATCAAGTTGCACGTCTATATGTAAGACTAGATGTTGCTGTTTCTTTTATTTTAGGTTATATTTGTTTATAAAATAATCAGGTCAGTGTACTATGCCATACTAATAGATTTTAATCAGGCCATTCAGTTTGTCTTACACACAATGGATCATGTTAGACATGACATCATAATTTCATAGCACAACGAAAAAACACTTATATAATTACAAAACATACGACTTGTCTAACTCTGTTCAAGCCTAAGATTATAAGACCAAACCTGATGGTCTCTTATGACATGTATAGAATATAAACACATACAAATTAAGCTATATCAAATTCAGTCTAAATGAAGGTCTTCCCAAATCACCCTAAAATAAAACATTAAGGAAGAATACAATATTGAGCAAAACAAGTAAAATAATTAAGTGAACTGGTTTTATGTTCAAGGCAGGCAGGGGAGTTTAGGTAAAGAATTTCTTTTTTAAAGCTGAAAATACAGAAAAACTGAGATCTATAATCTCAAGGATAACAGGATCATGACATAGTACACTGTATATAATTTTGAAACTACCACATCTCTCAAACTGGCTATTTTTTCCTCCTTACCTAGTTCGTCCACTCACTGAAATGATACTATTAATTGTAGTTCTCTTTTTTAATCTGTCAAACTGATTTAAACCTAATTCATTAACCTTTAAAGAAGCTATATTACAATTTACCCATCTCTTGTCAGCAATAAAACCTTGATCCAGTAAGGTGTAACCATTATTAGATGTAAATTTATTGAATTAGATATGTTACCTTTCTTTGTCGAACTTGTGATAAGGAATCTTCAAGTTGACGTTCGAACTATTTCAATTCTTTAGCACTCAATGGTCCCCGGTTTTCACCGAGCATAAGTCTGCAAAATTTTAGAAATTTGTAAAATATACGTAAAATATGTGAAATTTGTAAAATATATGTGTCTATTACAGCCCAGACGATTCAATGTTGGTGAGTTATAAATGTGCAACATGGATTTGTTCTCTTTTAATTGGTGTGTGCTGAATATCTTTGCATTTATACTGAGCAAATTACACACAGATCTACAACAATACTGATTTGTATGCAGGTTTGCAAATTGAAGTCTTCAGGTACCATAATGGTTACTTAAATGAACCTGACACCAATCAACACGCATAAAAATCTGTTAATATTCCTGCTTGTGCATAACAACCATAAAAACTCTTTGTTTGGCTACATCTAAATGCTCAGAAGTTAAAAGAATTAAGGAAAAAAATTGCTCATAACTTCCCTTACTGTTTGTGTCACTTCTCTTATTTATGATACATAAAAGAGTGCTACAATATGCACCCACCAATACACACCCTAAGTCTTCTTGTATTCAACTCACATGAACACACTATTAAATCGATTTTTAGAAACTCAAACTGCAGAAACTCAAATTCATATAAGCCGTCGTGATTCAAACTACAGAAACTGCAGAAACTCAAACTGAAAGATAAACTCACATTAAGCCGCCGTGATTCCTCGAAGTGAAATCGATTTTTTTACCTCTTATCATGATTAACTTAAAAGCCGCCGTTATTCCTAGAAGCCCCAATTCCTAGAAGCCCCAATTCGAAGTAATGGAGAGAGAATTTGAGAGGCTAATACCGATTTTAGAAATCCAAAATCCGTTGTATCTCTGATATTGATCAGCTAATCGCTGATTTCAATTCTTCGATGTCCATTTTTTTATTTGCTTGTGATGCGGTCCTGGAAGGAATAAGCATTGAGTAATAAGCGTTGAGGTACCGATTAGGGTAATGAGTGATAACTTACCCCTTTTGCCCTTAGAAAAGAAGAGTTGACCAAGCATATCAACACATAGAAGTGTTGGCACATTTTTGGTGACACATTTTTGCTATAGCAACGCATATTAGTGTCACTAGTCTACAACACATATAAGTGTTGGAAGTTGAAAAGAAATAAGAGTTGCGAAAAGGCCATTATGATGTAGTGAGGGTACATCTATACTCTGGTATGTTTAGGAGCCCGTTATTATCTTTAGGGGTAACTCCGGTATGTTAAGTTGGGCTGTTGTTATTGTATGGGGTTAAACCAATCACTAGAAGTACGCCTAAGTCTACCATCTTATACTTGTTGTGGATCATTTAGTTCATATGACACTAGTACTGGGGCAGAGAAAATACTAGAGAAGTGCAATATATTCTATCATGTTTATCCTGTTTACCTTGTCATACCTGCCTTATTATGCTGTTATCTATCTCTCCAGTTTATATGCCTGTCATGATACTTTTACTTATTTATATGCTAAAAGTAACTGGACTCGCCAAACTTTATGTCTTACCAATTTTATTTCCTCTCATTTATCTTCCGTTCCTCCCCCAGGTTCTCAGGGTGGGAATACTCAAGCTTAATCAGGATTCTGCTTTCATCCTGCTTGGAGCTGCTTAGATGTACTGCTTGATTTCATATCTCTCTACAATGGCTATGTTTTTGGGATTATGCTTCTTTTATCATTGTACTCTGATGGTTTAAGTGCAAGACAGACATTTTAAGTTGATGTACTTGGTTTTATGCATTTCAATCTTGTGATGTAACTATGTTTTGAACCATGATGTTTTCTACTTAATAAAAGTTTTAAATTCCACTGCTATTTTATATATATCTTGTAAAGTTTTTGTTTCTATTTACCTATAACGCTTCACGAAATTTAATGCATTCTCTTAACAAGTGACATTAACGGACATGGGGTGTCACATTTGGTATCAAAGTTGAAGGTTACCAGATTGGATAAAAGATTTTGAAAATTGTTTTCAAAAAGGTTTTAAAAGAAAGCATTTTTAATAGAAAAGCCTGTTTTGAAAAAAATATTCCCCAAAGCCATATGTAATATCTTTCGATTCTCTATTTGAATCCCTTTTCCCTTTTCTTTTCAGCATATCTGGGGAACCTAATATTCCTAAGGGCGTTACGATACCAGGCTAATTCTGTAGGTATCTAGAGGCCACGACGCCTGCCCGTGGTCCAGCAGACGTTCCTGCCCCAGCTGCACCTGCCGTTCCTCATCCCCCTCCTCCCTGAGTAGATAATTTCTCCAAGATCTGCAAGGATTTCTGTGCTATGCGAGGAAAGCCATTCTGAGGAATCGAAAATTTTGTAGAGGCAAGGAATTGGCTTAAAGAGATGGAGGATTTGTTTGGAATTTTCGAAGTTGAAGATCGTAGGAAGATTCCATTAACCGCTGGGTTGCTGAAAGATGAGGCTTCATTCTGGTGGAAAGTGACGCAAGCAGGGCATCCAGTGGAGACTTAGGATGATTTTTGGCAGAGTTTGAAATGAAGTTTCTTTCTCAAGATGAGAAAAGCATGCAAATGGAAAGGTTTCTGGCACTCAAGCAAGGAGGCATGACTGTCAAAGAGTATGTTAACAAATACAATCTACTGGCGAGGTTTGGGTTGGAGCCAGTGGATACCTCGCATAAGAAAGCTTTGTGGTTTGCTAAAGGACCGAATGAACCCCTCCATGGTTTAGCTATGTCCCATATTCCAATGGGATCAACTTTTGAAAGGCTCGTTGATATGGCCTTGATGCACGAGGAAGATAAAGTCGAAAATCAAGAAGATAAGGTGGAGGAAACACAAAATAGAAAATGTAGCCCAAGAAAGGACAACAAAAACAAAAGAAGGGCGGAAAGAACAACAAGGCCAAGGATAAGAGGAAGTTCCATAATTGCATACATGAGGGTCATTTGATCAAGGA
The DNA here is from genome assembly GCA_030737875.1 of Allium sativum. Classification (NCBI taxonomy): domain Eukaryota; kingdom Viridiplantae; phylum Streptophyta; class Magnoliopsida; order Asparagales; family Amaryllidaceae; genus Allium; species Allium sativum. Next base: position 1,624,362 of record CM060926.1, on the reverse strand, counting down.
CAGCAATATAAGGAAGAATATATTTTTTCAATTATGGAGAGGTTGGACACTTTTCTAAGGAGTGCCCGAAGAAGCAAGAACAAAGTCAAAGGGCAGGAGCTTCCGGAGGGCAGGTGCATGATCTCATGACCAGTGCTCCCGATAGAGGTAGGAAAGTTTCCGTGGAAGGTTTGATTTCTCTTTCCAATCATCCTATTAGAACTCTTTTTTATTCTGGCGCTTCGCATTCATTTATATCAGATTCTGTGGTTGAGTTTCTGCACCTTAGTACTAGTATGGTAGTGGATCCCGTAGTTGTCTCAAACCCCATTGGTGGTACAGCTCATTTGTCTATGATTTGTTGGGGTTTGAGAATATATGTGTTAAGCATCGAGTTTGAGTGCGACGCATATCTTGTTTCATGGGCTATGGCATGATTCTAGGGATAGGTTGGCTAGCCATGTATGGTGCCATTCTGGATTGTGAGAGGAGGGTTGTTAGACTTTTAACTTGCTATGGGAGGACCCTTAAGATTTCTTGTGACCCTAAGGGGTCTGCCATTCTTAGTTTCCTAGAGTCGCTTGATGCATCTATCGATGATCTACGATCTGTACCAGTAGTCCGTGAGTAACCTGATGTTTTTGAGGAGGTTCGGGGCTTACCTCCGAGGCGTGAGATCGATTTTCGTATATACTTAGTGGACAATGCAATGCCAGTTGCATTGCATGTACGCCATATGGATCCAAGAGAAAGAAAGGAGCTCAACGAGCAAGTAGGGGGGCTACTTGAGAAAGGGTTTATCAGGCGAAGAATACCTGAATGGGTTACTCCGGTAGTATACGCAACTAAGGAGGATGGTTCACTTCGTTTATGTGTAGATTATAGAGAGTTGAATAAGCTCACCAAAAAGAACAGGCACCCACTTCCAAGGATAAATGATCTCTTTGACCAACTTGTTGGTGCATCTGTTTCTCTCAGTTAGACTTGGCCACGCGGGTTCATCAGTTGAAGATGGCCGAGGACAGTATAGACAAGACTGCCTTTAGAACTCCGAATGGTTTGTTTGAGTGGCTCATTATGCCTTTTTGGTTGACTAGTGCACCCGCCTATTTTGGTTATGTGATGAGTAGGGTGTTCCGGGAGTTTCGAATTGAGTTCGTTGTGATCTTTGTTGATGACATCTTGATTTTCTCGAATAGCGAGGAATAACATGCCCGACATTTAAGGGAGGTTTTTGAAAACTCTCCGAGTGCATCAGCTAAAGGCAAAATTCTCCAAATGTCATTTTTGGAGAAAGGAAGTGAGATTTTTAGAGCATGTGGTCTCTAAGGATGGGATGGCAGTAGATCCCACGAAAGTAATTACAGTTCAGGAGGGAAGGGTAGTATGTTGCAATGATAGACATCTGAGAGTTCACGAGAAGAACTAACCTACCCATGTTTTGGAATTGGCTGCTACAGTATTTGCGCTTAAGACTTGGGTGCAGTATTTGCTTAGAGAGAGGTTCGAGTTATATACGGACCATAAGTCGCACAAGTATCCATTCTCGTAGAAGGATATCAAATTGAGACATCAGAGGTAGGCTTCTACTTGGGCTAGAGATGATTAGAGAAACTTCAAAAAAGATTGATCTTATCCGCTGAAGCATGAAGACAGTTCAGGATAGGCAAAAGTCCTATGCAAATAAGAGAAGGACCAATATTGAGTTTGAGGTGGGAGACATGGTTTTCATCAAGGTGTCACCTTTGAGGAATGTGGTTCGCTTTGGATCTGTAGGGAAATTGACACCAAGATTTGTAGGGCCATTTCCCATAATAGAAAGGATTAGCCAAATGGCCTATAGAGTAAAGCTACCAAAGTGATTGTCTGGTGTTCATGATGTTTTCCACGTTTATCATTTACGGAAGTGTTTGGATGATACCACAGAAGTAGTTGAGCCGAGTATGCTTGAGTAAGTAGAGGTGGAATGGGAATCGACAGCGAGACGAGTTCCTACTCGTATTCTTGGATCAGAATTTAACCAGCTATGCAACCGAGAAGTCAAGTTGATGAAAGTGCAGTGAGGAGATAACCAAGAGGATGCAACTTGGGAGACCGATGAAAAAATTCGCGCTTCGTACCCTTTTCTTTTGAAGGGTGTGTTCTTAACTTCCTTTTCAAGGCTTTTGTTCATGCTCGTTTCTATCATTTAAGTATATCCTATTGATCGAATCTTCAACCTTTAGGTAGGAATCCCATGAATGTAAACATGTGTTTGAGACGTGTTATGTTTGATGGATGCAAGTGGATGAAAGTGTTTGCTAGTGGTTTCTCGTGGATGCATATACACACACATCACGCACTAGATCGGCTCAATCACTCTGCATATGGATGTGTGTGCATTTTTCTTCTTTTATTGGATGAAAGTGGGTGTATCATCATATGGGTGTTGCATTTGGATGAATGATTGTGCACACATATAGAACTTACAATTTTCAATAGGATTATTTGCATACATGTTGGGTTCATGGTTCTAACATACATTGCATTGAGGAGGTTGACTGAATCAGTAGACCACCTGATCTTTTGCATTAGTGTAGGGACATATACACACACCTTTGCATATGTGCATATAAGCACTAGAAATCTTTAAGGACAATAGATACCTGTGATTGGTGGATGAGTAAATGGGTGATGGATGTTAGGATATACATTCTTCTTAACTCAGAGATTTCGGGGATGAAATCCTTTGAGTTAAGGAGAATGTAACACCCCGTAATTTTAACGACACTAAAGATGATAAATCAAAGAATACTTAATTAAATATCCAGAATTAAGTGAAACGGACTGCGCTATTGCGTTCGTCTCGAATTTCTGCTCAAAATAGACACCTGGTTTGCGTAAAGCGGACACCGTATGAAGAAGTTATTAAGGATTGAAGTTTGTATATGCATAAGAATATATATATATATATATATATATATATATAATTAATCGATAATTCAAAACTTCTCAAAATTCACGTGGCAGAGGGGAGTGGTAAAATTCCCGCCTATGGGTGTCGACCCCATTAAGGGAGTGTCGACCCCATCAAGGGGGTGTCGACCCCGGGGTCAACACACCAAGGGGGGTTCGACCCCGGGGTCGACACACCAAGGGGAGGTCAACCCCGATGCAGATCTGGGCAGATTATTCATTTTGTACGTGGACTGATTTCTGATCTAGATTCGTTGGCTGATGGCTATAATTAAGACCCCATTTCTCTTGTTTTTACACACAAAAAATAATGAAGAACTAGAAGCTGCCTCTGCCCAGATTAAATTAAGCCTTTTCTTCTTTAACAATCAAGTCATTCAAGTTAAGAGATCTGTGATTCAATACCTGCAATCTCTCTCTTCTATTTCTTAGATCCAATCATAGTGATTCTACATTATTTTTAGATATAAATACTTAAAATTTAATTTTGACATGTCTATGAATTGGATCTAAGCCTGTGACTAATTAAATCATACCAAGTCTATGACTAATTGAATCATATCAGACTTGCCACAACTTGTGTATCTAAGTTATTTTGACATGACTATGAATTGGATCTAAGCCTATGCCTATTTATCATGTCAGATCTGCCATTATTTGTATATCTAATTCAGTTATTAGATCTCATCATGCCTGTTTATGATCATGACACTTTGCCTAATTAGTTCTATTATCACACGTTCATCAGATCTGTTCATATATGCCTATCTTGTCATTATGCCCAATTTTGTCACTATATGTTTATTAGCTGCTATGCCTATTCCTACCATCATATGTCAATCTTATTATTATGTTTATTTATGTTCTCTTCCCTTCTTCTTTTCCCTTTTTATTTTATAGCTAGGATACCTTCGAGCCTAGGAATACCGCTGAAATATGCGAACGCATGAAATTGGGAATGAGGGGAAAACGTTAAAATTGGGGCATAACTTGTATTTGGAAATTTGGGCATAACTTGAATTAAACACATGAATATAAACTTGGGACACAAATCAAATTATGATTTAGATCTTAATTTGGGGCATATGGTACATGATGAATATGACTTGGAAAAAGGGAATGAAAACCTATAATAAAATAGGGATAATTATTGAATAGTGAAAATGCCTAGATTTACAGTAATTAAAACTGTAACCGCGCTTAGATACGAGGCTAGATTAAACTTGTGGTAGAAGTCTACCCAGACCCAACTGGCATATCCAGCGACCACAATTAGTGAACCTAATGTGAGGGGTCTAAGTGCATAAACACAAAACATGCTAAGACACGAGGTTAAGCCGGACTTGTGGAAGAAGTCTGCCTGGACCCAACCGACATATCCAGCATCCATAAGTTGTAGGCTTAATGTCGGAGGTCTAGCGCGTCGTAACCATAAATGAATTAATGGTAATGAACCGGTAATACTTAACCTGTTTGGATCCATAAGGATTTTATGAACCTGTTAACTTGAGTAGGGGTTAAGTAAACTTGTTTGAATCAGTAGGAGGGTTAAGTAAATCTTGTGGCAGTGGGTAATATTTATATATATAGGCCCACAAACTTAACCTATTTTTTACGTTGGAGTTATACAACTTTGTTAAGTAAACTTGCTTGGATCAGTGGGGGTTATGTAAATCTTATGGCGGTGGGGTAATATTTAAATATATAGTCCTGACAACTTAACCTATTTTACATGTTGGACTATTAGGCATAACCTGTTGAAATCCTAGTAGTGGGGATGCAAGCCTAGGGGAGCTTGTATCATCCTGTGTGTGGGACCCGTTTCAGTCAGTAACCCATATAGGTATCAAACAAGTACTACAAACTAGGTCGGAGTCGGGGAACGCTTACTGAGTTGATTATAAAAGGTCATTTGGGTGAGGATGTCGACAGCGCAGGAAACCAATGGAGTCATGTGCGTGCACAGGTCTGTCTTGCTAAGGGAATTAAGTCGCTATAGCATCAGTAGATATGGTTGTGCACATCTTGAAAATAAAGGGTTGCCACTTTAGGAAGTGATACGTCCTACTGTGGGGCCACCACAGGGTATCTACGGAGTAGGGAGCTGATCGATTAGGGTAGTGATTAGGGACATATAGACTCTAGTATGCTTAGGAGCCCATTATTTTCCTTAGGGGTAACTCCGGCATGTTCAGTTGGGCTGCCTATTATTGTATGGGGTTAAACATCTCACTAGAAGTACGCCTAAGTCTACCATCTTATACTTGTTAGGGATTATCTAGTTCACATGACACTAGTATTGGTGCTGAGAAAGTACTAGAGAAGCACAATATATTCTATCATGTTTATCCTGTTTACCTTGTCATACCTGCCTTATTGTGCTATTATTTATCTCTCCAATTTATTTGTCTGTCATGATATTTTTACTTATTTATATGCTAAAAGTAACTGGACTAGCCAGACTTTATGTCTGACCAATTTTGTTTCCTCTCCTTTCTCTTCCGTTCCCCCTAGGTTCTCAGTGTGGGAATACTCAAGCTTGATCAGGATTCTGTTTTCATCCTGCTTGGAGCTGCTTAGATGTACTGTTTGATTTCATATCTCTCTATTATGGCTATGTTTTGGGGATTATGCTTCTTTTATTATCGTACTCTAATGATTTAAGTGCAAGACAGAAATTTTAAGTTGATGTACTTGGTTTTATGCATTTCAGACTTGTGATGTAACTATGTTTTGAACCACGATGTTTTCTGCTTAATAAAAGTTTTAAATTCCACTACTATTTTGTATCTGCCTTGTAATGTTTCTGTTTCTGTTTACCTAGAACGCTTCACGAAACTTAATGTAATCTCTTAACGAGAGACATTAACGGACGTGGGGTGTCACATACATATTTCAAATTTTTTATTTTCTTTACTTTGGAAATCTCGTTATACATATTTCAAATATTTTTATTATCACTGTGTTATTATTTCTCATATGGAAATAATAAATCATTCTATACCTCTTTACCATTATAACCAATATCATCCTCAGACAATCCTGAAGTCGTTCAAGTTGGGGTATTTTAATTACCTCTCAGACCTTGATCAACAACGCTCTTAACTTAAGATAGAAATGTATTGTAATTCATAAACCAATATTTTATTCTAATATTAAAAAAAAATCATTTAACTATTTTGCTTAAAACATGATTTTATAATTCATTTCTGATTTTTGAAATCTACTTTTTAAATACAACTATCAGATTAACTAAATGCTTATTAAACCTTCCTCTTTAACCTTTTTTAAACAATTCGCTTATAGTTAGGATTTTATTATATAATCCTATTTCCCACTCCCTTACCAAGTTCACTTTTAACACTCCCTTTTCTAATCCACTCAACCATTTCCCGCTTGAAAATTTTATTTCGGTTCCCTTCATTTTACTTAGTTTCATTATTAAGTTACGTTAATTTAAAATTTATGATGTATCACCTCATCGCTTTTTATAAACCTTGTTTATGTAATTCTGGTTTAATATAAACCCTTTTTATCGCCATTTCCTTTTGACTTAATTCAAATATTAAGTAAACATAATTTAAGCTATCGTATTCGCTTAAAATTTCTTTTATAACCTCATTATAAACTCGAATTTTAATATAAAAACCATCTGTAGCTTCTTTCATAATTCAATTAGATTTCATTCCAGCTTCGATTACTTTTTAAATGAAAAAGTAATCTCCTAAATTATTATTAATTAAAATAATAATTTACTTCAATCATTAACTACTGTAGAAGTATTTAATTTTTTTATAAATCAAAATAAATAGTAAATTCCATTTTAAAATCTTATTAACATTAAAACAAATATTAGTTAAACTATTCCATCAGATTAATTCAAAACAAACTAATTTAATAATCAATTCCAGTTAAAAACGGTTAACTTAGCTAGTTTAAATATGATTATCTCATTAACCAATTACAATTAGTCCTTTCTGTAAATTAATTCATAATATAATTAATTTAAATAATTTCATTTAATTATTTTCGTAAAAACAATTATCCAACTCTTAACCGTTAAGGTTAATTTTCTACTCTCTTGCTTATAAATCTGATCAATATTAGAATTTTATTTATAAAATCATTTAATAATTATATATAAACTTAAATAATAAATAATAAGTATTTATTTTCTTTTAATAACTTTTATTCAAAATAGTAAAATTTAAAATCTATCTCCAGTTATAAAATATATTTTATAACTTCATTTTAATTGATTCACCTGACGGTGAATCAATATAAATAAAATAATTCATTTTTAGGCCATTTACTGCCAGTTACTCAACCAATATCACCCATTGGTTTAAACAAAACAAATATTGGATTTCGGGTCAACAGTCAACAACCAAATCAATCATTTCAATCAGAACAGTTCATATGATGATAATATGAAAATAAACAATATTTAATATAATTGAGGAATCCAGTTGGATCTCTACAACTTGTTCTTCCCTACATTAAAATAGATTACCTCACATAAATTCATTCAATTCAATTTAACTGATAATTTCTACGATAGTAAATAATGACTATTTAACATTAACCAATTATCAAAACTATTCAAATAATTAAACACGTTTATTTAATAAATGTGACCAACAAGGTAAGTCACCTTCATTTGATCCCGCCGTTAAAATAATGATTTGGTTTTCCACTGAAATTAAACAATGTTTAATTTCGTTGGTTCAATCAATATATGAATACATTTTTAACAAACAAACAAACAGTCAACCATTAGCAACCATAGCACACAATTATAAAACCCGACTTATATAAAATATAAGTGGAAAGAATTAGGTGAGTTTAACTCACCTTGATTTGATTCGCTGTTGAAACAGTTCGATTTCAGTAAAATTAAACGAGTGTTTAATTTAACTAACATTCTCAGTTGCTTCCAAACTCGTCCAAATTAGCTTCACGATGTAGTTTTCGTCGCCACGATCGGAACGCAACATGTTCCGTTAAATTCTTTAAATATATACACAAGTTATTAACGTTATCGTTATACGATTTTAAATTAAAACTAACTCCTTAGCTAACATTTTATTAATCTAATTACGGTTAAAACTTGATAAAATAATTACCGTTAAAAACTTGATTAGTCGTGTTGTTCTTAACCTCTTATTACCCAAGATGACAGTTTGTTTGATTTAAATTCCATATGCACAAACTATCAATGTTTAAATATTAATGATACAATTAAAACTTTAATCCCTAATTAAATGTTTGAGCTAACTAATTTATACTATCGCATGTTTTTAGAATGTCGATCCTGATCTATTCCAAGGAGTTAAACATCTGGGTGGCGGTTAAATTTGTACTACTAATTTAACTAATCCTTAACTTAACTTAACTACTTAAATAAAACGGGCCCAAGCCCTTTCTTTCTGCTGCCACGCGAAAACTGCTTCGCTCCTCACATTGTTGTCTGTTCGACATCAGTATACATGCCCATCTCACAATTTGCACCCACCAACATTGAATTGTCGACCCCTCTGTAGTTCACTGGGGTCTGATCTAACCCTGCTATCTCAAGCACCTTAGCGTCGACGTCCACCGCCCTGAATTCCAACACCCCGGCCTTCACCGTTTGCTCCCAGTAACACCCTAAACTCGGCTGCTAAAAGCCCTGATTTCAGTCACCGTTGATCACCAGAGAAGGTCATCACCGTCCACTATCAAGAGTTTGTCTAGTTGAATGATTTCTTAGTTGAGGAATTTGTGTAAAGGTTCATAGATTAGCACAAATTTAAGGGGAAAGTTTGTGAATTATGGTTCGTTCATTTGGGAAGATGGTGGCTTTAGTAGTATTGAATGCTTGAAACAAAGATTTAGGGTTTGACCAGGTTACGCTGCATATATAGGGTATTCCTATAAGAAAGATTTATTATTAATTTAATAAAACAAACTTAAGGATGAAGTATTGCATAAAAACCCCTACATACGATCTTCAATCGAGAGGAAACTCCTAATCCTAGTATAGAAAAATATTCTGGACCCGATGGGACAGGTTTCGCCGAATTCTGAGGTCGTTTGTGAAAAGTTCTTTATAAATCACAGGCTAAAAATCATGCGTTTAAATTTCCCACAATCACAAAATAAAATCAATCAACTTGAAACTTTGAAATTCTACTTGTCCTCTTGCTTACAGATCCAATGAAATTTGTTTCACTAAAATCGGAGTTTGTTTGGCCAGCCGTTTATTCCTTTAAAGTTACCCCTATCAAAATTGGTCAAAATAATAAAAACAAGGGCATTTGACACCGCCACGATCACATGGTTTATCGGCTTGCTACCAAATTTGAAACGTGATAATAACTTATTAGTATGGATCCAATAAAACTCGTTTGGTCGAAATTCGAATTAATTTGGAAAATGATGATATTTTATAATTTTAATTGTTTGTCGGTTTATAATTAAATTTTGTATGCTCACATTTAACTCCGTTTGGCCCCAAAATTTTCAGCATGTTATGTTTTGACGTTATTGATCGAACGAAATTCGTTTCATTCCAAACGGAGGTCGTTTGTAAATTGGCTATTTCTAAGGCCTTTAAAATATCGATGAAATATTAATTAAATTCCAAAATAATCAAATAAAATAATAATAAACATTATCACAAATATCCAAATAAAATATTATATACAGCTTGAAGTATAAACAGTATGGATTTTACAACTCAATATTGATATTTCAACTTAACGATATCTAAATTATATTGAAATGTTTATTAAATTAATTTAATAAACATTATAGTTTATAACGAATTCCATAGAGACTATTTTAAAATTTTATTTGGATATAACTAACGATCTATAACACGAAATCTGGATTTTTCTCTACCATATGAAAATTATAATCAATAGGATTCCAACGTTTCTTATTTCATAGAATTCCGACTAAAAACAGGTTCTTTATATTCAATTGAAGTTCAAAACTCAATATTACAAACTACCACGCCATTTCGAGCTCAATTTAAATTAAAATAAAATTTAACGTTCAAACTTCGTTTAATTAAACGAATTTAATATTAAATTAATTAATATACGAATATAATATTTAAAATAAAATTTAAACATTCGAATTCAAATAGCTGAAAAATCCGGGTCGTTACACTTGCCTTTTACTGCAACGAATAGTTTTGAATCAATTCTCTATAATGTTGGACATGACCTTGTGCACTTCTTGTGACCCTTTGAATATGAGTTTTTCACCTTCCTGCTCCATATATATGACACTATGTTTTGAGTTTGTGTACAATGCACATGCACTTGTACTAGAACTGCCGTGATTGGGCTGATTTTTTTTTACTTTGTTATGTATATATTTTGTTGTGCACATATATTTATTTAAAACATGGTTTGCAAGATAACTTGACCATATTAGTTAAATCTACCCGCAAACTGTTGCTTCATTGTATGTAGTGCCTCTCAGTCATGACAATTAGGCTTGCGTGTTGATCTGAACATGTTTGTACTTGTTCACGAGTCCATTTACGATTATGTCCACCCTTGAGTGCCAGACCTGATATGCTTTGACCACTTGAACTTGAAACTGGCTTATACTTTAAGAACTGCTGCATGCTTATCCCTTCTTCTCTTGTTTCCTAAGCATTCCATTCACCGTTGTAATCATGCCATCCTTGTGTACCTGTTATATACTTGTATATACTCCATATATATATAAATATATATATATATATATATATATATATATATGCTTGTTATACTCCATGTTAATTTGAATACTGCTATATAGTTGACCCTTGTGCTTCAACATGTTGTTGTATTTTGGCATTATTTTCTTGCTGGTCTGACTTGAAAACATGGAACCTTTTGTTATGCACATGCCAAACTTGATCTCTTTGTTGCCATGCAATGTATTGATTAGATCAGACCCTCTTGTATTGCACCATGCATTTCACTGTTTATAAATTTCATGCTGACCTCTGTTAGATGCAAAAATGGCTCTAACACTCAAACTAGGAACAATTTCTGATGAAATGAAACTAAAAATGAAGAAAATGCACAATTTATAGTGGTTCGGCGTTAAATAGCCTACGTCCACTTTCTACTCCTTGTATTGATGACTTGAATGTAGATACAACAATGATTCTTACTCACTTTCACTCATACCATACATAGATTCACTCAATCTTCTCTGAAATGTACTTTATAAGATGATTGCAATATGAAAATGGTGATGGAATTCAGTTCTCAAAGGGGTTTCAACTCTGAAAATGCCAAAAGATCCTCTCAAATGTGCTTTGGTGATGTATTTATAGGTGGGAAGTGCCTCTGAAGTAGCTCCGGTTCGAGTACACGTGGCGCCCATCCCATAGAAGTCAGGTTCGGATGAGATATAGTGGTGACAGCACATCAGGTTATTGCGTGAACGTGGGTAAGTGGGTGCGCAACCGCTCTGAGTCTTCAGGGAGTCGTGGGTCACGTTCATTACTGCTTCTTCCATCTGAGTTCGGATCAGGTCAGAAATGTAAGTGTGGGGACGGGTCGGTATACACCGATCTGATTCGATTCTGTTGAGATTTTTGCACTTCCTTCTGTTCATTGTTTTGGCTCTGTTAGAGACCACCAATCCGATCCGGACTTCGACGGCATGTTCTTTTAGTCAACATCCTTCATAATTGATCTTCAAACTTTGTGTAGCCTAGTTCACAAAGTAGGCTAACAACCTCCATGTGTATACATACAACCATGTATGTATATATGTGTGTCTTGAGCTCTATGTACATGCAGTTGCTTGTGGTGCTCGCCACTTATTTTGACCTTGTGCACGAGCTATACTGTTCTGCCATGATGTGCTTGTACATCTGTCACTTGCCTATGTTCTTTATTTGTCTGAACCTTTATGCATATGCTTGAGCTGAAACTCTTGCATACTTGAGACTGTACATGTGCATATTCACATGCATGTTGTTTGTACTTCTGGCCTTTGTGCATTTGTGTTGATGAAGCTGCCATGTCACTCCTTGCAGGATTTATTTGTTTGGTGCATTACTGTGCCTCCACTTATGTACATAGGTACGATTTCCCTTGTTCACCGAATTAGCTTGAACTGTACACTCACAAATGTTTGACCAAATTGCCCTTGCACATTATAAATATATGTGTATATACATACACATGTATGTGTATACATGTATCATTCATGTGTAATTATATTTTCTATATACAACAACAAACAACTATATGATGTGTCGTGGCTGGTCAAGATCAGTAGATCACAATTATGAGTCGAAGCTTGTCTTCGTCAGCAAACCACTATAGCTGCGTTGAGGATGATCTGCGTGCACATGATATATAGCCTACCTTGTGGTATTTACAGTGAATCACTATGAATATCACAAGCATTCTAGACATAGATAGATGTATATGTACATGTCAGACCAAGTCAAGAAATATGATGGGAAACACACCAAAGTTCTGAGGCAAATAAAGTTTAAAATAAATTTATATACTCTAGAATGTAAGTCAATTTTTGTTCCGGTTTACAGTATGTGTTTATATGACAGGTATGCAGGTGACTGGACTGACTTTGAAGCATACTAAAGAAAAGTGATTCAGTATACATGTGTCAATTTATGAATGTATGTAACAGAGTCTGTATATGAAACTGAGTGGTTGCATGTTGTAGTGAGGAACCAATGTAATAAATGAAATTGAATGTACTATATCATAGAGATGTACAATAGTAAAGTTAGAAGATTGTACTATTCAAATGTTGAAATAAAATATTATATTTGAATAAAACACAGTTTGAATATTTAAATTTTTGTGCAATAGTATTCTATTTAATATAAATAATTATTTTTGTATGTGATGTAGTATAGAATAGTACAATTACAAACACATTTATAATAAATATATATATGTATGTTTGTTATCATCAAACAAAAATCATATTGTTATATACAACACAAACTAATTTTGATGGATTTGGAGCAAGTTGGAATTTTGGGTTAAATTAAACCCACGTTTAATTTAATCCAAAAGCGATTGTTATTATAACGATCAAAAATCAACGTGAGAACTCCCTGAGCTTATTTAAAATTTATTATAATCTTATATGATTATATATTGGTTGCTTGTGGTTGCTATGATTGCTTCGTGGATAATGGATGTTTATTACATTTATTTATTGTTTACGTACATTTAAGCATTAACAATTATAACGCTTATCTAATGATTGTTATTTAATGGATGATGAACTGTTGTGGTTTTTATTATAATTGTTCACACAATTCACACCACAGATACGAAATAATTTTGGAATTTATCGAGTCAAGTTCCATTAGAACTTTAAATGAACATTATTTTCATCTAAGAGAAATAAGCGTAAAAATGAAAATTAGATTTTTATATCCAAAATGATTTGGAAATGAAGATGATGTGGTTGCAAATAACTATTGACAAGGTTGAAATGGATTTGAAGGAGTTTTGAATTTGGAATAGCTTATTCTAGCTCATAAATGATTTTGAATAGTAAATTCAAAATTAAATTCGAGTTAGATATATAAATGACATTTTTTACTCGAATGATTGTTCCAATGATTTTATTTATTTTCATAATGGATTTCAAAAAAGTTTAAATTTAAAAATATTATATTTTGAAAAATACTATTATTTTGATACTATAATAATGTTGAATATTCAATTTTGATTTATAATTGAATTTGAAGTCGGAATCGCTTCTTATAAACCTTTTAAAAAATATATTCCAACTGAATCAATGAGTTTTCATTTAAGTAATAATACAGTTTGAATAGGACGTGTCGCACAGCGATAGTTCGTGAATTTCGACCACAAACTTCAAATGGCTATAACTAATGCAATTTGAATCGTATTTGCACGAAACTAGAAATGTTTTTTTTCTATTGCTAATAGCTGTCAAATAAAAGAAGAAATTTTGAATTTCAGTTTATAGATTTCAAGTTATGTTTAAATCTATTTTTGAAAAGGTCGCTGTAAACGCAGTTCGATGACCGTAATTGGATCGATCGAAATGGCTATAAAAAAATTATTAAAAATATGGAAAAAATTATAATAAATTATTTTAAAGTGATTTGAAAAAGAAATTTAAAGTTTTGAACTATATTCCAAATTTTGTTTTCATCCTAACATGCTGAAATTGGTAAAACGAAGTTTTTAGAATTTAAGTAAAATAAACTAAAAGATTTCCAAATATTCATTTAATGGATTTGAAAGATGAGTTTTGAGAAATCTTTTGGAATATGGATTTGGATAGGATCAGTCTTCGGATATTTGGTATTGATTACCGTTGCGTAGATATTTACTGGGTGAGGAATTTGGAAGATTTTTATATCATTATTTCACTTACAGTACTCGTTGATTACGAGAATTATTGTTGAATATAAGTGGATATAAATTTTGTTTAACTCTTATATTTAATATTAATTGGTTTAGGGTCCGTAGTGAATGGTGTCTTTAATAACATCGTTCTTTAACCCAGTAAAAGGAAAAGATGATTTCTCAATATTACTTGAAAAGAAATCTTTATTTAATTTGATTATAAAGATTTGAATGAAAGAGTTTTCTCTAACAAACGATAATGGTAACAAGTTTAAAGATCACTTATAAAAGATAAGCGTGTTTTTCGCGCAAGCGATTCGATTGAAAAATCGTAAGTACAATTTTGGGTAAGAGATACGATTGAGAATAAATAAAGTAATCTACCCTAATCAATGATTAATGAATGGGCTGGGTTTAGGATAAATATGTTTTCCCGTAAAGACAATTGAAATCTTTTATCAGATTTGAAATGAATGAAGGTAATTAAATTTACCAAAATACGTGGTCTATTAGATATGGAGTACCACCAGTTTTGCACCATGGGATGAATGGATGAGAAAAAGGATAATTATTTGAGAAATTACCTTTTAGTGAGATTCAATAAATTCGATAAAGCATAGAAAAGTTGATTTGAGTTAAGTTGACGAAATAAGAATTTATAATCTTTCGAAAGGATTTCTGAGGAAAGATTTAAACAAGAATTTAAAGTATATAAATCTTTGATAAGATTTAAGGGAGTAATTCCCAATGTAAAGGATGATTTAAGTACATGAATATTCTGAAATGGAGTGAGACTCAGGATAATTTATATATCAATTTTGGTTTGTGTGATACCCCACGTCCATTAATGTCATGCATAAGAGAATGCATTAAGTTCCATGAAGCGCAATAGGTAAACAGTAACAGAATTCAACAAGACAGATATAAATAAGCGGTGGAAAATTCAACTTTTATTTAAAAGTAAAAGCATTGCCTTAAAATAGGTTACATCTTTAATCCAGTTACATAAAAACTGAGAATCTCAAATATGTCTCATAATGCAAAATAACAGAGAGCAATAATATAAAACCATATCCCTCATAGAAAGTCATAACAGTGCAGACAATAAGTCAAAGCGGTATATCTCAAAATGTTCAGATCCAAGTTGAAAGAGAAAGTCCTAATCACTGACAAGTGCTACCACTCTGAGGACCTGAAGGGGGAAAGGAAGACAAAGAAACAAAAGAAAAATAGGTCAGACATAAAGCGTGGCGAGATCCAATGATTTTTAAATATGCATAAAATAGAGATACCAAGACAGATAAACAAGATTGGATGAGAAATTACAGTATCATATAAGGCAACAGGTTAACAACATAAACAGGATAAAACAGTGATCGAGTAATGCTTCTCATTTATATCCCTAAAATAGGTTTTATCTGCACCAATACTTGTATAACTGGATTAGGTGTTAACATAATTACTTAATAGGAATAGCATGATTAGGTGTACCCTGATTACTACCCATGCGATCGGCTCCCTAATACGTAAATACCCTATGTCAGCCCCGATAGTAGGGTGTATCACTCCCCAACCCAACAACTTATATAACACAAACCTATTTATTGGTGTTACAGCGGCTTAGTTTCCCTAATCGGACTCATGCACGCTCATGACTCCGCCGGAACGCACGCATACCCATCTTCCTTGTTTGAACCTCTTACTATTCAATTTAGTAAAGCGTGCCCTGGCCCTACCTAGTGCAAGGCCCTCTAACAAAATACCAATAAGGATACTGACCAATATGGGTTCCACACAGCAAGATGACACGAGCCAAACCCCCTAATCTTGTGTCCCCAAGTAACTAGGATTTAAGAGTCCCCAAAACCCGATATAACAGCAGAATGGATTACCTCTTAGCTTATTAATAATCTAGTTTAACCTAGCAGGTTTAGGTTCAATAATAAGCATGGTTGTAATATTACATGTTATTAGGTGTATACAACTCTTTCCCAAAACCAACAACTGCCCAGATGTATATAATTACTATAGTGATTCAGTTTACTATCCTACATCTGGTACTTACATTATTTTAACATGTCCTTTTGCTTAATGTCTGTATTCAGTCAAATTTAACATGTTTATACACATGCATACTATTCCATTCAATTATGTCCCCAAACTACAACATGTACAAATTTATGCATATTATGTCTTTCTATTATATTCCCAATTTACAGCAAGTACAAAGATATGCATATTTCCCTTTTTTTTTATATTCCCAAATTACAACAAGTACAAGCATATGCATATTATCCCTTTCCCAAATTATAGTCAAACAGACCTCAATTTAACAATATTCCTATATTCCCCTTTTTCATGTCATTTCATTTCATCCCAAACTTAGTTATACAGAATCTAAAATTGGTTATGGCCTAGTATTTCAATGGCCTAATGCTTAGCATAAATAAAAGGGAAAATAAGAAGGAGGAGAATAGAATCAAATGAAACCACATAGGCATATAAGAAAGACTGGAAATAAACTTAAACAACAGAAATAGGGAAAAGGAAGATAGATACGCATAACTAATTAATCATCTGATAGTAAAAACATATATATTACTTATAACAACGACATAGGTGAATAAAGGTGAAAGAACAGGTAAAAAATTATCTTATAGGCACTGTGTATTGTAAATCCAACTTTTTTTACTTACTATCATGATATAGTTTAGGTATCAGATCTGAAAACAATATTAAACTCATAGTGGGTCTTGGTGAAGAAGAGATTATATCTCTTACATATATGTTTGTGTCATTGTAGAAAAGTCCACTTCTATCTTTATGTTGATTGCAGGGTTGAAGGTTGGTTATAGATCTTGAATCTTATTTGTTAATCCAGATTTCAGCATTTTCTCCCCATTTTATTATTTAATTTAGAATATGTCATGGAGGCACAGAGAGAAAGAGAGAGGTGAATAATTGTGTGTAGATAAAGTGGGAGAGAGAGCCCCTTTTTATAGATTAACAGAGCTAACTCTTAACTATTAGATTCTAGGGTTTCAAACTAAGCCATACACATAGCGCTGTGTCAGCAAATGAACCTAGCCAACAAAACAGCCCCAGTACAGAATTCAGAATCTACCTTGCATCTGGGTTGGGTCGACCAACCAACCTACTGGATCAACCCCACTTGACTTGGGTCGACCCATAGGTCGACCAAGGCCCGTTGTGGATCATCCCCTAACGGTACTTTTTGTGCGTTGATTCTGCGTTGTTTTTTGGTTTGAATTATTTTGATTATATGTAACCCCCTTATATGTATACAAACTTCTAGGGTTCATAACTTCTTCCTACGTTACCCGATTTATGCAAACTTGGGGTCTATCTGAACCTGAATTCCATGACGAACGCAAAGGTAAATCCAGCCTGACTTAATTCTAAATATTTAATTAAGTAATTCTCATTTTATTGTCTTTATATTATGGTTATAGTGTATTAAATTTTGGGGTGTTTCATTCTTCCATACTTAAACGATTTCGTCTCAGAAATCTCTAAGTTAAGAATAATGTTATTATTCTAACAACCGTCTACAACCATCTTCTCATCCATCATCCATTAGCATCCATTATACTTAAGAATTTCTAATGCTTGTACAAACGTATGCAAAGGTGTTGTGTGTATATGTCCCAACACTAGTGTGAAAATCAGGCGGTCTACTGATACAGTTGACCACCTTAATTCAATATATGTTTGTGCCATGTATCCAGTATGTATGCAAAAAGAATACTAGAGTAACATATAAGCTCTATATATGTGCACAACCATTCATCAAAATGTCACATCCATATGATGATTCACCAATTTCCCATCCATAGAAAATTAAAATACACACACATCCATATGCAATATGTAAGTGCTTGAGCCGATCTAGGGCCTAGTGTGTGTATATGCATCCACAAGAAACAACAAACAGACACTTGCATCCACTTGCAACCATCAACCATAACATGTTCCAAACACATGTTTCCATCAATTGGATTCTACCTAAGGATCGAAGGTTTGAACGATAGGATAAACATAATTGAATGCTAGAAGCAAATGCAAATTAAAAGATTGGAAAAGAAATTAAGAACGTACTCTCAAAAAAAATGGTAAGAAGCCGAATCTTGTCTTTGGGTTCCCACGTCGCATCATCGCGGTCATCTCCCCACTGTACCTTCACCAATCTAATTACTTTGTTGCGTTGTTCCTTATCTATGATCCAAGAATATGAGTAGTAACTCTTCTCACCGATGCTTCCTTCTCAAATTCCACGTCTTTAAGTGTGCTAGGCTCCACTATCGTGTATGCCCTCCAGTCTGCCCAGTAGTCTGATCTTATATGCACCTGAACTATCCTCTCCACTATAGGGAATGACCCTATAAATCTTGGCGCTAACTTCCCTAATGACCCAAACTAAACTACATTCCTCAGCGCTGATACTTTAATAAAGACCATATCTCCAACCCCAAGTTCTAAATCGGTCCTCCTTTTATCTGCATATGACTTATGTCTGTTCTTAGCTTCTTTCATTCTTCGGCGGATAAGATGAATCTTCCCAGAAGTTTCTCGAATCATCTCAGGTCTAAGTAGAAGTCTTACCTTAGACTCCCACCAATAAGTCGGCAATCTACAAGGTCGTCCATATAACACTTCGAAGGGTGCCATGCCTATGCTTGACCGAAAAATGTTTACTAGGCGAACTCAACCAATGGGAGATGCTCTTCCCAAGTCCGTCATAAATCTAGGATATACAGTTTTAGAAGATCCTTAAGAACTCTATTCACGCTCTCAGTTTGTCCATAGGTATGAGGGTAGTATGCCGTTCTCAGCCTTAGTTGTCTACCTAACACCTCTTGTAATCTTTTTACAGAACTCACTAGTGAAGATGGGGTCACAATCTCTTACTATACTGGAAGGTACCTCATGAAGTCGTACTATCTCTCGAAGATATACCGATGCTAGCCAAGCTGTCATTCTCTAAGTCTGGACATGAATAAAGCAGTGCTCTTCGTAAGTATGTCTATTATCACCAAAATGCTCGTATTTCCCTTCCTTGATCGGGGAAATCCATCAATGAAGTCCACCGAGACGCTCTCCTACTTCCATTGTGGGACACCCAATGGCTGAAGCAATCCTCCAAGTTTCCTTTGTTCAGCCTTTACTCGCTATAAAGTCCAACATCGGGCTACCAATTCCGCCACATCCTTCTTCATACCAGTCCAACTCTCATTATGTCTCAATACATCTTGTCGTCGCTCGGATGGATAATCACTCGAGAATGATGAGCTCCCTCAAGCACTACCTTTAGTAATTCCCCAATTTTAGGGACACATAGCCATCTATCTCGTCTTAGCCACCCTTTCTCATCCACAATATTCTAGCTAAGTGACTAGAAGTCTCTCCTTTACCAAGCCTGTCCAAGATGTCTACTATCTATGGGTCCTCTTGCTGCATATATCCAACACATTCCATGAGAGTAGGTCGCACCTCCAATGATGCTAATAATCCCGATGTGAAATCCGTAGATGGCTTAAAATCGAAGGTCGATATATACTCCAAGCTCTGCTACTCTACGAATAGAGGACTCAAAGTCATCCTTGCCTACTCAACACGTTTGCCACTACATTACCCTTGCCCGGGGTATAACATATCTCAAAGTCGTGGGATGCTAGGAACTCCATCCGCCATTGCTGCCTTAGGTTAAGATCCTTCTGTGAGAACAAGTATTTGAGCAACTTATGATCTTTGTCCAGCACAAATCATTCTCCAAGTAGATAATGTCGCCAAGACTTCAATGAGAACACTATAGCAGCTAACTCTAGATCATGGGCAGGGTAGTTTTTCTCATGAACTCTCAACTATCTTCTACCATAGCATACTACCCTTCCTTCTTGCATCAAAACAACACCAAGCCCAGTGCCACAAGCTTCTGTGTAGACCGTGAACATCTTGCTTCCATCGGGGAGAGTCAAAACTGGGGTCATTGTCATATCCCTTTTCAATCTCTGAAAGGCATCTTTGTAATCAATGCTCCAGGAAAAAGCCAAGTTCTTCTTCATCAATCAAGTGAGTGGGGCTAATACCCTTCCAAAGTCCTTGATAAACTTTCTATAGTAGCTCGCCAACCCTAGAAAACTCCTCACCTCCATCGTATTTTTCGGAGCCCTCTAACCTTGAACTACGATGACTTTAGTGGGGTTCACTGCTATCCTGTCCTTGGAGACTACATGCCCTAAGAACATTACTTCCTTCCTCCAAAAGTGACGTAATTTTTTTTCCCTGATCTGATGCGATTTGAGAGTGCGTAGACCTATCCTAATTGTAGGGTATGCTCCTCCTCATTTTTTAAGAAGATCATAATGTCATCCACAAAGACTACCACAAACTTGTTTAGAAACTCTCTAAACACTCTACTCATTAAGTCTACAAAATATCCGGGTGCATTGGTTAGCCCAAAAGGCATAACCGGCCACTCAAATAAACCGTCTGGAGTTCTAAATGCAGTCATATCAATATTGTCCTTTGCTTCCCTCAACTGATGAAATCTTGTGGTCAAATCCATCTACGAGAAAACTGATGCACCTACTAGCTGATCAAACAAGTCGTCAATCCACGGAAGCGGGTGCCTATTATTCTTGGTGAGCTTATTCATCTCTCTATAGTCTACGCATAGATGAAGTGAGCCGTCTGCCGTAGTTGCAAAGATGATTGGAGTTCCCCACTCTGATATGCTTTGTCTAATAAACCCCTTTTCGAATAGCTCCCCTAATTGCTTACTGAGCTCCCTCGTCTCTCTAGGAGTGATGTGGCGCTTTGGAGCGACTGGCTTTGCGTTCTCTACCAAATAAATTCGGAAGCCTATCTCACGCCTCAGAGGTAACCCCTTAACCTCATCAAACACATCCAGATAATCTCTAACTATGGGTACTGATCGCAAATCGTCAACAGAAGTATCAAGCGAATATAGGAAACTGAGCATCACCGACCCCCGTGGATCACAGGAAATTTCGAGAGTTCTACCATGACAAGTAAGAAGTTTAACTACTCTCCATTCACAGCCAAGAATGGCAGCATACATGGATAGCCAATCCATTTCTAAAATCAAACCATATCCCATAAAGCCCGGCACGTATGTGTCGCATTCAAACTCGTCTCCCAAGATAGAAGTTCTCAAACTCCTACATATCATGGATAAATGAGTCATACCTAATATGGGGTTTGAGACTACTATAGGATCAGAGACTATACTAGTATTAAGGTGCAGAGTACCTACTAAAGAACTGGATATAAATGAATATGAAGCGCCAAAATCAAAAAGGGTTCTAACAGTATAGTCAAAAAGGGGAATCAAACCTTCAACCGTGACTTTCCTACCTCGATCAGGTCCACTAGCCTCAAGAGCATATACGTGTCCAGAAGATACTGCCCCTTTTCCTTGCTGGCTAGGGCATTTCTTAGTAAAGTGTCCCACTTGACCATAACTAAAGCAGGTTTTCTTTGTCTTTCTATAATCTTTCACAAAATGACCCATAACTCCGCAACCGTGAGACTTGATATCTTTCTTAATCTAAGCCTTGTCAGGCTTCCTTCCTTTCTTCTGTGCTCCCTTCTTGGGCCACCATTTTCTTTCTTGCCCTTGGCCGATGTCTTCTCTGCCTTATGTCTCTCTTCTCATCCTTGCCATCTTCGTGCATTAGATCCATGTCAACCAGCCGCTCAAATGTCGCCCACATCGATATATGAGATAATGCAAGCCCTTGGAGAGGTTGATTCAACCCTCTTGCAAAGCTAAGAGCCTTCGTATGTGGTGCATTTACCAGGTCCAGACCAAATCTCGCCAGCTGATTAAAACTATTAACATAAGCCATAACAGACATGTCCCCATGTGTAACACCCCATATTTTAACAACACTAAAGATTATAAATTAAGGAATAATTAATTTAATATTCATAACTAAGTGAAAAGGACTGCTCCATTGCATTCGCCTCGGAATTCTAGTCAAAATAGACACCTGGTTTGCGTAAAACAGACACTGTATGAAGAAGTTATAAACGTTTGAAATTTGTATATGCGTAAGAAGAATATATATGCATATAATTGGTCCAGAAAATTCAAAATAGTTCGAAATCTTAGAATTTGGGGAGGCGGGAATTTTCCCGCTCAAGGGTGTGGACACCTTAAGGGGGGTGTCAACCCTTAGGTCGACCAATCATGGGGTTGTCGACCCATGGGTCGACGCCTCAAGGGGTTTCGACCCCCCTGCAGCAGATCTGGGCAGATTCGTTTTTCTGCACGTGGACTGATTTTCGGTCTAGGTTCATTGGTCCTAGGCTATAAATAAGACACCATTTCTCTTGTTTCTCCACACTTAAAACAATGGAGAACTAGATGCTGCCTCTTCCCAGATTAAATCAAGTCTTTTCTTCTTCTGCAATCAATTAGAGTTATTCCAGTGTAGAGATTCGTGATTCAACATCTTCTATTCTCCTTCTATTTTCAAGATCCAAAACCACTATGATTTTATGTTAATTTTAGATCTAAATAATTAAAATTAATATGACATGACTACAACTTGGATCTATGCATGTGACCATTTGAATCATATCAAATCTGTTATATCCTATGCATCTAAGTTGTTCTGACATGAATATGAACCAAGATCTAGACCTATACTATTTATCATGTCAGATTTGTCATTTTAAGTAGATCTAATTCACTATTTAGATCACATCATGCATGTTCCTATTATGTTTATGGCTAAATCAGATCAGCTATTAGTTGGATATCTAATTTAGTGTTTAGATCATATCATTCCTGTTCCTATTATGTTAGAATCAATTCTATTGTCACATGTTCATCAGATCTGTTCCTATATGCCTATTTGTCATCATGCCACTATAAGTTTACGCCTGCTTCTGCCATCATATGTCAATTTTTCTATTATGTTCATTTTTGTCCTCTTCCCTCCTTCTTTTCCCTTTTATCTTTAAGGTCAGGCTACCTTCGAGCCTAGGCATGCCATTGAAATATGCGAACATGTAAAATTGGGAAAGAGGGGAAAACATTTGAATTGGGTCATAATTTGAATTGAGGAATTCAGGCATAACTTGAATGAAATATAAGAATGTGAATTTGGGACATAAATTAACTCATGATTAAAATCTTAATTTGGGCATATAGTTCATTATGAACATAACCTGGGAAAGGGGCATGAAAACCTATAATGACATAGGTATAATTGATTAATAATGGAAATGCCTAGAATTACAATAGCTGAAATTGTAATCGTGCTTAGACACGAGGTTAGATTCCACTTATGTTGGAAGTTTGCCCGGAATCACCCGGCATAACCAGCGATGACAAGTGGTGAATCTAATGTGAAGGGTCTAAGTGTATAAACACGTGACATGCTAAGACACGAGGTTAAGCCCGATTTGTGGAATAAGTCTGCCAGAACCCGCCCGGCATATCCAGCATCCACAAGTTGTAGGCATAATGTGGGAGGTCTAGTGCATTACGACCATAAATGGATATATAGTAATGAATTGGAGTAAACAGGGAATGGTAGTAAACTATTATAATCAATTACTTTAACGAGAATGTTATATAATGGGTACTCTTGTCCTAGCGACAAGTGGAAATTATAACATAGGTTATAATAAAAGGAAAGAAAGCTTATTAGTAAACCTTAGTTAAGAAAACTAAGTTAATGAGTAAACAACGTCAAGTTGTAGTGATATGTTAAACAGAAAACAGGTTAACTGAGATGAAGTATACTTAATTACATATTAAGTAAAACATGTTATTGTCACTATGGAATCAGACAATGAATAGTACAAAGGGTTTGTAAGATTACTTCCGTAATTACAATCCAGGGGTGAAAGATTGTAAGATTTCTTCTGTTAATTACAATCTAAAGAATAACATGTAATGGGGCTTATTAATAAACTTAAATGGATTAAGTTATATTTATATGAAATTATAAGCAAGTGGAATTTTGGCAAGTGAAAAGAAGTCAATGTGAATGGGGATAACCTTGTTAGTCTGTAATACTTAACCTAGTTGAATCCATAGGGATTGTATGCACATGTTAACTTGAGTAAGGGTTAAGTAAAATTGGTTGAAATAGTGGGAGGGTTAAGTATATCTGGGTGGGGTGGGTAATATTTATATATAGGAGCACAAAACTTAACCGGTTGGGGTTATGTAATTAATAACACCATTAGGTAAGCATTACCTGTGGAAATGTTGGGGGTTATGTAATTAAAGACACCGCTAGATAAGCATAACCTGTTGAAATCCTAGTGGGGATGCAAGACAAAGGGAAGAGGTTGCATCATCTTGTGTGTGGGACCCGTTTTCAGTCAGTAACCCATATAACGGTATCAAATGAGTACTCCGCCTTAGGTTAGAGTTGGGGCACGCTTACTGGGCTGATTGTAAAGATCCAAATGTGGAGGACAGTGTGGGCGATGCAAACCGACCAGGGTCACGTGCGTGCATGGTCCGGGCAGAGGGGGATAAGACGACTGTGACACCTGTAGATATGATTGTGCACATCATAAAAATGAAGGGTTGCCACTAGGAAGTGATACATCCTACTGTGGGGCCAGCACAGGGTATCTACGGAGTAGGGAGCTGATCGACTGGGGTAGTAAATTGAGTACATCTAGACACAAGCCTAAGTCTACCATCTTGTAATTATTGGGGATCATCTTGTTCATATGATACTAGCGTTGGTGCAGATCATAGAAATCATTAGAGAAGTGCTATTTATTCTATCCAGTTGTCTTGTTTACCTTGTCATACTTGCCTTATATGTTGTTATCTCTCTTATCCGCTATATATGCCTATCAAGATACTTTTATCTATTTTTATGCTAAAAGTAACTGGACTCGCCAGACTTTATGTCTGACCCATTTTGTTTCCTCTTCTTTATCTTCTGCCTCCCCCCCAGGTTCTCAGAGTGGGAATACTCAGGCTTGACCAGGATTCTGCTTTCTTCTTCCTTGGAGCTGCTTAGATGTATTGCCCAAACTCTTATATTTTCTACTATGGCTATGTTTTAATTGCAGGGAATTATGCTTCTTTGTTTATTGTACTCTGATGTTTAAGTACAAGAAAGAATTTTAATGATGTACTAGGTTTTATGTTTTTCAGACAAATGATGTAATCATGTTTTAAACCACGATGCTTTATGATTAATAAAAGTTTTTAATTCCGCTACTATATTATACCTTTCTTGTAATGCTTTTGTTTCTGTTTACCTATAACGCTTCATGAAACTTAATGCATTCTCTTAATGAGTGACATTAACTGACGTAGGGTGTTACACTTGGTATCAGAGCTGAAGGTTACCAGATCGGATAAAAGATTTTGAAAATTGTTTTCACAAAGGTCTTAAAAGAAAGCGTTTTCAAAAGAAAAAGTCTATTTTGAAAGACATATTCCCCAAAGCCATAAGAAATATCTTTCGATTCTCTATTTGAATCCCTTCTTCCTTTTCTTTCCAGCATGTTTGGGAAACTGAATATTCCCGACGGCGTTCAAGTACCGGATTGGTTCCGTAGGTACCTTAAGACTACGACACCAACCGGGAGCCAAGAGACGTCCCTCCCCCAGCTGTAGCCTTGTTCCACCACCGTCATGAGTAGATGATTCCTCTAAGAAGAAATGTAATGTTTGCAGACGTAGGGGTCTTTGACCAAAGATTGTAAAGCCCGAGGAAAGAGGAAATGTCATAGTTGCGGACGCGTGGGTCATTTAGTCAAAGATTGCCGAAAAAGAAAGAACGCTTGCTTCAACTGTGGCGAAGTTGGACACTATACGGAGGAATGCCCGAGGAAGCAAGGACAGTGCCAAAGGGGAGGATCCTTTTGAGGGCAGGTGTATGCTCTTGTGTCCATCGTACCGGATAAAGGTAAGGAAGTTTTTGTTGTAGGTTTGATTTATCTTTCCAATCATATTGTTAAAACTCTTTTTGATTCCTGTGCTTCGCATTCTTTTATATCTGATCTGTGGTTCAGTCTCTACACCATAGTACTAGTATGGTTTTGGATCCCATAGTTGTCTCAAACCCCATTGGTGGTACGGCTCATTTGTCTATGATTTGTCGGGGTTTGAGAATATCTGTGTTAGGCATCAAGTTCAAGTGCAACGCATATCTTGTTTCATGGATACGGTTTGATTCTAGGGATGGATTGGCTAGCCATGTATGGTGCCATTCTGGATTGTGAGAGGAGGGTTGTTAGATTTTCTGACTTGCCATAGGAGGTCCCTCGAGATTTCTTGTGACCCTAAGGGGCGTGTCATACTTAGTTTCCTAGAGTAACTTGATGCATCTATTGATGATCTGCGATATACTAGTAGTCTGAGAGTATCCTGATGTTTTTGATGAGGTTCAGGGATTACCCCCGAGGCACGTGATTGATTTCCGTATATACTTGGTGGACAATGCTAAGATAGTTGCATTGCATGTGCACTATATGGCACCAAGAGAAAGAAGGGAGCTCGGCAAGCAAGTAGGGGAGCTACTTGAGAAAGGGTTTATTAGGCGAAGCATATTTGAATGGGGTGCTCCAATAGTATTCGCAACTAAGGCGGATGGTTCGCTTCGCTTATGAATGCATTATAGGGAGTTCAATAAGCTCACTAAGAAGAATAGGCACCCACTTTTGAGGATAGATGAGATGACCCGAACTTCCCCGTGAAGGAAAGCACGGATAGAATTGAGGACAAGACAAAATAGAACGCAAACGGAAGAACATTTCATTGTATATTACAACAATGCATCAGATTACAAGAATATACAGAGTATTAATGAATAAATATTACACAGAAATATCAGAGATTTAAATTACATTTAAATACATCGCAGCGGAAAATAATACAATGCACAACTAGAAGAGATATACGGATACAAAGCTTTCCGGATATCGTTCCAGCTGTAAACCAGGATCCTGTGAATATAAATCTGCAAAACCAAAACTACTAGCTGCCCGTGCCAAAATAAGGGCACCCAGAGTTTAGGTTAAAACAATAAACTCCAGGTCAGTCATGTGACTGGTGTGAGAACTAAAACAGTTATTAATATTGGTTTTAAAGTTAGGTAATCAAGGGACCACGCCGTATAACACGGAACGGGTTTCCTCCCAAGAATAAGTGCATAGAACAAACAGCGCAATGCTAAATAAAGAAAAATGAAGCTGTTATAAGACCCAGGTCCCATCACACAATGCAACGCAAGCCGGAGGATAGGGTTTTCCCTTATAACAGCCAAAGCATGCTTGATACGTTTAAAACACATTATTTGATACTATTATAAGTGTATAGTGTCAAAACAATGCAAATCATAAATATCAATCATAGGCGGCATAGCTACCATCTACTATGTCGCCATACTAGTTCTACAATTAAAACCGCAATACACGTATTGGAAATTGGATTCCGTCATGAGCCGAGGCAAGGGGCAAGCTCCTCTCCGCGTTCGAGACACTCTAGCAAATGTCCCAGGACCCCACTTTGATCCTTGGAATCGGCTGGGCCGGTCCTCTCTTACTTTTGAGGATTAGTTATTCCTGAACACACGTTTCCCGGTCCTTACAGACCTATATCCGAGGCGCCTCGTATCCAACAACCACACAGGTGAAAAGTATATAAATGTCAGGGCTGGTAGGTCACTGACACCACCCTAGCTAGAAAGAAACGTCGTGCTCTCCCAGCGGTCCATCTCCCCTTTTTGACTCATACCGAGGTGTGAGGCTCGCGAATTCACGTTATACACAAAGCTACGCCACACAGGCCGTGCTTTGATCATCAAACACAAGACTTTGCTTTTCAACAGAAGCCTTGATCAATTGCCACTTACGCATGCCACATTGGCAATTCACTCCATGCGACTGATGTCCATCGATATACAACCTCTGAGCTCGTATGTCTCAGAGAAGGGCGTTAAGCAAGAGAATAAATTCTCCACCGCCAAACAGATGTATATTTAATAGAGATCAATCAACACAGAATAAAATCCAATGTCAGACATACAATCCATTTACAGGTTCGTTCTGGGTCTGAACGAAACCGGAGGCACTTTCCTCGCATATCCATCCATCTCCAAGTACGTCTGGACGATCACCAACTGATTCCCTCATCCTGGGTGTACAGCCCAATCAAGATCATCAGTAATCGCCCAAACGATGTGAAGACTTCCGGTCTTCAACCACCGTCTTCATCTTCGACATCTCGTCGAATCGGTTATTCAGAATGGGTATAACCCGGCCTTTCTGAATAACCCACGTATATGATAAACAAATGTTACACAAACACAACAAACGCCTCATTCCAATTCGGAATATTCTTTTATTCAAAAAATCACATTCTTAGGGAAAGGTTCCCATTAATTTTATCCAAGATAAATTCTTCTAAATTTATTCTTTGATCTTCCTTTGGATATCATTTCTAACTAGTCGGGATTAGCGAACCACACCGAAGTAATTATTTGTTTTATTTCCCAATCCCAACCTATATATCCCATGGAGCAAAACTGGTGATACTCCATATCTAACACCACGGTGTTATCGGTAAAATTAATTACCATTTCACGTTCAAATCTAATTAAAGATTTAACAATCGCTTTGGAGCAAAACTGGTGATACTCCACTCTCGATCACTTTTCAGATTTGATAATTTAAATTATCAATTCACTGTTTAATCTAATTAAAGATTCATTAAAACTCCACTTAGTTTTAATCTTCTTAAAAATCAATATCCTGTCTTTAACTGGGTTAAAGAACCAATGTCATCTAAAACACGATTCACGATAAACCCAAACCACATTCTATTGTTAATTGGGTTAATGAACAGGTGTTGTTCAAAACACCGCTCACGATAAACCTAAAAACCAATTCAATTTCAATTTCAATTAAATATTATTTGATTGATACACTTCATTAAATCTTAATAGAAAGATTTAATCTTTTTCTCTATTGGGCTTAAGAACAGTGTTAATGAACACCATTCACGACAAACCCATATCACATTTGATATTAAATACAAGGCTCTGAATAGAAAATATACCGGCTTATATTCAATATCAAATTCTGAAACCAACAAATATTGTATTGGAAATAACGATATAAAATATATCTTTCAAATTCCCATAACAATATCTGTATAGTCACGAAATCCAACATCGAAATATTTCGAAGATAATTTCGATTCAACTCCAGTCCAATCCACGTATTGGGAATATTGGTTATTTTTAAAATCACTTTCAAATTCAATTTATTTATTTAAAAATAAATTGATTTCAATTCTAGTTCAAAACTAGTTCATTTCGATAAAAGTCTATTTTTATCCTTTCAAATGTGGAATTCTTCAGCCCAATTTTTCCCCAAATCATTCCTTATGATTTTACACAAATTATAGATATTTTTGATAATTTTATCAAGGCCCGTACAGTCGATTTCCATCAACGGCCATCGAACTGCACTTACAGCGACCTTTTCTGAATTTGATTTGGACATAATTCCAAATCCAACCGTTAGATTTCCAATTTCTAATATTCATTGGAAAGCTCTTTTCGATACAAACCCAACGGTTCCGGTTTTAGGAGAATCCGACGGTCGGATCTCCCGTAATATCCGTTTGAAATAAATGGTCGAAATTCACGAACTGCCGCGGCGCGGCGCTTTCTTTTCAGGCCATTATATATATAATATATATATATTATATATATTTTTCGTCGATTTCCTTTTAAAACGTATTTTATAAATCGTTTTAAATTCGTTTTCATAACCATTTCAACACTATATTCAATCTCAGATCGATTTGATTTCAATTCAATTCGAGTTCATTCCAATTCAATTCAAATTCCAATTCGTTTCAATTCAATTCAATTCGAATTTACCTTCTATTTGATTCAATTCGAATTCGTTTCAAATTGATTTCAATTCAATTTCAGTTCGTTTTAAATTTCAATTTCAATTTAATTCAATTTGAATTCATTTCTATTTTATTCGAATTCAAATTCGCTTCCTATTCAATTCGAATTTTAATCTAATTCAATTTGAATTTCATTTCAAAATATTTAATTTTGAAATCACTTTTCAATATTCATTATACAACGAATAAAATCGATATAAATATCGTTCGCGTCAAAATAACGCATCTCTAAT
Source organism: Allium sativum (assembly GCA_030737875.1). Taxonomy (NCBI): domain Eukaryota; kingdom Viridiplantae; phylum Streptophyta; class Magnoliopsida; order Asparagales; family Amaryllidaceae; genus Allium; species Allium sativum. The sequence goes on along the minus strand of CM060926.1, from coordinate 1,593,859 downwards.
CAACACGACTTTATATATTTCGAAACTTCTTTATTCTATCTAACAAATGAATATTTATCCCATTCAACACATGAATCTATATTTCTTTCAACACACGACTAATCTCAACACATGAGTACTGTCAACACATCACTATTTTTGTTATGTAAAATATTTTATAAAACTATGGTATCTATCGTTTGATTTTAATTAGACTCCACCGTAAGGTAGATTCTAATCGTAAATATGATAAAGATGTAATTTTTATTATTTAAAATATTTCACTCACACATGAATAGTTTCAACCCATAATCATCGTCAACACATGACTATTTTTATATTCAACACATGAATTTTCTTTTATAATATTCATTATTTTCCCGATTGGAATGAGGCCCAATCAATCACCATATAATGTTAATTATATGGATTTTCAGACATCCCACGTATATAATAGCATTGAAAAATAATCAACCATCAACCAAAGTGCACTACACTGTATAAGCATCAAATATGGATATCTAATGCTTATAACAGCCTGTCAATCAATCGATCGACATATTTAATCAATCAGGATGAGTGAACTTCAAATTTCATCCCAACACCCGTGTGGGGTTTCAAACAATCAAACACAGATTTTAGTTGTGCAGTTGGGCGATGTGTAAAATTTATCGACCCAATCGATATCAGTCAAATCAGTGTATATAAACAAATCGGTCGATTTTTTTATAAATATTTATTTATTCACTTTCACGTTAAAAATTAAATTTTTAACGATAATATATTTTTATTTTTCTAACATATTTTAGAAAATTTCGGCGGCATAACGGCACAATACTAGAAACGGAACAAGGCCTAGCCTTATCCCCGGTCTAGTGAAGGCCCACGCCATTCACACATCATTCAAATCAATTTCATTTCACCAAACAATTCAGTTCCAACCTAATAATTTAACCAACTACACAACCAAACAATTTAACAAGCAAGCCATCCATGGTCTGTGGATGACGGGTGTCGGGTGCTACTAAGCACCGTCTGCATCCTAATATATATATAACTAGAAAAAGGAAATTTGAGTGAGAAGTTCTCACCAATAGCTATCCAATCATCTCGACACTTCATTTATAGAAGTCTTCGCCATTCTCGCCCTTTGTCGCTTTCGTTGCCCGTAGCCACTATATATATAAAAATCGAATTTTTACTTCGCTATTCAATATGTAAAAATGGTATTTTTACTACCTCGCTATATGGATAAAGAAATTCCATATTCACACCGCTACTATATAGATAAAAATTCTATTTTCACATCGATGTTCATATAGTAAAGATTATATTTTTATCACGCCATTCTTCATATAAAGATTTCGCCTTTTTTTTAAAATAAAGATTTTACCTTTTCAAAAATAAAGATTTCGCCTTTTCAAAAATAAAGATTTTACCTTTTCAAAAATAAAGATTTTACCTTTTCAAAAATATAAAGATTTTACCTTTTCAAAAATAAAGATTTTACCTTTTCAAAAATAAAGATTTCGCCTTTTCAAAAATAAAGATTTCGCCTTTTCAAAAATAAAGATTGTACCTTTTCAAAAATAAAGATTTTACCTTTTCAAAAATAAAGATTTTACCTTTTCAAAAATATAAAGATTTCGCCTTTTCAAAAATAAAGATTTCGCCTTTTCAAAAATAAAGATTTTGCCTTTTCAAAAATAAAGATTTTACCTTTTCAAAAATAAAGATTTTACCTTTTCAAAAATAAAGATTTTACCTTTTCAAAAATATAAAGATTTTACCTTTTCAAAAATAAAGATTTTACCTTTTCAAAAATAAAGATTTTACCTTTTCAAAAATATAAAGATTTTATCTTTATAAAAATCATCACTTTATTTCAATGTATATATAATAGAAATCAGATTTTTATTTCGCTACATATACAAAGATGATATTTTTATATCCTATATCTTAGAAAAATCATATTTTTACTCTTTTTATAATATAAAAATTTCGCCTTTCTCTATATAAAAATGATCAAACTTTTTCACTCTATAAAAATATGATTTTTCAAATATAAAAATATTAACTTTCTTATAATAAAAATCTCTTCTTTTTACTTTCAAAAAACATAACATTTTATCATTAGAAATCCAGTTTTTATATGCTAAAGAAATCAGTTTTTATATGCTAAAGAAATAAATTTTTATATTAAAAAGAAATCAATTTTTATATTAAAAATCATTACACAAAAAAAAACTGAAATAAAATAACTAAAATAAAATAAATACTCACAGTTATTTGAAGAGGAGAGGCGCAGGGGGTCGGGGACGACGCTGGTGGTCGGCGGCGGCTGTCAGGAGGAGGGGGGCTGTCTATGTGCTAGCGCTGGAGGGGGGGTGCGCGAGGTAAGGGGAAGAGGAGGACGAGGTGGAGTTGAAAAAGGGGAGGCGGAGCTGTGGCAGGCGGTGGATCGGAGGGCGCAGGGGCTTGGGGTGCGGCAAAGGAGGAAGGGGGAGATCGGAAGTGGGAGGCGGTGCAGCTCCGCCACCTGCGGCGGCGCGTGGTAATCGGGGAGGGGCGGCGGCTCCTCCCCGCTTCGTCATCTTCTCTTTTTTTTTCATTCAATTGAAAATGAACGAAAGTAGGGGGGCCAGAGAGAAGTTAAGGGAGGAAAGAGAATTTTTTCTTTTATTATTTTAATTTCAAAATGTTGACTTTTACATACGACCTCTAAACAAGGCCCACCGCCTGTCATTCATAGCTAATTACCCCCATTCCGAACACAATGGGATATGTATCGCAGGCTGATTCGATCGTTTGAATCAGTTTCCGTTAAATTTACATTTAAATCACTATATTGAATTTTAAACGTACATTTCAAATTACCGGGGTCACATACTAGCTCTAAAAATTCTCGAAAACTGTTTTCTAGCTTCGTATTGACGATACGGTCCTAACAAAACTAATTTCGTCGAATTCTGAGACCGTTGGAAAAATGGCCATTTTCCAGTCGATTAAAATCAACTAAAACTGGTCAAACGCGTTTTCCTTCGCCACACTTACATATTGATTCGAAAAATTGTGAAATTTGGAATCTAACAATAATTTGACATCACGGATCCAACAAAAGTGGTTTCGTCGAAATCCGAGGTCGTTTGCAAAATTTCCATTTTTAAGGGCCTGAATTCCATAGCGACTATTCATAATTTTCAACTGGACATATCTTTTGAATCCCGCTATGAAAATTTGATTTTTTGGATTCGTTGGAAAGATATTACCAATTAGATCCTAATGTTTTTGGTTTCACTAAAATCCGGATTGTTTTGCACCCGGTACATTCAATTGAAGTTTGAAATCGAATTATCGAACTACCGCGCCATTTTCAATTCCTTTTATAATTATATATAATTATTATATTCTAACGACGACGTATATAATATATACGTTCGAATTATATTCAAAATAAATTTCTCGTCGATATTATTTAAAATAATTCATTTTAAATGTTCAAAACTCGCTAAAATTGCCAAAATAAAAATTTTAAACTGGCCCAGATTTTCGGGTTATTACAATCTCCCCCACTTTAAACTTTTCGTCCCCGAAAAGAAACAAAGTCGAAAGTGGCTTGATTAACCTACTCTACGTTCGATCTGGCTTCCATTCTCCAACTTTTCAGTTTCTGAGAATTTTCAATTTTTTCAAAAATTTGGCTAACACCCTAAATTTTCGAAAAATTTCGCCATAACCTCCCCTGCACCGGGAGCATCGGGGAATTTCAAATAGCTTCCCCGGTCCTTCAGATCTCAAAAAGAAAAAGAAAAATCCAATAGGCTCATAAAATCATCATCACCCAAACAAAACAGTAAATTATAGTAAACATGTACCTATTTGTCGGGCAAACAAATTTTATTCTCTGCTCTAGCCTCCTTGCTATGACCTGTTCAATGTAAGTACAAGTATATGCAAGCAAATGCAACCAATTTTCAATATAATTCAATATGTGATTCAATTAGGCTAAATGGCTAAGAATTAGCAAACAAATAAACAAATAACCCAAACATCAATCAATTAGTGAATTAGAGTTTCAAATTCATAATTTTGATACATATACAAAAATCATGTTTTTGATGCCAAATCACAACAATAGGCCCTGTCTAATTTTGGTTCTCACACCAGTCAGTTGGAAATATACAGAAACCCCACTTTCGTCGCACGAACATAAATTCTAATGATGGAGCTCCATCATCAAAATCGTCTCTGGGCGATTAAAGTGTAATTCTATATCTATCCAGTATATTAAAACTTCAAATACACGTTTGCAAGGCGTTTATGCAAAACCTTTATATACTGGACTGTCCAAATCAATACAAATAAATAATCAAATACGAATAATTGATTTAAATTTTCAAAACAAAATTGGTTTTCATCTTAAAAATATACTCTTCACACTCGTTCTAGGATACTACTGATCCTATCTCTAACGAGTCATTCTCATTGGATTTTACTGATCCAATATCTGATGAATTCTTTCATATGGTTCCAATGTGTCTTGTTCTCTGAGCTTTGTAAACCAAAGCTCTGATACCAACTGAGACGACCCGAACTTCCCCGTGAAGTAAAGCACGGATAGAATTGAGGACAAGACAAAATAAAACGCAAACGGAAGAACATTTCATTGTATATTACAACAATGCATCAGATTACAAGAATATACAGAGTATTAATGAATAAATATTACATAGAAATATCAGAGATTTAAATTACATTTAAATACATCGTAGCGGAAAATAATACAATGCACAACTAGAAGAGATATACGGATACAAAGCTTTCCGGATATCGTTCCAGCTGTAAACCAGGATCCTGTGAATATAAATCTGCAAAACCAAAACTACTAGCTGCCCGTGTCAAAATAAGGGCACCCAGAGTTTAGGTTAAAACAATAAACTCCAGGTCAGTCATGTGACTGGTGTGAGAACTAAAACAGTTATTAATATTGGTTTTAAAGTTAGGTAATCAAGGGACCACGCCGTATAACACGGAACGGGTTTCCTCCCAAGAATACAGTGCATAGAACAAACATCGCAATGCTAAATAAAGAAAAATGAAGCTGTTATAAGACCCAGGTCCCATCACACAATGCAACGCAAGCCGGAGGATAGGGTTTTCCCTTATAACAGCCAAAGCATGCTTGATACGTTTAAAACACATTATTTGATACTATTATAAGTGTATAGTGTCAAAACAATGCAAATCATAAATATCAATCATAGGCGGCATAGCTACCATCTACTATGTCGCCATACTAGTTCTACAATTAAAACCGCAATACACGTATTGGAAATTGGATTCCGTCATGAGCCGAGGCAAGGGGCAAGCTCCTCTCCGCGTTCGAGACACTCTAGCAAATGTCCCAGGACCCCACTTTGATCCTTGGAATCGGCTGGGCCGGTCCTCTCTTACTTTTGAGGATTAGTTATTCCTAAACACACGTTTCCCGGTCCTTACAGACCTATATCCGAGGCGCCTCGTATCCAACAACCACACAGGTGAAAAGTATATAAATGTCAGGGCTGGTAGGTCACTGACACCACCCTAGCTAGAAAGAAACGTCGTGCTCTCCCAGCGGTCCATCTCCCGTTTTTGACTCATACCGAGGTGTGAGGCTCGCGAATTCACGTTATACACAAAGCTACGCCACACAGGCCGTGCTTTGATCATCAACCACAAGACTTTGCTTTTCAACAGAAGCCTTGAGCAATTGCCACTTACGCATGCCACATTGGCAATTCACTCCATGCGACTGATGTCCATCGATATACAACCTCTGAGCTCGTATGTCTCAGAGAAGGGCGTTAAGCAAGAGAATAAATTCTCCGCCGCCAAACAGATGTATATTTAATAGAGATCAATCAACACAGAATAAAATCCAATGTCAGACATACAATCCATTTACAGGTTCATTCTGGGTCTGAACGAAACCGGAGGCACTTTCCTCGCATATCCATCCATCTCCAAGTACGTCTGGACGATCACCAACTGATTCCCTCATCCTGGGTGTACAGCCCAATCAAGATCATCAGTAATCGCCCAAACGATGTGAAGACTTCCGGTCTTCAACCACCGTCTTCATCTTCGACATCTCGTCGAATCGGTTATTCAGAATGGGTATAACCCGGCCTTTCTGAATAACCCACGTATATGATAAACAAATGTTACACAAACACAACAAACGCCTCATTTCAATTCGGAATATTCTTTTATTCATAAAATCACATTCTTAGGGAAAGGTTCCCATTAATTTTATCCAAGATAAATTCTTCTAAATTTATTCTTTGATCTTCCTTTGGATATCATTTCTAACTAGTCGGGATTAGCGAACCACACCGAAGTAATTATTTGTTTTATTTCCCAATCCCAACCTATATATCCCATGGAGCAAAACTGGTGATACTCCATATCTAACACCACGGTGTTATCGGTAAAATTAATTACCATTTCACGTTCAAATCTAATTAAAGATTTAACTATCGCTTTGGAGCAAAACTGGTGATACTCCACTCTCGATCACTTTTCAGATTTGATAATTTAAATTATCAATTGACTTTTTAATCTAATTAAAGATTCATTAAAACTCCACTTAGTTTTAATCTTCTTAAAAATCAATATCCTGTCTTTAACTGGGTTAAAGAACCAATGTCATCTAAAACACGATTCACGATAAACCCAAACCACATTCTATTGTTAATTGGGTTAATGAACAGGTGTTGTTCAAAACACCGCTCACGATAAACCTAAAAACCAATTCAATTTCAATTTCAATTAAATATTATTTGATTGATACACTTCATTAAATCTTAATAGAAAGATTTAATCTTTTTCTCTATTGGGCTTAAGAACAGTGTTAATGAAGACACCATTCACGACAAACCCAAATCACATTTGATATTAAATACAAGGCTCTGAATAGAAAATATACCGGCTTATATTCAATATCAAATTCTGAAACCAACAAATATTGTATTGGAAATAACGATATAAAATATATCTTTCAAATTCCCATAACAATATCTGTATAGTCACGAAATCCAACATCGAAATATTTCGAAGATAATTTCGATTCAACTCCAGTCCAATCCACGTATTGGGAATATTGGTTATTTTTAAAATCACTTTCAAATTCAATTTATTTATTTAAAAATAAATTGATTTCAATTCTAGTTCAAAACTAGTTCATTTCGATAAAAGTCTATTTTTATCCTTTCAAATGTGGAATTCTTCAGCCCAATTTTTCCCCAAATCATTCCTTATGATTTTACACAAATTATAGATATTTTTGATAATTTTATTAAGGCCCGTACAGTCGATATTCATCAACGGCCATCGAACTGCACTTACAGCGACCTTTTCTGAATTTGATTTGGACATAATCCCAAATCCAACCGTTAGATTTCCAATTTCTAATATTCATTGGAAAGCTCTCTTCGATACGAACCCAACGGTTCCGGTTTTAGGAGAATCCGACGGTCGGATCTCCCGTAATATCCGTTTGAAATAAATGGTCGAAATTCATGAACTGCCGCGGCGCGACGCGTTCTTTTCAGGCCATTATATATATAATATATATATATTATATATATTTCGTCGATTTCCTTTTAAAACGTATTTTATAAATCGTTTTAAATTCGTTTTCATAACCATTTCAACACTATATTCAATCTCAGATCGATTTGATTTCAATTCAATTCGAGTTCATTCCAATTCAATTCAAATTCCAATTCGTTTCAATTCAATTCAATTCGAATTTACCTTCTATTTGATTCAATTCGAATTCGTTTCAAATTGATTTCAATTCAATTTCAGTTCGTTTTAAATTTCAATTTCAATTTAATTCAATTTGAATTCATTTCTATTTTATTCGAATTCAAATTCGCTTCCTATTCAATTCGAATTTTAATCTAATTCAATTTGAATTTCATTTCAAAATATTTAATTTTGAAATCACTTTTCAATATTCATTATACAACGAATAAAATCGATATAAATATCGTTCGCGTCAAAATAACGCATCTCTAATCAACACGGCTTTATATATTTCGAAACTTCTTTATTCTATCTAACAAATGAATATTTATCCCATTCAACACATGAATCTATATTTCTTTCAACACACGACTAATCTCAACACATGAGTACTGTCAACACATCACTATTTTTGTTATGTAAAATATTTTATGAAACTATGGTATCTATCGTTTGATTTTAATTAGACTCCACCGTAAGGTAGATTCTAATCGTAAATATGATAAAGATGTAATTTTTATTATTTAAAATATTTCACTCACACATGAATAGTTTCAACCCATAATCATCGTCAACAAATGACTATTTTTATATTCAACACATGAATTTTCTTTTATAATATTCATTATTTTCCCGATTGGAATGAGGCCCAATCAATCACCATATAATGTTAATTATATGGATTTTCAGACATCCCACGTATATAATAGCATTGAAAAATAATCAACCATCAACCAAAGTGCACTACACTGTATAAGCATCAAATATGGATATCTAATGCTTAGAACAGCCTGTCAATCAATCGATCGACATATTTAATCAATCAGGATGAGTGAACTTCAAATTTCATCCCAACACCCGTGTGGGGTTTCAAACAATCAAACACAGATTTTAGTTGTGCAGTTGGGCGATGTGTAAAATTTATCGACCCAATCGATATCAGTCAAATCAGTGTATATAAACAAATCGGTCGATTTTTTTATAAATATTTATTTATTCACTTATTCACTTTCACGTTAAAAATTGTATTTTTAACGATAATATATTTTTATTTTTCTAACATATTTTAGAAAATTTCGGCGGCATAACGGCACGATACTAGAAACGGAACAAGGCCTAGCCTTATCCCCGGTCTAGTGAAGGCCCACGCCATTCACACATCATTCAAATCAATTTCATTTCACCAAACAATTCAGTTCCAACCTAATAATTTAACCAACTACACAACCAAACAATTTAACAAGCAAGCCATCCATGGTCTGTGGATGACGGGTGTCGGGTGCTACTAAGCACCGTCTGCATCCTAATATATATATAACTAGAAAAAGGAAATTTGAGTGAGAAGTTCTCACCAATAGCTATCCAATCATCTCGACACTTCATTTATAGAAGTCTTCGCCATTCTCGCCCTTTGTCGCTTTCGTTGCCCGTAGCCACTTTATATATAAAAATCGAATTTTTACTTCGCTATTCAATATGTAAAAATGGTATTTTTACTACCTCGCTATATGGATAAAGAAATTCCATATTCACACCGCTACTATATAGATAAAAATTCTATTTTCACATCGATGTTCATATAGTAAAGATTATATTTTTATCACGCCATTCTTCATATAAAGATTTCGCCTTTTTTTTAAAATAAAGATTTTACCTTTTCAAAAATAAAGATTTCGCCTTTTCAAAAATAAAGATTTTACCTTTTCAAAAATAAATATTTTACCTTTTCAAAAATATAAAGATTTTACCTTTTCAAAAATAAAGATTTTACCTTTTCAAAAATAAAGATTTCGCCTTTTCAAAAATAAAGATTTCGCCTTTTCAAAAATAAAGATTGTACCTTTTCAAAAATAAAGATTTTACCTTTTCAAAAATAAAGATTTTACCTTTTCAAAAATATAAAGATTTCGCCTTTTCAAAAATAAAGATTTCGCCTTTTCAAAAATAAAGATTTCGCCTTTTCAAAAATAAAGATTTTACCTTTTCAAAAATAAAGATTTTACCTTTTCAAAAATAAAGATTTTACCTTTTCAAAAATATAAAGATTTTACCTTTTCAAAAATAAAGATTTTACCTTTTCAAAAATAAAGATTTTACCTTTTCAAAAATATAAAGATTTTATCTTTATAAAAATCATCACTTTATTTCAATGTATATATAATAGAAATCAGATTTTTATTTCGCTACATATACAAAGATGATATTTTTATATCCTATATCTTAGAAAAATCATATTTTTACTCTTTTTATAATATAAAAATTTCGCCTTTCTCTATATAAAAATGATCAAACTTTTTCACTCTATAAAAATATGATTTTTCAAATATAAAAATATTAACTTTCTTATAATAAAAATCTCTTCTTTTTACTTTCAAAAAACATAACATTTTATCATTAGAAATCCAGTTTTTATATGCTAAAGAAATCAGTTTTTATATGCTAAAGAAATAAATTTTTATATTAAAAAGAAATCAATTTTTATATTAAAAATCATTACACAAAAAAAAACTGAAATAAAATAACTAAAATAAAATAAATACTCACAGTTATTTGAAGAGGAGAGGCGCAGGGGGTCGGGGACGACGCTGGTGGTCGGCGGCGGCTGTCAGGAGGAGGGGGGGCTGTCTATGTGCTAGCGCTGGAGGGGGGGTGCGCGAGGTAAGGGGAAGAGGAGGACGAGGTGGAGTTGAAAAAGGGGAGGCGGAGCTGTGGCAGGCGGTGGATCGGAGGGCGCAGGGGCTTGGGGTGCGGCAAAGGAGGAAGGGGGAGATTGGAAGTGGGAGGCGGTGCAGCTCCGCCACTTGCGGCGGCGCGTGGTCATCGGGGAGGGGCGGCGGCTCCTCCCCGCTTCGTCATCTTCTCTTTTTTTTTCATTCAATTGAAAATGAACGAAAGCAGGGGGGCCAGAGAGAAGTTAAGGGAGGAAAGAGAATTTTTTTTCTTTTATTATTTTAATTTCAAAATGTTGACTTTTACATACGACCTCTAAACGAGGCTCACCGTCTGTCATCCATAGCTAATTACCCCCATTCCGAACACAATGGGATATGTATCGCAGGCTGATTCGATCGTTTGAATCAGTTTCCGTTAAATTTACATTTAAATCACTATATTGAATTTTAAACGTACATTTCAAATTACCGGGGTCACATACTAGCTCTAAAAATTCTCGAAAAATGTTTTCTAGCTTCGTATTGACGATACGGTCCTAACAAAACTAATTTCGTCGAATTCTGAGACCGTTGGAAAAATGGCCATTTTCCAGTCGATTAAAATCAACTAAAACTGGTCAAACGCGTTTTCCTTCGCCACGCCCACATATTGATTCGAAAAATTATGAAATTTGGAATATAACAATAATTTGACATCACGGATCCAACAAAAGTGGTTTCGTCGAAATCCGAGGTCGTTTGCAAAATTTCCATTTTTAAGGGCCTGAATTCCATAGCGACTATTCAGAATTTTCAACTGGACATATCTTTTGATTCCCGCTATGAAAATTTGATTTTTCGGATTCGTTGGAAAGATATTACCAATTAGATCCTAATGTTTTTGGTTTCACTAAAATCCGGATTGTTTTGCACCCGGTACATTCAATTGAAGTTTGAAATCGAATTATCGAACTACCGCGCCATTTTCAATTCCTTTTATAATTATATATAATTATTATATTCTAACGACGACGTATATAATATATACGTTTGAATTATATTCAAAATAAATTTCTCGTCGATATTATTTAAAATAATTCATTTTAAATGTTCAAAACTCGCTAAAATTGCCAAAATAAAAATTTTAAACTGGCCCAGATTTTTGGGTTATTACAATAGATGATCTGTTTGACCAACTTGTTGATAACATCTTGATTTTCTCAAAGAGAGAAGAAGAACATGCCTTACATTTAAGGGAGGTTTTGAAAACCCTCCGTGCGCATCAGCTTAAGCCGAAATTCTCCAAATGTTATTTTTAGAGAAAAGAAGAGAGATTTCTAGGGCATGTGGTTTCTAAAGATGGGATAGCAGTAGATCCCGCGAAGGTAGTTGCAGTTCAAGATTAGCAGATCCCAAACAATATAACAGAGGTGAGAAGTTTTCTTGGATTGGCAAGCTATTATAGGAGGTTCATTAAGGACTTCGCAAAGATATCAGCCTCACTCACCAGGCCGACGAAGAAGAATCTGACGTTCTCTTGGATGTAGTTGTAATGATACTTTCTAGCGATTGAAGAGGGCTCTGACAATAGCCCTAGTCTTGACTTTGCCTGATGTGTACAAAGTGCTCACAATATACAATGACGCATGTGGTACAGCGCTTGGTGCGGTTCGAATACAAGAGGAAGGGTTGTATGTTATGGGGGTAGACATTTGAGAGTCCATAAGAAGAACTACCCTACCCATGTTTTGGAATTAGTTGCTTTAGTATTAACGCTTAAGACCTGGCAGCGGTATCTACTTAGAGAGAGGTGCGAGTTATACATGGACCATAAGTCGCACAAGTATATGTTCTCGCAGAAGAATCTTAAATTGAGTCAGTAGAGATAGGCTTCTACTTGGACCTAAGACGATTAGAGAAACTTCAGAAAATATTAATCTTATCCGCAGGCGCATGAAGATAGCTAAGGAGAAGCAGAAGTCATACATAGATAAAGGAAGAACCGATATTGAGTGAGGTGGGAGACATGGTTTCATCAAGGTATCACCTCAGAAGGTTGTGGTTCGTTTTGGAACTATAGGGAAACTGGCGCCAAGGTTTGTAGGACCATTTCCCATAGTGAAAAGAATTCAAATGGCCTGTAGGGTAAAGCTATCAGAGAAATTAGCGAATGTTCATTTGCAGAAATGTTTGCACGATACAGCAGAATTAGTTGAACCGAGTATGCTTGAGGAAGTAGAGGTAGAACGGGAGGCGACAGTCAAACGAGTTCCTACCCATATTCTTGGAACAAAAGTTAAGAAGCTAAGTAATAGATAAGTCAAGTTGATGAAGGTTTAGTGGGGAGATAACCCAGAGGATGCGACTTGGGAGACCGAAGACATGATTCGTGCTTCGTACCCATTTGTTTTCGAGGGTATGTTCTAAACTTCCTTTCCAAAGCTTTTGTTTATGCTTGTTTCTATCATTTAAAGTATATCCTATCGATCGAATCTTTGATCTTTAGGTAGGAATCCCATGGATGTAAACATGTGTTTGAGACATGTTATGTTTGATGGATGCAAGTGTTTGCTATAGGTTGCCTGTGGATGCATATACACACACATTAGGCACTAGATCGGCTCAGTCACTCTCATACTGCATATGGATGTGTGTGCATTTTTCTTCATTATGGATGAAATTGAATGTATCATCATATGGATGTTGCATTTGGAAGAATGATTGTGCACACATATAGAACTTACATGTTATAATATGATTAATTGCATACATGTTGGATTCATGACACTAACATACATTGCATTAAGGAGGTCGACTGAATCAGTAGACTGCCTGATCTTTTGCATTAGTTTTGGGACATATACACACACCTTTGCATATGTTCGTATAAGCATTAGAAGTCTTTAAGGAAAATGGATGCCTATGATTGGTGGATGAGTAGAAGGGCGATGGATGGTAGGATATACATTCTTCTTAATTCGGAGGTTTCATGGATGAATCCTTTAAGTATGGGAGAATGTAACGCCTTGTATTTTAACAATACTAAAGAGTATAAATTAAAGAATAATTAATTTAGTATTCAGAATTAAGTACGGACTACGCCATTGCGTTCGTCTTGGAATTTTGGTCAAAATAAACACCTGGTTTGCGTAAAACGGACACCGTGTGAAGAAGTTATGAAGGTTTGAAGTTTGTATACGCATAAGATGAGTATATATATGCATATAATTGGTCCAGAAAATTCAAATCAGTTCGAAATCTCAGAATTTGGGGAAGTGGGAATTTTCCCTCTTAGGGGTGTGACCTCTGGGTCGACCCCTCAAGGGGGGTCGACCCACTGCGGCAGATCTGGGAAGATTCGTTTCTACACGTGGACTGATTTTCGGTCTTGGTTCATTGGTCCTAGGCTATAAATAAGACCCCATTTCTCTTGTTTCTCCACACTTAAAACAGTGAAGAACTAGATGCTGCCTCTGCCCAGATTAAATCAGGTCTTTTTTTCTTCTGCAATTAATTAGATTTATTCACGTGTAGAGATCTGTGATTCAACATCTGCTATTCTCCTTCTATTTTCTAGATCCAAAATCACTGTGAGTCTATTTTAATTTTAGATCCAAATAATTAAAAGTAATATGACATGACTATAACTTGGATCTATGCCTGTGACTGTTTGAATCATATCAGATCTGTTATATCCTATGCATCTAAGTTGTTATGACATGAATATGAACCAAGATCTAGACCTATACCTATTTATCATGTCAGATTTGCCATTGTTAGTAGATCTAATTCATTGTTTAGATCACATCATGCCTATTCCTATTATGTTTGTGGCTAAATCAGGTCTGTTATTAGTTGGATATCTAATTTAGTGTTTAAATCATATCATGCCTGCTCTTATTATGTGAGAATCAATTATATTATCACATGTTCATCAGATCTGTTCCTATATGCCTATTTGTCATCATGCCACAATAGGTTTATGCCTACTTCTGCCATCGTATGTCAATTTTGCTATTATGTTCATTTTTGTCCTCTTCCCTCCTTCTTTTTCCTTTTTTATTTTTATGGCCACGCTACCTTCGAGCCTAGGAATGCCGCTTAAATATGCGAACCTGTAAAATTGGGAATGAGGGTAAAACGTTAGAAATGGGGAATAATTTGAATTGGGGAATTCAGGCATAACTTGAATGGAATATAAGAATGTAAATTTTGGATATAAATTAACTCATGATTAAAGACCTTAATTTAGGCATATAGCTCATTATGAACATAACTCGGGAAAGGGGAATGAAAACCTATAATGACATAAGTATAATTGATTAATAATGGAAATGCCTAGAATTACAATAGCTGAAATTGTAATCATGCTTAGACACGAGGTTAGATTACACTTGTGGTGGAAGTCTTGTCCTAGCGACAAGTGGAAATTATAACATAATAAAAGGAAAGAAAGCTTATTAGTAAACCTTAGTTAAGAAAACTAAGTTAATAAGTAAACAACGTCAAGTTGTAGTGATATGTTAAACAGAAAACAGGTTAACTGAGATGAAGTATACTTAATTACATATTAAGTAAAACATGTTATTATCACTATGGAATCAGACAACGAATAATACAAAGGGTTTGTAATATTACTTCCGTAATTACAATCCAGGGGTGAAAGATTGTAAGATTTCTTCTATTAATTACAATCTAAAGAATAACATGCAATGTGGCTTATTAATAAACTTAAATGGATTAAGTTATATTTATATGAAATTATAAGCAGGTGGAATTTTGGCAAGTGAAAAGAAGTCAATGTGAATGGGGATAACCTGTTAGTCTATAATAGTTAACCTAGTTGAATCCATAGGGATTGTATGCACATTTTAACTTGAGTATTGGTTAAGTAAACTTGGTTGAAATAATGGGAGGGTTAAGTATATCTGGGTGGGGTGGGTAATATTTATATACAGGCCCAGAAAACTTAACCAGCTGGGGTTATGTAATTAATGACACCGTTAGGTAAGCATAACCTATGGAAATGTTGGGGGTTATGTAATTAAAGGCACCGTTAGGTAAGCATAACTTATGGAAATCCTAGTAGGGATGCAAGACAAAAGGTAGAGCTTGCATCATCTTGTGTATGGGACCCGTTTCAGTCAGTAATCTATATAACGGTATAGAACGAGTACTCTGCCCTAGGTCTGGGTCGGGGCATGCTTACTGGGCTGATTGTAAGAGATCCAAACGTGGATGACGGTGTGAACGGCGCAAACCGAAATTTACCATCTTGTATATCTGGGTGGAGTCGGGGTCATGTGCGTGCATGGTCCGGGAGAGGGGGATAAGACGACCGTGACACGTGTAGATATGGTTGTGCACATCATAAAAATGAAGGGTTGCCACTTTAGTAAGTGATACATCCTACTGTCGGACCAGCACAAGGTATCTACGGAGTAGGGAGCTGATCGATTGGGGTGGTAAATTGGATACATCTTGACGTATGCCTAAGTTTACCAGCTTGTAATTATTGTGGATCATCTTGTTCATATGATACCAGTGTTGGTGCAGAGTAAAGAAATCATTAGAGAAGTGCTATTTATTCTATCCAGTTGTCTTGTTTACTTTGTCGTACTTGCCTTATATGTTGTTATCTCTCTTGTCCACTCTATATGCCTGTCATGATACTTTTATCTATTTTTATGCTAAAAGTAATTGGACTCACCATACTTTATGTCTGACCCATTTTGTTTCCTCTTCTTTTTCTTCCGTTCCCCCCTAGGTTCTCAGGGTGGGAATACTCAAGCTTGACCAGAATTATGCTTTCATCTTGCTTGGTGTTGCTTAGATGTATTACCCACGGTCTTATCTTTTCTACTATGGCTATGTTTTTATTGCGGGGAATTATGCTTCTTTATTTATTGTACTCTGATGTTTAAGTACAAGACATAAATTTAAATGATGTACTGGGTTTTATGTTTTTCAGACAAATGATGCAATCATGTTTTGAACCACGATGCTTTATGATTAATAAAAGTTTTAAATTCTGCTGCTATTTTATACATGTCTTGTAATGTTTTTGTTTCTGTTTACCTATAACGCTTCACGAAACTTAATGCATTCTTTTAATGAGTGACATTAATGGACGTGGGTGTCACACCTTGTTTCAAATCCAAGAATTTCTCCATCTGTAAGTTTTCTTCCGCTTAAGATGAAAACTTCATCTCAAATCTCTATCTGAAATCATCCAAAGTAGCTACTAGTTGTCCTGCCTATGTCACCTCCCACCAGTACGAAGCTTTGTCCTTTAGTTGCCATGAGACCAACTGTATCTTCCTTCTATCATCGAGCTCAAGAAGACCAAACACGTTCTCACTTCTCTAAGCCAATTTCACTCCTCAACAAAGCTCTTGGTACCACGGAACGATTTTCCTCCCATTGTTCAAAAGTCTTTTCAGATCTTAGAAAATTTATCTACTCGTGGAGGGGGAGCGACTATGGTTGCAGCTGGGGGTGGGGAATCTCCTTGAACTTCGGCAAGTGCCGTAGCCTTTAGATACCTATATAACCATGTCAGTAATGGAATGCCCTCAGGAACATTGGGTTCCCAAGACATGCCGAAAAGAGAAGAAACAAAAGATTTAACAAGAAATCGAGAGAATATTGAATATGGCTTGAGGGGATATGTTTTTCCAAATAGGTTTTTATTTGAAAATACTTTGCTTTTGAAAACAATTTTTTTAAAACTTTTCTCCGATCTTGTAACCTTAAGCTCTGATACCAAATGTGACACCCCATGTCCGTTAATATCACTCATAACAGAATGCATTAAATTCCATGAAGCGCAATAGGTAAACAGTAACAGAATTTAACAAGAAGATAAAAATAAGCACCGGAAAATTCAACTTTTATTTAAAAGTAAAAGCATTATCTAAAAATAGATTATATCATTAAACCAATTACATAAAAACCAAGAATCTCAAATTTGTCTCATAACGCAAAATTATAGAGTGCAATAATATAAACCATATCCCTCATAGTAAGCCATAACAGACTAGAAAGTAATTCAAAGCCCTACAACTCAGAAAGTACAGATCCAAGCTGAAAGAGAAAGTCCTAATCACTAAGGAGTGCTACCGCTCTGAGGACCTGAGGAGGGGGAGGGAAGGAGGAGAAAGAAGTGAAAGAAAAATAGGTCATACATAAAGCCTGGCGAGTTCCAGTGATTTTCAAATATGCATAAAATAGAGATACTAAGACAGATAAACAAGACTGGATGAGAAAGTACAGTATCATATAAGGCAGTAGGTAAACAAGATAAATAGGATAAAACAATGATTGAGTAATGATTCTCATTTATATCCCCAAAATAGGTTGTGTCTACACCAATACTAGTACAACAAGATTAAAAACAGGATTAGGTGTATCCTAATTACATAACGGGATTAGGTGTTACCCTAATTACATAACAACAAGATTAGGTGTACCCTAATAACTACATATGCGATCGACTCCGTAATACGTAAATACCATGTGTGAGCCATGGCAGTAGGGTGTATCACTCCCTAACCTAACAACTTATATAACACAGACTATTTACTGGTGTCACAACGACTTAGTTTCTCTAATCGAACTCATGCATGCTCATGACTCCGTTGGAACATGCCCGTACCCACCTTCCTCGTTTGAAACTCTTGTTATCCAGTTCAATAGAATGTGCCCTTGTCCCTACCTAGTGCGAGGCCCTCTAACAAAATACCAACATGGATACTGACTGATATGGGTTCTACACAGCAAGATTGACACAAGCCAAACCCCCTAAGCTTCTGCCCTAATTACCCCACAACCCGATACAACAACAAAATGAGGGGCCTCTTAGCTTATTAATAATCAGGTTTAACCTAGCAGGTTTAGGTTCCTTAATAAGCGTGGTTGAAATATCACATGTTATTATGCGTGTAAAACAATTTCCCAAAACCAACACCTGCCCAGATGTATATAATTACTATAGTGTTTTAGTTTACTAACCTACATTTGGTGCTTACATTATTTCAACATGTCCTTTTACTTAATGTTTGTATTAAGTCAAATCTAACATGTTTATACATATGCATACTATTCCATTCAATTATGTCCCTAAATTACATCATGTATAAGTTTATGTATATTATCCCTTTCTATCATATTCCCAATTTACAGCAAGTACAAGTATATGCATATTACCCCCTTTTGTTATATTCCCAAATTGCAGCAAGTACAAGCATATGCATATTATCCCTTTCCCAAATTATAGTCAAACAGTCCTCAATTTAACAATATGCCTATATTCTCCTTTTTCATGTCATTTCATTTCTTCCTAAACCGAGTTATACGCAATCTTAAATTAGTCATGGCCTAAGCTTTCAATGGCCTACTGCTTAGCTTAAATAAAAGGAATAAATAGAAGGAGGAGAATAAAATCAAATCAAACCACATAGGCATATAGATAAGAATAGAAATTAACTAAAGTAACAGAAACAGGGAAAAGGAAGATAGATATGCATAACTAATTAATCAACTGACAGTAAAAACATATATATTACCCATAACAACGACATAGGTGAAATACAGTGAAAGAATAGGTATAGAAATTATCTTTTAGGCACTGTATGTTCTAGATCCAATTTTTTTATTTACTGTCATGATATAGTTCTAGGTATAAGATCTAAAAACGACTTGAAACTCACAGCAGGCCTCGGTGATGAAGAGATTATATCTCTTATATATATGTCATTATAGAAATGTCCACTTCTATATTTATGTTGATTGCAGGGTTGAAGGTTTGTAACAAACATTGAATCTTCTTTGTTAATCCAGATTTTAGCAGCGTCTCCCCATTTTATTATTTAATTTAGAATATATCATGGAGGAAGAGAGAGGTGAAGAATTATATGTAGATAAAATGGGGGAGAGAGAGCCCCTTTTATAGATTAACAAAGCCAACTCTTAACCATTAGATTCTAGGGTTTCAATTTAAGCCATACACATAGCGCTGAGTTAGCGAATGAACCTAGCCAATAAAACAGTCCAAATACAGAATTTAGAATCCACTCTGCATCTGGATGGGTTGACCCACTGACATACTGGGTTGAGCCACACGTCGACCCCACTTGACTTGGGTCGACCCACAGGTCGACCCAGGCCCGTTGTGGGTCTTCCCCTAACGGTCTTTTATGTGCATTGATTCAACGTTGTTTTTCTTGTTTGAATTATTTTGAATATATATATATATATATATCACCCTTAAATGTAAACAGACTTCTAGGGTTCATAACTTCTTCCTACATTATCCGATTTACGTAAACTTAGGGTCTGTCTGAACCAAAATTCCGAGACAAACACAATGGTAAAGACAGTCTTACTTAATTCTAAATATTTAATTAAGTAGTTCCCATTTTATTGTCTTTACAATATGGTTATAGTGTATTAAATTTTAGGGTGTTACATTCTCCTCTACTTAAAGGATTTCGTCCCCGAAATCTCTAAGTTAAGAAGAATGTTATTATTCTAACAACCGCTTACAACCATCTACTCACTCATCATCCAGTGGCATCCATTTTCCTTAAAAATTTCTAATGCTTGTATGAACATATGCAAAGGTGTTGTGTGTATATGTCCCTACACTAGTGCGAAAATGAAGCGGTCAACTAATTCAGTTGACCTCCTTAATGTGATATATGTTTACGTAATGTATCCAATATGTATGCAAAATGAATCCTAGCGTAACATATAAGCTCTATATATATGCACAACCATTCATAAAAATGCAACATCCATATAATGATTCACCCATTTTCCATCTATAGAAAATTAAAATGCACACACAACCATATGCAATATGTAAGTGACTGAGCCGATTAGGTGCTTAGTGTGTGTATATGCTTCCACGAGCAACCGCTAGAAAATATTTTCATCCACTTGCAACCATCAACCATAACATGTTTCAAACACATGTTTTCAACCATTGGATTCTACCTAAGGATCGAAGGTTTGAACAATAGGATAAACATAATTGAATGATAGAGGCAAATGCGAATTAAAAGCTTGGAAAAGAAATTAAGAACGTACTCTAAAAAAGAAAAGGGTAAGAGGCATGGATCTTGTCTTCAGGTTCCCACGTCGCATCTTCGGGTTAGAAGCTCGAATTTTGACAATAATACATAAACCCGTATTACTTGCCTAAACCCAAGTATCGAAAACACCAGGCAGTTAATAGAAAGAAACTAGAGGTCGAGAAAAAGATAAGAAAGAAATGTTAGAATAGAAGAAAAGAAGAAGAATCAACAAATAAACAGAACACTGAGTTTCACATTGCAGCAGAATAAAATATAATATACAAATAAATCTTTATTGAGAGCTTGAAATAGTACTTACAATCATCAGAGTACATTAATACATCTGGACGGTTATAAAAACCTGACCTCATATACAATACACATCGGAATACAAAATATAAATCATACATCTGAACTTGCACAGATTATGAAACATAGATCCAATTATAAATCATGTAGCCTATGAACTTGCATCTAATCATATACAATTTTAACATCATGTACAATTTTAACATCTAATCATATAGCCTATGAACTTGCACAGATTATGAAACATAGATCCAATTATACATGCAAATAAACATGAACTTGCATAGTTTATGAAACATAGATCTAATTATACTTGATGAAACATAGAACCAATTATACTTGCAAATAAACCTGAACTTGAATAGTTTATGAAACATAGATCTAATTATACTTGCAAATAAACATAAGAACGATATCATAGGTTTTGGGTCATGTAGGCATAAAAGGTCTATAACATGTTTACATAAATTCTAACTTAGACTAAGGGATTATATATAATCCATGCCATCGACATGTACAAAAAGGGATCAAATTTCTAGTTTTTGCCACAACTTGCTATTGCTATCACTTTCATATACAAATATCCAATAGGTCGGCATCAATCAATTAAGGCCACAAATATCAATACACAAGTCATGACAGAATCATTACAATACATAGAATTTATGCGATATAACAACACAATTCTATTTTCATCTACATCGAATCACATCACAGTTTTTATTCATATTCTGAAAGGTCACTATACTTGCAACAAATGCAGAATCTTGAATTCTGGATTCTGAATTCTGAAATTGAGATGCGCTCCTTTGGGTAGACTAACGTTGCATTGATTAATTTGATTAAACTTTTATCTTCTTCTTAATTTGATTCGTCTCTAAGCTTTAGTGTTGGCTTGTCTCTAGGCTTTCTAATTGACGGCCATTCCTAGTTCCTTTCCAGCAGCATGACGGCTTTTGTATTCTATTATTTGTGTGAATTTAGGGTTAGACTTGAGTTGTATTTATAAAATTTCAATCTAATTAGAGACATCGATGAAGCTAGAGTGAATCCAGACCATCCATCTCAAGAGAAGCCAATCAGAAAGTGACATGTAAGCCCTAGTGACTCAGCCAAGCCTCAAAATTCGACCAGACCCTGATTAGGACAGCCAGGACCTGACCAGCAGGTCATTCTGACCTGGGCGCACTTGACAGGTGCGCCAGGCTAAAATTGTACTGGCGCACTTCCCAAGTGCGCCAGTTCAACTTTGTTCTGGCGCACTTCCCAAGTGCGCCAGTGCATTCTGACCCGTTTTCTGGTTTTTCTGCCCAACTTCGTTCGTTCATATCTTCTTCACACGATATCCGTTTTACGCAAACTTGGACTCTATCTCAAGCAGAATTTCAAGGCGAACGCAATGGCGTAACCCATTTCCCTTGATTTCATAATTTGTAATTAATTATACTTTAATTTGTTAAGCTTAATGTTATAGAATTCACAGGGTGTTACATTCATTAATTAAATTCCAAGTTCATTACTTTGATTACTATTAGATAAATGATAATAAATTTCAATATTATAAAAATAGTTTACTTCATCATTAACAAATTCTATTTATAAAAAATTTAATAATCAATTCCCATTTAAGTAGTGACTTATTTAATTTAACATAACTAACTCATTAATCCATTCCAATTGGTCCTTCCATTTAAATTAATTATTAATATAATTAATTCAGTTAATCTTATTTGTTTGATTGCTATTTAAATAATAAATTTCAATATAATCCCATTTTAATTATTTTGGGAAAACAATTACTTCCAGTTACTAATCGTTAGGATAATATCTGCTCACTTACTATTAAATCTTGTTTACACAAAAATTTACTTTATACAACCATTTAGCAATTTCTTATAAACTTAAATAATAAATAATAAGTATTTCTTTCCTTTTATAAATTTCATTCAAATAATAGATTTCAAAATCTATCTTCAGTTATAAAATAAATTAATAACTTCATATCTGTCGATTCACCTGATGGTAAATCAACGTTTATAAAACAATGGATTTCTAGGCCATCTGCTGTCAATTACCCAACCAGTACTACCCATTGGTTAACAACAAAACGAACGTTGATTTAGATTCAACAATCGATGATCAAATTAATCATCCAATCAAACTAGTTAAATAGTTCGTATAATTGTAATATGAAAATAAACAATAAATTTGAGGAATCTAGTTGGATCCCTTTGTTACTACCAAAATTAACAGCGAGAAAGGCTGATGGTGAAGGGGTACCGGACCATCATGAGCATAGAATAGCAATCCGTAAGCAAAGACCATGTACTGGATAAAGCCGACAGCATAAGGGAAGAATTCAGAACAATGAGCAACCGACATCGTCATTAAAGGAGCAGCCTTAGATCCAATATGAAGAAAGAATACTGGCAAGAAAGTTCCGGCATGAAAGGTAGTTAACGAGAGTACATTTCTGGAGGCAAGTTACCTAAAACTGGAAGCATATGAAGAGAGAGAACAAAAAGCCAACAACCCGAGACCAAAAAGTGTGAAAGGGCTATCGGCTTTAACTCGCTTGATGTCGATACAAATCAACGGAAGCTCAAATCCAAAGGGAACCTTCCGGAATCCATTTACCAAGTCCAAAAAGATCAGATGGTCACCGAAAGGTAGCTTCAGGAGACAACTAATAATGTTCCAAAAGTGTTCCCTCCAGGAGAGAGAAACCAACTATAGGGGTCTGCTGAAGGCCAATCAAGGGTTCTAGAAGAAAAAGGGCTATACACACTAACATGCTTAGTGTCGATACCAAAAGGGGTGACAACACCCAAAACTTAGGTATCTGAAGCACAGAGGAAAACTTCACGGAAAATTAATAATAAGATTGAGAGCTCATGACCAGAAGCTCTTAACCGTAAGCCAAAAGTCTATCCTAAATCTATCCATACCAATAGGCTTGGTGTGATACAACGTAGATAGAAATAACATCAAAAAGGGGCTTCTAAACCCGAGACTGTCCTTCCAAAAGCCGAGACCGGCATCTAAAAGCCATATCACATCCATCGGAAAGGCCAAAAAAGTGGCTAAGAGCAAAGCAACTGAAACCAAAAGAGAAAAGCGGCCGACACGTGGTTGTCACACCAAAAAAAGGCTTTTGCTGTCCAAATAGCAAAAGGAGTCCCAATTTGTCTATAAATAAGACCCCAAGGGTCTCATTTTCGGGACCGAGTTCTCATTTCTCATTCTTGTACTCTTTTCTTTTGGAGTAAACCCTAATTTCTAAATTGATTTGGGAATTTATATTGTAATTACTTGTTTACTTTAAATCAATGATCAATAAAGAGAGGATCAACACTTAGCACATTTCTTACGAGCTTCTTACAAGTTTTCTTGGTTATTTCCTATAAAACATACCTTATGCTTCCTACATGGTATCAGTTTCCTACTCAAGTTTTAACCCTTCCACAAAGTCATTGCAAAACCCCTTCCTATAAACCATTCAGCCTTCTTCCGAGTGTTGTGCTTAAGGAACCCTTGTCCCGAGATAATTGTTGGTTCTTAAGTCTCTTAAGTGTGATGCTCGCCCCTTTGAGGCAAGAGTAACTAATCTTTCAGACTTTAGACCTTGATATCCAAGAAATAGTGAGCTAAGTTCGTGGAAACTAAATAACCCCATTTTCCCTTTAGGTCCACTTCCGTATACCTATTTTCGGTGTTGACGAAAAACATCGTTAACATTTTGGCGCAAGAAGGAGGGATTGAACCTCCTACCTTGTGGTTAATAGCCACATATCTAACTGCGTTGTTTCGTCCTGGTTGGACTAAGCTTTAAAGAAGCAAGGCTTCGGTTGAAGATGAATGAGTCAGGAAGGAAGAAGGAACGAGGTTCCAATGCGTTTCTCACCCAGGAAGGGGAAACAATATCAAAGCTCAACACAATTAACCTGGAATTTGAAGGACCTTCAGTCTCAGCTAGGGAAGTAAGTGATAAGATGGAGATATTACGGTTGGCCATGCAAATCGACTCCACCAGAGGGGATATTGAAATGGACCTAATTCAGAGGTCCTCCAAGGTGGAACCTTATAAGATAGAGGCCAAACCAATAGTACCGCAATGATTTGATAGCTAAGTTAAATTCCCTATAAACCTTCAGAGCAATGTAAATCGGCAAAAAAGTCATCAATCCACAAAAGGAGTAACCGACTTAGGAGGAAACGAGAATCTGTCGTTGATAGGTGATCGAAAACTACCAGGAATGACCTTCTTCAAAGAAATAATGAAGGCCAAGGTTTCGACTAATATAAAAATGCCTTATTTCGCATGTGATGGAACTACAGATCCAAAAAGCCACCTTTGTAGGTTTTAAAGTTATATGGATGTATCCAATGCTTCTGAAGCACTTCGATGTAGAATATTCCTAACAATGCTTCGAGAGGAGGTTAGAAGGTGGTACAGACAATATCACGGTCCAACCATTACATCTTGGAGACCGTTGTCCACTACATTCGGCATAAAGTTCCATGATTTAAAGGACTTGACACTAAGCATTTTTTATTCGGTCAATGTCAAATGGAAACCAGAAGAATCACTTTCCAGCTATCTAAGGAGGTTTAGAACCAAGTCACTCAGAGTAGTAGGAGCAACATATAGAGAAAAGTTAATTGCCCCTGATCAGGGATGCTTATACCATCTCCCCTCTGGGAAGAACATACCCTAAAAGACAGCATATGTTTATTCTAAAGACGGAATATTCGTTCATATGAACAAAATAGTCAATGCAAAGAGAAGTTCGACATGGGAGCAAAAGGTCAGAAAGCTTGGTTCCAATCCCTTTATGAAAGATTCTTTGAAGCTAGACCAAGAAAAGAGATATTGTTCCTATCATAAGACATATGAACACAAAACTAATCAATGTTGTGATCTAATGAAGAAATTAAGCCTAAAGAAAAAGAAAGCATGCTTGGAAATAGTAAAAAAATAGCCAATAAAAGATGATCAGAAAAGTTTCCACATCATGATGAATTTGAACGATAAGTTTCTTATCTCAAATAACTTCTTTCATTAATAACATAGCTTGGTACCTTTTTGTTTATAACTACACCAATATTAATATAAATGTAAGTGTCATTACAGGTCTAAGACAGGCAACGGAAAAAAGGCTGGTCGAGTAGAACCCATGATAGGGGATCCTCCTGTTTTCATATTCTTTAGGGAAGGGCTGTTATCATTAACAATATTTTAACCTCCAATAAACGAAATACCCTTTAAGAGGGGTTAATAATAATAAATGCATTCTACCTCATAAGGGAGTTGATGTAACTCCCTTAGAAGGTGACCCCTCATTTGCATATTTTCATTCATTTTGCATACTATGTGGGTTGGAGAGTGAGATTAGGCGTCGACCTCTCAAAAAATGGATAATCAAGTACAACCAGTCGGAGAAATATTGGGTGACCAAGATAACTTAATGAAATTATTTTAAGGAACGAGTTACTCAGAAGCTCTCATAACAGATCAATCTATAGAGGGTATGCGGTTCAATAAGGAGCACAAGAGGATGACACCAAGTCTCCTACATTTATGGTTATGGATAAGGTGATCTACAAGAAAGGGAAATCACTCCCCTACTTAAGATGCATAAGCATTGAGGATGGGCTCAAATTGTTGAAAGAAGCACATGAAGGTTTATGTGGAGGCCATGTCAGTCGAATTAAGTTAGCTAAGAATGTCATGCAACAAGGCTTCTACTGGACACAGATGGTTAATCAAGCAATTAAGTATACCAAGAAGTATGAGAAATGCCAAAGGTGTTCTAAGACATCTCGGTCACCTCCAAGTAACATAACCCCTATCTCAAGCCCGTAGCCTTTCGGTGTATAAAAGATAGACTTTATTGGACGCTTGCCAATCTCCAGAGGTAAAACTAAGTATGTTGTAGCAGTTATAAATTACTTTAACAAATGGGAGGAAGCAAAACCTCTTCCAACAATCACATCTACGAAGGTGTTGATATTTATGATAAAGAATATTGTCACACGCTTTGAAGTTCCTTACAAGATCATTTCAGACAACAGAACACAATTTGAAAGCAAGGAATTCATACAATTTTGTGATAAGAATGGAATTATTAAGAGTATTTCTACAATAGCGCATTCCAGGGAAAATGGTGTCGTCAAAAGCTGCAAACTAAACCATAAAGACAACTCTCAAGAAACGACTAAACTAAGCTAAATGAGATTGGGTAGATAAAAGTACCCTTAGTACTTCAGCAGCGTAGAACTTTCGCCAGAACAGCAACAGGGCATACTCCATGTTTTGTGATATATGGATGTGGAGCTATGCTTCCAGTCAAGGTTGAAGCCACCTCACACAAAAGGACAGCCTATGCGTTTGATCCTAATCAGGAGCTAAAGAAGGAATCTATGGACCTAATACAAGAGTTAAGAGATAAGGTCATGACTAGAACGACTGGATACCAAAGGAAGATCACTAAGCACTATAACTCAAGGGATAAACTAGACCTTAACAAAAGGAGATTTAGACTTATGAGGGGTAATGGTCAACACAGAGAACCCATCGGACAATCAACCAGGCCCAAACTGGGAAGAGTTCTTGATCATTCACCAAAATACCATATCTATGAAACGCAGTAATTATGCAAACCAAATGGTGGTCTTGCACCTAGAGCATGGAATGCAAAACACTTGAAACCACACTTCTGGACGAAAGCCAAACGTGGGAACCTCTTCTTCAGAATATCCGCACAAATAAGGGTACGGAAACCCCCTCAAACTTTGGAAAAACCCAAAAGTAGTCAATTTACAAATGGATAAAAAACCTTGTCATCGGCAAGTTGGTCGGGGCAAGGCACCCCTCGGAGGGGGGTGATGTGTAAGTCTTTAACATCGTCCAATTCAGAAAGGATGAGCTTAAAACATCAAAAGCATAAGCCTTTGATCCAGGCCAAAAATGGTCGGGATAGAGCGTCTAATGAGCACGCCCTACCTCTACTCGCAGAAGAGTACGCCCTACCTCTACTCAGACTAAGCATGTTCTACCTCTGCTTAAGTCCTTCGTTTTCGCAGAAGGGAACGAATAAGCACGTCCTGCCTCTGCTCATAAACGAGCACGCTCTACCTCTTCTTCGGCCAAGCACGTCCTGCCTCTACTCATAGATGAGCACGCTCTACCTCTGCTTGTGTTAATTCTCGTAGATGGGAATAAATGCTCTGGGGGAGCGCAGTAAGCACATACATACTCTGCTTACATCATTACCCCAACGGAGGGAACAAAGTTCTGGAGGAGTCGCCTAAGAACAGCTCTCGTCCCAGCTTACATACTCTCCTGCAAAAGGGAACAAGAACTCGAAGGCACGCACAACCAATGTCTAAGAAACAAGGCTAAAAATGCTGATCAAAGCTCATGGTAGCTGCTCATCAAAACCAATCAAAGGACTGAAAGGACGATTCCACATATCAAAATGAGAGATTGACTCGCTAAATCAATTACCTGAATCTGGGTTGATTCAGGACTTCTCCTATTACCAGATGCGAATATCCGGTCTTCCCTCAAATACCTGAATCTGGGTTGATTCAGGACATCTCCTATACCAGACCTGAACATCTGGTCTTCCATCAAATACCTAAATCAGGGTTGATTCAGTACTTCTCCTATTACCAGATGTGGATATCTGGTCTTCTATCAAATACCTGAATCTGGGTTGATTCAGGACTTCTCCTATTACTATATTTGAAAATTTGATCTTCCATCAAATACCTGAATCTGGGTTAATTCAGGGTTTCTCCTATTACCAGATGTGAATATCTGGTCTTCCATCAAATACCTGAATCTGGGATGGTTCGGGACTTCTCTTATTACTAGATATGGATACTTGGTCTTCTATCAAACTACCAAATCTGGGTTAAACAGGAGAATTCTACTACCACCGGATACAGATTTCTAGCCTCCTACCAAATACCGAGTCCAGATCATAATTATTAACCTCATTCACAACATTATGACCCATACTCTGAAAGGCGGGAGTTCATGAATTAAAACACTTTCAGAAGATGAATTCCAGATAGTGGATATTTCCTAATTGATATGAGAATAGACGCTTTAAATCTTTTGGCTAAAACTTTCCGTCGACGGCCATGTGCTCCAATACCACACATAGGGAGTTTATCTAAAAGCTTCCATTATGGATAATTATTATTCAAAAATAGATAATTATTTTACTCTATCAAAAATTCATCCATCTACGTAGTTATGATTTAAAGGTGTTTCACTTAGGTTGCGTGAGTCCCATATACCTCATAGGTGGAGAGGTTACACATTAAACCATATGTGGCATAATTTAGTAAAATCTATATAAGGATATTCAAAAGCATAAATAAAGGATGAGATAGTATCCCTATAATTTACAAAGACTGCAATTATTTCCAAAGACAGAATTCTAAGCCCCCATGACAAATGCTTGAGTCGGAAGTCAAAGAATTCTGTTATCTTAGAAAAGAATCTCTGACTTTCTGTCCGAAATATTTATGCATGAAATTATGTTTCTCCGATTATGTCACGGAGAGTAGATTTCAAAATTTCTATTACATGCGTTTAAACCTTGAGCTTGAATTTGCCATCCCATATCCCCAAGGATGGAACCTTGATGATAAACACCAAGGTTAAAATTCTGAATTGCTTATTCCCAATAAGGGAAGAAAACTCTAAGTTCTCGAGTGATCATCTTAAAAAAATATGGAAATATTGCTATCTCATCAGGATAACATAATCCCGAGTTAAAGATTCTAATGCTGAAGAATCTTTGTTTTCAGATTCATATTATTATTTTGATGTATAAGGCTAATATCTCCAGCATTGCAGAAAGTAAATGCTGGAATCAGGTGAACACCAGGAATTTGCATTGGTCACTTGTAATAAGGAAAACACCTTGGAAACCCCAAAAAACAGAAGGACTGAAGCAACAAAATAAAAACAAAGCAAGGGAAAGCTTAAGGAGCAGCAGAGTTAGCCCTAAAATTCAACTAAGACATGTGCCCCACCTTGCCAAAGTGTGGCATCACCCCTGGGTGCTAGGAGCGAAGAATAAAGGATACATATTCAATATCAAAATACGGAAATCCCTTGGGAACAACAAAAAAATAAAAGCGAAAAAAGAAAATTACAAATATATAATAATGGAAGGAAATTGAGAAGATACAATTGCAACAGAACCGGGTTAGCAAGCGAAAGAAAGAATCAAAACATAGTGTCAACATCGGTTCATGGCAAGCAACCATCCTTATATTAGTATCAGAACAAAGTGCAGCACAAAAGGTTTGACTTGAAAAGTAGAAAATTCTCCTTCATAGGGGGACCGAGACTGGATAACGGTGACGGACCATCATGAGCGTAGAAGAGCAATCTGTAAGCAAAGACCTGGTACAGGATAAAGTTGAAAGCATAAGGGAAGCATTCATAACAACGAGCAACCGACACCATTATTAAAGGAGCGGCCTTAGATCCAATGTGAAGAGAGAATACCATTAAGATAATTTCGGCACTAAAGGTAGTTAAAGAGAGTA
The DNA here is from genome assembly GCA_030737875.1 of Allium sativum. Taxonomy (NCBI): domain Eukaryota; kingdom Viridiplantae; phylum Streptophyta; class Magnoliopsida; order Asparagales; family Amaryllidaceae; genus Allium; species Allium sativum. Next base: position 1,563,468 of record CM060926.1, on the reverse strand, counting down.
TATTTGCAAAAGCAAGTTACCTACAACCGGAAGCATATGAAGAGAGAGAACAAAAATCCTACAACCTGAGACCAAGAAGGGCGAATGGCAGCTACCTTCTAGAAATCCGGTACAAATCAACGGAAGCTCAAATCTAATGGAACCTTCTAGAAGCCAGTTACCAAGTGCAAAAAGAGCATATGATCACCGAAAGGCATCTTTAGGAGACAACTAATAATATTCTTAAAGCGTTCCCTCCAGAAGACCGAAACCTGCTGCGGAGGTCTACCGAAGGCAAATCAAGGGTTCTAGAAGAAAAAGGGCTATCCACACTAACTTGCTTAGTGTTGATACCAAAAGGGGTGACAGCACCCGAAACTTTGGCATCTGAAGTACAAAGGCAAACATCACGGAAAATTAATAGCAAGACCGAGAGCTCATGACCAGAAGCCAAAAGCCTTTCCTAAAGTTATCCATACCAACAGGCTTGGTGTCGATACAAAGGAGACAGAAATAACATCAAAGAGGGGCTTTTAAAACCGAGATCGTCCTTCCGAGAGCCGAGACCGACATCCTAAAAACCATATCACATCCACAGCAAGTAAAAAAAAGCGGCCGGGAGAAAAGCAACCGGAACCAAAAGAGAAAAGCGGTCGACACATGGTTGCTGCACCTGAAAAAAACAAAAATTAAAAAATTATTTTTGTTTTAATAATATGGTTTTTTTTAAAAAGAATTATATGTTTTATATTAAAAAAATATTATTTTTAAAATTATTGAAAACAAAATTTTTCTACAGGCGTTACATTGTTGGTTCTTCACATACTCGCCTATATCACGCTTTATACCTTCCCAGTAATATAGACGGTTCATGTCCACATGCATCTTACTGCCACCTGGTTGAATAGTATATCGCAAACAATGGCATTTAAAATTTTATCTGCAAAAGTCAACTAGTGCGTTCTGTGTTTATTTCCATGCAATATTTGTTTTCTTGACCATTACGATTTATATTTGAATTTGAATAAGAAATAAATATTGAATGGGGACAAGCACTAGTTTCCAAGTGGTAATGACTTCGACGTAGTAAACGAATTAAGGCGCATCTTAGTCTTCTTTACTCTAGTCCCAATCAAAGGTTTGAAATAGTAAACGAATTGATGGAATATCTTCTATAAAGATTTTAATATTAGAAACTAGAAGTATATTGGAGAAAGAAAATTTAAGCAAAAATATATAGCGCATTATTTGTTATCACATTGTATATAAAACTAAAGTTATTGCAATAAAATAAACAAGCGTACCATTATCCCAACGAGTAATGTGTAGAAAAAAAGAATAACTTAGGGAGTCTATGAGAAAGTAAATTATATTCTTAACTTTGCTTGTTCTTGTTATTACAAGAAGTGAAACGTATTCTTATAGAAGTGAAACTTAACGGCACAAAACATAAAGAAGTGAAATGTATATTTATAAAAGTGAAACATGTACTCAAGAAGCAGAAAATTTAATACAATTTAACTGTATTTATATAATATTTTAGGCCAAATCTATTTGCTCCCCACATTTTGCCTTTCATACCCCATTGTTTAAACCAAAAATATTTCACTCCGTTTTTAACTGTTCACACCCCCAAAGCTACCAAAACTACCCTTCAATTCATATTTTCACAAATAAATAATTGTACATTAACAATGAAATGAACTGAAAGATAGATCAACAAATAACAAAGTTTTAATCAAAATTTATTTATTTTTATTCGTTTTGCAAGCTAAAAAAGTTACATTTAACTTCAAGATAAAAATAATTGCAATATATATTATACTAGAAATCATAAAATCAAAAACTTCAAGACAAAAGGCATAAAAGTTGAAAATGAGTTAATTTAAAATAAAAAAACCTTTTTCTTACAAAAAAACATTAATTTTGTTTTCGGAATCATTTGTCCTTTCAAAATATATTAGTATCATTGTATTTTTTTATAATCAAAATAACAGAGTGAAAAAGTGAATAAGATAACTTAAATAGTACAAGAAAGCAAATTGTTATTCCTAAATTCTTATAGCCTCTTAACTACATGCAAAAAAAGATGTCATTCTAAGGTTTTAACTCGATCTGATTTGGTCGAGGAAAGTTTATTTCATAATCTCTAGCAATTTTGGCAGTGCAACCTCTCTCGAACCAGGAATTAATTAGCTGATATACTCTTTGAGTTTATCTCGAAATCTCTACGAATTTTGTCGGTGCAACTTCTCTCGACCCTGGAGTAAATTAGCTGATATACTCCTTGAGCTTCATGGCTTTAGAAAAGTTGAACGTCATTTCGACACATGAGAATACATTGTTTATTCATTATAGTAAGAATGGAAGAGCAGATTATAGAAATTTTATAAAGAAGTTGAGAAGTAAGTTTTAAGTGGGAAATGTTTCAATATTGGGCACATAAAGAAAGATAGCAAAGATTATGCATTATTGCATTTATGGACACTTGATGATTCAAAAAAAGATGTCATAGTTATTCTAATAAAATTAAAAATGAGATTAATTAATTTCTACTAAAAGAATTGATTGAATTAACATATAGCTTGTGAAAGAAAGAATTAAAATTTTACATAAACTGCACCATCAAGTTTATACTTGATCTTTACGTTAACATGTTTAAATATATATTGAATCCTTAGTTTTAATGTCTCTAAAGTTACAGTATAATACAAAATACATTCACATGTTTTAATTTCATAGATCACTATGTTTATCATTCATATTGCAACTAAATTACAGCTAAAATTTTCTTAATATATACAAAAGGAAAACGACAAAAGTAAGCAAAAAATCAAACGTTCTTTCAAGCTTTTCCACATTTATATTGCTAGAAACTCATAACAGAATCATCATGTTTATCTTCTTCTTTGTATAACGCTTGAATCCATCTTCTCTCCTAAAGTCTACACTCCTTTGTTTTGATTTTTTTCTAATAAATGATAGACTTTTTATGGGAATGAACATATTTTTCGTTTTGTGAAATTCATGTAATTATTTCTTTGAATTTATGATTTTATTTGCAAAAACGCACAAAATCAGCTACTATATTCTGTTTTTATTTGCATGCATTTTTTTTCTCATCCATTATGATTGGCATTTGAATATTGGATAAGAAATAAATATTGAAAAGGGACAAGCACTAGTTTCCAAATGGTAAAGACTCCAACATAGTGTGAGATGTCACAGTTCGAATCCCGCTTTCTGGCATTTTACCTATTTGCCACGTATTATGTTATATACTATTTAAGCTTGTCCAGGAAGTATCCAAAATGAAAAATTAAACAGGCTGACACCGCACCCTGAGTTAGCCACATTTAATGTTTGTGTAACATTATCTAAATTCAGAGAGACATCTTAGAGGAATAAACCGCGTACATCTCTTCTCCACCCATTTACATTTTACACAAGTTTATTTTATTTTCTCTTTCATTTCTACCTCCCCGAAATTATCATCCTCCTTTCTCTCCACTTTGTTTCTTCATCAACCACACATTCATTTCTTTCATTCATCTTATTAATTTCTTTCCCTTCATTCCATTAACTTCTTTTCCTTTATCCAATTTTCATGATACCTATTTCATTCATGCATTTTCTAACACCCCATATATATGTATCATTAGTTATCAGTAAATATTGATGCTTTATGGTTACAAAATTTGGCCCCGAGACTGGAACCATTGTGTTCGTGGTAATTTTCAGATTCATTTTCGTATATGACTTGTCCCAAACGGAGTCCGTATGGGAAAGTTATTAATGAACAAAATTTTATAAAGCTATAGGTGAATATACGCTTGTAAGTTGGATTTTGAAACGTTAAACGTACCTTATAAATGGAAGACATAAGAATATTTACTAAGAAAAAGAACACTACAGCCAATGCTAAACTAAAAATTTATTGAAGGCGAAATCAATGTACGTGACCCAGCAAGTGGGTCGACCCTGACCACAAGTGAGTCGATCCAGTGATCGAGCCACCTAGAGCCCGGGTCTACCCAATGCTAGGAAAAATGATGTCGATTCATTGACTTAAACGACATGAATTTTATCATGTTCGATCAAACAAACAAGAATCTTCAGAGCCTAAAGTCTAATTCATATTTTCTGAGACGATGCCAAGGCTCTGCCATTTCCTTTTCTTCTCCAAATCTTTTAGAAATAGGATTATATTAGTTTTAGGAATTTTGATTCATGATTTGAAGACGAAGAATATAGATCTACGCTATAGGTGCTTAGGTTTATCGTTTGCGTGAGGTAAATTCTGTGAATATGAATATTTACGATTTCTTTCATTCTTTTAGCGCTAAATTTGTATATCCATGGTTATTTCAATAATAGATCCAATTAGGAAGACCACGGGTGACAGATCTGAATCAAATTCAAGAATTGAAAAGCAGCCGGTTGAGTGGATTAAATAATATTATTCAATAATAGTATTTGTGTATCGTTTGATTCCTGTTAAAAATTACAATATGTTATTCTTCTTCTTTTTACCTCTTTTGCATCAGAATATACAGTTTATGTTAAATTTTAGTTATGTACAAAATAATAGAATTGTGGTTATACGCAAAATAATTGAATTGCAGTTAGGAGCAAGTTTATTGAGTTGTGGTTATGCGCGAATTAATTGAAATTGTGAACAAAAAGAGGAATTTTGATGATTTAGGGCTAAAAGAAACATATTGCATTAATATTGTAATAAAAGGTGATGACTGAGAAATTACATATTATTTGTGAAGAATCACCTTTCAGATTTAAAATGAAATGGTCACAGAAAATATGTTAGATTTGGGAACATTAAAAATAAGAAGACAAAAATCTACATATATACTTATAAATCTAAAAAGTTGGGAATAGCCTAGATTATTTGGTTAGGAAAAAGAGGAACGTATTTGCATAGTTTGGTAAATAACGAGAAATGAGAATCATGGTTGCAAACTGAAATTATGAATAGATGGGGATTAGTGCGAAATAGGGGGTTAACTGTATTTGCGCACTAATTTGATGACCTCAAAAATAAGAAAAGAAACAAGTGTGTGGCCCGTGCTATGCATACGGGCAGAGTGAAATTATAGAAATGTTGATGGCATAATCGTCGATGTTGAAGATAATGACAGTATTTAATTGGTCGGAAAATATGACTTAGTGTGGGAATGTCACATGTTTGCAATATGATATAGCTCGCGTGTGAAGTTTATAGTGAATGATTATATGTTGTGTAGGTTAGAATGGTATCTTAGAGCTTGGATTATCCTATTAGTGCATGTAATTTTGAAGCTAACATACTTTTGTTTTGGCAAAACGGAAAGCAGTCATAGGTCCAACCATGGATAGCATCACGTGAGAGAAAAGAAAGATTACAGAAAAAAGTTTGTGATCAAATTGTATGCGCAAGTATCTCCTTCATAGCAAACGTATTTATGTGAATTGTTTATTGTTTTTTTAAGATGGCCTCATTTCAAACGTACTGGAAAGACCTATATCACTAGGGTGATGTTAAACATGTTGCACGTATGCAGCTGTATGAAACAGTAAATCATTATTTGACCGCATTAAAATTTATGCAACTATCTGAAACAGTACACCATTGGACACTGCAGGCAGAACATAAATTTTAAAAAGATGGAGAACGGCTGTCACACAATGGTGTCATATAGAGGAAATTACAATTTCACTCAAATAAAATATACGGAACAGATTCAGACCGAGAAGTTTCATGTACATTAAAATTGATCAGTGGACACCACGGTTACAGAGATAATCAGTGGAGAAAAAAACAGGTTAAAAGTACAAATGAGTAGGAGAAACATTTTGGTACCGCACTGTCAATAGGTAAACTTCTGCTTTTTCTTTCTCTTCCGCGATGATTGATGAGGCTTCTCTATGTTACCTCGATTCTGAATCAGCTCAACCTGAAAATAAAGTAAGGAAAACATAAGCTAATTAAACAAAGCATGAAAAAAGAAATGCAGAAATAGGAAAAAGGAAATATACTGCATCTCGGCTAACACTTGCTTTTAACCTTTTTTCTGCGGTTAGATGGTGGTATAGAACAACTTCTAGGAGTGTGGCTGACATTACCTCCTTGTTTCACCGAGATTTGTTAAAAAAGGAACTTGAACTGCGTCACCACCGGCTGCAACCATATTTTGTTGATATTCCAGTTGCTGACTTTATGGTTATTAAGCTGAGTTTGCGAAGTTAACTCCTTCAAGCTTAATGTGAGCATGATTATTAGCCTAATAAGGCTCTGATGTAAAAGGTCTCACTACGTATTGCAATTTCTCGAGACCAGATGATATCCTCGCCTTGCTGTAGTACCCCTGCATTTATGCATTGCACACAAATCATCAAAACCACTAATCTATATGCAGGGTTTTATGAGTGTGTTTGTAGTTGTTTATATTATATGAACTGGAGGAATTATTGTTCAAAATTTGAAACAATAGACATAAGAATAACATGTCAACATAAGAGTTTTAATAAAGCTGAACTTGTGATGGTTCATCAACTGATCATACTGAATTAATAGTAAATAGAAAAAGAATCACAAAATGACAAATATTTTATGATTAATGTATCTATAGTAAACTTTAAAATTCAACTGAATTAATACATATGGTTCTATCATGGAAATAATCTAATATAAAGTACAATGAAACAATAGAAGGCTACAATCAAAACAATACATATTGATACAATATGATTATTTGAACAATGGCATTTACAGCATTTAGAAATAGAGGCAAAATGCAATAGATTTTCTAGGCTTCAGTGATGAGTTATAGATGGTAGAATTCTAACATGCATATACCTTTATGACAGATGTAAATATAAGATTGCATCTCCAAGAAAAAAATGAAGGATTTTATATAAAAGATATGCTGAATAAATGTGATCAAAAAGAATTTTAGCTCTGCATAGGCAATTAAAAGGCAAATACAACACAGAAGGAAATGATAATTTGGATCATGAGGGAATGAGAAAACATATATCATTAATTGTGCTACTATTTTTTCTTCTACAAAACTATAAAAATAATAGTGTTGAGGAATCATACCATTATATTCATTATTCCCTAATTAAAGTGAGTCTTATGTTCAGAGATGTAATAAACATCTTACTTGTGGTTATAAACATCTTGCTCGAGAAAGGACAGATATACCCTTAATACCTTGGGTGCATTTATCTGGATATGAAAATATATTAAAGAAACACATGTAAGCATGTAATTCTTTACTCTATAATAATAACCATGACAATATAAGATATAGCGTATTAGATATATTCATTCTCGACTTTCAGGTAAAAAGCACTCATGAACCAAAAAGATGATACTGATAAAAGTGATGAAGTTGTGCTATGTAATTACGTTAACCTCGAAGTTCAACTTTCTTAAAAAGAACACTAGTGTATATGGCCTCTCCTCTATTAGAAGCCTTACGTTAACTAATATTTGTCATCTAAGATTGACACTTTCTCTTGCTTAGGTGAATATGAATGCATATTCTTTGATGCTATTGTAGCACAATTAATATGAATGATGAATTGGAATAAAATACAAAACTGATTCCTGGGTCATTTAACCCTAACAACATAACAGGTGTTATATACAAATAACAAAATATATTAACTCAATATATGTCATTATCTTCAGTGTTATCAAAAATAGAAAGACATATTATAAAAAGAAAACATAATTAAAACAAACGACTAAGTATCGAATTTAAAGAAAAGAAAACTACAAATAATAACAAATAGAGTAACCTTGATCCAGAGGCGTAGTCAGACATTTGGATTGGGGAGGTCATGATTTCAAATATTTTGTAAAGAAGAATTTTATTTTTTCAAATATTGGAATTATTGTAAATGAACTCATGACAATTATCAAACAGCGTAACTGTTTTTAAACTGCTGTTATTGTCCATTAGACAAAATAGGAATTTTGTTAATGTTTCAATTACATGATGCATATATTGTCCATTCTATTATGTTATCCAGTATATATAATATATACCAATTAACTTCGGAAGACCTGTACCAAAGAAGAAAACAGAAAATAATCATTCATTGATAATACAAATTTAGCTTGTGTAATTCAGATATCTAGCCATAACTATGCTGATTAGTTTGCACTGATTCAGCTTATGGAATTATCTTATGAGAAGCAACTTGTTATCAAAACATCAAAAGGTAAAATATCCATTAATTAAGGAATGGAGGAAGCAACAAAAAGAATGGATTATAAGAACCAATGGATTATAAGAACCATCATCGAAAATCAAACAAGCTATAGTTGCAAATTCAAAACTGCAAAATTTCTTTCAGCCATAAAAACTATTCAAATACGAATTTTGAATTCGAAATATCAAAATAGAAATCATGACTATGAATGAACCGAATTCAAAAGCATATTTTGAATTCATAATCACGACACTAAAAGAGATCTTACCATGGTAGAGATAAAGATCCAAAAAATGACGGAAGCCACATCTGATTTTTAAACGCTGTAATTTGAAGAGGTGGGAAGAGGATAATGAGAATTTCTTCCTGTTATTTTGTTGAATTCCAGGTGGGGACATGTGACCACCCCGGCCCTCACATGGCTCCGCCATTGCCTTGATCCCCTCCATCATGGTTGTTATGATCCTCTAACATCTTCTCTCTTCTTTTTCCACTTCTAAACCAACATAACTAAGCAACTCGGTCAAAATTCTTCTTCTACAATTCTATATCCAAATCTGGATGTATTTGTTAAATATAGAACCCAAACGAAACAACACTGGTTTGAATTGTCTGAATCAGCTCTAACAAAATTTTCCCTTATCGTTCTAGTTCAAAAAAAAACCGTGTCTTTTAGTTCAAATACAAAGATTTGGTTTATGCTGATAAATTGGATGATAATTTGAAATGTAAAAAGTAATCAAAGGCATCGAAGTATAAGATCATAAGGTTGCATGATCAATCATTGAGATGTTCAAAAAATATTTACACGGTAAGAAGAAAAAAATGGTTGTCTTTGAAAATGAGGGCTGACGTTTCTAAAATTGAATAAATATATTAGTATATACTGTTGGGCCCGCAAAAATCCCCTATAGTAAATATTTCCCAACATAATTTTAAAGTAGCAAAAATCCCCTATAGTAAATATTTCCCAACATAATTTTAAAGTAGCGCAAGAAAACATAATCTAGAAATCAAGCCACCATTTTTGAGTATCTTTCATTGAAGATGAACTCTGGAAAGAAGGTTGGCTTCAGTGTTATTTGTCAAACCCAATTGGTTTACGTGTGTTGTTAGCATATTTTTTTCTAGTAACAAATTAAGACAGCCTAAGACATGCTACATTTTTGAAAAGAAGAAACCTTTTGCCTAAAAAAATTAACACTTACAGTTTCCTCTGTTTTGTCTTATTATACTTTTGGAAGAACATATCAGCTTATAGCATAATCCTCTAAATTTGTGAGCCATGTATTAAAGTGAAAATGTGTTGAATATGTCTATTAAAAATCTAATGTAAACTGCAATCTTAAATCTGATCTAGTTCGTTTGAAAGGATGGAGTTGCAAAGTAGTAGAGCAAAGAAATATGCCAATGGCGAGCATATGACAATAACCCAAGACTTTCACCTCCATATCCATAAACGATTTTTTTTAATTTCATTTGTGAGAAAAAAAATAGGATCTCAATGATTAATCATGCACTCTAACGAATTTTTAACTCGGTTTTTAATGGCTTAACGAATTTTTAACTCGGTACACTTTAACGGATGTGACTATTTCAGTCTAGAACTTTCAACCGTGTTTGTTTGATGGCTTCCTCAAAATTAATGTGCTGAACAGTATTATTTACACCAATCTTACTGCAACAAATTAAGTACGGAATTAAGATCGTGGATTTTATGTTGCCAACCATAAAACGTACAATTTAACAAAAATTGGAGATAAAAATTACAGATGGGTGCCTATGCATACATTAAATGTTAACAAAAAATTCAAGGTTTTTTTTAAGATTAAAAAGCAATCACTGGAAAATGAGTATGGGTGCTGGGTATATTGACACACACGAGGTTGGATCATCAAGCAACAACGTTGGTCGAAAGTTACTACATAGTAAACAAACGGAGGAATGAGCATTTGCGAGAGATATGTTAAGAATAAAAAATCAAGGTTGTCCTTTTAAGTCATAACTAAACAGCTTTCGTTCGATAGTTGCAAAACAAAAAAATAACGGTTGTCCTGTTAAATGTGTGTGTGACATGGCAAGTAGAAATAAGTTAAATTTCATACAGTCTACAATTTAGTTTAGCAAATATGAGTTGATATTAAACCAGATGTGTATGTTCTTGTTAAAGTAGAGATAAAATAAATGAGTTTTGGTTACATTTGTACAGGTTGTTGCATACACAAACAATAATTTGTATGTAAATATGTACGTTATACATAGTTATACATATCGAGGACACATAACTGAAGCAGTTGAAGCAAAAAAAAAAGTATAACATGTACGTCATACAAACACATAAGGCAGGTAAAAGCAAGGATTGTAATAGCGCAGAATATGAAATGAACGGGTTGTTGAAAAACAATGTAATTGCAAGATGTAGGTAATAATAAGAAAAAGGATGGTCAAGTTAGGTTGAATACCTCGTATAACTGTAAATCAATGACTCTTTCGCACTCACGTGAGTAGATCGGACAGTAAGCTTGAACCAATCAACCTGTAGATGTGTAAGGAAAAATCAAGTATTTCGTAGGTTATAAGTAAATCGTTTAATGGTAGATTAAAGGGGATAAATAGTACCAAAATTGGATCAATCTTCGATGTATTCATGCGACAGGGTAGAAGGCGTAAATCGGAGTGTTGAGGAAGGTTTAAAGGGAGAAGACGGTTTGTGATTTAAACCTTCCGTGGATATAAAATTGGAAAAGGAAATAGGGAGTGTAGGGAAAGTAGGAGGTAGAAGGATCCTGTTTGGGTAGTAGCAGGTCGTCGGCCTGAAAGGAGGTGGCGCAAACGGTTGTCCACGGTTAATTAGGGCAGAGCGGCAACGGTTTTTTAATGGCGGTGGGTGGCGTGTGGATTTAAGGAGGAAATGGTTATGTAAAATTAACGGTGTCTAACCAAATCGTTACAACAATGAGAACGGAGACGCATACATTAGAAAGGGACAGATGTCAGAAGCGGAAAGATTTGGTTTCTGCTTTCCAGTATAAGTAATAGATATTTTGCAATCATAAGTTCCTATTACAGTAATTATCTGAAACTATGGAAATGAATTTTATTATAGTTTTTGGTAACCAGTCAGTTTGGAATAAGCCTAACTCGCTAAAAAGAATGAATTGTATAGATAAAATAGAAGGGTTACATAACTGAAAGAACTAATGAAAAGGAAAAGAGGTTTATTATAAACAAACTTAGACAACGGAGAATAAGTTTAATAAGCAAACTAACAATCATAGTTGAGATAATGTTATAACACGAGGATGTAATTAAATGGAAAAGAGTAGAGTAGGCTTATTATTAGTAAACTTATAATTATGGAATTAAGTTTAATGAATATATTAATAAGTGGCGGTTCGTTTCGACAGTGAGAGATGATTAGGGAAAATAAGCGGCCAACTAAGGCTAATAAACAATTAACTTAGATGTGACGGCCCGCCCCGCACCAACCGACATTTACTCCAAAAGTGCGCTGTACACATATCCAGTTAGCACGGGACGGTCGCCAGAAGAAAAAGAAAGAAGAGAATGGACTAATCAAGGAACCTGTAATATGTCTCACAGCGCATAGAACAAAATATAATAATAACATACTTGACATAAAACAGAAGAGACAGTGCATAAGCTAAAAACCAGAACTGAGCATCAAAGCAGCGGAAATCCAAAATATAGCTTATTACAACGTTTCAAACTATCTCAAAACAAAAGCAAGATAAAGGAGGTACACTACTAATGCCCAAGTAGTGACCACCAACGACACAGGGAGAATATCTATATATCATACGTGGAAGCCTCCTGCTCGCCTCCGAATCAGCTACTCGCGCATCACCAGCTAACCACAACCTGTCTCTAGTCTGCTCGTGTGAGCACCCAGAGTAATAAGAAGAGACATAAAACTCTGGGTCAGACATAAAGCCTGGTATGAGCGATAAGCATCTAAACAGAATAATAACAGGTATAATCCAATCATACCTGAACCTGGACCTGCAACCAAAGAGTTAGCACTACATAGTGTACAACACTCTAAGGTGCCCTTTCAAATGGTGTAAAGATAACGGGGGTGGGGGTGTGCATGTCATAGTGATGTGAAACAATCAAACATAGCAAGCATCCTCACATCTCTCACTCAGTGCGTAAAGCATACGATACCCACTACCTTGGTCTTCTAATCCTTTGGGCCATGACGGAATCCAATCCCGTGTAACTATCACTACAAGCCCACTATCCATCTCTCAGTGGTGGACCAAGGTTATGAATACCGACAACCCCTTTGCACACGTCCCGCAGCAAAGCCCAACCATGAAGTGACCTCATTGGTTCCCAACTGGTTCCGGGATCCTGAGCTCTAACTTCCATTTGGACTACCTTTGCATCTCGGGTTATTGGTCATCACCATCGAATTGGATCGGATCGGCCTTCAACATTCTTCATCGGATCGGATCGGCCTCATCTGGTTCGGATCGCGGTTCGCCCTCCCCAAGCACGGTTCGTGGCTCCTTCTTCCACTCGTGGTCGATCGGATCGTGGACCCCCTTCGGATCGTGCTCCATGCTCCTTGGCGTCGGTTCGTGGCTTCATCTCCAGGTCGGATCGTGACCAGCTTCGGATCGCGACTCGTGGATCGTGGGTGCATCGGATCGGGTTCCATCTCCACGTGGATCGGGTCGTAGTGCTCATTCGCGATACGGATCGAAGTACTTCAGTTTGGGCACGGCGCCGCATCGATTCGTCTCGTGGGTCTAACCACGATCGGGTCGGGTCGTAGGAGGAATAAGCGATCCGATCCGGGTCAACTTCCAACGACGATTTACACGCCTCTCGACGGCGTTTTCGACCATTCTAACTATTGAAATCAGTCACAAAGCACATCATACAGTCATAGCAACATGTATAAACATCCACAAACAGCAAAACAACAATATGATATGTCAAAACGGATCAAACATACCCAAAAATCCATATTTCCCTCTTAAGCATGTTTAAGCAAATCTAACGATAGGATTAGCAAAACTTATCCAAATTAGCCAAATTTTCTAACAGAGGCCTAAAACAATATTTCATAATTTCTGAATATTTTTCCAGATTTTTAACATGCATAAATTCGCTAATTATCACTAATCACCCCTTAATCCCCCAAATTCCGGGATTTGCAAAATTAGTCGAAATCAACCCAAATTCATATCAAAGGCATAAAATGATGTTTTAGAATTTTAGGAATTTTTCTAGATTTTTCTGAGCCATAATTTCGCTAATCTTCGCTAATTACTATAATTAGCCATAATTAGTGAGGAACTATGCAAATCACTCACCTTAGCCACAAACAAACTTTAGATCTGAAATAATCTCTGATTTGGATCCAATCCCTACGTGTTCCAGCAGCTCTCTCGCTGATTTGGTGAAGATCTTCTTTGATTTGAGGTAGATTAGGCCAAAACTTGATTAGAAAGTGATTAGAAGGTGATTTGGGTATTGGAGGCCATTGCTAGAGCTTGAAAGAGGTAAGTGGCGGCTGGAAAAATGAGTCTAAAACCGAAATCCTAACCCTAGCAGCCCTTAAATACCCCAAATGCCGAAATCCCTCCTTTGGGCCTAGCTGCTAATTACCCGGTTAAGCCCAGTTAGCTGAAAATAACCCTTTAAACCTTGTTTCAGCCATATCTCCCAAACGGTAAGTCCGTTTGGCTAATGTAACCACTCTATGGAAAGAGAAACCATCACTTGAATCCAATGGAAGTAGTTTCAGGTCAAAATTCTTTCCAGTCAAAAGTTATGGCCAAAACAGTACCAACTAGGGGCAAAACGGTCATTTAAAAATCGACAAAAATCATGAGCATGGGAAATGACCCCAAAAATCGTCTCCCAAAGTTACATGACCATACAACTTCGTATGTAAAAGAAATAAATATTCTACGATCCTTCGATGCGTAGAATGCGGGTCGTTACACTCTTCCCCCCTTAAGAAATTTCGCCCCCGAAATTCCCTAACCAAAACACACAAAGGGTTCCGCATGCCTATCAACCATAAAACAACAATCAACATGCAAAACAAGTCTATCCTAGCATGCGGTTTACTAACAAGGGAAGAAACTATCACTACCAAAACCTTACAAGGCAAAGAGTTCTGTATACTTCTTCCTTATATCCTCCTCTGCTTCCCAAGTACAGTCTTTCTCATTCACACCCCACTGGACTTTGACTAGTTTCACCGCCTTCCTTCGAAGCTGCTTCGTATCGTTCCCAACAATACGCATAGACTTGCGGTTCCCAACCGCCTCGAATTCAACCTCGCTTTCGTCCAACTGATCTGGTGAAATAGGCACATTAGGGTCTTGCACAAATTTCCTTAACTGGGAAACATGAAATACGTTGTGAACTCCCGCCATCTTGTCAGGTAGCTCTACCTCATACGCCAAATTCCTAACTTGCTCGAGGACTGGGAATGGGCCAACAAATCTTGGTGCTAACCTACCTCTCCAACCAATCCGAATAACATTCTCTATGGAGAGATCTCGACGAACACCAAGTCGTTAACGAAGAATTCCAAATCTCTTCGTCTCTTATCGAGATAAGCCTTCTGCCTATCTTTATCCTTTCCCAGTAGTAGATCTGCTCTATGTCTCAATACATCTTGTTACCACTGGGATGTATAATCAAATTCGAGTGATGATATGCTCTAAGCACTTCACCTCTCGGTCCATCTACGTTGGGTACAACTAGTCCCTTATTCTTTCGAAGCCACCCTTCTCGATCAAATCCTTACCTGATCATTCTCTTTCCATCGATACCCATCTCTACCCTAGAGATGGTTCCCAATAGATTAGGATCGTCCTTCTAACTGGAAACAATCCACTCAATCAAAATCGATCTAATCGTCAAGCTTACTAGCGTTTCTGAATCCAATTCAGTCTTGGGTCTGAAATCATATCCTGTGACATACTCTAGTTGCTTCCATCCTAGAAACAAAACCCCTAAACTGGCATGTCTCCTACTCAATGCAACTAGCACTGCACCCACATCCTTTACTATGATCACTCTGCCCCATGGCGTCATGGCGACTCCACTGCACTGATCCATAGTCACTAGTCCTTTGCTATGTCCACTCTGCCCCATGAAGTCATAACAACTCCACTGCACTGGCTCATAGCCTTACTAATCCTTTACTATGTCCACTTTGCCCCTCGAGTCATGACGACTCTACTGCACTGGCTCATAGTCCTACTACAATCACTTCGTTCCCCATCGCTGGAACCCTACAGGTGATAGTCTACTCAAGAGAAGAAAGATAGGAACAAACATAGCAACCATAACATCCATCAAACAAATCCTATCTATCACCTGCTAAAGTCATGAACACATCGACACCTACATGATTGGTCTAACCAATCCCAATATGTCGATTCCAGTCTGTCTGGTCCAACCAACATCACTAACTAATGGAAGCCCAGCCCCTATACATACACCGATGCCTACTTGACTGGTCCAACCAATCCCAGGCAAATGGAAGCCCCGCCTCCCTTCGGACTACCGTACGTCCAACGTACGTTTATCCTCTAAGGATAATTAAACTAATGGAAGCCCAGCCTCCAATCGGACTACCGTACGTCCAACGTACGTTTATCCTCCAAGGATAACTAGATCACGTCCAACGGATCCAAGGTAACGGGCATCCCCAGATACCCCTGCTTTTAGTCCTCCTAAAATACTTGAGTCCAACCCAAGTCTATCCATTATCTTGCTGCCCTCTCGAGTCCAACTCGAGCTGAATCCAATTCCTTGCAGCCTTCTTGAGTCCAACTCGAGTCACTCTATAACTCAGACCCAGTCTTGAGTACCGACAAACTCTAGTCCAGCGTGAGTCGTCTCCCTATTCGTTGCATCTCCAAGATCAACGAACACCTATTTTCTTTTACGAGTTCAAGTCCAACTTGAATCGCCCTATTCTTCGTTGTATCATCCATGATCAACGAACACATCCTATTCCTTCAAAATTCTACTATCCAATAGAGAACATCAACATAGGGTCCTAAACAATCCATTACTTTGCATCTTTCCCGAGTCCCACTCGAGCAATCTCATAACCCTATCGAGTCTAACTCTGGGCAGTCTATACCATTGAACAGTCTCATCATGTTCCGTCTGCCCATCACTCCTCGAGTAAACCAAGATATCATCCAATGAAAAATCACAACAACTATTTACCCCTCACGCAACCCATCCTAGTCGAAATCGACATTCCCCAAGCACAAGCCCCAAAGGCCTAAACCAATATCAGACAAGCACCCAAGGAACATCTCCTCCGAGTTCGGACAATCCATATGAGGTGATATTAGCAAAACAATCTAGCACTGGAGTACTCATTTGCCTCCCAGAGACAACTAGAACTTATTACAACGATAACCTCTTAGCTTCCTTAACTCCAGTTACCCTTGCTATCACTAGGTAGGTACCTAATACCACCCTATTCCTTTGGAGTAGATCGACTCCCCAAAATAATGCTAAACCCAGTTAAGCCCAAAACAAAGCAATCACAAGGAAACATACATCCATGACTCGATAAGACCACATTAACTAATCATGCCAAACTAATCGAACCACCAATCGGGTTCGTCACTACTAAAGGTCTATCGACTAACTCAGGTTTGTCAAACAAAACCCGATCAAAATTTCTTAAATAGAAAGCATACCTCGAATAACGACACCTTTTTCCTTCTGCGCCGCAGTTGGGGCATTTGACGAAGAAGGAACAGCGTTGATAGCATACACTTTCACAATCTGCTTCTCCCTAGGAGGTTGTGGGCAATCATCCTTGTGATGTCCCGCCTGGCCGCAGTTAAAGCACTTCCTTTCCCCAGGCTTTTCTCGACAATCTCTGGCGTAATGGCCCTTCGGGCCACAACTAAAGCATTCGCCATCTTTCTTGTTTTTCTTACTCTGACCATCCTTGGTCGGGTTCTGCTTCCTCTTGTTCTGGGAATTCTTCTTGCCTTCACCGCCTGCTTGCGGCTTTGGCTCCTCTGCAGATGCCGTAGCAACTTCGGCCTTCGGCTTAGGGAAAAGGCTCTCTGACCTTAATGCCTTTCCTACAATAGACTCGAACGTCTCGTCGATATGGTTTATAAGTCTTTCCCCCAAGTACCCATCCAAGCCAGTTATGAACTTCTCGTTCTTCTTTTCGACTGTATCGATAAGGGACCATCCATATTTCGATAAAGTGTCGAATTCAGCGATATACTCCGAGACTGCTCTACCATTCTGCTTAAGCTCCAAGAACTTCTTGAACAGTTCTGATTTATGAGCAGCTGGAATAAACTTATCACAAAAGCGAGTCTTAAACTGATTCCAAGTAACTTGATCTTCTGGAGTAGCTGTTCTAATGGCATTCCACCAATAAATCGCTCGCCCTTGCAGCTGACGAGACGCTAGCCTTCTTTTCATCGCACCCTCAAGACCCAAGTCGTCGAAGATACGATCACAGCTATCCAACCAATCCAGAACATCTGTGGCCGACTCCGTTCCATGGAACGGCTTCCCACCAAGGTTAGTGTAATCCTTGCACAACTTGGCGAAATCGACCCTAGGCGCCTGCACTACTGGACCACCACCATTTCCGGGATTGGGAACTGCTCCCTGAACATCTCTAAGCATGTCTCTCATGAAGTTAGTGAACATTGTCCTCATGTCAGGAGCATTCTCATGGTTGGTCCCTCTACCAGCACCTCTAGGATATCAGCTCATCGTTAATCTGTAAAAGGGGAAACGATTAACGACCCCATAGTGGTGCTAGTGCAGTACGACTTCATCTTTATACTACCAATAGTATATATACATAGCTTTTGAAAACCAAAGTAATCACAAATACGCGCTCTCATATACGTACTAACTCTCCTTAGTGTCTTTCCCTAGGTTAACTACGCAACCTAGAGCTCTGATACCAAGTATGACGGCCCGCCCCGCACCAACCGACATTTACTCCAAAAGTGCGCTGAACACATATCCAGTTAGCACGGGACGGTCGCCAGAAGAAAAAGAAAGAAGAGAATGGACTAATCAAGGAACCTGTAATATGTCTCACAGCGCATAGAACAAAATATAATAATAACATACTTGACATAAAACAGAAGAGACAGTGCATAAGCTAAAAACCAGAACTGAGCATCATAGCAGCGGAAATCCAAAATATAGCTTATTACAACGTTTCAAACTGTCTCAAAACAAAAGCAAAATAAAGGAGGTACACTACTAATGCCCAAGTAGTGACCACCAACGACATAGGGAGAATATCTATATATCATACGTGGAAGCCTCCTGCTCGCCTCCGAATCAGCTACTCGCGCATCACCAGCTAACCACAACCTGTCTCTAGTCTGCTCGTGTGAGCACCCAGAGTAATAAGAAGAGACATAAAACTCTGGGTCAGACATAAAGCCTGGTATGAGCGATAAGCATCTAAACAGAATAATAACAGGTATAATCCAATCATACCTGAACCTGGACCTGCAACCAAAGAGTTAGCACTACATACTGTACAACACTCTAAGGTGCCCTTTCAAATGGTGTAAAGATAACGGGGGTGGGGGTGTGCATGTCATAGTGATGTCAAACAATCAAACATAGCAAGCATCCTCACATCTCTCACTCAGTGCGTAAAGCATACGATACCCACTACCTTGGTCCTCTAATCCTTTGGGCCATGACGGAATCCAATCCCGTGTAACTATCACTACAAGCCCACTATCCATCTCTCAGTGGTGGACCAAAGTTATGAATACCGACAACCCCTTTGCACACGTCCCGCAGCAAAGCCCAACCATGAAGTGACCTCATTGGTTCCCAACTGGTTCCGGGATCCTGAGCTCTAACTTCCATTTGGACTACCTTTGCATCTCGGGTTATTGGTCATCACCATCGAATTGGATCGGATCGGCCTTCAACATTCTTCATCGGATCGGATCGGCCTCATCTGGTTCGGATCGCGGTTCGCCCTCCCCAAGCACGGTTCGTGGCTCCCTCTTCCACTCATGGTCGATCGGATCGTGGACCCCCTTCGGATCGTGCTCCATGCTCCTTGGCGTCGGTTCGTGGCTTCATCTTCAGGTCGGATCGTGGCCAGCTTCGGATCGTGACTCGTGGATCGTGGGTGCATCGGATTGGGTTCCATCTCCACGCGGATCGGGTCGTAGTGCTCATTCGCGATACGGATCGAAGTACTTCAGTTTGGGCACGGCGCTGCATCGATTCGTCTCGTGGGTCTAACCACGATCGGGTCGGGTCGTAGGAGGAATAAGCGATCCGATCCGGGTCAACTTCCAACGACGGTTTACACGCCTCTCGACGGCGTTTTCGACCATTCTAACTATTGAAATCAGTCACAAAGCACATCATACAGTCATAGCAACATGTATAAACATCCACAAACAGCAAAACAACAATATGATATGTCAAAACGGATCAAACATACCCAAAAATCCATATTTCCCTCTTAAGCATGTTTAAGCAAATCTAATGATAGGATTAGCAAAACTTATCCAAATTAGCCAAATCTTCTAACAGAGGCCTAAAACAATATTTCATAATTTCTGAATATTTTTCCAGATTTTTAACATGCATAAATTCGCTAATTATCACTAATCACCCCTTAATCCCCCAAATTCCGGGATTTGCAAAATTAGTCGAAATCAACCCAAATTCATATCAGAGGCATAAAATGATGTTTTAGAATTTTAGGAATTTTCTAGATTTTTCTGAGCCATAATTTCGCTAATCTTCGCTAATTACCATAATTAGCCATAATTAGTGAGGAACTATGCAAATCACTCACCTTAGCCACAAACAAACTTTAGATCTGAAATAATCTCTGATTTGGATCCAATCCCTACGTGTTCCAGCAGCTCTCTTGCTGATTTGGTGAAGATCTTCTTTGATTTGAGGTAGATTAGGCTAAAACTTGATTAGAAAGTGATTAGAAGGTGATTTGGGTGTTGGAGGCCATTGCTAGAGCTTGAAAGAGGTAAGTGGCGGCTGGAAAAATGAGTCTAAAACCGAAATCCTAACCCTAGCAGCCCTTAAATACCCCAAATCCCGAAATCCCCCCTTTGGGCCTAGCTGCTAATTACCCGGTTAAGCCCAATTAGCTGAAAATAACCCTTTAAACCTTGTTTCAGCCATATCTCCCAAACGGTAAGTCCGTTTAGCTAATGTAACCACTCTACGGAAAGAGAAACCATCATTCAAATCCAGTGGAAGTGGTTTCAAGTAAAATTCCTTTCCAGTCAAAAGTTATGGCCAAAACAGTACCAACTAGGGGCAAAACGGTCATTTAAAAATCGACAAAAATCATGAACATGGGAAATGACCCCAAAAATCGTCTCCCAAAGTTACATGACCATACAACTTCATATGTAAAAGAAATAAATATTCTACGATCCTTCGATGCGTAGAATGCGGGTCGTTACATTAGATGTAGAATAAAAAATGTAATGTTCAAGTTTATTAGCAATGCGGTAAGTAAAACATGCACATAGTTGAAGATTAGACATACGGTCTAATAACGTAATGATGAGACACATGTGGACCAGTCCATATGTATTTGGGAAGAAGAGATCAACGAGGCAGTCATCGTGGGTGTTTGGAGACACTAGGGAAGCATGTCCATTTTATTCGACGGGATGGGAAGAAATGCGGGACTTCTACGGGATGTGAGGGTACTCTGTGATGGACCTTTGTGGTAGGCCTAATGAAGCTATACCCACAGAGGCATGGTCTGTTTGGTTCCATCTAGTGAGTAAGCCTTCGATGCATCTTGGATAATGGACAACCTTGTAATAGCCCGCATTTTATGTATCGGAGGATCGTAAAATATTTTTTATTTAATTCCCTGAGGGTTGGATCATTATTATATTTTGGTATGCTGTTTATGGCGATATGGGACATGTCCATAAATTTTACCAATTTTATTTGTGACCATTTTACCCCAGTGAGTTTTGTACCAAGGCGTAACTTTTGACTGGAATCGAATCAGGGGTAGAGATCGATTTCATTGGAAATAAATGGTCATAGAGTGGTCATAATAAAGATTTGGTTCAGCAAATTGGGAGGAATCACTTTTTAGTGTTTCACAATTTCTATTCAGGTTTTGTAAGCCACTAATGGGCTGATTTAGTGTGGCCCATTAGTGGTCTAGTGGGAGGCTATAAATAGGGGGCTAGAGGCATGGGGAATAGTTTACTTTTTTCATTCTCTCATTTGGTTGAGCTCGTGATCCTCCTTGCTCAATGAAATACACCTTTCTACCATTAAAAATCTAGATCTAAGGAAGAAGTTCGAAGATCTACATCGTTTGAATCTAGATCTACATCAAGTGAAGGGAGATCTCATCAAATCAAGTGATTTGAAGCACATTCTTCGCTGTTCGGATTCGAGATTCATCGTTTTTAAGCTTGTTTGAAGATTTAGTGAATGATAAGCATCTCTTAGCGGATTCAATCAAGTATATGGGTTGTTTGATCTTATTTTCATCACTTCAAGTTGTTTTCACCTAGATCTACATAAAGGTAAGTATGTTTTCATTTGACTCGCCATAGGATCCAATCTAGTGACTTATACCGGTAAATTTCTATGTAAATTCATGTGTTTATGCAAGTTAGATCCATTTATGGATTTGTTCGTTGTTTTATCATGATTTGGTTAATTCCATATGATTGTATGATGATTGTTAATTGCTTAAGTGAAATTGGTCGATTTGGATGAGTTGATTGCATAGACATTCTTCGTGAAGTGTTAGATCGTATGGATCAGAATTTTGATGATGGATAACAGGTTTTGGTGATGGACTGGGCAGTTTGATGGACTGGACAGTTTGATGGACTGGGCGAGTTTATTGTGATGGACCGGGCGAGTTTCTAGTGATGGATCGGGCGAGTTTTTGGTGATGGACCGGGCGAGTTTCCAGTGATGGACCGGGCGAGTTTCTGAAGCACAGACTGGGCAAAGTTGTGAACTATGGACTGGCAAAGTTTTGAGCTGTGGACCGCGCAAAAGTTTTTGAGCATGGACCGAGCAAAGTTCTGGAGCATGGATCGGGTAAAAGTTCTAGAGCATGGATCGGGCTAAATTCTGGGGCATGGACCGGGCAAAATTTCTAGAGCACGGATCAGGTGTTTCAGGGAGTAAACATTTCCATGGATCGGGTGTTTCATGGAGAAGACATGTAACACCCCGAATTTCAATTAACACTAATGGTTAGTAATTAAAGTATAAATAATCTCAGATGTGAGAATCAGTGGAAACGGGCTGCGTCATTGCGTTCGTCTCGGAAAAATACGCGAAATAGAGTCCGAGTTTGCGTAAAACGGGTACCGTATGAAAGAGATATGGACGAACGAAGTTAGGCAGAAAAACCCGAAACAGGCCAGAAATGCACTGGCGCACTTGTGAAGTGCGCCAGTA
The DNA here is from genome assembly GCA_030737875.1 of Allium sativum. NCBI lineage: Eukaryota > Viridiplantae > Streptophyta > Magnoliopsida > Asparagales > Amaryllidaceae > Allium > Allium sativum. The sequence continues at coordinate 1,540,782 of CM060926.1, read as the reverse complement.
CAAAAATACACTGGCGCACTTGGGAAGTGCGCCCATGTCGGGACAGGGAACCTGCACAGTTTCTAGAGAGTTCTGTTGTTGGGTGCACCAGTTTGGGGTTTGGGCTTGGTCTTAGGGCTGGTTTCTGGAAGGTTCCGAAATCTAAGGGTCCTAATCTAATTTAGGGTTAATCTAAGGGCCTAAAACACTCACCTAATCTATAAATACACCCTAAACCTACCCTAATCCATACTAAAAATAGAATTGAGGGCTACATGCCGCCAAATTAAATCTTAGAAGGAGCCTCCACTAATTTATGAAGAGGGTTGCAAGCTAATCACTCTCTAATCAACCTCTAATCCATTCTAAGCATCTTAATCTTCTTCATTTGGTGTGCAAATTGGCTAGTTGTGAGTTTCTATCACTCTAATGATCAATTGCTAAACTAAGTAGATGAGATATGATGAGATCATATGGTTTTGTTTGGGGATTAATGGGTTTTAAGTCATATGACATGATGTTAGTTTGCTAATGTATGTGGGTTATGCAAGTTTTGAGCTTTGTGATCATATGTTAATATGCAAGTTACATGTATGACTAGTGTGAACCCGTGCTACGCACACGGGTTGGTTTTAACTTTTTGTGGAAAGTAGCAAGGAAAACCTGCATTGTATAGAGCTGAGTATCATGTTATAGCGTAGCCCATGTAAATGTCATTACTCATACATGCGGCAAGAGTGAATAAAGAAAAACAGTAGAGAAAAGAAGGAAAAAAAATGCATCTGTCGTCCAGGTGAAAAGCAGAGGAAGGCGGCTTTAAAATGCAAACATGAGGAATGAGCCAGACGTGAAACTGAAGTGGGTAATTCCATACGTGAAGCACCAATGTAATTGAGAAAACAAAAAACCAACGCATTAAACATTGAATGCAGCAACTCAGTTGTTAGTAGAATGGTATGAAATATCACACGTGGACAGTAAGCATGAAACAGAAACTAAAATCTAAACAAATTACAATGATGAACGGTTTCTTTTGCAGCAAACAAATTAACACAATTCTCTCATCGGGTTTTGCACAGCAAGTATATCACTGAATTTTAAATGAAGACACATTGGAACAATATTTGCAGCGACATAATTTCAGATGTGGGAGATGTGATACGTCAGGCATGCTACACGGGCAGCAAACTCTTGGAGGTTAGCATCAGGGACAGCATGTTAAACCTAGGTAACACAATACACATGAGTTGATGTTGAGTAGGGGAAACGTAGAATTAGTAGGTGCTAAATATTTGTTGTACCATGCAATAATTACATGATTAGTAGCTAAGTATATATTCTATTCATGTAAGGAGAGATGTAAGTGAATAAAAATGGACTGAACGGGGGAAAATGGCATCAGTTCATTTTAAAGGTCAAACATTGGAAGAATGACGGAGTCAATGTATATGAGTATGAATTGATTTATAAGTCAATCCAATTCACAGGATGATTTCACTGGCCATATGGTTTATCTGGTATATGTAAAATCTATTACGGAATAGAGATTACGAAACTTGAAGAACATATAACCTAGTTACATGAAAAATAAAGAACTATTTGTTCAAGATGAAAACCGATCGGAGTCGTAATACTCTCCCTAGCGCACCTAGCTCGGTCCGCGAGCACCACATAAATGACTGATCTTAACATATGCACATGGTAAGCTATTTGCATGTCATTCCGGGTTTCAAACTCATGCCATTGTAACTATGGCGCAATGTCCTTAACCGCTGGACTACTGTTGCGGACAAACCCGTACATACATATACATACGTACTTATAAATGTTCGAAAAACGAAATATTATTATACTATTTGACACTGTTAAAGCCAATAAGTTATTCTTGCATTAGTCCTTGATGGAGCTACAACATAATTTTTTATCCAAATTAAGTAATTGAATTGACATAAACAAAGAATGGTTTTAGCTCTCTTAAGCTTCATTCTTTTCTTGTTTTGTCAGTCTCAGCCCGACATGCTGATAAGCCATGTTTTGAAATATGGAACAACATCTTTCTGCATGTGAATAAGCACTGAAAGATTTGATTATGATCACTAAGATCTACATAACATAATCCACATCTGCAGGGTTCCTTTCTTCCCTATGGTAGTGTCCCTTGATCAGTTTCTTAACAAGATATCTTCTTTTGGAGGAGAGTTGGATATGCACTGCTTGTTGTACAAATGATTAAGCCATTGTTACCCTTACTGTCCGTTAGCCATTAGTTACTGAGGCAATAATATTTGTCGGCTCACAAACAACTGCAATTATTGTTTTTTTTTTAAAATGCTATTTTTGAACCGTTACAATGGACTGGATCTGTAAGCACAGATATTTGTAGGAAAAAAATTCTTGGGAAAAGTATTCTCCTTTAGCTCAGACAATAGTGCATGCCAGATGGATATGCATGCTCTTACTGTTGTTTGAGTTCAACTACAATTCTTTTATCTATATTCTAGTTACATGATAAAGCTATAAAAGGAATATCATACAAAAATGCCTCTAGAGCAGTATAAATAGTAACAGAGTAAATATATGATACCATAACTACTGCCAGTATGAATGCCACTGATTATGTGATAAGGATGATGCCACCAAAAAGCTTCCTGGAAATTCCAATTGACAGAAAAAAGCAGTAGCACCATAGATATCAAGAACCTTGGTATAGAAAGGCACGCATCTGGTATTTCAACGACTATAGTCTTTGGCATGTCTAGTCATGTCCAATAATCCTATGTCAACAACTGCATACTTTAATATGTGTATGTATATGTATGATCAAACTGTATACGATAATCACCTAGCTCTACCCACAAATACATTTATTCACTGTTAGAGTTATAAAACCATATATGATGACCTTCTAGCTTAGGAAAAAGAAATCCGTAAGTTAATATATCAAGACATGATGATTCACGACTCTATATGAGGATGATCTACATGATTTTCAGTACATAGGACTATACTATACCTAGATTGCCTAATTATTAGCTTGGAACAAAAAAATTAAGAACTGAAATCATTATTACTAAGAATAGAAACAAATAGAGAAACACTGCTTATTTTTTCTATTTTGAGAATGTAAGCCACATAACTCTACAAAACAGAACATCAGTCAACATTTCAGCAAAAAAGGACCAAAATTAATCAAATTTAATAGCATATGCTTTAACTTAATGTCAAAGTACATGGTAAAATAATCTTAAAAAGTACCTGATAGATTTTGTACATATTTGAAAATAGAGCTTTAAGAAAACAGTAAGTAGCAAATATGAAAAGATGGAACGTCTAATATTATCTAGACAGTTGATCAAACGGATTGCATAGGAGCTCAAAATGAATATAGTCAACTTGATTCAAAAAATACCAGTTTTTATAGTTTCATAAATGAAAAAAACAGAAATTTCACTCATAGTAAATTGTCTTAAACATTTAGACTCATATAAATGACTTATATCAGTCATAAAATCTTAATTTTAAAATTATATATAACTTGTATAATGGGAAAATGGTGGAAACAGTTTGAGAAAAAAAGAGCAGTTTTTTAAACTAAAAAGCTCTTGTAACAATACAATACAACCATACTTAAAACCAGGAGAAAATATTGCATATTGATTGCCACATTCACACACTGTGCAACTCTTAAGCGCAAAATTTATTTACAATAATCTGATAAAAAATAGTTGATTTGTTAGTCATACATATCCCTTTCACATTATAGAAATCCACAAACCAAAAAACAGAAATAGGCAGTAAATTATAATTAAGTTGAAACAAAGTTATTAAATGAAATATCTTTCAACAAAATGAAATAAAGAAGCTATGTCAAAATCTATGGATTTGTAAATTTGATGATCCAGAATCCCAGATCAAGTATTTTCATTATCATAATTAGGATAAAATTATTCTAAGATATTGGGTTTTTGTGAGATGTACGTTATATATTGAAATGATTATAAAACACGTTGTAACAGTTTAAACTAAATTCTACACTGTGGATAAGGCAATATATTGTTAAAAATTAACAGTAATATTCTCAGTTTGAAATTCGAAATTACAAATCAATCGTCAAACAATGTTTTTTTTTTAATTGACATGTTATCCACAGAAAAAATTCAGAACATGATATGACAGATAAATTTTCAGGTGTGTTAATGGTTGATTGTACATTGAACAGTCTAATTCTAAAGCAAAGTCAAACACCTGATTTTCAATGCTCAAATTTTATCATCATTATTGAACTAAAACTTTAAAGCCTCAAATTTAATTTCTTGGCAGAGAAAGGCTTGTTAAAGATGCTGACTACGAACAAAAATATATAATTTTCAACCTGCTTCTTTTATAGTAGAACAAATAATGACCAATTGTCAAAAATAAAAGTTCCAACCTACATTTAGGCAAAAACTTTATATGAAGCAATAGCTATATAAGAAACAACAACCTATAATTCGATACCATAGTGTATGTTAAGAATAGAACAATAAAATAAAACATAAACAATAAATAGAGCTGAAGATATCCTAGTTACATGTCATGTTTGCATCAAAATGTAAAACAGTATTATATATATATATATATATATATGTATATATATATATATGTGTGTGTGTGTGTGTGTATGCATGAATTTTTTTGTTTGATTTTTCTTATATAAAGCAATACATCATTAAGAAGCAAATGTCATATTCATAATATATATTTTGAAATAAGGAATAAGTGGTCAAAGATGCTTTATTTCCATGAGAAATAGAGTTCACGTAATAGGTTACCAATGTGATAAAAGCATAACGATGAAAACCTTTCCTTACACCAAAACTTGAAATAAGATAGAGAACTTGCAGATTTATCAATGATTATACACATACAATGAGCAATAAAATAACATTCTCAGAAATGGCTAAAAATTGTTCGTGATGACTCATATCTTATGATCGGTCCTAAGGATTTTTTTTATAGAATCTCATAATTGGGCTAAATTGATGAGAAAGCTTGCACCGAGCTGTCGACGTTGAAGAAACTTAAAAACATGATTATACAACCTATAGTTTAAAACCATATAGTTTATGATACATGGTTTCGTATGATTTAATTATGTTCGTCTCCTTAAACCCATACATTTCAAAACATTACGGAAGTAGAAAAACGAAATCATGTTTCACCTACAAAGAAGGAAGAAATATAAGGTCTCAAATTAATCATTACCAGAAGGAGCTAAGAGAAAGCATAAACAAACGGAACGCGAAATCATGGAAAATGAATTGAGCACAAATAAACGCACTTGCTTGCTCGTGACGCTTACTTCTCGGATTTATCAGAAAAGGACTGCCAACAGAAAATTAGATGCTGAAGGGTTAATCAACCTATAAAGGAGAACTTCGATAGCAAATGGTCACTCCCTTGCCGGCAACCTCTCTGATGGATGAAGAAGACGCATAACTGAGGTGGAACAACAGAAGAGAAGGCATGACAAAGGCAGCTGCCAGTCGATTGTGTGTTGATTCGGATGTGAAGAGGATGGCGACGCGGGTAGAAAGGGAGGTCAATGTTGATGGTGGGTATAAGGCTCAAATTTAAGGGATGTGAATACCTAGGGTTCGAACATGAAGATAGGAGAGAAATGTAGATGAAAAGAAAAATTAGAAAGTGAGATGTTTGGAGCTTTAAATCAACGGGGCGCACAGAGAGCAATTTCATAAAAATTGAAGAGGGTTCTGAGAGCTATCAAAACATAACTCATCTTTAATAGTATTATCCTTGTTGGCATGACAGTAAAATGAAATCCACATCATTTGGTAATAGCATTGCATAATTTGTATGCAACCATTTTCTTGTTTGATGTTTAATATTTTAATCACCTATGATCAATGATATAGATTCAAGTTGAGCATTGTTTAAATATTAAAGAAATTTCACTTGAGCAGTAAAAAAAAGAAGAAAAAAAGTCATGGATATAAATAATCTTTAGAATTATTATCTAATTAATATGTAAAGTCTTTAGACATATTGAGTTACATAATCTTTAGAAATATTATTGATATTGTTCCCAGGATGAAACTGAGTAATACAGTATTTAAATTATTAAAGGGGGAAAGTACAGATATGCCAATAATTTGATATTGAAATTTATGAATTTATATTTGAGTGGCCTAACAGAATATATTATTAATATTTAAGTAGCAATGTGTGTAACTGTATGGGACTGACCTACTGCACAATGTCATCAGGAAAAATACAAATCATATACCAGATGAAGTTGCGTACAAATTTATTCTGATGGCGGTTGCTGTTCTTAAGACATTGTTCTATGATACCTACACATGAAAACAAAATTCGAATATTCAGCAGTTTGTATTTATTCATTAAAAATAAAAAATAGTTCCAAAGGATCAGCAGTCATACAGCCCGCATATTGCTCTAACAACCATAAAGCTTAATTTGTGAACAAAAAGGTGATGTTTACGACATGTAAGAACATATAAACTTAGGTATTAAAATAGATGGTAAACTACGAACTAACTCTAAGTTTTCAGTTCAGTAAATTATAAACTATTTTGTAAGACACATTAGCCTGAGTAAATGATAACAATCAACACTCTAAGTTCATCAGAGGAACTGATGGATCAGAAGCAAAAGTTTTAAAACATTATTCCATTGATCAATCATTTTATGTGGACAATACCATCTTTTAATGACACAGTAATTAAACAATATGTGCTTTACCTCTTCTCTTATAATCACTTGAGCCTAAAATAATTCGGAACATAGATACAATAATAAAATAATCTTATTATGAAACGTCAGTAGAGAAAAATAATAAAATATTATTTGTCCCTAATCAGATAACATCCATTTCAAAATCTTTGTTATAAGCAAATCCTAGCTACCATAAGATATATGTTATTTTACATGTTATGAACCAATGAATTCACTATGAAAACTTCTCCACTCTTCTTATTTAAACATAATCTGCAACTTGAATAGTCAAGAGCAACATAATAGTTACATCTTTTTTATTTGAAAATATTGGAAGTGATGATTTTTTTGAAACTATTGTCTAGTCTTCTCCAAGTATACCGATAATAGCTTGTACTTGCAATGTTTTACATTAAAACTTAAAATTATTTACAATTATGAATTTCTGTATTAAATTGCTAAACACAAAGAAAATCTACTTACATAAGTGGCCAATTACCACACTCCCCAACCCTATATGATACCATGATACCAAGGCTTTGCTGTGCAGGAAAAAAAAAGTTATCAGATATACCATTTCAAATATAAAGTCAGCTAACATACTTAACATGGGGGAAAAATTTGAGAAAAGGACATGCCTTTGCATAATACAAAAGCCAAACTAAATGTGTATTTTTCTTGAAATGCAATTATCTCACCCATGCTCAGAAGAAAGCGATCATCCTCATTGTCTTCTTTTCCTACAAATTTGAGAAAAATACCTATAATAAGAATCAAAATCAAATATAGTCAGCAAAATATCCTCACAAATCTATTAAGCTTAATATAGAAAAAGGGGGTTTTTGGTGTTGAAGGACCAAATATGGATATAGTACTTGTAGGAAAAATGATAAACTAAATTCATGGCTAAGAATTATGGATATGTAAGGGAAAACCCAAAAACTAAAGCTAAAACAACAGTAAATTTAGTATAAAACACCTGTATAAAAATTCAAAAACATACTCAACTTTTATCCTCATTACCCCTTCCATCACACACTTTATCTTGAGCAAAGAACAAATGCTTATGGTGATATGAGATAATTTCTAAAATATCTGAACGTATACTCGATTGTTCCCAAATAGAGAACAAATTATTTATTGGTGAGATAAATGAATTTTATATGGTTGATCACAACTATTGCAGCTATCCATAATTCTCATCTAAATTGAGAAATACACAATTTATTATCACTCAATTTCCATGGCATAAGCAATTCCAGAATTTAAATATTGCATATCATACCTTATTTTCAACCCTAATCGACAAACCCAACAAAAAAATGAATGTTTCTGGGGAAATCGACAGCCCTAATCTGAGCCCAACGCAAAAAACGTAGCAATAGGTGCTTACATCGGGAGAAAGCCAGCATTGAACACTTTGACGAAAACCGATTCCGTGCGCTTGCAACATGGCATCGATTATCAGTGGTTAGTGGCGCTGATAAGTCTCAATTGGAGGTAGACGATATCATGTAGGTGAAGAGAAAAGAAGAATGGGGAAGGCATACGTGCAGAGTATTGAAGCCAGATTCGGTGATGGAGGAAAAGGAAAGGGATTGGCGGAACAAAAAGGAGAACATAGAGAATTAGGCGTAAAATTAAGGTTAAGCAGGGTCTTTTCAGCTTACATTACACGTGTCGTGCTAAGATGTACTCCTTTCAATGACTTGAGGAGTGTTGTGAGCTATCCAAACATAACTCAGCTTTAATAGTATAGTATAGATAATATGCAAGTTACATGTATGATAATTATGCAAGTTGTATGTTTCTTCATATGCAAGTTTATGAGTTCATATGCAAGTATGTAACATGTTATGCAAGTTCATATGCAAGTTTATGAGTTCATATGCAAGTTATGTAACATGTTATGCAAGTTCATATGCAAGTTATGTGACATATTATGCAAGTTCATATGCAAGTCATGTATTTGTTAATATGTAAGTTTATGTAACATGTTATGCAAGTTAATATGCAAGTTATGTGACATGTTATACAAGATTATATGCAAGTTATGTGACATGTTATACAAGATTATATGCAAGTTATGTGACATGTTATACAAGATTATATGCAAGTTATGTGACATGTTATGCAAGTTCATATGCAAGTTATGTGTTTGTTAATATGCAAGATGGCACCTTTGAAACATGATCATACATATGCAAGTTGACACCTTTTATATGTGTTATGTCATGAGAACGAAATTACGTGGGAACGATGGGGTTAATTAAATGCATATGTTAATAAGATTGTGTGAAATTAATATAATTATGCATAACATAAAATAAATGAACATAGTATGGGAATTTGCCTATTAAGTTAGGTGTACCCATACTATGTGTTGGGAGTTTGCCTATTAAGTTAGGTGTACCCACACTTTGGAGTTGGGAATTTGCCTATTAAGTTAGGTGCACCCATATTCCTAAAATAAACAGGATAATTAACACAAATTATGGGGGTGATTAATTAGGAGTAATTAGTCGATTAAGACACGAGGTTGGACCCGTTTGTAGTGTAAGACTGCCCGGAGTTTACCGGCTTAACCAGGCATCTACAAATGACGGTCCAATGTGAGGGGTCTTAATCATAAATTAAATACGTAACAAGGGTAAATGACACGAGGTTGGACCCGTTTGTAGTGTAAGACTGCCCGGAGTTTACCGGCTTAACCAGGCATCTACAAATAACGGTCCAATGTGAGGGGTCCTTTACACGGTTACGGTGTTAATCAATTAAGAAACACTTAACCAGATAAGCATGTAGTGGGGCATGGGGGTTAAGTGGGTACCTTGGGTGGTATGTGGAAATTGCTAGTGGTTCCCAATAGAAAATATGATAAAATACTTAACCAAGATGAAACATGTAATTAAACATGATTAAAGGGTTAAGTGGGAAACAATAGTGTGTGGGCCAAGCTTAGGGGGATGGCTTGTGCTGGGGGCCCATTTCAACCAGTAACCCATACGTATCTTAGTGGGCTCGACCCATGTCGAGGACGGGACACGCATACTGGGCATGACTATAAGAGGCCAAAATGGGTTAGCGGTGGCAACGCATGACCAACGGGTTTCATATGCGTGTGTGGACCCGGGCTGGTAAATAAGACGTTGTTGCATCGTGTAGATATAAGCCGTGCACCGTTAGTTTTATCAGGTTGCCACGTTGGGGAATGGTACACCCCACGGTGGGGCCAGCACGGGTATCTACGTTAGGGAGCCGATCGAATGGGGAGTAGTGTGTACACCTAGTGGATTGTAGGGCCCCGTGGCGTCTACTTAGTCACCTAGGGGTACGCGAGAACTATTAAGTTAATTTTATAAGTCCATGGGTGGGATCAACCTTTAAGTTAGGAATGACTGGTGTGGTGCAGTTTAGTAATTTACCTTTGGAAGGGTAGATGCGTCTTTATCTTTTATCTTAGTTTAGTTGACTGCTTAGTGTAGCCATTCATCCCCATTAGTTACCGTATATCAGTTTATGTCTTCTCTGGTTACTTTAACGATTGTATTGTTAAAGTTATAGGACTCGCTCAGACTTATGTCTGACCCCGTTGTTTTTATCTTTTTTTCCCAACCCTCAGGTCCTACGGTGGATCCTAGCAGTAGTGGAGCTTGATCGGATTGCTGTTCCAGTCTTTAGGAGCTTGGATAGATGTAAAGCTCCAGTTACCCAGTTATCTTTTCTTTTGTCATGGCTATTGTATGAGAGTGGGATTATGTACTTCTTTATTTTGATGGATATTGTACTTGACTTTTATTGTGGTTTTATGATGTAACCAGACATGTTTTACTTCCGCTGTTATGAGATGATGTTTTAAATTTCAAGTACTATTTATATCTGTCTTGTTGTAATTTTTCTGTTCTATATTCACTAAAATACTCCACCGATGCTATGGCATTCCCTTAGTGAGTGATCATAGCGGGAGTGGGGTGTTACACGTGGTATCAGAGCTGAAGGTTACCGGAACAGATAAATTTTCGAGAAAAATACTTTTTTTTAAAAATAGTAAAGGTATTATTTTTGGAAAAAGTATCTTCAAAAACATGTCTTTTAAGAGAAAAGTTTTTGAAAAAGAAAAGCATAATCCCCAATAGCCATATCTTTATCTTTCGGAATCTCCTTTTTGAATCTTTCCTCTTTCGTTTCAGCATGGCTGAAGATCTTAACATCCCGGAGGGCTTAGTTATACCACTATGGTATAGGAGGTTACAAGAGGCTAGGGCCGCGGCTGCGGGTCCAGCCAATGCTACTACACCAGAGGCAACCGCTCCTCCTCCTCAGCCTAGAGTGGATAATTTTGCTAAGATTTGCAAGGAGTTCAAGGCTATAGGAGGAAAACCTTTTCTAGGTTCAGAGACTTTCGTAGAGGCTAGAGATTGTCTTAAGGAAGTGGAAGAGTTGCTAGATATCTTTGAAGTGGAAGAGGAAAGAAAGTCAAGTTGGCGGCTTGGTTAATGAAGGGAGAGGCCTCATTCTGGTGGGAGGTCACTAATGGAGAACGCCCTGTTGACTCTTGGGCAGATTTCAAGCAAAGGTTTGGGGCTAAGTTTCTCTCAAGGGCGGAAGAGAATCTGTTTATGGAGAAGTTCTTGAATTTGAAGCAAGGGAATCTCACGGTGAAAGAATATGTCAACAAATTCAATCAATTAGCAAGGTTTGGCATAGAGTTGGTGAATACACCGGAGAAGAAGGCTTTGAGGTCCGTTAGAGGCTTGAACGAACCATTGCAAGGAATAGCTATGACTCACATTCCTATGGGGGCCACCATTGAGAAGCTTGTCTACATGGCACTTATGCATGAGGATGATAAGAGTTCTAAGGCACCAGAGAAGAAGGGGGATCAGAAGAAACCGCAACAACAACAACAAGGCAAGGGTGGAAAAGGCAATGGTGACAACGGGAAGAAGAAGAAGAAGAAGTGCTTCAATTGTGGGACCCCAGGCCACCTCAGCAAGGATTGTCGCAAAAAGAAGAAGACCGGTTGCTTTCATTGTGGTGAAGCAGGACATCTTGTGAAGGACTGCCCAAAGAAGGGGCAGAAGACGGGGTCTACCTCAGGAGGTCAGGTGCAAGCTCTTATGGCACCAGCTCAGGCAGGGGGGCAAGTTCAGGCTCTCTCAGTTCCACCGATTCAGCAGAGAGGTAGAACTATTTCCGTTGAAAGTCTGGTTTTTCTGTTTGATCATCCAGTTCGTACTTTGTTTGACTCTGGCGCATCGCATTCTTTTATCTCATCATCGTTAGTTGAGTCACTGCACTTAGACACCAGTCTAGTTGATGATCCCTTGGTTGTTTCAAACCTAATTGGGGGCTCCATATATCTGTCTATGATATGTTTGGGTTTGAAGATTTCTATACTTAGCGTTGAGTTTGGATGTGATGCTTTCGTATTGGGCTTCACGGGCTATGGGTTGATTTTGGGCATGGACTGATTATCCAGTAATGGTGCCGTTCTTGATTGTGAAAGGAGAGTTGTCAGGCTTATGACCCGCTTGGGTAATACTCTCGAGATCTCTTGTAATCCCATGGAATCTGTTTTGCTAAGTTATCTTGAATCGCTCGATGCTTCGGTCGAGAGTTTGCGTTCTGTCAGAGTGGTCCGGGAATATCCGGATGTGTTTGAAGAGGTGAAGGGTTTGCCTCCGAAGCGGGAAATAGATTTCTGAATTTATTTGGTGGATAATGCCAAACCAGTGTCTTTGCCAGTGCGCCACGTGGCTCCTCGTGAGAGAAGAGAACTTCATAAGCAAGTAGGGGAGTTGCTTGAGAAGGGGTTCATAAGGCGAAGTATATCGGAGTGGGGAGCTCCAGTAGTGTTTGCCACGAAGGTGGATGGGTCCCTCAGACTTTGTGTGGATTATAGAGAACTTAATAAGCTCACGAAGAAGAATAGACACCCATTACCGAGGATAGATGATCTCTTTGATCAGTTGGTTGGCGCCTCAGTGTTTTCGCAGATGGACTTAGCTACAGGGTTTCATCAGTTGAGAGTGGCGGAGGACAGTATAGAGAAGACTGCTTTCCGGACTCCGGATGGTTTTTATGAGTGGCTTGTGATGCCATTTGGGTTGACAAACGCCCCGGCATACTTTGTTGATCTGATGAGTAGAGTGTTCAGAGAGTATCTGAATAAGTTTGTAGTGGTCTTTGTGGATGACATCTTGGTCTTTTCCAAGAGTGAAGAAGAGCATGCCTTACATCTCAGAGAAGTGTTGGAGACTCTTCGAGCACATAGTCTTAAAGCTAAATTCTCTAAATGTCATTTTTGGAGAAGAGAAGTGCGATTCTTAGGGCATGTGGTCTCTAAGGAAGGGATAGCTGTGGATCCCGCAAAGATAGTATCTATCCAGGATTGGAAGGTTCCTAGAAATGCTACTGAAGTAAGAAGTTTCTTGGGGTTGGCAGGATATTATAGGAAGTTCATCAAAGACTTCGCGAGGATATCAGCCCCATTAACCCGCTTGACGAAGAAGAATCTGGTTTTCTGATGGGACGTAGATTGTGATGATGCTTTCCGACGATTAAAGAGATCTTTGACCACCGCTCCAGTTTTAGTGCTTCCAAATGGGAGTAAGCCGTTTGTTGTTTATACCGATGCTTATGGGACAGGATTAGGCGTAGTCTTGATGCAGGAGGGAAGGGTAATAGCCTATGGAGGGAGGCAATTGAGAGTGCATGAGAAGAATTACCCTACCTGTAACACCCCACTTCCGTCAGGGTGGCTCTTGCAAGCAACTCTGACTTTGGTGGGGCGTTTTAAAACAAGGTAAACATGCATAATGATATATCAAGGCAGAACAAGAACATGTATATATATGTAACCAGAGTAAATAACATGGATAAAACAGCGGAATATTTTCAAACCATTTCAAATCAAGTCTTAGTACAACATCATGTCAATTTTCCAAACAAAATAAGTCTAGTACATAAACAACCTCATCTGAAAACTGAAAAGAAAACATAAGTAGCTATCCCCAAAGCAGAAAAACCATAGCGAGCTCAAGTCCGAAGCATACATGAGCTATCCAAGTAAGCAGGTAGGATCCAAGCTAAGCTCCTGTATTCCCTCCCTGAGAACCTGGGGGGAAACGGAAGAAAAGAGGCGAAAGAAAATAGGTCAGTCAAAAAGACTGAGTAAGCCCTACTACAATCAATGTAAACTGATAAAGTTAACTGACATGAGCAGCGGGTATGAACATAAGGATAACAACATGATGATTAAATATCAAGGTAGATAAAGGTGTCATCGCATAATCAGGATTAAGGTTTTGCACCACGGGTGTACTAGCAAACTACATAACAGGTATTGATTCCTCAGCCCAAACTTTTTCCCAATAACCTGAGGTGACCTTAATACAAGGTCCAGCCCAACGGTCTAGTCGATCGGCTCCCTATAAACCTAACACGTCAAGTGTTGGTGTCCATACGGCCCACATATGGTTGTAGTCAGACTGTGCTGGGTCCACCTTCGGGTGTATCAAGCCCTCGGGTGTCAACCCCAGACACTGAAGCAATAATGCACAGTCTAAACCTACTGGTACCCGTGCCTCGAGTTTGTCCAACACCGGATTACGTGCACGTCCGTAGCCCGCCTGGACCCGCACCGCTGTACCACTCAGCCATCGCTTTGGTCGCTTACATCAGTCCAGTAATCGTGCCCCGCCCTAGCCTAGCCTCTAGGGTTGTGATGATACCAAACTGGGATTACTGCTGGAACAGACCACGTTGCTAGGGTTTCCTAAGAGGGTTAAGTGCGATTTAACCCTTCACTAATTATGGATTAAATTGGTTAAGTGTAACCAACAACTCAACCCCATTTCAATCCCTCGAACCCCCAAATGGATTAAATTGGTTAAGTGTAACCAATAGTTCACAACTTAACCCCATTTCAATCCTCGAACCCCCAAATGGATTAAATTGGTTAAGTGTAACCAACAGTTCACAACTTAACCCCATTTCAATCCTCGAACCCCCAAATGGATTAAATTGGTTAAGTGTAACCAACAGTTCACAACTTAATCCCATTTCAATCCCTCGAATCCCCAAATTGGTTAAGTATTAGTGGGCCATGACTTAACCCTAATCATGAGGCATTAATTAATTTAATTGTGCCTTAACCTCTCACATTAGACTTTATTGCGGTTACTAGTTAAGCCGGTGGGTTCCGGGTAGATTTACACCACAACTTGGTCTAACCTCGGGTCTTAGGCACAACATGACCAACTTCCCACATTGGATCCTATTGTTTGTAGCCACTAGTTAAGCCGGTAGGTTCCGGGTAGTATTACGCTACAAACTCAACCCAACCTCGAGTTGGGCACTCTTATGTTTTCTAAGTGTCATGTTCATATCCAAGTTTTCAAGAATATGGGTAGACCTAACTTAATAGGTAAATTCCCAATTCCATTATCAAGTATACTCACATGTCAACTTCCATGTTATATTTAATGTTACATGTTGTCATGTTATATTTAATGTTACATTTTGTCATGTTATATTTAATGTTACATGTTGTCATGTTATATCCAAGTTTTCGCACTTAAGTCTTGGCGCCATTATCTTCTTGGTGAGAGATTCGAGTTGTTCACTGACCATAAATCATTGAAGTACTTATTCTCTCAGAAGGATTTAAACTTAAGACAGCAAAGGTGGATGGAGTTCTTGGCATCCTATGATTTCGAGAAAGCGTATACCCCTGGCAAGGGTAACGTGGTGGCGGACGCCTTGAGTAGAAAAAGGCTATCTTTGAGTCCATTGTTCGTGGAACGGCGAAGCTTGGAGTTTCTTTCTTTGTTCGACTTCAGACCTTCTGTTGACTTTGTACCTGGTTTGTTAGCATCCTTGGAGGTTAGACCTACTCTTTTGGGACGGATTGGCGAGGCTCAGCGAGACGACCCACAGTTGGTTGAGTTGGTAGAGAAGCTTATAAGGGGGGAGTCGTCCAGCCATTTGGGTAGATACACCATAGATGATAGGGGATGGTTGCATAGAGACGGTAGACTTTGTGTACCGCAAGATGAGGGTTTGAAGAAGGCTATTTTGGATGATGCACATCGTTCAAGGATGACTATTCATCCCGGTGGAGACAAAATGTACCAAGACATGAAGAGAGTTTTCTTCTGGGCCGGTATGAAGAAAGATGTGGCCGAGTATGTGGCTAGATGCTTAGTGTGCCAACAAGTTAAAGTGGAGCAAAGGAAACCCGGTGGGTTGCTACACCCATTGGAAGTTCCGCAATGGAAGTGGGATAGTGTCTCGATGGATTTCATCGATGGGTTACCGAGATCGAGGAAGGGCAATACGGGAATTTGGGTTGTGGTAGACAGACTTACCAAGAGTGCCCATTTTATACCCGTGAAGAGTAAGAGGACCGCTCCATGGCTTGCTTCAGTCTATGTTAGAGAGATTGTTAGATTGCATGGCGTACCATCCAGCATTGTGAGTGATCGAGATCCTATCTTAACTAGTGAGTTTTGGAGAAGTTTGCAAGAGGCTGTAGGGACTCAGTTGTGTTTGAGCACCGCATATCATCCTCAGACGGACGGTCAGACCGAGAGGGTGAACCGTATCTTAGAAGATCTTTTGAGGCTTTGTATCTTGGATTTTGGAGGTACATGGGAAGAACATCTTCCTTTGGTGGAGTTCGCATACAATAACAGCTTTCAGTCTAGTATTGGCATGGCACCTTTCGAAGCTCTTTATGGAAGGCCTTGTCGATCTCCTACATGTTGGTGGGAATCTACGGATAAGATCTTGCTTGGGCCAGATATGGTTAGAGAGACTTCAGAGAAGATTGATTTGATTCGAAGAAGGATGAAGGCAGCGCAAGATAGACAGAAATCTTATGCGGATCGGAGAAGGATGGATCTTGAGTTTGAGGTTGGGGACATGGTTTTTGTCAAAGTATCTCCGTTGAGAAATGTTGTTCGCTTTGGGTCCGTTGGGAAGTTAACACCGAGGTTTGTTGGGCCGTTTCCTATTAAGGAAAGGATAGGACGGATGGCATATAGGGTGGAGTTGCCCGACAGACTTAGTGGTGTTCATGATGTCTTCCATGTATCACATTTGAGGAAGTGCTTACATGAGACCGCAGAGGTGGTAGAGCCGAGCTTGCTTAGAGATGTAGAGGTAGAGCGTGATGCGACGATTCGACGAGCTCCTACTCGCATCCTTGGGTCAGAAACTAGGAGGTTAAGGAACAGAGAAGTTCAGCTAGTTAAAGTGCAATGGGGAGATGACGAAAGCAAATGCTACTTGGGAGACGGAAGCGAAGATGCGTTCTTTGTACCCATTTCTTTTTGAGAGTATGTCTTTTAACTTCTCCTTTATCGCTTGTCTAGTACTTATCTTATCTTTAGTATATCCTCTCGCTAGTACCTATGACCTTTAGATAGGGTAAAGCCTATGGTTGAAACATGTGTTTGAAACATGTTATGGTTGATGGATGCATGTGGATGCAATTGTTTTCTAGTGGTTGCTCGTGGATGCATATACACACACATTAGGCACTAGATCGGCTCAATCACTTCATGTTGCATATCGCATAAATGGATTGATGGATGTATCATGGCTGTGTTATCATGTGGATGATGCATTTTTGTGTATGGTTGTGCACGCATATAGAAATTATATGTGTCAATAGGGTTTCGCATACATATTGGATGCATGGCACTATCATGGTTTGCATTAAGGAGGTCGACTGAATCAGTAGACCGCCTGATTTTGCATTAGTATACGGACATATACACACACTTTCTGCATATGTTCATACATCTTTAGAAGTTTCTAAGGATAATGGTTGCTTGTAGTTGATGGTTTAGTAGATGGTTGTTTGGTTGGTAGGATACGTTCTTCTTGACTTAGAGATTTCGAGGACGAAATCCTTTAAGTAGGGGAGAATGTAACACCCCGAATTTCAATTAACACTAATGGTTAGTAATTAAAGTATAAATAATCTCAGATGTGAGAATCAGGGGAAACGGGCTGCGTCATTGCGTTCATCTCGGAAAAATACGCGAAATAGAGTCCGAGTTTGCGTAAAACGGGTACCGTATGAAAGAGATATGGACGAACGAAGTTAGGCAGAAAAACCCGAAACAGGCCAGAAATGCACTGGCGCACTTGTGAAGTGCGCCAGTACAAAAATACACTGGCGCACTTGGGAAGTGCGCCCATGTCGGGACAGGGAACCTGCACAGTTTCTAGAGAGTTCTGTGGTTGGGTGCACCAGTTTTGGGTTTGGGCTTGGTCTTAGGGCTGGTTTCTGGAAGGTTCCGAAATCTAAGGGTCCTAATCTAATTTAGGGTTAATCTAAGGGCCTAAAACACTCACCTAATCTATAAATACACCCTAAACCTACCCTAATCCATACTAAAAATAGAATTGAGGGCTACATGCCGCCAAATTAAATCTTAGAAGGAGCCTCCACTAATTTATGAAGAGGGTTGCAAGCTAATCACTCTCTAATCAACCTCTAATCCATTCTAAGCATCTTAATCTTCTTCATTTGGTGTGCAAATTGGCTAGTTGTGAGTTTCTATCACTCTAATGATCAATTGCTAAACTAAGTAGATGAGATATGATGAGATCATATGGTTTTGTTTGGGGATTAATGGGTTTTAAGTCATATGACATGATGTTAGTTTGCTAATGTATGTGGGTTATGCAAGTTTTGTGCTTTGTGATCATATGTTAATATGCAAGTTACATGTATGATAATATGCAAGTTACATGTATGATAATTATGCAAGTTGTATGTTTCTTCATATGCAAGTTTATGAGTTCATATGCAAGTATGTAACATGTTATGCAAGTTCATATGCAAGTTTATGAGTTCATATGCAAGTTATGTAACATGTTATGCAAGTTCATATGCAAGTTATGTGACATATTATGCAAGTTCATATGCAAGTCATGTATTTGTTAATATGTAAGTTTATGTAACATGTTATGCAAGTTAATATGCAAGTTATGTGACATGTTATACAAGATTATATGCAAGTTATGTGACATGTTATACAAGATTATATGCAAGTTATGTGACATGTTATACAAGATTATATGCAAGTTATGTGACATGTTATGCAAGTTCATATGCAAGTTATGTGTTTGTTAATATGCAAGATGGCACCTTTGAAACATGTTCATACATATGCAAGTTGACACCTTTTATATGTGTTATGTCATGAGAACGAAATTACGTGGGAACGATGGGGTTAATTAAATGCATATGTTAATAAGATTGTGTGAAATTAATATAATTATGCATAACATAAAATAAATGAACATAGTATGGGAATTTGCCTATTAAGTTAGGTGTACCCATACTATGTGTTGGGAATTTGCCTATTAAGTTAGGTGTACCCACACTTTGGAGTTGGGAATTTGCCTATTAAGTTAGGTGCACCCATATTCCTAAAATAAACAGGATAATTAACACAAATTATGGGGGTGATTAATTAGGAGTAATTAGTCGATTAAGACACGAGGTTGGACCCGTTTGTAGTGTAAGACTGCCCGGAGTTTACCGGCTTAACCAGGCATCTACAAATGACGGTCCAATGTGAGGGGTCTTAATCATAAATTAAATACGTAACAAGGGTAAATGACACGAGGTTGGACCCGTTTGTAGTGTAAGACTGCCCGGAGTTTACCGGCTTAACCAGGCATCTACAAATGACGGTCCAATGTGAGGGGTCCTTTACACGGTTACAGTGTTAATCAATTAAGAAACACTTAACCAGATAAGCATGTAGTGGGGCATGGGGGTTAAGTGGGTACCTTGGGTGGTATGTGGAAATTGCTAGTCGTTCCCAATAGAAAATATGATAAAATACTTAACCAAGATGAAACATGTAATTAAACATGATTAAAGGGTTAAGTGGGAAACACTAGTGTGTGGGCCAAGCTTAGGGGGATGGCTTGTGCTGGGGGCCCATTTCAACCAGTAACCCATACGTATCTTAGTGGGCTCGACCCATGTCGAGGACGGGACACGCATACTGGGCATGACTATAAGAGGCCAAAATGGGTTAGCGGTGGCAACGCATGACCAACGGGTTTCATATGCGTGTGTGGACCCGGGCTGGTAAATAAGACGTTGTTGCATCGTGTAGATATAAGCCGTGCACCGTTAGTTTTATCAGGTTGCCACGTTGGGGAATGGTACACCCCACGGTGGGGCCAGCACGGGTATCTACGTTAGGGAGCCGATCGAATGGGGAGTAGTGTGTACACCTAGTGGATTGTAGGGCCCCGTGGCGTCTACTTAGTCACCTAGGGGTACGCGAGAACTATTAAGTTAATTTTATAAGTCCATGGGTGGGATCAACCTTTAAGTTAGGAATGACTGGTGTGGTGCAGTTTAGTAATTTACCTTTGGAAGGGTAGATGCGTCTTTATCTTTAATCTTAGTTTAGTTGACTGCTTAGTGTAGCCATTCATCCCCATTAGTTACCGTATATCAGTTTATGTCTTCTCTGGTTACTTTAACGATTGTATTGTTAAAGTTATAGGACTCGCTCAGACTTATGTCTGACCCCGTTGTTTTTGTCTTTTTTTCCCAACCCTCAGGTCCTACGGTGGATCCTAGCAGTAGTGGAGCTTGATCGGATTGTTGTTCCAGTCTTTAGGAGCTTGGATAGATGTAAAGCTCCAGTTACCCAGTTATCTTTTCTTTTGTCATGGCTATTGTATGAGAGTGGGATTATGTACTTCTTTATTTTGATGGATATTGTACTTGACTTTTATTGTGGTTTTATGATGTAACCAGACATGTTTTACTTCCGCTGTTATGAGATGATGTTTTAAATTTCAAGTACTATTTATATCTGTCTTGTTGTAATTTTTCTGTTCTATATTCACTAAAATACTCCACCGATGCTATGGCATTCCCTTAGTGAGTGATCATAGCGGGAGTGGGGTGTTACAAGACATTTCGATGGACCGGGCGTTTCATGGATCGGACATTTCCATGGATCGGGCGTCTTCATGGATCGGGACTTTCATGATGGACCTGGCAGAAAAATGACAGGATTTCTGAAACATTAAGGATGGAAATTGAAGCATAGTGTTATGTTTTTCACAGCGGAAAGGCTGAATCGCTATGGATTGAATATCGGCCAAACGACGTATGCTTTTAGATCGGCGATGATCATGGCTTCGAAGTGAATCCAAGGAGGAATGTTCGAAGTGATATGAAGTATTCGTTGATCATAGAAATGCAACGAATGGGAAGGTGATTCAAGTTGGACTTTGGGAAGTTCGAAATGTTGTGAAGTGTTTATTGATCATGGAGATGCAACAAATGTGAAGATGATTCAAGTTGGACTTGAAATCGTGGATGATGGTTGCTCGATATGGTATTTAAACTTGTGGATAGTCGCCGGTGATGACAACTAGAGGTATGAAGGCTGAGAGATTATCGTTGTCATAAGTTCTAGCAGGCTCAAAGCAGGGGTATAATAGGGACGCCTAGAAGGCTAGTTGGAGTAGTCAAGTACATTAGACCAATTGGATGGGCCAAGTTGTCTCTGGGAGGCAAATGTACGTTGGATGTGCAGTAGTCTGGTTAAAACTAGCATTACCATTTGCCCTTGATGAAAGGCAATGCGTTTAGTCGGTAATACGATTAACAATGGTTTCAAAGTAGGATTGGCGATGATAGCCAGAGTCACGGATGTTGATTTTTTTGTTTGTATCAACTTGTGTAGTTTATTCGACGTCAAAGGAGATATCTCTTGGGTGCTTGTCTGATGTTGGTTTAGGCTTTCGGGGCTTGTGCTTGAGAGATGTCGATATCGATCAGAATGGTCTACACTTGATAACTGATTTCCATGAATGTATTGTTATTTCAACTTCGTTGTTTGTAAAGGGTGTCACTGTCGGATGTAAGGAAGACGGTTTGGATTCTTCTCTGGTGGGTTGATAGCTTGGTTGGATTAATCCACCTTTTCTCATGTACTTTATTGATGATGTTAGTTAGTTGTTTAATCGCCACTAAGACTGTTGTCTGACTCAAAGTTTTATGTCTCTCTCTTATTACCTTGGGTTGTTTATTAGGTTGCGGATGGGCAGACTAAGTAGCAGCTGACAGTTTAGTAGATCTCGATGAGGACGATGCAGCTAAGCGATGACGAGTAGGAGGCTCATGTATTATTTTCTACTATCTACTATTTTTGTTTTCTGCTGTTTGATGTATTCTCTGAGTGACTTGTTGTGAGGCACATTGTACAGAATTTGATGTTGTATCCAGTTTGATGTTTGGATAATTCATGATGATATGAAAGTTAAAAATTCTGCTCAATTCTGCTTCACTATTATTGCTTGTTGTATATGTTCTATTATATTTTATCCTTGCGTTGCGAGTTATACGACAGGTTTCACATATATTATTCTACCCTGATGATCGTCCATAGCTGTCTGGCACGTCTTTCAGCGCATTATTTCCCTTGTTTAAGGTGGAGTTATGGGCGGTCGTCACATTTGGTATCAGAGCTCTGGTTATCGATTTTAGCCAAAGTTCGAAGATGTAATTAGGTATGAGAGACGTTTTTGTAGATTTCTGATTGATGTATACTATATAGTAGTGTATAGTATAATAGCGCTTGAACTCCATTTGCAGTTTTATCATCGATGGACTATTCATTCTATTTTTGGATTTAGAATGAGTCGTCGATCTTCGAGACATATTGCTAGGGAGGAGTCTGCCATGGTGGGGGAAATGTCGGTATACCAGATTACCCAGTTATGTTCGAGTTCATGGCGGCAGCAATCATGATGAAGGTACCCGCTCCAAAAGCAGTCGCTGCAGATGTTGGTGTTTAAGTGCGGGTACCTAGAGCCGTGGACTTCACAAAGTTGTGCAAAGACTTCACTACCCTCGAAGGGAAGCAGTTTAAGGGGACCGAACCAATTGAAGAAGTTCAAGGGTTTTTTGATGCATGTATTCGGATCTTTAGAGACTTGAGAATTGATGATGCAACGAAGAGGAAACTTGCGTCGAGGCAGCTACAGGGCAGAGCTATGGATTGGTGGAACTCTGTCACTCTTGAGACTCTAGAAGATGATATAACATGGGGGGTAATTCCAAGTCAAGTTTGAGGAGAAGTTTATTTCTACCATTTAGAAATCCATTTTGTTTAAGAGTTTTGTTGATCTTAAGCAGAATGGTAGGCCTATGCTTGAGTATATTTCTGATTTTGAAGCTTTGTCTATGTTTGCTCGTTCGTATATTGAGACTCCTTACCAAAAGAATGAGAAATTTGTCATGATCTTGTGTACCGCTTGGGTTTGGACCCTGAAATTTGTGATAGACCTTTTGTTGTGACTAATCCGGTTAAGGGTTCCTCTAGTTTGTGTATGATTTCTCGTGGTCTAGTATTATCGAGTCATGGTTTCTCTTTTGTGTATGATTGCTTTATTTTGAACTTCGTTGGGTTTGGAGTTATTATGGGTATGACTGGCTCAAGAGGTATGCATCAAAAGTGGATTGCGAGAAGCTGGAAGAGACAGTCGGGAATGTGGAAGGGAGAATGGTTGTGATTCTGTGTAAACCCGAAGATGGTGTCTTCGTGAGCTATTTATATCCTCTTGTGATTCCACAGAAGACTTGTCATCATTGTCGATCACAAGTGGGTTTAAAGACGTCTTTGACGAGGTCAATGGTTTGCCCTTGCATCGCGAGATTGAGTTCAGAATTGATTTGGTCGAAGGTGCTAGACCTATCGTCATGCCTCTTTGGCAGATGGCGCCTAAGGAACAACAAGATTTAGAGGTATAAGTACGTGACCTTTTAGGGAAAGGATTCATTTGGCGAAGTGTATCCAAATGGGGTGCACCTATTTCGTTTGCAACCAAGGCTGATGGATCTTAGAGATTGTGTGTGGGCTATCGTGAGTTGTATAAGGTGACCAAGAAGAACAAGTATCCATTGCCAAGGATAGACGACCTATTCGATCAACTTCACAAGGTCAAAGTGTTTTCTCAGATGGATTTGGCAACGGGATTCCACTAGTTGAGGGTAGCAAAGGAAAGTGTGTCGAAGATTGCTTTTAGGACACCATCTGGTTTCTTCGAATGGTTGGTGATGCCATTTGGGTTGACTAATGCACCATTATATTTGGTGGATCTTATGAATAGGGTATTTAGAGGTTAGTTGAACAAGTTCATGCTTGTGTTCATGGATGATATTCTAGTTTACTTCCGGAATGGGGAAAGAGCATAAGATGCACTTGAGAGTTGTTTTGGAAATCTTGTTGTAACGACCCGCATTCTACGCATCGGGGGATCGTAGGATATTTATTTCTTTCCCGTATGAAGTCGTATGGTCATGTAACTTTGGGAAACATCTATTAAAGTCATTTCCCATGCTTATGATTTTTGTCGATTTTTAAATGACCATTTTGCCCCTAATTGATCTTGTTTTGGCCATAACTTTTGATTGGAAAGGAATTTTGACTTGAAACCACTCCCATTGGATTCGTTTGATGGTTTACCTTTCCGTAGAGTGGTCATAATAGCCAAACGGACTTACTGTTTGGGAGATATGGCTGAAATAAGGTTTGGAGGGTGAAAAACTGCTTAACCGGGCCAAATCTGGTGATTAGTGAGTAGGCCCATAACCCATTTCGGGATTAGGGTTATGGGAAGGCTGAAATGAGATAGAGCATCATTCCATTTCAGTTTTCTAGCCTCCACTTATCACCAAGGAACCCTAAAAATGGCCTCCAACCTCTAAATCACCTCCAAATCACCTTTTGGTTAAGGATTTGGCATAGCAACCTCTAATCAAGGAAGATCTACACCAAAGCAACATTGGAGCTGCTGTTTAGCATTGGGATTCACATCAAATCAGAGATTTATTTCAGATCTTAGTTTATTTGTGGCTAAGGTGAGTGATTTGCATAGTTTTGCACTAATTATGGCTAATTAAGGGTAATTAGTGCTAATTAGCGAATTTATACACTAATAAATTCGGGAAAAATGTTCATAAATTCCTAAACGATGTTTTAGACCTCTGATATGAATTTGGGTTAATTTGGTTAAGTTTTGCTAATCCTATCATTAGTTTCACCTAAACATGCTTAAGGGGAAATATGGGATTTTGGGTATGTTTGATCCCTTTTAACCTATCATATTGATGTTTTGATGTTTGTGGTTGATTATGCATGTTGCTATGATTGTATGATATGCTTTGTGATTGATTTCAATAGTTAGAATGGTCGAAAACGTCGTTGAACTGCGTAAACACTTGCTGGAAAAGCTTCAGGAAACAGTGCAGGATCGGATCGGATCAGATATGAGGGCTCGGATCGGATATGTTGAACTGGGCAAGGGATTCGATCGGATCGGAACCTGACACTTGAGAAAATTGGAAAAAAGGAAGGCCACGCTAACTGAACTGGGATCGGATCGGATAAAGAAGGAGGGATCGGATCGGAGCACGTGAAAAATGAGGGAGCGGATCGGAGCGGAAGCACGAATTGGATAGGAGATGGCACCCGACCCGAACCGAAGTGGGACACCCGACCCGAACCGACGCGATGGAGTGGACTCGACCCGAACCGTACCAGAAGAAGAACCGACCCGAACCGATGGAGGACACCCGACCCGAACCGTTGGCTTGAGGAGGAACCCGACCCGACCCAGTATTGACCAATAACCCGAGATGCAAAGGTAGTCCAATATGGGAAGTTAGAGCTCAGGATCCAGTTGGGAACCGATGAGTTCACTTCATGGTTGGACTTTGCTGCGGGACGTGTGCTAAGGAGTTGTCGACGTTCATAACTTCTATTCACCACTAAAAATGAATGATGGGCTACTTATCAGTGCAGTAGAGTCATTGCGACTCGAGGGGCAAGGTGATGGTAGTAAGACTACGTTATCAGTGCAGTGGAGTCATTATGACTTGAGGGGCAAGGTGATGCGTAGTAAGACTATGAGCCAGCGCAGATGGGGTGAATAACTCCATGGGGCAAGTGGACATAGTAAGGATTGGTAAGACTATGAGCCAGCGCAGAAGGGGTGAATAACTCCATGGGGCAAGTGGACATAGTAAGGATTGGTAATGCTATGAGCCAACGCAGATGGGGTGAGTAACTCCATGGGGCAAGTGGACATAGCGAAGGATTAGTGGCTACGTTATCAGTGCAGTGAAGCCATTTATGATTTCATGGGGCAAAGTGATCGTAGCAAGGGTGGGTGATCGAAGTGGTGAATATCGTATGCTTTACGCACTGAGTGAGAGATGTGAGGATGGATGCTATGTTTGATTGTTTGCCATCACTATGACATGCACACCTCCCCCACCTCCGTATCTTTACACCGTTTGATATGGCACCTTAGAGTGTTGTACAGTATGTAGTGCTAACTCTTTGGTTGCAGGTCCAGGTTCAGGTATGTTTTAGTCTACCTGTTATTGTTCACTTTAGATGCTTATCGCTCATACCAGGCTTTATGTCTGACCCAGAGTTTTATGTCTCCTCTTATTACTCTGGGTGCTCACACGAGCAGACTAGAGACAGGTTAGCTGGTGGTGCGCGAGTAGCTGATTCGGAGGTGGGCAGGAGGCTTCCACGTATGATATATATACACACATTCTCCCTGTGTCGTTGGTGGTCGCTACTTGGGCATTAGTAGTGTACCTCCTTTATCTTGCTTTTGCTTTGAGACAGTTGAAAAGTTGTAATAAGCTATATTTTGGATTTCCGCTGCTATGATGCTTAGTTCTGGTTTTTAGCTTATGCACTGTCTCTCCTGTTTTATGTCAAGTATGTTATTATTATATTTTGTTCTATGCGCTGTGAGACATTCTACAGGTTCTTTGTATGTTTATTTCCTTCTTCCCTTTCCTTCTGACGACCCGTTTCGTGCTAACTGAACATGTGTACAACGCACCTTTGGAGTAAATGTCGGTTGGTGCGGGGCGGGCCGTCACACTTGGTATCAGAGCTCTAGGTTGCGTAGTTAACCTAGGGAAAGATACTAGGGAGAGATAGTACGTATATGAGAGCGCGTATTTGTGATTACTTTGGTTTTCAAAAGCTATGTATATATATACTATTAGTAGTATAAGAATGAAGTCGCACTGCACCTGCACCACTATGGGGTCGTTAATCGTTTCCCTTTTTCAGATTGACGATGAACCGAGACACGAGGGGTGCTGGTAGAGGGACCAACCATGGGAATGCCGCTGACATGAGGGCGATGTTTACTAACCTCATGAGAGACATGCTTAGAGAAGTGCAAGGGGCAGTTCCCAATCCCGGAGTTGGTGTTGGCCCAGTAGTGCAGGCGCCTAGGGTCGATTTCGCCAAGTTGTGCAAGGATTACACTAACCTTGGTGGGAAGCCGTTCCACGGGACGGAGTCGGCCATAGATGTTCAAGACTGGATGGATAGCTGTGACCGTATCTTTGATGACTTGGGTCTTGAGGATGCGATGAAGAGAAGGCTAGCGTCTCGTCAGCTGCAAGGGCGAGCGATGAATTGGTGGAATGCCAGTAGAACAGCTACTCCAGAGGATCAGGTTACTTGGGTTCAGTTCAAGGCTCGCTTTAGCGAGAAGTTTATACCAGCTGCCCAGAAGTCAGTGTTGTTCAAGAGGTTCTTGGAACTCAAGCAGAATGGGAGGGCAGTTTCTGACTATATTGCTGAGTTCGACACTTTGTCGAAGTATCGACTATCTCTTATCGACACTCCTGAGAAGAAGAATGAGAAGTTCATTACTGGCTTGGATGGATACTTGGGGGAAAGGCTTATTAATCACATCGATGAGACTTTTGAATCGATCATGAGGAAAGCTTTGAGATCAGAGAGTCTTTACCCTAAGTCAAAGACTGGGGCTGCATCTGCAGAAGGGCCAAAGCCGCAAGCAGGCGGTGGAGGCCAGAATAACTCTCAGAATAAGAGGAAGCAGGACCAATCTAAAGGTGGCCAGAAAAAGAGCAAGAAGGATGTTGAGTGCTTCAGCTGTGGTAAGAAGGGCCATTATGCTAAAGATTGTCGGGCCAAGCCAGCGGATAAGAAGTGCTTCAACTGTGGTCAAGTGGGACATTTCAAGGATAAGTGTCCGCAACCTCTTAAGGAGAAGCAGATTGTGAAAGCATATGCTATTGATGTTGTTCCTTCTTCGTCGAATGCCCCAACTGCGGCGGAGAAAGGAAAGAATGTTGTTATTCAAGGTATGCTTTCTATTTATGATGTACCAGTTCAAGTTTTGTTTGTTACTGGGGCTTCCCGTTCCTTCATATCTAGTGACCTGGTAGATAGGTTGGGACTGGAACCCGAGATAGTCGATAGACCATTGGTTGTGACGAACCCGATTGGTGGTTCGACTAGCCTTAGTACGATTTGCAGGAATTTGGTCTTATCGAGTCATGGATGTATGTTTGTATGTGATTGCTTTGTTTTGGGCTTTACTGGGTATGGCATTATATTGGGAGTCGATTGGCTCCAAAGATACGGGGTGGTGGTAGACTATGAGGGCTTTTTGGTGACAGTGAGGGCGGATGATGGGCGGAGGGTAGTGTTTGGTAGTCTACCTAGTGATGGGGTTATGGCTAGTTTTGTAAATTCCCTCGACATCCCGCAGGATGAGTTGTCAGATGTGCCCGTGGTTGGCCAGTATCCGGACGTCTTCGAGGAGGTGACTGGGCTTCCACCACAACGAGAGATTGAGTTCCGTATTGATTTAGTGAAAGATGCCAGACCTATAGTGATGCCACTTCGTGGCATGGCACCAAGGGAGCAGCGAGAGCTCGGGGTGCAAGTCAGCAATCTTTTGAAGAAGGGATTTATTAGAAGGAGTGTCTCCGAGTGGGGAGCACCAGTTGTGTTTGCCACTAAGGCAGATGGTTCCCTTCGTTTGTGTGTGGACTATCGCGAGTTGAATAAGGTGACGAGGAAGAATAAGTATCCTCTACCGCGGATAGATGATTTGTTTGATCAACTGGAAGGAGCAAGAGTGTTCTCCCAGTTGGACCTTGCAACAGGATTACATCAGCTACGAGTAGCGGATGAGAGTGTTCCGAAAACGGCATTTAGGACGCTGTCTGGATTTTATGAGTGGTTGGTCATGCCATTTGGGTTGACCAATGCACCAGCCTACTTTGTGGATCTTATGAATCGAGTATTCATAGATCAGTTGAATAAGTTTGTTCTTGTGTTCATGGATGATATCCTTGTTTACTCAAGGACAGAGGAGGAACACAAGGGGCACTTGAGGATAGTAATGAAGGTGTTGAGGAAACACCAATTGAAAGCGAAATTCTCTAAGTGTCACTTTTTGAGAAGGGAAGTGAGATTCTTGGGTCATGTTGTTTCTGAGAGTGGTATTGCCGTGGACCCTGCGAAGGTGGCTACGGTACAGGATTGGCCTATGCCCAAGAATGTAACGGATGTAAGAAGTTTATTGGGATTAGCTGGATATTATCGTATGTTTATCCAGGACTTCTCCAAGATAACAGCACCGTTGACTCAATTGACTAAGAAGAATCAGTCCTTCGTCTGGGACGAAGTGTGTGAGGATGCCTTCAAGAGTCTAAAGGAGAAGTTGATGCGTGCGCCAGTGTTAGTCATTCCTAAAGGGAATGAAGAGATGACGGTATACACAGATGCTTGTGGTACCGGACTGGGTGCTGTATTGATGCAAGGGGGTAGGGTTGTGGCTTATGCTAGTCGACAGCTAAAGCCTCATGAGAAGAAGTATCCTACCCATGATTTGGAATTAGCAGCGATTGTGTTTGCGCTGAAGATGTGGAGACACTATCTCTTGGGAGAAAGATTTGAGTTGTTTACCGATCATAAATCGTTAAAATATCTCTTCTCTCAGAAAGATCTGAATCTCCGTCAGCAAAGATGGTTAGAGTTCTTGGCTTCGTATGATTTTGATATCGCATATACACCCGGGAAAGGTAATGCGGTAGCCGATGCCTTGAGTAGGAGACATGCCAGTTTAGGGGCAATGTTTCTTGAGTGGAAGCAACTGGAGTATATCGCGGGGTTTGATTTCAGACCAAAGTGCGACTTAGATCCAGTTATGTTAGCAAGTTTGACGATCAGACCCACTTTGATTGAGTGGATCGACTCTAGTCAGAGGGACGATCCTAACCTATTGGAAATCATCTCCAAGTTAGAGATGGGTATCGATGAGGAGATAAATGTGTATGGGCTTGATCGAGACGGATGGCTTCGAAAGAATGGAAGACTAGTTGTGCCCGACGTGAATGGTTTGAGAGATGAAGTGCTTAGAGAATGTCATCACTCAAAACTGACTATACATCCCGGTGGTAATAAAATGTATCGAGACATGAAGCAAACATACTACTGGGAAGGGATGAAAAGAGACGTTGGGAAGTTTATATCCAAATGCATGAATTGCCAGCTAGTTAAAGCCGAGCAAAAGAAGCCTAGTGGTTTGTTACAACCATTAGAAATTCCCGAATGGAAATGAGAGCAAGTCTCGATGGATTTCATTGATGGCTTACCAAGAACTAGATCGGGATATGATAGCATTTGGGTAATTGTGGATCGATTGACTAAGAGTGCAAGATTTATACCAGTCAAATCGACCAGGACGGCAGCCA
Source organism: Allium sativum (assembly GCA_030737875.1). NCBI lineage: Eukaryota > Viridiplantae > Streptophyta > Magnoliopsida > Asparagales > Amaryllidaceae > Allium > Allium sativum. The sequence goes on along the minus strand of CM060926.1, from coordinate 1,510,442 downwards.
AGTTGGCAGAATTGTATATGAAGTGGGTAGTGAGATTTCATGGAGTACCCAAAAGCATTGTGAGTGACCGAGACCCGTTGTTCACTAGTGGGTTTTGGAAGAGCTTACAAGAGGCTCTAGGGTCAGGATTATATCTCAGTACCGCATATCATCCTCAGACCGACGGTCAGACGGAGAGGGTGAATCGTATATTGGAAGATCTCTTGAGAGCTTGTATATTGGATTTTGGTGGATCGTGGGATAACCATTTGCATCTAGTAGAGTTTGCATATAATAATAGCTACCAATCCAGTATCGGTATGGCTCCATATGAAGCTTTGTATGGAAGACCGTGCAACTCACCATCATGTTGGATAGAGACTGGCGAGAAGTTTGTGCTTGGACCAGATGTGGTGAGAGAAACTTCGGATAAGATTAAGACCATTCAGCAACGAATGAAAGCTGCCCAAGATAGGCATAAGAGTTATGCTGATAAGAGGAGAAAAGACTTGAAATTCTCCGTTGGTGACTTGGTGTTTGTCAAGATCTCTCCGTTAAAGAGCGTGATTCGATTTGGCAGGAGAGGCAAGTTGGCACCAAGATTTGTTGGCCCATTCCCTGTTCTTGAACTAGTCGGGAATTTGGCATATAGAGTTGGCTTACCAGAGAAAATGGCGGGAGTTCACAATGTATTTCTTGTTTCCCAACTAAGGAAGTTCGTTCACGACTCAGATATGGCTATTTCACCTGATCAGTTAGAGGACTTCGAAGTAAAACCCGAGGCGGTTGGGAACAGCAAGCCGATTCGTATTGTGGGGCACGATACGAAGCAACTTCGAAGGAAGGCGGTGAAGCTAGTCAAGGTTCAGTGGGGCGAGGACGAGAATGATTGTACTTGAGAGACAGAGGAGAGCATTAGGAAGGCATATCCAGAACTCTTTGCCTAGTAAGATTTACTTTGCAATTTAGTTTTCTGCATGCTAGGGTAGACTTGTTTTGCTTGTTTGCATGTTTAATTGTTGTTTTATGATTGATAGGCATGCAGGACCTTTGTGTGTGTCTTGATTAGGGAATTTCGGGGGCGAAATTTCTTAAGGGGGGGAGAGTGTAACGACCCGCATTCTACGCATCGGGGGATCATAGGATATTTATTTCTTCCCCGTATGAAGTCGTATGGTCATGTAACTTTGGGAAACATCTATCAAAGTCATTTCCCATGCTTATGATTTTTGTCGATTTTTAAATGACCATTTTGCCCCTAGTTGATCTTGTTTTGGCCATAATTTTTGATTGGAAATGAATTTTGACCTGAAACCACCCCCATTGGATTCGTTTGATGGTTTACCTTTCCGTAGAGTGGTCATAATAGCCAAACGGACTTACCGTTTGGGAGATATGGCTGAAATAAGGTTTGGAGGGTGAAAAACTGCTTAACCGGGCCAAATCGGGTGATTAGTGAGTTGGCCCATAACCCATTTCGGGATTAGGGTTATGGGAAGGCTGAAATGAGATAGAGCATCATTCCATTTTAGTTTTCTAGCCTCCACTTATCACCAAGGAACCCTAAAAGTGGCCTCCAACCTCTAAATCACCTTCAAATCACCTTTTGGTTAAGGATTTGGCTTAACAACTCTAATCAAGGAAGATCTACACCAAAGCAACATTGGAGCTGCTGTTTAGCATTGGGATTCACATCAAATCAGAGATTTATTTCAGATCTTAGTTTATTTGTGGCTAAGGTGAGTGATTTGCATAGTTTTGCACTAATTATGGCTAATTAAGGGTAATTAGTGTTAATTAGCGAATTTATGCACTAATAAATTCGGGAAAAATGTTCATAAATTCCTAAACGATATTTTAGACCTCTGATATGAATTTGGGTTAATTTGGTTAAGTTTTGCTAATCCTATCATTAGTTTCACCTAAACATGCTTAAGGGGAAATATGGGATTTTGGGTATGTTTGATCCCTTTTAACCTATCATATTGATGTTTTGATGTTTGTGGTTGATTATGCATGTTGCTATGACTGTATGATATGCTTTGTGATTGATTTCAATAGTTAGAATGGTCGAAACGTCGTCGAACGGCGTAAACACTTGCTGGAAAAGCTTTAGGAAACAGTGCGGGATCGGATCGGATATGAGGGCTCGGATCAGATATGTTGAACTGGGCAAGGGATTCGATCGGATCGGAACCTGACACTTGAGAAAATTCGCAAAAAGGAAGGCCACGCTAACTGAACTGAGATCGGATCGGATAAAGAAGGAGGGATCGGATTGGAGCACGTGAAGAATGAGGGAGCGGATCGGAGCGGAAGCACGAATTGGATAGGAGATGGTACCCGACCCGAACCGAAGTGGGACACCCGACCCGAACCGACGCGATGGAGTGGACTTGACCCGAACCGTACCAGAAGAAGAACCGACCCGAACCGATGGAGGACACCCGACCCGAACCGATGGCTTGAGGAGGAACCCGACCCGACCCAGTATTGACCAATAACCCGAGATGCAAAGGTAGTCCAATATGGGAAGTTAGAGCTCAGGATCCAGTTGGGAACCGATGAGTTCACTTCATGGTTGGACTTTGCTGCGGGATGTGTGCTAAGGAGTTGTCGACGTTCATAACTTCGATTCACCACTAAAAATGAATGATGGGCTACTTATCAGTGCAGTAGAGTCATTGCGACTCGAGGGGCAAGGTGATGGTAGCAAGACTACATTATCAGTGCAGTGGAGTCATTATGACTTGAGGGGCAAGGTGATGCGTAGTAAGACTATGAGCCAGTGCAGATGGGGTGAATAACTCCATGGGGCAAGTGGACATAGTAAGGATTGGTAAGACTATGAGCCAGCGCAGATGGGGTGAATAACTCCATAGGGCAAGTGGACAAAGTAAGGATTGGTAAGGCTATGAGCCAGCGCAGATGGGGTGAGTAACTCCATGGGGCAAGTGGACATAGCGAAGGATTAGTGGCTACGTTATCAGTGCAGTGAAGCCATTTATGACTTCATGGGGCAAAGTGATCGTAGAAAGGGTGGGTGATCGAAGTGGTGAATATCGTATGCTTTACGCACTAAGTGAGAGATGTGAGGATGGATGCTATGTTTGATTGTTTGCCATCACTATGACATGCACACCTCCCCCACCTCCGTATCTTTACACCGTTTGATATGGCACCTTAGAGTGTTGTACAGTTTGTAGTGCTAACTCTTTGGTTGCAGGTCCAGGTTCAGGTATGTTTTAGTCTACCTATTATTGTTCACTTTAGATGCTTATCGCTCATACCAGGCTTTATGTCTGACCCAGAGTTTTATGTCTCCTCTTATTACTCTGGGTGCTCACACGAGCAGACTAGAGACAGGTTAGCTGGTGGTGCGCGAGTAGCTGAATCGGAGGCGGGCAGGAGGCTTCCACGTATGATATATATATATATACACATTCTCCCTGTGTCGTTGGTGGTCGCTACTTGGGCATTAGTAGTGTACCTCCTTTATCTTGCTTTTGCTTTGAGACAGTTGAAAAGTTGTAATAAGCTATATTTTGGATTTCCGCTGCTATGATGCTTAGTTCTGGTTTTTAGCTTATGCACTGTCTCTCCTGTTTTATGTCAAGTTTGTTATTATTATATTTTGTTCTGTGCGTTGTGAGACATTCTACAGGTTCTTTGTATGTTTATTTCCTTCTTCCCTTTCCTTCTGACGACCCGTTCCGCGCTAACTGAACATGTGTACAGCGCACCTTTGGAGTAAATGTCGGTTGGTGCGGGGCGGGCCGTCACACTTGTGAAAGCATCAGCTGAGAGTTAAGTTTTTGAAGCGTCACTTCTGGAAGAGCGAAGTGTGGTTCTTAGGCCATGTTGTTCTGGGAAGGGAATAACGGTTGATCCTGCTAAGGTGGTAGCAATCCCGGACTTGGGTAGGCCTAAGAATATGACAGATGTACGGAGTTTCCTTGGATTGGATCCGAAAACAAGGATGACTTGTTGTTCCTGATATCAACGGATTGAGAGTTGACGTTCTAAAGGAATGTCATCACTCAAAGTTGACGATTCATCCCAGTGGTAACATGACATATCATGACATGAAGCAAGCTTACTGCTGGGGAGGGATGAAGAGGGATGTTAGAAAGTTCAATTCCAAAGGGTATGAACTGTCAGTTGGTGAAAGCTAAACAGAAGAAGCCAAGTAGTTTGCTTCATCCATTGGAAGTTCCTACATGGAAGTTCCTACATGGAAGTGGGAGCATGTATCGATGGATTACCTAGGACAGGAAACAAAGGGATTTGGGTCATCGTAGATCACTTGACCAAAAGTCTAAGGTTTATACCTGTCAGATCGACAGGACGACATCGAAGTTGACTAAGCCATATTAAATGGATAGTTCGATTGCATGGTATCCCGGAGAGCATAGTTAGCATCCACGTTGATGATCGTTTCCGATAGTTGAGCGGATTGGAAAGCTCGCGTATAGGTTGAAGTTACCCGAGAAGAAGTCGAGATCGTTGTTACGAAACCTCATAAGCCGCCTCATGTTGTGGGGAATGACACGAAATAGCTTAGAGAAAAGACAGTTAAGCTAGTCAAGATACAATGGAGTAGGGATGATGACGACTGTACATGAGAGATGGAAGAGTGTATGAAGATGACCCATCCAGAACTCTTCGCTGATATGAACCATTAATGTTGTATCACCTTACACCATTGTTACTTTTACTATCGTTGTTACAATTTTGCAGGTTAGGATAAGGCTATGGATGTATGTCTTGATGGACACTAGTCTGGATGGTAAACTGGCAGCTTGTGGATGGTAAACATGCGGAGTTGTTTTGGTTGCTTGTGTTTGCTTGGGATTTCGGGGGCGAAATTCCTAAAGGAGGGGAGAATGTAACAGCTAGCATTTTACATATTGCAGGATTATAAAATATTTTTATTTAATTCCTTGAGGGTTGGATCATTCTTGTATTTTGGAATGTTGTTTATGGGGATATGGTAGATGTCCATAATTTTTACCAATTTTATTTGTGACCATTTTCCCCTGTCAGTTTTGTACAGGGAATAACTTTTGACTGGAATCAAATCAGAGGCTGAGATCGATTTCATTGGATAGGAAATGGGTGTTGCCAATTCCATATAGTAGTCACATTAAAGGTTTAGTTCAGCGGCTTAGGAGGAATCACTGTTTTAGTATTTCACAATTTCTATTTAGGTTTTGTAAGCCATAATGGCTGATTTGGTGTGGCCCATTAGTGGGCTGGTGGAAGGCTATAAATAGGCGGTAAGAGGCATGGAGAATAGTTTACTTTCTTCATTCTCTCATTTGTTTGAGCTCGTGATCCTCCTTGCTCAATCAAATACACCTTTCCACCATTAAAAATCTAGATCTAAGGAAGAAGATTGAAGATCTACGTCGTTTGAAGCTAGATCTACATCAAGTGAGGAGAGATCACATTAAATCAAGAGATTTGAAGCACATTATTTGTTGTTCGAATTCGAGATTCATCGTTTTAAAGCTTGTTTGAAGATTTGGTTAGTGATAAGCAACTCTCACGCGGATTCAATCAAGTGTATGGGTTGTTTGATCTTATTTTCATCATTTCAAGTTGTTTTCATCTAGATCAGCATCATGGTAAGTGTGTTTTCATTTGAATCACCATGAAATCTAACCTGGCAACTTAGACCAGTAAATTTCTATGTAAATTCATGTGTTTATGCAAATTATATCCATTTATGGATTTGTTCATTGGTTTATCATGATTTGGTGAATTCCATATGATTATATGACGATTGTTGATTGCTTAAGTGAAATTGGTCGATTTGGATGATTTGATTACATAGATATTCTTCGCGAAGTGTTAGAACGTATGGATCAGAAGTTTTGATGATGGATCAGAGGTTTTGTGATAGACTGTGCAGTTTGATGGACCGGGCGAGTTACTGGTGATGGACTGGGCGAGTTTTTGGTGATGGACCAGGCGAGTTTTTGGTGATGGACCAGGCGAGTTTCCAAAACATGGACCGGGCAAACTTCTGAACTACGGAAAAGGCAAAGTTCTGAACATTGGACCGGGCAAATTTTCGAACTATGGACCGGGCAAAAGTTCTGGAGCATGGACCGAGCAAAGTTCTGGAGCATGGACTGGGCAAAAGTTCTGGAGCATGGATCGTGCCAAGTTCTAGAGCATAGACTGGGAAAATGTTCTAGAGCACGGATTTGGGGTTTCATGGAGTGGACATTTCCATGGACCGAGCGTTTCATGGATCAGGCATTTCCATGGATTAGGCATCTTCATGGATCGGGCATTTCTATGATGGACCAGGCAGAAAAGTGACAGCGTTCTGAAATGTCATGGATGGAAATTGAAGCGCTGTGTTATGTTTTTCACAGCGGAAAGGCGGAAACGCTATGGATTGAATATCGACCAAACGACATATGTTTTTGGATCGACAATGATCGTGGCTTCGAAGTGAATCCGGGGAGGAATGTTCGAAGTGATATGAAGTGCTCATTGATCGTAGAAATGCAATGAATGGGAAGGTGATTCAAGTTGGACTTGAAGGATGCTCGAAATGTTGTGAAGTGTTCGTTGATCGTGGATATGCAATGAATGTGAAGACGACTCAAGTTGGACTTGAACTCGTGGATAATGGTTGCTCGATATGTTATCTGAGCTTGTGGATAGTCGCATGCGATGACGACTAAAGTTATGAAGGCTGAGAGATTATCGTTGTCGTAAGTTCTAGCAGGCTCAAAGCAGGGGTATAATAGGGACTCTTAAAAGGCTAATTGGACTAGTTGAGTACCCTGGACCCATTGGATGGGCCTAGTTATCTCCAGAAGGCAAATGCACGTTGGATGTGTAGTAGTCTGGTTAGAACCGGGGTTACCATTAGCCTTTGACGAAAGGCCAAGCGTTTAGCCGGTCATATGATTAATGATGGTTTCAAAGCAATATTGGCGATGATAGCCAGAGTCATGGATGTTGATTGTTTTGTTTGCATCGTCTTGTGTAGTTTATTCGACGTTGAAGGAGATACCTCTTGGGTTCCTGTCTGATGTTGGTTCAGGCCTTTGGGGCTTCTGCTTGAGATATGTTGATATCGATTAGGATGGTCTATGCTTGATAACTAATTGCCATAAATGTACTGTTTCAACTTGGTTATTTGTAAAGGCTATTACTGCCGGATGTGGAGAAGACGGTTTGGATTCTTCTAAGGAGGGTTGATAGATTGGTTGGATTAATCTGCCTATTCTCATATACTTTATTTATGATGTTATTTAGCTATTTTATAGCTCATTAAGACTGTTGTCTGACTTGAGGTTTTATGTCTCTCTCTTCTTACCTTGGGTTGTTCATCTAGTCGTGGATGGGCAAACTAAGTAGTAGGTGACAGGTAGTAGATCTTGATGAGGATGATGCAGCTGAACGATGACGAGCAGGAGGCTTGCGTATTATTTTCTACTATCTACTATTTCTGTTTTCTGTTATTTTTTGTGTTCTCTGAGTGACTTGTAGTGAGACACATTGTACAGAATATACAGTTTGATGTTGGATAATTCATGATGATATTAAAGTTGAAAACATTCCTCCATTCTGCTTCACTGTTATTGCATGTTGTACATGTTCTATTATATTTTATCTTTGTGCTGTGAGTTATACGACAGGTTCTGCATATATTATTCTACCCTGTGATCGTCCGTAGCTGCCTGGTATGTCTTTCAGCGCATTATTTCCCTTGTTAAAGGAGGAGTTATGGGCGGTCATCACAAACCTAAAGACTGATTGGGATGATCATAGGATAATTCGGTGGCTGCCTTAAGGAGAGAAGTTTCATGTTCAGGACCCAACAAGGATAGTAGGTCATCGAATACTTCTCATTGTCAGTCGAAGCGTGTGCATAAAAGACTGGAGCTAAGCCAATAGGCCAATAATCTTCACTATCGGGTCATTGGATGATGAACCACATGTTTGTTTAGATTGGACGTTAGGGCGGTCTTTTAGCTTTTTTAGATAGTCTTTCATTAGATTGGGGACAGGCTGGAGTGGGCCTTGGAGACCCACCAAAGAGACATACCTAAATTTGGATATATATATATATATTATAGGCCTAATGAGGCTGTCCTTTACAGATATGTGTAAAGCCCCCGACTGAGTTTCGTGAGGAAACTCATGGATCAGGGCACCCTTATGGCACAGCGATAGAGGCTTATTTGCTTTCAAGGCATAGCCTAGTATGCTTTCATGGCGTGACGTTCGAGGCTTGGTATGCCTTTTTAGCATAGTCTAGTATGCTTTCGTTGCGTAGAGATAGAAGTCTGGTATGTTTTCGTAGTACGATTATGGGGACAACTTGAGGAGGGTACTGTGGGAAGTACCTCAATATTAGGTACATAACTACATATATATATTATTTATTAAGTTAATCTACTAGGAAGTAAACGAGTATGATTTACGTGGAAATCATAAGTGTATTGTGGAATAAACCCGAATATCTTAAATAAATGTGAACCATTGATAGAACAATATATATACTGTTATTTGTAGAAAGTATAATTTATCCACTCACTAGAACTTTTGTTCTGACTTCTTCCTCATAACAAACCCTCGGGTTAGACAGGTGGTTGAGATGTTGTAGCTTAGAGACACTTGTTAGATAGTGTTATCATATTGGTGAGTATTTACTTACTATTATATTTTATCCCCTTCTGCTGTTAGGTTTCTATTATGAGCTCTGATATAGTTATCTTTGACTTTGTACATGATACCAGATAAACAAGCTCGGGCTTCGATAGATTTGGATTTTTGAGAAAAATTCGGTTTGTCGCAATTTGGGTTGTTACATTTGGTATCAAAGCTTAGGTTTAGGGTTCCTATATAGATAATGAGTGGACGTATTTGTATATTTTTAAATACACATGTATTATATAAATATATAAATGTACCTAGATCCATGGTAAAATCCATTAGGTTGGAACACCTGCATATGGAAAGAACTGAGATGTCAAAATTTGTACACTAAAGAAATAATCGTGGAAACCTAAAAAAGGTAGGCCTTTAAGTGGCTAGGTTAAAAAAAGTACAAAATGGTCTATTAATAAAATGATGGATTAGGAATTTATATATATATGACTTTTGGCACAAAAATTTGGTACTAATGATCCAGTGCATAGCTAAGAGATTTGCTTGGAAGCAAAAAGGGAGAAACAGTGAATGGGCATAAAAGAATATATCTGAATTAGAACTTCCCCCTCGACCGACCCATGAAATATTTTTAGGTTGCAGTATTGCTGATAGCCAATCGGAGCTCAAAAGGGCAGGTGCGAAAAAAATAGAGAAACTGGGTCGTGTCGACCCAAGTTTCAGATGGGTCGACCACTATGTCGATCCACCCCTAAGGCAGGTCGACACATGGGTTGACATACCTGAAAAGGTGGGTCGACTCACCCTTCATATTTTCTGCATGTATGAAGTGATGAAGCCTGTAGCTTTGTCACTTCATTTCCCTCATCTGAGAGTGCAACCGACCTAATTTCCACCGCCTCCAACCACCACCTCCACTCCAAAACTCCACCGTTTTTCATAATATTAGTACTAAATCGAAGCTAGTCACCTCCTCCATCCAAATCTAAGCCCTTTTGCGTAGATTTCAAGAATTTTCACCATGCCTTCGTGACAATCCCTAGCTGCCACTTTTCCCCAATTAACACCTCAGGAGATCGCTTGGTGTAGGAACATCAAGAGGATAGCGCAGGCCTCTGTAGAGTCAGTAGAGTGTTGGTTCATGCTTGGTAGACCGATTAAGTTCACAGACTTTATAGGCACCCTTTAGAGCATCTTTTTCTAGGTGCGGGGTTGCATAGAATTCTTGACATACTACAGTGAGTATTTACTTACTATTACATTTTATTCCCTTCTACCGTGAGGTTTCTATTTAAGTTCTGATATATTTACCTTTGACTTTCTGTAGGATACCAGATAAAGCAGCTCGGGCTTCGATAGGTTTGGATTCTTGAGAATAATCATTTTGTCGAAATCCAGGTTGTTACATATTTTCATTCCTTAAATTTACATCCCCTTATTTCCTCATTTCCCTTTTTGTTTTCCATCATTATTTTCCCCTAAAAACGAGCTATTGACCCGCTTTTTAGCAAGGCAGTCACATTATGGATTTTCGACAATTGAAGTGCTTAGTAATAAGGCATGAGCTTAGGTGAGATGAACATACTTAATTGGAGTGGCAAATCTTTAATAGACATGGATTTTGTTGACTTGGATGTCGAGTCGACAAAGCTAGTTTGACATAACACTACTCTCATTTTGGATCAGTTGCTTCAGGTCGATCACTACAACAACAAAAAAACCTTTTTACAACTGCTAAAAGAAGTTGTAATAGACTTCTTACTAATGGCACAAAGCAGTCTTCATACTCGCAGTTGTAATAGAGGGATTTTTAACAACTGCATTTGACAGTTGTAAAATACTATTTTAGAACTGCATCGACGGTTGTGAAAGTCTATTTTACAACTTCTTTTAGTTTTTGGTGACTGTTAAAGCCTCTTTTTCAACTGTTTGTGGCAATTGTAAAAGATTATTTTACAACTGACTTTACCATTTGGTTGTTGTAAAACGCTTTTTTACAAGTGCTTCAAGCAGTTGTGATGAAAAGAATGCAAAACATAAAAGTTTTTTTTACATGTTTTGCTACTAAAGCTAGTAACAAATAAATAAAAATAACAGCCAAATCAAACCACATATGTCAAACTTGCCAAATTACCAAATCAAACAAACCAAAACAATACATTATTTTTTTCATTACTTCATATATGGTGATCATTTTAACACCAGTGAATAGGTTACATTTACCCGTATGGAACAATATATTTTGGTACAACAAGAAATGTACAACATAATTTTATATTGTAGTATCCTATTAAGTGCACGCATTGATTACCAAAAAAAGAATATCAGCATTTTTGGAGTTCGTTTGCTTTAATCAGGTCTAGATATCTCAAATCAAGTAACTCCAAAATAACTCACATATACAAATATATAAATAAAATGCAAAATGAGAATTCAATCATTAAACAATTGTCTGTTATATATTGTATATGTTACGATAGCACCATACATATAATATTTTGTAAAATTTTCACCTAACACTATTTCATATTTATTTTATTAATCATTTAAAAGTTGTATAGTTTACCAATCATCCTCTTACAAAAGAACTAAATCAAATGAAAGAAGTACTAAATTACAGTATGGGATAATGATTCACGGATTTCATATATAGCTTAACTTTGGATTTAATTAGCATATCATTGCCCAACATGACTACTACAAGCTATGTGTTAATAAAAAAATAGTAATAACAAAAATAGCAGCAGTTATAAGGCACTTTCCTGTTCACATAAGCTGGAAATAACAATCGGAAAAAGGAATATGAAAGTACCAATTGGTGTCTTCGAGAGACAAATTACTTGCAGGAAGCGGCACCACCACAGAGGCTACAGGGATACCTTGGACAAGAACAGCATGTGCAGTTCTCTTTCCTGCAGAAATATGTAACTTTTAACTAATAATAACTAGCACACATTCTCATGGCACTATGAACAAGAAACGTTTCAAATTGTATAAATTAGAGAACAAAAAATCGATATTCGGTAAATCGGGTTTCCTGCGAAGCGTTCAACCAATTAGTCTCTCATCTTACTTACCACCTATGTATTCTAAAAAAGTAAAAGTATGCAGCGCAAATGAAATAACAAACCAGGTAAAGAAATGTAGAATTTAAAATGTAAAATATTGGTTGGCCAAAATGTTGGTTGTATGAATGAAAACCAATGCATATAGCTAATAGTTAATACTATAAAAATTAATAACTAGCCAGGCATAGTGCTAAAGGACAACATTTACAGAAGTTTCTTCTTTATATTCTTTATGATGCAATAGCTTCTTCTTTTTTAAACAAGATTCCAGCTTTATGTTTTGATTCTAAAGTTTATATTTGCTTAGCAAGGTGTCAAAAGAACTATTCTATAAAACTTTGTTTGGTTACTTGAACATAAAGCACATCATCACATTATCATGAAACTAAGGAAATTTATGAAAAGGCAACCACAACAACATTGAAAACCAGATGGAACAAAGACATCAAAACTACAAGCAAGTCCCAAGAACCAATTTGATCGCAATATTATAAATAACAATATTAGTACTTAAGTAGCCACTTAGGAACAAATTTCCATCCATCAGAATATTTCAGCATTTAAATTTAAAGTCTTATCAGTACCATGGTGGAAATATAAAAGATAACAAACGAAGAAATACTAGTTGAGAAATTGTATAAATCAATTAGACAATGTAGGCAGACCTTCTTTGTCAACTTTTAGAAAAGAAAACAAAGCCTTATGTCACCTTCTTTGCAAACAATTAAATTCCAAAAAGGGAGATAACTTGTAAATACTTAAGTATTTTTCCTTCCTATTGATATTGACTAAGATGTTTGTAATGACACTACATAAGCAGAATTTTCAAGACAGGAAGCAAATACAAATTCTTTTTTTCTTCATATATAGCAGAAACAAAAATGCAACACAACAATAAAGCCTACTTCATCACCAAATTGGCCTAAATTATTTTATCCAAGTGCAAATTATAAACTATTTATACAATGATATAGTAACGCTGCTGAGCTAAAAAAATGTCTTTATGAAAAATGCAGAAATTTAATTGAAAACAAACACATGTACATCCAAAAATCAAACTTTAGTTTAAAACAAAATGAATATCCTTAATATGATGAACAAAAATGAGGAAATCCAACATATGAGGAGATAACAGACGAAATATCATTTTTTATATAAGTTGACATGAACATTTATATTATATGATTATACCTTATGCTTCCTTTTAGTTACGGATCCAGTAACGAACGAGATACCATATTAGTTGAACGAAGTGATCTGGATCAGGATCCAAGTACCAAGCATCAGATTTGAAAATGAGGCTGGAGATTGGGTTAGCGGTGGAGGTAGGAATATTTTCAGATCCAACTACAAAATTTGTATTATCGATGGAGCTTGGTTGGCCATTTTGTCAGGGGTCAGGACAGAAATTTGCGGTTATGTAACGACCCGCATTTTATGTATCGGAGGATTGTAAAATACATTTATTTAATTCCCTGAGGGTTGGATCATTATCATATTTTGATATGTTGTTTATGGAGATGTGAGACATGTCCATAATTTTTACCCATTTTATTTGTGACCATTTTACCCCTGTCAACTTTTTACAGGGCATAACTTTTGAGTGGGATTGAATCAGGTGTTGAGATTGATTTCATTGGAAAGGAAATGATATTTCCAATTCCGTAGAGTGGTCACATTAAAGACTTAGTTCAGTGGTTTGGGAGGAATCGTTGTTTTAGTGCTGCACAATTTCTATACAGGTTTGGCTAGTCGTTAATGGGCTGAATTGGTGTGGCCCATTAGTGGGTTGGTTAGAGGCTATAAATAGGGGATTAACGACATGGAGAGGGTTTTACTTTCTTCATTCTCTCATTTGGTTGAGCTTGTGACCTTCCTTGTTCAATCAAATACATATTTCCTCTATTAAAATTCTAGATCTAGATCTATGCAAGAAGATTGAAGATCTACATCAAGCAAAGCTAGATATATACATCGAGTGAAGGAAGATCGCATCAAATTGAGAGGTTTGAAGATTGATCATCGCTGTCTGGATTTGACATTAGTCGATTTCATGTTATTTTGAAGAATTGGTGAGTGATAAGCATCTTTCCCATAGATTCAATCGAGTATATGGGTTATTTGATCTTATGTTCATCATTTCAAGTTGTTTTCACATAGATCTAACCGATGTAAGTACGTTTTCAATTTGAATCACCACAGGATCTAATCTAATAACTTAAATCGGTAAATTTCTATGTAATTGCACGATAATTATCATTGTTTGAACGATTGTTGACAATTGCGTGATTTGTTGTTATTTTGTTGATTGAATCATCGTTGATAAGTTGAGGTTGGATTAGTTTTCGAGTATGAAATCATGTCGTATTCAAGTGTGAATTTGGTCGAGTTTTGAGCAAGCCAAATCAATGGATCGGGCAAAAGTTGTTTTAATAGTGTCTGGCAAATGTTGTAGCAGGACATGGATTGGGCTGAAATCAAACCATGGATCGGGCAACGAAATTGTGGTGTTACGCTAGAGAAAAAGGTGGATTCGCATGTGAAATTCATGGACCAGGTGGCTTTTCACTTGGATCAGATCAATTGGGTATTATAGCGTTTAGGAAATGCTATAGAAGGATGGATCATGCACAAATGGGTTGGGTGCATCAGGTAATGGATAGGGCGATAAAAACATGGTGACGCGCATGGGGTATCAATGGATTGGGCAAGGTTCACACTATGGATCGGGCGGAAATCTAGACTATGGATTGGGAAGAAATTAACTGCGCTTCACAAACATTGTGGAAAGCTAATGGATCGGCCACTTTCTAGAGCATGGATCGGGCACTTTAAAACGTGTGTTGTGCATGTGATTCTGAGTAGTTTTGATGGATTGGGCAGCAGGTCATTCTAGAATGGAACGCGCAGATTTGGTAGCGTTTCCAAAATGACATAAAAGGCAGTTTGAACATTGTGTTTAGTTTTTCATGGCGTATGGAGGTTTTGCGTGTTGGATGGTCAAGTACCCTGGGCAGTCATGATGGTCCTAGAGATATGAGTCACAATGGCGTGTGGAGGTTTTGCTAGAACTGGGGTTTACCAATAGCCTTTGACAGAAGACATGATGTTGAGTCGTTCATACTATCAACGACGGTTTCAAAGCAAGATTAGCGGTGATAACCAAAGTCATGGACGATGATTGTTTCGCTTGTATCGTATTGAGTAGATTATTCGACGTCGAAGGAGACATTTCTTGGGTACTTGTCTAATGTTGGTTTAGGCCTTCGGGGCTTGAGCTCGGGAGATGTCGATATCGATTAGGATGGTCTACGCTTGATAACTGATTTCCATAAAAGTACTGTTTGTTTCTACTTGATTATTGTATAGGCCATCATTGTCCGATGTGGGGAAGACAGGTTTGGGTTCTTCTCTGTTGATGTTGGTAGATTATTTGATTAATCTGCCTATTCTCATATACTTTATTGATGATGTTAGATAGCTGTTTTATCGCTCATTAAGACTGTTGTCTGACTTAAGGTTTTATGTTTTCTCTTATTACCTTGGGTTGTTCATCTGGTTGTGGATGGGCAGACTGAGTAGCAGGTGATAGGTAGTAGATCTTGATGAGGAAGATACTACTGAGCAAAGACGAGCAGGAGGCTAGCGTATTATTTTCGACTAACTACTATTGTTGTTTTCCGCTGTTTGATGTATACTCTAAGTGACTTATAGTGAGGCACATTGTACAGAATTTGATGTTTGATGTTTGGATGATTCATGATGATATGGAAATTAGAATTCTGCTCAATTCTGCTTCACTATTATTTCCAGTTGTATAAGTTCTATTATATTTTTATATTTGCGCTGTGAGTTATACGACAGGTTCCGCTTGTGTTATCCTACCTTGATGATCATCCATGGTTGCCTGAAACACCTTTCAGCGCATTATTCCTCTTGTTAATTGTGGGAGTTATCGGCGATCGTCACATGATAGGGCCTAAAATTGGAACATAGCAGATCGGCGGTGGCTAGATTAGGTTGGCGGTAGTAAGCGACCTGGAGGAGGAATAACAAAAGACGGTGGAATGGTGCAATAGTCATGGAATTGTGATGGTTTGGTCAGTGATGGAAGAATTTTAGTTTAGATCTGTGGGAGAATTTGATGAATTGGTGACTTTTCAATAGCAGGAACAATGAGAAGTTAATACAAATTACAGGAAAATAATGTCAATGACAAATTTACGGGCTTTTTCAACCGTAAGGACAACCTGCTAAAATTTTATTCTAAAGGACAAAGCATCAGATTTTAGGTATCAGTTTTACAGTGTACATGTTATCAGAATTTCACTATCAGTTTTTAAGTATTAGTTTTACAGTGTATATGGTATCAGAATTTAGCTCTCAGCGTTACAGTGTGTATGGTATCAGTTTTACAGTGTGTATTGTCCTTGGGAATAAATTTTTGTTGGGTTGTCCTTGGGCTTGAAAAAGTTATGAAGTTTGTCCTTCACAATAAAATCCCCTACAAATTAATGGTGGGAAAGGGTAAAAATTCATTGATGGAACCAAAAATTTAGCATGTGTTTAGTTTTAATTTTGGGTTTTGGTACATACAAAAGTACGAACGACGCACAGATATCGTGAACGATCGTTTTACAAAATGAAATTAGCACACAAAATAAAAATGATTTTTTTTTATTTTCTATATTTTAAGAAACAATGAAAGAGCGAAGACAATTCATTAATTCACCGTCCATTTGTCCCCTCTATCATCCCCTCCGCCTTTGATCTATTTCCTCCGCTACTCTTCAAATCGTTACATCTTTTGAAATTAACGTTGAAAACTCAAAACACAAAATAAACCAAACACTACATTAGATTAGTGGAGGTTTCTAGAAATTAAAACAAAATTCCATTGTTTAGAATAATGAAAGAACACATATTAATATTATATTGTTATGAATACATTTAAAACAAAAGTTATTGTAAGTTAATATTATGCTTTTCGAATATTGAACTATTTAATACTTATGATTTTCTAAACTTCAGAACACTTTATAATTTTTTTATCTTTTTATTTCTTAATGTTATAAAATTTTAAAATTTTGTTTTTAACTTTATGAATACTTTTAAGTTTACTTCACAAAATTTCCAAATGTTAAATTATTTGAAACAATAAATATTAATTTTTCTAAAATTTTATTAGAAAATTAGTTGAATCGAAAATTTAATTTTTTAATTTTGAACTTTATGAATATTTTAAATTATGTTTATAGTTTTAGTTTAGAAAATAAAAATAGCTATTAATTATTCAATATAAAAATTAAATAATTGAATATTAAGTATAATTTTTACATATTAAATGTAATTAATACATATTATATATTAACTAGTTATTAACAACTAATTATAATAGTTTATTGAATTGAACAACTAATCATTGATTATAGATAATACTTAGTAATTATGAATTATTTATTAGTAGTCATTGGTTATAAATTATAAATAGATGCCTATCTAAGTTTTCGTTTATAACTTTTTTTGCAGAGCTGACCATTTACTTAACACTTATTAGTATAACAAATAATAAGTATAATATTACGATTCCTTTTCTTTTGTTTATAACTTTTTCTCCACTTTTTAGTTGTGTCTTTACGATTCCTTTTTCTTTTGTGTCTTTTTTTCGTTCTTCCTGTGGTTAAAGCATTGTTCCCTTTGTTTTCTGCATGGTATGTATTTCACTCCCTTGTGCTTTGTATTTTCTCTAATTGTTTCAATAAAAAGGCCGGGGTCCTTTAACCCCGTCAACTATGAAAAAAAAATGATGATTTTATAGAAGATTGGCGGATAACAACCTACTAAATTTAGTTTTTAAGGTAGACCGTCCACACTATCCTATCTAGGTAATAACACTGGGGCTAGACACTATTTCTAGACATAAATCTCATGCTACATGCAGGGAGAAATACATATTTCATGGCATACTTCAAAATAAGAGAAAATAACATAACAACTTACAGTATATGTAACACCCCACGTCCATTAATGTCACTCACAAAGGGAATGCATTAACTTCCATGGAGGTTTTAAGTGAATATAGAACAGAAAAATTACAACAAGACAGATAATAAGTAGTACTTGGAAATCTAAAACTTCATTTTATTACAGCAGAATTTTAAACATGTTTGTTACATCATAAAACCATAAATCAGAGTCAAGTACAATATCCACCTTGATACAACAAAATACATAACCCCATTACATAAATAGCCATTAAAGAAGATAACAAGCTGGACTTTACTTCAGCGGTCCAAGCTTTCCCAAAGAGATAAAGCAATCCAATCAAACTCCACTAGAGCTGGGTCCAACCTGAGGACCTGGAGGGGGAAAAAGGATAGAAATAGAGGGGGTCAGACATAAAGTCTGGCGAGTATGATAATTCTAACAATACTATTATCAAAGTAACTAGACTAAGGCATAAGCTGGAAAACAAGGAAATGTCTATGAACTATTGGGTATGGAAGAGCAGATAAAGATAATGTTAAAGATAACGTTAAAGGCACACCTAATACTAACGAATAATTACTACACTGCACCGCACCAGTCACCCTAAAGGTTGATCCCGCTTGCTTCACACAGAAACTATATAAATAGCCTTGCGTACCCCTAGCTGACTACATAGGTGCCGTCTGCCCCTACCTCCGCTAGGTGTACCCCACTACCCACTTTCGATCGGCTCCCTACTCGTAGATACCCGTGCTGGCCCCACAGTGGGGTGTATCACTCCCCTAAAGTGGCAACCCGATACAACTTGAGAATGCACGGCTTATACCTACACGATGCAACAACGTCTTACCTACCAGCCCGGGTCCACACATGCATATGAAACCCGTTGGACTTGCGTTGCCACCGCTCCCCGTTTTGGCCTCTTATAGTCAAACCCAGCATGCGTGTCCCGTCCTCGACTTGGGTCGAGCCCACAAAGATACGTTTGGGATACTGGTTGAAATGGGACCCCACAAGCTACCCACCTAAGCTTGTCCACTAGTACATCCCACTTAACCCTCTTAGTCATGTTCATTTACATGTGTGTTTGGTTAAGTCTTACTAATCGTATTTCACATGCCACTAAGGGCACCCACTAGATTCCTCATGCCACCCAAGGCACCTACTTAACCCCCATGTCCCACCTTACATGTTTATCTGGTTAAGTATTTCTTAATTCATTCAGGCCATAACCTCATAAAGACCTCTCACATTAGACTGGCATTTATGGCAGCTGGATTTGCCGGGCGGGTCCGGGCAGACTTACACCATAAAAGAGTCTAACCTCGTGTCTTTACAACTGTTATTCTTTAGTTTGGGCTTAGGATCTCTCACATTGGGCTGACATTTGTGACCACTGGATTTGCCGGGCGGGTCCGGGCAGGTTTACGTCACAAACGAGTCCAACCTCGTGTCCTAAGCATTGATTATCACTTATAATCTTTTACCCCAGTTTTAATAATTCCTATTCAAATTATTAATTAACTCCAATTTTAATGATGTCCATAATTGACTCAATTATGGCCATCCATTCATGGCATGCAAAATCATATCAATTGCACCCCGACTTCTTATTATTAAATCCTTAATAATACCCCTACCCCACGTTATACGTTCGCTTATTCAACGCAGAAAATACGTTAGACTCGAATAGTCTAACTCATAGCACAAAGATAAATTATCACAACAAATAAAATAATCCAATCATAATAGGGGTGAAACTTGCATAAACTACACATGTTAAGGATCTAAAGGTGTCAGCTTGTTAAATGTCACAATTTACATGATATGATCATAACCCAAATTTATGTATGAACTTGCATATGGGGTTTTATGCAACATAATGATGGTGTGAACTAGCATCTAATACATAGAATTCACATATGTCATAGCATAATTCTAGATGTCATAATTCTAGATCTAAATAGATGTCATGGCATATGTTCACAATCTTTACTAATCAATCTAAACTTGCATACATGATTTGTCATCAACATAGACCAAATAATATCAACATTATGACTTGATTAACATGAACTAATTAGCATAGATAATAACATCATGACTTTATAACATGTATGATTTATCACAATTTAGCATAGAAAATTACAACCTATACAATATCATCATAGCATGATTTACAACATATAGGATATCATCATCACATAACATAGGATTTACAACATACATGATAGCATAAGGTTTACAACAACATATATGACAATCCACATCATTCACTTATAATCCATTCATGACTTAATCTAATTAGTTTAACAATAATCTTGTTAAGATCATCATACTCACAATTAGAAGAGAAAGAGACCCTTGATTTGCTTTAGAGTTGAGTAGAATTAGGGTTTTGATTAGCTTTCTTCTTTCTTAGTTGGCGGCGGCTACACTGAGTTCCATGGCGGCGGTATGACGGTGGCTATTCTATTTTTCATGTGAATTAGAGTGAGAGACTACCTAGGTATTTATAGAGTTTAGGATTTATTTAGACCGTCAGATCAACTCAGAACTAAACCGAACCATTAAATTTTCCAACTCAGCCCTAAAGACACATCAGCAACTTAAGATTGGGCTCAGTCAAAACCCTAGCCGACTGACCAGGTCGACACCCAGGTCGACTCCCCAGTAGACCTAGGGGGGGTCGACTGCCCAGTCGACTCCCCAGTCGACCTGGGGTGCTGGGCGGGAATTTTCCCGCCTAGCCTGATTTGACTCCGAATTTGAAATTTAAATTTTCCGAAATCTGTTTTGAATTTTCTGAAACTTCCGATGGCCATAACTTCTTAATACGAAGTCCAATTCACGCAAACTCGGACTTTATTTCAACCAGAATTCCGAGACGAACACAACGGCGCAACCCGTTTCCCACCATTCTCACGTCTGAGATTAGTTATTCTTTAATTTATGAATATTAATATTAACAGAATTACAGGGTGTTACATTCTCCCCTCCTTAAAGGATTTCGACCCGGAAATCTTCAAGTCAAGAAGAATGTATATCCTAACATCCAATCGTCCATCTACTCAACCATCAAACACAGGCATCCATTGTCCTTATAGACTTCTAATGCTTTCTGTTTAAATGCACGGTGTGTATATATGTCCATATCTAATGCAAAATCAGGCGGTCCACTGATTCAGTTGACCTCCTTAATGCAAATCATGATAGTGCCATGCGTCCATTATGTATGCGAAAGAACCCTATCGATACATATTATTTCTACATGCGTGCACAACCATTCACCAAAATGCGGTATCCATATGATAGCACAACCATTATACATCCATTTTACTAAATACAGCCATTTATATGCAATATGCAGTATGAAGTGACTGAGCCGATCTAGTTCCTAATAGTGTGTGTATATGCGTCCACGAGCAACCACTAGCATACACTTGCATCCACTTTGCATCCATCATACATAACATGTCTCAAACACATGTTTCAACCATAGGATTATCCTAACTAAAGGTCAAAGATACTAGCGAGAGGATACTCTAAAGGTAAGATAAGTACAAGATAAGCGATAAAGGAGAAATTAAAGGACATACCCTCAAAAAGAAAAGGGTACAACGAACGCATCTTCTCTTCCGTCTCCCAAGTAGCGTTGCTCACATCATCTCTCCATTGTACTTTGACTAGTCTGACCTCTCGATTCCTCAGCTTCTTGATCTCCGACCCAAGAATGCGCGTAGGAGCTCGTCGAATCGTCGCATCTCGCTCGATCTCCACCTCTCTAAGCAAGTTCGGCTCTACCACCTCTGCGGTCTCGTGCAAGCACTTCCTCAAATGTGACACATGGAATACGTCGTGTACACCACTAAGTCTCTCAGGCAACTCCACTCTATACGCCATCTGTCCAATCTTCTCCTTAATAGGAAACGGCCCAACAAACCTTGGTGCTAATTTCCCAACGGACCCAAAGCGAACAACGTTCCGTAATGGAGACACTTTGATAAAGACCATGTCCCCAACTTCAAACTCAAGATCTGTCCTCTTACCCGCATAAGATTTCTGCCTATCTTGCACTGCTTTCATCCTCCTTCGAATCAAGTCGATCTTCTCCGAAGTCTCCCTAATCATATCGGGCCCAAGTAAGATCTTATCCGTAGATTCCCACTAACATGTAGGTGAACGACAAGGTCGTCCATAAAGAGCTTCGAAAGGTGTCATGCCAATGCTAGACTGAAAGCTATTATTATATGCGAACTCTACCAATGGAAGATGCTTTTCCCACGTACCCCCAAAGTCTAGGATACATAGCCTCAAAAGATCCTCTAGAATGCGATTCACCCTCTCGGTCTGGCCGTCCGTCTGAGGATGATATGCGGTGCTCAAACATAACTGAGTCCCTACCGCCTCTTGTAAGCTCTTCCAAAATTCGCTAGTGAAAATAGGATCGCGGTCGCTCACTATGCTAGAAGGAACACCGTGCAAACGAACTATCTCTCGAACATACACAGAAGCTAACCATGGAGCAGTCCTTTTACTCTTCAGAGGAATAAAATGGGCGCTCTTAGTAAGTCTATCTACTATAACCCAAATTCCTGTATTACCCTTCCTTGATCTTGGTAATCAGTCCACAAAGTCCATCGAGACACTCTCCCACTTCCATAGTGGAACCTCCAATGGGTGAAGCAACCCACCGGGTTTCTTTTGCTCCGCTTTTACTTGTTGGCACACCAAGCATCTAGCGACATACTTGGCCACGTCCCTCTTCATGCTGGCCCAAAAGTAATCTCGTATCATGTCCATGTACATCTTGTCCCCGCCGGGATGAATGGTCATCTTCCAATGATGTGCTTCGTCAAGAATAGCCTTCCTTAGGTCATCTTCTTTTGGTATACAAAGTCTACCGTCCCTACGTAACCAACCCTTATCATCTAGGGTATACCTACGGAGATGGCTTGATGACTCCCCTCTTTTGAGCTTTTCCACTAACTCAACCAACTGTGGGTCGTCTCGCTGTGCCTCGCCAATCCGTCCCAAAAGCGTAGGTCTGACCTCCAAGGATGCTAGCAAACCGGGTATAAAGTCAACGGAAGGTCTAAAGTCAAACATCGAAATGAATTCTATGCTTCACCGCTCAACAAACAACGGACTCAAGGACAGCCTTTTCCTACTTAAGGCATCTGCCACCACGTTACCCTTGCTAGGGGTATATTCTATCTCGAAATCGTAGGACGCTAAGAACTCCATCCACCTTTGTTGCCTTAAGTTCAAGTCCTTCTGAGAGAATAAGTATTTTAAAGATTTGTGGTCAGTGAACAATTCGAATTTCTCCCCAAGAAGATAATGACGCCAAGACTTAAGCGCGAAAACAATAGCAACCAACTCTAGGTCATGTGTAGGGTAATTTTTCTCATGCGCTCTCAACTGCCTTCCACCATAGGATATTACCCTTCCCTCTTGCATTAGGACTGCGCCTAGTCCTGTCCCACAAGCATCGGTATAAACAGTAAACGGCTTACTCCCGTCTGGCAATACTAAGACTTGGGCTGAGGTCAAAGCTCTCTTTAAACGTTGGAACGCATCATCACAATCTACGTCCCACACGAAGACTAGGTTCTTCTTCGTCAAGCGTGTCAATGGAGCTGATATCTTTGCGAAGTCTTTGATAAACTTTCTATAGTAGCCAGCCAACCCCAAGAAACTTCTCACTTCGGTAGCATTTTTAGGGACCTTCCAATCTTGGATGGCCACCACCTTCGCGGGATCCACAGCCATCCCTTCCTTGGAAACCACATGCCCTAAGAATCGTATTTCCTTCCTCCAGAAGTGACACTTAGAAAATTTAGCTTTAAGATTATGCACTCGTAGGGTCTCCAACACTTCCCTAAGATGTAGGGCATGCTCTTCGTCATCCTTAGAAAAGATCAGGATGTCGTCTACAAAGACTACCACGAATTTGTTAAGGTACTCCCTAAACACCCTACTCATCAAATCAACAAAGTATGCAGGGGCGTTTGTCAAACCGAAGGGCATCACTAGCCATTCATAGAAATCGTCCGAAGTCCTAAAGGCAGTCTTGTCTATGCTATCCTCAGCCACTCTCAACTGATGGAAACCAGTGGCTAAGTCCAACTGCGAAAACACTGAGGCGCCAACTAACTGATCGAAGAGATCGTCAATCCTCGGCAGTGGGTGTCTGTTCTTCTTAGTAAGCTTATTAAGTTCTCTATAGTCCACACACAGTCTAAGGGACCCATCCGCCTTCGTGGCAAATACTACTGGAGCACCCCACTCCGATATACTTCGTCTTATGAACCCCTTCTCAAGCAACTCCTTCACTTGCTTATCGAGTTCCCTCCTTTCACGTGGAGCCATGTGGCGTACTGGCAAAGATACTGGTTTTGCATTATCCACAAGATATATTCGAAAATCTATCTCCCGCTTCGGAGGCAAGCCCTTCACCTCCTCAAACACATCCGAGTATTCTCGGACCACTCTAACAGACTGTAGATTTTCCTCAGATGCGTCAAGCGATTCTAAATAACTTGGCATAACAGAATTTATGGGATTACAAAAGATTTCGAGAGTGTTGCCAAGGCGAGTCATGAGCCTAACTACTCTCCTTTCACAATCAAGAATGGCCCCATTTCTGGATAACCAATCCATTCCTAAAATTAGCCCATAGACCATGAAGCCCAACACATAAGAATCACATCTAAACTCAACGCTAAGTATAGAAATTTTCAAATCCAAACACATCATGGACAAATAGGCTGAGCCCCCAATTGGATTCGAAACAACTAAGGGATCCTCTACTAAACTGGTGTTTAAGTGCAGTGATTCAACTAATGATGTAGAGATAAACGAATGCAATGCGCTCGAATCAAATAAGATACGGACAGGATGATCAAACAGAAAAACTAAGCTTTCAACAGAAATGGTTCTACCTCGTTCTTGCAGCGGTGGGACCGCGAGAGCCTGAACTTGTCCCCTTGCCTGCCCTGGTGCCATAAGAGCCTGCACCTGTCCTCCCGAGGTAGACCTTGTCCTCTGCCCCTTCTTTGGGCAGTCCTTCACTAGATGTCCCGCTTCACCACAGTGAAAACAGCCAGCCTTCTTTTTCTTTCGGCAATCCTTGCTGAGATGGCCTAGTGTCCCACAGTTAAAGCATTTCTTCTTTCCCTTACCATTATTGTCTTTACCACCCTTCTTGTTTTGCTGTTGTGGTTTCTTCTGATCCCCTTTCTTCTCGGGTGCCTTATCAGCTTTAGTGCCTTTCTCTTCGTGCATGAGTGCCATGTCTACTAGCTTCTCAAAGGTGGCCCCCATAGGGATGTGGGTCATAGCCAACCCTTGCAACGGTTCATTCAATCCATTAACGAACCTCAGAGCCTTCTTCTCCGACGTGTTCACTAAGTCCAAGCCAAACCTTGCTAACTGATTAAATTTGTTGACATATTCTTTCACTGATGAGCTTCCTTGCTTTAATGTCAAGAACCTTTCTATATACAGATTCTCTTCTGCCCTTGAGAGAAACTTCGCCTCAAACCTACGCCTGAAATCCACCCAAGAATCAATAGGACGCACCCCATTAGTGATCTCCCACCAAAACGAGGCCTCTCCCTTCGTTAACCAAGCTGCTAATTTGACCTTCCTCCCTTCTTCCACTTCAAAGATTTCTAGCAATTCTTCCACCTCCTTAAGCCAATCTCTAGCTTACACAAACATTTCTGACCCTTGAAAAGGTTTTCCACCCATAGCCTTAAATTCCTTGCACGTCTTTGCAAAAGTATCTACGCGAGGAGGAGGAGGAGGAGCGGGTGCAACTGGTGGTGGAGGAACATTGGCTGGACCTGCAGCAGCCCTAGCCTCTAATAACCTCCTATACCATCCTGGTATCGTTACACCATCTGGAAGGTTAAGATCTTTAGCCATGCTGAAATGAAAAAGGAGAGATTCAAAATGGAGAATTCGAAAGATAAAGATATGGCTATTGGGGATTATGTTTTTCTTAAAAACTTTCCTCTTTAAATTACTCATTAAGACATGTTTTTGAAAACACTTCTTCCAAAAATACTTTAGAAAAATAGTTTTTTTAAAAAAATTATCTGTTCTGGTAACCTTAAGCTCTGATACCACGTGTAACACCCCACGTCCATTAATGTCACTCACAAAGGGAATGCATTAACTTCCATGGAGGTTTTAAGTGAATATAGAACAGAAAAATTACAACAAGACAGATAATAAGTAGTACTTGGAAATCTAAAACTTCATTTTATTGCAGCGGAATTTTAAACATGTTTGTTACATCATAAAACCATAAATCAGAGTCAAGTACAATATCCACATTGATACAACAAAATACATAACCCCATTACATAAATAGCCATTAAAGAAGATAACAAGCTGGACTTTACTTCAGCGGTCCAAGCTTTCCCAAAGAGATAAAGCAATCCAATCAAACTCCACTAGAGCTGGGTCCAACCTGAGGACCTGGAGGGGGAAAAAGGATAGAAATAGAGGGGGTCAGACATAAAGTCTGGCGAGTATAATAATTCTAACAATACTATTATCAAAGTAACTAGACTAAGGCATAAGCTGGAAAACAAGGAAATGTCTATGAACTATTGGGTATGGAAGAGCAGATAAAGATAATGTTAAAGATAACGTTAAAGGCACACCTAATACTAACGAATAATTACTACACTGCACCGCACCAGTCACCCTAAAGGTTGATCCCGCTTGCTTCACACAGAAACTATATAAATAGCCTTGCATACCCCTAGCTGACTACATAGGTGCCGTCTGCCCCTACCTCCGCTAGGTGTACCCCACTACCCACTTTTGATCGGCTCCCTACTCGTAGATACCCGTGCTGGCCCCACAGTGGGGTGTATCACTCCCCTAAAGTGGCAACCCGATACAACTTGAGAATGCACGGCTTATACCTACACGATGCAACAACGTCTTACCTACCAGCCCGGGTCCACACATGCATATGAAACCCGTTGGACTTGCGTTGCCACCGCTCCCCGTTTTGGCCTCTTATAGTCAAACCCAGCATGCGTGTCCCGTCCTCGACTTGGGTCGAGCCCAGAAAGATACGTTTGGGATACTGGTTGAAATGGGCCCTCACAAGTTACCCACCTAAGTTTGTCCACTAGTACATCCCACTTAACCCTCTTAGTCATGTTCATTTACATGTGTGTTTGGTTAAGTCTTACTAATCGTATTTCACATGCTACTAAGGGCACCCACTAGATTCCTCATGCCACCCAAGGCACCTACTTAACCCCCATGTCCCACCTTACATGTTTATCTGGTTAAGTGTTTCTTAATTCATTCAGGCCATAACCTCATAAAGACCTCTCACATTAAACTGGCATTTATGACAGCTGGATTTGCCGGGCGGGTCCGGGCAGTCTTACACCATAAAAGAGTCTAACCTCGTGTCTTTACAACTGTTATGCTTTAGTTTGGGCCTAGGACCTCTCACATTGGCTGACATTTGTGACCACTGGATTTGCCGGGCGGATCCGGGCAGGTTTACGTCACAAACGAGTCCAACCTCGTGTCCTAAGCATTGATTATCACTTATAATCTTTTACCCCAGTTTACTAATTCCTATTCAAATTATTAATTAACTCCAATTTTAATGATGTCCATAATTGACTCAATTATGGCCATCCATTCATGGCATGCAAAATCATATCAATTGCACCCCAACTTCTTATTATTAAATCCTTAATAATACCCCTACCCCACGTTATACGTTCGCTTATTCAACGCAGAATCTACGTTAGACTCGAATAGTCTAACTCATAGCACAAAGATAAATTATCACAACAAATAAAATAATCCAATCATAATAGGGGTGAAACTTGCATAAACTACACATGTAAAGGATCTAAAGGTGTCAGCTTGTTAAATGTCACAATTTACATGATATGATCATAACCCAAATTTATGTATGAACTTGCATATGGGGTTTCATGCAACATAATGATGGTGTGAACTAGCATCTAATACATAGAATTCACATATGTCATAGCATAATTCTAGATGTCATAATTCTAGATCTAAATAGATGTCATGGCATATGTTCACAATCTTTACTAATCAATCTAAACTTGCATACATGATTTGTCATCAACATTGCCCAAATAATATCAACATTATGACTTGATTAACATGAACTAATTAGCATAGATAATAACATCATGACTTTATAACTTGTATGATTTATCACAATTTAGCATAGAAAATTACAACCTATACAATATCATCATAGCATGATTTACAACATATAGGATATCATCATCACATAACATAGGATTTACAACATACATGATAGCATAAGGTTTACAACAACATATATGACAATCCACATCATTCACTTATAATCCATTCATGACTTAATCTAATTAGTTTAACAATAATCTTGTTAAGATCATCATACTCACAATTAGAAGAGAAAGAGACCCTTGATTTGCTTTAGAGTTGAGTAGAATTAGGGTTTTGATTAGCTTTCTTCTTTCTTAGTTGGCGGCGGCTACACTGAGTTCCATGGCAGCAGTATGACGGTGGCTATTCTATTTTTCATGTGAATTAGAGTGAGAGACTACCTAGGTATTTATAGAGTTTAGGATTTATTTAGACCATCGGATCAACTCAAAACTAAACTGAACCATTAAATTTGCCAACTCTGCCCTAAAGACACATCAGCAGCTCAAGATTGGGCTCAGTCAAAATCCTAGCCGACTGACCCAGTCGACACCCAGGTCGACTCCCCAATCGACCTTGGGGGGGGGTCGACTGCCCAGTCGACTCCCCAGTCGACCTGGGGTGCTGGGCGGGAATTTTCCCGCCTAGCCTGATTTGACTCCGAATTTGAAATTTAAATTTTCCAAAATCTGTTTTGAATTTTCTGAAACTTCCGATGGCCATAACTTCTTCATACGAAGTCCAATTCACGCAAACTCGGACTCTATTTCAACCAGAATTCTGAGACGAACATAATAGCGCAACCCGTTTCCCACCATTCTCACATCTGAGATTAGTTATTCTTTAATTTGTGAATATTAATGTTAACAGAATTACGGGGTGTTACAGTATACACTACAACATATACTATACAAATAGAGTTAACCACTCAATTTACAAAGTACAACATCACCACAGTGCAACACAATTTGTACAACCGCACAGTGTAGCTTTAGGCACAGGCAGCAATTGAGAATTGACATGCAGCGGGAATACATGCATCTGGCATACCATGATCTCAAAAATATAACATAATCTTCTGACAAGCTGAATCGCTAGCATACTAGCTTGGCACAACAACTTTCGACCAAGCTATAAAGTTCAAATCACTATAAAGAATTTGACAAATGTATTTATCCATTGAATATTATCGCGTGCAAACAAGCAAGGACAATGGAGGATATTCTGAAGGCCAAAAACCATAAAGCTCCTATATAGCTAAGGCTATCGCCGAGAGAGCCAGGTAGAGCAGCATAACAAAAGACAGAGACGAACTAGATCCTGACATGTCTAAAATAATGAACCAAGGCTGCAAAACTTATCACATACCAAACTCCATTCTCCTAGGGAAACCAATCCTTCAAACACACACTCCAATCTAGACCAACGACTCTTATACAACCCATCAACAACTCAAATTCCAACAAGACGACTTAAAATGCTACACAGACAGTCAATACACCATTAAGCGCCTAACAAAGACTACAATACACCAAAGAAGCCTAACCATTCTCTATTAACTCACCAAGCATGGTCCAACATACTAATCCCTATTACGTACATGGTACATAAAAGAAATAAAATAGGCATACCAGGAAAGGGCATGAGAGTCGCAAAATAATCCAAGATGCAAGACTAAACCAAGTACCAAAGAAACTCCATATTAGAGATGAGACTACACCAACATAGCAAGTCGTACCCATTCCCGAAATTTGTTGAATCCCGCCATCGAGTGCTTCACATGAACACCAGCAAAACCATACCAATCTAAAGCTCCCGGCACAAGCCAGACCAAATGGGACATAAAATCACCAAGTAATGAAGGGAACACACTTGCCTGGAAACCTCGTGCAGCACATTGTAGTTTAGGGGTCCGAAGAGTTCTCGGCCGCAGAACCGAGGAGGAAATAACAGAGGGGTTGCCAAATACGGGATGGGACATCGCGCTACAGAAGAGTAGAGAAGAGTGGCATAAGTAAGGGAGTGATAGTTGGAGGGATGTAAGAACGGAGAAGAAAGGGTTAGATCTGAGCGATTGAGTGTAGGGTTTATGGTACTTCCAGGCAGGTGGAAACATAGGACAGAATATAGAGAAGATAAGGGGAGTGGATCAAAGTGAGACGAGTAGGAAGTGGAAGCTTTTGTGATGTAGAAAGTGAAGAAGTGAAGAGGAAACATTTCCCCTGTCTCCATTAACGGAAGATAGGCCAAACCTTAACCTTATCAGTTCAAAACTACCATCTTAAATTACTAAATGTAACAACCCGAATTTTTACAACATGTTAAATCAAGAATCAAGACAGAATTAAATTATAAATTCTGAATCAAGTGAAACGGTCTGTGCCATTGCGTTCATCTCGGAAAAATACGCGAAATAGAGTCCGAGTTTTCGAGAATCGGAGTCCGTATGATCCGTTAAAGGCCCAAAGAAGATTTCTGGAAATTTGAACTTCGGAAATAGCTTTGAAAATCAGATCTGGGGCTAGGCGGGAAGTTTCCCGCCTAGGCCACGTCGACAGGGCTGTCGATAGGGCTGTCGACAGGCCTGTCGACTTGGGCCCAGACCAAGTCGACAACCCTGTCGACTTGCCTGTCGACAGGGGGTGGCCGGGGCAAGTTGCCTGGCGCACCTGTTTGTCTCACCTGGTCTTGTTCTTGGGCTGGTTCTGGAAGCTTCCGAGATCTGATGGTCCTAATCTATCCTAGATCTAATCCTATGGCCTAAAACACACCCTAATCTCTATAAAACACCCATAAGGCCACCCTAAACCCTCATAACTCACCCTCTCCACGAAGTGCTGCCCAAATGCCAAGTGATCATGGCCTCCATCCCCTTTTCCTAAAGCCTAAGCACTTAAATCGGGTTCAAATCAAGAGGTGCAAGTTTGCTACACCAAATCGGAGGAAGATTAACGTTGCTATGCAAGTTCCATGACGATTCTTCAACAAAGGAGGCACCTTTCTTAGCCAAGATGATTCATGCTTCTTTCCCTAGGCCTAACTATGTAAGTTCTAGCTACTTTTAGATGGAAACGGTAGTTTTGATAATGACATGAGATAAAATGAGGCTAAACATGATTATGCGAACCTATATGAACCTTACCTTGCCTCTTGTGTTCATGTTTATGATTTTAGGCCATGTGAGTGACTTAATCATGCCTCTCATGCTATGCATAACCTAGTTTAACTTGCAAGTTTGGATCTTTATGCATGAAATGCTAGCATGAACCTTTTAGGAACCACTTTACTTGTGAAACATTGGCCAAGGCAAGATTTTGGAGCTTATGCATGTTTATGAACCCAAACCCCTTATGCTATCATGCAAGTTTGTGGCCAAATCCTTTATGAGATTATGCATGCTTGTGGCCAATCCCCTCTTTTAAGTTGTGCATGTTTATGGCCAAACCCTTTTTGATAATATACATGTTTGTGGCCAAATTCCCTTGTGACATTTTGTGTGTTTGTGGCCAAAACCCCTTTTTATGACATTATGCATGATCGAGGCCAATTTGTAGTCATAGTATTCCTATTATGTTGACTCGTCTATACTTACGTTGGAAACACATTTTGGGGTTAGGTTAGACGAGCATGAATATACATGAAAAACTTAACTTGAAGTTTCATAAAAATATGATGTGAAACATGATTTGGGTTAAATGGGTATAACATGACAACATGTAACATTAAATATAACATGGAAGTTGACATGTGAGTATACTTGATAATGGAATTGGGAATTTACCTATTAAGTTAGGTCTACCCATATTCTTGAAAACTTGGATATGAACATGACACTTAGAAAACATAAGAGTGGCCAACTCGAGGTTGGGTTGGGTTTGTAGCGTAATACTACCCGGAACCTACCGGCTTAACTAGTGGCTACAAACAATAGGACCCAATGTGGGAAGTTGGTCATGTTGTGCCTAAGACCCGAGGTTAGACCAAGTTGTGGTGTAAATCTACCCGGAACCCACCGGCTTAACTAGGTAACCACAACAAAGTCTAATGTGAGAAGTTGGGGTGCATTAAATAATTAATGCCACATAATAGGGTTAAGTTAATTTGATTAATGAGGCTTAACCAAATATGACATGGACAAATGGGTTAAGTAATTTGATTAGGCTAATGATACTTAACAAAACATGACAGGGTTGGGTAGGTTAAGTAACTTGATTTGCCTAACGACACTTGACCATTTTTATACGACGAGGGGACGGGATTAAGTTAACCAACACTTAATCAATCTAACACGATAACTTGATAAGGTTAAGTAAATTTTCTTAGTAACACTTAACCGTTTAATACAGTTAATGGATGGGGTTAAGTCAACTCAGACCTAACTAATCTAAACATGGTAATTGGACGGGGTTAAGTTAATTTACACTTAACTAATCCAACTCGTTAGTTTGATGTGGTTAAGTGACCTATACTTAACCAATCTAACGTGAAAACATGATAAGGCTAAGTCACGAATCACTTGAATACGCTTGACCGATTTGACTCGGTAATTTGACAAGGTCAAGTTAATTTATATAATTAACCAATCTAAAATGATAATTAGACGAGGTTAAGTTATGGATTGCTTAATATACTTAGCCAACTTGACACATGGTTTGTAGGGTTAAGTCTTGGACTTGGATACTTAGCCAATTTTGACATGGTTTGTAGACGGGCTAAGTTATGAACTTAAGTGACACTTAACCCATTAGATAAACCCTAATTCGGAGGATTAGGTAAATAACCATAGTTAACAAGGATTATGGAAATAAGGCTAAGTGGTAAACCTTAGTTAAGGGAAACTAAGTAATAATTCTTAGTCAAGGAAATTTGGACCATTTCTTAGATAGATTAGTAACCCGATACGTTAGGTCAACGTTTAAGTATGCGTGTAGGAGCAGGCTATCTGATTTAGATAAAGGCTCCAACGAACTGGGTAACGAAGCAGCGGCTTCGGGGAACGTGAGGATATTCTTGGGATCCCTCTGTGAGCTGCCAGGTCATTATACTAGGCTCACGAGAGGTTGAGGTCTACGGTAGAAGAACCAAGAATATGCCTTGGTTGCTATGCGAGCGACCTAAAGACTGGGGTGGATAGCAGTGAGTCGACGAATACATAAGGTGCCCGAGATAGCAAGTTCGTCGATCATCTACCATCTTGAGTCAAGCGTGTACGTACGGAAAGGCAGGGAACACCCAACAGACCATAATTGCTATCTAATTATGGGTGAGGTAGGCCATAGGATGTGGGCTGGCCGGAGTGTAGTTCTCATGCAAGATTTTCTCTTGTGTTGCCTTTCACTAGTTGAGGGAGGGGTCTCGTGGGACCATAGCCACGTGTAGAAAAGCAGACCTTAGTATCTGCATCGGCAGATAAATCTAAAGCTCCCGACCGAGTCTTGTATTTCTTGTTTTGCCCTGTGACAGGACTCGGATGGCACGATGTGATACATGTGCATACAGTTATAGAAAAACGATTCACGATGAATGCGTGGGAAAAAGGGCACGGTTGAGGGTTAGCGTAATCCCTAGTGGTCTAGGTGGTTTAACCCAAACCGAAATACGAAAGCGTGCAATAGGTAAGCGTAATCCCTAGTGGTGCTAGGTGGCGTAAGTCCTAGTAGTTCAAACGATGATTCATATGGAAGAGCCTAGCTAGAACAAGGGTGACAGTCCAAACGATTTCAAGGATAATATGACATGAGGAAGCCCGTACGAGGTACGGCAAAGGACTGAACTTATATACATGGAAAGAAACATATGATTTGAGTAACCTATATATGCGATATATTAGGTTGACATGGACCATTACACGACTTTGAGTAAGGGACATTCATGGTTAACACATAACAAGGCTGGGATACTAGTACGAAGGGTGCAGAGCAAATATACATGTAAAAACCAGTAAAGATATATATATATATATATATATATATATATGAAAAATTCCATAGAACGTTAGACTAAATAGATACCATGGGACGTGATGCTTGATAGGAACCTGACGGCCTGATACCTTGTTTTATCTGACATCGTAATTTATCATGACACCTTAGTTTATCTGGGTACAGTAGTTCATCCTGTTATTTTGGTTCAGTTTATCTATCTTGACATCATCCTTGTGTTTACTTTCAGTTTATGCATGTCATGTCACCTTTATCTGTTTTTATGCTGGAAGTAGATAGGACTTACCAGTCTTTATGACTGACCCCGTTTCTTTCGCTTCTTGTCTTCCGTTTCCCCCCCAGGTTACAGGGAGGAAATACT
The DNA here is from genome assembly GCA_030737875.1 of Allium sativum. Taxonomy (NCBI): domain Eukaryota; kingdom Viridiplantae; phylum Streptophyta; class Magnoliopsida; order Asparagales; family Amaryllidaceae; genus Allium; species Allium sativum. The sequence continues at coordinate 1,476,237 of CM060926.1, read as the reverse complement.
GTTGTTTAGTTCAGACTTCTTCGGCTTGAAGGTCATCTTGGATGGCTTGGACTTGGCTATGGCTACTTTACTGTTTTAATTGGGGAATAATTTATGAAAAAGGTTTCATGCTTCTTTATTTCAGCAAGACAGGTTTTGATGTACTCTGATGTAAAAAGGCTTTTGACCTCATTTATTAATGTTATGAAAGTTTGTTTTTACTTCCGCTATTTTTATATGTTCTGTCTTGTGATATTTCTGCGGATGTTTACCAATAATGCCCCTCTAAAGCTAGTGCATTCCCTTGCGAGTGACCCTAGCGGAGGCGGGGTGTTACACTAAATATTAGTTATGACTAATCTATTTTAGAAATTTTGGAATTTAATTTTTTTTTTAATAAAATACCTAATATTAAATAAATTTATTAATTCTAATTTTAAATTATTTGGTAATAATTTACTACATGACCAATATAATTTATTAATTATTAATTATTACCTTTAAAATATTAAACATAAATATCAAATATAATTATTAAATATTAAATATTACTTCTTAATGTTAACTAACAAAATTTGTTATTTAATACTAATATTTTTTATTAATATTATTTCATAATTATTTAATATTAATGATAATAATTATTATCATTAAATAATCAGTATTATTTAGTATTTAGTAATTATTATTTATCAATTTTTATGTATTAATATCAAATATAACTACCAATTATAACTATTAAATAATAAATATTAAATGAGTTTAAAAGTATACTATTGTGCCATAATATTTTTTAAACATATTCGAAACCTTGAAAACAGTTTTTTTTTTAGTAATGAATTATTAATTATCAAAAGTTTAGATATTTAATATTTATTAATACTTAGTTATTAATATTCATTATTCATTCTTAAAATTAATTATATTTACTAATGATTTAATATTTGAAAAAAATAACTACTTATTATTTATTTTTTATTAAATAGTGGATGTTGATATATATTGTTTCATATTTCAAATTATTATTTTATATTTATTAATAGTGTTTTGTATTGATTATTTAATTACTAATTATTAAGTATTCTTACTTAATTATTATTAGACAGATAAAATGAAAAAAATTAACAATCATTTATTCTAAATGACGAAAAAGAAGAATAGTTAAAGACAAAACATCTTCCATAATTGGAAAAAAGAGATGTAATAAATATCTATTACAAGTGGCAGAAAATAGAGTTGTCAAAAACATCCATCTTTTACAAGTGACAAAAATAGTTATAATAGATATCTAATTACAACTGACAAAAAAGGTTGTAATAAACATACATCTTTTACAATAGACAAAAGAGTTGTAACAGACATCTATTACAACTGATAATAAAGAAGAACCTGTCAAAAATATGTATTTATTATAAGTAGCCAGAAAGAGTAGTTGTAATAAGCATCTATTACCTGCAATATAAAAGAGTTATTGAAAACTAATCTATTACAATTGTTTGAATAAAATAGTTCTAAAAAGCCTCTATTAAAACTGACATTTTGCGATAGTTGTAAAATTACAGTTGTAGTAGAATGTTTTTGTTGTAGTGTCAAGTATACTGGAAGTTGGAATTCGGATCGATGAAGTCGGCTCGACCTTGTAAAACATCATCAAGTTTCAGGTTGACGTACTTCATATCGGTGGCTTCGGTTTGAATAGCTTGGCTCGATGGAGCCATATCACCACTTTATGGAAGACAAACTTCGAGTCGGCTAACCCGGCTCGACTATGTCGAGCCAAACTATGTCAAGCTGGATTCTATAGCTATTTTTCTAGAGACTCCTTCAATTCACTACCCTACAACCTCGCGGATGCTTCCATGTGTCCTATGTCGAGATGGAGTAGATATTTCTTATCACCTGAAGATGTGTTCCACAGCTCCTGGATGGCTAGATCGAACGCCACGACTTAGTTGAACCGAGCACACGACCTTCCTATAAGTAGCTGGATTTGCATGATTTCAAGAGATTACACTCTTTAACTTTGATATATAGGTGCAGGGACTCTGTCATTGTCAACTCCACTCTTATCTCAACATTTTAGTCATAGAAACAACTGTAACTTATAATCTAGCAGTATAAACAAAAGATTACTAGAAGTCGATGTAGGTCTGATTGCTGAACCACTGTAAATTGCATTTCTTCTTTATTTTTATTGCATTTTATAACTGTGAATGTGAAATCATTGTGATTTTGGGTGTTGATTGTAACAACCCAGATTTTTACAATAAAATATTTAATTATTTTAAATATTTAAAATGATTGTTTATAAGAATTAATTGCTTAAGTTAAATTTTAAATTAGAATTTGGCTATAAAATTGACTTGAAATTTAAAATATCGAGTTTAAAATCAAGTTTAGTTTATTTTGAAGTTGCGGAAAATTATATTTGAATTAGAATGATAATAATAATAATATATTATCAATGACTTTGGGTGTTGGGAAATCGATTTATATTTTACCAATTTAATTAACACATGAAATAGCCATTTTTCAAACAATCTCGGATTTCGACAAAACCAGTTTCGTTGAGTCTAGAATAGTAAATGTAACAGCCCGCATTTTACGTATCGGAGGATTGTAAAATATTTTTATTTTTGTTCCCTGAGGTTTGGATCATTCTTAAGTTTTAATACGTAGTTTATGGGGATGTGAGACATGTCCATAATTTCTACCAGTTTTATTTGTGACCATTTTGCCCCTGTCAGTCTGGTATAGGACATAACATTTGACTCGGATTGATTAAGGTGTTGGGGTCAGTCTCATTGAAAAGGAATCGATTATTCCATTCCGTAGAGTGGTCACATTAAAGATTTGGCTCATCGGTTTGGGAGGAATCGCTATTTTAAGGTTTCACAATTGGTTATTTGGGTTTCTAAAGCCATAATAGGCTGATTTGGAGAGGCCCATTAGTGGGTTGGTGGAAGGCTATGAATAGGGGATAAGAGGCATGAAGAATAGTTTACTTTCTCCATTATCTCATTTTGGAAGAGCATGTGATCCTCCATTCCTCCATCATCTTTACCTTTCCACCATTAAAGCTTACAGAATCGAAGATCTACATTGTTTGAAGCTAGATCTACGCCATTCCAAGAGAGAGTTCATCGAATCAAAGAGTTTAGAGAAAATTCTTCGCTATCCGGATCTAGATCTAAGTGTTTTTTGGATTGTTTTAGAGATTTAGTGAGTGATATGCATCTCTCACACAGATTCAATCAAGTATATGAGTATTTGATCTTGTTTTTCATCATTTTAAGTCGGTTTCTCCTAGATCCACATCATGGTAAGTCTATTTTCTCATGAATCGCCATATGATCTAATTTAGCAACTTAAAACCGGTAATTTCCATATAGTTTCATATGTTTACGCAAGTTAGATCCATAATTTTTGTTCATATATTCATTTATCATGATTTTGGTGAATTCTACATAAGCATTGATGAATATTGCCATTTTCATGTTGATTAGTGATTTCATAACATGTTTGTGGTTGAATTGGATGAGTTGATTTCGTCGATTTAGTTGTTTGGCGAAGTTTTGGTTGAGTTTGGAGACAGATCGAGTCTGTCCACGTGATGGATCGTCCAGAATATGGATCGGTAGCAATATGGGTCGGCCGTAGTGTGACTTGGGGAACAAGACAGCCTATGGGTCGGCCGGAAATTTGCTACAGTGCCAATGGGTCGGTCGGAAATCTGCTACAATGCCTATGGATCGGCCGGAAATCTGCTACATTGCCTATGGGTCGGCCAGAAATCTGCTACAGTGCTTATGGGTCGGACGAAAATCTGCTACAGTGCCTATGGGTCGGCCGGAAATATGTTATAGTGCTTATGGGTTAGCCGGAAATCTACTACAGTATAGGTCAGCCGGAAACTACCACAGTATGGGTCGGTCGGAAAATTGCTACAGTATGGGTCGGCCAGAAACTGCTACAGTGTTTGCTATAGTGATTTGTTCATTGACTGTCGTAATGCAACGAATGCGATGGCAACTCAAAGGTGTTCTAAGTTTGTTGATAATGGTTGGATAGTCGCCGTCGATGGCGACTAGAGATACCAAAGGCCGAGGAATTATCGTTATCGTAGGTTCAACGGACTCAAAGTAGGGATATAATAGGATACCTAAAAGACCGATTGTATGGTCGAATACCCTGGGCAGCTTGAACGGGCCTAGATATGTCAAATTATATGATGCATGGGGTTTTAGCTAGAACTGGTCATACGACTAACGATGGTTTCAAAGCAGGATTGGCGGTGATAGCCAGAGTCAGTCATCAAGTTGGATGTTTTGTTTGTACCATCTCACCTAGATTGTCTGACGTCGAAGGATATGTTTCTTTGGTGCTTGTATGATATTGGTTTAGCCCTCTGGGGATTGTGCTTGAGGGATGTTGAGATCGATTAGAATGGTTTGTGTGAGATATATAATTAGTTGCCATGATTGTTATTGTCTTGTTAATTATGATTGCTATGAATGAACACTTGTTCTGGTTTCCATGGATGTATGGTTGAAAAACTTGATGTAAAGGCAATCACTGTCCGATGTGGGGAAGACGGGGTTGAGTTCTTCTCTGGTGCTTTGGGTAGATTAGTTGGTTTATCTGCCTATTCTCATATACTTTATTGATGATGTTAGATAGTTGTTTTATCGCTCACTAGGACTGTTGTCTAGCTCATGGTTTTATGTTTCCCTCTTGTTACCTTGGGTGGTTCACCCGATTTTTGGATGGGTAGACTAAGTGACAGGTGACAGGTGATATCTTGGTAAGGATGATATTGCAGTTCTGTGGCGAGCAGGAGGCTAGCATATTAGCTTTTCTACTATATGGTATCTGTTTTTCTGCTGTTTGTTGTTTTACTTTGAGTGCTGTAGTGAGTCAAATTTGTACAGACATATATTTTGTAATCCTGGTGTTTGGATATACTTTCTAGTTGTTATGAAAGTTTTGAGTTTTTGTGCTTAAATATGCTTCATTATTATTGCTTGTTGTATATGTTCTATTATATTTTATCCCAATGCTATGAGTTATACGGCAGGTTCTGATTGTGTTTCATCCCTTAATGATTGTCCATATCTGCCTGGAACATCTTTCAGCGTATTGTTTATCTTGTTAAGTGCAGGGGTTATGGGCGGTCATCACATTTGGTATCAGAGCTATGGTTATTGAATTTAGCTAAAGTTCGAAGACACAATTACGTATGAGAGACGTATTTGTAGATTTCAGTTGGATGCTTACTATATAGTAGTATATAGTATATTAGCGTTTGAACTATATTAGCAGTATTTCTTGTAAGTGGCTAATCAATCTAATTTGCAGATTAAGAATGAGTCGACGTGCTTCAAGACATATTTCTAGTGAGGGGACTGTATCTAGAGGGGGAAATGGAGGTATACTAGATTACCCAGCCATGTTTGAAGTCATAATGGAGGCATTCATGAGAAGGGTACCCGATCCAGTGGCATCCGCAGTAGATGTAGGTGCAGATTCCTATTATTGTGGATTTTGTGAAGCTGTGCAAAGATTATACATCTCTAAGAGGAAAGCCATTCAAAGGGACTGAGCCAATTGAAGAGGTTCAGAGGTTGTTAGATGCTTATATTAGTATCTTTGGGTACTTGGGTATAGAAGATGCAACTAAGAGAAAGCTTGCGTCAAGGCAGCTACAAGGCAGAGCCATGGAATGGTGGAATTCTGTTATTCTCGAAACTCCAGAAGAAGAAATAACTTAGGAACAGTTCCAAGTAAAGTTTGAGACAAAATTTATCTTAACTGCTCAGAAGTCCGTTCTGTTCAAGACATTTGTGGAGCTGAAACAGAATGGTAAGCCAGTGCTTGATTATTTTTCTGACTTTGAGGCCTTATCGAAGTATGCTCGTTCGTACATTGATTCTCCTTACTAGAAGAATGAAAAGTTCATCATGGGCATAGATACCTATATTGGAAGGTCGTTGGTGGATCATCTTGACGATCCATTTGAGAAGATTGTGGAAAAAGTTGTTCACCACGAAAGTTTGTTTCCTAAGGAAGCAAATGTTATTGTTGCAACCATGGAAGTTTAGAAACCACAGGAAGGTGGTAATAATAAGAAGACGAAGCAGCAACAATAGAAAGGAAAGGATGGCCAGAAGAAGCCAAAGAGTGAGATGGATTGCTTTAACTGGAAATAGAAAGGTCATTTTGCTAATGAGTGTAAGAATCCTAAAGTTGAGAAGAAGTGCTTCAAGTGCCGAAAGCCTAGGCATGAGAAGAAGGATTGTCCAAAGTCAGCTAAGGGAAAGCAAGTTGTGAAGGCATATTCTTTGGAAGCCATGCCATCTTCTTCAAGAGCTCCTACTGCAGAGGAGAAGGGAAAGGGTATCATTGTCCAAGGTACTCTTTCTATTAGAGGTGTTTCGGTTCATGTGTTGTTTGATACTAGAGCATCACAATCATTCATTTGTAATGAACTTGTGTACCCCTTGGGTTAGAAACCCAAGATTTGTGACAGACCATTGATCGTGACTAATCCAGTTGGTGGTTCGTCCAGTTTGTGCATGTTGTGTCATGGTCTAGTGTTGTCGAGTCATGATGGCTCTTTTGTGTGTGATTGCTGTGATTTGACCTTAGCTGGGTTTGGGATCATGTTTGGCATGGATTGGCTCAAGAGGTATGTGCCAAGAGTGAATTGCGAGAAGCTAGAGGTTAGAGTCGGGGATGTGGAAGGGCAAAAGGTGTTGATTCAGTGTAAGCCTGAAGATGGTGTCTTCGTGAGCTATTTATATTCGCTTGTGATTCCATAGGAAGACTAGTCATCTATGCTGATCGCTAATTAGTATGAAGATGTATTTGAGGAAGTCAAAGGTTTCCCACCGCATTGTGAGATCGAGTTTATGATCCATTTGATCAAGGGTGCTAGACCAATCGTTATGACTCTTAGGCAAATGGCGCCTAAGGAACATCGAGAATTAAAGGTACAAGTTCGAGACCTTTTAGGAAAAGGATTCATTTAGAGAAGTGTTTCCGAGCGGGGTGCACCAGTGGTGTTTGCAACCAAGACAGATGGCTTGTTAAGACTGTGTGTGGAGTATCGTGAGATGAACAAGGTGACAAAGAAGAATAAGTATCTGTTGCCATGGACAATTGACTCGTTCGATCAGCTTCACGAGGCCAAAGTGATTTCTCATATGGATTTGGCAACGGGATTTCACCAGTTGAGAGTGGCAAAGGAAAGTGTGCCGAAGACTACTTTTAGGACACCATCCGGTTTCTTCGAATGGTTGGTGATGCCATTCGGATTGACTAATGCACCATCATACTTTGTGGATCTTATGAATGGTGTTTTCAGAGATCAGTTGAAGAAGTTCGTACTTTTGTTCGTGGATGATATTCTGGTTTACTCCCGGGACATGGAAGAACACAAGACGCACTTGAGAGTTGTTTTGGAAATCTTGCGAAAACATCAGCTGAGAGCTAGAGTTTCAAAGTGTCGCTTCTATGAAAGCGAAGTGAGGTTCTTAGGCCATGTTGTTTCTAGAAGTTGAATAGCAGTTGACCCTGCTAAAGTGGCAGCGATCCAGGACTGGGATAGATTTAAGAATGCGACGGATGTAAGAAGTTTCCTTGGGTTGTGTTAGCCTACTTTGTAAACTAGGCTATACAAAGTCAAGAAGTCAGAAGATCAAGTAAACAGAAGACACTCTGTTACACATCCGGTTCGGATCGGAATTACAGAGGTAAGAACAGAAGCATCACAAAGCTAAAAGATCAAGCTGGATCGGATCGGGCGTAGTCAAAGAAAAGCAAAGTGAGACAAAGTGAGGAGAGACAAAATTCAAACCGGATCGGATCGGATGGGTGCTCCGATCCGAACCCCATGTCATTAGAAGGACCCGATCCGATCCCAGAGGTTTCCAGCTGCTTCACTCCATGATCTCCTGGATATTCGGGGCAGTTACACCCACTTTCTACCCACGATGGCCACTTACCTGATGTGCTGGCAACACCGAAAATCATCCGATCCCGAAAGTCATGGAATGGAGGACACGTGTGCCCGACCCGAACCGAATTCTGGAGAAGTTTCCACCTATAAATAGACCCCCAAGGGTCATTTGAAAGGATCTTTTGGCACTTTTAGAGTTCAAACATCTTTGAGAACCGAATTCCAGCACTCCAAACAATTCAAAATCATCATTCAAAGTGTATTTTGAGATAATTGAGTGAATGTATATGAAAAGTGAGTGAGATTAAGTGAATATCCTATTGTATTTTCACCAACATCATTAAACAAAGTGATATAAAGTGGACGTAGGCTCTTTAACTCCGAACCACTATAAATCATGTGTCTCTTTTCTGTTTTTGATCTCATTTTATTGTAATTTCAGTCAATTTGGGTGTTAGAACCACTTTTTGGTCTAACATTTTGGTGCTTTCACTGAGAACAATTTGAATTGTCTGTTTTTCTGGATTATCGTTCTACTTTTTGGACCGTTGAGTTCAAAGAAGTTAATCCCCTATTTTCGACGCTTTTAAATACTCGTTGGTTGATTGTTGAAGAATTATGGCCAAAGGAAAAGGCAAGGAAGTTCAAACCAGTCGAGGGAATGAAGTCGGTGAAGATCAGCAAAATCCGGTCGTGACGAGGTCTCGTGGGCAGAGTTCGGGAGCGAATCGGATAGGTTCAGGAAATCCGAACCGATCACATAGAGAGAGCTCCGATCCGAACCGAGTAGAAGACGTTAAAGAAGTGCACTCCCCCAAACCGAACCAATCCGGCCGGGTTACTTTGCTCTGATCCGATCCGACGCTAGGTGATGCTGGAACCTCTACTCGAGCCCCTCCAAATGCTCCGACTCCAGCCACCAGAACCGATGACCAGATCAATCCATCTGCGCCTGTCACCCAAGGAGATTTTTCGCGCTTCTTGACATGCTTGAGAGCACAGGGAGGCTATGAGAATCCACGAGCGCACCAATCTTATGATGCAAGAGAATATGAGAATCATGAGTAGGGAAATTGGCGAACTCCGCAGACAAAGAACTCCGTCCCCAGTTCATCATACCGTAATGGATCAGTCTTCTTCTTCTGAGGAAGAATGACCCCATGAAAGAAGGCCACTCGAACGACCTCAGAATTTGGAGTAGATGACTTTCGGATCTTTGGGATCCCGCATGGACGCTGCTCGTGTACTAGGACCCAATGATCCGAGCTTGAGAGAGCCTATGCTATTACCAATGCGAGGATCCCATGTTTTGCCTAGAGACCCTACTCTCACCAATCCCACTCAAGGACAAATGCTTCAGCCCCTTCCTCCCGAGATCGACCGGGAACGTAGGGAGCAAAGCAGAGCAGAAGCAGCTAGAAGAAGGAGGGCGTCCCCTGATCAGGAGCCCAGAGGAAACCCGAACATTAGAGCCAGGGAGCCTGAACGACCTTTGACCAATGCTGACGTATGGGCTATGGTACGCCAGATCATGTCTGAGAGTCGAAACTACACCAATGAAGATTATGGCAACCCATACTCCCTTTACTGATGACATTCTTGATTTTCAGTTCCCCCGACGTTTTAATCTGCCGTAGATGGACAGATATAACGGGATAACTGACCCGGGACAACATTTGATGCGATACGCATGGCTCATGAATGCTGCCGCTGCCCCTGACGCTGTGAAGTGTAAGGCTTTCCCTACTATGGTTTACCCGACTTCCTCCTCGATCGATATCGAATTTCAAAGAACTAAGTGAACATTTTATGAATCAATTCCGACTTCACTCCCGAAAGTCTAAGAATGTTATTAAATTATCGAGAATTAAGCAAGCGCCGGGTGAGTCCTTGAAGTCGTATCTAGACCGCTTCAATTTAGCTGTAACAGAAGTCAGTGACCCGCATGAGCCTACCATCATGATGGCCTTAATGGAGGGAGTTGATCCTGATTCATAGTTTTGAGATTATCTTTCTGGGAAGCCGCCTCCCACGAGAGAGTTGTTTTATGAGAAGGCCAATATTCAGTTAAGACTGGAGGAAGCAAGGGCAAGCATAAAGAGGAAGTCTGGAGCGGCCTCAAAAGAAGCTGTTCAGAGCAATGTTGCCGTAAAGCAGTATGGAGAAAGTTTTGGGAAAGTCGAAGTGAATGTTGGAAACAAGAATCAAAACAATAATAATGGAAACGGGGGCAACAGCAACCGCAATGGGAATGGTAATAGGAGAAACAGGCCCGGTTACAGACATTTGAAAACTATTCGCCGTTGAATGACACGTTAGAGAACATTTATTTGGACACGTATAATGTTTTGCAATATAAAAGACCGCCGCCACGAGATTCGACAGAAAAAGAAATTACTACCGGAAAGTTTTGTTTATTTCACGGAACTCACGGACATTCAACAAACGAATGTTGACACTTGAGAGATGTGGTTGAGAAGTTGTTGCGTGAAGGCAAGTTGGATGAGTATAAGGCTGCCCCAAGGGACATGGGGCAAGGAGGACAGGCCCCAAACCAGAATCAATCTGCTCCAAAGCCTACAGCGCAACAGAAAGGCAAAGAGATTGTCATTAACACCATAGTAGGTGGACTCCATCCAGCTATCCACAGTTTCAGAGCAATGGACCAATATGTTAATGCAGTTAAGCACATAGATGTGGATTAGTGCGATGATTTGGAAGATATCACCCCTGTGAAACAGCAGAAGACAATGTTTGATGATGTAGTGTTTCGTAGCAGAGACGATACCGGAATCCAGTCACCTACCGAAGATATGTTCGTCATTACCACTACCATTGGACCGGCACTGGTTCATAAAGTACTAGTGGACAATGGAAGCTCTGTCAACATTTTGTTTAAGAAGTCGTTTGATCAGATGAAACTTGAGTCTGGAGATTTGAAGCCCTGTGAAGGTTGGATCCGAGGCTTCAATGGGGCATCCACAGCTCCAATGGGGTATATAGAATTGCCTGTAACATTGGGGCAAAGGGATCGTCGAAGAGTACGAATGCTTCAGTTCATAGTGCTAGATATCGATTCGCCCTACAACGCATTTTTGGGAAGGCCTGCCTTTGCAGAGTTCAGGGCTTGTATCGCGCCATGGTGTTTATTGCTAAAGTTCCCAACTGAAGCCAGAATAGGAGTAATGAGAGGAGATCAAGTCTCCAGACGAGCTTGCTATATTGCTGAATTAAAGATGCTGATGAAGGGACTCAACATCGAGACTAAAGGTGCCTCACCTCCTCCAAAGGAGGGTTCGGTGTAGCAATTAGAGGGATCAACCCCGAAGGAGTTGCCCAAGGGAATGCCCGAAGACCTGGATCCCAGAGAAGATGAGGAACCTGAGGATAGAAAGGCAACTCCTAACGAAACGACAGTGGATATACCCATTGAAGAAGCTGATCCCGCAAAAGTTTTGAAGATTAGATCCCAATTGGATCTGCACCGAGCCAAAGAACTGACTGACTTCCTAAAGGCAAACCTGGATGTGTTTGTCTAGACCCACGCCGACATGTGTGGGATATCACCATCCATCATGAGTCATTCACTGAGTATAAACCCAAAACACTCGCTTGTAAAGAAAAAGCGATGTGTGCTGGGCCCAGAGAGGTCGACAGCTCTGAAAGAAGAAGTGTAGAAGCTGAAAGAGAACGGATATATTAGAGATTCGACATATCCCGACTGGATATCGAATCCTGTTTTGGTAAAGAAGTCAAACGGAAAGTGGCGGACATGCATTGATTTTTCAGACATGAACAAAGCCTGCCCGAAAGATAGCTTCCCACTCCCCTGAATAGACCAGCTTGTGGATTCGACAGTGGGACACGAACTTCTTTCTTTTATGGACGCATATTCTGGGTACAACCAGATTCCCATGCATGTGCCCGATCAAGAGCACACGAGCTTCATTACAAATTTGGAGTTGTATTGCTATGTGGTCATGCCGTTCGGATTGAAAAACGCTGGAGCTACCTACCAACGCTTGGTGAACAGGATGTTTTATAACCAAATAGGGAAGACTATGGAGGTTTATGTGGACGATATGCTCGTCAAATCAAGACAATCCTCCAGCCATACGCAAGACTTGGCAGAGATGTTCGGTATCCTACGAAAGTATCGGATGAAGTTAAATCCTTTGAAGTGCTCGTTTGGGGTGGCATCTGGAAAGTTTCTAGGTCATCGTGAGCTCTCGAGGGATTGAAATCAATCCCAGTAAATAGCAGCGATAAGGAACATTAAGGAACCAAAGAGAATCAAAGATGTCCAAAGTCTTGCAGGGAAAGTAGCTGCGTTGAGTAGATTTATCTCCAAAGCAACAGACAAATGCGTCCCGTTTTTTGACTTGATAAAGAGAGGAAAAAAAATTCGAATGGACTCCGGACTGTGTTGAGGCCTTTCGAAATCTATTGGACTTACTAGAGAGACCACCGATTTTGTCGAAGCCAGTGGATCATGAAGAGCTGTTTGTTTATCTAGCGGTATCGGCTCACGCCGTTAGCACCGCCTTCGTCCAGGAAGAAAACAAGGTGCAAAGGCCGGTATATTACGTAAGTAATAAATTGGCAGCTGCATAACGCAACTACCCAAGGATTGAGAAGCTTGCTTACAGCCTTCTAATCGCCTCCCGAAAACTTCGCCATTATTTTCAAGCTTACCCAATAACCATATACACTGATCAGCCTCTGAGACAGGTGTTGCAAAGACCCGAAGCATCGGGACGGCTGATCAAATGGAATACTGAATTAAGTCAGTTTGATTTAAATTTTCAGCCGCGGAGATCGATCAGGAGGCAAGCCCTGGCTGACTTTATAGCAGAGTTCACAATTTCGGAGGAGGAAATGATCAACGACAAGGTGGTCAAGTCAGAGGAGGAATTAAAATTAGATCCATGGAATTTGAACACAGAAAGAGCCAAGAACGACCGAAGGTCCGGAGCTGGAGTCGTCTTAGTTACTCCTGAAGGACAATCGTTATATTATGCTCTGCGACTAGAATTTTCAGCAACTAATAATGACTCTGAATATGAAGCCCTGATTACCGGGCTGAAACTTGCTAAGGAATTCGGAATAAAGGCATTGGATATATTCTACGACTCCAAAATAGTCGTCTGTCAAGTGCGAAAGGAGTTTGTGGCCCGGGGACCTCGACTAATTACCTATCTCGGGAAAGTGGAGGAGCTGTTTAGCAACTTGGAACGGTATAACATAACGCATATCCCAAGAGCTGAAAACCAAAAGGCAGACCGGCTAGCAAAGCTGGCTAGTTCCGACAATCCGGAGGAAACCGAAATGGTTCCAATTGAGACGTTGTGTTCGCCTAGCTTTGAGTCAATGGAAATTGAATTAGCTTTCGAAGCAGAACCGGAGAGGGAGTCGTGGATGACCCCAATCAAGAATTTCCTTAGAAATGAGAACTCCTACCAAAGAAGAGTGAGAGGCGAGCCATAGTTCGCAAAGCTACCAGATACATCCTTCAAGATGATACCCTTTATCGGCAAGGATTTTCTATGCCCCTGTTACGATGTATAGCGCACGATGACATCAAGCGTGTACTAAGAGAAGTACACGAAGGTGAGTGTGGAGATCATACGGGAGGTCAGACCTCAGCAAAAAAGGTATTGCGGTATGGATATTTCTGGCACACAATTAATAAAGTTGCAGCTGATTACTCACGACGCTGCGACAAGTGCCAGAGGTTCGTCAAGATCCCCAGAGCAGCACCGACCCAACTCAAGTCGATGGTGAGTCCGTGGCCGTTTTCCATGTGGGGAATTTACATCATCGGAGTTCTACCGATTGCTAAAGGAGGAGCGAAGTATGCAATAGTTGCCGTGGACTATTTTACGAAGTGGGTGGAAGCTGAGCCCTTAACCAAAATCACAGCGAGAAAGGTGATAAGTTTCATGGTTAGAAATATTATATGCCGATTTGGGATTCCAAGGACCATTATAACCGATAATGGAACCCAGTTCGATGGTCCAGAATTCAGAAATTTTTGCCAGAAATACAAGATCGATAAGCGGTATACTGCAGTCGCCCATCCACAGTCGAATGGGCAGGTAGAAGCAATAAAGAAAGTCATAAAGTCCATCCTCAAGAAATGATTGGAACATGCAAAAGCAAAATGGGTGGATGAATTGCCCTCGGCTTTGTGGGCATATCGGACAACGTTTAAGACAGCTACCGGTCATACTCCTTTCTCTCTCTCTTTTGGCTCAGAAGCAGTAATCCCGGTAGAGCTTGAAGTTCCCTCTCACATGGTGACATATTATGACCCGATGACGAATCGGGCACTCCTCCTCGAGTCCCTTGATGAAATCGAAGAGAAAAGGGACAAGGCAGACTTGCGTGCGTCGAGACATCAACGTCAGATGGCACGCTATTATGACAAAAAAGTTCGTTTTAGAACCTTTGAACCAGGAGATTTGGTGCTAAAGCGAGTTTTTCCATCCCTTCCTCACCTCGGTCCAAAGTGGGAAGGACCCTTCGTCATCCAACGGAAACTTGAGACAGGAGCATTCAAGTTAATGACCGTAGATGGCGAAGAAGTGCCTAGGGCTTGGAATGCCCAACACTTGATGCGATATTTGAATTAGGGATGTTGTATTTTCTTTTGTTTTTCTTATGAACTCTGTAAAAAGGCATGACTTGCCTTTGAAAAGTCTGTTGATATGAACAAAGAACTATAAAGTGGATGTAGGCTACGACTTAGCCGAACCACTATAAAAATATTGTGTGCCACTAACTTTCCTGCATTATTTATATCTTTAACTGTTATTCTATTGTGACTATGGAATATGAGATGTGAAATTAAAATCTGAAAAGTTGGAGATGGCCTATATGCAGGAACAAACACAACGACTGTGCGTACAATAAGACATAAAAGAATGGGAAGACGACATTCTTAACTCTAACTCTCAAGAATTGAGAGAGAGTATAAAGGACGGGGAGACGACGTCCTCTGAGGCGTGAAGGTGCACCCAGATGAGAGACCGCCTCAGCAAGAACTCTAACTTGAATATAAGACAGGAGAGTATAAAAGATGCCAGAAAAGAACAGGCATCAATGACAAAAAGAATGTGAACCCCGTCAAAGAATCGGGGACATTCAGACTTTTTAACTTAATCTTGAATAGTTTTTCAAGACTGACTGGGGGCATATATGTACACACATATTCCCCTCCCCCCCACTATGACTCCATTACACAATTTTAGTAGGACATGCATTTGCATTTTTACATAAGTACAGAACTGACGAGTAACAGACATTGCAGGAAATGAATTATTTTTATTTACAAATGAATGAATTTGTACAGGCAAAAAGAAGGTGCGGGGGCCGCACTTGCAGCAACAATTATGGGCTAATCAAATGCTAAAATAAAATAAAACACTTCATCACTTAGACTTTGAAGTGGACTTGGACTTCTTAGCAGCCTTCTGAGCATCCTTCGCCTCTTTTTCAGCATCAGTTAAGATGTGCCTAGGTTTTTTCTTCCCTGAGACTGAAGTGTTGGAATCGGTTGACTTTTTCCCGGAAGGCGGAACGCTGGAATCAAGAGAAGACTTTTTAGCAAGTTCTTCTGTAATAGATCTAGTCGAAAGCTTAACAACTAACCTTTATCCAGCATCCACTACTGCGAGAGGCTTAAGGCTTTCGAGGTCTAGGTCTTCAACTTTAAGCTGCATGCATTTGTCTTGTTCGGCTTTTAGTGCAGCTAAAGTAATGTCATCGGCGCTTTTTGATTCCCCAACTATAGCCACCTCAGGGTCCTCTTCATGTCCCTCATCGCCACTATGATCCTTTAAGGCGTCTATCATCTCGCCGTCATGAGGAGCGTCAGCCTTACCCTTGTCTCCTTCATTCTTCTCCCCTGACTTTGCTTTGGCAGTAACTCCCTGGGGCACGTCTGCCTTCTCGGACGGTTCAGCACCTGCGGAATGAGAAGCAACAGTTATCAACTCAGGAGAAAATAAAGGGTCCTTCATTGATTGTCCAACTATGCAATGGAAAGTGGAGACATCTTTGACGAATTGGGGTGAAAAGGTAGAAATACATTCCGATGATTTTTCGGCTGGAGTAGCTGCCGCCTCTGAAGCCGATTCAGGAATAGGAGATAAAAAAGATGTCTGAGGGATCGCCGGGTGTTCATGGTCGTATCCCTCTACTTCAGGAGTTTTAGCGGCAGTGGAAGAAGAGCCAGCATCCAAGATGTCTTTTTGTTTAGCCTTCCGTTTTTCTTCATCCATGGCGGCAGCAATCAGGCGACGCCCCTCGGCTAGACTCGTCGGCTCGTCATCTCTTAGATACTTTTCCATAAGTTTGTCCTTGTCAATGGAATCTACCTTGAGTTCTTCTTTTTCCCATTCAACAATTTGGCTCCATACATGAACCAAGGTAGTCGGGTAATCATCGATCCAAGAGATGTTTCGGTGGCAGATTATATGTGCGAAAAATTCAATTAGTAATTCACCAAAGCCCTGCACATCCTCCTGAGCCTCCGCTAGCTGCTTGCGGGATTCTTCGGCTGATTTGATGACGCTTTCAACATTACCCTTCGCCAGGGCAGCCCTGTTCTCGGCCTCCATCAACTTGGAAGCCAAGTCAGCATTTTTCTTCTCCAATTCGGCGTTCTTCTTCGCCAACTCGGCCTTTTCTCGCTCAAGCTCAGCATAAGCAAGTTGCACTTTGGCAGCATCTGACTTGGCATCTTCCGCTTGCTTTTTCAGCTCTGAACGCTCCTGAGTATGGGACTCGAGCAAGTCATGATAGCATTTTTGTAGATCTTCAAATTGTTGCTTGAAGCTAGCAGCGTCCCTTTGAGCAATAACAAGTTGAGCCTGTGTATCCTCGAGGTCTTTTCCTAAATTTTTTAAGGCCCTTGCATCATCTTCTGTGGTCTTCTGCATCGAGTTAGTATTCGTGATTAGAGTTCGGATGATTCTGGAAAGGTTGCGCGAATACTTGAACATCTCTAAATATTGTTTCTCGATCGCGTCTATTTTTTCTTTGGCCTCATCTGCCCACCTCGAGGAAATAGGCTCAAGAGCAGGTAAGAAAGTTAAGTTTTCAAAGTAGTGATCAGGAAATTGCTCCTCCAAATACGCCCGCTTAACTGCAGTTTCAGCATCCAACGGTGGAGGTGCAGGGAATGTCAGCTCAGTATCCTTATGCGTGGAAGGCTCAATGGCCTCCTCATCTCTTCTAGGCGTTTAGCAGGAACCTTGCGCTTGCTTCGCGAGTCGGTGTCTCTCGGCGGGCTCCTTTCCCTACTGCGCTTTTCTTGAGAAGAAATTGGGTCTTTTGATTGCGGCCTGTCATCTTCTCGACGACCTTGGTAGCCCTTATATCGCTCTGAATCTGACCGAACCGGAGAGCGAGAGCGCGAGAACCGCAAATGATATGAATCATAGGGCCTTCTGTCCTACCTACCGCGGCCTTCGCGACGATCATACTCAACATCGTGAGGGGTCTGGTCA
Organism: Allium sativum; assembly: GCA_030737875.1. Taxonomy (NCBI): domain Eukaryota; kingdom Viridiplantae; phylum Streptophyta; class Magnoliopsida; order Asparagales; family Amaryllidaceae; genus Allium; species Allium sativum. The sequence continues at coordinate 1,458,783 of CM060926.1, read as the reverse complement.
TGCTGCGACGTAGCTTCTTGATGTCATAGTAAGCACGAGACATTGTACCTGCATAATAATGCAAGTGGAATTCAGAATCAGTATTCTCATAAGACGTAAGTGTTGTGAAGTGGGGTGCAATTGTGTTAAGTGCATCCTAAGCGGTGTCCCCCCTCTGACAAACCAGAGTCTGAAGCCGAGCTAGTGCGAGAGGGCTCTTTGGCCTTAACAGGAGTAGCCTCCTCCGAAGAAGTAAAAACTAAAGGATTTGTGCCAAAATCCTCGAAAGTGTAAATATTGTCAGGAAGAGGGAGATCTCCCAAGCCCTGAAATGTAGGATCATCAACAGTAGGGGCATCTCTTTGGGAAGCGCCTGTTGGCTGTTCTTTAGGAGATGGTGATCTCTCAGGAGAAACAACATCCCCAGGATTGATGTACCCCTCTCGGTGCTTTTCAGGTAAATTAGCCAACTCATCGTCTTGGGTCGAACTTGGAGAAGGTGAAGTTCGAAGTGGCATGGTGGGACCTTTTGAGCTCTCACCCATTTCTGGAATTACATCCACTGGAGGGATATATACATATGGACCTGACCTATGACCTATGCTACGGGTAATGGATAGCAGCCTGTGGTGATGGAGATATTCGTCCTTGAGGACCTCGTCGATAGTTAAGAACTTTTGATCACCATTAAGAAGCCAATGCATTCGATCAAAGAAAACTTGACCCGATATCTGTTTTGGATTGTCAACTGCAAACAAAAAGAAAACGGATTAATGTGGTGGCGTGGACATTCAGAGTCGAGGTTTAGAAAACCAGTGCCTTACTCGATTTTGTCCACCTCCTAGCACACCCCGGCTGTTTCCTTACATAAAACCATTCCAGCTTGGAGTCGCCGACCTTGCTACTGAATGGCGCTGAAATTATCTTTCTTTTTGGGACAGACTCGAAGTAAGAGAAAGAAGGAGTTTCTCGAGTCCGATGCTTGAAGTTATAAAAGAAATGAACATCATCAAAAGTGAGCTCTATGCCTAAGATCTCGCGGTATGATACATATAAGGTATGCAGGTAAGCATAGGAGTTGGGATGCAGTTGCATGGGGGCAATCCACATCTGTCTTAGAAAGTCGACGACAAAGGGAGAAAACGGTGGAATAGCTCCGACCATGCATATCAATCGAGTGATTGCCATAAATCCCTGCGGAGGATTATGAGGACGGTCGGTTTTAGATGGCACCAGAGTATCTTTTTTATGTATCCCGTACTTCAAGCATATTCGAAGGAGCATGTCATAGTCAATTGTCGATTCAACAGAATCTTGAGGTGATTCCAATATGATGGCAGATTCAAATTCATCAGGAGCTCGAGTATCTCCAACCCCTCCTTCCTCCTCATAACCCAAAAAAACTTCACTGTCAGAAGACGTTCCGCTGCTATGCGCCCCCACTTCATAATCTGATCCCTCGTCACCCCATTCACGGTCTGAGGAAGAAGATATGTCGTCAAGAGTTACTTTGTTGGATGTCTCTTGGACCTCTTTCTTTTCTGCCAGTCTAGAAGAATGTCTTTTGGCTATGATCACTAAACTATCGAAGAAGTAATAATAGAAGTTAGAGTAAATTAGCCCGTGTCCCCCTGTGCATGTGTGTGAACTAAAGTGTGTACGGTGTGTGCAGAAGATGTAAAGTTTACACTCGAAAGTGTAAGGCAAAATCTTGGCAATGCAATGATGTTAAGAACAGTTCTTGATGTCCGTTTATGTTTGTGAGGCACTATCCTAACTGTCCATTAAGTTGAAGATTATGCCAAGAGTTGATTTGGCCAGTTAAACAAATTCTTATGCATTAAGTTGGACTGCTCTTCGGTTTGGTTCAGATGCATTCATTGGGATCGGATCCGGGGCACAGCCCTGCCTTGGACTCAGACAAACATTGAAGCCCAGGGGTCAAAGTCAGATCGATTCGGAAGTAGGCTCCTCGAATGGTCCAAATCGAATTAAGTGACCATGCCCCTCTCCTCCTTTATTTCACTTTCCGGTCCGATCCGGTTGCGAGAGTACTATCCGACCCGACCCAGTTAAGTGAGCTCTGTCTCCCTCTTCAACCTTTTCCCCAATCCGATCTGGCCTTCTGAGCCTTTTCTTCCTTTTCTTCTCCTCCGTCTTCCATATCTCCTCGCCCGAACTGATTCCCTATGCCCTTCGTCTTCCTCTTCCCCCTTGGTCACAACCAAACTTAATCCCATCGCTTCGAGGTGATGGCGGAGCCACCAACGATGACGGCGAGGGAGGAGAGAGTCACGGCGTCAAAGCCGAGCAATAACCACACTCAAATCATTCAAATCGACAACAAATTTCAATTGAAACCAATTATTATGAAGTTAATCGAGGATTTAAACTTACCAAGGTGTTTAATTTGGAGATCAGCGTGAGAATTGTAAGAGCTTTCTTTTTGGGACCTAGGGTTTCGGAGCGAGACTTATCAAACGAACGCAATGAAAGAAAAAGAAAGTGAAAAGAAGATGGAGGTTGGGTTTATATAAGTATGTGGTGACCATTCGTATCCCTTTCCTCCTTTCCCGCTTGGACCGGATCATAGCCCACCAACTCATTTTTTGGCTTGCCAGCCCAGTGTTAAGCAAAAAGAAAGAGGAGACTGCACGGGTCGGGATCCGGGCCGAATGGATTGAGTGCAATAGATTGACGTATAAATTGAACTCAAAAGAAATCAAGAAGAAAATCACTTGGAAGAATAACTAGATGTTAACAAGAATTCTCCAAATTGTTTGAAAATAAAGAAAGGGATCCATACACTATGCAACATATATATAGACATCAAGAGACACAACTTTCTGAAACAACGTATCTTTATGTATCAGTGGAAATGACTTCTCAATGATTCAAAATGAAAGATTGATGTACAGATAACATCAAAGCACGCTTCGTCTTCAACAGAAGCATCCTTTGAGGGGGCAAAATGTTATCCTACTTTGTAAACTAGGCTATACAAAGTAAAGAAGTCAGAAGATCAAGTAAACAGAAGACACTCTGTTATACATCCTGTTCGGATCAGAATTACAGAGGTAAGAACAGAAGCATCACAAAGCTAAAAGATCAAGCCGGATCGGATCGTGCGTAGTCAAAGAAAAGCAAAGTGAGACAAAGTGAGGAGAGACAAAATTCAAACCAGATCGGGTCGGATGGGTGCTCCGATCCGAACCCCATGTCATTAGAAGGACCCGATCCAATCCCAGAGGTTTCCATCTGCTTCACTCCATGATCTCCTGGATATTCGGGGCAGTTACACCCACTTTCTACCCATGATGGCCACTTACCTGATGTGCTGGAAACACCAGAAATCATCCGATCCCGAAAGTCATGGAATGGAGGATACGTGCACCCGATCCGAACCGAATTCTGGAGAAGTTTCCACCTATAAATAGACCCCCAAGGGTCGTTTGAAAGGATCTTTTGGCACTTTGAGAGTTCAAACATCTTTGAGAACCGAATTCTAGCACTACAAACAATTCAAAATCATCATTCAAAGTGTATTCATGGGATGTGTGTGAGTGTGATAAGAGACCTTATGGTAGCTTCATTTTTCAAAAAGCATTGAGAGTTTTATGCACTGGTATTCATAAGGAGGAAACCCATTCCATGTTGTAGGCGTGGTCCTATGAATTACTTATGTAAAGACACAGATTTTTAGTCGATTTATTTTAAACATTTAATATTGTTTTAAATGTTGAGTTAGAAATATAATTGGAGTTTTATATGGAATTTATCGATTAATAATCAAATATGATTAAAATTCGAATATATCAAATTATCGTAATACGAAAACGAAATATAATTGAATTTGAAGTTAAAACTGAATTGACTACAATTCAGATGATTTATATAAATTCTATTGGAGTTAGAACGATAATAATAATTTATTATCGATGAATTTGGTTGTTTTGATATTTAATTATATTATATCGATTTAATATGTAACTTAAGGATAACCAAATTCCAAACGACCTCGGATTTTAACAAAACTAATTTTATTAAATCTGTAATAGTTAATTATGCCTTGATTTCAAGTTTCGCATTTATTGTAGTTTATATATAATCTAGTGCAATTTAAATGCTTATCGATTCACGTGAGAAACAAAAAGGAAGCTTTACAAACGATCTCGGAATTCGATGAAATCGATTCCATCATGTTCGGAATATTAAATTATGGTAGGATGTCAATTTTCATAATGATTAGAACTTGTATATGTCATTTAAAACACGAAACTTCAAGCGTAAGTTTCATGCAAATAATTTAATAATAAAATCTCCTAGCTTGTTTAATACACTAAAATAGCTTCTAAAATACGACTATATCTTTCCTTCTACTGAAAGCTTTCCTCTTATATAATAAACAACCCGTGGGTTCTCTCCATTTGAACGAAATTCCGAATCGATTAAAGAAAAAAAAAACTATAACCAATCTTTACATTCCCTCTTTCCTCTTCAAAATCGAAACAACATGGATTCCCCTTCTTCTATTCCAAAAGAAATCGAAGTTGCTGCTTCATTAAAAAATATCGAAGTCGTTCTCTCCCTTTCAAAATACCCTAAAACCATTCGAATCAAATAAATCGCGCATACTACCCTTTTACTCCTTCTGCAAACTAAAATCGAATTCCTCCTTTATTCAAATCATTCAAAACTTGAACCCATCTGCATAAAAAAATATAGTGTTAGATGGAACTGAATCGATCGAAGAAGGAAGGGTCGTTAGGATCTCAACTTCGAATAGTCGCTAGGGTTCATCGTGAGTCATTTATGGGTAAGAAATAATAGAGCGCAATGGTGGTTCAGTGAAGCAAGGGCGGTGTGAAAATCATGGCAGCATGATTGTCCTAGCAAGGATCTTCGTTGATTATTTTCATAGGATTTGGTTCCACAAACATTCATGAGTTACTAGAGAGGACGTCGGGTTTGAACCAGGTAATGGGCGGAAGTATGTTGAAGTGCTGAGTGGATTGGATTGGATTGAATTCAAGGAAGCCTGTTCTAAGGTGAAGCATCGTTGGAGCTGGTAGTCAGGCAGTGATAGCAAGGATTTAGGTATTCATTTATTTTTAATTTAATTTACAAGTTAATAGTGATTTAATTTTTTTTTGAACTTGTAATATCGTTATCTATCTCAAATGATGACATTTTTCGGTAAAACATAGAAGTTGAAATCACAGTGGTGGATACTACTATGGAAATGGATTTGAGATTTCTTAAAGTTAGCTGGATTTTCAATTTAGTCCGAACGATCGATGTAAATTCAAATTTTGGAATGGCCGCAATTTAAAATCAAGATGAGTAAAACTCACTCAGATTAACTAGAATTTATTTTTAAGCAGTTCAAAATAATTATTAGTTGTTTGGATCCATTGGTGAATTGTTGATAAATTGTGGATAATATATATATATTAGTTATATTTAGGCTTGGTATTTGGATATTATAGCAGTACCATTAGCGGGTTATCCTATGTGCCCCACGATATAGAACGGATGACCTTCCATTCCATCGTATTTTGCCTTGAAGCGGGATTGGTATTATTTATATTGTCCAACATCGGTGGATGCAGGGAAAACAGGTTGGAGGGATTTAATTGGATTCCTCAAAATTTATTATTGTTTTTTTCATATATATTATAATATGTGATGTGTTAAAAAATCGGTGGTTGATGATTGTGTGATTTGGATGTTGAATGTCACTGGCCCTAAATATTGATATTTAAAAATATCATGAAAAGTGATTTGAGATTTTAAAAGAAAAAATTATTATTTTTCAAATAGAAAATGAATTTAGAATGCGCTAAGAAAAATAAACTTGTTATTAATAATAAACAAGTAGTTAATTTGGAAACGATGTTTACAAATGAAGTCAAATAAATTATCGTTGGATAATTCGGGAAATGTGAAATCAAGTATGAATTTAAAATGGGGTTTAATATTGGAAATCGTTTCGGAAAAAGTAGAAGATGAAATTATTTTGATGCTCAAAATGTAAATTGAATTAGAATAAATCCATACGTATTTATGATTTGAATTCGACTAAGTCGACTTTATAAAAGTAAATTTTTTCTAGAAAGGATATTGGAATTATACCAAACAAAAACTAAAATTTTAAATTTAAATATGAAAATAGATCCTATGTTTATATATATATATATACAAGTTATAATAATAAAATATTCCAAATTGGAATCGAGTTCAAATGGATTGTTAAAATGGAAGCTTGTTTAATATAAAATAAGGAAGTTATTTTATAAACAATGTTTATAAATATGATGAAGCAATTTAGCGGGTGAGATTTTAATCGAGTTTTTTATTACAAACTTTTATTTATCTCAAGATAAGAAAGCTGTCGATCAAGGTAGGAGAGATAAATAAAATACCTCAACTTGAGTGACTTCTCTATTATCAAGGGATGATATTAATTTGTAATGGTAGAAGATGTTGAACTAATAAGAATTCAATTATGCTGAATTTTATAAAATAATTTATTTCCAAGGAAACAGGAATTTAATATAGAAGATTTAGTTAATAAGTTATAACTAAGTTATGAACTTTGAGTGAAATAATCGACGGTTTTGAATAATCGTAATTTTTAAGTTAGATTTGAAACCTGAGCTTAAATGATATCAAAATATGGAAGAATGGAGTTGGAATTTATTTAATAAACGAAGTTTAAACATTTAAATTTAATTAAAACAAGCTCGCCACAGCGCGTAGTTCGTATTTTGACTTTTCGAACTTTAATTGAGTATGTAGAACTCAGTATAAGTCGGAATTCTTTGAAACAAGAATCGTTAGGACCTTTTGAATTATAATTTTCTAATGGAAGAGAAAATTATGGATTTTGTCCTATAGATTTTGAGTTATGTCATAATCAAATTTTCAAAAAAAACAATGCTATAATCGATTATAAACCAAAATGGTTTATTAAATTAAATAAAAGTATTTTAAGTGAATAAAACGAAAAATTAAGACTTGAGTTATAAAATAAATATAAGCTCAAGTGAATAAAATTAATTTATTTTGAAACAAAAATCAGACTTTTAATTATTGAATGAAGTTAACTATTTAAAAAGAAAATAGTTAACGGAATTTGGACTGAACTTAATTATGGTTAATTGAATTGAAATTATGAATTGAAATTTGAAGTTGAATATCAAATTCGAGTTAGAAATGGAATTGGACTTGTTTATAAGTGAATTAAAATATATTTGAACATGATATGTTCAAACTAAGGGTGGATTAGGCAAAACAGTTAACTAAAGAATAAATTAGCGACTTGATTAAAAATGATTGGATTTGATTGAATTGGAATAAAATTGGAAATAGATGAATATGTGTAAAACAGGTATGGAAGGAAGATAATGGAGAATATAAATTGAATGCCCAACAAAAGAGGTACGTATTTAATTGGATATGATATTTTATGAGCCTATTTGGCAAGCCGCTTGGCTTTTCGATTTTTATTCTAAATGGAAAGGGCCTAGAGAGGCGATTTGTAGTTGTACCGATTGAGCTGTACAAAGAAGACGCTGGTGAAATTTTCTGAAAATTTAAGGAGATAGATTTATTTTTTAAGAAATTTGATGACTATAAATCGATTTATCGATTGCATATGTTTTAGAATCTAAATTGGTTAATAAAATTTAAAGAGAAGCAATGAAATGAATTTCTATTAATTTGAAACCAATATTTTATAATTGGGTTTGGAATATAACATTTCCTTACGACAGGAATAGATGAGTTCGTGAAAGAGATAAGTAATTGGAAATGTTTTCTATAACACCCCGTAATTCTGTTAATATTAATATTCACAAATTAAAGAATAACTAATCTCATACGTGAGAATTGTGGGAAACGGGTTGTGCCATTGTGTTCGTCTCGGAATTCTGGTTGAAATAGAGTCCGAGTTTGCGTGAATTGGACTTCGTATGAAGAAGTTATGGCCATCGGAAGTTTCAGAAAATTCAAAATAGATTTTGGAAAATTTAAATTTCAAATTCGGAGTCAAATCAGGCTAGGTGGGAAAATTCCCGCCCAGCACCCCAGGTCGACTGGGGAGTCGACTGGGCAGTCGACCCCCCCCCCCCCAAGGTCGACTGGGGAGTCGACCTGGGTGTCGACCTGGTCAGTCGGCTAGGGTTTTGACTGAGCCCAATCTTGAGCTGCTGATGTGTCTTTAGGGCTGAGTTGGCAAATTAAACGGTCCAGTTTAGTTTTGAGTTGATCTGACGGTCTAAATAAACCCTAAACTCTATAAATACCTAGGTAGTCTCTCACTCTAATTCACATGAAAAATAGAATAGCCACCGTCATACCACCGCCATGGAACTCAGTGTAGCCGCCGCCAACTAAGAAGGAAGAAAGCTAATCAAATTCTAATTCTACTCAACTCTAAAGCAAATCAAGACTCTCTTTTCTTCTCTAATTGCGAGTATGATGATCTTAACAAGATTATTATTAAACTAATTAGATTAAGTTATGAATGGATTATGAGTGAATGATGTGAATTGTCATATATGTTGTTGTAAACCTTATGCTATCATGTATGTTGTAAATCCTATGTTATGTGATGATGATATCCTATATGTTGTAAATCATGCTATGATGATATTGTATAGGTTGTAATTTTCTATGCTAAGTTGTGATAAATCATACAAGTTATAAAGTCATGATGTTATTATCTATGCTAATTAATTCATGTTAATCAAATCAAAATATTGATATTATTTGGGCTATGTTGATCTATATGACAAGTCACATATGCAAGTTTAGGTTGATTAGTAAAGGTTATGAACATATGCCATGACATCTATTTAGATCTGGAATTATGACATCTAGAATTATGCTATGACATATGTGAATTCTATGTATTGATGCTAGTTCACACCATCATTATGTTGCATAAAACCCCATACGCAAGTTTATACATAAATTTGGGTTATGATCATATCATGTAAATTGTGACATTTAACAAGTTGACACCTTTAGATCCTTAACATGTGTAGGTTATGCAAGTTTCACCCCTATTATGATTGGATAATTTTATTTGTCTATATGTTGTGATAATTTATCTTTGTGCTATGAGTTAGACTATTTGAGTCTAACGTATACTTTGCGTTGAATAAGCGAACGTATAACGTGGGGTAGGGGTAATATTAAGGATTTAATATTAAGAAGTTGGGGTGCAATTGATATGATTTTGCATGCCATGAATGGATGGCCATAATTGAGTCAATTATGGACATCACTAAAATTGGAGTTAATTAATAATTTGAGTAGGGAATTATTAAAACTGGGGTAAAAGATTATAAGTGATAATCAATGCTTAGGACACGAGGTTGGACTCGTTAGTGACGTAAACCTGCCCAGACCCGCCCGGCAAATCCAGTGGTCACAAATGTCCGCCCAATGTGAGAGGTCCTAGGCCTAAACTAAAGCATAACAGTTGTAAAGACACGAGGTTAGACTCTTTTATGGTGTAAGACTTCCCGGACCCGCCCGGCAAATCCAACTGCCATAAATGCCAGTCTAATGTGAGATGTATTTATGAGGTTATGGCCTGAATGAATTAAGAAATACTTAACCAGATAAACATGTAAGGTGGGACATGGGGGTTAAGTAGGTGCCTTGGGTGGCATGAGGAATCTAGTGGGTGCCCTTAGTAGCATGTGAAATACGATTAGTAAGACTTAACCAAACACACATGTAAATGAACATGACTAAGAGGGTTAAGTGGGATATACTAGTGGTGACAAGCTTAGGTGGGTAGCTTGTGGGGGCCCATTTCAACCAGTATCCCAAACGTATCTTTGTCGGCTCGACCCAAGTCGAGGACGGGACACGCATGCTGGGTTTGACTATAAGAGGCCAAAACGGGGTAGCTGTGGCAACGCAAGTCCAACGGGTTACATATGCGTGTGTGGACCCAGGCTGGTGGGTAAGACGTTGTTGCATCGTGTAGGTATAAGCCGTGCATTCTCAAGTTGTATCGGGTTGCCACTTTAGGGGAGTGATACACCCCACTGTGGGGCCAGCACGGGTATCTACGAGTAAGGAGCCGATCGAAAGTGGGTAGTGGGGTACACCTAGCGGAGATTGGGGCAGACGGCACCTATGTAGTCAGCTAGGGGTACGCAAGGCTATTTATATAGTTTCTGTGTGAAGCAAGTGGGATCAACTTTTAGGGTGACTGGTGCGGTGCAGTGTAGTAATTATTCGTTAGTATTAGGTGTGCCTTTAACGTTATCTTTGACGTTATCTTTATCTGCTCTTCCATACCCAATAGTTCATAGACATTTACTTGTTTTCCAGCTTATGCCTTAGTCTAGTTATTTTGATAATAGTATTGTTAGAATTATCATACTCACCAGACTTTATGTCTGACCCCCTTCATTTCTATCCTTTTCCCCCTCCAGGTCCTCAGGTTGGGCCCAGCTCTAGTGGAGTTTGATTGGATTGCTTCATCTCTCTTTTGGAAAGCTTGGACCGTTGAAGTAAAGTCCAACTTGTTATCTTCTTAAATGGCTATTTGTGTAATGGGATTATGTATTTTGTTTTATGAAGATGGATATCGTACTTGACTCTGATTTATGGTTTTATGATGTAACAAACATGTTTAATTTCCGCTGCAATAAAATGAAGTTTTAGATTTCCAAGTACTACTTATTATCTGTCTTGTTGTAATTTTTCTGTTCTATATTCACTTAAAACCACCATGGAAGTTAATGCATTCCCTTTGTGAGTGACATTAATGGACGTGGGGTGTTACCCGTGGTATCAGTGCTTAAGGTTACCAGAATAGATAATTTTTTTAGAAAAACTATTTTTCTAAAGTATTTTTGGAAGAAGTGTTTTCAAAAACATGTCTTGATGAGTAATTTAAAGAGAAAAGTTTTTAAGAAAAACATAATCCCCAATAGCCATATATCTTTATCCTTCGAATTCTCCATTTTGAGTCTTTCCTTTTTCGTTTCAGCATGGCTGAAGATCTTAACCTTCCGGATGGTGTAACGATACCAGGATGGTATAGGAGGTTATTAGAGGTTAGGGCCGCTGCAGGTCCAGCCAATGTCCCTCCACCACCAGTTGCACCCGCTCCTCCTCCTCCTCGCGTAGATACTTTTGCAAAGACGTGCAAGGAATTTAAGGCTATGGGCGAAAAACCCTTTCAAGGGTCAGAAACGTTTGTGGAGGCTAGAGATTGGCTTAGGGAGGTGGAAGAATTGCAAGAAATCTTTGAAGTAGAAGAAGGGAGGAAAGTCAAATTAGCAGCTTGGTTAATGAAGGGAGAGGCCTCGTTTTGGTGGGAGGTCACTAATGGGGAGCGTCCTGTTGATTCTTGGGCGTATTTCAGATGTAGGTTTGTGGCAAAGTTCCTCTCAAGGGCAGAAGAGAATCTATATATGGAAAGGTTCTTGACATTAAAGCAAGGAAGCTCATCAGTGAAAGAATATGTCAACAAATTTAATCAGTTAGCAAGGTTTGTCTTGGACTTAGTGAACACGCCGGAGAAGAAGGCTCTGAGGTTCGTTAATGGATTGAATGAACCGTTGCAAGGGTTGGCTATGACCCACATCCCTATGGGGGCCACCTTTGAGAAGCTAGTAGACATGGCACTCATGCACGAGGAGAAAGGCGCTAAGGCTAATAAGGCACCCGAGAAGAAAGGGGATCAGAAGAAACCACAACAGCAAAACAAGAAGGGTGGTAAAGACAATAATGGCAAGGGAAAGAAGAAATGCTTTAACTGTGGGACACCAGGCCATCTCAGCAAGGATTGCCGAAAGAAAAAGAAGACTGGCTGTTTTCACTGTGGCGAAGCGGGACATCTAGTGAAGGATTGCCCAAAGAAGGGGCAGAGGACAGGGACTACCTCGGGAGGACAGGTGCAGGCTCTTATGGCACCAGGGCAGGCAAGGGGACAAGTTCAGGCTCTCGCGGTCCCACCACTGCAAGAACGAGGTAGAACCATTTCTGTTGAAAGCTTAGTTTTTCTGTTTGATCATGTTGTCCGTACCTTATTCGATTCGGACGCATCGCATTCGTTTATCTCTACATCATTAGTTGAATCACTACACTTAAACACCAGTTTAGTAGAGGATCCCTTAGTTGTTTCGAATCCAATTGGAGGCTCAGCTTATTTGTCCATGATGTGTTTGGATTTGAAAATTTCTATATTTAGCGTTGAGTTTAGATGTGATGCTTATGTTTTGGGCTTCACGGGCTATGGGCTAATTTTAGGAATGGATTGGTTATCCAGAAATGGGGTCGTTCTTGATTGTGAAAGGAGAGTAGTTAGGCTCGTGACTCGCCTTGGCAACACTCTCGAAATCTTTTGTAGTCCCATAAATTCCGTTATGCTAAGTTATTTAGAATCGCTTGACGTGTCTGAGGAAAATCTACGATCTGTTAGAGTGGTCCGAGAATACTCGGATGTGTTTGAGGAGGTGAAGGGCTTGCCTCCGAAGCGGGAGATAGATTTTCGAATATATCTTGTGGATAATGCAAAACCAGTATCTTTGCCAGTACGCCACATGGCTCCACGTGAAAGGAGGGAACTCGATAAGCAAGTGAAGGAGTTGCTTGAGAAGGGGTTCACAAGACGAAGTATATCGGAGTGGGGTGCTCCAGTAGTATTTTCCACGAAGGAGGATGGGTCCCTTAGACTTTGTGTGGACTATAGAGAACTTAATAAGCTTACTAAGAAGAACAGACACCCACTACCGAGGATTGACGATCTCTTCGATCAGTTAGTTGGCGCCTCAGTGTTTTCACAGTTGGATCTAGCCACTGGATTTCATCAGTTGAGAGTGGCTGAGGATAGCATAGACAAGACTACCTTTAGGACTCGATTTCTATGAATGGCTAGTGATGCCCTTCGGTTTGACAAACGCCCCCGCATACTTTGTTGATCTGATGAGTAGGGTGTTTAGGGAGTACCTTAACAAATTCGTGGTAATCTTTGTAGATGACATCCTGATCTTTTCTAAGGATGAAGAAGAGCATGTCCTACATTTTAGGGAAGTGTTGGAGACCCTACGAGCGCATAATCTTAAAGCTAAATTTTCTATGTGTCACTTCTGGAGGAAGGAAGTACGATTCATAGGGCACGTGGTTTCCAAAGAAGTGATAGCTGTGGATCCCGCGAAGGTGGTGGCCATACAAGATTGGAAGGTCCCTAAAAATGCTAACGAAGTGAGAAGTTTCTTGGGGTTGGCTGGCTACTATAGGAAGTTTATCAAAGACTTCGCAAAGATATCAGCTCCATTGACATGCCTGACGAAGAAGAACCTAGTTTTCACATGGGACGTAGATTGTGATGATGCGTTCCAACGTTTAAAGAGAGCTTTGACCTCAGCCCCAGTCTTAGTATTGCCAGACGGGAGTAAGTCGTTTACTGTTTATACCGATGCTTGTGGGACAGGACTAGGCGCAGTCCTAATGCAAGAGGGAAGGGTAATAGCCTATGGTGGAAGGCAGTTGAGAGCGCATGAGAAAAATTACCCTACACATGACCTAGAGTTGGCCGCTATTGTTTTCGCGCTTAAGTCTTGGCGTCATTATCTTCTTGGCGAGAAATTCGAATTATTCACTGACCACAAATCTTTAAAATACTTATTCTCTCAGAAGGACTTGAACTTAAGGCAGCAAAGGTGGATGGAGTTCTTAGCGTCCTACGATTTCGAGTTAGCATATACCCCTGGCAAGGGTAACGTGGTGGCAGACACCCTAAGTAGGAAGAGGCTGTCCTTAAGCCCTTTGTTTGTTGAGCGGCGAAACTTACAATTCATTTCGATGTTTGACTTTAGACCTTCCGTTGACTTTGTACCCGGTTTGCTAGCATCCTTAGAGGTCAGACCTACGCTTTTGGGATGGATTGGCGAGGCACAGCGAGACGACCCACAGTTGGTTGAGTTAGTAGAAAAGTTAAAAAGAGGGGAGTCATCAAGCCATCTCCGTAGGTATACCCTAGACGATAAGGGTTGGTTACGTAGGGACGGTAGACTTTGTGTACCAAAAGACGATGACCTAAGGAAGACCATTCTTGACGAAGCACATCGTTCGAAGATGACCATTCATCCCGACGGGGACAAGATGTACAAAGACATGAAGCGAGTTTTCTTTTGGACCAGTATGAAGAGGGACGTGGCCGAGTATGTCGCTAGATGCTTGGTGTGCCAACAAGTAAAAGCGGAGCAAAAGAAACCTGGTGGGTTGCTTCACCCATTGGAGGTTCCACTATGGAAGTGGGAGATTGTCTCGATGGACTTTGTGGTTGGATTACCAAGATCAAGTAAGGGTAATACAGGAATTTGGGTTATAGTAGATAGACTTACTAAGAGCGCCCATTTTATTCCTGTGAAGAGTAAGAGGACTGCTCCATGGTTAGCTTCTGTGTACGTCCGAGAGATAGTTCGTTTGCACGGTGTTCCTTCTAGCATAGTGAGCGACCGCGATCCTATTTTCACTAGCGAATTTTGGAGAAGCTTGCAAGAGGCTGTAGGGACTCAATTATGTTTGAGCACCGCATATCATCCTCAAACGGACAGCCAGACCGAGAGGGTGAATCGCATTCTAGAGGATCTTTTGAGGCTATGTATCCTAGACTTTGGGGGTACATGGGAAGAGCATCTTCCATTGTTGGAGTTCGCATATAATAATAGCTTTCAGTCTAGCATTGGCATGGAACCTTTCGAAGCTCTTTATGGACGACCTTGTCATTCACCTACATGTTGGTGGGAATCTACAGATAAGATCTTACTTGGGCCCGATACGATTAGGGAAACTTCGGAGAAGATCGACTTGATTCGAAGGAGGATGAAAGCAGCGCAAGATAGGCAGAAATCTTATGCGGATAAGAGGAGGACAGATCTTGAGTTTGAAGTTGGGGACATGGTCTTTATCAAAGTGTCTCCATTACGGAACGTTGTTCGCTTTGGGTCCGTTGGGAAATTAGCACCAAGGTTCGTAGGGCCGTTTCCTATTAAGGAGAAGATTGGACAGATGGCGTATAGAGTGGAGTTGCCTGAGAGACTTAGTGGTGTACACGACGTATTCCATGTGTCACATTTGAGGAAGTGCTTGCACGAGACCGCGGAGGTGGTAGAGCCGAACTTTCTTAGAGAGGTGGAGATAGAGCATGATGCGACGATTCGACGAGCTCCTACGCGCATTCTTGGGTCGAAGATCAAGAAGCTGAGAAATCGAGAGGTCAGACTAGTCAAAGTACAATGGGGAGATGATGAGAGCAACGCTACTTGGGAGACAGAAGAGAAGATGCGTTCACGATACCCTTTTCTTTTTGAGGGTATGTCCTTTAATTTCTCCTTTATCCCTTATCTTGTACTTATCTTACCTTTAGAGTATCCTCTCGCTAGTATTCTTGACCTTTAGTTAGGATAATCCTATGGTTGAAACATGTGTTTGAGACATGTTATGTATGATGGATGCAAAGTGGATGCAAGTGTTTGCTAGTGGTTGCTCGTGGACGCATACACACACACTATTAGGCACTAGATCGGCTCAGTCACTTCATACTGCATATTGCATATAAATGGATGTATTTGGTAAAATGGATGTATGATGATTGTTTTATCATATGGATGTTGCATTCAGATGATGATTTTGCATGCATGTAGAAATAATATGTAGCATTAAGGAACTTTTGCATACATAATGGACGCATTGCACTATCATGATTTTCATTAAGGAGGTCAACTGAATCAGTGGACCGCCTGATTTTGCATTAGATATGGACATATACACACACTGTGCATTTAAACATGAGAGCATTAGAAGTCTATAAGGACAAGGGATGCCTGTGTTTGATGGTTGAGTAGATGGACGATTGGATGTTAGGATATACATTCTTCTTGACTTGAAGATTTCGGGGTCGAAATCCTTTAAGGAGGGGAGAATGTAACACCCCGTAATTCTGTTAATATTAATATTCACAAATTAAAGAATAACTAATCTCAGACGTGAGAATTGTGGGAAACGGGTTGCGTCATTGTGTTCGTCTCGGAATTCTGGTTGAAATAGAGTTCGAGTTTGCATGAATTGGACTTCGTATGAAGAAGTTATGGTCATCGGAAGTTTCAGAAAATTCAAAACAGATTTCGGAAAATATAAATTTCAAATTCGGAGTCAAATCAGGCTAGGCGGGAAAATCCCCGCCCAGCACCCCAGGTCGACTGGGGAGTCAACTGGGCAGTCGACCCCCCTCCCCCCAAGGTCGACTGGGGAGTCGACCTGGGTGTCGACCAGGTCAGTCGGCTAGGGTTTTGACTGAGCCCAATCTTGAGCTGCTGATGTGTCTTTAGGGCTGAGTTGGCAAATTAAACGGTTCAGTTTAGTTTTGAGTTGATCTGACGGTCTAAATAAACCCTAGACTCTATAAATACCTAGGTAGTCTCTCACTCTTATTCACATGAAAAATAGAATAGCCACAGTCATACCACCGCCATGGAACTCAGTGTAGCCGCCGACAACTAAGAAGGAAGAAAGCTAATCAAATTCTAATTCTACTCAACTCTAAAGCAAATCAAGACTCTCTTTTCTTCTCTAATTGTGAGTATGATGATATTAACAAGATTATTATTAAACTAATTAGATTAAGTTATGAATGGATTATGAGTGAATGATGTGAATTGTCATATATGTTGTTGTAAACCTTATGCTATCATGTATGTTATAAATCCTATGTTATGTGATGATGATATCCTATATGTTGTAAATCATGCTATGATGATATTGTATAGGTTGTAATTTTCTATGCTAAGTTGTGATAAATCATACATGTTATAAAGTCATGATGTTATTATCCATGCTAATTATTTCATGTTAATCAAATCATAATATTGATATTATTTGGGCTATGTTGATCTATATGACAAGTCACATATGCAAGTTTAGGTTGATTAGTAAAGGTTATGAACATATGCCATGACATCTATTTAGATCTGGAATTATGACATCTAGAATTATGCTATGACATATGTGAATTCTATGTATTGATGCTAGTTCACACCATCATTATGTTGCATAAAACCCCATACGCAAGTTTATACATAAATTTGGGTTATGATCATATCATGTAAATTGTGACATTTAACAAGTTGACACCTTTAGATCCTTAACATGTGTAGGTTATGCAAGTTTCACCCCTATTATGATTGGATTATTTTATTTGTCTATATGTTGTGATAATTTATCTTTGTGCTATGAGTTAGACTATTCGAGTCTAACGTATACTTTACGTTGAATAAGCGAACGTATAACATCGGGTAGGGGTAATATTAAGGATTTAATATTAAGAAGTTGGGGTGCAATTGATATGATTTTGCATGCCATGAATGGATGGCCATAATTGAGTCAATTATGAACATCATTAAAATTGGAGTTAATTAATAATTTGAGTAGGGAATTATTAAAACTGGGGTAAAAGATTATAAGCGATAATCAATGCTTAGGACACGAGGTTGGACTCGTTTGTGACGTAAACCTGCCCGGACCCGCCCGGCAAATCCAGTGGTCACAAATGTCATCCCAATGTGAGAGGTCCTAGGCCTAAACTAAAGCATAACAGTTGTAAAGACACGAGGTTAGACTCTTTTATGGTTTTAGACTGCTCGGACCCGCCCGGCAAATCCAACTGCCATAGATGCCAGTCTAATGTGAGAGGTCTTTATGAGCTTATGGCCTGAATGAATTAAGAAATACTTAACCAGATAAACATGTAAGGTGGGACATGGGGGTTAAGTAGGTGCCTTGGGTGGCATGAGGAATCTAGTGGGTGCCCTTAGTGGCATGTGAAATATGATTAGTAAGACTTAACCAAACACACATGTAAATGAACATGACTAAGAGGGTTAAGTGGGATATACTAGTGGTGACAAGCTTAGGTGGGTAGCTTGTGGGGGCCCATTTCAACCAGTATCCCAAACGTATCTTTGTCGGCTCGACCCAAGTCGAGGACGGGACACGCATGCTGGGTTTGACTATAAGAGGCCAAAACGGGGTAGCGGTGGCAACGCAAGTCCAACGGGTTACATATGCGTGTGTGGACCCGGGCTGGTGGGTAAGACGTTGTTGCATCGTGTAGGTATAAGTCGTGCATTCTCAAGTTGTATCGGGTTGCCACTTTAGGGGAGTGATACACCCCACTGTGGGGCCAGCACGGGTATCTACGAGTAGGGAGTCGATCGAAAGTGGGTAGTGGGCTACACCTAGCGGAGATAGGGGCAGACGACACCTATGTAGTCAGCTAGGGGTACGCAAGGCTATTTATATAGTTTCTGTGTGAAGCAAGTGGGATCAACTTTTAGGGTGACTGGTGCAGTGCAGTGTAGTAATTATTCGTTAGTATTAGGTGTGCCTTTAACGTTATCTTTATCTGCTCTTCCATACCCAATAGTTCATAGACATTTACTTGTTTTCCAGCTTATGCCTTAGTCTAGTTATTTTGATAATAGTATTGTTAGAATTATCATACTCGCCAGATTTTATGTCTGACCCCCTTCATTTCTATCCTTTTCCCCCTCCAGGTCCTCAGGTTGGGCCCAGCTCTAGTGGAGTTTGATTGGATTGCTTCATCTCTCTTTTGGAAAGCTTGGACCGTTGAAGTAAAGTCCAGCTTGTTATCTTCTTAAATGGCTATTTGTGTAATGGGATTATGTATTTTGTTTTATGAAGATGGATATCGTACTTGACTCTGATTTATGGTTTTATGATGTAATAAACATGTTTAATTTCTGCTGCAATAAAATGAAGTTTTAGATTTTCAAGTACTACTTATTATCTGTCTTGTTGTAATTTTTCTGTTCTATATTCACTTAAAACCTCCATGGAAGTTAATGCATTCCCTTTGTGAGTGACATTAATGGACGTGGGGTGTTACATTTTCCAACTAAATAGAAGATAATTTCTAAGTACAGAAAATAAAATAATGTGTAATATGAAAATATTTTCCAAGAGTAGTGAGAATACAAGCGAGGTTGAAATATCTCGGTAAGGAGATTGGAAATGAATAATGGTAAAAGAATTTAATTAATGAAATATAAGTTGAAAAGGGCTCAGTGATTGTTTGCTGCTAATAAATAGTATTCCCTTCAGGAATAAGATCTTTGGAGGAATGTTTGTTTTCTTCGATAGTTAAATAACCAAGTATCAAAGTGTTGACCAATTTAATACCATCATTGTCAACACGGAGAGACTGATTGGATTTATTATCCAAAAACCACTCCGTATAGGTATAAGCATTGCGAGTCAGATTATTTGAAGATAATTGAAGATAGAGTGAAGTGCAAGGGCTATTCTGTTAAACCTAGGTAGAAATTGTCCGAGATGGATTGATAGAATGGTCCCTTCAGTTTATCCATTGCCAAGACAACTTGTATGGACAAATGTTTGACAGAGTATTTCTAGATGATTCAAACGTACCAAGTTTGTTGGCGGAGAAGGAAACTTCTCTTAGGTTAACACCTAGTGTATTTTTGAGGACATCAATTAGTGATTTTCCCGATCTGACGATGTGGCATTCAAAGTGAATGAAATGGCCAAAAGGTAATCGTAGCCTTAGGCCTCATCAACCGGGGGATGACAAAAATCGGGTAGGCAGAATGGCTACGTGGGTCGTTGTGACGATCCCAAGATCCGAGGGGCGGTATTAAGGATAATCATTAGGAAATAACACATTAATCATCATAGCAGAGTACAGATAATAGCAGAAACAATAAATAAAATTAATTTTACATGGATATGACAGTGGAATCACAACATGTAGGAATATCAGAATAGCATAACGTGGTATATACTTAGTAAATAAAAGGAAAGTGATCAGTCATCATCGCCAGAGGCGGAATACATACATGCAGTGAGACATAATAAAGGTATCAGTCTACATCGCCGAAGGAGGGATACATATACATATAGTGAAAAATACGGAAAGTAAATCAGTCTGCATCGCCATTGGCGGAATCATAATATGTATACAGTAATGGCGGAAAATATTAAAGTCATCTCTATGAAGTCAGCCTCGCCATGAGCCAAAAATGCACTCTATGCAGCCGTGCAGAACCAAAAACCACCTGTCACCTGTGTACTAGGCTTCCCGTGTGAAAATAAGGGCACCCGCGTTTGCAAAGTGAACAAACAACGAGTCAGTCATGGGGACTGGTATGAGGAATCTATTCAACAGTTAAACAACAGTAATAGCAAATCATAGGACCACGCCACTTTCACGGAACGGGTTTACTCCAGTGATTGCTAGTGCATTTAAAACAAAGTAAATTCTTTTAAAACAACGCAATGCTTTTAGAAAGAATGAAGCCATTATAAGACTCAGGTCCCATCACACAATGCAACGCAAGCCGGAGGATAGAGTTTTACCTTATAACAGCCAAATATGCTTGATACATATAAAGCGAAATCATTCGATATTATTACTAGTGCATATATGTTTCAAAAGCGAATAGCATCATAAATATCAATCATAGATGGCATGAGTGCCCCATACCACTATGTCGCCATACTAGTTCTACAATCAAGTCCGTTATTTCGTATTGGAAATTGGATTTCTGTCATGAGTCGAGGCAAGGGGCAAGCTCCTCTCCGCTTCGAGACACTAGCAAATGCCTCGGGACTACACACTCTGGGTAACCCCTGGATCTTCAGGGCCGGTCCTCACTTACGTTAGAGGATTAGTTATTCCTGAACACACGTTTCCCGGTCCTTACAGACCAATAATCGAGGCGCCTCGCATTCCAACAACCACAAAGGTGAAAAATAGATATATATGTCAGGGCTGGTAAGTCACTGACACCACCATAGCTAGAAAGAAATGTCGTGCTCTCCCTGCAGTCCGTATCCCGTTTTTAACTCATACCGGGGTGTGAGGTTCGCGAATCTACGAAATACACAAAGCTAGGCCACGTAGACCTTGCTTTGATCATCATCCACAAGACTTTGCTTTGTAACAGAAGCCTTGATCACAGCATTTTGGCAAGCCACATAGGCAGTCCACTCCATACGATTGATTTCTATCGATATATAACCCCTGAGCTCGTACGTCTCAGAGAAGGGCGTTAAGCAAAAGAATAAATTCTCCGCCGCCAAACAGATATATATTTAACAGAGATCAATCAGTACAGAACAAAATCCAATGTCAGACACACAGTCCATTTACAAGTCCGTCCTGGGTCTGAACGAAACCGGAGACGTCAAATTCCTCGCAAATCCGTACAATCAACACATACGTTCAGACGACTACTACTTCTGTCCCCTTCCGGTAGCTACTCCGGTCAGGAACCTCAGTAGCGCCCATCCAACCGATATGAAGATCGTCGGTCTTGAATCGTCTTTGTATTTTCCAATTCGAATCGCTCGCTAAATTATTTGAAATGAGGGTTAGCTCGGCCTTTTCAAATAATTCACGTCATTAGAATTTAAATCGATTCATTTTATGGTTATATTATTCGACATCCATCTTTCGGTTCTTTAGTGTTATTTTCATGTCATACACATACAACCATCAAATATCAAACAATTCTAGCCCAATTGGTTTATCTTCAATCAATATTGCTTATAATATTTTATAACGATTTTTCGCCATTTTTATTTATTTAAAAATGGCCATATTTAATTAAACTACGTTTCAGGTCGTGTCGGGGCACTGGCGCTGTTTTTCCGTAAATTTGTTTTACACATATCGGAAAATCTAACGGTTGGATTTCTACAAAGTCTATATCAGTGGGAAGATATTCCCAAAGCGAACCCAACGGTTCCAGTTTCGTGAGAATCCGACGGTCGGATCTTCCACACTAGTTGTTTGAAGTTACGGTTTCAAAATTCGAACTACAGTGTCGTTATTCAATTCAATTTAATTATATTTATGTATAAATATGAACGATTCTGGCGCTGTTTTTCTTCAGATTTGAATTAAACATTCCGGACAATCCAACCGTTGTGGTATTTACAAGGTTGGTGCCGTTAGAAAGATATTTCCAAGGCGAACTCCGCGATTGCGGTTTCGGGAAAATCCGATGGTCGGATTTCTCGTACTAATCATTTCAAATTATGATTCCGAAACACGAACTGCACGGCATCTATTCCTTTTTATTATATTTATATTTATATATATAAATATAGTTCATTCTATTATTTTTAATTTCGTTTTCACTTGAAATATTTCACTAACGCCTTAATATTTCGAAAAATTTCGCCATAAGCTCCTTTGTACGGGGAGGGGTTTGGAAATTTATTGGGCCGTATTAGGTACCCAATAAATCCTAAAAAGCATTCAAATATTTTTAGTGATATATTTTGGTGTTTACGGGGGAGCATGTACTGATAATCACTCCAGAGAATTAATTCCCGTCACCCCGTTTCCGTGTGGAAATAAATAGTCCATGTGTCGTATCTAATAACTAGAGCGACGTGATTATTGTCAACTCTAGACCCGTGTGGGGTTTTTATTAATCTGGCAATTTATCGTTATAATTTATATAGTCCATATCAGTCATCAGTTCAACCTGTAGTATATAGTCATCGCCATACAAACCTCTTGCTTGTATGGTAAATCTCCCACCTCGTCACACAAGCTCCAATTGCTTATGTGGAATATGATGAAGTATGCCTATCATCAAGAAGTATGCCATGTAGTGTAGTTCAAAATTAATTGTTACTATCCTATGGCGTTATTTATTATTTCACACAGAATAACCAGCACTCCGCATCCAATGGCATTCACAGGAGTTGATATATAAATAAAATTGCGCAGCCAACCAATCAAGGTTTACCTATTTGTCGGGCACGCAAATAATTTCTTTACTCTACAGCTAATCCATTTTTCCTGTTCAACACATGTATATATATGCAGAACAAAGCTAATAATAATATTTCTAGCAAACTATTATTTATTTCAACACGTGTGTATTTTTAACTAAGCGTATACATGATAAAAGGAATATTTTTATCATCAAAAATATTTATTCGACACATGTGTATTTTTAACTAAGCGTATACATGATAAAAGGAATATTTGTATCATCAAAAATATTTATTCGACACATGTGTATTTTTAACTAAGCGTATACATGATAAAAGGAATATTTTTATCATCAAAAATATTTATTCGACACATGTGTATTTTTAACTCTTCCTATTCACAATAAAAATATAGTTTTTATTGTCTATTCATTTTATTTTTAAAATACGATAACATTCAACACATGAATTTCAACTCGACGAACAAATTGCAATTCAACACATGAATATTCTATATCGTATGTATATATATAAAAATGTGATTTTTATTGCTAAAGCCATTTGTTTAAATTCAAATAATATTCAACACATGAATTTCAACTCAACGAATGAATTGCAACTCAACACATGAATATTCTATATCGTTTGTATATATATAAAAATGTGATTTTTATTGCTAAAGCCATTTGTTTAAATTCAAATAATATTCAACACATGAATTTTAACTCAACGAATGAATTGCAACTCAACACATGAATATTCGATTTAGTTTGTATATGTATAAAAATGTGATTTTTATCGCTAAAGCCATTTGTTTAAATTCGAATAATATTCAACACATGAATTTCAACTCAACGGATGAATTGCAACTCAACACATGAATATTCGATATAGTTTGTATATATATGAAAATGTGATTTTTATCGCTAAAACCATTTGTTTAAATTCGAATAATATTCAACACATGAATTTCAACCCAACGAATGAATTGCAACTCAACACATGAATATTCGATATAGTTTGTATATATATAAAAATGTGATTTTTATTGCTAAAGCCATTTGTTTAAATTCGAATAATATTCAACACATGAATTTCAACTCAACGAATGAATTGCAACTCAACACATGAATATTCGATATAGTTTGTATATATATAAAAATGTGATTTTTATTGCTAAAGCCATTTGTTTAAATTCGAATAATATTGAACACATGAATTTCAACTCAACGGATGAATTGCAACTCAACACATGAATATTCGATATAGTTTGTATATATATAAAAATGTGATTTTTATTGCTAAAGCCATTTGTTTAAATTCGAATAATATTCAACACATGAATTTCAACTCATCGAATGAATTGCAACTCAACACATGAATATTCGATATAGTTTATGCAATTTATTTCAACGAATGAAAATTATTCTAACACATAAATATTTCAGAAAATTTCGGCAGCATAACGGCAGGGTAGTTAAAACCGGGACCGTCCCTAGTACGGCTCCTCGCTCTACCTTAAAACCTCGCGGTTTTTGACAATGGGGATCATGCATCTAGTTCGCACGCAGGCGGCATGTTTTATTTTCAATTCCATAATCCTATTCTATTTTGTTTCAACCACAAGAGGGTATTTTTCAACCACAAAGGTATTTTTCAACCACAAAGGTATTTTTCAACCATAATATCAACCACAAACAATTATTTCCAACCATTCGTCATACCATATAATATCACGTCAATCACAAGCAATAAATATCGTCCATGGTCTGTGGACGAGGGGAGTATATATATATATATAATATAATAATTCACTTGCATTTCATCACAATTCAAAGCATATATGTTTCATTCAACGCTTGTATAATTTATACATCGCTAATATAACTTATACAACACATGTACATGAGGTATACAATGCGTATATAATTTACACTTAGCTTATATAATTTATACAACACGATTTCATTCACACAAATAGTTTAGATTCCTCACGTTGGTTATTGTGGTGCTAAAAATCGTAGGAAGATCAGAAAAATCCGCGGCTTCTTCTAGAATGTAGAGAGTCTCCTTGCAGTCACGGTGTCTCCTGTTTCATCGAATTTCGTTAAAGAACGAAAAAGATATTATTTTTCAAAGTTTTGCAACGCTTTATAGTGTAAAAACAGTTTAAAATTATATAAGCCGTTAGTTTTCAAACCTGCTCAAATTTAGGTTTGAATTTTTCTCTTGATTCGTTGCTCTATAGGATGATCAGACTGTTGGACGTCGTCGAGGGAGGGAAGAGCTTTCCGGCGCTGGTAGTTTGAGGTGGTGCGATGGCGAATCGAGGCGGCGGCGGCTCTGGGAAGACGACGACTTCCTCGACGTCGTTCAGGCGAGGGAGCTGACGATAGGGGGCGGCGTTTGGTCGGATGTGGAGAGGAGGCGTAGGGCTGTCGACTGGTGGTGGTGGCGAGGGCCTAACATCGCCTGTGGCGATCGGAAAAGGGAGGAGAAGCGTGGAGCAACGGGGATCGTCGGTTTCGTCCTGGCGGCTAGGGTTTTTTGGGTTTTTTTTTTTAAAGAAAATTTCCTATTGGCCAGAGCTTTATAGAAATTTTAAAATAGTGTTTTTGCAAACGAACTCCTTTTTAAACCCAACGACTGTCGCCCCTAGCTAAATACCCCCATTCCGGACACAATGGGATATGTTTCGTTGGCCATTTCGACTGTTACAGTCAGTTATTTTTCAAATTAAAATATAAAACATTCGATATTTAATTTAAACGTACATTTCAATTTGCCAGGGCCACAAACTGAATCGAAAAATTCCAGAAAAATATATCTAGCTTTGTTTTGACGATACGGTCCTAACAAAACCAGTTTCGTCGAATTCTGAGCTCGTTTGAAAAACGGCCATTTTTAGGTCGACCCATTTTAACAGAATTTGACCAAACACGTTATCTTTTGCCCCGCTCACATACTAGCTTCAAAAATTATGAAATTTGAAACTTAGCAAAAATTTGACATCCCGGACCCAACAAAAGTGGTTTCGTCGAATACCGAGGTCGTATGCAAAATCTCAATTTTCAAGGGCTATATATACTATATTGCGACCTTTCTGAAAATTCATTTGGCCATAACTTTTGATTTCCGTTATGAAATTTCGATTTTTCAGATTCGTTAGAAAGGTATTGATAAACAGATTTAAATATTTTCAGTTTCGTCAAAATCCGTTATATTTTCCACTCGGTACAATCAGACAAAGTTTATATTCAAAATTTCAAACTGCCATACCATACCAAATTCTATATTTTATTGAAATATGCTATTTCAATCATTCAAATTTCTTGGTAATAACCTAATTTAAAAATTTTAAACTGGTTCACATTTTCCGGGTTATTACAATCTCCCCCACTTAAAACTTTTCGTCCTCGAAAAGGAAATAACAGTTAAGCAGGAAATAAATGTAAATGCAAAGTATTGCAAAGGTACCTTGCACCGGAGTTAGTCAGAGATGTCCACTCTGCATTTGGGATAGGCTTGTTTAATGCTTTCCTCAGTCTCCCAAGTACAGTCTCTAGGATCACTACTCCACTGCACTTTGACTAAATGAATCTTTTTCCTCCTTAGCTCTCTAGTTTCTTTGCCAACTATCTTTAATGGCTCTCTACTGAGTGCTAATTCTGGAGTTATGTCAATATCCTGTTGCGCTGCTTCTTCCACAACAAGATCGGGATCATGAACATGTTTTCTGAGTTGAGACACGTGGAACACATCATGTACACCAGGCAACCAATCAGGTAATGAAACCCTATATGCAAGAGTTCCAATCCGTTCAAGTATAGGAAAGGGACCAATAAATCTCGGTGCCAATTTCCCAGTCTTGCCAAATCTGATTACTCCTCGCATTGGAGAAACTCTTAAATATACATAATCGCCAACGGCAAACGATATATCCCTTCTTCTCGCATCAGCATAACTTTTCTGTCGGCTCTGTGCGGTTTTCAACCTCTTCTTAATGAAATCGACTTTATCCGATGCTTCTTGAATCATATCGGGCCCTAACACAAGTCTATTACCAGGTTCTACCCAACATGCGGGAGATCTGCACGGTCTACCGTATAATGCTTCAAATGGAGACATTCCCAAACTTTCTTGATAGCTATTGTTGTAAGAGAACTCGGCTAGATGTAAGTGATCTTCCCATGAGCCTCCAAAATCAATAACACAAGCCCGCAATAGATCCTCTAAAATTCTATTCACCCGCTCAGTTTGGCCGTCTGTCTGAGGGTGATAAGCGGTGCTTAGATTCAATTTGGTTCCCAATTCTGTCTGGAATGCTTCCCAGAATTTGCTAGTAAATAGGGGATCTCTATCGCTGACTATACTGAGCGGTACTCCATGAAGTTTAACAATTTCTTTGAAGTAAATCTGTGCTAGACTTTGAGCCGTTCTGTTGGATCGGACAGGTATAAAATGGGCAGTCTTCGTGAAGCGATCTACGATTACCCATATACTGTCGTTTCCTTTTCTAGTTCGAGGTAGGCCTTCGATGAAATCCATCGAAATTTGTTCCCACTTCCATCCTGGAATTTCTAATGGTTGTAATAATCCAGCCAATTTCTGCTGATCACTCTTAACTAGCTGACAAGTGGGGCATCGGCTAACATATAATGAGATATCTCTTTTCATCACCTTCCACCAGAATGTGCGCTTGATATCGTTATACATTTTGCTCACACCGGGATGGATACTTAATTTGGATTTGTGGCACTCATCAAGTACTTCTCTTTTTAGCTCAGAGATGTCGGGAACACAAATTCTTCCTTTTAATCTCAAAACCCCCTCACTATCCACTTGGAAGCTGGAGTCTATGCCTTCATTGATCCTTTTGATCATTACTTTTACAAAGTTATCCTCCTTTTGAAGGGTCGAGATTCTGTCTATTAATGAAGACGTGATGACAAAACTGGCGATGATTTCATTCTTTCTGCTGAGCGCATCTGCTACAACATTGGCTTTCCCTGGAGTGTATAGAATTTCAAAATCGTATGCCGCAAGGAATTCTAACCAACGCAGTTGCCTCAGGTTCAAATCTTTCTGAGTGAACAGATATTTCAAGGATTGATGATCGGTGTATAGTTCGAATTTCTCGCCCAATAAATAATGCCTCCATATTCTTAAAGCAAACACGATAGCTAATAACTCAAGATCATGAGTAGCACAGTTTCTTTCATGCGGCTTTAGTTGACGGCTGGCATAAGCGATCACTTGGCCTTTTTGCATTAACACTGCGCCTAGCCCTCTAGTAGAAGCATCTGTCCATACAGTCAAGTCTTGGTTGCCTTCTATTATGGTCAATACTGGCGCGGTTGTCAACTTCAGTTTTAGCTCCTGGAAAGCTTCTTCACATTCGGGTGTCCATTTGAATTTCTCATGCTTCTTTGTAAGCTTTGTCAATACACCAGATATCTTTGAAAAATCCTGAACGAATTTCCGATAGTAACTAGCCAATCCAAGGAAGCTTCGAACTTCTGTGGGAGTAGTAGGTTGTTTCCAGTTCTGAATCGCTGTAATTTTGCTTGGGTCGACAGCAATTCCTTCTTTTGATACGACATGGCCTAGGAATTTGACTTCATTCTGCCAGAAGACACATTTAGAAAATTTAGCTTTCAAGACATTTCTCCTGAGAATTTTCAACACTTGTTCTAAATGTTTTGCATGCTTATCTTCCGACTTAGAGTAGATTAAAATGTCATCGATGAAGACTAGAACAAATTTATTCAATACACCACTGAACACTCTGTTCATAAGATCAACGAAGTATGCCGGAGCGTTGCACAAGCCGAACGGCATTACTAACCATTCGTAGAATAAATCGGCACCCCTGAAGGCTGTCAAAGGAACACAGTCTTCGGCTATACGTAATTGGTGGAAACCTGTAGCTAGGTCCATTCGAGAGAATACTGTTGCTCCATTTAATTGATCTAACAGATCATCTATTCGGGGCAAAGGATATTTGTTCTTCAGTGTCTGTTTATTGAGATCCCTGTAATCGACGCAAAGTCTTAGGGTACCGTCTGATTTCGGGACAAATACTACTGCGGCTCCCCACGCTGAAAAGCTTGGTCTGATCAGACCTTTCCAAAGTAATTCTCGCGTTTGACTACTTAGCTCTTCTTTTTCTTTCGTGGCCATTCTTCTTATTGGATGTACTATTGGTCGGGCGTTAGGAGTTAGATCTATTCTAAATTCAATTTCTCTTTGCGGCGGTACATTTTCTACTTCCTCAAACACATCCGCATAGTTTTTAACGACCGGTATCTTTTCTATTGAAAGGGGAGTAACTTCTAAAGAAGACCAAAATTCTGTTCTATTAATTTCTGCACCGAGACATGGTATAGTGATATGCCCCGATTTTGTTTTAACTTTCACGATTCTTTCGGCACATCTAACTTCGGCCTTATATTGTGTCAACCAGTCCAGCCCCAGTATAATATCAAATTCGGAAAGGTCCATGACAATCACTTTAAAAGAGAACTTGTAGCAAGAATAAGAGATAGGCACTCTATAGTATAAACTGAGACTAACGGAACTTCCTATTGGGTTTCGAACTTTAATTGGTTCCTTAAGTTTTCTTCGTTTCAATTTTAATTTGTGAACAAGGTTACCAGAAATGAAGCTACGTGATGCACCAGTATCAAAAAGTACAGAAACAGGTATATTTTTAATGGTAAGGGTACCTCCCAAGACGTCGGGTTTACCTGATCCATCGGTGGTAGCTGGCGGGGTCTTCCCGTCATAGACATGAGCCACTTGAGCATTCTGCTTCAAAGGACAGTTCCTGCTATAGTGCCCCTTCTTATGGCAGTTGTAGCATTCGGCTGAGTCATTTGCCTTCGGCTTCCTTGGGGCTTTGCAAACATTAGAAAAGTGACCTGGCTTCCCGCAATTGTAGCAATTTCCTTTCGGGATCTTTGCAGGTTTCTGAGTAGCGGCCGCGGTAATGCTAGATTCGGGTTGATCTGTTGAAGCCTTGCGCTTATTTCCTGCTTGGCTTTTAGCGCGGTCTTGGCTAGCATGTCTCTCATCCATGTCTTCGTAGTTGCAAGCCATCTCTACTAGTTCTGTAAAGGAGAGTTTGATGTTGCTCATAGCTCTATCGTGGTACTTGCGCTTCAGCCCAAATATGAACCTCTTATTCTTGGCTTTGTTGGTTAAAATCAGTTCTGGAGCATAGCGCGATAACTGGGTGAACTTATTTAGATAATCCTGAATAGAGAGGTCTCCTTGCTGGAGATTAGCAAACTGCTCTCTCATCCTCTCTAGAGCCTGTTTCGGTACAAACTTCTCATTGAACAAAGTCTTGAACTGCTCCCAAGTCCGGATAGTACCAGCTGCATCCTCAGAGGTAATGGCATCCCACCACAGCTCTGCTTCTTCCTGAAGGAGCCAAATGCCAAGTCGGGCTTTGTTGTTAGTTCCCATACCCATGCCTTCGAAGATTTTCTCACAGGTTTTCAGCCAAGCTATAGCTTCGGTCACTGTGCCAGTGCCAGTAAAAGGTTTTCCCCCAAGATTTCTGTACCTCTTTGCTACTTTGTCAAGCTCAAAGTCTTCTGGTGCTGGTGGCGGAATAATAGGGCCTTCCACTACTACGGGGATATTCCCCCGTCCTCCTGCTGCATCTCCTCGGCCTCCACGGCCTCCTCTAGCTGCTGCTCCTCGCGTAGCCATCTAAGAGAATACTGTATAAGCAAGAAAAGAGTCAAGCTCACAGATTTGATAATTTTCATAAATGATAAAGCAAGGGAATACAAGGAAAGATATTGATGATATACTGATCAAATTGTTTTGCTAATCTGCTTAGCTCATTCTAGGACATTGCTAATCCTATCTCTAATGAGCTACTCGCATTAGAATACTACTGATTCTATTCTGACGAGGTGTTTAATGTGTTAGATCCCGGAACTAAGGTTAACCAAAGCTCTGATACCAACTGTGACGATCCCAAGATCCGAGGGGCGGTATTAAGGATAATCATTAGGAAATAACACATTAATCATCATAGCAGAGTACAGATAATAGCAGAAACAATAAATAAAATTAATTTTACATGGATATGACAGCGGAATCACAACATGTAGGAATATCAGAATAGCATAACGTGGGATATACTTAGTAAATAAAAGGAAAGTGATCAGTCATCATCGCCAGAGGCGGAATACATACATGCAGTGAGACCTAATAAAGGTATCAGTCTACATTGCCGAAGGCGGGATACATATACATATAGTGAGAAATACGGAAAGTAAATCAGTCTGCATCGCCATTGGCGGAATCATAATATGTATACAGTAATGGCGGAAAATATCAAAGTCATCTCTATGAAGTCAGCCTCGCCATGAGCCAAAAATGCACTCTATGCAGCCGTGTAGAACCAAAAACCACCTGTCACCTGTGTATTAGGCTGCCCGTGTGAAAATAAGGGCACCCGCGTTTGCAAAGTGAACAAACAACGAGTCAGTCATGGGGACTGGTATGAGGAATCTATTTAACAGTTAAACAACAGTAATAACAAATCATAGGACCACGCCACTTTCGCGGAACGGGTTTACTCCAGTGATTGCTAGTGCATTTAAAACAAAGTAAATTCTTTTAATACAACGCAATGCTTTTAGAAAGAATGAAGCCATTATAAGACTCAGGTCCCATCACACAATGCAACGCAAGCCAGAGGATAGAGTTTTACCTTATAACAGCCAAATATGCTTGATACGTATAAAGCGAAATCATTCGATATTATTACTAGTGCATATGTGTTTCAAAAGCGAATAGCATCATAAATATCAATCATAGACGGCATGAGTGCCCCATACCACTATGTCGCCATACTAGTTCTACAATCAAGTCCGTTATTTCGTATTGGAAATTGGATTTCCGTCATGAGTCGAGGCAAGGGGCAAGCTCCTCTCCGCTTCGAGACAGTCTAGCAAATGCCTCGGGACTACACACTCTGGGTAACCCCTGGATCTTCAGGGCCGGTCCTCACTTACGTTAGAGGATTAGTTATTCCTGAACACACGTTTCCCTGTCCTTACAGACCTATAATCGAGGCGCCTCGCATTCCAACAACCACAAAGGTGAAAAATAGATACATATGTCAGGGCTGGTAAGTCACTGACATCACCATAGCTAGAAAGAAACGTCGTGCTCTCCCTGCAGTCCGTATCCCGTTTTTAACTCATACCGGGGTGTGAGGTTCGCGAATCTACGAAATACACAAAGCTAGGCCACGTAGACCTTGCTTTGATCATCATCCACAAGACTTTGCTTTGCAACAGAAGCCTTGATCGCAGCATCTTGGCATGCCACATAGGCAGTCCACTCCATACGATTGATTTCTATCGATATATAACCCCTGAGCTCGTACGTCTCAGAGAAGGGCGTTAAGCAAAAGAATAAATTCTCCGCCGCCAAACAGATATATATTTAACAGAGATCAATCAGTACAGAACAAAATCCAATGTCAGACACATAGTCCATTTACAAGTCCGTCCTGGGTCTGAACGAAACCGGAGGAGTCAAATTCCTCGCAAATCCGTACAATCAACACATACGTTCAGACGGCTACTACTTCTGTCCCCTTCCGGTAGCTACTCCGGTCAGGAACCTCAGTAGCGCCCATCCAACCGATACGAAGATCGTCGGTCTTGAATCGTCTTTGTATTTTCCAATTCGAATCGCTCGCTAAATTATTTGAAATGAGGGTTAGCTCGGCCTTTTCAAATAATTCACGTCATTAGAATTTAAATTGATTCATTTTATGGTTATATTATTCGACATCCATCTTTCGGTTCTTTAGTGTTATTTTCATGTCATACACATACAACCATCAAATATCAAACAATTCTAGCCCAATTGGTTTATCTTCAATCAATATTGCTTATAATATTTTATAACGATTTTTCGCCATTTTTATTTATTTAAAAATGGCCATATTTAATTAAACTACGTTTCAGGTCGTGTCGTGGCGCTGGCGCTGTTTTTCCCTAAATTTGTTTTACACATATCGGAAAATCTAACCGTTGGATTTCTATAAAGTCTATATCAGTGGGAAGATATTCCCAAAGCGAACCCAACGGTTCCAGTTTCGTGAGAATCCGACGGTCGGATCTTCCACACTGGTCGTTTGAAGTTACGGTTTCAAAATTCGAACTGCAGCGTCGTTATTCGATTCAATTTAATTATATTTATATTTATATATAAATATGAACGATTCTGGCGCTGTTTTTCTTCAGATTTGAATTAAACATTCCGGACAATCCAACCGTTGTGGTATTTACAAGGTTGGTGCCGTTAGAAAGATATTTCCAAGGCGAACTCCGCGATTGCGGTTTCGGGAAAATCCGATGGTCGGATTTCTCGTACTAATCATTTCAAATTATGATTCCGAAACACGAACTGCACGGCCTCTATTCCTTTTTATTATATTTATATTTATATATATAAATATAGTTCATTCTATTATTTTCAATTTCGTTTTCACTTCAAATATTTCGCTAACGCCTTAATATTTCGAAAAATTTCGCCATAACCTCCTTTGTACGGGGAGGGGTTTGGATATTTATTGGGCCGTATTAGGTACCCAATAAATCCTAAAAAGCATTCACATATTTTTAGTGAAATATTTTGGTGTTTTCGGGGGAGCATGTACTGATAATCACTCCAGAGAATAAATTCCCGTCACCCCGTTTCCGTGTGGAAATAAATAGTCCATGTGCCGTATCTAATAACTAGAGCGACGTGATTATTGTCAACTCTAGACCCGTGTGGGGTTTTTATTAATCTGGCAATTTATCGTTATAATTTATATAGTCCATATCAGTCATCAGTTCAACCTGTAGTATATAGTCATCGCCATACAAGCCTCTTGCTTGTATGGTAAATCTCCCACCTCGTCACACAAGCTCCAATTGCTTATGTGGAATATGATGAAGTATGCCTATCATCAAGAAGTATGCCATGTAGTGTAGTTCAAAATTAATTGTTACTATCCTATGGCGTTATTTATTATTTCACACAGAATAACCAGCACTCCGCATCCAATGGCATTCACAGGAGTTGATATATAAATAAAATTGCGCAGCCAACTCATCAAGGTTTACCTATTTGTCGGGCACGCAAATAATTTCTTTACTCTACAGCTAATCCATTTTTCCTGTTCAACACATGTATATATATGCAGAACAAAGCTAATAATAATATTTCTATCAAACTATTATTTATTTCAACACGTTTGTATTTTTAACTAAGCGTATACATGATAAAAGGAATATTTTTATCATCAAAAATATTTATTCGACACATGTGTATTTTTAACTAAGCGTATACATGATAAAAGGAATATTTTTAGCATCAAAAATATTTATTCGACACATGTGTATTTTTAACTAAGCGTATACATGATAAAAGGAATATTTTTATCATCAAAAATATTTATTCGACACATGTGTATTTTTAACTCTTCCTATTCACAATAAAAATATAGTTTTTATTGTCTATTCATTTTATTTTTAAAATACGATAACATTCAACACATGAATTTCAACTCGACGAACAAATTGCAATTCAACACATGAATATTCTATATCGTATGTATATATATAAAAATGTGATTTTTATTGCTAAAGCCATTTGTTTAAATTCAAATAATATTCAACACATGAATTTCAACTCAACGAATGAATTGCAACTCAACACATGAATATTCTATATCGTTTGAATATATATAAAAATGTGATTTTTATTGCTAAAGCCATTTGTTTAAATTCAAATAATATTCAACACATGAATTTCAACTCAACGAATGAATTGCAACTCAACACATGAATATTCGATATAGTTTGTATATATATAAAAATGTGATTTTTATCGCTAAAGCCATTAGTTTAAATTCGAATAATATTCAACACATGAATTTCAACTCAACGGATGAATTGCAACTCAACACATGAATATTCGATATAGTTTGTATATATATGAAAATGTGATTTTTATGACTAAAACCATTTGTTTAAATTCGAATAATATTCAACACATGAATTTCAACCCAACGAATGAATTGCAACTCAACACATGAATATTCGATATAGTTTGTATATATATAAAAATGTGATTTTTATTGCTAAAGCCATTTGTTTAAATTCGAATAATATTCAACACATGAATTTCAACTCAACGAATGAATTGCAACTCAACACATGAATATTCGATATAGTTTGTATATATATATATATAAAAATGTGATTTTTATTGCTAAAGCCATTTGTTTAAATTCGAATAATATTCAACACATGAATTTCAACTCAACGGATGAATTGCAACTCAACACATGAATATTCGATATAGTTTGTATATATATAAAAATGTGATTTTTATTGCTAAAGCCATTTATTTAAATTCGAATAATATTCAACACATGAATTTCAACTCATCGAATGAATTGCAACTCAACACATGAATATTCGATATAGTTTATGCAATTTATTTCAACGAATGAAAATTATTCTAACACATAAATATTTCAGAAAATTTCGGCAACATAACGGCAGGGTAGTTAAAACCGGGACCGTCCCTAGTACGGCTCCTCGCTCTACCTTAAAACCTCGCGGTTTTTGACAATGGGGATCATGCATCTAGTTCGCACGCAGGCGGCATGTTTTATTTTCAATTCCACAATCCTATTCTATTTTATTTCAACCACAAGAGGGTATTTTTCAACCACAAAGGTATTTTTCAACCACAAAGGTATTTTTCAACCATAATATCGACCACAAACAATTATTTCCAACCATTCGTCATACCATATAATATCACGTCAATCACAAGCAATAAATATCGTCCATGGTCTGTGGACGAGGGGAGTGTATATATATATAATATTATAATTCACTTGCATTTCATCACAATTCAAAGCATATATGTTTCATTCAACGCTTGTATAATTTATACATCGCTAATATAACTTATACAACACATGTACATGAGGTATACAATGCGTATATAATTTACACTTAGCTTATATAATTTATACAACACGATTTCATTCACACAAATAGTTTAGATTCCTCACGTTGGTTATTGTGGTGCTAAAAATCGTAGGAAGATCAGAAAAATCCGCGGCTTCTTCTAGAATGTAGAGAGTCTCCTTGCGGTCACGGTGTCTCCTGTTTCATCGAATTTCGTTAAAGAACGAAAAAGATATTATTTTTCAAAGTTTTGCAATGCTTTATAGTGTAAAAACAGTTTAAAATTATATAAGCCGTTAGTTTTCAAACCTGCTCAAATCTAGGTTTGAATTTTTCTCTTGATTCATTGCTCTATAGGATGATCAGACTGTTGGACGTCGTCGAGGGAGGGAAGACCTTTCCGGCGCTGGTAGTTTGAGGTGGTGCGATGGCGAATCGAGGCGGCGGCGGCTCTGGGAAGATGACGACTTCCTCGACGTCGTTCAGGCGAGGGAGCTGACGATAGGGGGCGGCGTTTGGTCGGATGTGGAGAGGAGGCGTAGGGCTGTCGACTGGTGGTGGTGGCGCGGCCTAGCGTCGCCTGTGGCGATCGGAAAAGGGAGGAGAAGCGTGGAGCAACGGGGATCGTCGGTTTCGTCCTGGCGGCTAGGGTTTTTTGGGTTTTTTATTTTTTTATTTTTTAAAGAAAATTTCCTATTGGCCAGAGCTTTATAGAAATTTTTAAATAGTGTTTTTGCAAACGAACTCCTTTTTAAACCCAACGACTGTCGCCCCTAGCTAAATACCCCCATTCCGGACACAATGGGATATGTTTCGTTGGCCATTTCGACTGTTACAGTCAGTTATTTTTCAAATTAAAATATAAAACATTCGATATTTAATTTAAACGTACATTTCAATTTTCCAGGGCCACAAACTGAATCGAAAAATTCCAGAAAAATATATCTAGCTTTGTTTTAACGATACGGTCCTAACAAAACCAGTTTCGTCGAATTCTGAGCTCGTTTGAAAAACGGCCATTTTTAGGTCGACCCATTTTAACAGAATTTGACCAAACACGTTATCTTTTGCCCCGCTCACATACTAGCTTCAAAAATTATGAAATTTGAAACTTAGCAATAATTTGACATCCGGACCCAACAAAAGTGGTTTCGTCGAATACCGAGGTCGTATGCAAAATCTCAATTTTCAAGGGCTATATATACTATATAGCGACCTTTCTGAAAATTCATTTGGCCATAACTTTTGATTTCCGTTTTGAAATTTCGATTTTTCAGATTCGTTAGAAAGGTATTGATAAACAGATTTAAATATTTTCAGTTTCGTCAAAATCCGTTATATTTTCCACTCGGTATAATCAGACAAAGTTTATATTCAAAATTTCAAACTGCCATACCATACCAAATTTTATATTTTATTGAAATATGCTATTTCAATCATTCAAATTTCTTGGTAATAACCTAATTTAAAAATTTTAAACTGGTTCACATTTTCCGGGTTATTACAGTCGTACCCAATTAGGATGTATTACCTCCTGATATAGATAAAATCCATTTGCTTCTTATTATATTCTTTGTTGTATGCTTTCGGTAACGGTTGTTGATCACAACCGTTGGTGATATAATTTCGGTACACTCAAACAAAATGAGTGGTCTGTCATGTGTGGCGGAGTTGCAAGATGTTCTTGTTGAACCCCACTGTATCCTCTCTAGAGTACACTGATCGGAAGGTGGTCTCATACCTTATCATAGTTTGAAATCCATTATCCAATAAGCGCTTTGCAGTTTTTGATAATATTATATATGGAGCGTGAGATGCAAGCGTTTCGCTAGATCACTATTCATTTGATTTAGACACTATTATAATATCAAAAGAATTTTGATATAAAGAATATTTTGGGTTATCGTAAGGTAAGAACCATCATTGTTTATGTATGGATCGGTCTTATGACTATCTTTTCTTTGGAAAGGATTTTTGAAATTTAAATCAAATGATTGATGTTTACTCACACCAGTCCAATGACTAACTGTTAGACCGAAATCTGGGCCTAACACCCAAATTCTATGTGAAATCCCCACAATCAGAGTTCACAGATAAAAAGCAGTAAAATAAGAGGAGACACACGGGATTTTTATAGTGGTTCGGCTCAATCCAAGCCTACGTCCACTTTATAGTTTCTTAAATCCTAAGAAGCTATTACAATGTTGTTTGTTTGCAGTTTATACACGAAATCCTCGTGTTTACAATGAAGAAGAGGAGATTATACACGAAATCCTCGTGTTGTAATGTGGAATTCAACTTTTAGGTTATGCAATAGCCTTGCGAAGAACCACAGTTAAAGCCATGGAGAGTTAGAGTTCCAAAAGTCCCTTGAAATAGCCATGTGAGGGTGTATTTATAGGCATAGAGGAGCCTTGCAAAGCTCTGAAGTGGTCCGGTTCGGAGGCGCCACGTGGAGGGTGGTGAGGCCATCTCGGAAGTAGTGGAGAAGTGGTCTTCAGATCGTGCTAGGACAGGTGGAGCTCGATCAATGAGAGTAGGAGGTACTGGCTCCTTAAGAATAGGTCAGATCCGAAGTGTAGTAGCAGGTCACTAGGGGTCGGATCGGTTCGGGTCCTATCCGAACCGAGGTGGAATCCCCGATCCGAAGGCTGGAAGCACTTCTGTGCAAGATACTTCAGGCGGGTCGGTTCGGGTCCGATCCGAACCGAGTTGGTGTCCTCAATCCGAAGTCTCCGTGTCCAATGCTTTGAAGGTGGAGCGGATCGGGAATGCCCCCTCCGATCCGATCCGTGCTGATTTGAATGCGAAGAGCAAGTGCCAAGTTGTCCATTTTAAGG
The DNA here is from genome assembly GCA_030737875.1 of Allium sativum. Lineage (NCBI taxonomy): Eukaryota > Viridiplantae > Streptophyta > Magnoliopsida > Asparagales > Amaryllidaceae > Allium > Allium sativum. Next base: position 1,420,136 of record CM060926.1, on the reverse strand, counting down.
AAGCGTCTGATCCGAACGGGCTTGTCCGATCCGATCCGAGGATCTATTCAATGTTAAATTCCAGGTTTCCGGTTCTGCATGCGTTCACGGAAACGGGCGTAACTTTCAAACCGTAAGTCCGATTGAGCCAAACCAAAGCTCAAACTGAAGCTGATTCAGAGATCTACAAGAGCTACAGAGCTTAGCTCTGTAATTGCTGTTTTCGGACCCAAAAAGGTCATCTGGTAGGAGTTCCAGGCCTTTCTTTGTTTGTGATGCGATTTCAACCAAATCGCTGCCTGTCTTCTGACGATGTTTCCAATACTCTAGAGTGTTGTTTATCAAAGATCCCATATGTGACTGCTTTGACTAAAAAGCGGGTCAACACTAACCTAATGTTTATTTTGTTTGTTTTACCCTAAACTCTTGGGTGCTCAAATTTATATGGGAAGTCAAGTAGTTCACATATTTACCGATACCCTTGAAGGAGCTTAGAGTAAGAGGCTTCACCGTTAGTTATCAGATGTTATTTTCCGCTATGTACTGTATATATATTTAGAAATAGGTAATCATAACTATCCAATGTTAGCTAGAAATTGTTGTTGTACTCTAATTATATATAATATTTTTTTTGTTTTTTCAAGTATTGTTGAAATATTATATTTTATTCTGCTATGATGTGAGATTCCGTGTTGTTATTTTTGTTATTCTTCTCTCCTTTTTATTCTTTACCCATAATGATTTGTATTTCTATGCAATTTAGGTTGGTGTGTAGTGTATTTAGTCAACTCAAATAGTACGGGAATTCTGGTCATTACAACTTAACTTTTGAAGTATAACTATTTTGGTTTCTCACGCCAGTCTCATGACTGACCCAGAGTTTATTGTTCTTCCACCTAAACTTTGGGTGTCAATATTTCCAACACGGGCAGCCTAGTAGCTTAGGTTTTGCATATTTATCCTCGGAGTTTTTTAGTAGGATTTTGGATTATGGATGAGGCTATACTCTGAATCATTTCATAGACTTCCGCTGGGAGTTTTAAATTTTCCGCTATACCCTGATATATGTTTTACTCTGATGTAATATTGTGATGATATTAATGAAAGGTTCTTTTGTTCAATTCTTATGCGTTGTAACCCCAAAAGGCGATACAGAATCCGACATTTGAAAGTTCGACATTTGATGCTTGAGTTATGTCAAATGCTAAATTTTGAAGGCTGAAATTTCAGGTCGTTATAGTGGTATCAGAGTTTTGGTTTATTCAAAGCTTCGGGGTACGACTCATTGGAACATAATGAAAGGACCCATTAGAGCTAGGATTAGTACTATCCTAGAAGAGAAACTCGTTGGAGATAGGGTTAGTAATGCCCTAAAATGAGTTCAGAGTATTAATATAAGAGAGTGTAATTGCGAAAAAAGTGGGTTTTGAAAAGTTATAATTTGAATATAATAAGATATGTTTTTGAAGTATTTCTAATACATAAATATGATAAGAGTAAAATTTGGGATAGAAATTGAAATTATCGAGTAGTTTGGACAGTCTGTAAGTTCTAAACCCTATTAGGTAAGAAAATAAATTGTGTAAATAGTTATGAATACCTTGTGAATTGAGTTTCACAAATTTTGACCAAAAGGTATTTAGTAAACTATTTAAAGGGTTATCTAAAAAGGATTATAAATAAAATTGCTTTTACTTCTTCCCTTTTCAAGGGTGAAAACCTTTTAAGGATGGAAGACTGTAACAACCTAGATTTCGAGCTTAATTTAATTTAAATTAGTTCAAAAGATTTTTGAATTTTAAATATGATTTTAAGTATGATATGGTAGAATTGATATTAAGATTAGTCTTGTCAAATGCATAGCAATTAACAAATTGCAAAATAAGAATTTTGTAATTCGTTTAACTTAATCATATGGGGATCTAGATTAAATCGATGTTAAATTGAATTTTAAATAATGTATTAATGATAAAATAATTTGTTTAAAATAATAAAAGAAACGGTAAAATACATTGACAAAATATGTCAACTTTAGTCAAAAATCGGGATCTGTCAAATATTAAAATTTTGTCAAAAACGTGATTTTATAACTTGACAAATCTAAGTTGATGTAAACATTTGAAAATGATAATTTAATAATGTTAAGTTGGATTTTTAATTTGTTTTAATAAATAAAAATAGCTGTTCAAAAGTATAAAATATAGTAGTGAAATAGGTTGACAAAAATATATCGACTTTTCCAAAATGGATTGTTTAAATTTGTATGTACAAAAACATATAGTATGATGTATGTTGGTTAATTATTAGTATTAAAAGTAAGTTACTAAACAAAATAACTTCTTTGAATCGAATAAATTATTTATAAATATTGTCATGTTTAATCGACAAAAGTTGTTAACAAAAGTGTTAACAAAAAAGTGACAAAATGCAAGTTAAAATGTAACATATGCCATATACTAACACCTTTAAAGTGTTGCTAATTAAACTAATTATTCAAAACAAAACCACATAAACCTAAGCACATGGTTTCTTAAGAAGCACATGGTAATGAAAGTTAGTTTACTTCCATGTTAAAGCTTAGGATAACGGCACTTGTCTAATGAGTTGTCACAAACCTATGGTTCCTCTTCTGTTATAAACATGTAACGACCCAGTAAAGTTCCGATCCTGATTGTCAATACTAATACATATCATGTGTCACATATCGAGAAATCAAGCACCAAAAATTTACTGATCATTAATAGAAAGAAGTTAGAGGGTGAGAAATAGAAAGAAAGTAAGAATAGAAGAAAAAGAAGAACATAACGCAACAGAGTATAACGAATCTCACAGCGGAAATGAACAAAATATATTATATAACAACTTTGGGAATACAAAACAGTATTTGTACTTGCATACATCATCAGAGTATAACACACATACAATACAACTGAATAAACTCTCAATATCAAACGTTGAAGCCTCCTGCTCCAAGCTTCTTTAAGTGAATCTGTAAAATCCTGAAACCACATGACTGCCCGTACAAATTTGGGCATCCAAGAGTTTAGGAAAACATAGAAAAATAAACTCTGGGTCAGTCATGGGACTGATGTGAGTAAAAAAATTTATAACATTGATTTTAAAGTTCAAAATCTTTTCGAAAGAAAAGATAATCGTAAGACCAAATCCACACATAAATACGGATGGTTTTTACCCTATGATAACCCAAAAAAAATTTGAAATCATATCTATCATCTGATATTATAATAATGTCTAATTACAGATAAATATTAATCTAGCGGAACGCTTGCATCTCACGCTCCACATATATAGTATACAAACAAAACCGCGGACGCTTATTGGATAATGGATTCCGACAATGACAAGGTATGGAACCACCTGCCGATAGTGTATCTCCAGAGGGGAATACAGTGGGTTCAACAAGAACGTCTTGCAACCCGACCAAACATGACCGATCACTCATTTCGCTTGAGTGTATCGAATGTATATCACCAACTGTTGGGCTCAAACCACCATTTCCCGAAAAGGGACCGCATCGAAATAGATTAAAAAAGCAAATGGAATTTCTCTAGATAGGTGATTATACACCCCAATGGGAGCGACCCACATAGCCATGGTGCCTGTCCGATTTTTTTCATTTCCCAGTTGATGAAGCTTGATGTTGGAGTTTAACTTTAGAATATCTGGTCACCATTTACTTTGAACGCCACATCATCAGATTCGCCAGATATCACTAATTGACATCCACAAAAATACTATGCGTGTTAGCTATCCACCAACAGAAATACGTTTGAGGAAATCAATGTACGTGAATCCTTTGAAAATACTCTGTCAGACATTCGTCCATATAAGTCATCCAGGAACAAGATGAACCGAAGGCACTCTCCTACTGCATCCAATATAGGAATCACCCCACGGATTAGTAGCGAGTAGTTCTTGCAAATCCGAAGATTTCAATTACGATAGAATCACTGCTGAAAAATCTGTGGGAGCTAACCAAAGAAATTCAATAAGCAGTTCTTCCGCTCCTGAAGATCTACGGTCTTTAATTCTTTTAATTTGTATAGTCGTCCCTGCAAGTTAGTTTACGTAAAGTCGGTTCGAAGTGGATTTGGGTCCAGTTCCCATCCCGGTCTCTTCGAACTAACACGTAGGGAATTTTTATTTGATACTCGGTGTTTTAACTATCCAATTTGAACAGTGTGATCAAGTAAAACATTTATTCAAATTAATAACGTAAGTAAATTTCATAACTTGTCCATTTTATTTACTTAACTTATACAATCTGAATTCTAATTTAGAACAATAATCAACACAAGACGATTTCAGTAGAATGTGTCCATGTTTTTATGTAACTAACTTAGATTCATATTTTATAACACAATGGATAACTAACAATAATCATTAATAATAGTTTAAAATTTTCCAAACTAATAATAGTTTGAATATGCGATTTTGGCTAACAACTAATTCTACATCATATTTATTCTAATTTCTTTAGAACAAATTTATTGATTTTACTTAGCACTTGTTCTGTTTTCAATAGCGCATATATAAATATACGTGTATGTATATGTGTGTGTGTGTGTGTATATATATATATATATTGGAGTTTCGCACTTACGTTTAGATGTGAATGTGTATTTTGCAATATCAAACTAATCCATCAGATCCCTATCCTTCTTCTTATATGTATATGCACACTAGGATGTGGCCCGTGCTTCGCATACGGCACGTAGTCGTATTCAATAGTTCAAAAATATTGGTTGTCAAAGAAGACGATGTTTAGTGGTTAGTTCCTAGGTTTTGTAAATAGCAATGGAAAGAGATCTCCACCATCCCGAAGCTCTTATATATCAATAAAGATAGTATTTTTAACTTTTATTTAAACTTCTATTTTGTTTCAATAGACTATAATTCATGTATATATATAATATTGGAGATTCAAACTTATTATACATGGTGCTTTCGGTTTCTATAATTACGAACAATTTCAATAGCTTTCCAAATCCCGCTTTTCCTTTTTATTTACTTATGTATATTTATTGTGAACTCTTATTTTAAATCAACTTTTATTTTAAATATGATTAAATAAAAATATCTGAATGGACAACATATGACCCAAGCCCGTATAACCAGTAAATTCCATGTCGACTTCCCTCGACATGCCTCCTTCTTCTCTTCTTCATTCATACATATAAATATAATTGTATGGTATTATTTCATTTAAACTTAAGATTTTAAACTACATAATTTTATTTATTTATTTTTACCTTTTATGTTTCACTACTCATTTTCATGGCAAGTTATCAATGTTCAAAAATAAAAATGTGGATCTGGCACCTTACATTACACGGCAACACAAGGATCAATAGTCCTGACCCTTTCCTTCTACTTCCCCAATTTTTTCTTTGTTCTTCTTATTCCTTCTATTGTGCTCTACCATTTCTCCTGTATACCGTATCAATCCCGTGCACGTGCACCACCGCTCCATCACTGATCCCGCCTCCCTGACAATCGCCACAAACTCCTTCTCCTCCATCTAACCCATTTCAGAACCCAAAAACCCTATTCATTGTCTCAGTCAAAATCTTCACCTTCAACCGTGTTTCACCAAAAACAACTCCCACTAAATCACCTTGCACCGCCACTACCCTTGTTCGATCGCCACCATACTCCAGTCATATGAAGCTGGCCCTTCCCTCTTCCCAACGCTCCATGTGCGATCGTTTCGGGATCCCTGTAGGAGGCGCAGTCTGACGCTATTCTAACCAAAGAAAAACATGCCTAGTTCACCTAATTTCACCTCGTTCTCGCCAATCACGCTTTAGAAAAATCGATTCATATTTTTTCTAAGATCAGCAACACGCTATCTTCCTCCATCTCCGGCGCCATCATCTACAGTCACCGCTAACGCCTCAATTTGGTCAGAACATTCTTTTTGATAAACGCAGAAACTCACACTATCCAGCTAACTAAAAATCATGATTTGTATATCAAAATTCATGATATTCTGGTATGAATTCATTCATCTATCTGAAATATAATAAATTGATGATTGAAAATTTTACTTACTTCTTATTGTGATTTAACGGTTTCAAATGATATGGCTGTTGTTTGGATTGAAACTAATTTTAGTGTATTTATAGATCATAAACAAACAATTTTTACTTTGTACTTAATCACTATAATAAACTAAGATTTTTACCATTGATTTTTGAATCAACAGGAAGATGTTTTAGTGCCAGTTTTTTTTACATTTATTACTTACAGTGACGTTTTCCATGTCAGACTTCATGATATTAATTTCCAGTGAGATGTTAACACAACCAGTATACATATCTATGCATGTACCTGACCATAACAGTAGTAAATCATGAATTTGGAACAGAAAGAGAGTAAGGGGTCTTCTCAAAGTGTATGTGTATATTACTGTGTTTTGGTTCACTATTTTTGTTTCCGTTCCTAGTATTAACAAAGATTTTATCTTACAATATATGATCAGTATAATAATTAGATTTTATGTATATAGATATGTAAGTTGAAAACAAAGTGAACAAACAATCATAAAGCATATTTAATCAGAAATGTTACTCACAATACATGTTTTACAATTTTTACTCCTTTCTTTTCTTTTATATCTTTGTTTCTCGGTTTGTTTTCCCTCAAACAATCAAGTGGTAATCTGACAGATTCTAGAGATGTACCCCTTTCAATACTTATATATTTGAATTTGGTGTGATGTGTACTTATATACATTGAATCTATTTTGATAAATTATAACAACAAATATTTTAAGTGTTTTACTACATAGGTTATACATTACTGTCATTTAAATTTGTGTTCTTTGTTTTCAGTTTCTAGTCCAAGTTTTTTTGCATACATTTTCATGGTTCAAACATAATGATTTAAGTAAATCAAATACCACATATTCGAGGACATGTTTGCATCGTAACATACCATTAGAGATGAATTTGAAAAGAGTTTACTCACCACACATTAGCTCTGTAATGTCCCTTATTTTTACGATGTAGTAATTAATTAATTTAATTTTAAATAGTGATTTAGAGTTCTAAATGGTCGTTGAATTAAGTAACTTGAAAATTTAATTAAAATAATAATTAAATAATATATTTAATTCAGAAATAATCAGAATTTTTGGAATTCACAATATTGTGTGAACTGGACAATTCAAAGTATATAATTCAGTTTAAAGTTGAATTATAATAACGAATATATTATTTAATTGAAGTTTGAACGTATAATTATATTATAATTATAATCGAGCTCGAAATGGCGCTGCAGCTCTTAAAGTGGCGATTTGAACTTCAACTGAATATACATGGTCTGTTTTAAATCAGATTTCTGTGAAACAAGAAACGTTCAGAGCTGGTGAAGTATATTTTTCTAATGGAAGAGAAAAATCAGGATTTCATCATGTAGATTTTTATTTATGTCCAAATCAAATTTTAGAAAAGTCGCTGTGGAATTCCTTTATATTTTATAATGATAAGGAAAAGGAATTTCATTATAAATCGAATATCGATTTAATCGGGATTTCAAATATCGAGCTAGAAATTCATATAGGAATATTCTGAAGCTGTATGATATTCTATTGTGAATATATACGATAATATAAATTTATTTATATTTTTTAATTATTTTAAATATATTTATATATTTAAAAAGGGTTATTTAGAGCTTTAAAAATAGCCAGTTTTGCAAACGACTTCAGAAATCGACGAAACTAATTTTGTTGGATCCTCAATATTAAATTATTGCTAGATTTCAATTTTCATGATTTTTGAAGCCAGTATGTGGCCGTATGGGATTTTAATGTGAAATACAGTCGATAATTTGACATTTAAAAATATGCTGTGTAAGCAAACGGAGTCGGAATTCAACGAAACCAATTTCGTTGGGACCGTAATATCGAACTTTAGTTGTATGTCCATTTTCGTGATTTTTTGGTATCGTGTGTGATCACACGGATTTTTAGAATGCAGAAACAAATATTAAATTAATAAAATAAAATTGTAGTTTACAATACTAACCCTTACACTAAAATATCCTAATCTATTACTGGTTAAAACAATAGCCACGTCTTCCTTTCTCAGCCGCACCCTCCAAGTTATAAACACAGAGAAAATTCCATTTCCTCCAACACAAATCACAGCAAATAAAATTGATAGAAAATCAAAGTAAAATCAATAAATCCAAATCTTTACATCCTTGAGTTCCTATCATGATTCTCTACAACCTAATATATGATGTAAGGGGTTCGATGGTTGTTTGGTTCATTGCGACTGGTACAGCGTCAGTCTTTGTAGAATTAGGGTTGTCGATTTCAGAGTCTTCGAGCATTCATGAGTAGCTTCGATGTTGTTTCTGAACTCGGGGTTGAAAATGGTACTTCCGTGCAAAACAAGAAGGATATCGGTGGAAAAATGTGTCGATCCATTTCCTGTTGCTCGAGTTCGAACTATTGTCGGAGTTGCGAGATGGGGTGCGAATTGCATCTAATGGTGATGGAGAGAATGAGCTCGATAAAAGAAGAAGGGTGGCGAAAGTTGTATGTTGAAATGTCGAGAGGAGAGGGAGCGGTTCGGGATAGTAATCACAGCCATGGGTTCTCGTTGATGTCTGAAGTACGGTTTATTTGGGCAAAAGTAGAAGAAAGGGAGGCGGGTTGTGTTTGGTAGTGGGCCGGATTCTAGGTAAAAGGCCCAATTGGAAGTTAAATTTTGTTATTTAATTTAAATGAGTGTATATACTTGTAATGTAAATATCTTATTGGTACGTGATCAGAATAGGACAAAACAAAATCCGTTGGGATCATAGGGATAGACACTACACAATGGAACTGACCGGGAGTGAATTAGGGGTCGTTACAATTTATGGCGAAATAAATTGTCCGTCTGAATCCACAGACGCAAATCGTTATTTAACGGTTAACGCGAAATGTGAGTAAAACTCACCAACTCTGAACAGTTATATTATTATAACGTATTCTTAGAACTGATAATTTTCTGTTGATTGATGTGTGTTAACTGTTTGGATTTAGCTGTTAATTTATTGGTTGAAAATATAGATAACGATATATATAAATCGTTAATCGAATATTGATTCTGTTGATCAGAATATTTTATATTCGTGTTGTTTAACATCTGTGATGCAGGGAAACAGGTTGGAGGGACCCAACTAGGTTCCTCAATATTTATAATATTGTTTTGTTTATGTATTGTGTTATATGATATGATGTATAATCTGAGATTGATTATAGTGACAATGGTCTGGTTATTTGGTACTGTTAAATACCAGAAGAAATATTGAAATAAAATATTATATAAAATCGAAAGATTTTATATATAAGGAAGATTTCAAACTGTGCATTAAAATAGAGTATTTATAAAACGAAAAGAATTTTATAAAAGGATATTTACGTAGAAAGTAAATAGAAGGATAAAAAGAATATATACTTTGAAAGTAAATAAAATTATAAAAGGAATATTTATTTATAAATAGAATTTATAAAAGAAACTATTTATAAAATCAAAGGATTTTATAAAGGAAATATTTGGAAAGCCAAATAAGAATTTGAAAGAAAATATTTGTAAACCACTTACAAATAGAATTGAAGGGAAAATATTTATTTGTTAAATAAATAAAATAGAAAGAGAAATATTTGTGAACAAATAGAAAGGGAAAATATTTATTGTTAAATAAATAAAAAAAAGGAGAAATATTTGTAAAAACATTTACAAATAGAATTGAAAAAGAATGTATTTATTTAGAAAATAAATAAAGATAAAAAAGGAATTACTTAATAAATAAAGGAGTATTAATAATGTATTTATTTAGAAAATAAATAGAGTTATAAAAGGGAAAATTGGCAGGATATCAAGGAAATAGAAAAGATTTATTTAAAGTGAGATTAAATAGAAATTGGTTTTAACAGATAAATTGGAAAGAATAATTTATAATTAATATTTTATAAATTAAGTAAAATATTTATCATTGAATAAATGGAATTTATTAGTCATGACTTATATAGAGAAGTAAGAATCGATTTCAACATCGATATTTGAAACTGAATATGGACGAAGAGTTAACCAGTTAGAGTTAACCAGTCAGAGTTAATTAATTTGAGTTAGAGTTAATTGATTTGAATTAGAGTTAATTGATTTTAATTAGAGTTAATTGATTAGAGTAGAGTTAATTGAATATTAGTTATTCAATTAGAGTTAATCGAATGTTAGTTATTCGATAGGGGTTAGTTAAGTTGAGTTAAATAACTTGAGTTAATCGAGTTAGAGTTAGTCGAGTATTAGTAATCAAATTTAGTTATTAGAAAGGAGTTAATCGATGTTAGTTTAATCGAAAGGAGTTACTGATTATAGTTTAATCGAAAGGAGTTAATCGATGTTAGTTTAATCGAAAGGAGTTATCGATTATAGTTTAATCGAAAGGAGTTAATCGATATTAGATTAGTCAAAAGGAGTTATCGATTATAGCTTAATCGAAAGGAGTTAATCAATGTTAGGTTAATCGAAAGGAGTTATCAATTATAGTTTAATCGAAAGGAGAATCGATGTTAGTTTAATCGAAAGGAGTTAATCGAATTTAGTTATTCGAAAGTGAGATTATCAAATATAAGTTATTCGAAAGGAGATTATCGAATATAGCGTATTCGAAAGAAAGAGATCGAATATAAGTTATTCGAAGTGAGTTAATCGAATATAAGTTATTCGAAGTGAGTTAATCGAACATAAGTTATTCGAAGTGAGTTAATCGAATATAAGTTATTCGAAGAGAGATAATCGAATATAAGTTATTCGAAGAGAGATAATTGAATATAGGTTATTCGAAGAAGAGTTAATCAAATAGAGATTACTCGAAAGGGATTTATACGTCGAATTCGATTATATCGAATTCGGGAAAGTACTATTTAGTTTCCGGTTTTTAAAATCTGGATTTATTTACTTATAAATAAATTAGAGTAGGTTAATTATTCAAATTAAAGAATAAAAGTTATATTTGAAGTTACATACTTCGAAAGTAGGGATTGTAACGTTATCGTTATAACCAATGTTTTTATCAAAGAAGTGGATTCGTAAATAGAATCCGAGTGTTTCGTAAGGAAGTTTGTTAAAGATTTAAAAGATAAACTTTGACTATTTCGAAGTTAAAACGTTGTTCAGTTAAGGTCTGAGAGGTAATTATACCCCAACTTGATTGACTTCCTTCTAAACTAAGGAATGATAAGGTTTGATAGTGAAGGAGTTTTCGAAATGTTTTCCCGAATAAGAATCAGAAATGTTTTCTGATAATAGAAAATAAGAATTTAGAATATATGGAAATAGGAGATAAGTAAATTAATGAACTAAAGAGATAAATGTGAAATGATGATTGATCGATATAATTTCCATCTGGAAATAATATCATTGTTTACACACGTGTTTTCTTTGATAGTTAAATCACAGACTATCAAAGTTTTGACCATTTTAACGTTGTTAACATGGAGAGACCGGTTGGATAATTATCTGAAGAACCACTCCATATTGGCATAAGCACTGCAAATCATATATGCCAAAGATAATTGAAGACGGAGTAAAGTGCAAGGGTTGTTGTATAAATCTTAGGTAAAGATTGCCTAAGATGGATGTACTGAATAGTGCCTTCGGTTTGTCCAGTCCCAGGACAACTTGCATGGATGAATGTCTGACAGAGTATATCTAAAGGATCGCTTAAGTTGATCTCTTCAAACGTAGTTACGTTTGGTGGCGGAGGAATTCATTTCTCTTAGGTGTATACCCGTAGTATTTTTAGGGAAATCAATTTGTGATTTGGCGGGTATGACGATGTGGTATTCCACGTAAATGAAGATATGATATGTAATAAGATAAGTGTAGCTTCTAGACTCACATCCGGAAATGACAAAAGTTGGGCAGGCGGCATGGCTATGTAGGTCGCACCTATTAGGGTGTATAATCACTTGATCTAGAGTTTCATTTACTTCTAAAAATCTATTGTCGATGTTGTCCCATTCGGGAAACGGTTGCTGATCCCAACCATTGGTGATATACATTTGATACACTCAAGCGAAATGAGTGGTCGGTCATGTGTGGCCGGGTTGCAAGATGTTCTTGTTGAACCCAGTGTATTCCTCTCTAGAGGTACACTAGCGAAAGGTGGTTCCATACTTTGTCATAGTTGGAAATCCATTACCCAATACGTGCTTGCGGTTTTGATTGTATACTATATATGTAGAACGTGAGATGAAAGTGTTTCTGCTAGATGTTTATTATATTGTGGTCGATAGACACTATTATAATATCAATGAGCTTTGATATAAAGTTTTATTTTGGATTCTCATAAGGGAAAAAACCCGTTCCCTTATACGGCGTGGTCTTATGAGATATCATTTTTTTGCTCAAACCGTTTTAAATTGTTTTACTCACACCAGTCCCATGACTGACCCGGAGTTTATTTTGTTTTGTTTTCCCTAAACTCTTGGGTGCCCAATTTTTGTATAGGAAGTCAAGTAGTCGGGATTTACAGATACTTGAAGAGCTGGAGCAGGAGGCTTCAGGATCATATAGCTATTGTTTACTTCCGCTGTGTTGTAAGTGTTGTACTTTGGAAATGATATGTATATTCAAGTACATATTTATATTTCAAAGTTATGATATATATTATATGTTATTTGTTCCGCTGTGAGGTTTATGTTACTCTGATGTTGTGTTCTTCTTTTATTCTAAGTTTCTATCTTATCTATTCTCACCCTCTATTTTCTTTCATGGACTATCCGGTCAATTTTCGAGTCTTGAATGGTCGGCATGGTGCTGTATGTTGAATTTTCTAGGTCCAAAATTTTTCGGGACGTTACAATGGTATGAGAGCTTAAGGTTAAGTGTATTACCTTGGCTCTGTGACGTGACTCAGTAGAGATAGGGTTAGTAATACCCTAGATTGAGTTGAGTGTATATATATGAGTGAACGTATTTGTTATTGGATATAAAATAATTTTATATTGTGGAGATTTATTGGTTGAGTTGTTTGTGAATTCTGGTCGATCAGTTTGATCCACCGTATCGGTAGGGGTTTCTGAACACTTGAATACGATGAACCGACATAGTATGTTTTGAAAAGAGGGTAATGAACTAATTTTACCCAAATATATTTTGATATAGAGAAAATATATATATTGGATTTATAATATATGGGATATATTGGTTGTTATTATAATCGAGTAAGATTATAAATTAAATGGTTATGTAAATAAACAATCAGAATTCATATAAGTGAAATATATGAAAGCAGATGAATTAAATCTGAATTTAAAACCAGAATTTATATTAAAACCCTGGAAATGTGAAGAGGTGTTTGTAAATAAATTTGGACCAAATATATGAGAATTTTAAAATCTTGGGAGATTTCAAATTTGTTTTACAAGCATTATAAATGGTATTTTGAAATGAATTTCATAATGGAAGTGTTTAAATATGGTTTTAAAGTGATATAGTATTGAACTCACTTTGATAGCTAGGAAACAATTCCAATGATGATCATGACACTATCGGGGTTCATTTTCGAGTGGTAAGTGACGGATTACTACCAAAGGTTTTGTTTTGGAAATGTTTTGCTAAAAACAAGTTGTTTGAAATGCAAAAAGGAATATTTGGTTTTAGAAAAGCAAAACTGTTTATAATTCCTAGGGAATGATTATTTACATTAAAACCAAATTTAAATTTGGAAAAGCAAATTGGGATTAAAGCAAAGCCAGTTAAGTGGTAACTGAAGTTGAATTGAAATTGAATAAGATTGGATTTGGGAAATTTGAATCCGAAATGGTATTGGATTGATGAGTTAAGAAATTGAAAATCGAGAATGGAACTTTGGCTTGAAATGAAATTCGACTTAGGTATAAGCGAATGTTTGGATTTGTGGATAAGAACTGATTGGAGTTCGATTGTGATGGCATTGCTATCTGCTGAATTGGCAGCAGATGAAAAGGATATAATGATATGTCCGACAAAAAGGTACAAGTTTATATTTATATTGGACATGAGTTTTTATGAGCCGATTTGGCAAGCGGCTTGGCTGTTTGTTTTCTTTGGGTTGGATAAGGCCAGAGTGGCGAGTTGCAATTGTACCGATTGACCAGTACAAAGGAGGTGCTAGCGAAATTTTTCGAAAATTTCGGGTATTAGAAAAATTTCAAGATTTTTGAAAATTTCCGTTGATAAGGATTAATTAACATTTTAATTGGAATAAATTGTTCAGTTGAAACTGAAGTTGATAAGTAAACAAATAATTTTAACCCAGTTAATAGAGTTTGTTTTCTACCTTTAGCAATTTCGAGGACGAAATTATTTTAAGGGGGGAAGAATGCAATGTCTCGTATTTTTACAATGTAATAATTAATTTATTTAATTATTTAAATAGTGATTTAGAGTTCTAAATGGTCGTTGAATTAAATAACTTGAATATTCAATTAAATAATAATTAAATAATATATTTAATTCAGAAATAATCAGAATTTGTGGAATTCACAATATTGTGTGAACTGGACAATTCAAAGTATATACTTTAGTTTAAAGTTGAATTATAATAATGAATATATTATTTAAATGAAGTTTGAACGTATAATTATATTATAATTATAATCTAAATCGAAATGGCGCTGCAGTTTGTAAAGTGGCGATTTGAACTTCAACTGAATATACAGGGTCTGTTTTAGATCGGATTCTGTGAAACAAGAAACGTTCAGAGCTGGTGAAGTATATTTTTCTAATGGAAGAGAAAAATCAGGATTTCGTCATGTAGATTTTTGATTTATGTCCAAATCAAATTTTAGAAAATTCGCTGTGGAATTCCTTTATATTTTATAACGATAAGGAAAAGGAATTTCATTATAAATCGAATATCGATTTAATCAGGATTTGAAATATCAAGCTAGAAATTCATATAGGAATATTCTGAAGCTGTATGATATTATATTGTGAATATATATGATAATATAAATTTATTTATATTTAATTTAATTGTTTTAAATATATTTATATATTTAAAAAGGGTTATTTAGAGCTTTAAAAATAGCCAGTTTTGCAAACGACCTTAGAAATCGACGAAACTAATTTTGTTGGATCCGCAATATTAAATTATTACTAGATTTCAATTTCCGTGATTTTTGAAGTCAGTATTTGGCCGTATGGGATTTTAATGTGAAATACAGTCGATAATTTGACCTTTAAAAATACGTTGTGTGAGCAAACGGAGTCAGAATTTTCGTTGGGACCGTAATGTCGAACTGTAGCTGTATGTCCATTTTCGTGATTTTTGGGTATCGTGTGTGATCACATGGATTTTTAGAATGTAGAAACAAATATAAAATTAATAAAATAAAATTGTAGTTTACAATACTAACCCTTAAATTTAAATATCCTAATCTATTTCTGATTAAAACAATAGCCACGTCTTCCTTTCCCAGCCGCACCATCCAAGTTATAAACGCAGAGAAAATTCCACTTCTTCCAACACAAATCGCAGCAAATAAAATTGATAGAAAATCAAAGTAAAATCAATAAATCCAAATCTTTACATCCTTGAGTTCCTATCGTGATTCTCCACAACCTGATATACGATGTAAGGGGTTCGATGGCTATTTGGTTCATCGCGACTGGTACAGCATCAGTCTTTGTGGAATTAGGGTTGTCGATTTCGGAGTCTTCGAGCATTCATGAGTAGTTTCGATGTTGTTTCTGAACTCGGGGTTGAAAATGGTACTTCCGTGCAAAAAAAGAAGGATATCGGTGGAAAAATGTGTCGATCCATTTCCTGTTGCTGGAGTTCGAACTATTGTCGGAGTTGCGAAATGGGGTGCGAATTACATCTAATGGTGATGGAGAGAATGAGCTCGATAAAAGAAGAAGGGTGGCGAAAGTTGTGTGTTGAAATGTCGAGAGGAGAGGGAGCGGTTCGGGATTGTAATCACATCCATGGATTTTCGTTGATGTCTGGGGCACGGTTTATTTGGGCAAAAGGAGAAGAAAGTGAGGCGGGTTGTGTTTGGCAGTGGGCCGGATTCTTAGTAAAAGGCCCAATTGGAAATTAAATTTAGTTATTTAATTTAAATGAGTGACTTGTAATGTAAATATCTTATTGGTACGTGATTAGAATTTGACGAAACAAGATCCGTTGGGATTGTAGGGACAGACACTGCACAATGGGACTAGTGGGGAGTGAATTGGGGCTCGTTACAATTTATGGCGAAATAAATTGTCCGTCTAATTCCACAGACGAAAATAATTATTTAACGGTTAACGCGAAATGTGAGTAAAACTCACCAACTCTGAACAGTTATATTTTTATAACGTATTCTTAGAACTGATAATTTTCTGTTGATTGATGTGTGTTAACTGTTTGGATTTAACTGTTAATTTATTGATTGAAAATATAGATAACGATATATATAAATCGTTAATCGAATATTGATTCTGTTTATCAGAATATTTTATATTTGTGTTGTTTGACATCTGTAATGCAGGGAAACAGGTTGGAAGGACCCAACTGGGTTCCTCAATATTTATAATGTTGTTTTGTTCATGTGTTGTGTTATATGATGTGATGTATAATCTGAGATTGATTATAGAGAAAATGATCTGGTTATTTGGTACTGTTAAATACCAGAAGAAATATTGAAATAAAATATTATATAAAATCGAAAGATTTTATATAGAAGGAAGATTTCAAAATGTGCATTGAAATAAAATATTTATAAAACGAAAAGAATTTTATAAAAGGATATTTACTTAGAAAGTAAATAGAAGGATAAAAAGAATATTTACTTAGAAAGTAAATAAAATTATAAAAGGAATATTTATTTATAAATAGAATTTATAAAAGAAACTATTTATAAAATCAAAGGATTTTATAAAGGAAATATTTGGAAAGCCAAATAAGAATTTGAAAGGAAATATTTGTAAACCACTTACAAATAGAATTGAAGGGGAAATATTTATTTGTTAAATAAATAAAATAGAAAGAGAAATATTTGTGAACAAATAGAAAGGGAAAATATTTATTGTTAAATAAATAAAATAAAAAGAGAAATATTTGTAAAAACATTTACAAATAGAATTGAAAAAGAATGTATTTATTTAGAAAATAAATAAAGATAAAAAAGGAATTATTTAATAAATAAAGGAGTATTAAGAATGTATTTATTTAGAAAATAAAAAGAGTTATAAAAGGGAAAATTGGCAGGATATCAAGGAAATAGAAAAGATTTATTTAAAGTGAGATTAAATAGAAATCGGTTTTAACAGATAAATTGGAAAGAATAATTTATAATTAATATTTTATAAATTAAGTAAAATATTTATCATTGGATAAATGGAATATATTAGTCAGGACTTATATAGAGAAGTAAGAATCGATTTCAACATCGATATTTGAAACTGAATATGGACGAAGAGTTAACCAGTTAGAGTTAACCAGTCAGAGTTAATCGATTAGAGTTAGAGTTAATTGATTTGAATTAGAGTTAATTGATTTGAATTAGAGTTAATTGATTTGAATTAGAGTTAATTGATTAGGGTAGAGTTAATTGAATATTAGTTATTCAATTAGAGTTAATCGAATATTCGTTATTCGATAGGAGTTAGTTAAGTTGAGTTAATCGAGTTAGAGTTAGTCGTGTATTAGTAATTGAATTTAGTTATTCGAAAGGAGTTAATCGATGTTAGTTTAATCGAAAGGAGTTATCGATTATAGTTTAATCGAAAGGAGTTAATCGATGTTACTTTAATCGAAAGAAGTCATCGATTATAGTTTAATTGAAAGGAGTTAATCGATGTTAGTTTAACCGAAAGGAGTTATAGATTATAGTTTAATCGAAAGGAGATAATTGATGTTAGTCTAATCGAAAGGAGTTATCAACTATAGTTTAATCGAAAGGAGAATCGATGTTAGTTTAATCGAAAGGAGTTAATCAAATTTAGTTATTCAAAAGTGAGATTATCGAATAAAAGTTATTCGAAAGGAGATTATCAAATATAGCGTATTCGAAAAAAAGAGATCGAATATAAGTTATTCGAAGTGAGTTAATCGAATATAAGTTATTCGAAGTGAGTTAATCGAATATAAGTTATTCGAAGTGAGTTAATCGAATATAAGTTATTCGAAGAGAGATAATCGAATATAAGTTATTCGAAGAGAGATAATCGAATATAGGTTATTCGAAGAAGAGTTAATCAAATAGAGATTACTTGAAAGGGAGTTATACGTTGAATTCGATTATATCGAATTCGGGAAAGTATTATTTACTTTCCGGTTTTTAAAATCAGGATTTATTTACTTATAAATAAATTAGAGTAGGTTAATTATTCAAATTAAAGAATAAATGTTATATTTGAAGTTACAAATTTCGAAAGTAGGGATTATAACGTTATCGTTATAACCAATGTATTTATAAAAGAAGTGGATTCGTAAATAGAATCCTAGAGTTTCATAAGGAAGTTTATTAAAGATTTAAAAGATTAAATTTGACTATTTCGAAGTTAAAACGTTGTTCAGTTAATGTCTGAGAGGTAATTATACCCCAACTTGATTGACTTCCTTCTAAACTAAGGAATGGTAAGGTTTGATAGTGAAGGAGTATTGGAATTGTTTTCCCAAATAAGAATCAGAAATGTTTTTTGATAATAGAAAATAAGAATTTGGAATATTTGGAAACAGGAGATAAGCAAATTAATGAACTAAAGAGATAAATGTGAAATGATGATTGATCGATATAATTTCCATCTGGAAATAATATCATTATTTGCACACGTGTTTTCTTTGATAGTTAAATCACAGACTATCAAAGTTTTGACCATTTTAACGTTGTTAATATGGAGAGACCGGTTGGATTATTATCCGAAGAACCACTCCGTATTGGCATAAGCATTGCGAATAATATATGCCAAAGATAATTGAAGACGGAGTAAAGTGCAAGGGCTGTTGTATAAATCTTAATTAAAGATTGCCTAAGATGGATGTACTGAATAGTGCCTTTGGTTTGTCCAGTCCCAGGACAACTTGTATGGACGAATGCCTGACAGAGTATATCTAAAGGATCGTGTAAGTTGATCTCTTCAAACGTAGTTACATTTGGTGGCGTAGGAATTCGTTTCTCTTAGCTGTATACCCGTGGTATTTTTGTGGAAATCAATTTGTGATTTGGCGGGTATGACGATGTGGTATTCCAAGTAAATGAAGATATGATATGTAAAAAGATAAGCGTAGCTTCTAGCCACACATCCGGAAATAAAAAAAGTCGGGCAGGCAGCATGGCTATGTAGGTCGCACCTATTAGGGTGTATAATCTTGATTTAGAGTTTCATTTACTTCTAAAAATCTATTGTCGATGCTGCCCCATTCGGGAAACGGTTGCTGATCCCAACCGTTGGTGATATACATTCGATACACTCAAGCGAAATAAGTGGTCGGTCATGCGTGGCTGGGTTGCAAGATGTTCTTGTTGAACCCAGTGCATTCCTCTCTAGAGGTACACTAGCGAAAGGTGGTTCCATACCTTGTCATAGTTGGAAATCCATTACCCAATACGAGCTTAAGGTTTTGATTATATACTATATATGTAGAACGTGAGATGAAAGTGTTTCTGCTAGATGATTATTATATTGTGGTTGATAGACACTATTACAATATCAATGAGTTTTGATATAAAGTTTTATTTTGGATTCTCATAAGGGAAAAACCCATTTCGTTATACGGCGTGGTCTTATGAGATATCGTTTTGTTGCTCAAACCATTTTAAATTGTTTTACTCACACCAGTCCCACGACTGACCCGGAGCTTATTTTGTTTTGTTTTCCCTAAACTCTTGTGTGCCCAATTTTTGTACGGGAAGTCAAGTATTCGGGATTTACAAATACTTGAAGAGCTGGAGCAGGAGGCTTTAGGATCATATAGCTATTGTTTATTTCCGCTGTGTGGTAAGTGCGGTACTTTGGAAAAGGTATGTATATTCAAGTACTGATTTATATTTCAAAGTTATGATATATATTATATGTTATTCGTTCCGCTGTGAGGTTCATGTTACTCTGATGTTGTGTTCTTCTTCTTCTTCTATTCTAAGTTTCTATCTTATCTATTCTCACCCTCTATTTTCTTTCATGGAATATCCGGTCAATTTTCGAGTCTTGAATGGTCAGCATAGTGTTGTATGTCGAATTTTCTAGGTCGAAAATTTTTCGGTACGTTACAAGGTCACTGTATTTTGTTCTTGGTTTTCTCTAAAATCAACTCTTGTGCACACTGCTTTACTTTTGTTTCCAGATTACATTTTCTGTTTTTCTCTCTTTTTTGCAATAAAATTTCCATGTTTTGCTCCATGCTTTTCTTCCTTTTTAAGCTTTGATTTCGTTAATATTCCTCATTATGGTTGCCATTGTTTCATAGTTTATTCCAAGATTGGTTCTCATTCTTATGCTCACCGCCATTTCCTTTTAGATTTTTACTCTCTGGTTACACTTATTTTTTAGCAAACTGGTGTGTGTTGTATTGGAGCTACAATGCGTATTTATAGGTGGAAAGTGGGAGGTTTTAAGTTAGGAAGGTGATATGTATTCGGCTATACATGGTGTTGATTTTTCTTCCTTCTATTGTCATCAATCTATGCTCCTAAACACCATAGCCATGCCCCTAAACACCATAGCCTATGCATGTTCTTCCTATGTGATATGAATGTGTATATGTCCAATATATATATATATATATATATATATATATATATATAATTCTACCTTAGTCCCCAAGCTTAAAATACTGATACGATTTCTGTTGTACCTAGACTGTATGTTTTAGAGTTTATTCACGCAGTCTTGGTTTTACATTCACATGGCTAAGGCCTTAAACCTATAGGATATGACATTTGCGGATCTATCCTTCTTATGCTAGTTGTTTGCTTTCCTTTCAATCAATGCTAGGCTAATTTCTACATGGTTTTCTCATGGTAGATTTTCTTCATTTTTTCCCCAATGCTAAGGTCTAGGCTATGCCCGTCCTATGCTCTTCCTCTTTATTTGATAATGAAGTCTTGCAGCTTTATTCCTTTCATTCATTTCTGAGTTGTTGCTTCCATTTTTTTCCAATGCTATAAGGTCTAACCTCTGCATGTCCTATGCTTCCACATTACTCTTACAGGCTATATTTCCTTCCATTTTTATCTTTATATTAACTATATATATGCTGCATACACTTCGATGCATATATAATGTACATGGTTTTAAATCCATACTTCTCATATGCCTTGTATATTATTTTATCTATTTTCATGTTATGCATGCATCAAACAACTTTTTAAATTCAAATTTATCTATTTGTATTCAATTACCAATATAATCTGTTTATTACAGATTATAAAAATTAGTCCAAAAACCGGGACGTTGCAATCTACCCCCGTTAAAAGAATTTCAACCCCGAAATTAAAGAGTAACGAGGAGATTCCAATTATATTCAATATCTTTACACTTATATCAACACATACATGGGTCATCCCCTAATGATTATTGCAAACAGGGTATCCAAACATGCTGGTTATCTACCAAACGTTTTACGGGAATCAAAACACAACAATTAGCAATCAATCATAATTACACTCATAACTTACGAATATCTGTTATTACCGTGATAGACATCTCCATTCCATATCCACGCTTTAATATTCTTCCACATTTATCAGATCCTAACTGTAAACTGGGAAGAAAATAATCCTCAAAGTACCAACCCCGAAGACCGTAATCAACATCAGACTAACACTTAGAAAATCATTTATCAAACCAATCTCCAGTTAGATTCTAATACCTTAACTCCATTCTTAATTCTTAACATCCTCAAATATATCTGATTATAGTTGGAAATTAATTCCGAAACTCATCGGTTTGAATCCAATCTGTTCAACCATACTTAGCTGCTTCAAAATCTCTTTTTAAACTCCAATCCAATTTACCAACTCTAGTCCATTCAGTTCACTTTTATTGCCTTAACCTAACAGGCTTGTCTTATCTAAGTTGTCATTCTCGAATCCAAATTCCCGGTTTTTATTTCAAATTAGTTTGAATATAGTTTGAAAACATCTTTCTTATTTTCAAAACCTTTCAATTTCCCAAATCAAATTAATTTTTTTCCAAACAATCTTCCATAAAAGTCCTTCTAACCTACGGAATTTCAAATTCAAGTTCTGATTTAAATTTTGTTTTGATTCGTCTCATTTGTATATTGTATTCTTAAACAAACTCCAATTTGGTTTTATATTACCATTTTAACGTTATAATCTGTCACCAAACAATACATACATCTTTTTATAATAATTCTAGAAAATCATTCTTTTATTTCAAAATATAATTTTTGAGTAAAATTATTTCATTCACTCGTCTTTTTAAAACAATACTGTGTCGAATTACTCTGCTTAAGCGTTTAGAAACACTTATCGACATAGCTTGTACTTCCATATCGATCAGAATCGCTAAACCACTTAACAAACCAATCAACCCAATATAAAACAGTTTTATATCAATTAACAAATACGCGCTCATATATATACACTCAAACTCAATCTAGGGTATTACTAACCCCATCTCTATCGAGTTACGCCACAAAGCCAAGGTTATTACTAAACCTCGCTCTAATACCAACTGTAACGACCCAGAAAAGTTTCGATCTTGATTGTCAATACTAATACATATCATGTATCACATATCGATAAATCAAGCACCAGAAATTTACAAATCGTTAATAGAAAGAAGTTTGAGGGTGAGAATAGAAATAAAGTAAGTAAGAATAGAAGAAAAAGAAGAACATAACGCAATGGAATCAGAGTATAACGAATCTCACAGCGGAAATGAACAAAATATATTATATAACAACTTTGGGAATACAAAACAGTATTTGTACTTACATACATCATCGGAGTATAACACACATACAATACAATGGAATAAACTCTATATATCAAACGTTGAAGCCTCCTTCTCCAAGCTTCTTTAAGTGAATCTGTAAAATCCTGAAACCACTTGACTGCTCGTACAAATTTGGGCACCCAAGAGTTTAGGAAAACATAGAAAAATAAACTCTAAGTCAGTCATGGGACTGGTGTGAGTAAACAAATTTAAAACAGATTGATTTTAAAGTTCAAAATCTTTACGAAAGAAAAGATAATCGTAAGACCAAATCCACACATAAATACAGACAGTTTTTACATTACGATAACCCAAAACATTTTGAAATCATATATATCATCTGATATTATAATAATGTGTAATTAGAGATAAATATCAATATAGCCGAACGCTTGCATCTCACGCTCCACATATATAGTATACAAACAAAACTGCGGGCGCTTATTGGGTATTGGATTCCGACTATGGCAAGGTATGGAACCACCTGCCGATAGTGTATCTCTAGTAGGGAATACACTGGGTTCAACAAGAAGGTCTTGCAACCCGACCACACATGACTGACTACTCATTTCGCTTGAGTGTATCGAACGTATATCACCAACGGTTGGGCTCAAACCACCGTTTCCCGAAAAGGGACATCATCGAAATATATTAAAGAATCAGATGGAATTTCTCTAGATAGGTGATTATACACCCTAAGGGAGCGACCCACGTAGCCATGCTACCTGCCCGATTTTTTCATTTCCCAGTTGATGAGGCTTGAGGTTGGAGTTTACCTTTAGAACATCTGGTCACCATTTACTTTGAATGCCACATCATCAGATTACCCTGATATCACTAATTGACATCCACAAAAATACTCTGCGTGTTAGCTATCCACCAACAGAAATACGTTTAAGGAAATCAACGTACGTGACTCCTTTGAAAATACTCTATCAGACATTTGTCCATATATGTCATCCAAGAACAGGATGAACCGAAGGAACTCTCCTACTGCATCCAATATAGGAATCACCCCACGGATCAATAGCGAGAAGTTCTTGCAAATCCGAAAATTTCAACTACGACAGAATCACTACTAAAAAATACCTTAGAGCTAACCAAAGAAATTCAACAAGTGGTTCTTCCACTCATGAAGATCTGTGGTCTTCAATTCTTTAAATTTGTATAGTCGTCCCTGCAAGTTAGTTTACGTAAAGTCGGTTCGAAGTGGTTTTGGGTCCAGTTCCCATCCCGGTCTCTTCGAACTAACACGTAGGGAATATTTATTTGATAGTCGGTGTTTTAACTATCCAATTTGAACAGTGTGATCAAGTAAAACATTTATTCAAATTAATAACGTAAGTAAATTTCATAACTTGTCCATTTTGTTTACTTAACTTATACAATCCGGTTTCTAATTTAGAACAGTAATCAACATAAGAAGATTTCAATAGAATGTGTCCATGTTTTTATTTAACTAATTTAGATTCAAATTTCATAATATACTGGATAACTAACAACAATTATTAATAATTGTTTTTAATTTTCCAAACTAATAATAGTTTGAATATGTGATTTTGGCTAACAACTAATTCCACATCATATTTATTCCAATTTCTTTAGAATAAATATATTAATTTGACTCAGCACTTGTTTTGTTTTCAATAGAGCATATATAAATATGTATATATATATATATATATATTGGAGTTTCGCACTTACGGTTAGACGGGAATGTCTATTTTGCAATATCAAACTATTCCATCCGATCCCTATCCTTCTTCTTATATGTATATGCGCACTAGGATGTGGGCCGTGCTTCGCATATGGCACGTAGTCATATTCAATAGTTCAAAAATATTGGTCGTCAAAGCAGACGATGTATAGTAGTTAGTTCCTAGGTTTTGTAAACAGCAACGGAAAGAGATCTCCACCATCCCGGAGCTCTGATATATCAATAAAGATAGTATTTTTAACTTTTATTTAAACTTTTATTTTGTTTCAATAGACTATAATGCATGTATATATATAATATTGGAGATTCGAACTTATTATACATGATGCTTTCGGTTTCTATAATTACGAACAATTTCAATAGCTTTCCAAATCCCGCTTTTCCTTTTTATTTACTTATGTATATTTATTGTGAAGTCTTATTTTATATCAACTTTTATATTAAATATGGTTAAATAAAAATATCTGAACGGACAACATACGACCCATGCCCGTATAACCAGTAAATTCCATGTCGACTTCCCTCGACATGTCTCCTTCTTCTTTTCTTCATTCGAACATATAAATATAATTATATGGTGGTATTTCATTTAAACTTAAGATTTTAAACTACATAATTTGATTTATTTATTTTTACCTTTTATTATTCTTTCATGTTCCATTACTCATTTTCATGGCAAGTTATCAATGTTCAAAAATAAAAATGTGGATTTGGCACCTTACATTACGCGGCAACACAAGGATCAATAGTCCTGGCCCTTTCCTTCTACTTCCCCAATGTTTTCTATTCTTCTTTGTCCTTCTGCTGTGCTCTACCATTTCTCCTGTATACCGTATCAATCCCATGCACGTGCACCAATGCTCCATCACTGATCCCGCCTCCCCGACAATCGCCATAAACTCCTTCTCCTCCATCTAACCTATTTCAGGACCCAAAAACCCTATTCATTGTCTCAGTCAAAATATGCACCTTCAACCGTGTTTCACCAAAAACAGATCCCACTAAATCACCTTGCATGGCCACTACTCTTGTTCGATTGCCACCATACTCCAGTCGTACGAAGCCAACCCTTCCCTCTTCCCAATGCTCCTTGTGCGATCGTTTCAAGATCCCTATAGGAGGCGCAGTCTTATGCTATTCTAACCAAAGAAAAACAGGCCTAGTTCACCTAATTTCACCTCATTCTCGCCAATCACCCTTTAGAAAAATTGATTCATATTTTTCCTAAGATCAGCAACACGCTATCTTCCTCCAGCTCCGGCGCCGTCATCTACAGTTACCTCTAACGCCTCAATTTGGTCAGAACATTCTTTTTGATAAATGCAAAAATTCACACTATCCAGCTAGCTAAAAATCGTGATTTGTATATCAAAATTCATGATATTCTTGTATGAATTCATTCATCTATCTAAAATATAAGAAATTGATATTTGAAAATTTTAATTTTACTTACTTCTTACTGTGATTTAACAATTTCAGATGATATGGTTATTGTTGGATTGAAACTAATTTTAGTGTATTTATAGATTATAAACAAACAATTTTTACTTTGTACTTAATCACTATAATATACTAGGATTTTTACCGTTGATTTTTGAATCAACAGGAGGATGTTTTAGTGCCAGTTTTTTTTTTACATTTATTGCTTACAGTGATGTTTTCCATGTCAAACTTTATGATATTAATTTCCTATGAGATGTTAACACAACTAGTATACATATCTATGTATGTACCTTACCATAACAGTAGTAAATCATGAATTTGGAGTAGAACGAGAGTAAGGGGTCTTCTCACAGTGTATGTGTATACTACTATGTTTTGGTTCACTGCCTTTGTTTCCGTTCCTAGTATTAACAGAGTTTTATCTTGCAACATATGATCAGTATAATAATCAAATTTTATGTATATAGATATGTAAGTTGAAAACAAAGTGGACAAACAACCATAAAGCAGATTGAATCGGAAATGTTACTCATAATACTAGTTTTACTGTTTTTACTCCTTTATTTTCTTTTATATCTTTGTTTCTCAGCTTGTTTTCCCTCAAACAATCAAGTAGTAATCTACCAGATTATAGAGATGTACCCGTTTCAATACTTATATATTTGAATTTGGTGTGATGTGTACTTATATACATTGAATCTATTTTGATAAATTATAACATCAAAGATTTTAACTATTTTACTACGGAGGTTATACTTTACTATCATTTAAATTTGTGTTCTCTGTTTTCAGTTTCCAGTCCAAGTTTTTTTGCATACATTTTCATGGTTCAAACACAATGATTTAAGTTAATCAAATACCACATATTTGAGGACATGTTTGCATCGTAACACACCATTAGAGATGAATTTGAAAAGTGTTTACTCACTACACATTAGCTGACTGTATTATGTTCCAGGTTTTCTCTAAAATCATATCGTACGCACAGTGCTTTACTTTTGTTTCCAGATTACATTTTCTGTTTTACTCTCTGTTTTGCAATAAAATTTCCAAGTTTTGCTCCATGCTTTTCTTCCTTTTCAAGCTTTGATTTCAGTTAATATTCCTAATTATGGTTGCCATTGTTTCACAGTTTATACCAAGATTGGTTCCCATTCTTATGCTCACCACCATTTCCTGTCAGATTTTTACTCTCTGGTTACACTTATTTTTCAGCAACCTGGTGTGTGTTGTATTAGAGCTTCAATGCGTATTTATAGGTGGAAAGTGGGAGGTTTTAAGTCAGGAAGGTGTTATGTATTCGTCTATATATGGGTGTTGATTTTTCTGTCTTCTATTGTCATCAATCTATGCTCCTAAACACCATAGCCATGCCCCTAAACACCATAGTCTATGCATATTCTTCCTGCGTGATATGAATGTGTATATGTCATATATATATATATATATATATATATATATATATATATATAAATCTACCTTAGTCCCCAAGCTTAAAATTCTGATTTGATTTCTGCTGTACCTTGCATGTACCTAGACTGTATATTTTAGAGTTTATACACGCAGTCTTGGTTTTACATTCACATGGCTAAGGCCTTAAACCTATAGTATATGATATTTGCGGATCTATCCTTCTTATGCTAGTTGTTTGCTTTCCTTTCAATCAATGCTCGGCTGATTTCTATAGGGTTTTCTCATGATAGATTTTCTTCATTTTTTCCCCAGTGCTAAGGTCTAGGCTGTGCCCATCCTATGATCTTCCTCTTTATTTGATTATGAAGTCTTGCAGCTTTATTCCTTTCATTCATTTCTGAGTTGTTGCTTCCATTTTTTTCCACTGCTATAAGGTCTAACCTGTGCATGTCCTATGCTTCCACATTACTCTTACAGGCTATATTTCCTTCCATTTTTATCTTTATATTAACTATATATATGCTGCATACACTTCGATGCATATATAATGTACATGGTTTTAAATCCATACTTCTCATATGTCTTATATATTATTTTATCTATTTTCATGTTATGCGCACATCAAACAACTTTTTAAATTCAAATTTATCTATTTCTATTCAATTACCAATAAAATCTGTTCGTTATAGATTATAAAAATTAGTCCAAAAACCGGGACGTTACAATCTACCCCCGTTAAAAGAATTTTGTCCCCAAAATTAAAGAGAAACGAGGAGATTCCAATTATATTCAATATCTTTTGACTTATATCAACACATACACGGGTCATCCCCTAATAATTATTGAAAACAGGGTATCCAAGCATGCTACTTATCTACCAAACGTTTCATGGGAATCAAAACACAATAATTAGTAATCAATCATAGTTACACTCATAACTGAATATCTGTTATTACCGTTGGAAGACATCTCCATTCCATATCCATGCTTTACTGTTCTTCCACATTTATCAGATCCTAACCGTAAACTGGTAAGAAAATAATCCTCAAAGTATCAACCCCGAAGACCAAATCAACATGAGATTAACACTCAGAAAATCATTTATCAAACCAATCTCCAGTTAGATTCCAATACCTTAACTCCGATCTTAATTCTTGACATCCCCAAATATATCTGATTATAGTTGGAAATTAATTTCGAAACTCATTGGTTTGAATCCAATCTGTTCAACCATACTTAGCTGCTTCAAATTCTCTTTTTAAACTCCAATCCAATTTACCAACTCTAGTCCATTCAGTTCACTTTTACTGCCTTAACCTACTAGGCTTGTCTTATCTAAGTTGTCATTCCCGAATCCAAATTCTCGGTTTTTATTTCAAATTAGTTTGAATATAGTTTGAAAACACCTTTCTTATTTTCAAAACCTTTGAATTTGCCTATAAAATTTAATTTTTTTCCAAACAATCCTCCATAAAAGTCCTTTTAACCTCCGGAATTTCAAATTCAAATTCTGATTTAAATTTGATTTTGATTCGTCTCATTTGTATATTTGTTTTTAAACAAACTCCAATTTGGTTTTTATATTACCATTTTAATGTAATAATCTATCACCACACAATACATACATCTATTTATAATAATTCTAGAAAATCATTCTTTTATATCAAAATATAATTTTTGAGTAAAATTATTTCATTCACTCATCTTTTTAAAACAATACTATGTCGAGTTACTCTGCTTAAGCGTTAGAAACACTTATCGACATGGTTTGTACTTCCATGTCGATCAGAATCCCTAAACCACTCGACAAACCAATCAACATAATATAAAACAGTTTTATATCAATTAACAAATACACGCTCATATATATACACTCAAACTCAATCTAGGGTATTACTAACCCCATCACTATCGAGTTATGCCATAGAGCCAAGGTTATTACTAAACATCGCTCTGATACCAACTATAACGACCCAGAAAAGTTTCGATCCTAATTGTCAATACTAATACATATCATGTATCACATATCGATAAATCAAACACCAGGAATTTACAGACCGTTAATAGAAACAAGTTAGAGGGTGATAAATAGAAAGAAAGTAAGAATAGAAGAAAAAGAAGAACAGAACGCAATGGAATCAGAGTATAATGAATCTCACAGCGGCAATGAGCAAAATATATTATATAACAACATTGGGAATACAAAACAGTATTTGTACTTACATACATCATCAGAGTATAACACACATACAATACAACGGAATAAACTCTACATATCAAACTTGAAGCCTCCTGCTCCAAGCTTCTTTAAGTGAATCTGTAAAATCCTGAAACCACTTGACTGCTCGTACAAATTTGGACACCCAAGAGTTTAGGAAAACATAGAAAAATAAACTCTGGGTCAGTCATGGGACTGGTGTGAGTAAACAAATTTAAAACAGATTGATTTTAAAGTTCAAAATCTTTTCGAAAGAAAAGATAATCGTAAAACCAAATCCACACATAGATACGGACGGTTTTTACATTACGATAACCCAAAACATTTTGAAATAATATATATCATCTGATATTATAATAATGTCTAATTACAGATAAATATCAATCTAGCAGGATGCTTGCACATATATATATAATTACAGATAAATATCACTGCTGAAAAATCTCTGGGAGTTAACCAAAGAAATTCAACAAATGGTTCTTCCGCTCATGAAGATCTACGGTCTTCAATTCTTTAAATTTATATAGTTGTCCCTGCAAGTTAGTTTATGTAAAGCCGATTCGAAGTGGTTTTGGGTTCAGTTCTCATCCCGATCTCTTCGAACTAACATGTAGGGAATATTTATTTGATAGTCGGTGTTTTAACTATCCAATTTGAACAGTGTGATCAAGTAACACATTTATTCAAATTTATAATGTAAGTAAATCTCATAACTTGTCCATGTTATTTACTTAACTTATACAATCCGATTTCCAGTTTAGAACATTAATCAACACAAGACGATTTCAGTAGAATGTGTCCATGTTTTTATTGAACTAATTTAGATTCATATTTCATAACACAATGGATAACTAACAACAATCATTAATAATAGTTTATAATTTTCCAAACTAATAATAGTTTGAATATGTGATTTTGGATAACACTAATTCCACATCATATTTATTCCAAATTCTTTAGAATAAATATATTGATTTTACTCAGCACTTGTTCCGTTTTCAATAAAGCATATATAAATATATGTATATATATATGAGGCAGGTTCAATGGCACCCCAAATAGTGAGCACCCCTTTAGTCTACCACTTTTCCACCACTCATTTCCCACTAATTCCCCTTCTCTCTCCTTCCACAAACTCTCTCACTTCCCACTCACTTTTTTAATATAAATGAGAGGTGGAAATCAGGGGGCTTTTGGGGTGCTCCATTTTTGGGGTGCAACGTAACGCTTGCCTATATATATATAAATATTGGAGTTTCGCACTTACAGTTAGATGGAAATGTCTATTTTGCAATATTGAACTATTCCATCAGATCTATATCCTTCTTCTTATATGTATACGCACACTAGGATGTGGCCTTTGCTTCGCATACGGCACGTAGTCGTATTCAACAGTTCAAAAATATTGGTTGTCAAAGTAGACGATGTTTAGTGGTTAGTTCCTAGGTTTTGTAAACAACAATGGAAAGAGATCTCTACCATCCCGGAGCTATGATATATCAATAAAGATAGTGTTTTTCTAACTTTTATTAAACTTCTATTTTGTTTCAATAGACTATAATGCATGTATATATATAATATTGGAGATTCGAACTTATTATACATGACGCTGTTGGTTTCTATAATTACGAACAATTTCAATAGCTTTCCAAATCCCACTTTTCCTTTTTATTTACTTATGTATATTTATTGTGAACTCTTATTTTAAATCAACTTTTATTTTAAATATGATTAAATAAAAATATCTGAACAAACAACATACGATCCATGCCCGTATAACCAGTAAATTCCATGTCGACTTCCCTCGACATGTCTCCTTCTTCTCTTCTTCTTTCATACATATAAATATAATTATATGGTATTATTTCATTTAAACTTAAGATTTTAAACTACATAATTTTATGTATTTTTACTTTTTATTATTCTTTCATGTTTCATTACGCATTTTCATGGCAAGTTATCAATGTACAAAAATAAAAATGTGGATTTGGCACCTTACATTACACGGCAACACAAGGATCAATAGTCCTGACCCTTTCCTTCTACTTCCCCAATTTTTTCTTTATTCTTTGTTGTCCTTCTGCTGTGCTCTACCATTTCTCCTTTATACCGTATCAATCCCATGTACGTGCACCACCGCTCCATCACTGATCCCTCCTCCCCGAAAATCACCACAAACTCCTTCTCCTCCATTTAACCCATTTCATAACCCAAAAACTCTATTCATTGTCTTAGTCAAAATTTGCACCTTCAACCATGTTTCACCAAAAACAGTTCCCACTAAATCACCTTACACCGCCACTACCCTTGTTCGATCGCCACCGTACTCCAGTCATACGAAGCCGGCCCTTCCCTCTTCCCAATGCTCCATGTGCGATCTTTTCAGGATCCCTGTAGGAGGCGCAGTCTGGCGCTATTCTAACCAAAGAAAAACATGCCTAGTTCACCTAATTTCACCTCGTTCTCGCCAATCACCCTTTAGAAAAATCGATTCATATTTTTCCTAAGATCAGCAACACGTTATCTTCCTCCAACTCCGGCGTCGTTGTAACAACCCGAAAAATCGAAACCAATTTAAAATTTTTTATTTTGGCTATTTCTGTGAATTTTGAATAGTTAAAATAATTTATTTTAAATAATAACGATTAAAAATTTAGTTTAATTGAAGTTATAATGAATATATTTATTTTAATTTCAAAAGGAATTAGAAATAGTACGGTAGTTTGAAAAGTCAAAGCTGAACTTTGACTGAATGTACAGGATTCAAAATTTAACGGAATTTAGTGAAACCCAAAACATCTAAATCTGTTTAGAAATATCTTTTCAACGAATCCAAAAAATCGAAATTTCATAGCGGGAATCAAAAGTTATGGCCAGTTGAATATTCAGAATAGTCGCTATAGTATAATTTATAGCCCGTATAAAAGGACATTTTTCAAACAATCTCCGTTTTTGACGAAACCACTTTTGTCGGATTCGGAATGTCAAATTATTGCTAACTTTAATTTTCTAGAATTTTTCGAATTAATATGTGAGTGTGGCAAAAAAATGTGTTTTGTTAATTTCAATCAAATTTAATCGACTTGAAAATGGCCATTTTTCAAATGGTCTCGAAATTCGACGAAATTAATTTTGTTAGGACCGTATCATCAAAACAAAGCCAGAAATAATTTTTCTGAAATTTTCAGAGTCCGTATGTGGCCCCTGTGAATTTAAATATATGATCGAATTAATTTAATAAATGATTTAAATTTTAAATTAAAGAATTCAGGTCACAAACAGTCATTTTGGATGACGGGACCTAGCCCATTAGTTCCGGAATATGGACAATTAGTCAGAGACAACTCCTGTTGGACTGAAATTGGAGTTGTTAACAATTTATGGATTTAATTGTAAAATTAGGAATAAAATATTTTAAAATCCTTTTGTCCTTTTCCCCAAAACCCTAATACCCTATTTTGAACAGCCGCCGCCCCCTTAAACTAATGGCCAAAACAGCTCCTCCCTTGCACCATTAAAATTCGTTGACCCTTGCAGTGAAAACACCCTCTCCTTTTGGCAATTTTGTAGAGGATTGTCCATTCTTCAATCCCATATGGGTTTGATTAAAATCCATGAGGTATTTGCGACGAACAAACACACCAAAGTGGTCGAGTTTGCATCGCCGCCTGCCCCTGTAGCCACCACCGGGTTCGCCAACTATGGCCCCCTGCGCGTCGTCTTTCCCCCGTCGAAGTGCCACCGTCCGATCATCCTCTGGTGCTCCCAGCCCGACGTAAAGTTGAACCCTAGGATCGAACCATTTGGAATTGATAGTGGCCTCGAAACTGAATAAGGAGGAAGAAGGGTATTCCCTTATTATTTTAATAATTTAATTTATTTTAAACATTCTCGATCTAAAATAATTCATAACTCACTCATATGAACTCAGAACTGAACGATTTTTGAAGCTTGCGATCGTAATCCCGAGATCTACGTTTCTATACTAACTGGACCCAATTCTAAGCAGATTGAATTTTGGCCAAAAGTTGCATATCTGAACCATTCAGATTCAAACGACAGCGAGAAATCCTATTTTATTTTTATTATTATTTATTTTAAAATAATTAGAATAAATCATAGTTGTATTCTCATTGATTCTCTGTATATTTCTACATGCTATACTACGTGATTTGATCTGTATGTAATACGTTAATATAGATCTGTAATTTGGGTGATGTTGTGTTATTATTAAATTTGCCATAAAAATAAATCAAAATGTTTTTGTCGATATTTTGTTAAATCAAACATATTCAACAAAAATGGAGCATCATCTTTATTTTATTTAGTTGGAATTAAATTTTCCATAAAAAAAGTATCACCTTTGTTTATTTGTTTGATTGAATTAGAATTTTCAATCAAATAAAAATATCACCTTTATTTATTTGTTTGATTGAATTAGAATTTTTAATCAAATAAAAATATCACCTTTGTTTATTTGTTTGATTGAATTAGAATTTTCAATCAATTAAAAATGTCACTTTGGTTATTTTTGATTGAACTAGAATTTTAAATAAAATAAAAATGTAACTTTGGTTATTTTTGATTGAACTAGAATTTTCAATCAAATAAAAATGTTACTTTAGTTATTTTTGATTGAACTAGAATTTTCAATCAAATAAAAATGTCACTTTGGTTTTTTTTGATTGAACTAGAGTTTTCAATCAAAATAAAAATATCACTTTTGTTATTGTTTGATTGAATTAGATTTTTCAATCAAAATTAAATATACACTTTTGTTATTGGATTGAGTTTGGATTTTCAATCAAAAGGGAAATATCAAATTTTGTCATTTTGTTGAATTAGAATATTCAATAAAAATGAAATATAAGATTCTATCATTTTATGGAATTATTATTAAAATATAAATTTTCATGTTTTTAGAAAAATAAGAAGAAAATTACATTCAAAGGTTTACATTTTTAATGTAATGTTAAGAATAAGAAAATGTTCGTTTTTTAATCAAAACATGATTTCATTAAAAATATACATTTTTAATGAAATGTTAAAAATAGAGAAAATGTACATGTTTTAGGAATAAAAACATGTATTCATTAAAAACCATATTTTAATGTCATTTATGAGATTAGAGAAAATGTACATGTTTTAGGAATAAAAACATGTAGTCATTAAAAACCATATTTTAATGTCAAATATGAAATTAGAAAAATGTACATGTTTTAGAAATAAAACACGTAGTCAGTAAAAACCATATTTTAATGTCATTAAGAAAATTAGCAAATTGTTCATGCTTTGAATAAAAACATAATTTCATTACAATCTACATTTTTAATGTTAAGAATATAAAAATAGGAAAGATTCATGTTTTAAAATTAAAAACATGATCACATTAAAAATATACATTTTTAATGAAACATTGAAAATAGGAAAAATGTACATGTTTTCAATCCAACAAGATTTCATATAAAAAGTTCACATTTTTAATATAATGTTAAATAAAATAGAAAATGCACAATTTTTGAATAAAAACATGATTTCATTAAAAAAATACATTTTTAATGACAAGAATATAAAAATTGAAATTTTACATATTTTGACTAAAAACATAATTTCATTAAAAATTTACATTTTAATGACAAGAATAGAAAATGTTCATGTTTTGAATAAAAACATGATTTCATTAAATATTCCATATTTTAGTGGCAAGAATGAAAGTAGAGAAAGATTCATGTTTTTAATCAAACATGATTTCATTAAAAATATACATTTTTAATGTAATGTTAAAAATAAAGAAAATGTACATGTTTTAAAATGCAAAACATGTTATACATTAAAATTTCACTTTTAATGTAATATTATAAAACTAGGAAAAATTCGTGTTTTAAAATGCAAAACAAGTTATACATTAAAATTTCACTTTTTAATATAATTATAGAAATGCAGAAAAAAAGAAACATGTTTAGAATGAAAATATATTTTACATTAAAAAAATCACTTTTTAATGTAATAATAGAAATGTTAAAAATATGAAAGGTGTTCAAGTTTTAAAATAAAAACATGATTTCATTAAAAATATGCATTTTTAATTCAATGTAAAAAGGTAAGGAAAGTGTTCGTGTTTTACAGTCAAAACATGTTTTTCACTCAAATATTCATTTTAAATGTAATAGTACAAATTTAGAAAAGATTCATGCTTTAAAAAAAAACATGTTTTACATTGAATTTTTTTACTTTTAAGTTATAATAGAAGTTAGACAAACATGCATGTTTTCAATATAAGACATATTTACATTAAAAACTTTTTTTTAATGAAATGGATAAAATTACATTTATAAATACATCGCATATATTAGAATTCATCTGTGTTGTTAAAATCATATTTATAAATACATCGCATATATTAGAATTTATACGCGTTGTTAAAATCATATTTATAAATACATCGCATATATTAGAATTTATATGCGTTGTTAAAATCATATTGATAATTACATCGCATATATTAGAATTTGTATGCATTGTTAAAATCATATTTATAAATACATCGCATATAGTAGAATTTATATGCGTTGTTAAATCATATTTATAATTACATCGTATATATTAGAATTTATACGCGTTGTTAAAATTACATTTATAATTACATCGCATATACTAGAATTTATATGCGTTGTTAAAATTACATTTATAATTACATCGCATACATTAGCATCTATTTGCGTTGGTAAAAACACATTTATATTACATTGCATATATTAGAATTTATATGCACTGTCAAAATTATATTTATATTTGCATTTGCATATGTTAGAATTTATATGCAAAGTAGACTCGACATTTGATCAATTTTCATGTAAATGATATATTCTGTTTGACGGTATATAGATATGACTTGCCAATAAAAATATTCTTTTACCTGGCATATTAAAAATGTTAGTGAAATCGTCGAAGAGTTTATATATATATATATAATTATAGATATATATATATATAAATTGAAAAATAAATGGATCGCGCGCGGTAGTTCGTGTTTCGGGATCGTAACTTTAAACGATTATACTGAAAGATCCAACCATCGGATTTTCCCAAAACTGAAACCATTAGGACCGCTTTGGGAAGATCTTTCCAACGATATAAATTTTGTTAAAATCCAACAGTTAGATTTCGAGATAAGTGTAAATCAAATTTCGACAAAAACAGCACCAGAGCCGCCCATTGACCCGAGGCGTCGTTAAATAAATTTAGTTATTTTTATATAGATAAAAATAGTGATAAATCATTATTAAATACTATTACCGATATGAAATGATTTTAAACTATATATATATGCGAGAATCATTTGAAAAGACTGAGTTAAATCTCATTTTAAATGATTATACGATGATTTAAATTGAAGATCTTAAAGACGGCGATTGAAGACCGGCGATCTTCACATCGAAAGGATAACTACGGATGTCCGGTATTGGCTAGCTACTAGTAAAGGGTTAAAGTGGTAGTTGTCCGAACGTACTTGTTGATTGTCCAGATGTGTGAGCGCCTCTCTTCCGTATTGGACATACGGGACGAGGAATAAGGTGACTCCGGTTTCGTTCAGACCCAGAACGGACTTATAAACGGATGTGTGTCCGAAATTGAATTTCGTTCCATGTAATTATATTGATTTATGTTCAATATATATCTGTGGTGGCAGAGGATTTATTCTCTTGCTTAACACCCTTCTTTGAGACGCATGAGCTCAAATGTTATATGTTGGTAGTTATTGATCGCATATCGTGAATTGTCAATGCGACATGCCAAGATGCAATTGATCGAGGCTTTTGTTAAAAAGCAGAGCCTTGCGGATGATGATCAAAGCATAGCCTATTTTTGGCCTAGCTTTG
Source organism: Allium sativum (assembly GCA_030737875.1). Lineage (NCBI taxonomy): Eukaryota > Viridiplantae > Streptophyta > Magnoliopsida > Asparagales > Amaryllidaceae > Allium > Allium sativum. Next base: position 1,382,522 of record CM060926.1, on the reverse strand, counting down.
TGTATAATGTTACCTCGCGAGCCTCACACCCTGGTATGAGTCAAAAACGGGATAAAGGAACGTAGGCAGTGCACACGTTTCTTTCTAGCTAGAAGTGGTGTTTGGGTTCTTACAAAGCCCAACATTTTTACTTATGTGGTTGACGGAATGAGGAGCCTCAGATTTTATTGGTCGATTGTGACCATTTTATAGGTCCAATAGGATCGGGAAGCGTGTGTTCAAGCATAACTAATCCACTAACGTTATTTGTGGACCGGCCTTGCAGTATCCAAGGGTTCACTACGGGGGACCCTGAGGCATTGCTAGAGTGTCTCGAATCGGTTAGGAGATCGTCCCTAGCCTTGACTCATGATGGAAACCCAATCTCCAATACGACATTACGGTTTTGATTGTAAACCTACATATGGCGACATAGTATATGGTAGCTATGCCGTCTAGGATTGATACATTTACTTTGAAGTATTTTTAAAACATATTAGACACTAATAATAATATTAAATATTATCTCCTATGTTTCAAGCATTTTTGATCATTATAAGGTGAAACTCTATCCTCCGTTTTTGCATTGCATTGTGTGATGTGACTTGAGTCTTATAATGATTTCATTTTCTAAAAAGCATTGTGTTGTTTTTGAATTAAAATTGATAAGATTTTGCACTGCAAATCCAATGGAGTAAACCCATTCCGCATTAGCGTCGTGGTCCTGTGATTAGCCATATTGTTAGTTAAGAAAGATTTCTCATACCAGTCCCATGAATGACTCGTAGTTTGTTTCATTTTGCAAACTCGGGTGCCCTCTTTCCACACAGGCAGGCCAATGATAGGTTTTAGGTATGGATACTTTCTGGACTGGTGCTTGCTAAGGAATAAGATGAAGAACCTTTTCTTTTTAACTTTTTATTTGCTTCTTGAGACATTTAGACATTATTGAGATTTGATGTATTTGGTGGAGATTAAGACTTTATTTCTTTTCTTGTTTTAGACTTCTATTTTGTTAAGTGTATCCTGTACTGCATACTTTGATGTCTGTGATGTTATGTTGTGATGACATTTCCATTTCCGCTGAAATGATTTATATGTTATGCTATTATCTGTGATCTGTTATTGTTGTAATTATGTTATGCTCCTATGATTATCCTTACTTTCGTACCACAGAAGTTTGGGGTCGTCACTATTGGTATCAGAGCTAAAGGTTAACTTTAGCTTCAGAGTATAACATTTTTAGAACAATTCATCTAGATAGAATCAGTAGTATTCTAAGACGAGTAGCTCATTAGAGATAGGATTAGTAATGTCCTAGAATGAGCACAGCAGAATAACACATATTAATCAGTCATTACATCATTATCATCTTATCATATGTCTCTACATTTAACCTTTCCTTTAAAGTTATCATTTCTGTTAGTCTGACTCTTTCCTTGATGGTATAGAACTAACTAAGAAATGAGCACCAGAGCACGTACTAGAGCCCGAGGTAGAGGTGGGGCTAGAGGACCCACTAGAGATGAGACTCCTACGGCCCAGGAACAGCACACTCCAGAGGTTGTGACACCACCTCCACCCCCATGGCCATTTGATTTGGACAAAATGTCCAAGAAATACAGAAACTTAGGGGGCGTATCTTTTACTAGCCGAGAGACTGTGATTGAGGCACAGGCATGGTTGAAGAGTTGTGAGAAAATCTTTGAAGGCTTGGAATTGGAGGATCAACGAAAGCGCTTTTTGGCAACATGGCTATTGAAAGACCAAGCTAAAATTTGGTGGGACACCGTCAAAATAGGCAATGATGTGGCCAACATGTCTTGGGCCAGGTTCAAAGAGCTTTTCAATGATAAGTATATCCCTCCGCAAGAAGTTGAGAGGCTCCATGATCAATTTGCAAATCTGCAGCAGGGTAATATGACTATTTCAGAATATGTGCGGAAGTTCGAGGAACTTTCCCGCTACGCTCCAGAGCTAGTACAGGAACCAGTGCAGAAGAACAAGAGATATATCAATGGCCTCTCCAAGAAGTACCTGAATAGGGTCACTGCTCACATCAAGCTCCACTTCAATGATGTGATTGAGATGGCTACCCCTTATGATGATAATGATAGAAATGCACAGCAGGAGCGTGAAAAGAATCAGAACAACAAAAAAAGAAAGCAAGCTGACAGAAAGCCAGAGGCGGGCAATCCTTCTACTGCCAAGCCCCAAGGGAAAAAGAAAAGGGATAAATCCAAGGTGAAATGCTTCAACTGTCAGAAGATGGGCCACTTTGACTATGAATGCCGAGCTCCCAAGAAGCCAAAGAGAAATGAGTCTGGGCCTAGCCAAAGTTCTCAGGATAAGAGGGAGTGCTATAATTGTCACCAAAAGGGGCACGTCAAGCCAAACTGCCTATTGCTGAAGAGTTCTCGGGTGGCACATGTCTACGATGGAGCGGCAGCACCGGCTTCTTCCGAAAGAGCAGGTAAACCTGATGTTTTAGGAGGTACTCTTAGCATTAAGAACATTCCTATTATAGTTTTGTTTGACACTGGTGCATCAAGAAGTCTCCTTTCTGGTGACACGATTAAAAAGCTTAAACTGAAATCAAGAAAACTTAAACAATCGATTAGAGCCCATTGTCCGATAGGAGGTTCACTTATTCTCGATCAATATTGTAGAGTGCATGTTTCTTATTCCTATTTCCAATTCCTTTTAATTTGATCATCATGAATTTCTCCGGCTATGATATCACACTTGGAATGGACTGGCTAATGAAGTACGATGCTGAGTTACTATGTGCTGAAAGAGTAGTCATAATTAAAACCAAATTCGGAAATATGATGACTATACCATGGCTCGGCTCAGCCACATATAGGAAAGAATTTTGGTCTTCTCTAGAAGTCACTCCTGCTTCTATTGAAGATATTCCAGTCCTCGGAGACTATGCGGATGTGTTTGAAGAAGTTGACAGCTTACCTCCGCGCAGAGAAATCGACTTCAGAATTGACTTAGTTCCGAATGCAAGGCCCGTTGTACACTTTATTCGGAGAATGACACTGAAAGAAAAGGAGGAGTTGAGCAATCAAACTAAGCAACTTTTGTGGAAGGGTCTGATCAGGCCTAGCTTCTCAAGCGGGGGTGCAGCAGTATTGTTTGTCCCAAAGTCAGACGATACCCTCAGGCTATGTATGGACTACCGTGGCCTAAATAAGCAGACGCTGAAAAATAAATACCCGCTGCCACGCATTGATGATCTGCTAGACCGCTTGAATGGAGCACGAGTATTCTCTAGGATGGACCTAGCTACAGGTTTCCACCAACTACGCATTGCTGAAGAATGTGTTCCTTTGACAGCTTTCAGAGGACCAGACTTATTTTATGAATGGCTAGTGATGCCTTTCGGCTTATGCAACGCTCCAGCATACTTCGTTGATCTGATGAATAGAGTATTCCGAGATGTTCTAAATAAACTCGTGCTGGTTTTCATCGATGACATCCTGATCTTTTCTAAAACCACCGCTAAACATGAAAAGCATCTGAAGGAAGTCTTGGAGATTTTGCGTAGAAATGTGTTGAAAGCCAAATTCTCCAAATGCATATTCCAGCAAGAAGAGGTATGTAACGACCCGTATTCTACGCATCATAGGATCGTAGAATATTTATTTATTTCACATACGAAGTCGTATGGTCATGTAACTTTGGGAGACGACTATTGTGGTCATTTCCCATGTTCATGATTTTTCCCGATTTTTAAATGACCATTTTACCCCTAGTTGGTACTGTTTTGGCCATAACTTTTGACTGGAAAGGAATTTTGATCTGAAACCACTTCCATTGGCTTCAGATGATGGTTTCTCTTTCCGTAGAGTGGTCATAATAGCCAAAAGGACTTACCGTTTGGGAGATATGGCTGAAACAAGTTTCAGATGGTGAAAAACAGCTAATTGGGCTTAACCGGGTGATTAGCAGCTAGGCCCAGAGGGGAATTTCGGGTTTAGATGCATAGGAGGACTGATTAGGGTTAGAAAATCACTTTCATTTTAGTTTTGAGCCGCCACAAACCTTCTTGAGACCCTAGTAATGGCTTCCATCCTCTAAAACCACTCCAAAACACATTTTTAGTGAAGATTAAGCCTAAACTACATCAAAACAAGGCCAAATAGCAACAGAGCAAGGTTGGAGCTACTGCTATACATAGGAATTCGACCCAAACAGAGAGTATTTAAGTTTTGGGATTTTATTTTGTGGCTAAGGTGAGTGATTAGCATCGTTTTGGCACTAATTACAGTTAATTGAGGGTAATTAGTGAAGATTAGCGAATTTATACACTAATAAATTCTGGAAAAATGTTTAGAAATTCTTAAATAATATTTTATGCCTCTGTTAGAAATTTGGTTCGATTTGATTCGTTAACCTTATGATTAGTTTTACTTAAACATGCTTAAGGGAAAATAAGGGGTTTTGGGTATATATGATCCATTCTGACATGTAAATTCATTGTTTTGGTGTTTGTGGTTAGTTTGCTATGTTGATATGACTATTTGACATGATTTGTGATTGATTAGTATAGTTATATTTGTCGAAAACGTCGTCGAATGGCGTAAACAAGTTGCTGGAAAAAGTTGTAGAAAATTGTGCAGGGTTTCGGATCGGATCAGATATGGGCTCGGATCGGATAGGAGACCTGGGCAAGGAACCCGACCCGAATCGGAATCTGGCACATAAGAGGCTTGGAAAAAAGGAAGGCCATGTTGGTTAAGTTGGGGATCAGACTAACTTAAAGACGAAGGACTCAGATCGGATCGACTTAAGGATGAAAGGCTAGGACTGGAATAAGGCGAAGGGATCGGATCGGCTAAAGGAGTAGGATCGGATCGGCTAAAGGAGGAGGATCGGATCGGAGTAAATGGAGAACGAGGGAGCTGGTCGGAGAAGGAGCATGAACTGGAGGGAAGATAGCGACCCGACCCGGAGGAGGACACCCGACCCGAAGCGGAATACCCGACCCGAACCGATGCGACGCTGTGGACCCGAACCGCTACAGGAGAAGACTACGAACCGACCTGAAGTAGAAGACCCGACCCGAACTGATGGCTAGAAGGAGAACCCGACCCGACCCAGTATTGACCAATAACCCGAGATGCAAAGGTAGTCCAATATGGGAAGTTAGAGCTCAGGATCCAGTTTGGAACCGATGAGTTCACTTCACGGGACGTGTGCCAAGGGGAAGTCGATGTCTATGACTTTGGATCACTATGTATGGGAAGTACGTGAACGGATTCAGGGCTGCAATGGCCTAGGTACGACTAAAGGGCTATAGACCAATGAAGTGGGGTCATTTGTAAAGATTTGGTCATGACTCCATGTGGTAAGCTTGGTAGTAGCAGTAGTTGTACAAGTCGAACTCCGTCACTACTTCAATGGGTCTAGTGATTGACAGTGGTGGACATCGTATGCTTTACGCACTGAGTGAGAGATGTGAGGATGGTTGCTATGGTTGATTTGTTTGCTATCATTATGAAATGCACACCCCACCCCCATATTCTTTACACTATTTATTATGGCACCTTAGAGTACTGTACGGTATGTGGTACTAACTCTTTGGTCGAGGTCCAGGTTCAGTTATGGTTTAGTATACCTGTTATTGTTCTGTTTAGATGCTTATCGCTCATACCAGGCTTTATGTCTGACCCAGAGTTTTATGTCTCCTCTTATTACTCTGGGTGCTCACACGAGCAGACTAGAGACAGGTTAGCTGGAGATGCACGGGTAGATGATGCGGAGACGAGCATGAGGCTTCCACGTAATATATATAGTATTCTCCCTGTGTTGTTGAAGATCACTGCTTGGGCATTGGTGGTGCATCTTCTACTTTAGCTTTCTTTTGTTTAGAGACAGTAAATTTGAAAAGTTGTAATAAGCTGTATTTGGATTTCCGCTGCTCTGATGTTGATGTTGGTTTTAGTTATCAGCTTATACACTGTCTCACCTGTTTTATGTCAAGTATTTTATTATTATATTTTACTCCATGCGCTGTGAGACATTCTACAGGTTCCTCGTTTAGTTAATTCCCTTCTTTCCTTTCTTCTGACGACCATCCCGTGCTAGTCGGGCATGTGTATAGCGCACTTTCGGAGGAAATGCAGGCCGGTGCGCGGCGGGCCATCACACTTGGTATCAGAGCTCTAGTTTGCGTAGTTAACCTAGGGAAGTTATCAGGGAGAGATAATATACGTATACGAGAGAGCGTATTTGTGATTATTTTTGTTTTTAAAAGTTATATATATATACTATTAGTAGTATAAGAATGAAGTCGTGCTGCACTAGCACCACTATGGGGTCGTTATTCGTTTCCTTTTTCAGATTGACAATGAGCCGATATGTTAGAGGTACCGGTAGAGGGGCCAATAATGGGAATGCTGCTGACATGAGGGCAATGTTTACTGACCTCATGAGAGAGATGCTTAGGGATGTGCAGAGGGCAGCTCCCAATGGTGGAAATGGTGGTGGTCCAATAGTGCAGGCGCCGAGAGTCGACTTCGCCAAGCTGAATAAGGATTATACTAGCCTTGGTGGGAAGTCGTTCCACGGAACGGAGTCGGCCACGGATGTTCAAGATTGGTTGGATAGTTGCGAACGTATCTTCGAGGATTTGGGTATCGAGGATGCAATGAAGAGAAATCTAGTGTCCCGTCAGCTGCAAGGGCGGGCAATGAATTGGTGGAATGCTATAAAGGCAGCTACTCCCGAAGATCAGATTACTTGGGAGCAGTTTAAGGCTCGCTTTAGCGAGAAGTTCATTCCAGCTGCTCAGAAGTCAGTGCTGTTTAAGAAATTCTTGGAGCTCAAGCAGAATGGCAGAGCTGTCTCGGAGTATATTGCTGAATTCGACACTTTGTCGAAGTATGGGTTATCTCTTATTGATACTGCCGAGAAGAAGAATGAGAAATTCATAACTGGTTTGGATCAGTACTTGGGGGAAAGGCTTATTAACCACATCGATGAGACGTTTGAATCGATCGTTGGGAAAGCATTAAGATCAGAAAGTCTCTACCCTAAGCCGAAGACTGAGGTTGCATCCGCAGATGAGCCAAAGCCACAAGCAAGTGGTGGAGGCAAGGGTGGTTCCTAGAATAAGAGAAAGCAAAATCAGACTAAGGATGGCCAGAAGAAAAAGAATAAGCAAGATGTTGAGTGCTTCAGCTGTGGTAAGAAGGGCCATTATGCTAGTAATTGTCGGGCCAAGCCAGCGGATAGGAAGTGCTTCAACTGTGGCCAAATGGGACATCACAAGGACAAGTGTCCGCAACCCCCCAAAGAAAAGTAAATGGTGAAAGCCTACGCCCTTAATGCTATTCCTTCTTCGTCGAATGCCCCAACTGCGGCGGAGAAGGGAAAGAATGTCGTCATTCAAGGTATGCTTTCTGTTTATGATGTTCCTGTTAGAGTTTTGTTTGATACCGTCTTTCATATCTAGTGACCTGGTAGATAGGTTGGGATTGGAGCCCGAGATTGTCGATAGACCTTTAGTAGTGACGAACCCGATTGGTGGTTCGACTAGCCTTAGCATGATTTGTCGTAATGTGGTCTTATCGAGTCATGGATACATGTTTGTTTGTGATTGCTTTGTTTTGGGCTTTACTGGGTTTGGCATTATTTTGGGAGTAGATTGGCTCCAAAGATACGGGGTGGTGGTAGACTGTGAGGGCTTTTTGGTGACAGCTAGAGCGGATGGTGGGCGGAGGATAGTGTTTGGTGGTCTACCCAGTGAGGGGGTATTGGCTAGTTTTCTAAACTCCCTCGACATTCCGCATAGTGAGTTGTCAGGTTTGCCCGTGGTTGGCTAGTATCCGTATGTTTTCGAAGAAGTGACTGGGCTTCCACCACACCGAGAGATTGAGTTCCGTATTGATTTGGTAAATGATGCCAGACCTATAGTGATGCCACTTCGTCGTATGGCACCAAGGGAGCAGCGAGAGCTCGAGGTGCAAGTCAGCGATCTTTTGAAGAAGGGATTTATCAGAAGGAGTGTTTCTGAATGGGGAGCACCAGTTGTGTTTGCTACCAAGGCGGATGGTTCCCTTCGTTTGTGTGTAGACTACCGCGAGTTGAATAAAGTGACGAGGAAGAACAAGTATCCTCTACCGCGGATAGATGATTTGTTCGATCAGTTGAGCGGCGCGAGAGTATTTTCTCAGTTGGATCTCGCGACAGGTTTTCATCAGCTTAGAGTGGAAGCTGAGAGCATAGCTAAAACGGCATTTCGAACGCCGTCTGGATTTTATGAGTGGTTGGTCATGCCATTCGGGCTGACCAATGCCCCAGCATATTGTGTGGATCTTATGAATAGGGTATTCAGAGATCAGTTGAATAGGTTTGTCCTTGTGTTCGTTGATGATATTTTGGTCTATTCGAGGACAGAGGAAGAACACAAGGAACATTTAAAAATAGTGATGGAGGTGTTGAGAAAACACCAATTGAAAGCAAAATTTTCTAAGTGTCACTTCTGGAGGAGGGAAGTGAGGTTCTTCGGCCATGTCGTATCAGAGAATGGTATTGCCGTAGACCCGGCGAAGGTGGCTACGGTACAGGATTGGCCTACGCCCAAGAATGCAACAGATGTAAGAAGTTTCTTGGGGTTAGCTGGATATTATCGTAAGTTTATCCAAGATTTCTCCAAGATAGCAGCACCATTGACCCAGTTGACTAAGAAGAATCAAGCTTTTGTCTGGGATGAAAGGTGCTAGAATGCATTCAAGAGTCTAAAGGACAAGTTGACAAGCGCACCAGTGTTAGTCGTTCCTAAGGGGAATGAAGAGATGACGGTATACACGGATGCCTGTGGTACCGGATTGGGTGCTGTATTGATGCAAGGTGGTAGGGTTGTAGCTTATGCAAGTCGGCAGTTGAAACCGCACTAGAGAAGATACCCTACCCATGATTTAGAATTGGCAGCGATCGTGTTCGCATTAAAGATGCGGAGATATTATCTCTTGGGAGAAAGATTTGAGCTGTTTACAGATCATAAGTCGTTGTAGTGTCTCTTCTCTCAGAAAGATCTGAATCTCCGTCAGCAGAGATGGTTAGAATTCTTGGCTTCCTATGATTTTGATATCGCATATACACCGGGAAAGGGCAATGCGGTAGCCGATGAGTTGAGTAGAAGACATGCTAATTTAGGGACTATGTTTCTAGAATGGAAGCAACTGGAGTATATCGCGGGGTTTGATTTCAGACCAAAGTGGGAATTGAATCCAGAAATGTTAGCAAGTTTGACGATCAGACGCACCTTGATTGAGCGGATCGGCTCTAGTCAGAGGGACGATCCTAACCTATTGGAAATCATCTCCAAGTTAGAGATGGATATCGATGAGGAGATGAACAAGTATGGGCTTGATCGAGATGGATGGCTTAGAAAGAATGGAAAGCTTGTTGTACCCAACGTCAATGGATTGAGAGATGAAGTGCTTAGAGAATGTCATCACTCAAAACTGACTATACACCCCGGTGGTAATAAGATGTATCAAGATATGAAGCAGACTTACTACTGGGAAGGGATGAAAAGAGACGTTGGGAAGTTTATATCCAAGTGCACGAATTGCCATCTAGTTAAAGTCGAGCAAAAGAAGCCTAGTGGGTTATTGCAACCATTAGAAATTCCCGAATGGAAATGGGAGCAAGTCTCGATGGATTTCATCGATGGTTTACCAAGGACTAGATCGGGACATGATAGCATTTGGGTAATCGTGGATCGATTGACTAAGAGTGCAAGATTCATACCAGTCAAATCGACCAGAACGGCAGCCAAGTTGGCAGAATTGTATATGAAGTGGGTAGTGAGATTTCATGGAGTACCTAAAAGCATTGTGAGTGACCGAGACCCGTTGTTCACTAGTGGGTTTTGGAACAGCTTGCAAGAGGCTCTAAGGTCAGAGTTACATCTCAGTACCGCATATCATCCTCAGACCGACGGTCAGACGGAGAGGGTGAATCGTATTTTGGAAGATCTTTTGAGAGCATGTATATTGGATTTTGGTGGATCATGGGATGACCATTTGCACCTAGTAGAGTTTGCATATAATAATAACTACCAATCCAGTATCGGTATGGCTCCGTTTGAAGCTTTGTACGGAAGACCGTGCAACTCACCATCATGTCAGATAGAGACTGGCGAGAAGTTTATGCTTGGACCAGATATGGTGAGGGAAACTTCAGGCAAGATCAAGATCATTCGGCAACGAATGAAAGCTGCCCAAGATAGGCAGAAGAGTTATGCTGATAAGAGGAGAAGAGACTTAAGATTCTCCGTTGGTGACTTGGTGTTTGTCAAGATTTCTCCGTTGAAGAGCGTGATACGATTTGGCAGGAGAGGCAAGTTAGCACCAAGATTTGTTGGCTCATTCCCTGTTCTTGAACTAGTCGGGAATTTGGCATATAGAATTGACTTACCAGAGAAGATGGCGGGAGTTCACAATGTATTTCATGTTTCCCAACTAAGGAAGTTCGTTCACGACTCAGATATGACTATTTCATCTGATCAGTTGGAGGACTTCGAAGTAGAACCCGAGGCGGTTGGGAACCGCAAGCCGGCCCGTATTGTCGAGCACGACATGAAGCAACTTCGAAGGAAGGCGGTGAAGCTAGTCAAGGTTCAGTGTTGCGAGGACGAGAATGATTGCACTTGGGAGACAGAGGAGAACATCAAGAAGACATACCCAGAACTCTTTGCCTGGTAAGATTTTGACTTCGATTTAGTTTTCCATATGCTAGGATAGGCTTGTTTGCTTGTTTTGCATGTTTGATTGTTGTATGTGGTTGTTAGGCAAGCGGGATCCTTTGTATGTCTTGGGTTAAGGAATTTCGGGGACGAAATTTCTTTAGGGGGGGAGAGTGTAACGACCCGTATTCTACGCATCATAGGATCGTAGAATATTTATTTCTTTCACATACGAAGTTGTATGGTCATGTAACTTTGGGAGACAACTATTGTGGTCATTTCCCATGTTCATGATTTTTCCCGATTTTTAAATGACCATTTTACCCCTAGTTGGTACTGTTTTGGCCATAACTTTTGACTGGAAAGGAATTTTGACCTGAAACCACTTCCATTGGCTCCGGATGATGGTTTCTCTTTCCGTAGAATGGTCATATTAGCCAAACGGACTTACCGTTTGGGAGATATGGCTGAAACAAGTTTCAAATGGTGAAAAACAACTAATTGGGCTTAACCGGGTGATTAGCAGCTAGGCCCAGAGGGGAATTTCGGGTTTAGAAGCATATGAGGGCTGATTAGGGTTAGGAAATCACTTTTATTTCAGTTTTGAGCCGCCACAAACCTTCTTGAGACCCTAGTAATGGCTTCCATCCTCTAAAACCACTCCAAAACACATTTTTAGTGAAGATTAAGCCTAAACTACATCAAAACAAGGCCAAATAGTAACAGAGCAAGGTTGGAGCAGCTGCTATACATAGGAATTCGACCCAAACAGAGAGTATATCAGATTTGGCGTTTTATTTTGTGGCTAAGGTGAGTGATTAGCATCGTTTTGGCACTAATTACAGTTAATTAAGGGTAATTAGTGAAGACTAGCGAATTTATACACTAATAAATTCTGGAAAAATGTTTAGAAATTCTTAAATAATATTTTATGCCTCTGTTAGAAATTTGGTTCGATTTGATTAAGTTTCGTTAACCCTATGATTAGTTTTACTTAAACATGCTTAAGGGAAAATAAGGGGTTTTGGGTATATTTGATCCATTCTGACATGTAAATTCATTGTTTTGGTGTTTGTGGTTAGTTTGCTATGTTGATATGACTGTTTGACATGATTTTTGATTGATTAGTATAGTTAGATTTGTCGAAAACGTCGTCGAATGGCATAAACAAGTTGCTGGAAAAAGTTGCAGAAAGTTGTGCAGGGTTTCGGATCGGATCGGATATGGGCTCGGATCGGATAGGAGACCTGGGCAAGGAACCCGACCCGAATCGGAATCTGGCACATAAGAGGCTTGGCAAAAAGGAAGGCCATTTTGGTTAAGCTGGGGATCGGACTAACTTAAAGAAGAAGGACTCGGATCGGATCGACTTAAGGACGAAAGGCTACGACTGGAATAAGGCGAAGGGATCGGATCGGCTAAAGGAGTAGGATCGGATCGGCTAAAGGAGGAGGATCGGATCGGAATAAATGGAGAACGAGGGAGCTGGTCGGAGAAGGAGCATGAACTGGAGGGAAGATAGCGACCCGACCCGGAGGAGGACACCCGACCCGACCCGAAGCGGAATACCCGACCCGAACCGATACGACGCTGTGGACCCGAACCGAACCGCTACAGGAGAAGACTACGAACCGACCTGAAGTAGAAGACCCGACCCGAACCGATGGCTAGAAGGAGAACCCGACCCGACCCAGTATTGACCAATAACCCGAGATGCAAAGGTAGTCCAATATGGGAAGTTAGAGCTCAGGATCCAGTTGGGAACCGATGAGTTCACTTCATGATTGGGCTTTGCTGCGGGACGTGTGCCAAGGGACAATCGATGTCTATGACTTTGGATCACTATGTATGGGAAGTACGTGAATGGATTCAGGGCTGCAATGGCCTAGGTACGACTAAAGGGCTATAGACCAATGAAGTGGGGTCATCTGTAAAGATTTGGTCATGACTCCATGTGGTAAGCTTGGTAGTAGCAGTAGTTGTACAAGTCGAACTCCGTTACTACTTCAATGGGTCTAGTGATTGACAGTGGTGGACATCGTATGCTTTACGCACTGAGTGAGAGATGTGAGGATGGTTGCTATGGTTGATTTGTTTGCTATCATTATGACATGCACACCCCACCCCCGTATTCTTTACACTATTTATTATGGCACCTTAGAGTACTATACGATATGTGGTACTAACTCTTTGGTTGCAGATCCAGGTTCAGGTATGGTTTAGTATCCCTGTTATTGTTCTGTTTAGATGCTTATCGCTCATACCAGGCTTTATGTCTAACCCAGAGTTTTATGTCTCCTCTTATTACTCTGGGTGCTCACACGAGCAGACTAGAGACAGGTTAGCGGGAGATGCACGGGTAGATGATGCGGAGACGAGCAGGAGGCTTCCACGTAATATATATATAGTATTCTCCCTGTGTTATTGAAGATCACTGCTTGGGCATTGGTGGTGCATATTCTACTTTAGCTTTCTTTTGTTTAGAGACAGTAAATTTGAAAAGTTGTAATAAGCTGTATTTGGATTTCCGCTGCTCTGATGTTGATGTTGGTTTTAGTTATCAGCTTATACACTGTCTCACCTGTTTTGTGTCAAGTATTTTATTATTATATTTTACTCCATGCGCTGTGAGACATTCTACAGGTTCCTCGTTTAGTTAATTCCCTTCTTTCCTTTCTTCTGACGACCGTCCCGTGCTAGTCGGGGATGTGTATAGCGCACTTTCGGAGGAAATGCAGGCTGGTGCGGGGCGGGCCGTCACAAGGTAAAATTCCTCGGCCATGTTGTATCAAAGGAAGTTATTTCAGTAGATCCAGGAAAGATCTCGGCTATCCAAGATTGGAAGCAGCCTAGCACACCCATAGGAGTCAGAAGTTTCTTAGGTCTGACTGGCTATTATCGGAAATTCGTTAAGGATTTTTCGAAATTATCTTGTCCATTGACAAAGCTGACTAAGAAGCATACAAAGTTCATTTGGACACCCGAATGTGAGGCAGCTTTCCAAGAAATGAAACGGAGGTTGATCACTGCTCCTGTGTTGACCATTATTGATGGCAATCAAGATCTAAAAGTCTGGACAGACGCCTCTAGAGAAGGTATTGGTGCGGTGCTAATGCAAACGGACAAAGTAGTCGCATATGCTAGCCGCCAGTTAAAACCGCATGAGAAGAATTACGCCACTCATGATCTTGAGCTAATAGCCATCGTATTTTCTCTAAAGATATGGAGGCACTACCTCTTGGGTGAGAAATTCGAGTTGTATACTGATCACAAATCCTTAAAGTATATGTTCACTCAAAGATATTTGAATTTGAGGCAGCAACGTTGGGTTGAATTTCTTGCGCCCTATGACCTGGACATCTTATATACTCCAGGAAAAGCCAATGTTGTAGCTGATGCACTCAGCAGGAAGAATACAGCCAACACCAATCTTATCCTCGCCAACCTCATTGTTACACCTTCCTTGATCGATAAGATCTATGATCTTCAGAAGAATGATGAATTTATTCAGAGAATCAGCAAAAGAGTCAGGGTTCCAGATTGACGACAAAGGGGTTCTAAGGCTATTGGGCCGAATTTGTGTTCTGAATCTTCCTAAACTCAGAAAGGAAGTAATGGACGAATGTCACAAATCTAAGCTCAACATTCATCCGGGGGTAAGCAAGATTTATCATGAACTCAAGCGCACATTTTGGTGGAGATCTATGAAGAGAGACATTTCTATATATGTTGCTAGATGCACCACCTGTCAGCAAGTCAAAAGCGATCAGCAAAAGCTAGCAAGTTTGTTGCAACCACTAGGGGTTCCAAGTTGGAAGTGGGACGACATTTCTATGGATTTTATTGATGGCTTGCCCCTGACTAGGAAAGGCAATGACAGTATATGGGTGGTTGTAGACCACTTCACAAAGGCTGCCCATTTCATCCCTATCAAATCTAATAGAACAGCTTAAAGTTTGGCTCAGCTTTATTTCAGAGAAATTGTCAGACCACATGGAGTCCCCAGTAGCATTGTTAGTGATCGCGATCCGATATTTGCTAGCAAGTTCTGGGAAGCTTTCCAAGAAGTGCTTGGGACCAAGTTGAATATGAGCATCGCTTATCATCCTCAGGCAGATGGATAGACTGAGAGCTTGAACCGCATATTGGAAGACTTGTTGCGAGCATGCATTCTTGATTTTGGCGGGTCATGGGAAGATCATTTGCACTTGGTTGAGTTCTCCTATAATAACAGCTACCAAGCAAGCTTGCAGATGTCGCCATTTGAAGCTTTATATGGCAGGCCATGCAGATCTCCCGCATGTTGGGTGGAACCCGGCAATCGATTAGTATTGGGTCCCGACATGATTCATGAAGCAGTAGATAATGTCGATTTTATTAAGAAGCGATTACTGGTTGCTCAAAGCCGACAGAAGAGCTATGCAGACACACGAAGAAGGGATTTAGAATTCTCTGTTGATGATCTTGTATACTTGAGGGTTTCCACACTAAGAGGTGTAATTCGATTTGGGAAATTGGTGCCGAGATTCACTGGTCCAATTCCTATTCTCGAAAGGATTGGAACCCTCACATATAGAGTACAGTTGCCTGACTAGTTGCTAGGGGTTCACGATGTATTTCATGTGTCCCAACTTCGGAAGCATGTTCATGATCCGGACTTAGTTGTGGAAGAAGCAGCACAACAAGATTTTGAGATTACCCCGGGCTTAGTAGTGAGAAGGGAGCCAGTGAAAATTGTTGGCAAAGAGACCTGAGTTCTGAGGAACAAGAGGATCCACTTAGTCAAAGTGCAGTGGAGCGGGGATCCTAGAGACTGTACATGGGAGACTGAAGATAGCATCAAACGGGCTTATCCCAAGTGCATAATGGACATCTCCGAGTAACTCTTATGTTGAGGTACATTTACAATACCTTACATTTTCCATTTTATTTCCTACTTTACTATTGTTTCCTTTTCGGGGACGAAAAGCTTTTAAGTGGGGGAGATTGTAAAACCCGGAAAATCAGAACCAATTTAAAATTTTTATTTTGGCTATTTCAGTGAACTCTGAATAGTTAAAATAATTTACTTTAAATAATAACAATTAAAAATTTATTTTAATCGAATTTAGAATGAATATATTTATTTTAATTTCAAAAGGAATTAGAAATAGTACGGTAGTTTGAAAAGTCAAAGCTGAACTTTGACTGAATGTACAAGATTCAAAATTTAACAAATTTTTGTGAAACCAAAACTATCTAAATCTGTTTAAAAATATCTTTTCAACGAATTCGAAAAATCAGAATTTCATAGCGGGAGTCAAAAGTTATGGCCAGTTGAATATTCAGAATAGTCGCTATAGTATAATTTATATCCCGTATAAAATGCCACTTTTCAAACGATCTCCGTTTTCGACAAAACCACTTTTTTCAGATTCGGAATGTCAAATTATTGCTAAGTTTAATTTTCTAGAATTTTTTGAATTAATATGTGAGTGTGGCAAAAGAAAATGTGTTTTGTCAATTTCAGTCAAATTTAATCGACTTGAAAATGGCCATTTTTCAAATGGTCTCAAAATTTGACGAAATTAATTTTGTTAGGACCGTATCGTCAAAGCAAAGCTAGAAATATTTTTTTTGGAATTTTCAGAGTCCGTATGTGGCCCCGGTGAATTTAAATATACGGTCGAATTAATTTAATAAAGGATTTAAATTTTAAATTAAAGAAATCAGGCCACAAATAATCGTTTGGGCTGACGGGATCTAGCCTTTTAGTTCCGGAATATGGGCAATTAGGTAGAGACAACACCTATTGGACTGAAATTGGAGTTGTTAAGAATTTATGGATTTAATTGTAAAATTAGGAATAAAATATTATAAAATCCTTTTGTCCTTTTCCCCAAAATCCTAATACCCTATTTTGAACAGCTGCAGCCCCCTTAAACCGATGGACAGAACAGCTCCTCCCTTCCACCAGTAAAATCGGTCGATCTTTGCAGTGAAAACACCCCCTCCTTTTGGCAATTTTGTAGAGGATTGTCCATTCTTCAATCCCATACAGGTTTGATTAAAATCCGTGAGGTATTTGCGATGAACGGACACCCCAAAGTGGTCGGGTTTGCACCGCCGCTTGCCCCTGTAGCCAGCACTGAGTTCACCAACGGTGGGGGCCCCTGTGCGCCGTCTTTCCCACGTCGAGTGCCACCGTTCGATCATCCTCTGGTTCTCCCAATCCGACGTAAAGTTGAACCCTAGGATCGAACCATTTGGGTTTGATAGCGGCCTTGAAACTGAATAAGGAGGAAGAAGGGTATTCCCTTATTATTTTATTAATTTAATTTATTTTAAACATTCTCGATCTAAAATAATTCATAACTCGCTCATATAAACTCAGAACTGAGCGATTTTTGAAGCGTTTGCGATCGTAATCCCGAGATCTACGTTTCTAGACTGATTGGATCCAATTCTGAGCTGACTGAATTTTGGCCAAAAAGTGCAGATCTGAACAATTCAGATTCAAACGACAATGAGAAATCCTATTTTATTTTTATTACTATTTATTTTAAAATAATTAGAATAAATCATAATTGTATTCTCATTGATTCGTTGCATATTTCTGCATGCTATGCTACGTGATTTGATCTGTATATGATATGTTAATATAGATCTGTAATTTGGGTGATGTTGTGTTATTATTAAATTTTCCATAAAAATAAATCAAAACATTTTTGTTGATATTTTGTTGAATCAAACATATTCAACAAAAATGGAGCATCATCTTTATTTTATTTAGTTGGAATTAAATTTGCCATAAAAAAATATCACCTTTGTTTATTTGTTTGATTGAATTAGAATTTTCAATCAAATAAAAATATCACCTTTGTTTATTTGTTTGATTGAATTAGAATTTTCAATCAAATAAAAATATCACCTTTGTTTGTTTGTTTGATTGAATTAGAATTTTCAATCAAATAAAAATATCACCTTTGTTTATCAAATAAAAATATCACCTTTGTTTATTTGTTTGATTGAATTAGAATTTTCAATCAAATAAAAATATCACCTTTGTTTATTTGTTTGATTGAATTAGAATTTTCAGTCAAATAAAAATGTCCCTTTGGTTATTTATGATTGAATAGAATTTTCTATCAAATAAAAATGTCACTTTGGTTATTTTTGATTGAACTAGAATTTTCAGTCAAATAAAAATGTTACTTTGGTTTTTTTTGATTGAACTATAATTTTCAATCAAATAAAAATGTCTGGTTATTTTTAATTGAACTAGAGTTTTCAATCAAAATAAAAATATCGCTTTTGTTATTGTTTAATTGAATTAGAATTTTCAATCAAAATTAAATATACACTTTTGTTATTTGATTGAGTTAGGTTTTTCAATCAAAAGGGAAATATCAAATTTTGTCATTTTATTGAATTAGAATATTCAACAAAAATGAAATATAAGTTTCTATCATTTTATGGAATTATTATTAAAATAGAAATGTTCATATTTTTAGAAAAATAAGAAGAACATTACATTCAAAGTTTTACATTTTTAATGTAATGTTAAGAATAAGAAAATGTTTATGTTTTTAATCAAAACATGATTTCATTAAAAATATACATTTTTAATGAAATGTTAAAAATAGAGAAAATGTACACGTTTTAGGAATAAAAACATGTAGTCATTAAAAACCATATTTTAATGTCATTTATGAGATTAGAGAAAATGTACATGTTTTAGGAATAAAAACATGTAGTCATCAAAAAACATATTTTAATGTCATTTATGAAATTAGAAAAATGTACATGTTTTAGAAATAAAAAATGTAGTCAGTAAAAACCATATTTTAATGTCATTAAGAAAATTAGTAAATTGTTCATGTTTTGAATAAAAACATGATTTCATTAAAATCTACATTTTTAATGTTAAGAATATAAAAATAGGAAAGACTCATTTTTTAAAAATAAAAACATGATCATATTAAAAATATACATTTTTAATGAAATGTTGAAAATAGGAAAAATGTATATGTTTTCAATCCAACATGATTTTATATAAAAAGTTCACATTTTTAATATAATGTTAAATAAAATAGAAAATGCACATGTTTTGAATAAAAACAAGATTTCATTAAAAATTTACATTTTTAATGACAAGAATATAAAATTAAAATTTTTACATGTTTTGAATAAAAACATGATTTCATTAAAAATTTACATTTTAATGACAAGAATAGAAAATATTCATGTTTTAGATAAAAACATGATTTCATTAAAAATTTCATATTTTAGTGGCAAGAATGAAAGTAGAGAAAAGATTCATGTTTTTAATCAAACATGATTTCATTAAAAAATATACATTTTTAATGTAATGTTAAAAATAAAGAAAATGTACATGTTTTAAAATGCAAAACATGTTATACATTAAAATTTCACTTTTAATGTAATATTAGAAAACTAGGAAAAATTCATGTTTTAAAATGCAAAACATGCTATACATTAAAATTTCACTTTTTAATGTAATTATGGAAATGCAGAAAAAAGAAACATGTTTTAAAATGAAAATATGTTTTATATTAAAAAAAATTCACTTTTTAATGTAATAATAGAAATGTTAAAAATATGAAAGGTGTTCATGTTTTAAAATAAAAACATGATTTCATTAAAAATATGCATTTTTAATGTAATGTAAAAAGGTAAGGAAAGTGTTCGTGTTTTAAAGTCAAATCATGTTTTTCACTAAAATATTCATTTTAATGTAATAGTAGAAATTTAGAAAAGATTCATGCTTTAAAAAGAAAACATGTTTTACATTAAAAATTTTACTTTTAATGTTATAATAGGAGTTAGACAAACATGAATGTTTTCAAAATAAGACATATTTACATTAAAAACTTTGTTTTTAATGAAGTGGATAAAACTACATTTATAAATACATCACATATATTAGAATTTATATGCGTTGTTAAAATCATATTTATAAATACATCGCATATATTAGAA
Organism: Allium sativum; assembly: GCA_030737875.1. Taxonomy (NCBI): domain Eukaryota; kingdom Viridiplantae; phylum Streptophyta; class Magnoliopsida; order Asparagales; family Amaryllidaceae; genus Allium; species Allium sativum. Next base: position 1,362,853 of record CM060926.1, on the reverse strand, counting down.
TTTATATGCGTTGTTAATGTCATATTTATAAATACGTCGCATATATTAGAATTTATATGTGTTGTTAAAATCATATTTATAAATACATCGCATACATTAGAATTTACATGCGTTGTTAAAATCATATTTATAAATACATCGCATATATTAGAATTTATATGCGTTGTTAAAATCATATTTATAATTACATCGTATATATTAGAATTTATATGCATTGTTAAAATTACATTTATAATTACATCGCATATATTAGAATTTATATGCGTTGTTAAAATTACATTTATAATTACATCGCATACATTAGCATCTATATGCGTTGGTAAAAACACATTTATATTACATTGCATATATTAGAATTTATATGCACTGTCAAAATTATATTTATATTTGCATTTGCATATATTAGAATTTATACACTAAGTAGACTCGACATTTGATCAATTTTCATGTAAATGATATATTCTGTTTGACGGTACATAGATATGACTTGCCAATAAAAATATTCTTTTATCTGGCATATTAAAAACATTAGAGAAATAGTCGAAGAGTTTATATATATATATAATTATATGTATATATATAAAGATAAATTGAAAAATAAACGGATCGCGCAAGGTAGTTCGTGTTTCGGGATCGTAAATTTAAATGATTATACCGAAAGATCCAACTATCGGATTTTCCCAAAACTGAAACCTTTAGGACCGCTTTGGGAAGATCTTTCCAACGACATAAATTTTGTTAAAATCCAACGGTTAGATTTCGAGATAAGTGTAAATCAAATTTCGATAAAAACAGCGCTAGGGCCGCCCATTGTCCCGAGGCGTCGTTAAATAAATTTGGCTTTTTTTATATAAATAAAAATAGTGATAAATCGTTATTAAATACTATTCGCGAGATGAAATGATTTTAAACTATATATATGAGAGAATCATTTGAAAAGAACGACTTAAATCTCATTTCAAATGATTATACGACGATCTAAATTGAAGATCTTAAAGACGGCGATTGAAGACCGATGATCTTCACATCGAAAGGATAACTATTGATGCCTAGCATTGGCTAGCTACCAGTAAAGGGTTAAAGTGGTAGTTGTCCAGACGTACTTGTTGATTGTCCGGATATGTGAGCGCCTCTCTTCCGTATTGGACATACGGGACGAGGAATAAGATGACTCTGGTTTTGTTCAGACCCACAACAGACTTGTAAACAGATGTGTGTCCAACATCGAATTTCATTCCATGTAATTAAATTGTTTTTTGTTTAATATATATCTGTGGTGGCGGAGGATTTATTCTCTTACTTAACACCCTTCTTTGAGACGCATGAGCTCAAAGGTTATATATTGGTAGTTATCGATTGCATACCATGAATTGTGCAATTGATCGAGGCTTTTGTTGAAAAGCAGAGCCTTGTGGATGATGATCGAAGCATAGCCTATTTTCAGCATAGCATTGTGTATAACGTTACCCCGCGAGCCTCACACCCCGGTATGAGTCAAAAACGGGACAAGGGAACGCAGGGAGTGCACGCGTTTCTTTCTAGCTAGAAGTGGTGTTTGGGTTTTTACAAGGCCCAACATTTTTACTTATGTGGTTGATGGAATGAGGCAACTCGGATTTTATTGGTCGATTGTGACCATTTTATAGGTCCAATAGGATGGGGAGCGTGTGCTCAGGCATAACTAATCCACTAACGTTGTTTGTGGACCGGCCTTGCAGTATCCAAGGGTACACTGCGAGGGACCCTGAGACATTGCTAGAGTGTCTCGAATCGGTTAGGAGATCGTCCCTAGCCTTGACTCATGATGGAAACCCAATCTCCAATACGACATTACGGTTTTGATTGTAAACCTACATATGGCGACATAGTATATGGTAGCTATGCCATCTAGGATTGATACATTTACTTTGAAGTATTTTTAAAACATATTAGACACTAATAATAATATTAAATATTATCTTCTACGTATCAAGCATTTTTTATCATTATAAGGTAAAACTCTATCCTCCGGTTTGCATTGCATTGTATGATGGGACTTGAGTCTTATAATGATTTCATTTTCTAAAAAGCATTGCGTTGTTTTTGAATTAAAATTGATAAACTTATGCATTGGCAATCCAATGGAGTAAACCCGTTCCGTATTAGCGGCGTGGTCCTGTGATTAGCCATATTGTTAGTTAAGAAAGATTTCTCATATCAGTCCCATGACTGACTCGCAGTTTGTTTCACTTTGCAAACTCGGGTGCCCTCTTTCCACACGGGCAGCCAAATGACATGTTTTAGGTATGGATACTTTCTGGACTGGAGCTTGCTAAGGAAGAAGATGAAGAACCTTCTCTTTTTATCTTTTTATTTGCTTCTTGAGACATTTAGACATTATTGAGCTTTGATGTATTTGGTGGAGATTAAGACTTTATTTCTTTCCTTGTTTTAGATTTCTATTTTGCTAAGTGTATCATGTACTACGTACTCTGATGTCTATGATGTTATGTTGTGATGACATTTCCATTTCTGCTGCAATGATTTATATGTTATGCTATTATCTGAGAACTATTATTGTTGTAATTATGTTATGCTCCTATGATTATCCTTACTTTCGTACCACGGAAGTTTGGGGTCGTCACAACCGTCATTTAAAGTCACCGCTAACGCCTTAATTTGGTCAGAACGTTTTTTTTATAAACGCAGAAATTCACATTATCCAGCTAGCTAAAAATCATGATTTGTATATCAAAATTCATGATATTCTGGTATGAATTCATTCATCTATCTTAAATACAATAAATTGATATTTGAAAATTTTAATTTTACTTACTTCTTATTGTGATTTAATGATTTCAGATGATATGGTTGTTGTTTGGATTAAAACTAATTTTAGTGTATTATAGATCATAAACAAACAATTTTTACTTTGTACTTAATCACTATAATAAACTAGAATTTTTACCGTTGATTTTTGAATCAACAGGAGGATGTTTTGGTGCCAGTTTTTTTTTTTACATTTATTACTTACAGTGACGTTTTCCATGTCAAACTTCATGATATTAATTTCCTATGAAATGTTAACACAACTAGTATACATATCTATGTATGTACCTGACCATAACAGTAGTAAATCGTGGATTTGGAATAGAAAGAGAGTAAGGGGTCTTCTCACAGTGTATGTGTATATTACTCTGTTTTGGTTCACTGTCTTTGTTTCCGTTCCTAGTATTAACAAAGATTTTATATTGCAACATATGATCAGTATAATAATCAGATTTTATATATATAGATATGTAAGTTGAAAACAAAGTGGACAAACAATCATAAAGCCGATTGAAACGGAAATGTTACTCACAATAAATTTTTTACTGTTTTTACTCCTTTCTTTTCTTTTATATCTTTGTTTCTCAGTTTGTTTTCCCTCAAACAATCAAGTAGTAATCTAACAGATTCTAGAGATGTACCCCTTTCAATACTTATATATTTGAATTCGGTGTGATATGTACTTATATACATTGAATCTATTTTGATAAATTATAACAACAAAGATTTTAAGTGTTTTACTACATAGGTTATACTATACTGTCATTTAAATTTGTGTTCTCTGTTTTCAGTTTCCAGTCCAAGTTTTTTCGCATACATTTTCATGGTTCAAACACAATGATTTAAGTTAATCAAATACCACATATTCGAGGACATGTTCGCATCGTAACATACCATTAGAGATGAATTTGAAAAGAGTTTACTCACCACACATTAGTTGACTGTATTTTGTTCCAGGTTTTCTCTAAAATCGTCTCTTGCGCACACTGCTTTACTTTTGCTTCCAGATTACATTTTCTGTTTTTCTCTCTGTTTTGCAATAAAATTTCCAAGTTTTTCTCTATGCTTTTCTTCCTTTTCAAGCTTTGATATCAGTTAATATTCCTCATTCGTGTTTCCAATTGTTTCACATTTATTCCAAGATTGGTTCTCATTCTTAGGCTCACCGCCATTTCCTTTCAGATTTTTGCTCTCTGGTTGCACTTATTTTTCAAAAAACTGGTGTGTGTTGTATTGGAGCTTCAATGCGTATTTATAGGTGGAAAGTGGGAGGTTTTAAGTTAGGAAGGTGCTATGTATTCGGCTATATATACGTATTGATTTTTCTGTCTTCTATTGTCATCAATCTAAGCTCCTAAACACCATAGCCATGCCCTTAAACACCATAGCCTATGCATGTTCTTCCTGCGTGATATGAATGTTCCCCAAGCTTAAAATACTGATTTGATTTCTGCTATACCTTGCATGTGCCTTGACTGTATATTTTAGAGTTTATACACGCAGTCTTGGTTTTACATTCACATGGCTAAGGCCTTAAACCTATAGGATATGACATTTGTGGATCTATCCTTCTTATGCTAGTTGTTTTCTTTCCTTTCAATCAATGATAGGTTGATTTCTACAGGGTTTTCTCATGGTAGATTTTCTTCATTTTTTCCCAATGCTAAGGTCTAGGCTATGCCCGTCCTATACTCTTCCTCTTTATTTGATTATAAAGTGTTGCAGCTTTATTCCTTTCATTCATTTCTGAGTTGTTGCTTCCATTTTTTTCCAATGCTATAAGGTCTAACCTGTGCATGTCCTATGCTTCCACATTACTCTTACAGGCTATATTTCCTTCCATTTTTATCTTTGTATTAACTATATATATGCTGCATACACTTCGATGCATATATAATGTACACGGTTTTAAATCCATACTTCTCATATGTCTTGTATATTATTTTATCTATTTTCATGTTATTCATACATCAAACAACTTTTTAAATTCAAATTTATCTATTTGCATTCAATTACCAATATAATCTGTTCATTATAGATTATAAAAATTAGTCCAAACATCGGGACGTTATAAAACAAGACCCCTCCCCTATTATTTTCTTCATTCCATTCCAGTTTTGTTTCCTTCTTCCTCCTTATTGAAGCCATGGCTTTCATAGCCTAAATAAGTTATTCCTCCTCTCTCCTCTCCTCTCCCCTTTGACAGTACGCCTACCCCTCCCTCTACACCCACGAATTCCCATTCCTCCCCAACCATATGACCCCTTCCCTTGCGCAGCCCCCACCCATCCCCCTCCTCCATCTTTCCCCACTACCTCCTAAAATCATTGTAAAATTTTAGATTTTGGTGTGTGTGTGTATATATATAGGTTTGGAGAGAGAAAATATTTTACAGTGCGGTTACGCTACCCAACTGTCCGATAGAAGTTCTATAGTGAAGAAGAGGAGCTATGTCGGTGAGAAACTCAATTTAAAATGAATATAGTATAGATACCAATTCTTGTATATATAAACATTTATACAAGTAGAAAATGTTGTGTATGCATATTTAAATGTAAAATATATGTGAAAAAGTTGTCTATATATATATATATATATATATATATATATTAATATCAACTGAATATATATATAGTTGTTGTGAATGTTTGAGATCGATTAATGGATGTGAAATGGTGGTTAATTTGTTCATTAACTATATATAAGCGTTAATTTTCTAAACTCATGTACCATATGGTCATATGTTGTATATATATACATACACTATGTGTATATATATATATATATATATTTATTTATTTATTTATATATACGTTATGTGTGAGTGGTTGATATAATATTGAAAAATATCATTTCAAAAGTTAATAGTGATAATGATTCACTGCACACACATATGTGGAAGGATATAAGTATTGGTTAGACTCAGTCCATTTTGAGAATATAATTTAATATTATATTCAATTGAATAAAGGGGTAAAAATACAAATTTGGAATTATGTACCCGGAATGGTTTGAAAATGTAATTGAGGTAATTATGAAGAACTTTCGTAAAGGTGAAATTTCAATTGAAAAAGATTTCAAGTTTAAATGGCATGTTCAAATTTAAAAATCATAAATGAATTGTAAATTGAAAAAGTGAAGTTTAGTTCGAGATATAAAGAAAGTTGAAAACTCATTTTTTTTTATGGATTTCAGGAAAGTTTGAGTTTAATAATATTAATTTTGAAAAATATTATTATTTTAATAATAATATAATATTATAATATTCATTTAATATGAATATTTGATTTGTAAAGTTAAATTGTGAAAAATTGCTTTTAAACAAGTTTAAATATGTTTTATAACTATGTTAGTAGTAAATTTGATAAGTTTTGAATTTAAATTAAAATATAGTCTGAATAGAACATTTCACGCTGCGGTAGTTCGCGAATTTCGACTATATACTTCAAACGCTCATAAAAGGAGCAATTTAAATCGAATTTCCTCGAAATAAAAAATATTTTTTTCTAATGATAATATTTTTCAAATAGAAGAGGAATTTTCAAAATATAATATGAAAATTTCAAGTTATGTTAAAAATCATTTTTTAAAAGGTTGTTATAAGTGTGGTTCATTGACCGCAATTGTAAACGCCTATTTTTAAATAATTAAAAATACGGTTTTTTTTTGTAAAATCATTATAAATCATTTAAAAGTGATTCAAATTTATAATATGAAGTTTTTGACATATAAAAGTCATTTTTACTAAACTAGCTAAAATAAGTCCATTTGCAGCGCTATTTGTAATGCTATTAAAACATTTTCAATAACGGTTTATTTAAATGTTTAAACTCATTTGTGGTCATCTATAACTTAAATAATTATTTAAAACAGCTAATAAAATGTTTTAGAAACATTTAAACAAAAGTTACTTTACATAATTTAAGCTTATTTAAAAATGAAATTGGATTTTCCAAAATTTAAATTCGACTTGGATGGGAATAATCTTCGGATATCTGATGTTAAATTTCACATAAGAAAACTTATACTATTCGAGAAATTTGAAAGATAATTTTACTATTATTCTGCTTATAGTATTTGTTGAACATGAAATTTGATATTAGATATAAGTTAATATGATTTCTATACAAATCTTATCAATTGTGTTTAGGTTTTGTTGTGAATAATGTTTTAACCGACATCATTCTTTAACCCAAGATCGAGTATGATTTTGAACTTAAGAAAAAGATATGTTTTAAATAAATCTTTTGATTAAGGAAAGATTTCCCAATTTAAATAAATTGGATTTGGATGGAAAGAATCCTCGGGTATTTGGTATTTTATTCCATTGTTTAGACGTGTACCATTTGAGGAATTTGGAAGATGTTTAAATCTTTATTCCACTTATAGTATTTGTTGGTTATGAGAATTGGTATTTAATATAAGTGGATACAGTTTCTATTTTAAACTATATTTAATATCAATTGGTTTTGGGTTGGTCGTGAATGGTGTTTTAAATAACACCATTATTTAACCCACTAAGATTAAAATTATGACTTGGAATATAAAGAGGATTAGGATTTTATAAAGGCTATTTGAAGCAAGACTTAATGATCTTGTTATCGAAATGGAAAGGGTTTAGAGAACAAATGAATTTAAATTAAAGATTTTAACTATCTTTGTTTTAAAAAGATAATTTTAAAAATGGATTTGTGAAATGAATAATTTCCATAACAAAGTTTTAACCAATTGAAATGGAAGAGAGACTCAGTGAATCTGGTATTTCCATATAGTTTCAAATTAGCTAATGTTATTTGGAAAGACCAGAATTTAAAATTTGGGTCCAACAAAACCATTCCGAATAACAATATGAAGTTGTGGAACAAATCAAAGATATTAAAGACGATGTTGAAATTAGAAAACTTTCACACCGAAAGGACCTCTCGCTCAATGTCTCTCATGGATAGCTCCTTACTTGAGATGGATGCATTGGTATTATAGAAGTGGTCCGGACGTATTTGGAGGAACTACAGATTTGCAAGGGCCTCTCTCCTTTATTGGACGAGGAATTAGGTCCCCTCGATTTCGTTTAGACCTAGAACAGACTGTATGGATGTGTGTCGTACATTGTATTTTGTAGTGTATGATTGGTGTTTGCTAAACATATCTCTGTTGGTGGTAAAGAATTTATTTCCTTATCTTAACACCCTTCTTGAGACGTAAGAGCTCAAAGGTTGTATGGTTAGTAACTTTCAGTCATGTATTATGGAATGACAGTATGGCATACTAAGTGATGTGCTATTGATGATCAAAGCATGACTTAGAGAGCGTAGCTTTATGTAACGAGACTGCAACAAGCCTCACAACGTGGAAATGGCCAAAACAGGAGGATGCGGTAAGGATATTGTAACAGCCCGTATTCCATATAAATATTAAATTAAAATACTGATAATTAATGATTTTAGAATTTAGCCCTTAAAAATATACCATTGTGTTCGTGGAAATTTTTTGGTTCGTTTTTATATATGACTTGCCTGAAACGGAGCCCATATAGGAAAGTTATCAACGAATAAAGTTTTAAAAGATTGCATGTGTATAAGTTCAAAATTTGAAATTAGATATATGTTTTAAGCGGAAAATAATAATTCACATAAGGAATATTTAGAAATAAAACGAACGTTAATATTAACGTTAAAACAAAATTAATATCGGTTGAAATAACGTTGAGGACCCAGGCTCTGGGTCGACCCAGGCCTTACATAGGTCGATCATGGGGACGACACACCATGAAGGTGGGTCGATTGGGTCGACCCACCCGGGGCTAGATCTGGTTTATTATGACGTGTATTTTATGCATTGAACAGTTCGTATTTTATATTATTAAATCCGACAAACAAGAATTTAATGAACACCTATAAATAGACTTGCATGGCTTAGCCTCAAACTCGTATTTTCTGAGATGATGCCAAGGCTCTGCCATTTTCTTTTCTCTCCAAATCTTTTAGAAATTAGAATACTTTTGGGAATTCTAATTCAAGATTTGAAGACAAAGAATGTAAATCTACAATGTATGTGTTCAAGTTTTCCGTTAACATGAGGTAAATCATAGGAATCTGAATTATTTAGTTTTCTTTCTTGTTCTTTTAGTATCAGATTTTTAAAACCATGGTTATCTTAATATTAGATTCAGTTATAAAGGCAATGGAATAATAGATCTGAATCAGATTCAAGGATTGGAAAGCAGTCAGGAGAGTGGATTTAAAATTATACCTTTTGGTAATTGTATATTAATCGTTGGTATTCCCCATAACTCTTAACTTGATTAATAACTGGAATTTGTGGTAATTGCATTGAATCCTATTTAAAATAAGTTGAGAATATTGTTGTTGTGATTTGTTCAATTAGTTCTCTATTTCGGCTAAGAATTACTGTTATACCGAAATGGTAAATTTGATAATAATTATGCATACATTCTTGACATTACTATTCAATAATAAATTGGAAATGTTGTAAAAGGGAATTACGGTGAATTGTGGTAATAAGGGTACAAGAATTGATTCGCCTTACTTCGTATGGGAAATATACAATAATTGAAAACGTTAAACGAAAAATAGGATTTAACATCTAACTCAAAATTAAAAAAGTAGGAAATATAGTAGTTGACTGAGTTAGTTGGGTTTTGGAAAAAATGGACACATTTCCATAACGGTAAAATTATTAAGAATATGGGTGCAAGAAAAGAAACGAAAAAGGGATTAGTGTGAAATAGGGGTTCTTATCAAGGAATCTAAGAAGAAAAAGTTGGTTCATATCAAGGAATCTAAGAAGAAAAGTGATGAATGGGGAATATAACCTATTAAAATTATTATATGAATGTGAATGTAATATAATAGGTAAGCTTATCCTAGAGACAAGTGGAATAATAACACGGGTTCTAATAGATGAAAGGAAAACTTATTAATAAACCTTAGTCAAGAAAAACTAAGTTAGTAAGTAGACGACAACAACACATTGTGATAACAGTGTAAGATAAGGTTATGATAAAATAAGAAAAAAATAAAATGGGCTTAGTATTAGTAAGCTTATAACTGAGAGCTTTAATTCTAATAAATAATAAGCGGATGTCTGCTCCGGTGGAATAAGGCTGAATAAAGAAAGTAAGCAGCCAATGGTGGACTAATAGACCTAGTAACTTGAACAAAACTGAATATGTGGATAATCAAGTTAAATCGCAACCTGCTGAGATAAATCAAGTGCCAGATTAAAAGATTAGATGTAAGATCTAAAGACACATTAATGTGACGCTCTTAGACCAGTCCGCTAGTATAAAGGAGAAGAACCCAAAGGGATAGATCATCGTGACGCTTGGAGACATGAGAGGAGCACGTCCAATTGATTATTCTACGAGGGTAGAGGGAATCACGCGACTTCTATGGGACGTGGTAGGGTACTCCGTGGTGGTCTCTTCTATGGTACACGGTCAGGCTGTACTCGTAGGGGTTTGGTCCATGCGATATCACCCGGTGAGTATACCTTTACTGCAATTGTAGTTTGGTTGTCAGAAGGCTATAGCGGATGGCATTGGGTGATTCGGCGATCTACCTCGGGTAGGTTGGTCAGGACCAAATTAAGGATAGTAATCGTCGGATACCTATCATCGACAGTCAATGGGATGTGGAAAGATTATAGCAAAACCTATAGACCATCGATCTTTCACTATCGAGATGTTGGTTGCGGGACACACCCAAATTGAATGTTAGATTGCTTGATAGGGGTCGTCACTTAGCTCTCGTTATAGTTTTTCAATAGTTGAGCAAGGGGCTAGAGTGGGGCCATAGCCACCGTGAAAATACAGACCATACTTGAATATCTGTATTGTAGGCCTAATGAAGCGGGCCCTTACAGATTTTAAAAGCTCTAAACTGAGGTTCATGCATTGGATGCAGCCGTATTTCGGGACTCGGGTTACAGTAGACCGTACGTTCGTGTAAGGGTCTAGATACACGCATTAGGTTGCGTGTAACGACCCGTATTCTACACATCATAGGATTGTAGAATATTTATTTCTTTCCCATGTGAAGTCGTATGGTCATGTAACTTTGGGAAACATCCATTAGAGTCATTTCCCATGTTCATGATTTTTGTCGATTTTTAAATGACCATTTTGCCCCTAGTTGATACTGTTTTGGCCATAACTTTTGATTGGAAAGGAATTTTGACCAGAAACCACTTCCATTGGATTCGTTTGATGGTTTACCTTTCCGTAGAGTGGTCATAATAGCCAAACGGACTTACCTTTTGGGAGATATGGCTGAAATAAGGTTTGGAGGGTGAAAAACTGCTTAACCGGGCCAAATCGGGTGATTAGTGAGTAGGCCCATAACCCATTTCGGGATTAGGGTTATGGGGAGGCTGAAATGAGATAGAGGATCATTCCATTTCAGTTTTCTAGCCTCCACTTATCACCAAGGAACCCTAAAAATGGCCTCCAACCTCTAAATCACCTCGAAATTACCTTTTGGTCAAGGATTTGGCTTAGCAACCCCTAATCAAGGAAGATCTACACCAAATCAACATTGGAGCTGCTGCTTAGCATAGAGAATCACATCAAATCAGAGATTTATTTCAGATCTTAGTTTATTTGTGGCTAAGGTGAGTGATTTGCATAGTTTTGCACTAGTTATGGCTAATTAGGGGTGATTAGTGTTAATTAGCGAATTTAAGCATGATAAAATTCGGGAAAAATGTTCATAAATTCTTAAATGATGTTTTAGGCCTCTGATGTGAATTTGGGTTAATTTGGTTAAGTTTTGCTAATCCTATCATTAGTTTCACCTAAACATGCTTAGGGGAAATATGAGGTTTTGGGTATGTTTGATCCATTTTTACCCATCATGTTGATGTTTTGATGTTTGTGGTTGATTATGCATGTTGCTATGACTGTATGAAATGCTTTGTGATTGATTCCAATAGTTAGAATGGTCGAAAACGCCGTCGAGGGGCGTAAACTGTTCGCTGGAAGAACTGCAGGAATCTGCCCGAACCGGACCGGATCAGTGGGCATAGGGGCGATTCGACCCGAAAACAACGATCTGTATGGCCACCCCCGATCGCGAACCCTCTACACGATCCGATTCAGCTTGATGAAGCGCCACGATCCGAAGGGAGGAGCACGACCCGATCCACTTCAGAAGCTCACGAGCTGACGACCTGGGAAGATGCACCCGACCCGACCAGTGGGGGAACACGAACTAACGTGAAGGAGGAACCACAGCCCGATCCGAATGGATTCCACGACCCGATCCGAAAGGGTGACTACGACCCGATCCGTATGGGTGACCACGAGCTGATGACGTGACTCGATCCGAACCGTGGTGACGAGGGAAAACTGGACTCCGAACCGAACCACTATGAACTGAAGGCTACGACCCGATCCGATCTGGTGATGACCAATAACCCGAGATGCAAAGGTAGTCCAATATGGGAAGTAAGAGCTCAGGATCCAGTTGGGAACCAATGAGTTCACTTCATGGTTGGACTTTGCTGCGGGACGTTTGCTAAGGAGTTGTCGACGTTCATAACTTCGATTCACCACTAAGAATGAATGAATGATGGGCTACTTATCAGTGCAGTAGGGTCATTATGACCTGAGGGGCAAGGTGATGGTAGCAAGACTACGTTATCAGTGCAGTAGGGTCATTATGACCTGACGGGCAAGGTGATGCGTAGTAAGACTATGAGCCAGCGCAGATGGGGTGAATAACTCCATGGGTGGACATAGTAATGATTGGTAAGGCTATGAGCCAGTGCAGTGGGGTTCTTGTGACTCCATGGGGCAAAGTGGACATAGCAAAGGATTAGTGGCTACGTTATGAGTGCAGTGAAGCCATTTATGACTTCATGGGGCAGAGTGATCGTAGCAAGGTATGTTGGGTGATCGAAGTGGTGAATATCGTATGCTTTACGCACTGAGTGAGAGATGTGAGGATGGATGCTATGTTTGATTGTTTGCCATCATTATAACATGCACACCTCCCCCACCTCCGTATCTTTACACCATTTGATATGGTACCTTAGAGTGTTGTACAGTATGTAGTGCTAACTCTTTGGTTGCAGGTCCAGGTTCAGGTATTTTTAGTCTATCTGTTATTGTTCACTTTAGATGCTTATCGCTCATACCAGGCTTTATGTCTGACCCAGAGTTTTATGTCTTCTCTTATTACTCTGGGTACTCACACGAGCAGACTAGAGACAGGTTAGCTGGTGATGCGCGAGTAGCTAATTCGGAGGCGGGCAGGAGGCTTCCACGTATGATATATATATATACATTCTCCCTGTGTCGTTGGTGGTCACTACTTGGGCATTAGTAGTGTACCTCCTTTATCTTACTTTAGCTTTGAGACAGTTTGAAAGTTGTAATAAGCTGTATTTTGGATTTCTGCTGCTATGATGTTTAGTTCTGGTTTTCAGCTTATGCACTGTCTCTCCTGTTTTATTTCAAGTATGTTATTATTATATTTTATTCTATGCGCTGTGAGACATTCTACAAGTTCTTTGTATGTTTATTTCCTTCTTCCCTTTCCTTCCGACGACCCATTCCGCCCTAACTGAACATGTGTACGGCGAACCTTTGGAGTAAATGTCGGTTGGTGCGGGGCGGGCCGTCACACTTGGTATCAGAGCTCTAAGTTGCGTAGTTAACATAGGGAAAGACACTAGGGAGAGATAGTATGTATATGAGAGCGCGTATTTGTGATTACTTTGGTTTTCAAAAGCTATGTATATATATACTATTAGTAGTATGAGAATGAAGTCGCACTGCACTAGCACCACTATGGGGTCATTAATCGTTTCCCTTTTTCAGATTGAGGATGAGCCGAGACACGAGGGGTGCTGGTAGAGGGACCAACCAAGGAAATGTCGCTGACATGAGGGCAATGTTTACTAACCTCATGAGAGACATGCTTAGAGAAGTGCAAGGGGCAGTTCCCAATCCCGGGGTTGGGGTTGGCCCAGTAGTGCAGGCGCCTAGGGTCGATTTTGCCAAGTTATGCAAGGATTACACTAATCTTGGTGGAAAGCCGTTTCATGGAACGGAGTCGGCCACAGATGTTCAGGACTGGATGGATAGCTGTGACCGTATCTTCGATGACTTGGGTCTTGAGGATGCGATGAAGAGAAGGCTAGCATCTCGTCAGTTGCAAGGGCGAGCGATGAATTGGTGTAATGCCATTAGAACAGCTACTCCAGAGGATCAGGTTACTTGGGATTAGTTCAAGGCTCGCTTTAGCGAGAAGTTCATTCCCGCTGCCCAGAAGTCAGTATTGTTTAAGAGGTTCTTGGAACTCAAGCAGAACGGAAGGGCAGTTTCTGATTATATTGCTGAGTTCGACACTTTGTCGAAGTATGGACTGTCTCTCATTGATACTCCTGAGAAGAAGAATGAGAAGTTCATTACTGGTTTGGATGGATACTTGGGGGAAAGGCTTATCAACCACATCGATGAGACTTTTGAATCGATCGTGGGGGAAACTTTGAGATAAGAGAGCCTTTACCCTAAGTCAAAGACTGAGGCTGCATCTGTAGAAGGACCAAAGCCGCAAGCAGGCGGTGGAGGCAAGAATAACTCCCAGAATAAGAGGAAGCAGGACCAATCTAAGGGTGGCCAGAAAAAGAGCAAGAAGGATGTTGAGTGCTTCAGCCGTGGAAAGAAGGGCCATTATGCTAAAGAATGTCGGGCCAAGCCAGCGGAAAGGAAGTGCTACAACTGTGGTCAAATGGGACATCAGAAGGATAAGTGTCCGCAACCTCTTAAGGAGAAGCAGATTGTGAAAGCATATGCTATTGATGTTGTTCCTTCTTCGTCGAATGCCCCAACTGCGGCGGAGAAAGGAAAGAATGTTGTTATTCAAGGTATGCTTTCTATTTATGATGTACCAGTTCGAGTTTTGTTTGATACTGAGGCTTCCCGTTCCTTCATATCTAGTGACCTGGTAGATAGGTTGGGACTGGAACCCGAGATAGTCGATAGACCATTGGTTGTGACGAACCCGATTGGTGGTTCGACTAGCCTTGGTATGATTTGCAGGAATTTGGTCTTATCGAGTCATGGATGTATGTTTGTATGTGATTGCTTTGTTTTGGGCTTTACTGGGTATGGCATTATATTGGGAGTCGACTGGCTCCAAAGATACGGGGTGGTGGTAGACTGTGAGGGCTTTTTGGTGACAGTGAGGGCGGATGATGGGCGGAGGGTAGTGTTTGGTAGTCTACCTAGTGATGGGGTTATGGCTAGTTTTGTAAATTCCCTCGACATCCCGCAGGATGAGTTGTCAGATGTGCCCGTGGTTGGCCAGTATCCGGACGTCTTCGAGGAGGTGACCGGGCTTCCACCACACCGAGAGATTGAGTTCCGTATTGATTTAGTGAAAGATGCCAGACCTATAGTGATGCCACTTCGTCGTATGGCACCAAGGGAGCAGCGAGAGCTCGGGGTGCAAGTCAGCAATCTTTTGAAGAAGGGATTTATTAGAAGGAGTGTCTCCGAGTGGGGAGCACCAGTTGTGTTTTCCACTAAGGCAGATGGTTCCCTTCGTTTGTGTGTGGACTATCGCGAGTTGAATAAGGTGACGAGGAAGAATAAGTATCCTCTACCGCGGATAGATGATTTTTTTGATCAACTGGAAGGAGCAATAGTGTTCTCCCAGTTGGACCTCGCGATAGGATTTCATCAGCTTCGAGTAGCGGATGAGAGTGTTCCGAAAACGGCATTTAGGACGCCGTCTGGATTTTATGAGTGGTTGGTCAGGCCGTTTGGGTTGACCAATGCACCAGCCTACTTTGTGGATCTTATGAATCGAGTATTCAGAGATCAGTTGAATAAGTTTGTTCTTGTGTTCGTGGATGATATCCTTGTTTACTCAAGGACAGAGGAGGAACACAAGGGACACTTGAGGATAGTGATGGAGGTGTTGAGGAAACACCAATTGAAAGCGAAATTCTCTAAGTGTCATTTTTGGAGAAGGGAAGTGAGATTCTTGGGTCATGTTGTTTCAGAGAGTGGTATTGCCGTGGACCCTGCGAAGGTGGCTACGGTACAGGATTGGCCTACACCCAAGAATGTAACAGATGTGAGAAGTTTCTTGGGATTAGCTGGATATTATCGTAAGTTTATCCAAGACTTATCCAAGATAGCAGCACCGTTGACTCAGTTGACTAAGAAGAATCAGTCCTTCATCTGGGACGGAGTGTGTGAGGATGCCTTCAAGAGTCTAAAGGAGAAGTTGACGCGTACGCCAGTGTTAGTCATTCCTAAAGGGAATGAAGAGATGACGGTATACACGGATGCTTGTGGTACTGGACTGGGTGTTGTATTGATGCAAGGAGGTAGGGTTGTAGCTTATGCTAGTCGACAGCTAAAGCCGCATGAGAAGAAGTATCCTACCCATGATTTGGAATTGGCAGCGATTGTGTTTGCGCTGAAGATGTGGAGACACTATCTCTTGGGAGAAAGATTTGAGTTGTTTACTGATCATAAATCGTTAAAGTATCTTTTCTCTCAGAAAGATCTGAATCTCCGTCAGCAGAGATGGTTAGAGTTCTTGGCTTCGTATGATTTTGATATCGCATACACACCTGGGAAAGGTAATGCGGTAGCCGATGCCTTGAGTAGGAGACATGCCAGCTTAGGGGCAATGTTTCTTGAATGGAAGCAACTGGAGTATATCGCGGGGTTTGATTTCAGACCAAAGTGCGAATTGGATCCAGTCATTCTAGCTAGTTTGACGATCAGACCCACTTTGATAGAGCTGATTGGTTCCAGCCAGAGGAACGATCCTAATCTATTGGAAATCATCTCCAAGTTAGAAATGGACATTGACGGTGAGGAGATGAATGTGTATGGGCTTGATCGAGATGGATGGCTTCGGAAGAATGGAAGACTAGTTATGCCCAACGTGAATGGTTTGAGAGATGAAGTGCTTAGAGAATGTCATCACTCAAAACTGACTATACATCCCGTTGGTAACAAGATGTATCGAGACATGAGACAGACTTACTACTGGGAAGGGATGAAAAGAGACGTTGGGAAGTTTATATCCAAATGCATGAATTGCCAGCTAGTTAAAGCCGAGCAAAAGAAGCCTAGTGGGTTGTTGCAACCATTAGAAATTCCCTAATGGAAATGGGAGCAAGTCTCGATGGATTTCATCGAAGGTTTACCAAGGACTAGATCGGTATATGATAGCATTTGGGTAATTGTGGATCGATTGACTAAGAGCGCAAGATTTATACCAGTCAAATCGACCAGAACGGCAGCCAAGTTGGCAGAATTGTATATGAAGTGGGTAGTGAGATTTCATGGAGTACCCAAAAACATTGTGAGTGACCGAGACCCGTTGTTCACTAGTGGGTTTTGGAAGAGATTACAAGAGGCTCTAGAGTCAGGATTACATCTCAGTACCGCATATCATCCTCAGACCGACGGTCAAACGGAGAGCGTGAATCGTATATTGGAAGATCTCTTGAGAGCGTGTATATTGGATTTTGGTGGATCATGGGATGACCATTTGCATCTAGTAGAGTTTGCATATAATAATAGCTACCAATCCAGTATCGGTATGGCTCCATATGAAGCTTTGTACGGAAGACCGTGCAACTCACCATCATGTTGGATAGAGACTGGCGAGAAGTTTGTGCTTGGACCAGATGTGGTGAGAGAAACTTCGGATAAGATCAAGATCATTCAGCAACGAATGAAAGCTGCCCAAGATAGGCAGAAGAGTTATGCTGATAAGAGGAGAAGAGACTTGAAATTCTCCGTTGGTGACTTGGTGTTTGTCAAGATCTCTCCGTTAAAAAGCGTGATACGATTTGGCAGGAGAGGCAAATTAGCACCAAGATTTGTTGGCCCATTCCCTGTTCTTGAACTAGTCGGGAATTTGGCATATAGAGTTAGCTTACCAGAGAAAATGGCGGGAGTTCACAATGTATTTCATGTTTCCCAACTAAGGAAGTTCGTTCACGACTCAGATATGACTATTTCACCTGATCAGTTAGAGGACTTCGAAGTAGAACCCGAGGCGGTTGGGAACCGCAAGCCGATTCGTATTGTGGGGCACGATACAAAGCAACTTCGAAGGAAGGCGGTGAAGCTAGTCAAGGTTCAGTGGGGCGAGGACGAGAATGATTGTACTTGGGAGACAGAGGAGAGCATTAGGAAGGCATATCCAGAACTCTTTGCCTGGTAAGATTTACCTTGCGATTTAGTTATTCCGCATGCTAGGATAGACTTATTTTACTTGCTTTGCATGTATGATGTTGTTTTATGATTGATAGGCATGCGGGACCTTTGTGTGTGTTTGGATTAGGGAATTTCGGGGGCGAAATTTCTTAAGGGGGGAGAGTGTAACGACCCGTATTCTACACATCATAGGATTGTAGAATATTTATTTCTTTCCCATGTGAAGTCGTATGGTCATGTAACTTTGGGAAACATCCATTAGAGTCATTTCCCATGTTCATGATTTTTGTCGATTTTTAAATGACCATTTTGCCCCTAGTTGATACTGTTTTAGCCATAACTTTTGATTGGAAAGGAATTTTGACCTGAAACCACCTCCATTGGATTCGTTTGATGGTTTACCTTTCCGTAGAGTGGTCATAATAGCCAAATGGACTTACCGTTTGGGAGATATGGCTGAAATAAGGTTTGGAGGGTGAAAAACTGCTTAACCGGGCCAAATCGGGTGATTAGTGAGTAGGCCCATAACCCATTTCGGGATTAGGGTTATGGGGAAGCTGAAATGAGATAGAGGATCATTCCATTTCAGTTTTCTAGCCTCCACTTATCACCAAGGAACCCTAAAAATGGTCTCCAACCTCTAAATCACCTCCAAACACTACAACAAAATGACCCTATTACAACTTTAATTTTACAACGGTGGTAAACGCACCGTTGTAATAAATGGGTTTTTACAACGGTGGTAAAATCACCGTTGTAATAAATGGTTTTTTACAACGGTGGTATAAACACCGTTGTAACTACAACAAAAACACCATATTACAACTTTAATTTTACAACGGTGGTTAAAGCACCGTTGTAATAAATGTTTTTTACAACTTTTTTCCAGAAAAGTTGTAATAAATTTATTTTTAACAACTGTGTTATTTTGACACTTGTAATAAAAGCCTATCACAACTTTTATTTTTTGACTGTTGTAATATATGACTATATTTTAATATTAATTATTTTCATTAAATAATTTTTAATAATTAATATTTACAACTAATTAGTAATTATTAATTACAAACCTATATATTAATATTAAATATTTAATTAAAAATACTTCAATAAATAAATAATTCATGCTAATAATTAGTAATTGACAACCAATTAGTAATTATTAATTAATAATCAATAAATACATATTTAATATTTAATTAAAAATACACAAATAAATAAATAATTCCTACTAATAATTACTAATTAACAACCAATTAGTAATTATTTAATAATAATCAATATATAAATATTAAATATTTAATTAAAAATAATTAATTTATAACTACTCCATTATTAAGTACTAGTAATTAATTCGTAAGTAATAACTAATGAGCGGTTAATAATCAATTAATTAATAATCAATAAGTAAATAACAATTGATAAATATTTAATTTATAATTAATCATGACTATTAGTACTAATTAATATTTAGTATATAATATTTTTTAATAAGTAATCTTTGTTGAAAGTTTTACCAAAATCTTTTGTCAAATATGATCCCTACGAAGGGGGGGTCCAGGGGGGTGGCAACCCCCTAAGGTGGGGGTGCGGGGGCAACGCCCCCGCTAACGAGGTGCGACAATCGTTAATTAAGTAACAATTGTAAGTTAAAAATCAGTATTAAATAATAATAATAATTTATAATTAACTAAAATGTATATTAACTATAGTTTAATATAATTAACAACTTCTATTTTTTGATTGTTGTAATATATTACTATAGTTTAATATAATTAACAACTAATAATTAATATTTATTACATTTATGTTGATTATTTATAATTAATAACTAATAATTACTATTAATAATCAATTAGGAAGTAATAATTAATAATCAATCCATAATATTTGATACTTAGCAATTAAGAAGAATAATTAAAAAATATAGTTAATATTACATAATTACTATTAAACAGTTAATACTTAAAATATAATAATTAATGCTAATCATGAATAATCAATGATTGCTATTAATAATTAAGAAGTAGAGATTAATAATGTGAGAACCCAAATTTGATGATCCTAGATTATATTGATTTCAATTAAATCCATAATATTTGGGGTGAATAAATAAATAAATAAATCATTTGTGCTATTTACATGATGAATATGTGAAATTGTGCATGATTAAAATGGTGAATAAACACACATTTGTTTGTTGTGTATGTGACATGAAAATTTTGTTTAAGTGTTATGATTTGGGGCTTAAGTTTTATATGGGTTAACATTAAATCTAAGGGCAAAATGGACATTGGCAATGGTGAAACCCTAGCCGTATGAACCAAATAAAAGAAAATAGGCCATCGGTTTCCATTTCATTCTCTCGTTCTAAAAAAAAAAAAAACTTAAAAATGGCCGAAGCCCTAGAAATCGAATTGGGGAAATCAACAAATCGACCAACGTCTCACATCCAAAAACCGAAAATAGGCCGCCGGTTTCCATTTCATTCGCCATCGAATCCCTCTCCGCCGACAAGGCCTTGTCACCAGACATCGCTCGCCACCGGAGTCAACCCACGAGCTCAACCGCGAACGCCACCAACTACAAGGGCCGTGCCACCCATCGTCTGAGCTCCCCAATCACGCGTGCCCTTGTTCCAGTCCAGTGAAGTCGCGTCACCTCCTTCGACAGCCATCGCGCAGTGCTGCCCTCCTTGAAGCTAGAAAGCCAAATCGCCTCAGCATCTCTCAGATCCGAACAACGCATCTGACAACCTGTTCTCCCCTCCAGCAGTCGAGCACCGCCGTTTGCAGCAACACCTCCTCACCGTTCTACAGCCAACGCCAACCGTCCGCCATTGTCTGCGCTTCCTTCACCGATTAAATGTAAGTTCTCTTACGATTAAACATGTTTCAAGCGTACGACTTCGGTTTGCACTAATATCATTAGTTTGTCGGTTATTGCTTTCCTACTGTCCTAGGGTTGTATAAATTTAAATTCGGTTATTGGTTGATTTTAGTATTTGCAATGGTGCTCCTTATAATATGATAATCAGGACTACATCATACTGATTCACACTGTTTGGCTACTGCTTTTCCGTCACCTTGATTGTCATCGATTTCTGGTTATTGTTCACCTTTGAAGTGAATGCATGTCTTATGTTAAGTTTGAATTGATTTAAATAAGTACACATTTTAGTGGCATGCTTTTAAATATCCTGCTGTGAAGCCATACTTGATTCCTGACCTTCAGATTTCATAATACACTCATATTAGGATGATACCATGTTACTTTGGCACACCAGTGTTGTCGAACTAAAAAAGAAAAAAAGAAAAAAGAAACAATTCCACTTCCTATGCATATATACTTCGGTATGTTCCTTATAATAGCGCCTCTTGTTTTATATATGTCTCACGTGTGGATCCAAGTTAGAATAGGCACTGTATTTCTTGCATGCACAGTTGGTTACATTGATTTAGTGATTCTCTACCATTGCATGTTGATAGTTAAGTTGTGGCACAATATATGCGTACTATCCCTTTGGTTTACTTCCTTGTTTTGGCAACATTTCTAAGTCTACTAGTCTGTTCCAGCATTAAGCAATAAATCGTTTGTATGCTTCATTGTCATGCATTTGAATGGGCATATGTGATGGAGAATAAATGTACACAATCTTAGCTCATATTTCAATCATGGTCTTACTTCAGTTTTTCAAAACACCAATCAAAACAACAGATTTGTGTTTATGATACCTGCAAATGTGTATTCTCATTTGCATTGATATGGCTTCTTTTCGGATGCTTTGGCTTTACTGTACTCTACCCACAAAGAAAGTTGTTCAAAGTTTTGGACAAAATTTTCAAGGACACAATTTCTATGGAAAATAACAATCGCCAATTTTACTTTTGACATAGTTTCATATTAATATAAGTCAGACTTTCGAAACATCATATGTTTTATGTCAAAATTTGATCCAGAACGTCATTTTACATGTAAAAGAGGTAATATGACTGCATTAATCTTTACTGTTTTCTCCATTATGTTTAAATGACTAAAATTTGCAGATGGTAATGGAGGAATGATAGATGGTTTACCTAGAAATCAAGGCCTTCATAGAACGATGCATTGCTAAGCCTAGAGCTAGACCGTCTACCTCAGATTTGTTGAGCGGTCGGTTTGTAGTGAGGAATGTATGTATTGTTATGACTGTATTATGTAAAAGTGAGTTGTACGATAGTGGATCACAAAGTTGTACTAATTCAAATATTGAAATAAAATATTTAATTGATTATTTCAGTTCAGTGTAGTATCATTTTATTCAATATAAATATTTATTTTTATATGAAATGTAATGTATAAAGAAACAAAAATCATATTGTTATAATTAATTGTAGTAGGAATTACTACAACGGTGAAAAAAAGTTGTAATATGTATTACTACAACAGTGCAAAAATGTTGTAATATGTATTACTACAACGGTGGAAAACAGTTGTAAAATATACATTTAACAACGGTGCCGCAACGGTGTATAAAAGTTGTAAAAGATTTCATTCTATTACAACTTCTCAAGAGACGACGGTGGCTCCACCGTTGTAAAAAGTCTTTTACAACTGTTTTCCACCGTTGTAATAGGGTCATTTTGTTGTAGTGAAATCACCTTTTGGTCAAGGATTTGGCTTAGCAACCCCTAATCAAGGAAGACCTACACCAAATCAACATTGGAGCTGCTGTTTAGCATAGAGAATCACATCAAATCAGAGATTTATTTCAGATCTTAGTTTATTTGTGGCTAAGGTGAGTGATTTGCATAGTTTTGCACTAATTATGGCTAATTAGGGGTGATTAGTGTTAATTAGCGAATTTAAGCATGATAAAATTCGGGAAAAATGTTCATAAATTCTTAAATGATGTTTTAGGCCTCTGATATGAATTTGGGTTAATTTGGTTAAGTTTTGCTAATCCTATCATTAGTTTCACCTAAACATGCTTAGGGGAAAATATGAGGTTTTGGGTATGTTTGATCCATTTTTACCCATCATGTTGATGTTTTGATGTTTATGGTTGATTATGCATGTTGTTATGACCGTATGAAATGCTTTGTGATTGATTTCAATAGTTAGAATGGTCGAAAACGCCGTCGAGGGGCGTAAACTGTTCGCTGGAAGAACTGCAGGAATCTGCCCGAACCGGACTGGATCGGTGGGCATAGGGGCGATCCGACCCGAAGACAACGATCTGTATGGCCACCCCCGATCGCGAACCCTCTCCACGATCCGATTCAGCTTGATGAAGCGCCACGATCCGAAGGGAGGAGCACGACCCGATCCACTTCAGAAGCTCACGAGCTGACGACCTGGGAAGATGCACCCGACCCGACCCGACCAGTGGGGGAACACGAACTGACGTGAAGGAGGAACCACAGCCCGATCCGAATGGATGCCACGACCCGATCCGAAAGGGTGACTATGACCCGATCCGTATGGGTGACCACGAGCTGATGACGTGACTCGATCCGAACCGTGGTGACGAGGGAAAACTGGACTCCGAACCGAACCACTATGAACTGAAGGCTACGACCCGATCCGATCTGGTGATGACCAATAACCCGAGATGCAAAGGTAGTCCAATATGGGATGTTAGAGCTCAGGATCCAGTTGGGAACCAATGAGTTCACTTCATGGTTGGACTTTGCTGCGGGACGTGTGCTAAGGAGTTGTCGACGTTCATAACTTCGATTCACCACTAAGAATGAATGAATGATGGGCTACTTATCAGTGCAGTAGGGTCATTATGACCTGAGGGGCAAGGTGATGGTAGCAAGACTACGTTATCAGTGCAGTAGGGTCATTATGACCTGAGGGGCAAGGTGATGCGTAGTAAGACTATGAGCCAGCGCAGATGGGGTGAATAACTCCATGGGGCAAGTGGACATAGTAAGGATTGGTAAGGCTATGAGCCAGTGCAGTGGGGTTCTTGTGACTCCATGGGGCAAAGTGGACATAGCAAAGGATTAGTGGCTACGTTATCAGTGCAGTGAAGCCATTTATGACTTCATGGGGCAGAGTGATCGTAGCAAGGTATGTTGGGTGATCGAAGTGGTGAATATCGTATGCTTTACGCACTGAGTGAGAGATGTGAGGATGGATGCTATGTTTGATTGTTTGCCATCATTATGACATGCATACCTCCCCCACCTCCGTATCTTTACACCGTTTGATATGGTACCTTAGAGTGTTCTACAGTATGTAGTGCTAACTCTTTGGTTGCAGGTCCAGGTTCAGGTATGTTTTAGTCTACCTGTTATTGTTCACTTTAGATGCTTATCGCTCATACCAGGCTTTATGTCTGACCCAGAGTTTTATGTCTCCTCTTATTACTCTGGGTGCTCACACGAGCAGACTAGAGACAGGTTAGCTGGTGATGCGCGAGTAGCTGATTCGGAGGCGGGCAGGAGGCTTCCACGTATGATATATATATATATACACACATTCTCCCTGTGTCGTTGGTGGTCACTACTTGGGCATTAGTAGTGTACCTCCTTTATCTTACTTTTGCTTTGAGACAGTTTGAAAGTTGTAATAAGCTGTATTTTGGATTTCCGCTGCTATGATGTTTAGTTCTGGTTTTCAGCTTATGCACTGTCTCTCCTGTTTTATGTCAAGTATGTTATTATTATATTTTATTCTATGCACTGTGAGACATTCTACAGGTTCTTTGTACGTTCATTTCCTTCTTCCCTTTTCCTTCTCACGACCCGTTCCATGCTAACTGGACATATGTACAGCGCACTTTTGAAGTATGTGTCGGTTGGTGCGGGGCGGGCCGTCACAGTGTTGTAGACAATAAGTCATTACTTTCTGTTGAGATTTGATTCGACCGAGGAGTTCGGATATGATGATTTGTACACTTGCATGGCATGGTTATGGTAGTTCTATGCGATTATGTGGCATAACAATATAGAATTCTGAATGCCATTCGACATTGGAGGAAGGTTGCTTGCGCTTCGTGGCACGACGGCGAAGACCATACGAGGAGGGTACTATGGATATACCTCGAGATGTTAGGTATATCTACATATATACTATATTAGGTTTGATTTACCAAGAAGTAGATGAGTACGACGTGAGTATAGATCCTTGAGTGTTGTTAACCCAAATAACCTAATAATTAAGACAACACGACTGAATGGTATATGTAGGGTTATTTCAGAATGTATAATTTGTCTAGTCACCAGAACTTTGTGTACTGACCCCCTCCACATAACATACTCGTAGGTTAGGTTTATGGAAGAGGTTGTGTAGCCCTTAGACACTTGTTAGACAATGTTATTATTTTGGTAAGGCTATATTTGATTTTTATCTTTTATCAATTCATCTGTGAGATGTTTTATTGAGCTATGATACATTTATCATCTATGTATTTTCTGCAGGATACCAGACAAGCCAATTCAGACTTTGATAGGTTGGAATTTTCGAAAAGAAATTCGGTCTATCGAAATTTGGGTTGTTACATTTGGTATCATAGCTTAGGTTTAGGATTTCGGCATAGATAGTGAGTTAACATATTTTTGTATTCTTAAATAAAAGGAATATTATATATATACCTATATAGATGGAAGAAGTCGGGATGCCAAGACTTGTACATTAGAGTAATGATAATGGAAATATGAGGAAGATGAACCATTAAGCAGTTGAGTTAGAAAAGTGTACAAAGCGGTTGGAAAATTTTAAAGAAAGCGAAAATGGTAAATCGGTTCAAGCACCTTTTGGAGTATTAACTGATCTCAAGAAATTATTGGAAACAGCGTTACAACTGAAGAGAAACATACGGGAAGTCGAACAGACCTTCGACTAACCCTAAGGAATATTTTTAGATTTAGAAGCAGCGATTCGTCAATAGGAAGTTTGGAAATGAATAACCGGAAAATATAGAAAGGGGTCGGGCCGACCCAGCTTTCAGGTGGGTCGACCCAGAGGACGACACACCTTGAAAGTGGGTCAACCCAACTGCTTTCTCTTCGTCTATATAAAAATGACGAAGCTGAAGCTTCATCATTTTCATTTCCTTCCCAACCCGAGAGTAGCAAACCCGTCCCCTTGCCCAACTTCCAATACCCACCACCGCTCCAAAACTTCACTTTTTTCGCAAAAATGGTATCAAATCGAAGCTCGTGACCTCCTCTATCCAGATTTATACACCTTTTTTTATGGATTTTGTAACACCCCACACCCGCTAAGGTCACTCGCTAAGGGAATGCCTTAACTTCGGTGGAGTATTTTAAGTGAATATAGAACAGAAAAATTACAACAGACAGATATAAGTAATACTTGAAATTTAAAACATCATTTCATTGCAGCAGAAGGTAAACATGTTTGGTTACATATCAAAAACCAACAAGAGTCAAGTACAAAATATCCATCTCGTTAAAACATAAGTACATAATCCCACTACATACTAATAGCCATAATAGAAAAGATAACCGAGCTTTACTTCAAGAGTCCAAGCTTCAAAAGATAGATAAAGCAATCTGAATCAAAGCCCACTAGTGCTAGGCCCACTCTGATAACCTGAGGGTTGGGGAAAAAGATAAAAACAACGGGGTCAGACATAAGTCTGAGTGAGCCCTATAACTTTAACAATACAATCATTAAAGTAATTAGGGTATGATATAAACCTGGTACGGTACGACTGGGGATAAATGACTACACTAAGCAGCCAACTAGACTTAGGATGAACTAAGATAACGGTAAAGACGCGCCTATCCACCCAAGGATAAATACTACACTGCACCACCCCAGATCTACCCACCCAAGGGTAATTTCTAACTGCACCACACCAGTCATTCCTACTTAAAGGTTGATCCCTCCCAAGGACTTAGAAAAATTTACCCAGTAGTTTCGTGTACCCCTAGCTGACTACATAGGTGCCGTCTGCCCCTATCTCCACTAGGTGTACCCTGTACTTAGTAATCTTAATAGTAGTCTCTTGTACCCCTAGCTGACTACATAGGTGTCGTCTGCCCCTATCTCCACTAGGTGTACCCACTACTCCCATTCGATCGGCTCCCTAACGTAGATACTCGTGCTGGCCCCACAGTGGGGTGTATCACTCCCCAAAGTGGCAACCCGATACAATCAATGGTGCACGGCTTATACCTACACGATGCAACAACGTCTTACCTACCAGCCCGGGTCCACACACGCATATGAAACCCGTTGGACTCGCGTTGCCACCGCTAACCCGTTTTTGGCCTCTTATAGTCAAGCCCAGTACGCGTGTCCCGTCCTCGACATGGGTCGAGCCCACTAAGATACATATGGGTTACTGGTTGAAATGGGCCCCCACAAGCTACCCCTAAGCTTGTCACTTTATCTAGTGCATCCCACTTAACCCTTTTTAATAATCATGTCCACTTACATGTTTAAAGTTTGGTTAAGTCATCTAATCATATTTCAATTGCCACTCAAGGCACCCACTAGATTTCCCTTGCCACCCAAGGCACCTACTTGATTTCCACATGTCACCCAAGGCACTTACTTAACCCTTTAATCATGTTTAATTACATGTTCCACTTTGGTTAAGTATTCTAATCGTATTTTCTATTGCCACCTAAGGCAGCCACTAGATTTTCCCCATGCCACCCAAGGCACGCACTTAACCCTTTAATCATGTTTAATTACATTTTCCACTCTGGTTAAGTATTCTAATCGTATTTTCTATTGCCACCCAAGGCAACCATTAGATTTTTTCCCCATGCCACCCAAGGCACGCACTTAACCCTTTAATCATGTTTAATTACATGTTCCACTTTGGTTAAGTATTCTAATCGTATTTTCTATTGCCACCCAAGGCAACCATTAGATTTTTTCCCCATGCCACCCAAGGCACGCACTTAACCCTTTAATCATGTTTAATTACATGTTCCACTTTGGTTAAGTATTCTAATCGTATTTTCTATTGCCACCCAAGGCAACCATTAGATTTTTCCCCATGCCACCCAAGGCACGCACTTAACCCCTCATGCCCACTACATGCTTATCTGGTTAAGTGTTTCTTAATTGATTAAGAACGTAACCGTTGTAAAGACCTCTCGCATTAGACTATCTTTTATGGCAGCTGGATTTGCCGGTCGGGTCCGGGCAGCCTTACGCCATAACCGAGTCTAACCTCGTGTCTTTACACTTGTCACGTATTTAGTTTGTGCCTAAGACCTCTCACATTGGGCCAATCATTTGTAGCCGCTGGATTTGCCGGTCGGTTCCGGGCAGTCTTATGCTACAAAAGGGTCCAACCTCGTGTCTTAGTCGATTAATTACACCTAATTAATCACCCCCATAATTTGTATTAATTATCCCTAATTAATTACAAATTTAACGACGTACATAATTGACTCAATTATGTCCATCCACTTTATGGTATGCATAATCATACCAACCTCACACCATTTCATTAACATGTATATTAACCCCATCGTTCCCCATGTAATTCGCTAACATGACATATTCAAAAGGGAAGATTCATCACACATACAATGGGTTCAACTTGCATAACATTAGCATCAACATGGGTTTTAAAGGTGTCAACATGCATATAGCATCAAACCCAACTAGCATAAATAATCAACCCAAACTTGCATGAATTACATATGTCATAATGAGGGTAACTTGCATAAGCTACTTATGTCATCAAAAGGGGTAAACTTGCATATGTATGTATGACATACAAAGGGGTTAACTTGCATATGTATGCATATCATACTAAGGTGTACACTTGCACATGTTACTTGCATATAATCAAACACCAAACTTGCATAACACGTCTTATATGAACTTGCATATAATCATACACCAAACTTGCATAACATATCATATATGAACTTGCATATAATCAAACACCAAACTTGCATAACATATCATATATGAACTTGCATATAATCAAACACCAAACTTGCATAACATGGTGTCATAATGGATCAATGTTTATCATAGCAATTTGCATAACTAGCATCATGAACACATAGCCTAACACTTGCATAACTTGCATAACATCATGATCACATAGCATATGACTTGCATAACTTGCATAACATCATGAACACATAGCACATAACTTGCATAACATCACAAACGCATAGCATATGATAACATAATCTTGCATTGATCCACATTCATAGCCATAACCTCATTATATCCTATCATAATCATTTCAACAATTGGTCATTAAGGCTATAGAAACTCACAACTTGTTGATTAGCACTCCTAAGAAGAAGATTAAGTTGCTAGAGTTGATTAGAGGTTGATTTGAGAAGCTATCTTCCTCTTTAATTTGATGGAGGCTCCTTCAAGTTGCATTTTGACGGCATGACGACGTTGTATCTATTTTTAGTATGAATTAGGGTAGTCTTAGGGTGTATTTATAGAGTAGTTAGGTGTTTTAGGCCATTAGATTAACCCTAAATCAGATTAGAGCCGTCAGATCTCGTCCTAGCCACCAAGCACAGCCCAAAAGCCATCAGGTTGCACCCAGGTCACACAGACCGACAGGGGGGGTCGATCCCTGTGTCGACCCCTGTGTCGACCCCTGGGTCGACCCCTAGGGAGGGGGTCGACACCCATGTCGACCCTAGGGTCGACTCCCTCTGCCTGGCGGGAATTTTTCCCGCCTCTTCTGAAATGTGAAATTTTTTTGTTTTTAAATCTGTTTTGAATTTCTGAAAACTTCTTCGGGCCTTAACTGGGTCATACGGACTCCGATTTTCAAAAACTCGAACTCTTTTTCGCGTATTTTTCCGAGATGAACGCAATGGCATAGACCGTTTCCCCTGATTCAGATTTTTAAATTTAATTCTGCCCTGTTTTATATTATAGCAAGTTATTCAACATACGGGGTGTTACATTCTCCCAAACTTAAAGGATTTCGTCCCCGAAATCTCTAAGTCAAGAAGAACGTATCCTACCAACCAAACAACCATCTACTCAAACCATCAAACACGGGCATCCATTGTCCTTAAAGTTTCTAATGCTGTATGAATATATGCAAAGAGTGTGTGTATATGTTCCCTGTCTAATGCAAAATTAGGCGGTCTACCGATTCAGTTGACCTCCTTAATGCAAACCATGATAGTGCCATGCATCCAATATGTGTGCGAAAGAACCCTATCGACACATACTATTTCTACATGAGTGCACAATCATTCACCAAAATGCATCATCCATATGATAATGCAACCATTATACATCCATTAATAAAGCTACCTACACACAATTATATGCAATATGCAATATGAAGTGATTGAGCCGATCTAGTGCCTAAAGTGTGTGTATATGCATCCACGAGCAACCACTAGCAAACACTTGCATCCACTCGCATCCATCAATCATAACATGTCTCAAACACATGTTTCAACCATAGGTTTACCCTATCTAAAGGTCAAAGATACTAATGAGAGGACATACTAAAGATAAGATAAGTACTAGACAAACGATAAAGGAGAAGTTAAAAGACATACCCTAAAAAAGGAATGGGTACAATGAACGCATCTTCGCTTCTGTCTCCCAAGTAGCATTGCTCTCATCCTCTCCCCATTGCACTTTGACTAGTCGAACCTCCCTGTTTCTCAACTTCCTAATCTCTGACCCAAGGATGCGGGTAGGAGCTCGTCGAATAGTCGCACCATGCTCTACCTCCACTTCCCTAAGCAAGCTCGGCTCTACCACCTCTGCGGTCTCATGTAGGCACTTCCTCAAATGTGACACATGGAATACGTCATGTACCACACTAAGTCTCTCGGGTAAATCCACTCTATATGCCATGGAGCAGTCCTCTTGCTCTTCACGGGTATGAAATGGGCGCTCTTAGTAAGTCTGTCTACCACAACCCAAATTCCCGTATTACCCTTCCTCGATCTCGGTAACCCATCAATAAAATCCATCGAGACGCTATCCCACTTCCATTGTGGAACTTCCAATGGGTGAAGCAACCCACTTGGTTTCTTTTGCTCTGTTTCTACTTGTTGGCACACCAAGCATCTAGCGACATACTCGGCCACATCTTTCTTCATACCGGCCCAAAAGAAAACTCCCTTCATGTCTTGGTACATCTTGTCCCCACCGGGATGAATGGTCATCTTTGAACGACGCGCATCATTAAGTATAGCCTTCCTCAAACCCTCATCTTGCGGTACACAAGGTCTACCGTCTCTACGCAACCGCCCCCTATTGTCTAGGGTGTACCTACTCAAATGGCTGGACGACTCCCCCCCCCCCCTTATGAGCCTCTCTACCAACTCAACCAACTGTGGGTCGTCCCGCTGTGCCTCGCCAATCCGTCCCAAAAGAGTAGGTCTGGCCTCTAAGGATGCTAGCAAACCGGGTACAAAGTCAACGGAAGGTCTAAAATCAAATATCGAGATAAATTCCAAGCTTCGTCATTCCACGAACAATGGACTCAAGGACAACCTTTTTCTGCTTAAGGCATCCGCCACCACGTTACCCTTTCCAGGGGTATACGCTATCTTGAAATCATAGGATGCTAAGAACTCCATCCACCTTTGTTGTCTTAAGACTATGCGCTCGAAGAGTCTCCAACACTTCCCTAAGATGTAGGGCACGCTTTTCTCCACTTCTAGAGAAAACCAGGATATTCTCCCATGCAAAATCGTCACCACTATTCATCTCTCACGCAGACCATCCTAGTCGAACTCGACATCCCCCAAGTGTAAGCCCCAAAGGCCTAAACCAATATCAGACAAACACCCAAGGGATACCTCCTTCGAATTCAGACGACCTACGTGAGATGATACTAGTAAAAACGGCTAAATAATTAAGCCCTTGTCCAACTCTGGATGTCCTTGCCAGTCTCGCTCCAAAACCACCGTTTGATCAAATAACTGGCTTTGCTTAACCTATTAAGCACATATGAAAACTTATTTCGCTCTTAGAAAAGACCAAGATGACATCCACAAAGACCATTACGAAGTTATCTAGGTACTCCCTGAACACCCTACTCATCAAATCAACAAAGTATGTGGGGGCGTTCGTCAAACCAAATGGCATCACCAGCCACTCATAGAAACCATCCGAAGTCCTAAAGGTGGTCTTCTCTATACTATCCTCAGCCACTCCCAACTGATGAAACCCCGTGGCCAAGTCCAACTGCGAAAACACTGAGGCGCCAACCAATCTGATCAATGAGATCCTCAATCCTCGGCGATGGGTGTCAATTCTTCTTTGTGAGCTTGTTGAGTTCTCTATAGTCTACACAAAGTCTGAGGGACCCATCCGCCTTCGTGGCAAAAACTACTGGAGCACCCTACTCCGATATACTTCGTCTTATGAACCCCTTCTCAAGCAACTCCCCTACTTGCTTATGGAGTTCCCTCCTCTCACTAGGAGCCATGTGGCGCACGGCCAAAGATACTGGTTTAACATTGTCCACCAGATATATTCGGAAGTCTATCTCCCGCCTTGGAGGTAAGCCCTTCACCTCCTTAAACACATCCGAGTATTCCCGGACCACTCTAACAGATCGCAAACTCTCGACCGAAGCGTCAAGCGATTCAAGATAACTTAGCATAACAGAATCTATGGGATTTCAAGAGATCTCGAGAGTGTTTCCCAAGCGGGTCATGAGCCTAGCAACTCTCCTTTCGCAATCAAGAACGGCACCATTACTGGATAACCAGTCCATGCCCAAAATCAACCCATAGCCCGTGAAGCCCAAAACAAAAGCATCACATCTAAACTCAATGCTAAGTATAGAAATATTCAAACCCAACCATATCATGGACAAATAAGTGGAGCCTCCAATTGGGTTTGAAACAACCAAGGGATCATCTACCAGACTGGTGTCTAAGTGCAGTGACTCAACTAACGATGATGAGATAAACGAATGCGATGCGCTAGAGTCGAATAAAGTTTGAACAGGATGCTCGAGAAAACCAAATTTCAACCTAGACGGTCCTACCCCCATCAGGTATACCAGCCGTGAGGGAATACATCCACCCTCCAGAAGATCCTGTCCTTTGTCCTTACCTCTTTGGACAATCCTAATAAGGTGTCCTATTTCTCCAAAACAACTAGCCTTCCCCTTCACATTCTCCTTTCGTGACCTCTCACCACAATGAGATTTCGTCCTTTATTTACCTAATAGCTATTTGAACCTTCCTCCCTCGTCCATCTTAAAGGTACCCATAAGCCCTCCACCCCCTTGGACTAACTTCAAACGTCTTAGTCCCTTGAAGTGGTTCTTCCGTCCTTCATACGGAAGTCCTTATTTATCTTAAAAAGACATATATACGCGGAGGGGAAAATTCAAAAAGAGAAAGAGGAAGAGATTCAAAACGGAGAATCGAAGGAAGGATACATGGCTCTTGGGGATTATGTTCTTTTCTTTCAAAAACTTTTCTCTTAAAAGACATGTTTTTGAAAATACTTCTTCCAAAAATGTTTTTAGAAAATTAGTTTTTCTAAAAGTTTTATCTGTTCTGGTAACCTTAAGCTCTGATACCACGTGTAACACCCCACACCCGCTAAGGTCACTCGCTAAGGGAATGCCTTAACTTCGGTGGAGTATTTTAAGTGAATATAGAACAGAAAAATTACAACAGACAGATATAAGTAATACTTGAAAATTAAAACATCATTTCATTGCAGCAGAAGGTAAACATGTTTGGTTACATATCAAAAACCAACAAGATTCAAGTACAAAATATCCATCTCGTTAAAACATAAGTACATAATCCCACTATATACTAATAGCCATAATAGAAAAGATAACCGAGCTTTACTTCAAGAGTCCAAGCTTCAAAAGATAGATAAAGCAATCTGAATCAAAGCCCACTAGTGCTAGGCCCACTCTGATAACCTGAGGGTTGGGGAAAAAGATAAAAACAACGGGGTCAGACATAATTCTGAGTGAGCCCTATAACTTTAACAATACAATCATTAAAGTAATTAGGGTATGACATAAACCTGGTACGGTACGACTGGGGATAAATGACTACACTAAGCAGCCAACTAGACTTAGGATGAACTAAGATAACGGTAAAGACGCGCCTATCCACCCAAGGATAAATACTACACTGCACCATCCCAGATCTACCCACCCAAGGGTAATTTCTAACTGCACCACACCAGTCATTCCTACTTAAAGGTTGATCCCTCCCAAGGACTTAGAAAAATTTACCCAGTAGTTTCGTGTACCCCTAGCTGACTACATAGGTGCCGTCTGCCCCTATCTCCACTAGGTGTACCCTGTACTTAGTAATCTTAATAGTAGTCTCTTGTACCCCTAGCTGACTACATAGGTGTCGTCTGCCCCTATCTCCACTAGGTGTACCCACTACTCCCATTCGATCGGCTCCCTAACGTAGATACCCGTGCTGGCCCCACAGTGGGGTGTATCACTCCCCAAAGTGGCAACCCGATATAATCAATGGTGCACGGCTTATACCTACACGATGCAACAACGTCTTACCTACCAGCCCGGGTCCACACACGCATATGAAACCCGTTGGACTCGCGTTGCCACCGCTAACCCGTTTTTGGCCTCTTATAGTCAAGCCCAGTACGTGTGTCCCGTCCTCGACATGGGTCGAGCCCACTAAGATACATATGGGTTCCCGGTTGAAATGGGCCCCCACAAGCTACCCACCTAAGCTTGTCACTTTATCTAGTGCATCCCACTTAACCCTTTTTAATAATCATGTCCACTTACATGTTTAAAGTTTGGTTAAGTCATCTAATCATATTTCAATTGCCACTCAAGGCACCCACTAGATTTCCCATGCCACCCAAGGCACCTACTTGATTTCCACATGCCACCCAAGGCACTTACTTAACCCTTTAATCATGTTTAATTACATGTTCCACTTTGGTTAAGTATTCTAATCGTATTTTCTATTGCCACCCAAGGCAACCACTAGATTTTCCCCATGCCACCCAAGGCACGCACTTAACCCTTTAATCATGTTTA
Organism: Allium sativum; assembly: GCA_030737875.1. Classification (NCBI taxonomy): domain Eukaryota; kingdom Viridiplantae; phylum Streptophyta; class Magnoliopsida; order Asparagales; family Amaryllidaceae; genus Allium; species Allium sativum. Next base: position 1,327,868 of record CM060926.1, on the reverse strand, counting down.
ATTACATGTTCCACTCTGGTTAAGTATTCTAATCGTATTTTCTATTGCCACCCAAGGCAACCATTAGATTTTTCCCCATGCCACCTAAGGCATGCACTTAACCCTTTAATCATGTTTAATTACATGTTCCACTTTGGTTAAGTATTCTAATCATATTTTCTATTGCCACCCAAGGCAACCATTAGATTTTTCCCCATGCCACCCAAGGCACGCACTTAACCCTTTAATCATGTTTAATTACATGTTCCACTTTGGTTAAGTATTCTAATCGTATTTTCTATTGCCACCCAAGGCAACCATTAGATTTTTCCCCATGCCACCCAAGGCACGCACTTAACCCCTCATGCCCACTACATGATTATCTGGTTAAGTGTTTCTTAATTGATTAAGAACGTAACCGTTGTAAAGACCTCTCACATTAGACTATCTTTTATGGCAGTTGGATTTGTCGGTCGGGTCCGGGCAGCCTTACGCCATAACCGAGTCTAACCTCGTGTCTTTACACTTGTCACGTATTTAGTTTGTTCCTAAGACCTCTCACATTGGGCCAATCATTTGTAGCCGCTGGATTTGCCCGTCGGTTCTGGGCAGTCTTATGCTACAAAAGGGTCCAACCTCGTGTCTTAGTCGATTAATTACACCTAATTAATCACCCCCATAATTTGTATTAATTATCCCTAATTAATTACAAATTTAACGACGTACATAATAGACTCAATTATGTCCATCCACTTTATGGTATGCATAATCATACCAACCTCACACCATTTCATTAACATGTATATTAACCCCATCGTTCCCCACGTAATTCGCTAACATGACATATTCAAAAGGGAAGATTCATCACACATACAATGGGTTCAACTTGCATAACATTAGCATCAACATGGGTTTTAAAGGTGTCAACATGCATACAACATCAAACCCAACTAGCATAAATAATCAACCCAAACTTGCATGAATTACATATGTCATAATGAGGGTAACTTGCATAAGCTACTTATGTCATCAAAAGGGGTAAACTTGCATATGTATGTATGACATACAAAGGGGTTAACTTGCATATGTATGCATATCATACTAAGGTGTACACTTGCACATGTTACTTGCATATAATCAAACACCAAACTTGCATAACACGTCTTATATGAACTTGCATATAATCATACACCAAACTTGCATAACATATCATATATGAACTTGCATATAATCAAACACCAAACTTGCATAACATATCATATATGAACTTGCATATAATCAAACACCAAACTTGCATAACATGGTGTCATAATGGATCAATGTTTATCATAGAAATTTGCATAACTAGCATCATGAACACATAGCCTAACACTTGCATAACTTGCATAACATCATGATCACATAGCATATGACTTGCATAACTTGCATAACATCATGAACACATAGCACATAACTTGCATAACATCACAAACACATAGCATATGATAACATAATCTTGTATTGATCCACATTCATAGCCATAACCTCATTATATCCTATCATAATCATTTCAAAAATTGGTCATTAAGGCTATAGAAACTCACAACTTGTTGATTAGCACTCCTAAGAAGAAGATTAAGTTGCTAGAGTTGATTAGAGGTTGATTTGAGAAGCTATCTTCCTCTTTAATTTGATGGAGGCTCCTTCAAGTTGCATTTTGACGGCATGACGACGTTGTATCTATTTTTAGTATGAATTAGGGTAGTCTTAGGGTGTATTTATAGAGTAGTTAGGTGTTTTAGGCCATTAGATTAACCCTAAATCAGATTAGAGCCGTCAGATCTCGTCCTAGCCACCAAGCACAGCCCAAAAGCCATCAGGTTGCACCCAGGTCACACAGACCGACAGGGAGGGTCGACCCCTGTGTCGACCCCTGGGTCGACCCCTAGGGAGGGGGTCGACAGCCATGTCGACCCTAGGGTCGACTCCCACTTCCTGGCGGGAATTTTTCCCGCCTCTTCTGAAATGTGAAATTTTTTTGTTTTTAAATCTGTTTTGAATTTCTGAAAACTTCTTCGGGCCTTAACTGGGTCATACGGACTCCGATTTTCGAAAAATCAGACTCTATTTCGCGTATTTTTCCAAGACGAACGCAATGGCATAGCCCATTTCCCCTGATTCAGATTTTTAAATTTAATTCTGCCCTGTTTTATATTATAGCAAGTTATTCAACATACGGGGTGTTACAGATTTGAAGAAATTTTTCCATGCCTTTGAGACCCTCTTTAGCTACCTCCTTTCTCTAATTAAACCCCTTGGAGATTGCTTTGTACAGGCCTACATGGATTCTATAAGGTATCGGATTTTACTTGGGAGACCGGTTAGATTTTCGTATTGTGTGGGCACCCCTTTAAATCAGTTTTTTCTTAATATGGGGTTGCATCTGATATTTACCATGCTACAGAAGAGCAGACTGCTTACCCCAGGTTAGTTCGCCTTTTTGATGCTAATTTAAATTGAAAGGAAGAGAACAATGAGGCAGTATTTAATTCTAAGGTTAAGGGGATATCTATTATTTTTACTGGGAGACAATTTGGGAATATGCTCTATATTAGAGGAGATGGTTTGATATTAGAGCAGGTTGAGATGACTGATGTGGCTGTGTTGGGCCGGATTTTTGTTGATGTTGGGCATAGAGCTTAGGATATGAGGAATTTGTGCCCATTAGCTAGAGTGTTACACACATCTTGCTGTATAACCTGGTTATTAGGAATGGTAATTTCGATAGGATTATTGGAACTATTAAGCGTTATTATTTATTTTTTGCTAGACTGGAGATCAATTGGGCAAGGGAGATTATGGATCATTCTGCGACTGCCACCGACAGTAGACAGTCTATGATTCCCTTCGTACATTTTTGTACAGTTGTGTTTAGATAGATTCAGGTTCCCTTAGCGAATGAGAACTCTACTGCGAGGACCCACCCCCTGGTGGACTCTACTCTGATTAGGATGCATATTGACTTGGGCCAATTACAAGAGGGCCAACCCATGGAGCATGAGGAGGATCATCAAAAGGATGATGGTGAGAGTCAGTAGGACCAGGGGGATCGGCAGTTTTACCCAGTTGGTTATCATTTGGAGGTAGGGTTTGGATATTAGTTTGCATAGGAGGAGGCGTAAGGCATAGAGGAGCCATACTAGTACTTCGACCCTCCAACAGAACATGATTATCAGGGTGAAGAACAGTACTAGGGAGGTGTCGGGTCTTCCAATTTATCTCAGTGGAACCCATGACCAGAAGTAGAGCTATGGGATTTGAGGAGAGATGTTAGGTCCATATCCGAGAGACATGACCAGTTAGCCAGAGAACACCATGAGATCTTGCTTGGATAGCAAGATATGGCCTGCACATAGCTTGACTTTTTCCTAGACCCAGCAACAGTCCCTATAGGAGATGTATGCAATCCAGTAGTGATTTGAGCAAATGCAGCTGGAGATGCGAGACATGCACTTAGAGGTTCGAGATAACAATTGGTGCCAGGAGGACTACCTATGTAGATTGGACTCTTTTCTTAGGGATATCTTTAGGCAAGGATCCAGGCCTCTGTTCTGAGGACAGATCGTTATCAGTGTTACTACATGTATCACTCTTCCTTTTTAGGACTTGACTATCTTTTGTTAGTTTAACTACTGTAGTGGAATCTTGTACTTGGAAGTTACTTTTTGTTGTAGTAGTGTTGCATATTTGTGTGACAAACTTTTCCTCAATTAATGAAGTTCTTATTAAATCGCTATGAGTATAATTGGATAACATAAGGGAGCAGAAAACAAAAATTACATGATAGTAACAAAAATTAAAAAAATCCTCAAAATTTGTGAGGAACGAAATTCATAAAATTAATTTTTCTGAAATTAAAAAGTTGGATAGTAGGGTTCAGATGAAAAATTGGATAAACTACGTTCTTGCTCTATAAGAGTATGGGAAAAATTGGATGGAAAAGTATTTTGATTTTCAAAATATTGCATTCATATAGAAATTGCCAATATATTTAGGATGTGCGCATCATATTTTCAAAAAAAAATCAAGAAAATTAACATTCATATAGGAGGTAACTCTTAGGCGTTCATTGCACTCATGTATTATTATGTTGTATTACACTTTGCATAAATGCACAGGTGATTGAAAAATGGACGGACACTTAATGGTTGCAATTTACATGTGGGAGAACATCACTTCATCCTTATCAAATTTCGGGGACAAAATTTCCTAAGGAGAGGAGAATGTAATACCCCGTATTCCATACAAATATTAAATTAAAATATTGATAATTTATTATTTTATACTTCAGCCCCCAAAAATATGCCATTGTGTTCGTGGCAATTTTCTGGTTTGTTTTTGTATATGACTTGCCTCAAACGGAGCCCGTATGGGAAAGTTAATTTTTTTTTTTTGGCAAAGCCAGCCGGTTTTTATAGTGATCCGTAACACTTTTTTTATTATAACCAATAATAAAAATACAATATAGTACAGGTGATTGAGGTCACAATCAGCTAATTCAGTTTTTAAGGTGGACCGTCCACCGCCTAAGGAGTTTATAGTGTTTCGTCCACTCCACCTATCAGGCTTACAGCACTGGAGCTAGCTAAATTACTAGACTACAATACCACTCCACGCAGGGAGGATATGACATGATAAATTGCATAGTACCGAAGGTAGTGAATTACTTATTACATACACCTTAACACTATAATAACCTAGGCCAAACAATGTATAAGTGTAGAAAATACTAGTACACAAGAGTGTACAAATTACGTAAACCAGCAACCTAAAGGCATAGGAAGGAGTGTTCACGCTGCTGCAAAGGACTAACAAGAGCACATTACAAACAATACCCAAGTACATCATAGACATCTACAAAAGGCAGAGGCTCATGAGATAACATCAAGGTCATGGTACTGTAAAAGCATGTGTAGCAGTACTGCAACCAAGATGTGACCAAAGCAAAAGCAATGATCCTATCACGTGTAGTTTCATTGCACTGTACAGTCAATAGCTAGACGAAAAGACAAGTTAGAAGATGCAAACTGAGCGAAGGGAATGCTAGATGGCCGGAGGCTTTGTAGACCAAAATTCTCAGTTTGTTGAGAGCAACGCTTCACCTATGGAGCAGAGCAAGGTCTTGGAGATGACCAGAAAACAACCAATGGTATGGGAAAGTTATTAATGATTAAAGACTTAAAACATTGTATGCATATATACGTGCATAAATTTGAAATTTGAAATTAGATATAAGTTATAAGCGAAAAATAATAATTTGCATAAGGAATATTTAAAAATAAAATGAAGGTTAATATTAACGTTAAAACATAATTAATATCAGCTGAAATAACGTTGAGGACCCAGGCTTTGGGTCGACTCAGGCTTACATCTGTTAACCATGGGGTCGACACATCATGAAGGTGGGTGACACGTGGGTCGACCCACTCGGGCCAGATTTGGGTCATTATGACATGTATTTTCTGCTTTGAACAGTTCAGATTTTATATTATTGAATCTGACATACTAGAATCTCCTGTACACCTATAAACAGACTAGTAGGGCCTAGCTTCATATTTTCTGAAAGGAGGCCAAGGCTCTGTCGTTTTCTTTCCTCTCCAAATATTTCAGAAATTAGAATATTAGCTTTTAGGAATTCTAATTCAAGATTTGGAGATAAGAATGCAAATTTACAACATATGTGTTCAAGTTTCCGGTTAACGTGAGGTAAATCCTATGAATCTGAATTATTTAGGTTCCGTTCTTTCCTTCTTCTTTTAGTATCAGATTTATAAATCCGTGGTTATCTTAATATTAGGTTCAATTAAAATGACCATAAATAGAAGATCTGAATAAGATTCAAGGTTTGGAAAGCAGTTAGGTGAGTGGATTTAAAATTATACCTTTTGGTAATGGTATATTAATCATTGGCATTCCCCATAACTCTTAACTTGATGAATAACTGGAATTTGTGGTAATTGCATTGAATCCTATTTAAAATAAGTTGAGAATATTGTTGTTGTGATTTGTTCAATTAATTCTTTGCTTGGGTTAAGAACTATTGTAATACTGAAATGGTAAATTTGATAATAATTATGCATACATTCTTGACACTACTCTTCATTAATAAATTGGAAATGCTGAAAAAGGGAATTACACTGAATTGTGGGAATAAGGGTACAAGAATTGATATGCCTTACTTTGTATGGAAAATATACAGTAATTGAAAATGGTAAATGAAAAACAGGAGTTAACATCTAACTCAGAAATTAAAAAGGGGAAAAGTTAGTAGTGGACTGGGTTAGTTGGGTTTTGGGGGAAACAGACACATTTCCATAATGGTAAAATTATTAAGAACATAGTTGCAAAAAAAGAAAGAAAAAATGGATTAGTGAGAAATAGGGGTTCTTTTACCGTATTGCACATTCATCAAATAAAATATACACGTATGTCCACAATGAAAAATATTTAAAAGAAATTAAGGCGTGAATCATGTTGATTCACTATCTTTTCCTTCAAAAAAAAGAAAAATATTTTAAAAAAATAGTTTGCAACTACGAATCTTAATTGATGTACGTTATGGAAATAGATCTTTACATCTTTCCACTTACCAATATAATGAGGTATGCGAAATATTTTCTTGATATAATAAGAATGTATGTAACGGTAATTGAAGAAATATTACAACAATAAAAGTTGGTTCATATTAAGGAATCTAAGAAGAAAAGCAATGAACGGGGAATATAACCTATTATAACTAATTATACGAATGAGAATGTAATATAATAGTTAGGCTTATCCTAGGGAAAAGTGAAATTATAACATGGGTTATAATAAATGAAAGGAAAACTTATTAATAAACCTTAATCAAGAAAAACTAGGTTAATAAGTAGATGGCAACAACAAGTTGTGATAACAGTGTAAAATAAGTTATGATAAAATAAGAAAGAACGAAATAGGTTTATTATTATAGACCTATAACTGAGAGCTTTAAGTCTAATAAATGTAGCAAATAATAAGCGAAAGTCCGCTCTCGCGGCATAAGGCTGAATAAAAAAAGCAAGCAACTAATGGCGGGCTAATAAACCTAGTAACTTGAATAAAAAGTGAATATGTGGATAATCAAGTTAAAGCAATCTGATGAGATAAATCAAGCTCCTGATTAAAAGATTAGACGTAAGATCTAAAGACATTAACATGTGACGCGCTTAGACGACTCCGTTCGTATGAAGAAGAAGAACCCAAGGGGATAGATCATCTTGGTGCCTGGAGACACAAGAGGAGCACGCCTAATTGATTATTCTACGGGACTTGAAGGGAAGCATGTGACTTCTGTGGGACGTGGTAGGGTACTCGATGGTAGTCCCCTGTGTGGTACATGCTTAGGCTGTACTAGCACGGGTTTGGTATGTGCAGCACCAGCCGGTGATTATACCTAGACTGTAATTGTAGTTTGGTAGTCAGACGACTATAGCGGATGGCATTGGGTGATTCGACGGTATACCTCGAGGAGGTTGGCCAGGACCAAATTAAGGATAGTAATCGTCGGATACTATCATAGGCAGTCAATGGGACGAAGAAAGATTAGAGCTAAATCTATAGGCCATTGATCTATATGCTTGCATGGCATGGTTAAGGTAGTTCAATGCGATTACATGGCATAACGTTATAGATTTCTGTACGCCATTTGGCATAGGTTGAAGGTTGCTCATGCTTACATGGCATGACGGCGAAGACCATACAAGGAGGGTACTATAGGATACCTCGAGATGTTGGGTATATTTACATATATACTATATTAGGTTTAATCTGCCGGGGAGTAGATGGGTACCACGTGAGTATAGAGTCTTGTGTGTTGTTAACCGAACTAACCTACTAATTAAGACAACATAAATGAACGGTATATGTAGGGTTATTTTAGAATGTATAATTTGTCTAGTCACCCGAACTTTGTGTTCTGACCACGTCCTCATAACATACTCGCGGGTTAGGTTTATGGCAGAGGTTGTTTTAGCCTTTGGACACTTGTTGGACAGTGTTATTATTTCGTTAAGGCTGCATTTGATTGTTATATTTTATCCATTCCACTTTGAGATGTTTTATCAAGATCTGAGGCATTTATTATCTATGTCTTTTCTACAGGAAACCAGACAACCCAACTCGAACTTCGATAGATTGGGATTTTTGAAAAGAAATTCGGTCTGTCGAAATTCGGGTTGTTACAGATATGGATTGTCATCTCCTTCTGGATAAAACGTGTACCGTGGTATGGAACCCAGATATTACTTACGCGGCAACTTCTACTTTTTTTGTGGTTGTTGATGTTTCGGGCGCCCGGTTAAAAGTTGGTAACGACCGAGAGATAACATACTTAGGCGTACTCTAATTCATCCAGGTAAGGATCGACCGACCTTATGTTAGCAGAGAACTATGTGGTTGTTCTCAGGGCATCCCTCTAGAGGTCTACCCATCGATAAGGAAGTTCCTTAGCCTGGTCATTTGTTGGAAATCCATTCTCCAGTACGATTTTGTACGGTTCTAATTGTAAACCTATATGTCTATATAACATATGGTACTTATGCTGGCTAAGATTGATACATTTATTTGCGAACGTGATTTCCACATTTAAACACAAATAATAGTATTAAATGATTTTCGCGTAGCAAACATGTTTGGCTATCATTACGAGAAACCTCTCCTAATCCACGTTTTCATGTTATGTGTGTGTGACGAGAGACCTTATGGTAGCTTTATTTTCCTAAAAGCATTGCGAGCTTTATGCACTGGTATTCATAAGGAGGAAACTCATTCCATGTTATACATTGTGGTCCTATGAATTACTTAACTTATAAAATATAACTATTTTTGTTTCTCATTCCAGTCCCATGACTGACCTAGAGTTTATTGTTCTTCCACCTAAACTCTGCGTGCCCACGTTTCCCATAAGGTAACCTGGTAGTTAGGTTTGCAAATTTATCCTTGGAGTCTTTTTAGAGAAGGAATCTTGATTATGGCTAGAGCTATACTCAAAATCATTTCATAGTCTTATGTTGGGAGTTTTGCATTTTCCATTGTACCCTGATATATGCTGTACTCTGATGTAATATTGTGGTAATATTAATGAAAATGTTTTTTTATTCAGTTCTTATGTGTTGTAACCCCAAAAAATGATACAAAATCCGGCATTTGAATCTTCGATGTTTGATGCTTGAGTTGTGTCAAATGCCGATTTTCGAAGGCAGAAATTTTGGGTCGTTACACCAATACATAGGACTCATCTACTCAATGCGCCGAACACATTTTTTTCTGAATTCATTTTCTCTACATTATTGTAATCTCTTAATAGAAAAAATTATTATTTCTAGATCAATCAAGGAAAAGAAATTGTAATACTGATTATTCTCAATAATATGCAGATATATGGCAATTAAGGAAATATTGTGCAATCTTAATCAAAGAAATTCGTTACTATTTTTATTTGCTAACATCACGTGTTCAATATGCGGATTATATACATAACTGAGATCCATTTTTAAACCGGACCTGTGATCTGGCCTTATTATCCTTTGATCAAAGGATAGAAACCACCATTAGTTTAATGAACATTTATAGTGACTAAGAATTAAGTTATGGTCCCCCAAGTTCATCGACCTATTTGATCCACATGGTTGAGGTTAGGGAAGTATTTTTGATACCATGCTAGATCTATAAAAATTCAAGGAGAATTTACAAAAACTTATCAATTGAAGACTAGTTCGGATGGACCGATTACCTAAAGCCCAGATCCATGACAATTGAGCACCTAGAGAAACTATATTAATAATTAAAAACAATACCGAAGGAGTATATTATAAATGGATAGTCCTCTTATTCCGGAAATTAAAAATGAATTTTACATTTGGTTTTGTCCCTAACAGAGAGTTTTCCTACGGAGTTCTGCGGTAGTACTTCAGGATTATAAGTTGGAAATATTTATTGATCTCAAGTTTGAATTCTTTCCCACCATGGATTAAATGTTTTATGGGCAGATCTCATTTTGGGGAGTTAACCATAAATTTGGCTAACAACTATCATATAGAAGTATTCCGGATAGATATATAATGAAAACGTCAAAATTCGTTCACTCCATTTAAATCGGTTTAGATGATCGATTCGCGGTAACATCAACTGATATGCCATAATCAACAATAAAACTAAAAATTCGAACAAAGAATCAAAAATTAAATATTTGAGATATGTATAACCAGACATAGCGGAGGAATGAATTTCGTAGGAAAATATGCATGTTCATTCCATGCGTGCTAATTTAACCAAGCATTTAATAAAACACTTTGAATTAAATGTGTCTGGAACATAGGCGTTTTTATTCTAAAAATAATAAACTGTGTTCTAAGCAAAACGTCATTTTTTGGTTCACGTAATTTGAACATTCATTGCTATGTATCCACGATTTTGTGGCAAAAATAGTCAACATTTGTTTGTTTGTATTATATGTATCCTTGCTTGTGTGGTCTAACGTGTATCTACATACATTCAAATTGTATGCATACATCACATAAAAAAGAGTACCTTTAATTTCACAATTTTAATTTACACTTATAATTTTCTTTTGTATCAAATGAACACTTGGGAGATTTGCATTAAGTCTCTCAACACTTGTTTAGTTCTTGGTAAAATGATTACAGTTGTCCATATTTTTTTTGGATATAGCAACCCATTAATCTTCCCTCCATTCATTTTTTTTATCTCCGTCCTCATTAAAAAAAATAAAAAAGTAGGAAGGAAAATCAAAAAGCGAAGAAAAAAAGAGGAAAAAAAGGCTTTGGGATTTTTTTGTATTTAGCACTTCATCTTTTTCCTTCACAACTTATCTTCCTCAAGTCCATCACCCTACTCACGCAAGTCTGCCTCAACAACTACCACCTAACTAAACTTCGGCCATCACCAGTCTGCCTCCTCTATCCTCCATTTCCTCCATTAGATAGAATATAACACGTCCATACTATCCCCCTTCGGTCGTTGTTCCCATGCTTCCACCACTGCTTGACACTTGGTCGGACCTCCGAACTGCATCCTTCTTGCGTCTCCTCTCGCCCAAAATTTTGATTCAGTCAATCCATTGAAGCCTTCCCTACAGCCTTTATCCTCTGACATCGCTAGTCGGGACCGCCAGATGCTGCTCCTCCTCTCTAACCTTTGTTCTGTAGCATCTGTAGCGCCGCATTCCTCCCTACACCCATCACTATAGGATGCGCAGCAATCCCCTTTTCCACAGCAGCCGAGCCAGGCTATAGGCCTCCAACTTTGTATGAAGAAAAAGAAAAAAGGAGGAAATGATGACAAGAAGTTTGGAGTTGGAGTCAGTCGCATGCAAGGTGCAAAAGCACGCGCGTGTGTAGTGTTGTAGCAGCAAGATTATAAAGTGCCAATGGATGTTTTCTAACATGAAAAAAAGAAGAAAAAGGTGAAAATAGAAAATGAAATGGGTGATTCAAGCGGTAGTGTTGATTGAGTTGTTTTTGGAGTTGTTATGTTGATATCGTGATTCATCGCGTCAAGCTAGTGATTGGTTGTTGTTTCTTGGTTCGTGTCTTTGTTCCGTACTTTTTCGTGCTTGCGCTCGAGTTATCATACTTGATGGCAAAATGTGTCCATGTTAATTTCTACATCTCAATTAGAATGGCCACGAAAATTGGGTTACTCTTCTATGATATTTCCAATCCTATCTTTAATGAGTTAGTCATCTTAAGGTATTACTAGCACTATATTCGATGAGACTTAGGCATTCGTTCAACCTAAGTGCAAATACAAAATAAAATTCATCTATATGATTGTCAGATGATAACCAGACATTTGTAATCGATAAAACAAGCCTCTAATACCAAATCAAATGACCGCTTCCACGATCCTTGGAAATCGACACTAATACATCCACGGTATTCTTGTGCCACAAAATCAAGTGTCGGAGAAGCGAATTGTTCGTGCTAAGAAATAAAATACGTAGAAAACAAAAAGATCAAAATCTGACATAGCAGAAAATTGTATATATATTTCATCATAAAAAATGTTATAGTGGAGAATACTTATCAACGTGTTGGTTAAGGTCAACCTGGACAGTTATATAACCTGTCCTTACAATTGTTGAAGGAAACTTAGAAAAAGTTAGAGTATGATGACTATCTCCAGATTCTTCAACTCCAAACATCATCCAGTTGATCCAAGCAAAACCTGAGCTACTAGGCCATTCGAAGAAAATAGGGGGCATCAGATGTTTAAGGGAAAAACAACCTCGGGTCAGTTATGAGACTGGTGTGAGAAACTTAAATTTGTAATTTGAGGTATCCCATAAGACTATGACCATACATAAGTATGGCACAGATTTTTATCTTATGGCAACCAAATCTTTGCAATGTCAAAATTATCTAGTATTTTTTTAATAATGTGAGGGACAAAACCAATTAAATTAAACAATAGAAATAATGAAATTGTTACCATTATTAAATTCTGCATCTCTGTTGGAGCTCTAAAAACGATTCCACAACTCTTAGGGAAATTGGATTTCTAGATAATGGCAAGGGAAGGGATTAACTTTCGTATAGTACATCTCTAGAGGAATGTTGTAACAACTCGGGTTTTTGGGTACTTTAGCTAAACAGATTATATTGTGTTCTTCATATTTTAAAATTAAGTAGAATAAAATACGAGTTCATGAGCACAACTCGTATATTATTTTATACTGAGTAAATAAAAGATTTGTAATTTCCAGAATTGTGCGTACTGGAATGAATTAAATACCTTGGGTACAGTAAAAAAAATATTTCAATCGTGTTTGTAAATAATATTTTGATGGTTCAAAAAAATATTGGAAATATAAAATATTGTTAGCAATCAATATTTAAGTGGAAATATAAGCGTTAAATTGTTTTGAATAGATTATTAATAATTTGAGAATTTGTGTTTGAAAAATGTAAGTTGTAGGAATAATAAAATAAATAAGTATTACGTTAAAAATCATGTTTGGTAATAGTTAAGTATATTTTAAAGTAATAGTATAAAGTTGAATTTTGTTGAGATGGAAACAAATTAGTATATTGTTGTTAAAAGTAAATCTTTGCAATGACAATAATATTTGCGAATTTTTGCATTAAAATAAGAAAATACATATATTGATTGAGAATTAATATTTAAAAGTTAAAAAAATATTTTTAATAAAGTTGATAGAATTAGTTTGTTTAAAACAACGAAGTGTGTAAATTTTGTTTTAATATATATAAGTTTCAAATTAAAGAAACGTGGAATAAGCATTTATGAAAAATATGCTTATATTAATGTATTGGTATTAAAATTTGTGTTTAAGTAGGATAAAATTATTTTGTACATGCTTGTATAAATTTGTAGAGCTTAAATAATGTTACAATATGACATGCATCGTAAAATTATGTCAATTGGTGTTTTATTTTAAAAAAAAAACAGGGTACTTATATTATAAAAACAAGATACAGATAAAAGTTCGAGCTGGAGATACAATACAACAACCCATCTTATAAACAAATACTATTCAAATCCAAAACTAGCTCGAACTACAAACACAGCATACAATAAACCCACATAGAAAACCCAAACACAGGAAAGCCCACAAAATGACAAAGAACTGCTTCACAAAGGCCAAGGCCCAAATTATGAGCCCAAGTAATAAACCAAGACATAAAAGCCCAACTCAAAAGATATAATACTCCAGAAAAACAAGAAGGTGCGTAGAATCACTAGCCCAGATACTTACAAAACCAGCTGAACGAACAAAAACCACAAGCTACCACTAGAAAAACTCCTCTAGATAAACATGCAGACCAACTGTCCAAAAACAGCAAGCGAAGCACCACTGGAAACCTCATATAAAACAACAGTAAGAGGCAATTGAGAATTCACACACCATAAGCACCACTTCAAAGATTCAGAACATGAACAAAACTCCAAGAACATGCGAATCGAACTGCCAAAACTGAAGAGAAAACTGACACACAATGACATTAACAAGAAAATCTAAATCATTCATTTCTTAACCACACCTCCATTAGCTACTCCACCTAGACTACCTCCTCCTTTTGCTTTATAAGAACAGTCAGATTCATCCATAGAAAAATCTTTTCTTACATCATCTTCCATATTTTGAAATTTACTACACAGCCCAAATCTATCCATTATAACAGCCTTATCTTTCTCTTCTACCATAACAACTTATTTATTACTGAATCCATCTTTGTTATTGTCACACATATTTTTTTTGAATGATCTTTACAATTCTGCACTACCTCTTTGCCTTGAGTTATTATTTCACCATTATTAACATTAGCAGACATCCTAACTATATCATAATTTGAAACTATTTCCTGCAAACCATCATCTATTTCTCTTGCCAGAATATCAAAAGGGTTGATATTATTCTCACAGTATTTCTGGTCTATATGAAGGTCAATCCTTGTTATTTTATTACTAACACTTTTATTTGTTGTTCCTTCAACATTTGCCTTTCCTCCTAAATCTTTTACTTGATTATTTTGCTTGAATCCATCTTTATCATTAACAACCACATCTACATTCATTCTATTATCAAGTGTGACTATATCTTTAGGACTCCACACTCTATTTGATTTGCATGCAATATTGGAGTGTCCAAATACTTTATAATTAGTACATGCATCCGGTTTCTACTCATACTGAACTTTTCGCCAAACCAAATCCCCATTAAAATAATGTATAGGAACGATTTCAGGGAATTTAAAGTCTATTTTAACTTCTATTAAAACTCTAGCAAATGAGATTCGAGAAATATCATCAATAACTGCATCCATTATAATAGGATAACCTAGAATAGAAGCTATCCTACTTATAGCCTCAGTTGTCCAAAAATCTAAGTCCAGATTAAGAAATTCAACCCATATTGGAATTGAGTTCAGAAATTCTCTAGCTAATTTCATTCCCGGAACATATTTTTCCATAAATACCAATCTCTTGTTATGAAATAATGGCCCAGTGGTAAGCACTCTATCACAGTCTTCAATTAGTTCAAACTCGATGATATAAAACCCATTGTCTCTAGAGTACAGATTATAATTACCTTTTAATCCCCAATTTCTATCAATATAGTCTTTAAGGTAATTATAATAAGGTTTTTTACCATAAACATAAAAGACAATTGAATTCTCCCATGGCAAATTCTATTTGAACACGGAAAATTACTTAGTAGCCCCCTCTGTAGAAAAAAAAAAGGTATACCCATTTATATACTGAGTAGCCCCCCTCCATAATATTACTTTTCCATTCGTGCCCTTTATCTTACAAAACCTAATTTTACAATCTCGCTCTCGTTGCTCAACGATCTTCGATCTTCTATTCTCACGCGATTTCTTCAATCTGGAATTCAAGCGAAGGCTCTCGACGATCTCAGAAACCCTAGGTTGAAGAAAACGTAAGTTTTTTTATTTTTCTTCTGCTGGAATCGGTTTTTTTATTGTCAATTTGAGTCTAGTGTGGTTTATAATTGGAAGAAGAAGTAAGATTGTGGCAAGAGAGATCGATTTTTGATGGATTTGGAGGTGAACTTTCAAGGACCGACTGAGAAATGGGTTGAGGAGAAAACAGGTTACCACGTATAAGAAGTACGTGGAAAAAATGGTAACCACGAAAAGAGAGTACGTGGAACAAATGGAAACCACGTAAAGAAAATACGTGGTTTAATTTCAAAATTTAATTTCAAAATTTAATTTCATTAATACTAGTAGCAGTATCGTGTTAGGAACTCATTCTCCTCTTCAGAATCCATTGGATTGAAATTAAATTTTGAAATTTTCCTTACAGTAATTGAAATTAGGGTTTGAGGTATGAGCTGCTGAATGGTAGAGAAAAACAACGTAGAAAGAGAAGCTTTTTTGTCTGAAAGATAGTACATTAACCTCTAAGGGCATTTTGGTCTATAAAATTTCATTAATTTTAGGAGGATTCTGGGCGGGGCTACTAAGTAATTATTAGGGTTTAAATAGAATTTGCCTTCTCCCATTTATCTCTCACTGTTTTGACCAAATTTTCGTTGATTAACACATTTCTAACGTTGTCTATAATCTCTGGCTCATAATAAGTTAGTTAGACCACACTTTGATGAGATTCATTTTCTTTAATAGCTTCTAACCAAGACCTAGCATGCGTAAAATTTACCTTTGAGTTGCTTGTCTGAGAGTCAAATTGATCTTTCATAAATAGATCTGGAAAATCATGCTTCAATTCAAGGTCTGGGCTTCGAATTGTTTCTCGAACTGATTTGGGATAAAACCAATCTGCATACAATTGAGAGTGATTAGCATCCGGTGGATCTGTAGATCTATTATCAGAATCGAAGAATAATTTTTTTTTTCGAATGAGATTTGGATTGAGAAATGAAGTCGGTCGCCATTTTTTCTTCGAGTGTTAATTGGTGTTAAACTTGTAGCATTCGCATTCTAGGGTCGTTGCCCTGGTCGACCGTAGTGTCGACCGCCCAAAAGGCCTAGTCGACCCCTAGTTCGACATGTCCAAAGAGATGCATAAGTAACTCTATTTTCTTACTATGTGTTGGTGTTTTATAGTGCAAGTGGCTGATTCTCATGTCATTGATCAATTCATACATGTTCGTGGGGAATGTTCTTCCGTGGCTTCGATCTAATAATGAAAGCTTACGTTATAATCGAATTTGTGATTTGGACTGGCTGCTTGGTATTGATTATGAACTATGTTTCCTATGTTGGATTTTGATGAATTTGAGACACATACACATTTTATAAGCTGAATTTACAAATAGTTATATATATATATATATCCATATATGTATATATATTTTATAGCTACGAGACAAATTGTTTTCAATATTTTTTTACAAAAATATAACCATTTTGAAGAAGAATATAAATGATTTTGAGTTATAAAGGATATTGAAGAACTAAATTAAGGGCATTGAAATCGTTTTATGATCCCATTTTTGCAAAACTAAGTATTTTTTGTATACTAAAATACACATTTCACCCTTCGAGAAGAAGAGATGGTGATTGAATGATGTGATAAACTTCGTGGTATAGGACACGGAGGTATATTATATCGCTTAATTGCAGAATCGTTGATTGAAGTTATTTGTTGCTTAGTGTGAAGTAAACCAACTTGTGGTAAAATGATTAGTGAAACACGAGGTACGGGACGTATTGCTTTCTCTTTTCGAGTTACTGGTTCGAAGTTTATGACACAATCCGGTGTTATGGCCAATATTTGCTTCGATGTGAAGCTAGACTCAGCAGGAGTCTTGTATATGTATTCTCTTGACCGAAGAGGTTGAGTACACTCGATCGAGGCAAGTCGTAGTGAAGTCATAGTAGATCGAGATGGGTAGTAGTAAATACATTAGACTGAGATGGTTCATATTAAGGATATACACGATTGAGACGGGTCGTAGTAATATTACACTGGATCGAGGCAGGCCATAGTGAAGTTGTACTCTATGGAGATGAGCCATAGTAAAGCCTATTCGATTAAGACGGATCGTAGTAGAATTATATTTGATTGTGACGGGTCATAATAGAGTTATACATGACCGTGACAGGTTGTAGTAATAGATGCTTAGATACGTATATATTGCTTAGCAAAATAAATTTATTTTGTTGATACGCATGCAATTTGTTTTTTTGGATCCTTTTTATGATGCTTTATTGATTTAGTGGTTATTTGATGTTTTAGATCCATTCTTACGATGGCGTGTGATTTTATAGTCTTAGAGCTATTTCGATGCTTATCTAAATGTATTGATCGTCTTTCGTCGAATAAACTCAAATACGAGATTGTATATTGTCATTTGATGGAGTATTTGTGTTATTCCTTGATGGTTAGCTTCGTGCTTTGCTTTGATGTATAACACATATTGTTAGAGACAAACCCTTACCAGTGGTTATTTCTGTTGTTCATGAGATTATATATGTTGTTTATCTATATTTATCTCATGGACTTATTGTTGCTTTAGGCTTACTTTATTTCTTTTCTATGAAAGAAATTCTTATCTATATGACTTCTTAATTCATTTGTCCTATTACAATTGATATATATCGACCCGATTGATCCGTATGTTTAACATTCGAGTGAGGTCGAGCTGTTTTAGGTCACAGGTTATAGTTGATTCATGGTCAGTTATTCTATCATGGACAATCTCATTGAAATTATTATCTTACTAGGAAGTTGTGTATTCATATATATGCTTCATTTGTATATTGATTCATTTGGAGATTTTTGTGTATACAAATGGTTTATGTCAAACCAATTTGAGTTTGTAGCACATGTGTCTGTGTATTCTATGATTGTACGTATATGCAATTTTTCCTATTATATGTTATTTATGTTAAGGACTGAGATGATGGTGATGATAATTTTGATGATAGCAACTTGTTTTAACTATTATTATTATAAAATATATACTAACGCTTGTATCAGGAAATATATATGTGTATATATGTAGGAATTATATACAGGTATTGATTACTGAAGACTGTATGGCTTAGAGATTCAAAAATTACAATAAAGTAGAAGAGTTCAATATTGAAGACTCATGCATAACAAGAGTTCAAGAGTTCAAGAAAACAGGATAAGTCTATAGAGTTTAGATTTTATTGTTAAAACTACGTAGGACAAAATTTTCAAGTGAGCTGCTGAAAATAACTTATTGTAAAAATAGGCATGTTTCATAACTTATTGTGAAACCAGGCTTGTCCTGAGCTGGGTCAACAAGCCATGCGCGTTTTTAGAACACGCAAATTTTATTTCTATTTTTTTTGTTCATGTGTATTCTAAAAACTCTCATAAACAATTTTGTTCATGCACGTTTTTGGAATGCTCATGAACAAAAAAAGTTGAATGTTTTGAAAACACACATGAACACTTCTATTCATGCACGTTTTCAAAATGCGCATGGCTTATTTGTCCCTGCACAAAATAGCCCTAATTTGATAATAAGTTACGAAACATAGCTATTTTTATAATAAGTTATTTTTAGAAGCTTACTTCAAAACTTTGTCCAAGTCCGTAACAGAACTGAATCTTTATTGCAATTCTCTTATCATTTTACCTTATTTTAAATCTTCTTATTTTTAAATTGATTTCAAAATTACTTCTTTTTATAAAATATAAGTATTTATTAATATTTAATTTTATTTAAATATAACTCCGAATTTAAATATTTTAGATTTCCTTACTTATATTTTAAGTTTTAATTATATATGATTACTTAAGTTTAATTATTATTATTTTCTTATATTCATATATTTATATATTAAGTGTTAAATTTCTTATTTATATTTATATCTTTGTATATTAAATTTTAAAGTTTTTATATTTATATTCATAATTTAAGATAACTCCTATAAATTATAATAATATGTTTTTAATTTATATTTTTACTCTATTATACTATTTTACTAAATAGAACAATAGTATGTTTAAATCCCAGAATTACCTTGAGTTATTTCCACATCATTTAAATTATTTTCAAAAGATTTCAAATTTTGATTTTTGCTTACGGCTCGTCGACTTGGGGTACCGCACATGTCGAAATGGTTTCTTTTAAAATTTGAATTCCAAAAGTTGTGTCTATTGGTTTGAATCTTTTCCTTAAAGGATATGAATACTGAACCGCGATAAATAAACTTCTAAATTCAAAATTTAATAACAAATTTCATTTTACCTTCTTCTCTCCTTTCTCCTCGTCATTTCTACTTTTAATTTTCTAATTTCCATAATCAAGCTCTGCCGAATTTCAAAGACAATTAAACCAATTCAATTCAAGTTTGATTAGAATAAAACACTCTAATGATTTCAAGTGCTATTAAGAGTTACAGGAGTTTATGTAATCAAAGATTGCAACATCAATTTCTATCAAGTCTTCCTTCGAAAATAGTGTAAAGACCCAAAAATCTCCGCCTTTCGAATCGATCGTAAGCCACACAAGTCCAATCAAAATGGTAGAAATCCTCAAACCATTTTAATCACTTTTGTTAAATAGCTAAATTTAACAAAATAGCTTTAAACAATCCAGAACTAAATATATTTAGCCAAATCACTTTTAAATCATTTATTTTGATTTATCATAATTTTTCCCTATTTTTAATAATTTAAAAATAGATCGGTTCATTAAAAACTTATTTCAGGTCATTAATGGCAATAACACTGTTTTTATTCAAAATTGATTTGAATTTATCTCAAAATGTAACCATTGGATTTTAAAGCTTTATATATCATTGGAAAGCTCTTTTCATTCTATGCCGAACGTTTTTTGTTTCGAAAAAATATGACTGTCGAATCTCCCTGTACGTCAATGTGAAGTAAATAGTTGAAATTCGCGAATGCTTGTTGCATGACTCAATCTATTTGAACCGTTTTATCCTTTATAATAAAATTCGTCAATTTCGTTTAAACGTATTTTATAAAATGTTTATAAAATCATTTATAAATGGTCCAACTTCTAGTTCAATTTTAATAAAAATTGAATATTATGTTTTATTATATATTAAAATAATAATATTTTTCAAAATATCAGATTTTGAAGTCTAAACTTTCTCAACATCCATTATAAAACTAAATACGACCAATAGAAAAATCCATCCGATTTAAAAATGCCATTTATATACGTAAATCGAATTCACATTTACATGTTACAGTTCATTTCAATTTAAAACTGAAAATATGCCTTAATTAATTGAAGATTAATTCAACTCAAATTCTAACTTCTCATGAAATTTATTCGTAATAATTTGAACAATCATTATCAACTAATTTGAATTTAAAATTCAAACTGTCATTTTTCACCAAATATTTTATTAATAAAAATATTCACATTAATCCCAAATTGGAATGAGATCCAACCAATTACTGTATAATTTAATTTATATGGGTTTTATACATCATTAACTTTCATATCAACTATAATCCATCAACCAATAATTATAATATAAGCGTTTTTGTTGTCAATGCTTATATTAACATTGCCATCAGAGGAAATCAATACATATTTAAATTTGATTATAATAACATAACAAAACAGTTGAGTGAGAGAGTTCTCACACTTATCAGTTTGAAATCGTTATAAAACGATAAACGTCGATTGATTAAACCTGACTTTTTATATTTCCATAAACAGTAACAAGCTCTGAATCTCTCCAAATCAATTTCATTGCGAAGCTCACGTCTATATGGTTCCAAAAGATATTGTTTCGCTGAATTTTGATCACGTATGACAAAGGTATGTATTTTATATGGTTGAATACAATTTAAACAACACTAACATTAATTAATAGTATTTACTAACTTAAGACCTCCTTAATCACCGACTCATCTCCTTCCTCCCATCTCCAGTATTCACGCAATAGCCTTCACCGCCATTAATGCACCTTCTTCCTCCTACATCTCCTTCCATATTGCATTAAAGATCAAACAAAAATTACAATAATTTTTCTTGTTGAATTCTCTACCACCCTACCACCATCTCACTCAACTCGGTTGCTCCACCTCATTTGCATTTGACAGACCAGAACGCATACCCATGGCACATTTGTGCGACAAAAATCATCGTGGAATCCTCATAAAATTCTTCTATAGGTTCTATTCGACTCAAAAAAACAAAATATGATCTCCAAATCATGCATTGAGACCTTAAACCGCTGAATACCCTAACCCTAAGCAAAAAGAACAAACGCTGAAAAAATCATAGCGAACAACACGTCTTCGAAATTGTTCAAAACTCATATGTGCGTGAAGCTCTTTCTTCCAACAGTCCGTTGAATCAAACGATTTGCAATTTCGTTAAGATTTGTATTTGTTTTGATTTTTCATAGAATGAAAATCTCATGTTTTAGGAATTTAGGGTGGTGACCATGAATACTGACTGTGGAGAAAATTGGATAGGGTTAGGAAGTGTTTAATATTTTATATAGGGGAGGGAAATTATTTCTTATTAATATTATATTCAATTATGTTCAATCGTTGCTTACATTAATCATTTAAAAATTCATATGATCACATACAAATCCCGTTTTCGATGAAAATTGACTTACGGTTATGGTTTAACAATACGGACCCAATGAAACTTGTTTTGTTGAATTCCGAGTGTGTTTGCTCACACAGTGTATTTTTAAAGTCAAATTATTAGCCGTTTCACATTTAATTCCCACACGATCACATACTAACTCTAATTGGAGCGAAATTTGAAACCTAGTAATAATTTAATATTTCGAATCTAATAAAATTGGTTTCGTCAAAAACAGAGGTCATTTGAATTTTTTTATTTTTAAGGCTTAAATAAAACCAACAAAATATAAATAAATTCAAAAATAGTTCAATTTAATAATAATAAATTAATATTTGTAAGGGATTGCAGAATGAATCATTAAGGCCAAACAAACACTAGAGGAGGGTGAATAGTGTTTTTGAGAATTTAAACAAAATCTAAAGTATATGCGAACTACTATATGAATCAAACACCACAGAGACAATCACAAACATAGAATCAAACACAAATGCAAAGACGAACAAAAATAAAGTACGTAAAAGGAAAGAATACACCATATTTTATACTTGTTCGGAAGTGCTCCTACATCCAGTCCCACGTAACGCTGGATTGTGCAGAGTTTTTTACTATATCAATATCCAATTACAACCCTCCTTGATTTCACGGCTACAAGGGATACCACTGATTTCACCCACACACTTGATCAAGTATACCTTCCTTGATTTCACTGTTACAAGGGATACCATTGATTACCCATCCTTGATTTCATGGCTACAAGGTATACCACCGATTACGCATCCTTGATTTCACGGCTACAAGGGATTCCTTTACACAACCCAAACTATTACAAACAGCCCTATAACTCTTCAATAGCACTTGATTCAGAGAGTAATGAGTAGAGAGTGAAGAGAGAAGGAGATTAGTGAAAACAGAATTGATGGCAGAGTATATGGGTAGAAATCATTAAAATAATGAAAAATAATGGTGTAATGAAAGAGAGTGGAAAGGGAGAAGAAGAAGAGATTAAAAATTCGAAATTGACCCCTTTTATAATGTGTGAAAGGTTGCAACATCTCAGAACCGTCACAAATAGTGAAAAGACACTTCCTTTCAAATTTGAAAAAATGTCAGTTATATGTCGACATGTATATAGATGTATGTCGACATATATATGTATAAAATTGAAATTTGAACATTTTTCAAGTGTTTTGATATATATATATATATATATATAATTCTGGAAATTCTTGTATTAAAATATAATGTTATAAATAATATTATAAAGTAGAAAATCATATATAAACATAAATATAAACTATATAAATATATTTATTAAATTATAGAGTTTAAAATTATATAAATATAAAGTATATAAAATATAAATATAAAATTTTATAAAGTATAAACTTATAAAACTTAAGTTTAAAATCAAATAAAAATAGAAAATAAAATAGAGAGGAAACAGATTGAAAATAAAATTTGAAATCAAAATTTGAAATTAATTTGAATTTGAACCTGGAGTGCTATTCAGAGTCTTACTATATTTATCTTGAACTCTTGAAATCTTGAATACTTATGAGTCTTGAAATATCTCTGAATTATGAATCTCTAACATCTTTAAGCTGTACAGTCTTCAGTAATATTTCTGTATATGAATCCTGCATATGTATATATTCTAGACAAAAGTGTTAGTATATATTTTTTAATCAATTAAATTTGAAATAAGGTTGTTGTCATCAAAACTCCATTCTCCAACAATCTCCTCCTTTTTGATGATGACAACCTTAGTTTGTAAAATATCATACCTGTATATACCTGTTGATGATGATCCTTAAAATACTCCCTTTGTCTATATAAATCCTATAAACTATGTCTATATTTTATAATTTCTCCCCCTTTGGCATTATCAAAAAGAAATTCTAAAAATACTCCCCCTAAACTCCATATCTATCTATCTATTCTAAAGTTATAATGCTTAATTGTGTACTACTATTCTTGACTCCCCCTAAATTTATGCCTATATAATATCCCGATTCTATATATAACTGCCCCTAAATCTATAACTCTCCCTTAATGTATAATTCTCCTTATATCCATAAATTTCTTGAACTCCCCTTAAATCTATGACTATACTGGTCTAATAAACTAAACAGAAGGATAATAAACTAAGAAATCCAATCAATATTTACAATCACTCCAATCAAAAAATCCAAACAAGTGATTCGAACAATCAATTCAAGCAATCAATCCAAATAAGCAATTCAAACAATCAATTCAAGCAAGTCAATCATGAATGTCAAACAAGTCAATCAAGTTCTTTTTGTCAAACAAATCAGACAAGTCAATAAAGTCAAACAATTCAACCAAGTAAAATAAGTCAATTAAATCAAAGTTAATATGCTATGTGTTTAATTAATAATCCTATATATTTCTAAGATAATAATTCACTATATAGTATACTTGTTATGAGGAGTTAAAAGTTAATATGTAATGCAGTGTGTGATGTATGTTGATTATAATGTAGTATGAAATATATGTCATATGCAAAACAATATAAAATGAAATGCAACTTATGATGTGAATGAGATTTAAAATGCAATTGTAATTTATAATGATGAATGATATGAAATAAGATGTATATTGATAGTACGTAGAATGATTTGGTGATAATATCTAATATAATCAGAGTACTACCTAACTATTATAATTTATTTGAATCAAACAAAAATAATGTTATTTTCTAGACTTAGGTTAATTATATTAATGAAAGTGATTAAAAAAAATAAAGATAAGAGTTTAATTAAAAAAACATTCATGATAAGTGGTAATATATTCAAAATAATTATGGAGTTAAGTAATATTAGTAGGGTAAATATAGTAAGAACTAAAGATCTTTTTAAAGAGAATATAATATTTGTATCATATAAAGTAAGCTAACATATATTCATAAGTATATATAAAAAATAATTTAAAAAGAACTTAAAATTTAATTTATTATGAAATATAAGTCAAATTTAAATTTAAACTTTAGAAATCAAAACATACTTATTTGTTAAAAAAACATTTATACATTAAAAGAAATCTATAGTTATAAAAACATTATAAAGTAATCTATAAAGCTATAACTCCTTCTACTTATAAAAATCATATATATATATATATATATATATATATATATATTTCTTCATAACAAACATTAAGTCAAATATACAAGTTTAATAAATTTTAATCAGAATCAAAAATTAGTATTAAGTTAAATGATAATATAACCCAAAATTATATGTGAGAAATGTATAAGTTAAATTATGTATGTTTAAATTACATATAAAAGATATATAAACTTATATTTTATAACAATATCAAATGTTTTAAATTATTTCCAACATATTAATATGTCTATATAATTTTAATAATTTATATATATTTTGAAACAAGATATAAGAAAATAAGTAGACAAATAAAGTTAATAACTAGAATTTGAACTAGCATTTTCTTATTTAAAAGATGGAGGGAAGTTTGAAAATCTAAGATTTTGAAACACAAAATTTGAATTTCATTTTACAAGCCTTTATGTCGACATAAGGACATATGTATGTCGACATTCATGCATAAATTTTAAAGAGCATATGGTTTTGTGACTTTGGTTTTTTTAAATAATCGATTTATATTTTAGGTTTAACTATTTCCTAATATGATATTAATCCTAACAAACATCCAAAATTATATTTATTATTTATTAGTTTATTAAAATTTTGAATTTCAAAATTCAAATTTGAATTTTAAATTTCAAGTTTGAATTTTGAAGTTTTAAATTCAAATTCAAAGCAAAGCAAACAAAACATCCATTAAAAAAATTAATTAAGGCGTACCCGGTTTTTAGATCTATTTCTTTGACATTCTCTAAATTCTGAATTGCTGTGAAACACATATTTGAATTTCCAATTTCTGGCTTTTCATCGCTTGATGATGAATCTAAATCATATTTACATCTTCCAGAATTTGATGATGATATCTACTCTATTGCGACGGTCTCGTTTTTCTAATCAGAATAATATATTCATTTGCTGAATTTGAACACCGTACGAGAAAGATATTGAAGATTAAGTAGATCAACCAACTTGGCGCCAAAATTTGAATTTTAAATTTTGAATGAATGGACACTTCTATTGTAACGACCCAGATTTTTGAACAGTTTATTTTAAATATTTAGTATGGTTTTAAATATTGAATTCATAATATAAATGAATTTTATATTGAATTTATCGAATGAATAATCGATATGCGAATTAATATCAAATATATTGGGTATCGTAATACGAAACGATAATAATTTGCAATTAAAAACTGATTCGAAATGATTCAGTCGATCAATATAATTCTAGTTGAATATAGACGAGTTATTTTCAATGACTTTAATCGTTTATTTGATATTGATAGTCTGTATAAGCAAACGAATTAAATTTCAGAATATGCTCAGTTAAGTTTAGAATAACGTAAAAATCTGGTAGCATCGGTCGTTGTGTTAAATAGCGGTTCAGGGTTTTAATTTTAAGGACCACAAGATATTTAGCTTTTTAATCAAAATAAAAATAAGCCGACCTAAAAAAAAAAAATTAGCGCCACCCTAAGATTTTACATCAGCACAGCACAGACTTCATTCATCTCGAGCCAACAGCTTTGTCTCCAAGATTCACTATCAGGTAAACATAATTTTAATGGCTCGTACTCTTTGTTCCCCCTCTCGCGTATATATAAACGCGACCTTCCTCTCCTCATTCTATTTGTCTTTCAGCAACATTAGTCGAAGAGGAAAATACGGTAGCTCCTCAGTTCAAAATCAGAACAGAATCTGCACTCATTTTTTTTTCCTTTGGCAACTCGAAAAATGCCGATACCCCTTCCTTAATTCATTTTGCTGAAGCCCGAAATCAAAGTGGCCAAATCCAATTCATTTCGAACGAAATCAAAATCGAATGTCGCGATGTCTAAAATCACTTGGATGTCGTTCAATTGAAGCAGGATCTCATTGAATAAGGGGCGTGGTTCGATTGCAGTTGTCTGGGGGTTCGGCAAGTTCTTCAGACACCCTAGGGCTTCGGCTCCTCAGCGATTCGAGTTCGAGTTGGTACCTGCATTTCTAGGGTTCGAACTAGGGTTCTGGACGGGTGCAGATTACCTGATGGTTGAGCACTCGAGTTCAGTTTTTGGTCAAGGGCTTTGGGGAGGTTCTGACGTGGGTAATTGGAGGATGCGAATCTGTGAAGTGGAGGTTGAAGTCGGTTATAGGTTAATTGCAGTGGCAGCTCGCTTCATGATTTTTGAGGCAGCAAGGTGCAAATAGATTTCGTGAAGATGATAAAAGATGATTAAGGTAATAATTAGTTTTTCTAAATTTAATTAATGATGGTTTAATTCATTTTTAAATGCCTAGAAAATTTGTTAACTAAGATGTATAAACTAATCGTTAAAATAAAATGTAGGTACTTGTAAATTAGTTACGGTTTTTTTTATATATTTGATTAGTTGAAATTTATTTAGAAAGTCATTTTTAAAATTTTAAAATTTTAAAATTTTAAAATAATTGATCGATAATAATAAAATTTAATTATCATAGGTGTGAATTCATTCGAAAAGATTCGTAGCCGGTGATTTGGAAATAAACAGGATATTCGACAACGGCAATTACGGTGAGTAAATCTCACTCACCTTTAGAATTATTTTTATTTCATTAAAAATAATTGTCTGTTGCTTGTGTGAATATTTTCTGGTTGTTTATATATATTAGTTATTTAGGCTATTATATATATATATTGGGTTGATTGGTTGGTTGGATTCCCGCAGTCTCATTAGCGGATGCCCGCAGTTTCATAGCGGATGATTACCCTATACGCCCCACGCTATGATTAGTGGATGACCTTCTATACCGCGATATTCTGCCACGAAGCAGAATGGGTATTATTTATGTGCTAACATCTGTGGATGCAGGAAAACAGGTTGGAGGAATCCAACTGGATTCCTCAAAAATATATTATCTGTTTGTTTATTTGTTTGCATATATATATTGTTATATATGATGTGTTAGAAAAATAAATAATTCGTTGCTTTGTGTGTTTGAATATCACTGGGCCAATTAAAAGGACATTTGAGATTTTAAAAGGGGAAATTCTATTTTTAAATAGAAATTTGAATTTTAAATGGAAATAAAGATATAAAACTTGTTTGAAAAATAAAACAAGTAGTTTCTTTATAAACGAAGTTTAAGAAATAGTTCTTTTATAACGAAGTCATAAATGAAGTGAAAAGAATTATCAATTGATAATTCAAAAATAGAAATATAAGCATGGAAATGGGATTTGAAATGAAATTTCAAAATAGGATGTGAAATGGAATTTTTAAATATATAACTCAAATGAAATTTGAGTATAACATTTGAATTTTAAAGGGAGTTAAATATTTGAATTTTAAAAGGAGATTGAAGATTAGAAATTCAAATAGAAGTTCAAATAGAACTTGAATAGATGAAATTAGAATGGAAAAATAGAATTTGAATTCAAGGAATTAAAATAAAATTTGAATTCAAAGGAATTCGAATAAAGAAATTCAAATAGAGATTTGAATGTAGGATTTCAAAAATAGAATTTGAAATATAGAATTTCAAAGAAGAATTGAATAGCATTTGAAATATAGTATTTCAAAGAAGAATTCAAATGTGAAATTTGAATAGAGATTTGAATGGAATTTAAATATGAAATTTGAATAGAGATTTGAAATAGAAATTCGAGTATTGAATTGGAACATGGAATTGAATACAGAAATTCAAGTAGAAATTTGAATATGAGACTTCAAAATAGAATTTGAAATAAACTTTGAAAATAGGATTTTCAAAGTAGAATTTGAAATAGAATTTCAAATAGGATTTCAAAATAGGAAATCCAAATAGTTTTGAAATGGAATTTGAATTCAAGGGAATTCCAATGAATTTGAATATTAGAAATTCAAATGGTGTTGGAAATGAATTTGAATTTTAGAAATTCAAATGGGTTTTAAACTATGGAATTTTGAATATAGAATTTAAAAGGAGTTTGAATATTTGAATTCCAATAGAATTCAAATGTAGAAATTGGAATATAGAAAGTTCAAATGGAATTTAAATATAGAATTTGAATAAGGGAATTCAAATAGAAATTCAAATATTGAATTTGAATACCAAATAGAAAAGAAACTGGAATTTGAATTTAGAATTCAAATAAAAGTGAGATTTGAATTTGAATCAAGCAGAGTTAAATGAAGTAGAATTCATTTTAAAGAAGTTTAAAAGTTTATATATATATATATATATAATTAAAACGAACTCGCCGCAGCGCTGCAGTTCGTAAAATAGCGATTCGAACTTCAATCGAGTATACAGAACGCAATTGAAGTCGGAATTCTTTGAAACAAGAAACGTCAGGACCGGTTTGATAATAGTTTTCAAATGAAAGAGAAAAATATGAATTTCGTCGTATAGATTTTGAGTTATGTCAAAATCAAATTTTCAGAAAAACAGCGCCAGAACTATTTTAAAACCATAACGGTTTATTCAGGTTATAAAAGGAGTTTAAGCAAATAAAAATCCGAATTGTCTATTTAGAAAATCTCCGAGTTGAGTTGTAAAATATATGCGAATTCAAGTTGTGTAAATGAATATGATTTTTGAAACAGAAACCAGATTTTGATTTATTGAATAGAATTAACTAAAGTAAATAGAAATTAGTTAAGGAGATTTCGAATGGATATTGGGGTTTGAATAAGTAAATTCGATTTGAAAATTTATATTCGAAATCAAAAAGGAAACTGGAATTGAAATTGAAATTCAATTTGGTTATGAGCAAGCTAAATATTTTGTTTGAATATGTTATGTTCAACAAAGAAGTGAAATAGGCAAAAAGGGCTAATTAAAGAATAATTGAGCGAAACTGAATTCAAACGATTCAAAATTGAATTCAAACGAATGGATTGAGTTGAATTGAATTGGAAACAGGTAAACAGGTGTTAAACAGATATGGGATGGAGTATATGAAGATTTTTATTTATGTGGCCGACAAAAAGGTACATGTTTAAATTCATATATGGGTTTTATGCGCCGTATCGGCAAGCCGCTTGGCTTTTCCTTTTTCTTTTTGATTGAGGAAGATACCGGGAAGCTATTTGAAATTTCCCGATGCTCCCGATACAGGGGAGGTTATGGCGAATTTTTCCGGAAATTTAAGGAGTTAGAATATTTTGAAGATATTGTGATAGTTAGAAAACATTGTGTCGATATATACAAATATTGATAAGAGAATATAGAAGAGATTTAATTAATGAAATATTAATTAAAGAGGCCAGTGATTTGTTTGATATGTTGGATGAACACTTGTTTTTATTCGATAGTTAAATCACAGACTATCGAAGTTTTGACCATCGTTGTCAATATGGAGAGACCGGTTGGATTATTATCCGAAGAACCACTCCGTATCGGCATAAGCGTTGCGAACCAAGTATGCTGAATATATTGAAGACGGAGTAAAGTGCAAGGGCTTTTCTATTTATAGAAATAGTGCCTTCGGTTTCGTTCAATCCCAGAACGAACGAAAATGGACGAATGTCTGACATAGTATTTCCAATGATCAAATGGGTTGGTCTGTATGAATGTATATGGTTGCAACGGATTTATCCCTTAGCATAATATCCAGAATATTTGTGCAAACTCAACTAGTGATTAACGGATCTGACAATGTGGCATTCAAAGTGATTGTGCTATCAATGAATGGTAAGTATTCGTAGCCTCAGGCCTCAACAACCGGGGAATGACAAAAATCGGGCAGGCAGCATAGCTATGTGGGTCGCACCCATTAGGGTGTATCATCACCTATCTAGAGAAATTCCTTTTGTTTCTAAATCTATCGATTCTGCCCATTCGGGAAACGGTGGTTTGAGTCCAACCGTTGGTGATATACATTCGATACACTCAAGCGAAATGAGTGGTCGGTCATGTGTGGGCCGGGTTACAAGATGTTCTTGTTGAACCCAGGTGTATTCGCCTCTAGAGATACATTATCGGAAGGTGGTCCCATACCTTGCCATGTTGGAAATCCAATCTCCAATAAACGCCCTGCGGTTTTTGATTTTATACTATATATGTAGAGCGTGAGATGCAAGCGTTCTGCTAATTGGTTATTTATTTGATGTAGACATTACTATAATATCACTGGATTTGATATTAAAGTGTTTTGGGTTATAGTAAGGTAAAAACCGTCCGTGTTTATGTGTGGGCTGGTCTTACTATTATCTTTTCTTTTGAAAGGATTTTTAAAAGTTAAACAAGTGGTTGGAGTTTACTCACACCAGTCCCATGACTGACCCAGAGTTTATTTTGTTTTGTTTTCCCTAAACTCTTGGGTGCCCAAATTTGTACGGGCAGTCAAGTGTTTCAGGCTTTTACAGATACACTTGGAGGAGCTTGAAGCAGGAGGCTTCAACGTTAGTTATTTAGAGTTACTTCCACTGGATCAAATGTTATGTGTACTCTGATGATGGTATGTATATATGTACAAAACAGATTTGTATTTCAAAGCTTATGTTATATAATATATTTTATTCGTTCCGCTGTGAGTTGTGATCTTCGTTTTTCTCCTATTCTAAGTTTTCTATCTTATCTATTCTCACCCTCTATCTTCTTTCTAATAATGAGTCGTATTTCTGTGCAATTTGAGTTGGACGTATGGTGTTTTTAGTCAACTCAGATAGCACGGATTTGCGGGTCGTTTCAGTTGGTATCAGAGCTTAGGTTGAGCGAACACCTAGGCTTGTGTGGCATGTGCTCATTAGAGATAGGGTCAGTAGTACCCTAGAATGAGTTGAGTGTATATACGAGAGAGCGTATTTGTAAATTGATATAAAAGTTGTTTTATATTGTGTTGACTAGTCTGTGAGTGGTTTATGAATTCTGGTCGAATCGTGGGACGCCACGAAGTCGATAGGAATTTCTAAACACTTGAACAGAAAATACGACATGATATTGTTTTAAAAGGGTAAATGAAATAATTTTACCCAAAATTCTATTTTGATATAGAAAGAATAATTTCTAGAATTATTATTATATGGATGTGTTGGATGTTGATTTTATGATCAAATGAGATTATAAAATTGGAATGGTTACTTATAACCAAAATAGAATTTGTATAGAAATTAAATATACAAATGAGATAAATTAAAGTTAAATTCAAACCAGAATTAAGAATTCAAAATCCTGGGAAGTTGAAAAATATTTTTCAAAGTATATTAAAATAATATAGATTTGTTTTAAAAGATTTGAAAGAAAATCATTTTAGATGGATTTTGAAATAATAAAGCACTGAACTCACTTCAGTGGCTGGGAAATAATTCTGATGATGATTGCAACATCATCAGTGTTCATTTTCGAGTTTCTAAGTGATGAATTGCTACCATAGAAAAGTTTTGATGGGAATTTGTTTTGAAAGAAAACAAATTGGTTTGAATATTCAAATGTTTTGAATTTGAATTAGTTATAAATATATGTGATTTCAAAAAGAATTTGAAAGGAAAACCCAGGGATTTGAATTCTGGAATTTAAATTTAACTTAAGCAAGTTAAATGAGTTGAAGTAAATCAATTGACTAAAATCAATTTGAATAGGTTTAATGGAATATAGATTGGATATAAATGGATTGATCGTAGATCATTCGAATTTCATGTGTGAAGACCAAAAGTTTTGGTTGGAGCTAATTTGTTGAAATATGAGGAGTGGAGTTTCAACATAGGTGAGGTTTTGAAAAGTAATGGATTTGTACCATTTTCCTATCTTAGCAATTTCGAGGACGAAATTATTTTAAGGGGGAAAGAATGTAACGACACAGATTTTTGAACAGTTTATTTTAAATATTTAGTATGGTTTTAAATATTGAATTCATAATATAAATGAATTTTATATTGAATTTATCGAATGAATAATCGATATGCGAATTAATATCAAATATATTGGGTATCGTAATACGAAACGATAATAATTTGCAATTAAAAACTGATTCGAAATGATTCAGTCGATCAATATAATTCTAGTTGAATATAGACGAGTTATTTTCAATGACTTTAATCGTTTATTTGATATTGATAGTCTGTATAAGCAAACGAATTAAATTTCAGAATATGCTCAGTTAAGTTTAGAATAACGTAAAAATCTGGTAGCATCGGTCGTTGTGTTAAATAGCGGTTCAGGGTTTTAATTTTAAGGACCACAAGATATTTAGCTTTTTAATCAAAATAAAAATAAGCCGACCTAAAAAAAAAAAATTAGCGCCACCCTAAGATTTTACATCAGCACAGCACAGACTTCATTCATCTCGAGCCAACAGCTTTGTCTCCAAGCTTCACTATCAGGTAAACATAATTTTAATGGCTCGAACTCTTTGTTCCCCCTCTCGCGTATATATAAACGCGACCTTCCTCTCCTCATTCTATTTGTCTTTCAGCAACATTAGTCGAAGAGGAAAATACGGTAGCTCCTCAGTTCAAAATCAGAACAGAATCTGCACTCATTTTTTTTTCCTTTGGCAACTCGAAAAATGCCGATACCCCTTCCTTAATTCATTTTGCTGAAGCCCGAAATCAAAGTGGCCAAATCCAATTCATTTCGAACGAAATCAAAATCGAATGTCGCGATGTCTAAAATCACTTGGATGTCGTTCAATTGAAGCAGGATCTCATTGAATAAGGGGCGTGGTTCGATTGCAGTTGTCTGGGGGTTTGGCAAGTTCTTCAGACACCCTTGGGCTTCGGCTCCTCAGCGATTCGAGTTCGAGTTGGTACCTGCATTTCTAGGGTTCGAACTAGGGTTCTGGACGGGTGCAGATTACCTGATGGTTGAGCACTCGAGTTCAGTTTTTGGTCAAGGGCTTTGGGGAGGTTCTGACGTGGGTAATTGGAGGATGCGAATCTGTGAAGTGGAGGTTGAAGTCGGTTATAGGTTAATTGCAGTGGCAGCTCGCTTCATGATTTTTGAGGCAGCAAGGTGCAAATAGATTTCGTGAAGATGATAAAAGATGATTAAGGTAATAATTAGTTTTTCTAAATTTAATTAATGATGGTTTAATTCATTTTTAAATGCCTAGAAAATTTGTTAACTAAGATGTATAAACTAATCGTTAAAATAAAATGTAGGTACTTGTAAATTAGTTACGGTTTTTTTTATATATTTGATTAGTTGAAATTTATTTAGAAAGTCATTTTTAAAATTTTAAAATTTTAAAATTTTAAAATAATTGATCGATAATAATAAAATTTAATTATCATAGGTGTGAATTCATTCGAAAAGATTCGTAGCCGGTGATTTGGAAATAAACAGGATATTCGACAACGGCAATTACGGTGAGTAAATCTCACTCACCTTTAGAATTATTTTTATTTCATTAAAAATAATTGTCTGTTGCTTGTGTGAATATTTTCTGGTTGTTTATATATATTAGTTATTTAGGCTATTATATATATATATTGGGTTGATTGGTTGGTTGGATTCCCGCAGTCTCATTAGCGGATGCCCGCAGTTTCATAGCGGATGATTACCCTATACGCCCCACGCTATGATTAGTGGATGACCTTCTATACCGCGATATTCTGCCACGAAGCAGAATGGGTATTATTTATGTGCTAACATCTGTGGATGCAGGAAAACAGGTTGGAGGAATCCAACTGGATTCCTCAAAAATATATTATCTGTTTGTTTATTTGTTTGCATATATATATTGTTATATATGATGTGTTAGAAAAATAAATAATTCGTTGCTTTGTGTGTTTGAATATCACTGGGCCAATTAAAAGTACATTTGAGATTTTAAAAGGGGAAATTCTATTTTTAAATAGAAATTTGAATTTTAAATGGAAATAAAGATATAAAACTTGTTTGAAAAATAAAACAAGTAGTTTCTTTATAAACGAAGTTTAAGAAATAGTTCTTTTATAACGAAGTCATAAATGAAGTGAAAAGAATTATCAATTGATAATTCAAAAATAGAAATATAAGCATGGAATTGGGATTTGAAATGAAATTTCAAAATAGGATGTGAAATGGAATTTTTAAATATATAACTCAAATGAAATTTGAGTATAACATTTGAATTTTAAAGGGAGTTAAATATTTGAATTTTAAAAGGAGATTGAAGATTAGAAATTCAAATAGAAGTTCAAATAGAACTTGAATAGATGAAATTAGAATGGAAAAATAGAATTTGAATTCAAGGAATTAAAATAAAATTTGAATTCAAAGGAATTCGAATAAAGAAATTCAAATAGAGATTTGAATGTAGGATTTCAAAAATAGAATTTGAAATATAGAATTTCAAAGAAGAATTGAATAGCATTTGAAATATAGTATTTCAAAGAAGAATTCAAATGTGAAATTTGAATAGAGATTTGAATGGAATTTAAATATGAAATTTGAATAGAGATTTGAAATAGAAATTCGAGTATTGAATTGGAACATGGAATTGAATACAGAAATTCAAGTAGAAATTTGAATATGAGACTTCAAAATAGAATTTGAAATAAACTTTGAAAATAGGATTTTCAAAGTAGAATTTGAAATAGAATTTCAAATAGGATTTCAAAATAGGAAATCCAAATAGTTTTGAAATGGAATTTGAATTCAAGGGAATTCCAATGAATTTGAATATTAGAAATTCAAATGGTGTTGGAAATGAATTTGAATTTTAGAAATTCAAATGGGTTTTAAACTATGGAATTTTGAATATAGAATTTAAAAGGAGTTTGAATATTTGAATTCCAATAGAATTCAAATATAGAAATTGGAATATAGAAAGTTCAAATGGAATTTAAATATAGAATTTGAATAAGGGAATTCAAATAGAAATTCAAATATTGAATTTGAATACCAAATAGAAAAGAAACTGGAATTTGAATTTAGAATTCAAATAAAAGTGAGATTTGAATTTGAATCAAGCAGAGTTAAATGAAGTAGAATTCATTTTAAAGAAGTTTAAAAGTTTATATATATATAATTAAAACGAACTCGCCGCAGCGCTGCAGTTCGTAAAATAGCGATTCGAACTTCAATCGAGTATACAGAACGCAATTGAAGTCGGAATTCTTTGAAACAAGAAACGTCAGGACCGGTTTGATAATAGTTTTCAAATGAAAGAGAAAAATATGAATTTCGTCGTATAGATTTTGAGTTATGTCAAAATCAAATTTTCAGAAAAACAGCGCCAGAACTATTTTAAAACCATAACGGTTTATTCAGGTTATAAAAGGAGTTTAAGCAAATAAAAATCCGAATTGTCTATTTAGAAAATCTCCGAGTTGAGTTGTAAAATATATGCGAATTCAAGTTGTGTAAATGAATATGATTTTTGAAACAGAAACCAGATTTTGATTTATTGAATAGAATTAACTAAAGTAAATAGAAATTAGTTAAGGAGATTTCGAATGGATATTGGGGTTTGAATAAGTAAATTCGATTTGAAAATTTATATTCGAAATCAAAAAGGAAACTGGAATTGAAATTGAAATTCAATTTGGTTATGAGCAAGCTAAATATTTTGTTTGAATATGTTATGTTCAACAAAGAAGTGAAATAGGCAAAAAGGGCTAATTAAAGAATAATTGAGCGAAACTGAATTCAAACGATTCAAAATTGAATTCAAACGAATGGATTGAGTTGAATTGAATTGGAAACAGGTAAACAGGTGTTAAACAGATATGGGATGGAGTATATGAAGATTTTTATTTATGTGGCCGACAAAAAGGTACATGTTTAAATTCATATATGGGTTTTATGCGCCGTATCGGCAAGCCGCTTGGCTTTTCCTTTTTCTTTTTGATTGAGGAAGATACCGGGAAGCTATTTGAAATTTCCCGATGCTCCCGATACAGGGGAGGTTATGGCGAATTTTTCCGGAAATTTAAGGAGTTAGAATATTTTGAAGATATTGTGATAGTTAGAAAACATTGTGTCGATATATACAAATATTGATAAGAGAATATAGAAGAGATTTAATTAATGAAATATTAATTAAAGAGGCCAGTGATTTGTTTGATATGTTGGATGAACACTTGTTTTTATTCGATAGTTAAATCACAGACTATCGAAGTTTTGACCATCGTTGTCAATATGGAGAGACCGGTTGGATTATTATCCGAAGAACCACTCCGTATCGGCATAAGCGTTGCGAACCAAGTATGCTGAATATATTGAAGACGGAGTAAAGTGCAAGGGCTTTTCTATTTATAGAAATAGTGCCTTCGGTTTCGTTCAATCCCAGAACGAACGAAAATGGACGAATGTCTGACATAGTATTTCCAATGATCAAATGGGTTGGTCTGTATGAATGTATATGGTTGCAACGGATTTATCCCTTAGCATAATATCCAGAATATTTGTGCAAACTCAACTAGTGATTAACGGATCTGACAATGTGGCATTCAAAGTGATTGTGCTATCAATGAATGGTAAGTATTCGTAGCCTCAGGCCTCAACAACCGGGGAATGACAAAAATCGGGCAGGCAGCATAGCTATGTGGGTCGCACCCATTAGGGTGTATCATCACCTATCTAGAGAAATTCCTTTTGTTTCTAAATCTATCGATTCTGCCCATTCGGGAAACGGTGGTTTGAGTCCAACCGTTGGTGATATACATTCGATACACTCAAGCGAAATGAGTGGTCGGTCATGTGTGGGCCGGGTTACAAGATGTTCTTGTTGAACCCAGGTGTATTCGCCTCTAGAGATACATTATCGGAAGGTGGTCCCATACCTTGTCATGTTGGAAATCCAATCTCCAATAAACGCCCTGCGGTTTTTGATTTTATACTATATATGTAGAGCGTGAGATGCAAGCGTTCTGCTAATTGGTTATTTATTTGATGTAGACATTACTATAATATCACTGGATTTGATATTAAAGTGTTTTGGGTTATAGTAAGGTAAAAACCGTCCGTGTTTATGTGTGGGCTGGTCTTACTATTATCTTTTCTTTTGAAAGGATTTTTAAAAGTTAAACAAGTGGTTGGAGTTTACTCACACCAGTCCCATGACTGACCCAGAGTTTATTTTGTTTTGTTTTCCCTAAACTCTTGGGTGCCCAAATTTGTACGGGCAGTCAAGTGTTTCAGGCTTTTACAGATACACTTGGAGGAGCTTGAAGCAGGAGGCTTCAACGTTAGTTATTTAGAGTTACTTCCGCTGGATCAAATGTTATGTGTACTCTGATGATGGTATGTATATATGTACAAAACAGATTTGTATTTCAAAGCTTATGTTATATAATATATTTTATTCGTTCCGCTGTGAGTTGTGATCTTCGTTTTTCTCCTATTCTAAGTTTTCTATCTTATCTATTCTCACCCTCTATCTTCTTTCTAATAATGAGTCGTATTTCTGTGCAATTTGAGTTGGACGTGTGGTGTTTTTAGTCAACTCAGATAGCACGGATTTGCGGGTCGTTTCATCTATTAATTATAAGGCCCAAAAGTCATGTCTCTTCATAACCACTTCTCGTCTTCTCTGCACAACTTCGTTTCTTGACAGAATTGGACAAAATCAGCGGCAAATCAAAGAGGAATTCAAGGACTAAGATCTAGTGACAGTTTGGGGATGAATTTGGATGGTATTGGGGTGCAACAAGTCGAAACAGTAAGAGATATGCATGAAATCCCGTAATAGTTTTTCAATTTTGCATAGCCAACTTCAAATAGTCATTTCTCACTCAATTTTGATCGGAATTTGACGATCTACCCATCAAATCGACCAAGAGAACGAGAACTACAATCTGGAAAAGGATTTGAGACAAAATAGTCTAACCTGTGGATGTGTAAGAACCCGTAACTTCCCCAGTAAGGAAACCACGGAATGCTTTGAGAACAACACACATCGGAACACAATCAGCAAAACATTTCATTGTTAATTACAACAATTCCATCAGAATACAAGAATATACAGAGTATGAATAAATATTATATATCAGAAAAATATCAGAGATTCAATGTACATTACTGCAACGGAAAAATAATACAATACACAACTGAAAGAGAAATACGGATACAGAGCTTTCCGGATATCATTCCAGTTGTAAACCAGGTTCCTGTGAATATAAATCTGCAAAACCAAAACTACTAGCTGCCCATGTGGAAAATAGGGGCACCCAGTGTTTAGGTTAAAACAATAAACTCCAGATCAGTCATGTGACTGGTGTGAGAACTAAAACAGTTATTTAAAACTTTACTTTAAATCAGATATATCAAGGGACCATGCCGTATAACACGGAACAAGTTTCCTCCCAAGAATACCAGTGCTTATATCAAAACAGCACAATGCTTTTTGAAAAAATGAAGCTATTATAAGACCTAGGTCCGATCACACAATGCAACGCAAGCCGGGGGATAGGGTTTTCCCTTATAATAGCCAAACATACTTGGTACGTTAAAACAAATCATTTGATACTATTATAAGTGCATAGTGTATAAAACAACTTCAAATATAAATGTATCAATCCTAGACGGCATGGGTACCATATATCGTGTCGCCAATACTAGGCTCTACAATCAAAACCGCAATTGTCATGTATTGGAAGTTGGATTTCCATCTGTGAACCGATGCAAGGGATCGTCCTCACCGCTTCGAGACGCTCTAGCCCGCCCCTCCGAACCTAGACTCAGGTGGGCTCTTGGATCGTCAGGGCCGGTCCACTCGATGTGGATTACAATGCCTGAACACTGCGTTTCCCCACCCTATGGGGTGTAAACTGGTCATATCCGACCAGGCCATCGGCTCCGAAGAGACCGAACTAACCGAGGTGCCTCGCAATCCATCATCCACATAAGTGAAATGTTCGGGCGTGTAAAACCCAAAACACCACTCCTAGCTAGAAGGAAATGCATGCCCTCCCTGAGGTCCTTCTCCCTTTTTGGTTCACACCGGGGTGTGAGGCTCGCGAATTAACGCTACACAAAGCTACGCCACAAAGGCCGTGCTTTGATCATCAACCACAAGACTCTGTTTTTCAGTAGAAGCCTTGATCATTTGCATCTCAGCATGCCACGCAGGCAATTCACGC
This sequence comes from Allium sativum, assembly GCA_030737875.1. Classification (NCBI taxonomy): domain Eukaryota; kingdom Viridiplantae; phylum Streptophyta; class Magnoliopsida; order Asparagales; family Amaryllidaceae; genus Allium; species Allium sativum. The sequence continues at coordinate 1,287,706 of CM060926.1, read as the reverse complement.
TATGCAACCGATGTATATCAATCACACAGAATGAAATCCGATGTCAGACACACATCCATTTACAAGTCCATTCTGGGTCTGAAAGAAACTGGAGGAACCTTATTCCTCGCATATCCATCGATCTCTAAGTACGTCTGGACGACCACCAACTGATTCCCTCCTCTTGGTTGTACAGCCTAATCAAGATCATCAGTAATTATCCAAACGACGTGAAGATCTCCGGTCTTCAACCACCGTCTTCATCTTCGACTTATCGTCGATTCAGTTATTCAGAATGGGTATAAACCCGGTCTTTCCGAATAAGTCGCGTATATAATAAACAAGTGTTACACAAACACAACATACGCCTCATTCCAATTCATAATATTCTTTTATTCAAATATTCACCTCTATAGGGAAAGGTTCCCATTAATTTTATCAAAGATAAATTCTTTTAAATTTATTCTTTAATCTTCCTTTGAATATCAATTCAAACCAAATTATGGTTTATCCAAACTAGTCGGGATTAGCGAACCTTACGAAGTAATCATTTGTTAAATTTCCCAACCCCAACCTATTCATCCCATGAAGTAAAACTGGTAATACTTCATATCTAACACCACGGTGTTATCTGTAAATTCAATTACCATTTCACATTCAAATCTGATTAAAGATTTAACTATCGTCTGGAGTAAAACTGGTGGTACTCCATTCTTGATCATTTCTTGAATTTGATAACTTTAGTTATCAAATTCACCTTTCAATCTATTTAAAGATTCATTAAAACTCTAATTCAGTTTTAATTTCCACAAATCATTACTTAATGATTATTCCAATCCAGGAAATAAATCCTATCTTTAACTGGGTTAAAGAACTAATGTCATTTAAAACACAGTTCACGATAAACCCAACATCACATTCCATTATCAATGGAATTTTCACGGAAAACAGATCAATATATATAATCGATATAAACTTCCATATCCGACTAATAATATAAATGGAATAACGGCAAAGCCTTTTAAATTCCATATATATTAGCAGTCTTCCTCCATGGAAATTCACTTTGATTATTACCAAATCGAATTCCATTCCATTCCAATTTATTTTATTAAATTGGAAAACTTTACTTTGGAAAATCTTGTTTAAATATTAACAGAAGATTTATAAATTCCAAATCATATTTCACTGTAAATCGGGTTAAAGAATGAATGTTGTTAAAACACAGTTCACAACAAACCCAATTCACATTCCATTAATTATCGGGTTAAAGAACAAGTGTTATTTAAAACACCATTCACGATAAACCCAAAAATCAATTCCAATTAAATATTATTTAATTGGTATATTTCATTAATCTAAATAAAAAGATTTAATTTTTTCCTCAACTGGGTTTAAGAACAATGTTAATGAAGACACCGTTCACGACAAACCCAAATTCCATTTGATATTAAATACAAGGCTCTGAATAGAAAATATATCGGCTTATATTCAGTATCAAATACCACAACCAGCAAATATCGTATTGGAAATAACGATATATAAATCTTTCAGCTTCCCATAACAATATCTGTATAATCACGAAATCCAACATCAAAATATTCCGAAGACAATTTCGATTCAAATCTATTCCAATTAAAATATTGGAAATTCTGGTTATTTTTAAAACCATTTCAAATCCAATTTATTTATTTTAAAAATAATTGAATTATAATTCTAGTTCAAAACTAGTTCATTTCGATAAAAATCTATTTTTATCTTTTCAAATATAAGATTTTCCATCGCAATTATTTCCAAATCATTTCTTATGATTTTACACTAATTATTGATATTTTAAAAAAAAAAAATCAAGGCCCGTACAGTTGATTTCCATCAACGGCCATCGAACTACACTTACAGCGACCTTTTCCAAATTTGATTTGGGTATAATTCCAAATCCCACCATTAGATTTCAAATCTCTAATATTCGTTAGAAAGCTCTTTTCGATACGAACCCAAGGTTCCGATTTTAGGAGCATCCGACGGTCGGATCTCCCGTAATATCCATTCGAAGTCAATGGTCGAAATTCGCGAACTGTCGCAGCGCGACGCGTTCTATTCAGGCCATTATATTATATATATATATATAATATATATATTTCGTCGATTTCCATTTAAAACGTGTTTTATAAATCGTTTTAAATTCGTTTTCGAAATGATTTCAACTACATATTCAATTTCTAATCAAAATTGAATTATACATATCATCGATATATAAATGATAGTATTTTCAAAACATTAGATTTTGAAATCATTTCCTTTTTGATATTCATTATAAAAATTAATAAAATCGATATAAATATCGTTCACGTTCAAATGGCGCCAATCTAATCAACACGGCTATATATATTTAAATATATTCGTGTCCATCCCAAATCGGACATCAAAATCAAATTTGATTCTTTTCTGAATATTATTTGAAAATATTCGTTATTTTAAAATATTCATTCTTTATGAACTGGAATCAGACACAGTCAATTACCATATAATTTGATTACATGGATTTCACACAACAAATGTGTATAACAACAATGAAAACAGCAATCCATCGTCCAAAGTGCATTCTACACTGCATAAGCATCAAATATAAATATTTAACGCTTATAACAGTCTGTCAATCAATCGATCGACATACAGCTAATTATTGGGATTAGTGTATGTCGTATATTATCTCAATACTCGTGTGGGGTTTCAATCAACAAATAATGAATTTTATTTGTGTAGTTGGGCAATGTGTAAAATTTATCGTCCCAATCCATATCAGTCAAATGTGTGTACATAAACAGGTCGTCCGATTTGTTTATAAATATATTTTTTATTCATATACACGTTAAAAATTATATTTTTAACGATAAAATATTTATTCGGTTCATTTACACAATAAAAATGATATTTTTATTGTTCTAACATATTTTAGAAAATTTCGGCAGCATAACGGCGCGATACTAGAAACGGGATAAGGCCTAGCCTTATCCCCAGTCTAATAATGGCCCACGCCATACACATACCAATCCAATCAATTCCATTTCACCCAAACAACCAAATTCAAACCAATAATCCTATCTACTACACAACCAAACAAACAAATCGTCCATGGTCTGTTGACAACGGGGAACAGTTCATATATGCAGTTACATAATAAATAACTGTATAAAGAAAATTATAGTGAGGAGTTCTCACCTATAAGCTAAACCAAACGCCGCGACTCTTCATATGTAGAAAATCTTCGCCGTGCTCGCCTTTTATCACTTTCTTCGTCCATATTCGCTATATATAAAAATCACATTTTTATATTCTTTATTATATAAAAATCATATTTTTATTCGCTACATATATAAAAATCGAATTTTTATTTCGCTACTTCATATATAAAATTCCCACCTTTCTATATATAAAAACATCGCCTTTCTATGATAAAAATATCGTCTTTACTATGATAAAAATATCGCCTTTGCTATGATAAAAATATCGTCTTTGCTATGATAAAAATATCGTCTTTACTATGATAAAAATATCATCTTTGCTATGATAAAAATATCGTCTTTACTATGATAAAATTATCGTCTTTACTATGATAAAAATGTCGCCTTTACTTTATAAAAATCTGATCTTTTACGAAGTAAAAACCATAACATTCATGAATTAACTATCTTAACTTTCATGAAGTAAAAATCTAATCTTTTTCATGATAAAAATCTTATTTTTTTTTTAAATAATGTCATGTTTATTTATAAAGGAAACTGAAATTCAAACACAATGTTAATTTTATTTAAACCATGCTTTTAAATGAAATTAAACTGATTATGCAAAATGAATTGAAATAAAACTTACAGCGGAGTTCGAGGTGGGAACGGCGACTCCGTAGCTCGCAGGTGGCAGGGAATGACGTGTTGGCGTCAAGGGTGGTGGCAGGAGGTTAGGGCAGGCGGCGGTAGGCTTGGAAGGGTGGCGGCGGCCTTTTCTCTAGCGGTGGGAGGTTTTGGGGGACGTAGGGTATAGGGTTGCGGTTTTCAGTGGAGGAGGAGGAGTGGGGAAGAAGGGGAGGCACACGCTGTCCGAGGTGGCGGCGGACGAGCGGAGGGGGCGAAGGCGAGGGCATCGGCGGTAGCCATTTTTGATTTGCGGAGAGGGGCTCGATTGAAAAAGAAACTGAACGGGGGAGGGGGTATTGGGAAAAGGAAAAAAGTTTTATATATTATATTTATTTATTACTTTACTCCACTAAAAGTTGCCTTTTCATCCGAACCCCGATTCGAACCCAACAACTGTCGTCCCTAGCTAATTACCCTCATTCCGAACACAATGGGATATGTATCGTGAGCTGATTCGGCTGTTATGATCAGTTTCCATTCAAATTAAAATATAAATGAATATATATTGAATTTGAATGCACAATTCAATTTACTAGGGCCACATACGAACCCCAAAAATTCCAAAAAAATAATTTCTAGCTTCGTATTGACGATATGGTCCTAACAACACAAATTTCGTCGAATTCTACGACCGGTAGAAAAATGGCCATTTTCTGGTCGATCGAAATCACTGAAACTATTAGTACACGTTTAACTTCGCCACGCTCGCATATTGATTCAGAAAATTATGAATTTTGGAATCTAGCAATAATTTGACACCCCGGATCCAATAAAATTGGTTTTGTCGAAAGCAGAGGTCGTTTGCAAAATGGTTATTTTTAAGGGTCAGAATTCCATAGCGACTACTGAAATTTCAGTTGGGCTTAACTTTTTATCCCTGCTATGAAATTTCAATTTTTTGGATTCTTGGAAAGATATTTTCAAATAGATTCTAATATTTTTGGTTTCGCCAAAATCCGGTTTATTTTGAATCCTGTACATTCATTTGAAATCGAATTTTCGAACTACCGCGTCATTTTCAAATCCTTTTATAATTATAAATAATTATTTATATTCTAACGTCGATTCAAATAAGTATATACGTTCTAATTCTATTCAAAATAAATTTCTCGTCATTATTATTTAAAATAATTCATTTTAAATATTCAAAATTCATCAAAATTGCCAAAATAAAATTTTTAGATTGGCTCGGATTTCCGGGTTATTACAGTCTCCCCTCCTTAAAACTTTTCGTCCCCGAAAAGGAACGAAGCTGAAAGTTGTTTAACAAATCAACTACCCTTTCATTATTTTCATTATGGCTTAAGTTCTTCAACTTTTCAGTTTCTAAGAACTTTTCAAATTTTTCAAAAATTTGGCTAACACCCTAAATTTTCGAAAAATTTCGCCATAACCTCCCCAGCACGGGAGCACCGGGAAAATCCTGAAATTGCCATATAGGCCTCTCCAATCCAAAAAGAAAAAGAAACAGCCAAGCGGCTAGCCAATCGGCTCATAAAATCATCAAAAACCCCAAGAAATACAATAAACATGTACTTGTTTGTCGGCCAAACAATTTTATTCCTCTTCTCTAGCCTCCTTGCTATGACCTGTTCAATGTAAGTACATGTATATGCATGTAAATAAAACTAATTTTCAATACAACTCACTATTTGGTTCAATTTGGCTAAAGATTCAACATTTAATTAATCGAACAATAATCAAACAACACAACCAGCAATCAATTAGTTGATTATCTTTCCAAATTCATAACTTGGGTACATAGTCTAAAAATCAAATTTTTGATGTCAAATCACAACAATAAGCCCTATCTAGTTTTGGTTCTCACACCAGTTAATTGGAAATATATAGAAATCCCACTTTCGACACTACAATATAAATGCTGATAACGCCGCGGCATCATCAGAATCATCTCCGGGCGACTAGAGTGTGATTCTATATCTATCCAGTATATTAAAACTTTGAATACCCGTGGATCAGACGTATACGCAAAATCTTTATATACTTGATTGTCCAAATCAATATAAAACAAATATTCAAATACGAATAATAAAGTTTAAATTTGCAAAACAAAATTTGTTTTCAATTTTATTTTAAAAACATCACTCTTCACACTCGTTCTAGTACACTACTGATCCCATCTCTAACGAGTCATTCCCATTGGATATTTCTAATCCAATCTCTGATGAATTCTTTCGTTTGGTTCTAATGTGTCTTGTTCTCAAGCTTTGTGAACCAAAGCTCTGATACCACTGTAAGATAGCCCGACGAAATCTGGTAGGCTTTGCAACCATCCTTCATCCCCCAAAGCAGCAGGTAAAACACACCTTGGCTCCCACCTGGTCCCCCAGTATCACTTGTTTTACGACGACTCTCTCGAGCCTCCCGGCCGTAGCCTAACCAACCCCCGAAAGGGACATGTAGGGGTAAGAGCCCACTGTTCGCCACCAAACCACATGGTGAGAAACATGCTTCATATCTAACACCACGGTGTTATCGGTAAATTCAATTACCATTTCACATTCAAATCCAATTAAAGATTTAACTATCGTCTGGAGTATAACTGGTGGTACTCCATTCTCGATCATTTCTTGAATTTGATAACTTTAAATATCAAATTCACCTTTCAATCTATTTAAAGATTCATTAAAACTCTAATTCAGTTTTAATTTCCACAAATCATCACTTAATGATTATTCCAATCGAGGAAATAAATCATGTCTTTAACTGGGTTAAAGAACTAATGTCATTTAAAACACAGCTCACGATAAACCCAACATCACATTCCATTATCAATGGAATTTTCATGGAAAACAGATCAATATACATAATCGATATAAACTTCCATATCGACTAATACTATAAATGGAATAACGGCAAAGCCTTTTAAATTCCATATATATTAGCAGTCTTCCTCCACGGAAATTCACTTCGATTATTACCAAATCGAATTCCATTCCATTCCAATTTATTTTACTAAATTGGAAAACTTTACTTTGGAAAATCTTGTTTAAATCTTAACAAAAGATTTATAAATTCCAAATCATATTTCACTGTAAATCGGGTTAAAGAACGAATGTCGTTAAAACACAGTTCACAACAAACCCAATTCACATTCCATTAATTATCGGCTTAAAGAACAAGTGTTAATTAAAACACCATTCACGATAAACCCAAAAATAAATTCCAATTCAATTCCAATTAAATATTATTTAATTGGTATACTTTATTAAATCAAAATAAAAAGATTTAATCTTTTTCTCAACTGGGTTTAAGAACAATGTTAATGAAGACACCGTTCACAACAAACCCAAATTCCATTTGATATAAAATACAAGGCTCTGAATAGAAAATATATCGGCTTATATTCAATATCAAATACCACAACCAACAAATATCGTATTGGAAATAATGATATATATATATATATATATATCTTTCAAATTCCCATAACAATATCTGTATAATCACGAAATCCAACATCAAAATATTCCGAAGACAATTTCGATTCAAATCCATTCCAATTCAAATACTGGAAATTCTGGTTATTTTTAAAACCATTTCAAATCCAATTTATTTATTTTAAAAATAATTGAATTATAATTCTAGTTCAAAACTAGTTCATTTCGATAAAAATCTATTTTTATCTTTTCAAATATGGGATTTTTCATCCCAATTCTTTCCAAATCATTTCTTATGATTTTACACTAATTATTGATATTTTGAGTAATTTTATCAAGGCACGTACAGTCGATTTCCATCAACGGCCATCGAACTGCACTTACAACGACCTTTTCCAAATTTGATTTGGACATAATTCCAAATCCGACCATTAGATTTCAAATCTCTAATATTCGTTAGAAAGCTCTTTTTGATACGAACCCAACGGTTCCGGTTTTAGTAGAATCCGACGGTCGGATCTCCCGTAATATCCATTCGAAGTCAATGGTCGAAATTTGCGAACTGCCGCGGCGCGGCGCGTTCTATTCAGGCCACTATATTATATATATAATATATATTTCGTCGATTTCCATTTAAAACATGTTTTATAAATCGTTTTCAAAACGATTTCAACTTCATATTCAATTTCTAATCAAAATTGAATATTCCATATCATCGATATATAAATGATAGTATTTTCAAAACATTAGATTTTGAAATCATTTCCTTTTTTATATTCATTATAAAAATGAATAAAATCGATATAAATATCGTTCACGTTCAAATGGCGCCAATCTAATCAACACGACTATATGTATTTAAATATATTCATGTCCATCCCAAATCGGACATCAAAATCAAATTTTGATTCTTTTCTGAATATAATTTGAAAATATTCATTATTTTAAAATAATCGTTATTTTAAAATATTCATTCTTTCTGAACTAGAATCAGACACAGTCAATTACCATATAATTTGATTATATGGATTTCATACAACAAATGTGTATAACAACAATGAAAACAGCAATCCATCGTCCAAAGTGCATTCTACACTGCTTAAGCATCAAATATAAATATTTAACGCTTATAACAGCCTGTCAATCAATCGATCGACATCCAGCTAATTATTGGGATTAGTATTTGTCGTATATCATCCCAATACCCGTCTCCGGTTTCAATCAACAAATAATGAATTTTATTTGTGCATTTGGGCGATGTGTAAAATTTATCGCCCCAATCCATATCAGTCAAATGTGTGTACATAAACAAATCGTCCGATTTGTTTGTAAATATTTATTTTATTCACATACACGTTAAAAAATACATTTTTAACGATAAAATATTTATCCGGTTCATTTACACAATAAAATTGATATTTTTATTGTTCTAACATATTTTAGAAAATTTTGGCAGCATAACGGCGCGATACTAGTAACGGGATAAGGCCTAGCCTTATCCCCAGTCTAATAATGGCCCACGCCATACACATACCAATCTAATCAATTCCACTTCACCCAAACAACCAAATTCAAACCAATAATCCTATCAACTACACAACCAAACAAACAAGTCATCCATGGTCTGTGGACGACGGGGAACAGTTCATATATGTAGTTACAAAATAAATAACTATATAAAGAAAATTATAGTGAGGAGTTCTCACCTATAAGCTAAACCAAACGCCGCGACTCTTCATATGTAGAAAATCTTCGCCGTGCTCGCTTTTTGTCACTTTCGTCGTCCGTATTCACTACATATAAAAATCACATTTTTATATTCATTATTATATAAAAATCATATTTTTAATTCGCTACATATATAAAAATCGAATTTTTATTTCGCTACTTCATATATAAAAATTCCGCCTTTTTATATATAAAAACATCGCCTTTCTATGATAAAAATATCGTCTTTTCTATGATAAAAATATTTCCTTTGCTATGATAAAAATATTGTCTTTGCTATGATAAAAATATCGTCTTTACAATGATAAATATCGTCTTTGCTATGATAGAAATATCGCCTTTACTTTATAAAAATCTAATCTTTTACGAAGTAAAAACCATAACTTTCATTAAGTAAAAAATCTAATCTTTTTCATGATAAAATCTTATTTTTTTTATTTTTAAAACAATGTCATATTTATTTATAAAAGAAACTGAAATTCAAACACAATGTTAATTTTATTTAAACCATGCTTTTAAATGAAATTAAACTGATTATGCAAAATGAATTGAAATAAAACTTACAGCAGAGTTCGAGGTGGGAATGGCGGCTCCGTAGCACGCAGGTGGTGGGGAATGACGTGCTGGCGTCGAGGGTGGTGGCAGGAGGTTAGGGCAGGCGGCGGCAGGCTTGGATGGGTGGCGGCGGCCTTTTCTCTGGCGATGGGAGGTTTCGGGGGGCGTAGGGTATAGGGTTGCGGTTTTCAATGGAGGAGGAGTGGGGAAGAAGAAGGGGAGGCGCGCGATGTCAGAGGTGGCGGCGGACGAGCGGAGGGGGGCGAAGGCGAGGGCATCGGCGGTTGCCATTTTTGATTTGCGGAGAGGGGCTCGATTGAAAAAGAAACTGAACAGAGGAGGGGGTATTGGCTAAAGGAAAGAATTTTATATATTATATTTATTTATTTAATTTACTCCACCAAAAGTTGACTTTTCATCCGAACCCCGATTCGAACCCAACGACTGTCGCCACTAGCTAATTACCCCCATTCCGAACATAATGGATATGTATCGTGAGCTGATTCGGCTATTACGATCAATTTCCATTCAAATTAGAATATAAATGAATATATATTGAATTTGAACACACTTTTCAATTTTATTGGGGCCACATACAAACCCCAAAAAAAATCCAGAAAAATAATTTCTAGCTTCATATTGATGATACAGTCCTAATAAAACTAATTTCGTCGAATTCTGAGACCGTTAGAAAAATGGCCATTTTCTGGTCGATTGAAATTGACTGAAACTGTTAGAACACGTTTAACTTCGCCACGCTCACATATTGATTCAGAAAATTATGAATTTTGGAATCTAGCAATTATTTGACACCCCGGATCCAACAAAAGTGGTTTCATCGAAAACAGAGGTCGTTTGCAAAATGGTTATTTTTAAGGGCCAGAATTCCATAGCGACTATTCTGAATTTTCAACTGGGCATAACTTTTTATCCCCGCTATGAAATTTCAATTTTTCGGATTCGTTGGAAAGATATTTTCAAATAGATTCTAATATTTTTGGTTTCGCCAAAATCCGTTTATTTTGAATCCTGTACATTCATTTGAAATTTGAAATCGAATTTTCGAATTATCGCGTCATTTTCAATTCCTTTTATAATTATAAATAATTATTTATATATTAATGTCGATTCAAATAAATATATATGTTCTAATTCTATTCAAAATAAATTTCTTGTTGTTATTATTTAAAATAATTCATTTTAAATATTCAAAATTCATCAAAATTGCCAAAATAAAAATTTTAAAGGGTCGGATTTCCGGGTTATTATAGGATGCAATTTGAAGATAACCGTCGACGGTTTTGGTTTCCTTCTCTCTTTATTCACCAAAACTTCATTTGATCATTACTTGGTCAATTCTTGATGAATTTACATCAAACCAGTGACATTCCAAAGAAAATGAAGAGAAGTACAGTATTGAATGTAATTGTAGATGAGAATCAAAAGTTTCTACTTATTCGGTACGCATTTCTCTGTTGATTTACGTTGTATATTTCCATTTCTTCCTCTTGATGTCTTTTCACCAACCGTCATTACACTTCTTCAATTGTCTTTCAGAACTTGAATTCTCAGCACCATGTACACCAATTCGGAATTTGAATTTCCAACAGCTACCTTTTCAAAATTTGAATTTTCAAAAACCATATAACACATCTTTTCCTGCAAACCAACACATCTTTTCCTGCAAAACAGCACAACTTTTCAAATAATCAAATACCTTTTCAAATAATCAAATAGCTTTTCAAACTAACTAATCTAAAATTTTAAACAACAATATTATGACGGTTTTGTAACATATCCATTGATTAAATATTTCAAAATTTTAAAAATTTCAAATTTCAAAAATCAAATCATAGTAACTTGATTTCTCAATAAAATTGGATGCAGACTTTATCTCATGCTGATGCAATACATAAATTTAAACTAGTCTTATAAATCATTTCAAAACTTGCCATTTAAAATTTTCAAAAATCAGATTATGAATTTTTTGAAAGACCTTGCTCTGATACCAATTGTTAGGGATTGCGGGACGGATCGTTAAGGCAAAACAAATACTAGAGGGGGTGAATAGTGTTTTTGACAATTTAAACAAAATCTAAAGTTTATATGAACTACTATATGAATCAAACACCACAAAGACAATCACAGACAGAGAATCAAACACAAATGCAAAGATAAACAAAAATAAAGTATAGAAAGGAAAGAACACACTGGATTTTAAACTGCTTTGGATTGCTCCTACGTCCAGTCCCACGAAACGCTGGATTGCGCAGAGTTTTATTACTATGTCAATATCCAATTACAACCCTCCTTGATTTCATGGCTACAGGGGATACTACCGATTCCACCCACACACTTGTTCAAGTATAGCTTCCTTGATTTCACAGCTACAAGGGATACCATCGATTTCCCGTCCTTGATTTCACGACTACAAGGGATACCATCGATTCCTTTACACAACCCAAACTATTACAAACAGCCCTATAACTCTTCAATAACACTTGATTCAGAGAGTAATGAGTAGAGAGTGTAGATAGAAGAAGATTAGTGAAAACAGAATTGAATTCAGCAGAGTATAGGTGTAGAAATCATAAAAATAATGAAAAATAATTGTGTAATGAAAGAGAGTGGAAGGGGAGAAGAAGTGATTAGAATTTCGAAATCAACCCCTTTTTATAATGTGTGAAAGGTTGCAACGTCTCAGAACCGTCACAAATAGTGAAAAGACACTTCCTTTCAAATTTGAAAAAATGACAGTTATATGTCGACATGTATATATTTGTATGTCGACACATATATGTATAAAATTGAAATTTGAACATTTTTCAACTGTTTTTATATAAATATAATTGTTGAAATTCTTGTATTATAATATAGTGTTATAAATAAGTATTATAAAGTAGAAAATCATATAGAAACATAAATATAAATTATATAAATATATTTATTAAATTATAGAGTTTAAAAAATATATAAATATAACGTATATAAAATATAAATATATAAAATTTATAAAGTATAAACTTATAAAACTTAAGTTTAAAATCAAATAAAAATAGAAAATAAAATAGAGAGGAAAGAGATTTAAAATAGAATTTGAAAATAGAATTTGAAAATCAGAATTTGAAATTAATTTGAATTTGAACATGGAGTGCTATTCAGAGTCTTACATAATCTAGACTCTATAATTATATTTATCTTGAACTCTTGAAATCTTCGATACTCATGAGTCTTGAAATATCGTTTAATTATGAATCTCTAACATCTTTAAACTGTACAATCTTCAGTAATATTTCTGTATATGAATCCTGCATATGTGTGTGTTTGTGTGTATATATATATATGTATATTCTAGACAAAAGTGCTAGTATATATTTTATAGTCAATCAATATTGAAATATGGTTGTTGTCATCAAAACTCCATTCTCCAACAATATTATCGTATATATCCAAATAAAATATCATATAGGTCTAAAACAAACATACTTGGTTTTATAACTCGATGTTTTCAAAATTCAGGTTAGATCGATATTAATTTTATAACAAATCCTTTTATTTTATTTAACTAGCGTAACGACATGCACTTCGAGTGAGACTATAATCTAACCTTATAAGGTCTAACCTTATAAGGTTAGATCATAGTCTCACGTGATGATGTCACGTGCTTCGCGCATGATCGAGACCTTTTAATCTTACGGATTGTCTTCATTATTAATGAAATGTTCCATTTTCTACGTGCAAACATGTACAAATCAATCATATATTAAAATATAACTGAAATTAAGTTATTTTAGGAAATGATAAATTGGGTAAATAGAGTAACAAACCATATATGAAAACAAACCAGTAAATTCTTACTGATTTCATAATAAAACAACAGGGAACACTTTAAAATCCATCTTTTATGTTCATACACGCATATTCACAACATATATACATATGTTTCATTTCATTCATCTTATAGCTTAGAGTCTTGAAATAATCCCTAAAGCATATCTTTCTCTAGCTCGAAAACCTTAAAGTCATTAACCTAAGCTAATGAAAAACTACACAAAAACTATAATGTACCGGATCATGTAACGTCAATAATAATTAATGCATCTTCAAACTATAGAACGGCCATGCTCACGGTCCAATCCCCACATATATCCTAAAGGCAACTTTGAAGTAGCATCCAAAGTAAAAACGCGTATAAGATCGTTCTTTACTCTGACAAACTCATGTGCATGTCTATTTGAAGATGCCACAACTTCTTCATGGTTTTTTATGAGTGAAAGTACACTCCAGCAACAAATTTCCTTCTATGCTTGCGGATGTGAAAGTCCACCAATGACTCTAATTTCCAAGCCTGCACCGTGGTCCAAAATAATACTGACCAGGGTTATATGCACTGCAAGAAGACATATGCTTATTCATGTTCCAATTTTATCTTCACCTTGTTTTCGGTCCATACATTCAATCGGTAGATGGCTATGTACATGATATAGCCTCATGGAACACACTGACACAATTGCTCTATCTTTATAGTGGAAGATGAACCATAAGCACAAAAAACTACAATCAACATAGAAATCACATCTTATAAGCTGCAATTGTCCCTTGGAATCCACAGGTTATGTTTCATATCTTTTTATTAGTCACTGAGGGCCCAGTTTGAATCATTATTGAGCTCTAGGTCATGTTTATGTCAAAATTAACAAAGTCAACCCAGAAGCAATAATGATTCGGTCAAACCATTAAATAGTCTCACGCATACCCTATATACAATGTTTCGCTCGGTCTATCAAAGCAAAGCCATCCTGAAAAAACAATCAATGAAATATAATGTTTTTTAACCTTAGATCTATTTCACAAATTTAATATACTTCAATTTCATTACAGTGTAAAAATAAACAGTAAGACTAATGCATATCAATTTTCACCCTCCTGGACAAAATGTCGGGTTTCTATCTTGTTCGGCGATTCCAATTGGACAAAAGAGAAGGCATAGTGACACAAAATGTTGGGTTTCTATCTTGTTCTTTATACCATCATGGAAAGGGAAAAAAATCAGAAGAAAGACGGTAAAGTTACTGTTGACGTCAAAGGTTGGTCACTAGTGACAGTCAACCCCCAATCGTGTGGAAAGCACACGAACAACTATCATAGAATGCAGTAAAGTAAAAAGAACAAAGGACATGCAAGACTTTTTATAGTGGTTCGGTAAAGATGGTGCCTACATTCACTTTATATATATTGATCTTTACTTTTGATTACAAGTACAATAGGTCTTGTCGTTAAAGAAAGATGGAAGATGAGAAGTTTTATGAGGAATAAGAGTTGGCTATTTAAGGAATTAGCCATAAGTCCTTTTCTTTCAAATCTTAAAGTGCCCAAAATAGCATAATCCTTTTCTTTTTTGGGGAAGAAGGTATTTATAGATGGAGAAATCGGCTAAGGAAGATGTAACGTGGCCCTTCCTTTTGGGAAAGCTTGGACAGGTGGAGCTTGATCCTTGGGCATAGTTGCGGCTAGAAGACCATTTCAACTATTTCTTAATAATATCCTCAGAAAGTGTGGCTTACGTGGCACTCGGGATGAGGTGTATCAAAAGGAGAGCTTTGGCTAGTAGCGTTTGACCGCCTTTATTACCTTGAGAATTGGTCCGAGTAATAAACGACTTATCTGGATATTTTCGAGATATTCGGCCGATCCGATCTGGATGGGAGCGATTAATTCGGTCGGTTCAAAAGAGCGATTCTTCCGGGCTCGAGGAGCCGTTGCTTAAAAGAGACTAGCTCAAGGAGTCGTTACTTAAAAGAGACTAGCTCGAGTTAGGCTTAGTTCGGGTTGTCTTTGGAGGAAGTGGGCTTAGGTCGAACCTTGCCTGGGCTTTTTGGAATGTTAGTTGCTTCACTCGACCGATCGATCAACATTGAATAGAGTTCTTGGATATTGGGCTTCAACCTGTTGAACCGTGATAGCTTTTGCCAAAAAGTTGGTCAACACTTTGCCCATCAGAATACATCTTTCTTGGTAAAAGGAGGAGTGTTTGGATTTTTGCATTGAAGTCCAATGTGCAGGTAGAGATGGTTGCGCCAAACCATATTAAGGCCAAAATTCTGACGGTCCGTTGGTTGTATTAAGACCAGAAACTGACAATCAAGTTAGATCGTATTAAGGTTGGAAAACCGGCAACCATCGAGGACCGTATTAAGGCCAAGAAAGTAGTTATTAACTCTGGTTGTGAAAACCATTGCCTGCAAAGATTATATCGGCCATTCTCGGTCTAGAGAAGGCTTTGATCTCGTTTGGGCGAGTATTGACCATACTCAACTTGAAGGTAAGGGCGAGCAGTGATTACACTTGGCTTATAGAGATAGCGAGTATTATCCATACTCAGCTTACAGAGACGGCGAGTATTATCCATACTCGGCTTATAGAGATGGCGAGTATCCATACTTGGCTTATAGGGATGGCCAGTATCATTCATACACGGCTTACAGATATGGCGAGTATCATCCATACTCGGCTTATGGCAAGTGTTAACCATACTCGACTTATATTAAGTCATTTGTGAAGTTTAACGAGTGAGAATGCACTCGATTTAGAAAAAAGGGCGAGTATGATCCATACTCCACTTAAAGAGGTCTGACCGTACTCAGTTCGAGGAGTTGGTTTAGAGATGGTGGCAGGCCTTTGCACTGACCATATTCGGGGGGGAGGGGGGAGCGTCAGTCACACCCGGATTAAACCATTCAAACATAATCAATATTTGTAAAAGAAAGTTCATTGTTGTTAAAAAACTATTACAAGAAACCGGGAATAAATTTTAAGAGGACGATTGGTAGATTCCAGAGCATGCCTAGGAGCTAAATCCTAATCATGTACATGTGTACATCAACATATCCATTTTATTGGATGACATAAAAATACATTGAAAATAAGAAATCTAAATCTTATTAATTGATGATGTCGCGAGTGCTAGGCTTGGGGTCCTTCCCGTTTCTAGGAACTCGAGGACCAGCCTGAGGAGCTTAGGCAAAATATTGTGGCGGCATGGCCTGTGTGTTTCTCTTGACATATTCGGGAAGCTCCCCTCATCTGACCCTATCCTCGATGAGATCGCGTAGGTATCTGCACACACTGGTGTTGTGACAGACAATGTTATAAAACATGCAGTGCTTTCCAAAGTCGAGTTCTTTCTAGGTCGGCTCTCTTCGAGGAGGTCTTGGGAAAGGCAAGGTCCCTCGTACTTCAAGGTAGATGTCGAGCAGGGAAGAATTAAGCTCAGTATATTGATCGTACATGTTCTCTCTCTGAGGTCGTACGTTGCGTTCGTTCTTCTTTAGGGCCTTTCCTCTTCCTTTATTCTAGCCATCGATGTTGGATGGACCTCCTTGTTTGGTGGCAAGGACCTCAAGGCTCTCCATCTCAATGCTGGCATTTTCTTGTCAGAGGAATCGCTCGGCTTCTACATAGAAATCTTCTATGTCCTTGGGAGGATCTCTGGTCAAAGAGTTTGAGAATTCTGATCAGTTCTGAACACCTGCAATGGCGGCCATAAGCACCACGATGGCTTGGGTTGATCGACAGATGCCACGGTCACGTTGAATCTTTCGAGGAAAGATCGAGGTGTCTCTCTCGGACGTTGCTTGATGGAGGTCAGGAACATAACACTCTTAAGTTGAGAGATGTGAACTCTAAACTGCTCGATGAAGCGGGTGACCGGTGTGTTCCAGCTACTGATCGACTCCGTTGTTAGCTGCTGAAACCACATGTCGGCTATATCTGTGAGGAAGAGTGGGAAGCACTTAGCCATAACGTTGGTCGATAGGCCGAGCACTTCCATATGGCGCATGTACCGCATGAGATGGACGGTTGGGTCGATCCGATCGTTGTAGGGTTCAATGGCTGAAAACTTAAAGTCCGAAGAATTGCAAGAATTCTTGATTTCCCTAGTGAAGGGGTTGCGGTGGATACTATCTATATCCTACTGAGAAGAATTACCCCGGGTGAAACGTTGGACGATGCTTGCAAGCTGGCTTCCATCTCCGAGGAGTCGCTGCCATGAATCCAGCTCTATATTTAGGAGAGCTCCAGGATTAGGATCCGAAAAAAACATGATTGGAAGGGTGTCCATTGGTTAGGTACGACCTCCAAGAGTTGGGTGAAGGTGAGGGAGAGGGTTCATCTCAGTTGTTGGTCCTAGGCAGACTGGCGCCTCTTGAACCTGGTGAGAAGCGGCCCGGTTGATCCAGCATAGCAAGTGATGTTCGGGGCTCTTCGATGCCCTACCCAAATTGATGTTAGGAGGGTCTATGGTTGCATTTTCCTCTTCCAATCTAGGAACCAATATGGTAGAATGGTCTCCCTGGTTCGAAGGGAAGGCTCCACTAGCTCTTCGTTGAAGGAGAGGTGGCATAAGACGAGTCTGTTGTAAGATACTGGGTTGTAATGGGAATGACATTGATTCTGACTGATCCAGTGGTTGCTCGATTGGTCCGGGGGGTCAAGATGTCCCCAAGAATGGAGGCAAAATGGTAGAACGACCTAGACCTTGATCGCGAGCCTCCTGTGAATCTGCGGCTGCGCTGGTCACTGGAAGCGATACTCTTGGTTGTGATTGGTCAGGAGGTGGTGCCGAGCCAGGAGGAAGAAAAGGTATGGCCTGATTTGCGGCTTGTACTTGTGCGGACCAAAAATCAGTCGTTGCCCTGGCTTCGCCCACTGGAGAAATTGATGTTGAAGTGTTAAATCCTCTTTCATTCGAGCGAGAAGGTGATCCATCAATCGTTGTTGTCATTCGAGGAGTTTATCCTGATATGTCATATGGCCCCTGAACTCGTCCATGATCTTGTCCATGTCGTCCCCGGTAAGATATTAGGACACATCTTCATGAGAAGAGGCTTCCTGACTTGCCTCCGCATTGTTTGTCTCGGCTGCATCATCATTTGTGGGGTGAGAAGATGTCACTTCTTTCATTCATTTGTTCGCCATAGGTTGGAGCAAGCAGAAAGTCGCTGGGTATGTCGGTGCGTGCACCCTTCCTGGCGCGCCAAAGCGTTAACGTCAAAAGTTGGTTACTAGTCACAGTCAACCCCCAATCATGTGGAAAGCACACGAAGAAAAATCATAGAATGTAGTAAACTGAAAAAAGAACAGAGGACACACAAGACTTTTTATAGTGGTTCGGCAAAGATGGTGCCTACGTCCAACTTATATATATTGATCTTTACTTTTGATTACAAGTACAATACGTCTTATCTTTGGAGGAAGATGGAAGATGAGAAGTTTTAAGAGGAATAAGAGTTGGCTATTTGAGGAATGAGCCGTAAGTACTTTTCTTTCAGAGCTTAGAGTGCCCAAAATAGCATAATCCTTTTCTTCTTTGGGGAAGAAGGTATTTATAAATGGAGAAGTCGGCTAAGGTAAATGCAACGTGGCCCGTCCTTTCGGGAAAGCTTGGATACGTGGAGCTTGATCCTTGGGCATAGTTGCGGCTAGAAGGCCATTTCACTGTTGATTAATAGTATCCTCGGAAAGTGTGGCTTACGTGGCATTCAGGATGAGGTGTATCAAAAGGAGAGCTTTGGCTGGTAGCGTTTGACCACCTTTATTGCCTTGAGAATTGGTCCGAGTAATGAACAATTTATCTGGATATTTCCAATATATTCGGTCGATTCGATTTGGATGGGAGCGATTAACTCGGTCGGTTGAGAAGAGCGATTCTTCCGGGCTCAAGGAGCCGTTGCTTAAAAGAGACTAGATCGAGTCAGTCTTGGTTCGGGTTGTCTTTGGAGGAAGCGGGCTTAGGCCGAACCTTGCCTGGGCTTTTTGAAATGTGATTTGCTTCACTCGACCGATCGATTGACATTGAAGAGAGTTATTGAATATTGTTCTTCGATCCGTTGAACCGTGACAGCTTTTTCAAAAAAGTTGGTCAATGGTTACTAACCAAACTTGTTATTCT
This sequence comes from Allium sativum, assembly GCA_030737875.1. Taxonomy (NCBI): domain Eukaryota; kingdom Viridiplantae; phylum Streptophyta; class Magnoliopsida; order Asparagales; family Amaryllidaceae; genus Allium; species Allium sativum. The sequence goes on along the minus strand of CM060926.1, from coordinate 1,268,180 downwards.
AATGACAGTGATAATAGTTTCAGAAGAATAACCTTGCGGCGAAAAGCTCTATAGTCGGTAGGTGAATCCATCAAATAGAAATAATCAATACATTGTAATAAACATAAACAATACTCTCCATTAGAATGGATCATCATAATAGTCAGCATACATGACATAACTTTATCATCTGCCCATTTATCTGGGTCTTTTCTTCCACCATCATCGGCTGGTTTACATTTAGCATGCTTATCTTCGTCTACTTTAAATAATTTATTATCCCGCCCAACCCTCCTCCTCTCCCTCCGTTGCATCCCTACAAGCACCATCCTCCGCCTGATAGGCTAGACAGACATCATCTCTAAATCAGCTGGCCTCTTCTCCGTGTACATGATCCCTTAACCCTTTGCCTACTCCATGAACTTCCCCATTGCCAAAACCCTCTAGGTCGATAGCAAGATGACGATCATGGCTTCCATTTGACCTGCTGCCTAGGATTCATTTAAAGCAATTACACAGTAAAATCGTATATATATAAGATGATAGTTCTGATTTTGTGGAAAAAGAACATAATATAAGCTGGTAGCTCATAGGTATCTTCTCTTTTCATTGATTTTACAACTGTTGTAATGAGTTAAAAATTAAATTTTACCACGAATATTTGAATAAATGTAGTAAACACACATGAACATTAACTTTAAATATCAAAAGTATTAGTACAGTATAATATTAGTAAGCATACTCCACATCTAACAGACTGTGCAAATAATTGTCATGTGGTACATAAGTTTTAGTACAGTTTACTACATTGTCATAATATTACCAAATATATGAAGTTCTAAAACTCTAGTATATATCCTTAAAGCAAACTAAATGTTGTCTTCCATTTTTTTATGCAATACCATGAATGATGAACATTTATTAAATAACACAAATAGCACCCATAAAATACTCAAACATCTTGCACTAATATGGGGATGTGTTTTATTTCTGCTATATATATTTATTTCTGAGTATGTTCACATGCACCACCCGGTCTATCCCTTCTGGAAATATGCATCCATTGGTTTTCCTATTACATAAAATAACAAAAACCAAAACGTTTCTATCAAGTAACTCAATATTTAAAATCTTTCAGTTAAAATAAATAATATTCTATAAATGAGAAGGGATGAAACAAAAAGAAAAACTCACCATTTTGGAAAATAATAACATGAGGCTGGAACATGTACATAAGTTGAAGAAGAAGAAAAATGTCATATATGCATAGGCTAATATTAGCAAATATCACTACAACAAAAACACCATATTACAACTTTAATTTTACAACGGTGGTAAAAGCACCATGGTAATAAATGTTTTTTACAACTTTTTTTCAGAAAAGTTGTAATAAACTTATTTTTAACAATTGTGTTATTTTGACAGTTGTAATAAAAGCCTATCACAACTTTTATTTTTTGACTATTGTAATATATGATTATATTTTAATATAATTAACAACTAATAATTAATATTAATACATTTATATTGATTATTTATAATTAATAACTAATAATTAATATTTAATAATCAATTGGGAAGTATGTTTTCAATAAATAATGATTGATAATAATTTTCAATACTAGTAATTCAATAATTCACAACTTTTATGTTTTCAATAATTTTCAATAAATAATGATTGATAATAATTTTCAATACTAATAATGATTGATAATTAATATTTAATAATTCACAACTTTTATGTTTTCAATAATTTTAATTAAATAATGATTGATAATAATTTTCAATACTAATAATTTTCAATACTAATAATGATTGATAATTAATATTTAATAATGATTGATAATAATTTAATTAATTAATAATGTACAAATAACTCACTATTAAATACTAGTAATTAAATATTGATAATAATTTTCAATAAATAATAATTAATCAAATACTTATTAATTTGTTCAACAAAAAAAGCTTCATCTGTCCGGAGTTCACATGTATTTGCGTGTGAGGTTCAAGTATGTTATTTTTAAGAGGTACCAGTTAGTTTATAATCTAAGATGTATAATCGTTTGTTAAATTATTAAGTAATAAACGTAGGTTAGCTTACAATAAAAACTAATTTCATTTCCCGCTTACTGTACACGAAAATTTCATTTCCCTCCACCCTCGTTTCCTTTTAATTTTTAATTCCCTTTTATCACTTCTATCCAAACCCTAATTTCCTTCTCGTTTCTTCCGTCGCCGCCCACTTTCAAACCCCAATTTCCTTTTCTTCCATAACATCCTTTTCTTTCTCGCATTTGCTCCTCCCCTCTCGTGTGAGTCCCCATCCGCTATCCTACCTCTTTTGCAACAACACCCTTGATTTTGATCCATTTCGCATCGTTGTCGCAGGTTGAAAATCACATGAGTTCCCCTTTTCTGTACCCTCCTCCTTTCTAGCTCGTTTATCCTAGGTTCACCTCTAAAGCAAGTCACCCCTACTCCAAGTGCTTATCCCTGAATTTGCAATAAACCCCAATTTGTAGGAAATCGCGTGACTGGGTCGTTAGGGGGAAGATCCGAACTCGTACTCTCTAGATACTTGAAAGAAATGTTATTGATCGTTTCCTGTGGTAGTGCTGCCTACATTTAATGCCGCGCTTCTCTCTTATAGATGGTATGTTCTTCGCTTTTGGCTAGGTTATTTTATAGTACAGTTTTTTTTAGTTTTAGTCATTTCAGATGCATTGTTTTGGCATGTTTTTGCGTATCAAGTGTATTGAATCACCCTGTGTGGCATTACGAATGCCTAATGCAGCTTGTTTTCATATTTTAGCATTAAAAAAAAGGTAATTTGTTGTAGTTTGATCGTTTTAGCAGATGAATGGTGTACGATTTATGGATGATTTTTCTAGATGGATGGCGGAGGAGGATTATGTTTTCCAGTTTGTGGGATTATGGATGATTTTAGCAGTTCGGGATGAACTGGTTTGAAGGTTGAATGAACGATGGAGTGTTGACGTAAATAACAAAAGAATCTGCATCTATTTCAAATGGAAGAAAGATTGGTGACATGTTAGATGTAGTTGTAGTTGAATCTCATCCGCTTGATGATGTTCTTTCACTCAAGGAAGTATGAATGTCCAGGCTTACTCGTATGTCTATACTGAATGAATCTATTTGTAGCATTTGACAGGGCTAATTTCAAACTGAAAGACGATGATGAAGTAATTGCTAAACTTTTACGTGGAATCAAGAGTTTGGACGACGGAAACACCGAGGAGAAGGAAAGTTCTATAACAAGAATTGAATTGGGCTTGAAGAGCTCATCATTATTAGTTGAGCAACCCTGGCTCTCAAGATATCTTAGCTACTTCCACAACCTTCTCATCTTAATTGTATATTATTTTTATAATAATTGTGATTTTGTACAGTTTTATATCATGTATGATTCATTGTTTGTAATAATTGAGCATATTATATAAAAAATGATGAGAGTTTGAAAAAATTAATATATTGTTTTGGTTCATGTTTTAAGCTTGTTTGATATCTTCAATTTTGTAGATAATATGTTCTGGAATAAATTCTTTTATTAGTAAAATATATACATATAATTTGTGCATATATTACATCTGAAAAATAATAGTTGTATTACAACGGTTATAAAAAGTTGTAAAATATACATATTACAAGAGTGTCGCAACGGTGCAAAAAAGTTGTAAAATATACATATTACAACGGTGTTGCAACGGTGTAAAAACGTTGTAAAAGATTTCAGTCTATTACAACTTCTTAATACACGACGGTTAGCCCACCATTGTAAAATGCATATTACAACGGTGTTCCACCGTTGTAATATGGTCGTTTTGTTGTAGTGTATTAATAAAGTATAAGAGAATGAGCTTATAAAGTTTAAAAAAAGAAACATGCAAACTAACAGTATAGGGCTTTTAACACATATTGCATTATCAAAAGACAAACAAACTATAACAAATATTTGCAAATAAAAACAAAATATCATTTCATAAAACAATGTTGTAAATTATTCGAACCTCTCAAGTGAAAAGTCAATAGCAACTATTATTGTTTTTTCCATCGTGTAAGGCAATATTGTCTGAATCGGGCCATAAGACTATAAAGCACACAAACCAAATGATCTAGTCGTGGAATTGGTTTGCAGTAACTATAAGGATCAGATCACGTATTAAAATAAAGCTAACAATCTCCAAAACAAAAAACAAAAATTGGTTTGGCGAAATAGCTCCATTTTATTGCTGGTTTGAGATAGGTTGTCAATCTAAGTTTGTAACGACCCACATTTTTGACCATTTAAAATCGACAATAAACCTCACATGTCGACCCAAACAAATCGCAAATACAGGTAGTTATTGGGAAAAAGAAGAAAAGAAGAAAGAAAAGAAAAACAAATCTCAGAATCTCACAGCGGAAGGACAACATATAATAAACAGATAGCAGTTAACACAATTGGAATATATACACATTTGACTATAGCGTACAAATGATAAATCAGAGTTACACATAACTGGTATACACACACGGCAGCGGAAATAACTTGCAGTGGAAATACATATATAATAGATATATATACCAAATCTTCGTCTTCTATCTCCCAGGCAAAGTAATCTTCATTAACTGCAACATCTGCTGACCCGAGCGTATTGCATGAAAAGAAAACACAACAAACACTCGGATCAGCACTAAATCATTCTCATATTAGTCAAATTAAAAGACAAAATAACCTTAGTGTCATGGGTGCAGTAACTCAAGAGATGTTATGGGATTTTTCCATCTCTCGAGGATCCGTTAATCTAATATCTATATAATAATACGCTATTATTATAATGTCTATTCAGTAAAGTATAAATACTGAAAATAGCGTAAGCGGGATTACCATATTACCCTTACGCCGTTTATAGGCATCACAGTCTATACAGTACCGTAAATTCACCGTATTGGTGTTATCAGAGGGCACTCCATAGAAAGCAACACTAAATCAAAATCGTATGGGCTCGTATAGGATAAATATGACAAGGCACTCGAGGCAATGCCCAGGGTAGGATTCTACCAATTGCACTCCCGGACCGGTGGTAACGCATAGTAGCCACTACCGCCCACCTCGGATCACACTCCCAAAGTCGTAAATGGGCCCAAATCATCATCATCATCATCATAGTCATAGAAATATTATCGAAGAAGTGTGTCCGATCAAAGGTGCTACCTCAGTTAGTCACGGTATAGCTCCTGTTTTAGTCATTTCAATTCTGACCTGAAGGTCAGGGCTATTTCGTCCTCGATCATCTTCTTCGATTCAATAATCGCCTCCAAGTCATCCCACTCAATCTCGATACGTCATAACGTTCACAGTTGTCAAAGTGGTATCGACACTGACAAAGAGTATGCCTTATGTCGACTCCGGTCTCTTTAACAACCAACGCTTACATCTTTCACATCGGTCGGTTCTTTTATATTTGATAAAGGTTCGCTTTCATATCAAAATATCTTCTTCTGTTTCGAACCCAATTTATATTCAACGAATAAAATTTTCATATTGACATATCATAATCAGACCCAAGCCGATTATATTCTAAAACTAGAATATATTTCATATCATTATATTATAATCATATAATATTTCAAAATCGACTTATATTCAATAGAATATATTTTACCCCAAAGGTTATACTTATCTCAAATCGATTTGAATTCTAAATCCGTTCATGTTCAAAAGAGTATAAATCTCCATAACACTCATTCATATCATTTATGAAATCCATTATATTTGAATAAAATATCAATTTCAATTCCATATAAAATTGGTTAACGTCGATTCCATATTTGGATACTTTATTTCGACTCCATCTCGAGCTAGGGTTTAAATCCAACATTTTCCATTCGGAAGAAATTTACTATCATTGGACAAAATTTGAAACATATGCTCTTCAATAAAATCTTTATATAACATATATGTATAAAATAGTGGTTAAAACAAAATAAGATAATTTAAATCATTATGAATGTATATATATATAATAAATTCTTAAATCGAAATTTCTCCTTTCTTCCGAACTTCAAATACTTGAACTCATACTCCAGCCTCAATGGAGTTATAAAATTCAATATCTTGTTTCAACCACCATTCAACCCAAATCTTCGATTTAGGGAAATTCAACCCATATTCCTCGATCCTCTCTTCTTTTCAAATTTAAATTCAAATAAAATATTTCATTCAAATCCAACCCTAAATTTGAAAGTTTCAGATTTTATTCAAACCTCATTTTAAGAATTCCACTTCCTTTGGAAACAATTTCTTAACCACTTAAATAACACTTGCGATCCAGGTCCTTTACAGGAACAGGTTTATCGAGTATCGGTTCATTTCTTTAACTGAAATTTCTATCAAATAAAAGCCCCAAATATTTGAAAATCATTTAACCAACCGATGCTTGTATAGAATTTTCTATCCAATGGCCAAGTGATTGAATTTTAATTTCTCGATATTTTAGGGATGGATCTATCATTTCAATCCAAATCAGGGTCACGGAGGTTTATCATTTCACTCTGTGTTCTTAGTTTATTTTATCGATAAATCCCGGGTTCATTAGATGCCCGTAACATCAAGGATACATGGAATTTATCGTCACAAATCAACATGCACTACAATATACTGAAATAAGGAGCATCAGCAATTTCAATATAAATTCAGTAATAAATTTCAACCAACATCCATCACAACGATTTCATTCAACTGATCAGCATTAAACTATTTCAGGATTTCACAAGGGTTCGAATTTCAACTAGATATTTAAATTAAATTAAATAACAAATCATTTACTTAGATTGCATGTTAACACACTTGCATGTTAAATTCAAACCACACATCAACAATCCAACACAACCATGCAACCAAACTTACTTCATAATTTAATTCAATAAATATGGGAATAATTCAGTATTTTGTGAGCGAAGAATCACTCACCTTTGGGTCTTAATTGGATCGGACGTCCAAAAGAAGCCCAAAATTTCACAGTCTCTAAACGCAGCCAGGTTAGTGCCAAAACGTCCGCAATTCCGCCACGATCCCAACGCAACAAACCACGTCCAAATCCGAGTTAAAACGAGAGAGTTACCAGCGTTTTTACGATTTGAAATTTTAATATACATAAAATAATAAAATTTAAAACCTCACCTTATCACGCCCTGACACGTCATCACCTTTCCCGCTCACCTTTCTTCCTTCTCACGATCTACAGTAAACCGAGAATTGAACCCATCCTTTGAAACTTTGACCGCCTCCCACGTCCTATTCCGACCACTAGAAATCGGGTGACCACCGCCAAACTGAAGCTCGTCTCGAGCCACACCTGTCCCCTCTGGTCCAGTCAACTCCGGCGAGCTGTGGCCTCCCCTGCGCTGCTTTGAACGAGACCACTTCCAAACCCTAAAACCAAAATTCCCGGCGCCATAGCTGATGAAAATCGACGAGACCAAGCTCGTTACACTCCAAGCAGAAATCCGAACAAAACCCATATCTCCAATTCTCCCAGTAAAGCCTAAATCGAAAACACCTAATTTGATTTCATGGGTTTCGAATTTCATAGGTTTGACCATCAATTTCCGGCAACTTTAGGTACTGCATGTCGAAAAGAATTGTAGATATAGGTTCTACTCGTTGAAAGCTTCGATTTGATAGGTAATACGATAGGGTTTGAAGAGATTTTATTTTTTTGAAGTTGATTTTCATTTTGATATAGGGTTTGAAATTTTTTTTCCAGCCATGGAAATAAGGTTTTGATGAAGAGGAGTGAACGTATACTATTAATGGGCTGATGGGTGGAGGAAAGAATTTTATTTATATGAATATAGGAAGCCCAATAAGAGAACAACACTTATCCCATCACATCGACCTCTTTCACACTTTCTCTCGTACTGTCAACCGATAAGTCGTATTGTAATGCCAATTTACATCCTACCATAATTCATCGTTCTGAATACAATGGCGCCAGTTTCGTCGAATTCCGAGATAGTCGCCAACAGTTAAATTTCACAGCTAATTAAATAAATAAAATATCCAACTATTCGATTAACTATTTTAATTCAAGTTTAAATATTTATAAATTCAAATTTAAACTAAATTATAACTTAAATAAATTCTATAAATTTATTTCATAAATTTTAAGTTCCACATTTGATAAATTTCAAATTTAAAATTTGAATTTCAAATTAAATTTTAAACAGCTTAAATTCCATTGTTTAACAATTCAAATTTGAATTCCTTTTTAACTTAAATATTTCAAAATTCCATTTAAATCAAATTACAACTTAGATAAAGTTTATGAATCGATTTCACAAATTCTAAGATTAACTCATTTATTTATTTTAAATCTAAATTTAAAATATACAGAAAATATTGGGATGTTACATTCTCCCCCACTTAAAAGCTTTTCGTCCTCGAAAAGAGAACGAGATAAGGTATAAAATAAATCATACTTTCAAATTCCATACTTGTAAAATAACATTTATAAGATAAGTATATAGTTGTAAAACCCCATAAATTTTCTAACTCCCGAAATCACGGAAAATTTCGGCAGCATCTCCCCTGTACGGGGGCCCCGGGAAAAATCCCGATACATATATCAATCCAAAATATACATCTCATCAACGATGAGGCATCCCTGAACCAGGGGAAAACAAAAACAAACCACCAAGCTTTATACAACCCCATATACGTACCTCTTTAAGCGTTTATTTTGCGGTTTTTATTTACCTTTGCATTTAGCATTTTGCGCAAGCGAGCTCCAAAGCGTAGTGCAACTTCTTTGCACCTACTACAACTCACACACGCATAAGAATTCAACATATAAATAACACATAGCAACAGTACACAATTCACACAACATATAATCAACATTTCAACTACAAATCCAAAATATTCATCGCAGGCCAGCGAACAAACAAGGTTTATCTCCCATTAAATGTTGGAATTTGACTAAGACCCACCAGGAAAAAGTTGTAGCATTTGTTTCAGGCTTTCTGAATTGTCCGGATTCGTCGAATTCCGACAATTCGTTCAAAAGTTATGACTGTTTTAATAAAACCGAACACTTCAGCCCGTACCCTGAAAATGCAGGTCTGAAATGTTCTATCCACTTTTTAGCCCCATAAACATCAGAATTTGGCTAGGCATATTAAGAGAAAGTTTTAGTGTACATTCTGGCCTTTCCAAATTGTACTCGCACATCAAAATCCGACGCTAGGTTAGAAAGTTATGGTCAAGACAACATTGGTATTCAGTTCAGATTTTTATTTTCTGCGCATACAACTACAACTAATTCTTGGTTTTAAACCTAATAGACTTGAAAATTAGGCAAGGCACTATTAACAAAAGTTTTAATTCAATTTCTAAGGTTTCCGAAAAGTCCGGAATTGTCGAATTTCGATCAGCCCATCAAAAGTTATGGTCATTTTAGCTTCAGCTTATCGATATTTCAGGTTTTCGCATAAACGTCGACTTATTTTATTAGAAGTTAAACCCTTTCGATTCCAATAACTTGGTAAATCTTTAACACTTAAATTTGTTATCACTTCATTGTTCGAGAAATGGATTCACATCGATTTGCTTATTCCATTCCGATATATTATCTATTCCTTAAGTTCCTTTTCATTTAGCTTAATTTATTAACTTAAATCAAGTCATATTAATTTAAGCTCCTTCGAACCTTCCACTTACCCAAAATCAAACATTACCTAAATTCCAATGTACATCCCACTTAAGCTTATTTAGAATTCCTATTTATTCAAAAGTTTCAACGGTTTACCTATATTACTAGGTTTCAAATTTTCGATTCCAAAATTTGATAATTCTTTAATACTTCAAAGTTGTTATTATTTCTTTACTCGGAAAATGGATTCGAATTAATTTTGTTTACCCAATTCCGATGCATTTTCCATATATTTCCCGTTTCCATTCCCAGCACCAAATTCCAAATAAACTTGAATTCATTTTTAGATTTCAAACTAACTTAGTTGCATTAATCCCCTAATTCATTAATATGGGTCAACTTACCAAATTTCATGACTTATTAGTTTCCTAAACACACACTTCTCCATCGACCTTTACACGGTTTATAAGTTAACTCTTATCGATTCGACTTTATTGACTCGACTAAGTTTAACCTTATTTCCATTTCATTTGCAAATTCATTTACATTTCTTTCTTGCTTATTCCATTCGAGTTTCATCAAATATTATTCCATTAACTCGCTTATTTACTCGACTCACCCTCTCATGGTTTGAATTAAGGAATGTTCATGACTAAGATTTATACCTAGATCTCCAATCATTATGATTCGATTTTCTTAAGTTGAACTTTATTTAACTCGATTTCGCCACCTAAATTAAACTACATCCCGTTCGACAAAAGTCTTGTACTCATTCATTTCATCATTCATACTCAAATTTATATTCGAGGTATCACCCTAATAAGGTTACCGTTTAGATTTCTTCCATTTCAAATTCAACGATCATTCCTATTTCATTAACAACTTCATTTCTCTCGATTTTAATTTATCGGAAATCCATAAATTTTTATAACTACTTAAGTTCTTCTCAACTCTCCCTCAAGCTAACTTAAGTATCCATGTCATGAGATGTTATTTCTTTTATTCACATAACCAAAATTTCAATTTCCCTTTGGTTGACTTAAGTATAGTTTATTTCGTAGTAAATTTCAACTTTGCTAACACTTCTATTGGCCAAACTTGGAGTTTCTTTAACTTAATTTTTTTATCCATACTTATGAGTTACATGATGCTTCTTCTTAATACTTCAGTCCATTCCATAGTTTCAAAGTTTAAATTCCAATGAATCGAGCAGCTAAATCCTAAATCATTATCACTTGTTTAGACAAACTCAAAGTACTTGATTCTGGGTTTTATAAACCAAGTCTAAAGTATATATGTATTTATAAAATTCATAGAGAACATACCATAAATTTAATTCCAAACTCCAATCAACAAAAACAAGGAAATTCCAATCCTGGTTAAATCTTAACTCAACTTTACATATCATTGGAATTTACGTCCAAACTCCTTTTCCAAACAAGTTATGAAAGTACGGAGTGGTCTCTCCCCACTCAAACTCTTCGAAATAAACATCGGCAATGCGTGCACTCATTACCAAAGTTATTTCTAGGGTCTGAAGAAGGATTACACACATATTTTGTTTAAAATCTTTAGAAACTATTTCTAAATTATTCTTTACAATTTGACATCCTTTCAACTTTGTCAAACTATTTCAAAAGCTTCCCAGAATCAAGTTTTCAAGTTTGTTTCTATTTGAATCTCAACCTTTCTCACCCAATTATACTTAAAGGTATCATTTCATTTTCAAATATTTTCTTAAACCATTTAAATTCCTTATTGAATTTATTATTGAATCAACCGTAATAGGTATTAATTTAATATTACCACCTACTAAAACGAATACATATACACTTGAACTAAATATATATTCAATATATTTTAAAATATGATCGAAAACCATATTATGTCGATCATTCTGTTCGATTATTTAGGAATTCCTATCGATTCTATGGCGTCCCATATATCGACCAAAACCCATAAATATTCAACAGAACAGATCAACACAATATAAACCAATTTATATCAAGAATTACAATCACGCTCTCTCATATCACTCAAACTCATTCTAGGGCATTTCTAACCCCGTCTCTAATGAGTAAATTCCCAACAGAGCCAAGGTTGTCGCCAACCATCGCTCTGATACCAACTGTAACGACCCACATTTTTGACCGTTTAAAATCGACAATAAACCTCACATGTCGACCCAAACAAATCGCAAATACAGGTAGTTATTGGGAAAAAGAAGAAAAGAAGAAAGAAAAGAAAAACAAATCTCATAATCTCACAGCGGAAGGACAACATATAATAAACAGATAGCAGTTAACACAATTGGAATATATACACATTTGATTATAGCGTACAAATGATAAATCAGAGTTACACATAACTGATATACACACACGGCAACGGAAATAACTTGCAGCGGAAATACATATATAATAGATATATATACCAAATCTTCGTCTTCTATCTCCCAGGCAAAGCAATCTTCATTAACTGCAACATCTGCTGACCCGAGCGTATTGCATGAAAAGAAAACACAACAAACACTCGGATCAGCACTAAATCATTCTCATATTAGTCAAATTAAAAGACAAAATAACCTTAGTGTCATGGGTGCAGTAACTCAAGAGATGTTACAGGAATTTTCCATCTCTCGAGGATCCGTTAAACTAATATCTATATAATAATACGCTATTATTATAATGTCTATTCAGTAAAGTATAAATACTGAAAATAGCGTAAGCGGGATTACCATATTACCCTTACGCCGTTTATAGGCATCACAGTCTATACAGTACCGTAAATTCACCGTATTGGTGTTATCAGAGGGCACTCCATAGAAAGCAACACAAAATCAAAATCGTATGGGCTCGTATAGGATAAATATGACAAGGCACTCGAGGCAATGCCCAGGGTAGGATTCTACCAATTGCACTCCCGGACCGGTGGTAACGCATAGCAGCCACTACCGCCCACCTCGGATCACACTCCCAAAGTCGTAAATGGGCCCAAATCATCATCATCATAGTCATAGAAATATTATCGAAGAAGTGTGTCCGATCAAAGGTGCTACCTCAGTTAGTCACGGTATAGCTCCTGTTTTAGTCATTTCAATTCTGACCTGAAGGTCAGGGCTATTTCGTCCTCGATCATCTTCTTCGATTCAATAATCGCCTCCAAGTCATCCCACTCAATCTCGATACGTCATAACGTTCACAGTTGTCAAAGTGGTATCGACACTGACAGAGAGTATGCCTTATGTCGACTCTTGTCTCTTTAACAACCAACGCTTACATCTTTCACATCGGTCGGTTCTTTTATATTTGATAAAGGTTCGCTTTCATATCAAAATATCTTCTTCTGTTTCGAACCCAATTTATATTCAACGAATAAAATTTTCATATTGACATATCATAATCAGACCCAAGCCGATTATATTCTAAAACTAGAATATATTTCATATCATTATATTATAATCATATAATATTTCAAAATCGACTTATATTCAACAGAATATATTTTACCCCAAAGGTTATACTTATCTCAAATCGATTTGAATTCTAAATCCGTTCATGTTCAAAAGAGTATAAATCTCCATAACACTCATTCATATCATTTGTGAAATCCATTATATTCGAATAAAATATCAATTTCATTTCCATATAAAATTGGTTAACGTCGATTCCATATTTGGATACTTTATTTCGACTCCATCTCGAGCTAGGGTTTAAATCCAACATTTTCCATTCGGAAGAAATTTACTATCATTGGACAAAATTTGAAACATATGCTCTTAAATAAAATCTTTATATAACGTATATGTATAAAATAGTGGTTAAAACAAAATAAGATAATTTAAATCATTATGAATGTATATATATATATAATAAATTCTTAAATCGAAATTTCTACTTTCTTCCGAACTTCAAATACTTGAACTCATACTCCAGTCTCAATGGAGTTATAAAATTCAATATCTTGTTTCAACCACCATTCAACCCAAATCTTCGATTTAGGGAAATTCAACCCATATTCCTCGATCCTCTCTTCTTTTCAAATTTAAATTCAAATAAAATATTTCATTCAAATCCAACCCTAAATTTGAAAGTTTCAGATTTTGATCAAACCTCATTTTAAGAATTCCACTTCCTTTGGAAACAATTTCTTAACCACTTAAATAACACTTGCGATCCAGGTCCTTTACAGGAACAGGTTTATCGAGTATCGGTTCATTTCTTTAACTGAAATTTCTATCAAATAAAAGCCCCAAATATTTGAAAATCATTTAACCAACCGATGCTTGTATAGAATTTTCTATCCCATGGCCAAGTGATTGAATTTTAATTTCTCGATATTTCAGGGATGGATCTATCATTTCAATCCAAATCAGGGTCACGGAGGTTTATCATTTCACTCTGTGTTCTTAATTTATTTTATCGATAAATCCCGGGTTCATTAGATGCCCGTAACATCAAGGATACATGGAATTTATCGTCACAAATCAACATGCACTACAATATACTGAAATAAGGAGCATCAGCAATTTCAATATAAATTCAGTAATAAATTTCAACCAACATCCATCACAACGATTTCATTCAACTGATCAGCATTAAACTATTTCAGGATTTCACAAGGGTTCGAATTTCAACTAGATATTTAAATTAAATTAAATAACAAATCATTTACTTAGATTGCATGTTAACACACTTGCATGTTAAATTCAAACCACACATCAACAACCCAACACAACCATGCAACCAAACTTACTTCATAATTTAATTCAATAAATATGGGAATAATTCAGTATTTTGTGAGCGAAGAATCACTCACCTTTGGGTCTTAATTGGATCGGACGTCCAAAAGAAGCCCAAAATTTCACAGTCTCTAAACGCAGCCAGGTTAGTGCCAAAACGTCCGCAATTCCGCCACGATCCCAACGCAACAAACCGCGTCCAAATCCGAGTTAAAACGAGATAGTTACCAGCGTTTTTACGATTTGAAAGTTTAATATACATAAAATAATAAAATTTAAAACGTCACCTTATCACGCCCCGACACGTCATCACCTTTCCCGCTCACCTTTCTTCCTTCTCACGATCTACAGTAAACCGAGAATTGAACCCATCCTTTGAAACTTTGACCGCCTCCCACGTCCTATTCCGACCACTAGAAATCGGGTGACCACCGCCAAACTGAAGCTCGTCTCGAGCCACACCTTTCCCCTCTGGTCCAGTCAACTCCGGCGAGCTGTGGCCTCCCCTGCGCTGCGTTGAACGAGACCACTTCCAAACCCTAAAACCAAAATTCCCAGCGCCATAGTTGATGAAAATCGACGAGACCAAGCTCGTTACACTCCAAGCAGAAATCCGAACAAAACCCATATCTCCAGTTCTCCCAGTAAAGCCTAAATCGAAAACACCTAATTTGATTTCATGGGTTTCGAATTTCATAGGTTTGACCATCAATTTCCGGCAACTTTAGGTACTGCATGTCGAAAAGAATTGTAGATATAGGTTCTACTCGTTGAAAGCTTCGATTTGATAGGTAATACGATAGGGTTTGAAGAGATTTTATTTTTTTGAAGTTGATTTTCATTTTGATATAGGGTTTGAAAATTTTTTTCCAGCCATGGAAATAAGGTTTTGATGAAGAGGAGTGAATGTATACTATTAATGGGCTGATGGGTAGAGGAAAGAATTTTATTTATATGAATATAGGAAGCCCAATAAGAGAACAACACTTATCCCATCACATCGATCTCTTTCACACTTTCTCTCGTACAGTCAACCGATAAGTCGTATTGTAACGCCAATTTACATCCTACCATAATTCATCGTTCTGAATACAATGGCGCCAGTTTCGTCGAATTCCGAGATAGTCGCCAACAGTTAAATTTCACAGCTAATTAAATAAATAAAATATCCAACTATTCGATTAACTGTTTTAATTCAAGTTTAAATATTTATAAATTCAAATTTAAACTAAATTATAACTTAAATAAATTCTATAAATTTATTTCATAAATTTTAAGTTCCACATTTGATAAATTTCAAATTTAAAATTTGAATTTCAAATTAAATTTTAAACAACTTAAATTCCGTTGTTTAACAATTCAAATTTGAATTCCTTTTTAACTTAAATATTTCAAAATTCCATTTAAATCAAATTACAACTTAGAGAAAGTTTATGAATCGATTTCACAAATTCTAAGATTAACTCATTTATTTATTTTAAATATAAATTTAAAATATACAGAAAATATTGGGATGTTACAAAGTTTGTAGAGTATACTGCATGTTAAGAAATCATTAGAACCATAGTTGACGAACATGATCTGTACCCAAGCTACAATAATATTTTAAGTTATCAAATGTTGAGTCAAATAGCTTAGTCAGTTAAAGATGTTAAATCGCAAAGGAAAGCTTGCTTCTGTTTGATATACAAATCTATTAAAAGTAGCTTCTTCTCTTGTATAATAAAATAACTGTAAGTCAGTAAATCAAAATAAACACCTCTTTCGTATTCAAACCCAACAATCAACGCAATAAAATTAAAAGTTAATTCCATATAAATGTTATTAAAATTAATCTGGGAAGAGTAAAATATTAAAATATATTTGTCTGCGCAAAACAAATTCAAAACTCCATGCAAACATACCAAAATAAGTAATAACCTGAAGTCGAGAGCTTTGACAAACCTAGATTAAATCATGAAGATTAACCCGAATTGAAAACTTAACACATAAAAATATGGTTAATAACATATAAACTCATTTAATATTAATCTAATTTATTTTTTGATCAGAAAGAAGTGCTATGTAACTAAAGTAAAGGTTTTGTCATGGAAAACTTAATTCTCAAGCTTTAAATGAATTACTGACTTGACCGAAACAGAATCATACATGCAAGAAAGAGAAAATTAATGAAATTGAAATTAGCAAAAGAGAAACCTGAAATAGCACTTGATAGATGTTCATATGTCGGCAAACAGTCCGACTTGGTCCAACAATCTTCGCTGGGTTCATAAGGGCGCAAGCTTTGATGTTGAAATATAGGAGATTAGCTGAAATTGCGGGAATTACACCAAATAGGATAGAAAAGGAAGAGGAACATTCATATCCTTTTAGCCGAATTTTGGCCAAATAAAAAGTGAAAACTGTGGAGAGAGGAGTTGCTGTAATAAATAAAAGAGAGAAGAAAAGGAAAAAAATCGTGTGAGCAATTATGTGGTTTGCTGAAACAATAATGGGATAGTCGTTTTGCACGAAAGAGTAGTGGGGGAGGATTTGAGTGAATGAGGGAAGTTTAGCAGAGTTAACGTTACATATGTTTAATGACGTGGACCAATTTTAACCATCTGACGTATATAAATATTAAATCTTGTCCCTTCTTTGTCTCCCTCTTTATGTACCAAGGGATTTTATTATATAGATAAATCGTTATAATTTATAAACGATTTTATAGCGACTTTTTGAAATATTTATTTGGACCTAACTTACAATTTATACAACGAAATCTTGATTTTTTTTACATTCGTTAGAAATATATAATCAAATTGATTCTAATATTTCTAGTTTTACAAAAATCCAGCTCATTTTGAATTTTGTATATTCATTTAAAGTTCAAAACTAAATTTTTCAAACTACCGCGACCTTACGAGTTCGTTTTTTAACTAATATAAACTTATATGTTCAAACTATGTTTTAAATAAATTCTAAGTCGTTAATTCTCAAAATAAATCATTTTAAATATTAAATTTCTATTAAATATATCTTAGTCAATTTTGGGTCGTTACAATCTCCCCCACTTAAAAGGATTTCGTCCCCGAAATCGAAGATGTAACTGAAGCTCCCAACTCAGCCTTCGTTCTAACCCATGTTCTTTTACTTTTCAGTTTCTAAGAACTTCTTAATTCCTCGAAATTTGGCTAATGCCTTAAATTTTCGAAGTTTTTGGCCATAACCTCCTTTATACGGGTCAATCGATACAACTACAACTTGCCTATCTGGGTCTTCATCAATCAAAAAGAAAATCCAAAAGTCAAGTGGCTTGCCAATCGACTCACAAAATCATCAAAACCAATCAATACAGTAAATTTGTACCTGTTTGTTGGACATACAATTTTATTCCTCTTCTCAGCTTCCACACAATAATTTGTCCGACATATACATATATCCAATCCCAATTGATTTCTTAACTAATTCAACATTAAATTTGATTTGGTTCACTTTAACTACTATTCTCATATTAGTCTTATCATTCCAATATTTTTATTAGTTAAACTAATTATCATACATCACAATTAGCAATCAATTGGTTAATTAAATTTCCAATTTATATGTTGCTAAAACATATATCTTTTATATATTCAAGAATATTTTCAAAGTCAAATCACAAACATTAAACTCTAACTAAGTTATTGGTCCTCATACCAGTGAATTGGAATCGTCTAGACATCCCACTTTCGAAAGTCGAAAAAATATCGATGATGTTGCAATCATCATCAGAATCATCCTCGAGCGACTAGAGTGTGATTTTATATCTATCCAATATATTTAAGACTTCGGATATACGTTTGCAAGGCATATATTCAAAGTCTTCTTATACTCGATAATCCAAACTCAACATCAAATTAAATACTCAAATACCTATTATAAGATATAATTTTTCAAAACTAAATTCATTTTTATATACAACACTCTTCAAACTCATTCTACGGCATTCCTAATCCTATCTCTAATGAGTCATTCTTCTAGGATATTACTAATCCTAGCTCTGATGAATTCTTTATCTTATTCTAATGCATCGTATCTCCAAAGCTTTGTAAATCAAAGCTCTGATACCACCTGTAACGACCCGAAAATCCCCGCCTTTCGAATCGATCGTAAGCCAAAAAGGTCCAATCCAAATGGCAGAAATCCTTGAACCGCTTTAATCACTTTTGTTAAATAGCTAAGTTTTACAAAACAAATTTATACAATCCAGAATTAAAAATATTTATCCAAATCAGTTCTAAATCATTTATAATGATTTATCATATTTTTCCCTATTTTTAATAATTTAAAAATAGATCAATTCATTAAAAACCAATTTCAGGTAATTAACAGCAATATCATTGTTTTTATTCAAATTCGATTTGAATTTATCTCAATATGTTACAGTTAAAATTTAAAGCTTTATATATCATCGGAAATATCTATTCATTCTAAACCAAACATTTTTTGTTTCGGGAAAATCCGACAATCGAATCTCCTAGTACGTCAATTTGAAGTTAATGGTTGAAATTCGTGAATGGTCGCTACGTGATTCGTCCTATTCGAACCATTTTATTATTTGTAATAAAATTCTTCGAGTCCGTTTAAACGTATTTTATAAAACGTATATAACCTCGTTTAGAAACTAACCAACTTCCAATTCAATTTAAAAAAAATGTAATATTCCATATTATTATAATATTAAAATAATAATATTTCTCAAAATATCAGAATTTGAAATCCTAACTTTCTCGACATCCATTATGAAAAATAAATAAGATCAATGGAAAATTTTGTTCGAGTTAAAAACGTCATTTATATACATAACTCGAATTCACATTTACCCGTTATTGTTCATTTCAATTTAAAACTTAAAGCATGCCTTAATTAATTGAAAAATAATTCGAATCAAATTCTAACTTTTTAAGAAATTCATTCATTATCATTTAAATGGTCTTTCTCAACAAATTTGAATTTAAAATTCTAAATGTCATTTTTCATCGAATATTCTATTAATAAAAGTATTCACATTAATCCCAAATTGGAATGAGATCCAGCCAATTACCATATAATTTAATTTATATGGGATTTCACACATCAGTGACATCCATATCAACTATCATCCATCGACCAATAATTATAATATAAGTGTTCCCGTTGTCAATGCTTATATTCACAGTTTAATAGTAATAAAAACTATAAACATTCATCATCACAGGCAATCAATACATATTTAAATATGATTATAATAACATAACAAAATAGTTGAGTGAGAAAATTCTCACATTGATCAGTTTGAAATCGTTATAAAACGATAAACGTTAATTGATTAAATTGGACGTTTTATTTCGCCATAAATTGGAAGAAGCTACGCATCTCTTAAAATCAATTTCATTGCGAAGCTCTCGTCCATCGCTAAATTCTTATCACGTATGACAAAGATATGTATTTTATAGGGTTGAATACAATTTAAACAACATTAACATTAATTAATATTATTTATTAACTTAATACCTCCTTAGTGACCCACTCATCTCCTTCCTTCCATCTGCAGTATTCACGCAACATCATTCATCGCCATTAACGCACCATCTTCCTCCCTTATCTCCTTTCAAATTGTATTAAAAATCAAACAAAAATTACAACAATTCTTCTCGTCGAATTCTCTACCACCTAATACCATCTCATTCAACTCGGTTGCTCCATCTCGTTTGCATTTGACTCAGAACGCACACCCGTGGCACATTTATGCGACAAAAATCATCATGGAATCCGCAAAAAAAATCGGCTATAGGTGTTATTCGACTCAACAAACCCAAATATTATCTCCAACTCATGCATCAAAGCCTTAAATCATCGAATTCCCTAATCCTAAGCAATAAGAATGAACGCTGGAAAAATCACAACGAACAACATGTCTTTAAAACAATTCAAAACTCATATGTGCGTAAAGCCCCTTCTTCCAGCAGTCCATTGAATCAAACGGTTTGCAATTTCGTTAAGATTTGGATTTGTTTTGACTTTACAAAGAACGAAATTATCACGTTTTGGGAATTCAGGGTAGCGGCCACGAATATTGACTGTGGAGGAAATTGGATAGGGTTAGGAATTGTTTAGGATTTTATATAGGGAAGGGAAATTATTTTTTTATTAATTTTATATTCAATTATGTGCAATCGTTGCTTACATTTATCGTTTAAAAATTCGTATGATCAAATACGAATCCCGTTTTCGACGAAAATTGACATACTGCTATGGTTTGACATTACAGACCCAATGAAACTTATTTCGTTGAACTCCAAGTCCATTTGCTCACGTAGCATATTTTTAAAGTCAAATTATTAATCGTTTCACATTTAAATCTCGCAAGTCACATACTAAATCCAATTGGCGCAAAAACTTAAATCTAGCAATAATTTAATATTGCGGATCCAATAAAATTGATTTCATCAAAAACGAAGGTCGTTTGAAACATGGCTATTTTTAAGGCTTAAATAGAACCAATAAAATATAAATAAATTCAAAAACATTTCAATTTATAACAATAATTTAATATCATCATATATATCTAAATAAAATATCAGATTGTTCCAAAAACACATACTTGGCTTTATAACTCGATGTTTTTAAAACCTAGGTTAAATCGATATTCAATTTTATAACAAATCCTTTATATTTTATTTAATAAATTGTTATAATTTATAAATGATTTCATAGCGACTTTTTGAAATTTTGATTTGGACATAACTTACTATTTATACGATGAAATATTGATTTTTTTATCACATTCGTTAGAAAGATATAATTAAATAGATCCTAACGTTTCTTGTTTTACAGAAATCCTGCTCATTTCGAATTATGTGTATTCATTTAAAGTTCAAAACTATTTTTTTTCAAACTACCGCGACGTTACGAGTTTGTTTTATAATTAATATAATCTTATACGTTCAAACTACATTTTAAATAAATTCTAAATCGTTAAGTCTTAAAATAAATCGTTTGAAGTGTTTAGTTTCCATTACATATATCTTAGTAAATTTTGGGTTGTTACAAATAGTTATTAAAAAGGTATACCTGGATTTGAATGTAGCACGGAGATTTACTAAGTCTCGCTGTACTATGAATGCAGGTGGGGTATACCTTATGACCTGTGAAATCGAGGAATGTATTTAAAGATTATATTGAAAAGAAATCTGCATCAACCCAAAGTTGTGTGGGGATGGATGTAGGGTAACTCCAAACTGGTATAAAAATCAAGATGTGTACTTTCCTTTACTACTTTTACCTTTTATTCTGCATCTGTGGTTAATTATGTGATTGTTATATATCAGCAATTTGCATTTATTTCTAATTTATTCAAAAATATTTGTAAAAAATTATCAAATTCCACTAAACACTATTTAGCCCCTCTAATGTTAAGCTTGCCTTAAGATTCTTAATCCGCATTTCCCAACAATTGGTATTAGAACATTAGTTTTCATAATCTAATTTCGAAAAATTTAAATGGCAGTTTTTTGAAATTATTTTAATACTAGTCCAAAAATATTCAATTCATCATCGTTTCATGAGCCTACATTTGACTATTTTGAAAAATCAAGTTATCTACCGAGTTAGTGTGTTGTATAGGAAGAGATGTGTTATATGGCCCTTAATTATTCACTCAATGGATAAATGACATAAATCAAGAAAGATAAATTGATACTTGATAGTGGTTGTTCAAGGCATATTACTGGAAATCCAGAGAAACTAAATGATATTGTAACACCCCACACCTTTCTGTGGCCAAATTTCGACAAAAATCGAAACTCAAACACATCCAAGCATGGAGCGTGTAGATCTGGTACCTGCAATAAATGAGCATGGGAATAATCAGAGTACGATAAGGTAACTCACATTGGAAACATAATAGGATAAACTAGTATTAACTCAAGTAACTACCTTTTTCAAAGTAAGTCACTTTGCCAATACCGAGCATGAGAAAGAACGAGAACCGAAAGCCAAACTAAAACACCTGTGAGAACCCAACCTTCTCTGGAAAACCTAGGTTATTGTAATGAGGATGGGCCAGAATAACAAGATACTGGTGAACAAGAAATGTACAACGCGGATTATAATACACAGGTATATCACGTTTGTTTCAACCCAAGATGTTTGCATATCAAGGTCATTAATTCTAGCCTAACCTTGTAAATGTTTTACACACGACTCTACTACCCTTTCCAAGGTAGTATTCTAAAAGTATAACACCGAGATAGAATGTTTACACATATATTTAGCAGGTTACATATGTCGAGGTATGCCTACGCAGCACACAAGGTTCACATAAACACCAAGTATCAAACCAATGAGTTGGATATCCAAGTCAATAGCTCATTAGTGTTTTTATGGTGAAGACCCAACGAGATGGGAATTCTCGGTCACTTGTGGCCCTACTAAAGGTGGATTCTTATATCTCTTATAACCCTGAGGCGGACCTTAGTCCCTTAAGACCCTGTCCTAATACGTCAATGTTCTTAAAGTCTATACTCTTAATTGTAATAAGAGAAGTAGTATTGCGAACGTTACTATTTAACGGATATTACGGTAGGACACTTATGTCGCTTAAGACTTCCCTTAGACGGTTGGTGATCATGCAATGGCCACATATCTTTTATATATCGGTCATGTCCCTAGTTGAGCACTTACCAGCTTCAAGAGGAAGTGGACATCCCCCGTGAATTACCCTACTCCGTACCGCTTATGCATTACCACTTTTAAAGAAGGAGGACCCAAAGTCATACTTCAAATCCGATAAGGGTGGGTCCCATGACTTTGGTTCGTCTTCGAGGAATAAACCTTCGGAGGGCTCCTAGTCCTAGCTATTTAACTCCCAAATTAGACAAGAAGTGAGTCAGCCACTTAAGGCCTTCTCAAGGTGTAGCAAACCTTCCTATTTTCACACACAGTAGACTTATACACACATACACACACACACACTTCCTTCGTCACGGGTTCATATGGCTAATAATATTTTACATTATTAACCTTCTAAGTCCAGGTCTATTTTTAATTATAAATTATATATTTATTAATATAAATAAAAATAAAGTTATATCCTCTTTTACCTAGTATATTTATTTGGTTACTTCCCTAATTGGACTTAGCATTTAAACAAAATCAATTTCCATTAATCCCCTTTTTACCACCATTTACTTCTATTTCTAAAGTTTATTACCATTTATGACCATAACAGTCATATTTTCCTAAGGCAACTATTTACACTGGGTATCCACAATTTATCAGTCCCAAAGTGTCTATTTGATGTGCCCCAACAGACAATTACTATTCACATTTATTTATTAGTTGACTGTTATATGCATATATATACATATATATATATTCATACACTAGGCCTCTC
The DNA here is from genome assembly GCA_030737875.1 of Allium sativum. NCBI lineage: Eukaryota > Viridiplantae > Streptophyta > Magnoliopsida > Asparagales > Amaryllidaceae > Allium > Allium sativum. Next base: position 1,244,404 of record CM060926.1, on the reverse strand, counting down.
ACATTAATTTTATCACTTGTGGATGTTGCATTTGTCGGTCGATTCCAAACAGACTTCTTCCAGAAGTTGAACTTAACCTCGTATCTTAGTTCATCTACATTCACGCATTAGACCCTTCACATTAAGTTGACAACTTGTGGATGTCGGATTTGTCGGTCGATTCCGAGCAGACTTCTTCCATAAGTTGAGCTTAACCTCGTGTTTAAATGCAGTTATAATTTAAATTTCATAATTAGGATTTGCAGCATTTATCCTAATTATTTTAGGAATTATAACCATTATCCTATTATATTTATTTTCCCTAATCAATATTGGTTACAATTGCTATTTATTGGTTTACAGTCCTATTTATAGCAATTAATAAAATTGATTGCTACAAATAGTCACCTCAAATATACCAATTCAATATGGATTACATTTACATATATAATTCCATAATTGAACATCATTCAAACATTCAATACAATGCATAATTTTTGCCCTTTTACGTGGATTTGGATGGATAATATGTATATATTTATATTTATACGTACGTTTGCACCACTTTTCCTTTATATTTTTTTGTCATACCTCTTGTGAATTCAAAATAATACCTTTTTGTTCAAAAAGAAGAAAAACGGCATATTTACAATAATTAAGCTGAAACCCAAAGCAACAATATTGAATATAAATAGGTATAATTCTTCTAAAATTACAATCAAACAAATTTAACAATTTATCAAGTATTCACATAATATTATTATTCAACATTGAAATAGAGATCTGGAATATGAACACATCTAATTGGATGTTTAATGGGACTAATTTTCAGATCTACAATGTTATGCAATGTCCACAATACATTTACATCACATAAATGAAGGAAATAGGTATAAAAAAATTAATAATCCCACAATTAATATTTTTGCCTAACCACAATTCATATTATTCAATTTTTAACAATTTTTACAAGTAGATCTGATGGGTGTCAATCTAACTACAACAATTTAATGAACAGATCTGAAAGAAAATAGGGATAAAAATTTAGATCTAATTCAAACGAAATAAATAAGTTATTATAATTGTATTCGTAAATTTATCACACATCTTAAAGCATCCAAATCCAGTGTTTGTACCTTTAAGGCCTAGAATTCCCAAATTCTTATAAATCTACAATTAATTTGAAAAGGGGATAATTTAAGATCTATAGAGATGTAAGAAAATACGAAGAGAGGAGAGAAATCTGATTTGGTGTATCAATTTGCATTCTTTTCCGTTAGATTTGATAATCCTCTCAATTTTATATGAATTGGATTTGATTTGCTGTGTATGAATATATTTTTATTTTATAAATTAGGTTATAAGAGAGAGGAAAATGACAGAGCTCCGATGTTGATATAGATTTGAATGGAAAAGAATGAGGCTTACCCCTTTATTTATAGGAGTGGAAATGGCCTAGGACCTTTAGATTTATTTAGATTGACATCCGTCCATTCATATTAAAAATATAACGAAATTATCTCTCAAAACCTAACCGTCGTTGGGCACTACAGGCCCGTAGCGGTCGACACCTTCCCCAGGGGAGGTCGACCGCCCTCTGGACGGTTTGCCGAATGAGGGCTGGTCAAAGAGGGAAACATATATATTAATTATTACTTTTATTTATTTCCGTCCGTTTTTCGTTTTTGTCCGTAACTTTTCATATGGACTCCGTTCGCAACTCCAAACATGAAAGTTGACTAGAATTCCGAGACGAATGCATCAGTTAAAGTTTCATAGTCAAATTCCATCGTTTGCAGAAATTTCTATTTTTAAGATTCCATTTAAATAACGATTTATTATCAAAATTTCGGGTTGTTACATTCTTCTCCCCTTAAAAGGAATTTCGTCCTGAAATTCTGACACCTAGTTATCCTATCCTATACAACCAATTTGTATACATCCACTTGGCAACCATGTGTATATGTGCATGGTGTACATAATGCATTTCAACAATAAAACATGCATGTAAGGTGATTCTAAATCGGGCCCTCTATATGTATGCATTGAAATTTTTTACACACTTTTGAAAACATGATGCAAAACATTCAAAATATACTGGAAGTTCTATATGAATACAAATTTCAATAATCCTTTTTCATCCATTACCTTCACACAATTACGAATAAAAGCGTGAAGCAACCAATTTTGCATCCGAACCCTACCATCCATAACGTCACACAATCTAATCATTTCCTATTTAATTTCTCCTAAACCGAAAAAAGGAAATCAAAGCAAAGAATTTTAATGTTTCCTCCGCTTACATGTAACAACCCGGATTTTCAGAACCAATTTAAAATTTTTATTTTAGCTATTTTAATGGGTTTTGAATATCTAAAATTATTTATTTTAAATAATAATGACTAAAAATTAATTTTAATCGAAGTTAGAACATATAAATTTATTTTAATTATAAACGAGCCTGAAATGGCGCGGTAGTCTGAAAATTTGATTTCAAATTTCAAATGAATGTAAAGGATTCAAAATAAACTGGATTTCAGTAAAACCAAAAATATTTGAATCTGTTAAATTATATCTTTCTAAGAATGTGAAAAATCCAGATTTCATAACGAGGATTAAAAGTTATATCCAGTTTAAAATTCAGAATAGTCGTTGTAGTATACATATTTTTTAATACAATATATAGCCCTTAAAAATAGCCATTTTGCAAACGACCTCCGTTTTCGAAGAAACCACTTTTGTTGGATCCGGAATGTCAAATTAATTCTAAATTCCAATTTTCATAACTTTTGGAATTAATATGTGAGTGTGGCAAAAGAAAACGTATTTGGTAATTTCAGTTTGAATTTAATCGACTGGAAAATGGTCATTTTTCAAATGGTCTCCAAATTCGATGAAATTATTTTTATTAGGACAGTATCGTCAAAACATAACTAAATTTATTTTCTGGAATTTTTGGAGTTAGTATGTAGCCCGGTAAATTAAAATGTACATTTAAATTCAATATATATTGATTTATACTTTAATTTAAAGAAAAACTGATCGAAAAGGTCGAATTGGCTTACAGGACATATACCATTATGTTTGGAATGGGGGTAATTAGCTAGGGACAACATTCGTTGGGGTTCGTTTGGAGTTCGGATGTAAAGTCTAACATTTTTGGAATTAAAAGAATATTAAATAAAATAAATATATAATGGGACAACCAAATAATTACTAGCGCTAATTTATTTCTCATAAAACCCATCTCTTTCAGAAAATGAACGGCGCTCAGCGTTCAATCCTTCCCCTCTAAAATTCGCTCAATCCAGGAAACATTTCACGAGATTCAAAACACGAAAATCAAGGAGGGAGGTGCGAGCTTTCGATCTATACGGGTTTGATTAACCCTGGTGTTTCGTGGTGGCCGATTGTGAGATTGGAAGAGGCACTGTTCAACCTCGATTCCAACGCTGGGGGTGCATCGAATGGCGTGCGACTGAGGGAGAAGGGGGCGCATGTGTAGGCGGTCGGAGGGCTGGCGTTAAATCCGGCGCTGGCAGCCTGTGGTGGAGGCGGAGGGGGAATCTTCAAATCGAGCTGATATATTCTACGTTACAGGAGGTTACTGAAAGGGAAGAATGGTTTTGTTTTTTTTATTTTTTTATTTTTTTAAGCTAATTGTTTTATTTAACTAAAATTAGTTTTCTTTATACATAACATTATTTAAAAATCAGTTTTTTTTATATAAAAGCATTATTTTTAAATCAGTTTTTGGTAGAAATAGCATTGTAATAAAATTTGAATTTGAAAATAAAATAGCATAATAAAAATGTGATTTTAATAGTGAAATAGAATATATAAAAATGTAATTTTTATATAAATGACTTTGTGATAAAAACTTGATTTTCATATAGATTAAACAATAATAAAAATGTTATTTTTATTTATAAATATCATTGTTTAAAAATGTGATTTTTATTTAAGTGACATTGTTTTAAAAATGTAATTTTTGTAAAGATAACTAAGTTATAAAAATGTAAATTTTTATAAATAAATAGCATTGGTTTAAAATGTGATTTTTAAATGAAAAACATTGAAAAGAAAAAAAAATGATTTTTTTTAAAATATATAACATTGAAATAAAAATATGATTTTTAATGTATACATAGCACTGTAAAAATATGATTTTTAGTGTATACATAGCACTGTAAAAATATGATTTTTAATGTATACATAGCACTGTAAAAATATGATTTTTAATATATATAGCGTTGTTAAAAATGTGAATTTTAATATAAACCGTGTGAAACAGATTGCGATGGAACTACCGGAAGTGAAATGGAATCCAGACCGTCCAATAAAGAATGACGGAGTGGAAACCAAAGGTGAGAACTTCTCACTCTAATTTTGTTTATAGTTAAATATATACTAGGATGCAGACGATGCTTAGTAGCACCCGACACCTTTGATTGAAACCATGGATGTTTGGTTGTTTGTTTTATTTGATTGATTGTTAATTAATGGGGTTTGGCAACCCTATTAAGAAATTGGTTGAATTTAATTTGGGGTGTTAATTGAATTGATTGGAATTGGTACGTGTACGGCGCCAACCAATGTTAGGCGAGGGATAAGGCCGGACGTTATTCCGGTTCTAATATCGCGCCGTTAAGCTGCCAAAATTTTCTAAAATATGTTAGAAATATAATGGTTAGTTAAAAATATAATTTTTAACTTATATATGAGGAATATAAAATATTCATGTGTTGAATAAAATATTTAAACAATAAAAATATCATTTTATTGAATGTATAAACTATTAAAAATATTCATGTATTGAATAAAATATTCATGTGTTGAATAAAATATTCATGTGTTGAATAAAATAAAATAACAAATATTTTAAAATAATATTCAGTAAAAGATCAAAATGTGAATTTGATGCTCGATTTTGGATGGACACGAAAATATTGAAATATATTAAGCCGTGTTGATTAGATATGCGCCATTTCGGCGCAAACGATATTTATATTGATATTATTCATTTTTATAAAGAATATCGAAAAAAGGAAATGATTTCAAAATCAGATATTTTGAAAATATTATCATTTATATATTAATGATATGAAACTCAATTTTGATTTAAAATTAAAATGAAAGTGGGAACCGTTTTGAAACGAATTTATAAAAATACGTTTTGAACGAAATATATATTATATATAGAATTAATTGTCAAGAATAATACGAAGTTTAACGTGTCTTCCCATAATAATCCCAAGATTGGATTATTTCTGAATAACCCGAATTTGGAGGGTGTCTTCCCATATTAATCCCATTTACTTGAGTCTTTTTATATTAATCCGAAGTTTGCGGGTGTCTTCCCATATTAATCCCAAAATAACACGTCAGGGGGTCATAGGGATCAATATGGGAAGTCACCCCCAAACTTCGGATTATTCAGAAATAATCCAGACTTGGGATTATTATGGGAAGACACGTTAACCTTCGGATTATTCTTGACAATTAATTCTTATATATATATATATATCAATGGCCTGAATAGAACGCGGCGCGCTGCGATCGTTCGCGAATTTCGACCATTGACTTCGAATTGACATTATGGGAGATCCGACCGTCGAATTCTCCTAAACCGGAACCGTTGGGTTCGTATCAAAAAGAGCTTTCCAATGATATATGAGAATTGAAATCTAATGGTTGGATTTGGAATTATGTCCAAATCAAATTTGGAAAAGGTCGCTGTAAGTGCAGTTCAGTGGCCGTTATTGGAAACCGACTGTACGAGCCTTGATAAAATTGTTAAAAAAATTAATAATTTGTGTAAAATCATAATAAATGATTTGGAAAGAATTGGGATGAAGTATTCCACGTTTGTGAAGATAAAAATATATTTTTTATCAAAATGAACTAGTTGTTAACTAGAACAATAATCCAATATTTTAAGGAAATAAATTGGATTTGAAATGGTTTTAAAAATAACCAGAATTTTCCAATGCATAAATTGGAATGGAGATAATCTTTGGAATATTCAGATATCAGGTTCCGTAGTTATACGGATATTGTTATGGGAATTTGGAAGATACAGATATCGTTATTCCCAATACGATATCCATTAGTTTCAGAATTTGATATTGAATATAAGCCGGTATAATTTCTATTCAGAACCTTCTATTTAATATTGAATTGGATTTTGGGTTTGTCATGAATGATGACTTAAATAACACTGTTCTTAAACCCAGTTGAGAAAATGATAAATCTTTTACTTAAGATTTAGTGAAATTTTCCAATTGATTAATATTTAATTGGAATTAAATAAAAGAATTGGATTTTGGGTTTAACGTGAACTGTGTTTTAACGACATTCGTTCTTTAACCCAATTAATAGTGAAATGTGATTTGGAATTTATAAATTTTCTTATCAAGATTTAATGGAAATTTTCCAAAGTAAAGTTTTCCAATTTAATAAAATAAATTGGAATGGAATGGAATTCGATTTGGTGATAATCGAAGTGAACTTCTATGGAGGAAGACTGTTACTATATATGGAATTTGAAAGGCTTTGTTGTTATTCCATTTATATTATTGGTTGGATATGGGATTTTATATCGATTATATATATATATATATTGATCTGTTTTCCATGAAGTTTCCATAACTAATGGAATGTGATTTTGGGTTTATCGTGAACTGTGTTTTAAATGACATTGGTTCTTTAACCCAGTTAAAGACAGGATTTATTTCCTAAATTTTAATAATCATTATATAATGATTTTCGGGGATTAAAACTAAGTGGAGTTTTAATGAATCTTTAATTAGATTGAAATGTGAATTTGATAATTTAAATTATCAAATTCAGGAAATGATCGAAAATAGAGTATCACCAATTTTCCTCCAAGCGATAGTTAAATCTTTAATTAGATTTGAACGGGAAATGGTAATTAAATTTTCCAATAACACCGTGGGTATTAGATACGGAGTACTATCAGTTTTGTTCCATGGGATGAATAGGTTGGGATTGGGATAAATAAATAAATGATTACATCGGTAAAGTTCTCTAATCCTCACTAGTTTGGATAAATCTTAATTTGGTTTGAATTGATATCCAAAGGAAGATTAAAGAATAAATTTAAAAGAATTTATCTTTGATAAAATTAATGGGAACCTTTCCCTAGAGATATGAATATTGAATAAAAGAATATTCTGGATTGGAATGAGGCGTATGTTGTGTGTTTATATCATTTGATTATAATATACATGAGTTATTCGAAAATGCCGGGTTTATACCCATTCTGAATAACTGATTCGACGATAAGTCGACGATGAAGACGGTGGTTGAAGACCGGAGGTCTTTGTTGTATATAACAGTGTTGTATACACAATTATATGATTTTTATTTGATGATAACAACCAAATAAATATTATTTTAAATGTGTTTGTTATTGTACTGATTTTATACATCTCAGACAAGAATATAATATTTATATTTAAATAGAATACGACTGTACAGAATTTCAGATGTTCACATAGTATTTTATTTAAATAGAATATTTATTTCAACATTTCAATCAGTACAAAATTTATACTTCACTATTTGTACATTTCTGTAATACAACACAAATTCACTGAATATTCAATTTAATACATTTGCTCCTCACTACATCACTCAGTACATTCTTTGACACAGTTACAATTTTATATATATTCAGTTACACTCATATACAGATATATTTGTATAATTTTCACTGTCAACTTCTGTCATCTGTCATCTGTCTTCAGTGCCACAGTCAGTCCCGTCATCATCCACTTATATGTCACATATGAAACACACACACAGTACACTGCAATAGAAATGAAATAGAATACATGCAAATATAAATTTTATTTTTAAAATTTTAATTGCCTCAGAATTTCGGTGTGTTTCTCATAATTTTTCATGAGTTGATCTGATATGTGAATGTAGCATGCGCACGATATATGTATACACACACATGTGTATGTATATACACATATTATAGTGTAGGGACAGGAAAATCTATTTTGGATGGCTGCACGTACACACGTGCATGCATATACACGTGTGCACTGACTCGCCAATCCAGTGTGCTATTGAGAGCAACGTGGACCATCTCGACTCAGTGCACACTCAAATGGACATTGCAACAGAAATGCATATATACAGTGAAGACATTCAAAAGAATCAATGCATACTCAAGACTGATATGATTAGGTTCAATGCAAACTATTTGAGCCAATGTGTGCAGCTCATCAAAACACAACAGGGAATATTTGCATGTCAAAGTGAGGGTTCAACAATCAAGCAAGTGCCACATCAAGTCAGCTTTCTCATATGGTCAAGCATAGCAATATGGTGATAACAGAATACAAATATATGCATGTACAGCCACAAGATTCATGAATCAAGGCAAACTGATGAACGCATACATGAAGCTCAAGCAACAATGATAAATCTCAAGACGTGTACATCTAAAATGGTCAAGCAACTCAAATATGTGCAATTCAGTATAACAGCAAACAAAGAGTGGTCGTGCACAAGGTGAAGCTCAAACATGTGCAAACACCAGTCATGGCAAGCAACGGCCGTATTTATAGTGAAACAACAGTGAAGCATGTGATATGGTGGCAAACAATACATGTGTACATATGGTTCAGCCCAGTTTAAATTTCAATTTCAGCCAATTAGTTCAACAAAAAAAGAAGCAATTCTTCAATGCATATAGACATGGACAGTGGACATGATAAAAATGGTTGGGACATGGCTGATTCAATTATGTATGTGGACATATACAGTAGCGTGATGAAACAATGGTCATTGGTTCGACACACTCAATAACAAAGGGAAAGCAGCTATTATACATTGGTCATGAAATCACTTACAAAATTGTAGCTATGGTTCAGTGTTAAAATATACATGCAACTCAATGTATTTAAACATGCAAGAGAATGCTACAGCAGGAAACAATCAATTTATATATGGCATTCAACATATGTTAAAAGGAAACATGTATGGAATGTCTGCATGGTTTAGTGTAAAATACAAGTGTGAACATGTTGGCAACAAGAATGAAAAAGCCAAGTCCTAAATGTTCGAAATCAGTGCAAGATATCACATAAGAATTTCCAGAGTTGATTCAAGAAAACATATTGCAAATCATTTTCCAAAAACCACAGTATTGGACAAATATTGTATTTGGCAAATCAATATCATTTATTTCCAGAAATGATTCAAGCTTTCCAATAATTTGCAGATTGAATCAAGGTATATTTGGCAAGTTATATTTGGAAATGTATATCTGCAAAATGCTTAGTGACAAAGGCGTGATCAAGTGGGACAAAGATTTGTCCAGCAAGACTCATCAATTTCATTCCAAGAGTGGACAGTGGAAACAAAAGTAAAAATCACTTTCTTTTTTGGCCATAAATATTTTTAATACCAGAAATGTTCGAATTCATTAACTATGGGACAAGGTTTTAATTCCTGAAATCACGCAAGGGAATTTCGAGGTAATAATCCAAAAGGGACAAATTCTTGTCTAAATTCATCTATTTAGTCGAGCCGTTTCAATTAAGGAAAATCAACGCAAATCAGGGATCATTTTCAATCGAGGAAAGTATCACAAATAAGAGCAATTCATTTTCGAAATCAGAGTGTTTTTAGGTTTCTCTACCCTATAAAACCATCATATCATCACTGGCAATCCTAGATCGAAACCAAGCATCAAAATTTCAAGCAAAGTTTTAAATAGTAAACTCACTTTTCTTTTAGGGTTTCGGTCGCCAGATATTCCCAAGTCAGAGAGAGAACAACGACGGGCAACATCCACCAATCATCAGAGATCGAAGATCTAGAAATCACGATTTGGGGGAGATCAAGAAAAACCCTAGTTTTGTGTAAAGCCGCCATTTTTATTTCCAAAGACAAAGTGATCGGGTCAAAATAAGGGTGCAACCAATTTGTTAAGTGGCCGGCCATGTTGAAGTGTACAAAGGGAGATTTATTTTTCCTTTTCAATTCTAGGGTTTTATTTTCATTTTGTTGTATTTTAAATTCCTTTTGTAAATTGTCTGAACCGGTTCTAGAGTCTGTAAAATATAGGAAACCAGTCAGAGTGTTAACTGGCAGTTTACTAGAGTCTGTAAAATCTAGGGTTACTGGTTACAAGGACGTGATCAAGGGAAATCTGATCTAAGGGATTAAATCAGTCTAGGGTTTTGAGCGTAGGGTTAGGAAAGGAGCAGGCGCTGCGAGTTTACATGGGATTGTAAGCAGGATCTATTTATAACACCTAGTAGAAACCCTAGGAATGCAGCAGTAGGCAGGATTTTACCGAAGCTGAGTATCTCTGTGTGTTATTTACTTTCTGTATTTTTATTTCTGCTGCATTATGTGATCTAATAATTTATAATATCCTACTAAAATTCAATAAACCCTATTCACCCCCTCTAGCGTTAATCGAGATCCCACAGTCTTCACATCGTTTGGATGATACTGATGTCTTGATTGGGCTGTACACCCAAGATAAGGTAATAAGTGGTGATCGTCCAGACGTACTTGGAGATCGACCAGATATGCGAGGACCTCTCTCCTGTATTAGACATATGGGACGAGGAATAAGGTGCCTCCGGTTTCGTTCAGACCCAGAATGAACTTGTAAATGGATGTGTGTCTGACATTGGATTTTATTCTATGTTGATTGATCTCTATTAAATATATATCTATTTGGTGGTGGAGAATTTATTCTCTTTCTTAACACACTTCTATGAGACGTACAAGCTTAGAGGTTATATATTGATAGACATCAGTCGCATGGTGTGAATAATTAATGTGACATGCTGAGATGCAAAGGATCAAGGCTTCTGTTGAATAGCAGAATCTTGTGGTTGATGATCAAAGCACGACTTTAAATCGCATAGCTTTGTGTATAGCGTTAATTCGCAAGCCTCACACCCTGCTGTGAACCAGAAATGGGAGAGGACCCCATGGAGGACATGTGTTTCCTTATAGATAGGAGTGGTGTCATGGTATGGAGCCTAGACATTTTTACTTATGTTGATGATGGAAAGTGAGGTACCTCGGATATATGGTCACTACAGGGCCGATGGATGATATAGTCGACATACTGACCAGACTTACGCCCCATAGGGTGGGGAAACATATTGTTCAAGAATTGCCAATCCTCAAACGTAAGAGAGGACCGGCCCTGGCAGATCCAAGGTGCAGTTGCGGCTGTATCCTGAGACACGGGCTAGAGCATCTCGAATTCGGTAAGGACGATCCCCTGCCTTGGTTCATGATGGAAATCCGACTTCCAATACGACATCGTGCGGTTTTAATTGTAGAACTAGTATGGCAACATGATATATGGTACCCATACCGTCTATGATTGATACATTTATATTTGAAGTTGATTTTGACACTATACACTTATTATAATATTAAATGATTTGTTTGAAACGTACCAAGCATGTTTGGCTATTATAAGGGAAAACCCTATCCTCCGGCTTGCGTTGCACTGTGTGATGGGACCTGGGTCTTATAATAGCTTCATTTTTCCAAAAAGCATTGTGATGTTTGTTTTATGCACAGGTATTCTTGGGAGGAAATCCGTTCCGTGTTATACGGCCTGGTCCCTGGATTTATCTAACTTTAAAATCAAGCTAATAACTGTTTTAGTTCTCACACCAGTCCCATGACTGACCTGGAGTTTATTGTTTTAACCTAAACTCTGGGTGCCCTTATTTTCCACACGGGCAGCTAGCAGTTTCGGTTTTGCAGATATTATTTTCATGGGATCCTGGATTTACAGCTGGAGTTATATTCGAAAAGCTCTATGTCCGTGTATTCCATTCAGTTGTGTTATTTATTATTTTCCGCAGCTTTGTAATTTAAATATCTGATATATTTTTATGTGTAATATTTGTTCATACTCTGGAATATTCTTGTACTCTGATGTAATTGTTGTAATAGCAATGAAATGTTCTTCTGTTTGAATTCATTATTTATCGTGTTCTCAACTCAATCCGGCCTTTTCCGTCTCTTCGGAGATCGGGGGTTTTCAGATCGCTTCATTTGGTATCAGAGCTTTGGTTTATAGAGCTCGAGAACAAGACACATTAGAACCAGACGAAAGAATTCATCGGAGATTGGATTAGTAATATCCAATAAGAATGACTCGTTAGAGATAGGATTAATTGTATCTTGGAATAAGTTTTAAGAGTGTTATTTATTGAAAACAGTATAGTTTTGAAAATTTAATCTAATTATATGTATTTGAGTATATTATTTTATATTGAATTTGGACAATCGAGTATATAAAGATTTTGCATATACGTGTCATGAACGTCTATTCGAAGTCTCAAAAATACTGGATAGATATAGAATCACACTCTAGTCGTCCGGGGATGATCCTGACGATTACTATAGTATCATCAGTATCTATGTTCGAGTTTCGAAAGTGGGATATCTATATATTTCCAATTGACTGGTGTGAGAACCAAAACTAGATAGGGTTTATTGTTGTGATATGACACTAAAAATATGATTTTTGGATGTATTAAAGATATATGTTTGAAATCCTAATCAACTAATTGATTGGTGGTTGTGTGGTTTGATTATTAGTTTAACTAATAAAATTATTGAAACCAATATAAGAATGAAAGGTAAATTTAGCCAAATTGAAAAAAAAATTGAACTAAATTGAAATTTGGTTGAAATTGCATGCATATACATGTATATACATTGAACAGGTCATAGCATAAAAGCTATGAAGTGGAATAAAATTATATGTCCGACAAATAGGTACATGTTTACTAATTTATTATGTTTTGATGATTTTATGAGCCGATTTGCTTTTTCATTTTCTTTTGAATTGATGAGGGCCCTATGAGGCTAGTTGCGGTTTTAAAGGTCTCCTCGTACAAAGGAGGTTATGGCGAATTTTTTTGAAAATTTAGGGTGTTAGCCAAATTTTTGAAGAATTTGTAAATTCTTAGAAACTGAAAAGTTGAAGAATAAACGCCAGAATGAAAGTTGAGTTAGTTAGTTAAACAACTTTCAGCTCCGTTCCTTTTTGAGGACGAAAAGATTTTAAGTGGGGGAGATTGTAACAACCCGGATTTTCAAAACCAATTTAAAAAATTTTATTTTAGCTATTTTAATGGATTTTGAATATTTAAAATGATTTATTTTAAATAATAATGACTAAAAAATTATTTTAATCGAAGTTAGAACGTATAAATTTATTTTAATTATAAAACGAGCCTGAAATGGCGCAGTAGTTTGAAAATTTGATTTCAAATTTAAATGAACGTACAAGATTCGAAATAAAATGGATTTCAGCAAAACCCGAAATATTTGAATCTATTAAATTATATCTTTCTAACAAATATGAAAAATCCAGATTTCATAACGAGGACTAAAAGTTATGTCCAGTTTAAAATTCAGAATAGTCGCTGTAGAATATATATATATATATATATATATGTGTGTGTGTGTGTGTGTGTGTGTGTGTGTGTGTGTGTGTGTGTGTGTGTTAGTGCAAATTAGTTAGGCATCCTTAAAAAAGTTTCAAAATGTAAAGCGCATCCTCCCCAAACTTTTGTTATAAACCCGGTCCCTATTTTTAAGTGTTGCTCCCTCTTTTTTATCCCTTACGCCTTCTGTTATGCCATCTTCGGCCTTTTGCCTTTTTCTACAAAAAAATGCAGTCTCAGGTTAAAAAAAATTCAAAAAATAGGAATATTCCCAGAAGCGTTCACAAAAAAAAAGTTGCATACTTTTATGCAACAATTTTTGAAAAGTAGCATACATACATGCATATGTTCATATAGTGTTTTTATGTTGAAAATCTAGACCAACATACGCATACATGTATGCAACTATTATCAATAATCGCATGCATACATTTATGCATACAAAGTTGAACTGAGATTCACGTGTTATGAAAAGTTGCATACATGAACGCAACTATTCTATATATATGCATGCATGTGTGCAACAGATTTAAAAGGGACGACGGCTTCTGAATATGCGCATGAATGCATGCATGTATTCTGTACAAGAGCACAAATGTGTGCAACAATGTTTGAAAACAGCGAATGCTTGAAAAAACAGGCCAAATTTGAATATACGCGCGTATAATGTTGTTTAGCTGCATACATGTATGCATTTATACTGCAGTTTGGAGCAACACTGAAATATAAGCATGAATGTATGCAACTATTTACGAATAGGTGCATGTTTTGATGCAAAAACCTGCTATTTCGTTGATTTTGTGTTATTTTGGGTTTTGAGTGGTTTTTGATTGTTTCAACACACGAATTTTTTGGCGTGTATGTGTTTTATTTAATAATGAATTTTCATGACTTTTTTATATAATTTTTTATAATTTTTTCATGAATTTTCATAAAATAGGGACCTAATTTACAATAAGTTTAGCACCGGATGAGAGCCTAATTTTGAAACTTAATGGGGCCCTATGACAAACGGACCCTAAATTTTAATATAATATATAACCCTTAAAAATAGCAATTTTGCAAATAACCTTCATTTTCGACGAAACCACTTTTGTTGGATCCAGAATGTCAAATTATTGCTAGATTCCAATTTTCATAATTTTTGGAATTAATATGAGAGCGAATTTAATCAAATGGGAAATGGCCATTTGTCAAACGGTCTCCAAATTCGACGAAATTAGTTTTGTTAGGACCGTATCGTCAAAACATAGCTAGGTTTATTTTTCTAGAATTTTTGGAGTCAGTATGTGGCCCCGATAAATTAAAATGTACATTTAAGTTCAATATATATTGATTTATATTTCATTTAAAGAAAAACTGATCGAAATAGTCGAATTGGCTTATGGGACATATAACATTGTGTTTGGAATAGGGGTAATTAGCTAGGGGCGACACTCGTTGGGGTTCGTTTGGAGTTCGGATGTAATGTCTAACATTTTTGGAATTAAAAGAATATTAAATAAATATATAATGAGCCAACCAAATAATTCCTAACCCTAATTTATTTCTCATAAAATCCGTCGCTTTCAGAAAATGAACGGCGCTCAGCGTTCAATCCTTCCCCTCTAAAATTCGCTCAATCCAGGAAACATTTCACAAGATTCAAAACACGAAAATCAAGGAGGGAGGTGCGAGCTTTCGATCTGTACGAGTTTGATTAACCTTGGTGTTTCATGGTGGCCGGTTGTGAGACTGGAAGATGCGTCGTTCAACCTCGATTCCAGCGATGGGGGGTGTATCGGATGGCGTGCGACTGAGAGAGGAGGGGGCACACGTGTAGGCGGTCAGAGGGCTGGCATCAGATCCGGCGATGGCGGCCTGTGGTGGAGGCGGAGGGGGAATCTTCAAATCGAGCTGTCGGGTTCTACGTTACCGGAGGTTACTGAACGGGAAGAAAGGTTTTGTTTTTTATTCTATTTATTTTTTTAAGCTAATTGTTTTATTTAACTAAAAATCGGTTTTTTTGTATAAAAGCACTATTTTTAAATCAGATTTTTGATAGAAAATTCATTGTAATAAAATGTGAATTTGAAAATAAAATAGCATTATAAAAATGTGATTTTTAATAGTGAAATAGATTATATAAAAATGTAATTTTTAAATAAATGACTTTGTGATAAAAATGTGATTTTTATATAGATAGAACAATAATAAAAATGTGTTTTTTATTTATAAATATCAGTGTTTAAAAATGTGATTTTTATTTAAATAACTTTGTTTTAAAAATGTAATTTTTGTAAAGATAACTAAGTTACAAAATTGTAAATTTTTATAAATAAATAGCATTGGTTTAAAACGTGATTTTTGAAATGAAAAACATTGAAAAGAAAAAAATATGATTTTTTTAAATATATAACATTGAAATAAAAATATGATTTTTAGTGTATACATAACACTGTAAAAATATGATTTTTAATGTATACATAGCACTGTAAAAATATGATTTTTAATGTATACATAGCACTGTAAAAATATGATTTTTAATATATATAGCATCGTTAAAAATGTGATTTTAATATAAATGGCGTGAAACAGATTACTCTGCCACTGACTGGAAGCGAAACGGAATCCAGACCTGTAACAACCCGTAAAATCTGGGCCAGTTTAAAAATTTTATTTTTGCAATTTTAGCGAATTTTGATTATTTAATATGAATTATTTTAAATAATATCGACAATAAATTTATTTTGAATATAATTCGAACGTATATATTATACGCGTCGTCGTTAGAATAAAAATAATTATATATAATTATAAAAGGAATTGAAAATGGCGCGGTAGTTCGAAAATTCGATTTCTAATTTCAAATGAATATACAGAATTCAATATAAGTCAGAATTGAACGAAACAAGAAAAATTTGAATCTGTATAACTATATCTTTGTAATGAAGTTGACAAACTGAGATTTCACTTTAGAAATGATAAGATATGTCCAGTAGAAAATTCAGAATAGTCGCTGTGGAATTTATATATATTTTATATAATATATAGCCCTTAAAAAAATAGCCGTTTTGCAAACGACCTCGGATTTCGACGAAACCAGTTTTGTTGGGTCCGAGATGTGAAGTTATTGCTAGGTTTCAAATTTCATAATTTTTCGAATCAATGTGTGAGCGTGGTAAAGGAAAACGCGTTTGACCAGTTTCAGTTGATTTAATCGACTGGAAATTGGCCATTTTTCAAACGGTCTCAGAATTCGATGAAACTAGTTTTGTTAGGACCGTATCGTCAATACGAAGCTAGAAAATATTTTTCTAGAATTTTTAAAATTCGTATGCGACCCCGGTAATCTGAAATGTACGTTTAAAATTCAATATAGTGATTTAAATGTAAATTCAACGGAAACTGATTGTAACAATCGAATCAGCTTGCGATACATATCCCATTGTGTTCGGAATGGGGGTAAAACGCTATGGGCGACAGGCGGTGGGCCTCGTTTCGAGGTCATATGAAAAAGTCAACCTTTTTGCAAAATTAAATAATTAAAAAAAAAAAAAAAAAAAAATATAATAATCTCCCTCCTTTTCTTCTGCTTGGCCCCCCCCCCCCCCCCCCGTTTCATTATTCAGCAACGAATAAAAAAAAAAAAAAAAAAAAAAAAAAAGGGGGAAGAACCCTAAATCGGATCGCCGCCCCCCTCCAGGCATCGTCGTCGCCTCAACTCGAAGCCGCCCCCCCCTCCATGGCATCGCCGCCTCAACTCGAAGCCGCTCCTCCCTTCAGACCCCGCCCTCATCCCTCGCGACGCAAATCAAGCACCCCCCCCTGAAGCGAAGCCGCCGCGCCTCCCTTGCCTTCACCGCCACGTCGCTGACGGGACCCCCCCCCCTTTTTTTTCCCTCTGCGAACAGCCGACGAGACCCCCCCCCCCACCAGATTCCGACGGCATCTTCTTCCCCCCCCCCCCTTCGCAGCAAATCAGTAAGTATTTTATTTATTTCTCTTTTAATATTTTATTTTATTTATTCTGTAAATACCGATTTTAGGAAGTAATTTAAAAACAGAAAAAAAAAGAGGATTAAATACTTTTCTTTTTTTGATTTAGAAAACTGATTTTATATAAAGTTTAAAACCAGATTTTTATTTAGTTTAAAACCAGATTTTTATTTAGTTTAAAACCAGATTTTTACTTAGTTTAAAACCAGATTTTTATTTAGTTTAAAACCAGATTTTTACTTAGTTTAAAACCAGATTTTTACTTAGTTTAAAACCAGATTTTTATTTAGTTTAAAACCAGATTTTTACTTAGTTTAAAACCAGATTTTTATTTAGTTTAAAACCAGTTTTTTTTTTTTAATGATTAAAAAAAAAAGGGGGGGGGAAGAGATTTTTAAAATGATTAAAAACAGACTTTTAAAAATGTTAAAGACGAGATTTTTAAAAATGATTAAAAACTGATTTTTTTACATTGTTAAAAAGAAAAGAAACTGAAATTGTCATCGATTCAAAAATACAAGCAATCTTGATTTGAAAATGAAAAGACATCACTTTTGAAATAAAAATTCGATTTTTATGTATTGAACTTTGAAATAAAAATTCGATTTTTATATATTGAACTTTGAAATAAAAATTCGATTTTTATATATTGAACTTTGAAATAAAAATTCGATTTTTATATATTGAACTTTGAAATAAAAATTCGATTTTTATATATTGAACTTTGAAATAAAAATTCGATTTTTATATATGGAATAGCGAAGTAAAAATTCGATTTTTACATATGTAGTGAAGGCGGACAACGAAGGTGACAAAAAGGCGGGATCGACGAAGATCTCTGAAATAGAAGTGCCGTGGAGCTAGGATAGCTATATGTGAGAATTTCTCACCTTTCTATTTTATTTCTAGTTATATATATATATATACTAGGATGCAGACGGTGCTTAGTAGCACCCGACACCCGTCCACATACCATGGACTTGTTTGTTTGGTTGTGTAGTTGGTTAGATTATTTGATTGGGATTTGATTGATTGGTTGAATTGGAAATTGATTGAAATTGATTTGTGAATGGCGTGGGCCTTCACTAGACCGGGGATAAGGCTAGGCCTTGTCCCGTTTCTAGTATCGTGCCGTTATGCCGCCGAAATTTTCTAAAATGTGTTGGAAAATAAAAATATCATTTTATTGTGTAAATGAATTGAATAGAAATTCATAGGTTGAAATAAAATGTTTTGTCGTTAAAAATAAAATTTTTAACGCGAATGTGAGTAAATAAATATTCATTTACAAACCAGACGGTTGTTTATGTACACCTATTTGAATGACGTTGATTGGGTCGATAAATTTTACACATCGCCTAACTGCACAAATAAAATATGTGTTTGATTGTTTGAAACCCCACACGGGTGTTAGGATGAAATTTGAAGTTCACTCATCCTGATTGATTAAATATGTCGATCGATTGATTGACAAGCTGCTATAAGCGTTAAATGTCTATATTTGATGCTTATACAGTGTAGTGCACTTTGGTTGATGGTTGATTATTCATCGTTGTTGATATATACATGTGTTGTAGAAAATCCATATAATTAACATTATATGGTAATTGATTGGGCCTCATTCCAGTTTCGAAAAGAAAAAGAAATATTTGAAATAGAAGTATTTGAAATAGAATATTTGAAAATAGAAATATGTGAAGCCGTGAGGATTGGATTGACGCCATTTAGACGTGAACGATATTTATATCGATTTTATTCATTTTAAAATGAATATTGAAAAACGATTTCGAAATGAATTGAATTGAAAACGATTTCGAAATGAATTGAATTGAAAACGATTTCGAAATGAATTGAATTGAAAACGATTTCGAAATGAATTGAATTGAAAACGATTTCGAAATGAAATGAATTGAAAACGATTTCGAAATGAATTGAATTGAAAACGATTTCGAAATGAAGTGAATTGAAAACGATTTCAAAGTGAATTGAAACGATTTCGAAATGAATTGAAAACGAATTCAAATTGAATTGAAAGCAAATTGAAACGAATTCAAATTGAATTGAAATTTGAATTGAATAGAAATGAATTTTAAAACGAATTTATAGAGAAGAATTCAATTTTGCTTTGAATTGAAATGGAAGTTGAAATAGATTTTGAAAACGAATTTTAAAACTATTTATATAATTCGTTTTAAATAGAAATCGACGAAATATATATTATATATATTATATATATAATATAATGGCCTGAATAGAACGCGCCGCGCCGCGGCAGTTCGCGAATTTCGACCATTTATTTCAAACGGACATTACGGGAGATCCGACCGTCGGATTCTCCTAAAACCGGAACCGTTGGGTTCGTATCGAAAAGAGCTTTCTAACGAATGTTAGAAATTTGAAATCTAACGGTTGGATTTGGAGATACGTCCAAATCAAATTGGAAAAAGGTCGCTGTAAGTGCAGTTCGATGGCCATTGTTGGAAATCGACTGTACGGGCCTTGATAAAATTATTAAAAATAGTAATAATTTGTGTAAAATCATAAGAAATGATTTGGGAAGAATTGGGATGAAAAACTCCATATTTGAAAAGATAAAAATAGATTTTTATCGAATTGAACTAGTTTTGAACTAGAATTATAATTCTATTTATTTTTAAATAAATTGAATTCGAAAAGGGTTTTAAAAATAACCAAAATTTCCAATGATTGCATTGGAATGGATTTGAATCGAAATTGTCTTCGGAATATTTCGATGTTGGGATTCGTGATTATACAGATGTTGATATGGAAATTTGAAAGATATATATTTATATCGTTATTTCCAATACGACATTTGTTAGTCGTAGAATTCGATATTGAATATAAGCCGATATATTTTCTATTCAGAGCCTTGTATTGAATATCGAATGTGATTTGGGTTTGTCGTGAATGGTGTCTTCATTAACACTGTTCTTGAACCCAGTTGAGAAATGATTAAATCTTTTTATTTAGATTTAATGAAGTGTACCAATTAAATAATATTTAATTGGAATTGAATTGATATTGATTTTTGGGTTTATCGTGAACAGTGTTTTAAATAACACTTGTTCTTTAACCCGATAATTAATGAATGTGATTTGGGTTTGTCGTGAATGGTGTCTTCACTAACACTGTTCTTGAACCCAGTTGAGAAAAGATTAAATCTTTTTATTTAGATTTAATGAAGTGTACCAATTAAATGATATTTAATTGGAATTGAATGGATATTGATTTTTGGGTTTATCGTGAACAGTGTTTTAGATAACACTTGTTCTTTAACCCGATAATTAATGGGATGTGACTTTGGGTTTATCGTGAACCGTGTTTTAAATGACACTGATTCTTTAACCCAGTCACAGATTAAAACTAAGTGGAGTTTTAATGAATCTTTAATTAGATTGAAAAGATCGAGAATGGAGTATCACCAGTTTTGCTCCAGGCGATAGTTAAATCTTTAATTAGATTTGAACGTGAAATTTAGAAACTAACTGTCGGTTAGCCAAGCAGAATGGTTTTCTGGATATTGATCTGATGTTGGTTTCGGCCTTCGGGGTTAATATTTGGGGAATTATTCTCTTGATTAATTTACGGTTAGTGACTAATGAATTGGAATGAGGCGTATGTTGTGTTTGTGTAACACTTTTATAATATATACGCGAGTTATTCGGAAAGACCGGGTTTATCCCATTCTGAATAACTGATACGACGATAAGTCGAAGATGAAGACGATGGTCGAAGACCGGAGGTCTTCACGTCGTTTGGGTGATAACTGATGATCTTGATTGGGCTGTACACCCAAGAAGATGGAAACAGTTAGTGATCGTCCAGACGTACTTGGAGATCGATGGATATGCGGGGTACTAGGTGCCTCCGGTTTCGTTCAGACCCAGAACGGACTTGTAAATGGACTGTGTGTCTGACATTGGATTTTAGTCCGTGTGATTGATTTCTATTAAATATATATCTGTTTGGCGGCGGAGAATTTATTCTCTTGCTTAACGCCCTTCTCTGAGACGTACGAGCTCAGGGGTTATATATTGGTGGATATCAAACGCATGGAGTGAATTGCCTGTGTGGCATGCCTGAGTGGCAAATGATCAAGGCTTCTGTTGAAAAGCAAAGTCTTGTGGTGATGATCAAAGCAGGGCCTTTGTGGCGTAGCTTTGTGTAACGTATACCTCGCGTGTTTCACACCCGGTATGAACCAAAAACGGGAGACGGACCTCAGGGAGGACTTGCGTTTCTTTCTAGCTAGAAGTGGCGTCAGTGGTTTTACACGCCCTGACGAGTTTGACTTATGTGGTTGTTGCTGTTGCGAGGCGCCTCGGATTGATCGGTCGTTCTCGAACCGATGGAGTCATTTGTTGGCTCGTTTACGCCCCATAGGGCGGAGTGACGTATTGTTCAGGCACTATAATCCACATCGGTGGACCGGCCCTGACGATCCAAGGGGCAGTTGCGGCTGCTCCGGAGACATGGGCTAGATTGTCTCGAATCGGTTGAGGACTATCTTTTGCCTCGGTTCATAGATGGAAATCCAATTTCCAAATACGTGACATTTGCGGTTTTATTTGTAAACCTATATATGGCGACATGATATATGGTACCCATGCCGCCTATGATTGATACTTATGATTTGAAGTTGTTTTATACACTATGCACTTATAATAGTATCAAATGATTTGTTTTGAACGTATCAAGCATTCTTTGGCTGTTATAAGGGAAAACCCTATCCCCCGGCTTGCGTTGCATTGTGTGATAGGACCTGGGTCTTATAACAGCTTCATTTTTCTTTATTTAGCATTGCGCTGTTTGTTTTATGCACTGGTATTCTTGGGAGGAAACCCGTTCCGTGTTATACGGCGTGGTCCCTTGATTTACCTAATGATTTAAAATAAAGATTAAAAACTGTTTTAGTTCTCACACCAGTCACATGACTGACCTGGAGTTTATTGTTTTAACCTAAACTCTGGGTGCCCTTATTTTGACACGGGCAGCTAGTAGTTTTGGTTTTGCAGATTTATATTCACAGGATCCTGGTTTACAGCTGGAACGATATCCGGAAAGCTTTGTATCCGTATATCTCTTCTAGTTGTGTATTGTATTATTTTCCGCTGCGTTGTATTTAAGTGTAATTTGAATCTCTGATATTTCTGTGTAATATTCTTTTATACTCTGTATATTCTTGTAATCTGGTGCATTGTTGTAATATACAGTGAAATGTTCTTCTGTATGCGTTCTGTTTTGTCGTGTTCTCAAACGATAGGGTGTTTCGAACGGTCTGGGTCGGTTTAGCGACTGGTTCGGACCGAGCGAAATTCTTTGCCGTCACAGTTTGGTATCAGAGCTTTGGTTTACAAAGCAGAGAACAAGGCACATTAGAACCATATGAAAGAATTCATCAGATATTGGATTAGCAATATCCAATGGGATGACTCGTTAGAGATAGGATCAGTAGTATCCTAGAACGAGTGTGAAGAGTAAATTTTTAAAATGAAAACAAAATTTGTTTTGAAAATTTCAAATCAATTATTCGTATTTGATTATCTATTTATATTGAGTTGGACAGTCCAGTATATATAGATTTTGCGTATACGTCTGATCCGCGTGTATTCGAAATTTTAATATACTGGATAGATATAGAATTACACTCTAGACACCCGGGGATAATTCTGATGATGTGGCCACATCATCAGTATTTATATTCGTGTTTCGAAGGTGTGATATCTATATATTTCCATTAGACTGGTGTGAGAACCAAAACTAATATAGTTAGAATACATTGTGTGAATTGGCATCAAAAACAAGATTTTCAGTATATATATCAAAATTATGAATTTGAAACTCTAATTCACTAATTGATTGATGTTTGTATTGTTTGATAATTTTGAATCATTATGCCTAATTGAATCAAATATTGAATTGTATTGAAATTTGGTCGCATTTGCTTGCATATACATATACTTACATTGAACAGGTCATAGCAAGGAGGCTAGAGCCAGAGAATAAAATTTGTTTGCCCGACAAATAGGTACATGTTTATTACATAATTTCCTGTTTTGTTTGGGTGATGATGATTTTGTGAGCCTATTGGCTAGCCGCTTGGCTTTTTCTTTTTCTTTTTGAGATCTGAAGGACCGGGGAAGCTATTTGAAATTCCCCGATGCTCCCGGTGCAGGGGAGGTTATGGCGAAATTTTTCAAAAATTTAGGGTGTTAGCCAAATTTTTGAAATTTTGAAAATTCTCAGAAACTGAAGAGTTAGAGAATGGAAGCCAGATCGAGCGTAGAGTTGAATTATCAAACCACTTTCGACTTTGTTCCTTTTCGGGGACGAAAAGTTTTAAGTGGGGAAGATTGTAACAACCCGTAAAATCTGGGCCAGTTTAAAAATTTTATTTTTGCAATTTTAGCGAATTTTGATTATTTAATATGAATTATTTTAAATAATATCGACAATAAATTTATTTTGAATATAATTCGAACGTATATATTATACGCGTCGTCGTTAGAATAAAAATAATTATATATAATTATAAAAGGAATTGAAAATGGCGCGGTAGTTCGAAAATTCGATTTCTAATTTCAAATGAATATACAGAATTCAATATAAGTCAGAATTGAACGAAACAAGAAAAATTTGAATCTGTATAACTATATCTTTGTAATGAAGTTGACAAACTGAGATTTCACTTTAGAAATGATAAGATATGTCCAGTAGAAAATTCAGAATAGTCGCTGTGGAATTTATATATATTTTATATAATATATAGCCCTTAAAAAAAATAGCCGTTTTGCAAACGACCTCGGATTTCGACGAAACCAGTTTTGTTGGGTCCGAGATGTGAAGTTATTGCTAGGTTTCAAATTTCATAATTTTTCGAATCAATGTGTGAGCGTGGTAAAGGAAAACGCGTTTGACCAGTTTCAGTTGATTTAATCGACTGGAAATTGGCCATTTTTCAAACGGTCTCAGAATTCGATGAAACTAGTTTTGTTAGGACCGTATCGTCAATACGAAGCTAGAAAATATTTTTCTAGAATTTTTAAAATTCGTATGCGACCCCGGTAATCTGAAATGTACGTTTAAAATTCAATATAGTGATTTAAATGTAAATTCAACGGAAACTGATTGTAACAATCGAATCAGCTTGCGATACATATCCCATTGTGTTCGGAATGGGGGTAAAACGCTATGGGCGACAGGCGGTGGGCCTCGTTTCGAGGTCATATGAAAAAGTCAACCTTTTTGCAAAATTAAATAATTAAAAAAAAAAAAAAAAAAATATAATAATCTCCCTCCTTTTCTTCTGCTTGCCCCCCCCCCCCCCCCCGTTTCATTATTCAGCAACGAATAAAAAAAAAAAAAAAAAAAAAAAGGGGGGAAGAACCCTAAATCGGATCGCCGCCCCCCTCCAGGCATCGTCGTCGCCTCAACTCGAAGCCGCCCCCCCCTCCATGGCATCGCCGCCTCAACTCGAAGCCGCTCCTCCCTTCAGACCCCGCCCTCATCCCTCGCGACGCAAATCAAGCACCCCCCCCTGAAGCGAAGCCGCCGCGCCTCCCTTGCCTTCACCGCCACGTCGCTGACGAGACCCCCCCCCCTTTTTTTTCCCTCTGCGAACAGCCGACGAGACCCCCCCCCCCCCACCAGATTCCGACGGCATCTTCTTCCCCCCCCCCCTTCGCAGCAAATCAGTAAGTATTTTATTTATTTCTCTTTTAATATTTTATTTTATTTATTCTGTAAATACCGATTTTAGGAAGTAATTTAAAAACAGAAAAAAAAAGAGGATTAAATACTTTTCTTTTTTTGATTTAGAAAACTGATTTTATATAAAGTTTAAAACCAGATTTTTATTTAGTTTAAAACCAGATTTTTATTTAGTTTAAAACCAGATTTTTACTTAGTTTAAAACCAGATTTTTATTTAGTTTAAAACCAGATTTTTACTTAGTTTAAAACCAGATTTTTACTTAGTTTAAAACCAGATTTTTATTTAGTTTAAAACCAGATTTTTACTTAGTTTAAAACCAGATTTTTATTTAGTTTAAAACCAGTTTTTTTTTTTAATGATTAAAAAAAAAAAAGGGGGGGGGGGAAGAGATTTTTAAAATGATTAAAAACAGACTTTTAAAAATGTTAAAGACGAGATTTTTAAAAATGATTAAAAACTGATTTTTTTACATTGTTAAAAAGAAAAGAAACTGAAATTGTCATCGATTCAAAAATACAAGCAATCTTGATTTGAAAATGAAAAGACATCACTTTTGAAATAAAAATTCGATTTTTATGTATTGAACTTTGAAATAAAAATTCGATTTTTATATATTGAACTTTGAAATAAAAATTCGATTTTTATATATTGAACTTTGAAATAAAAATTCGATTTTTATATATTGAACTTTGAAATAAAAATTCGATTTTTATATATGGAATAGCGAAGTAAAAATTCGATTTTTACATATGTAGTGAAGGCGGACAACGAAGGTGACAAAAAGGCGGGATCGACGAAGATCTCTGAAATAGAAGTGCCGTGGAGCTAGGATAGCTATATGTGAGAATTTCTCACCTTTCTATTTTATTTCTAGTTATATATATATATACTAGGATGCAGACGGTGCTTAGTAGCACCCGACACCCGTCCACATACCATGGACTTGTTTGTTTGGTTGTGTAGTTGGTTAGATTATTTGATTGGGATTTGATTGATTGGTTGAATTGGAAATTGATTGAAATTGATTTGTGAATGGCGTGGGCCTTCACTAGACCGGGGATAAGGCTAGGCCTTGTCCCGTTTCTAGTATCGTGCCGTTATGCCGCCGAAATTTTCTAAAATGTGTTGGAAAATAAAAATATCATTTTATTGTGTAAATGAATTGAATAGAAATTCATAGGTTGAAATAAAATGTTTTGTCGTTAAAAATAAAATTTTTAACGCGAATGTGAGTAAATAAATATTCATTTACAAACCAGACGGTTGTTTATGTACACCTATTTGAATGACGTTGATTGGGTCGATAAATTTTACACATCGCCTAACTGCACAAATAAAATATGTGTTTGATTGTTTGAAACCCCACACGGGTGTTAGGATGAAATTTGAAGTTCACTCATCCTGATTGATTAAATATGTCGATCGATTGATTGACAAGCTGCTATAAGCGTTAAATGTCTATATTTGATGCTTATACAGTGTAGTGCACTTTGGTTGATGGTTGATTATTCATCGTTGTTGATATATACATGTGTTGTAGAAAATCCATATAATTAACATTATATGGTAATTGATTGGGCCTCATTCCAGTTTCGAAAAGAAAAAGAAATATTTGAAATAGAAGTATTTGAAATAGAATATTTGAAAATAGAAATATGTGAAGCCGTGAGGATTGGATTGACGCCATTTAGACGTGAACGATATTTATATCGATTTTATTCATTTTAAAATGAATATTGAAAAACGATTTCGAAATGAATTGAATTGAAAACGATTTCGAAATGAATTGAATTGAAAACGATTTCGAAATGAATTGAATTGAAAACGATTTCGAAATGAATTGAATTGAAAACGATTTCGAAATGAAATGAATTGAAAACGATTTCGAAATGAATTGAATTGAAAACGATTTCGAAATGAAGTGAATTGAAAACGATTTCAAAGTGAATTGAAACGATTTCGAAATGAATTGAAAACGAATTCAAATTGAATTGAAAGCAAATTGAAACGAATTCAAATTGAATTGAAATTTGAATTGAATAGAAATGAATTTTAAAACGAATTTATAGAGAAGAATTCAATTTTGCTTTGAATTGAAATGGAAGTTGAAATAGATTTTGAAAACGAATTTTAAAACTATTTATATAATTCGTTTTAAATAGAAATCGACGAAATATATATTATATATATTATATATATAATATAATGGCCTGAATAGAACGCGCCGCGCCGCGGCAGTTCGCGAATTTCGACCATTTATTTCAAACGGACATTACGGGAGATCCGACCGTCGGATTCTCCTAAAACCGGAACCGTTGGGTTCGTATCGAAAAGAGCTTTCTAACGAATGTTAGAAATTTGAAATCTAACGGTTGGATTTGGAGATACGTCCAAATCAAATTGGAAAAAGGTCGCTGTAAGTGCAGTTCGATGGCCATTGTTGGAAATCGACTGTACGGGCCTTGATAAAATTATTAAAAATAGTAATAATTTGTGTAAAATCATAAGAAATGATTTGGGAAGAATTGGGATGAAAAACTCCATATTTGAAAAGATAAAAATAGATTTTTATCGAATTGAACTAGTTTTGAACTAGAATTATAATTCTATTTATTTTTAAATAAATTGAATTCGAAAAGGGTTTTAAAAATAACCAAAATTTCCAATGATTGCATTGGAATGGATTTGAATCGAAATTGTCTTCGGAATATTTCGATGTTGGGATTCGTGATTATACAGATGTTGATATGGAAATTTGAAAGATATATATTTATATCGTTATTTCCAATACGACATTTGTTAGTCGTAGAATTCGATATTGAATATAAGCCGATATATTTTCTATTCAGAGCCTTGTATTGAATATCGAATGTGATTTGGGTTTGTCGTGAATGGTGTCTTCATTAACACTGTTCTTGAACCCAGTTGAGAAATGATTAAATCTTTTTATTTAGATTTAATGAAGTGTACCAATTAAATAATATTTAATTGGAATTGAATTGATATTGATTTTTGGGTTTATCGTGAACAGTGTTTTAAATAACACTTGTTCTTTAACCCGATAATTAATGAATGTGATTTGGGTTTGTCGTGAATGGTGTCTTCACTAACACTGTTCTTGAACCCAGTTGAGAAAAGATTAAATCTTTTTATTTAGATTTAATGAAGTGTACCAATTAAATGATATTTAATTGGAATTGAATGGATATTGATTTTTGGGTTTATCGTGAACAGTGTTTTAGATAACACTTGTTCTTTAACCCGATAATTAATGGGATGTGACTTTGGGTTTATCGTGAACCGTGTTTTAAATGACACTGATTCTTTAACCCAGTCACAGATTAAAACTAAGTGGAGTTTTAATGAATCTTTAATTAGATTGAAAAGATCGAGAATGGAGTATCACCAGTTTTGCTCCAGGCGATAGTTAAATCTTTAATTAGATTTGAACGTGAAATTTAGAAACTAACTGTCGGTTAGCCAAGCAGAATGGTTTTCTGGATATTGATCTGATGTTGGTTTCGGCCTTCGGGGTTAATATTTGGGGAATTATTCTCTTGATTAATTTACGGTTAGTGACTAATGAATTGGAATGAGGCGTATGTTGTGTTTGTGTAACACTTTTATAATATATACGCGAGTTATTCGGAAAGACCGGGTTTATCCCATTCTGAATAACTGATACGACGATAAGTCGAAGATGAAGACGATGGTCGAAGACCGGAGGTCTTCACGTCGTTTGGGTGATAACTGATGATCTTGATTGGGCTGTACACCCAAGAAGATGGAAACAGTTAGTGATCGTCCAGACGTACTTGGAGATCGATGGATATGCGGGGTACTAGGTGCCTCCGGTTTCGTTCAGACCCAGAACGGACTTGTAAATGGACTGTGTGTCTGACATTGGATTTTAGTCCGTGTGATTGATTTCTATTAAATATATATCTGTTTGGCGGCGGAGAATTTATTCTCTTGCTTAACGCCCTTCTCTGAGACGTACGAGCTCAGGGGTTATATATTGGTGGATATCAAACGCATGGAGTGAATTGCCTGTGTGGCATGCCTGAGTGGCAAATGATCAAGGCTTCTGTTGAAAAGCAAAGTCTTGTGGTGATGATCAAAGCAGGGCCTTTGTGGCGTAGCTTTGTGTAACGTATACCTCGCGTGTTTCACACCCGGTATGAACCAAAAACGGGAGACGGACCTCAGGGAGGACTTGCGTTTCTTTCTAGCTAGAAGTGGCGTCAGTGGTTTTACACGCCCTGACGAGTTTGACTTATGTGGTTGTTGCTGTTGCGAGGCGCCTCGGATTGATCGGTCGTTCTCGAACCGATGGAGTCATTTGTTGGCTCGTTTACGCCCCATAGGGCGGAGTGACGTATTGTTCAGGCACTATAATCCACATCGGTGGACCGGCCCTGACGATCCAAGGGGCAGTTGCGGCTGCTCCGGAGACATGGGCTAGATTGTCTCGAATCGGTTGAGGACTATCTTTTGCCTCGGTTCATAGATGGAAATCCAATTTCCAAATACGTGACATTTGCGGTTTTATTTGTAAACCTATATATGGCGACATGATATATGGTACCCATGCCGCCTATGATTGATACTTATGATTTGAAGTTGTTTTATACACTATGCACTTATAATAGTATCAAATGATTTGTTTTGAACGTATCAAGCATTCTTTGGCTGTTATAAGGGAAAACCCTATCCCCCGGCTTGCGTTGCATTGTGTGATAGGACCTGGGTCTTATAACAGCTTCATTTTTCTTTATTTAGCATTGCGCTGTTTGTTTTATGCACTGGTATTCTTGGGAGGAAACCCGTTCCGTGTTATACGGCGTGGTCCCTTGATTTACCTAATGATTTAAAATAAAGATTAAAAACTGTTTTAGTTCTCACACCAGTCACATGACTGACCTGGAGTTTATTGTTTTAACCTAAACTCTGGGTGCCCTTATTTTGACACGGGCAGCTAGTAGTTTTGGTTTTGCAGATTTATATTCACAGGATCCTGGTTTACAGCTGGAACGATATCCGGAAAGCTTTGTATCCGTATATCTCTTCTAGTTGTGTATTGTATTATTTTCCGCTGCGTTGTATTTAAGTGTAATTTGAATCTCTGATATTTCTGTGTAATATTCTTTTATACTCTGTATATTCTTGTAATCTGGTGCATTGTTGTAATATACAGTGAAATGTTCTTCTGTATGCGTTCTGTTTTGTCGTGTTCTCAAACGATAGGGTGTTTCGAACGGTCTGGGTCGGTTTAGCGACTGGTTCGGACCGAGCGAAATTCTTTGCCGTCACAAGACCGTCCAATAAAGAATGAAGGTGTGGAAACCAAAGGTGAGAACTTCTCACTCTAATTTTGTTTATAGTTAAATATATACTAGGATGCAGACAGTGCTTAGTAGCACCCGACACCTTTGATTGAAACCACGGATGTTTGGTTGTTTGTTTTATTTGATTGATTGTTAATTAATAGGGTCTGGCAACCCTATTAAGAAATTGGTTGAATTTGATTTGGGGTGTTGATTGAATTGATTGGAATTGGTAGGCGTATGGCGCGAGCCAGTATTAGGCGAGGGATAAGGCTAGACCTTATTCCGGTTCTAGTATCACGCCGTTATGCTTCCAAAATTTTCTAAAATATGTTAGAAATATAATGGTTAGTTAAAAATGTTATTTTTAACTTATATATGAGGAATATAAAATATTCATGTGTTGAATAAAATATTTAAGCAATAAAAATACCATTTTTATTAAATGTATAAACCATTAAAAATATTCATGTGTTGAATAAAATAAAATAACGAATATTTTAAAATAATATTCACTAAAAGACTAAAATGTGAATTTGATGTCCGTTTTTGGATGGACACGAAAATATTGGAATATATTAAGCCATGTTGATTAGATATGCGCCATTTCGATGCAAACGATATTTATATCTATTTTATTCATTTTTATAATGAATATCGAAAAAAGGAAATGATTTCAAAATCAGATATTTTGAAAATATTATCATTTATATATTAATGATATGAAATATTCAATTTTGATTTAAAATTGAAATGAAAGTGGGAATCCTTTTAAAATGAATTTATAAAATACGTTTTGTACGAAATATATATTACATATTATATATATATTAATGGCCTAAATAGAAAGCGTCGTGCTGCGACCGTTCACGAATTTCGACCATTGACTTCGAATTGATATTATGGGAGATCCGACCATCGGATTCTCCTAAAACCAGAACCGTTGGGTTCGTATCGAATAGAGCTTTCCAACAAGTATAAGAGAACTGAAATCTAACCGTTGGATTTGGAATTATATCCAAATCAAATTTGGAAAAGGTCGCTGTAAGTGCAGTTTGGTGGCCGTTATTGGAAACCGACTGTACGGGCCATGATAAAATTATTGAAAATATTAATAATTTATGTAAAATCATAATAAATGATTTGGAAAGAATTGGGATGAAAAATTCCACGTTTGTAAAGAATCAAATATTTTTATCAAAATGAACAGTTATTAACTAGAATAATAATCCAATATTTTAAGGAAATAAATTGGATTTGAAATGGTTTTAAAAATAACCAGAAACCAATGAATAAATTGGAATGGAAATAATCTTCGGAATATTTCGATATTAGGTTCCGTGGTTATATGGATATTATTATGGGAATTTGGAAGATACAGATATAGTCATTCCCAATACTATATCCGTTTGTTTCAGAATTTGATACTAAATATAAGCCGATATAATTTCTATTTAGAACCTTGTATTTAATATTGAATTGGATTTTGGTTTTGTTGTGAACGGTGCCTTAAATAACACTATTCTTAAACCTAGTTGAGAAAAGAATAAATCTTTTAATTAAGATTTAGTGAAGTTTTCCAATTGATTAACATTTAGTTGGAATTGAATAAAAGAATTGGATTTTGGGTTTATTGTGAACTGTGTTTTAACGACATTTTTTCTTTAACCCAATTAATAGTGAAATGTGATTTGGAATTTATAGATTTTCTTATCAAGATTTAATGGAAATTTTCCAAAGTAAAGTTTTCCAATTTAATAAAATAATTTGGAATGGAATTCGATTTGGTGATAATCGAAGTGAACTTCTGTGGAGGAAGACTGTTACTATATGTGGAATTTAAAAGGCTTTGCCATTATTCCATTTATATTATTGGTTGGATATGGGAGTTTATATCGATTATATATATTGATCTGTTTTCCATGAAGATTCCATAATTAATGGAATGTGATTTTGGGTTTGTCATGAACTGTGTTTTAAATGACATTTGTTCTTTAACCCAGTTATAGAAAAGATTTATTTCCTAATTTTGAATAATAATTTTATAATGAATTTTGGGGATTAAAACTAAGTGGAGTTTTAATGAATCTTTAATTAGGTTGAAATGTGAATGTGATAATTTAAATTATCAAATTCAGGAAATGATCGAAAATGGAGTGCCACCAGTTTTTCTCCAAGCGCTAATTAAATCTTTAATTAGATTTGAACAGGAAATGGTAATTAAAATTTACCGATAACACCGTGGGTGTTAGATCTGGAGTACTACCAGTTTTTCTCCATGGAATGAATAGGTTAGGATTGTGATAAATTAATAAATGATTACATCGGTAAAGTTCCCTAATCCCGACTAGTTTGGAAACCTTAATTTAGTTTGAATTAATATCCAAAGGATGACTAAAGAATAAATTTGAAAGAATTTATCTTTGATAAAATTAATGGGAACCTTTCCCTAAGGATATGAATATTTTAATAAAAGAATATTCTGGATTGGAATGAGGCGTATGTTGTGTGTTTATATCACTTGATTATAATATACGCGGGTTATTCGTAAAGGTCGGGTTTATACCTATTCTGAATAACCGATTCGACGATAAGTCGACGATGAAGACGGTGGTTGAAGACTGGAGGTCTTCACATCGTTTGGATGATTACTGATGTCTTGATTGGGTTGTACACCCAAGATGAGGTAATAAGTGGTGATCGTCCAGACGTACTTGGAGATTGACCGGATATGCGAGGACCTCTCTCTCGTATTGGACATATGGGACGAGGAATAAGGTGCCTCCGGTTTCGTTCAGACCCAGAATGAACTTGTAAATGGATGTGTGTCTGGCATTGGATTTTATTCTGCATTGATTGATCTCTATTAAATATATATATATATATATATATCTGTTTGGTGGTTGAGAATTTATAACACCCTTCTCTGAGACGTACGAGCTCAGAGGTTATATATCGATAGACATCAGTCGCTTGGTGTGAATTGTCAGTGTGACATGCTGAGATGCAAAGGATCAAGGCTTCTGCTGAAAAGCAGGGTCTTGTGGTTGATGATCAAAGCACGACTTTAAATAGCATATCTCTGTGTATACATTAATTCGCGAGCCTCACACCCCGGTGTGAGCTAGAAACGGGAGAGGTCCCCAGAGAGGACATGCATTTTCTTATAGCTAGGAGTGGTGTCATGGTATGGAGCCAAGACATTTTTACTT
The DNA here is from genome assembly GCA_030737875.1 of Allium sativum. Classification (NCBI taxonomy): domain Eukaryota; kingdom Viridiplantae; phylum Streptophyta; class Magnoliopsida; order Asparagales; family Amaryllidaceae; genus Allium; species Allium sativum. The sequence goes on along the minus strand of CM060926.1, from coordinate 1,210,687 downwards.
AGTGAAAATTAGGGTCACATCCCTAAAAGCAAATTTAATTAACCCCACATCCCTCCCAAGTTTAAAATACAAACCCGCCCCCTATTTTTAAGTTGCCGCCTCCTGCTTTTGGTCCTTCCGCCTCCTGTCTTGCAAGTTCCGCCTTTTTTAATTTCTTACCAAAAATTTTGGTGCTACAACTTAAAAAAAATCTAAAATCTATAAATATTATCGGAAGTCCACAGAAATTAAAGACAAATAGTTGCATATATGTATGAAACTATTGCAAATAGTTTCATACATATATGCAATTATTTGAATACATATGCACATATTTTCACATCCGGTTGAATAATTGCGTACATACATGTAGTTTTTCTGAATAACTGCATACATATGTGCATATATGTCAAAAAATATGCAAAAGTGAATAAATTGCACGCATATATGCAGTTGTTAAATAAATGCATGAAAAGTTGTATGTATTTACAATATATGCATACATGTATGCGTTTATACTGCAGTTTTGACGTAGAATTGAAATAGATGCATACATGTATGCAACTAATTGAATTATATGCATCTTTTCATGCATTTTACTGCATTTCATTTTTTTTGTGTAATTTTTTATTTTGACATTGTTTTTTATGTTTTCTCGATCTGATTTTTTTTTTACTATTAATTGTTTTAATTAATTATGAATTTACGTGATTTTTATATATTTTATTTTAATTTTTTTGTTGATTTTTTGAAAAATAGGGACTAAATTTACAATAAGTTTATGACTGGATGTGAGCCTAATTTAAAAAGTTAATAGGGACCTGTAAAAAACGCACCTTTTACTTATGTGGATGATGGAAAGCGAGGTACCTCGGATATATCGGTCACTACGGGGCCGACGGATGATATGGTCGACATACTGACCAAACTTACGCCCCATAGGGCGCGGAAACGTATTGTTCAGGAATTGCCAATCCTTAAACATAAGAGAGGACCGGCTCTGGCAGATCCAAGGTGCAGTTGCGGCTGTATCCTGAGACACGTGCTAGAGCATCTCGAACCCAGTAAGGACGATCCCTTGCCTTGGTTCATGATGGAAATCCAACTATCACGCGGTTTTAATTGTAGAACTAGTATGGAGACATGATATATGGTACCCATACCGTCTATGATTGATACATTTATATTTGAAGTTGATTTTGACACTATACACTTATTATAGTATCAAATGATTTGTTTTAAACGTACCAAGCATTTTTGGCTATTATAAGGGAAAACCCTATCCTCCGACTTGCGTTGCATTGTGTGATGGGACCTGGGTCTTATAATAGCTTCATTTTTTCAAAAAGCATAAGTTGTTTGTTTTATGCACAGGTATTCTTGGGAGAAACCCGTTCCGTGTTATACGGCCTGGTCCCTGGATTTATCTAACTTTAAATTCAAGCTAATAACTGTTTTAGTTCTCACACCAGTCCCATGACTGACCTGAAGTTTATTGTTTTAATCTAAACTCTGAGTGCCCTTATCTTCCACATGGGCAGCTAGTAGTTTCGGTTTTGTAGATATTATTTTCACAGGATCTTGGATTTACAGCTGGAGTTATATTCGGAAAGCTCTGCATCCGTGTATTCCTTTCAGTCGTGTTATGTCTTATTTTCCGCTGCTTTGTAATTTAAATCTCTGATATTTTTTTAATATGTAATATTTATTCATATTCTGAAATATTCTTGTACTCTAGTGTAATTGTTGTAATAGCAATGAAAAGTTCTTCTGTTTGCATTTTGATTTATCGTGTTCTCAACTCAATCCGGCCTTTTCCGTCTCTTTAGAGATCCGGGGATTTCGGATCGCTTCATTATAGGTAATCCATTTCCCACCCTATAGTGGAATCTTCACCTTAGTTACCCAAAATACTATAAAAATTTCCATCTGTAGACTGTAAAGGAGGCTTAAAACAAGCTCTAAAATGTAAAACGAGTTAATTAGTAACCCGCGTGCATCGTTGACAAGGTATGGAAACAACGTTTCCAGGGCTAAATTAGCCTTTCCCTTGTTGACGTTAATGTTTTTATCATATCGTCGGTCCCACTGCTCCGCTAAAACGCAACGCAAAGCATCCAAAATCTTCCTTATGCCGTTCATGTGTCCAAAAATCAAAAAAATTCACAATTACATATTTCCGCTTTAAAATTTTTGATATTTATTTTGAAAAATCCTTTTCAACCGTTTACTTTCCATATGAGAATCGTATGAAAAATCACAATTTCGGTTGCGTGCACTTTGCGCTCAAATCATCCATTTTAATGTAAAATAGACATTGAAATATGCTCAAATTGCCGTATCCAAATTTTGCGCTTTCGCACAAACCGAAATAAAAGAAAGTAAATTGGTAAAGAAATTAAAAAGGGGCAAAGAGTTTTTTTTCAAACAACGTTTTCCAAAAGCGTTAAAATGTATTTTGCGGAAAGCTAAACGATTTAAGTTACATGTCAGTGAAGAAGGAAGTTAGTCATGCAAAAATGCAAAAAACTAAAATCACACACAAACGACCAAAATAAATTTAGCTTTAATAAGTAACGGTGATTTATTCATTTATATACTTGGGACGTAGAACCGGTCCTGTGCTAAAATTCATCCAACACATAATTATATTCTTTCCAGCTCTAGGACAACTGTTAGTTTAGACAAGAAATGAGATTTCATTTGAACAGGCATGCGTGAATGACGTACATATCTCCAATCATAGAAATCTCATTAACCTAAGTTGTGGCGTCCCGGGAAATTCGATGCTCGAATTTTGACATTTAACACAAACCGTGTCCAAAACTAGAGTATCAAACCTCTAGAAAGCTAGAGAAAGAAGTTAGAGGATGAGAAAAGAAAGAAAGAAAGAACTTTTAGAATAGAAGAATAAGAGGACAACACAGAATTAGAATCTCACATCGTAGCGGAACAAATATAATATGGAAATAACTTTACATAAATACTTACTTTCATCAGAGTACAACAGACAATCTGGACAGTTATAATAACATGTCCTCGTATACAAACACAGCGGAATATTATACATCATACGTCTAGACTCCTCCAGCTTGTCTCTGAACTTCACGGCATCCGATAACCTGAACCTGTAACTCAGGCTGACCCGAGACATTACAAACGCCCTGGATCAATCTGGTGAACCAGCGTGAGTAAAACTCACTAAGTTATAGATAACATCCATATTGCTTAACTTTGAAACCCTTTGAAAGAAAAGGTAATAGTAAGACCAGTCCACACATAAACATGGACGGTTTTTACCTTTCTATAACCAAAACATTTTTGAAATCAATACTAGTCTGATATTATCATAGTGATGTAAATCAAATAAATAACCAAGTAGTAGAACGCTTACATCTCATGCTCTACATATATAGTATAAAATCAAAAACCGCAGGCTCTTATTGGAGATTGGATTCCGACAAGACAAGGTATGGGATTACCTTCTGATAAGTGTACTCTAGAGGAATTACACTGGGGTTCAACAAGAACGTCTTGTAACCCGGCCACACATGACCGCCCACCCATTTAGCTTGAGTGTAGCGAATATATTGTCACTCTTTACGGCTGCGCAGTTACCGTTTCCCGAGAGATACAGAATTGAAAGGAAGAACAAAATGAATTTTCTCTAGATTGGTGATAATACACCCTGGTTGGGGATGGCCCACCTAGCCATGCTGCCTAGCCGATTTCTGTATTTTCCCTGTTGATGAGGCTAGAGGCTATGTTTATCTTTTCGAACATCTGGCCACCGTTTACTTTTGAATCCCCTATCGTCCATACACATCATCCAGGAACAGGATGAACCGAAGGCACCCTCCTACTTCATCCAAAGGATCAGTAGCGAGCGGTCCTTGCAAATCCGCAAAACCCCAACCATGACTGAATCACAGTTTAAAAACCTCTAGTAGCTAGTCAGAGAAATTCAACAGCAATCCTTCCGCTTATGAAGATCCACGGTTTTCAATGCTCCATATCAACCATCTTCAGCGTTTACGTATTTGCTGATCGGAATGGTTTTCGAATATAATTTTGATCTCGGTCTTTCCATACCAACAATCGATTTGGCCAGATTTGATAGTCGGTTATTTAACTATCGAATAAATAATCAATCATCCATAGAAAAGTAAAGTGGATTCATCGGTTCAGTATACAACGTCACTTGGCCTCTTTATTTAAACAGTTGTTAATTAAATTTCTAAATCAACATTTGGAATACTGCCCTTTCACTGCTTATTTCCAAATCAATCTCTCCAATTTATAATTCTCGAATTATGGTTTATAATATTATTTTAATCCCCTCAACTACCTTTGTCTCTAAACTAATATCATCCTTGGATAATCATGAAGTCATTACAAGTTGGGGTATTTTATTTACCTCTCATACCTTGAGACGACAACATTCTTATCTTTAGAGTAGATAAAAATTTATTAACGAAATTCTATTCCAATAAATATCCAACGCTTCTGATTTTAAAACATCGGTTTAACTTCATCTATCTCCTTTTGAAAACCCTTTCAATCATTTAAATTAATTAACTATTATTATAACAGTTAACCTCCACTTTAAGGTTATTTTACTAATTAAAAATTCAATAATTATCCAATAATCAATTCTAGGTAAGCAGTTGACTTAGTCAACTTAAACAAGGTTAATTCATTAACTATTTTCACTTAATTATTGCTTTTAAATTAATACATTAATTTAAACAATTTCTTTTGATTTAAATAAAAATATAATTAAATTAAATAATCACAATTAATTGTTTATTTGAAACAATTAATTATATCCTTAACCATTAGGTTAATTTCCACTCATTTGCCTAATACATTTTTTAATATAAGGACTTGTTTCATATACTTGTTTTTCAATTACCAAATAAATTAAATTATTCATTTCCTTTAATAAACTTCCTTTTAAATAATAGGTTTCAACATCGGTTTTTAGTTATAAAACAATTTTATAACTTCTTTTCTATTGATTACCTAACAGTAAATCAATCTTTATAAAACAGTTTATTCTTAGGCCATCTATCGATAATTACCCAACCAATATCATCCACTGGTTAATATCACACAAGTGCTGAACAATCAAAAATCAATAAAATTGATTAACAGTTCATATAAGTAAATAATATATTTGAGGAATCCGGTTGGATCCCTCCAACTTGTCCGTCCCTGCATCGATCAGATTAGGTTACGACAATGTATTTCTTCATTTCGATAAACAATTCAACTAATAATAGTTAACAACAATTTCTAACATCCGTTCAAATAGCCAATTATTTATTTAATACGTTTATATTATTATAAACGCAACCAACAAGGTAAGTTACCTCGTTTAGAGTATAATCGTTAATATAACGATTTAATTTGATTAAATTAAACAAACGTTTAATTTAATATATGAATATTAAAATATTCAACATCCATGCAAACAGTCATTCAATCAGCAATCAATAGCAAATATTGCACACAAAATAAAAACCTGGTTTATATAAAGTATAAACGGGATAAACTGAGTGAGTTGAACTCACCTTGTCGTCGTCAAAACGGTTTGTTTTACAAGCCTCTAGCAACTCCGTCCGTTTCACTTCCATAATATTGCATTCGTCGCTACGATTGCAATGCCCTTTAGGGTTGTCCGATTATGTGTACGAATGACACGGTCACAAATTTAATATGGTATTCCTTTATATTATTAAATTTAAGTAATATTCTATTTCTTAATTCCCAATTATGTAAATTTAAAACTTCATTAGGCGTATAAATGAACTTAGGCACTTTCTAACGTTGATTTGGCATGATTGATCGATTGTACCCTGCCGATCACGTGTAAAATAAAATGTCCAATGGTGGCTACTTGCAAAAACCCAGTTTCCCTTGACACTGTATTTTCCATGCACTGTTTGGTCCCAAAGTCGAATAACACCTGAATGCCATATAATTTTCCAATGGACAAAGGGAAATGGTCTCTTATATATTCAGCTATTGCATTAATTAAATTCTAGATTAGTAAATTTAATTTAGATTAAGGCATATGAAAACACCCTGCACGTTGAAGTCTACTGTGTATCCTTCTTCTTCATTCAGATCGCAGCCTTAAACCTTCATCACCATGTTGTGCTGAATCACGTTACTTCACGTCTCCACTACCCAAATGCATGCACCCATTCCTCTTTAAGTATTCTTTTGTTACACGCCATTCTCCTTCAACAGCTCACCTAATCACTACAATACTGGCTGCCTCCTTCCCCGTGGTTTGAACATGCAGTGCCACGAAATACTACTCCTCCACCATGTTCGAGACCCAACGAGCATCCCTGTCGTGCCACTTCAATGTTTTCATCCAAACATTTCCCATGCATCAGCCTCAAGCATGGTTCTTCAAACTCTTGCCACAACAAAACTTTCAACACTTCCCGTATCATGCACCGTCCATGCACGCTCCACGTTCAGATGACCGGAGCTTCCCGCCACTACCGACAACCCAACGCTGCACTTGTATGTGCTGACTTCCCTCTACGACGACTGCTACGGAAGGTAGTGGAAAGATCTCGTTCACCATCTCTTCTTTTACTACTTCCTCCGCAAAACGTGCTCATCATGCACCCGGGTTGTGCCCATTTCACCACGTCTGCTGCTTACATCCATCGCCGCAACATCATCGTGCCATCCACCCCACATCCAACCTCAACTAGTCTTCACCGACATCACAAAGCCACTCAGTCTTTTCCGTACTCCACTATAACGACATCAAAGCCGATCAACTCTCCATTTATACGCCATCACACAGACCTGCTACCCGCGTCTTCATTTCTGATGTTGACGCATCTACTAATAATCGCTAGACTAAGAGATAGAAGGAGATTATTGAGGACCATGTTTAGTCTTACCGAGGAAAATGGACTGAAAATATACCATATATAAACAGGACCCAATTGCTTGGATATGATCAATGTCATCTCGTGGGGTATGGTGTAGGCTATAGCGTATAGATGAGGTTGGTTGTTTATATATTGGATTTCATTTATCAGTTTTTACCTGGAATGAAATGAGAAGAGGGCGCAAACAAAAAAGAATGAAGTGCTTTAATTGAGTCAAGGGGGGTTTTCATGGGGCTCGCTGGGAAGAAACAATATGGAGTGATAAATATATAAGCGTGGGGATTGGAACAATGTCACCATTTGTACAGTGGTTTGGCATTCTTGTATGGCCTCAATTCTTCTGTTCCGTTTTTAGATGTGCCCAGTGTCCCTAACCAACCATATATATTTAATTTCTGCTTTTTGCAAGTAAATCCTTTTGTTGTTGAGGGGTTTAATTGTAAAAATGGAATATTGGAGGGACATGAGTGGCTAGGTACATGGGTATAGGTGAAAGCGGCACAGAAGAATTGAGCTCTCCTTGTACAGCATTTTGGGTTATGGTATTATAAATGTTTACTTGTGTTATGCGCCTTGCTTTAAATTTTGAAATGGATTGGTCATGCAATAGGATAGTAGGGTATGCTTTTGTCTTAGGATAGTCATGCTTGTTTGTTTTTTCTTAGGGTAGAAGCTTCGGTGATATATTTTAGCTTTGGTAATATGCTTCTTTATGTAGTCTGTTGTTATTTCCTTTTACTAGCAATGCTTCATTTTCTGTACATGTTTTTTTTTCTACAATTTTTGTACTAGTTGCATTTTAGCCTAATAGCCGGCATGATGCGTTTTGTCTATTTTGAATTTGTTGCCTAGCTTAGGGTTGAAGTTTTAGAATAATTTTATTTTAAAAAATTAATACGGTTAATTTCATTACATCGCTATTTAATGTCACCGTTAAATCCGCACCGCTAAACACCAACGCCAAATTCAACGAAAATAAATACACCGCTATGTCTCAACGTTCTGGTTCCAACGATATTAATTTCGTCGAAAATGTACTCTGTCTGCATAACAGCGATATTCAATATACCGGTTCACATCTAAATATCGCCTACTGATAAAAACAACTACGTTTGCTTCAAACTGGTAATCTAGCAATAATTAATTGTATGTATTCCAATAAAATTCGTTTTGTTCGAAACGGAGGTCGTTTTAATTATATTATAAATTATTTATATTCAAACTCCATTTAATGAAATAAATTTGATATAAAATCCATCATATTTCCAATATAATATATAAAACATATTTAAATATTCCAATTTAAATGTCACAAAATCTGGGACGTTGCATAAGTCGTGCGATTTATACAACGCTAACAGTTACAAGAATGAATCACCACCAAGCCAAGAACCCGATGCTGGAAAGGGAAAACAACAAAGATGATGACAAAACAACAACACTGAAACTCCCAAAACAATAGCTATAAACAATGAGATGTCTTGCTCCGCGGCTGGAGCTCAAACCAATTTTTATGATCATTGATTAACCATAACATGGCAACAAAATGCTCAACCTCGTGTTATAAACTCTGTTGGTGTTGTTGGAGGTTCCCACATCACCATCTCTATTAAGAGAGAATTTGTGATGAAAAAAGAAACCTACCACAAAATTGCTTCTCATGGAAATTCACCTAATATTGCCTAAAGGCAAAAATGGATAGATGAAATTATCATAAGTAACCTCATGGGACAATACACAAGAACAACAAGATGAATCAAATATGATGTGGCACTAAATGATGGTTACACCATCGATCAAGCGTAAGATTAATTTCCGCATCATGAGACAAATCTAGTCATAACTTCCCATTTATATAATGAAGTGATAAATGGGTCACGCGTGTACATGGGCAGTTTAAACATAGATTCCCGAACCCCAAAAATGACATTAAGAGAAAGAGATTTGTTGCAAAATCTCCAAAGCCAGTCAAACAAAAGACCATACAAGTCCGCGTAAAACACAGGTTCCTCTAGAATCTCATCGAGATTCTCCTCAGAAATACCATCCAAAGATAACTTAGTCTTCATCTTCGAAATGACGATTGCCTTCATAAAATCTATTCCAACAAGATATAACAAAGGCAGATGCAGCACAAACAACAACCTATTCTAAGATCTCGAAGCAACTGGCCGGTGCAAGTCCAACTGCCTCAACAAATTTTCTTAGCCCTAAAGCGGTGAGACATTTTTTCTTATTCTGATCCAACCAAATGATCTCTACCTAAGGAGGAGACTCAAATGGTGTGAATATTGCAATTAGGTATTATAGGCCAAGAAATGGCCGGAGAGAAGAAAATTGATCTTGGAGTACTAGTAAGGCAAGATCTAATGTGCAAACAAGCGCAAAAAGGAGGAGGCGTGGTGACGACAAAGAAAGATAAGAAGAATAGGGATATGGTTCGGTTAGATGAGGAAGAAAGGACGAAAATACTAATCGTCCTGCGTCATCTTTTAAGATTTAACGTGATCCCAAAAACAATTATCCTCATCATAGCGGTATTCAAGACCACAATCAAACTCCGAACCGTCTCCAAAGATTTATTGTCTCAACAATGATGTTGTGACCACAAAACGAACGAACGAGTTCCAAAATAATTCAGCTAGAAATCCGTAATTAAATTAAAACGGATTTTCCTCTAACTAGCTGACAACAAACGATTCACAAAATCAAATACCCTAAAAATCAAGATGAAGGGTTTTCCTAAGCCTTTTCGAAGAAAAATTTATTTATTTTCCAAAAATGGAATTTATTAACGGTTTCTTATTTATAAATCCAATTTATTATTATTATTTATATTCTAGTTTATTTTACAAACTGGAAAACATTTTCGTGTTCAAAAAATGCTGGAGCTTTAAAATCTTAAGGGTCAATTATGATAATTTCAATAAATTTTCCAAATATATAAGGAGAGGGATACTAAAAATCACAAGGAATAAATATTTATTATTCTCAAGTTTAGTAGCATATTCCTTGCCATTTCTAATTCCTTCCTTCCTACAAATCGGATTATATATAATAAAATTACACAAAGCCCTAAAAATTTTGAAACACGAATAGATTAAAATTAAAAAAACATATCTTTATAAAACTAGGCCTTTATAAAACCATTTTCCAAAGCTGTATTTCCAAACTTTCAAAACCCATTCGTATTTTCTCCAAATAGTTTTAAAAACAAAATTTCCTCGAATACAAGGCCAAGAACTCAAATTAATATCTCAATAAAGTTAAATTCGGAAATACAATGAAGTAAAGAGTAGATACAATTCGTGATTATATTCCAAAAATGGATATGACATATTAACGTGAACTTTTCCCATTTTAGATCGAGTAATGGTCTTAACCGGAACTGCTAAACAAAACCAGAACCAAAACAACAACTATCTCGGTTGTAGCTAGATTTTTATATTTTATATGTTACTCGAGTTTCCAAACTCGAATCAATCGGAATCCGCATATGTCGTCCTCATTCCCTTCACGATGAGATCGCCAATGTACTATTGGTTAAGATAGAATCGGCTAGACACCCGAACTCAAAAAAATTCAACTCTTAGTCGCTTAAAGCCCATTTTACTATAATTAGGCCCATAGCTAATTCATCGTCGAAATAAATTAAAGTCGGGTAAGAAAGACGAAGAAAAACAGAAAATAAAATCGAATTTTGTTCTCTCACGAGTCCTAATTTAACTATTTCCTCTTATCGTTTAGCCTATGCTCTGATACCAAATGTGTACCCCACACTTTTCTATGGCTAAATTTCATAAAAATCAAAACTCAAACACATCCCAGCTTGGAGCGTATAGATCTAGTACCTGCAATAAATGAGCATGAGCATAATCAGAGTATGATAACATAACTCACAGCGGAAACAAAATAGGATAAACTAGTATTAACTCAGGTAACTACCTTTCTCAAAGTAAGTCACTTTGCCAATATCGAGAATGAGAGAGAACGAGAACCGAAAACCAAACTAAAACACTTGTGAGAACCGACCTTCTCTTGAAAACCTGGGTGGTTGTAATGAGGAGGGGGGTCACAACAACAAGATTCTGGTGAATAGGAAATGTACAACACAGATTATAATACATAGATGTATCCCGTTTGGTTCAACCCAAGTGTATTACTATCAAGGTCAGTGATTCTAGCCTAACCATGTAAATGTTTTACGCATGACTCTACTACCCTTCCCAAGGTAGTATTCCCAAAGTATAATACCGAGATGAAAGCCTTGCAAAAAAAAATAATGAGATAGAACGTTTATGCAAACATTTAGTAGGTTACATATGTCGAGGTATGTCTACGCAGCACTTAAGGTTCACATAAGCACCAAGTATCTAACCAATGAGTTGGATATCCAAGTCAATAGCTCATTAGTGTTTTTAGGGTAAAGACCTAACGAGGTGGGCATTCTCGGTCACTTATGGCCCTATTAAAGGTGGATTTTTATATCTCTTATAACCATGAGGCAGACCTTAGCCCCTTAAAACCCTGTCCTAATACGTCAACGTTCATAAAGTCTATACTCTCAATTGTAATATGAGATGTAGTATTGTGAACGTTACTACTTAAAGGATATTACGGTAGGACACCTATGTCGCTTAAGACTTCCCTTAGACGGATGGTGAGCATGCAATGGCCACATATATTTTATATACTAGTCCTATCCCTAGTTGAGCACTTACAGGCTTCTAGAGGAAGTGGACATCCCCCGCGAACTACCCTAATCCGTTACCGCTTATGCATAACCACTTTTAGGGAAGGAGAACCCAAAGACTTACTTCGAATCTAATAAGGGTGGGTGTCATGACTTTGGTTCCTCTCCAAGGATAAACCTTCGAAAGGCTCCTAGTCCTAACCACTTAAGACCCAAATTAGATGGGAAGTGAATCAACCACTTAAGACCTTCTCAAGATGTAGTAAGCCTACCTATTTTCACACACAATAGACTTATATATATATGCACATACTTCCTTATCGTCACGGATTAATATGGCTAATAATATTTTACATTATTAACCTACTAGGTCCGACTCTATTTTTACTTATAAGTTCTATATTTATTAATATAAATAAGGAAGGTTATATCCTCTTTTACCTAGGATATTTATTTGGTTACTTCCCTAATTGGACTTTATATTCAAACAGAATCAATATCCATTAATCTCTTTTTTACACCCATTTACTTCTATTGCTAAAGTTTATTGCCATTTATGACCATAACAGTCATATTTTCCTAAGGCAACTATTTACACTGGGTATCCTTAGTTTATCAGTCCCCAAGTGTCTATTTGTTGTCCCCAAACAGACAATTACTATTCTTATTTATTTATTTATTTGTTGGTTCACTATTATGTGTGTATATATATATATATTCATGCACCAGGACACTCACATTAAGTTGATCGCTTGTGGATGCTGGATTTGCCGGTCAGTTCTGGGCAGACTTCTTTCATAAGTTTAACTTAACCTCGTGCCTTAGTACATTTACATTCACGTATTAGAACCCTCACATTAAGCTGACTACCTGTGGATGCTGGATTTGTCGGTTGGTTTCGGGCATACTTCTTCCACAAGTTGAGCTTAACCTCATGCCTAAATGCGGTTATAATTCAAATTTCCTAATTGGGGTTTGCAACATTTATCCTGGTTAATTTAGGAATTGTAACCATTATCCTATTATTTTTGCTTTCCCTAATTAAAATTGATTACAATTGTTATTTATTGATTTGCGGTGTTGTTTATAGCAATTAATCAAATTGATTGCTACAAATGGTCACCACAAATATATCAATTCAATATGAATTACATTTACACATATAATTCCATAATTGAACATCATTTAAACATTCAATACAATGGATAATTTGTACCGTTTTACGCAGATTTGGATGTAAAATATGTATATATTTATATATTTATATTTTATGTTTTCGTGCAGTCTACGTAGTTATTGTTATTATTATTAAATGATTTGGTTTGATTGACAACCATACGTTGCTTTTTACATTCAATATTGTCAAAAGGTTCCAAATCTCAAAAGAATAGACATATTTCAAATTCACTAGAAATATATATGTTTATATATATTTTTAGAATAGTTGATGCAAAATACGCACAAATATTAATATTTATATTCATACATACGTTTGCATCACTCTTCCTTTTTAATCTTTTTGTCATACCTCTTGTGAATTCAAAATAGTATCTTTTTGTTCAAAAAGAAGAAAAACGACATATTTACAATAATTAAGCCAAAACCCAACAATATTGAATACAATTAGGTATAATTCTTCTAAAATTACAATCACACAAATTTAACATTTTATCAAGTATTCACATAATATTTTTATTCAACACAAAAATAGAGATCTGGAATATATCTACATCTAATTGGATGTTTAATGGGACTGATTTCCAGATCTACAATGTTATGCAATGTTCACAATACATTTTTATCACATAATTGTAGGAAATAGATATAAACAATTTAAGAATCCCATAATTTATATTTATGCCTAACCACAATTCATATTATTCAAGTTTTAACAATGTTTACAATCAGATCTGATGGGTGTCAATCTAATTACAACAATTTAATGAATAGATCTGAAAGAAAATAGGCATAAAAATTTAGATCCAATTCAAATGAAATAAATAAGTTATTATAACTGTATTCGTAAATTTCCCACCCGCCTTAAAGCATCCAAATCATATGTTTGAACCTTTTAGGCCTACAATTCCCAAATTCTTATAAATCTATAATTAATCTGAAAAGGGGATAATTTCATATATGTAGAGATGCAAGAAAATAGAAAGAGTGGAGATAAATTTTATTTTGAGCATCAATTTGCATTCATTTCCATTAGATCAGATAACCCTCTCAATTTTATATGAATTGGATTTGATTTGTTGTGTATGAGTATATTTTTATTTTAGAAATTAGGTTAGAAGAGGTAGGAAAATGGAAGAACTCCGTAGCTGCTACAGATTTTAATGGAAAAGAATGAGGCCTTGCCCGTTTATTTGTAGGAGTGGAAATGGCCTAGGACCATTAGATTTATTTAGATTAACATCTGTCCATTTGTATTATAAAATATAACAAAATTGCCCCTCAAAACCTAGCCGTCATTGGGCACTACATGCCCGAAGCGGTCGACACCCTCCCCAGGGGCGGTCGACTTCCCTCTGGCCTGTTTGCCCAATGAGGGTTGGTCGAAGAGGGAAACATGTATATTAATCATTACATTTATTTATTTTCGTCCGTTTTTAGTATTTTTCCCGTAACTTTTTCATACGAACTCCGTTCGCGAAACTCCAAACATGAAAGTTGACCAGAATTCCGAGATAAACGCATCGGTTAAAGTTTCATGGTCAAATTCTATCATTTGCAGAAATTCATATTTTTGTTATTCTAATTAAATTCTATTTATTGTCAAAATTCCGGGTTGTTATAGATATAGTTTATGAAAATGGAGGAATGGTTAATTTTGGTGATGACTTGAAAGGATATGTAATTGGCATTGGCAATGTCAGTAACTCTAGAACACCTACTATTTCTGATGTTCTGTTAGTAAGAAAATTGAAACACAACTTAGTATAAGCCAATTATGCGATAAAGGTTATAAAATTAAATTCGAAAAAGATAGATGTTACATCAAAGATAGTAATTCAAATATAATCTTTAAATGAATTAGAAAGAAAAAGATTAACGTTTTAAGTATGAAAATTTCAAATGACAACTTATATCTTTTGGCTAATACAAGTGATCCTTAGATTTGGCATAAAATATTCAGACATCTGAATTTTAAACTCCTTTATAATATTTCAATACTAGATTTAGTAAGAGGTCTCCCAAAAATGAACTTTAAAATAGATAGTATATGGGGTCAACAAGGAAAATTAAGAAAAAGTTTGTCTAAACCTAATGATAAAATTTCCATGACAAAACCTTTAAAATTATTTTGTATGGATTTATTTTGACTATCTCAAATCCGGTCAATAAATCATAGTAAATATTATTATTTTTATGGGCGTTGTTATTGACACTCCAACTATTGTTAAGGGAGAGCCATTTTTTAAAAACACTCCACTCTTTGAAAAAATGTTAAGGGGCTACACAAACATATTATTTCACACTACTCAATATTCACGGATTGGCCCTTCAAATTAGATTTTAAAAAAAACTTATTCGATAAGGGAAACCGTATTAAAATAAGCAGCTCGTCACCATTGCACCGAATGCAGCACGTAATCAATTATATATGTATTCAACAGTGATATGTCTAAAATTAATAATCATTTCAGTGCACTGCCTCTATAATTATAAAATTCGGCATATTTACGCCAAAAAAAAATAGTTCGACCCTATTCCTTCGAGAACGCTTTTCCTATAAGGTTTAAAAAAATTGATATATGCGAATTAAAAAAAACTACAACCCTTGCAATATTTGTTAAGGTAAAATTACCTTTATGTGTTAAGGGACTAAATGGGTAATAAGGTAAAATTACCTTTATTTGTCAAGGGGTTACTTTCCTCATTGGTACTCCCCTTAACAATGTTTGAAAAAAAAAAAACCCTTAACAATATTTGGAGTGTCAATTACAATGACCATTTTTATTGTCGATGATTACTCTAGGTACACTAGAACTTTATTTCTTGAACATAAAAGTGATGCTTGTGAATTATTTAAATCTTTTGCAAAAAGAATTCAATATTTATTTTCTTCAAAAATCAAAACTACACGTAGTGACCACGGTGGAGAAGTTGAAAATGAAAATTTAAAAAATTATGTAATAAAAAGGGAATTACTCATGATGTTTCCTTTCGAAGAACTCCACAACTAAATGGAGTAGTTGAGCGTAAGAATTGAATGATTTAAGTGAGTGTGAGAATGATGCTTTCTGGTAGTAATTTACCAACTAAACATTACTATAACTTGTTATATCTTGAACAGAATTTTAATTAAACCATTAACTGATAAAACACCATACACACTTCTTCACAATAAGAAAACCGTAAGTATCTTATTTTAGAGTTTTTGATAGTTAATGTTGCTTTTTAAATATTAAAGAAAACGTAGATAAATTTGACTCCAAATCAGATAAAGGAATTTTGATTGGATACTCAAATAGAAGTAAAGCTAACAGACTTATTAATTTAAAGACTAACACTATTGAAGAAACTATGAATGTATCTTTTAATTAATATTTTAAAAATATAAGTCAAAAACATAACGAAGATGAATTTGATAATGAAAATAATGAATCAAATGAAGTAAATAATGAAATCAGTCAACCTAATAAAAGAATTAGACTTTTGAGAGATCAACCTATAAAAAATATGTTAAGAGATATTGAGTTTGTGATAGAACTAGGAACAAATTAAGTAATATGGGTAATGTAGCTTTTATATCAACTACTAAACCTAAAATTCCGAAAGAAGCATCAACTGATGGTTCATGGATTCTTGCTGTGCAAGAAGAACTGAATCAATTTACCAAAAAATGATGTATGAGAACTTGTTCCTAAACCTGAGGATAAATATATAATAGGAACTAAATGGGTTTGTAAAAATAAAGTGAATGAACTTGGTGAGATTGCTAGAAACAAAGCTCAATTAGTTGTACAGGGATACTATCAAGAAGAAAGTATAGATTATGATGAAACCTTTGCTTTTATAGAAAGAATAGAAGCTATTTGAA
The DNA here is from genome assembly GCA_030737875.1 of Allium sativum. NCBI lineage: Eukaryota > Viridiplantae > Streptophyta > Magnoliopsida > Asparagales > Amaryllidaceae > Allium > Allium sativum. The sequence continues at coordinate 1,194,042 of CM060926.1, read as the reverse complement.
TTCTACTTGCTTTTGATAATTACAATAATTTCAAATAGATGTAAAAAGTGCATTTTTAAATGGATTTGTAAAAGAAGGTGTTTACATTGAACAACCCTCATTATTCAAAGATGAAATTTTCCAAATCATGTTTATAAATTAAAGTAAGCACTGTATGGTTTAGAAAAAGCCGCTAGACCCTGGTATGATAGACTAAGATCTTACTTTTGAATTAAATTTTGAAATTGGTAAATTAGATGGTACTCTTTTTATTAAAATAAATAAAAATGATTATCAGTTTGTATAAGTTTATGTAGATAATGTTATTTTTGGATCAACAAATAACGAAATGAACCAAGAATTTTCTGAAATTATGACAAAATAGTTTGAAATGAGTCACATGGGAAAACTAACCTTCTTTTTGGGATTACAAATAAAATCGTTAGATAATAGTATATTTATGAATCAAGAAAAATATGTTGGATATATAATTAATAAATTTAATATTGCTAATACAAAAGGAAAACCCGCACCCATGGCAACCAGTTAATCCTTAAGCAAAGTATTCACCAAAATATGTAGATCAAGAATTATATAGGGGTATGATAGGATCTCTATTAACTGCAAGTAGACTAGATATAATGCTTAGCGTTGTCTTTGCGCAAGATATCAATCACAATCTAAAAAAAATCACTTGAAAACCGTAAAACGAATTTTATGATATGTCAAACATATATTAGATTTTGGATTATTTTATCCTAAGGGAAAGTCATTTGATTTAATTCCATATTGCAACGCTGATTATACTGGTTGTCGGACCAAAAAAGTACATATGGAACTTGTCCCTTTTTGGGGCATTCCTTGGTTTCCTGGTTTAGTAAAAAGCAGAATGTTGTTTCCCTATCAACAACTGAAACAGAATATATCTTTGTTGCTTTGCCTTGTTCTCAAGTAATTTATATGCAACAAACTCTAAAATATTTTGGATTAATTACAACCAAATCACCAGTCTATTACGATAATACAAGTGCAATAAATTTAATCCAAAAAACCTACTAATCATGCTAGAACAAAATATATTGATGTTAGACATCATTTTCTAAGAGATAATGTAAGTAAAGAAAATATTTCACTAGATTTCATTAAAGCAGATAATCAACTTGCAGCTAATTTCACTAAATCCTTGAATAAAGCAACGTTTACTAAATCAAGAAGAGACTAGGTATTTGATCATTAACATAAATAGAGTAACTAGACATATTAATACACACACATGCACTCGCACACACGCACGCGCATGCGCACACACACACACACATATATATATACATACATACATATTAAAATATAGGAAAATTAAAAAAAATCGAAATTATGAGAGACATGTCAACATGTACTACTCCTAGTCGACATGTAATAGTAAAATTTCGAAATTAAAATTTCCTCCAAAATCAGTTTTGTACTTATTTACACTTTCAAATTCAAAAATTCTTGTCTATTTATTCAATCTTCTCTGCACTGAACTTCTGAGATTAAATTATAACGACCTCCCCATCATATACCAACCAAAACAGCACCTTCTTCGTTCCTACTTCTCCTCAAGGTCCGTTTCAACGAACTACACTCGCACGAGTAAACAAATGCTCGCTGAAATCCAACATATGCAACTATGAAGGGAAAGATAACAAGAGAAACAAGGGGAAATCGTTAGGAATCTGCAAAATTTCCTAATGGATAACCATTCTAATCTAATCGTTATCAATGATGACTCATCTAATGTTCAAATTCATTATCCTATGGATGATGAAGAAGAAGAAGTAGAAGAATAAGAACAAGAAGTTCAAATGGACAAAGATGCAACAACACGGATTTTTTACTAGTAGATCTTTAATTAATTTAAATATTTAAAATGGTTAATTTTAAGAGTTAATGACTTGGAATTAATTTAAATATGAATTTGGATGTCGAGTTAACTTAGAATTAAAATGTCGAGTTTAAATTCAAGTTGAGTTAATTTTAAAGCTATAGGAAATTTTATTTGATTATAAACAATAATAAAAATCTATTATCGATGGATGTGAATGTTTTGAAACTGAATTATTATTAATCGATTTAGTTTAACACATGAAATTAGCTATTTTTCAAACGAACTCGAAATTCGAAGAAACCAGTTTCATCGGATTCGGAATAGTAAATCATTGTCTCCGTGCTCCAGATCTCGCTACCAACTAATTTAATTTGCATATGATTTTTTTGCATCTTCTTCTGTTTAGATTTCATCGATCCTCTTTGGCTCTCCGACCTCATCTGAATCTCTCTCTGACTATCCTTTTCCTCTTGCCAGCCTCTTACACTAGGGCATCCACCTTTGCCGTGTAATAGTTTGATTGTGGAGATGTTTTTGGATCAATTTATCGATGAAGCATGGCTTGGCTTTGGATTTTGGTGGTTCGACGATAGCATTCTCACTGTGTCGACTACAAAATTCGTTTGGTAGTCCGGGTGTAAAGAGATTTGCTTGCTTTCTCATAGTGTTGCTTTCATGGTGGTTGCGATATAGATAGAGTTTCTTTTGGTTTGCTAGAAGCATTTCTATGTTGTAACTCTAGGTAATCTGCTCAACTTATGTATTTCTTTCTCAATTTATTTGTTTTTCATTGGGATGGATCTGTGTTTTGCCGGCACTACTTTGTGAGTTTGGTTACAGCCTGTTATTCATGGATTTCAACATCATAATGTTTCTCCTCGGCGATTGCAATGCAACAAATGTATGCTTTTTGTTGGAGTCGGTGCACTTAGTGATAATAGCTTTCCTTCTTGCTACACAGTCTGCTGGTTTTACTACGTCAATGGTCGAGTTTATGTGTGATTTTCATGTGATATTCCCTATTCTCGGCTATATTGAAATGTTTTTTGTAAGTCCATGCGAGTATGTAATGTCGTCTTATGCTAGATGTTGTAGTTTGGTTTTAAAAATTGCATGTATGTAATTTGTTTTGTGGTTGTGTTCTCACTCTATGCACTGATTGTAATTGTTGGGGATTAGGGTGTCTACAACACAGTGTTAATGGATCCTAAAGTTATTCAGACACTAGAGGGGTGAAGTGTATTTATGAATTTAACACTATATCTATTCAAAATTTCAAACGGAAAGAAATAAGTAATAAATAAAATACAGTAAAGTAAATAATACCAGGATTTCTATAATGGTTCGGATTAACCAATCTTACATGCAGTCCTATAGTCCACCATGCCAAGTTTCACTATAATTGCTTGCTTTCCACGGGTAGCAAGAACACCTTTACAATCTTGATTTCATTAGCTACAAGATACACCTTCTCTTTATCAGCAGCAACAAATAATGGCAAGTGGTCGTTTTTTCAATACAAATTCTTGTAGATTTGATACAATGATCCTATAGACCTCCAATGGCAATATGTCTTTGAATTCTTTAAGAAAATAGGATGAAATCAGATAGAGAATGATGTGAATTCAAGTACAACTCTCTGATAATGTGTGGCTTGAAAATCGATGAATAACTAGAGTGAAAGAGAGTGGATTTACAAGAGTAATTGGATAATATTCAATGGATTTGTATATAAAATGTATGGAGAAGGAGTAGAAGAAAATGTGAAAATATGGTTAAAAAATACCTTTCCAGGAGCCTTTAAATAGCGGTGGAAAGGAAGTGTCTTCTGGTGGAGAGATAAAGGGAAATAACTATTCATTTTAAACTTAAAAAACTAAAAATCCGTTATATGTCGACATATACAGTGTTGCAAAAGACACTTATATGTGTCGCAAATTTTCAACATTTCAAATTACCTTATATTTGTGGATTTTGGTGATTCGGTTGAGGTCAATGGTTGATTGTCTTCAAGTATAATTTCCATGGGATCTTTAACAATATATTCTAAGGTTCAATCAACTCCTTATCACTTAAAACACCTCTGTCCTTCAGCATTCTTCTCTAATAGCTTTGGTCTTCGATTGTTCTGATTATCCTTCCTCTGTTATTCTTCCATTTCTGTGATTAACCTTATTTTGTAATTCTTCTTTTGTACTCTATAAATGACTTCATAATATATCTTATGTAACTACACAACTTGAAAGATATGTTAGTAATAATGTTTATATGGTTGTTGTCATCAAAATCAATACCTAGGGTACCTAAGGTATTAACAATCTCCCTTTTTTTGTTGATGACAACCATATAAATATTTGAGAGATAAAATATAATACTTTTATATTTGACTCCGCCTAACTCTGTGCACTCCTCCTATCATTTTGTGTAGTATATTTATACCTTTTCTCCCCCTTTGTCATCAACAAGAAAGTTAAAAAGAGTTGTTTAATTTGCTATTAGACAATATCTAGAGTTTGTATATGCATAAAAATAAAACATAAGAAGGGAAACCAAGTAAAAACATAAATTTTATTAAATAAATGAGTTTAGAGTTACCGACTTTGCTGATGCCACTAACAAGTCCTTTTCATAATTATCCAAGGTTCAATATATTTCTTGTCATATGCTTTAAGCATATGCTATCTAATACCTGAAAGTTTATAAAAATATGCAAACTTTTACCCTTTATATTTTTAGCGTCCATGGGGTTAAGTTTTGGGATGCTAAACCTATAAAGAGTTTTAATGCCCTTTCAAAATATAGTTGTTAGATAAATGAACCTTACTAATAAAACTATCAATTTTTTTTTGGGTATTATCCAACCTTTTCAGAACCCATAAGTTATTGAACCTGTTTGGAGGAACTTTAATTTCCTAGGTTTTGGTTTGAACTTGGTGGCTTTAACAAACATAGTAAATTAAGTGCTATTTTTCTTTGATTTAGCCTTAGGGGTACATCCAAGTCCATGTTTATTCCTAGTATGTTTAGAAGCAAACAATAATTTTTCTAGATTATCCTTCCCTATGTTAAAATTATTAATATCGGTTTTCATTTTATCAAAATATTTACTACGGTTAAGAATAACATTATCTAGAGATGTTATTTTCTTATTCAGGTCGGTGATATGTGGCATCATTGAAAGATTTTTTGATTTTACGGACTCGTTTTTACTTTTTATTTTTTCAAAACTTTCCAGTGTTAAATCCTTTCCATTTTGATGACCATTAGATCTTTAAATTTCATCTTCTATATACTGTTTTTCTTTACTCAATTTTTCATTAGATATTTTTAATCTATCTATTTCCACCAAACTATTGTCATACTCTTTCCTAAGTATTTTATATATTTGATGCATATCGTTTAAAACGTTAGTAATTTCTTTATCAAAATTTCACACATGGTCATCTATTGTTATGAAGCATATGTTGGCCTTCTATCACCTGATGAACCATCCCATGTTGCACTGAATGCCTGTTTCCTCTCCTTATAGAAAGTATTTAAAATGTGCTTTTGTTTTCTCATGTTGGGACAGTCCCTTTTCAAATGACCGGGTTTATCACATTCAAAACATTTAACAGCATTTCCATTTATGGAATATTGTTGTTAGTTTTTCGAAGTTTGTTCGTTATTGAATACTTCAAAATTTTCTTGATCTTCTTGGTATTAAATTCGATAGCATCATCAACTGGTTTATCATTATCGGTCATTGCATTAAGTGCCAGAGATTTCATCTTACTTCACTGATTCTCTTTCTAACCTGTAACTTTACTTCATATGATATTAGATTACCAATTAATTCTTCTATTGCCACAGTATTAATATCATTGGCTTCTTTGATTGCCAGAGTTTTCTAATTCCATTCACTAGGAACTGAAATCAAGATCTTTCTAACTTGGTCTTCTTCAATAAAAAAAATTCCTAATGATATTAAGGCATGTACTATATCTTGAAATCTAGAATAAATATCAGAAGTAGACTCATTTGGTTTTATTTGAAAGAGTTGAAACTAGTGGGTTAGCATAGATGTATTTATTTGTTTTACTTTACTGGTGCCTTCATGTGTGACTTGCAATGTTCTCCAAATTTCATATTCAAAATTACAAATAGATACTAGATTAAATTCAATTCTATCTAAAGAGCAAAATAAATTGTTCATGGCCTTAGAATTTTTAAGTGCTTGTGTCTTTTGATCTAGTGTCCATTTCGAATATTTAATTTGAGGCTCCGTGTATTTGATAGGCATGAAAATGTGATTATTTTATGCTCTTATATTGTATCTTTTGTGTATAAATAAATATTACTTTGGTATTATTTTGTCACTTTTACAGATATGCCAACTAAGCTGCATATAGACAGAAAAATAGGAAATAGAGATCAAAATGTTTTGAATGTGTGTGTGTATGTGTGTGTGTGTGTATATATATATATATATATATATATATAAAGACTTGCAGATGATAATCTCACATCAAATTGCATTTTGGACAAGACAATAATTGGTAGAAAGAATATGCATATCACAAATAAAGGAAGACTTGTCAAGGAAGCAAGAGGAAAAGAGAAAAGGCGAAAAACTTACTAGATTTAACTAAGGCCCTTTTTGATTGTATTAGGGTTTAGGTTGGCTAATCTATCATATAAATACCCATGTATTCTCATTGTAAAACTTTATCCAAGAATTTAGAGTTTTTCTTTTCTATACTCCTCTTGGGTCTAGTAAATTTGTGTCGTCAATTCAATTAGATTTGGTAGAGCATAATTTACTAATGCAAATTACTTTTCTCATTAGTGATTGACCGTCAGATTAGATTCAACGGTAATCTAAATTTTTACTTTTTCATGTTTGTTAATTTCTGTTCTGCAAATTTATTTTCAATATTCTATTTCATTTTTCTTAGTTAATCATTAAATTTATTATAGATCCGATTAGATTTGAATCTGTAGTAAATTCAATTGTAGTTATAATTTGTTTTTATTGATAATTGTAATTTCGTTGTTGGTTCAATTAGATTTGTTCTGAACCAAGTTGAAATTTCAATTTCTATTTCAATCAAATTCTCCAAATTCGTCTAACTTGCCTATGAAATATATAAATAATAAATTTTAATGTTCCTCCCAATGTTCGACCTGCATACTACACACTTGTGCGCCTACAGTAAATTTATAATAAATTTGCATTTTTCTATTCCATAAGAAAGTGTCAAACAAGTTTTTTGGCGCCGTTGCCGGGGAGGAAACAATTAAATTTTATTATTTATTTAATTTTCGATGCGTGTTAGTTTTTTGTTTTTTTGGTTTTTTTTAATAAAAAAATCTCTTGCTTAGTTGATTCGGTATTACTTGTTGATACCATAATCACTAAAACAATAGGAAAAAACTTGTCTTTCTCCCTGATTTCTTTCCTCTTTTTATTTCCTTCCCAATTTTTTTTTACATTTGTTTCCTTTTACTATTCTCTTCCCTTACAAATTTCAAAAAAAAACAATTTCCTTTTTCTATTTCTTCTTCATTGCTATCTTTCATCTCTTTCACCCACGCACAAACTATAAACCACAATCACCCCCTCTCCCCATCAACAAGCTTGAAGCAACCCACATCACCTATCCTCAACTTCACCACAACAAAGAAAGCCTTCACTACCACGCAATACTATCCTACAACCACAATTCAAAACTCGTTTCAGCACCATCATCTTCTTACCGAACTCCTTTATTCCATCATTCATCCCTCACGCATCAGCAACCCTAAAGACCAACTGCATTGAAATTCCTGAAACCATCCAAGCACTGTGTGTTCTTCCTCCAACTTATAATACCTCATCCCAGATCCCCACCCCGCTACAGCACCCGTCCTTCTCCACTGACAAACAACCATCACGCCACCTTCTTATTACATCTCCAAACCCCTAACTAATTATCACCACAACAAACCATACCAACGTTTCAGTAACCAAAATAGTCTCACATCTACCAACAGAGCACGCTACCTAATATTCAACTTCACCACCGTTCAATAATCGTCATCAACACCACAGTCAACATCCGCTACTACCGACCCCATGAACAAAATCACGCAAGCAACAACCCGATTCAAATTTTCCATCACTTCTATAGCTCCCAACATCCAAATTGCGAAACCCAATACTAAATTCGACTTCGAACGACAAAACCCAAACACCCAAATCAAATTAGCCCCACAACTTGATTCACACTTAACCAAATTTGATGTGTTGTGTTTGGGTTTAGTTTGCCCGTATTTATAACAATTAGTGTGTTATTGAGTTGTGGTTTCCTTTTGGTTTAAGTTCCGTATGAAATCATATTTCACGATTCGGGGCATATTTGATTTTGAGAAACTTTTCCTAAGGAATAATATGTGTGAATGTTTATTTCTTGTTTGAACGATCTGTGTTTAAGTGACTTGAATTTCGATTTTGTGGCTTTTATCTGTATTGAGTTCCTTTTGGTCTAAGTATTGAGACGCAGTTATACTTAAGAATTAGTGGCATGTTTTGATTTTTAGCAATTTTTGAGAAATAATACTTGGGGCATATTTGTTTCATGTTTGATATTTTGTCGAGAACATCTCGTATTTAGTTGTTTTTTTTATTATTTATTTTCCTATTTTCACTTTGCAACCTTGATGCATAATTAAAAAAAGAAGGAAAACAATCAAATATCAGGCCAACATGAGAGAGAAAGATCAAGTAAGAAAGGAATTCAAGCAAGGAAATTAGGATCAAGGGTCGAGCGATTGCAAATAGTTGAGTTAAATCGTTGGCACTACTCAAATATTCTGGACAGACTATCATACCCCATTGTAAAATTCCATAAACTATACAAGTGCCGTAGTTGCTTGAAAATATATAGAAATTGCTTATAAAAATTTCTTGTATGGGCAGCGGCTTGCTTGTACAATTTTTTTAATTTCTGCAATTATTCTTATCTGATTGTTGTGGTTGGCTGAAATTTCCATAACTTAAGTCATCATTCTCATCGTTTTCAACAATAAAACTTGATTACACATTGGAAAATGTTTAACTACAAGAGTGTATTTTGTGAAATTGATTCTCTCAAGGGGTTGATCACGGATATATATTAGTTCAATTTATTGAACTTTTAGCAAAAGAGGTTGCATACTACTTGTAAAACATTGGTCGTATCCCTTAGTATCTATACTATACATGAACAACCATAAGACCCTCTTCCCCCTTCAAATCGAGATTATCAACTAATAATATATACTTGAATCGTTATTTATTTTTCAATAACAGTTAATTTTATCAACCTTAAGTCTAGGATTTTCCGTGTTTTCAACAATGAGTGAAAAAAGATTTAGCCGCTATAATTCTCCTATCTCGATAGACGTATCCTTTATGTCTTTTTAAGATACATTTGAGGACGAGCTTAAATTTTAAACGAAGAATTGGGAGTATACCTCGAAGGTAACCTTAATTCCATATCAACAAAAGAAATTATGGTTAAACACTCAAGTGTATGGGATTATGATAATTTTCTTCTGAATGACATGAATCATTGTCACAATAAACTTTTCATAAGGAAGATTTTGATTTCATAATTTATTGACATGCCACTTGTACCTCAAAAATCGGATACGAAATCATCATACAACATTTTTGATAGAGACAAGTGTGGGGGGAATAGGAAACATCATTTTTCACAAAACATTCACCACCGTCATAGATTTTGCTTTTTATATAATTGGCACACACATATAGTGGTTAAACTGCATTTCATTTTACAAATCATTTTGCATCTCATACACCTTTGGGTACTATCTTTCAAATTTAGGAAACGTTTTTACAGTGTGGACACTGTTTAGACCAAGTGGGGGAGGGGGTCTGCATTGCATTATTTAAAAAAAAATCATTTTCATGCATTTAAGTTCATAGTAAATGCCCTTGTTTCTAGAGAGACTCATTTTAGATTGGTACAACAAAGCAAGTTAACAATTTTTTTGGTCGGTTGATAGTAATTTTTTCTCTCTCAGCTAAGATCGAATAAGAAATATAATGAAAAGTTGAATTACGAGAAATAATAGTGTAACCAATATATAGGGAGATTCTTAGGTGATGGCCATGAAGTCTATTCTAAATTGTAGTCTTTGTTTAATGAGTGGAGGACGGTAAAGTACACGTATAAGCTTTTCGAGATTTTAAAAATAAGTTGTGTTAAGCTAAAATTGCATAATTCTCTCTTCTTCTTATATTCAATAATAATAGTAATGAAAGGGTATCCAACATTGCTTGTGAATCGAGCATTGGTGTGCAAACCCGCCAAGCTCTTTCCCAACTCTCACGTCAGCTTGCAAGGAAATGCATAGGTGGTATACCGTGGTCTCATTTTACGAGTTGGAAACCTAAGGATTACCGACATCTAGTTGACAAAGTCAGCATCAGTCTGCACAATCCGCCAATTCGTTCCAAGCTCTCACGTCAGTCTGCGAGGTAGTGCATGGGTGGTATACCTTGGTCTTTTAAGTTATGTGTGTGTAATTAATTATAAATCTTCATTTTTATAGAGATAGAGAATAAGAAATGATGCCCAAACACTTCTTGACCGTATTGATTTGACTAGTCATACACAAGGAAATAAGAATACCACTTTGCAAACTGTGACAAGCAAACTAAGAATTTATTTCATTGTGCACTATGTTATCAACCAAACCAACTGGCCAAACTAGAATTTAACGTTTGAAAACTTGAATTATGTTGAAATTTTATGACGAGTTAAGGAGCCAAAAATTTCTAATGATTGATTCTTAATTTTATACTGCTATGTTGTAACTTTTATGAAACAGGTCATGTTTTCATTTGCATATGTCTGTTGCATTCATGTAGTTGCACTAGAACCATAGCATACTGCATTTAGATTTTGTGGGTAGTATCCGCTGAAAACCCTCACGAGACGCCACTCGTCCTACTAAGGACACCTAGAGGTTTAACGGCTTGTTGAATACGCTCAATGCAATCATGTTTCCTATGAAAGTGTGACCTACCTAGTTTAGTTTTTCATTTCTGTTTTACTTGAGTATGAGTAAAAGATAAGTGAAAAGGTATTTGATAGACATGAAAATATGTTTATTTTATGCTCTTCTATTTTATATTTTCTGTATAAGTAAATATTAATTGGATATTATTTTGTCACTTTTACAGATACGCCAACTAAGCCACATGCAAACAGAAAAATAGGAAATAGAGATCAAAATACTCTGTGTATGTGTGTGTGTGTATATATGAAGACTTGCAGATGATGATCTCACATCAAATTGCTTTTTGTACTAGAAATATGTAACGGCTCGAAAAGTCCCGATCATGATTATCGACATAAATACATATCCTGCATCACATATCGACTAATCAAGCATCAAAAATTAACAGATCGTTAATGTATGTAGAAGAATGGATATTGTGTGGCTTGCAAATCAATGAAGAATTGGAGTGAAAAAGAGAGGATTTGCAAGAGTAATTGGATAGTATTCAATGGGTTTGTATAGAAAATGTATGGAGAAGGAGTGGAAGAAAATGTGAAAAGATGGTGAAAAAATTCGTTTCCAAGAGTCTTTAAATATTGGTTGGAAGGAAGTGTCTTTTGGTCAAGGGATAGAGGGAAATAACTCTTTATTTGAACCTTGAAAAATTCGTTATATGTCGACATATGTAGTGTTGCAAAAGACAATTATAAGTGTCGCAAATTTTTAGCATTTCAAATTACCATTTTTGCGGACTTTGGTGATTCGGTTGAGGTCAATGTTTGATTTTCTTCAAGTATAATTACCATGGGATCTTTAAAAAGATATTCTAAGTCCAACCAACTCCTCGTCACTTCAAACGCCTCTATCCTTTAGCATTCTTCTCTAATAGGATTTGGTCTTCAATTTTTTTGATTATCCTTCCTTTGTTATTCTTCCATTGTTCTGATTAACCTTCTTGTGTAATTCTTCTTTTGTACTCTATAAATGACTTCATAATTTATCTTATGTAACTGCACAACTTGAAAGATATGTTAGTAATAATGTTTGTATGGTTGTTGTCACTAAAATCATTACCCAAGGCACCTAGGGTATTAACAGTAATTTATTTTGGGATTATCCATAGGCATTTGTTTGTCTATGTTAGTTATGTCTTCTTATGTCAGGATGTAGTGATTATTCTTCATGTGTGGAGCTAAGTAACTTATAGCAGTCAAGAGTTATTCTAGCTCTTGTTTTATAAGCTTGTTAAGTTTTCTTCACAGTGGTCGGTTCACTTTAAAAGTCGAATATATAGTGGTCGGTCCACTCTAAAAACCAAATGTAGTATATATAAAATTTGTATATATCTTGTACCTTAATGTATTTATTTTTTGCTATAATAAAAAGTGTTACGAACCGCTATAAAAACTGATCGGTTTTGCAAAAAATTAACTTGAACCTTGCAAGCTAATAAATTACTTAACTATATGCTTTGCAAAAAAATATACTTAACTATAAAAAATTACTTATCTTAGACACATTTAGTAAATTAATTATTTGAGTCCAAACCTCATCATTGAAAAAATTGTTTAATTTTAAAATCACATTTAAAAATTAATTAACAAGTCTAATCCTTGTTATTAAAACAGTTAATCACATTATACTCTTTCTTTAAAATAATTGACCAACTTAAAACATCAATAATTAATAAATTAGTTAACATAGAATAATCATTTATAAAAATAAATCAACTTAGTAACTTTTAAATTTTAAATAATAGCTATCTTAAATAATTATTAAGTAAAGAATAATCAACTGTCATATAATAAATAAACAGTTGGTAATCCTCAAAATAAATAATTAAATATTTATATAACCTTAAAATAAATAAATAAATAAATATAGTTAATCCTTAAATAAATAATTTAAAACCTAGTTAATATTTATTTAATAATTAAATGATAATTTAAAACCTTTTATTAATAACTAAATAAATATATAAAAAAAAATTTAAATAAATAAGTAATGCTAAATCCTAATCGAATAATTTAAATAATAATTTATCCTTCAATAAATCAACAAATAATAATTGAACTTCAATTAATTATAATTAAATTCTAATTAAAACTTAGGTGTAATTTACACTTAAAACGCCGTTATTTATTAATTAGTTAATCAAAAGATCATTGGTAAACAAATTCTTAAGATTAAGAACAATATTAACAAAATATCATTTTATGTGTTTTTTGCTTAAACTATGATAACTAAGAAAATAAGGAAATTTTAGAGAAAGTCACTTAACTAAGGGGAAGGGAAAAAATAGTACAAACCAGAAGGCAATTAATAAATTAAGAAAATCAATTTAACTAACTACTAAATAAAATAAAAATAAAAATGTAAGTTTTTGAAAATAAAGAAATTCCTTGAAAATGAAATTTAGTAGGCAAAGAATAGGAGTTCATGGACCAATGGTCTTGTTCCTTAAAGGGAGAATTTAAGCTTCAAAATGTTTATTGGATGATATTAATCAGAAAAATTTTCAAGGATTCAATAATTTTACCGCATAAGTTAAGTGAAGTATATTATTGAATATTGATGGATGGCTAAACCCTAATATAATAAATCAGGAGATTTATTTATAAAATGTAATTGTACATATATTTTGAAAAGGAAAGGTTGCATGGAAGAAAAAAATTATAGATATGCACACACATATCTATTTTTGAAAATAAAAATTAAAAGTAATGGATTTTAAGTTTTAGAAAATTCAAAACACTGCATCTGATATTGGTAAATGGCCGGTAAGTTAATTAATGTAGATTTTACTACGTACCAATAACTGGAATAAAACGGAAAAAGTAAGCGATAATGAGACTGGTATGTTTATGGAGGATCTTCTATGTTACCTTGTCAATAAGTGAAATCAAAATATAATTGAAACACTAAGGGTGTGTTCTTTTGGTCCTGAACAGACCGTTTAACAACGGACGCGTTGGACGCGTCTATTGTTCAATGGTCCATTTAGGACTGTTGAGCCAACGGCTCAAAGTTGAGTGGTTGGCTCTAGACGCGTCCGACGCGTACAGAGCCAACGACTCAACTTTGAGCCGTTGGCTCTTGTCTTCCCCACTTTACCCCTTTCTCTTCCCCTCTTTAACCCCTTATAAGAGCTTCTTCAAACCCTTCTTCCATCCTCGCCTCTTCTCAACCCTCTTCCTCTATATTTTTATTTCAACCTTGAAGTGATAGCAATGGAAAATACATTTCCAGATGATGGTGATTCTGATTCAGAAGATTTGGAATATATTGTACTAATTAGAGCGTACTTATGTGATAGAAGACGCGAAATAGGACGTCGGATGCATACATGACGTATACTGGTTTGATGTGGATAGACGACATACTTAACGGGCATTAGGGAAGATGTCAAAGGCAGTTTCGTATGAAACAGTTCTGTTTTCTTTCGTTATGCGATAGGCTGGAAAGTTGCGGATTGACTACTTCAGAAAATGTTACTGTTCGAGAAGCGGTTGGGATATTTTTATACACTATTGCTACCTCTAATTCTAACAGACAAGTGGCTGAAAGATTTCAAAGGTCAGGTTGCACAATCTTTAATTATTTTCATGTTGTTTTGAATGCCGTCCTAGTATTATCTACCACTATTATAAAACCGGTTGATCCTCAATTTAACTCAATTCCAGCTGAAATTAGCAATGATAACCGTTACTATTCGTATTTTAAAAATGGTATTGGTGCCATAGACGGTAAACATGTAATGGCACACTTACCTCCAGATCGAATTGTTCCGTTTATCGGACGAAAAGGATACGCTACATAGAATATTTTGGCTGCATGCTCGTTCGATTTACTATTTACGTATGTTGTATCTGGTTGGGAAGGTACTGCACACGACAGTCGAAATTTTAATTTCATGGTGAATGACAGAAGTTCCAATTTTCCTCATCCTCCTTCTTGACAGTATTATGTTGTGGATTCTGGTTTCCCACTTATAATTGGGTATATATCACTATATCGAAATGTTAGATATCACATCCCCCAGTTTCGTATGACCACAAATCAATTGAAATTGAATAATGAAATTTTTAATTTTTATCATTCTAGTTTACGTATGGCAATTGAGAGGACCTTCGGAATATGGTAAAAGAAATTTGTTATACTCAGAAATATGACAACCTACAAGTTCGAAGCTCAAACAAAAATTGTTATTGCTACGATGGCTATACACAATTATATACGCAAATACAATATGGATGATCCAGATTTTATGGCGTATGACGATGATCCAGATCTTATTCCAAATGAGTATGAACAAGAATACGCCGACGTGAGAAACATAGGCAATAATGACCTAGCACCGGCTCAACGCTATCAAGGCAGCGCTGATATGGCAGTGCGTCGCGATAGAATAAGAGACGAGCTTGTTGCGGCTGGATTGCACTAATAGATTTCTGCAATGTATCACTTTATCTACTATTTTTGTATTTTTGCAATGTATCACTTTATCTACTTTTTTTGTATTTCTGCAATGCATCACTTTCAGTATTGTTTTTATGTAATGGACTGTTATGTTTTGTTAACTGTGTTATTCTGCAGTAATTGTAATGTTATTTTTTAATCACTAATTAATTAAATTACAAAATATAAATTAAATGCTCCACTCAAATACTCCGCTTAATGCGCCAAACGCATTCTCCGCTAACTACAATTCTCCGCTATAATACGTCGTTCAAATTCTCCGTTTCCGCTTGCGGCGAACACACTCTAATGATCTTAAATTTTAGAAATAGAAGTTACTTTCTCATATTGTACTTGGAAAAGTAGGAAAATGATTGAGGGGAAAAGTAGGAAAAGTATTGAGGGGTAAGGAAACAGATTTTACGGTATAGTGAGAAATGGTTATATAAGAGAATGGTAGAAATGTGAATTGTCCATCTGGACCATTTCCAAGCATAAGAAAAAAAAAGGTTATAAAACTGAATCTCTTTAGTCTTAGATGTTGGCAATGGTTTGCTAGAAAATTGAATGATAGAAATCAGCATATTTATGACGTTAGCATATTGGTTTTTGAAAATGATTTAAAGAAATCATCCATGTAGGAGGAGCCAACTAAAAGTCATCATTTATACATATCATATATATATTGTAATACATTATGCATACTGACATTATGGCAAAATTGTTTGCACGCTAATTGTTTGTTAGTGTACAATGATTGTGCGATGTTTTACGTGATTGAACCCATGCGGAAGTTTAGTGACAAAATTATTTTATGGGACAAAGAACGTAAAGCCCCGTGTTTTTTCTGTAAATTAATTAATAATAAATGTATAATAAAAATGGATTTTTTGCAATGTTGACGTTTGATAACATAACTTATATCACTAGGTTTATAGTGATTTTATGACCAATTTATATAAAGTATTCAAATTGAAGTTTAAACCAAAAAAATTAGCTCTTGAAATTTTGCTATTTAAAATAATTATATATGAAATTAAAGTGATAACTTAAAATAAACTAGTGATAGACTAAAGCCATTAGAGTTAATGGTTATTAAACGATTAATAAATTAAGTGTGGTGCTAAGGGCACCCAATATGTTCTTCCTAATACCGCGATAAAAAAATACCACAAAAATTAGCATTACACTCTTCTTAATACCACACAATTAAAAAATAGGGGCTACCACACTGTTTTACCATATTTCTATTTCGCTTGATATTCGTTCGTCCTCATTTCTAAAACCGATCAATGCGCTAAACCCTAGATCTAAAACCGATCAACGAATTCGACGCCGCAATGACGAGGAATATACAATAGCCGTGAATAAGGTTTGAATTAAGCAAAGTAGAAGAGGAAGTTCCAGATTAGGGGTTTTAAGATTACCAAACAATTGAGAGATTACCGTACAAATTTGAATTTTCCCGCAAGAGATGCAAAGAAGACAGTGATTACGAGAGATTAAGGTTTTTAGATTAGCATAGTACGTGATTAGCTCGACAAATTATGATTGAGTGAGAGATTAGAACGGTGAGGTAATGTGGTATTAGAAAGCAAACAAAATTTAATAAATTTTATTTTTTTAATTGCGGTATTAGAAAGAACATATTGGAGTGCCCTTAGCACCACGCTAAATTAATCAAGTAGAAGCTAACATAGATTAGATGATAATTTGATGGATATGTAGACAATTAAACAAAATAAATCAAATGAACACCATGCCCAAAGATAAAAGGCACCGAGGCTTTGGACAGGGTGGAAGAAGCAGAGATGAAAGCCAGTACTCTCTCCAATATGGCATTGAAGTGTCCAATCTGACCTAAAGTCCATAATGTCATCATAGCATAAAAGAAAGGAAGCATATTCCGTTTTCTACAGGCATACTACAGATACATGCATATTTCTCATCTTTCAATGTTTTTTTCGTCATTTTCCATCGTGAAGACGAGTGATTAGCATGTAATCTTCGCTTTTCATGACGATTATCATAACTTAAAGTTGATGAGAGATATCGTCGATAATATCCGCTATCAAAATATCTCAATTAGTAATATTTAGAAATATTGTATTCTTAAATGTTATAAAATTCTCATTATTACGATATATATATATATATATATATATATATATATATATATATATCTTTACTAATAATACAAATACCTTCCCACGGTGAAGCTTTTTAGCTGTTCCAAAAAAGTCCCTTTCTCTCAACCCAGCTGAATGTCAAACTATTAATCGGTGAGGGGCAAACGTGTCTTCCTTCGCCACAATTTCCACTACCCACTACTTGTCGTTAACACATCTGCTACTTTTTTTTTGGCACCACTTCTCACTCCGTTCTTCACGTTTCTCCTATTTTCTTCCCCAACCCTAAACTACCGCAAACATTCCTCCTTAGTCAACGACATCTGGACGCAAACTCAAATTCCTTCTCCCATCACCACTTACCTCCTTCACCTATTCCGATCTGCCATGATTTCCCGCTTCAGACCTGACAGTTGTATTTTGTTCTTGCCACTCCAACCGGACGAACCCTGCTCAAGACCGCCGCACAAATTTCACATCTCTTCAGATCTGTCACTCCTCCCCACCTGTCGCAGTGGACTAACCTTTCTTCTGCGTCAACGATATCATTGGTAAGTTCTTCACCTTTTACCGTCGTTCCTACTAATTCTGACAAAACGATTATTTGATGTTACGTCGATTAATTAACATTTATGTTATGTGGTACTTTAAGTTAGATTATGAAATCTATTAACCCAATTTAGATTTGTTTTTCACAATTGAATCTTTGTCTTCTTGGTGACAAAGTGAAGCAGGTCATTGAGGCATTGAAAAAAGTATCTGACAGTCCTTCAGTGGATTCAAAAGAAATAGAAGTGTTTATGCTTTAACAGGAAATTGCTATGTTGCAAAATAGCAGGCATCCTCAATGAATTCTAAGTAGTGTTACCTGAAGCCTTAAAACTATATGCGAACAGTGATTTGCATTGCTTGATATTTATCATGCATGGTTTCACTACCATATTCGCCGCAGTATTTTTAGAAATTAGCCAAAATATACAGAAAATCAACAATAGTTTCTTTATAGTTGCATATACTATAAAAAGTTGCATTTCGGATACCTTCTTTTACTCAGTCGTGTTTTGCATAGTATCTGATGGTTGATGCTCACTAATTATTTTAATATTTTTAACCATTATTTTTAGAATGAGATATTAGATGATACTGCTAATATTTTTATGGAATTTCCATTGGAAAACTCTTAGAAAAACAATCTCAGTATTTGTCAGAAGACACTGTATACTTAGTTAAAAAGCCTCCCGGTGGTTGAGACATCAACCAAGCAATATATTTAGACAACAGATTGAGCAATCAATCTTTTTGATATTGATTATAAATCAATTATCATAAAATAATTATTAGTTTATGCAATATAATTAAGTCTAACAGAAAACAATTTTAGAGGTAAAAATAGTCAGTTCTTATGATAACGGATACGTGCCGAACATTTACAACGTCTACTTGAGCTTCTAATAGATACATTCATGCTACTTTTATTACTAGGAATTTTTAATTTATGGCTTTTCTATCTGTCAGCAATGGTTTTATTCTTCATGTTATGTATAAGATTTATATAAAACTTAGGTTTTTTTTTCTTTTCTTTTTATGTTATGGTTATTGATGAACTGTTGTATCATATAGTTAGCTATGTTTCATGCGTTACAACTTCATTTTCCAATGATCGATACATACCAATTAATTTAGGGGATTCCACTGAAAAAACTTCACCTAATCAAGCTCAGGCTTCTGTTGGAGACAGTTCATAATTGTATAACTATAAACCCTCCTATGGGTATATTATCAACAGATTTGGCAGCTCAATTTTTTGCTCAACCTTACAAAGGTATGTAAAAATATGTTTACAATTTTGATACCCTTATTTTGGTATTCTTAGCCGTTTTATGATACACTTATCAAATATGTATATAGTTATTCCTCAATTCCTTCCTATGACGATTATAAATGTAACGACCCGCAAATCCGTACTATCTGAGTTGACTAATAACACCACACGTCCAACTCAAATTGCACAGAAATACGAATCATTAATAGAAAGAAGTCAGAGGATGAGAAATAGAAAGAAAGAAATAGTAGAATAGAAGAAGACAAAAAAGACAAATCTCACAGCGGAACGAATAAAATATATTATATAACATAACTTTTGAAATACAAATCAGTAACTTTATATACATACCATCATCAGAGCACAACAGTTATTCCTGGAACAGTTATAAACACCCGTTTCGAGATACAAACATGGTTCACAACGGAATATATGATAGTCTATAGCTAACTGGTAAAGCCTCCTGCTTCCAGCTCCTCCAAGTGAATCTGAAAAATCCCGACTACTTGACTGCCCGTACAAATTTGGGCACCCAAGAGTTTAGGGAAAACAAAACAAAATAAACTCCGGGTCAGTCATGGGACTGGTGTGAGTAAACTCCAATCATTTGTTTAACTTTCAAAATCCTTTCGAAAGGAAAGATAATAGTAAGACCAGCCCACACATAAACATGGACGGTTTTTACCTTACTATAACCCAAAACACTTTGACACTAAAATCCAGTGATATTATAATAATGTCTAATCAAATAAATAGAATCTAGCGGAACGCTTGCATTTCACGCTCCATATATAATATAAAATCAAAAAACTACAGGGCGCTTATTGGAGATTGGATTCCGACTATGACAAGGTATGGAACCACCTTCCGCTAGTGTATTTCTAGAGAGGAATACACTGGGTTCAACAAGAACATCTTGCAACCCGGCCCACACATGACCGACCACTCATTTCGCTTGAGTGTATCGAATGTATATCACCAACGGTTGGGATCAGCAACCGTTTCCCGAATAGGACAACATCGAATAGAATAAGAAATTAAATGAATCTCTAGATAGGTGATAATACATCCTAATAGGAGTGACCCACATAGCCATGTTGCCTGCCCGATTTTTGTCATTTCCTGGTTGTTGAGGCCTGAGGCTACGATTTCTTATCATTCATTTATAGCACAATCACTTTGAATGCCACATTGTCAGATCCATTAATCACTAATTGATTTGCACAAATATTCTGGATGTTATGCTAAGGGAATAAATCCGTTGCAACCATATATATTTACACAGACCAACTCATGCGATCATTGGAAATACTTTGTCAGACACTCGTTCATATACGTTCGTTCTGGGATTGAACGAAACCGAAGGCACAATTTCTATTAATCGAAAAAGCCCTTGCAATTCACTCCATCTTTGATTATCTTCATATAGTCTGATTCGCAACTCGGCTGCCAATACAGAGTGGTTCACGGATAATAATCCAACCGGTCTCTCCATATTGACAACGATATTGGCAAATACTTCGATAGTCGGTTATTTAACTATCGAAGAAAAACAAACAAACATTCATCCATAACATCCATCAATCACTGGGCCTGTTAATTAATATTTCATTAATTAATTCACTATTCCATTTCCTTATTAATATTTGTTAACCGAATATTTCAACAATCATCTTGGCCTCTTACACTATTTGGAAAACATTTCTATATCTTGCCTTCTTTTATTTTCTGCACTTAGAAAATATATTCTATTTGAAATTGAAACAATTTCAATCACTTATCTCTTTCCCGGCTACTTTAATTATACTCAGGAAATATTAATTTTTATATTTCCAAAATTCCACCACTTGGGTTAAAACGGATGTTGTGTAAAACATCATTACAACAACCCAAAATATTTTATTCAACTAACTATTATTCAACACTTCCCTTCGAGATTGGATCTTGCTATTTATCAATTAAAAATGAAATCAATCAAGTTGGGGTAAAATTACCTCTCAGACCTTGACTGAAAACATCATTAACTTCAAACCAGACAAAACCACTTACCCTGAATAATCAACATTTTAAAAACCAATTATTCATTTTAAACGTATATGTGTTTCTCTTTCTATTACCAGCTTATCGATTTCCCTTTTGTTTATAATATTCTCTTTTAAATTCGTTTCCTTATCGAATTCTATATAATCGATACATTTATTTCTAATTATCAAATTTTTCTTAAAAATATTCTAACTCCTTAAATTCCCGGAAAAATTTGCTATAACCTCCCTTGTACCGGGAGCATCGGGATATTTCAAATAACCTCCCATGGCCCTTACCAATCCAAAAGAAAAAGAAAAAGCCAAGCGGCTTGCCGATACGGCGCATAAAATCTCATATATGAATTTAAACATGTACCTTTTTGTCGGATACATAAATAAAAATCTTCATATACTTCATCTCATACCTGTCTAGCACATGTTCACCTGTTTTCAATTCAATTCAACTTAATCCAATCGTTTGAATTCAGTTTCGCTCATTTATTCTTTAATTAACTATTTTGCCTATTTCACTTCTTTTTTGAACATAACATGTTCAAAACAAAATATTTAACTTGCTCATAACCAAATTGAATTTTCAATTTCAATTCTAGTTTCCTTTTCGATTTCGAATATAAATTTTCAAATCGAATTCACTTATTCAAAGCCTAATATCAATTCAAAATCTCATTAACTAATTTCTATTCAAATTCTTTAATTCTATTCAATAATCAAAAATCTGATTTCTGTTTCAAAAATCAATTCATTACTCCACTTGAGTTCGCATATAATTTACAACTCAATCTGAAATTTTCTAAATAGAAATTCGGATTTTATTCGCTTAAAATCCTTTTATAAAATTAAATAAACCGTTATGGTTTTTAAACAGTTATGGCGCTGTTTTTCTGAAAATTTGATTTTGATATAACTCAAAATTTATTCGACGAAACCAGATTTTTCTCCTCCATTAGAAAACTATTATCAAATCGGTCCTGACGTTTCTTGTTTCAAAGAATTCCGACTTCAATTGAGTCATGTATATTCAATTGAAGTTCGAAACGACAATTTACGAATTGCCACGCTACGGCGAGCTTGTTTTAATTATATTTATAAATATAAACGTTTAAACTTCGTCTATAATAAATTCAACTTCATTCTGATATATTTTTAATATATATCAAATCCAATTTTCCAATTCAACATAATATTTTCGATCTTCTAAAATTGTCGATTTTCCCTAACTCGGAAATAAATTTATTTATACTTCGATCTTCTATATTCAAATTCTATTTCAATTCAAACTGAATTTCCTATATTCAAATTCCATTTTCAATCTCCATTTTAATTTCAATATATTTTCAAACTTCATTTGGATTTCTATATTCAAATCTATTTTCAACTCCATTTGAATTTATATATTCAAATCTATTTCAAATTCTATTTTGAAATTCTATTTCAAGTTCTATTTAAATTTCTATATTAAACTTCCATTTCCTTTTACAAATTATAAATCCTTCGGATTTATTTCTATTCTGTTTAAAAATCAGCATGCTGAAATATATTTTGTCGTTCCCATTTCGAAATGATTTCAACTTTCTATTTCAAATTTTCCTTTCAATTCTTTTTGAATTAAATCCCATTTCAATTTATTTGAATTCTATATTCAAACCCCATTTCAATTCTCTTTGAATTCTATATTCAAATCCCATTATTTAAATTCCATTTGAATTCTATATTCAAATTCCATAGTTTAAATTCCGTTTGAAGTCTATATTCAAATTCCATAGTTTAAATTCCATTTGAAGTCTATATTAAAAGTCTATATCTAATTCTCTTTGAATTCTACATTCAAAGTCCATACATAATTCTCTTTGAATTCTACATTCAAAGTCCATATTTAATTTTCTTTGAATTCTACATTCAAAGTCCAATTTTAATTTTCTTTGAATTCTACATTCAATTTCCATTTCAATTTCTCTTATATTCAAATTCTATTTGAATTTCTCATATTCAAATTCTATTTGAATTTCTCTTATTCAAATTTCAAATTCTATTTTAGAAAAAAAAATAGAATTTCCTTTTTAAATCTGCAAAATTCCTTTTCATGATATTTTTAAATATCAACATTTGGGCCCAGTGATATTTAAACACCAACAACCAATTATTTATTTCAGGTTTTCTAACACATCATATATGACGGTATATATGCAAACAAATAAACAAAACAGATAATATATTTTTGAGGAATCTAGTTGGATCGCTCCAACCAGTTTTCCTGCATCCACAGACGTTAGTCACATAGTAATACCCATCCTGCTTCGAGGTAGGATATCGCGGTATGAAGGTCGTCCACTAATATATTTGTGGGGCGCATAGGTAAATCATCCGCTATGAAACTGCGGGCATCCGCTAATGAGACTGCGGGAATCCAGCCAATCATCAACCCAATATATATATAATAGTTAACCCTAAATAACTAATATATTTAAAGCAACCAGAAAAATTCCAAACAAGCAACAACAATGATTTCTAACGGATAAAAATAATTTTAAATAAAAGGTGAGTGAGATTTACTCACAGTAATTTCATTTGTCGAATACCCGATTAAATGGCATCTTCACATTTTTGAATCTACTCGAATCAATATGCCTTACACCTACGATGGTTCATTTTTTATATTAAACGATTAAGCTACTTATAATTTAAACTATATATTAAAACAAATAAATAATTTATTTTATGAGTTTTAAATAAACAAATAAATAACAATACCTTACTTAACCCTTTTTTTCCATCCTATTAAGATCAGACCAAGCAGGAACCAAATTTTAAGCATTTCGACTTTGGTGCTCATAGGCAGAAGCATCACAACAGTCTTAGGCTCCGACATCCCCCCAATCATCTGTGTATTTCCCACTGTCGCACTCTATTTTTCACTAACGGCGAACTTTTTCTAACATCGCAATTCCGAATGCCATCATCGCTCCAAATCTCGAGCTCCACAACTGTTGTTCGCACTTCTCCCTTGTTCGATGTCACACCAAAACTGAAATCCCAAATCGATCGCGACTTCCAACCAGAGACTGACCCCCCACCATCACCTCGGTTTCGCTGTCGAGCTTCAGAAAAAACCCCAAAAATCCAAATCGCAATCTCCAGTCCTCATTTTAAAACAACCTTAGCCTCAGATGAAACCCGAAATCGTATTTGATTGCCTTCCCTACTGCTATCGCGGCTTCTGATGCTGGACTCAGAAAACCACTCGTGATTCCATACCGTGTTTTGATTTTTGGTTTAGGGATTTAAAGGCAAAACCATCTCATTTTCCTCCTGATGTTTTCGATTTAGCTTGAACGGTTTTTTTTAGCAAATGAAAATGGAAAGGAACAAAATATAAAGAACAGAAGAGGAATGGTTGCGATTTGTGGTAATAAAGGAGGCACGGTATTTGCTTTGATTTGGGAATGAACAATTACAGAGATGAGGTATCGGTTGTTTTCTGAACTGAAGAGAATGAACGAGGGATTGTAGAAAGGAGATGAGGCAGTCGCGTTTATAAAGAGGTGGAGAGGGAACCAGAAGTACACGCAAATCTTTGTATTTATTTAAAAAGATTTTCTAATTAGTTTGATTTGATTCTGATTCGATATAAAGAGATCTTTTATTCTTTTTAAGCAGATATCGATTTGATTTTCGATTCGATTTCGATCTTATCCAATATAAATATCTTGGGGTTCACAGTTAAAAATCGTGAACCGCTATTTTAGCGTACTGACCGTCGTTCCAATGTTATAGCGTTTTACTGAACTCAACAGAATATTTTCTGAAATTAGTTCGAATGTGTATATATATTAAATCGATATAATATACTTTAAATTCAAAAACAAATAAATTCTTTGATAATAAAATATTTTTATCATCATCTATATTCAAATACAATTAATACTGATCATCTGAATTGTTTTGATTTAATTCTAACTTCGAATTGAATTATTTTAAATTCTCGTATTACGATGATTATCAAAATAAATCGTATTTCGATTATTTAATCGATAACCCAATAAAATACCATTTATATTATAAATTCAATATTTAAAACCATACTAAATTTTTAAAATAAATTGACCAAAAATCCAGGTCGTTACAATAAATATGGCATGTTCATCTAATTTTAGTTACTTATTATTATGATAAGGCAGCTGAAGTTTTATGAATGAATGCTTCAACCTTTATGGTCGTTATATCCATCTCTTTTTAGATGACAAGCATGTGATATGTTTATTTTTATTTCCATGAACTGTCTTTTATATCCTTCAATATAGATTTTTCAACTATCCGTATACAACACATATCCACAATTTTGCTTATACAGATCATGTTTTTGGGTTTATCTAATTAAATGCATCTTCATTTGGGAGATATCTATTAGTTGTCAGTTAAAATAATAGTATTACTACTCAGAATGTGAATTTATGTGCTGATGTTTTTTCCCCTTTTAGACTGTTTGTTATTCTATATTGCTGCCATGTTTCAACTCCTACGTTCTAATGTCCTATGACTTTCACTGTTCTGATTTTAACAACAGATTTTAAACTGGCATTTTCTGATACAAAAATTGTATGTTTATTGAAATTTTAGTGGTGACGAACAAAAAAACCCATAGTAGATGATGTGGTTAGGGTGGGTGCTGCACATGGAGAAAAAAATGAATAGCAATGCATAGTAAACTTCACACTTTTTGGGATCCATTTCCATATGCAAGAAAACCTGTTAACTCGGCTGTTGGTACAATTGAAGTTTCAAACCAATTTGTTGTTCACTCTAACTTTTCCATTTTAAGGTGGGTCTTGAAGTATAGAAGTAGAGATGGAAAGCTGAGTGTGCTTACCAATTTTTTTACTGTTTAGGATATAGAGGTAAAACGATTGTGGATGAGCCGTTTATCACATAGATTATTTGTCCAACAACAGTTATCCTTTTAACATTCTACCATAAATTAGAACATGATGCTTATTTTATCATGTCAAAATTAATTTCATTTGTAAGGTTGTTATGATATATTAAATTGCACTTTTCTTACCAAAGCATTAGCTATTTCACATTCGTCTAATAGAACTTTCTACATAGTTAAGCATATTTATACATCATTTTCATTTTCTTTTCTTTTTTAAATCCAGCCTAATTTGTTGTTACATAATAAGGATTATGAATAACTTTATAATTTGGTGCTTTTTCTCCAGTCAATAATTTTCACATTTTACAAACCTATCACCGATGGTAAAACTCGATGTATGCTCATTTAGTCATTTTATATAGGATTCTATTTTGCAACTAGAGTTTGATGGATCGTGGTTTTAATAAAAGCAAGTTAGAAACATGGTAAGATCTTAGTGTTGATTTGCACTTTTTTAATATGATTATGTTGTTAAAACATATTTCACTTTTGAGCAATTATGAATACAGGTAGCATTACTGCTTCACATTGGAAGACAAGTTAAACCGTCAAATTGATAGCTCAGTATTATGCTTAGTCGGTTAAACGGTACTCACTGAAGACTTTTCTGCTTTCATCTCCATCGTTTAGATCTTTCAAACTATCATGTGATACATATATTGCACCAGCGTAGTTTATTTATGATGATAATTCATATTTTCTAACTATTTATAGATTTTCCAAGTCTTTAAATCCTTTTTGAATGATTTTCCGGCTTATATGTCTGATATTTATATATTGTGTGTAATTGCAGTTATATGAGTCATATTTTCTATTTGGATATCTCTCTTCCATTCTTATTTCCATCGTTTTGATTTTTGAAACTGTCAAGTAATACACTTAATATGTGATGCATTTTTTATGTGTTGCACTGTGTTTATCTACTGAAATTCATTGCCCCCTATGCAAACTGAAGATTTCTTTGACTATCCTTATAGTAGTTTAATTTCTGCTGAAATTTTTTAATGTTGTGCCAATGGCATGTATATTTTTAGGAACTGAATTAACTTTTATGTTATTCTAGACATCACATATTGCGTTTTTCATTTTTGCAGGTTGAAGTTTCTTTCAGCTTCCTGAAACCATTGCCCGAGAGTCTACTTTAATTTTCTATAACTATTCTTATATTGTTTATTTACGGCATATCTAACCACATCAAAACAAATTGTAAAAAATATAAGTATACTTGGTTTATTGTAAAATGTTTTATAGCTTTCCATTATTATTCAGTTCAACTGACTGCTTTAGTTCATTGCATAATAATTTACAGTTACCTAACCGTTGACTGCTTCCTTTTTAATTATTTTCTCATCCGCTATGCTTTTCTTATATACTGTTTGAATATCTGTTTTACAGTTACCACTGTGAATTGGGCACGCAAATGGGAGACCTTTTGAATTCACTTTTACGGGTATATTATCAACAGATTTGGCAGCTCAATTTTCTGCTCAACCTTATAAAGGTATGTAAATATATGTTTACGGTTTTAATACCCTTATTTCGGTATTCTCAGCTGTTTTATGATACACTTATCAAATATGTATACAGTTATTCCTCAATTCCTTCCTATGACTATTATAAATATGGCATGTTCATCTAATTTTAGTTACTTATTATTATGATAAGATAGCTGAAGTTTTATGAATGAATGCTTCTACCTTTATGGTCGTTATATCGATCTCTTTTTAGATGACAAGCATGTGATATGTTTATTTTTATTTCCATGAATTGTCTTTTATATCCTTCAATATAGATTTTTCAACTATCCGTATATAACACATATCCACAATTTTGCTTATACAGATCATGTTTTTGGGTTTATCTAATTAAATGCATCTTCATTTGGGAGATATATGTTAGTTGTCAGTTAAAATAATAGTATTACTACTCAGAATGTGGATTTATGTGCTGATGTTTTTTCCCCACTTATCAAATAATAGTAAACACTGAGAATTAAGGCATATTTAATAAATAACCATCACTTTATTTGCTTGGACTTTTAATGGTATGTATGAAACGTTTCTGCTTTTATCATCATTTAATGATCCCTGAAACTTGATACACTTCATTATATTTCCTAAATAAAAAAATTTATCTTTTAATAATGGATACTTGCCAAACAGCCACATTAGTTTCTAAATTTAGTGCAAATATTCTAATTATGTATATTTAATTTGATTTAATTTGTGATAATTTTTACTTGAAATAAATTTATATTGCTTCTAGAGTTACCTCTTTGATAAACAACAGTAAAAAAGCATCGAAAGATATGTTAACTCCATATCGACATGAATTGATTATGAGCCAGATTTATTAGCTCATGTAATGCTCAGGCTTTTAACAGTATACTTCTATGACATTTTTTCTCCTTTTGACAATTGTTCCCACATTACACTTTTTTTACTTGAATTTTTAAATTTGTCATTTATATCCTTCAGCAATTTCGGTTTCCATTTTTTATGTATGTCAGTGAATAAATTTCCTTTGTGCATTTCCCTTTTAACCATTTCCATTTTAAAACTTATACAAATATGCATTTACCGCTTCACATTATGATTTATACTTACCATAATATGCATTTTCAATGACTAATACTTTACGGTCATTGATTTCATTTAGCTTTTTTTTACTGATTGTACCATTACATTTCGTACTTATCACATTTGACTGTATTGATTATATTGCTCACATAATGGTTTCTCATTGATTGTTTTACTTTTACATCCATTGTTTTAATTTAATTTAATTTTACTAATACCCACATTCTATTTTCATCATTTCCGTTTTCAAAAACTGTCCTCTATATCACTCTTGAACATTTAATGCAATTCACATCTGTTTATGTACATGTTTACAAATGTCAGGTCAGTTTGATCCTCTAAACTTTTGATGATATTTTTAAAACTTCAACCACTATATAAATTGACAGTTAAAACAAAAAATAAAGAACAAATTTGTATTTATGCCCAAATGATAAAATTCTTGTTATTTTTTTCTCAACTCTAGCTCTTATCTCACTCTTCAACATTTGTCTTTCCTTGTTAAAAAACAGATCTCATTGCCAGAATATAAATTTGCCTAATGGCTTAATTTTTTGATAGATATGACAATCGAAGTAGTTCGACAACGATAGTTCAATGCAAGCGAGTTGAACAATGGAAGGAGACAGTCTTCCTGAGATTTTGCCCCACTCTTACATCAGGTACAATATGAAATCCTCTTATTATCATTCCTAAGCCGTTGATTTCCTATAGTAGCATTTTCAGAATTGGTTTACATGTTTGTGAGAATTTAGTTGAAGCATTACGTAAATATAAGTATAAATGTTTGGATTCTTTTATAAATTTAGATTTACAATAAATAAATATTTGGCTTAAGCTTTTATATAAATAATCAATTATTTTAAAATTTTGCTTCAATATAAATGATGGATAATGACTGCAAATTTCGCTTCAAAATATGGAAATAATTTTAACTGAACTATTAGCATTTTTTATTTACTATGAGAAGTTACTATTTCACATGCATGTCCTAATGTTTTCAACTTCTTCTACATTGCCAAGTTGGTTTTATCTTTGCTTTTTTCTGTTATTTGTCCAAAAGTGATATGGGTTGGTCAGGTTTGGTATCATCATTTTCAAACCATTTACATGTAATAAACCTTATAAAGTAAGATTATATAGCTAGAGCAATCTTTATTCATATTATTCATGTAAAAAACATTACTTTTAAGTTCAAGCTGACTCTTTTTTTTTTATGAAAAGTGTCTAATTGATCCAAATGATGGATGTTGTGATTGGCATAACTGGACATGAAGGGAGACAAGTTGTTTCGGCATCAGATTTTGCATTGGCACACTTAAAAATTTTGGTTCATGATCTTCGAAATCATCACATAAGGGCTTAACATGATCTTATTAGGCTTCCATTTGAATGTTGTATTTATTTTATTGCCTCTTCCGTGCTACTAGGAAATAAACTCATTTCTGCGTTTGCTTATCTGTTTTGATAATTATATTTGGTAGATATATACTAGGTCAAATATATCATGCGTGATTCTCAATTTCTACATGATTATGTTTTGTACACAATATTCTATTTAGCCACCGTAGTCAAATGGTGGAGCAATGTATCATATTATATCATTTACACTACTGTATAATAACACTTAGTTGTACTGTGCTTTCATTGTTCTTTCAATAACTTCAACAGCTTATTATATTACTGTACGTGTGCTACTGCTACTGAATAACTTGGACCTGTTTTGTTTACATAATAACTTGGTTTCTACTGTTGGATCTAGATTAACCCTAGAGGGGGGGTGAATAGGGTTTATCACAATTTTTAACTGAATTAAAATTCTAACGAGATATTAAAATAATAAATAGATCACAGATTACAGCAGAAACATAAATGCAGAAAATAAATCACACACAGATATACCCAGCTTCGGCAAAACCCTGCCTACTGCTGCATTTCTAAGGTTTCTACTAGGTGATAGAACAGATCCCGCATACAAGACCATATACACTCGCAAACCCTGCTCCTATTCTAACCCTACGCTCAAATCCCTAGACTGACCAATATCCACTCGATCAGATTTCCCCTGATTACAACCCCGTAATCAGTAACCCAGATTTTACAGACTCTGAAACTGTCAGTTACCCTTAACTGAATCCTAGAATTTTACAGACTTCTAGAAACTGTTTGATCGATTTTACAACACAATTTAAAATGACACAAAGTAGAAACAAAATTTAAACCCTAGGATATTAAATAAGAAAGGGTTATCCCCTTTTCAAACTTGGCCGGCCCATCTTCAATTATCAAGCCCGATTTCTTTTGTTCTCTGGAGAAAAAAAATGGCGGTCGGACTAGGGTTTCTCAATGATAATCCCCCAAATCGAAATCGATTTTAGAAAGAGATTTCTCTGGCTAAATCTCTGAAGCACGAACGAATGATACTTGGCTCTCTCTTGTCACCGATTTGAGGTTTTGTTCTGCGATCGAAAACCGATGTGAGTTCTCTGGATTTTTCTTTGAATTCCTTGAATTGATTATTATTTTTTTGTTGGTTTCGGTTATGTTCTGCCAATGATGAATGGTGTAGTTATAGGGTAAAATGAAAAACCCTAATCAACACTCTGATTTCGTATCAATGACTGGTCCGATTAATCACTGTTTCCTCTTTTGAATTTCTCGATTGAAATTGCTTGCGTGGCCTTTTAATTCCTTTGTGAAAAATTCTTGATAAAATCGGCTTTAATGTTTGTGGCCCCTTGTGATTTGATTTCCTGTTTATGCTCCACGGCCTTGATTGAAAACCATGAATCTTCCCTTGTATTACTTTGTATTTTTGGGATGAAAGATTGCTGTTTCCTCTTTTGAAATCTTTGATTGAACTCTGCCTTGATGGCTTCGACTGAAACTGATTCCTTGGCTTTGAATGAATTTGCTCGATTTAAATTTCCTTGACATTTGAATGAATATCCATGCACCAACAAAATGTTTTCTGGTGATATTTATGGCAGTGAATTCATACTTGCCAAATATAGTTTCATTCCTGAAAACCGTTAAATACTTGCCAAATATAGACAATTACTCCCACGATTTATTTCTTTGCCAAAACCTGTTGGTCGACATAGAAAACACTTGACTGCTGAAATCTTATATGGTGTCATGCCATATCATTTCTGGAAACAAATAAAGACCTTGCCAAAAACATTTTTCTTGATTGAGAAGTTTCATTTCTGGAAATTTTGAGGCCGAGATTATATCCTTTAATTCTCAAATTTGCATGACTATTTGTTATTAAAAAAAAACAGTAAATGATTTCTTGCCAGATATTTGCATCCTCGCCTAAAACTGAATCACTTTATGACTGATTTATCTGTGTTTGTGTCTCATGCTTCTTCACTTACTGTTGTACTAGAAAATGTCGAGGCAAGATCATACTGCTTTGCTCATTCATTGTTGCTCGACAGTTTGTTCACTTGCACTGAACCTTGTCCTACTAGTCTTGCACTGATCTTGCCACACACTTCTTTAAGTTTTGTATTGTTTGACTTGTGGTCATGCATTGATATACTTGCTTGTACCTGTATATTGCTGTGTGCATCATGATGGCATGATCATCATTCTGAACTGCTCTTATCATCTCTTGTGCCATTTGTTAACTGTCTGAACTGATTTTGTCAAGAGTGCTTGGCTTGCCTTGTTATGTTGAGTTTGCATTTGTAATTGCTTTCACCATACATGACTGTTTTTGTGCATGTTCAACATGCAGCTCGGCCCATTTCATTTTGTCATGCTATCCATGCTTTGTGCTCGGCCCATGCTTGACATCACATTGTTGAACCATTCACCATGTTGGTGCTATTCACCATGCTTTTGAGGTTGTAATGTATGTTGCTAAATCATATTGACTTTTGTGACTTAGTTTGGCCATTCTTCATTTCATTGAACCATGCTGCTCCATATATTAAACTGTTCCATGCATTACTTGACCACTGTGGCATTGGACTTGTTTTGTGTTTCCATGGTTGATGCCTCTTGCTTCATGTATCGAACTTGAGTCGTGCTTGTTCATGTTTGCATTTGAATCATGTACTTGCGCATTTGTCTTGGTCCATGCACCACTTTTGCTTGCTGACTTGAGCATGCTGCACTTTGTATTATTGTGTATTATTTGGGCTGCTCCTTGTTGCACTGAGTTGAGCAGGTCCATGTGGCTACTCCTCAGTTGCACGCTGATTGGCGAGGCAGTGCACATGTGTATAAATATACACGTGTGTATATGCAGCCATCAGACAAATTTTCCTGTCCCTGCACTGTATATACATACTGTCTACCTTGTGGTATTTACAGTGTATCACTGTGAATATCACAAGCTGTCTAGACACAGATTGATGATTTTACAAATCAGATCAAGTCAGAAAAAGGATGAGAAACACACCAGAAAACTGAGGCAAATAAAATTTTTAAAATTAAAAATTATATTCGCATGTGTTCAGTATTATTTCTATTGCAGTGTACTGTGTGTGTGTTCATGTATATGACAGGTATGAAGACTGGACTGACTGAAGGATGCTGTGAAGACTGAAGAATGAAGTCAAGAACAGTGTCAGTTAAAGAGTGTTTGTAACAGTGTATGTATAGATGAAAATGTACAACTGAGTGTAAAATGTGTATGAGTGTTGAATGAGAAACTGTGTGTGTGAAACGTATTGCAATGCTGAGATGTGCAAATAGTGGAGTATAAAATTTGTACTGTTTGAACATTGAAATAAAATATTATATTTAAATAAAATACTGTGTTAATGTTTGAATTTCTGTACAGTCGTATTTTATTTAAATATAAATATTATATTCCAGTCTGTAATGTATAATAACAGTACAGTATCAAACACATTAAAAATAAATATTTATTTGGTTGTTATCATCAAACAAAAATCATTATAATTGTGTATACAACACCGTTATATACAACAATCTCCCCCTTTTGATGATGACAAACAAATAAAAGATTTTGTATACAATAACTGTGTTTGACAATGAAAAATGAACTCCCCCTATTTATTAGCTCCCCCTACACAAAAAGTTCCCCCTATAACTGTGCTTGAGTGAAAATAATAATGAACTTTCAAAGTTAAAAAATATTTATCAAATATTCACTCATAAATCAAAATCTCAACCCATTCTCCCCCTTTTGTTATCATCAAGAGGTTACAGAATTTAAAATACAGATGAAAAAATGACTAAAAAAATGTAATTTCAGCATAAGAGGAAGAATGATCATCATAAATCTCAATCAGTTAAACAAAAATAATAATAAACTAAGAACTGGTGGCATATTTCACATTGTAGAGAATGATGGATTCACGATGAATTTTATATAAAAATGGAGAGAGTTTAAAAAATATAAATCTCAATTATTTTCCAAAGAAATTTTTATAATGATAAGGCACAAAAACAGTGATGGATTTTGACTATAGTTAATAATTCAATTTAAGTGACAAAATCGTATAATCTCAAATCCCAATAGCCATCAATCAACAAATCATAATACTTCATAAGATTTCAACACATTTCACAAGTTAGAAGATGGATTGATAGGCTGGTTTTTATACACCGAGTAGAATTTCATATTAATTTCAATTCATATCACTTTTTTTATTATTATTATTTAAGAGCACACTGACCACGCATAACCAGATCTTGGATTTTTAAATGAGATCAGTTGCAGCTTAAATATAATTATATATTTATCGTTTTCAGCTTCAAAATAAAAAACTCCTAGGTATATAAAACCAATATATGAATGATAGAAAATGGGGTAGGTACAGAGATGGATTGTGAAAAAAAAAATTCTAAATTAATTATATTATGAAATATGTTCGACTGTACCGGGATCATTGAAAATTTTCAATTATCACTAATTCTGAATAATAACAAAGTCCAATTTCTATCACAAATATTTTCATTGTTTATTCAAGATTATTTTAAAAAAAATATTAAACTCTCCACATTAATATAAAATTATCATGGATGGCAGAATGATGGTAGTTAAAGGAGATAGTCGTGAAATAATTCCCAATTCAAAGATATTATAATAAATGTTCAACCATCATGAAAATAAAAATAAAATCTCCTCTTGTTGTGAAATATATTGCAGTCATAATTCATCACAATTTCAGATTCTGATATATTTTGATGAATTATAAATACAGAACAATTTGGATATTGATTTCAATTTCTGAATGAATAAAAAATAAATAATCTTAAAATTGAAAATTAATTACAAGAGGAATATAAAGAGCTATACAGGACAAGAGTGATTAAAATATATACAAAAAAAATTCAGCACATCTGATACCAATTGTAGTCTTCCTCTCGAGGATTTTAATTACACTCTGATGGACCATCATGGACATCTCAGACCAAAGAAATTTAAACACAAACCCAGCCAGACAAATTTAGCACATTTATTTGTATAAGGCAAAAAAAATGTATGGATCTATACAAGGTGAAAATCTGAATCTCAGTACAGATGGGTGAAACAAATATAAGCACTTCTGATACCACTTGTTCTCGCTTTCTCGAGGATTTTACCAAGACAATGGAGACAAACTATGATATCACAGACAACAGAAATTTAAAGCCCAAGCAGACAAATCAAACAATAAGCAATTATCTAAGAACAGTATCAGAGCAGTGCAGAACACAATATCACATCAGACTTGTCTGGGGATGGTCACATAAGAACCTTCATGATCCAAGATTAGAACTACCGTTTATTTGAAATCATTTGAGGAATATGAAAAATCTCTAGGTTCAATGAATCGATCACACCAAATTATTATTTTCACATTCAGAATATGTGTGTGATTCAATAAATCAATAATTTCAAATGATTTTAAACAAACAATCATTCAAATCAAATAACCATGAAATAGTAGAGAGATTTAACACCAATTTTTCAAAGAATTTTTCACAAGAATTTCAGACAAGCCCAAAGAAAAAAAATCAGATCATTTACATCAGGTTTGATAGATATTCATGATCCAAAATAATTTATTTGAAATCACTTGAATCAATGTCAAGTTTTGAAATATAACGAATCAGTCACACAAGGTTGATAATTTCAAATTTAGGAGGTGTGTGATTATTCAAAATATTAATAATTTCAGATGATTTCAAACAAACAAATTCTAACCATGATGATCATGAATAACAATGATTTTCAAGATGTATCACTGAGATTCTAGACAATTTAAAATTTCCAAGCCAATCTGAAAAACAATGAAAATATCACTACTGATAAATAATAGAGTGCTGTAATGAGTGTAATATTTCAAGCTTTTATAAAATGAATTAGAAGAATCTCAAAACAGCAATGATGTGTGAATTTCCATTAGACTTTCAGATCTTCAAAAATTTAGAATTCAAATTAACAGTGTTCAAGATATGACAAGAATACATCAAACACTGTTATGAATTCAACAATCAGAAACTAAACTTCAAAACAATTGTAGATATTTACAAGTATAAATACAAGGTCTGGAGATGATTAAAATATCAGAATTATATTCAACTAAGGCAAATTTCCAGAAAATATGAATTCTACAATTTGAAGTTTAAGAAGTACAGACAAAGAAGAATATGGCAGTGTCAAATCAAAAAAAAAAAAAAAAAAACAGAAGGAGATAAAGGTAGGAATAAAAACAGAAAATAAAACAAACAAAGAGAATATACAAAGGTGAGTTTAGAGATCATACCAGAATCCAATGTAAAGCAGAATCTCTAGCTCAACAGATCTTGGCCTAAGGAACTGTAAATGACACGGAATTTTAGACAATCTTGATTTCAAATTTCTTTTCAGCACAGCAGTTCCTCAGCCACCTTCGGTACCTAACAGTTTATAGAATCGAGTGGTCTAACAAAGTTTGTAAAACCACTCACAGTTGTATTCATAGCCTTAGGTACCCAAACCTGCTTATATAACAATCTGTTAGAATCAACTAGAGTACCCTTTGTAACCCAAATTTGTTTAGTTTTTCCAAAAATCATTTTATTTCTTTTCGGGATCCAAAATGAATTGTTATCAAACCAATTCTTATCTCGATTGTGATTCAAAAAACTTTTGGAATTTTTAAAATTCAAATTTTCAGAATGACTCTTCTTGAAGCAGTTTGAAGAGTTTTTGAAATCACAAGAGTTCAAACTTTCAAAATCGTTTCTTTTCTCAAAACCAAGACCATTTTTATGACCAGAAGAAAATTGATTTTTCAACAACATATTCAAAGATTTTTCACCAATTGAAAAGCGTTTCAAACTCAATTCAAGATTGTTGATTTTGGATTTAAGTTCAGAATTCTCTTTCATTAGATTCGAACAACGATTAATGTTGATCTTTCTCTTTTCAGTATCATTCTGTTTCAAAATCAAATTTTCGTTTTCAAGCATTTTAACTTTGGTCTTGGATTCAAAGATCTCTGATTCAAATTTAATTTGTTTTTCATATTCAAGTTTCTTGAGATTTTCAATCTCTTTTTCAAGCTCACTCAAAATCAGATCTGTTTTCAACAAACTATTACTTTCAGCAATTTCAAGTTTGGAATTTTCGATAGTCTTAAAATTTTTAAATTCCTTTTGAAAAAAAATTGTATGCACTTTTCAACTCAATCTCGTTATCTTTTAAAACTAGAATTTCTTCTTCAAGCCTTTGAATGTTATTGTTGAGATGAACGAGATCTGTTTTTAATTTCAAACAATTTTCACAATTCACAACATTTTCAAGTTTTAATTCCAAACAATGAATTTTGCTGGTCAACTCATGATTTTCAGTTTTCAAAGATTTGTTTTTAGATTGGAGTTTATCAACAGATTTCGTTAAATCAAGACACATGTAAACCAAATCTTCATATGAGAGATTTTCTGTTTCAGCATTTGTTGATTCTCCATCATCTGATTCATCTGAAGTTTCATCTACATGACTTGTTAAGCATAGATCTGAATCAGAGTTGACATTCTGGGGTTTTGAGCAGTTGTCAGATTTTCCATACAACTTGTTGAGAGTTCTCCAAATTTCCTGTGCAGATAAACAATGACAGATAAGATTAAACTGTTCAGTGCTAAGATAGTCAAATATAATTTTCATAGCACGAGCATTGAAATTAATATCTACACTATCAAACCCATTGATAATAACATCCCAACATTTAATATTAACAGATTTTAAATAAAATTCCATTTTGGATTTCCAGTTTAAAAAATCTGTTCCATTGAAAATAGTAGGAGATGAACTGGACTGACTCTCTATCGACTGACAACTAGGAATCACCATTACTCTAGAGTTAACAGAATACCTTGCTCTAATACCACTTGTTGGATCTAGATTAACCCTAGAGGGGGGTGAATAGGGTTTATCACAGTTTTTAACTGAATTAAAATTCTAACGAGATATTAAAATAATAAATAGATCACAGATTACAGCAGAAACATAAATGCAGAAAATAAATCACACACAGATATACCCAGCTTCGGCAAAACCCTGCCTACTGCTGCATTTCTAAGGTTTCTACTAGGTGATAGAACAGATCCCGCATACAAGACCATGTACACTCGCAAACCCTGCTCCTATTCTAACCCTACGCTCAAATCCCTAGACTGACCAATATCCACTCGATCAGATTTCCCCTGATTACAACCCCGTAATCAGTAACCCAGATTTTACAGACTCTGAAACTGTCAGTTACCCTTAACTGAATCCTAGAATTTTACAGACTTCTAGAAACTGTTTGATCGATTTTACAACACAATTTAAAATGACACAAAGTAGAAACAAAATTAAAATCCTAGGATATTAAATAAGAAAGGGTTATCCCCTTTTCAAACTTGGCCGGCCCATCTTCAATTGTCAAGCCCGATTTCTTTTGTTCTCTGGAGAAAAAAAAAATGGCGGCCGGACTAGGGTTTCTCAATGATAATCCCCCAAATCGAAATCGATTTTAGAAAGAGATTTCTCTGGCTAAATCTCTGAAGCACGAACGAATGATACTTGGCTCTCTCTTGTCACCGATTTGAGGTTTTGTTCTGCGATCGAAAACCGATGTGAGTTCTCTGGATTTTTCTTTGAATTCCTTGAATTGATTTTTTTTTTTTTTTTTTGGTTTCGGTTATGTTCTGCCAATGATGAATGGTGTAGTTATAGGGTAAAATGAAAAACCCTAATCAACACTCTGATTTCGTATCAATGACTAGTCTGATTAATCACTGTTTCCTCTTTTGAATTTCTCGATTGAAATTGCTTGCGTGGCCTTTTAATTCCTTTGTGAAAAATTCTTGATAAAATCGGCTTTAATGTTTGTGGCCCCTTGTGATTTGATTTCCTCTTTATGCTCCACGGCCTTGATTGAAAACCATGAATCTTCCCTTGTATTACTTTGTATTTTTGGGATGAAAGATTGCTGTTTCCTCTTTTGAAATCTTTGATTGAACTCTGCCTTGATGGCTTCGACTGAAATTGATTCCTTGGCTTTGAATGAATTTGCTCGATTTAAATTTCCTTGACATTTGAATGAATATCCATGCACCAACAAAATATTTTCTGGTGATATTTATGGCAGTGAATTCATACTTGCCAAATATAGTTTCATTCCTGAAAACCGTTAAATACTTGCCAAATATAGACAATTATTCCCATGATTTATTTCTTTGCCAAAACCTGTTGGTCGACATAGAAAACACTTGACTGCTGAAATCTTATATGGTGTCATGCCATATCATTTCTGGAAACAAATAAAGACCTTGCCAAAAACATTTTTCTTGATTAAGAAGTTTCATTTCTGGAAATTTTGAGGCCGAGATTATATCCTTTAATTCTCAAATTTGCATGACTATTTGTTATTAAAAAAAAACAGTAAATGATTTCTTGCCAGATATTTGCATCCTCGCCTAAAACTGAATCACTTTATGACTGATTTATCTGTGTTTGTGTCTCATGCTTCTTCACTTACTGTTGTACTAGAAAATGTCGAGGCAAGATCATACTGCTTTGCTCATTCATTGTTGCTCGACAGTTTGTTCACTTGCACTGAACCTTGTCCATACTAGTCTTGCACTGATCTTGCCACACACTTCTTTAAGTTTTGTATTGTTTGACTTGTGGTCATGCATTGATATACTTGCTTGTACCTGTATATTGCTGTGTGCATCATGATGGCATGATCATCATTCTGAACTGCTCTTATCATCTCTTGTGCCATTTGTTAACTGTCTGAACTGATTTTGTCAAGAGTGCTTGGCTTGCCTTGTTATGTTGAGTTTGCATTTGTAATTGCTTTCACCATACATGACTGTTTTTGTGCATGTTCAACATGCAGCTCGGCCCATTTCATTTTGTCATGCTGTCCATGCTTTGTGCTCGGCCCATGCTTGACATCACATTGTTGAACCATTCACCATGTTGGTGCTATTCACCATGCTTTTGAGGCTGTAATGTATGTTGCTGAATCATATTGACTTTTGTGACTTAGTTTGGCCATTCTTCATTTCATTGAACCATGATGCTCCATATATTAAACTGTTCCATGCATTACTTGACCACTGTGGCATTGGACTTGTTTTGTGTTTCCATGGTTGATGCCTCTTGCTTCATGTATCGAACTTGAGTCGTGCTTGTTCATGTTTGCATTTGAATCATGTACTTGCGCATTTGTCTTGGTCCATGCACCACTTTTGCTTGCTGACTTGAGCATGCTGCACTTTGTATTATTGTGTATTATTTGGGCTGCTCCTTGTTGCACTGAGTTGAGCAGGTCCACGTGGCTACTCCTCAGTTGCACGCTGATTGGCGAGGCAGTGCACACGTGTATAAATATACACGTGTGTATATGCAGCCATCAGACAAATTTTCCTGTCCCTGCACTGTATATACATACTGTCTACCTTGTGGTATTTACAGTGTATCACTGTGAATATCACAAGCTGTCTAGACACAGATTGATGATTTTACAAATCAGATCAAGTCAGAAAAAGGATGAGAAACACACCAGAAAACTGAGGCAAATAAAATTTTGAAAATTAAAAATTATATTCGCATGTGTTCAGTATTATTTCTATTGCAGTGTACTGTGTGTGTGTTCATGTATATGACAGGTATGAAGACTGGACTGACTGAAGGATGCTGTGAAGACTGAAGAATGAAGTCAAGAACAGTGTCAGTTAAAGAGTGTTTGTAACAGTGTATGTATAGATGAAAATGTACAACTGAGTGTAAAATGTGTATGAGTGTTGAATGAGAAACTGTGAGTGTGAAACGTATTGCAATGCTGAGATGTGCAAATAGTGGAGTATAAAATTTGTACTGTTTGAACATTGAAATAAAATATTATATTTAAATAAAATACTGTGTTAATGTTTGAATTTCTGTACAGTCGTATTTTATTTAAATATAAATATTATATTCCAGTCTGTAATGTATAATAACAGTACAGTATCAAACACATTAAAAATAAATATTTATTTGGTTGTTATCATCAAACAAAAATCATTATAATTGTGTATACAACACCGTTATATACAACATCTACCCTATCTTTTCCATCGGCTTCTGCCTAAACAAAGCTTTACTTTTGCACCTTCTTTTGCACAAAACCAACTTTTGGTTCTTCAGATAATTAATGACGCAGCATGCTTTTTTTTCCTGCACAAACTGTTTACTGCAGTGTTTACTTGCTTTTCCAAAATTCCAGTAGTTCTGCGAATGCATATATGTAATTACTGCTCATTCTATACTTCATATTCATTTTTGGTCAAATGCATCTATACACACGTCCATCGGGCGTGCATATGTACTGGTATATATATATATTATTGGGATTACAATCACATAACAAATCATTTAAAGTTTTTTCCATTTAATATATACTTCTGATTAACAACCCAATCATATCACAATACAATACAGCATACTATGGGAATAAAATTTGAAATAAAATTTCATCTAACATGTTAATTATGAAAGTAATTGATTATCGAGTTAGATATATGTTCTATAAAACATATATTCATAACTATAACACTCTCTCTGTGCCTAAGTGCAAAGAAGTATGATCAAGCTTTGATGCTGCCTATCTTCGTCCATCCAAAAGTTCGTCTGAAAAAGATCACATCGTGATCCATGAATACAAGCATAAAAATAAGGTTTCTCTGACTCAGCCACATCCAAGATCCACTGACAAGTATCAATCGATGAACTTGTAAAAAACTTGCAAAAACACACGCTCAACAACTCTAAAAACATACCTAATTGCTAGCAAATTATGACAATAGACCGGTAAAATAAACTTGATTTCTCAACTCATTAACCATGCACTTCACTTCCTACAAAATGCCTACATTACCATTTAACCTTACATACAGACCATCATAGCCAATATAATTGATCATCTCAACCATCGTCTCAACACTTAATACCATAATCACACATTAATAATAACATCCACGTAGAACATAAGTTATTGAAAAACAAAAAAAACAGTGGGTGAACAATCAGTTTAACCTATGACCTTGAAGCCTGATAAATTAACAATCTCAAGTGCTTGCTTTCTCAATTCCATAGGGTAATCCGCAACACACCCAATTCTAGGACCAGCACCGGTGGTCCATTTCAATGATAGCTCATGGCCAAGCTGATAAGACCTTGACTTTCCTTTCGAGTTAATTCTCTCCAAAAGCGCTTTTTGAGGCACTTCTGGTTTTGGGCTTCTAAGTCCACCTGATAACGTCCTTCTGTACACTGCTCTTGGTTCTCGCCTGTTATCTGTGGTTGTATGCGTCTTTATTGATAGTTCGTGAAATTTAAAGCTTTCGATTACTTCCTTGGCCTTCTGATTTTGATCTTGTTTTGTTTCTGGCTCGTCGTAGTAATCTTCGTTAGACGATGCGTGCACCTAAAGAAAATAATGATTTAATGTAAGTAAAGGTAGCAAAATACTTTGCACGAACTCTGTTTTTAGGATAATTATTATTTTTCTCATAATTACTTTGAATTTATAAATTATATATATCAGAAGTTGACTAGAAAATTCACTCAAACTTGTATATAGTTCAGGCACCTTTCTGACGATAAAAGAAACAAATAAGCATGTTACAAATATTAAACACATGGCATCTTTCTGACGTTAAAAGAAACACATGGATATCAAGACATAGCATGCATGATTTATACATGAAGAACAAATAGTTCCCTGATGACATATATATACCTAAACATCGACAAATATCAACATAATTAATGCAGAGGCCTATTTGAGGACAAGTTAGTTGTTTATATACGTCCACAATTTCACATCAACGCATTACACCAACCATTTCTACCTTTATTTATTTCTTTCTTCTTTTTTTTTTTCTTTTTTTTTTTTTTTTCTTTTTTTGTTACTTCTATGAAATGAAAGAGAGAGTAAGTTATATTGGGGGCGTCGGTTCTTTTCTGGAATCCACTAACACCATGTCGTAAACATAACTAATTACATAAAAACCTGGTCTATGTTTAAATAATAATCTGAAGATAGGTTTGTTTAAATAAATCATTCAATAACAGTATTATTGTTTTTAACGAAGCAGAGAAAGTATAATGCAAATAAATGAACATTGAAAAATAGTTTTGTACCTCGACTATGTCAAGGTTAACACCATTTTCTCGGAGGAAGGTCAAAAAGTTACTTAGATTCTCTGCTGATGGCTTGTAGTGTCCACTGTAGGCCCACACAGACTGTAATTATGATCAATATATTTAGTTTACTAGCAAGAAAACAATGTGCTTATATGCCTCTATCCAAATTTTGAAATTTTTTTAGAAAGACAGACATGATTTAATTAGAGGGAAAAATGAGACTGATACATAAAGATAGGCTAGATTGAGAATAATTTTGCTCATCCCTTTTAAGAGAGAATGTTATTTCAACTTGCGAGTATCATAAGTGCATTTCAAAAATAATTACAAAGAAATTTTTAACCAAAATGTACTAACCATATGTGCAAAAGTATGTCAAGTCATTCTTGTATAACACAAACAAATATTTATTATAGATCAAGTTAGAATTAGACAACAAAAAAAACCTGATTGCTATTCATGTACTTATAACCAACCCCAATTTATAGGGATTGATGTTTGATCATGGTTAGTAATAAGTAGAGATTAGAGAGGCTTTTTTGTTTGGAAACTTATCACGAAGTCGCCTCTACTCAAAAGAGTGTTTTAAATTACCACACTATAATTATTATTATTATTTTTAAAAATAAATCTGCACTTAATCAGTAGCTAACATGAGTAAAATTAATCTTAGATCTTGCAAATATTTGCATTTGGTTAGCATAAAGTACAAATTTTTGCCATTTAAAATCCGAAAATACACG
Organism: Allium sativum; assembly: GCA_030737875.1. Lineage (NCBI taxonomy): Eukaryota > Viridiplantae > Streptophyta > Magnoliopsida > Asparagales > Amaryllidaceae > Allium > Allium sativum. The sequence goes on along the minus strand of CM060926.1, from coordinate 1,149,822 downwards.
CAATTTTTGTGAAAGTAATTCTAGAGGGTGCTTCATGGAATGGTTTTCGAGAACGGACGGAAATGTACTTTAAAATTTACAGAAGAGTGCTTGGAAAAACTTCCTGAAAATTAAATTTCCAAAAATAGTTTCAGATTAGTTACCTTAAGGATTCCATTTTCAGCATTGAATCTACCAGCAGCAATAGTAGCACCTCCAGCTAGGAAGCTAGAATGATGAAACATCCCTTTCTTTTTCTTCAGACCAAAGGATCATAATGTAAAAATTAAATGAGAACTCAAAAAAAAAAAAAAAAAAAAAAAAAAAAAAAAAAAAAAAAAAAAGGAGAGAGAGAGAGAGAGGCATAAATACTATTCTTAAACACCCACCTTGCCAGCATACAACTTATGTGAGGTGCTCATTACAAAAATCCACTTGGAAGCTTTTGCTCCATCGGAACGGGTATTAAGTAGATCTCCGGTTTGCTTGTGCACTATTTTTCCCTCTGAAACAATATACTCAAAGTGTTCTCTCTCTAGCTGCAAATAAAATATTTCATATGCCAAAGTTAAAAACATCAGAACTTCACATTATTTAATTAATCCAGAAATTAAGTTTTAAGCTGTTCACAATTTCATGTACTACATGGTTAGTGCGCAGTAAATGATTGTAAACATAGTACAAGTTGATCTACAAGGGTGCTGCTGTTGTATAAATTAATGACCATTCACTTATTGGAATATTAAGTAACAAGCAAATGAAACTTACAGGTCCCAAATACTTAACGCATTGATCCCGGAGTAATGACCTTGGGCATTCAGGGAGATGAACATTTTTTCCCTCACCAATATCCAACCTACAAAGATTTTCCATAATGTACCAAAGTATCCTTCTTTACTACTGTCTATCGTATGCAAAACAGTAATCAGAACATATTTCAAATTCTGGCAGCTATGGAGTGCAGTGTATGCTTACAAGTACAGAAGTTGAACTCAATTGAAAGTTTCACTTTGCATGCTGTTATATCATGTGTTTTTTTTTTTTTTTTTTTTTTTTTTTTTTTTTTTTTGTTCATATTTTGGGTAAGATATCAATAATTACGAATGGATATTTCTAAATTTCAAACACGTGTTGAAGACAAAAGCTTTGCACAAGTGTAGCATATGTCTTTCAGATCCAACACATATCAATCAAATTTCAAAGTATTAGAATGTGATATGTGCTCAGTACTTTCCCCAAAAAAGGTCAAATTTTTATTTCTGACCTCATGCTACTTTTATGCTATGCAATTCAATATAGACAACAAGGTACCAAAAATAGCTGAAACAGAATTCAAATAAAATTGTGGATGAAAATTGACTTAAACAGAAAACAATAAACTATTGCTTGACAATGATCAAATCGTACAATGTGGGAAGACTGCAATTGAAATTTAAATAAAGGCAGGTTTTAGGACTAAAGATAAAGCATACATATAGTAGAAAAACTAAAACATATTATTTGTCCAAGCTATAGCAGAAAAATTCACCAGTAAAAGAATGGCTGGCCCTCAGTGCTTTCACACCATTTTTCATAGTAGATGTGCAAATTGTGGCCATATCGGTGCCTTGGATCGATCTATATTGACAATACAATTTAAGGCATGAATTATCATTCTGATTAGAAAAATCATATAATAAAGAAAGTTTCAAGAAAATTTGGAAGCAACTGAAAAATCATAGTAAATGTTATTAGTCCCAATTCTGAACATACTAGGAAAAGCTTATTATCCAATATTATGCATCTGCTCCTTGACAAGCTTCGTTTGTTTATGCGATGAAATTGTCATCTATCTTCCACCAAAATCTTGTTGCATCTTAACTCGATTTAATTTTCTAAGTTGGGTTATGCGCAAATTTCAGAAGACGAACAAGTTACAAAGCTTCATACAACAATATCAAAAGCTGCTGGTTACACTACTAAGGAACGAAAAGTGGATCTTTAACATGATAATGTGTCATTCCCCTCACAATATATTGCCAACTGCGAAGGTGCAAAGTAAAATTATGCAGTATCAACTAACCATAACTTACACACTGCAAATCACAGACTACACAAAAAAGTGGAAAAGCTTACAGCTTCGATCCAATGCTGAAAAGCCAGTTTCAGCGCTTTGGAATCTTTTGATAATCCTCGTCCAACCTGCCACGCAATAATTAATCATTTCTTACCGCTGGATACTCTATGATACGATAACATGAATAGTAAAGAAAGAAATGTTACAACCTTGGAAGCATTCAAACCAACTCGATTCCACCTAGAAATAGCAGACTCAGGCTTGGCATAATCAAAAAAAGAAACAGTACTCTGATTCAACCGCGCAAAATCCAGCGCTTGCCACCTGATAACGTCACAAACACTAAACCCTAAGAAATCAAAACCGCCATCGACCCAAACTTCAAAATAAAAGGACGAAATCGAAAAAGAAACCAAAGCTCTTCGGCGATGACAGCAGAATCAGCCAATCTGCGCCTGGTCCTGTAACTCCGGTACATTTTCTGAACCCTAGTCGCCGCCTGCACGGATTCGGACAGAATCTGGGAAGAATGCATTCCGAATCCGTCGGAATCTTGAGGACTGACATCAACATGACTGTACGACGAATTGTAGGATTCGACCTCCATTATACCAACAAGTACCAAAAAATTTATTTTGCGATACTGCTTGCAGTAGCTGCGTGAGTAGGATGGAGAGACATAAATGTATAACAATAGACAAGACGACAGGGAGATAAATTCAGCTTGGTTGAATTTTGGTCTACTTCCGTTGACGTGGACCGCCCGCATTGATCATGTGTTGGGTATTTTTTTATTGAGGTCGTCAAATTTTGATGAACGATAAGTGTTATTTTACTAAACCAATGATGGATCGGTTGTTCTTTTAAGTATGATTTTGTGATTGAATGGGAGATTTTAACTACTACTCCTCTGAATGGTAATCTGGCTAAAACCAGTTTTTTATTTCAGTTTTCAACTTCTTTTGCGGCATGGGCAAATTTATATTGCATGACGTAACTAAATTATGTTGGCCACTCAGCTACTTTTGACTCGCAGATTTTTTTCTAATTTTTTTTTTTTTATTATTTTTTTTTCTTTTTTTAAGATTAAGTGACTAAATTCATTTTCAAAGCAAAATAGTACCCCAAAATAAGAGAGAATTATGTCGTTTGCAAGTTCGACTAGCGGACATGCAAGGTTACACAACATAGAATAAACTGTGGATTTATTTCGCGTCCACGTGTTATGTGACTGTAAACACAAGTCATTTGCTTATATTTGGTACCATATAAAATGATACGAATTATATGGCATTCCTTCAAAAGCATCATCTTCCTCTTCTCCTTTTTATCGATGCTCTTCTTTGTTAATTGCAGCAGAATAGTCCTTAATTTTCCAAAAAAAAAAAAAAAAAAAAAAAGTCACGAATTCGACCATAATTTTATATAATTAACACTAATATGAGAAATATACTACGTGAAATTCGAGAAGATGGCAGACCTTCTTCAAATGTTGGGATGGGAAAGAAAATGGTGGTGAATGTGTTAGCTTTAGTTCTTTTAGGATACCCAGGATTGTTGGAATAACGGTATCTCAGAGGAGTGCACGGAAATTGTTTCAGGAGATGCTTCTTGAATCTAATATCAATCAAAACTTATGACCCAACAAAGATTTGATGGATTTTCTTGTTATCTCCGACCGATTAGTGCATGTTTCTACCCATGTCAAGGTGACTATAAGCCTAACTTAACATTTAAAATGGGCTCTATGGGTCAAACTCAATAATTATTTATACCTATAGTATTAAAAATCATAATTAATATAGTTGACCGTAAACAAATGTTATTAGTTTGGCGAATTTGAATTAAGTAGTTGATTGAAATCGTAGGTTATAAAATTCAAGATAATATTTTACATAGGCTACAAAGTCATAGGCATATTGCATTAATATCCTTTATATACTGAGTGATCCAAGAGGTCAATACTAATTGACATATTACTGAAGTTTTGAAATTGGATTTTATGACATTTTAGGTATGTTATTTTTTAAAAATAAAATTAGCTGTAAAACCACTATATAGTTTGCTTAACACTCCTTGTTTACAATTTGAGGAATACATTTGAACCTGAATTCTAAATCATGATTTTGTGATGTGTTGGCTTCTTTATGAACTAGACCATTCGCGCGCTTCATTTCTCTATAGAAAGATGGATATTACTCCTTTGGAGTATGTTATACTTACCAAAAATTTTATTGAATTTCATCTTCCTCTACCTTACAATAAGTGGTTTCAACAACAAGATAATTTGATATGTGTTTTACACCTTCTATTCCAATAATCACATGTTTATCATGTCAAAGTAGAGTTAGTTTAATAAGGAAAATGTGAAGAAATTGTTGTGACAATACACACCGAACCATGACTTGAAAAAAGCTGGGCTATTTGTGTTGTACATGTTGCAAAACCTTTTCTTTTTCAATCCATTTACTGCACATTCCCTTGGACATGTTATGGAAGTTGTAGACTTAATTCTCCTTAGAAATGTATTGATCTGTTGGGTACTCCAGTGTGTGTGTGTGTGTGTAAAATGATAATTATGGATATTTGTTTAAATAATTTTGACCAATTCAAAATATTTTGAACTAATATCCTAAAAATTCTTATATTAATTTAAAACCCAAAATTGGATCAAAATCAAACTGAAGATCTATTTGTAAAATTTCAAATTCAAACAGAAATATAAATATAGGTATGATTCATATTTTAAATTAATATATACATATTATATATATTCACGTTTATAAATCATAATATATATATAGTCTACATCAGTTGATCTGCCAAGTTCATCGTTAGATCCTTCAGTTCCCCAACAAAAATCTCCTCCACAGTGGATGACGTTCTGAATTTTCTTAACTCCGACTTGCCATCAGATATTCAATCGGATGATCTTGAAGAAGTGATAGCTGAAATCCCCCTTGATCGATAAAAAGAAGCAGCAATGGATGTATCAAACTCTGTAGCAAAAAATACCACATATATGGATCATGCAAAAAAAATCAACCAACAAATTTACTCCTCCTAAAAGGAAATTGAGGAGCTCCTCCCCCGTCAAATGATGATATTGATGTAGAATGTTAGGGGAATGAGCATGCTACGTCGTATACGTGACATGCTCAAACTCCTAACTAAACTCAAACAACTATTGTTGGTTTGGTCGAAAACAAAATAAATCAGTCTAATTTAAAGTCCTTCCTACAGAAAATCCTTACCCATTGGAAGTACTTAACAAATAATTGTAACAACCTTGACTTTAGACGATTACCCACTATAGTGATTAATAAATTATAATGTGAGTTATAATTTGTTAGTCAGCTAATAAATATCATTCATATATGAATTCTGTTTGGGTGGCTATATTGGGAATTAATTAATTACAAGTGAAAAGTTGTTGGAGAAATTTGGGTAAAGATTATTTGATCAATCTTAGGAGCATGGTGAGAATTTGTAAAAATATGAATTGTTGATCATATGAGTGTATATATATTTATGTACACACAATTTCATGTTTGGAATATGTATATATGAGGTTAAGGTGATGTTTAGAATAAATGAAATTTTTAAACAATTGTAAATTTTTAAACATTTTCAAATAATCGTAAACTTTATTGATAAATCTTTATAATAGTTTTTAAAGAGTAATTTAAACAAGCATTGGCATTTTGTTATGTTTTTATTGGTGTGATTTATAACTAGTAATAGGAATTTGGGTGTAATGGTTGTTTAAACATGACATAACAAAGGTAATTAGTTCAAGTTTGATTACCTAAGGCTTAAACATGGCCCTTAATTAGGCTTAACGGGCCTTTAATTATTAATTAGGAGAAGAGGTTTCTGGAGAAACAAATACGATATGTATTTTGTAACACCCCGTATTTTAACGAACACTAAAGAGGATAAATTAAAGAATATTTAATTTAATATTCGGAAATAAGTAAAACGGACTGCGCCATTGCGTTCGTCTCAGAATTCTGGTTAAAATAAACACCTGGTTTGCATAAAACGTATATCGTATGAATAAGTTATTACGGTTTGAAGTTTGTAAACGCACAAGAAGAATATATATATATATATATATATATATATATAAAATCCAGAATTCAAAAATCAGTTCAAAAATCGAAAAAGAGGGGAGCCGGAAATCTCCCGCCCAGGTGTGTTGACCACTGGGTCGACCCCTCAAGGGGGGTGAAGGGAGGGTCAACCCCCCTGCGACAGATCTGGGCAGATTATTCTGACTGAATGTTGACTCCTTTCTTGACCTGGTTCATTGGCTTTAGGCTATAAATAAGACCCCATTTCTCTTGTTTCTCCACACCAAAAATAATGGAGGACTAGGTGATGTCTCTGCCCAGAATGAATCAAACCTTTTCTTCTTCAGCAGTCAACTAGAGTTTAGATCTGTGATTCAACATCAGCAGTTGTTTCTTCTATTTTTCTAGATCCAAACACTGGGAGTCTATGTTAATTTTAGATCTAAATAATTAAAAAGTTAATCTTGACATGACTGTAACTTGGAGCTATGCCTGTGATTACTTGAATCATATCAGATCTGTTATAATGAAACAACCCAAACTCGCCCTTACGGGAAAGCCCGGATTGAGTTGAGAACACGACAAATCAGAACACAAACAATAGAATATTTCATTGCTTATTACAGCAATTTACATTAGAGTACAAGAATATAACAGAGTATGAATAAATAATATACATCAAAAAAAATATCAGAGATTAAAATTACATAGCAGCAAGAAAATAATACATAACCCAACTGAAAGAGATATACGGATACAAAGCTTTCCGAATATAGCTCTAGCTGTAAATCCAGGATCCTGGGAAAATAATATCTGCAAAACCAAAACTACTAGCTGCCCGTGTGGAAAATAGGGGCACCCAGAGTTTAGGTTAAAACAATAAGCTCTAGGTCAGTCATGTGACTGGTGTGAGAACTAAAACAGTTATTTAAAACTTTACTTTAAAAATAAAGTAAATAAAGGGACCACACCGTATAACATGGAACGGGTTTCCTCCCAAGAATACCAGTACATAAAAAAGTTTATAAAGAGCGCAATGCTTTTTGAAAAAATGAAGCTATTATAAGACTCAGGTCCCATCACACAATGCAACGCAAGCCGGAGGATAGAGTTTTCCCTTATAATAGCCAAACATGCTTGGTACGTTTTAAAACAAATCATTTTGATATTATAAGTGCATAATGCATCAAACAACATCAAATATAAATGTATCAATCATAGACGACATGAGCGCCTCATCCCGCAATGTCGCCATACTAGGCTCTACAATCAAAACCGAAATGTCGTATTGGAAATTGGATTTCCGCCATGAGTCGAGGCAAGGGATGTACTCCTCGCCGGCTTTGAGACACTCTAGAAAATGCCTCAAGGTTACACATTTTGGGCAACCCTTGGATCTTCCAAGGCCGGTCCTCTCTTACGTTTGAGGATTGGCAATTCCTAACACACGTTTCCCGGTCCTATAGAACTTATCCATCGGCTTTGTATTAAACGATATATCCAAGGAGCCTCGCTATCCATCATTCACGTAGGTAAAAATATAATAAATGTCTGGGCTTCATACCATGACACACCCATAGCTAGAAGGAAACGTCATGCACTCCTTGGGTCCCTTATCCCGTTTTTGACTCAGACCGAGGTGTGAGGCTCGAGAATTAATGCTACACGCAAAGCTATGCTATTTAAAGTCGTGCTTTAATCATCAACCACAAGACTCTGATTTTCAACAGAAGCCTTGATCATTTGCATCTTAGTATGCCACACAGGAAATTCATGCCATGTAACTGATATCTATCGATATATAACCTCTGAGCTCATACGTCTCAGAGAAGGGTGTTAAGCAAGAGAATAATTTCTTCATCACCAAACATATATATATTTAATAGAGATCAATTAACACAGAAAAAAATCCAATGTCAGACATATATCCATTTACAAGTTCGTTCTGCGTCTGAACGAAATCGGAGGCACCTTATTCCTCGTCGCATATGTCCAATACAGGAGAGAGGTCCTCGCGTATCACGTCGATCTCCAAGTACGTCTGGACGATCACCACTTATTACCTCGTCTTGGGTGTACAGCCCAATCAAGACATTGGTAATCATCTAAACGGTGTGAAGACCTCCGGTTTTCAGTCACTGTCTTCATCGTCGATTTATCGTCGAATCAGTTATTCAGAATGGGTATAAACCCAGCCTTTCCGAATAACCCTCCTATATTATAATCAAGTGATATATAAACACACAATATATGCTTCATTCCAATCCAGAATATTCTTTTAGCCAAATATTCTTTTCACAATTTAAACCAAATTAAGGTTTTCCAAACTAGTTGGGTTTAGCGCACTTTACTGAAGTAATCATTTATTTTATTATCCCAATCTATTCATCCCATAGAGCTAAACTGATAATACTCCATATCTAACACCACGGTGTTATCGATAAAATTAATTACCATTTCACGTTCAAATCTAATTAAAGATTTAACTATCTCCTGGAGCAAAACTGGTGATACTTCATTCTCGATCATTTCCCAAATTTGATAATTTAAATTATCTCATTCACATTTTAATCTAATTACAAATTCATTAAAACTCCACTTAGTTTTAATCTTCCCAAAAATCAACATTAATGATTATTTATCTTTGGGAAATCAAACATGCCACATCGACAATCTAAACCGTACTATTGATTGCTGCCTATATATAACCTCTAAGTTCATACGTCTTAGAGAAGAGTGTTAAGCAAGAGAATAAATTCTCTGTCACCAAACAGATATATATTCAGCAGAGATCAACCATACAGTTCGAAATACAATGATAGACATGTAATCTTGTCTTTAACTAGGTTAAAGAACCAATGTCATTTAAAACACAGTTCACGACAAACCTAAAATCGCATTCCATTAATTATGGAATCTTCACGGAAAACAGATCAATATATAATCGATATCAATTTCTGTATCTGATTAATAATATAAATGGAATAACGGCAAAGCTTTTTAAATTCCATATATAGTAACAGTCTTCCTCCACAGAAGTTTACTTCGATTATTACCAAATCGAACTCCATTCTATCCCAATTTAATATATTAAATTAGAAAACTTTACTTTGGAAAATTCCCGTTAAATCTTAATAAAAGATTTATATATTCCAAACACATTTCACTGTTAATTTGAGTTAAAAAATGAATGTCATTTAAAACACAGTTCACGATAAACCCACAATCAACTTTCATTTCAATTCCAATTAAATGTTAATTAATTGGTAAACTTCTCTTAATCTTAACTAAAAGATTTATTCTTTTCTCATCGGGGTATAAGAATATTGTTAATAAAGACACCATTCACGACAAACCCAAAATCAATTTCGATATTAAATACAAGGCTCTAAATAGAAATTATATCGGCTTATATTCAATATGAAATTCTGAAATCAACAAATATCGTATTGGAAATAACGATATATATCTTCCAAATTCCTTCACAATATCCGCATAATCACGGAATCCAATATCGAAATATTTCGAAGATTATTTCTATTCAAATCCATTCCAATTCGTACATTGGAAAATTCTAGTTATATTAAAACCATTTCAATCCAATTTATTTATTTAAAAATATTGGATTATTATTTCTAGTTAATAACTAGTTCATTTCGATAAAAATATATTTTTATCTTTACAAACGTGGAATTTTTCATCCAAATTCTTTCTAAATCATTTATTATAATTTTATACAAAGTATTAATATTTTTAATAATTTTATCAAGGCCCGTACAGTCGGTTTCCAATAACAGCCACCGAACTACATTCATAGCAACCTTTTCCAAATTTGATTTGGACATTACTCCAAATATAACCGTTAGATTTCAGATCTCTTATATCTGTTGGCAAGCTCATTCCGGTACGAACCCAATGGTTCCGTTTTTAGGAGAATCCGACGGTCGGATCTCCCGTAATGTCAATTCGAAGTCAATGGTCGAAATTCGTGAACGGTCGCTGCGCGGCGCGTTCTATTCAGACCATTAAATATATATATTATATATTTCGTCGATTTCCTCTTAAAAATTATTTTATAAATCGTTTTAAAAACGATTCCAACTTCATTCTTCAATTTTAAACCAAAATTGAATATTCCATATCATTACAATATATTTAAATGACAATATTTTCAAAATATCGGATTTTGAAATCATTTCCTTTTCGGTATTCATTTTAAAAATGAATAAAATCGATATAAATATCGTTCCCGTCAAAATGGCGCATATCTAATCAACACGGCTTCACACATTTTAATATTTTCGTGTCCATCCAAAATTGGACATCAAATTCACATTTTAATCCTTTATCGAATATTATTTTAAAATATTCGTTGTTTTAAAATATTCATGATTTTTCCAAATTGGAATGAGACCCAATCAATTACCATATATGTTATTTATATGGATTCCAAACAACACACGTATATAATAACAATGATAAACAATCATCCATCAACCAGAGTGCATTACACAACTGCATAAGTGTTAAATATAAATAATTAATGCTTACAACAGTCTGTCAACCAATCGATCGACATACAACTAAACATTTGGGATTAGTGTACGTCAAATATCATCCCAATACCCGTATGGGGTTTCAATCAACAAACACATTTTTTATTTGTGCAGTTGGGCGATGTGTAAAATTTATCATCCCAATCAATATCAGTTAAATGGGTGTACATAAACAAATCATTCGATTTGTAAATGAATATTTATTTTCATTTCTGGAGAATTTTATGTCGTTCATATATACTTGAAAAATTATATTTTTAACGATAAAATATTTATTTCAACACATGAAAAATTTATATTCCCCATATATAAGTTAAAAATAATATTTTTAACTAACCATTATATTTTTAACATATTTTAGAAAATTTTGGCAGCATAACGACGCGATACTAGAGCTCGAATAAAGTCTAGCCTTATTCCTCGCCTAATACTGGCTCGCGCCATACACATACCAATTCCAATCAATTTAATTAACACCCCAAATCAAATTCAGCCAATTTCTTAATAGGGTTGCCAAGCCATATTAATTAACAATCAATCAAATAAAACAAAGAACCAAACATCCATGGTTTCAATCAAAGGTGTCAGGTGCTACTAAGCACCGTCTGCATCCTAGTATATATTTAATTATAAACAAAATTAGAGTGAGAAGTTCTCATCTTGAGTTTCCACTCCGCCAGTCCTTATTGGACGGTTTTGGATTGGGTCCAGCGCGTTGTATTCTTCACCGTCATTCCAACGTGATCTGTTTCACGCAATTTATATGAAAAATCACATTTTTAGTAATGCTCCACATATTTAAAAATCACATTTTTATTCAAAGCTATATATATATATATATATATATCACATCTTTATTCAAAGCTATATATAAAAATATCATTTTTATAACGCTATTACATATATAAAAATCACATTTTTATAACGCTATTATATATATATAAATCATATTTTTATAACACTATTATATATATAAAAATCATATTTTTATAATGCTATTATACATATATAAATCATAGTTTTATATAGCGTTATATATATACATAAATCGTATTTTTATATATTGAATAATTATTTCATGGCTTGACTATTTATATATTTCATATATAATCTAAAAATCATATTTTGATCTTTCTAAAAATATTTCCATGCCATACACTAGTTAAAAATCATATTTTTAACTTGCCAAAAATATTTTCTTCCTACGATAAAAATCCTATTTTTAACTAACTAAAAATGATATTTTTACATAACTAAAAATCATAATTTTATCTAACTAAAAATCATAACTTTATGTAATTAAAAATCATAACTTTATATAAATAAAAATCATAACTTTATATAAATAAAAAAATAGATCTTCACAATGCTATTTATATTAAAACTGAAATCAAAATAAATGTTAATTAAAAAAACTCACTGTTTTACGTTTTGGGGGTTAGAGGAGAGGCGCCAGGGTCTGGTGGGTCGGGTGAAGGCTCTAGTGACCGGCGGCGGGCCCAGGCAGTGATGGCAGCGTGTTTTCTGGTGGGTTGCGGGTTTGGGCGCGGATTTCAAATCGGAGAGGGGAGAGACACGGCGGAGTGAGGAAGGGGAGGCCAGAGGCGACTACGCGTGGCGAGGGGTGCCGATCGCCAGAGCGGCGAAGTTGAATGGCCGGGGACTTTGAGGAGACGATGGTTCTTATTTAAGAAGTGGGGCGGCTGAAGAAATGAAATAGGAATTAGGGTTTTCAATTCATGTAAATAATTATTTAATATTATTTTATTCCCAAAATGTTAGAATTTGCATTCAAACTCCAAACGAGACCCAACGACTGTCGCCCCTAGCTAATTACCCTCATTCCGAACACAATGGGATATGTCCCACAAGCTAATCCTATTGTTTTAGTTAGTTTTTATCAAAATTAAAATTTAAACTAATTTAATATTCAAAATTGATTTCAACATACATTTTAATTTACCGGGGACACATATTGACTCCAAAAATTCTAGAAAAATAAATCTAGCTATGTTTCGACGATACGGTCCTAACAAAACTAATTCCATCGAAATTTGGAGACCATTTGAAAAACTGTAACAACCCGCAAATCCGTACTATCTGAGTTGACTATATACATCACACGTCCAACCCAAATTGCACAGAAATACGAATCATTATTAGAAAGATGTTAGAGAATGAGAAATAGAAAGAAAAAAATATTAGAATAGAAGAAAACGGAGATTGCAAACTCACAGTGGAACGAATAAAGTATATTAAATAACATAACTTTTGAAATACAAATCAGTAACTTTATATACATACCATCATCAGAGCACAACAGTTATTCCTGGAACAGTTATAAACACCTGTTTCCAGATACAAACATGGTACACAACGGAATATATGATAGTTTGTAGCTAACTGGTGAAGCCTCTTGCTTCCAGTTCTTCCAAGTGAATCCGAAAAAGCCCGAGTACTTGACTGCACGTACAAATTTGGGCACCCAAGAGTTTAGGGAGAACCAACAGAATAAACTCTGGGTCAGTCATAGGACTTGTGTGAGTAAACTCCAACCATTTGTTTAACTTTCAAAATCCTTTCAAAAGATAAGATAATAGTAAGACCAGCCTACACATAAACATGGATGGTTTTTACCTTATTATAACCCAAAACACTTTGATTCAAAAATCCAGTGATATTATAATGGTGTCTGAATCAAATAAATAACAATCTAGCGGAACGCTTGCATCTCACGCTCCATGTATAATACAAAATCAAAAACCGCAGGGCGCTTATGGGAGATTGGATTTCGACTATGACAAGGTATGGAATCACCTTCCAATAGTGCATCTCTAGAGAGGAATACACTGGGTTCAACAAGAATGTCTTGCAACCCGGCCCACACATGACCGTCCACTCATTTCGCTTGAGTGTATCGAATGTATATCACCAACGGTTGGGAACAGCAACCGTTTCCCGGAAAGGGACTGCATCGATAGATTAAAGAAGTAAAAGGAATTTCTCTAGATAGGTGATTATACATCCTAATGGGAGCGACCCACATAGCCATACTGCCTGCCCGATTTTCGTCATTTTCCGGTTGTTGAGCCTGAGGCTACGATTTCTTATCATTCATTGATAGCACAATCACTTTGAATGCCACATTGTCAGATCCGTTAATCACTAATTGATTTGCGCAAATATATTCTGGATATTATGCTAAGAGAATAAATTCGCCGCCACCATATATATTTACACATACCAACTTATGCGATCATTGGAAATACTCTGTCAGACATTCGTCCATTTACGTTCGTTCTGGGATTGAACGAAATCGAAGGCACCATTTCTATTAATAGAAAAGTCCTTGCACTTTACTCCGTCTTCAATTATCTTCATATAATCTGATTCGCAACGCTACTGCCAATACGGAGTGGTTCCCGAATAATAATCCAACCGATCTCTCCACATTGACAACAATATTGGCAAACACTTCGATAGTCGGTTATTTAACTATCGAAGAAAAACAAACATTCATCCATAACGTCAAACCATCACTGGGCCCGTTAATTAATATTTTATTAATTAAATCACCTTTTCCATTTCCTTATCAACATTTGTTAAACAAATATTTTCAATTATCATCTTGGCCTTTCGATATTTGGAAAACATTTCCGCGTCTCGCCTTCTTTTATTTTCTATACTTAGAAAATATCCTTTACTTATAATTGGAAACATTCCAATTACTTATCTCTTCCACAACCATTCATTTATTTCGATACTCAGGAAATATTTATTATTATATTTCTAAATTTCCACATACTTGGGTTAAAACGAATGTTATGTAAAACATTGCTACAACAACCGAAAATACTGCATTCGACTAAATTTCTTTAAACATTTTTCTTCCAGACTGAATCTTGCTATTTATCAGCTAATAATGAAATCAATCGAGTTGGGGTATAATTACCTCTCAGATCTTGACTGAAAACATCTTTAACTTCAAAACAGACAAAACCATTATTCCTGAAAAAATAAACACCATACAAACCAATTATTCATTTTAAACGTATATATGTTTCTCTTTCTATTACCAGATTATTGATTTTCTTTTGTTTAAAATATTCTATTTTAAAGTTTGTTTCCTTATCGAATTCTATATATATCGATACATTGATTTCTAACTATCAAATTTTCTTAAAAATATTCTAACTCCTTAAATTTCCGGAAAATTTCTCCATAACCTCCTTTGTACCGACAAATAGTTCAAACCTCAACTCTCCTCTCTAGGCCATTTCCATTCAAAAAGAAAATAAAAAAGCCAAGTGGCTTGCCAATTCAGCGCATAAAAACCCATATGAAATTTAAACATGTACCTTATTGTCGGGCACACGAATTATAACCTTCATACACTTCATTCCATACCTATTTAACACATATGCGTCCATTTCTAATTTATTTCAACTCAGTCTGGTCATTTTAACTTGATTCGTTAATTTATTCTTTAATCGGCTCTTTTACCCATTTCATTTTCTATTTGAACATATCACATTAAAATATATTCTAATTTTTTTATAAACCAATTGAATTCTATTTCCCATTCACGTTTCATATTTGATTTCGAATATGAAACCCACAAATCTAAATCACTTATCCAAAGCTCTATTTCAATTCAAAATTCCATTTAACTAATTACTTTCAAATCACTTATCCAAAGCTCTATTTCAATTCATATTTGTTGTATCACTCAAGTCTGGATTTTTCTAATAGAAATTCGGATTTTATTTGTTTAAAATCCTTTTATCAATTTAAATAAACCGTTATGGTTTTATAATGGTTATGGCGTTGTTCTTCTGAAAGTTTGATTTTGACATAACTCTAAATCTATAAGGCGAAATCTATATTTTTCTCTTCCATTAGAAAACTATTATCAAACCGGTCCCGACGATTCTTGTTTCAAAGAATTCTGACTTAAATTGAGTTCCACATACTCAATTGAAGTTCGAAACGCCAATTTACGAACTGCCGTGCTGCAGCCAGTTCGTTTTAGTTATATTTGTATATATATAAACTTTTAAATTTCATTTAAAATAAATTCAACTCCATTCTAATATATTTTAAATATATATCAAACCAATTTTCCCAATTCAACTCAATAATTCTGATTATCCATAATCGTTCATTTTTCCTTACTCGGTTATACATTTATTTATACTCGATTTGTTATTTTAAATCCCAATTCCTTTTATAAATAAATTATAAAATTCGGTATAATCGAATTCCAATTATAACTCCTTTGGATTTTCTCAATTCAATTTATATTCTAAATCCCGGAATATAATCAATTATTATATTTTGAACACATTTTCCTATTTCACTTTTTAAATTCTTTCTTGAATTTAAACTTCTAAATTATCCAATGATAATTTATTTCCCTATTTTTATAAAAATTGTTTATAAATTAATTTTCTTGTTTAAAAATTAAAACAAGCTTTCCATTCAAATACCTATTTGAAACCCAACCCCTTTTATATTCCGAATTTCAGAATAAAAACTATCATTTCCTTTTTTTCGAAATGATTCCAATTTATACTTTTAAATTCATATTTGAATTTAATATTTCAAATCATCTCTTGATAATTAATTCATCATATTTATAAACATCATTTATAAGTTTACTTGTTTTACATTTAAACAAGTCCATTTCGAAATCTATTAAAAATCAAAAACTTGTTTTGGAATATTCTATCTCTTAAAACTTATCTATATATGAAATCTATTTGAATATTTAATTTTAGTTTATATCTAATATGATTTAAGTATTCTTTTCTGGAAATACTATATTTAAACAAATTCGATCTAATCGATTCAATTCATAAATCCATACGGATTTATTTTTAATTCAATTTATATTCTGAACATCAGAATAATTTCATCGTTTACTTCTTTAAAACGATTCCACATTTCTATTTTTAAATTCATATTTGAATTTAAATATCCAAAATATAGAAGGATAATTTTTCCACTTCATTTATAAACAATGTTTATAAATTCATTTCAATTCTCTGCATTATTTAATTTATAAACAACATTTATAAATTCACTTCAAATCACGCATTATTAATTTATAAATAACATTTATAAATTCACTTGTTTTATATATTCAAAACAAGTTAGTATATTTATAGCCCAATTTGAAATTCAAATTCTATTTTAGAGATATAGATTTTTCCCTTTAAATATCAAATATCATTTTCATGATATTTTTATATATCAACATTTTAGCCTAGTGATATTTAATCAATCAAAAACACTCAATTATTAATCACAAGTTTTCAAACACATCATATATGACAATATATATGAAAATAAACAAACAATCATATTTTTGAGGAATCTAGTTGGATCCCTCTAACCTGTTTTCCCTGCATCCACAGACGTTAGCCAACATGAATAATACCCATCCTGCTTCGAGGCAGGATATCGCGGTATAGAAGGTCATCCACTATCATAGCGTGGGGCGTATAGGGTCACCCCCCAATGATACTGCGGGCATCCGCTAATGGTACCGTGGGAACTATCAATCACCAATTCATATATAATAACCACAATCACCAATCTTATATAACTAATATATTTTAAATAGGCTCAATAATATTTAAATGCAACCAACAAGCTATTTTTAACGATAAAAATAATTTAAATAAAATTCTTGAGTGAGAATTACTCACCGTGATTTTTATTGCGATATGTTCCCATATTTATTTCTTACCAAAGATTTTCCAACACCAAACTCCACACGGCTTGATTTGATCGATTCAACCTTGTATATTGATTTATTTCCTTTATTAATTTCATGTTCAAATATATATGTACTAAATTTTGTAACTGGAAATTTGATTATCAATAATCATAAACTAATTAATTATTTAAAGTAAATAATATACCTTAAAAATCTCATTCCATTTTACTGTTGTCTTTCACTTACCCGACCTCTTCACCACACTGTTCATCACCAGAAAAACATAGATCAAACTTCCCATAATTTCAGCTGCCATACCCCAGTTCAACACATTCGACCATCTCCTAATTAGGTTATACTTTACTTAGTTCATCCCTCAGGAAACCGAACACACTAAGTTGCAGTACCCCTCTTCCATCACCACTGTACTGCTTCTCCAATGCCTCAACAAACCACAAACCATTCACTCCATTTTATCCCTTTCCATCAAAATTCCCTCTTCACACCAGTGCTATCTTCAATTAAAAATTCGAATCCATTATCCTGCTAATCACAACGCTCTAGTTCACTTGCAAACACAAACTCCGTCCTTTCCCAAATCAAAGACCCGGAATTTTGAACTCCTTTATACTACCTAATGTATCGAACTGCAGTTGCCTCACTCCACCATCAACACGTTCATGTTCCTCCCATCGCACCATGTCATTCATCAAAGGAAAAAGAACACCATCTTGTCCTTGCGTTTCAACCTCCAGTAAATCGAATCTCAGTCATTACAATCATCGCATAATCCTTATTTTGCTGATTGAGCTCCCCTACATCTTCACCGCCGGACACCCTTAAATTGCCTGGAATTGATCGCTCCAGGTCTTTGAACCCAAATAACATCACAAATCAGCTTGGTTCAACATTTCCAGATTGCAAAATCCCTACCCAGATATCCATAGCAAAACGTGACTTCTCCCACCTCGCGGTGGATTAGTTCGCAAGGTTTAAAAATGACGGACCGTGATTTGAACTTGGTGATTTCGAATAAAGATAAACGAAGCCCAACTTTTGATTTTGAATTTAAGGGAATCGGCTTCTTTTGATTTCATGGAGGATTTAATTCTACTGGAAAAGGAAAATTGAGGATTCAAAACAAAGGTTGGCTTCCATTTTGGTTCCGAAGAAGGAAAGAATGAACGGATTTGAGAGAAAGAAAAATGAGGGATTTTAGTGCATATTTAAAAAGAAGAGAAACTTAGCTATTAAGGAATGTGTGGTACAATATATTTAATGTGATTTGAGTTTAAAGATATTTTGTTTCTTTTTAAATAGATACTGATTTGATTTCAAGCCTATCCACAATTCTATAATTCGGGGTCCACAATTTGAAATTATGAACCGCTATTTTAACGTACCGACTGCTGTTCCAATATTACAACGCTATTCTGAACACTCTGGGACTAGTTTCACAGCTTCATTCGATCAAATGGAGAGGATATTAATTTACTCGATATAAATTAAATTCTAAATAATAAAATCATCGATAATAAATTGCTATTATCATCCTAATTCAAACAGAATTTTGTATTGATCATCTGGATTGTTGTCAATTCATTTTTAACTTTGAATTCAATTAAATTCATTTTCTTATTACGATAATTTAATATATTCTATATTAAATCAGAATTGGTTTTTAAATCTATAAATATAAAAATTCATTTATATTATAAACTTTATATTTAAAACCATATTAAATATTTAAAATTAATTGTTCGAAAAATCCGGGTTGTTACAATCTTCCCCCCTCCCCCTTAAAAGAATTCCGTCCCCGAAATCACTAAGGTAGGAAATGTGTCAAGAACCCATTAACTTTCCAAAAACTCACTTATACTGGAACCCAACATTTCATACTTCGAAAATTTTTAATTTCCACAAAAACTTTTTGTTTTCATTCATATGAATTCAAATTGATCCTAGATCCCATTTAACTTGCTTAAGTTAAATTTTAATTTCAGAATTCAAATTCCCGGGTTTTCATTTCAATTCTTTCTAAAATCACATAAATATAAACATATATATTTATTTCCATTTCTAATTCAAAACATTTGAATTTTCAAACCAACTTGTTTTATTTCAAACAAATTTCAATCAAACTTCTATAAGGTAGCAATTCATCACTTAGAAACTCGAAAATGAACACTGATGATGCTGCAGTCATAATCAGAATTATTTCCCAGCCACTAAAGTGAGTTTAGTGCTTTATCGCTTTCAAAATCCATTTAAAATGATTTTTATTCAAAAATCCTTCTTAAATAAAGCTTTATTATTTTAATATACCTCAGAAAAATATTTTCCAACTTTTTAGGATTAAAATTCCAAATTCTGCCTTGAATTTAATTTTAATTCATCTCATTTGCATATCTCATTTTTATACAAATTTTATTTTGGTTATATATAACCATTCCAATTTTTAAAATCTAATTTGATTATAATATTAACATCAACACATCCATATATTATAATAATTTAAGAAAATTATTCCTTTTCTATCAAAATAGAATTTTGGGTAAAATTATTTCATTTACCCACTTAGAAACAATATCGTGTTCAATCTTCTGTTCGAGTATTTACAAACTCTTATCGACGTGTGGCGTCCCACGATTCGACCAGAATTCATAAACCACCCAACAGACTAACCAACACAATATAAAATAATTTTTATATCAATTAACAAATATGCGCACTCGTATATACACTCCACTCATTCTAGGGTACTACTGACCCTATCTCTAATGAGAACATCCCCACCAGATCCTAGGTATTCGCTCAACCTAAGCTCTGATACCAATTATAACAACCCGCAAATCCGTACTATCTGAGTTGACTACATACATCACACGTCCAACCCAAATTGCACAGAAAATCATTATTAGAAAGAAATTAGAGGATGAGAAATAGAAAGAAAGAAATATTAGAATAGAAGAAAACGAAGATCAAAAACTCACAGTGGAACGAATAAAGTATATTAAATAACATAACTTTTGAAATACAAATTAGTAACTGTATGTCCATACCATCATCAGAGCACAACAGTTATTCCTGGAACAGTTATAAACACCTGTTTCCAAATACAAACATGGTACATAGCGGAATATATGATAGTCTATAGCTAACTGGTGAAGCCTCCTGCTTCCAGCTCTTCCAAGTGAATCTGAAAAATCCTAACTACTTGACTGCCTATACAAATTTGGGCACCCAAGAGTTTAGGGAAAACAAACAGAATAAACTCTGGGTCAATCATGGGACTGGTGTGAGTAAACTCCAACCATTTGTTTAACTTTCAAAATCCTTTCAAAAGAAAAGATAATAGTAAGACCAGCCCACACAAAAACATGGACGGTTTTTACCTTACTATAACCCAAAACACTTTGATTCGAAAATCTAGTGATATTATAATGGTGTCTAAATCAAATAAATAACAATCTAGCACAACGCTTGCATCTCACGCTCCATGTATAATATAAAATCAAAACCCGCAGGGCGCTTATTGGAGATTGGATTCCGACTATGACAAGGTATGGAACCTCCTTCCGATAGTGTATCTCTAAAGAGGAATACACTGGGTTCAACAAGAACGTCTTGCAACCCGGCCCACACATGACCGACCACTCATTTCGCTTGAGTGTATCGAATGTATATCACTAACGGTTGGGAACAACAACCGTTTCCCGGAAAGGGACAACATCGATAGATTAAAGGAGTAAAAGGAATTTCTATAGATAGGTGATTATACATCCTAATGGCAGCGACCCACATAGCCATGCTGCCTGCCCGATTTTTTTCATTTTCCGGTTTTTGAGGCCTGAGGCTACGATTTCTTATCATTCATTGATAGCACAATCACTTTGAATGCCACATTGTCAGATCCGTTAATCACTAATTGACTTGCACAAATATATTCTGGATATTATGCTAGGAGAATAAATTCTCCGCCACCATATATGTTTACGTATACCAACTTATGCGATCATTGGAAATACTCTGTCAGACATTCGTCCATTTACGTTCGTTCTGGGATTGAACGAAATCGAAGGCACCATTTCTATTAATAGAAAAGTCCTTGCACTTTACTCCGTTTTCGATTATCTTCATATTATCTGATTCGCAATGCTATTGCCAATACGGAGTGGTTCTCGGATAATAATCCAACCGGTCTCTCCATATTGACAACGATATTGACAAACACTTCGATAGTCGGTTATTTAACTATTGAAGAAAAACAAACAAACATTCATCCATAACATCAAACCATCACTGGTCCCGTTAATTAATATTTCATTAATTAAATCGCCTTTTCCATTTCCTTATCAACATTTGTTAAACAAATATTTTCAATTATCATCTTGGCCTTTCGATATTTGGAAAACATTTCCGTATCTCGCCTTCTTTTATTTTCTATACTTAGAAAATATCCTTTACTTATAATTGGAAACATTCCAATTACTTATCTCTTCTACGACCATTCATTTATTTCTATACTCAGGAAATATTTATTATTATACTTCTAAATTTCCACTTACTTGGGTTAAAGCGAATGTTATGTAAAACATCGCTACAACAACCCAAAATACTGCATTTGACTAAATTTCTTTAAACATTTCTCTTCGAGACTAAATCTTGCTATTTATCAGCTAATAATGAAATCAATCGAGTTGGGATATAATTACCTCTTAGAACTTGACTGAAAACATCTTTAACTTCAAAACAGACAAAACCATTATTCCCGAAAAAATCAACACCATACAAACCAATTATTCATTTTTAAACATATATATGTTTCTCTTTCTATTACCAGATTATCCATTTTCTTTTGGTTATAATATTCTATTTTAAAGTTTGTTTCCTTATCGAATTCTATATATATCGATACATTGATTTCTAACTATCAAATTTTCTTAAAAATATTCTAACTCCTTAAATTTCCAGAAAATTTCGCCATAACCTCCTTTGTACCGGCAAATAGTTCAAACCTCAACTCGCCTCTCTAGGCCCTTTCCATTCAAAAAGAAAATAAAAAGCCAAGTGGCTTGCTGATGCGGCGCATAAAAACCCATATGAAATTTAAACCTGTACCTTATCGTCGGCCACACGAATTATAACCTTCATACACTTCATTCCATACCTGTTTAACACATATGCGTCCATTTCTAATTTATTTCAACTCATTCTGGTCTTTTTAACTTGATTTGTTAATTTATTCTTTAATCGGCTCTTTTACCCATTTCATTTTCTATTTGAACATATCACATTCAAATATATTCTAATTTGTTTATAAACTAATTGAATTCTATTTCCCATTCACGTTTCATATTCGATTTCGAATATAAACCCACAAATCTAAATCACTTATCCAAAGCTCTATTTCAATTCAAAATTCCATTTAACTAATTACTTTCAAATTATTTAATTCTATCCAATAATTAACAATCTAATTTTTGTTTTAAAATTCAGTTCACTTACTACACTTGAGTTCATATTTGTTGCACAACTCAAGTCTGGATTTTTCTAATAGAAATTCGGATTTTATTTATTTAAAATCCTTTTATCAATTTAAATAAACCGTTATGATTTTATAATGGTTATGGCGCTGTTTTTCTGAAAATTTGATTTTGACATAACTCAAAATCTATACGACAAAATCCAGTTTTTTCTCTTCCATTAGAAAACTATTATCAAACCGTTCCCGACGATTCTTGTTTCAAAGAATTCCGATTTAAATTGAGTTCCATATACTCAATTGAAGTTCGAAACGCCAATTTACGAACTGCCGCGCTGCGGCGAGTTCGTTTTAATTATATTTATATATGTATATAAACTTTTAAACTTCGTTTGAAATAAATTCAACTCCATTCTAATATATTTTAAATGTATATCAAACCAATTTTCCCAATTCAACTCAATAATTCTGATTATCTATAATCGCTGATTTTTCCTTACTCAGTTATACATTTATTTATACTCGATTTGTTATTTTAAATCCCAATTCCTTTTATAAATAAACTATAAAATTCGGTATAATCGAATTCCAATTATAACTCCTTCGGATTTTCTCAATTCAGTTTATATTCTAAATCCCAAAATATAATCAATCATTCTATTTTCAACACGTTTTCCAATTTCACTTTTTAAATTCTTTCTTGAATTTAAACTTCTAAATTATCCAATGATAATTTATTTCCCTATTTTTATAAACATTGTTTATAAATTAATTTTCTTGTTTAAAAATTAGAACCAGCTTTCCTTTCAAATACCTATTTGAAACCCAACCCCTTTTATATTCCGAATTTCGAAATAAAAACTATCATTTCCTTTTTTCGAAATGATTTCAATTTATACTTTTAAATTCATATTTTAATTTAATATTTCAAATCATCTCTTGATAATTAATTCATCATATTTATAAACATCGTTTATAAATTTACTTGTTTTACATTTAAACAAGTCCATTTCGAAATCTATTAAAAACCGAAAACTTGTTTTGGAATATTCTATCTCTTAAAACTTATTTGTATGTAGAATCTATTTGCATATTTAATTTTAGTTTATAGCTAATACGATTTAAATATTCTTTTATGGAAATATTATATTTAAACAAATTCGATCTAATCGATTCAATTCCTAAATCCATACTGATTTATTTTTAATTCAATTTATATTTTGAACATTAGAATAATTTCATCGTTTACTTCTTTAAAACGATTCCACATTTCTATTTTTAAATTCATATTTGAATTTAAATATCCAAAATATCGAAGGATAATTTTTCACCTTCACTTATAAACATCGTTTATAAATTCATTTCAATTCTCTGCATTATTTAATTTATAAACAACGTTTATAAATTCACTTCAAATCCCACATTATTAATTTATAAATAATATGTATAAATTCACTTGTTTTATATATTCAAAACAAGTTAATATATTTATATCCCAATTTGAAATTCAAATTCTATTTTAGAGAAATAGATTTTTTCCCTTTAAATCTCAAATATCATTTTCATGATATTTTTATATATCAGCAATTTATCCCAGTGATATTTAATCAATCAAAAACACTCAATTATTAATCACAGGTTTTCAAACACATCATATATGACAATATATTTGAAAACAAACAAACAATAATATTTTTGAGGAATCCAGTTGGATCCCTCCAACCTGTTTTCCCTGCATCCACAAACGTTAGCTAACAAGAATAATACTCATCCTGCTTCGAGGCAGGATATCGCGGTATAGAAGGTCATCCACTATCATAGCGTGGGGCATATAGGGTCATCCACTAATGATACTGCGGGCATCCGCTAATGGTACTGAGGGAACTATCAATCACCAATATATATATATATATATATATATATATATATAATAACCACAATTACCAATCTTATATAACTAATATATTTTAAATAGGCTCAATAAAATTTAAATGCAACCAAACAACCAACAAGCTATTTTTAACGATAAAAATAATTTAAATAAAATTCTTGAGTGAGAATTACTCACTATGATTTTTACTGCGATATGTTCCCATATTTATTTCTTAGCAAAGATTTTCCAACACCAAACTCCACACGGCTTGATTTGATCGATTCAACCTTGTATATTGATTTATTTCCTTTATTAATTTAATGTACAAATATATATGTACTAAATTTTGTAACTGCAAATTTGATTATCAATAATCATAAACTAATTAATTATTTAAAGTAAATAATATACCTTAAAAATCTCATTCCATTTTACTGTTGTCTTTCACTTGCCCGACCTCTTCACCACACTGTTCATCACCAGAAAAACATAGATCAAACTTCCCATAATTTCAGCTGCCATACTCCAGTTCAACACATTCGACCATCTCCTAATTAGGTTATACTTTACTTAGTTCATCCCTCAGGAAACAGAACACACTAAGTTGCAGTACCCCTCTTCTATCTCCACTGTACTGCTTCTCCAATGCCTCAACAAACCATAGACCATTCACTCCATTTTATCCCTTTTCCATCAAAATTTCCTCTTCACACCAGTGCTATCTTTAATTAAAAATTCGAATCCACTATCCTGCTAATCACAACGCTCTAGTTCACTTGCAAATACAAACTTCGTCCTTTCCCAAATCAAAGACCCGAAAATTTGAACTCCTTTATACTACCTAATGTATCGAACTACAGTTGCCTCACTCCACCATCAACACGTTCATGTTCCTCCCATCGCACCATTTAATTCATCAAAGGAAAAAGAACTCCATCTTGTCCTTGCGTTTCAACCTCCAGTAAATCGAATCTCAGTCATTACAATCATCGCACAATCCTCATTTTGCAGATCGAGCTCCCCTACATCTTCACCGCCGGACACTCCTAAATCGCCTGGAATTGATAGCTCCAGGTCTTTGAGCCCTAATAACATAGCAACTCAACTCGGTTCAACATTCCACATCGCAAAATCCCTATCCATATATCCACAGCAAAACGCGACTTCTCCCGCATCGCGATGGCTTAGTTCGTGAGATTTGAAAATGACGGACTGTGATTTGAACTTGGTGATTTCGAATGAAGATAAACGAAGCCCAACTTTTGATTTTGAATTTAAGGGAATTAGCTTCTTTTGATTTCATGGAGGATTTAATTCTACTGGAAAAGGAAATTTGAGGATTCAAAACAAAGGTCGGCTTCTTTGGTTTCGAAGAAGGAAAGAACAAACGGATCTGAGAGAAAGAAAAATGGGCGATTTTTGTGCATATTTAAAAAGAAGAGAAACTTAGCTATTAAGGAATGTGTGGTACAATATATTTAATGTGATTTAAGTTTAAAGAAATTTTGTTTCTTTTTAAAATAGATACTCATTTGATTTCAAGCCTATCCACAATTCAATAATTCGGGGTCCATAATTTGAAATTATGAATCGCTATTTTAACGTACCAACCGTTGTTCCAATATTACAACGCTATTCTAGACACTCTGGGATCGGTTTCACAGCTTCATTCGATCAAATGGAAAGGATATTAATTTAATCGATATTAATTAAATTCTAAATAATAAATTCATCGATAATAAATTGCTGTTATCATCCTAATTCAAACAGAATTTTGTGTTGGTCATCTGAACTGTTGTCAATTCAGTTTTAACTTTGAATTCAATTAAATTAATTTTCGTATTACGATAATTTAATATATTCTATATTAAATCGAAATCGATTTTTAAATTGATAAATATAAAAATTCATTTATATTATAAACTCAATATTTAAAACCATATTAAATATTTAAAATTAATTGTTCGAAAAATCCAGGTCATTACAAAAACGGTCATTTTCCAGTTAATTAAATTCAAACTGAAATTACCAAACGCGTTTAAATTCACCACGTTCACATATCAATTCCAAAAATTCTAAATACTGGAATCTAGCAATAATTTGACATTCCGGACCCAACCAAATTGGTTTCGTAAAAAACGGAGGTCGTTTGCAAAATGGCTATTTTTAAGGGCTTTATATTATATTAAAAATATATATAAATTCCGTAGCGGCTATTTTAAATTTTAAATTGGACATAACTTTCAATTTATACTATGACATCTCAGTTTTTCACATTCGTTAGAAAGATATAGTTAAGTAGATTCCAACATTTTCAGTTTCATCCAATTCTGACTTATATTGAATTCTGTATATTCATTTGAAATTAGAAATCGAATTTTCAAACTACCGCGCCATTTCAGGCTCATTTTATAATTATAGTAAATTTATTCATTCTAACTTCGATTAAAATAAATTTTTGGTCGTTATTATTTAAAATAAATCATTTTAAATATTCAAAATCCATTAAAATAGCTAAAATAAAAATTTTAAATTGGTTTTGAAAATTCGGGTTGTTACATATAACCTGTGTATTTATGACATTCTGACATGACTATGACTTAGATCTTAACCTTTTTCATGTCAGACCTGCCATTTTTGTAGATTTAGTCCATTGTTTAGATCACATTGTGCTTGTTACCATTATGTTGTGGCTAAATGAGATCTGCTATAGTTAGTTATCTAATTCGTTAAATCTTATCATGCCTGTTATGACATCCCTATTAAATTGGAATTAGTTCTATCGTTACATGTTCATCAGACTATTCCTATATGCTTTTCTTGTCATTATGCCACTGTATTTTTATGCCATTACATGTCAATCTTATTAGTATGATCATTTCTGTCCTCTTCCCTCTATTCTTTCCCTTTTTATTTTATATACTCAGGCTACCTTCGAGCCTAGGCATGCCGCTGAAATATGTGAACGAGTTAATTTGGGAATGAGGGGAAAACGATAAAATTGGGGCATAACTTGGATGAAATATATGAACATGAATTTGGGGACATAAATCAATTTGCAATTAAAAACCTTAATTTAAGGCATATGGTTCATTATGAACATATCTTGGGAAAGGGGCAGGAAAACCTATAATGTAATGACCCGCATTGGCAGAGGTGTTATAATTAATTTATTTAATTATATAAATGGTGAATTAAAGGATTTAATGGTCGTGGAATTAAATAACTGGGAATATTTAATTAAAATAATAAATTAAATAATATATTTAATTCAAAAATAATAAAAATTATTGGAAATCACAATATTCTGTGAACGGGGTCGTCCCTTAGATTTAATTCAGCTTAGAGTTGAATTATATTGACGAATATATTCAATCGATGACAGTTTGAACGTATAATTATATTATAATTAAAATCAAGCTCGAAATGGCGCTGCAGTTCGTAAATTGGCGATTCAACTTCAACTGAATGTACATGATTCGTTTTAAGCCGGATTTCTGGGAAACAAGAAACGTGTGGAGCTGGTGGAGTATATCTTTCTAGTGGAAGAGAAAGATCGGGATTTCGTCGTGTAGATTTTGATTTACATTCAAATCAAATTCCAGAAAAGTCGCTGTAGAATTCCTTTATAATTCGCAACGCTTTATTTACGTTATAAAAAGGATTTTCGATATAAACTGAATATCGATAAATCTAAAATCTGAAATATCAAACTGTAAATTCTGATATGATATTCTGGAGCTATAAGATATCATATGTGAAGATATACGATAATATAAATCTATTTATATTTAATTTAATTATATTTAAATATATTTATATATTTAAATGGGTCATTCAGAGCTTTAAAAATAGCTGGTTTTGCAAACGAAGTCGGATTTCGACGAAACTAATTTTGTTGGATCCGCTACATCAAATTATTGCTAGATTTCTAGTTTCGTGATTTTTAGAGCCAGTGTGTGGCCGTACGGATTTTTAGAGTGAAAAACAGTCAGTATTTTGACGGTTAAAAATACGTTGCGTGAGCATACGGAGTCGGAATTTGACGAAACCAGTTTCATTGGGTCTGCAATGTCAAACTCTAGCTTTATGTCCATTTTTGTGATTTTTAGATGTTGTATGTGGTCATAGGAATTTTTAAAGCCGAAGACAAACAACGGTTGGCTATATATAAATATAATATTCGAATAAATAAATATTATAAAAATCCTATATAAACACTAACCTATTTCTAAACCCTAAAACTACCTCTCTTTTGGTCAAACACTAATTTTCCGCCGCTCTTCTACTTTTTACAGTAAACCGCAAGAGAGAAATCCCAAACAAAAATCAAAAGAAAATCCAAGAGAAATCGATAAATCAAGTTATGTACATATTTGGATTCACAGTCACTTTCGCTTCAAAGCCATATAGGAATTTATGGGTTCGATGTTGTTTCCGACATCGTGGTTTCTTGAACAGCGATCTAGGGTTGGGTTTGTAGGAAGATTAAGACGAAGTAGTGTAAATCGAAGGTTGGATTAAAGTTCGTTGGGTCGAGGCGCGTCAGGGGAGGGATTTTGGTGGAGTTCGACGCTAGTCTGGGTGGTGCGACAGTTCTGGTGGGGGCACGAAATACAGCAGGTCGCGATTTAGTGAGGGGGATCGAGCTCGGGTTCTGGAGGATGACTAGAAGGAGGGCGAGGCATTGAGTTGGATGATGGAGGCAGCGACAGCGTTAGTTGAATGAGGTGATGGTGATTGTGGGTCAATGATCGGAAATGGCTTTCGTTGTTCCTCCTGAAGCACGAAGTGATTTTTGGAGAGATGGATTATGAGGTGCGGGGTTTTTTGCTTGGTGGGCTGGTATCATCTAAACGGGCCAGGAAAAAAAGGGGTAAAGCCCGACTAGATTTAATTAACTTTATTTTAAATTATAAAATATGTATTAACTTCTAATTGACATAACTTTATCGTACATGAACGGAATTCGACAAAACAAGATCCGACAGGACCGTATGGACGAGAGCTTCACAATGAAGCTGACTGTAAGTGGATTGGGGCTCGTATGAATTTATGGCGAAATAAATTGTTTGATTCAAATCAAATAACGGTTTATCGTTCTTTAACGATGAACTGCAAATGTGAGTAAAGCTCACCAACTCTGAACAGTTATATTTTTATAATGTATTTTTAGAACTGTTAATCATCTGTTGATTGCTGTGTGTTGGTTGATTGATTGAACTGCTAGTCAGTTAGTGGAAATTATATATATATAAATATATATATAAACCTTTAAATATTTATATATTGATGCTGTTATCAGAATAATCAGTACTGAACCGAAAGTGATGTTGATTTTACTGCGTAACATCTGTGGATGCAGGGAAACAGGTTGGAGGGACCCAACTGGGTTCCAAAATATTTATAATACTGTTTTGATTCATATATTTTGGTATAAAATCCGTGGTTGATTATATGTGCTTGGACGATATTGAACATCGTGATTTGATCTGATTGAATACCATAACATACGGGATGTTGATAAGGGGATTTTCAAAGTGATATTGGAAACATAATATTTATAAACTGGAATATTTATAAATAAGAGATATTCATAAATTTGAATATTTATAAATAATAAATATTTATAAATTGGAATATTTATAAATAGGAGATACATAGAAAAATAAAATAATTTCAAAACATTTTCTTTTGAGTGGAAAGGCCTGTGTGGCGGGTTTGGGGATTTTCCCGATGCTCCCGATATAAAGGAGGTTATGGCGAATTTTCCCGGAATTTAAGGAGTTAGAATGTATAAAAGGAATATTTGTGAAAACCAAATATAAGGGAAATATTTGTGGAAACCAAATATAAAGGAAATATTTGTGAAAATAAATAAAGAGTTAAAAGGAAATATTTATGTAGGAAATAAACAAAGTTATAAAGGAAATATTTATATGAAATAAATATAGGAAAATTAAAAAGGGAAAATCATTTTTAAAGTGAAGAACCGTCACCAAAAGTAAATCTTTAAAAATGAATAAACGTTGTTAAAAGGAACGTAATGAATAACCAGTTAGAGTTAACCAGTCCAGTAGAGTTAACCAGTCCAGTAGAGTTAACCAGTCCAGTAGAGTTAACCAGTCCAGTAGAGTTAACCAGTTCAGTAGAGTTAACCAGTTCAGTAGAGTTAACCAGTTCAGTAGAGTTAACTAGTCCAGTAGAGTTAACCAGTCCAGTAGAGTTAACCAGTTCAGTAGAGTTAACCAGTTGGGTTAAGTAAGTCGAGTTAACCAGTTGGGTTAAGTCAGTCAAGTTAATCAGTAAGAGTTAACCAGTTAGAGTTAACCAGTTAGAGTTAATCAGTTAGAGTTAATCAGGTAGGTAAATCAGTTAGAGTAAATCGATTAGAGTTAAAATGAACTAGAGTTAATCAAATATAGTTATTTGGGATAGAGTAAGTTAAACATAGTATTCAGGGTAAGTTGTCATCTCGTACGACTGCTAGCGAAATTCACAGGGCTACAGATAGCCTAAGGCGGTCGCATGTTTCCTGAGGGAATCAGGTGTAACCATTTGTGATCACTGCGATCTAGAGTCAAACGAATGGAGTTAAATCGAATATTAGTTATTCGATAGGAGTTAATCAAGTTTAGTTAAATTAAACCAAGTTAGTCGAACCTAGGTTAATCGAATCGAATTGGTCGAACCAAGTAAGTCGAGTTAGTCGAGTCAAGTTAAGTTAGTCGAGTTAGTCGAGTTAAGTTCGTCGAGTTAAATTAATCGATGTTAGTTTCATCGAAAGGAGTTATCGATGTTAGTTTCATCGAAAGGAGTTATCGATGTTAGTTTCATCGAAAGGAGTTATCGATGTTAGTTTATTCGAAAGTGAGATTTCCAGATATGAGATATTTGAAAAGAAAGAGTTATCAAATATTAGTTATTCGAAGAGAGATTATCGAATATCGTTTATTCGAGAAGGAGTAATCAAATATAGTATATTCAAAAGGAAGGAGTTAATCGAATATAGGTTATTCGAAGAAGAGTTAATCAAATAGAGATTTATTTATTTATAAATAAATAAGTGTTAGGTTAATTATTCACTAATAAGAATAGAAGTTATAATTAAAGTTAGATAATTCGAAAGTAGGGATTATAACGTTATCGTAATAGCCAATGTTTTAAATATAGAAGTGGGTTCGTAAAATTGAATCCAGAAAGGCGTAAAGAAGTTGTTAAATATTAAAAGATAAACTTTGACCATTTCGAAGTTACAACGTTGTTCAGTTAAGGTTTGAGAGGTATTTATACCCCAACTTGAGTGACTTCCTTCTTGACTAAGAAATGGTAGGGTTTGATCGTAAAGGAGTTTTGGAAATGTTTTCCAAACGAAAATCAGAAATGTTTTCTGATAAAAGAAAATAAGAATTTAGAATATATGGAAACAGAAGATAAGTAAATTAATGAACTAATGAGATAAGAGTTAAATGATGTTTGATTGATATTATTTCCACCTGGAAATAATATCGTTGTTTGCACACTTGTTGTCTTTGATAGTTAACTCATAGACTATCGAAGTTTTGACCATTTTAACGTTGTTAATATGGAGAGACCGGTTGGATTATTATCCAAAGAACCACTCTGTATTGGCATAAGCATTGTGAATCATATATGCCAAAGATAATTGAAGACGGAGTAAAATTTCAAGGGCTATTGTATAAGTCTTAGATAACAGTGCCTAAGATGGATGTACTGAATAGTGCCTTCGGTTTGTCCAATCCCAGGACAACTTGTATGGACGAAGGTCTGACAGCGTATATCCAATGGATCGCGTAAGTTGATCTGTTCAAACGTATTCACGTTTGGTGGCAGAGGAATTCATTTCTCTAAGCTGTATACCCGTGTTATTTTTGGATAAATCAATTTGTGATTTGGCGGGTATGACGATGTGACATTCTAAGTGAATGAGGATGATTTGTGTTGATGAATGTCTGACAGAGTATTTTCAGAAAGGTCACGTACATTGATTTCTTCAACTATACCAAGAGTGGAAGCGGAGAAGGAAACTTCTTTAGCTAACACGTAACGTACTGTTGTAGACGCCAATTAGTGATTTTCGATAGATATGACAATGTGGCATTCGAAGTGAATCTGATGTAGTGATAAAGCGTAGCTTCTAGCCTCATCAACCGGTAAATGACAGAAATCGGGCAGGCAGCATGGCTAAGTCAGTCGCACCGAAGTATGGTGTATAATCACCTATCTAGTGAATATTCATTTGTTTCTTAAATCTATCAATGTTGTCCCATATATATACGGGAACGGTTGCAGATCCCAACCGTTGGTGATATACATTCGATACACTCAAGCAAAATGAGTGGTCGGTCATGTGTGGCTGAGTTACAAGATGTTCTTGTTGAACTGCAGTGTATCGTTCCTAGAGTACACTGATCGGAAGGTGGTTCCATACCTTGTCATAGTTGGAAATCCATTATCCAATACGTGCTTGCGATTTTGATTGTGTACTATATATATGTAGAACGTGAGATGAAAGCGTTTCTGCTAGTCGATATCTATTTGTACATAGACATTATTATAATATCAAAAGGTTTTTGATATAAAGATATTTTGGATTCTCATAAGGGAAAAACCCATTCCGTTCTGCGGCGTGGTCTTATGAGATATCGTTTACTTGTTCATATACCTGTTTAAACTGTTTTACTCACACCAGTCCCATGACTGGCCCGGAGTTTGCTTTGTTGTTTTCCCTAAACTCTTGGGTGTCCAATTTTGTACGGGCAGTCAAGTAGTCAGGATTTTACAGATATACTTGGAGAGCTTGGAGCAGGATGCTTCAAGATCATATAGCTATAGTTATTTCCGCTGTGTTGTAAGTGCTGTACTCTGATAAGTGTTATTATATACATAACTGTTATGTTTCAAAGTTATGTTATCTATTGTATGTTATTCGTTCCGCTGTGAGGTTCGTGTTACTCTGATGTTGTGTTCTTCTTCTTCTTCTATTCTAAGTTTTTATCTTATCTATTCTCACCCTATAATTTCTTTCATTAATTACCAGGATTTTTCGATGTTTTGGTTATCGACATCGAGTTTATGTCGATAACCAAAGTCGCTCAAAATCCGGGTCATTACAGTTGGTATCAAAGCTTAAGTTAAGAATTACTTGGCTCTGTGGCGTGACTCGGTAGAGATAGGGTTAGTAATACCCTAGATTGAGTTTGAGTGTATATATAAGAGTGCGTATTTGTATATGATATAAAAATAATTTTATATTGTGGAGATTCATTGGTTGAGTTATTTATAGGTTCTGGTCGATCAGTTTGATCCACTGTGTCGGTAAGAGTTGATAAACACTTGAATACAATGGGTCGACACGGTATGTTTTGAAAAGAGGGTAAATAGAATAAATTTACCTAAAATTATATCCTGGTATTGAGAAAATATATATATTAGATATATTGGTTGTATTATAATCGAGTAAGATTATAAAAGTGAAATGGTTATATATAACCTATCAGAATTCATATTAGTAAAGTATATGAAATAAGATGAATTAAATATGAATTTAAATCAGATTTGGAATTAAAATAAGGAAATTTTAAGTTTATAGGAGATTTTGAGATGTTTTCAAAATGGATGTATTTAGTAAGGGTTTTGAAATGATATAGTATTGAAATCACTTGGGTCGCTGGAAAATAATTCCGATGATGACTGCGCAGTATCATCGGTGTGATTTTCGAGTTCTAAGTGGTGGATTACTACCAGAGATTTTGATTTGAATTGTTTTGAGAAAACAAGTTGTTTAGAAATTCAAAGGTTTTGAATTGGTATTATGATTTCAAATTTGATTTGAAATAAAACCGGGAATTTAAGTTCTAGAAATTAAAATTTAACTTGTGAAGTTAATTCGAATAGGGTGGGAAAAGTAAATAATAAACCAGAATTTAACTTGAGATGATAGGTTAAGAAAAACTGAGGTGATTAGAGAATAATCTAGATTTGAAATGATAAGTTGAGAGTTTGGAATTTGAAACTCGAATTTGAAATTAAATTCGGCTTGAATAAGCGAATGGTTGTGTTAAGAATAACTTGGTTGGAGTTGATTGAGATGACATTTGTATATGCCGAGTTGATAACAGATGGTAGGGATATAATGATATGCCTAACAAAAAGGTACAAGTTTATATTTTATATGAGTTTGGAATTTATGAGCCGAATTGGCAAGCCGTTTGGCGTTTTGATTTTCTTTTGGGTTGAAGGAGGCCTAGAGAGGCGAGTTGTGATTTGACGTATATGCCGGTACAAAGGAGACGATGGCAAAAAAAATCGAAAATTTAAAGTGTTAGAAAATTTTCAGAATTTTTGAAAATTTTAGTTAGTCGGAATGAATAAATATTTTAGTCGATATTAATTGGTTTAGTTGAAATCAGAAATAAGGGGTAAACAGATCTTAGGAATTCCAATAGATAGGGTCGTCCTTTAACTTAGCAATTTCGAGGACGAAATTATTTTAAGTGGGGAAGAATGTAATGACCCGCATTGGCAGAGGTGTTATAATTAATTTATTTAATTATATAAATGGTGAATTAAAGGATTTAATGGTCGTGGAATTAAATAACTGGGAATATTTAATTAAAATAATAAATTAAATAATATATTTAATTCAGAAATAATCAGAATTATTGGAAATCACAATATTCTGTGAACGGGGTCGTCCCTTAGATTTAATTCAGCTTAGAGTTGAATTATATTGACGAATATATTCAATCGACGACAGTTTGAACGTATAATTATATTATAATTAAAATCAAGCTCGAAATGGCGCTGCAGTTCGTAAATTGGCGATTCGAACTTCAACTGAATGTACAGGATTCGTTTTAAGCCGGATTTCTGGGAAACAAGAAACATGTGGAGCTGGTGGAGTATATCTTTCTAGTGGAAGAGAAAGATTGGGATTTCGTCGTGCAGATTTTGATTTACGTTCAAATCAAATTCCAGAAAAGTCGCTGTAGAATTCCTTTATAATTCGCAACGCTTTATTTACGTTATAAAAAGGATTTTCGATATAAACTGAATATTGATAAATCTAAAATCTGAAATATCAAACTGTAAATTCTGATATGATATTCTGGAGCTGTACGATATCATATGTGAAGATATACGATAATATAAATCTATTTATATTTAATTATATTTAAATATATTTATACATTTAAATGGGTCATTCAGAGCTTTAAAAATAGCCGGTTTTGCAAACGAAGTCGGATTTCGACGAAACTAATTTTGTTCGATCCGCAACATCAAATTATTGCTAGATTTCCAGTTTCGTGATTTTTAGAGCCAGTGTTTAGCCGTACGGATTTTTAGAGTGAAAAGCAGTCAGTATTTTGACGGTTAAAAATACGCTGTGTGAGCATACAGAGTCGAAATTCGACGAAACCAGTTTCGTTGGGTCCGCAATGTCAAACTTTAGCTTCATGTCCATTTTCATGATTTTTAGATGTTGTATGTGGTCATAGGAATTTTTAAAGCCGAAGACAAACAACAGTTGGCTATATATAAATATAATATTCGAATAAATAAATATTATAAAAATTCTATATAAACACTAACCTATTTCTAAACCCTAAAACTACCTCTCTTCTGGTCAAACACTAATTTTCCGCCGCTCTTCTACTTTTTACAGTAAACCGCAAGAGAGAAATCCCAAACAAAAATCAAAAGAAAATCCAAGAGAAATCGATAAATCAAGTTATGTACATATTTGGATTCACAGTCACCTTCGCTTCAAAACCATATAGGAACTTATGGGTTCGATGTTGTTTCCGACACCTTGGTTTCTTGAACAGCGATCTAGGGCTGGGTTTGTAGGAAGATTAAGACGAAGTAGTGTAAATCGAAGGTCGGATTAGAGTTCGTTAGGTCGAGGCGCGTCAGGGGAGGGATTTTGGCGGAGTTCGACGCTAGTCTGGGTGATGCGACAGTTCTGGTGGGGGCACGAAATACAGCAGGTCACGATTTAGTGAGGGGGATCGAGCTCGGGTTCTGGAGGATGACTAGAAGGAGGGTGAGGCATTGAGTCGGATGATGGAGGCAGCGGCAGCGTTAGTTGAACGAGGTGATGGTGATTGTGGGTCAATGTTCGGAAATGGCTTTCGTTGTTCTTCCTGAAGCACGAAGTGATTTTTGGAGAGATGGATTATGAGGTGCGGGGTTTTTTGCTTGGTGGGCTGGTATCATCTAAACGGGCCAGGGAAAAAGGGGTAAAGCCCGACTAGATTTAATTAACTTTATTTTAAATTATAAAATATGTATTAACTTCTAATTGACATAACTTTATTGTATGTGAACGGAATTCGACAAAACAAGATCCGACAGGACCGTATGGACGAGAGCTTCACAATGAAGCTGAATGGAAGTGGATTGGGGCTCGTATGAATTTATGGCGAAATAAATTGTTTGATTCAAATCAAATAATGGTTTATCGTTCTTTAACGATGAACTGCAAATGTGAGTAAAACTCACCAACTCTGAACAGTTATATTTTTATAATGTATTCTTAGAACTGTTAATCATCTGTTGATTGTTGTGTGTTGGTTGATTGATTGAACTGCTAGTCAGTTAGTGGAAATTATATATATATATAAACCTTTAAATATTTATATATTGATGTTGTTATCAGAATAATCAGTACTAAACCAAAAGTGATGTTGATTTTACTGTGTAACGTCTGTGGATGCAGGAAAACAGGTTGGAGGGACCCAACTGGGTTCCTCAATATTTATAATACTGTTTTGATTCATATATTGTGGTATAGAATCCGTGGTCGATTATATGTGCTTGGACGATATTGAACATCATGATTTGATCTGATTGAATACCATAACATACGGGATGTTGATAAGGGGATTTTCAAAGTGATATTGGAAACAGAATATTTATAAACTGGAATATTTATAAATAAGAGATATTTATAAATTCGAATATTTATAAATAAGAAATATTTATAAATTGGAATATTTATAAACAAGAAATATTTATAAATTGGAATATTTATAAATAGGAGATACATAGAAAAAGAAAATAATTTCAAAACATTTTCTTTTGAGTGGAAAGGCCTATGTGGCGGGTTTGGGGATTTTCCCGATGCTCCCGATACAAAGGAGGTTATGGCGAATTTTTCCCGGAAATTTAAGGAGTTAGAATATATAAAAGGAATATTTGTGAAAACCAAATATAAGGGAAATATTTGTGGAAACCAAATATAAAGGAAATATTTGTGAAAATAAATAAAGAGTTAAAAGGAAATATTTATGTAGGAAATAAACAAAGTTATAAAGGAAATATTTATATGAAATAAATATAGGCAAATTAAAAAGGGAAAATCATTTATAAAGTGAAGAACCATCACCAAAAGTAAATCTTTAAAAATGAATAAACGTTGTTAAAAGGAACGTAATGAATAACCAGTTAGAGTTAACTAGTCCAGTAGAGTTAACCAGTCCAGTAGAAAGTAAATCTTTAAAAATGAATAAACGTTGTTAAAAGGAACGTAATGAATAACCAGTTAGAGTTAACTAGTCCAGTAGAGTTAACCAGTTCAGTAGAGTTAACCAGTTCAGTAGAGTTAACCAGTTCAGTAGAGTTAACCAGTTCAGTAGAATTAACCAGTCCAATAGAGTTAACCAGTTCAGTAGAGTTAACCAGTTCAGTAGAGTCAACCAGTTGGGTTAAGTAAGTCGAGTTAACCAGTTGGGTTAAGTCAGTCAAGTTAATCAGTAAGAGTTAACTAGTTAGAGTTAAGCAGTTAGAGTTAATCAGTTAGAGTTAATCAGGTAGGTAAATCAGTTAGATTAAATCGATTAGAGTTAAAATGAACTAGAGTTAATCAAATATAGTTATTTGAGACAGAGTTAGCCAAACATAGTATTCAGGGTAAGTTGTCATC
The DNA here is from genome assembly GCA_030737875.1 of Allium sativum. Classification (NCBI taxonomy): domain Eukaryota; kingdom Viridiplantae; phylum Streptophyta; class Magnoliopsida; order Asparagales; family Amaryllidaceae; genus Allium; species Allium sativum. Next base: position 1,111,122 of record CM060926.1, on the reverse strand, counting down.
TCGTACGATTGCTAGCAAAATTCGCAGGGCTACAGATAGCCTAAGGCGGTCGGATGTTTCCTGAGGGAATCAGGTGTAACCATTTGTGATCGCTGCGATCTAGAGTCAAGTTGAATCGAATATTAGTTGAGTTAAATAAAACCAAGTTAGTCGAGCCTAGGTTAATCGAATCGAATTGGTCGAACCAAGTAAGTCGAGTTAGTCGAGTCAAGTTAAGTTAGTCGAGTTAGTCGAGTTAAGTTCGTCGAGTTAAATTAATCGATGTTAGTTTCATCGAAAGGAGTTATCGATGTTAGTTTCATCGAAAGGAGTTATCGATGTTAGTTTCGTCGAAAGGAGTTATCGAATATAGTTTATTCGAAAGTGAGATTTTCAGATATGAGATATTTGAAAAGAAAGAGTTATCAAATATTAGTTATTCGAAGAGAGATTATCGAATATCGTTTATTCGAGAAGGAGTAATCAAATATAGTATATTCGAAAGGAAGGAGTTAATTGAATATAGGTTATTCGAAGAAGAGTTAATCAAATAGAGATTTATTTATTTATAAATAAATAAGTGTTAGGTTAATTATTCACTAATAAGAATAGAAGTTATAATTAAAGTTAGATAATTTGAAAGTAGGGATTATAACGTTATCGTTATAACCAATGTTTAAAACATAGAAGTGGATTCGTAAAATTGAATCCGAGAAAGGCGTAAAGAAGTTGTTAAAGATTAAAAGATAAACTTTGACCATTTCGAAGTTATAACGTTGTTCAGTTAAGGTTTGAGAGGTAATTATACCCCAACTTGAGTGACTTCCTTCTTGACTAAGAAATGGTAGGGTTTGATCGTAAAGGAGTTTTGGAAATGTTTTCCAAACGAAAATAAAAAATGTTTTCTGATAAAAGAAAATAAGAATTTAGAATATATGGAAACAGAAGATAAGTAAATTAATGAACTAATGAGATAAGAGTTAAATGATGTTTGATTGATATTATTTCCACCAGGAAATAATATCGTTGTTTGCACACTTGTTGTCTTTGATAGTTAACTCACAGACTATCGAAGTTTTGACCATTTTAACGTTGTTAATATGGAGAGACCGGTTGGATTATTATCCAAAGAACCACTCTGTATTGGCATAAGCGTTGCGAATCATATATGCCAAAGATAATTGAAGACGGAGTAAAATTTCAAGGGCTATTGTATAAGTCTTAGATAACAGTGCCTAAGATGGATGTACTGAATAGTGCCTTCGGTTTGTCCAATCCCCGGACAACTTGTATGGACGAAGGTCTGACAGCGTATATCCAATGGATCGCGTAAGTTGATCTGTTCAAACGTATTCACGTTTGGTGGCAGAGGAATTCGTTTCTCTAAGCTGTATACCCGTGTTATTTTTGGATAAATCAATTTGTGATTTGGCGGGTATGACGATGTGACATTCTAAGTGAATGAGGATGATTTGTGTTGATGAATGTCTGACAGAGTATTTTCAGAAAGGTCACGTACGTTGATTTCTTCAACTATACAAAGAGTGGAAGCGGAGAAGGAAACTTCTTTAGCTAACACGTAACGTACTGTTGTAGACGCCAATTAGTGATTTTCGATGGATCTGACAATGTGGCATTCGAAGTGAATATGATGTAATGATAAAGTGTAGCTTCTAGCCTCATCAACCGGTAAATGAAAGAAATCGGGCAGGTAGCATGGCTAAGTCGGTTGCACCGAAGTAGGGTGTATAATCACCTATCTAGAGGATATTCATTTGTTTCTTAAATCTATCAATGTTGTCCCGTATATATACGGGAACGGTTGTTGATCCCAACCGTTGGTGATATACATTCGATACACTCAAGCAAAATGAGTGGTCGGTCATGTGTGGCTGAGTTACAAGATGTTCTTGTTGAACTCCAGTGTATCGTTCCTAGAGTACACTGATCGGAAGGTGGTTCCATACCTTGTCATAGTTGGAAATCCATTATCCAATACGTGCTTGCGATTTTGATTGTATACTACATATATGTAGAACGCGAGATGAAAGCGTTTCTGCTAGTCGATATCTATTTGTACATAGACATTATTATAATATCAAAAGGTTTTTGATATAAAGATATTTTGGATTCTCATAAGGGAAAAACCCGTTTCGTTCTGCGGCGTGGTCTTATGAGATATCGTTTACTTGTTCATATACATGTTTAAACTGTTTTACTCACACCAGTCCCATGACTGACCCGGAGTTTACTTTGTTGTTTTCCCTAAACTCTTGGGTGTCCAATTTTGTACGGGCAGTCAAGTAGTTAGGATTTTACAGATATACTTGGAGAGCTTGGAGCAAGAGGCTTCAAGATCATATAGTTATAGTTATTTCCGCTGTGTTGTTAGTGCTGTACTCTGATAAGTGCTATTGTATACATAACTGTTATGTTTCAAAGTTATGTTATCTATTGTATGTTATTCGTTCCGCTGTGAGGTTCGTGTTACTCTGATGTTGTGTTCTTCTTCTTCTTCTTCTTCTTCTATTCTAAGTTTCTATCTTATCTATTCTCACCCTCTAATTTCTTTCATTAATTACCAGGATTTTTCGATGTTTTGGTTATCGACATCGAGTTTATGTCGATAACCAAAGTCGCTCAAAATCCGGGTCGTTACATATAATGACATAGGAATAATTGGTTAAGAATGGAAATGCCTAGAATTACAATAATTTGAAATTGTAACCGCGCTTAGACACGAGGTTAGATTACACTTGTGGTAGAAGTCTGCCCAGACCCCCCGGCATCTCCAGTAACCTCAAGCGATGAATCTAATGTGAGGGGTCTAAATGCATAAACATGTAACGTGATAAGACATGAGGTTAAGCCCGACTTGTGGAAGAAGACTGCCCGGATCCAACCGGCATATCCAACATCCACAAGTTGTAGACTTAATGTGAGAGATCTAATGCATAAACATATATACGAATATATGTATATAAAAGGATAGAAATAAATGGCACTATTTTTGATTAATGGAAACGAATTGGAGTAAATGGGGAATGATAGTAACGTATTATAATTAATTACTTGAATGAGAATGTTATATAATAGGCAGGCTTATCCTAGGGACAAGTGGAAATTATAACATATGTTATAATTAAAAGAAAGAATGATTTTTAGTAAACCCTAGTTAAAAAAACTAAGGCAGTAAGTAAAAAACGACAAGTTGTGGTGACTTGTTAAATAGAAAACAGGTGAATTGAGATGAAGTATACTTAATTACATATTAAGTAAAAACGTGTTATTGTAACTATGGAATCAGGTAATGAATAGTATAAAAGGGATTGTATATTGCTTTTGTTAATCACAATCCAGAGAATAACATGTGATGGTCTTATTAACAGACTTAAATGGATTAAGTTGTATATATGTGAAATTAATAAGCAAGGGGAACTTGGCAACTTGAAGAGAAGTCAATGTGAATAGGACAACCTGTTAACTTGTAATACCTAACCTGTTTGAATCCATAAGGATTACATGAACTTGTTAACTTGATTAGGGGTTAAGTAAACTTGCTTGAATCAATGGGAGGGTTAAGTAAATCTTGGGTCGGTGGGTAATATTTGTATATATAGGCTCACAAACTTAATTGTTAAATAAACATGCTTGAATCAGTAGGAGGGTTAAGTAAATCTTGGGTCGGTGGGTAATATTAGAATATATAGGCCCACAAACTTAACCTACGGGGTTATGCAATCTTTTTTACTCTGGTATGGAATAACCTGTGGAAAACCTAGTAGTGGGGATACAAGCCTAGAGGGAGCTTGTATCATCTTGTGTGTGGGACACGTTACAGTCAGTAACCCATATTTAGGTATCAAACGAGTACTCCGAACTAGGTCGGAGTCGGGGCACGCTTACTAGGCTGATTGTAGGAGATCCAAACGAAAGCGGCAGTGTGGGCGGCGCAGGCCGACGGAGTCATGTGCGTTCATGGGTCCGAAGAGGAGGATAAGACACCATGACACCTGTAGATATGGTTGTGCACATCCTGAAAACAAAGGGTTGCCACTTTAGGGAGTGATACATCCTACTGTGGGGCCAGCACAGGGTATCTACGGAGTAGGCCGATCGATTAGGGTACATCTAGACTCCAGTATGTTGGGGAGCCCATCAATACTCTTAGGGGTAACTCCGGTATATTGGGCTACTTGTTGATTGTATGGGATTAAAACCTCTCATTGTAAGTACACCCGAGTCTATCATTTTATGCTTGTTGGGGATCATCTTGTTAATAAGACACTAGTATTGGTGCGGAGAAATCATTAGGGAAGAGCAGTATACTCTATCATGTTTGCCCTGTTTACATTGTCGTACCTACCTATTTTGATACTCTCTCTTATCCACTTTATATGTCTGTCATGATACTTTTACTTATTTATATGCTAAAAGTAACTAGACTCGCCAGACTCTATGTCTGACCCATTTTTTTCCTCTTCTTTCTCTTCCGTTTACCCCCAGGTTCTTAGGATGGAAATACTCAAGCTTGATTAGGATTCTGCTTTCGTCTTGCTTGGAGCTGCATAGATGTATTGCTCGAGCTCTTGTCCTTTCTACTATGGCTATGTTTTGTTTGGGAAATATATTTCTTTTACTATTGTACTCTGATGTTTTAAGTACAAGACAGGAATTTTAAGATAATGTATTGGATTTATGTATATTCAGACTTATGATGTTTTGAACCACGAAGTTATGCTTTATGATTAATAAATTTTTTAAATTCCGCTGCTATTTTATATTTGTCTTGTAATGTTTCTGTTTTTGTTTACCTACAATGCTTCATGAAACTTAATGCATTCTCTTAATGAGTGACATTAACAGATGTTGGGTGTCACACTTGGTATCAGAGCTGAAGGTTACCAGATTAGATAAAAGTTTTTGAAATTATTTTCAAAAAGGTTTTAAAAGAAAGCATTTTCAAAAAGAAAAGTCTGTTTTGAAAGACATATTCCCTAAACCCATATGGAATATCTTTTGATTTTCTGTTTGAATCCCTTTTTTCCTTTTCTTTTCAGCGTATCTGGGGAACCGAATATTCCCGAGGGCATTCAAGTACTGTATTGGTTCCGTAGGTATCTTAAGGCTACGGCACCAACCGGGAGCCAAGGAGATGTCCCTCCCCCAGCTGCAGACATTGTCCCTCCACCGTCGCGAGTAAATGATTTTTCTAAGAAGAAATGTCATGTTTGTAGACGTAGAAGTCATTTGACCAAAGATTCCAAAGCCCGAGGAAAGAAGAAATGTCATAATTGTGGGTGTGTGGGTCATTTGATCAAGGACTGCAGAAGAAGGAAGAATTCTTGTTTTAATGGTGGAGAGGTCGGACACTTTTCTAAGGAGTGCCCGAAGAGACAAGGACAAGACAAAAGGGCAGGATCTTTTGAAGGGCAGGTGTATGTTCTCACGGTCATTGTACCGGATAGAGGAGAAAACTTTTTGTTGTATGTTTAATTTCCCTTTCCAATTATCCAGTTAGAACCCTTTTTGATTTAGGTGCTTCGCATTCTTTTACATATGATTCTGGGGTTGAGTCTCTGCACCTTAGTACTAGTATGGTTTTGGATCCCTTTGTTGCCTCAAACCTCATTGAGGACTTAGCTCAGATGCTTGTGATTTGTTAGGGTTTGAGGATATCTGTGTTGGGCGTCGAGTTTGAGTGCGACGCATATCTTGTTTTATGGGCTATGTTTGATTCTAGGGATGTATTGGCTAGCCATGTATGATGTCATTCTGGATTACGAGAGGAGGGTCGTTGGACTTTTGACTTTCCATGGGAGGACCCTCGAGATTTCTTGTGACCCTAAGGAGTCTGTTATGCTTAGTTTCCTAGAGTCTCTTGATGCATCTTTCGATGATCTGCAATCTGTGCTAGTAGTCCGTGAGTATTCTGGTGTTTTTGAGGAGGTTCGGGGCTTACCTCTGAGGCGCAAGATCGATTTTCGTATATACTTGGTGGACAATTATGATGTTATCTATCATGTTTGTCATGTTCACCTTGTCATACGTGCCTATTATGATATTATCTCTCTTATCTACTTTATATGATTGTCATGATACTTTTACTTATTTATATGCTAAAAGTAACTAGACTCGCCAGATTTTATGTCTGACCCATTTTGTTTCCTCTTCTTTCTCTTCCGTTTCCCCCCAGGTTCTCAGGGTGGGAATACTCAAGCTTGATCAGGATTCTGCTTTCATCTTACTTGGAGCTGCATAGATGTATTGTTCGAGCTCTTATCCTTTCTAGTATAGCTATGTTTTGTTTGGGGAATTATATTTCTTTAACTATTGTACTATGATTTTTTAAGTACAAGACAGGAATTTTAAGATAATGTACTGGATTTATGTATCTTTATACTTATGATGTTTTGAACCGTTATTAACTTTATTTTAATGTTGGGTAAATCGAGGGACCACGCCATATGACACAGAACGGGTTTTCTCCCTAGAATACCAAAAAAACGCAATGCTAAAAGGAAAAATGAAGCCATTATAAGACTCAGGTCCCATCACACAATGCAACACAAACAAGTGGATAGAGTTTTACCTTAAAATGGCCAAAAATGCTTGATACACGAAAATTTTCTTTTATTACTATTATTATAAGTGAAGAAATCAACTTTAATTATAATTGTATCAATCATAGGCGACATAGGTACCATATCGCCATATAGGTTTACAACTGAAACCGTAAAATCGCGTATTGGAAATTAGATTTCCGTCTATGAACCAAGGCAAGGGATCTTCCTCATTGATTTTGAGAAACTCTAGCAGCCTCAGGATCACGCCTCTGGGCAACCCTTGGATCTTCAGGGTTGGTCATTCGTCACTGATTGGCAATACCATAAACAATACTTTAGTCGATTTTATCGAACCTCCAAAATGGTCAGTACATCGACCAATCAAGAGCCATTGGAGACCCAAATAAATCTGAGGTACCTCGCCTTCCATCAAATAATATCCAACATCCACATAAGTAAAATGTCTGGGCTCCATACCATGACATTACTTCTAGATAGAAGCTAACGTATATCCATTTCCCTGCAGTCTCTATCCCGTTTTTGGTTCACATGGGGGTGTGAGGTTCGCAAATTAACGCTACATAAAGCCGTGCTACTTAAAGTTGTGTTTTGATCATCAACCAAAAGGCTCTTCTTTTCAACACAAGCCTTGATCCACGCAACTCAGCATGCTACATTGTCAATCCATACCATACCATTTTTTTCTACCAAAATATAACCTCTAAGCTCGTACGTCTCAAAGAAGGATGTTAAGCAAGAGAATAAATTCTTCGCCACCAAACAGATATATATTTAGCAGAGATCAACAAATACAACACGAAATACAGTGTCAGACATACAATCCATTTGCAAGTCCGTTCTGGGTCTGAACAAAACCAGAGGCACCTTATTCCTCGTCCCATATGTCCAATACAAGAGAGAGGCCCTCGCATATCCGGTCGAACTCGAAGTACGTCTGGACGATCACCACTTATTACCTCGTCTTGGGTGTACAGCCCAATCAAGACATCAGTAATCATCCATTCGATGTGAAGATCTCCGGTCTTCAACCACCGTCTTCATCGTCGACTTTTGATTGTCATATCAGTTATTCAGAGTGGGTTAAACCCGGTCTTTCCGAATAACTCGCATATCTTATAATCAACTGCTAATACCACATCATACGCCTCATACCAATCTAGAATATTCTTTTATTCAAATACTAATTACATTGGGAATTACTCCTACAAATCTTATCAAAGATTTAATTCATCTAGATCTCTTATTTAAATCTTCTCTTGGAAAACATTGCAAAAGATTTTATAATATCTTTTTACAAAAATTAAAACCAAATTTATGTTTATCAAACTACTCAGGATTATCGAACCTTACTAAAGTAATCATTCATTTTATTTTTCCAATCCCAACCTATTCATCCCATGGAGCAAAACTGGTAGTACTCCATATCTAACACCCACTGTGTTATCAACAAAATTAATTACCATTTCATGTTTCAAATCTAATTAAAGATTTATTAAAATTCCAACTTGGTTTTAATCTCAAAAATCATTATTTAATGATTATTCAACTTAAGAAATTAACCATGTCTTTAACTGGGTTAAAGAACAAATGCCATTTAAAACATTACTCACGATAAACCCAAAATCATCTTCCATCAAAATGGAATCATACTGGAAATCTGATCAGTATATAATTGATATAAATTTCTGTATCAGACTAATACTATAAATAGAATAACGGCATAGCCACTTTTGTAAACTTAGAAAAGAATAGAAAAATAGCAGACTCTCGTTTTTATTCAAGAACTTGTTTTGAGAACTCCGATTTCCTTCCTTCTAATTCTTCCTCGTTACTGGTTGATTCTAGGGTTTCTTCTCAGCATTCTTTTGTGGCTGTCGTTAGGAAACCTTTTCCTAATTTTTCTAATTGGAATTATGTCTCGCTCAAGAGTCATTCTCGAAGGAAAAATGCCAGAGATCGTGGTTGTTTCAGACGTGGCGATTCTTATCATCTAGCGAAGGATTGCAGGAAAGGAATTCGTTGTTTTAATTATGGAGGCGTGGGTCGCCGAAAGATTAGTTGTCCAGAGTTGTATAGAGGCAAATCAGTCTCTGATCTTATGCACTTGAACTGTTCGAGGATATTCCAGAAAATGGTTGTTCTCTTGGATCTTTACGTGTTGGATTTCCATAGTAAGGAAAACGATGGGGCTTATATGTTGTTGTTATTGGGTTGGCACTTGGAGGGTCTCGTTGATGGGATCTTGTAGCGTAAAAGTGTTAATATCGTTGATGTATATTCTCCTTTACCATGTCCGATGGAAAGAATGGAACATGCTTTCTTCTTCAGTTTGAATCTTTTGAAATCGCGGTGGATCTTTACTGATTAGTCTTCAAGGATCATGAGGAAAGCTCTTTTGTTGTTGGATGGGATGCTGGCACATTTCGATGCAATTAATACCGTTATTAATTGTGATCGTAGTGCTCCTGATTTTCAGTTACCGTTTATTTGTGATGTTCCTTTTGATATTCAATTGGGTGCTGAATTTCAGGCGGGGAAGGACTTTGTTGTTGAGTCAGATTGGGTCGAAAATGGAGTGGTGGTTTTGAAGAAGAGATGGTGGGTTTTGTTGGGAAATATTGGTCTATGCAGCAATTTGATCTGATGATCATCGACCCTTATGTCCTAAAATATATAGGCCTTTGTGAAGGATCATGGTTTAATGTTAGTAAGGTCATCAACAATTGGAGGAATAAGGAAGTGATGACAGGGGTTGACTTGGTGGACATGCGAGCTTACGATACGGGCTATGTTTTTGAGGGTTCTACCGCTAGACTTGAACAAAATACTTGCGTAGATAAAGGGATTGATTGGTTTGTAGCCTAGGGTGTTGATATTTCTAATATTTTCGGTCTGTTGGAGAAAATTAACGAAGAGATGGCTTTTAGGAAGGAGGGGTTAGGTGGTATTTCTGCGGATCAGAAGGTGGTTTGTTCGAAGTCTTCCTCAATGATGAGAAGAGGTTTTAAAGTTGGTAGATTTAAATTGGGAAGGAAAGGTAAAATGAAGTCTATGAGAATATCTGGACATGAGTAAGATAAGTTGATGGAAGTGATACTGCGAGTGTGGATATGGGGGTTAGATTTCACAATGCTGCTATTAGTGAAGTTTTGGAGCGGGTGGTCAATAAACCTTTTTGTGGCAGCGGTGAGTTTGAATTGACTAGGGGAGGCATGGTGGAGTTTATGGGATGCATGGATGGTACTGCGACTGTAATGCTTTTGGTAGTAGTATTGTTTGTGTGTATGGGGAATCAATAGTTCAAAATTCGCTGAAGGGCAGTTATGATATGTGCGATCTTATGTTGATGGTGAATAAGGGTGGATGCACTTTGCTTTTGAGGGAGTCGGGTGTGAGTCTACTCTCCTTGTTTTTGAGGTCATGTTTTAGTGTGTTTGATTCGGAGTGTGCTTGGTCTTGTGCGGAGTTTGTTCCTGTTGATCGGGTTAGTTCATCGGGTAATGTTGATTTGCATGAGGTTAGTGGAGGACATTCATCGAGTAGAGATGCACCCACTACTTTGACTAGGAGAGGGAGACGTAGGAGAGTAGCTCCCAGTTCTGGATTGGTCCGTCATAGCGTGAGGATTAGATATAGTTCCTCTGCATCTCATGGTAGGTTCCCAAGCTCGAATGCTAGTAGTAGTAATTCGGGTTTGGGATCAGGTATGGTTCTTGTTTATGGTAGCGATTATTCTCCGTTTGCTTTGGGTAGCCTTTCGATTAGTTAGTTATTCCAGCTTGCTAACGATACTACTCTTATCTTTACTGATATTGAGTTAGATGCGGATTAAATTAGAAGTAGGTAACTAGAGAAAGTTAATTCCATGAGATGTTGAGGATTGCTAGCAGGAATATTAGGGGTCTAAATGATCCTAAAAAGTGTGCTAAGGTTAGGACCTTTTTTAAAGATTTTCATATCGATATTGTTTTTCTTCAAGAGACTAAAATCGAGAACCCCGATTTTAGTTTTTATGCGAGGTTAGGTGGGTCCCTATTTTGTAATTGGGTTTGTCTTCCGGCCATAGGTAGTGCTAGGGGGCTTATGATTGGTTGGAAAGATAATCAATTTAGAATCGTACAAGAGATTCCTAAGATTTATTCTCTGCACATCATTTTAGTCCCTCTTATAGATAATTCTTTACTGGGCATTTCTAATGTGTATGGTCCTCATATAAAAATTGAGAGAAGACTCTTGTGGATTGAATGTGTCGATTTTAGAAATCTTGTTCCCAACCAATGGATTATGGGGGTGATTTCAATGTCACTAGGTTCTTAGGGGAGATATCACCTCAAGAAGGTGATTTCTCTGATATGGAGGAATTCAATGATTTCATCTTAGATAGTAATTTGATTGAGATTCCTCTAAATAATAGATCGTTCACTTGGTCTAATGTTAGAGACAGTCCTTCTTTTGCTTTATTAGATAGATTTTTAATTAGTTCTGTGGTGGATGGTAGATTCTATATTTGTAGAGTTAAAGGTTTGCCATTTTTATATTCTGATCATTGTTCCATCATCGTTTCGTGTGATTCAAATATCTCTATTAGTAATAGTTTCAAATTTGAGAAGATGTGGTTATTGGATTCCAGTTTTGTTAACCTTGTTTCCGTTAAGTGGGACTCCTTGTTTTATTTTAATATTTTGTATAGGGGTAATTCTGCGAAGATTTTTGTTGCGAAGCTTGGTATATTAAGATTTTTTCTCAAACGTTGGAATAAGTATATTTTTGATAGTGCTAGAATTAAGAAAGATAAGATTATATGTGAGATGTTAGATTTAGACAAGATTAGTGAGTCTAAGATTCTTAATTCCAATGAGAGGGATGGACTTTGCTACCTTAGGAATGATCTTAAGCTGATTTCACAAAAAAAGAGATCATGTGGAAGCAAGGGGTACGAGTTCAATGGATTAAGTAGGGGGACAACAATGCGAAGTTCTTTCATAGTGTGGCCAATAAGAGGAGGCATGATAATTTGTTTCACTCTATTGTTATTAATGATGTTGAACTGACCGTTCCGAGGGATTTGAATGAGGCTTTCACTAGGTATTATAAGCAGATTTTTGGTGCTAGAATTAAGAGAAGGATTAATGTTAGTTGGAATGACATTCATCCACCTGATTCTAAGGTTGAGTTAGTAGATTTAGATAAGCCTTTCTTTGAACAGGAGACTTGGAAGGCTATCTATGATATGACTAGTGACAAAGCTCTTAGGCCTGATGGTTTTTTTGTTCTTTTTTATAAGCAGTTTTGGGAGGTTCTGAAATTTGATATTATTAACCTTTTTAATTATTTCTATAGTGGTGATTTATGACTAGGTAGTTTTAACTTTGCTAATGTTATCCTTATTCATAAGAGAGTGGGTGCTAATTCTTTGAAGGATTTTAGGCCTATTTCCTTAATCAATTGTTATGTCAAGATTATTTCCAAAGTTCTTGCCCGTAGGCTTAGTATTAAGATGAATGAGCTCGTTGATTGTTCCCAAACTGCCTTTACTAAGGGCAGAAACATAGTGGACGGAGTGGCCGTTGTGCTGGAGTATATTAATGGCTGTTGTAAAAATAATTTTTCTTGTGTGATTTTGAAGTTTGATTTTGAGAAGGCGTTTGATTCTATTGATTGGGATTTTATTTACGAGTTATGTCTTGCTAGGGGTTTTAGTGTCAGATGGATCAATCGGATCATGCTTTTTCTTAGGTCTGGTTGTTTTAATATTGTTGTTAATGGGGTTGTGGGCAAGAAGATTCAATCTAAGAGAGGTCTTAAACAAGGTGATCCTCTATCACCTCTTCTTTTTAATTTAGGGGCTGATGTTTTCTCTAGAATTATTAAGAGAGTTGTTAGATTAGGTGTCTTAGGTCGTATTGGTAATGAGGAATTTAATAATGATTAGTTGTTCTCCAATTTGCAGATGATACATTATTATTTTCGTCCCACTTGCCCAAGCATATTATTGCTCTGAAGTTTATTCTCTATTGTTTTGAGATGTTATTTGGGCTTAAAATCAATTTTGATAAGAGTGATTTAATGGTTCTCAACGACCTTGATAATGTTGAGTCTCTGGTTGTTGACACCTTGAATTGTTCTGTCATAAAATTTCCTTTTGATTATTTGGGTTTTAAGATTAGGCCTTCGAAGCTTAAGAAGGACGATTGGTAAGTTATTATTGATAAGATCAATAATAGATTATCAAGTTGGAATAATAGAATTCTGTCTAGAGTGGTTATATTAATTCTTGTTAATTCGGTGTTGTCTGCTATTCCTACTTGTTGGATGGTCGTTCACCGTTTTCCTAAATGGGTTATTGAGAAAATCGACAGAATCAGGCATAATTATCTTTGGAGTGATGTTTCTATTTGTAGAGGCTATAAATGTTTAGTTAACTGGGAGGTGTGTTGTAAACCCAAGAAGGATGAGGGCCTGGGGATCATTAATTTATTTTATTTTAATTCTTCCTTGTTAGCCAAATGGTTATGAAGATTTAGATGCCCAGATGTGTCGGCTACTTAGAAGATTATTGTTTCCAAATTTTATTATTCTGGGGGTGAGTTTATCATTGGTTCTTGTTTTAGTTGGATTAATAGATTATCTTAGTTTTGGAAGTCTGTTTTGAATTGTTTTGATTTTTTTAATTTAGGTTGTAAGTTGACTGTTCATTCTTGGAATCTTACTTTCTTTTGGCATGATGCTTGGATTTCTCGATTGCCTCTTAAAATTTAATTTAGTGAACTTTTTAATAACTATTGCTTTAAGAATGCTTTGATTGTAGACGTTTATAGAGGAGATTTAGATCCCCCATGGGAGTTTACCTTTGATAATATTTTAGAAGAGGAAATATTAAGGCAATTAGCCTTACTAAAAGCTAAGTTAGCTTTGTATCATTTGGATGAGAATGGAGATTGTATTAGTTGGGGTTTTGATAAAAGATTAGTGTACTCTGTTAATTCTATGTATAAATTTATTAATTTTTTTGGTGTTTCAATGTACCCTTTTAAGTTTCTTTGGAAATCTAATGCTCCCCTTAAAGCTAAGTTTCTTATGTGGTTGATTATTCATAAGAAGCTTAACACGGATGAGCTTTTAGAGAAGAAGAATATTATTTTTGATGTCAAGTGTTGTTTTTATAGTCTTTTGGATGAAGATGTTGATCATTTATTTTCTCTTGCAATATTACCAATTATATTTTAAATATGGTTTTTAGGATTTTTGTTTTGGGATTTTTAGGCACAAGGACAAAGTCAAACAAAAATTTATCGATAAGGACGGTCAACAAAAAATTTATCCTCAAGGACAAATTTACACTAGGTAGTGGAATTCAGGGGCCCACTAGCATTTTATAGTTTACTCTAAACTTTGTCCTTTTGGCTAATATTTTTGCCTCTTGTCCTTTTGACATAATTTTTTGTTATTTTTGTCCTTCACACTATTTTCCTGTTTTGTTTTTGGTTGTTCTAATTCTTTTAGCAATTGTGCTGATTTTTGGAATTGTTATAGAGTTTTTTACAATTCTAGGTAGAGATATATATTGGATTCTTTAGTCTCTATCATTAGTTGGTTTATTTGGTTGGAGAGGAACCAGAGATTTTTTTTTCATTCCATTTCTATTTTTGCGGATAATTTAATTATTAGGATTGTTAATTACTGTCTGGATTGGATGTCTAACTCGCACTATAAGTTTTTTGGCGATGTGTATTTTGGGAATTTTTTGATTAAAGTTAGATTTAACTTGAGTTTATTTATTAGAATCAATATATATTTTAGATGTAATAGATCCCATATTTGTTATTAGTTTCTGTTTTTTGTGCTGCTTGATTGTCTCTTTTTCCTTTTATTTTTTTTCTCCTTTTTTTCTTCACATACATGTATGAATATATGTTTATATATATATATACTCTCTTAGATTTATATATACACACAAACACATATACTCATATATATATATATATATATATATGTGTGTGTGTGTGTGTGTGTGATGGTTACTTATGGTTTGTCTAGTTTCTTTCAGGTTTCAGGTTGTTGATTATAACTGAGGAGCTTAATGGAAAGCTGTCTGGATTGGTGGTTGATATTTGCTTTGGAGCTTTTTTGTGTTCGGTTTTGTAGAGTTTTTGGGGATGTCCTGCTTTATTTTTTGTATTTAGCATAGAGCAACTAGTTATTGTATTGGAGTAGATATACTTCATTATCGGGTGGTGGCTTTGCCGGAATTCGATATTGAAGTATGATGGGTGGTGGTTTATCCAGAGCTCATCTATCTATTTTCCTTTACATTCATATAGTCTTGTTTTGTTTTCTTTGTATCTCCTTTTAGGTTTTTGGTCGGATTTTGTAGCCTTTTTGTTTTTATAAGACCACGCATTTTTGTTTTCAAAAAAAAAAAAAAAAAAAGAATAACGGCAAAGCCTTTTAAATTCCATAAATAGCAACGTTCTTCCTTCACAGAAGCTTATCTCGATTATTAGTAAATCGATTTCCACTCATTTCCAATCAAATATGTTAAATTGGAAAACTTTACTTTGGAAAATTCTATTAATCTTAATTAAAAGATTATAAATTCCAAATCATAACTTCACCGTTAATTGGGTTAAAGATATAATGTCATTTAAAACACCATTCACAAGAACCCAAAATCAACTTTAATTTTATTCCAATTATATTAGTTAATTGGAAAATATGATTAAATCATAATGAAAAGATTTACTCTATTCTCAACTGGGTTTAAGAACAGCATTATTAAAGATGCCATTCACGACAAACCCAAAATCCAATTTGATGTTAAATACAAGGCACTGAATAGAAATTGAATCGACTTATATTTAATATCAAATTCTGAAACCAACAGATATTGTACCGAGAATAACGATATCTATATCTTCCAAATTCATCAACAATATCTGTATAATCATAGAATCCAATATCAAAATATTCTGAAGATTATTTTCCAATTTATATGTTGAAAATTTCTGGTTATATTAAAACCATATAATTTCTTTCAACTCTTTACTGAAGTTGGAAAACAACGTATTTGGATAAAAATATCTTTTATCTTTGCAAATGTGGAATATTTCATCCAAAACCATTTCAAATCATTTATTATGATTTTACATAATTTATTCGTATTTTTATTAATTTTAATAATGTCCTTATAGTCGGTTTCCAATATTGGTCACTGAACTGCATCCATAGCGACCTTTTCCAAAACTGATTTGGACATATAATAAAATCTAACCGTTATATTTCAAATCCCTTATTATAATTTGAATGCTATTTTCGATACGATCCCAACGGTTCCGGTTTTAGGAGAATCCGATGGTCGGATGTCCCCGTAAGTCAATTCAAAGTCAATGGTCGAAACTCATGAACGATCGCTGCGCGATACGCTCTATTCGAATCATTTAAATATATATTATATATATCTTCATTATCCATATGAATCGTATTTTATAAATTGTTTATAAATTTGTTTTAAGATGATTTCAACTTACTTTTCAATTATAAATCAAAATTGAATAATATATATTATCATAATATCTTTACTAATAATACAAATACTTCAGGATGGTGAAGCTTTTTTGTATTTCCAGAAAAACCCTTTGTCCACTTAGCAATGTAATACACAGAAAAAATGGTTGGAGGGCAAGAACGTCTTTCGTCGAACCACTTTCTGACTGCCACTATTACTTCAGCGGTTTATCAACCGTCTCCTACTTTTTCTTTTATTATTTCCTCCATTTTCAGTGCGCACTTCACAATTTCCCTTTTTTGTCCACCGTCTTTCTTCTCCACTCTCAACCATCAACAAATCTGATCTCCTACCTTATTGCCAGCCTTCATCAAATCTGACCTTTGATGCTTCCATCTTCACCTGAGCCTACTCCCCTAACTGCATGATTCATGTAGAAACTTCACATTCAGTTGCCGCTTTTCCTCAGATCTCCAACCCCTCTTCAGATCTGCCAGTCAATGGGTTGTCTTCAGCCTCCACAGCGACACGAGCGATATAAATTTTAGCATATACTTTGATTTTTGTTTTGTCATTTCTGTTTGCTGTTTAATTCCAATCTTCAAATCATCGGGGTTTGTCTATTGGTTATTTTTGAATCATTATACTAATTTAATGTTGGTTTTGCATCCACTAATCCGGAATTTATTTGCATTTAAGCTGGATTGTGTTTTACCCCACTCGATGGATGGCTTTTCCTAGAATCTGCTATTTTTTTTAGATCTGGCAATGGATGAACTGTGTTGGGCCTTGACGGTAACATCAGCGGTAAACTTTTGCTCCGATTTCTGTTTTGTTAACATGTTTGGTGTTTAATTTCTATCTTCCACAAACGGGTTTTTTCTGTTGGTTAATATTGAATGAATAGAATACTTTACAGTTGGTTAACCATACTTCAATTTGGAATACTATGATTAAAATTAATTGTTGTTTCCTTTTACCCAAAGTTTTGATGCTAACTATCTTCCGTGCCTTATTGTATCAACTTTATTACTGTTTGATCAGACGGTGTATCTCATAAACATGTTCACAATTTGTCCCTACAATTTGGGAATTATCAGAGCATAGACGGCTAAGCAGTCATTCATGGTAAAATAATTTGGTTTTCAATATTAATTATTTTCTCATTTTATCACAAAGTTGTTTTTTTCAAATGCTCCAACTAAAATTTGATCTGTAATCACCTGTTCCTGTTGTTTAATCAAGATCCTTAAAGTAGAGTAGACTAAATTATAAATATGTGAGACTTGATCATCTAAAGATAAGGATAAATGTAAGAAATTCTTCCCTAAATCTCCATTTGTGGTTAAGCTTTATAACCACTGCTACATTCGCTTTTCTTTCAAATATTTGGTGCAAGTATACTGTTGATTCTTGACAAATTAAGTTAGTTATCGATGACAGTCAAGCGGCTAGAGGCTTTTATTCAAAGTGATATGCTGTTGATTTTCTTATTCCATACAATTCCTCACACATCTCATATTTAGTTTGTGTACCTGTTAATAACATGTTCTTGGTCTTCCCTATGTCTTTATTTTCTTACAATTTTTTCCGGATCCTTTTAGCTTTTACTGTTTTCCTGTTACTTCTACATTTTTATACAATTTGTATACTACGGTTAGATTATTCATAACATCTATGTTATTACATCCAATTGTTGTTATAGTGACAGAGTTAAAAAACATATATTTAGTTTTCATGTATTCTACGTTTCCATGCTTATCGTCTCAATTTGTAATAAATTTAACTTTTTTTCCGCACGCATCCAAAGGATTTCAAATGAGAATTCCTTCTTTTGTACATCACATGTTCTTAAGCTATTTGCTAACGCCGCTATCCCATCATAATCAATGAATCTCTTCTTAAGAAAGTCGATTAGCAAATTCTTTGATTTTGAGTTATTTTCAATGTTTGTAAATTCTTTCCATAGAGACTATCATATCCTAATCGCAGCCTAGGTTTACGCTATTTCTATAAATAAATAAAATGTAAAATCAACGGTTGGATAAGCAGTGGCCGTGAATTTGAGAATAATTTAAATAAACTAAATTAGTTGACAAAACTGAAAGTTAAACTTTAGAATTACCGAATTATAGACTGAATTTTATATAATCTATATCCAAAAATTAGGTTCACCATAATAACCTTGAGTATTTTAGCGATAACTGAAAATAAATTGGCTGTGGCAATCTAAGGCTTGATATTTCTCTTTACAAGCAGTATTTGGAATCCTAAAATAGGTTTTGTTGCTCTTATTTCAAAGCTAAGGCTTTCCTAAATATATTGGGGTAAAAAACGATCAAATTAAGTAATTTGGTGTTTTTGCATTTTTGCAATGGTTGGGTTGTAAATTTCTGAAAAACTTAACTGTCAACATTGGACCATAGCAATATTAGCATTTAATGCATGATTCAAATTGGCCAATTAATGTTTGATTTTAAACAAATATATAACTACTTTTTTTTCCTTCTTTTCCGATTTCACCTTTCCATCCTCTGTTCAAAAGTATAATGTCTGCTAACATTTATATGGGATAGAAATCTTTCATAAACCTACCTGCTAAAATTAAACCGTATAAATATTAACATTTAATGCTAGTTAAGACGGTTCAAATCTGCCAGTTAATGTTTTTATTTTAAATAAATGTATAATTGTTTATTTTCTACTTATTCCTTTCCTTTAATGAAGTTACCTTTCCATCCTTAGTTCAAAAGTGTGAAATCTACCAACGTGTTTATGAGATAGCTGTATTTTGAGAATTGACAGTTTTTTCAATTTTTGGTTAATGCTGCGAAGCCGTACTTTGAGAAGATGTTGCGTGCAACTTATTACATATGTTATCGTGCTTATTCATGGGTTCAATTCATTATTGATTTATATGTTAATTTATCGTCAGCATGTACTTTATGTCATATAGCTTGCTCCATGTACTTCTGCAGTGGTTTTTATACTCTTCATATTTTGTGTACTAAAAATGTGAGTATACAACTAAATAATCATTCGACAATATAGAAATCTCGATACATAAGGGTGTCCAGGATGCAAAGCTATAATTTTTGGAATAGAAGATCACAATGGTTCTAAAATATAAGAAGAAAGAAAGGCAAAAACCTTTATATGTAGCTACTGTTTTTTATGTACATCATAAGTTATTCAAATATGTGCCAAGAATGAAAATACAGTCCCATGGTCATTGTAACATTCACTAAATTTCAAACTAGATTAAATTTGCAGGATACTATTAACTTTATCAGTTTCTGCCAGATGATAACGACTGCAAAATGAAATCAATAGTGGAAAATTATTCGAATAGCTACAAGAGCGCTCTAAGGTATTTCTCAAGCATAAGATCTTTAACTGACTTTAATAATTTGATTAATAGGGCTTTGATTTCATTCTTTTAGGATCAAATTCAGTTCGTCGATTTTTTGTTTGGAGAATTATGTGAAAATTTGGCTTCTTTCAGTTCATTTCGGTCTTTTCGAAATATTAATTTGTGCTAGAGGCAGAGTATAAAGGCGAATGGAAATTCTATCAACGTTCTCAAAAATGCTTATCAGGTGAACGATCCATTTATCAAAGAATTATTTTCATATTTCACGACTTGGTTTCGATCTGTCCTTTAATTCGATATTATTTATGTAATTGGTATAATGATGATTATCGTGTGTTCAGTTCCTTCGATGATTATGTTGTCCTCACTATAAATCGTGTTTTCGTATACATGCCTACTAACACTAAAACTCTCTTTACAATCACTATTTGGAATCCTTAAATAGGCTTAGCTGCTCCTATTTCAAAGTTAAGGCTTTCCTAAACATATTGGGGTAAAAATTTATCAAATCAAGTAATTTGGTGTTTTTGTATTTTTGCAATGGTTGGGTTATAAATTTTTGATAAACCTAACTGTCAACGCTGGACCCTAGCAATATTAGCATTTAATGCATGATTCAAATTGGCCAATTAATGTTTGACTTTAAACAAATATATAACTATTTACTTTCTTATTTATTTATTTTCCTTCTTTGCTGATATCACCTTTCCAACCTTGGTTCAAAAGTATACGATCTATTACCATTTACGTGGGGTAGAAATCTTTCATAAACCTAGCTGCTAACATTAAACCGTATAAATATTAGCATTTAATGCCAGTTAAGGCGATTCAAATATACCAGTTAATGTTTTTATTTTAAACAAGTATATAACTGTTTATTTTCTACTTATTCCTTTCCTTTAATGAAGTCACCTTCCGTCCTTTGTTCTAAAGTGTAAAATCTACCAACGTGTTTATGACATAGCTATATTTTGAGAATTGACAGTTTTAGCAGTTTTGTCAATTTTTGTTTAATGCTACGAAGCCATACTTTGAGAATATGTTGCATGCAACTTACTATATATGTTATCGTGCTTAATTCATGGGCTCAATTCATTATTGATTTATATGTTAATCTATCGTCAGCATGTACTTTATGTCCTTTTTAATGTACCGTACATTATTTTCATCAAATCTATTTCCTAAAGCAATTCTTTCATGCATACTATATGTATTTTGTGCTAAAATACTAATAAAAATGTTATGTTCAACATCAGACAAATGATTCAAAAAATAATAACTGCCAAAAATGAGTTCTGAGCAGTTTTTCATCAAAACTCACACATGTTCATGTATATGAGAGGCTAAAGGTAGAAGCGCTTGAATATATGAAATTAAAAAATACGTTACTAATTAAACATTATAGCCGACCTCTTTGTGTAATATTGTAATAATATTTCATTTTGTCGTTTTCTAAAATGTTAGTGAGTGATAAATGATGTGAATAACCATATTTTATTGTTAATACATTATGCCAGTGGCATTTTAAAATGATGTGAATAAGCATATTTTATTGCTAATACATTATGACAGTGACATTTTAAAATGATGTGAATAAGCATATTTTATTGCTAATACATTATGACAGTGGCATTTTCATCAGGTTTGGTCTTTGCCAGTAGTAATAGATGATGTTTGGGATTCTATTTGTAACAACATTTCTGAATATGCTAACTTAAGTAATTACTTCTTAAGTTCATGAAATAGAATTCTTACTCAACTCATTTGGTTGACATTTACCTCTATCTCCATTGATTTTATTTTTATTTTTATCGTGCATATGTAGACGAGTTGTTTTATATATGTGGAATATTTTCAATTTGCATGCAAATAAGCAAAAAACTCAAATTATTGAATTGTACTTAACTGTAGTAAGTTTCTACACGATTGCAGATGATAAGGTGCTGTATGAAGTAGGAAAATCAGTCTCTAGACATGTGGCAGAATTAAGCTACTGTTAATCAAGGCCGACTAAGCCTAAGGGAAAAAGTGATTAGCAGAAGGCAGGCGCAAGGCTTGATTCAGATTGGCAACTGTGAAAATAAAAATTGAAGCTGTTATGCTAGCCAAAATGAGCTGTAGGGTTGGGAGGCTGATGAATCGGTCACTGGGAACAAACAACAAGGATAAAATACTGCACTACTGTTAATCAAATGCTGATGGCAGGAGAATGTTACGAGATGTAGAGCCAGCACAGGCTGACAAGGAAGATAATGCACTCAGCATTAGCAGATTGCACTCAACATTACTTTTGTTAATATTATCTACCTATTTCTATTTTGCAGCTTACGGGATGAAATGGTTGCTCTTTTCTTTGAAGCAGTGAATGTAAAATAATTTATAATTTATATCAATTATGAATTGCAGTCAGTAGGTTTACTTACCGTTCTTCAATTACAAGTGTTCTCTTTATATGTATTGCAATTACAAACCTATAAATTAATAAACATACGAATAAGATAGGAACGTTCCATGAATTAATACATTTCTAGCTATGGTCACATTTGTCTATGCACACGTCCATCGGACGTGCCTCCGTACTGGTAAAACATAATAATACTTTCAACATATCAGATTTTGAAATCAAATCTTTTCGATATTTCATTATAAAATGAATAAAATCATTAGAAAAATCCGTTCGAGTTAAAATGGCGTACATCTACTTAACTCAGCTTCATATATTTCAATATTTTCGTGTCCATCCAAAATTGGACGTCAAAATCATATTTTGATTGTTCACCGAATATTATTTAAAAATATTTGTTATTTCTGAATTGGAATCAGACTCAATCAATTACCATATAATTTTATTTATATGGTTTCCATACATCGCATGTATTCAAAAATAGTGATAAACAACTATCAAACATTCAATTCACATCCAAAGTGCAATTTGCAACTATATAAGCATTAAATAATTAAATAACGCTTATAACAGTCTGTCAATCAATCGGTTAATATACAATTAAATCCAAGGGAGATGTGAATTAATTATCATTTCCAGACCCGTGTGGGGTTTTCAACCATCAAACAAATATTATTATTTGTATATTTCGGCGATGTGTAAAATTATCGTCTCAATACCCGTGTGGGGTTTACATCACAACCCATGTGAACATATCTATACATTCGGGAGACATGTGGGTAAATTGTCATCCCAAAATAATTTATAATATAAACATTTTATTTAACAACGTATACTTTCATGGTTTAATAATGATAGCAATAAAATTGTAAACAACCATCAATCAACAAACAATTATTGCAATCACAGACAATCAATATATATTCAGTTATAAAAATAAATAACTGTACAAAATATTTGAATGAGAGATTCTCACTTCGATTTCTACTCTGTCAGTATTTAATTGAGGATTTAATTTTAAACTAAAATAAAGAACGTTTAATTTAGCTCAAAATTCAATTTGCTCCATTTTTATTTTGGTCAGTTTTGAACTGTAGATCTCTTATCTGTGATTCCAACGCAACTGATTTCGTCAAATTCTGTTTTCGGATTTAAAAGTTATGACCTTTTTAATATTCATTACATTAATTACATATAAATGTATAACTAATTATATTTACTTTCTCTAATCCAACGGTTAATCCATCTCTCCCCGATTCCCTTCAATGAAATAACTAAACCCATACACCAATCTAGCGCACCAAATTGCACCCTTCATTAATGACCGGAAGGCCATCACCAGTCAACTCGGCCACTGCCTCGACGCCGCCCACCACCAGCATGAACTTCAAAATTTCCGATCACCCTGCGCCTCTAAAACCCAACTCGAACTTGGACACTTTGAGGCGTTGCTCTGGCCACGATGGCTCACGAAAATGAATCTCCACCGTTGAACATCATCATCTCATTGAGGTGAAGAATTTAGTAGTTGGAAATTTTCGAAAATGTTGAGTGAATTAAGAGATTTTTTGGATACCAAATCAGAAAAATATCGACCATTGTTTTCAATACTGACGGTGGCTCTGATTATTGAAATTAGGATTTCGAGTTTTCAATATTTATATTTATACTTTAATATTATTTTATTCCAATATCACTTGTTTAACCTTCGAATTCCAAACGAATCCCAACGACTGTTGTCCCTAACTAGATACCCCCATTCCGGACACAATATGATATGTTTCATAAGTCAATTATACTGTTTTGATCAGTTTTTATCAAAATTAAAATATAAATAAATATAACGTTCAATATAAAATTTGAACATACATTTTAATTTACCACGGTCCACGGCGACATAATGAGTCCAAAAATTATAAAATTTGAAATACTGCTATGTTTTGATGATACAGTCCTAACAAAATTAATTTCATCAAATTTGGAGACCGTTTGAAAAATACCTTTTTAACTAGCTTATTTAATTTAAAACTGAAATTCAACAGACGTTTAAGTTTATCACGCTTACATACTAATTCCAATTGACTTGAAATTTTAAACCTGACATTAATTTGACGTTCCGGATCCAAAAGAATTAGTTTCGTCGAAAACGAAGGTCATTTGCAAAATTGCTATTTTTAAGGGCTATATATAATATGAATATATATATAAATTCCATAACAACTATTCCAAATTTTAAACTGGACATAACTTACAATTTAGAATATGAAATCTAAATTTTTCACATTCATTAGAAAGATATAATTAAATGGATCCTAACATTTCTTATATCATCAAATACTGATTTATAATGAATTTTGTATACTTAATTGAAAGTAGAAAACGAATTTTCAAACTACTACGCCATTTCAAGCTCGTTTTATAATTAATATAAATATATACGTTCAAACTTTGTTTTATATAAATTTTTAAGTTGTTTATTCTAAAAATATTTAATTTCCATGAAAATCAATTAAAAATAAATTTTAAATTGGTTTTGAATTTCCGGGTTGTTACAATCTCTCCAACTTAAAACTTTTTCGTCCTCGAAAAAGAAAGGAGCAGAAAGTCGTTTAACTAACCAACTCAACTTTCATTCTGGCTTGAGTTCTTTAACTTTTTAGTTTCTAAGAACTTCTAAATTTCTCTGAAATTTGGCTAATGCCTGAAATTTTTGAAAAATTTCGCCATAACCTCCTTTGTACGGGTTGATATGAACAAATTTACTGAGCCGTATTAGGCACCCAATAAATCAATATATCGCATACAAATCAAATGTGAGTTATCTATGCTCAAGGGAGATGTGTAAAAAAAACATCCCTTGACCCAGTGATGGGAATTAGTCATGATCCATGTGTCGTATCTAAAACAAGAGAGACGTGTACATTTTTTTCATCTCGTGACCTGTGTAGGGTTAGTTATTAAATCCTGCAATTTATCTTTATAGGTTATTAAGTCCATAATTAGTTTTCGGTTTAATCTGGCATTCATTCATTGCCATACAAGCGTCTTGCTCATATGGAAATCCAAACCTTGTCATATAAGCGCCAAATGACTTATATAGAATATCATATGCTATGTTGACTTCAGCAGTATGTTGTGCGGTGTGATCCATAATTTATTTGTTACTATCATATGGCGTATGTTTTAATTTCACACAGAACAACAATCACAGCGCATCCAAATCATTCACAGTGGTTTAATAATAAATAAAATTGCACAACCAACTGATTAATGTGCACCTGTTTGTCGGACATGCAATTTATCTCTCTACTCAACCTTTATTCAATAGTAAATCCATAACCTGCTCAATATACTATATGTATGTGCACACACACACACACACACACACACACACACACACACATATATATATATATATATATATATATATATATATATATAAATCCTGAAACACCCCACCTCCGTTAATGTCACTCACAAAGGGAATGCCTTAACTTCGGTGGAGCGTTTTAGGTAAAAGATACAGATAATTTACAAGACAGACATATAAACAGCGGAAAAACTAAATTTATTTCATAAGCACGTGGTTCAGTCAAAAATTACAACAACTGTCTCAAACCAACTTCCAAATCGTTACAACAAAATCTCTGTCTTGTTTAAAACATAAAAAAGCATGAAATAACAATAAGGCAGCATAAATCCCCAATAAGAGTGTATCCAAAGCCATAGCCCAAGAAAAGAGAATCCAAGCAATACATCTACTCTCTTCAAGCTGGAAATGGTCTGAACTAAGCTGAAGTATTCCCTCCCTGCGGACCTGGGGGGGAGGGGGAACGGAAGAAAAGAAGATGAAAGAAAAATGGGTCAGACATAAGTCTGGTAAGTCCAGTGATTTTTCAGCATAAGAACAAGAAAAAGGATCATGACATGAATAAACTGAAAATAGGACAATACAGAATAACAAGATAACATAAGACAAGATAAGGCAGGTTAAACTGAATATACTATCGCACCCATTTCTATTTCTCTGCACATACTGGCTATTGTTTCAACCAGCCTCACGTGTTCATAACAAAGTGATCCCCTTTATTGATCGACTCCTACTCGTATACATTTTCTACTTGTGTCATTCGTCCCCACTTGATTGTAGATACCTGTGCTGGTCCCGCCATGGGGTGTATCAAATCCTATGGTGGCAACCCGACACAATTTTAGATGCACAGTGTATAACTACTAATGCCCAGTGCCTGCTTTTTCCACTCCGGAGTACGTGCACGCCCGTACTCCGTCGGAACCTACACTGACGCACCACCCGCCGATGTTTTGACCGCTTATAATTAGCCCAGTAATCATGCCCCACCATGCCTAGTTCAGGGTACCATGATACATCTATGTGGGGTTACTGCTGAAATGGGTCCCCGTTACTAGGGTTTCCTAATCAACATGTTAAAATGGTTAAGTGTTCTCAAATTAACCTAACCCCACCCATTAGTTTAGTTAACATGTTGTATTGGTTAAGTGTTGCCTTAATTAACTTAACCCTACCTTCTTAGCCTGCCTGTTCCTTAGCTTTAATTCATTCATTAAATCACCAACCTCTCACATTCGATCTATATTGTTGTGGTCGCTGGATGTGTCGGTCGGTTCCAAGCAGTATTACACCGCAACTCAATCTAACCTCGGGTTTTTTTGGGCTTGATGCGCTAACCTCTCACATTAGATTATATTGTTACGGTTGCTGGATGTGCCGGGCGGTTCCGGACAGTCTTACACCGTAACACAATCTAACCTCGGGTTAGGCATATTCGTCTTTTACTTAATTTAGATATTTACGCTTCATATTTAGATGTAAATTATCCACAATTATTGTCATTCAAGTCATGCCCCATTTACCCTCTAAATCATGTTCATAATTTTTAGGTATATAAGTTATACCATTTCATGCTACTAATCATTTACATGATTATGAGCCAAACTATGCCACTTAATGTTTTTCCCAACGTTACCCCGGTTATACGCTCGCATAATTCACATAGAACGTTAGGCTCGCAACTTAGCCTAACTCATAAACAAAAAGGGAAAAGAAAGGAGCATGTACCACTCTAACAACATAAAATAATATGGATCTAACTAAACATATGTCATACAAATTTGGCATAGAACAATGAACTTGCATTTTAGATCCAATTTACATGAATCTTAAGCATATGAATGGGAACTTGCATAGAATTACACAAATCCAATTAGAAATGTAAATGTGAACTTGCATTTGAGTTGGATCAAATTAACATAGATATAAACATATGAGAATGTAGATCTAAACATATAGGTGTATATGACTTAGCCTAAAAACTTGTATGTAACATAACATGAAAGAATCGCCAAACTTATATACAATATGATAGGTTCATTCCCAAATTACTATATAACATGATAGGTTCATCACCAAATTACTATACAACATGATAGATTCATCACCAAATTACTATATAACACGATGAATTGTATCAATTCCAATAGTCTCGTAGGCATAGGAAATTTTAGAAAACAGAAATCAGAATATGATCATTTTACAAATAAGCACCGTTCTAGTTTCGCTTCATTACAAATCATGACTTTTATTTTGTTCACATCTAAAGAATAACTGAACTTACAAGCAAAAGACCAATCTTGATTTCTGGGATCTGTTTTCTGAAACTGAAAAGTTATCCTTTGATGTAGACTATTGGTTCTCTAATTTTAATTTGGTTTGAGGCTTCTAACTTGCTTCCTAGCTTGCTTTCTAGTTGGAGAAGAATGACGGCTACTCTAGTTTGGCCATGGACAGCATAACGACTCCTTGGAATGAAATTGTGTGGTTTAGGGTTGAGGGTTGAGGGTTGGGGTTGTTTATATAGAAGTTTAAATTAATGTAAGCCGTTAGGTTAACCTAGAAGAAATCAGAGCCATCTAGACCAAATAGAGCTATCCAGAAACCGCCACCTATGCCTTAGTGACTCAGCAACGAGTCAGAATTCATCACTGTTCGGATCAGAAGACAAGAGTCGACCCCTACAGGGGGGTTGACACCTATGTCGACTCCCCTATAGGGGGGTCGACACCTATGTCGATTCCCGATGGGGGGGTCGACCCCCTGAGCGGGAATTTTCTTGCTCAGCCTCTTTTGCCTAAATTTGAAATTCGAACTACTTTTTCGATTTAATTATTATTTATATTTAATTTCTGATTTAACATGAAATCTTCTGAACTCCATAACTTCTTCATACGCAGTCCGATTTACGCAAACTCGGACTCTATCTCAAACAGAATTCCAAGACGAACGCAATGGTGTAACCCGTTTCCCTTTATTCTAACTTTTACAATTAAGTATTCTTTAATTTGTTACTTTAATAAACATAGAAAATACAGGGTGTTAGAAATCCAATTCGAACTAAATTTACAATTCGGTTCTACATTATATTTGATTTGGCTTTATTTATCCTTCAATCTTTTATTGGTTTTATCATTACAATATTTTTATTAGTTCTACTAATAATCACACATCACAACCAGCAATCTATTAGTCAATTAAATTTCCAAATGCATAACTTTTATATATACTCAAAAATATACATTCAACGCCAAATTACAAACAGTAAATTCTAACTAAGCTTTGGTTCTCACACCGGTCAATTGGAATAATATAGATATCCCACTTTCGAAACTCGAAAATAAACACTAATGATGAGGCTACAATCATCAA
Organism: Allium sativum; assembly: GCA_030737875.1. Classification (NCBI taxonomy): domain Eukaryota; kingdom Viridiplantae; phylum Streptophyta; class Magnoliopsida; order Asparagales; family Amaryllidaceae; genus Allium; species Allium sativum. The sequence goes on along the minus strand of CM060926.1, from coordinate 1,082,532 downwards.
AACCATCCCCGGGCGACTAGAGTGTGATTTTATATCCACCCAGTATATTGATACCTCGAACACTTGTTAATTACGCGTATATTCAAAATCGTCTTATACTCGATAGTCCAAATTCAAAATTAAATAGAATACTCAAATACGTATAATGAGATATAATTTTCAGAACTAAATTTGTTTTACAAATAAATAACACTCTTTAAAGGGTATTACTAACCCTATCTCTAACGAGTCATTCTCATAGGATGTTACTAATCCTATCTCTGATGAATTCTTTCGTTCGGTTCTAATGTGTCGTGTTCTCGCGCTTTGGAAACCATAGCTCTGATACCACCTGTAGTGACCCGAACTTATCAGCCGACCTAGACCGAACAAGAAGGCGGAATGCTTGGAGAACATGACTCATCAGAACACAAATATGACAACAAATCATTGTTATTACAACAATTTACATCAGAGTACAAGATATCAGAGTTCAAATAAATAACATACAGCAGAAAATATTAGAGATTAATAATTTACATAGCAGCGGAAATACATCAACTAACACAGTTGAAAGAAATACACGGCTACAAAGCTTTCCGAATATAGCTCCAGTTGTAGACCGAGATCCTATTAAAAAAAATCTGCAAAATCAAAACTACTAATTGCCCGTGTGGAAAATATGGGCATCCAGCGTTTAGGTAGAAACAATAAACTCTGAGTCAGTCATGGGACTGGTGTGAGAACTAAAATAGTTATTAACTTTATTTAGTGTTGGGTAAATTGAGGGACCACGCTGTATGACACGGAATAGATTTTCTCCCAAGAATACCATAAAACAAATAACGCAATGCTAAAAGGAAAAATGAACCATTATAAGACTCAGGTCCCATCACACAATGCAACATAAACCAGAGAATAGAGTTTTACCTTACAATAGACAAAAATGCTTGATATGAGAAATTTATCTTTTATTATTATTATAAGTGAAGAAATTAACTTCAAATATACTGTATCATCATAGGCGGCATAGGTACTATATATTATGTCGCCATATAGATTTATAACAAAAACCGTAAAATCGCGTATTGGAAATTGGATTTCCATCCTTAAACCAAGGCAAGGGTCTTCCTCACCGATTTCGAGGCACTTTAGCAAATGCCTCAGGATCACGCCTCTGAGAAACCCTAGGATCTTCAGGGTTGGTCAGTCGTCACTGATTGGCATACCATAAACAATATATTAGCCGGTTCTATCGAACCTCCAAAATGGTCAGTACGTCGACCGATCAAGAGGCAATGGAGACCCAAATCAAATACGAGGCACCTCGACATCCATCAAATAATATCCAACATCCACATAAGTAAAATGTCTGGACTCCATACTATGACATCACTTCTAGCTAGAAGTTAATGTATGTCCATTTCCCTGTAGTCTTTATTCCGTTTTTGGTTCACATTAAGGTGTGAGGTTCGCAAATTAACGCTACACAAAGCCACGCAATTTAAAGCTGTGCTTTGATCATCAACCACAAGTCTCTGCTTTTCAACACAAGCCTTGATCCATGCAACTCAGCATTCCACATTGTCAATCCATACCATACCATTTATTTCTACCAATATATAACCTCTAAGCTCGTATGTCTCAAAGAAGGGTATTAGGCGAGAGAATAAATTCTCCACCACCAAACAGATATATATTTAGCAGAGATCAACGAACATAGTGTCAGACATACAATCCATTCGCTAGTCCATTCTGGGTCTGAACGAAACCAGAGGCACCTTATTCCTCGTCCCATATGTCCAATACAAGAGAGAGACCCTCACATATTCGGTCGATCTCCTAGTACGTCTGGACAATCACCACTTATTACCTCCTCTTGGGTTTACAACCCAATCAATACATCAGTAATCATCCATTTGATGTGAAGATCTCTGGTATTCAACCGCCGTCTTCATCGTCGACTTTTAATTATCGTATCAGTTATTCATAATGGGTTAAACCCGATCTTTTCGAATAACTCACATATCTTATAATCAAGTGCTATAATAACACATCATACGCCTCATTCCAATCCATAATATTCTTTTATTCAAACATTCATTACATTGGGAATTATTCCCGCAAATCTTATCAAAGTTTAATTCATTTAAACCTCTTGTTTAAATCTTCTCTTGGAAAACATTGCAAAAGATTTTAAAATATCTCTTTACAAAACTTAAAACCAAATTAAGGTTTATCAAACTAGTCGGGATTACCAAACCTTACCGAAGTAATCATTCACTTTATTTTCCCAGTCCCAACCTATTCATCTTATGGAGCAAAACTGGTAGTACTCTATATCTAACACCCACTGTGTTATCGTTAAAATCAATTAGAATTTCACGTTTCAAATCTAATTAAAGATTCATTAAAACTCCAACATGGATTTAATATCAAAAATCATTATTTAACGATTATTCAACTTAGGAAATTAACCATGTCTTTAGGGTTAAAGAACAAATGTCATTTAAAATATTGCTCACGATAAACCCAAAATCAGCTTCCATCAAAATGGAATCTTCATGGAAATCTGATCAGTATATAATTGATATAAATTTCCATATCAGACTAATACTATAAATAGAATAATGGCAAAGCCTTTTAAATTCCATAACTAGCAACGGTCTTCCTTCACAGAAGCTTATCTCGATTATTAGTAAATCAAATTCCACTCAATTCCAATTTAATATATTAAACTGGAAAATTTTACTTTGGAAATTTCTATTAATCTTAATTAAAAGATTATAAATTCCAAATTATAATTTCACCGTTAATTGGGTTAAAGAAATTGTGATGGCCCGCCCCGCACTAGTCGGCATTTCCTCCGAAAGTGCATTGTACACATGGCCGACTAGCCCGGAACGGTCGCCAAAGAAAGGAAAAAAGAGAATGAACTAATCAAAAACCTGTAGAATGTCTCACAGCGCAGGGAATAAAATATAATAATAACATACTTGACATAAAACAGGTGAGACAGTGCATAAGCTGAAACTAAACATCATGGCAGCGGAAAATCCAAATACAGCTTATGTTCCACATCATCATTATTACAACTTTAAAACTGTCCCTAAAGCAAAAGAAAGGAAGGGTGCACTACTAATGCCGAAAGTAGTCACCAGCAGTGACACAGGGTGAGTATCTATCTATATATATATATATATATATCATACGTGGAAGCCTCATGCTCTTCTCCGGTACAGCTACTCGTGCATCACCAGCTAACCTGTCTCTAGTCTGCTCGTGAGAGCACCCAGAGTAATAAGAAGAGGCATAAAACTCTGGGTCAGACAAAAGTCTGGTATGAGCGATAAGCAGCAAAACAGAACAATAATAGGTATACTAAACCATACCTGAACCTGCAACCAAAGAGTAGCACTACATATTGTACAGTACTCTAAGGTGCCACTAACACATGGTATAAAGAATACGGGGGTGGGGTGTGCATGTCATAATGATGGCAAACAAATCAAGCATAGCAACCATCCTCACATCTCTCACTCAGTGCGTAAAGCATACGATATCCACCACTTTGATCACTAGACCCATCGAGGTAATGACTGAGTTCGACTTGTATAACTACTGCTACCACCAAGCTTATCCTATGGGATCATGACCAAACCTTTTCAAATGACCCCACTTCATTGGTCTATAGCCCACTAGTCGTACCTAGGCCACTGTGGCCCTGAATCCGTTCACGTACCTCCCATACATAGTGATCCAAAGTCCTAGACATCGACAACCCCTTAGCACACGTCCCGCAGCAAAGTCCAATCATGAAGTTAATCATTGGTTCCCAACTGGATCCTGAGTTCTACTTCCTATTTGGACTTCCTTTGCATCTCGGGTTTTGGTCGAATTGGAGTTGGTCTTCAAAAGAGTCGTCGCGTAGTAGTAATAGCACTCGTCCGGCTCGGTTCGGATATCCGTAGTGCTCCAGTCCTCTTCGGTTCGGTTCGGTCCAATACTTCCTAGTATGCTCCTGGGTGCGGTTCGGTTCGGTGTTAGCCTTCTAGATCGGTTCGGTTCGGATGCCCTCTGCCAGGGTTCAGCTCGGTGGTTGCTTCCTAGTTCGGTTCGGTGGTTGCTCCCTCCTAGATATCCCGATCTGATCCCCCTCCCCTTCATTAGCCCGATCCGGTCTCATCCTTCTTCATTCGCCCGATCCGATCCCAGTCCAATTATAGTGGACTTCCTTCTCGCCATGCTTTATCTTGTGCTAAGTTCCAGTTCGGTTCAGTGCTCCCTTGCTCAGCCCACTATCCGACCCGAGCCCCTTCAACCAATCCGATCTGAAACCCTGCACAATTTTCCTGCGACTTTTTCCAGCGACTGTTTTAAACCATAGGACGGTGTTTTTGACCATTCTAACTCTTCTAATCAATCACAAGCATACCATACAATCATAGCAACATGTATAATCAACCACAAACACCAAAAACAATAATTTGATAGGTTAAAATGGATCAAACATAGCCAAAATCCCATATTTTCCCTTAAGCATGTTTAAGCAAAACTAATGATAGGATTAGTAAAACTTAACCAAACTAACCAAATTTACTAACAGTGGCCTAAAACAATATTTCGAAATTTATCAATATTTTTCCAGATTTTTAACATGTATAAATTCGCTAATTATCGCTAATTACTCTTAATTAACCATAATTAGTGAGGAACTATGCAAATCACTCACCTTGGCCACAAACAAATTACCAAATCTAAAATGATTCTCTGTTTGGCGCTGTTCCAAAAGCTATATAGCAGTTCTACCTCGATTCTTGTTCTAATCCTCTTTGATTTGATGTAAATTTGGCTTAGTTAGCGATTAGGAGGTGATTTGGGGTGTTTTAGATGTTTGAGGCCATTATTAGGGTTCCAAGAATGAAACTGGCGACTGTGAAAGTGAGGAAAAGGGTGTTCTCTAAACCCTAATAGACCTTAAATACTCCAAATCCCGAAATTTTCCTTTGGGCCTAGCTGTTAATCACCCGGTTAAGCCCAATTAAGTTGTTTTTCACCATCTGAAACTTGTTTTAGCCATATCTCCCAAACGGTGAGTCCGTTTGGCTAATGTGACCACTCAACGGAAAGGTAAACCATCATCTAGATCTAATGGAAGTGGTTTCAGGTCAAAACTCCTTTTCAATCAAAAGTTATGGCCGAAATAAGAACATCTAGGGGCAAAACGGTCATTTAAAATTCGGCAAAAATCATGAACATGGGAAATGACCCCAATAGTCGTCTCCCAAAGTTACATGACCATAAGACTTCGCATGTGAAAGAAATAAATATTCTACGATCCTTCGATGCGTAGAATGCGGGTCGTTACAGAAATAATGTCATTTAAAACACCATTCACAAAGAACCCAAAATCAACTTTAATTTAATTCCAATTATGTTCATTAATTGGAAAATCTCATTAAATCTTAATGAAAAGATTTATTCTATTCTCAACTGGTTTAAGAACAATATTATTAAAGATGTCATTCACGACAAACCCAAAATCTGATTCGATATTAAATATAAGGCTCTGAACAGAAATCATATCGACTTATATTCAATATCAAATTATGAAACCAGCAGATATCATACTGGGAATAACGATATCCATATCTTCCAAATTCCTCAACAATATCCGTATAATCAAAAAATCCAATATCGAAATATTCTGAAGATTATTTCCAATCCAATTTAAATGTTGGAAATTTTTGGTTATATTAAAACTATATAATTTATTTCAGTTCTTTACTCAAGTTGGAAAATAACTTATTCGGATAATAATATCTTTTATCTTTGCAAATGTGGAATATTTCATCCAAAACTAATTCAAATCATTTATTATGATTTTACATAATTTATTTTTATTTTTAATAATTTTAATAAGGCCCTTACACTCAGTTTCCAATACTGGCCATCGAACTGAATCCATAGCGACCTTTTCCAAAACTGATTTGGACATATATTAAAATCTTTCTATTAGATTTCAAATCTCTTATTATAATTCGAAAGCTATTTTCGATACGAACCCAACGGTTCCGGTTTTAGGAGAATTCGACGGTCGGATATCCCGTTACGTCAATTCAAAGTCAATGGTCGAAATTCGCGAACGATCGCTGCGCAATACGTTCTATTCAAACCATTTAAATATATATATTATGTTTCGTCGATTTCCATTTAAAGCATATTTTATAAATCGTTTATAAATTCATTTAAAGATGATTTCGACTTTCTTTTCAATTTTAAATCAAAATTGAAAAATCTATATTTTTATAATATAAAAAATAATAATACATTCAACTTATCAGATTTTGAAATCAAATCTTTTCGATATTTCATTATAAAATGAATAAAATCGACCAAAAAATCCGCTCGAGTTAAAATGTCGTACATCTAATTAACTCGGCTTCATATATTTCAATATTTTCGTGTCCATCCAAAATCGGATATCAAAAACATATTTTGATTCTTCACAGAATATTACTTAAATATTCGTTATTTCTAAATTGGAATCAGACTCAATCAGTTACCATATGATTTTATTTATATGGTTTCCATACATCGCATGTATTCAAATATAGTGATAAATAACTATTAAACATTCAATTCACATCTAGATTGCAATTTACAACCGTATAAGCATTAAATAATTAAATAACGGTTATAACAGTCTGTCAATCAATCGGTTGACATACAATTAAATCCAAGAGAGATGTGAATTAATTATCATTTCCAAACCCGTGTGGGGTTTTCAACTATCAAAAAAATATGATTATTTGTATATTTGGGTGATGTGCAAAATTAATGTCCCAATACCCATGTGGGGTTTACGTCACAATCCAGGTGAACATATTTATATATTCGGGCGACGGGTGGGTAAATTTTCATCCCAAAATAATTTATAATATAAACATTTTATTTAACAACGTATATTTTCACGGTTTAATAATGATAGCATTAAAACTATATACAACCATCAATCAACAAACAATTATTGCAATCACAGACAATCAATGTACTTTCAGTTTTAAAAATAAATAACCGTACAAAATATTTGAGTGAGAGAGTTCTCACTTTGATTTCCACTCCATTAGTCTTTAATTGAGGATTTATTTTTAAACTAAATTAAACGAATGTTTAATTTAGCTCAAAATTAAACTTGCTCCGTTTCCATTGTGGTCAGTTCTGAAATGTAGATCTCTTCTCTACGATTCCAACGCAACTGATTTCATCAAATTCTGTTTTCGGATTTAAAAGTTATGACCTTTTTAATATTCATTACATTAATTACATATAAATGTATAACTAGTTATAATTACTTTCTCTAATCCAACGGTTAATCCATCTCTACCTGATTCCCTTCAGTGAAATAACTAAACCCATACTCCAATCTAAAGCACCAAATTGCACCCCCCCCCCCCCACCGATGACCGGAAGGCCATCGCCAGTCACCTCGTCCACGACCTTGATGCCTCCCACCACCGGCACGTACTTCAAATTTCCAGTCTCCCTGCGTCTCTAAAACCCAACTCGGCCACTTTGAGGTGCTGCTCACGCCACGATGGATCACGAAAACGAATCTCCACCGTTGAACATCATCATCTCGTTGAGGTGAAGAATTTGGTAGTTGGAAATTTTCGGAAATGTTGAGTGATTAAAGCTTTTTTGGAGACCAAACCGTAAAAAATATCGACCACTATTTTCAATGTTGACGGCGGCTCTGATTAATGAAATTAGGGTTTCGAGTATTTAATTTTTATATTTATACTTTAATATTATTTTTTCCAATATCATTTGTTTAACCTTCGAACTCCACACGAATCCCAACCACTATCGTCCCCAACCAAGTACCCTCATTCCGGACACAATGGGATATGTTTCGTAAGTCAATTCTACTATTTTGATCTATTTTTATCAAAATTAAAATATAAATCAATATAACGTTCAATATTAAATTTGAACATACATTTAAATTTACCACGACCATATACTGACTCCAAAAATTATGAAACTTGAAATACTGTTTTGTTTTGATGATACGGTCCTAACAAAATTAATTTCGTCGAATTTGGAGGCCGTTTGAAAAAAAAAATAGCCTTTTAACCAACTTATTTAATTTAAAACTGAAATTCAATAGACATTCAAATTTATCACGCTTACATACTAATTCCAATTGACTTGTAATTTGAAACCTGACAACAATCTGACGTCTCAGATCCAATAAAATTAGTTTCGTCGAAAACGGAGGTCATATGCAAAATGGCTATTTTTAAGGGCTATATATAATATTAAAATATATATAAATTCCATAACGACTATTCTAAATTTTAAACTAGACGTAACTTACAATTTAGGATATGAAATCTAGAATTTTCACATTCATTAGAAAGTTATAATTAAATGGATCCTAACGTTTCTTGTTTCATCAAATTCTGATTTATAATGAATTATGTAACTCAATTGAAATTAGAAATAGAATTTTCAAACTACCACACCATCTCAAGCTCGTTTTATAATTAATATAAATATATACTTTCAAACTTCGTTTTAAATAAAAATTTAAGTCATTTATTCTAAAAATATTTCATTAAAAATATTTAATTTCCATGAAAATTAATCAAAAAAGAATTTTAAATTGGTTCTGAATTTCCGGGTTGTTACAGTTTTGCTACAAAATTGTTACTGTAAATTGCTATTTCTAGATTCTAGGTGGGTAGAATCTCACACTTCTAGTTTTAGAGTGATTTTTCATCAATTTGGGTTGAATCGGTAAGTTGTTACCGAAATCTATACATCGGTTCGTACTTTGTCTCTGATTTTTGTAAAACAGTTCAAAGATGCTACTTTGAGTTGCCATAACTTGTTCAATTCTTTATGAAATTGTGTCATTGTTGTTGCTATTCAAAGTTGAGTTTCATGTCTATGTGATAGCAAAATTTCAAGTCATTCCGATCACATTTACTAGTTGAAATTCGTTGCTAAAGTTGCAATTGAACCTCATTGTTCACCTATAGAAATCCCGTAGGATGTGTCGACTCATGCCTCAGTGATGTCGACCCTTGTATTTTACCTATAGGGACCTTGTGATAACTACTAGCTTACATTGATGTTATGGTACCTGAATAGACTATATGCATATGAAATGTGTAAAGAGGGAATATAGGTAGCCTCTTAATTATTTGTTCAAATTCTACTGGCATCATCTATTTGAAATATTATTCTTTAATTCTTTCTTCTGAAATTCCTATATCCAATTACTCTCTAGCTTAGCTTGCTCTCGGGTCTTAGCCCAGCCTTCAAAAGAATTAACAAAAAAGTTATGATTGAAAAGACATTTAGTTACTTTTGGATGTAGTAGACACTTCTTTCGGGCCAGTTCAACAAGTTTCCCCATAAACGTGTGCATGATCAGTGGACTAGTATCATAACAAATGCAAGTTTCAGATTTTGTAGCTGGTAAGTTGTTTAGGATATCAAAAATCAACATAACCGACTCTGACACACACACACAGACATATATATATAGGCTATATGAACACAAAAGTTTGACACAAATCAAGAGACACAAAATCCCAGCTACATGATTAATTTGTCTTTATGTGAGGAATCAAATCATGGGGTAATCCTGTGATTCAGATATTGCGTCCCTTAATTTTGTATCAAACATTTGTGTCTAGACAAATGATATATATATATATATATGTATGTATATGCAAGCGTTGAATGGCTCCCTGAAAATGTAGTACCCTAATAGCCCCCCTGAAATCCACCTTTCATTTATATTAGTTTAATTTAGTGGAAGGTGGGAGACTGGGTGGAAGAAGAGATGGGAGAAATGTATGGTGTAAAAGTGGTAGCCAATTGGGGTCATTCACTACGGATGTTATTGCATATATATATATATATATATATATATATATATATATATATATATATATATATATATAAGCTAGGTTCTACAACACCCCAAAATGGAGCACCCCAGCTGGCCTCTCTATTTTTCACCATAAATTTATCTTCTCTCCCATTCCACTCATTCTCTCTCTTTCCACTCAACATATTTAAATATAAATTTATGGTGGAACTCAGGCGTGCTCCATTTTGGGATGCAACGGAAGGCTCGCATATATATATATATATATATATATATATATATATATATATAGTGAGCGTTCAATTGCATCTCAAATAGTTGGACACCCATTTAGCCTTTCTGTTTTCCACCACAATTTCTTGGAGAGAGAATGAGTGGAAGGAGAGGGGAGGACTTGTGATGGAAAATAGGAGGCTAAAGAGGTGTCCAACTGTTTGGAATGCCATTGAATGATATATACAAGGAAAGTCTAAATGAACAAAAAATGTGGACACAAAATTAAACACAAAATCTGAACCATTAGATCTTCCCATGAATTACACCTCACACATAAAGACAAACTAATCTTGTGGTCCAGATTTTGTGTACATAAATTTGTGTGTAATTTTGTGTCTCAATAGCCGCTCCCATATATATATATATATATATATATATATATATATATATATATATATTCCGCTACTCCTTTTAGGCTACATGTGAATCTCCCTCTGAATTTCAACCACTTATTCTGATTTTAATATTCATTCTTTATCTCTCCAGTTGAATTAAATATTCATTCCGATTTGACTTTTTTGCACCTTTCCCCCTTCGTGCCTATTAGTAGGTGGCAAGTCAGTTCTCTTTTTCTTATAAAACTCAATTTTACATAGGTTGCGTTTGAGGGTAATGGAAGCGGGGTATTTTAGTTAGTGGAGAATGCGTTTGCAGATGTTAAGCGGACTATTTTAATTTTAATTTTTAATTTAATTGATTTATTATTTGTTTTTAATAAATAATACGTTAATTGGTTTGGTTTCAAATTTGGTAGGAGCATAGATTCTAGTAGCATAACGAACCGTGTTGCCATATCAGGTTATTATAATTCGCATTTATGTATTTGATTTCTCCATTTCGCCCTTTATTACATTAATACGCCATGTATTTAGGTGCTATCAACGGGAGCATTTTGCTCCTTTATGTGCCATAACACCCATCTTTTTTCTAATAAATTTTCTTAGAGTTATGGTTGTTTTATAGATCTCTACAACATATATATTTTTACAGTTTTAAAATTTTGTCTATTCGGTGATATGGCATATTCAGAAACAAATTCCGAGAAGTGGATGTTATTGCAGCGTGCTACTTAGAAGAATAAAATAAACTCCTTAGATATACATGTTGGAATATATAGATCTAATGTGAGTGGAAGAAATCTTAAATGGTCCCCAAAAACGCTGTTAGCGGAATTTTCAAATGAAAATGCTTTGTTTTTTTTCATTATGTGATAAGCTGCAGAATTATGATTTAAATACAACGAATGACCTTAGTGTATGAGAAACGGTAGCAATAATCTTATACACTAGCTGAAGCGCTCTCTAATAGATAAATGGCTGCTAAATTTCAATTTTTAGGCAGCAACTTCAAGTTAATTTATGTTTCTTTTTTTTGAAAAACAAAGATGTGTGATCTTCTGAAAAGAAGAGAGCATACGTATATAATATATAACCAAAAAGCTACAAAATCCGATTACATAATACAAAACACGGCTATATGAATGTAAAGAAAAGTAGATAGATGAACTCCGGATAAACCACCGCCCATTATACTTCAAAATCGAATTCCGGCAAAGCCACCACCCGATATTGAAGTATATCTACTCTTATACAAAAGAAAAACACTCCAAAATAGCTAAAGAGTAACAATACATCCAAAATAAACTCTCTAACTCAATACAATAAAAATTTCCCACACAAAAACAGCCACTAATCCATCCAGCTATCCGCTAAGCTGTTCCTCTATATCAACAACCTGAATCTGCAAGAATCTAAACAAACTATTAGTAATTCATCACACATATATATAGGTATATGTATGTACATATATATATCTGGAAAAATAATATATATATATATGTATATGTATATACCGTACATATATGTGTAGAAGAAAAAGAGACAAACATGCAAAATCTAAAAAAGAGATTAACAATAAAGGCGTAATCTATTACAAAAAAATCTGTTAATTCTAATAAATAAACTCATATTAAATCTAACCTTAAACAAAAAAAAAAACTCTCAAAGCACAATTCCCTAAATAACTTATAATGCGAATTAGACATCTAATCCAGACAGAAATAAACTATCTTAATGATTAAATTATCCGCAGAAACAGAAATAGAATGAAAAAATCTCTGATTTCTATCGAACCAAATGAACCAACTTACGATAGTAACTAAAGAATCTAATACATATCTCTGTCTTGAGTTATGTGACGGCCCGCCCCGCACCAACGGACATTTACTCCAAAAGTGCGCTGTACACATGTCCAGTTAGCACGGAACGGGTCGTCAGAAGGAAAAGGAAGAAGGAAATGAACTAATCAAGAACCTGTAGAATGTCTCACAGTGCATAGAATAAAATATAATAATAACATACTTGACATAAAACAGGTGAGACTGTGTGTAAGCTGAAAATCAGAACTAAACATCATAGCAGCGGAAATCCAAAATACAGCTTATTACAACTTTTCAAACTGTCTCAAAGCAAAAGCAAGATAAAAGAGGTACACTACTAATGCCCAAGTAGCGACCACCAACGACACAGGGAGAATATATATATAATACGTGGAAGCCTCCTGCCCGCCTCCGAATTAGCTACTCGCGCATCACCAGCTAACCTGTCTCTAGTCTGCTCGTGTGAGCACCAAGAGTAATAAGAGGAGACATAAAACTCTGGGTCAGACATAAAGCCTGGTATGAGCGATAAGCATCTAAAGTGAACAATAACAGGTAGACTAGAAACATACCTGAACCTGGACCTACAACCAAAGAGTTAGCACTACATACTGTACAACACTCTAAGGTACCATATCAAGCAATGTATAGATACGGAAGTGGGGGAGGTGTGCATGTCATAATGATGGCAAACAATCAAACATAGCATCCATCCTCACATCTCTCACTCAGTACGTAAAGTATACGATATTCACCACTTCGATCACCCAACATACCTTGCTACGATCACTCTGCCCCCATGAAGTCATAAATGGCTTCACTGCACTGATAACGTAGCCACTAATTCCTCACTATGTCCACTTGCCCCATGGAGTTATTCACCCCATCTGCGCTAGCTCATAGCCTTACCAATCCTTACTATGTCCACTTGCCCCATGGAGTGGTTCACCCCATCTGCGCTAGCTTATAGTCTTACTACGCATCACTTTGCCCCTCAGGTCATAATGACCCTACTGCACTGATAACGTAGTCTTGCTACCATCACCTTGCCCCTCAGGTCATAATGACCCTACTGCAGTGATAAGTAGCCATCACTCATTTTTAGTGGTGAATCGAAGTTATGAACGTCGACAACTCCTTAGCACACATCCCGCAGCAAAGTCCAACCATGAAGTGAACTCATTGGTTCCCAACTGGATCTTGAGCTCTAACTTCCCATATTGGACTACCTTTGCATCTCGGGTTATTGGTCAATACTGGGTCGGGTCGGGTTCCTCCTCAAGCCATCGGTTCGGGTCGGGTATCCTCCATCTGTTCTGTAATGGCGCGTTTTGTTAGCTGTCGAATAATTAAATTTTTTAATTATTTATATATCGATTTGGTGATATCGATAACTTAAAGTAAAACATTCGAACTTATAATTTATAATTATAATTAAAACAAACCTGAAACGTCGCGGCAGTTCGCTATTTGGCGATTCGAACTTCAACTGAATGTACATGATTCATTTTAAGCCGGATTTCTGTGAAACAAGAAACGTGTGGAGCTAGTGGAGTATATCTTTCTAGTGGAAGAGAAAAATCGGGATTTCGTCGTGTAGATTTTGAGATATGTCCAAATCAAATTTTAAAATAGTCGCTATAAAATCGTTTAACGACCATAATGGTTTATTCGTTATAACTAGAGACCGGGCTTGAATATAGACAAGGTTCTTTTGGGAAATAGCGATAATTTAATTTTTAGAATTTTATGGTAATTTTTAATTAATTTAATAAGTGACTTTTTATTTGAAGTATTTCGCACCCTGAAATCAACATTTTGAAGTTTCATAATATGAGTTAATCTACCGGTATTATTATATTTCTGGAGTCGGGACACCTCGCTCATCACGATGGTGTTTTTATTTCTGTTCGTAGTGGGGCATAACTGTATAAGTTAATAAAATAAAGTCGTCACTTATTTATGGACCTAGTTTGGCCATGTCCCCTTCTTCCACAAATAAAAGGGAAAGAACCTGACCACGTCCTGACAAAAACAAACCACCCAATATTCAAAGTAATTCCGAAACGTGGACGTCAATCTTCTCACAAATACAAAATGGACCATGTTTCTCCACGATACATGCATGAAATATATTAAAACCAAATGGACCGTGTTTCACCACAATGCATATATGATATATATTAAAACCCAAAAGAAAACGTGGTAAGTCATTTTCTCCTCAAACACCTACTACTATAATTTACAGCCTATAAATGTACACGATGGTCCTTCAATTTAGTTTTGCTGCTTCAAGGAAAAATCGCAACAAAGAAAAATCAAAACAAATACTTAAATACATCATCACGTGTGAGTTTGTGGTGCTCCCAGTTCACAGCTCGACGTGTATTTTTGATGTTCATACTTATACCATCCGGTTTTTCCTAGAACTGGAGACGAAGAGGGATGGGAGCGGTAGTTCAAAACGTGAAGGATTTTGGGGTACGGGCATTTAAAGGATGGAGTTCACATAGTTTTTCCAGTGCATGAGCAGTAGGTTCTCGGTCTCGAGGGTTCGATGGTTCGTGAGTTTGAATGGAGCGAGGCTGGAGCTGTGCTTGGTAATGACGTGGGGGACTTCGGGTTTAAAGAAGTGGGAAATGGCGGTGTTAACTGGAGCATACATCGGTGAATGGGAATACTGGGAGTGGAAGTTCACAGGGGAGGAGTTTTATGTGCAGATTGTTCGAGACTAAAGCAGTGTTGTTGGAGAGGGTGTGCATGTATACAGCGGGTAGGGGTGGCTTCTGGACTGTGTACGTGGAGTATTTGTTTTGGGAGAAGCAGAACGATGATGGATATACATGGTGCATGGTGAAGTAGGTGAGCATGGTGATGGAAAACGGGCGTGTGAGGATGAAGCGGGAGAGTGAACGAGATAGATGCATGAGCAGGAACAAGATAGAGTGGGAAGGAGTTGTTTTTGATGCTTTTTCTGGAACGTTAGTTGTGAAGGATAATGGGAAGTTTTTCCATGCAAGGTGGGGAGGTTGCATTCAGCATAGAAGTGGGGTGAAAGGGTGAACGTAGCATGTAGGGGTAGTTTTCATGTATGGAGAGGGTTTGAACTTTGAAGATTTGAAAGTTGGGAAGGGCGCGAGTATCATTAATGAAGAAGAAACTCAACAGGAATGAAGGAGAAGATGCTGTTTATACAACATGCGCCGGTTACTGTATGATGGGCCAAAGGTGAAGCCCAGCTAGAAATTAAAAGAAAACAAAAAGGTGAAGCCCAGCTAGAAATTAAAAGAAAACAAAAAGGTGAAGCCCAGCTAGAAATTAAAAGAAAACAAAAAGTGAAGCCCAAGGATTAAAAAGAAAAAGGAAGGCCAAGAGTTTACGCTTGGGTGGAAAATAAGGAGCAACTAAGGGTTGGTGTACCGGAAGGTTGAGTAATACATGGCGAGTTTAAACATATATGTCCAACCGGGAGGACAGAAGTCACTGTGAAGCGTAGGTAGATGGAAATGATGTTGAACCGGGTTGAACGAATATTCGAGAGGGTTTGTCACATTGAAATCTTATGGATTACGGGATACGTACAGGAGTTGATCCAGAGCGACTTGGGACTCGGTTAAATTCTAGGCATATTAGAGCATACGATGAAACCAACTGACGCAAATCGTTTTTAATGGTTAATGCGCCAAGGTGAGTAAATCTCACAAACTCTAAACAGTTTTATTTTCACGTTGTATTCTTAGAACTGTTAAAATATTATCTGTTTGACTGTTCGACTATGTGTTGACTGTTTGATTGAACTGCTAGCCAGTTAGTAGAGATTTTATATATATATTTACGTATATATATAAACCGTTAAATAGTCATATGTTGATTCGGCTATCAGAATATTTCACAGTGAAGTGAAATCGATGTTGTTGTATTGCCTAACATCTATGGTGCAGGGAAACAGGTTGGAGGAATCCAACTGGATTCCTCAACAGTTATTTTACTGTGATTTTTATATTGTAATATATAATGTGATGTATATAATCTGTGTGATTATGTGTGGTGGGACGATATTTATCGTTGTTATATGGTGTGTTAAATACCATGAGAAATACCAGAATGTAGGAGAGGGGTTTTCAAAGTATATTTTGAAAATAGTTTATTTATATAAAATCAAGGGATTTTATAGATATATATATATATATAAGAAAAAAAAAGATTCTGAATATAAAGGAATATAGTTGGTAAAACAAATATAAAAGAATTATATTTGTAAATCAAATACAAGGGGATATATATGTTAATCGAATATAAAGGGATATATTTGTTAATCAAAATATAAAGGAATTATATTCGTTAAAAGAAATATAAAGGATATTTATTTAGAGATTAAATAAATAGAATTAAACTAAAGGAGATATTTATTTGTTAAATAAATAGGAGTTAACCAAGTGAATTGGTCGAGTTAACCAAGTGAATTGGTTGAGTTAAATCGAAGTAAATTAGTTGAGTTAAACTAAGTGAACCGGCTAGAGTTAATCAACGTGAATTAACTAAGTTAAACTAAGTGGATTAGTTCAGTTAATCGAGACAAGTAAATCAAGTTAGGGTAAACCATTTGAGTTAACCAGTTAGAGTTAACCATTTGAGTTAACCAGTTTGAGTTGATCAGTTAGAGTTATCCAAGTAGAGTTAATCGAGTAGAGTTGTCGAATATCACTTATCCCAAGTAGAGTTATCGAATATAGTGTATTCGAGGGAAGAGTAATTGAATATAGTTTATTCGAGTGGAGAAATCAAATGTTATTCATTTGAGAAGAGTTACTGAATATTATTTATTCGAAGAATATTGGTTATTCGAAGTCAGTTAATCCAAAGGAGTTATTCGAAGTTAGTTAATCCAAAGGAGTTATTCGAAGTTAGTTAATCCAAAGGAGTTATTCGAAGTTAGCTAATCCAAAGGAGTTATTCGAAGTCAGTTAATCCAAAGGAGTTATTCGAAGTCAGTTAATCCAAAGGAGTTATTCGAAGTTAGTTAATCCAAAGGAGTTATTCGAAGTTAGTTAATCCAAAGGAGTTATTCGAAGTTAGTTAATCCAAAGGAGTTATTCGAAGTTAGTTAATCCAAAGGAGTTATTCGAAGTTAGTTAATCCAAAGGAGTTAGTCGAATATTAGTTATTCGAATAGAGTTAAAGGAGTTATCGATTTTAGTTTGATCGAAAGGAGTTATCGATTAGTAAATCGAAAGGAGATTTTCGAATATAGCATATTCAAAAGAAAGAGATCGAATATTGTTTATTCGAAAGAGAGAGATTTCGAATATGAGTTATTCGAAGAGAGATAATCGAATATAGGTTATTCGAAGAAGAGTTAATCGAATAGAGATTACTCGAAAGAGAGTTATACGTCGAATTCGATTATAGCGAATTCGGGAAAGTACTATTTACTTTCCAGGATTTAAATCAAGATTTAGTTATTGATTTAGAAATTAGGTGTCTGTTAAATTACTCGAGTTAGGAGATAAAGTTATAATTTAGGTTAGATATTGCAGAAGTAGGAATTATAACGTTATAGTTATAATCGAACGTTTCATATAAGAAGTAGATTCGTAACCTGAATCCGAGAATTTGCGTAAACAGATGATTGGAAAAAGTGAGTGACGAGCTTCATCTATTTCACAGTAAAGGACGTTGTTCAATTAAGGTCTGCGAGGTAATTATACCCCAACTTGATTGACTTCAGAATTGACAAAGGAATAGTTGTGGTTCGGTAGAAAGGGTTGATTTGAAACATAGTTAAGTAATAAGAGATTAATGGATTAAGCGTAACGATGTTTTATACAACGTTCATTGGAAATCCGTAAATGAGTTTTGGAAACGTTTTCCAAATATAGTCAGATATGTTTTCTAAACATAGAAAATGAAATGTTTTCATGATAGGAATTTAAGAAATAGAGTTAAGCAAATTCAGAAACTAACTGGAGAGGGTAAGTTGAACGGTTTTCTAAGTGACGATCTGATGTTGGTTTCGACCTTCCGGATTGATACTTAGAGAATTGTTCTCATACTAGTTACAGTTAGGGACTGATAGTTGCGAAATAATAGTGATGTGAAAATAAGCTATGGAAATGTTTTCCAACGATTAATAACATATATTTTCTAAATATATGAAATAAGGAAATATGAACATATGATGATTGATCGATCGAATTTCCATTTGGAAATAAGATCGTTGGTTATACACCGACATGTTTTCATTTGATAGTTGAATCACAGACTATCAAAGTTTTTACCATTTTAACGTTGTTAATATGGAGAGACCGGTTGGATTATTATCCAACGAACCACTCTGTATTGGCATAAGCGTTGCGAGCAATATCTGCCAAAGATAATTGAAGACGGAGTAAAGTGCAAGGGCTGTTGTATAAGTCTTAGATAACAGTGACTAAGATGGATATACTGAATAGTGCCTTCGGTTTGTCCAGTCCCAGGACAACGTATATGGAAGAAGGTCTGACAGAGTATATCCAATGGATCGCGTAAGTTGATATGTGCAAACGTATTCACGTTTGGTGGCGGAGGAATTCGTTTCTCTTAGCTGTATACCCGTGTTATTTTTGAATAAGTCAATTTGTGATTTGGCGGGTATGACGATGTGGCATTCAAAGTGAATGGTGATCAGATGTTCTGAAGATAGACGTAGCTTCTAGCCTCACACCGGGAAGTAACAAAAGTTGGGCTAGGCAGCATGGCTAGTTGGGTCATCCCCAAGCAGGGTGTATTATCATCGATCTAGTGAATATTCATATTTATACTTCTTTTTGATTCTGTATCTTCGGATGATGGTTTGATGGCCTATAACCGTGGTGGCAATATATTCGCGACACTCAAGATAAATGAGTGAGCGGTCATGTGTGGCCGGGTTGCAAGACGTTCTTGTTGAACCCTGAGTGTATCACCTCTAGAGTACACTATTCAGAAGGTGCTCCCATACCTTGTCTGTTGGAATCCGTTCTCCGATAAGCGCCCTGCGGTTTATGATTTTATACTATGTATGTAGAACGTGAGATGCAAGCGTTTCTGCTAGATTGATATCTATTTGTACTTAGACATTATTATAATATCACAATGATATTGCTTGTCAAAGTTGTTCAGATACTCATAAGGAAAAACCCGTTCCGTATTCACGGCGTGGTCTTATGAGATATCCTATACCTGTTTTAAACTATTTTACTCACACCAGTCCCATGACTGACCCGGAGTTTACTTTGTTGTTTTCCCTAAACTCTTGGGTGCCTAAATTTGTACGGGCAGTCAAGTAGTCGGGATTTACAAATATACTTGGAGAGCTTGGAGCAGGAGGCTGCAAGATTTTATAGCTATAGTTATTTCCGCTGTGTTGTAAGTGTTGTACTCTGATAAGTGCTATTGTATATATATAACTGTTTACTTCAAAGTTATGTTATATATTATATGTTATTCGTTCCGCTGTGAGATTCGTGTTACTCTGATGATTCTGATGTTCTTCTTCTTCTATTCTATTAGTTCTATCTTTTCTTTCTCACCTTCTAAATTCTTTCACTAACGTCTCGGAATTTCCGACTCTCGAGGAGTCGGAAATTTCCAGCCGTTACAGTTGGTATCAGAGCTTAAGTTAAGTGATTACCTTGGCTCTGTGGCATAACTCGATAGAGATGGGATTAGTAATATCCTAGATTGAGTTTGAGTGTATATATATGAGCGCGTAATTGTTACTCAATATAAAATGGTTTTATATTGTGGAGACTCATTGGTTGAGTGGCTTATGAATTCTGGTCGATCGGTTGATCCACTGTATCGATAAGGGTTACTAAACACTCGAATACGATGAACCGTCATGGTATGTTTTGAAAGAGGGTAAATGAAATAATTTATCCCAAAATATATTTGTTTATAGAAGAAATATATATCTTGAAATTATTACAGTATATTGATTGTGTTGGTTGTTATTATAATCGAATAAGATTATAAAAGGGTGAAATGGTTATAAATGACCAATTAGAATTCATATGAATGTAATATATGAAATAGATGAATTAAATATGAATTTAAATCCGATTTGGAATTTAAAATAAGGAAATTTTAAGTTCCTGGGAGATTTTAAAAATGTTTTTCAAATTGAAAATGATATAGTATTGAACTCACTTCGATAGCTGGAAAATAGATTCTGATGATGAATCTAGACATCATCAGTGTTCATTTTCGAGTTCTAAGTGACGGATTACTACTAAAGGTTTTGTTTTTGAATTGTTTTGAGAAAACAAGTTGTTTAGAAATTCAAAGGTTTTGAATTGGCATTATGATTTCAAATTGATTTGAAAGAAACCCAGGAACTTAAGTTCTGGAATTAAAATTTAACTAATGAAGTTAAATAAAATGAGATGGTAAAAATAAATTGAAATTTAACTTGAACCGAGTTAAATAAAATTGAATTGGGATTAGAGATGATCTAGAATGGAACCAAATTGATAAGTCAATAATTTGGAATTTGATATTAGAGTTCGAATGAAATTCGATTTGGATTTGAGGATATGAACTGATTGGAGATCAATTGGAATGGATAACATTAGTATATGTTGAAGTGGTAGCAGATTAAAGGGATAGAGTTGATATGCCCGACAAAAAGGTACCAGTTTATATTATATATGGATATGAGATTTATAAGCCGAATTGGCAAGCCGCTTGGCTGTTTGATTTTCTTTTGGATTGGAGGTGGCCTAGAGAGGCGAGTTGTGGTTTTACCGATAGGGCTGTACAAAGGAGGTTATGGCGAAATTTTCCGAAAATGTAAACTGTTAGAAAATTTTCAGAATTTTTGAAAATTTTAGTTAGCCAGGATGAATTAATAATTTAATTGAAAATTTAATGGTTTAGTTGAAACTGGAGTTGAGAAGTAAACTAAAAGATATTTGAATCTAGTTAGTAAAGTTGGTAGCATTTTCCTAGCTTAGCAATTTCGAGGACGAAATTATTTTAAGGGGGGAAGTCTGTAATGGCGCGTTTTGTTAGCTGTCGAATAATTAAATTTTTTAATTATTTATATATCGATTTGGTGATATCGATAACTTAAAGTAAAACATTCGAACTTATAATTTATAATTATAATTAAAACAAACCTGAAACGTCGCGGCAGTTCGCTATTTGGCGATTCGAACTTCAACTGAATGTACATGATTCATTTTAAGCCGGATTTCTGTGAAACAAGAAACGTGTGGAGCTAGTGGAGTATATCTTTCTAGTGGAAGAGAAAAATCGGGATTTCGTCGTGTAGATTTTGAGATATGTCCAAATCAAATTTTAAAATAGACGCTATAAAATCATTTAACGACCGTAATGGTTTATTCGTTATAACTAGAGACCGGGCTTGAATATAGACAAGGTTCTTTTGGGAAATAGCGATAATTTAATTTATAGAATTTTATGGTAATTTTTAATTAATTTAATAAGTGACTTTTTATTTGAAGTATTTCGCACCCTGAAATCAACATTTTGAAGTTTCATAATATGAGTTAATCTACCGGAATTATTATATTTCTGGAGTCGGGACACCTCGCTCATCATGATGGTGTTTTTATTTCTGTTCGTAGTGGGGCATAACTGTATAAGTTAATAAAATAAAGTCGTCACTTATTTATGGACCTAGTTTGGCCATGTCCCCTTCTTCCACAAATAAAAGGGAAAGAACCTGACCACGTCCTGACAAAAACAAACCACCCAATATTCAAAGTAATTCCGAAACGTGGACGTCAATCTTCTCACAAATACAAAATGGACCATGTTTCTCCACGATACATGCATGAAATATATTAAAACCAAATGGACCGTGTTTCACCACAATGCATATATGATATATATTAAAACCCAAAAGAAAACGTGGTAAGTCATTTTCTCCTCAAACACCTACTACTATAATTTACAGCCTATAAATGTACACGATGGTCCTTCAATTTAGTTTACCTGCTTCAAGGAAAAATCGCAACAAAGAAAAATCAAAACAAATACTTAAATACATCATCACGTGTGAGTTTGTGGTGCTCCCAGTTCACAGCTCGACGTGTATTTTTGATGTTCATACTTATACCATCCGGTTTTTCCTAGAACTGGAGACGAAGAGGGATGGGAGCGGTAGTTCAAAACGTGAAGGAGTTTGGGGTACGGGCATTTAAAGGATGGAGTTCACATAGTTTTTCCAGTGCATGAGCAGTAGGTTTTCGGTCTCGAGGGTTCGATGGTTCGTGAGTTTGAATGGAGCGAGGCTGGAGCTGTGCTTGGTAATGACGTGGGGGACTTCGGGTTTAAAGAAGTGGGAAATGTCGGTGTTAACTGGAGCAGACATCGGTGAATGGGAATACTGGGAGTGGAAGTTCACAGGGGAGGAGTTTTATGTGCAGACTGTTCGAGACAACAGCAGTGTTGTTGGAGAGGGTGTGCGTGTATACAGCGGGTAGGGGTGGCTTCTGGACTGTGTACGTGGAGTATTTGTTTTGGGAGAAGCAGAACGATGATGGATATACATGGTGCATGGTGAAGTAGGTGAGCACGGTGATGGAAAACGGGTGTGTGAGGATGAAGCGGGAGAGTGAACGAGATATATGCATGAGCAGGAACAAGATAGAGTGGGAAGGAGTTGTTTTTGATGCTTTTTCTGGAACGTTAGTTGTGAAGGATAATGGGAAGTTTTTCCATGCAAGGTGGGGAGGTTGCACTCAGCATAGAAGTGGGGTGAAAGGGTGAACGTAGCATGTAGGGGTAGTTTTCATGTATGGAGAGGGTTTGAACTTTGAAGCTTTGAAAGTTGGGAAGGGCGTGAGTATCATTAATGAAGAAGAAACTCAACAGGAATGAAGGAGAAGATGTTGTTTATACAACATGCGCGGGTTACTGTATGATGGGCCAAAGGTGAAGCCCAGCTAGAAATTAAAAGAAAACAAAAAGGTGAAGCCCAGCTAGAAATTAAAAGAAAACAAAAAGTGAAGCCCAAGGATTAAAAATAAAAAGGAAGGCCAAGAGTTTACGCTTGGGTGGAAAATAAGGTGCAACTAAGGGTTGGTGTACCGGAAGGTTGAGTAATACATGGCGAGTTTAAACATATATGTCCAACCGGGAGGACAGAAGTCACTGTGAAGCGTAGGTAGATGGAAATGATGTTGAACCGGGTTGAACGAATATTCGAGAGGGTTTGTCACATTGAAATCTTATGGATTACGGGATACGTACAGGAGTTGATCCGGAGCGACTTGGGACTCGGTTAAATTCTAGGCATATTAGAGCATACGATGAAACCAACTGACGCAAATCGTTTTTAACGGTTAACGCGCCAAGGTGAGTAAATCTCACAAACTCTAAACAGTTTTATTTTCACGTTGTATTCTTAGAACTGTTAAAATATTATCTGTTTGACTGTTCGACTGTGTGTTGACTGTTTGATTGAACTGCTAGCCAGTTAGTAGAGATTTTATATATATATTTACGTATATATATAAACCGTTAAATAGTCATATGTTGATTCTGCTATCAGAATATTTCACAGTGAAGTGAAATCGATGTTGTTGTATTGCCTAACATCTGTGGTGCAGGGAAACAGGTTGGAGGAATCCAACTGGATTCCTCAACAGTTATTTTACTGTGATTTTTATATTGTAATATATAATGTGATTTATATAATCTGTGTGATTATGTGTGGTGGGACGATATTTATCGTTGTTATATGGTGTGTTAAATACCATGAGAAATACCAGAATGTAGGAGAGGGGTTTTCAAAGTATATTTTGAAAATAGTTTATTTATATAAAATCAAGGGATTTTATAGATAGATATATATATATAAGAAAAAAAAAAGATTCTGAATATAAAGGAATATAGTTGGTAAAACAAATATAAAAGAATTATATTTGTAAATCAAATACAAGGGGATATATATGTTAATCGAATATAAGGGGATATATTTGTTAATCAAAATATAAAGGAATTATATTCGTTAAAAGAAATATAAAGGACATTTATTTAGAGATTAAATAAATAGAATTAAACTAAAGGAGATATTTATTTGTTAAATAAATAGGAGTTAACCAAGTGAATTGGTCGAGTTAACCAAGTGAATTGGTTGAGTTAAATCGAAGTAAATTAGTTGAGTTAAACTAAGTGAACCGGCTAGAGTTAATCAACGTGAATTAACTAAGTTAAACTAAGTGGATTAGTTCAGTTAATCGAGACAAGTAAATCAAGTTAGGGTAAACCATTTGAGTTAACCAGTTAGAGTTAACCATTTGAGTTAACCAGTTTGAGTTGATCAGTTAGAGTTATCCAAGTAGAGTTAATCGAGTAGAGTTGTCGAATATCACTTATCCCAAGTAGAGTTATCGAATATAGTGTATTCGAGGGAAGAGTAATTGAATATAGTTTATTCGAGTGGAGAAATCAAATGTTATTCATTTGAGAAGAGTTACCGAATATTATTTATTCGAAGAATATTGGTTATTCGAAGTCAGTTAATCCAAAGGAGTTATTCGAAGTTAGTTAATCCAAAGGAGTTATTCGAAGTTAGTTAATCCAAAGGAGTTATTCGAAGTCAGTTAATCCAAAGGAGTTATTCGAAGTCAGTTAATCCAAAGGAGTTATTCGAAGTTAGTTAATCCAAAGGAGTTATTCGAAGTTAGTTAATCCAAAGGAGTTATTCGAAGTTAGTTAATCCAAAGGAGTTATTCGAAGTTAGTTAATCCAAAGGAGTTATTCGAAGTTAGTTAATCCAAAGGAGTTAGTCGAATATTAGTTATTCGAATAGAGTTAAAGGAGTTATCGATTTTAGTTTGATCGAAAGGAGTTATCGATTAGTAAATCGAAAGGAGATTTTCGAATATAGCATATTCAAAAGAAAGAGATCGAATATTGTTTATTCGAAAGAGAGAGATTTTGAATATGAGTTATTCGAAGAGAGATAATCGAATATAGGTTATTCGAAGAAGAGTTAATCGAATAGAGATTACTCGAAAGAGAGTTTTACGTCGAATTCGATTATAGCGAATTCGGGAAAGTACTATTTACTTTCCAGGATTTAAATCAAGATTTAGTTATTGATTTAGAAATTAGGTGTCTGTTAAATTACTCGAGTTAGGAGATAAAGTTATAATTTAGGTTAGATATTGCAGAAGTAGGAATTATAACGTTATAGTTATAATCGAACGTTTCATATAAGAAGTAGATTCGTAACCTGAATCCGAGAATCTGCGTAAACAGATGATTGGAAAAAGTGAGTGACGAGCTTCATCTATTTCACAGTAAAGGACGTTGTTCAATTAAGGTCTGCGAGGTAATTATACCCCAACTTGATTGACTTCAGAATTGACAAAGGAATAGTTGTGGTTCGGTAGAAAGGGTTGATTTGAAACATAGTTAAGTAATAAGAGATTAGTGGATTAAGCGTAACGATGTTTTATACAACGTTCATTGGAAATCCGTAAATGAGTTTTGGAAACGTTTTCCAAATATAGTCAGATATGTTTTCTAAACATAGAAAATGAAATGTTTTCATGATAGGAATTTAAGAAATAGAGTTAAGCAAATTCAGAAACTAACTGGAGAGGGTAAGTTGAACGGTTTTCTAAGTGACGATCTGATGTTGGTTTCGACCTTCCGGATTGATACTTAGAGAATTGTTCTCATACTAGTTACAGTTAGGGACTGATAGTTGCGAAATAATAGTGATGTGAAAATAAGCTATGGAAATGTTTTCCAACGATTAATAACATATATTTTCTAAATATATGAAATAAGGAAATATGAACATATGATGATTGATCGATCGAATTTCCATTTGGAAATAAGATCGTTGGTTGTACACCGACATGTTTTCATTTGATAGTTGAATCACAGACTATCAAAGTTTTTACCATTTTAACGTTGTTAATATGGAGAGACCAGTTGGATTATTATCCAACGAACCACTCTGTATTGGCATAAGCGTTGCGAGCAATATCTGCCAAAGATAATTGAAGACGGAGTAAAGTGCAAGGGCTGTTGTATAAGTCTTAGATAACAGTGACTAAGATGGATATACTGAATAGTGCCTTCGGTTTGTCCAGTCCCAGGACAACGTATATGGAAGAAGGTCTGACAGAGTATATCCAATGGATCGCGTAAGTTGATATGTGCAAACGTATTCACGTTTGGTGGCGGAGGAATTCGTTTCTCTTAGCTGTATACCCGTGTTATTTTTGAATAAGTCAATTTGTGATTTGGCGGGTATGACGATGTGGCATTCAAAGTGAATGGTGATCAGATGTTCTGAAGATAGACGTAGCTTCTAGCCTCACACCGGGAAGTAACAAAAGTTGGGCTAGGCAGCATGGCTAGTTGGGTCATCCCCAAGCAGGGTGTATTGTCACCGATCTAGTGAATATTCATATTTATACTTCTTTTTGATTCTGTATCTTCGGATGACGGTTTGATGGCCTATAACCGTGGTGGCAATATATTCGCGACACTCAAGATAAATGAGTGAGCGGTCATGTGTGGCCGGGTTGCAAGACGTTCTTGTTGAACCCTGAGTGTATCACCTCTAGAGTACACTATTCATAAGGTGCTCCCATACCTTGTCTGTTGGAATCCATTCTCCGATAAGCGCCCTGCGGTTTATGATTTTATACTATGTATGTAGAACGTGAGATGCAAGCGTTTCTGCTAGATTGATATCTATTTGTACTTAGACATTATTATAATATCACAATGATATTGCTTGTCAAAGTTGTTCAGATACTCATAAGGAAAAACCCGTTCCGTATTCACGGCGTGGTCTTATGAGATATCCTATACCTGTTTTAAACTATTTTACTCACACCAGTCCCATGACTGACCCGGAGTTTACTTTGTTGTTTTCCCTAAACTCTTGGGTGCCTAAATTTGTACGGGCAGTCAAGTAGTCGGGATTTACAAATATACTTGGAGAGCTTGGAGCAGGAGGCTGCAAGATTTTATAGCTATAGTTATTTCCGCTGTGTTGTAAGTGTTGTACTCTGATAAGTGCTATTGTATATATATAACTGTTTACTTCAAAGTTATGTTATATATTATATGTTATTCGTTCCGCTGTGAGATTCGTGTTACTCTGATGATTCTGATGTTCTTCTTCATCTTCTATTCTATTAGTTCTATCTTTTCTTTCTCACCTTCTAAATTCTTTCACTAACGTCTCGGAATTTCCGACTCTCGAGGAGTCGGAAATTTCCAGCCGTTACATGTTCGGGTCGGGTCTTCTTCTGGTGCGGTTCAGGTCTGGTGTCCTCCATCGGTTCGGGTCGGGCGTTTCTCCTCGGTTCGGGTCGGGTGCCACTCCCCCTCCAGTTCATGCTTCCGCTCCGATCCGCCTCCTCATCCTTTACGTGCTTCGATCCGATCCATCCTCCTCTATCCGCTCTGATTCCTACTCCCTAATCCGATCCGATCCCAGTTCAGTTTAGCGTGGCCTTCCTTTTTGCCACTTTTCCCAAGTGTTGGGTTCCGATCCGATCGAATTCCTTGCTCAGTTCAACATATCCGATCCGAGCCCCATATCCGATCCGATTCGAAACCTGCATTGTTTTCTAAAACTGTTCCAGCAAGTGTTTACGCCATTTGACGACGTTTTCGACCGTTCTAACTATTGAAATCAATCATAAAGCATTTCATACAGTCATAGAAACATGCATAATCAACCACAAACATCAAAACATCAATATGATAGATTAAAATGGATCAAACATACCCAGAATCCCATATTTTCCCTTAAGCATGTTTAGGTGAAACTAATGATAGGATTAGCAAAACTTAACCAAATTAACCCAAATTCATATCAGAGGTCTAAAACATCATTTAGGAATTTATGAACATTTTTCTCGAATTTTATCATGCTTAAATTCGCTAATTAGCACTAATTACCCTTAACTAGCCATAATTAGTGTAAAACTATGCAAATCACTCACCTTAGCCACAAATAAACTAAGATCTGAAATAAATCTCTGATTTGATGTGAATCCCAATGCTAAACAGCAGCTCCAATGTTGCTTTGGTGTAGATCTCCCTTGATTAGATGTTGTTAAGCTTAATCCTTGACCAAAAGATGATTTGGAGGTGATTTAGAGGTTGGAGGCCATTTTTAGGGTTCCTTGGTGATAAGTGGAGGCTAGGAAACTGAAATGGAATGATCCTCTATCTCATTTCAGCCTTCCCATAACCCTAATCCCGAAATGGGTTATGGGCCTACTCACTAATCACCCTATTTGGCCCGGTTAAGCAGTTTTTCACCCTCCAATCCTTATTTCAGCCATATCTCCCAAACGGTAAGTCCGTTTGGCTATTATGACCACTCTACGGAAAGGTAAACCATCAAACGAATCTAATGGAAGTGGTTTAAGGTCAGAATTCCTTTCCAATCAAAAGTTATGGCCAAAACAAGATCAACTATGGGCAAAATGGTCATTTAAAATCGACAAAAATCATGAACATGGGAAATGACTCTAATGGATGTTTCCCAAAGTTACATGACCATATGACTTCACATGGGAAAGAAATAAATATTCTACGATCCTATGATGTGTAGAATACGGGTCATTACACTCTCCCCCCCCCCCCCCCCCTTAAGAAATTTCGCCCCCGAAATTCCCTAATCAAAACACACACAAGGGTCCCGCATGCCTATCAACCATAAAACAACAATCAAACATGTAAACAAGCAAAATAAGTCTATCCTAGCATGCGGAATAACTAAATCGTAAAGTAAATCTTACCAGGTAAAGAGTTCTGGATGCATCTTCCTAATGTTCTCCTCTGTCTCCCAAGCACAATCATTCTCGTTCTCGCCCCACTGAACCTTGACTAGCTTCACCGCCTTCCTTCGAAGTTGCTTCGTATCGTGCCCCACAATACGAATCGGCTTGCGGTTCCCAACCGCCTCGGGTTCTACTTCGAAGTCCTCTAACTGATCAGGTGAAATAGTCATATCTGAGTCGTGAACGAACTTCCTTAGTTGGGAAACATGAAATACATTGTGAACTCCCGCCATCTTCTCTGGTAAGCCAACTCTATATGCCAAATTCCCGACTAATTCAAGAACAGGGAATGGACCAACAAATCTTGGTGCCAACTTGCCTCTCCTGCCAAATCGTATCACGCTCTTCAACGGAGAGATCTTGACAAACACCAAGTCACCAACGGAGAATTTCAAGTCTCTTCTCCTCTTATCAGCATAGCTCTTCTGCCTATCTTGAGCATCTTTCATTCGTTGTTGAATGATCTTAATCTTATCGGAAGTTTCCCTCACCACATCTGGTCCAAGCATAAACTTCTCGCCAGTCTCTATCCAACATGATGGTGAGTTGCACGGTCTTCCGTACAAAGCTTCATATGGAGCCATACCGATACTGGATTGGTAGCTATTATTATATGCAAACTCTACTAGATGCAAATGGTCATCCCACGATCCACCAAAATCCAATATACAAGCTCTCGAGAGATCTTCCAATATACGATTCACCCTCTCCGTCTGACCGTTGGTCTGAGGATGATATGCGGTACTGAGATGTAATCCTGACCCTAAAGCCTCTTGTAAGCTCTTCCAAAACCCACTAGTGAACAACGGGTCTCGGTCGCTTACAATGCTTTTAGGTACTCCATGAAATCTCACTACCCACTTCATATACAATTCTGCCAACTTGGCTTCCGTTC
Organism: Allium sativum; assembly: GCA_030737875.1. Taxonomy (NCBI): domain Eukaryota; kingdom Viridiplantae; phylum Streptophyta; class Magnoliopsida; order Asparagales; family Amaryllidaceae; genus Allium; species Allium sativum. The sequence goes on along the minus strand of CM060926.1, from coordinate 1,052,491 downwards.
TGGTCGATTTGACTGGTATAAATCTTGCACTCTTAGTCAATCGATCCACAATTACCCAAATGCTATCGTATCCCGACATAGTCCTCGGTAAACCATCGATGAAATCCATCGAGACTTGCTCCCATTTCCATTTGGGAATTTCTAATGGTTGCAACAAACCACTAGGCTTCTTTTGCTCGGCTTTAACTAGCTGGCAATTCATGCATTTGGATATAAACTTCCCAACGTCTCTTTTCATCCCTTCCCAGTAGTAGGTCTATCTCATGTCTCGATACATTTTATTACCACCGGGATGTATAGTTAGTTTTGAGTGATGACATTCTCTAAGCACTTCATCTCTCAAACCTTTTACGTTGGGCACAACTAGTCTTCCATTCTTCCGAAGCCATCCATCTCGATCAAGCCCATACACATTCATCTCCTCACCGTCGATGTTCATCTCTAACTTGGAGATGATTTCCAATAGATTAGGATCGTTCCTCTGGCTGGAACCAATCCGCTCTATCAAAGTGGGTCTGATCATCAAACTAGCTAGCATGGCTGGATCCAATTCACACTTTGGTATGAAATCAAACCCCGCGATATACTCCAGTTGCTTCCATTCAAGAAACATTGCCCCTAAGCTGGCATGTCTCCTACTCAAGGCATCGGCTACCGCATTACCTTTCCCAGGTGTATATGCTATATCAAAATCATACGAAGCCAAGAACTCTAACCATCTTTGCTGACGGAGATTCAAATCCTTCTGAGAGAAGAGATATTTTAACGATTTATGATCGGTAAACAACTCGAATCTTTCTCCCAAGAGATAATGTCTCCACATCTTCAGCGCAAATACAATCGCTGCCAATTCCAAATCATGGGTAGGATACTTCTTCTCATGCGGCTTTAGCTGTCGACTAGCATAAGCTACGACCCTACCTCCTTGCATCAATACTGCACCCAGTCCGGTACCACAAGCATCCGTGTATACCGTCATCTCTTCATTCCCTTTAGGAATGACTAACACTGGCGTACGCGTCAACTTCTCCTTTAGACTCTTGAAGGCATCCTCACACACTCCGTCCCAGACGAAGGACTGATTCTTCTTAGTCAATTGAGTCAACGGTGCTGCTATCTTGGAGAAGTCCTGGATAAACTTACGATAATATCCAGCTAATCCCAAGAAACTTCTTACATCTGTTGCATTCTTGGGCGTAGGCCAATCCTGTACCGTAGCCACCTTCGCAGGGTCTACGGCAATACCACTCTCTGAAACAACATGACCCAAGAATCTCACTTCCCTTCTCCAAAAATGACACTTAGAGAATTTCGCTTTCAATTGGTGTTTCCTCAACACCTCCATCACTATCCTTAAGTGTCCCTTGTGTTCCTCCTCTGTCCTTGAGTAAACAAGGATATCATCCACGAACACAAGAACAAACTTATTCAACTGATCTCTGAATACTCGATTCATAAGATCCACAAAATAGGCTGGTGCATTGGTCAACCCAAATGGCATGACCAATCACTCATAAAATCCAGACGGCGTCCTAAATGTCGTTTTCAGAACACTCTCATCCGCTACTCATAGCTGATGAAATCCTGTCGCGAGGTCCAACTGGGAGAACACTCTTGCTCCTTCCAGTTGATCAAACAAATCATCTATCCGCGGTAGAGGATACTTATTCTTCCTCGTCACTTTATTCAACTCGCGATAGTCCACACACAAACGAAGGGAACCATCTGCCTTAGTGGCAAACACAACTGGTGCTCCCCACTCGGAGACACTCCTTCTAATAAATCCCTTCTTCAAAAGATTTCTGACTTGCTCCCCGAGCTCTCGCTGCTCCCTTGGTGCCATACGACGAAGTGGCATCACTATAGGTCTGGCATCTTTCACTAAATCAATACGGAACTCAATCTCTCAGTGTGGTGGAAGCCCGGTCACCTCCTCGAAGACGTCCGGATACTGGCCAACCACGGGCACATCTGACAACTCATCCTGCGGGATGTCGAGGGAACTTACAAAATTAGCCATAACCCCATCACTAGGTAGACTATCAAACACTGACCTCCGCCCATCATCCGCCCTCACTGTCACCAAAAAGCCCTCACAGTCTACCACCACCCCGTATCTTTGGAGCCAATCGACTCCCAATATAATGCCATACCCAGTAAAGCCCAAAACAAAGCAATCACATACAAACATACATCCATGACTCGATAAGACCAAATTCCTGCAAATCATACTAAGGCTAGTCGAACCACCAATCGGGTTCGTCATAACCAATGGTCTATCGTCTATCTCGGGCTCCAGTCCCAACCTATCTACCAGGTCACTAGATATGAAGGAACGGGAAGCCCCAGTATCAAACAAAACTCGAACTGGTATATCATAAATAGAAAGCATACCTTGAATAACAACATTCTTTCCTTTCTCCGCCGCAGTTGGGGCATTCGACGAAGAAGGAACAACATCAATAGCATATGCTTTCACAATCTGCTTCTCCTTAAGAGGTTGCGGACATTTATCCTTATGATGTCCCACTTGACCACAGTTGTAGCACTTCCTTTCCGCTGGCTTGGCCCGACATTCTTTAGCATAATGGCCCTTCTTTCCATAGCTAAAGCACTCAACATCCTTCTTGCTCTTTTTCTGACCACCTTTTGATTGGTCCTGCTTCCTCTTATTCTGAGAGTTATTCTTGCCTCCACCGCCTGCTTGCGGCTTTGGCCCTTCTGCAGATGCAGCCTCAGTCTTTGACTTAGGGTAAAGACTATCTGATCTCAAAGCTTTCCCCACGATCGATTCAAAAGTCTCATCGATGTGACTGATAAGCCTTTCCCCCAAGTATCCATCCAAACCAGTAATGAACTTCTCATTCTTCTTTTCAGGAGTATCGATAAGAGACAGTCCATACTTCGACAAAGTGTCGAACTCAGCAATATAATTAGAAACTGCCCTTCCGTTCTGCTTGAGTTCCAAGAACTCTTAAACAACACTTACTTTTGGGCAGCTGGAATAAACTTCTCGCTAAAGCGAGCCTTGAACTGATCCCAGGTAACCTGATCTTCTGGAGTAGCTTTTCTAATGGCATTCCACCAATTCATCGCTCGCCCTTGCAGCTGACGAGACGCTAGCCTTCTCTTCATCGCATCCTCAAGACCCAAGTCATCGAAGATACGGTCACAACTATCCATCCAGTCATGAACATATGTGGCCGACTCCGTTCCATGGAACGGCTTTCCACCAAGATTCGTGTAATCTTTGCACAACTTGGCGAAATCGACCCTAGGCGCCTGCACTACTGGGCCAACACCAACTCCGGGATTGGGAACTGCCCCTTGCACTTCTCTAAGCATGTCTCTCATGAGGTTAGTAAACATCGCCCTCATGTCAGCGGCATTCCCTTGGTTGGTCCCCCTACCAGCACCCCTCGTGTCTCGGCTCATCGTCAATCTGAAAAAGGGAAACGATTAACGACCCCATAGTGGTGCTAGTGCAGTGCGACTTCATTCTTATACTACTAATAGTATATATATATAGCTTTTGAAAACCAAAGTAATCACAAATACGCGCTCTCATATACGTACTATCTCTCCCTGGTGTCTTTCCCTAGGTTAACTACACAAACTAGAGCTCTGATACCAAGTGTGATGGCCCACCCCGCACCAACGGACATTTACTCCAAAAGTGCGTTGTACACATGTCCAATTAGCACGGAACGGGTCGTCAGAAGGAAAAGGAAGAAGGAAATGAACTAATCAAGAACCTGTAGAATGTCTCACAGTGCATAGAATAAAATATAATAATAACATACTTGACATAAAATAGGTGAGACAGAGCGCAAGCTGAAAATCAGAACTAAACATCATAGCAGCGGAAATCCAAAATACAGCTTATTACAACTTTTCAAACTGTCTCAAAGCAAAAGCAAGATAAAAGAGGTACACTACTAATGCCCAAGTAGAGACCACCAACGACACAGGGAGAATATATATATAATACGTGGAAGCCTCCTGACCGCCTCCGAATTAGCTACTCGCGCATCACCAGCTAACCTGTCTCTAGTCTTCTCGTGTGATCACCCAGAGTAATAAGAGGAGACATAAAACTCTGGGTCAGACATAAAGCCTGGTATGAGCGATAAGCATCTAAAGTGAACAATAACAGGTAGACTAGAAACATACCTTGCTACGATCACTCTGCCCCCATGAAGTCATAAATGGCTTCACTGCACTGATAACGTAGCCACTAATTCCTCGCTATGTCCACTTGCCCCATGGAGTTATTCACCCCATCTGCGCTGGCTCATAGCCTTACCAATCCTTACTATGTCCACTTGCCCCGTGGAGTGGTTCACCCCATCTGCGCTGGCTCATAGTCTTACTACGCATCACTTTGCCCCTCAGGTCATAATGACCCTACTGCACTGATAACGTAGTCTTGCTACCATCACCGTGCCCCTCAGGTCGTAATGACCCTACTGCACTGATAAGTAGCCATCGCTCATTTTTAGTGGTGAATCGAAGTTATGAACGTCGACAACTCCTTAGCACACGTCCCGCAGCAAAGTCCAACCATGAAGTGAACTCATTGGTTCCCAACTGGATCCTGAGCTCTAACTTCCCATATTGGACTACCTTTGCATCTCGGGTTATTGGTCAATACTGGGTCGGGTCGGGTTCCTCCTCAAGCCATCGGTTCGGGTCGGGTATACTCCATCTGTTCGGGTCGGGTTTTCTTCTGGTGCGGTTCGGGTCTGGTGTCCTCCATCGGTTCGGGTCGGGCGTTTCTCCTCAGTTCGGGTCAGGTGCCACTCCCCCTCCAGTTCATGCTTCCGCTCTGATCCGCCTCCTCATCCTTTACGTGCTTCGATCCGCTCCATCCTACTTTATCCGCTCCGATCCCTACTCTCTAATCCGATCCGATCCCAGTTCAGCTTAGCATGGCCTTCCTTTTTGCCACTTTTCCCAAGTGTTGGGTTCCGATCCGATCGAATTCCTTGCTCAGTTCAACATATCCGATCCGAGCCCCATATCCGATCTGATCTGAAACCTGCACTGTTTTCTGAAACTGTTCCAGCAAGTGTTTACGCCATTCGACGACGTTTTCGACCATTCTAACTATTGAAATCAATCACAAAGCATTTCATACAGTCATAGAAACATGCATAATCAACCACAAACATCAAAACATCAATATGATAGATTAAAATGGATCAAACATACCCAAAATCCCATATTTCCCCTTAAGCATGTATAGGTGAAAATAATGATAGGATTAGCAAAACTTAACCAAATTAACCCAAATTCATATCCGAGGTCTAAAACATCATTTAGGAATTTATGAACATTTTTCCCGAATTGTATCATGCTTAAATTCGCTAATTAGCACTAATTACCCTTAACTAGCCATAATTAGTGTAAAACTATACAAATCACTCACCTTAGCCACAAATAAACTAAGATCTGAAATAAATCTCTGATTTGATGTGAATCCCAATGCTAAACAGCAGCTCCAATGTTGCTTTGGTGTAGATCTCCCTTGATTAGAGGTTGTTAAGCTTAATCCTTGACCAAAAGATGATTTGGAGGTGATTTAGAGGTTGGAGGCCATTTTTAGGGTTCCTTGGTGATAAGTGGAGGCTAGAAAACTGAAATGGAATGATCCTCTATCTCATTTCAGCCTTCCCATAACCCTAATCCCAAAATGGGTTATGGGCCTACTCACTAATCACCCTATTTGGCCCGGTTAAGCAGTTTTTCACCCTCCAATCCTTATTTCAGCCATATCTCCCAAACGGTAAGTCCATTTGGCTATTATGACCACTCTACGGAAAGGTAAACCATCAAACGAATCTAATGGAAATGGTTTCAGGTCAGAATTCCTTTCCAATAAAAAGTTATGGCCAAAGCAAGATCAACTATGGGCAAAATGGTCATTTAAAAATCGACAAAAATCATGAACATGGGAAATGACTCTAATGGGTGTTTCCCAAAGTTACATGACCATATGACTTCACATGGGAAAGAAATAAATATTCTACGATCTTATGATGTGTAGAATACGGGTCATTACAAGTTATAAACAAATCTATAAGAATCCCAATAGTCAACACAAGTGCTAAAAGAATTTGGCCAATCAAAAACAAATATCCTTAAAACCATATTAAAAATAAAATTTGTAATATTGCAAGAAAAAAATAAATGATCAACATCTTCATTCAAAAGATTACAAAAACAACACTTAACATCTAAAATAATATTCTTCTTGTTTAAAAGCTCAATCGTATTAAGCTTCTTATGAGTAATTGACCACGTAAGAAACTTAGCTTTAGGAGGCGAATTAGATTTCCAAATAAACTTAAAAGACTGAAATGAAACCCCCGAAAAATTTATAAAATTATACATAAAATTGACAGAATAAACTGAACTCTTACCCGTACCACAACCAATAGAATCTCTATTCTCATCCATATGATACAAAGCTAACTTAGCTTTGAGTAATGCTAATTGTTTTAACATTCCCCCTTCTAAGATATTATTAAAAGAAAACTCCCACGGGGGATCCAAATCCCCTCTATAAACATCTTTAATCAAATCATTTTTAAAACTGCAATTATTAAAAAGCACACTAAATTCAATTTTGAGCGGTAAACGAGAAATCCACACATCATGCCAAAAGTAAGTAAGATTTCCAGAATGAACAATCACCTTACAACCTAAATTAAAAAAATCAAAAAACTTTAAAACAAACTTCCAAAAGTAAGATATTCTATTAAACCAACACTAGATCCAACAATAAAGTCACCTCCTGAATAGTAAAATTTGGAAACAATAACCTTCCAAGTAGTCAACACTTCAGGACACCTAAATCTCCATAACTATTTGGCTAACAAGGAATAGTTAAAATTATATAAATTAATGATCCCCAGACCCCCATCTTTCTTGGGCTTACAATACACCTCCCAATTAACTAAATATTTATAACCTCTATAAATAGGATCACCACTCCAAAGATAATTACGTCTTATTCTGTCAATTTTCACAATAACCCATTGAGGAAATCTATGAACAGACATCCAATAAGTAGGAATAGCAGATAACACCGAATTAACAAGCACTAATCTACCTGCTCTAGACAAAAATCTATTATTCTAACCTGATAATCTATTATTTATCTTATCAATAATAACTAACCAATCATCCTTATTGAGCTTCGAAGGTCTGATCTTAACACCCAAATAATCAAAAGGAAATTTTATGACAAAACAGTTTATGGTACTTGCAACCATAGATTCCACATTATCAGATTCATTAATGACCATAATAGCACTCTTGTCAAAATTAATTCTAAGACCAGATAACATCTCAAAACAATAAAGAATAAAGTTAAGAGCAATAATGTGCTTTGGTAAATGAGAGGAAAATAATAAAGTATCATCTGCAAATTGGAGTATAGATAATTCATTATTTAATTCCTCATTACCAACATTACCTAATATACCTAATCTCCTGGCTCTCTTAATAATTCTAGAAAAAACATCAGCCGCTAAATTAAATAAGAGAGGTGATACGGGGTCACCCTGTCTAAGACCTCTCTTAGATTGAATCTTCTTACCCACAACCCCACTAACAACAATATTAGAACAACCAGACCTAAGTAAGAGAATGATCCAGATAATCCATCTGACATTAAAACCCCTAGCAAGACACAATTCACAAATAAAATCCCAATCAATAGAATCAAAAGCCTTGTCAAAATCTAACTTCAAAATAGCACATGGAAAATTATTTTTACAACATACATTAATGTATTCCTGCACAGCTGCCACTCCATCCACTATGTTTCTACCATTAATAAAAGCAGATTGTGAACAATCAATAAGATCATTCATCTTCATACTAAGCATATTCGCTAAAACTTTAGAAATAATCTTAACAGAAACATTGATTAAGGAAATAGGTCTAAAATCCTTTAAATATTTAGCACCCTCTCTCTTCCGAATAAGGATAACATTAGCAAAATTAAAACTACCTAAATGCAAATCCCCACTATAAAAATCATTAAATAAATTAATAAAATCAAATTTCAAGACCTCCCAAAACTGCTTTTAAAAAAGAACAAAAAAACCATCAAGCCCAGGAGCTTTATCGCTAGGCATATCACTAATAGCCTTCCAAATCTCCTGCTCAGAAAAAGGCTTATCTAAATCTACTAACTCACCCTTAGCATCTTTTGGATAAATGTCCTTCCATCTGACGTTAATTCTTCTCTTAATCTTAGTTCCAAAAATCTGTTTATAATAACTAGTGAAAGCTTCATTTAAATCCCGTTGAACAGTCAATTCCTCATCATTAATAAAAATAGAGTGAATCAAATTATCATGCCTCCTCTTATTAGCCACAGTATGAAAAAAATTTGTGTTATTATCACCCTCCTTAATCCACTGAACTCGGGACCTTTGCTTCCACATAATTTCTTCCTTTTCCGAAATCAGTTTGAAATCATTTCTAAGGTTGCAAAGTCTATCCCTCTCAACGAGATTAAGAGTCCTTGACTCACTCAACTTGTTAAATCTAACAACTCACATGAAATCTTGTCTTTTTTTAATTCTAACACTTCCAAAAATAAATTTATTCCACCTCTTAAGAAAAAAATCTTAATTTACCAAGTTTTGAAACAAAAATCTTCGCAGAATTACCGTTGTACAAAATATTAAAATAGAATAAAGAATTCCACTTAATAGTGATAAGATTAATAAAACTAGTATCCAAAAGCCATATCTTTTCAAATTTAAAACTGCTACTAATCAAAATATTCGATTCACACGAAAGGATTATTGGACAATGATCCGAATATAAAAAAGGTAAACCCTTTACTTTACAAATAGAAAATCTATCGTCTACCTCAATACTTATAAAAAATCTATCTAATAAGGCAAAAAACGGACTATCTCTAACATTAGACCAAGTGAATGATCTATTATTAAGCGGAATCTCAATCAAATTATTATCTGAAATGAAATCGTTGAACTCCTCCATAGCGGAGAAATCCCCTTCTCGAGGTGATCTCTCCCCTAAAAACCTAGTAACATTAAAATCACCCTCCACAATCCATAAATTAGGGACAAGATTCCTAAAATCAGCACATTCCGCCCACAAAATTCTCTTCTCAATTTTTGTGTGAGGACCATATACATTAGAAATGCCCAATAAAGAATTATCTATATAGGAGGCTAGAATGATGTGTTGAGAATACAATTTAGGAATCTCTTGAACTACTCTATATTGATTATCTTTTCAACCTATCATAAGTCCTCCAGCACTACCTACAGCTGGAATACAAGCCCAATTACAAAAAATAGATCCTCCTAACCTCACAAAAAAACTAAAATCGGGGTCCTCAATTTTAGTCTCCTGAAACAGTACAATATCGATATGGAAATCTTGAAAAAAGGTCCTAATCTTACTGCACTTTTTAGGATCATTTAGACCTCTAATATTCCAACTAACAATCCTCAACATCTCAAAGAATTAACTCTCTTTAGTTCCCTACTCCGAATGAAATCCGAATCTAACTCAATATCAGTAAAAATAAAAGCAGTATCATTAGCAACTTGAAATAACTGACTAGCTGAAAGACTGCCCAAAGCAAAAGGAGAATAATCACTACCATAAACAGGAACCATACCTGAGCCCGAACCCGAATTGCTACTACTAGCACTCGAGCTCTGGGACCTACCATGAGTAGACGATGAATGAGATCTAATCCTCGCACTTTGACGAACCAAACCAAAACTGGGGATAACTCTCCTACGTCTCCCCCTCTTAGCCGAAGTATGGGACACTTCACTGACCGAAGAACATTCTCCATCAGACTGTTGCGAACCATCACCACCCAACAATTTAGTCCAAATAGAAGATACAGTCAACAAACCAAATAAAACACCCTCCGCCAACGACACACCAAAACAGGACTTCAAGAAAAAATAAAATAATTTCACGTCTGATTCTCTCTCAGCCACACTACATCTCATATCATCAAACAGAAAAATAAAACCACACTCAACTTCACAAGAAAGCCTATTAATCATGGTTAACTTCCCCCGCAATTCTTCATTGTAAGTCTCCTAACCACATCCCCCAAAACCATTATCAAATACATCCATCTGAAGCTTCTTGCTATCCTCAATGCTACTCCTAACCAATACATCATTCCCACTTCTTAATGATTCCATACTGATATGCTTATCACTACCCAACCAAGTACTGCTTCCCTCACTAACAGAGTAACTAGGGCCAATAAACAAATCCAAAGAAATATTGAAAGCATTATCATTCTGAACATCTGCATACATTTTAGCCATCGATAATGAAGACTTAAGTTGTTATGTTTCCATTAACTGACCAGAAGTTATATCAGCATCTTTCCTTAGCTTGCACTTTGAGAAAGAATATATAGAATCCATAGAAAAATCCGCATTTATGAAGGCAGATTCCTTACAACTACCATCCTTTTTTAAAATCAACGCCCCTTATTCCACCTCCAACATCTCAAAACTGTTAAACAGCCCAATGCCTTCAGCCACAAACCATTTTACTCCATCCTTAATACAAGTAAGCAACTTATCTCCATGAGGTGAAAACTCATATCGAATGATAGAAATATCACTCTGCATATCCACCCAATCTGACCCAGTCATCCTTTCTTTACCCTTACCTATACCCTTACACACTGAAATCGAATCATCATCAAAGCCCATACACTCTGCCAAACCCATACTATTCTGAACTGAAGGATCAAGGATCATGGAATCAAACGGTTTGTCATCCCAAAACCGCCCAACAATACCCACCATCACATCTTCCAACAAAAACAAATCTTCCTCTATATTAATGAACTGCTCATGTACACTAATGTCCTCCACAACCTTTGAAACTTCCATGCTTTTAGAAACACCCCTGTCCTTCATACTACTACCAACATCATTATCCGATAATATATATGTATCTCTTACACAATGCTCAACATTCACTATAGTATTAATAGCATCAAAATGTTGTAATATCTCATTCAATAGACGTAAGGCCTTACCCTTTTTGATCGAACCAGAATCTGCGTAGAACCTCTGCAGTTTCAATAGGTTAAGGCGAAAGGAAAAAAGCAAGTTCCTTTCTTCCCAATGCTTGTGGTAATGGTGGGAAAGCAGCTCTATTTGAATCATCATGAAATCGCTTATGCCATAACAGTCCATCTACTAAACCCTCCATATGCCAACCCTACAAAAGCAACATATAAGCCACTTCATTCTTTTGTTTAGAGTAATATACTTCAAATAAGTTCGATAGAGAGATTAGCTTTTGGCAAAAAATCGAACAGTTAAAGCACATTAAGTCAATCACCGATCCTCCTCTAAACACTTCTGGACAATGATCCTTCCTATGGCCAAAACCACCACATTGAAAACAATGAATAACATTCCTGCATTCCTTCGCAATATGTCGAGAATCCCCACATCTGAAACAAAATCTTTTTTTAGGAAGAAACCCTGTAACAGAAATCCTCTTCAAAGAAGAACTTCCACTAGAAACTGGAGCACAAAACGGGGTATAACGCCGAGTTACATCAGCATATGAACTCTGAGAATCGCCACTCCTAGCAACATGTAAGGAAGAGATCAGATTATTAGCACGAACAGCGTTTCATGCATAATACTGAATCCCCTCTTTATATGATCTTGAAAACCCTCTCTGTCTGAAAGACAGGTTCAGCCTACCAAATCTCATATTGGTTTCCTCAATGAGTAAATCCGGAGCCGTATCCTTGTAAATGCCAGTAATGCCATGAAAAATACCTTTCGATTTTCCTCCAAAAATTAGAACATCCCCTGACTCGAGCAGTATTTTCCTGACCATACCTTCATCCCTGTATACAAACTCAGCCGAATCTCCAATTGAAAAAGACACTACAGGAATCCCAGCCGTAAAACTTTATTTACTTTCATCCTTATCTTGATGCAAACCCAGATTCCCATCATGATTGTAAAAATTGACAATACAAATATCAGGTGACATATGTGGAAGTTTTTCAGCTCTTCCACCATTCTCCCCAATTTCTTTATGGGCAACAGTAATGGTATCACTGGCCATCTTTTTAAACTCTACTGGAATTTCAAGAGGTAAAGCCCCATCACTTTTTCATTTATCTTCGTATTGCTTAGACTGCGGATTCCATTTTTTTCCCAAACACATCATATAGAAATTTAATTTAGCACCATTCTCATAACCGGGTCTATAGAAACCTCCTTCACCAATCCCTAATTCTTGGCACTTTTTAACAATTTGCATCTGATCATGGAGACTTATAAAATTCTTTAATAAAATCATACCCGAACTCAGAATTTGATGATGCACTTCTTTAGTCTTTGCTTGCTTTCGGTCTTTTCCCATATTCCTCTCACAGCTGGAAATTTTCAAACTCACTGAACCCTCATTTTTATTATGAGAACACATGTTAAATTCTTTTTTTCCTAAAGCATCTTCTGAAAGTCTTTCATATATCTCACTAGAAAATTTTTCTCTTAAAGAATCAATGGAATTACCACTGCGATGACCCAATCGACCACAATTATTACACCTAATTTGATTTCTGCAGCTCCTCGCAAAATGATTACAATCTCCACAATGAAAACACTTACCGAAACGAATCTGAGATCTTGAAGAAACCAAATCTGAACGAGAAATAACACTCGCCTTATTCACCTTCACATACGAATTAGGTATGTCCGAAGAAGGTTGATAAAACAACGAATTTGGGCGAGATCTATTCAACAAAGAAGAAGATAACGTTTCAGCCACCATTTTTTCAATCTCAAATTAATTTATGTTGTTTTAGATATTATACAATTACTCCTTTAGATATAATAAAACTAGTAGACCCTCAATTCATTATCGTTACTATGAATTAAAAGCTCAAACTGATACCGTTCGTATTTTCGAAACTGTAATTGCATACACGTAAACGCACATCTATCTCAAGATCGAGTTATGTTATATATTGTTTGAAACAGATATGCAACACAGAGTATCTTAACCAGATGTTCGTTCAAATATCAACATAAGCAACAGTTCACACGTTAAACAACGTATAACACGTTTGAATATCAACAGTTGGAGTGACATGTTAGATTTAGTAAGGCTTACCTATACAGGTTGAAAAGTTAAGTGTGCAATCTTCTTTTCATTCTTATTTGGTGCCAATCCGCTTGACAAAACTTGATTTCACCAAACGCCTTATGTAAGTTTTTGAACTAAAATTTGTTATAAAACTTTTAGGTACTTTGATTTGTTGTTACTTTTGATTAAAAAAAAATTGTTTTGAAAATTAACATTTTAATATGGAAGTGTTATGATTGTAATAAACATTGTTACTATCATTAATTATAGCTATCGTTGACGGTTATAAATTTTTATAGGCATTAAAACATATACATATATACATTAAAACATATACATTTATCATTATCGTCAATGGGGTATTTTAGTTAGTGGAGAATGCGTTTGCGGATGTTAAGCGGACCAATTTAATTTTGTTTTTAAATTTAATTGATTTATGGTTAATTAATTTATTATTATTTTTTAACAAATTATACGTATCAATAATTTTTTCATTATTTTTTAAATTTATAAAGGGAGATATTAATTAAAAAAAGTGGAGTATGGTCATAGGCATCAATGCGGACTTCTACAAAGGAAGCATAATTTCAAAGCACACATGCCTACTTGAATTTTCTTAAGCAATATTGAACACTCAGGTTGTATGACATACATACTTATAAATGATTTTATCAAAAAAAATTGTACACTATACGTAATATTAATTCTATTTTATTTTACTAACTTACGGAGATAGTTTGAGTTGAAACAAACAGACATTCTAGGAATGACCTAAAAGTTTTATTCATTGTATAAAGCAAGGTTCAAGATTCCGGCCGACACGCCGGAATTCTGGCCATCTCGTTCTGGTTCCGGCGATAAGCGGGCAAACAATGAAAACAACAATGGTGACATTGATTAGTATGAACTATAAATATTAAATGCTTAAATTTGTATAAAAATTGTTTATCACATTGATTAGTGAAATAATTGCATATACATTAAATGGAGCATTTACAAAAATATCGAAACGGAATCGAAGCGGGATTTCCGGAATGAACCAGAATTTTAAAATTTGCCAATGACCGAAACGGAAAAGGAAAATGGGATTTTATACCATGGTATAAAGCCATTTTAGATGAGTCAAGCATTCTTCTTTTATGTATGTGTGAGTTTTATCCTATAAATGCTGACAAGTATACTAACCATATTTTTCGAATCTGAGTTCATCTCTATTCAATGAAGTATTAAACAGCCATCTTGTATACTGTACCATTTTAAAACTTAAAACTAATATATATTTTGTTTATGTTAATACACGTTTACAACTTCAACATTGATTGCTCACATGAAAAGTTATTACAATTTAGCCTACAAGTGCACGAATTATCGTCTTTTTAAGTTTACACGGTCTAATGGCTTAGCTATCAACAGGAAGAGTTAAACTCCGTCTCTATAAACAGATGGTGAGTCTATTATATATGTACTACAACATGTCCATGGCACAAAATGATAATGTATTTCAAAGTTTATACACTACAAGTCCTAAAATAAGTACATACTAGCACCAAATGAATATCTGGGGGTTTAAAGGCATAAAGACTATTGGAAATATCGGTTCACAGAGACATCAGTTCATAGATATCATGTTTATTCATTCGTATATGGGCTGAAGCCCAATACATCACTCTGTTCAAATAAAAGCCTTCGTAACACTTGTATGCAACTATAAATACAAGAAAATTACTAAAGCATTGTAATTATTCTATCAAATTGTACAATCAAAATTCTTCATTCAATAAAGTTGCAACATTTCCGTTCCAACTATTATGGTATCAGAGCCACATGCCAAACGGCTAAATTCATCATAAGAAATGTCAACTGAATAAAAGATTGTATTGTGTTAGAAGCCTCCTCAGAAAAGTGTCATCATCAGAGGGTTTACCTTTCTCGATGATCAAAGTGTTATGTTCATCAGTTCTTGACGTGCCTCGTGGAATCCGATCCTAAATCTTCATTTCCCACCGGCTACAAGACTGTTCTTTCGATTCTTGGCTTCATTTCAGCATTGTCATCATCAGTGCATTCCTGATTCTAATAAGTGTGCATTACTGTGATAGTAATACACACACATCACCATTCCCACATTTATTTCTCCACTAGCTGCAGCTATTACTACCTCACCAAGTATTTTCCTGTTTCCCACCATCATCAAGAACCGGCATTTCAAGCATTCTTGAATCATCATGGCTTGTGATGATGAAAGAACCACCGATGGATCCTCCACAATTATACCAAATCCATCTGCCCCGATCAGTTTTGACTTGATAAAACTAAAAAGTGGAGTTATTACCATACCATTAGATGAAGACAACTACATTCTATAGAAATTTCAAGTTGAAACCGCATTAAAGGAGTATGGCTTAATCGACTTTGTCAAAGGGACGATCAATGTACCTGCAGTGATTAATCAAAATCAAGATAATACCACCAACATTCATCCTGATTACACAAAATACCAGAAACAAGATAACTTGCTTTCGTCTTGGTTACTGTCTTCGATAAGCGCAAGCTTATTGTCACAAATTGTGGGGTGTAATACTTCACATGAAATATCGTCATCGATAGAAGAAATATACAATTCTCAATCATCAGCAAGAATAATGCACTACAGGAGAGAACTTCAGAATTCTAGGAAAGAAGAGATGATTATAAGGGACTACCTAACTAAGATCAAGCGTCTTTGCGACAAATTAAAAGCTGTGGGTCACCCTATTCCTGATAGTGAACAAGTTCTTATTATAACTAATGGGTTGGATGAAGAATGTGAATCATTGGTCACATTTCTTGCCACTCAACAAAAATTACCAGACCTACAATTCGTACACTCTGCATTTCTTGCACATGAAGGCAGAGTGGATCAAAGAAAAGCTTTAAGAGGTGAATTCTCTACAAATCATGTAGCAGCATCCAAGAACAAAGGACCAAACAAGCAAGGTAACAACCAAAACAAGCTAGAGAATACTTACCAAGGTGCTGGTCAAACACAAAGAGGTCGTGGCAGAGGAAGGTGGAACTACAACAACAAAATGAAATGTCAGATCTGTGATAAGCTTGGACACACAACCAACAGATGTTATTTTCGATTCAACACTGAAGTTAACAATCAACCAAGGAATCAGGGTGTTCAAAGAGGAGCTAATGCTAATCTAGCTCAAGTTAACAATCAAAGCATAAACAGTAATGATAGTAACAGGGGACAAAGCACTGGCAGTGATGATAACGTGATAAATGAAGACACTATTAGTGATGACTGGTTCCCAGATTCAGGTGCCACTAACCACATTACTAATAACTTGCAAAATTTGAATCTTGGCAACCAGAATTACTCAGGTACGCATTCTTTACATATGTGCAATGGTGAAACTATTAGTATATCACATGTTGGCACCAGCACTATAAATTGAAAAAGGCAAACGTACTTGAACAATTTATTAAGAGAGATAGATGTTAAAAGGAACCTAATAAGCGTGTCACAATTTGCCAATGACAATCAGGTATACTTTGAGTTTCACCATAAATCCTATTTAGTTAAAGACTTACTGAGTTAGGAAATCCTATTACAGGGTAGGTTGGATCATGGGTTATACAGATTCTCCCCCATGAAGTCTGGAAATTTACTCAGTACAAGGAATCATTGTAATAATATTGACAGTAGCAATGCTTGTAATAAAAAAATTGATGTAATCAATTTATGGCACTGCAAGTTGGGACATCCCAATTTTAATACTAAAACGTTTCTTAGATGATAATAATATTTCTTATAACAATTTACATGTTCCACAATTATGCACACAATGTCATCTTAGCAAAAGCCATAAATTACCTTTTAGTGATTTTTTAAGTACCTATAAAAAGCCACTTGAACTGGTAGCTGCTGATATGTGGGGTCCAGCACCATTGAATTCTTGTAGAGGACACAAGTATTATCTCTCCATAGTTGATGCTCACTCCAGATTTACTTGGATATTTTTCCTCAAAACAAAATCAGAAACATGTAAGGCAATAATACACTTTGTTACACATATTGAAAATCAGTTGAATAACTGTGTCTAAGTTGTGCAAACAAATGGTGGCACAAAGTTCAAATCACTTAAGCATTTTTTCAATAAAAAGAGTATTACCCACAGAACCACATGTGCCTACACATTTGAACAAAATGGTCTAGTAGAAAGGAAGCATAGACACATTGTAGAAATTGGTCTTACATTACTATCTCAAGCCTCATTACCAATGAAATATTGTACTGATGTGTTTGAGACTGCAGTGTACTTGATAAACAGATTACCTACTAAGGTATTAAATTATATATGTCTACATGAAAAACTATATGGATACAAACCAAACTACAACAATTTAAGGATATTTGGTTGTCTATGTTTCTCATGTCTTAGGCCATACAATAATCACAAGTTAAGTCAAGTCCTTGTACTTTTTTGGGTTATGCAAACAATCAGAAAGGGTACAAATGCTTGGACAATAAAGGAAAAATAATTATTTCTAGACATGTTATGTTTAATGAGAGTGTTTTTTCACATGCAGGTTATAGCAGCAACATCAAAAATAAGGAAAAACATGACACTAAAATAATTCTACCTGATGTGCCAATAATACCAGAACGGTCTGATATTGCCAACAAATCACAACAAGATCAGATTGATGACAACAACTCAGTAGTAAGTACAAAATCTGATTGCAGCACTGATAAAACTGATGAACAGGAAGAAGAAGCACAAGTTCAATTTCCTACACCTCAAAGTAGCAGATCAGAGGATCACAACAACGACAATAATCAAGAGGTGGAAGGAATACAGCCAGCTATTATAACACAACATCCTATGATCACAAGGTCTAAAAGGGGTATTTTCAAACCAAAAGTTTAAAATGCAAACTTGTCCAACACAGAACCACATACATATGAAGAGGCTGTCAAGTATGAACATTGGAGAAAGGTTATGGACATTGAGTTTAATTCTCTTATTAATAACCAGACATGGAGCATTGTAGAAAAACCTCATCATAGAAATATAGTGGGATGTAAATGGACTTATAAAATTAAAAGGAATAATGATGGAAGTATATCCAAATACAAGGCCAGGCTGGTAGCTAAGGGTTATTCTCAACAATATGGTTTTGACTTCACTGAAACCTTCTCACCGGTGGTCAAACCAACCATTATTCGTTTTATGTTGTGCATTGCTCTTAACAAAAATTGGAGGATCAGAAAATTGGATGTTCAAAATGCCTTTTTGAATGGTGAACTATGTGAAGAAGTGTATATGCAATTGCCAATTGGGTACTATCAGGACTTAAACAAAGACAAAGTGCGCAAGCTACATAAAGCTATTTATGGGCTAAAGCAGGCCTCAAGAGCCTTGTATGACAAGCTGAAGGTAACACTAAACAGACTGGGGTTTAAAGCAACGAAGTCTGACAATTCATTATACATAAAATGTAGAACAATGACACTACTTATGTACTAGTGTACGTTGACGACATACTAGTTACTGGCAATAATGATTTTTCTATCAACAATGTGATACATCACCTTAACAGGAGTTTTGCCATAAAAGATATGGGTGAACTAAAATATTTTTTGGGCATTCAAATCAATTGGAAAAGCAACACAGAGTTATTTTTATCACAGAAAAGACACATCAATGATATACTTGCAAGAGCTAACATGCATGAGGCCAAATCATTACCAAACCCCATGGTGAACAATTTACAACTCTCTAAACATAAAGGAGAGGCAGTGGATAATGTGAAACTATATAGAAGCATCGCTGGGGCCCTACAATAGGTGATAATTACTAGGCCAGATATATGTTACAGCGTGAATAAAGTGTGCCAACACATGAAAAATCCTTTAAGCGAACATTGGAAAGCTATTAAGCGGATACTAAGGTATCTAAGAGGCACAATTGACTACGGATTAAGTTTTAAAGCGAGTAAAGAATTAAATTTGCAAGCTTACAGCGATCCAGACTAGGCTAATGATCCAGACGACCGCAGATCCATATTTGGTTATTGTGTCTTCCTTGGACAGAACCCCATCTCGTGGTGCACAAAGAAGCAGAATACCATTCACGCTCAAGCACTGAGGCAGAGTATCGCTGCATCGCAAGCATTACTGCTGAAATCATTTGGATAAAAACTTTAATTTGGGAACTAGGATTCTCTCTCTCAAAAAGGCCTGTGATATGGTGCGATAATCTCAGTGTTATCTCTCTCTCAAACAACCCAACTCAACACTCACGAACGAAGCATATTGAGATAGATTTGCACTTCGTTCGAGAGAAAACCGAAAGAGGAGATCTGACGATCAATCATGTCCCAGCCTACTTCCAGAAAGATGATGTGCTGACTAAAGCTTTATCATTTAAGAACTTCGATAGATTGAGAAGAGAATTGAATATAGAAGAGGAAGGCAGTGGCATGGTAAGGATAGAAAACCCTAGCTCAAATTGAGTGGGGGTATTGGAAAAATCGGTTCATAGGGACATCGATTTACAGATATCACATTTATTCATTCATATATGGGCTGAAGCCCAATACATCACTCTATTCAATAAAAGCCTTCGTAACACTTGTATGCAATTATAAATACAAGGGGATTACTGAAGCATTGTAATTATTCTATCAAATTGTACAATCAAAATTCTTCATTCAATAAAAGTTGCAACATTTCCGTTCCAACTATTAAAGACACAAAAATAGTCAATTGCCACTTTTGACTTTTCGATTAATACATGGGGATAAGAATCAGATTTATGTCATTAGTTAGGATTGTCAATGGATACAATAAAAATTCAAAATCCCTGCGCATCTGTATTTGAAAAACGGTAAATATTGAATATTCGAAAAACGAATGTGGACATGGATACATAGATATCCGCATCTGAAAACTATCAGTCCATTTTTTTAACACTATGCTTAAAATTATATGTATTTTAGTGTAATAAATGAGATTTGGTTATTGCTTAAAATTATCCATCTCAAACAATCATTAACCCTAATTTCAAAAGAAAAACCATTAACCCTATCAACAAGCCTAACAGGTATAACTAAATGAGATTTAAGTCATAAACCGTAAATAGAAAAATTTACCTTTACTCTCAAAACTATATAGTTTAAGTCGTAAGCCATAGATTTGATAAATTCATATTTTAATGACTAAATATACTTTAAAATTCAATTTTTCATCATCTATAACTCATCAATAGGACTGCTGCCTCCTTCAGATAATTTGCACCACCAGAGTTGATCCCTCATTTCTGTTCATCTAATTTTTCAGGCCACTCATGCAACTACCTTGATGCAACACTAACAATGCATATTTGGACCGATCAAATCTCAACCTTTTTTCAGTGCCTTGCATTCTCCATCGACTGCCTATAGCTCCTTGGCATCCTAGTTCACCTTGCACATGCATATATTATCTACTGCTAACTAGCATCATTGACCCTTAAGATTCTCCCATCGCCTCAGCTCATGACCGCAGGTTAGTCCTCTTATTGTCATTAATACTTATTAGTTGTATCTTCACATAGCTACTTATGGCAATGCAATTAATTATAAACAATTCGCTTTGTTCACTTTTACCTTTCTCATTTAGTTGCTCATAATAGCAATGATCCTGAATATTTGCAATAAACGTAGATTCAGTTTCCAACATGATTTATTGCAGTACTATGCTAATAAACATTTACCCAATGGATGATTCCAACATCAAATTGCTAAACAAAATATCTTTAAGAAAAATCTGAGAAATTGTACCACTTGCTCTAGTTATATAATTGATATATTTTAGCAAATGTAGTTTTGCGAAAATGCACGAAGTGCTCTAGATCAAATTTTTAACGTAATCCCCCCTGGTTTCAACTAGAGCATCACGTCTATTGGAAATTTGAATTAATCAGTATGATGATTTAAGGAAGCAAAGATTATGGAGGTTGTGGAAATATTGTAAGCAGAATTGTATTATTCCAAAAGGTAATGTACAAAAGCTTTCGGTTGCTATTTATAACATATTAGCAGACCGATGGGCCAAGCCCTATTACATGTAACGGTAATAAAATAGAGAATCGGGTGTAAGCCCATATAACAAATGTATTATACGGGTTCTAACACCCCCCCCCCCTCGACAATCCAAACTAGGGTTTACAATAAAACACAACAATGACGGCTCAAACCCTAATCCCATGGCGATTCAGCAAAATACATCAAAATACGACAATTTTGAGCTTCAAAAAAGGCAACACGAGAGCAGAATTGAGACATTCTTTGATCTTTGTGGCTCTTCGGCAAGGATGGAACAAAAGTTTCGATCTTTGATGGTAAGCAGAGTTGAAGTGGGTTAGATGAAACATTCTTCTCGCTTGATCTCTCTCTGGTACGAATTTCTCTTATCTTTAGTTCAAATCTGAGCTTTGTAAAATTATTGCTTGGCAATACCTTTGTAAGTATATCTGTTTTTTGATAATATGCTGGAACGTGACACACTTGTAATTGATCATTTGTAATCTGTTCTCGAACAAAGTATATGTCTATCTCTATATGCTTTGTTCGAGAGTGCAAAATAGGATTTTGGGACATATATACTGTACTTTGATTGCTACACTATAGTGTAGCTTTGTCAATTGATTTGCAACTCCTTAAGTAATGATTGCAACATCATGATTTGTGCAGTAGCACTAGCAAGCTTCTATATTCAGTTTCACTGCTTGACTTTGAAATTGTAGCTTGTTTCTTAGAGCTCCATGAAATTAGATTATTCCCAAAGTATATGCAATAACCAATAACAGATCTTCTATCATCAACATCACCTGCCCAATCAGCATTGCTATATCCCACAATGTCTAGCTTTGTACTTTTGTCAATGTGTAGTCCAAAGTCCATTGTCCCCTTTAGATATCTTAGCACTCTTTTAATGCTTTCCAGTGAGTGCCCAATGGATTCTTCATAAATTGAGACAGTTTGTTAATATTGAATGACAAATCAGGTTTTGTTATAGTAGCATATTGGAGAGCTCCAATTATGCTCCTATATTGTTTAATATTTAGTATTGGTTCCCCCTGTGTTTTGAGTATCTTTGATTGCTTACCATTGGGTTAGGTTGAGAATTGGCATTTGTCAATTAGCTCTTTCCAGTAATCAACAATGTATTTTCTCTAACTTAAAATCATGCTTTGATTGTTAGATCTAGTTACTTCTATACCCAGAAAATAGCTGAGTTCATGTAGATCTTTCAATGAGAACTGTTGATTGAGATACATAATTAAATCACTGATTTGCTTCTCATCATTACTTGTAATGATGAAATCATCAAAATATATAAGTAGATATATATATATATATATATATAGATAGATGAATTAGCAGTGATGTTAACAAATAATGAATTGTCTGATTTGGTAAACTGAAAGATTTTTTTAATGAGGGTTTCTTTCAGTTTATCAAACCAGACCCTAGGGGTTTGTTTGATCCTATATATTGCCTTCTCGAGCATGCATACAAGATTCTTGTCTTGTATGTAACCTAGTGGCTGCTGCATATAAATTTCTCCTTACAACTTGCCATTTAAAAGGGCATTGTTAACATCAAGCTGCTTTATATGCAAGTTTTTATGAATGGCAATAGTACTAAGATAAGTCTAACAGTTGTGGGCTTAACCACAGGAGGAAAAGTTTTAGAAAAATCAAACCCATGTTCTTGAGTATATCCTTTGGCTACAAGCCTTGTTTTTTGTTTATTTATGCTGCCATCTGAATCTTTCTTTAATCTGTAAGTCCACCTGCAATTGACTATATTTTTATTCTTTGGTGGATGAACAAGTTCCCATGTCTTATCATTAGCTAAGGCATTGAACTCTTCATCCATTACCAATTTCCAATTTTCATTACTGATAGCTTGATTAAAGTTTTCAGGCTCATCATTTTTTGATATAGCTCCATGTATTATGGGCTTGAAAATACCACTTTTTGACCTTGTTATCATCGAATGTCCAGTTGCAACTGGATTAGTTTGTGGAGTGTTCTCTTCATTTTCTGCACTATCATTGATATCATCTCTTGAGTTTTCTTCTATAGTTTGATTTGTATTCCTTGCAGTGCTACTTGGAGGCTGAACTGAGTAACTGGATGTGTAATCAACATCTTGACCTGACCTTAGTGGTAAAGTGTGTTGAGATTCTGAAGAAGCGCTGGTCCTTTTAGTCTCCACATCAATTGAGAACTCAATTTACAAGGGTATCACTACACCACAAAGCTTATTTTGTCACTCCCCTATCCTCTAAATTTGATACGATTTATAACCGAATTAAATTAGAGAGGGCTCTGAGCCGTGCCTATTTATTTAGAAAAGGCTTGCAGCCTAATTATAATTTATCCCAATTATTGACCATATCAAATTCCATCCACTTAGTGTAAAAATTTCCCACAACGCAGACTTGCTCCCTCCATTTTTTCATTTCCCTCTCACGCTCTATTTCCCCTTTTTTTCTAATTTCCCTCTACTTGTGTCCTCTATCGAATATGCAATCGAAAAAGCTTGGAAATCGAAAAAAATCTACTCTAATCAATTTGAATGCTCTCAGTTTTACAAATCTAGTAAATATTTATTTGATTCGATGATTATTTCTTTTCATACCATGATTTAGGGTTACATCTCGAACCTAAATATCCTGATTTTTGATTCAATGATTTTAGGGTTACGTCTTTTTTTGATTCGATGATTTTTTTCTTATAGTTTGGGCCAAGTGCCCATATAGTCGTTTACTAATTGCAAAAAAATCATATTTTTATTGCTCCTCTGTTAATCATATTGAAACTGTATCCAGCTAATCCCAACATTTGTATCTCACACCTTTCCAGCTTTGCTGTTCAAATCATCTTCAGTTTTCTACTGGTAGTGGCATCAATTAGCACCTTCTTTGGTCTACCATTTCTGCTCAGATCTAAGGTAAAAGGACACTGAAGATGCTATATTTTTCGCAAGTTTGAAATTAGTTTTATGATTGGAAATTTTTATTTATATCCACAAATTTGGCTAGTTTATCCATAGACTAACTTTAATAAGTTAATCCATTGATTTATTTGTAAGTTAATCCATGTGGATTAACTAATTAATAATGGGTATAGTATTCATTAAATAACCAAGTCAAACTAATACTATCAGCATAGTAAATAAAATTTGTTCATCTTGCATTTGCATCGATTCAAACTATGGCCACAGGTTCCCATGCAAGTTCTCATAAACATGGGGATTGCTATGTGCAATAAACCTGAAATATCACAAACATGAGCATAAAGGTAAACAAACATGATATAGGAAGCTACTGATACTCGATCATATAGTAATTCTTCATCAGATAGCAGTAGTAAAGTTTAGTCAAGTTGTAGTAGCGGCAGGACGCTTCAATTAGGCACTCATTATATTCATCATAATTTATTATTCTCAAATGAAATACTGGCCGACCTTCATTTTGACTCACGCTACAATTAGTAGCAACCTTGACATCACTTGAGTAAATGTGCTCAAACATTTTCACTAACACTATAAAAACTTTCGTGAGGATGAAAATATATTTTCTATCTATTATTAGTATTAATTTTCCACTCTTTAGCAATAACTTAAATAAAAGATTGGATACACACTAGATATTACAAATGCATCACTTATGATTCAACGGATTAGTTTAATTGTCAAATTATCTGCTGAAGCAATTCCAATAGGTATGATTTTGCCGTAAAATTACACAGGAAGAAAATATGATGTAAGCTAAAAAAATTTGAGAAGAAAGGTGATAAACTGATCGTTTTTCAAAATTAATTGAAAGGTCAATGGTGTTATTTTTGTGGGTGGAT
Organism: Allium sativum; assembly: GCA_030737875.1. Classification (NCBI taxonomy): domain Eukaryota; kingdom Viridiplantae; phylum Streptophyta; class Magnoliopsida; order Asparagales; family Amaryllidaceae; genus Allium; species Allium sativum. The sequence goes on along the minus strand of CM060926.1, from coordinate 1,027,421 downwards.
TAGGACACTAAAATTGTGGATTATATAAAACTTACCTTTATGATTCCATCCATACTTTGTATTACAGATAGTGAAAATGCTTCTTTTAATTCGATGAATATACTTCCTCTACTGATATTGATCTAAAACAGAATGACTTTTAAGTCATTACAATTTTTTAGTTAATGCATGTTTAACATGTTCTGGATAATGCTCTTGGCTTGATGAAAAACATTTAGATATTTGGTTTTATATTGGTTTATCATTAACCATATTGTTAAAAGTTGTAAATCACTAAACCTGATTGATATGGAGAATTCACATCATTACATGTTTTCTCCTCTGATGTTAATCATGAATACCTGAATGAATTTCAAATCATTATAAAACTTTAAACTTCGCTAACCCTTCCATAGAATTAAGATCAAAATAATAATAATAATTCTGTTTTGGTCTAATTTATACATATAAGATATATACGATTTATACACAGCTGAGTCTTCTTGTCTTTCGAATATGCAAGACATTTTATTCACCTTATTGTTGCGGGCTAAGTTATTTTATTAAAGGTTTACTCTCATGTTATACATAATATAACTTTCTTACTTGTGAGCCTATTATGTTATATGAGATGAACATATTTCATGAGTATATTGCTTATATATACATTGATATACACTACAAATATAGTTTGTAGTTTCAACTCCATACTGTACACAATATGATATATGTATGTGTGGGTATATATATATATATATATGTATATATATATATATACACACACTTACTTACAAGAACTATTCTGACTTGTTGATTTCCTTAGCATACACTTGTTCATATGTGTGTTTGTGTGTGTGTGTTTACGTTCATTAGTTATGAACTGACATGGAGACGAATATTAGTTATTTGAAAGAAAAAAATCAGTATGTAGGTACATAGACCAGCAAATCTTTACAAGTAATAATTCATGTAGATATTAGTTATTAACCGTATATTGCTTATTTCAGGTATTACATTGCCTATTCTAGTGGCGTTACCAAAGCAATTCTTTTTTCATAGCTATTTCAGGTATGGGTTCACTCTTAAAAATTTTAGTTGCAGTCTTAGGTATTCAGCAAGGAGAATTTCAAGCTTTTATGCTTTTATCCGACTTCTCCTTCATAATTTACAACTGAGGCATTGCACGTGGGTATTAGAATTAGATGTTTTACCACTATAATTTCTATTTTATAATATAATTTACAACTGAGTCTCAGGAGTTTGGGTACCAGAATTATTAACTGGTTATTAGAATTGGATCGATAATTATCAACTGGGTATTAGAATTGGATCGATAATTATCAACTGGGTATTAGAATCGGGTACTATAATTTATAATATAATTTACAATTAGGTATTAGAATTGGATCATTAATAATTTACAACTGAGGCACATGCACACGTGCTAGACTCATCACTACTATAGATGTCTTACAGCTCAGTTTCAATTGAGCCGTAAAGCTCAGTACTAACTGAGGCTTACGGCTCAGTTTCGCTAAGCCAAAAGGCTTAGTTTCACCCGAGCCTTGTGGCTCAGTACCAACTGAACCTTACGCTCAGTGAAACTGTGGCGTAAAGCTCAGCGAAACTGAGCCTTACGCTCAGCTTCAATGAGCCATAATGTTCAGTTGAAACTCTTGACCCTTCATATGTTCTTAGTTTATGAGGTAAAGCAATTTCAGTAGCACATTTGGCTAAGACATTGCTATGTTCCCAAAACTGTTGCTTATGAGAGCAAAGAATAAATATCAATTTTGTTAAAATAATAATTTATGTAGTATATAATTCATTTGTAATGTTTTTTGAGTTCATAAGTTTCTGAACAAACTGAAATTTCTTGGAGACTAAGAGAATATTCCATTATTTAATTAGTGAACCTTTTTTGCAATTGATATGCAGATTTGATGTTCTACGCTTGCTGCCTTTTTTAGGAGTTTTGGAAATTTAGATAAACTAATGCTTATTGGAGATAATCTATCTATATAGCATATTAATGAACTATAAATTAAAATAAAATAAAAAACTTGTATTAAAATTTGATGTTCAAGAGTGATGCTTTCTATTTCAACTGAAACAGCGCTCATTTTCCCATTATAGTTTCCAAAATCTATTCAAATTATTTCATACATTCAACTCAAGTAATATATACATTTGAGGAGGATGCTTGCTATTTCAAGTGAAGAAGAATGGAAAATCTATTCTAATTTCCAAAAGTTATTCAATTTCACCTATGGATCGTTGACTTTGGTTTTACTGATTTTCAAAGTTGGGAATCCAAATTCAATAATCAGCTGAATTCCATAATTTTTAAACATTAAGATGGAATGGATATCAAAACTACGAACTGTGCTTTCCATTTTCATGTTTGTACTTTGTACATCATATATTGAGTTGAAGTTCAATTGCAAGTGGTTAGGGACTTTGCTATTAATGTATAAAGTTGATCAATTATTCAGTTTGATTTTATATGGGAGATATACGTTTAATTCTAAAAGTGCAAGCCAGGTTTGCATTTTAGCAAAACTGAGGCTTACGCTCAGCTTCAATGAGCCATAATGCTCGGTTGAAACTGAGCTTTACGGCTCAGTTTCACTGAGCATAAGGCTCAGTTGGTACTGGGCCACAAGGCTCAGGTGAAACTGAGCCTTTCGGCTCTACGAAACTGAGCTTTACGGCTCAGTTGAAACTGAGCGTAAGGCTCAGTTAATACTGAGCCTTTCGGCTCAGTGAAACTGAGCCATAAGGCTCAGGTGAACATTCAGTTTATTGAATGTAACTTTAGCTTTAATGATATTATGTTTTGCTTTGCATATTTAGTGTTTGTTAGGGCAGACAATTGTTTTGAACATTCACATACGAAAATTATTTTGATTTACATTTATCCAAGGAATCTATAGCCCATTTATGAACGGTCAAATGCATTTTACATTTAATTATAAGATTTGCTAATGCTTTTGGAATTGATAATTTATGAACTCAACTTTATAAATTGATATGAATACATAATTATAAGATTTAATTATAATTATTACATTTCACATACGAAAATTATAAAATTTAATTATATTAATTTACAAACTCAACTTTATAAACTGATATGAATACATAATTTCAGAGTAAAAAATCAATACTTCGGAGACTTGGATTATAAGTTTAAAACAAATATATTTTGCAGTAGCGGTTCACAAAACCTATGGTAAAACATTAGTATTCTTACACTGATTGAATGACCAAAAAAGATTTGAACACCACCCATTTCCAAATAAAAGACATTTAAATAGACGACAAATAATAGACCAACTTTTAGGAGAAATAAATCAAACAGAAACCAAAAGTATACTGAATCAATAAAGTGAAACAGGATCTAAAAGACAAATGAATTGGGATTATATCCATCTGCATTTATAAAAATATTCCAATTTAGATAATACTATGTTAAGTAAATTGTTAGCAACCAATTCTTATTTTATACTTAAAAAGTGAGAAAATTTCATAGTGATAATAATATGAAGTATCAGCGATACCTGTTCTTTGAGGATCATTAATTGGAAAGAAAAAAAAGAACATTGCATTGAAGGAGCAATCAAAAGGAGCATATTGTCCGGGGGGTAGGCCCATTTGTTTGATACGATTATATAGATAATAATTTTAATATACAGATAATAGCAATTTTTGAATTGTATCAACATTAAATATATTACAGTAATTTTTAGAAGTATGTACAACTTAACTCATAAACGTTATTTTTCAATAAACTTCTTTAAGTTGATTACATTGCAAATTTATTATATTTATGTCTCATGTTATATTATATACAATATAGGAGGGCAACATGTCCCACAGTTTAGACAAAAAGTGGATATATGGATCTGATAAAAGAACTACATACTATATAGACGGGGTGAAGAAGTTTATTAGTTTTGTTGAAGACAACGGTGGTAAGAAAGGAGTGTATTTATGCCCTTGCATTAAGTGCCAAAATCTGAAGACGATGAAATCAGAGGTCATTCATTTTCATTTGCTTAGATGGGGTTTTATCCAATGTGGTGTTTACATGGGGGAAAAATGGTGGAGACCGAAAAACAACGAGTTAGTTATGCCACAAGTACCGACGAGGTTGAATAAATTAAGATGTAAGATCTAGTCAATGATGCAGATAGATTTCATGATTTTCAACCTGAAAACCCATTGCATGATCATGCTAATGTTGGACAGCAGTCTACCGATGATGGCAATTGGCAGGCCAATGAAAGTAAGAAGTATAAACCAATTTTTGAAAGCGCAATAGAGTCATTGTATCCTTCTTGTTCAAAAGGGTTAACCAAGTTGTATGCCATTGTGAAACTGAATAGATTGAAGACCCAATACGGCTTTTCAGATAATGGTGTGACTGCACTTCTCGAACTAATAAAGGAGTTACTTCCCGAAGGTAACACACTGCCGACAAAATACTCCGACGTGAAGAAGTTCATTAAGCAAGTTGGAATGAATTACAAAACTTATGATGCATGCATCAATGATTGCATAGTACTGGAAAGATGATGCGAATAGAGTTTCTTGTACAAATTGCAATGAACCAAGATATACGACATCATTTGACGAAGAGAGAGAAGGCACCAAAGTACCTAGAAAGACATTAAGACATTTTTCTTTAATTTATAGATTGAAGAGATTATATACTATACCATGGATAGTAGATGCAATGACCTGGCATGGTCGTGCCAAGTCTAATCCCCAAGTAATGCGTCATGCATGTGACACTTCTCAATGAAAATCCGCGGATTCTTGTGATACAACGTTTCCCGTTGAGCTATGATATGTCACATTTGGAATGACAACAAATGGTTTCTGTCCACATGCTTCTCTATCTAACCCTTACAGCTGTTGGCCAGTAATTGTAGTACCATATAATATTCCCCTGTCTATGTGCATGGAACATGAGTTTTCAATGTTAACACTGTTGATTTCTAGGCCAAAACAACTGGGAAAGGATATTGATATTTATTTACATCCGTTGATAAACGAGTTAAAACAATTATGGGAAGGAGTCGTTACATGTGATTCATTAAATAAATCCGAGTTTACAATGAGAGCTAGGATGCTGTGGGAAATACATGATCACCCTGCTCCTGGTACTTTATGGGATGTATAACTCACGGTTACTTTGCATGTCCCGTTTGTGGGGAAAACACTTGTTCTTATCATCTCCCTGAAAGTAAAAAAGATTTGTTTTATGGGACATTGAATGTTTCTTCCTAATGGACACAAGTTTCGATACGACAAGACAAATTTCAATAACAAACAATAACTTCGTCGTCCTAAACGGCCATTAACTAGTTTTGAAGTTGAGAAGAAAGTAGCGAATATCAAAATGAATGTTGGTAAACAGAAAGAAAATTTTGGTCGAAAACGAAAAAGCCAACCATTGAAGAAGTTGACAATGTTTCTGGATGGTATAGAAGGTCCATCTTTTTTGATTTACCATATTAGAAAGCAAATATGATTCGACATAATATTGATGTTATGCATACGGAGAAGAATATCACAGAGCATCTCATAAGCACCATTATAGACCATAAAGATAAGTCAAAAGATGGCATCAAAGCACGCAAGGATTTGAAAACCATGGCTATAAAACAAAAGTTGTGGGTAATGGAAGATCATGAAACAAATAAAATAATCATACTGAAGGCAACTTTTACTTTGAGCAAAAGATACGGTTTTTCACTGTATTGAAAAACCTGAAAGTACCTAATAAATTCTCTTCTAACTTCCGCAATAATGTGTGCATCAATCCTCCCAAACTAAGAAATATGAAGTCACATGATTATCATGTTATAATGCAACATTTGCTTCTGGTATTGCTTCAACATTCTTATGCACAACACAAGGATCTGCAAATTGTTGTTCATCATATTAATTTATTCTTTAACATTTTGTGCTCAAAGGTGATCAATAGGGAGCACATTATAAAAGAAAAGGCTGGTTTGATAGAAGGAATGTGTGTTTTTGAAAAACATTTTCCACTTGCATTTTTTGATATCAGCATCCATCTTATGGTTCACTTAGTCGATCAGACATTGATTGGTGGCCATGCCAGATATAGATGGATGAATCCATTTGAACGGTAAATAACTAATTTCAGTTACATTATTATTCCGTGTAAATAGCTATCGTGTACAATATATAATTGATCACATTTACAAATTAATGAAAACATATAAAGGATATGTACGCATGCAACAAAAGATACATTGAAGGGTGTATTGCAGAAGGATATATCGTACAAGAAGCTAGCCTTTACTGCATGGAATATATACCAAACGTAGGTTATGGCAATCATAAACATACCCGCGAAGCATTTTTAGATGAGGATGATGAGTTTGCTAGTGAGATACCTTTAGATAATGGTAAAAATATAACGTTAACCCAAGTGCAGTTTGAACAAGTGCATAGATGGGACCTTAATAAGTATGATGGATTGAATGAATGGAAAAAGTTAGTTCATGAATTTGTTTCAAATTTTCATTTTTAACTCAATTTATATATTCACTTCGATGTGTTTTCCATAGAATAACTCCTATGAGAAAAGCACTAGATTTCAACCACGAGAAAGAGGTACAACCGCCAAAGTCCTTCAAAATTTTAATCTACGGTTACGTAATGAGGTATTACATCATCATAAGTATTTCACGTGTTTATAACTTGACAATACAGACCATGCTTTTATTTATTTATTGTGTTTTATGTAGTTGGTGAATTACATCGATGTTGATCCAACTCTTTGGCGGCTAGCATATGGGGCCGAGGTTCATGGCACTTAGTTATAAGAAGTACTAAGTGAATGGATTTTTATTTTCCATGAAAACCATATGGTCACACAGGATAGCGGTGTATGCATGAAAGCAATTACAAAATTTAGAGCGAGTGGTAAAGATAAAAATTATAAGGAAGCAGAAACAACGTATTACGGAGTCATTCAGCAAATAATTGAGTTGGATTACACTGACTTCAAACAAACGGTTTTTTATTATGATTGGTTAAAGATCAAGGATAAGATCAATGGTTGCAAAATATATCCCATTTCAAACTTAATCATGTTCAATTTAGGAAAATTAAAGAACAAAGATAACATTAATGATGAACCATTTATTCTTGCATCAGAAGCGAGTCAAGTGTTCTACTCAAAAGATTTAAAAAATAACGGATGATCTGTGGTTTTGCATACACCAAAACGGTTAACTACAAATGTGGATGACATTGAGTTTCCTACCGTCTACCAATCAGCTTTTGAAGGCAATGAAAAATTAGAAAATGTGTTTAGAAAGTCATGAATTGTTGATTGCTTTTTTTATCACAACCTATGTCAACTTATGAATTGTTGAATGTTTTTTTTTTCTCAAGCGAATCACATGTATTTGGAATATAATGAATTGTTGAATGCTTTTTTTCCTCCAGGAAATCACATGTATTTGGAATGTCATGAATTATTGAATGTTTTTTTTATACCAAAACCATATGTTAACTTGTGAAATGTGGATAGCCTATTGAGCATGGTGGCGATGATCACATGTATTAGTTATATTATATTTTGCAGGAAATTATGTCACAAAATCTAATATCATCACATGCATCATGTTCAAAAGAGTAGAAAGTTGATCAAAACCTACTTGGTATTCCAATCTCAGAAAATGTTTCAAAAGTCGCTATTATGCTTGGTAAACTAGTAAGAGCTCATATGCCGATATCATACATAAGTTGGAATAAAATACCCAAAACATATAAGGACGACGTTTAGAACAAGTTGGTGATAAGTTTTTACTTGAGCAATTTGGTAATATAGCACTTAAATGTCTATAGTCTATTTTTATCGTCTGACTCTTAATTTTTGCAGAAAATGTATCAGCTTGAGCCGCTTTCAAAGGAAATGTTTATAAAAAGAATGACCGAGGCTTTTAAGAGATAAAAGAAAAAATTGAGAGCAAGTTTGTATGATATTTTCAACAATGACGAAGAATAATTGAAAAATTGTCCACCTACAGTTTCTCAAGAAGATTGGAACGTGTTCATAAAAAATGAAGCAATGCCTAAAGCGAGCGGAAGAAGGAAGTCAGGCAAAAGAAATAGATTATTTCTGAATTATGTTCACCATGCAGGACGTAAAAGTCACGCTAGAATAGAACACGAATTTGTAATTTATATTCATTTTATTTCAAAAATAATTAAAAAAACCCAATTATGATATAAATTATACATAAAATGGAATATATTGTGGACCGTTGCAGATCCATCTGCAAATATCAACCATTGTCAAGTATGAGAGATGACACACATGGAAAAAGATGGTAGCATATCAAAAGTCGCTTCATTTTACTTCGTAAGTTAAACAAATATTAACCTGCGTATTATTTGAAATTTCTTTATTCATTTAAGAATTATCATATCTCAGGATAAAATTGCGAAAATGAAGAAAAAGATCACTGATAGTGATGAAGAAAAATTAACAGTGGATGAAGATATCTTATCACAAGTGTTTGGTAAGGATACGAAGGGTAGCAGCCGCGGTGTTGGGACCGTCATACCAATGACTAATGTTAAGGCTTGTGCTATTGCATAGAAACGATTCAAACGTGTTAGTCAAGATAATGATGACTTGAAAATGAGGGTGGGAAGTTTGGAGGGTACAGTGGGAAATATGGCGGGGCGAATGGAGCTTCTGATTCAAATGGTGGGAAACCTCAAACAATGAATCCGCGCACCGTTAGATCCCCCTGATGGAGCACGCAACAGACAACTCGGTTCTTCTAAAGTCGCGGCTTCTTAAGATACAACCAATGTTTCGAACAATCACAAATGTGACATTCTCAACTCTAATCTAGACATAGTAGCAACAAATATTTATTACTAACTTTTTATTATTAGTTGATTTCGATGCAGTTATTTTGTTGGATAGATCTAGACAACTTTATTGCAATAGGTACTATATGTCAAGATTCTACATCGTCCATAATTCATGGGAAGTATGTACCATCTACACATGAAATATTGGTTTTGGACAATATACTGCTGTTGGATGAGAAAATGTAACACCCCGTAATTCTGTAACACTAGGATTCACAAATCAAGGCAGAATTAAATTTTAAAATCAAAATCAAGGGTAACGGTTTACGCCATTTCGTTCATCTCAGAATTTTTCATGAAAACGAGTCCAAGTTTGCGAGAATCGGAGTCCGTATGAAGGAGATATGACCCTCCGAAGTTTCAGGAATTTTCAGAACAGTAAACAGCTCGAAATTCGAATTCAAACCCAGAAGCAGGCTGGGCGGGAAAATTCCCGCCCAGGACCCAGGTCGACTGGGGAGTCGACTAGGTAGTCGACCCCCCTGACCAGGTCGACTGCCCAATCGACCTGAGTGTCGACCTGGGTACAGAAACCCACTTTTGGGCCTAGGTGCATTCTGATGTACCTGGTCTCGTTTTCTGCCTAGATTCGTCCCCCTAATCCTATATAAACAGCCTCTGGCCTCATTCTCTCTACACCATTTCATTCTATCCTTATGTTGCCTCTGAGAAAATGTATAAATGAATAAAAATAAGAAAATAATACGAAAATCCAAGACAAGGTTATGCTGCTCAAGTTTGTCAAGAAGAGATTCGAATCAAGATTAAAGCTTCAAGATAAGAATCAAAGGCTAACTCAAACGGTTTCGAGCAACGTCGCACGAATCATAGCAACGCCATCTTTCTATTCTAAAAACCGATCAATGTAAGTCGGTTACTTTTTAGATTTGAACGTTTTCTCTATTCGTGACATGAAATTAAAGGAATAAAAGAATATGCCAAATCTTTCTATTCGAATCAGTGCTTATATCTTTGGACCTAATTAAGAACTGTTATGATTCAAGGACCAATAAGACTGTGACTATGAAACTATGGACCTTAAAACCATATGCCTCTTTGACTATGAACATTGCCTATGACTATGAACACTGCCTATGACTGTGACTCATGGCTATGAGAATTATTTCCTTGACTATGAACACAAGCCTATGCCTTTGATTAGGAAACATAAACTATTGCCTATGACATAACAAGAAAACTGTGATTAAACACCTATGATTCATGACTAGGAAAGTGTTGCTTAAGTTTTGTGACTGTGAAATTGGGTCTAAACCTGATTATCTATTTTGTCTATTCTTGGTTTTCTTTGGTTTTTGATCTTGGGAATTTACCTATTAAGTTAGGTCTACCCATGTTCTTGAACCTACGCCATTATTCAACCCTTTTTATGTCATAAGATTTTCAGACCTATAGGCCTTCGATGTTTTAGATCAATTTCAGTGTAATTCGTTAGGTCTGTAATTAGTAAATTATCATTTTATGCCAGTTATTTTGTCTGTCTTGTAATTTATCTGCATCTTTTACCCTAAATGCTCCACAGAACTTAGTGCATTCCCTTTGTGAGTGACACTAACGGATGTGGGGTGTTACACGTGGTATCAGAGCTGAAGGTTACCAGATCAGATAAAGGATTTGAAAAATTTATTTTCAAAACGGTTTTAAAAGAAGCATTTTCAAGAGAAAAGATTTGTTTTAAAGGCATATTCCCCAAAGCCATACGCACTATCTTCTCTTCCTCTGTTTGAATTCTTGTCTCCTTCTTTCTTGAGTCACTGGGGCTCCTGGCTTTCTGGGAGGTAACCTCATCGATGGGCGAAGACGTGCCTGGCTTCCATCCATAGCCATAGTTGTTTCACCTACGGCCAGTTTTCTTTCAAGATTATAGGGTTTTCTGTACGATGGAAGCAGCTTTCGAGAGATTTGTCAACATGACTACACACGGAAGAGGATGAGGAATTCATGGATGTAGATTTAGCTCACAAAGGAGGAAGGAATTATAAAACCTAAGACAAGAGGAAGTATCTTTACTATGGTGTAATAGGGCATGTAATTAAGGGCAAAGGACAAGATTTTCAGAAGGGCAAGTACATACTTTCACCACCAAGCGTACCTAGGAGAAAGATAGTAAAGTTCTGTTGGAAGAGTCTAGTTTTGCTGTTCGTACTCTTTCCTTTGGTTTTAGCGCTTCGCATTTGTTCATATCCACTTCCATAGTTGAGTCTTTGCACCATAGTACTTGTATAGTAGAAAGATCCCACTAGAGTCACAAATCCAATTGGTGGTCCGACCAGTTTATTTTTGGTTAGTAGGGATTTGAGAATAGCTATCGAGTTTGCTTATATCATCTCACGTAGATCGTCTAAATTCGAAGGAGATATTCCTTGGGTGCTTGTCTGATATTGGTTTAGGCCTTTGGGGCTTGTACTTGAGGAATGTCGAGTTCGACTAGGATGGTTTGCGTGAGAGATGAATAGTTGTGGCAGGCACTCTAAAAAGCACGTAGTGACCTTTCGACCCTTATAGTTATGGCATGGTGGATAAGACGGAGACCTCTAATCATCTTAGTACATACACTTGGTACCGTGATTGACATCTGTTTATTTTGGAAATGGAGGTCAGAAACTTCACAATCGTGAAGTTAAATTAGTTAAGATACAGTGGAGTAAAGCTCAAGAAGGCTAGAAACTAGCATCATACCCTTTTTCCTTAAGGGTGCATCCTTGATTTCTTTTTTTAGGAGCTTTACGCATAATTGTTTCTCTCTTTCCAAGGTATATCCTCTAGGTCGTATCTTCGATCCTTAGGTAGAAGCCAATGGATGTAAACATGTATTTGAAACATGTTATGGTTGATGGTTGCAAGTGGTTGCTAATGGTTGCTCGTGAATGCATATGCATACGTATTAGGCACTAGATCAGTTCAGACGCTTTCATATTGCATTTACAGATATGTATTTGTTTGTAAGTTGAACTTGATATGTTATCATATGGATGCTGCATATGGATGAATGGCTATGCACACATGTAGTACTTACATAACTAGGGGTGCTTGCATACATGATTGGACGCATGGCACTGGCATGATTCGCATTAAGGAGGTCAACTGAATCAGTAGACTGCCTGATTTTGCATTAGATAAAGACATATACACACACTATGCATATGAACATGAAAGCATTAGAAATCTTTTAAGGACAATGAATGCCTGTGATTGAATGGTTGAGTAGATGGGTGATTGGATGGTAGGACACATTCTTCCTAACTTGAAGATTTCGGGGACGAAATCCTTTTAAGTGGGGGAGAATGTAACAACCCGTAATTCTGTAACACTAGGATTCATAAATCAAGGCAGAATTAAATTTTATAATCAAAATCAAGGGAAACGGGTTATGCCATTGCGTTCGTCTCAGAATTCTGCATGAAAACGAGTCCGAGCTTGCGAGAATCTGAGTCCGTATGAAGGAGATATAACCCTCCGAAGTTTCAGGAATTTTCAGAACAGAAAACAGCTCGAAATTCGAATTCGAAATTCGAATTCAAACCCAGAAGCGGGCTGGGCGGGAAAATTCCCACCCAGGACCCAGGTCGACTGGGGAGTCGAATGGGTAGTCGACCCCCCCTGACCAGGTCGACTGCCCAGTCGACCTGGGTGTCAACCTGGGTACAGAAACCCACTTTTGGGCCTAGGTGCATTCTGATGTACCTGGTCTCGTTTTCTGCCTAGATTCGTCCCCTTAATCCTTTATAAACAGCCTCTGGCCTCACTCTCTCTACACCATTTCATTCTATCCTTATGCTGCCTCTGAGAAAATGTATAAATGAATAAAAATAAGAAAATAATACGAAAATCCAAGACAAGGTTATGCTGCTCAAGTTTGTCAAGAAGAGATTTGAATCAAGATTAAAGCTTCATGATAAGAATCAAAGGCTAACTCAAACGGTTTCGAGCAACGTCGCACGAATCATAGCAACGCCATCTTTCTATTCTAAAAACCGATCAATGTAAGTCGGTTACTTTTTAGATTTGAACGTTTTCTCTATTCGTGACATGAAATTAAAGGAATAAAAGAATATGCCAAAACTTTCTATTCGAATCAGTGCTTATATCTTTGGACCTAATTAAGAACTGTTATGATTCGAGGACCAATAAGACTATGACTATGAAACTATGGACCTTAAAACCATATGCCTCTTTGACTATGAACATTGCCTATGACTATGAACACTGCCTATTGTTGTATATAACGGTGTTGTATGCACAATTATATGATTTTTGTTTGATGATAACAACCAAATATATATATTCTTTTAAATGTGTTTGTTATTGTACTGTTATATAACATCGCAGACAGGAATATAATATTTATATTTAAATAGAATACGACTGGACAAACATTTGTATATTCATACCGTATTTTATTTGAATCGAATATTATATTTCAATATTCAAACAATACAAATTATATGACTTCACTATTTGTACACATTCACAGAGTTTTCAACATGAGATTGTACTTGTGTAAATAAACTGAATATGATAGACAAGTTTGTTTGACAACAATAAAATAATATTTTACTTCAAACAAATTTGTTTACAAACATCAGTACAATTCTGTTGTTACACAGCTCCTCACTATAACACTGTCTATACATCTCATATTTATATAAAATCACTGATACATTTACATTCACTAACACTATCTGTTAGTCTTCTGTCTTCATCTTCAGTCTTCACTGCTCACTGTCTGTCCAGTCTTCTGTCAGTTCAGTCCAGTCATCACAGTCAGTCCAGTCATTCCTGCTTACCTGTCACATGTGAAACACACACACAGTACACTGCAATAGAAATAAAACAGAATATATGCAAATATAAATTTTATTTTTAAAATTTTATTTGCCTCAGTTTTCTGGTGTGTTTCTCATCATTTTTCATGACTTGATCTGAATTATAAAACCATCAATCTGTGTCTAGACAGCTTGTGATATTCACAGTGATACACTGTAAATACCACAAGGCAGACAACATATATCTCAATGCAGGGACAGGGACAACTCGTTTGATGGCTGCATGTACACACGTGTACACGTGTGCACTGCCACGCCAATCAGATTGCAACTGAGGAGTAGCCACATGGACCTGCTCGACTCAGTGCAATACACAAAGTCAACTCAAGATAAAGTGGTCAAGGAAACTCAACAATCTCAACAGCTTTACAAATGGTCGAGCTAAGAATTTCAAGTCATAAGCATGTGGTCGAGCAAATGCATGATCAAAGAAACTATCTCATGGCAATAGCAAATATAAATGGTGGAGATACAAAACTGTGTGACAGCTAGCAGCATACATGAATGCAGATCAACTAAAAATGGACAAGGAAAATATGAAGACAGGTCTGCCAAGATAGGACAGAAGTGTACATGTACAAGTGAGATATGTTTTGGCAAGACTGCATGGGAATGTAGCATGCACACAGACATGTATGGTCAGTTCAGATTCAAGACTCAATGCAGCATCAGTTTGTCAGTACACATGGCAACATACTCAAAGTGGTCGAGCTATTATAGTGAACTGTTCAAATCAGCATGGAATTCATCTCAAAAATGCATAAGTTTCAAGTTCAAGCAGGTTTCAAAATGGACACAAAGTGGTTGAGCAAAACGTGCATGTACAATAGGCATATTCATGTAGCAGGTAATGATACATGGTGCAGCATATATACATAGTTCAGGGACATGCACAGGTTTCAGAAATTCATGTTTCAAGCCAACATAAAAGTGGTGCAATATCAATTTGCTCAGCAATTTAAGGGAGCAAAGTATGGCAAGAATTCATGGAAACATATCACAAATCATCATGGAGCAGTGAAAAGTAAACAACTCAGACTCAAGTGCATTTAAGGAATTATATTTTTGGCAAGAAAGCATCTGTTTTTATTTTAGAAATTGGCAAATCGTTTTTTGGCAAGTCTTTCAACATTTTCCAGAAATGAGCTAGTTCATCGCAAGGCATGAAATCAACAAATTACTCACGGCTATCTATGAAATGGCAAGAAAGCTAATTAGAACTTTATCAATGAACTCATCAATTCATATTCACAGCAAGTTTTCAAAGCCAAGGATGTCAAAAGAGGAAAGCATCAATATGCTTCCTGATTTAAACAAATCAATATGCATTTGTTTGGCAATTTTTTTTAAGGGGACAGCTAATGTAACATTTTTCCTGAATTGCCATATCCAAATCAATGCCGATTCTTTTTAAGGCAGAGCAGCTATCATGCAAAGAGAACGTTGAATTTCCATAAAATATCATTTAAATCTTTATGGCAAGCTTTCAATTCTCTGAAAGCAAAAGAGTTCATAAACAAGTCTTGGAAATTTATTAATATCAGAAGTCAATCAAGGAATTCATTTATGTCATCAAAACAAAGGAATCAATATCGAATTTATCAAGACCAACAAAAAGGGAAAACCGCACAAAATCAGTCAAGTCAATATTGGTGAAATCAGAGTTGTTAAATCAGGAAATAAATCTTATTGTTTTCAATTGTTTCCAGAAATGCAAAGACCAGAAAATCTCACATTTTTGTTTAAGGCCGAGCAATTCTTCTTATTCAAGGAAAAAGGGGAAATCACGCAACAGCTCAAAATCGTGGATTTAAAATTCAAGTTTTCAAAAGAGGAAACATGTAAATCAGGCCAAATCTTTTTATTCCAGAAATCATGTCTGAATCCATCAGAGCAATTAACAGCAAATCAGTCAAGCCGACTTTAGCAAGGGACAATTTCAAACTCATTTAATTCGAGAATTCAAAAAGGGAAGCCAATGCAAATCAGGGACCATTTTTCAATCGAGGAAAGCCACAGCAAATCAGATAAAAGTCAATTACACGAAATCAGAGTAATTAGGATTTTTTATAATCCTATTTATTCACACCAATTCATCATAGGCAAAGGGAGTATGGAAAAATACACACGCAACAATTCAAAGAAAAAGCATCGAAATCATACAACAAAATTCAACAGCAATCATTTCAAATCAGAGAACTCACAGAGATTTTCGATCGCAACTCCCAAATCAATCGAAGAGCAAAGCCTTCAAAGACTTGAGCATCAGAGATTTTAAATTCCATCAGATATCGCAATTCGGGGAGGAAATCAGAAACCCTAGCCCTGGAATTTTTGAGAGCCGCCGCCATTGTTAGAAGCAAATAGATCGGGCCAAAGAAAGTGAAGTGGTGCACCGATTGTCAAAGGGTCGGCCACTTTTACAAAAGGATTTCACACTTTAAAAGGGAATGACCTATTATTTTTAACTCCTCTTTATTCTAGGATTTCTTTTTGTTTGAGTTTTAATTTGTTTTCATTGTATTTTTTTAATTTCTTTGTAAACCGAGCAGTTTATAGATTCTGTAAATCTAGAGGGAACCAGTTAGGGGTTTAACTGGCAGTTGACTAGTCTGTGTAAAACTAGGGGAAATTCTGATTCAGGGGTTTGAATCAGTCTAGGGTTTTGAGCGTAGAGTTAGAATAGGAGCGAGAGTCGCGAGTGTACAAGGTCTTGTATGCGGGATCTGTTCTATCATCTAGTAGAAACCTTAGGAATGCAGCAGTAGGCAGGGTTTTGCCGAAGCTGGGTATATCTGTGTGTGATTTATTTTCTGCACTTTTATTTCTGCTGCATTCTGTGATCTGTTTATTATTTTAATATCCTGTCAATTTTTCAATTCAGTTTAAAAACTGTGATAAACCCTATTCACCCCCCCCCCCCCCCCTCTAGGGTTAATCTAGATCCACCATTTGGTATCAGAGCAGGTATTTTGATTAACTCTAGAATCATGTTTTCCCCTTGCTGTCAGTCTTCTAAGAGTCAGTCCAGTAATATTCCATTTATTTTCAATGGAACAGATTTTCAAATTTGGAAATCAAATTTTGAATCATATTTAAAATCTGTTAATTCTGAATATTGGAATATTATTGAAAATATGGGAGACTTGTTAGACAAGAGGAATAAGGTGTTAAATGCTCGCGTCATGCATATTATTTATTCCTGTCTTGATAATGGCCAATTAAAATTTATCTCTCATTGTTTAACTGCGCAGGATATTTGGAAAACTCTCAGTATGTTGTATGGAAAGTCTGACGACTGCTCAAAACCCCAGAACGACAACTCAACTTCAGTTCTGTGCTTAACAAGCCATGCAGACGAAACTTCAGATGGAACAGATGATGGAGAATCAACAAATGCTGAAACAGAAAATTTCTCATATGAAGATATGGTTTACATGTGTCTTGATTTAACAAAATCTGTTGACAAACTCCAACTGAAAAATAAGTCTCTGAAATCTACGAATTCTGAGTTGATCAGCAAAATTGATTATTTGGAATCACAACTTGAACATTTTTCTTCAAATTCAGATTGCAAAAATTGTTTGAAATTGAAAACCAATCTTATTCATCTCAATAAAAATATCCAAAAGTTTGAAAAGGAAATTCTGATCTTAAAAGAGAACAAGATTGAGTTATCAAGTTTGAATAACTTTTTACAAGAGGAATTTGAAATTTTTAAGACTGATATATATTCCAAATTTGAAATTGCTGAAAATGAAAATTTGGTGAAAAGTGGTTTGATTTTGAAAGAACTTAAAAATGAGATTGAAAAATCCAAGAAGTTTGAGTCGGAAAAGCAAAAACAATTTGAACTTGAAATTTCCGAATCCCAAGCCAAAATTAGATCGTTAGAAAATGAGAATTTAGTTTTGAAACAGACCAATGCTGAACAGACGATCGCTACAAATAATTGCTCAAATTAATTAAAAGAAAATAGCGATCTGAAATCCAAAATTCAACGATTAGAATCAACATTGGATAAATTTTCTAATAGGGAAAAATCATTGAATATGCTGTTACAAAACCAAGTTTATAGTGGAAATAAATCTGGTCTTGGATTCGGGAAAAATGATGGTTGTAGAAATCAAAATTCTTGTGAGTTTAAAAATCCCTCAAATCACTTTAGAAATGTTTGTTTTGAAAATTTTAACTCTGAAAACTTCAAAGGATTTGTAAATCACAATCGAGATGAGGATTTGTTTTATAACAAACCATTTAAACATTCTTGGATCTCAAATGAAAATAAAACGGGTTTTGTTAAATTCAAATCAATTTGGGTTCCTAAGGGTACGAAAGTTAATTCTAATGGTTTGTTATATAAACAGATTTGGGTACCAAAAGGTGTGAACAAAACTGTGAGTGGTTTTACTACTTTCGTTAGACCACTCAATTCTCTTAACAGTTAGGTACCAAAGGAGGCTAAGGAACTGCATAGCTAAAGGAAAACTGGATTCAAAACTGCTACATATCACATAATCATTCACAGTTCCTTAGCCACATCTACTGAGTTAGAGATTCTGCTTTACATTGGATTCTGGTATGATCTCTAAACTCACCTTTGTATATTCTCTTTGTTTGTTTTTTATTTTCTGTTTTTATTCCTTCCTCTATCTCCTTCTTTTTTGTTTTTTTTATTTGACACTGCCATATTCTTCTCTGTCTGTACTTCTTAAACTTCCAGTTGCAGAATTAATGATTTTCTGGAAATTTGCCTTACTTGTATAAAATCATCATGTGTTAATCATTTCCATATCCTGAATTTGAACTTGTATATATCTGCAATTGTTTTGAAGTTTATTTTCTGATTGTTGAATTCATAACAGTGTTGATGCATTCATATCATATCTTGAACACTGTTAACTAGAATTCTAAAATTTTGAAGATCTGAATAATTAATGAAATTTCACACACTTATGCTGTTTTGAGTTCCTTCCAATTCATTTTGGAAACGCTTAAAGTATTATACTCATTACAGCACTGTTACTTCTCAATTGTGATAATCTCATTAATTTTTCAGATTGGCTTGATTATTTCTGACTTGAAAAATATTTGGGTTGAATCAGTGATACATCTTGAATTTCATCCTTATTCATGATTATTATGATTGAAATTAGTTTAGTTTGAAATCATCTGAAATTCCTGATATTTTGAATCTCACACACCACTTAAATCGGAAATTATTAACCTTGTGTGACTGATTCATTATATCTCAAAATTTGACATTGATTCAAATGATTTCAAATAAATTATTTTCTTTGGATCATGAATATCTCACAAAATTGATGTAGATGATCTGAAATTTCTTGAGGACTTGTCAGAAAATTCTTGTGAAAATTCTTTGAAAATCCGGTCTTGAATTTCTCTGTTATTTCATGGTTATATGATTTAAATATTTGTTTGTTGGAAATCATTTGAAATTGTTGATTTATTAAATCTCACACATATCTCAATTCAAAAATTTATAAATTGGTGTGATTGATTTATTAAATCCTGATATTTTCATATTCCTCAAATGATTTCTAATCTTGGATCATGAATGATCTTATGTGACCATCCACTGACAAGTCTGACGTGATTTTATGTCCTGTGTTGCTCTGATACTGTTTTCAAATAACTGCCTGCTTTAATCTGACCGCTGCTCTGATACATGTGCATAATCTGTTATCTTGTCTGATTGGGCTTTGTATTTATAATTCTTTTGTCTATGACATTCTTGTTCAGTATCATGTTAAAATTCCTCGTAAATAGAGACACCAAGTGATACCAGAAGCGCCTTATTTTTGTCTCACCCATCTGTACTTAGATTCAAATCTTCACCATGTATATATCCACACACTCCTTTTGTCTTGTACACATTTTTTTTCCCTCTTGTCGTGTATAGATCAGCATATTCCTCTTGTATTTGATTTTCAATTTTAGAATTATTTACTAATTATTCATTCAGAAATTGAAATCAATATCCAATTGAACTGTATTTATAATTCATCAAAATTATTATCAGATTTTGAAATTGTGATGAATTATGACTGTAATATATTTCATAATAAGAGGAGATTTTATGTGGATTTTCATGATGGTTGAATATTTATTATAATATCTTTGAACTGGCAATTATTTCAGGACCATCCTCATTATCTATCATCATTCTGCCATCCATGATAATTTTTTATAAATGTGGAGAGTTTATTTTTTTTTTAAAATCATCTTGAATAAACAGTGAAAATATTTGTGATGGAATTGTGGTTATGTTATTTTTCAGAATTAGTGTCAACTGAAAATTTTCAATAATCCCAGTACAGTAGAGCATATTTCATAATATAATTAATTTAGAAATTTATTTCACAGTCCATTTCTGTACCTACCACTTTTCTATCATCCATATTGATTTTATATATCGAGGAGTTTTACTTTTTGAAACAGAAAAAGATAATAATATAATAAGTATTTCTCTAACCTCATTTAAAAATCCAAGCTCTGGTTATGCATGGTTACGAGATTACTTATATTTAAGCTGCAACTGATCTCATTTAAAAATCCAAGATCTGGTTATGCGTGGTCAGTGTGCTCTTAAATTAAAAAAAAAATTTGAAATTAATATAAAATTCTCCTTGGTGTATAATAACCAGCCTATCAATCCACTTTCTAATCTGTGAAATGTATTGAAATTTTATGACGTATTATGATTTGTTGATTGATAGATATTGGGATTTGAGATAATTCGATTTTATCACTTAAATTGAATTATAATTATAATCCAAATCCATCACTGTTTTTTTGAGCCTTATTTTTTATAAAAATTCGTTTGAAAATTAATTGAAATTCATTTTTATATAACTTTCCTCATTTATATAAATTTCATCGTAAATCAGTCATTTTCTGCAATGTGAAATATGCCACTAGTTCTCAGTTTATTATGATTTTTGTTTGACTGATTGAGATTTATGATGACTGTTCTTCCTCTTAAGCTGAAATTATATTATTAAGTCATTTTTCATCTATATTTTGAATTCTGAATCTTTTTGATGATAACAAAAGGGGAAGAATGGGTTGAGATTTTGCTTTATGAGTGAATATTTTATAAATATTTTTAATTTTGAAAATTTATTATTATTCATACACTTCACTTATGCACAGTTATAGGGGGAGTTGTTTGTTGTAGGGGGAGCTAATAAATAGGGGGAGTTCAATATTCACTGTCAAACACATTTACTGTGCTCAAAATCTTTATTTGTTTGTCATCATCAAAAGGGGGAGATTGTTGTATATAACGGTGTTGTATACACAATTATATGATTTTTGTTTGATGATAACAACCAAATATATATATTCTTTTAAATGTGTTTGTTATTGTACTGTTATATAACATCGCAGACAGGAATATAATATTTATATTTAAATAGAATACGACTGGACAAACATTTGTAAATTCATACCGTATTTTATTTGAATCGAATATTATATTTCAATATTCAAACAATACAAATTATATGACTTCACTATTTGTACACATTCACAGAGTTTTCAACATGAGATTGTACTTGTGTAAATAAACTGAGTATGATAGACAAGTTTGTTTGACAACAATAAAATAATATTTTACTTCAAACAAATTTGTTTACAAACATCGGTACAATTCTGTTGTTACACAACTCCTCACTATAACACTGTCTATACATCTCATATTTATATAAAATCACTGATACATTTACATTCACTAACACTATCTGTTAGTCTTCTGTCTTCATCTTCAGTCTTCACTGCTCACTGTCTGTCCAGTCTTCTGTCAGTTCAGTCCAGTCATCACAGTCAGTCCAGTCATTCCTGCTTACCTGTCACATGTGAAACACACACACAGTACACTGCAATAGAAATAAAACAGAATATATGCAAATATAAATTTTATTTTTAAAATTTTATTTGCCTCAGTTTTCTGGTGTGTTTCTCATCATTTTTCATGACTTGATCTGAATTATAAAACCATCAATCTGTGTCTAGACAGCTTGTGATATTCACAGTGATACACTGTAAATACCACAAGGCAGACAACATATATCTCAATGCAGGGACAGGGACAACTCGTTTGATGGCTGCATGTACACACGTGTACACGTGTGCACTGCCACGCCAATCAGATTGCAACTGAGGAGTAGCCACATGGACCTGCTCGACTCAGTGCAATACACAAAGTCAACTCAAGATAAAGTGGTCAAGGAAACTCAACAATCTCAACAGCTTTACAAATGGTCGAGCTAAGAATTTCAAGTCATAAGCATGTGGTCGAGCAAATGCATGATCAAAGAAACTATCTCATGGCAATAGCAAATATAAATGGTGGAGATACAAAACTGTGTGACAGCTAGCAGCATACATGAATGCAGATCAACTAAAAATGGACAAGGAAAATATGAAGACAGGTCTGCCAAGATAGGACAGAAGTGTACATGTACAAGTGAGATATGTTTTGGCAAGACTGCATGGGAATGTAGCATGCACACAGACATGTATGGTCAGTTCAGATTCAAGACTCAATGCAGCATCAGTTTGTCAGTACACATGGCAACATACTCAAAGTGGTCGAGCTATTATAGTGAACTGTTCAAATCAGCATGGAATTCATCTCAAAAATGCATAAGTTTCAAGTTCAAGCAGGTTTCAAAATGGACACAAAGTGGTTGAGCAAAACGTGCATGTACAATAGGCATATTCATGTAGCAGGCAATGATGCATGGTGCAGCATATATACATAGTTCAGGGACATGCACAGGTTTCAGAAATTCATGTTTCAAGCCAACATAAAAGTGGTGCAATATCAATTTGCTCGGCAATTTAAGGGAGCAAAGTATGGCAAGAATTCATGGAAACATATCACAAATCATCATGGAGCAGTGAAAAGTAAACAACTCAGACTCAAGTGCATTTAAGGAATTATATTTTTGGCAAGAAAGCATCTGTTTTTATTTTAGAAATTGGCAAATCGTTTTTTGGCAAGTCTTTCAACATTTTCCAGAAATGAGCTAGTTCATCGCAAGGCATGAAATCAACAAATTACTCACGGCTATCTATGAAATGGCAAGAAAGCTAATTAGAACTTTATCAATGAACTCATCAATTCATATTCACAGCAAGTTTTCAAAGCCAAGGATGTCAAAAGAGGAAAGCATCAATATGCTTCCTGATTTAAACAAATCAATATGCATTTGTTTGGCAATTTTTTTTAAGGGGACAGCTAATGTAACATTTTTCCTGAATTGCCATATCCAAATCAATGCCGATTCTTTTTAAGGCAGAGCAGCTATCATGCAAAGAGAACATTGAATTTCCAGAAAATATCATTTAAATCTTTATGGCAAGCTTTCAATTCTCTGAAAGCAAAAGAGTTCATAAACAAGTCTTGGAAATTTATTAATATCAGAAGTCAATCAAGGAATTCATTTATGTCATCAAAACAAAGGAATCAATATCGAATTTATCAAGACCAACAAAAAGGGAAAACCGCACAAAATCAGTCAAGTCAATATTGGTGAAATCAGAGTTGTTAAATCAGGAAATAAATCTTATTGTTTTCAATTGTTTCCAGAAATGCAAAGACCAGAAAATCTCACATTTTTTTTAAGGCCGAGCAATTCTTCTTATTCAAGGAAAAAGGGGAAATCACGCAACAGCTCAAAATCGTGGATTTAAAATTCAAGTTTTCAAAAGAGGAAACATGTAAATCAGGCCAAATCTTTTTATTCCAGAAATCATGTCTGAATCCATCAGAGCAATTAACAGCAAATCAGTCAAGCCGACTTTAGCAAGGGACAATTTCAAACTCATTTAATTCGAGAATTCAAAAAGGGAAGCCAATGCAAATCAGGGACCATTTTTCAATCGAGGAAAGCCACAGCAAATCAGATAAAAGTCAATTACACGAAATCAGAGTAATTAGGATTTTTTATAATCCTATTTATTCACACCAATTCATCACAGGCAAAGGGAGTATGGAAAAATACACACGCAACAATTCAAAGAAAAAGCATCGAAATCATACAACAAAATTCAACGGCAATCATTTCAAATCAGAGAACTCACAGAGATTTTCGATCGCAACTCCCAAATCAATCGAAGAGCAAAGCCTTCAAAGACTTGAGCATCAGAGATTTTAAATTCCATCAGATATCGCAATTCGGGGAGGAAATCAGAAACCCTAGCCCTGGAATTTTTGAGAGCCGCCGCCATTGTTAGAAGCAAATAGATCGGGCCAAAGAAAGTGAAGTGGTGCACCGATTGTCAAAGGGTCGGCCACTTTTACAAAAGGATTTCACACTTTAAAAGGGAATGACCTATTATTTTTAACTCCTCTTTATTCTAGGTTTTCTTTTTGTTTGAGTTTTAATTTGTTTTCATTGTATTTTTTTAATTTCTTTGTAAACCGAACAGTTTATAGATTCTGTAAATCTAGAGGGAACCAGTTAGGGGTTTAACTGGCAGTTGACTAGTTTGTGTAAAACTAGGGGAAATTCTGATTCAGGGGTTTGAATCAGTCTAGGGTTTTGAGCGTAGAGTTAGAATAGGAGCGAGAGTCGCGAGTGTACAAGGTCTTGTATGCGGGATCTGTTCTATCATCTAGTAGAAACCTTAGGAATGCAGCAGTAGGCAGGGTTTTGCCGAAGCTGGGTATATCTGTGTGTGATTTATTTTCTGCACTTTTATTTCTGCTGCATTCTGTGATCTGTTTATTATTTTAATATCCTGTCAATTTTTCAATTCAGTTTAAAAACTGTGATAAACCCTATTCACCCCCCCCCCCTCTAGGGTTAATCTAGATCCACCACCTATGACTGTGACTCATGGCTATGAGAATTATTTCCTTGACTATGAACACAAGCCTATGCCTTTGATTAGGAAACATAAACTATTGCCTATGACATAACAAGAACAACTGTGATTAAACACCTATGATTCATGACTAGGAAAGTGTTGCTTAAGTTTTGTGACTGTGAAATTGGGTCTAAACCTGATTATCTATTCTGTCTATTCTTGGTTTTCTTTGGTTTTTGATCTTGGGAATTTACCTATTAAGTTAGTTCTACCCATGTTCTTGAAACTACGCTGTTATTCAACCCTTTTTATGTCATAAGATTTTCAGACCTATAGGCCTTTGATGTTTTAGATCAATTTCAGTGTAATTCGTTAGGTCTGTAATTAGTAAATTATCATTTTATGCCAGTTATTATGTCTATCTTTTTCATAGCATCTTTGGTTCATTCCCTATTTTCTACGAATCTAGATTTATCGATAATCTAGATCGAATCACGATTATATGAACGATGGGAATACGATTTGGGCAAAATATGAAATTTACTAAAAACGTAGTTATAAACTTGGAAATTGGCATGAATTGGGAACATGTATTATGGCATGTTCATAAAAATGCAAATTGGATTAATTTGACATGAATTATAGGATGTGTAATTTGAATCTAGTATTGACTTGTAAATCTAGCATTTACATGAACTGTGAACTAGAATAATAAGTCTAGTTTGACATGAACTGTAATTAGAATGTTAAATCAAAATTGGATTAGCTAATTTGGCATAATAAGTATATTGGCATAAATTTGAAATTGGCCATAACTGCGAGTAATTGTCACGTTTGGCAAAAATCATGGTTAGTGACACTTAATTTGGTATAGTTTACATACCAAAAAGCATAAATATGATATAGAGGGGAAAATGGGCCATAAGAATAAATGTTGACAATTTACATTAAAAGAGTAATTAGGAAATAAGTAAATTAGGAATGATTTACTTATAGAATTTGTCCTAAATGAGAAAATGTAAATTTAGACAAATTAAAGGTTTATTAACGACATCTCATTTAATAATACACCAGAAAGTTCTAGGGTGACAGAGAGGATAGTGTCTAGGCTTGGGTTTGGAAAATACAAGTTTCCTGCTCATCCTGGCTATCCCTAACTGATCCGACGGACGGGATGGTTACTTTCAAAACCTGATTTGAAAATTAATCAAAACCCTTTGAACTTAGAAAACACGAATATGCCTAACCCGAGGTTAGACTGAGTTGCGATGTAAACCTGCCCGGAACCAACCGGCACATCCAGTAATCGCAACAATATCTGTCTAATGTGAGTGGTCGCAGCTTTAATTTATTTAGTTAAAGCTAGAACAAAAATGGTAGGGTTAAGTTAACTAAGACACTTAACCAATTCAACATGATAACAAAACCAATGGGTGGGGTTAGGTTCATACAGACACTTAACACAGTTAAGCTAGAATGGGAGGGTTAAGTCCATAGGAACACTTAACCAACTTAACACAGTTAAGCTAGAATGGGAGGGCTAAGTCCATAGGGGCACTTAACCAACTTAACATGGTAACAAGACAAGATTTGTAGGGGTTAAGTAACTAAGAAAACACTTAGCCAAATTAACATGTTAACTAGACTAGAAGGTGGGGTTAAGTAAAGTTAATACACTTAGCCAAATTAACATGTTAACTAGACTAGAGGTTGGGGTTAAGTAAAATTTAATACACTTAGCCAATTTGATATGTTAGCTGGACTAGACCGTAGGGTTAAGTAAACTTGAGCACTTAACCATCAGATTGTGATAAAGGAATAGGGTTAAGTTTAAAACATGAAGGGATAATACTTAACCATTAATAACATGTTAGTTAAAACAGACGGGCAAGGTTAAGTTAAAAAGGAAACACTTAATCAATACAGGATGAATGGGTAGGGTTAAGTAATAAGAAATACTTAACCAATATAACTTGCTTTGTGGTAGGGTTAAGTCAACATGAATTACTGATAACACTTAACCAGTTTAACAGGATAAATGAAGAGGGTTAAGTTAGCTTGAATTGACTAATGACACTTAACCAATCCAAATTGACGGGAAAGAGAACTAAGTAGTAAACCTTAGTTAAAAGGAGCTAAGTAGTAAACCTTAGTTAAGAAAACAACGATTCTGGAAACTAAGTGGTAAACCTTAGTTAGTAAAACTAAGTAGTAATTCTTAGTATAACACGGGAAGGAGCGAATGTCTGTCTGAGTAAAAAGAAGGCTCCAACGAATTGGGTTACGAAGCCCGAGGCTTCGAGGGGACGTGAGGGTACTCTTGGTATCCCTCTGTGAGGCTGCAGATGATCCTCCTGGGCTCATAGAGGTTAAGGTCTGCGTTAGAAGAACCAGGGGTATGCCTTGGTTGCAATATATGGCAACCTAAAGACTAGGATGGACCAGCGTGATTCGGCGAGAAAACGGTAGCCCTGTGATAGCAACTCGTCGTCTACCATCCATCTTGAGTTAGTCGAGATACGTAAAGCGAAAAGGCGGAGAACTCCAAAAGACCATATACTTGCTATCTAGTTATGGGTGAGGATGGCCATAGGTTAGTGGGGCATAGGGGGCCTGCGTATAGTTCTCATTTTTCAAGGTGTGCCTTTCATTAGTTGAGGGAGGGGTCGAGTGGGACCATAGCCACTGGAATAAAAACAGACCTTAGCATCTGCATCGGCAAATATCTGAAAGCTCCCGACCGAGTTCTGTGTTTCTTGATTTGCCCTGCCACAGGACTCGGGCCGCACATTACAGGACATGTGCATCTAGACAAGCGATAACAATTCGCGATACATGCGTGGGGAAGTATAGGAACATATACCACTCTAGGTAGTGTGTCCTAGACTTGGTGGCATCGTTCAACAGGTAGCATAATCCCTAGTTGGACTAGGTGGCATAAACCCTGAATCCGAGAACCGTTCAGCAGATAGCGTAAACTCTAGTTGAATCTAGAAAGCACTTGATAGAAAACCCAAGATTAGATCTAGGAATTAAATAATAAATGTATGCCTGAAGGCAATGGAAACTACAGGGATTGGGATCACGTTATCGTTACTAGTTGGGACACTAGTTAGGTGGTGCAGAGATATAGAAATCAGGATAACAAGGAAATAGCGAAGCGGCGAAAGTATTAGAGCATATCCAGTTAATCTTATCTTAGCATATCTTGTGTTAATCTTGTCTAATCTTGCTGATCCTATCATCATGGTGTTATCTTGTATTCAGTTGATTCATGTCATTTTGTTTTTCCATGTTCACATGCTAGAAGTTATTGAACTTACTTAGGCTTTATGTCTGACTTTGTTTTTCTTTTGTCTTCTTTTCTTCCGTCCCCCCCCCCCCCCCCAGGTTGTAAAGAAGGGAATAGTATAGCTCATGTTAAGTTGGATTGTCACTCTTTCCCAGCTTGAAGATTTGTCGACGTTTTGCTTGGATTCTCTTTTCAGATGTTATGGCTAGCTCTTGCTACATTGGGGAATATAAATGTTGTTTTATGCTTCTTTATTTTGTAAGACAGATGATACTCTGATATTATAAAGAAATCGTTGTACAAACTATTTTATCAATAAAGCAAAGTTTTATTTTCCACTGTTGTAATTTTTGTCTGTCTTGTAATTTATCTGCATCTTTTACCCTAAATGCTCCACAGAACTTAGTGCATTCCCTTTGTGAGTGACACTAACGGATGTGGGGTGTTACAGAAAACCACCAAAATAAATCGTCAATTTGCAAAGACCTTTGATGAAGTCGGAATATGTGGGTTTGTGTGTCATCCGAAGATCCTAATTCGATACCTTTAGACATTGGAGAAGGTATATATAATTCTACACTATACGCTATCAAGATAATGTGTATCACTATATGCTATCAAGTCAAATGAGTTCACGTAAGAATAAAAGAACCCATAACCAAAAGTACTGTTGACATATTGTATCATAGGTTAACTACTTTTATATTTTATCCATTTTTTCAATTTTAAATCCATAACCCATTACGGATTGACTCTTTGATCTTCAAACTAATTTTAGTACATTATTCCCTTTGACTTTAACTATTTTCTCTTGCATAACCAACTATAATTCAAGAATTGTCCAATATAACCTTCTTTCAATTTATCTTGATTCACTTATACGTTGCTTGCATTGCTTATTTCAGGTATTGCATTGCTTATTCCAGTGGCGTTACCGAAGCAATTCTTCTTTCAGAGCTATTTCAAGTCTGGTTTCGCTCTTATAAAATTAAGTCGTAGTTAGGTATTCAACAAGGAGAATTTCAAGCTTTTGTGCTTTTATCCGACTTATAATTGGATTGTTAATAATTTACAACTGAGGCATTGCACGTGGGTATTAAAATTAGACTTCTTACCACTATAATTTTTTTCTTTTAATATAATTTACAACTGAGTCTCAGGAGTTTGGATACTAGAATTATCAACTGGGTATTAGAATTGGATCAATAATTATCAACAGGGTCTCAACAGATATACATTTAATTTTAAAAGTGCAAACCAGGTTTGCATTTTAGCGAAGCAGAGTCTTACGCTCAGCTTTAATGAGCCCATAATGCTCAGTTGAAACTGAACTTTATGGCTCAGTTTCACTGAGCATAAGGCTTAGTTGGTACTGAGTTGCAAGGCTCAGGTGAAACTGAGCCTTTCGGCTCAGCGAAACTGAGCCATAAGGCTCAGGTGAAACTGAGCTTTACGGCTCAGTTGAAACTGAGCGTAAGGCTCAGTTTCGCTGAAACTTTCGACTCAGTGAAATTAAGGCTTTGACTCAGCGAACTAAGGCTCAGGTGAAAACTGAGCCTTATGGCTCAGTATATGAATTGAGATTGATGAGGAGAGAGAAAATGATAAGGCATGGATTCAATTTTCAATGCGAATAAAATAGCTAAAATGAATATGTATGATATATTGGTAAATTGAATGCTCTTGCTACATGTCATGAAAAGATGACATAAAAGGAGTGGAACATGGGAGACTCGCTCTTTATTAGATAGATAGAAAAATAATAAATAAATAATAAATTGTTTGGGAGAATTAAATAGTAAAATACCTGGACATTGTAAGAGATTTTTGAAACATAAATGAAAATGAAAGGTCACACAAATTCAAACTCGTTGTTCATATAATATAATGGATATATGCTGCATTCAAAACGCAAGAAAATTCTAGTTCCGTAGCACCCACCCTAGTCCCATTGGACATCTGGTGTTCAGCACTTGTTTGGATCATAAAGATCCATATGCTTAAGTTTTGTTTTCTCGACATTTGTGTTCATCCTTTTTTGGCCTTGAGGTATGTTAGTATGTTTTGTTTAAGGACTAATAAGAAAAACCCCAATCTCCTATTGATAACGTCCTATTGATCACTCAAGTTAGTTATATGAGAGGTAGTTGCAATTAAACCAATGGGTCGATGGATAGTTTGTCTTGTATACTTTTGGTGCGGTAGAAATTTGCAATCGTGTCACTTGGTCGTCCTGGTTATCTTCAAGATTCGGATATTCAATCTATTCGATTTCAGGTACCATGCTTCTTTTTTCGGTTTGCTTGCTTATAGACATCAACTCACTTTGTTAAGTTGAAACTGAGCCTTTCGACTCAACAAAACTGAGCAGTAAGGCTCAGGTGAAACTGAGCTTTACGGCTCAGGTGAAACCGAGCTTTACGGCTCAGGTGAGACTGAGCTTTATGGCTTAGTTGGAACTGAGCGCAAGGTTCAGTTTCGTTGATCCTTAGGCTCAGCTGAAACTGTGCCTTACACTCACCTTCAATAAGCCGTAACGCTCAGCTGAAATTGAGCCTTTTGCTCAGCTTCACTGAGCCATAATGCTCAATTGAAACTGAGCTTTACGGCTCAGTTTCACTGAGATAAGGCTCAGTTGGTGCTGAGCCGCAAGGCTCAGGTGAAACTGAGCCGTAAGGCTTAGGTGAAACTGAGCATTACGGCTCAGTTGAAACTGAGCCTTACGCTCAGTTTCACTGAGACGTAATGCTCAGTTGAAACTAAGCTTTACAGCTTAGTTGGAACAGATCTTTATGACTCAGTTTCACTGAGCGTAAAGCTTAGTTGGTACTGAGTCTTTCGGCTCAGCGAAACTGAGCCGTAAGGCTCAGGTG
This sequence comes from Allium sativum, assembly GCA_030737875.1. NCBI lineage: Eukaryota > Viridiplantae > Streptophyta > Magnoliopsida > Asparagales > Amaryllidaceae > Allium > Allium sativum. The sequence goes on along the minus strand of CM060926.1, from coordinate 996,651 downwards.
AAACTGAACTTTACGGCTCAGGTGAAACTGAGCGTAAGGCTTAGTTTCGCTGAGCCGAAAGTTTTAGTGAGACTGAGCCTTACGCTCAGTTTCAACTGAGCCGTAAAGCTCAGTTTCACCTGAGCCGTACAGTTCAGTTCCGCTTCTTACGTTTGATGTATCGTTACAGAAACCTTTTATGTTTGATTACGCTTCTTATCTAATTTCTCATTTTATGTACATTACATGACTTGTAATTGTGGAGACGAAACTAAACTGATGCTTGTTATTTCAATTTCATTTCAGACTTTGGAACAAGCATGAGTTGCATGGGTTCGACAACTACAGTTTTGTTGTCTTTTTTTAGAGCAAGAACCGTGAACATTATGCTTTGTATATATTGTGTTATGTGGTTTGTATTAACTGAAGTTATGGTTTATGTATAAATCGAATTATGCTTAGCGTATCTTCTTTATATACTGTGATATGGGTGTAGCGTATCTTCTTTATTGTTAATATATATATCAGTGGGTGCAGTGTTTCTGTATATTGCATATATGATATACCGATTTTGATACGGTTAAAAGCCGTATCTAATTCATTGATAGCATTATAGGAATGAGACATTAAACACGGTTTTAAGCCATACCAGTGTAGCGATTTAATATGGTTTTAACCGTATCAATCTATGAATTTGATACGGCTTAAAACCGTATCGATCTATGAAGTTGACAGTGCCAGCATGCTAATTTGATACAGTTTTAAGCCGTATCAATTTATAATTTTGATACGGTTTTTAGCCGTATTAAATTAGGAATTTGATATGGTTTTAAGCCGTATCAGATTCATAAATTGATACGGCTTAAAATCATATCTATCTAGCAATTTGATACGGTTTTAAGCTGTATCAATTTATGAATTTAATATGGCTTAAAACCGTATCAAAGCAACAAAGACTCAATTTTTTGATATGGTCCAGAGCACTGCCAAATTGATTTTGATACGGGCATGAGCACTGCCAAATTGGCATTTCTGGTGTTGTGTATATCTGGTATTAATTCTTTTTTATTGTATATTTTGTTTGTAGTTTTAATGTTGTGTTCTCTGAATGGAAACACTTGCTCATTAAACCCTACATTTCTGCTAACAGTAACTTTACCATTCTCATCAAGACATTTGTATCCCTTTTGATTTTCTTCATAACCAATAAAAGTACATGACTTGGATCTGAAATTCAATTTATTTCTGTTGTACGGTATAAAGACCCGCATTCAATGTATCGGATGATCATAGAATATTTATTTTATTTTCATACGAGGTCGTATGGTCGTGTAACTATGGGGAACGACTACTGGGGTCATTTCCCATATTCACGATTTTTGCCAAATTTTAAATGACTGTTTTACCCCTAGTGAATCTTGTTTCACCTATAACTTTTGATTGGTAAGGAGTTTTGATCTAAAACCACTTCCATTGGATTTGGATGATGGTTTACCTTTCTGTAGAGTGGTCACATTAATCAAACGGACTTACCGTTTGGAAGATATGGCTGAAATAGGGTTTGGAAGGTGAAAAACAGCATAATTGGGCTTAACCGGGTGATTAGCAGCTAAGCCCATAACCCATTTCGAGATTAGAGTTATGGCAGGGCTGATAGGGTTTGGGAAATCAGTTTTATTCATTTTTCTAGCCGTCATTTACCTTCCTCTAACCGTAGCAATGGCCTACAACTCCCAAATCACCTTTTAATCACTTTCTGATTACAAATTAAGTAAAACTATGTCAAATCAAGGCGGATTAGCATCAAATCAGAGGTAGAGCTGCTGGAACACATTGGGAATCATGCCAAATCAGTTACAGTTTCAGATCTGAGATTAATTTGTGGCTAAGGTGAGTGATTATCATATTTTTACACTACTTACGGCTAATTAAGGGTGATTAGTGATAATTAGCGAAATCATGCATCATAAAAATCTAGAAAAATATGTAGAAATTCTTAAATATTATTTTATGCCTCTGATATAAATTTGGGTTAATTTGTATTAAGTTTGCTAATCCTATTGTTAAAACATGGTTAAGGGGATTAAGAGGAAAATCATGGTTTTTGGGTATGTTTGATCTAAAATGACCTATATGCTTGATGTTTTGATCGAACCCATATGTTGTTACTGTTGTTTGTGATGTTTTGTGATTGTTTAGTATAGTTAGAATGGTTAAAAATGGCGTCATATGGCGAGAATGGATGAAACAAACTTGCTGGAAATTCTGCAGGATCCGGATCGGATCGGTTGGGGATCAGATCAGGTATAGGGGATCGGATTGGGTGGAACGAATCGAGCCGGGGTAGTGAAATCTTCAGCAGCATGGCAACAAGGAAGGTCTTCTAGATTGAATTGGAGCAGAGGATCGGATCGGAGACAGAGGAGGGAACCATATCAAAATCTGGAGATGAGGTACCATATGAACCGAACCGAGGCTGGAGCACCATCTGAACCGAACCGGATAAAGATGACCGAACCGAACCAACTTGAAGTGGAGTACCGAACCGAACGGGAAGCCTGGGGATGATGTATTCGAGCCGAACCGACTAAAGCAGATCGAACCGAACCGAATTGAGCTTCCACTACTTCTACGCGACGACTCTTCTGAAGACCAACTCCAATTCGACCAAAACCAGAGCTGCAAAGGAAGTCCAAATGGGAAGTTATTACTCAGGATCTAGGTGAGAACCAACATATTAACTTCATGAGTCGGACTTTGTTGCGGTACGTGTGCAAAAGGGTTATCAATATCTATAGCTTTAGTTCCCACTGAGAGACGGAATAGTGGCTATGGATCAGCGCAATGGAATCATTAAGACTCCCACGGGCAAGTGATCATCACATGGCTATGGATCAGCGTAATGGGGGTCATTAGGACTCCCAAGGACAAAATGATCGTAGCAAGGGATTAGTGGCTATGGACCAGCGCAATGGGGTCATTAAGACCCCAAGAGCAAAGTGGTCGTAGCAAAGGAATTGGTGATCAAAGTGGTGGATATCGTATACTTTACGCACTGAGTGAGAGATGCGAGGATGATTGTTATGCTTGATGTCTGCTATCACCATGACACGCACACTCCCATTTACACTTTATGTTAGTGTCACCTTAGAGTACTGTACATCCTATTGTGCTAACTCTTTGGTTGTAGGTCCAGGTTCAGGTATGATTATTTATACATGTTGTTGTTCTGTTTTGCTACTATCGCTCATACCAGACTTTTGTCTGACCCAGAGTTTTATGTCTCTTCTTATTACTCTAGGTGCTCCTAACGAGCAAACTAGATACATATTAGGTGGTATGCACGAGTAGCTGTCCGGAGACGAGCAGGAGACTTCCACGTACTATTTACATATATTCTACCTGTGTTGTTGATGGTCACTTCTTTTGGCATTAGTAGTGCACCTTCTCTATTTCTTTTTAGAGACGGTATTTTGAAGTTGTTATAATGATTTGGATCATAAGCTGTATTTTGGATTCCGCTACTCTGATGGTTATGGTTTAGTTTCAGCTTATGCACCGCCTCGCCTGTTTTATGTCAAGTTATGTTATTATTATATTTTATTCCATGAGCTGTGAGATATACTACAGGTTCTTTTGTGATTCATAGTTTCAAATCCCTTTCTTTTGACGATCGTCCCGTGCTGGTTGGCACTGGCACAACACATTTCAGGGAAATGTCGGCTAGTGCGGGGCGGGCCGTCACACTTGATATCAGAGCCTAGGTTGCGTAGTTAATCTATAGGAAGACACCAGGGAGAGATAGTATATGTATATGAGAGCGCGTATTTGTGATATTTTGGTTTTCAAAAACTATATATATACTATTAGTATATCTAAGGATGAAGTCGCACTGCACTGGCACTACTATGAAGATGGTTAATCGTTTTCTCTTTACATATTGAACGATGAGCCGATATACGAGGAGTACGGGTTCAACGGCCAATAATAGGAATGCCCCTGATATGAGGACAATGTTTACTACCTTCATAAGAGAGATGCTTGGGGATGTTTAGGGAGCAATTCCTAATGCTGCTAACGGTGGTAGTGCAGTAATGCAGGCGCTTAGAGCCGATTTCGCCAGGTTTAACAAGGATTATACTAGTCTTGGTGAGAAGTTGTTCCACGGAACGGAATCGGCTACGGATGTTCAAGATTGGCTTGATAGTTATGAGCGCGTCTTCGAGGATTTGGGAATCGATGATGCAATGAAAAGGAAGTTAGCATCGCGTCAACTGCAAGGACGAGCCATGAATTGGTGGAATGCCATTAAAGCAACTACTCATGAGGATCAAGTTACTTGGAATCCGTTTAAGACCCGATTCAGTGATAAGTTTATTACGGCCGCTCAGAAATCAGAATTGTTTAGGAATTTTTTGGAACTTAAGCAGAATGGTAGGGCAGTCTCGGAATATATTGTTGAGTTCGATACTTTATCGAAGTATGGATTATCTCTTATCGATGCTGCCGAGAAGAAGAACGAGAAGTTCATAACTGTCTTAGATGAGTACTTGGGGGAAAGACTTATAAACCACATCGATGAGACCTTCGAATCTATAATGGGAAAGGCATCGAGATCAGAAAGCCTTTACCCTAAGTTAATGACCGAGGTTGCTATTACATCTGCAGGAGAGCCAAAGCCGCAGGCAAGCGGTGAAGGTAAGAATAATTCGTAGAATAAGAGGAAACAGAACCAAGCTAAGGATGGTCAGAAGAAGAATAAGAAAGATGTTGAGTGTTATAGCTGTGGCAAGAAGGGCTATTATGCCAAAGATTGTCGAGCAAAGCCAGCGGGCAGGAGGTGCTTCAATCGCGGCCAAGTGGGACATCACAAGGATAAATGTCCGCAACCTCCTAAAGAGAAGCAGATTTTGAAAGCATATGCTATCAATGTTATTCCTTCCTCGTCGAATGCCCCAACTACGGTGGAGAAAGGAAAAAGTGTCGTCATTCAAGGTATGCTTTCTGTTTATGATGTTACTGTTTGATACCGGGGCTTCCCATTCCTTCGTATCTAGTGACCTGGTGGATAGGTTGGGATTGAAACCCGAGATAGTCGATAGACCTTTAGTTGTGACGAACACGATCGGTGGTTCGACTAGCCTTAGTATGATTTGTCGTAATTTGGTCTTATCGAGTCATGGATGTATGTTTGATTGTGATTGCTTTGTTTTGGGCTTTACTGGGGTTGACATTATTTTGGGAGTCGATTGGCTCCAAAGATATGTGATGGTGGTATACTGTGAGGGGTCCTCAGTGTCCATTAGAGTGTATAATGGGCAGAGGGTACTGTTTAGCTGCCTACCTAGTGATGGGGTGAGGGCTAGTTTTCTAAATAGCCTCGACATCCCGCATGATGAGTTGTCAGATGTGCCTATTGCTGGCGAGTATCCGGACATCTTCGGGGAAGTGACCAGACTTCCACCACACCGAGAGATCGAGTTCAGTATTGATTTCTGAAAGATGCCAAGCCTATAGTGATGCCACTTCGTCGTATGGCGCCAAGGGAGTAGTGAGAGCTTGAGGTGCAAGTGAGCAATCTTTTGAAGAAGGGATTTATCCTGAAACACCCCACCTCCGTTTAGGTCACTCACAAAGGGAATACCTTAACTTCGGTGGAGGTTTATAAGTAAAAGTCACAGATAAAACACAAGACAGATATAAACACATATATATAAACAGCGGAAAAACAACAGACTTTCATATCATAAATACGTGTTCATACAAAACACTTCCATAATTGCCTCAAAACAAACTTCCAATTATTACAACCATAATACTGTCTTGATTTAAAACTTAAAGAAGCACGAAACATAATTAAAACTGCATAAATCTCCATAGAATGTCCAAAGCCATAGCCCAAACGAAAGAGATCCAAGCAATACATTCTCTCTCTTCAAGCTGGATGAAAAATCTGACTAAGCTGAGGTGTTTCCTCCCTGTGGACCTGAGGGGGGGAAACAGAAGAAAAGAAAGCGAAAGGAAAATGGGTCAGACATAAGTCTAGTTATATTTTTAGCATGAGAACAATAAAAAGATCACGACTTGCATTAACTGAGAACAGAACAATACCAGAATATAAGACAAGATATGGCAGGAAATACTAACTATACTAAATGCACTCACTATTACTTCTCTGCACCTACTAGCTAGCCTAACTAGCACCACGTGTTCATGACAAGGTGATCCCTTATTCGATCGGCTCTTACTCACAACGTTTTCTTCCTGTATCATATGGCCCCACATGATTGTAGATACCTATGATGGTCCCACTATAGGGTGTATCAAGTCCCATGGTGGTGACCCGACACAATTCTAGAATGCATAGGTTATACTACTGATGCCCAGTGCCCTGTTTGTCTACTCCGAAGTGTGTGCACGCCTGCACTCCGTTAGAACCTACACTGCTGCACCAACTGCCGTCGCTTTTGACCGCTTACAATCAGCCCAGTAATCGTGCCCCACCTTGCCTAGTTTCAGGGTACCATGATACCTAATTGGGTTACTGCTGAAATGGGTCCCCGTTACTAGGGTTTTCTAGTCAAACATGTTAAGTGGTTAAGTGTCTGTATTTACCTAACCCCACCATCAGTTTAATTAACATGTTGAATTGGTTAAGTGTTTTAGTTAACTTAACCCTACCATCCTGACTTGTCTGTCTTTAGCTTTAATTAGTTAAAGCACCAACTACTCACATTAGAGAGGTATTGTTACGGTTACTGGATGTGCCGGTCGGTTCCGGGCAGGTTTACACCGTAACTCAGTCTAACCTCGGGTCCTTATTGGGCTCAATGCCTTAACCTCCCACATTATCTAGGTATTGTTGTGATTACTGGACAGCCGGGCAGGTCCGGGCTGGTTTACATCACAACTCAATCTAACCTCGGGTTAAGCATATTCGTATTTTCTGAATTTACATTTTTATTTATGTATATTATCCATAATTCATGTCATTGCCCAGATTTGTTTCTAATCAAGTTCATTAATTTTAGGTATATAATTTATACCGTTTCATTCCATAAATTACCTATGTGATTTTTCACCAATTTATGTCAAGTTTCCTATAATTACCAATTTTTCCCAACGTTACCCCGTCTAAATATTAGGCTAACAATCTTAGCCTAATTTTCGTCCGCATGATTTTTGACATATAATATTAGGCTAAAAACTCAGCTAATTTAGCGTACACAAAATTGGCATAAAGAAATTCATTAATATAAACATGATATAGGTGTAAACTTGGCATTTTCGGCATAGTCAATATGAACACCATAGGTGTGAACTTGCAAAATAGTCAACATGAATATCATAGGTGTGAACTTGCAACGTAGACTAAATCAACTTACATATATGTGAATTTGCAACATAGACTAAATCAACTTACATATATGTGAATTTACAAATCAATCACAAACATATGAATAAGTGTGAACTTGAAATTTGACATAGGATTAACATATACACATAAACATGTATATGTGATATGATTTTACAACCTAAAACTTGCATAACATAATAAACTACACAACTTGTCATAACAGGTTATACTCCAAGTTCATATACATATGAATAGACTTATCCATTAATTCCCAATTCAACATGATAGTAAAATAGAACCACAAATATAGATCAATATCATTCAATTCCACATATAACAAAATAAACATTGTTCTATTATCAATTTATTTCCAAGGCATGACATTAATTTTGATTTGCATCCCAAAACATAACTAAACTTACAACGAACGATGAACTTGAATTCTAGATTCTGAGTTCTAGAATTGAGATGCTTCCTTTGGGTAGATAAACGTTTTTTTGATTTTTAATTGAATTAGATTTTATTTGTCTCTTAGCTTTCTTCAAGTGGAGGCTACTCTCAGTTTTCTCCCGACAGCATGGCGGCTCTGGTTCTAATTTTCTGTGAATTTAGGTTGGAGACTTAAGTTGTTTATATAGAATTTCAAACTAATTAGAGCCGTCACATGATCATAGATGAATCTAGACCATTCACATCGAGAAGAGCCAACCAGAAAGTGACTAATCAGCCCTGATGACATTCCAGAACTCAGAAAATCGCTTAGAACCCGACCAGGCTAGCCAAGACCTGACCAGGTCGACTCGGTAGGTCGGCCCCCAGGTCGATCCCCTAGTCGACCTGGGTACCCAGGTCGACCCCCAGGTCGAGCTCCTGGTCGGCCTGGGTCCTTGGCGGGAATTTTCCTGCCCAGACCAATTCTGGTCCAGTTTTTCGAATTTTGAACTTGTTTCGGGCTGTTTGAATTTTAAATCGAATTCTGAAACTTCCGAAGACCACAACTTCTTCATACGGAGTCTGATTTACGCAAACTCGGACTCTATCTCAAGCAGAATTCCTAGACAAACGCAATGGCATAACCCGTTTCCCTTAATTCTTTCATTTAGAATTAATTATACTTTAATTTGTTAATTTATTGTTAATAGAAAATTCGGGGTGTTACATTCTCCCCTCCTTAAAGGATTTCGTCCCCGAAATCTTCAAGTCTAGAAGATTGTATATCCTAACATCCAATCGTCATCTACTCAACCAACAAACACAGGCGTTTGTTGTCCTTAAATGACTTCTAATGCTTCATGATCATATGCATAGTGTGTGTATATGTCCTTATCTAATGCAAAATTAGGCAGTCTACTGATTCAGTTGACCTCCTTAATGCGAATCATGTAAGTGTCATGAATCCATTATGTATGCAAATTTTTCCCTACTCATAATTCTACATGAGTGCGCAACCATTCATACAAATGTGACATCCATATGACAACATATCAAGTTTCAACCACATACAAATATGAATACATATATGCACATGCAATATGGAAGTGATTGAGTCGATCTAATACCTAGGGTGTGTGTATATGCATTCACGAGCACCCACTAGCAACCACTTGCAGCTGTCAATCATAACATGTTTCAAATACATGTTTACATCCATTAGTTTCTACCTAAGGAGTTAGGAGAAAAAGGACCGAGAAGATACACTAAAAGGTAGATACAAGCATAAACTTATGGAAAAAGAGAGATCAAAGATGTACCCTCAAAAAGAAAAGGGTAGGCAGCGCGTATTCTATCCTCAGTTTCCCAAGTCGCGTCTTCCTCAGCATCACTCCGTTGAACTTTAACAAGCTTGACTTCACGATTGCGTAGCTTTTTGATTTCAGTTCCTACGATTCGAGTTGGAACTCTCCTCACAGTTGTTTCTAATTCTATTTCAACTACTTCTAGAATGCTTGGCTCCACCACTTCCGCAGATTCATGTAAACATTTCCGGAGGTGAGAAACGTGAAAGACATTGTGAATTCCAGCCAACTTTTCGGGCAGCTCTACTCTATAAGCCATCTTCCCAATCTTTTCGATGAGGGGGAACGGACCTACAAATTGGCGCTAGTTTTCCTGCGGATCCAAAGCGAACGACGTTCCTTAAAGGAGATTCCTTAAGGAAAACCTGTCCCTAACCTCAAACTCAAGGTCGTTCCTTCTTTTGTCTGCGTAGGATTTCTGTCTATCTTGGGCAGTCTTCATTCTCCTTCGTATCAAGTCCACTTTTTCTGAAGTCTCTCTAATCATGTCTGGCCCAAGTATAAGCTTGTTTGTAGACTCCCACCAACAAGTTGGTGATCGGCATGGTCTTCCATATAGAGCTTCGAAGGGCGCCATGCCGATGGTGGCTTGGTAGCTATTGTTGTAGGTGAATTCCACTAAAGATGATCCTCCCATGTCCCTACAAAGTCAAGAACGCACAGTCTCAAAAGATCTTCTAATACTCTGTTCACCCTTTCCGTCTGACCATCGGTTTGGGGGTGATAGGCCGTGATCAGGCATAACTGTGTGCCTACAGCTTCTTGCAGACTCCACCAAAACTCGCTTGTAAAGATAGGATCTCTGTCACTCACTATGCTGGAGGGTATTCCATGGAGTCAAACTATTTCCTTGAGATAAAGAGATGCTAGAGATGAGGCAGTCCTTCTACTCTTGACAGGTATAAAGTGGGCGCTTTTTGTGAGCATATCCACTATTACCCAAATGCTAGTATTGCCCCTTCTTGACCTAGGCAACCCATCAATGAAGTCCATTGAAATGCTATCCCACTTCCATTGCGAGACTTCTAGAGGATGAAGCAGTCCTCCAGGCTTCTTTTGTTCCGCCTTGACCTGTTGGCATATCATGCACTTAGAAACGAAATCTGCCACATCTTTCTTCATGCCGCTCCAAAAGAAAACTCTCTTTACGTCCTTGTACATCTTGTCTCCACCTAGATGTATTGTCATCTTGGAATGGTGTGCTTCCTCGAGAACCATCTTTACTAAATCCCTTGCTTGTGGGACGCATAGTCTTCCATCTCGCCTCAGCCAACCCTTATCATCGATGGAGTACCTATTGAGGTGACTGGAAGTTTCACCCCTAATTAGCTTATCAATCACATCAACAAGCTGAGGGTCTTCACGTTGTGCGGCCCCTATTGAGTCTAAAAGAGTGGCTCGTACTTCTAGTGATGCCAACAAACCAGGTACAAAATCAGAGGAGGGCCTAAAGTCAAAACTGGCTATATACTCCAAGCTTTGCCTTTCTACAAAGAGAGGGCTTAAGGTCAGCTTCTTTTTACTCAAGGCGTCTGCTACTACGTTGCCCTTGCCAGGAGTATAGGAAATCTCAAAATCATACGATGCAAGCAACTCCATCCACCTTTGCTGTCTTAAGTTAAGATCTTTCGGCGAGAAAAGATACTTCAATGATTTATGGTCAGTATATAATTTGAACTTCTCACCTAGGAGATAATGGCGCTAAGACATAAGTGCAAAGACGATGGCGGCTAACTCAAGATCGTGGGTTGGGTAGTTCTTTTCATGAACTTTCAGTTGTCTTCCACCATAAGTTCTTGCATCAGAACAGCGCCTAGTCTCGTACCACAAGCATCCGTGTATACTGTAAACATCTTGCTTCCATCTGGCAATGTAAGAACTGGGGCTGTTGTAAGAGCCCTTTTCAATCATTGGAAAGCAAACTCGCAATCCAAATCCCAAGCGAACGCTAGATTCTTCTTTGTTAGCTTTGTGAGTGGAGCTGAGATTTTCGCGAAATCTCTAATGAACTTTCGGTAAAAACCTGCTAGCCCGAGAAAGCTTCGGACTTCGGTTGCATTTCTTGGTGTCTTCCAATCTTGCACCGCCACCACTTTCGCGGGGTCCACAGCTAACCCCTCTTTGGACACTACATGTCCAAGAAACCTTACTTTTTCTCTCCAAAAGTGGCACTTGGAGAATTTGGCTTTCAGCTGATGAACTCGAAGAGTTTCCATGATCTCCTTCAGATGCTAAGCATGTTCTTCCTCATTCTTTCAGAAGATCAAAATATCGTCTACGAAGACCACCACGAACTTATTGAGGAATTCTCTGAACACCCTGCTCATTAGGTCTACGAAATAAGCGGGTGCGTTTGTCAAGCCGAAAGGCATGACAAGCCACTCGAAGAAACCGTCTGGGGTTCTGAACGTCGTCTTATCAATGCTATCTTCAGCTACCCTTAGCTGATGGAACCCAGTAGCCAGATCAAGTTGGGAGAAAACCGACGCACCTACAAGCCGATCAAACAAATCGTCTATTCTGGGAAGCGGGTGTCTATTCTTCTTAGTCAGCTTGTTTGCTCCCTATATTCCACACAAAGACGTAGTGACCCATCTGCTTTGGTGGCAAACACCACTGGAGCACCCCATTCCGAGATACTCCGCCTTATAAACCCCTTCTCGAGAAGCTCCTTAACTTGCTTACTAAGCTCCTTTCTCTCCTTTGGAGCCATGTGTCTAACAGGTAAAGCTACAGGCTTTGCATTATCAACAAGATATATGCGGAAGTCTATTTCCCGCCTCGGAGGTAAGCCCTTCACCTCTTCAAAGACATCTGGATATTCACGGACCACTCTAACCGACTGCAAATTCTCAACAGAAGCATCAAGCGACTCTAGATAACTAAGCATAACAACATTCAAGGGATTACAAGAAATTTCTAGAGTGTTACCGAGCCGAGTCAAGAGTCTAACCACTCTCTTCTCACAATCAAGAATGGCACCATTATTGGATAACCAATCCATGCCTAAGATCAATCCATATCCCGAGAAGCCCAAAACAAAGGCACTACATCTAAACTCAACACTTAGAATAGAGATTTTCAAATCCAAACAAACCATCGACAAATAAGCTGAGCCCCCAATTGGATTTGAAACAACCAAGGGATCTTCTACCATACTAGAGTCTAGGTGCAGAGATTCTACTAAAGCAGATGAAATAAAAGAGTGCGCTGCGCCAGAATCAAAGAGAGTGCGAACTAGATGATCATAAAGATAAACTACACTTTCTACAGAAATATGTCTACCTTGTTCCTACGGAGGTACCACCAGCGCGTGAACCTGTCCCCCTGAAGTGGATCCAGTCCTCTGTCCCTGTCCTCGCTTCTTTGGGCTGTCCTTAGTTATGTGTCCAGTCTCGCCGCAATGGAAACAACCACCATTCATCTTCGCCTTCTTCTTTCTGCAGTCTTTCACTATATGTCCAACAATGCCACAAAAATTACACCTCTTTTCACGGGATTTGTTGTTCTTCCCGCCCTTCTTGAAGTCTGTTTTCTTAGCCTGTAAACCCTCTTTCTTTTCTTGAGGCACTTCCACCTTTGACTCTTTCTTGCCTTTATCTTCCTCATGTAGCAGCGCCATGTCCACCAAGCTTTCATAAGTCGCTCCCATGGGTATATGGGTCATAGCAATGCTGTGTAGAGGCTCATTCAGACCTTTGACAAAGCGAAGAGCCTTCTTGTGTTGGGTGTTTACTAAATCCGGCCCAAAGCTGGCCAATTGATTAAACTGATTGACGTACTCCTTGATTGTCATACTTCCTTGTTTAAGAGTTAGGAACTTCTCCATCTGCAGGCTTCTTTCAACTTGGGAGAGGAATTAATATCAAACCTCATCCTGAAATCTTCCCAAGTTTCCACTGGCCTCTCAGCATGGGTAACCTCCCACCAATAAGAAGCTTCGTCTTTAAGCAACCACACTGCTAGCTGTATCTTTTGCCTGTCGTCAACTTCGAAGATGACGAACAAATCTTTGGTCTCCTTTAGCCAGTTCCTTGCTACCACAAAGGATTCAGTTCCATAAAAGTCCTTTCGACCCATAGCCTTAAAGTCTCTACACGTCTTTGCGAAAGCATTTCCACGAGGAGGAGGAGAAGGAGGAGGAGGAACCGCTGCCACTGGGGGAGGAGGAATGTCTATTGGGCCCGCATCATTGGCCCTAGCCTCTAGGTACCTTCGGAACCAGCCAGGTACCGGTACTCCTTCTGGAAGGTTAAGGTCTCCAGACATGCTGAAACAAAAAGGAAAGATTCAAGACAAAAGGATAGAGAGAGAGTGCATATGGCTTCGGGGAATTATGCCTTTTAAAAACAACGCTTTTTCTTGGAAAAAAAAATCTTCTCTAAACTTCTTTTTGAAAATAGTTTCAAAAACCTTTATCTAATCTGTTAAACATGTGCTCTGATACCAAGTGAAACACCCCACCTCCGTTAAGGTCACTCACAAAGGGAACACCTTAACTTCGGTGGAGGTTTGTAAGCAAAAGTCACAGATAAAACACAAGACAAATATAAACACATATATATATAAACAGCGGAAAAACAAACAGACTTTCATATCATAAATACGTGTTCATACAAAACACTTCCATAATTGCCTCAAAACAAACTTCCAATTATTACAACCATAATACTGTCTTGATTTAAAACTTAAAGAAGCACAAAACATAATTAAAACCGCATAAATCCCCATAGAATGTCCAAAGTCAAAGCCCAAACGAAAGAGATCCAAGCAATACATTCTCTCTCTTCAAGCTGGATGAAAAATCTGACTAAGCTGAGGTGTTTCCTCCCTGTGGACCGGGGGGGGACGTAAGAAAAGAAAGCGAAAGGAAAATGGGTCAGACATAAGTCTTGTAAATCTAGTTATATTTCTAGCATGAGAACAATAAAAAGATCATGACTTGCATAAACTGAGAACAGGACAATACCAGAATATAAGATAAGATATGGCAGGAAATACTAACTATACTAAACGCACTCACTATTACTTCTTTTCACCTACTAACTAGCCTAACTAGCACCACGTGTTCACGACAAGGTGATCCCTTATTCGATCGGCTCTTACTCACAATGTTTTCTTCCTGTGTCATACAGCCCCACATGATTGTAGATGCCTATGCCGGTCCCACTATGGAGTGTATCAAGTCCCATGGTGGCGGCCCGACACAATTCTAGAATGCATAGGTTGTACTACTGATGCCCAGTGCCCTGTTTGTCTGCTCCGAAGTGTGTGCACGCCCGCACTCCGTTAGAACCTACACTGCTGCACCAACCGCCGTCGCTTTTGACCGCTTACAATCAACCCAGTAATCGTTCCCTACCCTGCCTAGTTTCAGGGTACCATGATACCTAGTTGGGTTACTGCTGAAATGGATCCCCGTTACTAGGGTTTTCTAGTCAAACATGTTAATTGGTTAAGTGTCTGTATTTACCTAACCCATCAGTTTAATTAACATGTTGAATTGGTTAAGTGTTTTATTTAAATTAACCCTACCATCCTGACTTGTCTGTCCTTAGCTTTAATTAGTTAAAGCACCAACCACTCACATTAGACAGGTATTGTTATGGTTACTGGATGTGCCGGTCGGTCCCGGGCAGGTTCACAGCGTAACTCAATCTAACCTCGGGTCCTTATTGGGCTCAATGCCTTAGACTCCCACATTAGATAGGTATTGTTGTGATTACTGGACAGCCGGGTCCGGGCAGGTTTACATCACAACTCAATCTAACTTCGGGTTAAGCATATTCGTATTTTCTGAATTTACATTTTTGTTTATGTATATTATCCAGAATTCATGTCATTGCCCAGATTTGTTTCTGATCGAGTTCATTAATTTTAGCTATATAATTTATATCGTTTCATGCCATAAATTACCTATGTGATTTTTCACCAATTTATGTCAAGTTTCCTATAATTACCAATTTTTCCCAACGTTATCCCGTCTAAATATTAGGCTATCTTAGCCTAATTTTCGTCCGCATGACTTTTGACATATAATATTAGGCTAAAAACTCAGCCTAATTTAGCGTACACAAAATTGGCATAAAGAAATTCATTAATATAAACATGACATAGGTGTAAACTTGGCATTTTCGGCATAGTCAATATGAACACCATAGGTGTGAACTTGCAAAATAGTCAACATGAATATCATAGGTGTGAACTTGCAACGTAGACTAAATCAACTTACATATATATGAATTTGCAACATAGACTAAATCAACTTACATATATGTGAATTTACAAATCAATCATGAACATATGAATAAGTGTGAACTTGAAATATGACATAGGTTTAACATATACACATAAACATGTAGATCTAACATTTGGTCACATATGTGATATGATTTTACAACCTAAAACTTGCACAACATGATAAACTACACAACTTGTCATAACAGGTCATACTCCAAGTTCATATACATATGAATAGACTTATCCATTAATTCCCAATTCAACATGATAATAAAATAGAACCACAGACATAGATCAATATCATTCAATTCCACATATAACATAATAAACATTGTTCATCAATTTATTTCCAAGGCATGACATTAATTTTGATTTGCATCCCAAAACATAACTAAACTTACAACAAATGACGAACTTGAGTTCTGGATTCAGAGTTCTAGAATTGAGATGCTTTCCTTTGGGTAGATAAACGTTGTTTTGATTTTTAATTGAATTAGATTTTGTTCGTCTCTTAGCTTTCTTCAAGTGGAGGCTACTCTCAGTTTCTCCCGACAGCATGGCGGCTCTGGTTCTAATTTTTGTGTGAATTTAGGTTGGAGATTTAAGTTGTTTATATAGAATTTCAAACTAATTAGAGCCTTCAGATGATCATTGATGAATCTAGACCATTCACATCGAGAAGAGCCAACCAGAAAGTGACAAATCAGCCCTAATGACACACCAGAACTCAGAAAATCGCTCATAACCCGATCAGGCCAGCCAAGACCTGACCAGGTCGACTGGGTAGGTCGACCCCCTGGTCGACCTGGGTACCCAGGTCGACCCCCAGGTCGACCCCCTGGTCGACCTGTGTCCTGGGCAGGAATTTTCCCGCCCAGCCCAATTCTGGTCCCGTTTTTCGAATTTTGAACTTGTTTCGGGCTGTTTGAATTTTAAATCGAATTCTGAAACTTTCGAAGACCACAACTTCTTCATACGGAGTCCGATTTACGCAAACTTGGACTCTATATCAAGCAGAATTCCGAGACGAACGCAATGGAATAACCCATTTCCCTTAATTCTTTCATTTAGAATTAATTATATTTTAATTTGTTAATTTATTGTTAATTGAAAATTTGGGGTGTTACATATCCGAAGAAGTGTTTCCGAGTGGGGAGCACCAGTTGTATTTGCTACTAAGGCCGATGGTTCCCTTCGCTTATGCATGGACTACCGCGAGTTGAATAAGGTGACGAGGAAGAATAAGTATCCTCTCCCTCAGGTAGATGATTTGTTCGATCAACTGAATGGAGTAAGAGTGTTTTCCCAGTTAGATCTTGCGGTAGGTTTTCATCAGCTTCGAGTAGTAGCTGAGAGTATACGTAAAACGACATTTCAGACGCTATCTGGATTCTATGAGTGGTTAGTCATGCCATTCGGGTTGACCAATTGATGTGCACGTAAATATGCATATTTACATTTATTCTTATTTTAGTTTAAATAAATGTCATATGTGGGTATTTTATTGTGACTAAACCATAATTCAATTGATTTCAAAATATCATACATTCATCATCATACAATGGAAAAATGGTCATTTTTGTGCTTAAGTTATTTTGAGAATTTTATTTAGACATTTTTCATTGTTTTTGTAGAAATATTGGTGCATACAAAAGAGGGCTTCATAAAGATTTATATGCATATAAAGGAATGAAGAATTAATTCTCACGTATAATCATGGAGGACCCCACTTACTACACTTAAAAGCTAATGAACAAATTAGTGGATGTTAAAGCTTTAGGTAAATTTGATGATGAATTAAAGCTTGATGATTACTTGGTGGCCACACTTCCTAAAGGGCATTCTTGGTAGCACGCTGAAAGTGAATTAGTGTTTAGTCATGTATAAATAACCCATGTATGTTGATGTAAAAAGGATCTTGGATTTTATTTAGTTTAGAGTGGAGGCTGAAACCAAAACCTCTATTTTTCTTTTATGGCTTCTTAGCCATTTTCCTAATGCAATCTCAGTTTTATGTCAGTTTTATGCAAGTAGTTTAGATCTATTTTATTGTTGTTAATTAGTTCTTTCTTTTGTTTTGCTTATATTTATGTTGAAACTTACATGTGTTGATTCGATAACACATATGAGTAGCTAATCCCTTTGATTTGGGGGTAATGAAGCTCTTTAACTTTATGTAAGTTCAACATTTGTATGATTTGTGATCTCTAGTTTGTGCTTCATGTTAGTGGATGTTGATGTAAGCTCATACAAATTTTGATAGTCTATGTTTGTTGACAACAAAATAGGTTATGCTTAGTCAATGTAAACACAAATTACATCAATATTTGCTAAGTGATTATTGATTTTAAAACGAAAGTAAGAATAAAATTTGATGGTTTATAGTTCTATTAATTGTTCATAAACCATACTTAAAATAGTTTTTTCTCTTTAGTTTCATTTTCATGAGAATTATAAGTGGTTTAAATGTTGCATTTCTGTCACTTAATGGAGATCATAGATCGTATGTCTGTTAATTTGCATAAATATGAGAGGGGATTTACCTCTTAATTGCTTTCATTTCATATTTAGCTCTCAACTTAGTTCTAGTGTTAATTAGTTTTTGTTAGTTAAATCAATCGGAATTTTGGTTTAATTTGATTGAATAAGATTGAAATTACTTCTTTCCTTGCGGATCGACTCGTATTCGCCACATACTAACAATTGTACGTCGTGCACTTGCGGTTTATTACACTTCACGACGGTGTTCTAATTCATAGAATATTCGTCGTCGAACAAGTTTTTGGCGTCGTTGCCAGGGAAAGTTTTAATTTTGATTTTATTATTCGAGTTAATTTTCTTGTTTGTTGTTCTTCTTCTTTTTCTTTTGCGTGTAGCTTTTGTGTGTATTGTTCATTTCTATTTTGTGTGATCTTGTGTGACTTTGCCTCATCTTGCATATAAAAAAAATTAAATATATATATATATTGAAAATTGGTATTCATTATTGCTAATAAATAAATATATATATATACACACACACACACTTGCCTTTTGTTCAATTTCTTTCCTGTTTTCACTACAATTTCCTTTATTTCTTTCCCTTTCTCTTTCTCTCACTTGTTTCTTTCCTTCCCTTTCCTTACTTATTACTTGCCATTTCTTTTCTAATTTATTTCTCAATCTTCTCTCCAATTGTTTTCCTTTATTTTTTTCCTTTTTTAGATCTCCTTCCAATTTCTTTCTTTTCTTCTTTTACAATTCTTACAAATAAATAAAAAACAATTCTTTTTTTTATTTCTTTCTGTTTTTTTTCAATACTTTACATTCCTTCCTTCTATATACAATTTATTTCCCAAAAAAAATCTTTTACAATTCTTTCCTTTTTCTGCCTTGCTTTCTTTTCCTTGTCTCTTCTACAAGATCTTCACGCCAACACCACAAACATTCAATTTCTTTTCCTTTACATTTAATTTCTTTCCTTTGTACAATTTCTTTTCAAAAGAAAAAAAAATCTTACCAAATTCTCTTTCATTTCTTCTTTCCTGATTTCCATACAATTTCTTTTTTTATCCATTTATTTCTTTCCATAATTCTACAAACTCTTCCTTCTTTTACAAATCTTAAAAAAAAAAATTGCCATATTTCCTTTGATTTCTTTCCAATTTTTTCCTCCTTATTTTCAGTACATAGTTATCCCTTCTCCTTTTACAATTCTTACTAATAATAAAATAAAAACTTGTTTTTTACGATTCTTTTCTTTACTCTCTTTCCAATATTTTCTACATTTGTTTCCAATTTTTTTCTCTCTGCCTCACAAACCCTCGGCTACTATAATCATCTCCTCCCTCTTACATACATCTCACCAAAATTTCTTCAACACCTCCTGTACATTCTCATACCAATCATTCAAATTCAACATCACGTTGACCACTTCACACTGCCACAGCGAACTTCTGCCATAATACCATCCTCTTTACAACCAATATCACACCATGCGTGCACCTCTCCTCCGTTTCCAGTCAACTATAACCACCAGAATCAATTGAGATTTCATGCAAGTACCCAAATTTTAAAAATTTTATTTAACCGATCCACAAATTCGCCTTTCCACTCGAGAAAATTGCCTGCGAAAATTTTTAATTTTCAGAATTTGAACTTTCAATTTCAATTTAATTCTGAGGAAGCCTAATTTCTTTCTGTTGCGAAATTTCAGTTCGTGTGATGTTTATGTAAATTGGGAGGAAGGGGGTGCGAACTTGCATAAGCAAGTGGGTGTTGGGTTAGCTGACGTACGGTTTGCTTTAAATTGTGAAGGACTTAATTGTATTGGGCTTGTGTTGTTTAGGCTTTACACGATTGCTTTTGGAGATTGTGGTGTTGTAAAAATCTTGAGTTGGTTAATTTCTCAAACCAACTTGCTTTGGTTTTCATTATTCACCAAAAAAAAAAATCCCCTTCCTTTAGGTTTTGTGTTTGTTTTTGATTCCTTTTTATCTTTCTTTTAAGTTGTTAGTCCTACTGTGAATATTTATTTCAAACTCTTCTTTCTGCTCTCGTTTTTTTTAAGATCATTGTCGATTTAGTTTCATCATTGTATATAAAAAAATAATTGTTTTCGTTTTCTTGTGTAAGTTCGCATTTTGTTTTTCAAAAAAAAAAACGGTTGCCTTCAATTAGTATATATATTGTCTTCATTTTCAGATTGTAGAAAATCTCAAGTAGGATTACTTGCTCAAAGACTACTCTGCTTGTTTGGCTCGCTTGCTTAATAAAAAATTACCGCTAAAATTTTTTTTTGGCTAATATGCACGCATTGGTATATGTTTTCTTTCCTTGTTTTTATTTTGTTTGCACTGTTGGTTGGTTGCACTCACATAAAAACAAAAAAAAATCATTTGTAGTTGCATTGTAGTTCATGTTAAATTTCTATTTTGCATTCATTATATTTTATTTTTTATTTTTCTAAGGACACTGTTATATTTTGACAACTTGATTTATTTCTCGATGTCTAGACAACGGCAGATTAATAACCGTTTATTTGGTAATTCATAAATGTTGGTTGTTCCTCTGAAGGTACTTAAACCTTCGGCTGCATTGCTAGGGTGATTTATGGTGCACCGATAACTCATGTCCATTAACTGGTTGAGAAATATTTTGTTGAAATTAATCTAACCGTCATTATATATATTTAGAAATTTGTAAATAAGTAATTTGCATTCATATAGTTGCATTAGGTTCATGCATATAAAAAAAATCCAAAATCTGAAAAAATAATAATTTTCTTTTGTGAATATTTCTTTTTCTCATATCCAAAAAAAAAAAATCAAAAAAGGGCTTTCTTGAAAATGTCCCAATTTCCTTATTCCTACGGATTTTACGATAGTTGTGAAAATAAATATAATCCATATAATTTTACACCATCATATAGATATTTTAATAACAACTATTGTACAAACAATGTGGATTTTACACCACCAACTTTTTAAAATTTTCAAAATAATCCTGATTTCGCACCACAAAATTTTCAAAATGACGATCAACCCTCAACTCTTGAAACAAAAATTGAATCTTTACTTGAAATGAGCACACAACAAAATCAAAGCATAAATGAATGGTGTAATTCATATTTTTGCAACAATTCAAGTCAAAATTTTCAAAATAATCAAAATTCAAATTCAACCTCAAATTCAAATGATTTTGATTATAACCCTTGTCAATCCAAATTCGAACTCAAAAATGAATTGCAAATTCCAAATGGAAATGTGAATAACTTTTCAAATGGTTTTGTAATGGGAATAATTTCAATTGTGGTGCAACTGAAATTTTTTGTTCTCAGCAATTTCAAATTGAAAATTCTCATGTAAATAACTATAAATTTGATTTTGTTGAGTAAATGAATGAAATTCACAATAATCACACGAATTTGTTGTTTCAAGACTACTTGAATTTTTGTGAAAAACAAAATAACAAATACCGACCGTGTGACGATTCGAATGATAATCCATCTTTTACCAAAATTGATGATTTTCAAATAACAGCTTCTGAAACTGAAAATAACAATCTTAACGAAGTTGTAGAAAAAACGATAATTGAGTTGGATTTCAATTCTTTTGAGAGGGTGGAACCAAATCTCAAATTCGATAATCCTTTTTCTGAAAATAACGACTTTCAAATAACATCTTTGGATTTTGAAAATGATACATGCATTGAAGTTGTTGACAATTCACCAAAGGAAGACAAATTTGATGAGCACGAAATTTTTGGACTTTTCGAAAATGAGTTGAACAAATTTTCAACGATAAATTTAAGTTCAAATTGGTGAATTTAAACATGAATTTCTACCATTTATTCAATCTACCCAAAAAATCATCGAAACTAAAGCAACTCAATAAATTTTTAATAAAACGACACTTGTTTTCCCAAATACACGTTCAAATTCGAAACCTTTTACAATTTGGTTTTTCAAGCTTAAGCCGTGTCTCTCATACTTGAAGAGATAAACGAATCGATCTTCTAAAGACTGTTTCATTTATTTCTTATCAATATATTTTCTGATATGCTGTAATTTTTTTCTTTTCTCTTTTAGTTATAAGTCATATTTTCAAAGTTTTCATTTTCTTTCCATTTGGGTTGACTGTGGGGACACAGTCCAAATCAAGTGTGGGGGAGTTTCATATTTATTTTGGTTTTGCATAGAATTTTCCTTTCTTTTTTTAAAATAAAAAAAAAGAATTTCACATTTCTATTTACTTTTAAATAATATATGATGGAGTTAGCATACAATTTTGGTCATTCGATTAAAATATTTGGAGATTTACTTCTCTTAACAGATAACGGAAGCAAAAGTTCGAATTATGAGCAAATTTGGTGTAACCGGTATCTAGGGAGACTCGTAGGTGATGAGTATGAAATGTTTTCTAAATTGTAATCCGATTAAATGAATGGTTGATTTAGACTACTTGCGATAACATTTTAGATCTTTTAAGTGAAGTGTGCTAAGATATTCTCGCTTAACTCTCCCTCTAATGTAAAAAAAGAAGAAGTATATATATATATATATGATATCCAAGGGTATCCAGCATTGCTAGTACATCTAGCGTTGGTGTGCAAACCCGCCAAGCTCTTTCCGATACCTTGTTGACAAAGTCAGCGTCGGTATACCTTGGTCTCATTTTATGAGTTAGACACCTTAGAATTACCGACCCTCATGTAAGTCGTAATGCAGTGTAGGGGTGGTATACCAAGGTATTTGTATATAATAATAATGTGAATATTTTATAATAAAGAGAGAGTTAGCACTTAAAATCCAAGAACACTCTTCATTTATTCGACCTAACTTGTTAATAAGAAGGAAGTTGAGATGCCGTTTTACGACTGTTGATATCGATTATAGAATTCATTTCATATTTGCACTATGTTTATGCCGAAACAACTGGCCAAGCTGGAGGAGTTCGTGACGATAACATGACTTTTGTTTGAAGTTTTAATTAGTAACGGACTCAAATTTCATAGTGACGACCCAAATTTGTGTTAACGCATTCGATGTCTTAATTAAAAGGAAATTACCCATTTGTAAATATTTTTTGTTTGAAAATTTGCATTCATCTTGTAAATATTTTCAAATCTTGCATTTTGTAAATATTTTTTGCAGTTAACTTTCGAATTTTGTGGGTAGTATCCGCTGAAAACCCTCATGAGACAACACTCATTCTGTTGGGGACACCCAGAGGTTTAACGGCTTGTTGTATACGCTCAATGCAATCGTGCTCCCTACGAAAACGGATTTAACTTAGTTTTTTTACTTTATTCGAGGACGAATAAAAAGATAAGTGTGGGGTATTTGATGTGCACGTAAATATGCATATTTATTCACATATTTATTCTTGTTTTAGTTTAAATAAATGTCATACGTGGGTATTTTATCGTTATTAAACCATAATTCAATTGATTTCAAAATATCATACATTCATCACCATACAAAGGAAAAATGGTCATTTTATGCTTAAGTTATTTTCAGAATTTTTACTTGGATATTTTTCATTCATTTTGTAGAAATATTGGTGCATATGGAAGAGGGCTTCATGAAGATTTATATGCATACAAAGGAATGAAGAATTAATTCTCATGTATAATCATGGAGGACCCCACTTACTACACTTAAAAGCTAACAGACAAATTAGTGGATGTTAAAGCTTTAGGCAAATTTGATGATGGATTAAAGCTTGATGATTACTTGGTGACCACACTTCCTAAATGGAATTCTTGGTAGCACGCTAAAAGTGAATTAGGATTTGGTCATGTATAAATAACCCATGTATGTTGATGTAAAAAGGATCTTGGATTTTATTTAGTTTAGAGTGGAGGCTGAATTCAAAACCTATATTTTTCTTCTATGGCTTCTTAGCCATTTTTCTTATTCAATCTCAGTTTTATGTCAGTTTTATGCAAGTAGTTTAGATCTATTTTATTGTTGTTAATTAGTTCTTTCTTTTGTTTTGTTCATATTTATGTTGAAACTTACATGTGTTGATTCGATAACACACATGAGTAGCCAATCCCTTTGATTTGGGGGTAATAAAGCTCTCTAACTTTATGTGAGTTCAAACTTGTATAATTTGTGCTTCATGTTAGTGGATGTTGATGTAAGTTTATACGATTGATTTTGATAGTCTATGTTTGTTGACAACAAAATAAGCTATGCTTACATCAATATTTGCTAAGTGATTATTGATTGTGAAACGAAAGTAAGAATAAAATTTGATGGTTTATAGTTCTATTAATTGTTCATAAGCCATACTTAAAATAGTTTTTTCTCTTTAGTTTCATTTTCAGGAGAATCATAAGTAGTTTAAATGTTGCACTTCTGTCACTTAATGGAGATCATAGATCGTACATGTGTTAATTTGCATAAATATGAGAGGGGACTTACCTCTAAATTGCTTTCATTTCATATTTAGCTCTCAACTTAATTTTAGTGTTAATTAGTTTTTGTTAGTTAAATCAATCAGAATTTTGGTTTAATTTGATTGAATAAGATTGAAATTACTTCTTTCCCTATGGATCGACTCGTATTCGCCACGTACTAACAATTGTACGTCGTGCGCTTGCGGTTTATTACACTTCACGATGGTGTTCTAAATCATAGAATATTCGTCGTCGAACACCAATGCACCAGCATATTTTGTAGATCTTACGAATAGGGTATTCAGGGTTCAATTAAATAAGTTTGTTCTTGTGTTCTTGGACGATATCTTGGTTTATTGGAGGACGGAAGTAGAACACAAGGAACATTTGAGGACAGTGATGAAGGTGTTGAGAAAACACCGATTGAAAGCAAAATTTTCTAAGTGCCACTTCTGGAGGAGGAAAGTGAGGCTCTTGGGCCATGTTGTTTCAGAGAATGGTATAGTCGTGGATCCTACAAAGGCGGCCACTACAAAAAAAAACACTTTTCGCAACAGGCAATATCTGTTGCAGTGGACCAATTGCAACAGACCCGCGCCTGTTGGTATAGCCCAAGTTGCAAAAAGTTCGCAACATTTTTCGCCTGTTGCAATAATCTGTTGCGGAAGACTTTTTTGCAATAGGCTTTTGCTGTTGCAACGGATTCTTTTGCAACAGTATATGCCTGTTGCAATAGATTCATATCTGTATAAATAAAAAGTATTACAGCATATAAATATTATATATTATATGTAATCATTTTAGTAATAATGTATGTCACATAATGAAACAAACAAATAAAAATTTTATTTTCAACAAAGCTTTAACAATACAAACAAGAAAATAAATAACATCGGTTCATTGGAACTAATTTGCGGTTCACGCTCCAAGTTTGCAGCATGATTATTCCTTGATGATAAGAAATTGATCTCTTGTTCTTGCGGCTCATTGAAGACCCATTTGTGACTATGATCTGCTGCAACTTTACCAATTAGCCTGCAAAACAAAATCCATGATTCCATATACTTTCGATTTTATTATAGTTTTTAAATATATAAATTAAAAGGCAATACCCTTCTCCGAAATTGTAGATTTCATAAGACATTTTGTAGAAGAGTTCAGGCTAAAGACATTTAGCTCCTTGCATTTCATCTTGATTGGATGCTCCTGAAGCTTCTTCACATGAAGTTGATGCTGCAAAATTGTAGAATCCATCTTCCCAAATAAGTATCCTACATAAATTACAAGAATCATTCAAAATTGCTTTATTGGTCTTCACAATATACATGAAAATGCTGAATGAAATCAACTAGGAAACTTCACTTCAGATTTATTATTCTTAAACTTAATTACCAGTTTTTCTGTTCCCTCTAATCCTGTCATACATGCCTCCTTGCAAATCCCATCTGCAAAAATCAAACTGGAAGAAATGAATAGAAGTCTTGCAAGTGCAGAAAGACCTGAAAAGGCTAGATTATTGTACTTGGGTGGTGGATAATTCCTTGGCAAAATTAGCCAAAACCGCATACACGTACTGAGAGTTTTCCTGAATATGTCATAAACTCCGTAAAGTGTGTTGTAAGAGACGAGTTATAACATAGGAAATGAGGTGTTGTTGCTCTTCCATTACCAAAATAACATGAGACTTGGTTCAAATAAAAAGAAATTACGAAGAGAACTATCCCTGCCCTGCGCAAATATATATGAGGGAGGAGATATAAGCTTACAAAATATGTGGCAGTGATTATAACTAATATATATGCATTAACTAAGTTAAACTGCAAATCATCAGGAACTGTCTCGACTCCAAACAATGAAACAAATATAAATAATGTTCAGGTAGATATACAGGTGCGTGTAAAGAGGAAGATACGACATGTAGGACAAGTAGTATTGCTGGCTTTGATGAGTATTGAAATAGAGAGTATTTAACAAGTTATACGGTTATACCTACCTTGATTACCGCAGTTACCTATATCCCTCTTAGTACAATATCCTTTTATATTGCCAATTTTTAGTCTCACCATCTGTCAAACATTCAATTTATAATTCCAACTAATTTATATAGTACTTCATTAATAGTATTAATGTACCTTACTACAACATTTTCTCTGTATAATTAACAGTATAATGGTTATGAAAATTTATTAGAGGTTAAATATCACATTTGTTTATATTAAAATTGTACAATATTATTTTTTGAATAGAACTGATTTTTTTTATTGGAATGACTTGGATGCTAATTGGTGTGATATGCATTTTTGTCCTTGATCAGTTATAAAAAACAGTATGCTAAAATTATGACTCAAACTAGTACATAACTACATATAAGCTGTGTGACATTGTAGCAAACTACGTGACTGTTATCATATGAAGTTTCTAGTGGTATTCATTTTGCATCAGAGTAAATTTGGGAGTTGAATACTATATGATTGAAATCCGAACAAACTTACAGTATTTTACATTTTTCTCTTCATTTATCCATTTCCTTCTACAAATTATTCTTGTCGTGATTCCACTCCTTGATTTTTCTTTTCATCATTTTTGTACTTATATAAGTGATCTCCTGCTTATGGAATGGTAAGGTACTCCTCTGCTGCTACCTTTTATTCATTGTATTGGCAATAGTTGTAATACTTGAGTGGTTCGATACCTTTCACAATATGACACTGAACTAACCAAAAATTAATTAGATACTGGTTAATTAACATTGAATTAATTAAATTCCTACTAATTGAGGTAAATTAATCTAGTATAAACAAAATTCCCTTGAAATAACCTCACTCCACAACTCAACAAAACAATAAGACGCAAATTGGCAAACTCATAGTCAAACACAGTAAGATACACCCAAAACCCAACACCAAATAATGTACCTAACCCTCGATCTGCTAGAAGCCAATCACATGAGAGGGACGATAGAACTTAAATCGGCCATGAAGGATTCCAAGCAGATCTGGTTCACCGTGCAGGATTGAAGGTCAAAGATCATCGAACAAAATCGTAAGTGTGAAGGCAGCAAACCGAGACGAACCCGTAAAATAAGGACCGAGGATAGAGAGGAGTGCTTCAATAAGATAACAGACAAGATGAAAGCAAGAAGAATGTTTGATGGAGAAAGGAATTGAAGAGCGGAGGTTATCGAAGAGGGAGACTGAACGAAGGGAGAAATAGGCGGCTTCTTGTCGCCAATTCTGATATGTTGGAATTAGATTTATAACGAGGATTTGGGAGAGAAGCGATGGCTTGGATTTAGATCTAGAACGAGGAATTGGAAATACCAAGCGAAGCGGGCACGAAGTATTAGTGCAAAGCAGTAATGAATTTTCTGGAGCGCCCGCCATTTAATTTTCGTAGCCCGCCATTTCATTTTCACTAAGTGCCAAGCGGTTGAAATTTGTATCCTAAACTTTTGCTAAGCAACCAAAGATTAAATTTGTTATAAAATAATATTTCAAAAGAACATTTAAGAGAAGTTATTAAATAAATCTAATTAATAATAAATATTAGTTATTAAACATTAAACTTGCGTTAATTGTAAACTATTTAACAGTATTTATTTTTTAAAATACCAAAAATTGAATATAATCATCAATTATAATTATTAAGTAAAAGATATGATTATTGCAACCAGTACAAAAAGATAATTGTTAAAAATATGTTTATTTCATTTGATAAAAAAGGTGATTGCTAAAAATTCGTTTATTGCAACTGACTTATGCCACCACTATATAATATTATTTGTTAATAATTATATTCATAGATTATAATTAGTGGTTATAAGTCATTTATTAAAAAATTTACATTGTTTATAAATTATATATAGTGTTTATAATTTTTTTAATAATAATTACTGGTTGAAATTATTTATTAATTAGTAAATTAATTATTAAACTATGATAAATATTAATTACTAATATATTAAATTACTAAAATATTAAATATTAACTTATTAAAGTTAGTACATATTAATTATTAGACATTAATTTTAATTATTTGTTTTTCACAACCGGTAAGGAAGAGTAGTTGCTAAATACATGTTTTTCACACCTGGTGGAGAAGAGCAATTGCTAAAGATATGTTTTTAGCAACTGGCAGAGAAGAGCAGTTGCCAAATATATGTTTTTGGCAACTGGTAGAGAAGCGCATTTGCAAAAGATATGTCTTATGACCAATTTTAGACATCAACTGATTTAATTATTTAATATTTAAATGTATTCATATTTCAAATTAATTATTAATGATTATCCATTAGTTTTTTATTATTATTCAATAATTAATTAATTGATTTGGAAACGTTAGTTATTATTATTTGTTAATTATAAATTATTATTATTTAATTCTCCGTTATAAATATCACTTTATAATACTTAAATTTTATTTATTACTAAATAATAAATATTAATCTTAATTATCATTTGATTACTAGTAGTTAATCATTTAATAATAACCATTTAAAATTAATTATTAAAAACTAATCATGAAAAGCTGTTACTTATTTTTAATAGTATGTTTTTGCAACTGGCTTTACAAGTTGTAAAAAATACAGTTATTGCAAGTGGCCAAAACAGTTGCTAAAGATATTTATTCGCAACTGACTTAGAAGCGCAGTTGCAAATGATATATTTGTTGCAACTGTTATGGAAGCACAGTTGCTAAAAGTATGTTTTTGCAACAGGAAGAGAAGCACAGTTGCTAAAAATATGTTTTTCGCAACAGGAAGAAAATGCCTGTTGCTAAATCTCATATATTGCAACAGCTATAATAGGTATGTTGCTAAATATCATTTACTGCAACTGTCATGTGCCGCCTGTTGCAATTAGCTAGTTGCAATAGGGTAATTTTCTTGTAGTGGCCTACAGTACAAGATTGGTCTACGCCCAAGAATGCAACAAATATGAGAAGTTTCTTGGGATTAGTTGGATATTACCGTAAGTTTATGTAAGACTTCTCCAAGACAGCGACATCGTTAACTCAATTGACCAAGAAGAATCAAGCTTTCGTCTGGGACGAAAGGTGTGAGAATGCATTTAAGAGTCTAAAGGAAAGGTTAACGTGTGCGCCAGTGTTAATTATTCCAAAAGGGAACGAAGAGATGATGGTATACACGGATGCAAGTGGTACCGGACTAGGTGTTGTATTGATGTAAGGAGGTAGTGTTGTAGCTTATGCTAGTCGACAACTGAAACCGCATGAGAAAAGATATCCTACCCATGATTTGGGATTAGCAGCGATCGTGTTCACGTTAATGATGTGGAGACATTATCTCTTGGGAGAAAATTTTGAGTTGTTTACCGATCGTAAGTCGTTAAAGTATCTTTTCTCTCAGAAGGATCTAAATCTCCGTCAGCAGAGATGGTTAGAGTTCTTGGCTTCATATGATTTCAATATCGCATACACGCCTGGGAAGGGCAATGCGGTAACTAATGCATTGAGTAGGAGACATGCCAGTTTGGGGGCTATGTTTCTGGAATGGAAGCAATTGGATTATATCGCAGGATAAGATTTTAGACCTAAATGTGAACTAGATCCAGAGTGTTAGCAAATCTGACGATTAGACCGACTTTGATTGAGCGGACTGGTTCCATCCAGAGAGATGATCCTAATCTATAGGAAATCATCTCCAAAGTAGAGATGGGTATCGATGGTGAGGATATGAACACGTATGGGCTTGATCAAGAAGGATGGCTTAGAATGAATGGAAGACTAGTTGTGCCCAATGTCAATGGATTGAGAGATGAAGTGCTTAGAGAGTGTCATCACTCGAAACTGACTATACATCCCAGTGGTAACAAGATGTACCGAGACATGAAGCAGACCTACTACTAGGAAGGAATGAAGAGAGACGTTGGGAAGTTTATATCTAAGTGCATAAACTGCCAGTTAGTTAAAGCCGAGCAAAAGAAGCATAGTGGTTTGTTACAACCGCTGGAAATCCCCGAATGGAAATGAGAACAAGTCTCAATGGATTTCATCGATGGTTTACCAAGGACTAGATCAGATCAAGATAGTATTTGGGTGATTGTGGATCGACTGACCAAAAGTGCAAGGTATATACTGGTCAAGTCGAACAGAACGACAGCTAAGTTAGCAGAACTGTATATAAAGTGGGTAGCGAGATTTTATGGAGTTCCTAAAGGTATTGTGAGTGACCGAGATCCATTATTTACTAGTGGGTTTTGGAAGAGGTTAAAAGAGGCTTTAGGGTCAGAGTTACATTTCAGTACCGCGTACCATCCTCAAACCGACGGTCAAATAGAGAGGGTGAATCGTGTGTTAGAGGATCCCTTGAGAGCCTGTATATTGGATTTTGGTGGATCATGGAATGACCATTTACATTTGGTTGGATTTGCATATAATAATAGTTATCAATCCAGTATTGGTATGGCTCCATGTGAAGCTTTGTACGGGAGACCATGCAACTCACCATCATGTTGGTTGAAAACTGGGGAGAAATTTGTGCTTAGGCCAGATGTAATAAGAGAAACTTCAGAAAAAATCAAGATTATCCAACATCGAATGAAGACTGTCCAATATAGGCAGAAGAGTTATGCTGATAAAAGGCGAAGAGGTTTGAAATTCTCTGTTGGTGACTTGGTATTCGTCAAGATTTCTCCGTTGAAGAATGTAATTCGATTTGGTAGAAGAGGTAAATTAGCACCAAGGTTTGTTGGTCCATTCTCGGTTCTCAAACAAGTTGGGAACTTGACATATAAAGTTGGATTACCAGACAAGATGGCGGGAGTTCACGACGTATTTCATGTTTTCTAGTTAAGAAAATTTGTGCATGATTCTGATATGACTATTTCACCAGATCAGTTGGATGATATCGAAGTGGAATCCGAGGCGGTTGGGAGCTGCAGGGTGATTCGTATTATCGGACATGATACAAAACAACTTCGAAGGATGACAGTGGAACTAGTCAAGGTCCAGTGGGGCGATAATGAGAATGACTGTACTTGGGAAATAGAGGAGAGCATAAGGAAGTTATATCAAAAACTCTTTGCCTGGTAAGGTTTTAATAGCAGTATAGTTATTTCGCATGCTAAGATAGGTTTGTTGTGTTTGTCATGTATGTATGATTGATTGTAAATGGTTGATAAGCATGTAGGAACCTTTGTTGTCTTCTTAGCTAAGGAATTTCGGGGATGAAATTTCCTAAGGGGAGGAGAGTGTAACGACCCGCATTCTACGAATCGGAGTATCATAGAATATTTATTTTATTTTCATATGAGGTCGTATGGTCATGTAACTTTGGGAAACAATTATTGGGGTCATTTCCCATGTTCACGTTTTTTGCCGAATTTTAAATAACCGTTTTACCCCTGGCGAATCTTGTTTTGCCTATAACTTTTGATTGGTAAGGAGTTTTGACCTAAAACCACTTCCATTGGATTCGGATGATGGTTTACCTTTCCGTAGAGTGGTCATACTGATCAAACGGACTTATCGTTTGGGAGATATGGCTGAAATAGGGTTTGGAAGGTGAAAAACAACATAATTGGGCTTAACCGGGTGATTAGCAGCTAAGCCCATAACCCATTTCGGGATTAGGGTTATGGGAGGGCTGATAAGGTTTGGGAAAACAGTTTTATTCATTTTTCGAGCTGTCATTTACCTTCCTCTAACCCTAGCAAAGGCCTTCAACTCCCAAATCACCTTTAAATCACTTTCTGATCACATATTAAGCAAAACTACGTCAAATCAAGGCGGATTAACATCAAATTAGAGATAGAGCTATTGGAACATATTGGGAACCGTGCCAAATCAGTAGAGTTTCAGATTTGAGATTAATTTGTGGCTAAGGTGAGTGATTGACATATTTTTACACTAATTACGGCTAATTAGGGGTGATTAGTGATAATTAGCAAAATTATGCGTCATAAAAATCTAAAAAAATATGTAGAAATTCTTAAATATTATTTTATGCCTCTGATATAAATTTGGATTAAGTTTGCTAATCCTATTGTTAAAACATGGTTAAGGGGATTAAGGGGAAAATCATGCTTTTTGGGTATGTTTGATCTAAAATGACCTATATGCTTGATGTTTTGATCTTTTTGATTGAACCCATATGTTGTTACTGTTGTTTGTGTTGTTTTGTGATTGTTTAGTACAGTTAGAATGGTTGAAAACGCCGTCGTATGGTGAGAATGGACGAAACAAATTTGCTGGAAATTCTGCAGGATCCGGATCAGATCGGTTGGGGATCAGATCAGGTATAGCGGATCAGATCGGATGGAATGAACCGAGCTGGGGTAGTGGAATATTCAGCAGCATGGCGGCAAGGGAGGTCATCTGGATTGAATTGGAGTAGGGTCGAATCGGAGACGGAGGAGAGAACCAGATCGAAATCTGGAGATGAGGTACCATATGAACTGAACCAAGGCTGGAGCACCATCCAAACCGAACCGGATGGAGACGACCGAACCAAACTGTAACAACCCGGAAATTCTGGGCCAATTTAAAATTTTTGTTTTGGCTATTTTAACGGATTTTGGTTATTTAAAATGATATATTTTAAATAAAAACGATGAAAAATTTATTTTCGATGAAGTTAAAACGAATATATTTATTTTAATTATATAACGATCCTGAAATGGCGCGGTAGTTCGAAAATTCGATTTCGAATTTCAAATGAATATACAGAATTCGTTTTAAGTCAGAATTGAACGAAACAAGAAATATTCGAATCTGTTCGACGATATTTTTCTAACGGATGTAAGAAATTGAGATTTCACTTTATAGAGTGAAAGATATGTCCAGTTTAAAATTCTGAAAAGTCGCTGTGGAATTTATATATATATTAATATATATAAAGGCCCTTAAAAATGGAAATTTTGCAAACGACCTCGGTTTTCGACGAAACCACTTTTGTTGGATCCGGGATGTGGAATTATTGCTAGGTTTCAAATTTCATAATTTTTGAAGCTAGTATGTGAGCGTGGCAAAAGAAAATGTGTTTGGTCGATTTCTATTAAATTGGATCGACCCGAAAATGGCCATTTTTCAAACGGTCTCAGAATTCGACGAAACTAGTTTTGTTGGGACCGTATCGTCAATACAAAGCTAGAAAATATTTTTTGGAAATTTTTAGAGTCCGTATGTGGCCCCGGTACATTTAAATGTGCGTTCAAATTCAATATACATTGATTTATATTTTAAATTGAAAGAAAACTGATCGAAACATTAGAATTGGCTAACGAAACATATCCCATTGTGTTCAAATGGGGGTATTTAGCTAGGGCGATAGTCGTTGGGTTTGATTTCGAGTTCGTATCAACACAAGTGTATTTTCGAAATTAAATAAATTAAAATATTTTATATATAAGCCCATTCATTTCAAA
Source organism: Allium sativum (assembly GCA_030737875.1). NCBI lineage: Eukaryota > Viridiplantae > Streptophyta > Magnoliopsida > Asparagales > Amaryllidaceae > Allium > Allium sativum. The sequence goes on along the minus strand of CM060926.1, from coordinate 963,007 downwards.
ACCCTAGTCAAACAAGTCCATCGCGTGGTCAACCCTAAATCCGCCGTTCTCTTCCAGCGAAAGGCGCAAAAAGCTCAAAAATTTGAACTCAATTATCTCGCAATCCACTAAATGAAATTCAGAATTTGTTGAGGCAAAATTGTGGTACTTTTCACGCTCTTCAATCCTATATAGGGTTGATCATTCTTCGTGCTTGGATTTGGGAGAAAACCTGCCTCGAAGTGGTCGAGTTCGGCCTCGATTTCAGGCCTGACAGGGGGTCCGAGTTCTTCAGGGAGGCGGGTGGAGGTGATGCTCTCGAGGCCGCATCGGGTGTGGGTGGCGGATCGGGTTCTGACGCTTGGAAGCGCGTGCAAAGGGGAACCCTAAAAATTGAAGTTGGGGTTTTCTTGTTTCAGAGTATCGAACAGTTAAGGTATTAACAACAGTGAACCTTAGTTTTTATTTTATTTTATTTTATTTTTACTTTATTTTCTTTTATATAAAATCAGCATTTGTTTTTAAATCAGTTTTTTTGCATTGATGAAAATAAAACAACATGATCTTTGAAAATAAAATAGCATAATCTTTGAAAATAAAACAACATGATCTTTGAAAATAAAATAGCATAATCTTTGAAAGTAAAACAACATGATCTTTGAATATTAAAATAGCATGTTGATTGAAAAATAAAATTGGCATTGTTTTGTTTTAAAAAAATATGATTTTTATATATAACGATGAAAAAATATGATTTTTAATATATATATATATATGACGGTGTAGAAATATGATTTTTATACAGTAGTGAAATATAATTTTTATATATATAGTGAAGTAAAAATGTGATTTTTATTTTAGATAAAGCGATAAAAATATGATTTTTATCTATTTGAATAAAGCGATAAAAACGTGATTTTTAATATGAAATGTCATGAAGCAGATTGCATTGGAATCAAAACAGCGGGTCTGAGCGACCGTAAAGAATGACGGAGTGAAAACCCAAGGTGAGAATTCTCACTATAATTCTTCTTGTACAGTTATTTATATTATAACTGCATATCTGAACTGCTCCCCGTCGTCCACAGACCATGGACGACTTGTTTGATTGTATTCTGTGTGAAAATTGATCGTGATGTGAAATGAATTATATATATATTTGGAGTGTATGAAATATGTATACGATGTGAAATAAATAAATATATATATATGAAAAGTGAAAATATTATATATAGTGAAAGTGAAAATATCGTATGTATTGAAAGTGAAAATATCGTATGTATTGAAAGTGAAAATATCGTATGTATTGAAAGTGAAAATATCATATGTATTGAAAGTGAAAATATCGTATATATTGAAAGTGAAAATATCGTATGTATTGAAAGTGAAAATATCGTATGTATTGAAAGTGAAAATATCGTATATATTAAAAGTGAAAATATCATATATATTGAAAAGTGAAAATATCGTATATATTGAAAAGTGAAAATATTATATATATATATATATATATGAAAGGTGGAAATAATATATATATATATATATATATATGAAATGAAAACGATATATATACGAATTGAAAACGAACTGAAATAGAAAAGGAATTTGAATTGAATTGAATAGAAAATGAATTCGAAATGAATTGAATAGAAAATGAATTCGAATTGAATTGAATAGAAATTTGAATTGAATTGAAATGAATTTAAAACGAATTTATATGGAAAATTCAATTTGGATTTGAATTTGAAATGAAAGTTGAAATTGTTTTTGAAAACGAATTTAAAACGATTTATAAAATACGTTTTAAAAGGGAAATCGACGAAATATATATTATATATATAATATAATGGCCTGAATAGAACGCGTCGCGCCGCGGCAGTTCGCGAATTTCGACCATTGACTTCGAACGAAATTACGGGAGATCCGACCGTCGGATTCTCCTGAAACCGGAACCGTTGGGTTCATATCGAAAAGAGCTTTCCAAAGAATATGAGAAATTTGAAATCTAACGGTTGGATTTGGAATTATGTCCAAATCAAATTTGGAAAAGGTCGTTGTAAGTGCAGTTCGATTGCCGTTGATGGAAATCGACTGTATGGGCTTTAATAAAATTATTAAAAATATCAATAATTAGTGTAAAATCATAAGAAATGATTTGGTAAGAATTGGGATGAAAAATCCCATATTTGAAAAGATAAAAATAGATTTTTATCGAAATGAACTAGTTTTGAACTAGAATTATAATTCTATTTATTTTTAAAATAAATAAAATGGATTTGAAATGGTTTTGAAAATAACCAGAATTTCCAATATATGAATTGGAATGGATTTGAATTGAAATTATCTTTGGATATTTTCGATATTGGATTCCGTGATTATACAGATATCGTGATGGGAATTTGGAAGATATCGATATCGTTATTCCCGATATGATATCTGTTGGTTTCAGGATTTGATGTTGAATATAAGTCGATACTATCTCTATTCAAAACCTTATATTTAATGTCAAATTTGATTGATTGATTGTTTGGATTGTGCTCGACCAGTTTATGAGCAAAATATGCTTTTACATTTAGCATTGGGTTGGGTTGAAAATATCTGTGTGCTAACGCCTTGTGAAACACTTCACGATTTGACGATAAGGTGTTTAGCGATGTTGTGTTCATTTCAAATTTAATAAATGATTGTGAAATGATATTTTTCTTAAGTGAAAAGAAATGTATTCCCGATTTTGGGCAGGGAATGTTTTATAAAAATGTTTTGTAAAACATAAAGGATTTCGAGGCCCAAAACCCGATGATTTCTAAAATGATTTAGAAATGTATTACATGTTACATTGTGGTTCATCGCATATTCGATTAGTTGCTATTGATGATGTATCTGTTTGGTGGCAGAGAATTTATTCTCTTGCTTAACACCCTTCTTTGAGACGTACGAGATCAAAGGTTATGTGATTAATAGTGACTGATCATATGTGGAATTACTGATGTGAAGTACTATATTTTGAAAGTACTTGTGATTATTATGTTGTGAAATGATTTTCCCTGCTTCGGGATATGAAATGATTTAGTATGTGGCTAAAGAGTCGGGTGACCCTGAGACAAAAAGTATGGGTAAGAGGTCGGTGTAGTCTGCTCCTTTGTAGGGTAGGTGCATCGTCGGTGTAGCCTGCTCCTATGTGGGGTAGGTGCACATTTATATATCGAGTTGCGAGGTGCGTACCCATTGCCTTGTCGATGTGGAGCACGATATTTGGTTGCATACTTGTTTGTATGTATTGTTATGTTTTGGAATTCATATTTCCAAACGATTTGATTTGAGATCCCGAAGTAAAATCTACTTTGATTTAGAAAGTTAGATATGTATTTCAAATGATTTGAAATAAGAAATCGGGAATAAAATCCAAAGGAATAATTTCTGTAAATTGAATTGGATTTGGAAAATCTAAGTGTGGTGGTTAATCCAAGTGGGTAGATTGGGATATTGCATGTTGATTGATGCATCGTAGATCCATATATCTATATTGATCGTTGTTTATACATTGGCATTCATGGGGGTAAACCCGTTCCGCGTTAGCGGCGTGGTCCTGTGATTTGCCTTGTCATTTATATAAGTTTATAACTGTTTAGAGTTTCTCACACCAGTCCCATGACTGACCTATAGTTTGTTTTTCCCTTGCAAACTTGGGTGCCCCTATTTTCCACACGGGCAGTCGAGTAGTTTATTTTATAGATATATAAGCAGGATTCTGGATCGAAGCTTAAAGCTGTGTCCAGTGCGTTTATCGTCTTCCGCTGTGTTATTTATTTTTTCCGCTGCGCATTGTATTACATTTATTGTAAATTCATCTTCCGTTGTATTGATTATATTTCGATATACTCTGATATTCTGTACTCTAATGTAGCATTATTATGATGTTTATAGAAGTCTTCTGTTATCTGTTCTGTTGTGTTGTATACCCAGAGTTAGCGCATGCGGGAATCGAACGGTCTTGGTCGATTTAGCGATCGATTAGGTCCGGGCGAAATCCGTGTCATTACAGCTGGTATCAGAGCTTTGGTTAACTCAAATCTTTGGGGTACAACTCGTTAGAACAGAATAGAAGGACTCATTAGGGGTAGGATTAATAATGTCCTATTAAAGAATCCTCATTAGAGATAGAATCAGTAGCATTCTAGAATGAGTAACTCGTTAGAGTTGGGGTTAGAAATACCCTAGAACGAGTTGAGAGTGACAAGTTTATAAATAACGCATTTGTGATTATATATATAATCTGGTTTTAAATATAGGATTTTTAGTATATATAAAGTTATATATTTGAAAAGCTAATTCACAAATTGATTGTTGGTTGTGTTGTTTGATTTTTGGTTGATTAATTAAAATTATGAACTGTTAGGCCTAATTGAACCGAATATTGAACTGTATTGAAAATTGTTTGAAATTGCATACATGTACATGTATATCTATTGAACAGGTCATAGCAAGGAGGCTAGAGCAGAAGAATAAAATTTGTTTGCCCGACAAATAGGTACATGTTTACCATAATTTACTGTTTTGTTTGGGTGATGACGATTTTATGAGCCGATTGGCTAGCCGCTTGGCTTTTTTCGTTTTCTTTTTGAGATCAGAGGGCCTGTATGGCAATTTTGGGATTTTCTCGGTGCTCCCGGTGCAGGGGAGGTTGTGGCGAAATTTTTCGAAAATTTAGGGTGTTAGCCAAATTTTTGAAAAATTTGAAAAGTCCTTAGAAACTGAAAAGTTGAAGAACTTAAGCCATAGTGAAAATATTGAAAGTTGAGTTGATTAGTTAAACAACTTTCGGCTTCGTTCCTTTTCGGGGACGAAAAGTTTTAAGTGGGGGAGATTGTAACAACCCGGAAATTCTGGGCCAATTTAAAATTTTTGTTTTGGCTATTTTAACGGATTTTGGTTATTTAAAATGATATATTTTAAATAAAAACAATGAAAAATTTATTTTCGATGAAGTTAAAACGAATAAATTTATTTTAATTATATAACGATCCTGAAATGGCACGGTAGTTTGAAAATTCAATTTCGAATTTCAAATGAATATACAGAATTCGTTTTAAGTCAGAATTGAACGAAACAAGAAATATTCGAATCTGTTCGACGATATCTTTCTAACGGATGTAAGAAACTGAGATTTCACTTTATAGAGTGAAAGATATGTCCAGTTTAAAATTCTGAAAAGTCGCTGTGGAATTTATATATATTTTAATATATATAAAGGCCCTTAAAAATGGAAATTTTGCAAACGGCCTCGGTTTTCGACGAAACCACTTTTGTTGGATCCGGGATGTGGAATTACTGCTAGTTTTAAAATTTCATAATTTTTGAAGCTAGTATGTGAGCGTGGCAAAAGAAAATGTGTTTGGTCGATTTCTATTAAATTGGATCGACCCGAAAAGAGCCATTTTTCAAACGATCTCAGAATTCGACGAAACTAGTTTTGTTGGGACCGTATCGTCAATACAAAGCTAGAAAATATTTTTCGGAAATTTTTAGAGTCTGTATGTGGCCCCGGTACATTTAAATGTGCGTTCAAATTCAATATACATTGATTTATATTTTAAATTGAAAGAAAACTGATCGAAACATTAGAATTGGCTAACGAAACATATCCCATTGTGTTCAAAATGGGGGTATTTAGCTAGGGCGACAGTCATTGGGTTTGATTTCGAGTTCATATCAACACAAGGGTATTTTCGAAATTAAATAAATTAAAATATTTTATATATAAGCCCATTCATTTCAAAACCCTAGTCAAACAAGTCCATCACGTGGTCAACCCTAAATCCGCCGTTCTCTTCCAGCGAAAGGTGCAAAAAGCTCAAAAATTTAAACTCAATTATCTCGCAATCCACTAAATGAAATTCAGAATTTCTTGAGGCAAAACTGTGGTACTTTTCACGCTCTTTAATCCTATTTAGGGTTGATCATTCTTCGTGCTTGGATTTGGGAGAAAACCTGCCTCGAAGTGGTTGAGTTCGGCCTCGATTTTGAGGCCTGACGGGGGGTCCGAGTTCTTCAGGGAGGCGGGTGGAGGTGATGCTCTTGAGGCCGCATCGGGTGTGGGTGGCGGGTCGGGTTCTAACGCTTGGAAGCGCGTGCAAAGGGGAACCCTAAAAGTTGAAGTTGGGGTTTTCTTGTTTCAGAGTATCGAACAGTGAAGGTATTAACAACAGTGAACCTTAGTTTTTATTTTATTTTATTTTAATTTTATTTTCTTTTATATAAAATCAGCATTTGTTTTTAAATCGGTTTTTTTGCATTGATGAAAATAAAACAATATGATCTTTGAAAATAAAATAGCATAATCTTCGAAAATAAAACAACATGATCTTTGAAAATAAAATAGCATAATCTTTGAAAATAAAATAACACGATCTTTAAAAATTAAAATAGCATGTTGTTTGAAAAATAAAATTGGCAATGTTTTGTTTTATAAAAATATGATTTTTATATATAACGATATAAAATTATGATTTTTAATATATATATGACGGTGTAGAAATATGATTTTTATACAGTAGTGAAATATAATTTTTATATATATAGTGAAGTAAAAATGTGATTTTTATTTTAGATGAAGCGATAAAAATATGATTTTTATCTATTTGAATGAAGCGATAAAAACGTGATTTTTAATATGAAATTTCGTGAAGCAGATTGCGTTGGAATCAAAACAGCGGGTCTGAGCGACCGTAAAGAATGACGGAGTGGAAACCCAAGGTGAGAATTCTCTCGCTATAATTCTTCTTGTACAGTTATTTATATTATAACTGCATATCTGAACTGCTCCTCGTCGTCCACAGACCATGGACGACTTGTTTGATTGTATTCTATGTGAAAATTGATCGTGATGTGAAATGAATTATATATATTAGGAGTGTATGAAATATGTATACGATGTGAAATATATATATATATATATATATATATATATATATATATATGAAAAGTGAAAATATTATATATAGTGAAAGTGAAAATATCGTATGTATTGAAAGTGAAAATATCGTATGTATTGAAAGTGAAAATATCGTATATATTGAAAGTGAAAATATCGTATATATTGAAAAGTAAAAATATCATCGTATATATTGAAAAGTGAAAATATTATATATATGAAAGGTGGAAATAATATATATATATATATATATATATATGAAATGAAAACGATATATATATGAATTGAAAATGAACTGAAATAGAAAAGGAATTCGAATTGAATTGAATAGAAAATGAATTCGAATTGAATTGAATAGAAAATGAATTCGAATTGAATTGAATTGAAATGAATTTAAAACGAATTTATATGGAAAATTCAATTTGGATTTGAAATTGAAATGAAAGTTGAAATTGTTTTTGAAAACGAACTTAAAACGATTTATAAAATACGTTTTAAAAGGGAAATCGACGAAATATATATTATATATTATATATATAATATAATGGCCTGAATAGAACGCGCCGCGCCGCGGTAGTTCGCGAATTTCGACCATTGACTTCGAACGAACATTATGGGAGATCCGACCGTCGGATTCTCCCGAAACCGGAACCGTTGGGTTCATATCGAAAAGAGCTTTCCAACGAATATGAGAAATTTGAAATCTAATGGTTGGATTTGGAATTATGTCCAAATCAAATTTGGAAAAGGTCATTGTAAGTGCAGTTCGAGATGGAAATCGACTGTACGGGCCTTGATAAAATTATTAAAAATATCAATAATTAGTGTAAAATCATAAGAAATGATTTGGTAAGAATTGGGATGAAAAATCCCATATTTGAAAAGATAAAAATAGATTTTTATCGAAATGAACTAGTTTTGAACTAGAATTATAATTCTATTTGTTATTAAAATAAATAAAGTGGATTTGAAATGGTTTTGAAAATAACCAGAATTTCCAATATATGAATTGGAATGGATTTGAATTGAAATTATCTTTGGATATTTTCGATATTAGATTCCGTGATTATACAGATATCGTGATGGGAATTTGGAAGATATCGATATCGTTATTCCCAATATGATATCTGTTGGTTTCAGGATTTGATGTTGAATATAAGTCGATACTGTCTCTTTTCAAAACCTTATATTTAATGTCAAATTTGATTGATTGATTGTTTGGATTATGCTCGACCAGTTTATGAGCAAAATATGCTTTTACATTTAGCATTGGGTTGGGTTGAAAATATCTGTGTGCTAACGCCTTGTGAAACACTTCACGATTTGACGATAAGGTGTTTAGCGATGTTGTGTTCATTTCAAATTTAATGAATGATTGTGAAATGACTTTTTTCTTAAGTGAAAAGAAATGTATTCCCGATTTTGGACAGGGAATGTTTTATAAAAATGTTTTATAAAACAGAAAGGATTTCGAGGCCCAAAACCCGATGATTTCTAAAATGATTTAGAAATGTATAATATGTTACATTGTGGTTCATCGCATATTCGATTAGTTGCTATTGATGATGTATCTGTTTGGTGGCGGAGAATTTATTCTCTTGCTTAACACCCTTCTTTGAGACGTACGAGCTCAAAGGTTATGTGATTAATAGTGACTGATCATATGTGTGAATTACTGATGTGAAGTACTATATTTTGAAAGTACTTGTGATTATTATGTTGTGAAATGATTTTCCCTGCTTCGGGATATGAAATGATTTAGTATGTGGCTAAAGAGTCGGGTGACCCTGAGACAAAAAGTATGGGTGAGAGGTCGGTGTAGCCTGCTCCTTTGTGGGGTAGGTGCATCGTCGGTGTAGCCCGCTCCTATGTGGGGTAGGTGCACATTTATATATCGAGTTGCGAGGTGCGTACCCTTTGCCTTGTTGATGGGGAGCACGATATTTGGTTGCGTACTTGTTTGTATGCATTGTTATGTTTTGGAATTCATATTTCCAAACGATTTGATTTGAGATCCCGAAGTGAAATCTACTTTGATTTAGAAAGTTAGATATGTATTTCAAATGATTTGAAATAAGAAATCGGGAATAAAATCCAAAGGAATAATTTCTGTAAATTGAATTGGATTTGGAAAATCTAAGTGTGGTGGTTAATCTAAGTGGGTAGATTGGGATATTGCATGTTGAGTGATGCATAGTAGGTCCATATATCTATATTGATCGTTGTTTATACACTGGCATTCATGGGGGTAAACCCGTTCCGCGTTAGCGGCGTGGTCCTGTGATTTGCCTTGTCATTTATATAAGTTTATAACTGTTTAGAGTTTCTCACATCAGTCCCATGACTGACCTGTAGTTTGCTTTTCCCTTGCAAACTCGGGTGCCCCTATTTTCCACACGGGCAGTCGAGTAGTTTATTTTGCAGATATATAAGCAGAATTCTGGATCGAAGCTTAAAGCTGTGTCCAGTGCGTTTATCGTCTTCCGTTGTGTTATTTATTTATTTCCGCTGTGCATTGTATTACATTTATTGTAAAATCATCTTCCGCTGTATTGATTATATTTCGATATACTCTGATATTCTGTACTCTGATGTAGCATTATTATGATGTTTATAGAAGTCTTCTGTTATTTGTTCTGATGTGTTGTATACCCAGAGTTAGCGTATGCGGGAATCGAACGGCCTTGGTCGATTTAGCGATCGATTAGGTCCGGGCGAAATCCGTGTCGTTACACAAACCGACTTGAAGTGGAGCACCGAACCAAACGGGAAGCCTAGAGACGATGTATTCGAACCGACTAAAGCAGACCGAACCGAATCGAATTAAGCTTCCACTACTTCTACGCGACGATGCTTCTGAAGACCAACTCCAATTCGACCAAAACGAGATGCAAAGGAAATCCAAATGAGAAGTTATTACTCAGGATCCAGATGGGAACCAACGTATTAACTTCATGAGCTGTACCTTGTTTCGAGACGTATGCAAAAGGGTTATCGATATCTATAGCTTTAGTTCACCACTGAGAGACGGGTTAGTGGCTATGGATCAGCGCAATGAGATCATTAAAACCCCCAAGGGCAAGTGTTCGCCGCATGGCTATGGATCAGCGCAATGAGGTCATTAGGACTCCCAAGGGCAAGGTGATCGTAGCAAAGGGTTAGTGGCTACGGACCAGCGCAATAGGGTCATTGAGACCCTAAGGTCAAAGTGGTCGTAGCAAAGGAATTGGTGATCAAAGTGGTGGATATCGTATACTTTACGCTGCGTGAGAGATGTGGGAATAATTGCTATGTTTGATGTCTGCTATCACCATGACACACACATTTCCATTTACACTTTATGTTAGTGTCGCCTTAGTGTACTGTACATCCTGTTGTGCTAACTCTTTGGTTGCAGGTCTAGGTTCAGGTATGATTATTTATACATGTTATTGTTCTGTTTTGCTGCTATTGCTCATACCAGACTTTTGTCTGACCCAGAGTTTTATGTCTCTTCTTATTACTCTGGGTGCTCCTAACGAGCAGACTAGAGACAGGTTAGGTGGTATTCACGAGTAATTGTCCGGAGACTAGCAGGAGGCTTCCACGTACTATTTACATATATTCTCCCGGAGTTGTTAATGGTCACTGCTTTGGGAATTAGTAGTGCACCATCTCTATTTCTTTTTATAGACAGAATTTTGAAGTTGTAATAATGATTTGGATCATAAGCTATATTTTGGATTTCGCTACTCTTATGGTTATGCTTTAGTTTCAGCTTATGCACTGTCTCGCCTGTTTTATGTCAAGTTATGTTATTATTATATTTTATTCCATGCGCTGTGAGATATACTACAAGTTCTTTTGTGATTCATAGTTTCAAATCTATTTCTTTTGACGACCGTCCCATGCTGGTCGGCACTGGCACATCGCATTTTGGGGAAATGTCGGCTAATGCGGGGCAGACCGTCACATAAGGTCTGGTACAAGGAACACACATTCAAATGTTTTAAGCATTTTGTAGTCTAATGTAATCCCAAATAATTTTTCTTGAGGACATTTTCCGCTTAATACTTTTGTTGGCAATCTATTAATTCGATAAACTGCAGTATTAAAAGCATCAGGCCAGAATTTTAAGGGCATTGCTGCTTGAGCAAGCAATGTTAAAATAGACTCAACAACATATCTGTGTTTTCTTTCTATTAATCCATTTTGCTTAGAAGTGTATGGGAAAGTAGTTCTATGCATAATCCCTTTTTTGTGAAAATAATCACTCAAAGTCTTATATTCACTTCCTCCATCAGTTTGAAAAAATTTCAACTAACAGTTAGTTTGTTTTTTCTGACATATTTATAAAATTAATGACAACATTATACACATCTGATTTGAACTTCAGAAAGTATATCCAAGCATATCTAGAATAAGAGTAAACAAAAGAAATATAAAAATTGTAGCCGTAATAAGAATTTATGGGTGCAGGACCCCATAAATCTGAAGTAATCGTAGCCAAAGGCTGTTTGTATTCAGTTTCAGAATTAGTAAATGGTAATTTATGACTTTTACCAAACTGGCAATAAGTGTACACATATGGAGATGTACATGTATCAGAGGGAATTTTGTTATCAAGTAATACTTTCTTAACAGTTTTCTTACAGGGACGACCTAACTTGTTATTCCATATATCAAATACATTCTTGTTCTTAGTATCAGTAACAATTTCAGTGACAATACAAGTATTATTATCAAAGTTAGCAGATTTCTTACATATTACAGAACTGAATCTATACAGTCCCTTTTTTGCTTCACTCCGTAGCAAAGTATCTTTGGTTAGTATGTCTTTAACTAGACAATACTTAGGATAGAACTCAAAGAATACACCATTATCACTTGCAAATTGTGATACACTGATGAGATTTTTCCTAATTTTTGGAACTCTCAACATATTATTCAGATATAATTGTCTTTTCCCTTTGACATGTGCATTTCCTTTGTGTGTGTGTTATTTTAATGCAATCAACATTACCTAAACAAATAAGTTGCTTGCCTCTGTACTCCTTGTTGCCAACATTCAAATTTTCCAAGTTATTAGTGACATGATTTGTAGCTCCAGTATCAGGATACCTTGCATCATCTGAAATATCTTCAGGTCTTGTAGCTTCACTAAGTTGACAACTTTTAGTACAATCATTTTGTTCAGATATATTTCTGGCTTGTGTAAGATTTGCGCTTCCATTGTTTCTGGAACTTCCAGAATTTTGTCCAAGCATGTAGCCTTGTGTAAACCTGAAATAACACTTAGCTGCAGTGTGGCCAAGTTTTTCACAAATCTGACATTTGGGTCTTGACTCTTGAGTTGTTGTTACTCCACCTTCCTCTTCCTCTGGACCTACCGGAAAAACCTTCTTTCTGACTATTTTGAGCACTTCTTGGATTCTTGTTTTTATTATTTACAGCATAATTGATTGACATTTCACTGTTGATAGATTTATTGTGATCAACGCTTGACTCATGAGATAACACTGCTGAGTGAACATATTGCATGTTTGGAGTTGTTTTCTTTGTAGTTAGAATTGCAACAACTGCTTCATATTCATTGCTCAATCCATTTAGAACAGTCAAAATTTGTTCGTTTTCACTGCCTTTACGACCAACAGATTCAAGTAAATAGTATAGTTTCTTTATCTTTGCAAGATAGTCTTTCATTGCTTCATATTCTCCCTTTCTTATATTTTTCAATTCTTTCTTATAGTGCGTAGCTTTGACTGCTGATTGGGTGTTGAAAACCCTTTCTGTAGTTAACCAAATTTCATTAGCAGATTTACAGCCTATAACTTGTGGAAGAAGATTTGAACTGATGGATGAAAGTAGCCAAGAACATATAAGTCTGTCTTGTCTAAAATATTTGATATATTCAACATTGTTAACAATGTTATTTTCATTATCAGTGATGAATTTTGGAGGTATGGATATAGTTCCAAGAATGTACCCTTCAAGGCTATACACCTCAACGACAGTTTCAACTTGCGTTCTCTGAAGAAGATAATTATCATCTTCAAGATTGATAGTAATTAGTTGACTTTGCGGACTAATTATTGTCTTAATCAGATTGTTAGCATTGGATCCAAGATCAGTTGATGGAGGAATATATGGTTGGCCAGGCAAAATAGGAGAGAGGAATCCAGCTGACCAGTTGATGATTGGTTGTCTCCAGCCATGACAAAAGAAAAAATAGATGGAAAAGACTTCAGAAAAAGTACTGGAAATTGACTGAGCTCTCAGGTAATTGATTTTTTTTATTTATGAAATGATGATGTAAGTCTAGACAGAATGAAACCAGTTTGCAAATACTTGGACGGCTCTGTCTTTTTGCTGATTTTGAAAGAAATTTTCGATTTTTGAACTGTCTTTCTTGATTTCCAAAGATAGATTGTCATGAGATTCGATGTTGCTGCAAACTTTGAAAGAAGTTAATGGCATTGTACTCAGAATCTTGATGCAATCTACTTAACTCCCAAATGATGAAGACATAATATGATGGGAGCAATTATATCAACAAAAGAAGTCTGATCTGGGTATTTCTAATGATGTCTAATGTCAAGAATGGAGATATACCGATTAGAAACAAATTTGGACGAGGATCTTACATGCTGTTAAGCAATTGCTCTGATACCATATTGGAGTTTTGAATTAATCATTATGATGATTTGAGAAAGAAAATATTATGGAGGTTGCGGAAATATTGTAAGTAGAAATGCATTATTGCAAAAGATAATGTACAAAAGCTTTCGGTTGCTATTTATAACATATAGCAGGCCGATGGGCCAAACCCAATTACATGTAATGATAATAAAATAGAGAATCGGGTGCAAGCCCATATAACGATGTATTATACGGGTTCTAACACCCTCCTCCACTAAGAAGTGCATGAATTTGTACTATAACATGAAATTTTCTAAGAAACATATTTTCCTTTAAAGAGTTTATCTCTGAAAATTTAAAATCTGTACTAGTGGGCATTATGGCTGGTATAACAGTAAAAATAACTGCAGTAACATACAAAATTTTCTATAATATAACAAAATAGTAATAATAAGTGTTATTGTTGTTAGTTGGTTGTAATCACAATCACCTGTACTATACTGTATTTTATTATTGGTTGTAATAAGAAGTGTTACGGATCACTTTAAAAACCGGCCGGCTATGCTAAAAAAATAAAAGTAAAAAAATTGTTATTGTTATTTTATATTTAACTCCACGTACTTAAATTAATTACAAAACCCAAACTTTAAGTAAATTAAATAAATTAAATAAATTTAATCAACTAATGTTTCTTTTAAATACTAAAAATAACAAAATCATTTTGTTTTTTGCCTTCAAATACCTACACTTCAAATTTTCTATCATCATTTAAGCCTCTCTTACTTCGTTTCCAATATTTTACATTTAGTACCATACTATACAAATAAATACTTGATATTAAAACTATTTAAATAACTTTAGCAAACTGTTATACATTGGTTCCCTAATAAATCACATCAACCATACCTAGATTAACAAAAATGAAAAAAAATCCAATATAAACATATCAAAAACATAATATAAATTATATGCATAAACAACTATCATAAGTTCAAAGTCGATCTCATTTATCAATATATTTATCATATATTGTATTGTAATATTAATAGCAAACATCTATATTTTAGAATTTATTTAGTTATTTACAAAACACTGCACAATATCACTTACTACTGTACATTTAAGTCAATATGTTTAATTTAATTTTTGAATTGAACAAATGAATTCAATCAATAAATTATTGTTAATGCATCAACTTAACGCTAAGAGCGATGTTTTAAAATGTACACCATGTTTACATAAAAAAAATGACAAAATCGGATTTTCTTCCAAATATAAAGTTAAATAAGTCACACAACTTAAATAATATATGTAAGCAATAATAAAAAAAAATTAATATTAAATTTATCATAAATTGAACAAAATAATTTCCGCTTTAAACACCCGCATTTCAGCATTTCTACGATTATTTGCTAAATCTTCTCAATTCTTTCGCGATATTTTATATTTCAATCCATATTTTTAAACTACTCATGAAATCTTAAATTCTAATTCTTTAAATAATCTTGAAGAGTATTTAGTCCATTTTTTAGCAACTCATTAGTCCATTTTTCTAATAGCTCTTAAAAATATATGCCAATTTTACTTCGTATATTCATATTAAAAAAGGTAATTTTTTCATGCAACTATGAAGATATATTATAATTGCATAAAATGAACTACGTATATTAACAATAATGACAAAGTAAATTAGTCATGATTCATTTATATCAAGAATTTTACATATATTATATTATAAAATTCTTTTTGAACATTAATAACTCCTCAACAAATTTAATCATTCTTTTGCAAATTTCTTTTCAATTTTCCTGCCATGCTACGAAGTTAAGTTAACTTCGTAATTTTACATCCCCTTAACTTATTTAAACAAATTCTATTAAATAATACTTGCTAATTTATTGAATAGACTACTAACGTACAACAATTTCAGCATAGGTATCTATATTAATAAAATTAATAAAAAAAAATTCAAATATACACGCTTATATATTGGTGGTTTAAGCTATAGAATATAAATTACGCATAACCAATAACAATAATTTTAATTAATAATTTATGCATTCTACATCAAAATTTATCATATATTGCATAACAAAGTTCTCATTTTAACATTAATATAATAAATATTATTTTGAATAATATTTTAACAAAGCTCTCTCATTAATTCTAGGAGTTTACTCTCTCCTCCTTAATTCTCTATAGATATTTTATTTTTAAATTAGTTTATCACTTTATACTTATTTATTATTTCGCTTACATCATATTGCTTTTTCTGTCAATTTGCATTTTGATATGGACATTTCAAAGTTTACACAATTATTTATTAAAAGTTGGTTTCTAACATTTTGCATTTTATTCCACATATTTAAATTAATTGCAAAATCCAAAATTTAAGTAATTACTTAAGCAAATTTAATAGCTAACATTTCTCTTAAATACTAGAAGTGACAAAATTATGTTTTTTGACTCTAAATACCAACACTTCAAATTTTCTTTAAGCATTTAAGTTCTTTTCAATTCTTTTCTAATATTTTACATTTATTATCATATTTTACACTTAATTTATCATAAATTAATTTAATATGCACATTTCTAACTTTTCACAATTATTTATTATTATCAGTTAGCTCCTAACATTTTATATGTAAGTCCACAAAATCAAATTAGTTAAAAAACACAAAATTTAAGTAATTTAAGCAACTAATATTCCTTTAAATGCTAAAAATGAAAAAAAAAAAAATAGTTTTTTGGCTCTAAATTTGTCTACATTTCAAATTTTCTATTATCATTTAAATCTATCTCAACTTTTTTTCTAACATATCACATTTAGTACCATATTTTACATTTAATTACATAATATTAAAACTATTTAAATAACTTTAGCAAACTATATTCATTGGTTTGTCTAATAAATCAAATCAAGATTAACCATATTCATGGTAATAAAATTTAAAAGCAAATCAAATATATAAACACGTCATGGCATAACATAAATTATACACATAAATAACTGTCACAAGTTCAATGTTAAACTTATTACGACAATATATCTGTCGTGTATTGCATTGTAATATTAATGTCAAACGCCTACATTTTAAAATTTATTTAGTTATTTACGAAGTATTTCACAATATTACTAAACATTATACATTTAAGTCAATATGTTTAAAATAATTAAATGATTTTGAATTTAACAAATGAATTTAGTCAATAAATAATTGTTAGTTCATCTAATTAGTAATTAGTGCTAAGTGTGATGTTTTAAAATGTACAACATGTTCATATCAACTAAAATGGCAAAATTGAGTTTTTCTTTTAAATATAAAATTTAATAGTTATTTACGAAGTACTTCACAATATTACTAAACATTATACATTTAAGTCAATATGTTTAAAATAATTAAATGATTTTGAATTTAACAAATGAATTCAATCAATAAATAATTGTTAGTTCATCTAATTAGTGTTAAGTGTGATGTTTTAAAATGTAAAACATGTTCACATCAACAAAAATGGCAAAATCGAGTCTTCCTTCTAAATATAAAATTTAATAAATCACACGGTTTATATAAACAATAACGAAAAGCTTAATATATTATACACTTATCTCAATAAATTTATGCTAAATTGAAGAAAACAATTTCTGCTTTAAATATCAGCATTTTAATCATTTCTACAATTATTTGCTAAACCACCTCAATTCTTTCGTGATGTTTTATATTTCAATCCATATGTCTAAACTACTCATGAATCTTAAATTTTAATTATTTAAATAATTTTAGATAGTATTTAATTAGTCCAATTTTCAATAGCTCCTAAAAATATATGTTAATTTTACAATGTATGTCCATATTAAAAAAATGGTTTTCCATGCAACTATAAAGATGTATAAATCACATAACATGGACTATGTATATGACAAAATTAATTTGTAAATTAGTTATGACTCATTTATATAAGAATTTACCATTTATTATATCATAAAAATCTTCTTGCACATCAATAACTTCACAACAAATTTATACAATTTTTTTGCAAATTTCTCTTTTTTCCTTCATGCTATGACATACATTTGTAATTTTATATTCAACATATTTAAACAAATTCCATTAGATAATATTGTTAATTTATCGAATAAATTACCAACATACATCAATTTAACATATATACCTATATTAACAAGAATGACTGAAAAAATATCAAAGCTATGGAACATAAATTACGCACAAATAATAATAATAATTTTAATTAATAGTTTATGTATTTCACATCAAAATATATCATATATTGCACAATAAAGTTCTTATATTAACATTAAAATAATTATTGCTACTTTTAATAATATTCGTGTGCAACGCATGTGTTACACACTAGTTACAAAGTATAACGACAAATTCATGGACAAATATTTGTTATAGTTCCGAATGAAGCAGATACAAAAACGCGAAGTTATACTTGAAAAGGTAACTAGATTGTAGTGTAGAAACAATAAAGGTTTGAATTTGTTGGTGCGAAGGTGGGAAGAGAGTGAATGATAAAGGTGCAAACGGGCAGGATCAGACTAGATCAGAACGGATGAAGGCATGTTCTAGTCAGATTAACCAAATAAGTATTAAGCTCATGCATTGCCAAATGAACTATGGGGAAAAGTTCCAAAAATAAAAAAAATGCCGGATATTTTAAATTAAAAATATTTTCATATATTAACTTCAATCTTAATTCGTATGCTAAATGAAAATTTTATGGCGTGACACGGATTAAACGGCAATCAAACTGAAAGGAAATTTTATGGCATGACAAACGCCATCCCTCCGTTCTTCACTCGTCTTTGCTCCATGAGCCGCGCATAAAACATCTAAAACCCTAATTCAGAACCTCAATCGACCCAGAAAAGCATGAAAAAACAGAAGCCAGAAGCTCAGTTTCGCTATAATCTCGACACATGCACAAAGAACAACGATCTCGATGGCGCTCTTGCTCTCTACAACTCCGCTGCAGTTAATCTTACTTCTTATCACTACAACGCTCTTCTGCACTTGCTGTCTTCTTCAGCCCAATCCAAAGATATCGATTACAGTTTCGAAATTTTCAACAAGATGATTTCAAGCGGTATAAGACCTAATGAGGCGACGGTCACGAATATGACGAGGATAGCGGCAACTAAATCAGGTGAACACGCGTTTGATTTCATTAAAAGGATGAACAGCGAGTACAATATTACATTGAAGTTGAGAACTTTTGGACCGGTTATCAGTGCTCTTTGTAACGATTTAGAAGCAGAGAAGGCATATGAGGTTGAGAATTTTATGGCGGAATTGGGTATTTTTCCAGAAGAGGTAGAAGTCATGGCTTTGCTGAGGGTGAGTAGTAAAATGGGGTTAGGAGAGAAAGTGTACGAGTATCTCCTGAAACTGAGAAATTGTGTGAATAGTGTGAAGCCGGAAGCAGTGGAGATTCTGGAAGAGTGGTTTAAGAGCGAAAAGGCATGTAGGGTTGGGTGTGAAAGTTGGGATGTGGATAAGGTTAAAGAAGTAATTGCGATGCATGGAGGAGGGTGGCATGGAACTGGATGGTTGGGGAAAGGGAAATGGGAAGTAAAGAAAGGGAATGTGAGTTCAAGCGGAGAATGCAGTTGTTGCAGGAAGAGGCTAGCATGTGTTGATGTGGAGGAGAAAGAAGTGGAGAATTTTGCCGAGTCAGTTGCTGGCTTGGCTATGGAAAGGGAAAGACACTCTAATTTCCAGAATTTCCAAGTATTATTCTTTCAACACTTGTGCTTTTTTTTTTATAAGCTTTAGAACTCAAATCTGTTGCAACTTATGCGCGACCATGTTTTCATAAAGCATCATCCCACACATACAGTTACACACACGAGAACACACACACCCAAATATATACATCTATATAATAAAATTCCTTTGCAAAGATAAAAGAGTGGTCGTGATTTGTTCAGCAAACATAAATCTAACCCGTTAATTATTCGCTGACGCTGTTAAATTTATTTACCGGTTCTCAGTCCCAGCTTTTCATCCCCTCTTCCACGATCTGTTGGTTACAATTTATTCCACCCACGTTCTAAATCATTCTCGCTCAACATCTTTCCTCTTTGATAAGCTGAATAACATCTCCGTGCCTTCTATTGGCTCATTCCGCCTCCTATTCTGTCAAAACTGTACCATGGAGAGATTTTTTGAAAAACTTGTCTGGATTTGATGTTATTGCTCAAATTCCACATACCAATAGGTCAAATCATAAGTTGTATCCTCAGCGTCAGCACCCAGACCATAGCAATGTTGATTTCAGGAAATGATTTGATTTCCCGACTCTCCATAACTGACCTCACTATCAGAGAGGAGATGGGGTTCGCCGCAAAATATTAGTTCTTTCTCCTGACTTTATACAGGTCAAATTTTACTGAAAGTATTTCTAGATTTGTATTTATTGCACCGTGAATATTTGAGAAAATTTGGGGTTATTTGTTATTCACTAAACTTTCCTCCCTCTACAGTATTTGGGTCATATAGAATTCAGTACATTCCAACTGGATAAGACATTGAATTTACTCTTCTTCGCAGTATTCCTGGGTGTTAACTATATATTCTGAAGCTATAACCTGGATAAGACAATAAGGTTATAAGACAATACAAATTCATATTGATTAGAAATTAAAGATTGTGCTGATTCCAATTTTTTTTTATAGTTTCCATTTTCACCTTTGACCTTATCGGCCCATATCCCGTGGTTTCTGTTTTGCCATGTGAATTTGTGATTCTAAACATTTTCATGCTTTCTGTTCTCATTTTATATAGACGTTTAAAAAATTAAATCATGTAATACTAAAATTAATATCCTTGCATATCTACGCCTTAAAAATAAGGGCTGATGTATTATTCTGTTCACATACTATATTTTGAATTCTACAAATCAAGCAATAAATGTATACATAATTATACTTTCCCATCTGAAATGTTCTTATACTTTTCCTAAAAGTAGATATTACTAGCATCACTGCCCTGAATTACGATTTTACAATTTAGCTATCTCGGTTTAATTGTCTTATTATCATAATTGGAGTTTTTAGATTAGCAATGTTTCAATTTGGATTTGTCCTTGATCTCATCTATGTAAATTTCTTCACGCGTCATATTACATATTGTTTAAATTTATTTCCCTTTAGTTACTGCAGAATTTGATTTATGAAACGGGCAGTTATAATCAAATAGAGTATATATGCTAGACAAAAATCAATTTAAATCGTATTTATTGAATTGCATATAGTAAACAAAAATTAGGTATACTTATTTCCAGTTTTCCTTTTAATTAAACGGTAATCCATTGGATTAATTTGCCTGAACCAAAGCATTCATTTTTTTTAATGTACTTAAATTGTTGCTTCTGTAAGAATTAATATAACTATGAACACGATAGTGAAGTCAGCTACATGATACAGTGGGTTATGTAATAACGGTTTTCCATATAAATTCAGTATAAGTCAATACTATTAATTTGCTGTTATAACGGATGCATGTCTTTTAATCATCCTTTTGGACAAGTATTTTCTTTCTTCCCATTAGAATATATACACTGAATGTATTAAACAATTCACATTTTACACCATAAGTTACATAGAAGTTTAATTTCAGTTCTATTAAATGTTTATATTATAGTATATATGTTTGATTTGCAAAAACTGACAGAATGTTGATGTTACAAAATTTTTCTTATCCATAAGTTATGTTTTTTTTTACACATTATTTACTAAATAATATTATAAATCGTCTGTAAATTGGCAAACTTAGCATTTCTCTCTCTTTTAGGAAAGAAAACATATGTTTTAGGAAGTCAAACTATTTTAATTGATATATATATTTGTAAATTCAGGCTTGGCAGCACAGTCTCTCTATTTTGCACTATTTTGCACTTGCTTCCTGCTCCTAATGGTTGCTTCACAATAGGACCCATAACTCAAGTAACTATTTAAATAAAAAATCAATCATTTCATCAATTATAGATCCAGTAAGTTGTGAAGTCACATTAAAGAGGTTGTAAAGTTTGCATGTATGGTCACTGGAAATGTACATGCATGTCTTAACATGCTACCAAAATTCACATAATCCACTAATTAAGTTATATAAGTTTTCCACATTTCTTATGAGTGGGAAAGTTGTAACAGGTTATTTTGAATTTATTAGGCTATTTCGTACGCTATACTGATTTTTTTAGAAGTGCATATTTTGTTAATTTCTCCATTAACTGTTCTTTTACCTTCATTTTGTAGTTTGGTCTTTAAACAAATTATCTATTTATGGTACACTTGCTCAGATTATTTATTTTATTGCATTTCTTTACTATGCTTAAGCTATTTCACAAATAATGCGATTCTATCATTGGTTTCTTTCTTTTTCTACATTTGCATAAACTAAACACTTGCAATTTATTAATTGAGCAATCTGTGGTTATCAAACTTCCCTCTTATCACAACATACATGCATTTTCTACAAAGAAACATGCAAACAATGGTGGTCAATCCAATTTAGAGTCTTTTAAATTGTATCAAATGCGTGAAATAGTGTGTTGAGTTGATGTTGATTTGTATATTATATGTTGCTATGTGTTGAGTTAATTGCATATTATCGGTTTGATCATGTTAACAAACTATATTTATATTTCTCATTTGATTTTTGCATAACCATATGCGGTTACATATCCCAAAAATAAGCTAGCAGTTACAAAATCAAATAATAAGCACAAATACTAGGTTATACGCTTACAGGAAAAAAAACACTATCATGTTTCAGATCAACAAACAATTAACGATCCAGGTTTGCAGCTTAACCAACAACGGTCGATCACGCGCGAAGCACGTGCCATTACGCTCGTGTGTGTGTGTGTGTGTATATATATATATATATATATATATATATATATATAAAGAGAGAGAGAGAGAGAGGATTGATTACATTCCAAACGACGCAACACCCACGTAACCCCCTTGATTTTCATCACACATTCTCATTTCTCTCTCTTTTCACTAACTCGCTCTCTTCGCACTTATCTAAATATAGACTTGTGACCCAAAATGAGACGCAAATGTGGTGCTACCAAATATGGGTGCCATGAACCATCCTTATATATATATATATATATATATATATATATATATATATATACATGTGTGTGTATTGTTATATATGTTAACATGCGCGAGTAATTTATAAGTGATGCTTTGCCACCATAAACAATCATGTAAAGTTGTATTTTGTATCATCATATGTTAAGTTCATGTGCGACTTATTCAGTTGCCCTCTCTAAAACACATTCCATTTTGGTTCGATAAGAAATAAGTGATGTTTTGTCTTTAACAAAGTAGACATCAGTTCTTTAATGGAGTGCATAAAGAAAGAAAACGGAGGGTGAGTTCCAGTGGAGAGTGGAGTCATAGCTGTAAAGGCTCCGTGTCGACAGAGATTCGACATGTCTTTTTCGTAACTTGGCATTGTTCGATATCTCTTAGTGAAGCGACGTCCCTTTTTATTTTTCGTTATATAGTGCATCATGTTGATATGGTTCGGTATATCCAATTTTCTTTATAAGTTTGGTATCTTCTTGTTATTATGCACTCAATACCTTGCTTTATTGTTGATGTTCGACAATAGTACTTCCGGATAAAAATTTCTTCGTTGTTGAAGCTCACTATTCTTTAGGGATTCGACACTCACTTTTGTAAGATAATTAGTATTATTCTTTATTTTTAGAAGTTTAATAACATCAAGATTTCAAATTTTGGGTTTTGAACAAAATCTTGGGTTGATATCTCAATTTAAATGAATGAAATTTGAAACTCTGGTAACTAACCAAACTGTCAAATCTTGGATCTAAGGTAAAATCTTTAATTTCCATCTCGGTAGAAGAAGGATATTCAAAACCTTAAATAACGTTCACCTTTGTTGTATCTCAGTATCCTTTATATATTTGTTATTCCTCGTCGTTTTTATACTTTGTAGCATTTATAATTTCGGTATCTTCAATTCGCCACGGGTCTGGTTTTATCAGCTACTTGTGCATGTTACTCTTATCTTTACGGGTTATGTATGCCCTTTAATGCTCGATATATCTGTTTTCTCTTCGAATTTGGTTTCCCCGTTGCTTTACTAGCTCGAGATGTTTTTTGTTTATAACCCTGACAAATTTATATGCTCGATACCACCTACGTGCAATTATAAAGCCTTGAAATCCTTTCTGTCTTTATGTTAGATGTCCGACACTTCTTTACAAATGTTAGGCTTCCTTTTAAATCTCGTTGTTCTCAGTTTCTTGTTATTTTCTTTAAATTTCTTTGGTTATGAATATGAACTCGATAATCATCTTCATGTTAGATGTTTAGTATCCTTTATTCTTATATTTTTCTTGCTTTTTCCCTTCAACTTCGTAAGTACATTTAACAACTAGAAAAAATTAAGATAACATTCACATCCCGCCTTGTATAAAAAAGCTTTTACATTTTAGTGTAAAACCAAATGCCTTTTTAGTTTCCTCCTTTTTCTTCTCATGAAACTTCTCTTTAAATCCCATTTCTTCAAATATAAATGTTAACCAACCTTTTGGTCTGGTTCCCAAAAGCATATCAGGGCCTACTCGACTCGGTCCATCACGCGGTACGAAAACTCGAAGTGTCGCCAAAACACACAAGATTCAGGCCTAAATGAAATCACACTAATATGGGCCTCACAGCCCCTCAAAAAGACCACCAACTCAAAATTTCACATCCTCAAATAGTCCATACCCCTCACACTTCGTATCCCCTGGGATACGAGAATTCGTATCCTCGGGATATGTATCTCGTATCCCTAGGATACGAGATTTAATATCCTAATATCTAGTATCCTCGGACACGAGTTTTCGTATCCTACGGGATACAAAAGCCATATCCCCGAATATGAAATTTCACATCCCTCGGGATACGAATTTTGCATCCCTTGGATGCGAAATTCGTATTCTCCAGAGGGATGCGAAATCTTCCTATGCAGCTACTCGGAATGCGAAATTCAGCCCGTGGACCCTTACTTCCGCCTAATCCAATATCTATAAATACCTCTACCTCATACTTGAGAGAGGGGGGGGGGGTGACATTTGCTTGATTTGATACCTTGGAAGGACCTTTGGACATCATTAATGGCTTCTTGAGTTTTGGTGAAGAAGAACCAACTTTTCTAAAGGCCTTGAACTTGCAAATAGCGACTCCCAAATACTTGATCAAATATTGTAATACAATATAATGATGATGCCCAACATGTAAACCTTCATTTGTGAATTAAATTGGAAAAAGCTTCAAAGTGGACATAAGCTCAAATACGGACCGAACCACTATAAATCTTTGTGTTTCTACTTTCCATATTTCATTTTTCGTATGCGAACTTTGTTCTCGTTAACTCGAGAATCGTTGGGTGTGATGCCAATTTTCTGCATCAACACTTCGGTGCTTTCACTAACAAGTACTCGAAGCTTCGAGACTCGCTTCTTTCCGACCGATTCCATCTCAACCTAGAAGCGCTACTTAGGCCTTTTCGACCTACCTTCTGAATTTGTTTACGATGGATAGAAAAGAAATGAACCCTATGTCCATAACTTTTACGACCGCTGACATGGAAACCCATGGCCGTTGACACGAAAACTTCCCTCAGCTCCAACCTTTGGAAAACTCGGTCAATGTGGAAATCGCTCCCTCCTTTAATCATGATGCTTCAGCAACCCAAGGCTAACTCTTCGAGCTTAACATGAATTTGGAAGAAAGTATGAGATAACTTAATGACCAATTGAGAACAAACACCAAGCTGATGTGGCGACTTCAAGAAAGTCAACGCGACGTCGCTTGCCTTGAACTCAACCGGAACACTCGTCCTTTACCTAATGTCTTAGAAGCTCTTCTTCCGACACCCACCATGAGAACCGAAGCCAAAGGAGGAGAATTAACGCCAATGTCAACGACAATGGTAATGGAACTACTGTGACCTTCATTGAGTGAACGCGTCTATGCGACCGTTTCTGGTCGGGTGTTAACGATAAAGTCGGACCTAGTACTCAATCCCTTTCTCGATAGAACCTACCTGTTGTCGCTTAGAACTTGGCACCTACGCATCCAGCAGCCCAACTGGTCCATGTTCAACCCAATCAGCCTCAACAGAATCAAGCAGCCGAGGTTGACGACATGGACGAGGATGATGCTGATATACATTCAAGAAGGCGCCGACGACTCCGAACTCCTGAGCTGAACCACAACCTCTGGAATCCACTAAAGGTTCAGCTCACGATTCTCACCGACATGGTCCGAAGGATCATCAGAGAAATGTGGGGGTACGCAACTGACGTTTGGGAAGCCAATAAGAGGCATAACCCCTTCACTTGGGACGTTCACGACGCCGAGTGACCTCGTCGTTTCAATATGCCCCAACTAACGACTTACTCAGGGAAGACTGATACTTGCAATTTCTTGAACCGTTATAAATGACATATGAACTCAAGTCGAGCCATCAATGCCATCAAATGCAAATGCTTTCCAATGTTACTCGAAGGCGTCACTCTCCTCTGGTTTTCCTAACTTCCAGCATGATCCATCTCTACCTTCGACCAACTCGCTTCCGAACTAGTGAAGCAATTCAGGATGCATGTCGCAAGGTCGAAAGATACTCTGACTTTTCTAACCTCTATCAGGGGACAAGGGAAACTCTCAAGAGTTATCTTGAACGTTTCAACACGCCCTAGCGGAGGTCGACGATCCAGAGCCGCACAATCCTGGTTCAACTTGCTATGGGCATTTTGCCCAACTCCGAACTTGGAGCTTGGATCGACAGGAAGCAACCAAAGACCCTAAATGCTTTCTACAAAAAGGCGAGCCAGTTTCCGTGCCAAGAAGAAGCACGAAGTAACAGGACAACTCAGACAAACCATCCTTACAACCTACACCTGAGCACTGTTCAAGACAACGTCAATGGGAAGCAAGTTGGAGAATCTTCTGACAAGGATAAAGGGGTGACACCATTCAAGCTCAAGCCTAACAAAGACAAGCCAGACAACCGCAACAAGTCATCTGGAGATCAAAAGAAGTGTGATTGCTATTCAACATACAAGGTCTACACTCCACTCAACGACAAGTTGGAGACGATCTATTTAGGGACATGCAACATTATCCGGTACAAGAAGCCAAACGCTAGGGAGTCCACCGACTGGGAGAAGAACTCTGACAAATACTTCAGATTCCACGACATGTTCGACCATGATACAAACGACTGCCATCACCTCAAGGATGCAGTCGAGAAGCTCATCCGAGAGAAACACGTAGAGTATGTTCAAGACCCATCTTCCCAAGAAGCAGTCGCGAACCCTTCAGCGCCCGCCCTTACTCCAACTCATGCGACCCTAGGGCTGTACAACCCGAGTATTTGCAGGGGACCTCACCCCGCAAACGAAAGCTTCCGATGTATGGAGGAATACACTAACTCTGTCAAGCATGTTAACTTGGAAACATGCTCCGTCTTGGACGAATCTGTTCTGGCCAAGCTTGAGAAGACTATGCGACATAGTTTTTCGCCAAAGGGATGCTACCAGAATCGACATTCCAACCATAGATCCCCTCGTCATAACTGCTACCATAGGCCCAACCTATGTCCGAAGAGTTCTCATTGACTCAGGGTGCTCTGTTGATATCATCTTCAAATCGGCTTACGACCAAATGAGCTTGAAATGAATTGTATGTAAACAAAAAGTGAACCTGAAAGAGAAAGATAATAATGATGATGCGGTTATGACTTTCTAGCAATATAAAATTGGAAAGGTTTGAATGAACGTTTAATTTTTTTATTTACTTATGTTATTTTCCTTTTGTATATATGGAATGAAGATTTTAGTTGTAGTTTAATTGCAATATGAATGGTAAACAGAGCGATTTATGAAATAAAAACATGTGAATATATTCTGTATTATACTATAGCTTTGGGAGACATTAAAACTAATGATTCAATGTATATTCAGACATGTTGACATAAAGAGCAAGTAGAAACTTAATGGTGCAATTTATGTTAAATTTTAATTCTTTCTTTCACAAGCTATACGTTAATTGAATCAATTCTTTTAGTATAAGTTAATAAATTTCATTTTTATTTTATTAGAATAACTACGACATCTTTTTTCTACATGTAGTTGAGAGACTAAGAATTTAGGAATAGCACCATGCTTTTAACCGTCTGATTAAGTCAATATTTTAAAACTCTCTTTATGTATAGTATGCGCGACTATACAAGTTATGTTAAGATGCATACATTTTACTTATTTAAATGTCGTTACATGATATATCCGCTTATTGTTTTATTCAGTGACAACGTTATGAAATTTTTATTATGGAAGTTGGTATTTTCGTTGTTAACGATCAACTAAATTTATTTAAACTAAACTATACATGCAACCCAAATTCAAATTTAAGTTTAAATTTTTATGTTTAATGTCAAAAACGTTTGTATATCGTTTACGGTGATTATTCAATGATCGTAGAATATTGTTTTAAGATTCAGAATTATTCTTTCTATAAAATTATACTTAACTTTAAAAAGGACATAATTTATTCTTCTTAAAATGTTATTTTAGTTTCATTAAAGTGCTAATTCAATTTAACACAAAACGTAAACTACGATTAACTCGCTTTCTTTTAAGATTATAAGCCGTAAATTTTATTGAAAATCGAAGCTTATATGTTACATTAAGGATCATAATTTTTTCTTATTTAAAACAATTTTATTCGAGTTTCATAAAATTTAATATTAAAAAATTAGTCAAAATTACGGTTCATTACAAAAACATTACATTAGTTACCACTAAATACTGTTAAATTTTTGCTTTGATTTCAATCATGGAATTTGCAACTTCTTGTTTAATGGCATGTAGAAAATTCTATAAGTATATGTTTCACTTCATATTGAATAAAACATTACATTAATAACAATTAGATAATATTAAAGTTTCTGCTTCTCGAGTACACGTTTCAATTCTATAAATATACATTTCACTTATATATGTATTGTGCCGTTAAGTTTCACTTTTGTATGTATACGTTTCACTTCTTGTAATAACAAGAACAAGCAAAGTAAAGGATGTACTTTACTTTCTTATGGACTTCCTAAGGTATTCTCTTTTATCTATACATTACTTGGTTGGATAATGATACGCTTGTTTTTTTCTTTCAATAACATTAGTGTTTATATATAATGTGATAACTAATAATGCTCTATATTTTGTTACTTAATTTTGCTTTCTCCAACATACTTCTAGTTTCTAATATTACAATACTTACAGAAGATGTTTTATCAGTTCCTTTACTGTTTCAAACTCATGATTGGGACCAGAGCAAAGAAGATTAAGACGGCTTTAATTCTTTATCTTAATTTTGATGATTAGTAAAATACAGGGAATATGGATTTCATGGTTTTGAACATGGAAAGAAAAAATCGATGTTTATATTTAATCATAGGAAAATGTTTGATTTAATAATGTTTTAGCATGATGTCTTATTTACTTCATGTAGATTGAAGTTCGAAGCAATGAAATTGAATGATCTACCATCTCAACCCCGACCTCAAAGTTATGACGATATAGTTAGGGAATTCCTCAAGCGCTTGCCTGCTAAGTCAAATTTCAGATTTAGACATGTTTTGAAACCCTGGTCTCATCATAATTGTGAAGCTTTGAAGTGACATGAAACACTCTTTGAATTGTTTGCTAAGACACTTAGGTGGTGTTTGGTTTATTTTTTTGTTTTGTATTTTGAGTATTCGACATTAGCTACAAAAAATGAACAGAGTAAACGAACGACGGAGAGATTGAAGGAAAATGGAAGGGACGAGGAGGAGGTTGGAGAGACGACGAAAGGATGAAATGTGTCTCGTCTATCCAATATTTTCCAAAACATGGAAAATTAGAAAAAATTGTTTTTAGTTTTATATTTTAAATTTGTTTTTTAAAACAGTCACACGGTTTATATGTACCGTTTGCAAATTTTTTATGACAAAAATGAAAAACTAGAAAGGGTGAACTAGACGCACCCTTAGCTTTCTCCCAAAACACTGTGGAAGTCCAATTATTCATGACTCTTCCAATGGGCTGATAGTATGCCAAATTTATGAAGAGCTGGGAGAATTAGACATATATGTTTGTAATCATGCAATACAAAGATACATTAAAATACCATACGATTCCACCAGTAGAGACGAAAAGATAAATTAGATTTCAATCCTTAGACTTTCCTGCATTTTAATTTGATAATGCATGTGTCTGTAAGCAGCTGTAGTATTTTGCCTTGTAGAATTAAGACTTTCTCTTCAATGGTTGGTAAATGAATAATGCGTGAAATATTTGATTCTAGTTATGAAATAAATTCAATTAAAGATCATACGGTAATAATTTATGATAGCGTCCTTTTTTTTCTTAGATAACGTAAACCTTGTTGGGTTAGATTTCAAGAGAAATCATGTTCACATATTTGTCCTTCCTTGATACAACTTAAACTAACTAAACCAACATTGTGCCAAATGCAATTTCCAAATAACGAAGAATGTATGGAAATCACAGTCAACAAAAATAATCAACTACGGTGTAAAATGAAATGAAGTACTCAAACCTAAGAAACCAAAGCAAATGTAATATTGCGAAAAACAAAAAAATTGCAATGGACATACGACACCCAGTCAGTACTTTTCTTTTTCTGCTACATTCTCGTTAACAAGTACAATAATGTTAGTAATGGGGTCGTAAGCTTAATTCAATCCACTATCCTTTTGTCATGTTGTAAAACTGCTTCATTCCTCCTTTTACAATGAGCAAAACATCTTTCAACTCATTTAATCTAATCGTTCGCGTCAATATACCCAAATGTTCACAACAAAGCTTAGCAATCTCATCTTCGGCAGCAAACCTGTACGTTAACGACCACAAGCCACTATCACAGTTGTTCACTTGCTAAACATACACCTCAATTGTGATATGTTTGGCAAGTGGACAATTGTGATAGTGGCTTGTGGTCGTTAACGTACAGGTTTGCTGCCGAAGATGAGATTGCTAAGCTTTGTTGTGAACATTTGGGTATATTGACGCGAACGATTAGATTAAATGAGTTGAAAGATGTTTTGCTCATTGTAAAAGGATGAATGAAGCAGTTTTACAACATAACAAAAAGTCAGTGGACTGAATAAAGCTTATGACCCCATTACTGGCATTATTGTTCTTGTTATTTTAAGGTTTTGGCAATGAGATGGTAGCAGAAAAAGAAAAGAAGTACTGATTGGGTGTTGTATGCCCATTGCAATTTTTCCGTTTTTTCGTAGTATTACATTTGGTTTCTTTGGTTTGGGTACTTCGTTTCGTTTTGCATCGTGGTTGATTATTTTTGTTGACTGTGATTTTCATATATTCTTTGTAATTTGTGAACTGCATTTGTCACAATGTTAGTTTAATTGGTTTAAACCGTTACCAGGAAGGATAATTCTATGAACATAATTTACCTTGAAATCTAACCTAAAAAGATTTTCGTTATCTAAAAAAAAAAACCCATCGTTGACTAATACTGCATGATCTTTAATTAAATTAATTTCAGAATTACAATCAAATATTTTACCCACTCCATTTACCATCAATTGAAGAGAAAGTCTTAATTCTACGAGGCAAAATACTACTGATTCTTACAGACACATGTATTATCAAATAAAAATGCAGGGAGATCTGAGTATTAAGATCTAATTATATCTTTTCGTCTCTACTGGCGGAATCATATGATATTTTCATGTACCTTCTTGTTGCAGGATTACAAACATATATGCCTAATTCTCTCAGGTCTTCACAAATTTGGCATACTACCAACCAATTGGATGAGCCATGAATAATTGGACTTCCACGGTGTTTTGGGAGAAAGCGAACAATGCGTTCGGTTCACCCTTTCTAGTTTTTCGTTTTCGCCATAACAAAATTGCAGACGACATATGTAAATAGTGGAAAACGACTGTTTTAGAAAACGAATTTAACATAAACGGAAAACAACTTTTTTTTTATTTCCATATTTTGTGAAATAATGGATAAACGAGACATAATTCATTCTTCCGTAATCTCTCCATTTTCCGTCCATCCCTCCGTCGTTCGTTTACTCCATTCATTTTTTGTAGCTAACGTCGAAAACTTAAAATTCAATACAATAATAAACCAAACACCATAAGTTTTTAGTAGACAATTCAAGGGGTTATCCACGTCGCTCCAAAGGTTCACAATCAAGTTGGGACCAATGTTGAAACACGTCTAAATTTGAAATTTGACTTAGCAGGCAAGCATTGAGGATTTCCCTAACTATATGAATAACTTTGAGGTCAGGGTTGAGATGGTAAATCATTCACTTTTATTGCTTCAATCTATATAACATAAATAAGACATTATGCTAAAATATTATTAAATCGAACATTTTTTCATGATTAAATATAAACATCAATTCTTTCTTTTCATCTTCAAAATCATGAAATCCATGTTTCCTGCATTTTACTAATAATCAAAATTAAGATCAAGAATTAAGGCGCATCTTAATCTTTTTTACTCTGGTCCCAATCAAGAGTTTGAAGCAGTGAAGTATTGATGAAATATCTTCCATAAGGATTTTAATATTATAAACTATAAGTATGTTGGAGAAAGTAAAATTAAGTAACAAAATATAGCATTATTTGTTATCACACCATATACAAATCTAAAGTTATTGAAATATAAAATAAGCGTACCATTATCCAATTGAGTAATGTGTAAAAAAAAGAGAATACCTTATAGCAAACTAAAAAAATTACCTATTAACAAATAAAAACAAGCATACCAATACCTATTAACAAACTAAACCAACAACATGCATATTAGCCTAAATTTACAACTCAAACATCATATCAACGTAAACACTAAAATCTGAACCCATACACATCAACATTAAATCCATCTCTCCATGCAATGACTGTCCTCATGCACATGCACATAATAATACATACACAAATTACTTTAACTCAATACTGTGCAACCATCCATACACCTTCTCAATCTAGGCCATCAAAACTAAGTTGTCATATCTCCATTCCTCTTGAATACGACCTTGTCCTCAAGGTCGGATGATTAACCCGTTGCTACAACAATATCAGATAAAAATTAGTTTTCCCAAACATGAAGGCTGTGATAAAAACACAAACAATGCCAAATCACACTACACATATTTTCCATTAAACTATACATGCAGTTTTCTGGTAATTTTTGTGGTAACAGTTTAATAAATCAACAACCATTATTCATCTAGTTGTTATGGTAGCATAGCAGACCAATGTTTCCCAAAGCAGTAAATATTGAATGAACCCACACAATTCCTTAAAAAATACTTTTACTCCACCACATCGGCTAATGAACCACCGCGAGGATCAAACACAAAAATGGCCTCTTCAATATAATGCTTGCTACACCAGCTTACATTATATTACAAATATGAAATACTTTACAAGAAACGATAGTCGATCCTTTAATTAAGATGTGTTAGCCTAAAAAGTAGCACAAAATTGTTGAAAGAAGCCCATGAAGGATTCTGGTGAGATCATTTGAATGACATAATGCTGGCCAAAAAGGTCACAAGGCAAGGATTTTACTAGCCCCATATGACTAGTCATGCAGTGGATTACATAATGAGACGTGTTAAAGATTTTCAGTAGTCTCACATATGTTGTTAAGTGAGTTAACTTCGATTTCAAGTCCATGACCCTTTGATCCATAAGGAATTGATTTGATAGGACCACTAACTGTGTTTAACGATGAAGCTAAGTATGCTGTAGTGACCATTGACTAGATGGAAACATAACTATTACCAAACATAGTATCAAGAAAATGTTGAAATTTGTGATTAAGAATATAGTTACTAGATTTGGAATACTGCATAAGATAATATCTGGTAGTAGAACTCAATTAGAAAACGAAGAATTCATCAAATTCTGCAATAATAGCGAAAGAGTCAAAAGTTTTTCATTTGTAGCTCACTTTAAAGCTAATGGTGTCAGTGAAGCTGCCAACAAAACTATCGCGACTATTCTTAAGCAACGACTTGATAAAGCCAAAGGAAAGTGGATAAAAGAATTACCCCTCGTACTTTGGACATATCAAACTTCTACCAAAACCACAGGGTGACATACCTCATTTTCTTTGACATACAAATGCGAGGGAATTCTTCTAATTGGAGCTGATGTGTCATCCGATCATAGAATTACATATGGACTAAACCCTAATCAAGAGCTAATAACAGAGTTTTTTGATCTTATCCTTGAATTGGGCGATGAGGCGGTCATACAAACAATCGAGTACTAGTAAAAAAATACCTAGGTACTGCAATTCGAAACTCAATGGAAGATCATTTCGAAAAGGGGATTTAGTATTATGATAAATCACGACGAATACTAAAGATCTAGCAAGTGGACCACTTGCGTTAAATTGGGAGGACCCATCATTATCCATTAGGTGATTCCATCAGGAACCTATTTACTATGCTCACCTGATGACAATATGATAGTAAGAACTTGGAATGTTAAATGCTGAAGACCATACTTTCTTAGAATGAATGGCTGATTTTTTTTGAGATAAGCACATCTACCAAATCAATAATAAAAGGATACAAAGAAATTTATAAAATAAAGGAAAAAGCCTTTAATCCCTCCAAGGGGCATGGTCAAACCACCTTTTAGAGGGAGGTCAAAGTAAATCGTTAATCTCATTGATAAAGTGTGGTTAGAGTACTGCAAACCTTCGGCCCCATCTATGTGCGTTGATCAAAGTACAAACCCTTGGGCCTGCCTACGTGGTTTGTCCAAGGAGTCTTGTATCAAGCAAGCCATTGGTCCCATCTAAAATGATATGGCCAAAGCACTACAAGCTTTTGATCTTTCCTATGTGACTTGGTCAAAGCACCTCCTAAAGGGTGGAGTGAACCTTTGGTTCTTCCTAAGATAGTCTGGTTAACACACGAACTAGCCTTTAGTTCCATCTATAAGGCCTGACTTGAGCGCCTCCTAGAGGAAGTGTAAGTCCTTGTTTCTGCTAAAGATGGTTAACCAAACGCACTGACCAATCAAAACCTAAATCATCATCTAAGGTGATTTTAAGTGGTTCAATTAAAGCCTAAATTATTACCTTGAATGGTGATAAATGGGACATAATCAGAAGTTAAATCATCGCATAAGATACCGACAATGATTCAGTAGAAATCTAAATCAATGTTTAAAGATGGTAATAAGAGGTGCGACCGAAACTAACACCATTACTTGAAAATGATATTGAGGGTCGAAAGAAATTAAACAAGATCTAAACCATTACCTAAAAGCGATAATAAGGGTGAAACAAATTAATAGATGCATAGATCATCGCCTACAGATGGTAAGACAAGACAAAAAAACCGGACGTCATCTAAACCTTTACCTATTGTTGTTAAAAACTCTAAAATCCTATGATTAAAACCCCGATTCAGATTGGTTCTCTCCTTTAATGATTCGATTTACATTATGATTCATATTTAGCCAAAATCGCAAATAAAAAAGCATTCTACAAGTGTATTAACATAATATATTTATTTGAGTTCAAAAATCTAAATACAATGTTTTCGAAATAAAATAAAAAATTAGAGAGAAAATTGAGTTTTAGTTTAACTGTAGAAGTTCGAGTATCAAAACTAATTTCAAATTACGTGCGAACCTTGAAATATGAATCTTCTGAATTTACGATTTGAATCTCGTTTCGATCTATAGTTTCAACTTTATGATTTACGATTTAAATCCCGTTTTGAAAACATTGCCTTTACCTAAGATGGTGATAAAGAACAAAAGAAGTTTATCAAAACCGAGTAGAGGCAGTAACGGTCCATCGAACAAGTATAATTTCAACTTGAGTGTGAATCAAAACCGTTTTCTAACAAGAAAAACAATGGTCAAGTCGGATAGTTAAATAAAATTGCAGCAACCTTCAAAGGAAGAGAAACAAGAGCTAATCATGGCCCAACAACTGGAAATCTCAACATCAAGTATGGATGTCTATGAAATTATGAATCCCCTAGACCAAAATATTTTATGAACAAAGGTTTTTTTTTTATAAGTTAAGATGAAAAACTTATCAGATGAACTTCTAGTTTCTATTCAAATAGAAGTATTATACTGGTACTAATTGGATTTTTTTTTGCCTGTTGTTTCAAGGGAATTATGATATTAATATTAGTTGGATTTCGGGTCTTCTGCTCATATTGAATTATAATATTGTTACCGGTTGGATTACTGGACTTCTTCTTCTTCTTTTTTTTTTTTTTTTTTTTTGATATTTGGTCTTCTTAATCAATTGAATTTATGGTTTTTTGTTTTCTTTATCCGAGCGAATTTTTATCTTCTAATAGATGGATCTCTAGTTCCTTAGCAAATGAATATATGATATTCTTATTAACATATTTCTAGACTACAAATGTAGTATGTAGTACTACTTTTACTATCAAGATTTTAATCTCAGAAATTTTGAAATCGAATTTTCAAAGTTGAAAAGAT
This sequence comes from Allium sativum, assembly GCA_030737875.1. NCBI lineage: Eukaryota > Viridiplantae > Streptophyta > Magnoliopsida > Asparagales > Amaryllidaceae > Allium > Allium sativum. The sequence goes on along the minus strand of CM060926.1, from coordinate 926,875 downwards.
CAATAAGGAAGCTTTTCCATACCTTTGTAAAACAAAGAAATCAATTTGACAAGAATTTTTCTATAAAACAATGAGAGTTATTATCAATTTGACAAGAATTATTCTTTAAAACAATGAGAGTTATTATCAATTTGGCATGATGTGTTGAATTTACTAAAGAGAGCAGAAGGTTTGGAGAGAAGAAAAGACGCGTTGCTCGCTGAATTAGATATTGAAACAGTTAATAAGAAATTTGAGAATTCCTAACTAGGTATATATTGGGTTGTAATTAGCAGTATTCACAGTTATTACAAATATCAACAGTTGCTTATAAATTGTTAAATAAAAGCATGCACACAAATACCCAACAACAATGATTTTTGTATTGGTAATAAATCACACTCAATACGGACACGAGTACCCACGGACATGGATATCGTAATATCCGTACCCGCCCCATTAATTAGGATATTAAAAACCCGTTTATTTTACCCATGTGTGCCCATTTAGTTATCCGTTTCATGTTCATGACATTTTTTATCCGTGTGTAACCACATATATGGATTTTTTTTTGCCATCCCTAAGAAGGGATGACGAATCTCTAAGGTGCTGAATTCTATGCCTTTGACAAACGCAGAAGGTATCAAATTACAAAGAACTCGTAGGAACCTGAGGTATTGAGCATCTATTCTGTAAAGATATTGCATCAAGATACCGAATCTCAAAAGGTGCCATTTGTAAATACGAAAAGGTGTCGTGTCTCAAACAATTTCTAAAGATGCCAAATATATTACAAGCTGAAACTAGTATCAAATATCAAAAGATATCGAAATTCTATGATGCCAGGGATAATAACCATTAAGGGTCACTAAACCATTGCAACATAAATTGTTATAAAAAGCAAAATAGGGATGTCACATCACTAAAAGATACCGATAACCATTGCAACATAAGTTGTTAGAAAAAACATAATAAATAGAGATGGACAAAGAGGTTTAGGGCTTTTACAAGCAACGAAGTATGCTGAACTTCAAAGACATGGAGAATGTCATGTGAGATGCAGTGTATTAACAATACGAATAATTGTATAATGTATCACCAATACAACGAATGTTATCGTGTATCAACAATACAAAGTGCGCCGAATGTGAAACTAAACAATGCTACATAGATGTCGTAGATTGAAACTGTTAAGATGGTCTCGAATACCAATGATGGAAAATTATAGTAGAATTTTACTTTGGTGGACATGTGATGTCAGCACCGCTTGTCTCTACCTCTATAAATATGGATCTCGTGGCTACTTTTTAAGGGTGAATCATTATTTACTCTCATCAAAATCACAAAATTGTAGTTTGAATCAATTTGGAATAAAAAATCATGAATTGATTGTAAATATTTGAATTTATACGAACAAGGACTCAAATAAATGATTTTTGCATAGCCCATAACTTTGATTTAGTAGATTTGACTAGTATTGAATATGGATATGCACGTGACTCCTTTTTAGAGTTGGACTTGACTATGGTCTTTTACCTTGAATACGACCATTTAAGCCCTTGCCTAAATCAAGGTCTATAAGTAAATGACAATGAAGGCCATGTACTCGAGGAAGATGATCACTATGAAGAAGATGCTGAAATTGGTCATCGTGCTTCTCTTGAAACTCAAACAACTTTTGTAAGGCGATCTACCAGGGACCGGTTTCATTCCACTAGGTATCCTTCTTCTGAATATGTTTTCTTAACCGACGGAGGAGAACCTGAGACCTTTAAGGAAGCTATTGACAACGATGATGAACAACTTTGGTTGGATGCAATTAAAGAAGAAATGAAATCGTTGCATGATAACAACACTTTTAATCTAGTAAAACTACCGAAGGGAAAGAAGACTTTGAAAAATCGATGGGTTTACAAGCAGAAGCAAGATGAAAATGCAAAGACAATACAGTACAAAACAAGACTTGTTGTAAAAAGATGCAATCAGAGAAGGGAATAGATTTTGAAGAGATATTTGCACCGATTGTGAAGATGTCTTCCATCAGAGTTGTTCTGGGTCCTGCTGCTAGTTTGAATTTAGAAGTTGAGCAGTTGGATGTGAAGACCGCTTTTCTTCATGGTGACCTTGAAGAAGACATTTACGTGGAACAACAAGAGAGCTTCAAAGTTAAGGGGAAGGAAAAATATGTATGCATATTGAAGAAGATCTTGTATGGTCTTAAACAAACTCCAAAACAATGGTATTGCAAATTTGACTCTTTTGTGGGGGAGCAAGGCTACAAAAAGACATAATGATCCTTGTGTTTTCTTGAAGAAATTTGCTAACGATGATTTTATCATTTCGCTACTTTATGTTGATGACATGCTTATTGTAAGGCAAAATGTAAATCAAATTGCTAGTTTGAAGCAACAGTTGAACAAGACTTTCTCCATCAAGGAACTTAGGTCGGCAAAGAACATTTTAGGAATGTGAATTATTCGTGATTGCAAGGCAAAAAAATTATGGCTGTCACATGAAGCATATATTTAGAGAGTGCTTAAAAGGTTCAATATGGAGAAAGCAACGCCTGTGAGTATTCCACTTGCTATGCATTTTGAGTTCTCAACAGTGTTCTTCTACAACAAAAGAGAAGGAAAAGATGATGCATATTCTTTATGCTTCCGCCGTGGGTAGTTTGATGTATGCAATGGTTTGCACTCGGCCCGATATAACTCATGTTGTAGGTTTGGTTAATAGATTTCTTTTGAATTCAGATAAAGAGCATTGGAGTGCTGTTAAGTGGATTATGAGATACTTACACGGTATTGCTGGTATGAAGCTTTGTTTTGGGAGTGACAAGCTTTGTTTCATTGGTTACTCAGATTCTGATATGGCAGATGATACCGACCGAAGAAAATCTACTTCGGGTTATTTGGTCACTTTTGCAGGAGGAGCAATGTCTTGGCAATCTAGGCTACAAAAATGTGTAGCTTTGTCTACTACTGAGTCGGAGTTTATTGCAGCGGTAGAGACATGTAAGGAGTTGTGGATGAAGCGGTTTGTTCATCAGCTTGGATTTACACAAAAGAGGTATGTGTTGTATTATGACAGTCAAAATGTAATTCATCGTGCTAAGAATTTCACTTTTCATGCAAAGTCGAAGCATATTGATGTGATATATCATTGGATAGGCGATGTTCTTGATAAATTAATTGAGCTTGAGAAAATTCGTACCGATGATAATGGTTCCGATATGATGACTAAAGCTTTGCCAAAAGACAAATTTTAGACTTGTCGTTCAATTGCCGTAATGACAACCACCTCCACATAGTCGGGAGGGAGAGGTTTGTTGGGAATGGGTCCCTTCCTATATGGAAAAGCCCATATTTATTTAGAGCAAAAATTGTCGCTACGGTATTTCGTGATTTTGTTTGAGGTATTTTGCTGATCTTTGGTGTGCCTTGGTAATTGCACTTAGATGAGCAATTATCAACATATTAAATAAGGTAGTTGAATGAAGATTTCAATGTGCCTTTCTGGTGCCTATACATATATCCAAGTTTTGGACAACAACAAGATCAATTTGGACAACATTGGTAAAAAAGACATCCACCATTCGTGGCCAAAATTTTTGCTAGTTTCTCCGAGACATTTTGGGCTACTTCTCCTTAAAAATTGCGCTTTGCTGACTTATTTTTGCGAGATGTCACAACATTTCTAAGCTCTGTTTTCTGGTGATATTTTTCACTTTTCTCGCTTTTTAATGTTGTTATTGCTAGCTATTATTGGATAATTTGAGTATCCATTTTGTGACGTGGATTTGGATTTGTGTATCGCTACATTATCATAATAAGAGAAGTTTGGGTGGACCTCGTCATCGGTTCCGTGGTTTTACTCTTCACATCAAAGAGGTTTTTCACGTTAAAAATTGGTGTGTGTTCTTGCTTTATTATTATCTCTTGTTCAGTTGATTATTTGCATTGATCGTTGGTAGTTGTGGTGCATATTGGTAGAAGTATATTAAAGTTGGGAGTATATTGCCTGTGGCATTTTGTTGTTTGTGTGTGTTTTCCTTAACAAGCTGGTATCAGAACCACTTGGTTAATTTGTAGTATCCCCTGATGGATTCTAGTAATATCGACACTAGTAGAATGATTAGTTTGAATGGAGCTATCATATTTGGAAGAGAAAAATGAAAGACTTGTATGTCAAAAGTTGGCATTTACCTGTATTTAGTGATGAAAAAACCAAAAGGTAAAACTGATTATCAGTGGCAATTTGAACATGAACATGTGTGGATTTATTCGTTAGTTGGTTGATAATAATGTTTTGAATCATATAAATGTTATGTAATGACGGTCGGAACAAAGCCTCCTTTTCTTCCGCATAGGGAGCATGCATATAAGTTAGCGCATACATCCCTGTAACGAAAGGAATCGCTGTTATGTCTCTATCAACTCATATTTGTACTTCACTCCTTCAATTTATTTCATGATGTGTGACTATTTCTTCAAACCCATCATTTCTTCATTAACAACATGCGAGACAATCCTAATGGTCTTACCCTTGGCTCACATCCTACTAGTTAACTCCATGCCTACATGGTCCAATCCGTAACTTCGGCTCTGATATCACTGTTATGTAACGACGATCGGAACAAAACCCCCCTTTCTTCCATATAGGGCGCATACGTATGAGTTGACTCGCACATCCTTGTAACAAAAGGAATCCCTGATGTTACGTGCTTACCAACTCATATTTGTACTCCATTCCTTCAATTTTATTTCATGATGTGAGACTATTTATTCAAACCATCCTTTCTACATTAACAACATGCGAGACAATCTTAACAGTCTTCCTCTTGACTCACATCCTACGAGTATCTTTTGAGAGCACTGTCTTGTCTGCATGGCCCAGTCCGTAACCTTCGGATTCGATACCACTATTATGTAACGACGGTTGGAACAAAACCCCTATCTTTCGCATAAGGAGCATGCATATGAGTTGGCACATACATCCTTGTAACCACTGTTATGTAACGGCAGTTGGAACAAAGCCCCTATCTTTCGCATAAGGAGCATGCATATGAGTTGGCACATACATCCTTGTAACAAAAGCAATCCCTGTTGTTACATGCCTACCAACACATTTTGTACTTCACTCCTTCAATTTATTTCATGATGCGGGACTATTTCTTCAAACCCGTCATTTCTCCATTAACAACATGCGAGACATTCCTAACAATAAATGATGATGTTCATGCAAGGTCACTCTGGCAAAAACTGGAATCCCTTTATTCTAGTAAGTCCGGGAACAATAAATTGTACCTAATCAAGCAATTGGTGGGCTTGAAGTACAATTCAAGCAAGTCACTTTCAGATCAATTGAATGATTTTCGTGATATTATTCAGCAATTATGAGCTATGGAAATAATTTTTGATGATGAAATTCAGGGACTTTTGTTACTTGACACTCTTCCTGATTCATGAGACACTTTCAGAATGACACTTTGCAACTCAGTGCCACATGACAAAGTTACACCGGATATGGTCAAAGTTGGTATTTTGAATGAGGAGATGAAAAAAATCTCATGGTGTGTCTTCTTCATCTGAGGAAGTATATGTTGCTGAAAATAGAGGAAGAAGCGAGAGTGGAACTCCCGTTTCTAGAGACAAAACTAGAAGCAAATCTCGTGAAAGATACACAAATATGAGATGTCATTATTGTGACAAATTATGTCACATTAAGAAATATTGCTATAAGAGGAAAAGAGAGAACAAAGGTGGTAATGGCATGCAAGATAAGAAGCGAGATCAAAAAGATTACAATAATGATGATCGAGCTACTACAACTGATGGTGATCTTGTCATTGTACATGATGCGAGTTATGTGAACCTTGCTAAATATGAGTTGAGTTGGGTTATTGACAGTGGAGCATCACTACATGTGACATCACAGAAGGAATTTTTCACATTTTATACACCTGGTGACTTTAGGGTGTTGAAGATGGATATTGATGTAGCTCAGGTTGTGGGCACTGGAGATGTATGTTTGGTGACCAACATTGGAGCAAAGCTAATGCTTAGAAATATTAGACATGTTCCAGAAACCCGATTAAACTTGATCTCTACTGTAAAACTCGATGATGATGGTTAGTTCAACACCTTTCATTGTGATCGATGGAAGCTTACTAAAGGAAACATGATATTAGCTCATGGGAAGAAGCACCATTGTTACATAGTACGTGGTTCGATACGAAACGCGGTACGAAAACAGATACATGGAAGGCTGTCTTGAATGTTTCCGGTATGAGGGAACGCATCGGTACGATGGAACGCAAGGGTACGAAACATGTTTTTTCTTCTACTTTGGAAAAACTAATCTATTTATTTTTTATGTTAATCACAAAATTTTGTGAAGATCTTGCAAATTTACTGCTGTCCTTTCAATCTATATACAAATTGATATATTATATAGTTGTCCTTCCAATATATATTACAACCATATACAGTTGTACAACACAAATCAAAGAGTCGTTTATTCTTTTCAAAAACCCGTGCGTCATCATCTTCTTTTCGCTACCGCTAACGTTTTCGGGTCGCGTTTCATTTCGGGATCGGGGACGAACGAACCGGTTCACGGATCGTGGCCACGTCCCATGTTTCTTGTTTCTATGAGAAGCACACAAACATGTACTTGCTGCAAGTCTCAATTCCTACTGATTCTGTAAATGTGACAAATGATGATGCAAAATTATAGCATAAAAGACTTGACCATATAAGTGAGAAGGGGCTAAGTTGTTTGATGAAGAAAAATGCACTACCTGATTTGAAGTGTGTAAAAGTGGACAAATGTCCTCATTGTTTTGCAGGAAAGCATAATTGGATCTCCTTTAAGAGGCATCCTCCTTCAAGAAAATCAGGTTTGCTTGCTTGAGCTTGTTCATTCTGATGTTTGTGGTCCGTTAAAATTTAAGACCTTTAGTGGTGCATTTTACTTTGTTACTTTTATTGATGACCGTTCAAGAAATTGTGGATGTATGCTTTAAAAACAAAATATCAGGTACTCAATGTTTTTAAGCAGTTTCAAGCCTTGGTTGAAAGCAATATGGTAAAAAGCTTAAATGTTTATGTTCTGACAATGGTGGCGAGTACATCGGCCCCCTTGATGAATATTGTAAGACATAAGGTATTCGACATCAGTATACACCAAAGAAGACTCCATATTTGAATGGTGTAGCAGGGAGAATGAATATGACTTTGTTAGAGAGAATGAGGTGCATGCTTTCGGTGGCTAAGTTGCCAAAACACTCCGGGATGAAACTTTGTTTGCAGCTACGTATGTGATTAATTTGCCTTCTTCTGTTTCTTTGAATGGTGATGTTCCAGACAAGGTTTGGCTTGACAAGGAGATTTTTTATAGTCATTTACGTGTCTTTGGGTGTAAGGCATTTGTGCATGCGCCTAATGATGAAAGATCAAAGATGGATTCCAAGACTCGCCAATGCATCTTTGTGGGCTATGGTTTTGACAAGTTTGGCTACAGGTTTTATGACCCTATAGAGAAGAATTTGATTCGTAGCAAGGATGTAGACTTTGTTGAAGATCAAACAATTGAAGGTATTCAGAAATCGCAAGAAACTACGTCTCATAGTGGCTATGATCTGGTTGATTTAGATCTCCCTCCTCTGACTCCTGCACCAACTCCAACTGAACATGTACATGAAAATGACAATGAAGGTCATATACTTGAGAAGATGATCCTTATGAAGATGATGCTGAAATTGATCATTATGCTTCTCCTGAAACTCAAACAACTTTTGTAAGGCGATCTACCAGGGACCGACTTCCTTCAACTAGGTATCTTTCTTTTGAATATGTTCTCTTAACTGGTGGAGGAGAACCTGAGATCTTTAAGGAAGCTTTTTGACAGCGATGATGAACAACTTTAGTTGGATGCAATGAAAGAAATAAAATCGTTGCATGATAATAACACTTTTGATCTAGTGAAACTACCGAAGGGAAAGGGCTTTGAAAAATCGTTGGGTTTACAAGCAGAAGCAAGATGAAAATGCAAAAACACTATGGTACAAAGCAAGACTTGTTGTAAAAGGATGCAACTAGAGAAATGGAATAGACTTTGAAGAGATATTTGCACCGGTTGTCAAGATATCTTCCATCAAAGTTGTTCTGGGTCTTGCTACTAGTTTGAATTTAGAAGTTGAGCAGTTGGATGTGAAGACCGCTTTTCTTCATAGTGACACTGAAGAAGACATTTACATAAAACAACCTGAGGACTTCAAAGTTAAGGGGATGGAAGAATATGTGTAAATTGAAGAAGAGCTTGTATGATCTAAAACAAGCTCCAAGGCAATGGTATCACAAATTTGACTCTTTTATGGGGGAGCAAGGCTACAAAAAGACATATAATGATCATTGTGTTTTCTTGAAGAGTTTTGCTAATAATGATTTTACCATTTTGCTACTTTATGTTGATGACATGCTTATTGTAGAGCAAAATGTAGATCAGATTGCTAGTTTAAAGCAACAGTTGAGCAAGATTTCTGCATGAAGGAACTTGGGTCGCGAAGAAAATTTTACGAGTGAGAATTATTCGTGATCGTAAGGTTCAATAATTATGGCTATCACAGGAAGCATATATTCAGTGAGTGCTTAAAAGATTCAATATGGAGAAAACAACGCCTGTGGGTGCTTCACTTGCTATTCATTTTAAGTTGAGTTCTCAATAGTGTCCTTCTACAACAGAAGAGAAGGAAAAGATGGTGTATGTTCCTTATTCTTCCGCCATGGGTAGTTTGATGTATGTAATGGATCGCACTTGGACCGATATAGCTCATGTTGTAGGTTTGGTTAGTAGAATTTTTTTCTAATTCAGGTAAAGAGCATTGGAGTGCTGTGAAGTGAATTATGAGATACAGGATACTGCTGATACGATGGTTTGTTTTGGGAGTGACAAGCTTTGTCTCGTTGGTTACTCAGATTCTGAATATGGCAGATGATATTGACTCGAGAAAATCTATTAGGGTTATTTTGTCACTTTGCGGGGGGAGCAGTGTCTTGGCAATCTAGGCTACAAAAATGTATGGCTTCGTGTACTACTGAGTCGGAGTTCATTGCAGCGACATAGGCATGTAAGGAATTATTGTGGATGAAGAAGTTTGTTCGTCAGCTTTGATTTACACAAAAGAGGAATGTGTTGTATTGTGACAGTCAAAGTGCAATTCATCTTGCTAAGAATTCCACTTTTCAAGCAAAGTCTAAGCATAATGATGTGAGGTATCATTGGATACGCGATATTCTTGATGATAAGTTAATTGAGTTTGAGAAAATTCGTACCAATGATAATGGTTCCGATATGATGACTAAAGCTTTGTCAAAAGACAAATTTGGAACTTGTCGTTCAATTTCGGAATGACAACCACCTCCACATAGTCGGGAGGGGGAGGTTTGTTGGGAATGAGTCTCTTCTTATGTGGAAAAGCTTATGTTTATTTGAAGCAAAAATTGTTGCTACGGTATTTCGTGATTTTGTTTGAAAATATATCTTGATGACCTTTGGTGTGCCTTGGTAATTGCACCTAGATGGGCAATAGTCAGCATATTTAATAAGGTAGTTGAGTGGAAATTTCAATGTGCATTTTTGGTGGCTATATATATATATATATATATATATATATATATATATATCCAAGTTTTGGGCAACAATACGATCAATTTGGACAGCATTGGTAAAAAACATCCATCATCCGATTTAGCCAATTTTTTTGCCAGTTTCTCCGAGACATCGTGGGCTAGTTCTACTCAGAGATTGCCTTTTACTGACCTATTTTTGCGAGATGTCACAACATTTTTGAGCTCTGTATTCTGGTGATATTTTTTATTTTTCTCACATTTTTTATGATGTTATCGCTAGCTGTTGTTGGATAATTTGAGTATCCACTTTGTGACTTGGATTTGAATTTGAATTTGTGCATCACTCCATTATTATAATAAGAGAAGTTTGGGTGGATCCCGTCATCGGTTCCGTGGTTTTTACTCTTCACATCGAAGATGTTTTCCACGTTAAAATTTGGTGTGCGTTCTTGCTTTATTATTATCTCTTATTCAGTTGATTATTTGCATTGATCACTGGTGATTGTGGTGCATGTTGCTAGTAGTATATTAAAGTTGGGAGTATATTACTTGTGGTATTTTGTTGTTTGTGTTTATCTTCCTTAACAAAACCATCAATAGCTCCAATACAATTTTTAAAGAATAGGTAATATCGTGGTGAAGAACGGATTTGTTTTGGAATTCTATTCAATTGAGGATCGAACGACCTAGTAATATCCGCAAACAGCAACAAGATAAAATTTCGAATTATATGAAAACAACGACTAACCTGGTAAATTGATCATTGAAATCTTTCAACAATCTGCCGTACAAAAATAGCCAAAGCTATTGTATTTAGGAAGATAACTAGAATTTCTCTAGCCGTAATGTGCACTACTGACTACAAACCAATTGATTCCAACCGTTCAAACAACGACATAAAATAAAGCCTCTTCATTTGGAAAATTTCGTTATCATCGTTTTGCATTACTTGTAAGTATTTCATTAAAGGTGGATACCCAGTGCCGAAGGCTTCAGTACTCAAGCGTGAGGACTTCCTAGACAGTCTCCCATCTTGTACTATTCTCACGGCTTTCCGGGCTCTGGGGGTGGTCGATTAGCGCACACAACATTTCCCTTACATTATGTGAAGAGGCCGGAAACTCGATTAATTTCGATAACTTCAAAATTGTGTATTCGGGTGATGTGAGGTTGTCATATGGCATAATACACTCCAATGAACTGGATTTCTTGCAAATGTTCAACATTTGAACCATCACTTCCTGAACTTGGATCTGCCATTTGATGTAAAGAAAGTAGAAGAGAATAGAGTTGGATGAGATGATGAAGAATGTGGAGAGAGTTGGGAATAAAAGGAGGGAAGGGGAAGTATGTGAGGACATTCGCGTCCGACGCGTCTGAATCCTCAGATGCGAACGTCTCTCCCACAACGGTTAGGTCGAACCGGACAATTCAGTGGGGTTCGCGCTCGACGCGTCGGACGCAGATGCCAGCGTGAACTGCTCAGATTAGAAAAAAAAAAGCTACCTAAGTTCATGTGCGGCTTATTCAGATGAGCTGTCCTAACACAATCTATTTTTGTTCATCAAGAAATGAGCGATGCTCTATTTTTTACAAAGTGGACATCAGATCTTTTACGGAGAGCAAAAAAGGGAAGAAGAAAGAGAGGGGGAGTTCCAGTGGAGTGGAGTTGCAATGATGCATGTTAACATTGAGCCGTTGAGGTGAAAGAGTATGTGTTTATCGAACAAGAGTCCACTTTGTTTTCCTGCTTGAAAATTCACGATACTACATTTTGTATCCCCTCAAAATGTAATTTGTGGCCATATAAAAAACGCTTTACGTTCATGCGCTTGTTCATCAAGCACCTGCATCGAGGACCCGAAATCAGGCGCTTGGAGACCGTTCCTCCTCAGTGTTCACCTTCACAAATATAAAAAATAAATACGAAATATGTCAAAGTGCCACCACAATCATTTAATCTTGCAAAAAGTATTGTCCGTTATACAAGTGACGCCGATGCTATGCCAGTGCATATCGTTGTAGATGCCGGTATGACTGCATATGGCCTTTGTTGCTTGCATGAGATGTTAGGGACGAAGGCATATCAATTGCGTGCAGCGTTAGTGATGCCATCAGTACATTTTTGATACACAAATTAGTCTATAATTTTTGCTATCAAAAAATGTTATCTTGATGCTTAGTTGCCATAATGATGTTTGCACATCCCAATTTTAAAAGCGGTTGGTTGGTTTTTCGTTATCAGAACAATTCGAATCACATGCTCGTCTGCATACGCACGAACACATAAAATGAATAATAAATAAAAATCCCTAATTATTAGATATGACTAGAGCAAACTAGTTTATTCCGTATGAATTCCATTTGCTCCAATAATGGTTTGGTCAAGCATAAAAAAATAATGTGTTTTTGACTTTAAGGGTCAAAGGGAATGGATATTGTTAACCTTTTTTTATAAGATTTTTACGTTTTGGGTTCGAACGACTGAATAGCTAAGGGCATTGAGTACGAATGGATAAACAAACTTACACAAACTCAGACATGTTTGGACAAAGCGTCAGATTGAGCAAACATTAGGAGTGTGGAACCACTAGAACTCGAATCAACATAAGCCCTATGTCTTAGATCAGATCGACCTTCACGCCTTGATACATCGGATCGACTATTGTGGTTGGTTGTGGATCGGCGATGCCTTTATTCATCGGATCAACTAGTACATCGAGCATTGGTCTGGTGCTCACTTCATGAATTTACTTGGATGCAACTCGGTTTGGACTTAATCAAGAATGAATGGCTTCATTCAACAATGAGTTCGGATCGGCCTCGTCGGATCGGCACCAATTGGAACTTTAGACTGGTACCATTCCGAAGTACATGTGGTGAGCGATCCAACCTGCTGCGTGCTGACTTGGTCAATTTCAGGATGTTGATATTCTTCTGGTTTTTATGCTGATCCGAGCTTTCCTTCAACTATAAATATAGGACTTGGTTACTTACTTTAAGAGATCTTTTTGGCACTCATACGTAGAGACTATGCCTTTGCCAAACTCAACTCTTTTTTCTCCACTTTCTTGTACTCAATGAGTACGGTATTGTAATTATTAACAGTGTAAATAATTGATTATCTCATAATGGACGCATGCACATTACCGAACCACTATAAATTTGCGCCTGATTTATTTTTATTCGTATTATATAATCTGGATCTGTGTTGTATTTTGTGAGTTGAATCAACTTAGGTGTTACTGACCAGATTTGGCGTTAACTAGGGGTGCCAAAATATGACCCAACTCATTTACCCTATCCATAAATGGGTTGGGTTAACCCATTTATGAATTTTATTAAATGGGTAATAGGTTGGGTTGACCCATTTTTTAAAGGGTCATAAATGGGTAACTCATTTATAAAAAAAACTTAAAATTTGAAATTATAAATTATAAACACACATTTTAGTTTTACATGACGTCTGACATTTGTACTTAGAAAATTACGGGCTATCATATCCTCATATTTGCACTCTCCCTAGTAGCGAAACCACTGTTTTTTTTGTTTAGATTGCGATAATTTCTTCATACTAACTCAAAATCATACGAGATTTCGACCGATAAACTCTCACCTAAATTACAAACAACATGTGACGCTTGGATAGTTCATCGGGCGAACAGACAATGCACTTCTCCATGGAGATTGACAATTGTACTTAGAAAATAACAAGCCGTAACATCCCATGTTTGCACTCTCCCTATTGGCGAAGCCGCTATTTTTTTTGTTCAAACTGCGATAACTTCTTCATACTTACTCGGAATCAGATGAGGCTTCGATCGATCAACTCCCATCTAAATTACGGACAATATGTGACGCTCAAATACTTCATCTGGTGAACGCAAAATGTAGTTCCCTATGGAGATTGATAGTTGTACTTAGAAAATAACAGGTTGTCATATTTGAACCTTAAATGGTATATCCCTTATATTTCAAATTTAAATTAAAAATTCAAAAAGTTTGAAATTGGAACTTTGAAATTTTGAATTTTTTTAAATTTTGGAATTTTAATATTTAATATTTTATAAATTTATATTTTGGATTTTTTGAAATCTTAAATTTTATATTTTGAAATTTAAAAGTCCAATTTTTTTTAATTAGAAATTCGAAATTTTGTAATTTAAAATTCAGAAATTAAAGTTTTAAAATTTAAAATTTGAAATCGAATATGTAATTCGACACTTGAATTTCAAATTTGAAAATTCAAAATTTTATGGAATATTCTGGAAATATTTTTTTTTAACATTTGTTTTTATTAGCTAAATCAAATTTAGATACTTAAGTGGGTTAAATGGGTAACCCACTTATTAGAGGGTTGAGTTATAAACGGGTTGGGTAATAAATGAGTCAAAGAGAATGAGTCATAAATGAGTTGAGTCAAAACTCGACCCTGTCCACTTAAACCAAACCCAACCCAACCCATTTGACACTCCTAGCGCTAACAGATGTCTGATGTTATGTTTTTCTGTTCAGTCGATTTTACCTCAAGAACCACATTTGTGTGCCTGCGGTATTCTATAAATAAGGTCTCTGATAAATTCATCTAAACCTTCGAAATATATTTATTTTGTTTTAGTTATGGTACACACACACATATAATGCTATAATGCCTGAATTTTGAAAATGTAGGAATGGTTGAATAGCCACGCTGGTTATGAAGCAATAGTAGACGGGGCAAATGTTGCATTGTATAAACAAAATTTTGCGGCAGGTGGATTCAGTTTGTCTCAGGTTATGTTTTGTATAAACCGATTACTATTAATTAGTTTATAATGCATTCATCTGGGTTTTATAAAAAATTCTGTTTGTTACTGATGCTATTCTATGAATAGAGCAGCTAGATACTGTTGTAAACGAGCTCAATGCAATCCGGGGTAAATGGCCACTCGTTATACTTCATAATAAGCGATATCGGATGCTCATGGAAGACCCTTCCAATAGGGCGCTGCTTGAAACATGGAAGGCTAAGGGAGTGTTGTTCACCACTCCGAATGGATCTAATGATGATTGGTATAGGTTTTTTTTTTTTTTTTTTTTTTTTTTTTTTTTTTTTTTTTACATACCTTTTAAAATTACAATGAAAGTAGTGTAGTTTCTTGTATGCCTCTTAAATTCACAATGAAGTCGAGCAGTGAGTTGGATCATTTTGTTTCGGTCTCTGCCTTTGCTGGTAGACACACGAAGCTACTGGCTTTGACCAACCTTTTCTTTTCTATTAAAAAGATATTACTATTTATATTGTCATCTTCTTTGTATACAATTTATCACTTAAAAATGATGAACAATACAGGGCACATGTTTAGCCGTGAGAATTAGATTCTAAGCCTATACTTTTAGGAACAAAATTTATTTATCCTTCTAAAACATGACATTATACTTCTACATGAAATTTGTCAGTTCCTTAATTGTCCATGGTATATAAACCCAATGGCTGTGGCATCCAAATCCAATCAAATATGAAAGAATCATGTTAATAAGTGATAACTAATTTAATTTTCATAATGGTGTTTATGATACAACCTCAAATTCAAATCATTTAATCTGATTTTCGATTAAAAGATTATCTCTTTTCAGATAGAATATTGGTCATTTAACGGCATCTAATATTTTAAAACTCAAAAACAAAATGTTGCTTACTTAAACTGCCAATAACATTTCTACACAAGTGGTTTCTTAACTTTGAAGTCTGTATTAGCTGTTTAATTTTTTAGTTCAAGAGCATTCACAGGTTCACTTAGTCGATGAGTAACATATTATTACCTATAACTAATCTCCTTTTTCACTTGACAGCATGTAATTTAGCATAATTTAATTTCTTCTATTTCTCTTAAGTATGTAGCTGGGTGCATGTTTATATATATTTGAGAGATGGTACCTTGTTTATCTTTTCCTTGTTTCGTTAAGTTTATAATTGAGAGATGTTTTGATAAACCTCAACATGTTTGCAATTCAGGTACTGGCTCTTCGCAGCAGTTCAGCTGAAGTGCTTGCTAGTGACAAATGATGAAATGAGGGATCATATATTTGAGATCCTTGGCAGGAGCTTTTTCCCCAAATGGAAAGAGCGACATCAGGTTTATATATCAAGGATTCTTTAATTTCGTTTTCTCATATGTAACATCGATTTTGGCTGTTTTACTTTAAAATGGATAAAACCAAATGTAGCCCATATATATATCGATTGCTAAAATTTACAACGATTTAGCATCTTAATGCACATTCAAATTGTATTCCCTTTCAGGTTAGGTATACATTTGTCAAAGGCAAACTGATGTTAGCAATGCCACCTCCATATTCCGTAGTAATTCAGGTACATTTGCTGATTTGTAGCTTCACTTATGGGCACCTCTAACATATGCTTTTAGATCAGTTCAACATTCATTTGCTAAAATTCGTTTTGAACTATATGTTGGTTTAAGGAATCTGAAATAAGATCATGGCACATACCCATTGATGATGGAAGCAATGAAGAGAACATACGAACATGGCTTTGTGTAACTAGACCAGAATCAATTGGAAACTCTGAAGCTAATGTGAATGGCAAATTGGAAATTTCAGCAGAAGAATCGAGTACTGTAGGCAAATCTTCATTTGATAATATGAATTCTAATGACAGATATATTACATCAAGAAAGAGGAAAGAAAGGTCTCCATCCCCTTCAAAGGCAGTTGCTAGATAGCATTTTTGTGGTTTTTGTTTTGGATTTTAACGTGTTGTACCCTAGTACTTATATTTAAGAGATATTGTACAATTTGTTCAATGTTCTTTCACAGAATGCAGTTTCATAATTATGACAATTAAAGCCACAACCTGCACATCTAAAGTTAGAACTAGGACTTAATGTGAGCAGTGACCTTTTTGCTAGTCCACCTTCTGGTTCTTACTTTCAGCTTCACTAGTGTCTTGATTGATCATCGGTCGGAAATGAAATCTCATCAAATGCCAGCATCACGACACCTATTGTTTCCCCTTGCCTCAACGAGTAAGATTTTGAGCTTCAATTGTTTTATTGCTTTTTATGCTTCTGTGTCATTTTGGTAGAATGGTTGTTTGATTTATTTACTCCATCATCATATTAATTCCATAACAAGGTTATTGGTTTCATTACTCTTAATGTTTGTACACTTTTGACCTAGTTATATTTTTTATATGCCATAAAAAATGTCGATGCATTAACTAGGATTTGGTTATTACAAAATATAATGCATCAAATTCTCTTTTTCAGGTTTCCCTCAGTTGAACTGAGTCAACTGACTAATGTTAGCACAGGAAGATCATATATAAAATGGTGGGAATTTTTAGCATGTAAACATTCCTTTTCTTTGTTTGATTTTTGCAATTAGTAATAAATCATATGGTACTATAAGTTTGTCGAAAGCTCTCCTCAAGCCACTTGATAGTATATTCTGATATGTGACAACTGCAGGATGAGCCATGCGAAAAGTAATAATCAAACGATGGGAAAGAAATATGGAAGTTCAACGAAAAGAGAATACGTTTTTATGATGCGAAAGTGTAAAAAAAAGGGTATACGGATGAGGTATCAATTGTTTTGCTATTATCGATTATATTGTTGTTTTAAATTAGATTACATTTTGAGAATGTAAATTGATATTCAATTATAAATTAATGCAAAAATTTGATAATAATTTTGGGAAAAAAAATATATATACAATTATACTAATACAACAATTTTGAATTACAAATACAACAATGATACACATATAATTAGACTAATACAGTGATTTTAAATAACATATACAATTACACAAACACAAATATTGAAGCGCAGTGCAAATATCTTCCAACTTAGTCCAGCAGCAACTATTTTATTTCCTATGTTATCTCGAACCATTGACACAGAATTCGTAACATTTCTTTCAATGGGTTTATGATCGTTATTCCCAGATGATTGAATACTACAGTATTCTTGTACAAATTCTTTGGGTGCTCGGGATGGTCGTTATACAACCCCCCCTCCCAATAAAATATGTTTCACCCTAATTGTATCTCTGCATGAAATTGTAAATAACCATTGTAGTAGTAATCAGTAATCAGCTTTGCTTATTCTTATATTTGTGTCTCAATATGTTTTGTAAGATTGTAGTTTTTTTATTTCAAATTCTAAAGATTTTTTGGTTGTTATACCCATGCTTGAAGGATTTAAATTGAAATTTCATTTTTCATCTTTGGTTGATCCCGTGTTTCATTAAAATTAGTAATAAGGTATCTAGCAATGTGGCAAGGAGGTAAAATACCCATCCATTAGTGGATATCATGGATCAGTTAAGTAATTCTGTCCTGGTCGTGGATGAGCAAAATTCAAACTTAAAAAACATTCATGCGCAGTTCCTTCCCACAACACCCTTGTATATGTAAATGTTAAACAAAATGCACACCTTTGTATATGTAAATGTTAAATAAAACGCACATGCAGATATAATATTGTGTAGCAAACTTTTTACGTTCAATAAAGCGCTGGGCCTCTAGGCTACATATGTACCATCAACAATTCCAATTTAATGTACGAGTTTAATACCCTAATTTGTTTTGAGAGACTATTAAATTGACGATCAACCGACTTAATGATATCTTAGACATGAACTTGATACTTTGAAAGTTTCCGTGAAAATAATGCAAATTTTGTTATTTGACCGTAGAAATGTTTCTGTAGTCTGCCGTGTAGGAAGAATCAAACCAAGAAAGATGTCTATCGTTTCGTTAAAACATCAAACTGTATTTTTTCAACTGTTCACAAAATATCATGAAACAAAGTCTTTTTTTTTTTCCGGAAGTTTTGTTGGGTATGTAAAGCATGAGTACATAATATATTAGTAACCTAGTGAATTCCTGTATATATTGAAGTGTGAATTCGATCCATCAATTGTGATTCTCATAATAGCACGTCAATCAACCAAATATTTAGCATTAGATTCTGAATTTTGTTAAAGGAGAAAGTGAAGATAGAATTTTAGGTTGGCAAGCAAAAGTCTAGACGTAATGCATCCATCAACCGTGAAACTGTTGGAATAAGAAAATTTGGCCTGCATGATGTAATAGGGTTTGAAAAGAATAATAGAAATATGCATAAAACTATATAAAAAGAATGATTAATCAATAATTTCATCCGAGTGATTGAGGAATAAGGTATAGTCAGCAGTGACTCATTGGCTTTTTTTATATAAATGGACAAATCAATATGATGTGCCCTGTTTCTGAATATTATACAACTATGTGGTCATTTATAGCATGTGCTGTGTTTTTTTAAGAATCAATGGTGTATTCCGGGTTATAATAGTTTGTTTTGGATCCTAGCTAGCACATCTCCTTTATTTTGCCTGCATGCTCATCAGTATTATCCACAATTATTGCTTAGATTTTGTATATCAGGATCAGGATGTTTTGCATGTAAGAAGACTTTGATTGGTATTCTTTTGTAGTTTGCACTGAGCACTTGATGATGAAGGACATTTCGTACTTTTTCAAAGTAGATGTTTAATAATATCAGATGGACCATTTGTATGTATATAAGTGGATTGCTCCTTTATATGTTAATAATATTCTAGGATTATTAAAGTGCAATATATAAAGAGCCTGCAATCTATGCTAGATTTTATTTGGTGGGTCAAGTTGTTTCTGCACATGGAGACTCCACTTTCTGGCTTTTATCATCTTGTTAGTGATTAAAAATAGGATTCTGCTTGTCGGGTGGTGAATACCATTTGGTTGTTTGCACCCTGCTTGCATCTTCAGTTTTGTATATATGATATTTGATATTGTCACGCCATACATGACGAACTTTGTCCATTTGATATGTACGCTTTAGATTCCATTGTGTAATCCTTTTTAATTGCATTTTACTTAAAGTTGCATCCATGGGTGATTACAGCAATTTGAATATGTGTTGCGAATGGTGGTAATCTGGGACATCAACAGTAGCATATGGTAGTTTGAAACAATTGACATGATCTTATCCTAAATAGAAGAGGTAGGGGGTAGCATTTGATTATTCAATTTCCACTGCTACGGTTTCATACGGAAATTGGTTCAACATCCCAAATCGTCGAATTGAAGAATATAAATGAAAAAATATAAATTAAAAATGAAGAAAGAGGCGGTACACATAATTTATAGTGGTTCGGTTTAAGATTGCGTATGTGTATTTGCTCCGTTTCTATCTTTATTAATCAAACATGAGAAGTTACAAGCTTCGAAACAAAATGAATTTGAATACAAAGATAATAATAGTGGAAGCTTGCCAGAAAGCCAAAAGAGCTTTAGTTCTTCAATGGCTCTTCTACTTATACTGTAACACTCCATTCTCCACGATGTGTTCTTGTTGAACCCAGTGTATTCTCCTCTAGAGATACACTATCGGAAGGTGATTCCATATCTTGTCATAGTTGGAAATTCATTTCTGCTGTGTTGTAAGTTGTACTCTGATAGTGATACTCTGATAATGATATGTTATATAGTTAAAATTGTGTATTTCAAAAGTTATGATATATTATATTTTGTTCCACTGCGATGTGAGATTCTGTGTTGTTATTTTTGTTCTTCTTCGACCTTTTTCTTCTAAAAAAAAATGATTCGTATTTTTGTGATATTTAGGTTGGATGTATGATGTATATAATCAACTCTGATATTACGGATTTGCGAGACATTACAGTTGATATAATATTCATATAATTCTTCGCGTAACCCGTTTAAAGAAAATATAAATTAACCCAGAAAACAACATATGAGGATGCCCTCTCGGGCGATTAGAGTATAAATAGTGGTAGTATTAAACATGCTAATACATACAACCAACGATAAAATGAAACACAATGGAACTCCTAATAGTTACGCCCTCCTTCTCGCATTAGAAACTTTATTCGTTGAAGTTACCTGAAAGATCTTAATCCTCGGCCTACTCAATTGAGTACCCGAGAGTTTATGGGGAAAAACATAAACTACGGATCAGTTAAAAAGATTGATATGAATAATAACTCAGCTCTAAGTTTTCCTTTGCTTTTTCCTTCTTCTCCTAGCTTTAATGGCCGACCTTTCTTAGGTTTTTCTTTTAGTTTTCGTTTAGGTTTTAGAATGAGTATAGTGAATGAAATATTGGAGAACGGTATATATATATATATATATATATATATATATATATATATATATATATATATGCACACACACACACCCTTTCAAAAGTTCCAACTTTGCCCTCCTCATGTCTGCCTCCTCCCCCCCTCTTTTTACTATCTTATGTTGTTTGCTAGTGTTGTAGGTTTTGCTTCTTTTTTTTTTTGGGCGGAGGGGGGGGGGGGCTCATCATCGGCTGGGAATCCTTCTGATGAGCGGTGCTGTCTTTAGGATGGATTTGAGCGCTGTAGGGAGGGAGACCTTGGAGCGTCAGGATGGGGCTTACCAGCTTGGTAGAGCTGGATTCCTTGGATGACACTTTGTTTTTCTGGCTACTTGCTCATCATTTATGGAGAATTTGCGACTTCAGCATTGGTCTTGCTTTTTGCGTCTAACTTCTGCTTTTTCATCAGGCTCGCCTGGTATATGGGGTTTCTTAGTCTTTGACCCGTGTGATGTATTTTCGTGCTTTTTGCTACAACTTGGCTAGCTTCGGTTTACCTGAAGGAGATCGTCCGACTACATGGGGTACCTTCAAGTATAGTAAGTGAACGTGATCTTATATTTACTAGTGAATTTTAGAGGAGCTTGCAAGAAGATCTAGGTATATAGTTAAGGCTTAGCACAGCTTATCACTCTCAGACTGACGGGCAAACTAAGATGGTTAATAGAGTTTAGGAGGATCTACTAAGACTGTATATACTAGACTTCGGAGGAACTTGGGAGGAGCATCTCCCATTAGTTGAGTTCGGATATAATAATAGTTATCAATCAAGCATAGGCATGACACCCTTTGAAACGTTGTACGGACAACCTTACAGATCGCCGACTTGTTAGTGGGGGTCTACTAATAGACATCTACTAGGGCCTCATACGGTAAGAGAGACTTCTGAAAAGATAGACCTCATTCGAAGAAGGATGAAAGCTGCACAAGATCGACAAAAATCTTATGTCGATAAAAGGAGAACCGACTTGGAATTTGGAATGAGAGATATGGTCTTCATCAAAGTTTCACCGCTAAGGAATGTAGTCCGCTTTGGCACAATAGGGAAATTGGCGCTAAGATTCGTAGGGTCATTCCCTATAGTATAGACGATAGCTCAGATGGCCTATAGGGACAAGCTAACAGATAGGCTGGCGGGCGTGCACGGTGTATTCCACATTTCCCATTTGAGGAAATGTCTCCATGATACGACAAAGATAGTAAAGACGAGCACACTTAAAGGCATGGAAGTTGAGAAGGAAGCATCATTGAGAAGAGTTCCTACTCATATCCTTGGACTAGAAATCAAGAAGCTACATAACAAGGAGATCAGATTAGTAAAGGTGCGACGGGGAGAAGACTACAAGGATGCAACATGGGAACCCGAAGATAGGATTCATGCTTCTTACCCTTTTCTTTTTGAAAGTACGTTCTTGACTTCTTTTATAAAGCCTTTTACTTTGCATTTTCTTATATCATTCAAGTTTATCCTATCATTTGAATCTTTCGACCCTTAGGTAGAATCCAATGGTTGGAAACATGTGTTTGAAACATGTTATGATTGATGGTTGCAAATGGATGCAAGTGTTTGGTAGTGGATGCATATACACACACTAGGCACTAGATCGGCTCAATCACTTACATATTGCATATGGCTATGTGTGCATTTAAATTTTCTATGGATGGATCATCGTATGGATGTTGCATTTTGATGAATGGATGAGCACACATATAGAACTTATATGTATTATTAGGATTATTTGCATACATATTGGGTACATGGCACAAACATATATTGCTTTAAGGAGATCAACTAAATCAGTCGTCCGCTAGATTTTCGCATTAGGGTAAGGACATATACACACCACACTTTTGCATATGTTCTTACAAAAGCATTAGAAATACTTAAGGACAATGGATGCCTATGGATGACGGATTAGTAGATGACTGTAGGTGGTTGATAGGATTATAACGTTCTTCTTAAGTTAGAGATTTCATGGGCGAAATCCTTTAAGTAGGGGAGGATGTAACACATCAAAATTTAACACACTGTAACCATATATTAAAGATAATAATTTTAGGAATAACTAAATTAAATATTAAGAATTAAGTTAAACTGCCAATTCCATTGTGTTCGTCTCGGAATTCTGCTTTAGATAAACCCCAAGTTTCCATAACACAGATAACATATGAAGAAGATATGGGCATTAGAAATTGGTATACATGTAAGGAGCTTATTTGTAAAAATAACATAAATTAAAATTCAGAAAAATCAAACGAACGAGGCAGGAAAATGAGCGGGAAATGGGCCCGTTGAGGGTCGACCCACGCTCAGCACGGTCGACCTATAAGTCGACCCAAAAGGGGCTGGGTCGACCCGCAACAGATCAAGGCAGATTCATCCGTCGAACCTAGACTATTTTATGGCTTTATTCGTTGCTGACTCGACATTATGTGTACAGTTTGGATTTAAAACCTAGAATCTAAAGGCTGAGATTGACTCTGTGAATCTATAAATAAGTGGCTTCTCCCATTTCCAATTCACACAAATTCTTCATACCTTCTTCTGTCTCTATGAAATTATTCTGAAAAATATAAACATATTATGGGGGAATGCTACTGAGGATTGGATCGAAGAGAGACAACAATAGGACTTGCATACATACAACTTGGATTGGACTTTCTTCTACGACATAGTTATATATATAAGAGATTTATTCTCTTCTTTACCAAGACCCACTATGAGTTCTATGTGATTTTTAGACTTGATTATTTAAAAAGGTTTTGGATAGTAAATAAGATTGGATCTGATATAAACAGTGTCTAAAACAATCCCTATATATGTTTATGAATGTTTTCTATTCATATCTACAAGTTATATTATGAACTTCAATCTTCCTTGTCCCTATTATGCCTTAGTATTTCTATTATGCCTGTTTACTCAATCTGAGATCTGTTACCCCCTTTTTCCATTTTATTCTACGCAGAACCTAGGCTGCTCAAGCCTAGGCTATTACGTTAATTGCGTATAAAGGACATAAACTGGAATAATTAGATAATGACACATAAATGGGGAAAATTGGGTGTATTGCGTACTAGAGCCCTCGACTGTAAAAATTGGGCAAATTACATGTCAACATATTAGCTTTAGATAATTACATGATAATCTATTAGAAGTGAGATAATTACATGTTATTATTTTAAGGTTGGGTTAATTACATGTTAGGAAGAACATGCGACATGATAATAAGTTAAGTTGGACTTAATGTGATATTAAGTATGACATGTAAGAATAAAATAGTACCAAATGTGAAAAATAAGTAAATCACAGTAAGTCTAATTATACATCTAGGCAGGTGCTTGTTGGGGAAAAGGGTTGTACACCAATAACATTTAGATAAATGTAATTTTACAACCGCGCTTATTAATGGACTTAAACCTTCTAAGTTACACATGTTAATTAATAAGAGGTCCCAAGTCTAGTTGTTGTATCAGGTTACCGGGACTCTTAAATCCTAGGTACACGGGGACACTAGCCTAGGTGGTAGCTTGGGTCAAGTTGTGTGGAACCCATATCAGTCAGTATCCCTTTTGGTATCTCGATATGGATCCCTCACTAGGTAGGGGCCAGGGTAAGCTTTACTGAACTGGATTGTAAGAGGTTCAAGGTTTAGCGGGTGTACAAGGCGTGTTCCGGCGGAGTCATGAGTGTGCATGAGTTCGACTACAGGAAATTAAGCCGCAAGTAACACCTACGGATATGACCATGTTTTATAAGTTATTGGGTTAGGGATTGATACACCCTACTGTCGGGGCTAACACAGAATATTCGAGTAATTGGGAGCCAAATACATGGGCAGTAATTAGGGTAACACCTATTCCTGTTAATACTAGTAAAGTTGGTGCAGTTAGTTTGACTTTTGGGATATGAGTGAGAAGTTTAATCTACCTTTTATCTTGTTTTGACATCTCGTTTACCTCTTACGTATATACATGTTTTACTGCAGTTTCTCTTCCAATATTATTTATCAGTCTTGATACCTTTTTATATACATATGCTAGAAATTACTAGAACTAGCAAGACTTTATGTTTGGCCCTTTTTTGTTTTCCTTCTCTCCCTTCCTTTCCCACCGGGTTCTCAGAGTGGGATTGGTCAATAGATGAGATCGTGATTCATCTTGGACTTGGATAGCTCTTCTTTTTCAAGTATTTTCTTCAGTTTATTCATGCTTATTACAATGAGACTTGAGGGATACTTTACTGGTTTTTGTACTATGATTATGAGATAGAATGCTTTTGAGTATTTGAGAAAAACATGATGCTGCAACTTTGAGTCTGAAAAGTTGTTTTTCTTGATTAATAAGAAAGTTCTATGTTTTTCCACTGCGTTATTTATATATGTCTTATACATTTATTTACTGTTTACCTATTGCACTTCACGAAACTTAAAGCATTCTAATCAGAGTGACATTAACGGACGTGGGGTGTCACAACATACTTGGAGACAGTCACGTACCCCCACCCTCAACTCCACAAACATCCTAAACAAAGCTGACTTATAGGCAATAGGAATAAACATCTCCAAAAAACGAGTCTTCAACTGATCCCAAGTGAACTCATCTTCTGGTGTAGCAACCATCACAACATTCCACCAATTAATCGCTCGTCCTTGGAGTTGAAAGATGGCCAACTTCCTATTTACAACATCCTCAAGATTTAGGTCAGCAAAGATTCGCTCACACGTGTCGAGCCCATCCTAGGCATCTATTTCCGACTCTGTTCCCTAAAAAGGTTTGCCTTCCAAGCTGGCAAAGTCCTTATTCAGCTAAGCAAAGTCAGCTCTGGGCGCCCCTGTCGATCACCGTCCCCAACAATAGCAATCAGGAGCATCTATTTGAGAATTTGGTAGCATATTCCTCACTAAGTATTAAACAAGTTTTGCAAGTCGATGTTAGCAGCTCCAGAACCATTTCCTTCGTCAACCCCCAAATTCGGATTCCCTACAGCACATCTCACTTGGAGACTCATCCTTTAATTATAGGTAAAGATGATTAGCCTTCTTATAAGAAATCGTACTTAACTAGTGCCTGCGCAATGGGACTTATACTATATATTATAGTTTTGAGAAATAAAATATCTTTACAAGTGCACACTTATACACACACACACACTCTCTCTTTCTCTCTCTCTCTCTTGATTCATATATATACATACACACACACACTCTTTCTTGATTCATCCCCTAGGTTAAACCATGCAGTCTTGGCTCTGATACCGAATAAAATGACAACTTTACACTTTCAATACTTCGGGAAATGTAACGTGACCAATTAGAAAGAAAAGAAATAAAACTACATATAACCTTTCGTACATCTCATAGCGTATAGAATAAAATATAACAGTAAAACATACTGATATAAAATAGATGAGATAGTAAATAATTGAAGTGAATCCCAAAAATCAGAGTAATAGACTCAAAAATGCAAATTGGGGGTGTTAGGGAGTTATAAAAAAGAAATAACTCCAATAGAAATTATCGTAAAGTGAAATGATAAAGATACTACTGAGTCTCACAGTAGCGAACATCGAATGAGATGGAGTATATATAATATGTGGATAGCCTCCTGCTTGCTTCCCAATTTCTTTTCTCATATATCCTTCAGTTTTGATCCAATCGAGTTGAAATTTGATATGCAGGCTCTGAAGATATTTTCTATCCCTAACAAAATTTTCATCCAATTTTTGGCTTTTTAAATTTTGGCCGATCCAATCGTATCTGGCTATAACTCCGCTATATGAACTCCAAACAAATCCAAACTTTTAATACAACCTATGGAGATCATCCAACTCATCCCCTCCAAATTTAGAGTTATTTTGAGCAACTTTGGTTTATGTAATTTTTGCAAAATCCTAGGTCTAGGTCGTCAATTGTAGGTGTTTTCAAACATTCAAACAAAATGAAACCAAGGGTAGAAATCATCCAAAATAACGTAAAGAACAATAAATCATTCCAACTAAATTATAGCATCCTGTACTAAAATAAAAGTTATAGATTGGCAAAGGCCTACAAAGTGGTTTTGTACGAAAAATATGACAATCTTATTCCTAACCTTTTTATTCCACAATTTTAATCAAAAATTATAAAATTTCTAACATGTTTAACTTTCTCAGAATTATTTTAAGATTAGGAAATTTAGAATTATGTAAATAATATCAAAACACTCACCTATGTCTATGAAATTATAAATTTGAAAAGAACTACAGAATTCTGAATAGTTCTCCACTCTAGTAGTCGCATATGTGTTTCCTTAGTCTGGATTTATTAACCTCTATATTTAGATTCAAGTTTTTGTGAAGTTTTTTGGTTCAGGATGAAAAAAAGTTTGTTATAATGGAGTTAGAGCTCTAAAGAAAAAGAAGAGGAAAGTGAAAAGACAGAAATAAGTTACGGTAGCTCATTCTAGCCCTTTATCTTCTTAATCCCCAAATCCACGCTCATCCTATCTGGAAATAAGTTATTTGTGCCTTAAACATCTTTCAAATAGCCATATAACCACTCGGTGGAAAGGGAAACCATCATCCCGATCCAATAGAAGTGGTTTCAAATCATTCTACTCCAGTCGAAAGTCATGGAGGAAATAAGATTTAGTCAGGGGTAAAATGGTCATAGAAAAATCCCAAAACTAAGAAATTTCGTTTATAGCCATCTCTCAAAATTATAGAATGATATCACCTTATACAAAAATAATATTTCGTATTTATGCGCTAAACACTTAAAACCATGGTTCGCCATATAATCCTATTTCCAACTTGAAATATCCTATTACTGAAGCAAACCACTAGAAGTTCGACTTTCACTTGCTGGCAGATCCGACACGGCTTCACCTACAAGCCTACAACCTTTTTCATTTCTTTCGAATAAAAGCTTCTCTTCATGTCTCGATACATCTTGGTACCGCTAGGGTGTATCGTAAGCTTAGAATGATGACGCTCCCTAAGCACTTCCTTCCTTAACTCATCAACATCTAGAACACATTACCATCCTTTCTTCCTTTCTCATCCATTTCGGTCAAGAGTAAATTCTACCTGATTATCACCTTCCACTGCTACTTTGAGCTTTTTGATCCTTTTGATCAACGAAGGATCCTTTTCCTACTTAGGAGCAAGCTTCTAAATCGAAACTAGTCAAAAATCCTAACATGACACCATAAGTGCACTACCACTAAAACAAGCTATCGATTTATTCCTTACATTACATGTAACCGATGCTTCCAAGTCTTTCTATTCATTCAACGTTGACGACCCATGTTCAATGCTTTCTATTAAGGGAATCGACAATCTTATTTTCTTTTCCTGTAGTATAATCAACGGTAAAATCATAAGTCACCAAAAATTCTAACCATCTCTGCTATCAGATATTCAATTCTTTTTTAGAAAACAAATATCTCATCCGTAAATAAATCGAACCTTTCACCAAATAAGTAATGAATTCAAATTTTCAAGGCAAAGTCTACGACAGGTAACTCGAGATCATGATTTGGGTATCATGCTTTGTGTGGCCTTAGCTGTCAGCAAGCGTAACCAATAACCTTCCCTTCAGCATAAGAGCAGCTTTTAAGCCTGTTTCGCAAGCATCAATATAAAAAACTAAATCTTGATTTCCATCCGGTACCACTGACACAAGGGCATTCTTCAACAAGTACTTTGACTTCCAAAATGCTTCTTCACACTCATTTCACCATACAAACTTAACATACCTCATGGTTAGCTTAGTGATTGCTATCAAAATCCTAGAGAAGTCTTTAATAAATCTTTAATAGTATCCGCCCAATCCAAGAAAGCTTCTAAACGTAGCTCTTTCTGGCCTCTTTCAACTTACAACGGCATCAATCTTTGTTGGATCTAACGATCACTCTTCTTCAGTAACCACGCGACCAAGAAACTTCACTTTCTCGATCCAAGATGGGCACGTAGAAAATTTGCCTTCAAGCATGGTTTCGTAAAATCCCCAGAACAATTCGAAGGTGGCTCTTGTGCTCCTTCATATCTTTCGAATACACCAATACATCATCTATAAAAATTAACATAGACTTATCCAAGTGCTCTCGAAACACTCAGTTCATCAAATGTATATACAAAGGAAGTAGGTGCATTCATCAATCTGAACGGCATAACCATCCATTTGTACAATCCATATCTTATGTGAAGGGTTGTCAATGGAATGCTCTTTTCATCTATTCTCAGTTGATGAAAACCAGTAGCTAAATCAAACTAAAAAAACATGCTTGCTTCATTTAGCCTGTCGAATAAATCATCGATATGAGGTAGATGATATTTATTCTTCACCATTCTTTTGTTGAGCTTCTGATAGTCAATAGACATTCTCAACTTTCCATCAGGCTTCTTCATAAACACAGTCATAGCGACATAAGGAGAACTACTTGGACGAATAAAGTTTTCCTTTCTAAATCAAAAGGTTATGTCTTTAGCAGTCTCATCACCAAGGGGGTCATTTGGCTAGGTGGCCGACTCGCTAGCTCCTCTTCCGACACAAGATCAATGTCTGAACACAATAGCCCTCTTCGGTGGCAAGCCTGATACTAGTCAGAAAAATCAACAAAATCCTTGATGAAAGGAACACTACTTACCTCTTCCTACACTTCTAAAGTACTTAACAATGGGAACATTTGCAAAACGTCTTTTTGTACCAAGAACATAACCTTATCGTTGCTATTAGGCTGTTTCAACGTCACCTTTCTATCTTAACAAAATATTCTAGAATCATAACGACTCAGCTAGTCCGTCCCCAAAATAATTCTGAAACCATCAAAATCAAACTCATATAAATTACAAACTAAAACATAACTTAGCAATCAATTTCTAAGTTATCACATTTCATCCTAAATGTTACGTTGACTCCTGTCAAATTAGCTAATCTAAAGGATGTGACTAGGTATGATGGTTCTATAGACAACTTATCCACTACATGTCTAGATATAAATAAATGGGTTGCAAAAGTATCAAACAAAACTTTAACATATATGCTACGAAACAAAAGCATACCATCCAACACTATTTTTCCTTTCTTAGCAGTAGTGGGTCCAGAAGACAAAGGTTTTATAGTAGACACTTTCCCTTCGCTGCTTGTGGACACCTATTTTATAGTGCATAAGCTGACTACAAATGAAGCAACTAATATTCTGTCTTTTGACAATGATCCTAGATACAATGTCCTTGCATTTGATAGAGTAACGCCCTTTCTAAAGGCATTTAAAACAGATTACTATCGCTCCATCCTCCCTTAGCTTTCCTTCTTCCTGAACTTTCTTCCCTTTGAGGGATTTCATTTTCCTACCATGAAAATTCTGGTTTCCACTGGGCTTCTCAACCCCTCTTAACATCTTTTCAAGAATAGCCAGTTCAACAACAACATCGCTGGGGTCTTGTAGGGGAGGCATAGTCTCTTTCATAATTTAAAACCTATGCCCCATTATAAGCTTCTCATTCCTCAAGATAAAATTATCTATCGTTCTGCGAGCATAACAAGACAACTCATTAAATTTATCAGCATACTCCACATCTCACATCTCTCCTTGCTTCAACACATCAAACTTCCTCATCATCATAGATTGATCCACTTTCGATACGAATCTTGCCCTCATCCTTCGGAAGTCTTCCCACATAATTCCTTCTATCGATATCCTTACCGTAACACCATTCCACCAACGTAAGTGTGACACCCCACTGTTTGCGAACAAATTATACAATTGTAAACAACTGTAAAATCCGTTTGTTTTACTAAACAACAAGGATTGTTGTAGAGGGTGTCGAACTCTGGGACCAAAAATATTTTAATTAATAAATCCAATCAAGTTATTCCAGAATTTTGATTGATTGAAAACACAGAAAATAACAACAGTTAAATATAAAAGAGAGATTTATCTAATAAGAGAAAGCAATTAGGGGATAATGACATAGATTAGATTCACACTCATCAATAGCCAACAAATAAATATAGATCTAATTCATGTTTCTGTCACAAACACGAATCAACGATAGATAGATTCTTAGAAACAAATAAGTAAATAACGACAAGCATAGTCTATGCAGGAGCTGAGCTCTTAAACAACCATAGACTATCAGGACAGATTCACAAATTAATTTCTAAAAACCTAAAACTAGATCTAAATCCGATAATTGTTAGATCGAACACGAATATACCCTGTGAAGGAGCATAGCTCTTAAACGACACATAATATGAAGGTTCAGATCTAACCCTTGAACAGATCTAGATCTACATATATAAAATCCTCATCTATTGGCTATGTGATTCATGTTGAATCATATCTATTAGCGTCATCACCCCCTAATCAAAGGGGATTAGCTAGACATAGCTAAAGAAGAAGAGAAAAAAGAAATAATAGACATGAACATAAATAAAATAAAATAACAACTGAGAGAAAAGGGAGAAGAGTTTTATTCCAAGAAGAGAATTACAGAATAAAACTAAGTGTGTCTTTACATGAATGAGATACAAGGTATTTATAGTTGATATGACAAAGACTACTTGGCAAATTCCACAATGTGGGGCTAAAGAATTAGCCCAAATAACACATAAGCTAGTGTGAACGGGGTTGTAGAGTAAGAGGCCTTGTAAGTGAGCCAGTGTGAACGCGTACAGTGCATGAATGAGAAGCCTTGCAAAGGAGCTAATGTGAACGCTACATGAGTGAAATGGTTTGCAATTGAGCCAATGTGAATACAATATGAGTCTTTAGTGAGCCAAATCTACCCAACTGAACTCTATTTGCAACCGTTCTTCAAGCTTTAGTAATTTTAACTTCACTCTTTTTCAGCAAATTCTTCATGCTTTATTCATCAAATGCTCTAAACCATGATTCTTGTCAACAATCTGAAAACACAGCTATAAATACGCAATATCAATTATTTAAAAGATAAAATAAGATAAATATGTGGATAAAATATACACATTTACGTGTATATCAAATTACCCCACACTTATCTTTTTATTCGTCCTCGAATAAACTAAACTAAGATATGTCACACTTTCGTAGGAAACATGATTGCATTCAGCGTATGCAACAAGCCGTTAAACCTCTGGGTGTCCCCAGTAGGACGAGTGTTGTCTCGTGAGGGTTTTCAGCGGATACTACCCACAAAATCCAAAGCGTCTTATGTACGCAGATTAATCAAACAATATATTTAAAGTCTTTCACATTCCAAGGATTTCACCTAACTTCAATAATAACGGTTTAGTCCCAAATTGTCCATCCCATTGTTGGTGCAGAAATGAATAAAAAATTTCAAGCTGAATCGTAATTCCTTGATAACACTGTAATTGTCTTGAAGGTTAAGAGCGTGGTGTCAACCAAAGTTCTACACATCGACAATGTACACCTAATCATTTATTTAACCCTTTTTTTTTGAATAATTTTGCACCAATGTAACTTTAATGTATTGGATGTGAGTTATGCATAGATGAAGGAAATTTTTGTAAGTTCTAAAAATGTTATAGATAAGAGGGCAAGTGTATTAGTTGAACTTGAAGCTACAAAAGATAAAGTAATACTAAGGCACATATGAACATTTTTATTTCCTTTCATCTCCTCTACTACAATCCTCACTTCCAAGTACGGTATAATGGATGTGGATGGAATGGAACTGAATGCTTTATAGTCAAGAATGATGAATGGCTATTTTATTCTGAGAGACTCTCTCTTTATTTCATTTTTTTCTCTTCTTTTTTTTCTTTTCTTTTCCCTTTTTTTCTTTTTTTTTTCATTTTTTTTCTTTTGCATGATGAATGATGAGTGGAGATGGAATGGAATGATACCGTACATTATTTCATTTGATTCCTCCTCTACTAAACCAACACTTCATGAAAGGAAAGTTTTGTGCCCTAGTTACTCTACTTCTATAACCTTAATTCAACACACAAGTCTGGATTGTTGTTATACTAAAAACTGAAAGGAATAATATGTAAAGTTTCGTAAGATAGATAACCCATATAAAATAAGATGTGGTATATGGTTATCCTACCTTAAAACAAGTACGGAGTGGGTGGTGTAATATTGGTATAAAAAGTGACGTTTTTTGACCTTTAAACAAAGGTTCTTGAGTATACCAATATAAGATAAACTTGTCGAAACATGGATATAAATCGACTAAAAACTTGGGTTTGAATAATGTGGGGTATCGAAGAAGAACGCTACAATGAGTCATTTCTCCTTAATTGGGCCAAGTGGATTTTAGAACTTACAATTTTGAAAATTTGAGTGAAAAGAAAATATTATGCATGAAAACGAACTCAGAAAATCCAACAAATGTAGGTGCAAAATCCTTTTATTTCATGCTTTTTTTTTGATTATTTTTACTTGCACATTCTAACATGTATAACAAAGGTTGACACGCTTACTCCAGAACACGACTAACATCTGCACAGTCTCAAGCTAGCATCTTAAAAAGACACATTACGATTCAATGAATAAATAATGTTCATTCCCATCACCCAACAATTCAACTTATCAAACAAGAACCAAGGTGTTATTTATGAATTTAAGTTAATCCTTGTTCAATGAATGACCTACTTCATAAAATTTGATTGCTGATGTAATGTAAATTCCCCCCGCACTTGAGTGTGACTGTGTCCTCACAGTCTTAATCAGACATATCTTAGTGAAAGGGAAAAACAAATAAGAGAATATTTACATATGTACAAAAGAGGGTTAGTGCGTCTTACCGAATGTAATGTGGCTCATGGAGGACCATGAGCTCTTCCTCTTGGTTGGGTATTGGTTCCAAGTAAGGTTTAAGGCGTTGACCATTGACCTTAAAGGATGATCCATCAGTTGGATTCTCAATTTCTACCGCACCATACGGAAAAACAGTCCGTACAGTGTAAGGTCTTGTCCATCTAGATTTTAGCTTACCCGGAAATAGATGCAGTTTTGAGTCATACAACAGAACTTTTTGACCTGGCATGAAAGTTTTACGTAAAATTGATTTATCATGAAAAACTTTTGTTATGTCCTTGTAAATTCGTTCATTTTCATAGGCATCATTTCGAATTTCATCAAGTTCATTAAGTTGAAGCTTCCTATGTTCACCTGCTTGCTCTAAATCAAGATTCAAAGTTTTTATTGCCCATAACGCCCTATGTTCTAGTTCAACTGGCAAGTGACATGGCTTACCAAAAATCAACCGATAAGGGGACATACCCAAGTTGGTTTTGAAAGCGGTGCGGTAAGCCCAAAGAGCGTCAGTTAACTTTTGGGACCAATTTTTATGATTTCGATTCACAGTTTTCTCAAGAATTTGTTTAATCTGCCTATTCGATACTTCAACCTGCCCACAAGTTTGAGGATGGTACGGAGTGGATAACTTATGGGTTATCGAATACTTTCTCATGAGGGCTTCAAAAGAACGATTACAGAAATGTGTCCCGTTGTCGCTGATTATTGTGCGAGGTGTGCCAAACCTAGAAAAGATGTTTTCTTTTAAGAAGCGCACAACAACCTTATTGTCGTTCGTTTTGCATGGAACAGCTTCGACCCATTTAGAAACATAGTCAACAGCCAAGAGAATGTAAATGTTTCCAAAAGAATTAGGGAAGGGTCCGCTGAAGTCTATACCCCACACATCAAAAATTTCGACCTCTAGAATGGGGTTTAGGGGCATCATATTCCGTTTAGAAATTTTCCCTAAGAATTGACATCGATCACAAGTTTTGCGAAATTCGTACGCGTCTTTGAAAAGGGTGGGCCAGTAGAAACCCGATTGGAGAACCTTTTCGGCTCTCTTTTTGGGACCGAAGTGACCACCGCATGCTTGGTCATGACAGAAAGAGAGGACACTGTGAATTTCAGTGTCAGGAACACATCTTCGAATGATTTGGTCGGGACAATACTTGAAAAGATAGGGGTCGTCCCAATAAAAATGTTTCACTTGGGAAACGAATTTGTGTTTATCCTGCTTAGACTAAAAAGAAGGGATCTGCTTGGTGACTAAGTAGTTGACAATGTCAGCAAACCAAGGATCAGTGGATAGAGAAAACAGCCGTTCATCGGGGAAATTCTCGTTGATCGGAAGAGAAGAAGACGGGGCATTTGGAAGACGAGACAAGTGGTCCGCAATAACGTTGTCAGATCCTTTTTTATCCTTAATGGTAAGGTCAAATTCTTGAAGTAGAAGTATCCAACGAATGAGACGAGCCTTAGCATCCTTTTTAGAGAAAAGGTACCTAAGCGCGGAATGATCGGTATGAACAGTGATGTGTGAGCCAACTAGATAAGGTCTGAATTTTTCTAAAGCGAAAACGACTGCCAAGAATTCCTTTTCAGTGGTCGTATAATTGATTTGAGCGTCGTTCAGAGTCTTACTCGCGTAGTAAATGACATGAAGAATTTTATCGATACGTTGTCCTAAGACAGCGCCAACAGCGAAATTCGAGGCATCGCACATGATTTCAAAAGGCAGCTTCCAGTTGGGAGAGCAGATGATCGGAGCAGAGACAAGTTCATTTTTAAGATGCTCAAAAGATGAAATGCAATCAGAATTGAAGTCGAAAGGAACATCCTTACCAAGAAGATTGGTTAAAGGTCGAGTGATTTTGCTGAAATCTTTTATAAAGCGACGGTAAAAACCAGCATGACCTAAAAAGGATCGGATGTCCTTAACGGATTTGGGAATGGGAAGATTCGAGATAACTTCGATTTTAGCTTTGTCTACTTCAATTCCTTTATTAGAGATGACATGTCCTAAAACAATGCCATGTTTGACCATGAAGTGACACTTTTCCCAATTAAGAGTTAACTGTTTATCTTTGCAACGGTTAAGAACAAGATCAATATGATGTAAACACTCAGAGTAAGAATCACCAAATACGGAAAAATCATCCATGAATACTTCCAAAAATTGCTCAATCATATCATAAAAAATGCTAATCATGCACCTCTGAAAGGTTGCAGGTGCATTACAGAGACCAAAAGGCATACGTCGGTACGCAAATGTACCAAACGGACAAGTGAAAGTGGTTTTCTCTTGGTCCTCAGGAGCGATAGGGATTTGATTATAGCCCGAGTACCCATCAAGGAAACAATAGTACTCATGACCAGCAAGTTGTTCTAACATTTGATCGATAAATGGCAGAGGGAAATGATCCTTACGTGTTGCAGCATTAAGTTTCCTATAGTCAATGCAAACACGCCAACCGGTCTGGGTGCGGGTTGGGATAAGCTCGTTAGCTTCATTTTGGATCACGGTAATCCCTGATTTCTTAGGTACGACATGAATTGGACTAACCCATTGACTATCAGAAATCGGGTAGATGATTCCATTGTCAAGGCATTTAAGGATTTCAGCACGAACTACTTCTTTCATGATAGGGTTTAGTCGACGTTGGGGATCACAAGTGGGTTTAGCATCTTCTATAAGGTGGATTCGATGTTGGACTATCGAAGGACTAATCCCCTTAATATCAGCCATGGACCAACCAATTGCCTCCTTATTTTTCTTAAGAATGGGAAGGAGCAATTGTTCCTGCTCTAAAGTAAGGTCAGAAGCGATGATGACAGGAAAAGTTTCATTGTCTCCTAAGTAAGCGTACTTAAGATGACTGGGCAACACTTTGAGTTCAGATTTTGGGGGCGACTCAACCGAAGAAATTGGTTGAGGGATAGACTCATTTGTGAGAGGCTCGACAGGAATCGAATCAGAGACATTTTCAGGAATATCTTGAAATAAGGTTTCGTAATTCGATTCAATTTCGTTATTCAGATGGTCGAGCTCAGATTCATTATCGTGGACAACATGGATTTCAGAAAACTGGTCCACATAAGAGTTAGGAGAGTTTTCAATTCTGAAGATGTTTAGCTCGACAGTCATGTTACCAAAAGAAAGTTTCATAGACCCATTTCTACAGTTGATAAGCGCATTAGAGGTTGCTAAGAAGGGTCGTCCTAGAATCAAAGGGATCTGGTTTGCAGGATTGCTAACCTGTTGAGTTTCTAAGACAATGAAATCAACTGGAAAGATGAATTCGCTAATTTTGATCAACACATCCTCGATTTCTCCCACAGGTTTCTTAATTGATCGGTCAGCAAGCTGAAGGGTAACCTTGGTGGGTTTCAATTCTCCTAGCCCTAATTGGCGATAAACGGAATATGGAAGAAAGTTAACACTAGCACCTAAGTCTAGCAGGCATCTATCGATTTTCTTGTCCCCAATAGTACATGATATTATGGGGCAGCCAGGATCTTTGTATTTCACTGGCATCGATTGGGACAAGACTTCGCTTAGAGTTGCCGCTAGAAACACTTACTTAGGTACATGTGTATGACGTTTTTGAGTGCACATATCTTTTAGAAATTTTGCGTATTGTGGAACTTGTTGTATAATATCTAAAAGAGCAATGTTCACTTTAACTTGCTTAAATATTTCAAGGATTTTTTCTAGCTGATCCGTCTTTTTCCTAGGTCGGAGTCTATGAGGAAATGGAGCAGACAACTTAGTAGGTTGGGCTACTTGAGTTTGAGGATGGTCCTTGTCAGAAATTGGCTCAATGTTTTGATCTGAGTTGGTCGAATTTTCGATAGGGTTTGGAAGATCGTCCGGTAAAGCATTTGGGTTGACCACATGTTTGTCAATCTTTTTGCCGGATCTAAGAGTCGTGACCGCATTCAAGTGACTAACGTTTGAATCTTGAATGATGTGAATTTGGTTGGAGTTAGGATTTTGACGGTTGGGGTTTGGAATGGGTTGACTCGGGAAAGTGCCTCTTTCCCGTTCGCTTACTGAAGTGGCTAACTGACTCATTTGCATTTCAAGTTTAGCAATCGATTGACTCGTGTTTTGCATGTGCGAAGTCAATAAATTTTGAAGATTGGTATTTGATTGGAGATTTTGAGTCGTCGCTTTAGTCAATTCTTCGAGAGTTTTCTCCAGTGATGTCAATCGTTTATCGTCTTGGGGAACAAAAGATTGTTGTGCTTGGTTTTGATAAGGTGGTGCAGGATGTTGGAATTGAGTTTGTTGAAAGGGAGGTTTCGAAGGATTATTCGAAAATGACTGAAAAGGTGGTCGAACCGCATTCGAATTTGCATTGTTTTGGGTCCAAGAGAAGTTAGGATGGTTTCTCCAACCTGGATTGTATGTTGGGGAGAATGGGTCGTTCCTAGCTTTGTTAAATGCGTTGAGTTGTTCCAATGAATGTGGGCATTGATCGTCTATGTGGTTAGGATCGTTACATTTGTAACATGAGGTCTGAGACGCTTGAGCTTGATTTATTTGCGTTGATGAAAGGACATTATCGAATTTGGATATCATCGCGTCTATTTTTGCTTCTAAGGCTACTGATGATCCTACCGTATGAGCGTTAGATCGGGAATAAATCGATTTCTCGTTAGATCATTCCCATTGAGCTGATTTTTCGGCCAAATTTTCGAGAAATTGCCAAGCGGCATTGTGATCTTGGGCTAGAAAATTTCCTTGGCACATTGATTCGAGCATGGTTCGAGAGTTATTTTCAAGTCCATCGTATAAAATTTGACAAAGAGTCCATTTTTCGAAATTATGATGTGGACATTTGACTAGAAGCTCTTTAAATCTTTCAAAATATTTTGCAAAGGATTCACCCCCAAATTGACGAAAATTGACGATTTCATTTCGAATTTTAGATGTTTTTTCCAGAGGGTAAAATTTCTTTAGAAAAATGTTTACAAATTCACCCCAAGTTTCAATTGTATTTGAAGGCAAGCTATACAACCATTTCTCAGCATAATCGGTAAGTGCAAATGGAATTAACCTAAGTTTGATTCCATCGTCACTTAATTGTTGAAATTTCATTATTGCACAAACTTGTTCAAATTTGGTCAGGAAAATATAAGGATCATCACATTCTAGATTGCCGAACTTTGGAAGAGTATTTATGTGATTCGAATGAATTTCAAAGTGGTTACCCGTTGGGGCGGGCAATATGATGCAAGAAGGAATAGAAACCTGATCGGGGAAGTATCTATCCATAAGAGATCGAGGGGGATTTTCTTTGGCCATGGTTAAAGAAATGTTTGTTCGAACTAAACGATTGTCTGAAGGATCACGAGTCCAATGACGCTTGCACTAGCGAGAAGAATAAGGGAAGACGAGAAAATCAAATTTGAGCGATTTTTTTTTTAAACAAAACGAGAATTATTTTGAAATTTTTTTTTTAGAGAAAAAGAATTAGACACAAAAGATTTTTTTTTAAATGAACCTAATGCAATTTACAATTTCTAGAATTATATAATGACGGTTTGATTTATTTTAACAAAAGACTTCTCAGCCAGTTAACGGACAGGAGTTATCGGTGCACCAGGAATCACCCTAGCAATGCAGCCGAAGGTTTAAGTACCTTCAGAGGAACAACCGATATAATATTTACGAATCACCGTAATATTTATAAACAGTTATTACTCTGCCGTAGTCTAGACACCGAGAAATAATCCGTTAGAACTAAACCAAATTGTCAAAATATAATGAAGTCCTTAGAAAATAAAAACAAAACTAAGATGAATGCAATATTTTTTTTCAGTCACAGAATGAACAGTCTTAGGACAGTCACAGAACAGTCAATTGCAGAAATAAAAAAAAAACAATTTTTTTTTACAAGCAAGCCGATGCCCTACAGAAGAGTTTTACAAGCAATGTCTATATTTTTTTTATTTGCAGCTGCGGTCCCTGTAAAGTTAGAAAATACTCACCTTGATTGGCAGTCCGTCCAGTGTAGTTGAGTCGCGCTAGCGCGTTCACACCCCACTTGGTGTGCAACCGCTCCAATCAAATCTGTTTGCAAATCACTTGGTTGAACTCTTCACTTCTTGTTGGCCTTTGAATTGATTTCTTTGCTTGACTTTGATTCCTTGATTTGTTTGCTTGAGCCTTGAATTCTTTCTGCTTTGGCCTTTGTTTGAGTTCTCTCTCTCTTTTTTGACTTTTTTTTGTTTTGGAAGGAAAACTAAAATGGCACTAAAACAAAAACAAAAGAAAACTAAGGCTAATAAAAAAAATTAAACAAAGAGATGAAATCTCTTTCTTCCTTTTTTTTTAAGAAACACAAGAAAATATATAACAAACAAAGAAACAATTTTTTTTTTTAAAAAAAAAAAGGATTTGGGAAAAGAAAGCTAGAACCAACTTACAAAATTCAAAGAAGTGAAAAGAATTTTTTTTTTTTAAAAAGGGAACTATAAACTATGAGAAGAAGAAAAAACAAAGGAAGAGGATGGGTATATGTAGAACAGAAGAAAGAAAATTGGAAAGAATTGAAAAAGGATTTTTTTTTTTTTTTTTTTTTTTGGAAAAGGAATGTATTTATACAAGGAATATTGGAAAGTAGAGAAGTTTGGAAAGAAATTAAAGAAAAGAAAGGAAAGGAATTGTAATAAAAGCAATTTTTTTTTCTTTTTTAGAGAATTGCTGAAAAATAGAAAGAGATTGTAAAAATTTGGAAAGAAATAATGGAAAAGAGGGGAAAGAAATTGGAAAAAGTTGGAACGAAATTAATGAAAGAAAGGGAAAGAAATAAATGAAGAAAGAATGGTAATGAATAGAAAAGAAAGTAGAAAAGGAAAGAGATCAAACTAAATTTGCAAGTTTTTTTTTTTAATTAGAATTGTTGTAAAAGTAGAGGTGTGGAAAGGTGGAAAGAAATTTGAAAGAAAAAGAAAAGAATTAAAAGAAAGGAATTGTTAAAAAAGTTGATTTTTTTTTATATGGAAATGTTGAAAGGAGGAAGCAAGATGCAAACAAAAGTGGAAAGAAATAAATAAAAAAATGCAATTATTTTTTTATTGTTGTCAAAATAGAAGAGAGAGAAGAGATTGTGTAGAAGAAAAATTGAAAAGAAGTAAATGAAAAATTTGGATAGAAATAGATGGAAAGAAATTGAATGGACATTAATTAGAAAAATTGGCAAAATTTTATTTTTTAGAAACTTGGAAAGAAATCAATTTGTGAAACAATTACAAGGAGGAAGAGAAATAGAAGAGAAGGAAAGAAAATCACAAAATGATTTGTTTTTATTTATAACAATTGTAAAAAGGGAAAATAATAATTTATGGAGAGATGTCACGAAAGAAGGAAAGCAACAAAGAAAGGAAACAAAACAAAAGGTAAGAATTTTTTTTCTCTTATTTGGTAGATATACGTGATTAACATAGAAATGTGTTTATTTTATGCTCGTATATTTTATCTTTTGTAAATAAATAAATGATACTTTGGTTACTTTTGCGTGTTTTTACAGGATGTCAAGAAATGCCTCCTTCATTTCAAATTAAAGGCCAACTACAGATAAAAAGCTACTTCCCTGTACTAAAGCCATCTCAATTGCAAAAGACGTCGTAGCTCACTGGTAAATGCATAGAGATTTGTACAGAGAGACCCGAGTTCGATCCCCGTCAAGATCACTTTTTGCCAAAGAAACGGAACGCGTTCACACTGGCCCTTTGCCATGAAGAATATTAATTAGTGCTATATTATATATATATATATATATATACATATTCATGTGTATGTATGATATTCACTAATAGACATTTCGGGAGTAGTCATGGAAATCACTACAGAACATTCATTTTTTCAAATTCCAATTAGAAGAATTTCTGATTGATTGATTGCCAAGAAAAGATCATTTTTTGAAGATTTCATCCTTTGTTGCCTTGGGAGTTTGATGAGCATCCTTGTTTGGAATAATTAATCGCATGCAATCTAATCAGCTAGCCATACGGAGATATGCATCAGATATTCTTAAAAGAATTATTTCCAAACAAAACTAGTCAAGGAAGGCAAGAGATATGATATTACTTTCTGAGAAAAGAGGGTCATTTAGTCATTGATTTGATTAGGATTTGGTCTACATCTCTATAAATATGCATGATGTCCCATTGTAAATTCATTCATTCTTCTGTACTCTCTTTTAGTTTTAATAAAGCTCTTCTTCGTCTAGTTTATTTGCTTTACTTCATGACAATTTGTGTTCTACTCAATTAGTTTTGGTAGACAGAAATTGTTATTGTCATTTCTATTGCTTATTAGTGATTAGTCGTTGATTAGTTTCATCGACAATCCTAATTTACTTTTTGTTGTTCTTCTTTTCCTGCGATTTTAATTTCTGCATTTTATTTCTGTTTTGCATTTTAATTTCCAAATGATAATCGTGATTTGATCGTCGGTTCAATTAGATTTGTTCTGAATCGGATCGCAGTTTCAATTTCGTTTGCTTTCAAAACCAACCTCAAAGATTTGTCTAACTCGCCCAAGAGATTATTTAAATAATTTGATTTTAAATCTACCTCCCTGTGTTCGACCTGTATGCTACACACCTGTACGCTTGCAGTAATTATTTAAAATATCGCGCTTTTCTAATTCATAGATTAGCGTCGATCAAGTATTTGGCGCCGTTGCCGGGGAGGTAACGATTAAATTTTATTGTTTATTTAATATCTGATTCGTGTTAGTTTTTATTTTTGTTTTGCTAAAAAAAAAAATCTCTTTATTAGTTGATTTTGTATCAAACATTGGTGCTAGAATCATCTAAACAAGAGAAGAGAAAAAATTTCTTGCCACTTTTGTCTCTTAGTTTCTTTTCTTTAATCTCATCTATTCCTTCCTTCCCAATTTTTACATTTGTTTGCTCCCTCTTGCGAATTTATTCCTACTTTAGGCAAATAAAAAAAAAACTTGCCAAATTTTCTTGACCTTATTTCCTTTTTTTTCTTTCATTTATTTATTTCCTTTTTATTTCTCAATCTCCTTCTTTTCTTTTATAAATTCTTCCCTTCTTTTCAATTCTAAAGAAAAAAAAACCTTTCAATTTTTGCTTTATTTCTTTCCATCTTTCCATTTCTTTTCCCAATCTTCTACGTTCTCTTTCTTCTTTTACAAATCAGAAAAAAAGAAATTTTTTGTCATTAAATTCTTCCCATTGTACAAATTCTTGCCATTTTCTTATAATTTCTTCTCACAAATCTCCTTCTGTTGCAAATCTCTTACACTTTTTTTTTTTTAAAAAAAAAAACAAATTTCTTTCTAAATTTTCTCGTTGTTGTTGAATAATTCCATTACCCAAATTTCTTTCCATTTTGCAATCACCTTTTTAGTTTTCACATCTTTAATTTGCTTGCTATTTTCTCTCATTGCTTTCCTTTTATATAAAAAAAAAAAATTTGCCACTTTTTCTTTTAATTTCTTACCAATTTTTCAGTTTCTTTCCTTCATTTCCTTTCCTATTTTCTATACACCCCTTTTCTTCATTTTACAAATTTTAAAAAGAAAAAAAAAGTTACCAATTTTCACCTATTTCTTTCCTTTTTATTTCTCAATCCCATTCTCTTCTTTTACCAATTCTTTCTTCTTTTCAACATATTAATAAATAAATAAAAAAACTCTTTCCTTTTGCTTTTTCGTTCCCTGTTTTCAATAGAATCTCCTTCCCTCTTTCTCTTTTCATTTATTTTGTTTCCTTTTACTTTAGATTTATTTTCTTCTAATACTATTCCTTTCCATTTTTTTTGAAAAAACTCTTGATTGGCAGATTTGATGTTATTTATTGACATTGCAATCTCCAAAAACAAGAAAAAATATATCTTGCTAGTTTTGTCTTCTATTCCTTTTTTTTTCTTAATCTCTTTCCTTGTTTTAACAATTTCTTAAAAAAAAAATCAAAATCAAGATCAAGCGAAGGAAGGAAAACAAGCAAGACCGAAGTGGAGAAATTCAAAAGTCAAACAATTGCAAATAGTTGAAGTCGAATTGTTGGAGCGGTTGCACACCAAGTGGGGTGTGAACGCGCTAGCGCTTCCCAATTTCACTGGAGGACTGCCGATCAAGGTGGGAAATTTCTTTTAACTCTACAGGTGCTCTGCTGCAAAGAAAAAAATATATAGACAATTGTTGTAAGAAAATTCTGCAGGGGCAGCGGCTTTGAATGTACAATTTTTAATTTTTGCAATTATTTTGTGTGATTTCTGCATTTTTTTATTCATTCTGTTAAGGGCAATTCTCCAATTCACATAAGGTGAGGGATTTCATCACCCTTTCCTTAGCCCACAAATTGCATTTCATCGTAGAATCTGACTAATAATAACGGTTAGACGTTGGACTTAAGGGAGTCACGGGCTCATATAGGGCTTAATTATATTGTGATAGTTGATTCATTTGGAACGAATTATTTCTTGGTGTCTAGACTACGGCAGAGAAATAACCGTTTATAAATATTACGGTGATTCGTAAATATTATATCGGTTGTTACTCTGAAGGTACTTAAACCTTCGGCTGCATTGCTAGGGTGATTCCTGGTGCACCGATAACTCCTGTCCGTTAACTGGCTAAGAAATTTTTTGATCTAAGCAATCAAACGTGTCACTATATAATTTTGGGTTAGGAGCCATTAAGGACAGAAAATTTCATTGTAGCTAATTTCTGTGCTTGCATTTAACAACAATGAGTGAAAAAAGTGTTAGCCAACAAAATTCTCCTAGGGGTTCTCAAATCAACCAAAATTTTCCAACCGAATTGGATCAAAATCGAATGAATCAAAATTTTCCAAACTTTGGGGGTCAAAATCAAATAAATCAAAATTTTCAAAATCTCAATATCCAAGTGGATAGACCCTTGTCTCTTCGTGATCGATGTTATCCTACTAGGACCGTTCAACCATCTGTCATTGTGTTCCCACCAGCTGAAGGAAACAATGTTGAGCTAAAACATTCTTTTATCCAAGGGGTACCAAAATTTACTGGGTCTGAAAATGCTTATGAATTTCTAAGTGAATTTGAACTGTATGCGTCCACAACAAAAATGCAACAATTATCTAACGAATCGATCAAGCTAAGGCTAATCCCATTTGCATTACTTGAAAGCGCTAAAAGATGGCTAAATTCTCTTCCAAAACATTCTATAAGAAGTTGGTATGAATTTGTCACTATATTCTTGAAAAAGTTTTTTCCTTTCCATAAAACTCTCAAAATTCGAACTGAGATAAACCAATTTTGTCAA
This sequence comes from Allium sativum, assembly GCA_030737875.1. Lineage (NCBI taxonomy): Eukaryota > Viridiplantae > Streptophyta > Magnoliopsida > Asparagales > Amaryllidaceae > Allium > Allium sativum. Next base: position 882,062 of record CM060926.1, on the reverse strand, counting down.
AATGAGGGGGAAACTTTTTCAAAATATTTTGAGAGATTCAACCAACTACTGTATAGTTGTCCTCATCATGGAATTCTAAAAGATCACTTGTGTCAAATTGCATATGAAGGGCTTAACTATCAGTCTAGAACTCAACTAGAATCAATGTGTGGAGGAGACTTTATGTCTAAAACAGCCGATGAAGCTTGGCGGTTCTTAGAAGATTATTCTGAAAAGGACATGCAGTGGGAATCGATTCGTGTTCCCATTCGTACTTCTACTAGAGGAGTGCATGTCGTGGACCCAAGTCAAATTCCCTTAGAAAATCAAACTCCTCAAGCCGGAGAAGGGTTACCCCACTATTAATCTCAGGACCAAGCCAATGCTATAGCTCAAAATAACCCTTACTCAGCCACGTACAATCCTGGTTGGAGGAACCACCCAAATTTTTCTTGGTCGAACCCCAATAATTCGGCTAACCCATCTCACATGCAACCCTTTATTCCCAATCCGAATTACCAAGCTCCTTCTTCCAATTCTCAAACCTCTCAAGCTGCACCTCAATCCAAACAACCCTATAGGCACCCCAATTTTCAGTCATCGAACTTATCCTCTCAATCTGGTCAATCGTCACAAGATTTTGTTCGATTAGAGAAACAGATGAACTCTTACGAAGCTAAAATAAACTCGCAAGACGCTAAAATGGACCAAATGATGAATATGATAAAGGAAATGGCGAAAAATAATGAGAGGGTAAAGTTGCCGAGTCAACCTTAGGTGAATCCAAAATATAACTCTCGTGGTGTAAATTCTTGTGAGGACGAAAACCATAATCCAGTCAACGCTATTACAACCCTTCGATCTGTTAAGAGGATTGATAATAACGTGGGCAACCCTGGCGAATTTTCTAACTCGACCCCAATCCCTAATCTTGATGATCACCCATTGGCTTCGAATGCCAATTCTTCTAAACCTCAAGTTCCCTTAAATGTTGGCAATCCCAACAGTTCTTCTCCCAGTGTCGGCTAACCCGACCCACCTTCGAAAATTAATGTTGGCAATACCAACATTCTATCTTCTGCAACCTTACCACCTTCTCTTCCCTTGGATAAACCTTCTTCTTCGAATGATGCAACTCATCACAGAGTCAAAGAAGCAGTAGCTCCTTTTCCTCATAGACTCAATAATAAGAAGAAAGCGGCAAATTTCGATAAAATTCTGGAAATTTTCAAACAAGTCCGTGTGAACATTCCTCTTTTAGACACCATTGAACAAATCCCTCAATATGCTAAATGTCTTAAGGAATTGTGCACACAAAAACGTGCGACCAATGTCCCAAAAACCGCCTTTCTAACTGCAAATACAAGCTCTGTTCTTTCGAATCTTGCCCCAGTCAAGTATAAAGACCCTGGCTGCCCTACGATTGATTGTAAAATAGGAAACACTCACATCTCTCGTGCCCTACTCGACCTTAGTGCCAGTGTCAACCTTCTCCCTTATACTGTCTATCGTCAACTTGGACTAGGGGAGATTAAACCAACAAACATCACACTTCAACTAGTCGATCGATCTGTCAAAAAGCCATTGGGAATTATCGAAGACGTCTTGATACAGATCGAACAGTTTTACTACCCTGTCGATTTTATAGTTCTAGAAACAGAGCCTGTCTCAAATCCCAACGTTCAAATACCATTGATCTTGGGATGCCCTTTCTTAGCAACCTCTAATGCTGTCGTTAATTGTAGGAATGGTCAGCTTCGACTTTCCTTCGGGCACCTAACCATTGAGCTAAACATCTTTAATCTCAACAAGCAACCTAGGGATTTTAAGATCGATGAAACTGACATGATTCAAACCACAGTTGATGAAACCTCTAGTGACACTTCTGAAGCATTGAAAATGTGTCTTGACCATTTCGACTCCGATTTCGACGGACTCGAATACATTTCTGAACTAAACAAAATTCTTGACTCCGACACTTCGTCACCTGAATCTAACCAAGGAATGTTGACCAATGTTGATACACAAGAACTTCCTAAGTTAGACCTTAAACCCTTGCCACCAGACCTTAAGTATGCCTACCTAGACTCTTCAAAAACTTTTCCCGTAATCTTGGCCTCCGATCTTACCGAGGACCAAGAAGAAAAGGTTTTGGATATCTTGCGGGAAAATAAGGACACCTTGGGGTGGGAAATTAGCAATATAAAAGGAATTTGCCCATCAATTATGGAACATCGCATACATTTAGTTGATGAGGCTAAACCCACCCGTGAGGTTCAAAGGCGATTAAACCCAAACATGAGAGAAGTGGTCAAGGAGGAGATAATCAAATGTCTAGACAATAACATCATCTATCCCATCTCTGATAGTACTTGGGTGAGTCCGGTACAAGTTGTACCAAAGAAGTCGGGAGTCACAGTGATCAAAAACGACAGTAATGAACTCGTCCCAACAAAAATCAAAACCAAATGGCGTGTGTGTATCGACTATCGAAAGCTTAACTCAGCCACACGAAAAGACCATTTTCCCTTGCCTTTTATTGACCAAATGCTCGAACGCTTAGCGGGACATGAGTACTACTGTTTTCTCGATGGATACTCTGGCTATAACCAAATTCCTGTTGCTTTAGAAGATCAACATAAGACCACCTTTACTTGTCCCTTTGGAACCTTTGCCTATCGTCGCATGCCTTTCGGTCTTTGTAATGCCCCCGCGACTTTCCAAAGGTGTATGATGAGTATTTTCTCTGATATGGTGGAAGAATTCTTGGAAATATTCATGGACGATTTTTCAATCTATGGATCATCTTTTTCCCAATGCCTCACTCATTTAGAACTCGTCCTTCAGCGTTGTAAGGAGAAATCACTCGTGCTTAATTGGGAAAAATGTCACTTTATGGTAAAAAGGGTGATAGTTCTAGGTCATGTCGTCTCCAAAGATGGCCTAGAAGTCGATAAAATCCAAAATCGATTTGATTGCTAATTTACCTCCTCCTAAGTCTGTCAAAGATGTTCGTTCATTTCTTGGCCATGTGGGATTCTATAGAAGATTCATTAAGGAATTCTCAAAAATTTCAAAACCTCTTTCGAATTTACTTGCCAAAGACGTAAATTTTGAATTTTCCAATGAGTGCAAAACATCTTTTGAAACTCTTAAATCAATCTTGACCACAACTCCCATCATTCAACCTCCTGATTGGACTCAACCCTTTGAACTTATGTGCGACGCTTCCGACTTTGCAATTGGAGCCATCTTGGGTCAGCGAATTGATAAACTCCCTCGAGACATTTACTACGCTAGCAAAACCTTAAACGAGGCCCAATTGAATTACTCAACTACTGAAAAGGAATTTTTGGCAGTTGTCTTCGCTCTTGAGAAATTCAGACCATATCTCATAGGATCCAAAGTCATAGTTTACACTGACCATGCTGCCCTACGATATTTGCTTTCTAAAAAGGATGCCAAGGCCCGCCTGATTCGTTGGATCCTTCTTCTTCAGGAATTCGATATAGAAATACGAGATAAAAAGGGTTCTGAAAATGTCGTAGCTGATCATCTCTCTCGAATTGTGCACGAAAATGATAACGACACCCAAATCGATGACTATTTTCCTCACGAACAACTCCTTTCGATCTCTAACACCCCTTGGTACGCTGACATTGTGAACTATCTTGTCACACAACAAACACCCGCTGAATGGTCAAAACAAGATAAACAAAAATTTCTCTCGAAAGTTCGAAACTTCTATTGGGACGACCCATATCTTTTCAAATACTGTCCAGACCAAATCATTCAAAGGTGTGTGCCCGATCATGAACACCAAAGTATTCTCTCCTTCTCACATGACCATGCTTGTGGCGGTCATTTTGGAGCAAGAAAAACTGCTGCAAAAGTTTTGCAAGGCGGTTTTTATTGGCCCACACTCTTCCGTGACGCTTTCGAATTTTGCTCTAAATGTGAGCGATGTCCAAGAACGGGTCGAATCTCTAAGCGAAACATGATGCCTCTCAAGCCCATTTTAGTGATTGAGTTATTCGATGTTTGGGGCATCGACTTCATGGGACCATTCCCCAATTCATTTGGGAATCTTTACATCTTGCTTGCGGTAGATTATGTCTCAAAATGGGTTGAAGCCATTCCGACCAAAACCAACGACAACAAGGTTGTTGTCAAATTCCTCAAAGAAAACATCTTTTCACGCTTTGGCACACCTCGAGCTATCATTAGCGACAATGGCACTCATTTCTGTAATCGTGCTTTTGAGTCCTTGCTCAAGAAATACTCAATCACACACAAGCTGTCAACACCTTACCATCCACAAACTAGTCGACAAGTAGAAGTTTCCAATAGACAAATCAAACAAATTCTTGAGAAAACCGTGAATTCCAATAGAAAAGATTGGTCCGTAAAACTGATTGATGCACTTTGGGCTTTTCGCACTGCTTATAAAACCAATCTAGGGATGTCACCATATCGATTAGTCTTTGGAAAGGCCTGTCACTTACCTCTTGAATTAGAGCATCGTGCTCTTTGGGCAATAAATTTTTTGAATTTTGACTTAGAAAAAGCCGTCTCACATAGGAAGTTACAAATTTCGGAATTAGAGGAATTAAGAAATGAGGCGTATGAAAATGTGAAAATCTACAAAGAAAGGACCAAAGCCCAACACGACAAAAACATACTTCGTAAGGAATTCAACGTCGGTCAAAAAGTTCTTTTATACGACTCTAGACTTCACTTGTTTCCAGGAAAATTCAGATCTCGATGGACTGGACCTTATGTCGTGAAAACAGTATATCTTCATGGAGCGGTTGAAATTGAAAATCCTAGGGATGGAAAAGTCTTCAAAGTAAACGGTCAACGACTGAAACCATTTTTGGAATTCGAGAAATATGACGAAGATGACTCTATCGATCTGCATAATCATCCACCATGAAATCAGGTGGTACATGTACTTTTTCTTTTTCATTTTTTCATTTTATTTTTGTTTTTTTGCCTTAGACAGTTGGGACACTGTCTCAATCAAGTGTGGGGGGGGGGGGATTCTGCATTGCATTCTTTTGATTTTTCTTTAATTTTTCTTTCTTTCGTTTCATGTAGGACCATCATGTATTTTAGACTATAATAACATGCCATTTTTTTTTTTTGAAATACGACTCATTCTCAATTAATACAACAAAATAAGTTTACAATTTTTAGCCAATTGATAGTACTTTTTTCTCTCAACTTAGATTGAATAAGAAATATAATGAAAAGTTTAATTTTGAGGGATAATAGTGTAACCGGTACATAGTGAGATTCTTAGGTGATGGCCATGAAATCTATTCTATATTGTAGACTTTGTTTAAATAAGTGGAGGACTTAAAATACTTATATTGGCTTTTCGAATCTTTAAAACTAAGTTATGTTAAGTTGAATTCGCGTAACTCTCTTTTGTGCTTATAATTTCAATAATAATAATAGTAATCCAAGGGTATCCAACATTGCTTGTATATCGAGCGTTGGTGTGCAAACCCGCCAAGCTCTATCCGACACGTTGTTGACAAAGTCAGCGTTGGAATATCTTGGTCTCATTTTATGAGATTGGACACCAAAGGATTACCGACACGTTGTTGACAAAGTCAAAGTCGGCCTGCACAATCCGCCAAGCTCTTTACCCACTCTCCGTTAGTCCGCGAGGCAGTGCATGGGTGGTAAACCTTGGTCTTTTTAGTTAGGTGTATGTACTTAATCATAGATCTTAAAATTTTATAGAATAAAGAATAAGCGATGATACCCAAACACTTCTTGACCTTATTGATTTGACTAGCCATACATGAGAAAATTAGAATACCACTTTGCAAACTGTGCCAAGCAAACTAAGAATTTATTTCATGGCTGCACTATGTTATCGACCGAACTAACTGGCCAAACTGGAATTTAACATTTGAAAACTTGATTTATATTGAAAATTTGTGACAAGTCGAGGTATCTAAAATAAAATCAACTGATTAGAAACTATTAACTTAATTTGTTGTACCACTTTCCTGAAATAAGTCGTGTTTTCATTTTTCGTTTTTATTTGCATATGTCCACTGCATTCATGTAGTTTCATTAGAATCATAGCATACTGCATTTGGATTTTGTGGGTAGTATCCGCTGAAAACCCTCACGAGACACCACTCGTCCTACTAGGGACACCTAGAGGTTTAACGGCTTGTTGCATGCGCTCAATGCAATCGTGTTTCCTACGAAAGTGCAACCTATCTAGTTAGTTTTTCATTTTCTTTTACTCGAGGATGAGTAAAAGATAAGTGTGGGGGTATTTGATTAACATAGAAATGTGTTTATTTTATGCTCGTATATTTTATCTTTTGTAAATAAATAAATGATACTTTGGTTACTTTTGCGTGTTTTTACAGGATGTCAAGAAATGCCTCCTTCATTTCAAATTAAAGGCCAACTACAGATAAAAAGCTACTTCCCCGTACTAAAGCCATCTCAATTGCAAAAGACGTCGTAGCTCACTAGTAAATGCATAGAGATTTGTACTGAGAGACCCGAGTTCGATCCCCGTCAAGCTCACTTTTTGCCAAAGAAACGGAACGCGTTCACACTGGCCCTTTGCCATGAAGAATATTAATTAGTGCTAAATTATATATATATACATATTCATGTGTATGTATGATATTCACTAATAGACATTTCAGGAGCAGTCATGGAAATCACTACAGAACATTCATTTTTTCAAATTCCAATTAGAAGAATTTCTGATTGATTGATTGCCAAGAAAAGATCATTTTTTGAAGATTTCATCCTTTGTTGCCTTGGGAGTTTGATGAGCATCCTTGTTTGGAATAATTAATCGCATGCAATCTAATCAGCTAACCATACGGAGATATGCATCAGATATTCTTAAAAGAATTATTTCCAAACAAAACTAGTCAAGGAAGGCAAGAGATATGATATTACTTTCTGAGAAAAGAGGGCCATTTAGTCATTAATTTGATTAGGATTTGGTCTACATCTCTATAAATATGCATGATGTCCCATTGTAAATTCATTCATTCTTCTGTACTCTCTTTTAGTTTTAATAAAGCTCTTCTTCGTCTAGTTTATTTGCTTTACTTCATTACAATTTGTGTTCTACTCAATTAGTTTTGGTAAACAGAAATTGTTATTGTCATTTCTATTGCTTATTAGTGATTAGTCGTTGATTAGTTTCATCGACAATCCTAATTTACTTTTTGTTGTTCTTCTTTTCCTGCGATTTTAATTTCTGCATTTTATTTCTGTTTTGCATTTTAATTTCCAATTGATAATCGTGATTTGATCGTCGGTTCAATTAGATTTGTTCTGAATCGGATCGCAATTTCAATTTCGTTTGCTTTCAAAACCAACCTCAAAGATTTGTCTAACTCGCCCAAGAGATTATTTAAATAATTTGATTTTAAATCTACCTCCCTGTGTTTGACCTGTATGCTACACACCTGTACGCTTGCAGTAATTATTTAAAATATCGCGTTGTTCTAATTCATAGATTAGCGTCGATCAATACGGTATCACAAATCAAATACCAAATCAACCAACAAGATTTTTTTTATCTATGCTTGAAAACAAAAGGGAACAAAATTAAATAAAAATATTTTTTTTGTGTTTTTTTTTATGTTAAGAAAAAGAAAATTATAACCCGATGGATTTAAAAACAAAAATTATTTTGGTCCCCGGCAACGGCGCCAAAAATTGTTTGCGAACAAATTATACAATTGTAAACAACTGTAAAATCCGTTCGGTTTTCCTAAACAACAAGGATTGTTGTAGAGGGTGTCGAACTCTGGGACCAAAAATATTTTAATTAATAAATCCAATCAAGTTATTCCAGAATTTTGATTGATTGAAAACACAGAAAATAACAGTAATTAAATATAAAAGAGAGATTTATCTAATAAGAGAAAGCAATTAGGGGATAATGACATAGATTAGATTCACACTCATCAATAGCCAACAAATAAATATAGATCTAATTCATGTTTCTGTCACAAACACGAATCAACGATAGATAGATTCTTAGAAACAAATAAGTAAATAACGACAAGCATAGTCTATGCAGGAGCTGAGCTCTTAAACAACCATAGACTATCAGGACAGATTCACAAATTAATTTCTAAAAACCTAAATCTAAATCTGATAATTGTTAGATCGAACACGAATATACCCTGTGAAGGAGCATAGTTCTTAAACGACACATAATATGAAGGTTCAGATCTAACCCTTGAACTGATCTAGATCTACATATATAAAATCCTCATCTATTGGCTAAGTGATTCATGTTGAATCATATCTATTAGCGTCATCACCCCCTAATCAAAGGGGATTAGCTAGACATAGCTAAAGAAGAAGAGAAAAAAGAAATAATAGACATGAACATAAATAAAATAAAATAACAACTGAGAGAAAAGGGAGAAGAGTTTTATTCCAAGAAGAGAATTACATAATAAAACTAAGTGTGTCTTTACATGAATGAGATACAAGGTATTTATAGCTGATATGACAAAGACTACTTGGCAAATTCCACAATGTGGGACTAAAGAATTAGCCCAAATAACACATAAGCTAGTGTGAACGGGGTTGTAGAGTAAGAGGCCTTGTAAGTGAGCCAGTGTGAACGCGTACAGTGCATGAATGAGAAGCCTTGCAAAGGAGCTAATGTGAACGCTACATGAGTGAAATGGTCTGCAATTGAGCCAATGTGAATACAATATGAGTCTTTAGTGAGCCAAATCTACCCAACTGAACTCTATTTGCAACCGTTCTTCAAGCTTTAAACTCTTCAAGCTTTAGTAATTTTAACTTCACTCTTTTTCAGCAAATTCTTCATGCTTTATTCATCAAATGCTCTAAACCATGATTCTTGTCAACAATCTGAAAACACAGCTATAAATACACAATATCAATTATTTAAAAGATAAAATAAGATAAATATGCGGATAAAATATACACATTTACGTGTATATCACCCATGTCCGTTAATGTCACTCACAAAGGGAATGCATTGAGTTTCGTGAAGCGTTATAGGTAAACAGACACAGAATATTCAAGACAGATATAAATAAGATAGCAGCGGAAATTCCAATTTTTATTTCAGACATAAATCATACATCGTGGTCCAAAATACCATAAGTCACAAAAAAACCATTACAACAATGTAACTTCTGTCTTTTACCATCAGAGTACATAAGTTCTTAAAAGAAAACATAATTCCCCAAATAAAAGAGACAAAGCCATAGTAGAGATAAGAACTTGAGCCATACTTCGAAAGCAGCTCTAGCAAGATGATAACTGAGTCCTGACTAAGCGTGAGTGTTCCTGCCCTGAGAACCTGGAGGGGGGACAAAAGAAAGAAAAGGAAACAAAAAGGGTTAGACATAAAGTCTGGCGAGTCTAGTTACTTTTAGCAAGTAAATAAATAAAAGCAACATGACAGGCATATAAAGTGGATAAGAGAGATCACTTCATAAATGGCAGGTGTGACACGGTTGACAAGATAAGGGGTATACGCTTCCCTAATGATTACTCTGCACTATTACTAATATAACCAGAATGAGATGACCCCTTATACTTCAAGGTGGTAGACTTAGGCATACGTCCAAATGTACCCTACTACTACCCTAATCGATCGGCTCCCTACTCCGTAGATACTCTGTGCTGGCCCCACAGTAGGATGTATCATGTACTAAAGTGGCAACCCCTCACTGATATGCACAACCCCATGTCTACAGGTGTCACGATCGTCTTATCCAATTCGGCCCGGCTCATGCATGCACATGGCCCGATCAGTTTGCGCCGCCAACACTGCTTCCACGTTTGGATCTCTTACAATCAGTCAGTAAGCGTGCCCCTTCTCCAACCTAGTTCGGAGTCCTCTACTCGATACATACTCCAGGTTACTAACTAAAACGGGTCCCACACAATATGATACAAGCTCTCCCCTTTGTCTTGTATCTCCCACTAGGTTTTCCACAAGTTATATTTACCCTAAAGGTGTCTTTAATTATGTAACCCCAATCTTTCTACCGGTTATGCTTATCATTAGGTGTCTTTAATTACATAACCTTATCGGGCTAAGTTTGTGGGCCTGTATGTAAATATTACCTACCCCTTCAAATTTACTTAACCCACCCACTGTCCAACCAACTTTTTACGTAACCTAACTTTAGTTCATAATCATACAATCCCTATGGATTAGATTAGGTTAAGTAGTCCAATTCGTTACCATGTCCATTTATGGTTTATACTGGGCTAGACCTCTCACATTAGGCCTACAACTTGTGGATGTTGGATATGCCGGTTGTAACACCCCGAATTTTAGTTAATACTAAAATTCACTAATTACAGGATAAATAATCTCAGATGTGGGAATTAGGGGAAACGGGCGGCGTCATTACGTTCGTCTCGGAAAAATACGCGAAATAGAGTCCGAGTTTTCGAAAATCGGAGTCCGTATGGCCCAGTTATGGCCCGATGAAGTTTGCAGAAAATTCAAAACTAAAACAGATTTAAAAATTTAAAATATGCAGATTTGAAATGGGCCAGGCGGGGTCAGGCGGGAAGCTTCCCGCCCAGCCCATGTCGACAGGGCTGTCGACAGGCCTGTCGACAGGGGTGTCGACATGCCTGTCGACTTGCCTGTCGGCAGGGTCCAGGCGCCCAGTGAACCTGGGTGCACCAGGTTGCACCAGGTTGGGTTTCAGGCTGGCTAGGAGGGCTGGTTCTAGAGATTTCCTAAATCTAAGGGTCCTAATCTAATCTAGGGTTAATCTAAGGGCCTAAAACACTCACCTAATCCTATAAATAAGACCCTAACCCTACCCTAATTCATTCATAATTAAATCTAGTAACTAAACTATGGCAAATTGAAACTTGAGAGAGCCTCCACCAAAATTAGAGAAGGGATAGCATTCCAAATCAACTTTTAGCCTCTTAATCTTCTTCATTAGTTTGCTAATTTTGTTTTGGTGAGCTTCTATCCCCTTAATAATCAATTGTTAAATTGATTAAGATAGGATATGAGGATGTATGGTTATGTTTGTGGATCAATGTGTTTATGCAAGCTTAATATTGTATATGTCATGTGTTTTGCAAGTTATATGCTCTATGTCATGCAAGTTTAGTGTATGTGTTCATGACATTTTTATGCAAGTTTAATGTTATATCTTTATGCAAGTTTGGTGCTATGTTTCATGATGATTATGATGCAAAACACTAAGTTGGACATTGATCTATTATGCAACATGTTAAGCATGCTTATGAAGTTATGAGTATGTTTAAATGCAAGATTAATATGTTATGCATGCATATGAAGTTGTGTGAATGATGATGCAAGTTATGTGTATGTTTAAATGCAAGATTAATATGTTATGCATGCATATGAAGTTATGTGAATAATGATGCAAGTTACGTGTATGTTTAAATGCAAGATTAACATGTTATGCATGCATATGAAGTTATGTGAATAAATATGCAAGTTAGGTGTATGCTCAAATGCAAGATTACCATGTTATGCATGCTTATGAGGTCATGTGAATAATTATGCAAGTTATGTAGATGCTTAAGAGCAAGTTGGGTTAATATGTGTTCATATATGCAAGTTGACATCCTCTTAACCCATGACAAAGTTATATGCTAAACCCATGATATGTGTGATGGATCTTCCCCTTTTATTATGTTATGAAATGCGAACGATTTACGTGGGGAACGATGGGGTGGGTTAATATGTTAGTAAATGAATGATTGGGTATGATTAAGCATACCGTAAAAATAAATTACCATAAGTGGGAATTTACCTATTGAGTTAGGTCTACCCCATGGGAATTTACCTATTGAGTTAGGTCTACCCATGTTATGGTAAACTTGATATTAATTAGGGATAATTAATATGGGGGGGGTGATTAATTAGGGGTAATTAATCGACTAAGACACGAGGTTGGACTCATTTGTAGTGTAAAACTGCCCGGACCCGACCGGCTTAACCAGTTGCTACAAATGTCAGCCCAATGTGAGAGGTCTTAGCCATAAATTAAATACGTGATTAAGGTAAAGACACGAGGTTAGACTCTGTTATGACGTAAGACTGCCCGGATTCTACCGGCTTAACCAGGCGGTCATAACAGCCAGTCTAATGTGGGAGGTCTTTATGGGAGATCACGGTCTTAATTAATTAAGAAACACTTAACCATAATAGCATGTAGTGGGACATGAGGGGTTAAGTGGGTGCCTTGGGTGGCATGAGGAAATTTTGTGGTTGCCTTGGGTGGCATGTGGAATCTAGTGGGCTGCCTTGGGTGGCAATAGAAAATACGATTAGAATACTTAACCAAGTGGAAACATGTAACTAAACATGATTAAAGGGTTAAGTGGGATACACTAGATATATGACAAGCTTAAGTGGGTAGCTTGTGGGGGCCCATTTCAACCAATATCCCAAACGTATCTTTGTGGGCTCGACCCATGTCGAGTGACGGGACACGCATATTGGGCTTGATTATAAGAGGCCAAAACGGGTTGGCGGTGGCAACGCAAGTCCAACGGGCTTCATATGCGTGTGTGGGCCCGGGCTGGTAGATAAGCCGTTGTTGCATCGTGTAGATATAAAGTCGTGCACCATTAGTATTGGGTAGCCACTTTAGGGGAGTGATACACCCCACTGTGGGACCAGCACGGGTATCTACGGTAGGGAGCCGATCGATGGGGAGTAGTGGGTACACCTAGTGAAGATAGGGGCAGACGGCACCTATGTAGGGGTACACGAAACTACTGGGTAAGAATTACTGAGTACACCTAGTGGAGATAGGGGCAGACGGCACCTATGTAGTGAGCTAGGAGTACATGAAATTATTGGGGAAATTTTCTAAATCCTTGGAAGGGATCAACCTTTAAGTAGGAATGACTGGTGTGGTGCAGTTAGTAATTATCCTTGGGTGGGTAGATGCGTCCTGACGGTTATCTTAGTTCGTCCTATGTTGTTGGCTACTTAGTGTAGTTATTATCCCCAAAGGTACCGTACCGAGTTCATGTCATACCCTAATTACTTTAATAATTGTATTGTTAAGGTTATAGGGCTCACTCAGACTTATGTCTGACCCCGTTGTTTTTATCTTTTTCCCAACCCTCAGGTCCTACGGTGGATCCTAGCGGTAGTAGAGCTTGATCGGATTGCTGTTCCAGCCTTTGGGAGCTTGGGTAGATGTAAAGCTCCAGTTATCCAGTTATCATTTCTTTTGTCATGGCTATTGTATGAGAGAGTGGGATTATGTACTTCTTTATTTTGACAGATATTGTACTTGACTTTTATCATGGCTTTATGATGTAACCAGACATGTTTATTTCCGCTGTTATGAGATGATGTTTTAAATTTCATGCACTATCTATATCTGTCTTGGTGTAATTTTTCTGTTCTATATTCACTAAAATAGTCCACCGATGCTATGACATTCCCTTAGTGAGTGACCATAGCGGGTGTGGGGTGTTACACGTGGTATCAGAGCCAGGTTACCGGAACAGATAAAATTTTTAGAAAACTATTTTTCTAAAACATTTTTGGAAAATATATTTTCAAAAACATGTCTTTTAAGAGAAAAGTTTTTGAAAGAAAAGCATAATCCCCAATAGCCATATCTATATCCTTCGAATTCTCCGTTTTGAATCTTTCCTTTTTTTCGTTTCAGCATGGCTGAGGATCTTAACTTTCCGGAGGGTGTGACGGTACCAGTATGGTATAGGAGGTTGATGGAGGCTAGGGCCACCACTGCGGGTCCAGCGAATATTCCTCCACCAACCGTAGCACCCGATCTTCCTCCTCCCCCTCCTCCTCGCACGGATACTTTTGCTAAGACTTGCAAGGAATTTAAAGCTATGAGAGGGAAACCTTTTCAAGGATCTGAAACTTTTGTGGAGGCTAGAGATTGGCTTAAGGAGGTGGAAGAGTTGATAGATATCTTTGAGATGGAAGAAGGGAAGAAAGTCAAGTTGGCTGCTTGGTTAATGAAGGGAGAGGCCTCATTCTGGTGGGAGGTTACTAATGGAGAACGCCCCGTTGACTCTTGGGCGGATTTTAAGCAAAGATTTGTGGCAAAGTTTCTCTCAAGGGCGGAAGAGAACTTGTATATGGAGAGATTCTTGACTCTAAAGCAAGGAAATCTTTCGGTGAAGGAATATGTTAACAAGTTTAATCAGTTGGCAAGGTTTGGCCTAGATATGGTGAATACACCGGAGAAGAAGGCTTTGCGGTTTGTGAAAGGCTTGAATGAACCTATGCATGGGTTGGCTATGACTCACATCCCTATGGGGGCCACCTTTGAGAAGCTAGTTGACATGGCACTCATGTTTGAGGAAGAGAAGGGTCCTAATGCTAATAAGGCACCCGAGAAGAAGGGAGATCAAAAGAGACTTCAACAACAGCAAAGCAAAGGTGGGAAAGGCAACGGTGGCAAGGGTAAGAAGAAGAAGTGTTTCAATTGTGGGACACCTGGCCACCTAAGCAAGGATTGTCGCAAGAAGAAGAAGACTGGCTGCTTCCACTGTGGCGAAGCAGGGCATTTAGTGAAAGATTGCCCTAAGAAAGGGCAAAGGACGGGATCTACTTCAGGAGGACAGGTGCAAGCTCTTATGGCACCGAGCCAGGCTAGGGGGCAAGTACAGGCTCTCGCGGTTCCACCGATTCAGGAGAGAGGTAGAACTATTTCCGTGGAAAGTCTGGTTTTTCTATTTGATCATCCTGTCCGTACATTGTTTGATTCAGGCGCATCGCATTCGTTTATCTCATCATCATTAGTTGAGTCACTGCACTTAGACACCAGTCTTGTAGATGATCCCTTGGTTGTTTCAAACCCAATTGGGGGCTCCACTTATTTATCCATGATATGTTTGGGTTTGAAGATTTCTATACTTAGCATTGAGTTTAGATGTGATGCTTTTGTGTTGGGCTTCACGGGCTATGGGTTGATTTTGGGCATGGACTGGTTATCCAGTAATGGTGCCGTTCTTGATTGCGAAAGGAGAGTTGTTAGGCTCATGACCCGCTTGGGTAACACTCTCGAGATTTCTTGTAATCCCATGGACTCTGTTATGCTAAGTTATCTTGAATCGCTTGACGCTTCGGTCGAGAGTTTGCAATCTATGAGAGTGGTCCGGGAATATCCGGATGTGTTTGAGGAGGTGAAGGGCTTACCTCCGAAGCGGGAGATTGACTTCCGAATATATTTGGTGGATAATGCTAAACCGGTATCTTTACCAGTGCGCCACATGGCTCCTCGTGAAAGGAGGGAACTCCATAAGCAAGTAGGGGAGTTGCTTGAGAAGGGGTTCATAAGACGGAGCATATCGGAGTGGGGTGCTCCAGTAGTATTTGCTACGAAGGCGGATGGGTCCCTCAGACTTTGTGTAGACTATAGAGAACTCAACAAGCTCACAAAGAAGAATAGACACCCATTGCCGAGGATTGATGATCTTTTCGATCAGTTGGTTGGCGCTTCAGTATTTTCTCAGTTGGACTTAGCCACGGGGTTTCATCAGTTGAGGGTGGCTGAGGATAGCATAGACAAGACTGCCTTTAGGACTCCGGATGGTTTCTATGAGTGGTTGGTGATGCCATTTGGGTTGACGAACGCCCCTGCATATTTCGTTGATTTGATGAGTAGGGTGTTCAGGGAGTTCCTTAATAAATTCGTGGTGGTCTTTGTGGATGATATCTTAGTATTCTCTAAGAGTGAAGAAGAGCATGCCCTACATCTTGGGGAAGTGTTGAAGACTCTTCGAGCGCATAGCCTTAAGGCTAAATTCTCTAAATGTCACTTCTGGAGGAGGGAAGTGCGGTTCTTGGGGCATGTGGTCTCCAAGGAAGGGATAGCTGTGGATCCCGCGAAGGTAGTATCAATTCAGGATTGGAAGGTTCCGAAGAATGCTACCGAAGTAAGAAGTTTCTTGGGGTTGGCGGGTTATTATAGGAAGTTTATCAAAGACTTCGCGAAGATATCATCCCCATTAACCCGCTTAACAAAGAAGAATCTTGTTTTCACATGGGACATAGATTGTGATGATGCGTTCCGACGGTTAAAGAGAGCTTTAACCACGGCTCCAGTTTTAGTATTGCCAGATGGGAGCAAGCCATTTGTTGTCTATACCGATGCCTGTGGGACAGGACTTGGCGCAGTCCTAATGCAAGAGGGAAGGGTAATAGCCTATGGTGGAAGGCAGTTGAGGGCACATGAGAAAAATTACCCTACCCATGATCTAGAGCTGGCCGCTATTGTTTTTGCGCTTAAGATTTGGCGCCATTATCTTCTTGGTGAGAGATTCGAGTTGTTCACTGACCATAAATCATTAAAGTACTTATTCTCTCAGAAAGATTTAAACTTGAGACAGCAAAGGTGGATGGAGTTTTTAGCATCCTATGATTTCGAGATAGCGTATACCCCTGGCAAGGGTAACGTGGTGGCGGACGCCTTGAGCAGGAAGAGGTTGTCCTTGAGTCCATTGTTTGTGGAACGGCAAAGCTTGGAATTTATCTCGATGTTTGATTTCAGACCTTCCATTGATTATGTACCCGGTTTGCTAGCTTCCTTGGAAGTTAGGCCTACTCTTTTGGGGCGGATTGGGGAAGCCCAGAGGGACGACCCACAGTTGGTTGAGTTGATAGAGAAGCTCATAAGGGGGGAGTCGTCCATCCATTTGAGTAGGTACACCCTAGACGATAGGGGGTGCTTGCGTAGAGACGGTAGACTTTGTGTACCGAAAGATGAAGGGTTGAGGAAGGTTATTCTTGATGATGCACACCGTTCTAGGATGACCATTCATCCCGGTGGGGACAAGATGTACCAAGATATGAAGAGGGTCTTCTTCTGGGCCGGTATGAAGAAAGATGTGGCCGAATATGTAGCTCGATGCTTGGTATGTCAGCAGGTGAAGGCGGAGCAAAAGAAACCAGGTGGGTTGCTTCACCCATTGGAAGTTCCGAAATGGAAGTGGGATAGCGTCTCGATGGATTTTATTGACGGGTTACCCAGATCGAGGAAGGGTAATACAGGAATTTGGGTGGTGGTAGATAGACTTACTAAGAGCGCCCATTTCATACCTGTGAAGAGCAAGAGGACCGCTCCATGGCTAGCTTCAGTATATCTTCGAGAGATAGTTCGATTGCATGGGGTACCCTCTAGCATAGTGAGTGATCGAGATCCTATCTTCACTAGTGAGTTCTGGAGAAGTTTGCAAGAGGCAGTGGGGACTCAATTGTGTCTGAGCACCGCATATCATCCTCAGACAGACGGCCAGACTGAGAGGGTGAATCGTGTTCTAGAAGACCTTTTGAGACTTTGTATCTTAGATTTTGGAGGTACATGGGAAGAGCATCTTCCATTGGTGGAGTTCGCATATAATAACAGCTTTCAGTCCAGTATTGGTATGGCTCCTTTCGAAGCTCTCTATGGAAGGCCTTATCGATCCCCTACATGTTGGTGGGAATCTACGGATAAGATTTTGCTTGGGCCGGATATGGTTAGGGAGACTTCAGAGAAGATCGATTTGATTCAAAGATGGATGAAAACAGCGCAGGATAGGCAAAAATCTTATGCGGACAAGAGAAGGACGGATCTTGAGTTTGAGGTTGGGGATATGGTTTTTGTTAAGGTATCTCCGTTGAGAAATGTTGTTCGCTTCGGATCCGTTGGGAAGTTAGCACCAAGGTTTGTTGGGCCGTTTCCTATCAAGGAAAGGATTGGACGGATGGCATATAGGGTGGAGTTGCCCGACAGACTTAGCGGTGTTCATGATGTATTCCATGTATCACATCTGAGAAAATGCTTACATGAGACTGCAGAGGTGGTAGAGCCGAGCTTGCTTAGAGATATGGAGATAGAGCGTGATGCGACTATTAGACGAGCTCCTACTCGCATCCTTGGGTCAGAGACTAGGAAGTTAAGAAACAGAGAGGTTCAACTAGTCAAGGTGCAATGGGGAGAAGATGAGAGCAACGCAACTTGGGAGACGGAAGCGAAGATGCGTTCATTGTACCCATTTCTTTTTGAGGGTATGTCTTTACTTTTTCCTTTATCGTTTGTCTAGTACTTATCTTATCCTTGGTATGTCCCCTCGTTAGTACCTTTGACCTTTAGATAGGGTAAACCTATGGTTGAAACATGTGTTTGAGACATGTTATGGTTGATGGATGCAAGTGGATGCAAGTGTTTGCTAGTGGTTGCTCGTGGATGCATATACACACACTCTAGGCACTAGATCGGCTCAGTCACTTCATATTGCATATTGCATAAAATTGTGTGTAGGAAAATATATTTATGGATGTATAATGGTTGTGTTATCACATGGATGATGCATTTTTGGTGAATGATTGTGCACTCATGTAGATATTGTATGTGTCGATAGGGTCTTCTCGCATACATAATGGATGCATGGCACTATCATGGTTTGCATAGGTTCATACATTAGATAGGGAACATATACACACACTGTTTGCATATGCTCATACATCATTAGAAACTGTTTAAGGACAATGGATGCCCGTGGTTGATGATTTGAGTAGATGGTTGTTTGGATGGTAGGATAGGCATTCTCCTTAGCTTAGAGATTTCGGGGACGAAATCCTTTAAGGAGGGGAGAATGTAACACCCCGAATTTTAGTTAATACTAAAATTCACTAATTACAGGATAAATAATCTCAGATGTGGGAATTAGGGGAAATGGGCGGCGTCATTACGTTCGTCTCGGAAAAATACGCGAAATAGAGTCCGAGTTTTCGAAAATCGGAGTCCGTATGGCCCAGTTATGGCCCGATGAAGTTTGCAGAAAATTCAAAACTAAAACAGATTTAAAAATTTAAAATATGCAGATTTGAAATGGGCCAGGCGGGGTCAGGCGGGAAGCTTCCCGCCCAGCCCATGTCGACAGGGTTGTCGACAGGCCTGTCGACAGGGGTGTCGACATGCCTGTCGACTTGCCTGTCGACAGGGTCCAGGCGCCCAGTGAACCTGGGTGCACCAGGTTGCACCAGGTTGGGTTTCAGGCTGGCTAGGAGGGCTGGTTCTAGAGATTTCCTAAATCTAAGGGTCCTAATCTAATCTAGGGTTAATCTAAGGGCCTAAAACACTCACCTAATCCTATAAATAAGACCCTAACCCTACCCTAATTCATTCATAATTAAATCTAGTAACTAAACTATGGCAAATTGAAACTTGAGAGAGCCTCCACCAAAATTAGAGAAGGGATAGCATTCCAAATCAACTTTTAGCCTCTTAATCTTCTTCATTAGTTTGCTAATTTTGTTTTGGTGAGCTTCTATCCCCTTAATAATCAATTGTTAAATTGATTAAGATAGGATATGAGGATGTATGGTTATGTTTGTGGATCAATGTGTTTATGCAAGCTTAATATTGTATATGTCATGTGTTTTGCAAGTTATATGCTCTATGTCATGCAAGTTTAGTGTATGTGTTCATGACATTTTTATGCAAGTTTAATGTTATATCTTTATGCAAGTTTGGTGCTATGTTTCATGATGATTATGATGCAAAACACTAAGTTGGACATTGATCTATTATGCAACATGTTAAGCATGCTTATGAAGTTATGAGTATGTTTAAATGCAAGATTAATATGTTATGCATGCATATGAAGTTGTGTGAATGATGATGCAAGTTATGTGTATGTTTAAATGCAAGATTAATATGTTATGCATGCATATGAAGTTATGTGAATAATGATGCAAGTTACGTGTATGTTTAAATGCAAGATTAACATGTTATGCATGCATATGAAGTTATGTGAATAAATATGCAAGTTAGGTGTATGCTCAAATGCAAGATTACCATGTTATGCATGCTTATGAGGTCATGTGAATAATTATGCAAGTTATGTAGATGCTTAAGAGCAAGTTGGGTTAATATGTGTTCATATATGCAAGTTGACATCCTCTTAACCCATGACAAAGTTATATGCTAAACCCATGATATGTGTGATGGATCTTCCCCTTTTATTATGTTATGAAATGCGAACGATTTACGTGGGGAACGATGGGGTGGGTTAATATGTTAGTAAATGAATGATTGGGTATGATTAAGCATACCGTAAAAATAAATTACCATAAGTGGGAATTTACCTATTGAGTTAGGTCTACCCCATGGGAATTTACCTATTGAGTTAGGTCTACCCATGTTATGGTAAACTTGATATTAATTAGGGATAATTAATATGGGGGGGTGATTAATTAGGGGTAATTAATCGACTAAGACACGAGGTTGGACTCATTTGTAGTGTAAAACTGCCCGGACCCGACCGGCTTAACCAGTTGCTACAAATGTCAGCCCAATGTGAGAGATCTTAGCCATAAATTAAATACGTGATTAAGGTAAAGACACGAGGTTAGACTCTGTTATGACGTAAGACTGCCCGGATTCTACCGGCTTAACCAGGCGGTCATAACAGCCAGTCTAATGTGGGAGGTCTTTATGGGAGATCACGGTCTTAATTAATTAAGAAACACTTAACCATAATAGCATGTAGTGGGACATGAGGGGTTAAGTGGGTGCCTTGGGTGGCATGAGGAAATTTTGTGGTTGCCTTGGGTGGCATGTGGAATCTAGTGGGCTGCCTTGGGTGGCAATAGAAAATACGATTAGAATACTTAACCAAGTGGAAACATGTAACTAAACATGATTAAAGGGTTAAGTGGGATACACTAGATATATGACAAGCTTAAGTGGGTAGCTTGTGGGGGCCCATTTCAACCAATATCCCAAACGTATCTTTGTGGGCTCGACCCATGTCGAGTGACGGGACACGCATATTGGGCTTGATTATAAGAGGCCAAAACGGGTTAGCGGTGGCAACGCAAGTCCAACGGGCTTCATATGCGTGTGTGGGCCCGGGCTGGTAGATAAGCCGTTGTTGCATCGTGTAGATATAAAGCCGTGCACCGTTAGTATTGGGTAGCCACTTTAGGGGAGTGATACACCCCACTGTGGGACCAGCACGGGTATCTACGGTAGGGAGCCGATCGATGGGGAGTAGTGGGTACACCTAGTGAAGATAGGGGCAGACGGCACCTATGTAGGGGTACACGAAACTACTGGGTAAGAATTACTGAGTACACCTAGTGGAGATAGGGGCAGACGACACCTATGTAGTGAGCTAGGAGTACATGAAATTATTGGGGAAATTTTCTAAATCCTTGGAAGGGATCAACCTTTAAGTAGGAATGACTGGTGTGGTGCAGTTAGTAATTATCCTTGGGTGGGTAGATGCGTCCTGACGGTTATCTTAGTTCGTCCTATGTTGTTGGCTACTTAGTGTAGTTATTATCCCCAAAGGTACCGTACCGAGTTCATGTCATACCCTAATTACTTTAATAATTGTATTGTTAAGGTTATATGGCTCACTCAGACTTATGTCTGACCCCGTTGTTTTTATCTTTTTCCCAACCCTCAGGTCCTACGGTGGATCCTAGCGGTAGTAGAGCTTGATCGGATTGCTGTTCCAGCCTTTGGGAGCTTGGGTAGATGTAAAGCTCCAGTTATCCAGTTATCTTTTCTTTTGTCATGGCTATTGTATGAGAGAGTGGGATTATGTACTTCTTTATTTTGACAGATATTGTACTTGACTTTTATCATGGCTTTATGATGTAACCAGACATGTTTATTTCCGCTGTTATGAGATGATGTTTTAAATTTCATGCACTATCTATATCTGTCTTGGTGTAATTTTTCTGTTCTATATTCACTAAAATACTCCACCGATGCTATGACATTCCCTTAGTGAGTGACCATAGCGGGTGTGGGGTGTTACACCGGTCGGGTCCGAGCAGACTTCTTCCACAAGTTAGGCCTAACCTCGTGTCATAGCCAGATTCGTATTTGCGCACTTTGACCTCTCACATTAGGTTCAACATTAGTGGCTACTGGATATGCCGGTCGGGTCCAGGTAGACTTCCACCACTAATGCAACCTAACCTCATGTCATAAGTGCAATTAAAATTCCTAAATGTAATTATTAGACATTTCTTTCTTATCCAATTCTTACCTATGTCTTTATAGGTGATTATGTCCCTAATTTCCCCTTTTTGAATTATATGTCCAAACCATAAACATTACTTAAATTATGCCAATTCTAACTTTTTCCCTTGTTCCCTAACTAATGCATTCACGTATATTTGGCGGCATCTAGACTAGAAAGTAACCTAGTCATAAACAATAAAGGAAAAATGATAGTAATATGACAATGGTGATTGTTTTGGCATAAACATAAACTATCATGGTGATTAGGTGGACATATAAGCATGAATATGATGAACTTGTGGCAGTTAATTGATTCTAACATAACTATGATGTCATAATAAGCATAATAAGATCTAAATTAACAAATTAGATGTCCAACTGGTTTAGATCTAATATGATAGACACAAGGTGATAAACTAGATCTGATTAGAAATTTAGATGTCCACATAATTTCAGATCCAATAGTTAAAACTAGATCTAACACAAATAATTTCAAGATCCACATCATAGAATGCCACTAAAGTTACAATAGATCCAACAAGATAGAGATTTAGATCCAAGTTATACTCAATTTAGAATGTCATATGTTTGCAATTTACAATGGATCCAATATAATATAGGCACATGAACAAATCCAAACTATTGTCATATGACATTTACTTTTATATATTTAAATCTAAAAGCAACTAGGAACTCACAGAGTTTGGATTAGAAAATAGAGAAAGAATGGATCTTGAATCTCTAACTAATTTTCTTAGGTTGATAGTTGCAGGAGATTAACGGATCCAATTCAGTTCAGACACCGGTAGAATTTGGCCCCATGAATTCTTAATGAGGAAAACAGAGAAAAGGGACCTCTATATATAGCTGCCATCCCTCTCTAAACCGACTGCCACCTCAGCCCTAGGGTGTCGACACCCCTATAGGTGGTCGACCCTGGTATCGACACCCCTTTAGGGTGGTCGCCCCCGAGGTCGACACCCCTCTAGGGGTGTCAACCCCCTAGAGCGGGAGATTTGCCATCCTCTTCTGCTCATCTGATAAGCCCAAGTCTTCAAAGATTCTTTCACAATGTAGGAACCAGGTACCCATAACAACAACATCTTTCATTCTAAGGAATGATTTTCCTCCCAAGATAACATAATCCCTACTTAATTTCTCATAGTTATTTCCAACTTGTGCTCCAGGATTAATTCCTCCGGGACCAACAGCAATTACAGCTTATGACATCTGAACGAAATTATGGAACAAATTCCGATATCTTTTAGTGGAGTAGTGACACCCTGATTCTCATTCGCCCTTTGACCTAGGCTTCCTCTAACATCAGTTTGAGCATTACTATTAGTTGTGGTGCTTCCACTACCAATATTTAGCCTTTCACTCCTCTTCTCCATATCTTACTTCCTTTCTGTAGGCAAAATTTAGCAAGATACCAAAGGGTGACCTTAAGGCGGAGGGGCACATACATGCGTATATAACACAAATACAAATACATTACAATTTCCTCATCCCAACCCCTTAGTATATTCCTTTGATCTTTGAGTTTTAGTTATAAAACCCTTTTGAAAATAGGTTACTTAAATTTATATATGCTCTGATACCAAAATGTAACACCCCATTCTCTACCATCAGAAGCTTAATGCTACATATACTGTAGTCATCTCTAGTTTCAACTTTTATGGATAGAATATCAGATGTTGATTAACCATAATATCAAATAACATGGGAGTATGAAAATTTTCACAAAATCATTCATTGATATATTGTTCGTTCATATAACCCATCGCACAACCCGTTCAGAGAAAATATAAACTATTACTAAATGATCCCTAGAGCGACATATAACTAGGGTTGCACACAACCCATATCCAATCCGACCCAACCCACCAACCTGACCCAACCCACATAAACACAACCCATCCTAGTTCGGGTTAGATATGGGTTATAATTTGTAACTCATACTATATATGGGTCGGGTGTGATATTCTGTTCTATTTACCTTATTTTAACCCGACCCAATCCTATATTGGAAAAATAATTTAAAACCAATCCATTTAAAATTAAAATCTAATCCTAGTATAATGTTTATGTATTCTATAGTAAATATACAAAATAACATATTTCATGTCAAATCCGATCTCGATAGAATTTAGCAAAGATCTTTTTAACGATAATTTTAATATATTTTAAAATGAAACACCTATGTAGTGAATTAATTTCATATGATGTGTTTTACAATGAAATTATGATAAGATATTTATTATAATGAATCGGTTACTTTTAGATGTGTTATGCCAGCTAAAATCTGATATACTATGTTGAATATTTTAATATTATTTTAAAAAAATCTCTTATATTCTCATTTTTTATTAGTTTCATGCAACCCAACCCGAACGTACGAAACCCGACCCAACTCATACTTCAGCCCAACCCATATCCAACCTCATACAGGGTCGGATATGGGTTGAACTACCTTAAACCCATATCTATGCGGGTCAGATGTAGTATCTGGTCCAACCCAACCCATACTTTGTGCATCCCTACATATAACGATGCCTTCTCAAGTGATCGGTGTATAAATAGTGGCAGCATTCAACATGCCGATACATAAAACCAATAAAAAAATGGAACACAGGGGAATTCCTTATAGCTATTGTTGGAAATGCGGATTAAGGATCTTAATGCGAACTTAACACTCGAAGGAGGGGTTGAATAGTGTTTAGTGAAAATTTTTTTATGAAATCTTTCTGAATTAATCAAAGACAGATGCAAATCACGGATATGTAGCAATCACAGAATCAAACACAATGAAAAATAAAAAGTAAAAGCAGTAAAGGAAGGATCATAAGAGAATTTTAATACTGCTTTCAAGTAACCTTGCATCCAGTCCCACACAACTCTAGGTTGATGCAGATTTCTTTTCAATATAATCTTCAAATTACAATCTTCTATTTCACAAGCCATGAGGTACCCCCACCTATTTCTGGAGTATTGTGAGACTCAATTGATTTCCAGGCTACAATCACGCCCAGTTGATTTGAACGGGATACAACCTCACGTTTTCAATATCAATTCAGATGGTAGATTCGGTAGAACTTTGGCTACAATCACACCTTGTTGATTTGTACAGGCTACAACTGCACCTTTTCAACATTAGTTTGGATGGAAGGTTTGATAGAACTTTGATCTTTGATCACAGAAACTCCTGTAACTTTGAATAACACTTCAATATTTGAGAGAGGATGATAGAGAATCAAATTAAAATTGAATTGGTTTCCATGCTACAGTCACACCCAGTTGATTTGTACAGGCTACAGCCAAACCTTTTCAATATCAGTTGGATGGAAGATTCAATAGAACTTTGATCTTGTGATCTTTGATTACATAAACTCCTATAACTCTGAATAGCACTTGAATATTTGAGAGTGGATGATAGAGAATTAAACTAGAATTGAATTGGTTTAATTCGCTTTGAAATTCGGTAGAGTTTGTTTATAGAAATGTGAAATTTTAAGAGTAAAAATGGAGAGGAAAAAAAGAGAGAAGAAGACAAATGAAGTTAATTATAAAATTTCGAATTTAGAAGCCTGTTTATAGTGGTTCAACAGTCATATCCTTTCAGGAAAGTATTTAAACTAATAGACACGGCTTTTGAAATCTGAATTTGAAAATTAACACTCACCATGCCGAAATGGCGAGTAGTACATGTCGACATGTCTTGGAGAATTTTTGAAATTTGAATTTTTTGAAAATAATGTAAATGGTGTTGAAATAAATCAAGGTTATAATTGTGGAGTTTAAACATACTATTGTTCTTTATAATAAAACAGTACAATAGAGCATAAATATAATCTCAAAACATATGTTTATAATATATAAAATGATTATTTAAAACTTATATAAATTTATAAAAATAATTATTATAAGAAATGTTTTAAAGCTATATATATATATAACTATGAATATAAGGAAATTGAAAACTTGAGTAATATATATTCAGTTCGTCGGTTTCCTTAATGGGCAACTGAGAAAATCGATAGAATTAGGCGTAATTTTCTCTGGAGTGGAGATAAAATTTGTGAAGGCTATAAATGTTTAGTTAATTAGGAAGTTTGTTGTAGATCCAAGAAGGATGGGGATCTAGGGATCATTAATTTATATAATTTTAACTCTTCCTTGTTGCCAAAAGGTTATGGAAGTTTAGGAACCCAGATGTGGCGGCTACTTGGAAGCAAATAGTTTCAAAATTCTATTATGTTGCGGGCAAATTTATAGTTGGTTCTAGTTATAGTTGGACTAATGGATTATCTTATTTTTGGAATTCTGTCTTGAAATTTTTTGATTTTTTTAATTTAGGTTGTAAGCTGACTGTCCATTCGGGTAATATTACTTTTTTTGGCTTGATTCTTCGATCTCTCGCTTGCCCCTTAAAATAGAATTTAGAGAACTTTTTGAGAATTGCTGCTTTAAGAATGCTTTGATTATTGGTGTTTATAAAGGTAGCTTAGATCCCTCGTGGGAATTTACATTTGAAAATATTTTAGAAGGGTCAGTGTTCAGGCAATTTGCCTCACTACGAGCAAAGTTTTCTATGTATCATTTAGATAATAATGGTGATAACATTTATTGGGGTCTAGATTAGAGTCTTCTGCTTACTTCCAAATCTATGTATAAGTTTCTTAATTTTTCTGGTGTTTCTATGTTTTTATTTAAGTTTCACTGGAAGACTAATTCTCTGTAACAAACCGGAAATTCTGAACCAATTTAAATTTTTTATTTTAGCTATTTTAATGGGTTTTGAATATTTAAATGATTTATTTTGAGAATTAACGATCTAAAATTAATTTAAATCGAAGTTGGAACGTATAAATTTATTTTAATTATAAATAAAGTTTGAAATGTCGCGGTAATTTGAAAATTCGATTTTAGATTTCAAATGAATATATATATATATATAATTCAATATAAATCAGAATTGGACGAAACAAGAAATGTTGGAATCTGTTTAATAATATCTTTCTAATGAATGAAAGAAACTGAGATTTCACCTTATAAACTGAAAGTTATGTCCAGTTTAAAATTTAAAATAGTCGCTATGGAATTTATATATATTTTAATATAATATATAGCCCTTATAATAGCCATTTTGCAAACAACCTCCGTTTTCGACGAAACCACTTTTGTTGGATCCGGAATATCAAATTATTGTTAGATTTCAAATTTCATAATTTTAGGAATTAATATGTGACGTGGCAAATTTAAATGTGTTTGATAATTTTAGTTTGAATTTAATCGACTACAAAAAGGTCGTTTTTCAAACGGTCTTCAAGTTCGATGAAATTAGTTTTGTTAGGGCCATATCGATAAAACATAGCTGGATTTATTTTCCTGTAATTTTTGGAATCAGTATGTGCCTTGGTAAATTAAAATGTACGTTTAAAATTCAATATATTGATTTATATTTTAATTTAAAGAAAAACTAATCAAAACGATATAATTGGCTAATGAAACATATCCCATTGTGTCTGGAATGGGGTATTTGGTTAGGGACGACAGTCGTTGGTTTTGATTTGGAGTTCGGAGTACGCAATTTCATTGGAAACTAATAAGTGAATTAAATAATATTATATAATATATGTATATATAATTTCCAGCATAGACCCTAATCCCGTTCATTCTACTTGCGCCGCCAGACATTCTTTCAATGGCCAGGAATTTACGAAATTTCCTCCACTTCTTATGAGAAATCCATTGAATAAATTTTGAAACTTCTAATGAAATATCATTGAGCTTGGCAAGGACAACACATTTGACGGTCAAGATTGCTTTTTATTGCAAGGATTATGAGAACTTCTCCTTCGAACTCACACCGTTCAGTGGTGTTTTCGTGACGCCTAGGAGTTCGGATCCGCCGCGACGCCTGGTGGAGGATGGCGAGGTGAAGGGCTTTGGGATGGTGACATTTGATCGGCGGCAGGTGGTGCTGGGCGGGCGCGTGGAGGAGAGAGGCGAAGGGAGTTTGGGTTCAGTAAATCGTGCATGTACAGGAAACTAACGGGGAAGAAAGGGGGTTAAGGCTCCTTAATCATGCAATTAAAATAATTAATTAATTATTAATTATGTTGTTTAATTGTAAAATGTTTAAAACTCCATATCTCGTGCAAACTAAAACAGAATCGGACGATTTCAGTTTCATTGGAACCGTGAAGAAGAGAGCTACGCAATGGAATTAACTAGAACTGAAATGGAGCTAATTAGAATTTGAGGCAAATTCAAAGTCAAACAGTAATGAAATCGACAAATAAAGACTGATGGAGTGGAAATCAAAGTGAGAACTCCTTCTCACCCAAAATTATTTTATCATGTTATTGTATTCGTGTATAAAAATAGGTAGAATTTCCAGTGTAGATTTTTATCAGTTTTAATCATTATAAATTGTACACGGTGCCTGTTTGCTCATCTCCCTCGTCCACAAACCATGGACGATTTAATTTAGTGTATTGTTTTTGATTGGGATGCATACATGTTTGACATATTGAAAATAATGTTAACATTAATGTGGTAGTTGAAATTAAATTATAAATATCAATTTATAATTTAAACAGTGAAAATTGGGTAATTAGAAAAATAATCCAAATTGAATTAGAACTGGTTAAATTTATTAACCAATGATTATTTTAAATAGACTGTTGTTGTTTGAAAACTCCACACGGGTATTGGGATGACATTTGACACACACTAATACCAATATTTAGTTGTATGTCAATCGATTAATTGATAGACTGTGACAAGCGTTATTAAATTATTAATGCTTATACAGTTGTATATTGCACTCTGGATGTGAATTGACTGTTTGATGATTATTTATCATTATTATTGAATATATGTGATGTATGAAATTCATATAACTGAAATTATATGGTAATTGATTGAGTCGTGTTCCAATTTAGAAATAATGAATATTTTAAAATAATATTCAGTGAATAATCAAAATATGATTTTGATGTCCGATTTTGGATGGACACAAAAATATATAAAAATATATGAAATCGAGTTAAGTATAGAAATGCCATTTTAACCCAAACGGGTTTATCGATCGATTTTATTCATTTGATAATGAATACGAAAAAGAAATGGATTTCAAAATCTGATATTTTGAAAATACTATCATTTTAAAATTATAATGGTATGGAATATTCAATTTTGATTTAAAAATGAAAATGAATTTGAAATCGTTTAGAAATGAATTCATAAACGAATTCATAAAATACGTTTTAAATAGAAATCGCTGGAATATATATAATATATATTAAATGACTTGAATAGAACGCGCCACGCAGCGACCGTTTGTGAATTGCGACCATTGACTTCAAATTGATGTAACTGGAGATCCGACCGTCGGATTCTCCTAAAACCAGAACCATTGGGTTCGTATCAAAAAGAGTTTTCCAATGAATATAAAAGATTTGAAATCTAATGGTTAGATTTTAT
This sequence comes from Allium sativum, assembly GCA_030737875.1. NCBI lineage: Eukaryota > Viridiplantae > Streptophyta > Magnoliopsida > Asparagales > Amaryllidaceae > Allium > Allium sativum. The sequence continues at coordinate 852,558 of CM060926.1, read as the reverse complement.
AATATGTCCAAATCAGTTTTGAAAAAGGTTGTTGTAAGTGTAGTTCGATGGCCATTTATGGAAATCGACTATAAGGGCCTAAGGGCCTTAATAAAATTATCAAAAATATGGAAAAATTGTGTAAAATCATAATAAATGGTTTGGTAAGATTTTAGATGAAAAATTCCAGTTTTGAAAAGATAAAAATATATTTTTATCAAAATGAACTAGTTAACAACTGAAATAATAGTCCAATGTTTTTAAATAAATAAATTGGATTTGTAAATGGCTTTAAAATAACCAGGATTTTCCAATGTGTGAATTGGAAATGATTTGAATGGAAATAATCTTCGGAATATTTAGATATTGGATGTCGTGATTATACAGATATTGTTGAGGAATTTTGATAATATATATATCGTTATTCCCAATACGATATTTGTTGGTTTCAGAATTTGATATTGAATATAAGCTGATATTATTTTCTATTTAGAGCCTTGTATTTAATATCAAATTGGATTTTGGGTTTGTCGTGATTGATGTCTTTATCAACATTGTTCTTAAACCCCGATGAGAAAAGAATAAATCTTTTAAATAAGATATAGAGAAGTTTACCAATTAAGTAATATTTAATTGGAATTGAATTGAAATTGGATTTTGGGTTTATCATGAATGGTGTTTTAAATAATATTTGTTCTTTAACGCAATTAACAGTAAAGAGATGATTTGGAATTTATAAATCTTTTTATTAAGATTTAATGGAAATTTTCCGAAGCAAAGTTTTTCAATTTAATATATTGAATTGGAATTGAATGGAATTCGATTTGGTAATAATTAAGATGAGCTAAAATGAAGGAAGACCGTTACTATATATGGAATTTAAAAGGCTTTGTCGTTATTCCATTTATATTATTAGTCTGATACGGAAATTTATATCGAATATATATTGATTTGTTTCCTGTGAAGACTCCATAGTTAATGGAAGACGGTTTGGGTTTATCATGAATTGTGTTTTAAATGACATTGGTTCTTTAACCCAATTAAAAGCAGGATTAATTTCCTAAGGTATGAATAATCATTAAGTAATGATTTTTGAGATTAAAACTGAACTGGAGTTTCAATGAATCTTTAATTAGATTGGAATGAGAATGGAATAATTAAATTTATCGAATTCATGAAATGATCGAGAATGGAGTACCACCAGTTTTACTCCAGGCGATAGTTAAATCTTTAATTAGATTTGAATGTGAGATGGTAATTAAATTTACTGATAACACCGTGGGTGTTAGATATTGAGTACTACAAGTTTTGCTCCATGAGACGAATAGGTTGGGATTGGAAAAATAAAATAAATGATTACTTCGGTAAGGCTCGATAATTTCGACTAGTTTGATAAACCTTAATTTGGTTTAAATTGTGAAAAGAATATTTGAATAAAATAATATTCTGAATTGGAATGAGGCGTATGATGTGTTTTTATAGCACTTGATTATAAGATGCTCGAGTTATTCGGAAAGACTGGGTTTAACCCATTCTGAATAATTGATACGACGACTAAATGTCGTTGATATGAAGACGGTGGTGGAAGACCGGAGATCTTCACATTGTCCGGACGATTACTGATGTCTTGATTGGGTTGTACACACAAGACGAGGTAATAAGTGGAGATTGTCCAGATGTACTTGGAGATCGACCGAATATGCGAGGGCCTCTCTCCTGTATTGGACATATGGGATGAAGAATAAGGTGCCTCTGGTTTCGTTTAGACCCAGAACGGACTTGTAAATGGATGGTATGTCTGACATTGTATTCCTTTATACTTTATTCGTTAATCTCTGCTAAATATATATCTGTTTGGTGGCGGAGAATTTATTCTCTTGCTTAACCCCCTTCTTTGAGATGTACGAGCTTAGAGGTTATATATTGGTGGAAATCAGTGGTACAGTATGGATTGATAGTGTGGCATGCTGAGATGCATGGATCAAAGCTTTTGTTGAAAAGAAAGGCTTTTTGTTTGATGATCAAAGCACGACTTTAAATAGCATAGCTTTGTGTAGCGTTAATTCACGAGCTACACATCATGGTATGAACAAGAAACGAGATGAGGGACTACAGGGAGTGCATGCGTTTCTTTCTAGCTAGGAGAGATGTCATGGTATGGATCCTAGACATTTTACTTTTATGGATGTTGGAAAGCGAGATATCTCGGATTTGAGTCCCTAGTGGCTATTGATATGGTCGACACACTGACCAGATTTTATGTTCCATAGGGAAGGAAAACGTATTGTTTAGGAATAACTAATCCACTAAAGTAAGTGTTGACCGACCCTGAAGATCCTAGGTATAGTTGCGGCTGAATCCTGAGACATGGTAGGCTAGATTGTCTTGAATCGGAAGGAGAGATCCCTTGCCTTGGTTCTTGACGGAAATCCAATTTCCAATACGACACTTTTCGGTTTTAGTTGTAAAACTTGTATAGCGACATAATATATGGTACCTGTGCCATCTATGATTGATACATTTATATTTGAAATTGTATTGACACTATACACTTATAACAATATCAAAATGATTTGTTTTAAAATGTACCAAACAGGTTTGGCTATTATAATGTAAAACTCTATCCTCTGGCTTGCGTTGCATTGTGTGATGGGACTTGAGTCTTATAATAGCTTCATTTTTCAAAAAGCATTGCGTTGTTTATAGATTGTTTTATTTTAGAGTATTCATGGGAGTAAACCCGTTCCACGTTATATGGCGTGGTCCCTTGATTTACTTTAATTTAAAATAAAGTTAATAACTGTTTTGAGTTCCCACACCAGTCCCATGACTGACTCGGAGTATACTGTTTTAACTTAAACTCTGGGTGCCTATATTTTCCACACGGGCAGCTTGTAGTTTTGTTTTTTGCAGATATTTCTTTTCACAGGATCCTGGATTACAACTAGAACTATATTCAGAAAGCTTTGTATCCATATATCTCTTTCAGTTGTGTTAGTGGTTATTTTCCGCTGCATATTATATTTATGTATATATTTTCCGCTGTTTTGTAATTTAAATCTCTGATATTTTCTATTGTATATTATTTGAACTCTAGTATATTCTTGTACTCTGGTGTAAATTGTTGTAATAACAATGAAATGTTCTATTGCTTGTTTCTGATGTGTCGTGTTCTCAAAGCAATCCGGGACTTCCCGTAAGGGGAAGTTTCAGGTAGTTTCACTTTGGTATCAGAGCTTTGGTTTACAGGGCTCGAGAACAAGACACATTAAAACCAAACGAAAGAATTCATCAGAGATAAGATTAGTATCCTATGAGGATAACTCGTTAGAGATAAGGTTAGTAATACCCTAGAATGAGTTTAAAGAGTGCTATTTATTAAAAACAAATTTAATTTTGAAAATTATACCTTATTATATATATTTGGATTATTATTTTATATTGAATTTGGACTATCAGGTATATGAAGATTTTGCATATACGTCTAGCTAGCGTATATACGAAGTGTCAAATATACTGGACGGATATAGAATCACATTCTGGTCGCCCGGAGATGATTCTAATGATTAAGATCTCATCATCAGCGTTTATGTTCGAGTTTCAAAAGTGGGATATCTATATGATTCCAATTTGACTGGTGTGAGAACCAAAATTTAGTTAGATTTTATTGTTTTTGATTTGACACTAGAAATATGATTTTTTAAGTGTATATATATATATATATATATATATATATAATATATATATTTGAAAAGCTAATCAACTACTTGATTGCCGATTGTGACGTGTGATTGTTAGTTAATTAATTAAAATATTGGAATGATAAAACCAATACGAGAATGAATGATAAATCTAGCCAAACTGAGTCAAATAATGAATTAAACTGAAAATTTATTGGAATTGCATATATGTACATTTGTATATAATGAACAGGTCATTGTATGGAAGCTAAGAAGTGGAATAAAATTGTATGCCCGACAAATAGGTACGTATTTACTGTATTTAGTGGGGTTTTGATGATTTTATGAGCCGCTTGGCTTTTTGCTTTTCTTTTTGATTGATGATGGCCCTGAGAGGCAAGTTGAGGTTTTACCGATAGGGCTGTACAAAGGAGATTATGGCAAAAAATATCGAAAATTTAGGGAGTGCCAAATTTTTGAGAAAAATGAAAATTGAGAAGTTGAAGAATGAAAGTCAGAATGAAAGTTAAGTTGGTTGGTTAAACAACTTTCAGCTGCGTTCCTTTTCGAGGACGAAAAGATTTTAAGGGAGGGAGATTGTAATAACCCGGAAATTCTAAACCAATTTAAAAAATTTATTTTAACTATTTTAATGGGTTTTGAATATTTAAAATAATTTATTTTGAGAATTAACGATTTAAAAATCATTTAATCGAGGTTGGAATGTATAAGTTTATTTTAATTACAAATAGAGTTTGAAACGGCGCAGTAGTTTGAAAATTCGATTTTAGATTTCAAATGAATATACAGAATTCAATATAAATCAGAACTGGATGAAACAAGAAATGTTGGAATTTGTTTAATAATATGTTTCTAACGGATGTAAGAAACTGAGATTTCACTTTATAAATTGAAAGTTATGTTCAGTTTAAAATTTAAAATAGTCGCTGTGAAATTTATATATTTTTTAATATAATATATAGCCCTTAAAAATAGCCATTTCGCAAATAACCTCCGTTTTTCGACAAAACCACTTTTGTTGGATCCGGAATGTCAAATTATTGTTAGATTTTAAATTCCATAATTTTTGGAATTAATATGTGAGCGTGTCAAATTTAAACGTGTTTGGTAATTTCAATTTGAATTTAATCGACTAGAAAAAGGCCATTTTTCAAACGGTCTCCAAATTTGATAAAATTAGTTTTGTTAGGACTGTATCGTCAAAACATAGCTAGATTTATTTTCCTGTAATTTTTGGAGTCGGTATGTGGCCCTGGTAAATTAAGATGTACGTTTAAAATTCAGTATACTGATTTATATTTTAATTTAAATAAAAACTAATCAAATAGATAGAGTTGGCTAATGAAACATATCCCATTGTGTCTAGAATGAGGTTATTTGGTTAGGGTGACAGTCATTGGGTTTGATTTGGAGTTCGAAGTACGAAATTTCATTGGAAACTAATAAGTGAATTAACTAATAATATATATATATATATATATAATTTCCAGCATAAACCCTTATCCCCTTCATTCTTCTTGCGCCGCCAGACATTCTTCCAATGGCTAGGAATTTACAAAATTTCCTCCACTTCTTATGCGAAATCCATTGAATAAATTTTGAAACTTCCAATGAAATATCGTCGAGCTTGGCAAGGACAACACATTGGACGGTCATGATCGCTTTTCACTGCAAGGATTGCGAGAGTTTCTCCTTCGAACTCACACCGTTCAGCAGTGTTTTCGTGATGCCTGGGGAGTTCGGATCCGCCATGACGCCTGGTGGAGGATGGCGAGGTCAAGGGCTTGGGGATGGTGACAGTTGATCGGCGGCAGGTGGTGCTGGGAGGGCGCGTGGAGGAGAGAGGCGAAGGGAGTTTGGGTTCGGTAAATCGTGCATGTACAGGAAACTAACGGGGAAGGGGTTAAGACTCCTTAATCATGTAACTAGAATAATTAATTAAATTTTAATTATGTTATTTAATTGTAAAATGTTTAAAACTCCATATCTCGTGCAAACTGAAACAGAATCAGATGATTTCAATTTCATTGGAACCGTGAAGAAGAGAGCTACGCAATGGAATTGACTAGAACTGAAATTGAGCTAATTAGAATTTCAGGCAAATTCAAACTCAATTAGTACTAAAATCGACAAATAAAGACTAACGGAGTGGAAACCAAAGTGAGAACTCCTTCTCACTCAAAATTATTTTATCACGTTATAGTATTCGTGTATAAAAATATATAGAATTGCCAATGTAGATTTTTATCTGTTTTAATCATTATAAATTGTATATGGTGCCTGTTAGCTCACCTTCCTCGTCCACAAACCATGAATGATTTAATAGACTGTATTGTGTTTTGATTGTGAAGCTGAAATGTTTGACATATTGAAAATAATGTTAACATTAATGTGGTAATTGAAATTAAATTATAAATATCCATTTATAATTTAAACAGTGAAAATTGGGTAATTAGAAAAATAATTCAAATTGAATTAGAACTGGTTAAATTTATTAACCAGTGATTATTTTAAATAGACTGTTGTTGTTTGAAAACCCCACACGGTTATTGGGATGATATTTGGCATACACTAGTCCCAATATTTAGTTGTATATCAATCAATTGGTTGACAGACTGTGATAAGCGTTATTTAATTATTTAACGCTTATATAGTTGTAAATTTCACTTTGGATGTGAATTGACTGTTTGATGATTATTTATCATTATTGTTGAATACATGAGATGTAAGAAATCCATATAACTGAAATTATATGGTAACTTATTGAGTCGCGTTCCGATTCAGAAATGATGAAAATTTTAAAATAATATTCAGTGAATAATCAAAATATGATTTTGGATGGACACGGAAATATATAGAAATATATGAAGTCGGATTAAGTATAGAAACGTCATTTTAACCCGAACGGATTTATCGATCGATTTTATTCATTTGATAATGAATACGAAAAAGAAATGGATTTCAAAATCTGATATTTTAAAAATATTATCATTTTAAAATTGTAAAGATACGGAATATTCAATTTTGATTTGAAATTGAAAATGAAGTTGACATCGTTTTGAAATGAATTCATAAAATATATTTTAAATCGAAATCGACGAAATATATTATATTATATATATTAAATGACTTGAATAGAACGCGCCGCGCAGCGACCGTTCGCGAATTTCGACCATTGACTTCAAATTGACGTAACGGGAGATCCGACCGTCTGATTCTCCTAAAACTGGAACAGTTGGGTTCGTATCGAAAAGAGATTTTCAATGAATATAAGAGATTTGAAATCTAACGGTTATATTTTAAAATATGTCCAAATCACTTTTGGAAAAGGTCGCTGTAAGTGCAGTTCGATAGCCGTTTATGGAAATCGACTGTAAAGGACTAAATAAAATTACTAAAAATATGGAAAAATTATGTAAAATCATAATAAATGATTTGAGAAGATTTTAGATGAAAAATTCCAATTCTGAAAAGATAAAAATATATTTTTATCAAAATGAACTATTTAATAATTGAAATAATAATCCAATGTTTTTAAATAAATAAATTGGATTTGCGAATGGTTTTAAAATAACCAGGATTTTCTAACGTGTGAATTGGAAATGATTTGAATGGAAATAATCTTCAGAATATTAAGATATTGGATGTCGTGATTATACAGATATTGTTGAGGAATTTGGAAGATATATATACGATATTTGTTGGTTTCATAATTAAATATTGAATATAAGCCGATATTATTTTCTATTCAGAGCCTTGTATTTAATATCAAATTGGATTTTGGGTTTGTCGTGATTGGTATCTTTATTAACACGGTTCTTAAACCCCGATGAGAAAAGAATAAATCTTTTAAATAATATTTAGAGAAGTTTACCAATTAAATAATATTTAATTGGAATTGAATTGAAATCGGATTTTGGGTTTATCGTGAATGGTGTTTTAAATAACATTTGTTCTTTAACCAGAATAACAGTGAAGAGATGATTTGGAATTTATAAATCTTTTTATTAAGATTTAATGGAAATTTTCCAAGGTAAAGTTTTCCAGTTTAATAAATTAAATCGGAATTGAATGGAATTTGATTTGGTAATAACCGAGATGAGCTTCTGTGAAGGAAGACCGTTACTATATATGGAATTTAAAGGGCTTTGTCGTTATTCCATCATTAGTCATTTTACGGAAATTTATATCGAATATATATTGATCTGTTTTCTGTGAAGATTCCATAGTTAATGGAAGATGATTTGGGTTTATCGTGAACTATGTTTTAAATGACATTGGTTCTTTAACCCATTTAAAAGCAAGATTGATTTACTAAAGTTTGAATAATCATTAAGTAATGATTTTTTAGATTAAAACTGAACTGGAGTTTTAATGAATCTTTAATTAGATTGGAATGAGAATGGAATAATTAAATTTATCGAATTCATGAAATGATTGAGAATGGAGTACCACCAGTTTTACTCTAGGCGATAGTTAAATCTTTAATTAGATTTGAACGTGAGATGGTAATTAAATTACCGATAACACAGTGGGTATTAGATATGGAGTACTATCAGTTTTTCTCCATGGGATGAATAGGTTGGGACTGAAAAAAATAAAATAAATGATTACTTCGGTATGGCTCGATAATCCCGACCAGTTTGATAAACCTTAATTTGGTTTAAGCTGTGAAAAGAATATTTGAAGAAAACAATATTTTGAATTGGAATGAGGCACATGATGTGTTTTTATAGCACTTGATTATAAGATACGCGGGTTATTCAGAAAGATCGGGTTTAACCCATTCTGAATAATTGATACGGCAACCAAATGTCATTGATATGAAGACGGTGGTTGAAGACCGGAGATCTTCACATCGTCTGGATGATTACTGATGTCTTGATTAGGCTGTACACCCAAGACGAGGTAATAAGTGGTGATCGTCCAGACGTACTTAGAGATCGACTGGATATGCGAGGGCCTCCCTCATGTGTTGGACATATGGGATGAGGAATAAGATGCCTCCGGTTTTGTTCAGACCCAGAACAAACTTGTAAATGGATGGTAAGTCTGACATTGTATTCCATTATATTGTATTCGTTGATCACTGCTAAATATATATCTATTTGGTGGCGCAGAATTTGTTATCTTGCTTAACACCCTTTTCTGAGATGTACGAGCATAGAGGTTATATATTGGTGGAAATAAGTAGTACAGTATGGAGTGACAGTGTGACATGCTGAGATGCATGGATCAAAGCTTTTTTTGAAAAGCAAGGCTTTGTGGTTGATGATCAAAGCACGACTTTAAATAGCATAGCTTTGTGTAGCGTTAATTCGCGAGCTTCACACCCCGGTATGAACCAGAAACGGGATGAGGGGTTGCAAGGAGTGCATGCGTTTCTTTCTGGCTAGGAGTGATGTCATGGTATAGAGCCCAGACATTTTACTTATGTGGATGTTGGAAAGCGAGGTACCTCGGATTTGAGTCTCTAGTGGCTCTTGATATGGTCGACATACTGACCAGATTTTATTCCCCTTAGGGCAGAGAAATGTACTGTTCAGGAATAACTAACCCACTAAAGTAAGTGCGGATCGGCCCTGAAGATCCTAGGTGCAGTTGCAGCTGAATCCTGAGACATGGTAGGCTAGATTGTCTCGAATCGGAAGGAGAGATTCCTTGCCTTGGTTCATGATGGAAATCCAATTTCCAATACGACACTTTTCGGTTTTAGTTGTAAAACTAGTACGGCGACATAATATATGGTTACTATGTCGTTTATGATTGATACATTTATATTTGAAATTGTGTTGACACTATGCACTTATAGCAATATCAAAATGATTTGATTTAACACGTACCAAACATGTTTGGCTATTATAAGGTAAAACTCTATCCTCCGGCTTGCGTCACATTGTGTGATGGGACCTGAGTCTTATAATAGCTTCATTTTTCAAAAAGCATTGCGTTGTTTATAGATTGTTTTATTTTAGAGTAATCATGGTAGTAAACCCGTTCCGTGTTATATGGCGTGGTCCCTTGATTTACTTTAATTTAAAATAAAGTTAATAACTGTTTTGAGTTCCCACACAAGTCCCATAACTGACTCGAAGCATACTGTTTTAACCAAAACTCTGGGTGCCCATATTTTCCATACGAGCAGCTTGTAATTTTAGGTTTTTGCTGATATTTCTTTTCACATGATCCTGGATTATAGCTAGAACTATATTCGGAAAGCTCTGTATCCGTGTATCTCCTTCAATTGTGTCAGTTGTTATTTTCCGCTGCACATTATATTTATGTAGATATTTTCCACTGTTTTGTAATTTAAATCTCTAATATTTTTCTGTTGTATATTATTTGAACTCTTTTATATTCTTGTACTCTGATGTAAATTGTTGTAATAACAATGAAATGCTGTATTATTTATTTCTGATGCGTCATGTTCTCAAAGCAATCCGTACTTTCTTGTAAGGGAAAGTTTCAGGTCGTTTCATTCCCCGCCAAAAGAAAAATTTCTTATATGGTTGATTATTCATAAAAAACTTAATACAGTTGTGCAATTAAAGTAGAATAATATTATTTTTGATGTTAAGTGTTGTTTTTGTAGTATACTGAATGAGAATATTGATCATTTATTTTTCTCTTTCTCTAAAACCTGTTACATTTTAAATATGGTTTTAAGAATTATTATTTTTAACTATTTGAATACTTTTAGAAACTGTGATTCTTATTGGAATTGTTTTAGATTTGTTTTTAATTCTAAACTTAGATATGTTATGGATTCTTTAGTTACCATTATAAGTTGGTTTATTTGGAATAAAAGAAATCAAAGATTAATTCATTCTATTTTTGATTCTATAGATAAATTAATCATTAGGGTTGTTACTTTAAGTCTGGATTGGATGTTTAACCCTTGCTATAAGTTATATAGAGATTCTGGATTTGAGAGATATTTGATGAAGGTTAGATTTAACTTGAGTTTGTTTATTAGATTAAATAAGTATTTTAGTCATAATAGAATTTGTATTTGTTATTGATTTCTGCTTTTATGTATTTCGTTCCTGTCCCCTTTTTTACTTTGGTTTCTTTTTCTTTTTCATGCACATATATATATGGACATATTTGTATGTATACTAATATATATATATATATATATATATATATATATATATATAGTGTGGTGCTAAGGGCACCCCAATATGTTCTTCCTAAGATCGCGGTTAAAGAAAACTCATTAAATTTTGTATGCTTCCTAATACCACAATACATCTCTATTCTAATCTCTCACTCAATCATTACTTGCCGAACTAATCACGTACTAAGCTAATCTAAAAATCCTAATCTCTCATAATCGCTGTCTTCTTCGCATCTCTCGTGGGAAAATTCAAATTCATACGGTAATCTCCCAATTGTTTGGTGATCTGAAAACCATAATCTCTCGCTTTCTTTTCTAGTTTGCTAAAGTTCAAACCTTATTCACGGCTTTTGTATATTCCTCGGCATTGCCGTGTCGAATTCGTTGATCGGTTATAGATCTAGAGTTTAACTCATTGATCGGTTTTAGAAATGAGGACAAAGGAATATCGAGCGAAGCAGAAATAAGGTAAAACAGTGTGGTAGACCCTATTATTTAAGTGTGTGGTATTAAGAAAAGTGTAATACAATTTTTTATGGTATTTTTTTGTCGTTGTATTAGGAAGAACATATTGGGGTTCCGTTAGCACCATACTATATATATATATATATATATATATATATATATATATATATATATATATATATATGTGTGTGTGTGTGTGTGTGTGATGGTAGCTTATGGTTGGCTAGTCTCTTTCAGGTCACAGGTAGTTGATTTTAGCTAAGGAGCTTATTGGAGTGTGGATTTGGAATGAAGACGATATATGCTATGGAGTTTTTTAGAGTGCAGTCTTGGAGGGTTTTTTTTTTTTTTTTGAGATGTTTTATTCTCATGTATTTATTATATTTTACTTAGAGTGTCTAGTGTATTGTATAGGAATAGATATACTTCACTATCAGGTGGTGGCCATGCCGAAACTCGATATTGAAATATGATGGGTGGTGGTTTAACCAGAGCTCATCTATCCACCATTCTATACATACATATAGTCATATCTCATGTAGTTTTTTTTGGGTGCCTTTCAAGTTTGCAGACAATTTTTGTAGACTACTTTTTTCATTATATATATATATGTGTGTGTGTGTGTGTGTGTGTGTGTGTGTGTGTGTGTGTGTGCGCGCGCGCACGCTCTCTTCTCTTTAGAAGATCTCACATTTTTTCTTTCAAAAAAAGTAATATATATTATAACTAAAATATAAGTAAGTAATTATTTGAATTAGTTAAAAGCTAAAATATAAATAATAAATTCTAAAATATTCAAATTAGGAGTTGTAAAATCCAATAGAACTAAAAGATATATATATATATATATTAAGTAGGAAATAATTTTGAAATCAATTTGAAAATAATAGATAAGAAGACCTAAAATGATAGGAGATTTGAAAATAGAGATTCAGTGCTATTACAGAGTTTTAACAAAAATTCTAGACTCTATAACTTATCATGCTTTCTTGAACTCGTGTTACTCATAAGTCTTCAAACTTGAACTCTTCTTCTTTAAAATATTTAATCTTGAATCTTTAAACTGCAATCTTCAAATCAATACCTGTACATAATTCCTGCATACACACATACGCACACGCACACATACACACACAATAGTGTTAGTATATATCTTATAACAATAATAGTTAAAACAAGGTTGTTGTCATCAAATCATCATCACCGTCATCTCAGTCCCTAACAATCTCCCTCTTTTTGATGTTTACAACCTTTGTTAATAAAAAATATATACATGATGCCTTAATTCCGTAGTTACCTCCCCTTACTCCAATATCTACTTCCAAGACTATTAACTCCTCATTACTACTAACCCTATTTTGGAATTCTCTCCCTTTGTCATCAACAAAAACTATATACTCGTAATCAATCTATAATACTCACCCTGAAACTAGGACCTATTCCAGACTAAGGAATGGTACATATATATAATACTCCCTTAAACTATGATATAACTGAACAGAATTAGTATAAGGCAAACAATATTATGAAATCAATGATTAAGTCAATATTTAAGCATTCCAATCTAAACAATTAAACAACAATTTCAACTTATTCAATTCGCCTGAAGGCGAATCAACGTCTTAAAAAGATGGATCTAAGGTCACCTGATGCTAGTCACTTAACCATTATTGTTTATTGATTAATAACATATCAACGTTGAATTTAATTCAACAATCATCATCCAAATAATATTTTAATGTTACTTATGTCAGTTCATACGTGTCAAATATGAAACAAGTAACATCCAAAATGTTGAGGACTCCTGTTGGATCCATCCAACCTGTCCCCTTGCATCACAGCTCATATGTCAGTTTACATATGCATATAAATTAGATCATCTAATTCATTTAAAATGAATCTTCCGCTTGAACGGAGGTAGTGTCAAATATCATCTATTCACAGACGGGAATTATATATCAACAACCACCAATAAAGCAATAAATCATCCAATATCCAAACACACAATTTATATACTAACGACAATGAATATAATTATATAAAATAGCAACACTCCAAGTATTCCAGAAAGAGTGAGAGTTAACTCATAATTCAATTCAATCGACGAATTCGAGTCATTTTATCTAATTTTAAACGAGCATTTAAAATTAGATAAAATTCCGATGAACTCCAAATCATTCCAATCTTAGTCATATGTGTAATGTTCGCGAATATGAACGCAACACAACTTGTTTCATCGAAATCTGTTATCATATGACAGAGCTACAAATTTTACAAGTTTGAACAAGATTAAACTTAACTAACTTAAATTTAAATTTAAAAAAAAATCCCTCATCTCTCGCGTGCATAAATTCTTCTTCCCCAAATTAAAAACAGCGTTCCCTCCAAACCTTCCAAACCCTTGACAGCCTCTTGGACCAATCACGGCCACCACTCCGGTCACCAAACCCTTTCGTTGACCCCACTAATCATCCCAGCACCTCGACACCCTCCCCATCGTCACCACCTGATTCCATTCGATTCCCTCCTCAAAAAACCGACCCATTCCCTCTTTAATCGCTACAACAATTTCGCAACCCAACTGGCAGCCTTGCAACCTCTCAACTCACCCCCTCCCTTCGGCTTGTTTTCCGACCACAAGCTCACTCACACTCTCAGTACATCTTCGACTTTCCCATGATCGCCACACAGCGGAGCCCTATTTTCGACTGTATATAAGTCAATCTCAGGAAGCGTCGACCATGCGTAAAGATGTGCATACCAACATGAAATACTAAATCATGCGAGTTAAATGGATCCAACATTGTTGGTTTTCATAAACGTATGGAGCACGATTTAATTTGTTGAAGTTCAGTGCGGCTTAATTTTTTTGTTACAGGATATGAAAGGGACGAGATGATTAGGTTTTGTGTAAAAGATAATATACAACAAAGCCATATATCCTAAACAAGTTGGGGTTGGCTAGATATGGAACCCAAAATTAAAATAAAATAAAATTAATAATGATGATAATAATATACATATAAGGGTTTAAAATAACCAATTAAATAAAAGTCGTCCGATAAAGGGTTTTTTTAAATAATAATAATAATAAGAAGTAAAAATGTTCAATAAAAGTGAAATAAAATCTAAAATAGTAATAAAAAGTAAAAAGGTTCAGAAAAAAAAAACTATGGTTCTGGTACATGGATTGCCAATTTTCATGCACTCCTATCAACTACCAGCTCTTCCGATAAACTCCAGTTACTTAAATCTCTCTTTATTATCTCCTTCCATGTCATTTTAGGTCGACCTCTACCTCTCTTTGGGCCTTCGGCGCGACCTAGAATTCCAGCGCGTACAGGTGCATCGTATGGTCTACGTTCGATATGTCCAAACCATCTCAAGCGGTATTGGACTAACTTCTCTTCAATAGGTGCAACTCCAAGTTTTTCCCGAATATCCTCATTTCTAATCCGATCTCGTCTGGTATGCCCACAGCTCCAACGCAGCATTCGCATCTCTGCTATACTTATCTTCTGGACGTGTTGTCTCTTAGTAGGCCAGCATTCTGCACCATATAACATTGCAGGTCTGATTGCTGTCATATAGAACTTTCCTTTAAGCTTCTAAGGAATCTTCCGATCATAGAGAATGCCAGATGCTAGTCGCCATTTCACTCATCCTGCTTGAATTCTAAAACTAACATCCTTATCAATCTCTCCATCAAACTGCAACATAGATCCTAAGTATCGAAACGATTCCTTCTTGGGTACTACTCTACCGGCCAGGGTAACATCTCCGTCATCTGACCTGATACTGCTAAACTCACACTTCATATACTCTGTTTTAGTTCTGCTAAGCCTGAAACCCTTTGATTCCAAGGTCTCCCTCCACAACTCCAATTGTCGATTAACCCCCATTCTACTTTCATCAATCAACACAACATCATCGGCAAAGAGCATACACCAGGGAATCTCCCTTTGTATATCTTTTGTGATTTCATCCATCACTAATGCAAAAATATAGGGGCTCAAAGCCGAACTTTGATGTAACCCTATGTTAATTGGAAAGTCTCTGGTCTCACCATCGCATGCCCTAACACTAGTCACAACCCCCTCGTACATATCCTTAATAAGGGTAATATACTTTGATGACACTCTCTTCCTTTCTAGCGCCCACCACATAACTCTCCTCGGTACTCTGTCATAAGCTTTCTCCAGGTCGATAAAAACCATGTGGAGATCTTTCTTTTGCTCCCTGTATCTCTCCATAAGTTGCCTAACCAAGAAAATCGCCTTAGTGGTTGACCTTCCGGCATAAAACCAAATTGATTCCTAGAGACACTTGTTAACCTCCTCAAACGTTGCTCGCAAACTCTCTCCCAAAGCTTCATTGTATGACTCATAAGCTTAATTCCTCTATAGTTTGTGCAACTTTGAATATCTCCTTTATTCTTGAAGATTGGAACTAAAATGCTTCTCCTCCACTCATCTGGCATTTTGTTTGATTTGAAAATATTGTTGAACAACTTAGTTAGCCATCTTATCCCTGCATCTTCAAAGCATCTCCACACCTCAATAGGAATATCATCAGGCCCTACCGACTTGCCTGATTTCATACGTTTCAACGCCCCCTTTACCTCAGCTTCTTGAACTCTCCACACAAAATGTCTATTGGTGCTATCGGCTAAGTCTTCCAACTCGATCGAAGAGCTATCACTTTCTTCGTTGAAAAGCTTATCAAAGTATTCTCTCCACCTATTCTTTATCTCATCTTCCTTCACCAAAAGTCTATCATTCTCATCCTTGATGCATTTAACCTGATTGAAGTCTCTTGTCCTCCTCTCGCGTAGCCTAGCTATTCTGTAAACGCCTTTTTCGCCCTCCTTTGTACTTAGCATTTGATATAAATCTTCGTACGCTTGTCCCCTTGCTTCACTCACTGCTCTCTTTGCAGTCTTCTTTGCCACTTTGTACATGTGCATGTTCTCTTCGCTTATATGATGGTACATGCGTTTGCAGCATTCCTTCTCTTTGATAGCCTTTTGCACCTCGTCATTCCACCACCACGAATCCTTGGGTTCTCGCATGCTTCCTCTTGTTATCCCAAACACCTCAGTGGCGACTCTCCGAATGCAAGTTGTCATCGCATTCCACATGACATTTGCTTCTCCTTCCACATTCCAAGCTCCTTCTCCCATCACTCTATCTTTAAACCCCCGTGAAGCATCTCATTTGAGTTTCCACCATTTCGTCCTGCTAATCTTCGCTCTCTTATCCTTCACCACCCGAAGACGAAACACGCATACCAACAGCTGGTGTTGTGAGACGACACATTCTCCAGGTATGACCTTGCAATCAACACAATCTCGTTTACTATCTCTTCTAGTTAGGACAAAGTCAATCTGGCTAGCCTGTTGGCCACTACTAAAGGTGATCAGATGTGATTGCCTCTTTCTAAAGAAGGTATTAGCAATCATGAGATCAAAAGAGAGAGCGAAATTCAAAATATCTTCACCCTCTTGGTTCCTACTGCCAAATCCAAAACCACCATGCACTCGCTCAATACCCCCGCTAGATGAGCCAACATGGCCATTGAAGTCTCCTCCTATAAAAAATTCTCGCTATTATGCACATTCCTAACAATGACATCCAAGTCTTCCCAGAACTTCCTTTTGGCTTCTTCACTTAGACCTACCTGTGGGGCATATGCGCTAATGACATTCAAAACTGCCTCGCCAACTACTAGCTTAACTAGGATAATCCTATCCCCTCGTCTTCTGACGTCAACCACATTGTTCTGAAGGTTCTTGTCAATCAATATGCAAAAATTTAATATATAATATTCACCTTTTCTAGTTAACTTATGTTTATGTTCACGCGCTTCTAACGTTCAACGTTTATGATCCTCACCGTCACATAGAAGCTCTGATCATCACGATACTAGAAATCCTGCAATGGTTTGACATTCCGGATCCAACGATATTGTTTTCGTCGAATTTCAAGACTGATTGCAAAAATAGCTATTTTAATTTCAAACATTAATCGATACGCGTTTATATCGCACATGATCACAAAACAACTTCAATTGATATGAAATTTGAAATCTAGCAATAATTAACCATTACGGATTTTATAAAATTGATTTCGTTGAAATCCGAGATCATTTGAAAATTGGTTATTTTGATGTGTTAACGAAAATCGATTAAAATATACATCATTTCTAAACACTCACATCCATTGATAATAATTTCATATTATCATTTATATTCAAATAAAATTTACTATGGCTTCAAAATAAACTAATTTGGATTGTAAACTCAATACTTTAAATTTCCAAGTCAATTCTATAACCATATTCTCGTTCAAAATTTAAGTAAAGCAATTAATTCTTAAAATTAATTGTTTTAAATATTTATTATTAAAAATCTGGGTTGTTACATTTTATGATCAGCGAAGTATGCTCGTAATTTAATAATTTAAGTAATTTGGCGAATGCTATGCTTTTACACTACTACAAATATAGCCTACAACATCGGTTTTTGACCAATGTCTGAGAGTTTTTTGATCGTTTTCTTTGCGTGTAGAGAAAGATCATGACTTTTGACATCGGTTTTTAACCGATGTATTAGACCATCTTTTACATCGGTTTCTTTTAACCTGCTAGCGTAATAGATGGTCTATTATATCATTTCTTTGGACGTCTGATGCGATATGCTGCTCATTACATCAGTTTGTTTAAACATAACTGCTATTGATATTGAATAATAAAACTAGTGGCAAGCACAACAACTCGACCACACAGCACCAAATCGAGCAAATAAACATAAGTGCAGCAAGTCAAGTGCACATATAAAAAGTCAATAGACAACAAGCGCAGTCAATAACAACATAAACCTGTAGCAATTATACAAAACAACTCAAATACAGTAAAGCAGGAGTAAAGCAGCAAAAAATGGTATGGCATGCAAATTGCCAAGTGCACAAAACCAACAAGGCATATATAAATGCATAAACATATACATGAGTATTTGTTCTTATCAGTAAAGCAATGACATGACAAAAGGAAAGAAAAATACATTAAAATTAACAATGTTCCAGAAATGGAAGAAGTCCCCAAAAATCACAGTCGATTATTCTCAGTAAGCTTGAACAAGTTGAAATTAGACGAAGTATCCAAAATCGGATATTTAGGGTTCAAAATCCTATATAAACCCAGGATCATCACATGCAGAAAGCATCAAAAATAAAAACAATCTAATCAAGCAAAATACAATTCAAAATTCAAAGAACTCAGAATCGAGCAAAGCATAGAAACTCATCAACGATTTGAAGCCCCAATTTGAGAAGCAAAATCATAATTTACAATCGGCACCCATCAAATCGTTCGAATAGGGACGAGTGAAGACCCGAAGTCGTGATTTGAGAAGTAGCAAAACCCGAAGTTGTGATTTGCAGTGGAGACCAAAACTCTAATTGAGATCAGAGACACTGAAGTTGCTGCCCTTTTTTGATTTGGAGCAAAAGAGTTTCGTGGAGATTGAATGAAAAAAGGAACGAAAATAAAAATGAAGAAGGGAAAATAAAAGGAAAAGAATTAGGAAACGAAATAATGAGGGGGAATAAGAGCGGTCGTTTTGTTTTTGTTTATAAAGACAGACATTAGTTGAATTAACAATCGATGCCTAAAGAAACATTTAACATTGCTTTTAAATTTTCTGATGTTAAATAAAAATTTAACATCGGTGGTTTACCAGCTAATGTTAAAGGGTCATGTTGTACAACTATTTCTAGTAGTGTTAGCATAGAGCAATCATACATGTGACTGACGATTTAATGCATTAATTAATACCATAAATTATTCAAATGGTCCACATTTAAGATGAATTGGATCGCATTTATCACCTTGAATTTTTTGCAAAAACATTGGATGCAAAAGTGATTTTACTATCTGAAAGTCGAGTGACTAACTTTCCTTGTGCACATGGAGCACACAAGTAATCACCTGGTAAATTCAACAGGTTTGATAAATCATGCCCATTTGAGTTTTATCAATTTTACACATGATAGTTGACCTAAGATAACCTAAACGATCATGTCAAAGAATCAATGTTTTTGTATTTATGAGTTTCTGACTCATTTTTACAGAACGAGATTCAACTATACCTATTCCTATGAAATATAATCCAATTGAAATTACATCAAATTTTTCTAAAATAAGCTTATGTCCTTCAATTCCAGAAATAACACAAAGATATTTTTGTTGTTTTCATTTTTAGTTTCAATATGTAACCATTCGTTCTTATATCCTTGAAGCATAACCGGCTTCTTTTGAAATTGCTTGAGTATATTGCATTCTAAATGAATATGCGTACCATTTGATAATACTATATGAATTCTTCCGAACACTCCAATTATATTAGTAAATTCGGCTATAACAAAAACTTTAGCTGAAAATTTTTAAGATAATTCAAAGAGAAACTTCTGATTTTTCAAAACTGTATGAGTTATTGCATTATTCAGCAGACATATATCATCACTTAAATATTGTCGGTCCACGCCTTATGAATTAAATATAATACGGTTAGTCAATCACTGAAATAACTTATGAACATAAATAAATATTAATACTTTCAAAGGCAAGAAAGATTTCAAAAACAAACTACTTATCAATATTGAATTTAAATTTTCATCGCTAATAACAAGCTTCAAGCTACTAGTAGTCTTTATATATACGTTTTACACGCCCTGAAAATTAAAATAATGCTCCTCACACTAAGCGAATTTATTTTTAATATTCTAATACAATACATCATTACCCAAGTTCTAGCGTGGAAAATAATAAAATGGTCTTCCTATAAAGATTATATAGATATGGAGCTTTATTGCAGAAAATAATAAATTTGCCGTTATATTGACATAGAAAGTTCACTAAAATGTAATAACCAGTTGACCGATAATAGCATGCTAATAAAAATTTCACCACTAACATTACTGTCGCAAGCGTAAAGTAGGAACAATTTTACCTTCATGTAGGGTTTTGGAATCCATCACGAGTGGACAACGAGTACCGATAGACAGCCTGCGTGTCCTGAACGATGGAAATAAGGACTGTGTCCAACTGGTGAGTAGGACGTACGTGCACAAGTGGAACTACATACATCCACGTCATGGACAACATAAAGACAACAAAGCTGCAGTTTCAGACAACTTCCATGTCAGAAAAAAACATACTGTATTTCTTTCCTACATATATCGAGTTTTCATCAGTACCATGTGGATCATGTGATTTTGCACGTGAAACAACCCCTTGTTCAGGTTCCAGTGCTTGTCAGGGAGCTTTTTATGTATTCCACGTTGGCTGATTGTGAACTTGTCTCACCAACCGTTTACAGTTTGTACGCACGCCACAAACGTTTAGCCTACGCCTCACAGTTTTGTGGTACCATTTCTCAAAAGTTTTTGAAGGTATCTGTTTTAATAATCGATAAATTCAAACTTGAGAGTTTAACATATGCTAGATTTTAAAATTACGTACTCATATGGCTATTCCTTAATTTTGTAAAAAAAAAAAAAAAAAAAAAAAAAAATCTATGGTACCGTCCCGTTTTGAAATTGGAAGGTTCACGTTGAAGTCCACATCCGAACTTTGATCCTGCAGAACTGTTCAACCAAAACGAACGCGAAAAATCCATCGTTTCGTTTCAACTATCCATTTTCTTCTCTATTTTCCCATTTTTCTACCCCTTTCTCCCTCTTTTCCTTCCTCTATCGCGTTATCTCTTTCATTGAAAATTGAAACAACGCATTCTTCATTTTTCAAGTTATCCCTCCTCCGACCTCTTCAACTCTTCAATATTCTCCTTTAAGATCCTACATAATTAGTAGGACATTGAAAAAAAAAAAAAAAAAAAGCAACAATCTCTCAAAACATATCAATTTGATAGAATAAGAAATACCACTAAAATTACACTATATCGATTTTGTAATTAACAACAACCGTTGTGAAAGAAAACTTACAAGCAAAGACCTTGATAGCGGCTGAAATACACAGGCCGTATAAAGTCATTCCAAACCGTTAAGTAGCCTTATACATACAAAATTCTACTGATCGTTTTCAGAACCTATATTATGTTCGTTGGATAATGTTCATTTGTCCTTTCGAATACCAGCAAACTTTTGGGATTACCTAATTACTTTAGAAAACGACCTTGACATTTCGAATCTAAGGTCTAAAAAGGTCTTTTGTTTAGACATGATGAATTTGTGCAACAAAATTGATTTCATTTTTGAACGTGTTACGTTTGATATTATGAGTAATGGGTTACGCGTAGCATTTCGTCAGATTTTTCTTTTCCAGAACGTGCATAATACTTAATGATACATGCACCGGTTGAGACTCAAATATACTGTTGAACTTTCTTAACAGAAAAGCAAACCCCTGTAAAAGTAGCACGTTTTTCAATCTTTTAAAATAGAAATTTTGAACTGCCGTGCTTTTTTACTTCTACAAACCCAAACAAAATGAACAGAACCCCATTTCGGATATTGTCTTCTAATCAAATATGATCGATCTAAGTCATGTTGGAACAAGTGTCACGTTGAACTTTTATTTATTGCATATGTACATTATACAAAACAGGGAGTCTACAGGGAATATAGCACACGTTTTTCATGTGCAATAATTCAGATTCCACCTAAGATAGCAAAAAATAATAATCAAAGCGGACTAAGTTTTATAAATCACGTGCTGTAAACGCGAAAACCATAAAACCATGTTATGACACCCAGTAATCCACCAATGGAAAAACGAGTTAAAATGTCCCACATGATAGCATACGAGCTGTAAAAAGCTAACAAACTGGGAAACATCCTTGTCTCTTTGTGTGTTTTTTGTATTATACTTTCCTTTTCTTATTATCGCAAGTTCACAACCTCCATCTCCTCTATAAAACAATTTTATTTTTTAAGAAAAGGCAGAAACATTTTTAATGGTGATGGCGGTGCAGTCTTCAGTAGAAATGAAGCTTCTTTCATCCCTGTTCTTCACTTTGGCAACCCTCTTCTTCATCTTCTCCACCATCATCTTCCTCATAAAGCAACTCAAAGCACCTTACTACTGCAACTGCAACATATGCAAATCCTACGTGAACTCCTCATGGAAAACCCAATTCAAAAACTTGCAAGACTGGTACTCACATCTGCTCAGTGTCTCCCCTACCCAAACAATTCACGTTCACGTTCTCAACAACATAATTACAGCCAACCCACTGAACGTAGAACACATGCTGAAAACAAACTTTGACAACTACCCGAAGGGTAAGCCCTTCTCCTCCATTTTAGGCGATCTGCTCGGAAACGGAATATTCAACGTGGACGGAGAGCCATGGCGGTTCCAGCGTAAGATGGCCTGCCTCGAACTCGGCAGCGTCTCTGTGCACCTGTACGCCTTCTCCATCACGCGTAACGAAGTAACTACTATACTTTGTCCCCTGCTGTCCTCCATGGTGGACTCGAACAAGGTGTTCGACCTGCAAGATGTGTTCAGAAGGTTCTCGTTCGATGCTATTTGTAGGATCTCGTTCGGGGTCGACCCTGGTTGTCTCACCCTCTCCCTGCCCATGTCCGGGTTCGCCACCGCGTTCGACCTGGCCTCCTCGCTGTCCGCGAGACGGGCTCTGGCTGTAAACCCTGTCGTCTGGAAGGCAAAAAGACTGCTGAATTTGGGTTCGGAGAAGGAGCTAAGGAGAGCGATTGCACTTGTCGATGCCCTCGCCTGTGAGGTTATCAAGAAAAGGAGAGACCGTGAGCAAGATCAGGACGACCTGCTGTCGAGGTTTATGGGGAGCGTGACGGACGACAGATACTTGAGGGATATCGTGATCAGTTTCCTTCTGGCAGGAAGGGACACCGTGGCATCGGGTCTGACGGCCTGCTTCTTCTTGCTGTCGAAAAACCCAAGCGTGGTGGCAAGGATGAGGGCGGAGATTGACAAAGTAGACCCGAAAACTGTGAGCTATGAGCAGATAAGGTCGATGGGGTACGTGCATGCCGCACTGTATGAGAGCATGCGGCTGTACCCGCCGATACAGTTCGACTCCAAGCACTGTTTGGAGGACGATGTTTTGCCCGATGGAACTTGTGTGAGGAAGGGAACGAGGGTGACGTACCACCCATATGCGATGGGGAGGATGGAGCGGATTTGGGGGCCGGACTGGGCCGAGTACAAGCCAGAAAGGTGGTTGAACGAGAAGGGTGGTTTTCGGGCCGAGAATGCGTACAGGTACCCTGTGTTTCAAGGGGGAGCACGCACCTGTATTGGGAAGGAGTTATCTGTAATGGAGATGAAGACCGTTATTGTCTTGGTGGTTGGGGAATATGATTTGGAGGTTGTGGACAGTGGAGATTCTTTGGTCTTTGCGCCGGGGCTTACGGCAACTGTTAGCGGTGGGATGAGTGTCAGAGGTCGAAGAAGGCGAGATGATTGATTGAGGAATGGGTTCGTTTCAGTTTGGTTCAATTAGTGGACGAGGGATTATTTTCAAGAGGGCAGGGTTGGATTTATGATTCTTTTCAGCTGATGCAACAATTTGGTGTACATTGAAAAAAAAAGGGGGGGGGGGGGGAGGGGGGGCAAGCTGAAGTGGTAAGTGTGTTTGTTGTATGATCTAAGACTTGATCAAGGTGATCGCTAATAGATAGAGCCGTTTAGAAACAAAACATTCGAACATATCTGTTTATACTGTTTTCGTATCCAATACAACAACAATAACAGATTTTGGTGTATTTCCACCGTTGAAGATGATAATTATAACCAACCATGAATAAAATGGCCAATAAGTTTGCTTAATTAACTGGGAGTTTAAAGTTTAAACCAGATGATTAAACATTATACTCTTTAAAATAAACTTTGTTGATA
This sequence comes from Allium sativum, assembly GCA_030737875.1. Taxonomy (NCBI): domain Eukaryota; kingdom Viridiplantae; phylum Streptophyta; class Magnoliopsida; order Asparagales; family Amaryllidaceae; genus Allium; species Allium sativum. The sequence goes on along the minus strand of CM060926.1, from coordinate 828,393 downwards.
TTAATTTAAACAAGTTTAAAAAACGATACCATGGATAAAACAAATTTTTGTTTCATCCCGAATAAGATGCTTTGTAATTTTATTTTTCTTCTGTTTTTCCTTTTAACGATGTTATGCTTATGTATTAAGATAATTCGCTAAAATTTCACAGATCAAATATTAGTAAAGAAAGAGAGTAAATTATAGCATATTATAGTAAAACCGGTGAAATACAATTCATTATTCAATTCACCAATTTTACACCACCATTTAAAACCCAAAAAATAAAAATAAAAAATTGATTTGAAACTGCATTTTTAACATAAATTTTGAAATTTCTTATGGTTGGACCTGCTTTATCTCTGACTTTTTATTTTCATTTTAGATTTCATATGTGAGGAAACACTTGAGACACAGACGTTTGATCTTATCCCAACCTTGTCAAATTTAAGCTGAATAAGCTGCTTCAATAAATTGTTAATATACTTTCGTTTGGAGAAAATTGATACAAATTACCAATTTCTTGGATTATCAGCCTTATTTAAATGTCCTTTTTTACTTATTTCATGTAGCAACGGCATTTCTTAGTAATTTAACGATGTAGATGTTAATGTTTGCTTCGGAACCACTATTAAATCCCCTTTGATAAACAAAAAGTTGCAAGGTCATAGCAAATCGTAAGGATCAAAATCTAAGCTGTACGTTGGACCAGAGAAATCTAGGTTTTACATTCTTCATCGGTAGAATTGGATTGCTTATCAGATGGCTTTTTTTTTTCTCGATCGAGGTATCAGTTGATGAAATGATGTTTGAGGTCTTGAAAACGCATAGGTTTAACTTAACAAATTCCAATAATAGAATTTATATTATCTCAGCACTCAAGAGTTAATTGATACACGCGACCATCAAATAACGTCTTTTAGTAACTAAATTATTAAACAATGATTGCAACATGTGTTTCGCGTGCGAGTTATTTTTCTACAAGTTGTATACATTTAACACATATAATTGAAAATATTTTGCATACACATTTAGTCATATTTAATCTTAAGTTACAAAGTCTAATTTTCTGTTAGTTTGAAGTTATATTCCTACTATTAATTAATAAAGATGTATGTTATATTCTTAAAGAATGCGCAGGTCTTGTAGAAGAATAGTATCTATTAGATCTTATTTTTAAATGATATTGAGATCAAATAAAATATTTTTAGGGGCGTCTTTTGTAGTCTACGTTTATACCGGATAAATATTATGTCTACAACTAGTATTATAGCCAATGAGTTTTCACACTGATACATACCTTCCTTATAATAATAATAATAATAATAATAATAATAATAATAATAATAATAATAATAATAATAATAATAATAAACTGGTATGTTTTGTTTTCATTCAACGATTCAGTTCATCCATCCTACTTTCAAGAAAGGCTACCCTTTTGCAACAAATATAAATTTATTTATTTAGTTCATCCCCGGGGTATTGTTTTTATTTTGTCTACAAGAAGCATTTTCTTCTTAAAACTACAATAACTTTATATAAGCCGCTAATTGGAAAATATCAATGACCATACTCAACATAATCACTTTTTCATAATAAATTCACAGTCTATGTCATGTGCTTGTCGTATCTCTAATCATATCGAACTATCAATAACTTCAATGTCTGCTTAAACAAGAACCACCAGTATGATTGAATATCATATTGCTCTATAGTATCACAAATAATCAGGGAATTATTTTGATATTTGACATGAAGAGTCCGTTTGGCTTTTGAGAACTATATCAATCTTTTCTAAATTATGAAGTCGGCCGACACCACCTTTTTTTGATTTTTTTTCTTACAAAACATACTAAACACATCATCCATAAAATAAATAACATTCAACAATTTAGTCTATAGGGTTGAGAAAGTGTATACATAAGTAACTTTGACGCATGGAAAGAAAGTACCAATTCAAAGAAATATCAATAAAAACTAATTTTGATTTAGGGTTTTATACGAGAACATGGTTATGCTAAAATGCATGATCTTTTGGAGACATAATATTCCATGTCACTTCCATGGGGTGATCACTATGAATATTAATACACAATAGACATTTTAATTTTCTGATTCATTCCTCTCGCTCATGTATTATTCATTCCTCTCGCTCATGTATTATACAACAATAATATTAATTTGACCCACAAAAGTTGTGTTTACCAATTAAAAAAACAAAAAATGGACATTTAATTGATTGATCAGCTAATCCACGGGTGGATCAACTAACCATCATTCTGTGGATTAGCTTAAATGTGGACTAACTGATCGGAACTGCGGATAGATATAAAAATTACTTAATAAACTCAGTATACTTCATTAAGTTGTGTTGATTATTCAAGTGTAAATTGATACTTTATTAACATGTTAAAGTTTATTTTGAAATGAATGCTACTCAAATTTTTACAACCATGATATTATGCATCAAAAGCTATAGTTGCTCATCGAAGCGTATATCCATATAACATGCAAGTAAAAGGTAATATATTCCAGTGAAAATTAACAATAAAGTTTTGTCTTGTATGCTCGATGATATTAAATATCATATAATAGGGAAATATCCATTCAGTCCTTCTCTTTTTTTCTTCTTTTTTTTAAATGTCCCGGTGGACCAGTTAAATCTCCATTGCACAATTTTGATATTTTAATAAGAAAATGTGGAACTGACAAGGAAATTTAGTTAGGTTAACAACAACATCGGATATATCAAAAGCTGTAATTGCAAATAAAATCAATTTTGTTTACTGATTAAAAATTCCCAAACACATGCAATCAATCGATCAATCAAACAGTATTCATTACCCGACAATTAGAATTTTTGTAATCAGTCATAAAAAGGAAGAAAAAGCCATTTGGTGCTATTAAACATCTATTTTGGAAAAGTAAAAAATGACTTTTATCAAATATTCAGTGCAAACTACAAAAGAATACCAATCAAAGTCTTATGACATGTAAGACATCTTGATCTTGATATACCACATGTAAGCACTAATGTGGATAATATTGATGAGCATGCAAGTAAAGCAAAGCAGATGTGCTATCTAGGGTCAAAAACTCTTTGCTATAGTCCGGGATACATCATTGATTTTTAAAAGTTAAAACACACCACATGCTATAAATAAATATACATATACTTACAAAATATTAAGAAACATAGCGCATCATATTCTGAATATTGTCATCATCTTGATTTGTCTATTTATATTTTATTTATATAATAAAGCAAGTAAGTCACTAACTGCTGCTTGAGAATGCCATGCATTATCTCTAAATCACCCACATGAACTACTGATCAATCATTTGTTCCATACATTTGTTCTATAGATATTTATATTTCTATAATTTTTTTCTAAATCAATTGGACCATGAAGGCCAAAAAATTTCATTGCATCAGTTTTACAGTTGACGGATGCATTACGAACAGGACAACCTGCTGTCGAGGTTCATGGGAAGCGAGACAGACGACAGATACTTGAAGGATATCGTGATCAGTTTTCTTCTAGCAGGGAGGGACACCATGGCATCGGGTCTGACGGCCTGCTTCCTTTTGCTATCGAGAAACCCAAGCGTCGTGGCAAGGATGAGGGCAGAGATCGAGAGAGTTGACTCAAAAACCTCGAACTACGAGCAGATAAGGTTCATGGAGTACGTGCATGCCGCATTGTACAAGAGCAAGCAGCTGTACCCACCGATAGAGTTCGACTCCAAGCACTGTTTGGAGGATGATATTTTGCCGGAAGGAGCTTGCATGAGGGGAACAAGGGTGGCGTACCATCCGTATGCAATGGGGGCGGAAGGAGCGGATTTGGGGGCCGGACTGGGTTGCGTACAGACATGAAAGGTGGTTGAACGAGAAGAGTGGTTTTTAGGCTGAGAATGCGTATAGATACCGTGTGTTTCAAGGGGGAGCACGCACCTGTATTGGGAAGGAGTTGCCTGTTTGATTTATGATTCTTTTTCCGCTGAAACGACCACATTTTGTTGTACATTAGAGGGGTAAAAGAAGGGAAATTGAATGGAAAATATGTAAAATGAAAAAATAACTGAAATGGTGGGCATGTTTGTTGCGGTGTTATCACGTCGACGACTAGTCGAGAAGTCGCTCTGAGAAATTCGACGACTCTCGACTTTTGCCTTTCGGCGATGGTGGGCCAAATCGAGCCCTAATTCGAGGCTAGAACCCTAATTCGAACCCCAGAAACCCTAATTGAGCTGAGTCGACATCCATATTCCTGCTCGTTTAATCTATCGATCACTAAATCGAGCATCGATTAAAAAAAAAACTGATTGCATCTCGTGACCTCGCCGCTGCTCCTCCGCCCTGCTCGTCCGCCGCCAGCACCAGTATGTTACATGATTTGTTTTTTTTTTCCATCGTAAAAATTATCTCAGAAGCAGTTTTTAATTAACGGATCAGTTTTTAATTAGCCCCAGGCTTAACTGATTTGTTTTTAATTGATTGAATTGTTTTTAATTAACTGATAAGTTTATAACCTAATTAAATAATTAACTGATTTTTTTTTTCAAATTTTGATTATATATGCAACGGTTGAAATAGAGAGTAACACAAAAAATACTTGGCATGAGATGGCGAAAGATCCTAAAAGGAAAGCTAAATCAAATGATCCCGGTTGGAAGTATGCATTTTAGCCAAACTTGAGCAATAAAGATGTGGTTAAATGCATTCTTTGCGGGAACGAAAATCATGAATGATATTGAGATAAATGATTTTGCTTGAGTTCATACTCATTTTATGATCTATTATGGATGTTATGGGTATTATTATGTTGTGACTAGAATCTATTATGGATATTTGTTGAATTTGAACTTATTATTATGTTATCTTTATATCTAATATATTATATATTTAAGTCTAATAAATATATGTATATAAAAGACTTGTCGACTAGTCACGACTAGTCAGACGACTTGTCAACTAGTCTTCTAGACGGTAGTGGCTCGACTTGGCGTCGTAATAACCTTGGTTTGTTGTATAACTGAAGACTCACGAAACCTATGTGATCGCTAATAGATAGAGCTACTTAGAAATAAAACACTGAAATATATTTGCTAATCCTATTTTCATTTCCACTACAACAAAAATAACAAATTTTAGTATATTCCCACCGCAGAACATGAAAATTATAACAAACCATGAATAAAGTAGCCAATAGGAATGCTCAATTGATAGGAAGTTGTGGCCAGAAGATTGAAGATTATACGTTTGATCCCTAACATCGATCCTTGTTGACATTAAAAAAACACGTTCAAACAAGAAACCATGAATAAAATGAATTTTTGTTTCATCTCAAATAACATGCTTTGTATTGTTATCACGAGGACATTATACTTCCGTATTAAGATGATGATGGATTAAAATTTTATCAATGGAAACCCAAAATTATAAATTTAGTGAAGGAAAATAGTAAATTATAGCATATTATAGTTTGTTATTTGATTAGCTAATTGATATACACCAACTTTACACATCACCTTTTGAAGGAGAAAAAAATTTCATGTACAGTTTAATTAAAAAAAAATTGACATTTCTCATGGTTGGACCTGTTTTGTCTGCAACTTTTTGTTTTGTTTCGAATATCATATGTGACGAAAAACTTGAGAGATGGAGGTTTGATCTTGTCCCAACCTACTCAAATTTAAACTAGACAAATTGCTTCATAAACTGTTGATTTCTTCCACAATTGTTCAGTTGACACAGATTACAAATTTCTTTGATTATCTACCTTATTCAAATGCATTTTTTACTTACTTCGTACACTAACAGTATTACTTAGTGATTTCATGATGTAGATCCAAATGTTTGTTTCGTAAACCATCATGAAATCGCAGTTAGTAAACACAAAGTCGTCTGGTCCTAATAATTCTAAGGATTCAAAATTGTGAATATATGTCGGACCAAAAAAAAAAAATCTAGGTTTCACGCTCTTCAATTATAGGATTGGATTGCTTATCTTAGAGGGTTTTTTTTTCTTTTTTCTTTTCTCAATCCAAGTATCATTTGATGAAATGATGTTTGAGGTCTTGAAAACACATAGCTCTAACTTAACATAATCCAATAATATAAATTATATTAACTCAACACTCACACGAACATCAACTAATACCTTCTTGAAACTAAATTATTAAACAAGATACGGCACGCGTTTCAATGTGAGTTTTTTTTCTATAAATTGTGTTTAACGCATGTAGGAGAAAATGATTTGCATAAATATTTAGTCATGACTCATATTTACTTCTATGTCGCAAAAAAAAAAAAGTTTGAATTTTAATTTAATATTGATTAATAAAGATGGAGGTATAAGGAAGTCTATCTGTTATATTATATTTTTAAGAGTGAGATATTAAGATTTAGTAATATTTCTAGAGGGGATGCTATATTTGTAAAGGAATTATATTTGTTAAATCCTATTTTTAAACGATATTAATATCTAATAATAACATTTTTGAGGAGCAGTTTTTGCGGTTTACGTTAATATTACAAATATTATTAATTAATAAAGCTGAGAAGTTTTCACATAAAAACATACCTCCTGTATAATAATAATAAACTCTGTACACTTAAGTTGATGACTACTCAGGATGATAAATGTAAACTAATACTTCACTAACATGTTAAATCTTTATATGATATGCAAGTTTCTACAACCATGATACTATGCATCAAAAGTTATAGTTGTTCGTGGAAGCATATATCCATATAATATGCAAGTAAAAAAAATCATATATCATAGCGAAACATTAACAATAAAGTTTTGTATTGTATGCTTGATGATATCATATATCATATAATAGGGAAATAATCATCGTATCCTATTTTCTGATGTGCTAACTGAATGTTCATCACACAACTATAATATTTCAATAAGAAAATGTACAGTGTTTGATGGAGATTTAATTAGGTCGTTTCAACACCATGCGATATATAAAAAACTGTGGTAGTAAGTAGGATGAATTTAGTTTACTTACTAGATTTTCCCAAACACAATCAATCAATCCAATGGTATACATTGACCGACAATTAGAATCTTTGTAATAAGTAATAAGAAGGAAGAAGAAGCCATTTGATACCTAACAAACATCTATTTGGAAAAAGTACAAAATGTCATTCATCAAGGGGTTGCAAATTATCTAGTCTTCAAAGTTCTATAGTCCCAACCAAGTGAGTATTTGTCACATCTCAATGTATTCTACAAAAAGATCAATTTAAAGCTGTATTACTGTACCCAAAGGTTTATTCAGTAAAATTATTGATGGGACAATGGAACTAGGGGATTTTGGGTCCAGGTGATTTCTAAGAAAACTACAAGACAATACAAATCAAAGTCTACTTACAAGCAAAACATCTTGAGCTTGATATACCAAATCTAAGCAATAATGTGGATAATATTGATGAGCATGCAAGCAAAGCAAAGGAGATGTGCTAGCCAGGGCCCAAAACTGTATATTATAACCAAGAATACATCATTGATTCTTAAAACACACCACATGCTATAAATAAATATACAGATACTTATATGATATTAAGAAACATGGCGCATCATATTCCGAATATGGTCATCATCTTTGTCTATTTATTTATATGATAAAGCCAATGAGTCACTGAGTACTACTTGAGAATGCCATACATTATTTCTCAATCACCCACATGAAACTGTTGATTAATAATTTGTTTCATAGATATTATTATTATTCTTCCAAAACCAATTGGATCATGCAGGCCAAATTTAATCATTGCAACAGTTTCACATTTGACGGATGCATTACATCTAAACTTTCAGTTTCAAACCAAAAAAATCCAACTTTTTCTCCCTTAACACAATTCGGATGGGGTATTCGATAAGGTATTTATGTAATTTTAATATTTACTAGCATTGAAACACTGACCCTTTAAATTGTATTCGGTCAGCCCCATAGGATAATGGCAAAGTATATTTAGGCTGTAAACGAGCGGTACGACAATGTTTTAGTTAAAGGTTGAGTATCTTTTACCAATTCAAAGAATATAAAAATATGAAATTTGATTAAGATGTGAGTATATTAAAATATATTGAGATGTAATTTGAATTAAAGAGTATTTTGGGAAGTTTACTTTTATACCAAAAAAAGTGTGACATTGCAGATATTATAACTATAATTAAAGATTTTACCCCACGAACATATAAACAAATCATCAGTTAGTAAAAAAATTCATTAGTTAATCAAACTTACACGAAGCTTTATCTTAAAACAAAGGTTAGACAAGAAATGGACTGAATGAATGAGAGGCTATGGTCAGCTAAGAATAACTATCTTTTTTTTTTTTTTTTTTTTTTCATAACTCTTTATTATTGTCAAAATATATTTTTAAGTGGCTTCAGGAGAGATTTCAACAAACTTATGGTACCATATGATCTATTACTAAGAACAAAAAACAAGAAAAAGAATGCTTACATGCTAATCCCCATGCTCCATTTTATATATGATCTTCCACTGTTAACATTGGTCAAGTCAACTGAAGGGGAACCTGAAAATGAGAATTTAATGCATTACATTCTGTAATAACCAAAACATAGTTGAAGCACTGACATTTCTTATAACATATGAGAAGCAAACCTATGTCAAGAGTGTACAAACATAGAACAAATATTATGAGTAATGAAACCATTATCTTGTTCTGCAATTAATGTGGATTGAGTAAATAAAACAAACAACCATTCTACTAAAATGACATAGAAGCAGGAAAAGCAATGAAATGGTTGAAGCTTGAAATCCTACCGGTTGAGGCAACTGGAAATAATAGCTGTTGTGATGAGATTTCTGACTGAAGGCCTGTTAAGAAATTACTGAAGCTGTAAGCAGAACTAAAAAGGATACTAGAGAGAAAAATTCAAAGATTACAATATGTCTTGGTATTAACTTCAGAAGTGCGTGAATCCGTTGTTATTGCCATTAAAAAGTAAAAGTAATTTGCGAAAAAACACATGTTAAATTGTACAACAATACAAGACATTAAAAACCAAAGACTACAAAAACACTGGCTAGCAACTGCGGATGAAAATATTTCCTTCTGTTTTCTTGACGTAAGATCCCTACTAATGAAGAAGAATTATCTACGGTACGCAACTTCTCGGCTGAAATTTGCAATTTGACATTTGCATTAGCTTTGTAGTTCCCAAATGATTCTGGTCTAATTACACAAAGTCATGTTCACACGCTCCATTGCTTTTGTCATCAATGGATAGGTGCCCTGATTCCATCTACGATGTCACTCAATTGACAAATATTCTATCCTGAACAAGATAACCTTTTAATTGAAAATCACATTTAGTGATATGAACTAGAGGTTGTATCATAAACCACATTATGAAAATCAGGTTAGTTATTAATACGATTCTTTCATATTTAATTGGATCTGGGTGAAATGACCATTAGCTATATATATTATGGTTCTTAACTGATTTCATGGAGTGTCATATCTTGTTTGAAAAGGTAAATAAATTTCGTTCCTAGAATTATTGGCTTAGATTCTAATTCCCACAGCAAAACATATGCCCTGTGTTGTTCATAATTTTTAAGTGATATCCGATAATATAAATAAGAACATCCTTTCTGTTTTAAAGGGTGTTTAAAGCCAGTAGCTACATGTATTTATTAGGAAAGGCAGAGACGAAAACAAAATGACCCAACTCAATGCACATTTTCATTGTGAATTTAAGAGGTACACAAGAAATTATACTGCCCTCACTGTAATTTTAAGCGGTATATAAGAAACTATAGCAACCATCGCCAGTTCCATTTGGAGAGGTGAACAATACAAAAGTTTTCCAGGTTTCAAGCAGCTGCCTATTGGAAGGGTCTTCCATGAGCATCCAATATGGCTTATTATGAAGTATAAAAACTGGCCATTTACCTCAAATTGCATTGAGTTTTCTTCCAACAGAGACGAACAATATCAATAACAATCAGAAATTAAATTAGAAAAAAAAAAGACAAACGCATTATGAATTAATAATTAGCAGGAACTCTGTTTTTCCAAAGTAATATGAGTTAGATTGAATCCAACTGCTGAAAAAATTTTGTTTAAAAACAATGCTGCCTCATTCGGTATTGCTTCATAATCAGCATGGTTATTAAACCATTCCTAGTTTTCAAAAATTAGACATTGCAGCATCATATACATCATAACTGTAAAAGAAATAATTAACTTTGTAAGGTTTTGCCAAACAAAGCGGACGCCCTGTTCACAGAACATCACAGTAAACAAATATGTTCTTGTTGGGGTTAAGATTGACTAGATACAAATACATAACAGCAAACAAATCCATCCCCTAAGAGTTGAAAACTCATTTTCAAGTATACAGGACCCAACTTCTATTGCAGCAAATGATATCATGAGGAAAAAAACTAGTTAGGTCTATTCATATGTGATAATTTTTAAAGTAGGCCCGGGTCGTAGTGATATTTTTTTAATTTAAAAAAAGGAAAAATGATTTGATAATGGGGAACCAAGCAACGGCCCGTAGATCAAGCTATGTTTAGCTGTTCCATTGGACTTCTTGAATAAAAAACGTTAGCAATCTCGAATATGGATTTAAACTGGACTGGAGTAAGGGTGTCCAAACTGATGGTCTAAATAGTGATGAACTGGGATGTGTGAAGGCTAGTTAAAATGGGTTATGCACATACCCCCAAGGGCACTTAGGATGACGGTTGGTTTTCCAAATCCAAAGTAGTAAATGATTTAACGAATTCTCTACCTCCTAGATTCTTTCACATCAATATTAACATGTATTAATCATTTCTCGCAACACCTCCACTCTCCAACGGATCTCTCTTTTATTTATATATTTATTTAACTCTTGATTAAAAATACTATATCCTCGTTGTTGAAGATAGTGAACCAAACTCGAATTAGTTCTAGAGAGCCCAGCTTAATAAGCATCACATGAACTAAGCATATAAAATACAACTTCTCATGATTGTTCATGGTTTCAAAATATTAGTGCTAGTTAAACAGTGTATGGTATCCGTTATGCCTACCAAAACGATTCCTCACACAAGTTAATTCTTTCCCTACCCATAGCCAGCCTAGCAGCTGACCTAGCAAACTACTGCGCCTCTTTCTCCTCCACATCAACACATGCCAACCCCTTCCCAGACCAACTGCATTCGAACTCACATTCCCTTTCTTTACTTCCCATTCCCCTTGCCCGAACATCTGCTTCCATATCATCCTCCATGCATCACCGTTACTTCTTTAACCCTTATCCACATCCCAATTTTCACCACCCAACCCCACATGCCTTACTGCTCTTAAACCACTCGTCCAAAATCTCCACTGTTTCCGGTTTCACACATTTTCTAAACTTCAGTAAATGCTCGTATATATTTTATCTCCTAACAATTTTTTTACTGCTCACCATCAGCAAGGCCGTAACTTCTACCTCTTCAAGAGGTACACCCAAATCAGCCATAAAATTTTCAACTTATAAGCCTTCTCTGCTTCGAAATCCTTTAGCGAAACCAAATGCGTATTCACCTGATTTAGTTGCGGCCATCCTAACCACATGCATGACCGCGACCTCATTAGCTTTTATACTACTCGAATTCATCTTGTTGAAGATTTCTAAACCGCAATCGATGTCTTTGGATTGGGCTAAAGAAGATAGCTCGTGCAGGACAGCATTGTATCGATAAAGTAAGATCAATTGCGGCGGATTTGTAGGGAGCAAGAGCGCCATCGAGATTTTTTTTTCTTTGTGAATGTGCCCAGATTATAGCGAAATTGAGCTTGTGGATTTGGTTTTCCATGCTTTTTTGGCGGATTGGGGTTTTGAATTAGGGTTTTGGATATAAAGTGCGGACTGGTTTAAACCTTGCGGGTTCTCTTTTTTTAAGTGTGTGGCTATTCACAACCCAATTTACTCTTCTGGCCACCACACAAAATTTAATAAACTTGATTATATTTTTTACATTTCTGGCCACCATATCATTTTTCTTCATTCAGCCATAATCAACCGAATTAACAATATGAATTCGGCAGGAAGCAACCGTCCGGCTACTACCAACCAAAATATGATTGTAAATTCGGCAGGAAGAAACCGAAGCTTTCGTTCCGTAGTGGGGTGCCTGTTCATATTAATATTTTTAACGTACGGTAGCTGAAAGAATAAAATGATATTCTTTATGGTGGCCTTTAGTTTTGGTGGCCAGAAGAGGAAATTGGGGTGTGAATAGCAGCAAAATGAACGAATTCGGAGCTCCGTCGCTCCAAATTTGAGCTCACTCTTTCATAGGCTTAGGCGCGCTCGACGGTCTGAAACGGACCGTTTCTCATCGCGAACTATTGGGGTCTGACGCTCACCCAAAAAGCTCAAGTTTGAGTTGTTATGTTTGCATTATTAATTTTAATTAATTAATTTAGATTTTTGTAAACTATAAAAATTAATAACTTGTGCTAATGAAATCCGTTTTTGATGCAGTTTTTTGCGGTAGGATCGTATCGAAGTGCTCCAAGTAATGGAATTGATTTGGAATGAATTAGAGTAAATAATAATTTTTTAATTTGTTAAAAACAAATAATAAATTGATACGTATTATTTATTAAAAATAAATAATAAATTAATTAACCATAAATTAATTAAATTACAACATAAAAATAAAATGATCCGCTTAAAACGCCAAACGTATTATACGCTAATTACAATTCTCCGCTTCCGCTTGCGCCAGACACATCATTATTTGTTTACATTCCTCCATTTTAAACCTATTTTTCTACATTCTCTTTTTTGAGATTTTTCATTTCTTACTTTTCTGGTTTCAAAATTTATAAGTGTTCGTTCCGGCATGAATTACAATAGTTTGATGTTTTGGACATCGGTACATATAACACGTTCGTTGGACATGTCTGAAGAAAAACTTGCATTAACTGATTCCAATTATATAAAATATGATCAAACTTCTTTCTTCATTAGATAATTAATAAAATTAGAAATAATTCTATGATTTTATTTGTTAACTCTTTATAGGAAACTCGTAATTTTTTAGTTAGCATATTAATATAAGGAACAATTTGGCTAAGGTCTATGTAGAGTTTCAAAATACACAAAAACTCACTATCTTAAAACTTTGTAAATTATGTATTTGTTTCTCAAAAGTAATCGAAAATCAGCGTAAACTATCAAAATTTAAAACTTAATTCAATATATAATCATTTTCATATTCATGTAAGGAAACCAAAAAAATACTTCAAAAACAAAAAAATACACGTTGCAGCAAATATTGCAAGAATGAGTCGAATGACTGTAACTTTTCAAAAAACTGCAGACACCATCGCAGTTATTTACAAAAAATTACGTGCTTTCATGCAATTTTTGTTGATTGTTTCAAACTTTCAAATTCAATGCCTATACTTACACAAAAATCACATTGTTGCATTAAAAAATCATCAAAAAATAATATGCATTACATATAAATGAAAAATATATCACTTCTTGTAAAAATACCCAAAAAAATAGCCAACTATACAGAAAAATTGCAGATATATTTGCACTTTTTCACAATAAATTACAATTGTTTTTTTTTTCCTTTTTCAGTACCTGCAATACGCTATGGAATAGCTGGAGATATGTCTACATGTTTTCACAATAAGTGTGGACATTTCTACAACTTATTTTTCTTTTTTAGTAATCTTTTGTTGATATTTAAAAAAAAACAATAGCACAAAAAAAAAAATCACGAAAAACATATTGCCACAGCAACAGCGATCCGCCTTACATTGAAAGTTAGACGATGATTTGCGCTAAATAAAGCTTCATTTTAGGGACTCGCCCCTAATATTCACTAAATATAATTACCACATAGTCAAAAAAGGAAAAAAGAATAAATCTTTCCATCAAGAGAATATTCTAAGTGACTCTACTCAACTACTAAACATCCTTGGCTTTGTAAAAATATTTGATGGTTCAATTTAAGTAATTATCAAAATGCTTCAAACTATAAATGAATTGTGATAGAAATAGACGTTAATACTTCCCTTAAATGACATTACACTTTTTAAACTATATACATCTTCAAATTCCTATATAACTACATGTTGGAAATGAATAAGAGGTTGGGGAAGTAATAAGTCCCACATTGGGGAATAAAAAGGCCAATTCCACTTTGTATATGTAACAACCAATATACTATATCAAAAAGAATTGAGAAGATGGAAGAATTAAAGCAATAACATAATAAGCCTTCATAATTAATATTAGAAGGTCAAGATAGGACCTTAGGACTTGGCGCTCTTCGGATCTCGTGATTAAATGGGTCTGCTGCCCTGAAACGGCTTTTTTTTTTTTTTTGGAAAATGAACCGCACATTTTTAAATGTCAGCAACGGTCGCGTTTAGTGGTAAAGGGTCACAAGCTTTCCAACAGATGCAACTGTTCTAACGGTCATGCCCCTAGCCAAAGAGACACCACCTCTGCGCCTATATATAGGCAGACAGAAAGCAAAGGAGTCATTCAGTTTTTTCCTTTTCTTCTGCTCTCTTTCTTCTTCCATCGAAAATCTGTTTTGATCAAACTTCCTGGGTTCGTCGTCGCTCTGTGATTGCCGCACAACATTACATAGAAGGTATGTTTCATCATTGGGGAATAATTGCTCAAAAACCTAAAGAGCCGTAGTGGGGGCAATTCGTTTCAAGGAAACAACAACCGCTGGACTCGGACATAAATATCGGTAAATTATTTTTCGTTTTCCCTTTTAAATTGCACGGTATTGTTTATAACGATTTCTTTACAAATTTGTCCCATTTTCTTGTTCTTTTGCATACCAGTAACATTAAAACGGTATTATTAAACATTAACGCGATCAGGTTCACTGTAAAAGTACTTGTAACGGTTTTCTGCCGTTTCTGTTACAAATTCGATAACAATCTTGAAACAAAATTTGATTGTTGCTTGCGTTTGCAGACGATGATGTCGCAAAGTAGAAATAACAAATATGCACCAACACAAACTGTGTAGCCAACTTCGCCTCTGGTTCCACAACCGGTCACATATTCACATGGCGAGCGACCGAAGAAGTTTAATGGCCAGGATTTAAAACGCTAGAGACAAAAAATAATTTTCTATCTAACAACATTAGGCCTAGCAAAATATCTTTTTGAGGATCCCCCAAATGTTGATGAACTAAAGCCTGACGCCACCAAAGTCGAGGCTCTCACTGCGTGGAAGAATTCAAACTTCATCTATAAGAACTACATTCTGAACAGTTTAGAAAACAGTCTATATAATGTGTATTGCACCTTTGAGACTGCAAAGGTTCTCTGGTTATCTCTAGAAAAGAAATATAAGACTGAAGACATGGAGATGAAGAAGTTCATTGTCGGGACGTTTCTGGACTTCAAAATGGTGGATTCCAAAACATACTCTAGTCAGATTCACGAACTCCAAGTGATCATTCATGAGATTCACAACGAAAAGATTCTGTAACAACCCGGAAAATCTGGGCCAGTTTAAAATTTTTATTTTGGCAATTTTAGCGAATTTAGATTATTTAAAATGAATTATTTTAAATAAAAACGACGAGAAATTTATTTTGAATATAAATCGATCGCATATATTATATACGTCGTCGTTAGAATATAAATAATTATATATAATTATAAATAGAATTGAAAATGGCGCGGTAGTTCGATAATTCGATTTCAAACTTCAATTGAATGTACCGGGTGCAAAACAATCCGGATTTTAGTGAAACAAAAAATAATGGAATCTAATAGTGAATATCTTTCCAACGAATCCGAAAAATCAAGATTTCATATCGGGAAGCAAAAGATATGTCCAGTTGAAAATTCTGAATAGTCGCTATGGAATTCAGGCCCTTAAAAATGGACATTTTGCAAACGACCTCGGATTTCGACGAAACCAGTTTTGTTGGGTCCGCAGTGTCAAGTTATTGCTAGGTTTCAAATTTCGTAATTTTTCGAATCAATATGTGAGCGTGGCAAAGGAAAACGCGTTTGACCAGTTTCAGTTGATTTTAATCGACTGGAAATTGGCCATTTTTCTAACGGTCTCAGAATTCGACGAAACTAGTTTTGTTAGGACCGTATCGTCAATACGAAGCTAGAAAATATTTTTCCGGAATTTTTCTAGTTCGCATGTGACCCCGGTAATTTGAAATGTACGTTTAAAATTCAATATAGTGATTTAAATGAAAATTCAAAAGGAAACCGATTGTAACGATCAAACCAGCTTGCGATACATATCCCATTGTGTTCGGAATGGGGGTTAAACGCTATGGACGACAGGCGGTGGGCCTCGTTTAGGGGTCGTACGTAAAAGGTCAACTCTTTGCTAAATATAATAATTAAATAATAAATAAAAAAAAAAAAAAAAGAAAAGAAACTCTTCCCTTCCCTCCTTATCTCCCGCTTGGCCCCCCCTTTTTTTTTATTTCTATTCAGACAAGAGAAAAGAAAAAAAAAAAAAAACAACAAAACCTAAATCGCCAGCCCCCCCCCGCGCACGAACTCCGACGAAGCCCCCCTGGAGCGCCGCCGCCCCCCTCAAGACCGCACCACCGATCGAAGACCCAAGCCGCCTCCATCGCTCGAAGCATCGCCTCCCAGTTCGACGCTGAAGCCGCCGCCCTCGAGAAGCCTTGCCGCCGCCGATCTGCGAGAAACCCCCCCCCCCTCGGTACGTTTTCTTTCATTTTATTTTTTTAGTTTATTTTTGTTTTAAATTTTGATTTTAAAACATTTAAGAACTGATTTTGAAAATGATTTTTAAACTGTTTTTATAAAAGAACTTTAAAACTGAATTTTTAAAAGTATTTTAAAACTGAACTGAATTTTCTAAAAGAATAAAACTGCATTTTCTAAAAGAATAAAACTGCATTTTCTAAAAGAATAAAACTGTTTTTGAAATAAAAAAATAGAAAACTGATTTTATAAGCAAATAATAAACTGATTTTAAAAGCATAATAAAAACTGATTTTTATATGAAATTAAAACTGGGTTTTCTTATTAGGGAAAAAAAAGAAAAAAACTGATTTTATTTTGAACTTTAAAATAGGAAAAAGGTTTAATCTTTTAGTAGAAAAAGATTTGAACTTGCACAAATAAAAATCATATTTTTATATGTTGAAAGTCGAAATAAAAATCATATTTTTATATGTTGAAAAATCATATTTTTATATGTTGAAAGCAAAAGTAAAAATCATATTTTTATATATTGAAAGCGAAGTCAAAATCATATTTTTATATATTGAAAGCGAAGTCAAAATCATATTTTTATATATTGAAAGCGAAGTCAAAATTCGATTTTTATATATTGAAAGCGAAGTCAAAATTCGATTTTTATATATTGAATAGCGACGTCAAAATTCAATTTTTATATATTGAATAACATAGTAAAAATTCGATTTTTACGTATGTAGTGAAAGCAGCAACGAAGGTGACAAAGAGGCGAAACGACGAAGACTTCTGCAAATGAAGAGCCGTGGAGCTAGGATAGCTATATGTGAGAATTTCTCACCTTTCAATTTATTTTCTAGTTATATATATATACTAGGATGCAGACGGTGCTTAGTAGCACCCGACACCCGTCCACAGACCATGGACTTGTTTGTTTGGCTGTTTGGTTATTGATTGTGATATTGGTTTGAATGTGGTTTGTGGTGTGGAAAATCGAATCGATAAATTGGTTAGGAGTAGACGTGCGCCGTTATAAGGCGAAGGAGTAAGGCTAGGTTAGACCCTTACTCCAAATTTTGTGGTTTGCAAAATGAAATTGATTTGATTGATGAGTGAATGGCGTGGGCCTTCACTAGACCGGGGATAAGGCTAGGCCTTGTCCCGTTTCTAGTATCGTGCCGTTATGCCGCCGAAATTTTCTAAAATAAGTTAGAAAAATAAAAATAGCATTTTATTTAAAGAATGAATTGAATAGAAATTCATAGGTTGAAATAAAATGTTTTATCGTTAAAAATATAATTTTTAACGTGAAGCGAATAAAATAAATATTCATTTACAAACCAGACGGTTTGTTTATGTACACCTATTTGAATGACATTGATTGGGACGATAAATTTTACACATCGCCTAACTGCACAAATAAAAATCAGTGTTTGATTGTTTGAAACCCCACACGGGTGTTAGGATGAAATTTGAAGTTCACTCATCCTGATTGATTAAACATGTCGATCGATTGATTGACAGGCTGTTATAAGCGTTGAATATCTATATTTGATGCTTATACAGTGTAGTGCACTTTGGTTGATGGTTGATTATTTTCAATGCTATTATATACATGTGTTGTATGAAAATCCATATAATTAATTTTATATGGTAATTGATTGGGCCTCATTCCAGTTTTGAAAAAGAAATATTTGAAAAAGAAATATTCGAAATAGAATATTTGAAAATAAAGGAATATATGAAGCCGTGTTGATTAGATTGACGCCATTTTGACGTGAACGATATTTATATCGATTTTAGAAAACGAATTCAAAATGAATTGAAAACGAATTCAAAATGAATTGAAAACGATTTCGAAATGAATTGAATTGAAAACGAATTCAAAATGAATTGAAAACGATTTCGAAATGAATTGAATTGAAAACGAATTCAAAATGAATTGAAAACGATTCCGAAATGAATTGAATTGAAAACGATTTCGAAATGAATTGAATTGAAAACGATTTCGAAATGAATTGAATTGAAAACGATTTCGAAATGAATTGAATTGAAAACGATTTCGAAATGAATTGAATTGAAAACGATTTCGAAATGAATTGAATTGAAAACGATTTCGAAATGAATTGAATTGAAAACGAATTCGAATTGAATTGAAAGCGAAGTGAAATAAATTCAAATTGAATTGAAATTTGAATTGAATAGAAATGGATTTTAAAACGAATTTATAAAGAAGAATTCAATTTTGATTTGAATTGAAATGGAAGTTGAAAATGTTTTTGAAACGAATTCAAAACTATTTATATAATTCGTTTTAAATAGAAATCGACGATATATATATTATATATATTATATATAATATAATGGCCTGAATAGAACGCGCCGCGCCGCGGCAGTTCGCGAATTTCGACCATTTATTTCAAACGGGCATTACGGGAGATCCGACCGTCGGATTCTCCTAAAACCGGAACCGTTGGGTTCGTATCGAAAAGAGCTTTCTAACGAATGTGAGAAATTTGAAATCTAACGGTTGGATTTGGAGACACGTCCAAATCAAATTCGAAAAAGGTCGCTGTAAGTGCAGTTCGATGGCCATTGATGGAAATCGACTGTACGGGCCTTGATAAAATTATTAAAAATAGTAATAATTTGTGTAAAATCATAAGAAATGATTTGTGAAAGTTTGGGATGAAAAACTCCATATTTGAAAAGATAAAAATAGATTTTTATCGAAATGAACTAGTTTTGAACTAGAATTATAATTCTATTTATTTTTAAATAAATAAATTGAATTTGAAATGGTTTTGAAAATAACCAAAATTTCCAATGATTGCATTGGAGTGGATTTGAATCGAAATTGTCTTCGGAATATTTCGATGATTGGAATTCGTGATTATACAGGTGTTGTTATGGAAATTTGAAAGATATCTATATTTATATCGTTATTTCCAATACGACATTTGTTAGTCGTAGAATTCGATATTGAATATAAGCCGATATATTTTCTATTCAGAGCCTTGTATTGAATATCGAATGTGATTTGGGTTTGTCGTGAATGGTGTCTTCACTAACACTGTTCTTGAACCCAGTTGAGAAAAGATTAAATCTTTTTATTTAGATTTAATGAAGTGTACCAATTAAATGATATTTAATTGGAATTGAATTGGTATTGATTTTTGGGTTTATCGTGAACAGTGTTTTAAATAACACTTGTTCTTTAACCCGATAATTAATCGAATGTGATTTGGGTTTGTCGTGAATGGTGTCTTCACTAACACTGTTCTTGAACCCAGTTGAGAAAAGATTAAATCTTTTTATTTAGATTTAATGAAGTGTACCAATTAAATGATATTTAATTGGAATTGAATTGGTATTGATTTTTGGGTTTATCGTGAACAGTGTTTTAAATAACACTTGTTCTTTAACCCGATAATTAATCGAATGTGATTTGGGTTTGTCGTGAATGGTGTCTTCACTAACACTGTTCTTGAACCCAGTTGAGAAAAGATTAAATCTTTTTATTTAGATTTAATGAAGTGTACCAATTAAATGATATTTAATTGGAATTGAATTGGAATTGATTTTTGGGTTTATCGTGAACAGTGTTTTAAATAACACTTGTTCTTTAACCCGATAATTAATCGAATGTGATTTGGGTTTGTCGTGAATGGTGTCTTCACTAACACTGTTCTTGAACCCAGTTGAGAAAAGATTAAATCTTTTTATTTAGATTTAATGAAGTGTACCAATTAAATGATATTTAATTGGAATTGAATTGGTATTGATTTTTGGGTTTATCGTGAACAGTGTTTTTAAATAACACTTGTTCTTTAACCCGATAATTAATGGAATGAGATTTTGGGTTTATCGTGGATCGTGTTTTAAATGACACTGATTCTTTAACCCAGATAATGATTAAAACTAAGTGGAGTTTTAATGAATCTTTAATTAGATTGAAAAGATCGAGAATGGAGTATCACCAGTTTTGCTCCAGGCGATAGTTAAATCTTTAATTAGATTTGAATGTGAAATTTAGAAACTAACTGGCGGTTAGCCAAGCAGAATGGTTTTCTGGATATTGATCTGATGTTGGTTTCGGCCTTCGGGGTTAATATTTGGGGAGTTATTCTCTTGATTAATTTACGGTTAGTGACTAATGAATTGGAATGAGGCGTATGTTGTGTTTGTGTAACACTTACTTAAAATATACGCGAGTTATTCGGAAAGACCGGGTTTATCCCATTCTGAATAACTGATACGACGATAAGTCGAAGATGAAGACGATGGTCGAAGACCGGAAGTCTTCACGTCGTTTGGGTGATAACTGATGATCTTGATTGGGCTGTACACCCAAGAAGATGGAAACAGTTAGTGATCGTCCAGACGTACTTGGAGATCGATGGATATGCGGGGTACTAGGTGCCTCCGGTTTCGTTCAGACCCAGAACGGACTTGTAAATGGACTGTGTGTCTGACATCGGATTTCATTCTGTGTGACTGATATCGGTTGCATAGGATGGTTTGCCTGTGTGGCATGCTAAGATGCAAATGATCAAGGCTTCTGTTGAAAAGCAAAGTCTTGTGGTGATGATCAAAGCACGGCCTTTGTGGCGTAGCTTTGTGTAACGTTTACCTCGCGTGTTTCACACCAGGTATGAACCAAAAACGGGAGACGGACCTCAGGGAGGACTTGCGTTTCTTTCTAGCTAGAAGTGGCGTCAGTGGTTTTACACGCCCTGACGAGTTTGACTTATGTGGTTGTTGCTGTTGCGAGGCGCCTCGGTTATATCGGTTTCGGCCGAATGCATTCTGGTCGGCTGACGGACCAGACTTACACCCCATAGGGTGGGGAGACGTATTGTTCAGGCATAATAATCCACTCCGTGTGGACCGGCCCTGACGATCCAAGGCTTGCCTGCGCGCTTGCCTGAGACATGGGCTAGATTGTCTCGAATCGGTTGAGGACTATCTTTTGCCTCGGTTCATAGATGGAAACCCAATTTCCAAATACGAGACTTTGCGGTTTTGATTGTATATCCTATATATGGCGACATAGTGGGATGGGGCGCTCATGCCGCCTATGATTGATACTTATGATTTGAAGTGTTTTATATACTATGCACTTATAATAGTATCAAATGATTTGTTTTAAACGTATCAAGCATTCTTTGGCTGTTATAAGGGAAAACCCTATCCTCGACTGCGTTGCATTGTGTGATGGGACCTGGGTCTTATAACAGCTTCATTTTTCTTTATTTAGCATTGCGCTGTTGGTTTTATGCACTGGTATTCTTGGGAGGAAACCCGTTCCGTGTTATACGGCGTGGTCCCTTGATTTACCTAATGATTTGAAATAAAGATTAATAACTGTTTTAGTTCTCACACCAGTCACATGACTGACCTGGAGTTTATTGTTTTAACCTAAACTCTGGGTGCCCCTATTTTCGACACGGGCAGCTAGTAGTTTTGGTTTTGCAGATTTATATTCACAGGATCCTGGTTTACAGCTGGAACGATATCCGGAAAGCTTTGTATCCGTATATCTCATTCTAGTTGTGTATTGTATTATTTTCCGCTGCTATGTATTTAAATGTAATTTAAATCTCTGATATTTCTGTGTAATATTCATTTATACTCTGTATATTCTTGTAATCTGATGCATTGTTGTAATATACAATGAAATGTTCTTCTGTATGCGTTCTGTTTTGTCGTGTTCTCAAACGATAGGGCGTTTCGAACGGTCTGGGTCGGTTTAGCGACTGGTTCGGACCGAGCGAAGTTCCTTGCCGTCACATTTGGTATCAGAGCTTTGGTTTACAAAGCTCAGAGAACAAGGCACATTAGAACCATACGAAAGAATTCATCAGATATTGGATTAGCAATATCCAATGGAATGACTCGTTAGAGATAGGATCAGTAGTATCCTAGAACGGGTGTGAAGAGTATATTTTTCAAATGAAAACATTTTGTTTTGAAAATTTAAATCAACTATTCGTATTTGATTATTTGTTTATATTGATTTTGGGCAATTCAGTATATAAAGAATTTGCATATACGCCTTGCAAACGTATATTCAAAGTTTTAATATACTGGATAGATATGGAATCACATTCTAGTCGCCCGGAGATGGTACTGATGATTGTCATGACATCATCCGTATTTATATTCGTGTTTCGAATGTGTGATTTTCTATATATTTCCATTGGACTGGTGTGAGAACCAAAATTAGATAGGGCTTATTGTTGTGATTTGGCATCAAAAATCTGATTTTTGTATATGTATCAAAATTATGAATTTGATAATCTAATTCACTAATTGATTGATGTTTGGGTTGTTTGTTTATTTGGTTGCTAAATTTTAACCATTTTGCCTAATTCAACCAAATATTGAATTGTATTGGAATTTGGTCGCATCTACTTGCATATACATGTATATCATTGAACAGGTCATAGCAAGGAGGCTAGAGCCAGAGAATAAAATTTGTTTGCCCGACAAATAGGTACATGTTTACTACATAATTTCCTGTTTTGTTTGGGTGATGATGATTTTGTGAGCCTATTGGCTAGCCGTTTGGCTTTTTCTTTTTCTTTTTGAGATCTGAAGGACCGGGGAAGCTATTTGAAATTCCCCGATGCTCCCGGTGCAGGGGAGGTTATGGCGAAATTTTTCAAAAATTTAGGGTGTTAGCCAAATTTTTGAAATTTTGAAAATTCTCAGAAACTGAAAAGTTGGAGAATGGAAGCCAGATCGAGCGTAGAGTTGAATTATCAAACCACTTTCGACTTTGTTCCTTTTCGGGGACGAAAAGTTTTAAGTGGGGGAGATTGTAACAACCCGGAAAATCTGGGCCAGTTTAAAATTTTTATTTTGGCAATTTTAGCGAATTTAGATTATTTAAAATGAATTATTTTAAATAAAAACGACGAGAAATTTATTTTGAATATAAATCGATCGCATATATTATATACGTCGTCGTTAGAATATAAATAATTATATATAATTATAAATAGAATTGAAAATGGCGCGGTAGTTCGATAATTCGATTTCAAACTTCAATTGAATGTACCGGGTGCAAAACAATCCGGATTTTAGTGAAACAAAAAATAATGGAATCTAATAGTGAATATCTTTCCAACGAATCCGAAAAATCAAGATTTCATATCGGGAAGCAAAAGATATGTCCAGTTGAAAATTCTGAATAGTCGCTATGGAATTCAGGCCCTTAAAAATGGACATTTTGCAAACGACCTCGGATTTCGACGAAACCAGTTTTGTTGGGTCCGCAGTGTCAAGTTATTGCTAGGTTTCAAATTTCGTAATTTTTCGAATCAATATGTGAGCGTGGCAAAGGAAAACGCGTTTGACCAGTTTCAGTTGATTTTAATCGACTGGAAATTGGCCATTTTTCTAACGGTCTCAGAATTCGACGAAACTAGTTTTGTTAGGACCGTATCGTCAATACGAAGCTAGAAAATATTTTTCCGGAATTTTTCTAGTTCGCATGTGACCCCGGTAATTTGAAATGTACGTTTAAAATTCAATATAGTGATTTAAATGAAAATTCAAAAGGAAACCGATTGTAACGATCAAACCAGCTTGCGATACATATCCCATTGTGTTCGGAATGGGGGTTAAACGCTATGGACGACAGGCGGTGGGCCTCGTTTAGGGGTCGTACGTAAAAGGTCAACTCTTTGCTAAATATAATAATTAAATAATAAATAAAAAAAAAAAAAAAAGAAAAGAAACTCTTCCCTTCCCTCCTTATCTCCCGCTTGGCCCCCCCTTTTTTTTTATTTCTATTCAGACAAGAGAAAAGAAAAAAAAAAAAAAACAACAAAACCTAAATCGCCAGCCCCCCCCCGCGCACGAACTCCGACGAAGCCCCCCTGGAGCGCCGCCGCCCCCCTCAAGACCGCACCACCGATCGAAGACCCAAGCCGCCTCCATCGCTCGAAGCATCGCCTCCCAGTTCGACGCTGAAGCCGCCGCCCTCGAGAAGCCTTGCCGCCGCCGATCTGCGAGAAACCCCCCCCCCCTCGGTACGTTTTCTTTCATTTTATTTTTTTAGTTTATTTTTGTTTTAAATTTTGATTTTAAAACATTTAAGAACTGATTTTGAAAATGATTTTTAAACTGTTTTTATAAAAGAACTTTAAAACTGAATTTTTAAAAGTATTTTAAAACTGAACTGAATTTTCTAAAAGAATAAAACTGCATTTTCTAAAAGAATAAAACTGCATTTTCTAAAAGAATAAAACTGTTTTTGAAATAAAAAAATAGAAAACTGATTTTATAAGCAAATAATAAACTGATTTTAAAAGCATAATAAAAACTGATTTTTATATGAAATTAAAACTGGGTTTTCTTATTAGGGAAAAAAAAGAAAAAAACTGATTTTATTTTGAACTTTAAAATAGGAAAAAGGTTTAATCTTTTAGTAGAAAAAGATTTGAACTTGCACAAATAAAAATCATATTTTTATATGTTGAAAGTCGAAATAAAAATCATATTTTTATATGTTGAAAAATCATATTTTTATATGTTGAAAGCAAAAGTAAAAATCATATTTTTATATATTGAAAGCGAAGTCAAAATCATATTTTTATATATTGAAAGCGAAGTCAAAATCATATTTTTATATATTGAAAGCGAAGTCAAAATTCGATTTTTATATATTGAAAGCGAAGTCAAAATTCGATTTTTATATATTGAATAGCGACGTCAAAATTCAATTTTTATATATTGAATAACATAGTAAAAATTCGATTTTTACGTATGTAGTGAAAGCAGCAACGAAGGTGACAAAGAGGCGAAACGACGAAGACTTCTGCAAATGAAGAGCCGTGGAGCTAGGATAGCTATATGTGAGAATTTCTCACCTTTCAATTTATTTTCTAGTTATATATATATACTAGGATGCAGACGGTGCTTAGTAGCACCCGACACCCGTCCACAGACCATGGACTTGTTTGTTTGGCTGTTTGGTTATTGATTGTGATATTGGTTTGAATGTGGTTTGTGGTGTGGAAAATCGAATCGATAAATTGGTTAGGAGTAGACGTGCGCCGTTATAAGGCGAAGGAGTAAGGCTAGGTTAGACCCTTACTCCAAATTTTGTGGTTTGCAAAATGAAATTGATTTGATTGATGAGTGAATGGCGTGGGCCTTCACTAGACCGGGGATAAGGCTAGGCCTTGTCCCGTTTCTAGTATCGTGCCGTTATGCCGCCGAAATTTTCTAAAATAAGTTAGAAAAATAAAAATAGCATTTTATTTAAAGAATGAATTGAATAGAAATTCATAGGTTGAAATAAAATGTTTTATCGTTAAAAATATAATTTTTAACGTGAAGCGAATAAAATAAATATTCATTTACAAACCAGACGGTTTGTTTATGTACACCTATTTGAATGACATTGATTGGGACGATAAATTTTACACATCGCCTAACTGCACAAATAAAAATCAGTGTTTGATTGTTTGAAACCCCACACGGGTGTTAGGATGAAATTTGAAGTTCACTCATCCTGATTGATTAAACATGTCGATCGATTGATTGACAGGCTGTTATAAGCGTTGAATATCTATATTTGATGCTTATACAGTGTAGTGCACTTTGGTTGATGGTTGATTATTTTCAATGCTATTATATACATGTGTTGTATGAAAATCCATATAATTAATTTTATATGGTAATTGATTGGGCCTCATTCCAGTTTTGAAAAAGAAATATTTGAAAAAGAAATATTCGAAATAGAATATTTGAAAATAAAGGAATATATGAAGCCGTGTTGATTAGATTGACGCCATTTTGACGTGAACGATATTTATATCGATTTTAGAAAACGAATTCAAAATGAATTGAAAACGAATTCAAAATGAATTGAAAACGATTTCGAAATGAATTGAATTGAAAACGAATTCAAAATGAATTGAAAACGATTTCGAAATGAATTGAATTGAAAACGAATTCAAAATGAATTGAAAACGATTCCGAAATGAATTGAATTGAAAACGATTTCGAAATGAATTGAATTGAAAACGATTTCGAAATGAATTGAATTGAAAACGATTTCGAAATGAATTGAATTGAAAACGATTTCGAAATGAATTGAATTGAAAACGATTTCGAAATGAATTGAATTGAAAACGATTTCGAAATGAATTGAATTGAAAACGAATTCGAATTGAATTGAAAGCGAAGTGAAATAAATTCAAATTGAATTGAAATTTGAATTGAATAGAAATGGATTTTAAAACGAATTTATAAAGAAGAATTCAATTTTGATTTGAATTGAAATGGAAGTTGAAAATGTTTTTGAAACGAATTCAAAACTATTTATATAATTCGTTTTAAATAGAAATCGACGATATATATATTATATATATTATATATAATATAATGGCCTGAATAGAACGCGCCGCGCCGCGGCAGTTCGCGAATTTCGACCATTTATTTCAAACGGGCATTACGGGAGATCCGACCGTCGGATTCTCCTAAAACCGGAACCGTTGGGTTCGTATCGAAAAGAGCTTTCTAACGAATGTGAGAAATTTGAAATCTAACGGTTGGATTTGGAGACACGTCCAAATCAAATTCGAAAAAGGTCGCTGTAAGTGCAGTTCGATGGCCATTGATGGAAATCGACTGTACGGGCCTTGATAAAATTATTAAAAATAGTAATAATTTGTGTAAAATCATAAGAAATGATTTGTGAAAGTTTGGGATGAAAAACTCCATATTTGAAAAGATAAAAATAGATTTTTATCGAAATGAACTAGTTTTGAACTAGAATTATAATTCTATTTATTTTTAAATAAATAAATTGAATTTGAAATGGTTTTGAAAATAACCAAAATTTCCAATGATTGCATTGGAGTGGATTTGAATCGAAATTGTCTTCGGAATATTTCGATGATTGGAATTCGTGATTATACAGGTGTTGTTATGGAAATTTGAAAGATATCTATATTTATATCGTTATTTCCAATACGACATTTGTTAGTCGTAGAATTCGATATTGAATATAAGCCGATATATTTTCTATTCAGAGCCTTGTATTGAATATCGAATGTGATTTGGGTTTGTCGTGAATGGTGTCTTCACTAACACTGTTCTTGAACCCAGTTGAGAAAAGATTAAATCTTTTTATTTAGATTTAATGAAGTGTACCAATTAAATGATATTTAATTGGAATTGAATTGGTATTGATTTTTGGGTTTATCGTGAACAGTGTTTTAAATAACACTTGTTCTTTAACCCGATAATTAATCGAATGTGATTTGGGTTTGTCGTGAATGGTGTCTTCACTAACACTGTTCTTGAACCCAGTTGAGAAAAGATTAAATCTTTTTATTTAGATTTAATGAAGTGTACCAATTAAATGATATTTAATTGGAATTGAATTGGTATTGATTTTTGGGTTTATCGTGAACAGTGTTTTAAATAACACTTGTTCTTTAACCCGATAATTAATCGAATGTGATTTGGGTTTGTCGTGAATGGTGTCTTCACTAACACTGTTCTTGAACCCAGTTGAGAAAAGATTAAATCTTTTTATTTAGATTTAATGAAGTGTACCAATTAAATGATATTTAATTGGAATTGAATTGGAATTGATTTTTGGGTTTATCGTGAACAGTGTTTTAAATAACACTTGTTCTTTAACCCGATAATTAATCGAATGTGATTTGGGTTTGTCGTGAATGGTGTCTTCACTAACACTGTTCTTGAACCCAGTTGAGAAAAGATTAAATCTTTTTATTTAGATTTAATGAAGTGTACCAATTAAATGATATTTAATTGGAATTGAATTGGTATTGATTTTTGGGTTTATCGTGAACAGTGTTTTTAAATAACACTTGTTCTTTAACCCGATAATTAATGGAATGAGATTTTGGGTTTATCGTGGATCGTGTTTTAAATGACACTGATTCTTTAACCCAGATAATGATTAAAACTAAGTGGAGTTTTAATGAATCTTTAATTAGATTGAAAAGATCGAGAATGGAGTATCACCAGTTTTGCTCCAGGCGATAGTTAAATCTTTAATTAGATTTGAATGTGAAATTTAGAAACTAACTGGCGGTTAGCCAAGCAGAATGGTTTTCTGGATATTGATCTGATGTTGGTTTCGGCCTTCGGGGTTAATATTTGGGGAGTTATTCTCTTGATTAATTTACGGTTAGTGACTAATGAATTGGAATGAGGCGTATGTTGTGTTTGTGTAACACTTACTTAAAATATACGCGAGTTATTCGGAAAGACCGGGTTTATCCCATTCTGAATAACTGATACGACGATAAGTCGAAGATGAAGACGATGGTCGAAGACCGGAAGTCTTCACGTCGTTTGGGTGATAACTGATGATCTTGATTGGGCTGTACACCCAAGAAGATGGAAACAGTTAGTGATCGTCCAGACGTACTTGGAGATCGATGGATATGCGGGGTACTAGGTGCCTCCGGTTTCGTTCAGACCCAGAACGGACTTGTAAATGGACTGTGTGTCTGACATCGGATTTCATTCTGTGTGACTGATATCGGTTGCATAGGATGGTTTGCCTGTGTGGCATGCTAAGATGCAAATGATCAAGGCTTCTGTTGAAAAGCAAAGTCTTGTGGTGATGATCAAAGCACGGCCTTTGTGGCGTAGCTTTGTGTAACGTTTACCTCGCGTGTTTCACACCAGGTATGAACCAAAAACGGGAGACGGACCTCAGGGAGGACTTGCGTTTCTTTCTAGCTAGAAGTGGCGTCAGTGGTTTTACACGCCCTGACGAGTTTGACTTATGTGGTTGTTGCTGTTGCGAGGCGCCTCGGTTATATCGGTTTCGGCCGAATGCATTCTGGTCGGCTGACGGACCAGACTTACACCCCATAGGGTGGGGAGACGTATTGTTCAGGCATAATAATCCACTCCGTGTGGACCGGCCCTGACGATCCAAGGCTTGCCTGCGCGCTTGCCTGAGACATGGGCTAGATTGTCTCGAATCGGTTGAGGACTATCTTTTGCCTCGGTTCATAGATGGAAACCCAATTTCCAAATACGAGACTTTGCGGTTTTGATTGTATATCCTATATATGGCGACATAGTGGGATGGGGCGCTCATGCCGCCTATGATTGATACTTATGATTTGAAGTGTTTTATATACTATGCACTTATAATAGTATCAAATGATTTGTTTTAAACGTATCAAGCATTCTTTGGCTGTTATAAGGGAAAACCCTATCCTCGACTGCGTTGCATTGTGTGATGGGACCTGGGTCTTATAACAGCTTCATTTTTCTTTATTTAGCATTGCGCTGTTGGTTTTATGCACTGGTATTCTTGGGAGGAAACCCGTTCCGTGTTATACGGCGTGGTCCCTTGATTTACCTAATGATTTGAAATAAAGATTAATAACTGTTTTAGTTCTCACACCAGTCACATGACTGACCTGGAGTTTATTGTTTTAACCTAAACTCTGGGTGCCCCTATTTTCGACACGGGCAGCTAGTAGTTTTGGTTTTGCAGATTTATATTCACAGGATCCTGGTTTACAGCTGGAACGATATCCGGAAAGCTTTGTATCCGTATATCTCATTCTAGTTGTGTATTGTATTATTTTCCGCTGCTATGTATTTAAATGTAATTTAAATCTCTGATATTTCTGTGTAATATTCATTTATACTCTGTATATTCTTGTAATCTGATGCATTGTTGTAATATACAATGAAATGTTCTTCTGTATGCGTTCTGTTTTGTCGTGTTCTCAAACGATAGGGCGTTTCGAACGGTCTGGGTCGGTTTAGCGACTGGTTCGGACCGAGCGAAGTTCCTTGCCGTCACAGATTCAGTTGAGTGAGTCATTCCAAGTGGCTACTGCTGCAGAAAAGTTTCCTCCATTGTGGTAGGATTTCAAAAACTGTTTGAAGCATAAGCGCAAGGAAATGACCATGGAGAATCTGATTGTTCGTTTACGAATCGAAGAAGACAACAGAAAATCGGAGAAAAAGCGACCAGTTCAATACATGCAAATGCTAATGTGGTTGAGGATGAAAAGGCAAACAAAAGGAAGCGCGAGCGTAATCCTTAGGCAAAGAAACAAAAGAAGTTTCAAGGATCTTGCCACAATTGTGGGAAAAAAATGTCATAAAGTAGTTGTATGTCACGCACCCAAAAAGAAGAAACCAG
Organism: Allium sativum; assembly: GCA_030737875.1. Lineage (NCBI taxonomy): Eukaryota > Viridiplantae > Streptophyta > Magnoliopsida > Asparagales > Amaryllidaceae > Allium > Allium sativum. The sequence continues at coordinate 797,497 of CM060926.1, read as the reverse complement.
AAGAAAATGTGATAGAAAATTAAGATGATGTGGCTGATATGGATTTGTGTGTGGTTGTTTCTGAATGTTTACAATAAGCGAATGTTTACAACAAGGAGTGGTGTGACGGCCCGCCCCACACCAGCTAACATTTCCCCGAAATGCGTTGTGCCAATACCGGACTAGCACGGGACGGTCATCAAAAGAAAAGGGTTTGAAACGATGAATCACCAAAGAACTTGCAGTATATCTCACAACGCATGGGATAAAATATAATAATAACATAATTTGACATAAAACAGGCGAGACATTGCATAAGTTGAAAATTAAACCATCATAGCAGCGAAATCCAAAATATAGCTTATGATCCAAACCATTATTACAACTTCAAAATACTATCTCTAAAGCAAAATATAAAGGTGCACTACTAATGCCCAAAGCAGTGACCAGCAACAACACAGGGAGAATGTATGTAAATAGTACGTGGAACCCTCCTGCTCGTCTCCGGACAGCTACTCGTGCATAACCACCTAACATGTCTCTAATCTGGTCGTTTAGGAGCACCCAGAGTAATAAGAAGAGACATAAAACTCTGGGTCAGACAAAAGTCTGATATGAACGATATCAGCAAAGTAAAACAATAACAGGTATAAATAATCAAACCTGACTTGGACCTGCAACCAAAGAGTTAGCACAACAAGATGTACAGTACTCTAAGGTTACACTAACATCTAGTGTAAAAATAGGAGGGTGCGTGTCATAGTGATGGAAAACATCAAACATAACAATCATCCTCACGCCTCTCACTTAGTGCGTAAAGCATACGATATCCACCGCTTTGATCACCAGAACTATTTGGGGCCATGACTGAGTCCAACTCCGTACAACTATCACTACGACCACTTTGAACTTTAGGGCCCTGATGGAGTCTGACTCCATACAACCTCTGACCCCACTGCACTAGTCCATAGTCAGTGCCCCCTTCTCTCGATAGTGAACCAGAGTTATAGATATCGATAACCCTTTTGCATACGTCCCGCAGCAAAGCCCAACTCTAGAAGTTAACCCGTCGATCCCCATTTGGATCTTGAGCCGTCACTTCTCATCTGGACTTCCTTTGCATCTCGGGTTTAGCCGAATTGGAGTTGATCCTCCGAAGAGTTTACGGTCATCGCCTGTCGTTCATCCTCCATGGGTCGGTCGAATATCATTACAGCACTATTAGGTCGGTCGGGCACCCTTACTAGGTCGGCCGAACATCCTTACATAACCATTGGGTCGGGTCGAACATCGTTACACTATAGGGTCGGGTCAAACATGCATATTATGGGGTCGGTCGAACACTACATATAGGGTCGGTCGGACATTGCATATAGGGTCGGGTCGGTCGTGCGAGCACCATCAGGGTCGGTCGGTCGTGCTCCTCCCCTGGTCGGCCGCTCGACCCAAAACCTGCACCACTTTTCAGCAAGCTATTTTCGCCTCTCGACGGCGTTTTTGACCATTCTAACTTTCCTATGTAATCATAGATCATACCAAATAGCTGTAGGAACATGTGGAATCAACCAAAGACATCAAAACATCAATCTCATGTGTTATTTAAGACCAAAACCATGATTTCCCCCTTAATCCCCTGAATTTCGGGATTAGCAAACTTAATCCAAATAAATCCAAATTCATATCAGTGACATCAAAGATGATTCTAGAATTTATGCATATTTTTCCATATTTTTCTGAGGTATAATTTCGTTAATCATCACTAATCACCCCTTATTAGCCATAATTAGTGAAAAATCATGCGAATCACTCACCTTCGCCACAAATAATTGATAGATCTAAACCTCTAACTGATCTGGCTTGGATTTCTATGTAGTGCAGCAGATCTACCTTGATTTTGATGCTAACCCAACTTGATTTGATGTAGATTTGGCTAATATGTGATTAGAAAGTGATTAAAGAGAGATTTTGAGGATGGAGGCCATTACTAGGGTTCAAGAAATGTTTGTAGAGGCTAGAAAAATGAAAGGAGATGATTCTCCAACCTTTTTCAGCCCTCCCATAATCCGAATCCTGAAATGAGTTATGGGCCTAACCACTAATCACCCTATTAAGCCCAATTAGGCTGTTTCCCATCTTCAAACCTTATTTAAGCCATATCTCCCAAACGGTAAGTCCGTTTGATTAATGTGACCACTCTACAGAAAGGTAAACCATTATCCGAAACCAATGGAAGTGGTTTTAGGTCAAAACTTCTTACCAATCAAAAGCTATAGGCGAAACAAGATTCGCTAGGGGCAAAATGGTCATTTAAAATTCAGCAAAAATCATGAATGTGGAAAATGACCCCAATAGTCGTTTCCCAAAGTTACACGACTATATGACTTCGTATGAAAATAAAATAAATATTCTACAATCCTCCGATACGTAGAATGCGGGTCGTTACACTCTCCCCACCTTAAGAAATTTCGCCCCCCAAAATTCCTTAGCCAAGAAAACATGCATTGGTGCCCCACCTGCCTATCAGCCATTTTCAAACAATCAAACATACATAACACACAAGTCTATCCTAGCATGCGGTTTACTAACAAGGGAATAACTATATCGCGATAAAATTTTACTAAGCATAGAGCTCTGGATATGACTTCCTTATGCTCTCCTCGGTCTCCCAGGTACAGTCATTTTCATTATCACCCCACTGAACCTTAACCAATTTCGCTGTCTTCCTCCAAGCTGCTTCGTATTGTGCCCGACAATACAAATCGGTATGCGGTCTCCAACTGCCTCGGGCTCTATCTCGATATCATCTAACTGATCTGGTGAAATAGTCATATCGGAATCGTGCACAAACTTCCTTAACTGAGAAACATGAAATACGTCATGCACTCCCGCCATCTTGTTAGGTAAACCAACTATATACGCCAATTCCCAACTTGTTTGAGAACCGGGAATGGACCTATAAACCTTGGTGCTAACTTACCTCTCCTGTCAAATCGAATCACACTCTTTAACAGAGAAATCTTGACGATTACCAAGTCGCCAATGGAGAATATAAGTCTCTTCGTCTTTTATCAGCATAACTCTTCTGCCTATCTTGGGCAGCCTTCATTCACTGCTGAATAACCTTGATCTTATCTGAAGTTTCTCTTATTACATCTGACTCAAGCATAAATTTCTCACTGGTTTCCAACCAACATGATGGTGAATTGCACGGTCTTCCGTACAAAGCTTCAAATGGGGCTATACCAATACTGGACTGGTAATTATTATTATATGTGAACTCAACCAGATGCAAATGGTCATCCCATGAACCCCAAAATCCAATATACAAGCTCAAAAGAGATACTCTAATACACGATTCACCCTCTCTGTTTGACCGTCGGTTTGAGGATGGTACGCGGTACTGAGATGTAATTCTGACCCTAAAGCCTCTTGTAAGCTCCTCCAAAACCCACTAGTAAATAATGGATCTCGGCCACTCACAATACCTTTAGGTACTCCATGAAATCTCACTATCCATTTCATATACAGTTCTGCTAACTTAGCTGTCGTTCTATTCGACTTGACTGGTATAAACCTTGCACTCTTGGTTAATCGATCCACAACTACCCAGATACTACCCGATCTAGTCCTTGGCAAACCGTCAATGAAATCCATTGAGACTTGTTCCCATTTCCATTCGGGAATTTCCAGCGGTTGTAACAAACCACTAGGCTTCTTTTGCTCGGCTTTAACTAGCTGGCAATTCATGCACTTGGATATAAACTTCCCAACGTCTCTCTTCATCCCTTCCCAGTAGTATGTATGGTTCATGTCTCGATACATCTTGTTACCACCGTGATGTATAGTCAGTTTCGATTGATGGCACTATCTAAGCATTTCATCTCTCATTCCATTAACGTTTGGTACAACTAGTCTCCCATTCTTTCGGAGCCATCCTTCTCGATCAAGTCCATACTTGTTCATCTCCTTACCGTCGGTACCCATCTCCACCTTGGAGATGATTTCCAGTAGGTTAGGATCGTTCCTTTGACTGGAGCCGATCCGCCTAATCAAAGCCGGTCTAATCGTCAAACTTGCTAATATTTTTGGATCCAATTCGTACTTAGGTCTGAAATCATATCCCGCGATATACTGCAGTTGCTTCCATTCAAGAAACATAGCCCCTAAACTGGCATGTCTCCTACTCAATGCATCAGCCACCGCATTGCCTTTCCCGGGTGTGTATGCGATATTGAAATCATATGAAGCCAAGAACTCTAACTATCTCTACTGACGAAGATTTAAATCCTTTTGAGAGAAAAAAAAATACTTTAATGACTTATGATTGGTAAACAACTCAAATCTTTCTCCCAAGAGATAATGTCTCCACATCTTTAACGCGAACACAATCGTTGCCAATTCCAAATCATGGGTAGGATATCTTTTCTCATGCGGTTTCAGTTGCCGACTAGCATAAGCTACAACCCTACCTCCTTGCATCAGTACAACGCCTAATCCGGTACCAATAGCATCCGTGTATACTGTCATCTCTTCGTTCCCCTTAGGAATAACTAACACTGGTGCGCATGTTAACTTTTCCTTTAGGCTCGTAAATGTATTCTCACACCTTCCGTCCTAAGCAAAAGCTTGATTCTTCTTAGTCAACTGAGTTAGCGGTGCTGCTATCTTGGAGAAGTCTAGGATAAACTTACAATAATATCCAGCTAACCCCAAGAAACTTCTCATGTCCATTGCATTCTTGGGCGTAGACCAATCTTGCACCGTAGCTACCTTGGCAGGGTCCACGACAATACCATTCTCTGAAACAACATGGCCCAAAAACCCCACTTCCCTCCTTTAGAAGTGACATTTAGAAAATTTCACTTTCAATTGGTGTTTCCTTAACACCTCCATCACTATCCTCAAATGTTCCTTGTGTTCTTTCTCCTTCCTCGAATAAACTAAGATATTGTCCACGAACACAAGAACAAACTTATTCAATTGATCCCTGAATACCCTATTCATAAGATCTACAAAATATGTTGGTGCATTGGTCAACCCGAATGCATGACCAACCACTTATAGAATCCAGACGGCGTCCGAAATGTCGTTTTAGGTATACTCTCAGTTGCTACTCAAAGCTAATGAAAACCTGTTGCGAGATCTAACTGGGAGAACACTCTCGCTCTATTCAACTGATCAAACAAATCGTCTACCCGTGGAAGAGGATACTTATTCTTCCTCGTCTCCTTATTCAACTCGTGGTAGTCCACACATAATCGAAGGGAACCATCGGCCTTGGTAGCAAATACAATTGGTACTCCCCACTCGGAAACACTTCTTTGGATAAATCCCTTCTTCAAAAGATCACTTACTTGCACCCCGAGCTCTTGCTGCTCCCTTGGCACCATACGACGAAGAGGCATCACTATAGGCCTGACATCTTTCACTAAATCAATACGAAACTCGATCTCTTGGTGTGGTGGAAGTCCGGTCACTTCCCCGAAGATGTCCGGATACTCGCCTGCAATAGGCACATCTGACAACTCATCATGCGGGATGTCGAGGGAATTTAGAAAACTAGCCATTACCCCATCACTAGGTAGGCAACCAAACAGTATCCTCCGCTCATCATCCGCTCTAATGGTCACCAAAGACCCCTCACAGTCTACCACCACCCCATACCTTTGGAGCCAATCGACTCCCAAAATAATGCCAAACCCAGTAAAGCCCAAAACAAAGCAATTACAAACAAACATGCATCGATGGCTCGATAAGACCAAATTATGAAAAATAATACTAAGGCTAGTCGAACCACTGATCAGGTTCGTTACAACTAAAGGTCTATCGACAATCCCGGGTTCCGATTCCAACCTATCTATCAGGTCACTAGATACGAAGGAATGGGAAGCCCCGGTATCAAACAGTACTCGAACAAGAACATCATAAATGGAAAGCATACCTTAAATGACGACACCCTTTCCTTTATCTACCACAGTTGGTGCATTCAAAAAAGAAGGAACAACGTTGATAGCATATGCTTTCACAATCTGCTTCTCTTTAGGAGGTTGTAGACATTTATCCTTGTGATGTCCCACTTGGCCGCAATTGATGCACTTCCTGTCCATTGGCTTTGCTCGACAATATTTGGCATAGTGGCCCTTCTTGCCATAACTAAAGCACTCGATATCTTTCTTATCCTTCTTTTTCTGACCATCCTTGGTCTAATTCTTTTTCCTCTTATTCTGGGAATTCTTCTTGCCTTCACCGCTTGCCTACGGTTTTGGCTCCTCAGCAGTTATAATAACAACCTCGGTCTTTGACTTGGGGTAAAGGCTATTTGATCTCAATGCTTTCCCTACAATAGATTCGAATGTCTCATCGATGTGGTTTATAATTCTTTCCCTCAAGTACTCATCTAAGTCGGTTATGAACTTCCCGTTCTTCTTCTTAGCAGTATCAATAAAAGTAATCTGTACTTCGATAAAGTATCGAACTCAGCAATATATTCCGAGACTGCCCTACCATTCTGCTTAAGCTCCAAGAATTTCCTAAACAATTCTGATTTCTGAGCAATTGGGATAAAATTGTCACAGAAGCAAGTCTTAAACTGATTCTAAGTAACTTGATCCTCAGGAGTAGCTACTTTAATAACATTCCACCAATTCTGTAACACCCCACCTCTGCTAGGGCCACTCACAAAGGGAATGCACTAGCTTTGGTGGAGCATTATCTAGGTAAACATACACAGAAATATTACAAGATAGAACATATAAAACAGTGGAAGAAGAACCAAATTTTATTACTTTAAAAATCTAGAAAGGTCTAAAGCCTTTTTACATCAAAATGCCAATAAATCCATTACATCGAAATCTGTCTTACAATAGTGAAGAAGCATAAAACCATGGTCATAAATCATTCCCCAAGTAAAACAGTAAAGCAAGCCATAGCCAAGGGAAATCCAAGCCGTACATGAAAGAGCCTTGGAGCTTGGTAAGATCCGAACTAAGCTGTATTCCCACCCTGCGAACCTGGGGGGGGGGGGAACGGAAGAAAAAGAGGCAAAACAAAACGGATCAGTCATAAAGACTGAGTAAGTCCTAGTGACTTTCAGCATAAAAATAGGTAAAGATAACATGGCATGAATAAACTGAAAGTAAACATAAGGATGATGACAAGATAGGCAAGTTAAACTAGGATAACAAGATAAATTACGGTAACAAGATAAACTAAGGTCACAAGAAAACTAAGGTAACAAGATAAACTAAGGTCACAAGAAAAACCAAGGTAGCAAGATAAACTACGTATAGCATCGCATGTTTAACATTCTCTGCCCCAACTGTACTAGTACCCCAACCCATATCATCCTCTCCATGTATATGTATAGTCCCTTGCCGTATATCGTACGGGTTTCATCACATATTTCTATACTACTTTAACGTGGTGCCACCATTCTTGAAATCGTTTGGACTGCCACCCTTGTTCTAGTTAGGTTTTCTTATCATGAACCATCGCGTGTTCAACTAGGATTTATGCCACCTAGGACCACTAGGGATTATGCTACCTATTGAACGTTTTCTAGATTCGTTTAGGGTTTATGCCACCTAGGACCACTAGGGATTATGCTACCTAACGAATTCCACGTAACCATCTATTAATCGAATGGCTCCCTACAAGTCCTAGTTCGTTCATGTGTCTGTGTCATACGGCCCAATCACGAAATGTAGTTACCTGTGCTAGGTCCACCATAGCGTGTATCAAGCCCTATGGTGCCAACCATCGACACAAATCAAGCACGCACAGATAATCCTACTGATGCCCAATGCCTGCTTTTTCTACTCCGGAGTGTGTGCACGCCCGCACTCCGTTAGAACCTACACTGGCGCACCCACACAGCCGTCGTTCTGGTCGCTTACAATCAGCCCAGTAATCGTGCCCCACCCTGCCTAGTTCTAGGGTAGCATGATACATCTAGTGGGTTACTGCTAAAACGGACCGCGTAACTAGGGTTTTCGTCTAGTAGGTTAAGTGTTGTCATTTAAATTCGAGACTTAACCCCATCGGTCTAGCATGTCAAGTTGGTTAAGTGTTGTCATTCAAGTTCGTGACTTAACCCGTCTACGTGTCATGTCAATTTGGCTAAGTGTTGTCGTTTAAGTTCATGACTTAGCCCTACGAATCATGTGTCAAGTTGGTTAAGTATATTCAAGCGGTTCACGGCTTAACCCTATCAAATCATCATGTTAAATTGGTTAAGTATATTCAAGCGGTTCATGACCTAACCCCATCAAATCATCGTGTCCAATTGGCTAAGTATATTCAAGCGGTTCATGACTTAACCCTATCAAATCATCGTGTCCAATTGGTTAAGTATATTCAAATAATTCATGGCTTAACCCGCCCACGTATCATGCTAAGTTGGCTAAGTATTATCTATATGTTCAAGTTGACTTAACCCTGCCACGTGTCAGGTTATATCGATTGGGTGTTATCAACCTATTCAAGTTAGCCCAACCCATCCGCTAGTCATGTTATAACGGTCAAATGTCATTAGCCTAGCTATGTTACTTAAGCTACCCATTAGTCTGATTAACAGTTATGTTGGTTAAGCCCACATTTATAAGTTTTACATGTTCTTAACTCATACCGGTTAGGTCCATATTCACATGTCAAATTTCCATGTCATCCCACCTAACCCTCTAACCATACCCACATCTTATTATGGTTAGTATTCCTTAATTCATTCATTATGACGAACGAATCATGACCTCTCACATTAGACCGTGCATTTTATGGCCACTGGATTTGCCAGGTGGTTCCGGGCAGATTTACACCACAAACTGGGTCTAACCTCGTGTCATAAGTCGTCACGCCTACAATTCGACCTTCGACCTCTCACATTAGACTAACACTTTGTGGCTACTGGATTTGCCGGGCGGTTCCGGGCAGATTTACACCACAAACCGAGTCTAACCTCATGTCAAAGGTTCATTAATGGTCGTATTCCACCCAAAACCCCAATATCAGTTCATGTGTTTAACATATAGAAATGTTCATGATTCACGTTTTTGTCCCAAAACGTGTTCCCAAATTATTATCATAATTCACTATAAGGTTATGCCAAGTTATAGCCTTTTATTTACAATACATGCCAATTACCCAAAACCCAACTTAGGCGCGTTCATATTAAACCTCTACTAAGTCATAAATTATCATATATGTTTCAACTCCAAATTTTACCTAATTAACATATGCCCAAGTTCTAGATTACATGTAAATTTTACATATGCCCAATTCCTACCAAATTTACATATGTTCAATTCATGTCGTTTTACATGTATGCCAACTTTATGTCAATTTACACATATACCAAGTTTCATGCCTCTTTACATATGTCAAGATTCATGATTTACATGTTTACAAAGCTATGCCCAATTTACATAGATCAAGTTTTATACCCAAAATTACATGTATACTACGTTTACACCAATTTACTCATAACAAGTTCTAGCCAAATTACATATATCAAGATCCATGTCAAATTATATATATATATATATATATATATATATCAAGATCCACATCAAGTTATATATATCAAGATCCATGTCAAATTATATATATATATATATATATCAAGATCCACATCAAGTTATATATATCAAGATCCATGTCAAATTATATATGCCAATCCCCATTCTTGCAATTACTATTATAATGACAATACCCAAATATCAAGTTTCATGTTAATGATAAATTATCCCCCAAACATCCAATTTTCATATTATGCCTTTGATCCCACCAAACACATATATTCCACTAGGTAATATTCCAATATTTTCTCCGTATACCATCGCACGTATATCGTAGTTTAGGCCTAGGTCCGAAATTGACCTAGGTTCATCAAAAGAAAATAAATAGGGGGAGGTAGAAGTTGCAATAAAAACAAGATCAGAGACAAAACGGCATAAAAGCATCATCTCAGGCATAAAGAATAGATCTTGATAATAAAACATGAACCAAGAAAAATTGATTTACAACAGGTTGAATAGACCATAAACATGTCATGCGAATAAAGATAGAAAAGTTTTCAAGATCGAGATCCAAGAAGAAACAAGAATTGAATCAAAAGTCCAATTTCATTTCATCACATGTCCATATTAAATTTAATTATTTTAATCTGAAAATAACTAGAACTTACAGAGCATGGCTAATGAATTAAGAACTACAATTGTCGTAGAACGTTGCAGAGACATTGATTTATCTTCTTGAATTGTTGTAGAATTGTTGTAGAAGCTTTAATCTCTAGTTTGAATCTAGTTTGGAGGCTAAGAGAAAAGTTTAGAGAGCGGCGACCATGATCAAGAGGAAGTCCATCAGCATAATAGTGTAAGAATGATTTGATATGAATTAGGTTAGGTCTAAGGGTGTTTTTATAGGTGTAGCAACTAGTTTAGGCCCTTAGATTAACCTTAGAATCAATCCAGACTGTCAAAACACGTCTCAGGCTTCAAAAATGAATTCTGGGTCAAACCAGGCCAACCATGTCGACCTGTAAGGTGGGGGGTCGACACTATGGTTGACATGGGGGGTAGGTCGACCCTATGGTCGACCTAGAGGGAGGGGGGGGGGTAGGTCGACCCTATGGTCGACCCCTTCGTCCAGTGCTGCCTGAAAACTGCTGAAACTTGTACAGGCCATAACTTCTTCATCCGGACTCCAATTTTCGGAAACTCGGACTCTATTTCATGTATAATTTCGAGACGAACGCAATGGAGTTACCCATTTCCCCTGATTCTGAATTTAAAATTTAATTCTGCCTTGATTTCTTGTTTTAACATGTTATAAAAATACGGGTTGTTACAAATTCATAGCCCGTCCTTGAAGTTGACGCGATGTTAACTTTCTTTTCATTACATCATCGATTCCCAAATCCTCGAAGATGCGCTCACAACTATCAAGCCAATCTTGAACATCCGTAGCCGATTCCGTTCCGTGGAATGGCTTTCCACCAAGATTAGTATAATCCATGTTGAGCTTGGAGAAATCGTCTCTAGGCGCCTGCACTACTGCACCACCACCATTAGCAACATTAGGAACTGCTCCCTAAGCATCCCTAAGCATCTCTCACATAAAGGCAGTAAACATTGTCCTCATATTAGGGACATTCTCATTGTTGGCCCCTGAACCCGTACCCCTCGTATTTCGGCTCATCGTTCAATTTGTAAAGAGAAAACAATTAGCCTTTTTTCTTAGGGGTGCCAGTGCAGTGCGACTTCATCGTTAGATATACTAGTAGTACATATATATATCTTTTGAAAACCAAAATATCACAAATACGTTCTCTCATATAAGTGTACTATATCTCCCTGATGTCTTCCCCTAGGTTAAACTACGCAACCTAGGCTCAGATACCAAGTGTGACGACCCTCCCCGAACTAGCTGGCATTTCCCCGAAATGCGCTGTACCAATGCCCAACTAGCACGGGACGGTCATCAAAAGAAAAGGGTTTGAAACGATGAATCACCAAAGAACCTATAGTATATCTCACAATGCATGGGATAAAATATATTAATAACATAACTTGACATAAAACGGGCGAGACAGTGCATAAGCTGAAAACTAAACCAACACAGCAGCGGAATCCAATATACAGCTTATGATCCAAACCATTATTACAACTTCAAAATACCGTCTCTAAAGCAAAATAGAAAAGGTACACTACTAATGCCCAAAGTAGTGACCAGCAACAACACAGGGAGAATAAATGTAAATAGTACGTGGAAGCCTCCTGCTCGTCACCGGACTGCTATTTGTGCATAACCACCTAACCTGTCTCTAGTCAACTTGTTTAGGAGCACTTAGAGTAATAAGAAGAGACATAAAACTCTGGGTCAGACAAAAGTCTGGTATGAGCGATAGCAGCAAAGTAAAACAATAACAGGTATAAATAATCATACCTGACTTGGACCTGCAACCAAAGAGTTAGCACAACAAGATGTACAGTACTCTAAGGTTGCACTAACATCTAGTGTAAAAATAGATGTGTGCGTGTCATAGTGATGGCAAACGTCAAACATAACAATCATCCTCATGCCTCTCACTCAGTACGTAAAGCATACAATATCCACCGCTTTGATCACCAGAACTATTTGGGGACCTGACGGAGTCTAACTCCGTACAACTATCACTACGAACACTTTGCCCTTTGGGGCCTTGATGGAGTCCGACTCCACACAACCTCTAACCCCACTGCACTGATCCATAGTCAATGCCCCCTCTCTCAATAGTAAACCAAAATTATAGATATCGATAACCCCTTTGCATACGTCCCGCAGCAAAGCCCAAATCTAGAAGTTAACCCGATGATCCCTATTTGGATCTCGAACCGACAGTTCTCATCTGAACTTCCTTTGCATCTCGAGTTTAGCCGAATTGGAGTTGATCCTCCGAAGAGTTTACGGTCATTGCTGGTCGTTCTTCCTCCATGGGTCGGTGAAATATCATTACACCACTATTAGGTCGGTCGGGCACCCTTACTTGGTCGGCCGAACATCCTTACACCATCATTGGGTCGGGTCGAACATCATTACACTATAGGGTCGGGTCGAACATGCATATTATGAGGTCGGTCGAACACTGCATATAGTGTCGGTCGGACATTGCATATAGGTTCGGGTCGGTCGTGCGAGCACCATCAGGGTCGGTCGGTCATGCTCCTCCTCTAGTTGGTCGCTCAACCCAAAACCTGCACCACTTTCCAACAAGCTATTTTCACCTCTCGACGACATTTTTGACCATTCTAACTTTCCTATGCAATCATAGATCATACCAAACTACAGTAGGAACATGTGGAATCAACCAAAGACATTAAAACATCAATCACATTTGTTATTTAAGATCAAACATAACCAAATCCATGATTTTCCCCTTAATCCCCTAAATTCCGGGATTAGCAAACTTAATCCAAATAAACCCAAATTCATATAAGTGACATCAAAGATGATTCTCAAATTTATGCATATTTTTCCATATTTTTCTGAGGTATAATTTCGCTAATCATCACTAATCACCCCTAATTAGTGAAAAATCATGCAAATCACTCACCTTCGCCACAAATAAATGATAGATCTGAAACTCTAACTGATTTGGGTCGGATTCCTATGTAGTGCAGCAGCACTACCTCGATTTTGATGCTAACCCAATTTGATTTGATGTAGATTTGGCTAATATGTGATTAGAAAGTGATTAAAGAGAGATTTTGAGGATAGAAGCCATTACTAGGGTTCAAGAAATATTTGTGGAGGCTAGAAAAATGAAAGGAGATGATTCTCCAACCCCTTTCAGCCCTCCAATAACCCTAATCCCGAAATGGGTTAAGGTCCTAACCACTAATCACCCTATTAATCCCAATTTGGTTGTTTTTCCATCTTCAAACCTTATTTCTGCCATATCTCCCAAATGGTAAGTCTATTTGATTAATGTGACCACTCTACGTAAAGGTAAACCATTGTCCAGATCCAATGGAAGTGGTTTCAGGTCAAAACTCCTTACCAATCAAAAGTTATAGGAGAAACAAGATTTGCTAGGGGCAAAATGGTCATTTAAAATTTGGCAAAAATCTTGAATGTGGGAAATGACCCCAATAGTCATTTCCCAAAGTTACACGACTATACGACTTCATATGAAAATAAAATAAATATTCTAAGATCCTCCGATACGTAGAATGCGGGTCGTTACAAGTGGTTTCTAGACATGAGAGTCACTCGTCATATATGTGTTAATAAGTGAATGTTTACAACCTAAAAAACTACTTCTAATCGTGAGCAATTATTCATGGGTAATTCATCTGCATTAAAGGTTGAAGGCAAGAGAAAGGTTGCACTAAAATTAACTACTGGAAAGGAACTTACATTGAGTGACATTCTCATTCCAGAAATCCGTAAGAACCTGATTTCAGGATCGTTGCTTAGCAAACATGGTTTCAAACTGACTTTTGTTTTCCATAATTTGTAATGTAAAGAACAAAGTGTATGTAGGGAGATGATATGTGTTTGATGGTATGTTTAAAGCAGATGTAACTACTATTGTTACAACCTGCCCTTTCGACCGCTTCGAGTAGATAATTAAAACAACTCAAACGGTTTGAAACAACAGATTGTTAATTGCTATGGGGTTAAAATTAAATCATCACAGAATCATAGACACGGAAACACAGAATATCTCGCAAAGGAAGTAAAAATTAATACAATAATACAAAATTTTATTTATACATATTAGAGTACAGAAATAATACAGATGTGGAGGAAGACTGAATACAAACACTTATTGCATGGAAAAAAATATTTGTATTAAATCTGATATTTTTGTATAATAAAATTTCGTTGTGAGATATTGATATATATTCTGTGTTGTGATTCTTTGTGAATGATTCCGTATAAACCCTGTGTAATAACCCGGAAATCCGAGCCAATTTAAAAAATTTATTTTGGCAATTTTAGCGAATTTTGATTATTTAAAATGAATTATTTTAAATAATAATGGCGAGAAATTTATTTTGAATAGAATTTGAATGTATATATTTATATAGCTCGACATTGGAATATAAATAATTATTTATAATTATAAAAGGAATTGAAAATGGCGTGGTAGTTCGATAATTCGATTTCAAAGTTCAAATGAATGCACAAGATTCAAAATAAACCGGATTTTAGTGAAACCAAAAATATTTGAATCTAATTGGGAATATCTTTCCAACGAATCCGAAAAAACAAAATTTCATAGCGGGAATCAAAAGATATGTCCAGTTGAAAATTCAGAATAATCGCTGTGGAATTCTGGCCCTTAAAAATGGAAATTTTGCAAACGACCTCGGAATTCGACGAAACCACTTTTGTTGATCCGTGATGTCAAGTTATTGCTAGATTCCAATTTTCGTAATCTTTCGAATCAATATGCGAGCGTGGCAAAGGAAAACGCGTTTGACCAGTTTTAGTTGATTTTAATCAACTGGAAAATGGCCATTTTTCAGACGGTCTCGGAATTCGACGAAACTAGTTTTGTTAGGACCGTATCGTCAATACGAAGCTAGAAAATATTTTTCGGGAATTTTTCAAGTTAGTATGTGACCCCAGTAAATTGAAATGCGCGTTCAAATTCAATATATAGAGTTATATGTTGATTTTGATGGAAACTGATCGTAAGAAGTGAATTGGGTTTCGAAACATATCCCATTGTGTTCAGAATGGGGGTAATTAGTTAGGGACGACAGTTGTTGGGTCGCGTTTCGAGTTCGGGTGGAAAGTCAACAATTCTTGAAAGAATAAAATATTAATTAAATAAAATTATATAAACTAACCCCCCTTCCCTTATTCTCAAGTCAACTGTCGAATAAAAAAGAAAAAGAAAAAAGAAAAGAAGAAAGGCCGATCCCCTTTTTCTGCCGTTGCCCCCCCCCCCCCCACATCGCGCCTCCCATTGGAGCGCCGCCAGCACCTGCTCCGACCACCGCACCTCCACCATCCCCCTCCCATCTCGCTCCTCTCTCTATCTTCGTTAATTCGGTCCCCCAAACCCCAACAACCCAAAACCCGACACCAGAAGTCCTCCACCGCCACCCCATTGGCCTGCCGCGCCACCTGCACCCCTCCCCTGGACCAACGTCGCGCCGGAGCTCTTCCTTCCCCTCTTCCTCAGCCACGTGAACCACCCCCTCCTTCAATAGTAAGTTTTTATATTTGAAAATCCTTGTTTTAAAATTAGTTTTTATTTAAATCAGTCCTTATATAAATGGGTTCCTATATAAATCAGTTTTATTATAGGATAGCATATGAAATGTGATTTTTATCACGAGAGAATGGATTTTTATCATGTAAAGATTGAATATTCTTATAAATGCAAAGGTTGAATTTTTTTTATTTCTAGGAAGACCTGATTTTTATATATGGTATTAGGGAATAAAGATTAGGTTTTTAACATCACGAAGATTAGATTTTTATAACTTTAAAGATTCAATTTTTATATATATCGTGTCAAATTAAAAATGCAATCTTTATTTATATGAATGACGAGCAAAATAGGATTTTTATCTAGATATTGGCGAAGGAAAAAGACGAGATTTTCATTGGTAAAAAGATTAGATCTTTCTATATGAAAAGATTGGATTTACATATATGAAGTAGTGGTATAAAAATTCGATTTTTACATATATGAAGTAGCGATAAAAATTCGATTTTTACATATATGAAGTAGCGATAAAAATTCGATTTTTACATATATGAAGTAGCGATAAAAATTCGATTTTTATATATATGAAGTAGTGAATCAAAAATAGGTTTTTAAATGAGTGGTGTTATAAAAATATAATTTTTATTATAGTAGAAGATTAAAAATATAATTTTTATTATGTAAAAGAAGTAAAAATATAATTTTTATATAAAAGGAAGCGTTGTATAAATATATATAAAGTAGAAATAAAAATAAGATTTTTATTTATTGAAATAAAATGATAAAAATATAATTTTTATTATAAATAGCGGGACAAGAACTGCATTGGAATTTCAAGCAGATCCAGACGGTTCAGCAGTTCAACAGCAAAGCACGACGGAGTGGAACCCTCTGTGAGAACTCCTCATTCTTATTTTTATTTCTAGTTAAAATATATACTAGGATGCAGACGGTGTTTAGTAGCACCCGATACCCGTCGTCCACAGACCATGGACGGCTTGTATGCTTGTTTGTTTGATTTTGATGTGTAGTTGATTGTGTGACGTGATGTGAAATGAAATAAAATATTTTATAGTGGAAAATATTTTATAGTTAAAAATATAATTTTTAACGTGTATATGAAATTAATATTTATAAACAAATCGACGATTTGTTTATATACACACTTTTGACTGATATTGACTGGGACAATAAATTCTACACATCGCGCAACTGCACAAATAAAATATGTGTTTGATTGTTTGAAACCCCACACGGGTATTGGGATGATATTTGACATACACTAATCCCGATTGTTTAGTTGTATGTCGATCGATTGATTGACAGATTGTTATAAGCGTTGAATATTTATATTTGATGCTTATACAGTGTAGAATGCACTTTGGATGCTGGTTAATTATTTGTCGTTGTTGATATATACATCTGTTGTAGAAAATCCATATAATTAACATTATATGGTAATTGATTGGGCCTCATTCCAGTTTTGAAATAGAAATATTTGAAAAGAAATATTTGAATAGAAATATTTGAAATAGAAATATTTGAAATAGAATATTTGAAAATAGAAATATATGAAGCCCTGTTGATTAGATTGACGCCATTAATACATGAACGATATTTATATCGATTTTATTCATTTTATAATGAATATCGAAAGTGATTTCAAAATCCGATATTTTGAAAAGGATTGAAGTTCGAATTGAAATTGAATAGAAATGAATTCGAATTGAAATTGAAAAGAAATGAATTGGAATTGAAATTGAATAGAAATGAATTCGAATTGAAATTGAACTGAAAACGAACGGAAATTGAATTAGAAGTCAATTTGAATTGAAATGAATTTAAAATGAATTTATGAGGAAAAATTCAATTTTGACTTGAATTTGAAATCGTTTCGAAAACGAATTTAAAACGATTTATAAAATACGTTTTAAAAGGAAATCGACGAAATATATAATATATATATATATATATATATATATATATATTATATGTAATGGCCTGAATAGAACGCCCCGCGCCGTGGCAGTTCGCGAATTTCGACCATTGACTTCGAATGGATATTGCGGGAGATCCGACCGCCGGATTCTCCTAAAACCGGAATTATTGGGTTTGTATCGAAAAGAGCTTTCCAATGAATATTAGAAATTAGAAATGTAACGGTTGGATTTGTAATTATGTCCAAATCAAATTTGGAAAAGGTCGCTATAAGTGCAGTTCGATGGCCGTTGATGGAAATCGACTGTACGGGCCTTGATAAAATTATTAAAAATATCAATAATTTTTGTAAAATCATAAGAAATGATTTGGGAAGAATTGGGATGAAAAACTCCATATTTGAAAAGATAAGAATAGATTTTTATCGAAATGAACTAGTTTTGAACTAGAATTATAATTCTATTTATTTTTAAATAAATAAATTGGATTTGAAATGGTTTTGAAAATAACCAGAATTTCCCATAATTATATTAGAATGAATTTGAATCGAAATTGTCTTCGGAACATTTCGATGTTGGATTTCGTGATGATACAGATATTGTTATGGGAATTTGAAAGATATATATATATATATATACATATATATATATATATCGTTATTTCCAATACGATATTTGTTAGTCGTAGAATTTGATATTGAATATAAGCCGGTATATTTTCTATTCAGAGCCTTGTGTTTAGTATCAAATGTGATTTGGGTTTGTCGTGAATGGTGTCTTCATTAACACTGTTCTTAAGCCCAGTTGAGAAAAAGATTAAATCTTTTTATTTAGATTTAATGAAGTGTACCAATTAAATAATATTTAATTGGAATTGAATTGGAATTGATTTTTGGGTTTATCATGAACAGTGTTTTAAATAACACTTGTTCTTTAACCCGATAATTAATGGAATGTGATTTTGGGTTGTCGTGAACGGTATCTTCAATAATACTGTTCTTAGACCCCAAAAAAAAGGAGTTAAGAAAATCATAAACTAACTGGAGATTAGTTAAGTGGAATGGTTTCTGGGGTATTGATCTGATGTTGGTTTCGGCCTTCGGGGTTAATACTTAAGGAATTGCTCACTTGCTAATTTATGGTTAGGGACTGATTGAAATGTGATGTTATTTTGGGGTTTATCATGAACCGTGTTTTAAATGACATTGATTCTTTAACCCAGTCGAAGATTAAAACTAAGTGGAGTTTTAATGAATCTTTAATTAGATTGAAAAGATTGAGAATGGAGTATCACCAGTTTTGCTCCAGGCGATAGTTAAATCTTTAATTAGATTTGAACGTGAAATGGTAATTGAATTTACCGATAACACCGTGATGTTAGATATGAAGTATTACCAGTTTTACTTCATGGGATGAATAGGTTGGGATTGGGAAATTAGAACAAATGATTACTTCGGTAAGATTCGTTAATCCCAACTAGTTTGGATAAAATAAAATTTGGTTTGAATTGATTTTCAAAGGATGATTAAAGAATAAATTTAAAGGAATTTATCTTTGATAAAATTAATGGGAATCTTTCCCTAAGAATGTGAAATTTAGAAACTAACTGTAGGTTAGCTAAGCAGAATGGTTTCCTGGGTATTGATCTGATAATGGTTTCGGCCTTCGGGGTTAATGTTTGGGGAATTATTCTCTTGTTAATTTACGGTTAGTGACTGATGAATTGGAATGAGGTGTATGTTGTGTTTGTGTAACACATATTTATTATATACGCAAGTTATTCAGAAAGATCGGGTTTATCCCATTCTGAATAACCGATACGACGATAAGTCGAAGATGAAGACGGTGGTCGAAGACCGGAGGTCTTCACGTCGTTTGGGTGGTTACTGATGATCTTGATTGGGATGTACACCCAAGAGGAGAGAATCAGTTAGTGGTCGTCTAGACGTACTTGGAGATCGATGGATATGCGGGGTACTAGGTGCCTCTGGTTTCGTTCAGACCCAGAACGGACTTGTAAATGGACTGTGTGTCTGACATCGGATTTCATTCTGTGTGACTGATGTCGGTTGCATAGAGTGGTTTGCCTTTGTGGCATGCTAAGATGCAAATGATCAAGGCTTCTGTTGAAAAGCAGAGTCTTGTGGTTGATGATCAAAGCACGACCTTTGTGGCGTAGCTTTGTGTAGCGTTGATTCGCGAGCCTCACACCCCGGTAGTGGACCAGAAACGGGAGAGGACCTCAGGGAGGACACGCGTTTCTTTCTAGCTAGAAGTGGCGTCAGTGGTTTTACACGCCCTGACGAGTTTGACTTATGTGGTTGTTTCTTTTGCGAGGCGCCTCGAATATATCGGTGATTATGTGAACCCGATGGAGTCATTCTTTGGCCCATTTGCGCCCCAAAGGGCGGGGAAACGTAGTGTTCAGGAATTTTAATCCACATCGGTGGACCGACCCTATCGCTCCAAGGGTCGATGCGCTCTGACCCTGAGGCTCGGGCTAGACAGTCTCGAAGACGGTGAGGACGATCCCTGGCCTCGGTTCACAGATGGAAATCCAATTTCCAAATACGTGATTTTGCGGTTTTAATTGTAGAACTAGTATTGCAACATGATATATGGTACCCGTGCCGTCTATGATTGATACTTATGATTTGAAGTTGTTTTATACACTATATACTTATAATAGTATCAAATGATTTGTTTTAAACGTACTAAGCATGTTTGGCTATTATAAGGGAAAACCCTATCCCCCGGCTTGCGTTGCATTATGTGATAGGACCTAGGTCTTATAATAGCTTCATTTTTCTTTATTTAACATTGCGCTATTGTTTTATGCACTGGTATTCTTGGGAGGAAACCCGTTCCGCGTTAGCGGTGTGGTCCCTTGATTTACCTAACTTTAAAATAAAGATTTACAACTGTTTTAGTTCTCACACCAGTCCCATGACTGACCTGGAGTTTATTGTTTTAACCTAAACTCTGGGTGCCCTTATTTTGACACGGGCAGCTAGTAGTTTTGGTTTTGCAAATTTATATTCACAGGATCCTGATTTACAGCTGGAACGATACTCGGAAAGCTTTGTATCCGCGTATTACTTCTAGTTGTGTATTGTATTATTTTCCGCTGCTATGTAATTTATTGTAATCTCTGATATTTGGTAAATGTATATTATTTGTTTATACTCTGTATATTCTTGTAATCTGATGAATTGTTGTAATATACAATGAAATGTTCTTCTGTCTGCCTTTTGTTATGGCTTGTCCTCGACTCAATCCGTGATTTCCCGTAAGGGGGATTTCGGGTCGTTTCAACGTGGTATCAGAGCTTTGGTTTACAAAGCTCAGAGAACAAGGCACATTAGAACCATATGAAAGAATTCATCATATATTGGATTAGTAATATCCAATTAGAATGACTCGTTAGAGATGGGATCAGTAGCATCCTAGAACGAGTGTGAAGAGTATAATATCTTTGAAAGTGAAAACAATGTTTTGTTTTGAAATTTAAATCACTTATTCGTATTTGATTATTTATTTTATATTGAATTGGGACAATCCAATATATAAAGATTTTGCATATATGTCTTGCAAACATGTATTCGAAGTTTTAGTGTATTGGATAGTTATAGAATCGCACTCTAGTGCCCGGGGATAATTCTGGTGACGGGGCACCATCGCCAGTATTTATTTTCGAGTTTCGAAAGTGAGATTTCTATATATTTCCAATTGACTGGTATGAAAACCGAAACTAGATAGGGCTTATTGTTATGGTTTGGCATCAAAAATCTGATTTTTGACTATGTATCAAAGTTATGAATTTCAAAAGCTAATCATCTAATTGATTGATGGTTGTGTTGTTGATTATTGGTTGATTAATTAAAATTTGTACCATATAGCCAAATTGAATCAAATAGTGAGTTGTATTGAAAATTAGTCGTATTTGCTTGCATATACATGTACTTACAGTGAACAGGTCATAGCAAGGAGGCTAGAGCAGAAGAATAAAATTGTTTGCCCGACAAATAGGTACATGTTTACCATAATTTACTGTTTTGTTTGGGTGATGATGATTTTATAAGCCGATTGGCTAGCCGCTTGGCTTTTTCTTTTTGAGATCAGAGGGCCTATATGGCAATTTCGGGATTTTTCCGGTGCTCCTGGTGCAGGGGAGGTTATGGCGATATTTTTTGGAAATTTAGGGTGTTAGCCAAATTTTTGAAAAATTTGGAAAGTTCTTAGAAACTGAAAAGTTGAAGAACTTAAGCCGTAGTCAAAATAATGAAAGTTGAGTTGATTAGTTAAACGACTTTCGGCTTCGTTCCTTTTCGGGGACGAAAAGTTTTAAGTGGAGGAGATTGTAATAACCCGGAAATCCGAGCCAATTAAAAAAAAAATTATTTTGGCAATATAGCGAATTTTGATTATTTAAAATGAATTATTTTAAATAATAACGGCGAGAAATTTATTTTGAATAGAATTGGAACGTATATATTAATATAGCTCGACGTTGGAATATAAATAATTATTTATAATTATAAAAGGAATTGAAAATGGCGCGGTAGTTCGATAATTCGATTTCAAAGTTCAAATGAATGTACAAGATTCAAAATAAACCGGATTTTAGTGAAACCAAAAATATTTGAATCTAATTGGGAATGTCTTTCCAACGAATCTGAAAAATCAAAATTTCATAGCGGGAATCAAAAGATATGTCCAGTTGAAAATTCAGAATAGTCACTATGGAATTCTGCCCTTAAAAATGGAAAATTTTCAAACGACCTCGGAATTCGACGAAACCACTTTTGTTGGATTCGTGATGTCAAGTCATTGCTAGATTCCAATTTTTGTAATTTTTCGAATCAATATGTGAGCGTGGCAAAGGAAAACATGTTTGACCAGTTTTAATTGATTTTAATCAACTGGAAAATGGCCATTTTTCAGACGGTCTCAGAATTCGACGAAACTAGTTTTGTTAGGACCGTATAGTCAATACGAAGTTAGAAAATATTTTTCGGGAATTTTTTAAGTTAGTATGTGACCCCAGTAAATTGAAATGCGCGTTCAAATTCAATATATAGAGTTACATGTTGATTTTGACGGAAACTGATCGTAACAAGTGAATTGGGTTTCGAAACATATCCCATTGTGTTCGGAATGGGGGTAATTAGCTAAGGACGACGGTCTTTGGGTCGCGTTTCAAGTTCGGGTGGAAAGTTAACAATTCTTGAAAGAATAAAATATTAATTAAATAAAATTATATAAACTAACCCCCCTTCCCTTATTCTCAAGTCAACTGTCGAATAAAAATGAAAAGAAAAGAAAAAAGGCCGATCCCCTTTTTCCGTCGTTGCCCCCCCACATCGCACCTCCCATCGGAGCGCCGCCAGCACCTGCTCCGACCACCGCACCTCCACCACCCCCTCCCATCTCGCTCCTCTCTCTATCTTCGTTAATTCAGTCCCCCAAACCCTAATAACCCAAAACCTGACACCGACAGTCCTCCACTGCCACCGCATTGGCCTGTCGTGCCACCTGCACACCTCCCTTGGACCAATGTCGCGCCGGAGCTCTTCCTTCCCCTGCTCCTCAGCCACGTGAACCACCCCTTCCTTCAATAGTAAGTTTTTCTATTTGAAAATTCTTATTTTAAAATTAGTTTTTATATAAATCAGTCCTTATATAAATGGGTTCCTATATAAATCAGTTTTATTATAGGATAGCATATGAAATGTGATTTTTATCATGAGAGAATGGATTTTTATCATGTAAAGATTGAATATTCTTATAAATGTAAAGGTTGATTTTTTTTTAATTTCTAGGAAGACCTGATTTTTATATATGGTATTAGGGAATAAAGATTAGATTTTTAACATCACGAAGATTAGATTTTTATAACTTTAAAGATTCAATTTTTATATATATCGTGTCAAATTAAAAATGCGATCTTTATTTATATGAATGACGAGCAAAATAGGATTTTTATCTAGATATTGGCGAAGGAAAAAGACGAGATTTTCATTGGTAAAAAGATTAGATCTTTCTATATGAAAAGATTGGATTTACATATATGAAGTAGTGGTATAAAAATTCGATTTTGACATATATGAAGTAGCGATGAAAATTCGATTTTTACATATATGAAATAGCGATAAAAATTCGATTTTTATATATATGAAGTAGCAAATTAAAAATAGGTTTTTAAATGAGTGGTGTTATAAAAATATAATTTTTATTATAGTAGAAGATTAAAAATATAATTTTTATTATGTAAAAGAAGTAAAAATATAATTTTTATATAAAAGGAAGCGTTGTATAAATATATATAAAGTAGAAATAAAAATATGATTTTTATTTATTGAAATGAAATGATAAAAATATAATTTTTATTATAAATAGCGGGACAAGAACTGCATTGGAATTTCAAGCAGATCCAAACGGTTCAGCAGTTCAACAGCAAAGCACGACGGAGTGGAACCCTCTGTGAGAACTCCTCACTTTTATTTTTATTTCTAGTTAAAATATATACTAGGATGCAGACAGTGTTTAGTAGCACCCGACACCCGTTGTCCACAGACCATGGACGGCTTGTATGCTTGTTTGTTTGATTTTGATGTGTAGTTGATTGTGTGATGTGATGTGAAATGAAATAAAATATTTTATAGTGGAAAATATTTTATAGTTAAAAATATAATTTTTAACGTGTATATGAAATGAATATTTATTTACAAATCGATGATTTGTTTATATACACACATGTGCCTGATATTGACTGGGACGATAAATTTTACACATCGCCCAACTGCACAAATAAAATCTGTGTTTGATTGTTTGAAACCCCACACGGGGATTGGGATGATATTTGACGTACACTAATCCCGATTGTTTAGTTGTATGTCGATCGATTGATTGACAGACTGTTATAAGCGTTGAATATTTATATTTGATGCTTATACAGTGTAGAATGCACTTTGGATGCTGGTTGATTATTTGTTGTTGTTGATATATACATGTGTTGTAGAAAATCCATATAATTAACATTATATGGTAATTGATTGGGCCTCATTTCAGTTTTGAAATAGAAATATTTGAAAAGAAATATTTAAATAGAAATATTTGAAATAGAAATATTTGAAATAGAATATTTGAAAATAGAAATATATGAAGCCCTGTTGATTAGATTGACGTCGTTTTTACGTAAACGATATTTATACCGGTTTTATTCATTTTATAATGAATATAGAAAGTGATTTCAAAATCTGATATTTTGAAAAGGATTGAAGTTCGAATTGAAATTGAATAGAAATGACTTTGAATTGAAATTGAATAGAAATGAATTCGAATTGAAATTGAATAGAAATGAATTCGAATTGAAATTGAATTGAACTGAAAACGAATGGAAATTGAATTAGAATTCAATTTGAATTGAAATCAATTTGAAATGAATTTAAAACGAATTTATGAGGAAAAATTCAATTTTGACTTGAATTTGAAATAAGTTGAAATCGTTTCAAAAACGAATTTAAAACGATTTATAAAATACGTTTTAAAAGGAAATCGACAAAATATATAATATATATATATATATATATATATATTATATATATATATATATATAATGGCCTGAATAGAACGCGCCGAGCCGCTGCAATTCGCGAATTTCGACCATTGACTTCGAATGGATATTGCGGGAGATCCAACCGTCGGATTCTCCTAAAACCGGAACCGTTGGGTTTGTATCGAAAAGAGCTTTCCAATGAATATTAGAAATTACAAATCTAACGGTTGGATTTGGAATTATGTCCAAGTTAAATTTGGAAAAGGTCGCTATAAGTGCAGTTCGATGGCCGTTGTGGAAATCGACTGTACGGGCCTTGATAAAATTATTAAAAATATCAATAATTTGTGTAAAATCATAAGAAATGATTTGGGAAGAATTGGGATGAAAAACTCCATATTTGAAAAGATAAGAATAGATTTTTATCAAAATGAACTAGTTTTGAACTAGAATTATAATTCTATTTATTTTTAAATAAATAAATTGGATTTGAAATGGTTTTGAAAATAACCAGAATTTCCCATAATTATATTGGAATGGATTTGAATCGAAATTGTCTTCAGAATATTTCGATGTTGGATTTCGTGATGATACATATATTGTTATGGGAATTTGAAAGAAATATATATGTATATCGTTATTTCCAATACGATATTTGTTGGTCGTAGAATTTGATATTGAATATAAGCCGGTATATTTTCTATTCAGAGCCTTGTGTTTAATATCAAATGTGATTTGGGTTTGTCGTGAATGGTGTCTTCATTAACACTGTTCTTAAGCCCAGTTGAGAAAAAGATTAAATCTTTTTATTTAGATTTAATGAAGTGTACCAATTAAATAATATTTAATTGGAATTGAATTGCAATTGATTTTTGGGTTTATAGTGAACAGTGTTTTAAATAACATTTGTTCTTTAACCCGATAATTAATGGAATGTGATTTTGGGTTGTCGTGAACGGTATCTTCAATAATACTGTTCTTAGACCCAAAAAAAAGGAGTTAAAAAAAATCAGAAACTAACTCGAGATTAGTTAAGTGGAATGGTTTCTGGGGTATTGATCTGATGTTGGTTTCGGCCTTCGGGGTTAATACTTAAGGAATTGCTCACTTGCTAATTTACGGTTAGGGACTGATTGAAATGTGATGTTATTTTGGGGTTTATCGTGAACGGTGTTTTAAATGACACTGATTCTTTAACCCAGTCAAAGATTAAAACTAAGTGGAGTTTTAATGAATCTTAATTAGATTGAAAAGATCGAGAATGGAGTATCACCAGTTTTGCTCCAGGCGATAGTTAAATCTTTAATTAGATTTGAACGTACTTCATGGGGTGAATAGGTTGGGATTGGGAAATTAAAACAAATCATTACTTCGGTAAGGTTCGTTAATCCCGACTAGTTTGGATAAACCAAAATTAGGTTTGAATTGATTTTCAAAGGATGATTAAAGAATAAATTTAAAGGAATTTATCTTTGATAAAATTAATGGGAATCTTTCCCAAAGAATGTGAAATTTAGAAACTAACTGTAGGTTAGCTAAGAAGAACGGTTTCCTGGGTATTGATATGATGTTGGTTTCAGCCTTCGGGGTTAATGTTTAGGGAATTATTCTCTTGTTAATTTACGGTTAGTGACTGATGAATTGGAATGAAGCGTATGTTGTGTTTGTGTAACACATGTTTATTATATACGCAAGTTATTCAGAAAGACCGGGTTTATCCCATTCTGAATAACTGATACGACGATAAGTCGAAGATGAAGACGGTGGTCGAAGACCGGAGGTCTTCACGTCGTTTGGGTGGTTACTGATGATCTTGATTGGGATGTACACCCAAGAGGAGAGAATCAGTTAGTGGTCGTCCTGACGTATTTGCAGATCGATGGATATGCGGGGTACTAGGTGCCTCCGGTTTCGTTCAGACCCAGAACGGACTTGTAAATGGACTGTGTGTCTAACATCGGATTTCATTCTGTGTGACTGATATCGGTTGCATAGAGTGGTTTGCCTTTGTGGCATGCTAAGATCCAAATGATCAAGGCTTCTGTTGAAAAGCAGAGTCTTGTGGTTGATGATCAAA
Source organism: Allium sativum (assembly GCA_030737875.1). Taxonomy (NCBI): domain Eukaryota; kingdom Viridiplantae; phylum Streptophyta; class Magnoliopsida; order Asparagales; family Amaryllidaceae; genus Allium; species Allium sativum. The sequence goes on along the minus strand of CM060926.1, from coordinate 770,240 downwards.
GCACGACCTTTGTGGCGTAGCTTTGTGTAGCGTTGATTCGCGAGCCTCACACCCCGGTAGTGGACCAAAAACGGGAGAGGACCTCAGGGAGGATATGCGTTTCTTTCTAGCTTGAAGTGGCGTCAGTGGTTTTACACGCCCTGACGAGTTTGACTTATGTGGTTGTTTCTTTTGCGAGGCGCCTCGAATATATCGGTGATTATGTGAACCCGATGGAGTCATTCTTTGGCCCATTTGCGCCCCAAAGGGCGGGGAAACGTAGTGTTCAGGAATTTTAATCCACATCGGTGGACCGACCCTATCGCTCCAAGGGTCGATGCGCTCTGACCCTGAGGCTCGGGCTAGACAGTCTCGAATACGGTGAGGACGATCCCTGGCCTCGGTTCACAGATGGAAATCCAATTTCCAAATACGTGATTTTGTGGTTTTAATTGTAGAACTAGTATGGCAATATGATATATGGTACCCATGCCGTCTATGATTGGTACTTATGATTTGAAGTTGTTTTATACACTCTACACTTATAATAGTATCAAATGATTTGTTTTAAACGTACTAAGCATGTTTGGCTATTATAAGGGAAAACCCTATCCCCCGGCTTACGTTGCATTGTGTGATAGGACCCGGGTCTTATAATAGCTTCATTTTTCTTTATTTAGCATTGCGCTGTTGTTTTATGCACTGGTATTCATAGGAGGAAACCTTTTCCGCGTTAGCGGCGTGGTCCCTTGATTTACCTAACTTTAAAATAAAGATTTACAACTGTTTTATTTCTCACACCAGTCCCATGACTGACCTGGAGTTTATTGTTTTAACCTAAACTCTGGGTGCCCTTATTTTGACACGGGCAGCTTGTAGTTTTGGTTTTGTAGATTTATATTCACAGGATCCTGATTTACAGCTGGAACGATACTCGGAAAGCTTTGTATCCGCGTATTACTTGTAGTTGTGTATTGTATTATTTTCCGCTGCTATGTAATTTATTGTAATCTCTGATATTTGGTAAATGTATATTATTTATTTATACTCTGTATATTCTTGTAATCTGATGAATTGTTGTAATATACAATGAAATGTTCTTCCGTCTGCGTTCTGTTGTGGCTTGTCCTCGACTCAATCCGTGATTTCCCGTAAGGGGGATTTCGGGTCGTTTCACCCTGTAAGCTAAATAACTATCTATCGTTTTGAACTTTCCTAGTTGGTTTAGTTACCGACTTGAAGCGGTTAAAAAGGCAGGTCGTTACAGTTGTTATATTAAACAATGATATAAATAAAAGTGAATCTTCTACTTATTGTTGAGTCTTCTAACATACGACATTCTAGATTAGGGCATGTAAACTTTGATACGTTGTGAAAATTGATTAATTTAAATTTTATATCAAAACACATCATAGATTTCAATTATAAATGTCAAGTTTGTGTAGAAGAAAATTTGATAGGAATTTCGTTTCATCATGTTAAATGAGGAACTGAACCTCTAGAGTTAAAACATACTGATGTATGTGACTTGAAAATGTGTCAAACTAAAGGAGGAAAAAGGTACTTCATCACTTTCGTTGATGATTGTACAAGATATTGTTATATATATCTCCTTAGAAAGAAGGACAAAGCATTGAACATGTTTGAACAATATAAAGCAGAAGTTGAAAATCAACTCAATAAGAAAATTAAAGCTTTAAGAAGTGATAGAGGAAAAGAATACGAGTTTCCACTTGAGGAGTTTTGTGCTGAGCATGGAATTATACATCAAGCTACATCACCATATTCACCTTATGACACCTATATCCTTAATGTTACTCATAAGAGAATGCATTAAGTTTCGTGAAGTGCAATAGGTAATCATTACAGAACATTTTCATGACAAATAAAATAAGCAGCAGAAATTTTTTAAACTTTATTATGAAAGAAATAAAGCATAGTTTCACAATTACATCAAAACCAGTTACAACTACTCAAATGTCTCAAATCTGTCTCACAAAACATCTCGTGAAATAAAATATCATAGTACATAAAATCATATCCCTCACCATAAGCCATACTAAAGTAGAGAGCAAGTCAAAACGATACATCTCAAGAAATCCAAGTCCAACTTGTAAGAGAAATCCTAGTCATTGATGAGTGCTTCCACTCTAAGGACCTTAGACGGGGAAGGAAGAAAGAGGCGAAAGAAAAAGGGTCTGACATAAAGTCTAGTGAGTTCCGGCGATTTACAAATGTGCACAAAATAGAAATGCCAAGACAGGTAAATAAGACTGGATGTGAAAGGTATAGTGCCATAGAAGGTAAACTAAACTAAACAGAATAGCATGATGCACAATAATAACGGAAACAAACTTATGATCGAGTGATGCTTCACATTTATATCCTAAACAGGTAATGTCTACACCAATACTAGTATAACAAGTTCAACATGATTACACATCAGCAGGATTAACAGCAGAAATAAACAGTAGTTTCGAACAATAGAATTAGGCGTACCCTGATTACATAACCATATTAGGTGTTAACCTAATTATACAATAACAGGATTAGGTGTACCCTAATTACTACCTAAGCGATCGGCTCTCTACTACGTAAATACCCTGTGTCAGTCTCGGAAATAGGGTGTATCACTCCCTAACCTAACAACTATATAACACAGACCTATTTACTGATGTTACAGTGTCTTATCTTCCCTAGTCGGACTCATGCACGCTCATGACTCCGCCAGAATGTGCCCGTACCCACCCCCATGTGAACCTCTTACTATCCAGTTTAGTGAAGCGTGCCCTGGCCCCTACCTAGTGCGAGGTCCCCTGTAATAAGATACCAAAAGGGATACTAACTGATATGGGTTCCAAAAAAACATATTGACACAAGCCAAACCCCCTAAGCTTATGTCCCCAAAACTAGGATTTAAGAGTCTCCAAAACCCAATACAACAGCAGAACGGGGGACCTCTTAGCTTACTAATACTCATGTTTAACCTAGCAGGTTTAGGTTTACTAATAAGCGTGGTTGTAATATTACATGTCATTATGTGTGTACAACCCTTCCCCAAAACACCTGCCTAGATGTATACAATTCCCCATTGCATTTCAGTTTATTAAACTACATCTAATTCTTACCCTAAAACATGTCATTTGCTTAATGTCCATTTTAAGTCAAATCTAACATGTCCATGTCATATGCATATTAACTATGTTCCTAATTTACAACATATATAGGTCTATGCATGTTTCTACCAAGTTATAGTAACATATACACATTACCCATTTTTATTACCTTACAACAAGTCTAAACATGTGTATATTTATCATTTTTCCTAAAGTATAGCCAATCAGTTCCAATTTAATAATATACCTAAATTCCTCTTTTTATATCATTCGTTGTTGCCCCAATTATACTCACACTCAAATCAGGTATGGCCTAGGCTCCCAAAAGGCCAAGGCTTAGCGTAAAATAAAAAGGGAAAACAGAGGAAAAAAATAGAACCAAATCACATAAGCATATAGTCAAGACTAGAAATAAACTTAAAACATAGAAAATGGGAAAAGGAAGATAAATAAATATAACTTGTTAATTTTCCAACATCACAGGCCTATGTATAACTTGTTAATTTTCCAACATCACAGGCATAGGTATAACTGATCATAACAGTATAGGTGATTAACAGTGAAAACATTAATAACATTTATTTTTACTAACACTGTGGATCCTAACCAGTTTTAATTAACTGTCATGTTCAAGGTCTAAGAAATCAGATATGTAAATGACGCGTAACTTACAGTGAGTCTTGGTGAAGATAAATGTATATAACACTATGCCGTATAAAAGTCCAACTCCAATCCAAGTTGTATGTATGCAACTTCTGATGTTCTCTCTGTTTGATCCAATCCTCAGCAGCATTCCCCCATTATATGTTTATATTTTTCAGAATAATTTTATAGAGGCAGAAGAAGATATGAAGAATTTGTGTGAATTAGGAATGGGAGAAGCCATCTATTTATAGAGTTACAGAGTCATCCTCAGCCTTTTGTTTCAGGTTTTAAATCTAGACCGTACAAGTCATGCTGAGTCATCAACGAATATAGTGCACAAAACAGTCCAGGTACGCTCTCTGAATTCGCTTGGATCAGGGGTGGGTAAGTCTACCTACCCCCTGGGTCGACCTATGGGTCGACCCAGTCCAGTGTGAGTCATCCCCACAATAGGTCTTTTTCCCGCCTGTTCTCGCTCGCCTCATTTTTTATTTTTCTGGAATTTTATTTTTAATTTATATTCATACATAAGTTCCTTGTGCCTATACAATCTTTTAGAGCCTTAACTTCTTCATACGTTGTCTATTTTATGCAAACCTTGGGCCTATCTGAACCCGAATTTCGAGACAAACACAACGGTAATGTCTATTTTACTTAATTCTGAATATTCAATTAAGTTATTCCCAATTTACTATCATTATGCATGGTTATAGTGTATTATATTTTGGGGTGTTACACACCTCAATCCAATGGTGTAGCCAAATGGAAAAATAGAACTCTTAAAGAAATGATGAATGCCATACCAATTAGTTCTGGCTTGTCGGATAACCTTTGGGGAGAAGCTACTCTTTCGATAAACAACATTTTGAATAAAATAACATGATAGAAAACATCTCAATCTCCCATGAACTTTGAAAAAATAAACCACCATCCTATAAATACTTGAAAATGTAGGGGTATCTTGCCAAAATAAAAATACTAAAACGAAAAAGGTCAAAATTGGACCAGAGACTATGTATGCATATTCATTGGATATGCTCATAATAGTAGCGCATATCAATTTTTGATGTACACATCCGAAATTGATGACATTCATGAAAACACCATTATCGAGTCTCGAAATGCTAAATTTTTTGAACACATTTATCCTCTAAAACCCTCTATTGAAACTATTGTGCAAAAGAGATCGAGAAATACGGATACTCCTAAGGATTATGTTGATCAAAACACACATGAAAGGAATGTTGAAAAAGAGATAGAGGAACCCAAAAGGAGCAAACGACCTCTAAAACCTTGGGACCCGATTTATATGCATATATGATATAAAATGAACCTCTAACTTACCAACAAGAAATGTCATCTCCCGACGCTCTATACTGGAAGGAGACTGTCAACAGTGAAGTAGAATCCATTTTACAAAACTATGTGTGGGAACATTGGATATACCTAAAGGATCAAAACCACCAGGATATAAATGGATATTTAAGAAATAAGACTTGTAATAAAAGGATTTAGATAGAAGGAAGCTCTAGATTACTTTGATACATACTCATCAGTAACTCGAATAACATCAATTAGGATGCTTATTGCAATCGCATCCATATCAAGTTTGAAAATATACCAAATGGATGTGAGAACTACATTTTTAAATGGTGAACTGGAGGCAGAAATATATACGTAGCAACCTGAAGGGTTTCTAAGCCCAGTAAATGAAAATAAAGTATGCAAATTTGTATAATCACTTTATGGCCTTAAACAATCGCTGAAACAATGGAACAAGAAATTTGATGATTTGTTGATGATTTATTGATCCTAAGGAATAACAAGGCCATAATAAAATATACAAAGGATATGTTATCCTTTAGATTCGACATGAAAGACCTAGGAGTGACTGATGTAAGCTTGGGTATAAAGATTATGAGGACATCACAAGGATATGCGTTATTTCAAACATTACATTACTAAAGTACTTGAAAGGTTCAAGTAGCATAATATAACTATTGCAAAATCTCCATTAGATATGAATTAAAATTGGGTAAAGAACACTGGATGGCATATATTAGCTTGAATACTTCCATATACCAAGAAGTATTATGTATGTCATGAATTTCACTAGGTCTGATACTGCATATATTACAAGCAAGCTGAGTAGATATACAAGTAATCTTGCTAAAGATCACTGGAAAGCAATAATCAGAGTTCTAGGGTATCTAAAGCATACACAAAACTATATGTTGCAATATGAAAAGAATCCTTCGGTAGTAGAAGGATATAGTGATCAATATTGGATAACTGGTTCAAAAGGTACAGAATCCACAAGTGTTATGTGTTTACGTTAGGGAACAGAGCAATTTGATGGAAATCATCCAAACAGACTTGCATAACTAGGTTAACAATGGAATCAATTCATCGCTCTAGATAAAACTGCGGAAGAAGCAGATTGGCTTTAGAGTTTTTTGGAGGACATTCCAAATTGGGAAAAACCAGTACCTCCAATATGTATACATTGTGATAGTCAATCTGCTATTGGAAAAGCTAATAATAAATTGTATAATGGTAACTCTAGACATATTCATCGTAGACATAAAACCATTAGACAACTTCTCTCTAATGGAGTTATCACTATAGACTATGTAAAATCAAATGATAACATTGCGGATCCACTAACTAAAGGCTTGCATAGGGAGAAAGTTCAAACCTTATCGATGGGAATGGGCTTAAGACCTATAAACTGAAAAGTCTCAATGGAAACCTAACCTAGCTGACTGGAGATCCCAAGATTTTGATTCAAAGGGAAAACTAAATTAAGGATCAAACTTGGTTGTATTGAAAGAAATATCACAACCATTCCTAAGAAAAGTCAGTGCACAACCCATCGGAGAGTAGATAAGCTTAGCTTTTAATGATGTCTATAATGTGGTGATATAAAGAGCCAAGTGGAGTATTATAGGATACTATTTATAGAATCACCTATGTGAGTGCGAAAGCGCCGCTTCAAAAAGAATTGCAAGGTCGAATTCTTCAAGCACTTATAAAACTAAGGTGGTGTCCATGCCAAAAACGAACACAAATAGATAACCAAGGAGTTAAAGAACACTTATCATGTGTTATCTTTATAGACTTACACAAATGGTTTATAGTTCAAAGACAGTCCAATCCACTAATTCGCCAGTAGGTTATAAAGATAAAACACTAGGAAAATTTCAAGGTCATTGTGCTACTTTTATTGATATGATAAATGTTACGCAATATCCAAGAACAGATTAGATAACCACTCATTTATGTAGGGGATTGTTGGAAATGAACAAGATATTTGGGGAAGTAATAAGTCCCACGTTGGGGAATAAAAAGGCCAATTCCAATATATATATATATATATATATATATATATATATATATATAATAACCCAATATACTATATCAAAAGGAATTTAGGAGATGTAAATATTAAGGGAATGACATGATAATCCCTCATAATTAATGTTAAAAGGTTAAAAATAGGGCCAAAGAGACTTTGGGGCCTCCGATTGTTGCTTAGGACTGCTGCGCTGAAGAGGTTATTTTTTTTGAAAATGAACCGTGCGTTTTTAAATGCAACCAAAGGTCACGTCTGTTGGTAAAGGGTCACAACCTTTCCACCAGACACAACCCATTAAACGGTCATTCCCCTAGCCGAAGAGACACCACCCACCACACCTATATATAGGCAGACAAAAAACAAAGAAATTATTCAGTTTTTTCCTTTTCCTCTACTATCTTTCTTCTTCCAACGAAAATCTGTTATGAACAAACTTCTTGTGTAACACCCCATAATTTTATTAATATTAAAGAGGAAAAATTAAATAATAATTAATTTAATATTCAGAATTAAGGAAAATTGATTGCGCAATTGCGTCCGTCTCGAAATTCTGGTCAAGATAGACATTTGGTTTGCGTAAAACGGACACCGTATGAAGAAGTTATGGGGATTATAAGTATGTATATGCATAGAAAGAATATATATATATATATATACATATGAATCACGTATGACTCAGATATGAGTCAGACCCTATCCAGAACAGTTGAAAAATCAAAAATTCATCAAGGCGGCAAATTTCCCGCTCTAGGGGGTCGACCCCCCTAGAAAGGTGTCGACACCGGGGTCGACCCACCCACAGGGGTGTCGAAACCCCTAGGGCTGAGGTGACAGTCGGTTTCAGAGGGTTTGGCAGCTATATATATATGGTCATTTCTCTTATTTTCTTTATTGAGAATTCATGGTGGTCAAACTCTGCCGGTGTCTAAGCTAAATCCGTTATCTCCTACAATTATCAGTTTTGCAAATCAAATCTAGAGATTCAAGATCCATTCTTTCTCTATTTCCTAATCCTAACACTGTGAGTTTCTAGTTGCTTTTAGATTTGAATATTTAAAGTAAATATGACATGACTATGACTTGGATTTGTTCATATGCCTAGATTATTTTAGTTCCATTGTAAATCATGAACATATGACATTCTGAATTGGTTAGGATGTGGATCTAAATCTCTATTTTGTTGGATCTATTGTAACTTCTATCATATTCTATGATGTGGATCTTGACCCTAATTGTGTTAGATCCATTTTTAACCTTTGGATCTGAATTATGTAATCTAGTTTATCACCTTGTGCTTAACATGTTAGATCTAAACTAATTGGACATCTAACTTGCTAATTTAGATCTTACTATGCTTATTATGACATCATAGTTATATTAGAATCAATTGACCGCCACAAGTTCATCAGTTTTATGTCCACCTTGTTATGATGTTAATTACATGTCCATGCTAATATGTATGTTCACCTTATCACCATGTTAGTATATGCTTATGCCAAGTTATATTAAAGAAATCACTTTTCTCATATTCCCATTACCTTTCCCTTTTTTTTATCGTCTATGACTAGGCTATTTTCTAGCCTAGACATGTCGTGAATTATGTGAATGCGTTAGTTAGGGAACGGGGGAAAAAGCTTAATGTTGGCATAATTTGAATATAAACATAAATTGGGCATGTAATTCAATAACTGGGTAAATGGGCATTAAAACCTATAAAGGCATAAGTTTAATTAATTGATTAATTAATAATGAAATGTCTAGTAATTACAATTAGGAATTGTAATTGCACTTATGACACGAGGATAGGTTGCATTAGTGGTGGAAGTCTGCCCGGACCCAACCGGCATATCCAGCAGCCACTAATGTTGAACCTAATGTGGGAGGTCTAAGTGCGCAAATATGAATCAAGTTATGACACGAGGTTAGGCCCAACTTGTGGAAGAAGTCTGTCCGGACCCGACCGGCATATCCAACATCCACAAGTTGTAGTCCTAATGTGAGAGGTCAAGCCCATTATGAACCATAAATGGACATTGTAATGCATTGGACTACTTAACCTAATTTAATCCATAGGGATTGTATGATTATGAACTTAAGTTAGGGTTAAGTAAAATTGGTTGGACAATGGATGGGTTAAGTAAATCTGAGGGGGTGGGTAATATTTACATATAGGCCCACAAACTTAACCTAATAAGGTTATGTAATTAAAGACACCTAGTGACATACATAACCGGTGGAAAATATAAAAGTTATGTAATTAAAGGCACCTTTTAGGGTAAGCATTTCTAGTAATAGGGCTATGTAATTAAAGATACCTAGTGGTATACATAATCAGTGAACACCTAGTGGGGGATACAAGACAAAGGAGAGAGCTTGTATCATATTGTGTGGGACCCATTTCACTTAGTAACCCGGATTAGGTATCAAACAAAGTACTCTGTACTAGGCGGAGAAGGGACACACTTACTGACTGATTGTAAGAGATCCAAACGTGGAGGACGGTGTGGGCGGCGCAAACCGACCGGGCCATGTGCGTGCATGATCCGGGCAGAGGGGGATAAGATGACCGTGACACTAGTAGATATAGGGATGTGCATATCAGTGAGGGGTTGCAACTTTAGGACGTGATACATCCTACTGTGGGGCCGGCACAGAGTATCTATAGAGTAGGGAGACGATCGATTAGGATAGTAGTTAGGGCATATTTGGACGTACGCCCAAGCCTACCACCGTGAAGTATAAGGGATCATCTCATTCTGGTTATACTAGTAATAGTGCAGAGAAATAATTAGAAGCGTACATACCTTATCCTATTTACCTTGTCATACCTGCCTTTTATGCAGTAATCTCTCTTATCCACTTTATATGCATTTCATTCTATTTTTATTTATTTACTTGCTAAAAGTAACTAGACTCGCCATACTTTATGTCTAACCCTTTTTGTTTCGTCTTCTCTCTTTCGTTCCCCCCCCCCCCAAGGTTCTCATGGCGGGAATACTCAGGCTTAGTCAGGACTCAGTTATCATCTTGCTAGGAGCTGCTTTCGAAGTATGACTCAAGTTCTTATCTTTACTATGGCTTAGCTCTTTTATTTGGGGAATTTTGCTTTTTATATACTTATGTACTCTGATGGTGCAAGACAGAAGTTATTTTATTGTAATGGTTTTTGTGACTTATGGTATTGTGGACCACGACATTATGATTTATGTTTGAAATAAAAATTTGAATTTTTGCTACTTTCTTATTTATATCTGTCTTGTAATTATTCTGTATCTGTTTAACTATAACGCTTCACAGAACTTAATGCATTCCCTTTGTGAGTGACATTAACGGACTCGGTGTGTCCCACTTGGTATCGGAGCTGAATGTTACCAGACTAGATAAAAGTTTTTAGAAATTATTTTCAAAAAGGTCTTTAAAGAAAGTATTTTCAAAAAGAAAAGTTTGTTTTGGAAAACATTCCCCAAAAAGCCATATGTAATATCCTTTGGTCCTTTGTCTAAATCTCTTCCTTTTTCTTTTCAGCATGTCTGGGGAACAAAACATTCCTAACATCCCAGTGGGCATTATGATACCCGGATGGTTCCAAAGATATCTGGAGGCCACGAAGCATGTCGAAGGCCAAGGAAACGTTCCTCCCCTAGCTGCACCAATCATTCCTCCTCCTCCCCCTCGAAGGGCAGATAACTTCGCCAAGATCTGCAAGGACTTCCGTGCTATGAGAGGGAAGCCATTCCATGGGAACAAGACATTCGTAGAAGCGCGGAATTGGCTCAAGGAGACCAAGGACTTGTTCGTAATCTTTGAGGTAGAGGATAGAAGGAAGGTTCAATTAGCCTCCTGGCTACTGAAAGACGAAGCCACATTTTGGTGGGAAGTTACCCAAGCTAGACATCCGGTGGAAACTTAGGAAGATTTTAGACAGTGGTTCAAAATGAAATTTCTTTCCCAAGCTAAGAGGAGTATGAAGATGGAGAGGTTCTTAGCGTTCAAACAAGGAAACTTAACGATGAAAGAGTATGTGAGCAAATTCAACCAGCTAGCAAGGTTTGGGTTAGAGTTGGTGGATACGCTGCACAAAAGGGCTTTGCGGTTTGCTAAAGGGCTGAATGAACCTCTGCATGGATTAGCCATGTCCCATATTCCAATGGGGGCCACTTTTGAAAAGCTTGTCGATATGGCCCTAATGCATGAGGAAGACAAGGGAGAAAAGAAGGAAGAAAAGGCTGAGGAGACATCGCAAAATAGGAAGGTGTGGCCCAAGAAGGGGCAGCAGCAGCAACAACAACAACAACAGAAGAAAGGTGGCAAGAAAGAAAAGGGCAAGGATAAGAGAAAATGTCACAGTTGTGGGAAGGAAGGTCACTTGATCAAAGACTGTAAGAGAAGGAAGAACATTTGCTTTAATTGCGGAGAGGCCAGGCACTTCACTAGAGAATGGCCAAAGAAATAGGGATCACAGGGACAGGGTCAAAGGACAGGGATTTCTGGAGGGTAGGTGCATGCTCTTGCGGCCAGTGCTCCCGATAAAGGTAGAAAAATTTCTGTGGAAGGTTTAATTTCTCTTTCAAACTACCATATTAGAACACATTTCGATTCTGGTGCTTCACATTCATTTATATCAAGTTCTATAGTTGAATCTCTGCACTTAATTACTAGTATGGTAGTGGATCCCGTAGTTATTTCAAACCCCATTGGTGGTTCGGGTTATTTATCTATGATTTGTCGGGGTTTGAAAATATCTATGTTAGGCGTCGAGTTTGAATGTGACGCGTATGCGCTCGGGTTTATGTGCTATGGGTTGATTCTAGGAATGGATTGGCTTACCACGTATGGTGCCATTCTGGATTATGAGAAGAGGGTTGTTAGGCTTCTGATTTATCATGGGAGGACCCTCGAGATTTCTTGTGACCCACAAGGGTTGGTTATGCTTAGTTTCCTAGAGTCTCTTGATGCATCTATCGATGACTTGCAATCTGTTCCAGTAGTCCGAGATTATTATGATGTTTTTGATGAGGTTCGGGGCTTATCTCCGAGGCACGAGATCGATTTTCATATATATCTGATGGACAATGCAAAGCCAGTTGCATTACCAGTGCGCCATATGGCTCCGAGGGAAAGGAGGGAGCTGAGTAATCAAGTAGGGGAGCTACTTGAGAAAAGTTTTATCAGATAAAGCATATCTGAATGGGTGCTCTAGTAGTATTTGCAACCAAGGCGGATGGTTCGCTTCGTTTGTGTGTTGACTATAGGGAGCTGAATAAACTCACTAAGAAGAATAGGCACCCGCTTCCGAGGATTGATGATTTATTTGATCAGCTTGTTGGTGCCTCGGTATTTTCTCGGTTAGACTTGGCCACGGGGTTCCATCAGTTGAGGGTGGCTGAGAACAACATAGATAAGACTGCTTTTAGAACTCTGGATGGTTTCTTTGAATGGCTAGTTATGCCTTTTTGGTTGACGAATGCACCCGCCTAGTTTGTTGATTTGATGAGTAGGGTGTTTCGGGAGTTCCTAAATAAATTTGTTGTAGTCTTTGTTGATGATATCTTGATCTCCTTCAAATTCGAAGAAGAGCATGCCCAACATTTGAGAGAAGTCTTAAAAACTCTTTGTGCACATCAGCTTAAAGCAAAGTTCTCCAAACGCCACTTTTGGAGAAAGAAGGTGAGATTCTTAGGGCATGTGGTCTCCATAGAAGGGATAGCTGTAGACCCAGCGAAGGCGGTTGCAGTGCAAGATTGGAAGATTCCAAAAAATGCAACTGAGGTGAGGAGCTTTCTTGGGTTAGCAAGTTATTATAGGAAGTTCATTAAGGACTTCACAAAGATATCATCCCCACTCACCAGGTTGACGAAGAAGTACTTGGCATTTTCATGGGATATAGACTATGACATTGCTTTCCAATGACTGAAGAGGGCTCTGATAACAGCCCCAGTCTTGACCTTGCCTGATGGGAGTAAAATGTTTATCGTTTACACTGATGCGTGCGGTATAGGGCTTGGTGTGGTTCTGATGCAAAAAGGGAAAGTAGTGTGTTATGGGGGTAGACAGTCGAGAGTTCATGAGAAGAACTACCTCACCCATGATCTAGAGCTAGCTGCCATAGTATTCGCGTTAAAGACGTGGCGTCATTATTTACTTGGAGAGAAGTTCGAGTTATACACCGATCATAAATCTCTCAAGTATCTATTCTCACAGAGAGACCTCAATTTAAGGCAACAACGGTGAATGGAGTTCCTAGCTTCATATGATTTTGAGATTGCTTATACCCCTTGCAAGGGTAATGTGGTAGCTGACGCACTAAGTAGGCAGAGGATGGCCTTGAGTCCTCTGTTTGTGGAGAGAAAGAACTTAGAGTTTCCATTGAGATTTTGCCTGATTTGTTTGCATCCTTGGAGATACGACCAACTCTTATGGACCAGATAGAGGCTTCGCAACAAGGTGACCCACAGATTTTAGACATCATGGAAAGGCTCAGAAGAGGGGAGACTTCTATTCACCTCAGTAGATATGCCATAGATGAAAAGGGGTTGTTATGACGAGATGGAAGGCTTTGTGTTCCTCAAACCGGAAGCTTGATAAAGGCAGTCCTAGAAGAAGCCCATCATTCTAAGATGACCATTCATTCACGGTATAAGATGTACAGAGACATGAAGAGGGTTTTCTTTTGGACTGGGATGAAGAAAGATGTGGTCGAATTTGTTTCCCAATGTTTAGTGTGCCAGCAAGTTAAAGCTGAGCAAAAGAAGCCAGGTGGATTACTTCATCCTTTGGAGGTTCCTTAGTGGAAATGGGAGAGCATCTCTATGGATTTCGTGGATGATTTGCCTAGATCGAAGAAAGGAAACACTAGTATCTGGGTTATGGTAGATAGACTCACTAAGAGCGCTCACTTTATTCCAGTTAAGAGTAAGAGGACGACATCATGGTTGGCAGCAATTTATGTTCGTGAGATAGTTTGTCTTCATGGAGTACCTTCTAGCATCGTAAGCGATCGTGACCCCATCTTTACCAGCGAATTTTGGAAGAGCTTGCAAGAAGCATTAGGTACACAATTGTGTTTGAGCACCGCTTATCATCCTCAGACCGATGGGCAGACGGAGAGGGTAAACAGAATTCTAGAGGATCTTTTGAGGCTGTGTATTCTAGACTTCGGAGGGACTTGGGAAGAGCATCTTCCTTTAGTGGAGTTTGCCTATAACAATAGCTATCAGTCCAGCATCGGCATGGCACCCTTCGAAGTGTTGTACGGACGACCCAGTAGATCACCAACTTGTTGGTGGGAATCTACAGAAAGATTATTACTTGGACCAGATATGGTTAGAGAAACGTCCAAAAAGATTGACCTTATTCGATGGCGGATAAAGACAGCTCAGGATAGGCAGAAGTCCTATGCAGACAAGAGAAGGACTGACATCGAATTTGAAGTGGGAGACTTAGTTTTTATCAAAGTGTCACCTCTGAGGAATGTGGTTCGCTTCGGATCGGTAGGGAAGTTGTCACCTAGGTTCATGGGACCATTTCCCATAACCGAGAGGATTGGCCGAATGGTCTACATAATAAAGCTCCTAGAAACTTTATCCGGTGTTCATGATGTTTTCCATGTTTCACGTCTGTGGAAATGTTTGCATGACACCGCGGAAGTCGTTGAGCCGAGTGTGTTGGAAGAAGTAGAATGAGAGGCGACAGTCAGACGAGTTCCTTCCCGTATTCTTGGATCAGAAGTTAGGAAGCTACAAAATAAAGAGATCAAGTTGCTAAAGGTTCAATGGGGAGATAACCCAGGGGATGCGACTTGGGAGACCGAAGACAAGATTCGTTCGTCGTACTCTTTCCTTTCGAGGGTATGTTCTTAACTCCTTTTTCCAAAGTTTTATCAGTACTTGTTTCTATCATTTGAGTATATCTTATCCATAGTATTTTTCGACCTTTAGATAGGAATCCTATGGATGTAAACATGTGTTTGAGACATGTTATGTTTGATGGATGCAAGTGTTTGCTAGTGGCTGCCTGTGGATGCATATACACACACATTAGGCACTAAGATTGGCTCAATCACTCTCATACTGCATATGGATGTGTGTGCATTTTCTTTTTTTTTTATGGATGGAAATGGATGTATTAGCATATGGATGCTACATTTGGATGAATGAGTGTGCACACATATAGAACTTACATGTTATAATAGGATTATTTGCATAAATATTGGATTAATGACACTAACATACATTGCATTAAGGAGGTCAACTGAATCAGTAGACCGCCTAATATTTGCATTAGTATTGGGACATACACACACACACCTTTGCATATATTCATACAAGCATTAGAAATCCTTAAGGACAATGGATGCCAATGATTGATGAATGAGTAGATGGATGATGGATGATAGGATATGCATTCTTCTCAACTTGGAGATTTTGGGGACGAAATCCTTTAAGTAGGGGAGAATGTAACACCTCGTAATTTTGTTAACATTAAAAAGGATAAATTAAATAATAATTAATTTAATATTCAGATGAAGGAAAACGGATTGCACCATTGCGTCCGTCTCGAAATTCTGGCCAAGATAGACATTTGGTTTGTGTAAAGCGGACACCGTATAAAGAAGTTATGGGGATTTTAAGTTTGTATACGTGTAGAAAGAATATATATACACATGAGTCACGTATTAGTTAGATATGAGTTAGACCCTATCCAGAACAGTTCAAATATCAAGAATTCGTAAAGGAGGCAAATTTCCCGCTTTAAGGGGTCGACCCCCCTTAAGGGGTGTCGAAACCAGGGTCGACCCACCCACAGGGATGTCGACACCCCTAGGGCTGAGGTGGCAGTCGGTTTCAAAGGGTTTGGCAGCTATATATACATGGTCATCTCTCTTATTTTCTCATTGAGAATTCATGGTGGCCAAACTCTGCTGGTGTCTGAACTGAATCCGTTATCTCCTACAACTATTAGTTTTGCAAATCAAATCTAGAGATTCAAGATCAATTCTTTCTCTATTTCCTAATCCTAACACTATGAGTTTCTAGTTGCTTTTAGATTTGAATATTTAAAAGTAAATATGACACGACTATGACTTGGATTTGTTCATATGCCTAGATTATATCATTTCCATTGTAAATCATGAACATATCACATTCTGAATTGGTTAGGATGTGGATCTAAATTTCTATTTTGTTGGATCTATTGTAACTTCTATCATATTCTATGATGTGGATCTTGACCCTAATTGTGTTAGATCTATTTTTAACCTTTGGATCTGAATTATGTGATCTAGTTTATCGCCTTGTGCTTATCATGTTAGATCTAAACCAATTGGACATATAAACTAGTAATTTAGATCTTACTATGCTTATTGTGACATCATAGTTATATTAGAATCAATTGACTACCACAAGTTCATCAGTTTTATGTCCACCTTGTTATGATGTTAATCACATGTCCGTGTCAGTGTGTATGTTCACCTTATCACCATGTTAGTTTACGCTTATGCCAAGTTATGTTAAAGCAATCACTTTTCTCATATTCCCATTACCTTTCCCTTTTATCTTATCGTCTATGACTAGGATATTATCAAGCCAAGACATGTCGCGAATTATGTGAATGCGCTAGTTAGGGAACAGGGTAAAAAGGTTAATGTTGGCATAATTTGAATATAAACATAAATTGGGAATGTAATTCAATAATTGGGTAAATGGGCATTAAAACCTATAAAGGCATAGGTTTAATTAATTGATTAATTAATAATGAAATGTCTAGTAATTACAATTAGGAATTGTAATTGCCCTTATGACACATGTATAGGTTGCATTGATGGTGTAAGTCTGCCCGGACTCGACCGGCATATCCAGCAGCCACTAGTGTTGAACCTAATATGGGAGGTCTAAGTGCGCAAATACGAATCGGGCTATGACACGAGGTTAGGCCCAACTTGTGGAAGAAGTCCGCCCGGACCCGACCAGCATATCCAACATCCACAAGTTGTAGGCCTAATGTGAAAGGCCTAGCCCATTATGAACCATAAATGGACATGGTAATGAACTACTTAACCTAATTTAATCCATAGGGATTGTATGATTATGAACTTAAGTTAGGGTTAAGTAAAATTGGTTGGACAATGGATGGGTTAAGTAAATCTGAGGGGGTGGGTAATATTTACATATAGGCCTACAAACTTAACCTAATAAGGTTATGTAATTAAAGACACCTAGTGACATACATAACCGGTGGAAAATATAAAAGTTATGTAATTAAAGGCACCTTTTAGGGTAAGTGTGACGATCCCAAAATCCGAGGGGCGGTATTAAGGATAATCATTGGAATATAACACATTAATCATCATAGCAGAGAACAGATAATAGCAGAAACAATAAATAGAGTAATTTTACATGGATATGACAGCGGAATCACAACATGTAATAACATCAAAATAGTGTAGCGTGGGATATAACTTAGTAAATAAAAAGGAAAGTGATCAGTCATCATCGCCAGAGGCGGAATACATACATGCAGTGAGACATAATAAGGGTATCTATCTACATCGCCGAAGGCAGTACATATACATACAATAAGAAATACGGAAAGCAAATCAGTCTGCATCGCCCGTGGCGAAATCATAACATAAGTATAGTAATGGCGGAAAATGCCAAAGTCGTCTCTGTGAAGTCAGCCTCGCCATGAGCCAAAAATGCACTCTATGCAGTAGTGCAGAGCCAAAAACAACCTGTCACCTGTGTACTAGGCTGCCCATGTGAAAATAAGGGCACCCGCGTTTGCAAAGTGAAACAAACACGAGTCAGTCACGGGGACTGGTATGAGGAATCTATTTAACAATTAAACAGCAGTAATAGCAAATCATAGGACCACGCCACTTTCGCGGAACGGGTTTACTCCAGTTATTGCTAGTGCATTTAAAACAAAATAAATTCTTTTAAAACAACGCAATGCTTTTAAAAAGAATGAAGCCACTATAAGACTCAGGTCCCATCACACAATGCAACGCAAGCCGGAGGATAGAGTTTTATCTTATAAGGGCCAAATATGCTTGATACGTATAAAGCAAAATCATTTGATATTATTACTAGTGCATATATGTTTCAAAAACGAATAGCATCATAAATATCAATCAAAGGCGGCATAGCTACCATATACTATGTCGCCATACTAGTTCTACAATCAAGTCCATTGTTTCGTATTGGAAATTGGATTTCCGTCATGAGTCGAGGCAAGGGGCAAGCTCCTCTCCGCTTCGAGACACTCTAGCAAATGCCTCAGGACTACGCACTCTGGGTAACCCTGAATCCTCCAGGGCCGGTCCTCTCTTACGTTTGAGGATTAATTATTCCTGAGCACACGTTTCCCGGTCCTTACAGACCTATAATTGAGGCGCCTCGCATTCCAACAACCACATAGGTGAAAAATAGATATAAATGTCAGGGCTGGTAAGTCACTGGCACCACCATAGCTAGAAAGAAACGTCATGCTCTCATTGGGTCCTTATCCCGTTTTTGACTCATACCGAGGTGTGAGGCTCGCGAATCTACGAAATACACAAAGCCAGGTCACGCAGACCGTGCTTTGATCATCATCCACAAGACTTTGCTTTGCAACAGAAGCCTTGATCACAACATCTTGGCATGCCACATAGGCAGTCCACTCCATACGATTGATTTCCATCGATATATAACCTCTGAGCTCGTACGTCTCAGAGAAGGGCGTTAAGCAAAAGAATAAATTCTCCGCCGCCAAACAGATATATATTTAACAGAGATCAATCAGCATAGAGCAAAATCCAATGTCAGACACACAGTCCATTTACAAGTCCGTTCTGGGTTTGAACGAAACAGGAGGCGTCAAATTCCTCGTATATCCGTCCAATCAACACATACGTTCAGACGGCTACTACTTCCGTCCCTTTCCGGTAGCTACTCTAGTCAGGAACCTCAGTAGCACCCATCCAACCGATACGAAGATCGTCGGTCTTGAATCGTCTTTTCATCTTCCAATTCGAATCGCTCGATAAATTATTTGAAATGAGGGTTAGCTCGGCCTTTTCAAATAATTCACGTCATTATAATTTAAATCGATTCTTTCTATGGTTAAATTATTCGACATCCATCTTTCGGTTATTTAGTGTTATTTTCGTGTCAAACACATACAACTATCAAATATCAAACAATTCAAGCCCAATTGGTTTATTTGCAATCTATGTTGCTTATAATATTTTATAACGATTTTTCGCCATTTTTATTTATTTAAAAATAGCCATATTTAATTAAACGACGTTTCAGGTCGTGCCGTGGCACTGTTTTCCCCCTAATTTTTTTTACACATATCGGAAAATCTAACCGTTGGATTTCTACAAAGTCTATATCAGTGGGAAGATATTCCCAAAGCGAACCCAACGGTTCTAGTTTCGTTAGAATCCGACGGTCGGATCTTCCACACTAGTCGTTTGAAGTTACGGTTTCAAAATTCGAACTGCATCGTCGTTATTCGATTTAATTTAATTATACTTATATTTATATATAAATATAAACGATTTTGGCGCTGTTTTTCTTCAGATTTGAATTAAACATTCCGGATAATCCAACCGTTGGATTTTTACAAGGTTGGTGCCGTTGGGAAGATATTTCCAAGGCGAACCCAGCGGTTGCGGTTTCGGGAAAATCCGATGGTCGGATTTCTCGTACTAATCGTTTCAAATTACGATTCCGAAACACGAACTGGACGGCCTCTATTCCTTTTAATTATATTTATATTTATATATATAAATATAGTTCATTCTATATTTTCAACTTCATTTTCACTTCAAATATTTCACTAACGCCTTAATATTTCGAAAAATTTCTCCATAACCTCCTTTGTACGAGGAGGGGTTTGGAAATTTATTGGGCCGTGTTAGGTACCCAATAAATCCTAAAAAGCATTCACATATTTATAGTGATATATTCTGGTGTTTACGGGGGAGTATGTATTGATAATCACTCCAGAGAATAAATTCTCGTAACCCCGTTTCCGGGTGGAAATAAATAGTCCATGTGTCGTATCTAATAACTAGAGCGACGTGATTATTGTCAACTCCAGACCCGTGTGGGGTTTTTATTAATCTGGCAATTTATCGTTATATTTTATATTGTCCATATTAGTCATCAGTTCAACCTGTAGTATATAGTCATCGCCATACAAGCCTCTTACTTGTATGGTAAATCTTCCACCTCATCACACAAGCTCCAACTGCTTATGTGGAATATGATGAAGTATGCATATCGTCATGAAGTATGCCATGTAGTGTAGTTCAAAATTAATTGTTACTATCCTATGGCGATGTTTATTATTTCACACAGAATAACCAGCACTCCGCATCCAATGGCATTCACAGGAGTTGATATATAAATAGAATTGCGCAGCCAACTCATCAAGGTTTACCTATTTGTCGGGCACGCAAATAATTTCTTTACTCTACAGCTAATCCATTTTTCCTGTTCAACACATGTATATATATGCAGAACAAAGCTAATAATAATATTTCTAGCAAACTATTATTTATTTCAACACATGTGCATTTTTATCAAAGCATATACATGATAAAAGAAATATTTTTTATCATCAAAAATATTTATTCGACACGTGTGTATTTTTATCTAAGCGTATACATGATAAAAGAAATATTTTTATCATCAAAAATATTTATTCGACACGTGTGTATTTTAAACACTCCATATTCACAATAAAAATATAGTTTTCATTGTCGATTCATTTTATTTTAAAATACGATAACATTCAACACATGAATTTCAACTCGACGAACGAATTGCAATTCAACACTTGAATATTTTTATATAGTTTGTATATATATATAAAAATGTGATTTTTATCGCTAAAGCTATTTGTTTAAATTCAAATAATATTCAACACATGAATTACAACTCAACGAATGAATTGCAACTCAACACATGAATATTCGATATAGTTCGTATATATATAAAAATGTGATTTTTATCGCTAAGGCTATTTGTTTAAATTCAAATAATATTCAACACATGAATTTCAACTCAACGAATGAATTGCAACTCAACACATGAATATTCGATATAGTTCGTATATATATAAAAATGTGATTTTTATCGCTAAAGCTATTTGTTTAAATTCAAATAATATTCAACACATGAATTTCAACCCAACGAATGAATTGCAACTCAACACATGAATATTCGTTGTAGTTCGTATATATATAAAAATGTGATTTCTATCGCTAAAGCTATTTGTTTAAATTCAAATAATATTCAACACATGAATTTCAACTCAACGAATGAATTGCAACTCAACACATGAATATTCGATATAGTTCGTATATATATAAAAATGTGATTTTTATCGCTAAAGCTATTTGTTTAAATTCAAATAATATTCAACACATGAATTTCAACTCAACGAATGAATTGCAACTCAATACATGAATATTCGATGTAGTTCGCATATATATAAAAATGTGATTTCTATCGCTAAAGCTATTTGTTTAAATTCAAATAATATTCAACACATGAATTTCAACTCAACGAATGAATTGCAACTCAACACATGAATATTCAATATAGTTCGTATATATATAAAAATGTGATTTTTATCGCTAAAGTTATTTGTTTAAATTCAAATAATATTCAACACATGAATTTCAACTCAACGAATGAATTGCAACTCAACACATGAATATTCGATGTAGTTCGTATATATATAAAAATGTGATTTCTATCGCTAAAGCTATTTGTTTAAATTCAAATAATATTCAACACATGAATTTCAACTCAACGAATGAATTGCAACTCAATACATGAATATTCGATATAGTTCGTATATATATATAAAAATGTGATTTTTATCGCTAAAGCTATTTGTTTAAATTCAAATAATATTCAACACATGAATTTCAACTCAACGAATGAATTGCAACTCAACACATGAATATTCGATAGCATATGTAATTTATTCCAACGAATGAAAATTATTCTAACACATAAATATTTCAGAAAATTTCGGCAGCATAACGGCAGGGTAGTTAAAACCGGGACCGTCCCTAGTACGGCTCCTCGCTCTACCTTAAAACCTCGCGGTTTTTGACAATGGGGATCATGCATCTAGTTCGCACGCAGGCGGCATGTTTTATTTTCAATTCCACAATCCTATTCTAATTTGTTTCAACCACAAGAGGGTATTTTTCAACCACAAAGGTATTTTTCAACCATAATATCAACCACAAACAATTATTTCCAACCATTCGTCATACCATATAATATCACGTCAATCACGAGCAATAAATATCGTCCATGGTCTGTGGACGAAGGGAGTATATATATATATATATATAATATAATAATTCACTTGCATTTCATCACAATTTAAAAGCATATATGTTTCATTCAACGCTTGTATAATTTATACATCGCCAATATAACTTATACAACACATGTACATGAGGTATACAATGCGTATATAATTTACACTTTGCTTATATAATTTATACAACACGATTTCATTCACACAAATAGTTTAGATTCCTCACATTGGTTATTGCAGTGCTAAAAATCGTAGGAAGGTCAGAAAAATCCGCGGCTTCTTCTAGAATGTAGAGAGCCTCCTTGCGGTCATGGTGTCCCCTGTTTCATCGAATTTCGTTAACATAGCAAAAAGATACGATTTTTACAAGTTTGCAACGCTTTATAGTGTAAAAATGAGTTGAAAATAGGTTTAGCCGTATACCTCCTTCGAGCGCTCGAAACTAGGGTTAAATTTTTTGGCAAAACCGTGAAGCGATAGGACGAACGGCCAGTGCTGCGTCGAAGAGGAAGGGAAGAGCTTCCCGTCGCTACCCCTGATGATCGGCTCGGTGGTCTCTAGCACCCACGGCGGCGGCGCGAAGTTCGAGCCTTCTCGGCTCTGTATCTCCCTAAATATGCAACGATAAATCTTGAAGTTGGTATGGATTTGAAGATCTCTGAACGCTCTTCAAAATGGATCTTAGTTTGCTTGATTTCGTTGTGTGGTTGTGGAGTAATTGAAGAGAGAAGTTCGGATCTTTATTCCGCCTCGCGCCTGGAAGAACGACGAGGGAGATGAATTCTGATTGGTCCGCTCTTTTTATTTTAATTTTTTAATTTATTTAATTCCAAAAATACCCCCCTCCCCATACGAACTCGAAATCAAACCCAACGACTGTCGCCCCCAGCTAAATACCCCCATTCCGAACACAATGGGATATGTTTCGCTGGCCAATTCGACTGTTACAGTCAGTTATTTTTCAAATTAAAATATAAAACATTCGATATTTAATTTAAACGTACATTTCAATTTGCCAGGGCCACAAACTGAATCAAAAAATTCCAGAAAAATAAATCTAGCTTTGTTTTGATGATGCGGTTCTAACAAAACCAGTTTCAACGAATTCTGAGCTCGTTTGAAAAACGGCCATTTTAGATCGACCCTTTTTAAAAGAATTTGACCAATCACATTTTCTTTTGCCCCGCTCACATAATAGCTTCAAAAATTATGAAATTTGAAACTTAGCAATAATTTGACATCCCGGACCCAACAATAGTGGTTTCGTCGAATTCCGAGGTCATTTGCAAAATATCAATTTTCAACGGCTATATATGCCATATAACGACCTTTCTGAAAATTCATTTGGCCATAACTTTTGATTTCCGTTATGAAACTTCGATTTTCCAGATTCGTTAGAAAGGTATACTTAAACAGATTTAAATATTTTCTGTTTTGCTAATATCCGTTATATTTTCCACCTGGTATAGTCGGACAAAGTTTGTATTCAAAATTTCAAACTGCAATACTATACCCAATTCTATATTTTATTGAAATAGGCTATTTCAACTATTCAAATTCTTTGGTAATAACCAAATTTAAATTTTTTAAATTGGTTCACATTTTCTGGGTTATTACAGTAAGCATTTCTAGTAATTGGGCTATGTAATTAAAGATACCTAGTGGTATACATAGTCAGTGAACACCTAGTGGGGGATACAAGACAAAGGGGAGAGCTTGTATCATATTGTGTGGGACCCATTTCACTTAGTAACCCGGAGTAGGTATCAAACAAAGTACTCTGTACTAGGCGGAGAAGGGACACACTTACTGACTGATTTTAAGAGATCCAAATGTGGAGGACGGTGTGGGCGGCGCAAACCGACCGGGCCATGTGCGTGCATGATCCGGGCAGAGGGGGATAAGATGACCGTGACACTAGTAGATATAGGGATGTGCATATCAGTGAGGGGTTGCCACTTTAGGACGTGATACATCCTACTGTGGGGCCGGCACAGAGTATCTATAGAGTAGGGAGACGATCGATTAGGATAGTAGTTAGGGCATATTTGGACGTATGCCCAAGCCTACCACCGTGAAGTATAAGGGATCATCTCATTCTGGTTATACTAGTAATAGTGCAAAGAAATAATTAGAAGCGTACATACCTTATCCTATTTACCTTGTCATACCTGCCTTTATGTAGTAATCTCTCTTATCCACTTTATATGTCTGTCATGCTACTTTTATTTATTTACTGCTAAAAGTAACTAGACTCGCTAGACTTTATGTCTGACCCTTTTTGTTTCGACTTCTCTTTTTCGTCCCCTCCCCCCCGGTTCTCAGGGCGGGAATACTCAGCCTTAGTCAGGACTCAGTTATCATCTTGCTAGGAGCTGCTTTCGAAGTATGGCTCAAGTTCTTATCTTTACTATGGCTTATCTCTTTTATTTGGGGAATAATGCTTTTTTATATACTTATGTACTCTGATGTTGCAAGACAGAAGTTATTTTATTATAATGGTTTTTGTGACTTATGGTATTGTGGACCACGACATTATGATTTATGTTTGAAATAAAAATTTGAATTTCTGCTGCTGTCTTATTTATATCTGTCTTGTAATTATTCTGTGTTTGTTTACCTATAACGCTTCACAGAACTTAATGCATTCCCTTTGTGAGTGACATTAACGGACGTGGGGTGTTACATCTGGCGTTTGTCATCGCTCTATGATTATCGCGCAACATCACAAAGGAGGTCTGTTTCATCCTTGCGGAACGATTGCTTAAAAACCTAAAGCATCGTTAAGGGAGCAACTTCGTTTTAAGGAAACAACAACAGTTGGACTCGGACATAAACATCCGTAAATTATTTTTCTCTCCCCCATTTAAATTGCACAGTATTGTTTGTAACAATATCCTTGCAAATCTGTCATGTTTTCTTGTTGTGCATAGCAATTGCATTGAAATGGTGTTACTGATGCATTAACGCATTCATGTTCACTGTGGTGGTATGTGTAATAGTTTTCTATCGTTTCGATTACAAATTTGGTAACAGTACATAAATTATAGAAGAATCTTGTAAACATCAAGGATAAATATGCATATACATAATCAAGCATATTATAACACAAAAAAAATGAATAAAATATCAAACTTACATTAGACTTTCAAAGTGTAAAGTGCATGTATAAACTTTTGTTATTGGCTGCTTCATTCTAGCCATACATTGTGTCTCATTTCTTGCATATATATCAACATCGTAGTTTCTTAATTGTTTACATAAAACTGATTATTTAGAAGTCTCCATAGATGAACATTTTTAGGCTTTGATAATATTGGGCTCCTCGCCATTATTTCCCAAGGTAGTATATTAGTAATTTAAAGTTTTTTGGGTAACATTTTAAGTACACATATGACACGAAAGCATAAATTTGACCACAAAATGCTTGATTTGGCAGATAATTTGAAGATCTGTAAAGGATGTTTCAGTATTTCCTAATAATTTTTTTGGATCCCCATATAGCCAAAGAGATTCAATTGCAGAGAGAGAGAGAGAGAGAGAGAGGGATCAAACTCTTTTGCTACTTTTAGGTTAAGCAGGAAACCGAAAATTGATGCCAATATAGTATGCATATCAAAGGGTGCTTCAAATGCCTTGATCATGATTCACTTATCTTAGTAAAGTAATGATTGATTACATATTCAGTACTTGATTATACATGGTAGTTATTAATATTTACAATTCACAAAGTCTTATTCATATTACGTCACCTAGTCTTTCTAATGCAAAATATATAGTTCTAGAACGTTTAAGTTCACCTGTTAAAAGAAGACCAAATTCCAGCAATTCTTACAGAAATTATTGAAACTAATATGAATAATCTCTATGAATGTCGTGATGATGACAATCAAAACTTATATGACATATTGAAATCTATGATAGAATTTTTTACTTTAAGATAGAATAATGATAATATGGATGATTGAACTCATTAGCCATTTCACATTTGTTCAACTTAATTAATATCAAAGCATGCCCTTAATAGTTCAAATGCATCAAAAATTGTTGACAACTAGCAGTTTTTCATCTAAGAGTTTTTGAGGCGATAGGCTTAGGAGTTATGCATCAAACTACGTTAGTTTCTTCGAAAAGCAGAAATACGTCACCTTATCTTGTACCCATTTCTTTTTGTACATACATTTCAACATATAGCCTACGTGCGTAAAAACCAAAATTACCTTCACAAGTTCTCTTCTAGATATGCAATACAACAACTATTTTTAAATGGTTAAAAAAATTAACTGTTTAGGGATAGATGATCAGAAATATATTTTTATCTTAATTAAAATAGTTATCATGGATTTATGCTTTCGTGAGAATGATAATAAATTGATGAGTAAATAAGATGGAAAAGAATAAAAATTGAAGAACTACACGTAAGATAAATTTAATTAAGCCATACAACTGAGTTCAACCTTATCGGAATCCAGTTTTTCTTCCAATATTAGTTCCATGCATTTTAATTAATAGCGAAATATGTATAGTGCAATGGTGGAAACAATGGAAAAGGAAATTATTGAATGAAAAGAATGCTTATAGGAATCGAATTTTCGAAACGCATGATTTGAAGTTGAATATGTTAGATGAAAGCAAAAATGGCTACCTGAAGAGGAAAAAGAACGTGAAATGGAGTAAGTTGTCAAACAATTTATGGAAATATGAAAATGACAAATATATCTTTCAAATTATTTTGTTTTAGGTAGAGATATTTTTGTAGCTTCAAATGAAAGGTTTCCTATTATACATAGATATCTTAAAGACAAATGTTAATACTAGTAAATTAACCTAAATAACCACGTGAATTTCAACATTTAAAAAATAAATTGTGAAGTATTTTATTAAGGAGAATTGGGAGGGACCTAATGCTAATTTCTGAAAATCATAAGAATGTATGTCAAAATTTCCTGGAAGTACAAAATAAATTTTATCTGTTAATACGAAGAACAAGGCTAGATAAGAGCGATCATTATGAATACTCCTTTGAACTTACATTGACATGTCCTATGCATCATACTCGAGCCATGAATATATGAAGTATTGACACTAAAAAATAAACAAAAAGGCTCAATGTAATAAAATAATAATAATATAACAACGTCAGAAACATCATAGATCACAATTAAAATTCAAACACCATGGCATAATAGTAAGACAATAAAATGATGTTAGGAACCGAGATAATGGTTTTGATGACAACGATTGTTTTTAACTATTATTATTGTAAATAAAATATATACTAACATTTTTGTATGTGTGTGTATGTATTAACACTTACAAAAATGGCGGATTCTCAGGCACGTCCTTCCCTACTTTCTCCAAAATATAAACTACCAGATCCAACTACCTTTCCAAATGCCTCAACCACCACTGTTTCAACATCAGTGTTGTATATAACAATTCTATGATTTTTGTTTGATGATAACAAACACACACACACACACACAGAGATATATATATATATATATATATATATTTAATGTGTTTGCGATTGTACCATTCTACTACATCACTAATGGAATTAAAAATTAATATTTAAATAAAACACAATTGCATAAGAATTTAAACTCAAACAATATTTTATTTAAATATTTTTTTTTCTACATTTGAATTGTACAAATTTACAGCTCTACTATTTGTACATCTCACTATATTGTTGTCCATTCAATTTTAATTTCGTTTGTTAGATTAGTTCCTCACTACAACACTCTGTCACTCATTTACATCACTCTGTTGTACAATTACATTTATATACAGTCGCTCATTCATATACTGATACACAGTCCTGTCTTGTGTCCTCTGCTAACTTCGCAGTCAGTCTGATCTTCTGCTTGCCAGTTACAAAAACACATGCATTAAACTGGAACAAAATATTTTCAAATTCTAACAGATATAATTTTATTTTTAAAATTTATTTGCCTTGGAATTTTGGTATGTTTCTCATCCTTTTTCATGACTTGACCTGATTTGTTTATATATCCATCTATGTCTAGACAGACAGTGATATTCACAGTGATTCACTGTAAATACCACAAGGTAGACATCGTCTCTAGTGCTCACATATATGTATGCTCTGCA
Source organism: Allium sativum (assembly GCA_030737875.1). Classification (NCBI taxonomy): domain Eukaryota; kingdom Viridiplantae; phylum Streptophyta; class Magnoliopsida; order Asparagales; family Amaryllidaceae; genus Allium; species Allium sativum. The sequence continues at coordinate 741,686 of CM060926.1, read as the reverse complement.
CAAACATGTATACACATACATGTGTATGTATATACACACATATTTTTATGCAGGGACAATACGATCAAAGATCAGTAAATGGGCATGAACCAAGTAATCCAGTGCAAGTGTAGACACAAACACACACACTGTGACACCTCACGTCCGTTAATGTCACTCTTTATCAGAATACATTAAGTTTCGTGAAGCGTTATATGTAAACAAAGATAGAAACAGAAACATTAAAAGACAGATATGAAATAACAGAGGAATTTAAAACTTTATTAAATAGAAAACTTCATGGTCCAAAACATGGTTACATCATAAGTCTGAAATACTGAAAACATAAAACTTCTGCCTTGTACAAAATCATCATCAGAGTACAATATTACATAAAAGAGCATAATCCCCAAAATATAGCCATAGTAGAGAAGATGTGAAATCAAGCAGTACATCCAAGAAACTCCAAGCAGAAGGAAAGAAGAATCCTGATCAAGCTTGAGTATTCCCACTCTGAGAACCTGGGGTTGAGGGGAGGGGGTGGAAACATAAGAGAAAGAAGAGGAAACAAAATGGGTCAGACATAATGTCTGGCGAGTCCAGTTACTTTTAGCATATAAACAAGTAAAAGCATCATGATAGGTATATAAGTTGGAGGGAGATAACAGTGTCACAAGGCAGGTATAACAAGGTAAACAGCATAACAGAACATGCATTGCGCTTCTCTAATACTTTTATCTGCACCAATATAAGTATAACAAGAACAAGATGATCCCAACAAGTACAAGATGGTAGACTTAGGTGTACTTGTAGTGAGAGGTTTTACCCCATACAATAACAGGTAGCCCAATAGAACTGACATGTGTTAACCCCCAACGACAATAACTGGCTCCTAAACAAGCAAGACTTGATGTACCATACTTACTACCCAATCGATCGGCTCCATAATTCGTATATGCCCTGTGCTGCCTCACAATAGGATGAATCACTTCCTAAAGTGGCAACCCTTTTATTTACAAGATGTGCACAAACCATATCTATATATGTCACAACGTCTTATCTTCCCCAGCAAGAGGACCCATGCACGCACCTGACTCCATTGGAATGCGCTGTCAAACACCCTCACTCAAGTGACCTCTTATAATCAGCTCAGTAAGCATGCACATACCCCAACCTAGTTCGGGGTTCCCCGTTTGATACCAAGATAGGTTACTGACTGAAACGGGTCCCACACGACAGATGATACAAGCTTCTCCCTAGGCTTGCATCCCTACTACTAGGATTTCAATAGGTTATGCCAACTGGTTCAACAAGATTGCCTAACCCCAACTGGTTAAGTTTGTCAGATTCATATGTATAATCCGTCCCCACATGATTAACAAGATTAACTTAACCCTCCCACTAATTCAAGCAAGTTTACTTAACCCCTGCTCAAGTTAACAGGTTCATGTAAACCTTATGGATTCAAATAGGTTCAGTATTACAAGTTCATCACCATTCATTCCTTTATGGTTATAGTACGCTAGACCTCCCGCATTAAGTCTACTACTTGTGGATGCTGGATATGTCGGTTGGGTCCGAGCAGACTTCTTCCACAAGTCGGACTTAAACCTCGTGTCTTAGCACTGTTACATGTACGTTTATGCACTTAGACCTCTCACATTAGATTCACCACTTGTGGATACTACATATGCCGGGCGGTTCCTGGAAGACTTCTACCACAAGTGTAATCTAACCTCATGCTTAAGCGCGGTTACAGTTTCTAATTACTATAAATCTAGGCATTTTCATGACTAACCAATTATCATGTTCATTATGCCCCAAATCCCCATCCGATCTACGATATAAGTTATGCCTCAGATTTAGGTTTAGATCAAGATATAGATTATGCCCCCAAATCCCAAATTTTGGCTCAAGGTATAAATTATGCCCAAAATTCCCAATCATGTTTACAATATGAATTATGCCTCAAATTAATCATTCCCAAATTCGTGCGTTCGTATATTTCAGCGATACGCCTAGGCTCGAAGGTAGCCTGACTATAAAAACAAAAAGGGAAAGAGGGAGAGAGGAGAACAAGAATAAGCATAGTAAATAAAACTGGCATATGATGACATATTTAGGCAAACTAACATAACAGGCATAAGGTGACATGATTAGGCAAACTAACAGAATAAGGATATCATGAATAGGCATATAGGCACTAGTCAATAGATCAGGTGTACAAGTAATGGTAGATCTGATATGATTCAGGTTACCAACAGGCACATGCTTAGATCGAAACTTATAAACATGTCAAGATTACATTTTATGTGTTTATATCTAAAAGCAACAAAAACTCACTATGATTGGATCTAAAGAACAGAAGATTTATTGTAAATTTTGTAGCACAGATCTCTGAATACGTATAACTTGTTATTGAAGAAGAATAGGCTATTTTACTCTAAGTTGGGGTAGCACCTCATTGTCGCCATTGATTTAAATGAATAAAACAATGAGAATGAGGTCTTATTTATAGCCTAGGTTCGACGAATCTAGTCAAGAAACAAATCCACGTTCAGAAACTGAATTCTGCCCAGGTCTCGGGGGGAGGGGGGTCGACACACCTGTTGTGGTGTCGACCCATAGGTCGACACCCTTAGGGTGGGGGTCGACCCCTAATGAGCCGATTTCCCACCTAATTCTCCTGCCTCTGATTTTGATTTTCTGGAATAGTTTTATTCTTATATAAATGCCTTATATGTTTATAAACTTCTAACCTTAATATCTTTTTCATATTATATTCGATTTATGCAAACTTGTTGTCTATCTTAAGCAGAATTCAAATACGAATGCAATGGCGTAGTCTGTTTTGCTTAATTCCCAATATTTAATTAAGTATTCCTTAGTTTATCATTTTAATGTGTTATAAAATTATGAGGTGTTACATTCTCCCCTACTTAAAGGATTTTCTCCCAGAAATCTCCAAGTTAAGAAGAATGTATATCCTAACTTCCATCATCCATCTTTGCATATCTTAGAGAATTTATCAGCACGCAGAGGAGGAGGAGGAACGGCGGGTGCAGCTGGGGGAGGAATGTCTTCTTAACCTCCTACAGGCGCCGTGGCCTCAAGATACCTATGAAACCAACCCGGTATCGTAACGCTCTCAGGAATATTAGGTTTCCCAGACATGTTGAAAAGAAAAAGGAAAAAGGGATTCAAACAGAGAATCTAGAGATATTCCATATGGCTTTAGGGAATATGTTTTTCAAAACAGTTTTTTCTTTGAAAATTCTTTCTTTTAAAACCTTTTTGAAAATAATTTTCAAAATCTTTTACTCGATCTGGTAACCTTCGGCTCTGATACCAAATGTGACACCCCACGTCCGTTAATGTCACTCTTTATCAGAATGTATTAAGTTTCGTGAAGCATTATAGGTAAACAGAAATAGAACATTACAAGACAGATAAAAAATAACAAAGGAATTTAAAACTTTATTAAATAGAAAACTTCGTGGTCCAAAACATGGTTACATCATAAGTCTGAAATACTGAAAACATAAAACTTCTGCCTTGTACAAAATCATCAAAGTACAATAATACATAAAAGAGCATAGTCCCTAAAACATAGCCATAGTAGAGAAGATACGAAATCAAGCAGTACATCTAAGCAGCTCCGAGCAGAAGGAAAGAAGAATCCTGATCAAGCTTGAGTATTCCCACCCTGAGAGCCTGGGGTCGAGGGAGGAAAACGGAAGAGAAAGAAGAGGCAACAAAACGGGTCAAACATAAAGTCTGGCGAGTCCAGTTACTTTTAGCATATAAATAAGTAAAAGCATCATGACAGGCATATAAGTTGGAGAGAGATAACAGTGTCATAAGGCAGGTATAAAAAGGTAAACAGGATAATAGAACATGCATTGCGCTTCTCTAATACTTTTCTCTGCACCAATACTAGTATAACAAGAACAAGACGATCCCAACAAGTACAAGATGGTAGACTTAGGTGTACTTCTGATGAGAGGTTTTACCCTATACAATAACAGGTAGCCCAATAGAACTGACAGGTGTTAACCCCTAACGACAATAATATGCTCCTAAATAAGCAAGACTAGATGTACCCTACTTACTACCCAATCGATCGACTCCCTAACTCGTAGATACCCTGTGCTGACCTCACAGTAGGATGTATCACTTCCTAAAGTGGCAACCCTTTTGTTTACAAGATAAGCGCAAACCATATCTACAGATGTCACAGCATCTTATCTTCCATAGCAAGCAGACCCATGCACGCACATGACTCCATTGGAACGCGCCGTCAAACACCCTCACTCAAGTGACCTCTTATAATCAGCTCAGTAAGCATGCCCAGACCCCGACCTAGTTCGGGGTTTCCTGTTTGATACCAAGATGGGTTATTGACTGAAAGGGGTCCCGCACGATAGATGACAAGCTTCCCCCAGGCTTGCATCCCCACTACTAAGATTTTAACAGGTTATGCCAACTGGTTTAACAAGATTGCATAACCTCAACTAGTTAAGTTTGCCCGGTTCATATGTATAAGACATCCCTACATCTTTAACAAGATTAACTTAACCCCCCCACTGATTCAAGCAATTTTACTTAACTCCTAATCAAGTTAACAGGTTCATGTAATGCTTATGGATTCAAACAGGTTAAGTATTACAAGTTCATCACCATTCATTCCTTTATGGTTATAATGCGTTAGACCTCCCATATTAAGTCTACCACTTGTGGATGCTGGATATGCCGGTTGGGTCCGGGCAGACTTCTTCCACAAGTCGTACTTAACCTCGTGTCTTAGCACTGTTACGTGTATGTTTATGCACTTAGACCCCTCACATTAGATTCTCCACTTGTAGATGCTGGATATGCCGGGCGATTCCAGGCAGACTTCTACCATAAGTGTAATCTAACCTCATGCCTAAGCACAGTTAAAGTTTCTAATTAATGTAAATCTAGGCATTTTCATGACTAACCAATTATCATGTTCATTATGCCCCAAATCCCCGTCCGATCTACGATACAAGTTATGCCCCAAATTTTGGTTTAGATTAAGATATAGATTATGCCCCCAAATCCCAAGTTTTGGCTCAAGGTACAAATTATGCCCAAAATTCCCAATCATGTTTACAATATGAATTATGCCTCAAATTAATCATTCCCAATCATTCCCAAATTCGTGCGTTCGTATATTTCAGCGATAGGCCTAGGTTCGAAGGTGGCCTGGCTATAAAAACAAAAAGGGAAAGAGGGAGAGAAGAGAACAAGAATAAGCATAGTAAACAAAACTGGCATATGATGACATAATTAGGCAAACTAACATAATGGGCATAAGGTGACATGATTAGGAAAACTAACAGGATAAGGATATCACGAATATGCATATAGGCACTAGTCAATAGATCAGGTGTACAAGTAATGGCAGATATGATATGATTCAGGTTACTAACAGGCATATGCTTAGATCCAAACTTATAAACATGCTAAGATTACAATTTTGGTATTTATATCTAAAAGCAACATAAACTCACTGTGATTGGATCTAAAGAATAGAAGATTGATTGTTGTAGCATAGATCTCTGAATATGTATAACTTATTGTTGAAGAAGAATAGGATATTTTACTCTGAGTTGGGGCAACACCTCATTGTCGCCATTGATTTAGATGAACAAAACAATGAGAATGAGGTCTTGTTTATAGCATAGGTTAACAAATCTAGTCAAGAAACAAGTCAATGTTCAGAAACTGAATTCTGCCCAGATCTCGGGTGGGGGGGGGGGGGTCGACATGGGTGTCGACACCCTTATTGTGGTGTTGACCCATGGGTCGACACCCTTAGGGTGAGGGTCGAACCTTAACGGGCTGATTTCCCACTTATTCTACCGCCTCTGATTTTGATTTTATGGAATAATTTTATTTATATATAAATGTCTTATATGTATATAAACTTTAAACCTTAATATCTTCTTCATACGATGTCCGATTTACACAAACTTGGTGTCTACCTTAAGCAGAATTCCGAGACGAACACAATGGCGCAGTCCGTTTTACTTAATTTCTTAGTTTATCATTTAAATGTGTCATAAAATTACGAGGTGTTACACACACACACACATATATACACACACACACACATTTGTGGGTGCCTATCTTAACCATTCAAGGTTTTCATCCATCATGGCATTTTACAACTAGGAGTAACTCGCATGCTCTTGAAGAATCAAACCAGTCAAGTTTATATGATTTTCCATTAAGATTCAAAGACTGCAATGTATTTGGGCACTGACTTTGAAGATGATTAAGCATATGAAGTTGTGTATCAAGGATGGAATATACCAGATCGTTTTTCTTTTTTCGAAAGCCGTGGTTCAGGCGTGTCCATGGAGTTGAAGATGTTTAGTTGCTCAGCGAGATAGAGCAGTTGCACACATGCTTGACGCACATTGATTCTGGAAGATCTTGGCTCGTGGCATGGAGTGAGATCTGAAGATTACCTTACTTTTAGTTATTGTGTTTTCCTTACTGTTCTTGTTGTATTTGAATTTTCGTCTTTGTATTGTGCTTATGTTTCGATAGTTAACAAAGTTAACCAACTTTCAAAAAAATACATACACACACACACATGTATATATATATACACATACATATACATATGTGTGTATGTATGTATATACACAGAAGAAACAATGGTCGCAACATGGTCGAGATATCTTAGCAACATGCTATAGAAGCATGGCAAGGGAGTATGTACATATAGCAATTGCATGGGAGTGGAGCAATACACAAAGATGGTCGAACAAGGTTCAAGCCATAGTAGTACACAGTGAATAACAAAGTTAAATTGGATGGTACAATTTTAAAATGGCCAACATGCCAACATGAACCAGCTTAGGAGGAACAAACATTTGCTAAGTGGCACAAGAAGCCAAGCCATGATCGCAATAATAGATACAACAATGCTGTAAGTTCAGAATGTCCCACCAGGTTCAAGCCAAAGTTTACATGAACAAAGAAGTAGTAAGCAACAATATGCAAATAAGTTCCATGCAACATGCACACAAGGCCAGGTTCACAAAGAAGAGTGACAAGAACACATATAGATGTAAATAGAACAGTGGAAATGAACTAAGTTGAGCCAGTTTAAATTTCAAGTGCATCTCAGCATGGTTCATGACACAGTGAAATTTCATACAGGCATGCAAAGCATGGACTACAAGCTAGACAAGATCAAAGCCAGAAGTGATATATTCATATATGATTTGATTCATATATACAATTATAAACTGGTTTGGATATTCAAAGGGGGACAGATCAATTGTGGTCACAAGTGCAAAAATTTCTAGTGCAGCTCAATCATGCACAATAGGGCAAATTAAGCAATGGACAGTGCAACAACTTTGTAACACCCCGAATTTCAATTAACACTGATATTCACTAATTAAAGAATTAATAATCTCAGATGTGAGAATCAGGGGAAACGGGTTACGTCATTGTGTTCGTCTCGGAAAAATACGCGAAATAGAGTCCGAAATTTTGTAAATCGGAGTCCGTATGACCCGGTTAAGGCCCAAAGAAGTTTTCGGGAAATTTGAATTTCAAAACATGCAGAAATGGGGGCCAGGCGGGAAAACTCCCGCCCAGCCAAGTCGACTTGGCTGTAGATAGGGCTGTCGACTTGCCTGTCGACATGCCTGTCGACTTGGCAGTCGACAGGGCTGTCGACTTGCCCTGTCGGCTGATTCTGGCCTGGGTGCACTTGATTGAGTTTTGGGCTGGGTTGGAGGGCTTGGGGCGAAATCTGACGGACCTAAACTAACCTAGGGTTAATCTAAGGGTCTAAAACACAACCTAATCCTATAAATACACCCTAAGACTACCCTAATCCATACTAAAAATAGAATTTGTGCCATCATGCCGCCAAAATGCAACTTAGAAGGAGCCTCCACTAATTTGTGAAGAGGATTGCAAGCTAATCAACTACTAATCCACCTCTACTTCAACTCTAGCAACTATCTAAGGAGCTAATCTTGGAGTTTGTGAGTTTCTATCACTTTAATAACCAATTGTTAAACTAAGTAGATGAGATGTGATGAGATCATATGGTTTTGCTTGCGGATCAATGGGTTTTAGGCCATATGTTATGATGCTAGTTTGCTAATCACTATGTTTAACACTTATTCATGATGACACTATGTTTATGCAAGTTAAGTGTTTGGGTTTATGCATGTTAAGTGGTGGGTTTTATGCATGCTAAGTAGTTTGGTTTTATGCATGCTAAGTGTTTGGTTTTATGCAAGTTATGATGCAAGTTCATATGCAAGTTATGATGCAAGTTCATATGCAAGTTATGATGCAAGTTCATATGCAAGTTATGATGCAAGTTCATATGCAAGTTTGTCTCTTTTTATGATATGCATAATATATGCAAGTTTGCCTCTAAGTATGGCATGTTATGCAAGTTCATATGCAAGTTATGATGCAAGTTCATATGCAAGTTATGATGCAAGTTCATATGCAAGTTATGATGCAAGTTCATATGCAAGTTTGTCTCTTTTTATGATATGCATAATATATGCAAGTTTGCCTCTATGTATGACATAAGTACATGTGCAAGTTCATCCCTTTTAGACCTATGACATGTATGCAAGTTGACACCTTTATGATAGGTCTATGACATGAACATTTATGCAAGTTACCATCTTTATGACATATGTGATTCATGCAAGTTTGGGTTGGTTATTTATGCAAGTTGGGTTTATGGTCATATATGCAAGTTGACACCTTTTAAACCCATGATAATGCTAATGATATGCTAAGTTGAACCCATTGTGTGTATGATGAATCTTCTCTTTTAAAGTATGTCATGTTAACGTATTTACGTGGGGACGATGGGGTAAAAATTAATGAACACATAAAATTGTGTGAAGTGGGTATGATTAAACATACCATAAAGTGGATGGACATAATTGGGAATTTACCTATTAAGTTAGGTCTACCCATATTATGGAATTGGGAATTTACCTATTGAGTTAGGTCTACCCATATTCTTAAATATTTGTAATTAATTAGGGATAATTAATACAAATTATGGGGGTGATTAATTAGGTGTAATTAATCTACTAAGACACGAGGTTGGACCCTTTTGTAGCATAAGACTGCCCGGAACCGACCGGCAAATCCAGCGGCTACAAATGATTGGCCCAATGTGAGAGGTCTTAGTCATAAATTAAATACGTGACAAGTGTAAAGACACGAGGTTAGACTCTGTTATGGTGTAAGGCTGCCCGGAACCAACCGGCATATCCAGCTACCATAAAAGACAGTCTAATGTGAGAGGTCTTTACAAAGGTTACGATCTTAATTAATTAAGAAACACTTAACCAAATTAGCATGTAGTGAGGCATAAGGGGTTAAGTGGGTGCCTTGGGTGGCATGTAGTAACTAGTGGGGGTGCCTTGGGTGGCTTGAGGAAACTAGTGGGTTGCCTTGGGTGGCAATAGAAAATACGATTAGAATACTTAACCAAAGTGGAACATGTAATTAAACATGATTAAAGGGTTAAGTAAGTGCCTTGGGTGGCATGTGGGAATCAAGTAAGTGTCTTGCGTGGCATGTGGAAATCTAGTGGGTGCCTTAAGTGGCAATTGAAATATGATTAAATGACAAGCTTAAGTAGTAGCTTGTGGGGACCTTAAGTGGCAATTGAAATATAATTAAATGACAAGCTTAAGTAGTAGCTTGTGGGGGCCTTAAGTGGCAATTGAAATATAATTAAATGACAAGCTTAAGTAGTAGCTTGTGGGGGCCTTGAGTGGCAATTGAAATATGATTGGATGACTTAACCAAACCTTAACATGTAAGTGGGCATGATTATAAAAGGGGTTAAGTGGGATGCACTAGATAAAATGACAAGCTTAAGTAGTAGCTTGTGGGGGCCCATTTCAACCAATATCCCAAACGTATCTTTGTGGGCTCGACCCAAGTCGAGGACGGGACACGCATATTGGGCTTGACTATAAGAGGCCAAAACGGGGTAGCGGTGGCAATGCGAGTCCAACGGGTTTCATATGCGTGTGTGGACCCGGGCTGGTAGGTAAGACGTTGTTGCATCGTGTAGGTATAAGCCGTGCACCATTGATTATCGGGTTGCCACTTTGGGGAGTGATACACCCCACTGTGGGGCCAGCACGAGTATCTACGTTAGGGAGCCGATCGCTTGGGAGTAGTGAGTACACCTAGCGGAGATAGGGGCAGACGACACCTATGTAGTCAGCTAGGGGTACAAGAAACTACTGGGTAAAATTACTAAGTACACTTAGTGGGATCAACCTTTAAGTAGGAATTACCCTTGGTGGGTAGAACGGGTGTGGTGCAGTGTAGGAATTACCCTTGGGTGGGTAGATCTGGGGTAGTGCAATATAGTAATTATCCTTGGGTGGATAGGCGTGTCTTTACGGTTATCTTAGTTCATCCTAAGTCTTGTTGGCTGCTTAGTGTAGCCATTTATCCCCAGTCGTTACCGTATATCAAGCTTATGTCTTACTCTGGTTACTTTAATGATTGGATTCTTAAAGTTATAGGACTCGCTCAGACTTATGTCTGACCCCGTTGTTTTTATCTTTTTTTTCCCAACCCTCAGGTTATCAGAGTGGGCCTAGCACTAGTGGGCTTTGATCAGACTGCTTTATCTCTCTTTTGGAGCTTGGACCGTGGATGTAAAGCTCAGTTTATCTTTTCTATTATGGCTATTAAGTTATGTAGTGGGATTATGTACTTTTGTTTTATCAGGATGGATATTATGTACTTGACTCTTGTTTATGGTTTTGGTGTAACCAAACATGTTTTACTTTCCGCTGCAATGAAATGATGTTTTAAATTCTCAAGTATTACTTATATTTGTCTTGTTGTAATTTTTCTGTTCTATATTCACTTAAAATACTCCACCGATGTTATGGCATTCCCTTAGTGAGTGACCGTAGCGGGTGTAGGGTGTTACACGTGGTATCAGAGTGAGGTTTCCAGAACAGATAAAATTTTTAGAAAAACTATTTTCTAAGAATATTTTTGAAAGGAGTATTTTCAAAAACATGTCTTTTAAGAGAAAAGTTTTTGAAAGAAAAGCATAATCCCCAATAGCCATATCTATATCTTTCAAATTCTCCGTTTTGAATCTCTTCCTCTCTCGTTTTGAGTTTCCCCTCCGCGTATGGATGATCTTTCTAAGATAGATAAGAATGGAAAACCACTTCAAGGGACTTAGACATTAGTCGGACTAGAAGTTGGTTCAAGGAGGAGGACTTGTAGATACCTATTGGATAGACGATGGGAGGAAGGCTCAAATAGTTGTTTGGTTAATGAAGAGCGAAACCTCATTTTGATGGGAGGTTACGAGTGGAGAATGGGAAGAAGAGGGCTAGTAGTTATCCTTTTTGGAGGAATAGGACACCTTATTAGGATTGTCCAAAGAGGCAAGGGCAAGGTACGGAATCTCCTGGAAGGTAGTTGTATTCCCTCACGGCTAGTGCACCAGATGGGGATAGGACCGTCTAGGTTGGAATTTGGATTTCTTTGTTATCCGGTTCGAACTTTATTCTGACGCGTCGAGTTCGTTTATCTCATTATTGTTAGTTGAGTCACTACACTTAGACACCAGTTTAGTAGATGATCCCTTAGTTGTTTCAAACCCAATTGGGTCTCCATGATGTGTTTGGGTTTGAAAGTTGCTATACTTAGCGTTGAGTTTAGATGTGATGCTTTTTGGGCTTCACGGGCTATGGGTTAGTTTTGGGCATGGACTGGTTATCCAGTAGGGGTGCCGTTCTTGATTTTGAAGGGAGAGTTGTTAGGTTTATGACCCGCTTGGGTAACACTCTCGAGATCTCTTGTAATCCCATGGAATCTGTTATGCTAAGTTATCTAGAATCGCTTGACAAGTCGGTCGAGAGTTTGCGATCTGTTAGAGTGGTCCGGGAATACTCGGATGTGTTTGAGGAGGTGAAGGGCTTACCTCCGGAGCGGGATATTGACTTCCGAATATATCTGATAGACAATGCCAAACCAGTATCTTGGCCAGTGTGCCACATGGCTCCTCGTGAAAGGAGGGAACTCCATAAGCAAATAGGCGATTTGCTTGAGAAGGGGTTCATAAGACGAAGTATATCGGAGTGGGGTGCTCCAGTAGTCTTTGCCACGGAGGCGGATGGGTCCCTCAGACTTTGTGTAGGCTAAAGGGAACTAAATAAACTCACAAAGAAGAATAGACACCCATTGCCGAGGATTGATGATCTCTTTGATCAGTTAGTGGGCGCCTCAGTATTTTCGCAGTTGGACTTAGCCACGGGGTTTCGTCAGTTGAGAGTGGCTGAGGATAGTATAGAGAAGACTGCCTTTAGGACTCCGGATGGTTTTTTTTATGAGTGGCTGGTGATGCCATTTGGTTTGACGAACGCCCCCGCATACTTTATTGACTTGATGAGAGGGGTGTTCAGGGAGTACCTAAATAAGTTCATGATGGTCTTTGTAAATGACATCTTGGTCTTTCCTAGGAGCGAAATAAGTTTTCGTATGTGCTCAATAGGTTGAGCAAAGCCAGTTATGGGATAAACGGTGGTTTTGGAGCGAGACTGGCGAGGACATCCAGAGTTGGACAAGGGCTTAATTATTTAGCGGTTTTTACTAGTATCATCTCACGTAGGTCATCTGAATTCGAAGGAGGTATCCCTTGGGTGTTTGTCTGATATTGGTTTAGGCCTTTGGGGCTTGCACTTGGGTGATGTCAAGTTCGACTAGGATGGTCTGCGTGAGAGATGGACAGTTGTGATGATTTTGGATGGGGTAATATCCTGGTTTTCTCTAGAAGTGGAGAAAAGCATGCCCTACATCTTAGGGAAGTGTTGGAGACTCTTCGAGCGCATAGTCTTAGGGCAGCAAAAGTGGATGGGATTCTTAGCATCCTATGAGTTTGAGATAGCGTATACCCATGGCAAGGGTAACGTGGTGGTGGACGCCTTAAGTAGAAAAAGGTTGTCCTTGAGTTCATTGTTCGTTGAACGACGGAGCTTGGAATTTATTTCGATGTTTGACTTTAGACCTTCCGTTGACTTTGTACCCAGTTTGCTAGCCTCCTTGGAGGTTAGGCCTACTCTTTTGGGGCGGATTGGCGGAGCGCAGCGAGACGACCCACGGTTGGTTGAGTTAGTAGAGAAGCTCATGAGGAGGGGGAGTCGTCCAACCATTTGAGTAGGTACACCCTAGATGGTAAGGGGTGGTTGCGTAGAGACGGTAGACTTTGTGTACCGCAAGGCGAGGGTTTGAGGAAGGATATACTTGATGATGCACATCGGTCGAAGATGACCATTCATCCCGGTGGGGACAAGATGTACCAAGACATGAAGCGAGTTTTCTTTTGGGCCGGTATGAAGAAAGACGCGGCCGAGTATGTTGCTAGATGCTTGGTGTGCCAAAAAGTAAAAGCGGAGCAAAAGAAACCCGGTTGGTTGCTTCATCCATTGGAGGTTCCACTATGGAAGTGGGATAGTGTCTCGATGGATTACCGAGATTGAGGAAGGGTAATACGGGAATTTGGGTTGTGGTATATAGACTTACTAAGAGTGCCCATTTCATACCCGTGAAGAGCAAGAGGACTGTTCCAAGTCTAGCTTCAGTTTATATTCGAGAGATAGTTCGGTTGCACAGGGAACATGACGTATTCCATGTGTCACATTTGAGGAAGTGCCTACATGAGACCGCAGAGGCGGTAGAGCCGAGCTTGCTTAAAGAAGTAAAGGTAGAGCGTGATGTGATTACTCGACGAGCTCCTACCCGCATCCTTGGGTCAGAGATTAGGAAGTTGAGAAACAGAGAGGTTCGACTAGTCAAAGTGAAAAGGGGAGAAGGTGAGAGCAATGCTACTTGGGATACAGAAGCGAAGATGCGTTCGTTATACCCATTCCTTTTTGAGGGTATGTCCTTTAAACGTCTCCTTTATCGTTTGTCTAGTGCTTATCTTATCTTTAGTATGTCCTCTCATTAGTACCTTTGACCTTTAGATAGGGTAAACCTATGGTTGAAACATGTGTTTGAGACATGTTATGTTTGATGGATGCATGTGGATGCAAGTGGTTGCTAGTGGTTTCTCGTGGATGCATATATACACACTCTAGGCACTAGATCGGCTCAATCACTTCATATTGCATATTACATAAAATTGTGTGTAGGTAGCTATATTAATGGATGTATAATGGTTGTGTTATCACATGGATGATGCATTTTGGTGAATGATTGTGCACTCATATAGAAATAGTATGTGTCGATAGGGATCTTTCGCATACATATTGGATGCATGGCACTATCACGGTTTGCATATGTTCATACATTAGATAGGGAACATATACACACACTTTTTGCATATGCTCATACATCAGTAGAAATTGTTTTAAGGACAATGGATGCCCGTGTTTGATGGATTGAGTAGATGGTTGTTTGGATGGTAGGATATGCATTCTCCTTAACTTGGAGATTTCGGGGACGAAATCCTTTAAGGAGGGGAGAATGTAACACCCCGAATTTCAGTTAACACTAATATTCACTAATTAAAGAATTAATAATCTCAGATGTGAGAATCAGGGGAAACGGGTTACGTCATTGTGTTCGTCTCGGAAAAATACGCGAAATAGAGTCCGAAATTTTGTAAATCGGAGTCCGTATGACCCGGTTAAGGCCCAAAGAAGTTTTCGGGAAATTTGAATTTCGAAACATGCAGAAATGGGGGCCAGGCGGGAAAACTCCCACCCAGCCAAGTCGACTTGGCTGTAGATAGGGCTGTCGACTTGCCTGTCGACATGCCTGTCGACTTGGCAGTCGACAGGGCTGTCGACTTGCCCTGTCGGCTGATTCTGGCCTAGGTGCACCTGATTGAGTTTTGGGCTGGGTTGGAGGGCTTGGGACGAAATCTGACGGACCTAAACTAACCTAGGGTTAATCTAAGGGTCTAAAACACAACCTAATCCTATAAATACACCCTAAGACTACCCTAATCCATACTAAAAATAGAATTTGTGCCATCATGCCGCCAAAATGCAACTTAGAAGGAGCCTCCACTAATTTGTGAAGAGGATTGCAAGCTAATCAACTACTAATCCACCTCTACTTCAACTCTAGCAACTATCTAAGGAGCTAATCTTGGAGTTTGTGAGTTTCTATCACTTTAATAAACAATTGTTAAACTAAGTAGATGATATGTGATGAGATCATATGGTTTTGCTTGCGGATCAATGGGTTTTAGGCCATATGTTATGATGCTAGTTTGCTAATCACTATGTTTAACACTTATTCATGATGACACTATGTTTATGCAAGTTAAGTGTTTGGGTTTATGCATGTTAAGTGGTGGGTTTTATGCATGCTAAGTAGTTTGGTTTTATGCATGCTAAGTGTTTGGTTTTATGCAAGTTATGATGCAAGTTCATATGCAAGTTATGATCCAAGTTCATATGCAAGTTATGATGCAAGTTCATATGCAAGTTTGTCTCTTTTTATGATATGCATAATATATGCAAGTTTGCCTCTAAGTATGGCATGTTATGCAAGTTCATATGCAAGTTATGATGCAAGTTCATATGCAAGTTATGATGCAAGTTCATATGCAAGTTTGTCTCTTTTTATGATATGCATAATATATGCAAGTTTGCCTCTATGTATGACATAAGTACATGTGCAAGTTCATCCCTTTTAGACCTATGACATGTATGCAAGTTGACACCTTTATGATAGGTCTATGATATGAACATTTATGCAAGTTACCATCTTTATGACATATGTGATTCATGCAAGTTTGGGTTGGTTATTTATGCAAGTTGGGTTTATGGTCATATATGCAAGTTGACACCTTTTAAACCCATGATAATGCTAATGATATGCTAAGTTGAACCCATTGTGTGTATGATGAATTTTCTCTTTTAAAGTATGTCATGTTAACGTATTTACGTGGGGACGATGGGGTAAAAATTAATGAACACATAAAATTGTGTGAAGTGGGTATGATTAAACATACCATAAAGTGGATGGACATAATTGGGAATTTACCTATTAAGTTAGGTCTACCCATATTATGGAATTGGGAATTTACCTATTGAGTTAGGTCTACCCATATTCTTAAATATTTGTAATTAATTAGGGATAATTAATACAAATTATGGGGGTGATTAATTAGGTGTAATTAATCTACTAAGACACGAGGTTGGACCCTTTTGTAGCATAAGACTGCCCGGAACCGACCGGCAAATCCAGCGGCTACAAATGATTGGCCCAATGTGAGAGGTCTTAGTCATAAACTAAATACGTGACAAGTGTAAAAACACGAGGTTAAACTCTGTTATGGTGTAAGGCTGTCCGGAACCAACCGGCATATCCAGCTACCATAAAAGACAGTCTAATGTGAGAGGTCTTTACAAAGGTTACGATCTTAATTAATTAAGAAACACTTTACCAAATTAGCATGTAGTGAGGCATGAGGGGTTAAGTGGGTGCCTTAGGTGGCATGTAGTAACTAGTGGGGGTGCCTAGGGTGGCATGAGGAAACTAGTGGGTTGCCTTGGATGGCAATAGAAAATACGATTAGAATACTTAACCAAAGTGGAACATGTAATTAAACATGATTAAAGGGTTAAGTAAGTGCCTTGGGTGGCATGTGGGAATCAAGTAAGTGCCTTGGGTGGCATGTGGAAATCTAGTGGGTGCCTTAAGTGGCAATTGAAATATGATTAAATGACAAGCTTAAGTAGTAGCTTGTGGGGGCCTTAAGTGGCAATTGAAATATAATTAAATGAAAAGCTTAAGTAGTAGCTTGTGGGGGCCTTAAGTGGCAATTGAAATATAATTAAATGACAAGCTTAAGTAGTAGCTTGTGGGGGCCTTGAGTGGCAATTGAAATATGATTGGATGACTTAACCAAACCTTAACATGTAAGTGGGCATGATTATAAAAGGGGTTAACTGGGATGCACTAGATAAAATGACAAGCTTAAGTAGTAGCTTGTGGGGGCCCATTTCAACCAATATCCCAAACGTATCTTTGTGGGCTCGACCCAAGTCGAGGACGGGACACGCATATTGGGCTTGACTATAAGAGGCCAAAACGGGGTAGCGGTGGCAATGCGAGTCCAACGGGTTTCATATGCGTGTGTGGACCCGGGCTGGTAGGTAAGACGTTGTTGCATCGTGTAGGTATAAGCCGTGCACCATTGATTATCGGGTTGCCACTTTGGGGAGTGATACACCCCACTGTGGGGCCAGCACGGGTATCTACGTTAGGGAGCCGATCGCTTGGGAGTAGTGAGTACACCTAGCGAAGATAGGGGCAGATGGCACCTATGTAGTCAGCTAGGGGTACAAGAAACTACTGGGTAAAATTACTAAGTACACTTAGTGGGATCAACCTTTAAGTAGGAATTACCCTTGGTGGGTAGAACTGGTGTGGTGCAGTGTAGGAATTACCCTTGGGTGTGTAGATCTGGGGTAGTGCAATATAGTAATTATCCTTGGGTGGATAGTAGCGTCTTTACGGTTATCTTAGTTCATCCTAAGTCTAGTTGGCTGCTTAGTGTAGCCATTTATCCCCAGTCGTTACCATATATCAAGCTTATGTCTTACTCTGGTTACTTTAATGATTGGATTGTTAAAGTTATAGGACTCACTCAGACTTATGTCTGACCCCGTTGTTTTTATCTTTTTTTCCCAACCCTCAGGTTATCAGAGTGGGCCTAGCACTAGTGGGCTTTGATCAGACTGCTTTATCTCTCTTTTGGAGCTTGGACCGTGGATGTAAAGCTCAGTTTATCTTTTCTATTATGGCTATTAAGTTATGTAGTGGGATTATGTACTTTTGTTTTATCAGGATGGATATTATGTACTTGACTCTTGTTTATGGTTTTGGTGTAACCAAACATGTTTTACTTTCCGCTGCAATGAAATGATGTTTTAAATTCTCAAGTATTACTTATATCTGTCTTGTTGTAAATTTTCTGTTCTATATTCACTTAAAATACTCCACCGATGTTATGGCATTCCCTTAGTGAGTGACCGTAGCGGGTGTGGGGTGTTACAAACTTCATGTGCAGTACACACAAATTCAGAGTGCCAGATAAATGCTCGAACTACTTCAGGAAATCCACAGTGAGATATAAAAATGTATGCATTTCAGCAAGCACAAAAGTCGGCAAGAAAAAAATCATTTTTTTCATGAAATTATTGTTTTTGAAATCTGGCAATACATGTTTCTAGTTTGAAACGCAGCGATATTTTTGGCCAAAATTATTTTACACAGTCACGCAAGAAATCAACATCACATTTTAGGCAAGAAGAAATTGTTTCATTTGTTTCCAAAAACTCAATGATTGATTCATGGTTATAAAAACATTCCATGAATTCACAAGTGCAGAATTTTGGCAAGAACAAATAAATGACAAGAATCACTCCAGATGTTCACGTTTCCTGATCATGCATGGGATTTATGACAATAATAAAAAAAGGCGCCTAGAAGTACAAACGGAATAATATGAAAACATAATGTAGCACCCCTCATTTTTAATTAAATTAAATTAGATTTGAACATCTTCTAGAGTTTGGTCACGGGATTATTGTCATTGTGTCCATGGCGATTTTTTGGTCAATTTAGACCTATGGATTGCAGAAAATGGATTTAAGATGCAAGAGATACATTTAAATGAAATATTACAACAAACATGAAAAGGAGGTATTAGAAAAGAACAGTGACCACCATTGTTTTTAGCCTTGTTAACAAAAGCCTATGTAGTCAAGTTGGGAAAAGCATGTGGTTTCCAAGAGAGTGGCGCAAGTTTGATCCCCGTAGGCGCCATATTTTTATTTAGCGAAACGACTATAATAATACATGTTCTATAGGTAAAATATGTATAAACACACATATTAGTAAAATTATACATATAAGGAAGTACAAAAATTTATGTATACATGCATATGTAAATATATGCATATATATGTGCAAAAATATATATACAAAAGAGAAATTCAAAATAAATATGCAAACAATGAAAATAGGTAAGAATTAAATGACGACATAACGTCGTTTGAATTTTGAAAATGAAATAAAAGTTGCGTGCATATATATATATACGTTTAAAACGGGCATTGGAAATTTTGTATAGATATAAGGGGTTTATATGTAAATATAATATTCAAAATATTCAAGAAATTCTAACTGAAGACAATGCGCACCTGGACCCATATGGGTCAACCGAAGCTACGCCTGGGTCGACCTATGGGTCAACCCAAGGGGGCAAGGTCATCCCGCGGGGTAGGTGGGTCGACCCATCCTAGGCCTGGGCAGGTTCATTTGGCGAATCTGGACTGTTTTTCAAACAACATTCGTTGCTGACTCAGCGCTGAGTGCACAAGATTATATCCACTTTCTTGAACGCCTATAAATAGGCTAGCAGAGCCTAGCCTAAATCTCATATTTTCTAAGAGACTGTCAAAACTCTACCATTCTTCTTCCTCCTCAAATCTTTTCAGAAAATAGAATAATTAGTCTTAGGAAATTCTTATTCAAGATATGAGGGAAAAGAATGTATATTTACAAACGGGTGTTCATAATTCTGATCGAAATGAGGTAAATTCTTGGATTTGGTTAATTTAGATTTCTCTTCTTTTTTTCCCCTTTTCTTTTAGTCTGAGAGCTGTGAATCCATGGTTATTTAGATTTTAGATTCAGTTAGAAGAGCCATGGAATGTTAGGTCTGGACCAGATTCATGAATTGGAAAGCTATTAAGTGAGTGGATTTAAGTTATACCTTTTTGATAATGGTATATCTATAGTTTGGCATTCCCCGTTAATATGTACAGTAAATTTGCTAAAATGTTTAACCTGCTGAAAATGTTTAACCTGCTGAAATGTTCAACCCACCGAAATGATTAGTCTGCTGAAATGTTTAACCTGTTGAAATCTATTGAATTTAGTACTATTGTAATTAAAGATGAATTGTATCCTTCGTATAAATGATGGAACTTCTGTAGTAATGTAATCCTAAAACATGAACCGAGAATCTTTCTGCTGTATAAAGCCTATTTTTATAAATCACCTGTCTGAATTGGGAAATTCCGTGAATGCTGTAATTATGAAATTTACAGTGAACATTAATATTTGTTTTAGAATATTATTATGCCAAAATATTGTAAATGAGAATTACAGTAAAATTTGAAAGAATGATATGCCTAAATTTACAGCAAATAGAAAATTGTAACTGCACTTAGACACGAGGTTAAATTCAACTTGTTGTAGAAGTCTGCCCAGAACCGCCCGACAAATCCAACATCCACAATTAGTTAATATAATGTGAGGGGTCTGGTGCGTAAACATACATATAACAGTGCTAAGACACGAGGTTAAGTTCAACATTTGGTGGAAATTTGGTGAATAATGTGAGAGGTCGATTTAATGTGAGAGGTCTGGTGCATAAACATATATGTGAATATATGTATATAATAGGATAGAAATAAATGGCGTTAAGTTTAATCAATGGAAATGAATGAATGTTACAACAGTATAAACATTAAAATGAACGGGGAATGATAATAACCTATTATGAATAAACCTGAAAGGGAAAAGGAAAGATAATAGGTAGGCGTGTCCTAGGGACAAGTGAAAATTATAACTTAGCTTATAATAAACGATAGAGAAAATGAGATAACTTATGTAATGAGATAATTTGTACTTAATTATAAATTAAATAAGCTATAAATATGGATACCTAAAACCTGCTGTTTGTAATAAGTAGAGAAAGGAAGGGAAAATTTATGAAATGCAATAAGTTATACTTAATTATACATTAAGTAATTTGTAAACCTAAGAATCTGAATCTTGCTGATAAGAAGAACATGTAATATGTAAACCTAAAATCTGAAATTCGCTAATAAGAATAACATGTTAAAGGCTTATTAATTAACTTAAATGGGGTAAGTTATATAACTGAAATTAATAAGGAAAAAGAACTTGGTAACCTAAATAAGAAGTTAATATGATTTGAAATAACCAAGTTAACTGGAAATCTAATGAGGTAGAGCAAGCGCATAATTAAACGTTTGGACACAGGGCCTAATAACACGTAAACCTGAGGCGCTTGGACCAGTCCGTACGTCTGAAAGTGAAGAACCCAATGGGTAGTGTCATGAGACACAAGGGGAGCGCACATCCATCTTTGTCTCTGAAGGACTGGAAGGGGAAGCACGTGGCTTCCTGGGACATGAAGGGTAGTCCTCTGTGCGGTGGCAACATTTAAGCTATGCTCGCAGAGGTTGGATCTGCGCGTTACTACCCGGTGAGTATACCTTGATTGCCACGATAGTGGGCAGTCAGAAGGCTATAGGGTGGCTTAGTGATTCGACGAATCTGGTGCCTTATGACTAGGCAGGTTACGACTATCCCATCTGTTTGCCTTAGGCGGTCAAACCATATGTTTGATAGTAATTGTCGGGAACCGGTCATCGACAGTCAGCGTGATGCAGAAAGGCAGAGTGCTAAACTAAAAGACCATTGACCATTTACTATCGAGGCTTTGGTTGCGGGACACACCAATTAGGATGTAGATTGTTTGTTAAGGGAACGTCAATAGCTCTTATATCTGTTGGCCTTTCACTAGTTGAGGGAGGGGTCCGGTGGGACCATAGCCATCGTAAAAATGAAGGCCATGGCATTTGTGTATACAGATATCTGAAAAGGCTCCCGACCTAGTTCCGTGTATCTGATATAGCCCTGTTACGGAACTCGAATAGTAGATAATACATGCAAATACATGCATACCGTTTCTGGATGGTGTGTCATCGAGGTTGAGACATCAAGTACGATTAACGATACAGACGTAAGAAAGTCTAGATACATGCATGTCT
Source organism: Allium sativum (assembly GCA_030737875.1). NCBI lineage: Eukaryota > Viridiplantae > Streptophyta > Magnoliopsida > Asparagales > Amaryllidaceae > Allium > Allium sativum. Next base: position 719,784 of record CM060926.1, on the reverse strand, counting down.
GCTCCGGGTGGTGTATTGTAGATTCTAGTGTATTACTCTATGATGGAATCTGATTCGATCGAATTGTTCGAAGGTGGCAGTCTGTACGCTTACATAACATGACGATGGCGGTTCTATGCGAAACGTAGCGTTGTTATATAAAGATCCGTACGTCGTTCCGACATAGAATGAGGGACTATGTATATCTGTGGCATTACAGCGGAGACCGTGCGAGTGTGGCACCATAGGGTGTACCTTAATATTGAAGGTAGCTACATATATACTGTATTAGCTTAATCTACTGGGGAGTAGATGGGTACGACGTGTGTGTAATCATTGAGGGCTGTTAACCCAAGTAACCTAATAAATAAGAAAATGTAACTGAACAGTATATGTAGGGTTATCCAAAATGTGTAGTTTAAGTCCAGTCACCATAACTTATGTTCTAACCCCCTCCTCATAACACACTTGCAGGTTAGGTTTGTGGTAGAGATATGATTGCTTTGGATACTGGTTAGGCAGTATTATTACCTTGGTATGGCTATATTTGATTATATTATATTTTAATCCATTCCGCTGTGTGATGTTTTTCTGAGCTCTGATATATTCTTTATCTCTGTCTTTTCTACAGGATACCAAACAAGCCAACTTGAGTTTCGATAGATTCAAATTTTGAAAGAAAAAAACTCAGTCTGTCGGAGTTCGGGTTGTTACATCTGGTATCAGAGCCTAGGTTTAGGATTTCTATATAGATAGTGAGTGAACATATTTGTATTATATTTTAAAATATAAATATATTATACGTATACCTAGATCCATAGAGGAACCCACTAAATAGAAAGAGCAGAATATGGTAAAAGTTAGGATATATGTCTTGTACACTAAAGGAATGAACATGGTAATCTGAGACCCTTAGGTAATTTGGGTGGGAAGCGTACAATATACTTTGTATGGAAGAAAGGTGAATCCCGTATGTTAGTTTATCAGATCAGCGGGTTTGGTAGTAAAACCTTATAAACTGGAAACGGTTAAAAGGAGAAAAATGGATTAGGAATATATATTGTTGAGAGAATTGACTTTGTGGGACTGTCTAGGAAAACCTAGGTAAGTTGGAAACCCACTTTGAGTCTAACCCAATTGTTAACATTTAAGAACTTGATATTGTAAAAAAAAACTTTTGGAAGATGGTTTATGGTGTTTTCGAGTTTTGATCTTAAAAGTTACAGTTTTAAAATATGTAAGGAACATATTCGAAAAGTACGTAATGTGTTTTGAAGTAAAATGGGGTATATTTTGGAAATAGTGATTTCTTATGAAAATTTTGTCTAAAATAAATTCTCTCAGTAAAAGGTGCATGTAACACCCCGTATTGTCTGTAATCATAAGAATAAAATATCAAGGCAGAATTAAATTTTAAATTAAGAATCAAGGGAAACTTGCGCCATTGCGTTCATTTCGGAATTCTGCATGAAATCGAGTCTGAGTTTTCGAAAATCGGAGTACGTATGACCAAGTTATGACCCTCAGAAGTTTCAGGAATTTAAATAAAATAAAACAGCTCGAAAATAAAGCCAGAAATTCGAAATTCAAACCCAGAGAAGGCTGGCGGGAAAATTCCCGCCCATATACCCAGGTCGACTGGGTAGTCGACCCCCCAACCAGGTCGACTGGGGAGTTGACTGGGGTGTCGACCTCCCCATGACCAGGTCGACTGGGGAGCCGACGTGGGGGTCGACCTGCTCCCGAAACCCAGTTTTTGAACCTGGTTCATTCTGATGTTTCCGGTCTCGTTTTCTGTCTAGATTCGTCCGCCTAATCCTATATAAACAAGCCCCCTAGCCTCATTTTCTCTACACAATTTCATTTTGTCTATACTCTGCCTCTGTTCTAATTAAAAATAAAAATGGCGTCGCTACTCTGCCGGAATCAAAACATGGGCTGATTCATCTTCTTCCAACCTGAATAGAATTAAAAGATAAATCAAATCTCGAATCAAATTTAGAGCTACAACAACAATTAAAGAGGAGTAATTCAACATTTCTGCATCAACAACAGTTTATTATCCTTTCTTAAAACTACAAAAAGCAAGTACAATTATTTTCCGCTATAAACTGTAACTATAATTGTGACATGATTGTAAATCTAAATTTGAGGTTATGTACGTTCTGTTCTGATATATTTATTCTGTATCTCTTTCTTCTTTCTGTTCTATAGCCAGGCTACCACGAGCCTGCGCCACATCTCATAAGAGATTAACGCACGAACGCTAAATTTTGGGACAAATAATAATGCATAATTGGGCATGGAACTGTTGCCTATGATACTATTTGCCTATTACTATGATTCATTGATTATGAGGCTATTGCCTATGACTACGATTCATGACTATGAGACTATTGCCTATGACATTGAATAAGAAACTATTGTGATTAGTCACCCATGACTATTGTGGTTAGTTGCCTATAACTATTGTAGTTAGTTTCTTATGCCTATTCCCTTAATGATGTTAGATCTCATATTTAGTATGTAACTTTGCTAGTTTATTCCCATTCACTATTATGTACATTGAGCCTATAGAGCCATTTCATGAGTATTTAGAGAACTTGTGGAAACATGTTATACGGGGATTGGGCGTAGCTTAATTAAGTAAATCTGGCATAGCAAATATGTTGGCATAATCAGAGTTGGCTATAATAGAGAATGATTTACATGTGTATTAGTCTTGGACATAAATGGTGAACTAGAATATTAAATCTAGTTTTGACATGAACTGTAAATGGGAATATTAAGGCTAAAATTTGGGGCATATATTGTATTATGAATTATGACCTTGATTTAGGCATGTAAGTTTAGGCTAAATTTATGATTAGGCAAGATATGTAAATAGAGTTTTAGATATATATATATAATCTGCTAAATCTGTTAAATTGCCTAATCCGTCATCTGCTAAAACTGTTGAATTGCCTAAACTGCTAAATCTGTTATCTGCTAAATCTGTTGAATCGCTTAAACTGCTAGATCTGCCACCTGTTGAATTGTCCGATCTGTTGAAAACTAGATAATGGTAATCTGGGTATGGAAATCCATAGGCTTGACTTAAGATTTAGTAAACCATGGAAATTTGATTAATCTGTTGTATCCTGTGAAGAAGTTTAATCTGTTTAATAAACAGAATTAGTCTGATATCTGAAAAATCTGTATTGGAATGAATTGGCTATGACACGAGGTTAGGCTCTGTTTGCGGTAGAAGCCTGCCCGGAACCAACCGGCTTAACCAGTGACCGCAAACCGCCAGTCTAATGTGAGAGGTCATAGGCATAACTAAAATATGCTTAGACACGAGGTTAGGTCTGGCTTGTGGCAGAAGTCTGCCCGGAACCGCCTGGCATATCCAGCGGCCACAAGCTACCGACCTAATGTGAGAGGTCTGTGCATTAATATTTAATTAATGCAAATTTGGGATAAATATGATGTCTAAAACGTGTTGGGTGGATAGGGTTAAACCAATTGGACTAATGAATTTAACAAACCCGTTTCGTGAATCTATAGGCCCAATTACAAAGTTAGACAAATCTGTAAATCTGTATATCTGATCCGTTAGTCTGAAAACTTGTCTGATCTATGAACTAGTTGATCTGAACTCTGTATGTCTGAACTTGTAAACAAGTCAATCTGAAATCTGTTAGTCTGGGGACACAAGGTTAGGAGGGAAATTACTTGTGTCATTTGTTATTTGGAACCCATATTAGTCAGTAGCCCTTTCTGGTATCAAAACTTTGACCCAACAGTAGGTAGGGTCCGGGCACGCTTACTGAACTAATTATAAGCGGTTCATTCTGATAATGGCGAGGGGTGTTGATGGTGCGTTCCAACCGGGTCATGTGCGTGCATGGATCCCGGTCGGCCTCTGAGGATGTAAGATGTCGTGGCATCTGTAAATAGGTCCGTGCCAATTGGTTGTCACTTTAGGGACTGATACACCCTACTGTGGGGCTGACACAGGGTATTTATGTATTAGGGAGCCGATCGCTTGGGGTAGGGTTTTAGGGTACACTTAATTCTGTCTGTTTCCGTTGGTACCGTCTGTTTCTGTTGGGTGACAACACCTGTCTGTTTCTGCGTGGTACCGTCTGTTCGGGTGGTAAAGGCCCATTTACTAGTGTATACCTAATTCTACATTCTGTTTCCATAGGGATTAATCTGTTTCTGTCTGTTTCTGTTCGGGTGGTAAAGGCCCATTATTAGCATTTTGTTTCTGTCTGTTTCTGTTCGGGTGGTAAAGGCCCATTATTAGCATTTTGTTTCTGTCTGTTTCTGTTGGGGTGGAAAAGGCCCATTACTAGCATTCTCTTCTGTGGAAATTATTCTGTTCTCGTTTCTGTTTCAGTTTAGACATTAGGGTGACACCTAATCCTGTTATACTAGTATTAGTGCAGAGAAATGAAAAGTAATATTATTTCGTTTCTTCTGTTTAACCTAAGTACATCTGCTGCTCCTGTTACTGTTATCTCTAATCCAGCTTATTTTCATGTCATAATTATTATTATCTGTTCATATGCTGAAAGTCACTGGACTTGTCAGACTTTATGTCTGACCTTGCTTGTTTTCGCCCCTTTTCTTCCGTTTCCCCCCAGGTTTTCCAAGGAGGGAATACTTCAGCTTGATCCGGATTTCTTCTGCTTGAAGTACTTAGAGTGCTTAACGTATGGCTTGACTCCTTATGGCAGCTTCTGTGGGGATTATGATTTTAAAGTTTTGTACTCTGATGATTTTCTGAACAAGACTAATACTTATGTACTTGAGTTTTTGGTAAAGATGTAACCATATTGATTTCTGTTTTCCGATGTAATAAAGTTATAATTTCTCAAGTATCATTTATCTATCTTGAAATTTTCTGTTCTGTTTACTAAAATGCTCCACCAAAGTTAAGGCATTCCCTTTGTGAGTGTCCTTAACAGAGGTGGGGTGTTACAATGCATATTATAGAGCATGTATAGCTCACTAATTTTCAAGTTATATAGTATGAAAGGATTAAAAAGAAAAACATAGAAAAGGTTGCATTTTGATGTTGCATTTTGTTAAAAACTAGAATTTTTATTAAAGAAAGTTTTGAAATCTCTATTCTTTTGACAATCATTTTTTATAATTGTTTTAACATAAAAATTTGTTGGGTGGATGAATTAAGTTGTATAAATTAAGAATAGAGTAGATGTTTGCACCTAGTTGTGAGTAGCTGAACTGACATTGTAAGTAAGAAAAATTATTAACCTGATTAAGAAATAGTTGTCCTTGTCTACCCCAAATTTTGTGATTTGAAAAAATAATAATTGAGATGATATGTTTTATGGTTTGGAAAAAGTAAATTTTGGTGAGGAAAATAAAGTTTTAATATTTTTAACTTTTGGAAGGAAAATAAAATGAGGAAGCCAAACCATGTTATTTAAAAAAAATCATGGAGTAGGTAAGGATTAGTGCCTAAGGAAGACGGGAAAGTATTTGAGGCTATGGAATAGACAGCGAGAGTTATCTTGGAATAATGGTAAGTTCTGGTTGAATGCGTATGCATTCAAAAGCCTAGGGTGTTGCTTGAAAATAACTGTTAGCACACAGCTAGGATTAGTGGTGACAATAGATAGTGAAGGGAAAGTAAGTGTTTAGTTCATGTTGCTAATTTTCATGTTAGGGGTAAAACTCGTTATTACATTTCTATTAGGATCGTTCTGTTATTTTGTTCCTGTTGGGTAGTTAGGGTAAAACCTAAGCCTGTCATTGATCCCGTGGTTTGAACTTTTCTATCTGAGGGGGACATAGTCCTGAGATTCTTGGCCCTTAGTAGTAGCCGTGTAGAGCATCTGTTTTCCTATTTTAGTTGAAGGACTAGAAGGCTTATTTGAAACTAAACTTAGATAATAGGATTAAGTTAAATAACCTAAGAAAAGAGTAATGACATAAAAAGCAACAAACATGACAGTTAAAGAAAAATGAAAAATTCTGAGAAAAGGTGAAGAAGAAGAAATTTTTCCAAGATAAGTTTAAAAAGAAAATCTATAACAAAGAAAGTTCTCTTACGTGGGTTGTGCTTGAATAGGAAAATAGGTAATCTTTATATAATAGTTACATACAATCTAAGTACGGATAGAAAGGGTGATTGAAAGAAAAATGGGGGATGTGAAGCTTTCCGTTTTCTACCTTTTTGTAACATAAGAAATCGAATTTAGAAAATTAGATTTCTCTAAAATTAGAAAAATAAATTTTCTTAGTAAGGTTTTGGATGCAAAAATTGGGTGAACTACGCTCATGCTCAGTAAGAGTATGGGAAAATTTGGATGAAAAAGTATTTTTGATTTTCAAATATTGCATTCATATAGAAAATGTAATATATTTACGATGTGTACATCATGTTTTTAAAGAGATTTTCAAGGAAAAAATTTTCATTCATATAGAAAGTACCTCATAAGCATTCATTTCATTTATGTATTACGATGTTGAACTACACTTTGCACTAGTACACAAACGGTTGCAAAATTGGATGCACACACGATGGTTGGGATTTATGCGAGGAATTACTTGATTTTACCCTTACCAAATTTCGGGGACAAAATTTCCTAAGGGCGGGATAATGTAACATTCTGCGTTTTTAATTAAATATAATAAAATTTGAAGATCTTCTAGAATTTGGTCTCGAGATTAGCATCATTGCGTCTATGGCAATTTTCTGGTCAATTTAGACCTATGGATTGTAGAAAACGGATTTAAGATGAAAGAGATACATTTAAATGAAATATTACAACAAACATGAAAAGGAGGTATAAGAAAAGAACAATGACCATCATTGTTTTTATCCTTGTTAACAAAAGCCTATGTAGTCTAGTTGGTAAGAGCATGTGGCTTCCAAGAGAGTGGTGCAAGTTCGATCCCCGCAGGCGCCATATTCTTATTTTAGAGAAATGACTAAAATAATACATGTTCTAAAGGGAAAATATGTATAAACTCACACATAAGGAAAATTATACATATAAGGAAGTACAACAATATATGTATACATGCATATATATGCATATATATATATATATATATATATATACATACACACATATACAGAAGATAAATTCAAAATAAACCTGCAATAAATGAAAATAGGTAAGAATTAAATGACGGCATAACGCCGTTTGAATTTTGCAAATGAAATAAAAGTTGCGTGTATATATATATATATATATATATATATATATATATATATATATATATATATATATATACACACACACACGTTTAAAACGGGCATTGGAAATTTTGTAAACATATAAGGGGTTTATACGTAAATATAATATTCAAAATATTCCAGAAATTCAAACTTAAGACAATGCGCACCTGGACCCATATGGGTCGACCCAAGCTATGCCTGGGTTAACCCAAGGGGGCTGGGTCGACCCTAGGTCGACCCAGGGGTAGGTGGGTCGACCATCTGTGATCTAGGAAGGTTCATTTGGCGAATCTGGACTTTTTTCAGACCACATTCATTGCTGACTTAGCGCTGAGTGTACAAGATCATATCCACTTTCTTGAATACCTATAAATAGGCTAGCAGAGCCTAGCCTAAATCTCATATTTTCTAAGAGACTGTCTAAACTCTGTCATTCTTCTTCCCCCTTAAATCTCTTTAGAAAATAGAATAATTAGTCTTAGGAAATTCTGATTTAATATATGGAGGAAAAGAATGTATATTTACAAATGGGTGTTCAGAATTCAAATCGAAGTGAGGTAAATTCTTAGATCTGGTTAATTCAGTTTTCTCTTCTTTTTCCCCTTTTCTTTTAGTTTGAGAACTGTGAATCCATGGTTATTTAGATTCTAGATTTAGTTAGGAGAGCCATGGAATGCTAGGTCTGGACCAGATTCATGAATTGGAGAGCTATTAGGTGAGTGGATTTAAGTTATAACTTTTTGATAATGGTATATCTATCATTTTACATTCCCCATTAACATGTATAATAAATCTGCTGAAATGTATAATCCACTGGAAATGTTTAGCCTGCTGAAATGTTTAATCTGCCGAAATGATTTATCTGCTGAAATGTTTAACCTGCTGAAATCTGTTGAAGTTAGTACTATTGTAATTAAAAATGAATTGTATCCTTCGTATAAATGATGGAACTTCTGTAGTACTGTAATCATAAAACCTAAACTGAGAACATTTCTGCTAAATAAAGCCTATTTCCATAAGTCACCTGTCTAAATTGGAAAATTCTGTGAATGCTGTAATTTTGAAATTTACAATGAACATGAATATTTGTTTAAGAATATTATTATGCCAAAAGATTGTAAATGAGAATTACAGTAAAATTTGGAAGAATGAATATGCCTATATTTACAGTACATAGAAAATTGTAACTGCACTTAGACATGAGGTTAAATTCAACTTATGGTTGAATTTTGCCTGGAACCGCTTGGCAAATCCAGCATCCACAATTGGTTAATTTAATGTGAGGTGTCTGGTTTGTAAACATACATATAAGGGTTCTAAGACACAAGGTTAAGTTCAACTTTTGGTAGAAGTCTAGTGCATAATGTGAGAGGTCGGCTTAATGTGAGAGGTCTGGTGCATAAACATATATGTGAATATATGTATATAAAAGGATAGAAATAAGTGGAATTAATTGTAATTAATGGAAATGAATGAATGTTACAACAGTATAAATATTAAAATGAACGGGAAATGATAATAACCTATTATGATTAAACCTGAAAGTGGAAAAGGAAAGATAATAGGTAGGCTTGTCCTAGGGACAAGTGGAATTATAATGTAGGTTATAATAAACGATAAAGAACATGAGATAACTTTTGTAATGAGAAAAGTTTTACTTAATTTTAAATTAACTAATCTGTAAATCTGGAAACCAGAAACCTATTGTTTGTAACCAGTAGAGAAAAGAAGGAAAAATTAATGAAATGCAATAAGTTGTACTTAATTGTACATTAAGTAATTTGTAAACCCAAGAATCTAAATCCTGCTGATAAGAAGAACATGTAGTCTGTAAACCCGAAAATCTAAAATCCGCTAATAAGAATAACATGTTAAAGGCTTATTAATGAACTTAAATGGGTAAGTTATATAACTAAAATTAATAAGCAAGAAGAACTTGGTAAACTTAATAAGAAGTTAATATGATTTGAAATAACCAAGTTAACTGGAAATCTAATGAGGTGGAGCAAGCGCGTAAATAAACGTTTGAACATAGGGCCTAATAACATGTTAACCCGAAGTGTTTGGACCAGTCTGTACGTCTGAAAGTGAAGAACCCAACGGGGTAGATCATTGTGATGCCATGAGACACGAGAGGAGCGCACGTCCCTCTGATTATTCTGCCTTTTCTGCCTGTTGTTATGCTGGCTCCGAAGGACTAGAAGGGGAAGCACACGACTTCCTAGGACATGGAAGGTAGTCCTGGTAGTCCTCTATGTGATGGCAACATTTAGGCTGTGCTCGTAGAGGTTGGGTCTGCGCGTTACTACCTGGTGAGTATACCTTGATTACCACGATAGTGGGAAGTTAGAGGGCTGTAGGGTGGCTTAGGTGATTCGACGAATCTAGTGCCTTGTGATAAGGCGGGTTACGACCATCTCATCTGTTTGCCTTAGGCGGGTCTAACCTTCTGATTGATAGTAATCGTCGGGTACCAGTCATCGACAGTCAACGTGATGCAGAAAGGCGAAGGGCTAAACTAAAAGACCATTGACCTTTTACTACCAAGTCTTTGGTTGTGGGACACGCCGATTTGGATGTAGATTGTTTGTTAGGAGCACGTCACTAGCTCTCATATCTGTTGGCCTTTCACTAGTTGAGGGAGGGGTCGGGTGGGACCATAGCCACCATGAAAATGTAGACCATAGCATCTGTGTATATAGATATCTGAAAAGGCTCCCAACCGAGTTCCGTGTATCTAATATAGCCCTGTTACGGAACTCGATTAGTAGATAATACGTGCGGATACATGCATACCATTTCCGGATGGTGTATCATCGAGGTTGAGTCATCGAGTACGATTAATGATACATACGTAAGAAAGTCTAGATACATGCATGTATGATCCAGATGGTGTATTGTAGACTCTAGGGCATTACTCTGTGATGGAATCTAATTCGATCGAATGGTTCGAAGGTGCCAATCTGTACGCTTACGTAGCATAACGATGGCGCTTCTATGCTGAACATAGCGTTGTTACACAGAGATCCGTATGTCATCCCAGCGTAGGATGAGGGACTGCATATATTTCTGTGACATTACGCCGGAGACCGTGCGAGTGGGGCACCATGGGGTGTACCTTAATATTGAAGGTAGCCACATATATAATGTACTAGGTTAATCTACTGGGGAGTAGATAGGTACGATGTGTGTGTAAGCCTTGATTACTGTTAACCCAGGTAATCTAAAGGTAGTCCAATAAATAAGAAAATGTAACTGAATGGTATATGTAGGGTTATCCAAAATGTGTAATTTAAGTCCAATTCACCATAACTTGTGTTCTGACCCCCTACTCATAACACACTCGCAGGTTAGGTGTGTAGCAGAGATATGATAGCTTTGGATACTGGTTAGGCAGTATTATTACCTTGGTAAGGCTATATTTGATTTTATTATATTTTATTCCATTTCGCTGTGAGATGTTTTTCTGATCTCTGATATATTCTTTATCTCTGTCTTTTATGTAGTATACTAGACAAGCCAACTCGAGATTCAATAGATTGGAATTTTGAAAAAAATTGGTCTGTCGGAGTTCGAGTTTTACACATAATATTCATATATACACACATATGTGTATATATATGTATATATATATATATATATATGTATATGTGTGTGTGTGTGTATGTCCATTTGTTTGCAGTCATGTGGCAATACACAGTAGCTCAAAACAAAAGGCAGATGTATACACTAATACATAGAGCCAAGGGAATGATTTTTTCTGAAATAAATAAATTATGCTATTCAAACTGTCTCAAGAAATTCACAAACATTTTTCTAAAGCAAGAAACATATTTATTTCTTTCCATAAAATCGCAAATTTTTTGGACAATAAAATCTTGCATTTTCCGGAAAATCTTTTTGGCAACTGAATAAGCATGCAAAATATACTCAGGTGGAATATCAATTCGAGTATACATGAATGGGTATAATAAATAAAAAACAAGAATTTTTCAGCCATATATTAATTTTTGGTTTTAAATTGATTTCCAAAAATACACAGTGAAAATTCAATGGGCCACAAAATCATTTGATTTCTTTCCAGTATTGCACAAACCTTTTTTAGGTAAGAATTACATTCGATTGTTTCTAGTAATTCAAAAAACAAACAAATAATTCTTGGCCGAATTAATCAAGGCAATAAAATCATGCAATACAAATCAAAGCAAGCCTTTTCAAGAAATCAGAGAATTAATCAAGGGATTCATAATCCTATTTATACACCTTTATCATCACAGGCAAACTCAGAGGGATCGAAACAAGCAAAAATCAATACCAGAGCTCAACAAAAGATTCAAATCATAATAACTCACGTTTTTGATCGCGTGCTCTAAGTCATCAACCAAGAACAAAAGATACTCGAAGATCATCAGAGAATAATTTCTTCCAGCAATTGTAACCATGATTTGGAGCAATGGAAAAACCCTAATATTTGGGTCGGTCAACATTGTTTGGAAAGGAAAGCATTTCAAAGGATATAAAAGGATATGGCCAAACTATATCATTTAATTAGAAAAGGGTTTTTTATTTTGTTTTATTTTATATTGTTCTTCTTTTGTAAATCGTCCATTCACTACTACAAAACATGTCATTTGCATCAGTAGTTAAGCCCATGTTGCATAAGTTGTTAAACTAATGCAAATGAAGATGATGCAATAGAAAAATTTCTATTGCACCAGTTAAAAAACCATTGCAAATGATGATGCATCAGTTGTTCAATACAACTGACGCTACACAACAAATGCAAATGTTTGCATTTGCTTTCGAAGTCTTGGTTTATTGCATCAGATTTTTATAACAACTGACACTAATGAACATATGCAAAATTAACATTTGCTATGACCTTTAATGTATTGCATCAGTTGCCTATGCTATTACAACTGATGCGAATTTAGCCTGAAGTAAAAAAAATCCACTATTTCATATTTTAAACCTGAAGAAATATTAAATAGAATTTAAAATTCTACAAGTGTATTATTACCATGAATCTGATGAAACAAACAATATAATTGTATTATTAATCAACATAGTTCATGTGTAAAACCAAAAAATCATAAATACATACTCTATCATAAATCTAAAGTCATGGTGCATAACAAAAGACTAACATAACTACATCAAATTATGCAAGATATAAGTTGCTAAGCAATCTCAAACTTCGTCTATCTCTTGTCAGTCATAAATACCACGTTGTGCAAAGTCCTGCAATTCATAAGAGTACTATTTTAAACATACGTAAATAACATATAATAACTAGCTAGGCGAATAAAATAAATTAAAGTAATACCTTTTGTAAATCAATGCTTTGATTGTGGCGTTTTACTATGTCATTCATTTACCTCATCACATAATATACATTCAGATTACTGCAGACACTGGCAATATTACAAGATAATGTAATGGTTAGTTTAAAATGTGAATAGAAAAAAAAGGCACTAAAAATTATATTTCCAAAATTAATCCGCCTCAAACTACCAATTATTTTATATCTAAACTAGCAGGTTTGATTCCTTAGTGTTAATAGAATCATAGCATTAAAGATTATATTTACATCTAAACTTAGTCGCCTTAACGTCACATTTCATGCAATCCCACTTAAACATGAATGAATTGAATCGTTAGCAAATGACGCGTAATAGGATTAAATAGCAAATGATGCATAATAGATTAAATTTCCAAGGATGCAAATGCACCACTATGGTACTGCAGCACCACCTTGGTGCAAATGCTGACATGTTACTCAAGGTAGGTGAAAAATGCAATCATTGCAATGAGATAAAAGTTGTATGATAACATTACCCGCAATAATTTTTCTCTATTTGGATCTAAATCAACAGCTTTAAGATTCTTTGTTTGCCAGACTTAGATGCACCAAAAGTATTTGCATCAGCCCCAGCTTTTTCTTCAGCCTCTTAAAAGTTGTTGAAGGATCATTTTTCAAGAAAATATGGAGACAAAGTGAATGTCCCTCAAGGCAAAGTACTATCTACCTTTTTAAGAGCTTCCTCCTTCCTTTGTTTTTGCTTCATTTTATTTCTTTTTGCAGCGGGTAGCTTTGACTCTCGTCTTCCTTCTCTATTTTGTTAGGGATTGCGGAATGGATCGTTAAGGCAAAACAAACACTAGAGGGAAGGGCGTGAATAGTGTTTTTGAGAATTTAATCAAAATCGAAAACTTATGTGAAATACTATATGAATAAAACACCACCAAAAAAAAAATCACAGATTTAAACATAGACACAAAAATAAACAAAAATAAAAATGAAGAAAAGGAAAGAACACACTGGATTTTATACTGGTTTGGAATTGCTCCTACGTACAGTCCAATGCAACAATGGATTGCGCAGAGTTTTATTACTATATCAATATCCAATTACAACCCTCCTTAATTTCACGGCTATAACAGATACCATTGTTTCCACCCACAAACTTGATCAAGTATACCTTCTTTGATTTCACGACTACAAGGGATACCACCGATTACCCATCTTTGATTTCATGGCTACAAGGGATACCACCGATTCCTCTACACAACCCAAACTATTACAAATAACCCTACAACTCTTCAATATCCCTTGATTCAGAGAGTAATGAGTAGAGAGTGTAGAGAGAAGAAGATTAGTGAAAACATAATTAAATTTGGCAAAGTATAGGTGTAGAAATTATAAAAATGATAAGAAATAATGGTGCAATGAAAGAGAGTGAATGTGGAGAAGGAGTGATTAAAAATTCGAATTCAAGCCCTTTTTATAGTATGTGAAAGGTTGCAACACTTCAGAACCGTCACAATTATAGAAAAGACACTTTCTTTCAAAATTGAAAAAATGACAGTTATATGTCGACACGGTGTTTTTCTTATGCCAACATACACCTAGTGTAAAATTAATTTTTGAGCATTTTCAAGTATTTTGATATAAATATAATTCTAGAAATTGTTGAATTAGAAATAGTGTTATAAATAAATATTATAAAGTAGGAAATCATATGAAAACAAAAATATAAACTATATAATCATATTTTTAAAATTATAAAGTTTAAAACTATATAAATATAAAATATAAAAATAAATATATAAAACTTATAATCCTTGAGTTTGAAAACAAAAGTAAAGTAAGAAAGAAAAATAGAAAAGATAGAAAATAAAATAGAGAAGATTGAGATAGAATTTGGAAACAGAATTTGAAAAACAAAATTTGAACCCGGAGTGCTATTTAGAGTCTTACATAATCTAGACTCTATAACTATATTAGTCTTGAACTCTTGAAATCTTGAATACTCATGAGTCTTGAAATATCTCTAAATTCTGAATCTCTAATATCTTTAAACTATACAATTTTCAGTGATATTTCCGGTATATAAATCCTGCATGTGTGTGTGTATATATATAGATATATATATATATATATATATTCTATACAAAAGTGTTAGTACATATTTTATAATCAATTAATATTGAAACAAGGTTGTTATCATCAGAACTCCATTCTCTAACAATTTTTTGATTATGGAGAATCATTTAACTTTATATAGCATCTGTGTACAAAAATTTATTAAGAAAATAACATATGCTCTTGAATACTATCAATGTGCTATATTTTCAGCCTAACATTGCTTTCAATATTAATATTATCCTACCTACGGTATACAATTTATTGTGGATGATAATATTAGCTTTTCATTACTGTAAACCATTAACTTTGTATTACTACAGTTAAGCTGTAAAAAGTCGTTTCAAGTTGTATGTTAGTGTTAGTATTTCTGTTTGTTACAAGCATTCACCTAACTGCACCATCTTCCTTGAGTAACAAATTAGTGGCCCCACTAAAGTGGTGCAAATGCACCAAAGTGGTGCAGCTGCACCACTTCAAGGGTGCAAATGCACCATGCACTTCTGCTGCACCACTGTACGGTGCAAATGCACCACTTCATGGTGCATTTGCACCCTTGTAGTGGTGCAGCTGCACCGCTTTGGTGCAAGTGCACCATGTAGTGGAGCAGCTCACCACTTTGGTGCAAATGCACCATGAAGTGGTGCTACTGCACCACTGCTGCATTTGCACCATGCAGTGGTGCAACGACACCACTTTGGTGCAAATGCGCCGTGCAATGGTGCAGCAACACCATGTTGTGGTGCAACAACACTACTTTGGTGCAAATGCACTAATGCATGGTGCATTTGCACCCTTGTAGTGGTGTAGCTGCACCACTTTGGTGTATTTGCACCACTGCAGTGGTGCTACAAAATTTACCCAAAAAAAAAGCTTAAAAACGTACTTGAGAACTCAACCAATAATTATTCAAAGGGAAACCATTGTGTCATCGACAAACTCAACTTTATACCTATTAAAAAATTACATAACAATTATTATATTCAACCAAATATCAAAATTAAATGTTAGCAAAGCCTAACAATATGTCATACTATTAAGAAAAAGTTTTATAATTGTAAAACATAGAAAAAGTCAGTAAAAAATCAACCTCTGATTTCAATGTAGATAACTCTAAAAATAATATTAAATCTTTTGAAAATAGTGAGGGGAACTCCACAGTATTTTTTATTTTATTTTGTAGCCTTTAGCATAATACCAATATAATTGGGACCATTCTTCAGTGAAAGTAATAAATAATGTTCAGTATTGATACAGTAAATGATTAAAATACCAAATCATAATGTTAACATACAAAATCAAAACAAGTAGTAAATGGGTTTCCGTAAGAAAAAGGGTTGAGTAATAGCTCGATTGCTTGATTTGGCTCTATTATATTGATCAATCAAATGTATCATATCAGTGTTTATAATTTTGGAATATGTCAATTTTCCTATATAAGAATTATACTAATATCTTATTCAGTGATTAAGTAGATATATAATTTATGTAGTATAGGAAATAACTGAATTTTTAGGATATTGTAATATTAACTACCTTCCTTAAATTGCTACTATTTTTCAGTGTTTTTAATAAGCAATACCTGTAATGGGAATAAACAAATAGATATGATTTGCTGTAATATGTATAAGAGTGAATATGCTTTTATTAGTTCTCTGTTTAGTCCCACATCATGGGAATAAGTTAAACATCAGCTCCAAATCCTATATATAAAGGAGCCAATGTAATAGAAATAGGCACACTTCTGAATGAATAGAAATGTCCTCTCTCCCTTGTTTCTTCTATTCTGTGTTTGTTTTACAACACGTTATCAGCACAAAGCTCTAGATATAGACCAGATCTAAGGTTTGTGTTAATTTGGAAGATCAAGCTAAATTTTTTTTCTTCTTTATTAGAAATTCAAGTATGCTACCTTTGACATTGTTGAGAATTTCCTATTTCGTTTTAGATTAAATCTACAGATTTGTTTGATCTATAAGTTTTTGATTTTGTTAGCATGCCATATATGATATTATATTTCAATTAACTTTAAAATACAACTATGGATTCAGCCTTTATCTTGTGTTCTGTTTATTATTTTTCTTTTCCATGCAACTTTGGTGAAAACTAGAAATAGAGGTGAGAGAGAGCACGCAGAAACCGTCTTCAATATGCTCATAACTTTGAACATTTCTTTTCAGATCCGCATACTTTCATGTATTAAGTTTGATTCTAGATATTATTATTACTTACAGATGCTAAGATAAGTAGCGTTTATTTAGTGGGGCCACTTTAGTAGGCGAGCAGATCCTATATTGACGTAGTTTTAGATTTATACTTTGTTTTTGAACTGCATATCGTAGTTACTATATTACTTGCAGAGATTCATTTATATCCATATATTTAACCTTTTACTTTATTTTAGAAATTCCATGCTTTTGCAGAAAGCTTATATTTCGTTTGAATAATTTTGTTTTATGCTGAACATGACTACAATAAATCTGCATCTGGTCTTCATCATAAACTAACATCTAGCTGACATTATGTAAGCTGAAAACTTTGTCTAACCCGTAACCTAATGAGTCGAAGAAGGTAAATGACATGCCAAACATTTAATATAAGATGGGAGAATGCATTGAAAATAAGCGTAATATTCTTATAAATATGGCTAACAATTCATATGGAGAAAGCTACATATATATCTTCAATTTGCAATGCATAGCACGTATGTTCATTAGTTCAGTTGGTAGTGCATTTGATGTAGGCTTCATACTCCACAAATCTATAAATTGTGAATATAATCTTTGCTGAAAGTTTGGTTTTTCTTTCACTTATTACTGAGAGTGAAAGCTACGAACTATTGTAGCCATGAAACCATGGTTGGTCTTATTGAGAAAACATTTAGTTTGTGATAACATCTATCTTTCGTAAATATTTTCCGTAAATATGCATTCGGCTAATTATACTCGCTTAGCTTGTATGTTATCCTTTTTCAGATTTTTTTTTAATAATATTTTGGCTATTGTTTTTTTATTTAAATTTAATCCGACTGTTCTGAAGTTTGCATGTGATCTGAGATTTAACAGTAGGTTTTAATGGTATCGCATGAAACAAATAATGTTGCTTTACCTACTGTTTTAGTTTTAAGCAGATTACCTCATTATTGATTACGTTCCAAGCACGCCATTCATGTTGTACTCAGCTAGTTGGCCATTCATGTTTTTATTCATTTATTTAGTCATTCAAAGAAACAATTTGATGATTATAAAAGGATCTAGTGATGGCAAAACTTTTGTAAAGCCGTCTGGCAAATTTGTTGATTTGTTTTTTTTTTTTTTTTGATTTGTTCAAAATTTTTTATATAGGTAATGCATAGTATAAGGCCACAGAAGAATTGTCAACATATTTGATCAAATTGAATTATAAAGCTTGCATAATAAGCCAGTTACATCACTTCTATTTATGTGAATAGATATTAAATGTTGTTATATGATAACATCATATTACATGGTTATATGAAAACAATTTGCTATGTTTACAGGATCCCATATTAAATTAGACCACCCAAACATGCAGCTTTAAATATTATTATTTTTTCCTTTCCGTAAGGACACTTACATCCATACATTGTCTGGAATCACTTTTGTAGACTTGCAGATCCATATCTTATTTCTATAAAGAAAAAAAATGGTTGAAAAGGTGGAGAAGTACTGAAGTCATAGATTCTTTTCAGTGGTTTGTAAACTAGCTGTTATGTAGTATGTAGTCTGGTAGAATATTTAAGTATGGAAGGCTGTAGTCTATAGACTGGCTATTATGCAATCAGTTCTTGGTAGTATTTGCATAATAAATATCCATATCTCAGTTTGGTTGATAATTGTTTAATATTTCCCAATATGATATAGTTTTAATATTTTCAAATATTGCACATTGGTACTTATCAATATGCACCGATATTGACATTAATTACTTATATTGCAATGGGTATTTTGAGTATGGGGTGCCACGTGACTTCTGTATGATCTGCATAGTGTAGATGGATGATAACATGCTCGGTTTAATTTAACATAAAATTTATAGCTGAGTTATGCTGAGCTTATATAGACCTAGCATAACTGTGTATGCTCATTTATATAAAACTTTAGCTATGGTCATTTTGTATAACTCGGTATATGTCAAATGAGCTTATGGTCAAGTTTATGTAAAATGCTCCTATATTTGGATTGATGGATAGCAAATCATGAAATACTTTTAAGTAATAAACTGCCTACTGAAGCTGAAAATGATTCTATTGGAGCATCTAATTTATTCACATATACTTGGCTTACATAAAATTTTAAGTTGGCTTTAGCAGATCGACAATTTAATTATACTATGTTGTTGTTTTGTTGTTGTTGTTGTTGTTGTTATTGTGAAAATATTCTGTCAACTGCATATCAAATGCACAAATATTTCTTGAAGAAATATCTTAGACGTTCTCCCAAAGAGATCATGAATACGTCATATCATATTTTTGTGGAAGTTTTAAATATCTTCTTAAAAATATATATAATTAATGTTCGATAATAACATTTCAGGTATAATAGAGAAATAAATTTTAACAACTTGAAGTTGTTTATATATTTTATTCGAACCAGCAGTTCAATACATTTTAGCAACTTGTAGTTGTTCATATATTTTATTTGAACCAGAAGTTCAATACAGTTTAATAACTTAAAGTTGTTTATATATAATTTGAACCAGAAGTTCAATACAGTTCCAAACCAGATGTTTTGGACATTATAATACAATCTTTATGATTCGCATTGATATTGCTTTATAAGCAAAAATTAATGATTTGGAATTTTATAAACAATTTATTCTGAAATCGATAACTCGAATGGAAAAAAATATGTAGAACAGTTACATATATAATATATGGACACAGGTATGTACACATATATGCAAATATTTAATTAACAACCTGAAGTTGTTATGAGCTCATATTATTTAGAAATTCAAAAAGTCGATTGTCGTCAATATTGAATGACCTGAAGTCATATGCGTATCTAAATGATTTATTTAATTATAAAATTCCTCTAAATTACTAGATCAATTAAAGGGAATAAACAATATAATATGAATGTATTTATCAATTAATAAGAGCATTATCCTCCTATAATTGAAATACATATAATGTATTTACAAGCAATAAAGTGATAATGGACCAAAAATGAGAATCCAAAGAAAGTATATTATTTAATGAGGCAATGTTTGTCAACATTGAGGGGGAGGATAAAGGGATGTAAGTTCATGTTGATCATTAACGCTAACATATAAAATGATGTAAAGTATTAAGTAACTTGCATAAATTATCAATTATGTCCCTAGTAGACTTTCTCCAATATATATTTGAATCCCTAAAGGATCAAAGGGTGTAAATCACAACTGAAAATATGGTATAAAAGTCAGTTTAAAATATTTTTGGAGTAAGTCATAAAGATGCAAAATAAAGGAGGTGAGTGTTCCTGAAGAAACACTTAAGGGTGCTTTGAAAGAAACCTGTGACATGATTGTCAAAATAACCCCAGAAGTGATTTAGGTACCTAAAGCATGATAATTTTTGAGATCTCAATAAATCATGTATAGAACTGACAAGAAATAATCATCGATGATAGATTATTAAATAATGAAGCGCTTATTTATAAATGGATTAAAAATCTCATATTAGAGAAAAACATGATTGACCATCACGAAATTCTCCTAAATAAAATATATGGACTTATAGTCCATAAGATATGAACCTGTAGTCCATAAGGTAAAAATAGAAATATATATAATGACAAAAGCACATGCAAGTTACCGAAGCACCATAGAGTGTCAAGTGCCATTAGCATTGTATTTTTCAGAGATAATTGAATTGATTAAAGTGGTGAAAGTGTTTAAAACACTTACAATACCCTGAAGGTATAAACGATGAAAGTATACAAATTCTGGAAGAATTTAAATTACGTTGTTAATGATAAATATTGCAAAGACCAAGAAATGTAGATTACAACATTCTTTTAAGTATTGTTGTGATGACAATCTTGATATATTCCATGATGAGTAGATCACTTCCTGCTTTCAAGAATTGTTGTAATGAAACTCTTAATATCCATTGAAGTGGTAGTTGCGATATGAAAAACTTATTATAATATATAAGTTCCTGAAGAACATAAATAACATTTGTTATTATAAAGAATACCAAGAACATGGATGATAGATTACAACATTCTTCTAGGTATTGTTGTAATGAAAATCTTGATATACTTCAAGGTGAGTAGATTACTTCCTGCTTAGTGTTGTTGTAAAGGAAATCTTGTTATACTTCAATCTTCTAAGTATTGTTGTAATGAAAATCTTGATATACTTCAAGATGAGTAGATTACTTCCTGCTTAGTATTGAAAGTTGTCTTATTCATCAAATATGTATTGCAATATATAAGTCCGATTGAAACAGAAAATTATAAGCACCTGAAGTGTATTCATAAATGAATATTAGTAGCATACAAATCACAAAAGGAAGGCATTTTAAATAAGAAAACATTCTTGAAGCATGGAAATGCACATTAAGCTTTAAAAGAAAAAATTCGTTAAGAAGTATTTGTAAGAAATTTGAGTTATTGAAAGAAAAATACGAATTCAGAGGAAAGTATTAAATCAGGGGAAGCATCCATAAGTATGTTATAATGCACTCTTTTTCCTTAACTCAGTTTTTCCCTACTGGGTTTTCTTAGTAAGTTTTTAATAAGGCATTGTCATGATCCAGAAGTATCAACCCAAAAGTAACATACAAAAATAAGTTAAAATGTACTCTTTTTCCTTATTTAAGATTTTTCGCACTGGGTTTGTCTTATTAAGGTTTTAACAAGGCATTACATTGATCTGGAAGTAGCATACTACTTTTGACGTAGTAAATATGACATTGTATATTGTACTCTTTTTCCTTCATTAAGATTTTTCTTGTCGGGTTTTTCTTAGTAAGGCTTTGACGAGGTAACATTTTTATCCAGAAGTATTAAACATCTTTTGATGCAGTAAACTATTATTTATGAAGAAGACAAGGCAGTTTGCATGGCTCAGATTCAAGTGAATTATATCAAGGGTAGGATGAAGCACATTTCTTCTAAATTTCTCTTCACACATGAATGAAAGGATAACAAGAAAGGGGAGAAACATTTCCATTTCAAGAAAAACGGGAAGATCTGTTCTCAAAGGCAATTTCCAAATCAACATTCTTGAAGATGATATACAAAATTGGCATGCGTCAACTACATCAATAGACTAATTTAATAATGAGTTATAAATAAGGGGGAGCATATAAAAATATGCTATAATGTACTCTTTTCCTTCACTAATATTTTTTCCATTGGGTTTTTGTTAGTAAGGTTTTTAATGAGGCATTATCTTGATCCTGAAGTATCAACCCTTATGGTAACATTGTAAAAAATGTTACTTAAAGATGAAATAAATTTGCACTTTTTTCCTTGTTTATGATTTTTCTCATAGGGTTTTTCATAAAAAGGTTTTTAATAAGGTATTGTTATGATCCTGAAGCATCAAAATCTTTTAAGGAATATCATTTTAATATGAAATTCATAATGTCATATGTTGTACCCTTTTTCTTGTTTAAGGTTTTTCCCATTAGGTTTTTCTGATAGAGTTTTGAAGGCAACAAACAATAGTTGTATCGACTGAATGGATATATGCAAGCAAGATAATAATAAGGGGGGAGCAATCATTATGTAATGTCCCGGATTTTAACTGACCTGGTTAAACAATAAATAAATGATTATATAAATAATTAGAATTAATACTTGAGAAAGTTAATTTAATTTGCATATTAGTTTGTTTAACATATGTATACATAAAAACTAAGGTAATAAGAACCTATGTATATGTATGTAAAGATATACGTATGTGTATATATTATAGGAGATAAGCATATGTACTTTGGGTTATATTTTAGCATTAATTCAAAGTTTGCTAACATAATCTTTTAAGTGAAAATTCCACATATGATGTTAAGTGAATACATCTATAAATGAACATATCAATACAAATAGAGTATGATGAGCATTACATGTTTGATAAAATGCTACCGTGACAAAACAAAGTGTATTTCTCATAAATAACCAAAGGAAAGTCAATTTCTTAATATGATATAACGTTTCAATTGTATAGCTAGGATACATAAGGCCACCCCTTAAGAATACAAACTTTAATGTGATATGTTGTAAAATCCTGTTCAAGATTTATGTCATACAAGTGGATGCTGCAAGCTAATATATATTTAATTACAACTAAAAGTCTATTTTATTTGTCACAAGATCAATGATCCTTGAAACCATACGGCTGCATTAATAAGTCATGGCAAGTGCTTCTAGAAACTAGGAAGAAGACATGATATTTCCATCAAATAGGATTAAGGGAAATCTAAAAGCCTAATGGCGTTGTAATGTCTATAGGGTAAGGGAGGCCTAGAAACTAGCATGTACAGTAATATCAAACACATTGAATGTGTAGTGTAAAAGGACCTACAATCGATGGAGCTAATATTTACCTTAATCTATAAGGAAAAAAGTATGGCAAACATTAAATGAGACTAAATATTATAATGTTAAAATATGCCTATAAATACATACATAAGCTTATACTCTTCTCAAGCAAACATTCAAACTAGAGAGATCAAAGAAAGTAGGAAACAATAACCAGAACAATGAAGAACAGAAGGAAGCTAAGAACAGTGAGTAAACTTCCCTCTTTAGTATTGATTTCCTATATCATAATGTAGATATATATGTGCGTATATGTTCTAAAGAGTTATATCAGTTAAACAGTATCTCTGTGTAAACCAGAGAATGAAAATAGCATTAGACAGTGAACCAAGGTGAGTGAACTCAAACTTATTCTCCTTTAAACCGAACCTTTCTCTTTAGCACTAGAGTCATAGCTGTCACTATTATATTATATAATCTATGTAGTGCTTTTCGGCAAAGATATGCCAGACTTGTTCATGTATATAAGACTTATACATGAGATTCGATGAACTACTTATAAACTTCAACCATTTGGATTATCTTGTACTAAGAGATAGGTGCCTTATATCTCATTTATCAATATGATATACACTTAGTTTCACGCATGTGTATGTTGATATTATTTTCATTCGTTTTGTTGTGATTTTCTCTCGGAACATCTCTGCGCTTATATTGTTTCTTCAGTTGTCACCCATGACATTTGGATATCCGCGTGTTGTTTTATGTTTTGATTCCAGTTGTTACGAATGGTGGGTCACTGTACCTAACTTCATATATTTTTCAAACACTTAGGCGCTCGAGTGTGTCACATGCAGAACGCATGTGAAGGATGGTAATCGGAATTTTTACGGTTGATTCAGTTAGATGAAATTACAAGTTAAGAAAATAATGTGAGCAATCTTTACAGAAAATAAAATAGGAAGAAAAGCAAAGAGACAAAACGTAAGGGTAGAAACTATAAACTGATGGAATGCAAATTAAACAGGATAAGACCAAGGAAGGAAGTGGGTAGAAAGAGTAGAAGAATAAGGGAAAATGGGAAGGTGGCAAGGAAAATTTGGGGTAGAAAGGCCACGCAAGAAGGAATAAAATAGAAATAAGAAAGGGGATGGAAATAGCAGGAAAACTTGATGACAGTAGCTGCGGTAATGCATCAAACGCACTAATGCTGGAATGTAAAGAAGGCCTTTCACTTTAAAATAAAAAGACTGTAGAACAAACCCTTTAGGCGTAAAATATTGATTTCGGTATGGAAATAATAGACAAACAAAGTTAGTTTAATAAACCAAACAAACTGGGAACTCTCTATTTGACTTGTAATAGGTTAGGGGAGATGATTTATTTAAACTGCTTTATGTTTCCTCCATAGTTCATGCATATGTATACATGGCGGAATGGTGCTATACCAAAGAATGTACATATGGAGTTATAAAAACATAGTTTAGCATATCTAAGTTGATGAGCAGCAAGTATCATTATTCATTGATCCTTGCACTTATCAGCATATTTAAGTTTTGGAGCTTGCAGCCATGGCTGCCAACTCTAAATCATTCTTGAAAGATAATCCTAATTCTAGGGTGGGATCTTCTTCCGCCCCTCCCATCTCCTCCCCTCCTTCAAATTATCTTCCTCAATCCACACCTGTTTTCTTAGTCGATGAGGAGGGATTCACAAGAGTTGTTAACCGCAAGAAAGGTTTCAAATCTTTTCAGAATCCAAATGTTTCTATCCATGCGAAGAAGGGGACAGACAGGGTCAACTAATGAGTACCCATTTAAAGCAAGGTAGAAGCCATATCCTTCCTCTAATGGAGCACGACAGCAATCAAGAAGTCTAACTAGAATGGCACAAGATCCAACAAAAAATCCGACTGGATCGTCTCAAGAACCAACTCAGGCTGTTAAAAATAATCTAGCTAAAGATCTGAAGGCTTCATCCTGGACAGATTTGATAAAGAAAGGCAATCAAGATTCAGAATTTGATTTGAGCTTCACCCCCCGACTGAAACGATTGGGGAAGAAAAGATAGTTGTGGCTTCTGAGGCGGCTTGTACCTGTACAGAAAGTAAATGGGGACTCTCTATTGTGGCATACGTCTTTGGAAAAAACCTGCTTATCACTATTTCAGGATTTATGTTGTCCGAACATGGAACCCTAGTGGTTCCTTTGAGATTTTTACAAGGGAAAATGGGATTTTTATTCTCAGGTTCACAAATGCAGAAGATAGAGAGAAACTCCTAAAAGGAGGACCATATTTCATCAATGGGAAATTGATTATATTAAAGAAATGGTCTAAGAAATCAGTTCTTGATCGGGACATTTTGAGCACTATGCCCATATGGATCCGACTTTCAGAACTGAACTTACGACTATGGGATAAAGAAATCTTCAGTGCCATAGGAAGTCTAGTTGGAATTCCATTAAAAATGGATGAACAAAAAGCGAAGGAAACTCAACTGAGTTAAGCTCGCTTACTTGTTGAAATTAATGCAGACGCCGATTTGCCTAATGAAGCCTCTATCTACATGCATGACGGGGAGCATATCACTCAGCAGAGAGCAAATACCAGATAGATATAAATTTGCAAGATCTTTGCCAATTCCGCTGATGTTTGTTTGAACAACAAAGATCAGAGCGAACAACCAAAAAAGGATGCAAATCTTGATAACAGTACTGATGTTAACGAAGAATCTCTTTCAGACATCAGAAACATGGATACAACAACATCTGGTATAAGCTCAACAATTCATGTGAGCAACAATATTAACTTCTGGCATTCTTACATGGAGAATTTTGAAGACGACATGAATATAGATGCCTCCAATCTACAATCGGATGTAGGCAAAAATGCTCACTGTCAGTCTGCACATCATATTCAGATAACTGCAGTTTCTAAAGAGAAATCGCAGATTACAGAATCTCCTAATAAGACAGTGGGAATCAGTTCTGAAATTCCCAAAAGTGCAGGGGAGAAAAATGCATCAAACAATAACAATCGCAAAGCAGAAGAGGGAACCTATTCTAAACTGATCATTGAGCCCATCCCCCCATGATGGATTCAAGCAATTTTACAAATTCATCAAATAATTCTGCTAATTCTGTAGGGAATTTCTACATCGATCTTCTCGCTGCTGATCCCATCTACACCAATATGGCTCTGTTAGCTAACAGCCTTGCCCCTTCCAAATCAGCCATTACTCTAGAAAATATACAAGAGGCTGTAAACCGGACAATAGCAGTGGCTAAACCCTCCAGACCCGTCTCACCTGCATTAAAAAAGAAAAAAGGCAGGACCAAAAGTCTAACAGACATAGTTACAGTAGAGGAAATTGAAGATGACAAAGATCATGATTTCAGAAAGAAATATATTAGCAGGAATGCTAAATGAAAAAAAAAAAAACAATTAAATCCTATTGATAAAAGTAGTTACAAAAAGAGTGGCAAACATTTGGGAGTAAAGGAGGACAACAAAAAGCACAGTGGCCCTCCTTAGGTATTGTGTATCCTTTATCTCTTTTTAGTTTATATTAAATTTATTATGGATATTATTGCTTGGAATATTAGGGATTAAACTCCCCAGAAAGGCAACTTGATTTAGTTAATTTTTTAGGTAAATACAAACCTCGTATTATAGGTTTGATTGAGCATAAACTCAGTGATTAAAAGATAGACGATCTTCATAAAAAGTCATTTTCAAATTGGAACATTGTCAATAATAACTTGATGGGAGGAAATGGTAGGATTATGATTCTTCATAATCCTACCATCTGGTCTCTCATCAATTATTTCATTGACATGCAATATATTCATTGCACATTTAAAAATAAAGGTGGATTGACCTTAAAAATTACCTTTATTTATGCCTCCAACTTTGAAAATGACAGAAATATGCTTTGGAGTTATATTGAGCAGTTCAGTAAGGTTATAAATAGCCCTTGGTTGCTTATTGGGGATTTTAATACTATTTTTTATAACTGTGAAAAAAGAGGAGGCAAACCATTCCATTTTCTAAACTAGAAAGGATTGCCTGTTTTATGTTGAAATCTGGATTAATAGAACCCCCCATAGTGGGCAACAAATACACTTGGAAATCAGGTGAATTTAGGAATATACATTGCAAATTAGATAGGGTTCTATTTAACCAGCATTTCATTAATATTTTTCCTAGTGTGAGTTGCTGTACACTGCCTCAAAACTCAAGTGACTACACTCCTATCCTAGTTTCCATAACCTCAGAGAAAAATTCCATAGGTAACCCTCCATTTAGATTTGTGAATGAATGGGTCTATGAGAATGATTATAAGGATGTGTTCTCTAGTTGCTTTATTAACAATTTTTATGGTACTGCTCAACATAAGTTCAATAAAGCCTTACTTTTGGTCAAGTCTAACTTAAAAACCTGGAACTCTTCTAGAAGCAGAAATGATATCAAAACTATTTGAGAAGAGTGTGACAGGTTGCAAAACGATCTTGATATCAATTGTTTAGACAAGAGCAAGTCTGAGAATTTTTTTAATGCTCAAGCTAAGTTGGTTAACGCTCTACATATTAGCTCTGTTAACCTTAAACAGAAAGCTAAAGTAGATTGGCTAACAGTTGGTGATGAAGCTAGTAAAATTTTCTACTCTAGAATGTCCAACAGGAAAAACAGGAATAATATTGGTAAATTAATTGACACAAATGGAAGAATAACTAATGATGCTAATAATATAGAAACTGAGGCTATTAGTTATTTCTGCAATTTGTATAATACAAGTAACCTTAACAATATTTTCCCTGATTTTGAGTTTAAATATTTTGCTAATAATAATAGCTCTGATATTCTTCGTGCTCCCATTAGGCAGGAAGAGGTTAAAAATGTTATATTTTTTGCTAATAATGGTAAAAGTCCTGGCCCTAATGGGTTTGGCGCTAAATTTTACAAAACACATCGGGGTGAGATGCAAAATGCTTTGTGTGACTCAATTTCTAAAAATTTTAATTCAGGAAAACTTCTAAAAAGCACTAATCATACTTACATCACTCTTATCCCCAAAGTGGAAAGCCCTTATAGTTTAGATGATCACAGGCCTATTGCCTGTTGTAACTTTATTTACAAATTTATTGCCTCTTTTCTTTGCAATAGATTAAAACGGTTTTTAAAATTTATTATTTCTGAGAATCAAAGTGCCTTTATTCCAGGTAGGTTTATTTCTGAAAATTCCTTGCTTGCTCATGAGTTAGTTAGAAATTTTAACATGAGGAATAAAAATCTTATGTGCATTAAGATTGACTTTCATAAAGCATTTGATAAAATTAATAGGAATTTAATCATTTACATTATGCAGAAGATGGGTTTTGATAATAAATTCTGTGCTTTAATTAAGGAATGCATATGTGATGTGTCTTACTCTATTATGATAAATGGTTCCCCCCAAAGGCTTCATAAATAGCAATAGAGGAATAAGGCAAGGTGACCCTTTATCACCATACCTATTCTCTATTGTTATGGAATACTTTTCTATGCAAATGAATTTAGAAGTGCTTAAGGGGAACATTAAACCAATAAATAGAGTCAAACCACACATTACTCGTTTATATGCTGATGACATGCTTTTATTTTTAAAAGCTGATAAAATGAGTTCTATTGCTGTCCACAAGATTTTGGAAAATATGGAGAAATTTGCTGGCTTAGCAGTTAATTTAAACAAAAGAAAATTTTATTTTAGTATTGATGTTCTTATTAAAGATGAAATTTTGCATCTCTTGAAGTTTAAAGAAGGTTCTCTTCCTGTTAAGTATTTAGGTCTCCCCTTAAGCATAAATCAGATCAGTGAAAAAGATTGCACTAGATTATTAGATCTGATCCAAAACAAGCTTGAGGGTTGGTCTGGTAAATTACTTTCCCTAGCTAGTAGAATGGAGCTCTCACATACAGTTATTTCTGCTATGGTTATGTATTAGGTTCAGTCTTATAATATCCCTAGTAGTGTCATTAATAAGATTAATAGAATGTGCTCTAATTTTATTTGGAGAGGTAAATACCATAAGGTAGCATGGGATATAGTGTGCAAACCTAAAATTTTTGGAGGAATTGGTCTTAGAAATATCAAAGATATTGCTGAAGTTAGTAAGTTTAAATTATTTCGGAAAGTTTTGGATGGTAAATCTCTTTGGGCTAGATGGTTGAGTGCTAAATATTTCAAAAATAAAAATTTCTGGTTAGTTAGAAAAGAGATGCATCATTCTTATGTTTGGAAAAGTATTTTAGACTGCAGGGATATTGGTAAAAAACTGATTCTCAGAAAATTAAAAGATGGTAGTCAAACCAGTTTATGATTTGACCCATGGGTTAGTGGTAATTCACTAATCAATCTTTTGGGGTGGAATAATTTATATATATTGGAGGGGAGGTTGGAGGTTAAGGACAAAGTTCAAATATTATTGTTAATAACTGTTGGAGTTTTCAAAACAACTCTGCTGCTCATATATTTAAAAATGCTATCAGGGGCATTGATATAAATCAAAATTGCATTAGGTGAATTTATGCTCAAAAGATAAATTCTCTTTTAAAAAAGTTCGGGAGTATTTGCAAGGCAAAGAGGTAGAAGTTGATTGGCATAAAATTATATGTTGTAAATCATACTGCCACAAAATGGCACATTGTGCCTACTTTGCTATTTTAAACAAACTTCCAACCGGGGAGAATTGTAACAAATGGAAAAAGGATTCTGAAAGCACATGTTTTCTTTGCAAAAGTGAGGTTGAAAGCTCCAATCATTTATTTTTTGACTGTGTTTATTCTCAGTACATTTGGTATAACGCCAAATGTACTATGGGATTCAGTCATTCTTATGTTGCTTTGAATATAAGAGATAGTATTGAGTATATTTTAAAAAAAAATTAAGCCTAAGTCCTTCAACTTTATTAGAGCATGTGTTCTGCTAACAGATTCTATTTATTATATTTGGAGAGAAAGATATCAGAGGCTTCACTCTGGTAAAGAAATTAGTTGCTTTCAGACTTGGAGTATTATTCTAAACTAGTGCGCACCCGTGCTTCGCATACGGATGTTGGAAAATAAATGTAGTTTCATTATCGTTTGTCAGCACAATGGCAAGGAAGTCCTATATCAAAATATTTATTAGAGTAATCAGGATATTTCCAATTTTAAAAATACAGTATTTGATAGATGAAAGCTTTTCATTTTTACTGCATTTCCTATGCTTCTCACTGATCTCTTTTTATTCATCATCATCATAGGTTACGATATCTTATATCCCATCCATTTAAATTTGTCCTTGGAATGCTATCAAAAACAACAGTGCATATTGTTTTATTTTCAGAAAATAGTGATGAAGGCACTTTAAGATAAGATAAATAACTCTTTAAAGGGTTGTTTTTCTACTCCATAACCAATCCTTTGAACTCCCCTGAACTATCAAAATGTTTAAATATATGTATAACTTGCGAAATAAAATAGATTTGTTTCCAAACGGTGAGAAGAAAACAAATCGGCATAAGCTGTGAGAATGCATTAGAAAAATCATTTTTTAAAGCATTTGAACAAAGCATTTCCTAATTTCAAAGTCTACAGTGAGGAGGATTATGGTATCAAATTCTTGTAATTTCTTATTTCATACAAACTACTGGTTATTTTGTATTTGAGCAAAGTTAATTCAAATAAGAGATATGTCAAAACAAATGGTTTGTAACCATCTCAAATGCTAACGTTTAAGCAAAATACAGGGCCACTTAAAAAAATAAAAATTCACAAATATTCCTAATTTGAATAGAATTCATAGACACCCTTAAAGATTAAGCGAAATGTTTTTTTTGACCTGTAGGATGGAACCCGTCAATACATCAATGTGAAAAGAATGAGAATGCATTAATCGGGAGTACAATAGTAGAAAATAATACATTTACCATCATCATTATTTCAAATTTGGATATACGTACAAAAGCATGATTCTTTTTGTTAAGCAAATTGGTAAGCCATATTACCCATCAACTAAAACGCATTCACTTAACAAAAATTATTCCATAAGACATATTCGCTTATCATGATCATTATGATAGTGAAGTTTAGCATGCATCCACGAGCATACCAAATGAAAAAAGAATGGAAAACAAACAGAATATTACATACAAAGTCATTAGCACCACACCTGGCGCTGTAGTTCACCATAAAATAAAAACAGACGAAAGAGAGGGAGAGAAAAAACATTGTTTACCATGCATCATGTGGCTCAAGAGAGTAAATCTAACCATAGACATCCACAATTTTTTCTGGATTATATAACTCGTGTTGTTGAAGAATATAATCACAACTCACATATCAATTCTACAACTTAACATACCAGATTATATTACTTATTTAACCAAACGTCATATAATGCATAGTTTTTACACTTAACCATCTGAATGGAACTTCATCAATCTACGTAAACAGAAAATACGAAGGAAAAAATTATTTTGCACATTTTTCAAGTAGCACTATAACATTTCTCTAGGAATTTAGGATTTAAATAAGAAATTAAAATAAGCTATAAAGGCCTCTAAACTTCGGATTTGTTTCTTCTTAATGCATTGCCTTGCCCAACAAAGTATGCAAAGTAGAAGATACCAGAAAATGTATAGACTGCAAGTTACAAAAATCATGCAACATTGCTAATTCAAAAATAATGCATCAAATAATGAAGTTCAAACCCTCATTCCACACAAATGCTTATACGAATAAAATAAACATAGATCGTAGTAAATATAATACTAAAAGAAAAAATAGTTAAGAACCATGCTTTGTTTAATAGAATATCTCTGTGCCCATCTTAAAGTTTTTAGATCAACAGTATGATAATAGCCATATTTAATGAAAACGTTTTATAAACTTATGAAATTGTCCTCTCAAACATTTAAAACAATGAAAGTTTAATTTTTATTTGCTAATTTGAAGATCCTTGATTTGGCAATTGCAAGAAGCTAAAAAAGCCATACGTTAAGTTGGGAATTTGTATTCACAAGCATGTGATCATAGATGACATTGTTTAGCTCAAAAGAATATGATTTAGTTTTCTAGCATATGTAGCTATAAAACATAGTTAATCTTAAAATTATTTGGAAAATACAAATCATAACCATCATAGTAGACATCAAAATTGCAACACATTCTTCTTGTCTACGTCGAACGTGCATATCGAATAAATACGATCCTTTACTTGCAATCTTTTGCTTTTAAATTTGGTATCTTTCTAAAAGAAGTATAGTTATCTCGTTTTGTCATATGTTGTTAATTAGAGCTATCGTTATATGCAGATTTTATTAGTTTCTCAAATTCTACTACGGGACCAAATCTAGAAAAGGCTAATGAAAAGAAGAAATCACACGCAATTTTCCTAACTCGCTTGCAGCAATGGTTGAAACTTTGTCCCACTGGCTTAAATGGAAAATAATATCATGAATTCATTATGACCTTTAAACCAATTTTTTTTGAATGCCTATATTTCTTCTTCCTCAAAGATGTATGATAGTTCGTATTTATTATGTACAACAGAAAATAGTTAGATAATTCATTCATGAACGGATAATAAGTTAAATCACAATGAAATTTTGTATTGATTCAAACAATAAACATAATGGAATATAATTTATGCACAAAAATGCTTTTATTTTGATTCACTATGGGAGTTAAAATAGTTGAAGTAAATTAAATCCAAAAACACATGAGATATAACATAAAATGATGATATATTCTTGTGCAAGAAAAATTGATAATCATTCCGCAAAAAAATGCAATAGAATTAAAAAAAATCCAAATGAGAGAACTAAAGGTCTGATCAAAATTGCAATCAAACACGATGTATGAAAATTCGAATGATACCTAAGTGCAAAAAATGAAAACTAATAAAATGAATTACCGTTTGGTACCTCATCGAAAGGAGCTGCTAAATTTTATTTAAATATTGAATCACAGATCCTAAAAAGTAGAATGTACCTATTTTGAGTACAGGATCTAACAAAAATCCAAAGGTTGGTCTGCCACTTGCTATTACTTATATTTCAATTAACCGACAGAAACTTCAAATTAGTGAAAAAAGAGAGATGACAACAGTCCTACGAAGTGGTATAGTTCTGTGCATATGGTAGTCCGCTTAATTGTGATACATGTATAAAGAATATCGTTGTTTATTTGATATAAAGTTTCGACACTAATTGGTAATTGATTGCTTGTTCGAGTATTAGAAGGATTTCACATGATTACTATACTGAAATGATAGTTTAAACTCAAGTAACCTACAAAAATAAATGAACCGAAAGGCGAGTTGATGAAAAGGAATTAATCATGTACTTAATACTTGTTAGCAAAAGAGTTTCTTCAGCACCATCAATTTTTACATAAAGTTAAAAAATATTTGGCGAAAGTACTAAATTATAAAAGTCGTCCTCCCTTTGTAATGCGTCATTTGTCATTAATTTACCAGTTATTGTCAAATTAGTGAAAGGTTGATCAATTTCCTCATGTGAAAAGTGATTCATACCAGTAGAAAACAATATTTATGTTGCCTATGACTAATTTATAGTAAGGAATTAGGCATCTAAGAGGAAGAATATCATTGTAAAAATATGAAAGTTATTTGAAGATGATGAAAGCTTTGCTATCAATCTATTTGAAGCTATTATACGATACATATATATAACTATAATAATTATATTCTTTGGTTTTGCTTAATCCTCTGGTTCAAGGATGATATGAGCTTTCATATATGCATCGAAGCTTTGGAGATGTCATAAAACGACAAACAAATCTGATCAGGGAGGCCGCCAAAACTAAATTATGAAAGCTGATTGGATTGTACAAAATATATTGATACCCAACAAATCTTTTGCATATTTAATATAAAATGAGGAAACAACATAGCAAATTTGTAGTATTCCACTTTTTTTTTTTTTTTTTTTTTTTTTTTTTTTTTTTGCTTCTGCATACATCAGTACATTTTTTTAAAATATTATGGTGTTCATTATTGTACATTATCATGACATAGTACATTATAAAAAATAATAAATCATCAACATTGAATTGGCGCAACACTAATTATCAATTGAAACTATTGTTCTAATTTAAGATAACTCTAAGTTGTCATATGAACATTTCATTATGAACTTTGGTTCTTGTAATTTCAATATAAAATAAGATTGTAGGCAGTGAGATTTATTTGTGAGAAATTAACATCTCGCAAAGTGAGTTTTCTTGGAAAGAATATGTTTATTTTATTTACTATATGTTGCCTTCTTTCTCATCTACAATGGGACTGGAAATCTCCGTTCACATGTCACATTCATACATTTGTTCAAAATAAACAAATTCAGATTTGATCGTTATATTACTACTTCATATAATAAAAATAGAGTGCTTCCAAAATCGAACCATTCACCAACTTTGTTATATTACACGTTCATAAAATTTTATTTTATTTTCAATTAAGAATGTTGAAATAATCGATGCAGCAACTAACCACAAAGTATACATACGAATTATACGTTTTCTATAATAGTTTAGTTGAATTATTTAGCAATGCATATATAACAATTTAGCAGTCATGCATAGTCCATACCAACCAAGATAATGTTAAGAATAGAAATAGAACTCAAAACATAAATGAGGTAATGAAAATACTACAAATCGATATTATTGAAGTGTATGATTTGGTTTTATCACTAAATTCTTACTTCTTTTACAGCTCCAAATCTCAAATGATAAAGAGCTTGAGCATCCCATTCCAAGCGTTATATGACACAGCATATGAAACGAAAAGCTGACAGGGTGACTGCAAGAAATAATTACATCATCAAAATAGCAACTTATGTAGGTAGAAAAACAAAATTGTGTAAACTAAAAAGCTGCAGCTTTGGCTACAGGGTAAGACAACGAAGAAAATGCTTTGATTCAGCGTTCATTAATCCCCAAGTGAATGTGCATTTGCTAAAAGGCTTTAAATCTACCTGCATGCCATATGTGTTCTGAAAGTTAGCCAAATCTGACAGGTTTAAGCTTAAAAGACTATGTTTTACAGTCATAAGTAGAAAAAACGCTCTATCTGTAAGGTGTACACCACCAAGCAAAATAGTCTATAAATATAAAATTATCATATAATATAATCAAACAATCATAGAATTAATGAAATTTTATTTATATTTCTTCTTCTAGAGGATTTGTTGATATTCAAACGTTTTTTAATGTAAAGTTTAAAGGTTATATTTGCATCACATCATGTAGGAACAAAAAATGTATATAGATTAAAAGCAAGACACATTAGTTTACACATGAACATTAATTAATCCATCTCATACAATTTT
Source organism: Allium sativum (assembly GCA_030737875.1). NCBI lineage: Eukaryota > Viridiplantae > Streptophyta > Magnoliopsida > Asparagales > Amaryllidaceae > Allium > Allium sativum. Next base: position 684,303 of record CM060926.1, on the reverse strand, counting down.
TATTTTAATATTCCCAAGAATGATAGTAATATGATATGTCAAGGAAATAAACTATTACTGCTAACGTCACACCAAGCACTTTGCAAATAAGGCAACAAATATAAAGCATTTAACTAAATGCGCAATAAAACAAAGTTACAAATCAATCTTTATTTGAAAGAAAAATAAAAAAGACAACAGTTTTTCACCAGAATTGTAATAAATAAATAAATTAGTGTAAAATAACTCACAACACAATTGATGCTTTGCGTTGAGGTTTGTGAATTATCATACATATACCTTTGGTTTCAAGCCTACATATTAAATTTGGTCTTTGCAAACTATAATTTCTTAGTTTGACGTCTATTATTTCTTTTGTGTTTTTTAAAATCAACAAATTCTATTTTTGGTTATAGGACTAAAATCGAAAATTGTCCCACAAATTTCGTGTTACCAGATTTAAAAAAGATTGTTTTGATTTGTTTAAAAGTTGAAAATAATGCTGCAAGTTAACTTCTCAAATTGAAATTCCCATGTACAATATCTGTTTTCAAAATAAAAATAAAAAATCCACGTAAATTATAAAAGAAACCAACCACGGCTAATAAATTTTCAAAGTGTAATTATAATAAATTGATGACACTTCAGTACCAATATCTATACAAAACAAAGACAAAAAAGACAGAAAGAAATAAAAAAGCAACAACACATTATAATAAGAGTAAGACAGTACTGGAAATAAAGGACCGCAAAAAAGAAAGGCGACCAGCTTTACAAACTCACATATAAAAGCATATTTAGAGCATGTTTGGCAACTATCCATGAGTAAAGAAACGTATAAATTGTTAACTATTTTTCATGCATTTGCACATCATCTTGTTATCTTTGGAAAAATATATTCTTAAATAATGTTTTCTAATAGATCATTCCATACCCTTAAATTTTATTTCACAATCATGTAAGCTATTACTTGCATAATGTATACACCGAACCCGGGAAACACACACACATACACACATATTGAATAACCCATCGTATAAAGCTACACTATGCATTATTAAATGTTTTGCAAGGTAGAATTTTTCTCCAACATCCAAACATTTTAAATTGAAAAGATGGGACATCATATATTTTATTCAAATTACGGTTTCAGAGGATGATACTTTATGTAAACCTGCTTCACATTTACTATAAATAGCTTCGCTATTATGTTTATACTGTACCTCCACTTCATAGCTTATTACCTCCACACATGTCGTTAAAGAAGCATGGGCTATTTAATCCTCTTTAACATGTGCGTCATTAGTCCAATGCCAGGATGACCTGAAATTTTATCTATCATTTTAAAAAGCGAGATAAGTTAAAGTGGTACAAATGTTTGTTTCAAGCATTGTTATAGTAGGTTCGTCGAGTTTAAAATATGATGGTATAAATTAAACTGACAACTTGAAAATGGTTTATTTATATTGGTTTGCATGGTTATTGAAATTACAAATGTTATCTACGCATAATTTGGGAAAACAACTCAGTAAAAACACATTCTTTATATTTTTTTAATCATATTTTTATTTTTAGCTGTAAATAATATGTTGCCAACTACACTATAGAATTAAATTTCAGGTCATAGTAATTAGTGAAATCGTCCCAAAACCTGCAAGCAAAAAACACAGAAACATCAAAAAATGATGTAAACTGGTTAAATCCAATGAATTGTAATATCAACTATATCCCAAAACTAAATGAATCAAACAAATAAGAAACATCGTCTTCAAGAATCGAGATAATGCAACTAATGGTAGAGCAGCAAATAGAACTCAATATGTAAACAGGAGGAACAAAATAACAGAAATTAGTGTGAGGATGATATAAAAAACATAAATTGACGTTCATGATACCTTGCCACATTAGTTGCTTGGAACACGTTAATAAATGGCATGACAGCATAAATCGAGAGGAAAGCACAAAGGACACAACGATTTGAGGAGAAGAAATCGTCAAGGGTTGAAATCAAGAAGATGGTCGGCCAACAGAGAATTCGCTGCCTGGTAGGAGTGAACGATGGGTGAGGAAAATGTTGGGGGCTCGATCTAAAATTGCTCAGGTAGGATTCGAGAAGGGGGCGCGTATTGTTTGGAAGGAAAGGGGATCTGGTAAAGGTAACGTTGATGCACTGGTGAGAGGTAGGAACGAACGGAAGCACTAAAAAACGTAATCGTCGGTCTCAGAAAATGCTGAGGCGGAAGGGCTGGAAGATGATTGCGATTGAGGGAGCTGTTATTGCCGTAGGGTTTAAAAGCGGAAACATGGGGAAGAACAGCTACTATCAGGCGATGGAGTTGGGAAGAGAGGGTGGAGGAAAATAACGTAGGGGGGAATCACAGGGAAGCGGAGAAGATACAGGGTATATGCGGTCACTGAAGAGTTGCGAGTTAAGACGGGTATTCTACTGGACGGTGAAGATTGAAACCTGTACACGTGTCGATTTGTGAATTTTTAGAAGAATCTGGATCTGAAAGGCCTTGGAGGAAAGATTGTGCTTTCATATAATATATAATAGATGATAGTAATATATTTATGGAAAAAGCCAACAGATTCAAGCAGGAGAACTTGCATAATCTAGCATATCAGAAAAATAATGCAGACTGTGAAAATCAAGTTGAAGAATATTTACTGAATGGCAAGCAACTTCCCAATAAAAAGTCTTCTGATTTCTTCTTTGTTGATGGCAATCCCAGTCTTATCACAAGTTTTCAACACTGCAAAGGGAGTTATCAAGACATTATTAATCATTATTCTAATCATTCTATAAGTAAGAATAATAATGCCTTTATTTCACCTTTTGCAGACCTTAATAATCCCCACTCTAACAAAACTCTCTGAAAGAACTCAAAAGATGTTTTGAACAGATCTGACGTCCTTCCTGGGGCTTCCATCACCTCTGTTTTCATGCCAAAACACAATGAGGGAAGTAGACATAATTCTAATCCATTAGTGCATGATTTATTATATAATTCGAATAATAACCATTTGTGTTTACCTATTTCAGAGGGAGGTTCCTCCAGTAATGATCCAGATCGATTAAAACACCTGGAAAAGAGGAAATTAGAAGAAAAGTTTGGTGCTTTACACAGAATCGGGGACAATCATTACAAAAGTGAGCTGAATAACCAGATCTATCACTTATCTGTTTGGTCTGATGGCGAGAGTAGCAGTAGAAGAAAATTGGAAGACAACAGAGGCTCAACAAGACGAAAAAGAAACTTTGACTGTATGAGAAGCTCAGATCCGGTGGAAATTAGTTCCTTAAATTACTTCGAGCTTCAAGGAAAGCACTGGAGAAGCCAGAACTCCCATTTGAGAGAGTATGAAGCTAACTTAAAGCTAGATTTAAGTGGGACGAGAAGGGAGATGAACGAGGATGTTGTTTGGAAGCCGTTGTGATGTAGGAGGAGACAATCTCTTTTGTGTTGTCTGCCGTTAACGAGTTTTTTCTCTAGCGTTTCATATTTTTCTGTATGATAGCGGCAGCTAGGGTTGTAACCCTTTGTTTTGATGTATTGGGTTATACCCAATTCTGTTGGGCCTTGGGCTAGTTTTTTTTCTCTTTCAAAAAAGTTAGTTGAAGAGCAGCCATATCACTTGAAATTATTTCATGAAGGGACGGGCAGTAAACACTCCCACTGCCAGTACACCAAACATCGCCCATATTACCTGTATTGCTTGAATACCAGGACTGATAAATTCAAAGATTACACTTTTTTTTTATGTTGAACATACTTTACCAGGAGGAACCAACTTTAAATTAGAATGAGTACCCAGGGAGAAGAAAGAAGTTGGCATTTTTTTGTGAGGGGGCCGAGTTCAGGTAGGGGATTGGAAGTTGTAGTGATAGTCAGTACGTCGGGGTGGTAACATTGGTCGTGCATGTGCACGGAATGCACACGGTGCACCAAAGCCTGGAAATGGAATTAAGCAAGAAAGTGAGGGGATTGAGAGTAAAAATTTATTCAAACTTAGTTTGCAAGAGAATGAAATAATTGCTTTCTATTATTGATAAGACTGAATGTACAGAAAGAAGAATACATAGCCCAGTTTATATAAACGATATATGGGCTTTGGGCTAAACTGTAATTGGTTACAAGAAATGTACAAGACAAATAAATGGACGGCTTGATGTTATAAGCAGAGAACGGTTGATATCAAGCTATGTCAGCAATCTGGGAAAGGTAAATGCAACCCTTCGTATGTTGTGTTTTCTCTTAAACTTAATACGCCCGTCTGAAAACTAGGGTTTCCAAAACCCTAATTTTCTTGATAACTATGGCGGCGCTCCTGAGATTTTGGGTTATTTCTTTCAATTTGCTTTGTGATGGAGTCTCTGTTGTTATTTTCATTAGATCTGAGCTCAAATAAATCAGCCTTGCTATCGATGTTGTGTGGGTTCTCAGCTCTTCTGTTATTGCTGTAATCTGTAGCCGTTCGAGGTTTGTCTTCATCAACGTTAAGCCCAGTGAGGACTCTTGCCGCTTTGCTGTTGGTGCTATGTGGATTCCAGATCTTCTGTCCTTGTTACAGCTCAGTCCAGCTTTCTCCTTGTCTTCATCAATGTTGAATTCCTAGCGAAATCTTGTAAAGTTCTTCATGCTTATTGCTTTAATCAGTATGTCAGCCTTCTGGTAAGTTCCAGGTATGTGATTAACTTCGATTTCCCCTCTTTGCACCATTTCTCCGACAAAATGCAAATCTATCTCAATGTGTTTTGTTCTCGCATGTTGTATTGGGTTCTTAAACATGTAAAATGCACTTTTGTTATCACACCATAGTACTGGTTTTGCCATAGTCTTAATTTGAGGTTCTTTTAGTATGGATTGAATCCACTATATTTCTTCCACGACATTAGTTATACTTCTGTAGTCAGATTCTGTGCTTGATCTAGAGATTGTAGCTTGTTTCTTTGAACTCCAGGGAATTAGGCTTTGACTAATATAGCCACTTGTAGGCCTTCTATCATCAGGATCTGAGGCCCAGTCAGCATCTGCATACCCTACTATGTTCAGATGTTGACTGCTTCATAATGTGAGTCCATAGCTTATAGTCCCTTTAAGATATCTTAAAATTCTTTTGATGGCCTTCTAGTGTGTATCTAAGGGCTTCTGCATAAACTGGGATACTTTATTAACATTGTAAGAAATGTCAGGTCTGGTTATAGTAGCATATTGTAATGCTCCTACCACCATCCTGTATTCAGCGATGTTTGAAATTGCTTCTCCTCTAAATTTAGAATATTGATGACTAGTAATCATTGGGGTAGGTTGAGGATTAGCATCTAACATCTTTGTTTTATTAAGTAACTCAGTGATATACTTTCTTTGGCATAGAAATATTTTATTGCTGGTCCTTGTTACTTCTATGCCTAGTAATTATCGTTACCCACCCAGGATTTTAATAGAGAACTGTTTATCTAAATATTGTGTTAACTCGTCTATGTCTTTGATATTGCTACCAGTTATTATCAGATCATCTACATATATTAATATGTATATTATAGATGATTGATTAATTCTCATGAATAGTGAGCTATCTGATTTGGTAGACTGGAAACCAAGATTATACAGAGTGTTTTTCAGTCTGTCAAACCATACATGAGGAGACTGTTTCAAGCCATATATGGCCTTATTCAATTTACAGACATAGTTTGAATTAAATTATACCCTTGTGGTTGACTCATGTAGATCTCTTCCTTAAGAACACCATTTAAGAAAGCATTATTGACATCTAAATGTCTAATATGCCAATTCTTACTTGCAGCAATTGTTAGTACAAGCCTTATGGTTGTGGGTTTTACCACAGGAGAAAAAGTTTGATTAAAGTCAAACCCATATTCTTGTGTAAAACCCTTAGCTACAAGTCTGGCCTTGTACTTGTTTATAGATCCATCTGGGTTTCTTTTTAATTTGTATGTCCGCCTGCAACCTACTATATTCTTGTTAGCAGGTGGACACACAATATTCCAAGTATTGTTTTTAATTAGAGCATTGTACTCTTCATCCATTGCTGCTTTCCAGTTTTTGCTTTTGATTGCCTGATCAAAATATTCATGTTCATTAATAGTGGATGTAATAGTAATTATTTTAGGTTTAAAAGTACCACTTTTAGATTTTGTAACCATTGGATGTCCAGTTTGAACTGGTTGTTCAGTTGGTGGTGAGTCATCATTGTTTTCAGACCTTTCAGGATTTGTTTGCTGATTATAGTGCTCATCATTTTCTTGGCTATGAACTTGTGCAGTTGGATGAGATGTCACATTGGGTGGCTCAAAGATTCCATGATCATAGCTAATTGGTGAGCTTTGAGCATCAGATTGCTGATTACTCTCTATTTGCTGCCAGCTTTCTTGAATATGAGGTACAACAGGTATATAAATTTTTGGATTTCTGACTTTACCTGTAGTGCTTATATCTTTTGTACTATATGGAAAAACTTTTTCATCAAAAACAACATGCCTGCTGACATATATTCTTCCAGTATTATCAATACATTTGTATCCCTTTTGATTGTTAGTATACCCTAGGAAGGTACAATGTTTTGACTTGAAGTTTAGTTTATTAGTATTATAAGGCCTTAAGTATGCAAAACACAGACAACCAAACATCTTAAGCTGTTTATAATTTGGTTTGATATTGTTTAGTTTTTCAAATGGTGAAATATCCTTTAATACAACTATTGGTTGTCTGTTAATTATATAAATAGCTGTATTAAAAGCTTCTGGACAAAATTTCAATGGCATATTTGCTTGTGCAAGCAATGTCAATCCAGTTTCAACCAAGTGTCTGTGTTTCCTCTCCACTAATCCATTTTGTTTTGAAGTATATGGACTAGTGGTTCTATGAACAATACCTCTTTGCTGAAAGAATTTATGTAAAATTTTAAACTCACTACCACCATCAGTTTGAATGACCTTAACCTTTTGATCATATTGTTTTTCAGCCATAGTAATGTAGTTTATCACAGCATTATAAGTTTCTGACTTGGTTTTTAAAAAATATATCCAAGTAAATCTTGTATATGCATCAACAAATGACACATAGTATTTATAACCATAGTAAGAACAAACTGGTGATGGACCCCAAAGATCTATAACAATTAGTTGCAGTGGTTTAGTGTATACAGTGTTAGAGACAGTAAAGGGTAACCTGTGATTCTTACCCATTTGACAAAATTCACATATATAAGGCAAGGATATGGAATCAAATTTGACATGATTATCATTTAATATTGTCTGAACAGTCTTAACACTAGGATGTCCTAGCTTGCAATGCCAAAAATCAAATACGTTCATACTGCTATTAGTCTTGATATTCAAATTACATGTGGCATTGCAATTTCCATGGCTAACATCACCTTTGCATCTAACAGAATTAAATTTGTACAACCCATTTGCCAAGTCACCCTGTAATATGATTTTTCTGGTTTGAGTATCCCTAATTAATCAATACTTTGGAAAGAATTCAATGTAACCTTTGTTATCTTTAGCAAATGGGGATACACTAATCAAATTTTTGGTGATTTTTGGAACTCTAAGAAGGTTGCATAGATGTAATTGTTTACTGTCATTAATATAAGTGTCACCAATATGAGTAATTTGAACAATTTTGCCTTTGGCAATAGAAATAGATTTGTTACCTCGATATTCTTTACATCCAATGTTTAAGTTGTCTAGATTGTTGGTAAGATGATTTGTTGCTCCAGAATCAGGGTACCAACTATCATCTTGCAAATGCTCCAATCTGGCAGTGTCGTTTCCTTTATCTTGACTGCTTGTGTCTTGATTTTTTTGAGCAACATTTGCATTAGGATTGTTGTTATTTTTCTGATTTTGGTTGCTGTTAGAGTAGCTAAAGTAACACTTTAGTGCAGTATGACCAATCTTTTCACATATCTGACACTTGGGTCTGTTATTGTTGTTCCATCTGCCTCTGCCTCTATTTGCACCACCACCTCTCTGGTAAGTCGTTTCAGATCTATTATTGCTATTCTAGTTTTTGCTTTTGCCACCTGAAGCTAGATTTGCATTGAGATCAACTTCTTTAACTCTTTTACTGCTTATTCTTGATTTATGAGATAGTAGAATGGAATGAACTTCGTCAATAGGGAGAATAGTTCTTTGAGTAGTGATAATAGCGACAACGGCTTCATATTCTTCATTTAATCCATTTAACAAGTATAGTACATGGTCTCCATTAGATACTTTGTTGCCTGTAGCTCCAAGTAAATCACACAACTTTTTACCTTGGCTATGTATTCTCTCATGCATGAATTTTCCATTTTGACATTATGAAGTTGTCTTTTATAATGCAAGACTTTGGCTGATGATTGATTATTGAATTCTTTTTCTATAGTAGTCCATATATCATTGGCAGAAGAACAACCTATAACAGTTGGTAATAAATCTTCACTGGTTGAGGATAAGAGCCAAAAACTAATTAATTGATCTTGTCTATGATATTGGATAAATGCTTCATTGGCCACAGTTCTATTATCTTGGTCAGTAATAAATTTGGGAGGAATAGGAGTGGTACCAAGAATGAATCCCTCTAAGCCATAGCCTTGTATAGCAGTTTCCACTTGTAGTTTCCATAACAAGTAGTTTTCTTCTTGTAGTTGAACTGTGATTAGCTAACTTTGAGGGCTTATACCAGTTTTAACTAACTGATTTACAGGTCCATTTGGTGGGTTAGGTTGAATTAACGGATTTTCTGGATTTCCAGTTGATGTCCCTGTAGCTGATGCAGAAGTTGAAGTATCCACCATGATGATAAGGAGCACAAGAATCTCAAGAAATTCTGAATCAAATATCATTTCTGATCGATAGAAGAGAAGCAACTGAGACTCAGGGTGAAGCAGCTGAGAGTCTTGATGAAGATGTATATAAAAAACTGATGTAAATTTCTGATGAGGCTCTCTGGCGAGGCTTTGACTGAGTTTTAGTGAGTTCCTTGACTTTCTTGAATTGGATTCTTGGTAATTGATGCAGAATTTCAGCAAATATAGTGTGTTTTATTGAGATGCAACAAAATTCGAAAAAGTTTATGGCAAGGCACTGATAATCACACTATATTTAATCTCTTAAATGATGTGAGTAATCACTGATAAGAGAAATATACCCAAATGATGTAATTTAACCGATGGGTATATACACACCAGAAAATTGCAGGAATTTGATGCTGTTAGGCACTGCAAAATGCTCTGATACCGAGTAAAAATTTATTCAAACTTAGTTTGCAAGAGAATGAAATAACTGCTTTCTATTATTGATAAGATCGAATGTACAGAAAGAAGAATACATAGCCCAGTTTATATAAACGAAATATGGGCTTTGGGCTAAACTGTAATTGGTTACAAGAAATGTACAGAATAAATAAATGGACGGCTTGATGTTATAAGCGGAGAACGGTTGATATAAAGCCATGCCAGCAATCTGGGAAAGGTAAATACAACCCTTCATATGTTGTGTTTTCTCTTATACTTAATACTGAGCATAGCTATTTGGTGAGCAATGAACGGTGCAACATTTTACAAAGCAACAGGAAGTAAGAAAAGAATGAAAGGATGAGAGTAGAAGTTGTGGAGGGCATCTGATGAAGTAGCTGGAACTATATGGTGCCAGGCAAGTTAAGAAACACAGGAAAAAGAATAGAGAAAGGAAAGGACTGACGAACCAGTGTTTGGGCCTTATTAGGCCAGGACGAAAAACAAAACAAAAGGAGAGAGAAAGGGGGTGAACCATTTGGGCTGATGGGTTGAATAAAGAAAATAATAATAATAAAGTAGAACAGAAAAGGAAAAAGACTTTGGGCTAAAGAATATTAGACCAAGGAAATGAATAGAAAACAATAGAAATAAAAGAATATAGGAAGTTTAAGACTTTAACAGCTACCTTGTTTTCGGAAAAATTATCATAATAATTCCGTAATAGTGTGGGAGAAGTAAATTAATGAAGTTATATATTGGTATATATACACACACACACACACTAATCAAAGTAGTATTAAATCGTTAAATTATTCTTTTAATTTAAATAAATAAATATATGCATAGATAATATAAATAGTCGATGATTCGACTATAGACCCATGTTGAAAGAACAATTCGGTTTTGTTGAATTTCATTTTAACTATACCAAATAATTTTCACATTATTGTATTCATTGCCGTGTACGAAGCACGTGCCTTCTAGTTAGAAAATTAGATGATGTGTGTGAAGTTAATCAAATACCTTGATTACGAACATTACATATGGGTTTGATTCTGTTTACTCGAATATTAAAATTTAAAGGATATGTTTTGCTTAAATCAAATAATAATTCAAACATATTGAATTATAATTGAGATTATTGACAAACGATCGACTATATAGTAATTCTTTTGTATTGAGCCAAATGATATAAAGTATTGAACTATGTTTACTTCAAATCATTTTGAATTGATAACTGTTTCCTTTGAAACAAGAAATAATTTTGAAATAAAAATAAGGGTTTGGATTCCGTAAATATAACCTGAACTTAAAAGACGTTACGCTGATCGTTTCGAAGAGTCCGGAATTAATATTCCACTTCGATTCGATTTATACGTTATAGGTCAAAGATTGTTGAAGATAATTGAAGACGAAGATATACAAGGGCTATTTCATTTGTCGAGTCCCAAGACAACTTGTATGGACGAATGTCTGACAGAGTATTTCCAAAAGGGCTCATGTACGTTGATTTCCTCGAACGTATTATGTAGCGGCGAGAAGACACCTTCTCTCAAACATAAATAGCCTGAGTATTTTTGTGGGAATCAATTAGTGATTTCCGATGGATTTGACGATGTGGCATTCAAAGTGAATGGTGGGCATGTGTTCTAGAAGATAACGTAACCTCTAGCCTTACAACCAGGAAAAGACAAATATCGGGCATGTAGCATGGCTAGGTGGGTCATTCCCAAGGAGGGTGTATTATCACCATCTAAAGAAATTCCTTTTTGTCTTCTCATCTATATTTCGCTGCTGCAGCATTCGGTAGCGGTTGCTGATCACAACCATGGGGTGATAGTATATTCGCTACACTCTAGCTAAATGAGTGGGAGGTCATGTGTGGTCGGGTTGCAAGACGTTCTTGTTGAACCCCAGTGTATCCCCTATAGAGTACACTGATAGGCAGGTAGTCCCGTACCTTGTCAGCTGGAAATCAAATCTCCAATAAGAGCCGTAGTTTTTGATTTTATATTATATATGTGGAACGTGAGATGCAAGCGTTCTGCTAGATGGTTATTTACTTGATAAAAAATATTATAATATCACATGATTTAATATCAAAAATGTTTTGGTTATAGTAAGATAAAAATCATCCATGTTTGTGTCTGGGCTGGTCTTACTATTATCATTTCTTTTGAAGGATTTTCTAAAGTTAAATCAATCTATTCTCTTAAGGAGATAATCCGTGCTTGTTTCAAATCTGTTTAAAATTGTTTACTCACACCAGTCCCCTGACTGACCCAGAGTTTATTTTTCTGTGTTTTCCTAAACTCTTGGGTACTCATAACAATTATTATGGGTAGACAAGTGATTCAGGTAACTACTGGAATCTATTGGAGTATTTTGTACTAGAAGTTCCGGAGTCAGCTTATTAGTTATATCCATTTCTAAGTATCAAGTTTATATGTTATATTGGGCCCGTAATCATGTGTAATGTATTATGATGAAATATTCTATGATGTAACAAACTCTGATATGTAATATATTATGTGATATTATATTTTGTTAAATTCCACTATGAGATTCTGATGTTTTGTTTAGTTCTTCTTCTTCTATTATAATAGTTCTGTAACACCCCGCCTCCGCTAGGGTCACTCGCAAAGGAATGCACTAGCTTTAGAGGGGCATTATTGGTAAACATGCACAGAAATATCACAAGACAGAACATATAAAATAGCGGAAGTAAAATCGAACTTTCATAAACATGAATACATAAGGTCTAAAGCCTTTTACATCAGAGTACATCAAAACCTGTCTTGCAATAGTAAAGAAGCATAAAAACTTTTTCATAAATTATTCCCCAAATAAAAACAGTAAAGTAGCCATAGCCAGGAAAAGTCCAAGCCATCCATGATGACCTTCAAGCAGAAGAAGTCCGAACTAAACAGCAGTGTTTCCTCCCTGTAACCTGGGGGGGGGGGGGGGGGGGAACGGAAGAAAAGAGGCGAAACAAAACGGGTCAGTCAAAAAGACTGAGTAAGCCCTATCTACTATTAGTATAAAAACTAGTAAAGTTAATTGACATGAGAAACTAAGATGAACATAAGCATGATAACAAGATAGATAAGCTAAATCAAAATAACAGGATGAACTACTGAACTCAGATACTAAGATGTCATGATAAATTACGATGTCAAGACAAAACAAGGTATCACATCGTCAGGTTCCTATCAAGTATAATATCCCAAGATATCTATCACGTATAACGTCCCATGGTATCTATCCTGTATATCGGCTCTGCACCTACCGTACTAGTATCCCAACTGTATTACGTGTTATCCGTGAATGACCCTTACTCAAAAGTCGTGTAATGGTCCCTGTCAACCTAATATGCCGCATATATAGGTTACTCAACTCATATGTTTCTTTCCATGTATAAGTTCAGTTCTTTGCCGTAGGCTGTACGGGCTTTCCCATGTAAACAGTTTATCCTTGAAGTTGTTTTTGGACTGCAACCCTTGACCTAGTTGTGTTTCCTTACCATGAACTATCGCGCGTCCACTTAGGATTTATGCCACCTAGGACCACTAGGGATTATGCTACCTAATGAACGTTTCCGTGTCTCGGTTTGGGTTTTGGCCACCTAGGACCACTAGGGATTACGCCACCCGTCAACCGCGCCCTTGATCCCACGTATGTATCGTGAATCGTTTTCCATGTCTAGATGCACATGTTCCCCAATGTGCCATCCGAGTTCCGTGCCAGGGCAAATCAAGAAATACGGAACTCGGTCGGGAGCTTTAAATCGTCTGCCGATGCAGATATCAAGGTCTGTTTTTGTACCCGTGGCTATGGTCCCACGTGACCCCTCCCTCAACTACTGAAAGGCAATCCAAGAAAAATCATGTATAAGAACCACTCCACGGCCCCACTATAGCCCACTTTCCTACGGGCCAACCTCACCCATGACTCGATAGCAAGTACATGGTCTGTTGGGGGTTCCCTGCCTTTCCGCACGTACACGATTGACTAAAGATGGTAGGTAGTCGGCGATGCGCTATCCAGGGCAAAAACAAGAATCGTCGACTCCACGCTAATCCATCCCAGTCTTTAGGTTGCTCGCATAGCAACCAAGGCATACTCTTGGTCCTTCTAACGCAGACCTTAACCTCTCATGGGCCTAGTATAATTACCTGGCAGCCCAAAGAGGGATCCCAAGAATATCCTCACGTCCCCCGAAGCTTCCACTTCGGCACCCAGTGCGCTGGAGCTTTTATCCAAGTCAGATAACTTGCTCCCCCTCGTATACTAAGCGATGACCTACCGTATCAGGTTACTCATCGTTTTGAGAATTAGTCCTATGTCCTTAGCTAAGAATTATTACTTAGTTACCCTTAACTAAGGTTTACTACTTAGCTTCTTTTCCCGTTATCCTTGATTAACCACGGTTTTCTACCTAGTTATTCTAGCTAGGGTTTGTCTATTGGGTTAAGTGTTATCATTCAAGTCCATGACTTAACCCGCCCACGAATCACGTCAAAGATTGGCTAAGTATTTAAGTTCAAGACTTAGTCCCACAAGTTGGTTAAGTGTACCCAGAGGCTCATGACTTAACCCTATCAAGTCAAATTGGTCAAGTACTAGCTTACCTTAATCCCATCAGATTATCTTGCTAGATCGATTAAGCATAGATTATCTTAATCCCATCAAATTATCGAGTCGGATTGGTTAAGTATAGGTTGGCTTAATCCCATCCTCTAATCGTACTACAATGGTTAAGTATATTCTAAAAAGGTCTTGTGACTTAGCCTTATCAGGTCCGCGTATTAGATTGGTTAAGTGTAAGTTACTTAACCCCATCAAATCATCATGTATAATTGGTTAAGTATAAGTTGCTTAACCCCATTAAATTATCACGTTAAGTTGGTTAAGTATTGGTTACTTAACCTCATTGAATTACCGAGTTTAAATTGGTTAAGTGTTTAACTTAACCCCCTCGAATTACCGTGTTTAGATTAGTTAAGTGTGGATTACTTAACCCCATCTAATTACCGTGTCGGATTAGTTAAGCGTAAATTACTTAACCCCATCCCCTAATCATCTTGTATGGTTAAGTGTCATTAAGAAAACTTACTTAACCTTGCCAAATTATCATGTTGGATTGATTAAGTGTTGGTTAACTTAATCCCCGTCCACTAGTCGTATAAAAATGGTTAAGCGTCATTAGGCAAATCAAATCACTTAACCTACCCAACCTTGTCATGTTTTGTTAAGTATCATTAGCCTAACCAATTTACTTAACCCATTTACCCATGTCATATTTGGTTAAGAGTCATCAATCAAATCAACTTAACCCTATCATGTGGCATTAATTACTTAATGCACCCCAACCTCTCACATTAGACTTTGTTGTGGTTACTAGTTAAGCCGGTCAGTTCCGGGTAGCTTTACACCACAACTTGGTCTAACCTCGGGTTCAAGCACAACATGACCAACTTCTCACATTGGGTCTTATTGTTTGCAACTACTAGTTAGGCCGGTCGGTTCCGGGTAGTTTTACGTTGCAAACTCAACCCAACCTCGAGTTGGCCACTTTCATGTTTAGTCTAGTGTCATGTTCATAGTCAAGTTTTCAAGCAATTGGGTAGACCTAACTTAATAGGTAAATTCCCAATGGGTAGACCTAACTTAATAGGTAAATTCCCAATGGGTAGACCTAACTTAATAGGTAAATTCCCAAGCTTATGTTTTTATGCATACTTACATGTCAACTTCCATGTTATATTTCAAGTCATGTTTTCAAGTATAAACACATGTCATATTTAACGTTACATGTTGTCATGTTTATACCCATTTACCCAAGTCATATTCATGTCATTATGTTTCCCCATAATGTGACCCCAACGCTTTTTAAACTAGCATATACGTTCGCAACAACGTGATGGATTAAAAGAAGAGACTTGGCAAAGGAATGACAAAAATGGGTATTAAGCCACAAGTTAATCATGGTGGCAAATGAGGCACAAATGCGTTCATTAGCTTGCATGTTACATTCTTAAGCCTAAAAAACATGCATAAACCCAAACTTGGTACATAAGCGAATCATGGTGACAAAAGACATGGAATGATGGCTAGAAACTCGCATATATCATCATATAAGGATTATGACTTCATATGCAAGTTGACATAATGATTATGAAGATTCTCATGTTGCATAATGCAACATTTCAACATAAAGGTTGTGGCTTTTTGCTCATAAGATCAAGCCAATGACTTCATAGACTTGCATGACATGATAGCATATATCATTCTCAATGATCAAACCCAAACTTGCAACATGAACATTTAACTTCATAGTTAATATCTAAGAGTAGGGAAGGGCTTACATTGCTATGAAGGCCTAAATCGATTAAACTAAAGCTTGTGATGAAGCCTATGCATGCCATCACCCAAAAAACCCAAAGATGGATGCTCCAAATCAACAAAAACACCATCTTTATGAACAAAGATCAAAGCTTTTGCCTTGGAATCAACTTGAGAAGCTCTCATACTAACATAGGGACTCTCTAACACTCTCAAGATCATGAAACCTTTCATAGAAATGAAGTGGAGGCTAGGATAGTTGAGTGGAGGCCATGAGAGTAGAAATTTGGCCATAGTTTAGTTACATGAGTGAATAATGAGGGTTTAGGGGGGGGGGGGTAGGGGCTTATTTATAGAAGATTAGGCTAGTTATGACCCTTAGATTAACCCTAGGGCCAACCTGAACCGTCATATTTCAAACCAGGCCCAAAAACCTAGCCAAGATAGAAAATAGGTGCACCAGGCCAGAACCAGCCGACAGGGCAAGTCGACAGCCCTGTCGACTTGCCTGTCGACATGCCTGTCGACTTGCAAGTCGACAGCCCTGTCGACAGCCAAGTCGACTTGTCTGGGCGGGAATTTTCCCGCCTGGCCCCATCTCTGCATGTTTCAAAATTCAAATTTCCCGAAAACTTCTTTGGGCCTTAACCGGGTCATACGGACTCCGATTTACAAAATGTCGGACTCTATTTCGCGTATTTTTCCGAGACGAACGCAATGGCATAGCCCGTTTTACTTGATTCAGAATTTAAAATTAAATTCTGCCTTGATTCTCGTTTTAACATTTTATCGAAATACGAGTTGTTACATTCTTCCCACCTTTTAGGATTTCGTCCCCGAAATCTCCAAGTTAGGAAGAACATATCCTACCATCCATCATCCATCTACTCAAAACATCATCCACAAGCAATCATTGTCCTTAGATGATTTCTAATGCTATATGAATATATGCAAAACGTGTGTGTACATGTTCCTTAGCTAATGCTAATGATCAGGCCTGAATAATCTTTCTAATGCAAAAATATGTATAGTGCCATGAATCCAACATGTATGCAAATAGTCCTAGTCATATAGATACTATATGCGTGCACAATCATTCATTCATATGCAACAACCGCATGATAACACATTCGATTTCATCCATAAACAAGTATAAATACTCGTGCATATGCAATATGAAATGTAACCGAGTCGAGCTAGTATCTAACGTGTATTCGCGCATCCACGAGCAACCACTTGCAACCACTTGCAACCATATCAATCATAACATGTTTCAAATACATGTTTACATCCATAGGGTTCTACCTAGGATTCCCTGAAACAGGGTCGAGAAGATAAACGAGACAAACTCCTTACGGGGTTTGTAACAGAAAATAGGACCGAGAGGGTGTCCACAAAAGATAGCCTACAAGTAAGCTCTACAGAAAACAGGGATCAAGGATACACTCCCAAAAAGAGATATCATGCATGTATCTAGTCTTTGACCATCAAAGTCGTACTTCCTTGAGCTCAATTCCATTGTGACTTGATCGTCTTTGCGATTTCGTAGCTTCTTATTTCCTGTTTCCATAACATGAGCTGGAACTCATTTCTTCGTCGCCTCTCGTTCCACTCGCACACTTAGCGCAAACATGACTGCGTACTCATGACCTCATGCAAGCTTTCCAAAATTCACTAGTGAATCTCGTACCTCGTACCATAAGGTATTCCACGTAGTAGAACTTTCTCTTGAAAGTAAACAGATGCCAACCGGGTTATCAAGTGCACTTACTAGGGTGATTTCCATAACCCATGCATAAGTGAAATAAACCATCCGTCTTATTGGCGAACACCACTCGATCGGGCTTCAAATTTCCAATAAAGGTATCAAGGGATTCTAGGTAACTAATCATGACCGAACCCAAAAGGTTCCACGAGACTTCGAGGGTATCACCAAGGCTAGTCAAGAGTCTAACTACCCTCCTATCAAAACCGAGAGTGGCACCCCTTACTGGATAACCACTTCATCCCTAGAATCCATCCATAACCGAGGCATGTCATTCTCAAATCCAAAACAAGTCATGAATAAATGGACCGATTCTCCACAGGACTTGAGACAAAAATGGGATTCTCTATTACGCTAGTACTTAAGGTGCAGAGGCTCAACTATCGAAGCAGACTTAAATGATACGATGATCAAACCAAAGTCCTAATGGGATGATAGAGAAGAAAAGCTAAACCTTTAACAAGATCGTTACCCTCCTTCCGAGGTACCCTAGAAATGGGAGCATACTACTGCCCTCCCGATGATCTTGTCCTTGTCCCATGATACTTAACTATCCGCCCCGTTTCACCATGCCAAAGGTACTCCCTCGTCATGGGTTTCATTGTTCATCTTTCCCTCTCATTCTGGGTTGAGCCATACCAACAAGTTGCTCATCCTTAAACTCGTATCCTTTACCCTTGCTCTTTATTATCCTTTCTTGTAACACGGCAATGGGTCTCTCGAGAACCACCTCCATCGTACAGGAAACACCTACGTGGCTAGACAAAGATTAGTCACAGTGAGAACTACTGTGACCACGGATGGAGGAAAGAAAGGAAATAAGATTCAATCAAGGAATCAAAGAATGGTGCTAATGGCTTTTGGGGAATAGCCTTTTTAAAACAAACTTTTCTTGAAAAATGCTTCTTTATAAACGGTTTTCCAAATAGTTTTCAGAAGGTTTTAAAAGCTTTTGCCCAGTCTGGTAACCTTCTGCTCTGATACCAAATGTAACACCCCGCCTGCGCTAGGGTCACTCGCAAAGGAATGCACTAGCTTTAGAGGGGCATTATTGGTAAACATGCACAGAAATATCACAAGACAGAACATATAAAATAGCGGAAGTAAAATCGAACTTTCATAAACATGAATACATAAGGTCTAAAGCCTTTTACATCAGAGTACATCAAAACCTGTCTTGCAATAGTAAAGAAGCATAAAAACTTTTTCATAAATTATTCCCCAAATAAAAACAATAAAGTAGCCATAGCCAGGAAAAGTCCAAGCCATCCATGATGACCTTCAAGCAGAAAAGTCCGAACTAAACAGCAGTGTTTCCTCCTTGTAACCTTGGGGGGGGGGGGGAACGGAAGAAAAGAGGCGAAACAAAACGGGTCAGTCAAAAAGACTGAGTAAGCCCTATCTACTATTAGTATAAAAACTAGTAAAGTTAATTGACATGAGAAACTGAGATGAACATAAGCATGATAACAAGATAGATAAGCTAAATCAAAATAACAGGATGAACTACTGAACTCAGATACTAAGATGTCATGATAAATTACGATGTCAAGACAAAACAAGGTATCACATCGTCAGGTTCCTATCAAGTATAATATCCCAAGATATCTATCACGTATAACGTCCCATGGTATCTATCCTGTATATCGGCTCTGCACCTACCGTACTAGTATCCCAACTGTATTACGTGTTATCCGTGAATGACCCTTACTCAAAAGTCGTGTAATGGTCCCTGTCAACCTAATATGCCGCATATATAGGTTACTCAACTCATATGTTTCTTTCCATGTATAAGTTCATTTCTTTGCCGTAGGCTGTACGGGCTTTCCCATGTAAACGGTTTATCCTTGAAGTTGTTTTTGGACTGCAACCCTTGACCTAGTTGTGTTTCCTTACCATGAACTATCGCGCGTCCACTTAGGATTTATGCCACCTAGGACCGCTAGGGATTATGCTACCTAATGAACGTTTCCGTGTCTCGGTTTGGGTTTTGGCCACCTAGGACCACTAGGGATTACGCCACCCGTCAACCGCGCCCTTGATCCCACGTATGTATCGTGAATCGTTTTCCATGTCTAGATGCACATGTTCCCCAATGTGCCATCCGAGTTCCGTGCCAGGGCAAATCAAGAAATACAGAACTCGGTCGGGAGCTTTAAATCGTCTGCCGATGCAGATATCAAGGTCTGTTTTTGTACCCGTGGCTATGGTCCCACGTGACCCCTCCCTCAACTACTGAAAGGCAATCCAAGAAAAATCATGTATAAGAACCACTCCACGGCCCCACTATATCCCACTTTCCTACGGGCCAACCTCACCCATGACTCGATAGCAAGTACATGGTCTGTTGGGGGTTCCCTGCCTTTCCGCACGTACACGATTGACTAAAGATGGTAGGTAGTCGGCGATGCGCTATCCAGGGCAAAAACAAGAATCGTCGACTCCACGCTAATCCATCCCAGTCTTTAGGTTGCTCGCATAGCAACCAAGGCATACTCTTGGTCCTTCGAACGCAGACCTTAACCTCTCATAGGCCTAGTATAATTACCTGGCAGCCCACAGAGGGATCCCAAGAATATCCTCACGTCAGTGCGCTGGAGCTTTTATCCAAGTCAGATAACTTGCTCCCCCTCGTATACTAAGCGATGACCTACCGTATCAGGTTACTCATCGTTTTGAGAATTAGTCCTATGTCCTTAGCTAAGAATTATTACTTAGTTACCCTTAACTAAGGTTTACCACTTAGCTTCCTTTCCCGTTATCCTTGATTAACCACGGTTTTCTACCTAGTTCTTCTAGCTAGGGTTTGTCTATTGGGTTAAGTGTTATCATTCAAGTCCATGACTTAACCCGCCCACGAATCACGTCAAAGATTGGCTAAGTATTTAAGTTCAAGACTTAGTCCCACAAGTTGGTTAAGTGTACCCAGAGGCTCATGACTTAACCCTATCAAGTCAAATTGGTCAAGTACTAGCTTACCTTAATCCCATCGGATTATCTTGCTAGATCGATTAAGCATAGATTATCTTAATCCCATCAAATTATCGAGTCGGATTGGTTAAGTATAGGTTGTCTTAACCCCATCCTCTAATCGTACTACAATGGTTAAGTATATTCTAAAAAGGTCTTGTGACTTAGCCTTATCAGGTCCGCGTATTAGATTGGTTAAGTGTAAGTTACTTAACCCCATCAAATCATCATGTATAATTGGTTAAGTATAAGTTGCTTAACCCCATTAAATTATCACGTTAAGTTGGTTAAGTATTGGTTACTTAACCTCATTGAATTACCGAGTTTAAATTGGTTAAGTGTTTAACTTAACCCCCTCGAATTACCGTGTTTAGATTAGTTAAGTGTGGATTACTTAACCCCATCTAATTACCGTGTCGGATTAGTTAAGCGTAAATTACTTAACCCCATCCCCTAATCATCTTGTATGGTTAAGTGTCATTAAGAAAACTTACTTAACCTTGCCAAATTATCATGTTGGATTGATTAAGTGTTGGTTAACTTAATCCCCGTCCACTAGTCGTATAAAAATGGTTAAGCGTCATTAGGCAAATCAAATCACTTAACCTACCCAACCTTGTCATGTTTTGTTAAGTATCATTAGCCTAACCAATTTACTTAACCCATTTACCCATGTCATATTTGGTTAAGAGTCATCAATCAAATTAACTTAACCCTATCATGTGGCATTAATTACTTAATGCACCCCAACCTCTCACATTAGACTTTGTTGTGGTTACTAGTTAAGCCGGTCAGTTCCGGGTAGCTTTACACCACAACTTGGTCTAACCTCGGGTTCAAGCACAACATGACCAACTTCTCACATTGGGTCTTATTGTTTGCAACTACTAGTTAGGCCGGTCGGTTCCGTGTAGTTTTACGTTGCAAACTCAACCCAACCTGGAGTTGGCCACTTTCATGTTTAGTCTAGTGTCATGTTCATAGTCAATTTTTCAAGCAATTGGGTAGACCTAACTTAATAGGTAAATTCCCAATGGGTAGACCTAACTTAATAGGTAAATTCCCAAGCTTATGTTTTTATGCATACTTACATGTCAACTTCCATGTTATATTTCAAGTCATGTTTTCAAGTATAAACACATGTCATATTTAACGTTACATGTTGTCATGTTTATACCCATTTACCCAAGTCATATTCATGTCATTATGTTTCCCCATAATGTGACCCCAACGCTTTTTAAACTAGCATATACGTTCGCAACAACGTGATGGATTAAAAGAAGAGACTTGGCAAAGGAATGACAAAAATGGGTATTAAGCCACAAGTTAATCATGGTGGCAAATGAGGCACAAATGCGTTCATTAGCTTGCATGTTACATTCTTAAGCCTAAAAAACATGCATAAACCCAAACTTGGTACATAAGCGAATCATGGTGACAAAAGACATGGAATGATGGCTAGAAACTCGCATATATCATCATATAAGGATTATGACTTCATATGCAAGTTTACATAATGATTATGAAGATTCTCATGTTGCATAATGCAACATTTCAACATAAAGGTTGTGGCTTTTTGCTCATAAGATCAAGCTAATGACTTCATAGACTTGCATGACATGATAGCATATATCATTCTCAATGATCAAACCCAAACTTGCAACATGAACATTTAACTTCATAGTTAATATCTAAGAGAAGGGAAGGGCTTACATTGCTACGAAGGCCTAAATCGATTAAACTAAAGCTTGTGATGAAGCCTATGCATGCCATCACCCAAAAAACCCAAAGATGGATGCTCCAAATCAACAAAAACACCATCTTTATGAACAAAGATCAAAGCTTTTGCCTTGGAATCAACTTGAGAAGCTCTCATACTAACATAGGGACTCTCTAACACTCTCAAGATCATGAAACCTTTCATAGAAATGAAGTGGAGGCTAGGATAGTTGAGTGGAGGCCATGAGAGTAGAAATTTGGCCATAGTTTAGTTACATGAGTGAATATTGAGGGTTTAGGGGGGGTTAGGGGCTTATTTATAGAAGATTAGGCTAGTTAGGACCCTTAGATTAACCCTAGGGCCAACCTGAACCGTCAGATTTCAAACCAGGCCCAAAAACCTAGCCAAGATAGAAAATAGGTGCACCAGGCCAGAACCAGCCGACAGGGCAAGTCGACAGCCCTGTCGACTTTCCTGTCGACATGCCTGTCGACTTGCAAGTCGACAGCCCTATCGACAGCCAAGTCGACTAGTCTGGGCGGGAATTTTCCCGCCTAGCCCCATCTCTGCATGTTTCGAAATTCAAATTTCCCGAAAACTTCTTTGGGCCTTAACCGGGTCATACGGACTCCGATTTACAAAATGTCGGACTCTATTTCGCGTATTTTTCCGAGAAGAATGCAATGGCATAGCCCGTTTTACTTGATTCAGAATTTAAAATTAAATTCTGCCTTGATTCTCGTTTTAACATGTTATCGAAATACGAGTTGTTACAAGTTCTATCTTTCCTATCTCATCCTCTAAATTCTTTCTATTACTAGTCAGAGTTCAATACTTAAGTTTTTGACAAGTAATACAGGATTTCGTGTTATTTTCGAAAATTCGAGCGTCAAATTTTTCTGGTCGTTACACATCATATATGTTTTAAAAGGGACAACTTCAAGTTAGCAGAGCACTCAAAATTTTGAAGACGCATATTCAAGAGGGAGTGTTGTAATATATATAATTTTGTAATATATATAAGAGTGATTATGCTTTTATTAACTCTCTGTTTAGTCCAAAATCATGAGAATAAGTTAAACATCAGCTCCAAAGCCTATATATAAAGGAGCCAATGTAATAGAAATAGACACACATCTGAAGGAATAGAAATGTCCTCTCTCCCTTGTTTCTTCTGTTCTGTGTTCGTTTTATAACATGATTTGATTATTTTATTTGATTAGAAGTTGTTAACTTATCTTATTTATTCATGATGTGTCTTATATAGCCATGGGCATGAAGGAACAGAAAATGTTCTATTGATAAAACGTTAACGAGTTAGTTGTTTACATTGTTTTAGGACAATGTGTTAGTGGATGGAAGTTTATGGAAATTTCTTTAGGGAGAAGTCAACAATGCCCATATTTGTTGTGTGGGATCCATGTTATTTCATAAGCAGTTGATTAGATATGAAGTGTGATATTTCTTCTAGTATAAGTTTCTTATATTTGGCTTTCATAAATCATGTTCCTATTTACTTTGGATATTTATATTATGTTGCTTCAAGTCTGGTAAGACTTTCCATAAACCTGATTGTCTTAAACAATGAAAACATTTTTTTAGGAAAACAATGAACAGAAGAAAGTTGATATCATTACCAAATAAATTATTGGAATTTTGGAGGGTGGCGGTGGTCTACCTTTACGTTTCTGGAAATCTTGATGAAGTACCACCATCTTCGACTAATAAACGGAGATGGTTACCAAATAAGAAAGCCAAGAAAAATGAATCGTCAGCTAAAAGAACCACGGAAAGGTCAGGCAAAAAAAATCTTTTTGGGGGTATTTGGTGCCAAATTCCAGCAGAAAAAATAGTTCTGGAGCATCTGCAGTTGGTCAAAATGAGTCTGGACTAAATGAAATACGTTGTTTTGAACTTTTGAGGTGCGAGCTGATTGAACTTGGAAAGAGAGTGCAAAATAGTACTGATTCTAAAACTGAAGAGGAGTCGGTATTCGAAGACTTAATGATCGCTTCAACAGCAAACAATGAACAGAAGGAAGATGATATCATTGCCAAATCAATTGAAAAGATCAAAGAAACTAGCACGGATGTACTGCAAGGATTTCAACTACGAGCTATTGATGTTGCTGCCGCTATGGTTTTGCTTAGACATGAAATAACTGGGGATGAACTTGCAGAGAAAGAAAAGAAAGCTCTTTAGAGAACTCTTACTGATTTAGCATATGTTATTCCAATTGGAATACTTATGCTTCTTCCTTTTATTGCTGTTGGACATGCTGCTATGCTGGCTACCATCCAAAGATATGCACATTCTCTGATAGCATCTACTTATGGTCCAGAAACGCTGGATCTGTTGAGGCAACTTGAGAAAGTAAAGGAGACATAAATGGTCGAGATAAGTTTTGATGAAATGAGTGAAGCGATCAGCACAGTTAGCACTAGCAGCAATAATTTCGATTGATTTATACATTCGTGTTGGAAAAGGAAAATAAAAGTAAAAATTGTACCATTTTATATCTTTGTTATTGTAATGCGGAGATCAAAAAAATTGGGGAAACCAGTACTAATCAAAGAAACTACCTGTTTGATGGACAAACTAAGTGTTACCTAGTACTACTACATACAAACAGTGCAAACCAGAAACATGTAACTTATCAAATGTAGTAGTATATTTGTGGAGTGGAAAGGGGTTTCTTGCATCTGGACACTGCTATCAATAAAAATGTGTGAGCTAAGGTTATGGGAAGATGAAGCAAACCAGAAACGACATATCTTTTACACTTGATGACATTGCTATCAATAAAAATGCATTAGTTAGAGTTCTAACGATTTTCACAAAAAGAATTTGAATGTGAAAGGGAGTCAACTCGTACTAGACATTGTATACCATAAGACTAACTTGTACCGTCTTTTCACTGAGATCCTTATCAAGTACGGTAGTCAAAACGGGTACGCTTGTGTAGAAAACATTGTATGCCATAAGACTAACTGAGTTGAACAAACTTGTACCAGACACACCTGAAAAAAGGGAGAACTTGCACAACAACTGCCACTTTAGATGCTTGAAAATTAAATTTACTATGCCCAATCCAAAAATTAAAATGGGCCAAGATTAGGATTTGTGATTGACACTCACAGTATCATAGCAAAAAAATTACCTTAAAGTGTTCCTTATGCACCATAGCAAAATAAGTATTTCACTTTTTAGTCCAGAATTTGGGGAGCAAAGCACGGAAGTATTGATTTTTGCTTAAACGACAACTAAGCATGCCTTTAACAACAAATTAATGAAGAGAAAAGGTATTTTCATTTCAGAAGGGTGGATAACAAATCACCACATATCTTTTAGACATCGAAAACCAATAAATAAAATCAATTATAGTGCTCATTATAGCTAAAATATTGTTCTGAAAAAATGCATCGAACTACTTACCAAATGCAAGAAGAAGATGGCACAGAGATTTATCTTTTGAAACGACCTGAATCCCCTCCCGGCCTAGACCGAACGAGAAGGCGGATTGCTTTGAGAACACGACTCATCAGAACACAAACATGAGAAAATTTCACTGCTATTACAACAATTTACATCAGCGTACAAGAATATCAGAGTACGAATAAATATTACACAGTGGAAAAATAATATCAGAGATTTAAATTACATAGCAGCGAAAATAAAAATGTATAAATACAATGCACAACAGAAAATACATCAACTAACACAATTGAAAGAAATACAAGGGTAGAAAGCTTTCCAAATATAGCTCCAGTTGTAAACCAGGATCCTGTTGAATAAACATCTGCAAAACAAACTACTAGCTGCCTGTATGGAAAATATGGACACCCAGAGTTTAGGTGAAAACAATAAACTCCAAGTCAGTCATGGGACTGGTGTGATAACTTAAAATAGTTATTAACTTTATTTTAAAGTTGGGTAAATCAAGGGACCACGTCGTATGACACGGAACGGGTTTTCTTCCAAGAATACCATAAAACAAACAACACAATGCTAAAAATGAAAAATGAAGCCATTATAAGACTCAGGTCCCATCACACAATGCAAACACAGACTAGAGGATAGAGTTTACCTTATAATGGTCAAACATCCTTGATACGCGAAATTTATCTTTTATTATCATTAGTGCATAATGAAGAAATTAACTTCAAATATAAATGTATTAATCATAGATGGCATAGTACCCCATCCTACTATGTCGCCATATAGGTTTACAACTGAAATCAAAATCGCGTATTGGAAATTGGATTTCCATTTATGAACCGAGGCAAGGGATCTTTCTCATCCGATTCGAGTCAATTTAGCTCATGATTAAGGACCCAGACATAAGTGAGCCCTTGGAGCTTGCAGGGCCGGTCCACATTTAACGTTTGTGGATTGGCAATTCTCGAACAATACGTTTCTGGTCCTATGGGACCTAAAATATGGTCAGTATGTCGACCGTCAAAGGCCTTTTAGTCATCCATATCCGACATACCTCGCTATCCATCGTCCACATAAGTAAAATGTCCGGGATACATATCATGACACCACTCCTAGATATAAAGAACGCATGTCCTCCCTGTTGTCCTTATCCCGTTTTTGGTTTATACTAGGGTGTGAAGCTCACGAATTATCGCTATACACAAAGCTATGCTAATTAAAGTCGTTCTTTGATCACCAACCAAAAGACTCTGCTTTTCAACAAAAAGGCTTGATCACTGCATCTTAGCGTGCCATATTGTCAATCCATACCATACCATTGATTTCCACCAATACACCTCTAAGCTCGTACGTCTCAGAGAAGGGTATTAAGCAAGAAAATAAGTTCTCCTCCACCAAACATATATATATATATATATATATATATATAGCAGAGATCAATGAATATAGTAAACAATACAATGTCAGATACAATCCATTCACAAGTCCGTTCTGGGTTTGTACGAAACTAGAGGCACCTTATTCCTTGTCCCATATGTCCGATATCGGAGAGAGGCCCTCGCATATCCGAACAATCAACAAGTACATCCAGACAACTACCACTATAACCCCTTCAAGGAAGCAACTCCAATCAAGGGCATCAGTAGCAATCCATTCAATGTGATGATTGTCGGTTTTGCGCCGTTGTGACGACCACCTATAACCCCCACACTAAACAAGAGGAATAATGCGCTGAAGGGTGTGCCAGATAGCTATGGACGATCATCAGAGTTGGTAAACAACATCGAAAACTGTCGTAGAACTCACAGCGCAAGGATAAAATATAATAGAACATATACAACATGTAATAGTAATGAGGCATCATATAGCAAACTTTTTAAAAGATTCTCAACATCCTGAAAGATTATCCAACTGATACCAAAGTTTGTACACAAGTCCTCACTACAGCACTCACAGAGCACTCAACAGCGGAAATAGAAATACTACATAGTAATAAAACTGGTACGCCAGCCTCCTGCCCGCCTCCGCACAGTAGCATCCTCCTCACTAATCACCTGTAACCTGCTACTTAGTCTGCCCATCCACAACCAGATGAACAGCCTAAGGTAATAAGAAGAGACATAAAAACTTGAGTCAGACAACAGTCTTAGTGAACGATAAACCAGCTAACCAACTTTATCAATAAAGTATATGAGGCTAGGTAGATTAAAAAGACAATCTACCAAGCACCAGAGAAGTACTCAACTCCCATCTTCCCCCACATCGGACAGTGATAGCCTTTACAATCCGTTCAACCAAAGCAATAACAATTCATCCAAGTGAACGAGAGCAACCATTGGTAAAATTCATAGCATCCAGATTACATAGATCTCACGTAGATAATCCTAATCGAGTTTAACATCCCTCAAGCACTCTCCACAGAGGCCTAAACCAATATCAATCAAGCACTCAAGGAACATTTCCCTCGACTTTGGATAATCCATGCGAGATGGTACAAACAGAACAATCAATCATCCATGATTGACTCTGGCTATCACCGCCAATCCTGCTTTGAAACCATCGTAATCGTGTGACTGACCCATATTGCCATCCGTTAAGGGTTAATGGTAGCCACGGTTCTGTCAAAAACCTCATACGCCTTTCAACGATACGTACCTAGGCCTTTCAACGATACATAGGGAACTCGATATACATCCGGTCTTTTAGGTGCCCCTATTATACCCCTGCTTTGAGCTCGCTAGAACCTACGACAATGATAATTCCTCGCCTTCACATCTCTAGTCATCTTCACTCGCGAGTGTCAATCGGCTCAGAACACTTTAGAGAAACCCTTACTTCACACGAGATCAATACATCCTTGAGTCGTCCTTTCACGTGAACTCAATACAACCTTGAGTCATTCTCACATTCGCTGCATACGACGAACAAAGAACAAATCACATCACTTCGAACATCCTCATCCGGACTCTCGTCGAAGCCACCATCATCGTTGAACCAAACAACCTCAATATAATGTTGAATATAGTCTATAGCATTATCACCCCATTTAGGACACTTTTGAACACTTCCAAACTTCCCAATTGAATTCGCTTTGGAGTCACATCATCACCGGAAATGTCCGACTAGAAATAGCTGACCAGAAATGGCAAAAATGGCTGTCAAGAATAATCCAATCCAACTTTGGTCCGATCCACTTTGGTCAAATCCACTTTGGTCCAATCAAATTATGGCTGATCCAGTTCTAGCCGATCCACTTCTGGCCAATCCACTTCTGGCTAATACAGTTCAGGCCGATCCCGTTCAGGCCGATCCAATTCTGGCCGATCCAGTTCAGGCCGATCCACTTCTGACCGATCCACTTCTGGCCGATCCACTTCAGGCCGATCCAGTTCTGGCAGATCCACTTCTGGCCGATCCACTTCTAACTGATCCACTTCTGGCCGATCCAGTTCTCGCCGATCTAATTTAGGACGATCTAGTTCTGGCCTATCCAGTTATTGCATATCCTAATTCAACTCTGATTTCGACTGAAACTTCGCCAAACGACGAATCCCACGAAACCAACTGAACCAGAATCATCGAATACAATCATAAACATATCATAATATTACTAACCACATGAATATGACGATTACCACAAAAATGATGCAAATCTCACCAAAAACCATTAAAATGAATATATGATCAAAATGAGAGATCTAATTAACACAAACATGTAAAATGAAATGAAATTAACGAGTAAAACTTGTTATATTAGATCATAGAGTGATGCATATGAAATGGACATGTAATGGTGTAAATTAATGGTAAAACATCCCAATTTGATGAGAAACATGCACAAACACTCATATACTACATTGCATTCATGTGAGAGATGTAAATCACTCACTGATTTGCCAAAACAAACTAAAATGGTAGAAATAAGAATCCGAACAGCGACTACTTCGAACCAAACTCCTTGATCCGATGAATTTGCCCTTGAAACGATGTAGATCTACCCTCGAATGGTTAAGATCTTCGATTTCCCTCCTTAGATTTGGATTTTTAATGGTGGAAAGGCGTAGGAGGAAGAGGGAGATCAATGCCTTCAAATGAGAGAATGGGAAAGTAAACTTTTTCCGTCCACTTTCACCCCTATTTATAGGATTCCACTAGGGCTTCAAAACCTGAACAGCCAACTGAAAACCTTAAAACATCGATTTCTCCCAAAGCGTTAAGCCAAATCATTAATGTAACCACTCTACGGAAAGGCAATCATAAATTCTTTTGCAATGGCATAGGTCTTACCCTTTGATTAGACTTGAGTCAAAAGTTATGCTCTGTACAAGTCTGACAGAGGCAAAATTGTCACAAACAAAATCGGTAAAAATTATGGACATGTCTCACATCCCCATAAGCAACATATTAAAAGATGAGAATGATCCAACCCTCAGAGAATAAAATAAAAATATTTTACGATCTTTAGATACGTAAAATGCGGGCTGTTACATTCTCCCGCCTTAAGAATTTCGCCCCCGAAATTCAAAGAAAACATAAATAATCACAACTATTCCGCATGCCTATCACCCATGAGAAGCCGATTCTATCATCCAAACTAGCAATCATCAAACCATGCATCCATAGACTTATCCTAGCACACGGAATTCTATCAAACGACAATAAAGATAACTACAAAATCAACAAGTAATAATGATGGCGCGATATCAATGGGTCATACAGATGGAGAGTTTTGGATGGGTCGTCTTTATACTCTTCCCCGTCTCCCACGTAACATCATCGCCATTCCAACTCCATTGTACCTTAAGTAATTAAACGTCTTTTCCTTAAGCTGTTTTGTGTCATTCGCCATAACACGAAGCAGCTTACAAGATTTCATAACTAAGAACTCAACTATAAGGTCGACGTACTACTCCAGAGGTACTATCATGACCGGACCATGCGAATATATTCACAAAAACGACTCACAAAAACATTGTGCACACTCTACATTTCTCGCGTAAAATAAATCTATACGTAAGCTTTTCGATTCACTCGACTATCGAAAATGGTCCAACGAACCTAGGAGCCAACTTTACTTTATTTCCGAATTGAACCATATGTTTCAACGGCGAAATCCTCAGAAAAACCATATTTCCTACGTTGAATTCCAAGCCTTTCCGACGTTTATCCGCATAACTCTTCTAACGATTTTGGGCTGCTTTCATTTGTTGTCGAACAATCTCGATACAATCTGAGGTCTCTCTAATCATCTTTGGCCCAAATACCAACTTATCTCTAGTTTATAACCAACATGCTAGAGAATTGCACGACCTCCCATACAACGCCTCATATTGTGCCATCCCAATGCTAGACTGGTAGCTATTATTATATGCAAACTCAACTAGATGCAGATGGTCTTCCCGTGATCCTCCGAAGTCTAACACACAAGCAGTCATGAGATCTTCTAAACTCGATTGACTCTCCCGGTTTGACCATCGGTTTGGGGATGATATGCCATTCTCAAGCACAACTCAGTTCCCTAAGCTTCTTGCAAACTTTTCCAAAATCCACTTGTGAATAATGGATCTTGGTCACTCACTATACTCTTTGGGACACCATGGAATCGAACTATCAATTTTGCATAACGTTTACCCAGTTTCGATGTCGTCCTCGTCGACTTAACAGGAATGAATCTCACACTTTTGGTCATACAATCCACAATAACCCAAATCCCTTCATTTCCTGCCCTGGTTCTAGGTAATCCATCGATAAAATCCATCGATATGTGCTCCCTCTTCCATATAGGAACTTCCACTCAGCTTCTTCTGTTCAGCTTTTACCAACTGACAGTTCATACACTTAGAAATGAACTTTCCAACACTTCGCTTCATCCCTTCCCAGTAGTATACTCGCTTCATGTCCTGATACATCTTATTACCACCAGGAAGAATCGTCAACTTTGAATGATGACATTCCTTCTGAACCTCATCTTTCAATCCATTAATATCAGGAACAACTAGCCACCCTTGCTTTCGAAGCCAACCTTCTCGATCGACCTCAAAGTCTTTATTCTCTGGTTCCAGCTTCTGGATGAACTCGACAAGCTTTGCATCTCGTTTTTGGCTCTCACTAATCCTTTCGATAAGAGTAGGTCTTATCGATAAGCTTGCCAACATTTCAGGTTCTAGCTCACATCTTTGCCTGAAATCAAACCTTGCCAAATTTTCGAGGCTCTTCCGTTCTGAAAACATCGCTTCTAACTCGCGTGTCTTCGACTTAATGCATCTGCAACTGCGTTGCCTTTACCAGGAGTATAGGCTATATCAAAATAATACGATGCCAGAAACTCTAACCATCGTTGCTACCGAAGATTCAAATCCTTTTGGGTGAAAAGATACTTTAATGACTTGTGATCCGTGAACAACTTGAATCGAATTCCCAACAGGTAGTGTCTTCACATCTTCAGAGAAAACACAATCGCTTCCAACTCCAAATCATGAGTTGGGTAATTCTTTTCATGCGGCTCCAGCTATCGACTTGCGTAGACCACAATTTTATACTTCACCATTCTAAACTAGTGGAATCTCGTTGCCAAATCCATTTGAGCAAACACTTTGGCTTCATGAAGCTGATCGAATAAGTCATCAATCCTCGGTAATGGAGACTTGTTCTTCTTAGTCACCTTGTTCAGCTCACTATAGCCACGCACAACTTTAACGATCCATCTGCCTTGGTTGCAAACACGACTGGTGCACCCCATTCGCATACGCTCCTCCGAATGAATCCTTTTCCCAAAAGGTTTCGAACTTGCACCTCAATCTCTCGCTGTTCCTTAGAAGCCATCCGCCTAAGAGGCATAACGATTGGTCTAACACCCTTGACCAAATCAATCCTAAATTTGATCTCACGATGCGGCGGAAACCCTTTGACTTCGTCAAAGACATCTACATACTCATTAGCGATCAACATTGATGACAGGTCTTCTTGTGGAATCCCAAGCGAATATAGATAACTCACGAAGACCTCGTCCTCGTGCGTACATCTAATCAACACCTTCCGCCCTTCCACATCCCCGACCCTCACCTCTGGCTTCTCGCAATTCACCCTTGCCACATACCTCTTGAGCCAATCCATGCCCAAGATAATCCCATACCTAGCGAAATTCACACTAAGCATCCATTCATAAATAAGAATCCTTTGATCAAACGATACTAGATCGACAAAGTATGCAATGAGTAGATGAACCCATACTACATTAGTTACAACTAAAGGTCTATTACAACTCCAAGTTCCGAACCCATTCAAAACACAATCTTATTATAGGTAAAAGAATAAAATTCTCTAGTAACGAATAGAACTCAAACAAACTCCATAGGCAGAAAGCGTCTTTGAGCTAACAACAGCTTCTCCTAATTCTCATCAGGAATGTTATAAGAGATCGAAGTAACTTCCAGAACACATGCTTCCTCTAATTTCTTATTCTTTAGAAAATCTGGGCAGTCTTTCTTCTTATGTCCAGGCTTGCCGCATTTAAAGCAATTCATCTTGGCTCTTGGCTTCTTACAATCCTTGGTATAATGGCCCTTTAGTTGACAGTTAAAGCAAATGTCATTCTTCTTGGGTTTCTTCCTTTCCTTATTTTTCTTCTTTATAGCACTGTGGCCAATAAAGGTTTCTTCATCCGTAGAACAATCCCTCTGCCGCTTAGCAGAATCCCTTTCGGGTACTTGCACAGGAACACCACACTCTACTGCCGATTCCGGGATAAGTATCCTTAACATAGTTGCTGCCATCATGGCTGCCCCAAGCATGACCAGGTATTCCGGTGCAACTGCTAAAGCTCCTAATTGGCTTCCATCTCCTACTCCTCCAGTCTCATACTCATCCTTAGTAGTGTTTCCTAAAGTTTGACGGCTCATTTTAAATCTGAAAACTAGAATGATTAGTCCACATTGGAAATATCTGCTAAAGAGATACAACTGCTACTACTATATATGCTAATATATATAATAAGCGAATCTACAAGCATGTCTCTCATAGGTGATTACGTCCTCGAACTTTGGCCAAAATCATTGACCAGAGCTCTGATACCAAATGCGACGACCGCCCATAACCCCCGCACTAAACAAAGGAATAATGCACTTAAGCATGGGCCAGGCAACTATGGATGATCATCAGAGTAGGTAAACAACATCGAAAACTGTCGTAGAACTCACAGCGCAAGGATAAAATATAATAGAATATATACAACATGTAATAGTAATGAGGCATCACATAACAAACTTTTGAAAAGATTCTCAACATCCTAAAAGATTATCCAATCGATACCAAAGTTTGTACACAAGCCCTCACTATAACACTCACAGAGCACTCAACAGTGGAAATAGAAATACTAGATAGTAATAAAACTGGTACGCTAGCCTCCTGCTCGCCTCCGCACAATAGCATCGTCCTCACTAATCACCTGTAACCTGCTACGTAGTCTACCCATCCACAACCGAATAGCCCATGGTAATAAGAAGAGACATAAAACCTTGAGTCAGACAACGGTATTAGTGAGTGATAAAATAGCTAACGAACTTTATCAATAAAGTATATGAGGATAGGTAGATTAACAAGCCAATCTACCAAACACCAGAGAAGAACTCAACTCCCATCTTCCCCAACATCGGACAGTGATAGCCTTTACAATCCATTCAACCAAAGCAATAACAATTCATCCAAGTGAACGAGAGCAACCATTGGTAAAATTCATAGCATCCAGATTACATAGATCTCTCGTAGATAATCCTAATCGAGTTTAACATCCCTCAAGCACTCTCCACAGAGGCCTAAACCAATATCAGTCAAGCACTCAAGGAACATTTCCCTCGACTTTGGATAATCCATGTGAGATGGCACAAACAGAACAACCAATCATCTATGACTGACTATGGCTATCACTGCCAATCCTGCTTTGAAACCATCGTATTCGTATTACTGGCCCATACTGCCATCCGCCAAGGGTTAGTTGTAACCGCAGTTGTAGAAAAAACTCCATACGCCTTTCAACGATACGTACCTAGGCCTTTCAATGATATCGAGGGTACTCGACCTACATCCGGTCTTTTAGGTGCCCCCTATTATACCCCTGCTTGAGCCCGCTAGAACCTACGATAACGATAATTCCTCGGCCTTCACATCTCTAGTCATCTTCACTTGTGACTATCCATAGGCTCAGAACACTTTAGAGCAAACATTACTTCACACGAGCTCAATACATCCTTGAGTCGTCCTTTCACATGAACTCAATACAACCTTGAGTCATTCTCACATTCGCTGCATACGACGAACAAATCACATCACTTCGAACATCCTCATCCGGACTCTTGTCGAAGCCACCATTATCGTTGAATCAAACAACCTCAATATAAGGTTCAATACAGTCTATAGCATTATCACCCAATTTAGGACACTTTTGAACACTTCCAAACTTCCCAATTGAATTCGCTTTGAAGTCACATCATCATCAGAAATGTTCGACCAGAAATAGCCGAACAGAAATGGCAAAAATGGCTGACCAGAAATGGCTGTCCAAAATAGTCCGATCCAACTTTGGTCCGATCCAACATTGGTTTGATCCACTTTGGTCCAATCCACTTTGGTCCAATCCACTTATGGCCAATCCAGTTCTAGCCGATCCACTTCTGACTGACCCACTTCTGGATGATCCACTTCAAGCCGATCCAGTTCAAGCCGATCCAATTCTGGTCGATCCAGTTCTGATTGATCCACTTCTGACTGATCCACTTCTGGCTAATCCACTTCAGGCCGATCCAGTTCTGGAAGATCCAGTTCTGGATGATCCAGTTCTGGCCGATCCAGTTCAGGCCGATCCAGTTATGGTTGATCCAGTTATTGCATATCCCAATTCAACTCCGATTTCGACTGAAACTTTGCCAAACGACGAATCCGACGAAACAAACTCAACCAAAATTATCAAATACAATCATAAAAATAACATAATATTACTAACAACATGAATATGACGATTACCACAAAAATGATGTAAATCTCATCAAAAACCATTAAAATGAACATATGATCAAAATGAGAGATCTAACTAACATAAACATGTAAAATGACAAGAAATTAATGAGTAAAACTTGTTAGATTAGATCATAGGGTGATGCATATGAAAATGGACATGTAATGCTGTAAATCAATGGTAAAACATCCCAATTTGATGAGAAACATGCATAAACACTCATATACTTCATTGCATTCATGTGAGAGATGTAAATCACTCACTGATTTTCCAAAGCAAGCTAAAATGATAGAAATATGAATCGAACAGCGAATACTTCGAACCAAACTCCTTGATCCAAAGAATTTGCCCTCGAAACGAAATAGATCTAGCCTCGAATGGTTAAGATCTTCGATTTACCTCCTTAGATTAGGATTTTTAATGGTGGAAAGGTGTATGAGGAAGAAGGAGATCAATTTCTTAAAATGAGAGAATGGGAAAGTAAATTTTTTCCCTCCACTCTCACCCTCTATTTATAGGATTCCACTAAGGCTCCAAATCCTGAACAGCCAACTGAAAAATCTTGAAACAGCGATTTCTCCCAAATCGCGGAGCCTAATCATTAATGTTATTACTCCACAGAAAGGCAATCATAAATTCCTTTCCAACGGAATAGGTCTCACCCTCTAATTCGACCTGAGTCAAAAGTAATGCCCTGTACAAGACCGACAGGGGAAAAATGGTCACAAACAAAATGGGTAAAAATTATGGACATGCCGCACATTCCCGTAAGCAACATATTAAAAGACGAGAATGTTCCAACCCTCAGAGAATAAAATAAAAATATTTTATGATCTTTCGATATGTAAAATGCGGGCTATTACAACCGTCTTCAATATCTTTGGCTTTTAGTTGTCGTAAGAGTTATTCAGAATGGGTTAAACCAGGTCTTTCTAAATAACTCGCGCATGTTATAATCAAGTGATATATAAACACATCATACGCCTCATTCCAATCCAGAGTATTCTTTTATTCAAATATTCTTTATACTGGGAATTATTCCCTTTAATGTTATCAAAGATTTAATTCATTTAAACTCTTGTTTAAATATATCTTTAAAAACCATTGCAAAAGATTTTATTATATCTTTTCACAACTTATACCAAATTAAGGTTTATATAACTAGTCGGCATTATTGAGCCTTACCGAAGTAACCATTTATTTTATTAATCCAATCCAAATCTATTCGTCCCATGGAGCAAAACTGGTAGTACTCCATATCAAACACCCACTGTGTTATTGGTAAACTTAATTACCACTTAACATTCAAATCTAATTAAAGATTTAACTATCGCATGGAGTAAAACTGGCGGTACTCCATTCTCAAACATTTCTTGAATTTGATAAATCTAATTATCCCATTTTAATATACTTAAAGATTCATTAAAACTCTAGTTTGGTTTTAATTTCAAAAATCATTACTTAATATTCAACCTTTGGAAATAAATCTTGTCTTTACTTAGGTTAAAGAACAAATGTCATATAAAACACCATTCATGATAAACCCAAAATCATCTTTTAATTTATATGGAATCTTCGTGGAAATCTGAACCATTCATAATCGATATAAATTTTGGCATCAGACTAGTTGTAATGACCCGTATTCTACATGTCATAGGGTCGTAGGATATTTATTTCTTTCCTATATGAAGTTGTATGGTCATGTAACTTTGGGAAACATCTATTAGAGTCATTTCCCATGCTTATGATTTTTGTCGATTTTTAAATGACCATTTTGCCCCTAGTTGGTACTGTTTTGGCAATAACTTTTGATTGGAAAGGAATTTTGACCTGAAACCACTTCCATTTGATTCGTTTGATGGTTTCTCTTTCCGTAGAGTGGTGACATTAGCCAAACGGACTTACCGTTTGGGAGATATGGCTGAAACAAGATTTGGAGGGTGAAAAACTGCTTAACCGGGCCAAATCGGGTGATTAGTGAGTAGGCCCATAACCCATTTCGGGATTAGGGTTATGGGAGGGCTGAAATGAGATGGAGAATCATTCCATTTCAGCTTTCTAGCCTCCACTTATCACCAAGGAACCCTAAAAATGGCCTCCAACCTCTAAATCACCTCCAAATCACCTTTAGGTTAAGGATTTGGCTTGGCAACCCCTAATCAAGAAGGATCTTCACCAAATCAACAAAGGAGCTGCTGTTTGGTATTGAAATTCGCATCAAATCAGAGAATCATTTCAGATCTTAGTTTATTTTGTGGCTAAGGTGAGTGATTTGCTTAGTTTTGCACTAATTATGGCTAATTAGGGGTGATTTGTGTTAATTAGCGAATTTAGACATGATAAAATTCTGGAAAAATGTTTATAAAACTCGGAATGATGTTTTAGACCTCTGGTATGAATTTGGATTAATTCGG
The DNA here is from genome assembly GCA_030737875.1 of Allium sativum. Taxonomy (NCBI): domain Eukaryota; kingdom Viridiplantae; phylum Streptophyta; class Magnoliopsida; order Asparagales; family Amaryllidaceae; genus Allium; species Allium sativum. The sequence goes on along the minus strand of CM060926.1, from coordinate 646,414 downwards.
TTAAGATTTGCTAACCCTATCATCAGTTTCACCTAAACATGCTTAAGGGGAAATATGGGACTTTGGGTATGTTTGATCCATTTTTACCTATCATATTGATGTTTCGATGTTTGTGGTTGATTATGCATGTTGCTATGACTGTATGAAATGCTTTGTGACTGTTTAGAATAGTTAGAATGGTCGAAAACGCCATCGAGGGGCGTAAACAGCTCGCTGGACAAGGTGCAGGGGTTCGGATCGCATAGGGGGTTGAGGGACGATCGGATCGCCCTAGGGGATCGTGGGACATCACCACGAGTCGAGTCACCTCCTCCGAACCGAACCGTCTGTGCAAGGCCCACGAAGCGAATCGATGCAGCGCCGTGCCCAAATGGAAGTACTCCGACCCGGATCGCCAATGAGCATTACGACCCGATCCGATCCACTCGTGCTTCGTATCACGACCCGATTAGAGGAAGGCAACATCCACGATCCGATGCACAACGAGACGACGGAGGAGCGCGATCCGATCCGTATGGGGTATCCACGATCCGACCAGAAGTGGAGACTGGATTCACGAGACGATGGGGGAGTGCGACCTGATCACCTGGAGGACCACGACCCGATCCGACGTAGGAGGCGCGACCCGATCCAATGATGAATGCTGAAGGCGATCCGATCCGATTCGATTGTGATGACCAATAACCCGAGATGCAAAGGTAGTCCAAATGGAAGTTAGAGCTCAGGATCCTGGAACTAGTTGGGAACCAATGAGTTCACTTCATGGTTGGACTTTGCTGCGGGATGTGTGCTAAGGAGTTGTCGATGTTCATAACTTTGATTCACCACTAAAAAGGAATGATGGGCTACTTATCAGTGCAGTAGGGTCATTATGACCTAAGGGGCAAAGTGATGGTAGCAAGACTACGTTATCAGTGCAGTAGGGTCATTATGACCTGAGGGGCAAGGTGATGCGTAGTAAGACTATGAGCCAGCGCAGATGGGGTGAATAACTCCATGGGGCAAGTGGACATAGTAAGGATTAGTAAGGCTATGAGCCAGTGCAGATGGGGTGAATAACTCCATGGGGCAAGTGGACATAGTAAGGATTAGTAAGGCTATGAGCCAGCGCAGATGGGGTGAATAACTCCATAGGGCAAGTGGACATAGCGAGGAATTAGTGGCTACGTTATCAGTGCAGTGAAGCCATTTACGACTTCATGGGGCAAAGTGATCGTAGCAAGGAATGTTGGGTGATCGAAGTGGTGAATATCGTATGCTTTACGCATTGAGTGAGAGATGTGAGGATGGATGCTATGCTTGATTGTTTGCCATCATTATGACATGCACACCTCCCCCACCTCCGTATCTTTATACCGTTTGATATGATACCTTAGAGTGTTGTACAGTATGTAGTGCTAACTCTTTGGTTGCAGGTCCAGGTTCAGGTATGTTTTAGTCTACCTGTTATTGTTCACTTTAGATGCTTATCGCTCATACCAGGCTTTATGTCTGACCCAGAGTTTTATGTCTCCTCTTATTACTCTGGGTGCTCACACGAGCAGATTAGAGACAGGTTAGCTAGTGATGCGCGAGTAGCTGATTCGGAGGCGGGCAGGAGGCTTCCACGTATTATATATATATATATATATATATATATATATATATATATGCACATTCTCCCTGTGTCGTTGGTGGTCGCTACTTGGGCATTAGTAGTGTACCTCATTTATCTTACTTTTCTTTGGGATAGTTGAAAAGTTGTAATAAGCTGTATTTTGGATTTCCGCTGCTACGATGTTTAGTTCCGATTTTCAGCTTATGCACTGTCTCTCCTGTTTTATGTCAAGTATGTTATTATTATATTTTGTTCTACGCGCTGTGAGACATTCTACAGGTTCTTTGTATGTTCATTTCCTTCTTCCTTTTCCTTCTGGCGACCTGTTCCGTGTTAACTGGGCATGTGTACAGCGCACTTTTGGAGTAAATGTCGGTTGGTGCGGGGCGGGGCGTCACACTTAGTATCAGAGCTCTAGGTTGCGTAGTTAACCTAGGGAAAGACACTAAGGACGTATATGAGAGCGCGTATTTGTGATTACTTTGGTTTTCAAAAGCTATGTATATATATACTATTAGTAGTATAAGAATGAAGTTGCACTGCACTAGTACCACTATGGGGTCGTTAATCGTTTCCCTTTTTTAGATTGACGATGAGCCGACATGTTAGAGGTACCGGTAGAGGGGCCAATAATGGGAATGCCGCTGACATGAGGGCTATGTTTACTAACCTCATGAGAGACATGCTTAGAGAAGTGCAAGGGGCAGTTCCTAATCCCGGAGTTGGTGTTGGCCCAGTAGTGCAGGCGCCGAGGGTCGATTTTGCCAAGTTGTGCAAAGATTACACTAATCTTGGTGGAAAGCCGTTCCACGGAACGGAGTCGGCCACAGATGTTCAAGACTGGATGGATAGCTGTGACCGTATCTTTGATGACTTGGGTCTTGAGGATGCGATGAAGAGAAGGCTAGCGTCTCGTCAGCTGCAAGGGCGAGCGATGAATTGGTGGAATGCCATTAGAACAGCTACTCCAGAGGACCAGGTTACTTGGGTTCAGTTCAAGGCTCGCTTTAGCGAGAAGTTCATTCCAGCTGCCCAGAAGTCAGTATTGTTTAAGAGGTTCTTGGAACTGAAGCAGAATGGGAGGGCAGTTTCTGATTATATTGCTGAGTTCGATACTTTGTCGAAGTATGGAATGTCTCTTATTGATACTCCTGAGAAGAAGAATGAGAAGTTCATTACTGGCCTGGATGGGTACTTGGGGGAGAGGCTTATTAACCACATCGATGAGACCTTTGAATCGATTGTGGGGAAAGCTTTGAGATCAGAGAGTCTTTACCCTAAGTCAAAGACTGAGGCTGCATCTGCAGAAGGACCAAAGCCGCAAGCAGGCGGTGGAGGCAAGAATAGCTCTAGAATAAGAGGAAGCAGGACCAATCAAAAGGTGGCCAGAAAAAGAGTAAGAAGGATGTTGAGTGCTTCCGCTGTGGAAAGAAGGGCCATTATGCTAAAGAGTGTCGGGCCAAGCCAGCGGAAAGGAAGTTCTACAACTGTGGTCAAGTGGGACATCAGAAGGACAAGTGTCCGCAACCTCTTAAGGAGAAGCAGATTGTGAAAGCGTATGCTCTTGATGTTGTTCCTTCTTCGTCGAATGCCCCAACTGCGGCGGAGAAAGGAAAGAATGTTGTTATTCAAGGTATGCTTTCTATTTATGATATACCAGTTCGAGTTTTGTTTGATACTGGGGCTTCCCGTTCCTTCATATCTAGTGACCTGGTAGATAGGTTGGGACTGGAACCCGAGATAGTCGATAGACCATTAGTTGTGACGAACCCGATTGGTGGTTCGACTAGCCTTAGTATGATTTGCAGGAATTTGGTCTTATCGAGTCATGGATGTATGTTTGTATGTGATTGCTTTGTTTTGGGCTTTACTGGGTATGGCATTATATTGGGAGTCGATTGGCTCCAAAGATACGGGGGGGTGGTAGACTGTGAGGGCTTTTTGGTGACAGTGAGGGCGGATGATGGGCAGAGGGTAGTGTTTGGTAGCCTACCTAGTGATGGGGTTATGGCTAGTTTTGTAAATTCCCTCGACATCCCGTAGGATGAGTTGTCAGATGTGCCCATGGTTGGCCAGTATCCGGACGTCTTCGAGGAGGTGACCGGGCTTCCACCACACCGAGAGATTGAGTTCCGTATTGATTTAGTGAAAGATGCCAGACCTATAGTGATGCCACTTTGTCGTATGGCACCAAGGGAGCAGCGAGAGCTCGGGGTGCAAGTCAGCAATCTTTTGAAGAAGGGATTTATTAGAAGGAGTGTCTCCGAGTGGGGAGCACCAGTTGTATTTGCCACTAAGGCAGATGGTTCCCTTCGTTTGTGTGTGGACTATCGCGAGTTGAATAAGGTGACGAGGAAGAATAAGTATCCTCTACCGCGAATAGATGATTTGTTTGATCAGCTGGAAGGAGCAAGAGTGTTCTCCCAGTTGGACCTCGCGACAGGATTTCATCAGCTAAGAGTGGCGGATGAGAGTGTTCCGAAAACGGCATTTAGGACGCCGTCTGGATTTTATGAGTGGTTGGTCATGCCGTTTGGGTTGACCAATGCACCAGCCTATTCTGTGGATCTTATGAATCGAGTATTCATAGATCAGTTGAATAAGTTTGTTCTTGTGTTCGTGGATGATATCCTTGTTTACTCAAGGACAGAGGAGGAACACAAGGGGCACTTGAGGATAGTGATGGAGGTGTTGAGGAAACACCAATTGAAAGCGAAATTCTCTAAGTGTCATTTTTGGAGAAGGGAAGTAAGATTCTTGGGTCATGTTGTTTCCGAGAGTGGTATTGCCGTGGACCCTGCGAAAGTGGTTACGGTACAGGATTGGCCTACACCCAAGAATGCTACGGATGTGAGAAGTTTCTTGGGATTAGCTGGATATTATCGTAAGTTTATCCAGGACTTCTCCAAGATAGCAGCACCGTTGACTCAGTTGAATAAGAAGAATCAGTCCTTCGTCTGGGACGGAGTGTGTGAGGGAGCCTTCAAGAGTCTAAAGGAGAGGTTGACGCGTGCGCCAGTGTTAGTCATTCTGAAAGGGAATGAAGAGATGACGGTATACATAGATCCTTGTGGTACCGGAATGGGTGCAGTATTGATGCAAGGAGGTAGGGTTGTAGCTTATGCTAGTCGACAGCTAAAGCCGCATGAGAAGAAGTATCCTACCCATGATTTGGAATTGGCAGCGATTGTATTTGCGCTGAAGATGTGGAGACACTATCTCTTGGGGGAAAGATTTGAGCTATTTACCGATCACAAATCGTTAAAGTATCTTTTCTCTCAGAAAGATCTGAATCTCCGTCAGCAGAGATGGTTAGAGTTCTTGGCTTCGTATGATTTTGATATCGCGTATACACCTGGGAAGGGTAATGCGGTAGCCGATGCCTTGGGTAGGAGACATGCCAGCTTAGGGGCAATGTTTCTTGAATGGAAGCAACTGGAGTATATCGCGGGGTTTGATTTCAGACCAAAGTGCGAATTGGATCCAGTTATGCTAGCTAGTTTGACGATCAGACCTACTTTGATAGAGCGGATTGGTTCCAGCCAGAGGGACGATCCTAATCTATTGGAAATCATCTCCAAGTTAGAGATAGGTATCGATGAGGAGATGAATATGTATGGGCTTGATCGAGATGGATGGCTTCGAAAGGATGGGAGACTAGTTGTGCCCAACATAAATGGATTGAGGGATGAAGTGCTTAGAGAATGTCATCACTCAAAACTGACTATACACCCCGGTGGTAATAAGATGTATCGAGACATGAGACAGACTTACTACTGGGAAGGGATGAAAAGAGACGTTGGGAAGTTTGTATCCAAATGCATGAATTGTCAGCTAGTTAAAGCCAAACAAAAGAGGCCTAGTGGTTTGTTGCAACCATTAGAAATTCCCGAATGGAAATGGGAGCAAGTTTCGATGGATTTCATCGATGGCTTACCAAGGACTAGATCAGGATATGATAGCATTTGGGTAATTGTGGATCGATTGACTAAGAGCGCAAGATTTATACCGGTCAAATCGACCAGGATGGCAGCCAAGTTGGCAGAATTGTATATGAAGTGGGTAGTGAGATTTCATGGAGTACCCAAAAGCATTGTGAGTGACCGAGACCCGTTGTTCACTAGTGGGTTTTGGAAGAGCTTACAAGAGGCTCTAGGGTCAGGACTACATCTCAGTACCGCATATCATCCTCAAACCGACGGTCAGACGGAGAGGGTGAATCGTATATTGGAAGATCTCTTGAGAGCTTGTATATTGGATTTTGGTGGATCATGGGATGACCATTTGCATCTAGTAGAGTTTGCATATAATAATAGCTACCAATCCAGTATCGGTATGGCTCCATATGAAGCTTTGTACGGAAGACCGTGCAACTCACCATCATGTTGGATAGAGACTGGCGAGAAGTTTGTGCTTGGACCAGATGTGGTGAGGGAAACATCGGATAAGATTAAGGTCATTCAACAACGAATGAAAGCTGCTCAAGATAGGCAGAAAAGCTATGCCGATAAGAGGAGAAGAGATTTGAAATTCTCTGTAGGTGACTTGGTGTTTGTCAAGATCTCTCCATTGAAGAGCGTGATACGATTTGGTAAGAGAGGCAAGTTGGCACCAAGATTTGTTGGCCCGTTCCCTTTTCTTGAATTAGTCGGGAATTTGGCGTATAGAGTTGGCTTACCAGAGAAAATGGCGGGAGTTCACAATGTGTTTCATGTTTCCCAACTAAGGAAGTTCGTTCACGACTCAGATATGGCTATTTCACCTGATCAGTTAGAGGACTTCGAGGTAGAACCTGAGGCGGTTGGGAACCACAAGCCGATTCGTATTGTGGGGCACGATACGAAGCAACTTCGAAGGAAGGCGGTGAAGCTAGTCAAAGTTCAGTGGGGCGAGAACGAGAATGATTGTACTTGGGAGACAGAGGAGAGCATTAGGAAGGCATATCCAGAACTCTTTGCCTGGTAAGATTTACTTCGTAATTTAGTTTTTCCGCATGCTAGGATAGACTTGTTTAGCTTGTTTTGCATGTTTGATTGTTGCTTTATGGTTGATAGGCATGCGGGGACCTTTGTGTATGTTTTGATTAAGGAATTTTGGGGGCGAATTTTCTTAAGGGGGGGAGAGTGTAATGACCCGTATTCTACATGTCATAGGGTCGTAGGATATTTATTTCTTTCCCATATGAAGTTGTATGGTCATGTAACTTTGGGAAACATCTATTAGAGTCATTTCCCATGCTTATGATTTTTGTCGATTTTTAAATGACCATTTTGCCCCTAGTTGGTACTGTTTTGGCCATAACTTTTGATTGGAAAGGAATTTTGACCTGAAACCACTTCCATTTGATTCGTTTGATAGTTTCTCTTTCCGTAGAGTGGTCACACTAGCTAAACGGACTTACCGTTTGGGAGATATGGCTGAAACAAGATTTGGAGGGTGAAAAACTGCTTAACCGGGCCAAATCGGGTGATTAGTGAGTAGGCCCATAACCCATTTCGGGATTAGGGTTATGGGAGGGCTGAAATGAGATGGTGAATCATTCCATTTTAGTTTTCTAGCCTCCACTTATCACCAAAGAACCCTAAAAACGGCCTCCAACCTCTAAATCACCTCCAAATCACCTTTAGGTTAAGGATTTGGCTTAGCAACCCCTAATCAAGAAGGATCTTCACCAAATCAACAAAGGAGCTGCTGTTTGGTATTGAAATTCGCATCAAGTCAGAGAATCATTTCAGATCTTAGTTTATTTTGTGGCTAAGGTGAGTGATTTGCTTAGTTTTGCACTAATTATGGCTAATTAGAGGTGATTAGTGTTAATTAGCGAATTTAGACATGATAAAATTCTGGAAAAATGTTTATAAAACTCGGAATGATGTTTTAGACCTCTGGTATGAATTTGGGTTAATTCGGTTAAGATTTGCTAACCCTATCATCAGTTTCACCTAAACATGCTTAAGGGGAAATATGGGACTTTGGGTATGTTTGATCCATTTTTACCTATCATATTGATGTTTCGATGTTTGTGGTTGATTATGCATGTTGCTATGACTGTATGAAATGCTTTGTGACTGTTTAGAATAGTTAGAATGGTCGAAAACGCCGTCGAGGGGCGTAAACAGCTCGCTGGACAAGGTGCAGGGGTTCAGATCGCATAGGGGGCTGAGGGACGATCGGATCGCCCTAGGGGATCGTGGGACATCACCACGAGTCGAGTCACCTCCTCCGAACCGAACCGTCTGTGCAAGGCCCACGAAGCGAATCGATGCAGCGCCGTGCCCAAATGGAAGTACTCCGACCCGGATCGCCAATGAGCATTACGACCCGATCCGATCCACTCGTGCTTCGTATCACGACCCGATTAGAGGAAGGCAGCATCCACGATCCGATGCACAACGAGACGACGGAGGAGCGCGATCCGATCCATATGGGGTATCCACGATCCGACCAGAAGTGGAGACTGGATTCACGAGACGATGGGGGAGTGCGACCTGATCACCTGGAGGACCACGACCCGATCCGACGTAGGAGGCGCGACCCGATCCAATGATGAATGCTGAAGGCGATCCGATCCGATTCGATTGTGATGACCAATAACCCGAGATGCAAAGGTAGTCCAAATGGAAGTTAGAGCTCAGGATCCTGGAACTAGTTGGGAACCAATGAGTTCACTTCATGGTTGGACTTTGCTGCGGGATGTGTGCTAAGGAGTTGACGATGTTCATAACTTTGATTCACCACTAAAAAGGAATGATGGGCTACTTATCAGTGCAGTAGGGTCATTATGACCTGAGGGGCAAAGTGATGGTAGCAAGACTACGTTATCAGTGCAGTAGGGTCATTATGACCTGAGGGGCAAGGTGATGCGTAGTAAGACTATGAGCCAGCGCAGATGGGGTGAATAACTCCATGGGGCAAGTGGACATAGTAAGGATTAGTAAGGCTATGAGCCAGCGCAGATGGGGTGAATAACTCCATGGGGCAAGTGGACATAGTAAGGATTAGTAAGGCTATGAGCCAACGCAGATGGGGTGAATAACTCCATGGGGCAAGTGGACATAGCGAGGAATTAGTGGCTACGTTATCAGTGCAGTGAAGCCATTTACGACTTCATGGGGCAAAGTGATCGTAGCAAGGAATGTTGGGTGATCGAAGTGGTGAATATCGTATGCTTTACGCATTGAGTGAGAGATGTGAGGATGGATGCTATGCTTGATTGTTTGCCATCATTATGACATGCACACCTCCCCCACCTCCGTATCTTTATACCGTTTGATATGATACCTTAGAGTGTTGTACAGTATGTAGTGCTAACTCTTTGGTTGCAGGTCCAGGTTCAGGTATGTTTTAGTCTACCTGTTATTGTTCACTTTAGATGCTTATCGCTCATACCAGACTTTATGTATGACCCAGAGTTTTATGTCTCCTCTTATTACTCTGGGTGCTCACACGAGCAGATTAGAGACAGGTTAGCTGGTGATGCGCGAGTAGCTGATTCGAAGGCGGGCAGGAGGCTTCCGCGTATTATATATATATGCACATTATCCCTGTGTCGTTGGTGGTCGCTACTTGGGCATTAGTAGTGTACCTCATTTATCTTACTTTGCTTTGGGATAGTTGAAAAGTTGTAATAAGCTGTATTTTGGATTTCCGCTGCTATGATGTTTAGTTCCGATTTTCAGCTTATGCATTGTCTCTCCTGTTTTATGTCAAGTATGTTATTATTATATTTTGTTCTATGCGCTGTGAGACATTCTACAGGTTCTTTGTATGTTCATTTCCTTCTTCCTTTTCCTTCTGGCGACCCGTTCCATGCTAACTGGGCATGTGTACAGCGCACTTTTGGAGTAAATGTCGATTGGTGCGGGGCGGGGCATCACACTAGTACTACAAGTGGAATAGAGGAGAAGCCCTTTTAAATTCCATAAATGTCGATTATTATGAATCGAATTTCATTAAATTCCAGTTTAATTAAATAAACTTGAAAACTTCTCTACTTCTTAATCAAAAGGTTCATTCCTTTCACAAATCGGTTCACGAACAGTATTAATGAGAATACCATTCATGACGAACCCAAAAATCCCATTCTCCATTTAGTTCCAATTATGTGAAAAAACCATTCGCAAATTCAATTTATTATTTATAAAAATCGTTGGATTGTTATTCTAGTTATCAACTAGTTCATTCAGATAAAATACCTTTTATCTTTTCAAATGTGGAATATTTCATCCAATTTTTTTCCAAATCATTTGTTATGATTTTACATAATTTATTCATATGTTTAATAATTTTTCCAAGGCCCTACCAGTTCGGCCACCGAACTGCATTCATAACGACCTTTTCTAAAAAACTGAATTGGACATATTTCAAAATCTAACCATTCAAATTTAAATCTCATATATTCATTGGAAAGACCTTTCCGATACGAACCCAATGGTTCTGGTTTTAGGAGAATCCGACGGTCGGATCTCCCGTCATGTCCTGTTTAAATTAATGGTTGAAATTCACGAAGGTCGTTTTGCGATACATTCTATTAAAACCATTTAAATATATATAATATATATCGTTGATTTCTATATAAAAATGTATTTTATAAAATGTTTATACATTCATTTTAAAATGATATTACTTCCATTACCAATTTAAATAAAACTTGAACATTGCATTTTATTATGATCTCAAAAGGTTAATATGTAATATTTTGAAATTCAATCTTCTCGATATTCATTTTATAAATGAATAAAATTGATATGAATTCCGTTCGAGTTAAAATTGTGTTTTCTACTTAACTCGGCTTCACATTTTTACATTTTCGTGTCCATCCAAAATCGGACATCAAAATCAATTTCTAATTCTCATTGAATATTATATTATAAAAATATTTATGTTTATTCCGGATTGGAATAAAATTACCACCAATATCCATATAAATAAATTAATATGGATTACATTCATCATAAACACCCAACGGTAGTTGCAACTAACTATCAACATCTAAAATGACATCCAATGTGCAGTTTATTTTCATGTGAGCTTCAATCAAATAATTGACGCTTACATATATCTGTCAATCCACCGATTAACCGAAATTTCACACAAGGGAGATGTGTGAGTCAAATATCATCCCAAGACCCGTGTGGGGTTTTCAATCAACAACAATTAATTAATGAATCATCACTCTCATTCAATGCACACACCGTAATCATAAATAAATAAATACTGAACATCCAATGCCATTAAGGCGCCACAAGTGTCCATCCACGGAGTATGAAGTGCGAGTTTTGCATATTCATACAACGCTTCTAATGCAAATGATTTGTGAATGGTTCAAGTGTTGAACTCCAAAAAAGGGGTAATATAACTACATGATGAGTTTCTAACTTGCAACATAAAACGCATAACTAAGTAATCCAATATACTAATTTGAGATAGAAGTTCTCACCCAAGCTAAATGAAACGCCATGACACTTCTAATGTAGAACTATTGTCGCGCGCTCACCATTTTTTTGTTTTTCGCACACGAATTCACATTTCTGGCTCTAGAATTTGCATATGATCTCCAATCTTCACCAAACCTTATTGCTAGCACAAACGCGTCATTCCAGACTACTTTTGCCTTGTGGACTTTCTTTCAAAAAGGCATTAATTCACCAGAAATCGCAAATCTTCGCTCCAGATCTGTAACTTCAAACATGTTTTCCGAGCGGCTCCGAACTCCAAAATTCGATTGTGATATGTCAAAATCGTAGAGAAACACATGATTTACAACTTTGGTTGTGTGGAATTTCGGCCAAAAATGCACGGATTGATTGTGGAAAGAAGAGGAGGGTGTTATCTACAAACAGGAATTTTTGTAAAAGAGGGGGTTTTGGCTATGATGGGGCCCACGGCCAAGGGGATGGCCTAACAAGTAGTGGCAAGGGCCTAATAGTGGCTTGGGGTGGTGGTGGCACGACGGTGGGGTCCATGGTGGCAGTTGGTGGTGATTTGGGGCCTAGGGTTTTGGTAGAAAAGAGGGGAGAAAAAGAGAGAGAGGAGGAGGAGAAGAGAGAGAGAGAGAGGAGGAGGAGGAAGAGGGCAGCAGCCGGCGGTGGCGGGGGAGGAAGAGGCAGCGGTGGCGACAAGGGTTTGGGGGAGGAGCCATTTTTGAGAAAAGAAGGAGGAAGAGAAGGAGGAAAAATAATGAAGAGAAAAGGAAGAGAAGTGGTTTATATGCCTGTTTCTCTCCTATTTCCTGAATGCAAACGACCTCCGTTTGCCACAAATTTCGGATATGAGATAGTTCATGTCAAGACGAATCCAACGTATCAAGTTTCGTCGAATTCCGAGTTTGTTTGACCTTTCAATAAAATTCTCAAAGATGCTCAAATAACCTCCAAAAATGCGTTTTTAGCATACCATTTCTTCTTGTACACCCAAACGCTAACTTGAAAAATTACGGTATTTTGGATTTAACCATTATTTAATGATACGAATCCTAGAAAAAAAAATGGAATTGAATTCTGAGATCGTCTCAATAATGTTCCTTTGTACACTGATTGCCTATTTTTAAACAAATGGTTTTGCTTTGCACGACCACATACCGAATCCGTTCGACGCACATTTTGGAACTTAACAATGATTTGTCATTTTGAATCCAAAAAAAAATTATCTTGTCGAATTCTGAGCTTCCTAGCAAAATTTCACTTTATAAGGGCTATGCGATGATTTTAAAATCGAATTTTTAAAATTTTCAAAAACAAAGCTTATAAATTAATTTAATAATTTTACTGAATTTATTTTAAGTCAAATATAATATAAAAACTAATTTTAAAATTATTCTCAAATTTTATTTAGCAAAATAACCAATTTATATTCTCATATTCATCAAAATAGCTTAAATTAAAATTTTAAATTTGTTTTGAAATTACGAGTTGTTACAACCTCCCCCACTTAAAACTTTTTCATCCCCGAAAAAGAATGGAGCTGAAAGTTTTTTAACTAACCAACTCAACTTTCATTCTGGCTTGCGTTCTTCAACTTTTCAGTTTCTGAGGTGTTAGCCAAATTTTTCTGAAATTTGGCTAACACCTTAAATTTCTAAAAAATTTCACCATAACCTCCTTTGTATGGGGAAGGCCTGAAAAATTTATTGGGCCATATTAGGCACCTAGTAAATCATATATATCGCATACAAATCAAATGTGCACACCCGGTATAATTCATATACCTTGCTCCACCTATACTCACGTGCAAAAATTAAAACAAGAGAAACGTGACTTGTGTATTTTTTTGTCATCTCAAAACCTGTGTAGGAATTATTATTAAATCCTGCAATTTACCATTACAAATTGTTAAGTCCACAATCAGTCCTCGGTACAACCTATAATTCAATCCTCGCCATATAAGCATCTTGCTCATATGGTAATCCAAACCTCATCATATAAGCGCCAAATGCTTATATGGAATATGATATGCTATGCCATCTTCAGTAGTATGTTATGTGATGTGATCCATAATCTATTTATTACTATCGTATAGCGTATATTTTAATTTTCACACAGAACAACCATCACAACGCATCCAAATCACCCACAATAGTTATAATAAATAATAAAATTGCGCAACCACTTATTAAGGTGCATCTGTTCATCGGGCATGCAATATATTTCTCTTCTCAACGCTAAGCCATTAACCTGCTCAACATATATATATATGTATGTATATCTAATTCTAACTAAATTTGCAATTCAGTTTAATATAATCAAATTAAGTAACAAGTGTGTTCGTATAATTCAATGTCCAAAATCACCGAAGGTTTCGTCTAATTTATTTAAATTAGGTGTCATAAGTAATCAAACAATCACATAAATAATCAATTGATTATTTAACTTTCTAAACATATTACTTTTATATACTCAAAAATATTTTTTCTAAGATCGCATTATATATACAATCAAAAATATGTTACTTTTAAATGTGCCACTCTCAACTCATTCTGGGGCATTACTAACCCCATGTCTAGGGAGTTTCTCATTCTAGGATATTGTTGATCCTATCTCTAATGAGTATTCTTAAATAGAATGTTAATAATTCTTTCTTTGATGAATTCTTTCGTTTGGTTCTAATGTGTCTTGTTCTCGAGCTTTGCAAACCAAAGCTCTGATACCAAGCTGAAATAGCCTGAGAAATCCGGTAGGCTTTGCAACCATCCCTTCTCCCCTGAAGCAGCAAGGTACTCCCACCATGGATTCCATATGATCCCACAGTCACCTTATTTTACTGCCAGCTCCTCGACTGTTCGCCAATCCTAAACAGGGACATGGAGAGGTAAGAGCACACTGTTCACCACCAAACCACATGGTGAGAACCCCTTATGATGCTGCACCCTATTACCAGGCATGCCAAACAAGAACTGGTGTGAGAACTTAAAATAGTTATTAACTTTAATTAAAGGTAGGTAAATCAAGGGACCATGCTGTATGACACGGAACAAGTTTTCTCCCAAGAGTACCATAAAACTAACAACACAATGCTAAAAAAGAAAAATGAAGCCATTATAAGACTCAAGTCCCATCACACAATGCAATACAAACCAGAGGATAGAGTTTTACCTTATAATGGCCAAACATGCTTGATACGCAAAATTTATCTTTTATTATCATTAGTGCATAATGAAGAAATCAACTTCAAAAATAAATGTACCAATCATAGATGACATTGTGACGGCCCGCCCCAGACCAGCTGCGCCGATGTCCAACCAGCACGAGACGGTCGTCAGAAGAAAAGAAACACAAGAGTGAACTAACAAGGAACCTGTAGTATATCTCATAGTGCATGGAATAAAATATAATAATAAAACAACTTTGACATAAAACAGGCGAGACAGTGCATAAGCTGAAAACTTAAAACATCATAGTAGCGGAAAACCAAAATAACTCTCTCTTAAGAAGAAAGAAAGAAAAGGTACACTACTAGTGCCCACATAGTGACCAACAACAACACAGGGAGAATATATGCTAATAATACATGGGAGCCTCCTGCTCCTCTCCAGATCAGAGTGCATAGCACCTAACTTGTCTCTAGTCTGCTCGTTTAGGAGCACCCAGAGTAATAAGAAGAGACATAAAATTCTGGGTCAGACAAAAGTCTGGTATGTGCTATAAGAAAAAAAACAGAACAGTAACAAGTATAATCCAATCATACCTGTACCTGGACCTGCAATCAAAGAGTCAGCACAACAAGATGTACAATACTCTAAGGTAACACTAGCATGTGGTGAAAGGATACTAGGAAAAGGGGTGTGCATGTCATAGAGATAGCAAACAAATCAAGCATAGCAACCATCCTCACATCTCTCACTCAATGCGTAAAGCATACGATACCCATTACTCTGTTCACCTAATCCTTTGGGCCATGACGGAGTCCAACCCCATATAACTATCACTACAAGCCCTTAATCCGTCTCTCAGTGGTGAACCAAAATTATAGGTATCGATAACCCCTTTGCACACGTCCCGCAGCAAAGCCTAACCATGAAGTTAACTCGTTTGTTCCCATCTGGATCCTGAGCTATAACTTCTCACTTGAACTACCTTTGCATCTCAGGTTTTGGTCGTCATTCCCGTTCGATCTCCATTTGGTTTGGTTCGTAGCTCCAAGATTCTATTCATGTCCATACTTCAGTTCAGATATGCATGGTTAGTGACTCGCATGGTTCGTGGGTCTTGCTCGTTAGTCGTGGTCTTCTGGCTCGCCACCCTAGGGGTCGCCCTCCTAGGGTTCACCCTATTCCTCATGGTCGGGGTGTGAGGGTTCACCATCTTCCTCACGGTCGGGGTGTGAGGGTTCGCTATCTTCCTTATGCGCGCTGTGTAAGGGTTCTTCATGATCCTAGGGGTCGGGTCGTGAGGATACTTCGCCATCCTTGGAGTCGGGTCGTGAGGGTGCCGCACGATCCTTGGAGTCGGGGTGTGGGGTTCGTGATCATCCTCACAATCGGGGTGTGAGGCTTCGTCGTCTTCCTCACGGTCGGGGTGTGAGGGTTCGTGATAATCCTCACGATCGGGGTGTGGGGTTCGTGACCATCCTCACGATCGAGGTGTGACCAATTTCATGCAACTCTTCCAGTGAGCTGTTTATGCCATACGACGGCATTTTCGACCAATCTAAATTTTCTATGCAATCACAAAACATTCCATACAGTCATAACAACATATAAAATCGACCATAAACACCAAAACAACAATATAAGCAATATAACATGTAAAAATGGACCAAACATACCCAAAACCCATGTTTTCCCCTTAATCAAGTTTAAGCATAACTAATGACAGGATTAGCAAAACTTATCCAAAGTAACCCAAATTTCTAATAGAGCCCTAAAATAATATTTTAGAATTTTACAAATTTTCCTTGAATTTAATTACGTATAATTTCGCTAATTACCACTAGTCATCCCTAATTAGCCATAATTAGTGAAAAACGATGCAAATCACTCACCTTAGCCACAAATTAAAACTCAGATATGAAACTCTACTGTTTAGGGGCGAATTTCAGTGCTTAGCAGCAACTCCAACTTTGATTTGACACTAATCTTCCTTGATTTGGTGTATATCTTCTTAATTAGTGATTAGAAGGTGATTTAGGGTGTTTTTAAAAAGTGTGGGCTATGGCTAGGGTTCAAGAGATGTAAGTGGCGGCTAGAAAACTGATTTTCCCAAGCCTTATCAGCCTCCCCATAACCCTAATCCCAAAATGGGTTATGGGCCTAGCTGTTAATCACCCAATTAAGCCCGCTAATGTTGTTTTCACCTTCTGTACCTTTATTCAGCCATATCTCCCAAATGGTAAGTCCGTTTGATCAATGTGACCCCTCTACGGAAAGGTAAACCATCATCCGGATCTAATGGAAATTAGGTCAAAACTCCTTACCAATCAAAAATTATAGGCGAAATAAGATTCTCTAGGGGCAAAACGGTCATTTAAAATTTGGCAAAAATCGTGAACATGTGAAATGACCCCAATAGTTGTTCCCCAAAGTTACACGACCATACGACTTCCCATGAAAAAGAATTAAATATTCTACGATCCTCTGATACGTAGAATGCGGGTCGTTACATTCTTCCCACCTTAAGAAATTTCGCCCCCGAAATTCCTTAACCAAAACATACAAAGGTTCCCATATGCCTATCAATTATTTGCAACCAATCAAACATACATAATAAACACAAGCCTATCCTAGCATGCGGTTTACTAACGAGGGAAGAAACTATCACTATTAAAATCTTACTAGGCAAAAAGTTCTAAATACGACTTTCTTATGCTCTCCTCTGTTTCCCAAGTACAGTCTTTCTCATTCCCACCCTACTGGACTTTGACTAGTTTCACCGTCTTCCTTCGAAGTTGTTTCGTGTCGTGTATGACAATACGAATCGTCTTTTGGTTCTCGACCACCTCGGGTTCTACCTCGATATCATCCAACTGATTTGGTGAAATAATCACATTAGGGACGTGCACAAACTTCCTTAACTGGGAAACATGAAATACATTGTGAACTCCTGCCATCTTGTATGGTAATTCAACTCTATATGTTAAATTCCCAACTCGCTTGAGAACGGAAAATGAACCAACAAACCTTGGTACCAACTTGTATCTCCTACTAAATTGAATCACACTCTCCAATGGAGAGATCTTGACGAATACCAAGTCGTTAACGAAGAATTCCAAATCTCTTCGTCTTCTATCAGCCTAACTCTTCTGCCTATCTTGGGCAGCCTTCATTCACTGTTGGACAATCTTGTTCTTATCTGATGTTTCTCTTATTACTTTTGGTCTAAGCACAAATTTCCCACTGTTTTCTAACCAACATGATGGTCAGTTGCACGGTCTTTCGTACAAAGCTTCAAATGGAGCCATTTCAATACTAGACTGAAAACTATTATTATATGCAAACTAAACTAGGTGCAAATGGTCATCCCATGACCCACCAAAATCTAATATACAAGCTCTCAAGAGATCCTCTAGTACATGATTCACCCAAATACTATCGTGACCCAATCTGGTCCTAGGTAAACCATCGATGAAATCTGTTGAGGCTTGTTCCTACTTGCACTCGGGAGTTTCAAACAGTTGTAACAAACCGCTAAGCTCCTTTTGCTCAGCTTTAACTAGCTAGCAATTCATGCACTTGGATATAAACTTCCCAACGTCTCTCTTCATCCCTTCCCAGTAGTAGGTCTTCTTCATGTCTCGATACATTTTGTTACCACCAGGGGTGCATAGTCAGTTTTGAGTGATGACGTTCTCCAGGAACTTCATCTCTCAATCTATTGACATTGGGTACAACTAGTCTATCATTCTTTCGAAGCCATCTTCCTCGATCAAGTCCATACTTGTTCATCTTCTCACTGTCGATGCCCATCTCTACCTTGGAGATGATTTCCAATAGATTAGGATCGTCCCTCTGACTGGAACCAATCCTCTCAATCAAAGTCGGTTTAATCATCAAACTTGTTAACATTTCTGGATCCAATCCATACTTAGGTCTGAAATCATATCCCACGATATACTCCAGTTACTTTCATTCAAGAAAC
The DNA here is from genome assembly GCA_030737875.1 of Allium sativum. NCBI lineage: Eukaryota > Viridiplantae > Streptophyta > Magnoliopsida > Asparagales > Amaryllidaceae > Allium > Allium sativum. Next base: position 628,246 of record CM060926.1, on the reverse strand, counting down.
ATAACACCTAAACTGGCATGTCTCCTACTCAATGCATCAGTACAACACCTAGTCTGGTACCACATGCATCTATGTATATTGTCATCTCTTCATTCTCTGTTACCAGAATCTTACAAGTGATAGTCTACTCAAGGGAAAAAATAGGAACAAACATAGCAACCACAACATCCATCAAACATGTCCTACCTATCACCTGCTAAAGCCATACATACATCGATACCTACTTGACTGGTCCAACCAATCCTAGGGCTAACGAAAGCCCCGCCTCCATATATACGTCGATGCCTACTTGACTGGTCCAACCAATCCCAAGGCTAATGGAAGCCATGCCTCCATATGGACTATCGTACATCCAACGTACTTTTATCCTCCAAGGATAACTAGATCATGTCCGATGGATCCAAGATAACGGGCGTCCCCAGATACCCCTGCTTCTAGTCCGCCTAAAACACTCGAGTCCCACCCAAGTCTATCCATTATCTTGCTGCCCTCTTGAGTCCAACTCGAGCCAATCCATTTCCTTGTAGCCTTCTCAAGTCCAACTCGAGTCAATCTATTACCCATAAACTCAGACCTAGTCTTGAGTATCCATTACCGTCAAAATCTAATCCAACATGAGTCATCTCCCTATTCGTTGCATCTCGAAGATCAACGAACACCTATTTTCTTTTATGAGTTCAAGTCCAACTTGAATCGCCCTAACCTTCGTTGCATCTTCCATGATCAACGAACACATTGTATTCCTTCAAAAAGAACATCAACATAGGGTCCTAAACAATCCACTACTTTGCATGTTTCTCGAGTCCCACTCGAGTCATCTCATAACCCTATCGAGTCTAACTCGGGCAGTCCATACCATCGAAAAGTCCTATCATGTCACGCTGCCCATCACTCCCCGAGTCAACCAAGATATCATCCAATGAAAAATCGAAACAACTATTTATCTCTTGCGTAAACCATCCTAGTTGAACTCGACACTCCCCAAGCACAAGCCCCAAAGGCCTAAACCAATATCAGACAAGCACTCAAGGAACATCTCCTCCGAATTCAGATAATCTACGTGAGATGATACTAGCAGAGCAACTAAGCAATCACAAGCAAACATACATCCATGAATCGATAAGACCACATTACAACAAATCATGTAAAGGCTAGTCGAACCACCTATCGGGTTTGTCACAACTAAAGGTCTATCGACTATCTTAGGTTCCAATCCCAACTTATCTACCAGGTCACTAGATATGAAGGAATGGGATGCCTTGCTATCAACAAAACTAGAACAGAAACATCATAAATAGAAAGCATACCTCGAATAATGACGCTCTTTCCCTTCTCTGCCACAGTTGGGGCACTCGACGAAGAAGGAACAACGTTGATAGCATATGCTTTCACGATCTACTTCTCTTTAGGAGGTTGTGGACATTTATCCTTGTGATGTCCCACTTTGCTGCAATTGAAGCACTTCCTTTCCTCAGGCTTTTCCTGACAATCTCTATCATAGTGGCCCTTCTTGCCACAGCTAAAGCACTCTTTATCTTTCTTGTCCTTCTTTTTCTGACCACCCTTGGTCTGATCCTATTTTCTCTTATTCTAAGACTCCTTCTTACCTCCACCGCTTGCTTGCGGCTTTGGTTCCTCTACAGATGCAAAAGCAACATCGGCCTTTGACTTAAGGTAAAGACTTTCCGATCTCAATGCTTTCCCCGCTATAGACTCGAACATCTCGTCAATGTGGTTTATCAGCCTTTACCCTAAGTACTCATCTAAGCCGGTTATGAACTTCTCGTTCTTCTTCTCGGCAGTGTCGATAAGAGATAATCCATACTTCGATAATTTATTAAACTCAACAATATATTCTAAGACTGTCCTACCATTCTACTTAAGCTCCAAAAAATTTCTAAACAATTCAAATTTTTGAGCAGCTGGAATGGACTTCTCGCTGAAATGAGTCATAAATTGATTCCAAGTAACTTGATCTTCAAGAGTAGCTGCTTTAATAGCATTCCACCATTTCATAGCTCATCCTTGAAGCTGATGCGATGCTAACTTTCTCTTCATGGCATTGTCGATTCCCAAGTCCACGAAGATGCGCTCACAACTATCCAACCAATCTTGAACATCTATAGCCGACTTTTTTCCATGGAACGACTTCTTGCCAAGACTAGTATAATCGTTGTTAAGCTTGGCGAAATCAGCCCTAGGCGCCTGCACTACTGCACCACCACCGTTAGCAGCATTAGGAACTGCTCCCCGAGCATCCCTAAGCATCTCTGGCATGAAGGTAGTAAACATTGTCCTCATATCAGGAACATCCTTATTGTTTGCTCTTGAATCTGTACTCCTCGTATATCGGCTCATCGTTCAGTCTGTAAAGAGAAACGATAAACCATCTCAATGTGGTGCCGTGCAGTGCGACTTCATCCTTATATACTAATAGTATATATGTATATATAGCTTTTGAAAACCAAAATATCACATATACGCGCTCCCATATATGTATACTATCTCTCCCTAATGCCTTCCTCTGGGTTAACTACGCAACCTAGGCTCTGATACCAAATGTGATGGCCCGTCCTGGACTAGCCAACATTTCAAAAGAAACGCGCTGTGCCAATGTCCAACCAGCACGGGACGGTCGTTAGAAGAAAAGAAACATAAGAGTGAACTAACATGGAACCTGTAGTATATCTCACAGCGCATGGAATAAAATATAATAATAACATAACTTTGACATAAAACAGGCGAGACAGTGCATAAGCTGAAAACTTAAACCATCATAGCAGCGGAAATCCAAAATACAGCTTATGATCCAATATCCTTAATACAACTTCAAATAACTGTCTCTAAAGAAAAAAGAAAGAAAAGGTACACTACTAATGCCCACGTAGTGACAAGCAACAACACCGGGAGAATATATGCTAATAATACGTGGGAGCCTCCTGCTCGTCTCTGGATCAACTACTTGGGCATACCACCTAACCTGTCTCTAGTCTGCTCGTTTAGGAGCACCCAAAGTAATAAGAAGAGACATAAAACTCTGGGTCAAACAAAATTCTGGTATGAGCGATAAGCAACAAAACAGAACAATAACAGGAATAATCCAATCGTACCTGAACCTGGACCTGCAATCAAAGAGTCAGCACAACAAGATGTATAATACTCTAAGGTAACACTAGCATGTGGTGAAAGGATATGGGGAAGGGGGTGTGCATGTCATAGAGATAGCAAACAAATCAAGCATAGCAACCATCGTCACATCTCTTACTCAGTGCATAAAGCATACGATACCCATTACTCTGTTCACCTAATCCTTTGGGCCAGGACGGAGTCCAACCCCGTATAATTATCACTATAAGCCCTAATCTGTCTCTTAGTGGTGAACCAAAATTATAGGTATCGATAACCCCTTTGCACAGGTCCCGCAGCAAATTCCAATCATGAAGTTAACTAGTTGGTTCCCATCTAGATCCTGAGCTATAACTTCTCACTTGGACTACCTTTGCATCTCAGGTTTTGGTCGTCATTCCCATTCAATCTCCATTTGGTTCGGTTCGTAGCTCCAAGCTTCCATTCATGTCCATACTTCAGTTCAGATATGCACAGTTAGTGACTCGCATGGTTCGTGGGTCCTACTCGTTGGTTGTGGTCTTCTGGCTAACCAACCCAGGGGTCGCCCTATTTCTCACGGTCGGAGTGTGGGGGTAAACCATCTTCCTCACTGTCAGGGTGTGAGGGTTCCCTATCTTCCTCACGATCGCGGTGTGATGGTTCTTCACGATCCTAGGGGTCGAGTTGTGAGGATACTTCGCCATCCTTGGAGTCGGGTCGTGAGGGTGCTGCACGACACTAGGAGTCGGGGTGTGGGGTTCATGATCATACTCACAATCGGGGTGTGAGTCTTTGCCATCTTCCTCACGGTCGGGGTGTGAGGGTTTGTGATCATCCTCACGATCGGGGTGTGGGGTTCGCTACCATCCTCACGATCGAGGTGTGACCAATTTCCTGCAACTCTTCCAACGAGCTGTTTACGCCATACGACGATGTTTTTGACCAATCCAACTTTTCTATGCAATCACAAAACATTCCAAACAGTCATAACAACATAAAAAATTGACCATAATCGCCAAAATAGCAATATAACATGTAAAAATGGATCAAACTTACCCAAAACCCATGTTTTCCCCTTAATCAAGTTTAAGCATAACTAATGATAGGAATAGGTTAGCAAAACTTATCCAAATTAACCCAAATTTCTACCAGAGCCCTAAAATAATATTTTGGAATTTTACAAATTTTCCCAGAATTTAATTACGTATAATTTTGCTAATTACCACTAATCACCCCTAATTAGCCGTAATTAGTGAAAAACGATGCAAATCACTCACCTTAGCCACAAATTTAAACTCAGATATGAAATTCTACTGTTTAGAGTCGAATTCCAGTGCTTAGCAGCAGCTTCAACTCTGATTTGAGACTAATCTTCCTTGATTTGATGTAGATTTTCTTAATTAGTGATTAGAAGGTGATTTAGGGTGTTTTTAGGAAGTGGAGGCCATGGCTAGGGTTCAAGAGATGTAAGTGGCGGCTAGAAAACTGATTAGAAATGATTTCCCAAGCCCAGTCAGCCTCCCCATAACCCTAATCCTGAAATGGGTTATGGGTCTAGCTGTTAATCACCCACTTAAGCCCGCTAATGCTGTTTTTCACCTTTTGAACATTAATTCAGCCATATCTCCCTAATGGTAAGTCCCTTTAATCAATGTGACTAGTCTACGGAAAGGTAAACCATCATCCGGATCTAGTGGAATTGGTTCCAGGTCAAAACTCCTTACCAATCAAAAGTTATAGGAAAAACAAAATTCTCCAGGGGTAGAACGGTCATTTAAAATTTGGCGAAAATCGTGAACATGGGAAATAACCCCAATAGTTGTTCCCCAAATTTACATGACCATACGACTTCCCATGAAAAAGAAATAAATATTCTACGATCCTCTGATACGTAGAATGCAGGTCGTTACAAGCATAGTACCCCATCCTACTATGTCGCCATATAGGTTTACAACTGAAATCGAAAATTGCGTACTGGAAATAGGATTTCAATCTATGAATCAAGGCATGGGATCTTCCTAATCCGATTCAAGCTAATCCTGCCCATGACTTAGGACCCAGACACAGGTAAGCCCTTGGTGCATGCAGGGTCGGTCCACACTTAACGTTTTTGGATTGGTGCAACGACCCGAGGATTTTCATCCCCGAAAATCGACATAAATACATTTACCGTACCTCATGCTGAACTTCCAAACACCGAAAACACTGGAACATTTAATAAAAGAAGTTAGAGGGTGAGATAAGAAAGAAAGAAATATTAGAATAGAAGAATAAAAAGAAGAACTAACACAACAAAATCTGAGTCTCACATCGCAGCGGAACAAAATATAATATAGAAATAAATCTTTATTGAGAGCCTGAAATAAATACTTACAATTACCAGAGTACATCAACACCTCTCGACAGTTATAATAACCTGTCCTCATATACACACACAGCGGAAAAATATTATATAATATCATACGTCTGACCTCGTCCGGCTCGTCTCTAGACTTCGCAGCATCCGATAAGCTAGACCTGTACAACCCGGCCTAACCCGAGCATTTCAAATACCGGGTCAGTCTGGTGAACCAGAGTGAGAAAACACACTAAGCTTATATAACATCCATATTGATTTTAAAGTTCAAAATCCTTTTGAAAGAAAAGGATAATAGTAAGACCAAATCCACACATAAATACAGACGGTTTTTACCATACTATAACCCAAAACATTTTTGAAATCAATATCTTTTCTGATATTATAATAGCGTCTAAATACAAATAAATATCAATCTAGCAGAACGCTTGAATCTCACACTCTACATATATAGTACACAATCAAAACCGCGGGTGCTTATTGGAGATTGGATTCCGACTATGACAAGGTATGGATACACCTGCCGGTAGTGTATCTCTAGAGTGGAATACACTGGGTTCAACAAGAACATCTTGTAACTCGGCCACACATGATCGACCAATCATTTCTCTTGAGTGTATCGAGTATATTGCCACCTACGGTTGCTAGGAACATAACCATTCCCGGGAGTTATAGAAATGAAAAGAAGTAAGAAATACGAATGTTCTCTTGATGGTGACAATACACCCTAATGGGTGCGACACACATAGCCATGTTGCCTGCCCGATTTTTGTCATTTCCCAGTTGTGATGCTTGAGGTTAATATCATCTTTTAGAACATCTGACGATCATTCACTTTGAATGTCACATCGTTAGATCCGCCAGAAAATCACTAATTGACGCCCACAAAAATACTCTAGTAGTTAGGCTAAGAGAAGTGCCCTTCTACGCCGCCAACTATAGTATGTTGGAAATAATCAACGTACATAGTCCCATAGGAAATACTCTGCTAGACATCCGTCCATACAGGAAGTCCTAGGACTAGACAAACCGAAGGCCCCCTCATACTGCATCCTAGGAATCACCCTATAAATCAGTAGCGAGTAGTCCTTACAATCCGAAGATTTCACTCACGACAGAATCACTGCCGAAATATCTCTGGTCGCTAAACCCGAGAAATTTGACAAGTAATTCTTCTTCTTATTACGATCAACGGTCTTCAATGCTCTATCTTCAATCGACACATTTCACGATTTTGCATTCATTGGGCGGAATGGTTTTCGAACATAAATTCGATCCCGGTCTTTCCATACCGACAATCGTATTGGCCAAGTTTGATAGTCGGTTATTTAACTATCAAATGAACAACCAATCATTCATAAAATAAAATAAATTCACTGATTCAGTATTCAACATTTTTTAACCTCTTTAATTAACCAGTCGTAAATTAATATTCAAAACTGCTAATTCGGAAAAAAACATTTCCTTAATATAAGCATATCTAATTATCATTACTCTTCTACTTATTGGCTCCTCATTGTAAATTGGCAAGTGAATAAATCTCTCAGTATCAACCCTGAAGGCCGAAACCAACATCAGATTGATACCTCAAAAATTATTTAACTCAAACAGTGTACAACAAGTTCCAATTTTCCTAAACCCACATTATATTCGGTTTTAATATGAAACTGATTACACTCCTGTATAATCTCACTAATCATTCTCATTATATTTTAAATATCATTTCACAAAATTAATTAAATTAACTCAACTTAATTTCTGTAAATTATATTACAGATTCCATTTCAAAAACCGCTCACCTTTTCTTTACAAAATCATAAACCTCGCATTTATTAATTCCTTTATCTTTCATTTACAAATTCATTTCTTCTCATTTAAAGAAAAATCCTTTACCATTCGTTTTATAATTCCATAACCACTTGTTTTATAAATCCATTTCCATTTGCTTTATAAATCCATTTCTATTCGCTTTATAAATCCATTTCTATTCGCTCTATAAATATATTCACGCTACTTAGGCAATTCTTCACAATCATTTCCACATTTTCGTTTAGTTTATTCTGCTTAACTATTTATCCATTTATATTTTGAAATTTCCATTTTTATTTATAATTTATTAAATATAAATAAATTATGGTGTTTAAAAGTAAACTTCGTATTTCAAATCCGTATTTAAATATAACTTTGAAAATGTTCGTGATCGATTTAATATCGATTTCAAAATCTTTTCTTTTCGATGGTACTAAAGAGGCAAATGTCTACTAAAGCGCCCAACCGTGAAATACCAGTTAATTTCATATTCAATATCAATATCTAATTATATTGATAAACATTATCAATAATCGTGAGGAATTCGGGCCGATTCCTCTAACCTGCCCTTTCCTCCATCATAATGGGTTATCTCAATTTCAATACAGTAATCACAATAATAAGAAATAAACAGTTTAACGGTCAACAATCAGTTAACACCATCCATTCGAACACTCAATTACTTATTGAATACATTTATATTATTAAAAACGTAACCAACAAGGTAAGTTACCTTGTTTGGAATCTAATCGTTTCAATAACGATTTAATTTAATTAAATTAAACAAATGCTTAATTCAATCAATGGATATTAAAAATATTCAGCACTCATGCAAACAGTCATTAACCATCAATCATTAGCAATCAGAGCACACAAAATAAAAACCTGGTTTATATACAATGTAAACGAGATAAACTGAGTGAGTTGAACTCACCTTGGCTCCTAATGCGGTTCTTCTTCAATTAAATTAAACAGCTGTTTAATTTAACCGAGAACTCCTGCTGCTACAAGAATTGTCCAAACTATTTCCAGAATGAAGCGTTCATCCAGGCGATACCGACATCCTCTGTTTTGTGCAAATTGTTAACCTACGAGCACGTCATTCCAATTTATACGTTACGGTTCTAAACTTAAACCATTAAAATTTTAATTAAATCTAATATACACGTTAATTATATGATTAGTTAATTGGTCCATTTTATAAACCTAGTTAGGAACATAAGAATGTCCCTTTGGTTGTGCTTATTATATATACATTACAATAGACAATTGAATTGTCTGGAATGGATTTCGGTTGGCACCTTCTCATTTCAGTCATGTTATATATTATTTAACGTACTAGCTTTAATGGTTTTTATATATATATATATCATCCGCTAACTTAACTTACGCTATATATATCATTACCTCAACTAACTAACAAAACTTTTGGTGCTTGTAAATCAGGCATGTTAAATTAAGGTTAAAAAAAACCAAATTAGGCATCTATATAAAAACAAATGTAGGCACAGTATTAGATGGATAGGTATATTGTAATCTCAGTCTCCTAGATGGCCACGTCTACTGCTATTCAAAGATTCAAAGGCAATAATAACTCAATATATACTTATATGTAAACTTACGTTACTTCCATCCTTGATTAAGCATTTGAACCATAAATCAAAATCTTTCCCATACTGTTCGGCCCATTGTAACTAAAATATCCTTAACCCAACCCGCAAAAATAGTGTCATCTCCTCCATTTTCCAGTTCAAAAACCGCATCCGTATACTGTTTTTTTTTTTTGAAAGCACGTGCTCCAAATATCATACTTTCTTCCCACTTAAATAGCTTCTCGTGTTTCACTTCTGCCTTCATGTTTTGCCTCCTGTTATAGTATTGGTTAGAGAATGTCTCCATCATCCCTTAACCCGCGCACCTTGCCCCCCTAATACTACACCATGTTAAAGCTAATCAAGCCTTCAATTCCTACATCACATCAGACTCGCACCTTCGCAAACTTCCTCTCTTTCCCTTTTTATTTTTCATCCATCACGGACCACCGCTACGTGTTGCGAGCACAAACCCGGCGTTGCCCTCTTCTCCACTCCACCATGATCCGTATGCAAGCTCCCACCTGATCAACAGCTCGCCAAAACAGACCCCAGCTACTTCATGGAACCACATGCCGCAATCAATGACCACCCCCTATGCTTCGTTCTTCCTCACAAATACACCTTCTACCACCATGTTTCACGCATCAACCCATACTTGCACATCTCCTCCCCATTCGAAATGCCAAACAGCTATAGGTCCACCATCTCTCCTTCTCTCTTTTCTATTTCAATGCCGCATGCATCCCTCAATTCCATGCAACTCTGCCTCTCCTTTACACTGTATCACTTCAGTTTTCACGCAAGTGCCCATATCCATGCTCATACGAACAACTCCAGTTCACCCACACATGTGTGCAACTCCATTCACCTATGTACTTCTACAACAATTTCTTCTACCGTTCTTATTCTCTAGGTTAGCTCCCTGTACAGACCTCTCCACGCCATACTCAGCTTTTCTTTTTGCCACTACTGTATCCCTCTGGTTTTCAACGTCATGAACACCTCTCCTCTCCAACTCGAACAGCCACTTCACGTTTTTGTCATTCTTTGGTTTGGCCATTCTTTTCTTTTTGTTCTAGAATGGTGGTTCAGTTTTTAAGTTCTGATAGCATGCTCTGATTTTAGTGTAGAGGAGAAAGGCTTATGTGATTATATTTCATGGTAGAGGAAAGTTTGGATTACAGTTTCTGAAGCTTGGAGAAAATCAGCATACATTTTGTTGCTGTGGAGCAAAGAGTTTGTCATACTATTTATAGCAAAGAGAATTAAGATAGGATCAACGTCAGATGTACACCCTAGTTGCTTTGCTATGTCCAGAGGAGTATGTGTATACATTAATTATGATAAGCCTTTTTCGATTAGAAAGCATAGGGTGAAAGAGAGAAGCAAGTTATTAGCTGTCCGTTTTGGCGTGAAAAGAGAAAGGCACCTCTGTAGGTTATATAAAAATAAGAAATAGGGTATGGCTACAGGGTAGATTAGCATGCACTGGTTTTATCAATGAAAGAAGGAAAAGAAAGGGTATGGAAGAAGATAGAGGTAGATGTAGGATGGTTTTTAGAAGAAATAGGGAGTGTTCCATTTAATTTGATTGAGACAAGGTACGTGAGGTGATTACTTTTGATAAGGTCTTGTTTGTTTTTATGACGCAGAAGGATAGCTACGTTATGTATGAGTAAGGTTCACTTATTTTCTCGGTCGCTGAAATGAAGTTTGCTGGGTAGGTTTTATTTATATTGATTTAATGGGGTACGGTCAGTTTACACGGTTACTACATTATACCGGTATTACGTAATACGTTAAATATGCGCACCGTTACAAACAATACCCAGTCGCAGTGAAAATGTATGTACCATTATGTCTGAACATTCCGGTCCCGATAAAACTAATTTTGTTGAAAACAGACTCCATTTGCACAACGACGATATTTTAATTTATCGGTTCACCCCTAAATTTCGCGCACCTACAAGACAACTCCATTTGGTTCCAAACTAGAAATGTGGTAATAATTAGTTATATGTTTTCCAAATAAATATTTTCAGCTAGTAATTACGAGTATCCATCGTGTGCGGAGCACGAGCCTCATCCCTATACATATATATAGCAGAATTTACGTTGAACGCTCTAAATTCGTATTGATATTCATGAACTCCATTTTTTTTGATAAATACATTCGATATAAAATTCATTTATATTACCAAATTAATTTTTAGTACAAATTTAAATATTCATAATCAACGTTCAAAAATCCGGGACGTTACATTCTTCCCCCTTTAAAAAAATTTCGTCCCCGAAATTAGAAGGTAAGAAGAATGCTACGAATACAATTATTTTAAAATAATTATATTTGAATTATCATCAAAATTAATTTCGAAGCTTTTAAATTTTCGAAAATTTCGCCAACACCTCCTCTGCTCGGCTCAATCAGAACAACTACAAACGCCACTTCGGACCTCAACTTCTCCAAAAGAAGACCAAAAGCCAAATGGCTACCCAACTCAGGGGTATAAAATCAATCACTCCAATAATATTTAAGGTTTACCTATTTGTTGGGCAACTCATTCTCTAATTTCCACAGCAAATTAACTAGCAACTCTTCACATGTACTTCTAATCTGTATAACCAAATCATCTCCACAGCCTTTAAGATTCTGCACTTAACTCCACTTATAATGCAAATAACAAATACAGGGTTAAATCATACAGTTCCATTTCATAAATGATTTTTATTCTAAATTTATTATACTGGGATTTATTTCCTTGTTTCAAATTCAGTAAACTGGTTTGGTTAAATTCAATTAATATCCCATATAATTATTTACTGGTTTGTATTTGCTTTGTTTTAGTATACCTTAATATCAATCGATTAATATTCTATTTATTTCTATTATCCATTCGAACTTCAAATCCCAAATTTATTTCATTCAATCCAACTTAATCGGTTAAGACTTACTTCCATATCCAATTAACCAATTGGTTTCTAACTAGTTCAATTTCATTTCATAATCCAATTTGGATTCCAAACATATCAAGTAAAATAACCCAACAACCAATATTACAATAATATAGAAAATTATTTCATTTTTCTATAAAAATATACGTTGGGAAAAATTATTTTACCCTCTTTACAAAACAATATCGTGTCAGTTACCAGTTCAATACGGTTTCCTAACACTTGAACCGATCAATCAACATAATACAAAACATTTTTATTTAAAATATACAAATACGTGCCCTCATATATGCACACTCAAACTCAATCTAGTGTGTTACTAACCCCATCTCTACTGAGTTAAGCCACAGAGCCAAGGTTAATACTAAACCAATAACTCTGATACCACTATAACGACCTGAGGATTTTCGGCCCCGAAAATCGACATAAATACATTTACAGTACCTCATGCAGACCTTCCAAACACCAAAAACGCCGGAACGTTTATAAAAAGAAGCTAGAGGGTGAGATTAGAAAGGAAGAGATATTATAATAAAAGAGTAAGAAGAAGAACTAACATAACAAAATTAGAGTCTCACATCACAGCGGAACAAAATATAATACAGAAATAAATCTTTATTGAGCGCCTGAAATAAATACTTACAATTACCAGAGTACATCAACACCTCTAGACGGTTATAATAACCTGTCCCCATATACACACACAACGGAAAAATATTGAATAATATCATACGTATGAACTCGTCCGGCTCGTCTCTGGACTTCACAGCATCCGATAACCTAGACCTGTACAACTCGGCCTGATCCGAGCATTTCAAATACCGGGTCAGTCTGGTGAACCAGAGTGAGAAAACACACTAAGCTTATATAACATCCGTATTGATTTTAAAGTTTAAAATCCTTTTGAAAGAAAAGGATAGTAGTAAGACCAAATCCATAAATAAATACGGACGGTTTTTACCATACTATAACCCAAAACATTTTTGAAATCAATATTTTTTCTGATATTATAATAGTGTCTAAATACAAATAAATATCAATCTAGAAGAACGCTTGCATCTCATGCTCTATATATAGAGTATACAATCAAAACCTCGGGCGCTTATTGGAGATTGGATTCCGATTTTGACAAGTTATGGATCCACCTGCCGATAGTGTATCTCTGGAGAGGAATACACTGGGTTCAACAAGAACGTTTTGCAACCCGGCCACGCATGATCGACAACTCATTTCTCTTTAGTGTATCGAATATATTTCCACCTACGGTTGCTAGCAACATAACCATTCCCGGGAGATACAGAAATGAAAAGAAATAAGAAATACGAGTATTCTCTAGATGGTGACAATACTCCTAATGGGTGCGACCCACATAGCCATGTTGCCTGCCCAATTTTTGTCATTTTCCAGTTGTGAGGCTTGAGGTTAAAATCATCTTTTAGAACATCTGACCACCATTCACTTTGAATGCCGCATTATTAGATCTGCCAGAAAATCACTAATTGACGCCTACAAAAATACTCTAGTAGTTAAGCTAAGAGAATTGCCTTTCTCCGCCACCAACTATAGTACATTGGAAGTAATCAACGTACGTAGTCCCTTTGGAAATTCTCTGCTTGACATCCGTCCATACAGGAAGTCCTGGGACTGGACAAACCGAAGATACCCTCATACTCCATCCTAGGAATCACCCTATAAATCAGTAGCGAGTAGTCCTTGCAATCCAAAGATTTCACTCTTGACAGAATCACTACCGAAATATCTCTAGCCGCTAAACCCAAGAAATTCAACAAGTAGTTCTTCTGCTTACTATGATCAACGGCCTTCAATGCTCCATCTTCAATCGGCACCTTTCATGATTTCACATTCATTGGGAGGAATGGTTTTTGAATATAAGTTCGATCCCGGTCTTTCCGTACCAACAATTGTATTATCCAAATTTGATAGTTGGTTATTTCACTATCAAAAGAACAACCATTCATTCCTTCATAAAATAAATTCACTGATTCAGTATTCAACATCATTTAGCCTCTTTAATTAACCAGTGGTAAACTAATATTCAAAACTGCTAATTCAGAAAAAAAACATTTCCTTTTCTTATTCAATATAAGAATATCCAATTATCATTACTCTTCTACTTATTGGCTCCTCATTGTAAACTGGAAAGTGAATAAATCTCTTAGTATCAACCCCAAAGGCCAAAACCAACAACAGATTGATACCTCGAAAATTATTCAACTCAAGCAGTGTAAAACAAGTTCCAATTTTCCCAAACCCACATTATATTCTCTTTTAATACGAAAACCAATTATACTCCTTTATAATCTCACTAATCATTCTCATTATATTTTAAATATCATTTCACAAAATTAATTAAATTAACTCAACTAAATTTCTGTAAATAATGTTATAGATTCCATTTTAAAAACCGCTCACCTTTTCTTTTACAAAATCATTAACCTTACATTTATTAATTCCTTTATCTTTCGTTTGCAAATTCATTTCTTCTCATTTAAAGAAAAATCCTTTACCATTCGTTTTATATTTCCATAACCACTCGTTTTATAAATCCATTTCCATTCGCTTTATAAATCCATTTCTATTCGCTTTATAAATCCATTTCTATTCGCTCTATAAATCTATTCACGCTACTTAAGCAATTCTTCACAATTATTTCAGCATTTCCGTTTAGTTTATTCCGTTTAACTATTTATTCATTTATACTTTGAAATTTCCATTTTTATTTATAATTTATTAAATGTAAATAAATGCTGGTGTTTAAAAGTAAACTTCGTATCTCAAATCCATATTTAAACATAACTTTGAAAACGTTCATGATCGATTTAATATCGATTTCAAAATTACTAAAGAGGCAAATATCTGCTACATTACCCAACCGTGATATATCAGTTAATTCCATATTCAATATCTAATTATATTGATAAACATTATCAATAATCGTGAGGAATCCAGTTGGATTCCTCCAGCCTGTCCTTCCCTGCATCACAATGTGCTATCTCAGTTTCAATACAGTAATCACAATAAGAAGAAATATACAGTTTAACGGTCAACAATCAATTAGCACCATCCATTCGAACACTTAATTATTTATTAAATACATGTATATTATTATAAACGTAACCAACAAGGTAAGTCACCTTATTTGGAATCTAATCTTTTGAATAACGATTTAATTTAATTAATTTAAACGAACGCTTAATTTAATCAGTGAATATTAAAATATTCATCACTCATGTAAACATTCATCAAACCATCTATCATTAGCAAATATAGCACACAAAATAAAAACCCAGTTTATATAAAATATAAACTGGATAGACTGAGTGAGTTAAACTCACCTTGGCTCCTGATGCAGTTCGACTTCAATTAAACTAAAAAGTTGTTTAATTTAACCGAGAACTCCTGCTGCTACAAAAATTATCCAAATTGTTTCCAGAATGAAGCGTTCATCTAGGTGATACTGACGTCCTCTGTTTTGTGCAAATTAGTTAATCTACGAGCACATCATACTAATTTATACGTTACAGTTCCAAACTTAAACATTTTAATTAAATCTTATATACACGTTAATTATATCATTAGTTAATTGGTCCATTTTATAAACCTAGTTAGGGACATACGAAAGTCCCTTTGGTTGTGCACATTATATATATATATTATAATAGACAATTGAATTGTCTGGAATGGTTTTCGGTTGGCACCTTCTCATTTCAGTCATGTTATATATTATTTAACGTACTATCTTTAATGGTTTAATATATATATATATACATGTATATATATCTTCGGCTAGCTTAACTTACGCTATATATATCATTACCTTAACTAACAAATCTTTGGGTGTTTATAAATCAGGCATGTTAAATTAAGGTTAAAAAAACTAAATTAGGCATCTATATAAAAACAAAGGTAGGCACAACATTAGATGGATAAGTATATTGTAATCTCAGTCTCCTAGATGGCCACGTCTCCTGTTATTCAAAGATTCAAAGGTAATAATAAATTAATGTATACATATCTGTAAACTTACGTTACTTCCACCCTTGGTTAATCATTTGAACCATAAATCGAAATCTTTCCCATACTGTTTGGCCTATTGCAACTAAAATATCTTTAACCCGACCCGCAAAAACAGTGTCATCTCCTCCATTTTCTAGTTCAAAAACCGCACCCATATACTGTTTTGTATTTGAACGCACGTGCTCTAAATATCATACTTTCTTCCCAGTTAAATAGCTTCTCTTGCGTTTCGCTTCTGCCTTCACGTTTTACCCCCTGCTACAATATTTATTAGAGAACGTCTCCATCTTCCCTTAACTCGTGCACCTCGCCCTACTAATAATACACCATGTTAAAGCCAGTTAAGCTTTCAATTCGTACATCACATCAGACTCGTGCCTTCACAAACTTCCAATCTTTCCTATTTTATTTTTCCTCCATCACGGACCACCACCACTTGTTGCAAGCACCAACCCGACGTCGCTCTCTTCTCCGCTCCACCATGATCCGTACGCAAGCTCCCACCCGATCAACAACTCGCCAAAACAGGCCCCTTCTACTTCATGGAACCACATGTCGCAATCAATGACCACCCCCTATGCTTTGTTCTTCCTTACAAAATACACATGCTGCCACCATGTTTCACGCATCAACCCATACTTGCATGTCTCCTCCCCATTTGAAATACCAAACAGCTACAGGTCCACCATCTCTCCTTCTTGCTTTTCTATTTCAATGCCGCATGCGTCCCTCAATTCCACGCAACTCTGCCTATCCTTTACACTGTATCACTTCAGTTTTCACGCAAGTGCCCATCTCTATGCTCACACGAACAGCTCCAGTTCACACACACACGTATGCAACTCCACTCACCCATGTACTTCTACAACAACTTCCTCAATCGTTCTAATTCTCCAGTTTGCTCCCTGTATAGACCTCTCCACGCCATACTCAGCTTTTCTTTTTGCTACTACTGTATCCCTCGGGTTACCAACCTCATGAACACCTCTCCCCTCCAACTTGAACATCCACTTCATGTTTTTGTCATTCTTTGGTTTTTCCGTTCTTTTCTTTTCATTCTAGAATGGTGGTTCAATTTTTAAGTTCTGATAGCATGCTCTGATTTTAGTGTAGTGGAGAAAGGATTGCGTGATTATATTTCATGGAAGATGAAAGCTTGGATTACAGTTTCTGAAGCTTGGAGAAAATCAGCATACATTTTGTTGCTGTGGAGCAAAGAGTTTGTCATGCTATATATAGCAAAGAGAATTAAGATAGGATCAACGTCATATGTACACCCAAATTTCTTAGCCATGTCCAGAGCAGTTTATGTATACATTAATTATGATAAACCGTATTCGATTAGAAATCATAGGGTGAAAGAGAGGAGCATGTTATTAGCTGTATGTTCTGGCGTGAAAAGAGAAAGGTACCTCTGCAGGTTATATAAAAATAAGAAATAGGGTAAGGCTACATGGTAGATTAGCATGCACTAGTTTTATCAGTGAAAGATGGAAAAGAAAGGGTATGGAAGAAAATAAGGGTGGATGTAGGATGGCTTTTAAAAGAAATAGGGAGTGCTACATATAATTTGATTGAGACAAGGAACTTGTGGTGATTACTTTTGATAAGGCCTTGTTTGTTTTTGCAACGACCCGGGTTTTTGCGATCCTTAGTAATCGACATAAACTCAATGTTGATTATTCAAACATCGGAAATATCGGATAGTTAATGAAAGAAAATAGATGGTGAGAATAAATAAGATAGAAAGTTAGAATAGAAGAAGAAGAACATACAACATCAGAGTAAACACGAATCACACAACGGAACGAATAAAATATACCATAACTTTGAAATAAAGCCAGTATATGTATACAATAATATTTATCAGAGTACAACACTTACAACATAGTGGAAATAAACAATTTTTATAAAATCCTGAAGCCGATCGCTCCAAGCTCTCAGTATTTGTAAAATCCAGGCTACTTGACTGCCTGCACAAATTTGGGCACCCAAGAGTTTAGGGAAAACAAAACAAAATAAACTCCGAGTCAGGCATGGGACTGGTGTGAGTAAAAAATTTAAAACAATTTAAGAAAATAAACGATATCTCATAAGACCAAGTCGTACAACATGTAACAGGTTTTTCCCTTATGAGAATCCAAAGCATTTGATTTAACATCAAAAATCCTTTTGCAAGAAACAATGATCTTTTATATCAAAACTCGCTTGATATTATGATAGTGTCTATCAACCACATTATAATAATCATCTAGTCGAACGCTTTCATCTCACATTCCACATACATAATATATAATCAAAAACCGTGGGTGCCTATTGGTTAATGAATTCCAACTGGCAAGGTATGGGACCACCTTCCAACAGCGTATCTCTAGAGAGGAGTACACTGGGTTAAACAAGAACATCTTGCAAACCAGGCTAAACATGACCGGTCACTCATTTTGCTTGAGTGTACCGAATGTATTATCACCAATGATTGGGATTAGCAACTATTTCCCGAAAGGGATAACATCAAAATAGATTATAGAAGTAAATGGAATTTCTCTAGATCAGGTGACAATACAACATAATTGGCAGCTAACCACTTTGACATGTGACCTACCCGATTTTATACCATTTCCTGGTTGTGAGGCTTGAGGCCATAACGTATAGATCATGCTTTTATTTACTTTGAATGTCACATCGTCATACCCGCCAAATAACAAATTGATTTCTCCAAACATATCACCGGTAAACAGCTAAGAGAAACGAATTCCTCCGCCACCAAATGTAAATACGTTTGAAGAGATCAACTTATGCGATCTACTAAATATACTATGTCAGACATTCTTCCATACCGGTTGTCCTGGGACTAGACAAACCGAAGGCACTATTCTATAAATCCATCTTAGGCAATTGCTACCTAGGATCGTTAGAATAGCCCTTGCATAACTCCATCTTCGATTATCTTCATCATAATTGATTCGCAGTGCTAACGCCCATACAGAATGGTTTTCAGATAATGAATCTGCTCTCGGTCTCTCCGTATAGACGATGGAAAAATGCTCAAAAACTTCGAGAAAACATGTGTACAAACAATGATATTATTTCCAGATGGAAATTCTGTCGACCAATCTTCAATCATCATTTATCTCTAAAATTAATTTATCATTAATTTATTCATTTACCCATTTCCTATTTCCATATATATACAGAAATTCTTATTTTCTAAATTTAAAAATATACCTTATTAATATTGGAAAAACTTTTCCATTTTTACTCTCATTTCTTATTTTCTATATTAGAAAACATTTCTTATCCTTATTTGAAAAACATTTCCAAAACACCTTCATTGGATTTAAACAGATGTTTAAACAAAACATTGCTACACTAACTCAAACCATTACAATCATTAAGTAAATTCCCTTAACCAACCTTCACTATCGAACCTTAACCATTCCTTAGTTAAAAATGAAGTCAATCATGTTAGGGCATAACTACCTCTCAGAACTTAACTGAACAACATTTCTAACTTCAAAATAGACAAAGTTCACCTTTCAAATCTTTAACAGACTTCATTACGTAACTCTCAGATTCTATTTACAAATCCACTTCTTTTACAGAAATCATTTGATTATAACAATAGCGTTATAATCCCATGCTTCTGAAATATAATAACTTAAATATAACTTTTATTTATTAATTTGGATAAATAAACAAATAATTTATTAATTAATAAATCTTGATTTAAAAACGGAAAGTAAATAGAACTTTCCTACGTTTAATACAGTCGAAATCTAATGCATAATTCTCTCTCGAATAAACTCTATTCGATAACTCTCTCTCAAATAAACTATATTCGATAACCTTTCTTGCAAATAAACTATATTCGATTTACTATATTCGAATAACTAATATTCGACTAAATCTTATTCGATTAGCTCTATTCGATTAACTCTATTCGAATAACTAATATTTGATTAAGTAGTATTCAATTAACTCTAATTCGATTAACTATATCCAATTAACTCTATTCGATTAACTAATATTCGATTAACTCTAATTCAATTAACTCTATTCGATTAACTAATATTCGATTAACTCTAATTTGAATAACTCTATTCGATTAACTCTATTCGATTAACTAATATTCGATTAATTCTAATTCTATTAACTCTATTTTCTATCTCATTTAAATTCCTATTTGAATTCCTTTTTCAAAACCCAGTTTTTCCTTATAAATGTTTTAATTTATAAAATATTTATTTTAATCCATTATTCACATCGAATGTGAATAGTATTTCTTTTATATAATCAATTCAGTTTGATTTCGTATTTTCAAATAATATCCCATTTCCAGATTCTATTTATACTTTTATTTACAGATTTATTCATACAAAATCTCCTTTTTTATTTCTAACACTTAAATCTCACTTATAATTCCCTTTATAAATGCTAAGGTCACATTCTATTTAAAATACTGGTGTCAAAACCGATTTCTACTTCTCTACATTAGTTCAGACTTATATATCCAATGATAAAAAATTACTTAATTTATAACACATTATCTATAAATTAATCTTCTCATTTTATCTGTTAAAACAGATTTCTATTTAATGTCCACCTTAAATACATCTTCTTATAATCCTTTTGTATCTCGTCAATTTCTTTTTATAACTCTATTTATTTTCTAAATATTCCTTTTGTAATTCTATTTACTTTCTATATAAATATGCCTTATATACTTCTATTTATTTTCTAAATAAATATTCATTTTATAAAATCCTTTGATTTTATAAATATCTCCTTTTATAAAATCCTTTGATTTTATAAATATTTCTTTTATAAAATCCTTTGATTTTATAAATATTTCCTTTTATAATATACACTTTTAAAATTCCCTTTTTACGTTCCAGTATTTCTTATGGTATTTAAAATACCAATTAAACAGACCAACGTCATCATAATCAATCACAGGTTTTATATCACATCATATATCACAATATATGAAAACAAACAGTATTATAAATATTGAGGAATCCAGTTGGATCCTTCCAACCTGTTTCCCTGCATCCGTAGATGTTAAACAATATACATAACATCGATTTCATTTCAATACGAAATATTGTGATAAACAAAATTAATATTTGATTAATGAAATATATATATCGTTATCTATAATTTCAACCAATAAATCAGCAATTCAACCAAACAATCAACACACATCAATTAATCATCATTTATCAATACTAGATTATATTTATAAAAATATAAATTGTACAGAGTTAGTGAGATTTACTCACATTGGGCGGTTATCGTTAAAAAACGATAACTGTCGATTGATTTGAACAGACAATTTATTTTGCTATAAATTGTAATGAGCTCTTGTTCACTCCCAGTCAGTTCCATTGTGAAGCCCTCGTCCATACGATCCCAACGAATCAGATTTTGCGTAATTCTAATAACATATAAGTGAGATACGATCTTAACTAGTTTGCATATATATTTAATTTAAATAAAAACTAACTTATATAATTAATATATACAATGGACCTCACCCATTTCAGCCCACCAACATTCTTACTGCACCCGACCTATATTGGCCATCTTCCTCCTGCCTTTAATTCTACAACTTCATAGCTTCATTTCAAAACAAAAGGTAGATCTCCCCATTCCAATATTTCTCCTATTACTTCCCGAAATTTCAAAAAACTCTTCACTATCATTCTTGTTTTTGATTCCTCCTTCACCTCATGCCACAAAGATAAGATCGCACCATTTTTAAACATTCCAACTCAGTTTGTAAATCCGCGGATTCCAGAAATGAGACGACCCCAAACCCCGTACTGACGGCGGCAAGGGTAATCCTTGGAATATAACACATAAACAGAAAATAGCAGAAGTACAATAGAATACACTGGATAAACGTAATCATCAGAGTTACACAGCATGTAGGATCACACTTAGTACAAATACAGTTCAGCTATACATAAATGTCTACAGCGGAAAAACAAACATAATGTACAATAGGATCTGAACAGCATAAAAAGAGATAAATGATAGAATCCATCTTCAGCTCCAGCTATCTAAAGGAAAGCCAGCTAAACCTGAATACAAGGCTGCCCGTATAGAAAAAGGGGCACCCGAGTTTGAAAGTGAAACAAACCACGAGTCAGTCATGGGACCGGTATGAGAAATCTACTCAACACATTTAAAATATGGCTAATCACAGGACCGCGCCACTTTCGTGAACGGGTTTACTCCATTGGATTGCTAGTACTTTAAAACAAATCATTCTTTTAAACATCGCAATGCTTTTTTAAAAAAATGAAGCCATTATAAGACTCAGTTCCCATCACACAATGCAACGCAAACCGGAGGATAGAGTTTTACCTTATAATAGCCAAAATATGCTTGATACGAATAAAACAAAAGCATTTGATATTATTACTAGTGTTTACATGTTTCAAAAACAACTTCGAATCATAACTATCAATCATAGACGGCATGGGTACCATATATCATGTCGCCATATATATATACAATCAAAACCGAACGATGTCGTATTTGGAAATTGGATTTCCGTCATGAACCAAGGCAAAAGATAGACCTTACCGACTTTGAGACTCTCTAGCCCGAGACTCAGGACCCAGACTCAGGTGGGCCCTTGGAGCGACAGGGCCGGTGTAACGACATGGGTTTTGCCCGATCTTAATCGATCGCAAAATCGACCAAGACCGTTCAAAATCCGCATACGTTAACTTTGGGAATACAACAACATCAGGACAATAACAGCCGACTTTTATTACATCATAAATATAACATCAGAGTACAGAATATATCAGAGTACATCGAAATTAAAATACAGCGGAAGAAAATTTTACAATAAATTTAATACAGTGCAGCGGAAATAAAATAGATACAGCGGAAAACAACTATGCTTTGGACAAAGCTTTAAGCTTCAATCCAGGATCCTGCTAAAGAGATAAACCTGTAGACAATTGCTCGACTGCCCGTGTGGAAAGAGGGCACCCGAGTTTGCAAAAAGGTGGAAACAAACAACGGGTCAGTCGTGGGACTGGTGTGAGAATTCTTAACTAATAAATTACTATTAATAGGGCAAATCCAAAGACCACGCCGCTAACGCGGAACGGGTTTTCTCTAATGGATTGCCGTGCATAAACGTGTCAGAATAAATGATAAGTAAATCATACAACAACGCTATGCTTTTTAGAAAAATGGAATCACCATAAGACCCAGGTCCCATCACACAATGCAACGCACACCAGAGGATAGGGTTTTACCTTATGGTGATTAAACATGCTAAATACGGCAAATACGAGTTTAATATTATTATTAGTAAATATCAAAACATTTCAAAGTAAATGTATCAATCCTAGGAAGCATAGGTACCATATGCTATGCCTCCATACTAGTAATACAATCAAAACCGCATGGGGCGTATTGGATTTTGGATTCCATCATGAGTCAAGGCTAGGGAGGAGCTCCTTACTGGTTCGAGACACTCTAGCTAATGTCTCAGGATCCCCCGCAGTGAACCCTTGGATAGCTGCAGGGCCGGTCCGCAAATATAGCTTATCGGATTGGCAATTCCTGAACACACGTTTCCCGGTCCTATAGGACCTATCCGAGGCGCCTCATTCCATCATCCACATAAGTAAAATGTCAGGGCTGGTAGATCACTGACACCACTCTAGCTAGAAAGAAACGTGCTGCTCTCCCTGCGTTCCCTTCTCCCGTTTTAGACTCCGCCGGTGTGTGAGGCTCGCGAAGTCACGCTATACACAAAGCTATGCCTAAACAGACTATGCTTTGATCGTCCCACAAGGCCTGCTTTTCAACAAAACCTTGATCATATGCATCTTAGCATGCCACATCATCACTCCATATCATACTACCAATCCTTTGCCGAAATATATGAACGGGTGTTAAGCAAGAGAATAAATTCTCCGCCACCAAACATCCATACATTCGACAGAAGATTAATAACATGATATATAATGGAGTACAATGTCAGACACACAATCCATTTATAAGCTTATGCTCTGGGTCTGAGCGAAAGCCAAATCCGTACAAATCAACACTACGTCTGGGCAACTCCAACTATTACCTTATCATGGTAGCGAGCCATTCTAATGCAACAGTCATCATCGTCCATTCGATGTGGAGATTTGACGGTCTTCAATCGCCGTCTTCCAATCTTGGATTTTTAAACGTCGTTTAATTATTTGGAATGAGATAAACTCGGACTTTCCAAATAATCCTCGTATATATATATATATATATTGAAAATCCTTCTTACACATTAATAATTGTTTTTATTAACGATTCATTCCTATTTTAATTATTTAAAATAATTAAATTTTTATATAACGACTCCTTAAGTCCATGGGCGACTATGGCGCTGCATTCAACCAATTTTAATTTTTACATTTCTCAGAATCTAACCGTTGGATTTTAACGTAATATATATCGTTGGAAAGATTTTTCCAAGACGGTCCTAACGGTTTCAGTTTCAAGGAAATCCGACGGTCGGATCTTCTTGTACAGTCATTTAAAAGTACGATTTCAAAATACGAACTACCACGCCGTATTCGTTTAGTTTTAATTACATTTATATATAAATATATAAACATAAACCATCTAAATCTTTATTATAATGAATATTCTCATTCTTTATCCTTTCATCCCTTTTTATACAGTAAATTGTAAATCATACTTGAATGGTGAATTCTTCCTTTTTAATTCCTTTAATTTCTTTAATTTACGGTAAAATGTAAATTTTATTTCATCGTCCAATTCCTTCTTTTAATTCCATCCTTACATGTAAAATGTAATTTATAATTCATCGTTCTTAAGTACATATAAAAATATAAATTTTATTTACAAATGTAAATCCTACTTTTTATTTACATTATAAAGATGTAATCTTTGTTTACAATGTAAATCCATACATTCATTTCATAGAATAAAATGAAATTTCATTCATGCGGGTTAAATTTATTCATAATTTACATAATAATATGTAATTTATTTCATACGATGAAAATTCATTCATAAATTACATGTAAAAATGTAATTTATTTTATGCGGACTAATTTCATTCATAAAATAAAATGTAATTTATTTCATGCGATCTTAACTCATTCATAAAATGCATATACAAATGTATTTTATTTCATGCGATGTTAATTCATTCATAAAATACATATAAAAATGTAATTTATTTTATGAGGTCTTAATTCATTCATAGGATACATATAAAAATGTATTTTATTTCATGCGATGTTAATTCATTCACAAAATACATATAAAAATGTAATTTATTCTATGTGGTCTTAATTCATTCATAGGATACATATAAAAATGTATTTTATTTCATGCGATGTTAATTCATTCATAAAATACATATAAAAATGTAATTTATTCTATGTGGTCTTAATTCATTCATAAATTACATAAATAAATGTAATTCATGTCCTGCGGTCTAATTTCATTTATATTAGTATTATAAATAATGTTAATTTTCTTACAGTGTAATTTCCCTTTTTATTTCCATTATAAATAATGCAATGTTATCCTACGTTGTAATTACTATATAATGTACATTAAAAATAATGTAAGATGTACATACGGTGAGACTCATATATATTTACATAAAAAAAATGTAAATTTAACATACGGTGAAATTTCTATATATTCACATTAAGAAAAATGTAAATTCTCATGCTTGTCACATTTTTATTGAATTTGCCTTAACAAAATGTAAACTTCTATTCTCAAGTTACAATATAAAATCCATTCTTCTTCAAAATGTAAAATTTACTCTTTAAACACAATGTAAAGTCCGTTCTTTTTATTACATTAAAATTAATGTAATTCTCCCTACGGTGAAATTTTATATATATTAGCATTAGAAATAATGTTAACAAATCCTACGGTTAAATTTACATATATCAACATTAAAAATAATGTTAACAATTTCTACAGATTAATTCACTATTTAATTTACATTAAAATGATGTAAATTCATACATGCGGTGAAAATACTCTATTTACATAATAAAAATGAAAATTTCTTGTCATCGCAATTTCTGATATTGAATTTACAAAATTAAATGTAAACTCATGTCATCGCCAATCCTAATATTGAATTTAAAAAATGTATATTCAAGTCAACGCAAAATTTTAACTTTAATTTACATAAATAAATGTAAATTTTATATCATCGCACAATTCTAGCTTTAATTTACATAATAAAATGTCAATTTTATATCAACGCAACATTCTAACTATAATTTACAAATAAAAATGTAAATTCTATGTCAACGCACGATTCTAACTTTATTTACATAATAAAATGTAAAATTTATGTCATCACCACATTCTAACTTTTATTTACATAATAAAATGTAAAATTTATGTCAACGCAACATTCTAACTTTTATTTACATAATAAAATGTAAAATTTATGTCAACGCAACATTCTAACTTTTATTTACATAATAAAATGAAAAATTTATGTCAACGCACAATTCTAACTTTATTTACATAATAAAATGTAAAATTTTGTGTCATCGCCAATGCTAATATTGAATTTACAAAATAAAAATGTAAATTTTGTGTCAACGACGAATTTAATCTTTAATTTACAAAATAAATTGTAAATCTCATATCAATGACCAATTCTAATTTTTAATTTACAAAACAGATTGTAAATTTCATATCTACAACAAATTCTAATTTTTAATTTACAAAATAAATTGTAAATTTCATCTCAACAACACATTCTAATTTTTTATTTATAAAATAAATTGTAAATTTCATGTTATAAAAAATTCACAACATTCAAATAATCCATGAGGTCTAGATCTAATAGTTCAAATCAACATAATTTCAGATCTAGCGTTTAGATTCGCGGATTTAACATCATACAGTCATAAACAACTTAGATCCGTATTTCAATATTGCTACATAGCATATCAGTCAATATTCTTTAATAACAAAGAATTAATAGATAATTAAATAAATTAAATTTAATTAAAAATAAATTCTCACCGCTGTTGGTTCTGAGATGAATCGAGTTTGGTCAGATTTGTTGTTCGAATTCAAGACGGTTGCGGATCTGAAACAATTAGCATTCAAGTTCATATGAAAAATTAGAAATTAGCCTTTAACAACTGACTCTGCGACGCTTATAAGCGTGACTAAATCTGAAGCTTTTACCTTCAAGAGAGGTTCAAATCTTTGTTTTCAGATTGCGGGAGCTACGGTTGATGAAACGACGAACCGTTTGTTGGAGGTGGACCGTCTTGGAGAGAGCTACGATCGGCCAGAAGAGGGGAGGGTGCGGCGGCAGCAGTGGGGCCCAGGGGGTGCGAACGGCGGCTGTTTGCGGTGGTATGGCGGCTTCGTCGAGGCACGGGGACGGACGCTCCTTATCTAGAATCGAAGAGCTCGCGAAGAGCTTCGAAATGAGTACTCACACGCTAAATTTCGTTGAGAAACGGAGGAGAAATCGAAGTTTGAAGTTTTGAAGACTCATGGGTTTAGGCAGCTCAGCAAATGACGGGTTAGGAGACGATGAACAGTGTTTTCGGGGTATTTATAATATTATATTAGGGTTATCTAATTATTTAATTAGCCCATTAAAGCTCGTTTTGGTCCGAACTCCGATTCAGGCCTGCTTACTGTCGTTCTTATGGTTTTGACACCTTCTGAACGCAATGAGCTATGTCCCGGGGTCCAATTCCGAGGTCTGTTATGAGTTTTGGAATAATTACATTATTTTATTAATATTTTAATGTATATCGTACGTGAAAATTCACCGAGGTCACAAATTAACTTCAAAAATTCTCGAAAAATATATTTAGCTATGTTTTGATGCTGTGGACCTATGAAAATTAATTTTGTTTGATTCTGAGCCCGTATGGATTTTTAATGAATTTTTTTAAAGTCAAAAATTTGCCCGTTTACACTGAAAAATCAATTATAATTATATTTTAATTCTAAAAATTACCAAAAAAAAAATCATTTTTAGCTTTGTTTTGATGATACGAATCCAACAAAATTTATTTCGTCGAATTCTGAGACGATTTGAAAAATGACTATTTTTAAGGCCAATATATTTAATATTAAAAATATATTTTTAAACAAATAATTTCCGAAACTCGAAATATATAAGTGTTTACTGTTTCTCAATGTAGAAACATCATTCTGAACTCAATGGAAGTGGTTTCGAGTCGAAATTCCTACATATGTGAAAAGTAGCATTTTTGACCCTTATAAATTTCATAGCGACCTTCTAAAAATTGAATTGGCCATAACTTTTGATTTCCGCTATGAAATTTCGATTTTTCGGATTCGTTGGAAAGATATTTTTAAATAGATTCTAATATTTTTGGTTTCACTAAAATCCGTTAAATTTTGCGTCCTGTATGGTCAGTCAAAGTTCAAGTTTGACTTTTCAAACTACCGCGCAATTTCTAACTCTTTTTATAATTAAAATTAAATTATTCATTCTAACTTCGATTTGAACCAAATTTGTGATCATTATTATTTAAAATAGATTATTCTAAATATCAAAACTCATTAAAATCACTTAAAATAAAATTTTAAATTGGCCCCAAAATTCAGGGTTGTTACAGTCTCCCCCACTTAAAAACTTTTCGTCCTCGAAAAGGGACGAAGCTAAAAGTTGATTAATTAACTAACTAATTTATATATATATTTATATATATTTCCTCCATTGGTTTAAATAATTTCATTTGTTGATTAACTTTCAAATATATAACTATTTATATATTCAAAATCATATTTTCCAAAATAGAGTATAATTAATCACAAATACGTATATTATAGGCTTGCTACTCTCAACTCATTCTAGGACATTACTAACCCTATCTCTAATGAGTTTTCTCATTCTAGGATACTGCTGATCCTATCTCTAATGAGTATTCTTATTGGATATTACTAATCCAATCTCTGATGAGTCTTTTGTTCAGTTCTAATGAGTTGTACCCCAAAGATTTGAGCTAACCAAAGCTCTGATACCAATTGTAACGACACCCCGAAATCCGGTAGGCTTTGCAACCATCCCTTCATCCCCCAGTGCAGCAGGTAAAACCCACCGTGACTTACAGTGGTACCCCAGACACCTTGTTTTACGGCGACCCTTTCGAGCCTCCCGGCCATTGCCTTACCAACCCTCAACAGGGACATGTGGGGGTAAGAGTCTCCCGTTCACCACCAAACCGCGAAGCGAGAACCCCTCATCATGCTGCATCCTATTCCCGGCATGCTAAACAAGGACTGGTGTGAGAATTCTTAACTAATAAATTACTATTAATAGGGAAAATCCAAAGACCACGCCGCTAACGCGGAACGGGTTTTCTCTAATGGATTGCCGTGCATAAACGTGTCAGAATAAATGATAAGTAAATCGTACAACAACGCTATGCTTTTTAGAAAAATGGAATCACCATAAGACCCAGGTCCCATCACACAATGCAACGCACACCAGAGGATAGGGTTTTACCTTATGGTGATTAAACATGCTAAATACGGCAAATACAAGTTTAATATTATTATTAGTAAATATCAAAACATTTCAAAGTAAATGTATCAATCCTAGGAAGCATAGGTACCATATGCTATGCCTCCATACTAGTAATACAATCAAAACTGCATGGGGCGTATTGGATTTTGGATTCCATCATGAGTCAAGGCTAGGGAGGAGCTCCTTACCGGTTCGAGACACTCTAGCTAATGTCTCAGAATCCCCCGCAGTGAACCCTTGGATAGCTGCAGGGCCGGTCCGCAAATACAGCTTAGCGGATTGGCAATTCCTGAACACACGTTTCCCGGTCCTAAAGGACCTATCCGAGGCGCCTCATTCCATCATCCACATAAGTAAAATGTCAGGGCTGGTAGGTCACTGACACCACACTAGCTAGAAAGAAACGTGTTGCTCTCCCTGCGTTCCCTTCTACCGTTTTAGACTCCGCCGGTGTGTGAGGCTCGCGAAGTCACGCTATACACAAAGCTATGCCTAAACAGACTATGTTTTGATCGTCCCACAAGGCCTGCTTTTCAACAAAATCTTGATCATATGCATCTTAGCATGCCACATCATCACTCCATATCATACTACCAATCCTTTGCCGAAATATATGAACGGGTGTTAAGCAAGAGAATAAATTCTCCGCCACCAAACATCCATACATTCGACAGAAGATTAATAACATGATATATAATGGAGTACGATGTCAAACACACAATCCATTTATAAGCTTATGCTCTGGGTCTGAGCGAAAGCAAAATCCGTACAAATCAACACTACGTTTGGGCAACTCCTACTATTACCTTATCATGGTAGCGAGCCATTATAATGCAACAGTCATCATCGTCCATTCGATATGGAGATTTGACGGTCTTCAATCGCCGTCTTCCAATCTTGGATTTTTAAACGTCGTTTAATTATTTGAAATGAGATAAACTCGGACTTTCCAAATAATCCTCATATATATATATATATATATATATATATATATATATATATATATATTGAAAATCCTTCTTACACATTAGTAATTGTTTTTATTAACGATTCATTCCTATTTTAATTATTTAAAATAATTAAATTTTTATATAACGACTCCTTAAGTCCATGGGCGACTATGGCGCTGCATTCAACCAATTTTGATTTTTACATTTCTCAGAATCTAACTGTTGGATTTTAACGTAATATATATCGTTGGAAAGATTTTTCAAAGACGGTCCTAACGATTTCAGTTTCAAGGAAATCCGACGGTCGGATCTCCTTGTATAGTCATTTAAAAGTACGATTTCAAAACGCGAACTACCACGCCCTATTCGTTTAGTTTTAATTACATTTATATATAAATATATAAACATAAACCGTCTAATTCTTTATTATAATGAATATTCTCATTCTTTATCCTTTCATCCCTTTTTATACAGTAAATTGTAAATCATACTTGAATGGTGAATTCTTCCTTTTTAATTCCTTTAATTTCTTTAATTTACGGTAAAATGTAAATTTTATTTCATCGTCCAATTCCTTCTTTTAATTCCATCCTTACATGTAAAATGTAATTTATAATTCATCGTTCTTAAGTACATATAAAAATATTAATTTTATTTACAAATGTAAATCCTACTTTATTATTTACATTATAAAGATGTAATCTTTGTTTACAATGTAAATCCATACATTCATTTCATAGAATAAAATGAAATTTCATTCATGCGGGTTAAATTCATTCATAATTTACATAATAATATGTAATTTATTTCATACGATGAAAATTCATTCATAAATTACATGTAAAAATGTAATTTATTTTATGCGGACTAATTTCATTCATAAAATAAAATGTAATTTATTTCATGCGATCTTAACTCATTCATAAAATGCATATACAAATGTATTTTATTTCATGCGATGTTAATTCATTCATAAAATACATATAAAAATGTAATTTATTTTATGAGGTCTTAATTCATTCATAGGATACATATAAAAATGTATTTTATTTCATGCGATGTTAATTCATTCATAAAATACATATAAAAATGTAATTTATTCTATGTGGTCTTAATTCATTCATAGGATACATATAAAAATGTATTTTATTTCGTGCGATGTTAATTCATTCATAAAATACATATAAAAATGTAATTTATTCTATGTGGTCTTAATTCATTCATAAATTACATAAATAAATGTAATTCATGTCCTGCGGTCTAATTTCATTTATATTAGTATTATAAAAAATGTTAATTTTCTTACAGTGTAATTCCCCTTTTTATTTCCGTTATAAATAATGCAATGTTATCCTACGTTGTAATTACTATATAATGTACATTAAAAATAATGTAAGATGTACATACGGTGAGACTCATATATATTTACATAAAAAAAATGTAAATTTAACATACGGTGAAATTTCTATATATTCACATTAAGAAAAATGTAAATTCTCATGCTTGTCACATTTTTATTGAATTTGCCTTAACAAAATGTAAACTTCTATTCTCAAGTTACAATATAAAATCCATTCTTCTTCACAATGTAAAATTTACTCTTTAAACACAATGTAAAGTCCATTCTTTTTATTACATTAAAATTAATGTAATTCTCCCTACGGTGAATTTTTTTATATATTAGCATTAGAAATAATGTTAACAAATCCTACGGTTAAATTTACATATATCAACATTAAAAATAATGTTAACAATTTCTACAGTCAAATTTTCATATGTTAACATTAAGAATAATGTTAACAATTTCTACAGTTTAATTCACTATTTAATTTACATTAAAATGATGTAAATTCATAAATGCGGTGAAAATACTCTATTTACATAATAAAAATGAAAATTTCATGTCATCGCAATTTCTGATATTGAATTTACAAAATTAAATGTAAATTCATGTCATCGCCAATCCTAATATTGAATTTAAAAAATGTATATTCAAGTCAACGCAAAATTTTAACTTTAATTTACATAAATAAATGTAAATTTTATGTCATCGCACAATTCTAGCTTTAATTTACATAATAAAATGTCAATTTTATATCAACGCAACATTCTAACTATAATTTACAAATAAAAATGTAAATTCTATGTCAACGCACGATTCTAACTTTATTTACATAACAAAATGTAAAATTTATGTCATCACCACATTCTAACTTTTATTTACATAATAAAATGTAAAATTTATGTCAACGCAACATTCTAACTTTTATTTACATAATAAAATGTAAAATTTATGTCAACGCACAATTCTAATTTTATTTACATAATAAAATGTAAAATTTTGTGTCATCGCCAATGCTAATATTGAATTTACAAAATAAAAATGTAAATTTTGTGTCAACGACGAATTTTAACTTTAATTTACAAAATAAATTGTAAATCTCATATCAACGACCAATTCTAATTTTTAATTTACAAAACAGATTGTAAATTTCATATCTACAACAAATTCTAATTTTTAATTTACAAAATAAATTGTAAATTTCATCTCAACAACACATTCTAATTTTTTATTTACAAAATAAATTGTAAATTTCATGTTATCAAAAATTCACAACATTCAAATAATCCAAGAGGTCTAGATCTAACAGTTCAAATCAACATAACATACAGGGTGATGTACATTTTGGCATATGACAAATCGGCGAGGCATAATTCAATAATATTAACAAATAATCTATTTTAATTAGCCAATAATTTCAGATCTAGCGTTTAGATTCGCGGATCTAACATCATAAAGTCATAAACAACTTAGATCCGTATTTCAATATTGCTACATAGCAGATCAGTCAATATTCTTTAATCGCAAAGAATTAATAAATAATTAAATAAATTAAATTTAATTAAAAATAAATTCTCACCGCTGTTGGTTCTGAGATGAATCGAGTTTGGTTAGATTTGGTGTTCGAATTCAAGACGGTTGCGGATCTAAAACAATTAGCATTCAAGTTCATATGAAAAATTAGAAATCAGCCTTTAACATCTGACTCTGCGACGCTTATAAGCGTGACTAAATCTGAAGCTTTTACCTTCAAGAGAGGTTCAAATCTTTGTTTTCAGATTGCGGGAGCTACGGTTGATGAAACGACGAACCGTTTGTTGGAGGTGGACCGTCTTGGAGAGAGCTACGATCGGCCAGAAGAGGGGAGGGTGCGGCGGCGGCGGTGGGGCCCAGGGGGGTGCGAACGGCGGCTATTTGCGGGGATATGGCGGCTTCGTCGAGGCACGGGGACGGATACTCCTTATCTAGAATCGAAGAGCTCGCGAAGAGCTTCGAAATGAGTACTCACACGCTAAATTTCGTTGAGAAACGGAGGAAAAATCGAAGTTTGAAGTTTTGAAGACTCATGGGTTTAGGCGGCTCAGCAAATGACGGGTTAGGAGATGATGAACAGTGTTTTCGGGGTATTTATAATATTATATTAGGGTTATCTAATTATTTAATTAGTCCGTTAAAGCCCGTTTTGGTCCGGACTCCGATTCAGGTCTACTTACTGTCATTCTTAAGGTTTTGACACCTTCTGAACGCAATGAGCTATGTCCCGTGGTCCAATTCCGAGGTCTGTTATGAGTTTTGGAATAATTACATTATTTTATTAATATTTTAATGTATATCGTACGTGAAAATTCACCGAGGTCAGAAATTAACTTCAAAAATTCTCGAAAAATATATTTAGCTATGTTTTGATGCTGTGGACCTATGAAAATTAATTTCGTTCGATTCTGAGCCCGTATGGGTTTTTAATGAATTTTTTTAAAGTCAAAAATTTGCCCGTTTACACTGAAAAATCAATTATAATTATATTTTAATTCTAAAAATTACCAAAAAATCATTTTTAGCTTTGTTTTGATGATACGAATCCAACAAAATTTATTTTGTCGAATTCTGAGACGTTTTGAAAAATGACTATTTTTAAGGCCAATATATTTAATATTAAAAATATATTTTTAAACAAATAATTTCCGAAACTCGAAATATATAAGTGTTTACTGTTTTTCAATGTAGAAACATCATTCTGAACTCAATGGAAGTGGTTTCGAGTCGAAATTCCTACATATGTGAAAAGTAGCATTTTTGACCCTTATAAATTTCATAGCGACCTTCTAAAAATTGAATTGGCCATAACTTTTGATTTTCGCTATGAAATTTCGATTTTTCGGATTCGTTGGAAAGATATTTTTAAATATATTCTAATATTTTTGGTTTCACTAAAATCCGTTAAATTTTGCGTCCTGTATGGTCAGTCAAAGTTCAAGTTTGACTTTTCAAACTACCGCGCTATTTCTAACTCTTTTTATAATTAAAATTAAATTATTCATTCTAACTTCGATTTGAACCAAATTTGTGATCATTATTATTTAAAATAGATTATTCTAAATATCAAAACTCATTAAAATCACTTAAAATAAAATTTTAAATTGGCCCCAAAATTCAGGGTTGTTACAGCCGGTCCACTGATGTGGATTAAAATTCCTGAACACTGCATTTCCCCGCCCTTTGGGGCGTAAATGAGCCAACAAATGACTCCATCGGACCTGGATCGTCCGATCTAACCGAGGCGCCTCGCAACAGTAACAACCACATAAGTCAAACTCGTCAGGGCGTGTAAAACAACTGACGCCACTTCTAACTAGAAAGAAACGCATGCCCTCCCTGAGGTCCTGCTCCCATTTCTGGTTCATACCGGGGTGTGAGGCTCGCGAATTCACGTTATACACAAAGCTACGCCACACAGGCGGTGCTTTGATCATCACCACAAGACTGTGCTTTTCAACAGAAGCCCTGATCACTGCATCTTAGCATGCTACAAAGGCAATTCACACCACGCAACTGATGGTTATCAATTGCACAGAATGAATTCCAATGTCAGACACACAGTCCATTTGCAAGTCCGTTCAGGGTCTGAACGAAACCGGAGGTACTAAATACCTCGCATATTCATCGATCCCCACGTACGTCTGGACGATCACCACTCATTATCCATATTTCGGGATGCCTCCCAATCAGGACCTCAGTGACCATCCAAACGAGGTGAAGATCGGTCTTCAACCCCCGTCTTCATCTTCGACTTCTTATCGTCGATTCAGTTATTCAGAATGGGATAATCCCGGTCTTTCTGAGCCACTCGCGTATATAATTAACAAGTGCAACACTAACATACATACGCATCATTTCAATTCATTAGTCACTAACCGTCAATCAGTAAGAGAACGATTTCCCAAATATTAACCCCGAAGGACGAAACCAACATCAGATCAACACCCAGGAAACCATTCGACTTAGCCAACCTTCGGTTAGTTTCTAAATTTCACATCCATATCGTTTATAATATTTTATAATGATTTATCGCTATTTTTATTTATTTTAAAATAGCCAATTTATCCAAAACGACGCTTCGGGCCATAACGCGGCCGTGGCGCTGTTTTTCTCCAGATTTGATTTACACATATCTGAAAATCTAACCGTTGGATCTTCACAACATTTACATCATTAGAAATATCTTTACAAAACAAATCCAAGGTTCCAGTTTCGGGAAAATCCGACTGTCGGATCTGCCGGTGTAATCGTTTGAAGTTTCGATTTCAAATTACGAACTGCAGCGTCGTTATTCGATTTAATATAATTATATTTATATATATATAAATATAATCGATTCTGGCGCTGTTTTTCTTCAGATTTAAATTAAACATTCCAGACAATCCAACCGTTGGATCTTTACAAAGTTGGTGCCATTGGAAAGATATTTCCAAAGCGAACCCAACGGTTGCGGTTTCGGGAAAATCCGATGGTCGGATCTTCCGCACTAATCGTTTGAAATCACGGTTTCAAAATACGAACTGCAGCTTCGTTATTCAATATATTTCAATTCTATTTATATATATATATATATATATCGATTCTTCGATTTCAAAACTATATGAATTTCATACATTTGATAAAAATGATATTTTTATCTAACTGTTTTCTATTTCAACACTTCACTATTTTTTAACAATCCATGTATATAATAAAAATGTGATTTTTAATGTAAAACAATTTATTTCAAAACTCGACTATTTTATACAGTTAATATAGGTGAAAAAAATAGGCTTTTTATTATAAAACAATTTATTTCAAAACAAGATTATTTTATATAGTTCATATCGATGATAAAAATAGGATTTTTATTATAAAACAATTTCTTTCAAAATATTAATACCATTCAACACATGAATTTCAATTCAACGAATGAATTTCGATTCAACACATGAAGGTTTTCTATAGTTTATATATATAGATAAAAAGGGTGATTTTTATATTTAAAACACGAATACCATTCAACACATGAATTTCTATCCAACGAATGAATATCGATTCAACACAAGAAGGTTTTCTATACAACGAATAGATATAGTTTCAACAAATGGAAATAATTCTAACACATGAATATTATTCAAAATTTCGGCAGCATAACGGCAGGGTAGTTAAAACCGGGACCGTCCCTAGTATGACTCCTCGCTCTACCTTAAAGCCTCGCAGGTTTTGACAATGGGGAATCATGCATCTAGTTCGCACGCAGGCGACATGTATATTTTTTTCATTTCCACAAACTAATCCTATGTGGTTTCAACCAAATATTTCTCAACCACAAACGGGTAATTTTCAACCACAATCAATCAATTTCAACCACAAACAATTTCAATCACCATTCGCTATCAATCAATTTTCACACCAATCACAACCAATAAATATCATCCATGGTTTGTGGACGAGGGGCGTGTGTGTATATATATATATATAGCATTTCACTTCTATTTCAACACATATATAATTTTTACAACGCATATACAACTTATACATCGAACGTACAACTTATACAACGCTTATACAAGAGGTGTACAACGCTTATATAACCCATACATCGACTATATAATTTATACATCGTTGTTTTCCATATCGTTTATAAATTAGAAATCTCACATTGGGTTCCACTCCACCAAAAATAGCAGAAGGCTCAGAAAAATATGTGGTCTCCTCTAGAATGTAAAAGACGTCCACACGGTCACGATGTTTCCTGTTTCATCGAATTTCGTCAATACACGAAAAAGATATGATTTTTCAAAGTTTGCAACGGTTTAAAGGTGTTAAAACTGTTGAAAATAACCATAGCCGTTACCTTTCTGATTTGTTCAAAACTAGGTTTGCAAAAATCTTTCAATCCGTGGCACGGGGACATGATCGGGTTTGACGACGTGGAAGAGGCTGGAAGCCCGCACCTGGCGTTGGCGGTCTCGTTCAGATCGATGGCCTGTGGAGGGAGATCGACGGCGATGAAGTCGGCGACTTCGAGTGCTTCGTTCTCGATACACACAGCACTAGAGAGGTCGAGACCAGTTCTGATTTGTAGAGGGCGTTAGGGCTTCAAAAAGTTCCAAAGGGGTAAGGGGTTTTGGTGCGAGGAATCACCGGAAAATGGACGGGAAAGAAGGAGGGCCAGCCGTCATCGAACGCGATGGGCTATGGTTTTTGATTTTTTTGATTTTTTTGATTTTATTTAATTTATGAAAGAATTTTCCTATTGGCCCACAATTTATAGTTTCAAAAATGAGGGTCTTTTCCAAACGAACTCCAATCCAAACCCAATGAATGTCGCCCCAAGCTAAATACCCCCATGCCGAACACAATGAATATGTTTCGTAGGCCAATTCAACTGGTACAGTCAGTTATTCTTCAAATTAAAATATAAAACATTCAAATTCTGTTTTGAACGTACATTTTAATTTGCCGGGGCCACAAACTGATTCGAAAAATTCTAGAAAAATAAATCTAGCTATGTTTTGACGATACGGTCCCAACCAAACTAGTTTCGTCGAATTCTGAGACCGTTTGCAAAAAGGCCCATTTCTGGCCGATCCAATTTAATTGTAATTGACCAAAACACATTTTCCTTTGCCACGCTCACATATTAGCTTCAAAAATTATGAAATTTGAAACCTAGCAATAACTTCACATCCCGGATCCAACAAAAGTGGTTTCGTCGAATTCCGAAGTCGTTTGCAAAATGGCCAATTTCACGGGCTATATAAATTCCATAGCGACCTTTCTGAAAATTCATTTGGCCATAACTTTTGCTTTCCGCTATGAAACTTCGATTTTGCAGATTCGTTAGAAAGGTATTCACTAACAGATTTAAATATTTTTGGTTTCACTCAAATCCGTTTTGCACCCGGTACAGTCAGTCAAAGTTTGAATTCAAAATTTGAAACTACCGCGCCATTTCAGACCTTGTTTATAATTAGAATTAATTATATTCCTTTTCAATTGTCGATTCAAACTCAGTTTTCATCGTTATTATTTAAAATATTTATTTTAAATATTTAAAACACATTATTTTAGCCAATTTAAAAATTTTAAATTGGTTCAGATTTTCTGGGTCGTTACAAGAAATTACATCGACCATTAACTGTTTAGTTAAAACTCTAATTACCCTTAAAACAAATTCCTCTCATTTTCCTAAATGCCACGTATGTATCCTTTATTCGACTATTGAAATTCGAAGTACCCAGAACCGCCCCTGATCACCCAAACAAATTCTTCCTTCCCAG
This sequence comes from Allium sativum, assembly GCA_030737875.1. NCBI lineage: Eukaryota > Viridiplantae > Streptophyta > Magnoliopsida > Asparagales > Amaryllidaceae > Allium > Allium sativum. Next base: position 589,234 of record CM060926.1, on the reverse strand, counting down.
ATCAAATGAAAACCCACTTCTCCAAATCAATAGCGATTATCAATCCCTCATTTCGTCCATTCTTCTTTTATACTTCATCGTTTTTAAAAACCGAGACCTTCATTCAAAACTCCTTCCCTTCCTCATTCTTGCCAATACCAAAACCACCAACTCGCACTCACGGATGAAATTCCGTTCTCAGTCAGCTGTGTCATCCCATACAGAGGATCGAACTTTTTCATCATCAATTTCTACCATAATTTGCATGCACACCCCAAATTCCTTCCTCAATCCAGTTACAACACCCATTTATCGAATCAAAATTCCAAATGCCAGGATTCTCAAACCTAAAGCACACCATATACAGAAAATCGAACTTAAATGTGTTCGAACACCTCATAAATCATACTAGCTCAAAGCGAATGAACAGAGGAGTGTAGAAATGTGGGATTTGAGATTTATCCATTTAATTTTGATTTTTCTATGAATTTAGAAGCTCGCGATATATTTTGTTGTAAGAAGAAAAAATAGCGGCGCTAATATTTGTTGACCAGAAGAAAAATTAATTAGGTTTAGAAGTGTGTAAGTATATTTATAGGGAAATTTAATATTTTATTTTATTTTCAATTGATTATTTTATTCCATTATAATCACTCGCTATATGTTTTTACTGTTTAAAAATTCGAGTGATCACATATAACATCCAAAAATCATGAAAATGGGAATATAGCTATAGTTCGACATTACGGACCCAACGAAACTAGTTTCGTCAAATTCCGATTTTGTTTGCTCACACAGCGTATTTTTAGAGTCAAATTATTGACTATTTTTCACATTAAAATCCCATACGACCACATACTAACTCCAAAAATCACGGAAATTAAAATCTAACAATAATTTAATGTTCCAGATCCAACAAAATTAATTTCGTTGAAAACGTAGGTTGTTTGCAAAACTGGCTATTTTTAAAGCTCTAAATAACCTCCTTTAAATATTAATATATTTAAAAATAATTAACTTTAATATTAGTAAATTAATATTATCGTATAAATTCACAATAGAATATCATTGAACTCCAAAATATTCTTATTTGAATTTATAACTCGATATTTCAAATCCAGTGTTAAATCGGTATTACATTTATATTGAAAATCCATTTATAATATAAATAAATCGTTATAAATTATAAAGGAATTCCAAAGCGACTTTTTGAAAATTTGATTTGGATATAACTCAAAATCTACACAATGAAATCTCGATTTTTCTCTTCCATTAGAAAAATGTACTTCACTAGCTCTGAACATTTCTTGTTTCACAAAAATCCGATTTAAAATGGATTCTGTATATTCGTTTAAAGTTCGAATCGCTGAATTATGAACTACCGCGCCATTTCGAGATCGAATATAATTATAATATAATTATACATTCGACCGTCGTTTATATAATATATTCGTTAATATGATTCAACTCTATACTGGATTATATATTATAAATGATCAAATTCACACAATATTGTGAATTCCACTATTACAAAATTAAATATATTATTCTATTACTTATATTAATTAAATATTCAATATTATTTAATTAAACAACCATTTAAATCCCTAAACACTTATGTAAATAATTAAATTAATTAATTATTATACTGTATAAATACGGGACGTTAGATTCTCCCCCCTTAAAATAATCTCGTCCTCGAAATTGCTAAGGTAGAAAACAAACCCTATTAACTGGGTTAAAAATTATTTGTTTACTTTTTAATTTCAGTTTCAACTGAACCCATTTAATTTCAATTAAACATTAATTCATTTCATTAACAAAAAAATTTCAAAAAATCGAATTTTTTTGCTAGCGCCTCCTTTGTACGGCTCAATCTGTACAACTACAACTCGCCTCTCTAGGCCTTCTCCAATCCAAAAGAAAATCAAACAGCCAAACGGCTTGTCAAACAAGCTCATAAAAATCTCATACCCAATTATAATATAAACTTTTACCTTTTTGTCGGGCATATCATTCCATCTTTCATATCTGTTACTACTTCAGCATATATAAATGTTATCCCAACCAAACTCAAATCACTTTTATCTCCAACACAACCATTCACTTATCCAAGCCAAATTCAAGTTTCCGTCTTGATTCCAAACTCATAACTCCTCTGGCCAATATCATTTCAAATTCCTATGTCACAAATCCAATTTTCTCGATATCATTATAAACCAGTTCAATTCCAATTACCACTTAACTGGCTTTATTTTAATCTCAATTTGTTTTCACAAATTTCTATTTAATTTTTTTTATTTTAAACAATCACTCCTACGAGTTTTAAACAGCTTTGCTTTTCTCCAAAAAAATCAAACTTTCCTTTTCAGGATTTAAAACAACTCGCTTTTCTCAAAACAATTCAAAATGAATATCTTTGGTAGTAATCCATCACTTACAACTTGAAAATGAACATTGATGATGTGGCCAGTACCATCAGGGTTATTTCCCAGCGATCGAAGTGAGTTCAATACTATATCACTTTTCAAAATCATTTCTTAATCATTTCCATTTTGAAATATCAATGCTTGTAAAACAATTTAAAATCTCCCAGGATTTTAAAATTCTCAAATATACAATCCAATTCCATTTACAAACACTTTTCATGTTTTTTCGGAATTTTAATTTCAATTCTGATTTAAATTCAGATTTAAATTCAGATTTAATTCATCTTATTTCATATATTACACTTATATGAATTCTAATTGGTTATTTATATAACCATTCCAATTATAACCTTGTTTGATTATAATACAACCAACACATCCAATATACGATAATACTTCAAATATTAATCATCCTTTATATCAAAATATAATTTGGGTAAAATTAGGTTATTTACCCTCTTTTCAAAACATACTGTGTCAGTTCATCATATTTGAGTGTTTAGAAATCCCTACCGATACAGTGGATCAAACTGATCAACCAGAATTCATAAGCCACTCAACCAATAAAACTCCACAATATAAAATCATTTTATATTGAACAACAAATACGCGCTCATATATATACACTCAAACTCAATCTAGGGTATTACTAACCTCATCTCTACTGAGTTGCGCTGTAAAGGCCCATAAATCCGTACCAATTTGAGCTGACTAATATCTGACACATTCAACCCAAAGTGCACGAAAATACAGATCTTTAATAGAAAGAAATGACAGGATGAGAAAGATAAGATAAAACTAATAAAATAGAAGAATTAAGAAGATCTGAATCTCACAGTGGAATTTTACAAAATACATAATATATTACATAACAGGGTTTGTTACATTATAGTACATCATCGTAAAATACATCATCATACATGATTACATAATTTAATACAGGTATTCAAACTGGATTCTTGGAGATAGATATAACTACTAAACGAGTTCTTGGACTCGTACTCCACAATTCTTCAAAAGGATTCCATTAGTCACCTGGATCACTTGTCTACCCACTACAAGTGTTATGAGTACCCAAGAGTTTAGGAAAACACAGAAAATAAACTCTGGGTCAATCGGGGGACTGGTGTGAGTAAACGAATTCTAAAACACATCTTGATTAGTACAATATATCTCATAAGACCATGCCGTAAAAACGGAACGGTTTTTCCCTCATGAGATACAGAACAATTGGTTTAACTTTTCAAAAATGGTTTGAAAGAAAATATAATAGTAAGACCAGCCCACACATAAACATGGACGGTTTTTACCTTACTATAACCCAAAATATCTTTGATATCAAATCATCAGATATTATAATAGTTCGTATCAATTAAATAACCATCTAGCGGAACGCTTGCATCTCACGCTCCATATATAATATAAAGTCGAAAACCACGGGCTCTTATTGGAGATTGGATTCCAACAGACAAGGTATGGGACCATCTACCGATCAGTGTACTCCAGAGGGATTACATTGGGGTTCAACAAGAACATCTTGCAACCCGACCACACATGACCGCCCACTCATTTAGCTTGAGTGTAGCAAATATATTATCACCCCACAGTGGTAGCTAGCCAACCGTCCCGAAAGCTGCAACACCGAAATATATATTAAGAAGACAAAAGGAATTTCTCTAGATGGTGATAATACACCCTGCTTGGGAATGACCCACATAGCCATGTTGCCTGCCCGATTTTTGTCTTTTCCTAGTTGTGAGGCTTTGAGGCTACGTTCATCTTCCAGCACATCTGGTCACCATTCACTTTGAATGCCACATCATCAAACCCGTTAATAACTAGGTGATCTTCCCATAAATATTACGGGTATAAAAGCTAAGAGAAACAAATTTCTCCACCACTAGACAAAATACCTTAAAAAGATCATCTTATGTGATCCATTAGGAATACTTTGTCAGACATTCGTCCATACAAGTTGTCCTGGGACTGGACAAACCGAAGGCACTATTCTGTAGCACAAAATAGCCCTTGCATATCTTCGTCTTCAATTTTCTTCAATAATCTCTAGCACGCGACGAATAAATCAAATCGAAGTGGAATATAAAATTCCGGACTCTTCAAAATGATTAGCGTATTGTCATTTACGGTTTAATCGATACTTAAGAAACAGATCAAAACATTTCTTGTCCAATGGAAATTATTATCCACTCAGTGTGATTAAATTAAGCACAATTCATTTTATATACTCTTTTATTCATAAGCCTTGACCAAGCAGAATATCATATCTCTATATTGTTTAAAATCTAGATATTTGACTGTTTATTCTAAACGAACAACTAAAGCACGTGCCTCACACACTATAATTTATACAAAAATGTTAGTTCGTTTATATGACAATTATTTGTCATTAATCGCTTTGTACATCATTGTTCATTTCTGAATACACATTTATCAATTTAAACTGATCAATAGCTGATCCAATATTTTTATTTGCTGAGTTATGGATCACTGGTTAATTCTATATTTACTGAATTATCTGTGTCATTTCAGATATACACTTAAAACTAGTTATGTATTTCCATTATGTGTGAATATTTATATAAATATTTTATACACTTAAGCTTGCCCTTTTCATTTCCTTTGTACTTTATATTTTCTTTTTATTTAATTTTAAACTTACTAAAGTCCTTTAAGTCCCAACCACTTCGGCCCATCCTTCTTTTCATCAGTCCAATATATTGGCCTAGTTTTTTCTTTATTCTTATTTTATAAACTTTAAAATCTTCCTCTTTATTTTTACTCTTCTTATTTTATATCTTCCATTTCTATTTTAATTATTTTATATCTTTTTTCCATTAAGCCCAAGGCCCATCTCCATGAACAGGCCCATGCCCACTTTCCTCCCAGCGTGCTTCAGGATCCCACTCACACATGCCTATACCCAAAATCAAAACCTGTTGCACCCTTAATTTTTTCCCATCCATTTCCTTTGTTTTGCCAAATCCTATTGTTTATTTTCCTCTGTTTCTACTTGTATTGCCTCCCCACACTTCTTTTTTTATTTCTTTTTGCATCCCTCCTTGATGTTATCACACTCTTCTTTCATTTGTTAAAATATATGTTGCGCCTCCTCTTTCTTCTCTCTCTGCTTTCCTATTACTTCATCAATTCTTCTTGCCGCACCTTCCTCCTATTCTCTCCACTTCTTCTTATAACATGTTGCGCCCTCTTTCTGCTATTCCTCATCTATCTTTCTTTCCTGTTTATCACTTCTACCTTTCTATATTTAATCCTAAGTGACTACACTAGCCAACTTAACACCTAATTTACCCTACGTGTTAGCATCCATATTAGTATAATCATTTGCTGTTTTCCATCATATCAGACTCAATGTGCACAACAGTGCACAAGTGCACATGCACATCGCCTATGACACGCAACACTGATCTTAGATAGTGCACCTGCCAATGTTCTAACCAAACCCCTCCCCCCCGACAGGATTTATGATTACCTGCCACTGTTGCTACTTTTTTTTAATCTGATTTGGTTGCTACTGCATTCTTCTGTACTTTGTCCCTATTCTTTACTTCTTTCAATTCATGACATAAACCATTCTGCAAACACACCAAAAACATCACATGCAACTCACTTTGGTCTAAACTTATGTTATTGTTTTGTTTTTTCTTTCTATTCTAATTTATTTCAGCCAGCGCCCTTCGCATGTCTCTCTTCTCCTTCTTGATTCCCTGTATCCCCTTTTTAATGATATTCCTCACTTAAATTCCAGTTCCTTTCTGAAGAGTTAATTTGGGTTGAGCAAAATATATATATATATATACACACACACACACACACACACACACCCCATTGTGCCCTGTAAACAACATGCCACTTTCCTATCTTCCAGTCTTCTACTTGTTTCCAGAACCTTTCCTAATGCAAATCCAGTGTGCATGTCCACACGCCATCAAGCAACCCTGCACTGGTCATACCCCATCACACAAATGTGTTTCCACCACCTGAGCTTGGTTGCGAACTTCATTTCGCCTCCGGGCATCTTGGTCGAAATTTCACAGTTCAACCTTATGTGTTCAAATAACCCAACCCTCTTCCTTTATTCTTTCTGCCTTCCTAGAAATCGTCACAAATGCCAATCCATCACCTGGAACTGACAGTACCATCGGATCTTGGCCATACTGTAGTGCGAAGTCAGAGATCTAGCAGCGGAATACAAATAAACCCAATGATCTAGTCTGTCAACAATTTCAACAACGCCAAAAAAAGAAAACAAGTGGCACAAATTATAGAGAGAACAAAAATAGAAAATAGAGGAAAGAGCACACCAATTTTTAACGTGGTTCGGCTTTTCCTACGTCCACGGAGACCCAACAACCTTTATTTCTCAATGAAGAAATGAGTACAAAATATTACAATAGAGAGAAGACTAATGGTGGATTGCATGCTTCATACAATAACATGACCCCTGTTTATATAAAGAGATTTCTTGGGGATAAAGAAGAGAAGTTTCTAGATGAAGATAAATAAATATAACATCTTCCTTGATTTGATTGAAACATAAATGGATTGCGCAATTATGGTCTCAATCTCTTTCCCTGAGTAAATTGATTCTTCATTAATTGATTGATTGGCCATTTATTTTTCATCCGAAAAATTTCCTTTTATATCTTTCCATATACAAGCCAATTAATTGATTGACAATCAATCAATTTCTTTCCTTCTCCACTAATATTTGAATCATTAATTTCAACACTCCACCTTGATTCAAATATGACAATCTTTCTTCATTATCTCATCTTAACAATCAACATAGAAGTTATTGGGCCCAACACCCTATGGCACTCAAGTGATAGGAAGCAAACTGATCAAGTTTGAGCAATGCTCAAACTTATCCTTTGGAAGTGATTTGATCATCATATCTGAAGGATTATCTAAAGTACCCGCTTTCAACAATTTGAGTTTGCTTCGTTCTTCCTCAAGCATAAGAAAGAAGCTTCTAACATCAATGTGCTTCGTCCGTGAACTATAAGCCTAATTCTCATCAAGATGAATCACACTCTAACTGTCAGAAAATAGTTCCATTGTCTGTTGTGCCATTGAAAGATCATCCAACAACTGAAGTAAGTACAATCCTTCCTTTGTTGCTTCCACAATCAATATCAACTCTGCTTTGGTAGTCAACAAAGCTACGATAGACTGCAACTTTGATCTCCATGAAATCGGGCCTATGCCAAGTGTAAAAAATAGCCTGACACCAACTTCCGTCCATCTCTATCCCCAGCATAATCTGAATCACAGTATCCTCTAAGAGAGATGTCTCGATCTACTCCACCATATAACAAGCCAACTGAAGAAGTGCCATGAAGATATCCGAGTATCCACTTCACTGCTTGCCAATGCTCTTTACCTGGGTTAGACATATATCGACTGACAACACCAACTGCATGAGCCAAATCTGGTCTCTTGCACACCATTGCATACATGAGACTACCAACAGCACTAGAATAAGGTATATTACGCATATCCCTTTTGTCTTCATCTGATGTGGGACACATATCTTTGGATAGCTTGAATTGAGAGCCTAATGGAGTAGCCAACATTTTAGCATTCTCCATACCGAATCGAGACAAGACTTTCTCGATGTATTGAGTTTGAGTGAGCCTCAAAACTCTTTGCCTTCTATTCCTCTGATTCTCCATCCCCAAAATTCTCTGTGCGTTTCCCAAATCTTTCATCTCAAATTCCTTACTGAGCTCCATCTTCAACTCTGAAATTTTAGACATGCTCTTAGAAGCTATCAATATATCATCAACATAAAGTAACAAATAGATGATGTCATCATTACATTTTTTTAAAATAGACACATTGGTCCTTAAAGCTTCAAGAGTAACCATGTGAGATCATAGAATTATCAGATTTCTTATACCACTGTCTAGGAGACTGTTTTAAGCCATAAAGAGATTTGCTAAGTTTACAAACATGACCTGGCCTGCTTCTATCAATGAACCCCTCTGGCTGTTGTAGGTAAATGTCCTTCTCAAGATCACCATGCAAGAATGCTGTCTTGACATCTAGTTGTTCTAACTCCATGTCGAAATGAGCAACCAATGCCAAAAGAATGCGAATGGAAGTGTGTCAAACAACTGGAGAAATATATCATGAAACTCCACATCCTTCTTCTGAACATAACCCTTCACCACTAATCTTTCTTCGTACCTCAAGTCCCCATTGCCTCCATCTTTCACCTTATAGATCCATTTACATCCAATTGCTCTCTTGCTGGAAGGAAGTGGCACTAAATCCCAAGTGTGATTTTTGTGCAAAGACTCAATCTCCTCCTCCATTGCTACTAGCCAGCTGGAGCTATCAACTGAACTAATGGCATCTATGTAGTCTCTTGGTTCATCATGAAATAATCTTAATGCATAAGCTGCAATGTCATCAAAGTCAATATCTTTAATGCTTAATCCCACAAAATCATCGAGCCATGTAGGTCTTTTCTTCTCTCTCGTTGGTCGAGTTTGAATTTGAGCTCCACCTTGAGGTTGATCTTCTGTCTCTTCCCTATTAACCACGGTGTCATCGGAATCACCATTTTTACTCGTTTGGAAGTCTGATGATCTGCCTTATGTTTGGTATTCTGAATTTTTCTCTCAACATCATCATTAAATGAAGAAGAAGACTCCACCTTCAACATAGCCTTCTCATCAAATGTAACATGCCAGCTAGTAACCATCTTCTGGGTTGTAGGACACCACATCCAATACCCTTTAATTCCTTTATTATATCCAAGAAAAATACACTTGCGCGATCTTGGATCCAACTTCCCTTTGCTCTCATGCACATAAACTGGACAACCAAACACTCTGAGAAAGGAATATGATACAGGCCCTCCCTTCCATACTTCTTTAGGAATCTTCATATCTATGGCGGTAGAAGGGGTACGGTTGATAAGGAAAACCGCCGTAGATAATGCTTCTGCCCAAATTATGACGGCCAGCCTCGCACCAGCCGACATTTTCCATGAAAGTGCGCTGTGCCAATGCTCGACTAGCACGGGATGGTCTCCAAAGAAAGGAAAAGGAATGAAACTTTATGGTGAGCTAACAAAGAACCTGTAGAATATCTCACAGCGCATGGAATAAAATCTAATAATAACATAACTTTGACATAAACAGGCGAGATAGTGCATAAGCTGAAAACTAAACCATTATAGCAGCGAAATCCAAAATACAGCTTATGATCCAACATCATTATTACAATTCAAATTCACTATATCTAAAGCAAAAAAAAGGAAAGGTACACTACTAATGCCCAAGCAGTGACCAAAAACAACACAAGGAGTATATATGTAATAGTACGTAGGAGCCACTTACTCGTCTCCGGATCAGCTACTCGTGCATACCACGTAACCTGTCTCTAGTCTGCTCGTTTAGGAGCACCCAGAGTAATAAGAAGAGACATAAAACTCTGGGTCAGACAAAAAGTCTGGTATGAGCGATAAGCAACAAAACAGAACAATAACAGGTATAATCCAACCATACCTGAACCTGGACCTACAACCAAAGAGTCAGCACAACATACCGTACAATACTCTAAGGTAACACTAGCATAGGGTGTAAAGATTACGGGGGAGGGGCTGTGCATGTCACAGTGATAACAAAGAAATCAAGCATAGCAACCATCCTCACATCTCTCACTTAGTGCGTAAAGCATACAATACCCATTACTCTGTTCACCTAATCCTTTGGGCCATGACCGAGTCCAACCCCGTATAACTATCACTACAAGCCCCTAATCCATCTCTTAGTGGTGAAACAAAATTATGGATATCGATAACCCCTTTGCACACATCCCGCAGCAAAGCCCAATCATGAAGTTAACTCAGTGGTTCCCATCTGGATCCTGAGTTCTAACTTCTTAATTGAACTACCTTTGCATCTCGGGTTTTAGTCGTCATCATCTCGGTTCGATCTCCATTTGGTTCGTAGCTCCAAGCTTCCATTCATGTCCATACTTCAGTTCAGATGTGCATGGTTCGTGATTCAGCAGTGGTTCGCGATTCCTGGTCATGCGCAACTCATGGGTCTCCTATTCAGGTCGTGATCCATGAACGGCTCGTGGTCCTCTTCTACATTAGCTCGTGGTCCTCTTCCTCACGATCGCCCTCCTAGGGTTCGCCATATTCCTTACAGTCGTGGTGTGAGGATTTGTCATCATCCACACGGTCGAGGTGTGTGAATCGTCATCTTCCACACGGTCGAGGTGTGCGGATCATGATCTTCCCTCACGGTAGAGGTGTGCGGATCGTGGTCCTCCCTCACGGTCGCGGTGTGTGGATCGTAATGTTTCCTCATGGTCGTGGTGTGCGGATCGTGGTCTTCCCTCATGGTCGAGGTGTTCGGATCATGGTCATTCCCCATGATTGGGGTGTGGGGTTCATGGTAATTCCCCACGATCAGGGTGTAGGGGGCGATCCGATCCGGTCCAATTCCTACAACTCTTCCAGCGAGCTATTTATGCCATACGACAACGTTTTCAACCAATTTAACTTTTTCTAAACAATCATAAATCATTTTAAATAGTCATAGCAACAGTATAGTCAACCATAAACACAAAAATAACAATATGACAAGTTTAAATGGATCAAACATACCAAAAACCCATATTTTCCCCTTAATCATGTTTAGGCATAACTAATGATAGGACTAACAAAAATTATCCAAATTAACCCAAATTTCTAACAAAGACCTAAAATAAAATTTAAGAATTTTTACAAATTTTTACAACACATAATTTCGCTAATTAACGCTAATTACCCTAAATAGCCATAATTAGTGAAAAACAAAGCTAATCACTCACCTTTGCCACAAATAAAACTTTCAGAACTGAAACTCCTCTGATTTTGGTGAATACAGATGTCTAACAGCAGCTCCAATACTGATTTGGTGAAGATCTTCCTTGATTTGGTGTTGCTAAGCCTAATCCTTGATTAAACGGTGATTAGAGATGATTCTAGATGTTGGAGGCCATTGTTAGGTTTCTATGATGTATGTGGCGGCTGGAAAGTGAATAAAAACTGAAATTCCTAAGCCTAACAGCCCATAAATACTCCAAATCCCGAAATCCCTCACTGGGCCTGACTGTTAATTACCCAATTAAGCCCGGTTAAGCTGTTTTTCACCTTTTAAACATTGTTTCAGCCATATCTCCCAAACGATCCTTTTGGCTAATGTGACCACTCCACGGAAAGGTAAACCATCATCCGAATCTAATGGAAGTGATTTCAAGTAAAAACTCCTTATCAATCAAAAGTTATGGACGAAACAAGATTAACTAGGGGCAAAACGGTCATTTAAAAATCGACAAAAATCATGAACATGGGAAATGACCCAATAGACGTCTCCCAAAGTCACATGCCTATACGACTTCGCATGAGAAAGAAATAAATATTCTACGATCCCCTGATGCGTCGAATGCGGGTCGTTACATTCTTCCCCTCTTAAGAAATTTCGTCCCCGAAATTCCTTAACCAAAACATACAAAAAATCTCGCATGCCTACCAATCATTAACAAAACAATAAAGCATACAAAACAACACAACCGGCCTATCCTAGCATGCGGTTTTACTAACAAGGGTTGTGACAAACCATTAGGCTTCCTTTGCTCAGCTTTAACTAACTGGCAATCCATGCACTTGGAGTTAACTTCCCAACATCTCTCTCCATAACTCAATCCTTTTACGTTGGGTACAACCTGCCTTTCATTCTTTTGAAGCCATCCTTCTCGATCAAGTCCTTACTTGATCAATCTCTAGCCATCGATATCCATCTCTACCTTAGAGGTGGTTTCCAATAGGTTAGGGTCGTTCCTCTAACTGGAACCAATCCACTCAATCAAAATCGATCTAATCATCAAACTTGCTAACATTTCTGGATCCAATCCATAATTAGATCTGAAATCATATCTCGCAATATACTCTAATGGCTTCCATCCCAAAAACATAACCCCTAAACTGGCATATCTCCTACTCAATGCAACTGTTACCGCACCTAAATCCTTTTCTATGTCCACTCTGCCCCATAAAGTCATGAAAACTTCACTACACTGGCTCATAGCCTTGCTACGATCACTCTGCCCCATCGCTAGAACCCCACAGGTGATAGTCTACCTAATAGAAGAAAAATAGAGATAAACATAGCAACCATAACATCCATCAAACAACTTCTATCTATCACCTGCAAGAGCCATAAATACGTCGATACATGTATGTCTGGTCCAACCAACAACAATAACTAATGAAAGCCCAGCCTACAAATGGATTACCCTACGTCCAACGCACATTTATCCTCCAAGGATAACTAGATCATGTCCAATGGATCCAAGGTAATGGCCGTCCCCAAATACCTCTTCTTTCAGTCCGCCTAAAATACTTGACTCCAACCCAAGTCTATCCATTATCTTGCTGCCCTCTTGAGTCCAACTCGAGCCAAATCCAATTCCTTGCAGCCTTCTCAAGTCTAACTCGAGTCAATCTATAACTCAGACCCAGTCTTGAGTATCCATTACCGACAAACTCTAGTCCAACGTGAGTCGTCTCCCTATTCGTTGCATCTCCAGGATCAACGAACACCCATTTTCTTTTACGAGTTCAAGTACAACTTGAATGTTCCTAATCTTCATTGCATCTTCCATGATCAACGGACACATCCTATTCCTTCAAAGTTCTACTATCCAAAGAGTACATCAACATAGGGTCCTAAACAATCCATTACTTTGCACCTTTCTCGAGTCCTAGTCGAGTCAATTCATAACCCTATCGAGTCTAGCTCGGGGCAGTCCATACCATTGAATAGTCTTATCATGTCACGGCTGCCCATCACTCCTCAAGTAAACCAAGATATCATCCAATGAAAAACCGCAACAACTATTTATCTCTCACGCGAACCATCCTAATCGAACTCGACATTCCCTAAGCACAAGCCCCAAAGGCCTAAACCAATATCAGACAAGAACCCAAGGAATATCTCCTCTAAATTCAAACAATCCACGTGAGGTGATACTAGCAAAACAACCCAGCACTGGAGCACTCATTTGCCTCCTAGAGACAACTAGACTTATTACAACGATAACCTCTCAGCTTCCTTAACTCCAGTTACTATCGCCATCACTAGGTAGGTACCTAATACCACCCTATACCTTTGGAGTAGATCGACTCCCCAAAATAATGCTAAACCCAGTAAAGCCTAAACAAAACAAACATACATCCATGACTCGATAAGACAAAATTACAACAAATCATACTAAGACCAGTCGAACCACCTATCGGGTTCGTCACTACTAAAGGTCTATCGACTATCTCGGGTTCCAATTCCAACCTATCTACCAGGTCACTAGATATGAAGAAACGGGAAGCCCCGGTATCAAACAACACTCTAATAGGAACATCATAAACGGAAGGCATACCTTTAATAACGATGCCCTTTCCCTTCTACGCCACAGTTGGAGCATTCGACGAAGAAGGAATAGCGTTGATAACATATGCTTTCACAACCTGCTTCTCTTTAGGGGGTTGTGGACAATCATCCTTGTGATGTCCCACTTGGCCGTAGTTAAAGCACTTCTTTTCCCTAGGCTTTTCTCGACAATCTCTGGCACAGTGGCCCTTCTTGCCACAACTAAAGCACTTACCACCATTCTTATTCTTCTTATTCTGGCCATCCTTGGTCAGGTTCTGCTTCTGCTTCCTCTTGTTCTGAGAATTCTTCTTGCCTTCATCGCCTGCTTGCGACTTTGACTCCTCTGTAGATGCAATAGCAACCTCAGTCTTTGACTTAGGAAAAACGCTCTCTGACCTTAATGCCTTTCCTATAATAGACTCGAACGTCTCATCGATATGGTTTATATGTCTTTCCCCCAGGTACCCATCCAAGCCAGTCATGAACTTTTCGTTCTTCTTCTTGACTGTATCGATGAGGGACAATCCATATTTTGATAAAGTATCGAATTCAGCGATGTACTTCGAAGCTGCCCTACCATTCTGCTTAAGCTCCAAGAACTTCCTGAACAATTCTGATTTCTGAGCAGCTGGGATAAACTTATCACAAAACCGAGTCTTAAACTGATTCCAAGTAATCAGATCCTCTGGAGTAGCTGCCTTAGTAGCATTCCACCAATTCATAGCACGTCCTTGCAGTTGACGCGATGCTAGCTTCCTCTTCATTGCGTCCTCGATTCCCAGATCTTCGACGATGCGCTCGCAACTATCTAACCAATCTTGAACTTCTGTAGCCGACTCTGTTCCATGGAACGGCTTCCCACCAAGACTAGTATAATCCTTGTTTAGCTTGGCGAAATCGGCCCTAGGCACCGACACTGCTGCACCATTACCATTCGCAGCATTAGGAACTGCTCCCCGAGCATCCCTAAGCATCTCTCGTATGAAGGTAATAAACATCATCCTCATATCAGGAACATTCCTATTGTTTGCTCCTGAACCCGTACTCCTCATATATCGGCTCATCGTTCAATCTATAAAGAGAAAATGATTAACCATCTCCTTTGTGGTGCCCGTGCAGTACAACTTCTTCCTTATATACTAATAGTGTATATATATAGCTTTTGAAAACCAAAATATCACAAATATGCGCTCTCATATACGTATGCTATCTCTCCCTGATGACTTCCCTAGGTTAACTACGCAACCTAGAGCTCTGATAGCAAATGTGACGGCCCGCCTCGCACTAGCCGACATTTCCCATGAAAATGCGCTGTGTCAATGCCCGACTAGCATGGGACGGTCGCCAAAGAAAGGAAAAGGAAGGAAACTTTACATTGAACTAACAAAGAACCTGTAGAATGTCTCACAGCGCATGGAATAAAATCTAATAATAACATGACTTTGACATAAAACAGGCGAGACAGTGCATAAGCTGAAAACTAAACCATCATAGCAGTGGAATCCAAAATACAGCTTATGATCCAACATCATTATTACAATTTCAAATTCACTGTATCTAAAGAAAAAGAAAGGAAATGTACACTACTAATGCCCAAGCAGTGACTAACAACAACACAGGGAGAATATATGTAATAGTATGTATGAGCCACCTGCTCGTCTTCGGATCGGCTACTCGTGCATACCACCTAACATGTCTCTAGTCTGCTCGTTTAGGAGCACCCAGAGTAATAAGAAGAGACATAAAACTTTGGGTCAGACAAAAAGTCTGGTATGAGCGATAAGCAACAAAACAGGACAATAACAGGTAAATCCAATCATACCTGAACCTGGACCTACAACCAAAGAGTCAGCACAACATACCGTATAATACTCTAAGGTAACACTAGCATAGGATTTAAAGATAACTGGGGAGGGGATGTGCATGTCACAGTGATAACAAAGAAATCAAGCATAGCAACCATCCTCACATCTCTCACTCAGTGCGTAAAGTATATGATACCCATTACTCTGTTCACCTAATCCTTTGGGCCATGACGGAGTCCAACCCCGTATAACTATCACTACAAGCCCCTAATCCATCTCTTAGTGGTGAACCAAAATTATGGATATCGATAACCCCTTTGCACATGTCCCGCAGCAAAGCCCAATCATGAAGTTAACTCGTTGGTTCCCATCTGGATCCTGAGTTCTAATTTCTCAATTGAACTACCTTTGCATCTCGGGTTTTAGTCATCATCATCTCGGTTCGATCTCCATTTGGTTCGTAGATCCAAGCTTCCATTCATGTCCACACTTTAGTTCAAATGTGCATGATTCGTGATTCGCCAGCGGTTCGCAGTTCCTGGTCATGTGCAACTCATGGGTCTCCTATTCAGGTCGTGATCCATGGACGGCTCGTGGTCGTCTTCTGCATCAGCTCGTGATCCTCTTCCTCACGATCGCCCTCCTAGGGTTCGCCATATTCCTCACAGTCGTGGTGTGAGGATTTTTCATCTTCCACATGGTCGAGGTGTGCGAATCATCAACTTCCACACGATCGAGGTGTGTGGATCGTGGTCTTCCCTCACGATCGCGGTGTGCGGATCGTGGTCTTCCCTCACGGTCGAGGTGTGCGGATCATGGTTTCCTCACGGTCGCGGTGTGCGGATCATGGTCTTTCCTCACGGTCACGGTGTGCGGATCATGGTCTTCCCTCACAGTCGAAGTGTGCGGATCATGGTTTTCCCCTTAATCATGTTTAGGCATAACTAATGATAGGACTAACAAAAATTATCCCAATTAACCCAAATTTCTAACAAAGACCTAAAATAATATTTAAGAATTTTTACAAATTTTTCCAGATTTTTACAACACATAATTTCGCTAATTAACGCTAGTTACCCTAATTAGCCATAATTAGTGAAAAACAAAGCTAATCACTCACCTTTGCTACAAATAAAACTTTCAGAACTGAAACTCCTCTGACTTGGGCAAATACTAATGTCTAACAGCAGCCTAATACTGATTTGGTGAAGATCTTCCTTGATTTGGTGTTGCTAAGCCTAATCCTTGATTAAACGGTGATTAGAGATGATTCTAGATGTTGGAGGCAATTGTTAGGGTTTTTATGATGTATGTGGCGGCTGGAAAGTGAATAAAAATTGAAATTCTTAACCCTAACAGCCCTTAAATACCATAAATCCTGAAATCCCCACTGGGCCTAGCTGCTAATTACCCAATTAAGCCCGGTTAAGCTGTTTTTCACCTTCTAAACATTGTTTCAGCCATATCTCCGAAACGGTGAGTCCGTTTGGCTAATGTGACCACTCTACGGAAAGATAAACCATCATCCGGATCTAATGGAAATAATTTCAGGTCAAAACTCAATCAAAAGTTTGGACGAAACAAGATCAACTAGGAAAAAAACGGTCATTTAAAAATCGACAAAAATCATGAAGATGGGAAATGACCCCAATAGTCATCTCCCAAAGTCACATGGCTATACGACTTTGCATGAGAAAGAAAAAATATTCTACGATCTCCTGATGCATAGAATGCGGGTCGTTACACAACAGCTCTTATTTATTCCCGCAGTCAACTGTAAGCGATGAGTTCTTTCGAACAAAGTCCGATTCATTCTCTCTGCAACCCCATTTGACTGAGGATCTCTTGGTGTGGTGTAATGTCTTTTGATTCCCTCAAACTCATAAATTTGACGAATTTTTGAGAAGTGAATTCACCACCATTATCTGAATGAAGAACCTTCACTTTCTTTCTAGACTACTTCTCAACAAGAGATTTCCAACTTTGAAACCTATCAAAAGTTTCATCTTTGGACTTCATAAAGTAAACCCATACTTTTCTAGAAAAATTATCAACAAATGAAACGAAATACCTGGCTCCTCCATAAGATAGGCATGGTGCGGGACCCCAAACATCAGTATGAACATACTCTAAAACATCTTTAGGCTTAAATAAAGATCGGTTTCTACTATCTCAGCCGATATATTTGCTTTGCCATTGGGCTGGGCTTTAGCCCATTATGTTAACACTTTGTAATTAAACCGTTGGCAACACTAATATATAATAGCCAACGTTCATGTACATGAGACCATCCAATTACAGTTTATCAATTACAATTTCTCTTTCACATTCTGTTTCCATTATGGTATCAGAGCCATCAAGCCTAACGGCATAATATCAAAATTACAAATACTTTGATTTCCAAAACACTGTAAGAGAGTATATTCGAAATTGATACTCCTCAGATAGTTTTTCATCACTAGAGATCAGAACTGCCTCGCCAAGATGCAAAATCAGAGTATTTTCATCATCTTTTATATCTTGGCTGCAGTTTCAGCCATCAGACATTAGTGTCTTCCTTTGGCGCGAGTTCTGGTTGCAGAAACCACCTTTTCAGGTGATCTTGCCGTCCTAGAGCCTCGCTTCTGTTGAAACTCTTACCGTTTTCACCTGAAAACCGGTTGCAAAATCACTTAACAGTGATTTCACCATCCAAGATTCCCTCTGTCATTCAAGAAGACGTTTCTTGATTCTGAATATGACTGGAACAGATCAAGCAGCACTCAGCTCAGCCAACTCTGGCACCAATCCACCCACTGCACCTCCACCACCAAGCTTCCAACTGATAAAACCCAAAAGCCACATAATTACCATCCCATTGGACGAAGATAATTACATGCTTTGGAAATTTCAGGTGGAAGCGGCATTGAAAGGCTATGGACTTCTTGATTTCATCAAAGGGACTGTACTGATCCCACCTGTTATGATACATGATAAAGATGGAAATCTGGTTAGCAATGAAGATTACTTAAACTTTCAAAAGCAAGACAATCTTCTTGTATCATGGCTAATATCATCCATCAGTGCAAACATATTGCCACGTGTGATAGGATGTAATACATCATATGCAGTCTGGAATACTATTGAACAAACATTCAGTGCACAGTCAGCAGCAAGAGTCATACTATATAGAAGGCAGTTGCAATGCATAAAGAAAGATGAGATGTCCATGAATGAATATCTAACTAAAGTAAAAACTCTCCGTGACAAGCTAAACTCGACTGGACAGATGATAAGTGAAAGTGAACAGGTTCTTTATATCACTGGTGGATTAGATGAAGACTATGAATCTATAGTGACATTTATTGCTTCTCAATGTACCTGATCTACAATATGTATATTCATCCCTTCTTGCATATGAAGGAAGAGTTGAACAGAAGAAGTTGTCTCAATCAGAGTATTCTGTCAACTATGCCTCCACGACAAGAAACAAAGGACAACAAAAAGGAAATGCTGGTCAAAACAATAAACAAGAAAATCAGTTCTTTAGAGGAAATGCAAGCCAAAGAGGCAGAGGCAGAGGAGGAAGGTTTAACAATAACAACAAGCCAAAATGTCAAATCTGTGAGAAATTTGGCCACACTGCAAGCAGGTGTTACTTTAGATTTAATACAGAATTCAATGTGAATCAACAAAATCAAAGAGCACCAAATGTCAATACAGCACAAGTGGGACAGCAAAGAACTAATGCAGAAAGTTCAAGAATGCAGACACAAGGATCCAACAATGATGATTCTAACAAATCAGATGATATAAACCTTGATGACTGGTACCCAGACTCAGGGGCAACAAATCATGTCACAAACAACTTGCAGAATTTGAACTTGGGTAACAAAAGCTATTCAGGTATGTGTTCTGTTTCAATGGGCAGTGGTGAAACCATAGGTATATCACACATTGGATGTGGTTACATAAAGGGAAAGAGGGAGCTCTATTTAAATAACTTACTTAGAGTGCCCAAGATTAAGAAAAACTTGATTAGCGTATCACAATTTGCTAATGATAATCAGGTATACTTTGAGTTTCACCCAAACTATTGTCTTGTTAGGGACTTACTAAATAAGAATATATTACTACAGGGTAATTTGGATAGAGGACTATACAGGTTCAAGAATCTGAAGACAAAGGTTGTCAATGATAATGGAAATCATTGTTATAATGTTGAAACTACTACTGATAATCATGTTGAATCTATTGCTAATGATAGTAACATGTATAAAACTTTTGATGAATGGCATTGCAAGTTAGGACATCCAAATATCAAAATTGTCAAACATATATTAAATGAAAATAAAATTGATTACAACAATGTGCCTGACCACTTTGTGTGTAGACATTGCCAAATTGGCAAGAGTCATAAACTGCCCTTTCCTGTTCTGATACAAAATATGACAAACCACTAGAACTCATTGCAGCAGATCTATGGGGACCCTCACCAGTAAAAACAGATCATGGATACAGGTATTATCTTTCCTTTGTTGATGCTTTTACTAGATATACTTGGATTTATCTACTTAAAAACAAATCAGATGCTTGTAATGTAACAATACAGTTTGTAACTCTGGTGGAAAACCATACCAACTGTAAAGTTAAAATCATGCAAACAGATGGTGGTGGCGAATTTAAATCATTAAAGAAATTCTTTGACAATAAAGGCATATTGCATAGAATGACTTGCCCACATACATCAGAACAGAATGGGTTGGTTGAGAGAAAACATAGGCACATAGTAGAGACAGGACTTACATTGATATCACAATCCTCAGTACCCTTAAAATTTTGGTCAGAGGCTTTTGTGACATCAGTGTATTTAATAAACAGGATGCCTACTAAGGTCCTGAAATATAAAAGTCCATATGAAATGATGCACAATACAAAGCCAGACTACTCTGAATTAAAACCATTTGGTTGCCTATGTTTTCCCTGCCTTAGACCCTATAACAGGCATAAATTGAGCTTGAGATCAAGTCCTTGTACATTCCTTGGTTATAGTGAAAACCAAAAAGGGTACAAATGTCTGAATAATGATGGGAGGTTATACATTTCAAGACATGTTGTGTTTGATGAACATATATATTTCCTTTTGCAGAAAAGGATATCAAAACCACTAAAAGAATTATCAACACTGAAAGGTGTACTGTGGCTCCACCAGAGTTAGTAGAGCATATAGTGAACAGAAGCAAACAACATATGTGTGATGAGAAAGAGGATGAAGGAAGTGTGCCTAGTACCAGGTCTATCTACAGTCCAGTTAATTCTATAATCGGTGGAGATGACACTAACCACAATACTGGGAACAATGAGAGTACAGATACAGAATCAGCCAATAACAACAGCAATACCACCACAAACTCCAGCAGTGAAGATGAGCAACATGATCAAAACAGACATCACATGATAACAAGGGCCAAGCATGGTATATTCAAGCCTAAAGTGTATTCTACAGCAATAGAGGACAGAGAACCTATCAATTACAATGAAGCAGCAAAGTGTCCAAAGTGGAAAAAGGCTATGGAGGAAGAGTATGCAGCTTTAATTAAAAACAAGACATGGAGTTTGGTGACTGCACCAAAGCACAAAAACATCATAGGATGTAAGTGGACCTACAAACTAAAGAGGGGAGCAGATGGTAGCATACAAAAACACAAGGCCAGATTGGTGGCCAAAGGATACACGCAGGAATATGGCTTTGATTTCAAAGAGACTTTCTCCCCAGTGATTAAACACTCTACAATAAGAATTATTATCTGTATAGCCTTACACAAACACTGGTGCATAAGACAACTTGATGTCTGCAATGGATTTCTAAATGGGGAATTACAGGAGGATGTATATATGGAGCAACCAGATGGGTATAAGACTAACCACAGTATGAATTACGTGTGTAAGCTGAACAAGGCCATCTATGGTCTAAAACAGGCATCAAGAGTATGGTATGATAAGCTAAAAGACACATTTATGAGACTGGGGTTCACTACAGCTAAGTCAGACAGTTCATTGCATATTAAAAGAAATGGAACTGAAGTCATATTTATACTTGTGTATGTTGACGACATTTTAATTACTGGTAGTGATCAGATTGAGATCAACAGGAAAGTTCAATTTTTAAATCAGACCTTCTCCATCAAAGACTTGGGAAACCTGGACTACTTCCTGGGGATACAAGTGACTCAAAAATTCCAAAGATGAAATCATGTTGTCACAAAGTAAATACATCACTAAACTTCTTATTAGAGCAAAAATGGATAATCATAGATCGCTAGCAAGCATGACAGCTGAAGTGATGTGGATAAATTCTTTGCTCAAGGAGCTAGGGTTTCTTCCCAACAAGCAACCAGTAGTGTGGTGTGACAATTTGAGTACTGTATCGTTGTCTGCCAATCCAATTCAACGCGCTCGCACAAAGCATATTGAAATTGACCTGTATTTCGTACGAGAACAAACTGCATCGGGAAAACTGAGTGTAAATCATGTTCCTGCTCAATATCAAAGAGCCGATGCCCTCACAAAGCCTCTGTCGCTGAGAAATTTTACAAAATTTAGAGATGAAATGAAGATTGAAGATGGTGGTGGCGTAGAAGGAAGAGTGAAAACCCTAGATAAAATTGAGGGTGGAAAATAAAGATCGGTTTCTACTATCTCAGCCGATATATTTGCTTTGCCATTGGGCTGGGCTTTAGCCCATTATGTTAACACTTTGTAATTAAACCGTTGGCAACACTAATATATAATAGCCAACATTCATGTAAATGAGACCATCCAATTACAATTTATCAATTACAATTTCTCTTTCACATTCTGTTTCCATTAGGCTTATGCTCTGCAATGCCAAACGAAACCTCCATTTGCTTTCCAAGTATACATACTTCACAAAAGTCAAATTTTGAATTATGAACACCGTCAATCAAGCCTCACTTTCTCAATATTTCTGGACTGCGCTCTCCAATGTGGCCCATACGAAAATGCCATAATCTGGTAGAATCGGAATTAACTGAATCAATAACTGAAGCAGACTTCGTAACAGCAGTTGTACCCTTCAGCAAATATAGATTTCCAGCTTTTACCCATTTCATTACTATCAATGAGCCATTTGTAATTTTTAATGAATCTTTTTCTATTACACACTTTATGTCAAAATTGCACAATGCTCCAATTAAGATCAAACTACGCCTTAAATCAGGAACATGCCTGACATCACATAAACTACGAACAACACCATCAAACATCCTGATTTTTACTGTTTCAATACCCATCATGCGACAAGAAGCATTATTTCCCATGAGAACCTCTCCTCCATCAAGTTGACGATAAGTGGAAAAAGAGTGCCTATCAGGTGCCATGTGATAGGCTGCTCCCGAGTCAATAATCCACAAAGTTCTCTTCATAGGAGAGACAGAAACTGTAAAACAAGGCAGGATCATTATCTGAATATGATGTCTCCGCTGTAGATGCTGAAGCCATCTGGGGAACAGCTTTTTTTTTATTCTCCAACTTGGGGCAACTTGCAATATAATGTCCAGGTTTTCTGTAATAATGACAAACTCCCTTCCGAGCTCCTCTTGACTGGGATCTGGACTTAGCTCTGTCTCCACCATATTTGGGTCTACTTTGACTTCTTCCTCTCCGTACAACAAGGCTTTCAGAATCTTTCTCCGTTCTCATGCTTGCTAACTTTCTTCTCAACATCTCGTTATGCAAATTTGTCTTCACATCCTCTAAGAAAATAGACGAACTTCCATAGATCATAGATTTAACAAAAGTGTTATACTCTGCAGGTAAAGAACATAAAAGAATAACAGCTTGCGCCTCATCCTCAATCTTTACATCAAATGCTCGAAGATTCATGACAAGTGTGTTGAGGGCATCTATATGAGAAAATACATCTGTTCTGAGCCTCATTTTGAAAGAATAAAGTTGTTGGTGTAAGATGATGCGGTTGGTGAGAGAGTTGTCGTAGAACTTTCTCTGAAGAGCATCCCACAATTCCTTTGCAGTTTTCACATGAGAAAACTCTCTAAGTACTTCATCAGAAGGGCTAAGTTGGATGGTAGTAAGAGCATCCTCTTCCAATTCTTCTAACTCTTCAGCTGCTAATTTCTTCAATTTCTATGGATCTGAGACAACCTTAAATGTCCTCTCTTTCTTCAACACCGCTTCCATCATCATCTTCCATATGCCAAAATCTCTATTTCCATCAAATCTAGCAACTCCATAATTTGTAGCGCTTCTGCCACCATTATTCTTTGCGGAATTTGGCATGGTTGAAAAAATCTTTGAACATGACAACTCACTCTGATACCCATCTGTAGTGCAAAATCAGAGATCTGGGTAGCGGAATACAAATAAACCCAATGATCTAGTCTGTCAACAATTTCAACAATGCCAAAAAATAAAAACAAGTGACACAAATTATAGAGAGAACAAAGATAGAAAATAGAGGAAAGTGCACACCAGTTTTTAACGTGGTTCGGCTTTGTCTACGTCCACGGAGACCCAACAAACTTTTATTTCTCAATAAAGAAATGAGTACAAAAGATTACAACAGAGAGAAGACTAGTGGTGTATTGCATGCTTCATACAATAACATGACCCCTATTTATATAGAGGGATTTCTTGAGGATAAAGAAGAGAAGTTTCTAGATGAAGATAAATAAATATAATGTCTTCCTTGATTTGATTAAAGCATAAATGGATGGCGCAATTATGGTCTCAGTCTCTTTCCCTAAGTAAATTGATTCTTCATTAATTGATTGATTGGTCATTTATTTTTAATTTATTTTTATATATGTTCATATATAAGTCAATTAATCAATTTTTTTCCTTCTCCACAAATATTTGAATCATTAATTTCTACACATACATCCTTCGTCAAAATCTGATGCTTTAGATCTAGGCTCCATCAGAAACACCTACCACTGAATCACCTCGTGGTGTCACTACATGCTTCCAGTCATTACCTAGCGTCGACCCAAGCTCAATGCCGTTTCCATCATCTGTTTTCTCCCGATGCTATCACTTGAAACTCATCAACAATAGTGCAGTTCGCACTCAAACTGAGATTTCCCAAACTGATTTAGAATTAAATTTGGTATCATTTTTACTATTTTGTATGCTGTGTTACTTCATTTATTTCACATTAAAACTAGTAAATTGGAATGTGTGCTTCAGGGTATTAGATGATGTGTTAACTTAATCTTATCCTATAAATCTAGACAGTAAAAATATTTGCCATTAAAATGCCAAATTTACTTATAAATAGTAAATCAACTAAATGAAACCGTAACACATTCATGCCCAGCTACAACTTACGCTTGCATTCTATCATTTCCCAAAAGAAGGAATTTTAGTAGGGGTCCTCACTTCTTTTTTCCTCTTCTTTTCTGACGTTCACTATGTTTCAAGTTCCCATGTTCCAGTGAAGAGTGTTTCATGTCCAGATTTTAGATTTCCGGTATGATATGAGAGTTTAAACGACTAAATACAATATATATATATATGCAATTATAATATTACCTATAACAATTAGTATGTAGATGGGAAAATTTTGCTTATAATTTCTATTCACTACTTTGTAGAACATAACCGTGTTCCCAGTTCAATTGCTCTGGTTCACACATGTTTAAATGCTGATAGTGTTTTAAAACAATATTGGAGTTTATAGTACATGGATTAGACATACAAATACGTATACATGATATGATCGTATATACGATATGAGCCAATACTAGAAAAGCTTGGATGTTTATACTCAATAGTTCACTATCTCGTTGATATTACTTTCTATTTTTAATTCCGGTCATACATTTCAAGGTTCATACCAAATGGTTAAATTAACTCAATACAATATATTCTAAAACATACACATATTAATCATAGATAGATTTAGATTATAAAGAAGTTTACTCACCTGCTTAGCTTTCCCCTGATCTTAGAAGCCTGCAGTTCTTCACTTCTTAGTTTTGAAGTGAATTTTGTGTGATAAACTATGTGAATTCAAATGCTATTTATAGACGGGTTCTATTTTAAACTATATACTTTATTAAATGATTTAATTGCTTTATTTTTAAGTGCTAGGTACTCTGTTTTTTTTAAAGCTATAGTATTCTAGCTTTTGACTTCCCCTTTTTCTTAATCCTACTTGATTGAAATAAAATGCCTGGCAAGGATTTTTCTATACTAGATATTTTTCTCATTCCTGTCCTCGTATAGCTTCTAGAAACATTTCACCCTTACTCATTAATGAATCTAAATGGTTTCAAGATATCCTTGGATTTGTTAACATATAAAACAGGTTTTCATGCTAATTTCAAAATATGAGATTTGCTAAAAAAAGGGAACTTTATACAGACTGGGTTTAGGGTGATGGCTTGTGTGTATTATAGCTACACTACTGCAAAGGTTATATCTCATTAAGGAAGTTGACTCTAGCCATACTTCTTGTATTTATTGTTGAGACATTTCATCAAACATGTGGTGTTCAAATATAAATTTAAATGTTTATGATATATGTCTTGCTGGAATGTTTCTTGCATGAGTTTTCTACTTGTTTTAGAGATCATCTATGCCATCTTATATGTATATTAAGTTAGGATTGATGTATATGAGTTTGTATTTTAGGTTCTTGTTACAACTTATATTATGGATATATGCCAAACATAATATATGCATACTAATAGATACATTCATTTATATGTTTGTACACATACATAAAAATGCTACTTAAGTTTGTTATTACAATAATTTAATTCTGTTTTAATTAAATTACTCATAAAAGTTAATGTTTTATTATTTACAAAGTCGTTTAAAAACCGAGACATTACATACGCCATAGAGCCAAGGTAATTATTTAACCTTCTACTCTGATACCACTATAACGACCCGGGTTTTCATGATCCTTAGTCATCGATATAAACTCAATGTCAATTGTTCAAGCATCGGAAATACCGGATAGTTAAGAAAGAAAATAGAGGATGAGAATAGATAAGATAGAAAGTTAGAATATAAGAATAAGAACATACAACATCAGAGTAAACACGAATCTCACAGCAGAAAGAATAAAATAGAACATAACTTTGAAATAAAACCAGTATATGTATATAATAACATTTATCAGAGTACAACACTTACAACACAACAGAAATAAACAATTGTTATAAAATCCTGAAGCCTCCTGCTCCAAGCTATTAGTATCTGTAAAATCCTGATTACTTGACTGCCCGCACAAATTTGGGCATCCAAGAGTTTAGAGAAAACAAAACAAAATAAAATCCGGGCCAGTCATGGGACTGGTGAGAGTAAACAATTTAAAACAGTTTGAGAAAATAAACGATATATCATAAGACCACGCCGTATAACATGGAACGAGTTTTTCCCCTATGAGAATCCAAAGCATTTGATTTAACATCAAAAATCCTTTTGCAAGAAAAATGATCTTTTATATCAAAACTCTGTTGATATTGTGATAGTGTCTATCAACCACAATATAATAATCATCTAGCAGAATGCTTTCATCTCACGTTCCATATACATAATATATAATTAAAAACCGCGGGAGCTTATTGGTTAATGACTTGCAATTGGCAAGGTATGGGGCCACCATCTGACAGTGTATATCTAGAGAGGAATACACCGGGTTCAACAAGAACATCTTGCAACCCAGGCTAAAGATGATCGGTCACTCATTTCGCTTGAGTGTACCGAATGTATTATCTCCAATGGTTGGGATCAGCAATCATTTCCCGAAAGGAACAACATCGAAATAGATTATAGAAGTAAATGGAATTTCTCTAGATCAGGTGACAACACACCCCCAATTGGAAGCTAACCACTTAGCCATGCGACCTACCCGATTTTATACCATTTCCTGGTTGTGAGGCTAGAGGCCATAACGTATAGATCACACTTTCATTTACTTTGAATGTCACATCGTCACACCCACTAAATCACAAATTGATTTCTCCAAACATATCACGGGTAAACAGCTAAGAGAAACAAATTCCTCTGCCACCAAACGTAAATATGTTTGAAGAGATCAACTTACGCGATCTATTAAATATACTATGTCAGACATTCTTCCATACCGGTTGTCCTGGGACTGGACAAACCGAAGGCATTATTCTGTAAATCCACCTTAGGCAATTGCTACCTAGGATCGTCAGAACAGCCCTTGCATAACTCCGTCTTCGATTATCTTCATCATATATGATTCGCAACGTTAACAACCATACATAGTGGTTTTCAGATAATGAATCTGCTCTCGGTCTCTCCGTATTGACGACCGAAAAATGGTCAAAAACTTCAAGAAAAACATGTGTACAAACAACGATATTATTTCCAAATGGAAATTCTATCGATCAATCATCAATCATCATTTATCTCTTAAATTAATTTATCATTAATTTATTCATTTACCCATTTCCTATTTCCATATATATGCAGAAATTCTTATTTTCTAAATTTAGAAAATATACCTTATTAATATTGTAAAAACGTTTCCATTTTTACTCTCATTTCTTATTTTCTATATTAGAAAACATTTCTTATTATTATTTGGAAAACATTTCCCAAACTTCTTCATTGGATTTAAATAGAT
This sequence comes from Allium sativum, assembly GCA_030737875.1. Taxonomy (NCBI): domain Eukaryota; kingdom Viridiplantae; phylum Streptophyta; class Magnoliopsida; order Asparagales; family Amaryllidaceae; genus Allium; species Allium sativum. The sequence continues at coordinate 560,913 of CM060926.1, read as the reverse complement.
GTTTAAATAAAACATCGCTATGCCAACTCAAACCGTTACACTCATTAAGTAAATTCCCTTAACCAACCTTCACTATCGAACCTTAACCATTCCTTAGTTAAAAATGAAGTCAATCAGGTTGGGTATAACTACCTCTCAAAACTTAACCGAACAACATTTCTAACCACGAAATAGACAAAGTTCACCTTTCAAATCTTTAACAAACTTCCTTACGTAACTCTCAGATTCTATTTACAAATCCACTTCTTTTACATAAATCATTTGATTATAACAATAGCGTTATAATCCCATGCTTCTGAAATATAATAACTTAAATATAACTTTTATTTATTAATTTGGATAAAGAAACAAACAACTAATTTATTAAAAAATAAATAAATCTTGATTTAAAAACGGAAAGTAAATTGAACTTTCCTACATTTAATACAGTCGAAATCTAATGCATAATTCTCTCTCGAATAAACTTTATTCGATAACTCTCTCTCGAATAAATTATATTCGATAACCTCTCTTTCGAATAAACTATATTCGATTTACTCTATTCGAATAACTAATATTCCACTAACTCTAATTCGATTAGCTCTATTCGAATAACTAATATTCAATTAACTAATATTCGATTAACTCTATTCGATTAACTCTATTCGATTAACTCTATACGATTAACTAATATTCGATTAACTCTAAGTCGATTAACTCTAATCGATTAACTCTATTCGATTAACTAATATTCGATTAACTCTAATTCGATTAACTCTATTCGATTAACTAATATTCGATTAACTCTTACTCGATTAACTCTATTTTCTATCTCATTCAAATTCCCATTTGAATTCCTATTTCAAAACCCAATTTTCCCTTATAAATGTTTTACTTTATAAAATATTTATTTTAATCCATTATTCACATCGAATGCGAATAATATTTCATTTATATAATTAATTCGGTTTGATTTCGTATTTTGAAATAATATCCCATTTCCAAATTCTATTTATACTTCTATTTATAGACTTATTCATACAAAATCTCCTTTTTATTTCTAACACATAAATCTCATTTATAATTCCATTTATAAATGCTGAGTTCACATTCTATTTAAAATATCGGTGTCAGAACTGATTTCTACTTCTTTATATAAGTTCAGACTTATATATCCAATTTATCCAATGATAGATAATTTACTTAATTTATAACACATTATTTATAAATTAATCTTCTCAATTTATCTGTTAAAACAGATTTCTATTTAATATCCACCTTAAATACATCTTCTCGTAATCCTTTTATATCTCATAAATTTCTTTTTATAACTCTATTTATTTTCTAAATATTCCTTTTATAATTCTATTTACTTTTTAAATAAATATTACTTTTATACTTCTATTTATTTTCTAAATAAATATTCCTTTTATAAAATTCTTTGATTTTATAAATATCTCCTTTTATAAAATCCTTTGATTTTATAAATATCTCCTATTATAAAGTCCTTTGATTTTATAAATATTTCCTTTTATAAAATCCTTTGATTTTATAAATTTTCCTTTTATAAAATCCAATGATTTTATAAATATTTCCTTTTGTAATATACACTTTGAAAATTCCCTTTTTACATTCCAGTATTTCTTATGGTATTAAAATACTAATTAAACAAACCAGTGTCATCATAATCAATCACCGGTTTTATATCACATCATATACCACAATATATGAAAACAAACAGTATTATAAATATTGAGTAATCTAGTTGGATCCCTCCAACCAGTTTCCCTGTATCCACAGATGTTAAACAAAATACATAACATCAATTTCATTTTAATATGAAATATTCTGATAAACAAAATCAATATTTGATTAACGATTTATATATATATATACATATATATATATATATATATATCGTTATCTATAATTTCAACCAATAAATCAGCAATTCAACCAAACAATCAACACACATCAATCAATCATTATTTATCAATACTAGATTATATTTATAAAAATATAAACTATACAGAGTTAGTGAAATTTACTCACATTGGGCGGTTATCGTTAAATAACGGTAACTGTCGGTTGATTCGGATAGACAATTTATTTCGCTATAAATTGTAATGAGCTCCAATTCACTTCCAATCAGTTCCATTGTGAAGCCCTCGTCCATCCCAACGTATCAGATTTTGCGTAATTCTAATAACATATAAGTGAGATACGATCTTAACTAGTTTGCATATATATTTAATTTAAACAAATATATACAACGGGCCTCACCGATTTCAGTCCACCAACATTCTTACTGCACTCGACCTATGTTGGCCATTTTCCTCTTGCTTTTAATTCTACAACTTCACAGCTTCAATTCAAAACAATTGGCCGATCTTCCCATTCCAATATTTCTCCTATTACTTCAAAAATCTCTTCACTAACATTCTTGTTTTTTATTCCTTCACCTCATGCCACAAAGATAAGATCGCACCATTTTTAAAATTCTAACTCAGTTTGCAAATCCGTGGATTCCAGAAATTACATCGACCATTAACTGGTTAGTTAAAAATCTAATTACCCTTAAAACAAATTCCTCTCATTTTTCTAAATGCCACGTCTTTAACCTTTATTCGACTGTTGGAATTCGATGTACCCAGAACCGCTCCTGATCACCCAAACAAATTCTTTCTTCCCCGATCAAATGAAAACCCACTGCTCCAAAACAACAGCCATTATCGATCCTTCCATCCATTCTTCTTTTATACTTCATCGTTTTCAAAAAATGAGACCTTCATTTAAATCTCCTACGCTTCCTAATCCTTGCCAATACCAAAACCACCAACTCGCACTCACGGATGAAATTCTTTTTTCAGTCAGCTGCGTCATCCCGTACAGAGGATCGAACTTTTTCATCATCGATTTCCACAAGAATTTGCGTGCACACCCCAAATTTCATCCTCAATTCTGTTACATCAGCTATTTGTCAAACCAAAATGCCAGGATTCTCAACCCTAACGCACGCCATATACAGAACATCAAACTTAAATGTGTTCAAACACCTCATAAATCATATCGGCTCGAAGCGAATGAACAGAGGAGTATAGAAATGCGGGTTTTTAGATTTATCCATTTACTTCTGATTTTTCTATGAATTTAGAAGCTCACGATATATTTTGCTGTAAGAAGAAAAAATAGCAGCGCTAAGATTTGTTAACCAGAAGAAAAATGAATTAGGTTTAGAAGTGTGTAAGTACATTTATAGGGAAATTTAAATATTTTATTTTGTTTTTAATTGATTATTTTATTCCATTATAATCAATCGCTATATGTTTTTGCTATTTAAAAATTCGAGTGATCACATACAATATTCAAAAATCTTGAAAATGGGCATATAGCTATAGTTTGACATTACGGACCCAACGAAACTAGTTTCGTCGAATTCCGATTTTGTTTTCTCACACAGTGTATTTTTAGAGTCAAATTATTGACAATTTTTCACATTAAAATCTCGTACGGCCACATGCTAACTCCAAAAATCACGGAAATTAAAATCTAACAATAATTTAAAATTCCAAATCCAACAAAATTAGTTTCGTTGAAAACGGAGGTCGTTTGCAAAACTGGCTATTTTTAAAGCTCTAAATTACCCCATTTAAATATTAATATATTAAAAATAATTAAATTTAATATTAATAAATTAATATTATCGTATATATTCACAATAGAATATAATATAGCTCCAAAATATTTTTATCTAAATTTATAACTCGATATTTCAAATCCAGTGTTAAATCGATATTCTATTTGTATTGAAAATCCATTTATAATATAAATAAATCGTTATAAATTATAAAGGAATTCCATAGCGACTTTTCGAAAAATTGATTTGGACATAATTCAAAATCTACACAACGAAATCTCGATTTTTCTCTTCCATTAGAAAAATATACTTCACCAGCTCCGAACATTTCTTGTTTCACAGAAATCCGATTTAAAATGGATTCTATATATTCGTTCAAAGTTCGAATCGTCAAATTACGAACTACCAAGCCATTTCAAGCTCGATTTTAATTATAATATAATTGTACGTTCAACTATTGTTTATATAATATATTCTTTAATATAATTCAACTCTATACTGAATTATATATTATAAATGATCAAATTCACACAATATTGTGAATTCCACTATTTTCGACTATTTCGGAATTAAATATGTTATTCTATTATTTATATTAATTAAATATTCAATATTATTTAATTAAACTATAATGTCCTGGGTTTTAGACTAAATATTTCTAAACCCATAAATTGATTAATTTCATTATTTCTAATTTAATTAATGAGATTTAACCATTCTTAAAAAGAGATGATAAGAAAAGTAATTAACTTTTTTTTCTATACACTTATATATTTGCATATGAGAACTTTTTTTTCATTTCTTTTGTATGCATATCAATTGTAGCGAACACTTAGATTATACACTAAGTAAAATCTGATTTGTTAAGAACAAGTTTATTGAGTAAATTGTTAATAATAAATTCATCATGCATATGCACCCCTATATGAAGAACAAACCTGCGCATACATGTCATTTAGAATATATAAGCACTCCTCTTCAAGCATATTAAGCATGTATAATTAGGAACTAAAATACTTAGGTAAGATCCTTAAGAATTCCTTCATGCTTAAGGAAAATGTGACATGAACATAACACTTGAGTGTTAGAACAAGATTTATGGAAGTTTGCTTTGCTATCTATCATAGGAAGACTTGACACTATTTGATCTCAAAGCATTTAATGCAAGTTTAACTTCACAACTAAGTTTGTTTTTAAAGTAAAAACATATTAATAGGTGGAAAACAATTCCCTGCCGTATGATAGAAATAAATGAGTAGAGCATCTTATTGTAGAGAGAACAATCCAAGTTGTTTTGCATCTAGTGTGTAAGAGAAATTTAAATTTATTGCCAAAGGACTCTTGCATTTAATGTTTTTGTCAAAATAAACATGTGTTGTGTGTTTAAGTACATGGAGCAAAACTTGCGCAGGGTATTTTTGACAAAACTAGACATCAAGGTAGATAACCTTCCATCTGAACATACCTGCACTTAAAAAGAAGCTTCTTTTCTCTACTAGCATTTAAGACACCCCTTATTTTATATTATTCTCAAGTCTATAAATAGGAAACATATTTACTTACTTTTTTCACAAAATACTTCGAGCTAATCAAAAAGAAAGGAAAGAAAACAGGAATCTTTGTTCACACAGCATGACAAGAAGTGAGTAAACACTCACCATATTCTCCTTTAAAACCATGCAAGTTGATAAATACTTTTACATGCTGTGCTTATATAATTGTATTGTTGAGCCTTACTGTTGGAATCATGTTTTGCATGATCAAAATACCATGGACATTTACTGTTAAAGGCAAACTATCGATCCATTGTTAAAACATTTACTATATTGCTAGTGTAAATGCTGCTCTGTTTGATCATTCATAAAGATGATTATTCAGGCTTTTTAATGACATGAACCATATCTGCTAAACCCATTTGTGTGAGTAAACCTTATGTAATTGCCTTGTTAATTTCTTTACTGTAAACTTTTCAATATATCATCTATATGTTTTAATTTAGGTGCAAGTTCATGTGATGTTAATACCTTCATCTTGCCAACAAACAACAAAGTATTGATGCTAGAAATCCTTGCTCACATCGGTTATATTCATATATACAAGTAAAAGTATGATTACATATTTGATGTTGATATTTTAAAACTTAAGTAACAGATCTGTGTCAAAACAGAATAACATGATCACTTGTTCTCAGAAGAGAATGCTACCCAAGTTCTCCCACTAGTTCCTATGAATACAAGGGTATAATGTACATGGTTTATACATTAATAATACAACAAGGAAATAACAAATGAAATGAACATATATGTAAGAAACCAGGAAACAGTTTGCTCTCTGTAAATCAACATATATCATGGTTTTTCAAACATCTTGGAAACTTGATTTAAGTATATAAACAGATTCTTATGACAAAATCATGAATTTTAGTACGAATATCACGATTTTTAATAAAGAGAGTGGCATGATATGTTGGGATGGTCAGAAAACGTCGAGGGAGCAAATTCCAGCGATCCCGGTGTTCGAGTTGGACAACATGAACATGGTAGAGGTGTAAGGGTGCGATAATCATAGGAAGAATGTAAAATAAATTTTCTATTTATTAGTTTGAGCAAACGAAATGAAATTAGGTTTTAAACTGCTGTTTTAGGGATGGGTTTTCATCTGCCTCGTGTGAGGCCCTCGATAGATTGAGTAAGGTGAGACCGACGGTGGAGGTACGTGGATGGTCGGAGAATCGACCGGTGGTGGTTCCAGGCGGAGGCGTGGTCGGAGTCGACTGAGGTGGTGGGATTTTGAGGGTCAGCCTGGAAACATGTTTCGAGTTTTAATGACGTGATAACATTTTTGAGAAGGAGGAATTTTTTGTGGCGGTGATTCGGTCGTAGATGACCTGGAGTGGCGACGTGACTTGCTGGAGGGGGACCGTTGGCCGTTCGATGGCCGGAGCAGGTGTGCACGTGCACAGTTGTGCCGTGTACAGATGGGAGGAGGTAAAGGGTGATCAGGCAAGGTCAGTGAACGTGAAAACATGGTGAACGGACGGTGACAGGAAGCGGTGGTACTCTGGTACCTGGTACTTTGCAAAGTACCAGGTGGTAGTGTGGCACTTTAACCAGAGCACGGTAATTACGTGGTGATCAGGGGGGTTGGTACGGTAATTGGAGATCTGACACTTTAGTACTTGGCACTTTGCAAAGTACCAAGTGGCACTTTGGTAACAAGCATAAAACATGAGCGCAGCATAGGCGGAGCACGGTGATTGAAGACCTGGTACTTTGGTACTCTGACACTTTGCCAAGTACCAAGTGGTACTTTGGTAAAATAGAAATACGTGGTCGTGGCACGAAGTTTTTGGAGGAAGGGATGGTGACTGAAGGCCTGGCACTTTGGCACTTTGGCACTTTGGTATTTGGCAAAGTACCAGGTGGTACTTTGGCAAATGCAAGCGCATCTGTAACGACCCGCATTCTACGCATCAAAGCATTGTAGAACATTTATTTCTTTCACATACGAAGTCGTATGGTCATGTAACTTTGGGAGACGACTATTTAGGTTATTTCCCATGTTCATGATTTTCCCCGATTTTTAAATGACCGTTTTGCCCCTAGCTAATCTTGTTTTGGCCATAACTTTTGATTGGTAGGGAGTTTTGACCTGAAACCACTTCCATTGGATCCGGATGATGGTTTACTTTTCCGTAGAGTGGTCACATTAGCTAAACGGACTCACCGTTTGGGAGATATGGCTGAAACAAGGTTTAGAAGGTGAAAAACGGCTTAACCGGGCCTAATTAGGGTGATTAGCAAGAAGGCCCATAACCCATTTCAAGATTAGGGTTATGAGGAGGCTGAGAACAGTAGGAAAACGAATTTTATCTCATTTTTCAGCCGCCAAAAACATTCCTCTAACCCTAGCCATGGCCTCGACCACCTAATTTCATCCCAAATCACTCCTAATCGCTTTCTAATTGAAGATTAAGCCAATCTACACCAAATCAAGGCAAATCAACATCAAATTTGGAACATAGCTGCTGGAACACACAAAGATTCAATCCATAACAGAGGATATTTCAGATCTAAAGTTTATTTGAGGCTAAGGTGAGTGATTTGCATTGTTTTTCACTAATTACGGCTAATTATGGTAATTAGCGAAGATTAGCGAAATTATAACTCAGAAAAATCTAGAAAATTTTTGTAAAATTCCAGAATATTATTTCATGCCTCTGATATGAATTTGGGTTAATTTGGACTAATTTTGCTAATCCCGAAATTTAGGGGATTAAGGGGTGATTAGTGATAATTTGCAAAATTATGTGTCATAAAAATCTGGAAAAATATTCACAAATTCTAAAATATTGTTTTAGACCTCTATTAGAAAATTTGGCTGATTTGGTTAAGTTTTACTAATCCTATCGTTAGTTGCTGTTGAACATGTTTAAGGGGAAAATATGGGTTTTGGGTATGTTTGATCCATTTTTCATGCTATGATTGTTGTTTTGCTGTTTAGGATTGATTGTACATGTTGCTTTGACTGTATGGTATGATTTTTGATTGTCTAGAAGTGTTAGATTGTTCGAAAACGCTGTCGAGTAGCGTATAAACAGTCGTTGGAAGTTGCAGGAAAAGTGCAGAAAAGTACCCAAACTGGATCGGATCGGATGGGAGGCCGAACTGAGCCGTTGTGAAGCCCTTCCCCACGAATCGCAAGTGGAGTATCTTCTCCGACCCGACCCGTGTAGTCTTCTCCGAACCGAACCGATGGGAGCATTAATCTCCGGACCGATCCGCTTACCTGGAGAGCCCACGATCCGGACCATGTTACCCGACCCGAACCGATGCGCCATGGAAGAACTAGAGGAACTCGACCCGATCCGAGGTGATGAAGCATTCCGATCCGAACTGTGGAGCTTGGACATGAGGAGTAGACCACGAACTGAACTGGGGGAGCACAATCCGAACCTAATGGGAGTGCGATCCGAAGCAAAGTAGAGGGAGGAACCGAACCGATCTGGTGATGACTAGAAACCTGAGATGCAAAGGTGGTTCAAATGGAAGTTTGTACTTAGGATCCAGTTGGGAACCAATGAGTTGACTTCATGAGTTGGGCTTTGTTGCGGGACGTGTGCTAAGGGGTTGTCGATGTCCGTAACTTTGGATCACTATGTGTAGGGAGTACGTGAATGGATTCAAGGCCACAGTGGCCTAGGTACGACTAAAGAGCTATAGACCAATGAAGTGGGGTCATTTGTAAAGGATTGGTCATGACCCTATGTGGTAAGCTTGGTAGTAGCAGTAGTTGTACAAGTCGAACTCCGTCACTACTTCGATGGGTCTAGTGATTGACAGTGGTGGACATCGTATGCTTTATGCACTGAGTGAGAGATGTGAGGATGGTTGATTTGTTTGCCATCACTATGACATGCACACCCCCACCCCCATTATCTTTACACTAACTGCTCAGTGGCACCTTAGAGTATTGTACGGTACGTAGTGCTAACTCTTTGGTTGCAGCTCCAGGTTGAAGTATGGTTTAGTATACCTGTTATTGTTCTGTTTAGCTGCTTATCGCTCATACCAGACTTTTTGTCTGACCCAGAGTTTTATGTCTCTTCTTATTACTCCGGGTGCTTTCTCGAGCAGACTAGAGACAGGTTAGCTGAATATGCACGAGTAGCTGATCCGGAGATGAGCATGAGGCTTCCATGTATGATACATATAGATATTCTCCCTGTGTTGTTGAAGATCCCTGCTTGGGCATTAGTAGTGCATCTTCTACTTTAGCTTTCTTTTGCTTTAGAGACAGTTTAAAGTAGTAATAATGATGTTGGATCATAAGCTGTATTTGGATTTCCGCTGCTATATTGGTTTAGTTTTCAACTTATGCACTGTCTCGCCTGTTTTATGTCAAGATTATATTATTATTATATTTTGTTCCATGCGCTATGAGACATTCTACATGTTTTCGATTAGTTCATTCTCTTCTTTCCTTTCTTTGGCGACCGTTCCATGTTAGTCGGGCATATGTACAACGCACTTTCGGAGGAAATACCGGCTGGTGTGGGGCGGGCCGTCACAGCAGCCCTAGGATCTAAAGCGAAATCATGGCATTTTGAAGCTGGTACTTCGACAAACTGATACTTTGGTCAATACACTTAAAAATGAGTTTGAGGACGAAGTTTTTAATTAAAGTTTGTTTTAATTAAAATGAAAAATAAAATAAAATTTAAGAATCAATAAATAATTAAATAAAAAAGGAATTTTTATTTAATTTGGCATAGGCAAGTGGAAGGAGGAAAGTGGCAAGAAGATCAAGTACAGAAGTTGAACAAAGAAGTTCAACGAGTTTGAAAATTTAGAATATAAAGAAATAATTTAAATAAATTCTTAAACTAATTTTTTTAAGTTAAATTAGAAGTAATAAATAATTTACCAGAAGAACTGGAGCATTAAACATCGTCTAAACGTCGATAATAAACAAAGAAAAATACCGTGTGTGACGCACACACTTTAACTGTTCATTTATAAAAGATATTAAAAATATCCAGACATGAACAAGATAAACATATACTGTTACATTAACTGAAACCCATAGATACAGGACGTATAAACTGAATTATAATCAGATTAAGCTGATAATTATTTATCAACTATAAAAGACATTTCGTACATCGTTTCGAAGAGACCGGAATAAATATTTCACTTTGACTCGAATTATACGACGCATGTTAGAAAAGAGAAGACGAAGATATGCAAGGGCTATTTTAAATAGTACCTTCGGTCTGTCCAGTCCGAGGACAAACCAGAATGGACGGGTGTATGACAACGTATATCTTTAGATTCTACACATCGAATTTACGTATGTATATTACGTTGGTGGCAGAGAAATTCGTTTCTCTTAGCTATATTGTCCACAATATATTTGGGAAATCGAACGAGTGTTCTGACGAATAGGACGATGTGACATTTAAAGTAATTGAAGATATAATATGTCAAAAGATAAGTTTAGCCTCAAGCTTCACAACCAGGAAATGACAAAAATGGGTAGGAAGCATGGCTATGTGGGTAGCTCCCATTAGGGTGTATTATCACCTATCTAGAGGTTCATTTTATTCCTTATTCTATCGATGCTGTCCCCATTCGGGAAATGGTTTCTGTACACAACAATTGGTGATATACATTTGATACACTCAAGAGAAATGAGTGGTCGGTCAAGTGTGGATGGGTTACAAGAAGTTCTTGTTGAACGCAGTGTATTCCTCTCTAGAGGTTCACTATCGGAAGGTGGTTCCATACCTTGTCATAGTTGGAAATCCATTAACCTTAAGCGTTAAACAGTTTTGTTTGTGTAATATATAAGTAGAATATGAGATGAAAGCATTTATACTAGATTCTAAATTATTTGTGGAAACCCTAGACATTATCATAATATCTATTTTAAATATACAAACTGCTTTGATTCTCATAAGGTAAAAACCCGTTCCGTATTTATGGCGTAGTCTTATGAGTATGATTTTATTTCTTAAACTTGTTTTAAAATCGTTTACTCACACCAGTCCACGACTGACCTAGAGTTTATTTTTCTGTGTTTTCTTTAAACTCTTGGGTACTCATAACACTTGTTATGAGTAGACAAGTGATCCGGGTCTTGACTTAACTTTTGGAGTAGCTGGATGGAAAGGATCTGAATATTGGCTTATCAATGTATAATTATCTGCAAGTTGTTTTATCCATGATGTTATGTATAATTATCTGCAAGTTAGTATCACAAATGTTAAGTATGTAATTTGTGATGAAATGTATCCGTATGTATGAAGTACTCTAACGTATGATATATAACATTTTGGGTTGTTATGTTATGATCAAGTTCCGCTGCGAGATTCTGATGTTTTCTTTAGTTTTGCCTTTTATCTATATTTTATTCTCGTATAATGATACAACTTCCGAGGTGTTCGAAAGTTGGGTCGTTACATAAACAACCATTTAAATCCCTAAACACTTATTTAAATTATTAAATAAATTAATCATTATACTGTTAAAATACAGGACATTGCAGTTTTTATGCCGCAGAAGGATAGCTATGTGGGGTATGAGTAAGGTTTACTTATTTTCTTGGTCGTTGAAATGAAGTATGATGGGTAGGTTTTATTTATATTGATTTAACGGGGTACGGTCATTTTACACGGTTACTACATTATACCCGTATTACGTAATACGTTAAATATGCACACCATTACAAACAATATCCAATTGCAATGAAAATGTACATACCATTATGTCTCAACATTCTAGTCCCAATGAAACTAATTTTGTTGAAAACGGACGCCATTTGCACAATGACGATATTTTAATTTATCGGTTCACTCCTAAATTTCGCGCACCGACAAAACAACTCCGTTTGGCTCCAAACTGGAAATATGGTAATAATTAGTTATACGTTTTCCAAATAAATATTTTCAACCAGTAATTACGAGTATCCGTCCGTGTGCGGAGCACGGGCCTCATCTCAGTATATATATATATATATATATATATATATATAGTAGAATTTACGTTGAACGCTCTAAATTCGTATTGATATTCACGAACTTCATTTTTTTTGATAATTACATTCAATATAAAATTCATTTATATTACCAAATTAATATTTAATACAAATATTAATATTCGTAACTAACATTCAAATATCCGGGACATTACAATTGGCAATTCCTGAACAATACGTTTCTCGGTCCCATGGGACCTAAAATCTAGTCAGTATGTCGACCGTCAAAGGCCTTTAGTCGGCCATATCCGAGGTACCTCGTTATCCACCATCCACATAAGTAAAATCTCTGGTCTCCATACCATGACACCACTCCTAGGTAGAAAGAAACGCATGTCCTCCCTGGTGTCCTCATCCCGTTTTTGGTTCATACTAGGGCGTGAAGCTCACGAATTAATGCTATAAACAAAGCTATGCTAATTAAAATCATGCTTTGATCATCAACCACAAGACCTTTCTTTTCAACAAAAGGCTTGATCACTGCATTTTAGCATGCCACATTATCAATCCATACCATACCATTGATTTTCACCAATACATAACCTCTAAGCTCATAGGTCTCAGAGAAGGGTGTTAAGAAAGAGAAAAAATTCTCTACCACCAGACTGATATATATTTAGCAGAGATCAACGAAGATAGCACACAATACAATGTCAGACAAAATCCAGTCACAAGTCCGTTCTGGGTTTGAACGGAACCAGAGGCACCTTATTCCTTGTCTCATATGTCCAGTACAGGAGAGATGCCCTCACATATCCGAACAATCAACAAGTACGTCCGGACAACTACCACTATAACCCCTTCAAGGTAGCAACTCCAATCAAGGGCATCAGTAGCAATCCACTCGATGTGACGATTGTCGGTCTTATGCCGTTTTCAATATCTTCCACTTTTAGTCATCGTAATAGTTATTCAAAATTGGTTAAACCCGGTCTTTCTGAATAACTCGTACATCGTATAATCAAGTGATACATAAACACAACATACGCCTCATTCCAATCCAGAATATTGTTTTATTCAAATATTCTTTATACTAGGAATTATTCCCCTTAATCTTATCAAATATTTAATTCATTTAAACCCCTTCTTTAAATCTTTCTTTAAAACCATTGCAAAAGATTTATTATATCTTTTAACAAATTAAACCAAATTAAGGTTTATATAAATAGTTCGGATTATCAAGCCTTACCAAAGTAACCATTTATTTTATTAGTCCAAATCCTAACCTATTCGTCCTATGGAGCAATACTGGTAGTACTCCATATTAGACACCCACTGTGTTATTGGTAAATTTAATTACGACTTAACGTTCAAATCTAATTGAAGATTTAACTATCGCATGGAGTAAAACTGGTGGTACTCCATTCTCAAACATTTCTTGAATTTGATAAATCTAATTATCCCATTCCCATTTTAATCTACTTAAAGATTCATTAAAACTGTAGTTCGGTTTTAATTTCAAAAATCATTACTTAATGATTATTCAGCCTTTGGAAATTGACCTTGTCTTTACTTGGGTTAAAAAACAAATGTTATATAAAACACGTTCACGATAAACCCAAAATCATCTTTCATTTTATATGGAATATTCACAGAAATCTGAACCATTCATAATCGATATAAATTTCTATATCAGACTAATACTATAGTGGAATTGCGGAGAAGGCCTTTTAAATTCCATACATAGTAAACGCCTTCCTTCACAAAAACTCATGTCGATTATTATGAATCGAATTCCATTCAATTCCAATTTAATTAAATAAACGGGAAAACTTCTCTAAATCTTAATCAAAAGGTTCATTCTATTCACAAATGGATTCACGAACAGTATTAATGAGAATACCATTTATGGCAAAACTGAAAATCCTATTCTCCATTTAATTCTGATTTTGTAAAAAAAAACCATTCACAAATCCAATTTATTATTTCTAAAAATCATTGGATTATTATTCTAGTTATCAACTAGTTCATTCAGATAAAATACCTTTTATCTTTTCAAATGTGGAATATTTCATCCAAAATATTTTCAAATCATTTATTATGATTTTACATAATTTATTCATATGTTTAATAATTTTGCCAAGGCCCTACCAATCGTTTTCTCATATCGACCACCGAACTGCATCCATAGCGACCTTTTCCAAAAACTGATTTGGTCATATTTCAAAATCTAACTGTTCAAATTTAAGTCTCATATATTCATTACAATGATCTTTCCGATACGAACCCAACTGTTCCAGCTTTAGAAGAATCCGACGGTCGGATCTCCCGTTACGTCCATTTTAGGATAATGATTGAAATTTGCGAACAATCGTTGTGCGATAGGTTCTATTCGAACCATTTAAATATATATAATATATATCGTCGATTTCTATTAAAAAACGTATTTTATAAAACGTTTATACATTCATTTTAAAACGATTTCACTTCTATTATTAATTTAAATTAAACTTGAACATTGCATTTTATTATGATCTCAAAAGGATAATAATGTCAAAATGTAATATTTTGAAATTCAGTCTTCTTGATATTCATTTTAAAAATGAATAAAATTGATATAAAATCCGTTCGAGTTAAAATAGCTTTTTCTACTTAACTCGGCTTCACATTTTTATATTTTTGTGTCCATCCAAAATCGGACATCAAAATCAACTTCTAATTCTTATTGAATATTATATTATAAAAATATTTATGTTTATTCCGGATTGGAATAAAATTTCAACCAATATCCATATAAATAATTTAATATGGATTACATTCATCATAAATAACCAACGATAGTTGCAACCAACTATCAACATCCAAAATGACATCTAACGTGCATTTTATTTTCATGTAAGCTTCAATCAAATAATTGACGCTTACATACGTCCGTCAATCCACCTATTAACCAAAATTTCACACAAGGGAGATGTGTGAGTCAAAAATCATCCCAAAACCCATGTGGGATTTTCAATCAACAACAATTAATTAATGAATCATCACTCTCATGCAATGCACACATCGTAATCATAAATAAATAAATACTCAACATCCAATGCCATTAAGGCTCCACAAGTGTCCATCCACGGAGTATAAAATGTGAGTGTCGCATATTCATACAATGCTTCTAATGTAAATTCTTTGTGAATAGTTCAAGTGTTGAGCTCCAAAAAGGGATGATATAACTAAATGATGCAATTTCTAACTTGCAACCTAAAATGCATAACTAACTAAATTCTCCAATATACTAATTTAAGATAGAAGTTCTCACCCAAGCTAAACCAAACGCCACGGCACTTCTAATGTAGAACTCGTGTCGTACGCATTTGTCATTTTTCGCACTCGAATTCGCCTTTTTGGCTCTAGAATTTGGATACAATATCCAATCTTCACCAATCCTTGTCACTAGCACAAACACGTCATCCAGGACAACTTTTTCCTAGTGGACTTTCTTGCAAATTGACACCAATTCGCCAGAAATCGCAATTCTTCGCTCCTGATCTGCAAACTCCATACTTGTTTTCCAAGTGGCTCCGAACTCCGAAATTCGATTGAGATATGAAAAACGTGATCTACAACTTTGATCTTGTGGAGTTTCGGCCAGAAATGCCCGGATTGAAAGTTATTATAGAAAGAAGAGGAGGGTGTTATTTGCAAATGGAAAATTTTGAAAAAGACGGGTTTTTTGGCCATGGTGGGGCCCATGGCCAGGGGGATGGCTTGACCATCGGCGGTAGGGGCCTGACGGTGGCTGGTGGTGGTGGTGGCGCGACGGTGGGATCCACGGTGGCAGTTGGTGGTGATTTGGGGCCTAGAGTTTTGGTAGAAAAGTGGGGAGAAGGAGAGAGAGAAGGAGGAAGAGGGGGTGGCGACCGACGGTGGCGGGGGAGTGAGAGGCAGTGACAACGGAAGGGGTTTTGGGGAGGAGCCCATTTTCGAGGAATGAAGGAGGAAGAGAAGGGGGAAAAATATTGAAGATAAAAAGAAAAGATGTTGTCTATATGCATGTTTTTTCTCGTATCGCTCGAATGCAAACGGTCTCCGTTTGCCACGAATTTCGGACACAAGATAGTACACGTCAAAACGAATCTAACGAATCAAGTTTTGTCGAATTTCGAGTTCATTTGACATTCTGTTAAAATTCTCAAAGTTGCCTAAATAAGCTCAAAAAAATGCGATTTTAGCGTACCTTTTCTTTTGGTATGGCCAAACACTAACTCCAAAAATTATGGCCTTTTGGATTTAACCATTATTTGACGATACAAATCCAAAAAAAAAAAAAACAGAATCGAATTCTGAATCATCTCAATAATATTCCTTTGTAAACTGATTGCCTGTTTTTGAACAAATGGTTTTGCTTTGCACGGCCACATATTGATTCCGTTCGACGCACATTTTGGAACTCAACAACGATTTGTCATTATGAATCCAAAAAATTTATCTCATTGACTTCTGAGCTTCCTAGCAAAATTTCAATTTTTAAGGGCTAAGTGACGATTTTAAAAATCGAATTTTTAAAATTTTCAAAAACAAAGCTTATAAATTAATTTAATAGTTTTAGTGAGTTTGTTTTAAGTCAAATAGAATATAAAAAATGATTTAAAAATTGTTCTCAAAGTTTATTTAGCAAAAATAACCAATTTGTATTCTCATATTCATTAAAATAGCTTAAATTAAAATTTTAATTTTGTTCTGAAAATACAGGTTATTACATTGTTAATCAAAGTTATAGTTATATATAAAAAAAACGAACCGTATTAAAGTGAATGAATTAAATCACCTTTCCACTGGCCATGAAGTATACCCTATCACCTTTTTTTATAGATCCGTCGATGACTTCTCTATAAGGATCGTAATAGCTAGAAAATCAAGTCTAAGAGAAATCAAATTTGGTATAATAGTTACAGAAATAAACCAATGTTATGCCTTCAACATGTAGAAAGGAATGACATCATTACAAGTTTAGTCTAAACAAGTACTTCAAAAAATGGACCAACTGAAAGTGAGAAAAATAAGCAAATGTGCCAAATTCCTATTGTCACTATTTTCTTTAACCCTCTACCTATTTGTTGTCAATGATACTTATCTTAATTTTGTAGAATTTACTAACACTAAAGCTTCCATTTTTAATCATATAATGCTCCATAAATTCTACTTCAACGTATGATATTTAAAGCTATATTTTTGGTTGAGGTAGAAGTAATAAGTCATAAGTAGATATTTATAAATTAACAACTTAGATGTCACCTATCATATACAAGAGATCTTAACGGATTTCCAATTGTATCCTTAGGAGGCGGAATCTTCTTGATGATAGAAGTTAATATTTCATTAATACCTATTCCCTCCTGCGAAATAGGATGAAATTTATGAAAGAAAATGGACAAATTGAAAATTATATAACACATACTTTATGTTGAAGATTGTAAAGCATGTGTAAATGTGTCACTTATTCAAGTTGAACTTAACCATTTCTATGACATTTTCATTTCTTACCGGGGAACAAAATTACATTACTAATCTGGGAACAAAATTACATTACTAACCTGGGAACAAAATTACATTACTAACCATAGCAGAACAACGAATATCATTGCTACAATCCAATCCAACAATCTGCAGAAATACGCTAATTAACACGAATGGAATAATACAAATACTAATATTTGTATCTACTGGCAAATTTGCCTAAGTAAAGTTAAATTAAAAACAATAAAAAGAATTGTAAAAGTATAACTTGGAAAAAGGAGACACGTAGATGATTTGTTTCCATTAGACATTGATACTGGAGTGCGAAAATAAGAAATAAAGGTTGTTGGCGTGAGTGGTGCGCTATCTAATTAACCCAACTTCCCAAACAACATCTTCACTGATCACCTTCATCAAACTCCTACCTCAGACCATCTTCAACCACCTTGACCAACAGCTACTCAACCAACATCAAATCCTTCTACCCAAAAGCCGTAACACTATGTCTAAAAAACCCACCTTCGTCGTCGGCTCTGCCTAACCAAGATCGTAAACTCTCATCTAAGCTGCTCTTTAAGACCCACTTTCTTTGAAACCCACCAAGGTCTATAATTTCGAACCCAGCTAATCAGCATCACACCAACTTCAACGCCCAATCCAGCAAACTACCATACCAAAAATCCTCAACTGAAATCTCACAAAAACTAATCCTCGGTCTCTGCTTTGAAAACGAAAAAACTCCCAATGTCTCACTTACATTATCGCATAACCAAAATTATGAATTCCCAACCCGTGCTTAAAATTTTCAAATGCTTACATGAATTGCAACCCGAATCTGAAGATTGACTTTTACGATTTGATCCGCATTTGTTATTTTTTTCTATGGCGTTTACTATTTAGAAATTGTGATTCACTTTGAGGTTGTGTTTTAATTTGGAGGTGGTCATTTCACCCGAATTCATAGTTGTTGTTTTTTTCCTTTGCACAAAAGTGAAAATAAAGCGGGGAAAAAAGGAGGACGGGGAAAAGCCGTGTTAATTTTTATTTTAGATGCGATTGCTTTACGTACTTGCTTCAAAAATATATAACTAATGCAAGTTAATACGCTTGCACCAGTTGTTAATATTGATGATGCAACCAAAATTAGTTGATTCTGCTACTTCGAAAATGATGCTCAACTGACGCTAAATACATTTTTAACTCTTTTAGTGCTTAATCTATGCCAATTGCTTCGAAAGCAAAGGCGGAACCGGCTTAACTAATGTTATTTGCATCAGTTGCTTGTACAATTAATGCAAATAAGGCGTTGCAACAGGTTTGTTTTGTAGTAGTGATTAGTTTACTTGTTTGTCTATAAAACTAGGGGTACTAGTTATAGGGTTCATAGCTAGGTTTTACGAATTAAAACTTTGTCGTTCAGGGAAAATCTAATTTTGGCGATAAAGATCATTCTAGGGTTTTAAGCGTAGGATTAGAACGGGAGAAGGGTTTGCGAGTTTATAGGGTTTTGTAAGCGGGATCAATTTTAATACCTAGTAGAAATCTTGGGAATGCGGCAGTAGGCAGGGTTGGCCGAAGCTGGGTAAAATTTATATTATTTATTTTTTACATTTATTTCCTCTGTTATAATCTGTGTTGTGATATTTTTTTAATATCTCATTAAAATCCAGTAAACCCTGTTCACCCCCGCTAGGATTAATCTAGATCCAAGAATCATCACTACCTATATCCTATGCAAATGTTGAGTGCTACTCTTCATGACCTAAGACTAATACTCGCACATTACAGTTTGTTCAACCTCAAAAGGAGTACGTCTTCCTTCCTGCAAATATTATTCAAAAGTCCGAGGAAATTTGGATAAACACTATAATTCTTTATCCAATTGACTTTAGAATCTGATTTGTCAAACTGAAGGGATTACTTCTCTTGTGTTTGGAAAGCCATTGGTGAGTTTCATGTTCACAAGGCTCAAAACTTACGGTTTGCTATTTAGTTTGACAAAAAGGAAGATTATGATAAAGTTAGGGTGAGTACCATATATTCTTACTATGGAAAGCTGTTACTGATTGACTCTTGGACTCCATATTACGATCATTCCCACTTTACTGCTACCAAAGTTCAAATATGGGTGCGTTTGTATAATCTGAAACTAGAAATGTGGACTCCGGATGCATTGCAATAGATTAGCCGTTTTCTGGGCATTCCAATTTGCATAGATGATAACACTACTGAAAGACGTGTTACCAAATATGCTCGCATATAGATTAGTATTAACATTGATACATAAATGAAAAAACCAGTTCCTATTTTGCTTCCTTCTGGAATCAAACATGTAGGGGATGTCTAATATGAATATGTACCCTTCAAATGCTCTCGATCCAAGTTGTTTGGAAATAAGCAATCAATTTATGAAGTGAAAACTAATCCATAATGGGTTCAAAAACAAACCTCACAACCTTCTACCTTATAATCCGCTGCACGTGAACAAGAAAAGGATGATCTGTCTTTTCTCAACACCGAACTTCCCACTGATCTTCATCAGGCCGAAATGCAGCATTTAGCTGATGCTATTACGGATGACCCAACACCAGAAGTTCAGACATATGTATCAGGTTTTGTTACGAAAAATGATAATTATTTATCACAGCCAAACACTTCTACTGCTAAATATGCTCCTCCTAAAAGAATTTTGAGAAATTCTTCCTCATCTAAATGACCATTCTTTCGTGGAATGTCAGGGGAATGAACACATCAGCTCGTATGAGTGATGTACTATAACGACTTGAAATCCCCCGATCTCCGAAGAGATGGAAAACAAAGAATTTATTTGAGAACACGACGCATCGGAACACAAATAGTAGAACATCTCATTGTTATTACGACAATTATATCATAGTACAAGAATATATCAGAGTTCAAATAATTTACAACAGAAAAATATCAGAGATTTAATTACATAACAGCGGAAAATATATACATAAATATAATGTACAACGAAATCATCTACAACCACAACTGAAAGTGATATACGGATACAAATATTTCAGAATATAGCTCCAGATATAATCCAGGATCCTGGGAAAAGAAATATCTGCGAAAACCAAAACTACTAACTGCCTATGTGAAAAATATGGGCACCCAGAGTTTAGGTAATAATAATAAACTCCGAGTCACTCATGGGACTGGTGGAAGAACTAAAAGAGTTATTAAATCTTTAATTTAAAACTTGAGAAATCTCGGGACCACGCTGTATAACATGGAGCCGGTTTACTCCACATGAATCTCAGTTTGAAATAAAAAAATGTAATGCTTTTTGGAAAAATGAAGCTATTATAAGACTCAGGTCCCATTACATAATGCAACGCAAGCCGAATAATAGGGTTTTACCTTATAATAGCCAAACATGCATGGTCCGTTTAAAATAAATCATTTTGAAATTACTATAGGTGCATAATGTCAAAATCAACTTCAAATATAAATGTATCAATCATAGATGACATAGGTACCATTATTATGTCGCCATACTAGTTTTACAATCAAAACCGCACAATGTCGTATTCGAAATTTGATTTCCATCATGAACCAAGGCAAGAGATCTTCCTTCCGATTCGAGACACTCTAGCCCGTGCCCCAGGATTCAGCCGCAAGTCCACCTGGAGTGGCAGGGCTGGTCCATACTTACTTTAATGAATTGATAATTCTTGAACAATACATTTCCCTGCCCTATGGGGAATAAAATCTGGCCAGTATGTCGACTAATATCAAGAGCCACAAGGGACTAAAATCCGAGGTACCTCGCTTTCCATCACCC
Source organism: Allium sativum (assembly GCA_030737875.1). Taxonomy (NCBI): domain Eukaryota; kingdom Viridiplantae; phylum Streptophyta; class Magnoliopsida; order Asparagales; family Amaryllidaceae; genus Allium; species Allium sativum. The sequence goes on along the minus strand of CM060926.1, from coordinate 539,497 downwards.
ACAATGTCTAGGCCTCATACCATGACACCACTCCTAATTAGAAAGAAGAGCATGTCCTCCCTGCGTTCCTCTCCCTTTTTGGGTTCATACTAGGGTGTGAAGCTCACCAATTAACGCTATACACAAAGCTATGCTAATTAAAGTCGTGTTTTGATTATCATCCATAAGACTATGCTTTTCATCAAAAGCCTTGATCATTTGCATCTCAGCATGCCACACTGACAATTCACTCCATGCAACTGATGTCTATCAATACATAACCTCTAAGCTCGTACGTCTAATAGAAAGGTGTTAAGCAAGAAAATAGATTCTCCACCACTTAACAGATACATAGTTAGTAGAAATCAATCAACACAGAATGAAATCCAATGTCAGACACACATCTATTTACAAGTCCGTTCTGGGTCTGAACGAAATCAGAGGCACCTTATTCCTCGTCCCATATGTCCTATATAGGAGAGAGGTCCTCGCATATCCAGTCGACATCCCAGTACGTTTGGACGATCACCACTTATTACCTTGTCTTGGGGTATCAGCCCAACCAAGACATCAGTAATCATCCATACGATGTGAAGATCTCCGGTCTTTGACTATCGTCTTCATCGTCGACTTTTACTCGTCCTATCAGTTATTCATAATGGAATAAACCCGGTCTTGCTGAATAACTCACGTATTTTATAATCAAGTGCTATAAAAACACATCATACACCTCATTCCAATCCAGAATAATCTATTATTCAAATATTCTTTACATCGGGAATTATTCCCATAAATCTTATCAAAGATTTAATTCATTTAAAAATCTTGTTCAAATCTTTACTTGGAAACCATTTCAAATTTTTTTTATTGTCTTATCACAATTTTAAATCAAATTATGGTTTATCAAACTAGTCGGGGTTATCGAGCCTTACCGAAGTAATCATTTATTTTATTTTTCCAATCCCAACCTATTCATCCCATGGAGCAAAACCGGTAGTACTCCATATCTAACACCTACTGTGTTATTGGTAAATTCAATTATCATTTAATGTTCAAATATAATTAAAGATTTAACTATCGCTTGAAGTAAAACTAGTGATACTCCATTTTCGAACACTTCTCAAATTTTGCAAATTTAGTTACCACATTAACATTTCAATCTAATTAAAGATTTATTAAAACTCCACTTAGTTTTAATCTCCAAAAATCATTGCTTAATGATTATTCAAATTTAGGAAATTAATCCAGTCTTTACTTGGTTTAAAGAACCAATGTCATTTAAAACACAGTTCACGATAAACCCAAAATAATCTTCCATCAAAATGGAATCTACACGAAAATCATAACAATGTATAATCGATATAAATTCCCATGTCTAACTAATAATATAAATGGAATAACAAAAAAGCCTTTTAAATTCCATATATAGTAACGGTCTTCCTTCACAGAAGCTCATCTCGATTATTACCGAACCAAATTCCATTCAATTCCAATTTAATATATTAAACTGGAAAACTTTACCTTGGAAAATCCCCTTAATCTTAATTAAAAGAATTTATATTCCAAATCATATTTTCGTTGTTAATTGGGTTAAAGAACAAATGCTATTTAAAACACCATTCACGATAAACCCAAAAATCCAATTCTTTTATTCTATTCCAATTAAATATTAATTAATTGGAAAACTTCTCTAAATCTTAATTAAAAGAATTATTCTCTTCTCAACTGGGTTTAAGAACAGTGTTATTTACAACACCATTCATGACAAAACCAAAATCCAATTTGATATTAAATACAAGGCTCTGAATAGAAATTAATACCGACTTATATTCAATATCAAATTCTGAAACTAACAGATATCGTATTGGGAATAATGATATCTATATCTTCCAAATTCCCCAATAATAGCCATATAATCATGGAATCCAATATCGAAATATTCTGAAGATAATTTCCATTCCAAATCTATTCTAATTTATTATTTGGAAAATTCTGGTTATATTAGAACAATTTACAAATCCGATTTATTATTTCTAAAAATAATTCGGTTATTATTCTAGTTATCAATAAGTTCATCTAGATAAAAATATATTTTTACCTTTTCAAAACTGGAATTTTTCATCCAAACTCTTTCCAAATCATTTATTACAATTTTGCACAGTTTTTTCGTATTTTAATAATTTTATTAAGGCCCTTACATTCGGTTTCCAGTAATGGCCACCGAACTTTATCCATAGCTACCTTTTATAAAATTGATTTGGACATAATTTGAAATCCAACAATTCAAATTTAAATCTCTTATATTCATTGGAAAGCTCTTTTCGATACGAACCCAAATTTTTCGGTTTTAGGAGAGCCTGACGGTCGGATCTCCCATTACATCAACTTGAAGTTAATGGTTGAAACTCGTGAACGGTCGCTGCGCGACGCGTTCTATTCAAACCATTATATATATATATATATGATATATCGTCAATTTCCATTTGAAACGTATTTTATAAATCATGTTAAATTTGTTTTCAAAACAATTCCAACTTCCATTTCAGTTTTAAATCAAAATTGAATATTCCATATCGTTATAATATTAAAATGATAATATTTTCAAAATATCAGATTTTGAAATCAAATATTTTCGATATTCATTATAAAATGAATAAAATTGATAAACAATCATGTTCGAGTTAAAAATGGCGTATATACTTAACTCGGCTACCATATCTCAATATTTTCATGCCCATCCAAAATCAGACATCAAAATCATATTTTAATTATTCACTGAATATTATTTTAAAATATTCGTTATTTCAAAATATTTGTTATTTCTGAATCAGAATGTGACTCAATCAATTACCATATAATTTCAGTTATATCGATTTCATACGTCGCATGTATTCAAGAATAATGATAAATAATCAATAACCATTCAAACATCATCCAGAGCGAAATTTACAACTATATAAGTATTAAGATAAATAATATGGCTCATCACAGTCTGTTAACCCATCGATTGACATACAACTAAATATTGGGATTAATGTATGTCAAATATGATCCCAATACCCGTGTGGGGTTTTCAAACAACAACAGTCTATTTAAAGAAATTGCTGGTTAATATTTAACCAATTCAAATTTGGTTTGAATTATTTTTTTAATTATCCAATTTTACTATTTAAATTAGAAATAGACATTTGTAATTTAATTTCAACTACCACGAAATAATATTAAATTAATTTTAATATTTTAACATTTCAGCATCACAATCAACACACAATACAGTCAATTAAATCGTCGATGGTCTGTGGACGAGCGAGGTGAGCTAACAGGCACCGTATACAATTTATAATGATTAAAACTAATAAAAATTTATATTGGTAATTATTTATATTTTTATACATGAATACAAAAACGTGATAAAATATAATTTACGGAGAAGGAGTTCTCACATTCATTTCCACTCCGTCAGTCTTTATTTCTGCTATTTCTGTACAGTTTGCGTTGAATTTGCTTGAAATTCTAACTTGCTCTGTTTTGGTCCTGGCAAGTTCCATCGCGAAGCTCTCATTTTTCTGATTTCAACGCAACTGAATTTGTAATTTTCTTATGTCATATGAATAAGTTATGACCGTTTAACCGTTGTATCATTAAATAAGTAATTAACTAAATATTATAATTTAATAAAACCTTTAATTTATTTCCTTCCCTCTGTAAATCACGCTCCAGGTTCCTCGTTCAAGATCGCTCCCTTCAGACAATCGAGCGCCGCACCTCCTCCAGGCGACTAGAGGCCGATCGCCGGTGACCATCAGATGCTCCTACGCGCGATGCCCACCTCCTTTGCAGAACCCCGATCGAACCCTCGTGCTTCTCGAAAACGGGATCGAACAACATGTGTTTGGGCGAGAAATTCGCACAACATACTCCACTATTTTTGATCACGTTGGTATCAATGGAAAGAGTGAAGAAGGCACAACCGATTTTGTTTTGAAATCTTCGTGAATCATGAAGGGATTAAGAGATCGGGAGGGATTCGGTTGGAAAATATCGACCATTGTTTTGAGGGATGGTGGCGCGTTTGATAAATGAACTAAGGTTTCAAGAGAAATGAATATATATATATATTTATATTTTAATAATTTTTTATTCGTGAATTACTTGTGTATTGCTTCTAACTCCAAATCAAACCCAACGACTGTCGCCCTCAGCTAAATACCCCCATTCTGGACACAATGGGATGTGTATTGTAACACAATTCAACTGTTTTGATTGGTTTTTCTTTAAATTAAAATATAAATCAATATATATTGAATTTGAACACACATTTCAGTTTACCGGGGCCACATACTGAATCCAAAAATTACAGAAAAACAAATCTGGCTATGTCTTGACGATACAGTCCTAACAAAACTAATTTCGTTGAATTTGGAGACCATTTGAAAAATGGCCCTTTTCCAGTTGATTAAATTCAAACTGAATTAGCCAAACGCATTTGAATTCACTACGCTCACGTATTAGTTCCAAAAATTATGAAATTTAAAACCTTACAATAATTTAACATTCCGAATCCAACAAAAGTGGTTTCATCAAAAACAGAGGTCGTTTGCAAAATAGATATTTTAAAGGCCTATATATTATATTAATATATATATATATATATATATATATATATAAATTCCATAGCGACTATTTTAAATTTTAAACTGGACATAACTTTCAATTTATAAAGTGAAATCTAATTTTTTTCACATCTGTTAGAAAGATATTATTAAACAAATTCAAATGTTTCTTGTTTTACTGAAATCCGATTTATTTTGAATCCTATACATTCAATTGAAATTTAAAATCGATTTTTCAAACTATCGTGCCATTTCAGGCTCGTTTTATAATTAAAATAAATTTATACGTTCTAACTTCGATTTAAATAAAATTTTAAATCGTTATTATTTAAAATAAATCATTTTAAATTGTCAAAACCCATTAAAATAGCTAAAGTAAAAATTTTAATTTGGACTAGAAATTCTGGTTTGTTACAATCTCCCTCACTTAAATTCTTTTCGTCCTCGAAAAGGAACATAGCTGAAAGTTGTTTAACTAACCAACTCAACTTTCATTATGGCTTTCATTCCTCAACATTTCAGTTTCTAAGAATTTTCTAATTTCTCAAAAATTTGGCTAACACCTTAAATTTTTGAAAAAATTCGCCATAACCTCCTTTGTACTGCCCTATCGGTAAAACCGCAACTTACCTCCCAGGGCCCTCATAAATCAAAAAGAAAAAGAAAAAGCCAAACGGCTAGCCAATCGGCTCATAAAATCGTCAACACCCCAATAAATCTAGTAAATATGTACATATTTGTCGGGCATACAATTTTATTCCTCTTCTTAGCTTCCATGTTGTGACCTGTTCATTAGATACACATGTAGATATATGCAATCCTAATCAATTGTCAATTCAGTTCAATGTCTGATTCAATTTGGCTAAAATTTACCTTTAATTCTCTTATTGGTTTTATTATTCCAATATTTTAATTTGTTGAACTAATAATCACACCTCACAACCTGCAATCAATTTTTTTATTGGTCTTTCAAATATATAATTTTTCTATATGTGTATATATATATACTTAAAAATCAAAATTTCGGTGTCAAATCACAAACAATAAATTCTAACTAAGTTTTGGTTCTCACACTAGTCAATTGGAATCATATAGATACCCCAATTTTGAAACTCGAGCACAGATGCTGATTATGTGGCCACATCATCAGAATCATCCCCAGGCGACTAGAGTGTGATTCTATATCTACCCAGCATATTTGAGTCTTCAAACATATGTTTGCAAGGCTTTTATGCAAAATCTTATTATACACGACAGTCCAAATTCAATATAAATTGAAATACTCAAATACGTATAATAAGATATAATTTTCAAAATTAAAATCGTTTTTATAAATAATACTCTTCGAACTCATCTTTGGGTACTACCAATCCTATCTCTAACGAGTCATTCTGATAGGATGTTACTAATCCTACCTCTGACGAATTCTTTCGTTCGGTTCTAATGTGTCTTGTTCTCGTGCTTTGTAAACCAAAGCTCTGATACCAAACTATAACATGGTGAAATCTCTCGATCTCCAAAGTGATGGAAAACAATGGATTCCTTTGAGAACACGACGCATCCGAATGCAAATAGTAGAACATTTCATTGCTATTACAACAATTATATCAGAGTACAAAAATATATCAGAGTTCAAATAATTTACAATAGAAATATATTAGAGATTTAATTACATACTAGCGGAATATACATACATAAATATAATGTACAATGAAAATCATCTACAACCCAAAACAGAAAGAGATATACAGATACAAAGCTTTCTGAATATAGCTCTAGCTGTAATTCAGGATCCTGTGAAAAGAAATATCAGCAAAAACCAAAACTTCTAGCTGCCCATGTGGAAAATATAGGCACCCAGAGTTTAGGTAGAACAATAAACTCCGAGTCACATATGGGACTGTTTGAGAACTAAAACAGTTACTAAATCTTTAATTTAAAAGTTAGGAAATCATTGAACCACGCCGTATAACATGGAACGGGTTTACTCCACATGAATCTCAGTTTAAAATAAAACAACGCAATGTTTTTAGGAAAAATGAAGCTATTATAAAACTCAAGTCCCATCACACAATGCAACGAAGCTGGAGGATAGAGTTTTATAAAAGCCAAACATGATTCGTATGTTTAAAACAAATCATGTTGATATTACAATTGGTACATAGTGTCAAAATCAACTTCAAATATAAATGTATCAATCATAGACGACATAGGTACCATATATTATGTCGCCGTATTAGTTTTACAATCAAAACCGCACAGTACCGTATTGGAAATTGGACTTCCATCGTGAACCAAGGCAAGGGATCTTCCTTCCGATTCGAGACACTCTAGCCTGTGCCTCAGGATTCATCCGCAACTACACCTAGAGTGGTAGGGCCAGTCCACACTTACTTTAGTGGATTGGTAATTCTTGAACAATACATTTCCATGCACTATGGGGCATAAAATCTGTCAATATGTCGACCAATATCAAGAGCCACCAGGGACTCAAATCCGAGGTACCTCGCTTTCCATCATCCACATAAGTAAAATGTTTGGGCCTCATATCATGACACCACTCCTAACTAGAAAGAAATGCATGTCCTCCCTGCTGTCCTCTCCCGTTTCTGGTTCATACCGGGGTGTGAAGCTCACGAATTAACGCTATGCACAAAGCTAAGCTAATTAAAGTCGTGCTTTGATCATCACCGACAAGACTTTGCTTTTCAAAAAAAGCCTTGATCATTTGCATCTCCGCATGCCATAATGACAATTCACGCCATGCAACTGATGTCTATCAATATATAACCTCTAAGCCCATACGTCTATGAGAAGGGAGTTAAGCAAGAGAATAAATTCTCCGCTACCAAATAAATATATATTTAATAGAAATCAATCGACACAGAATGAAATCCAATGTCAGACACACATCCATTTACAAGTCCGTTCTAGGTTTGAACTAAACTGGCGGCACCTTATTCCTCGTCCCATATGTCCAATACAGGACCTCGCATATCCAGTCGATCTCCAAGTATGTTTGGACGATCACCACTTATTACTTTGTCTCGGGGGATCAACCCAAAAAAAAATCATTAATCATCCATACAATGTGAAGATCTTCGGTCTTCGACCACCGTCTTCATCATCGACTTTTAATTGTCGTATCAGTTATTCAGAATGGGATAAACCCAATCTTTTCAAATAACTCACATATTTTACAATCAAGTGCTATAAAAACACATCATACACCTCATTCCAATCCAGAATAATCTTTTGTTCAAATATTATTTACATTGGGAATTATTCCCATAAATATTATCAAAGATTTTATTCATTTAAAACTCTTGTTAAAACTTTACTTGGAAACCATTTCAAAAGATTTTGTATTATCTTTTCACAGCTTTAAACCAAATTATGGTTTATCAAACTAGTCGGGATTATCGAGCCTTACCGAATTAATCATTTATTTTATTTTTCTAACCCCAACCTATTCATCCGATGGACCAAAACGGGTAGTACTCTATATCTAACACCCTCTGTGTTATTGGTAAATTCAATTACCATTTAACATTAAAATCTAATTAAAGATTTAACTATCGCATGAAGTAAAACTAGTGATACTCCATTTTCGAACACTTCTCAAATTTGGCAAATTTGTTTACCACATTAACATTTCAATCTAATTGAAGATTTATTAAAACTCCGCTTAATTTTAATCACCAAAAATCATTACTTATGATTATTCAAATTTAGGAAATAAATCCCGTCTTTACTTGGGTTAAAGAACCAATGTCATTTAAAACACAGTTCATGATAAACCTAAAATCATCTTCCATCAAATAGGAATCTACACGGAAATCATAATAGTGTATAATCGATATAAATTCCCGTATCAGATTAATAGTATAAATGGAATAACGACAAAGCCTTTTAAATTCCATATATAGTAACGGCCTTACTTCACAGAAGCTCATCTCGATTATTACCGAACCAAATTCCATTCAATTCCAATTTAATATATTAAACTAGAAAATTTTACTTTGGAAAATCCCCTTAACCTTAATTGAAAGAATATAAATTCAAAATCATATCTTCGTTGTTAATTAGGTTAAAGAACAAATGTTATTTAAAACACCGTTCACGATAAACCCAAAAATCCAATTCTTTTATTCAATTCTAATTGGAAAACTTCTCTAAATCTTAATTAAAAGATTTATTCTCTTATCAACTAGGTTTAAGAACAGTGTTATTTAAGACACCATTCACGACAAACCCAAAATCTAATTTGGTATTATATACATGGCTCTGAATAGAAATTAGTATTGGCTTATATTCAATATCAAATTCTGAAACCAACGGATATCGTATTAGGAATAACGATATCTATATCTTCCAAATTCATCAACAATAGCCGTATAATCACAGAATCCAATATCAAAATATTCCGAAGATAATTTCAATTCCAGTTTGTTATTTCGAAAATTCTGGTTATATTAGAACCATTTACAAATCCAATTTATTCTTTCTTAAAATAATTGGATTATTATTCTAGTTATCAATTAGTTCATTTAGATAAAAATATATTTTTATCTTTTCAAAACTGGAATTTTTCATCAAAACTCTTTTCAAATTATTTATTACGATTTTACACATTTTTCTCTCCATATTTTTATTCATTCTATTAAGGCCCATACAGTCGATTTCAATAACGGCCACCGAACTGCATCCATAGCGACCTTTTCTTAAATTGATTTGGACATAATTTGAAATCTAATTGTTCAAATTAAAATCTCTTATATTCATTGGAAAGTTCTTTTCGATACAAACCCAACGGTTTTGGTTTTAGGAGAATCCAACGATCGGATCTCCCGTTACATCAATTTGACGTTAATGGTTGAAATTCGCGAACGGGCGCTATGCGGCGCGTTCTATTCGAACCATTATATATATAATATGTATATCGTCAATTTCCATTTAAAACTTATTTTATAAATCGTTTTAAATTCGTTTTCAAAACAATTCTAACTTCCATTTCAATTTTAAATCAAAACTGAATATTCCACATCATTATAATATTAAAATGATAATATTTTCGAAATATCAGATTTTGAAATCAAATCATTTCAATATTCATTTTAAAATGAATAAAATCAATAAACAATCCAGTTCGAGTTAAAAATGGCGTATATACTTAACTCGACTTCCAATATTTTCATGTCCATCCAAAAATTGGACATCAAAATCATATTTTAATTCTTCACTGAATATTATTTTAAAATATTCGCTATTTCTAAATCGGAATGCGACTCAATCAATTACCGTATAATTTCAGTTATATGAATTTTATACATCGCAAGTATTTAACAATAATGATAAATAATTATTAACCATTCAAACATCATCCAGAGTGAAATTTACAATTTTATAAGCATTAAAATAAATAATAATGCTCATCACAGTTTGTCAACCCATCAATTGACATACAACTAAATATTGGGATTAGTGTATGTCAAATATCATCCCAATACCCGTGTGGGGGTTTCAAACAACAATAGTCTATTTAAATAAATCACTGGTTAATAAATTTAACCAATTCAAATTCGGCTTGAACTATTTTTCTAATTAACCAATTTTGCTATTTAAATTATAAATAGATATTTATAATTTAATTTCAACTACCATGAAATAATATTAAATTATTTTAACATTTCAGCATCACAATCAACACAAAATACAGTCAATTAAATCGTCCATGGTCTGTGGACGAGGGAGGTGAGCTAACAGGCACCATGTACAATTTATAATGATAAAAAATGATAAAAATCTACACCGGCAATTCTATATATTTTTGTACATGAATACAATAACATGATAAAATATAATTTAGTGAGGACGAGTTCTCACATTCATTTCCACTCCGTCAGTCTTTATTTCTGCTATTTCTGTAAAATTTGCGTTAAAATTTGCCTGAAATTCTAACCTGCTCCATTTTGGTCCCTATCAGTTACATCACGAAGCTCTCATTTTTCTAATTTCAACGCAATTGAATTTGCGATTTTCTGATGTCATATGAACAAGTTATGACCGTTTAACCATTGTATCATTAAATAAGTAATTAAATAAATATTATAATTTAATTAAACCTTTAATTTATTTCCTTCCCTCTATAAATCACGCTCCAGGTTCCTCATTCAAGATTGCTCCCTTCAAACAATTGAGTGCTGCACCTCCACCAGGCGACCGGAGGCCGATCGCAGGGACCATCAGACGCGCCTACGCGCGACCCACCACCTCCGTGCATAGAACCCTGATCGAACCCCTTGCTTCTCGGAAACTGTCTCGAACACACGAGTTTGGGTGAGAAATTAACATAGCATACTCCATTATTTTTGATCACGTTGGTATCAATGGAAAGACTGAAGAAGGCACTGCTGAGTTTGTTTTGAAATCTTCGTAAATCACTGAAGGGATTAAGAGATCGGGAGTGATTTGTTTTGGAGAATATCGATCGTTGTTTTGAGGGATGATGGTGCGTTTGACAAATGAACTAGGGTTTCAAGAGAAATGAATATATGTATATATATTTTAATAAACTTTTATTCGTGAATTACTTGTTTATTGCCTCTAACTCCAAATCAAACCGAACGACTGTCGCCCATAGCTAAATACCCCATTCTGGACACAATGGGATGTGTTTCGTAAGCCAATTATGCTGTTTTGATTGGTTTTTCTTTAATTAAAAAAACAATATATATTGAATTTGAACACACATTTCAATTTACCGGGGCCACATACTGACTCCAAAAATTATAGAAAATAAATCTAGCTATACCTTGAAGATATGGTCATAACAAAAATAATTTCATCCAATTTGGAGACCGTTTGAAAAATGGCCCTTTTTCCAGTTGATCAAATTCAAATTGAATTGACCAAACACGTTTAAGTTCACCGTGCTCATGTATTAATTCCAAAAATTATGAAATTTAAAACCTAACAATAGTTTGACATTCCGGATCCAACAAAAGTGGTTTCATCGAAAATGGTGGTCGTTCGCAAAATGGCTATTTTTTAGGGCTATATGTTATATTAAAATATATATAAATTCCATAGCGACTATTTTAAATTTTAAACTGGAAGTAACATTCAATTTATAAAGTGAAATCTAATTTTTTTCACATCTGTTAGAAAGATATTATTAAACAGATTTAAACGTTCCTTGTTTTACTGAAATTCGATTTATTTTGAATCCCATTTATTCAATTGAAATTTAAAATCGAATTTTCAAACTAGCGCGCCATTTCAGGCTCGTTTTATAATAAAAATAAACTTATATGTTCTAACTTCGATTTAAATAAAATTTTAAATCGTTATTATTTAAAATATATCATTTTAAATTCTCAAATCCCATTAAAATAGCTAAAATAAAAATATTAAATTGGTTCAGAAATTCCGGGTTGTTACATGTACTCAAACTGCTGACTCAATTTAAACCAACTTTAGCTGGTTTAGTAGAAAATAAGCTTACTAAAAGTAAATTTGTCTTCTTTTACTAAGAAAATTCCAACAAATTGGAGCCACTACTCATGAATCAGCTGAGTATTCAAGTCGAATTCTATTATTATGGAATGCTTCAGTTTGGTCATTACATGTTTCATCATCATCTCGTCAACATATATCAACCATACTTCAAAATACAGGTGGTTTGGTTCATGCCTTTACTATCATTTATAGTAGTAACATGTTTGCTAAGAGGCAGATTTTATTGTGACAACCCCAAATTCAGCAGACCGAGTTTTTTTCAAAATTCCAATCTAGCGAAACTCCGATTGGTTTGCTTTGGTATCCTGCAGAAAAGACAAAGACATAAATATGTTAGAGCTCAGAAAATATCTCACAGCGGAATGGATAAAATATAATATAAATCATAGTATAGAATTATCGTATTAATAATACTGCCTAACCAATCCAAAGCCATAATGTCTTAAGTCTCTGCCACAAATTAACCTGCGAGTATGTTATGAGGAGGGGGTCAGAACACAATTTCTGGTGACTGGATTTAAACTATACACTTTGGATAATCCTGCATATACCATTGAATCATATTTTCTTATTTATTAGGTTACTTTGGTTAACAACACTCAAGGCTTACACACACGTCGTACCCATTTACTTCCCAGTGGATTAACATAATACAGTATATGTGTAGCTACCCCAAATGTCTAGGTACACCCCATGGTACCCCACTCGCACGGCCTCCACCGCAATGTCATCGAAATTCCCGCAGTCCCTCATCCTACGCTGGAAAGACATACGGATCTCTATATAACCATGTTATGATCAGCATATGTCTGCCGTCACTATGCTATGTATGCGTACAGACTGCCAGCCTTGACCGAATCAGATATCATATTGGAGTAATGCCCTCAAGTCTACGATACAACACCCAGAGCAGATATGCATGTATCAAGACTGTCCCTCGTACGTACTGTTAATTGTAGCTCGATGCCTCAATCACACGTCCTCTAATGTGCACCGAGTGCCATGGCAAGGCGACACAAGAAACACGGAACTCGGTTGGGAGCTTTTCCATATCTGTACAGGCCCGACTTTAAAGATCTATATATGCAGATATACCTAGGGTCTGTTTTCGTGGTGGATATGGCCCCACCTTGGCCCTTCCGTCAACTAGTAAAGACTACGAGAGCTAAGCGACTGACCCTACGCCAACAATCTAAACATCCATTTGGCATCTCCCCTCAACCCCTTACCTCGACAGTGAAGGGTGAAATGTATCTTAAGTTTTTCTCTAGTCTTTCCACATCCCATTGTCTGTCGATGATGGGTATCCAACTGTCTACCATCCTTATTGGTTGTGACCCTTTGCCTCCTTGTAAGGCAATCGCCGAACCACCCTGGTGTCACCAATTCACTACATTCTGACTGCATAGCTACATCTGCAGTCAAGGCCTACCCACCTAGTAGTTAGGTGCAGACCCGACCTCTGCGAGCACAGCCTAAGATAGTTGTCACTGCACGGAGGACTACTAGGAGCACCTTATGTACCTCAGGAAGTCGCGTGCTTCCCCTTCTAGTCGTTTGGAGCCGTCAGAACAATCAGATGAATGTGTGCTCCCTTCGTGCCTTATAACACCTCGATGATCTACCCCGTTGGGTTATTCACCCTTAACCGTACGGACTGGTCTAAGCGCCTCAATTTAATATGCTGTTAGACCCAATGTCTAAACATCTTTTACACGCCTGTCTCACCTTACCAGGTTTCCAGTTAACTTGGTTATTCCAGTTCATATTGAATTCTTATTCAAATTACCAAGTTTCTCTTGCTTATTAATTTCAGTCATACAACTTAATCCATTTAAGTCTATTAATAAGCCCACAACATGTTATTCTCGAGATTATGGCCCAAGGTCAGTAATCCACAACCCCTTTTTATTTTCTTGTTGATTTCAACATTGCAATAACAAGTTTTACTTAATATGTAATTAAGTATATCCAATTCACATGTTTTCCAATTAACATGTCACTAACCATTAAATATAACTTATTTCATTTCATAATTTTTCCTCATTCTTTCCTATTCAATCATAATTCCATTTTACATTGTCAATACAACTTATCGCTTTTTTACTTATTAACTTAGCTCTATTAACTAAGGCCCATTAATAAGTTTCTCTACCCATTTATTATAACCTATGTTATAATTTCATCTTGTCCCTAGGACAAGCCTAAACATTCTTATCAACGGTTTTCAGAATCCCAAGCTTACAAGTTACTTAATTTATAATTAAGTGTCCCTTAACTCAATTCACCAGTTATCCCATTCCCTTACTAGTTTATTATAACCTAAGTTATAAATTCACTTGTCCCTAAGACAAGTCTACCTATTATACAACATTTTCATTAATGTTATTTATTTATGATAGGTTGTCATCATTCCCCTTTTAAACAATTTACTATTGTAAACCATTAGTCTTCATTCACTGTAATATACATTCCTTATTATATTAAGGAAACCACTTCATGCACCTTATCAGTTTTATAGAAGGAATCAATGATTTACTTTCATAATGTATTCCCATCTAAATCCGTGGTAGCAAGTAATTTCTTTACTTTTCTTTACTCGCTGTGGATAACTTGCAACAACATTTTCAGACATAGGACATTTACGGGAATACATCACTTTTCCTTCCTATCACACTAACTCAGTTCATTACATCCCTTCCTTTCTTATTTTCCGAGTTAGAAATTTAATTACCATCATTGCCATTTATTCATATCTTGTTATATATATATATAATCACTAGACCTCTCGCATTAAGCCTACACTTGTGGATGCTGGATTTGTCGGGCGGGTCCGGGCAGACTTCTACCACAAGTTGACTTAACCTCGTGTCTTAGCGCCATTACATGTTTTTATTTCTTCACTTAGGCCTCTCACATTAGGTTCAACATTATTGGCTGCTGGATATGCTGGTCGGGTCTGGGCAGACTTCCGCCACTAATGCAACCTAACCTCGTGCCATAAGTGCAGTTACAATTTCTAATTGTAATCCTCGTCATATTCATCTTCATTTATTCAATTCTATGTATATAATCATACAACCATTATAATTCACACAGGTAAGAGCTTTGGTATATAAATGGGACAAATCAATATGTAATATGAATAGTGGTAGTTAATGTAAATATTTTTAACAAGTCTATAACAAATAAATATTTTCAACATTTCAACTAATCTTATGTATGAATTTTCAACCATTTATGTTCATATTAGATTGCGCCTCCAAAATTAAAGTCTCAAAACAAAATATATGTCATGTTCCAAAATCCCATTTCAAATTATGCCCCAAATCCCAATATATGTCGCGTGTCTTCCTACATGTAAAATAACATGTAGTTCTCCAATAGTGTATCATTTACCTAATTCATAGGTTCATAAAATGGATCTATACAATGGTATTCATTTTTCTTAATCATTCAAATAATTGTACATCACAACATATTAACTAATTGAACATATTATCCATTTTAGCGCAGTAATGCATTTCATCAAATTAAAACTTCCAATATGTTCATTATGGGGAATGCCAAACGATAGAGGTATTACTATTTAAAAAGTATATTTTAAACCCACTCACCTTTCATGCTTTACCCAAATTTTGGATCTGATCCGTTCTATCATCCATGATTTCCCCTTTTCCCTTTAATTTGATTCACAACCTAATGACCATGGATTTATTATTTCATGAAAAGAGAAGGGAAAGAGAAAAAATTGAAATAGATTGGTTCTTAGAAGTTTACCTGGCTTTCATGATTCAATAATCTTTTTATTAGTGTTGATTCAATCTTCCAGAATTGAATTCATAATTCTCCTAGGCTAACATTTTAATTTCAGAATTGATTTGAGAAGGGAGAGAGAGAGAGAGAGCCATGGCAGAGCTCCGGCGTAGTCGTCGAATTATGCGGGTTAGGGTTAGGTCTATGGTCTTATTTATAAGAGTATGGGGAACCAAGACCCTCAGATTTGCCCAAAAGCCATCTGAATCGTCCAAATATTAAAAACCCTAGTCTACCAAAATCTGCCATAGGTGGGTAGACACCCTTTTGATAGGGTCGACACCGGGGTCAATACCCCTTTGATTGGGTCGACATCGGGGTCGACACCACCTCTTGGGGGTCGACACCCCTGGGCGGGAAATCTGCCGCCTTTTGGAAATTCGAATTTTGAACCAATTTTCAAATTTCTGGATCCATTTTTGAATTCTGAACCTAATACATATATATATATGTATATATGTATATATGTATATATGTATATATATATCCTCCCTACATGTATACAAACTTTGAACCTTAATAACATCTTCATATGATATCCGATTTACGGAAACCAGGTGTCGATTTTGACTAGAATTTCAAGACGGACGTAATGGCGCAGTCCGTTTTACTTAATTCTGAATATTTAATTAATTTGTTCTTATTTTATTATCTTACACTAAAAGTAAGGGGTGTTACATTCTCCCACCCTTAGGAAATTTCGTCCTAGAAAATTGTTAAGGGTAAAATAAATTAGCCCCTCGCATAATATACATCCATCATGCGTGCATCCAATTTTTGTAAACATTGTACACTTGTGAAAGGTGAAGTACAACATAATAATGCAGTATGCCTCAGCGGTGCCTACTATATGTATGCAAATTTTTCAAAAATCCTTTAAAACACAATGCTCACATCCTAAATATACAGGTAGTCCTACATGAATACAATATTTTGAAAATCAAAATGCTTTTTCATCCAAATTTTACCACACTCTTACTGAGTAAGAGCATGGTTCATCCAATTGTTACATCCATAATCCTACTAACCAACTTTATTTTTCGAATTTCAGAATAATCTAATTTTCTAAATTGGATTTCTTATGTTACAAAACGGTGGAAAACGGAAAACTTTGCATCTCCCGCTTTTCTGTTTCAACCTTTTTCTAACCGTACTTGGATTTTTATGTAACTATTTATAAAGATTCTACTATTTTCCTATCCAAGCACAACCCACATAAGAAAATTTTCTTTGTTACTTATTTTCTCTTCATCTTATCTTGGAAATATTTTTATTCTTATCCATCTGTTCTCATAATTTTCCATTTTTTTTGCTTTACTGAATTTTCTGTTACCCTTTTTTGTACCATTTCTCTTTTCTTAGCTTATTTAATTATCTGATCTTAGTTTAAATAAGCCTCTAGTCTTTCAACTAAAACAGGAGAACATACACCCTACGCAGCTACTATAAAGGGCCAAGAATCTCGGGACTATGTCCCCCTCAGACAGAAAAGTCCAAATCATGGGGTCTACGACAAGTTCAGGTGTAACCTTAACTTCCCAACAAGGACAATATAATGGAACGATCCCAACAGAAATGTAGTAATGGGTTTTACCCCTAACAGGAAAATTAGCAACAAGATCTAAACACTTACTTGCCCCTTTTTCTATCTAGTAGTCGCCACTAGTCCTAGTTGTGTACCATCAATTGTTTTAAGCAACACCCTCGGATTTTCAATTCTTATGCATTCTATGAGAATTTACTATTATTCCAAGATAATTCTCGCTATCTACTTCATAGCCTCAACACTTTTCGTGTCTTCCCTAGGCACTAATCCTTACCTACTCCATTCTTTTAAAACACGGAATAGCCTTTTCATTTAAACTTTCTTCCAAAAACTTAAAAGTGTTAAAACCTTATTTTTCTCATGAAAACTTTCTCTTGCCAAACCATAAAAACACGTCATCTTTTAAAAATGCAAAATCATTTTTTTTTTCAAATCACAAAAAACTAGGGTAGATACGGACAACTATATTCTCAATCGGGTTTATGACTTGTTCTTACCTGTAAGGTTGGTTCAGTCTCTTACTACAGGGTGCCAACATCTACTCTATTCTTATTTTCTACAACTTATTTTGGCCACCCAACAAAATCATCTTATTAGAACAATTTATCAAAAAGGGTTGTCATAAGAATAGAGATTTCAAATCTTTCTTAATTAAAAATTCTTGTATGAAATGTAACAAGAAAAACTAGCGAGATATACATGCTCTATAATATGCACCATTTATATAGAGAATTTTATCTTAGACCAAATTTTCGCTAGAAATCACTATTTTCAAAATACACCCCATTTTACTTCAAAACCCAATATTTAAACTTTATGTATTTAAAACTTTAACTTTTAACATTTTCCCAAAACTTTTATAATTTCAAGTTCATAAAAGTTAATAATGGGGTTAGACTCAAAGCGAGTTTTCATTTTTTCTAGGCTTTCGTAGACACTCTACATGGTCAATTCTCTCATCTATGTATATTCCTAACCCATTTTACTCTTTCTAACCATTTCCAATTTATAAGGTTTTCAAGCCTACTAAACTAAAATACTAATCATATGGGATTCACTTTCCTTCCATACAAAGTACATTGTACACTTTCTACCCAAATTACCTTAGGGTCTCAGATTTCCATATTCATTCCTTTAGTGTACAAAAAATACATCCCATTTCCTACCATATTATACCCTTTCTATTTAGTGGGTTTCACTATAGATCTAGGTATATATATATATATATATATATATATATATTTAAAAATACAAATACGTTCACTCACTATTTATATAAGAATCCTAAACCTGAGCTCTAATACCAGATGTGACAACCCCAATTTCAACAGATCGATTTTTTTCTTCAAAATTCTAATCTATCGAAACTCGACTTGGTTTGCTCTGGTATCCAGCAGAAAAGGCAGAGACATGAAATATGTCAGAGCTCAAAAAATATCTCACAGCGGAATGGATAAAATATAATATAAATCAAAGTATAGCCTTACCGTATTATTAACACTGCCTAACTAGTATCCAAAGCTATAATGTCTCAAGTCACTGCCACAAATCTAACCTGCGAGTATGTTATGAGGAAGGGGTCAGAATACAAGTTCTGGTGACTGGATTTAAACTATACACTTTGGATAATCCTAAATATACCATTCAATCATATTTTCTTATTTACTAGGTTACTTGGGTTAACAGCACCCAAGGCTTACACACACGTCGTACCCATTTACTTCCCAGTGGATTAACCTAATACAGTATATGAGTAGCTACCCCTAATATCGAGGTACACCACATGGTACCCCACTCGCATGGTCTCCACCGCAATGCCATCGAAATTCCAGCAGTCCCTCATCCTACGCCGGAAAGACATACGGATCTCTATATAACCATGTTATGATCATCATATGTCTGCCATCACTATGAAATGTAAGCGTTCAGACTGCAACCCTTGACCGAATCAAATATCATATCGGAGTAATGCCTCAAGTCTATGATGCACCACCCAGAGCAGATATGCATGTATCTAGACTGTCCCTCGTACATACTATTAATTGTAGCTTGATGCCTCAATCGCACGTCCTCTAATGTGGACAGAGTTCCGTGGCAGGGCAATACAAGAAACATAGAACTCGGTCAGGAGCTTTTCCATATCTGTACAGGCCAGTCTTTAAAGAGCCTCTATATGCAGATATACCTAGGGTCTATTTTCGTGGTGGCTATGACCCCACCTCGGCCGCTCCCTCATCTAGTAAAGACTACAAGAGCTAAGCGACTACCACTATGCAAATAATCTAAACATCCATGTGGCGTCTTACATCAACCCCTTACCCCAATAGTGAAGGGTGAAATGGTATCTTGGGTTTAGCTCTAGTCTTTCCCCATCCCACTGGATGCCGATGATGTATACCTGACAGTCTACTATACTTATTGGTCGTGACCCTCTGCCTCTTCGTGAGGCAACCACCGAACCACCTTGGTGTCACTGCGTCATAGCATTCTGACTGCATATCTACATCTGCAGTCAAAGTCCACCCACCTAGTAGTTATGCGCATACCCAACCTCTGCGAGCACAGTCTAAGACATATGTCACCGCACATAGGACTACTAGGAGCACCTTATGTACCTCAGGAAGCCGCGTGCTTCTCCTTCCAGTCCTTTGGAGCCGTCAGAACAATCAGATGAATGTGCGCTCCCCTCGTGCCTTATAACACCTCAATGATATATCTCGTTGGGTTATTCACCCTCAACCGTACGGACTGGTCTAAGCGCCTCAATTAAATATGTTGTTAGACCCTATGTCTAAACATTATGTCTCACCTTACCAGGTTTCCAGTTAACTTGGTTATTCCAATTCATATTGAATTCTTATTCAAATTAACAAGTTTCTCTTGGTTATTAACTTCAATCATACAACTTAATCCATTTAAGTTTATTAGTAAGCCCGCAACATGTTATTCTCTAGATATTGGCCCAATGTCTGTAATCCACAACCCCTTTTTATCTTCTTGTTGATTTCATCAGTACAATAACATGTTTTACTTAATATGTAATTAAGTATATCCAATTCACATGTTTTCTAATTAACGTGTCACTTACCATTTATGATTAAATATAACTTATTTCATTTCATAAATTTTCCTCATTCTTTCCCATTTAATCATAATTCCATTTTACATTGTCAATACAACTTATCGCTCTTAACTTATTAACTTAGTTCTATTAACTAAGGCCCATTAATAAGTTTCTTTACCCGTTCATCATAACCTAGGTTATAATTTCCTCTTATCCCTAGGACAAGCCTAAACATTCTTATCAACGGGGTTCAGACTCCCAAGCTTACATATTACTTAGTTTATAATTAAGCGTCCCTTAACTCAATTCACCAGTTATACGGTTCCCTTTCTAGTTTATTATAACCTAAGTTATAATATTCACTTGTCCCTAGGACAAGTCTACCTATCATACAACATTTTCATTAATGTTATTTATTTATAATAGGTTATTATCATCCCCCTTTTAAACCATTTACTATTGTAAACCATTATTCTTCATTCACTGTTATATACATTCCTTATTATACTAAGGAAAACACTTCATGCACCTTATCAGTTTGACAGAAGGGATCAATGATTTACTTTCATAACATATTCCCATCTAAATCCATGGTAGCAAGTAATTTTTTTACTTTTCTTTATTTATTGTGGCTTACTTGCAACAACGTTTTCAGAAATATGTCATTTAGGAAATACATCACTTCTCCTTCCTATCACACTAACTCAGTTCATTACATCCCTTCCTTACTTATTTTCTGAGTTAGAAATTTAATTGCAATCATTGCCATTTATTCATATCTTGTTATATATATATGTATATATATATAAGCACTAGATCTCTCACATTAAGCCTACACTTGTGGATGCTGGAATTGTCGAGCGGGTTTGAGCAGACTTCTACCACAAGTTGACTTAACCTTGTGTCTTAGCACCATTACATATTTTTATTTTTTCACTTAGGCCTCTCACATTAGGTTCAACATTAGTGGCTGCTTGATATGTCAGTCGGTTCCAGGCAGACTTCCACCACTAATGCAACCTGTCCTCGTGCCATAAGTGCAGTTACAATTTCTAATTGTAATCCTAGGCATATTCATCTTCATTTATTCAATTCTTTGTATATAATCTTACAACCATTCTAATTTACACAGGTAAGGGCTTTGGTATATAAATGGGACAAATCAATATGTAATATGAACAACGGTAGTTACTGCCAATATTTTTTACAAGTCTATAACATATAAACATTTCTAACATTTCAACTAATCTTATTTATGAATTTTCAACCATTTATGTTCATATCAGATTGCGCCTCCAAATTAAAGTCTCAAAACATAATATATGTTATGTTCCAAAATCCCATTTCAAATTATGCCCCAAATCCCAATATGTGTCGCGTGTCTTCCTACATGTAAAATAACATAAAGTTCTCCAATAGTGTATCATTTACCCAATTCATAGTTTCATACAATGTATCTATACAACGATATTCATTTTTCTTAATCATTCAAGTAAATGTACACCTCAACATATTAACTAATTGAACATATTATCCATTTTAGTGCAGTAATGCATTTCTTCAAATTAAACCTTCCAATATGTTCATTATGGGGAATACCAAATGAAAGAGGTACTATTATTCAAAAAGTATTTTAAAACCGACTCACCTTTCATGCTTTCCCCAAATTTTGGATCCGATTCGTTCTATCATCCATTGTTTCCCCTTTTCCCTTTAATTTGATTCACAACCTAACGACCATAGATTTATTATTTCATGAAAAGAGAAGGGAAAGAGAAAGAATTTAAATAGATTGGTTCTTAGAAGTTTACCTTGCTTCCATGATTCAATAATTTTTTTTATAGTTGGTTCCATCTTCCAGATCTGAATTCATAATACTCCTAGGCTAACATTTTAATTTCAGAATAGATTTGAGAAGAGAGAGAGAGCCATGGTAGAGCTCCAGTGTAGCCACCTAATTATGAGGGTTAGGGTTAGGTCTAGGGCCTTATTTATAGGAGTATGGGGAAACCAGGACCCTTAGATTTGCCCAAAAGCCATCCGAATTGTCATAATATCAAAAACTCTAATCTGCCATAACCTATCGCAGGTGGGTAGACACCCCTTTGAGGGGTCGACACCCCTTTGAGTGGGCCGACACCCCCTTAGCGGGTCGACAACCCTGGACGGGAAATCTGTCACCTTCTGGAAATTCGAATTTTGAACCGATTTTCGAATTTTTGGACCATTTTTCAATTCTGAACCTAATATATATACATATATATATTCTGCCTACGCATATACGAACTTCGAACCTTAATAACTTCTTTATACGGTGTCCGATTTACGCAAACCAGGTGTCGATTTTGGCCAGAATTTCGAGATGGATGCAATGGCGCAGTTCGTTTTACTTTATTCTGAATATTTAATTAAATTATTCTTATTTTATTCTCTTACACTAAAAATATGGGGTGTTACATTCATGGAGAAATATAATGCTAGAATCTCAAAACATTACTGATGTTTGGCTGCTAATGGGCGATTTTAACAATGCTCTGTCTCCTTAAGACAAGAAAGGTGGTTTAGCAGTTCCATTTCATTACATTAGAGACCTTTAGAATTGCCTAATGCATTCACAACTCCTGGAGATTAAACCTGTTGGATTTCAATATACTTGGCATATGAAGGGACTAACTACTCATATAGATAAGATTTTGGAAACTCTTGTTTTATCCACAAGTTTTTTAAGTCTGAAAGCCTTAACCTTGTCTCAAATGACAAGTGATCATATTTGATCCCCACTTCTAAGCCTAAAGGATACCCTTTTAAGTACTGCAACGATTGGCACATGCACGAGGGATATGAAGACTGCATACACAGGGGATTGCCAGTTCCTATATTGGGTTCTTCTAGCTACAGATTTCAGTCAAATTTTCTTGCATGCAAAAATTAGCTTAAAACTTGGAATAAAATAAGGGGTAAACAACATGATCAGTTAGAAAGTTTGGAGGAGGAATCCAAATCTCTTGAGATTGCAGCAGATGGAGACCCAACTGATACAAACTTATATGATGACATATTATGGTTAAAGCATTAACTGCAAGTTCAACAGAGTAAGCAATTTTGGGATAGACAAGGACATTGAAAATGAAGCTATCAATTATTATACCACTCTTTTCAATGGTGAAACTTCTTCTACTTTCCCCATTTCCCAATCTTCATACATTATCAATTCAGCTGGTCAGGCATCTCTTCTACAACCTATTTCTATTTCTAAACTCAAGAGCGCAATTTTCTCTATTCATGACGACTCTAGCGCGAGGCGAGATGGTATGAATTCAAAGCTTTATAAGCTGCACTACGAACTGTTGCAAAATGACTTGCTAGAGGCAATGAATAATATTTTTTGTTCAACTAAGCTGCCTAAAGTGATTAACCACACATTTATTACCTTGATCCCAAAGAATGATAACTCATGCAATATTACACACTATAGGCCGATGTCCTGTTGTAATCCATATTATAAGATTTTTTTTCAAAAATCTTATGCGACAGGATGAAGCCATTTTTGAGTCATCTGATTTCTGAAAGCTAGTGTGCTTTCATCCAAGGAAGGTATGTAGGGGATAATATTTTATTGGCATACGAACTTCTTCGGGACTTCAAGAAATATGATATTTCAAAATTTTGTAAAGGTTGACTTAAAGAAAGCATATGATATGGTAAATCGTCAGTTCATATGCTTTATCATGGCTCAAATGGGTTTTCCAGTTCATTCTATCAATCTTATTTACAGGTGCATTTCCTCGCCAAGTTTCTCCGTTTTGTTAATCGGGGGATACGACAGGGAGATCCCCTATCCCCGTATTTGTTTACGATAGCCATGCAGTATTTCTCATATTTGATGGAAGAGGCAGTTGAAAAACATCCGTTTAATCCTGTCTTTACTTTTGAACTGGTAATTTCACACTTATTATATGCAGAAGTTCTTATAGTCTTTGGGAAGTCTACTACACTTAATGCACATACATTAAAGATGGTTTTTACGAATCTCATTGTGTATGTTGGGTTAACTCTGAATATTTCTAACACAAGGATATTTTTAGTTCTTCTTCTAACAACACCTAGTCAATCACAAACATTTTGGGCTATGAAGTCATGCAACTTCCTATAAAGTACTTGGGTGTTCCACTTTCCTCTAGCTACCTCCATTACTCTGAATGTAATTCGCTGATTTATAGGGTCAAGAATAAAGTTAAGGGTTAGCAAACCAAATTGTTAAGTCTTGTTGGAATGGACGAGTTGGTACATTAGGTGATGACCCCTATTATCTTATATTGGTTATTCGTTTATCAAATTCCAAAGTTTACTTTGGATAAACTTCAACATCATGTTCAATTTTTTTTGGGGAGATTCTTCACATAAAGTGTCATGACAATAGTTGTGCAAACCAAAACACGAAGGGGAGTTGGCTTAAAGCTTCCAATTGATCTAAAAAAGGCCTCTTCTATCCAACTATTGTGGAATTATTTTACGAATGATAATTTGTGGGGTAGGTGGATGAAACAAAGATGCTGCTACAATAAGCAATTCTGAACTTATATATAGATAACAATGCATCCCCCACATGGAAAACGATGTTATGTTTGAGAACAACTAGCAAACAACTATTTAATAAAGTGATTATTAATGGAATTCATACCTCATTGTGGTTTGAGCTATGGCTGAACTCTAAGTGCATAGTGGATTTATTAGGCATTACAAGATTTCATATGCTGGGCAGTTCGAATGACATAGTAGCATGCTAATTCGTGATAACCCTTTGGATCCAGTGCTTCACCCCACGACTAGAGAGGTTGTGGATGAATTTCATAGTATTCCAGTTTTCCCAACAAGGCAAGAAGACTCATACGAATGGTGCGGAGGTGGGAAGTTCTCCTTCAACAACACATGGGAAAAAGTCAGAGATAAGGGATTGTTAAACCTATCTACAACATAATTTGGCATCCAAAAATAGCAAACGAATGGCATTTGTTTCCAATTAAGCAGTATTGTATAAGTTGAATACTAAGACCAGGTTACATCATTTTGGTTTATTATTAAATACTTATGTTCTTTATGCAATCAACAACCATAATCATCAAAACATTTTTTTTCTTGTGCGATTATTCGGCTGACATTTGGGGGTCTGTGAAATTAAAGCTTAATCTACATCCTGCTACTCTTCCAACTCTTCAGAAGGAGGTTGATTTGTTATTAGCTTCTTTCACAAAAAATAAATAAATCAAATTATGGACGTTGCATTTGGTGCTTTTACTTATGCAATTTATTATATTTGGCAGGAAAGAAATAATCGAGTTTTCTCAAATCAACTTATTCATTGTTCCATTAGACTAAATCATATTAAGAGGGAGATTGTGTACCTTGTCCGTGGCAATGACAACAAGAATTCTAACACTCATTCTAATCAAATGCTTCTGCAGCGTTGGGGTAATGATTTACTAGACTTTGGTTAGCGCGAATTGAAGAAGGAGTTTGAAATGTTTAGTTCGTGGACTTGGGTTGATGGGCTTTTCTAATTATTCTTTTGAAATTTTATTTTGTTATAATAATTTTATTAAAATTAGGCTCACGTACTGTTAATATACGGATTTTATATGTACTCTTTTCCCTTGTAAAGTACCTACTAGTGGGGTTACAAGGTTTTGACGAGGCATATGATTGGTCTTTAATAAAGCGTACCAATATTCAAAAAAAAATATCTCCAGGAAAGTCTATGTTAATGGAGCCTATAACCTTAAGTAAAGTTAAATGAGCTATGAATTTTGTTCACGATGAATCTTGCTCAGGCCCCGACGGGATGAATGCAAAGTTCTTAAAGCCTTGGGATCAAATAAAAATGGATTTGCTATCAGTGGTGCCAGATATTTCCCAATGTGGGAAACTGCCCAAGGGAAGTAACCACACATTTGTTACATTGATCCCAAAATATGAAAGGTTTACAAATATTACCCACTACAAACCCATCTCCTGCTGCAATATGTTTTTTAAAGTCTTCAACAAAATTCTTTGTAACAGAATGAAACCTTACTTGCCGCATCTTATATCCCAAAACTAGTGTACTTTCATCACTGGTCGGTATATTGGAGATAACATACTAATAGCAAATGAACTCCTAAGAGATTTTAAGAAGACATGAGTTAGGAAATTCTGTGTGAAAGTTGACTTGCATAAGGCACACGACATGATAAATAAAGAACTTATTTGCTATCTTATGAATTTAGTGGGTTCCCCTATCCATTTTACTAATTTAATTTATGAATGTATTTCAACTGCTACTATTTCCATTCTATTTCAAGGAGTGCCAAAGGGATTCATTACTACAAATAAAGGCATCCGGCAAGAAGATCCTCTTTCACCTTATCTATTCTACAATGCAATGGAAATTTTTAGCTACAACCTCAATAAAGCTACTACCTTAAAACAGTTTGTGCCTATGCATAACTGTAAACTACAAATAAGTCATCTTTTATATGAGAATGATTTGTTGGTTTTTGGTAAGAGTACTCCTCGTTCAGATGCTACTTTGAAGTATGTGTTTGATGCATTAAGCTTATACTCTGGTTTAAATGTTAACGCTCTCAAAACCAAGGTCTTTTTTAGTTCCCATTCTATTAACATACATGATATTAACAATATTTTAGGGTATTATGTGGGTCATTTTCCTATAAAGTACCTAGGGTACCACTATCTACAAACTACTTACAATAATCTGATTATACATCTCTGGTTCATAAAATTCAAACCAGAATTCAGGGATGGGATGCAAAATATTTGATTTTTGCTGGTCGAGCAGAATTGATCCATACGATTATAACCCCCATTGTTTTACATTTGTTATTCGTTTACCAAATCACTAAATACATAATTGATAAGCTTAATACTCTTTGCACTGATTTTTTCTAGGGTGGACCTCATCACAAAATAAGTTAGCACAAAACAAGTACACTAAAGCCAGAGGGAGGAATTGGTCTTAAATCATTCACTGACCTTAAGAAAGCTACCTCTATAAAACTATTATGGAATTTCCAATCTCAAAGGAATTTATGGAGGCAGTGAATGCAATCCAAATACTACACAGATATGCATTTTTGGTATATGCCAATCGATAATAATGCACCATGTACATGTAAGGCACTATTGAGGCTACACACTCATGGGTTTCAATTGTTTAACAAAGTTATCACCATAGGCACCAATACATTTGTAACGACCCGAATTTTGAACCATTAATTTAGAGCATTTAAAATTGGTCAAAATACTGGTTTGGAAATATTAATGGATTTTTATTTATTTAGTAAATGAAGTTTAAACATATAATTTATATTTTAATTTAAAATGAGCTTGTAATGTCGTGATAGTTCATAATATTACGTTTTGAACTTCAATTGAATCTATAGAATCCATTTTAAGTCGGAATTCTGTGAAACAAGAATCATCCAAATCTATTTGATTATAATTTTATAATGAAAGAGAAAAATTCAAGATTTCATACTGTAGATTTAGAGTTATTTCCAATTAGAATTTTCAAATAGTCGTTATGGAACTGTTTATAAACTATAACGTTTTATTAAATAAAATAAAAGGGTTTTTAAATAAAATGAATATCCTTTTGACCTGGAATTGAATAAAAATGGATTCTGAATGGTTATATGCACTATTGGAGTATATTAGAAGTTATTAGAGTTTTAAAATATTAGTTTAATATTGATTTGGCGGAAAAATGTGAATTTTATATTAATTTAATTCAGTTAAAATTAGTCAAATTTGAAACAGTCATGGATTTCAGCGAAATAAGTTTCATTGGATTTGTAATGTTAAATTATTGTACGATAATAAATTTCGTGGAAATCCAGCATCGCATGTGACTTTGACAGCGATAAACACACAACTAGTTTACGTAGTAATTCATTAAATTAAAGTAATTTAATTAGAAGATATTTGTAAATAACTTGAGATAATGATCAAATTAAGACGTAAGACCTGTTCTGTCGTATTGACGTTTTGAGCCAGGATATGTATGGTTCGTTATTTTTGGAGACCAGTTATTTTGGTACCCAAAATAGCGTCATTTTACATGTAAAATATCATTCTAGGTGAACAAGCTCGGAATGCGACAAAACTTATGCCATTAGATCCGTATTAGTAAATTATTATAGGATTTCGATTTTCGTATTGATCGGACTTACCATTTGATCGTACAAATAGTAAACGCCTAGATTTTTATTTAACCGACCAATTTTCAATTGACTTCAGAATTCAATGAAACTAATTTTATTGAATCTAATTTGTAACGACCCACATTCTACGTATCGGAGGATCGTAGAATAATTGTTTTAATTTCATATGAAGTCATATGGTCATGCAACTTTGGAAAACGACTATTAGGGTCATTTCCCACATTCCTGATTTTTGCCGAATTTTAAATTATCGCTTTGCCCATAGCGAATCTTGTTTCTCTTATAACATTTGATTGGTAAGGATTTTTGACCAGAAATAACTTCCATTGGATTCAGATGATGGTTTCCCTACTATAAGAAAATATGGTATATATAGCCTTATATTAATGTGTTATAATAAAATAATTAAAGAAAAGAAAATAACTCATGAATTGTGCTATATAAAAGAAGCAAAAAAATAACAAATTAATTATGCAATAGGTAATATATTCCGCTATATCAAAATTTGCTCATGGAAAAAGCAGGAGCCAAAAATATAGTGGGACAAAATAAAATATAAGGCCGCAAAATAAAAAATCCCTCCATCACTTATATTGCACCCAACTGGTCCTCAAATCCATAAAGTTCTCGTTTCACCCAAACTCCATGACCTCTAGAAAATCGAACATCTCTGATTCAATCCACCATCCACATCGAGTCGTCGACCATCTCTGATTCAGTCGAATGTAAATCTTGACCATCTCCCTGGTTCTCTCAGATTTTTCCAAATCAATAGTAGGCTTATGAAATTGGTAATGTTTTTATTACTTTCTTCCTTTTATAAATTGGCTTCACTTGCTATTTATTTTTTCTTTTTCAAGTGAATCCCTAACAATCGATCCATGACGATGGCAATTATTTTGCCCAGCTTTATTCGAAGATGTTGTCATCAGATTTGTACAAAATTTTGAACTTCTTAACTTTTATTTTGAATATCACTGTTTTTTATTTGGGTTTTCTGAACTCACAAATTGCTGTAGAACATAAGAGAAAAACTAGCGGCGGCTTAAAAAAAACTACAAAATTACGGACCTCTAATGCCTCACTCAGGCATTAAAGGTCATGGGATCTGAAATTGAAGAAGTGAAGTGTCCAATTTGGTACGTCTTCATCTTTCAGCTGATATGTAAGTGATTGTTTTAATTTGTTAATTTATTAGTGATGGTTTCTTGTAGTTTACATCGAAGAAAAATTCATTTCAATTCAGTTTGTAACCATTTATGAGATCTTCATTGTTAAAGTTTATTGTGATTTGTTAGATTCAATTTGTTATCATGCCCGAAGTTGTTCAGTTTTCAAATCGAAGCATAGGAAGCCTCTGAGAAAGAAAGGAAGCTGTGGTTGACAAATTACTCATGTTCTGATTGTTGTTTCAGTTCGAATGGCTTAAACTGGCATTTAATGTTGTTCATTTCTGTAAATTCTCTGACCATAACTTCAACCATTATGTTCTCGGTTGATCGTTAGGGCAATCAGATTGTAATAAGCTTGCAACATCACCAAATAAAAAGGTAATTTATTTAGTTACATAGATTTTACTTAATGTAATTCATAAATTATAAGCTGTAAGTTTCATTAAATCATATGAAAGTCAAAATCTGAAGCAATTTTTTCCTTTAACATGTAATTTTATTGCTTAAATGATGTATTTTTGCTAAAATCTTGATATTTTCATGTAATTTTCCATTAGTTTTAAATATCAGTCACTGTTGAGCTATTACTGACAATAATTGAAGCATAGGCTTGGGTAAGAAACTGGATAACTGAAGCATAAAAACTCACAGTCACATTGATTTAGTTAACTTTCTCTATTGTACTTCAAAATTATGTAAATGATCGAGCATCATTATTAATCCAAATTCAATCCGCTTTGAAATTTGATATCGATGATGCTCGAGGTCTACTCTACTAAGTGGATAGCACTCAATGCTTTGTTAATGATTTTTATTTTTTTGGTAAGAATATCCTTGCCAGGTTAGCTACGCTCGAGTACCTCTCATGTTCTAGACTAAGCTCTATTTCAGTTCTAAAACAAAAATTTAATTTGAAGGATTATTTATAATGAAATTAAATAGGTGTTTAATTTTTAGATATTAGATTTAATAGATATGAATGATAGCTGGGAGAGCTGACATACACAGTTGACAGGATGACGAAAGTTAAGTGTATGGTTAAAAAGCAAATGCTTTCTTGCAACCCACTACACCATCAAAAAGGTGAGTCTTTTCTAAATTACCCATCCATTTTAATACGACTGAATCGTAGATCGTGTAAATGTGGATATTTGTAGCGAGACCATGAGACAACAAATTTCAAATTATAGGCTCTTTCTTATGTTTTCCTAATTGTTCAACCCAAGGAGAGATTTTACTCATTTATATAATGACTTACTTGGCTAATTTATTTTATATTTTGGGTTTTTTTACTGTTCTTTTTACTTTGATCTGTTGATTTATATATAATTCAGGAATTCACTTAATGCTATACAAAAGAACAAAGGTAGCTGCTCAAGTTCTCTAGACGATCCAGCATTTCGAAAATCAGTTTACTATCACTGAACAACTGTTTGATTTAATTCGTTTATCAAGGTATAAACATCATGTTAACAAAATTTTAAAGCGGTCAAATATTTTAGTAGACTATTATGTAGATAACAAAAGCCATGCACTATTGAAATGAACAATTGTTTAAATGGAACTCTATTCTTATATATGCTTTGGATGAGACATTTTGCACTGCTCTAGAATATGGATTGCCACCAACTTCTGGTTAGGGTTTGGGAATCGATCGGCTTACCATGATGCTAACTAACTGGCAAAATATCAAGGTTTCGTTTTCCATTTTCTTTAATGCCTACACAACCTCTCCCTTCACATCCCCCTTATTTTATTGCCTTAAAAAAGCATTTTGAAAATGTTGTTGAAAATGATATTATATTTTCCTCTATATTTTGCAGCAAGTTCTCCTCTTTCCAGTGATGTAGCCTCAAGACGAATCTGCTTCTAAAGGTACTGAGCAATGTATTGCCCCTTTGTTAACTAAATTCCTAAATACACTGATTATTAATATTTGCATATCACCATTCATGGCCAACATCTGTTTTCTCTTCCATATACAGCAGAATAAACTGATGTTTCAGCATGGATGGAGCAACATCTTATATTTAGCCCCTTTGGATCCGACTGTAGTATATCTTTCTGCCTCTGGAAATGTTGCTTTGAAGCATGGATGATTATTAAACATTATAGGCCTTTTGTTCAACTGTTTTTAATATTTAATGTGCACTAGTTGCTTTTGATTATATAATTCCACAAGAATATTTTATTAGGCTATCAACTCTGCCTTTATACCTCGTGGTCGGAGAAAAATGGTGCTCTTTTATTAGGGAAGCCCAATCTAACATCGTTGGAGGACGGGTATATGATGAGTCAGAGATTTACAGGTTTGTATCTAGCAGCCACTTTGGCATACTTTCAGTTTGTGTTCGCTGCGATAGATGTGGTGGTTACCGTGGATGACGTTCTACGAAGGATGAACTTTAAGGCAGGGATGTTGTTTGTGGCACTGTATATGTGGGTACCTTTACCCTTTGGAGCCCTGATGGAGTGTTGGGTGGCTTTTTAAGGCCGGTGTTATGGATTATGCTGGTGGTTATCTTATAGTGTTGCTGGGTGGCTTTTTTTTTTAATATTCCCTATATTTAAAACATTTATTCAAATATTTAGAATTTGCAACTTACATCTTGCATTTTCCTTCAGCTCCTGACCGTCACCTCTCCCTCTTAACCAAAGCATTTAAGTTGAATCAGCTGGCCTATGTTTCAGGTGATTTAAGCAACTTTATTTTCATTTATTTCTTCTAATTGTTTAATTTATTGAACCTTGAATGCAATAATCATAGGATTTCATTCAACTGCCTTCACCTTTAATTTTGCAATTTAAATTTCGGCCTTCTTGCAATTCCCTACACTCAATTATTTGCAGAAGCTAACAGTCAATTATTTGCAGAAGCTAACAACTATCAAAAAATTAACAGAGATATCGTTAAGAGACATGAATCATTTGAAGGAACTTCTCGCTGTGTGTAAAGGTGTACAAAATTTACTTTATTTGTTTTATGAGGAATTTGACATGCATTACTATCTTATGTGCAATCTTTTTTCTGTTGCATTACTATTAGGCTAAATTTGTCCATTTTTAAGATAAGTGAAAGAAAAGTGCAGATTCATCTTTCTTTTCTTTGATTTATCAAACACTTCGTTTTCTAGACTACTTTATAATCTATGTATTTGCAGCTCAAAAACAGATTGTAGAGAGTTGAATGAATCAAGTACATAATCTCATCAAATAATCAAACTAATATGCACTTATTGTATATGTGATTGTTACATATGCTTGAATTAACCTAAAAACTAATGATGTATCACTTGAAGACTATTGAAAGTTCAGCGAATTAATTTGTAGATGTGAGATGTTCAAATGCGCTTGCAGCTAGCTTGGTATCTAACGATCTCATCAATAAGAGTTCGCTTTCACTTAGCACGCTTATTCGCAAGCTTAGGTTATAATCGACTAACCTGTGACCTCTTGCGCTCTTTGTATCGATGAAAAACCAAAATCAAAAAGGGTAAACCAACCACACCTTTAAGTTCTTCGCAAAAGAGTGGAGATACATTTGAGTTCACATTAAGAACTTAATCAGCGGGGCAATGGACGTTTGACTTCTCACTTTAAGAACTTAAACAACTTAATCGCTCGTTATATGGACTCTCCCTTATAAGTTGAAACAGATTAGTTTGGATTACCTTGAAGGTAGTGCAAATATCATTACTTCAGCATCCTATCAGGTTATTCACCCTCCTTAGATGTCTCATTCATCACAAATCAATATCACGAAATCTTAAATTTAAAATGCATTTTTGCATAGGAAACTATTCAAGGTTTTCAGTCTAATGGATATAGCACAAGCGAAAGCGAAAATTTACTAGGAAAAAAAATGTCCAAATTGTTTGTAAGGCACGAGATATATTTAAATCGTGGCACTTGAATGACTGAACTATTTGGATTAAAGCTTCAGTAGGTAGCTATGGAGCATACTTGAGAGATGGTTCTGAATATAGGTGTTCAATTTTATTTTATTTCCTGCATATGATTTCAGATAATTTTTATATTTTAAAATTCTACATTATAATCGTTTTAAAGTAACATGATTTAAGTTAGAATCACATGCATGTGTATATGGCACGCATGTGTGTGTGTGTTATATGTATTGGATTCAGCATTTAGGAAAAGATTAAATGGAGTATCAAAATGTAATTATAATAAAAAACATATGATAATTTTATTTTAATATTGTGTATGTCAATGGTGACATTCACTAAACATACATCAAATTTCCAGCTGATTTGAGTAAACCATAGAAGTATACATTTGGTCAAATGGGTGATTCTACTTCAATTTTTAAATGATTTGATTTATTCACAACCTAATACTTATCACATCAGCCTGGCTGATCTCTGGAGAGAAATTTTGTTAATCATATTACATTTGTGGAGTAAATCTTGGTTACATATTCACTGAATCAGTGTAAATTTTAGTGAAGGCATATACCTTGCCACCATACTTTCTCATAAATAACCATTTTATATGGACATAGGGGGGTTTATGATAAATCAGTCACCGTAGAAACTTTGAAAGGATTTCATAGAAGAAGAGTTCAAGTTCTTGCATAGTCTGGTGCTGATCTACTTGCATTTAACGTAATTCCAAATAAAATGGAAGCGAAGGTACATTCTTAATGTTGTTCATCCTTTTTAATTACGTAAACATAGCTAGATACCAAAATCATTCATCTTGCTTGCATTCTTACTAATTCAAACACATCAAGATTCAAATTGTAATGCAATTGCCTAGCATTTATCTTCCTTGTACAACCAAAGAAAAACATGTCTACTTTGAGCATTGCTATATTTGTGCCTTAATACATATAAAACACTAAACCAGCAACACGATATCTTTGTCCTATACAAATAGATTTAAACACAATTAAGGCATGTGCTTGAGTATGCTTATGCTGAACTTTTGGAAGAAGAAGTTATAAGCATCATGACATGGCTTACCTTTGTCTCAAAAGATGGTGTTAATGTAGTTAGTAGAGATACCTTAGCAGAATGTGCCTCCATTGTAAATGAATGCAAGAAAGTCATGGCAGTTGGAATCACTTGCACTCCCCCAAGATTTATTCAAAATCTAATCCTTATCATTAAAAAGGTTACATCTTTTCATTTATTTTGCAAATACCATCTATACGATTATTGCCTTTTTGCATGTTTAAAATAAGATCCGTGGTATGTTTATATAAGACCAATGTTCTTTAAACGAGAAGAAGAAAAAAAAGGAGAGAATTCTTGTTACGTTATCATAATTATTTTGTTGTAGACCAACATCATTGTCTTAATGGTTAGCTAGCTGGTTTTATTTTAGTCTTCTTGTGATGTTCCTTATTTATTTTTATTTATTATTTTATTTTATTCCTTTAAAAAAATGGGATTACATTTGGTCTGTTTCCTGGAAGCAGTTTGTTAATCATAATAAGAAACATATTGCTAGTCTATTTTCTGCCATGGACTTCAAGTAGCATAGAAATATTTTTATTATTTAAAGAAGCACTAGGGTTACCCTCTATTTTTTTGATCAATTACACTTTTCCCCTCATGATCAATTATAGAAAAAAATTGAATGCTATTTTTCATTTTCTTCATTGATTTTTTGCTATTTAATTGCTGGTGAATTGAATCGTATAATCTGAATGTAGCAAAACTGAAAGGTTTGTAGTCAGCATACCTTTTTACGACACCTAAAAGATATTGCACTTTTCTAACTTGCATTACTGTGAATTGCAGGTTTTGGAATATATGTTGTGAACAAGCTTTCAGGCTTGGGACTAGGGATTCTTGATGTATTTTTATTTTGGAAGTATATATAAACTAATTCATCCATTAACTGTGTACAAACTTCGTTATATCAACTATTGTAAGACCTTATTTTGTGCTTTGAAATAAAATGTTGAAATCAAACATGCTCTCTGTATTGCAATGCATAATATTGTATTATTTATTGTTTAATTGTCTTTAATGTGCTCAATTCAAGCGAGAGAATAGTGCATTATGGAAAGAGCATCATAGAAAATAGGTGTCATATTAAACATATTAATAGCTGAAAATGAGCACTATGGAAACATGTGAAAATATTAAAATTCATATCAAAGGTAAAACGCTATAGAATAAAATGTAATAGAAGAAAAAATGACTTATGAGAAAAGTAAATCGCTATGGAAAACTATATTATATCGTTAAATACTTGCTATGAAAACATAGTTCATGCTATAAAAAATAAAATGAAATTCTAGCAAGATCAATAAATTAGCAAGGGTGGAATGCTATGAAAAGCTTTTCATACCGGTGCATGTGTGCTATAAAATGTTTGATACAATAGCATTTAATTTAGAACTACAAGATATATCATCGCTATTATAACATGTCGTTATATAGCGTCATCACTAATGCTGTGATAGTCTATTATAGCGTTTTTCACATGCTATTAAAAGGTAAATCTGTTGTAGTGCCCATTTTGTAGAGTGGTCACATTAATCAAACAGACTCACCGTTTGGGAGATATGGCTGAAATAAGATTTGAAGTTGGAAAAATAGCCTAATTTGGATTAATAGGGTGATTAGCAGCTAGGCCCATAACCCATTTCGGGATTAGGGTTATGGGAGGGCTGAAAAGAGTTGGAGAATCATCTCCTTTCATTTTTCTAGCCACCACACATTTCTCTAACCCTAATCATGGCTTCCATCTTCCAAATTTCTCTCTAATCACTTTCTAATCACTAATTGATCAAATCTACAACAAATCAAGCTGAATTAGCACCAAATTCAAGGTAGAGCCTCTACACCACGTTGGGATCCGAGCCAAATCAGTTAGAGTTTCAGGCCTAACATTTATTTTTTGCCAAGGTGAGTGATTTGCGTGTTTATACACCAACCATGGCTAAATAGGGGTGATAAGTGATAATTAGCAAAATTTTACATCTAATTTTTTTTGAAAAATAGGTGCAAATTCTATAATCATATTTTATGTCGCTGGTACGAATTTGGGTTAATTTTGATTAAGTTTGCTAATCCTATTGTTAGACATGCTTAAGTGGAAAATCACATGGTTAAAGGGAAATTCATGGTTTTGGGTATGTTTGATCCTAATTAACATATGAAATCATTGTTTTGATGTTTTTGTTTGATTCTACATTTTATTACTGCTGTTTGGTGTGTTTCAGGATTGCATAGGAAAGTTAGGATGGTTGAAAAAGCCGTCGTTTGGCGAAAATATCTTGCTGGAAAAATTGCAAAGTTTCAGTCCAATTTGGAAGAGGAGACCCGATCCGATCTGGTTAGGAGAAGGAGATCCGAACCGGATAAGAGGAAGAGACCCAAACCGAACTAGATTTGAGAAAGGGGCCCGATCCAAACCGGATAGAAGGAAGAGGCCAAACCGAACCGGATAGGAGGAAGAGACCCGAACCAGATAGGTGGAGGAGACCCGAATCGAACTAGATAGGAGGAGGAGACCTGAACCGAACCGGATAAGAGTAGGAGACCTGAACCGAACCAGATAAGAGGAGGAGACCTGAACTGATCCGGGTAGGAGGAGAAGACTGGAACTGAACCGGATAGGAGGAGGAGAACCGAGATGGATAGGAGGAGAAGACCCGAACCAACCGGGTAGGGGATGGTGAACTGAACCGCACACCAATTCAACCAAAATCCGAAATGCAAAGAAGTTCAAATAGGAAGTTATTACTCATGATCCAGATGGGAACTAATGAGTTAACTTCTGGAGTTGGGCTTTGCTGCGGGGCGTGTGCAAAGGAGTTATCACTACCTATATCTTTGGTTCACCATTGAGAGCGGGGGCATGTAGATGAACTAGGGCCAGGGCTGTATGGACTGGTTAGCCCATAACCTAGAGCTAGGGCTGTGTGGACCGGGTAGGGTTATTGACTATAGACCAGGTCAGTGTGGTCATAGCAATAGTTGTATGGAGTTTGACTCCTTCATGTCCCTAAATGGATTCGATGATCAAAGCGGTGGATATCGTATGCTTTACACATTGAGTGAGAGATGTGAGGATGATTGCTATATTTGATGTTTGCTATCACCATGATACTCATTATTCCATCTTACACTCTATATTAGCGTTTACCTTAGTATTGTGCATCTTTTTATGCTAACTCTTTTGTTGCAGGTGCAGGTTAGGTATGATTACTTATACCTGTTATTGCTCTATTTAGTAATATAGATTTGCCATTGCTCATACCAGATTTCCGTCTAATCCAGAGTTTTATGTCTCTTCTTATTACTCTGGGTGCTCCTAAATGAGAAGACTAGAGGCAGGTTAGGTGGTTATGCACGAGTAGCTGTCCGGAGACGAGCAACAGGCTTCCACGTACTATATATATACTCTCCCTGTGTTTTTGCTGGTCACTGCTTTAGGCATTAGTAGTGTACCTCTTTATTTCCTTTTAGAGACAACATTTTGGAGTTGTAATAATTGGATATAAAGTTGTATTTTTGATCCCGCTAATCTGATGGATATGGTTTAGCTTTCAGCTTATGTACTGTCTCGCCTGTTTATATCAAGTTATGTTACTGTTATATTTTATTCCATGCGCTGTGAGATATACTACAGGTTCTTGGTGATCCATCGTTTCAACCCTGTTGACGACCATCTCGTGCTAGTTGGGCATTGGCACAACGCATTTCGGGGAAAATGTATGATTAGTTCGGGGTGGGCAGTCGCACTTGGTATCAAAGCCTAGACTACGAAGTTTAACATAGGGGAAGACATCAAGGAGAGATAGTATATGTATATGAGAGCGCGTATTTGTGATATTTTGGTTTTCAAATACTATACATATACTATTAGTATATCTAAGGATGAAGTCAGACTTCCCTGACACAAGTAAGTAGATGGTTAATCGTTTTCTCTTTACAGATTGAACGATGAGCCGAAATACGAGGAGCATAGTGAGGAGCCCTCGTCGGGAGTTGAAGAGGGAGCGGGTTCAGGGACCAACAATGGGAATGTCCCTGATATAAGGATGATGTTTGCTGCCTTCTTGCGAGAGATGCTTGGGGATGCTCAGGGAGTAGTTCCTAATGCTGCAAACGGTGGTGGAATGCCATTGAAGCGGCTACTTCCGAGGCTCAAATTACTTGAAATTTGTTTAAGACTCGCTTCAGTGGAAAGTTTGTTCTAGCTGCTCAGAAATCAGAATTATTTTGGGAAAATTTTGGAACTTAACCAGAATGGTAGGGAAGTCTCGAAATATATTGCTGAATTCAATACCTTATCGAAATATGGATTATCACTTATCGATATTGCTGAGAAGAAGAACGAGAACTTCATAACATGCCTAATGGGTACTTGGGGGAAAGAATTATAAACCATTTCGATGAGACATTCGAATCTATTTAGGTAAAGGCATTAAGATCAGGGAGCCTTTACCGCAAGGCGAAGATCGAGGTCGCTATTACATCTACAGAGGAGCGGAAACCGCAGGCAAGAGGTGAAGCCAATAAGAATTTCTAGATTAAGAGAAAACAGAACTAAACTAAGGATGGTCAAAAAAAGAAGAATAAGAAAGATATCGAGTGCTTTAGCTTTGGCAAGAAGGGCCACCATGCGTGAGATTATCAAGCAAAGCTTGGGGAAAGGAGGTGCTTCAACTATCGTCAAGTGGGACATCTCAAGAATGAATGTCCGCAACCCTTTAAAGAGAAGCAGATCGTGAAAGCATATGCTATCAACATTGTTCCTTCTTCGTCGAATGCCCCAACCGCGGCCGAGAAGGGAAAGGGTGTCGTTATTCAAGGTATGCTTTCTATTTATGATGTTCATGTTCGAGTATTGTTTAATACTGGGGCTTCCCATTCCTTCATGTCTAGTGACCTGGTAGATAGTTTAGGATTGGAACCCGAGATTGTCGATAGACCTTTAGCTGTGACGAACCCGATCGGTGGTTCGACTAGCCTTTGTATGATTTGTCGTAATTTGGCCTTATCGAGTCATGGATGTATGTTTGCTTATGGTTGCTTTGTTTTGGGCTTTACTGGGTTTGGCATTATTTTGGGAGTCGATTGGATCCAAAGGTATAGGGTGGTGGTAGACTGTGAGGGGTCTTCGGTGACAATTTGAGCAGATGATGGGCGGAGGGTGCTACTGGGTTGCCTACCTAGTGATGGGATTAAGGCTATTTTCCTACATTCTCTCGACATGCCGTATGATGAGTTATCAAATGTGCCTATTGTTGGTGAGTATCCGGACATCTTTGAGGGAGTGACCGATCTTTCACCGCACTGAGAGATCGAGTTTTAGATTGATTTAGTGAAAGATGCCAGACCTATAGTGATGCTACTTCGTCGTATGGCGCCAAGGGAGCAGGGAGAGCTCGAAGTGCAAGTAGGCGATCTTTTGAAAAAGGGATTTATCTGAAGAACTGTTTCCAAGTGGCGAGCACTAGTTGTATTTGCTCCTAAGGACGACGGTTCCCTTCGCTTATGTGTGGACTACTGCGAGTTGAACAAGGTGACTAGGAAGAATAAGTATCCTCTTCCATGGATAGACGATTTGTTTGATCAACTAGATGGAGCAAGAGTGTTCTCCCAATTGGATCTCGCGATAGAATTTCATCAGCTCTATGTAGCAGCTGAAAGTATACCTAAAACGATATTTTGGACGCCATCTGGATTATATGAGTGGTTGGTCATGCCATTCGGGTTGACCAATGCGCCCACATATTTTGTGGATCTTATGAATAGAATTTTCAGGGATCAATTAAATAAGTTTGTTCTTGTGTTCTTGAACGATATCTTGATTTACTCGAGGACAGAGGAAGAACACTAGGAACATTGAGGACAGTGATGGAGGTGTTGAGGAAACACAAATTGAAATCAAAATTTTCTAAGTGTCACTTCTGGACGAGGGAAATGAGGTTCTTGGGCCATGTTGTTTCAGAGAATGGTAATGCCGTGGATCCTGTGAAGGTGGCTATGGTGCAGGATTGGTCTACGCCCAAGAATGCAACGGACATGAGAAGTTTCTTGGGGTTAGCTAGATATTATCGTAAGTTTATTCAATACTTGTCCAAGATAGCAACACTGTTAACTCAGTTGACCTAGAAGAATCAAGCTTTTGCTTGGGACGAAAAATGCGAGAATGCATTTAAGAATCTGAAGGAGAAGCTAACGTGTGCACCAGTATTAGTAATTCTTAAGGGGAACGAAGGGACGACGGCATACACAGATGCCTATGGTACTAGACTAGGTGTTGTTCTAATGCAAGGAGGTAGGGTTGTAGCTTATACTAGTCGGCAACTGAAACCACATAAGAAAGGATATCTTACCCATGATTTGGAATTGGAAGCGATCATGTTCGCGTTGAAGATGCGGAGACACTACCTCTTGGAAGAAAGATTCGAGTTGTTTACCAACCACAAGTCATTAAAATATCCTTTCTCCCAAAAGGATTTAAACCTTCGTCAGCTGAGATGGTTAGAGTTCTTGGCTTCATACGATTTCAATATCCCATACACACCCGGGAAGCGCAATGCGATAGTTGATGCATCGAGTAGGAGACATGCCAATTTGGGGGCTATGTTTCTGGAATGGAAGCAACTAGAGTATATTGCGGGATATGATTTCAGACCTAAGAGTGAATTGGATCTAGAGATGTTAAATTTGACGATCAAACCGACTTTGACTGAGCGGATCGGTTCCAGTCAGATGGATGATCCTAACCTATTGGAAATCATCTCCAAGTTAGAGATGGGTACTGACAGTGAGAAGATGAACAAGTATGGACTTGATAGAGAAGAGTGGCTTCGAAAGAATGGGATACTATTTGTACCCAATGTTAATGGATTGAGGGATGAAATGCTTTGGGAGTGTCATCACTTGAAACTGACTATACATCCCGGTGGTAACAAAATGTATCTAGACATGAGGCAGACCTACAACTGGGAAGGGATAAAGAGAGACGTTGGGAAGTTTATATCCAAGTGCATGAATTGCCAGTTAGTTAAAGCCGAGCAAAAGAATCCTAGTGGTTTGTTACAACCGTTAGAAATTTCCAAATGAAAATGGGAACAAGTCTCAACGGATTTCATAGATGGTTTACTAAGGACTAGTTCAGGTCATGATAGTATTTGGGTGAATACAGATCGATTGATCAAAAGTGCAAGGTTTATACCAGTCAAGTCGAATAAAACAGCAGCTAAGTTAGCGGAACTATATATGAAGTGGGTAGTGAGATTTCATGGAGTAACTAAAGGTATTGTGAGTGACTGAGATCCATTATTTACTAGTGGGTTTTGGAAGAGCTTACAAGAAGCTTTAGGGTCAAAATTGCATCTCAGTACCGCGTACCATCCCCAAACCGACGATCAAACAGAGAGTGTGAATCGTGCATTAGAGATATCCTGAGAGCTTGTATATTGGATTTTGGAGGGTCATGAGACGACCATTTGCATCTGGTTGAGTTCGCATATAATAATAGTTATCAGTCTAGTATTGGTACAGGTCCATTTGAAGCTTTGTATGAAAGATCGTGCAACTCACCATCATATCGATTGGAAACCGGTGAGAAATTTGTGCTTGGGCCAGATATAATAAGAGAAACTTCAGACAAGATCAAGGTTATTCAACAACGAATGAAGGCTGTCCAAGATAGCAGGAAGAGTTATGCTGATAAAAGACGAAGAGATTTAAAATTCTCCATTGGCGACTTGGTATTCGTCAAGATTTCTCCGTTGAAGAGTGTGATTCGGTTTGGTAGGAGGGGTAAATTAGCACCAAGGTTTGTTGGTCCATTTCCAGTTCTCGAACAAGTTGGGAATTTAGCGTATAAAGTTGGATTACATGATAAGAATGTGGGAGTGCACAACATATTTCAGGTTTCTCAATTAAGAAAGTTCGTGCACAATTCTGATACGACTATTTCACCATATCGATTGGATGATATCTAGATAGAACCCAGGGCAGATAGAACCGGTTCGTATTGTTGGACATGACACGAAGCAACTTCGGAGGAAGGCGGTGAAACTGGTTAAGGTCCAGTGGGGTGATAATGAGAATGACTGTACTTGGGAAATGGAAGAGAACATATGGAAGTCATATCCAAGGCTCTTTACCTGGTAAGATTTTAATTGCGATATATTTATTCCCTTGTTAGAAAACCGCATGGTAGGATAGGCTTGTTGTGTTATTATGTATGTTTGATTGTTTGTAAATGGCTAGTAGGCACGCAGGGAACCATTGTATGTTTTCTTGGTTAAGGAATTTTAGGGGCGAAATTTCTTAAGAGGGGACAGCGTAACGACCCACATTCTATGTATCGGAGGATCGTAGAATATTTGTTTTATTTTCATACGAAGTCATATGGTCATGTAACTTTGGGAAACAACTATTGGGGTCATTTCCCATATTCATGATTTTTGTCGAATTTTAAATGACCTTTCTGCCCTTGAAAAATCTTGTTTCACCTATAACTTTTGATTGGTAAGTATATTTGACCTGAAATCACTTCTAATTGATTCGGATGATGGCTTCCCATTCCGTAGAGTGGTCACATTAATCAAACGGACTTACATGGCTGAAATAAATTTTGAAGATCGAAAAACAGCGTAATTTGGATTAATATGGTGATTAGCATCTGGGCCCCTAGCCCATTTCGGGATTAGGGTTATGCAAGGGCTGAAAAGAGTTGGAGAATCATCTCCTTTCATTTTTCTAGCTGCCATAAACATTTCTCTAACCCTAACCATGGCTTCAATCTACCAAATCTCTCTCTAATCACTTTCCAATCACTAATTGATCAATCTACAACAAATCAAGCCGAATTAGCACCATATTCAATATAGAGCTGCTGCACCACATTGGGATCCAAGCCAAATCT
Organism: Allium sativum; assembly: GCA_030737875.1. Classification (NCBI taxonomy): domain Eukaryota; kingdom Viridiplantae; phylum Streptophyta; class Magnoliopsida; order Asparagales; family Amaryllidaceae; genus Allium; species Allium sativum. Next base: position 495,689 of record CM060926.1, on the reverse strand, counting down.
GTAAAAGTTTTAGATCTAACGTTTATTTTTGGCTAACATGAGTGATTTGCACGTTTGTACACTAATTATGGCTAACTAAGGGTGTTTAGTGGTAACTAGTGAAATTATACATATAAAATTTCTGGAAAAATATGTGAAAAATCTAAAATCATATTTTATGTCGATTGTACGAATTTGGGTTAATTTAGATTAAGTTTGCTAATCCTATAGTTAGACATGGTTAAAGGGAAAATCATGGTTTTGGGTATGTTTGACCCTAATTAACATATGAAATCATTGTTTTGATGTTTTTGGTTGATTCTACATTTTACTACTGCTGTTTGGTTTGTTTTGTGATTTCATAGGAAAGTTAGAATGATTGAAAATGCCGTCGTTTGACAAAAATAGCTTGCTGGAAAAATTGTAGAGTTTCGGTCCAGTTAGGAGGAGGAGACACGATCCGATCCGGTTAGGTGGAGGAGACCTGATCCAAACCGGAGAGGTGGAAGAGACCGGAACCGAACCTGATAGGAGGAAGAGACCCGATCCGAACCGGATAGGAGGAAGAGACCCGAACTGAACCGGATAGGAGGAAGAGACCTGAACCAGATAGGAGGAGGAGACCTGAACCGAGCCAAATAGGAGGAGAAGACCCGAATCAAACCGGATAGGAGGAGGAGACACGAACTGAATCGGATAGGACGAGGAGACCCAAACCAATCCGGCTAAGAGGAGGAGACCCGAACCAAACTGGATAGGAGGTGGAGACCCGAACCAGATAGAAGGGGGAGACCCGAACCGAATCTGATAAGGAATGACGAACTGAACCGAACAATAGTTCGTCCAAAACCCGAAATGCAAAGCAAGTCCAAATGAGAAGTTATTACTCAGGATCCAGATGGGAACCAACGAGTTGACTTCTGGAGTTGGGTTTTGCTGCGGGACGTGTGCAAAGGAGTTTTCGATATTTATCACCATTGAGAGAGGGTGCATGTAGACGAACCAGAGCCAGGTCTGCGTGGATTGGGTAGGGTTATTGACGATAGACCAGGGCAATGTGGTCATAGCAACAGTTGTATGGAGTTGGACTCCGTCATGGCCACAAATGGATTCGGTGATCAAAGCGGTGGATATCGTATGATTTACGCACTAAGTGAGAGATGTGAGGATGATTGCTATGTTTGATGTTTGCTATCACCATGACATTCACACTTCCATTTTATACTCTATGTTAGTGTTTACCTTAGAGTATTGTGCATCTTGTTGTGCTAACTCTTTTGTTGCAGGTACAGGTTAGGTATGATCACTTATACCTGTTATTGCTCTATTTAGTGTTATAGATTTGGTATCGCTCATACCATACTTTCGTCTGACCCAGAGTTTTATGTCTCTTCTTGTTACTCTGGGTGCTTCTAAACGAGTAGACTAGAGGAAGGTTAGGTGGTTATGCACGAGTAGCTGTACGGAGACGAGAAGGAGGCTTCCGCGTACTATATATATATATATTGTCCCTGTGTTGTTGCTGATCACTGCTTTGGGCATTAGTAGTGTACCTCTTTATTTCCTTTTAGAGACAACATTTTGGAGTTTTAATAATTGGATGTGAAGCTATATTTTGGGTTTCGCTACTCTGATGGATATGGTTTAGTTTTTAGCTTATGTATTGTCTCGCCTATTTTATATCAAGTTATCTTATTATTATATTTTATTCCATGCGCTGTGAGATATACTACAGGTTCTTGGTGATTCATCGTTTCAACCCTTTTGACGACCATCCCGTGCTAGCCGGGCATTAACACAACGCATTTCGGGGAAATTACCTGATTAGTTCGGGGTGGGCCGTCATGTAACACCCCACCTCCGCCAGGGTGACTCTTGCAAGCACTCTGACTTTGGAGGGGCGTTTGAATCAGGTAAACATGCATAATGATATATCAAGGCAGAACAAGAACATATGTATATATGTAAACAGAGTAAATAAGATAAGTAAAACAGCGGAAGATTTCAAACTATTTCAAAACAAGTCTGATACAACATAATGTCAACTTTCCAAATACACAAGTCTAGATAAAAACAACATCACTGAAAAACTGAAATACATAAGTACTATCCCCAAAATAAGTGATAACCATAGCTAGCTTCATGTCAAGACCGTACATGAGCTAAAATCCCACAAGCAAGCGATCGTAAATCCGAGCTAAGCTCAAATATTCCCACCCTGAGAACCTGGGGGGGGGGGGGGAATGGAAGAAAAGAGGCGAAAGAAAACAGGTCAGTCAAAAAGACTGAGTAAGCCCTACTACAATCAATGTAAACTGATAAAGTTAACTGACATGAGAAGCAGGGATGAACATAAGGATAACAACATACTAGCATGATGATTAACTAACAAGGTAGATAAAGGTGTCATCGCATAATCAGGATTAAGGTTTTTGCACCACAGGTGTACTAGCAAACTAACATGACTTGAATAAACAAGTATTGATCCCTTGGCCCAAGCTTTGGCCCAATAACATGAAGTGACCCTAATACGCGGTCCAACCAAACGGTCTAATCGATCGGCTCCCTATAAGCCTAACTCGTCACGTGTTGGTGTCAATGCGGCCCAAACATAATTGTAGTCAGACTGTGCAGGGTCTCCCGTCGGGTGTATCAAGCCCTAGGGTGTCAACCCCTGGACACCATAAACATGAGTGCACAGTCTCGATCTACTGGTACCCGTGCATGTTTTCCCCGGCTTCGGACTATGTGCACGACCATGGTCCGCCCGGAACTACACCGGCGTACCACTCTGCCGTCGCTTTTGGTCACTTACCTCAAGTCCAGTAATCGTGCCCCCACCCTAGCCTAGACCCTAGGGTCATAATGATACAAACTTGGGATTACTGCTGGAGTGGACCCCCATTGCTAGGATTTTCTAGTGGGTTAAGTACGGTTTAACCCTCTTGCTAATCATGGATTAACTTGGTTAAGTGTAACGATGAGTTCACGACTTAACCCTGATTAATCTACCAAGCCCAAATTGGTTAAGTATTAAGTGGACCATGACTTAACCCTAATCATGAGGCATTAATTAATTTAATGCGCCTTAACCTCTCACATTAGACTTTGTTGTGGTTACTAGTTAAGCCGGGCGGGTCCGGGTAGCTTTACACCACAACTTGGTCTAACCTCGGGTTCAAGGTACAACATGACCAACTTCTCACATTGGGTCCTATTGTTTGTAGCAACTAGTTAAGCCGGTCGGTTCCGGGTAGGTTTACACTACAAACTCAACCCAACCTCGAGTTGGTCACACTTATATTTTCTAAGTGTCATGTCCATCATGTTTCCAAAACATGTTACAAGTTTTCAAGCATTTGGGTAGACCTAACTTAATAGGTAAATTCCCAAAGGGTAGACCTAACTTAATAGGTAAATTCCCAAGCTTATGTTTTTATGTCTTTTAAGTTTACCCAACCCCAAACGCAATCCCATCGCTTACATATCGCAATAGCGCATAAAGGATAGAAAGAGGGAACTTGGCATAATCATGACATAAAGGTGTTGAAGCCACAAGTTTAACATGGTGGCATATGAAATGTACATATGTTCGTATACTTGCATATTACATTTTTAGGCCTCAAAAGCATGCATAAAACCAAACTTAGCATATGGGTGATTCATGGTGATAAATGACATGTAGAAATGGCCATAAGTTCGCATTTAGCCTCACATGCAAGTTATCATAAGAGATATGATAACTTACATGTTGCCAAAATGCAACCTTTAGCATAAAGCTTGAAGCTTTAAGCTCATAAACCCAAGATAAGCTTGCATAACATGATAACATGAGCAAAATGATCAACCCAAACTTGCATAACATAACTTGCATATCATATGACAAACTTGCATATCAAACTTGCATAACATAACATCATAACATGGCAAACTTGCATAACACATCATAGTAAACTTGCATATCATAATGATCAAACACAACTTGCATCATTCATTAACTTTAGAGTTTAAATATGAAAGTAGAAAAGGGCTTACAATGCTTATGAAGACACAAATATATATAGATTGAGACAAAGCCCTTATGCAATCAAATAAACCCAAAATGCAAGCTCCAAATCAATAAAAACCCTTGCTTTATGATGTAAATATGGAAACTTGACTTGAATGCAAGCTAATGACACTCATACAAGCTTGAAAACACTTGTATGCATGGAAAATCTCTCATAGAAATGACTTAGGATTTTATGAAGAGAGTGGAGGCCATGAGAGGATTGATTTTGCCATAGTTTAGTTGTATGAGTGAATAATGTTGATTTAGGCTTAGCTTAGGGTCTTATTTATAGATTAGGCAAGTGTTTTAGGCCATTAGATTAACCCTAAACTAGATTAGGACCATCAGATCTCGGAAGCTTCCAGAAAACAGCCCCCAAAACACAGCCAAACCCTAAAATGGTGCACCAGGCCAAACTGGCCGAGCACCCCCTGTCGACAGCCAAGTCGACAGGGCTGTCGACTTGGGTCTAACCAAGTCGACTCCCAAGTCGACAGGGCTGTCGACTTGGGTGCTCTGGCGGGAATTTTCCCGCCTGGCCCAATCTAATTCTAATTTCCAAATTCAAACTTGAATTTGAAATCTGTTTTGAACTTGCAATTTTCTGAAAACTTCGTTGGGCCTTAATCGGGTCATACAGACTCCGATTTTCAAAAACTCGGACTCTATTTCGCGTATTTTTCCGAGACGAACGCAATGGCATAACCCGTTTCCCTTGATTCAGATTTTAGAATTAAATTCTGCCTCGATTTACGTTATAACAGGTTATTGAAAATACGGGTTGTTACATTCTCCCCTCCTTAAAGGATTTCTTCCCCGAAATCTTCAAGTTAGGAAGAATGTATCCTACCATCTAACATCCATCTACTCAAAACATCATCCACGAGCAATCATTGTCCTTACAAGATTCTAAATGTTGTATGAACATATGCAAAGGTGTGTGTATATGTACTTATCTAATGCAAATATCATCAATGCAAATTATGTTAGTGAAATGAATCCATATGTATGCAATTCCTAACATAATGTATAACATCTATATGTGTGCACATAACATACATCCATATGCAACATCCATGTGATAACACAAAAATTTTCATCCATGAATAAGCATAAACACTCATGCATATGCAATATGAGGAGTGTGTGAGCCGATCTAGTGCCTAACGTGTATAATGCATCCACGAGTATCCACTTGCAAACACTTGCAACCACTTGCAAACATCAAGCATAACATGTTTCAAACACATGTTTCATCCAAAGGGTTTCTACCTAAGGTTCTCATGACAAGATTAACACGATAAACTAGATAAATATGGATAGCAAAGAGAAAGATATGCTAACAAAGAAAAGAGATTGAGAGTGTACCCTCAAAAAGGAATGGATAAAGCCCACACATCTTCTCCTCGGTTTCCCAAGTTGCGTCTTCTTCGGCTTCACCCCATTGAACCTTCACCAACTTGACCTCTCGATTCCTTAGCTTCTTGGTCTCCGTCCCCAAGATACGAATCGGAGCTCTCCTCAAGGTAGCCTCCTTCTCCACTTCCACATCTTTCAGAACACTTGGCTCAACAACCTCTGCTGATTCATGTAAACACTTCCGGAGATGCGAGACATGAAAAACATCGTGTACTCCGGCAAGCTTCTCGGGCAACTCCACTCTATAAGCCATCTGCCCAATCCTCTCTATAATAGGGAATGGTCCAACAAACCTCGGTGCTAACTTCCCAACGGCTCCAAATCGGACCACATTCCGCAAAGGAGAAACCTTCACGAAAACCATATCCCCAACATTAAACTCCAAATCAGTTCTTCGCTTATCAGCATAGGATTTCTGTCGGTCTTGGGCCGCTTTCATCCGTCTCCGAATCAACTCGACCTTCTCGGATGTATCTCTGATCATATCAGGCCCAAGTATAAGCTCATCTGTAGTCTCCCACCAACATGTAGGCGACTTGCACGACCTCCCATATAAAGCTTCAAATGGTGCCATCCCAATGCTTGCCTGATAACTGTTATTATATGCAAACTCAACAAGAGGAAGATGGTCTTCCCAAGTACCACCAAAATCCAGAATACAAAGCCTCAACAGATCCTCGAGTACCCTATTCACCCTTTCGGTTTGACCGTCCGTCTGTGGGTGATAAGCCGTACTTAGATTCAACCTCGTGCCCATAGCTTCTTGCAAGCTATTCCAGAATTGACTTGTAAAGATTGGGTCACGGTCACTGACTATACTAGTAGGGACTCCATGTAGTCTCACAATCTCACGAAGATATACAGACGCTAGCCAAGATGCGGTCCTCTTGCTCTTCACCGGAATGAAATGAGCACTCTTCGTAAGTCTATCAACAATAACCCAAATGCTCGTATTCCCTTTCCTTGACCTTGGTAGCCCATCGATAAAATCCATGGAAATACTCTCCCACTTCCATAGTGGAACGTCTAGAGGATGCAATAGCCCACCGGGCTTCTTCGACTCGACCTTAACTTGCTGGCAAATGATACATCTAGAGACAAACTCTGCCACATCTTTCTTCATCCCAGGCCAAAAGAAAATGCGCTTCATATCTTTATACATCTTATCTCCGCCCGGATGTATAGTCAACTTAGAGCGATGCGATTCCTCAAGAACTTTTCTTACTAAATCTTCTACCATTGGAACACATAACCTTCCGTCTCTCCTTAGCCAACCCTTGTCATCAATAGAATATCGAGCGAGATGACTAGATGCCTCTCCTCGAATCAGCTTATCCATAATCTCAACTATCTGAGTGTCTTCTCTCTGCGAAGCCCCAACTTGATCAAGAAGGGGAGGTCTGAGTTCTAGAGATGCTAAAGAACCGGTCATCGACTCAATCGCCAAAGAGAAATCAAAGGTTGCCACATACTCTAAATTCTTCATCTCGACGAATAGAGGACTCAGAGTCAACCTTTTCCTACTCAATGCATCTGCTACCACATTCCCCTTGCCAGGGGTATAAGCTATCTCAAAATCGTAGGACGCCAAGAATTCCATCCATCTTTGTTGCCTCAGATTCAGATCCTTCTGAGAAAAGAGATACTTCAATGACTTGTGATCGGTATAAAGCTCAAATCTTTCTCCCAGAAGATAATGGCGCCAAGCCTTGAGTGCATATACTATTGCTGCCAACTCTAAGTCGTGAGTGGGATAATTCTTCTCATGCACTTTGAGTTGTCTACCGCCAAAGCATATCACTCTTCCTTCTTCCATCAGAACAGCTCCTAACCCCGTGCCACATGCATCGGTGTATACTGTAAATAACTTCCCTCCATCGGGCAAAGCTAGAACAGGTGCTGATGTGAGAGCTCTCTTGAGCTTCTGGAAAGCAAGCTCGCATTCTATGCTCCAAGCAAAAACTAAATCCTTCTTCGTCAATTTAGTGAGAGGAGCAGAAATCTTCGCGAAGTCCTTGATGAACTTCCGGTAAAAGCCTGCGAGACCTAGAAAACTTCTCACTTCGGTTGCATTCCTTGGAGTCTTCCAATCCTGAACTGCAACTACCTTAGCGGGATCCACCGCTAAGCCTTGCTTAGATACTATATGCCCAAGGAATCTAACTACCCTTCTCCAAAAGTGACACTTGGAGAACTTGGCCTTCAACTGATGCGCTCTTAGCGTATCCATCACCTCCACGAGATGCCTTGCATGCTCTTCCTCATCCTTAGAGAAGATCAGAATATCATCTATGAAGACCACGACAAACTTTTCCAAGAACTCCCTGAACACCCTACTCATCAAGTCCACGAAATATGCGGGTGCATTAGTCAAGCCGAACGGCATAACAAGCTATTCGAAGAATCCATCTGGAGTTCTGAACGCAGTCTTGTCTATACTATCTTCAGCTACCCTAAGCTGATGGAATCCAGTAGCAAGATCAAGCTGAGAGAAAACAGAAGCACCGATAAGCTGGTCAAAGAGATCATCAATCCTCGGTAACGGGTGTCTGTTCTTCTTGGTCAGCTTATTCAACTCTCGATAGTCAACACAAAGTCGGAGAGAACCATCTGCCTTGGTAGCAAATACCACAGGCGCTCCCCATTCAGATATACTTCGTCTAATGAAGTTCTTCTCAAGCAACTCCTTCACTTGCTTACTTAGCTCCCGCCTTTCACGCGGAGCCATGTGCCGAACGGGCAAAGAAACCGGCTTTGCATTATCCACCAGATAAATGCGGAAATCAATCTCTCGCTTAGGGGGCAACCCCCTAACTTCATCGAAAACATCCGGATACTCTCGAACCACTCTCACAGACTGAAGAGTTTCCATTGACGAGTCGAGTGATTCCAGATAGCACAACATGACGGGACCTCTCGGATTACAAGAAATTTCTAGGGTGTTTCCGAGGCGAGTCACGAGCCTCACAACCCTATGCTCACAATCAAGGATGGCTCCATATCTGGACAACCAATCCATGCCCAATATCAATCCGTATCCCCTAAAACCAAGAACATAAGCACTACACAAGAACTCTACACTCAGTATAGAGATCCTCAAATCCCCACATATCATAGACAAATGGGCGGAACCCCCAATAGGATTTGAGACACAGACGGGATCATCTACCAAGCTAGTACTAAGGTGCAAACTATCAACAAGATCAGATGAGATAAAGCTATGCAATGCACCAGAATCAAACAAGGTACGAACTGGAAAATCAGAAATATATACATGGATCTCAACTGAAATACTACCTCGATCGGGAACTGGAGCGACATTGAGAGCATGAACTTGCCCTCCTGAAGGTCCAGCACGCTGAGTCTAACCCTGGCCTTGCCCTTGCTTCTTCGGGCAATCCTTACTAAAATGTCCAGTCTCACCGCAGAAAAAGCATTCACCATTCTTCCTTTTCCTCTTCTTACAATCCTTAATAAGATGCCCAACTGAACCGCAATAATGGCACTTCCCCTTGTTGTTATTGCCCTTGTTGTTGTTCCCCTTGTTGCCTTGACCCTTGTTCTTGTTCTGATTGCCTTGACTGCTCTGACCACTTGGATTACCCTGATTTCCTTTCCACTGGGAATCAGTCTTCTTGGCTTGAGTATCATTCATCTTGATCTCTTTCTTGACATCTCCTTGAAGTAATGCCATATCAACCAAGCTCTCAAACGTGGCCCCATGGGGAATATGTGACATAGCCCATCCCTGCAACGGCTCATTCAATCCTCTAGCAAAACGAAGAGCCTTCTTCTGAGGAGTATTCACCATATCCAAGCCAAAACGGGCTAACTGATTGAACTTGTTCACATATTCTTTGACAGACATATCTCCTTGTTTCAAAATTATGAACCTCTCCATTTGCAGATTCTCCTCAGCAGAAGATAGAAACTTAAGCACGAATCTTGCCCTGAAATCGGCCCAAGTCTCAACAGGCCTAGTACCATTGGTGACTTCCCACCAATAAGCGGCTTCATCCTTCATAAGCCAAACCGCCAACAAGATCTTCCTCTGATCGTCTAACCCAAAGATAGCAAATAAATCCTCGGTCTCTTTCAACCAATTTCTGGCCTCTACAAAAGTCTCAGTGCCTTGAAAGTTCTTGCCACCCATTGCTTTGAAATCCTTGCAAGTCTTTGCGAAGTCAGCTTGAGGATGCTGAGGGGGAGGAGGAAGAGGAACCTCAGCGACAGGAGGAGGAGGAGGAACATTAACTACCAGAGGAGGAGGAGGAGGGACATCTGCGGGGCCGGCTTCGGTCGCCCTAGCCTCCGAAAGTCTCCTATACCAAACAGGTACGTGTACTCCCTCCGGAATAGCAAAGTTATCGGCCATACTGAAAACGAAGAAAAAGACAGATTCAGAATGGAGAAAAACGAAGGAATTTTGCTAATGGCTTTTTGGGGAATAGCCTTTAAAATAAACTAGACTTTTCTTTGGAAAATACTTTATACTTGGTTTTGAAAATAGTTTTCCAAAAGTTTTAAAAACCTTTTTGTTCCTTCTCGTAAACCATATGCTCTGATACCAAATGTAACACCCCACCTCCGCCAGGGTGACTCTTGCAAGCACTCTGACTTTGGAGGGGCGTTTGAATCAGGTAAACATGCATAATGATATATCAAGGCAGAACAAGAACATATGTATATATGTAAACAGAGTAAATAAGATAAGTAAAACAGCGGAAGATTTCAAACTATTTCAAAACAAGTCTGATACAACATAATGTCAAATTTCCAAATACACAAGTCTAGATAAAAACAACATCACTGAAAAACTGAAATACATAAGTACTATCCCCAAAATAAGTGATAACCATAGCTAGCTTCATGTCAAGACCGTACATGAGCTAAAATCCCACAAGCAAGCGATCAGAAATCCAAGCTAAGCTCCAATATTCCCACCCTGAGAACCTGGGGGGGGGGGGGAACGGAAGAAAAGAGGCGAAAGAAAACAGGTCAGTCAAAAAGACTGAGTAAGCCCTACTATAATCAATGTAAACTGATAAAGTTAACTGACATGAGAAGCAGGGATGAACATAAGGATAACAACATACTAGCATGATGATTAACTAACAAGGTAGATAAAGGTGTCATCGCATAATCAGGATTAAGGTTTTTGCACCACAGGTGTACTAGCAAACTAACATGACTTGAATAAACAAGTATTGATCCCTTGGCCTAAGCTTTGGCCTAATAACATGAAGTGACCCTAATACGCGGTCCAACCAAACGGTCTAGCCGATCGGCTCCCTATAAGCCTAACTCGTCACGTGTTGGTGTCAATGCGGCCCAAACATAATTGTAGTCAGACTGTGCAGGGTCTCCCGTCGGGTGTATCAAGCCCTAGGGTGTCAACCCCTGGACACCATAAACATGAGTGCACAGTCTCGATCTACTGGTACCTGTGCATATTTTCCCCGGCTTCGGACTATGTGCACGACCATGGTCTGCCCGGAACTACACCGGCGTACCACTCTGCCGTCGCTTTTGGTCACTTACCTCAAGTCCAGTAATCGTGCCCCCACCCTAGCCTAGACCCTAGGGTCATAATGATACAAACTTGGGATTACTGCTGGAGTGGACCCCCATTGCTAGGATTTTCTAGTGGGTTAAGTACGGTTTAACCCTCTTGCTAATCATGGATTAACTTGGTTAAGTGTAACGATGAGTTCACGACTTAACCCTGATTAATCTACCAAGCCCAAATTGGTTAAGTATTAAGTGGACCATGACTTAACCCTAATCATGAGGCATTAATTAATTTAATGCGCCTTAACCTCTCACATTAGACTTTGTTGTGGTTACTAGTTAAGCCGGGCGGGTCCGGGTAGCTTTACACCACAACTTGGTCTAACCTCGGGTTCAAGGTACAACATGACCAACTTCTCACATTGGGTCCTATTGTTTGTAGCAACTAGTTAAGCTGGTCGGTTCCGGGTAGGTTTACGCTACAAACTCAACCCAACCTCGAGTTGGTCACACTTATATTTTCTAAGTGTCATGTCCATCATTTTTCCAAAACATGTTACAAGTTTTCAAGCATTTGGGTAGACCTAACTTAATAGGTAAATTCCCAAAGGGTAGACCTAACTTAATAGGTAAATTCCCAAGCTTATGTTTTTATGTCTTTTAAGTTTACCCAACCCCAAACGCAATCCCATCGCTTACATATCGCAATAGCGCATAAAGGATAGAAAGAGGGAACTTGGCATAATCATGACATAAAGGTGTTGAAGCCAAAAGTTTAACATGGTGGCATATGAAATGTACATATGTTCATATACTTGCATATTACATTTTTAGGCCTCAAAAGCATGCATAAAACCAAACTTAGCATATGGGTGATTCATGGTGATAAATGACATGTAGAAATGGCCATAAGTTCGCATTTAGCCTCACATGCAAGTTATCATAAGAGATATGATAACTTACATGTTGCCAAAATGCAACCTTTAGCATAAAGCTTGAAGCTTTAAGCTCATAAACCCAAGATAAGCTTGCATAACATGATAACATGAGCAAAATGATCAACCCAAACTTGCATAACATAACTTGCATATCATATGACAAACTTGCATATCAAACTTGCATAACATAACATCATAACATGGCAAACTTGCATAACACATCATAGTAAACTTGCATATCATAATGATCAAACACAACTTGCATCATTCATTAACTTTAGAGTTTAAATATGAAAGTAGAAAAGGGCTTACAATGCTTATGAAGACACAAATATATATAGATTGAGACAAAGCCCTTATGCAATCAAATAAACCCAAAATGCAAGCTCCAAATCAATAAAAACCCTTGCTTTATGATGTAAATATGGAAACTTGACTTGAATGCAAGCTAATGACACTCATACAAGCTTGAAAACACTTGTATGCATGGAAAATCTCTCATAGAAATGACTTAGGATTTTATGAAGAGAGTGGAGGCCATGAGAGGATTGATTTTGCCATAGTTTAGTTGTATGAGTGAATAATGTTGATTTAGGCTTAGCTTAGGGTCTTATTTATAGATTAGGCAAGTGTTTTAAGCCATTAGATTAACCCTAAATTAGATTAGGACCATCAGATCTCGGAAGCTTCCAGAAAACAGCCCCCAAAACACAGCCAAACCCTAAAATGGTGCACCAGGCCAAACTGGCCGAGCACCCCCTGTCGACAGCCAAGTCGACAGGGCTGTCGACTTGGGTCCAACCAAGTCGACTCCCAAGTCGACAGGGCTGTCGACTTGGGTGCTCTGGCGGGAATTTTCCCGCCTGGCCCAATCTAACTCTAATTTCCAAATTCAAACTTGAATTTGAAATCTGTTTTGAACTTGCAATTTTCTGAAAACTTCATTGGGCCTTAATCGGGTCATACGGACTCCGATTTTCGAAAACTCGGACTCTATTTCGCGTATTTTTCCGAGAAGAACGCAATGGCATAGCCCGTTTCCCTTGATTCAGATTTTAGAATTAAATCGTATGAAGTAGTTTTTATGTGAAGCTCACGGCGTAAATTTCGTTTACTACTAAAATAATATTATAACTCAATTATTTATCCCCAGGGCCAAATCTCTTCTACGTCAAACCCTAATTTGTGGTAAGCAGACCTAAAGCCGCCACCCTAAATTAACCAACAAACAGATTTTTCCCATCTCCTCCTCGTTAAATCGTGAAATTTGTTCATCTCCTCACCTATGTTTCAACTACGAACCTGAAGATCTCAAACAGGGAAAAAGATTGGACTACTATGATTTGGTTTATGGCGCTGTGGCGATCGAGATTAAGCCGCAAAGGCACTGAAGTTGGGGTCATTTTCTTGATCAACGGCTTAGTCTAGTCAAAGGAGGTTTGGGACAGTTATCAAGATGGATGAGGCACGTGTTTTTGTAAGCTCCGATCGGTGTTAGGTCAACAAGGGGGTTGCGATGGTAAGAAGATTATAGGCCGTGTGAGAGGTTTTATGATGTGCAGGGAATGGAGACGCAGAAAGAAGTATTAGGCGGCTTGATTATTTTTCTAAGTAATTAGTCTTAATTAATCCACAGTTAAGGAAATTAATTGTTATATTAAAATCATGAACTTAAAACATTTATAACTTTTTGTTCTATGATCATAATAGGACGAAACCAATTGCGTCGGGACCGTACCAGAGAACTCTACATCGTGAAGCTAATTTGGATGAATTGGGAAACACTTAAATTTTTTGATTAAATTAAACGCTGGTTAAATTTCATTAAAATTGAACAGCTTTAGGGACAATGAATACCAATGTGAGTATAACTCACTCAGTTTGTCCCACTTATATTTTATTTTAGTCGGGTTTAATTTTTGTGTGCTATGGTTGTTTATTTTTGGATGATTGGTGTTCTATATTCATATATTAACTGAATTGATTAGTAAAGCGTTCGTTTAATTTAATTGAAATTAATCGTTATTTTAAAATGATTTTAACCAATTGAGGTAACTTATCTTGTTGGTTATGTTTATAATAATGTAAAAGTGTTAAATTAGTAGTTGGATGCTTGTATTGCTATTATTGGTTGATTGTTGAAATTATTGATCAAACTTGTATTTCCGTCTATTGAAATGGAAAATGATGAACATATTGTGATATTGAATTGGAATGATTATTTTTGAGGCAACCTATTTGGATGTAGGGAAAGACAGGTTGGAGGGATCCAATAGGATTCTTCACATAATTTGATAATGTTTACCATATATATTGGATATGTTTGAATTGGTTGTGAAATTTGATGAAATAAAACCTTATTTCACAGTTGGGTATTTTAATTATCGTTTTGGCCCTTTAATACTCATAATAAAATAAGAAATTATTGAATCAATTTTAATCAAATTTGAAATGTCTCCAGAATTATACTTTTTTAAGGTGTTGAATTGTTGTTAGGCAAATCATGAAGTTAAGTTATAAAATATTTTTTATAACTAAAGAAACATTTTTAAATATATTTTATATATGATTTAAAATCAGAATTCTATAAAGGAATGTTTATAATTGATTTTAAAAAATATTATTAAATAATTTATATAGCGATTTCCTACTTTCTAAGCAAGTAATTGGAAAATAAACCAAAGGGTAAATGATTAGGAATTTTTTTTGAGAAAACTAATAAGCAATGTTTTTAAATTAATTATTTCATTTAAAGAAGAAGGATTAGCTGAAATTAGTTAACAAGTTAACTGACTTTTTTAAGGTGACCGAGTCAATTGTTTTTAATTGGAATTGGATATTAGATTAAATTATTTACAATTAATCTCATAGTAATGGTTTTCCCCAATAGTCATTAAACTTAACGAATGTTCTTGAAAGTTAATTAATATTTAATTAACCAGGCCTAAAAGTTATTATCAAATTTTTTATTATTAATTAAGTTAATTATCATTTACTAAATAATTATTCTATGTTAGTTAATATTCAAGTAAACTACTTTTTTTCGGTTACGTGAAGTTAATTATTATTTTAATTAATAATAATTATAGTGATTGCCTTTAAATTGAATTCCTTTTAAAAAGCGATTGAGTAACATTCTTAATTGAGAGTTTGTTAATCCAATTTTTATAACCAAAAGTCTATAAAAGAAAATCCCGAGCTAAGGTGATATTTCAAGATAAGCATTTACTTAATAAAATGAATATAGCAAGTGATTATAATTGAAAGGAAATATCAAACATAAGAAATGGTTTATAAAACCATATTTGAGATTAAATGGCAAATAAGATTTTATTATGATTTAATATGGATTTTTGAGTTACAAACTCGTATCAATCTTAAGATAAGAACATTGTCGATTAAGGTCTGAGAGGTAAATAGAATACCCTAATTTGAACGATTTCACTATAATTAAGAGATGGTATTAATGTGTAATGGTAGAAGATGTTGAAAATAGTATAGATTTTCTTTTTTAGAAAAATAAATTGGAAAAGCATATGTAAACTAAATTGTATATAAAAGAGTTATAAATGGATTTCTTATAGTAAAGAAATTTCCACGTAAAAGATTGATTGTTGGCTATTTGATTAAGAACGTGTTTTCAAATATTTGAAAAATACTGGTAAAATAAGAGGGTTAATAATATTGGAAGGAAATCCATAAACTAGTTTATGAATGTTAAGTTGAAACATTTGGGTTATTAAACGTATATTATATTATAAAAAAAGAACTTTATTTCCAGTTTTAGGCAATGGTAATGATTTAGAAAATGTTTTGGGAAATAATGTTTTTAAATGAAATATTTGAGGTATGTATAATGAGATATTCTTGTAGATTAAAAGTATAACGGTGGTCAATACTCTTATGTTAAAAAAAGAAGTTAAATGCTGTGTTTCAAAGATTGAAAGATTTTGAAGTTTTTCAGTGAATGAATTTTTTTAAAGGGCCAATGGTGCATTGTACCAGACCAATGAATTTATTTTATTTTTATGGTAGCATTGTTATTTATTTTGATAGTTAAATAACCAACTATCAAAATGTGGCCTATTATCGATTGTTTGTATGGAAAGACTGGAATCAAATTTATATTTGAAAACCATTCCGACCGGCAAATACGTAAATGTTGAAGATATCAGAAGATGGTCGAGATGGAGAATTGAAGACCGTGGATCTTCCTGAGCGGAAGAACTACTCGTTAAATTTCTCAAGTTTGGACACTAGTGTTATTATGACTTGTTATTCTATTATGATTGAAATCTTCGGATTGCAAGGACTTCTCGTTACTGATCCTTAGGGTGATTCCAATATAAGGATGTGGTAGGCTGGTGCCTTTGGCTCATCCTGTTCTTGGATGATTTGTATGGATGAATGTCTGACAAAGTATTTCCTTAAGAGTTACGTACGTTGATTTTTACAAATATACCAAGTATTATGGAGGAGAAGGAAACTTCTCTTAGCTTAACACCCAAAGTGTATTTATAGATGTCAATTAGTGATTTGAGGGATCTGACGATGTGGCATTAAGTTTGATGTGGAGTTTAAAGTTTGATGTGCTGTTCCAAAAAGGTAATCATGACTTCAAGCCTCATAAACCGAGAAATGATAAAAATCGGGTAGGCAACATGGCTATGTGGGTCATATCCATTAAGTTGAATCGTAGCTATTTAGAGAAATTTCTATCTGTTCTTCTTTCGTTTTTATATCTCCCAGGAATTTTATATTCGATACACTCAAGTTTAATGAGTGGTCGGTCATGTGTGGCCAGGTTGTAAGATGTTCTTGTTGAGCCTTAGTGTATTTTCTATTGAGGACACTTTTGGAAGGTGGTCCCATGCCTTTTCATAGCTAGAAATCCATTCTCTAATAGGCGCCTTGTAGTTTTTGATTATATATTAAGTATGCAGAGCATGAGATACAAGCGTTCTGCTAGACGGTTAGTTATTTATAGTTTGATAGGCACTATTATAATATCACTTGCTCAGCAATTGTTTTACTTGTTGTCAGCACAATGTTAAAAGCTTCCAATGGTCAAAAATGGTGACCTAAATCTAATTCTAATTTCTCATCTCGTCTCATGCTATTTTCTTCTTACACTATCCTCGCTCGTCACTCTACTGTTGTTCAGATTGTTGATTGAGAGGAAGCTATCATTGGTCCTTGTGTTAGGAAGCCCTAATTCGTCAGGGTTCTGTCCTCCATTGCCGAAGAGTTTGTGGTGATAGGCTCGTTTCTACAGCCTTGCCCTAGATTCAAAGCAGTAGTGAGATCGCTTTTGTCTGTTACAGATGAGCCAATTTCGGTTGTGTTTACTGGTGAATTTTTGATCGAGGTTAGGGTTTTCTCATTGAAATCGTTTGCCAAACTTCTGCGCCACCGCTTCTTAGTGGTTGCGGACTGTATTACGGAGCTATCCCCTCTCTATTTGTCGGAGCTTGTGTCAAAATTACCTCTGTGTGACGATTTACACAGTTCGATGATTAGGGAATTGTTTGGCTTTTTCCGTTGCCCTGTAGCCAGTCAGGAAACATGGGATGTTATCACCCCTTTCAGCCTCAACTGAATTTCAACGGGTCTGTGACGATGGGGATTTGATCAAACCATCAATAGTCAACAGGTCTACATGTTTAGTGGATTATCGGTCTGTTGGCATTTTTGGGCAGTCGATTGGCTTCCGATGTCGTAGATGCAAGTCTCGCCGCTCGCGGAGTCATGGCACCTCTGCACATGTTACGGGGGCGAGTTGCTTATCTTCAAGAGATGAGACATCGGTGTTTTCTTCGCTGGTTGGTTCGCAAGCTCCCCCCGCATTTGACATGCCCAATTCATTTTCTGTTTTAGGGGGAGCAGAACTTCTGGTTGTTAGCGAGGCGGCAAGCTCTTTCAGGCCTGTTGTCGAGAAGTGTATTCTTAGAGGGATATGCAGAGATTATCTCGGTCGGAGGCGCGTTCTAGCTGTTCTTGGTGTGATTTCAGAGGTTGGTTATCAAACACTTGGTTTGGAGTATTCAGAGGAAAAGGATGCAAGCTCTCAAGCATGCATGGCTGTTGTTCCTGGAGCGGTCTTATTTGGTAATATTTTCATCAATTTTGGTGCATCATTTGCAAAGAGGTATTGTTTTTATCACTTTTTTCTTACCGCATGTTGAAATTTATGTGGTAGTTTCTGTGCCTTTTGTCTCCTGCACTTTTTCGAGCATGGTTAGTGTTTTAGACCGTGGTTGTATTTGTGGGATTAGTACTGCGAGTTTGGTTGATCCATTGCTTAACTGCTTTCCTGGTTGGGTCCCTTTTACATGTTCAGCAGTTTTTCCGCGCCTTTGGCTTTGTTGGTTGAACTGTGGCTTGTGTGATTCTGTGAGTAGTGACACACTTTTGTGTATGCTCCTCACCTTTACTCAGCCATCTTCGGATGTGAGCAGGTCGGGTCTTGCGTGTGTTGTGTTGTGTGGAAGTGTTCATTGAGCCTCTTCTCTTAGATTAGTTGAGTCTTGGCTGGTTCGTTTTGCATTGTAGTTTTGCTACTGATCTAGGTTCGACTTAGTTGACTTTTTGGACTATTAGTGGACCTAACGGCTTTGGTTGTTGGGCCAAATTCGGTTCTTTGGAGCTTTTCTGCTTCGTTTGGTCTTTGACTCAGTTTGATTGTGGAGCATCGCTTGGGACTATTGACCAAGCCATCTTTATGAGTAACTGCGAGGCCTATATAGTGTCGTTTGTGATTCAGTTCTTGTGGGTTTTTTTGGCGATGTCAAGTGGGTTTTACTGGCAGCTTAGCAGGGTATTGTGTGAGTGGGATGGGTGGTCCCCTTTTAGTAGGCGTATAGTGGTGCCTTCGTCGGCCCACTATACGTCTTACCAAGGCGATGGCCACCTTACTCTACCTTCTCCCTCTTTAGGCTACTGGTGTCCTATCTATCGATCTTTACCTATCAGGCGGGGCTGTCAATTTGATGACAGTTCGGCTAAGGTAAAGCTCACACAACAACTGGTGTTGCCTCATACAGGCAATGCAACATCTCTCGATTCTCCTTCCAGTTTCGACACTTATACTTTTCTGTCGTCCTCTAGTCTGTCACCCTCCCATTTTTCTTATCCATTGCTTAGTAAGGCAGAAATAACGACCATCAACGGTCGACTATCTCGTCTTACTAAGAACTCTTGTCCGTCTCGTCCCAGCTTATCCTCGTATGCTGTTGTCGGCTCATCTGGTGTTTCTTCGCCTGGACCGACTAGTCTTCCCATGGCTTTGGCGGTGCCAAAGCCATTGTGTCCGGCAAGATTTGGATCCTATGGTCCAAAGAGCTTGTTGTTCAGCCACTGTTTGAGTCAGACCAGCTTCTTTCGGTAGCTTGCTCGTCTTCCTCCTCCTCCTCTTTCTTGTGTTGTATATGACGTAGTTGTATAAACAATTATTTGATTTTTGTTTGATGATAACAACCAAATATATATTATTTATAAATGTGTTTGCTGTTGTATTGTTTCACATATATATACAGATAGAAATATAATATTTATATTTAAATAAAAAACGACTGTATAGAACTTTAAATATTCACACAGTATTTTATTTAAGTATAAAAATTTATTTCAATATTTAAAACAGTACAAATTCATAACTCCACTATTTTTACATTTTCGTCGATATACAATTAATACATACTTTCATTTCATACACACAGACTCATATATGTTTACAAATTGACACACTGTTATTTCCTTCATCTTAAGTCTTCTATCATCTTCAGTCTTCTGTCTTCACAACTCAGTCTAGTCATCATCTTCATACCTGTCATATACAGAAACACGCACATAGAGTATATGCAACATAAATAATTTTCAAAATACATGTGAATATATATTTTATTTTTAAAATTTTATTTGCCTCAATTTTCTAGTGTGTTTCTCGTCATTTTTCATGACTTGATCTGATTCATCTGTGTCTAGTCAGTTTCTATATAGTTAGGGACAAGAAATCTTGTTTGATGGCTGCATATACACACGTGTATAAGTATACACGCATGCACAGCCACGCCAATTAGTATGCAACTGACGAGTAGCCACGAGGACCATCTCAACTCACTACATTTGAATATGGTAGAGGATAGATGCGCATATACTAACAAGTTAGAAAGACTACTCAAGGAAAATTCAACATGAAAGTGGTCGAGCACAAGGTCGAGCCAGCACACATGCAGCTACAAGCAAACACATCAACACATGTACAAGAGAGCATAAAATAGCAAGATAGAGTAAATGGGGACTAAGCAACATGTATATGCAAGAAGTGGATGCAACAACTCAATAGTTCAAGGTGAAGCAGCATGTTCAAAGAAGAAAATGGCAATGCATCAGCTAAATGGTTGTAGCATGTGTGAAGGTGTGCTTATATATACATGGATGAAGAATAGCCATATCAAATTCAAAGCAATGGTGTATGGTCATACATGTTGATGCAAGTCGTGTTCAACATGATTCAACACAAATTTACGTTACACAGTCAACAAAGAGATCACAACAACAAAAAGAGGAAAGGGGACAAAGCACAATGGTGGAGCCAAATAGCATTCATGACTGACACATCAATATGCAATGAGAATAGACACAAAGCGGCCCAAACATACATGAAGACCAACATAGTAAGCACACAAGCATGAAGTTTTAAAAGCAGCATGTAAGTGTGTAAGGTCAAGCACAAAGCAACATGACAATCAGCATGGCAGTTCAAAGATAATCAAAACAGGATCATGTTTCATCATGTACAAAGCAACCTAATTCAAAGTAATCAAAACCAAGGTCAAGATTGCTTTTCAAATGCTAGAACAACTCGGCAATGAATGGTGAATCAATTTTATACATAGCAACATACAAAATAGTGGTGAACATGTACAAGTGATGGTAAAGCAACATAGAAAAACAACATGCTCAAGTTTAAGCCAACATGCATAATGATTAAACAAGACAAGTTATATGGGTGCAAACAGGAAATCACAATCTCACAAAGAATTTCAGCCGAGGTGTTTTAAGTCAGTATTGCAAATAGTTCGACAATCAAAGTGCCAAATGAATGTACCAAATATATGTGCTAAAAGGATCATTGCAAATAGTTCGACAATCAAAGTGTCAAATGAATGTACCAAATATATGTGCTAAAAGGATCATGGCCAGTCATGTGTGATGAATAAATCCAGTTTGAGTCTCAAGGAATCAATGAAGTATGGAAAGAAATGTATTGGCAAATTTTAATTGCATTCCAGAATTGAGTGAAATTAAAATTCAATAAAAAAAATCATATTTTGCAAGTGTTAATTGTGGAATTTCGAATACAAGAAAACAGTTCTAGAATTCTAGTTTTTCAAATGATCATATAGGGAAAGTAATCAATGTCACAATGCAATTTTAAAATGAATTTCCAGAAATCCCACTATGATATATTTGGCAAGAGCATTAATTCATTCAAATCCATGAAAAACAAATGGAAACTCACAGTTCACACCATGCAAGAATTAATCTTATTTTTGGCAATGGATTTCAGAATTATAGCCTACACAAAATTGAATAAGAAAATCTTGTTTCCTGTTTTAAACAACACATTCTTGGCAATTTATGAAGCAAGAAATCATTTAGTTTTTTCTAGCCAAGAAATTCAGTTTATTTCCAGGATTGTTCGAAATCATTAACAGTGGGTCAAGCTTTTTTTTTTTGCCAGAAATCGAGCAAGTTATCAATGCCAATTTTATTAAGAAATTCAAAAGGGGAAACCGCAAAATCAGTTAAGCCAATTTATACGAAATCAGAGAAGTATAAGGATATAAAATCCTATATAAACTACACCCATATCATCACTGGCGAGGATCGAAAAATATAACAAAATCGAGTGCAACAATCAGAAAATTTTCTTAGAGAAACTTTCTTATTTTCGATCAATATCAATACAAATCGAAGCATCGCAAAGCCATCCAGATTTCCAGCATCACAGAATAGATTCCAGAGGCAAACAATCATGAATCGATTTGGGATTTTTGAGTAAACCCTAATTGTTTTTCTCGGCTGCCATCATTCAGAGGAACGAAGGAACTCAAGAAAAAAGGAAGTAGGCGACCTACATTTTCAGTGGCTAAGCCCTTGTGTTAAAAGAGAATTAGGGTGTCTTTTGTTTTTATTTTATTTGTATTTTTACTTTCCATTGTAACCATTTTTCAAACAGTTTCTAGATCTGTAAAATCTAGAAATCCAGTTAGGGTTTTGTTGGCAGTTTACTAGAGCCTGTAAAAACTAGGGTTACTGGTTACGGGGTTGTAATCAGGGGAAATCTGATCTAGGGGATTATATCAATTTAGGGTTTTGAATGTAGGGTTAGTACATGAGTAGAGAGTGCAAGTTTACATGGTCTTGTAAGCGCGATCTGTTCTATCACCTAGTAGAAACCTTAGGAATCCAACAGTGGGCAGGGTTTTGCCGAAGCTGGGTATCTCTGTGTGTTATTTCCTTTTTGCTTTTTATTTCTTCTTCTTTTTGTGATCTATTTAATATTTAATATCCCATCTGATTTTTAACCAAGCGAAAAACTGTGATAAACCCTATTCACCCCCCTTTAGGGTTAATCTAGATCCAACAAGTGGTACCAGATTTGGTTAATGCATGATGGGGGATTCTCGCCTTGTGATCTATGATATGGTTGGCGAAGCATTGACTCTTACCCCCACATGTCCTGCTTGGGTTATTCTATGCCGAGAGGCTGGATTTAAAACCAGTGTCCGAGGTACACTGAAGAGCCATAAATTATATTCTAGATCTTCAAGTGGTATCAGAGCATGGTATTTTATTAACTCTAGAGATGATGTTCCCTAGTTGTCAGTCCTCTGAGAGTCAGTCCAGTGATATTCCAATTATTTTCAATGGGACGGATTTATTGATTTGGGAATCGAAAATCGAATTCTATCTAAAATGTAACGACCCGGATTTTGAGCGACTTTGGTTATCGACATAAGCTCAATGTCGATAACCAAAACATCGAAAAATCCCGGTAATTAATGAAAGAAATTAGAAGGTGAGGATAGATAAGATAGAAACTTAGAATAGAAGAAGAAGAACACAACATCAGAGTAACACGAACATCACAGCGGAACGAATAACATATAATATATAACATAACTTTGAAATATAACAGTTATGTATACAATAGCACTTATCAGAGTACAGCACTTACAAAACAACGGAAATAAACTATAGCTATATGATCCAGAAGCCTCCTGCTCTAGCTCTTCAGGTATATCTGTAAATCCCGACTACTTGACTGCCCATACAAATTTAGGCCCCCAAGAGTTTAGGGAAAACAACAAAGTAAACTCTGGGTCAGTCATGGGACTGGTGTGAGTAAAACAGTTTAAACAGGTATATGAACAAGTAAACGATATCTCATAAGACCACTCTGCAGAACGGAACGGGTTTTTCCCTTATGAGAATTCAAAGTATCTTTATATCAAAAACCTTTTGATATTATAATAATGTCTATGTACAAATAGATATCAACTAGCAGAAACGCTTTCATCTCACGTTCTACATATATAGTATACAATCAAAATCGCAAGCACGTATTGGATAATGGATTTCCAACTAGGACAAGGTATGGAACCACCTTCCGATCAGTGTACTCTAGGAACGATACACTGGAGTTCAACAAGAACATCTTGCAACTCAAGCACACATGACCGACCACTCATTTCGCTTGAGTGTATCGAATGTACATCACCAACGGTTGGGATCAGCAACCGTTCCCGTATATATATGGGACAGCATTGATAGATTAAAGAAGCAAATGAATATTCTCTAGATAGGTGATTATACACCCTACTTCGGTGCGACCGACTTAGCCATGCTGCCTGCCCGATTTCTGTCATTTACCGGATGATGAGGCTAGAAGTTATGCTTTATCATCACATTAGATTCACTTCGAATGCCACATTGTCAGATCGATCGAAAATCACTAATTGACATCTACAACAATACATTACGTGTTAGCTAAAAGAAGTTTCCTTCTCCGCTTCCACTCTTGGCACGGTTGAAGAAATCAAGGTACGTGACCTTTCTGGAAATGCTCTGTCAGACATTCATTCATACAAGTCATCCTTATTCACTTAGAATGTCACATCGTCATACCCGCCAAATCACAAATTGACTTATCCAAAAATAACACGGGTATACAGCTAAGAGAAACGAATTCCTCCGCCACCAAACGTGAGTACGTTTGAACAGATCAACTTACGCGATTTATTAGATATA
Organism: Allium sativum; assembly: GCA_030737875.1. Lineage (NCBI taxonomy): Eukaryota > Viridiplantae > Streptophyta > Magnoliopsida > Asparagales > Amaryllidaceae > Allium > Allium sativum. Next base: position 471,473 of record CM060926.1, on the reverse strand, counting down.
CTCTGTCAGACCTTCGTCCATACAAGTTGTCCTGGGACTGGACAAACCAAAGGTACTATCCAGTACATCCATCTTAGGCACTGTTATCTAAGACTTATACAATAGCCCTTGCAATTTAACTCCGTCTTCAATTATCTTTGGCATATATGATTCGCAACGCTTATGCCAATACAGAGTTGTTCTTTGGATAATAATCCAACCGGTCTCTCCATATTAACAACGTTAAAATGGTCAAAACTTCGATAGTCTGTGAGTTAACTATCAAAGAAAAACAAGTGTGCAAACAACGATATTATTTCCAGATGGAAATTATATCGATCAATCATCAACATATATCTTTATATATATATTCACATTGCCTTATTTTCTATGTTCAGAAAATTTATGTTATTAACACTGGAAAACGTTTCCATCTGCTTATTTACAAATCACTACTCTTCCCCAACTATCAGTCCCTGACTGTAAACTAGTATGAGAACAATCCCCTAAGTATAAATCCCGAACGCCGAAACCAACATCAGATAGACACTTAGAAAACCATTCAATTTACTAATCTCTAGTCATTTATAATTTTAATTAACTCCATTCGAATAAACTATATTCGATAACTCCTCTAACTCTATTCGAATAAACTATATTCGATTAACTCCTTTACTATACTCGATCGAATAAACTATATTCGATTAACTCCTTTAATTTAACTAATATTCTATAACTCACCTCGATTAACTAATAATCGATAACTCCTTCGAATAAACTACAGTCGATAATCTCCTCTCGAATAAACGATATTCGATAACTTTCCCTTTCGATTTAACAAATCGATAACTCCTTTTCGAATAATTAAATTCGATAACTCCTTTCGATTTAACTAATCGATAACTCCTTTCGATTTAACTAATCGATAACTCCCTTCAATGAAACTAACATCGATACTCCTTTCGATGAAACTAACATCGATACTCCTTTCGATGAATCGATACTCCTTTCGATGAAACTAACATCGATACTCCTTTCGATGAAACTAACATCGATTAACTCCTTTCGATGAAACTAACATTGATTAACTCCTTTCGATAAAACTAACATCGATACTCCTTTCGATGAAACTAACATCGATTAACTCCTTTCGATGAAACTAACATCGATACTCCTTTCGATGAAACTAACATCAATACTCCTTTCGATGAAACTAACATCGATTAACTCCTTCCGATGAAACTAACATCGATTAACTCCTTTTAACAATGGCATATTCGTTTTACTAACTTTCGAATACCATATTCGATTTACTCCCTTCGAATACCATATTCGATTTAACTCCTTTCGAATACCATATTCGATTTACTTTATTCACTTTATAAAGATTTCCTTTTTAACAACGTTTCCTTTTTCAATTCTATTTGTAAATGGTTTACAAATATTTCCTTTTCAAATTTATTCTTGAAATATTCTAACTCCTTAAATTCTCTGAAAAATTCGCCATAACCTCCTTTGTAACGGGAGCATCGGGAAAATCCCCAAACCCGCCACACAGGCCTTTCCATTCAAAAAGAAAATAGTTTGAAATTATTTCCTTTTTGAATATCCCCTATTTATAAATATTCCAATTTATAAATATTTCTTATTTATAAATATTCTAGTTTATAAATATTCTGTTTTCAATATCACTTTGAAAAATTTCCTTTTCAACATCACGTATGTTGTGGTATTCAACATATCAAATCACGATGACAAATCTCATCCAAACACATATAATCTACCATAGATTTAACACCACATCATATATCACAATATATGAAAAACAATAAAATAACTGTTGAGGAATCCAGTCGGATTCCTCCAACCAGTTTTCCTGCATCCACAGATGTTACACAATATGATTATCATCACTTTCAGTTCAATATACATTATTCTAATAGCAGAATCAATATATAAATATTTAACGGTTTATATATATATATTTATATATATATAATTTCCAATAACTGACTAGCAGTTCAATCAATCAACCAACAAACAGCAATCAACAGATGATTAACAGTTCTAAAAATACATTATAAAAATATAACTGTTCAGAGTTGGTGAGTTTTACTCACATTTGCAGTTCATCGTTAAAGAACGATAAACTGTTTGTTTGATTTAAATCAAACAATTTATTTCGCCACAAATTCAAACGAGCCCGAATCCACTTCTAGTCAGCTTCATTGTGAAGCTCTCCTCCACACGGTCCCAACGCAACTTACGGTTCGTGATTCTGATTTCATATGAATAAGATATAAAATTTTCAAGTTATACAAATTTAATGGATTTTATATATAAAAAAATAGGCTAATATTTATTGGGCTTCACCCTTGAATTGTCGGCCCACTTACCCTTCATTTAAAAAAAACCGGACCCGTTACTTTTCCCCCAAATCAGTTATCGCGATGGCCATCCCTTCCAAATCCTTGACCGCTCCTTTGACCCACATCCACCACTGCCTCAGTCAACGGCCGACCCCGCGGCAACCACCCATGACTTCGCCACCACAATCTCCATCCCACTGTCACCCTTAGCTCGAACTCGAAGCCCCCTTGGCGAACCAACCTGCTGCTCCCATCGCGACCTCCTACAGGCCATTTCCTCTGCCGCCATCACCGTCGAAGGTACCCCTGACTCCAAGCTTCCATTCGATACCCCCCTTTGCTCACCTCGATAGCCTGAAACCCTCCAATTCCTCAACCCTAGAAATTAACATCCGCTGTTCTATATTTTCCAGTGAGATACGATCCAAGCTCCCCCTTCGAATCCTCTTCAGCTTCATCATCACAAGACCCCATTCGCACACCACCTCGGAAAAACGTGTTCAGGCTTCACGCGAGACTTCCAAGCAGACATCGTACACCTCAACAGGCATACCAGGAAGAAGAGCACGACATAAGAATTCCAATATATATATTTAGAATGATTTTTTTAGGCTTTTCTTTGATTTGTATTTGATTTCATTTTCGCTCAAAGCTTTTTGCTGTAAGAAAAAGAAGAGTGACGGCTAAGAGAGTTTGACCAGAAGAATGAGTGTTGACTTAGGTTAGAAATTGTTGTGGGGGTATTTATAATGTGAAAAAATATCTAGATATTTTGGGGTAGGAATATTCTCGGAATATTCCTTTGTTAATTCGTCTCCTAAAAATCCGTTTGCTCACACACGCTACCTAAAAATCACGAAACTGGACATGCAACTACAGTTCGACATTACGGTCCCAACGAAATTGGTTTCGTCGAATTCCGACTCCGTATGCTCACACAGCGTATTTTTAACTACCAAAATAATGACTGTTTCTCACTCTAAAAATCCGTACGGCCACACAGTGACTCTAAAAATCACGAAACTGAAAATCTAACAACTATTTGATATTGCGGATCCAACAAAACTAGTTTTGTCGAATTCCGACTTCGTTTGCAAAACTGGCTATTTTAACGCTCTAAATAACCTATTTAAATATATAATATATTTAAATGTAATTACATTAAATATTTATAATTAAATATTAACGTCTATATTCACAGAGGAATACCGTACAACTTCAAAATATTCCTATATTGATTTCTAACTCGATATTTCAATCTGGGTCAACCCGATATTCGATTTATATTGAAATTTCTTTTAAAAATATAAATAATTCCTTTATAATTTATAAAGGAATTCTACAGCGACTTTTCTAAAATTTGATTTGGACGTGAATCAAAATCTACACGACGAAATCCCGATTTTTCTCTTCCACTAGAAAGATATACTCCACCAGCTCCACACGTTTCTTGTTTCACAGAAATCCGGCTTAAAACGAATCATGTACATTCAGTTGAAGTTCAAATCGCCAAATCGTGAACTGCCGCGCCATTTCGAGCTCTATTTTAATTATATTACAATTCTACGTTCAAACTGTCGTCGATTGAATATATTCGTCATTCGAATTCAATTCTAAACTGAATTATATATCACAGATGATCCAGTTCACACCATATTGCCATTTCAGCCAATTTTGATTATTTAGAAATTAAATATATTATTTAATTTATTATTTTAAATTAAATATTCACCATTATTAAATTCCTTGACAAATAAATTCTTTTAATTACCTTTTAAATAATTAAATAATTAAATTATAATACCTCTGCCAATGCGGGTCATTACAATCTTCCCCACTTAAAATAATTTCGTCTTCGAAATTGCTAAGATAGAGGACGACCCTATCTATTAGAATTCCTAAGATTTGGTTACCCCTTATTTCTGATTTCAACTGAACCAATTAATATCGACTAAAATATTTATTCATTTCGACTAACTAAAATTTTCAAAAATTCTGAAAATTTTCTAACACTTTAAATTTTCGGAAAATTTTCGCCAGCACCTCCTTTGTACTGGTCAATAGCTCATACTCCAACTCGCCTCTCTAGGCCTTCTTCAACCCAAAAGAAAATCAAAACGCCAAACGGCTTGCCAATTCGGCTCATAAATTCCAAACTCATATAAAATATAAACTTGTACCTTTTTGTTGGGCATATCATTATATCCCTACCATCTGTTACCAACTCGGCATATATAAATGCCATCCCAATCAACTCTAACCAATTTTAGCATCAACACAACCATTCGCTTATATCCAAGCCAATTATCATTTCGACTCGAGTTTGATTCTCGATTTCAAATTCTTAACTCATCAGTACAAGACCATTTCAGATTATTCTCTTATCACCCCAGTTTTTACTTAACTTAACAGGTTAAATTTAAATTCTAGAATTTAAATTCCTGGGCTTTTATTTCAAATCAAAATTGAAATCATAATACCAATTCAAAACCTTTGAATTTCTAAACAACTTGTTTTCTCAAAACAATTCAAATCAAAATCTCAGTTAGTAATCCACCACTTAGAACTCGAAAATCACACTGATGATACTGCGTAGTCATCATCGGAATTATTTTCCAGCGACCCAAGTGATTTCAATACTATATCTTTTCAAAACCCTTACTAAATACATCCATTTTGAAAACATCTCAAAATCTCCTAGGAACTTAAAATTTCCTTATTTTAATTCCAAATCTGATTTAAATTCATATTTAATTCATCTTATTTCATATACTTTACTTATATGATTCTAATTGGTTATATATAACCATTTCATTTTATAATCTCATTCGATTATAATTATAACCAATATATCTAATATATGATAAATATTACATATCCATACTGTGTCGGTCCATCATATTCAAGTATTTATTTACTCCTACCGATACAGTGGATCAAACTGATCGACCAGAACTCATAAACAACTCAGCCAATGAATCTCCACAATATAAAATTATTTTTATATCATATACAAATACGCACTCGTATATATACACTCAAACTCAATCTAGGGTATTACTAACCCTATCTCTACCGAGTCACGCCATAGAGCCAAGGTAATTCTTAACTTAAGCTCTGATACCAACTGTAACGACCCAGATTCTGAGCGACTTTGGTTATCGACATAAGCTCGATGTCAATAACCAAAACATCGAAAAATCCCAGTAATTAATGAAAGAAATTAGAAGGTGAGGATAGATAAGATAGAAACGTAGAATAGAAGAAGAAGAACACAACATCAGAGTAACACGAACCTCACAGCGGAACGAATAACATATAATATATAACATAACTTTGAAATATAACAGTTATGTATACAATAGCACTTATCAGAGTACAGCACTTACAACACAGCGGAAATAAACTATAGCTATATGATCCAGAAGCCTCCTGCTCCAGCTCTTCAGGTATATCTGTAAATCCCGACTACTTGACTGCCGGTACAAATTTAGGCACCCAAGATTTTAGGGAAAACAACAAAGTAAACTCTGGGTCAGTCATAGGACTGGTGTGAGTAAAACAGTTTAAACAGGTATATGAACATGTAAACGATGTCTCATAAGACCACGCCGCAGAACGGAACGGGTTTTTCCCTCATGAGAATCCAAAATATCTTTATATCAAAAACCTTTTGATATTATAATAATGTCTATGTACAAATAGATATCAACTAGCAGAAACGCTTTCATCTCACGTTCTACATATATAGTATACAATCAAAATCGCAAGCACGTATTGGATAATGGATTTCCAACTATGACAAGGTATGGAACCACCTTCCGATCAGTGTACTCTAGGAACGATACACTGGAGTTCAACAAGAACATCTTGCAACTCAGCCACACATGACCGACCACTCATTTCTCTTGAGTGTATCGAATATACATCACCAACGGTTGGGATCAGCAACCGTTCCCGTATATATATGGGACAACATTGATAGATTAAAGAAGCAAATGAATATTCTCTAGATAGGTGATTATACACCCTACTTCGGTGCGACCGACTTAGCCATGCTGCCTGCCCGATTTCTGTCATTTACCGGATGATGAGGCTAGAAGCTACGCTTTATCATCACATTAGATTCACTTCGAATGCCACATTGTCAGATCCATCGAAAATCACTAATTGACGTCTACAACAATACATTACGTGTTAGCTAAAAGAAGTTTCCTTCTCCGCTTCCACTCTTGGTACGGTTGAAGAAATCAAGGTACGTGACCTTTCTGGAAATACTCTGTCAGACATTCATTCATACAAGTCATCCTTATTCACTTAGAATGTCACATCGTCATACCCACCAAATCACAAACTGACTTATCCAAAAATAACACGGGTATACAGCTAAGAGAAACAAATTCCTCCGCCACCAAACGTGAATACGTTTGAACAGATCAACTTACGCAATTAATTAGATATACTCTGTCAGACCTTCGTCCATACAAGTTGTCCTGGGACTGGACAAACCGAAGGTACTATCCAGTACATCCATCTTAGGCACTGTTATCTAAGACTTATACAATAGCCCTTGCAATTTAACTCCGTCTTCAATTATCTTTGGCATATATGATTCGCAACGCTTATGCCAATACAGAGTGGTTCTTTGGATAATAATCCAACCGGTCTCTCCATATTAACAATGTTAAAATGGTCAAAACTTCGATAGTCTATGAGATAACTATCAAAGAAAAACATGTGTGTAAACAACGATATTATTTCCAGATGGAAATTATATCGATCAATCATCAACATATATCTTTATATATATATTCACATTGCCTTATTTTCTGTGTTCAGAAAATATATTTTATTAACACTGGAAAACGTTTCCATCTGCTTATTTACAAATCACTACTCTTCCCCAACTATCAGTCCCTGACTGTAAACTAGTATGAGAACAATCCCCTAAGTATAAATCCCGAAGGCCAAAACCAACATCAGATAGACACTTAGAAAACCATTCAATTTACTAATCTCTAGTCAGTTCTAATTTTACTTAACTCCATTCGAATAAACTATATTCGATAACTCCTCTAACTCTATTCGAATAAACTATATTCGATTAACTCCTTTACTATACTCGATCGAATAAACTATATTCGATTAACTCCTTTGATTTAACTAATATTCTATAACTCATCTCGATTAACTAATAATCGATAATTCCTTCGAATAAACTACATTCGATAATCTCCTCTCTAATAAACGATATTCGATAATCTTTCCTTTCGATTTAACAAATCGATAACTCCTTTTCGAATAACTAAATTCGATAACTCCTTTCGATTTAACTAATCAATAACTCCTTTCGATTTAACTAATCGATAACTCCCTTCGATGAAACTAACATCGATACTCCTTTCAATGAAACTAACATCGATACTCCTTTCGATGAAACTAACATCGATACTCCTTTCGATGAAACTAACATCGATTAACTCCTTTCGATGAAACTAACATCGATTAACTCCTTTCGATGAAACTAACATCGATACTCCTTTCGATGAAACTAACATCGATACACCTTTCGATGAAACTAACATCGATACTCCTTTCGATGAAACTAACATCGATTAACTCCTTTCGATGAAACTAACATCGATACTCCTTTCGATGAAACTAACACCGATACTCCTTTCGATGAAACTAACATCGATTAACTCCTTTCGATGAAACTAACATCGATTAACTCCTTTTAAAAATGGCATATTTGTTTTACTAACTTTCGAATACCATATTCGATTTACTCCCTTTGAATACCATATTCGATTTAACTCCTTTCGAATACCATATTCGATTTACTTTATTCACTTTATAAAGATTTCCTTTTTAACAACGTTTCCTTTTTCAATTCTATTTGGAAATGGTTTACAAATATTTCCTTTTCAAATTTATTCTTGAAATATTCTAACTCCTTAAATTCTCTGAAAAATTCGCCATAACCTCCTTTGTAACGGGAGCATCGGGAAAATCCCCAAACCCGCCACACATGCCTTTCCATTCAAAAAGAAAATAGTTTGAAATTATTTCCTTTTTGAATATCCCCTATTTGTAAATATTCCAATTTATAAATATTTCTTATTTATAAATATTCTAGTTTATAAATATTCTGTTTTCAATATCTCTTTGAAAAATTTCCTTTTCAACATCACGTATGTTGTGGTATTCAACATGTCAAATCACGATGAAAAATCTCATCCAAACACATATAATCAACCACAGATTTAACACCACATCATATATCACAATATATGAAAAACAATAAAATAACTGTTGAGGAATCCAGTCGGATTCCTCCAACCAGTTTTCCTGCATCCACAGATGTTACACAATATGATTATCATCACTTTCAGTTCAATATACATTATTCTAATAGCAGAATCAATATATAAATATTTAACGGTTTATATATATATATTTATATATATATATATATAATTTCCACTAACTGACTAGCAGTTCAATCAATCAACCAACAAACAGCAATCAACAGATGATTAACAGTTCTAAAAATACATTATAAAAATATAACTGTTCAGAGTTGGTGAGTTTTACTCACATTTGCAGTTCATCATTAAAGAACGATAAACTGTTTGTTTGATTTAAATCAAACAATTTATTTCGCCACAAATTCAAACGAGCCCCAATCCACTTCTAGTTAGCTTCATTGTGAAGCTCTCCTCCACACGGTCCCAACGCAACTTACGGTTCGTGATTCTGATTTCATATGAATAAGATATAAAATTTTCAAGTTATACAAATTTAATGGATTTTATATATAAAAAAATAGGCTAATATTTATTGGGCTTCACCCTTGAATTGTCGGCCCACTTACCCTTCATTTAAAAAAAACCGGACCCGTTACTTTTCCCCCAAATCAGTTATCGCGATGGCCATCCCTTCCAAATCCTTGACCGCTCCTTTGACCCACATCCACCACTGCCTCAGTCAACGGCCGACCCCGCGGCAACCACCCATGACTTCGCCACCACAATCTCCATCCCACTGTCACCCTTAGCTCGAACTCGAAGCCCCCTTGGCGAACCAACCTGCTGCTCCCATCGCGACCTCCTACAGGCCATTTCCTCTGCCGCCATCACCGTCGAAGGTACCCCTGACTCCAAGCTTTCATTCGATACCCCCCTTTGCTCACCTCGATAGCCTGAAACCCTCCAATTCCTCAACCCTAGAAATTAACATCCGCTGTTCTATATTTTCCAGCGAGATACGATCCAAGCTCCCCCTTCGAATCCTCTTCAGCTTCATCACCACAAGACCCCATTCGCACACCACCTCGGAAAAACGTGTTCAGGCTTCACGCGAGACTTCCAAGCAGACATCGTACACCTCAACAGGCATACCAGGAAGAAGAGCACGACATAAGAATTCCAATATATATATTTAGAATGATTTTTTTAGGCTTTTCTTTGATTTGTATTTGATTTCATTTTCGCTCAAAGCTTTTTGCTGTAAGAAAAAGAAGAGTGACGGCTAAGAGAGTTTGACCAGAAGAATGAGTGTTGACTTAGGTTAGAAATTGTTGTGGGGGTATTTATAATGTGACAAAATATCTAGATATTTTGGGGTAGGAATATTCTCGGAATATTCCTTTGTTAATTCGTCTCCTAAAAATCCGTTTGCTCACACACGCTACCTAAAAATCACGAAACTGGACATGCAACTACAGTTCGACATTACGGTCCCAACGAAACTGGTTTCGTCGAATTCCGACTCCGTATGCTCACACAGCGTATTTTTAACTACCAAAATAATGACTGTTTCTCACTCTAAAAATCCGTACGGCCACACAGTGACTCTAAAAATCACGAAACTGAAAATCTAACAACTATTTGATATTGCGGATCCAACAAAACTAGTTTTGTCGAATTTCGACTTCGTTTGCAAAACTGGCTATTTTAACGCTCTAAATAACCTATTTAAATATATAATATATTTAAATGTAATTACATTAAATATTTATAATTAAATATTAACGTCTATATTCACAGAGGAATACCGTACAACTTCAAAATATTCCTATATTGATTTCTAACTCGGTATTTCAATCTGGGTCAACCCGATATTCGATTTATATTGAAATTTCTTTTAAAAATATAAATAATTCCTTTATAATTTATAAAGGAATTCTACAGCGACTTTTCCAAAATTTGATTTGGACGTGAATCAAAATATACACGACGAAATCCCGATTTTTCTCTTCCACTAGAAAGATATACTCCACCAGCTCCACACGTTTCTTGTTTCACAGAAATCCGGCTTAAAACGAATCATGTACATTCAGTTGAAGTTCAAATCGCCAAATAGCGAACTGCCGCGCCATTTCGAGCTCTATTTTAATTATATTATAATTCTACGTTCAAACTGTCGTCGATTGAATATATTCGTCATTCGAATTCAATTCTAAACTGAATTATATATCACAGATGATCCAGTTCACACCATACTGCCATTTCAGCCAATTTTGATTATTTAGAAATTAAATATATTATTTAATTTATTATTTTAAATTAAATATTCACCATTATTAAATTCCTTGACAAATGAATTCTTTTAATTACCTTTTAAATAATTAAATAATTAAATTATAATACCTCTGCCAATGCGGGTCATTACAATCTTCCCCACTTAAAATAATTTCGTCTTCGAAATTGCTAAGATAGAGGACGACCCTATCTATTAGAATTCCTAAGATTTGGTTACCCCTTATTTCTGATTTCAACTGAACCAATTAATATCGACTAAAATATTTATTCATTCCGACTAACTAAAATTTTCAAAAATTCTGAAAATTTTCTAACACTTTAAATTTTCGAAAATTTTCGCCAGCACCTCCTTTGTACTGGTCAATAGCTCAAACTCCAACTCGGCTCTCTAGGCCTTCTTCAACCCAAAAGAAAATCAAAACGCCAAACGGCTTGCCAATTTGGCTCATAAATTCCAAACTCATATAAAATATAAACTTGTACCTTTTTGTTGGGCATATCATTATATCCCTACCATCTGTTACCAACTCGGCATATATAAATGCCATCCCAATCAACTCTAACCAATTTTAGCATCAACACAACCATTCGCTTATCTCCAAGCCAATTATCATTTTGACTCGAGTTTGATTCTCGATTTCAAATTCTTAACTCATCAGTACAAGACCATTTCAGATTATTCTCTTATCACCCCAGTTTTTACTTAACTTAACAGGTTAAATTTAAATTCTAGAATTTAAATTCCTGGGCTTTTATTTCAAATCAAAATTGAAATCATAATACCAATTCAAAACCTTTGAATTTCTAAACAACTTGTTTTCTCAAAACAATTCAAATCAAAATCTCAGTTAGTAATCCACCACTTAGAACTCGAAAATCACACTGATGATACTGCGCAGTCATCATCGGAATTATTTTCCAGCGACCCAAGTGATTTCAATACTATATCTTTTCAAAACCCTTACTAAATACATCCATTTTGAAAACATATCAAAATCTCCTAGGAACTTAAAATTTCCTTATTTTAATTCCAAATCTGATTTAAATTCATATTTAATTCATCTTATTTCATATACTTTACTTATATGATTCTGATTGGTTATATATAACCATTTCATTTTATAATCTCATTCGATTATAATTACAACCAATATATCTAATATATGATAAATATTACATATCCATACTGTGTCGGTCCATCGTATTCAAGTATTTATTTACTTCTACCGATACAGTGGATCAAACTGATCGACCAGAACTCATAAACAACTCAGCCAATGAATCTCCACAATATAAAATTATTTTTATATCATATACAAATACGCACTCGTATATATACACTCAAACTCAATCTAGGGTATTACTAACCCTATCTCTACCGAGTCACGCCATAGAGCCAAGGTAATTCTTAACTTAAGCTCTGATACCAACTGTAACGACCCAGATTCTGAGCGACTTTGGTTATCGACATAAGCTCGATGTCAATAACCAAAACATCGAAAAATCCCGGTAATTAATGAAAGAAATTAGAAGGTGAGGATAGATAAGATAGAAACGTAGAATAGAAGAAGAAGAACACAACATCAGAGTAACACGAACCTCACAGCGGAACGAATAACATATAATATATAACATAACTTTGAAATATAACAGTTATGTATACAATAGCACTTATCAGAGTACAGCACTTACAACACAGCGGAAATAAACTATAGCTATATGATCCAGAAGCCTCTTGCTCCAGCTCTTCAGGTATATCTGTAAATCCCGACTACTTGACTGCCGGTACAAATTTAGGCACCCAAGATTTTAGGGAAAACAACAAAGTAAACTCTGGGTCAGTCATAGGACTGGTGTGAGTAAAACAGTTTAAACAGGTATATGAACATGTAAACGATATCTCATAAGACCACGCCGCAGAACGGAACGGGTTTTTCCCTTATGAGAATCCAAAATATCTTTATATCAAAAACCTTTTGATATTATAATAATGTCTATGTACAAATAGATATCAACTAGCAGAAACGCTTTCATCTCACGTTCTACATATATAGTATACAATCAAAATTGCAAGCACGTATTGGATAATGGATTTCCAACTATGACAAGGTATGGAACCACCTTCCGATCAGTGTACTCTAGGAACAATACACTGGAGTTCAACAAGAACATCTTGCAACTCAGCCACACATGACCGACCACTCATTTCTCTTGAGTGTATCGAATGTACATCACCAACGGTTGGGATCAGCAACCGTTCCCGTATATATATGGGACAACATTGATAGATTAAAGAAGCAAATGAATATTCTCTAGATAGGTGATTACACACCCTACTTCGGTGCGACCGACTTAGCCATGCTGCCTGCCCGATTTCTGTCATTTACCGGATGATGAGGCTAGAAGCTACGCTTTATCATCACATTAGATTCACTTCGAATGCCACATTGTCAGATCCATCGAAAATCACTAATTGACGTCTACAACAATACATTACGTGTTAGCTAAAAGAAGTTTCCTTCTCCGCTTCCACTCTTGGTACGGTTGAAGAAATCAAGGTACGTGACCTTTCTGGAAATACTCTGTCAGACATTCATTCATACAAGTCATCCATATTCACTTAGAATGTCACATCGTCATACCCACCAAATCACAAACTGACTTATCCAAAAATAACACGGGTATACAGCTAAGAGAAACGAATTCCTCCGCCACCAAACGTGAATACGTTTGAACAGATCAACTTACGCAATTAATTAGATATACTCTGTCAGACCTTCGTCCATACAAGTTGTCCTGGGACTGGACAAACTGAAGGTACTATCCAGTACATCCATCTTAGGCACTGTTATCTAAGACTTATACAATAGCCCTTGCAATTTAACTCCGTCTTCAATTATCTTTGGCATATATGATTCGCAACGCTTATGCCAATACAGAGTGGTTCTTTGGATAATAATCCAACCGGTCTCTCCATATTAACAACGTTAAAATGGTCAAAACTTCGATAGTCTATGAGTTAACTATCAAAGAAAAACAAGTGTGTAAACAACGATATTATTTCCAGATGGAAATTATATCGATCAATCATCAACATATATCTTTATATATATATTCACATTGCCTTATTTTCTGTGTTCAGAAAATATATTTTATTAACATTGGAAAACGTTTCCATCTGCTTATTTACAAATCACTACTCTTCCCCAACTATCAGTCCCTGACTGTAAACTAGTATGAGAACAATCCCCTAAGTATAAATCCCGAACGCCGAAACCAACATCAGATAGACACTTAGAAAACCATTTAATTTACTAATCTCTAGTCAGTTCTAATTTTACTTAACTCCATTCGAATAAACTATATTCGATAACTCCTCTAACTCTATTCGAATAAACTATATTCGATTAACTCCTTTACTATACTCGATCGAATAAACTATATTCGATTAACTCCTTTGATTTAACTAATATTCTATAACTCATCTCGATTAACTAATAATCGATAATTCCTTCGAATAAACTACATTCGATAATCTCCTCTCTAATAAACGATATTCGATAATCTTTCCTTTCGATTTAACAAATCGATAACTCCTTTTCGAATAACTAAATTCGATAACTCCTTTCGATTTAACTAATCAATAACTCCTTTCGATTTAACTAATCGATAACTCCCTTCGATGAAACTAACATCGATACTCCTTTCAATGAAACTAACATCGATACTCCTTTCGATGAAACTAACATCGATACTCCTTTCGATGAAACTAACATCGATACTCCTTTCGATGAAACTAACATCGATTAACTCCTTTCGATGAAACTAACATCGATTAACTCCTTTCGATGAAACTAACATCGATACTCCTTTCGATGAAACTAACATCGATACACCTTTCGATGAAACTAACATCGATACTCCTTTCGATGAAACTAACATCGATTAACTCCTTTCGATGAAACTAACATTGATACTCCTTTCGATGAAACTAACACCGATACTCCTTTCGATGAAACTAACATCGATTAACTCCTTTCGATGAAACTAACATCGATTAACTCCTTTTAAAAATGGCATATTCGTTTTACTAACTTTCGAATACCATATTCGATTTACTCCCTTCGAATACCATATTCGATTTAACTCCTTTCGAATACCATATTCGATTTACTTTATTCACTTTATAAAGATTTCCTTTTTAACAACGTTTCCTTTTTCAATTCTATTTGGAAATGGTTTACAAATATTTCCTTTTCAAATTTATTCTTGAAATATTCTAACTCCTTAAATTCTCTGAAAAATTCGCCATAACCTCCTTTGTAACGGGAGCATCGGGAAAATCCCCAAACCCGCCACACAGGCCTTTCCATTCAAAAAGAAAATAGTTTGAAATTATTTCCTTTTTGAATATCCCCTATTTATAAATATTCAAATTTATAAATATTTCTTATTTTTAAATATTCTAGTTTATAAATATTCTGTTTTCAATATCACTTTGAAAATTTTCCTTTTCAACATCACGTATGTTGTGGTATTCAACATATCAAATCACGATGACAAATCTCATCCAAACACATAAAATCAACCACAGATTTAACACCACATCATATATCACAATATATGAAAAACAATAAAAATAACTATTGAGGAATCCAGTCGGATTCCTCCAACCTGTTTTCCTGCATCCACAGATGTTACACAATATGATTATCATCACTTTCAGTTCAATATACATTATTCTGATAGCAGAATCAATATATAAATATTTAACGGTTTATGTATTTATATATATATATATATATATATAATTTCCACTAACTGACTAGCAGTTCAATCAATCAACCAACACACAACAATCAACAGATGATTAACAGTTCTAAAAATACATTATAAAAATATAACTGTTTAGAGTTGGTGAGTTTTACTCACATTTGCAGTTCATCGTTAAAGAACGATAAACTGTTTGTTTGATTTGAATCAAACAATTTATTTTGCCACAAATTCAAACGAGCCCCAATCCACTTCTAGTCAACTTCATTGTGAAGCTCTCCTCCACACGGTCCCAACGCAACTTACGGTTCGTGATTCTGATTTCATATGAATAAGATATAAAATTTTCAAGTCATACAAATTTAATGGGTTTTATATATAAAAAAACTAGGCTAATATTTTTTGGGCTTCACCCTTGAATTGTCGGCCCACTTACCCTTCATTTAAAAAAAACCGGACCCTTTACTTTTCCCCCAAATCAGTTATCGCGATGGCCATCCCTTCCAAATCCTTGACCGCTCCTTTGACCCACATCCACCACTGCCTCAGTCAACGGCCGACCCCGCGGCAACTACCCATGACTTCGCCACCACAATCTCCATCCCACTGTCACCCTTAGCTCGAACTCGAAGCCCCCTTGGCGAACCAACCTGCTGCTCCCATCGCGACCTCCTACAGGCCATTTCCTCGGCCGCCATCACCGTCGAAGGTACCCCCGACTCCAAGCTTCCATTCGATACCCCCCTTTGCTCACCTCGATAGCCTGAAACCCTCCAATTCCTCAACCCTAGAAATTAACATCCGCTGTTCTATATTTTCCAGCGAGATACGATCCAAGCTCCCCCTTCGAATCCTCTTCAGCTTCATCACCACAAGACCCCATTCGCACACCACCTCGGAAAAACGTGTTCAGGCTTCACGCGAGACTTCCAAGCAGACATCGCACACCTCAACAGGCATACCAGGAAGAAGAGCACGACATAAGAATTCCAATATATATATTTAGAATGATTTTTTAGGCTTTTCTTTGATTTGTATTTGATTTCATTTTCGCTCAAAGCTTTTTGCTGTAAGAAAAAGAAGAGTGACGGCTAAGAGAGTTTGACTAGAAGAATTAGTGTTGACTTAGGTTAGAAATTGTTGTGGGGGTATTTATAATGTGACAAAATATCTAGATATTTTGGGGTAGGAATATTCTCGGAATATTCCTTTGTTAATTCGTCACCTAAAAATCCGTTTGCTCACACACGCTACCTAAAAATCACGAAACTGGACATGCAACTACAGTTCGACATTACGGTCCCAACGAAACTGGTTTCGTCGAATTCCGACTCCGTATGCTCACACAGCGTATTTTTAACTACCAAAATAATGACTGTTTCTCACTCTAAAAATCCGTACGGCCGCACAGTGACTCTAAAAATCACGAAACTGAAAATCTAACAACTATTTGATATTGCGGATCCAACAAAACTAGTTTTGTCGAATTCCGACTTCGTTTGCAAAACTGGCTATTTTAACGCTCTAAATAACCTATTTAAATATATAATATATTTAAATGTAATTACATTAAATATTTATAATTAAATATTAACGTCTATATTCACAGAGGAATACCGTACAACTTCAAAATATTCCTATATTGATTTCTAACTCGATATTTCAATCTGGGTCAACCCGATATTCGATTTATATTGAAATTTCTTTTAAAAATATAAATAATTCCTTTATAATTTATAAAGGAATTCTACAGCGACTTTTCTAAAATTTGATTTGGACGTGAATCAAAATCTACACGACGAAATCCCGATTTTTCTCTTCCACTAGAAAGATATACTCCACTAGCTCCACACGTTTCTTGTTTCACAGAAATCCGTCTTAAAACGAATCATGTACATTCAGTTGAATTTCAAATCGCCAAATAGCGAACTGTCGCGCCATTTCGAGCTCTATTTTAATTATATTATAATTCTACGTTCAAACTGTCGTCGATTGAATATATTCGTCATTCGAATTCAATTCTAAACTGAATTATATATCACAGATGATCCAGTTCACACCATATTGCCATTTCAGCCAATTTTGATTATTTAGAAATTAAATATATTATTTAATTTATTATTTTAAATTAAATATTCACCATTATTAAATTCCTCGACAAATAAATTCTTTTAATTACCTTTTAAATAAATAAATAAATAAATTATAATACCTTTGCCAATGCGGGTCATTACATAAAATCTGTTAATTCTGAATATTGGAATATTATTATAAATATGGGTGATTTGCTAGATGAGAAAAATATAGTTATAAATGCTCGTGTCATGCATATTCTCTTTTCTTATCTTAGTAATAATCAGCTTAATCTTATCTCCCATTGTTTGACTGCGCAGGAAATCTGGAATACTCTCAATACGAAGTATGGACAAATAAAAAATAGCAGCTCGAAACCCCGAAATGTCAACTCTGATTTAGATCTATGTTTAACTGGCCTTACAGATGAAAATTCAGATGGATCAGTTGATGGAGACTCAACAGACGATGAAATGAGAAATTTTTCATATGAAAATCTGATTTATTTTTGTTTTGATTTAACCAAATCTGTTGATAAACTCCAACTGAAAAATAAATCTTTGAAATCTAAGAATCATGAGTTGAACAGCAAAATTAGCTGTTTGGAATTAAAACTATCAAATGTCATAAAATTTGAAAATTCTGATTGTGAAAATTGTTTGAAATTAAAAACTGAACTCGTTCATCTCAATAATAATATTCAAATGCTTGATGAAGAAAATCCATTTTTGAAAGATAATGAGATTAAGCTGAAAGATGCAAACAATTCTTTACAAAAGGAATTTGAAAATATTAAGACTATCAAAAGTTCCAAACATGAATTTGCTGAAAATAAAAATTTGTTTAAAACATATTTGATTCTGAAAGAGCTTGAAGATGAGATTGAAAATTTAAAGAAACTTGAATCTGAAAAGAAAAATCATTTTGAACTTGAAATTTCCAAATCCTAAGCCAAAATTAAATTACTTGAAAATGAGAATTTAGTTTTGAAATAGTCCAATGCTGAATAGAAGATTGCTATAAATCATTGCTCAAATTTGATAAAAGAAAATAGCGATCATAAATCCAAAATTCAACGATTAGAATCAACTTTGGATAAATTTTCTAATATGGAAATTTTTTTGAATATGCTGTTACAAAACCAAGTTTCTATTGGAAGTAAATGCGGTCTTGGCTTTGGGAGAAATAATGTTTTTGAAAATCGGAATTCTAACGATTTAAAAAATCCTCCAAACTACTTTGGAATGAATTGATATGAAAATTCTAACTCTGATAATCTCAAAGGATTTTTGAATCATAAACATGATATTAATTTGTTTTATAATAATCCATTTTGGATCCCAAAAATAAATAGAGTGAAACAGATTTGGGTTCCAAAGGGCACAAAGGTAAATTCCAATGGATTGTTATACAAACAGGTTTGGGTACCGAAAGATGTAAACACAACTGTGAGTGGTTTTACTGTTTTTGTTAGACCACTCAATCCTCTTAACAGTTAGGTACAGAAGGAGGCCGAGTAACTACATTGCTAAGGAAAAACTGGATTCAAACTGATACATATCACAGAATCATTCGTAGTTCCTTTGCCACATTTGCTGAGTTAGAGATTCTGAGTTACATTGGATTCTTGTATGATCTCTAAACTCACCTTTGTAAATATTCTCTGTTTTTATTTTCTTTGCTTATTCCTCCTTCTGTCCCTTCTATTTTTTTAATTTATCACTGTCATATCATTGTAACTTCTTTTGTGCTTTCTTAACTCCTAATTGCAGAACTCACGATCTTTTGGAAATTCACTTTAATGGAATAGAACTCTAATGTTTTTAATTATTTCCAGATCTTGAATTTAGTCTTGTAAATATATCTGCAATTGTTTGAAGTTTTCTGATTTTCAGAATTCATAACAGTGTTGGTGTATTCTTGTCATATCTTAAACACTGTTGATTTGAATACTAATTTTTTTGAAGATCTGAAAATTTAATGAAGTTTCACACATCTCTGCTGTTTTGAGTTCCTTCTAATTCATTTTAGAAAAGCTTGAAATATTACACTCATTACAGTACACTGCTACTTCTCAGTTGTGAAAATTTCATTGATTTTCAGATTGGCTTGAATTTTTTTGGCTTGAAATTTTTTAACTCACTTGAGACTCAATATTTACATCTTGAAATTCACTGTTATTCATGGTTATCTGGTTTAGATTTTTGTTTGTTTGAGATCATTTGAAATTTCTAGTATTTTGAATCTCACATACCTCTCAGTTCTGAAATTATTAATCCTGTGTGATTGATTCATTGTATCTCATGATTTACATTTGTTCAAGTGATTTCAAATAAACCATTATTTTTGGATCATGAATTATTACTTAATCTTGATGTAATTATACTGAAAAATTTCTTGTGTGATTGTCAGAAAAAATTGTGAAAAATTCTTTTGAAAAATGGTCATTAAAACTCACTGTTATTTCATGATGATTTGAGTTGAATATTTGTTTGTTTAAAATCATTTGAAATTATTGATTTATTGAAGGTGTGATTGATTCACTGAATCGTGAGTTTTTCATATTTCCTCAAATGATTTCAAAAAAACTGTATTTTCATCTTGGATCATGAAATGTGACCATCATCTTGACAAGTCTGCTTTAGAATTGGTTATCATGCTGCTCTGATTATAAAATCTTGATTTTAAAATATTTTTGATGACTGCTGGATTTGGTATCAAAGGTTTACTATGCTCTAATAGATGGAATATGTATGCTTGAGTTGCTTGGTTTGAGATTGGTTTATGCTGTCTGAGATACCCTTGTTTATCTGCAGTATCATGTTAAAATTCTCTTTAATAGAGACATCAAGTGATATCAGTTTAGAAGTGCAGATTTGTTTATTCTCGTTATGTATATATTTCTTAATCCCTCATGTATTGTATAGATCTTTATATTCCTCTTGTAGTTGATTTTCAATTTTAAAGTTATTTATTGATTATTCATTCAGAAATTGAAATCAATAACCAAACCAAATTGTATTCATAATTCATCAAATTTATTATCAGATTCTGAAATTGTGATGAATTGTGACTATAGTATATTTCACAACAAAAGGAGATTTTATTTGGACTTTCATGATGGTTGAACATTTATTATAATATCTTTGAATTGGCAATTATTTCATGACCATCTTCTTTATCTACCATTATTATTCCATCCATCATGATTTTGTATCAGCGTGGAGAGTTTATTTTTTAAAAAGTCATCTTAAATAAACAGTGAAAATATTTGTAATGGAATTATGGTTATGTTGTTATTTAGAATTAGTGATAATTGAAAATTTTCAATGATCCCAGTACAGTCGAGCATATTCATAATATAATTAATTTAGAAATTTATTTCACACTCCATTTCTGTACCTACCACATTTCTATCATTCATATTGGTTTTATATACCAAGGAGTTTTTCTTTTGAAGCTGAAAACGATAAATATATAATTAATTTATATGTGTATCTCTAACCTCATTTAAAAATCCAAGCTCTGGTCACGCATGGTTATGATACAACTTATAATTTAAGCTGCGACTGACCTCATTTAAAAATCCAAGCTCGGGTTATGTGTGGTTAGTGTGCTCTTAAATTAAAAGAAAAGAAGATAATTTGAATAAATAAACAAGTTATATGAAATTCTCCTTGGTGTGAAAACCAGCCTATCGATCCATTTTCCTATTTGTGAAATGTGTTGAAATCTTATGACGTATTATGATTTATTGATTTATAGGTATTGGGATTTGAGATTATTCGATTTTGTCACTTAAATTGAATTATTAACTATAGTCCAAATCCATCGCTGTTTTTGTACCTCATGCTTAAAATTCTTTTTGAAAATAATTGGAAATCATTTTTTAACTCTCCCCATTTTATCAATTTCTTCGTAAATCCGTCAATATCTACAATGTGAAATATAACCAGTTCTCAGTTTATTATGATTTTTGTTTGACTGATTGAGATTTATGATGACCGTTCTTCCCCTTAAGTTGAAATTATATTTTTTTAGTCATTTTTATGTATGTTTTGAATTCTGTGTCCTTTTGATGATAATAAAAGGGGGAGAATGGATTGAGATTTTGATTTATAAGTGAATATTTTATAAATATTTTAAATTTTGAAAATACATTTTCTCTTTTTTCACTCATGCACAGTTATAGGAGGAGTTTGGTTGTAGGAGGAGAATATGAATAGGGGGAGTTTAATATTCACTGTTAAAACACATTTATTGTGCTCAAAATATTTTATTTGTTTGTCATCATCAAAAAGGAGAGATTGTTGTATATGACTTAGTTGTATATACAATTATATGATTTTTGTTTGATGATAACAACCAAATATTTATTATTTATAAATGTGTTTGCTGTTGTACTGTAGCACATATGCATACAGATAGAAATATAATATTTATATTTAAATAAAATATGAGTATATAGAACTTTAAATATTCACACAGTATTTTATTTAAATATAATAATTTATTTCAATATTTAAAACAGTACAAATTCATAACTCCACTATTTATACATTTTCATCGATATACAATTAATACATACATTCATTTCATGCACACGGACTCATATACATTTAAAATTGACACACTGTTATTGCCTTCATCTTCAGTCTTCTGTCATTTTTAGTTTTCTGTCTTCACAGCTCAGTCCAGTCATCATCTTCATACTTGTCATATACAGAAACACACACACACAGCATATGCAACAGAAATATTTTTCAAAATACATGTGAATATAATTTTTATTATTAAAATTTTATTTGCCTCAGTTTTCTGGTGTGTTTCTCATCATTTTTCATGACTTGATCTGATTCATCTGTGTCTAGTCAGTTTGTATATAGTACAGGGACAGGAAATCTTGTTTGATGGCTGCATATACACACATGTATAAAATATACACGCGTGCACTGCCACGCCAATCAATATGCAATTGAGGAGTAACCACGAAGACCATCTCAACACAGTACATATGAATATGGTCGAGGGTAGATGCTCATATACAAACAAGTCAGCAAGACTACTCAAGGAAAATTCAACATGCAAGTGGTTGAGCACAAGGCCGAGCCAACACACATGCAGCAACAAGCAAAGACATCAATACATGTATAAGAGAGCATATAATAGCAAGACAGAGTAAATGGGGGCTAAGCAGCATGTATATGCAAGAAGTGGATGCATCAACTCAACAGTTCAAGGTGAAGCAACATTTTCAAAGAAGCAAATGGCAATGCAGCAGCTAAATGATTGTAGCATGTGTGAATGTGTTCTTATATATACATGGATGAAGAATAGCCAAATCAAATTCAAAGCAATGGTGTACGGTCATACATTTTGATGCAAGTCATGTTCAACATGGTTCAGCATAAATTTTCATTGCACAACCAACAAATAGATCACAACAGCAAAAAGAGCAAAGGGGACAAAGCATAATGGTGGAGCCAAATAGCATTCATGATTGACACAACAATATGCAATGAGAACAAACACAAGGCAACCAAAACATACATGAAGACCAACATAGTAAACACACAAGCATAAAGTTTTAAAAGCATCATGTAAGTGTATAAGGTCAAGCACAAAGCAATATGACAATCAACATGGCAGTTCAAAGATAATCTAAACATGAACATGTTTCATCATGTACAAAGCAGCCTAATTCAAAGTAATCAAAACCAAGGTCAAGACAGGTTTTCAAATGCTAGAACAACTCAGCAATGAATGGTGAATCAAGTTTATACATTTCAACATACAAAACAGTGGTGTACATGTACAAGTGATAGTAAAGAAACATAGAGAAACAACATGCCCAAGTTTAAGCCAACATGCATAATGATTAAACAAGACAAGTTATATGGGTGCAAACAGGAAAGCACAATCTCACAAAGAATTTCAGCCAAGGTGTTTCAAGTCAGTATTGTAAATAGTTCGACAATTAAAGTGCCAAATGAATGTACCAAATATGTGTGCTAAAAGGATCATGCCCAGTCATGTGTGATGAATAAATCCAGTTTAAGTCTCAAGGAATCGCTGAAGTATGGAAAGAAATTTATTGGCAAAATTTAATTGCATTCCAGATTTGAGTGAAATTAAAATTCAATCAACAAATCATATTTGGTAAGTGTTAATTGTGGGATTTTGAATATAAGAAAACAGTTCCAAAATTCTTGTTTTTCAAATAATCATATAGGGAAAGTAATCAATGTCATAATGCAGTTTCAAAATGAATTTCCAGAAATCTCACTGTGATATATTTGGCAAGAGCATTAATTCATTCAAATCCATGAAAAACAAATGGAAACTCATAGTTCACACCATGCAAGAATTTCTCTTATATTTGGCAATGTATTCCAGAATTATAGCCTACACAAAATTGGATAAGAAAATCTTGTTTCCAGTTTTGAACAACACATTCTTGGCAACTTACAAAGCAAGAAATCATTCAATTTTTTCTAGCCAAGAAATTCAGTTTATTTCCAGGATTGATCGAAATCATTAAAAGCGGGTCAAATTTTTTTTCTCCAGAAATCGAGCAAGTTATCAATGCTGATTTTATTAAGAAATTCAAAAGGGGAAACCGCAAAATTAGTCAAGACAATTTATGCGAAATCAAAGATGTATAAGGATGTAAAATCCTATATAAACTACACCCATATCATCACTAGCGAGGATCGAAAATACAACAAAATCGAGAGCAACAATCAAAAAAATTTCTCAGAGAACTTACTCATTTTCGATCACTATCAATCCAAAATCTAAGCATCGCAATGCCATCCAGATTTCCAGCATCACAAAATAGATTCCAGAGGCAAACAATCAAGGATCGATTTGGGATTTTTAAGGAAACCCTAATTCTTTTTCTCAGCTGCCATCGTTTAGAGGAACGAAGGAACTTAAGAGAAAAGGAAGTGGCTGGCCAACATTTTCAGTGGCTAAGCCCTTGTGTTAAACGATAATTATGGCGTCTTTTTTATTTTTTTATTTTTTATTTTTAATTTCCGTTGTAACCCTTTTTCAAATAGTTTCTAGATTTGTAAAATCTTGAAATCCAGTTAGGCTTTAGCTGGCAGTTTACTAGAGTCTGTAAAAACTAGGGTTATTGGTTACGGGGTTGTAATTAGGGGAAACCTGATCTAGGGGATCAGAGCAGTCTAGGGTTTTGAGCGTAAGGTTAGTACAGGAGCAGAGAGTGCGAGTTTATATGGTCTTGTAAGTGGGATCTGTACTATAACCTTGTAGAAACCTTAGGAATGCAGCAGTAGGCAGCGTTTTGCCGAAGCTGGGTATCTCTTTGTGTTATTTCCTTTCTGCTTTTTATTTTTGCTGCATTCTGTGATCTGTTTATTAATTAATATCCCGTCTGATTTTTAACCAAGCGAAAAACTATGATAAACCCTATTCACCCCCCTCTAGGTTTAATCTAGATCCAACATCTTGTTCTCGGAGGTTTATGCTAAGTGCGACAGGTTAGATAGGCAAGCCCGTTGGGCCGAATACCTCTCTCTTTCCGACTTAGGTTTCTCTGTATCGGTGGTGGGTGGTGACTTCAACGTAGTAGCTAGCCAAGCAGAGAAACGAGGAGGAATTGCTGTTAACCGCCCAGAGATAGTGGATTTCAATGCTTTCATTATCTGCTTGGATCTTGTGGAAGTGTCCTTCACTGGCTCGGTATTCACCTGGTGTAACAACCAGGAAGGTCCTAACCAGATCCTCTCGAGGCTTGACATGGTCTTTGCTTCAGAAGGCTAGTTCAGTCTGCCTTTCTCATACTCCGTCTCTCACCATCATCGCACTTTCTCCGACCATGCCCCTTTGCTTCTTTCTTGCACCTCCCTTTCGCTTTTCGGTCCGTCCTCCTTTAGGTTCCAGAGTATGTGGAGATCTCATCACTCCTTTCACAGCCTCGTGGAAGAATCTTGGATCTCCCCATTGAGCGGTTCCCTTTGTGTTGTGTTTTCTCGTAAGCTGATGCGTCTGAAGACTTGTCTTAAGACGTAGAATCAACTTGTTTTCAAGAAAAATCTATGATTGCGTCAGAGCTACTTAATAAACCCTTGTTCTTGTGGAAGTAGCTTTTGATGGTGCACCCTCTTCTGCCGATAAGGAGGCATGGGCGGTAACCCAACTAGCCTACTCGTCTGAGCTTCGCATTGAGCAAGACCATTTGCGCCAAAAAGGCAGGATCAAATGGATTGTTGAAGGCAATTCGAAATCTAGTTTTTTCCACTCATCTATTCTTAAGAGTAATATGCTTCTCACCATTTCTCAGATTCTCCTCCCGGATTTATCTTTGACCTCATCTCCTGCAGAGGTCAAAGATACTATTATATCCCACTTCCAGCCTTTCCTCAGCACTCCTTCCGTTTCAGTGTCTGATCCTTTCCTTCTTCCCTTCATTCCTCGGCTGATCCTCCCGTCTGATAGCTCGGACCTTGCCGCTTCTCCTACCTCCAAAGAAATACATGCTTGCGTATTTGCTCTTAGCAAGGACAATGTGCCCGGGCTTGATGGTTACAACAGGATTTTCTACAGAAGTGTTTGTCCGATCATCTAGCAGGACTTCTATCTTTCCATTCAGTCCTTCTTTTCTACTGAAGAACTCCCCATGGGGTGGACTTCAATCAACCTGTTCCTTATCCCCAAATGCGACCACCCTACCTCTTGTTCTGATTTTCAGCCTTTTAGTTTATGTAATTTCTCTAACAAAGTTATTTCGAAGGTTCTAACTTCTAGGTTAGCTCCATTTCTTGAGCATCTTATCTCTTCCTCCTAACCTTGATTTGTAAAAGGACGTTTAATCACTGATAACTTCCTTTTAGCGTAGGACCTGATTCCCCAGATAAATAGGAAGGTATGCAGGTCAAATGTGGTTGCCAGGCTGGATATGACTAAAGCTTATGATCGCATGTCTTGGTTCTTCATCATCAACATCCTTTAAGCTTTCGGCTTTTCACAGCCCCTTATTGAAGTTGTTTGGATGCTTATATTCAACTGCTGGTTCTCCGTTCTCATCAGTGGATCGGCCACCGGTTTTTTCAGGTCTGGGAGAGGACTTTGCCAGGAAGACCCCCTCTCCCCTATTCTGTTCATCCTTGCCGCTGAGGCTTTTTTTGGCGGCTTGCACTCCCTTATGATTGCCGAGCAGATTCACAGATTCGTTATACCTAGGGGATGTCTCTGATCTCTTCTATATCATTTGTTGATGACATCATCATTTTTACTAATGGTAGTCGTCGGTCTTTTCAAGGCCTTTTGGGCCTCATTCGGCATTATGAGAGATGCTCGGGGAAACTCGTTAACTTTTCCAAAAGATGCTTCGTTCCCGGAAAAATCTTACGGCTGCAAGAGCTTCTTGGATTGAGTCTTATTCTGGCTTTAAGCCGGCCTCGCTTCCGCTTCCTTACCTGATCATTGTTTTATATCAAGGAAGGAAGCTCAACGTCATTTTCGATCCTATCACTGACAAAGTTATGGGGAAGATCCTTAAATGGAATGCTACCCTACTTTCTCAGGCTGGTAGGCTTGTTCTCATTATGTCTGTTCTAGACTCCATGGGATCTCATATCTTTGCTGTTATGACTCCCACAGCTTCTTTTTTCCATTCGTATCATTCCCTAGCATCCTCTTTCTTCTAGGGATCCAAAGGTAACATTTCTCGTCACCATTGGATCTCATAGAGCATTATATGTCATCCCAAAAGTGAGGGAGTCAGGGGCCTCCGTAACCCTCAAGACGTCTGTGTCGCCATTGCTTGCAAGCTTTGGGTAAGGTTTGAAGCGAACAACTCCCTTTGGGCTACGTTCCTTCATGCCAAGTACCGAAGGTTGGCAAGTACACATTACTATGGTATCCCATCCTATGCTAGTAAGATGGGGAAACAGATGCAATCTACGAAGGCCTTATCAGATGCTCATGGCGGGGGTGCCTTTTGTGACGGTAATCCCTTCTCGCTTTCTACTACGTGGAATTCTGTGCGGAATCCGAAGCCTGAGCTTCCTCTTTTCTCTTTTACTTGGAATGTCTGTATTCCACCGAAGGGGTCTCTATTTATGTGGAAAACCGTGCATAATGGTTTGCCACTGGATGAGAATATTCAAAGAATTGTTATCCCGTTCATTTCCAAATGCAAATGCTGCAAAGCTGGCAGCACCGAAACCTCCTTTCACTTGCTGATTTCTTAGGTTAGTGCTTGGTCTGTTTGGAATTACTTCGGGAACCTGCTAGGTTGTCGTTGTAATGCAAATTCATTTGAATACTTCCTGAGATTATGGTGGACTGGCATCTCAGGGAAAAGTCTACGCGCGAGCCTCTTTCGTCTGATTCCTTGTTTGATTTGTTGGCACATCTGGTGCTCGCGGAACAAGGCAATATTTGACAAAGAGGCTATGGACTCTCCGACCATCATCCAGAAAATTAGGAATTATGTTTTCCTAGCGTTTTTTAGTAGGCCATTCAGAGGTGTAATAGGTTCCCGGTCTAGGAGGTCGGTTGTTAACTTTGATGTTTCAACGCTAACAGCCACCCCTAGAAAAGGTATAGGATGATTTCTGTTTTGTGTGGGTAGTGTGCTTTTATTGTCCTTATTTTACCATTCACCCCCATTTACTGACATTTTTTGTTAGTTTTTCAGGTCTTTTTGTACAGGTTGCTGGGCAGGATCTGTTAGGTGCTACTTACGGGTTGATTCTCTACTCCTTGGTCGGACCGTTGGATCAACTGGGGATTTAGTAGCTATTCGAGATCTCAGATATGTTTTGGGCTTCTCTACCAGCTCTTTCCACCTAGGTTTTTGGGATCCTTGTCATCTACTTGGATTAAAGAGGTGCCTTCATCGACGAACCACCTCTCCTAGACTTCATTTGCTCTTTTTGTGTTTTTTCTGTATTTGTTCATGTGTGTGCATAGTTTCAGCTGTTAGCAGGAACCGTTTTTGTGAGCCGTTGGATTCTCCCTTTTTTTTTGCTATATATTTCCTTTTGTTCAAAAGAAAATAATATAATATCACAGGATTTTGATACAAAAATGTTTTGGTTTATGGTAAGGTAAAAAACATATGTGTTTATGTGTGGGTTGGTCTTATGATTTTCATTTTCTTTCAAAGGATTTTCTAAAGTTAAGCAAGTCGGATGTTACTTAAACTTAGTGAGTTTACTCACGCTGGTTCACTAGACTGATCCATGATGTTTGCAATTTTTGGGTCAGACCGAGTCTTACCGGTTCAGGTTAGGATGCTATGAATCTACGAAAAAAAGCTGAAGGGGTCTAGATGTATTAGTATTTATTCCGCTGTGTATTGATATGAGGACTTGTTATTATAACTATCCAGATGTATTGATTGACTGTTGTACTCAAATGATTGTAAGTATTTTTTTTCAAGCTCTCAACAAAGATTTATTTTCATATTATATTTGCTCCGCTACGATGTGAGACTCTGATTCTGTGTTGTCTTCTTCTATTCTAATATTTCTTTCTTCTCTCACCCTTTATTTTCTTTCTACTAACTTTCTACTTGCCCGTGCAATTTGGGTTGGACGTAAGTTGTAATTGTCAACACAAAGGGTAAGGAAAGGTTGCTACGTTATAGTTGGTATTAGAGCTAATGGTTTAGTAATAACCTTGGATTTGGTGCGTAACTCAATAGAGATAGGGCTAGTATTACCCTAGATTGAGTTTGAGCATATATATATATATATATATATATATATATATATATATATGTGTGTGTGTGTGTGTGTGTGTGTGTGTGAGCATGTATTTGTAATTGAATATAAAATTATTTTATGATTATTTTGTAAAGAAGGTAAATGAAATAAATTTTCCCAAACTATATTCCTATACAAACATATTTTTACAATTTTGGTAGTGTTGATTTGTTGATTGATTTGAATGGAATTCAAATTGGATTTGGAATAATTTAACCAAAAGGTGATTTCAATATCAAATTAGAAAATGAGAATTTCAATATGGAAATTAGGCTTAACTTAGTTAAGCTGAATTACTTTAAGAATGGATATTGGGACGATGCACTTAACAATAGGAATAACACTGAAAGATGTGCCATGCAGCTATGGACGGTCATCAGGGTAGAATAACACATGCAGAACCTGTCGTATAAATCCCAACACAAGGATAAAGTACAATTAAACATATACAATAGGCAATAATAGTGAAGCAGAATTGAGTAGAATTTTAAACTTTACATATCATCATGAACTATTCATACAACAATGGGATATACCATAAGAGTCTGTACAAAATGCCTCATAACAAGTCACTCGGAGAATACATCAGACAGCGGAAAAAATAACAGTAGATAGTAGGAAATAATATGCCAGCCTCCTGCTCATCGTCACTCAACAACATCGTTCTCATCAAGATCTACTACTTGTCACCTGCTACTTAGACTGCAAATTCATCATATGAATGAACAACCCAAGGTAATAAGAGGGAGACATAAAACCTTGAGTCAGACAACAGTCTTTATGAGCAATAAAACAACTATCTAACATCATCAATAAAGTATATGAGAATAGGCAAATTAATCAACTAATCTACCAAAACATCAGAGAAGAACCCAACCTATCTCCTCCACATTCGACAGTGACAACCCTTATAACAGTCAGATATAAACATACAGACATAGCAACTTGATATCCTGCGTAGACCATCCTAATCGATATCGACGTCCCCGAAGCACAATCTTCGAAGGCCTAAACCAACATCAAACAAGCACCCAAGATATATCTCCTTCGACGTCAGACAATCTACACAAGATGATACAAATAAAACAATCATCATCCATGACTTTGGAAATCACCGCCAATCCTGCTTTGAAACTATCGTTAATCGTATGACTGGCTACGATACGCCATTTCTGAAGGGCCAATAGTAACCCCATTTCTAGTCAGACTACTGCACGTCCCACGTACATTTTCTTCCTGAGACAACTAGGCTCATCCAATGGGCCTAGGGTACTCGACTAGTCCTATTAGTCCTTTAAGCATCCATATTATACTCCTTCTTTGAGCCTGTTAGAACTTACGACAACGATAATATCTCAGCCTTCATAACTCTAGTCGTCTTCACCGGCGACTATCCACTAGCTCAAACCTCATCTCGAGCAGCCATTACCCATGAGCTCAAATCACACTTGAGTCGTCTTTACATTCGTTGAATCTCCCCGATCAATGAACACTTCACGATTCTTCGAACATTTCCTCGTAATTCACATCATAAACATCATTGTGTCACTTAAGCGAAGAATCACTCATGATTTATCCATGGATCACTCATGATCCATCCGTGGATCACTCATGATGCATCCACTTGCGATCCACTGTCTAATACTCTGTGATCCATCCTTTTCTGGGTGATCAATCATTTTCTGGACGACCCAACATTTTTCGGGCGATCCATCATTGTCCTAACGATCCAACATTTTTTGTGCGACCCATCATTTTCGTGGTGATCTATCATTTTCCGGGCGATCCAACCGATTTAGCTATGATGCATCCATTCCTTGCGCAATAATTCATGTGATCCATCAACACATGACCCCGATCCATCAATTCGTGCGGTTCACACCCAGATCCACCCTTTTGGAGAACGATACATTTATCCATGCTTCGAACGATGATCATCCATACACACAACTCATCCAAAATCAATCAATTTCAACAAACAATCATCACAAACATTAACGCAATAATAAATCATACAATCACATAAATTTCACCAAATCATGAAAAAACAGTAAATGATCAAATAAATGGACCTAAACTTGCATAAACACATGATTTAAGATAAGGTTTTACCGATTTAAGTTGCTAGATTAGGTCCTATGGTGATTCGAATGAAAATATACTTACCATGATGTAGTTTTAGGTGGAAATGACTTGAAATGTGAAAATAAGATCAAACAACCCACATACTTGATTGAATCCCTATGAGAGATGCTTATCACTCACTAAATCCACAAATTAGCTCTAGAACGATGATCTACAAGTACAAAAAGCGAAGAGCGATGAAGAACGACATTCGAATTAATAACTTTGACATGATTTACCTTTCTTTGATGTTGATATTCAATCTTCTACTCTAGATATATGATTTTAATGGAGTGGAGATGTATTTGATTGAGCAACGAGGATCAAAAGCTCAACCAAATAAGAAAAATGAAGAGACTAAGCTATTCTCCATGCCTCCACACCCTATTTATAGCCATCTAACCAACCCACTAATGGGCCACACCAAATCAGCCCATTAATAACTAGTTAGCCTGTCCAGAAATTGTGTAGCACTAAAACAACGATTTCACCCAAACCATTGAACCAAATCTTTAATGTGACCACTCTGTTTAATTGAAAACACCATTTCCTTTCCAATAAAACAGCATTTGATTCGATTCTAGTCAAAAGTTATTCCCTGTACAAAACTGATAGGGGCAAAATGGTCACAAATAAAATTTGCAAAAATCATGGACATGTCTCACATCCCATGAACAACATATCAAAATATGAGAATGATCTGACCCTCAAGGAAATAAATAAAAATATTTTACAATCCTTGGATACATAAAATGCGGGTTGTTACATTCCCCCTCCTCCCCTAGGAGTTTTGCCATCGAAATCCCAAGCAAACACAAACGACCAGAAACGATTCTGTATATCTATCATCCGTGAACAACCAATCTACCATCCAAACTAGAATCCATTGAGCCATGCATCCATAGTCTTAACCTATCACACGGGATTCTAACGAATAATAATACCAGTTACAATGGTGTAAGGTGACACGTCATTTATGGCTCATACCAACGAAGAGTTCTGGATGGATCGTCTCGATTCTCTCTTCTATTTCCCACGTACAATCGTCATCATCCTCACTATATTGCACCTTGACTAGGTTAACCATCCTCCTCCTAAGTTGTTTCGTGTCATTCCCCACAACATAAAGCGGCTTACGAGGTTTCGTAACTACTAACTCAACTTCTAGGTCTTTGTACTGTTTCGGAGATACCACCACATTCGAATCGTGCACGCACTTCCGTAAAAATGACATTTGGAAAACATTGTGCACCATCGATATCTTCTTCAGTAAATCCAATCTATACGCGAGCTTTCCAATCCGCTCGACTATCGAAAACAATCCAACGAACCTAGGAGCTAACTTTCCTTTACTTACAAATTAGACAACATTCTTCAATGATGAAATCTTCAGGAAAACCATACCACCCACGTTGAACTCCTAGTCTTTTCGACGTTTATTCGCATAACTCTTCTGATGATCTTGGGCTAACTTCGTTCGATGCCATATGATCTCGATACAATCCTAGGTTTCTATGATGATCTCTGTCGTAATCATCAACTTATATTGCAAGACTGTATTAAGGCCTGAAACATGGCCTAGCCATTTCAAATTAAATATACGTTGTGTTTCAAATTCCTTAATTTGGTGTAGTCTATCTCCAGTTTCTAATCAATATGCCGTAGAATTACATAGTCTACCATACAACGCCTCGTATGGTGTCGTCTCGATACTCAACTGGTAACTGTTATTATATGCAAATTCAACTACATGTAGATGGTCTTCCCATTATCTCCCAAAATTCAATACATAAGCTCTAAGGAGATATTCCAAAACTCGGTTAACTCTCTCGGTTTGACCATCAGTTTAGGGATGAAAAGCCGTACTCAAACACAACTCGGTTCCCAAAGCTTCTTCCAAACTCTTCCAAATTCCACTCGTGAACAATGGATCTCGATCACTGACTACGATTTTCGGGATACTATGCAATTGAACTATCCATTTTATAAGTAACTTAGCCAACTTTGATGCGGTCCTAGTCGATATGACAGGACTAAACCTTGCACTTTTGTCAAGTGATCCATGAGGACACAAATCCCTTCATTTCCTGCCCTAGTTCTTGGTAGTCCATCTATATTTTCTCCCACTTCCATGTAGGAACTTCCAATGGCTAAAGCAATCCACTCAGCTTCTTCTATTCATCTTTCACCAAATGAAAGTTCATGCATTTGGAAATAAACTTTACAACATCCCTCTTCATCCCTTCCCAGTAGTGCGCTCGCTTCATGTCCTGATACATCTTATTACCATTGGGATGAATATCAAACATTGAATGATGACATACCCTCGGAACCTCATCTCTCAACCCGTCGATAATAGGAACGACCCGTTGTCCTTTATTTCAAAGCCAACCCTCTCAATCGACCTCAAATTCCTTATCTTATGGTTCCAACTTCTAGATAATGTCAACAAGCTATGCAACACTCTTCTGGCTCTCGAAAATCCTTTTGATGAAAGCAAGTCTTATCGATAAGCTTGCCAACATCTCAGTTTCTAACTCACACTGAGGCTTGAAATCGAATCCTGTTAATGGTGCGCCTATTGTGTAGAAATCCTTCATGAAACGACGGTAACATTCCACCAATCCGAGGAAACCCCGAACATCCATTGCATTCTTATACCTATTCCAGTCCTAGATTGCTGCCACCTTAGCGGGATCCACTACTACTCCATTTCTAGAAAAAACATGGCCTACGATCCTCACTTCGCTCTTTTAGAAGTGACACTTCGAAAACTTAGCTCTCTGCTGATTCTTTCGCAATATTTCTAAAACAACACGCAAGTTCCTCTTGTGATCTACCACATTTTAGGAATAAACAAGAATATCATCTACAAACACATGCACGAACTTGTTCAACTTATCTATGAAAACCCTATTCACAAGATCCACAAAATACGCTGTCGCATTAGTCAATCCAAATGACATCACTAACCATTAGAAGAAACCAGATGGTGACCTAAAAGCAGTCTTCGGCACACTATCCTTTGCCACCCTCAATTGGTGGAATCCCGTTGCCAAATCCATTTGAGATAACACTTTGGATTCGTGAACCCGATCAAACAAGTCATTTATCCAGGGCAACAGATACTTGTTCTTCTTGAGTTCAGGTCATGAATTTCAAAGATCCATCGGCCTTCGTTGCAAACACAACTAGTGCACCACATTCGGACGCGCTCCTTTGAATGAATCCTTTTCCCAAAAGGTCACTTACTTGCACCTCTAACTCTCGTTGTTCCTTAGGTTCCATCCTCCTAAGAGGGATAACGATAGGTCTAACACCTTCGACCAAATCGATCCTGAACTCAATCTTGCGATGCGCCGCCAACCCTTTGATCTCATCAAAGACATCACAGAACTCACCAGCGATCGACACAGATGACAAGTCTTCCCGTGGAATCACAAGCAAATATAAATAGCTTATTAAGACCTCGTCTTCTGGCTTACATCGAATTACAACCATTCGCCCTTCTACATTCCCAACTGTCACCTCGAGCTCCTCGCAATTAACTTTTGCCGCGTACCTCTTGAGCCAGTCCATACCCAAAATAATCACAAACCCATTGAAGTTCAAAATAAAGAAATCACCCACAAAGGAGCAACCATGACTCGACAACACCAGACCATGACAAATCGTACACAAACTGGACGAACCCCCGACTGGATTAGTCACAATAAGTGGTCCTTCACAAACCTTGGGTTCCAAACACAAGCAACACATAAGCTCATTACAAATGAAAGAATGTGATGCTTTAAGTATCAAATAACACTCAAACTGAAAGATCTCTAATAGAAAGAATACCTTGAATGGCGACACTCTTCCATTTCTCCTCCACCGTAGGAGCCCTCGAAGAAGATAACATAGCTTCCAAAGCATATGCCTTCACAACCTGCTTACCCTTAGCTAGTTCTTGACAATCCTTCTTGAGATGCCTAGGCTTACCACACTTAAAGCACTTCCTTTCAGCTTTTGGATTTTTTCAATCCATGGAGAATTGGCCCTTCTGTTGGCAGTTAAAGCAAGTCACTTCGCCTTTCTCCTTTTTATAACCATCTTTTCCTTTCAGCTGTTGTAGCTTCCTCATTTTGCTATCATTACCTTATTGTGGGTTCGGTTCCTTAGCTGCAACAACATTCTCTTCCTTGGGAAACAAACTCTCGTGTCTTAGAGATTTCACTGCGATCTTCTCATAAGTATCATCCAAGTGATCAACTAGCAGATTCCCAAGACATTTGTTCAAGCCCGTGAAAAACTTACCATTCTTCTAATAAGGAGTTTCAATATACAAACAAGCGTACTTGAACAAAGCTTAAAAATCCGAAACATACTCAACGTTAGCCTACCATTCCGCTTCAGCTCAACAAACCTCTTGAACAGAATAGACTTCTGAATGGTAGAAATGAACTTCGTCTCAAACTTGACTTGGAATAAATCCCATGTGATCTCATCCTCTGGGTCTCTGAACTGACAGAATTCCACCAATCGACAACTCTGCCTTGTAGCTGTCTTGATGCAAGCTTCATCTTTTTCGCATCATCAATTCTCAAGTCTCCAAAAATTCGAATGCAAGTATCATGCCACCCTTGAATCTCTATAGTTGGCTCAGTCTCTTTAAATCGATTCTCACCAAGAGAAGTATAGTCTTTGCACAGCTTTGCGAAATCCACAACCCTTGGTACCTGCACTTGAACCCCAACATCTTCCACGGCTTCCCCTAGAGTAGGTATTGTCCTCGTGATCGCTGCCATCGTAGCCTCGAACATTGTTGGGTAATCTGGTATACCGCCATCACCCCCTCTAGGAACAATCTTGTAACTGCTTGCATTTTTAGTAATAATTAAAAATACGCATATATGTATATATTATATGCATAGATATATTTAAAGGAAAATTAAAAATAAAATAAAATAATATATAAGTGCATTGAAATGAAGGAAAATGAACTGCATGCAATATATATATAAATTAAAAAGGAGTTAATGCAAGGGAATAAATAGTATGCAATACAATTGTGTATGTAATAATGTTAAAAAGGAAAAGGAAGTACATGCATGTAATTATGATAGAGAAAACAATCAATAAAGAGAAATGTTAATGTAATTAATGTAAATAGTAAAAAGGTGAATTAATAAAATTTCATGCAACAATAAATGAGAAGGAGCATATGTGTATACATGTTATTTGAAATTCAAAATTTTGCAGGAAGACAATACATGCACTAAAAATAATAGGAATGTGTAGATGCATGAACCTAAGTAAAAATAATAGAAATGTGTAGATGCATGAACCTAAATAAAAACGAATTAATGTCATGCAAATAAAAAAAAAACAATGTAGAATGCAAACATGTCAATTATGCAATTAAAGCATGCATAGAAAAAAAAGATTTAGAAAGAGGAACCAAGCAATTTAATGCATTAAAAAGAAGTGACATATCAAGTGCATGAAACAGGAAAGCATTAACACATTTAAATAAGAATATTAGAAATATATGCAACAAAGAAATAATGTCACATGGGAAAATTTAATGCATAGAAAAAAGTTGGAAAATAAACATAAATTGATTCAATTAAAGCAAGCTAATGTCAAAAGAATTAATACAATTCATATTTTATATAAAATAATGACACATGGAAGGATACATTAATGGAAAGGAAACATACTTTGCATATATCAAGGAGCGTTCAAGATTTTGCTTGTACAAAAAGAAAAGAAACCGCATATAGGAAGGTGTCAACACCATCAGTGTCCACGCGTGCGTATGGGTGCAACGCACCTAGGTTGGTTTAGCCTACTCTAGAACCTTTTTTAGCGAGGTGGAAGGTTTAGATGGATTCAATTTTAATCCTAAGGCCCTAATTTACCTACTACAGCTATAAATAAACATCAAACCCAACCCTAATCTCATCTATCTCTTTAACCCTAGCCTCCATGCTGCTAAATTCTCAACTAACCTAGCATCTACCTTCGACATAAATTAAAGTAGAGATTTTTAGAGACAAGTTCTTCATCAACAATCAATTTAGAAGGTTAATCAACATCAAAGTGTTACAACAAAGATTTATCTCTTTTCTAATCCTGGCAAGGTGAGTGGGTTTAAATTATTCTTGTGAATAATTGTATACATATCGTTTAGCAATTCCCCAATTAAAATGTTACAACTTTTTTTATTATGCATGTTCTTTATTTCTTCCCTTCCTCCTTCCCTTTTTATTTTTATAGCCAGGCTACTTTCGAGCCTGGGCCAAATCTCGTAGAGATGAACATACGAATGGTAATTTAGCAAATGTTGGGTTGATTTGGGCATATTAATGTTATATTTTGGGTGTAACCTATAATTGAAGAATTATAGCATAACTTATGACAAAATTGGAAATTTGGGGAATTGTTGTACAACTTATAAAATACTTGAAATTAAGTGGGTTGGTAATTTGGCGTGTAACTATAAATATTAATCTGGGACATTGGTGAAAATATATGCAAATTAAGTTTGAACAATTAAGCATGTTGGGATAATAGGGAAGTGCATGGATTAATAATGGATATGAATAAGCAAGACTGTAACTTGAGCACAACTTAAGGTTGGGTAATTTGGGGAAAAACTGATAGGTTGGAATTTTGGAGCCTAACTTCAATGAATATGAACAATTGGTAGAATTGGAATAATTTCACTTTATTGAAGTTAATTAAATGTAAGAAGAAATGCGACATATATGGGGAATTGGGCATAACTATGCTTGGAATTATGAATATAATTAGGGTGGGATTTATGTATAAAATCAAATTGAAATTATGAACATGAAATTGGGATTATAAGTTGAATTGGGATTATTGGCATAATATTTTAAAGGATTATTAGCATAAATGTGAATTGAGGGTTTATGGGTAATTGAAATCTATTATAATCCAAGATTTGAATAATGAGTATAAGTTATAGTAAGAACTTATATGCCTAAGACACGAGGTTTGATTTGGTCTGCGGTAGAAGTCTGCCCTGAACTGCCCGGCATATCCAGCAAACACAAACGGTAATCTAATGTGAGAGTTCTTAGGTGGAAACTGGACCTGTAATGGTGTCAAGACACAAGGTTAGATTCAGATTTAGTAGAAGTCTTCCCGGAACCGCCTGGCATATCCAGCAACCACAAACGGCAATCTAATGTGAGAGGTCGTGCGTGTTTACGGACATAATAAATAATAATGAACACTTAACCAAGATGACACATGTAGGGTTGACATGGATATAATAAAAGGTATTAAGTGCGTAACATGGATAGCATGGTAATTTGTTAAATTGGAATACTTAACCTAATTAAATCTGTAGTGGTGTTAAGAACCAGTTGAATTGAGTAGGGATTAAGTAAATTTGATAAAGAAATGAGAAAGGTTAAGTTAATCTTAATTAATACCAAAATGGAGAATGATGATAATAACCTATCATGAATGAACTTGAATAAGAAAGATAATAGGTAGGCTTGTCCTAGGGACAAGTGGAAATAATAACTTATGAAATAAGATGAGTTATAAGGAATGATAGGGAAAAATGAATTATTATCTTACCAATGTATCTGTGAATTAAGATGTGCTTAATTATAAATTAAGTAGAATATGTTATGGTAACCATGGGATGGAATAATGAATTGATTATGAGAATAACATGTTCTAAATGGGTTAAGTTATAAGTTGAATTAATAAGCGAGGGTAAATTGGTAAACTTGAAAAGGAAGTCAACGAGAAGGAGAATAACCAAGTTAAATGAGAAAACTCACGAGGTGGCGCAAACGAGTGATTAATGGTTGGACGTAGGGTTCAATGACATATAAAACTGAGGCGCTTGGACTAGTCCATACGTTAGAGGATGATTAACCATAAGGGGTAGATCATCGAGGTGTCAAAAGAAACAAAGAGGAGTGCACGTCCATCAAGATATTCTTGTAGGCTCCAACAGACTGGGTTAAGAAGCACGCAACTTCCGGGGACGTAGGTTACTCTTAGTATTCCTCTGTGAGTGGCAGATGATCCGCCTGTACTCACAGAGGTTAGGTCTGTGTAGGTGAACCAATGAGTATGCATTGATTGCAATAATAAAGGGCATTCAAAAGACTAAGATGTACCAGCGTGACTCGGCGAGACCAGTTAGTGCCTTGTGATAGCAACTCGTCGTCTACCTACCATCTTCAGTCAGTACGTAAAGCGAAAAGGCGGAGAACTCCAAAAGACCATATACTTTGCTATCTAGTTATGGGTGAGGTTGGCCAATAGGTTTGAAGGGCATAAGAGGCCAAGTTAAGTTCTCATTCTTGATATTCTTGGGTGCCTTTCATTAGTTGAGGGAGGGGTCTAGTGGGACCATAGCCACTGTAAAAGTAGACCTTAGCATCTGCAATCGGCAGATATCTGAAAGTTCCCGACCGAGCTCCGTGTTTCTTGATTAGCCCTGCCACGGGACTCGGGCGCACATATAGAGAACATGTGCAATAGACATCGAGAACGATTAACGATACGTACGTGGGAAAGTGTAGGTACACTCATGTCGCTCTAGGTGGTGTATCGTAAGACTAGAGGGCATTATTCGAGGATGGAACCTAATTCGATCGAATGGTTCAAAGATGGCAGTCTGAACGCTTACGTAATATAGAAGTAGTGGTTCTTTGCAGACGTAATGTTGACATATATACAGAAATCCGTACGACATTCGGGTGTAGGATTAGCGACTCCTATATTCCTGCGATGATACAGTGGAGATCGTGCGAGTAGGGTACCATGGGGTGTACCTTAGTTGGGGGTAGCCACATATATACTATATTAGGTTAATCTACTAGGGAATAGATGGGTGCGACGTGTGTAAGCCTTGAATGCTAATAACACAGATAACCCAATAAATTACAAAATGTAATTGAACGGTATTGTAGGATTATCCAGAAGCATAATTTAAATCCAGTCACAAAGGACTTAT
Organism: Allium sativum; assembly: GCA_030737875.1. Lineage (NCBI taxonomy): Eukaryota > Viridiplantae > Streptophyta > Magnoliopsida > Asparagales > Amaryllidaceae > Allium > Allium sativum. The sequence goes on along the minus strand of CM060926.1, from coordinate 430,870 downwards.
GTTCTGATCCCCCTCCTCACAAAATTTGTAGGTTAGGTTCATGACATAGACTGTATAGCTTTGGATATTAGTTTAGCAGTATTACTATTAAGGTAAAACTATGTTTTAATTACATTATATTTTATTCCTTCCGTTGTGAGATGTTTTCCGAACACTGACATGTTTCATGTTTTTGTCTTTTCTGCAGGATACCAGAGCAAACCTACTCGGGTTTCGATGGATTGGGATTTTTGAAAAAAATTCGGTCTGTCAGAATCCGGGTTGTTACAAGTCTCCTACCTAGTAGTGTGTCTCAATGATCGACGACTCATTCTAAATTTGAAAAATAGAATGATTAATCCACATTCGAGAAAAACAACAAATGGAGTTCAAACACTATTATACTATACACTAATATATAATATACTTCCATCAGAAATCTACAAATACGTCTCTGATACGTAATTACGTCTTCGAACTTTGGCTAAATCGATAACCTGAACTCTAGTACCAAATGTGATGACCGCCCATAACCCCAGCACTTAACAAGAGGAATAATGCGCAGAAAGATGTGCCAAGCATCTAAGGATGATCATCAGGGTATAATAACACACGCGGAATCTTTCGAATAACTCACAGTGCAAAGATAAAGTATAATAAAACATATTTAACAGACAATAATAGTGTCTTAAATTTTTATATCATCATGAGTTATCCATAAAACACTGGGACATACCATAAGAGTCCGTACAAAATGCCTCACTACAAGTCACTCATAGAATACATAAAACAACGGAAAACAATAACAGTAGATAGTAGGAAATAATATGCCAGCCTCTTGCTCGTCGTTGCTTAGCAGCATCGTCCTCATCAAGATCTACTAACTGTCACATGCTGGTCAGTCTGCCCATTCATCACATGAATGAACAACCCAAGGTAATAAGAGGGAGACATAAAAACTTGAGTCAAACAACAGTCTTAATGAGCGATAAAACAAGTATCTAACATCATCAACAAAGTATATGAGAGTAGGCAGATTAATCAACTAATCTACCAACATATCAGAGAAGAACCCAACCCATCTTATCCACATCTGATAGTGACAACCTTTACAACAAATAGATAGAAACACACAGACATAACAACTAGTTATCCTGCGTAGACTGTTCTAATTGATATCAACATCCCCTAAGAACAAGCCCCGAAGGCCTAAACCAACATCAGACAAGCACCCAAGAGACTAATCCTTCGACGTTGACAATCTACAAAAGATGATACAAACAAAACAATCATCATCCATGATTCTGGCTATCACCGCCAATCCTACTTTGAAACCATCGTTAATCATATGACTAGCTACAAGATGCCATTTGTCAAGGGCTAACAGAAACCCAAGTTCTGGTCAGACTACTGCACGTCCCACGTACATTTGCCTCCACGAGACAACTTGTCCCAGGTTAAAATACTAGCCCCACTAGTATTTTAGGCGTCCCTATTATACCCCTGCTTTGAGCTCGTTATAACTTAAGACAACGATAATCTGTCAGCCTTCATAACTCTATTCATCATCACTGGCGACTATCCATAAGCTCAGACTCCGTCTCGAGAAACCATTATCCACGAGCTCAAATCACATTTGAGTCATCTTCACATTCGTTGCATCTCCCCGATCAATGAACACTTCACGATGCTTTGAACATTTCCCCATAATTCACGTCGAAGCTACATCCAACGTCGAGGCAAAAATAAACATCATTTGATCAGTTATGTGATGGATCACTCATTATCCATCCATGTATTATTCATGATCCATCCATTTGTGATCAATGCTCTAATACTGTGCGACCCATCATTTTCCTAGTGATCTACCCTTTTTTGAGTGACCCATCATTTTCCTGGCGATCCATAATTTTTCGGGAGTTCCATCATTTTGTGGGCGACCCATCATTTTTCGGGAGATCCATCATTATCTGGACAATCTAACATTTTTTGGGCGAGCCATCATTTTCCCGGTGGTCCATAATTTTCTGGGCGGTCCATCCAATTTAATTGCGTTCCATCCATTTTTTGGATCCAGACGATCCATCAACACATGACCCCTATCCATCAATACGTGCAATCCATAGTAGGTCCACCTTTTTGGCGAATGATCCATTGATCCTTGCTTCAAATGACGAACATCCATACACATAACACATCCAAAATCGATCAATTTCAACAAACAATCATTAACAAACATTAACACAATAATAAACAATCATACAATCACATGAATTTCACCCAATCATGATAAAACAATAAATGATCAAATAAATGGATTTAAGCTTGCATAAACATATGAATTAACATAAGGATTTACCTATTTAAGTTGTTAGATTAGATCCTATGGTGATTCGAATGAAAATATACTTACCATGATGTAGATCTAGGTGAAAATGACTTGAAATTATGAAAATAAGATCAAACAACCCATATACTTGATTGAATTAGTGCGAGAGATGCTTATCACTCGCCAACTCCATAAAATAGCTCTAAAACGATGATCACAAATATGGACAGCGAATAACGATGAAGAACGACCTTCGAATCAATCATTTTGATGCGATTTACCTTTCTTCGATGTTGATCTTCAATCTTCTAAACTAGATCTATGCTTTTAATGGAGTAGAGATGTATATGATTGAGCAAGAAGGATCACGAGCTCAACCAAATAAGAGAAATGAAGAAACTAAACCATTCTCTATGCCTCCACCCCTTGTTTATAACCATCTTACCAGCCCACTAATGGGCTCTACCAAATCAGCCCACTAATGACTAGTTAGCCTATCCAGAAAAAATGTAGCATTAAAATAGCAATTTCTCCCAAACCCTTGAACCAAATCTTTAATGTGACCAATCAACGGAACTGGCAACACCATTTCCTTTTCGATGAAATCGATCTCAACATCGGATTTGATTCCAATCAAAAGTTATGCCCTATTCAAAACTGATAGGGGAAAATTGGTCATAAATAAAATTGGTATAAGTCCTGGACTTGTCTCACATCCTCATGAACAACATATCAAAATATGAGAATGATTCGATCCTCGAGGAATTTAATAAAAACATTTTACAATCCTCCGATACATAAAATGCGAGTCATTATAGATATAGAAATTGATTTAAATAAAATAGATTTGGGATTTGGAAATTAAATAAATAATAATTAAAAGGAAGTCAATCAGATATTAACCAATTGATGTTAAATCTAAGTAAAGGCAACCTAGTGAATATTAATATTGAATATGAATCAAATTGATTGGTTAAGTTGGTTGTACCTTATTTGTTTGATTGGATGTTATATAGGTTTAATAGAACTAACTAATCTACGGTTTAATAAAGTTTGAATGAATGGAGAGTTAAGTAACTGAATTCTAGTGTAATAATTTTGAATGAAACCGCTTATGAATTGAAACTGAATGATTTAACCCTTGTTTAGTTCTAGAAATTGCATGGTTACACTTGCTAATCAATGAAGTGTTATTTAAAAATTTCACGTATTTGTTACTTATATTGTAAATTGAGCTAAGTACAGGTACCAAAAGTCTTTGAGGATTGATTTTGGTTGTGTAAATTGCATACAAGTTGAGCAAGTATGCTCAATAGCACTCGTATAAGGTATGCTTATGCGAATATATAAATTTTGGTTTTTGAATTGGTTTTTCTGACTATGTGGGCCAATGTATATATGTTTGATGTTCTTATAACATTGCAGAAGTCCCTCCGTACAGGGAAGATTCTGCCAAAAAAATTCCAAAATTTCAAGCGTTAGAATATTTTTGAGATTTTTTATTAACAAGATTAAATGATTTTTTCAATCAAAAATAATTAGGTTTGTTATAACTAAAGGTTCATAAAATAAAGCATAAGATTTCAATTGAATATATTTTTGAAAAGTTAATGGATTTGTAACATTTTTCTACCTTAGTAATTTCGAGGATGAAATTCTTTTAAGGGGAAGGGAGAGGGAAGGAATGTAACGACCCATATTACTAACTGTTAATTTAAAACATTTAAAATTGATTTGGAAATATTAATGGATTTTTATTTTCTTATTAAACAAAGTTTTGATGTAAAATTTCTATTTAATTTAAAACTAGCTCATAATGTCACAGTAGTTCATAGTATTACATTTTGAACTCCAATTGAATATACAAAATCCATTTTAATTTGGAATTCTATGAAACAAGAATCGTTCGAATCTATTTGATTATAATTTTCTAATGAAAGAGAAAATTCAAGATTTCATATTGTAGATTTTGAGTTATGTCCAAATAGTCGTTATGGAATATTTTATAAACTATAACGTTTTATTTAATAAAATAAAAGGGTTTTATAATAAATTAATATCATTATGACCTGGAATTGAATAAAAATTGTTTCTGAATGGTTATATATGCTATTGGAATATACTAGAAGTTGATAGAGTTTTAAAATATTAGTTTAATATTGATTCGGCGGAAAAATGTGAATTTTATATTAACTTAATCCAATTAATAACAACCAATTTTAAAATTGTCATGGAATTCAACGAAATCAATTTCATTGGATTTGTAATGTTAAATTATTGTATGGGAATAATTTTCGTGGCAATCTGATACGGTTTGTGACTTCGGCAGCCATAAACGCACAGCTAATTTGCATAGTAATAAATTTAATTTAATTTAATTTAATTTAATTAGAAGGTATATGTATATAACTTGAGATAAAGATCGAATAAAGATGCAAGATCTTTATGGTTAAATTCGTATTAACGTTTACGTGTATAATATCATTCCGGGTGAACATTCTCGGAATGCGATGAAACTTGTGCCATTGGATCCGTATTAGTAAATTGTCATAGGATTTTGATTTTTCATATCAATCGGACTTACGTTAGATCGTACGAATAGTAAGCACCGAGATTATTATTTAATTGTTTTATCAATTTAACATGAATCTTAAGAACAACCAATTTTCAAATGACTTTAGAATTCGACGAAACTAATTTTATTGAATCCGTAGTGATTAATTATTATAGGATTTCAAGTTTCAAGATTCTGGGAGTAAGTATGTGATCGTATGCAATTTAAATGCGTATCGATTCACGTTATACGATTATAAAGGAATTTTCACAACAACCTCGGAATTCGACGAACATATTCCATCATGTCCAGAATATTTAAATATGCTACAATTTCAATTTTTGTCTCAATCGGATGTCGTATGAAGTAGTTTTTGTGCGAAGCTTTCAGCGTAAGTTTCGTTTATTATTAAAATAATATTATAACTCAGTTACTTGTTCCCAGGGCCAAATCTCTCCTACGTCAAACCCTAATGGGTGGTCAAAAGAACTGAAGCCGCCACCTTAAATTAACCAACAAACAAAATTTTCCTATCTCCTCCTCGATAAATTGTGAAATCTGTTCATTTCCCCACCTATGTTTCAACTATGAACATGAACAGCTCGAACATGGCAATAGATTGGACAACTAGGATTTGGTTTAGGCACTATGGCGATCGAAATTAAGCCACGACGCTTAAGTTGGGGTCATTTTCAAGTTCTAGGGTGTAGCCGAGTCGAGGGAGGTTTGTGGAGGTTGTCGAGCTGGACGAGGCGCGTGTTCTGGCAGGATCCGATCGACGTTAGGTCTACAAAGGGGGTTGCGGGGGTTGTGGTGGTAAGAGGACTACAAGCATTGTGAGAAGTTGTATGCTGAACGGGGAACGAAAACACAGAGAGGAGTATCAAATGACCTGATTATTTTTCTAAAGTAATTAGTCTTACTTAGTCTTTGGTTAAGGAAATTAACTGTTATATCAAAATCATGAAATTAATTCATTTATAACTTTTTATTAATTGATCAGAATTGGGCGAAACCAATTGCGTTGGCGCTGTACCAGAGAACATTACATTGTGAAGCTACTTTGGATGAATTTGGAAACAATTAAATTTTTTGATTAAACTAAATGCTGGTTCAATTTCATTATAACCGAACCACTTTGGCGACAACGAAAATCAATGTGAGTGTAACTCACTCAGTTTGTCCCACTTATATTTTATATGTCGGGTTTAATTTTGTGTGCTATGGTTGTTTATTTTTGGATGATTGGTGATTATATATTCATATATTGACTAAAGTGGTTAAATTAACCGTTCGTTTAATTAAAGTGAAGTTAATCGCTATTTTAAAATGATTTTAACCAATTGAGGTAACTTACCTTGTTGGTCACATTTATAATAATGTAAACATGTTAAATTAATATTTGGATGCTTTGATTGCTGTTATTGGTTGATTGTTGAAATTATTTATTAAACCCTTATTTCCATCTATTGAAATGGAAAATTATAAACATATTGTCGTATTGAATTGGAATGATTATTTTTAAGGTAACCTATTTGGATGTAGGGAATGACAGGTTGGAGGGATCCAACATGATTCCTCACATAATTTGATAATGTTTATTTTATATTGGATATGTTTGATTGGTGGTGAAATTGAATGAAATAAACCTTTATTTCACAGTTGGGTATTTTCTTAGTCGTTTGGCCCTTTACTACTGACAATAAAATAAGAAATGGTTGAATCAGTTTTAATCGAATCTGAAATGTTTTCAGAGTTCTACTTATTTTTAGGCGTTGAATTGGCATTAGGCAAATCAATGAAGTTAAGTTATAAAATTTATTTTATAATTGAAGCAAGGTTTTCAAGTATATTTTATAAATTACTTAAAATCAAAGTTCTATAAAGAAATATTTGTAATTGATTTTATAAAATATTATTATATAATTTATATAGTGGTTTCCTATGTTTTTAAGCAAGTAATTGGAAAATAAACAAAAGGGTAAATGATTAGGAATAATTTTTTTGAGAAAACAATTAAGCAATGTTTTAAAATTAATTATTTCATTTAAAGAGAAAGGATTCACTGAAATCAGTTAACAAGTTAATCTACATTTTTAAGTTAACCGAATCAATTGTTTTTAGTTGGGATTGGATATTAGATTAAATTGTTTACAATTAATCCAATAGTAATGGTTTTCCCAAGCAATCGTTAAACTTAACGAATGTTCTTGGAAGTTAATTAATATTTAATTGACCGCGCTTAAAAGTGATTATCAAATTGTTTACTTTTAATTAAGTTAATTATTATTTAATAATTAATTATTCTATTTTTAGTTAATATTCAAATAAACTACTTTTTTCGGTTACATGAAGTTAATTATTATTCTAATTAATAATAATTAAGTGATTGCTTTTTAATTCGATTCCTTTTTAAAAGTGATCGAGTGATAATGAGATCTTAATTGAAGGGTTGTAAATCCAAGTTTTTACAAACAGAAGACTATAAAAGAAAATCTCGAGCTAAAGTGATATTTCAAGATAAGCATTTACTTAATAAAATGAATTAAGCAAGTGATTATAATTGAAAGGAGATTTAAAACGTAAGAAATGGTTTATAAAGCTATATTTGATATTAAATTGTAAATAAGATTTTTTATTATGATTTAATATGGATTTTTGAGTTACAAACTCGTATCTATCGTAAGATGAAAATGTTGTCGATCAAGGTCTAAGAGGTAAATAGAATACCCCAACGTGAACAATTTCGCTATTATCAAGAGATGTTATTAGTTTTTAATGGTAGAAGATGTTGAAAATAGTATGTATTTTATTTTTTAGAAAAATAAATCAGAAAAGCATGTATAAATTGAATTGTATATAAAAGAGTTATAAAGGGATTTCTTATAGTAAAGAAAATTCCAAGTAAAAGCTTGAATGTTGGCAATATAATTAAGAATGTGTTTTCAAATATTTGTAAAATGCTGGTAAAATAAGGAAGGGTTAATAATATTGTAAATGACATTCATAAACTTGTTTTTGAATGTTAAGTTGAATTGATTGAGTTAATAAACATATATTATACTACAAAAGAAGAACTTTATTTCCATTTTTAGGCAATGAGTAATGTTAGAAAATGTTTTAGGAAATGATATTTTAAAATGAAATATTTGAGGTACATATGAGATATTCTTGAAGATTAAAAGTATAAAGGTGGTAAATGCTCTTATGTTAAAAAAAAGGTGAAATGCTATGTTTCAAAGATTGGAAGATTTTGAAGTTTTTCAACGAATGAAATTTTTTAAGGGGACAAACGATGCTTTGTACTGAACCAATGAATTTATTTTATTTTAGTGGTTGCATGTTGTTTATTTTGATAGAAAAATAACTGACAATTGAAATTTGGCCTATTATCGATTATTGGTACAAAAAGACCTGGATCGAATTTATATTCGAAAACCATTCTGACCAGCAAATATGTTAAACGTTGAAGATATCAGAAGATGGTCGAGATGGAGTATTGAAGACCGTGGATCTTCATGAGCGGAAGAACAATTTTTTATGGTTTATCCACTGGAGTTATTATGTCATGTGATTTTATCATGATTGAAATCTTCGGATTGCAAGGACTTCTCGATACTAATCCTTGGGGTGATTCCTTAATAAGGATGTGGTAGGAGGGTGCCTTTGGCTCATCTAGTTTCTGGATGACTTGTATGGACGAATGTCTAACAGAGTATTTCCTTAAGAGACACGTACGTTGATTAAAAAAAAAACAAGTATTGCGGCAGAGAAGGGAACTTCTCTTAGCTTAACACCCAGAGTGTATTTGTAGTAATAAGTCAGTGATTTGAGGGATTTGACCATGTGGCATTCAAAGTTTGATGTGCTATTTTGAAAGGTAATCGTGACCTCAAGCCTCATCAATCGAGAAGTGACAAAAATCAGGAAGGCGACATGGCTATGTGGTTCATACTCATTAAGGTGTATTGTCACCATCTATGGAAAATTCTATTTGTTTTTATTTCGTTTGTGTATCTCCTGGGAATTTCGGTGGTCGCTACAAAAAGCCGAAGGGTGACAATATATTCGATACACTCAAGTTGAATGAGTGGTCGGTCATGTGTAGCCGGGTTGCAAGATGTTGTTGTTTAACCCTAATGTATTTTCCCTAGAAGTACACTTTCGGAAGGTTGTCCCATGCCTTGTTATACTTGGAAATATATTCTCTAATAAGCGCCATGCGATTTTCGATTATATACTAAGTATGTAATGCGTGAGATGCAGGCGTTCCGCTAGATGTTTATTTATTTGTGGTTTGATAGACACTATTATAATTTCACTGGATTTGATATAAAAATGTTTTGGGTTATCGTAAGGTAAAAACCATCTGTATTTATGTGTGGTCCGGTCTTATTTTATCCTTTTCTTTCAAATGATTTTCCAAAGTTAAGAAAGTTGGGCGTTACTTAAATTTAGTGAGCTTACTCATGCTGGTTCACCAGATTAATCCGTGGTGTTTGCAATGCTCGAGTCAGACCGAGTTTTATAGGTTAGAATGCTACAAATCTCAGAAGACATGATGAAGGGGGTCCAGACGTATTAGTATTTATTTCGCTCTGTATTGTATACAAGGACATGTTATTATAACTGTCCAAATGTATTAATGGACTATTGTACTATGATGATTGTAAGTATTTTTTTTCAAGCTCTCAATAAAGGTTTTGTTTCATATTATATTTTATCTGCTGCGATATGAGACTCTGATTCTGTGTTCTTGTCTTATTCTTGTTCTATTCTAATATTTCTTTTTTTCTTCTCTCATCCTCTATTTTCTTTCTTAACTATCTACTTTCCTGTGCATTTGGGTTGGACGTGAGTTGTAATTGTCAACTCAAAAGATACGAAAAAGTTGGTACGTTACAACATTGCTATGGTACGAACCCTAGATAAATTGAAAATGATTGATTGGTCTCCTTAGTGTTTATAGGTTTCAAGCAATCAGTGGATCTACCGAAAAGGTTTCTGCTATTATTAATCAAGGGCTTATCAATCCGCACATGCACACTGCTGCAAGGGAGGCTACACAACATACTAACCCAGTAACATTACATCCTATCTATGCTAATGATTTTTTTGAATGGTGTCAAGGAGGAAAATTCACTTTTCACAAAGCTTGGGAATATATTAGAGATAAGAAGGACAGAAACTCATACCATAGTTATTTGACAATAAAAAAAATCGTCGTATGGCATTTATATCATATTTTGCAATCTCTAACAGGCTAAACACAAAAGATAGTTTATTTGACTATATGTTTTGACTTATACTACATGTGTCCTATGTAATGAAGCTCCTAGGTCAACTTGCCATCTATTTTTCCATTGTTCTTTTTCAGCATCCATTTATTAAGTAATCAAATCCAAGCTGGGGATTCCATTAAGCACCTTCGGCTCCATTCAGGTTAAAGCTGCTCTCATCCATCACACTTTCCGAGGTCGAGATCAACTGAAGAATGTAGCATGTAGATATTTTACGGCTATACTCTATCACATTGGACTGAACGTAACTCTCGCTTTTTCAGAAATCATAGTATAAATGCGGATATCAAGTTGAAGCAAATAGAATGTGAAGTAATGCATTTGGTTCGAAACAACGAATCTCGTACTATTCGAACTCAGGATAAGGTAGATAGATTGTGAAGATAGGGAATTGAATTGCATGACACAGGCTGATCGAAGGAAATTATTTTTAAAAAGACGCATGACAGGTGATAATCAACGAGATTTTTGGCCAAGTTCATGGGCTGGGACTTCTTTTATTGTTTTATTTTATTGTACAGTCTTGTTGTATGTAAGTGGATGATTACTCATATCTTGTATTGTCAGTATATGGAGGCTATATATGCTCTTTTCCCCTACAAGGCACTAACTTATCTTAGGGGATTGTAAGGTTTTGATTGGTTCTCTTTATTATCTACTAAAAAACAGTACAAGAGGCAGGTTAGCATGCTAACCATTACAAACATAAACCAAAATCGTAAAAAACAGAAAATACAAGTAAATATAAACCTAAACTAACATAAATTGGCCCATGATGAGGCCTACATCCCTCTGTACGTGTGACTCTCCGCACCCTACTCCAGCCAAGGGCTCCTCTTATGCATGATCATAAACCGATCATCACCCATAAAAGATACACCAGATCAAAAAATCGAGAACCAAAATAAAAATATCATGTTTTACTTCAAGATAAGAAGCAGAAAACACATCTTCAGTTCTATTAGAAAATCTAAACTATTACTCATTGGATCTTCATACTTGCCCACTTAAAACCAACTGCAAGTGAGAAACAGACTGACCATATATTGATTTGCTACTACAAAACTCTTAGCAGCAAATTAAGAAATGCCCAAAAAAATGAGCTTATCCAACACCAGAATTCATCGTAAACACTATTCCAATCTGCAAACTATCGCAATCTGTAAATGGTGCTGGAATCCAAGAATAATATAGTGTAATCATCTTGGAAGAGAAACCATAACAAATTTAATTGGCATCAATATGTATTAATAACCCCATTTCATCCAGAGCCAAACAACCTAGTAAACTCTAATTGGCATCATATCTAACAAACTTAAACTAACATAGTATTATATCTAAATCTGTAAAATGGATTGTAGATCCAACCTTCGAGAAGAAAAGTAAATCTACCAGGTTATTAGGGTAAAAAATATGATAATGGTGTTGGAGACTTTGGAGTAAATAATCATAAAGAGGCCATCTTCTTCACTAAGTTTACAACTGAAAAAATATCATATCGTATATTGATCTGAAGAGAGCATTTGTAATGGAATAATGTTTAACCCGTAATCTCTTTCTCCCCATCGAACACATTTTTTTTTATCGTCAATAGATAACTTCAGGCCGAAATCATCTAAACCCTAACGTGTATCTCGATCAACCAATCAGATAAACCCAAATCGTACGCAAGTATTCTAAGAATTAGAACCACAAACTTACCAAATGCACGAAAACGGTGAAGAACTGGCATATCAGTTATGAAGAGTCGGAAGTGATTCAATACTTCCGCCAGCGATGCCAGATCCGAACTGCCCCAATTGCTTGATCTCCCGATGTCAACCAGATTCACATCGAATCTGTAGGATCTGCAAATAAGCATGGTGATGCATGGACTGGGTGCAGAGCAGAATATCTAGAAAGCTTAGTTGATATGGCCATCCACGTTTGTTGAAGAAGAAGCAAATCAGACTTTAAACTGTGGAATTAAAATGAGATAAAAAAAGTCTTATCAACGGAAAGAATTCGTTGATTGGTGCGGTAAGAAAACAAATATAAGAAACGATAAGAATAGAGGTAGAGGAACGCTCACGAATGAACAAATCAGGAGAAGAGATCACATGTCGCCATTAACAAGCATTCCTGTATAAATAGATATTTTAAAAAGAATAGATATAATTGGCATAAGCAGTATATATATATATATATATATCACTGCACCAAAATAGGTGGTGTTCGACGAGTATAATTGTCACAAACAATTTCAGCAACGCTTATAAATGTTGATGTAGGTCTGTCGGCAACCATTACCAACTCTTAGAAGCGTTGACATAATTTATTTCTTTATGCTTGTAAATGTTGGAAAATTTTCAAGTCTAACGGTAACAAATGTTGCTAATTTAAGCATACCGACATATATAAGTGTCTGTAAAAGCAACTTAGTAACATAAATAAGCATCGGTATTGCACATAATAACTGTTAAAACCAACGTAGTATGCATTATTATAATATAGACTGTATTTAATATATGCACAAAATATATAAACTTGGAAATGTATAAATCAATTAATATCAACAAACTACATCCATCATCATATTAACAACATAAAATATCAATTAACCAAAAAACAAGTGTCATACATAATTAATTCACTAAATCAGTACATAATTAACATTCTCATACTCATAACAATCTGAAACGCTAAAAGACAATATACTACCTATAATTTAATTTTACAAATATCAAATTTGAAACTTGGACCACATAACGAAGCCTTGATCTGAAAATTCACATAACTTGTGCATTTCGCTTCTTCTAGAAGTGCCTACATGCATTCTATATCCCAATGAATAAGAATTATCAGTGAAAACTATGTCATCAATGCTCGAAGAAATGATGCACAAGTTCAACATTCAATAGGATATTGTCATCACTTTACCTCCAATATAATAAGTTTTATTTTTTTTACAATTAATAAAGGCAGTTCAACATTCAAAAGTTTTGAAACTCAGTTTCGAAACTCAATTCTGAAACCAAGCCTTTTGGCTCACTTTTAGACCACAGTGGATCCATTATTCCTCTTTTGTTTGTTCCATGTCCCCAAGAACTATCAAATACACAACACTCAATCAAACAAATTGATTAAAAATAGTTAAATGAAGAATGAATAGTTGTCATTGTTGGGAGATGTGTAATGTGATCTTCCGTAACTTCCCCGGTAAGGAAAGCACGGATTGCTTTGAGAACAACACGAATTAGAACGCAAACAGAAGAACATTTCATTGTTTATTACAACAATTCCATCAGAATACAAGAATATTCAGAGTATGAATAAATATTACACATTCGATAAATATCAGAGATTACAAAAAAAATTACATAACAGAGGAAAAATAATACAACACACAACTGAAAGGAGATATACGGATACAGAGATTTCCGAATATCATTCCAGCTGTAAACCAGGATCCTGTAAATATAAATCTGCAAAACCAAAACTACTAGCTGCCCATGTGGAAAATAGGGGCAGACAGAGTTTAGGTTAGAACCATAAACTCAAGTTCAGTCACGTGACTGGTGTGAGAACTAAAACAATTATTAATCTTTATTTTAAAGTTAGATAAATCAAGGGACCACGCCGTATAACACGGAACGGGTTTCCTCCCAAGAATACCAGTGCATAAAACAACAGCGCAATGCTAAATAAAGAAAAATGAAGCTATTATAAGACCCAGGTCCCATCACATAATGCAACGCAAGCCGGAGGATTGGTTTTTACCTTATAATAGCCAAAGAATGCTTGATACGCTAAATTTCATCTTTTATTATTACTATAAGTGAAGAAAACAATTTCAATCATAAGTATCAATCATAGACGGCATAAGTGTCCCATACCACTATGTCGCCATACTAGGCTCTACAAATAAAATCGAAAGTCACGTATTGGAAATTGGATTCCATCATGAGTCGAGGCAAGGGGCAAGCTCCTCTCCGATTCGAGACACTCTAGCAAATGTCTCAGGACCACACACAGCGACCCTTGGAACCTCTAAGGCTGGTCCTCTCTTACTTTTGAGGAATGGGAATTCCTGAACACACGTTTCCCGGTCCTATAGGACCTATATATAATGGTCTGTATGTCGGCTCACATAGTGCCAGTTATCGACCATATATTCGAGGCGCCTCGCATTCCAACAACCACACATATGAAAAGTATATAAATGTCAGCCAGTTTAAAGCACTGACACCACCACTAGCTAGAAAGAGACGTCGTGCACTCCTTGGGTCCTTATCCCGTTTTTGACTCATACCGAGGTGTGAGGCTTGAGAATTCACGCTATACACAAAGCTATGCCACACAGGCCGTGCTTTGATCATCAACCACAAGACTTTGCTTTTCAACAGAAGCCTTGATCATTTGCCACTTAGGCGTGCCACACAGGCAATTCACTCCATGCGACTGATGTCCATCGATATACAACCTCTGAGCTCGTACGTCTCAGAGAAGGGCGTTAAGCAAGAGAATCCGCCTCCAAATAGATGTATTTTTAATAGAGATCAATCCACACATAATAAAATCCAATGTCAGACACACAGTCCATTTACATGTTCGTTCTGGGTCTGAACGAAACCGGAGGCAGTTTCCTCGCATATCCATCGATCTCCAAGTACGTCTGGACGATCACCAATTGATTCCCTCATCTTGGGTGTACAACCCAATCAAGATCATCAGTAATCACCCAAACGATGTGAAGACTTCCGGTCTTCAACCACCGTCTTCATCTTCGACTTATTGTCGAATCGGTTATTCAGAATGGGTATAAACCCGGCCTTTTCGAATAACTCGCGTATATAATAAACAAATGTTACACAAACACAACATACGCCTTATTCCAATTCAGAATAATCTTTTATTCAGATATTCACATTCTTAGGGAAAGGTTCCCATTAATTTTATCAAAGATAAATTTTTCTAAATTTATTCTTTAATCTTCCTTTGGATATCATTTCAAACCATATTATGGTTTTCTAAACTAGTCGGGATTAGCGAACAACACCGAAGTAATTATTGATTTTATTTCCCAATCACAACCTATTCATCCCATGGAGCAAAACTGGTAATACTCCATATCTAACACCACGGTGTTATCGGAAAATATTAATTACCATTCCACGTTCAAATCTAATTAAAGATTTAACTATCGCTTTGGAGCAAAACTGGTGATACTCCATTCTCGATCATTTTAGTCTAATTAAAGATTCATTAAAACTCCACTTGGTCTTAATCTTCCCAAAAATCAATATCCTGTCTTTAACTGGGTTAAAGAACCAATGTCATCTAAAACTTGGTTCACGATAAACCCAAAATCACATTCCATTGTTAATCGGGTTAAGGAACAGGTGTTATTCAAAACACAACTCACGATAAACCCAAAAACCAATTTAAATTCAATTCCAATTAAATACCAAATTAACAGGACAATTTCACTAAATCTTAATTAAAAGATTTATTCTTTTCTAGACTGGGTTCAGGAACAGTGTTATTTTAGACACCGTTCACGACGAACCCAAAATCCCATTTGATATTAAATACAAGACTTTGAATAGAAAATATATCGGCTTATATTCAATATCAAATTCTTCGACCAACAAATATCATATTAGAATTAACGATATAAACATATCTTTAAAATTTCCACAACCATATCTGTATAATCATGAAATCCAACATCGAAATATTCCGAAGATAATTTCGATTCAAATCCATTCCAATTCGTATATTGGAAATTCTGATTATTTTAAAATCACTTCAAATCCAGTTCAAAACTAGTTCATTTCGATAAAAATATATTTTATCTTTTCAAATATGAAAATTTTCATCCCAGTTCTTCCCAATTCATATATTGTGATTTTACACAAATTATAGGTATTTTTAATAATTTTATCAAGGCCCGTACAGTCGATTTCCAATAACGGTCGTCGAACTGCACTTACAACGACATTCTCCAAATTTGATTTGGACATAATTCCAAATCAAACCGTTAGATTTCAATTTTATAATATTCATTGGAAAGCTCTTTTCAATACGAACCCAATGGCCCCGGTTTCAGGACAATCCGATGGTCGGATCTCCCGTAGCGTCAATTCGAAGTCAATGGTCGAAATTCGCGAACTGCCGCAGCGCGGTGCGTTCTATTCAGGCCATTTAATACATATGATATATATATTATATATATTTCGTCGATTTCAATTCAAAACATATTTTATAAATCGTTTTAAATTTGTTTTCAAAACAATTTCAACTTCGTATTCAATTTCAAATCAAAATTGAATATTTCATATCATTACTATATAAATGATAATATTTTAAAAACGTTATATTTTGAAATCACTTCTTTTTCTATATACATTATAAAAATGAATATAATCGATATAATTATCGTTCGCGCCAAAATGGCGCATATCTAACCAACACAGCTTTATATATTTCAATATTTTGTTATTTTATTCAACAAATGAATATTTATTCTATTCAACACATGAATCTTTATTTCTTTCAACACATGAATATTTTCAACACATGAGCATCGTCAACACATGACTATTTATTCTATTCAACACATAAATCTATATTTTAATATTCTTTATTTTCCCAATTGGAATGAGGCCCAATCAATTACCATATAATGTTAATTATATGGATTACATACAACACATGTATATAACAGCAACGATAAATAATCAACCATCACCCAAAGTGCACCACACAACTGCATAAGCATTAAATATAACTAATTAACGCTCATACAGTCTGTCAATCAAACGATCGACATACCACTAAACAATTGGGATTAGTGTACGTCGAATATCATCCCAACACCCGTGTGGGGTTCCAATCCACAAACACCGAATATTATTTGTGCAGTTGGGCGACGTGTAAAATTTATCGTCCCAATCAATGTCCTTCAAATAGGTGTACATAAACAAACCGTCTGGTTTGTAAACGAATATTTATTTATTCACATTCTCGTTAGAAATTATATTTTCAATGATAATTAATTTATTTCAACACATGAATATTTATTTTCAATCATTCCACATCACAATCAATTTTCACAACACATCAATCAAACAAACAAGCCGTCCATGGTCTGTGGACGATGGGTGTCGGGTGCTGCTAAGCACCGTCTGCATCCTAGTATATAATTTTAACTAGAAAACAAGATTTAAAGTGAGGAGTTCTCACCCAAGCTAAACCAAACGCCACGACTCTTCATATGTAGGAAATCTTCGTCGTGCTCGCCTTTTATCACTTTTGTCGTCCGTAGCCACTACATATATAAAAATCAGATTTTTATATTGTTGCTATGCATATAAAAATCATATTTTTATAATCACGCTATATGGATAAAAATTCTATTTTTACACCGCTACTATATAGGTAAAAATTCTATTTTTGATTCACTACTTATATAAAAATCACATTTTTATACTTTCTATAATATAAAAAATATATTTTTATTCTCTTTGTCTTCCTATCTAAAAAATCTCATTTTTACTTCACCATTTCAATTATATAAAGATTCAAACTTTTCTAATATAAAAATTTGATTTTTATATTTTAAAGATTTAATTCTTTTCTTGTTTTAAAAAAAATCAAACTTTTCAAATTAAAAATCCGACCTTTCATATATGATAAAAATCTTATCTTTCTAATAAAAATCTCGCCTTTACTATAATAAAAATCTCGCCTTTACTATAATAAAAGTCTCGCCTTTGCTATAATAAAAATCTCGCCTTTACTATAATAAAAATCTGATTTTTGTATTCGCTGCTATCCTATATAAAACTGATTTAAAAAATATATTATAACATAAAAGAAAAAGTCAGATTTTAAAAAAATAATAAGAATAAAAAAAACTCACTTTGATTCAAATAGAGGAGGGTTTCATACGTCGGAAGGAGGGGCTGTCTAACTGGTGGTCGGTGCTACGACGGTGGCGTGCGGGGGGGGGGGGGGGGGTGACTTAGTGGCAACGGCGACTAGGTTTTCACCTGAGGCAGCGAATTGGGGGTGGGTTTAGGTTTAGGAGAAGAGAGAGAAGAAGAAAGGGGGAAATCAGGGGCGCTGGTGGTGGCCTGGGCGGAGCTCCGGCGGTGGCGCGTGGCGAGGGAGTGCAGTGGTGGCAGCGGCTCCACCCATCGTCGATCACCTTCGTTCATTCATTTTTTTTTTCTAATGGGGAAAGAGAAAAGGTAAAGGGGGGGTGTAAGGAGTATGATTATATATTATAGTTTAATTATTTAATTTATTTTCCATTAAGTTGACTTTTGTTCGGACCCCTATCGAGACCCAACGACTGTCGCTCCTAGCTAATTACCCTCATTACGAACACATTGGGATATGTATCGTACGCTGATTCGACCGTTTCGATCAGTTTTCGTCAAAATCCAAATATAACTCTATGTATTGAATTTGAACGCACATTTCAATTTACCAGGGCCACATACGGACTTTAAAAATTTCCGAAAAATATTTTGTAGCTTCGTATTGACGATATGGTCCTAACAAAACTAATTTCGTCAAATTTGAAGACCGTTTGAAAAATGGCCGTTTTCTAGTCGATTCAAATTGATTGAAACTATCAAAACACGTTTAACTTCGCCAAGCTCACATATTGATTCGAAAAATTACGAATTTTGGAATCTAGCAATAACTTGACATTCCGGATCTAATAAAAGTGGTTTCGTCGAAAACCGAGGTTGTTTGCAAAATTTCCATTTTTAAGGGCCGGAATTCCATAACGACTATTCTGAATTTTTAATTGGACATAACTTTTGATTCCCGCTATGTAATTTTAATTTTTCGGATTCGTTGGGAAGATATTCTCAAATAGATTCTAATATTTTTGGTTTCGCTAAAATCCGATATATTTTGCACTCGGTACATTCATTTGAACTTTGAAATCGAATTTTCGAACTACCGCGCCATTTTCAATTCCTTTTATAATTAAAATAAAATATTTATATTCTAACGACGATCTATATAAATATATACGTTCTAATTCTATTAAAAATAAATTTCTCGTCGTTATTATTTAAAATAATCTATTTTAAATATTCAAAATTCATTAAAATAGCCAAAATAAAAAATTTAAATTGGCTCGGATTTTCGGGTTGTTACAATCTCCCCCACTTAAAACTTTTCGTCCTCGAAAAGGAACGAAGCTGAAAGTTGTTTAACTAATCAACTCAACTTCCATTATTTTCTTTTATGGCTTAAGTTCTTCAACTTTTCAGTTTCTAAGAACTTTTCAAATTTTTCAAAAATTTGGCTAACACCCTAAATTTTTGAAAAATTTCGCCATAACCTCCCCTTCACCGGGGACTTCGGGATATTTCAAATAGCCTCCCATGGCCTTCATCAATCCAAAAAGAAAAAGAAAAAGCCAATCGGCTCATAAAATCATCCAAAACCCAAGAAATACAATAAACATGTACCTATTTGTTGGGCAAACAATTTTTTTCCTCTTCTCTAGCCTCCTTGCAAGGACCTGTTCAATGTAAGTACATGTATATGCATACAAATGCGATAAATTTTCAATACGGTTTAATATTTGGTTCAATTGGGCCTAAATTCACTGTTCATTCACAAAATGGTTTAAAGGAATAATCATACAACACAACCATCAATCAATTAGTTGATTAATGTTTCATACTCATAATTTTGATATATATACATAAAATCATGTTTTTGATGCCAAACCACAACAATAAACCTATCTAGTTTTGGTTCTCACACCAGTCAATTGGAAATATATAGAAATCTCACCTTCGTTACTCGAAAATAAATACTGATAATGCTGCAGCATTATCAGAATCATCTCCGGGCGACTAGAGTGTGATTCTATATCTATCTAGTATATTAAAACTTCGAATATACGTTTGCAAGGCATATATGCCAAATCTTTATATATTGGATTGTCCAAATTCAATACAAATAAAATATTCAAATACGTTGAATAAGGTTTAAATTTTCAAAACAAAGTTGGTTTTCACTTTTATTTCAAAAATATACTCTTCACACTCGTTCTAGGATACTACTGATCCTATCTCTAACGAGTCCTTCTTATTGGATATTACTAATCCAATTTCTGATGAATTCTTTCATTTGTTTCTAATGCGTCTTGTTCTAGAGCTCTGTAAACCAGAGCTCTGATACCATTGTGATCTTCTGTAACTTCCCCGCTAAGGAAAGCACGGATTGCTTTGAGAACAACACGAATTAGAACGCAAACAGAAGAACATTTCATTGTTTATTACAAAAATTCCATCAGAATACAAGAATATACCGAGTATGAATAAATATTACACATCCGATAAATATCAGAGATTACAAAAAAAATTACATAGCAGCAGAAAAATAATACAACACACAACTGAAAGGAGATATACGGGTACAGAGCTTTCTGAATATCATTCCAGCTGTAAACCAGGATCCTGTTAATATAAATCTGCAAAACCAAAACTACTAGCTGCCCGTGTGGATAATAGGGGCACCCAGAGTTCAGGTTAAAATAATAAACTCCAGGTCAGTCATGTGACTGGCGTGAGAACTAAAACAGTTATTAATCTTTATTTTAAAGTTAGGTAAATCAAGGGACTATGCCATATAATACGGAACGGGTTTCCTCCCAAGAATACCAATGCATAAAACAACAGTGCAATGCTAAATAAAGAAAAAAGAAGCTATTATAAGACCCAGATCCCATCACATAATGCAACCCAAGCCGGAGGATAGGTTTTTACCTTATAATAGCCAAAGAATGCTTGATACGCTAAATTTCATCTTTTATTGCTACTATAAGTGAAGAAAAAAAGTTTCAATCATAGGCGACATAAGTGTCCCATACCACTATGTCGCCATACTAGGCTCTACAAATAAAATCGAAAGTCACGTATTGGAAATTGTATTCCATCATGAGTCGAGGAAAGGGGTAAGCTCCTCTCCGATTTGAGACACTCTAGCAAATGTCTCAGGACCACACACAACGATCCCTTGGAACCTCCCAGGTCGGTCCTCTCTTACTTTTGAGGATTGGCAATTCCTGAACACACGTTTCCTGGTCCTATAGGACCTATATATAATGCTCTATACGTGGGCTCACATAGTGTCTGTTATCGACCATATATTCGAGGTGCCTCGCATTCCAACAACCACACAGGTGAAAAGTATACAAATGTCAGCCAGTTTAAAGCACTGATACCACCACTAGCTAGAAAGAAACGTCGTGCACTCCTTGGGTCCTTATCCCGTTTTTAACTCATACCGAGGTGTAAGGCTCGCGAATTCACGCTATACACAAAGATATGCCACACAGGCCGTGCTTTGATCATCAACCACAAAACTTTGCTTTTCAACAGAAGCCTTGATCATTTGTCACTTAGGCGTGCCACATAGGCAATTCACTCCATACGACTGATGTCCATCGATATACAACCTCTGAGCTCGTATGTCTCAGAGAAGGGCGTTAAGCAAGAGAATAAATTCTCCACCGCCAAACAGATGTATATTTAATAGAGATCAATCAACACAGAATAAAATCCAATGTCAGACACAAAGTCCATTTACAAGTTCGTTTTGGGTCTGAACGAAACCGCAGGCACTTTCCTCGCATATCCATCGATCTCCAAGTACGTCTGGACGATCACCAACAGATTCCCTCATTTTGGGTGTACAGCCCAATCAAGATCATTAGTAATCACCCAAACGATGTGAAGACTTCCGGCCTTCAACCACCGTCTTCATCTTCGACTTATCGTCGAATTAGTTATTCAGAATGGGTATAAACCCGGCCTTTCCGAATAACCCGCGTATATAATAAACAAATGTTACACAAACACAACATACGCCTCATTCCAATTCAGAATATTCTTTTATTCAGATATTCACAGTCTTAGGGAAAGGTTCCCATTAATTTTATCAAAGATAAATTCTTCTAAATTTATTCTTTAATCTTCCATTGGATATCATTTCAAACCATATTATGGTTTTCCAAACTAGTCAGGATTAGCGAACCACACCGAAGTAATCATTGATTTTATTTTCCAATCCCAATCAATTCATCCCATGGAGCAAAACTGGTAGTACGCCATATCTAACACCATGGTGCTATCGGTAAATATTAATTACCATTCCACGTTCAAATCTAATTAAAGATTTAACAAACGCTTTGGAGCAAAACTGGTGATACTCCATTCTCGATCATTTTAATCTAATTAAATATTCATTAAAACTCCACTTAGTTTTAATCTACCCAAAAATCAATATCCTATCTTTAACTGGATTAAAGAACCAATGTCATCTAAAACACGGTTCACGATAAAACCAAAATCACATTCCATTGTTAATCGGGTTAAAGAACAGGTGTAATTCAAAACACCGCTCACGATAAACCCAAAAACCAATTTAAATTCAATTCCACATAAATACCAAATTAACCAGACAATTTCACTAAATCTTAATTAAAAGATTTATTCTTTTCTAGACTGGGTTCAAGAACAGTATTATTTTAGACACCATTCACGATGAACCCAAAATCCAATTTGATATTAAATACAAGACTCTGAATAAAAAATATATCGGCTTATATTCAATATCAAATTCTACGACCAACAAATATCGTATTAGAAATAATGATATAAATATATCTTTCAAATTTCCACAACCATATCTTTATAATCACGAAATCCAACATCGAAATATTCCGAAGATAATTTCAATTTAAATCCATTCCAATTCGTATATTGGAAATTCTGATTATTTTAAAACACTTCAAATCTAGTTCATTTCGATAAAAATATACTTTTATCTTTTCAAATATGGAATTTTTCATCCCAGTTCTTCCCAATTCATATATTGTGATTTTACACAAATTATAGATATTTTTAATAATTTTATCAAGGCCCGTACAGTTGATTTCCAATAACGGTCGTCGAACTGCACATACAACGACCTTTTCCATATTTGATTTGGACATAATTCCAAATCCAACCATTAGATTTCAATTTTCTAATATTCATTGGAAAGCTATTTTCGATACGAACCCAACGGTTCCAGTTTCAGGAGAATCCGACGTCGGATCTCCCTAACGTCAATTCAAAGTCAATGGTCGAAATTCGCGAACTACCGCAGCACGGCGCGTTCTATTCAGGCCATTTAATATATATATTATATATATTTCGTCGATTTCAATTCAAAACGTATTTTATAAATCGTTTTAAATTCGTTTTCAAAACAATTCCAACTTCATATTCAATTTCAAATCAAAATTGAATATTTCATATCATTACTATATAAATGATAATATTTTCAAAACGTTATATTTTGAAATTACTTCTTTTCTATATTCATTATAAAAACGAATATAATCGATATAAATATCGCTCGCGTCAAAATGCCGCACATCTAACTAACACGGCTTTATATATTTCAATACTTCGTTATTCTTTTCAACAAATGAATATTTATTCTATTCAACACATGAATCGATATTTCTTTCAACAGATGAATATTCTCAACACATGAGCATCGTCAACACATGACTAT
Source organism: Allium sativum (assembly GCA_030737875.1). Lineage (NCBI taxonomy): Eukaryota > Viridiplantae > Streptophyta > Magnoliopsida > Asparagales > Amaryllidaceae > Allium > Allium sativum. The sequence goes on along the minus strand of CM060926.1, from coordinate 407,118 downwards.
TTATTCTATTCAAAACATGAATCTATATTTTAATATTCTTTATTTTCCCAATTGGAATGAGGTCCAATCAATTACCATATAATGTTAATTATGTGGATTCCATACAACACATGTATATAATAGCAACGATAAATAATCAACCATCACCCAAAGTGCACCACACAACTGCATAAGCATTAAATTTAACTAATTAACGCTCATACAGTCTGTCAATCAAATGATCGACATACCACTAAACAATTGGGACTAGTGTACGTCGAATATCTTGCCAACACCCGTGCGGGGTTTCAATCCACAAACACTAAATATTATTTGTGCAGTTGGGTGACGTGTAAAATTTATCGTCCCAATCAATGTCCTTCAAATAGGTGTACATAAACAAACCGTTCGGTTTGTAAATGAATATTTATTTATTCACATTCTCGTTAAAAATTATATTTTTAATGATAATTAATTTATTTCAACACATGAATAATTATTTTCAATCATTCCACATCACAATCAATTTTCACAACACATCAATCAAACAAACAAGTCGTCCATGGTCTGTGGACGACGGGTGTCGGGTGCTGCTAAGCACCGTCTACATCCTAGTATATAATTTTAACTAGAAAACAAGATTTAAAAGTGAGGAGTTCTCACCCAAGCTAAACCAAACGCCATGACTCTTCATGTGTAGGAAATCTTCTCGTGCTTGCTTTTTGTCACTTTTGTCGTCCGTAGCCACTACATATATAAAAATCATATTTTTATATTGTTGTTATGCATATAAAAATCACATTTTTATAATCATGCTATATGAATAAAAATTCTATTTTTACACTTCTTATATAGATAAAAATTCTATATTTGATTCACTACTTATATAAAAATCATATTTTTGTACTTTCTATAATATAAAAAATTATATTTTTATTCTCTTTGTCTTCCTATCTAAAAATCTCATTTTTGCTTCACCATTTCAACTACATAAAGATTAAAACTTTTCTAATATAAAAATTCGATTTTTATACTTTAAAGATTCAATTCTTTTCTTGTTTTAAAAAAAAAATCAAACTTTTCAAATTAAAAATCCAACCTTTCGTATATGATAAAAATCTTATCTTTCTTATAAAAATCTCGCCTTTACTATAATAAAAATCTCGCCTTTACTATAATAAACATCTGATTTTTATATTCGCTACTATCCTATATAAAACTGATTTAAAAAATATATTTTAACATAAAAGAAAAAGTCAGATTTAAAAAAAAAAAAAGAATCAAACAAAAAAAAACTCACTTTGATTCAAATAGAGTAGGGTTTCGTGCGTCGGAAGGAGGGGCTGTCTGACTGGTGGTCGGCGCTGCGTCGGTGAAGCAGGGGGTGACTTAGTGGCAGCGGCGGCTATGTTTTGACCTGAGGCAGCGAATTGGGGGTAGGTTTTGGTTTAGGAGAAGAGAGAGAAGATGAAAGGGGGAAATCGGAGGCGCTGGTGGTGGCCTGGGCGGAGCTCCGGCGGTGGCGTGTGGCGAGAGAGTGCGGTGGAGGCAGTGGCTCCACCCATTGTCCATCGCCTTCGTTCATTCATTTTTCCTGACGGGGAAAGAGATAATGTAAAGGGGGGGGGGTAAGGAGTATGATTATATATTATAGTTTAATTATTTAGTTTATTTTCCATTAAGTTAACTTTTCGTTCGGACCCCTATCGAGACCCAATGACTATCGCCCCTAGCTAATTACCCCCGTTCCGAACACATTGGGATATGTATCATAGGATAATTCGACCGTTTCGATCAGTTTTCATCAAAATCCAAATATAACTCTATATATTGAATTTGAATGCACATTTCAATTTACAGGGGCCACATACGGACTTTAAAAATTCCCGAAAAATATTTTCTAGCTTCGTATTGATGATACGGTCCTAACAAAACTAATTTCATCAAATTTGAAGACCGTTTGAAAAATGGCCATTTTCTGGTCGATTCAAATTGACTGAAATTGTCAAAACACGTTTAATTTTTCCACGCTCACATATTGATTCGAAAAATTATGAATTTTGGAATCTAGCAATAACTTTACATTCCGGATCCAACAAAAGTGGTTTCGTCGAAAACCGAGGTAGTTTGCAAAATTTCCATTTTTAAGGGCCAGAATTCCATAGCGATTATTCTGAATTTTCAATTGGACATAACTGTTGATTCCCGCTATGAAATTTCAATTTTTCGGATTCGTTAGATAGATATTCTCAAATAGATGCTAATATTTTTGGTTTCACTAAAATCCGATTTATTTTGTACCCGATACATATATTTGAACTTTGAAATCGAATTTTCGAACTGCCGCGCCTTTTTCAATTATTTTATAATTAAAATAAAATATTTATATTCTAACAATGATCTATATAAATATATACATTCTAATTTTATTCAAAATAAATTTCTCGTCGTTATTATTTAAAATAATCTATTTTAAATATTCAAAATTCATTAAAATAGCCAAAATAAAATTTTTAAATTGGCTCGGATTTCTGGGTTGTTACATGTAACAGATTCATTTAGTGAAAGAGAGCATAAAGGTCGATTTGGAGAAAGTCCACTCTCAAATTTTTTAGCATTTTGTTGTTTCATGATTACAAGAATGGTAAATCAAAATCCCTTGAGAGTTCATTTCCAGAAATATAGAAAATTTTCAAATCATCCGTAAGAGATATAAAAAATATGGAAAATCTCCGGACAAGATATCAATATACTTGATTGTGTTTCTATATTTTTCTTGAAAGAAATGAAAATGATTGATGCAATGAAGATTTTGTATCAACTCCTAATTGCTATAAAACAAATTCTTGATGCTTGTATCATGTTATAAGTGATGTTGGTGTGTTTCAATAAATATGCGTACTTATTAGCTTTAGTGTATCTCTATATACCTAAATATACTGAAACTGAGAGCACTTCATTGGTCAGATCCTCAGAATACGGAATTGTGGAGGAACTACAAAGAAAATATAATATTTATTTCTTGCGTAGAAGTTATTTAGAATGGATCGAATAAATAAACCAAATAAAACATTGTAGTTTTAAGCTTATGGATTGCCTTTTCTAAGATACATTCAAACCCAAATGTCCATTTTGGATAAAACACTTTGCCAATCTGAACTACATCACCTTCGATGTATATACACCAAATAAGCAGCGGATGATTTACAATTTGACAACAAACACTAGTACTGGGTGATACTAAATGGTTAATACTAAATGGATGGTATAACAGGGTTTCTAAATGCACCATGATTTACCCTTAAAATTAGCTGCCCTTAAAAAACACACAAAAAAAGGATTTCTGCTAAAATCACCCAAAAGCATAAATATTCAGGTATACTTTTTCCAAACTCACATAAGATAGCAACACATATCTATCCAAGAATGATGTGAAAATTATTTGGATTTTAATTGCCTAATGACACGGAGTAGGTTAATAGACAAGTGCGCGCACACACACAAAATTTCAAGGAAGCAATGAGGTGCTGCACTATTTGGAGTGCTATTAAATGCTCCTCACATGTATTATATATATTCATATGTATGTGCATGTGCATGTGTTTATGCATGTATATACATGTGTGTGTGTGTATATATATATATGTGTGTGTGTGTGTGTGTGTATACGTACACATTCGTGTTTGCATATATTGGAGACGTGAATGAAAAATCTTTTTTTAGCAAGACATGAATGAATGAAAAATCTTAAAGTAAGTTAAACATTAGAAGGGGGTGAATAGTGTTTAATGGAATTTATAAAATTTCTTTAAATCTTTTTGAATCAAACAAACAATTTACAGAGCACGGAAACAAACAACCATAGAATCAATCACAAAATGCAGAAAGAAAAAGCAACAGAAGGAAAGTATACAATGGGATTTTGTACTGGTTCGGGACTCCCTAAATCCAGTCTCACACAATGCTAGGTTGATGTGGATTTTTATTCAACAAATTCAATTACAATCATTGATTTCAGATCTACAAGGGCATATCCAACTAATTCAAAGTACAATGAGACTTAGTTATTTACAGGTCACAACTTTATACTCAATCAATTTCAGGGACACAATCGCACCCAGTCACCTTAAATGGGACAGGACCACACCCAGTTGCTTTACATGACAGGACCATACCTTTCTCTTATCAGTATTTGTAGGATTGACTCAATAGAACTTGATCTCGAGATATTTGATTACAGACAACCTATGACTCTTGAGAAACACTTGAATTGAGAAAATATTTAGTTTAGAATTGAAAGAGAAGAATAATAATATGATTTCTATTGAAACTGGTAGAGTATAAGTGTAGAAAATCAAGAATTAAAGTAGTATAATGGTAGGATGTTAAGAGAGGAAGAAGAATATGAAAATTAGTTAAAAAAATCGAATTCTGGAAGGTATTTATAGGTTTCCAATAGTCTGACACCTCTTTTCAAATTTAAAAATAGCCTAATGGCTATTATGTCCATGTAGCATTTTATATATGTCAACATATGCTTGTGTTATTTCAAAAAATGAATTTTAATCCAAAGTAAGTAATGTTTAAATAAATTATAATGAATCCAGAGTTAAAACTAACTAAACTCCTTTATATTAAACATTGTATTACAAGTAGAAATAATATTTTAGAAACTTATATAAAGATGTTATAAAAATAATAAAGAAATCAAATACAAACTGATATAAAAGTATACATATAAATATATTAAAACTTAATATAAAAAAGACATTTGAAAACATAAGTAATAATAAAATTAGTATTGAACTTGTAAGCAAAAACTTAAATTAAATTCTATAAAGTTAAATTTGAAAACAAAAACTAAAATAAATCTCAGGAGTTATGATACATATTTATGAGTTTAAAATATATTTAAGAATAAAGAGATATAAATTTGAAATGTGGAAGTAATTTTGAAATCATTTGAAAACAAGATTTAAAATAAATTTAAAACTACTTGAAATCATGTTTAAAATTAGGATTTGAATTTTAAAATCAGAATTTAGATTTGAAAATGGAATCAAGTGCTAACCAGAATTTTAATAGAATTTATAGACATATTAACTCTATAATTCTTGAACTCTTGATTTCTTGAACTATTCTGTTTGAAATCTTGATTCTTGTGAACTTTACAGTCTATAGTAATAGATACATGCATAGATTTCCTGTATATACTTATATTCTATAAAATTGCGTTAGCATATATTTTATAATAATAATAATAGAAATAAAGTAGAAACAAGATTGTTTACATTAAAACCATCATCAACAACATCCTAGTCCTTAATAGCATTGTAATAACCCACTCGAAATGAGCCTAAATTTCGACCTAGAAAAGTCTCATCGAAAATTAGAGTCACTCTAAACATGTCATTGGTTCCTGTAAGGAATTACATTTGCATAAAATAATATATAGACATTACGTTTGGAAATCTCACACAGCAGAACGAGAAAGTATAATACTAAAACATGATGTACCATTTTATTAAAAGGCCACAGAATTCAAACATAGATTGTCAATGTACAATTATTCAATCTGTGCATCAATAAACTCATCATTAAAAGTTTCCATAAGCAATACAACAATGATAAATAATAATAGCATAATATCACCAATTTCGTCTTCGGTCTACATCATTGCTTCATCCATTGAATCTACCCCACTTACTGACCTGTTGGATATGTTAAGGAGAGGGGTCAGAACATAAAGTCCAGTGTGACTTAAAATAGTATTTACTTAAAGACCATACCCTAGATTTAGCAGGTTATATATATAAATGCATGTCTACAAAACGCACAAGCATTCACATGAACACAAAGTATCTAACCAATGAGGTGGATATCCGAGTCAATCGCTTAAGACCTCCATTAGTGCATTTAGGATAAAGACCCAACTAGGTGGGCATTCAATAATTTAAGGCCCTTATTAAAGGTGGATTCTTATGATCTCTTATAACCTTGAAGTGGACCCTAGCCCCTTAAGACCCCATCCTAATACGCCAACGTTCTTAAGTCTATACTCTCACAAGCAATATGAGAAGTAGTATTTCAAACGTTTCTACTTAACTGATATTAAAGTAGAACACCTATACCGCTTAAGACTTTCCTTAGATAGTTGCTGAGCATGATATGACCACATATCATATATAAACCAATCATGCCCCTAGATTAGCCCTTACAATCTTCTAGAGGAATTGGACATCCCCCGTGAACTACCCTACTTCGTTACCGCTATGGCTAACCACATTTAGAGAAGGAGGACCCATAGACTAACTTCAAATCTAATAATGGTGGGTCCCATGACTTCGGTACCTATCCAAGGAATAAACCTTCAAAGAGGACCCTAGTCCTAACAACTTAAGATCCAAACTAGATAAGAAGAGAGTCACGCACTAAAGATCTTTCCAACGCGTAGTAAACCTGCCTATTTCCATACACAATAAGTTGTCTATGTATCATTATTTAATATTATATAAGCCATTCTATACACACACACAAGTAATCAATAAATTGGTTCATTTCAAATTCAAATATTATCGTAATCGCATTTACTACAACATTATTATGCTAATTTCGTTAATTACGCTATATAAGTAGAATATTTAGTACATATATATAACGCTAGTTTTTCGTATGAAATAAGGAACATTTTAACAAGGTAAAATTTATCAACATGGTCTACATTTAAGGCATACAAGTTAATTCCCACATCCGAACGCTACATTCATGGCATAATGGCATAATTGCATAATTACATATAGCAGTAATGGGAAAAATACAACATACAATTAAAACTTGCATCCAAGGCTTGTAATGATAATTCTTGTAATGAACCAAGAACAGGGTGTAAATTTCTTATATCATATATATCCATATATATACACACACATACAAACACATACATACATGTAAATATACATACACATATACATAAACTGTTATTTATCTAATTTACCCCTTCTTATATTGTAAATGAAAACATTCATATTTGAATAGCTTCAAATATGAATACATTCGGATTATCTAATTAGAATATAAACCCAAACCTATTCAAATAATAAATCTAATCAAATATAAATGTTTTTACATTACAATTGAAGATTTATATAAAAAGGATAAATAAAATAAAAGTACGTCACCCAATTGTTCTTCATCTGTAGTAAAGAAAAATCCATAAACCTAATATAAATTGCCAATTCTTGCGAAATACATAAAAGCAGAAGATTTGGGGGTTTTGCAGTTTGATATTATCGTTATACCAAATCTCCTTAGGCATACAAATCCATATAGAAATCTACAAATGTAGAATATACCTAAATAAATACTAATTCCACTCACAGTGATTGGAAATGCCATAGATCTGATGTTGTTGTGCCTATTTGATGTGAACTCCAGTCCCAAAGAGATCTATATACATTAGAATCGAATAATTAAAATTCTTATATATAAATATATATATACCATGTGATTCCAGATCTATATTCTAGTCCTATAAGAAAATAAGATTAGAAAAAGCAGAGTAGATTTTTAGGAGAAGAAAACCTATTATTAAATTCCTTTAGCATCAATGGCGACAGAGTGGAGGAACAAACAAAGAGTGGCTAGGTTTAAGTATGGAGTCTAGAGGGTTATTTATACGTATTTGTGTAAACAAGAACCGTCAGATTATTAAGATTAAATTCTGGCCGTTCATCCATATAAACTAACCCAATATCCTAACCCAAACCCAACCTTAGTGGGCATTTACAGCATCAGGCAGTCGACCTCCCCCTTAGAAGGGTGGTCGACCAGCGGTTGACACTGCTTCTAGGGGCGGTCGACCCTCTAGTCGTTTTTGCCCAATAAGCGCTACAAAGGGCTGAAAATATTTATTATATATAACTTTGATTAATTAGATTATTTCTTACCTTATAAGGATTATTTTTGTCCCCTTATCCTTATCTCTTCATTTGAAATTCAAACATAAGGAAATATTAAATTTATCCCTTATATATATTATTAATTTAACAACACACACACACACACACACACACACACACACACATATATATATATATACACATACACATTTACCGTTTGATTTCTTTTGATTGTAATTTCTTCATACGAGCACTGTTTTTAACATATCATATATGAAAACGAATCTGAATTTCTCCATGAATCCAAATAAAAGATTTTTAGCCAAATTCTTAATGCTTCAAAATTCCACTTTTTAGCCTGTTTATAATTTATTATTTAGTTACTCATTTCCATTAATTATTAGTATTTATATTTTTAGGTATATTTTACGGGGTGTTACATTCTCCCTCCCTTCCTTAAAATAGTTTTCGTTCCAAAATCTGTTTGAAGGGGCGAAAAACACAACTCGCTCTACACATCCATGTTGTACACCCATGTTATTTTTAATTCATCCATAAACATCCATGAGTCGTAGTGATTATGAACTGCAGACTTACTAAAGCGAGCTCAACCCTAGCGTGTATGTGTAATAAGTGATGCCGTATGTATGCAAAACATCATAATACGTATATATTTCTATATGAGTGCGCTATGCAATTGTGTTGCAACTATTTCCTAACATCTAGTCTAGTAACCACAATGCATCCATAAACGTAATTTAGAGGAAAAATTACCCCATAAAAGCTTTGGGTGTGTCTGTCTCATCTTATCCTCAGTCTTCTATGTGCTTTCCGCGGGATTATTTCCCCGTTTTACTTGGACGATGCAAACGGTTTTATAGTGGGGTCTCCTGATTTTGTGCTCTATAATCTTTGCAGTGGCACGGGGCACCCTGAGCTCCAACTCGAGTTTTTCTATGTCCACAATTTCATCAAGCTCGAGTCTGATAGAAGTTCATGAAGGCACTTTCTCAAATGAGATACATGAAAAACGTTATGGATTCCCAATATACGTTGTGGGAGATCCACTCGATATGCCAGAGATCCTATCTTCTTGATGATTTGAAAAGGCACAATAAACTTGGAATTCAACTTCCCAGTTTTTCCAAATCGAACAGTCTTCTTGAGAGGAGATAACTTTATGAATACCAAGTATCCAATATTGAACTCAAGTTCCCTCCTTCGCTTATCGGAAAACGATTTTTGATGATCTTAGGTTGCCTTCATCCTCTTCCTAATCAAATAAATCTTCTCCGTAGAATCAAGGACAAAGTCTGGTCCCAATAGAAACTTGTTGGTAGTTTCCCACCAATAAGTTGGCATGTTGCATTACCTCCTATAAAGCGCTTCAAAAGGGGCCATACCAATTGTCACTCTAAAGCTATTGTTATATGTAAACTCTAAAAGCGGTAGGTGTTGCTCCCAAACTCCTCCAAAGTCCATAATGCAAGCTCTAAGAAAGTCTTCCAAGATCCGATTTACTATTTTTGTCTAGCCATCGGTTTGCGGGTGTTATGTTGTACTTAAGTTGAAGGTCGTCTGCAATGCTATTTGTAAACTTCTCCAAAATTCATTTGTGAATAAGGGGGTCTTTATCATTCACAATACTGGATGGGAAACCATGTAATCCAACTATTTCTTTGGCATACAATAGGGCCAATGAGGCTGCAGTCCTAGTCTTTTTGATTGGTATAAAATGCGCACCCTTGGTCAAATGGTCAACCACAACCCAAATAGCCTCATTTCCCTTTTGGCTCTTTGGAAGTCGGTCAACAAAATCCATAGAAGTTTGTTCAAACTTCCATATGGGAATCTCTAAAGGTAATAGCAATCCTCTGGGCTTTCATTGCTTTGCTTTTATTTTCTGGCAAGTTAAACATTTAACCATAAACTCGGCTACATCCATTTTCATCTCTTCCCTATGGAGATTCCTCTACATATCCTTATACATTTTATCTCCACCTGGATGTATGGTCATCTTTGACCTATGGCACTCATCTAGAATTTCTTTCCTCAATCCGTTATCTTTAAGGATGTAAAGTGGTCCATCCATAAGTAAACTTCCATCTTCGCCTAATGAATATGTAACCAAATGGGGAATGGTCTCCTTCTTTCCAACTTTCTCTTTCAAGTTCCTTATTTCTTCATCAAGTTCTTGTGTACTCTGAATCCTCTCTTTTAGAGTGGGTCTAATAATCATAGCTCCAAGAAAACCATTAGAAATTACTAGCGAGGGTTGCAAGTTAAATTTAGAGAGAATCTCCAATTATTTCCATTCCAAGATTGCATTCAAGGATGCATGTTTTCTACTTAATGCATCTACCAAACCATTCCCTTTCCCGGGGAATATTGTATCATGAAATTGAAAGAGGCAATATACTCCATCCATCCACCGTTGTTGTCTCAAATTAAGGTCGCATTGAGAGATTAAATATTTGGGGGATTTATGGTCAGTAAAAAGTTCAAATCTCTCTCCTAACAAATAATGCCTCCACATTTTTAGGGCGAACATTATTGTAGCTAACTCAAGGTCATGAACTGGGTACCTCTTCTCGAGGTCCTTGAGTTGTCTACTAGCGAAAGTAATAACCCTACCTTCTTGCATAAGAACCACTCTTAAACCGGTCCCTCCTACATCAGTGTAAACTATAAAAAAGTTCAAACCATCAGGTATAATAAGGACTGGCGTACTAGTTAATACGTCCTTTAATTTCTTGAAGGCCACATCACATTTATTACTCCAAGAAAATATCTAATTCTTCTTTGTCAGTTGAGTTAAATGAGTATCCATCTTTGCAAATTCTTGTATTGAATTTCCGATAATACCAGGCCAATCGAAGGAAGCTCGTCACTTCCGTAGCATTTCGAGGTGTCCTCCATTCTTTAATTGCCTCTATTTTCGTGGGGTCTACTACCAAGCCTTTGCTTGACACGATATGTCCCGAAAAACTAACTTCTTCCCTCCAAAAATGGCACTTCAAAATTTTTTCTTTCAGTTGGTTCTTTCTTGATATCCCTAGAACCCGTCTTAAGTAACTTTTATGCTCTTTATGGTCCTTCGAATATATCAGGATTTCATCTACGAAGACTACCACAATCTTATTTAGAATGCCCCATAAACACTCTACTTGTGATGTCAACAAAGGAGGGTACGTTCGTTAGTCCGAAGGGCTTAACTTCCTATTGGAATAATCCATTCAGTGTCCTAAATGCAGTTTCATCCTTGCTGTCCTCCGCAATTCTCAACTGGTGAAGTCTAGTGACAAGGTCTAATTGGGAAAATACTCGGGCTCCTCCCAAGTGGTCGAATAGATCATCAATTCTAGGTAAGGGGTACCTATTCTTATTGGTCAACTTATTAAGCTCCCTATAGTCCATACAAAGTCTTAGATATCCATCTACTTTGGTGGAGAACACAACAGGTGCACCCCGATCAAGGGTACTTTGCCAAATGAAGCCTTTCTATAGTAACTCAGATTTTTTTTATCCAATTTCCATCTTTCTTTAGGCTCCATATGCCTCAAGAATAAAGCTACTGGTTTAGCGTCCTTCTCTTGGTAAATACGAAAAGAGATTTCTCTAGGCGCCATATTTCTGTGATGGAAGACCTGTGACTTCCTAAAAGACATCTAATAACTCACATACATAGGGACTGAAGATGGTCCTTCTGAACTAGGAGATAAGGAATAAAATAAACATTTATCCTTGTTTCTAACATTACAAGGAATACTCAGACTACGTCCTCCTCAGCTCCTAAGAAGAATGATTTGCTTGTCCAATCCAGAACGGCGCTATAAAATGATAGCCAATACACAGGATAAGGTCATACCCATAAAATCTAGAGCATATGCTTCGTAGAGGAATTCGACATCGTCGATCTCCAATTCTAGGTCTTTGCACAATAACTCAAGATATTATGCTCCTCCGATAGGGTTGGCCACCTCTATCGGATTACTAGAGATAGATAAGGGAAGCTTCAACAAATTAACTAGCCTCTTAGCTAAAAAAGAATGGGTCGCTCCTAAATCGAAAAGGTGTATACATAAATTCCTAAAATAAAGTTATACCTTCAAGTGCGGGTTGAGCTTGGTCTCTTGGAGGTTGGCTCTGTATCGATGCTAACGTTAATGCATAATTCAGGCCACTTCAGATAACTTTAGGCTTTAGGCAGTCCTTAGAAATGTGTTGTAGCGTCCCGGGAGTTTCAACACTCGAATCTCGACACTAATACACCCCGTGTCCAAACTCAAGTATCAAAACCCAGAAGGCTAATAGAAAGAAGTTAGAGGATGAGAGAATAAAGAAATATTAGATTAGAAGAATAAGAAGATCAGAGTCTCATAGCGAAATGGACAAAATATAATATCTCAAATACTTTATGCAAAAGAACTGTATATATATTACATCATCAGAGTATACATTCAATTAATACACACAACGAAATAAACTAGTACCAGTATATATGGGTGTACGTCTCGACTTCAACTCCTTATCTGGAACTTCCAGCGAAATCTAACCTGTAAATATACTCGGTTTGACCCGAGCACATTTGATTTAAAACAAAATTCACCTAGATCTGTGTGGAATACTTTCAATGAAAAATTCACAATACAAACAACTTGCTTAACTTCGATAAATCATTTTAAAAGAAAGAATAATAGTAAGACCAGCCCACACATAAATACGAACGGTTTTTACCTTACTACAACCCAAAATATTTTGAAATCAATATCTTATTCTTATATTATAATAGTGTCTAAATACAAGTAAATAGAATCTAGCAGAACACTTGCATCTCACGCTCCATATATATATAGCATACAATCAAAACCGTGGGCGCTTTTTGGAAATTGGATTCCGACTATGACAAGGTATAGAACCACTTGCCGATCATGTATCTCTAGAGGTGAATACACAGGGTTCAACAGGAACGTCTTGCAACCCGGCCACACATGACCGACCACTCGTTTCTCTTGAGTGTATCGAATATATTGTCACCGTACGACTTTTTTGTCACGACCACCGTAGTTCCCGGGAGATACAGAAATGAGAAGAAGTAATAAATATGAATATTCTCTAGATGATGAAAATACACCCTAATGGGTGTGACCCACATAGCCATGCTGCCTGCCTGATTTTTGTCGTTTCCCTATTGTGAGGCTTGAGGTTATAATTGACTTTTGAACATCTGGCCACCATTCACGTTTGAATCCCACCTCTTCCATACACATCATCTAGGAATAGGTCGAACAGAAGGCACCCTCCTACCGCATCCTAGGCATTACCCTATATATCAGTAGTTAGTAGTCCTTGCAAATCCGTAGATTTCAATCATGACAGAATCACAGTCAAGATATCTCTAGGGATCAGCTAGAGAAATTCAACAGTAGTTCCCCTGCTCATGAAAATTTACAGTCTTCAATTGCTTCATCTCGATCAGCAACAGATATCTTCTTCGTTTACGTATTTATTGGTCGGAATGGTTTTCGAATATTCGATCCCGGTCTTTCCATACCAACTACGTTGGGTTAGATTTTGATAGTCGGTTATTTAACTATCAAAATAAACAACCATAAAAATAAAATGATCCCATTGGTTTATTACCCAGTTGGCCATTTTAAATTCCCGTTCATTGATCAATCCTTTGAATTTTTCTAAAACATTGTATGCAAACGTTTTTATTTAACTTATCGACTCCTCGAATTATATTTATAATACCTTACTTTCTCTTTGGAAATCTTAGACGTTTACTTAAATTAAATATTAAGTAAAATATTATATTAACCTTTTTATATTAACTTAACTTATCCTTTTAAAACATTATTCACGAGCCTTGCTTCTATTAAAAATAGTATCCCCTTTTATAACTTCGGTTTTATTTCAACCCCATTTAATTACATCTTGATCAAAACCTCATTACTCACTAAATCTAGCGAATATAAATCTCATCTTTATCACTTAACTAGCATAACCATTTTTATTCAAATCTGGGTTTCTGTTTCATTCTTATTTCATATCTTCATCAGTCCCTAACTGTAAATCAGCAAGAAAATAATTTTCTAAATATCAACACTGAAGGTCGAAACCAACATCAAATCAATATTCATAAAATCATTAATCTCAACCGATTCCCAGTTAAGTTCCAATTCTTCAGTTTCATATCCTGGTTTACATTTCCATTCAAAAATCCATTTCTATATACTTGTTCTAAAGGTATATTCAATAAAATTTGTTTTATAGCATTGTCGAATCTTGGATTTTTATATCATTCAATTAACTATCATTCCAACAAGAATTTACTAGCATTTAAAACTTAACTTATATTATAATTGGTATAATTTGCTTAAAAATATCGTTCACCAACAAACAGGCGTTATAGTTCAAAAAACTCCATTTATGCCCTTACTTTCCAAGATTTACCACTTCGATTATATTAAATAATAATCGATTTCAATATTTGTTAAAACACAAATGATTTACTTCACTGTTAAATATTCCCATTAAATTAATAAACTAATTTAATAATCAGATTTAGTTAAACGGTCGACTTGATCCACTCTAAACATGATTAATTCATTAATCATCTCCACTTAGTCTTTTCGTTTATAATTAATATAATTAATTTAAATAATCCTACGTACTTCGATTATTATTAAGTAAATAATAATCCATTTCAAATAATCCCTTTATAAATTGTCACTTAAAACAATTTATCTTAGTTATTAATCGTTACATTAATTCCTGCTCACTTGCTTATCCATTTTAGTAATATAAGAATTATCTTTATAAATCAATTAATAATTAAGACGAGACACGTGCTTCGCACACGGTAGATTTTGGTATAAGATTGTGACTGTTGATTAAAACAATTAGTACATATGTGGTTGGTTTATTTCCTTTTTAATAAACTTCATTTCAAATAATATATTTCAAAATTCATTTTTAGTTATAAAATAAATTTATAACTTCAAATCTATCGATTTACTTGACGGTAAATCAATCTTTATAAAATAGTGTACATTTGGGCTATCTGCTATAATTTCCTAAACCAATACCATATATTGATTCAAAACTCCACCACATTCAATAGCCAACAGGTTTTAAAGTCAATGGGGTCTAATCAGTTCATATATAATATGAAATAAACAGTATACTGAATATTTGAGGAATCTGGTTTGATTCCTCCTACCTGCTCCTCCCTGCATCTCGGATCATTATAATATTTCATAACAGTTTATAATTAACGTTAATCATCCAATCAACAATAGGCGTCCAAAGCATCCAAGCAACCAATATATACAGACGATAAATTTTAATTATATGAATTTAGCACATCATAGTATTTCAGATGTGTATGAGAATTAACTCACCTTATTTATGTCGATGATTTCTGCGTCGATTCATATGATTTTAAACAGCAAAATTATGATTGCGTCCGGTCTCTTACGAACCAGCTTTGCAATGTAATGTTCTTCATCGCCATTTTGACGTGTCCGGTTCCACTGAATTCTCAAACCTCTGTCCATGTCACCCTGATATTGTTCCACGCGCTTTCTTCCTCAGGTCTTTTGAAATTCATCATCTCTCTTATTCAAACAGCACCCATTCCCAACTTATATCGATCCCAACGCTTCTGGAATTACATGATTCTAATTAGAACCGAATGAGTGATGCTTTTAACCACCTTAGTGTTGAAAATAATTTGAATAAATTCATTTATCAACCAACTTAATAAATGTTGTATACGTTACCATGTCCTCTTAGCTAGTCCAAACACGGTTTCACTTCTTTGTTGTTCTGAAACCCAAAGCTTCTTCCGTCGGTTCATCTGTCGCTAGCCGTTCAAATCTTCCCCGTACCCTTTCTTCTTCATTTTAGTGTATTGCCGCAACCTGCTCCATTCCAATTCCCTCTTTATTCTTCATAAGTTCATGCATACTCCTTTACCCCCAACGTTTAAACCACAGTTCTACCCAATAAAGAAGTCCAATGCGCCAGAGGTTCCCAAAGCCATGCCCATTGGTTTCTTCACCAACCACCTCCCTTATCATTCAACTACTTCAAACATAAACACCACCATTTATTTTCTCATCGAGACCTCCACCCTCCCATATGTAAGATGAACAGTTCGCACCCCACTACGCAGTTCCTGAACAACCACACTCATCGCAACTTCTTTTACTACGTCATGTATTCTCGGTCACTCCTCTTGTCCGAACTCTCTTCTCAGTAGCCAGGGAACTCCCACCGTCAAGTTAATCCACTCCTGTTCAACGTCATCGCCGTTAGGCACAAGCCCCAAAAACCTTCTGACGTCGCCTTCCTCACTTACTAATGTTCGCCAGAATGTACAGCCCCTTGTTTCTTCTTCTTCCGCCAAATGTTTTTCATGCAAGCACCCTCTGTTGCTGCTTTAACCCTTTCTTTCCACGTAAGAAACTACAACACCCTCCCCTTCAACTCCATACACCTTTCGATGCATCCCTTTTAATTTTAATCTTCTACTCCATGAAACAGAATACCACGCCTGCCCCTTTATGAACTGCTGCAAAACTCCATGCGCCGACACACCTTCATCAACCCCTAACCATAACGCCTCCATATACAGAGCCTCCATCTCAGTTTCCAACTCCACCACGCACTCCACATAGTTTTCTTCTTATTGCATACAAGGTCACCACGTCATCATTCAATCGCCATAATTTGCGCCTTCCATGTACAGAATTTCACCCAAACAAAGCTTCCGTGCTTTAGTTTGTAGAAAATTAATTGGAGGAAGAGATGAAGAAGTTTTGGGGAAGACAAATTTTATTGCTTTGCTTTTTCTCAATTGCTTGATTACAAAAGATGCTTCTACATGCTAATGCAAATCTTTCAATCCTTTTCATTACAAATAACATCATCCAATCAATAGATAAGATTTTGCCAACACAGCAATATTCTAAGGTGGATATTATCTTCTAGAACTTTCTCTAATTATCCATCCTTATCCTTATCCTCTTCACAAGAATATTCTAGATAAGCATAATTTTATACCAAATAAAAACCTATAATTAAGGCAACATTAATTGCAATTTAATTTATTTCCAACAATGTCTCCCCTAAATTAAACTTGCTTCTTATTCCCAAATTTACCACACTTCTTTGGAAGACTTGTCCGCTTCGTGCATTTGTCAAAATATCAGTCATCTGATCACTTGTTCGCAATATCTCGATTTTGATTCCTTTATACCTTACGTGCTTTGGCAAGAAAAAGAACGATATGATTATAAATTTGGTTACTACATTGACTTTGTTATCCATCATTGAACTCTTCAAATCAAATCCATGAATCTTCATTTTGCTTCTATCATGTCTTTCACAATTTTCCAAATATAAAACTTCTGACATTTCAACTTCTTGTTTGGTTCCTTCAATTTTCTCCTCCACGTTATTAATCTCAGCTTTACTGTTGGTTTCCTTTGCAACTTGCTCCATCTCAGCATCAACCTCTTGTTGGCTTTCTTTGGATTCTTCCTTATTATTCATGATCGTGATATTGCTCTTCTGCCCCATTGTCTTGTCTTCAGCGGTCACATACAGTATATCATTCACACCAGAACTAGCACCACTACCAGGCATTGGAGGAGCATCATCATCCATGTCAGAAGCTCCTCCATGTTGATACATCTTTGCAATCACTGGACTGAACAATCCCTCCAGCTCCTTCATTTTGTCCTCAAACTCTTCTGCTTCAGGTAGCCGGTTGCCATCCAACCACTGTATTACAGTTTCAACTGCGTCCTCAATTTTCTTCTCATCACTAGAATTCAGCTTCCCACCAATCTTCTCATCCTTGATCGTGTTCCTCATATTGTAAGCATAGTTTTCCAATGAATTCTTAGCTTCCACCTTCTTCTTGTGCGTCTCATCCTCAGGCTCGTTGTCCTCAAGCTCTAACATTCCCTCTGGTTCTTCTTCTTTAGTAGCTTTCTCTCTCATCAGCTCATCTTCTTTTCTTGCTTTCTTATCTTCTGGTTGCTCTACCACCATGGCTTCTGTAGTTGTCATTAGTGAAGAAATACTCGCAGCATCCACTAATGCATTTCTGATCACTTTCAATGGATCGATAATACCAGCCTTTACCATATCAACATATTCACCTTTAGCAGCATCATATCCAGCGTCAGCTTGATCCTGCTCCAAAAGCTTGCCAACGACAACCACACCTTTTACTCCATGATTTGTATCTTCATTGATATCCATCTTTGAAATATCATTATCTGTCTCTTTTTTCCTACAACCGAAGCGTTGCAATCAAATTTTCTAGCTACTCGCATCTTGGAACCATCATGCTCTTTTTCCAACATCAGCAGTTGTACTTCTACAGCTGAATCTGGCCAATTAACAGTAGTTTTAGCAATTTTATCTTCCTTGATAGTGTGACCAATCTCCATTGACTTTTCACCAGGCTTTGAATAATTCCTTTCATTTTTGACATAGTCTTCATCTAAAACATAGTTATCATCAGGTGAAGCAACTCTCGTTTTCTTTTTCACTTCTTCATCCGCAACAGGAAGATAACTTTCAATCACTTCATTTTCAACTTCTTTGTTTTCGTCCTCTTCATCTTTTCCATTCTCTGTTGAAGCTACCTCATTATGACCTGTAATAGCCATTTGTTCAATTTTGAAGTCAGTTGTTTCATTTTGTTTTACTTCCTCATTGGCAGCCTCTTCTACGTTCATTATATCATCAATTTTTGTATCATCATCATTAGCAATCTCATCATTATCCATTTTTCCAATGACTTCCTCAACAAGTTCTTGATCATTAACAACTTGCTCCTGCTCAACTCTTTTCAGAACCATGTAATCAGCCTCGTCTTCCAATTTTTCGACTTCAACATATCTCTCCTCCTCACTATTTTTCTTCTCATCCTCCTTACCATAAATCACCGTCAATAAAACCCACGATTCTTTTGCATATTTTTCTCCAATAGTATGGTCGAAAGCTTCTTCATCAATGTTCTCACACATAGAAACATGAGCTTGATGATCTTTCCGTCTCAAGCTTGTAAATGCCTCACTCTCTTTCTCCATCATATTTTTAATGTCTTTTGGCCATTCATAGCCATTCTCAATGATCCCCCAAAGCCCTTTGGAGGTCAATTCTTCTTTCTTTTTATTACTCCACTCTTTGAAATATTTCTTTTGTGAGAACGAACGATGAGAAGAGTAGAAATGTCATAGTTTCAACCTGGCGCTCTGATACCAATTTGTAGAAAATTAATTGGAGAGAAAGAGATGAAGAAGTTTTTGGGGAAGACAAATTTTATTGCTTTTCTTTCGCTCAATTGCTTGATTACAAAAGATGCTTCTACATGCTAATGCAAATCTTTCAATCATATTTATTACAAATAACATCATCCAGTCAATAGATAATATTTTGCCAACACAGCAATAATCTAAGGTAGATATTAATTTCTAGAACTTTCTCTAATTATCCATCTTTATCCTTATCCTTTTCACAAGAATATTCCATATAAGGATAATTTTATACCAAATTAAAACCTACAATTAAGGCAACATTAATTGCAATTTAATTTATTTCCAACACAGTTCGGACCAGCATGGTCTCCACTCCACCTGAAACACATACACGATCCCAATCTTACCATGACTGTGCCAGACCCCAGTTCGACTCTCCATTCATCGCTCCAAAAAGAAGCAGATGCGCGAAAAGCAGTTAAAGGATTAGCGATCAGAATGGGAAAGAAGAGTGTTAGTTTTCATTTACACAAAACTCACCGTTTTTATATATTTTAACGTTGTGTTGCTTACTGAGGAAAAAGGAACAATGGAAGCACTGTATTTATACATGCAGGGACTTGGTACGCTCGGATATATGGGGAGGGAGTATCTTGACAGGCGCAAATACAATGACTTGGTTTTCACGTACAGTAGGGTGGATATTAGAACAGTGTAGCTTCTCATTGATAGTGATTGATCAAAGTTGAGGGGATACTTGCATGACCTTGCACTATTTTAGGCATTTAGTAAAATATCAGATAGGCTGTCTTTTTCCTTTATTTGCCTACATAGGTATGTTTTGAAAAAATTAGGCTAGACTGGAAAATAGGTACTGTGCTTCTTCATAGATGGCTTTGCAGTAGTAGAGTGTATGTGTATGGAGTAGTATAGGTGGGTACCATATTTATTTATGTGTCACAGTTACATGTAAGAAATACTAGGAGCTAATATGCAATCGTTAATATGATATCTAACTTACCTCTTCGCTGATTATGACTGCTCACTGATTTATCGTTTCAATTAACTGGAAGGATGGAACTTACTGTACGAGATTTATGTGCCTGTATGTGCTTAGATATATATATATATATATATATATGTGTATGTATGTATGTATGTATGTTGCTGATGTTCTTGGTATGGAGTATGTACAAAGGTAAATTACTCCATGCTCCTATAGGCTGTGGATTTGATTAGGTATGGCAGAATTACAGTGAAATTTCTTTTCACCGATGGGATTAGAACATGGGTAAAGCTGTAGTGAGCGTGACTTTTCCCATTCTGGTTTTCAGTCAATGTAGGGGTATGGTACTAGGCAAAGGGGTTGAAAGAAACTCCTATATACATCTATGTATGTTACATATTTACTTTACATTTTGTTTATAATAGTTAGAGTTGTGGCGTACCATATTACGTAGAATTTCGTTCATGTCCATGCTGCTACAGACAGGAATAAAAACTACGTTGTGACGAGCAATGCCTCACGACTCCAAAAATATAATAATATCGGTAGGTTAACTTACATTGTAAACCCAAAAATGCTGACATAGGATGCAAAGTACTCCAAATAAAAAATTGCTTACTTTCCAAATTAAAAATAACAGTAAAATTCTAAAAAAATTAGATTATAGTTAAGTCTCAAAAATCTTCTCAAATTTCCTATTCAATATTTAATATAATAAAATATATTAAATACCATACCACTTAAAATACGGGACGTTACATTCCTTCCCTCTTAAAAGAATTTCGTCCCGAAATTAATAAGGCGAAAATAATGCTACAAACCCAATTACTTTTAAAACAATTATTTTAGGATTATCATAAAAATATTCAAAGTCTTATAATTTTACGGAAAAATTTGCCAGCACCCCCTCTACATGGTTCGATCGATACAATTACAACTACCGCACTGGGCCTCAACTTATCCATAATAAAACCGAAAATCAAATGACCATCCCACTAAGGGGTATAAAATTAATCAACCAATCAATATATTAAGGTTTACCTATTTGTCGGGCAACTCAATTCCAATTTTTGAAGCAAACCAACTAACTGCTTGTAACACCCCACGTCCATTAATGTCACTCACAAAGGGAATGCATTAACTTTCATGGAGCATTTTAAGTAAGTATAGAACAGAAAATCACAACAAGACAGATATAAAGCAGTACTTGAAAATTAAAACTTTATTTCATTGTAGCGGATAAACCCATATGTTTGATTACATCATCAAAACCATAAACCAAAGTCAAGTACATCATATCCATCTTGATAAAACAAAGTACATAAACTGAAAGGCATAATCCCCAACATTAGAATAGCCATAAATAAAAAGAAGCTGAACTTTACTTCAGCGGTCCAAGAAATCTTCTAAAAGCAATCCAAGATCAAGCTCCACTGGTGCTAGTTCCAACCTGAGCACCTGGAGGGGGGAAAAAGGAAAGAGATGGAAAAGGGGGGGGTCAGACATAAATTCTGGCGAGTGCGATAATTCTAACAATATAATCAACAAAGTAATTAGGCTAAGGCATAAGTTGGAAAATAGGGAAATGACCATGAACCATTGAGTATGACAGAGTAAACAAGGAAACAAGATGTATTACGATATCTTTAAAGCGCACCTAAACTACTATAGGATAATTACTGAACTACACCAACACTATGGGATAATTCCTAAACTGCACCGCCACTAGTATACTTCACCACCACTAGTCACCCTAAGGTTGATCCCGCCTACAGACTTAATAATGATATTAGTAGTTTCGTGCACCCCTAGCTGCCTTCATAGGTGTCGTCTGCCCCTATCTCCACTAGGTGTACCCACTACCCCCAAGCGATCGTCTCCCTAACTCGTAGATACCCGTGCTGGCCCTACAGTGGGGTGTATCACTCCCTAAAGTGGCAACCCGATACCACCAAGAATGCACGGCTTATACCTACACGATGCAACAACATCTTACCTACCAGCCCGGGTCCACACACGCATATGAACCCGTCGGACTTGTGTTGCCACCGCTAACCCAGTTGGCCTCTTACAGTCAAGCCCAGTATGCATGTCCTGTCCTCGACTTGGCTCGAGGCCACAAAGATACGTATGGGTTACTGGTTGAAACGGACCCCCATTACTTGACACAAGCTATCCACCTAAGCTTGGTCCCCTCTAGTACATCCCACTTAATGTAACAACCCGTATTTTCAATACCCTGTTATAACATAAATCGAGGCAGAATTTAATTCTAAAATCTGAATCAAGGGAAACGGGCTATGCCATTGCGTTCGTCTCGGAAAAATACGCGAAATAGAGTCCGAGTTTTCGAAAATCGGAGTCCGTATGACCCAGTTAAGGCCCATTGAAGTTTTCGGAAATTTCCATATCAAAAACAGATTTAAATTTTAAGTTAAAAACAAGGGTTAGGGCACAACTGGCGTCAGGCGGGAAAACTCCCGCCAAGACCCCCCAAGTCGACAGGCATGTCGACAGGGGTCTAAGGGTGTCGACTGCCCTGTCGACAGCCCTGTTGACACGGGGTGGCCGGGCAGTTTTGCCTGGCGCACCATTTTTGATCTAGGCTTGGTTGTGAGGCTTAGTTCTGGAGACTTCTGAAATCTGATGGACCTAAACTAACCTAGGGTTAATCCTAGGGCTAAAAAAACTTTAATCTTCTATAAATAAGACCCTAATCCTACCCTAAAACCCCATTATTCATTCTAGCAACCAAACTATGTCAAATTGATTTCTCAAATGGCCTCCACTTAAAAACCCTAGCCTCCACCCTCTTCATAAATCATTCCTATGAAGATTATGATGTTCATACAAGCATTTCTAAGTTATATGAATGATCATTAGCTTGCATACATCATCAAGTTGCAAGTTTTATTTGCTAAGCTAGAATTTTTGGGATTTTTGTTAAGGGTGTTTCTTATTGGAGCTTTGTTTTGGGTTTTTATGCTTACATAAAGGGCTTCTCAATCTTTACTTGTAGATTTGTGTCTTCATAATATTTGTAAGCCCTCTTACCTTCATTTTAGAAACTCTAAAGTTAATATGTGATGCAAGTTGGGATTTATGCAAGTTTATTGGGTTATGCATGTTTATGCAAGTTCACTAAGCCATGATTTGCAAGTTTATTGAGTTATGCATGTTTATGCAAGCTCACTATGCCATGATTTGCAAGTTTATTGGGTTATGCATGTTTATACAAGTTCACTATGCCATGTTATGCATGTTTGACAAGTTATGCATGTTTATGCAAGTTCCCTATGCCATGTTAGGCAAGTTTAACATGTTATGCATGTTTATGGTAATATGCAAGTTCACTATGCTAAGTTATGCAAGTCTAACATGTTATGCATGTTTATTATGATATGTAAGATTCATCATGTATGTTGTGCCAAGTTCCCTCTTCCTATCCTTTATGCGTTATGACGAATATGTAAGCGATAGAATGACGTTGGGGGGTTTGGGTAAAACTTAAAATACGTGAAAATATAAGATTGGGAATTTACCTATTAAGTTAGGTCTACCCCTTGGGAATTTACCTATTAAGTTAGGTCTACCCAAGTATTTGTTAAACTTGTAATTATGTTTTGAAAATAAAGTGGACATGACACTTAGAAAACATAAGTGTGGCCAACTCGAGGTTGGGTTGAGTTTGTAGCGTAATTCTACCCGGAACCTACCGGCTTAACTAGTGGCTACAAACAATAGGATCCAATGTGAGAAGTTGGTCATGTGGTGCCAAGACCCGAGGTTAGACCAAGTTGTGGTGTAAATCTACCCGGAACCCACCGGCTTAACTAGGTAACCGCAACAAAGTCTAATGTGAGAGGTTAAGGCACAATTAAATTAATTAATGCCTCATGATTAGGGTTAAGTCATGGCCCACTAATACTTAACCAATTTTGGGGATACGAGGGATTAAATGGGGTTAAGTGGTGAACTGTTGGTTACACTTAACTAATTTAATCCATGATTAGTGAGGGGTTAAACCACACTTAACCCTCTTAGAAAACCCTAGCAACGTGGTCTGTTCCAGCAGTAATCCCAGTTTAGTATCATTCACAACCCTAGAGGCTAGGCTAGGGCGGGGCACGATTACTGGACTGATGTAAGCGACCAAAGCGACGGCTGAGTGGTACAGCGGTGCGGGTCCAGGCGGGCTACGGACGTGCACGTAGTCCGGTGTTGGACAAACTCGAGGCACGGGTACCAGTAGGTTTAGACTATGCATTATTGCTTAGGTGTCTGGGGTTGACACCCGAGGGCTTGATACACCCGAAGGTGGACCCAGCACAGTCTGACTACAACCATATGTGGGTCGTATGGACACCAACACTTGACGTGTTAGGTTTATAGGGAGCCGATCGACTAGACCGTTGGGCTGGACCTTGTATTAAGGTCACCTCATGCTATTGGACCAAAGTTTGGGCTGAGGGATCAATACCCGTTATGTTAGTTTGCTAGTACACTGTGGTGCAAAGCTTAATCTTCTTTATATGATGACACCTTTATCTATTGCCAGTATGTTCATCTCAGTTTCCATCATGATGCTAACTTTATTAGTTTATAGACTGATCGTAGTAGGGCTTACCAGTCTTTTTGACTGACCTGTTTTCTTTCGCTTCTTTTCTTCCGTCCCCCCCCCCCCACCAGGTTCTCAGGGAGGGAATAGTGGTGCTTAGCTTGGATCGCTTGCTTGTTTGCTGGATAGCTCATGTATGTCTGGACATTGAGCTCGCTATGGTTTATCATCTTTATTTTGGGGATAGCACTATGTATTTCAGTATTTCTGCTTATGATGTACTAGACATGTTTATTTTGGCAGTTGACTTTATGATGTACTAGACTTGTTTTGAGATGGTTTGAGATATTCCGCTGTTTTATTCTCACTTACTCTGTTTTACATATATATTTATGTTCTTGTTCTGCCTTGATATATCATTATGCATGCTTACCCAGTTCTAACGCCCCCCAGAAGCTAGTGCCCCCGAAAGAGTGACCCTAGCGGAGGTGGGGTGTTACAAATTTGGTATCAGAGCATATGGTTTACAAGAAAGAACAAAAAGTTTTTAAAAGACTTTTGAAAAATTATTTTCAAAACAAGTATAAAGTATTTTCCAAAGAAAAGTCTAGTATTTTAAAAGGCTATTCCCCAAAAAGCCATTAGCGTTATCCTTCGTTCCCTTGACCTAATCTTATCTTATCTTTCGTTTCAGTATGGCTGAGAATCTTGCCATCCCGGATGGAGTAAACGTACCACTCTGGTATAGGAGACTTCTAGAAGCTAGGGCGGCAGCTGGCCCCGCAAACCCTACTCCCACTCCTCCTCCTGTAGTTGAGAATCCTCCCCCTAATGTCCCTCCTCCGGTGGTTCCTGTTCCTCCTCCTCCAGTTGCTGAGGCTCCTCTTCCTCCTCCTCCCCCTCAGCATCCTCAGGTTGAGTTCACGAAGGTTTGTAAAGACTTCAAGGCGATGGGAGGCAAGAATTTCCTAGGCACGGAATCTTTTGTTGAAGCTAGGAATTGGCTGAAAGACACTGAGGACTTGTTTGCTATCTTTAGGATTGATGACGAGAGGAAGATCTTATTGACAGTGTGGCTTTTGAAGGACGAAGCAGCCTATTGGTGGGAGGTCACCAATGGGACGAGGCCCGTCGAGACTTGGGCCGATTTGAGGGCTAGATTTGTGGCCAAGTTTCTATCTTCTGCTGAGGCGAATTTACAGATGGAGAAGTTCATTTCATTAAAGCAAGGTGATATGTCTGTCAAGGAGTATGTGAACAAGTTTAATCAGCTGGCCCGTTTTGGTTTGGATATGGTGAACACTCCTGAGAAGAAGGCTCTTCGATTTGCTAGAGGGTTGAATGAGCCGCTGCAGGGTTTGGCGATGTCACATATTCCGCATGGGGCTACTTTTGAGAGTTTGGTCGATATGGCTCTACTTCAGGGAGATGGAAAGAAAGAGGTCAAGTCGAGTGATACTCAAGCAAAGAAGACTGATTCTCAGGGTAAAGGCAATCAAGGTGGTCAAAGCAGTCAGGGGAATCAGAGCAAGAACAAGAAGGGGAACAACAACAAAGGCAAGGGAAAGTGCAATTACTGTGGTGTGCCTGGACACTTTGCTAAGGATTGTAGGAAGAAGAAAAGGAAGCTTAGTGGTGGATGTTTTTCCTGTGGTGAGACTGGACACTTCAGCAAGGAATGCCCGAAGAAGAAAGGGCAGGGTCAGGCTCAGCGTGCTGGACCTTCAGGAGGGCAAGTTCATGCTCTCAATACCGCTCCAGTTCCCGATCGAGGTAGTGTTTCTGTTGAGAACCTTGTTTATGTTTCTGATCTTCCAGTTCGTACCTTGTTTGATTCCGGTGCATCACATAGCTTTATTTCATCTGATCTTGTTGATAGTTTGCACCTTAGTACTAGCTTAGTGGATGATCCCGTTTGTGTTTCGAATCCCATTGGGGGTTCTGCTCATCTATCTATGATATGTGAGGATCTGAGGATCTCTATACTCAGTGTAGAGTTCTTGTGTAGTGCGTATGTTCTTGGTTTCAGGGGATACGGATTGATTTTGGGCATGGATTGGTTGTCTAGACATGGAGCCATTCTTGATTGTGAGCATAGGGTTGTGAGGCTTGTGACTCGCCTTGGCAACACCTTAGAGATTGCATGCAATCCGAAGGATCCCGTCATGTTGTGCTATCTTGAATCTCTCGACTCGTCAGAGGAAACCCTTAAGTCTGTAAGGGTGGTCCGAGGTTATCTAGATGTTTTTGAAGAAGTTAAGGGGTTGCCCCCTAAACGAGAGATTGATTTTCGCATTTATCTGGTGGATAATGCTAAGCCTGTTTCTTTGCCCGTTCGGCACATGGCTCCGCGTGAGAGACGGGAGCTCAGCAAGCAAGTAAAGGAGTTGCTTGAGAAGAACTTCATCAGACGAAGTATATCCGAATGGGGAGCGCCTGTGGTGTTTGCTACTAAGGCAGATGGTTCTCTTCGACTTTGTGTGGACTATAGAGAGTTGAATAAGCTGACTAAGAAGAACAGACACCCATTACCGAGGATTGATGATCTTTTTGACCAGCTTGTTGGTGCTTCTGTTTTCTCTCAGCTTGATCTTGCTACTGGATTTCATCAGCTCAGAGTGGCTGAAGATAGTATAGACAAGACTGCATTCAGAACTCCAGATGGATTCTTTGAATGGCTTGTTATGCCGTTCGGTTTGACGAATGCACCCGCGTATTTTGTGGACTTGATGAGTAGGGTGTTTCGAGAGTTCTTGAACAAGTTTGTCGTGGTCTTTGTGGATGATATTCTGATCTTCTCTAAGGATGTAGAAGAGCACACGAGGCATCTTGTAGAGGTGATGGATACGCTTAGAGCGCATCAGTTAAAGGCCAAGTTCTCCAAGTGTCACTTTTGGAGAAGGGAAGTTCGGTTCCTTGGGCATATAGTATCTAAGCAAGGCTTGGCAGTGGATCCCGCTAAAGTAGTTGCTGTGCAGGATTGGAAGACTCCAAGGAATGCAACCGAAGTGAGAAGTTTTCTAGGTCTTGCAGGTTTTTACCGGAAGTTCATCAAGGACTTCGCGAAGATATCCGCCCCTCTTACTAAGTTGACGAAGAAGAACTTAGTTTTTGCTTGGGATATGGACTGTGAGCTTGCTTTTCAGAGACTCAAGAGAGCCCTTACCTCAGCACCAGTTCTAGCTTTACCCGATGGTGATAAGATGTTTACCATGTACACTGATGCTTGTGGCACGGGATTGGGCGCCGTTCTGATGCAAGAAGGCAGAGTTATATGTTTTGGTGGTAGGCAACTTAAGGTGCATGAGAAGAATTATCCCACTCATGATCTAGAGCTGGCAGCGATAGTATATGCACTCAAGGCTTGGCGTCATTATCTTCTGGGAGAGAGATTTGAGCTGTATACTGATCATAAGTCTTTGAAGTATCTCTTTTCGCAGAAGGATCTGAACTTGAGGCAGCAAAGGTGGATGGAATTCTTGGCGTCCTACGATTTTGATATAGCCTATACCCCTGGCAAGGGGAATGTTGTAGCGGATGCGTTGAGTAGAAAAAGGTTGACACTAAGTCCTCTATTTGTTGAGATGAAGAATTTAGAGTTCTTGGCAACCTTTGATTTCTCTTTGGCAGTTGAGTCGATGACCGGTTCTTTAGCATCTCTTGAGCTCAGGCCTACCCTTCTGGATCAAGTTGGGGCTTCGCAGAAGGAAGACCCTCAGATAATTGAGATTATGGATAAGCTGATTCGAGGGGAGACATCTAGCCACCTTGCTCGATATTCTATAGATGATAAGGGTTGGCTGAGGAGAGACGGAAGGCTTTGTGTTCCGATGGTGGAAGACTTGGTGAGGAAAGTTCTTGAGGAAGCACATCGCTCCAAGTTGACTATACATCCGGGTGGAGATAAGATGTATAAGGATATGAAGCGCATTTTCTTCTGGCCTGGAATGAAGAAGGATGTGGCAGAGTTTGTCTCTAGATGTGTTGTTTGTCAGAGAGTAAAAGCCGAGTCGAAGAAGCCCGGTGGGCTATTGCATCCTCTAGAGGTCCCGCTATGGAAGTGGGAGAGTATTTCTATGGACTTTGTTGACGGATTGCCAAGGTCAAGAAAAGGGAATACAAGCATATGGGTCATTGTGGATAGGCTTACGAAGAGTGCTCACTTCATTCCGGTGAAGAGCAAAAGGACCGCATCTGGACTAGCATCAGTATATCTTCGTGAGATAGTACGACTACATGGAGTCCCTTCTAGCATAGTCAGTGACCGAGACCCCATCTTTACTAGTCAGTTCTGGAACAGTTTGCAGGAAGCTATGGGCACGAGGTTGAACCTGAGTATGGCTTATCACCCACAAACGGACGGTCAGACAGAAAGGGTGAATAGGGTACTTGAGGACTTGTTGAGGCTTTGCATTCTGGATTTTGGTGGTACTTGGGAAGACCATCTTCCTCTTGTGGAATTTGCTTATAATAACAGTTATCAGGCGAGCATTGGGATGGCACCATTTGAGGCTTTATATGGGAGACCGTGCAAGTCACCTACATGTTGGTGGGAGACTGCAGATAAGCTTATACTTGGACCTGACATGATTAGAGATACATCCGAGAAGGTCGAGTTGATTAGAAGACGGATGAAGGCGGCCCAAGAAAGACAGAAATCTTATGCTGATAGGCGAAGGACTGATTTGGAGTTTGATGTTGGGGATATGGTTTTCGTGAAGGTTTCTCCTTTGCGGAATATGGTTCGGTTTGGAGCAGTAGGAAAGTTAGCACCAAGGTTTGTTGGACCGTTTCCAGTTGTAGAGAGGATCAGGCAGATGGCCTATAGAGTGGAATTGCCCGAGAAGCTAGCTGGAGTGCATAATGTTTTTCATGTTTCGCATCTCTGGAAGTGTTTGCATAAGTCAGCAGAGGTGGTTGAGCCAAGTGTTCTAGAAGATGTGGAAGTAGAGAAAGAAGCTACCTTGAGGAGAGCTCGATTCGTATCTTGGGGACAGAGATCAAGAATCTAAGGAATCGTGAGGTCAAGTTGGTGAAGGTTCAATGGGGTGAAGCCGAGGAAGACGCAACTTGGGAATCTGAAGAAAAGATGCGTAGGCTTTATCCATTCCTTTTTGAGGGTACACTCTCAATCTCTTTATCTTTCCATGTCTATCTAGTTTATCTAGTTCATCGTGTCTATCTTATCATGAGAACCTTAGGTAGAATCCTTTGGATGAAACATGTGTTTGAGACATGTTATGTTTGATGGTTGCAAGTGGTTGCAAGTGTTTGCAAGTGGTTACTCGTGGATGCATGATACACATTAGGCACTAGATCGGCTCACACACTCCTCATAATGCATGTGCATGAGTGTTTATGCTTATTCTTGGATGAAATTTGTATGCTATCACATGGATGTTGCATATGGATGTATGATTGAGCACGCATGTAGATATTATACATTATGTTAGGGATTTGCATACATATGGATACATTTCACTAACATATTTTGCACTGATCTTTGCATTAGATAAGTACATATACACACACTTTTGCATATGTTCATACAGCATTTAGAATCTTTTAAGGACAATGGTTGCTCGTGGATGATGTTTTGAGTAGATGGATGTTGGATGGTAGGATATGTTCTTCCTAAATTGAAGATTTCGGGGACGAAATCCTTTAAGGAGGGGAGAATGTAACAACCCGTATTTTCAATAACCTGTTATAACATAAATCGAGGCAGAATTTAATTCTAAAATCTGAATCAAGGGAAACGGGCTATGCCATTGCGTTCGTCTCGGAAAAATACGCGAAATAGAGTCCGAGTTTTCGAAAATCGGAGTCCGTATGACCCAGTTAAGGCCCATTGAAGTTTTCAGAAATTTCCATATCAAAAACAGATTTACATTTTAAGTTAAAAACAAGGATTAGGGCACAACTGGCGTCAGGCGGGAAAACTCCCGCCAAGACCCCCCAAGTCGACAGGCATGTCGACAGGGGTCTAAGGGTGTCGACTGCCCTGTCGACAGCGCTGTCGACATGGGGTGGCCGGGCAGTTTTGCCTGGCGCACCATTTTTGATCTAGGCTTGGTTGTGAGGCTTAGTTCTGGAGACTTCCGAAATCTGATGGACCTAAACTAACCTAGGGTTAATCCTAGGGCTAAAAACACTTTAATCTTCTATAAATAAGACCCTAATCCTACCCTAAAACCCCATTATTCATTCTAGCAACCAAACTATGTCAAATTGATTTCTCAAATGGCCTCCACTTAAAAACCCTAGCCTCCACCCTCTTCATAAATCATTCCTATGAAGATTATGATGTTCATACAAGCATTTCTAAGTTGTATGAATGATCATTAGCTTGCATACATCATCAAGTTGCAAGTTTTATTTGCTAAGCTAGAATTTTTGGGATTTTTGTTAAGGGTGTTTCTTATTGGAGCTTTGTTTTGGGTTTTTATGCTTACATAAAGGGCTTCTCAATCTTTACTTGTAGATTTGTGTCTTCATAATATTTGTAAGCCCTCTTACCTTCATTTTAGAAACTCTAAAGTTAATATGTGATGCAAGTTGGGATTTATGCAAGTTTATTGGGTTATGCATGTTTATGCAAGTTCACTAAGCCATGATTTGCAAGTTTATTGAGTTATGCATGTTTATGCAAGTTCACTATGCCATGATTTGCAAGTTTATTGGGTTATGCATGTTTATGCAAGTTCACTATGCCATGTTATGCATGTTTGACAAGTTATGCATGTTTATGCAAGTTCCCTATGCCATGTTAGGCAAGTTTAACATGTTATGCATGTTTATGGTAATATGCAAGTTCACTATGCTAAGTTATGCAAGTCTAACATGTTATGCATGTTTATTATGATATGTAAGATTCATCATGTATGTTGTGCCAAGTTCCCTCTTCCTATCCTTTATGCGTTATGACGAATATGTAAGCGATAGAATGACGTTGGGGGGTTTGGGTAAAACTTAAAATACGTGAAAATATAAGATTGGGAATTTACCTATTAAGTTAGGTCTACCCCTTGGGAATTTACCTATTAAGTTAGGTCTACCCAAGTATTTGTTAAACTTGTAATTATGTTTTGAAAATAAAGTGGACATGACACTTAGAAAACATAAGTGTGGCCAACTCGAGGTTGGGTTGAGTTTGTAGCGTAATTCTACCCGGAACCTACCGGCTTAACTAGTGGCTACAAACAATAGGATCCAATGTGAGAAGTTGGTCATGTGGTGCCAAGACCCGAGGTTAGACCAAGTTGTGGTGTAAATCTACCCGGAACCCACCGGCTTAACTAGGTAACCGCAACAAAGTCAAATGTGAGAGGTTAAGGCACAATTAAATTAATTAATGCCTCATGATTAGGGTTAAGTCATGGCCCACTAATACTTAACCATTTTTGGGGATACGAGGGATTAAATGGGGTTAAGTGGTGAACTGTTGGTTACACTTAACTAATTTAATCCATGATTAGTGAGGGGTTAAACCACACTTAACCCTCTTAGAAAACCCTAGCAACGTGGTCTGTTCCAGCAGTAATCCCAGTTTGGTATCATTCACAACCCTAGAGGCTAGGCTAGGGCGGGGCACGATTACTGGACTGATGTAAGCGACCAAAGCGACGGCTGAGTGGTACAGCGGTGCGGGTCCAGGCGGGCTACGGACGTGCACGTAGTCTGGTGTTGGACAAACTTGAGGCACGGGTACCAGTAGGTTTAGACTGTGCATTATTGCTTAGGTGTCTGGGGTTGACACCCGAGGGCTTGATACACCCGAAGGTGGACCCAGCACAGTCTGACTACAACCATATGTGGGCCGTATGGACACCAACACTTGACGTGTTAGGTTTATAGGGAGCCGATCGACTAGACCGTTGGGCTGGACCTTGTATTAAGGTCACCTCATGTTATTGGACCAAAGTTTGGGCTGAGGGATCAATACCTGTTATGTTAGTTTGCTAGTACACTGTGGTGCAAAGCTTAATCTTCTTTATATGATGACACCTTTATCTATTGCCAGTATGTTCATCTCAGTTTCCATCATGATGCTAACTTTATTAGTTTATAGACTGATCGTAGTAGGGCTTACCAGTCTTTTTGACTGACCTGTTTTCTTTCGCTTCTTTTCTTCCGTTCCCCCCCCCCCCAGGTTCTCAGGGAGGGAATAGTGGTGCTTAGCTTGGATCGCTTGCTTGTTTGCTGGATAGCTCATGTATGTCTGGACATTGAGCTCGCTATGGTTTATCATC
The DNA here is from genome assembly GCA_030737875.1 of Allium sativum. NCBI lineage: Eukaryota > Viridiplantae > Streptophyta > Magnoliopsida > Asparagales > Amaryllidaceae > Allium > Allium sativum. The sequence continues at coordinate 374,137 of CM060926.1, read as the reverse complement.
TTTATTTTGGGGATAACACTATGTATTTCAGTATTTCTGTTTATGATGTACTAGACATGTTTATTTTGGCAGTTGACTTTATGATGTACTAGACTTGTTTTGAGATGGTTTGAGATATTCCGCTGTTTTATTCTCACTTACTCTGTTTTACATATATATTTATGTTCTTGTTCTGCCTTGATATATCATTATGCATGCTTACCCGGTTCTAACGCCCCCCAGAAGCTAGTGCCCCCGAAAGAGTGACCCTAGCGGAGGTGGGGTGTTACACTTAACCCACTTCTTATTCATGTTTCAATTACATGTTTCATATTTTGGTTAAGTGTTTCTAATCATATTTCCAAGTGCCACCCAAGGCACCCACTAGATTCGGCGTGCCACCCAAGGCACCCACTCAACCCCCTCATGTCCTACTACAGGCTTATCTGGTTAAGTGTTTCTTAATTCATTAAGACCGTAACCTCATAAAGACCTCTCACATTAGATTGGCATTTGTGGCAGCTGGATTTGTCGGGCGGGTCCTGGCAGTCTTACACAACAAAAGAGCCTAACCTCGTGTCTTTACAATTGTTATGTATTTAGTTTATGCCTAAGACCTCTCACATTAGACTGGCATTTGTGGCAGCTGGATTTGCCGGGCGGGTCCGGGCAGTCTTACACCACAAAAGAGTCTAATCTCGTGTCTTAGACGACTAATTACCCCTAATTAATCACCCCCAATTTGAATTACTTTCCCTATTCAATTTATCAATCAATTCCAAATTTAGCGATGTCCATAATTGACTCAATTATGTCCATCCATTTATGGTATGTAAATTCATACCAATTTCACCATAATTTTATTTTATGCCTTTTAAGGCAATTATGCCAATTAAATATTTTTAATATTTTTCCCTTTTTTCCCCACGTAGTACGTTTGTTCGTTTAACGTAAAAATATACGTTAGACTCGAATAGTCTAACACATGAAATAAAAGAAAACATCATATACATAGTTAAAACATGGATCTAACATAGGGGTGAACTTGCATATGTAACTGATGTTCTACATCTAAAACTTGCATAGGCCAAGATTACAACTTACATAACAACTTATGTCATGGTTCCAAATTTAAAGGTGTGAACTTGATGTCAAACTTGCATAAACATCATGTATAACATAGATTCAAATCTAAAGGTGTGAACTTGATGAAATTATGGCCACAAACTTGCATAGACAACATATGTCATAAACCTATATCTAAAGGGGTTAAACTTGCATAGGTAATAACATAACATGATACATGTCCAACTCATAAATTCACATATGTGATTTATACATCGCAATAATGGTGTAAACTAATATCTAACATGTAAAGTATCATGTCATAGCCTAGCTTTCAATTAAATTCTCACATAAACTAGGTGCCATAATCATGTAAGGTCACATGTAATTCTACCCAAACTTTATATGGTTCATGTTTGATTCAACATCTAAACTTCCCTACATATGGATTATCATATGAATCAATACCACAAACTAGCATAAGAAACATGACGATTTGAATATATATATATGTATATATATATATATATAAAATTACAACATGGATGATAACAATATAACTTTGCATCACAACATAACATCGTAGATATTTCAATCATAATCCTACAACATCACTACAACATACAATCAATACTTCATATCACATCCATACAAATCCGTGTTATAACTTAGTCTAATTAAATTACTAATTATTTTGCTGAGATTATCGAACTCACTACTCAAAAGCAGCCTTGAGTTCTGAATTCTGATTTCTGGAATTGAATTAGCGCTCCTTTGATGAAGAATCGCTGTTAGGGTTGAGTAGTTCTGATTTGGTTGCTGTTCTTTCTCTTTGATTTGGTGGCGGCTGCTCTAGGGTTTAAGACAACAGCATGACGGCCATAGTCTTTGTTTTAATTCTGATTTAGGGTTTGTGTCTAGGGGTCTTTTTATCGAGTTATGAATTAATTTAAGCCATCGGATGTTCTTAGGGTTTATCAAAACCATTCAATTATGATAGAGTGATGAGTCAGCCTTAATGACTAAGCAAGGAGTCAGAATGGACTCAAAAACACGGGTCAGCCTGAACCAGAAAGCTGTGCAGGCTCCATCCTCGGCCTGGGCGCACTTGGAAGGTGCGCCAGTGTAAATATGTACTGGCGCACTTCCCAAGTGCGCCAGTGCATTTTTTTCTTCTACTTTTCCACCAAACTTCGTTCATCCATAACTCTTTCATCCGGTACTCATTTCCCGCAAACTCGGGCTCTATCTTCACTAGAATTCCGAGATGAACACAATGGCGCAACCCAATCCCCATAATTATCACGTCCGAGATATATTATTCTTTAATTTAGTTAATTCGATTATTCAAAAATCCGGGATGTTACACTGCTCTTCGTCTTCCAATCTGTATTTCCAATCTGTATTTCTAATCTGTGTAACCAAATCAACAACATAACCTTTTTGAAATTTGTACTTAACTCCATTTACAATGCAAGTAACAATTCAAGTTTAAGTATTTCATAACCGATTTTATTTCCAATTCATTATACTGGGATTTTTCCCCTTACTTCAGATTCATTTGATTCTTTATTAATTCGTTGACGAATTTACTTTAATCAACTAACATCCTGTAAATCAAACAATACACAATACAATTAAATCATCCATAATTAACTTAGTTTGAGTTAAATTATAATCTATTTAATTTTATACTAAATTTAATATTCACGTATTTTTCTAGTTATATTAAACAATCCCCACTCTCATTTAAATTCCACAACCAAATTGAGTTCTAATTCAAATTAACACTAATAATATTACTAGGAAATAAAACTTACTTTATAAAATATCCTGGTAAATATAATTTAAAATAATTTTATATCATAATACAAATACACGCTCTCGTATATATTCAAACTCAATCTAGGATATTACTTACCCCATCTCTATTGAGTTACACCACCGAGCCAAGGTTATCACTAAACCACTGCTCTGATACCAACTGTAGCGTCCCGGGAATTTCAACACTCGAATCTCGACACTAATACACCCCGTGTCAAAACACAAGTATCAAAAACCAAAAGGCTAATTGAAAGAAGTTAGAGGATGAGAGAAGAAAGAAATATTAGAATAGAAGAATAAGAAGATCAGAGTCTCACAGCGGAATGGACAAAATATAATATCTCAAATACTTTATACAAAAGAACTGTATATATATATTACAACATCAGAGTATACATTCAATTAATACACACAGCACAATAAACTAGTACCAATATATATGGGTGCATGTCTCGACTTCAACTCCTTCTCTAGAACTTCCAGCGAAATCTAACATGTAAATATACACAATCTAACCCGAGCACATTTGATTTAAAACAAAATTCACCCGGATCAGTCTGGAATACTTTCAATGATAAATTCACAACACTAACAACTTGCTTAACTTTGATAAATCATTTTGAAAGAAAGAATAATAGTAAGACCAGCCCACACATAAATACAGACGGTTTTACCTTACTATAACCCAAAACATTTTGAAATCAATATCTTATTATGATATTATAATAGTGTCTAAATACAAGTAAATAGAGTCTAGCAGAATGCTTGCATCTCACGCTCCACATATATAGTATACAATCAAAACCACGGGTGCTTATTGGAAATTGGATTCCGACTATGACAAGGTATGGAACACCTACTGATCGTGTATCTCTAGAGAGGAATACACCGGGTTTGTAATAACCCCGAAAATGTGAACCAATTTAAAATTTTTAAAATTGGTTATCGTCAAAGAATTTGAATAATTGAAATAGCATATTTCAATAAAATAATGAATTGGGAATAGTAAGGCAGTTTGAAAATTTGAATACAAACCTTGTCTGACTGTACCGGGTGGAAAATATAACGGATTTTAGCGAAACTGAAAATATTTAAATCTGTTTATGACTACCTTTCTAATGAATCTGAAAAATCGAAGTTTCATAACGGGAATCAAAAGTTATGGCCAAATGAATTTTCAGAAAGGTCGCTATATAGCATATATAGCCCTGGAAAATTGATATTTTGCATACGACCTCGGAATTCGACGAAATCACTTTTGTTGGGTCCGGGATGTCAAATTATTGCTAGGTTTCAAACTTCATAATTTTTGAAGCTTGTATGTGAGCGGGGCAAAAGAAAATGTGATTGGTCAATTCTGTTAAAATGGATCGACCTGAAAATGGACATTTTGCATATGAGCTCAGAATTCGACGAAACTGGTTTTGTTGGGACCATATCGTCAAAACAAAGCTAGATTTATTTTTCTGGAATTTTTCGATTCAGTTTGTGGCCCTGACAAATTGAAATGTTCATTCACATTGAATATAAAATGTTTTATACTTTAATTTGGAAAATAATTGACTGTAATAGTCGAATTGGCCAACGAAACATATCCCACTGTGTCCGGAATGGGGGTATTTAGCTAGGGGCGACTGTCGTTGGGTTGAAATTGGTGTACTTTGGCTAGAAGGGGTATTAAAGGAATTTAAAAATATTATGTATTAGAAAATATATTCCATTTTCTCTCACTTCTGAAAAACACGATCAACCCTAGAACGAATGACGTAAATCGTTTAGACCTTCCCACCCTGATCGCCGCCGCCACAGCCAATATCGCCGCCGCCTCCAATTGAAAATTCCGATCGCCTTCCTCCCCTCTTCAAATCAAAACAACCCTCGTCAGAAACTGTGCAGTATTCGCGTCGTTCTACCTCGAGGAAGTTCGCCCCTTTCCGCCGCCGCCGATCGCCAGAGGAGCCGCCGAGTTCGCCGCCACCACCGTCGATAGGAAGCTGGTTCGTAGCCCTTCGACGCAGTATAGTCTGATCGAGACAACGAGGTATGGTTTTGATTTAAAATCAAAACCTACTTTTGAAGCTTTGCAAACCCTTCTGCTTTGAATTTCTGAAATGAAAATAACACTTTTAAGTGTTGCAAAACTTTGAAAAATCATATCTTTTTAGTGTGTTAACGAAATTCGATGAAACAGGAAACATCGGGACCGCAGGGAGGCTCTCTACCACCTAGCAGAAGCCGCGGATTTTTCTAATCTTCCTACGATTTTTAACACTACAAAAACCAATGTGAGGAATCTAAACTAAATTGTGTGAATGGAATCATGTTGTATAAATTATATAAGCGAAGTGTAAATTATATACGCATTGTATACCTCATGTACATGTGTTGTATAAGTTATATTAGCGATGTATAAATTATACAAGCGTTGAATGAAACATATATGCTTTGAATTGTGATGAAATGCAAGTGAATTATAGAAATAATATATATATATATATACACACACTCCCCTCGTCCACAGACCATGGTCGATATTTATTGCTTGTGATTGGCGTGATATTATATGGTATGACGAATGGTTGGAAATAATTGTTTGTGGTTGATATTGTGGTTGAAAAATACCTTTGTGGTTGAAAAATACCTTTGTGGTTGAAAAATAACCTCTTGTGGTTGAAACAAATTAGAATAGGATTGTGGAATTGAAATTAAAACATGCCGCCTGCGTGCGAACTAGATGCATGATCCCCATTGTCAAAAACCGCGAGGTTTTAAGGTAGAGCGAGGAGCCGTACTAGGGACGGTCCCGGTTTTAACTACCCTGCCGTTATGCTGCCGAAATTTTCTGAAATATTCATGTGTTAGAATAATTTTCATTTGTTGAAATTAATTACATATGTTGAAACAATATTCATGTGTTGAATTGAAATTCATTCGTCGAGTCGAAATTCATGTGTTGAATATTATTCGAATTTAAACAAATAGATTTAGCGATAAAAATCACATTTTTATATATATACAAACCATAGAGAATATTCATGTGTTGAATTGAAATTCATTCGTTGAGTCGAAATTCATGTGTTGAATATTATTCGAATTTAAACAAATAGATTTAGCGATAAAAAACCACATTTTTATATATATACAAACTATAGACAATATTCATGTTTTGAATTGAAATTCATTCGTTGAGTCGAAATTCATGTGTTGAATATTATTCGAATTTAAACAAATAGATTTAGAGATAAAAATCACATTTTTATATATATACAAACTATAGAGAATATTCATGTGTTGAATTGGAATTCATTCGTTGAGTCGAAATTCATGTGTTGAATATTATTCGAATTTAAACAAATAGATTTAACGATAAAAATCACATTTTTATATATATACAAACTATAGAGAATATTCATGTGTTGAATTGAAATTCATTCGTTGAGACGAAATTCATGTGTTGAATATTATTCGAATTTAAACAAATAGATTTAACGATAAAAATCACATTTTTATATATATACAAACTATAGAGAATATTCATGTGTTGAATTGAAATTCATTCATTGAATCGATATTCATGTGTTGAATATTATTCAAATTTAAATAAATAGATTTAACGATAAAAATCACATTTTTATATATATACAAACTATAGAGAATATTCATGTGTTGAATGTTATTGTATTTTAAAATAAAATGGATAGACAATAAAAACTACCATTTTATTGTGAATATGAAGTGTTAAAAACATTCACGTGTTGAATAAATATTTTTGATGATAAGAATATTTCTTTTATCATGGATACGCTTTGATAAAAATACACACGTGTTGAAATAAATAATAGTTTGCTAGAAATATTAATATTAGCTTTGTTCTGCATATATACACATGTGTTGAACAAGGAAAATGGATTAGCTGTAGAGTAAAGAAATTATTTGCGTGCCCGACAAGTAGGTAAGCCTTGATGAGTTGGCTGCGCAATTTTATTTTTGTATCAACTGCTGTGAATGCCATTGGATGCGGAGTGCTGGTTATTCTGTGTGAAATAATAAACATCGCCATAGGATAGTAACAATTAATTTTGAACTACACTACATGGAAAACTTCTTGACGATAGGCATACTTCATCATATTCCATATAATCATTTGGAGCTTGTGTGACAAGGTGGAAGATTTACCATACGAGCGAGAGGCTTGTATAGCGATGATTTTATACTACAGGTTGAACTGATGACTGATATGGACTATATAAAATATAACGATAAATTGCCAGATTAATAAAAAAACCCCACACGGGTCTGGAGTTGACAATAATCATGTCTCTCTAGTCAATTTATACGGCACATGGACTATTTATTTCCACTCGGAACGGGGTGACGAGAATTTATTCTCTGGAGTTATTATCTATACACGCTCCCCCGTAAATACCAGAATATATCACTATAAATATGTGGATGCTTTATAGGATTTATTGGGTACCTAACACGGCCCAATAAATTTCCAAACCCCTTCCCGTACAAAGGAGGTTATGGCGAAATTTTTCGAAATATTAAGGCGTTAGTGAAATATTTGAAGTGAAAACGATGTTGAAATAAATGAATGAATTATATTTGAAATAAAGGAATGAACTATATTTATATATATATATATATATATATAAATAGAATTAAAAGGAATCGAAGCCTTGCAGTTCGTGTTTTGGAATCGTAATTTGAAACGATTGGTACGAGAAATCCAACCATCGGATTTTCCCAAAACCGCAACCGCTGGGTCCGCCTTGGAAATATCTTTCCAATGGCACCAACCTTGTAAAAATCCAACGGTTGGATTGTCTGGAATGTTTAATTCAAATCTGAAGAAAAACAGCGCCAGAATCAATTATATTTATATATAAAAATAAATATAATTAAATTAAATCAAATAACGACGCTACAGTTCGAATTTCGAAACCGTAACTTCAAACGACTAGTGTGGAAGATCCGACCATCGGATTTTCACGAAACTAGAACCGTTGATATTCCCACTAATATAGACTTTGTGAAAATCCAACGGTTAGATTTTCCGATATGTGTAAAACAAATTAGGGGAAAAACAGCGCCAGTGCCACGGCACGACCTGAAACGTCGTTTAATTGAATAAATAAAAATGGCGAAAAATCGTTATAAAATATTATAAGCAACATAGATTGGAAATAAACCAATTTGGCTTGATCTGTTTGATATTTGATGGTTGTATGTGTTTGACACGAAAATAACACTAAAGAACTGAAATATGGATGTCGAATAATATAACCATAGAAAGAATTGATTTGAATTCTAACCACGTGAATTATTTAAAAAGGCCGAGCTAACCCTCATTTCAAATAATTGATCGAGCGATTCGAATTGGAAAATGCAAAGACGATTCAAGACCGACGATCTTCGTATCGGTTGGATGGGCGCTGCTGAGGTTCCTGACTGGAGTAGCTACCGTGAAGGAACGGAAGTAGTAGCCGTCTGAACGTATGTGTCGATTGGACGGATATACGAGAAATTTGACGCCTCCGGTTTCGTTCAGACCCAGAACGGACTTGTAAATGGACTGTGTGTCTGACATTGGATCTTGTTCTATACTGATTGATCTCTGTTAAATATATATCTGTTTGGCGGTGGAGAATTTATTCTTTTGCTTAACGCCCTTCTCTGAGACGTACGAGCTCAGAGGTTATATATCGATAGAAATCAGTCGTATGGAGTGGATTGCCTATGTGGCATGCCAAGATGTTGTGATCAAGGCTTCTATTGCAAAGCAAAGTCTTGTGTTTGATGAACAAAGCACAGCCTACATAGCCTGGCTTTGTGTATAGCATGGATTCGCGAGCCTCACACCTCGGTATGAGTTAAAAACGGGATAAGGACTGCAGGGAGAGCACGACGTTTCTTTCTAGCTATGGTGGTGTCAGTGACCTACCAACCCTGACATTTATATCTACTTTTCACCTATGTGGTTGCTGGAATGCAAGGCGCCTCGATTATAGGTCTGTAAGGACCGGGAAACGTGTGTTCAGGAATAGTTAATCCTCAAACGTAAGAGAGGACCGGCCCTGAAGATCCAGGGGTTACCCAAAGTGTGTAGTCCTGAGGCATTTGCTAGAATGTCTCGAAGCGGAGAGGAGCTTGCCCCTTGCCTCGACCCATGACGGAAATCCAATTTCCAATACGAAATAATGGATTCGATTATAACTTATGTATGGCGACATAGTGGCACGGGATGCTCATGTCGCCTATGATTGATATTTATGATGTTATTCGTTTTTGAAACATATATGCACTAGTAATAATATCAAATGATTTTGCTTTACACGTATTAAGAATATTTGGCCATTATAAGGTAAAACTCTATCCTCCGGCTTGCGTTGCATTGTATGATGGGACTTGAGTCTTATAATGGCTTCATTTTTTTTAAAAGCATTGCACTTTTTTTAAAGAATTTACTTTGTTTTAAATGCACTAGCAATCACTGGAGTAAACCCGTTCCGTGAAAGTGGCGTGGTCCTATGATTTGCTCATTACTTTGTTTAGACTGTTAAGTAGATTTCTCATACCAGTCCCCATGACTGACTCATTGTTTGTTTCACTTTGCAAATGCGGGTGCCCTTATTTTCGCACGGGCAGCCTAGTTCACAGGTGACATGTTGTTTTTGGCTCAGCACTGTTGTATGGAGTGCATTTTGGCTCATGGCGAGGCTGACTTCACTGGGATGACTTTGACATTTTCCGCCATTATTGTACTTATATTATGATTCCGCCACAGGCGATGCAGACTGCTTTACTTTCAGTACTTATTATCGTATGTATATGTACCGCCTTCGGCGATGTAGACTGATACCCTTATTATGTCTCACTGCATGTATATATTCTGCCACTGACGATGGTGACTGATCATTTCCCTTTTATTTACTAAGTTATATCCTACGTTGTGCTATTCTGATGTTGTTACATGTTGTGATTCCGCTGTCATATCCATGTAAAATTATTCTATTTATTGTTTTTGCTATTATTTGTTCTCTGCTTTGATGATTGATGTGTTATATTCCAATGATTATCCTTAATACCGTTACACGGATTTTGGGATCGCCACAGTTGGTATCAGAGCTTTGGTTAACCTTAGTTCCGGAATCTAACACATTAAACACCTCGTCAGAATAGAATCAGTAGTGTTCTAAGGCGAGTAGCTCATTAGAGAAAGGATTAGCAATGTCCTAGAATGAGCTAAGCAGATTAGCAAAACAATTTGATCAGTATATCATTACCTTTCCTTATGTTCCCCTGCTTTATCAATTATGAAAGTTATCAATTCTGTGAGCTTGACTCTTTTCTTGCTTGTACAGTACTCTCTCTGATGGCTACACGAGCAGCTGCAGCCAGAGGTGGCCGTGGAGGCCGAGCAGGCATAGCAGGAGGATGGGGGAATATCCCGGTAGTTGAGGAGGGCCCTATTATTCAGCCACCAGCACCCCAGGACTTTGAGCTAGACAGAGTAGCGAAGAGGTATAGGAACCTCGGGGGAAAACCCTTTTCTGGCCTTGGTACAGTGACAGAGGCTATAGCTTGGTTGTAGACCTGTGAAAAGATCTTTGAAGGCATGGTATTGGGGACCAACAACAAAGCACGACTAGGTATTTGGCTCTTACAGGAGGAAGCAGAGTTGTGGTGGGATGCCATCACCTCAGAAGATGCACCAGGTACTGTTAGGACCTGGGAGCAATTCAAGACCATGTTCAACGAGAAGTTTGTACATGAGCAGGCCTTAGAGAGGATGCGAGAGAAGTTTTCTAATCTCCAGCAGGGAGATCTCTCTATCCAAGATTATCTCAATAAATTCACTCAGTTGTCGCGCTACACTTCAGAGCTTATTATGACCAACAAAGCTAAGAACAAGAGGTTTATATTTGGGCTACGGCGCAAGTACCATGACAGAGCCATGAGCTACATCAAACTCTCCTTCTCAGAATTAGTGGAAATGGCTTGCAATTATGAAGATATGGATGAAAGACACTCCAACCAAGACCACGCCAAAAGCCAAGCTGGAAATAAGCGCAAAGCTTCAGCAGATCAGCCAGAGTCGAGCATTTCATCGGCCGCTACTCAGAAATCTGGGAAGATCCCCAAAGGAAGTTGATACAACTGCGGGAAGACAGGACATTTTTCTAATGTGTGCAAAGCCCCGAGGAAGATAAAGGCATATCCAGACCACCGCTCAGCCGAATGCTACAACTTCCATAAGAAAGGGCACTATAGCAGGAATTGTCCTCTGAAGCAGAATGCACAAGTGGCTCATGTGTATGACGGGGAGACCCCGCCAGCTATCACCGATGGATCAGGTAAACCCGACGTCTTGGGAGGTACCCTTACCATTAAAAATATTCCAGTTTCTGTACTTTTTGATACTGGTGCATCAAGTAGCTTCATTTCTAGTAACACCATTAGTAAGTTAAAGTTAAAAGTAAGAAGTCTAAAGGAACCAATTAAAGTTCAAAACCCGATAGGAGGCTCTTTCGCTCTCAGTTTGTATTGTAGGGTGCCTGTCTCTTATTCTTGCTACAAGTTCTCTTTTGATTTGATCATCATGCACTTTCCCGAATTTGATGTTATACTCGGACTAGACTGGTTGACAAAATATAAGGCCGAAGTTAGATGTGCCGAAAGAATCGTTAAAGTTGAAACAAAAGTTGGGCATATCACTATACCATGTCTCGGTTCAGATCCAAATAGAGAAGAATTTTGGTCTTCTTTGGAAGTTACTCCCACTTCATTAGAAAAGATATCGGTCGTTAAAAGCTCTGCGGATGTGTTTGAAGAAGTAGAAAACTTACCGCCGCAAAGGGAGATTGAATTCAGAATAGATCTAATTCCGAATGCCCGACCAGTAGTACATTCAATTAGAAGAATGGCCCCGAAAGAAAAGGAAGAGTTAGGTAGTCAAACCCGAGAATTGCTTTGGAAAGGTCTAATCAGACCGAGCTTCTCAGCTTAGGGGGAAGCAGTAGTATTTGTCCCGAAATCAGACGGTACTCTAAGACTTTGTGTTGATTACCGAGATCTCAATAAACAGACACTGAAGAACAAATATCCCTTGCCACGTATAGACGATCTGTTAGATCAATTAAATGGGGCAACAGTATTCTCCAGAATGGACCTAGCTACAGGTTTCCATCAATTACATATAGCCGAAGACTGTGTTCCTTTGACAGCCTTCAGGGGTCCCGATTTATTCTACGAATGGTTAGTAATGTCGTTCGGCTTGTGTAATGCTCCGGCATACTTCGTCGATCTTATGAACAGAGTGTTCCATGGTGTATTGAATAAATTTGTGCTAGTCTTCATCGATGACATTTTAATATACTCCAAGTCGGAAGGCGAGCATGCAAAACATTTAGAACATGTGTTGAAAATTCTGAGGAGAAATGTCTTGAAAGCTAAATTTTCTAGGTGTGTCTTCTAGCAGGATGAAGTTAAGTTCCTAGGCCATGTCGTATCAAAAGAAGGGATTGCTGTAGATCCAAGCAAAATTACAGCGATTCAGAACTGGAAACAACCTATTACCCCCACAGAAGTTCGAAGTTTCCTTGGATTGGCTAGTTACTATTGGAAATTCGTTCAGAATTTTTCAAAGATATCTGGTGTATTGACAAAGCTTACGAAGAAGCATGAAAAATTCAAATGGACTCCCGAATGTGAAGAAGCTTTCCAGGAGCTGAAACTGAAATTGACAACTGCTCCAGTATTGACAATTCTAGAAGGCAACCAAAACTTGACTGTATAGACAGACACTTCTATTAGAGGGCTAGGCGCAATATTAATGCAAAAAGGCCAAGTGGTCGCCTATGCCAGCCGTCAGCTGAAGCCGCATGAAAGAAACTATGCAACTCATGATCTGGAGTTATTAGCTATCGTGTTTGCTTTGAGAATCTGGAGGCATTATTTATTGGGTGAGAAGTTCGAACTATTTACCGATCATCAATCCTTGAAGTATCTATTCACTCGGAAAGATCTAAACTTGAGACAACAGCGCTGGTTAGAATTCCTAGCAGCATATGATTTTGAGATTCTATACACTCCGGGGAAAGCCAATGTTGTCGCAGATGCGCTCAATAGAAAGAATGAAATCATCGCCAGTTTTATCATTACTTCTTCCTTAGAAGATAAGATTACTATTCTACAGAAAGGCGATGAATTTATTAAAAGGATTAGCCTGCGGATCCAAGAAGGAAAACCCTCAGATTTTAGCCTAGATAGCCAAGGGGTCCTAAGACTACGAGGGCGAATTTGTATGCCAGAAATTTCTGAGCTCAGAAGGGAAGTACTAGATGAATGTCACAAGTCCAAACTAAGCATCCATCCCGGTGTGAGCAAAATGTATAACGATATCAAGCGCACATTCTGGTGGAGGGCTTTGAAAAGAGATATTTCATTATATGTTAGCAGGTGCTCCACTTGTCAGCTAGTTAAGAGCGATCAGCAGAAATTGGCTGGACTATTGCAACCATTAGAAATTCCAGGATGGAATTGGGAGCAAATTTCGATGGACTTAATTGATGGCTTGCCTCGAACTAAGAAAGGAAACGATAGTATATGGGTGATCGTAGATCGCTTCCTGAAGACTGCCCATTTCATACCTGTCTGATCCAACAGAACGGCTCAAAGTTTAGCACATATTTACTTCAAAGAAATAGTTAAACTACATGGAGTGCCGCTCAATATAGTCAGTGATAGAGATCCCCTGTTTACTAGCAAATTCTGGGAAGCATTCCAGACGGAATTGGGAACCAAATTGAATCTAAGCACCGCTTATCACCCTCAGACAGATGGCCAAACTGAGCGGGTGAATAGGATTCTAGAAGATTTACTACGGGCTTGCGTTATTGATTTTAGAGGCTCATGGGAAGATCACTTACATTTAGCCGAATTATCTTATAACAATAGCTATCAAGCAAGTTTGGGAATGTCTCCATTTGAAGCGTTATACGGTAGACCTTGCAGATCTCCCGCATGTTGGGTAGAACCTGGCAACAGACTTGTGTTAGGGCCCGATATGATTCGAGAAGCATCAGATAAAGTCGATTTCATTAAAAAGCGATTGAAAACCGCACAAAGCCGACAGAAAAGTTATGCTGATGCGAGAAGAAGAGACTTATCATTTGCCATTGGCGATTATGTTTATTTAAGAGTTTCTCCGATGCGGGGAGTAATCAGATTTGGCAAAACTGGGAAGTTGGCACCGAGATTTATTGGTCCCTTTCCTATACTCGAACGGATTGGAACTCTTGCATATAGGGTTTCATTACCTGATTGGTTGCCTGGTGTACATGATGTGTTCCACGTGTCTCAACTCAAAAAACATGTACATGATCCGGATCTTGTTGTAGAAGAAGCAGCGCAACAGGATATAGACATAACTCCAAAATTAACGCTCAGAAGAGAGCCATTAAAGATCGTTGGCAAAGAAACTAGAGAGCTAAGGAGCAAAAAGATTCATTTAGTTAAAGTGCAGTGGAGTAGTAATCCTAGAGACTGTACTTGGGAGACTGAGGAAAGCATTAAACAAGCCTACCCCAAATGCAGAGTGGACATCTCTGACTAACTCCGGTGCAAGGTACCTTTACAATACTTTGCATTTACATTTTGTTTCCTACTTTGCTGTTATTTCCTTTTCGAGGAGGAAAAGTTTTAAGTGGGGGAGATTGTAATAACCCGGAAAATGTGAACCAATTTAAAATTTTTAAAATTGGTTATCGTCAAAGAATTTGAATAATTGAAATAGCATATTTCAATAAAATAATGAATTGGGAATAGTACGGCAGTTTGAAAATTTGAATACAAACCTTGTTTGACTGTACCGGGTGGAAAATATAACGGATTTTAGCGAAACTAAAAATATTTAAATCTGTTTATGAATACCTTTCTAGCGAATCTGAAAAATCGAAGTTTCATAACGGGAATCAAAAGTTATGGCCAAATAAATTTTCAGAAAGGTCGCTATATAGCATATATAGCCCTGGAAAATTGATATTTTGCATACGACCTCGGAGTTCGACGAAACCACTTTTGTTGGGTCCGGGATGTCAAATTATTGCTAGGATTCAAATTTCATAATTTTTGAAGCTAGTATGTGAGCGGGGCAAAAGAAAATGTGATTGGTCAATTTCTGTTAAAATGGATAGATCTGAAAATGGACATTTTGCATATGAGCTCAGAATTCGACGAAACTGGTTTTGTTGGGACCGTATCGTCAAAACAAAGCTAGATTTATTTTTCTGGAATTTTTCGATTCAGTTTGTGGCCCTGACAAATTGAAATGTACGTTCAGATTGAATATAAAATGTTTTATACTTTAATTTGAAAAATAACTGACTAAAACAGTCGAATTGGCCAACGAAACATATCCCATTGTGTCCGGAATGGGGGTATTTAGCTAGGGGCGACAGTCGTTGGGTTGAAATTGGTGTACGTTGGCTAGAATGGGTATTAAAGGAATTTAAAAATATTATATATTAGAAAATATATTCCATTTTCTCTCACTTCTGAAAAACCCGATCAACCCCAGAACGAACGACATAAATCGTTCAGACCTTCCCACCCCGATCGCTGCCGCCACAGCCAATATCGCGCCCGCCTCTAGTTGACAATTCCGATCGCCTTCCTCCCTTCTTCAAATCAAAACAACCCTCGTCAGAAACCGTGCAGTATTCGCGTCATTCTACCTCGAGGAAGTTCCCCCTTTCTGCCGCCGCCAATCGCCAGAGGAGCCGCCGAGTTCGCCGTCACCACCGTCGATAGGAAGCTGGATCGTAGCCTTTCGACGCCGTATAGTCTGATCGGGACAACGAGGTACGGTTTTGATTTAAAATCAAAACCTAGTTTTGAAGCTTTGCAAACGCTTCTGCTTTGAATTTCTGAAATGAAAATAACACTTTTAAGTGTTGCAAAACTTTGAAAAATCATATCTTTTTAGTGTGTTAACGAAATTCGATGAAACAGGAAACATCGGGACCGCAGGGAGGCTCTCTACCATCTAGCATAAGCCGCGGATTTTTCTGATCTTCCTACGATTTTTAACACTACAAAAACCAATGTGAGGAATTTAAACTAAATTGTGTGAATGGAATCGTGTTGTATAAATTATATAAGTAAAGTGTAAATCAAATACGCATTGTATACCTCATGTACATGTGTTGTATAACTTATATTAGCGATGTATAAATTATACAAGCGTTGAATGAAACATATATGCTTTGAATTGTGATGAAATACAAATGAATTATAGAAATAATATATATATATATACTCCCCTCGTCCACAGACCATGATCGATATTTATTGCTTGTGATTGGCATGATATTATATGGTATGACGAATTGTTGGAAATAATTGTTTGTGGTTGATATTGTGGTTGAAAAATACCTTTGTGGTTGAAAAATATCTTTGTGGTTGAAAAATAACCTCTTGTGGTTGAAACAAATTAGAATAGGATTGTGGAATTGAAATTAAAACATGCCGCCAACGTGCGAACCAGATGCATGATCCCCATTGTCAAAAACCGCGAGGTTTTAAGGTAGAGCGAGGAGCCGTACTAGGGACGATCCCGGTTTTAACTACCCTGCCGTTATGCTGCCGAAATTTTCTGAAATATTCATGTGTTAGAATAATTTTCATTTGTTGAAATTAATTACCTATGTTGAAACCAATATTCATGTGTTGAATTGAAATTCATTCGTTGAGCCGAAATTCATGTGTTGAATATTATTCGAATTTAAACAAATAGATTTAGCGATAAAAATCACATGTTTATATATATACAAACCATAAAGAATATTCATGTGTTGAATTAAAATTCATTCGTTGAGTCGAAATTCATGTGTTGAATATTATTCAAATTTAAACAAATAGATTTAGCGATAAAAAACCACATTTTTATATATATACAAACTATAGAGAATATTCATGTGTTGAATTGAAATTCATTCATTGAGTCGAAATTCATGTATTGAATATTATTCGAATTTAAACAAATAGATTTAGCGATAAAAATCACATTTTTATATATATACAAACTATAGAGAATATTCATGTTTTGAATTGGAATTCATTCGTTGAGTCGAAATTCATGTGTTGAATATTATTCGAATTTAAACAAATAGATTTAACGATAAAAATCACATTTTTATATATATACAAACTATAGAGAATATTCTTGTGTTGAATTAAAATTCATTCATTGAGTCGAAATTCATGTGTTGAATATTATTCGAATTTAAACAAATAGATTTAACGATAAAAATCACATTTTTATATATATACATACTATAGAGAATATTCATGTGTTGAATTGAAATTCATTCGTTGAATCGAAATTCATGTGTTGAATATTATTCGAATTTAAACAAATAGTTTTAACGATAAAAATCACATTTTTATATATATACAAACTATAGAGAATATTCATGTGTTGAATTGAAATTCATTCGTTGAATTGAAATTCATGTGTTGAATGTTATTGTATTTTAAAATAAAATGGATAGACAATAAAAACTACCTTTTTACTGTGAATATGAAGTGTTAAAAACATTCACGTGTTGAATAAATATTTTTGATGATAAAAATATTTCTTTTATCATGTATACGCTTTGATAAAAATACATATGTGTTGAAATAAATAATAGTTTGCTAGAAATATTATTATTAGCTTTGTTCTGCATATATACACATGTGTTGAACCGGGAAAATGGATTAGCTGTAGAGTAAAGAAATTATTTGCGTACCCGACAAATAGGTAAGCCTTGATGAGTTGGCTGCGCAATTTTATTTTTATATCAATTCTTGTGAATGCCATTGGATGTGGAGTGTTGGTTATTCTGTGTGAAATAATAAACATCGCCACAGGATAGTAATAATTAATTTTGAACTACACTACATGGCATACTTCTTGACGATAGGAATACTTCATCATATTCCACATAAGCATTTGGAGCTTGTGTGACGAGGTGGAAGATTTACCATACGAGCGAGAGGCTTGTATGGCGATGATTTTATACTACAGGTTGAACTGATGACTGATATGGACAATATAAAATATAACGATAAATTGCCAGATTAATAAAAACCCCACACGGGTCTGGAGTTGACAATAATCACGTCTCTCTAGTCATTAGATACGGCACATGGACTATTTATTTCCACACGGAACGGGGTAACAAGAATTTATTCTCTGGAGTTATTATCTATACACGCTCCCCCGTAAACACCATAATATATCACTATAATTATGTGGATGCTTTATAGGATTTATTGGGTACCTAACACGACCCAATAAATTTCCAAACCCCTTCCCGTACAAAGGAGGTTATGGCGAATTTTTTTGAAATATTAAGGCATTAGTGAAATATTTGAAGTGAAAACGATGTTGAAATAAATGAATGAATTATATTTGAAATAAAGGAATGAACTATATTTATATATATAAATATAAATAGAATTAAAAGGAATCGAAGCCATGCAGTTCGTGTTTTGGAATCGTAATTTGAAACGATTGGTATGATAAATCCGACCATCGGATTTTCCCGAAACTGCAACCGCTGGGTTCGCCTTGGAAATATCTTTCCAACGGCACCAACCTTGTAAAAATCCAATGGTTGGATTGTCTAGAATGTTTAATTCAAGTCTGAAGAAAAACAGCGCCAGAATCGATTATATTTATATATAAATATAAATATAATTAAATTAAATCGAATAACGACGCTGTAGTTCGAATTTCGAAACTGTAACTTCAAACGACTAGTGTGGAAGATCCGACCGTCGGATTTTCACGAAACTGGAACCGTTGGGTCCGCTTTGGGAGTATCTTCCCACTGATATAGACTTTTTGGAAATCCAACAGTTAGATTTTCCGATATGTGTAAAACAAATTAGGGGAAAAACAGCGCCAGTGCCCCGACATGACCTGAAACATCGTTTAGTTGAATATAGCCATTTTTAAATAAATAAAAATGGCGAAAAATCGTTATAGAATATTATAAGCAACATAGATTGGAAATAAACCAATTTGGCTTGATCTGTTTGATATTTGATGGTTGTATGTGTTTGACACGAAAATAACACTAAAGAACTGAAATATGGATGTCGAATAATATAACCATATAAAGAATTGATTTGAATTCTAATCACGTGAATTATTTTAAAAGGCCGAGCTAACCCTCATTTCAAATAATTGATCGAGCGATTCGAATTGGAAAATGTAAAGATGATTCAAGACCGACGATCTTCGTATCGGTTGGATGGGCGCTGCTGAGGTTCCTGATTGGAGTAGCTACCGTGAAGGAACGGAAGTAGTAGCCGTCTGAACGTATGTGTCGATTGGACGGATATACGAGGAATTTGATGCCTCCGGTTTCGTTCAGACCCAGAACGAACTTGTAAATGGACTGTGTGTTTGACATTGGATCTTGTTCTATACTGATTGATCTCTGTTAAATATATATCTGTTTGGCGGCGAAGAATTTATTCTTTTGCTTAACGCCCTTCTCTGAGACGTACGAGCTCAGAGGTTATATATCGATAGAAATCAGTCGTATGGAGTGGATTGCCTATGTGGCATGCCAAGATGTTGTGATCAAGGCTTCTGTTGCAAAGCAAAGTCTTGTGTTTGATGATCAAAGCACAACCTACATAGCCTGGCTTTGTGTATAGCGTGGATTCGCGAGCCTCACACCTCGGTATGAGTTAAAAACGGGATAAGGACTGCAGGGAGAGCACGACGTTTCTTTCTAGCTATGGTGGTGTCCGTGACCTACCAGCCCTGACATTTATATCTACTTTTCACCTATGTGGTTGCTGGAATGCAAGGCGCCTCGATTATAGGTCTGTAAGGACCGGGAAACGTGTGTTCAGGATTAATTAATCCTCAAACGTAAGAGAGGACCGACCCTTAAGATCCAGGGGTTACCCAGAGTGTGTAGCCCTGAGGTATTTGCTAGAATGTCTCGAAGCGGAGAGGAGCTTGCCCCTTGCCTCGAATCATGATGGAAATCCAATTTCCAATACGAAATAACGGATTCGATTGTAAATTATGTATGGCGACATAGTGGCATGGGACGCTCTTGTCGCCTATGATTGATATTTATGATGCTATTCGTTTTTGAAACATATATGCACTAGTAATAATATCAAATGATTTTGCTTTACATGTATTAAGCATATTTGGCCATTATAAGGTAAAACTCTATCCTCCGGCTTGTGTTGCATTGTATGATGGGACTTGAGTCTTATAATGGCTTCATTCTTTCTAAAAGCACTGCGTTGTTTTTAAAGAATTTACTTTGTTTTAAATGCACTAGCAATCACTGGAGTAAACCCATTCCGCGAAAGTGGCGTGGTCCTATGATTTGCTCATTACTGTTGTTTAGACTGTTAAGTAGATTTCTCATACCAGTCCCCATGACTGACTCGTTGTTTGTTTCACTTTGTAAACGCGGGTGCCCTTATTTTCGCATGGGCAGCCTAGTTCACAGGTGACAGGTTGTTTTTGGCTCAGCACTGTTGTATGGAGTGCATTTTGGCTCATGGCGAGGCTGACTACACCGAGACGACTTTGACATTTTCCGCCATTATTGTACTTATATTATGATTCCGCCACAGGCGATGCAGACTGCTTTACTTTCAGTACTTATTATCGTATGTATATGTACTTCCTTCGGCGATGTAGACTGATACCCTTATTATGTCTCACTGCATGTATATATTCCGCCTCTGGCGATGGTGACTGATCATTTCCCTTTTATTTACTAAGTTATATCCTACGTTGTGCTATTCTGATGTTGTTACATGTTGTGATTCCACTGTCATATCCATGTAAAATTATTCTATTTATTGTTTTTGCTATTATCTGTTCTCTGCTATGATGATTGATGTGTTATATTCCAATGATTATCCTTAATACCGTCACACGGATTTTGGGATCGTCACAGAGTTCAACAAGAACGTCTTGCAACCTGGCCACACATGACCGACCACTCATTTCTTTTGAGTGTGTCGAATATATTGTCACCTTGCGGCTTTTTGTCGCGACCACCGTAGTTCCCGGGAGATACTGAAATGAAAAGAATTGACAAATATGAATATTCTCTAGATGATGACAATACACCTTAATTGGTGTGACCCACATAGCCATGCTGCCTGCCCGATTTTTGTCATTTCCCTATTGTGAGGCTTGAGGTTATAATCGACTTTTGGAACATCTGGCCGCCATTCACTTTTGAATCCCACCTCGTCCATACACGTCATCATAGGAACAGAATGAACCGAAGGCACCCTCCTCCTGCATTCGAGGCATTTCCCTATAGATCAGTAGCAAGTAGTCCTTGCAAATCCGTAGATTCCAATCACAACATAATCACAGTCAAGATATCTCTAGGGATGATATCTCTAGGGATCAGCTAGAGAAATTCAACAGTAGTTCCCTCACTCATGAAGATTTACAGTCATCAATTACTCCATCTCGATTAGCAACAGATATCTTCTTCGTTTACGTATTAGTTGGTCAGAATGGTTTTTGAATATGAATTCAATCCCGGTCTTTCATACCAACAACGTTGTGTTATATTTTGATAGTCGGTTATTTAACTATCAAAATAAACAACCATAAAAATAAAATTATCCCGTTGGTTTATTACCCAGCATCACTTGGCCATTTTAAATACTTGTTCATTGATCAAATCCTTTGAATCTTTATAAAACATTATATAAAAATGCTTTTATTTAACTTATCGATTCCCTGAATTATATTTATAATACCTTACTTTCTCTTTGGAAATCTTAGACATTTACTTAAATTAAATATTAAGTAAAATATTTTTTTAAAACCTTTTTGTATTAACTTAACTTATCCTTTTAAAACCTTATTCACGAGCCTTGCTTCTATTACAAATAGTATCCCCTTTTATAACTTCTGTTTTATTTCAACCCCATTTAATTACATCTTGATCAAAACCTCATTAAATCTAGCTAATATAAATCTCATCTTTATCACTTAACTCACATAACCATTTTTATTCAAATCTGGGTTTTCGTTTCATTCCTATTTCATATCTTCATCAGTCCCTAACCGTAAATCATGAAGAAAATAATTTTCGAAATATCAACCCTGAAGGCCGAAACAACCATCAGATCGATATTCAGAAAATCATTAATCTCAACTGATCCCCTGTTAAGTTCCAATTCTTCAGTTTCATATCCTGGTTTACATTTCCATTCAAAAATCCATTTCTATATACTTGTTCTAATGGTATATTCAATAAACTTTGTTTTATAGCAATGTCGAGTCTTGGATTTTTATATCATTCAATTAAATATCATTCCAACAAGAATTTACTAGCATTTAAAACTTAACTTATATTATAATTAATATAATTTGCTTAAAAATATCGTTCAACTACAAACAGGCCTTATAGTTCAAAAATCTCCATTTATACCCTTACTTTCCAAGGTTTACCACTTCGATTATTTTAAATAATAATCGATTTCAATATTTGTTAAAACACAAGTGATTTACTTCACTATTAAATATTTCCATTAAATAAACTAACTTAACAATCAGATTTAGTTAAACAGTCGACTTGATCCACTCTAAACATGATTAATTCATTAATCATCTCCACTTAGCCTTTTCGTTTATAATTTATATAATTAATTTAAATGATCCTATGTACTTCGATTATTATTAAGTAAATAATAATCCATTTATAAATTGTCACTGTAACACCCTACCTCCGCTAGGGTCACTCACAAAGGGAATGCACTAGTTTTGGTGGAGCATTATCTAGGTAAACATACACAGTGATATCACAGGACAGAACATAAATAAAGCAGCAGTAGAAATTAAAAACCAAATCTTATTACTTTCAAGAAAAGAGTCAAAACCTTATATATCCAAAGTATCTAACCAACCAATATATATGGACGATATATTTTAATTATATGAATTTAGCACATCATAGTATTTCAGAAATGTATGAGAATTAACTCACCTTATTTATGTCGATGATTTCTGCGTCGGTTTATATGATTTTAAACGGCGAAATTTTGATTGCGTCCGATCTCTTGCGAACCAGCTTAGCAACGTAATTTTCGTCATTGCCATTTTGATGTGTCCGGTTCCGCTGAATTCTCAAACATCTGTCTATGTCACCCTGATATTGTTCCACGCGCCTTCTTCCTTAAGTCTTTTGAAACTCGTCATCTCTCTTATTCAAACAGCACCCATTCCTAACTTAAATCGATCTCAACGCTTCTGGTATTTGTAATGACCCAAGGTTTTCGGCCCCGAAAATCGACATAAATACCTTTACTATATGTCATGTCGAACTCCCATACACCGGAAGCAACGGATTGTAAATGAAAGAAATTAGAGGGTGAGGTAAGAAAGAAAGAAATATAAGAATAGATGAAGAAGAAGAAGAACACAGAGTCTCACATCGCAGTGGGCCAAAATATAATATAGAAATAAATCTTTACTGAGAGCTTTAAATAAAACTTACAATATCAGAGTATATCAACATCACTGGACAGTTATAATGATCTGTCCCATATACAACACACAACGGGATAATGTCATACGTCAGAACTCTTCCAGACCCTCTCTTCACAGCATTCAATAACCTGAACATGTACACCCCGGGCTAACCCGAGCATTTACAAAACACCGAGTTAGTCTGGTGAACCAGAGTGAGATAAACCTGCATAGTATTAAGGGCAAATCATCCAATCATAATTTTAAAGTTCAAATTCTTTTCAAAAGAAAAGGATAATCATAAGACCAAATCCACACATAAACACGGACGGTTTTTACCTTACGATAACCTAAAACAGTTTTGAAACCAATACCGTTTCTGATATTATAATAATGTCTAAATACAAGTAAATAACAATCTAGTGGAATGCTTGCATCTCACGCTCCACATATATAGTATACAATCAAAACCCCAGGCGCTTATTGGAGATTGGCTTCCAGCTATGACGAGGTATGGGACAACCTGTTGTTAGTGTATCTCTAGAGGCGAATACACTAGGTTCAACAAGAACGTCTTATAACCCGTCCCAAACATGACCGACCACTCATTTTGCTTGAGTGTATCGAATGTATATCACCAACAGTTGGGATCAACAACCATTTGCTGAAAAGGGACAGCATCGATAGCTTAAAGAAGCAAATGAATTTTCTCTAGATAGGTGACTATACACCCTAATGGGAGCGACCCACATAGCCATGCTGCTTGCCCGATTTTTGTCATTCCCTGGTTGTGAGGCTTGATGTTTGAATCGTTTTCAAAACATCTGGCCAACATTTACTTTGAATGTCACGTCGTTAGATTCGCCAGATATCACTAATTGACATCCACAAAAATACTCTGGTTGTTAAGCTAAGAGAACCGTCGCCCTCCGCCACCAACTAAAATACGTTTGAAGAAATCAACCTACGTAATTCCATTGGAAATACTCTATCAGACATTCGTCCATTCAAGTCATCCAGGAACAGGATGAACCGAAGGCACTCTCCTACTGCAGCCTAGGAATCACCCTATAGATCAGTAGGAGAAGTCCTTGCAACCCGTAGATTTTAATCACCACAGAATCACTGTCGAAATATCTCCAACCGCTAAACCAGAGAAATTTAATCAGCAGTTCTTCCGCTCATGAAGATCAGCGGTCTTCCATCTCTCCATCTTCAATAATCCTCTTTCACGTATTCACTGGTCGGAATGGTTTTCGAATATGAATTTGATCCCGGTCTTTCCGTACCAACGATCGTATGGGTGAGGTTTGATAGTCGGTGATTTAACTATCAAATGAATAATTGTGAGAATAATATGAGTTTACCAGTTCAGTACCAGCACTACATGGCCTCTTTAATTAAAAACTATTAACGATAGTTAATCTCAAATCCTTAAATATTTCAACATTTCAAATATAACATATTTGACGTAAGATCATATTTCAACTATTTCACTTTCATATTTAAGAAAATCTCATATTAAATTCTTTATTCTATTATCGCTAAAAAACCATTTACTATTTTATTTCTCATTATCCATATTGGAAAAACAACTCATCTTATCATTCATAAATTTTAAGTTATGAAATCTTCTTTGATTCCTTTACTGAATACATTAACACCCCTTTTCCACATTTTTTTGAGTAAATCCATTCTCAAACATAACTTTCTAATTCCCTTTTACTTCGGAAATACCATTTTCATTTCACATAGTCTTCTTATATTTCCTTTACTTCAGAAATATCATTACATATCTAAATGCCCAATCTATCCACTTCTATTACCTGGGATATCACATTATATATTCTCGACTCTTCTACTTATATCACATTATTATTTCTCATGTGGAAATAATAAATTATTTTCACCCTCTTCCCATTACAAACTAATATCATCCTCAGATAATCCTGAAGTCGGTCAAGTTGGGGTATTTATTTACCTCTCAGACCTTGATCAACAACGTTCCTATCTTTAGGTAAACATCAGCTGTAATTCAAAACCCGACATTTATTCTAATTCCAAACATGCCTCATTATAATTTATTTTACTTTATAAAATTCTACCCTTTTGAAATTCTTATCCTTGATTTTAACTGTTATTTCTTAATCCATTGATCACGAATTTACTTACTAAAATATCCCCTCTCCTTTTACTTCTTTAAACAATACATTTCGTTGCTCGGATTTTTGTCAATCCAAAACATGACTACCTCATTAACCAATTCCAAATAATTATTTATTTAAATTAATTAATAATATAATTAACTTAAATAATTTTTAATTATCTCTCAAAATGATTATTCAAATATATAACATTAATTTAATTTCTACTTATTCACTTATAAATCTGATAAATATCAGAAAATTTCCTTTATAAAATCATTTAAAAATTAATTATAAAATCGATTAATAAATAATAAATATTTTTCATTTTTACAAACTTTAATTCAACCTAATAGATTTAAATATATATTTCAATTGTAAAATAAATTTTATAACTTCATCTCGTCGATTAACCTGACGGTAGATCGATATTTATAAAACGGTTAATTCATAGGCCATGTACTGCCGATCACTCAACCAATAGCACCCATTGGCTTAAACCAAACAAATGGCGGTTTTTTGGTCAATATTCAATAACCAAATCAACCATCTAATCAAAACAATTCAAATAAATAATGGTCTCATAACAGTCTATAATGACAATTCAATATCAACCACAAGAATGAATCCAAACAATTCATTTATTAAAACACGTTTATTTTATAAACATGACCAATAAGGTAAGTTACCTTAATTGGGACCAATCGTTAAAATAACGATTTGTTTTCACTGAAATTAAATGACGTTTAATTTCATCAGTTCAAACAATATATGAATATATATCAATAGCCAGTCAATCATTAGCAACCATAACACAGAAAATAAAAATAAAAACCCAACTTATAAAATATAAATGGGGAGAACTAAGTGAGTTTAACTCACCTCGATTTGATTTCGTCGTTAAATCAGCTCGTTTCAGTTTAATTCAACGTCGTTTAATTTAACTGAAAAATCCATCTGCTATCCGCCCAGCTCGGTTCCCTTCCATCACGTAGTACTTGTCTTCACGGTTCCGGTGTTTTTCGTTTTATTGAATTCCGATTACGTGAGTTCTCGAAATAAATATTTGAAGTTTATAAAACGTTAAACTAAATAAACTTTTAATTAAACAAAGTTGGGCCTTACTTTATCCCGTCCAGCCCATCACTAAATAGCTCAAACCCGCACCCCTCTCTATAACCATCGAACCCCTTCATTTTGCTCCCAAACTCTCAGCTGCTACACAGAAAGAAAAACCTAGAGAAAAAGAAATGGAAAACCCTCCATGTCGTAACCCTAGTCCATCGCTTCCCACTATGACCACTGTGACGCCTCGCTGTTACCAACGCGCATCGGCCTCATCCCCTTTTGCTTCGCCACCCACGAAGGATCTACATAGAACGAGACCGAAGACCAAACCCTAGGTCCTTAGTTCGAGCAACCCGTCGTTATAACAGATAAGTAATTTTTTTTATTTCTCTATTCATTTTTGTTTTGATTTCTTTGTGGTTTCGAATGGATTTTATTTGTTTATGGTTTGTGTTCTAGGAAGGAATTGTGATGAGCGACCTATATTTATACTAGAAATGATTTAGATAAGATCGTTGTCAATCTCGAATGGTAATATCATAGGTTAGATGTAGCTGTTACTAGTTTCTTAGGTGATTTCTCTTTTTGTTTTCAGTTGTGCTATTGAACTAATGGATGATGGAGCTTGACTTCTACGTGATGTCTCAACAGGGGATGGTACAGATTTGTGTTGAGTTTCCATGTGCGATTCTGCTCAAAATGTACATGGATCGAGCTGTCCCTATGTAGACTAGGTAAAGCTATGAACTGTTTATTCGTACAGTCTGTTTTCATTGAATTGTATATGGTATGTTGTTCAAGTTGCCTGTCCCAGTGGTCTGTATACATGAGGTCTTTTGATTTGTTGATTCCTTTAGCAGATTTGAAAACTGTGACAGGTATAGGTTACTGCAGACCAAGGTTTGTAGATGAGATTTTTCTTTTCCTTTTTAAATGTACAATAACAGTGATTGTACATGTAATTTTCTGTATGCATATGTATTGATTTTCTGTATGGACTTGGTGAATCAAATGTACATGTTTTTACTGTTCTGGATTTGCATTTTACTATTCTAGATTTGGTGAATAAATGTATGTGTTTCACTATTGTTATTTACTGTTCTTGTTACTGTTCATATAGGGAATTTGCATTCCGCAAATTTTTAGACAATTGAAAGAACAATACATAGTTGATTTCGAAATGAGCTGTTTTTCTTCATATTTGGTTGTACTTGAAATGAATTGTTAACAGCAAACTTTAAATTCAAAAAAAAAAAACGGATTGCGGCTTCATGTTCAAAATACAAGGCTGCGGCTACATGTTTAAAATGCTTGGCATAAAAAAAACTTGACAATCTGGATTGAAGTTCGTGTGCAGTAGGAGTCCTTAAATGATGATTTATATTTGAAAATAACTCGCTATTGGTCCATGGATATACTTCCCAAATTATCTATAACACTTTTAATCTAATTCTTTGTAAATATCTGTTATGTCAACTATTTGTTATAAATCAAACATATTGTAAATAAAGTATAATTAAACCGATATTATCGAATATATTCAAATCAAAAATCATATAACTTCAAATAAGACTAAGATTGATTTTCAAACTTGACATTGAAAATTTTGGTTAAACGATATTAAAAATATATAAAAATCCTTATTTAATTTATTAAATAACGTTATCGTTTATAAACGATTTTCATAGCGACTATTTTAAAATTTGAACTGGACATAACTAATAAATTATAACACGAAATCTCGATTTTTCTCTTACATTAGAAAATTATAATCAAATCGATTCAAACATTTCTGTTTTCACAGAATTTCGACTTAAAACGAATTCTGTATATTCAGTTGAAGTTCAGAACGAAATTAACGAACTACCGGGCCATTTCTAGTTTGTTTATAATTATATATATTGTAACGTTCAAACTTCATTTTATAAACGAAATATATATTTTTAATCCATTAACATTCTAAATAAACATTTAAAAATAAAATATTTAACTACCAAAAACACGGGACATTACATTCTTCCCCCCTTAAAATAATTTCGTTCTCGAAATTGCTAAGGTAAGAAAAAGGTTGCAAATCCAATTAACTTCAAAAATATATTTTATTTCAAAGCAAAACCAATTTATTATGGTGGGCGTACCTTTTTCGAGTGCTATTGAGTCTACTACTCAATTTTCATGCAATCTACGCAATCAAACTCAATCCTCATAATCATCTGGCATCTGTACTTGACTCAATCCATCATATAAATAACACTTCATTTTTCTGGGTTTCAGTTTATTTAACTCTTTATTAACCCATGGATGAATTATATTCAACCTGTCTAACAAACAGTCACCAATAAATCAACAATCAGGGCACAACAAACTCAATCAAATCGAATGAATCTACATTGAATATTACTATCTAATTTAATTCAACATATTTGAATATCAACCCATTGATATTCAATTGATTTCTATTTAATTATTATTCGTTAAATTTCCAAATTCAAATCAACATTATTTAATTTCAACATCACTATTAATTATTAATTCGATTTCACTTAACCCAGTTAAGTTCTAATTCAATTTTTTTCCCAATTTTGAATTCCATTCAAATCAGTCAACGCACCATATCTAAATAATTTAAGAAAATTATTTCTTTTTAATGCAAAAATAAATTTGGGGTAAAATTATTTCATTTAACCCTTTTACAAAACAATATTGTGTCCACTACCAGTTCAGTGCTTTTCAACGCTTGAACTGACCCACAACACAAAAATTTACAAATACGCTCTTCTATATATACACTCAAACTCAATCTATGTTTTACTGACGCCATCTCTATCGAGTTACGCCACAGAGCCAATGTTATTACAAAACCAATAGCTCTGATACCACTGTAACGACACAAGGTTTTCGGCCCCGAAAATCGACATAAATACCTTTACCATATGTCATGTCCACCTTCCATACACCGAAAGCACCAGATTGTTAATGAAAGAAAATAGAGGGTGAGGTAAGAAAGAAATATAAAAATAGAAGAGGAAGAACACAGAGTCTCACATCGCAGCGGAAAAAAATATAATATAGAAATAAATCTTTACTGAGAGCTTTAAATAAAACTTACAATTTCAGAGTATATCAACATCACTGGACAGTTATAATAATCTGTCCCATATACAACACACAGCGGAATAATATCATACGTCTGACCTCTTCCAGCCCCTCTCTTCACAGCATTCGATAACCTGAACCTGTGCACCCCGGGCTAACCCGAGTATTTACAAAACACCGGGTTAGTCTGGTGAATCAGAGTGAGATAAACCCGCATACTATTAAGGGTAAATCATCCAATCATGATTTTAAAGTTCAAATTCTTTTCAAAAGAAAAGGATAATCTAAGACCAAATCCACACATAAACACGGACGGTTTTTTACCTTATGATAACCCAAAACAGTTTTGAAACCAATATCTTTTCTGATATTATAATAATGTCTAAATACAAGTAAATAACAATCTAGTGGAATGCTTGCATCGCACGCTCCACATATATAGTATACAATCAAAACCGCTGGCGCTTATTGGAGATTGGCTTCCAGCTATGACGAGATATGGGACCACCTGCCGTTAGTGTATCTCTAAAGGTGAATACACTGGGTTCAACAAGAACGTCTTGTAACCCGGCCCACATATGACCGACCACTCATTTCGCTTGATTGTATCAAATATATATCACCAACGGTTGGGATTAACAACCGTTTCCCGAAAAGGGACAACATCGATAGATTAAAGAAGCAAATGGATTTTCTCCAGATAGGTGATTGTACACCCTAATGGGAGAAACCCATATAGCCACGCTGCCTGCCCGATTTTTGTCATTCCCTGGTTGTGAGGCTTGATGTTTGAATCGTTTTCAAAACATCTGGCTAACATTTACTTTGAATGTCACGTCGTCAGATTCGCTAGATATCACTAATTGACGTCCACAAAAATACTCTGGTTGTTAAGCTAAGAGAACCGTCGCCCTCCGCCACTAACTAAAATACGTTTGAAGAAATCAACCTACGTAATTCCTTTGGAAATACTCTATCAGACATTCGTCCATTCAAGTCATCCAGGAACAGGATGAACCGAAGGCACTCTCCTACTGCAGCCTAGGAATCACCTTATAGATCAGTAGGAGAAGTCCTTGCAACCCGTAGATTTTAATCACCATAGAATCACTGTCGAAATATCTCCGACCGCTAAACCAAAGAAATTTAATCAGTAGTTCTTCCACTCATGAAGATCAGCGGTCTTCAATCTCTCCACCTTCAATAATCCTCTTTCACGTATTCGCTGGTCGGAATGGTTTTCGAATATGAATTCGATCCCGGTCTTTCCATACCAACGATCGTATGGGTCAGGTTTGATAGTCGGTGATTTAACTATCAAATGAATAATTGTGAGAATAATATGAGTTTACCAGTTCAGTACCAGCACTACATGGCCTCTTTAATTAAAAATTATTAACGATAGTTAATCTCAAATCCTTAAATATTTCAACATTTCAAATATAACATATTTGACGTAAGATCATATTTCAACTATTTCACTTTCATATTTAAGAAAATCTCATATTAAATTCTTTATTCTATTATCGCTAAAAAACCATTTACTATTTTATTTCTCATTATCCATATTGGAAAAACAACTCATCTTATCATTCATAAATTTTAAGTTATGAAATCTTCTTTGATTCCATTACTGAATACATTAACACCCCTTTTCCACATTTTTTTTGAGTAAATCCATTCTCAAACATAACTTTCTAATTCCCTTTTACTTTGGAAATACCATTTTCATTTCACATAGTCTTCTTATATTTCCTTTACTTCAGAAATATCATTACATATCTAAATGCCCAATCTATCCACTTCTATTACCTGGGATATCACATTATATATTCTCGACTCTTCTACTTATATCACGTTATTATTTCTCATGTGGAAATAATAAATTATTTTCACCCTCTTCCCATTACAAACTAATATCATCCTCAAATAATCCTGAAGTCGGTCAAGTTGGGGTATTTAGTTACCTCTCAGACCTTGATCAACAACGTTCCTATCTTTAGGTAGACATCAGCTGTAATTCAAAACCCGACATTTATTCTAATTCCAAACATGCCTCATTATTATTTATTTTACTTTATAAAATTCTACCATTTTGAAATTCTTATCCTTGATTTTAACTATTATTTCTTAATCCATTGATCACGAATTTACTTACTAAAATATCCCCTCTCCTTTTACTTCTTTAAACAATACATTTCGTTGCTCGGATTTTTGTCAATCCAAAACATGACTACCTCATTAACCAATTCCAAATAATTATTTATTTAAATTAATTAATAATATAATTAACTTAAATAATTTTTAATTATCTCTCAAAATGATTATTCAAATATATAACATTAATTTAATTTCTACTTATTCACTTATAAATCTGATAAATATCAGAAAATTTCCTTTATAAAATCATTTAAAAATTAATTATAAAATCGATTAATAAATAATAAATATTTTTCCTTTTTACAAACTTTAATTCAACCTAATAGATTTAAATATATATTTCAATTGTAAAATAAATTTTATAACTTCATCTCGTCGATTAACCTGACGGTAGATCGATATTTATAAAACGGTTAATTCATAGGCCATGTACTGCCGATCACTCAACCAATGGTACCCATTGGTTTAAACCAAACAAATGGCGGTTTTCTGGTCAATATTCAATTGCAAAATCAACCATCTAATCAAAACAATTCAAATAAATAATGGTCTCATAACAGTCTATAATGACAATTCAATATCAACCACAAGAGTGAATCCAAATAATTCATTTATTAAAACACGTTTATTTTATAAACGTGACCAATAAGGTAAGTTACCATAATTGGGGCCAATCGTTAAAATAACGATTTGTTTTCACTGAAATTAAATGACGTTTAATTTCATCAGTTCAAACAATATATGAATATATATCAATAGCCAGTCAATCATTAGCAACCATAACACAGAAAATAAAAATAAAAACCCAACTTATAAAATATAAATGGGGAGAACTAAGTGAGTTTAACTCACCTCGATTTGATTTCGTCGTTAAATCAGCTCATTTCAGTTTAATTCAACGACGTTTAATTTAACTGAAAAATCCATCTGCTATCTGCCCAGCTCGGTTCCCTTCCATCACGTAGTACTAGTCTTCACAGTTCCGGTGTTTTTCGTTTTATTGAATTCCGATTACGTGAGTTCTCAAAATAAATATTTGAAGTTTTTAAAACGTTAAACTAAATAAACTTTTAATTAAACAAAGTTGGGCCTTACTTTATCCCCTCCAGCCCATCACTAAATAGCTCAAACCCGCACCCCTCTCTATAACCATCGAACCCCTTCATTTTGCTCCCAAACTCTCAGCCGCTACACAGAAAGAAAAACCTAGAGAAAAAGAAATGGGAAACCCTCCATGTCGTAACCCTAGTCCATCGCTTCCCACTATGACCACTGTGACGCCTCGCTGTTACCAACGCGCATCGACCTCATCCCCGGTTGCTTCGCCACCCACGAAGGATCTACATAGAACGAGACCGAAGACCAAACCCTAGGTCCTTAGTTCGAGCAACCCGTCGTTATAACAGATAAGTAATTTCATTTTTTAGTTCTCTATTCATTTTTGTTTTGATTTCTTTGTGGTTTCGAATGGATTTTATTTGTTTATGGTTTGTGTTCTAGGATGGAATTGTGATGCGCGACCTATATTTATACTAGAAATGATTTAGATAAGATCGTTGTCAATCTCGAATGGTAATATCATTGGTTAGATGTAGTTGTTACTAGTTTCTTAGGTGATTTCTCTTTTTGTTTTCAGTTGTGCTATTGAACTAATGGATGATGGAGCTTGACTTCTGCGTGATGTCTCAACAGGGGATGGTACAGATTTGTGTTGAGTTTCCATGTGCGATTCTGCTCAAAATGTACATGGATCGAGCTGTCCCTATGTAGACTAGGTAAAGCTATAAACTGTTTATTCGTACAGTCTGTTTTCATTGAATTGTATATGGTATGTTGTTCAAGTTGCCTGTCCCAGTGGTCTGTATACATGAGGTCTTTTGATTTGTTGATTCCTTTAGCAGATTTGAAAATTGTGACAGGTATAGGTTACTGCAGACCAAGGTTTGTAGATGAGATTTTTCTTTTCCTTTTTAAATGTACAATAACAGTGATTGTACATGTAATTTTCTGTATGCATATGTATTGATTTTCTGTATGGACTTGGTGAATCAAATGTACATGTTTTTACTGTTCTTGATTTGCATTTTACTATTCTAGATTTGGTGAATAAATGTATGTGTTTCACTATTGTTATTTACTGTTCTTGTTACTGTTCATATAGGGAATTTGCATTCCGCAAATTTTTAGACAATTGAAAGAACAATACATAGTTGATTTCGAAATGAGCTGTTTTTCTTCATATTTGGTTGTACTTGAAATGAATTGTTAACAGCAAACTTTAAATTCAAAAAAAAAAAAACGGATTGCGGCTTCATGTTCAAAATACAAGGCTGCGGCTACATGTTTAAAATGCTTGGCATAAAAAAAACTTGACAATCTGGATTGAAGTTCGTGTGCAGTAGGAGTCCTTAAATGATGATTTATATTTGAAAATAACTCGCTATTGGTCCATGGATATACTTCCCAAATTATCTATAACACTTTTAATCTAATTCTTTGTAAATATCTGTTATGTCAACTATTTGTTATAAATCAAACATATTGTAAATAAAGTATAATTAAACCGATATTATCGAATATATTCAAATCAAAAATCATATAACTTCAAATAAGACTAAGATTGATTTTCAAACTTGACATTGAAAATTTTGGTTAAACGATATTAAAAATATATAAAAATCCTTATTTAATTTATTAAATAACGTTATCGTTTATAAACGATTTTCATAGCGACTATTTTAAAATTTGAACTGGACATAACTAATAAATTATAACACGAAATCTCGATTTTTCTCTTACATTAGAAAATTATAATCAAATCGATTCAAACATTTCTGTTTTC
Organism: Allium sativum; assembly: GCA_030737875.1. NCBI lineage: Eukaryota > Viridiplantae > Streptophyta > Magnoliopsida > Asparagales > Amaryllidaceae > Allium > Allium sativum. The sequence goes on along the minus strand of CM060926.1, from coordinate 339,420 downwards.
ACAGAATTTCGACTTAAAACGAATTCTGTATATTCAATTGAAGTTCAGAACGAAATTAACGAACTACCGGGCCATTTCTAGTTTGTTTATAATTATATATATTGTAACGTTCAAACTTCATTTTATAAACGAAATATATATTTTTAATCCATTAACATTCTAAATAAACATTTAAAAATAAAATATTTAACTACCAAAAACACGGGACATTACATTCTTCCCCCCTTAAAATAATTTCGTTCTCGAAATTGCTAAGGTAAGAAAAAGGTTGCAAATCCAATTAACTTCAAAAATATATTTTATTTCAAAGCAAAACCAATTTATTATGGTGGGCGTACCTTTTTCGAGTGCTATTGAGTCTACTACTCAATTTTCATGCAATCTACGCAATCAAACTCAATCCTCATAATCATCTGGCATCTGTACTTGACTCAATCCATCATATAAATAACACTTCATTTTTCTGGGTTTCAGTTTATTTAACTCTTTATTAACCCATGGATGAATTATATTCAACCTGTCTAACAAACAGTCACCAATAAATCAACAATCAGGGCACAACAAACTCAATCAAATCGAATGAATCTACATTGAATATTACTATCTAATTTAATTCAACATATTTGAATATCAACCGATTGATATTCAATTGATTTCTATTTAATTATTATTCGTTAAATTTCCAAATTCAAATCAACATTATTTAATTTCAACATCACTATTAATTATTAATTCGATTTCACTTAACCCAGTTAAGTTCTAATTCAATTTTTTTCCCAATTTTGAATTCCATTCAAATCAATCAACGCACCATATCTAAATAATTTAAGAAAATTATTTCTTTTTAATGCAAAAATAAATTTCGGGTAAAATTATTTCATTTAACCCTTTTACAAAACAATATTGTGTCCACTACCAGTTCAGTGCTTTTCAACGCTTGAACTGACCCACAACACAAAAATTTACAAATACGCTCTTCTATATATATACTCAAACTCAATCTATGATTTACTGACGCCATCTCTATCGAGTTACGCCACAGAGCCAATGTTATTACAAAACCAATAGCTCTGATACCACTGTAACGACCCAAGGTTTTCGGCCCCGAAAATCGACATAAATACCTTTACCATATGTCATGTCCACCTTCCATACACCGAAAGCACCAGATTGTTAATGAAAGAAAATAGAGGATGAGGTAAGAAAGAAATATAAGAATAGAAGAAGAAGAAGAAGAACACAGAGTCTCACATCGCAGCGGAAAAAAATATAATATAGAAATAAATCTTTACTGAGAGCTTTAAATAAAACTTACAATTTCAGAGTATATCAACATCACTGGACAGTTGTAATAATCTGTCCCATATACAACACACAGCGGGATAATATCATACGTCTGACCTCTTCCAGCCCCTCTCTTCACAGCATTCGATAACCTGAACCTGCGCACCCCGGGCTAACCCGAGTATTTACAAAACACCGGGTTAGTCTGGTGAATCAGAGTGAGATAAACCCGCATACTATTAAGGGTAAATCATCCAATCATGATTTTAAAGTTCAAATTCTTTTCAAAAGAAAAGGATAATCGTAAGACCAAATCCACACATAAACACGGACAGTTTTTTACCTTATGATAACCCAAAACAGTTTTGAAACCAATATCTTTTCTGATATTATAATAATGTCTAAATACAAGTAAATAACAATCTAGTGGAACGCTTGCATCGCACGCTCCACATATATAGTATACAATCAAAACCGCAGGCGCTTATTGGAGATTGGCTTCCAGCTATGACGAGATATGGGACCACCTGCTGATAGTGTATCTCTAAAGGTGAATACACTGGCTTCAACAAGAACGTCTTATAACCCGGTCCACATATGACCGACCACTCATTTCGCTTGAGTGTATCAAATATATATCACCAACGGTTGGGATTAACAACCGTTTCCCGAAAAGGGACATCATCGATAGATTAAAGAAGCAAATGGATTTTCTCCAGATAGGTGATTGTACACCCTAATAGGAGAAACCCATATAGCCACGCTGCCTGCCCGATTTTTGTCATTCCCTGGTTGTGAGGCTTGAGGTTTTAATCGTTTTGAAAACATCTAGCCAACATTTACTTTGAATGTCACATCGTCAGATCCGCCAGATATCACTAATTGACATCCACAAAAATACTCTGATTGTTAAGCTAAGAGAACTGTCTCCCTCCGCCACCAACCAAAATACGTTTGAAGAAATCAACGTACGTAATTCCTTTGGAAATACTCTGTCAGACATTCGTCCGTTCAAGTCATCCAGGAACAGGATGGACTGAAGGCACCCTCCTACTACAGCCTAGGAATCACCCTATAGATTAGTAGCGAGAAGTCCTTGCAACCCGTAGATTTCAATCACGAAAGAATCACTGTCGAAATATCTCCGACTGCTAGACCAAAGAATTTTAATCAGTAGTTCTTCCACTCATGAAGATCAACGGTCTTCAATCTCTCCATCTTCAATAATCCTCTTTCATGTATTCGCTGGTCGGAATGGTTTTCGAATATGAATTCGATCCCGGTCTTCCCGTACCAACGATCATATGGGTCAGGTTTGATAGTCGGTGATTTAACTATCAAATAAATAATTATGAGAATAATATGAGTTTACCAGTTCAGTACCAGCACTACATGGCCGCTTTAATTAAAAACTATTAACGATAGTTAATCTCAAATCCTTAAATATTTCAACATTTCAAATATAACTTATTTGACGTAAGGTCATATTTCAACTATTCCACTTTCATATTTAAGAAAATATCATATTAAATTCTTTATTCTATTATCGCTTAAAAACCATTTACTATTTTATTTCTCATTATCCATATTGGAAAAATGACTCATCTTACCATTCATAAATTTTAAGTTAGGAAATCTTCTTTGATTCGATTACTGAATACATTAACTCCCCTTTTCCACTTTTTTTTTTTTTTTTTTTTTTGAGTAAATTGTAACAACCTGCAAAATCTGGGCCAGTTTAAAATTTTTATTTTAGCGATTTTAGCTGAATTTGAATATTTAAAATAGATTATTTTAAATAAAATCGACGAGAAATTTATTTTGAATAGAATTCGATCGTATATATTATACGCGTCGTCGTTAGAATATAATTATATATATAATTATAAATAGAATTGAAAATGGCGCGGTAGTTCGATAATTCGATTTCAAACTTCAATTGAATGTACCGGGTGCAAAACAATCCGGATTTTAGTGAAACCAAAAATAATGGAATCTAATTGATAATATCTTTCCAACGAATCCGAAAGATCAAAATTTCGTAGCGAGAATCAAAGGATATGTCCAGTTGAAAATTCTGAATAGTCGCTATGGAATTCAGGCCCTTAAAAATGGACATTTTGCAAATGACCTCGGATTTCGACGAAACCACTTTTGTTGGGTCCGTGATGTCAAACTATTGCTAGGTTTCAAATTTCATAATTTTTCGAATCAATATGTGAGCGTGGCGAAGGAAAACGCGTTTGACCAGTTTTAGTTGATTTTAATCGACTGGAAATTGGCCATTTTTCCAACGGTCTCAGAATTCGACGAAACTAGTTTTGTTAGGACCGTATCGTCAATACGAAGCTAGAAAATATTTTTCTGGAATTTTTCTAGTTAGTATGTGGCCCCGGTAATTTGAAATGTACGTTTAAAATTCAATATAGCGATTTAAATGTAAATTAAACGGAAAAGGATTAAAACGATCAAATCAGCTTACGATACATATCCCATTGTGTTCGGAATGGGGGTGAAACGCTATGGGCGACAGTCGGTGGACCTCGTTTCGAGGTCGTATGTGAAAGTCAACTATTTGCAAATAAAATAATTAAAATAAATTAATAATTAAAAAAAAATTAAACTCCTCCTTATTCATATCAGCCCCCCCCCCTTTTCTTTCATTCGAATCGAACCCTCAGAAAAGAAAAAAAAAATCGAAGGCGACGGAAGACGGAGGAGGCCGCCGCCCAGCCTCCTGGCGCCGCCGCAGGCCAGGCGCCCTCCACCCTCGCCCCGCTCTCGCTTCCCTCCCTCTCCGTTAAGCCCTAGGCCCCCCCCCCCCCAAATCGAAAAGGACCCAAACCCCCACAGCCACGCACCCCCACAGCCACCGAGACCAAACCCTAGCCTCCTCTACCAGGAGCCCCACCGCGACGACAGAAACCCCCCCTTCTTCGAAAACTGTAAGTATTTTATCGTATTTTGTTTTTATTTTAATTTTAATTCGTTAAACTAATTTCGATTTTAAGAATTTAAAAACTGATTTTTAAAGATATAAAAAAAAAACTGATTTTATTTTAAGGTTTAAAAAGGGTTTAAACTTTGAAATAGGAAAAAAAAAGGGGTTTAATCTTTTAATAGAAAAAGATTGTTTAGAAAACATATATGAAATGGTTTTGAAAACATATATGAAATGGTTTTGAAAACATATATGAAATTGTTTTGAAAATATATGTTGTTTTTAAAAAAAAATAAAAACTGAAACTGATTTTGTTTTTAAAGTATTAAAAACTGATTTTTTTAAAAGATCAGATTTCTTTTAGAATATATAAAGATCATATTTTCGAAATAAAAATATGATTTTTATATATTGAACTTCGAAATAGAAAAAAATATGATTTTTATATATTGAACTTCGAAATAGAAAAAAATAGAATTTTTATAAATTGAACTTCGAAATAGAAAAAAATAGGATTTTTATATATTGAACTTCGAAATAGAAAAAATAGAATTTTTATATATTGAACTTCGAAATAAAAATATGATTTTTATATATTGAACTTCGAAATAGAAAAAATAGAATTTTTATATATTGAACTTCGAAATAAAAATATGATTTTTATATATTGAACTTCGAAATAGAAAAAAATAGAATTTTTATATATTGAACTTCGAAATAAAAATAGGATTTTTATATGTTGAACTTCGAAATAAAAATAGGATTTTTATATATTGAACTTTGAAATAAAAATTCGATTTTTATATATTGAACTTTGAAATAAAAATTCGATTTTTTATATATTGAACTTTGAAATAAAAATTCGATTTTTATATATTGAACTTTGAAATAAAAATTCGATTTTTATATATTGAACTTTGAAATAAAAATTCGATTTTTTTTATATATTGAACTTTGAAATAAAAATTCGATTTTTATATATTGAACTTTGAAATAAAAATTCGATTTTTATATATTGAACTTTGAAATAAAAATTCGATTTTTATATATTGAACTTTGAAATAAAAATTCGATTTTTATATAGTGAACTTTGAAATAAAAATTCGATTTTTATATAGTGAACTTTGAAATAAAAATTCGATTTTTATATAGTGAACTTTGAAATAAAAATTCGATTTTTATATAGTGAACTTTGAAATAAAAATTCGATTTTTATATAGTGAACTTTGAAATAAAAATTCGATTTTTATATATATAGTGGCCTTGGGCAACGAAGGTGACAAAAAGGCGAAACGACGAAGATTTCTATAAATGAAGAGTCAAGATGATTGGATAGCTATAGGTGAGAATTTCTCACTCTTCAATTTATTTTCTAGTTATATATATATACTAGGATGCAGACGGTGTTTAGTAGCACCCGACACCCGTCCACAGACCATGGACTTGTTTGATTGGTTGTGTAGTTGGTTAGATTATTTGATTTGGATTTGATTGTTTAGGTGAAATTGAAATTGATATGATTGATGTGTGAATGGCGTGGGCCTTCACTAGACCGGGGATAAGGCTAGGCCTCGTCCCGTTTCTAGTATCGTGCCGTTATGCCGCCGAAATTTTCTAAAATATGTTAGAAAAATAAAAATATCAGTTTATTGAATAAATGAACTGAATAAAATGTTTTATCGTTAAAAATATAATTTTTAACGTGAATGTGAATAAATAAAATATTCATTTACAAACCGGACGGTTTGTTTATGTACACCTATTTGAATGACATTGATTGGGTCGATAAATTTTACACATCGCCCAACTGCACAAATAAAATCTGTGTTTGATTGTTTGAAACCCCACACGGGTGTTGGGATGAAATTTGAAGTTCACTCATCCTGATTGATTAAATATGTCGATCGATTGATTGACAGGCTGTTATAAGCGTTAGATATCTATATTTGATGCTTATACAGTGTAGTGCACTTTGGTTGATGGTTGATTATTTTTCAATGCTATTATACATGTGTTGTATGAAAAATCCATATAATTAACTTTATATGGTAATTGATTGGGCCTCATTCCAGTTTTAAAATAGAAATATTTGAAATAGAAATATTTGAAATGGAATATTTGAGAATATCAATATATGAAGCCGTGTTGATTAGATTGACGCCATTTTGACGTGAACGATATTTATATCGATTTTATTCATTTTAAAATGAATATTAAAAAGTAATTTTGAAATCGAATATTTCGAAATGAATTGAATTGAAAACGATTTCGAAATGAATTGAATTGAAAACGATTTCGAAATGAATTGAATTGAAAACGATTTCGAAATGAATTGAATTGAAAACGATTTCGAAATGAATTGAATTGAAAACGATTTCGAAATGAATTGAATTGAAAACGATTTCAAAATGAATTGAATTGAAAACGATTTCGAAATGAATTGAATTGAAAACGATTTCGAAATGAATTGAATTGAAAACGATTTCAAAATGAATTGAAAACGATTTCGAAATGAATTGAATTGAAAACGAATTCAAATTGAATTGAAAGCGAAGTGAAATGAACTCAAATTGAATTGAAATTTGAATTGAATAGAAATGGATTTTAAAACGAATTTATAAAGAAGAATTCAATTTTGATTTGAATTGAAATGGAAGTTGAAAATGTTTTTGAAACGAATTCAAAACTATTTATATAATTCGTTTTAAATAGAAATCGACGATATATATTATATATATATTATATATATAATATAATGGCCTGAATAGAACGCGCCGCGCCGCGGCAGTTCGCGAATTTCGACCATTTATTTCAAACGGGCATTACGGGAGATCCGACCGTCGAATTCTCCTAAAACCAGAACCGTTGGGTTCGTATCGAAAAGAGCTTTCTAACGGATATTAGAAATTAGAAATCTAATGGTTGGATTTGGAATTATGTCCAAATCAAATTTGAAAAAGGTCGCTATAAGTGCAGTTCGATGGCCATTGATGGAAATCGACGGTACGGGCCTTGATAAAATTATTAAAAATAGTAATAATTTGTGTGAAATCATAAGAAATGATTTAGAAAGAATTGGGATGAAAAACTCCATATTTGAAAAGATAAAAATAGATTTTTATCGAAATGAACTAGTTTTGAACTAGAATTATAATTCTATTTATTTTTAAATAAATAAATTGAATTTGAAAAGGGTTTTGAAAATAACCAAAATTTCCAATGATTGCATTGGAGTGGATTTGAATCGAAATTGTCTTCGGAATATTTCGATGTTGGAATTCGTGATTATACAGATGTTGTTATGGAAATTTGAAAGATATATATTTATATCGTTATTTCCAATACGACATTTGTTAGTCGTAGAATTCGATATTGAATATAAGCCGATATATTTTCTATTCAGAGCCTTGTATCGAATATCGAATGTGATTTGGGTTTGTCGTGAATGGTGTCTTCACTAACACTGTTCTTGAACCCAGTTGAGAAAAGATTAAATCTTTTTATTTAGATTTAATGAAGTGTACCAATTAAATAATATTTAATTGGAATTGAATTGATATTGATTTTTGGGTTTATCGTGAACAGTGTTTTAAACAACACTTGTTCTTTAACCTGATAATTAATGAATGTGACTTTGGGTTTATCGTGAACCGTGTTTTAAATGACACTGATTCTTTAACCCAGTCGAAGATTAAAACTAAGTGGAGTTTTAATGATTCTTTAATTAGATTGAAATGATTGAAAATGGAGTATCACCAGTTTTGCTCCAGGCGATAGTTAAATCTTTAATTAGATTTGAACGTGAAATGGTAATTGAATTTACCGATAACACCGTGGTGTTAGATATGAAGTATAACCAGTTTTACTTCATGGGATGAATAGGTTGGGATTGGGAAATTAAAACAAATGATTACTTCAGTAAGGTTTGTTAATCCCGACTAGGTTGAATTGATATTCAAAAATAGATTATAGAATAAATTCAAGAAATTTATCTTGGATAAAATTAATGGGAACCTTTCCCTATGAATGTGAAATTTAGAAATTGACTGTCGGTTAGCCAAACAGAATGGTTTTCTGGATATTGATCTGATGTTGGTTTCGGCCTTCGGGGTTAATATTTGGGGAATTATTCTCTTGATTAATTTACGGTTAGTGACTAATGAATTGGAATGAGGCGTATGTTGTGTTTGTGTAACACATATTTAAAATATACGCGAGTTATTCGGAAAGACCGGGTTTATCCCATTCTGAATAACTGATACGACGATAAGTCGAAGATGAAGACGATGGTTGAAGACCGGAGGTCTTCACGTCGTTTGGGTGATAACTGATGATCTTGATTGGGCTGTACACCCAAGAAGATGGAAACAGTTGGTGATCGTCCATACATACTTGGAGATCGATGGATATGCGGGGTACTAGGTGCCTCCGGTTTCGTTCAGCCCCAGAACGGACTTGTAAATGGACTGTGTGTTTGACATTGGATTTTAGTCCGTGTGATTGATCTCTATTAAATATATATCTGTTTGGCGGCGGAGAATTTATTCTCTTGCTTAACGCCCTTCTCTGAGACGTACGAGCTCAGGGGTTATATATTGATGGATATCAAACGCATGGATTGAATTGCCTGTGTGGCATGCCTAAGTGGCAATTGATCGAGGCTTCTGTTGAAAAGCAAAGTCTTGTGGTGATGATCGAAGCACGGCCTTCGTGGCGTAGCTTTGTGTAACGTTTGCTTCGCGAGTTTCGCACCCCGGTTGTGAACCAAAAACGGGAGGGGACATCAGGAGGACTTGCGTTTCTTTCTAGCTAGAAGTGGCGTCAGTGGTTTTACACGCCCTGACGAGTTTGACTTATGTGGTTTGTTCTCGAACTATCCGACGCTTTCCTTTACGGGGAAGTTGCGGGTCTTCACAGTTGGTATCAGAGCTTTGGTTTACAAAGCTCAGAGAACAAGGCACATTAGAACCATACGAAAGAATTCATCAGATATTGGATTAGCTATATCCAATGAGAATGACTCGTTAGAGATGGGATCAGTAGTATCCTAGGACGAGTGTGAAGAGTATATTTTTAAAAAAATGAAAACAATTTTTGTTTTGAAAATCTAAATCAATTATTCGTATTTGATTATCTATTTATATTGATGTGGACAATCCAGTATATATAGATTTTGCGTATACGTCTGATCCGCGTGTATTCGAAATTTTAATATACTGGATAGATATAGAATCACACTCTAGTCGCCCGGAGATGATTCAGATGATGAGGCATCATCATCAGTGTTTATATTCGAGCGACGAAAGTGAGATTTCTATATACTTCCTATTGATTGGTGTGAGAACCAAAATTAGATAGGGCCTATTGTTGTGATTTGGCATCAAAAATCTGATTTTTGACTATGCATCAAAATTATGAATTTGAAACTCTAATTCACTAATTGATTGATGTTTGTGTTGTTTGTTCATTTGTTTGCTAATTTTGAACCATTATGCCTAATAGCATCAAATATTGAGTTATATTGAAAATTGGTCGCATTTGCTTGCATATGCATATACTTACATTGAACAGGTCATAGCAAGGAGGCTAGAGCAGAGAATAAAATTTGTTTGCCCGACAAATAGGTACATGTTTACTACATAATTTACTATTTTGTTTGGGTGATGATGATTTTGTGAGCCTATTGGCTAGCTGCTTGGCTTTTTATTTTTGTTTTTGAGATCTGAAGGACTGGGGAAGCTATTTGAAATTCCCCGATGCTCCCGGTGCAGGGGAGGTTATGGCGAAATTTTTCGAAAATTTAGGGTGTTAGCCAAATTTTTGAATTTTTGAAAATTCTCAGAAACTGAAAAGTTAGAGAATGCAAGCCAGATCGAACGTAGAGCTGATTAATCAAACCACTTTCGACTTTGTTCCTTTTCGGGGACGAAAAGTTTTAAGTGGGGGAGATTGTAACAACCCGCAAAATCTGGGCCAGTTTAAAATTTTTATTTTAGCGATTTTAGCTGAATTTGAATATTTAAAATAGATTATTTTAAATAAAATCGACGAGAAATTTATTTTGAATAGAATTCGATCGTATATATTATACGCGTCGTCGTTAGAATATAATTATATATATAATTATAAATAGAATTGAAAATGGCGCGGTAGTTCGATAATTCGATTTCAAACTTCAATTGAATGTACCGGGTGCAAAACAATCCGGATTTTAGTGAAACCAAAAATAATGGAATCTAATTGATAATATCTTTCCAACGAATCCGAAAGATCAAAATTTCGTAGCGAGAATCAAAGGATATGTCCAGTTGAAAATTCTGAATAGTCGCTATGGAATTCAGGCCCTTAAAAATGGACATTTTGCAAATGACCTCGGATTTCGACGAAACCACTTTTGTTGGGTCCGTGATGTCAAACTATTGCTAGGTTTCAAATTTCATAATTTTTCGAATCAATATGTGAGCGTGGCGAAGGAAAACGCGTTTGACCAGTTTTAGTTGATTTTAATCGACTGGAAATTGGCCATTTTTCCAACGGTCTCCGAATTCGACGAAACTAGTTTTGTTAGGACCGTATCGTCAATACGAAGCTAGAAAATATTTTTCTGAAATTTTTCTAGTTAGTATGTGGCCCCGGTAATTTGAAATGTACGTTTAAAATTCAATATAGCGATTTAAATGTAAATTAAACGGAAAAGGATTAAAACGATCAAATCAGCTTACGATACATATCCCATTGTGTTCGGAATGGGGGTGAAACGCTATGGGCGACAGTCGGTGGACCTCGTTTCGAGGTCGTATGTGAAAGTCAACTATTTGCAAATAAAATAATTAAAATAAATTAATAATTAAAAAAAAAATTAAACTCCTCCTTATTCATATCAGCCCCCCCCTTTTCTTTCATTCGAATCGAACCCTCAGAAAAAAAAAAAAAACGAAGGCGACGGAAGACGGAGGAGGCCGCCGCCTAGCCTCCTGGCGCCGCCGCAGGCCAGGCGCCCTCCACCCTCGCCCCGCTCTCGCTTCCCTCCCTCTCCGTTAAGCCCTAGGCCCCCCCCCCCAAATCGAAAAGGACCCAAACCCCCACAGCCACGCACCCCCACAGCCACCGAGACCAAACCCAAGCCTCCTCTGCCAGGAGCCCCACCGCGACGACAGAAACCCCCCCCCCTTCTTCGAAAAACTGTAAGTATTTTATCGTATTTTGTTTTTATTTTAATTTTAATTCGTTAAACTAATTTCGATTTTAAGAATTTAAAAACTGATTTTTAAAGATATAAAAAAAAAACTGATTTTATTTTAAGGTTTAAAAAGGGTTTAAACTTTGAAATAGGAAAAAAAAGGGGTTTAATCTTTTAATAGAAAAAGATTGTTTAGAAAACATATATGAAATGGTTTTGAAAACATATATGAAATTGTTTTGAAAATATATGTTGTTTTTTTAAAAAAATAAAAACTGAAACTGATTTTGTTTTTAAAGTATTAAAAACTGATTTTTTTTAAAAGATCAGATTTCTTTTAGAATATATAAAGATCATATTTTCGAAATAAAAATATGATTTTTATATATTGAACTTCGAAATAGAAAAAAATATGATTTTTATATATTGAACTTCGAAATAGAAAAAAAATAGAATTTTTATAAATTGAACTTCGAAATAGAAAAAAATAGGATTTTTATATATTGAACTTCGAAATAGAAAAAATAGAATTTTTATATATTGAACTTCGAAATAAAAATATGATTTTTATATATTGAACTTCGAAATAGAAAAAATAGAATTTTTATATATTGAACTTCGAAATAAAAATATGATTTTTATATATTGAACTTCGAAATAGGAAAAATAGAATTTTTATATATTGAACTTCGAAATAAAAATAGGATTTTTATATGTTGAACTTCGAAATAAAAATAGGATTTTTATATATTGAACTTTGAAATAAAAATTCGATTTTTATATATTGAACTTTGAAATAAAAATTCGATTTTTTATATATTGAACTTTGAAATAAAAATTCGATTTTTATATATTGAACTTTGAAATAAAAATTCGATTTTTATATATTGAACTTTGAAATAAAAATTCGATTTTTTTTATATATTGAACTTTGAAATAAAAATTCGATTTTTATATATTGAACTTTGAAATAAAAATTCAATTTTTATATATTGAACTTTGAAATAAAAATTCGATTTTTATATATTGAACTTTGAAATAAAAATTCGATTTTTATATAGTGAACTTTGAAATAAAAATTCGATTTTTATATAGTGAACTTTGAAATAAAAATTCGATTTTTATATAGTGAACATTGAAATAAAAATTCGATTTTTATATAGTGAACTTTGAAATAAAAATTCGATTTTTATATAGTGAACTTTGAAATAAAAATTCGATTTTTATATATATAGTGGCCTTGGGCAACGAAGGTGACAAAAAGGCGAAACGACGAAGATTTCTATAAATGAAGAGTCAAGATGATTGGATAGCTATAGGTGAGAATTTCTCACTCTTCAATTTATTTTCTAGTTATATATATATATACTAGGATGCAGACGGTGTTTAGTAGCACCCGACACCCGTCCACAGACCATGGACTTGTTTGATTGGTTGTGTAGTTGGTTAGATTATTTGATTTGGATTTGATTGTTTAGGTGAAATTGAAATTGATATGATTGATGTGTGAATGGCGTGGGCCTTCACTAGACCGGGGATAAGGCTAGGCCTCGTCCCGTTTCTAGTATCGTGCCGTTATGCCGCCGAAATTTTCTAAAATATGTTAGAAAAATAAAAATATCAGTTTATTGAATAAATGAACTGAATAAAATGTTTTATCGTTAAAAATATAATTTTTAACGTGAATGTGAATAAATAAAATATTCATTTACAAACCGGACGGTTTGTTTATGTACACCTATTTGAATGACATTGATTGGGTCGATAAATTTTACACATCGCCCAACTGCACAAATAAAATCTGTGTTTGATTGTTTGAAACCCCACACGGGTGTTGGGATGAAATTTGAAGTTCACTCATCCTGATTGATTAAATATGTCGATCGATTGATTGACAGGCTGTTATAAGCGTTAGATATCTATATTTGATGCTTATACAGTGTAGTGCACTTTGGTTGATGGTTGATTATTTTTCAATGCTATTATACATGTGTTGTATGAAAAATCCATATAATTAACTTTATATGGTAATTGATTGGGCCTCATTCCAGTTTTAAAATAGAAATATTTGAAATAGAAATATTTGAAATGGAATATTTGAGAATATCAATATATGAAGCCGTGTTGATTAGATTGACGCCATTTTGACGTGAACGATATTTATATCGATTTTATTCATTTTAAAATGAATATTAAAAAGTAATTTTGAAATCGAATATTTCGAAATGAATTGAATTGAAAACGATTTCGAAATGAATTGAATTGAAAACGATTTCGAAATGAATTGAATTGAAAACGATTTCGAAATGAATTGAATTGAAAACGATTTCGAAATGAATTGAATTGAAAATGATTTCGAAATGAATTGAATTGAAAACGATTTCGAAATGAATTGAATTGAAAACGATTTCGAAATGAATTGAATTGAAAACGATTTCGAAATGAATTGAATTGAAAACGATTTCGAAATGAATTGAATTGAAAACGATTTCGAAATGAATTGAATTGAAAACGATTTCGAAATGAATTGAATTGAAAACGATTTCGAAATGAATTGAATTGAAAACGATTTCGAAATGAATTGAAAACGATTTCGAAATGAATTGAATTGAAAACGAATTCAAATTGAATTGAAAGCGAAGTGAAATGAATTCAAATTGAATTGAAATTTGAATTGAATAGAAATGGATTTTAAAACGAATTTATAAAGAAGAATTCAATTTTGATTTGAATTGAAATGGAAGTTGAAAATGTTTTTGAAACGAATTCAAAACTATTTATATAATTCGTTTTAAATAGAAATCGACGATATATATATTATATATATTATATATATAATATAATGGCCTGAATAGAACGCGCCGCGCCGCGGCAGTTCGCGAATTTCGACCATTTATTTCAAACGGGCATTACGGGAGATCCGACCGTCGAATTCTCCTAAAACCGGAACCGTTGGGTTCGTATCGAAAAGAGCTTTCTAACGGATATTAGAAATTAGAAATCTAATGGTTGGATTTGGAATTATGTCCAAATCAAATTTGAAAAAGGTCGCTATAAGTGCAGTTCGATGGCCATTGATGGAAATCGACGATACGGGCCTTGATAAAATTATTAAAAATAGTAATAATTTGTGTGAAATCATAAGAAATGATTTAGAAAGAATTGGGATGAAAAACTCCATATTTGAAAAGATAAAAATAGATTTTTATCGAAATGAACTAGTTTTGAACTAGAATTATAATTCTATTTATTTTTAAATAAATAAATTGAATTTGAAAAGGGTTTTGAAAATAACCAAAATTTCCAATGATTGCATTGGAGTGGATTTGAATCGAAATTGTCTTCGGAATATTTCGATGTTGGAATTCGTGATTATACAGATGTTGTTATGGAAATTTGAAAGATATATATTTATATCGTTATTTCCAATACGACATTTGTTAGTCGTAGAATTCGATATTGAATATAAGCCGATATATTTTCTATTCAGAGCCTTGTATCGAATATCGAATGTGATTTGGGTTTGTCGTGAATGGTGTCTTCACTAACACTGTTCTTGAACCCAGTTGAGAAAAGATTAAATCTTTTTATTTAGATTTAATGAAGTGTACCAATTAAATAATATTTAATTGGAATTGAATTGATATTGATTTTTGGGTTTATCGTGAACAGTGTTTTAAACAACACTTGTTCTTTAACCCGATAATTAATGAATGTGACTTTGGGTTTATCGTGAACCGTGTTTTAAATGACACTGATTCTTTAACCCAGTCGAAGATTAAAACTAAGTGGAGTTTTAATGAATCTTTAATTAGATTGAAATGATCGAAAATGGAGTATCAACATTTTTGCTCCAGGCGATAGTTAAATCTTTAATTAGATTTGAACGTGAAATGGTAATTGAATTTACCGATAACACCGTGGTGTTAGATATGAAGTATAACCAGTTTTACTTCATGGGATGAATAGGTTGGGATTGGGAAATTAAAACAAATGATTACTTCGGTAAGGTTCGTTAATCCCGACTAGTTTGAATTGATATTCAAAAATAGATTATAGAATAAATTCAAGAAATTTATCTTGGATAAAATTAATGGGAACCTTTCCCTATGAATGTGAAATTTAGAAATTGACTGTCGGTTAGCCAAACAGAATGGTTTTCTGGATATTGATCTGATGTTGGTTTCGGCCTTCGGGGTTAATATTTGGGGAATTATTTTCTTGATTAATTTACGGTTAGTGACTAATGAATTGGAATGAGGCGTATGTTGTGTTTGTGTAACACTTATTTAAAATATACGCAAGTTATTCGGAAAGACTGGGTTTATCCCATTCTGAATAACTGATACGACGATAAGTCGAAGATGAAGACGATGGTCGAAGACCGGAGGTCTTCACGTCGTTTGGGTGATAACTGATGATCTTGATTGGGCTGTACACCCAAGAAGATGGAAACAGTTGGTGATCGTCCAGACGTACTTGGAGATCGATGGATATGCGGGGTACTAGGTGCCTCCGGTTTCGTTCAGCCCCAGAACGGACTTGTAAATGGACTGTGTGTCTGACATTGGATTTTAGTCCGTGTGATTGATCTCTATTAAATATATATCTGTTTGGCGGCGGAGAATTTATTCTCTTGCTTAACGCCCTTCTCTGAGACGTACGAGCTCAGGGGTTATATATTGATGGATATCAAACGCATGGAGTGAATTGCCTGTGTGGCATGCCTAAGTGGCAATTGATCGAGGCTTCTGTTGAAAAGCAAAGTCTTGTGGTGATGATCGAAGCACGGCCTTCGTGGCGTAGCTTTGTGTAACGTTTGCTTCGCGAGTTTCGCACCCCGGTTGTGAACCAAAAACGGGAGGGGACATCAGGGAGGACTTGCGTTTCTTTCTAGCTAGAAGTGGCGTCAGTGGTTTTACACGCCCTGACGAGTTTGACTTATGTGGTTTGTTCTCGAACTATCCGACGCTTTCCTTTACGGGGAAGTTGCGGGTCTTCACATAAATCCGTTCCCAAACTTAACTTTCCAATTCCCTTTTACTTCGGAAATACTATTTTCATTTCACATAGTCTTCTTATATTTCCTTTACTTCAGAAATATCATTACATATCTAAATGCCCAATCTATCCACTTCCGTTACCAGGGATATCACATTATATATTCTCGACTCTTATATTTATATCGCATTATTATTTCTCATGTGGAAATAATAAATTATTTTCACCATTTTCCCATTACAAACTAATATCATCCTCAGATAATCCCGAAGTCGTTCAAGTTAGGGTATTTATTTACCTCTCAGACCTTGATCAACAACGTTCCTATCTTTAGGTAGACATCAGTTGTAATTCAAAACCCGACATTTATTCTAATTCCAACACGCCTCATTATTATTTATTTTACTTTATAAACTTCTACCCTTTTGAAATTCTTATCCTCGATTTCAACTATTATTTCTTAATCCATTGATCACGAATTTACTTACTAAAATATCCCCTCTCCTTTTACTTATTTAAACAATACATTTCGTTGTTCGGATTTTTGTCAATTCAAAACATGAATACCTCATTAACCAATTCCAAATAATTCTTTATATAATTAATTAATAATATAATTAACTTAAATAATTTCTTTTAATTATCTCTCAAAATGATTATTCAAATCTATTACATTAATTTAATTTCTACTTATTCGCTTATAAATCTGATAAATATCAGAAAATTTCCTTTATAAAATCATTTAAAAATTAATTATAAACTCGATTAGTAAATAATAAATATTTTCCCTTTTTACAAACTTTAATTCAACCTAATAGATTTAAAAATCTATTTCAATTAAAAAATAAATTTTATAACTTCATCTCGTCGATTCACCTGACGGTAGATCGATATTTATAAAACTTTTAATTCATAGGTCATGTACTGCTGATCACTCAACCAATAGTACCCATTGGTTTAAACCAAACAAATGGTGGTTTTCAGGTCAATATTCAATAACCAAATCAACCATCTAATCAAAACAATTCAATTCAATAAATAATGCTCATAACAGTCTATAACGGCAATTCAATATCAACCACAACCATGAATCCAAACAATTCATTTATTAAAACATGCTTATTTTATAAACGTGATCAATAAGGTAAGTTACCTTAATTGGGACCAATCGTTAAAATAACGATTTGTTTTCACTGAAATTAAACGACATTTAATTTCATCAGTTCAAACAATATATGAATATTTATCAACTGCCCGTCAATCATTAGCAACCACAGCACACAAAATAAAAATAAAAACCCAACTTATAAAATATAAGTGGGGAGAACTGAGTGAGCTTAACTCACCTCGATTTGATTCCGTTGTTAAATTGGCTCGTTTCAGTTTAATTCAACGACATTTAATTGAAAAATCCATCTGCTGTCTTCCCTGCTCAGTTCCCTTCCATCACGCAGTACTTGTCTTAACGGTTCCGGTGTTTTATGTTTCATTGAATTCTGATTACGTGAGTTCTCGAAATAAATATTTGAAGTTTATAAAACATTGAACTAAATAAACTTTTAATTAAACAAAGTTGGGCCTTACTTTATCCCGTCCAACCCATCACCAAATAGCTCAAACCCGCACCCCTCTCCTATAACCATCGAACCCCTTCATTTTGCTCCCAAACTCTCAACCGCCACACAGAAAGAAAAACCCAGAGAAAAAGAAATGGAAAACCCTCCATACCGTAACCCTAGTCCATCGCTTCCCACTCTGACCACTGCGACGCCTCGCTGTTACCAACTCGCATCGGCCTCATCCCCAGTTGCTTCGCCACCCACAAAGGATCTTCACAGAACGAGAACGAAGACCAAACCCTAGGTCTTTAGTTCGACCAACCCGTCATTACAACAGATAAGTAATTTCATTTTTAATTTCTCTATTCTTTTTTTTTTTTTTGATTTCTTTGTGGTTTCGAATTGATTTTATTTGTTTATGGTTTCTGTTCTGGGAAGGAATTGTGATGCGTGACCTATATTTATACTAGAAATGATTCAAATAAAATCGTTGTCAATCTCGATTGGTAATATCATAGGTTAGATGTAGTTGTTACTAGTTTCTTAGGTGATTTCCCTTTTCGTTTTCAGTTTGTGCTATTGAACTGATGGATGATGGAGCTTGACTTCTGCGTGATGTCTCAACAGGGGATGGTACAAATTTGTGTTGAGTTTCCATGTTCGGTTCTGCTCAAAATGTACATGGATCGAGCTGTCCCTATGTAGACTAGGAAAAGCTATGAACAGTTTATTCGTATAGTCTGTTTTCATTGAATTGTATATGGTATGCTTTTTGAGTTGCCTGTCCCAGTGGTCTGTGTACATGAGGTCTTTTGATTTGTTGATTCATTTAGCAGATTTGAAAACTATGACAGGTATAGGTTACGGCAGACCAGGGTTTATTGATGAGATTTTTCTTTTCCTTTTTAAATGTACAACAACAGCGATTGTACTTGAAATTTTCTGTATGTATATGTATTGATTTTCTGTATGGACTTGGTGAATCAAATGTACATGTTTTTACTGTACTCGATTTGGGTTTTACTGTTCTAGATTTGGTGAATAAATGTATGTGTTTCACTATTGTTATTTACTGTTCTTGTTATTGTTCGTATGGGGAATTTGCATTCTACAAATTTTCAGACAATTGAAAGAACAATACATAGTTGATTTCGAAATGAGTTGTTTTTATTCATATTTGGTTGTACTTGAAATGAATTGTTAATAGCAAACTTTAAATTCAAAAAAAAAAAAAAAACGGACTGCGGCTTCATGTTCAAAATACAAGGCTGCGGCTACATGTTCAAAACGCTTAGCATAAAAAAAACTTGACAGAATCTGGATTGAAGTTCGCGTGCAGTAGGAGTCCTTAAATGATGATTTATATTTGAAAATAACTCGCTACTGAACCATGGATATACTTCCCAAGTTATCCATAACACTTTCAAACTAATTCTTTATAAATATATGTTATGTCAACTATTTGTTATAAATCAAACTTATTGTAAATAAAGTATAATTAAACCGATATTATCGAATATATTCAAATCAAAAATCGTATAACTTCAAATAAGACTAAGATTGATTTTCAAACTCGACATTCAAAAATTTGGTTAAACGATATTAAAAATTTATAAAAATCCTTACTTAATTTATTAAATAACGTTAACGTTTATAAACGATTTTCATAACGACTATTTTAAAATTTGAACTGGACATAACTAACAAATTATAACATGAAATCTCAATTTTTCTCTTACATTAGAAAATTATAATCAAATCGATTCAAACGTTTCTGGTTTCACAGAATTTCGACTTAAAACGAATTCTGTATATTCAGTTGAAGTTCAGAATGAAATTTACGAACTACCGTGCCATTTCTATTTCGTTTATAATTATATATATAAATTATAACGTTCAAGGTTCGTTTTATAAATGGAATATATATTTTAAATCCATTAATATTCTAAATAAACATTTAAAAATAAAATAAATAAAAAGTTTGACTACTAAAAACACGGGATATTACAGTATTACATGAATCTAATTAGAACTGAATGAGTGATGCTTTCAACGACCTTAGTTTTGAACATAATTTAAATAAATTCATTTATCAATCAACTTAATAAATGCTGTATACGTTACCACGTTAGTCTTAGCTAGTCCAAACACGGTTTCACTTCTTCGATGTTCTGAAACCCGAAGCTTCTTCCATCGGTTCATCTGTCGCTAGCCGTTCAAATCTTCCTGTACCCTTTCTTCTTCGTTTCAGTGTATTGTCGCAAGCTGCTCCATTCCAATTTCCTCTTTATTCTCCATAAGTTCATGCATACTCCTTTACCCCCAACATTTAAACCACAGTTCTACCCAATCAACCACCCTCCCATATCCAAGATGAACAGTTCGCACCCCGCTACGCAGTTTCTGAACAACCACACTCACCGCAACTTGTTTTACTACATCACGTAATCTTAGTCACTCCTCTTGTCCTAACTCTCTTCTCAGTATCCAGGGAACTTCCACCATCAAGTTAATCCACTTCCGTTCAGCATCATCGCCATTAGGCACAAGCCCCAAAAACCTTCTGACATCGCCTCCCTCACTTACTAACGTTCGTCGGAATGTACAGCCCCCTTGTTTCTTCTTCTACAGCTAAATGTTTTTCACGCAAGCACCCTCTGTTGCTCCTTTGACCCTTTCTTTCCACGTAAGAAACTACAACACCCTCCCCCTCAACTCCATACACCTTCCCACGCATCCCCTTTAATTTTAATCTTCTACTCCATGCAACAGAATACCACGCCCGCCCCTTTATGAATTGCTGCAAAACTCCATGCGCCGACACACCTTCATCAACCCCTAACCATAACGCCTCCATATACAGAGCCTCCATCTCAGTTTCCAACTCCACCACGCACTGCACATAGTCTTCTTCTTACTGCATACAAGGTCACCATGTCACCATTCAATCACCATAATTTGCGCCTTCCATGTACAAAACTTCACCCAAACAAAGCTTCCCTACTTCAGTTCGGACCAGCATGGTCTCCACTCCACCAGAAACACATACATGATCCCACTCTCACCATGATTGCGCCAGACCCCAGTTCGACTATCCAGTCATCGCTCCAGGAAGAAGCAGATGCACCAAAAGCAGTTAAAGATTTAGCTGTCAGAATGGGAAAAAGGAGTGTCGGTTTTCATTTACACAAAACTCACCATTTATATATATTTTAATGTTGTGTTGCTTACTGAGGAAAAAGAACAATGGAAGCACGATATTTTTACATGCAGGGACTTAGGACACACAGATATACGGGGAGGGAGAATCTTGACAAGCGCAAATACAATGACTTGGTTTTCACGTACAGTAGGGTGGATATTAGAACAGGGTAGCTACTCATTGATAGTGACTGATCAAAGTTGAGGGGATACTTGCATGTCCTTGCACTGTTTTAGGCATTCAGTAAAATATCAGATAGGCTGTCTTTTTCCTTTATTTGCCTACATAGGTACGTTTTGAAAATTTTAGGCTAGACTGGAAAATAGGTATTGTGCTTCTTCATAGATGGCTTTGCAGTAGTAGAGTGTATGTGTATGGAGTAGTATAGCCTATTCTACTATATTTATTTATGCAACCTATACTGTATAGGTGGGTACCATATTTATTTATGTGTCACAGTTACCTGTAAGAAATACTAGGAGCTAATATGCAATCGTTAATATGATATCTAGCTTACCTCTTCGCTGATTATCACCACTCACTGATTTATCATTTCAATTAGCTGGAAGGATGGAACTTAGTGTACGAGATGTCTGTGCTTGTATGTGCTTATATATATATATATAGGTTGCATATGTTCTTGGTATGGAGTATGCACAAAGGTAAATTACTCCATGCTCCTATAGGCTGTGGATTTGATTAGGTATGGAAGAGTTACAGTGAAATTTTATTTCACAGATGGGATTAGAACATGGGTAAAGCTATAGTGAGTGTGACTTTTCCCATTTCGGTTTTCAGTCAATGTAGTGGTATGGTACTAGGCAAAGGGGTTGAAAGAAACTTCTATATACATCTATGCATATTACATATCTACATTACATTTTGTTTATAATAGTTAGAGTTGTGATGTATCGTGACTTTTCCCATTTCTTTTGTCAGTCAATGTAGGGGTATGGTACTAGGCAAAGGGGTTGAAAGAAACTTCTATATACATCTATGCATATTACATATCTACATTACATTTTGTTTGTAATAGTTAGAGTTGTGACGTATCGTATTGCGTAGAATTTCGTTCATGTCCACCCTGCCATAGACAGAAATAAAAACTCCGTTGTGTCGAGCAATGCCTCACGACTCCAAAAATATAATAATATCGGTAGGTTAACTTATATTGTGAAACCCCAAAATGCTGATACAGGATGCAAAATACTCCAAATAAAAAGTTGTTTATTTTCCAAATTAAAAATTACAGTAAAATTCTAAAAAATTAAATTATAGTTACGTCTCACAAATCTTATCAAATTTCCAATTCAATATTTAATATAATAAAATATATTAAATTCCATACCATTGAAAATATGGGACGTTACATGTGTCCTTCCTCGTGATAGTTGAAACACTTGCTTCAAATTCTTTCTTCGCCAAAGAAGTCCTACAATCCTTGGCCTCATGGCTCTTGTGGTTGCATCTCGTACAAGTCTTAGCTTCCTTATTGAATTTACCCCTTTCTTCTTGCTCTTCCACCATTCCTTTTTCTTACTCTTATTAGAACTTCCTTCTCCCTTCTCTCCATTCTTATCCTCCTAAGAGCCTTCAGCTGTGCATAGAATAATCGTTTCCACTAAGGTTTCAAAGGTTGCTCCGAATGTTACTTGTGCTAATAAAGTGTCCTTCAATGGGGAGTTCAACCCCTTAACAATTCTTAAAGCTTTGTTCAATGGGGTATCCACCAAACCCCTACCAAACTTACTCAACTCGATGAACTTGGCCACATACTCTTGTCGACTTAAACTTACTTGCTTGAGATGGATAAACTTGTTTAACTGGATCAACATCTCGGCTTTTGGCAAAAACGTTGCTTCGAAGCGGGCTTTGAATTTAACCCATCTAAATATTCGTCCCTCGCTATCTCAGATACCAAGTTCCACCATTTAAGGGCCTCCTCCTTCAAGTGCCAGGCCGCAATCCTCCTTTTTACTTCATCTGGCTATCCGGTAGCTTCGAAAATTCTTTTGCAGTCTATTATCCAGGTTTGGGCGATGTTAAAACCCTCCATTCCTGAGAATGATTTCCAACCACGGTTTGCAGAGCTCTTGCAGAATCGGGAAAAATCAAAGGCTACCTCAACGATAGGAAATGCAGGCACTGCTGATGTGGGATTGACAACAGGGATTTGTTCCACAGTATGAAGATACTATTGGAACCATTCTAGCAAATACCGAGGCCTTGCCTAGTTTCCCTGTTTGGAAGGATTATTAGTCATTCTACTAAAGAATCCTTCAGTGGATATTCTTGGGACAGAATTTAAGTTGAAAAGGGAAGGAAACGATAAAGCTGCCTAGTATATGTGTGTATGCTTATTTGGGTAAGTATATATCATATATATATATATATATATAGTTTGAAAACCTTTCTTAAAATACAAATACGTCTCTCATATGTATAATTTCTCTATAATCGGGTAACCTATGCTCTGATACCAAATGTAACAACCCGCCCATAATGGGCCAAATTTTCGACCTAGAAAAGGCCCGTCGAAACTTAGAGCCACTCTAAATGGATCGTTGATTCACTACAACAAAATAGGGCTTTCATAGCATTTGAAAAACTCTATTATACCCTAACATAGTGTTTCAGACAACGCCATGTACAAACATGCTATGTTAGACCTTTTACTTTAAATAGCATAATTAAAAACGCTATGAAAAATAATTTTTGCATAGCTTTTTTGTTTGCTATCAAACAAAAACGCTATACAACATACAATATAATATATGCCTTCTATAGCGTTTGTATGTATGATTATATAGCGTTTTTATGTATGATTCTAAAGCGTTTGCTATGATATTTGTTTCTACAGCGTTTATATTCAATAGCGTTTTTGTAACAACCCGCAATTTTGGGGCCAATTTAAAATTTTAGAAATTTTAAATGAATATAGAATATTTAAAATAATTTATTTTAAATAAATAACGACAAAGAAGAAATAATCATCATAATTAGATTTTTATGTATGTTTTTTAAATTCTAATTTTAATACATACTAAATCAAAACTTCACATATTCATTTGTTATTTTTACATCCCGTATGTTTCTATTATTTAAGTATATGTAATGTAATTAAGTTATTGAGATTAAATGGTTTTGAAAAAAAAAAAGAATGATATGGAAATGTTGAAAGGTATTGGAATTCCTTAGTAATAAGAATGAATGTAACCAATGGTACATTTATAGTAAGGCAATATGGTGCATAATTAACCAATAACTACAACCCATATATGCAAAGCACGTAGCTGACTTTTATTGGTGTTTTCATTTACATATTTGGTGATGCATAATTGACGCCTGGAATGTATTAATCTTTCTTCTAAGGTTTCAAAAATATTTCATTCTAACTTTATAAATTTATACAATTACAGTTTCCTAATCATAAATGTAAAATAATAATAATAACATAAGGGTATCTACATTAAATCCTGTTTTATATTACTGATAATGCCAATGTTATCAGTTTGACTATTTTAAGTGGAATTTTTATTAATATGGTAGCAATTATTCCAGAATTATAGTCTATTAAAAATATTAGAGCAAATCATGTTCAACCTGTCATATTTATTTGAAATGCGAACATACCTGTTTTGCTAAACGTCATGGGAATAATGCAATTTATTCCATTTATTTAAGTTAATCAGTTTTTCCATGATAATTTGAAATCAGTCAACAATTATAATCATATAATAGCGCGTTATTACCTTTTAAATATGGACATATGTTATGTATATGAAGTTAACTTTTGTTATTAAAAATTTATTTGTTTCTATTTCAATATAAGAGAAAAATTGCATATTAACCATGTATAATATATATATATATATATATATATATATATATATATATGTTTCGTGGAATTCAATACTTATGAAAACAAGGTAATAAATTCAAGTATAAATAAAGGTTGTCATATTCTTTAGTGCATTAGGAAACAACGAAACCTTTTTGAATTCATTTTTGCATTTATTGGCTACATAATCTAAGCCAAATTCAATTCAGCAATTTAAAGACTTTCCTTTCTTCTCTTACTCATCTATATGTTTTACTCTCACTACGGTATATATATTATATTCTCCTTCTTCCTCCAATAAATCCTTATCCTCTAAATAAAGTCCCTCAATGATTCAAGAATTCCATATACCAAATCGGAGAGCGTCCTATGATCTTTGTATTCAACGACCATGATTTGTTATAATTAAGTAAATCATCGGAAATCTCCTCTCAAGGGGCTTGCGTGTGAATTGGATTTCAAACAAAAAGGGGGGCCGTGCTTGACGCTGTCACCGGCGGTGGTGACTGGTAGCTAGGGCAACGTGGTGGAACCTTCGGATCACCAGCAAATGGCGATGATGAACGTGCGCAGGTGGCTTTCGAAATCGACCGATGGGTTCAGCTGAAGAGGACGGTGTGTAGGGAATTAAAGAGAGAAGGCAACGTTTGTTTTGCATTTTAAAAGGGTTGATTAAATTTTAGATCTGCTTTAAACCAAGGTGAGATTTCTTTTTATATACATATAATTAAAAACTAGCTTAATTATTTTCGTATTTGTAAATTCTTACAATTACGATGTAAATTTAGTTTGTGTTATTCATGATTGGATTTGATTTGTTGGTTGCTGTTATGATTGATCCGTTAATAAGATGGATAAATTATGTTGAATTTTTTTGAAATTTGTGAACAACAAATATTCACACCTATTGGTCAAAATAGAAAATTACGTACGAACAAAAACACTCATTTGTGTTTTGTTATGTTGATCGTCGCTAATCTATGAATTATAAAAGCGCGATATTTTTAATAAAATTCTGCAAACGCACAGGTGTGTAGCATACAGGTCGAACACAGGGAGGTAAATTAAAATTAAATTATTTATCTAATCTCTTGGGCGAGTTAGACGAAGCCTGGAGATTTTGTTGAAATAAAAACAAATTGAAATTGCGAACTTAGGATTATCGTTGAATCTAATCAACGATTAATCACTAAAGAAAGTAAATTCCAAAACAAGAACAACAATGCAGAAAATAAAAGAACAGAATAAGAAGAACAACAAAAAGTAAATTAGGATTGTCGTTGAAACTAATCAAACGACTAATCACTAAAAAAAAATGTAAAATACAATTGGTGTTCTTCCAAAACTAATTGTGAAGACAACACCGATTGCTAAGAAAAAGAAAAATGCAGAAATAATAAAAAGAAGAAGAACTTTTATTAATGGAGAAGAGAATATAGAATATGATAGGATGGTGGCTACATTGACATTACAAGGGTATTTATAGGGGATAACCAAACCCTAACCCTAATTATAAATGGGCCTAGCCATTACATCACTAATTAGTTTACAATGAGAGTCTCAAACGGGCCTTAGTTAAATCTATTAAATTTTTGGCCTTTCTTCTTTTCCTCTTGGTTCTTTGACAAGCCTGAGATGTGCATGGCCTTTTTATCAATCTTTTTCTTGTCCAACAGCAACTAGATGTGAGATCTTCATATGCAAATCTTTAAAAGGTAGATAGATAGCAATTTGATCTCTATTTCTCTACTTTACTGGTTGCATGCGGGCTGGGTTGGAATATCTGTAAAAGCAACAAAACACTACCCAAGTAATAGTTATTTATATAAAAAAGATAAAATATAAGAGCATAAAATAAACACATTTCTATGTCAATCAAATACCCCCACACCTATCTTTTACTCGTCCTCGAGTAAAACAAAAATTAAAAACTAACTAGATAGGTTGCACTTTCGTAGGAAACACGATTGCATTGAGCGTATGCAGCAAGCCGTTAAACCTCTAAGTATCCCTAGTAGGACGAGTGGTGTCTCGTGAGGGTTTTCAGCGGATACTACCCACAAAATCCAAATGCAGTATGCTATGATTCTAATGAAACTACATGAATGCAATGGACATATGTAAATTAAAAAACAAAAAAATGAAAACAAGACTTGTTTCTGAAGTGGTACAACAAATTAAATTAACAATTTCTTGTCAGCTGATTTTATTTTAGATACCTCAACTTGTCACAAATTTTCAATATAAATCAAGTTTTCAAATGTTAAATTCCAGTTTGGCCAGTTAGTTCGGTCGATAACATAGTGCAACCATGAAATAAATTCTTAGTTTGCTTGGCACAGTTTGCAAAGTGGTATTATTATTTTCTCATGTATGGCTAGTCAAATCAATAAGGTCAAGAAGTGTTTGGGCATCATCGCTTATTCTTTATTCTATAAAATTTTAAAATTTATGTTCAAGTACATACACCTAACTTAGAAGACCAAGGTTTACCACCCATGCACTGCCTCGCGGACTAACGGAGAGTAGGTAAAGAGCTTGGCGGATTGTGCAGGCCGACTTTGACTTTGTCAACAACGTGTCGGTAATCCTTAGGTGTCCAATCTCATAAAATGAGACCAAGATATTCCAACACTGACTTTGTCAACAACATGTCGGATAGAGCTTGGCGGGTTTGCACACCAACGCTTGATATACAAGCAATGTTGGATACCATTGGATTACTGTTATTATTATTGAAAATATAAGCACAAAAGAGAGTTACGCGAATTCAACTTAACACAACTTAGTTTTAAAGATTTGAAAAGCCAATATAAGTATTTTAAGTCCTCCACTTATTTAAACAAAGTCTACAATATAGAATAGATTTCATGGCCATCACCTAAGAACCTCCCTATGTACCAGTTACACTATTATCCCTCAAAATTAAACTTTTCATTATATTTCAAATTCGAATTTAGCTGAGAGAGAAAAATACTATCAACTAGCTAAAAATTGTAAACTTATTTTGTTGTATCAATTGAAAATGAGTCGTATTTCAAAAAAAAAATGGCATGTTATTACAATCTAAAAAAATAGCATGTTACAACAGTCTAAAATGCATGATGGTCCTATTTAAATGATAAAAATGAAAAGAAAGAAAAATAAAGAAAAAAAAACAAAAATGAGTGAAATGCAGACTCCCCCCCACACTAGAACTAAACAGTGTCCACACTGTAATTTTTTTCTATAATTGAAAGATAGTACCCAAAGGTGTATCAAATGCAGAATGATTTGTAAAATGAAATGCAATTTAACCACTATATGCGAATGCCAATTATATACAAAATGAAATTTATAATGACGGTGAGTTTTATGTGAAAAATGAGATTTTTCTTTCCCTCCACACTTGCCTCTATCGAAAATGATGGATGATGATTTCGTATCTGATTTTTGAGGTACAAAAGGCATGTCAGTGAGATCTAAGATCAAAATCCTTCCTATAAAATTTTTGTCGTGCCAATGATTTAAATTATTCAACTGAAGATTATTATAGTCCCATAAGCCTGAGTTTTTAACAATGATTTCTTCTGATGCTATGGAATTACAATTATGTTTGAGACGTTCCATATATCCATCCTCGTCATTCAAAAGTTTAAGCTCATCTTCGAACAATTCCTCAAAAAACATAGTGCACACGTCAACTAAGGAAAATGAAGTTTTTAGAGGAGATAATTCAGATGTGCCATCTAAAACTGTTTCTATTATGTCAACTTCTCCTATTTCGATCTCCTTGGGTTGATGAAAAATATTCAATTCAATGGTTAAGTGCCCAAACGATAGTCGAAGTTGGCCACTCCTACAATTAATGATAGCGTTTGAGGTTGCTAAGAAGGGACGACCCAAAATCAATGGAATTTGACTACCCTGACTCAAAACAGGCTCGGTTTCTAGAACCATGAAATCGACAGGGAAGTAAAATTGTTCAATTTGAATCAAAACGTCTTTAATTATACCCAATGGTTTTTTAAAAGATCGATCAGCTAACTGAAGAGTGATGTTTTTTGGTTTAATCTCCCCTAATCCAAGTTGACGATAAACAGTGTAAGGAAGAAGATTTACACTTGCACCGAGATCAAGTAGGGCACGGGATATGTGAATGTTTCCTATTTTGCAATCAATTGTTGGGCAACCGGGGTCCTAGTACTTGACTGGGGCAGGATTCGAAAGAATGGAGCTTGTATTCGTAGTTAGAAACGCAGTTTTAGGAACATTAGTGGCCCGTTTTCGGGTGCATAGCTCTTTGAGACACTTGGAATATTGAGAAATTTGTTCGATGGTGTCTAAGAGTGGAATATTGACACGAACTTGTTTGAAGATTTCAAGAATTTTTTCAAAATTTGCATCCTTCTTCTTATTGTTAAGCCTGTGAGGATAAGGGGCAATTGGTTTATAGACTCTTTCAGAAATTTGATCGTTCGAAGAAGAAGGTTTCGATGTGGAAAGTGATTGAGGTACAGGAATAGAAGGTGAGATGCTGGGATTGCCAACATTAGAGGAGGAATTATTATCGGGGTTGCTGACATTAGAAGAAGAGATGTTGGGGTTGCCAACATTCGAAGAAGATGGGGTTTCATAAGGTTCCAAGGAGTTGGCATTGGTTGCCAACGCAAGAGTGTCAAGCTTTTCAATTGGGGTTGAAATCGAATGGTTGTCGGGATTGCCAACATTATTGTCAATCATTTTTCTAGACCTCAGGGTGGTGACAACATTAACCGAATTATTTCCATCCTCACAAGAATTCACAGTACGGGAGTTATATTTTGGATTCACCTCGGGTTGACTATGCAACTTTCCTCGCTCATTACTTTTCATTAGTTCCTTCATCATATTCATCATTTGTTCGAGTTTAACATCTTGATTATTTATTTGTTTTTCTAATCGAACAATATCCTGTGACGGTTGAGAAGATTGGGAGGATTGGTTTGATGATTGAAAGTTGGGGTGCCTATAAGGTTCACTCGAAGGCTCAGGTTGAGGTGAAACATGAGAAGTTTGAGGACTAGAAGAAAATGGAGCTTCGTATAATGAATTCTGTATCATGTGAGATGGATTTGCGACATTATTTGAATTAGACAATGAGAAATTTGGATGATCTCTCCAACTAGGGTCAGATGTGGACGAGTAAAGACCATTTTGAGCTATGACATTGACTTGGTCTTGGGGTAGTCCATTGAATTGAGGAGTTTGAGTCTCTAAGGGAATATGAATTGTATCCACGACATGCACTCCTTTAGTGGAAGCACGGATGGGAACACGAATGGACTCCCATTGCATGTCCTTTTCAGAATAATCCTCTAAGAATTTCCAAGCTTCATTGGCCGTTTTAGACATAAAATCTCCCCCACACATTGATTCTAGTTGAGTTCTAGTCTGATAGTTTAGACCCTCATATATAATTTGACATAAGTAATCTTTTATGATTCCATGATGAGGACAACTATACAGTAATTGGTTGAACCTATCAAAGTATTTTGAAAAAGTTTCCCCCTCATTTTGAGAAAATTGATTTATTTCAGTTCGAATTTTCAGAGTTTTGTGAAAAGGAAAAAACTTTTTCAGGAATACGCTGACGAATTCATCCCAACTTCTTATTGACTGTTTGGGAAGAGAATGTAGCCATCTTTTAGCGCTTTCAAGTAGTGCAAATGGAATTAACCTTAGCTTGATTGATTCATTAGATAATTGTTGCATTTGAGTTGTGGATGAATACAATTCAAATTCACTTAAAAATTCATAAGCATTTTCAGAACCAGTAAATTTTGGTACCCCTTGAATAAAAGAATGTTTAAGCTCAAAATTTCCTTCAACTGGTGGAAGTACTATGACAGAAGGTTGAACGGTTCTAGTTGGATAACATCGATCACGAAGAGACAAAGGTCTATCCATTTGGATATTGAGATTTTGAAAATTTTGATTTATTTGATTTTGATCCCCAAAGTTTGGAAAGTTGTGATTCACTCGATTTTGATCCAATTCGGTTGGAAAATTTTGGTTGATTCAAGAACCCCTAGGAGAATTTTGTTGGCTCGCACTTTTTTCACTCATTGTTGTTAAATGCACACAGAGAAATTAGCTACAATGAAATTTTTTGTCCTTAATAGCTCCTAACCCAAAATTATATAGTGACACGTTTGATTACTTAGATCAAAAGATTTCTTAGCCAGTTAACGGATAGGAGTTATCGGTGCACCAGGAATCACCCTAGCAATTGTGAGAACCCGTTACTTCCCCGTGAAGGAAAGAGCGGATACTTTGAGAACAACACACAAAAGAACGCAGACGGAAGAACATTTCATTGCTATTACAACAATTCCATCAGATATAAGAATATACAGAGTATAATTGAATAAATTACATTCGATAAATATCAGAGATTACAATAAATTACATAGCAGTGGAGAATAATACAAAGCACAACTGAAAGTAATACACGGATACAGAGCTTTTCGAGCATCGTTCCAGCTGTAAATCAGGATCCTGTGAATATAAATCTGCAAAACCAAAACTACTAGCTGCCCGTGCGGAAAATAAGGGCACCCAGAGTTTAGGTTAAAACAATAAACTCCAGGTCAGTCATGTGACTGGTGTGAGAACTAAAACAGTTATTTAAAACTTTACTTTAAAAGAGAGCAATTCAAGGGACCACGCCTATAACACGGAACGAGTTTCCTCCCAAGAATACCAGTGCATAGAATAAACAACGCAATGCTTTTTCGAAAAATGAAGCTATTATAAGACCCAGGTCCCATCACACAATGCAACGCAAGCCGGAGGATAGGGTTTTCCCTTATAATAGCCAAACATGCTTGGTACGTTTAAAACAAATCATCTGATACTATAATAAGTGTATAGTGTCAAAACAATTTCAATCATAACTATAAATCATAGACGGCATGGGTACCATATATCATGTCGCCATACTAGTTCTACAATTAAAACCGCAATACACGTATTGGAAATTGGATTTCCGTCATGAGGCAAGGGGCAAGCTCCTCTCCGCGTTCGAGACACTCTAGCAAATGTCCCAGGGCTACGCACTCTGGGCAACCCCTGGATGCTTCAGGGCTGGTCCTTACTTACGTTAGAGGATTATTTATTCCTGAACACACGTTTCCCGGTCCTTACAGACCTATAATCGAGGCGCCTCATCCAACAACCACAAAGGTGAAAAGTATATATATGTTAGGGCTGGTAAGTCACTGACACTACCAAAGCTAGAAAGAAACGTCATGCTCTCTCTGCAGTCCGTATCCCTTTTTTAACTCATACCGAGGTGTGAGGCTCGCGAATTCACGTTGTACACAAAGCTGCCACGTAGGCCGTGCTTTGATCATCAACCACAAGACTTTGCTTTTCAACAGAAGCCTTGATCTATGCAACTCAGCATGCTACACTGGCAGTTCATGCCATGCGATTGATGTCTATCGATATATAACCTCTAAGCTCGTACGTCTCAGAGAAGGGCGTTAAGCAAGAGAATAAATTCTCCGCCGCCAAACAGATATATATTTAACAGAAATCAATCAACACAGAATAAAATCCAATGTCAGACACACAATCCATTTACAAGTCCGTTCTGGGTCTGAACGAAACCGGAGGCACTTTCCTCGCATATCCATCCATCTCCAAGTATGTCTAGACGACCACTAACTATTTCCATCCTCTTGGGTGTACAGCCCAATCAGGATCGTCAGTAATTACCCAAACGATGTGAAGACTTCCGGTCTTCGACCACCGTCTTCATCTTCGACATATCGTCGAATCGGTTATTCAGAATGGGTATAAACCCGGCCTTTCCGAACAACTCGCGTATATTAAAACAAATGTTACATAAACACAACATACGCCTCATTCCAATTCAGAATATTCTTTTATTCACAAAATCACATTTTTAGGGAAAGGTTCCCATTAATTTTATCCAAGATAAATTCTTTAAAAATTTTCCTTTAATCCTCCATTGGATGTCATTTCAAACCAGATTATGGTTTTCTAAACTAGTCGAGATTAGCGAACCACACCGAAGTAATTATTTATTTTATTTCCCAATCCCAACCTATTCATCCCATGACGCAAAACTGGTAATACTCCATATCTAATACTATGGTGTTATCGGTAAGATTAATTACCATTTCACGTTCAAATCTAATTAAAGATTTAACTATCGCTTTGGAGCAAAACTGGCGATACTCCATTCTCGCTCATTTCTAAATTTGATAATTTAGATTATAGATTCACATTTCAATCTAATTGCAGATTCGTTAAAACTCCTTTTACTGGGTTAAAGAACTAGGTGTTATTTAAAACACAGTTCACGACAAACCCAAATCACATTCTATTTATTATCGGGTTAAAGAACTAGTGTTATTTAAAACACTGTTCACGATAAACCCATTTCAAATCCAATCAAATATATTAGAAATTCCGATTATTTAAAACCCCTTTTTAAATCTAATTTATTTATTTAAAAATAATTGGGTTTTAAATTTAGTTCGAAACTAGTTCATTTCGACAAAAATCCATTTTTATCTTTTCAAATATGGAGTTTTTCACCCCAATTTTTCCCAAATCATTTCTTATTATTTTACACAAATTATTACTATTTTTAATAATTTTATTAAGACCCGTACAATCGATTTCCAACAATGGCCATTGAACTGCACTTACAGCGACCTTTTTCAAATTTGATTTGGACGTAACTCCAAATCCAACCGTTAGATTTTGAATTTCTAATATTCGTTAGAAAGCTCTTTTCGATACGAACCCAACGGTTCCGGTTTTTGGAGAATCCGACGGTCGGATCTCCCGTAATGTCCGTTTGAAATAAATGGTCGAAATTCACGAACAGCCGCGGCGCGGCGCGTTCTATTCAGGCCATTATATTATATATATATAATATATATAATATATATTTCGTCGATTTCTACTTAAAACGAATTTTATAAATCGTTTTAATTTCGGTTCAAAATTCATTTCAACTTCCATTTCAATTCAAAGCAAAATTGAATTCTTCTTTATAAATTCGTTTTAAAATTCATTTCTATTCAATTCAATTTGAATTCATTTCAATTTGTTTCCAATTCAATTCGAATTCGTTTTCAATTCAATTCGAATTGGTTTTATATTCAATTCAATTCAAATTCGTTATCTATTCAATTCAATTCGAATTCGTTATCTATTCAATTGAAATCAAATTCGTTTCCCATTCAATTTGAATCCATTATATATTCAATTCATTTCGAAATCGTTATATATTCAATTCATTTCGAAATCATTATATATTCAATTCATTTCGAATTCGATTTGTTTTCTATTCCATTCAAATTCAAATTGGTTTTCTATTCGATTCAATTCAAATTGGTTTTCTATTTGAATCAAATTCATTATATATTCAATTGAAATCAAATTCATTTTATATTCAATTCGAATTCAATTCGAATTCAATTCAAATTCATTTCCTATTCAATTTGATTCAAATTTCATTTCAAAATATGCGATTTCGAAATCACTTTTCAATATTCATTTTAAAATGAATAAAATTTATATAAACATCGTTCACGTCAAAATGGCGCATCTCTAATCAACACGGCTTCATATAATTCTATTTTCAAATATTCTATTTCAAATATATTTTTTCAAATATTTCCTATTCAAATATTTCTATTTCAAATATTTCTATTTCAAATATATCGTTCAACACATGACTAATCTCAACGGATGAGTACAGTCAACACATGAACCTTTATTTTATATTGAAAAAGATGTAAATTTTATTATTAAAATATTTCGTTCAACACATGACTAATCTCAACGGATGAGTACAGTCAACACATGAACCTTTATTTTATATTGAAAAATATGTAAATTTTATTATTAAAATATTTCGTTCAACACATGACTAATCTCAACGGATGAGTACAGTCAACACATGAACCTTTATTTTATATTGAAAAAGATGTAAATTTTATTATTAAAATATTTTGTTCAACACATGACTAATCTCAACGGATGAGTACAGTCAACACATGAACCTTTATTTTATATTGAAAAAGATGTAAATTTTATTATTAAAATATTTCGTTTAACACATGACTAATCTCAACGGATGAGTACAGTCAACAGATGAACCTTTATTTTATATTGAAAAAGTTGTAAATTTTATTATTAAAATATTTCGTTCAACACATGACTAATCTCAACGGATGAGTACAGTCAACACATGAACCTTTATTTTATATTGAAAAAGATGTAAATTTTATTATTAAAATATTTCGTTCAACACATGACTAATCTCAACGGATGAGTACAGTCAACACATGAACCTTTATTTTATATTGAAAAATATGTAAATTTTATTATTAAAATATTTCGTTAAACACATGACTAATCTCAACGGATGAGTACAGTCAACACATGAACCTTTATTTTATATTGAAAAAGATGTAAATTTTATTATTAAAGTATTTCGTTCAACACATGACTAATCTTAACGGATGAGTACAGTCAAC
The DNA here is from genome assembly GCA_030737875.1 of Allium sativum. NCBI lineage: Eukaryota > Viridiplantae > Streptophyta > Magnoliopsida > Asparagales > Amaryllidaceae > Allium > Allium sativum. The sequence goes on along the minus strand of CM060926.1, from coordinate 303,865 downwards.
ACATGAACCTTTATTTTATATTGAAAAAGATGTAAATTTTATTATTAAAATATTTCGTTCAACACATGACTAATCTCAACGGATGAGTACAGTTAACACATGAACCTTTATTTTATATTAATCTTTATTTTCTAAATTGGAATGAGGCCCAATCAATCACCATATAAAATTAATTATATGGATTTTCATACAACACATGTATATAATAGCATTGAAAAATAATCAACCATTAACCAAAGTGCACTACACTGTATAAGCATCAAATATAGATATCTAACGCTTATAACAGCATGTCAATCAATCGATCGACATATTTAATCAATCAGGATGAGTGAACTTCAAATTTCATCCCAACACCCGTGTGGGGTTTCAAACAATCAAACACAGATTTTATTCGTGCAGTTGGGCGATGTGTAAAATTTATCGTCCCAATCAATGTCATTCAAATAGGTGTACATAAACAAACCGTCCGGTTTGTAAATGAATATTTATTTATTCACATTCACGTTAAAAATTATATTTTTAACGATAAAACATTTTATTTTAACATATGAAGTTCTATTCAGTTCATTCTTTAAATAAAATGATATTTTTATTTTTCTAACTTATTTTAGAAAATTTCGGCGGCATAACGGCGCGATACTAGAAACGGGACGAGGCCTAGCCTTACCCCCGGTCTAGTGAAGGCCAACGCCATTCACACATCAATCAAATCCATTCATTTCACCAAACAATTCAATTCAACCCAAATAATCTAACCAACTACACAGCCAAACAAACCAGTCCATGGTCTGTGGACGATTGTGCCGGGTGCTACTAAACACCGTCTGCATCCTAGTATATATATATAACTAGAAAAAGAAATTAAAAGGTGAGAAATTCTCACCGATAGCTATCCAATCATCTTGACTCTTTCTTTGCAGAAGTCTTCGTCGTTTTCGCATTTTTGTCATCTTTGTTGCTGTAGCCACTACATATGTACAAATCGAATTTTTACTTCGTTGTTCAATATATAAAAATCGAATTTTTACTTCGACGCTATATGGATAAAAATTCTATTTTATCTCGCTATTCTCTATATAAAGTTTCCGCCTTTTCAAAAATAGATCTTTCACCTTTTCTACAATAAAGATTTCGCCTTTTCTAAAATAAAGATTTCGCCTTTTAAAAATCTAATCTTTTGCCTTTTAAAAATCTAATCTTTTGCCTTTTAAAAATCTTTTTCCTTTGCTAAAAACTGATTTTCCTACTATGTAAATACCCACAAAAACTGATTTAAATTAAATATAAAAACTGATTTAAATTAAATATAAAAACTGATTTAAATTAAATATAAAAACTGATTTAATAAGGGGGGGTGTGGCGGTCGATGGTGGGGTTCGCTTCGGGGGGGTCTCACGGTTGGGAGGGGCGGTGGTCTCGAGTTCCAGACGAAGAAAGGGGGGTTCGAGATTGAGGCTCGCGGCTCCGGCGAGAAGGTGGAGGAGCGGTAACGGAGGGGGAGATGGGGTCGGCGGCTGTGGCGGTGGTGGATCGCGAGGGGGGGGGGCGACTGGCAACATCGATGGGTTTTTTTTCTTTTTTTTTCTATTTCAGTTTTGAAATAATGGGGGGGCAGAGTGATTTAAGGGGGAGAAGAGGGTTAATTTTTTTTATTATTTAATTATTTTATTTTATTACTAAAAAAGCAACTTTTATTCTCGACCTCAAAACGAGGCCCACCGCCTGTCGTCCATAGCGTTTTACCCTCATTCCGAACACAATGGGATATGTATTGCAAGCTAATTTGATCGTTTTGATCCGTTTCCGTTAAAATCAACGTATAACTCTATATATTGAATTTGAACGCGCATTTCAATTTACCGGGTTCGCATATTAACTTTAAAAATTCCAGAAAAATATTTTCTAGCTTCGTATTGACGATACGGTCCTAACAAAACTAGTATCGTCGAATTCTGAGACCGATAGAAAAATGGCCATTTTCCAGTCGATTAAAATCAACTGAAACTGGTCAAACGGGTTTTCCTTTTTCACACTCACATATTGATTCAAAAAATTATGAAATTTGGAATCTAGCAATAACTTTACATCACGGACCCAACAAAAGTGGTTTTGTCGAAATCCGAGGTCGTTTGCAAAATTCCCATTTTTAAGGGCCTGAATTCCATAGCGACTATTCAGAATTTTCAACTGGACATATCTTTTGATTCCCGCTATGAAATTTCGATTTTTCGGATTCGTTGGAAAGATATTACCAATTAGATCCTAATGTTTTTGGTTTCACTAAAATCCGGATTGTTTTGCACCCGGTACATTCAATTGAAGTTTGAAATCGAATTATCGAACTACCGTGCCATTTTCAATTCTATTTATAATTATATATAATTATTTATATTCTAACGACGACGCATATAAATATATACGTTCGAATTATATTCGAATTAAATTTCTCGTCGATATTATTGAAAATAATTCATTTTAAATATTCAAAATTCACTATAATTACCAAAATAAAAATTTTAAACTAGTTCAGAATTTCCGGGTTATTACAGCAATGCAGCCGAAGGTTTAAGTGCCTTCAGAGTAACAACCGATATAATATTTATGAATCACCGTAATATTTATAAATGGTTATTTATCTGCCGTAGTCTAGACACCAAGAAATAATTCGTTCCAAATGAATCAACTATCACAATACAATTAAGCCCTAGATGAGCCCGTGACTCCCTTAAGTCCAACGTCTAACCGTTATTATTAGTCAGATTCTACGATGAAATGCAATTTGTGGGCTAAGGAAAGGGTGATGAAATCCCTCACCTTATGTGAATGGGGGTATTGCCCTTAACAGAATGAATAAAAAGTGCAGAAATAACAACAATCACACAATTTAATTGCAGAAATTAAAAAATTTACATTCAAGCCGCTGCCCCTGCAGAAATTTTACAACAATTGTCTATATTTTTTTTCTTTGCAGCAGAGCACCTGTAGAGTTAAAAGAAATTTACAGTGGGGTATGGCTGTCCATCCAGAAAAAATGATTAGCGTCAATGATTGAAATATCACTATTTGCAATTTCTTTTTTTTTGAATGAATTGAATAACAAAAAAAAACACAAGAAAAAGAAACAAAGGAATTAACAAAAAAAAAAGCTAACTTTTTGGAGAAGATGGTGCTGAAGTGTGGATTGAAAAAAAAACTGTGGTGAAATGAGATTATGTGAGAGGAAGGGGTATTTGATCAGAGGGAAGAAATGAAGCAGGGAAAAATAATTGAAAAAAAAGAATGAATCTTTTTATGACCTTCCTTTTTTTTATTATTGTTGAAAAAGTGGACAAATAGGAAAGAAACAAATGACCAAAAAAAAGGGGAAGAGAGATTTCAGGAAAGAAAGAGAATTGTAAAGGAAGGAAGGAAAGTTATTGTAAAAGATTTGGAAAAGAAATTGAGAAGGGAAAACAATAAAAGAGAAGACAAAAACAGAAAGAATTTTTTTTCTTTTGTTTATTGTTGTAAAATTAGAAGAGGATTTTTTTTGAAAAGAAAGGGAATTTGTAAGAGAAGAAAAGAAATCAAATGTATTGAGAACAAGAAAGACAAAAGAAGAAAGGAAAAAAAATTAGCAAAAGAGGAATCTTTTTTTTTTTTTTTTTTGAAATTTGTAAAAAGAAAAAGAATGTAGATGACTGGAAAGAAAGTGGAAAGATGGAAAGAATAAAGGAAATTTGAAAGTTGTTTTTTTTTTCAATGAAGGAGAGAGCCGGAAAGAAATAAATGAAAAAAAATGGAAAGAGAGATTGTAGGTGGTGAATGAGAAATGCAATTGGAAAGAAATAAAATAAAAAAAAGAATGCAAGTTGTTTTTTATGAAAATTTGAACAAGAAGAAAGGGAAAGAAATTAATGGTAAAAACCCAAACAAAAAAGGAAAAAAAAAGAGAGAGAGGAAGGAAATAAGAGAAAAAAAGCAAGGTTTTTTGAGTAGAGAGGAAGGGTAGAAGAAATTGAGGAAAGAAATAAAAGCAGACAAAAACAAGAAAGAAATCAAAGTACACAGAGAAGAAATTGCAAAAGTTTTTTTTAGAAAGTTGTCGACAAAAGATGGAAATAAATAAAAAGAAAAGGAAAGGGAAAAGAAAAATCTGAAAATCAGCAAGGTGGTAGAAAGATGGAAAGAAATTGAAGAAAAAATAGCAACTTTCTTTTTTTGTATATATTTTTCTTCTTCTTGAAGGAATTAGATTGGAAGAAATGCAAAATAAAAAAAAGGAAAGAAATAAATGAAAAAAAGAAGGAAAATTAAAAGAAAAAGTGGCAAGATTTTTTTCCTTGTCTTAGAGATTATCATATCAATATGTGATACACAATCAACTAATCAAGATTTTTATCTATATATATCTACAAGAAAACAATAGGAAAATTAAAAGAAATTTTGGCAAGATTTTTGTTTTTACAAAAAGAAAAAAAACTAACACGAATCAGAAATTAAATAAATAATAAAATTCAATTGTTACCTCCCCGGCAACGGCGCCAAAAACTTGATCGTCGCTAATCTATGAATTAGAAAAGCGCGATATTTGTAATAAAATTCTGCAAGCGCATAGGTGTGTAGCATACAGGTCGAACACAGCGAGGTAAATTAAAATTAAATTATTTATCTAATCTCTTGGGCGAGTTAGACGAAGCCTAGAGATTTTGTTGAAATAAAAACAAATTGAAATTGCGAACTTAGGATTATCGTTCAATCTAATCAACGATTAATCACTAAAGAAAGTAAATTGCAAAACAATAACAACAATGCAGAAAATAAAAGTGCAGAATAAGAAGAACAAAAAAAGTAAATTAGGATTGTCGTTGAAACTAATCAAACGACTAATCACTAACAAAAAATGTAAAATACAATTGGTGTTCTTCCAAAACTAATTGTGAAGACAACACCGATTGCTAAGAAAAAGAAAAATGCAGAAATAATAAAAAGAAGAAGAACTTTTATTAATGGAGAAGAGAATATAGAATATGATAGGATGGTGGCTACAATGACATTATAAGGGTATTTATAGGGGATAACCAAACCCTAACCCTAATTATAAATGGGCCTAGCCGTTACATCACTAATTAGTTTAAAATGAGAGTCTCAAATGGGCCTTAGTTAAATCAATTAAATTTTTGGCCTTTCTTCTTTTCCTCTTGGTTCTTTGACAAGCCTGAGATGTGCATGGCCTTTTTATCAATCTTTTTCTTGTCCAACAGCAACTAGATGTGAGATCTTCATATGCAAATCTTCAAAAGGTAAATAGATAGCAATTTGATCTCCATTTCTCTACTTTACTGGTTGCATGCGGGCTGGGTTAGAATATCTGTAAAATCAACAAAACACTACCCAAGTAATAGTTATTTATATACAAAAGATAAAATATAAGAGCATAAAATAAACACATTTCTATGTCAATCATATGTTAACATAGAATTTGTCGCAAATGAAAGTATTTCTCCAATTTGTCATGTTAACCTAAAATTGTCCCTTATGTCAGAATTATGTCATGTAATTAAAAATCGTCCTTTATGTTAGAAACTAAATTTTTCATTGATGTTAAAACATAAATTTGCCATTTATGTTAGGAAGTAAATTTGCTATTTATGTTGGACAAATTCACACTTTGGTTGGACCCATGTTATGTAAGAAAAGCTTCATTTTAGGTAGAAATGTTTTGTTTAATTAAAAAAAACATACTTTTTGTAGAAAGGTTATGTGAATATAGAAACGTCCTTTATTTAAAGGTCGTCTTATTTAGAAATGTCATTATGTAGTAATAAAATTTGTCATTTATGATAAAAAAAATGTCATTTATGAAAGTATAAAAAAAAAGTTGTCTTTACGTTAATATAAAAAAAGGTTGTCATTATGTAGTAATAAAATTTGTCATTTATGATAAAAAAAGATGTCATTTATGAAAGTATAAAAAAAGTTGACATGTATGTTCGATTTGAATTGACAAATTATAGATGCCATGTATGTTCTACTGAAATTGACAAATTATATATGTCATGTATGTTTAATTAGAATCGTTAAATTATAAATATCAATTTTGTAGTTAGAAATTGTTAACAAATAAAATATCCTTTTATTTGTTATTAGAAAACATAGTAAATTGTTAACAAATACAACATTCTTTTATTTGTAATATAAAATACATAGGAAATTTTTATGTTAATATCACCTCGTTGGGAACTGTTACGCTAACATAGAAAAATATCATTTATGTAAAACTGTTATGTTAACATGGAAAATATCGTTTATTTAAAAATGTATGTTAACAAGATTCGCCATTTTATATCGAAAAGGTTATGTTATCAAAACATGTCATTAAATTTGAAGTGTTTATTTAGAACAAAATGTGTAATAAAGTTAGAAATGTTTATTTTGATTTAATATAACATATTTGTTTAGAAAAGTTATTTTGATTTAAAATCACATTTTTAGTATAAAATGTTGCATTATAAAGAGGATAACATTTTTAGTATAAAAGATTGCAATAGAATAAAAAAAACATGAATTTTGTTAGATATGTTATAATAGAATAAAAACATCGTTTTAGTTAGATGATGTTAGGTGAAATTAAATGGTCATTTTAGTTAAATAATGTTAGGCTAATATAAAATATTCCTGTTAGAGGAAATATCATTTTATTTATAATAAGGTCATGATAGAGAAATTTGTTATTTATTTATAATAATGCCAGGTTAGATAAAAGTAAACATTTTTTGTAATAAATTATTGGGTTACATAAAAATTTGATAGGACATTTATGTTAGATTGAAAGAGGGCATTTATGTTAAAATTTTGAAAGAACATTTATGTCAGATTAAATAGTAGTCATTAAAATATATATAAGGAAGGAGGTAATTGTGTTAACATAAAAATGAATGTCTTTTTAATTGTGTTTCTTAACACAAAACAACATTGGAAAATGTATGGTCTTTTTATTTGTGTTCTCTAACACAAATATAACTTAGGAAACATAAATGATTTTTTTTATGTTCTATAATATAATTAAAAGCAGAATTTGACGGTGTAATCAAAATCACATTTTTTTTATGTAACTATAGAAATTGAGAAGTCCCAAGTTTTACTAGGATTTGAAAGGGTAAGCTATAGTGTTTGAAATCGAGTTATTTTGGAAATATGGAATATTCCAAAATTAAGATATTTTGAAATGAGAAACATTTTAAAATAATATTATAATGGTTAATTAAAATTGTACTTGGACCCGAGGTTAGGTCACATTTGTGGTGGAAGTCTGCCCGGACCCGAACGGCATATCCAGCAGCCACAAATGTTGGGCCTAATGTGAGAGGTCCAAGTGCGCAAATACAAATTAGGCCAAGACACGAGGTTGAGCCCAACTTGTGGGATAAGTCTGCCCGGAACCGACCGGCCTATCCAGCATCCACAAGTTGCAGGCCTATTGTGAGAGGCCTGGCCCATATTAAAACACAAATAGTTAAATAGAAAATGAACATTATTTTCACCATCATGTTTAAAAGAATGAAAATTTTCATTTTTATGTAATTAGATTTAAGAAAGGGAAAATTACATTTTTTTTATGTAATTAGATTAAAGGAAGAAATTTATATTATTATTTTTTAAAGAAAGAAAGGAAATTGCATCTTTATGTAACTAAAACCAAAAGTAAGAAATTTACATTTTTTGTGAAATTAAGATTAAAGGTAAAAGTTACATTTTTTTATGTAATTGATATAAATTAATAAAAGTTTACATTTTAATGTAAATTAGATTAAAAAGGGGAAAATTTCATTCTTTCATGCATGTAGATTAAAAGTGTGAAATTACATTTTTTATGTAACTGGATTTTAACTAAAAAGAATAAGGATATGAAATTTATATTTTAATGAATTAGATTTTCATTAAAAAGATTAAAAATATGGAAATTTCATTTTCATGTAAATAGATTAGCACACAAAATTATCATTTTGTTTGTATTGTAAAATTATTATTTTTGTGTTTTGCATTGAAAAGATAACAAAATTATCAATTTTGTTACATTGAAATAAACAAACAAAAATACTCATTTTTGTAGAAGTAAAAATGGATGAACAAAAATATTCGTTTGTTGAAATTGAAATGAAACACAAGAATGCCTATTTTTGTTGTAATTGGTATGATACACAAAATACATTTTGTGTAATTCGAAGGATGAAACAAGAAAATGTGCATTGTTATGTATAAGATGTGTATGTGTATGAAAATAAAAATAAACATTATGGTGTGTATATTGTACATTAATATTGTATTTACGAATGGGAATATTTTCGTTAGCAAAATGTAATGAAATAAAATAAATTTCATTACACATTATAAACATTTCGATAGGTTGTGAAGCAAAACATTCACTACTTGTTATGTAATTACGTTAATGAAATGGAATTTAATTATTTTTATATGTATAAAAATAAAGATAAATCGTTACAAATTACTAATAACGATATGAAATGATTTCCAACTTATATATGTACGAGAATTATTTGGAAAGTCCAAGTCTATCTCATTCCAAATAATTTGAACGACGTTTAAAATTCAAGAGTTGAAGACGACGATTGAAGACCGACGACCTTCATATCGAATGGACGACGACTGCTGATGCCCGTGATTGGAGTAGCTACTTTGAAGGGGCTACAGTGGTGGCCGTCCGGACGTAGTGTTGATTAGTACGGATTTGGCTTTCGCTCAGACCCAGAGCATAATCTTATAAATGGATTGTGTGTCTGACATCGTACTCCATTAAATATCATGTTATTAATCTTCTGTCGAATGTATGGATGTTTGGTGGTGGAGAATTTATTCTCTTGCTTAACACCCGTTCATATATTTCGGCAAAGGATTGGTAGTGTGATATGGAGTGATAATGTGGCATGCTAAGATGCATATGATCAAGGCTTTGTTGAAAAACAGGCCTTGTGGAATGATCAAAGCATAGCCTGTTTAGGCATAGCTTTGTGTATAGCGTGACTTCGTGATCCTCACACACCGGCGGAGTCTAAAACGGGAGAAGGGAACGCAGGGAGAGCAACACGTTTCTTTCTAGCTAGAAGTGGTGTTTGGGCTTTAACACGGCCCGATATTTTACTTATGTGGATGATGGAATGAGGCGCCTCAGATGATAGGTTCTATAGGACCGGGAAACGTGTGTTCAGGAATAACTAATCCGCAACTCGTATGGTGGACCGGCCCTGCAGCTATCCAAGGGTTCACTGCGGGGGATCCTGAGACATTAGCTAGAGTGTCTCGAATCGGTAGGAGCTCCTCCCTAGCCTTGACTCATGATGGAAACCAAAATCCAAATACGACCCTACGAATTTGATTGTATTACTAGTATGGAGGCATAGTAGTATGAGATACTATTCTTCCTAGGATTTATACATTTACTTTGAAATGTTTTGATATATACTAATAATAATATTAAACTCATATTTGCCGTATTTAGCATGTTTAATCACTATAAGGTAAAATACTATCCTCTGGTTTGTGTTGCATTGTGTGATGGGACCTGGGTCTTATGGTGATTCCATTTTTCTCAAAAGCATGACGTTGTTGTACGATTTACTTATTATTTGTTCTGACACATTTATGCACCGGCAATCCGTTGGAGTAAACCCGTTCCGCGTTAGCGGCGTGGTCCTTGGCTTTTCCTTATTACTATTAGTTAAATTAGTTAAGAATTCTCACACCAGTCAATTGACTGACCCGTTGTTTGTTTCCACCTTTGCAAACTCGGGTACCCTCTTTTCCACACGGGTAGTCAAGCAGTTTGTCTACAGGTTTATCTCTTTAGCAGGATCCTGGATTGAAGCTTAAAGTTGTGTCCAGAACATTGGAAGTCTTCCGCTGCCTTAGTTATTTTGTTTCCGCTGCAATGTATTAAAATCATGTAAAATTATCTTCCGCTGTAGTCAATATACTCTGATATTCTGTACTCTGATGTAACATTTATTATTGATGTTATAAAAGTCTGTTGTTATTCTTCTGATGTGTTGTATTCCCAAAGTTAATGTAGGCGGGATTTGAACGGTCTTGGTCGATTTTGCGATCGATTAAGGCCGGGCAAAATCCGACTCGTTACAGTTGATTTAACAGACATACATAAAAGTCTAATTATGATGATTATTTCTTCTTTATCGTTATTTATTTAAAATAAATTATTTTAAATATTCTATATTCATTTAAAATTTCTAAAATTTTAAATTGGCCCCAAAATTGCTGGTTGTTACAGTTTTTGAAACGCAATTGCCTATATTATTAATTTATAAATTATATATATCAACCTTCCAACTTTTTTTTATTGTATAAACACACATTAAAGAATAACATTTCTTATATGTATATAAATGTAACAAATTTTTACAAACAACGAATATACAAATTAGTACATAATATTTCAAGTATATCATTCAAACACCTTTTTATATATCCGTACTTGGTATTTTATGCACATCATTCAAATAAACTCTCACAAATTCAAATTAATTATCATGTACAAATTGTTTTATCAACTGTTCTGTATCCACATGTAATATACTATATATAATGTCACATTTTTGCATCAACAATTAACTTACAAAACAGACAAACAAAAGATTTAATCTTGTTTGGCTTTTGACATCTTCTTCTTAACTGTAACAATTGCGGTCATTTTAATGTTAAATAAAACCGTTAAGTTGTCAATAATTGTTATGTCGTATATTTGACAAAGTAAAAGAAACAAAAGGAAAAAAGAAAAAGTGCAGCTATGACAAAAAATATAATGCACTTAACGATCTAAACAAGCCCGAGTGATTGTAAAAGTGCAACTATGACAAAGTAACCAAAATTTTCTTCCCATATGACCAATGAATTCGAATTTTCCATGGAGTGGCCTAGTTCGAATTAAGAACAACAAATTTCGAAAGTGAGCTATTAAATAAAATTCTTTTTCATTTTTTGCAAAAACAGAAGACATTAACTACAATGGATAACTCTACAAAATTCGAAATAATTTTCTCATTCAGTGTCAGGATTGTCCTAACAATAACTGCCAACATATATAAAATTGTTATATTAAAGATTGGAACATTCCAAAATATGCTAATATGTACAAAATGTCATTATTTAGGACATAAATCAGGCAATAATGTTTGGTTTGCTTGCAGCAGAACTCTCCCAGACAACCTATGAATACAAAAAGATCATGAGTTTGAATGCACACAAAATTTAAAAAAATTCAGTTTATTTCTAAACTATGTAGAAATTTTAAATTAATGAATTTATAAAAGGGTTTTACATGCGCTATGCTATAATGTAGAAGTTGGATACCTGATTCTGACTCTTCTAAGCTCTTTGGACTAATCAGGCAACTCTCTAATGGTAATATAAACCCCAGGCTCGTCTTGCTCCACCCACTCACTAACTTCCAGATTTCTTGCATTACTAACTGATACTGAACCTACTTCGTATCTGCTCGAGCTGGTAGTCCTCGAAGCATCGATCATGTTGTTACCATTCTCAACTTTGATTCCAATAGCAACAGCAGCAATGGAATGATGAAACATGTGATGTGGCAGAATGTGCCCCATTGGATCAGGAACGGATGGATAATGTCTTCCCGTTCTGCTCAATGAAGTCAAAGTTGTTCTGTATGTATTGCTGTTGTTTTGGTACATTGTTGTGTCTCTTCCGTATGGAATGTGGAATGTCGAAGGGGAGAAGAGGCATGGAATGTGGAAGGCGGAGCAAATGTCATCTGGAGTTAGATGACAACTTGCATTAGAAGAGTGGTTACTGAGGTGTTTGGGAAAACAAGAGGAAGTATGCGCCAACCCAAGGATTTGTGGTGGTGGAATGACGAGGTGCAAAAGGCTATCAAAGAGAAGAAGGAATACTACAAATGCATGCACCATCGTAGGAGCGAGGACAAAATACGGAAGTACAAAATGTCAAAGAAGACAGCAAAAAAGGTGGTGAGTGAAGCAAGGGGTCGAGCATATAAAGATTTGTATCAAAGGCGGAGTACGAAGGAGGGTGAAAGAGACGTCTATAGAATAGCCAAGCTACGCGAGAGTAGGACAAGAGACTTCAACCAGGTTAAATGCATTAAGGATGAGAACGATAGGCTTCTGGTGAAGGACGACAAGATAAAAAATAAGTGGAGAGTATACTTCGATAAACTTTTCAATGAGGGAACTGATACCCCCTCGATCGAGTTGGAAGATTCCGCAGATATCACCGATAGACATTTCGTTCGGAGAATTCAAGAGGCGGAGGTAAAGGGGGCGTTGAAACGGATGAAGAAAGGCAAGTCAGTTGGGCCTGATGACATTCCTATTGAGGTGTGGAAATGCTTCGGAGAGGCAGGGATAACCTGGCTAACTAAGTTGTTTAATAATATTTTCAAATCTAACAAGATGTCAGATGAGTGAAGGAGAAGCATTTTAGTTCCGATCTTCAAGAATAAAGGAGATATTCAAAGTTGCACAAACTACAGAGGAATTAAACTTATGAGCCATACAATAAAGCTTTAGGAGAGAGTCTGCGAGAAACGTTTGAGGAGGTTGACAAGTGTCTCTAGTAATCAATTTGGTTTCATGCTTGGAAGGTCAACTACTGAGGCGATTTTCTTGATTAGGCATCTTATGGAGAGATACATGGAGCAGAAGAAAGATCTTTACATGGTTTTTATCGATTTGGAGAAAGATTATGATAGAGTTCCGAGGAAGGTTATGTGGTGGACGCTAGAAATGAAGAAGATGCCAACAAAGTACATTACACTTATTAAGGATATGTACGAGGGGGCGGTGACTGGTGTCAGAGCATGCAATGGTGAGACCAATGATTTTCCCATTAACAAAGGGTTACATCAAGGTTCGGTTTTGAATCCCTGTACTTTTGCTTTAGTGATGGATGAAATCACAAAAGGTATACAAAGGGAGATTCCTTGGTGCATGTTTTTTGCTGATGATGTTGTGCTGATTGGTGAAAGTATAGTAGGGGTTAACAGACAATTTGAGTTGTGGAGGGAGACCATGGAATCAAAGGGTTTCAGGATTAGCAGAACTAAAACGGAGTATATAAAGTGTGAGTTCAACGGTGTCAGGTCGGATGACAGAGATATCACCCTGGTTGGTCAAGTAGTACCTAAGAAAGAATCCTTTCGATATTTAGGATCTATGTTGCAATTTGACGGGGAGATTGATAGGGATGTTAGTTTTAGAGTTCAAGCAGGATGGGTGAAATGGAGACTTGCATCTGGCATTCTCTGTGATAGGAAGATTCCTCAGAAGCTTAAAGGAAATTTCTATAGAACAGCAATCAGGCCGGCGATGTTATATGGTGCAGAATGTTGGCCTCTTAAATGGCAACACGTCCAAAAGAAGTGTAGCAGAGATGCATATGCTGTGTTGGAGCTGTAGGCATACCAAATGAGAACGGATTAGGAATGATGATATTCGGGACAAAATTGGAGTTTCGCCTGTCGAAGAGAAATTAGTCCAACACCGTTTGAGATGGTTCAGACATCTCCAACGAAGACCGCACGATGCACCAGTGTGCGTTGGAATTATAGGCCTCGCCGAAGGCCCAAGGAGAGGTAGGGGCCGACCTAAAATGACATGGGAAGAGATAGTATAAAGAGACTTAAGAAATTGGAATATATATAAAGAGGTGGCTCCGGATAGGGGTGCATGGAAGTTAGCAATCCATGTACCAGAACCTTAGGGTTTCATGTTTCTTTTGTTTCTTTTTTGGAACTTTTAAATCTTCGTTTTTGTCTTTTTCAAGCCTTTATTTTACCTATATAAAAGATTTTAACTCCTTTTTATTTTATTTTTTAATTTTTGGGTTCTATGTCTAGCCAACCCTAACTTGTTTGGGATTTATGGTTTTGTTTTTGTTGTTGTTCCGTATAATTATGCTGCTGAACTCTCTCTTGTCGATCCCAGTTCACCAAGCTCTAGACCATACCAAAAACAATTGTATGTAAAGGGAAGTGAACTGCAGGGTGTTGATGATGAAGATAAACATGAAGATAAATACAGATTAAAACAAGTTCTGAAATGTGAAAGATTTTTACATCATTTTTTGAAACTTTTTTATGATAATTTTTCGAAAAGAATGATCTAATTTGCATATTGTTTTTGTAAGGAGTTTTCTGTATTTTAAAACTAAATAAGGAACTTAGTCAAAATGTCTTTAGCCAAAGATAACCCTAGATTCGATTTAATTAGATGATTGCAATCAACTAATATCATTTAACTAAGAAATGCTAAATTTCAAAAGAAGAAAAATCAGTAAATATCCTGATTATACCCACAAAATAGGAAAAAAAATTATCCTCATCTTAATTATATCAATAAAAACAAAAATTACAGGTTCAATGATAAATTTATCAAAATAAAGTTGTATTGACCAATAGTATCAAGTAGCACTCAAAGTGACTCTCACTTTGCAAAATGACAAGAAGCATTCAAAATGACTGCCTCGTGACTGAAAATGTCATCCAACATCCAGCAGTGTCCATAATATGAGAGGAGGAAGATACAGTGAGTATGATGTTATTTCCACATAACTTCGTTCTACTAAACTAGATAAGCACAAAGCTCATTTATGACTAAACAGCATTTAGGCTGTCTGAAGTTGTATTAAGAATACTAATTTGATAATATATTTGATATTGTACGACTCTGAACAACAATGTTGCACATTTAACAATATCTTAAGATAACGGGGCTTTATTGACTAAAACTCCATAATGAATCGATGATTTTAGTAAGTGAAATAAAAATGGTAAAATAGGGGTAGAGATTAGAATTCACCTGTCATCTTCATCATCAACATCTTATTTATCATCAACATCTCATCCTCAGCAGCAGCAACATCTAGCATGTTGGCCTGACTCTCCTTAAATCGGACAATAACCTCTTGAGCTTCTGATATAAGAGATCTCTTTGCAGCTTTAACTATTTCTCTTTTATCACCACCCACAACCTTGCCTTTAACTACTCTACTGGTACTTGCATCATACTTCCTCCTAACTTCTCTACTGTGAAGCTGATCGATATACTTCTCATGCGGCGCATGTTTTTTTATCCTTTTGAGCACGATGGGGCTAGGGTCATTCGATTTGGTGAACCTCGATAGCCTCTTACTATGGCTGCAAGATGAGATCCCTTGAGGACTAATGATCGCTGTTGAACTAGCGTCGAGTGAAAGCATGACAAGGGGAACTTGAAAGGTTTCGAGAACTAAGAAGTAATCTTCTTCTTTATTTTGGTCATCCGTGGTGTGTTTTCTTAGCAAGTGCCTTACGATTTTCTATGCAACGAGGCTCTTCTTTTTGTTGCTCGACTTCCGAGCTGTCGTGGTCGGAGGGATGATAGGTTTGCTATCGGCTAGACTGAAACTTGCAACTGGGGTCGTGCAATGACTCCTTTTAGCCTTTGAACAAGGTTGGGAATGAGGTGGCGTGCTGAAGCTGTTGTTGACTCGATCAAAGCATTCTTTAGCCGATTTTCCTGGTACCTATCAATGATTTATATTTAACCTGTCGACTACTGGTATAATTGAGATCGAATATAGAAAATTGTATCAACTATATTGTTGCATTCATTGGTGAGACAGGTATATTTCAAGATAACATCGATGAGATTAAGCTGTTTGTGAGTACGAAGTATACGAGAATGCAGAGATGATATAGAGATGGACATTAGCTTGTTATTTACTCAAAGAAAAGGCGAAATATACAACAAAAAATATCAAACTTAGAGATAATATGAAAATCAAGAATTTAGATAAGTTGTTCGGGGGTACAGGTTCTAATGGTTGACATTGATTAGAAAAGCTATTTATCTTGCACTCATTTCCTCAAACGACAGTGGCTTTCAATTTTCATTAAACTGTTAAAACTAAACTTCCTGGTGCATGATAATAAAAGTCAACCCAGATCTTCATCATCGCTAAGTTTGGCAATGGATAACTGAAAAAAAAAAATCATATCCAAAGTGAATAACCATCCATATCCGAAAAACTAATGCGAGTATGGATGCATAGTATCACAAAAACAATTGTCAAAGTGGAATACTCGTGGACTCTTGAAATATGTGTGAACTTCAGGGTGCTTGACCATACCAAAAACAATTGTATGTAAAGTGTAGGGAAGGGAAAATTCAATAATGAGAAAAGTAATCCCTAGCAAAATAAAGATACATTAATCAGAAAATCAGAAGATGCCACGTTCGTTGCTGCTAGATTAAAGCATAAAGCTTATGTAAAACCCTCTCATATAAAAAATCATGTATTTACCAAAAAATATGCTGCAATTAATCCCACTTCCTCCTTTAATAACAAGCATCGATATCATCTACCTCTATTAGATTCAAAAGCTACGGTTTCCATGTGTCCTTCCATACTATCTGCCCGATTGATCCACCTACAATCAGCCCCCATGTTTCCTAACATGTCTCCTGCTAACTCCATCATTTTTCAGTCATTAACGGTCCCACCAACTACTAAACACCTCAAACAACCTGTCAATCCTCCAACTAAAGCAATTAATATTGAAACACAAGCCATGAAAAACATGCACACGAGAAATCCCTTCGATATTTTTTCCACTTTGGTCAACACACTAATAATCGTTCAATTATCATCCCGTTAATAATGTCGCCTCTGACATTTACATTGCTTACTATAATTTTCATATAACTCCATGCTTGACAAAACATTGAGAATCCTTTCCCTAAAAATACTAAAGGTGATTTCCCATAACTCTACCATTGATAATTTATGCCAAAAACTATGGCTTTAGAGATAAATTTTTTTGAAGGTGAGATGAACACGATTTTGTAACAAAACACAGAGCAGGTGGTTGGAAAGCAAGAAGGGAACTTTTCGTACATACACTTCTGTATTATTTGATTTTATAGTAAAGAATTTCAATTTAACGGAAAGAACAACCAATTTATGATCCCAAACAACGGTTAAAACATGAAAATCAAATACCATTTTGCAACCATAATAATCAAACCATTATTATTTTCATAAAATTATAAATCAAGTTCGAAGTGCCTCACTGTTATTAGTGCTGTATGCATCCTGGGTGTTCAAGCCACTGACATCCTATATCCTTGCACCTACCATCCTACAAAGTTCGCTTCAGCATTATATTTCTGCATTAAATTTGATGTGGCCTGAGAGACATAATAATAAGTCATTGAAACAGGCAAAATTTCAACAAGAGTAGACCAACAAATCAAAATTTCATAGCATATTCATGTAATTTGCTAAGTAGATAATTGTGGTTTGTTGCATCTGTAAACTGAAGATCCAATATAACAAGTATAAAGAACAGAACTCTGATACACCAATATGTGAAAACATCTATTGCATACCTATATTTACCGGTAAATATACCACCTTAATACATTAAGGTTTTTGCACATCATGAAGTTTACAGTGACAACAACAGACGTGTGCATATGCAAAATGAAATTCAACTTGATCAATCTTCATAAATGGGGAGCAAACTCTAAATATTAATGTTATAGGAAATCCACTTTTTATTTTGATAGGAAAACTCAAAGCACTTAAAATCTGGGAACAAATCAAAAGAAAGCATGCGGCAACTATGTGAAAGAATCAATAGTGAAGTTGACCACTTTATAATTAATTGATTCAAAATTCCCACGATAAGGACTTAATCACTCAATATAGGCTAGAAAAACCAAGCACTTGTCTAACCTATTAAACAAAGCTGTCGTTGAAAACACTTAGAGAAAGAAAATTGATTGGTTAAATCAAGGTGATAGGACTTATATATTTTTTTGGCAAGGCTGTGATAGTACTTATAATTTTCTTTGTAGCAAAATGTGCATTCCAAAAATATAAACAGGTGGATTTTTTTCTTTTTTGGTTGTAGATGGTGATCTTAAGTCACAAAATGAAAGAAAGCAATACGTCAAATGTCTAGGTCATGGAATGAAGAAAGTTAATATCAAAAGTTGGAATAACATTTGTCAGAATTTACATCAACTTTTTATCTTCAACCAATTTCCACACATTAGTACACGGAAATTCTCCATCATGTTTTGGCCCATTGAACATGTTGTACAAGATGTGAATAGGTATGAATATCCCATTGCAATAATAGGTACACTGCATCGATCACTGACCTATTTCTTTAAGTCTTTAAGTAGGAATTATACTTAAAGTTGTTACCTTTTCTTGGGAAATGTTTAGGGTAGTTATCCAAATAAAAATCATTTATGTCTTTGGTAGCATACAATGGATGACCATCTTTGCCAAGGGCAGTTAACATTGCAGTCACCAGTCCTGTGCTTGTTCCGGCTATCATGTTCATAATAATCTGTAACCCTTGCATCATCTCCGTCGAGTTTCTACACCATAACTATCACTATTAAATTTAAAGTTAAACCACAATACCAATGTTATTATACACTAGTTTATATACTGATAGTTTCAGATTTTAGGATTTTGATCTTACATTTTATGAAAAGCTAACATTAAACAATGCATTCTATAAATTAGTTTAAAAACATTATAGTTGACATATTGCCTCGGTCCATTACCGTTCCTTTACTAAATTTACTCCTTCTGTATAAAATTTTGTATTAAAATATGCCAAAACAAATCATATCTATTAAAGTTTTGTTGCAAATGCAAGATAAAAGGGACTGATCTATTAGAAATAATAACATACTCAATATTTCTGTACAACTAAAAAAAACATCAGCATTTAATTGTCAAAATCCATTCAGCCATGAAAAGATTCATTATGTGATACATTACTAATATATCACCAATCAAATTTTAAGTGATAGTATTTAAATGGTAGCTTACATAACTGTCTTAAAGTATCCATAAACCAAACTCGAGAGTTTACATAACAGTTTCAGGCTGATCTTCCACTATATAATATTCATTACTAACCTCAATAAAAATTAACCATGCACCTTAATTCGGAAAGCAACTTAAGAATAAAACTGTAGCTATTAAATAAACATAAGAATACATACATAATGCAACAAATATTAGAAGGAAAAACGAAATCCTATCCAAACTTAAGATCATTCTTAACAAAATGTTAAAAAAAACTTTGGACTCAAATTATGATGTAAACTATGCCTCTCATATTTCCATAACCACCAAAGATAATATCTCATTGTTTCCATATAATCCAGAGCCTATAAATAAATCAATTATATATTCATTACTGAAGTTCGGATTCATAAAAAAGTAAGAATAGTTCTTGGTATGATGCCCTTTACTCCACCATCGTCTATACTCAAAACGGTTACGCGTTTCCCTTGAACAGTTAGAAGACTTGATGTCATTTCTTTCGAAGTAATATTGCACATCATTTACGAATTTTCTGAAAAATTTAAAATTCAAATACTGACTGTTATAAGCTTGTTGCCAGTTGTTACATTAGACTTGGTATTGCCAGTTGTTACATTAGACTTGGTATGTCTCCAACCCAGCCTTTTTTTTTTTTTTTTTTTTGCATGAAGTAGCCACCAATTCCGACTGTATAACGTCTTCAATCAATTCTCAATGCTGCCACCTATCGATTACTCGGGTTTGTACTCTAGATCATCCACACTCTTCTGTATCCTCCAGACAACCGCTGCAGATGTCGTGGACATGGCTTCGGTTTAAATCATAGAGGAGTGTGTCTCTAGTCCTAAGGTAACTTGTCCCTACACCTTTCAAACCCGCTACAAGCAGCAAAATCCTCTAAGTCAACTGAAACTACAATGTACAAATCACAGAACATGGGATGTATTTTTGAAATTGTTTAGATGTGTATAGACTGTCAAATTATGCTCTCTAAAAATGACTATTGCAGGGTGGACTCAAACAGGTGACAAAATGATAAACATCAATCAGTGGACAATAATAGAGGGGTATGCATCATACCTTGCAATGCCCGTCGACAAAAACCAAATTTGACCGACCGGGTAATTTTGTGACTCCAGAGACAAATACACACTATACCAATTTGTAACCATGTGAAACATATTTGCATACTCAATCCATGTTACTAGTATTGTTGGTTCCCTGACCCACTGTAAATATGTAAGTAAATAATAAGAGCATATTAAAGCATAATATCCCGAACACAACAGAGGATTTAGCCATATCTGAAAAGAACACTCTTAGATGTTTACACTTTATACACATAACTAAAAATAAGTATGAATCAAATTGACTATACATGTAGTTACTTAAATCCTTATTTTGAATACAACTGGCATAAAGGAATGTGTAAACATGCCAAATCAAGTCAACCATAAATGAGCATGAGGCAAGGCAAATTTGGGCAGTACAACTAAACCCTTAACTATTCATAAATGTTAAAGCCAGAATTCATACAAAACAGTTAGGTTGCCTAAGACGATAACATTTTGCAACGTTATCTTGAATGAACCACAAGCATAAAAACATGACAGCGAAATTCAGGCCTACACCATTTCCATTGAAAAATGTTGAAGTTATATCTAGCAGTGATATTTCAAAATGTTAAATAAATAACAGTTTACACAATCAAGTAAATTCTCATGAAATTAGTGTTTTCATTTAACTAATACACCGATTAGTCAACAAATACATTTTGAAACACGTTGATTTCATGTCAATTTTCGTATGAATATTTCGAATAATAAATAAATAAAGATCCATAACCATGAGCAGTGAAAAATATATAATAAAGCATGCAGTACCTCTCATGCCCAATTAAATCTAAGAGATGCGAGATCGGCTTCTGCTAAAGGTTGTTTGGCGATTGACGATTTCGCATTTTGGGGATTATTAATTTAGTTGTGTTCCGGAGGCGATAGAGTGAAAGTGAAGAGCCGTTTATTTGAAAGCAATGGGAAAAAGCATTTATTTTTAGTTCCCGCACGAATTTTATTATCCCACGCCTCTTTTGGTTGTATAGCGTTGGTTAAGTAAGATTTTTTTTTTCTCAAATAGCGTTAGCCACCCTGTATGCCACATCATTTTAAGGAGAAGAAGTGGAAACACTATATATCAAAGTATGTCTATGAAACACGCAAGCATTCCCATGAACACAAAGCATCTAACCAATGAGGTGGATATCCGAGTCAATCGCTTAAGACCTCCATTAGTGCAATTAGGGTAAAGGCCCAACGAGGTGGGCATCCTCGGTCACTTAAGGCACTTATTAAAGGTGGATTCTTATGAGCTCTAATGACCTTGGGGAGGACCCTAGCCCCTTAAGACCCTGTATTAATACGTCAACTTTCATAAGTATATACTCTCACAAGTAATATGAGAAGTAGTATTTCGAATATGACTACTTAATTGATATTACGATAAAACACATATGCCACTTAAGACTACCCTTAGACATTTGGTGAACATGCTACGACCACATATCATATATAAACCAATCATGTCCTTGGATTAGACCTTACAAGCTTCTAGAGGAAGTGGACATCCCCGTGCACTACCTTACTCCGTTACCTCTATGCCTAACCATTTTCAGAGAAGGAGGACCCATAGACTTACTTCGAATCTAAAAAGGGTGAGTCCTAGGAATTTTGTACCTATCCAAGGAGTAAACTTTCAGATTGGACCCTAATCCTAACCACTTAAGACCCAAACTAGATAAGAAGAGAGTTAGCCACTTAAGACCTTCGTAAGGCATAGTAAACCTGCATATTTTCACACATAATAGGTTTATATGTATATATATAAACACTAGACCTCTCACATTAAACTGTCTAACTGTAGATGCTGGATATGTCAGGAGGTTCCGGGCAGATTTCTACTACAAGTGGGTTTAATCTTGTGTCATAGTATACTAAATTTGAATGGACTATAACACTCAGACCTCTCACATTAGTCGGACCCACTTGTGGCTCCTGGATTTGCCGGTCGGTTCCGGGTAGACTTCTACCACAAATGACGATTAACCTCATGTCCATGTGTCATTATTTAATATTTATATAAGCCATTCTATACACACACAAGTAATCAATATATGGGGACATTTCAAATTCAAACCTTGTCCTATTCGCATTTACTACGTTATTATTATACTAATTTAGTTAATTACGCTATATAAGTAGAATATTCAGTATGTATATATAACGCTAGTTTTTCGTATGAACTAGGGAATGTTTTAATGAGGTAAAATTTATCAACTTGGTCTACATTTAAGGCATAAAAGTTAATTCCTCCGTCCGACCGCTACATACATGGCATAATTGCATAATTACATATAGCAACAATGGGAAAAATACAACATAAAATTTAAACTTGCACCCTATGCTTGTAATGATAATTCTAGTAATGAACCATTAATAGAATGTAAATTTCTTACATCATATATATACATACATATATGTAAATATACACACACATATACATAAACCTTTATTTATCTAATTTACCCCTTCTTATGTTGTACATAAAAACGTTCATATTTGATTGGCTTCAAATCTGAATGCGCTCGGATTATCTAATTAGTATAGAAACCCAAACCTATTCAAATAATAAATCTGATAAATTCTAAACCTTTTTACATTACAATCAAATATTTGGATAAAAAGGATAAATAAAATAAAAGTACATCACCCAATTGTTCTTCATCCGCTACTATAGCATAATCCACAAATCCAACATAAATTGACAATTCTTGCGAAATATATAAAAACAGGAGATTTGGGGGTTTTGCAATTTGATATTGTCGTTATACCAAATCTCTGTAGGCATACAGATCCATATAATAATCTACAAATGTAGAATACGCCTAGGTAAATACTAATTCCACTCACAATGATTGGAAATGTCGTAGATCTGACGTTGTTGTGCCTATTTTATGTGAACTCCAATCCCTAGAGATCAATATACATAAGAATCAAATAATTTAAATTCTTATATAAATATCATGCGATTCCGGATCTATATTTTAATCCTACAAGAAAAGAAGATTAGAAAAAGAAGAATAGATATGTAGTAGAAGAAGACCTATCTTTAAATCCTTCTAGAATCAATGCAGCAAGAGTGGAGGCACAAATAGAGAGTGGCTAGGTTAGGTATGGAGTTTAGAGGGTTATTTATAGGTGTTTGTGTAAACAAGAACCGTCGGATTATTAAGATTTAATCCTGGCTATTCATCCTTATAAATTAACCCAAAAATCTAATCCAACCCCAGCCTTATTGGGCATTTGTAGTGCCAGGCAGTCGACCGGCGGTCAATACCCCTTTTGGGGGGAGGGGGGTGGTCGACCCCTTGGTCGTTGTTTTGCCCAATATGCGCTATGAAGGGATGAAAATATTTATTATATATAACATTGATTAATTAGATAATTTCTTACCTTATAAGGGTTATTCTTGTCCCCTTATCCTTATCTCTTCATTTGAAATTCAAACCTAAGGGAATTTTATACTTATCCCTTAGATATATGTATATTATAAATTTAACCACATATATATACACGTTTACCGTCTGATTTCTTTTGATTATAATTTCTTCATACGTGCACCGTTTTCAACATATCATATATGAAAACGAAGATGAATTTCGCCACAAACCCAAATGAAAGATTTTCATTGACAAATTCTTAATGCTACAAAATTTCACTTTTCTACATGTTTATATTTTATTGTTTAATTACTCATTTCCATTAATTATTGAATTTTGTAATTTTCGGTATATTTTACGGGGTGTTACAAGCATATACAAATATGTATATATGTTTATATATGTGTGCATTGGCTACACCTCTGATACTCCGAATATCGGGCATAAGTTGCACTTTAAATATAGTATCTTCTCGCTCTTGCTAAATAAAATAATAGTGTAGTGGAAAGAGATGAAAAGTACTATTGTTTAAATCAAAACTTATGGCCAATATTCACGGGATTAGAGGTGCAGCGAAAATGAGTTTACCAGATCCTTACCATATGTGTATACACGCAACCCCCCCCCCCCCCTCCCACACACACACACACTTATCAACATATGTGTGGATACACACACATACTATCCCGACGGAAAGGGTATTTTTAAACACCCAGGTAAAACCAAAAATGTATTATTTTCATTAAGTATTTCCAAGTGCATACGTAATTAGCGCCTCTCTAAATTAAAGAAATACGACAAGTCTGATTTAGTACTGCACAAATGGGAGATGTTAGCTGCTAATGGTTGATTTATACAGATATCAATCACATGATACGATAACAAATACCACTTGCCTTGGAATCATAAGAAAACTATACATCAAGGCCCAACATATCCCTGTTTATTCAACATGAAGAAGGATACATTAAACAAAGATAACCAATACACAACTTATGTTCACTGGCTACACTTTACAGTCTGAACATAACAAGAGATGACGAGAACAAAAACCTTATACCACAATAAGAAAAGGGTATTCACCTACAAAAAGAAAAAGCTTCAGAATAAAGATGCATTATGTTTCAGCTGAAAATATTCATGAAAGTCATTTTGTGACATCATCAAAATGAAGTCAAGTTTCAAACTAGACCATCGAAATTAACACTACGCGGTCTAATCATTTATCGAGTAAATCACAATTCCACCAAATTCAAAACTTCAAACTAAACCAGTTAGATTAACAAATTTAAAAGTTTCAATCAGATCCAAACATCTACAACAAATCATACACTGTAAAACAAAGAAAAAATTCATCAGTGTAAAGGTAGGGTTCCTAAAATTGAACCTTAAAAGTTTAGAGATTAGAACTAGCAATCCTATAAATTATTTGAGCATATATATCAACCCTAGATTCGCTTCCGCTTTGTTCTAAGAAGAAATTGAGAATGATAATTAAAAGAAAATTAGTCGCTTTCACTTTATTCTTTTTTTCCTTCGTGAACGTAGGATGGGAATACGTGAACAAGTGTTGAGAGACTGGGAATTAGGGTTATGTATGCGCACTTATTTTTTTTGCTTCATTTTAACCACATTTCTCAACACAAATATGCGTTAGCAAAAAAAGTTGTAATTAGGTATATCCTGTAAAACTCTTTCTCTTAATAACGCTTATTGTGGTGACCATTCTGCAACGCAAATATGCGTCGACAACTAAAATAATAAGTATTACCAAATGACTGTTATGATGTAATATGTGTGTATATATATATATACGTATATATATATACGTATATATATATACATATATGTATATGTAGGCATTATATGCATGTATTGAGAATGAAGATTTTACAGTATGAAGATTCAAATTCAAGATTACAAAGACGAAAAATTCAAGATTGATGACTTATGAGTATTAAGAATTGAAGATATCAAAATAAATAATAGAGTATAAATTTATGTTAAAATTTCATAATATACTAACATCTTTATTCATATTTTTATAATGGGATGGATCCCATAAACTTTCTAAAGTGTTTTTCAAAATTATTTTTCAATTTGATTTTCTAGTCTCAAAGTAAAAATTGTTTTGAATAACTTATTTCACTACAAGAACAATAGTGGCTTCCAATGGTCAGGGGTCATTGGCGACCATTGGAAAGCCTTTGAGAAAACCCTTGGTATACACTTCAACAACTACCAACGGCCTCCAACGCCATCAACGTCAAATTTTCAATGGCGTAGCAACGTTTAATGTGGACACTTGAAGTAGTGGTTGACCAAATAACCATTGAAAACCGTTGGGAATATTCGGTTGGAAGCCTTAGGCAGTCGATGAAAGTTGATGACATGTAGGACTTGCCAACCGTTGGAAATTAGGGTATTTCCCCTGGATTTTAGATTGCTTACTTCCAGCCACCCCACAATATCAAATATATCATAACAACTCCATTTTGAGCATATCCACAACAATCACACTTATATATATATATATACACACATAATATTAAAGCCAAATCATATACATACAGCCCAACATACACAATATAAACCAATATATAAAAAACATCCAACAAACCAACGTCATCAAATCACCATAAACTAGCATCTGACAGAATGTCTATACCAAAATCACCACCATAGCAACAATATATACAAACCATCATAACGTATCAACCAAATCTTCACTCGCTTAAAGCATATATGTACATATAATAAAACACAACAAATCATACCTCAAGTCATTCTCCTTGAGAACTACCATACGTTGAAGGAAACTTTCTGTACTGGGACATGAACTTAGCCAAACACTGGTTCAAATACTACATTTGTTCTTCACGGCGATGATCACGTTCCTCAAGCGCGACGATATGGGCTCATAACTGTGCAGTCTTCTCTTTGTCCTGAATCCATCGGTACGCCTTCTGAGATCTCTTAACTTGTAATCAATTTTAAAATTTCAGTGTTTCATAATAGCAATCCATGTAAATTATAGTTTCTATTAAATTATCATAGGAAACAAAATATGTTTACAATAATCCATCACAATGTGTAAAAGGTTTGAAAATGCAGCAAAATAATTATCGTAAAATTTAATTTAAAATTACCGGATGGCTCCCAAATCCATAGCGCCTGAGGTTGGTGGATCCATGACAGCCTCAAAAATCGTATCCTCCTCGTCTACAGCCAAGTCAGCTCGTCCAGTATCCTCGGGCATCTGTGATCATTATTGCTGGAATCATTGCGGTTATGCAAAATACAATTGAATTTTGATAACAGTATTTTAATTAAATTATAATTTTAAATTAACTTTGTTATATACTTACATGTGCAGTAAGTGCTTTATCATCATGGTCCTAGGAGTAGAAATGTAACGACACGGATTTCGCCCGGACCTAATCGATCGCTAAATCGACCAAGACCTTTCGAATCCCGCATACACTAACTTTTGGCATACAACACATCAGAACAAATAACATAAGACTTTTATAAACATCATAATAATGTTACATCAGAGTATATAATATCAGAGTACATCGAAAAATAATAATACAACGAAAGATTAATTTACAACAAATTTAATACAATGCAGCGGAAGACTATCAACGCTCTAGATATAGCTTTAAGCTTCAATCCAGAATCATGGTCAATAAATAAATATCTGCAAAACAAGCCACTCGACTGCCCATGTGAAAAATATAGGCACCCGAGTTTGCAAGTGAAACAAACTACAAGTCAATCATGGGACTGGTATGAGAAATCTTACTTAACTAATCTAATAATAAGGCTAATCACAGGGCCATGCCGCTAACGCGGAACTGGTTTACTCTATTGAATTGCCAGTGCGTAAACAACAACCATAAATAAACTTATGGATCTACAATGCATCATACAACAAGCAATGTTTTCCAATCTACCCATTTAGGCCTAATCCCTAAACTTAGATTTAAAAATCCAATTCTCTTTACAGAAATTATTCCTTTGGACTTTATTTCCCGAATTCTTATTTTAAATCATTTGAAATGCATATCTAGCTTTTATATCAAAGTAGATTTCACTTCGAGATCTCAAAACAAAATCTTTGGAAATATGAATTCCAGAACAAATGCATAAAAATAAATATGCAACCAAATATCGGGCTCCCCTTAGACAAGGCAAAGGGCACGAAACTAAGAAATTCTATATAAATGTGCACCTCCCACTATGGAGTAGGCTACACTAACGATGCACCTCCCACGCATGGAAGCATACACCGCCCAAAGCCATTTAAAACTATAACACATATACTTTTAGTCGTCTGGGTCACCCGCATCTTTAGCTACATACTAAAGCATTTCATATCCCGAAGTATGGAAAATCATTTCACAACATAATAATCACAAGTACTTTTAAATCTATATAGATTCCCAATTCCAAATCATTTTGAAATCATCGGGTATAGCCCTCGAAATCCTTTCTGTTTTATAAAACATTCCCTGTCCAAAATCGGGAATACTATTCTTTTTTACTTAAGAAATCTCATTTCAAAATCATTTATTAAATTTTGAAATAAACAACATCGCTAAACACTTTATAGTCAAATCGTGAACTATTTCACAAGGTGTTAGCACATAGATATTTTTACCCAACTCAATGCTGAATGTAAAAGCATATTTTGCTCATAAACTGGTTGAGCATAATCCAAACAATCAATCAATCACAATCCATATCAATAACCAATTGTATATTTGGTTCAATCACATTTCATGTTACAATAAAAGAGTATTTTATTATCTACACATTTTCTACATTTCATGTTGCAATAAAATGAAATTTTGTTTTCTATACAATTTCTACATTTCATATGCATACGATAAAAAGAATATTTTATTTACATAACACTTTCTATGTCTCTAATGACAAATAAAAAGAATATTTTATTTACATAACAATTTAAATGTTTCTAATGACAAATAAAAAGGAATATTTTATTTGCATGACCATTTCAATGTTTCTAATGACAAATAAAAAAAGATAATTTTATTTGCATAACCATTTCAATGTTTCTATTGATAAATAAAAAAAGAACGTTTTATTTGTCTATATGTTTTCTACTTTTCTAATGACAAATAAAAAAGAGTATTTTATTTGTATACACAATTCTATCTTTCAAATGACAAATAAAAGGAAAGTATTTTATTTGCATACATGTTTTCTGCATTTCTAATTATAAATAAAAAGGGTATTTTATTTCCATAACATTTCTACATCCTTATATGACAAATAAAAAGATGATTTTTATTTTCATAACATTTATATTTTGCTAATGACAAATAAAAAGATAATCTTTATTTTCATAACATTTCCAGTATTGCTAATGACAAATAAAAAGATGAATTTTATTTTTATAACATTTCTACATCCATATATGACAAATAAAAAGATAATTTTGTTTACATGACATGTTTCATAATTCTAACGACGAAATAAAAGACAATTTTGTTATATGTGACATGTGTACAATTCAAGCGACAAAATAAAAGACAATTATGTTATATGTGACATGTTTATTATTCCAGCAAAAAAATAAAAGACAATTTTGTTATATTTGACATATTTACAATTCTAGCGACAAAATAAAAGACAATTTTGCCGTATTTGACATGTTTACAATTCTAGCAACAAAATAAAAGACGATTTTGTCGTATGTGACATATTTACAGTTCTAGCGACAAAATAAAAGACAATTTTGTCGTATGTGACATGTTAATAATTCCAGTGACAAAATAAAGGACAATTTTGTCATATGTGACATATTTACAATACTATTTCAACAAAACAAATAAAAATTAAAATTCTATTTTGTTGACAATTCTATTTCAACAAGACAAATAAAAATGATATTTTTATTTTGTTGACAATTCTATTTCAACAAAACAAATAAAAATGATAACTTTATTTTGTTGACAATTCTATTTTAACAAAACAAATAAAAATGATACTTTTATTTTGTTGACAACTCTATTTCAATAAAACAAATAAAAATAATACTTTTATTTTGTTGACAATTCTATTTCAACAAAACAAATAAAAATGATACTTTTATTATGTTGACAATTCTATTTCAACAAAACAAATAAAAATGATATTTTTATTTTGTAGACAATTCTATTTCAACGAAACGAACAAAAATGATACTTTTATTTTGTTGACAATCCTATTTCAACAAAACAAATAAAAATGATAATTTTAATTTGTATACAATTCTAATTCAACATCACAAACAAAAATGATATTTTTGTGTTGTTGACAATTCTATCTCAATATCACAATTAAAAATGATATTTTTAATTTGTATACAATTTCTTACATTAACATGACAAACAAAGATGAAATTTTTGTTTGTTTACAATTTCAATAATTCCATTATATACAATCAAATCAAACAGATCACACCAAACAGCATTATCCAATCCAAATCAAATCGCGTATAACAAACTGAATTTAACAGCGTATTTGTAAAAATTTCTAAACACGATAATGATTAATTAATTTTAATTATTTAAAAAGAACTCTCAACTTGATCGGTTTTACAAATTGTTTGTATAACGATTGGTTTTAATAAAATTGAACTTGCATTTAATTGTCTGTTGGAATCCAATCTCCAGGAAGAGCTCGCAGTTTTTGATTTTATATTATATACATGTGGAGCGTGAGATGCAAGTGTTCCGCTAGATGGTTATTTATTTGATAAGAACTATTATAATATCAGATGATTTTGATATCAAAATGTTTTGGGTTATATTAAGGTAAAAACCGTCCATGTTTATGTGTAGGCTGGTCTTACTATTATCTTTTCTTTCGAAAGGTTTTCGAACGTTAAATCAATCTGTTCTCATAAGGGAATAACCCGTTCTGTGTTAAGAAATTGATCATTTGAACTGTTTTAAAATTGTTTACTCACACCAGTCCTCTAACTGACCCAGAGTTTATTTTTCTGTGTTTTTCCTAAACTCTTGGGTACTCATAACAATTGTCATGAGTAGACAAGTGATCCAGGTAATCAATGGAAATCTTTGGAGTATTTTGGAGTGGAATTCATGGAGTCGGCTTAGTAGTTCTATCTATTCCTAAGTATCAAGTTGTATGTTGCGTTGGGCCAATAACCATATAAGATGTATTATATGATGTAACAGACTCTGGTATGTAATATATTATGTGATATTTATTTTGTTAAAATTCTGCTATGATATTCTGATGTTCTTATTCTTCTATTCTATTAGTTCTATCTTATCTCTCTCACCTTCTACTTCTTTCTCTTATTGGTCTCCTTTTCTGTATAATTTGGGTTGACTGATGTAGTTAAATGTCAGCTTAAAATCGTATGGAAAAGTGGGACGTTACAACGTGGTATCAGAGCTATTGGTTTAGTAGTAACCTTGGCTCTATGGCGTAACTCAGTGGAGATATGGTTAGTAACACCATAGATTGAGTTTGGGTAAGTATTGAGAGAGCGTATTTTGAAAATTTAAACTATAAAGTAAATCGTATACTTAGTATAGAACAACTAGAGTTATCGACTTAGGTCATCGTTAAATAAATCTTCCGATTAAGTTTGATTACCAAGCTGTTATAATCAGATAGTTGAAAATGAGTAGGACCACTACAACAACCAATGGAAGGAGCTAAATGAATCAGGGTCGTCCTTAGGATAAGTTAAATGGAGTTGAATTGAGTTAGAAGAGTATCGGGTAAAATGCATATAGGAAATAAAGTTGAATTAAATTTAGGAAAATATACAGTAAATTAAATTGGGTTTTTCTGGTAATAAAGACCAGACTTGAGTTATTAGTTGGATATAGACCTATGTTAGTTAAGTAACTGATTTTTTAATAAAATCAAAATTTTGAATTTTAGAAATTAAGATAACTAAATAAGGAGTCCATCCAGAAGGGGAGGTAAATAGTTACGAATGTGTATAAATTTGACTTTAATTAAAACTGAAATCTACGCGTGACACTTTAATTTCAAGGAAAAAATTCTTTTAAGGGGGTGGACTGTAAGGTTTTATCTGACTTTTGATTTATAATAAAATATTGATTTTAATAAGGTAATTAAAATGAAATATGTGAAATATATAAGTGTGTTTTAATTAGAAAACATAATGTAAGTTGCAACAAAAAGAAATATTAATCATAAATCATAACATACATATTATGTTGAAAAATAATTGCTTTGAAATTATAATAATATATATAGGATAATGAAGGTGTAACCTATAATGCATGTATAGTTATGGTAACATAAATTCAAAGTAAAATCTTGCAACTAAAACTATAACTTTCCATATAAGAATGATAACAAAATGTACATATGGAAGGGGCATGTTATCACTTTGAAAATGTAAAGGAACTTGAAATAAATAGGGACAGCAAAGTAAATATATGCAGGAGAAACAATCGGCCAAATTAACTATATACATAAACGTATAAAAAGAACATGCACGACATGTTTGATAGAATGACGTAGTGAAAATATCTAAGGGAAATGCATATAGAAACAAAACAAAAGAGAAGCAAAGTCAAGATCCTTAATGTGATTTAACATCAAATAATATAGCTAAATATATGCATAAACAATTTCTCTAAAAGAAGATTGTACAACTTGCAAATATAAATATTCTCCTCAGCAAAATATCAAGCACTTAAACCATTTTATATTGCTGAACCATGCGCAGCATTTAAGGGAGTATGGCTTGGAAAGATCATGCTTCTAGAAGATGGAATATAGGACAAGAGAATAGGAAACATCTTAGTTAAACTATTCATTTCTTCATGCATAAGTCTTCCTATAGCAAATCGTATAGGATATAGAAGGGGTAAGCCTAAATAAGATATTTACTATAACATAATTGAAGAAAATAGATTATTTATTCTGGAAACTTAGCTATATATATGACTGGGGAGCCATACATCTTTCACACATCAAAATACTGAGTTTGAACTAGCAGGAAAGGAAAGCTTGGAGGTGAGTAAACTAAATTTCATTTTAGTTGTTGTTTCTATTAATGCCAGTATTAGAATAAGATGTTAAACTAT
The DNA here is from genome assembly GCA_030737875.1 of Allium sativum. Lineage (NCBI taxonomy): Eukaryota > Viridiplantae > Streptophyta > Magnoliopsida > Asparagales > Amaryllidaceae > Allium > Allium sativum. The sequence continues at coordinate 271,351 of CM060926.1, read as the reverse complement.
GTCTAATCATATGCTAAGTTTTAACCTCTGTACAAAATGATAAACTGCTGTATAGCTGATCCTTGTCTATTTTGCACCCATCCAGAAATAATCAAGTATGTACTTGCCTAAATACCTATTTGTTTGAGTTGTTGTTTCCCCTGTATTCTCTGTTAAACTTCTGTGCCAAGTGATTTTATTAACTTGGCCATGTATGTCTATATACATCACAATTAATATCGAGTACCCTGTCATGAAGTTAAAACCAGTTATGAACACCTTGTTCAAGAGGAAAATCATACACACTGGATTTAGTTAGATGCAAGGAACTAATGTGTACTTTACGAGATTCGTACTTCAACAATGAAATCATATGGTAGCGCTTATATATGGACAAGAAACCAGAACCTTACCTGTTCTCTGTAAACCAACTTACAACATGAAATGTCAAACAACCCAGAATCATGTTTTAAGTGTATAAATAGAATGGTGGTACAAAACAATGAAATTTAGTTGTAGTTTCAAGATTTTTAAGTCAGTGTTTGCCGTGATAATGTGTGATGAACGAAAAAGGCTTTTTCGTCAAGATCCGGCGATTGAAGCCACCCGAATCCATGGCGTGAGGAGAGAAGCAACATTTTGGATAGACGATCATAGGAAAAATACAAAACTAATTTTATATTGAGTAGATTTTTTAAACAATTTGAAATTAGGGTTTTCTTCGAAATTCAACATAGCAGAGTTCATCGAAGAACTGCATTGCCACGGTGATGAACGGAGGTTGCACATAGGGGGGATCGGAGCAGAAGGTCATGGACTTGGCATGGGTGGAGTCAGAGGCACTATGGTGGTCTGAGGAAGTGGCAGTCAAAGTTTTCTTCGATGGAACCCATCCAACAAGAAGGAATAAAAGTAGTGAAAACACTGTAGAATGGGAGAATGTGGCGACCTCCCATAACCACCGCACTATACAAGAGAAATGATGCACTGAAAGACGTGCAAGGCTATCATGGATGATCACCAAAGTACGAAAAAACAAGCGGAACTTGTCGTAAAACTCACAATGCAAGGATAAAATATAATAGAACATATACAACAGGTAATAATAGTGAAGCAGAAACATTGGACTTCCATACAACTAGAAAGTAAGATCCACAAACTTAGAAATAGTGTTTAAACAAAGTTGCCTCACTACATCACTTAGAAAAGCAAACAGCGGAAATCCAATTATTAGTTAGTAGTAAAACTGGTACGTGATCCCCCTGCTCGCCATCGATCAGTATCGTCGTCCTCACTAAGCATTACCTGTCACCTGTTACATAATCTACACATCCACAATCAGATGAACAACCCAAGGTAATAAGAGGATACATAAAACCTTGAGTCATACAACAGTCTTAGTGAGCGATAAAATAGCTAACAAACTTCAACAATAAAGTGTATGAGAGGGGATAGATAAACATACCAATCTACCCATAACACCAGAGAAGACCTCAACCTTATCTTCTCCACATTGGACAGTGATAGCCTTTACAATCCATTCAACCAAAGGAATAACAATTCGTACATGGAAACCAGAACAACCATTCAATCATGGAAAAACACACATAACATCCATATTATATAAGCCTCACACAGACAACCCTAATCGAGTTTAATATCCCCCATGTACTCTTCCTAGAGGCCTAAACAAATATCAGTTGAGCACTCAAAGAAAATCACTCTCGACTTTGGACAATCTATGTGAGGTGGTGCAAACATAACAACCAATCTTCCATGATCGATTCTGGCTATCACCGCCAATCCTGCTTTGAAACCGACGTTAATCGTATGATGGCCAACCTTGCCATATGTCAAAGGCTAATGGTAACCCCAGTTCTAGCATAAACTCCATATGTCCAACCTTGACAATTAGGCCTTTCAACGATACCCAAGGTACTCGACCGGCAACCTTCCAGTCTATTAGGTGCCCCCATTGTACCCCTGCTTTGAGCCTGCTAGAACTTATGACAACGATGACTTCTCGGCCTTCGCATCTCTAGTCATCCAACCTTGACGACATTTCATAGCTCAAGCAACCTTCTCGAGCAACTATTATCCACTAACTCAAAACCTTTGAGTTACCATCTCATTCGTTGTTCCACATTGACCAACAAACACATTCAACACTTCGAACCTTCCTACTTGAATTTACTTCGAAGTCACATCATCACCGAGCCAATTGCACCACTGCGTTGCGAGTAGGTTTGGGGGGTTGGCCCCGAAAAATATTTTTCTCAGACCTTTTCTCCAAATCTGAGTCGTACCTGAAAAACGTACTTTTTAGAAAATGACCCTGTTGGAAACAAACCACAGCGACATCACTATCAACCACAGCGTTTAAAAGCGCTGTTAAAAACATGACCGATCTGCCCCCTTCCAGACCGATCCGATCCAAACTAGGCCGACCCGATCCAGCGCCCTTCTGGCTTCAAACTCGACCGATCCAACCAACACGACTGACCTGATCCAATCACCTATATGACCGACCCGATCCAAATATGACCCGGTCCGGATATGACCTGATCCAATCACCTATATGTCCGACCCGATCCAAATATGACCCAGTCCGAATATGGTCCAATCCGATCAACTCCCATCCTATCCAACTTCGTTTCAGTCCGACTTCTGGCCGATTCAACCTATGGCCGAGTCAACTCCTGGCCGATTCAACCTATGGTCGAGCTAATTCCTGCATATTGCAATTCAACTCCGATTTCGACTAAATTTTTTCCAAACGATGAATCTGATGAAACCGACACTACCAAAATCATCAAACACAATCATAAACATATCATAAAATTACTAACCACATGAATATGATGATTACCACAAAAATGATGTAAATCTCATCAAAAACCATTAAAATGAAGATATGATCAAAATGAGAGATCTAACTAACATAAACATGTAAAATGACATGGAAACAAACGAGTAAAACTTGTTAGATTAGATCATTGGGTGATGCATATGAAATTGAACTTATAATGGTGTAAATCTATGGTAAAACATCCCAATTTGATGAGAAACACACATAAACATTCATACACTTCATTGCATTCATGTGAGAGATGTAAATCACTCACCGATTTGCGAAAACAATCTAAAACGATAGAAATAAGAATCCAGACAGCGAGCACTCCGAATCAAACCCCTCGATCCGATGAATTCGCCTTTGAAATGATGTAGATCTTGCATTGGACAGTGTAGATCTTCGATTTCCTACGTTAGATTTGGATTTTTAATGGTGGAAAGGTGTAGGAGGGAGAAGGAGATAAATGCCTCCAAATGAGAGAATGGAAAAGTAAACCTTTTCCCTCCACTCTCACCCCCTATTTATAGGATTCCACCAAGGCTCCAAAAATTGAATAGCCAACTGAAAAACCTTAAAACAGTGATTTCTCCCAAATCGCTGAGCCAAATCCTTAATGAAACCAATCTATGAAAAGGCAATCATCAATTCCTTTCCAATGGCACAAGTCTCACCCTCTAATTCGACCTGAGTCAAAAGTTATGCTCTATACAAGCCTAATAGGGGAAAAATGATCACAAATAAAATAGGTAAAAATTATGGATATGTCTCACATCCCCATAAACAACATATTAAAAGATGAGAATGATCCAACCCTTAGAGAATAAAACAAATATATTTTACGATCTTCTGATACGTAAAAATGCGGGCTGTTACATTCTCCCCCCTTAAGAATTTCGCCCCTGAAATTCCACACAAACCCAAGTAATCACAATGATTCCGCATGCCTATCATCCATGAATAGCCAATTCTATCATCCAAACTTGCATCCATCAAGCTGTGCATCATAGCCTTATCCTAGCACGCAGAATTCTAAAAATCAACAACAAGATACAACGATATAACGAAAATACGATATCAAAGGGTCCTACCGACGAAGAGTTCTGGATGAATCACTCTTATGCTCTCTTCCGTCTCCCATGTACAATCGTCTCCATCGTCACTCCATTGCACCTTGACTAGCTTAACCGTCTTCCTCCTAAGCTATTTCGTGTCATTTTCCACAACACGAAGTGGCTTACGAGGTCTCAAAACTACAGTCTCTAAGTATTTGTACTGCTCTGGAGATACCACTATATTCGAATCATGCACGAATTTCAGTGGAAACGACACATGGAACACATTATGCTCACTCGACATCTTCTTGGGTAACTCAAATCTATATGCGAGCTTTCCAATTCGCTCGACTATCGGAAATGGTCCAACAAACCTTGGAGCTAACTTTCCTTCCTTACCAAATCTAACCATGTGACGAAGCTTTCACGAAATCCATATCGCCAACATCGAATTCCAAGTCCTTACGACGCTTGTCGGCATAACTCTTCTGATGGTCCTAGGCTGCCTTCATTCGTTGCTGAACTATTTCGATACAATCCTAGGTTTCTCTAATCATCTCAGGCCCGAGTACCAACTTATCTCCAGTTTTGTAACATCCCACCTCCGCTAGGGTCACTCACAAAGGGAATTCCCTAGTTTTGGAGGGGTATTATCTAGTAAACAGGCACAGAGATAACATAAGACAGAACATAGATAAAATAGAGTATATAAAGCAGCAGATATAAACTTTAAAACCAAATCTCATTACTGAAAAATAGAGTCAAAACCTCTTACATCAAAATGCCAAGTCGTTATTTCATTACATCAAGTTCTAAAGAAGCAAAGTACTTAAAACAACATAAGTAAAATATTATTCCCCAAAAAGTGCATGAGTGCAGCCATAGCATAGCTCAAGACCAAACCGTACATGAGCTGTAAGAAAGCAAGCAAAGTCCAAGCTAAGAGCTAAAGTTTCGTCCCTGAGAACCTTGGGGGGGGGGGACGAAAGACAAAGAGGCGAAAGAAAATGGGTCAGTCAAAAAAACTGGTAAGCCCTAGTGACTATCAGCATAGAAACTAGTAAAGTTAACAAGACATGAATAAACTGGAATTAAACATAGGAATGATGATAAGTCTGACATGATAACTAAGCTAACAAGATAACTCAAGTCTAACATTGCGTATTCAAGGTTCTCCATACCAACTATACTGGTATACTAATCCCATGTCAACTATAAACAAGAAATAATCCCTTGGCCCAATATCGTGAAGTGACCCAATTCGGGGTCCAACTGTATGATCTAATCGACCGGCTCCCTACAAGTCTAGCTCGTCGTGTGTCTGTGTCATACGGCCCTATCACGAATGTAGTCACCTGTGCTAGGTCCACCATAGGGTGTATCAAGCCTTAGGGTGCCAACCACCGACACGAATCAAGAATGCACAGATAATCCTACTGATGCCCAATGCCTTCTTTTTCAACTCCGGACTAAGTGCACGAGCCTAGTCCGCCTGAACCTACAATGGCGCACCAACTCAGCCGTCGTTCTGGTCGCTTACAATCAGCCCAGCAATCGTGCCCCACCCTGCCTAGTCCCAGTGTACCGTGATACATCAACTGGGTTACTGCTGAAAAGGACCGCGTAACTAGGGTTTCATTCAGCAGGTTAAGTTTTCATTTAAAATCGAGACTTAACCCCATCTACGTGTCATGCCAAATTGACTAAGTATGTCGTTCTAGTTCAAGACTTAGTCCTACGAATCTGTGTCAGGTTGGTTAAGTGTGTTCAAGCGGTTCATGACTTAACCCTATCAAATCAACGTGTCAAATTGGTTAAGTATATTCAAGTTGCCCATGACTTAACCCTATCCAGTGGCATTAATTTACTTAATGCACCCCTAAACTCTCACATTATACTTGGTTATGGTTACTGGATGTGTCGAGCGGGTCCGGGCAGTTTTACACCATAACCTAGTCTAACCTCGGGTTTCGAGTGCGATATGACCAACTACTCACATTGGGTCCTATTGTTTGCAGTTACTGGATTCGCCGGGCGGTTCCGGGCAGATTTATACTGCAAACTCAACCCAACCTCGAGTTGGCCACGTTCAAGTTATCTAAGTGTCATGTCCATGCTTAATTTTTTTCATGTTAAGTTCAAGTTCGTGTTAACCATGTTCATGATTCAAGTTTTCAAGTATAATTTCATGTCAAGTTTACATGTCATGTTTTCATGTCATATCATGTTAATTTTATAGCCAATTTCAAGTTTGCCTAATCTACCCAAAACGTATCCCCAACGTATGTGAATTCGCATCAACACAAGATATCAAGATAGGGAATAACACAAAAAGGATAGTCATAGGATGGCAAAGGTGTTTACAAGTTAAGCATGACGATTATAACATTTCAGGCATATGAATAAGGTTCTCAACATCAACTTGGCAGAATATGGTGATAGACATGGTAATGGATTGACATAAGATAATATCCCCAATAATAGTTTCAACATCACAGGAAATGTTTAGATAAAGGTCATGAGAGGTTTTAGGTTTATAACATGAATATGTCCCAAATCAAGTTCATACAATAATCCACAAGTCAAAGTTTCACATGAATAGATCTAGGGTGTACATAATTAGATCTAAAATAGTAGGTCTAAAAAGGATAGTCATAGATCAAGGATTTACAACGATAGATCCGACCTAGTTATCATGTTTAGGCATAATTTTAGTTTACATCGTGTTCATGTTAAATTTACAGTTTAGATCTAAGAGTAGCTGGGGCTTACAGATCGTGGTTTTTGAGAACTAAGAACAGAAATTGTTGTAGGATCGTTGCAGAAGCTTCAATCTCTAGTTTGAATTGAGTTGCTTAGGTTGATGTTGATTAGCTTGTAGTTTTGATTTCAGTAGAGTATCGACGCCATTTTTATTTTTATTTAGAACAGAGGCAGAGTAGAAGCAGAATAGAATTGTGTGTAGAGAAGGCTAGGTTTGGGGCTATTTATATAGGGTTAGGCGGACGAATCTGGACAGAAAACAAGGCTAAAAACATCATAATGCACCCGGGCCCAAAAGTGGGCTCGGGGACCAGGTCGACACCCAAGTCGACTGCGCAGTCGACCTGGTCCTGGGGGTGTCGACTGCCCAGTCGACTCCCCAGTCGACCTAGGGTGCTGGGAGGGAAATTTCCCACCCAGTCTGTTTGGGTTTAGAAATTCGAATTTTGAACTCGAATTCGAGCTGTTTCGAACTCTGATTATTTCTGAAACTTTGGAGGGCCATAACTTGGTCATACAGACTCCGATTTTCGAAAACTCGGACTCGATTTCATGCTGTATTCCGAGACGAACGCAATGGCGCAACCCGTTTCCCTTGGTTCTTATTTTAAAATTTAATTCTTCCTAGATTTATGGTTATAACACGTTATCAAAATACGGGTTGTTACATTCTCCCCTCCTTAAAGGATTTCCTCCCCGAAATCTCTAAGTTAGGAAGAACGTATCCTACCATCCATCATCCATCTACTCAAAACATCATCCACAAGCAAACATTGTCCTCAAGAGATTTCTAATGCTGTATGAACATATGTAGAAAGTGTGTGCATATGTTCCTTATCTAATGCAAATGATCAGGCCTGATTGATCTTTCTAATGCAAAATACGTTTAGTGTCATGAATCCAACATGTATGCAAATAATCCTAGTCACGTAAGCACTATATGTGTGCACAAACATTCATCCATTTGCAACATTCATATGATAACACATTCAATTTCATCCATAAATAAGTATAAACACTCATGAATATGCAATATGAAAATGTGTCTGAGCCGATCTAGTGCTTAATGTGTGTTATGCAACCACGAGCAATCACTTGCAACCACTTGCAACCATTCGCAAACATCAACCATAACATGTTTCAAATACATGTTTACATTCATAGGATTCTACCTAAGGTTCTCAAGAAAGGATCGAGAAGATAACAAGACAAACATGGATAGCAAAAGAAAGGTATGTAAACTTATAGGAAAATAGATCGAGAATGTACTCTCAAAAAGAAATGGGTATAGCGCGCGTATCTTTTCTTCGATTTCCCAAGTTGCATCTTCTTGGGCTTCACTCCACTGTACTTTAACTAGCTTGACTTCTCGATTCCTTAGCTCCTAGATCTCCGTTCCTAAGACACGAATCAGAACTCGCCTCAATGTTTCTACTTTTATGCCTTCAAGGATGCTTGGCTCAACCACTTCGGAAGACTCATCCGCCTTATCTTCATTCTTATCACTCATACCTTTCCTATATAACATGTTAACAAGCCTCACGAAAACTATCTCCATCGTACGGAAAACCCTCTACGAAGCTAGAAAGAAGATTAGCCGCAGGTAAAGCTACTGTGACTACAGATGGAGAAAAGAAAGGGAAAGAGATTCAAACAAGGAAACAAAGGATAGTGCTAATGGCTTTTGGGGAATAGCCTTTTCAAAATAAACTTTTCTTGAAAAATGCTTCTTTATAAATGGTTTTGAAAATAGTTTCAGAAGGTCTTTAAAACTTTTGCCCAGTCTGGTAACCTTCTGCTCTGATACCAAATGTAACACCCCACCTCCGCTAGGGTCACTCACAAAGGGAATGCCCTAGTTTTGGAGGGGTATTATGTAATAAACAGGCACAGAGATAACACAAGACAGAACATAGATAAAATAGAGTATATAAAGCAGCGGATATAAAGTTTAAAACCAAATCTCATTACTGAAAAATAGAGTCAAAACCTCTTACATCAAAATGCCATGTCATTATTTCATTACATCAAGTTCTAAAGAAGCAAAGTACTTAAATCAACATAAGTAAAATATTATTCCCCAAAAAGTGCATGAGTGCAACCATAGCATAGATCAAGACCAAACCGTACATGAGCTGTCAGAAAGCAAGCAAAGTCCAAGCTAAGATCTAGAGTTTCCTCCCTAAGAACCTCGGGGGGGGGGGGGGGGACGAAAGACAAAAAGGCGAAATAAAATGGGTCAGTCAAAAATACTGGTAAGCCCTAGTGACTATAAGCATAGAAACTAGTAAAGTTAACAAGACATGAATAAACTGGAATTAAACATAGGAATGATGATAAGTCTGACATGGTAACTAAGCTAACAAGATAACTCAAGTCTAACATTGCGTATTCAAGGTTCGCCATACCAACTATACTGATATACTAATCCCGTGTCAAATATAAATCAAGACATAATCCCTTGGCCCAATATCGTGAAGTGACCCAATTCAGGGTCCAACGGTATGATCTAATCGATCGGCTCCCTACAAGTCTAGCTCGTCGTGTGTCTGTGTCATACGGCCCTATCACGAATGTAGTCACCTGTGCTAGGTCCACCATAGGGTGTATCAAGCCCTAGGGTGCCAACCACCGACACGAATCAAGAATGCACATATAATCCTACTGATGCCCAATGCCTGCTTTTTCAACTCCGGACTAAGTGCACGACCCTAGTCCGTCTGAACCTACAATGGCGCACCAACTCAGCTGTCGTTCTGGTCGCTTACAATCAGCCCAACAATCGTGCCCCACCCTGCCTAGTCGCAGGGTACCGTGATACATCTATTGGGTTACTACTGAAAAGGACCACGTAACTAGGGTTTCGTTCAGCAGGTTAAGTTGTCATTTAAAATCGAGACTTAACCCCATCTACGTGTCATGCCAAATTGACTAAGTATGTCGTTCTAGTTCAAGACTTAGTCCTACGAATCATGTGTCAGGTTGGTTAAGTGTGTTCAAGCGGTTCATGACTTAACCCTATCAAATCAACGTGACAAATTGGTTAAGTAGATTCAAGTGGTCCATGACTTAACCCTATCCAGTGGCATTAATTTACTTAATGCACCCCTAACCTCTCACATTAGACTTGGTTATGGTTACTGGATGTATCGGGCGGGTCCGGGCAGTTTTACACCATAACCTAGTCTAACCTCGGGTTTCGATTGCGATATGACCAACAACTCACATTCGGTCCTATTGTTTGCAGTTACTGGATTCGCCGGGTGGTTCCGGGCAGATTTATACTGCAAACTCAACCCAACCTCGAGTTGGCCACGTTCAAGTTATCTAAGTGTCATGTCCATGCTTAATTTTTTTCATGTCAAGTTCAAGTTCGTGTTAACCATGTTCATGATTCAAGTTTTCAAGTATAATTTCATGTCAAGTTTACATGTCATGTTTTTATGTCATATCATGTTAATTTTATAGCCAATTTCAAGTTTGCCTAATCTACCCAAAATGTATCCCATACGTATGTGAATTCGCATCAACACAAGATATCAAGATAGGGAATAACACAAAAAGGATAGTCATAGGATGGAAAAGGTGTTTACAAGTTAAGCATGACGATTATAACATTTCAGGCATATGAATAAGGGTCTCAACATCAACTTGGCAGAATATGGTGATAGACATGGTAATGGATTGACATAAGATAATATCCCCAATAATAGTTTCAACATCACAGGTAATGTTTAGATAAAGGGCATGAGAGGTTTTAGGTTAATAACATGAATATGTCCAAATCAAGTTCATACAATAATCCACAAGTCAAAGTTTCACATGAATAGATCTAGGGTGTACAAAATTAGATCTAAAATAGTAGGTCTAAAAAGGATAGTCATAGATCAAGGATTTACAACGATAGATCCGACCTAGTTATCATGTTTAGGCATAATTTCAGTTTACATCGTGTTCATGTTAAATTTACAGTTTAGATCTAAGAGTAACTGGGGCTTACAGATCGTGGTTTTTGAGAACTAAGAACAGAAATTGTCGTAGGATCGTTGCAGAAGCTTCAATCTCTAGTTTGAATTGAGTTGCTTAGGTTGATGTTGATTAGCTTCTAGTTTTGATTCCAGCAGAATAGCGATGCCATTTTTATTTTTATTTAGAACAGAGCCAGAGTAGAAGTAGAATAGAATTGTGTGTAGAGAAGGCTAGGTTTGGGGCTGTTTATATAGGGTTAGGCGAACGAATCTGGACAGAAAACGAGGCTGGAAACATCAGAATGCACCCAGGCCCAAAAGTGGGCTCGGGGACCAGGTCGACACCCAAGTCGACTGCGCAGTCGACCTGGTCCTGGGGGTGTCGACTCCCCAGTCGACCTAGGGTGCTGGGCGGGAAATTTCCCGCCCAGTCTGTGTGGGTTTTGAAATTTGAATTTGAAACTCGAATTCGAGCTGTTTTGAACTCTGATTATTTCTGAAACTTTGGAGGGCCATAACTTGGTTATACAGACTCCGATTTTCGAAAACTCGGACTCGACTTCATGCAGAATTCCGAGACGATGGCGCAACCCGTTTCCCTTGGTTCTTATTTTAAAATTTAATTCTGCCTAGATTTATGTTTATAACACGTTATCAAAATACGGGTTGTTACATTCTCCCCTCCTTAAAGGATTTCGTCCCCGAAATCTCTAAGTTAGGAAAAACGTATCCTACCATCCATCATCCATCTACTCAAAACATCATCCACAAGCAAACATTGTCCTGAAGAGATTTCTAATGCTGTATGAACATGTGCAGAAAGTGTGTGTATATGTTCCTTATCTAATGCAAATGATCAGGCCTGATTGATCTTTCTAATGCAAAATATGTTTAGTGTCATGAATCCAACATGTATGCAAATAATCCTAGTCACGTAAGCACTATATGTGTGCACAAACATTCATCCATATGCAACATTCATATGATAACACATTCAATTTCATCCATAAATAAGTACAAACACTCATGCATATGCAATATGAAAATGTGTCTGAGCCGATCTAGTGCCTAATGTGTGTTATGCAACCACGAGCAATCACTTGCAACCATTCGCAAACATCAACCATAACATGTTTCAAATACATGTTTACATTCATAGGATTCTACCTAAGGTTCTCAAGACAGGATCGAGAAGATAACAAGAAAAACATGGATAGCAAAAGAAAGGTATGTAAACTTATAGGAAAATAGATCGAGAATGTACCCTCAAAAAGAAATGGGTATAGCGCGCGTATCTTTCTTCGATTTCCCAAGTTGCGTCTTCTTGGGCTTCACTCCACTGTACTTTAACTAGCTTGACTTCTCGATTCCTTAGCTCCTAGATCTCCGTTCCTAAGACACGAATCAGAACTCGCCTCAATGTTTCCACTTTTAGCCCTCAAGGATGCTTGGCTCAACCACTTCGGAAGACTCATACGCCTTATCTTCATTCTTATCACTCATACCTTTCCTATATAACATGTTAACAAGCCTCATGAAAACTATCTCCATCGTACGGAAAACCCTCTACGAAGCTAGAAAGAAGATTAGCCGCAGGTAAAGCTACTGCGACTACAGATGGAGAAAAGAAAGGGAAAGAGATTCAAATAAGAAACAAAGGATAGTGCTAATGGCTTTTGGGGAATAGCCTTTTCAAAATAAACTTTTCTTGAGAAATGCTTCTTTATAAATGGTTTTGAAAATAGTTTCAGAAGGTTTTTAAAACTTTTGCCCAGTCTGGTAACCTTCTGCTCTGATACCAAATGTAACTCCCCACCTCTGCTAGGGTCACTCACAAAGGGAATGCCCTAGTTTTGGAGGGGTATTATCTAGTAAACGGGCACAGAGATAACACAAGACAGAACATAGATAAAATAGAGTATATAAAGCAGCGGATATAAACTTTAAAACCAAATCTCATTACTGAAAAATAGAGTCAAAACCTCTTACATCAAAATGCCAAGTCATTATTTCATTACATCAAGTTCTAAAGAAGCAAAGTACTTAAAACAACATAAGTAAAATATCATTCCCCAAAAAGTGCATGAGTGCAGCCATAAGCATAGCTCAAGACCAAACCGTACATGAGCTGTCAGAAAGCAAGCAAAGTCCAAGCTAAGAGCTAGAGTTTCCTCCCTGAGGACCTGGGGGGAGGGAACGAAAGACAAAGAGGCGAAAGAAAACAGGTCAGTCAAAAAGACAGGTAAGCCCTAGTGACTATCAGCATAGAAACTAGTAAAGTTAACAAGACATGAATAAACTGGAATTAAACATAGGAAAGATGATAAGTCTGACATGATAACTAAGCTAACAAGATAACTCAAGTCTAACATTGCGTATTCAAGGTTCGCCATACCAACTATAATGGTATACTAATCCCGTGCCAACTATAAATCAAGAAACAATCCCTTGGCCCAATATCATGAAGTGACCCAATTCGGGGTCCAACGGTATGATCTAATCGAACGGCTCCCTACAAGTCTAGCTCGTCGTGTTTCTGTGTCATACGGCCCTATCACGAATGTAGTCACCTGTGCTAGGTCCACCATAGGGTGTATCAAGCCCTAGGGTGCCAACCACCGACACGAATCAAGAATGCACAGATAATCCTACTGATGCACAATGCCTGCTTTTTCAACTCCGGACTAAGTGCACGACCCTAGTCCGTCTGAACCTACAATGGCGCACCAACTCAGCTGTCGTTCTGGTCGCTTACAATCAGCCCAGCAATCGTGCCCCACCTTGCCTAGTCGCAGGGTACCGTGATACATATATTGGGTTACTACTGAAAAGGACCACATAACTAGGGTTTCGTTCAGCAGGTTAAGTTGTCATTTAAAATCGAGACTTAACCCCATCTACGTGTCATGCCAAATTGACTAAGTATGTCGTTCTAGTTCAAGACTTAGTCCTACGAATCATGTGTCAGGTTGGTTAAGTGTGTTCAAGCGGTTCATGACTTAACCCTATCAAATCAACGTGACAAATTGGTTAAGTAGATTCATGTGGTCCATGACTTAACCCTATCCAGTGGCATTAATTTACTTAACGCACCCCTAACCTCTCACATTAGAATTGGTTATGGTTACTGGATGTGCCGGGAAGGTACGGGCAGTTTTACACCATAACCTAGTCTAACCTCGGGTTTCGAGTGCGATATGACCAAATACTCACATTGGGTCCTATTTTTTGCAGTTACTGGATTTGCCGGGCGGTTCCGGGCAGATTTATACTGCAAACTCAACCCAACCTCGAGTTGGCCACGTTCAAGTTATCTAAGTGTCATGTCCATGCTTAATTTTTTTCATGTCAAGTTCAAGTTCGTGTTAACCATGTTCATGATTCAAGTTTTCAAGTATAATTTCATGTCAAGTTTACATGTCATGTTTTCATGTCATATCATGTTAATTTTATAGCCAATTTCAAGTTTGCCTAATCTACACAAAACATATCCCCAACGTATGTGAATTCGCATCAACACAAGATATCAAGATAGGGAATAACACAAAAAGGATAGTCATAGGATGACAAAGGTGTTTACAAGTTAAGCATGACGATTATAACATTTCAGGCATATGAATAAGGGTCTCAACATCAACTTGGCAGAATATGGTGATAGACATGGTAATGGATTGACATAAGATAATATCCCCAATAATAGTTTCAACATCACAGGTAATGTTTAGATAAAGGTCATGAGAGGTTTTAGGTTAATAACATGAATATGTCCCAAATCAAGTTCATACAATAATCCACAAGTCAAAGTTTCACCAGAATAGATCTAGGGTGTACAAAATTAGATCTAAAATAGTAGGTCTAGAAAGGATAGTCATAGATCAAGGATTTACAACGATAGATCCGACCTAGTTATCATGTTTAGGCATAATTTCAGTTTACATTGTGTTCATATTAAATTTACAGTTTAGATCTAAGAGTAACTGGGGCTTACAGATCGTGGTTTTTGAGAACTAAGAACAGAAATTGTCGTAGGATCGTTGCAGAAGCTTCAATCTCTAGTTTGAATTGAGTTGCTTAGGTTGATGTTGATTAGCTTCTAGTTTTGATTCCAGCAGAGTAGCGATGCCATTTTTATTTTTATTTAGAACAGAGGCAGAGTAGAAGTAGAATAGAATTGTGTGTAGAGAAGGCTAGGTTTGTGGCTGTTTATATAGGGTTAGGCGGATGAATCTGGACAGAAAACGAGGCTAGAAATCAGAATGCACCCAGGCCCAAAAAAGGGCTCGGGGACCAGGTTGACACCCAAGTCGACTGCAAAGTCGACCTGGTCCTGGGGGTGTCAACTGCCTAGTCGACCTGGGGTGCTGGGCGGGAAATTTCCCGCCCAGTCTGTTTGGGTTTTGAAATTCGAATTTTGAACTCGAATTCGAGCTGTTTTGAACTCTGATTATTTCTGAAACTTTGGAGGGCCATAACTTGGTCATACAGACTCCGATTTTCGAAAACTCGGACTCGATTTCATGAAGAATTCCGAGATGAACGCAATGGCGCAACCCGTTTCCCTTGGTTCTTATTTTAAAATTTAATTCTGCCTAGATTTATGGTTATAACACGTTATCAAAATACGGGTTGTTACAAGTTTCTAGCCAACATGCTGGATAATTGCACGACCTTCCATATAATGCCTCGTATGGTGCCATCCCAATGCTAGAATGGTAGCTATTATTACATGCAAATTCAACTAGATGTAGATGGTCTTACCATGATCCTCTGAAGTCTAACACACAAGCCCTCAGGAGATCTTCTAAAACTCGATTGACTCTCTCGGTCTGACCATCAGTTTGGAGATGATATGCCGTACTCAAGCACGACTCGGTTCCCAAAGATTCTTGCAAACTTTTCCAAAATCCACTCATAAATAATGGATCTCGTTCACTTACTATACTCTTTGGAACACCATGGAATCGAACTATCCATTTCACATAAAGTCCAGCCAATTTCAATGTCGTCCTAGTCGACTTGACAGGAATGAATCTCGCACTTTTGGTCAAACAGTCCACGATGATCCAAATCCCTTCGTTTCCTGCCCTTGTTCTATGTAGTCCATCGATAAAATCCATCGATACTTGCTCGCACTTCTACGTAGGAACTTCCAATGGTTGAAGCAAATCGCTCGGCTTCTTCTGTTCAGCTTTCATCAACTGATAGTTCATACACTTGGAAATGAAATTTCCAATATCTCTCTTCATCCCTTCCCAGTAATAGACTCTTGTCATGTCCTGATACATATTATTTCCACCGGGATGAATCGTCAGCTTCGAGTGATGACATTCTCTCAGAACCTCATCTCTCAATCCGTCAATATCCGGAACAACTAATCGCCCTTGCTTTCGAAGCCAACCCTCTCGATCGACCTTGAAATCTTTATCTTCTAGTTCCAGTTTCTGAATGAACTCGACAAGCTTCGCATCCTTCTTTTGGCTCTCGCCAATCGTTTCGATAAGAGTAGGTCTTATCGACAAGCTCACCAACATTTCAGGTTCCAACTCACAGCTTGGCCTGAAATTGAACCTTGCCAAGTACTCGAGGCTCTTCCATTCTGAAAATATCGCTCCTAAACTAGCGTGTCTTTGACTTAACACATCTGCAACTGCGTTACCCTTACCCTTGCCCGGACTATACGCTATGTCAAAATCATATGATGCCAGAAACTCTAACCATCTTTGCTGCCGAATATTCAAATACTTTTGGGAGAAAAGATACTTCAACGACTTGTGATCCGTAAACAACTCGAATCGAACTCCCAACAAGTAATGTCTCAACATCTTCAGAGCAAATACAATCGCTGCCAAATCCAGATCATGAGTTGGGTAATTCTTCTCATGCGGCTTTAGCTATCGACTAGCAAAGGCCACAACCATATCCTCCTGCATTAGCACTGCTCCAAGTCCAGTACCACATGCATCGGTATATACCACCATCTCTTCATTCCCACTTGGAATGGTCAACACAGGTGCACTCGTTAATATATCCTTTAGGATTTCAAATGCTTGTTCACACTTTGCATCACATGTGAACACTTGGTTCTTTGTAACAACCCATATTTTGAATAACAAGTTATAACATAAATCAAGGTAGAATGCAATGATAAAATCTGAATCAAGGGAAAAGGGCTGTGACATTACGTTCATCTCGGAAAAATACGCGAAATAGAGTCCGAGTTTTCGAAAATCGGAGTCCGTATGACCCAGTTAAGGCCCATGGAAGTTTTCAGAAAATTTAAATTCTAAAACAGATTTCAAATTCAGCTGGGCAGGTAGGCGGGAAAAGATCCCGCCACTTCCCAAGTCGACTGGGGAGTCGACTTGGGAGTCGACACACCCCAGGCTGTGTCGACTGCCCAGTCGACACCTCTGTCGACTTGGGTGGTCGGCCAGTCTGGCCTGGGTGCACCTGACTTGTTTCTCAAGACATGTTTGGAGGCTAGTGACGTGAATTGATGGCCTAGATCTGAATTAGGGTTAATCCTATGGTCTAAACTAACCTAATCATCTATAAAAAGACCCTAATACCTAGCCTAAGTCATCATAAATCAATCCTACAATAAACTATGCCAAAATGTTTAATCATGGCCTCCGCCCTCTTGTCATAGCCTCCATCGTCATTCATATGAGAGTTCCTAAGCTTGTTTGAGAGTTTCTAAGGCCAAAGTTCAATCTTTCTTCATCAAAGCAAGGACCTTCTTCTAATTTCTCAAGGGTTTTCATTGAAGCTTGCTATTTGGGGTCTTTAGAGTAGCTAGTGGCTTCGTCTCAATCTTATTTATATTTTATAAGTCTTCATAGCATTGTAAGCCCTATACTACTCTTAGATTCTAACTATGAAGTTAAATATGACATGTTGCAAGTTTGAGTTTGGGCCTAAGTATGATATGTGCTTTGATCCTATCATGTTATGCATAAATTTATTCTATGCATGTTTGTAAAGCTATCATCTTTACCTTATGCATAGAAAGCTATAAGCTTTGATTGGAAATGTTGCATAAAGCAACATAGAAACTCTCATAAACCTTGTGTTATCTTGCATATGATGTTATATGCGAATCACTAGCCACCATCCTATGTCATTTATGATCATGTTTCACCTATTTGCTTAAGTTTGATATCATGCATATTTTGAGGCTTATGATGTAATATGCAAATTGCTATCTTGCATATGGTGTTATATGCGAATCACTTGCTATCCTCCTATGTCATTTATGACCATGTTTCACCGATTTTGCTAAAGTTGATATTATGCATGTTTTGAGGCCTATGATGTAATATGCAAGTTTATGAACACCTTTGCCTCATATGCCACCATGTTCAACTTGTGGCCCAAAACCTCATTAATTATGTCATGTTTCTAAGTTTCCCCTTTGAGATCTATTTGCGTTTATGCGAACTTACATGCGATGGGGTTACGTTATGGGTAAACTAAAATGACATAAAAACATGACTTGAAAAGATGACATGAAATATGACATGTGATTATGCTTGAACATGAATTTGGACATGACTTCTAGAAAACATGAGAATGGCCAACTCGAGGTTGGGTTGAGTTTGTAGCATAAATCTACCCGGAACCGACCGGCTTAACTAGTGGCTACAAGCAATAAGACCCAATGTGAGTAGTTGGTCATATCGCACTTGAAACCCGAGGTTAGACCAAGTTGTGGTGTAAAGCTACCCGGACCCGCCCGGCTTAACTAGTAACCACAACAAGGTCTAATGTGAGAGGTTGGGTGCATTAAATTAATTAATGCCACATGATAGGGTTAAGTCATGGACCACTTGAATACTTAACCAATTAAACATGATGGGTTGATAGGGTTAAGTCATGAACCTTGGGTACACTTAACCAACTTAATGGCATAGGGTTAACCACATTTAACCCGTTAGAAACCCTAGTTACGTGGTCCTTTTCACCATTAACCCTCTTGATTGTATCATGATACCCTAGGGACTAGGCTAGGGTGGGGCACGATTACTGGGCTGACATGTAAGCGACCAAAACGACGGCTGAGTAGGTGCGCCGGTGTAGGTTCAGGAGGACTATGGTCGTGCACATAGTCCGGAGTTGAAAAAGCAGACACGGGCACCCGTAGGTTTAGACTGTGCGTGCTTGATTTGTGTCCGTGGTTGGCACCCTAGGGCTTGATACACCCTAGGGTGGACCTAGCACAGTTTGAATACACTTCGTGATTGGGCCGTAGGACACCGACACTTGACGAGTTAGGCTTTTAGGGAGCCGATCGACTAGGCCGTGTTGTTGGACCTTGATCTAGGTCATCTCGGAATGTTGGGCCAAGATTGGGCCAAGGGATCATTTCTAGTTTATACTTGACATGGATTACTAGTACACACTTGGTGCAACTTAACCTTGTATATGCGATGCCACACTTGATCTACCTTTTCACCATGCCAGTTATCACCCTATGTTTCATCTCTGCTTTACATGTCCAGTTAACTTTATTAGTTTTTATACTAATAGTAGATAGGACTTACCAGTCTTTTTGACTGACCCGTTTTCTTTCACCTCTTTTCTTCCGTTTCCCCCCCCCCCCCAGGTTTGCAGGGTGGGAACACTGGTACCTAGCTGGATCTTTAGCTGCTTTTCTGGATAGCTCATGTACGGTTTGGACTTGAGCATGCTATGGCGTTATTCTACTTTGGGGATAGTTACTTTATGTTTTTCCAGTTTTCAGTTTATGTTCTAGACTTTGTTTTATGGGAAAATAATGACCAAGTACTTTGATATAACTTGACTGTGGTTTTGAAATGTTAGTTTTATTCGCTGCTTTACTACTCTGTTCTACTTATATGTTCTGTCTTGTGATATCTGCATGCATGTTTACCTTGTTTAACGCCCCTCCAAAGCTAGTGTGCTTGCAAGAGTGACCCTGGCGGAGGTGGGGTGTTACATTTGGTATCAGAGCATAAGGTTTACAAGATTTGAGCAAAAGTGTTTTTAAAACTTACCTTTTTGGAAAACTATTTTCAAAACCAATTAAGTATTTTCCAAGAAAAGTGTAGTTTATTTTAAAAGGCTATTCCCCAAAAGGCCATTAGCACTATCCTTCGTTTCCTCGTTCTTAATCTATCTTTTCCTTTTTCAGCATGGTCGATCTTAACCTTCCCGAGGGAGTAACCATTCCCGGATGGTTCCGGAGGTACTTGGAAGCTAGGGCCAACGATGCGGGCCCAGCAAATACCCCTACCGTAACTGAGGTTCCTCCTCCTCCTCAGCATCCACAAGTAGATTTCGCAAAGGTTTGCAAGGACTTTAAGGCGATGGGCAGCAAGAATTTTGTTAGGACGGAGACTTTTGTGGAGGCACGAAATTGGTTGAAAGAAACTGAAGATCTCTTCGCTATCTTTGACGTGGAAGACCATAGAAAGGTTTTATTGGCAGCATGGCTATTAAAAGAAGAAGCTGCTTATTGGTGGGAGGTCACCAATGCTACTAGGCCTATAGAGACTTGGGCCGACTTTAGGACGAGGTTTGGGCTTAAGTTTCTATCATCAGCTGAGGCGAATCTGCAATTGGAGAAGTTTATATCTTTGAAGCAAGGGGACATGACAGTGAGGGAGTATGTGAATAAGTTTAACCAGCTCGCTCGATTCGGTTTGGACATGGTTAATACTCCCCAGAAGAAGGCTTTACGCTTTGCACGAGGGTTGAATGAGCCATTACAAGGTTTAGCCCTATCTCATATACCCATGGGGGCCACTTTTGAAGGCCTAGTGGACATGGCATTGCTTCAAGGAGACGATAAGAATGGCAAGAAGGAGGTCAAGACTAATGAGACTCAAACCAAGAAGACGGACTCCAAGTGGGGAGGAAATCAGAGCAATCAGAACAACAGGAACAACAAGAACAATAAGGGCAATAAGGCCAACAACAACAAGGCAAAAGACCCAAGAAAATGCAACTTCTATGGGATTGTTGGGCACATAGCCAAAGATTGCAGAAAGAAGAAGAGGAAGTTGGGCAAATGCTTTCACTGTGGAGAGCCTGGACACCTTAGCAAGGATTTCCCCAAGAAGCAAGGACAAGGGCAAGGGCAGACTCAACGTGCAGGACCTTCTGGAGGGCAAGTGCATGCTCTCAACACTGCTCCAGTTCAGGACCGAGGTAGTATTTCTGTAGAAAGTCTTGTTTATATTTCTGACTTTCCTGTTCGCACTTTATCTGATTCTGGCGCATCGCATACCTTTATTTCTTCTGACATTGTTGAAAGTTTTCACCTAAGTACTAGTCTAGTTGAGGATCCCGTCAGTGTTTCAAATCCAATTGGGGGTTCCGCCCATTTATCTATGATTTGTGTGGATTTGAAGATTTCTATCTTGACCGTAGAATTCACGTGTAATGCTTATGTTCTCGGGTTCACGGGATACGGGTTGATTTTGGGCATGGATTGGTTGTCCAGTTATGGAGCCATTCTCGATTGTGAGCATAGGGTGGTGAGGCTCATGACTCGCCTCGGTAATACCCTAGAGATTTCTTGCAACCCGCTGGATCCCGTCATGTTATGTTATCTTGAATCTCTTGACTCGTCCATCAATGATCTGCAATCTGTAAGGGTGGTTCGAGAATATCCTGATGTCTTTGAAGAGGTTAAGGGGTTACCCCCTAAACGAGAGATAGATTTTCGCATTTATCTTGTTGATAATGCCAAGCCAGTATCATTGCTCGTTAGGCACATGGCCCCGTGAGAAAGAAGAGAGCTCAGTAAGCAAATCAAGGAGTTGCTTGAGAAGAATTTTATTAGACGAAACATTTCTGAATGGGGTGCTCCGGTGGTATTCGCTACTAAGGCGGATGGTTCGCTTCGTCTATGTGTTAATTATCGAGAGTTGAACAAGCTGACAAAGAAGAATAGGCACCTGTTACCGAGGATTGATGACCTCTTTGACCAGCTTGTTGGTGCTTCTGTTTTCTCTTAGCTCGATCTAGCCACCGGATTCCATCAGCTTAGAGTGGCTGAGGATAGTATTGATAAAACTGCGTTTAGGACTCCAGATGGATTCTTTGAATGGCTTGTCATGCCATTCGGTTTGACTAATGCACCCGCCTACTTCGTAGATTTGATGAGTAGGGTGTTCAGGGAGTTCCTTAACAAGTTCGTGGTTGTCTTCGTGGATGATATTCTGATCTTCTCAAAGGATGAGGAAGAAAATGCCAGACACCTCAAGGAAGTGATGGATACGCTTAGAGCTCATCAGTTGAGAGCCAAGTTCTCCAAATGCCATTTCTGGAGAAGGGAAGTTCGGTTTCTTGGACATATAGTTTCTAAGCAAGGCATAGCAGTGGATCCCGCGAAAGTGGTTGCAGTTCAAGACTGGAAGACTCCTAGAAATGCAACCGAGGTAAGAAGCTTTCTCGGTCTGGCGGGCTACTATAGGAAGTTCATCAGGGACTTCGCTAAGATTTCAGCCCCTCTTACTAAGTTGACGAAGAAGAACTTAGTCTTTGCATGGGACTTAGAGTGTGAGCTTGCTTTTCAAAGGCTCAAGAGGGCCCTTACTACAGCTCCAGTTTTGGCCTTACCCGATGGCGGTAAGATGTTTACCGTGTACACAGATGCATGTGGCACAGGGTTAGGTGCTGTTCTGATGCTAGAGGGAAGAGTGATATGTTATGGGGGTACGCAACTTAAAGTTCATGAGAAGAACTATCCCACTCATGATTTGGAGTTGGCGGCGATCGTCTTTGCACTCAAATCCTGGCGCCACTATCTTTTAGGCAAAAGGTTTGAGTTATATACTGATCATAAGTCGCTCAAGTACCTCTTCTCGCAGAAGGATCTGAATCTAAGGCAGCAAAGGTGGATGGAATTCTTGGCATCTTATGACTTCGAGATAGCTTATACCCCTGGCAAGGGTAATGTTGTGGCTGATGCATTAAGCAGAAGTAGGTTGACTTTGAGTCCCTTGTTTGTTGAGATGAGGAGCCTAGAGTTCTTGGCAACTTTGATTTCACGACGGCTATTGAGTCGATGACGGGTTCATTAGCATCCCTTGAGCTTAGACCCACACTTCTTGATCAAGTAGGGACTTCACAGAAGGGAGACCCGCGGATAGTGGAGATCATGGGCAAGTTGATTCATGGTGAGACGTCTAGTCACCTTGCTAGATATACTATTGATGACAAAGGTTGGCTAAGGTGTGATGGAAGGCTATGCGTTCCACAAGTAGGAGACTTGGTGCATAAAGTTCTCGAAGAAGCGCATCACTCGAAGATGACTATACATCCTGGAGGAGATAAGATGTATAGAGATATGAAGCGCATTTTCTTTTGGGCTGGAATGAAGAAAGATGTGGCAGAGTATGTTTCAAAGTGCATGGTGTGCCAACAAGTGAAGGCCGAGTCGAAGAAACCCGGTGGGCTATTACATCCATTGGAGGTCCCGCAATGGAAGTGGGCAAGTATTTCTATGGATTTTGTGGATGGATTGCCTAGGTCAAGGAAAGGGAACACGAGCATATGGGTCATAGTTGACAGACTTACGAAGAGTGCTCACTTCATTCCAGTAAAGAGCAAGAGGACCGCATCATGGCTGGCATCTATTTATCTTCAAGAGATAGTGCGGTTGCATGGAGTTCCTTCTAGCATAGTTAGCGATCGTGACCCAATTTTCACTAGCCAGTTCTGGAATAGTTTGCAAGAAGCGATGGGTACGCGATTGAATCTGAGTATAGCCTATCACCCCCAGACGGATGGCCAAACCGAAAGGGTGAATAGAGTGCTAGAAGATCTTTTGAGGCTTTGTGTTCTTGACTTTGGTGGTACTTGGCAAGACGACCTTCCTCTTGTAGAGTTTGCTTATAATAATAGCTACCAAGCCAGCATAGGGATGGCACCATTTGAAGCTTTGTATGGGAGGCCGTGTAGGTCACCATCTTGTTGGTGGGAGACAACGGATAGGCTTATACTTGGGCCCGATATGATATGGGACACATCCGAGAAAGTTGAATTGGCGAGAAGACGGATGAAAGCGGCCCAAGACAGACAGAAATCCTATGCTGACAAGCGAAGGACAGATTTGGAATTCGAAGTGGGAGACATGGTTTTCATGAAGGTTTCTCCTTTGCGTAATGTGGTTCGTTTTGGAGCAGTTGGGAAGCTGGCACCAAGGTTCGTAGGACCCTTCCCTATCATAGAGAGAATTGGAACGATGGCCTATAAGGTGGAATTGCCCGAGAAGCTAGCCGGAGTGCATAATGTCTTTCATGTCTCGCATCTCCGAAAGTGCCTACATGAGTCCGCTGAGGTGGTTGAACCAAGCATTCTTGAAGACGTAGAGGTAGAGAAAGAGGCAACCTTGAGGAGAGCTCCGATTCGTATCTTGGGAACAGAGATCAAGAAGCTAAGAAATCGAGAAGTCAAATTGGTGAAAGTTCAGTGGAGTGAAGCCGAAGAGGATGCAACTTGGGAAACCGAGAAGAAGATGCGTGGGCTTTATCCATTTCTTTTTGAGGGTACATTCTCGACCTCTTTTCCTTTTACATATCTTCCTTTTTGCTATCCATGTTTATCCTGTTTATCTTGTCATCTCGTTAACCTTGTCATGAGAACCTTAGGTAGAAACCCTTTGGATGAAACATGTATTTGAAACATGTTATGCTTGATGTTTGCAAGTGGATGCAAGTGGATGCAAGTGTTTGCAAGTGGATACTCGTGGATGCATGATACACATTAGGCACTAAGATTGGCTCACACACTTTCATATTGCATATACATGAGTGCTGATACTTATTCATGGATGAAACTTGTTATGCTATCACGTGGATGTTGCATATGAATGAATGTTATGTGCACTCATGTAGAGATTATAAATTATGTTAGGATTTTGCATACATATGGACTCATTTCACTAACATACTTTGCATTAAGGGGGTTTACTGGATCAGTAACCGCCTGATTTTCGCATTAGATAAGTACATATACGCACACCTTTGCATATAATCATACATCATTTAGAATCTGTTAAGGACATTGACTGCGCGTGGATGATGTTTTGAGTAGATGGATGATGGATGGTAGGATACGTTCTTCCTAACTTAGAGATTTCGGGGACGAAATCCTTTAAGGTGGGGAGGATGTAACAACCCATATTTTGAATAACAAGTTATAACATAAATCAAGGTAGATTGAAATGATAAAATCTGAATCAAGGGAAACGGGCTGTGCCATTGCGTTCGTCTCGGAAAAATACACGAAATAGAGTCCGAGTTTTCGAAAATCGGAGTCCGTATGACCCAGTTAAGGCCCATGGAAGTTTCAAGAAAATTTAAATTCAAAAACAGATTTTAAATTCAGCTGGGCAGGTAGGCGGGAAAAGATCCTGCCACTTCCCAAGTCGACTGGGGAGTCGACTTGGGAGTCGACACACCCCAGGCTGTGTCGACTGCCCAGTCGACACCCCTGTCGACTTGGGTGGTCGGCCAGTCTGGCCTGGGTGCACCTGACTTGTTTCTCAAGACATGTTTGGAGGCTAGTGACGTGAATTGATGGCCCAGATCTGAATTAGGGTTAATCCTATGGTCTAAACTAACCTAATCATCTATAAGAAGACCCTAATATCTAGCCTAAGTCATCATAAATCAATCCTACAACTAAACTATGCCAAAATGTTTAATCATGGCCTCCACCCTCTTGTCATAGCCTCCATCTTCATTCATATGAGAGTTCCAAAGCTTGTTTGAGAGTTTCTAAGGCCAAAGTTCAATCTTTCTTCATCAAAGCAAGGACCTTCTTCTAATTTCTCAAGGGTTTTCATTGAAGCTTGCTATTTGGGGGTCTTCAGAGTTGCTAGTGGCTTCGTCTCAATCTTATTTATATTTTATAAGTCTTCATAGCATTGTAAGCCCTATACTACTCTTAGATTCTAACTATGAAGTTAAATATGACATGTTGCAAGTTTGAGTTTGGGCCTAAGTATGATATGTGCTTTGATCCTATCATGTTATGCATAAATTTATTCTATGCATGTTTGTAAAGCTATCATCTTTACCTTATGCATAGAAAGCTATGAGCTTTGATTGGAAATGTTGCATAAAGAAACATAGAAACTCTCATAAACCTTGTGTTATCTTGCATATGATGTTATATGCGAATCACTAGCCACCATCCTATGTCATTTATGATCATGTTTCACCTATTTGCTTAAGTTTGATATCATGCATATTTTGAGGCTTATGATGTAATATGCAAATTGCTATCTTGCATATGGTGTTATATGCGAATCACTTGCTATCCTCCTATGTCATTTATGACCATGTTTCACCTATTTTGCTAAAGTTGATATTATGCATGTTTTGAGGCCTATGATGTAATATGCAAGTTTATGAACACCTTTGCCTCATATGCCACCATGTTCAACTTGTGGCCCCAAACCTCATTAATTATGTCATGTTTCTAAGTTTCCCCTTTGAGATCTATTTGCGTTTATGCGAACTTACATGCGATGGGGTTACGTTATGGGTAAACTAAAATGACATAAAAACATGACTTGAAAAGATGACATGAAATATGACATGTGATTATGCTTGAACATGAATTTGGACATGACTTCTAGAAAACATGAGAATGGCCAACTCGAGGTTGGGTTGAGTTTGTAGCATAAATCTACCCGGAACCGACCGGCTTAACTAGTGGCTACAAGCAATAAGACCCAATGTGAGTAGTTGGTCATGTCGCACTTGAAACCCGATGTTAGACCAAGTTGTGGTGTAAAGCTACCCGGACCCGCCCGGCTTAACTAGTAACCACAACAAGGTCTAATGTGAGAGGTTGGATGCATTAAATTAATTAATGCCACATGATAGGGTTAAGTCATGGACCACTTGAATACTTAACCAATTAAACATGATGGGTTGATAGGGTTAAGTCATGAACCTTGGGTACACTTAACCAACTTGATGGGATAGGGTTAACCACATTTAACCCGTTAGAAACCCTAGTTACGTGGTCCTTTTCACCAGTAACCCTCTTGATTGTATCATGATACCCTAGGGACTAGGCTAGGGTGGGGCACGATTACTGGGCTGACATGTAAGCGACCAATACGACGGCTGAGTAGGTGCGCCAGTGTAGGTTCAGGCGGACTCTGGTCGTGCACATAGTCCGGAGTTGAAAAAGCAGACACGGGCACCCGTAGGTTTAGGCTCTGCGTGCTTGATTTGTGTCGGTGGTTGGCACCCTAGGGCTTGATACACCCTAGGGTGGACCTAGCACAGTTTGACTACACTTCGTGATTGGGCCGTAGGACACCGACACTTGACGAGTTAGGTTTTTAGGGAGCCGATCGACTAGGCCGTGTTGTTGGACCTTGATCTAGGTTATCTCGGGATGTTGGGCCAAGATTGGGCCAAGGGATCATTTCTAGTTTATACTTGACATGGATTACTAGTACACACTTGGTGCAACTTAACCTTGTATATGCGATGCCACACTTGATCTACCTTTTCACCATGCCAGTTATCACCCTATGTTTCATCTCTGCTTTACATGTCCAGTTAACTTTATTAGTTTTTATACTAATAGTAGATAGGACTTACCAGTCTTTTTGACTGACCCGTTTTCTTTCGTCTCTTTTCTTCCGTTCCCCCCCCCCCCCCCCAGGTTTGCAGGGTGGGAACACTGGTACCTAGCTGGATCTTTAGCTGCTTTTCTGGATAGCTCATGTACGGTTTGGACTTGAGCATGCTATGGCGTTATTCTACTTTGGGGATAGTTACTTTATGTTTTTCCAGTTTTCAGTTTATGTTCTAGACTTTGTTTTATGGGAAAATAATGACCAAGTACTTTGATGTAACTGGACTATGGTTTTGAAATGTTAGTTTTATCCGCTGCTTTACTACTCTGTTCTACTTATATGTTCTATCTTGTGATATCTGCATGCATGTTTACCTTGTTTAACGCCCCTCCAAAGCTAGTGTGCTTGCAAGAGTGACCCTGGTGGAGGTGGGGTGTTACATTCTTCTTCGTCAGTCCTGTCAATGATGCAACTACTTTAGAGAAATCCTTGATAAACCGATGGTAATATCCTGCCAACCCACGGAAACTCCGAACATCCATCGCATTCTTAGGTCGATCCTAGTTCTGGATTGCTGCAACTTTAGCAGGGTCAACCGCTATCCCTTTTCCAGAAGCTACATGACCAAAGAACCTCACTTCATCCTTCTAGAAGTGACACTTTGAGAACTTAGCCTTAAGCTGTTGTTTCCACAAGATCTCTAACACAACTCTTAAGTGCATCTTATGTTTTTCCTCATTTCTAGATTAAACCAGATTATCATCCACAAACACAATCATGAACTTGTTTAACTGATCTCTGAACACCTTATTCATAAGTTCCACGAAATACGCTGGTGCGTTAGTCATCCCGAATGGCATCACCAACCATTCAAAGAAACCAGATGGTGTCCTAAAAGCAGTCTTTGACACACTATCCTTAGCCACCCTCAACTGGTGAAATCCCGTTGCCAAATCCATCTGAGAAAACTCTTTGGCCTCGTGAAGCTGATCGAACAAGTCATCAATCCTTGGTAATGGATACTTGATCTTCTTAGTTACCTTGTTCAGCTCACGATAGTCCACACACAATCTTAATGAGCCATCTGCCTTGGTTGCAAATACGACTGCTGCACCCCACTCAGAAACACTCCTTCGAATGAACCCTTTTCCCAAAAGGTCACGAACTTGCATCTCTAACTCTCGTTGTTCCCTAGGCGCCATCCGCCTAAGTGGCATGACGCTTGTTCTAGCACCTTCGACCAAATCGATCCTAAACTAAATCTCACAATGCGACGGAAACCCTTTGACCTCGCCAAAGACATCTATATACTCATTTGCGATCAACACTGATGACAGGTCTTCTTGTGGAATCCCAAGCGAATATAGATAACTTACGAAGACCCCATCTTCGCGCTTACATCTAATTAACACCTTTTGCCCTTCTACATCCCCGACCCTCACCTCTAGCTTCTCGCAATTCACCCTTGCCGCATACCTCTTGAGCCAATCCATGCCCAAGATGATCCCAAACCCAGCGAAGTTAAGAACAAAGCAATCACACACAAAAGAGCAACAAAGACTTGACAACACTATACCACAACGTACCATGCAAAGATTTGACGAATCCCCAATTGGATTAGTCATTATGAAGGGTCTATCACAAATCTCAGGTTCCAAACCCAAAATAAACTTCTCATTCTTCTGATATGGTGTATCAATGTACGAACGAGCATATCTAGACAAGGTTTCGAAATCAGAAATATAGTCAAGCACAGAACGACCATTTTGTTTCAGCTCTACGAACTTCTTGAATAGAGCGGATTTCTGAGCTGTGGAGATAAACTTTGCTTCAAACTTAGCATGGAATAGCTCCCATGAAATTTCTTCTTCTGGAGTCTCGAGTGTAACAGAATTCCACCATTCCATGGCTCTGTCCTGCAGTTGCCTTGATGTAAGCTTTCTCTTTATTGCATCTTCAATACTCAAGTCTCCAAAGATTCAGACACATGAATCCATCCACCTCTGAACCTCTTCAGCTGGTATAGTTCCCTTGAATAGTTTTCCCCCTAGAGATGTAAATTCCCTGCACAGCTTTGCAAAATCTACTACTCTAAGAACTCGCACACCAAAATCTACTATTGTCGCCATTGGAGTGGATACCCTTCGCATAACTACTTCTGCCATGGCTTCAAACATGGCCGGTTAATTAGGTTCAACACCATTTCCCCCTCCAATATTGGCTCTCCTAGCAGCGCGTCTTGTTTCTCGTCTACTCATTCTAAATCTATAATTTAGAATAATTAGCCACCGTCAAGAAAAACTACTACAGGAAAAAAACCGCTACTACTATATATGCTAATATATATAGTAAGCATCTAACGGAAATCTACAAGTAGGTCTCTCATACGTGATTACATCCATGAACTTTGGCCAAAAATCGTTGACAAGAGCTCTGATACCAAATGTGACGATCGACCATAACCCTCGAACTATACAAGAGAAATGATGCGCTGAAAGACGTGCAAGGCTGTCATGGACGATCATCAGAGTAGTAAAACACAAGCGGAACCTGTCATAAAACTCACATCGTAAGGATAAAATATAATAGAACATATACAACAGGTAATAATAGTGAAGCAAAAACACTGGACTTCCATACAACTAGAAAGTAAGATCCACAAACTTGGAAATAGTGTTTATACAAAGTTGCCTCACTACATCACTCAGAAAAGAAAACAACGGAAATCCAATTATTAGGTAGTAGTAAAACTGGTACGTGAGCCACTGCTCGCTATCGATCAACATTGTCGTCCAGAATAAGCATTACCTGTCACCTGTTACTTAGTCTGCCCATCCACAATCGGATGAACAGGCCATGGTAATAAGAGGATACATAAAACCTTGAGTCAAACAACAGTCTTAGTGAGCGATAAAACATCTAATAAACTTTAACAATAAAGTGTATGAGAGGGGATAGATAAACATACCAATCTACCCATAACACCAGAGAAGATCTCAACCTTATCTTCCCCACATCGGATAGTGATAGCCTTTACAATCCATTCAACCAAAGGAATAACAATTCGTACATGGAAACTAGAACAACCATTCAATCATGGGAAAAAAACATAACATCCAGATTATATAAGCCTTACACAGACAACCCTAATCTAGTTTGATATCCCCCAAGTACTCTTCCTAGAGGCCTAAACCAATATCAGTTGAGCACTCAAAGAACATCTCTCTCGATTTTGGACAATCTATGTGAGGTGGTGCAAACAGAACAACCAATCATCCATGACCGACTCTGGCTATAACCGCCAATCCTGCTTTGAAACTATCATTAATCGTATGACGGCCAACCTTGCCATATATCAAGGGTTAATGGTAACCCCATTTCTAGCATAAACTCCATACGTCTAACCTTGACAATGTCCAACCTTGACAACCAGGCCTTTCAACGATACCCAAGGTACTCGACCAACAAACTTCCAGTCTATTGGGTTCCCCCATTGTACCCCTGCTTTGAGCTTGCTTGAACTTACGACAACGATGACTTCTCGGTCTTCACATCTCTAGTCATCCAACCTTGACGACATTTCATAGCTCAAGCAACCTTCTCGAGCAAATTTTATCCACCAACTCACAACCTTTGAGTTGCCACCTTATTCGTTGTTCCACCTTGACCAACAAACACATTCAACACTTCAAACCTTCCTACTTGAATATTCTTCGAAGTCACATCATCACCGAGTCAATTGCACCATTGCGCTGTGGCTAGGGTTCGGGGAGTTTCCCTCAAAAAATATTTTTCTTAGACCTTTACTCGAAATATGAGTCATACCCGAAGACGTACTTTTTTAGAAAATGACCCTGTTGGAAACAAACTATAGCATCATCACCATCAACCACAACATTTAAAAGCGTTGTTAAAAACATGACCGATTTGCCCCTTTCCAGACCGACCCGATCCAAACTAGGCCGACCCAATCCAGCGCCCTTCTGGCTTCAAACTCAACCGATCCAACCAACAAGACCGACCCGATCCAATCACCTATATGATCGACCCAATCCAAATATGACCCGGTACGAATATGGACCGATCCAATCACCTATGTGACCGACCTGATCCAAATATGACGCGGTCCGAATATGACCCGATCCGATCCACTCTTGTTCGATCCAACTTCGTTTCAATCTGAATTCTGGTCGATTCAACTTATGGCCGTGATCGATTCAAACTATGGCCGAGCCAATTCCTGCATGTTGCAATTCAACTCCGATTTCGACCAAAACTTCGCCAAACACTGAATCTGACGAAACCAACACTATTAAAATCATCAAACACAATCATAAACATATCATAACATTACTAATCACATGAATATGACGATTACCACAAAAATGATGTAAATCTCACCAAAAACCATTAAAATGAACATATGATCAAAATGAGAGATCTAACTAATATAAACATGTAAAATGACATGAAATTAACGAGTAAAACTTGTTAGATTAGATCATAGGGTGATGCATATGAAAATCAATTTATAATAGTGTAAATCTATGCTAAAACATCCAAATTTGATGAGAAACATGCATAAACACTCACATACTTCATTGCATTCATGTGAGAGATGTAAATCACTCACCGATTTGCCGAAACAATCTAAAATGATAGAAATAAGAATTCGGACAGTGAGCACTTCGAATCAAACCCCTCGATCTGATGAATTCGCCTTAGAAATGATGTAGGTCTTGCCATGGATAGTGCAGATCTTCGATTTCCTCCCTTAGATTCGGATTTTTAATGGTGGAAAGGTGTAGGAGGAAGAAGGAGATAAATGCCTCCAAATGAGAGAATGGAAAAGCAAACCTTTTCCCTCCACTCTCACCCCCTATTTATAGGATTCCACCAAGGCTCCAAAACCTGAATAGCTAACTAAAAAAACCTTAAAACAACGATTTCTCCCAAACCGTTGAGCCAAATCCTTAATGTTACCACTCTACGGAAAGGGAATCATCAATTCCTTTCCAATGGCATAGGTCTCTCCCTCTAATTCGACCTGAGTCAAAAGTTATGCCCTGTACAAGCTTGACAGGGGCTAAATGGTCACCAAAAAATCAACAAAAATTATGGATATGTCCCGCATCCCCATAAACAACATATTAAAAGATGAGAATGATCCAACCCTTAGAGAATAAAACAAATATATTTTGCGATCTTTCGATACGTAAAAATGCGGGCTGTTACAGAGATGGTCGGATCAGAGTTGAGCGACGAGGTCCGTAGGCGATGAGCGACGTGTGTGGGTGGTCGGGGAAGGTAGGTAGTAGCACGATTGTCTGTGCACGTGCACAGATGCACACGCCATGACATGGTAAATAGGAAGAAGAAGGACAAGTTGATCAGGCAAGAAAAGGTAAGTGATCCAACGTAAGTATCATTAGATTTTGGGTTGGCAAAGAAAATTTGTACTTTGGCAAAGAGAATTGGTACTTTGGCAAAGGGAAGTGGCACTTGGCTGGAGCATGATAATTTGAAGTGATCTAGTGTGCACGACATGAAGTTTTGGGATGTGGTACTTTGGTAAACTGGCATTTTGGTAGTATGGTATAGGTACTTGGCTAGAAGCATGGGTTTGGAGGGAATCTTGTGAGTGCGACATGGTATTTTGGGTCTAGCAAAGTGGTAATTTGGCTGGGTAGGTGGTACTTTGGCAAGTGAAGAAGAAAGGGATTTTAGGGTTTGGTTTTAATTAAAACAAGTAAAAGTAGGAAATCAAATAAAAACAGGAAAAGGGGAAATAAAGGAAGAAAAATAAATAAAAGAAATTCTTTAATTTAATAAGATCGAAAAGAAATATCTTGGTAGGTGAAAGGAAAGACAGTAGAAGAGAAATCTAACGCAGAAGCCTAGCTTAAGAGTTCAACGAGTTCAAAAATAAAACAAAAAGGGAAATAATAAAAAAATAAAAAGAAGTGTAAATTAAGTTATTTATGATCATTTAGAAACAAAAAGATAATTTACGAAGCATGACTAAGGTATAGAATGTTGTATAAACAAGCTGACATTTAAGGGTAAAAGACCGTGTGCGACGCACACACTTTAGTTGTTCATTTATAAAAGATAATCAAAATGCCTGGATTTAAAAAATGCAGACATATACCATTCTGTTTGGTTGAAGTTCGTAAAATAAAGAGTTATAAACTGCATTATATTTCATTTCGGCTGATAACTAATTCTTTAAAGAAATGTTTAAGATCAAATGAATATTGAAATCTTTCTCTTAAGTATCGACTAACCGTAAAACACATTACACTAATCATTTCGAAGAGATCAGAATCAATATTCCACTTTGATTTGATTTATACATCGTGTATCAGAGATTATTGAAGATAATTAAAGATAGAGATATGTAAAGGCTATTTTGTTTTACAAAATAGCGCCTTCGGTTCATCCTGTTCCTGGATGATTTGTATGGATAAATGTCTGACAGAGTATTTCCTGAAAAACTCACGAACGTTGATTTTTACAAACGTATGATAGTTGGTAGCATAGGGGGACGCTTCTCTTAACTGCTAGGGTATTTTTGTGGGCATTAATTAGTGAATGATGGATCTGACGATGTGGCATTCATAGTGAATTGTGACTAGATGTTCTAGAAGATGAGCGTAGCCTCAAAGCCTCACAACCAGGAAAAGACAAAAATCGGGCAGGCAGCATGGCTAGGCAGGTCATTCCCAAGCAGGGTGTATTATCACCATCTAGAGAAATTCTTTTTGGACTAGAATTCATGGAGTCAGCTTAGGAGTTCTATCTATTCCTAAGTATCAAATTGTATGTTGTGTTGGGTCAATTACCATGTAAGATGTATTATATATATATGATGTAACAGACTCTGATATGTAATATATTATGTGATATTATATTTTGTTAAAATTCAGCTGTGAGATTCTGATCTTCTTATTCTTCTATTCTATTAGTTCTAACTTTTCTCTCTCACTTTCTAACTTCCTTCTCTTAATGTTCTCCTCTTCTGTATAATTTGAGTTGACTGTTGTAGTTAAATGTCAGCTTAAAATCGTACGGAAAAGTGGGACGTTACAGGACATCCTTGCCCTGAAATTGAGAATTATAATTTTGAAGATTATTTGTAAAGAAATCTACATAATCTTGGGTTATGTGGGACTGGATGTAGGGTAACTTGGAACCAGTATAAAATGTCGGTGTGTCCTTTCCTTTACTGCTTTTACTTATTATTTGCATCTGTTATTAATTCTGTGACTATTTCATATATGTGATTTGCATTTGATTGTGATATATTCAGAAAGATTTCAAGAAACTCATAAATCCTATTAAACACTTATTCACCTCCTCTAGTGTTAAGTTAGCCTTAAGATCTGTAACTGCATTCCCAACAAACGACGGTCTTGGTACAAGTCTAGGCATACTAAAATATACATATATAAATGAGTGTCTAACTCAACAATTCGTGCGCCCCCTCACACATAGATATATATACATACATACATACATATATATATACATATATACATATACATATATATATATGAGGTCTCTCTCTCTCTCTCTATATATATATATATATATATATATATATATATATATATATATATATATAACTCTATTTAGACACAAATTTAAATACACGCTATCTCGATCATTAGATCTCCCATTGAATTTAGTCTTCCATATAAAAGAAAATAAATCCAATGGTTTGTATATCTAATATTGAATCAACTTTTGTATTTAAATAGCTGCTCTACATGTATATGGCTTTATATATATATAATCCTATTACCTCAAATCCTTTGTATCCGCCTCTTCCATAACTGATTCTCCTTTACTCTTCTCCTCTTCTCTGATTCCTACTTTCTCCTGCATGGGCGTAATACTACTCTTTCTTTTTCCAATTTCCCCTAATTATTCGATCCTCTCCATGCCTCTTTCCTTTCGTCTAAACTAGCACTAGCTTTCTATCAATTTCCTTTGTGTGGTGGCTCCTCTGAGTCATTCATACGTATTATCCTTGCCATCTCAGTTTAGAACTTGTGAACCCATGCTGATTTTAACCTATAATATACACAGCGAGGTTTCCTAGTGAATACGATCTACAGAATGTTTGGTGTTCTTTTGTCCGTCTTCTATCCAACCCTTATCCAGGGGAAGGGGTTGGTTTGGGTTTTTAGTGTCTGTTGTCTTGGTTTGTTTGTTACGTACTTCCTTCTTTGGAGGTGGATTCGACTTGTAAGGGAGCTGAAGGTTACAACTCCTTCGCGAAGCTTTCTAGTTTCGTAGTAACTTCTTTGTCCTTGTGGTGTTTCGTGACTCACTATTCTCTTATTTGGTATGTTTTTCTTTTTATTTTTTATCCGAGTATGCCATAGGGAGGGATGTACCATCTCTAGCTCGGAGAGATGATGTTGTAAATGAATTACTTTACTAGATTTGTTGGTGCATTGCATGGATTTTGATAATCAACGTGTATTAGAATATCATCTTATTCGACAGTTTTCATTGCCTTTTTTTAGTTTGGGTTGAAGGTTTGTAAGCTGTGGAGGCTAAGGATTATTCGATTTTAGTTTTAGATATTGTTTCTACTGCTTAATGTTAGTTCTAGGGTAGGTTTTTATTTTTTTGTTGTGCTGCTACCAAGGTTTTAAATCTCGGATATTGGTCACATTTAATCTCGGGGATTTTATTGATTTGATATCGTATCGGAGGAGATCTTGGACAAGATGAGTCTAACTAAGGAGTTCATCTCGGATTTCCATCTCAGGTCAGAAAGTTCACATCGGAACAATCTCGAGGTACATGATATTTAAAAAAATAATTTTGTTACAAAATGATTTTTATGAATGTTATTAAAAACATAACATCTTAAACTTGAATTGCAAATTAACTTTATTATTCTGTATTTTGCAATAGATCATCCATACTCTAAATTGTAATATACGTAAAACAGAAATATCGTTAGACATAAAACATTAAAAAGATCCAAACATTAATTTTTTTGGCATAAATAGACCTTAAAATACATAATTTCATAGGTAACATGTATGTAAAAAAGACGAATATAAAAATCATAAGTATTGTAGAACATATAAAAACATACAATATGGTCATTTAACATGCAAAATATAAAATAACAAAAGATTATCATGGTTAAATTTGAATTTTTTAATTATTATTCTAGTTCAGGCACATATTTAAATTTTAACCAAAAATGCTAAGATCTCGGACGATAATCCAGTATTTTGTCTCGGTCGATATATCGTTCGATATTATAATATCTCGAGCGATATATTCGTAAGGAGATTTAGAGTGATATTTTCTGTTTCGTTTTGGAAGGTGCCCGAAACGAGATCTCGAAGGAGATCTCAGGCGGTATTTGCAAAATGTGAAACAGTAGGCAGTACATTACCTCATTATTTATTCTCAATAAGCACGGTGAAGAATCTATCTGTCGATTTGTTGGGTTTCATCAGTGGTTATCTTAGCCTTCCTTCCTCATGACCCTACCCCTTGCAAGGGCCTTATATTCATGTCAGTGCTTTACGTGCTTTTTTTTCCATGGTGCAACTATGTTAAAGTCCTTCGAAATGATGTGCTTCAAGCCACACCTTTCTTGGGTGTTGTTCTTGGAGTATTGATGCAATGGTGCTTCTTTAGCACTATTGAAATTGTTGTGTATTGCTTGATGATAAGGGACTTTGTCTCTTTATGTACTGCTGCTAGCATTGTGTGGCTCAATTATATGTACTTCATTTTTTTTATTAAGGTTGTATGTATTTGTATTTTATGAAATTGACTGTCCCGCCTCCCTGCGTGGTGTGCTTGGAATATGTTAACCTTTAGTCTAGATACATTTGTCTATCCCTTGTACTGTAAGTTGTTTAACTATAGTGGTCGATCCACTTTAAAACCGTCAGTGGTGGATGGTCCATATTAAAAACCGGTAGTAGTAGGCTAGCAATCTGCCAACGTCCTATAATTATTATTAATTATAATAACAAGTGTTCGCAGTCACATTAAAAACCAGTCGGCTTCGCCAAAAAAATCCAATTACCTCAAAGGTCTCAGCCTGACCCATGTAATATAAATACAATAAATGGATCAGAGTATAAGTAATTCAAAATAAAGAGCATAATATATCACAATAATTATTTGGCATGAATATCGATGGCGATGAATTA
Organism: Allium sativum; assembly: GCA_030737875.1. Taxonomy (NCBI): domain Eukaryota; kingdom Viridiplantae; phylum Streptophyta; class Magnoliopsida; order Asparagales; family Amaryllidaceae; genus Allium; species Allium sativum. The sequence continues at coordinate 233,954 of CM060926.1, read as the reverse complement.
ACAATATACGCAAAAAATAACAATGAAATTACCGTGCCATAAAACGACATCAAGTCTCCTATGGACTATAATCAGAAATGTCATGATGAATTATCGAAATCTTCCAAGCACAAAAAAGGAGTTTATACCTAAACACAAACATTGAAGAAGCACGTGGGAATGGTTACCTAATCATAACTAATAAATGATGATTCAGAATGATGATTAGAAACATAAAGCGCTGAATCCAACCAAGAAAAATTAAACTGAAAAGACCCAGACCTGAATCGAACATTTATGTTCTTAAGTCGAATCTGTGTGATACAAATTACCAAAAGACCTAAACAAACACAACTCAGAATGAACATACCAGAAAGATCGGGCCAAAAAACAATAAGTATGTGCCTTTTTCAGTCCAACTGAAACTAAATCGAGCCAACTTGACCAAATCGAACCTCAAGTCAAGTCTAGGTTTTTAAAATGTATAGTTTGGACTAATCATAATCCTGCTCGCCTAGAATTGAGACACACCTGATTAGGTACGAGTAAATCGAGTTGGTTCTGATTATCACCCCTAATAATCATAATTCCATCTCAGTTCGAGTATACGACAAGCATGAGCCATGAAACACATTACCTTGTCGCATAGAGTGATGATCATGAAACACATGGATGCACCAAAACTCATGTTGAGCAACCACACACTTGCACAGAAATACGAGCTAAGCGCACTAAATTATTTGTAGGTCATCAAAACATATTAACACACTCGAACTAGAAGTATGTGGTTCAAAATGAATTGAACACGTATTATTGAAAGAAAGGGAGCCACGAAACACATAAGCATCCCTTCCTACCAATCATGTTACAAGTTATTGAAACACAGGGACTTGCCTATCCAAATAAAAAATATCGATTATCACAACTGATGACGAAGTGAGCAGTATTTACTTAAGATATATCAACGTGTCTTCCTGAACACCACTACGCAAACACTACTCGTAAGTGTGAATTTTTTCCAAATAGCAATCAAATGAATAGTGTTTGAATATCCCATAATATCCAGGTTTATTTGAATATTTACCAAAAGTTGGTAAACTTCGTTCATTTCTGTATTTAAGAAATTATATAAAAAAGTGGAATGGATTTGATGAACTTTCCATACCGCTTGACAATTCTATTATGTTTATTAATATTCCTTATCTTATAGAAAGGAAATTCCAACAAACCATGAATTCAGTTTCCAAAATAAAATAAATGAACTTTATAACAAAAGATAATTATATATAGAAATAAGAATAACAATCTCATAAATATATATATCTTCAAAATTGTTCTTTCATGACCATATTTTGAAACATGTGATATATAGACCATCGATAATGGCGGCTTCGTCATCTTCTTTTGCCTTTGATTTCCCCTCTCTTCCATCTCTCCCTCCTCCTTCCAAGCCCCCAGATCCACCCTCTTCTTTAGCTAATCCGTTTTCTGGTAATCAATCGAATGTTATTTTTTATTCGTCGAATTTTAATACTTCCAGTTCCTCTTTTCCTTCTTCTGTGAAATCTGATTATGCCTCCTTATTCAATTCTCTTCCAAGAAACGCTGGAAGTTATCAACCTCGTCAATTTGATGTTTCAAGAGATGGATTGCGTAAAAAAATCCTGAGCTGGTCAAGAATTAGAAAATTAAATATCGGAGTAGTTTCTTGGTTAGCTTTTTCCTTGATGGTACGTTATCCTTTCGTTCAGTTGCAAACTACTTAAAAAGTCATTGGCGTTTAAATGGAGAGGTTGATATAAAATTAGATGGTTATCATTTCTATTTTAATTTTCAAATGAAGCTGATAGAGAGAAAGTCTTACTCTCTGATCTTGTTTTCTTTCGAGGGAGGATGTTTATCATCACAAGATGTGATCCATCTATTGGATGCTCACAATCATTGATCAAGAAGGTACCGGTTTGGTTTCATTTGTATCGAATTCCAACGCTTTTATGGACATTGGTGGGTACTAATTGGTTAGTTAACAATATTGGTAGGTTAATTTGCTATGATACTAGTACTGAGAGGATGAATAGGTTCAGATACGCTAAGGCATTAGTTGAGGTGTCACCGGAGTTTGAACTTCCTGATTTTATTGAATTAGATGATTTGGGTGATAAATGTCCTTCTATGCAAATTAGATATGATTAGAGACCAATGATCTATTCTAAATGCAAGGTATTTGGTCATATAACTGATTCTTGTGAGTTTTTCCCTAATGACTATTCACAGAAAGAAGATAAATTTGTTGTAGATGAAGTTGTTCATAGGAATAATCATGTTTACGCTGATGTGAATATAAGTAAATGGACAACTGTTAATATAGAAAAAAGCAGTATTGGAGAAAGAAGGATGTTAATAGTAACAAGGATAATGTTGAAACTGATCCTGGTATTGGGAATGTTAACAGAAATTCATTTGAGTCTTTGGCAACTGATTTTGTAGATAATAATTGTGGTTTGTTCAGGAGTTAGATGTGGATTTAAGCAACAGTGAAGGTTAGAATAATAAGGATCGTAATCAAGATAATATAGAGAAAGAAGTCATAGATTATAATCAGAATAATAAGTATCGTAATCAGAATAATAAGGATTGTAATTAGGATTTAAATAACAGTGAAGTCATGGATTTTGGATTAGGTACTTTGTTTGAGGGAGACAAATTTCACTTCATAGATAAGGGGAAGAAAATTATTTCTAAAGAGAATGCATTCTCTAATTTACCCGCTTCTCAAAATCAACCATCCACTTCAAATTCTCCTACCTTAAATACTAATGTTCAGGCTAATACAGTTACAAATGTTCAGGCTAATACAACCTCAGGTGCAATTCCCCTAAAAGGGAAATTTTAGGTAGACAATGATGGAGACCCTATTATTAGGAAATTTGATGGATTATCTTCAATGGGTAATGTTGAAGCACTTAAGTCATCCGCTTATTCGCGTTTGAAACCCCCTCCAAACATTATATTGCCATCTCCTTCTATTTCACCTTCTGTGAAACACCCCACCTCCATTAAGGTCACTCACAAAGGGAATGCCTTAACTTCAGTGGAGATTTATAAGTAAAAGTCACAGATAAAACACAAGACAAATATAAACACACATGTATAAGCAGCGGAAAACAAACAGAATTTCATTTCATAAATATGTGTTCATACAGAACATTTCTATAATTGTCTCATAATAAATTCCAAAACATTACATCATCATTTCTGTCTTGATTATTAAATGAAGAAACATAAAACATAATAAAAGCTACATAAATCCCCATAGAACGTGTCCAAAAGCCATAGCCAAGGAAAGAAAGTCCAAACCATACATCTACTATCTTGAAGCTTGCAAAGAGTCTGACTAAGCTGGGTTGTTTCCTCCCTGTGAACCTAGGGGGAAATGGAAGAAAAGAAGACGAAAGAAAAACATAGTCAGACATAAAGCCTGGTAAGTCTAGTGACTCTTCTGTATGAGAATAAGAAAAAGGGCATGATAGGTATAAACTGGAAATAGGAAAGTATCATAAAATAAGATAAAGCAGTTTGAACCGAATATACTATCGCACCCCACACTATATCTCTGCACCTACTTGCATTGTCTCAACTGGCACCCCATGATCGGGGTGAAGTGATCCCCTTTCTAAAGATCGTCTCCTACTTGCAAAATCATATGTGTCATACGGCCCCCAATGATTGTAGATACCAATGCTGGTCCCACCATGGGGTGTATCAAGTCCCATGGTGGCGGCCCGACACAATACTAGAATGCATAGGTTATACTACTAGTGCCCAGTGCCCTGTTTGTCTGCTCCGAAGTGTGTGCACGCCTGCACTCCGTTAGAACCCACACTGCTGCACCAACCGCCGTCGGTTTTGACCGCTTACAATCAGCCCAGTAATCATGCCCCACCCTGCCTAGTTTCAGGGTACCATAATACCTGATTGGGTTACTGCTGAAATTGGTCCACGTTACTAGGGTTTTCTAGTCAAACATGTTAAGTGGTTAAGTGTCTGTATTTACATAACCCCACCCATCAGTTTAATTAACATGTTGAATTGGTTAAGTGTTTTAGTTAACTTAACCCTACCATCCTGATTTGTCTCTCCTTAGCTTTTTAAAGCACCGACCACTCACATTAGACAGGTATTGTTACGGTTACTGGATGTGCTGGTCGGTTCCGGGCAAGTTTATACCGTAACTCAGTCTAACCTCGGGTCCTTATTGGGCTCAATGCTTAACCTCTCACATTGGATAGGTATTTCTGTGATTACTAGACAGCTGGGCGGGTCCAGGCAGGTTTACATCAAAACTCAATCCAACCTCGGGTTAATCATACTCGTATTTTCTAAATTTACGTATTTGTCTCTATTACTTGTTATATGTAAATTTGTTAACAATTAAATGTTGTGGCCCACTTTCCAAGTTCATCATTTTTGGTATAAGAATTTTATACCATTTAAGTGCCACCAATTATTAGCATGTGCCAAACATGCCAATACATATATTTTTCACCAATTTATGTCAAGTTTCCTATAATTATCAAATTTTCAAAATGCTACCCCGTCTAAATATTAGGCTAACAATCTTAGCCTAATTTTTCGTCCGCATGATTTTTAACATATAATATTAGGCTAAAAACCTAGCCTAATTTAGCGTACACAAAATTGGCATAAATAAATTCATTAACGTAAACATGACATAGGTGTAAACTTGGAATTTTCGGCATAGTCAATATGAACATCATAGGCGTGAACTTGCAAAATAGTCAACATGAATATCATAGGTGTGAACTTGCAATGTAGACTAAATCAACATACATATATGTGAATTTGCAACATAGACTAAATCAACTTACATATATGTGAACTTGCATTGAAATAGGTATCTAACTAAATAGGTGTCACATGAACTAGCATATGATTTAGACAACATAAGCCTAAACATGTTTAGATCTAGGCATAACATCGAACATCACTAGCATATGACATGTCCATAAAGTATGTATAATTTTATCACATGTGTGAACTAGATCCAATCATGTTTACCACTATAACATGAAACTTGTATTAAAATGGATCTTGGCATGGACCCAATTATGAACTTGCAACTTTTGTATAAACATATGAGCATGTATATAAACTTAATCATTTACGCATAGAGGTTTTAGCATAAAGTATATACATGAGATCTTAACTTGGACATAACACATACAACCTATATCAAACATATAAACATATAGGTGTAAATTCTAACATTAACCATATACTTGTATGTGATGTTGCTTTCATTCTAAATGTTCAATAGGATCAACATCAAATCAATTATACCACAAACATCCCAACCATTCACAATACAATCATTGCAATACACATATATGAATTAGCATCGTCGTTATACAATAGAAAAATTCCATTTCCATTTTACATCGAATCAAGTCTCAATTTTATTCCCATCGGAAAAATCGCTATACTTGCAACAAACAACGAACTTGAATTCTGGATTCTGAGTTCTGAATTTGCAATGCTTTCCTTTAGGTAGATAAACGTTGCTTGAATCTTGTTTTTACTTTAGTTATGCTCGTCTCTAAGCTTTCTTCAAGTGGAGGCTATTCTTGGCTTCCTTCCAGCAGCATGACGGCTCTAGCTCTATTTAATTTGTGTGAATTTACGTTGGAGACTAAGGTTGTTTATATAGAATTTCAAACTAATTAGAGCCGTCGATGAAGCTAGAGTTAATCAAGGCCATCCGCCTCAAGAGAAGCCAATCAGAAAGAGACAAATCAACCCTAGTGACATAGCCAAGCCCCAGAAACTGAGCCAGGACCAGACCAAGCAGGTCAGGTCGACCAAGCAGTTCGACCCCCCAGGTCGACTACATGGTAGACCTGGGTACCAGGTCGACCCCCTGGTCGACCTGGGTCCTAGGAGGGAAAACTCCCGCCCAGCCCAGTTCTGGTCCAGTTTTGAATTTTGAATTTGTTTTCGGGCTGCTTGAATTTTAAATCGAATTCTGAAACTTCCGGAGGTCAAAACTCCTTCATACGAGTCCGATTTATGCAAACTCCGACTCTATCTCAAGCAGAATTCCGAGACAAACGCAATGGCGTAACCCATTTCCCTTAATTCTATCATTTATAATTAATTATACTTTAATTTGTTAATTTACTGTTAACAGAAAATTCGGGGTGTTACATTCTCCCCTCCTTAAAGGATTTCGTCCCCGAAATCTTCAAGTCTAGAAGAATGTATATCCTAACATCCAATCATCCATCTACTCAACCAACAAACACGGGCATCCATTGTCCTTAAAAGACTTCTAATGCTTTATGATCATATACATAGTGTGTGTATATGTCCTTATCTAATGCAAAAATTAGGCGGTCTATTGATTCAGTTGACCTCCTTAATGCGAATCATGTAAGTGTCATGAATCCATTATGTATGCAAATTTTTCCTACTCATAATTCTACATGAGTGCGCAATCATTCATACAAATGTGACTTCCATATGACAAGATATAAAGTTTCAATCACATACAAATATGAATACATATATGCATATGCAATATGAAGTGACTGAGCCGATCTAAAACCTAGGTTGTGTGTGTATATGCATCGACGAGCAACCACTAGCAACCACTTGCAGCCATCAATCATAACATGTTTCGATTACATTTTTACATCCAAAGGGGTTTCTACCTAAGGATAAAGGGAAATATCAAGGAGATATACCTAAAAAGATAGATACAAGCACAAAGGAAAAAGAGAAATCAAAGATGTACCCTCAAAAAGAAAAGGGTAGGCCGTGCGTATTCTGTCCTCAGTTTCCCAAGCCGCGTCTTCCTCGGCATCGCTCCACTGAACTTTAACAAGCTTGACTTCGCGATTGCGTAGCTTTTTCACTTCAATTCCTAGGATGCGGGTTGGAATTCTCCTAACAGTTGCTTCGCGTTCCACTTCGGCTTCTTCTAGAATGCTTGGCTCCACCACTTCCGCAGATTCATGTAAATATTTCCGGAGATGAGAAACGTGAAAGACATTGTGAATTCCAGCCAACCCTTCCGGCTGCTCTACTCTATAAGCCATCTTCCCAATCTTCTCGATGATAGGGAACTGTCCTACAAATCTTGGTACTAGCTTTCCTGCGGATCCAAAGCGAACGATGTTCCTTAAGGGAGATACCTTAAGGAAAACCCTGTCCCCAACCACAAACTCAAGGTCGGTCCTTCTTTTTTCTGCGTAGGATTTCTGTCTATCTCGGGCAGTCTTCATTCTCCTTCGTATCATGTCCACTTTTTTTGAAGTCTCTCTAATCATGTCTGACCCAAGTATAAGCTTGTTTGTAGACTCCCACCAACAAGTTGGTGATCGGCACGGTCTTCCATACAAAGCTTCGAAGGGCGCCATGCCGATGGTGGCTTGGTAGCTGTTGTTGTAGGCGAATTCCACAAAAGGAAGATGATCCTCCCATGTTCCTCCATAGTCAAGAACGCATAGTCTTAGAAGATCTTCTAATACTCTGTTCACGTTTTCCATCTGACCATTAGTTTTGGGGATAGGCCATGCCCAAGCATAACTGTGTGCCTACAGCTTCTTGCAGACTTCGCTAAAATTCGCTTGTAAAGATAGGATCTCAGTCACTCACTATGTTGGAGGGTAATCCATGGAGTCGAACTATTTCCTTGAGATAAAGAGAAGCTAGAGACGAGGCAGTCCTTCTATTCTTGATAGGTATAAAGTGAGCTTTTTTTGTGAGCCTGTCCACTATTACCCAAATGCTAGTATTGCCCCTTTTTGACCTAGGCAACCCATTAATGAAGTCCATTGAAATGCTATCCCACTTCCATTGCGGGACTTCTAGAGGATGAAGCAGTCCTCCTGGCTTCTTTTGTTCTGCCTTGACCTGTTGGCATATCACACACTTAGAAACGAAATCTGCCACATTCTTCTTCATGCCACTCCAAAAGAAAACTCTCTTTACATCCTTGTACATCTTGTCTCTACCTGGGTGTATTGTCATCTTGGAATGGTGTGCTTCCTCGAGAACCATTTTTACTAAATCCCTTGCTTGTGGGATGCATAGTTTTCCATCTCGCCTCAGCCAACCCTTATCATCGACGGAGTACCTATTGAGGTGATCGGAAGTTTCACCCCTAATTAGTTTATCAATCACATCCACAAGCTGAGGGTCTTCACATTGTGCGGCCCCTATTGAGTCTAAAAGAGTGGGCTGTACTTCTAGTGATGCCAACAAACCAGGTACAAAATCAGAGGAGGGCCTAAAGTCAAAACTGGCTATATACTCCAAGCTTTGCCTTTCTACAAAGAGAGGGATTAAGGTCAGCTTCTTTCTACTCAAGGCGTCTGCTACTACGTTGCCCTTGCCAGGAGTATAAGAAATCTCAAAATCATACGAGGCAAGGAACTCCATCCACCTTTGCTGCCTCAAGTTAGGATCTTTCTGCGAGAAAAGATACTTCAACGATTTATGGTCAGTATACAATTCGAACTTCTCACCTAGGAGATAATGGCGCCAAGACTTAAGCGCAAAGACGATGGCGGCCAACTCAAGATCGTGGGTTGGGTAGTTCTTTTCATGAACTTTCAATTGTCTTCCACCATAAGCTACTACCTTCACTTCTTGCATCAGAACAGCGCCTAGTCCCGTACCACAAGCATCCATGTATACTGTGAACATCTTGCTTCCATCGGGCAAAGTCAGAACTGGGGCTGTTGTAAGAGCCCTTTTTAAGCGTTGGAAAGCAATATCACAATCCAAATCCCAAGCGAACGCTAGATTATTCTTTGTTAGCCCTGTGAGTGGAGCTGAAATTTTCGCGAAATCTCTAATGAACTTTCGGTAAAAATCGGCTAGCCCAAGAAAGCTTCGGACATCGGTTGCATTTCTTGGTGTCTTCCAATCTTGCATTGCCACCACTTTCGCGGGGTGCACAGCTAACCCCTCTTTGGACAATACATGTCCAAAAAACCTTACCTCTTCTCTCCAGAAGTGGCACTTGGAGAATTTTGCTTTATCTGATGTGCAGGGAGAGTATCCATGATTTCCTTCAGATGCTAAGCATGTTCTTCCTCATTCTTTGAGAAGATCAAAATATCGTCTACGAAGACCACCACGAACTTATTGAGGAATTCTCTGAACACCCTGCTCATTAGGTCTGCGAAATAAGCGGGTGCATTTGTCAAGCCGAAAGGCATGACAAGCCACTCGAAGAAACCGTCTGGGGTTCTGAACGCCGTCTTATCAATGTTATCTTCAGCTACCCTTAGCTGATGGAACCCAGTAGCCAGATCAAGTTGGGTGAAGACCGACGCACCTACAAGTTGATCAAACAAATCGTCTATTCTGGGAAGCGAGTGCTTATTCTTCTTAGTCAGCTTGTATAGCTCCCTATAGTCCACACAAAGACATAGTGAGCCATCTTCTTTGGTGGCGAACACCACTGGAGCACCCCATTCCGAGATACTCCGCCTTATAAACCCCTTCTCGAGAAGCTCCTTAACTTGCTTACTGAGCTCCTTTCTCTCCTTTGGAGCCATGCGTCTGGCAGGTAAAGCTACGGGCTTTGCATTATCAACCAGATATATGCGGAAGTCTATTTCCCGCCTCGGAGGTAAGCCCTTCACCTCTTCAAAGGCATTCGGGTATTCACGGACCACTCTAACTGACTACATAATCTCAACAGAAGCATCAAGCGACTCTAGATAACTAAGCCTAACAGCATTCAAGGGATTACAAGAAATTTCTAGAGTGTTACCGAGCCGAGTCAACAGTCTAACCACTCTCTTCTCACAATCTAGAATGGCACCATTACTGGATAACCAGTCCATGCCTAAGATCAATCCATATCCCGAGAAACCCAAAACAAAGGCACTACATCTAAACTCAACGCTTAGAATAGAGATTTTCAAATCCAAACAAACCATTGACAAGTAAGCTGAGCCTCCAATTGGATTTGAAACAACCAATGGATCTTCTATCATACTAGTGTCTAGGTGCAGAGATTCTACTAAAGTAGATGAAATAAAGGAGTGCGATGCACTGGAATCAAAGAGAGTGCGAACTGGATGATCATAGAGATAAACTAAGCTTTCTACAGAAATATTTCTACCTCGTTCCTGTAGAGGTGCCACCGGCGCATGAACCTGTCCCCCTGAAGTGGATCCAGTTCTCTGTCCCTACCCCCGCTTCTTTGGGCAATCCTTAGCCATGTATCCAGTCTCGCCGCAATGGAAACAACCACCATTCATCTTCGCCTTCTTCTTTCTGCAGTCTTTCACTGTATGTCCGAAAATGCCACATAAATTACACTTTCTTTTTTCACGGGGTTTGTTGTTCTTCCTGCCTTTCTTTGAATCAGCCTTCTTGTTCTGTGACCCTTCCCCCTTCTTGTCTTGAGGCACTACTGCTTTTGCCTCTTTCTTGCCTTTATCTTCCTCGTGTAGCAGCGCCATGTCCACCAAGTTTTCGTAAGTTACTCCCGTGGGTATATGGGTCATAGCAAGGCTGTGTAGAGGCTCATTCAGACCTTTGACGAAGCGTAGGACCTTCTTGTGTTAGGTGTTTACTAAATCCAGCCTAAATCTGGCCAGCTGATTAAACCGATTGACGTACTCCTTGTTCGTCATACTTCCTTGTTTAAGAGTTAGGAACTTCTTCATCTGCAGGCTTCTTTCAGCTTGGGACAGGAATTTCATCTCAGAACTCATCCTGAAATCTTCCCAAGTTTCCACTGGCCTCTCAGTATGGGTAACTTCCCACCAATAAGAAGCTTCGTCTTTAAGCAACCACACTGCTAGCTGTATCTTTTGCCTGTCGTCAACTTCGAAGATGACGAACAAATCTTCGGTCTTCTTCATCCAATTTCTTATTACTACAAAGGATTCAGTTCCATAAAAGTCCTTTCCACCCATATCCTTGAAGTCTCTACACGTCTTAGCGAAAGTATTTCCACGAGGAGGAGGAGGAACCACTGCCACTGTGGGAGGGGGAATGTCTGCTGGGCCCGCACCATTGGACCTAGCCTCTAGGTACCTTCGGAACCAGCCAGGTATCGGTACTCCTTCTGGAAGGTTAAGATCTCCAGACATGCTGGGACAAAAAAGGAAAGTATTCAAGACAAAAGGATAGAGAGATAGTGCATATGGCATTGGGGGGACCATGCCTTTTAAAAACAATGCTTTTCCTTGAAAAAAATATGCTTCTTTAAACTTCTCTTATGAAAATAGTTTCAAAAACCATTATCTAATCTGGTAAATCTGTGCTCTGATACCAAGTGAAACACCCTACCTCCATTAAGGTCACTCACAAAGGGAATGCCTTAACTTCAGTGGAGATTTATAAGTAAAAGTCAAAGATAAAACATAAGACATATATAAACACATATGTATAAGCAGCGGAAAACCAACAGATTTTCATTTCATAAATATGTGTTCATACAAAACATTTCCATAATTGTCTCATAATAACTTTCAAAACATTACATCATCATTTTCGTCTTGATTATTAAATGAAGAAACATAAAACATAATAAAAGCTATATAAATCCCCATAGAATGTGTCCAAAAGCCATAGCCAAGGAAAGAAAGTCCAAACCATACATCTACTATCTTGAAGCTTGCAAAGAGTCTGACTAAGCTGGGTTGTTTCCTCCCTGTGAACCTAGGGGGGAAACGGAAGAAAAGAAGACGAAAGAAAAATAGAGTAAGACATAAAGCCTGGTAAGTCTAGTGACTCTTTAGTATGAGAATAAGAAAAAGGGCATGATAGGTATAAACTGGAAATAGGAAAGTATCATAAACTAAGATAAAGCAGTTTGAACCAAATATACTATCGCACCCCACACTATATCTCTGCACCTACTTGCATTGTCTCAACTGGCACCCCATGATCGGTGTGAAGTGATCCCCTTTCTAAAGATCGTCTCCTACTTGCAAAATCATATGTGTCATACGGCCCACAATGATTGTAGATACGTATGCTGGTCCCACCATGGGGTGTATCAAGTCCCATGGTGGTGGCCCGACACAATACTAGAATGCATAGGTTATACTACTTGTGTCTAGTGCCCTGTTTGTCTGCTCCGAAGTGTGTGCACGCCTGCACTCCGAAGTGTGATACCTGATTAGGTTACTGCTGAAATGGGTTCCCGTTACTAGGGTTTTCTAGTCAAACATGTTAAGTGGTTAAGTGTCTGTATTTACATAACCCCACCCATCAGTTTAATTAACATATTGAATTGGTTAAGTGTTTTAGTTATCTTAACCATACCATCCTGACTTGTGTTCCCTTAGCTTTTTAAAGCACCGGTCACTCACATTAAACAGGTATTGTTACGCTTACTGAATGTTCCGGTCGGTTCCGGGCAGGTTTACACCGTAACTCAGTCTAACCTCGGGTCCTTATTGGGCTCAATGCTTAACATCTCACATTGGATAGGTATTGCTGTGATTACCGGACAGCCGGGCGGGTCCGGGAAGGTTTACATCACAACTCAATCCAACCTCGGGTTAAGCATGCTCGTATTTTCTAAATTTACATATTTGTCTCTATTACTTGTTATATGTAAATTTGTTAACAATCAAATGTTGTGGCCCACTTTCCTAATTCATCATTTTTGGTATAAGAATTTTATACCATTTAAGTGCCACCAATTATTGGCATGTGCCAAACATGCCAATACATATATTTTTCACCAATTTATGTCAAGTTTCCTATAATTACCAAATTTTTCCAACGTTACCCCGTCTAAATATTATGCTAACAATCTTAGCCTAATTTTTCGTCCGCATGATTTTTAACATATAATATTAGGCAAAAAACTTAGCCTAATTTTGCATACACAAAATTGGCATAAAGAAATTCATTAACGTAAACATGACATAGGTGTAAACTTGGCATTTTCGGCATAGTCAATATGAACATAATAGATGTGAACTTGCAAAATAGTCAACATGAATATCATAGGTGTTAACTTGCAACGTAGACTAAATCAACATACATATATGTGAATTTGCAACATAGACTAAATCAACTTACATATAAGTAAACTTGCATTGAAATAGGGATCTAACTAAATAGGTGTCACAAGAATTAACATATGATTTAGAAAACATAAGCCTAAACATGTTTAGATCTAGGCATAACATCGAACATCACTAGCATATGACATGAATATGACATGTCCATAAAGTATGTATAATTTTATCACATGTGTGAACTAGATCCAATCATGTTTACCACTATAACATGAAACTTGTACTAAAATGTATCTTGGCATGGACCCAATTATGAACTTGCAACTTTTCTATAAACATATGAGCATGTATATGAACTTAATCATTTAGGCATAGAGGTTTTAGCATAAAGTATATACATGAGATCTTAACTTGGACATAAGACATACAACCTATATTAAACATATAAACATATAGGTGTAAATTCTAACATTAACCATATACTTGTATGTGATGTTGCTTTCGTTCTAAATGTACAATAGGATCAACATCAAATCAATTATACCACAAACATCCTAACCATTCACAATACAATCATTGCAATACACAGTTATGAATTAGCATCGTCGTAATACAATAGTAAAATTCCATTTCCATTTTACATCGAATCAAGTCTCAATTTTATTCCCATCGGAAAAATCACTATACTTGCAAAAACGACGAACTTGAATTCTGGATTCTGAGTTCTGAATTTGCAATGCTTTCCTTTGGGTAGATAAACGTTGTTTGATTCTTGTTTTTACTTTAGTTTTGCTCATCACTAAGCTTTCTTCAAGTGGAGGCTACTCTTGGCTTCCTTCCAACAGCATGACGGCTATAGCTCTATTTTATTTGTGTGAATTTAGGTTTAGGTTGGAGACTAAGGTTGTTTATATAGAATTTCAAACTAATTAGAGCCGTCGATGAACCTAGAGTTAATCAGGGCCATCTGCCTCAAGAGAAGCCAATCAGAAAGCGACAAATCAACCCTAGTGACGTAGCCAAGCCCCAGAAACCGAGCCAGGACCAGACCAAGCAGGTCAGGTCGACCAAGCAGGTCGACCCCCAGGTCGATTACATGGTCGACCTGGGTACCAGGTCGACTCCTAGGTCGACCCCCTGGTCGGCATGGGTCCTGGGCGGGAAAATTCCCGCCCAGCCCAGTTCTGGTCCAGTTTTGAATTTTGAACTTGTTTTCGGGCTGTTTGAATTTTAAATCGAATTCTGAAACTTTCAGAGGTCATAACTCCTTCATACGGAGTCCGATTTATGCAAACTCGGACTCTATCTCAAGCAGAATCCCGAGACGAACACAATGGCGTAACCCGTTTCCCTTAATTATATAATTTAGAATTAATTATACTTTAATTTGTTAATTTACTGTTAATAGAAAATTCGGGGTGTTACATTCTTTTTCTACTCCTTCATCAGCACAAAATAAAATGACCTCCAAGAATGCTAAAAGACGTTCTCGTAAGAAGAAGGCAGTTAAGAATTTTGGTGATGATCTAGATGAGGGTATTGACTACTCGCTTGAGGATTTTCTTCAAAACTCCATGAAGTTTCCTCCAAGGCACACTAGAAGGAATCCAGTATAGTAGTGTTCTGATTAGTGTTTGTTATATTTTCTTCTAGTTCTGGTATGGAGCATTTTGGGAGTTCTCTGTTCAGATTTGATTGCAGGTGGTTGTCTAGCTGATTGGTGCAAGTTTTAGCATGATGTATTTGACTTCTTGAAGGATCTTTGCTGTATTATAAGCTTACGATGTAGTCTGAAGTCAGTAATCGTGAAGAGCATATGGTTGCATAAGGGTGGATATCATTTGATATTGACTTTGATGGTTTTTTGAGTAGCGTGGTTGATCTTCTGTAATCAATAGCAAGGAAGTGAATGTGAGACAATGATGCTTATGGAGAACTTTGTGGATAGTAAGCTAGCTAGATGGCATTCTGGTTTAATGAGGTCTTTTGCAATATTGAGTTTTTTCTATGTGTATTTGTAATACTATATAGTTCTTTTTCCCAATACTACATTTTAGAGAGATTAGAGTTTTTGTAAAGTTTGTACTTTTCTGTTTTCATTTGTAATCCCTTGTAATTTGTCTATAGTGTGAATATAATAATACTTGCCTTTCAAAAATATCTTCAAAATTTGGAAACATAACGAAATACAAGAAATCATGAAGGAACACAAGAATGGTTAAAGTGTTGAAATTGGCTAGCCCACAATGAAAGTTAGAGTGAATTTCAAAAAAAATCTTCCTGGATCAAAGTTGAACATATGAAGTTTAGTTTATTTTAAACATTTATAATTAGTTTAAATAAAATCATTCATTTCATTTAAATTTTTAATCATTGAATGAAAATTATTTGTTATATTTTCACTTTATTTATAAGCATATTATGTACTATATACATATACGTATTTATTTTTGCATGTATAACATGATAATCTATGCAGGGTACAACATGTTCATATATGGATGCTGAAATTTGTATCGCAAATACATTAGCTCATCCTAATGTATATTATCCAAATATGTACATATTTTTATAATTAGAGAGAGAGTGTGTGTATATTCAAGTAATTACACATGTATGTACATAATATTATGAATCGTAGATATTTCAAAGATGTATTTTGCATGTCTGAGTTCAACCTGACAGATGGAGAAAGTAAAGGACAAGTAAGGTATAATGTAATAATTCTTGGAAGCTACTTTTTAGTTAAAATTAGTGTTGCATCCTTAAAATTAGCTTTAATATAAGGTGGGTTCATGTTCAAAATTATTTATAAAGTGGGCCGCTAAAATAAATTTATTGTAACAATGTTGTTTGCATTTTTTTCATTCTAATGCTTATAAAAGTCATAAAATTGTAAATATTAAAATAAGATAACTGAAGAAAAATATGCACTTATTGATATATCTGCAAATATTATCATAATATTTGCAGGCAGATATTCTTTGAAAAGCGATTTTTTTCGATAAAACAAAAACTACAGACATATCTGCAATTGTTCAATAAAATTGCTTTTTTTTTGAGCATGACGGTTGTGTAAAGCGGACCTACATAGTTGTTCATAATTAATATTAAGATAAAATAATGATCAACAAGCCTGACTGTTGGCTGAAATAGTCAAGATCTTACATGCAACAAAGTACGTAGCACATAATGCTAATAATGTACAAACATAGGAGATCATATATTACAATAGTAAGCATCAAGTAGATCAACCCATAAGCTGAATTATACAGCTCCAGAACATTGTTATACACAACAAACCAAAAGACCAATATAAGAGCACAAGGTGAATCAACGAATGGCGAGCAGGATAAGGTTACCATGGACGGGGATAGAAGCAATGCTGAAACATCCCATCTGCCTCAGAACTACCCATAGATTCTTCCTAAATGATCGCAGTATCCATAATAGTAGGGATGAAAGGAAAAGCCTGTGTACCTATCCAAAGATGGTAATGGTACGAAAATATTTGGCATAACTGAAACTTCTAGGCATAACGTATGTTAACATCGGTTGTTGCGTTCAAGTCAAACGGTCTAAAGAAAAGTAGCAAAGAACATATCGAGGCTGGTTAATGGGTTGAGAATTGCCAATATTCAAAGTGATGGAGCTGAAGAGGTAGACAGTCAAATACATGAGTAGCCACCGAAACCCAAAGTTAAAAGATAAGTTCACAGTCATAAAGAAGATAAGTGGTAGATTCATTGTCATGATGGCAAATAATGCAAAAAGGATTGACCGAAACTCCTTTGCGGATCAAAATATCTTTGGTATTAATTCTTTCGCAAGCCCGACACCAAAGGAAGAAGCGTACTCTCAGTGGCACTTTGATATTCCAAATTTTGGGGTAAGCAAAAAGCCTACTAATGTGAGTGATGTAGTTATTGCAAGACTTGACGGTGAATGTGCAGTTGGATGAGGGGATCCAGTATAAGGAATCAGGGTTAGAGGGTAGGTTGGTTGACTGGACGATGTTGAGCACTTAGAGAATGTCTTGGAGGATGGTCAGGTGGAAGTAGGTTGTTGGCATGATGGCAGAGATTCCCAGGTGAACTGCTTCGTGTATGGTGTTGGTGGGATAGGGACAGATGGAGAAAATCGAAGGGAAAAGGTGTGCTATGGGCATTCAAAGAACCAAGTGTCCAGCAAGAAGTAGAATTAGAAGACATACCTTACTTTGATGGCAAAATGATACTTAATGCGAGGTAATAATCTTAGCATATCCTCCCAGAACGGTGAAGGAAGTAAGGTATCTTTATTTATATTCGATTTGCATTAAATTTTCACGATTTTTCTGCCATAAATACGATGTTGAACATAATTTAAGTAAAATTTGAAATTTTGAATCGTTCATAAAAAATTTCATAAAATATTGATTATAACACTATAAGAGGCATAATAATTTCCAATGGCCAGGGGCCATTGGCGGTCGTTAGAAAGCAGTTGGTAAATCCGTTGGTATACACGTCAACAGTTTCCAATGACTTCCAGTGTCCCCAACAGAAATTTTCAATGGCTTCCAACTTTATAACTTGGTTACATGAATTTCATATCGGTCCAGTAAGCCATTGGAAATTGTTGATGGCCGATTGGAATGAGTTGTTGGTAACCGTTGATAGCCGATGAAATATATGGACTCATAAGCCGTTGGTAACCATCATCACCAACACATCATCAACACATACAAACCATCATAACGTAACAAGAAAAATCCTCACCCACTCTCAAATCTTATATGTACATATATATAACAACAAAACAAACTAACCTCAACTCAATCTCCCCCGAAACCAGCAGACGATGAAGGACTCGTACCATACTGGGCAATGAGCTCCACCAGACGCTGGTTAGGCTGCTCCATCATCTCTTCGCGGCAACAATCATGCTCATTAAGCTCTATGCTCTGGGCTCATAGCTGTGAAATCTCCTTCTTGTCCTAAGCCCTTTGGTACGACTACTGAGATATCCTAACCTATAAACAATTTTAGATTTCAGTATTTCATAATAGTAGTTCAAGTAAATTTCAGTTTTAATTACAAATTTTAGTTTTTATTACTGCTTGGTTCCCAAAACCATAGCGTCGGTTCTGGGTTGGTGGATCCATGACATCCTCAAAAATCATAAACTCATCCTCGACAGTTAACTCGGTCTTCGCGGTCTCCTCAAGCATTTATGCCTTTTATTGCTGAAATTTATCCTGTTAAACAAAATACAATTGAATTTAGATAACAATATTTAATTAAATTATAACTTTAAGTTAACTATGTTATACTTACATATGCATCATGTTCTTTGGCATTATGGTCCTAAGAGTAGGAAACTGAGATTGTGTCGTAGATCTGACCCACTGCATGTATATGTTCAAAAACATCCCAGTACAACACAAGAACACCATGCTTTCTCTCCAGAGATATGCATATATGTAAATTATACCTTAAACTTAAAATGACTAAAATTTAACAACTTCGAACTTAAAATCTTTGACTGTGTAATTAATAAATATACCAGGTCCTCACGATGGTGTTGGAAGGACTTAGAACCACCGCGATGTGCAATGGGGTTCTTGCTCTTATTTTTTAAATTCCTTATTGACCTATCCTATATATTTAAATAAAATAATGTTTTATTATAATTTATATATTGATTAATTAGAACAATTTAAATTAAATATGTAGTAAATTTACCTGATATTGGTCGTTATTTCACCAAGTATGAAAATCATTCTACACCTTAGTGCTCATCCAATTCATTTTTTTTCAATTGATTTTTTGCCATTTAGTGTTTCTCTATAATTTTTAGCTACTTTACTATTCTAGTGGTACCCGATGAGCGAAATATCTATCTCCTAGAGATCCGCTGCAACCTGCATTTTTTAAAAAAGCATAAATATTTACTGATCAAATAGGAGCATGACTACTAAATGTAATAAATGATATATCACACGTACCAGAAAATCCTGTCAAATTGACTCCTTGACATTGTCTAGTACCAATGTCCATTTAGGCCAACATGAAGTCATGCGACTCATGTAAGCCAGTTTTGATATCCCCAAGACTATATTGGAGGGCACTATCTCAAAACCATTGTGTTGAATGAAAAAAAAAACATTTAATATTTATGGCTAGTTTATTTATATTTATAGTATATTGTAAAGATCATAAATTTATACTTGAAACTGAATATTTACCCTCTATTGGCTTTTGGCTTAAGCCACACCGCAAGACGTGATAGCTTCCGTGATGGACCACCACCATCACCACCTATTGGAGGATGAGAAGAAGGAAATCTAGAAGCTATATGTTTGTGCGACGTCATACCTTTTATAGACAACATATAACATAACATAAAAGGGCTATGTAAAACAAACAATATGACATAACATAAGAAGACCATGCGAGATAAGCAATATGACATAACATAAAATTATGACAAACAATATGACATAACATAAAACAGTATGACATGACATAACATAAAATTATCTTTTTAAAATGAGGATTACTGATTAGTCCTCATAACTTTCGGATTTTGGCTATATTTCCAACTCTATATATGGTTCATCTATAGTCTCAAATACTTCAATTAATGCATTCAATTCATTGTTTAGAGGTCCAAAATCTGTTTCATCATCAGCTTATTATTCTCTGTTTTCCTCGACATTTGCTTGATAAGCTTGTTCGTCGGGAATATTCTGTCCGTCAATTGTAAACCTTGCCTTTTTTTAAAAAAACATCCAACCAATCTTTTTTATTTCTTCTTTGTGATGGAAAAGGAGCATAATATATTTGAAGAGCTTGTTTGGCAAGTACAAATGGATCGTACTTATAATAATGCAAAGTATGTTTTTTTCTATAAAATTATATTGTGGGTGCATGTTAATTCTAGAACGTGGAACATTGCTAAACCAGTTGCATTTAAACAAAAATACTTTTTTCGTGGGTCGTGTGAAATATGTCAATTGCAAAATATGGGTTAGTACACCATAAAAATCATTTATATGGTCATTTGGATCATCACTTCTTTTAACAAATACACCAGTATTGTTAGTTATATGGCTAAGAAAATTCTCTTGTTTCTTCCATGCAGTAAAGACAAGCTGGACGACAATCCGTGCTCCAACTTGAAAGCATTACATGCGCAGGGAAATCACTGATTGTCCATAATAGAGAAGCTTACATGGAAAAATTCCTTTTTTGCGAAATATCATATGTTTCTACTCCTTCGTACCACAAATTTTTTTAATTCTTCAATCAACGGTTGTAAATAAACATCGATTCCTTGTATCGGATCATTATGATCTGGGACAACAACTGTGAGAAACATATAAGGAGCTTTTATACACATCCATGGAGGTAAATTATAAGGTGTGACAATTATAGACCAGGACGAATATTTAGCAGCAAATTGAGAAAATGGTGAAAATCCGTTCGTACATAAACCAAGTCTAACAATACGACTCTCGGATGCAAAATCGGGATACTTCTGGTCAAAATGCTTCTGTTCTTTCTCATCAGCTGGGTGTATTAACGTACCTTCTCTTGTGTTCTCGCAGGATGTCATCTCATATGTTGTGCGGTTATAGAAGATGCACATAAACTTTAAAGTCTAGGAGTAATAGGTAAATAATGCATACGTTTATATGGTACTTCTTTTCCCTTTTTCTTTCTTGGTTTGTATCTTTCCTGATTACATATTTTACAATTCTTAAGATTGATATCTTCCTTCCAAAATTGCATGCAACCGTTTAGACATATATCTATTTTTTCTTATGGTAAACCAAAAGCGACATCATTTTTAACACCCCGTGATTTTAAATATTAAAATTAATGAATTAAAGAATACTTAATTTCAAATGTGAGAATTAAGGGAAATAGGTTGCGCCATTGTGTTCATCTCAGAACTCTTCGGATGGCCATAACTTCTTCATATGAAGTCCAATTCACACAAACTCGAACTCTTCTTAAGATAGAGTTCGAGTTTGTGTGAATTGGACTTCATATGAAGAAGTTATGGCCATCCGAAGTTTCAGAATTTAAATAAATTAAAAACAGCTCAGGTTCAGAAAATTTCAAATTCAAATAGGGAAGCGGGCTAGGCGGGAAAATTCCCGCCCAAAGCCAGGTCGACCAGGGGGTCGACCTCCCTATACAGGTCGAACTGCCACCTCCACCCCGGGCAAATCCGAAAGGTGACGATGTTTTGAATCAGTGTTGGGTCATTAGGGTTGAGGTGTTATTCTATCTTGACTGGATGGTGTTGATTGCTTCTAGGTTAATCTGACAACTCTAAATTAATTAAAATTCTATATAAGCAACCTAACTCTCAACCTAAAGTCACATTAATTCATACCAAGAGCTGCCATGCCGTCAATGGAGAACCTAGAGTAGCCACCGTTCTCTTTCAACTAAAAAACAAGATAGAAGCAAGAATTAAAATCAAATCTAATCTAAATTAGGATAACAATTAGTCTACATCAAAAGTGAGCAATTCAGTTTCAAAATACAAATCCTAGAAAAACAAGATAGTTTTTTGTTTGTGAGTATAATTTCTTTCACAAATTAATTAATTAATTTAATTGTGATAAGTTATAATTGGGATTATGGTAATATGACTTTGAATCATATGATGCGATGGTTGACAGTTTTGTTATTGTGGATCTATTTCATATGTTCAATAGTAACTTGATTCATTTTATGTAAATTTGTGTTAAATCATATTTATATGAATCTTATGCAAGTTTGGGGTGTTAAATCATATGCTAGTTTATGAATTTTATGCAAGTTTGGGATGTTAAAAAATATGTGAATCTTATGCAAGTCTGTAGGTGGATTATACACAAGTTCATATGTGAATCATGTAGATACATATGCTAGTTTTTATGCAAAACATGTGACATTAATTTACATGTTTAGATCCATATGCAAGTTCACATCTTTATGGTTAGATCTATATTTTGATCGATGGTAGTACATGGTTATGCAAATTTATGTTCTACATGCCCATTGCTTATGCTAGTTTTGTATGTGAATCATATGCTAGTTTGAATGAAATTCATATGCAAGTTATAGGAAAACCATATCCATATATGCAAGTTCACATCTTTATGTTTAGATCTATATTTAGATCCATCATAGTTTAGGCAAATTGTGTATTGCCTATGCAAGTTATTGTCTATGTAAACTTTTGTCATGATTCTTAGATCTATTTTATGTGTTATGCAAGTTATGACGTTGCTTTTCTTTTATAAGTTAGACTATTGCGAGTCTAATATATGTGATATAAAAACATGCGAATAGCATGGGGACAATGGGAAAATGTTGAATATATATAATTGTTAATTGGTATAAAATGGCCTTAAAGGGATATAATTAATTTGAGACATTAATTGGTATAAATTTATAGACCTGAAATTATGGACATAATTTAGGTGACAATTATGGACATAAATTGACATGGAATTTATTGACAAATTTGAATAGGGATATTAATCCAATTTGGGGTAAAATAATTATGTGTAATAATTAACCGTCTAAGACACGAGATTAGACTCGTTTTGGGTATAAGACTGCCTATACCCGGCCGACAAATCCAGCAACCACAAACGATAGTCTAATGTGAGAGGTCCAAGGCACAAATTAAATGCGTAACAATTGTAAAGACACGATCATTTGTAGTATAAGACTGCCCAGACCCGCCTGGTAAATCCAGCAACCACAAACGATGGTCTAATGTGGGAGGTCTTTACAAGGTTACGATTCTAATGAATTAGGTAACTCTTAACCAGATAAACATGTGGTGGGATATGGGGGTTAAGTGTGTGGCCTGGGTTGCATGTGAAATACGATTAGAAACACTTAACCAAGTTGAAAACATGTAAGAAGACATGAATAAAAATGGGTTAAGTGGGAATTTCTAGTGGGGACCAGGCATAGGTGGAAAGCTTGTGTCAAACATGGGAACCCTTTTCAAACTAGTAACCCATTAAGTATCTTTGTGAGCTCGAGTTAGATCGAGGACATGACACGCTTACTGGGTTTGATTGTAAGAGGTTAAAACGTGTTAGCGGTGGCAACGCAAGTCCAACGGGGTCATGTGCATGAGTGGGCCAGGGCTCGTAGGTAAGACGTTGTTGCATCATGTAGATATAAGTCGTGCATCTTTAGTGGTATCGGGTTGCCACTTTGGGGAGTGATAAACCCCACTATGGGATCGGCACGGGTATCTACGAGTCAGGGAGGCGATCGCATGGGGGTAGTGGGTACACTAGTGGAGATAGGGGCAGGCAACACTTATGAAGGCAACTAGGGTACACAAAACTACCATTATCATTGTTATGTTCTGTAGGAGGGACCAACTTTTAGGGTGACTAGTAATGGTGCAGTATAGTAATTATCCTATAGTGATTAGGAACGAGATTAACATCAGAATATTCCTCTTGTATGCTTTGTCATGCCCACTTGTTTCACGGTCATACCTTGTTTTACTAGTTTATGCCTTATCCTAATTACTTTAATAATTATATTGTTAAAGTTATTATGCTCGCCAGACTTTATGTCTGACCCCCTTTGTTTTCGTATCTTTTCTTCCTTTCTCCCTAAGGTTCTGAGGGTGGGACTACTACTAGTGGAGCTTGATCTTGGATCTCTTTCTCTCTCTTTTGGAAGTGCATGGATCACTGAAAGTAAAGTTCAGCTCACCTCTTTTATGACTACTTGTGTTGGGGTTATGCTTTTTTACTTTATGTACTCAGAAAACAATTTGTCAAGATGGATATTAAGTGTACTTGGTTTTACTGTTGGTTTATGAAGTTGTTGTAATCAAACTATTTCTCCACCGCAATAAAAGTTGTTTTAAAATTTTCAAGTACCAATATATGTATCTGTCTTGTTGTATTCTGTTCAATACACTAATAATGCCCCATTAAAGTTAATGCATTCCCTTTGAGAATGACATTAATGGACGTGGGGTGTTACACGTGGTATCAGAGCTGAACGTTACCAGAACAGATATGAATTTTGAAAAAATGTTTTTCAAATTTTTTTTATAAAAAAATACTTTCAAAAATATGTTTTAAGGAAAGTATTTTCAAGAGAAAAGTTTGTTTTAAAAACATAACCCCTAAGAGCCATATATCTTTCCTCTGATTCTCCGTTTTGAATCTCTTCCTTTTTCTTTTTCAGCATGTCTGGGGAACCTGAGATAACCGAGGGCATACCGATACTAGGCTGGTTTAAAAGGTATCTGGAGGCTAGGGCCACTGCTGTAGGCCCAGTAAATGCCCCTCCTCCCCCAGCTGCAGTCGCTCCTCCTCCTCCCCCGCCTCGCGTTGATACTTTTTCGAAGATATGCAAAGATTTTCGGGCAATGGGCGGGAAACCTTTTCACGGATAAGAGAAGTTTGTAGAAGCTCGAAATTGGCTTAAGGTGATGGAAGATTTATTTGGTATTTTCGAGGTAGAAGATGGAAGGAAGGTCCAATTGGCTGCTTGGTTAATAAAAGACGAAGCCTCGTTTTTGTAACAACCCGAAAAATCTGAACCAGTTTAAAACTTTTAATTTGGCTATTTTAGTGGATTTTAAATATTTAAAATAAATTATTTTAAATAATAATGACGAAAAGTATGTTTGAATCGATGCTTGAAAATAAATATAATTATTTTTTATTATAAACAAGGCCTGAAATGGCGCGACAGTTTCAAATTTTGAATTCAAAATTTGACTGACTATACCGGGTGCAAAATAAAACGGATTTTAGTGAAATCAAAAATATTTAAATATGTTTATGATTATCTTTCTAATGAATCTGAACAATCGAAGTTTCGTAGCGGGAGTCAAAAGTTATGGCCAAATGAACTTTCAGAAAGGTCGCTATATAATTTATATAGCCGGTGAAAATAGACATTTTGTAAACGACCTCAGAGTTCGACGAAAACACTTTTGTTGGGTCCGGGATGTCAACTTATTGTAGGTTTCAAATTCGATAATTTTTGAAGTCAACATGTGAGCGTTGCAAAGGAAAATGTGTTTGGTCGATTTCAGTTAAAATGGATCGACCAGAAAATGGCATTTTTCAAACGGTCCCAGAATTCGACAAAACTAGTTTTGTTGGGACCGCATGGTCAAAAAATAGCAAGATTTATTTTTTTTGGAATTTTTGGGATCAGTATGTGGCCCCGACAAATTGAAATGTACATTCAAATCAAATATTGAATGTTTTATACTTTGATTTGAAGAATAACTAACTGTAACGGTCGAATGGGCCTATGAAACATATTCCATTGTGTTCGGAATGAGGGTATTTAGCTAGGGGTGACAGTCGTTGGGTTTGGATTGGAGTTAGTATGTGAGGAGGGGTATTTTTGAGATTTAAAAAATATATAAATAAATAAAAAAATCAGCCAATCACTTCATTTCTCTCTCCCCTCTTTTCTTTCTCGATTACCCTCGTCGACGGTGGAAACCTATTCGAAACTTCCCTCCTTGATTTCTCCCTCCACACGCAAAATTACACCTCGACCTAGTTGAAGCTTTTGAATATCTCATTGAGAGCTTTAAATCTATACCAGATTTGCCCCATATAGTGGTGTGTTTCGTGAGATCTATGTCCTCGAAGTGACGGACTTCAAGCCGTTGCTGAGCACTGGAGAAGCCGTCGATCTGCATGCCTTCACCCGTGTTTGGAAGCTCTCTCCAAGCCCGTCGTCGTGGTACCAGCCCATCATTACCTCGTTCCTCATATTGCGTGCTAGGTTGAACCCTAGTTTCGAACTGAACAGAAAGGTAACGGCTTATTATATTCTAAACTGTTCTATAGCACTTTAAAGCGCTACGGTTTATGATTTTACAATAAAAATCATACCATTTTGCTATTTGGTCGAAATCCAGTGAAACAAGAGACAATGGACTCGTGTGGACGTCTTCTACATTCTAGAAGAGACCGAATATTTTTCTGAGCCTTCTACAATTTTTGGAGGCGTGGAACCCGATGAGAGATTTCTGATTTATAAACGATATGGAAACAACAATGTATAAATCATCTAGTCAATGTATGAGTTATATAAGCATTGTACACCTCATGTATAAGCGTTGTATAAGTTGTATGCTCGATGTATAAGTTATATATGCATTGTAAAAATCATATATGCGTTGAAATGACATTGAAATGGATTGAAATGAATCGAAATATAGTTATATACGTGTATATATATATATATATATATATATATATATATATATACTCCCCTCGTCCACAGACCATGGACGATATATATTGCTTGTGATATTGTTTGGATTATTGGTTGATGTGAAATTTGGTGAATATCATGAATGGTTGATTTGAAATGATTGATTGTGGTTGAAATCCCAATAGGATTAGTATATAGGAAAATTCGTCTGCGTACGAACTAGATATTGAAAATCCCCATTGTCAAAAACCGTTAGGTTTTAAGGTAGAGCGAGGAGCCGTACTCGGGACGATGCCGGTTTTAAATACCCTGCCGTTATGCTGTAGAAATTTTCAATAATATTCATGTGTTAGAATTATTTTCATGTGTTGAAACCATATTCATGTGTTGAAACTATATTCATGTGTTGAATAGAAAGTCATGTGTTGGATGGAAATTCATGTGTTGAACAAATTCTTTGAAAGATAAAAATAACATTTTATCACATATGTAGACTATATAAATTATTCGTGTTTTAAATAAATTGTTTTACAATAAAAATCAAATTTTTATTATATATATGAATTGTTAAAAATAGTGATGTGTGGAAATAAATATCTGTTGGATAAAAATATCATTTTTATCAAATATATGAAGTGAATATGGTTTTGAAATCGAAGAATGGATTATATATATATATATATATATATATAAATAGAATCAAAATAAATCAAATAACGAAGTTGTAGTTTGTATTTTGAAACTGTGATTTCAAACGATTAGTGTGGGAGATCCGACCATCGGATTTTCCCGAAACTGAAACCGTTGGGTTCACTTTGGAAATATCTTTCCAACGACAACGGTTAGATGGTCTGGAATGTTTAATTCAGATCTGAAGAAAAATAGTGCCAGAATCGATTATATTTATACATATATATATATATATATATATATAATTAAATTAAATCGAATAACGACGCTGTAGTTCGTATTTTGAAATCATAACTTCAAATGATTGTACCGGGAGATCCGACCATCGGATTTTCCCAAAACTGGAACCATTGGATTCGTTTTGAAAGGATCTTTCTAATGATATAAAATTTGTGAAGATCCAACGGTTAGATTCTCAGATATGTGTAAATCAAATCTGTAGAAAAACAGCGCCATGACCGCGTTATGGCCTGAAGCATCTTTTATATAAATTGGTTATTTTTAAATGAATAAAAATAGTGATAAATCGTGATAAAATATTATAAATGATATAGAACGGAAATAAACTGAATTTGCTCGGTTTATTGGATATTTGATGGTTGAATGTGTTTGACATGAGCACTACATAAATGAATTGAATTATTGGTGTCGAATAATTTAACCATTGAAATGAATTGATTTGAAATTCTAAATATATGTGAATTATTTGAAACGGCCGAATTAATTCTCATTTCAAATAATTGATCGACGATTAGAAGTCGAAGATATGAAGACGGTGCAAGACCGATGATCCTCACGTCGAATGGAGGGGTGCTACTGATGCTCATGATAAGAGTAGCCACCTTGAAGGGGGCTGAAGTGGTAGCCGTCCGGACGTACTTGTTGATTGTACGGATATGCGAGGTATTAGGTGCCTCCGGTTTCGTTCAGACCCAGAACAAACTTGTAAATGGACTGTGCATCTGACATTGGATTTTGTTCTGTGTTGATTGATCTCTATTAAATATATATCTGTTTGGCGGTGAGAATTTATTCTCTTGCTTAACGCCCTTCTATGAGCCGTACGAGCTCAGAGGTTATATATCGATAGAAAGCAGTCGCATGGAGTGAATTGCATGTGTGGCATGCCTAAGTGGCAGATGATCAAGGCTTCTGTTGAAAAGAAAAGTCTTGTGGTTGATGATCAAAGCACGACCTGCGTGGCATAGCTTTGTGTATAATGTTAATTCGCGAGCCTCACACCCTGGTATGAACCGGAAATGGGAGAGGACCTCAGGGAGGACATGCGTTTCCTTCTAGCTAGGGTGGTGTCAGTGACCTACCAGCCCTGACATTTATATAATTTTCACATGTGTGGTTGTTGGATTGCGAGGCGCCTTGGATATATCGGTGATTATGTGAAGCCAATGGAGTCATATGACTCATTTACGCCCTAAAGGGCAGGGAAACGTAGTGTTCAGGCATAATAATCCACATCGAGTGGACCAGCCCTGACAATCCAAGGCTTGCCTGCGCGCTTGCCTGAGGCTCGGACTAGAGAGCCTTGAATTCGGTAAGGACGATCTATTGCCTTGGTTCATGACGGAAATCCAATTTTCCAATACGACATTGTACGACTTTGACTGTATACCTATATATGGCGACATAGTGGTATGGGGGCATTAATGCTGTCTATGATTGATACTTATGATTTGAAATTGTTTTTGAAACATATAGACACTAGTAATAATATCAAATGATTTTGTTTTATTCGTATCAAGCATATTTTGGCCATTATAAGGTAAAACTCTATCCTCCGTTTAGCGTTGCATTGTGTATGGGAACTGAGTCTTATAATGGCTTCATTTTTATAAAAAGCGTTGCGATGTTAAAAAGATTTACTTGCTTTAAAGCACTGGCAATCCAATGGAGTAAACCAGTTCCGCGAAAGTGGCGTGGACCTATGATTGGCCATATTATAATGTAAGTTAAGTAGATTTCTCATACCAGTCCCATGACTGACTCGTAGTTTGTTTCACTTGCAAACTCGGGTGCCCCTATTTCTACATGGGCAGCCTTGTATTCAGGTTTTAGGAGGCTCTTTCCGGATAGCTGGAGCTGAAGATGGATTCTATCATTTATCTCTTTTTATGTTGTTCAGCTCCTGTTGTACATATTATGTTTTGATTCCGCTGTAGACATTTATGTATAGCTGAACTGTAATTTGTACTAAGTATTATCCTGTATACTGTTTAACTCTGATGATTATGTTTATCCAGTGTATTCTATTGTACAATATCTGGTGTATTTATTTATTTCTGTTCTGTTGTTATCTGTTTATGTGTTATATTCCAAATATTACACTTGCTACCGTGGAATGGGGTTTGGGGTCGTCACAGTTTTGGTGGGAGGTTATGAATGGAGAGCATCCAGTGGAGACATGGATGGATTTCAGGCGTAGGTTCGAGATGAAATTTCTCTCATGAGCAGAAGAAAATTTATATATGGAGAGGTTCTTTGCGTTGAAGCAAGGAAATTTGTCAGTAAAGGAGTACGTCAACGAGTTCAATCAATTGGTGAGATTTGGCTTAGACTTGGTAAACACACCTGAGAAGAAGGCCCTGAGGTTCGTTAAAGGTTTGAATAAGCTGCCACATGTGTTGGCTATGACCCACATTCCGATGGTGTCTACCTTTGAGAGATTGGTTGACATGGCGCTTATGCATGAAGAGGAAAAGGGTGCTAATGCTAATAAGGCACCGGAGAAGAAAGGGGATCAAAAGAAAACACAGCAGCAAAACAAGAAAGGTGGTAAGGATAATAATAGCAAGGGAAAGAAAAGGTGCTTTAATTGTGGGACACCAGGCCATCTGAGCAAGGACTGTAGGAAAAAGAAGAAGACATGCTGCTTCCATTGTGGAGAGGCAGGACATCTAATTAAAGACTGCCCGAGGAAACAGAGACAAGGGCAAAGGATAGGGTCCACTTTTGGAGGGTAGATTCAGGCTCTCATGACATCAGGACATGCAAGAGGGCAGGTTCATGCTCTCATAGCACCAGGACAGGAGAGTGGTAGAAACATTTCCGTTGAAAGTTTAGTTTTTCTGTTTGATCATCCTGTTTATACTTTGTTTGACTCTGGCGCTTCACACTCATTTGTATCTTCTTCGTTAGTTGAAACACTACACCTAAATACTAGTCTAGTTACGGATCCCATAGTAGTCTCAAATCCTATTGGTGGTTTGGCTCATCTTTCAATGATTTGTCGGGATTTGAGAACGTCTATCTTGGGCGTTGAGTTTGAATGCAACGCCTTCGTTCTTGGCTTCATGGGCTACGGCTTGATTCTAGGCATGGATTGGCTAGCTAGATACGGTGCCATAATAGATTGTGAAAAAAGGGTAGTCATATTGTTGACTCGTTGTGGAAAGACTCTCGATATTTCTTGTGACACTAGAGGTCCGGTAATGCTTAGCTACCTAGAATCCCTTGACGCATCCAATGATGATTTGGAATCTGTTTGTGTGGTCCGTGAATATAGTGACGTCTTCGATGAGGTTCTAGGTTTACCTCGGAGGCATGAGATAGACTTTCGAATATACCTAGTAGATAATGCAAAGCCAGTTGCATTACCTGTGCGCCACATGGCTCCGAGAGAGAGAAGAGAACTCAGTAAGCAAGTAAAAGAGTTGCTTGAGAAGGGGTTCATAAGAAGAAGTATTTCGGAGTGGGGTGCTCCAGTTATTTTTGCTACGAAAGCCGATGGTTCACTTAGACTGTGCGTGGACTATACAGAGTTGAATAAACTAACAAAGAAGAATAGACACTCATTGCCGAGGATAGATGATTTATTCGATCGGTTGGTAGGTGCTTCGGTTTTCTCACAACTAGATTTGGCTTCAGGTTTCATCAGCTAAGGGTGGCTGAATGCAGCGTAGATAAGACTGCATTTAGAACTCCTGACGGTTTCTTCGAGTGGCTCGTCATGCCTTTTGGTTTGACGAATGCACCCGCATACTTTGTGGACTTAATGTGTAGAGTGTTTAATGAATCTCTAAACAAGTTTGTGGTATTCTTTGTGGATGATATACTAATTTTCTCTAAAAGTGAAGAAGAGCAAGCCCTACATCTTAGGGAAGTCTTAGAGAGCCTACGAGCATATCAACTTAAAGTTAAGTTCTCCAAGTGCCATTTTTGGAGAAAAGAAGTGAGGTTCTTAGGACATGTAGTCTCTAAGGAGGGGATAGCTATGGATCCCGCAAAGGAGGTGGCAATCCAAGATTGGAAAATTCCTATGAACGCCACAAAAGTAAGAAGCTTTTTAGGGCTAGCTGGTTATTATAGGAAGTTCATTAAGGACTTCGCGAAGATATCAGCCTCACTCACTTGGTTAATGAAAAAGAACTTGACTTTTTCTTGGGATGTTGACTTTGACGATGCTTTCCAACGTCTAAAGAGGGCTTTGACAACAGCTCTAGTTTTAGTTTTGCCAAACGGGAGTAAGCCATTCACAGTATATAACGATGCTTGCGGGACAGGGCTTGGCGCAGTTTTAATGCAAGAGGGAAGGGTGATATGCTATGGTGGAAGGCAGTTGAAAGCCCACGAGAAAAATTACCCTACCCATGACTTAGAGTTGGCTACCATAGTTTTTGCGCTTAAGTCATGGCGTCATTATTTTCTTGGCGAGAGGTTTGAGTTGTATACAGACCATAAGTCGCAAAAATACTTGTTCTCTTAGAAAGATATAAACTTGAGGCAACAGAGGTGGATGGAGTTTTCGGCATCCTACGATTTTGAGATTGCATATACCCCTAGCAGGGGTAACGTTGTAGCTAACGCCTTAAGTAGAAAGAAGTTGACTTTAAGTCCTTTCTTCATAGAGCAGCAGAGTTTGGAGTATATATCTACCTTTGACTTCGGACCCTCTGTCGATTATGTACCCGGATTGTTGGCATCGTTAGAGGTGCAACCTACAGTTTTGGGTCGAGTTGGAGAAGCACAACAAGATGACCAACAGTTGGTTGAGATAGTAGGCAATCTTATAGGTGGGGAGTCTTCGAGTCATCTTAATAGATATGCTATAGATGAGAGAGGATGGCTGCGTAGAGATGGGAGACTTTGCGTACCACAAGACAAGTGTTTAAAGAACGCAATTCTTGAAGACTCACATCGCTCTAAGATGACCATACATCCCGGTGGTGACAAGATATATAGGGATATGAAGCGAGTTTTCTTTTGGGCCAGAATGAAGAAGGACGTGGCTGAGTTCGTTTCTAGATGCTTAGTGTGCCAGCAAGTCAAGGCGGAGCAAAAGAAGCCTGGTGGTTTGCTCCACCCTTTAGAGATTTTGCTGTGGAAATGGAAAAGTGTTTCCACGGATTTTGTAGATGGGTTACCAAGATCACGGAAGGGTAATACGGGGATTTGGGTAATTGTAGACAGACATACCAAAAGTGGCCATTTTATTCCCGTTAAAAGTAGAAGGACCGCCGCTGGTTAGCATCTGTTTACCTTTGAGAGATAGTTCGTCTGCACGGCATACCCTCTAGCATTGTGAGTGATGGAGATCCCATTTTCACAAGTGAATTTTGGAAAAGCTTACAAAAGGCGATTGGAACACAATTATGCTTAAGTACCGCTTATCACCCTTAGATGGACAACCAGACCGAGAGAGTAACTCGGATTCTAGAAGATCTTCTGAGGCTATGCACCCTAGACTTTGGAGGAACATGGAAAGAACATCTTCCATTAGTGGAGTTCGCCTATAATAACAGCTTTCAGGCTAGCATTAGCATTGCACCTTTTGAGGCTCTTTATGGACGACCATGCCGATCACCTACTTGTTGATGGGAATCCACAGACAAGGTTTTGCTTGGATCCGACATGATTAAGGTGACTTCAGAGAAAATAGACCTGATTCGACATCGAATGAAGGAAGCACATGACCGACAGAAGTCATATGCTGATAAGAGACGAACCGATCTTGAGTTCGATGTTAAGGACATGGTTTTTATTAAGGGGACATGGTTTTTATTAAGGTGTCACCATTGAGGAACGTAGTCCGTTTTGGACCAGTAGGAAAGTTGGCACCGAGATTCGTAGGACCCTTTCCAGTTAAAGAGAGGATTGGTCAGATGGCGTATAGAGTAGAGTTGCCAAAGAAGCTCAGTGGTGTTCATGTCGTGTTTCACGTTTCACATTTGCGTAAGTGTTTACATGATACGGCGGAAGTGGTGGAGCCGAGCACGCTCAAAGAAGTGGAAGTAGAGCGCAATGCCACGGTTAGACGAGCTCCTACACGCATTCTCGGATCGGAGGTCAAAAAGCTATGCAACAAAGAGCTCAAGTTGGTCAAAGTGCAATGGGGAGATGGTCAAAGAGACGCGACTTGGGAGACGGAAGACAAGATGCGTACGCTGTACCCTTTCCTTTTTTAGGGTATGTTTTAACTTCTCCTTTTTCTGCCGCTTTGTTGATACTTGTCCTATCATTTAGTATTATCTATCTTTGCGATGACATCTTCGATCTTTAGTTAGGAAGAACCCTATGGTTGCAAACATGTGTTTGAGACATGTTGTGTTTGATGGATGCAAATGGATGCAAGTGGTTGCTAGTGGTTACTCGTGGATGCATGTACACACGCATCAGGCACTAGATCAACTCAATCACCTTCATATTGCATATAAATGTGTGTGAATATCTAAATCTATGGATGTATAATGGTTGTGTTATCATTAGGATGCTGCATTTTGATGAATGGTTGTGCACACATGTAGAAATAATATGTATCATTAGGATTCTTTCGCATACATTATGGACGCATGGCACTATCATGATTTGCATTAAGGAGGTCAACTGAATTAGTAGACTGCCTGATTTTGCATTAGGTAAGGAACATATAATCACACTTTTTGCATATGTTCATACGACATTAGAAATCTTGTAAGGACAATGGATGCCTGTGTTTGATGGTTGAGTAGACGGATGATTGGATGTTAGGATATACATTCACCTTAACTTGGCGAAATCCTTTAAGGAGGGGAGAATGTAACACACCATGATTTCAAATATTAAAATTAACGAATTAAAGAATACTTAATTTCAAATGTGAGAATTAAGGGAAACAGGTTGCGCCATTGCGCTCATCTCGGAATTCTGCTTAAGATAGAGTCTGAGTTTGTGTGAATTGGATTTCGTATGAAGAAGTTATGGCATTATGAAGTTTCAGAATTTAAATAAATTAAAAACAGCTCAGGTTCAGAAAATTTCAAATTCAAATTTCAGTCAGGGAAGCGGGCTGGGCGGGAAAATTCCCGCCGAAAGCCAGGTTGACCTCCTTGTACAGGTCGACCAGGGGGTCGACTTGCCCCCCCAGGCAGATCTAAAAGGTGACGATTTTTTGACTCAGTGCTGAGTCATTAGGGCTGAGGTGTTATTCTATCTTAACTGGATGGTCTTGATTGCTTCTAGGTTAATTTGACGGCTCTAAATTAATTAAAATTCTATATAAGCAACCTAACTCTCAACCTAAAATCACACTAATTCATACCAAGAGCCG
This sequence comes from Allium sativum, assembly GCA_030737875.1. Taxonomy (NCBI): domain Eukaryota; kingdom Viridiplantae; phylum Streptophyta; class Magnoliopsida; order Asparagales; family Amaryllidaceae; genus Allium; species Allium sativum. Next base: position 199,491 of record CM060926.1, on the reverse strand, counting down.
CCATGTCGTCAATGGAGAACCTAAAGTAGCCACCATTCTCTTTCAACTCAAAAACAAGATAGAAGCAAGAATTGAAATCAAATCTAATCTAAATTAGGATAATAATTAGTCTACATCAAAGGCGAGCAATTCAGTTTTAGAATACAGATCCCAGAAAAATAATATAGTTCTTTTGCTTTGTGAGTATAATTTCTTTCACAAATTAATTAATTAATTTAATTGTGATAAGTTATAATTGAGATTATGAGAATATGACTTTGAATCATGTGATGCGATGGTTGACAGTTTTGTTATTATGGATCTATTTCATATGTTCAATTGTAACTTGATTCATTTTATGTAAATTTGTGTTAAATCATATGTATATGAATCTTATGCAAGTTTGGAGTGTTAAATCATATGCTAGTTTATGAGTTTTATGCAAGTTTGGGATGTTAAAACATATGTGAATCTTATGCAAGTCTGTAGGTGGATTATACAGAAGTTCATATGTGAATCATGTAGATACATATGCTAGTTGTTATGCAAAACATGTGACATTAATTTACATGTTTAGATCCATATGCAAGTCCACATCTTTATAGTTAGATCTATATTTAGATCCATGGTAGTACATAGTTATGCAAATTTATGTTCTATATGCCCATTGCTTATGTTAGTTTTGTACGTGAATCATATGCTAGTTTGAATGAAATTCAAATGCAAGTTGTAGGAAAACCATATCCATATATGCAAGTTCACATATTTAGATCCATGATAGTTTAGGAAAATTTGTGTATTGCCTATGCAAGTTATTGGCTATGTAAACTTATGTCATGATTCTTAGATCTATTTTATGTGTTATGCAAGTTGTGATGTTGCTTTTCTTTTTATAAGTTAGAAAATTGCGAGTCTAACATATGTCATATCAAAACGTGCTAATAGCGTGGGGACAATGGGAAAATATTGAATATACATAATTGTGAATTGGCATAAAATGGCCTTAAAGGCATATAGTTAATTTGAGACATTAACTGGTATAAATTTATATACCTGAAATTATGGACATAATTTAGGTGACAATCATGGACATAAATTGACTTGGAATTTATTGACAAATTTGAATAGGGATATTAATCCAATTTGGGGTTAAATAATTATGTGTAATAGTTAACCGCCTAAGACACGAGGTTAGACTCGTTTGTGGTGTAAGACTGCCCGGATCCGCCCAGCAAATCCAGCTACCACAAACGATAGTCTAATGTGAGAGGTCAAAGGCACAAATTAAATGCATAACAATTGTAAAGACACGAGCTTAGGCTCGTTTGCGGTATAAGACTTCCCGGACCCGCCTGCCAGATCCAGCAACCGCAAATGGTAGTCTAATGTGGGAGGTCTTTACAAGGTTACAGTTCTATTGAATTAAGTAACATTTAACAAGATAAACATGTGGTGAGACATGAGGGTTAAGTGGGTGGCTTGGGTGGCATGTGAAATACAATTAGAAACACTTAAACAAGTTGAAAACATGTAAGAAGACATGAATAAGAAGGGGTTGAGTGGGAAGTTCTAGTGGGGACCAAGCATAGGTGGAAAGCTTGTGTCAAACATGGGGACCCTTTTCAAACCTGTAACCCATTAAGTAACTTTGTGAGCTCGAGTTAGATCGAGGACGGGACACGCTTACTGGTTTGATTATAAGAGGTCAAAACGGGTTAGCGGTGGCAACGCAAGTCCAACGGGGTCATTTGCGTGTGTGGGCCTAGGTTGGTAGGTAAGATGTTGTTGCATCATGTAGATATAAGTCGTGCATCCTTTGTGGTATCGGGTTGCCACTTTGAGGAGTGATACACCCCACTATGGGACCAGCACGGGTATCTACGAGTTACGGAGCCGATCGCATGGGGGTAGTGGGTACAACTAGTGGAGATAGGGGCATGCGACACCTATGAAGGCGACTAGGGGTACACGAAACTACCATTATCATTGTTATGTTCTGTAGGCGGGATCAACTTTTAGGGTGACTAGTAATGGTGCAGTATAGTAATTATCCTATAGTGATTAGGAACGAGATTAACGCCAGAATATTCCTCTTGTTTGCTTTGTCATTCCCACTTATTTCACGGTCATACCTTTTTTACCAGTTTATTCCTTATCCTAATTACTTTGATAATTATATTGTTAAAGTTATTATACTCGCCTTACTTTATGTCTGACCCCTTTTGTTTTCGCCTCTTTTCTTCCTTTTCCCCCCCAAGGTTCTCAGGGTGGGACTAGTACCAGTGGAGCTTGATCTTGGATCTCTTTCTCTTTCTTTTGGAAGTGCTTGGATTGCTGAAAGTAAAGTTCAGCTCATCTCTTTTATGGCTACTTATGTTGGGGTTATGCTTTTTTACTTTATGTACTCAGAAAACAATTTGTCAAGATGGATATTAAGTGCACTAGGTTTTACTGTTGGTTTATGAAGTTGTTGTAATCAAACTGTTTCTCCGCTGCATTAAAAGTTGTTTTAAAATTTTCAAGTACCAATATATGTATCTATCTTGTTATATTCTGTTCTATACACTAATAATGCTCCTTGAAAGTTATTGCATTCCCTTTGAGAGTGACATTAATGGACGTGGGGTGTTACATCATTTTTTTTCTTCGTAATGGTTTTCGCACATTAATTTATTGGGAGGCATATGCCGCTTCACAGCTTGTACAACAATAGTAAATCTTGCTTCTATGTGATTGTATTTAGATTTCATCGCAATGTATTCAGCAGTTACTGATAATTAGGTTCCGCTTTTACAGCTTTCCCAAAGGGTTTTCTTCACAGCATTTAATAAATCATGTATTTTTTTGGCTCTAATATTTGATTTTTCTTCAATATTACCATCATCATCAGTAAATTGTGAAATAAGGAACATTGAACGTGCAACATCTTCAATCATATGTTCTACGAGATTTGTCATAGCAATTTCATTATTCACTATCTCCTCAACTTGTACAGAAGTAGATGCTAGCTATTCCCCATGACGATACCAAGCCAAATGGTTCGGAACAAAACCGTACTAACACAAATGTACTCTAACCATTTGTAGTATCAAATGCTTTAATAATTGTGAATAGTCACGCATCCTTAAAAAAATTGAAAATATAATCGACATCCTCCCCAAGTTTCTTATCAAAAGCGGGTCCCTAAAATGGAAGTTATGTGTTTTCCAAAGGATTTTATGCGCTGCTGTATATAAAAAAAAATCAAAAAATTGCAAATATTCCTTGAGGATTACGAAAAAAAAGGTTGCACGCATATATGAAAATATTCAAAATAGTTGCATGAAAGTATGAAACAATTCATGAAGCGGTTTACATAGAAACTCTTCATGAATTCTTGCATACGTGTATGCAAGTATTCTAAATACATGCTTACGTGTATGCAATAATTCATGAAGATTTTATGTTGAAAAATATGTATGAATACTTGCATACTATTATGCAACTATACTGTTTTATTGCATACATGTATGCGAATAAAAATGAACTATTATTTATGCCTAACTATTGTTGCATACATGTATGCATTTATTCTGAATACTTGCATGTGTGTATGCAAGTAAATATGAACTGATATGCATGGGCACGAATATATGCTACATGTATGCATTTATTTTGTATTATACACACACCTATATGCGTAAAACTTAACACAGATGCATCACCGCAATAGTTGCTTACACATATGCAAGAATTTCGAATATATGCATCCTTTGAAGCATAATACTGCAGTTTCGTTGTTGTTTTAGTATTTTTTGTTTTTGATGCGTTTTTTGGTTGTTTATTCATCCGATTTTTTTTTATGTTTTTGGTTTAATTTAAATATGAATTTACGTGATTTTTTTTAAAACTTTTTTATTTTTTTTTGATGAATTTTCGAAAAATAGGGATGCAATTTATAAAAAATTTAAGATCGGATGTGACGTGAATTTTGAAACTTATTTGGGACCTGAGCCTAACGTACCCTTAATAATTTGCATCTATTAAATGGATAACAGATTTCGTCATCATTTCCGTTGTTGCTTAAAGCGAAATCAATAAGCACACCAACACCATTAATAAATTATTCACTTATTGTGCCTTCAGCTTCCCTATGTTTTTACATTCAGCTTCAATCAGTTGAATATTGTCCATTTTTCCTAAGTAGGTAATTAAAAAGTATGATAAAATTTGCATTGACATTTTATTAAAATAATTTAAATGCTGAAAGTTAAGTTAGTTGATCATTTACACTTTGCTGATGGGTCATCCTACCTCCCATCACAAATACAAAAATGTAATTAAATCACGTAAATCTTTTCAATTCAGATTCAACAAAATTTCGGCAGCACTTCACTTTAGTTTCTTTAACAGTACACAGTTGCATGCACACATGGAACATAAAGGAAGCGCTTTCAAAATTTTGAGAACCATTTAAAATGAAATGTTTTACTAAATTTAATTTTGTTATTGTATTCGTGACTTGTCCAATATAAGGACAAACCCAACAAATATTGTACATAATGAATATAGATGTCCGTCCTGTTAACAAAATGAACATTCACATAACAATCATATACAATACTTACCAAACGGAGCCGAAAAACACTCTAAGGCTTCATGAATATAATGTATTAAGATTAGTGCTCTTATTTGTCAATCGTCTACATGAAGACCAAATTTTAAACCAATTAAGTCTTCAATGGCTTAATTTCAATCTCTAATTATACGTATACAGACTTTATCACATATACGTATATTTTTAACATTCAGTCGAACTAACCGTACGTTATACAATTAAATATCATTTTCGATAATTTTTTGAAAACATAAACTTAATTATTTCCATTTCCACTAAACGCCTCTTAATAAGTCTAAAATGTCTTGCATATTAATTCAACATATATACATGCACATAATACTATTGTGGTACAAACAACATAAACTTGCAATGCATAAATTAATAACAAGAATATGACCTCAATTAATTCAACATATACATAGATTAATTTACAACACTATACATACAATATTATATATGCACATATACATACAACATAAACTAATTAACCCGATATTAGCAACACTATACATAGATTAATAACATGATTAATTCAACCTACATATGCACATATTAACAACACTATAGATAAAAACATATAATGTAACAAACTAATTAGCCTTAAATTAGCAAATATTGGGTTTGAAAAAAATTAGGGCTTATACCTTGGAAATTGGAGATCAAATTGGAGCCTAGAGATGAAGAGAGAGAGAGCCTTTTAGACGTTGGAGAGAGCAAAGGCGGCAAAGGAGATGGTGCTGGCGAATTTCAGAATTGGGGAGGAAGGAATTACGGAATTTTTTTATGAAAAACGAAATGGGGAAGAAAAAAGCAGGTTGTCCAATTTTTACTCAACTAAGCAACGACTAGTAATGGCCGCCAACGGCTTTAAAACCAATGGCATTCAACGATTTTTTTATTATGCAAATATATATCTAAAATTAAGATTCCGTTGGAAGCCGCTTCCAATGGCCGTTTGGCGGCCATCGCCCCTTTCCGTTGCTATATCTGTGTGTCTTGTAGTGTAATTGTGTATGTGACGACCCAAACTTCCGTAGTACGAAAGCAAGGATAATCATAGGAGCATAACATAATTACAACAATAACAGATCTCAGATAATAGCATAACACATAAATCATTGCAGTGGAAATAAGAATGTCATCACAACATAACATCACAGACGTCAGAGTACGCATTTATAGGATATACTTAGCAAAATAGAATTCTCAACAAAGAAAGAAATGAGTCTCAACTTCGCCAAATATATCAAAGATCAATAATGTATAAATGTCTCATGAAACAATAAAAAAATAAAAGGAAAATGTTCTTTATCTTCTTCTTTAAGCAAGCTCCAATCCAGAATGTATTCATACCTAAACATGTCATTTGGCTACCCGTGTGGAAAGAGGGCACCCGAGTTTGCAAAGTGAAACAAACTATGAGTCAGTCATTGGTATGAGAAATCTTTCTTAACTAACAATATGGATAATCATAGGACCACGCCGCTAATGCGGAATGGGTTTACTCCATTGGATTGCCAGTGCATATGTTTAATAAATTTCAAAAATAAATAAATAACGCAATGCTTTTTCCAAAATGAAATAATTATAAGACTCAAGTCCCATCACACAATGCAACGTAAAGCGGACGATAGAGTTTTACCTTATAATGTTAAAAATGCTTGATACGTAGAAAACAATATTTTTAATATTATTATTTTTGTCTAATAGGTTTCAAAAATACTTCAAAATAAATGTATCAATCCTAGATGGCATAGTACCCCATCCTACTATGTCACCATATATAGGTTTACAATCAAAACCATAACGTCATATTGGAAATTGGGTTTCCATAATGAGTCAAGGCTAGGGACAATCTCCTATCGATTCGAGACACTCTAGCAATGTCTAAGGATCACACTACGGGCAACCCTTGGATACTGTAGGACCGGTCCACAAATACTTTAGTGGATTAGTTATGCCAGAACACACGCTTCCTGATCCTATTGGACCTATAAAATGGTCACAATCAACCAATAAATCCGAGGTGCCTCATTCCATCAACCACATAAGTAAATGTCAAGGCTTGCAAAACCCTGATACCACTTCTAGCTAGAAAGAAACGTGTGCACTCCCTGTGTTCCCTTGTCTCGTTTCTGACTCTACCAGGGTGTGAGGCTCCGAGGTAACATAATACACAAAGCTATGCCGAAATAGGCTATGCTTTGATCATCACCCACAAGGCCCTGCTTTTCAACAAAAGCCTCGATCAATTGCATCTTGGCATGTCACATTGACAATTCACGCCATGTAATCGGTAAGTAAGAATATATAACCTTTGAGCTCATGCGACTCAAAAAAGGGTGACAAGCAAGAGAATAAATTCTCAGCCACCACAGATATATATTAATTAGAAATCAATTTAATTTACATGGAATGAAATTTAATGTCGGACACACATCCATCTACAAGTCCGTTCTGGGTCTGAACGAAATCGGAGACACCTTATTCCTCGTCCCGTATTTCTAATACGGAAGAGAGGTGCTCGCATATCCGGACAATCAACAAGTACGTCCGGACAACTACCACTTTAACCCTTTACTGGTAGCTAACCAATGCTGGGCATCAGTAGTTATCCTTTCGATGTGAAGATCGTCGGTCTTCAATCGCCATCTTTAAGATCTTCAATTTAGATCGTCGTATAATCATTTAAAATGAGATTTAACTCGGTCTTTTCAAATGATTCTCACATATATATAGTCTAACAACATTTCATGTCGTTAATAGTATTTAATAACGATTTATCACTATTTTTATTTATATAAAATAGCTATGTTAATTTAATGGCACTTCGGGTCAATAAGCGGCCCTGGCGCTGTTTTTAATCAAAATTTGATTTACACTTATCTCGAAGTCTAACTGTTGGATTTTAACAAAATTTATTTCGATGGAAAGATCCTGTTGTGCTCCCTCCTTACTGCTAAGCTCGGGGTAATCTCCAAATCTTGTTGTGCTGCTTCCTCCACAACTAAGTCTGGATCATGAACATGCTTCTGGAGTTGGGACACATGAAATACATCGTGAACCCTTTGCAACCAGTCAGGCAACTGTACTCTATAAGCGATAGTTCCAATCCTCTCAAGAATAGGGAATGGACCAATGAATCTCGGCGCCAATTTCCCAGTCTTCCCAAATCGAATCACACCTCTCAGTGGGGAAACCCTCAAGTATACAAGATCACCAACAGAGAATTCTAAATTCCTTCTTCGTGAATCTGCATAGCTCTTCTGTCGGCTTTGAGCAGCCAGTAATCGCTTCTTAATTAAATCAACTTTATCTGCTGCTTCACGAATCATGTCGGGACCTTATACTAATTGATTGCAGGGTTCCACCAAAAATGCGGGAGATCTGCATGGCCTACTATATAATGCTTCAAATGGAGACATCTGCTAGCTTGCTTAGTAGCTGTTATTATAGGAGAACTCAATTAAGTACAAATGATCTTCCCATAACCCTCCAAAATCAAGGATGCATGCTCGCAACAAGTATTCCAATATGCGGTTCAATATCTCAGTTTAGCCATCTGTCTGAGGATGATAAGCGGTGCTCATATTCAACCTGGTCCCAAGCTCTTCTTGGAATGCTTCTCAGAATTTGCTAGCAAATATCGGATCGCGATCACTTACCATGCTACTGGGAACTCCATGTAGTCTGACAATCTCTCTGAAATAAAGTTGAGCCAAACTTCGAGCTGTTCTATTAGATTTGACAGCGATGAAATGGGCAGTCTTTGTGAAGTAATCTACAATCACCCATATACTGTCATTGCCTTTTCTAGTTCTGGGCAAGCCATCAGTAAAGTCCATAGAAATTTGGTCCCATTTCCAACCTGGAACCTTTAGCAGTTGCAACAATCCTGCTAGCTTTTGACTTGCTGGCAGGTGGGACATCCAGCAACATATATAGAAATGTCTCTCTTTATCGCGTTCCACCAATAAGTACGCTTAAGATCATGATACATCTTGCTTACTCCTGGATGGATGCTGAGCTTAGATTTGTGACATTCATCCATAACTTCTCTTTTTAGCTCAGGAATATCCAGCACACATAATCGCCCTTGCAATCCAAGGGTCCCATTGCTGTCTATTTGGAAGCTTGACGCTTCGCCTTTTCGAACTCGCTCGCTAATCACCTGAATAAAATTATCATCATTCTGAAGGGCAGAGATCTTATCCATTAATGTAGGCATAATGATAAGACTGGCGATGATAAGATTGGCGCTGTCTGCATTCTTCATGATGAGTGCTTCGGTTACAACATTGGCTTTTCCTGGAGTATATAAGATTTCCAGGTCATAGGGTCAAGGAATTCAACCCAACATTGCTGCCTCAAGTTCAAATCTCTTTGGGTGAACAGATTCTTTAAGGATTTGTGATCAGTATACAGTTCAAACTTCTCACCCAAGAGATAGTGCCTCCATATCTTCCGAGCAAATACAATGGCCATCAACTCAAGATCATGAGTGGGGTAATTCTTCTCATGCGGCTTTAACTGACGGCTAGCATATGCGACTACTTTGTTCCTTTGCATTAGCACCGCACTAATACCTTAAATAGGTAAAAGGATAACACGTTAAAATAAGATTTGACATTACAAATGTCATCTCTGACATGTTTACCTAGATGAAAAGAATAACCTTCTCTAGAAGCATCTGTCCAAACTTTCAGATCTGGATTGCCATCTATAATGGTCAACACAAGAGCAGTGATCAACCTCCGTTTTAGCTCTTGGAAAGCTGCCTCACATTCAGGTGTCAAAATGAACTTAGTATGCTTCTTAGTCAGCTTTGTCAATAGACAAGATAATTTCGAAAAATATTTAATGAATTTCCTATAATAACCAGCCAGTCCTAAGAAACTTCTGACTTCTGTGGGAGTGCTAGGCTGCCTCCAATCTTTAATGGATGAGATCTTTCCTAGATCTACTGAAATGCCTTTCTTTGATACAACATGGCCGAGGAATTTCACCCCTTCTTGCCAGAATATACATTTGAGAATGCGGATTTCAACACAATTCTTCGAAAAATCTCCAAGACTTCTTTCTGATGCCTCTAGTGTTTAGCAGTGGATTTAGAAAAAATCAGGACGCCATCAATGAACACCAGCACGAATTTATTTAAAACATCTCGGAATACTCTGTTCATCAGATCAACAAACTTTGCTGGAGCGTTGCATAAGCTGAAGGGCATCACTTGCCATTCATAAAATATGCCTGGCCCCCTGAAAGATGTCAAAGGAACACATTCTTCGGCAATGCGTAATTGGTGGAAACCTGTAGCTAGGTCCATCCTACAGAATACTTGCGCTCCATTCAAGCAGTCCAAAAGATCATCAATATGTGGCAATGGATATTTATTTTTCAGCGTTTTCTTATTTAGGTCTCGGTAGTCCATACAAAGTCTGAGGGTACCATCTGACTTTGGGACAAACACCACTGCTGCACCCCAGCTTGAGAAGCTAAGTTTGATCATACCCTTCCACAAAAGTTGCTTAGTTTGATTGCTCAGCTCGTCTTTTTCTTTCTGTGTCATTCTCCGAATAGGATGCATAATGGGCCTTTCATTCAGAACTAAGTCAATCTAGAACTCGATTTCTCTGCGTGGAGGTAAGCTGTCAACTTCTTCAAACACATCCGTATAGTCTCTAACGACAGGAATATCCCAATAGAAGCAAGAGTGACTTCTAGAGAAGACCAAAATTCTTTCCTATCTGTGGCTGAGCCATGGCATGGGGTAGTCATCATATTTCCGAATTTGGTTTTAATTCTGACTATTTTTACAGCGCAGAGTACCTCAGCCTCATACTTTGTTAGCCAATCCATTCCAAGTATGATATCATACCCGGAAAAATTCATGACGATCAAATTAGAAGGAAATTGGAAATAGGAATAAGAAACAGGCACTCTACAATACTAATCGAGAATAAGTGAACCTCCTATCGGACTATGGGCTCTAATCAGCTCTTTAAGTTTTCTTGATTTCAGTTTAAGCTTTTTAATCACTTGCTAGAAATGAAACTTCTTGACGAACCGGTATCAAACAAAACTATAATATGAATGTTCTTAATGTTAAGAGTACCTCTTAAAACATCAGGTTTAACTGCTCCTTCGGTAGAAGCCGGTGCAACCGCTCCATCATAGACATGTGCTACATTAGATTTCTTGAGCAGAGGATAAATTCTGATAAAGTGCCCTGTCTTATGGCAATTAAAGCACTCATGAGTGTTCCGAGAATTCTGATCGCGGTTCTGACTCGGTGCAGACTCATTTCTTCTAGGTTTCCTCGGGGCTCGGCATTCGTAGTCAAAATGCCCCATCTTCTGAAAATTGAAGCATTTCACCTTAGATTTGTCCCTCTTCTTTTTCCCTTGGGGTTTAGCGGCAGAAAAATCACTCGCCTCTGCTTTCTTATCATCTAGCCTTTTTTGTTGTTGTTCTGATTCTTTCCATGCTCATGCTGTGCATTTCTATCATTATCCTCGTTATGGTTTTCCATCTCGATCACTTCATTGAAGGGGAGCTTGATGTGAGTAGTGACCCTGTTCAGGTATTTTTTGGAGTGCCCATTGATAAATCTCTTGTTCTTTTGCACTAGTTCCTGAACTAGCTCTGGGGCGTAGTGTGAGAGTTACTCGAATTTCCGCACATATTCTGAAATAGTCATATCACCCTGCTACAAATTTGCAAATTGATCATGGAGCCTCTCTACTTCCTGCAGAGGGATATACTTATCGATGAAGAGATCTTTGAACCTGGCCCAAGACATGTTGGCCACATTATTGCCAATTTTGACTATATCCCACCAAATTTCAGCTTGGTCTTTCAATAGCTATGTTGCCAAAAGGCGCTTGCATTGGTCTTCCAATTCCAAGCATTCAAAGATTTCCTCACAGTTCTTTAACCATGTCTGTGCCTCAATCACAGTCTCTCGTCCGGTAAAGGATACACCCCCTAAATTTCTATACTTCTTGGACATTTTATCCAAGTCAAATGGCTTCCGAGGTGCAGGTGGTGTTACAGCCTTAGGAGTTGGATGTCCATGAGCTGTAGGAGTCTCATCTCTAAGTGTGCCTCTAGCCCTGCCTCTACCTCGGGCTCTAGTTCGTGCTCTGGTGCTCATTTCCTAGTTAGTTTTGTACCATCAAGGAAAGAGTCAGACTAACATAAATGATAATTTTAAAGGAAAGGTTAAAAGTAGAAATATATGATAAGATGATAGTGATGTAATGACTGATTAGTATGTGCTATTCTGCTGTGCTCATTCTAGGACATTACTAATCCTATCTCTAGTGAGCTACTCGTCTTAGAATACTACCGATTTCATCTAGACGAATTGTTCTAAAAAAGTTATACTCCGAAGCTAAGGTTAACATTTAGCTTTGATACCAACTGTGACGACCCCAAACTTCTGTAGTACGAAAGCAAGGAAAATCATAGGAGCATAACATAATTATAGCAATAACAGATCTTATATATTAGCATAACACATAAATCATTGCAGCAGAAATAAGAATGTCATCACGACATAACATCACAGACATCATAGTAGGCAGTTACAGGATACACTTAGCAAAATAGAAGTCTCAACAAAGAAAGAAATAAGTCTCAACTTCACCAAATACATCAAAGATCAATAATGTCTAAATGTCTCAAGAAACAATAAAAAGATAAAGGAAAATGTTCTTCATCTTCTTCCTTAAGCAAGCTCCAATCCAGAATGTATCCATACCTAAACCTGTCATTTTGTCGCCCGTGTGGAAAGAGCGCACCCGAGTTTGCAAAGTGAAACAAACTATGAGTCAGTCGTGGGACTGGTATGAGAAATCTTTCTTAAGTAACAATATGGCTAATCACAAGACCACGCCGCTAACGTGGAACGAGTTTACTCCATTGGATTACCAGTGCGTATGTTTAATAAATTTCAAAAAAAAAACGCAATGCTTTTTAGAAAATGAAATCATTATAAGACTCAAGTACCATCACAAATTACAGCGCAAACCGGAGGATAGAGTTTTACTCTATAATGATAAAAATGTTTGATACGTGGAAGATAATATTTTTAATATTATTATTAGTGTCTAATAGGTTTCAAAAATACTTCAAAGTAAATGTATCAATCCTAGATGGCATAGTACCCCATCCTACTATGTCGCCATATATAGGTTTACAATCAAAACCGTAATGTCTTATTGGATACTGCAGGGCCGGTCCACAAATACTTTAGTGGATTAGTTATGCCTTAACACACGCTTCCCGATCCTATTGGATGAAATTGGTCATAATCGACCAATAAATCCAAGGTGCCTCATTCCATCAACCACATAAGTAAAATGTCAGGGCTTGCAAAACGCTGATACCACTTCTAGCTAGAAAGAAGCGTGTGCACTCCCTGTGTTCCCTTGTCCCGTTTCTGACTCTACCGGGGTGTGAGGCTCATGAGGTAGCGTAATACACAAAGCTATGCCGAAATAAGCTATGCTTTGTTCATCATCCAAAAGGATATGCTTTTCAACAAGAGCCTCGATCAATTGCATCTTGGCATGTCACATGGACAATTCGCGCCATGTAATCGATAACTACCAATATATAACCTTTGAGCTCATGCATCTCAAAGAAGGGTGTTAAGCAAGATAATAAATTCTCCTCCACCATAGATATATATTAGATAGAAATCAATTTAATTTACATGGAATGAAATTCAATGTCGGACACACATCCCTTTACAAGTCCATTCTGGGTCTGAAAGAATTCAGAGACACCTTATTCCTCATCCCGTATGCCCAATACGGAAGAGAGGTGCTCGCATATCCGGACAACCAACAAGTACGCCTGGACAACTACCATTTTAACCCTTTACCGGTAGCTAACCAATGTCGGGCATCAGTAGTTATCTTTTTGATGTGAAGATCGTCGGTCTTCATTCGCCGCCTTTAAGATCTTCAATTTAGTCGTATAATCATTTGAATTAAGGTTTAACTCGGTCTTTTCAAGTGATTCTCGCATATATATAGTTTAAAAACATTTCTTGTCGTTAATAGTATTTAATAACGATTTATTGCTATTTTTATTTATATAAAATAGCTACGTTAATTTAACGACGCTTCGGGTCAATAGGCGGCCCTGGCGCTGTTTTTATCAAAATTTGATTTACATTTATCTCGAAGTATAACCGTTGGATTTTAAGAAAATTTATATCGATGGAAAGATCTTCCCAAAGCGGTCTTAATGGCCCCAGTTTTGGGAAAATCCGACAGTCGGATCTTTCGGTATAATCGTTTAAAGATACGATTTGGAAACACAAACTACTGCGCGCAATTCGTTTAAATTTTATTTATATATATATAGTTATATATAAATATAAACAAATCAACGATTTCTCCAACGTATTTAACATGCCAAATAAAAGAATGTTTTTATTGACATATCATATCTGTGTATTATTAAACAGAATATAAATCATGTTCATGAAAATTGATCCAACGACGAGTCAACTTTGCATATAAAATCTAATATATGCAAATGTAAATATAAGTGTAATTTTGACAGTGCATATAAATTCTAATATATGTAATGTTAATATAAATGTGATTCTAACAAAGCATATGAATTCTAATATATGCAATGTAAATATAAATGTAATTATAACAACACATATAAATTCTAATATATGCGATGTAAATATAAATGTAATTATAGCAATGCATATAAATTCTAATATATGCGATGTAAGTATAAATGTAATTATAAAAACGCATATAAATTCTAATATATGAGATGTAAATATAAATGTAATTCTTACAACGCATATAAATTCTAATATATGCGGTGTAAATATAAATGTAATTATAACAACGCATATAAATTCTAATATATGCGATGTAAATATAAATGTAATTATAACAACGCATATAAATTCTAATATATGCGATGTAAATATAAATGTAATTTTATCCATTTCATTAAGAAGAAAGTTTTTAATGTAAACATGTTTTATTTTGAAAAAATGCATGTTCGTCTAAATTCTATTATTACATTAAAAGTGAATTTTTAACGTAAAACATGTTTCTTTTTAAACATGAATATTTATAAATTTCCACTATTACATTAAAAGTGAATTTATAATGTAAAACATATTTTCATTTTTAAAACATGTTTCTTTTTCTACATTTCTATTATTACATTAAAAAGTGAATTTTTAATGTAAAACATGTTTTCATTTTTAAAACATGTATCTTTTCACTAATTTCTAACTTTACATTAAAATGAATATTTTAATGAAAAACATGTTTTGATTTTAAAAGATGAACACTTTTCTTATTTTTAACATTACATTACATATGTATATTTCTTAATGAAATCATGTTTTGATTTTAAAACATGAACACTTTTCTTATTTTTAACATTACATTAAAAATGTATATTTTTTAACGAAATCATGTTTGATTTTATTACATGAACACTTTTCTTATTTTTAACATTACATTGCAAATGTATAT
This sequence comes from Allium sativum, assembly GCA_030737875.1. Taxonomy (NCBI): domain Eukaryota; kingdom Viridiplantae; phylum Streptophyta; class Magnoliopsida; order Asparagales; family Amaryllidaceae; genus Allium; species Allium sativum. The sequence continues at coordinate 184,380 of CM060926.1, read as the reverse complement.
TTTTATTGAAATCATGTTTTGATTTTATAAACATGAATCTTTTCACTACTTTCATTCTTGACACTAAAATATGAACTTTTTAATGAAATCATATTTTTATTCAAAACATGAACATTTTCTATTTTTCTATTCTTGTCAATAAAAATGTATAGTTTCAATGACATCATGTTTTTATTCAATACACGTATATTTTCTATTTTCTAACATTACATTAAAAATGTAAACTTTTGGATGTAATGTTCTTGTTATTTCTTTTCTTTAACATGAACATTTCTATTTTTATAATATTTCCATAAAATGATAGAAATTTATTTTTCATTTTTTTGTTGAATATTCTAATTCAACAGAATGGCAAAATTTGATATTTCCTTTTGATTGAAAATTCTAACTCAATCAAATAACAGAAGTGTATATTTCATTTTGATTGATAATTCTAATTTAATCAAACAACAAACAAAAGTGATATTCTATTTTGATTGAAAATTCTAGTTCAATCAAACAATAACAAAAGTGATATTATATTTGATTGAAAATTCTAGTTCAATCAAACAATAACAAAAGTGATATTTTATTTGATTGAAAATTCTAGTTCAATCAAACAATAACAAAAGTGATATTTTATTAAATTGAAAATTTTAGTTCAATCAAACAATAACAAAAGTGATATTTTATTTAATTGAAAATTTTACTTCAATCAAACAATAACAAAAGTGATATTTCATTTGATTGAAAATTCTAGTTCAATCAGACAATAACAAAAGTGAACAAAAGTGATATTTCATTTGATTAAAAATTCTAGTTCAATCAAACAATAACAAAAGTGCTATTTCATTTGATTGAAAATTCTAGTTCAATCAAACAATAACAAAAGCGATATTTCATTTGATTGAAAATTCTAGTTCAATCAAACAATAACAAAAGTAATATTTTTTTGATTGAAAATTCTAGTTCAATCAAACAATAACAAAAGTGATATGTTATTTGATTGAAAATTCTAGTTCAATCAAACAATATCAAAAGTGATATTTTATTTAATTGAAAATTCTAGTTCAATCAAACAATAACAAAAGTGATATTTTATTTGAACTGCAAATATAATGCCAATAAAATATAATAAAGGTAATGCTTCATTTTTGTTGAATATTTTGATTCGACAAAAATAACGACAAAAACGTTTGATTCATTTTTATTGCAAATTAAATAATAACACAATATCACCCAAACTACAGATCTACATTAACACATCACATACAGATCAAATCATGTAGCATAGCATGTAAAAATTTACAGCGGATCAATGATAATACATCATGATTTATTATAATTATTTTAAAATAAAAACAAAATAGAATTTTCATTGTCATTTGAATCTGAGTGGTTCAGATCTGCAATTGGGCCAAAATTTGATTAGCTCAGAATTGGATCCAGTCAGTCTAAAAACGAAGATCTCGGGTCTACAATCGCAACGCTTCGAAAATCGTTCAGTTCTAAGTTAGTATGAGCGAGTTATGATTTATTTTTTGTTCATACAATTTTAAATTAAATTAAATAAAGAAAATAAAAGGGAAATACCCTTTCTTCTTCAACTCAGGACAAGGCCGTAACTTTTCTAATTGTTCAATACTAGGTCTACAATTTTCGATCAAATGGAGGAGCTTTGCGACGATCCAAGACCACCACGTCGGAGAGGAGCAGGCAGCGCGTAGTGGGATCCCACTGATGGCAAGTGCGATTGCGGGTATAGAGGGCGATGGCGGTTCAAACCCATTAGGTTTAGGGTGCAAATACTCGGGCTACGTGCAATTTCAGGTGGGGTTGAACGTATGGATGTGAAAAGGATAAAAATCTCTTCGAAATTGTCTAAAGGAATGGAGGATTTTATTTTGTGGATCAATAGAATTCAATGGGGAAAGGATTGAGTGTTCATGGCCATGGATTTGAGGTAGCGACGGCTATAGGAAATATGGTTTTGAGAAGAAGGCAAAAAGCATTTTTATAATATTTTATTTCTAAATTTTACATATAAACCCATAAATTCTTAACAACTCCAATTTCAATCCAACATGAGTTGTTTCAACCTAGCTGCCCCTGTTCCGGAACTAATTGGCTAGGTCTCGTCAGCCCAAACGACTGGTTTTCACATGATTTCTTTAATTTAAAATTTAAATCCTTTATTAAATTAATTCGATCGTATATTTAAATTCACCAGGGCCATATACGGATTCCGAAAATTCCCAAAAAATAAATCCAGCTATGTTTTGACGATACGGTTCTAAGAAACTTATTTTCGTTGAATTTGGAGACCGTTTGAAAAATGGCCTTTTTAACGGTCGATCAAATTCAACAGAAATTATCAAATCAGAGTTTAATTTACTACGCTTACAAATTAATTCCAAAAATTCTTGAAAATTTAAATTAGCAATAATTTGACATTCCGGATCTGACAAAAGTGGTTTCATCGAAAATGGAGATCGTTTGTAAAATGGCCTTTTATACGAGCTATAAATTATACTATATTTCATAACGACTATTCTGAATATTCAAATGACCATAACTTTTGATTCCAGCTATGAAATTTCGATTTTTCAAATTCGTTGGAAAGATATTTTTAAACAGATTTAGATATTTTTGGTTTCACTAAAAACCGTTTAATTTTGAATCCTGTACATTCAGTCAAAGCTCAGATTTGACTTTCCAAACTACCGTTCTATTTCTAATTGCTTTTAAAATTAAAATAAATATATTCGTTTTAACTTCGGTTAAAATAAATTTTTAATCGTTATTATTTAAAATAAATTATTTTACCTATTCCAAAATTCACTGAAATAGCCGAAATAAAATTTTTAAATTGGTTTTGATTTTCCGGGTTGTTACAGTGTATGTGTCTATATTTTTTTAAAATTACATTTATTTCTACAATTTTTGCTGAAGCATCATGTTTTCACATTTTTTCTTTTTAATTTTTTTTTACTTTTCTTACATAAATACGAAGACGAATAAGAATTAATGCATATTTTGAAATTTGAAAGTTTTTAACCTTATTTTTTTTTTGCTTTTTGATGATTTTCATAAAAAGGGACCTAATTTATGTATGTTTTCTTTTACGATGATTTTTTTGTATTTTAAAACTTAATAGTGACCTTAGTCAATTTGTTCCTATTTTTTAACCTTTCAAGGAAACATATTGCTTGTAATTGGATTGCATCATGAAAGTAGTATCGGGTTTGAGCCTTTAACATATCAACAATAAAAATGACCAAGTTTCAAAAAAATGTATTAATAGTTTAATCTAGGAAAAAAACTAGATACAGCCTACGTGTCCTTTCTCCTCGTTTACCTTTTTCCTCTTTCTCCACCCTCAACAATTCAGGGTGCTTGTTATTCATATCCGAAATGGGCAAATGAAAAGGGAATATTGAAGGGATTAGAAAAGGGGAAAATTAGTGAGAGTAAATGCATTTTTTTTGTGAAAGGGGCAACACGAAAGGGGAAAAGTTATTATTTTTTCATTTGTTTATATTGTTATTTTATTATGTTAATTATTTTTAAATATAGAATACAAAATACCAAATACATAATATGACATGCAAAATAAAAATTCATAGTTCATAATTCAAAATACGAATGTAGAAACAGAAGTACCGAATAACAAATGTAAAAAATAAAATACAAAACAAACTACATTGTCTTTCTCAACTTGTTAACAAGAAAAATATCAGTCTTCCTAAGCTCGGAATTGTCCAGCAAAGCATGCAAATGATTGAAACGTTTGCTATCATAACCAGTCAAACAAATCACAACTTCTCACTGCTCAGAGTCATCGACCTTCTATTTCGCTATTAGGAAACTATCGAAAATTTGATCATGCAAAGAATCGCAAATAGCTCGAAACGGACCACTTGCGTCCTAGGAGGTCTGCGACTGGTGATCCCCTCCGTATCTCCCTGAAGGTAGTTGTCATAGATTCGTGCATCAAACTTCCGCTGTACTGGGGGATGCTATGGAATAATGAACTAACATTTGTCAGTTCGCTGGCTGCCACCAAATATCACATCCAACCTTCTAAAACGAGCAGACGAGACATGTCTGTTCTTATGATACCTGTAATGACCCGAAAATTTCCACTTTTTGAATTGATAGTAAGCCATAAAGGTCCGATCCAAAACGAAAGAAATCCTAGAATTATTATGGGATACAACACATATTAGCATCTAGTAATAATTGTTAACAACTATTAACATCTAATCATCACATATTGGCATCATTGACCTAAGTGTCTAGCTCATTAACACTTAATCTCAAATCAAATCATTGTTAAATAATTATTAAATCTTGTTAACATTGTATTGTCGTAGTTGACAAAACCATTTAACATCAACATACATAACATTAAATTGATCATTCATAATTGATATAAACCAATATCTCAAACCCATTCCAAATTATATGTTCTCTGATCTTTCCTGACTTAAATAAATGATTATTAGTGAATCATTTTAACTTGTTAATTAGTGATTAACTTCACGACAACTACCACTGTCTTTTTAACCTTGTCTTAACCTAACAATTTACCTATTTCAAGCATGTAAACTGTATCACATATCATTACCAAGTCAATCACCCAATAGTCTATCATCAACAACGTAAATTATTATTTAACTAAACTAGTTAAATAAATATGGTGAAGAGTTCTCGCCAAAGCCATCCAAATACCACAACACTTCTCAGATAGGATTTCCTAGCCTTGATAAAGTCAAGATTGCAACTTTCTTCACCAATTCAACAACAACTAAAAATATATGTATATATATTTTTCTACTTGCAAATTAAGGAGGAAAGGTGTAATTATTCTTAGGTTTTAAGGGTTTGGAGGCTAGTAGGGCCCATGGGAAAGGGGAGTGGGGTCCACCTAGGTGGTTACTCAGCAAGAATGGGGTGTGAGGATGGTGGCATGAGGGTGTGGGTGCAAGGGGAGGAGCTATGGTGGTGTAGTTTGGATTTAAGGTGGAAAAGTAGTAACTTTTCTAGGGTTTTAAGTGCAAAATAGGGGCTTTGGGACAAGGAGGCTCACGTGTGAAGGAGGTGCTGTAAGGGTAGGTGTTGGAGGATAGTGGTGCAAGGAGAGGAGGCGGCATGCCTTAGGAAGGAGGAGGAAGGAGTAATGGTGGTCCAAGGAGGCTTGAAGGAAAAGAAAAATGGGGAAAGAGAATGAGAATTAAAATAAAAATGTCACATGCCATGGTACTAAGAAGGGTGTGGGCTAGTTGGAAGAGGATGACATGTGGTGGTGAAGTACATTGAGTTGTATAATGGATAGGATAGGTAGGAATTTGTGTATGTAACGAGATAAGGATGGAACTAAAAACGGTTAATTTATTATTAAAGGTTATCTTATGAAGGTTGTATCTATATATAAATTAATTCCAACACTCATGAAATCATTTGTACCCATTAATATATCCGTTAGGTTGTCATTCATCATTTTATTAGTATTTTTCAATTGCTCCGTATTACTCAAAACTGATTATTTTCAAGTTGAATTTTAATAAAGCGATTTCTATACGTTTTCAGTTCGTATGACCAAACCGTATGTCTGATCAGTATGAAATTTAAAATTCTATCAAATTTCACTAGTACGGTACCAATAAATTTGGTCACATTGAATTCGGAGGCCATCTGAAAAATAGTTTTATTTCTATATTTCACTGAAATTTAATAGTTTTTCAATACGCGTTTATATTGCGTATGCTTACATATCAATTTTGATTGGCTTGAAATTTGAATCCTTACCAAATTTCACTTACAGATTTGATAAAGGTGGTTTTGTCGGATTCTGAGACTGTCTAAAAAAATGATCTATATTTTAGGTCATCAAAATAATATTAAGTGATTGATTTTCAAAATTTTCACTTTTGAATTGAGTTTAGAAGTTTACTAACCATGTTTTAATCCTAGTAAAATATATTTCAAATTTAGAATTAATTTTCAATCATTCTCAAATCCAAATTCAGTATTTACCATTTTAAAATGTACAAAAGTCAATTAAACTCATACTTTTAATTGATTGGAAATTTGAGTCGTTACAATACCTCGATAAAATTGTATCTCATCACTTGTCGGATACACCGACCATATCCACTTCCTCATTTCCATACACTACAAGAAAAAGCTGATTTTGCAGCGGCGTAATCCACTGGTAATCCATCGCTATATATGGCTTAGTAATGGATTACCGGTGGATCATGATGGTCGGTAAATTTTAGGACAGTATTTAGGTGAAAATTTTGCGATGGATTTTTGGTATTACTTCATCAACTACTCACACCATGATTTTCCAGTACTGCCTATTAAATAACTATAATATATTTTATGTAAGCATTAACTACTAGTTACTTTATGCAACAAAATGTCTACAACATATAAGCTTCTGTTAAAATATGTAATGTAACGGCCCAAAAATTTCAGATCCTCATTATCGATGCTAATACATATCTTGTATCATATATCGACTAATCAAGTACCAAAAACTAACAGATCATTAATAAAAAGTAGTTAGATGGTTAGAAATAGAAAGAAATAAGGTTAGAATAGAAGAAAAAAAGAATAGGGAACAAAAGAGTGAGAATCTCATGAATCTCACAGCGGAGCTGAATAAAATATATTATATAACATCCTGAAATACAAAAACTATATTTGAACTTACATACATCATCGGAGTACAACACATACGATACAACAACAAAAAATTTTATATATCAAATGTTGAAGCCTACCGCTCCAAGCCTCTTCAAGTATATCTAAAAAATCCTGAAGTACTCAACTACCCGTACAAATTTGGGCACCCAAGAGTTTAGGGAAAACATAGGCAAATAAAATCTGGGTCGATCATGAGATTGGTGTGAGTAAATGATTTTAAAACAGACTTATTTAATGTTTAAAAATCCTTTTGATAGAAAAGTATATCGTAAGATCATTCCACACATAAATATGGATGGTTTTTACTTTACGATAACCCTAAACATTTATTGATATCAAACTATTCTGATATTATCATAGTGTCTAAATCACACAAATATCAATCTAGCAGAACGCTTGCATCTCACGCTCTACATACTTATTATACAATCAAAACTACGAACGCTTGTTGGGTAATGGATTCCGACCGTGACAAGGTATGGAACCACCTTCCAAAAATGTATCTCCAGAGGGAAGTACATTGGGTTCAACAAGAACATCTTGCAACCCGGCCACACATGACTGACCACTCATTTCGCTTGAGTGTATCAATTGTATATCACCAACAGTTGGGCTCAAACCACTTTTTCCCGAAAGGGACAACATCGAAAAGAGTAAAGAAGGAAAGAATTTTCTCTAGATAGGTGAGTATCCATCTTAATTGGGAGCGACCCATTTAGCCATGCTACCTGCTTGTTTTTGTCATTTCCCCGAATGATGAGGCTTGAGGTTAGAATTTATCTTTAGAATATCTGGCCACCATTTACTTTGAATGCCACATTGTTAGATCCGTCAAATCACTAATTGACGTCCATAAATATACTCTGAATGTAAAAGAAGTTCCCTTCTTTGCCACCAACCCAGTATATTTGTAAAAATCAACGTATATACATGGACTTTAGGAAATACTCTGTCAGACATTCATCCATACAAGTCATCCAGGAACAGGATGAACCGAAGGTAATCTCGTACTACATCCAATATAGGAATCATCCGATGGATCAGTTGCAAGTAGTCCTTGCAATCTGAATATTTTAGTGACGATAAAATAACTGTAAAGATATCTCTAGAAGCTCCGTAGAGAGTTCTAACAAGTAGTTCTTTCACTCATGAAGATCTATGGTCTTCAATTCTTTAAATCGTATAATCGTCCATGCAAGTAAAGTTGGTTGGAAGTAGTTTTGGGTCCAGTTCCCATCCGGTCTCTTTGAACTAATACGTAAGGAATATTATTTTGTAGTTGGTGTTTTAGCTATCAAATTTAAATAGTGTAGATGAGTAAAAAAATTATTTAAATCCATTTCATATATTTTTTTCTTCAACATGTCAATTTAATTAAATTAACTTATACAACCTCGTTTCTAATTTCAGAATAATAATTAGTACAAGATAATTAAAATTAAATAAAACGTGGCAATGTTTTATTTTAATTAATTCAGATACAATTAACACTTTACATATAAGTAACAACAATCATTTGTCATAACATTATTAATCAATAAGGATTTGTTGATTTAATATCAAACTAATAATAGTTTGAAATATTTGATCTTGAATAACAATTTATTTCACGTCATATGATTAATTGATTTTACTTAACCTTTTATTTTGCTTTCAACAGATTATATATATATATTTATTTATTTATTTATATTTATCTTTATATATTAGAGATTCGAATTTGAGTTTATACGACAATGTCTATTTTGCAATTATGAAATACTCAAAAGAATCCCCATCCTTTATTCTTCTTATTTACCAATTTTTTCCCTATTTGTTTATATATTTATTATATAAATATATAATATATGCACATATATGTTTAACTCCCAATTAAATCGAATTAATTAAATTTGATTAAATAAATAAATAAATAAAAATACTTAACAGACCCAATGTGGCCTAAGCATCCATACCAAAACACACCTCCTTCGTTGCTTCTTATTCATTTATATTGATATCGAAAATGTTTTGTTTTAAAATTCTATCATTTAAACAAATACTTCTTTCTTTAATTATAACTACTGGCCCAAAACTCAGCCCATTCAAAAGGCACATACCCTACTTTCTTTTCCCAGTCCTAATGTGGGTTTTGTTTCAACCTAACAATGCTTCTACCAACTCCCTTTTTCCTGCCAATTTCCTCCATTTGTCTGTCAAGCCAAATCGATAAAAAATAAAAAGTATGGCTCTGGCAACATGAAAACAATAGATCGAGCAAGTCTGTCTTCCTATAAAAACCCATGCCAAACTCTCCTTACTTCTCTTCCATTTTAATTGCTGCTTTATTCCTTCACCGTGCACAAGTGCACTGTGCAAGTGCACCACCCAACCTCCGACGATCTTGCCCTTTTCCAACAGTGGTCACAAATGACTTTCTCTCCTCTCGAACCATTCCGGACCCAGCAACCACGTTTCTTTAATCAAGTAGAAATATGGACTTCCAACTGATAGTTCATCAAAATCTGTCTTCATCAAATCGCCTCTAACCATGACCACCCACATCCAGTTACTTCCAGATTCCATTCAGACAATGCCGAACCTCCCCTCTTTCCAACGTCCTATGTGTAGTCATCTCATGTTACCAGCAGACGTACAGTTCGACACTGTTCTACGTAAGAACAATAAACCCAATTAATCCTAATTTTCTTGTTTTCGAAATCATTGCATTGAAAATTCAATTTGTATTTTTCCTACGATCTTAAACGCACCACCTTCGTCAAGTTCCAGCGCCATGATCCACTACTGTCATAATATCCTAAATTTGTTCAAAATCCCTTTTTAGATCGACTTCAAAATTCTCTCAACTTAGTTCACTAAAAATCTTGATTTTTATATCAAAAATCATGATTTCCTTATACAAATCCATTCCTATGCCTAAACTAGAATATACTGATGTTTGATTTTTTTTGAATTTCTAAGTTTCTTACTGTAATTTAATTGGTTTAGATGATTTAAACTGTTGTTTGAATTGAAACTAAATTTAGATCATTGCAAGCCATAAACAAGCAACTTTGATGTTGATCACACTTACTATAGCTAACTGGAATATGAGTTATTGATTTATGCAGTAATAGGATGATGCATATATCATCCCTTTTAATAGACAGTTTCAACTAGCTTGTAATGATTCAAACTTAGCAAAACAACATGCATAGATGATGTCCACCATCAGTAGCATTAACCTGAAGATGTATGTGTGAATCAAACATATACATACCCTATGAATTAGACTTTTAAATAAGAACGGTAGGGGTTTCTCATAGTTATTAAGTTCTTTATCCTTTGTTATGTTTTAGAGGTCCTACTTTCTGTTTTGTTCGTATTTCCTTTCCAGCTATGTTAAAAAAATCTAGACAAGGTACATAACTACACACTTGATTACACTAGCATTTGATCCAAAACTGTGAAGAAATTTCAGGGTGTTTTCTTATACTTAAAATACTGTGATTATATAGGCAGCTCAAACCCCTGTCTTAAGCTAATCTATATTTCAGAGATTAAACTCCTAAACAACACCAATACTTGACTCAAATGTTATGAGTATATATATAAGCACACATATAGTTAAAACTTACTAGGATTAAATGTAAACATTGAAGAGATTAAAGCGTTTACTCACGTATTTATTCACTATCTTTTGTCATTGTCTTCCTAGGCTTTGTTTCCAGCTCAATGCACTTCACAGTTTCCCTTATTTTCGCAAGGTTACTTTATAGTTTTAGTTCTAGGTTTATGTACCTGGTTTTTCATTTGTTTTTCAATGAACTCTTGAGTGAATTGGTGTGGCTTCTATGAGTATTTATATATGAGGAGTTTAGGCTTCGTTGGCTAGATATGTAGGCAAACAAGGACTATACACTTCAGTATTGAAGTGGAAAGGATGTTTGATGTTTGCTGCATAAATGATTCTAGCTTTGCTTCCAATCAACATAACCCATGCATGTTATTTCTGCACTTACATTTGCGTGTACAATATACATATAAACAAGTCCATACTTAGTTCCAAACAAAACACTTAACTAAATGGATTTTGATCTCCTTTCACTTCAGATATTCTCACTATAGGGGTCTGTATCTTCACATAGATAAGGATGCTCTAACCTATAGGATATGACATTTGCAGATCTATTTTCTTTTTGCAAGCTATTAGCCTTCTTCTTCTTCTTTCTAATGCAAATATTTGGGTTCATTTCTATCCAAACTAAATTTTGTCTGTACATGTATCCTATGATTTTCCTACCCATTAGATTAGTATAAAGTTTCAACATTGTTTTTCTTTTCAACTCGCCTATCTTGTATTTGATTTAAAAACTTGATTTATTTTGTTATTCTATCTATTTATATGTTATGTACAATCTAATTTTAAGTTCTCTTATGTGTTCTATGTTGTATATAACGGCGTTGTATACACAATTATATGATTTTTGTTTGATGATAACGAACAAATAAAAGTTATTTCAAATGTGTTTGTTATTGTACTGTTATTCTACACCACTGATAGAAATATAATATTTATATTTAAATAAAATACGACTGTACAGAAATTCAAATATTCACACAGTATTTTATTTGAATATAATATTTTATTTCAACATTTAAACAGTACAAATTTACAACTCCACCATTTGAACACATCACTTATATATAATTCATTACAGTACATTCGTTGACTCAGTTACAGTTTCATTTGTACGAACATACAATCTCTCTCATATACATATATTCTTATATACATGTCTCTGTCAATCTTCTTTCTTCAGTCTTCACAACACTTCACTGTCAGTCCGGTCATCTTCTGCTTACCCGTAACATGAAACACACACACAATACACTGCAATAGAAATAAAATTGAAGACATGCGAATATAAATTTTATTTGCCTCAGAAATCATTTTTCATGACCTGATCTGATTCATCTGTGTCTAGGCAGACAGTTTGTATATGTACAGGGACATGAAATCTTCTCTGATGGCTGCATGTACACATGTGTAAATATACACGTGTGCACTGCCATGCCGATCAGTATGCAACTGAGGAGTAGCCACGTGGACCTTCTCGACTCAGTGCACAGCTCACAGTCAAGCCAGCAATGAAAAAGTCAAAGGTCAATTCAAGAAAATGCAAAGTCATTCTTATATATATACACACACACACACACATATATATATATATATATATGAATATATGTATATACATAACTTGAAGCAACATAAAATTAAGACAATAGTGTCAAGACAGTACAAAAGTCCACACAACAATCATGGCTCAAGAACAATGCAGTCAAGAGCATGAGCAAATGTATATATGTAGTGGCACAAGTAGGCAAGTCAAACCAAGTCAAGCCTAAACATGTTCAGTTTTTTTTAGCAACAACAAAAACAGAAAGTGGTCGAGCACAATGGTGACAAAGTTCAAGCATCCAAAGCACAAGTGCACGGCAACATGTGAATTGCATCTAAGTGTAGAGCATGAAGCAGCATATAGGTGAACAAGTGCCAAATCAGTATGGACATTTTTCAGTGCTCATGTACATGTAAGGAAGTAATATGGTGGGTCACTATACATTTCAGCTTTCACAGCTAGAAATAAGTGCAGCATGGTACAACAAATCAAGCCAGTGCAAATAGATAACATGTGCAACATGCCAGTAAGATAAAGACATGGAAACATATATGCAGTTCATTGTTGTGCATCCCAACGGCAAAAGACATGTAAAATCCAAGTGTGCAATAATATAAAGAACAAACTCGACTGTTTTGCAAATGGGATAGGAAGAGCAACAAATGCAAATAAAATGGAGCAGCTAGGGGTAATGGGACAAATACATTTTCAGGTAATCATATGTCAAGACAACATGGTCAATGGAAAATGGCTAAACATGTTTCAGCCAACATATAAATGGTGCAACAGACCAGGCCAAAGTGTTCACAAGAGCAATCAATGACATTCAGCAAAAAGAAGTACTCAAGATAACATGCGTACATGCATGATGGTGTTTCAAGACATGCGACAACCCAAGACAATGTTCATGGCAACAAATTTTAAAAAGCAGGAAAAGCATGAAGTAGATCAGTGCATTTCAAGTTTGGCAAGTTTTACGAACGTTTCTAGATTTTGCAAATCAATGCAGTAAAAGTAGTTTTGGAGAATCATGCATTTCATTCAAGCCGAGGAAACAATTGAAATGAAACAAATCAAGTCAAGGCAGTATGCATAGCAAACAGGGGTAAGCATAATGAAAGGAATCAAAGGGACAAAATCATGTAACATCATTTGGTAAGAAAGAATTTTCGAAATTCGTTTCTTTCTAGAATTGTGCATATCAATTTTTGGCAAGAACTCAAGTAATAAAAGAAATTAGTCATGGCATAATTTCAGAAGGGACAACAAATAATCTATTTCCAGTTTTGAACAGGTTAATTTAGGCAAGGGCCAACAATCTAGTATTTTCCAAAATTCCTCAAGTTATTCAAAGCCGAGATTTTTTTTTCACAATCAAAAGAGGATTTTACACGCAAGAACTCATTCAAGCCGAATTCACAAATGTGAAAAGAGTTTTAAAATTCATTCAATCAAACCATGAAACAAAAAGAGGAAATCACAATCAAGCAGGCCAGGTCATACAATCGAAATCAGAGTTTTAGGTTTTTCATAAACCTATATATTTCACCATTTTCATCACTGGGAGGGTGTGATTGAACATTCAACAATTCGAAAGAAGATTAAAAAAAATTCGGAGGACTTACAATTTCTTTTCGGATTTCAATTGCTATCCCGAGCCAAATATTCGAAGAACAGGAGCATTAAAGCACTCGAGTCTACAGAGGATTTTCAGAGCTAATTCGATCATCAGAAAAATCTCTTTCCTCAATTCAGAAGACATCGATCGATTTGGGAAAGCAGAGAAAAACCCTAGTCTTGAAGCCGCCATTTTTGCAGACCCAAAGTGATCGCGTTTACAAATGAAAAATGAATGGGCAAGCTCAATTTTTATGAGCTAAGTCTTTTTAAATTAAACTAGGGTTTTACTTGTATTTGTTTTTATTTTATTGTATTTTCAATTCATTTTGCAAACAACCGTCCGAACAGTTTTTCTAGTGTCTGTAAAATACTAGAGGAAACAGTCAGGGTGTTGACTGACAGTTGATAGAGTCTGTAAAATATGGGTTACTGGTTACGGGGTCATAAACAGGGGAATCTGATCGAGTGGAAATCGGTCAGTCTAGGATTTTGAGCGTATGGTTTGAATAGGAGCAGGATTTGCGACTGTACATGGTCTTGTATGCGGGATCTGTTCTATCACCTAGTAGAAATCTTAGGAATGCAGCAGTAGGCAGGGTTTTGCCGGAGCTGGGTATATCTATGTGTGATTTGTTTTCTTCATTTTTGTTTCTGCTATATTCTTTGATCTATTTATTTTTATATATATCCTGTTAGATTTTTAATTCTTTTAAAAACTATGATAAACCCTATTCACCCCCCTCTAGGGTTAATCTAGATCTAACAACTGGTATCAGAGCTTGGTTTTCTTTAAGCCTAGAATCATGGATCCTAGTTGTCCGTCTTCTAAAAATCAATCCAGTCGTATTCCATTTATTTTCAATGGTACAGATTTTTTAAATTGGAAATTAGAAATGGAATAATATTTAAAATCTGTTGATATTAAATGTTGGGATACTGTTATTAATGGTTATGATATGATCAATAGGAATGATATTGGATTTAATTCTCGTGCAATTCACATTTTGTATTCCTATATTGATGATGTCCAATATAACCTCATTTCTCGTTGTTTGGCTGTGCAGGAAATATGGAAATTTCTTGATATGAAGTATGGAAAGGTTGACAACAGAAGCTGAAAACTCAAAATAGTCAACTCAGATTTAGAGTTCTGTTTAACAGGATTTACAAATGAAAATTCAGATGGATCAGTTGATGGAGATTCAACAGACGATGAGACAGGAAATTTCTCGTATGAAGATTTGGTTTATATGTGTGCTGAACTAACTAAGTCTGTTGATAAACTCTAATCTAAAAACAAATCTCTGAAATCTAAAAATCTTGAGTTGACTAGCAAAATTGATGATTTGGAATCACAAATTGAACATTTTAAAAATTCTTCAAATTCAGATTGCAAAAATTGTTTGAAATTAAAAACCAATCTTGTCCGTCTCAATAAAAATATTCAAAAGTTTGAAAAAGAAATTCTGATCTTAAAAGAAAACAAAATTGAGTTATCAAGTTTGAATAATTTTTTACAAAAGGAATTTGAAATTTTTAAAACTGATATATACTCCAAATTGAAATTGAAAATTTGGTGAAAAGTGGTTTGATTTTGAAAGAACTCGAAAATGAGATTGAAAAATCCAAGAATTTTGTGTCTGAAGAACAAAAACGATTTGAAATTGAAATTTCCGAATCCCAAGCCAAAATTAAGTTGCTTGAAAATGAGAATTTGGTTTTGAAACAGTCCAGTGCTGAACAAAAGATCGCTATAAATAATTGCTCAAATTTACTAAAAGAAAATAGCGATCTAAAATCCAAAATTCAACGATTAGAATCAACTTTGGATAAATTTTCTAATGGGGAAAAATCGTTGAATATGCTGTTACAAAACCAAGTTTCTATTGGAAATAAATCTGGTCTTGGCTTCGGGAAAAATGATGTTTTTGGAAAACAAAATTCAAAAGATTTGAAAAATCCCTCAAACTATTTTGGAAAGAACTGCTTTGAAACTTTGAACTCTAAAAATTTCAAAGGTTTTTTGAGTCAAAATTATGATGAGAAGTTGTTTCATAATAAACCTTTTAAACATTCTTAGTTCCCTAAAAATAAAACGGGCTTCGTAAAGTTCAAACAGATTTGGGTTCCTAAGGGTACGAAAGTTAACTCTAATGGTTTGTTATATAAACAAGTTCGGGTACCGAACGATGTTAACAAAACTGCGAGTGGTTTTTATAATTTTGTTAGACCACTCGTTCCTACAAATTCATATGTACCGAAGGATGGCAGAGGAACCACTGTGCTGAAGAGAAATTTGAAATGAAGCTTGTTTATACTTCTGTATCATTTGAAGTTCCTCTAGCCAAGATCTGTTGAGTTAGAGATTTTGATTTACATTGGATTCTGGTATGATCTCTAAACTCACTTTTGCAAATATTCTCTGTTTTATTTTCTTTGTCTATTCCTTCTTCCACCCCCTTCCTTTTTGTTTTGTCACTATTATATCTTTATTTCTTATTCTGTGCTTCTTAAACTTCCAGTTGCAGTAGTTTTGATTTTCTGAAAATTTGCTTATGTGAATAAAACTCACTTGTTTTTAATCATTTCCAGATCTTGAATTTAAATCTGTAATTATTTGCAATTGTTTTGAAGTTTTTTTTTTCGAATTCTTAACAGTGCTGAAACATTAATATCATATCTTGAACACTGTTATTTTGAATTCTAAATTTTTTTTGAAGATCTGAATAATTAATGAAATATCACACACTTATGTTGTTTTGAGTGTCTTCCAATTCATTTTGGAAACACTTAAAATATTATACTCATTACAGTACACTGCTTCTTTTCATTCGTGATAATTTCATTGATTTTCAGATTGGCTTGAATCACAGTGATACATCTTGAATTTCACCTTAATTCATGATTATTATGATTGAAATTTGTTTATTTGAAATCATCTGAAATGCTTGATATTTTGAATGTCACACACCTCTTAAATATGAAATTATTAATCCTGTGTGATCGATTCATTGTATCTAAAGATTTACATTCGTTCAAGTGATTTTGAATAAACCACTATTTTTTGGATCATGAATTATTACTCAAGTTTGATGTAAATGATCTGAAATTATTCTTGGCATGTCAGAAATAATTTGGAAAAATTCTTTGAGAAAATGGTCTTAAATCTCTTTATTATTTCATGGTTATTTGATTTAAATATTTAATTATTTAAAATCATTTGAAATGATTGATTTACTGAATCACACACATATCTAGAATCAAAATTTTTAATCTGGTGTGATTAATTCATTAAATTATGATATTTTCATATTCCTTCAAATGATTTAAAATAAACAATATTTTTAAATCTGGGATCATGAATCATCTTATGTGAC
Organism: Allium sativum; assembly: GCA_030737875.1. NCBI lineage: Eukaryota > Viridiplantae > Streptophyta > Magnoliopsida > Asparagales > Amaryllidaceae > Allium > Allium sativum. The sequence continues at coordinate 167,525 of CM060926.1, read as the reverse complement.
CATCTGAAACTTCTGTGAAACATTTTCTGACAAGTCTGCTATGATATTGATTTCTGTGCTGCTCTGATACTGTCTTTAAAAAAAAAGGTTTTCAAATAACTGCTTATTTTTGACTGTGATATTAAAGATGAAATTTATTTGCTAGTCTTGTCCGCTTAGGCCTTTGTGATCGTTTTTCAATTTGTCCGTGAAATCCTGGTTTATCTCCAGTGTGATTATAATCCTCATTAATAGAGACACCAAGTGGTATCAGAAGCGCCTTATATTTTTCTCACCCGTCTGTACTTAGATTCAAATCTTCACCATGTATAAATCGACATAGTCTTTTTGCCTTGTACACTTTTTTCCCTCTTGTCATGTATAGATCAACATATTCCTCTTGTAATTGATTTTCAATTTTAGAATTATTTATTGACTATTCATTCAAAAATTGAAAACTATACCCAAATTGAACTGTACTTATAATTCATCAAAATTATTAATAGATTTTGAAATTGTGATGAATCGTGACTGCAATATATTTCGCAACAGGAGGAAATTTTATTTAGAATTTCATGTTGGTTGAACATTTATTATAAATTTTTGAATTGGCGATTATTTCACGACCATCTTCTTTATCTTCCACTAATCTGTCATCCATTATGAGTTTATATTGATATGGAGGGTTAATATTTTTTTAAATCCTCTTGAATAAACAGTGGAAATATTCATGATGGAAATGTGACTGTGTTATTATTCAGAATTACTGAAATTGAGAATTTTCAATAATCCCAGTACAGTCGAGCATATTTCATAATACAATTAATTTAGAAATTTATTTCACAGACCATTTCTGTACCTACCACATTTCTATCATCCATTTTTGGTTTTTATATACTGAGGAGTTTTTTTCTTTTAAAGCTAAAATGATAAATATATAATTAATATATAAGTGTGGCTCTAACCTCATTTAAAAATCCAAGCTCTGGTCATGCATGTTTAAGAGACAACTTATAATTTAAGCTGCAACTGACCGCATTTAAAAATCCAAGCTCTGGTTATGCATGGTCAATATGCTCTTAAATAAATAAATAAATATGTGCTATAAATTGAAATTGTTCTGAAATCCTCCTTTGTGTATAAACCAGCCTATCAATCCATTTTCTATCTGTGAAATGTGTTGAAATCTTATGATGTATTATGATTTGTTGATTGATGGGTATTGGGATTTGAGATTATTTGATTTTGTCACTTAAATTGAATTATTAACTATAATCCAAATCTGTCAATATTTTTGAACTACATTTTTATAAAATCTTTTGAAAATTAATTGAAATTCATTTTTATATAACTCTCCTCATTTATATAAATTTTATCGTAAATCCGTCATTCTCTGCAATGTGAAATATGCCACTAGTTCTCAGTTTATTATGATTTTTGTTTGACTGATTGAGATTTATGATGGTCGTTCTTCCTCTTAAGCTGAAATTATATTTTTAGTCGTTTTTCATCTGTATTTTAAACTCTTTATCCTTTTGATGATAACAAAAGGGGGAGAATGGATTAGATTTTGATTTATGAGTGAATATTTAATAAATACTTTTAATTTTGAAAATTTATTCCTTTACTTCACTCATGCACAGTTATAGAGGGAGTTCTCTATTGTAAGGGGAGCTAAAAAATAGGGAGAGTTCAAGATTCATTGTCAAACACATTAATTGTGCTCAAAATCTTTTATTTGTTTGTCATCATCAAAAGGGGGAGATTGTTGTATATAACGGTGTTGTATACACAATTATATGATTTTTGTTTGATGATAACGACCAAATAAAAGTTATTTCAAATGTGCTTGTTATTGTACTGTTATTCTACACCACAAACAGAAATATAATATGTATATTTAAATAAAATACGACTGTACAGAAATTCAAATATTCACACAGTATTTTATATTGAATATAATATTTTATTTCAACATTTAAACAGTACAAATTTACAACTCCACTATTTGAACACATCACTTATATATAATTCATTACAGTACATTCGTTGACTCAGTTACAGTTTCATTTGTACGAACATACACGCTCTCTCATATACAAAAATATTCTTATCATATCTCTGTCAATCTTCTTTCTTCAGTCTTCACAACACTTCACTGTCAGTCTAGTCATCTTTTGCTTACCTGCAACATGAAACACATACACAGTACACTGCAATAGATATAAAACTGAAGACGTGCGAATACAAATTTTATTTGCCTCAGATTTCTGGTGTGTTTCTCATAATTTTTCATGACCTGATCTAATTCATCTGTGTCTAGGAAGACAGTTTGTATATGTACAGGGACATGAAATCTTCTCTGATGGCTGCATGTACACACGTGTAAATATACACGTGTGCACTGCCATGCCGATCAGTATGCAACTGAGGAGTAGCCACGTGGACCTTCTCGACTCAGTGCACAGCTCACAGTCAAGCCAGCAATGAAAAAGTCAAAGGTCAAATCAAGAAAATGCAAAGTCATTCTTATATATATATATATGAATATATGTATATACATAACTTGAAGCAGCATAAAATCAAGACAATAGTGTCAAGCAGAACAAAAGTCCACACAACAATCATGGCTCAAGAACAATGCAATCAAGAGCATGAGCAAATGTATATATGCAGTGGCACAAGTAGGCAAGTCAAACCAAGTCAAGCCTAAACATGTTCAGTTTTTTAGCAACAGCAAAAACAGAAAGTGGTCGAGCACAATGGTGACAAAGTTCAAGTATGCAAAGCACAAGTGCACGACAACATGTGAATTGCATCTAAGTGTGGAGCATGAAGCAGCATATAGGTGAACAAGTGTCAAATCAGTATGGACATTTTTCAGTGCTCATGTACATGTAAGAAAGTAATATGGTGAGTCACCAAACATTTCAGCTTTCACAGCTAGAAATAAGTGCAGCATGGTACAACAAATCAAGCCAGTGCAAATAGATAACATGTGCAACATGCCAGTAAGATAAAGACATGGAAACATATATGCAGTTCATTGTTGTGCATCCCAACGGCAAATGACATGTAAAGTCCAAGTGCGTAATAATATAAAGAACAAACTCGACTGTTTTGCAAATGGGATAGGAAGAGCAACAAATGAAAACAAAATGGAGCAGCTAGGGGTAATGGCACAAATACATTTTCAGGTAATCAAATGTCAAGACAACATGGTCAATGGAAAATGGCTAAACATGTTTCAGCCAACATATAAATGGTGCAACAGACCAGGCCAAAGTGTTCACAAGAGCAATCAATGACATTCAGCAATAAGAAGTACTCAAGATAACATGTGTACATACATGATGGTGTTTCAGTACATGCGACAACCCAAGACAATGTTCATGGCAGCAACTTTTAAAAAGCAGGAAAAGCATGAAGTAGATCAATGCATTTCAAGTTTGGCAAGTTTTATGAACGTTTCCAGATTTTGCAAATCAATGCAGTAAAAGTAGTTTTGGAGAATCATGCATTTCATTCAAGCCGAGGCAACAATTGAAATGAAACAAATCAAGTCATGGCAGTATGCATAGCAAACAGGGGTAAGCATAATGCAAGGAATCAAAGGGACAAAATCATGTAACATCATTTGGCAAGAAAGTATTTTCGAAATTCATTTCTTTCCAGAATTGCGCATATCAATTTTTGGCAAGAACTCAAGTAATAAAAGAAATTAGTCACGGCATAATTTAAGAAGGGATAACAAATAATCTATTTCCAGTTTTGAACAAGTTAATTTAGGCAAGGGCCAGCAATCAAGTATTTTCCAAAATTCCTCAAGTTAATCAAAGCCGAGATTTTTTTTCACAATCAAAAGAGGATTTTACACGCAAGAACTCATTCAAGCAGATTCACAAATGTGGAAAGAGTTTTAAAATTCATTCAATCAAACCGTGAAACAGAAAGAGGAAATCACAATCAAGCAGGCCAGGTCATACAATCGAAATCAGAATTTTAGGTTTTTCATAAACCTATATATTTCACCATTTTCATCACTGGTAGGGTGTGATCGAACATTCGACAATTCGAAAGCAGACTAAAAAAAATAAAAAAATCGGAGGGCTTAAAATTTCTTTTCAGATTTCAATCGCTATCCCGAGCCAAACATTCGAAGAACAGGAGCATTAAAGCACTCGAGTCTACAGAGGATTTTCAGAGCTAATTCGATCATCAGAAAAATATCTTTCCTCAATTCAGAAGACATCGATTGATTTGGGAAAGCAGAGAAAAACCCTAGTCTTGAAGCCGCCATTTTTGCAGACCCAAAGTGATCGGGTTTACAAATGAAAAATGAGTGGGCCAGCGCAATTTTTATGGGCTAAGTCTTTTTAAATTAAACTAGGGTTTTACTTGTATTTGTTTTTATTTTATTTTATTGTATTTTCAATTCATTTTGCAAACAACCGTCCGAACAGTTTTTCTAGTGTTTGTAAAATACTAGAGGAATCAGTCAAGGTGTTGACTGACAGTTGACAGAGTCTGTAAAATTTGGGTTACTGGTTACGGGGTCGTAAACATGGGAATCTGATCGAGTGGATATCAGTCAGTCTAGGATTTTGAGCATAGGGTTAGAATAGGAGCAGGATTTGCGAGTGTACATGGTCTTGTATGCGGGATCTGTTCTATCACCTAGTAGAAATCCTAGGAATGCAGCAGTAGGCAGGGTTTTGCTGAAGCTGGGTATATCTGTGTGTGATTTATTTTCTGCATTTTTGTTTCTGCTATATTCTATGATCTGTTTCTTTATATATATATTCTGTTAGATTTTTAATTCTTTTAAAAACTATGATAAACCCTATTCACCCCCCCCCCCCCTCTAGGGTTAATCTAGATCCAACATTCTATACATACATATATTTTTAATTTTCTAGATTAAAATCTTATTTAGATTTCCATTTTATCTCATTTTTATTATATACTATACGCATACATTTAAAATGCATATATAATGTACATTTCTCAATTTATACCTGATACTTGTATCTTGAATATATATGTATTTACATACATATATTTATAATTGTACAAACAAGGTAGATCTTAAATATGGGAATTTTACACAATAAATAATATTTACTTTAATAGAAAATACACAAAATATTTTAAACTCTAAGTTCTTGCTTATGTGAACATGTGTACATATATATATTTCATGCATACATGTATCTACTTCACTTATATATTTAATTTAAATCATAATATTAGAGTTCACTTGTTTCTTTTGTATTTTGATTTAATCCTTGTTTGATTTGCTTTCTTGAAAAATAATGAATTTCTAAAGTCAATACAAGAAAATTTATTTAAGAATTACTTAATTCTTTTTATATATTCATTCTTATGGATTTTATACAAATTGTTGGATTTTTTTCCCTAGTTTACCTTTCATATAAAACAAATCCTAAGTTTTACTTGCTTATATACATATACACTAAAGAAGGCAATTTATTTAAATTTACACTTAGAAAGTTATATAATAATTGTTTATCATAAATTTTGTATAATATTTAAATTTAATATTATTTATTTAAATTTAATTACCAGTATAATCCATAAAATCATAGATTATAGAATTAGTCCACACACTGGGTCGTTACAATCTACCCCCCTTTAATAATTTCATCCTCAAAAATAAAGAGTAATGAGGAGGTTCTAGTTATATTCAAAATTATAGACTTATATCAAACCATACATGGGTCATCCCCCAACAATCAAAATAACCAAGGCATCCAAAACACACAGTTTATCTGCCAAAATATTTCAGTGTAATCAAAACATTCAATACATCAGCAATTTGTTATAAATCATAGTAATATTCATAACTTACGAATATCTGTTATTATAGTTGGAAAACATTTCTATTACTATTTATGCATTTCTATTTTTCAACATTCATCAGTCCCTGACCGTAAATTAGCAAGAGAATATCCTCTAAGTATCAACCCCGAAGACCGAAATCATAACTAGATTAATATTAACAATATCATTTACCTTAACTAGTCTCGAGTTAGGTTCCAATTTCTTAACTCCATTCTTAAATATTTATCAATCCATAGTACTCTATTTCTATTAAAAATATCTGGGATTACATTCGCAAAATAAATTCCAAATCTAATCATCCAAAACTGTTCAAACATATTTATCTGCTTGAAATTCCAACCTAATTTATTGCTATTCAACTTAACCTTACAATTTCAGTCTTGTTCTAATTGAATTTCCCACTTCCAATATCCTAAAAACTGGTTTTATTTCAAACAGCTTGAAATCGTAAATCTCTATTCCATTGTAAATTCAAAACCTTTGAATTTATCAGAAAACATTTGTTTACCTCAAACACTTTACCCGTTTGTCTTATTTACAAATTCTATTCTCTATACAAATTCAATTTGGTTTATTATATAACCACCTCATTGTTGTAATCTAATTTGATTATAATAAGAACAATCAAAACATCCATCTATATATATTATAATACTTCCAGAGAATTATTCTTTAATATCAAAATATATTTTTGAGTAAAATTATTTCACTTACCCTATTTTTTAAACAATATTGTGTCGAATTACTCTATTCAAGAGTTTAGAAACACTTTTTGATTCAATGTTCGACCACTGTATCGACCAAAATTCATAAACCACTCGACAAACCAATAAACACAATGTAAAATAGTTTTTATATCGGTTATCAAATACACACTCGTATGTATACTCTCAAACTCAATCTAGGGTATTAATTACCCTATCTCCGTCGAGTTACGCCACAGAGCCAAAGTTATCACAAAACCATTGCTCTGATACCAACTGTAACGACCCGAAAATCCATGATCCTGATTATCGATACTAATACGTATCTTGTATCACATATCGACTAATCAAGCATTAGAAACTAATAGATCATTAGTAGACAAAAGTTAGAGGGCGAGAAATAGAAAGAAAGAAGGTTAGAATAGAAAAAAGAAGAAGAACATAACACAACAAAATCAAAATCTCATGAATCTCACAATGGAACTGAATAAAATATATTCTGTAACATCTTGAAATACAAAAATTGTATTTGAACTTACATACATCATCATAGTACAACATATAAAATACAACGAAAATAAACTTTATATATCAAATGTTGAAGCCTCCTGCTCCAAGCATCTTCAAGTATATCCAAGAAATCCTGAGCTACGTGACTGCCCGTACAAATTTGGGCACCCAAGAGTTTTGAGAAAACATAAGAAAATAAAATCTCGGTCAGTCATGAGATTGGTGTGAGTAAACGATTCTAAAATAGATTAATTTAATGTTTAAAAATCCGTTTGAAAGAATCGTAAGACGAATCTACACATAAATACGGATGGTTTTTACCGTACGATAACCCAAAACATTTTTTGACATCAAACTATTCTGATATTATCATGATGTCTATATCAAATAAATATCAATCTATTAAAATGCTTGCATCTCACGCTCTACATACACAGTATACAATCAAAACCACTAGTGCTTATTGGGTAATGGATTCCGACTATGACAATGTATGGAACCACCTTCCGATAGTGTATCTCTAGAGGGGAATACACTGGGTTCAACAAGAACATCTGGCAACCCGGCTACACATGACCGACCACTCATTTCACTTGAGCGTATCAAATGTATATCACCAACGGTTGAGCTCAAACCACCGTTTCCCAAAAGGGACAACATCGAAAAGAGTGAAGAAGGAAATGAATTTTCTCTACATAGGTGATTATGCACCCTAATTGGGAAAGATTCACTTAGCCGTGCTGCCTGCCCAATTTTTGTCATTTCCTCGGGTGATGAGGCTTAAGGTTAGAATTTATCTTTAGAACATCTTACCCCTATTTACTTTGAAAGCCACATTGTCAGATCTGTCAACTCACTAACTGACGTCCATAAATATACTATGGATGTAAAAGAAGTGCCCTTCTTTGCCACCAACTCGGTATATTTGTAAAAATCAACGTACGTGGTTTTTAGGAAATACTCAGACATTCGCATATACTATTCATCCAGGAATAGGACGAATCAAAGGTACTCTCCTACTGCATCCAATATAGGAATCACCCCATGGATCAGTAGCAAGTAGTCCTTGCAATCCGAAGATTTCGATTATGATTGAATCGGCGCCAACATATCTCCAGGAGCTACCCAGAGAATTCCAATAGGCATTTCTTCCACTCATAAAGATCTACGGTCATCAATTATTTAAATCGTATAATCGTCCCTGCAAGTCAGTTGCGTAAAGTTGGTTCGAAGTGGTTTTGGGTCCAGTTCCCATCCCAGTCTCTTCGAACTAACACGTCAGTAATATTTATTTGATAGTTGGCATTTTAATTATCAAATTTAAACAGTGTAGATGGGTAAAATTATTTAGTTAAATCCATTTTATATAATATTTATTTTACAACATGTCAATTCAATTAAATGAACTTATACAACCTCATTTCTAAATTCAGAATAATAATTAGAACAAGACGATTAAAAGTAAATGAAATGTGTCAATGTTTTGACACCCTAACGTCCGTTAAGTTTCGTGAAGCGCAATAGATAATCACAACAGAGAATATACAACATAGATAAAATAAGTAGCAGAATTTTTTTAAAACTTTATTATGAAAGAAATAAAGCATAGTCTTAGAAATACATCAAAACCAGTTATAACTAGCAAACTATCTCAAATCTGTCTTACAAAGCATCTCACGAAAAACATTTGAATATATAAAACCATATCTCTCTCCATAAGCCATACTAAAGTAGAGAGCAAGTCAAAACGATACCTCTCAAGAAATCGATGTCAAGTCCAAGCTGTAAGAGAAATCTTAGTCACTGTCGAGTACTACCACTCTGGGACGGGGACGGGAAGGGGAGGAAGAGGCGAAAGAAAAAGGTCAGACATAAAGTCTGGCGAGTTCCAGTGATTTACAAATATGCATAAACTAGAATTGCCAATACAGGTAAATAAGACTGGATGAGAGGTACAATGTCATACGGAAAGCAAAACAGAATAAAAAGGAATAACAGAAATAAATCATGATCGAGTAATGCCTCACATTTATATCCTAAAACAGGTATGTCTGAACATATATGTCTGCACCAATACTAGTATAACAGGTTTAATTGGATTAGGTTCTTTTGCCCAATTACATATCAACAGGATTATAGCTGAAAAAACAGGATTAAACAACAAGATTAGGTGTACCCTAATTACTACCCAAGCGATCGACTCCCCACTACATAAATACTCTGTGCCAGCCCCGGCAGTAGGAGGTATCACTCCCTAACCCAGCAATTTTATGACATAGACTAATTTACTCGTGTTATAGCGTCTTGTCTTCCCTAGTCGGACCCATGCACGCTCATAACTCCGCCGGAAGGCGCCCGTAACCACCTGCATGTGAATCTCTTACTCCAAGTTTAGTAAAGCATTCTGTGGCCCCTACCTAATGTGGGACCCCCATTATGAGATACGCTGCAGGGATACTAACAGATATGGGTTCCAAATAGTAGATTGACACAAGCCAAACACCCTAAGCTTGTGGCCCCAAATAACTAGGAATTAAGAGTCCCCAAAACCCAATACAACAATAGACGAGGGACCTCTTAACTTACTATTATTTTTGTTTAATTCAGTAGGTTTAGGTTTACTAATAAGATTGGTTGTATATTCATGTCATTATATGTGTACAACCCTACCCAACACACCTTCCCAGATGTATATAATTCCCAAACAATTCAGTTTATTTAACTACATCTGATTCTTTCCCTAACAAATCAGTTTATTTAACTACATCTGGTTCTTACCATAAACATGTCATTTACTTAATGTCCATTTTAAGGTAACATATCCATTTCATATGCTTGTGTACTATGTTCCAAATTATAACATATATAGGTTTGTGCATTTTTCTACCAAGTTATAGCAACATATACGCATTACCTCTTTTTAATGGTTTACAACATGTCTAAGCATGTGTATATTTGTCATTTCCTCCAAATTATAGTCAATAAGTCCTAGTAAATACATGCTTAAATTTCTCTTTTATATCAATCATTATTTCCCTAAACATATGCATATTTTAATCGGGTAGAGCCTAGGCTTCTAAAGACCAAGGCTTAGCGTAAAATAAAAAGGAAAAAACAGAGGATAGAATCAAATCAGGCATACAAGCAAGACTGGAAATAAATATAAAACTTATAAAATGGGAAAAGGGAGATAGATACATATAACTTGTTGATTTTCCAATATCACAGGCATATGTATAACTTGTTTAATTTTCCAACACCACAGGCGTATTATAACTGATTATAACGGCATAGGTGATTAACAGTGAAAACATGTATAACATTTATTTTTACTAAATTTGTAGATCCTAATTAGTTTTATTTAACTGTCATATTAAGGCCTAAGAAATCAGATCTGTAAATAACTGGAACTCACAGTGAGTCTTAGTGAAGATAAATATGTACATAACACTAGGCCACAAGAAGTCCAAGTCCAATCCACGTTCTATGTTTGCAAGTCTTGATGTTGCCTCAGCTTCATCAAATATTTAGCAGCATTCCCCCATTATATGTTTATATCTTTTAGAAAAATTTAGAGGCATAGTAAGATATGAAGAATTTGTGTGAATTGGGAATGAGGGAATCCATATATTTATAAAGTTACAGAGCCAACATCAACCTTCAGATTATATGTTTTAAATTTGGACTATACAAGTCATACTAAGCAAGCATGAAAAGAATCACAAAATAGTCTAGGTTTAACAGGAAGAATTCAAATGGATCAGGAGTGGGTCGACCCACCTACCCCTGGGTCTACCTATAGGTCGACCAAGCCACCCTTAGGTTGACCCATGGGTCGACCCGGGCTGGATTGAGTCGTCACCTAATGGGAAAATTTTGTGCTTCCTCTTCCTGATTTCTTCGTTTGGAATTCTTCAACTTATATTTAATTTATATTTATACATAAGCCTCTAATATGTATACAAACTTATAGAGTCTATAACTTCTTCATAAGTTGTCTGTTTTACGCAAAATTGGGGTCTATTTGAGCCAGAATTTCGAGACAAACGCAACGATAGTGCCGATTTTAGTTAATTCTAAATACTTATTAGTTATAGTGTATTATATTTTAGGTTGTTATATTCTCCCCTAGTTAAAGTATTTCGTCCCTGAAATCGACAACCTTAGAAGAATTTTACTATCTAACATACATCTACAACCATCTACTCATCCATCATCCACATATGCCCATTGTCCTTAAGAGATTTCTAATGCTTGTATGAACTTATGCAAAGTGTTGTGTGTATATGTCCTTACACTAATGCAAAAATCAAGCAGTCGACTGATTCAGTTGACCTCCTTAATGCAATATATGTTTATGTCATGAATCCAAAATGTATGCAAATAGTTCTAGTATAACATGTAAACTCTATATGCATGCACAATCATTCATCCAAAAGAAACATTCATATGATGATACATCCATTTCCATCCATAGAAAATCTAAAATGCACACACATCTATATGTAGTATGTAAGTAATTGAGTCGATCTAGTGCCTGGAGTGTGTATATGCATCCATGAGCAACCACAAGCAAATGCTGGCATCCACTTGTAACCATCAATCATAACATGTTTTAAACACATGTTTCCAACCATAGGATTCTACCCAAGGATCAAAAGGTCGAATGATAGGATAACTCGAATGATGGGAGCAAATGCAAAAATAAAAGCTTGGAAAAGATGTCAAGAACATACACTCAGAAAGAAAAGTATAAGAAGCACGAATGTTATCTTCGGGTTCCCATGTCGCATTTTTGCGGTCTTCTCCCCATTGCACTTTAACCAATCTAATTTCTTTATTACGTAGTTTCTTGATTTATGATCCAAGGATATGAGTAGGAACTCGTCTCATTGACTCTTCCCTCTCGACTTCCACATACTCAAGTGTGCTCGGCTCTACTATCTTTGTCATATCATGGAGACATTTCCTTAGATAGGAAACGTAAAATACGTCGTGTACGCCCACCTGTCTATCTGGTAGCTTAATCCTATAAGCCATCTTCCCTATCCTCTCTACTATTGGGAATGGTCCTATAAATCTTGGGGCCAACTTTCCTACCGAGCCAAAGCGAACTACATTCCTTAGCAATGACAATTTAACGAAGACCGTATCTCCCAGTTCAAATTCCAAGTTGGTCCACCTTTTATCGGCATAATATTTCTGTCTATCTTGAGCGGCTTTCATTCTTCGACGGATAAGATCAATCTTTTTCAGAAGTGTCTCGAATCATATCGGGGCCAAGTAGAAGTCTGCCCGTAGACTCCCACCAACAAGTCGACGGTCTACACGGTCGTCCATATAATACTTCGAAGGGTGCCATGTCTATGCTTGATTGGTAACTGTTGTTGTAGGCAAACTCACCAAAGGAAAGAGATCTTCCCAAGCTCCTCCAAAGTCTAGGATATACAGTCTTAGGAAATCCTCAAGAACTATGTTCACCCTTTCAGTCTTTCCATTTGTTTGAGGTTGATATGTTGGGCTTAAACGTAGCTGTGTACCTAACGCCTCTTGCAAGCTCTTCCAAAACTTTCTAATAAAGATGGGGTCATGATCGCTTATTATACTGGAAGGTACACCATGCAATCAAACTATCTCTCGAAGAAAAAATTATGCCAGCCAAGACGCCACCCTCTTGCTCTTCGTGGGAATAAAATGAGTGCTCTTTGTAAGTCTATCTACTATCACCTAAATGTTCATATTTCCCTTCCTTGACCAAGGCAATCCATCAATGAAGTCCATAGAGATGCTCTCCCACTTCCATTGTAGGATATCTAAGGGCTGAAGCAATCTGCCTGGTTTCTTTCGTTCAGCCTTTACTCTTTAGCAAGTCATGCATCGAGCTACAAATTCCTCTACATCTTTCTTTATGCCAGTCCAAAAGAAAGCCCTCTTCGTATCTCGATACATTTTCTCAACGCCCGAATAGATAGTCATCCGAGAATGATTGGATTTCTCAAGAATTTCTTTAAGCAATTCCCCAATCTTAGGGACACATAGCCTTCAATCTCGCCTTAGCCACCCTTTATCGTCCACGATATATCTAGAAAGGTGACTAGAAGTCTCACCACAACTAAGCATGTCTAAGATGTTTGAAATCCATGGGTCCTCTTATTACCTAGATCCAACTTGCTCTAATAGAGTAGGTCGCACCACTAACGATGCCAATAATCCAATGGTGAAATCCATAGAAGCCTTAAAAATTAAAGGTCGAGATTTATTCCAAGCTCCGCCTTTCTACGAATAGAGGACTCAAAATCATCTTCTGCCTACTCAGTGCTTCCACCACTGCATTACCTTTTCCTAGGGTATAGGCTATCTCGTAGTCATAGGACGCTAGGAACTTCATCCACCGTAGCTGCCTAAGGTTGAGATCCTTCCGTGAGAACATGTATATAGCTCAGATTTTCTCCAAGTAGATATTGTCGCCAAGACTTCAATGCAAACAATATAGCAACCAACTCTAGATCATGGGTTAGGTAGTTCTTATCATGAACCCTCAGTTGTTTTCTACCATAGCACACTACCCTTCCCACTGCATCAGAACGGAACCAACTCATGTACCACAAGCATTGGTGTAAACCATAAATATCTTACTTCCGTCTTGGAGATTCAGAACTAGGGTAATTGTCAGTGCCCTCTTCAATCTTTGAAAGCCATGCTCACAATCAATGCTCTATGAAAAAGCTAAGTTCTTTTTCTTCAATTGCGTAAGCGGGAACGATACCCTTGCAAAGTATTTGATAAACTTTCTATCATAGCCCGACAACCCTAGGAAACATCTCACCTCTGTTGCATTCTTTGGAGCCTCCAAAATTTAACTACAATGACTTTAGCGGGATCCAAAATTATCCCGTCTATGGAGACCGCATGCCCTAGGAGCCTTGCTTACTTTCTCCAAAATTGACACTTAGAAAACTTTGCTTTGAGTTGATGTGACCTAAGGGTACGCAGAACCTCTCCTTAGTGTTAGGAATGCTCCTCCTTGTTCTTTGAGAAGATCAAAAAGTCATCCACAAACACTACCACAAACTTGTTCAGAAACTCCCTAAACACCCTACTCATCAAGTCCACAAAATAGGCGGGTGCATTAGTTAGCCCAAAAGGCATAACCAACCATTCGAAGAAGCCATTTGGATTTCTAAATGAAGTCTTACCAATGTTTTCCTCTGCCACTCTCAACCAATAAAACCCCATGGCCAGATCAATCTACGAGAAAACCAATGCGCCAACTAGCTGATCAAATAAGTCGTCAATCTTTGGTAGTGGGTGCCTATTCTTCTTACTGAACTTATTCAGCTCCCTATAATCCACACATAACCGAAGTGAGCAGTATGCCTCAGTTGCGAAGACGACTGGTGCTCCCTATTTTGATATGCTTTGCATAGTAAAACCTTTTCTCGAATAGCTCCCCTAATTGCTTGTTGGGCTCCCTCCTTTTCCTAGGAGCCATGTGGCACACTGGTAGAGCAACTGGCTTCACATTCTCTACCAAGTAAATACAGAAGTCTATCTCACACTTTGGAGGTAGTCCCTTAACCTCCTCAAACACATCCGGGTAGTTTCTAACTAAGGGCACATATCGCAGATCATCAACTGAAGTATCAAGTGATTCTAGGAAACTGAGCATCACCGACCCTTGTGAGTCGTAGGAATTTTCGAGAGTCCTACCACGACAAGAAAGAAGTATAACCACTCTCTTTTCTCAATCAAGGATGGCACCATACATGGCTAGCTAGACCATGCCTAGAATCAAAACATAACCCATAAAGCCCAGCATGTATGTGTCGCATTCAAACTTGACGCATAAGATAGAAATTATCAAATCCCTACATATCATGGATAAATGATCCAATCCACCTATAGGGTTTGAGACCACAACATGTTCAAAGACTATAGTAGTATTTAGGTGTACATTATCAACTAAATAGCTAGATATAAATGAGTATGAAGTGCCAAAATCAAACAGGGTTCGAACAGGATAGTCAAAAAGGGAAATCAAACCTTCAATCTTGACTTTCCTACCTCGATCAGGCCCACCTGCTTCAAAAGCATGAAATTATCCTGAAGTTCCTGCCCCTTGTCCTTGCCAGTTAGGGCATTTCTCAGTGAAGTGTCCCATCTCTCCACAATTAAAGCAAGCTCCTTTTGTCTTTCTGCAGTCTTTTACAAAATGACACATAACACCGCAACCATGAAACTTGACCTCTTTTTTGATTTGAGCCTTATCAGGCTTTTCACCTTTATTATGTTGCTTTTCTTTCTTGGGCCACCATTTCTGTTTTTTGCCTTTAGCTGGAGTCTCCTCAGTCTTAGTTTCTTTCTTTTCTTCCATGTCGCCCTTGTGCATAAGTGCCATGTCAACTAGCCTTTCAAAAGTTGCCCCCATTTATATGTGAGACAAAGTAAGTCCTTGAATAGGTTGGTTCAACCCTCTCGTAAATCTAAGCGCCTTCTTGTGGGGCATATTCACCAAGTCTAGCCCAAACCTTGCCAGTTGATTAAACATGTTTACATAGTCTTTAATAGTCATATCCTTGCTTTAAAGTCAAGAATCTCTCCATTTATAATCCATCCTCCACTTGAGATAAGAATTTCATCTCAAATCTCTGCTTAAAGTCATCTCAAGTCACTACTGGTTGTCCAGATTGTGTTACTTCCCACCAGTAGGAAGCCTCATCCTTAAGGAAGCCAATTGTATTTTCCTTCAGTCGTCAACCTCAAAAAGTTCAAACAAATTCTCCATCTCTCGTAGCCAATTCCGGGCTTAAACAAATCTTTCGGTACCCCGGAATGGTTTCCCTCCCATAATGCAGAATTATTTGCATTACTTAGAGAATTTATCAACTTGTGGAGGTGGAGGAACAGCGGCTTCAGTTGAGGGAGGAGCATCCCCTAGTCCTTTGGTAGGTACCGTAGCCTTGAGATACCTACATAACTACGTCGGTATCGGAATTACTTCAGGAAGATTGGGTGCCCAGACATGCCAAAAAGAAAATAAAAAGGATTCACCAAGGCATCGAGAGAATATTCGCTATGGCTAGAGGTGATATGCTTTTCAAAAAACAGTTTTTCACTTGAAAATACTTTGCATTTAAAATGGTTTTTCAAAAACTGTTCTCTAATCTTGTAACCTTCAGCTCTGATTCCAAGTGTGACACCCCACGTCCATTATGTCACATAGAAGTAAATGCATTAAGTTTAGTAAAGAGCAATAGGTAATCATTACAGAGAATATACAAGACAGATAAAATAAACAGCGGAAATTTTTTTGAACTTTATTACAAAAGAAATAAAGCATAGTCTTAGAAATACATCAAAACTAGTTACAACTAGAAAACTGTCTCAAATCTGTTTTACAAAGCATATCATGAAAAATATCACAAGACATAAAACCATATCCATTGCCATAAGCCATACTAATGCAGAGAGCAAGTCAAAATGATACATCCTAAGAAATCCACGTCAAGTCCAAGCGATAAGAGAAATCCTAGTAACTGTTGGGTGCTTCCACTTTGAGGACCTTGGGGGAAAGAAGAAAGAGACGAAAGAAAAAGGGTCAGACATAAAGTATGGCAAGTTCCAGTGATTTACAAATATGCATAAATTAGAATTTCTAAGACAGCTAAATAAGACTAGATGAGAGAGGTATAATGTCACATGGATAATCTAAACAGAATAAACCAGAATAATAGGAATACATCATGATTGAGTAACGCTTCACATTTATATCCTAAAAAAGGTATGTCTGAACATATATGTCTGCACCAATACTTGTATAACATGTTTAACAGGATTAGGTTCTTTTGCCTAATTACATATCAATGGCATTACAATATAAATAAACAGTAGGATTAAACGAAAGGATTAAACAGCAGGATTAGGTGTACCCTAATAACTACCCAAGCGATCGGCTCCCCACTATGTAAATACTTTGTGCCAGCCCAATGCACATTCATGACTTCCCTAGTCGGACCCATGCATGTTCATGACTCCACTGGAACGTGCCCGTAACCAACCCCATGTGAACCTCTTACTATAACCTAGTACGGGATCCCCATTACAAGATATCTACACAAATACTGACGGATATGGGTTCCAAATAGCAGATTGACACAAGTCAAACCCCCTAAGCTTGTGGTCCCAAAAAACTCGGACTTAAGAGTCCCCAAAACCCGATATAACAACAAACAAGGGACCTCTTAGCTTATTAGTATTTTTGTCTAAACTAGCAGGTTTAGGTTTACTAATAAGCATGGTTGTATATTCATGTCATTATATGTGTACAACCCTACCCAACATACCTTCCTAGATGTATATAATTCCCTAACAATTCAGTTTATTTAACTACATCTGATTCTTACCCTAAACATGTCATTTACTTACTGTCCACTTTAAGTCAAATGCAACATGTCCATTTCATGTGCTTGCCTACTATGTGCCGAAATTATAACTATGTAGGCTTGTGCATTTTTCTACCAAGTTATAGTAACATATACATATTACCCCTTTTTAATTGTTTACAACAAGTCTAAGTATGTGTATATTTGTCATTTTCCCCCAATTTATAGTCAATAAGTCCAAGTAAATACATGCTTAAATTCCTCTTTTATATCATTCAATATTGCCCTAAACTTACACCTATTTTAAAAGGGTATAACCTAGGCTTCTTAAGGCCTAGGCTTAGTGTAAAATAAAAAGAAAAAATAGAAGATAGAATCAAATCAAGCATATAGGAAAAACTGGAAATAAACATAAAACTTAGAAAATGGGAAAAGGAAGATAAATACATATAAATTGTTAATATTCCAACATCACAGGAATATGCATAACTTGTTTAATTATCCAACACCACAAGCATATGTATAACAGGCATATATATAACTGATTATAACGACGTAGGTGATTAATAGTGAAAACATGTATACCATTTATTTTCACTAACACTATAGATCCTAACCAGTTTTATTTAACTGTCATGCTAAGGCCTAAGAAATCAGATCTGTAAATAACTGAAACTCATAATGAGTCATGGTGAAGATAAATATGTATATAACACTAGGCAATAGATAGTCCAATCCAAGTTGTATGTATGCAAGTCTTGACGTTTCCTCTATTTGATTCAATCTTTAGCAGCATTCCCCCATTATATGTTTATATTCTTTTGAATAATTTAGAGGCAGAGTAAGATATGAATAATTTGTGTGAATTGGGAATGAGGGAAGCCATCTATTTACAGAGTTACATACCTAACATCAACCCTTAGATTTTAGGCTTTAAATCCGGACCGTACAAGTCATGCTGCGCCAGCATGAACAAAATCACAAAATAGCCCAGGTTCAATAGGCAGAATTTAGATGGATCAGGGATGCTGGGTCGACCTATGGGTCGACCCACCTACCCCTGGGTCGACCTATGGGTCAACCCAGCCATCCTTGGGTCGACCCATAGGTTATTCCGGGCTGGAGTGGGTTGTCCCCTAACAGGACAATTTCTCGCTTCCTCTTCACGCTTACTTCTTTCGAAATTCTGGAACCTATATTTAATTTATATTAATACATAATCCTCTTATATGTATACAAACTTCTAGACCCTATAACTTCTTTGTACATTGTCCAATTTTAAGTAAACTTGGGGCCTATCCGAGCCAGAATTTCGAGACAAACGCAACGATAATGCCGGTTTTAGTTAATTATGAATATTTATTATGGTTATAGTGTGTTATATTTTGGGGTGTTACATACATTTTATTTTAATAGATTCAAATACAATTAACGCTTTACAGATAAGTAACAACAACCATTTATCACAACATTATCAATCAATAAGGATTCGATGATTTAATATCAAACTAATATTAGTTTGAAATATTTGATTTGAATAACAGTTAATTTCACATCATATGATTAACTGATTTTATTTAACCTTTTATTCTGCTTTTAACAGACTATATATATTGGAGATTTGAATTTGAGTTTATACGACAATGTCTATTTTGCAATTACGAAATACTCAACAGATTCCCGATCCTTTCTTCTTCTTATTTACCTATTTATTTCTCTATTTGTTTGTTTATTTAGTTATTATACAAATATATAATTTTTGATGGAAAAATATGTCTTAAACACAAAAGATTCTTAATTACTAAGAATTAAAGTTTCACGCGGAAAAGTAAGTGCAGAAAGTAGTAAATAATACGAGAGATTTATAGTGGTTCGGCCTTGTAAGAGAACCATGACCATTTTAGAAGAGTCATTGTATTATTATTAATAACCAAGAGTTATAAGGTTGAGAATATCTCATGACATCTCTTTACATACATCTCTAAGTTATATGACATCATAATTATCATATCTTAATATTTTAGGAAAAAGGCACTTTTGCCTTTCTTCTTCCTCAAAGTGTAGCTGTCATTAAAGAGGCTATTTGGAGTTCTCAAGAGGTGTCAAATTTCCAAATTCCAATTCTTTTGAAGTGTGAGGTCAAAGGGGTATTTATAGTGGAGTGGTTAGGTTGGAGTAGGTAGGAGTAAGTAAGAATAGGGGACCACACCAGGAATTTCGTATCCCATGTAGCTGGCCACCAGAAACTCGTACCTATAGTGCACTCACCTAGATGCTCATACCCCTTGTACCCCCATTGGGTATGAAATTCGTACCCCGAGGGGTACGAAGGTTGCTTTTATGGGCTTAGCGGGTCGAGGCTAGGACTTGTGGTTTTCCAGGGTTAGAGGTGTTGGTTTGGCGACGTTTTGGAGGAGCGGCGTGGTTCCTATTGGCATGATCCCTTCTTGGCTTATTTAATTTACTCCTTGGAGACAATCTCGGCTTTGGCTTCACGTGATGCGTTGAGTCGAGCATGCCTTGCGTACTTTTGGGAACTAAACCAAAATGGTCGGTTAACATTTTCCCCCCAAAGTACGTATTGTCTTGACATGATGTGGTTTGTATTAGTTGAAGTAGTTATCGAGCCATCGAATTTTCTTGTAAACTTAAGAAAAATAGTCATTAGTCGTTGAGCTCGTTTAGTATAGAGCCGTAAACGAGTCATGGTGGGCGCGATAGTGTGTTTACGCCGCTAAATTATAGCGTTACACCATACTTGCACATTTATAGTTTTTCGTATGCACATGTATTGTATACATTCACGCACATATATCATCATCGTAATATATATATAATATACATGTATGTATGTGTGTGTGTGTGTGTGTATATATATATATATATATCTTCGTACCCTAGCTAGGGTACTAAATTTTGTACCCTTGTCTGGGTACAAAATTTCGTACCCTGGGGGGATGAAAAGGAAGTTGCGGTTATAAAGGTGCAACCCCTTTTATTATAAATAGGTCCCCCATTTCATTTCTCTCTTCTTTACTGATTTCTTTTGGCTGCCATTGATACCCAAGCTCCAAGCTTTTGCACTTAGAAAAATTTGAATGCCGATCTAGGTAGGTTTCGAAGGCCCTTAGCGATGCGAGCCCAAGAGGAGAGGAGAAGTGAAATGGGGATTTAGGCGCCTCAACCACGACAAAGAGTAGGGAGGCTCCGGAAAAGAAGAGGGGAGGAGCTCGCATCCCGACCAGGCACAAAATTTGTACCCAGCTGGGTACCAGATTCGAGCCCGTAGGTTATGAGACTCGTACCCCGTGGGGTACGAATTTCATGCCCCGTGTGGGTGTGAGCTCTCGTACTCCTAGCAGGGTAAAAAACCTTCGTGTCCCTCCGAGAGCCCCGACATTTGTTGTCGTGTTGCGCATTTCCTCCGAAACCCTGAATTTTTGACTGCACGCTTTTGGATTCACATTTCTCTTGTGTTACTTGCACGACTGCATTAACACATATGCAAATGATGACACAGTCAATGAATTGAGTTCTCACATAGGATAGTGCATAAACTTGGACTATGACTAAACTGTTTGACTGTTTGAATTTCTTTTGTATATCTTGATTCTGAATAACACTTCATGTGCATGTTAGTTAACACCAACAGGAGGGGTACAGGTTATTCAACTGCGAGATCTAACGCAAGTGTGCTAAATTATATCTAGTGAGGCATACAAGATCCATGACCGGAAAGACTTCGGAAGCCAACACTTCCTTGCCATCATCGCATACTTCTGACTCTACTATCAATGCTAGCTCGACGGGTAACAAGCTTGAGACTACCGAAGTATCCATCCCTTCTCAAACAACCAGTCTTCCTAAAGCGTCTGAGCATGGAGAACAAACTAAAAGAAAACATTCTATGCTTGTATACGAAGAGGTAGAGAATGTGGACATCATCGAGGGGGACACACCAGTGGCTCCAGTGACCCCGGATATGTTGCCCAGTGCATTGATTCTTGAAAATCTGACATATTCGGTGCCATCTTGTATGGATGCAACGACAGTTAGGAAAATTCCGTTGCAGTTTAATATTCCCGTGTATGAAGTTCATGCAATAGGAGAGGGTGGTAGGGCTCATGTATCGCCCGAGGGTTTGACTTCTTAGAACAGACAGGTTTGCATTACTGAGTGCGTTCCCCAAGCTAATAAATTCATTTGGGACATGTTATACTATTTCCTTATTGCGTCGTGGCAACTGCATTCGAATGCTTATACCTCGCTTCTAGGCATCTTTCTTTTCTACTGGGAGTATCTGCATTCTGAGCCTACCGGAGAGGATATTAGTTTTTTGTTCTAGCTGAAAAAAGAGCTAACATATCACCATCAAAGTATTTTCTTGAAGCTTCGCTCGATACAAAGTTATTTGATGAGATGTGGCCCAAGCCATCTGTATACAAGTATGAATGGTTCTTCTTGTGCTATCCTCTTGGGTTTGCAAGGAGGTGGATAGAAGGAAGTAAGTACTCTTGAACTTCTCTTTTTACCACAAAGTTTGCAGAACCGATGCCTTATATTCAACTTTGTTTTGACATGATAGAAACCCTGAGGCGCCCTGGCTCCATGAGAGGATGCCCCCTGGCTCTCCTCTGGACTAGTATTCAGAAGGATCTCCATGAGAGGATGCCCCCTGGCTCTCCTCGTTCATAGTGCCTTCTGCATCAACATCTTCAACATGAGAGGAAGTTCCATCTTTCTTCCTTTTGATTTCCATATTTCCACTAGCCAAATAATCCAAGCTAGAAGGTGAAGTTGTCGTGTGCTCCCCTTCCTGGCGTGCCAAAATTATAGACCAAATCTGGGCCTAATACCCAAATGCTGATCGCAAATCACAAAAATGCAGAAAAAAGTAAATAAGAGGGAACATACGATGTTTTTACAGTGGTTTGGCTGATCTATCTAGCCTATGTCAACTAATATGCTTTTATATATGAAGAAATTACAAGAATGATTCCCACAACTCATGAGAACTTGTAATACAATGCTTAATTATCTTATGAAATCCACATTAAACGCTCAAGTTTTAATGAAGAATGGGGCTTCTATGTTTAACAATGCTTTGCTAGGAACAATGGTGGAAGCTCAGATGAAAAAGAGCCAAAAGTCATTGAAAATGCCTTCGAATGGTGTATTTATAGCCATTTCCTGATAGAGGTTCATGAGACACATGGCACACATCCCAAAAATCTGGAGATGTGGTGGAAAACATCCAGAAATCCTCTCCAAGTCGTTATATGCCATATGGAATGAGATCCATGTTGATAGGAGGAATATATTGCATGAGAATAGGTCAAATCAGTGTGCAGCTGCAGGCGGTTCGCGGTCATGGTGGTGCACCGCGAGCCCTGGGGAGGCGACCCCTAAGATAGGGTCGTGACCTAAGAGGGCGACCCCTAGGATCGGGTCGTGACCTAGGGGGGCCACTCCTAGGATAGGGTCATGACCTTGGTGGGCGACCTTTAGAATCAGTTCGTGACTTAGTGGGGCGACTCCTAGGATGGGTCGTGACCTAGTAGGGCGACTCCTAGGATAGGGTCGTGACCTAGGAGGGCGACCATTAGGATCGGGTCGTGACATAGGGGTGCGACTCCTAGGATGGTAAGCAGGTCTAGGAAGGTGAGGACCGATTCAAACTCCAAGCTAGCGATGCTTCGGTACTTCATCCAAGTGATTGTCAACTTGTACTCAAGTCCCGGCAGTATCCATATGGTAGAGATTGAAGTTGAGATGATCACATAAGATTTTTGTGATCTGCAATCTGTATTTGGGTGTTAGGCCCAGATTTTGGTCTAACACTAACTTCATCATGTTTTATTTAGAAAAAAAATAGAAATGCGATTTTTTTTGATGATTTTTTTTTGAATGAAAAAATAGAAAGGAAAATTCTATGCAAAACCAAAATAAATATGAAACTCCCCCACGCTTGATTTGGACTGTGTCTCCACAGTCAACCCAAATGGAAAGAAAACGAAAATTTTGATGATATGACTTATATTTACAAGAGAAAAGAAAGAAAAAAATATTTACAGTATACCAGAAAATATACTGACAAGAAGTAAATGAAACAGTCTTCTAAAGACCGATTCATTTGTCTCTTCAAGTTTGAGAGACACGGCTCAAGCTTAAAAATCCAAATCGTAAAAGATTTCGAGTTTGAACCTGTATTTGGAAAAACAAATGTTGTTTTATTAAAAATCAATTGAGTTGCTTTAATTTCGATGATTTTCGGGATATATTGAATAATGGATTGAATTTCAGGTTCAATTTCACCAAATTGAATTTTAAAATTGTCATTGAAAAATTCTTTTGAATTATTGATTTCAAAATCAAAATGGTGATTCAAATCTACCTCTTTAAAATTCAACTCACTTTCGAAAAGTCCAAAAAAAATAGTATTCATCAAACTCATCTTCCTTTGGTGATTTATCAACAACTTCAGTGCATGTATCATTTTCAGAATCCAAAGTTGTTGTTTGAAAGTTGTTATTTACAAAAAAAAGGAATATCGAATTTCAGATTTGGTTCCACCCTTTCAAAAGAATTGAAATCCAATTCAATTACCGTATTATTAACTACTTCATTAAAATCGTTATTTTCAGTTTCGAAAGTCGTTATTTGAAAATCATTGATTGTCGGCAAGGGTGAATTTTTGTTCAAATCGTCACATGTTTAGATTCGATTTTTTCTCTCACGAAACTTCAAGTAATCGTCAAGTTCGTTTGTATGCTCAACAAAATCAAATTCATAATTATTTACATGAGAATTTTAAATTGAAATTGTTGAGAACAAAAGTTTTCAGTAGCACCACAATTGAAATTATTCCATTGCCAAACCATTTGAAAAGTGATTTACATTTCCATTTTGAATTTGAAATTCATTTTGGAGTTCAAAATTGAATTGACAAGGGTTATAATCAGAATCATTTGAATTTGGAGGTGAAATCGAATTTTGATTATTTTGAAAGCTTTCACTTGAATTGTTGCACATGTATAAATTACACAATTCATTTATTTCTTCATTTTATTGTACGCTCATTTCAAGTAAAGACTCAATTTTTGTTTTCAAACTTGAGGGTTTATCGTTAGTTTGAAATTTTTGTGGTGCAAAATCAGGAATATTTTAATTTTTTTGAAAAGCCAGTGGCATGCAGTCCAAATTGCTTGTATAATAGTTGTTATTAAAATATACATATTAATTTGGTGTAAAATTATATGGATTATATTGATTCTCACAACTATTATAAAATCCATGCGGATAAGAAAATTGAGACATTTTCAAGAATTTTTTTAAGAGAAAAAAAATATTCACAAAAGAAAATTGTTTTTTACTCTAGATTTTGCGTTTTCGTTTTTTTTATATATGCGTGAACCTAATGCAACTATATAAATGCAAACTAATTACTTACATATTTTCTAAAATTATATAATGACGGTTTGATTAATTTCAACAAAAGATTTCTCAGCCAGTTAACGGATAGGAATTATCGACGCACCAGGAACCACCCTAGCAATGCAACCGAAGGTTTAAGTACCTTGAAAGGAACAACCGATATAGTATTTACAAATCACCACAATATTTATAAATGGTTATTACTCTATTGTGATCTAGACACTGAGAAATAAATCGTTAGAAAGAATTCAATTTGTCAAAATTTAATAGTGTCCTTAGGAAATAAAAATAAAATGAGATGAATGCAAAACAAAAATTAAACGTGAACTACAATGCAATTACAAATGATTTTTTTTATGTAAGTGCAAGCAAACAACAACAAAATAAAAACAAGTGATGAGAAATTAAATGTACTAGAGCGTGCAGATTTATTAGCAAAAAATTTTAGCAGCAATTTTTTCAACAAAGCAACGCAATTTAGCAATTCCAAGCAAGTTCAAGCAAGCTATTTCCTCCACCTAAAGTCTACAACCTGAAAAGAAGTAACGATCAATGTATTCTTTTTATTTTAAGCAGCGTTTTTTAGCAAGCAAAACTCTTCCTGCAACCTGAAAAACAAAATACTTCACACCAGAAAAAGAAACGTGAATAATCTCTGTATCTCAGACTGGTTTTGGCTCAAAAGAAACTTAGGATAAAATCCTAAACAAAGTTAAATATTGTTTTTTCAGGAGGATGAAATGGAGGAGGTTTGTGGCGAGGTTTGCGTGAAGCATTAGGGGGGTGTTTGAAGGTATGTTATGGCAAAAGTAGTGGATCTGTTTTTTTTTTTTTTTTGGGTATGGATTAAAGGGTAGTTTCAGATATGAAGGTGGTTGTTGATACTTGTTTATGACCATGACAGTTGTTGTGTTGAAGAAGTGGGAATGTTGAGTTAATGATGATGAAAGGAGTAGTTTGGTTGTGTATAGAAGCTTTGGTGTAAACGATGAGTGTAAGAAAAAGATGGAAAAGGATTTGGAAGATTGGTAGAGAATAAGGTGTGAAAGTGGATGACATGGAACCTGAGTGATGGAAATTGTGATGTATAAATAAGGCAGAGGCAGAGAAAGGAAAGTAAATTAAAGAGGGAGGACAAGAAATAGAAAAGCAGTATATTGGTGTTTTTTTAAAATTATTTGTAAGAATTGTAAAAGGAGAGAAATAAATGAGAGAGAGATAAAGGGAAAGAAATAAAGGAAATTGAAAACACAAAAAATAGGAAAATACTAAACAAAAGGCAAGTGTTTTTTTTAAGAGACAGGAACTAGAAGAACTAACACAATATGAAATCTATTAACACACATATACACAACATAAGAACACACAAACGAAAAGAAACAAACGTACAAACAAAAGTAAAACAATACACAAAAACAAAATTGAACAAAACACACAACTCCTTTTTTAATTTTAAATGAACACAAAAAATACACACAAAAAATGAAACAATAAAAGATCAAAACAAAATAGAAAAACTATGAACAACACACAAATTTTTTTATTTTTTTAGAAAAACAAACAAGAAAATTAATTCGAGGAATAAGACTAAAATTAAATTCTTTCCCCGACAATGGCGCCAAAAACTTGTTTGCAAACGGATTTTCAATCAAATTAGAAAACCATCAACAAAATATTTTAATAATAAACCGCAAGCACACGACATACAATTGTTAGTACATGGCGAATACGGGTCAATCCGCAGGGAAATAATTTAATCTAATCTAATCTTACTTAATCAAATTAAACCGAAAGCGAGTGAAATTGTTAACTATAAACTAAAAGAAAGCTAACAATATTAAAATGAATACAAATACGAGAATAAGAAACAATTTAGGAGTAGATTCACTATCAACATCAATCTAATTAACATAAAAAATGGCTCTAACCCTCTTTAATAACTAGCGCATTAAGTGTTGTTTCATACAAGCATGATTTATATGCTAGAAAATTCAAGCTACATAAATCATCAATTTTCAATACAAACTTAAAGCCCTAATTATCACATAGAAAATAATAGTTGTAATAAAAATGAAATATTATGAGTATGTTCTGTATGTTAGTATTCACTAACTACACAGAACATCTTGGATGCTTTCACTTTTAATGTCACTACTTTTTCTAAAATGAATTAGATTGTGATAAAGTATGATTCCATTGATGATATGAGTATAACACATTTGGGAATAATCAACCAATATGTGCTATCAATTTTCACCATATAAAATCTTTACTTTATTTATATCCAATTTTAGATTAAGCTCAAATGAGAGAGTTAGAAACATAACATTCTTATGTTAATTATTCATGAATCATGAGTGCTTCACTACCCCTAAATTGAAGGGGTTTGACTACTCATAATAGATTCAATGATAACATAAATGTTGGATCTGGATTAACCCTAGAAGGGGGCGGGGTGAATAGGGTTTATCACAGTTTTTAGATGAATTAAAAATCTAACGAGATATATAATAATAAACACATCACAGAATATAGAAGAAACAAAAATACATAAAATAAATCACACACAGATATATCCAGCTTCGGTAAAACCATGCCTACTGCTGCATTTCTAAGGTTTCTACTAGGTGATAGAATAGATCCCGCATACAAGACCATGTACACTCGCAAACCCTACTCCTATTCTTACCCTACGCTTAAAATCCTAGACTGACCGATATCCACTCAATTAGATTTCCCTGTTTACGACCCTGTAACCAGTAACCTTGATTTTACAGACTCTAGCAACTGTCAGTCAACACCCTGACTGTATCTCCCTAGATTTTACAGACTCTAGAACTGATGGTTGGATTACAGATGAAAAAAAAGAAACAAAACAATACAAAATAAAATAAACAAAGAGAACCCCAAGGAGTTAAATTAAAAGAGGTCATCCCCTTTTATAATTCATGGCTTGGGCTTAGTTTAACTCCATGTAGGCCGGCCCTTTGTAATTACTTCACCCGTTCCCTTTTCTTCTTTGGAGAATAAAAAATGGCTGCTTTCTTCAACTCGATCTAGGGTTTCCGATTTCCCTCAAATCAGAACGACATTGTGATGGAATGATTCTGGAAATGATTCTCCTTGTCTTTAATCTTCTGGCGCCTTGCTTCTTCAATCATATGCTATCTGATTTTGGGGGATTTTCTCTCGATCGAAAAACTGATTGTAAGTGAAATTCGATTTGATTTTTGCTCTTTAGTTTTTGGCTTATATTGTTATTTTCAATATACTTGCCTATGATGTAAACAGCGATACATATAGGATTATATAATCCTATAATTACTCTCTGATTTAAATTAAATATGACTTGCCCTGATTGTGTGCGGTTTCCTCTTTTGACAAAATCTGATTTGTTGATATATATTCTCTAATTGAATTTTTGTCCCCTGTGACTAATTTGAGTAAATTTTTGGCTATCGATTTGAATTTGATACTCGATTTAAAATGGCCATGTGATCTGATTTGCCTTGATTTCTTGCCAAATATGTTTGTGGATGAAAAACTATTAATTTGTCGAGAATAATCCCTTCCCTAAATTGACGTCCTTTTGCACTCGCAGCAAATGTCACTCTCCTGTGTATGAAAGTGTGCTCACACACATTCAGTTTATTTTTGAACATAATAAACACTTGCTGAATTTAATTATCAATTGGTTTCCTGGAAATCACATGTTTTCATGCCAAAATAAATTTGTCCAATACTGGAAAATCTTGAATGCTGAAATTCATTTACTATCCTATTTATTTCCCCATTACTGATAAGAACCATTCTGCTTTTGGGCTGAACCATTTGAGTTTGCTTTTTTTTCCCTTAATTGCTGAGCAATTTGGTACTACCTTGTTGTTGCATCCTTAAACTGTTGCACCCTTGTACACTTACATGTCCATGCTGCTTTGAATTTTATTGAACCATTTTCATGCTATTGTCCGATCATTAGAGAATGTTGCCAATGTAACCTTTACATACTTGTGCCATTAGTTCACTTGAACACTGACTTTTGTATACCTGCACATAATTGTGAACTTTTGCGCCTTACCTGTATTTCACCTTTTGCTGAACTTCTTTGCTTTGCTGATGCCATGCAGCTTGTATTTTTGCTTATTCACCATGTTATGAGAACTTGATGCATATCTATTTCCATGTGTATCTAGTACCATTTGACATGCACCACACACATGCCATGTATACTTGCAATTTTTGTTTGTATGTCATGTTCCAGTTCTGTCTTTGTTGCACCATCAAGTATGCTGACACTTGCCATGAACATGATCACTGAACTTGAGCACTTGTAAATATGGAGCAAACCACTTGTAGCTCCCATGTCAGCTGCACTACTTGTTTGCACTGTGTTGCTATGATATATGACATTTGTGCACCAATCTGGTCTGTGTAGAATCAAGCCCCATGCTGCTATGATACCAATTTTGTACTCTCATGTATGCCACTGTTTTGAACTTGTCATGTTGTCTTGGTCCATTAATACTGACTTGCTTCAATTTTCACTTGAATGCTTACTTGAAGTTGCCTTGAAATTTGAGCTCCACTTGCTTATGCCATTACATACATGCTGCTGAAACATTTACATTGATCTGTCAAGTTATTTTCTTTGATCTTTGCTTGATCTCTCTTGTAAATCATACTGAGCTGAAGTAATCCATGTTGTCTTGGACATTTTGACACTTTGTCCAACCAGTTTTGACTTGGGTTGATTTGTCAATATTTGTCACACATTTTTTCCTGATCTTGCATGTTGACATTGCTGATTGGATTGTACTGGCACCTGAATGTGGTGCTCTATATATTTGTGCACGGCTCGACCATTGCTTATGTACGTGCTTTGAAATTCTTGGCTCGACGCTTTTGTTGTTGTGTTCACTTGTCCATTTTACAGTGTCGAGCTTGGTCCATTTGGCTGCTCCACAGCTACACTTCGATTGGCAAGGCAGTGCACACGTGTATATCTATACACGTGTGTATATACAGCCATCAGATAGGATTTCTTGTCCCTGTACTATACATATACAGACTGACTAGACACAGATCAAATCAAGCCATGAAAAATGATGAGAAACACACCAGAAAAATTGAGGCTAATAAAATTTTAAAAATAAAATTTATATTCACATGTATTCAGTTTTATTCTTATTGCAGTGTACTGTGCGTTTCTGTTTCATGTGACAGGTGAGGATGATTGGACTGACCAAGCTGATGTGAAGACAAAAGACTGAAGATAGGAAGACAGTGTGGTGTCAATGAAAGTATGAGTCTGTATATAAAAATGAAAATCTATGTATATATGATTTGTATAGACAAAGTGATAGTATGAGTGTTACAGAGAGAATTGTACTGATATTTGTATTAAACGAATTTGACTGAAATAAAATATTATTTTTATTATGTTCAAACAAATTTGTCTAACGAATTCAGTTTCTTTACAAGTACAATATTCTGGAAT
Organism: Allium sativum; assembly: GCA_030737875.1. NCBI lineage: Eukaryota > Viridiplantae > Streptophyta > Magnoliopsida > Asparagales > Amaryllidaceae > Allium > Allium sativum. The sequence continues at coordinate 137,154 of CM060926.1, read as the reverse complement.
GTATATGAAATGAGATGTGTTCAAATAGTGGAGTTATAAATAGTTGTACTGCTTGAATATTTGAAATAAAACATTTATATTCAAACAAAATATTGTATAAATATCTGAATGTATGTACAGTTGTATTTTATCTGAATATAAATATTATATTCCTGTCTGTGGTTATATATATGAAACAGTACAGTACAAACACATTTATAATTATATATTTGGTTGTTATCATCAAACAAAAATCATATAATTGTGTATACAACACTGTTATATACAACAATCTCCCCCTTTTGATGATGACAAACAAATATTTAGATTTTGAATACAATAAATGTCAATAAATGTGTTTTACAAAGAAGAACATAACTCCCCTTATTTTAAAGATCCCCCTACAAAAGAGACTCCCCATATATCTGTGCATGAGTGAAATGAAATGAATAGAGTGTTAAAAAAGAAACTTGGAATTTTCAAAATTAAAATATTTATAAAATATTCACTCATAAATCAAAATCTCAACCCATTCTCCCCCTCAAAAGGATTCAGAAATTAAAATATTGATGAAAAAATGACTAAAAAAAATATAATTTCAGCTTAAGAGGAAGAACGACCATCAAAGATCTCAATCAGTCAAACCAAAAATCATAATAAACTGAGAACAGGAGGTATATTTCATATTGTAGAACGATGAATTTACAATGAATTTTATAAAAACGGGGAGAGTTGTAAAAATATGAATTTCAATTATTTTCAAAATATTTTAAAAATGAAGTTCAAAACACAATGACGGATTTGGACTATAATTAATAATTCAATTTAAGTGACAAAATCAAATACTCTCAAATCCCAATAGCTATCACTCAACAAATCATAATACACCATAAAATATTAATACATTTCACTGATTAGAAAATGGATTTATAAATTGATTTTTATACACCAAGGAGAATTTCATATGAATTTTAATTTATAACACATTTTCTTTTATTTAAGAGCACACTGACCACACATATCCAGAGCTTGGATTTTTAAATGAGGTCAGTAGCAGCTTAAAGTATAATTATCTCATAACCATGCATAACCAGAGCTTTGATTTTCAAATGAGGTTAGAGACATACTTATGTATTAATTATATATTCTATCATTTTCATCTTTAAATAGAAAAACTCCTCAGTATATACAACCAATATGAATGATAGAAATGTGGTAGGTACAGAAATGGACTGTGAAATAAATTTCTAAATTAATTATATTATGAAATATGCTCGACTGTATCGGGATCATTGAAAATTTTCAATTATCACTAATTATGAATAATAACATAGTCCAGTTTCTATCACAAATATTTCCACTATTTAATCAAAAAGATTTTAAAACATATTAACTATCCACATTAATATAAAATTATCATAGATGGCCGAATAATGATAGAAAAAGAAGATGGTCATGAAATAATTGACAATTCAAAGATATTATAATAAATGTTCAACCGTCATAAAAATCTAAGTAAAATTCTCCTCTTGTTATGAAATATACTGCAGACACAATTCATCACAATTTCAAAATATGATAATAATTTTGATGAATTATAAATATAGCTCAATTTTGATATTGATTTCAATTTCTGAATGAATAAAAAATAAATAATTTTAAAATTGAAAATCAATTACAAGAGGAATATGAAGAGCTATACAGGACATGAGGGATTAAAAAAATATACAAAAAAAAAAATTCAGCACATCTGATACCAATTGGTGTCTCTATTTATGATGATTTTAACACGACACTGGAGATGAACAAGGACATTACAGACAACACAATTTTAATCACAAAGCCCAAGCAGACACGGTTAACAAATCAAGCAAATTAATTTCATCTACCAGAGCATGGTATATATTTGATACCAAAACAAGAAGTCCTCAAAAATATTTACAAATCAATTTCTATTAATCAGAGCAGCATGATTCCAAAACAGTATCAGAGCAGCACCAAAATTAATTTTAAAGCACACTTATCAATGATGGTCACATAATATGATTCATAATCCAATATTAAAAATACCGTTTATTTGAAATCATTTGAAGAAATATGAAAAACTCACGATTCAACGAATCAGTCACACCATATTATAAATTTCAGATTCTAGATATGTGTGAGATTCAACAAATCAATAATTTCAAATGATTTTAAACAAACAAATATTCAAATCAAATCATCATGAAATAGCAGTGAGTTTTAATGACCATTTTTCAAAAGAATTTTTCACAAATTTTTCTGTCAATCACACAAGAGTAATTTTAGATCATTTACATCAGGATTAAGAGATATTCATGAACCAAAAAAAATTTGGAATCACTTGAATCAATGTTAAGTTTGAGATATAATGAATCAGTCACACAAGATTAATAGTTTCAATTTTACGTGGTGTGTGAGATTCAAAATATTAGGAATTTCAGTTGATTTCAAACAAATAAACTCCAAACAAAAATGATCATGAATATAAGATGAATTCCAAGATGTAAACAATGTGATACAAGAATATCTAAGCCAATCTGAAAAACAATGAAATTATCACGACTGATAAGTAACAGTGTGTTGTAATGAGTATAATATTTCAAGCCTTTCTAAAAAGAATTAGAAGAAACTCAAAACAGCATAGGTGTGTGAAATTGCATTAAATTTTTAGATCTTCAAAACTTAGAATTAAAATCAATAGTGTTCAAGATATGACAAGAATACATCAAAACTGTTATGAATTCAGAGATCAGAAAATAAACTTCAAAACAATTGCAGATATTTACAAATTTAAATTCAAAAACTGGAAAGGATTAAAACATTAGAGTCTTATACAAATGAAGTGAATTTCCAGAAAATATGAATTCTACAATTGGAAGTTAAGAAAGCTCAAGAAGAAAGATATGGCAATGACGAGTCAAAAAAAGGGGGTAGAAGGAGGAATAAACAACGAAAATAAAAACAAAGAATATTTACAAAGATGGGTTTTGAGATCATACCTGAAATCTATGTAAGAAAATGAATCTCTAACTCAACACTCTTGGCTAAGGAACTCTGAGTGATACAGAATCATAAAATAGTTTGAATTTGAATCTCTTTTGAATAGCAGTTCCTCAGCCTCCTCCTGTACCTAAGAGTTTAGGGGATTGAGTGGTCTAACAAAATTAGTGAAACCACTCACAGTTGTGTGTCGGACTTTTGGTACCCAAACTTGTTTGAACGACAACCCATCAGAATTTACCATGATGCCTTTAGGAACCCAAATCTGTTTGAATTTAGACGAATTCATTTTGTTCCTTTTTGAGGTCCAAAAAGGGTTGTTTCTAACAAGTTTACATTTTTCTTTCGATTCAAAAATCTTTTGAAATTATCACTGTTCAGTTTATCAAGTCAATTCTTTTCAAAGAAGGTTGAAGGATTTTTAAAATCGTTTGAATTTTGTTTTTCAAAATACTTATTCTTCCCAAAGCCAAGTCAACTTTTATTTCTAGATGAAAGTTGATTTTTCAATAACATATTCAGAGATTTTTCACCGTTAGAAAATTTAGCCAATGTTGTTTCAAGTTGTTGAATTTTAAATTTAAGATCACCATTTTCTTTCATTAAATTTGAACAACAGTTTTTAGTGATCTTATTTTTTTCAAATCAGTTTTCAAAATCATATTTTCATCTTCAAGAAATTTAATTCTGGCTTGGGATTCCGAGATTTCAAATGCAAATTGTTTTTGTTTTTCAAACTCACCATTCTTGGATTTTTCAATCTTGTTATCTAGTTCTTTCAAAATCAAATCAGATTTCAACAAATTCTCCTTTTTAGCAATTTCAAATTTGGAATATATATCAGTCTTAAATTTTCAAATTCCTTTTATAAAAAATTATTCTAACTTGATAACTCAATCTTATTTTCTTTTAAGATCATAATTTATTTTTCAAATTTTTGAATATTTTTATTGAGATGAACAAGATTGGTTTTCAATTTCAAACAATTTTTGCAATCTGAATTTGAAGAATGTTTATAAATGGTCTAGTTGTAATTCCAAATCATCCATTTCGCTGGTCAACTCAGAATTCTTAGATTTCAGAGATTTTTTTTAGATTGGAGTTTGTCAACAGATTTAGTCAAATCAGCACACATATAAGCTAAATATTCATATGAGAAACTTTCTGTTTCAACATCTATTGATTCTCCATCATCTGATCCTTCTGAATTTTCATTTGTAAATCTTGTTAAACAGAACTCTGGATCTGAGTTGACTTTCTCGAGTTTTGAGCAGCTGTTATCGATTTGTCCATACTTCTTATTGAGAGTATTCCAAATTTCCTATGCAGTTAAAAAATGGGAGATAAGTTTAAATTGATCAACACAAAGGAAAGAATAAATAATGTTCATAGCATGAGTATTGATAGCTTTACACTTTTTATTTGACAGATCTCCTCCATTAATAATAATATTCCAATATTTAATATGAACAGATTTTAAATAAATTTTCATTTTTAATTTCCAATTTAAAAAATCTGTTCCATTGAAAATAGGTGGAATATTACTAAACTGACTCTCGGTGGACTGATAACTAGGGTTACCCATGACTCTAGAGTTAACGAAAATACCTAGTCGAATACCACTTGTTGAATCAAGATTAACCCTAGATGGGGGTGAATAGGGTTTATCACAGTTTTTAGATGAAATAAAAATCTAACGAGATATATAACAATAAACAGATTACCGAATATAGCAGAAACAAAAATACAGAAAATAAATCACACACAGATTTACCCAGCTTCGGCAAAACCCTGCTTACTGCTGCATTTCTAAGGTTTCTATTAGGTGATAGAATAGATCCCGCATACAAGACCATGTACACTCGCAAACCCTGCTCCTATTCTTACCCTACGCTTAAAACCCTAGACTGACTGATATCCACTCAATCAGATTTCCCTGTTTACGACCCTATAACCAGTAACCTAGATTTTACAGACTCTAGCAACTGTTAGTCAACACCCAGACTGTATCTCCCTAGATTTTACAGACTCTAGAACTGATGGTTGGATTACAGATGGAAAAAAAAAGAAACAAAACAATACAAAATAAAATAAACAAAGAAAACGCCTAGGAGTTAAATTAAAAGAGGTCATACCCTTTTATAATTCATGGCTTGGTCTTAGTTCAACTCCATGTAGGACGACCCCTTTGTAATTGCTTCACCAGTTCACTTTTCTTCTTTGGAGAATAAAAAATGGCGGTTGCCTTCAACTCGTTCTAGGGTTTCTGATTTCCCTCAAATCAGAACGACGTTGTGATGAATTGATTCTAGAAATGATTCTCCTTGTCTTTAATCTTCTAGCGCCTTGCTTCTTCAATCATATGCTGTCTGATTTTGTGGGATTTTCTCTCGATCGAAAAAATGATTGTAAGTGAAATTCGATTTGATTTTTGCTCTTCAGTTTTTGTCTTATGTTGTTATTTTCGATATATTTGCCGATGATGTAAACAGTGATACGTATAGGATTATATAATCCTATAATTACTCTCTGATTTCAATTAAATAAAATTTGCCCTGATTGTGTGCGGTTTCCTCTTTTGATAAAATATGATTTGTTAATATATATTCTATGATTGAATTTTTGTCCCCTGTGACTAATTTTAGTAAATTTTTGGCTGTCGATTTGAATTTGATACTCGATTTTAAAAGGCCATGAGATCTGATTTGCCTTGATTTCTTGCCAAATATGTTTATGGATGAAAAATTGGAAATTTTCTGAAAATAATCCCTTCCCTAAATTGACGTCCTTTTGCACTTGTAGCCAATGTCACTCTCCTGTGTATGAAAGTGTGCTCACACACACATTCAGTTTATTTCTGAACATATTAAACACTTGTTGAATTTAATTATCAATTGGTTTCGTGGAAATCAAATGTTTTCTTGACAAAATAAATTTGTCCAATATTGGAAAATCTTGAATGCTGAAATTCGTTTACTGTCCTATTTATTTCCTCATTACTGATGAGAACAATTCTGCTTTTGGGCTGAACCATTTGAGTTTGCTTCTGCTCCCTTAATTGCTGAGCAATTTGGTACTACCTTGTTGTTACATATTTAAACTGTTGCAACCTTGTACACTTACATGTCCATGCTGCTTTGAATTTTACTGAACCATTTTCATGCTGTTGTCCGATCATTAGAGAATGTTGCCAGTGTAACCTTTACATACTTGTGCCATTAGTTCACTTGAACACTGACTTTTGTATACCTGCATATAAGTGTGCACTTTTGCGTCTCACCTGTATTTCACCTTTTGCTGATGCCATGCAGCTTGTATTTTTGCTTATTCACCATGTTATGAGAGCTTGATGCATATCTATTTCCATGTGTATCTAGTATCATTTGACACGTACCACACACATGCCATGTATACTTGCAATTTCTGTTTGTATGTCATGTTCCAGTTCTGTCTTTGTTGCACCATCAAGTATGCTGACACTTGCCATGAACATGATCACTGAACTTGAGCACTTGTAAATCTAGAGCAAACCACTTGTAACTCCCATGTCATCTGCACTACTTGTTTGCACTGTGCTGCTATGATATATGACATTTGTGCACCAATCTGGTCTGTGTAGAATCAATCTCCATGCTGCTATGATAACAATTTTGTACTCTCATGTATGCCACTGTTTTGAACTTGTCATGCTGTCTTGGTCCATTAATACTGACCTGCTTCAATTTGCACTTGAATGCTTGCTTGAACTTGACATGCCAAGTTATTTTCTTTGATCTTTGCTTGATCTCTCATGTAAATCATACTGAGCTGAAGTAATCCATGTTGTCTTGGCCATTTTGACACTTTGTCCAACCAGTTTTGACTTGAGTTGATTTGTCAATATTTGTCACACATTTTTTCCTGATCTTGCATGTTGACATTGCTGATTGGATTGTATTGGCACCTGAATGTGGTGCTCTATATATTTGTGCACGGCTCGACCATTGCTTATGTACATGCTTTGAAATTCTTGGCTCGACGCTTTTGTTGTTGTGTTCACTTGTCCATTCTACTGTGTCGAGCTTCGTCCATGTGGTTGCTCCCTAGCTGCACTCTGATTGTCGAGGCAGTGCGCACATGTATATCTATACACGTGTGTATATGCATCCATCAGATAAGATTTCTGGTCCCTGTACTATACATATACAGACTAACTAGACACAGATCAGATCAAGTCATGAAAAATGATGAGAAACACACCAGAAAAACTGAGGCTAACAAAATTTTAAAAATAAAACTTATATTCACATGTATTCAGTTTTATTCTTGTTGCAGTATACTGTGTGTTTCAGTTTCATGTGACAGGTGAGGATGATTGGACTGACTAAGCTGATGTGAAGACAAAAGACTGAAGATAAGAAGACAGTGTGTGTCAATGAAAGTATGAGTCTGTATATAAAAATGAAAATGTATGTATATATGATTTGTATAGACAGAGTGACTGTATGAGTGTTGCAGAGAGAATTGTACTGATATTTGTATTAAACAAATTTGACTGAAATAAAATATTATTTTTATTGTGTTCAAACAAATTTGTCTAACGAATTCAGTTTCTTTACAAGTACAATATTCTGGAATGTATATGAAATGTGATGTGTTCAAGTAGTGGAGTTATAAATAGTTGTACAGTTTGAATATTTGAAATAAAAAATTTATATTCAAACAAAATACTGTATAAATATCTGAATGTATGTACAGTTGTATTTTATTTGAATATAAATATTATATTCCTGTCTGTGTTTGTATATATGAAGCAGTACAGTACAAACACATTTATAATTATATATTTGGTTGTTATCATCAAACAAAAATCATATAATAGTGTATACAACACTTTTATATACAACAATAAAGAGATTTCATTATAAAAGAAAACAAAAGAGAAGAGCACTATATTAAAATTACACTAAAAAAATTACATAAAAGAAAAGGCTAAGAAGCCATGGAAGAGAAATAAAGTTTTTGATTTCAGCCATTCTAAACTAAATAAAATCCAAGATTCTTTTACATCAACATACAAGGGCTATTTATACATGTGAAAAACCCTAATTCATTTTTAGCGTGCTACCAAAATGCCCTTCATTAAGCTTCATTTTTCCTTTAGCAATGATGAATCATGAAGCCCTTATTTGTCTCCACTAAAGAAGGAGGGAAAATGGATGGGGTCCTCCACTTATCTTCTATTCTAATTGATTCCTTCTCCATTGATTGATTTGCCTTTTTTGTGGCAAGGCATTTTGTTTTTATTGGCAAGGCATTGATTTCCTCTTTTTTCCCTTGTATTCATATATATCTTTATGAAGTCCTCTTCTGCATGCATCAAATCTATACAAAAACAATGAAAAGTGTCCAAGTAAAAATTCTCAAAATAACATAAGCATAAAAATGACTATTTTCGCCTATATAATGATGAATGCATCATATTTTGAAATCAATTTAATTACAATTTAAACATGATAAAATACACACATATGACATTTATTTGCAATAAACTAGAATAAATATGTGAATATAAATGTGCATTTTTTCATGCACATCAACTAATACCCAAATAAGGGTTACCAACCGACCCTATATCCTTGAAAACATGGCCACGACTTGGTCATCCACGAACCGCATGTCCAGGAACCAGTGACACATGCCTATAACGTTTTTATTGACCACTTCTCCACTCACTCACGAGCCGCTCCGAGATTCTCGGGATTGATACTACGTGTCTTCACAAACAACCTATATAAATCACCAATAAATAGCCCAGTACTTGGCATTGATCTTTTTGGCAATACAGAGCTCTAATTCTACCACTATCAAACCTCCATCATTTCTAATCAGAGATATTTCGAAATTGTCAAGTGAATCAATGTTGTAAAAGTGATTTTGAGAGAATATTTTGATCCAACTTGCATTCAAACGTATAATCAAAGTCATATAAAGTGCGCGTAGGCTCTTTAACGCCGAACCACTATAAATTTGGTGTGTTTGTTAATTTTTCTTTCATTTCTAGTTTAAATTCTCTGCAAATCAAGATAATTTGGGTGTTAGACCATATTTTGATCTAACATTTTGGTGCTTTCACTAAGAATTGAATTTTTAGCCTATCGGATTATTGCTCTACGTTTTGTATTTTCAAGTCCGAAGAAAATAATCTGCATTTCCACTATTTCATTTTTGAAGATTTCAGCAAAGACAAGATGTTATGGCAGCAAAGAAATCCAAGGTTTCACGAGCTTCTCGAGCAAACAAAGATAACGAAGAGAGCATTCAGGAGCAGGCTGAAGTGGACTCCTCGGCTCGCAGCTCACGGTGGGTGAACCGACCCCAGGAGCGAACCACAACCTGACCCCAGGACCTGGCCATGAACCGCCTTCACGAGTCGCTCCCAAGACTTCGTCACGAGCCACTCTCAAGAGGTGGTCACGAGCCACCGTCACCAAGGGACCACAACTCGACCTTGAATTTAAATTATGGCTCGCTCCACCCACGCTGAAGCTTCTACTTGACCTGGCTCAAGTGATCTGAACCCAACTATGGAGGTTAATGTCCAATTACTTTCCTCTGCTCCAGTAATAGAAAGAGATTTTTCTCTTGTACTCGATATGTTGGAAAGGACAAATGACGAGTTGGCAGCTCAAAGGCGTGTTGTGGCAGAATATGATTGCGATGAGCAGGTAAATCGACGAACTCCGAAGACAGAGGACACCTTCACCGACCCAATGCTTTTCTCCCAACTATTCCTACTAATCAAAAGAGCCTTCCAGACCCCCATGACGACAGTTTGAAAGGCTAAAGAACTTAGAGCAACTTCGATTTGGATCCCTTCCTTCTTGAGAAGAAACAACACTTAACTTAGGATCTGACAACCGTAACTCGAATAATCCCGCTCTTTTGCCTGTAGGAGGACCTACAATACTACCTAGGGGTCAGGGTGCTGATGACCTTACTCTGAATGAACCATTACTACCCCCTCGCCGCGTGATTGGTCGTGGCCATAGGAGGCAAGGAATCTCTGCACAGGCCCCAGACTTGGGGGCAATACATCGAAGAGATATCGGGGGGCCCCACAGGGCAAGAAGTGCCGATCCAGTATCTGTCTTGACTAATGCTGACGTTGAGGCAATGGTGAGGCAGATCATAGCAGACAGCCATCGACGAAGAAACGAGGATTGTGGTATAGACCGTAGTCATACGCCATTCACTGGTGATATATTAGACCTTCGATTCTCGAGGAGATTCAACATGCCAACTATGAACCATTATTCGGGAAGGACGGACCCGGTTCATCATTTATTGAGATATTCATGGTATATGAATGCTGCTGCCGCTCCTGACACAGTGAATTGCAAAGCATTCTCGATCTTTCTAGAGGATGTAGCATTAATGTGGTTTATCCGGTTGCTTGATCGATTGATTTCCAGCTTCAAGGAATTGAGCGAAAGATTCATAAATCAATTCTGACTTCATACTCAAAGGTCCAAAAACGTCGTTGAATTATCACTCGTCAAGCAACACCCTTATGAGACTCTGAGATCGTACTTAGACCTCCTTAACTTATTGGTTACGGATGTTAGAGACCATCACAAGCAATCAGTCCTGATGGCCTTGATTGATGGATTAGATAAAGATACGGAGTTTGGAAAATACTTAGCTAGAAAACCGACACTTACCAGGAAAATATTCTATGAGAAAGCCAACATACGTCGACGCCAAGGGGAATGGTATGTTAATCGAAAGAGGAAAGCCAAGGATAAGGAAGATATACAGAGCAATGTGGCCACCAAACAGTCTAGAGATAGCTCTAGGAAGGTAGACGTCAATGTCAGGAATAAGAATCAAGGTAATTGCCGTCAAGCTGGAAACAACAACAAAAAGAAGAATCGAGGAAACGACTCACAGAAGAGACGTCGATTCAGGACTTTTGAAAACTTCACACTGTTAAATGATACATTGGAGAATATTTACCTAGACAGTTACAATGTTTTTAGTATAAGAGACCTCCACTATAGGACTCTACGGAGAAAGAGCATGAAACAGGAAAATTCTGCCTTTTCCATCAGACTCATGGCCTCTCCACTAACGAGTGTCGTCATTTAAGAGATTTTGTTGAAAAACTGCTTCGAGAAGGAAAGTTGGACGAATACAAGGTTGCTCCAAGAGACAGGGGGCAGGCCGGACAAGCCCTGAATCAAAGCCAACCCGCTTCTAGGCCCACTTCTCAGCAGAAGGGAAAGAATATTTTTATCAACACTATAGTTGGAGGACCTCACCCGGTTGGACACAGCTTCAGGGCAATGGATCAATATGTAAATGCAGCCAAGCACTTTGAAGCAGGGGAGTGCAGTAATCCCGAAGATACCGCCCCAATAAAACAACATAAAACAATGTCTGACGATGTCATATATCATGATAGAGATAGTATTGGAGTTCATTCCCCTACTGAAGACACCTTAGTGATCACAGTCACTATTGGTCCTTCTTTAGTCCACAAGGTCTTAGTGGATAATGAAAGCTTAGTTAATATTCTATTTGAGAAAGTGTATGATCAGATGAAGCTTGAAGCCCAGGATTTGAAGCCCTATGACGAATGGATATGCGGCTTTAATGGAGCCTCAACATCTCCAGTTGGATTTATAGAATTGTCGGTAACTTTGGAAGAAGGAGATCATCGGAGAGTGAGGATTCTCCCATTCGTAGTTTTGGATATTGAGTCACCTTATAACGCCTTCTTGGGCCGAACGACACTAGCAGAATTCAGGTCTTGCATTGCACCCTGGTGTTTATTGTTGAAATTTCAACTGATGCGGGAGTTGGAGTAATCAGGGGTGACCATGTCGCTGGACGAGCCTGCTATATAGCAGAGTTAAAGTTGCTATGCAAAGGAAAAAATATAAAAACTAAGGGCGCTTCCCTCCCTTCGAAGGAGGGTTCGTCATAGCAATTAAAGAAGATGACCCCTAAGGAGTCGCCCAGAGAACTTCCTGAGGACATAGATCCCAGAGAGGACAAGGAACCTAGGGGCAGAATGGTGACACCTTATGAAACGATTGAGGATATCCCGATCGATGATAACGACCCACCGAAGGTCTTGAAAATCGAGTCCCAGCTAGATTACCTCTAAGCAAAATAATTCGCTGACTTTTTAAGGCCAACTTGGACGTGTTTGCCTAGACCCACGCTGACATGTGTGGGATATCTCCCTCAATCATGAGCCACTCATTGAGCATCAACCCAAAGCATTCAATCGTTAAGCAGAAAAGGCGAATGCTTGGCCCGGAGGGGTCAGTTGCCCTAAAGGAAGAAGTTGAGAAGTTAAGAAGAAATGGATTCATTAAAGATTCAACTTACCTAGAATGGATCTCAAATTCAGTTTTGGTTAAGAAGGCCAACGGAAAATGGCGCATCTACATTGATTTCTCTGATTTGAATAAAGCTTGCCCAAAGGAAAGTTTTCCACTCCCTAGAATTGACCAATTGGTGGATTCAACAGCGGATCATGAACTTATCTCCTTCATGGATGCGTACTCAGGATATAACCAAATTCGCATGCATATTCCGGACCAGGAGCAAATAGGCTTCATCATGGATTTAGGACTATACAGCTCTATGGTGATAGCCTTCGGTTTGAAGAACACCAGAGCAACCTATCAACAGCTAGTGAACCGGATGTTCTACAATCAGATTAGGAAGACAATGGAAGTGTACGTTGCCGATATGCTTGTGAAATCCCGAAAGTCATTTAATCATACTGCTGACCTAGTAGAAATGTTCGATATCCTTCAGCGATACGGGATGAAACTCAACCCTATGAATGTTCATTTGGATTTGCTTCTAGAAAATTCTTTTGCTTTATCGTCAGCTCATGGGGAATTGAAATTAATCCAGATCAGATCACGACAATCAGGAATATCCAAGAACTAAGACAGAATAAAAATGTGCAGAGCCTCGCTGGAAAAGATGCCGCATTGAGTAGATTTATTTCTAAAGCTACAGAAAAGTGCATTACATTTCTTGACCTGATAAAGCGAGGAAAACGCTATTACCAATGGACTCCTGATTGTGTGGAAGCCTTTCAGAATCTGTTGACTCATATGGAGAGACCACCGATATTGTCCAAGCCAGTCGACCACAAAGAATTGTTCATATAACTGGCAGTGTCGTCCCATGCAATAAGCTCAACTTTGGTAAGGGAAGAAGATAAGGTCTAGAGGCATGTGTACTATGTGGGTAAAAAGCTGGAGGCAGCAGAGAGAAACTACCCAAGGATAGAAAAACTTGCGTATAGCCTGCTAATCGCATCTAGAAAGCTTCATCACTATTTTTAAGCTTACCCCATCACCATATACACTGATCACCCGCTCTGACAAGTCCTACAAAGAAAAGAGGCAACAAGAAGGCTACTCAAATGAAATGTAGAATTAAGTCAGTTTGACTTGAACTTACAGCCCCGAAAATCAATAACGGAATGTAGAATTAAGTCAGCTTTCTGACCAAGCCACTAGAGAATTAAACGTTGGCAATCAGACAGGAAGAGGTTCACACATTCACAAGTTAAAGTATAAATATTCCAGTTCATAAATATAGCTCACTATCCAGGCAATATAACTGGTTCGTGGTCCTCCCCTTTGATCACCCTCAGCTCGTGACACATAGGATCACATTCGCGGAGATGACTTGTGATGCCCAGGCCCTGGCACGTGGTACTGCTTCACGACCCATTCGTGATACATTGCCATGATCCTCTCGTGGACCAATTCCTTGACTCGCTCGTGGGTCGATCTCACAACTCGACTAGTACCTATATATATGGGTCACGAACCAACCCTATAACTCTGAAAACATGGCCACGACTTGGTCATCGATGAACCGCATGTCCAGGAACCAATGAAACGTGTCTATAATGGCCATATTGACCACTTCTCCACTCACTCACGAATGGCTCTGAGATTCTTGGGATTGGTGCCACATGTCTTCACGAACTGCCTGTTGTAATCACCCATAAATAACCCAGAATTTGGCATTTTGGGGATCTATTAAGCAACTCAGAGCTCTGATTCCACCATTATCAAACCCCCATCATTTCTAATCTGATATATTTCAAAATTTTTGAGTGAATCACTATTGTAAAAGTGAGATTAATAGAATATTGTGATTGTACTTGCATTCAAACGTATAGTCAAAGTCATATAAAGTGGACGTAGGCTCTTTAACGCCGAACCGCTATAAATTTGGTGTGTTTGTTACTTTTTCTTTCATTTCTAGCTTTAATTCTCCGCAAACCAAGATAATTTGGGTGTTAGAACCATATTTTGTTCTAACAATATTCTTACCATCTCTTGGAGCTGATCAGGAGGAAAAACTTGGAGATCAACAATTAGAGGTTGATTGTCGATGGCGAGCGGACCACTATCGCTAACATGGAAAAGGAAATAGGTAGATTTGCTCCTTGTGTTTTAAACCTTTCCCCATTTGTCTCTATCCGTGCGAGTCCTAATTCTTAATATTGTTGTTAAAGTGGAGGTGAAGCACGCATATGAGATACTGAAGGAGGCTGCACATGCCGAGCCTCTCTGACTACAGAAAATACAACATTAAAAAGAGGCAAGGCCGAGCTGGAGAAAGCGTACGCTGAGCTGGAAAAAGATCATAACCGGGTAACCCAGATTCAGAATGATAACAATGCTCCGAGTGTGTAGAATGTGAGACTGAGGGCAGAGAATGCAGAGGTGGTTGAGCTGAGAAGGCAGCTTGAGGGAATGAAGAAGGCGAAGGAGGATACCGATGCTAGTAATAGGGATGTGTTAAGCACAACAGAGGGATTAAAGGTCGAGCAACTGAGAGAGGTGGAACAGTAAAAAGAGGAGCTCGAGGATACTGAATTTTGGGTCGAGGCATCCTTGGTGGAACATGTCCGGAATATGTATGTCAAAGTTTTGAAGTTATGAGGACTCTCGTGGTTTGAGGATTATTCCCGAGAGTTGGCTTGCACTTGGCATAGACTGGTATCGTATGAGGCTTATTTACATCAAGTGGATGTGGGAACTTTGGACAAGAGTCGGCTGATGATAGAGCTCCTGAACGACGAGGAGCGTGGGAAGCTAGAATAAGGGAGTAGACTACTGCAAGAGGACGCAGATAATGAGAGATTGGTGAGGATCACCACGGAAAAGGGGAAGTCTATTATTAGTGAGAGTGTGGTTGTAGTAGAGTCATTTGCGGGAGGAAGCTCTTATCAAGCCATTATCTCCCGAAACTGGCACAACAAGCGAATCCGCAGCTTTGGCTCGGGTCTTGATTAAGTCTATGCAGTTATAGCCCCGTAAAATCCCCACTATAGCTTGTAGCGCTCTTCAGCCGTTATGCTATTTCGATTTGGGGCCGATGAACGGTAGATCCACTTTTAGCCCCACTATTTCTAGAAGCATCCACTAAATCAACGCTTTGTAGAAACCGCTTTAGCAATACTAATATATCTCGCTTGATTTGATTAGTTCTCCTTTAAAAAAAATTCAATAAAGTTAATGTAAAGACTAAATTTAAGACATAAGCATTCAATATATTGTAAAAATCTATTATAATCATTAATTCTAGCACATGTAACCATGATATTCTTTGATATTGTTATATAAGACTAATTAATGTTGGTTTCCTCTATATATATATTGAAAGAACGATAATTAATTCATTTTAAATATTATGTTTCATATATAATGTAAATTTTTGTGCCTCTGCTATATCCTCGCTATTTCCCCGCTATATCTCCGCTACACTTTTTTGCACCTATGCCACTATAGACCCACTAAGCGCATTAACTGCCCAGGACTGAGTATGATCCCGAGTATCCGGGATTAGGAGAGATAGGGTTTACCCTATCTGCCACGACGAGCACACTTCCCATCATTCCAGCACCATCCCTAACCGGAGGTACATTCCCTTTACCGTGTATTCCCGAAGATGATATGATTACCGAATTTGAGGAATAAAAGGTTGTGTTTTCACTGTGCAGCCCTTCCTAGAACCACTACAACACCGGGCTTTTCCGCCATGCTTTCTCAAACAACAGAATCTGGGCCAAGACCGCAAGGGACGCAGCTTGGAGAGGGAGGTGGTCCGTTGGACACTTACTCGGATATCAAGCTATGGTCCAGTGTTTATAAAGGCCTTGTTGAGGAAGGAGAGGTGGTGGATGGCCAGAGTGCCCATGTAATGGGCCTATTAAATGACATGTGCCTTCGATGCAGGCCATGGTGGACTCCATAATGGTTCAGATGATAGCTAAGTGTGAAGAGCTGGAAGAGAAGAGTAGGCAGGACGAGGCTGCTAGGCAGAAGGCCCTATGAAGGCCGAAAGAATGATGAGTAGAGAGTCGCTGCTATGGCCGAGAAGAGGAAGGCCGACGATGAGACGGAGAAGAAGAAGGCTGCGAATGAGGCCTAGAAGAAGGGGGATGAAGAAGTCCAACAGAGGGCAACCGAAACTCTTAAGAAGCTCAAAGCTGATGATGAGTCAAAGCTTAAGTCCAAGAAATTAGCTGATTGACAGGCGGCCAAGGAGGCCAAGAAGAAATCGGAGAAGGAGACTACAAAAATCCTTGGAAAGGGCGACACAGTGATAGCCCTTGCCGGTATTGTTGCCTCCGAGCCTTTACAGTTCACTATCCCACCGAAATCACAAAAATTTCAAGCAGTGATTGGGAAGGCGGAAGGCATCTCTCGATCTCTTATGAGTCGGCGACTCCTCTGAAGGACAGAGGAGGAAGGAGTTAATCTGGGAAGAAGAGGCCTAGGGCCGGTGGCGAGTCGTCCAATGCCTAATCTGCAGAAAACAAGAAGCACAAGAAGAAGAGACACAATTATTGTTAGTAACCGTAGTAGATGTTACCATCATTTCAGTTATGTTGGCCGATAGTACATGTGAGTACGGCCCTTGCTTTTGGTTTTTAAAGGCATGGTGTGGTTCTCATGTACACCCCATCATTAGAAAGATAAATATTAGATGCGTAGTCTGTTCAGTATGTGTATGTGAAAATGAAATACGAATTAGTAAAAATCGTATTTCATGTTAAGTGTTTGAATGTCCGTCCCATTTTTTCCAGCTTCATGTACTTGCACAAGCGTGCGTATTGTGACACTAACAGAAATACAACTTGGGATCTCGCTCTGTGGAATTTCTAGTTGTGGAGATCGAGTGCCGATTTCCGGAGGATTCCCTTAGCTCGGGAACCCCATGGTTATGGAAACTCAGTAGGCGCATTTTGCCTTGAACTGCCCGTAGAGGTCCAAGTAGGTTAGAGGTGTGGACATTGCGATTTGTTCGATGGGGAGGCTCTCCCGTCGTTCATTCAGAGTATAAGCAGAGACATCGTTTATTCACCTTAGGTTGCTCGGATCATCAGCCCATAAGATCCGATCGTGGCTATGGGCTACCCCTAAGCCCCAGGGCTTAGGAGCGAGAACGATTTAATGTCGGTCTCAGTGCTGCATCAAGATTCGACAGACGCCCAGAGCCATGTGAGCGCTTAGTGTCACATTAGGTTTGCTGGTGGGCTGCCCCCAAGTCCGAGGACTTGAGAACGGACCGATTTATCCTCTTTCTTGGTGTTGGGCCAAGATTCGAGCAGGAAGTTATTCATATTCGGTCTCCTCGCTAGAAGGGGACTCAAGTAGTAAGATCGGCTCCTATGCTCAGTGTTCCAAATGGTGCCAGTAGTGTTGCCCTCGATGTTGGCTTGAGGCTTGGATAGCGGCATTGGCTTTAGTGCCCGGGGTGCCGATGCGGCGATCAAGAGTATACAAGTTTGAATTTGCAAGAAAACAAAACATCTTTGGAAATCATAGACAATTGTACACTAAGTTATGTGAAGTAGCATCGGAGATGATCGTTGTTCCATGCCCATGGAAGCTCGGCTCCGTCCATGGTTGCAAGTTTGAAGGTCATTCATGGGCTTACGTTATATGGCGTACGGGCCTTCCCAGCGAGGACCGAGTCCAGTCCGAGGGGGAAAGACCCGCTTTTGGACGAGGTCGTCAGTATTGAGGTCCTTAGGATGGACTTTGGAGTTGAAGTATTGGGCCACTCATCGTCACTGGGTGGCAGATCTGAGTTCTGCTTCATTTCTTTTTTCTTCGAGTAAATCGAATGATTCCATAAGCAAACCTTGTATGGTTTTCGGATCATAGTAGGCGACTCGATGAGATGGAAGCTTGAGCTCAATGGGGATGAGGACTTCGGATCCGTAGGAAAGGGCGAATGGAGTGTATCCGGTAGGGACTTATGGGTGGTTTGGTAGGCCCATAGGGCCAGAGGGAGCTCGTCTACCCACCTGCATCCTGCCTTTTCCAGACACTTCTTGATGATGGATTTGATTATTTTGTTAACAACCTTTTCTTACCTATTGGTTTGAGGGTGAGCTACCGTTGAGAATCTCTTTTCTATACTGTGTCGCTGACAGAAGATCTTGAACTCTACGCTCTCAAATTGAGTTCCATTTTCGGAGACGACGGTCGGGGGACCCCATAACGGGTGATGATGTTGCAGACGCCAAAGTTAATTACCTTCTTGGTGGTAATTGTGGCGAGAACTTCGTCTTCTTCCCATTTTGTAAAGTAATCAACTTCGACGATAGCATAACATGCTCCACCTCTAGCCATTGGTAGTGTCCCAATAATGTCTATTCCCTACATAGCAAATGACCAAGGATTGATCATTTCTGTCAATCCGGTAGGTGAGGCTCTTGTAATCTTTGAGAAGAGCTGGCACTTGTCGCACTTGAGAGTGTAGTCTGCGGCATCTTGATCAAGTGTAGGCTAAAAGTATCAATGCTTGATGATCTTTCTTGCTAAGGTTTGCCCCATATGTGGTCGCCACACTCGCCTTCATGTACGTCTGTCGGGACACGGTTGGAGTCATTGTGGGCTGCGCACCTTAATAAAGGGAAATAGAAGCCTCTGCGGTAGACCAATCCATCTATGAGAAGGTAGTGAGCTGAATCGCGAGTGAGCGCTCATCTTTCTTTGTAGCCTCCTGGGAGGGTCCCGTTTTGTAGATAGTTTTTGATCGGTGTCATCCAAGATTCAGGTTCGGTTTCGACATTCATGACTACCTTGGTTTACATTTGCTTAATACTTGGTGAATCGACTACTTTGACTGGGGCGACCCCCATGAGCTGCGAATCCTCGGACCTTGCCAGCTTGGCTAGCGAATCGCTTTTTCATTTTGTTCTCGGTGAATGTACATGATGACGAAGTGGTCGAAGTTGGTGGGCAATTCCTAAACCTGAGTTAGATATAGGGTGAACCTTTTCCCTGTAGTTTGATATTATCCCTGTACCTAGCGCACAATGAGTTGTGAATCGGAGAAGATTTAAATGGTCTTTCGCTTAAGTTCTATCGCAATTGTAAGTCTGGCTATCAAGGACTCATATTCTGCGTTCCTATGGAGTGATGAGCACGACTCTGGCTCCAAAACATTTGATATTGGAGGACCCGTCCATGAATAACCTCCATTGAGTGTCAAGAGCTTTGATGTTCTTTGTGGAGTCTCCTCAGGAGTGGTGAACTCTACTAAGAAATCGACGATAGCTTGTCCGAGGATGGATCAGCAAGGGATGAATGTTATCTCGAATTGACTTAGCTCCATACTCCACTTTAATTAATAGTCGTCCAGACACCTCGAGTCATTGTAAGACCGGTCGTAGGGGCTGGTCGGTGTAAACCTTTATGGTATGAGACTAGAAGTATGGTCGAAGCTTCAAATAGGAAATTAATAGGCAGTATGCTAGCTTCTCGAACTTCGGATAATTCTTTTCTACCCCCATCAATCATTTGCTGATATAGTAGACAGGTCACTGGACATGGTCTTCGATGCACACCAATGCCGAGCTGATTGCCTGCATGGAAATAGCCAAATAAATGTATAAGTCTTCATGGTCCACAGGTTTGGACAGGATAGGCGGTTTCTCTAAGTTATTCAATAAATCCTCAAATGCGACTACACATTCCGAGGTCCATTAGAAGTTGCGCTTCCCCTTTCGAAGCAAGTCGAAAAATGGAATGCATTTGTCGGTAGCTTTGGAATTGAAATGACTTAGAGCGGCGACCTTTCTGTTTAAACTTTGGACATCTTTGATGTTCTAAACGACATGATGTTGGAAAATGGCGATCAAATCGACATCCCAAATTTGTATTTTAACAGTTATAATCATAGACCTGTTGCAAGAATGGTATATTAAAACTAAATGGATTCTGATTTCATACTTTTGATTCCAGATCCATGAATTTGAAGAAGATGAAGAAGACGTTTATCGAATCGACTAGGCCAACATGGCGCCGGCCCTCTATTGGTATCCACAGAAACATCCACGTCTTTGATCAAATTGAAGAAGAGATTAATGGAGAAAGCGGTGCTACCCGCAATACGTATTCTAGGGTTTTTGAGAAGATAAAATGATCGGCTTACATTTGGTCAGTACGAAATCTCCTTTTATTTATTTAGTCACCCTTATAAAAAGGAATAAGAATCCCTTTTAATACCAAATGTTAACTGGTAAAAAGGAACCGATCGAATAACTTTTCAATGTCAAATAAAATATCAACAAATTGATATTTTATTCACTCAAAACATATTCTCTCTATTATAATGTTCAATATTTTGTGACCCTATAGGTTATTATAAGTTGGCAATAATCTTAAATCGTATTTAAAATCATAAACATCGATTGCTATCTGGCAATACGTCGCTGCTACCCAAGTTATAAT
The DNA here is from genome assembly GCA_030737875.1 of Allium sativum. Taxonomy (NCBI): domain Eukaryota; kingdom Viridiplantae; phylum Streptophyta; class Magnoliopsida; order Asparagales; family Amaryllidaceae; genus Allium; species Allium sativum. The sequence goes on along the minus strand of CM060926.1, from coordinate 116,362 downwards.
AATATTGACGATTCGATATAACCTTTCTGTGACCAGTATATCAATGTAATATAATCCTTTTAACCAATATATCCTGGATTAAACTCAAGGCATGGATCGTATCATCTTTTTTATATTTGAATCCTTTTATCGTGATCGATGAGTAGACTGATTAAATTAAATCAATATTTGAGCACGGCCATGCATTTCACAGTCCCACTCAATTAAGTGGCCCATGGATATCACTATGAATATATCGTAGGGTTAAATTCCAACTAGGCCATTCATAATTTTCATTCGATTCGAAATGTATCCAATAATCACCATTATCATTACTCTGTTACGAGTAACTTTAGATGATATCTAAACACAAATATCTTCAAATAAAATTATAACGATTTTAGGTCTAAGGACCATTACATCATTGTCATCATGAGAATAACTTATGACACTGTTAATTATATTCCATGTGGTTATCTCACGATGGGTCAGCCTAATACGATATTCTCCAATACATATTTATGCTTTGACATTAATATCACGTATTAATGATCAATGAGATGTGATTATCAGTCGATCAACATACTAGTGTCAACGCTTTATAGTTTTCCTATTTAAACAATAAAACTCGATTAGGGACATCTAAGAATTATAATACTCGTTATATTATATAATCACAAATTCAAGTCTTACTCGAACTATATAATTCCATATTATAATGGTAAGGACTTCTATTATATTAATATTTATATTACGTAATAAATATAGTATAATAGAATGTAATTATATTCCAAATAAAACAATAACATCAACAGTGTTATCAATCTCATCAAATGAATTACCTCTAGGGCATAAACTCTATCAACCTCCCACTCGCACTAGAGTCAATCATTCACGTATCGTATACTCATGAAACTAGTGTGATTATTAAACTACTGCTGCGACAGAGTTTAATTCAGTAGGTCTACAACATTACAACTTTTGCAACCCTGCAAACATGTTTATTTCCTCTGCGAACAATTTCACATGGGAATTGTATTTCTTAAATATATGTTTGGATCGGTAATGAGTTTAACATTTTAGGCCTGAGCAACAGCCACATTATTATCTCAATGTATTTCATTGGATCAACAATGAATTAAGTTCAACTTATGAACTTTCAATCCAAACACTTTCTTTCTTTGAATCAATATTTATTTCTTGTTTTAAAACTAGCATTATTTACAATAATCAATGTGTTATCAAATAACATTAGAATTATCGTGTCATTCCCACTCAATTTCTTGTTTATACAAGATTCAAAGGTATCTTGAGATATTTTTTACATATCTCGAATTCTATTTATTTCCCATTAGTAAGTTAGAGATTAACTCTCCTTCAAAACGGTACCAAATTGTAACAACCCGGAAAATCTGAACCAATTTAAAATTTTTATTTTGGCAATTTTAATGAATTTTGAATATTTGAAATTATTTATTTTAAATAATAACGATGAGAAATTTATTTCGAATAGAATTAAAACGTATATATTTATTTGAATCGTCGTTAGAATATAAATATTTATTTTTAATTATAAAGGGAATTGGAAATGGCGCGGTAGTTTGAAAATTCGATTTCAAATTTGAAATTTCAAATGAATGTACATGATTCAAAATGAACCGGATTTTAGCGAAATAAGAAATATTAGAATATATTTGGAAATATCTTTCCAATGAATCCGAAAAATTGAAATTTCATGGCGGAGATAAAAAGTTATGCCCAGTTGAAATTTCAGAATAGTCGCTATGGAAAATATAGCCCTTAAAAATGGAAATTTTATAAATGACCTCTATTTTTCAACGAAACCACTTCTAGATTCCAAAATTCATAATTTTTGGGATTAATATGTGAGTGTGGCGAAGTATAACGTGTTTTGACAGTTTCAGTCAATTTGGATCGACCAGAAAATGGCATTTTTCAAACGGTCTCCAAATTAGACGAAATTAGTTTTGTAAGAACCGAATTGTCAATACAAAGCTAGAAAATATTTTTCGGGAATTTTTAGAGTTAGTATGTGACCCCGGTAAATTAAAATATACGTTCAAATTCAATATAAAGATTTATATTTTGATTTTGACGGAAACAGATCGAAATGGTTGAATTAGCATACGGGACACATCCCGTTATATCCAGGATGGGGGTATTTAGCGAGGGACGACTCTCGTTGGAATCGATTTGGAGCTCGGATAAAAAATTCTAACTTTTATGGAATAAAATAATATATATATATATAAGGGTTCTTTTTTATAGGCCCCTATTATGTTTTAAAATTAGGCTCACATCCGGTCATAAACTTATTATAAATTAGTCCCTATTTTTCAAAAAATCAACAAAAAAACATTAAAAAATCACGTAAATTCGTAATTAATTAAAATAATTAATCATGAAAAAATCGGATCGAAAGAACATCAAAAACAACGTCAAAATCAAGAATTACATAAAAACAATGAAATGCAATAAAATGCATCAAAAGATGCATATAATTCAATAAGTTGCATACATGTATACATTTATTTCAATTCTACGTCAAAACTGCAGTATAAACGCATACATGTATGCACACATTGTAAAAACATGCATCTACCCATGCAATTATTTGAAAACAGCATATATAAGTGCAACTTTTTCACTTTTTCATATATTTTCAGATATATGCAGTTATACAGAAAAACTGCATATATGTATGCAGTTATTCAAGAGGAGGGCCTGAATATGTGCATGTGTATTCAAATAGTTGCATATATGTATGCAACAAATAGCAATAGTTGCATACATATATACAACTATTTTTTAATATATTTTTTGCGTGGACTTCTCGGATTATTTCAAGATTTTAGATTATTTTTTTAAATCAGAGCCGCTTTTTTTTGCCAGAAAATGAAAAAGGCGTAGTGTATGAAGCGGGAAAGCGAAAGTACCTAAAAAGGAGGAGATGGAGGTACCTAAAAAGGAGGAGGCAGCAACTAAAACAGGGGGCGGGTTTACAGAAGAAAGATGATAGGGATGTGAGGTGTATTAAGTTTGAAAATAGGGATGTGTCCCTAATTTTCACTATAAAAAAATTATACTCCTAACATCTCTCTTCCTCAGAACATCGAGCCCCCCCAAATCGAAAAGCATCGCTGCTCTTCCTCAATGCGCCGACGCCGAGCTCCCCCACACCCCCACCGCTATGCCATCAACCGTCGCCGACCCCTGCCTCATGGCGCGCAGCCCCTATAGCGCGAGAAACAAAACCCTAGCCACACTCGAATGGGATGTCACCAATTTGCAGACCCCTACCGCGACTTCGAGCCACCTCCAGACTCCGGCACCGTGCCCAGCCACCTTCGCCGCCACCTAAGCCTCCTCCAACGTCCACTTACCCCTCTCGAGTCCCTAGGAAAAAGGTGAGTCTTTCGATTAAAATTTCTTGCTTTTCAAATATATGATTTCTTGCTTATGAAAACATATGATTTTAGAAAGAAAAATTTAGATTTTTAAAGTGATTAAAATCCAATTTTTAATATGAAGTTGAGGTGATAAAAATCCAATTTTTAATATGAAGTTAAAGTGATAAAAAATTGATTTTTAATATGAAGTTGAAGTGATAAAAATCTGATTTTTAATCTGAAATTGAAGCTATAGAATTCAATTTTTATATATACGAGATAGTAATAAGAATTAAATTTTTATAGATATGGATAGCGAATAAAGATATGAATTTTAGTCGTATAAAAATATGATTTTTATATGCGAAAAGATACGATTTTTATATATAATAAAAATATTATTTTTATTTACATAAAGTGGCAATAAAAATATGAAATTATTTTTTGAAAGATAAAAATATAATTTTTAGCCTATGTATGTTATTTATAAAATAATCATACAAAGAAATAATTATTGATTGGTTCAAAATATAATTTTTAACGTAGGTATACTGCATAGGTCGGCAATCAAAGCACGGCGGAGTGGAACCCAAAGGTGAGAACTCATAACTTTTATTTTATTTTCTAGTTAAAATGTATACTAGGATGTAGATGGCGGTTAGCAGCACCCGACACCCGTCGTCCACAGACCATGGACGACTTGTTTGTTTGATTTTGTGGTGAAAATTGATTGTATGATGTGGAATGGAATAAAATATTTTATAGTTAAAAATATTTTACAGTTAAAAATATAATTTTTAACGGGTATATGAATATAAAATAAATATTCATAAACAAATCGGACTATTTTTTTATGTATACACATTTGACTGATATTGATTGGGACGATATATTTTACACATCACCCAACTGCACAAATAAAATTCATTTGTGTTGATCGAAGCCCCACACGGGTTTTGGGAAGATATATGACATAAACTAATCCCAATAATTAGTTGTATGTCAATCGATTGGTTGACAGACTGTTATAAGTGTTAAATATTTATATTTGATGCTAATGCAGTATAGAATGCACTTTGGATGATGGTTGATTGTTTATCATTGTTGTTATATACATGTGTTGTATGAAATCCATATAAATCACATTATATGGTAATTGACTGTGTCTGATTCCAGTTCAGAAATAATAAATATTTTAAAATAACTAATAATTTAAAATAATGAATAATTTAAAATAATATTTAGTAAAAGATTAATATCTTATTTTGATGTCCGATTTGGGATGGACACAAATATATTTAAATATATAAAGTCGTGTTGATTAGATTAACGCCATTTTGACGTGAATGATATTTATATCGATTTTATTCATTTTTATAATGAATATCGAAATGGAATTGATTTCAAAATATAATGTTTTGAAAATATTATCATTTATATATCGATGATATGGAATATTCAATTTTGATTAGAAATTGGATATGAATTTGAAATCGTTTTGAAAACGAATTTAAAATGATTTATAAAATACGTTTTAAATGGAAATCGAAGAAATATATATATTATATATATATATAATATAATGGCTTAAATAGAACGAGCCGCACTGCGGCAGTTCACGAATTTTGACCATTGATTTCGAATGGATATTACGAGAGATCCGACCGTCGGAATCTCCTAAAACTGGAACCGTTGGGTTTGTACCGAAAAGAGCTTTCTAACGAATACTAGAGATTTGAAATCTAATGGTTGGATTTGGAATTATGTCCAAATCAAATTTGGAAAAGGTTGTTGTAAGTGCAGTTCGATGGCCGTTTATGGAAATCAACTGTTCGGGCCTTGATAAAATTATTAAAAATATCGATAATTTGTGTAAAATCATAAGAAATGATTTGGAAAGAATTGGGATGAAAAATTCCATATTTGAAAAGATAAAAATAGATTTTTATTGAAATGAAATGTTTTTTAACCAGAATTATTATCCATTTATTTTTAAAATAAATAAATTGGATTTGAAATGGTTTTAAAAATAACCAGAATTTCCAATATATGAGTTGGAATGGATTTAAATCGAAATTATCTTCGGAATATTTCGATGTTGGATTCTGTGATTATACGAACATTGTGGAGGAATTTGGAAGATATGTATATATATCGTTATTCCAATACGATATTTGTTGGTTTTAGAATTTGATATTGATTATAAGCCAATATGTTTTCTATTCAGAGCCTTGTATTTAATATCAAATTAGATTTTGGGTTTGTCGTGAACTGTGTTTTAAATGAAACCGTTCTTAAACCCAGTATGAAAGGAATAAATATTTTAATAAATATTATTGGGGTTTCCTGTTAATTAACATATAATTGGAATAAAATGGAATGTGAATTAGGTTTATCTTGAACTGTGTTTTAGCGACATTCGTTCTTTGACCTGATTTACAGTGAAATGGGATGTGGAATTTATAAATCTTTTGTTAAGATTTAAAGGAGGTTTTCCAAAGTAAAGTTTTTTCAGTCTAACATATTAAATCGGAATTGAATGGAATTCGATTGGTAATAATCGAAGTAAGCTTCTGTAGAGGAAGACGGTTAATATATATGGAATTTAAAAGGCCTTGTCGTTATTCCATTTATATTACCAGTTGGATATGGAAGTTTATATCGATTACATATATCAATTTGTTTTCCATGAAGATTTCATTGTTAATGGAATGAGATTTTAGGTTGTCGTGGATGGTATCTTTAATAATACTATTCTTAGACCCAAAGGAGTTAAGAAAATCAGGAACTAACTGGAGATTAGTTAAGTTAAATGGTTTTCTGAGTATTGATCTGATGTTGGTTTCGGCCTTCGGGGTTAACAATTAGGGAATTGTTCACTTGCTAATTTACGGTTAAAGGCTGATGGAATGGAATGTGATTTTGGGTTTATAGTGAACCGTGTTTTAAAGGACATTGGTTCTTTAACCCAGTTAAAGACAGGATATGATTTCCCAAGTTAAATGATCATTAATATTGACTTTTGGGAAGATTAATACCAAGTGGAGTTTTAACGAATCTTTAATTAGATTGAAATGATCGAAAATGGAGTATCACCAGTTTTGCTCCAGGCAATAGACAAATCTTTAATTAGATTTGAACGTCAAATGGTAACTGAATTTACCGATAACATCGTGGTGTTAGATATGAAGTATTACCAGTTTTACTTCATGTGATGAATAAGTTGGGATTGGGAAATTAAAAAAAATGGATTACTTCGGTAAGGATCGTTAATCCAGACAAGTTTGGATAAACCATAATTAGGTTTGAATCGATATTCAAAAGAAGATTAAAGAATAAATTTAAAGAATTTATCTTTGATAAAATTGGTGGGAACATTTCCCAAAGTATAAGAATATTTGAATAAAGGAATATTCAGAATTGGAATGGGGCGTATGTTGTGGTTTTTAGCACTTGTTTATTATATATGCGAGATATTCGGAAAGGCCAGGTTTATACCCATTCTGAATAACTGATTCGACGATATGCCGAGGATAAATACGGTTGTTAAAGACCGGAGGTCTTCACATCGTTTGGATGATTACTGATGTCTTGATTGCGCTGTATACCCAAGACAAGGTAATAGGTGGTGATCGTCCAAACGTACTTGGAAATCGATGGATATGCGAGGACCTCTCCCCTGTATTGGACATATGAGGGAGGAATAAAGTGACTCCGGTTTCGTTCAGACCCAGAACGTGTAACACCCCACCTCCATTAAGGTCACTCACAAAGGGAATGCCTTAACTTTGGTGGAGCATTTTAGTAAATAGAGCAGAAAATTACAAGACAGATAAAACAGTACTTGAAAAATTTATAACTTTATTACAACAGAAACCGAAATAAGCTTGGTTACATCCTTTCAAATCACAATATCAGAATTCAAGTACAAAATATCAGTCTTGTACAAAAGCCTTCAGAATGCATAGTTTAAAATCATAATCCCCATAGAAGAAGACAAGCCATACTTTAAGCACTTCAAGCGGAAGAAATCTGGATCAAGCTAGAGTACTCCCTTCTACAAAACCTGGGGGGGAACGGAAGAAAGGAGGCAAAACAGCAAGGGTCAGACAAAAAGTCTGGCAAGTCCAGTGATTTTCAGTTATGAAAAGACAATAATAACATGACATGAAAATAAATCTGGATGAGAGATAACAGTAACAGGTGTAGCGGATATCACAGAAGAACAGAATGACATAAGCTATTTCTTTACACTTCTCTACACTAATACTAGTATAACAGAATTAGGTGTCACCCTAATGTCTAAACTGAAACAGAAATGGGTACAGAATAATTTCCATAGAAGAGAGTGCTAGTAATGGGCCTTTACCACCCGAACAGAAACAGACAGAAGCAGAAACAGATTAATCCCTACGGTAACAGAATGTAGAATTAGGTGTACACTAGTAATGGGCCTTTACCACCCCAACAGATGGTACCACACAGAAACAGACAGGTGTTACCACCCAACAGAAATAGACGGTACCAACAGAAACAGACAGAACTAAGTGTACCCTAAAACCCTACCCCAAGCGATCGGCTCCCTAATACATAAATACCCTGTGTCGGCCGCACAGTAGGGTGTATCACTCCCTAAAGTGACAACCAATTGGCACAGACCTATTTACAGATGTCACGGCGTCTTACATCCTCAGAGGCAGACCGGGATCCATGCACGCACATGACCCGGTTGGAACGCACCATCAACACCCCCTCGCCATTATCAGAATGAACCGCTTATAGTTAGTTCAGTAAGCGTGCCCGGACCCTACCTACTGTTGGGTCAAAGTTTTGATACCAGAAAGGGTTACTGACTAATATGGGTCCCAAACAACAGATGACACAAGTAAATTCCCTCCTAACCTTGTGTCCACAGACTAACAGATTTCAGATTAACTTGTTTACAAGTTCAGACATACAGAGATCAGATTTACTAGTTCACATATCAGAAAATCAAATCAACAAGTTTTCAGACTAACGGATCAGATGTACAGATTTAACAGAATTTTAGATTTGTCTAACTTTGTATTGGGCCTACAGATTCATGAATGGGTTTATTATATATATTAGTCCAGTTGGTTTAACCCTATCCACCCAACACGTTTTGGACATCATTTTTATCTCAGATTTGCATTAATTAATTATTAATGCACAGACCTCTCACATTAGGTCGCTAGCTTGTGGCCGCTGGATGGGTCGGGCGGTTCCGGGCAGACTTCTGCCACAGGTCAGACCTAACCTCATGTCTAAGCATATTATGACTAACTTCTCACATTAGAACCTATTGTTTGCGGCCACTAGATGTGCCGGGCGGTTCCGGGCAGGATTACGCCGCAAACTCATTCTAACCTCGAGTTAACCATGTTCATCTTTGCGGACAATTAATTAATAACTTACCATTTATGCCCACGCTTAATATATATGTCAATTATTCATAACTATAGCCAATTCAGATTATGTCAATAACAGACTAATTATATCAACTCAAAAGATATAGTAGATAACAGATTTTTCAGATTAGGCGACTTAACGGATTTAGCAGATTAAGCAAACTAGCAGATTTAGCAGATAACATATTAGGCATCTCAACAGATTTAGTAGTTTAGGCATCTCGACAGATTTAGCAGTTTAGGCATCTCAACAGATTTAGTTTAGCAGATTTGGCATTTTCAGCAGACTTAGCAGATGACAGATTTAGCAGATTCAATATTTCTAAAGGTACTATTTACATGCCTTGCTTAATCATAAATTAGGCCTAAATAACTATCATGATTCACAATATGATCATATACCCCATGTTTGCATAAATTTACATAACACAGAATATGGACATAATTTACCATATAACATGTAATAACCTGGAAATTCTGGGCCAGTTTAAAATTTTTATTTTGGCAATTTTAGCGAATTTTGATTATTTAAAATAGATTATTTTAAATAATATTGACGAGAAATTTATTTTGAATATATTTAGAACGTATATATTATATACGTCGTCGTTAGAATATAAATAATTATATATAATTATAAAAGGAATTGAAAATGGCGCGGTAGTTCGATAATTCGATTTCAAACTTCAATTGAACGTACCGGGTGCAAAACAATCTGGATTTTAGTGAAACCAAAAACATTAGGATCTATTTTAGAATATCTTTCCAACGAATCCGGAAAATCGAAATTTCATAGCGGGAATCAAAAGATATGTCCAGTTGAAAATTCTGAATAGTCGCTATGGAATTCAGGCCCTTAAAAATGGGAATTTTGCAAACGACCTCGGATTTCGACGAAACCACTTTTGTTGGATCCACAGTGTCAAATTATTGCTAGATTCCAAATTTCATAATTTTTCGAATCAATATGTGAGCGTGGCAAAGGAAAACGCATTTGACCAGTTTCAGTTGATTTTAATCGACTGGAAAATGGCCATTTTTCCAACGGTCTCAGAATTCGACGAAACTAGTTTTGTTAGGACCGTATCGTCAATACGAAGCTAGAAAATATTTTTCTGGAATTTTTCTAGTTAGTATGTGACCCCAGTAATTTGAAATGTACGTTTAAAATTCAATATAGTGATTTAAACGTAAATTCAACATAAACTGATCGAAACAGCCGAATCAGCCTGCGATACATATCCCATTGTGTTCGGAATGGGGGTAAAACGCTATGGGCGACAGACGGTGGGTCTTGTTTCGAGGTCGTATGTGAAAGTCAACTTTTTGCAAAATAAAATAATTAAAAAATTAAAAAAATTCTCCTTACCCCCTTAAATCCGTTGGCCCCCCTTTTCTTTTTTCTTTCTTCAGTTCTGTTTAAATAAAAAAAAGAAGAAGAAAAGGAGGCGGAGGAGCCGTCGCTCCTCCGATGGTGGCGCCGCCGCCTCTGGCTAGCCCCCCAGGCCGCCGCAACCTCCTGCCTCACTCCACCTCGTCCTCCTCTTCCCCAGACCTCGCGCCCTCCCCCTCTTCCCGCCCATCGCTCCACCGTGCCCTCTCCCCTCAGCCGCCGACGATGCCGCCACCACCCATAGCCGCGACGCCCCTAGCACCACCTCCGACTCCAGCAAGCCAAGCCCCCTCCTTCATAGTAAACCGAATTGAAAAGTAAGTTTTACTTTTAATTATTTTGGTTTTATTTATTTTTAGTCGTTTATTTTATTTATAGGTGATTTTCAGTTTTTTTAAAAATCAGTATATAAATACAAAGAAAAGACGTGATTTTTAAAATAGAAAAAATATGATTTTTATAGAAGGAAGAGGTAGAAAAGATTTTTATTCAATTAAAAATATAATTTTTATATTTTTAAAGTATTAAAAATATAATCTTTACTATATAAAAGATGTAAAAATATGATTTTTGTTTATGTAGAGAAGTAAAAATATAATTTTTACATGATAGGAATATTAAAAATAGCATCTTTATATGTGTAGCAAAATAAAGATTGATATTTTTGAAAAGGCGAAATCTATATTTTTGAAAAGGCGAAATCTATATTTTTGAAAAGGCGAAATCTTTATATTGAAAAAGGCGAAATCTTTATATGGTGAAGAGCGAAGAGAAAATATGATTTTGATTATATAGAATAGTAAAAATTCGATTTTTATATATTGAATAGCATAATAAAAATACGATTTTTATATATTGAATAGCGTAGTAAAAATTCGATTTTTATATATTGAATAGCGAAGTGAAAATTCGATTTTTAAATGTATGAAACGATTATAAAAATATGATTTTTAAATTGAAAGTGAATAAACAAAAATGTGATTTTTATTTTAAAGAATCAAAATATAAAAATGTGTGATTTTTATATATGTAGTGGCTACGGGCAACGAAGATGATAAAAATGCGATAACAATGAAGATTTCTATCAAAGAAGAGTCAAGATGATTGGATAGCTATTGGTGAGAATTTCTCACCTTTCAATTTTTTTCTTCTAGTTATTAATATATACAAGGATGCAGACGGTGCTTAGTAGCACCCGACACAATCGTCCACAGACCATGGACTTGTTTGTTTGATTGCAAAAATTAGTTAGATTATTTGATTGAAATTGAGTTGTTTGGTGAAATGAATGGATTTGATTGATGTGTGAATGGCGTGGGCCTTCACTAGTCCGGGGATAAGGCTAGGCCTTGTCCCGTTTCTAGTATCGTGCCGTTATGCCGCCGAAATTTTCTAAAATATGTTAGAAAAATAAAAATATCAATTTTATTGAATAAATGAATTGAATAGAAATTCATGTGTTAAAATATAATTTTTAGCGTGAATGTGAATAAATAAATATTTATAAACAAATCGACCGATTTGTTTATATACACTAATTTGACTGATATTGATTGGGTCGATAAATTTTACACATCACCCAACTGCACAAATAAAATATGCGTTTGATTGTTTGAAACCCCACACGGGTGTTGGGATGAAATTTGAAGTTCACTCATCCTGATTGATTAAATATGTCGATCGATTGATTGACAGGCTGTTATAAGCGTTAGATATTTGATGCTTATACAGTGTAGTGCACTTTGGTTGATGGTTGATTATTTTTCAATGCTATTATGTACGTGTGATGTGTGAAAATCCATATGATTAAGTTTATATGGTAATTGATTGGGCCTCATTCCAATTTAGAAAATAAAGAATATTATATAATATAAAGGTTCATGTGTTGACTGTACTCATCCGTTGAGATTAGTCATGTGTTGAACGAAATATTTTAATAATAAAATTTATATCTTTATCAATATAATATAAAGGTTCATGTGTTGACTGTACTCATCCGTTGAGATTAGTCATGTGTTAAACGAGATAATTTAACAAAAATAGTCACACGTGGACAGTACTCATTCGTTGAGATTAGTCGTGTGTTGACAAAAATAAATACTCATTTGTTGAAAATAGGAATATTTGAAATAGAATATTTGAAATAGAATATTTGAAAATAGAAATATATGAAGCCGTGTTGATTAGATTGACGCCATTTTGACGTGAACGATATTTATATCGATTTTATTCATTTTAAAATGAATATTGAAAAGTGATTTCGAAATGAATTTGATTTCAATTGAATATATAACGAATTTGATTTGAATAGAAAATGAATTTGATTTCAATTGAATATATAACGAATTTGATTTGAATAGAAAACGAATTTGATTTCAATTGAATATATAACGAATTTGATTTGAATAGAAAACGAATTTGATTTCAATTGAATATATAACGAATTTGATTTGAATAGAAAACGAATTTGATTTCAATTTAATATATAACGAATTTGATTTGAATAGAAAACGAATTTGATTTCAATTGAATATATAACAAATTTGATTTGAATAGAAAACGAATTTGATTTCAATTGAATATATAACGAATTTGAGTCGAATAGAAAACCAATTTGAATTGAATCGAATAGAAAACGACTTTGAAATTGAATTGAATTGAAAACGAATTCAAATTGAATTGAAAGCGAATTGAAATGAATTCAAATTGAATTGAAATTTGAATTGAGTAGAAAGGAATTTTAAAACGAATTTATAAAGAAGAATTCAATGTTGATTTGAATTGAAATGGAAGTTGAAATTGCTTTTGAAACGAATTTAAAACTATTTATATAATTTGTTTTAAATAGAAATCGACAAAATATATATTATAAATATATTATATATATAATATAATGGCCTGAATAGAACGGGCCGCGCCGCGGCTGTTCGCGAATTTCGACCATTTATTTCAAATGAACATTACGGAAGATCCGATCGTCGGATTCTCCTAAAACCGGAAACGTTGGGTTCGTATCGAAAAGAGCTTTCTAACGAATATTTGAAATTTGAAATCTAACGGTTGGATTTGGAGTTACGTCCAAATCAAATTTGAAAAAGGTCGCTGTAAGTGCAGTTCGATGGCCATTGTTGGAAATCGACTGTACGTGCCTTGATAAAATTATTGAAAATATCAATAATTTGTGTAAAATCATAAGAAATGATTTGAGAAAAACTGGGGTGAAAAACTCCATATTTGAAAAGATAAAAATAGATTTTTATCGAAACGAACTAGTTTGAACTCAATTTAAAACCCGGGTTTTTATTTTTAAATAAATAAATTAGATTTAAAAAGGGGTTTTAAATAATCGGAATTCCTAATATATTTGATTTGAATTGAACTAGAATGTGATTTGGGTTTGTCGTGAACTTTGTTTTAAATAACACCTAGTTCTTTAACCCAGTAAAAGGAGTTTTAATGAATCTGTAATTAGATTGAAATGTGAATCTATAATCTAAATTTCAAATTTAGAAATGAGCGAGAATGGAGTATCGCCAGTTTTGCTCCAAAGCGATAGTTAAATCTTTAATTAGATTTGAACGTGAAATGGTAATTAATTTTACTGATAACACCACGGTGTTAGATATGGAGTATCACCAGTTTTGCTTCATGGGATGAATAGGTTGGGATTGGGAAATAAAATAAATAATTACTTCGGTGTGGTTCGCTAATCTCGACTAGTTTAGAAAACCATAATTTGGTTTGAAATGACATCCAAAGGAAGATTAAAGGATAAATTTAAAGAATTTATCTTGGATAAAATTAATGGGAACCTTTCCCTGAGAATATGAATTAGAATGAGGCGTATGTTGTGTTTGTGTAACATTTGTTTTTAATATACGCGGGTTGTTCGGAAAGTCCGGGTTTATACCCATTCTGAATAACCGATTCGACGATATGTCGAATATGAGGACGGTGGTTGAAGACCGGAAGTCTTCACATCGTTTGGATTATTACTGACGATCCTGATTGGGCTGTACACCCAAGAGGATGGAAATAGTTGGTGGTCGTCCGGACGTACTTGGAGATGGATGGATATGCGAGGAAAGTGCCTCCGGTTTCGTTCAGACCCAGAACGGACTTGTAAATGGATTGTGTGTCCGACATTGGATTTTACTCGTGTTGATTGATTTCTATTAAATATATATCTGCTTGGCGGCGGAGAATTTATTCTCTTGCTTAACGCCCTTCTCTGAGACGTACGAGCTTAGAGGTTATATATAGATAGATATCAATCGCACGGCATGAATTTCCTGTGTGGCACACTGAGTTGCATGGATCAAGGCTTCTGTTGAAAAGCAAAGTCTTGTGGTTGATGATCAAAGCACGGCCTCTGTGGCGTAGCTTTGTGTATAACGTGAATTCGCGAGCCTCACACCTCGGTATGAGTCAAAAACGGGATAAGGACCCAAGGAGTGCATGATGTTTCTTTCTAGCTATGGTGGTGTCAGTGACTTACCAGCCCTGACATTTATATACTTTTCACCTATGTGGTTGTTGGAATGCGAGGCGCCTCGATTATAGGTCTGTAAGGACCGGGAAACGTGTGTTCAAGCATAATTAATCCTCTAACGTAAGTGAGGACCGGCCTTGGAGGATCCAGGATTGCCCAGAGTGTGTAGTCCTGAGGCATTTGCTAGAGTGTCTCGAACGCGGAGAGGAGCTTGCCCCTTGCCTCGACTCATGACGGAAATCCAATTTCCAATACGAGATATTTCGGCTTTATTTGTAGAGCCTAGTATGGCGACATAGTAGCATGGGATGCTATGCCGTCTATGATTTATATTTATGATTGAAATTGTTTTGACACTATACACTTATTATAGTATCAAATGATTTGTTTTAAACGTATCAAGCATGTTTGGCTATTATAAGGGAAAACCCTATCCTCCGGCTTGCGTTGCATTGTGTGATGGGACCTGGGTCTTATAATAGCTTCATTTTTCGAAAAAGCATTGCGTTGTTTATTGATATGCACTGGTATTCTTGGGAGGAAACCCGTTCCGTGTTATACGGCGTGGTCCCTTGAATTACTATCTTTTAAAGTAAAGTTTTAAATAATTGTTTTAGTTCTCACACCAGTCACATGACTGACCTGGAGTTTATTGTTTTAACCTAAACTCTGGGTGCCCTATTTTCCGCACGGGCAGCTAGTAGTTTTGGTTTTGCAGATTTATATTCACAGGATCCTGGTTTACAGCTGGAATGGTACCCAGAAAGCTCTGTATCCGTATATCACCTTCAGTTGTGCTTTGTATTATTTTTCCGCTGCTATGTAATTTATTGTAATCTCTGATAATTTTTGTGTAATATTTATTCATTTATACTCTGTATATTCTTGTAATCTGATGCATTGTTGTAATATACAATGAAATGTTCTTCCATCTGCATTCATTTGTGTGTTGTTCTCAAAGCATCCGCTCTTTCCTAAACGGGGAAGAAACAGGTTCTCACATTTGGTATCAGAGCTTTGGTTTACAGAGCTCGAGAACAAGACACATTAGAACCATACGAAAGAATTCATCAGATATTGGATTAGTAATATCCAATTAGAATAACTCGTTAGAGATAGGATCAGTAGTATCCTAGAACGAGTGTGAAGAGTATATTTTTCAAATGAAAACAATTTTTGTTTTGAAAATTTAAATCAATTCTACGTATTTGATTATTTATTTATTTTGAATATGGACAATCTAGTATATAAAGGTTTTGCATATACGCGTCATGAACGTATATTCGA
Source organism: Allium sativum (assembly GCA_030737875.1). Taxonomy (NCBI): domain Eukaryota; kingdom Viridiplantae; phylum Streptophyta; class Magnoliopsida; order Asparagales; family Amaryllidaceae; genus Allium; species Allium sativum. The sequence continues at coordinate 100,372 of CM060926.1, read as the reverse complement.
AGTTTTAATATATTAGATAGATATAGAATCACACTCTAGTCGCACGGGCCTGATTCTGATGATTGACGCGTCATCATCAGTAATTATTTTCGTGTTTCGAAGGTGTGATATCTATATATTTCCATTAGACTGGTGTGAGAACCAAAACTTATATAGCTAGAACACATTGTTGTGACTTGGCATCAAAAACATGATTTTTGTATATGTATCAAAATTATGAATTTGAAACGTTAATCCACTAATTGATTGATGTTTGTGTTGTTTGTTTATTTGTTTGATAATTTTGAACCATTATGCCTAATTGCATCAAATATTGAATTATATTGAAAATTGGTCGCATTTGCTTGCATATACATATATATCATTGAACAGGTCATAGCAAGGAGGCTAGAGCAGAGAATAAAATTTGTTTGCCCGACAAATAGGTACATGTTTACTATAATTTACTGTTTTGTTTGGGTGATGATGATTTTATGAGCCTATTGGCTAGCCGCTTGGCTTTTTCTTTTTCTTTTTGAGATCTGAAGGCCTATACGGCAATTTCGGGATTTTCCCGTGGCTCCCGGTGCAGGGGAGGTTATGGCGAAATTTTTCGAAAATTTAGGGTGTTAGCCAAATTTTTGAAAATTTGAAAATTCTCAGAAACTGAAAAGTTGGAGAATGGAAGCCAGATCGAACGTAGAGTTGATTAATCAAACCACTTTCGACTTTGTTCCTTTTCGGGGACGAAAAGTTTTAAGTGGGGGAGATTGTAATAACCCGGAAATTCTGGGCCAGTTTAAAATTTTTATTTTGGCAATTTTAGCAAATTTTCATTATTTAAAATAGATTATTTTAAATAATATCGATGAGAAATTTATTTTGAATATATTTAGAACGTATATATTATATACGTCGTCGTTAGAATATAAATAATTATAAAAGGAATTGAAAATGGCGCGGTAGTTCGATAATTCGATTTCAAACTTCAATTGAACGTACCGGGTGCAAAACAATCCGGATTTTAGTGAAACCAAAAACATTAGGATCTATTTTAGAATATCTTTCCAACGAATCCGGAAAATCGAAATTTCATAGCGGGAATCAAAAGATATGTCCAGTTGAAAATTCTGAAAAGTCGCTATGGAATTCAGGCCCTTAAAAATGGAAATTTTGCAAACGACCTCGGATTTCGACGAAACCACTTTTGTTGGATCCGCAGTGTCAAATTATTGCTAGAATCCAAATTTCATAATTTTTCGAATTAATATGTGAGCGTGGCAAAGGAAAACGCATTTGACCAGTTTCAGTTGATTTTAATCGACTGGAAAATGGCCATTTTTCCAACGGTCTCAGAATTCGACGAAACTAGTTTTGTTAGGACCGTATCATCAATACGAAGCTAGAAAATATTTTTCTGGAATTTTTCTAGTTAGTATGTGACCCCAGTAATTTGAAATGTACGTTTAAAATTCAATATAGTGATTTAAATGTAAATTCAACGTAAACTGATCGAAACAGCCGAATCAGCCTGCGATACATATCCCATTGTGTTCGGAATGGGGGTAAAACGCTATGGGCGACAGGCGGTGGGTCTCGTTTCGAGGTCGTATGTGAAAGTCAACTTTTTGCAAAATAAAATAATTAAAAAATTAAAAAAATTCTCCTTACCCCCTTAAATCCGTTGGCCCCCCCTTTTCTTTTTTCTTTCTTCAGTTCTGTTTAAAAAAAAAAAAGAAGAAAAGGAGGCGGAGGAGCCGTCGCTCCTCCGATGGTGGCGCCGCCGCCTCTGGCTAGCCCCCCAGGCCGCCGCAACCTCCTGCCTCACTCCACCTCGTCCTGCTCTTTCCCAGACCTCGCACCCTCCCCCTCTTCCCGCCCATTGCTCCACCGTGCCCTCTCCCCTCAGCCGCCGACGATGCCGCCACCACCCATAGCCGCGACGCCCCTAGCACCACCTCCGACTCCAGCAAGCCAAGCCCCCTCCTTCATAGTAAACCGAATTGAAAAGTAAGTTTTACTTTTAATTATTTTGGTTTTATTTATTTTTAGTCGTTTATTTTATTTATAGGTGATTTTCAGTTTTTTTAAAAATCGGTTTATAAATACAAAGAAAAGACGTGATTTTTAAAATAGAAAAAATATGATTTTTATACAAGGAAGAGGTAGAAAAGATTTTTATTCAATTAAAAATATAATTTTTATATTTTTAAAGTATTAAAAATATAATCTTTACTATATAAAAGATGTAAAAATATGATTTTTGTTTATGTAGAGAAGTAAAAATATAATTTTTACATGATAGGAATATTAAAAATAGCATCTTTATTTGTGTAGCAAAATAAAGATTGATATTTTTGAAAAGGCGAAATCTATATTTTTGAAAAGGCGAAATCTATATTTTTGAAAAGGCGAAATCTATATTTTTGAAAAGGCGAAATCTATATTTTTGAAGCACAAGGGGATTTTACTCGTTGGTGTCAATTAGGAGGGCTGTGGACTTTTGTTGCCCTCCATGGTGCTTTCAGACTAATAGGTTTTATGTTGCGCCAATTTGAACTTGCTCGATCTGTTCAACTGCGACCATATAATACAATCGCATTCTCCGGTCCAATTGCTGTTTTTTAAAAATATAATTTTTATATTTTTAAAGTATTAAAAATATAATCTTTACTATATAAAAGATGTAAAAATATGATTTTTGTTTATGAAGAGAAGTAAAAATATAATTTTTACATGATAGGAATATTAAAAATAGCATCTTTATTTGTGTAGCAAAATAAAGATTGATATTTTTGAAAAGGCGAAATCTATATTTTTGAAAAGGCGAAATCTATATTTTTGAAAAGGCGAAATCTATATTTTTGAAAAGGCGAAATCTATATTTTGAAGCACAAGGGTATTTTACTCGTTGGTGTCAATTAGGAGGGCTGTGGACTTTTGTTGCCCTCCATGGTGCTTTCGGACTAATAGGTTTTATGGGCTCGGTTATGGGCTCGGTTATGGGCTCGGTTATGGGTTATGGGCTCGGTTATGGGCTCGGTTATGGGCTCGGTTTTGGGCTCGGTTATGGGCTCGGTTATGGGCTCGGTTATGGGCTCGGTTATGGGCTCGGTTTATGGGCTCGGTTATGGGCTCGGTTATGGGCTCGGTTATGGGCTCGGTTATGGGCTCGGTTTATGGGCTCGGTTATGGGCTCGGTTATGGGCTCGGGCTCGGTTATGGGCTCGGTTATGGGCTCGGTTATGGGCTCGGTTATGGGCTCGGTTTTGGGCTCGGTTATGGGCTCGGTTATGGGCTCGGTTATGGGCTCGGGTTATGGGCTCGGTTATGGGCTCGGTTATGGGCTCGGTTATGGGCTCGGTTATGGGCTCGGTTCTTATGGGCTCGGTTCTGGGCTCGGTTCTGGGCTCGGTTCTGGGCTCGGTTATGGGCTCGGTTATTGGGCTCGGTTATTGGGCTCGGTTATGGGCTCGGTTATGGGCTCGGTTATGGGCTCGGTTTTGGGCTCGGTTTTGGGCTCGGTTTTGGGCTCGGTTATGGGCTCGGTTATGGGCTCGGTTATGGGCTCGGTTTAGGGCTCGGTTATGGGCTCGGTTATGGGCTCGGTTTAGGGGCTCGGTTATGGGCTCGGTTATGGGCTCGGTTATGGGCTCGGTTTAGGGGCTCGGTTATGGGCTCGGTTATGGGCTCGGTTATGGGCTCGGTTATGGGCTCGGTTATGGGCTCGGTTATGGGCTCGGTTATGGGCTCGGTTATGGGGCTCGGTTAGGGGCTCGGTTATGGGCTCGGTTATGGGCTCGGTTATGGGCTCGGTTATGGGCTCGGTTATGGGCTCGGTTAATGGGCTCGGTTAATGGGCTCGGTTATGGGCTCGGTTATGGGCTCGGTTATGGGCTCGGTTATGGGCTCGGTTATGGGCTCGGTTATGGGCTCGGTTATGGGCTCGGTTATGGGCTCGGTTATGGGCTCGGTTATGGGCTCGGTTATGGGCTCGGTTATGGGCTCGGTTATGGGCTCGGTTATGGGCTCGGTTATGGGCTCGGTTTGTGGGCTCGGTTTTGGGCTCGGTTGTGGGCTCGGTTGTGGGCTCGGTTGTGGGCTCGGTTATGGGCTCGGTTATGGGCTCGGTTATGGGCTCGGTTATGGGTTATGGGCTCGGTTATGGGCTCGGTTATGGGCTCGGTTATGGGCTCGGTTATGGGCTCGGTTATGGGCTCGGTTTTGGGCTCGGTTTTGGGCTCGGTTATGGGCTCGGTTATGGGCTCGGTTATGGGCTCGGTTATGGGCTCGGTTATGGGCCTCGGTTTTGGCCTCGGTTATGGGCTCGGTTATGGGCTCGGTTATGGGCTCGGTTATGGGCTCGGTTATGGGCTCGGTTATGGGCTCGGTTATGGGCTCGGTTTATGGGCTCGGTTTATGGGCTCGGTTTATGGGCTCGGTTATGGGCTCGGTTATGGGCTCGGTTATGGGCTCGGTTATGGGGCTCGGTTATGGGGCTCGGTTATGGGCTCGGTTATGGGCTCGGTTATGGGCTCGGTTATGGGCTCGGTTATGGGCTCGGTTATGGGCTCGGTTATGGGCTCGGTTATGGGCTCGGTTATGGGCTCGGTTTTGGGCTCGGTTTTGGGCTCGGTTTTGGGCTCGGTTATGGGCTCGGTTATGGGCTCGGTTATGGGCTCGGTTATGGGCTCGGTTATGGGCTCGGTTATGGGCTCGGTTATGGGCTCGGTTATGGGCTCGGTTATGGGCTCGGTTATGGGCTCGGTTATGGGCTCGGTTATGGGCTCGGTTATGGGCTCGGTTTATGGGTTCGGTTATGGGCTCGGTTATGGGCTCGGTTATGGGTTATGGGCTCGGTTATGGGCTCGGTTATGGGCTCGGTTATGGGCTCGGTTTGGGCTCGGTTATGGGCTCGGTTATGGGCTCGGTTATGGGCTCGGTTATGGGCTCGGTTATGGGCTCGGTTATGGGCTCGGTTATGGGCTCGGGTTATGGGCTCGGGTTATGGGCTCGGTTATGGGCTCGGTTATGGGCTCGGTTATGGGCTCGGTTATGGGCTCGGTTATGGGCTCGGTTTTGGGCTCGGTTATGGGCTCGGTTTTGGGCTCGGTTATGGGCTCGGTTATGGGCTCGGTTATGGGCTCGGTTATGGGCTCGGTTATGGGCTCGGTTATGGGCTCGGTTATGGGCTCGGTTATGGGCTCGGTTATGGGCTCGGTTTATGGGCTCGGTTATGGGCTCGGTTATGGGCTCGGTTATGGGCTCGGTTATGGGCTCGGTTATGGGCTCGGTTTATGGGCTCGGTTATGGGCTCGGTTATGGGCTCGGTTATGGGCTCGGTTATGGGCTCGGTTATGGGCTCGGTTATGGGCTCGGTTATGGGCTCGGTTATGGGCTCGGTTATGGGCTCGGTTATGGGCTCGGTTATGGGCTCGGTTATGGGCTCGGTTATGGGCTCGGTTATGGGCTCGGTTATGGGCTCGGTTATGGGCTCGGTTTATGGGCTCGGTTATGGGCTCGGTTATGGGCTCGGTTATGGGCTCGGTTATGGGCTCGGTTATGGGCTCGGTTATGGGCTCGGTTATGGGCTCGGTTATGGGCTCGGTTATGGGTTATGGGCTCGGTTATGGGCTCGGTTATGGGCTCGGTTATGGGCTCGGTTATGGGCTCGGTTATGGGCTCGGTTATGGGCTCGGTTATGGGCTCGGTTATGGGCTCGGTTATGGGCTCGGTTATGGGCTCGGTTATGGGCTCGGTTATGGGCTCGGTTATGGGCTCGGTTATGGGCTCGGTTTATGGGCTCGGTTATGGGCTCGGTTATGGGCTCGGTTATGGGCTCGGTTATGGGCTCGGTTATGGGCTCGGTTATGGGCTATGGGCTCGGTTATGGGCTCGGTTATGGGCTCGGTTATGGGCTCGGTTATGGGCTCGGTTATGGGCTCGGTTATGGGCTCGTTTATGGGCTCGTTTTATGGGCTCGTTTTATGGGCTCGGTTATGGGCTCGGTTATGGGCTCGGTTATGGGCTCGGTTATGGGCTCGGTTATGGGCTCGGTTATGGGCTCGGTTTTGGGCTCGGTTTTGGGCTCGGTTTTGGGCTCGGTTTTGGGCTCGGTTTTGGGCTCGGTTTTGGGCTCGGTTATGGGCTCGTTTATGGGCTCGGTTATGGGCTCGGTTTATGGGCTCGGTTTATGGGCTCGGTTATGGGCTCGGTTATGGGCTCGGTTATGGGCTCGGTTATGGGCTCGGTTATGGGCTCGGTTATGGGCTCGGTTATGGGCTCGGTTATGGGCTCGGTTATGGGCTCGGTTATGGGCTCGGTTATGGGCTCGGTTATGGGCTCGGTTATGGGCTCGGTTATGGGCTCGGTTATGGGCTCGGTTATGGGCTCGGTTATGGGCTCGGTTATGGGCTCGTTTATGGGCTCGGTTTAGGGGCTCGGTTTAGGGCTCGGTTTATGGCTCGGTTTAGGGCTCGGTTATGGGCTCGGTTATGGGCTCGGTTATGGGCTCGGTTATGGGCTCGGTTATGGGCTCGGTTATGGGCTCGGTTATGGGCTCGGTTATGGGCTCGGTTATGGGCTCGGTTATGGGCTCGGTTATGGGCTGGGTTATGGGCTCGGGTTATGGGCTCGGGTTATGGGCTCGGTTATGGGCTCGGTTATGGGCTCGGTTATGGGCTCGGTTATGGGCTCGGTTATGGGCTCGGTTTTGGGCTCGGTTTTGGGCTCGGTTTTGGGCTCGGTTATGGGCTCGGTTATGGGCTCGGTTATGGGCTCGGTTATGGGCTCGGTTATGGGCTCGGTTATGGGCTCGGTTATGGGCTCGGTTATGGGCTCGGGCTCGGTTATGGGCTCGGTTATGGGCTCGGTTATGGGCTCGGTTATGGGCTCGGTTATGGGCTCGGTTTATGGGCTCGGTTATGGGCTCGGTTATGGGCTCGGTTATGGGCTCGGTTATGGGCTCGGTTATGGGCTCGGTTATGGGCTCGGTTATGGGCTCGGTTGTGGGCTCGGTTGTGGGCTCGGTTGTGGGCTCGGTTTGTGGGCTCGGTTATGGGCTCGGTTGTGGGCTCGGTTGTGGGCTCGGTTTGTGGGCTCGGTTTGTGGGCTCGGTTATGGGCTCGGTTTATGGGCTCGGTTATGGGCTCGGTTTATGGGCTCGGTTTATGGGCTCGGTTATGGGCTCGGTTATGGGCTCGGTTATGGGCTCGGTTATGGGCTCGGTTATGGGCTCGGTTATGGGCTCGGTTATGGGCTCGGTTATGGGCTCGGTTATGGGCTCGGTTATGGGCTCGGTTATGGGCTCGGTTATGGGCTCGGTTATGGGCTCGGTTATGGGCTCGGTTATGGGCTCGGTTATGGGCTCGGTTATGGGCTCGGTTTTTTTTTGTGGGCTCGGTTATGGGCTCGGTTATGGGCTCGGTTATGGGCTCGGTTATGGGCTCGGTTATGGGCTCGGTTTATGGGCTCGGTTATGGGCTCGGTTATGGGCTCGGTTTTGTGGGCTCGGTTATGGGCTCGGTTTTGGGCTCGGTTATGGGCTCGGTTATGGGCTCGGTTATGGGCTCGGTTATGGGCTCGGTTATGGGCTCGGTTATGGGCTCGGTTATGGGCTCGGTTATGGGCTCGGTTATGGGCTCGGTTATGGGCTCGGTTTATGGGCTCGGTTTATGGCTCGGTTTATGGGCTCGGTTATGGGCTCGGTTATGGGCTCGGTTATGGGCTCGGTTATGGGCTCGGTTATGGGCTCGGTTATGGGCTCGGTTATGGGCTCGGTTATGGGCTCGGGTTATGGGCTCGGGTTATGGGCTCGGTTATGGGCTCGGTTATGGGCTCGGTTATGGGCTCGGTTTTGGGCTCGGTTATGGGCTCGGTTTTGGGCTCGGTTTTGGGCTCGGTTTTGGGCTCGGTTTTGGGCTCGGTTTTGGGCTCGGTTATGGGCTCGGTTATGGGCTCGGTTATGGGCTCGGTTATGGGCTCGGTTATGGGCTCGGTTATGGGCTCGGTTATGGGCTCGGTTATGGGCTCGGTTATGGGCTCGGTTATGGGCTCGGTTATGGGCTCGGTTATGGGCTCGGTTATGGGCTCGGTTATGGGCTCGGTTATGGGCTCGGGCTCGGTTATGGGCTCGGTTATGGGCTCGGTTATGGGCTCGGTTATGGGCTCGGTTATGGGCTCGGTTTTGGGCTCGGTTTTGGGCTCGGTTATGGGCTCGGTTATGGGCTCGGTTATGGGCTCGGTTTATGGGCTCGGTTATGGGCTCGGTTATGGGCTCGGTTATGGGCTCGGTTATGGGCTCGGTTATGGGCTCGGTTATGGGCTCGGTTTATGGGCTCGGTTATGGGCTCGGTTATGGGCTCGGTTATGGGCTCGGTTATGGGCTCGGTTATGGGCTCGGTTATGGGCTCGGTTATGGGCTCGTTTATGGGCTCGTTTATGGGCTCGTTTATGGGCTCGGTTGTGGGCTCGGTTGTGGGCTCGGTTGTGGGCTCGGTTATGGGCTCGGTTATGGGCTCGGTTATGGGCTCGGTTATGGGCTCGGTTATGGGCTCGGTTATGGGCTCGGTTTATGGGCTCGGTTTATGGGCTGGGTTATGGGCTGGGTTATGGGCTCGGTTATGGGCTCGGTTATGGGCTCGGTTATGGGCTCGGTTATGGGCTCGGTTATGGGCTCGGTTATGGGCTCGGTTATGGGCTCGGTTATGGGCTCGGTTATGGGCTCGGTTATGGGCTCGGTTATGGGCTCGGTTATGGGCTCGGTTATGGGCTCGGTTATGGGCTATGGGCTCGGTTATGGGCTCGGTTATGGGCTCGGTTATGGGCTCGGTTATGGGCTCGGTTATGGGCTCGGTTATGGGCTCGGTTATGGGCTCGGTTATGGGCTCGGTTATGGGCTCGGTTATGGGCTCGGTTATGGGCTCGGTTATGGGCTCGGTTATGGGCTCGGTTATGGGCTCGGTTATGGGCTCGGTTATGGGCTCGGTTATGGGCTCGGTTATGGGCTCGGTTATGGGCTCGGTTATGGGCTCGGTTATGGGCTCGGTTATGGGCTCGGTTATGGGCTCGGTTATGGGCTCGGTTATGGGCTCGGTTATGGGCTCGGTTATGGGCTCGGTTATGGGCTCGGTTATGGGCTCGGTTATGGGCTCGGTTTATGGGCTCGGTTATGGGCTCGGTTATGGGCTCGGTTATGGGCTCGGTTATGGGCTCGGTTATGGGCTCGGTTATGGGCTCGGTTATGGGCTCGGTTATGGGTTATGGGCTCGGTTATGGGCTCGGTTATGGGCTCGGTTATGGGCTCGGTTATGGGCTCGGTTATGGGCTCGGTTATGGGCTCGGTTATGGGCTCGGTTATGGGCTCGGTTATGGGCTCGGTTATGGGCTCGGTTATGGGCTCGGTTATGGGCTCGGTTATGGGCTCGGTTATGGGCTCGGTTATGGGCTCGGTTATGGGCTCGGTTATGGGCTCGGTTATGGGCTCGGTTATGGGCTCGGTTATGGGCTCGGTTATGGGCTCGGTTATGGGCTCGGTTATGGGCTCGGTTATGGGCTCGGTTATGGGCTCGGTTATGGGCTCGGTTATGGGCTCGGTTATGGGCTCGGTTATGGGCTCGGTTATGGGCTCGGTTATGGGCTCGGTTATGGGCTCGGTTATGGGCTCGGTTATGGGCTCGGTTATGGGCTCGGTTATGGGCTCGGTTATGGGTTATGGGCTCGGTTATGGGCTCGGTTATGGGCTCGGTTATGGGCTCGGTTATGGGCTCGGTTATGGGCTCGGTTTATGGGCTCGGTTATGGGCTCGGTTATGGGCTCGGTTATGGGCTCGGTTATGGGCTCGGTTATGGGCTCGGTTATGGGCTCGGTTATGGGCTCGGTTATGGGCTCGGTTATGGGCTCGGTTATGGGCTCGGTTATGGGCTCGGTTATGGGCTCGGTTATGGGCTCGGTTTTGGGCTCGGTTTTGGGCTCGGTTATGGGCTCGGTTATGGGCTCGGTTATGGGCTCGGTTATGGGCTCGGTTATGGGCTCGGTTATGGGCTCGGTTATGGGCTCGGTTATGGGCTCGGTTATGGGCTCGGTTATGGGGCTCGGTTATGGGCTCGGTTATGGGCTCGGTTATGGGCTCGGTTATGGGCTCGGTTATGGGCTCGGTTATGGGCTCGGTTATGGGCTCGGTTATGGGCTCGGTTATGGGCTCGGTTATGGGCTCGGTTATGGGCTCGGTTATGGGCTCGGTTATGGGCTCGGTTATGGGCTCGTTTATGGGCTCGGTTTATGGGCTCGGTTATGGGCTCGGTTTGTGGGCTCGGTTATGGGCTCGGTTGTGGGCTCGGTTATGGGCTCGGTTATGGGCTCGGTTATGGGCTCGGTTATGGGCTCGGTTATGGGCTCGGTTATGGGCTCGGTTATGGGCTCGGTTATGGGCTCGGTTATGGGCTCGGTTATGGGCTCGGTTTGGGCTCGGTTATGGGCTCGGTTATGGGCTCGGTTATGGGCTCGGTTATGGGCTCGGTTATGGGCTCGGTTATGGGCTCGGTTATGGGCTCGGTTATGGGCTCGGTTATGGGCTCGGTTATGGGCTCGGTTATGGGCTCGGTTATGGGCTCGGTTATGGGCTCGGTTATGGGCTCGGTTATGGGCTCGGTTATGGGCTCGGTTATGGGCTCGGTTATGGGCTCGGTTATGGGCTCGGTTATGGGCTCGGTTATGGGCTCGGTTATGGGCTCGGTTATGGGCTCGGTTATGGGCTCGGTTATGGGCTCGGTTATGGGCTCGGTTATGGGCTCGGTTATGGGCTCGGTTATGGGCTCGGTTATGGGCTCGGTTATGGGCTCGGTTTATGGGCTCGGTTATGGGCTCGGTTATGGGCTCGGTTATGGGCTCGGTTATGGGCTCGGTTATGGGCTCGGTTATGGGCTCGGTTATGGGCTCGGTTATGGGCTCGGTTATGGGCTCGGTTATGGGCTCGGTTATGGGCTCGGTTATGGGCTCGGTTATGGGCTCGGTTATGGGTTATGGGCTCGGTTATGGGCTCGGTTATGGGCTCGGTTATGGGCTCGGTTATGGGCTCGGTTATGGGCTCGGTTATGGGCTCGGTTATGGGCTCGGTTATGGGCTCGGTTATGGGCTCGGTTATGGGCTCGGTTATGGGCTCGGTTATGGGCTCGGTTATGGGCTCGGTTATGGGCTCGGTTATGGGCTCGGTTATGGGCTCGGTTATGGGCTCGGTTATGGGCTCGGTTATGGGCTCGGTTATGGGCTCGGTTATGGGCTCGGTTATGGGCTTTGGGCTCGGTTATGGGCTCGGTTATGGGCTCGGTTATGGGCTCGGTTATGGGCTCGGTTATGGGCTCGGTTTATGGGCTCGGTTTATGGGCTCGGTTATGGGCTCGGTTATGGGCTCGGTTATGGGCTCGGTTATGGGCTCGGTTATGGGCTCGGTTATGGGCTCGGTTATGGGCTCGGTTATGGGCTCGGTTATGGGCTCGGTTTGGGCTCGGTTATGGGCTCGGTTTATGGGCTCGGTTATGGGCTCGGTTATGGGCTCGGTTATGGGTTATGGGCTCGGTTATGGGCTCGGTTATGGGCTCGGTTATGGGCTCGGTTATGGGCTCGGTTATGGGCTCGGTTATGGGCTCGGTTATGGGCTCGGTTATGGGCTCGGTTTATGGGCTCGGTTATGGGCTCGGTTATGGGCTCGGTTATGGGCTCGGTTTAGGGCTCGGTTTATGGGCTCGGTTTATGGGCTCGGTTATGGGCTCGGTTATGGGCTCGGTTATGGGCTCGGTTATGGGCTCGGTTATGGGCTCGGTTATGGGCTCGGTTATGGGCTCGGTTTTGGGCTCGGTTTTGGGCTCGGTTTTGGGCTCGGTTTTGGGCTCGGTTATGGGCTCGGTTTTGGGCTCGGTTATGGGCTCGGTTATGGGCTCGGTTATGGGCTCGGTTATGGGCTCGGTTATGGGCTCGGTTATGGGCTCGGTTATGGGCTCGGTTTATGGGCTCGGTTATGGGCTCGGTTATGGGCTCGGTTATGGGCTCGGTTATGGGCTCGGTTATGGGCTCGGTTATGGGCTCGGTTATGGGCTCGGTTATGGGCTCGGTTATGGGCTCGGTTATGGGCTCGGTTTATGGGCTCGGTTTATGGGCTCGGTTATGGGCTCGGTTATGGGCTCGGTTATGGGCTCGGTTATGGGCTCGGTTATGGGCTCGGTTATGGGCTCGGTTATGGGCTCGGTTATGGGCTCGGTTATGGGCTCGGTTTAGGGCTCGGTTTATGGGCTCGGTTTATGGCTCGGTTTAGGGCTCGGTTATGGGCTCGGTTATGGGCTCGGTTATGGGCTCGGTTATGGGCTCGGTTATGGGCTCGGTTATGGGCTCGGTTATGGGCTCGGTTATGGGCTCGGTTTATGGGCTCGGTTATGGGCTCGGTTATGGGCTCGGTTATGGGCTCGGTTATGGGCTCGGTTATGGGCTCGGTTATGGGCTCGGTTATGGGCTCGGTTATGGGCTCGGTTATGGGCTCGGTTATGGGCTCGGTTATGGGCTCGGTTATGGGCTCGGTTATGGGCTCGGTTATGGGCTCGGGTTATGGGCTCGGGTTATGGGCTCGGTTATGGGCTCGGTTATGGGCTCGGTTATGGGCTCGGTTATGGGCTCGGTTATGGGCTCGGTTATGGGCTCGGTTATGGGCTCGGTTATGGGCTCGGTTATGGGCTCGGTTATGGGCTCGGTTATGGGCTCGGTTATGGGCTCGGTTATGGGCTCGGTTATGGGCTCGGTTATGGGCTCGGTTATGGGCTCGGTTATGGGCTCGGTTATGGGCTCGGTTATGGGCTCGGTTATGGGCTCGGTTATGGGCTCGGTTATGGGCTCGGTTATGGGCTCGGTTATGGGCTCGGTTATGGGCTCGGTTATGGGCTCGGTTATGGGCTCGGTTATGGGCTCGGTTATGGGCTCGGTTATGGGCTCGGTTTATGGGCTCGGTTTATGGGCTCGGTTATGGGCTCGGTTATGGGCTCGGTTATGGGCTCGGTTATGGGCTCGGTTATGGGCTCGGTTATGGGCTCGGTTATGGGCTCGGTTATGGGCTCGGTTATGGGCTCGGTTATGGGCTCGGTTATGGGCTCGGTTATGGGCTCGGTTATGGGCTCGGTTATGGGCTCGGTTATGGGCTCGGTTATGGGCTCGGTTATGGGCTCGGTTATGGGCTCGGTTATGGGCTCGGTTATGGGCTCGGTTATGGGCTCGGTTATGGGCTCGGTTATGGGCTCGGTTATGGGCTCGGTTATGGGCTCGGTTATGGGCTCGGTTATGGGCTCGGTTATGGGCTCGGTTATGGGCTCGGTTATGGGCTCGGTTTGTGGGCTCGGTTTGTGGGCTCGGTTTGGGCTCGGTTTGGGCTCGGTTTGGGCTCGGTTATGGGCTCGGTTATGGGCTCGGTTATGGGCTCGGTTATGGGCTCGGTTATGGGCTCGGTTATGGGCTCGGTTATGGGCTCGGTTATGGGCTCGGTTATGGGCTCGGTTATGGGCTCGGTTATGGGCTCGGTTTGTGGGCTCGGTTTGGGCTCGGTTTGGGCTCGGTTTGGGCTCGGTTATGGGCTCGGTTATGGGCTCGGTTATGGGCTCGGTTATGGGCTCGGTTATGGGCTCGGTTATGGGCTCGGTTATGGGCTCGGTTATGGGCTCGGTTATGGGCTCGGTTATGGGCTCGGTTATGGGCTCGGTTATGGGCTCGGTTATGGGCTCGGTTATGGGCTCGGTTATGGGCTCGGTTATGGGCTCGGTTATGGGCTCGGTTATGGGCTCGGTTATGGGCTCGGTTATGGGCTCGGGCTCGGTTATGGGCTCGGTTATGGGCTCGGTTATGGGCTCGGTTATGGGCTCGGTTATGGGCTCGGTTATGGGCTCGGTTATGGGCTCGGTTATGGGCTCGGTTATGGGCTCGGTTATGGGCTCGGTTATGGGTTATGGGCTCGGTTATGGGCTCGGTTATGGGCTCGGTTATGGGCTCGGTTATGGGCTCGGTTATGGGCTCGGTTATGGGCTCGGTTTATGGGCTCGGTTATGGGCTCGGTTATGGGCTCGGTTATGGGCTCGGTTCTTATGGGCTCGGTTATGGGCTCGGTTATGGGCTCGGTTATGGGCTCGGTTATGGGCTCGGTTATGGGCTCGGTTATGGGCTCGGTTATGGGCTCGGTTATGGGCTCGGTTATGGGCTCGGTTATGGGCTCGGTTATGGGCTCGGTTATGGGCTCGGTTATGGGCTCGGTTATGGGCTCGGTTATGGGCTCGGTTATGGGCTTGGGCTCGGTTATGGGCTCGGTTATGGGCTCGGTTATGGGCTCGGTTATGGGCTCGGTTATGGGCTCGGTTATGGGCTCGGTTATGGGCTCGGTTATGGGCTCGGTTATGGGCTCGGTTATGGGCTCGGTTATGGGCTCGGTTATGGGCTCGGTTATGGGCTCGGTTATGGGCTCGGTTATGGGCTCGGTTATGGGCTCGGTTATGGGCTCGGTTATGGGCTCGGTTATGGGCTCGGTTATGGGCTCGGTTATGGGCTCGGTTATGGGCTCGGTTATGGGCTCGGTTATGGGCTCGGTTATGGGCTCGGTTATGGGCTCGGTTATGGGCTCGGTTATGGGCTCGGTTATGGGCTCGGTTATGGGCTCGGTTATGGGCTCGGTTATGGGCTCGGTTATGGGCTCGGTTATGGGCTCGGTTATGGGCTCGGTTATGGGCTCGGTTATGGGCTCGGTTATGGGCTCGGTTATGGGCTCGGTTATGGGCTCGGTTATGGGCTCGGTTATGGGCTCGGTTATGGGCTCGGTTATGGGCTCGGTTATGGGCTCGGTTATGGGCTCGGTTATGGGCTCGGTTATGGGCTCGGTTATGGGCTCGGTTATGGGCTCGGTTATGGGCTCGGTTATGGGCTCGGTTATGGGCTCGGTTATGGGCTCGGTTATGGGCTCGGTTATGGGCTCGGTTATGGGCTCGGTTATGGGCTCGGTTATGGGCTCGGTTATGGGCTCGGTTATGGGCTCGGTTATGGGCTCGGTTATGGGCTCGGTTATGGGCTCGGTTATGGGCTCGGTTATGGGCTCGGTTATGGGCTCGGTTATGGGCTCGGTTATGGGCTCGGTTATGGGCTCGGTTATGGGCTCGGTTATGGGCTCGGTTATGGGCTCGGTTATGGGCTCGGTTATGGGCTCGGTTATGGGCTCGGTTATGGGCTCGGTTATGGGCTCGGTTATGGGCTCGGTTATGGGCTCGGTTATGGGCTCGGTTATGGGCTCGGTTATGGGCTCGGTTATGGGCTCGGTTATGGGCTCGGTTATGGGCTCGGTTATGGGCTCGGTTATGGGCTCGGTTATGGGCTCGGTTATGGGCTCGGTTATGGGCTCGGTTATGGGCTCGGTTATGGGCTCGGTTATGGGCTCGGTTATGGGCTCGGTTATGGGCTCGGTTATGGGCTCGGTTATGGGCTCGGTTATGGGCTCGGTTATGGGCTCGGTTATGGGCTCGGTTATGGGCTCGGTTATGGGCTCGGTTATGGGCTCGGTTATGGGCTCGGTTATGGGCTCGGTTATGGGCTCGGTTATGGGCTCGGTTATGGGCTCGGTTATGGGCTCGGTTATGGGCTCGGTTATGGGCTCGGTTATGGGCTCGGTTATGGGCTCGGTTATGGGCTCGGTTATGGGCTCGGTTATGGGCTCGGTTATGGGCTCGGTTATGGGCTCGGTTATGGGCTCGGTTATGGGCTCGGTTATGGGCTCGGTTATGGGCTCGGTTATGGGCTCGGTTATGGGCTCGGTTATGGGCTCGGTTATGGGCTCGGTTATGGGCTCGGTTATGGGCTCGGTTATGGGCTCGGTTATGGGCTCGGTTATGGGCTCGGTTATGGGCTCGGTTATGGGCTCGGTTATGGGCTCGGTTATGGGCTCGGTTATGGGCTCGGTTATGGGCTCGGTTATGGGCTCGGTTATGGGCTCGGTTATGGGCTCGGTTATGGGCTCGGTTATGGGCTCGGTTATGGGCTCGGTTATGGGCTCGGTTATGGGCTCGGTTATGGGCTCGGTTATGGGCTCGGTTATGGGCTCGGTTATGGGCTCGGTTATGGGCTCGGTTATGGGCTCGGTTATGGGCTCGGTTATGGGCTCGGTTATGGGCTCGGTTATGGGCTCGGTTATGGGCTCGGTTATGGGCTCGGTTATGGGCTCGGTTATGGGCTCGGTTATGGGCTCGGTTATGGGCTCGGTTATGGGCTCGGTTATGGGCTCGGTTATGGGCTCGGTTATGGGCTCGGTTATGGGCTCGGTTATGGGCTCGGTTATGGGCTCGGTTATGGGCTCGGTTATGGGCTCGGTTATGGGCTCGGTTATGGGCTCGGTTATGGGCTCGGTTATGGGCTCGGTTATGGGCTCGGTTATGGGCTCGGTTATGGGCTCGGTTATGGGCTCGGTTATGGGCTCGGTTATGGGCTCGGTTATGGGCTCGGTTATGGGCTCGGTTATGGGCTCGGTTATGGGCTAGGTTATGGGCTCGGTTATGGGCTCGGTTATGGGCTCGGTTATGGGCTCGGTTATGGGCTCGGTTATGGGCTCGGTTATGGGCTCGGTTATGGGCTCGGTTATGGGCTCGGTTATGGGCTCGGTTATGGGCTCGGTTATGGGCTCGGTTATGGGCTCGGTTATGGGCTCGGTTATGGGCTCGGTTATGGGCTCGGTTATGGGCTCGGTTATGGGCTCGGTTATGGGCTCGGTTATGGGCTCGGTTATGGGCTCGGTTATGGGCTCGGTTATGGGCTCGGTTATGGGCTCGGTTATGGGCTCGGTTATGGGCTCGGTTATGGGCTCGGTTATGGGCTCGGTTATGGGCTCGGTTATGGGCTCGGTTATGGGCTCGGTTATGGGCTCGGTTATGGGCTCGGTTATGGGCTCGGTTATGGGCTCGGTTATGGGCTCGGTTATGGGCTCGGTTATGGGCTCGGTTATGGGCTCGGTTATGGGCTCGGTTATGGGCTCGGTTATGGGCTCGGTTATGGGCTCGGTTATGGGCTCGGTTATGGGCTCGGTTATGGGCTCGGTTATGGGCTCGGTTATGGGCTCGGTTATGGGCTCGGTTATGGGCTCGGTTATGGGCTCGGTTATGGGCTCGGTTATGGGCTCGGTTATGGGCTCGGTTATGGGCTCGGTTATGGGCTCGGTTATGGGCTCGGTTATGGGCTCGGTTATGGGCTCGGTTATGGGCTCGGTTATGGGCTCGGTTATGGGCTCGGTTATGGGCTCGGTTATGGGCTCGGTTATGGGCTCGGTTATGGGCTCGGTTATGGGCTCGGTTATGGGCTCGGTTATGGGCTCGGTTATGGGCTCGGTTATGGGCTCGGTTATGGGCTCGGTTATGGGCTCGGTTATGGGCTCGGTTATGGGCTCGGTTATGGGCTCGGTTATGGGCTCGGTTATGGGCTCGGTTATGGGCTCGGTTATGGGCTCGGTTATGGGCTCGGTTATGGGCTCGGTTATGGGCTCGGTTATGGGCTCGGTTATGGGCTCGGTTATGGGCTCGGTTATGGGCTCGGTTATGGGCTCGGTTATGGGCTCGGTTATGGGCTCGGTTATGGGCTCGGTTATGGGCTCGGTTATGGGCTCGGTTATGGGCTCGGTTATGGGCTCGGTTATGGGCTCGGTTATGGGCTCGGTTATGGGCTCGGTTATGGGCTCGGTTATGGGCTCGGTTATGGGCTCGGTTATGGGCTCGGTTATGGGCTCGGTTATGGGCTCGGTTATGGGCTCGGTTATGGGCTCGGTTATGGGCTCGGTTATGGGCTCGGTTATGGGCTCGGTTATGGGCTCGGTTATGGGCTCGGTTATGGGCTCGGTTATGGGCTCGGTTATGGGCTCGGTTATGGGCTCGGTTATGGGCTCGGTTATGGGCTCGGTTATGGGCTCGGTTATGGGCTCGGTTATGGGCTCGGTTATGGGCTCGGTTATGGGCTCGGTTATGGGCTCGGTTATGGGCTCGGTTATGGGCTCGGTTATGGGCTCGGTTATGGGCTCGGTTATGGGCTCGGTTATGGGCTCGGTTATGGGCTCGGTTATGGGCTCGGTTATGGGCTCGGTTATGGGCTCGGTTATGGGCTCGGTTATGGGCTCGGTTATGGGCTCGGTTATGGGCTCGGTTATGGGCTCGGTTATGGGCTCGGTTATGGGCTCGGTTATGGGCTCGGTTATGGGCTCGGTTATGGGCTCGGTTATGGGCTCGGTTATGGGCTCGGTTATGGGCTCGGTTATGGGCTCGGTTATGGGCTCGGTTATGGGCTCGGTTATGGGCTCGGTTATGGGCTCGGTTATGGGCTCGGTTATGGGCTCGGTTATGGGCTCGGTTATGGGCTCGGTTATGGGCTCGGTTATGGGCTCGGTTATGGGCTCGGTTATGGGCTCGGTTATGGGCTCGGTTATGGGCTCGGTTATGGGCTCGGTTATGGGCTCGGTTATGGGCTCGGTTATGGGCTCGGTTATGGGCTCGGTTATGGGCTCGGTTATGGGCTCGGTTATGGGCTCGGTTATGGGCTCGGTTATGGGCTCGGTTATGGGCTCGGTTATGGGCTCGGTTATGGGCTCGGTTATGGGCTCGGTTATGGGCTCGGTTATGGGCTCGGTTATGGGCTCGGTTATGGGCTCGGTTATGGGCTCGGTTATGGGCTCGGTTATGGGCTCGGTTATGGGCTCGGTTATGGGCTCGGTTATGGGCTCGGTTATGGGCTCGGTTATGGGCTCGGTTATGGGCTCGGTTATGGGCTCGGTTATGGGCTCGGTTATGGGCTCGGTTATGGGCTCGGTTATGGGCTCGGTTATGGGCTCGGTTATGGGCTCGGTTATGGGCTCGGTTATGGGCTCGGTTATGGGCTCGGTTATGGGCTCGGTTATGGGCTCGGTTATGGGCTCGGTTATGGGCTCGGTTATGGGCTCGGTTATGGGCTCGGTTATGGGCTCGGTTATGGGCTCGGTTATGGGCTCGGTTATGGGCTCGGTTATGGGCTCGGTTATGGGCTCGGTTATGGGCTCGGTTATGGGCTCGGTTATGGGCTCGGTTATGGGCTCGGTTATGGGCTCGGTTATGGGCTCGGTTATGGGCTCGGTTATGGGCTCGGTTATGGGCTCGGTTATGGGCTCGGTTATGGGCTCGGTTATGGGCTCGGTTATGGGCTCGGTTATGGGCTCGGTTATGGGCTCGGTTATGGGCTCGGTTATGGGCTCGGTTATGGGCTCGGTTATGGGCTCGGTTATGGGCTCGGTTATGGGCTCGGTTATGGGCTCGGTTAT
Organism: Allium sativum; assembly: GCA_030737875.1. NCBI lineage: Eukaryota > Viridiplantae > Streptophyta > Magnoliopsida > Asparagales > Amaryllidaceae > Allium > Allium sativum. The sequence continues at coordinate 81,069 of CM060926.1, read as the reverse complement.
GGGCTCGGTTATGGGCTCGGTTATGGGCTCGGTTATGGGCTCGGTTATGGGCTCGGTTATGGGCTCGGTTATGGGCTCGGTTATGGGCTCGGTTATGGGCTCGGTTATGGGCTCGGTTATGGGCTCGGTTATGGGCTCGGTTATGGGCTCGGTTATGGGCTCGGTTATGGGCTCGGTTATGGGCTCGGTTATGGGCTCGGTTATGGGCTCGGTTATGGGCTCGGTTATGGGCTCGGTTATGGGCTCGGTTATGGGCTCGGTTATGGGCTCGGTTATGGGCTCGGTTATGGGCTCGGTTATGGGCTCGGTTATGGGCTCGGTTATGGGCTCGGTTATGGGCTCGGTTATGGGCTCGGTTATGGGCTCGGTTATGGGCTCGGTTATGGGCTCGGTTATGGGCTCGGTTATGGGCTCGGTTATGGGCTCGGTTATGGGCTCGGTTATGGGCTCGGTTATGGGCTCGGTTATGGGCTCGGTTATGGGCTCGGTTATGGGCTCGGTTATGGGCTCGGTTATGGGCTCGGTTATGGGCTCGGTTATGGGCTCGGTTATGGGCTCGGTTATGGGCTCGGTTATGGGCTCGGTTATGGGCTCGGTTATGGGCTCGGTTATGGGCTCGGTTATGGGCTCGGTTATGGGCTCGGTTATGGGCTCGGTTATGGGCTCGGTTATGGGCTCGGTTATGGGCTCGGTTATGGGCTCGGTTATGGGCTCGGTTATGGGCTCGGTTATGGGCTCGGTTATGGGCTCGGTTATGGGCTCGGTTATGGGCTCGGTTATGGGCTCGGTTATGGGCTCGGTTATGGGCTCGGTTATGGGCTCGGTTATGGGCTCGGTTATGGGCTCGGTTATGGGCTCGGTTATGGGCTCGGTTATGGGCTCGGTTATGGGCTCGGTTATGGGCTCGGTTATGGGCTCGGTTATGGGCTCGGTTATGGGCTCGGTTATGGGCTCGGTTATGGGCTCGGTTATGGGCTCGGTTATGGGCTCGGTTATGGGCTCGGTTATGGGCTCGGTTATGGGCTCGGTTATGGGCTCGGTTATGGGCTCGGTTATGGGCTCGGTTATGGGCTCGGTTATGGGCTCGGTTATGGGCTCGGTTATGGGCTCGGTTATGGGCTCGGTTATGGGCTCGGTTATGGGCTCGGTTATGGGCTCGGTTATGGGCTCGGTTATGGGCTCGGTTATGGGCTCGGTTATGGGCTCGGTTATGGGCTCGGTTATGGGCTCGGTTATGGGCTCGGTTATGGGCTCGGTTATGGGCTCGGTTATGGGCTCGGTTATGGGCTCGGTTATGGGCTCGGTTATGGGCTCGGTTATGGGCTCGGTTATGGGCTCGGTTATGGGCTCGGTTATGGGCTCGGTTATGGGCTCGGTTATGGGCTCGGTTATGGGCTCGGTTATGGGCTCGGTTATGGGCTCGGTTATGGGCTCGGTTATGGGCTCGGTTATGGGCTCGGTTATGGGCTCGGTTATGGGCTCGGTTATGGGCTCGGTTATGGGCTCGGTTATGGGCTCGGTTATGGGCTCGGTTATGGGCTCGGTTATGGGCTCGGTTATGGGCTCGGTTATGGGCTCGGTTATGGGCTCGGTTATGGGCTCGGTTATGGGCTCGGTTATGGGCTCGGTTATGGGCTCGGTTATGGGCTCGGTTATGGGCTCGGTTATGGGCTCGGTTATGGGCTCGGTTATGGGCTCGGTTATGGGCTCGGTTATGGGCTCGGTTATGGGCTCGGTTATGGGCTCGGTTATGGGCTCGGTTATGGGCTCGGTTATGGGCTCGGTTATGGGCTCGGTTATGGGCTCGGTTATGGGCTCGGTTATGGGCTCGGTTATGGGCTCGGTTATGGGCTCGGTTATGGGCTCGGTTATGGGCTCGGTTATGGGCTCGGTTATGGGCTCGGTTATGGGCTCGGTTATGGGCTCGGTTATGGGCTCGGTTATGGGCTCGGTTATGGGCTCGGTTATGGGCTCGGTTATGGGCTCGGTTATGGGCTCGGTTATGGGCTCGGTTATGGGCTCGGTTATGGGCTCGGTTATGGGCTCGGTTATGGGCTCGGTTATGGGCTCGGTTATGGGCTCGGTTATGGGCTCGGTTATGGGCTCGGTTATGGGCTCGGTTATGGGCTCGGTTATGGGCTCGGTTATGGGCTCGGTTATGGGCTCGGTTATGGGCTCGGTTATGGGCTCGGTTATGGGCTCGGTTATGGGCTCGGTTATGGGCTCGGTTATGGGCTCGGTTATGGGCTCGGTTATGGGCTCGGTTATGGGCTCGGTTATGGGCTCGGTTATGGGCTCGGTTATGGGCTCGGTTATGGGCTCGGTTATGGGCTCGGTTATGGGCTCGGTTATGGGCTCGGTTATGGGCTCGGTTATGGGCTCGGTTATGGGCTCGGTTATGGGCTCGGTTATGGGCTCGGTTATGGGCTCGGTTATGGGCTCGGTTATGGGCTCGGTTATGGGCTCGGTTATGGGCTCGGTTATGGGCTCGGTTATGGGCTCGGTTATGGGCTCGGTTATGGGCTCGGTTATGGGCTCGGTTATGGGCTCGGTTATGGGCTCGGTTATGGGCTCGGTTATGGGCTCGGTTATGGGCTCGGTTATGGGCTCGGTTATGGGCTCGGTTATGGGCTCGGTTATGGGCTCGGTTATGGGCTCGGTTATGGGCTCGGTTATGGGCTCGGTTATGGGCTCGGTTATGGGCTCGGTTATGGGCTCGGTTATGGGCTCGGTTATGGGCTCGGTTATGGGCTCGGTTATGGGCTCGGTTATGGGCTCGGTTATGGGCTCGGTTATGGGCTCGGTTATGGGCTCGGTTATGGGCTCGGTTATGGGCTCGGTTATGGGCTCGGTTATGGGCTCGGTTATGGGCTCGGTTATGGGCTCGGTTATGGGCTCGGTTATGGGCTCGGTTATGGGCTCGGTTATGGGCTCGGTTATGGGCTCGGTTATGGGCTCGGTTATGGGCTCGGTTATGGGCTCGGTTATGGGCTCGGTTATGGGCTCGGTTATGGGCTCGGTTATGGGCTCGGTTATGGGCTCGGTTATGGGCTCGGTTATGGGCTCGGTTATGGGCTCGGTTATGGGCTCGGTTATGGGCTCGGTTATGGGCTCGGTTATGGGCTCGGTTATGGGCTCGGTTATGGGCTCGGTTATGGGCTCGGTTATGGGCTCGGTTATGGGCTCGGTTATGGGCTCGGTTATGGGCTCGGTTATGGGCTCGGTTATGGGCTCGGTTATGGGCTCGGTTATGGGCTCGGTTATGGGCTCGGTTATGGGCTCGGTTATGGGCTCGGTTATGGGCTCGGTTATGGGCTCGGTTATGGGCTCGGTTATGGGCTCGGTTATGGGCTCGGTTATGGGCTCGGTTATGGGCTCGGTTATGGGCTCGGTTATGGGCTCGGTTATGGGCTCGGTTATGGGCTCGGTTATGGGCTCGGTTATGGGCTCGGTTATGGGCTCGGTTATGGGCTCGGTTATGGGCTCGGTTATGGGCTCGGTTATGGGCTCGGTTATGGGCTCGGTTATGGGCTCGGTTATGGGCTCGGTTATGGGCTCGGTTATGGGCTCGGTTATGGGCTCGGTTATGGGCTCGGTTATGGGCTCGGTTATGGGCTCGGTTATGGGCTCGGTTATGGGCTCGGTTATGGGCTCGGTTATGGGCTCGGTTATGGGCTCGGTTATGGGCTCGGTTATGGGCTCGGTTATGGGCTCGGTTATGGGCTCGGTTATGGGCTCGGTTATGGGCTCGGTTATGGGCTCGGTTATGGGCTCGGTTATGGGCTCGGTTATGGGCTCGGTTATGGGCTCGGTTATGGGCTCGGTTATGGGCTCGGTTATGGGCTCGGTTATGGGCTCGGTTATGGGCTCGGTTATGGGCTCGGTTATGGGCTCGGTTATGGGCTCGGTTATGGGCTCGGTTATGGGCTCGGTTATGGGCTCGGTTATGGGCTCGGTTATGGGCTCGGTTATGGGCTCGGTTATGGGCTCGGTTATGGGCTCGGTTATGGGCTCGGTTATGGGCTCGGTTATGGGCTCGGTTATGGGCTCGGTTATGGGCTCGGTTATGGGCTCGGTTATGGGCTCGGTTATGGGCTCGGTTATGGGCTCGGTTATGGGCTCGGTTATGGGCTCGGTTATGGGCTCGGTTATGGGCTCGGTTATGGGCTCGGTTATGGGCTCGGTTATGGGCTCGGTTATGGGCTCGGTTATGGGCTCGGTTATGGGCTCGGTTATGGGCTCGGTTATGGGCTCGGTTATGGGCTCGGTTATGGGCTCGGTTATGGGCTCGGTTATGGGCTCGGTTATGGGCTCGGTTATGGGCTCGGTTATGGGCTCGGTTATGGGCTCGGTTATGGGCTCGGTTATGGGCTCGGTTATGGGCTCGGTTATGGGCTCGGTTATGGGCTCGGTTATGGGCTCGGTTATGGGCTCGGTTATGGGCTCGGTTATGGGCTCGGTTATGGGCTCGGTTATGGGCTCGGTTATGGGCTCGGTTATGGGCTCGGTTATGGGCTCGGTTATGGGCTCGGTTATGGGCTCGGTTATGGGCTCGGTTATGGGCTCGGTTATGGGCTCGGTTATGGGCTCGGTTATGGGCTCGGTTATGGGCTCGGTTATGGGCTCGGTTATGGGCTCGGTTATGGGCTCGGTTATGGGCTCGGTTATGGGCTCGGTTATGGGCTCGGTTATGGGCTCGGTTATGGGCTCGGTTATGGGCTCGGTTATGGGCTCGGTTATGGGCTCGGTTATGGGCTCGGTTATGGGCTCGGTTATGGGCTCGGTTATGGGCTCGGTTATGGGCTCGGTTATGGGCTCGGTTATGGGCTCGGTTATGGGCTCGGTTATGGGCTCGGTTATGGGCTCGGTTATGGGCTCGGTTATGGGCTCGGTTATGGGCTCGGTTATGGGCTCGGTTATGGGCTCGGTTATGGGCTCGGTTATGGGCTCGGTTATGGGCTCGGTTATGGGCTCGGTTATGGGCTCGGTTATGGGCTCGGTTATGGGCTCGGTTATGGGCTCGGTTATGGGCTCGGTTATGGGCTCGGTTATGGGCTCGGTTATGGGCTCGGTTATGGGCTCGGTTATGGGCTCGGTTATGGGCTCGGTTATGGGCTCGGTTATGGGCTCGGTTATGGGCTCGGTTATGGGCTCGGTTATGGGCTCGGTTATGGGCTCGGTTATGGGCTCGGTTATGGGCTCGGTTATGGGCTCGGTTATGGGCTCGGTTATGGGCTCGGTTATGGGCTCGGTTATGGGCTCGGTTATGGGCTCGGTTATGGGCTCGGTTATGGGCTCGGTTATGGGCTCGGTTATGGGCTCGGTTATGGGCTCGGTTATGGGCTCGGTTATGGGCTCGGTTATGGGCTCGGTTATGGGCTCGGTTATGGGCTCGGTTATGGGCTCGGTTATGGGCTCGGTTATGGGCTCGGTTATGGGCTCGGTTATGGGCTCGGTTATGGGCTCGGTTATGGGCTCGGTTATGGGCTCGGTTATGGGCTCGGTTATGGGCTCGGTTATGGGCTCGGTTATGGGCTCGGTTATGGGCTCGGTTATGGGCTCGGTTATGGGCTCGGTTATGGGCTCGGTTATGGGCTCGGTTATGGGCTCGGTTATGGGCTCGGTTATGGGCTCGGTTATGGGCTCGGTTATGGGCTCGGTTATGGGCTCGGTTATGGGCTCGGTTATGGGCTCGGTTATGGGCTCGGTTATGGGCTCGGTTATGGGCTCGGTTATGGGCTCGGTTATGGGCTCGGTTATGGGCTCGGTTATGGGCTCGGTTATGGGCTCGGTTATGGGCTCGGTTATGGGCTCGGTTATGGGCTCGGTTATGGGCTCGGTTATGGGCTCGGTTATGGGCTCGGTTATGGGCTCGGTTATGGGCTCGGTTATGGGCTCGGTTATGGGCTCGGTTATGGGCTCGGTTATGGGCTCGGTTATGGGCTCGGTTATGGGCTCGGTTATGGGCTCGGTTATGGGCTCGGTTATGGGCTCGGTTATGGGCTCGGTTATGGGCTCGGTTATGGGCTCGGTTATGGGCTCGGTTATGGGCTCGGTTATGGGCTCGGTTATGGGCTCGGTTATGGGCTCGGTTATGGGCTCGGTTATGGGCTCGGTTATGGGCTCGGTTATGGGCTCGGTTATGGGCTCGGTTATGGGCTCGGTTATGGGCTCGGTTATGGGCTCGGTTATGGGCTCGGTTATGGGCTCGGTTATGGGCTCGGTTATGGGCTCGGTTATGGGCTCGGTTATGGGCTCGGTTATGGGCTCGGTTATGGGCTCGGTTATGGGCTCGGTTATGGGCTCGGTTATGGGCTCGGTTATGGGCTCGGTTATGGGCTCGGTTATGGGCTCGGTTATGGGCTCGGTTATGGGCTCGGTTATGGGCTCGGTTATGGGCTCGGTTATGGGCTCGGTTATGGGCTCGGTTATGGGCTCGGTTATGGGCTCGGTTATGGGCTCGGTTATGGGCTCGGTTATGGGCTCGGTTATGGGCTCGGTTATGGGCTCGGTTATGGGCTCGGTTATGGGCTCGGTTATGGGCTCGGTTATGGGCTCGGTTATGGGCTCGGTTATGGGCTCGGTTATGGGCTCGGTTATGGGCTCGGTTATGGGCTCGGTTATGGGCTCGGTTATGGGCTCGGTTATGGGCTCGGTTATGGGCTCGGTTATGGGCTCGGTTATGGGCTCGGTTATGGGCTCGGTTATGGGCTCGGTTATGGGCTCGGTTATGGGCTCGGTTATGGGCTCGGTTATGGGCTCGGTTATGGGCTCGGTTATGGGCTCGGTTATGGGCTCGGTTATGGGCTCGGTTATGGGCTCGGTTATGGGCTCGGTTATGGGCTCGGTTATGGGCTCGGTTATGGGCTCGGTTATGGGCTCGGTTATGGGCTCGGTTATGGGCTCGGTTATGGGCTCGGTTATGGGCTCGGTTATGGGCTCGGTTATGGGCTCGGTTATGGGCTCGGTTATGGGCTCGGTTATGGGCTCGGTTATGGGCTCGGTTATGGGCTCGGTTATGGGCTCGGTTATGGGCTCGGTTATGGGCTCGGTTATGGGCTCGGTTATGGGCTCGGTTATGGGCTCGGTTATGGGCTCGGTTATGGGCTCGGTTATGGGCTCGGTTATGGGCTCGGTTATGGGCTCGGTTATGGGCTCGGTTATGGGCTCGGTTATGGGCTCGGTTATGGGCTCGGTTATGGGCTCGGTTATGGGCTCGGTTATGGGCTCGGTTATGGGCTCGGTTATGGGCTCGGTTATGGGCTCGGTTATGGGCTCGGTTATGGGCTCGGTTATGGGCTCGGTTATGGGCTCGGTTATGGGCTCGGTTATGGGCTCGGTTATGGGCTCGGTTATGGGCTCGGTTATGGGCTCGGTTATGGGCTCGGTTATGGGCTCGGTTATGGGCTCGGTTATGGGCTCGGTTATGGGCTCGGTTATGGGCTCGGTTATGGGCTCGGTTATGGGCTCGGTTATGGGCTCGGTTATGGGCTCGGTTATGGGCTCGGTTATGGGCTCGGTTATGGGCTCGGTTATGGGCTCGGTTATGGGCTCGGTTATGGGCTCGGTTATGGGCTCGGTTATGGGCTCGGTTATGGGCTCGGTTATGGGCTCGGTTATGGGCTCGGTTATGGGCTCGGTTATGGGCTCGGTTATGGGCTCGGTTATGGGCTCGGTTATGGGCTCGGTTATGGGCTCGGTTATGGGCTCGGTTATGGGCTCGGTTATGGGCTCGGTTATGGGCTCGGTTATGGGCTCGGTTATGGGCTCGGTTATGGGCTCGGTTATGGGCTCGGTTATGGGCTCGGTTATGGGCTCGGTTATGGGCTCGGTTATGGGCTCGGTTATGGGCTCGGTTATGGGCTCGGTTATGGGCTCGGTTATGGGCTCGGTTATGGGCTCGGTTATGGGCTCGGTTATGGGCTCGGTTATGGGCTCGGTTATGGGCTCGGTTATGGGCTCGGTTATGGGCTCGGTTATGGGCTCGGTTATGGGCTCGGTTATGGGCTCGGTTATGGGCTCGGTTATGGGCTCGGTTATGGGCTCGGTTATGGGCTCGGTTATGGGCTCGGTTATGGGCTCGGTTATGGGCTCGGTTATGGGCTCGGTTATGGGCTCGGTTATGGGCTCGGTTATGGGCTCGGTTATGGGCTCGGTTATGGGCTCGGTTATGGGCTCGGTTATGGGCTCGGTTATGGGCTCGGTTATGGGCTCGGTTATGGGCTCGGTTATGGGCTCGGTTATGGGCTCGGTTATGGGCTCGGTTATGGGCTCGGTTATGGGCTCGGTTATGGGCTCGGTTATGGGCTCGGTTATGGGCTCGGTTATGGGCTCGGTTATGGGCTCGGTTATGGGCTCGGTTATGGGCTCGGTTATGGGCTCGGTTATGGGCTCGGTTATGGGCTCGGTTATGGGCTCGGTTATGGGCTCGGTTATGGGCTCGGTTATGGGCTCGGTTATGGGCTCGGTTATGGGCTCGGTTATGGGCTCGGTTATGGGCTCGGTTATGGGCTCGGTTATGGGCTCGGTTATGGGCTCGGTTATGGGCTCGGTTATGGGCTCGGTTATGGGCTCGGTTATGGGCTCGGTTATGGGCTCGGTTATGGGCTCGGTTATGGGCTCGGTTATGGGCTCGGTTATGGGCTCGGTTATGGGCTCGGTTATGGGCTCGGTTATGGGCTCGGTTATGGGCTCGGTTATGGGCTCGGTTATGGGCTCGGTTATGGGCTCGGTTATGGGCTCGGTTATGGGCTCGGTTATGGGCTCGGTTATGGGCTCGGTTATGGGCTCGGTTATGGGCTCGGTTATGGGCTCGGTTATGGGCTCGGTTATGGGCTCGGTTATGGGCTCGGTTATGGGCTCGGTTATGGGCTCGGTTATGGGCTCGGTTATGGGCTCGGTTATGGGCTCGGTTATGGGCTCGGTTATGGGCTCGGTTATGGGCTCGGTTATGGGCTCGGTTATGGGCTCGGTTATGGGCTCGGTTATGGGCTCGGTTATGGGCTCGGTTATGGGCTCGGTTATGGGCTCGGTTATGGGCTCGGTTATGGGCTCGGTTATGGGCTCGGTTATGGGCTCGGTTATGGGCTCGGTTATGGGCTCGGTTATGGGCTCGGTTATGGGCTCGGTTATGGGCTCGGTTATGGGCTCGGTTATGGGCTCGGTTATGGGCTCGGTTATGGGCTCGGTTATGGGCTCGGTTATGGGCTCGGTTATGGGCTCGGTTATGGGCTCGGTTATGGGCTCGGTTATGGGCTCGGTTATGGGCTCGGTTATGGGCTCGGTTATGGGCTCGGTTATGGGCTCGGTTATGGGCTCGGTTATGGGCTCGGTTATGGGCTCGGTTATGGGCTCGGTTATGGGCTCGGTTATGGGCTCGGTTATGGGCTCGGTTATGGGCTCGGTTATGGGCTCGGTTATGGGCTCGGTTATGGGCTCGGTTATGGGCTCGGTTATGGGCTCGGTTATGGGCTCGGTTATGGGCTCGGTTATGGGCTCGGTTATGGGCTCGGTTATGGGCTCGGTTATGGGCTCGGTTATGGGCTCGGTTATGGGCTCGGTTATGGGCTCGGTTATGGGCTCGGTTATGGGCTCGGTTATGGGCTCGGTTATGGGCTCGGTTATGGGCTCGGTTATGGGCTCGGTTATGGGCTCGGTTATGGGCTCGGTTATGGGCTCGGTTATGGGCTCGGTTATGGGCTCGGTTATGGGCTCGGTTATGGGCTCGGTTATGGGCTCGGTTATGGGCTCGGTTATGGGCTCGGTTATGGGCTCGGTTATGGGCTCGGTTATGGGCTCGGTTATGGGCTCGGTTATGGGCTCGGTTATGGGCTCGGTTATGGGCTCGGTTATGGGCTCGGTTATGGGCTCGGTTATGGGCTCGGTTATGGGCTCGGTTATGGGCTCGGTTATGGGCTCGGTTATGGGCTCGGTTATGGGCTCGGTTATGGGCTCGGTTATGGGCTCGGTTATGGGCTCGGTTATGGGCTCGGTTATGGGCTCGGTTATGGGCTCGGTTATGGGCTCGGTTATGGGCTCGGTTATGGGCTCGGTTATGGGCTCGGTTATGGGCTCGGTTATGGGCTCGGTTATGGGCTCGGTTATGGGCTCGGTTATGGGCTCGGTTATGGGCTCGGTTATGGGCTCGGTTATGGGCTCGGTTATGGGCTCGGTTATGGGCTCGGTTATGGGCTCGGTTATGGGCTCGGTTATGGGCTCGGTTATGGGCTCGGTTATGGGCTCGGTTATGGGCTCGGTTATGGGCTCGGTTATGGGCTCGGTTATGGGCTCGGTTATGGGCTCGGTTATGGGCTCGGTTATGGGCTCGGTTATGGGCTCGGTTATGGGCTCGGTTATGGGCTCGGTTATGGGCTCGGTTATGGGCTCGGTTATGGGCTCGGTTATGGGCTCGGTTATGGGCTCGGTTATGGGCTCGGTTATGGGCTCGGTTATGGGCTCGGTTATGGGCTCGGTTATGGGCTCGGTTATGGGCTCGGTTATGGGCTCGGTTATGGGCTCGGTTATGGGCTCGGTTATGGGCTCGGTTATGGGCTCGGTTATGGGCTCGGTTATGGGCTCGGTTATGGGCTCGGTTATGGGCTCGGTTATGGGCTCGGTTATGGGCTCGGTTATGGGCTCGGTTATGGGCTCGGTTATGGGCTCGGTTATGGGCTCGGTTATGGGCTCGGTTATGGGCTCGGTTATGGGCTCGGTTATGGGCTCGGTTATGGGCTCGGTTATGGGCTCGGTTATGGGCTCGGTTATGGGCTCGGTTATGGGCTCGGTTATGGGCTCGGTTATGGGCTCGGTTATGGGCTCGGTTATGGGCTCGGTTATGGGCTCGGTTATGGGCTCGGTTATGGGCTCGGTTATGGGCTCGGTTATGGGCTCGGTTATGGGCTCGGTTATGGGCTCGGTTATGGGCTCGGTTATGGGCTCGGTTATGGGCTCGGTTATGGGCTCGGTTATGGGCTCGGTTATGGGCTCGGTTATGGGCTCGGTTATGGGCTCGGTTATGGGCTCGGTTATGGGCTCGGTTATGGGCTCGGTTATGGGCTCGGTTATGGGCTCGGTTATGGGCTCGGTTATGGGCTCGGTTATGGGCTCGGTTATGGGCTCGGTTATGGGCTCGGTTATGGGCTCGGTTATGGGCTCGGTTATGGGCTCGGTTATGGGCTCGGTTATGGGCTCGGTTATGGGCTCGGTTATGGGCTCGGTTATGGGCTCGGTTATGGGCTCGGTTATGGGCTCGGTTATGGGCTCGGTTATGGGCTCGGTTATGGGCTCGGTTATGGGCTCGGTTATGGGCTCGGTTATGGGCTCGGTTATGGGCTCGGTTATGGGCTCGGTTATGGGCTCGGTTATGGGCTCGGTTATGGGCTCGGTTATGGGCTCGGTTATGGGCTCGGTTATGGGCTCGGTTATGGGCTCGGTTATGGGCTCGGTTATGGGCTCGGTTATGGGCTCGGTTATGGGCTCGGTTATGGGCTCGGTTATGGGCTCGGTTATGGGCTCGGTTATGGGCTCGGTTATGGGCTCGGTTATGGGCTCGGTTATGGGCTCGGTTATGGGCTCGGTTATGGGCTCGGTTATGGGCTCGGTTATGGGCTCGGTTATGGGCTCGGTTATGGGCTCGGTTATGGGCTCGGTTATGGGCTCGGTTATGGGCTCGGTTATGGGCTCGGTTATGGGCTCGGTTATGGGCTCGGTTATGGGCTCGGTTATGGGCTCGGTTATGGGCTCGGTTATGGGCTCGGTTATGGGCTCGGTTATGGGCTCGGTTATGGGCTCGGTTATGGGCTCGGTTATGGGCTCGGTTATGGGCTCGGTTATGGGCTCGGTTATGGGCTCGGTTATGGGCTCGGTTATGGGCTCGGTTATGGGCTCGGTTATGGGCTCGGTTATGGGCTCGGTTATGGGCTCGGTTATGGGCTCGGTTATGGGCTCGGTTATGGGCTCGGTTATGGGCTCGGTTATGGGCTCGGTTATGGGCTCGGTTATGGGCTCGGTTATGGGCTCGGTTATGGGCTCGGTTATGGGCTCGGTTATGGGCTCGGTTATGGGCTCGGTTATGGGCTCGGTTATGGGCTCGGTTATGGGCTCGGTTATGGGCTCGGTTATGGGCTCGGTTATGGGCTCGGTTATGGGCTCGGTTATGGGCTCGGTTATGGGCTCGGTTATGGGCTCGGTTATGGGCTCGGTTATGGGCTCGGTTATGGGCTCGGTTATGGGCTCGGTTATGGGCTCGGTTATGGGCTCGGTTATGGGCTCGGTTATGGGCTCGGTTATGGGCTCGGTTATGGGCTCGGTTATGGGCTCGGTTATGGGCTCGGTTATGGGCTCGGTTATGGGCTCGGTTATGGGCTCGGTTATGGGCTCGGTTATGGGCTCGGTTATGGGCTCGGTTATGGGCTCGGTTATGGGCTCGGTTATGGGCTCGGTTATGGGCTCGGTTATGGGCTCGGTTATGGGCTCGGTTATGGGCTCGGTTATGGGCTCGGTTATGGGCTCGGTTATGGGCTCGGTTATGGGCTCGGTTATGGGCTCGGTTATGGGCTCGGTTATGGGCTCGGTTATGGGCTCGGTTATGGGCTCGGTTATGGGCTCGGTTATGGGCTCGGTTATGGGCTCGGTTATGGGCTCGGTTATGGGCTCGGTTATGGGCTCGGTTATGGGCTCGGTTATGGGCTCGGTTATGGGCTCGGTTATGGGCTCGGTTATGGGCTCGGTTATGGGCTCGGTTATGGGCTCGGTTATGGGCTCGGTTATGGGCTCGGTTATGGGCTCGGTTATGGGCTCGGTTATGGGCTCGGTTATGGGCTCGGTTATGGGCTCGGTTATGGGCTCGGTTATGGGCTCGGTTATGGGCTCGGTTATGGGCTCGGTTATGGGCTCGGTTATGGGCTCGGTTATGGGCTCGGTTATGGGCTCGGTTATGGGCTCGGTTATGGGCTCGGTTATGGGCTCGGTTATGGGCTCGGTTATGGGCTCGGTTATGGGCTCGGTTATGGGCTCGGTTATGGGCTCGGTTATGGGCTCGGTTATGGGCTCGGTTATGGGCTCGGTTATGGGCTCGGTTATGGGCTCGGTTATGGGCTCGGTTATGGGCTCGGTTATGGGCTCGGTTATGGGCTCGGTTATGGGCTCGGTTATGGGCTCGGTTATGGGCTCGGTTATGGGCTCGGTTATGGGCTCGGTTATGGGCTCGGTTATGGGCTCGGTTATGGGCTCGGTTATGGGCTCGGTTATGGGCTCGGTTATGGGCTCGGTTATGGGCTCGGTTATGGGCTCGGTTATGGGCTCGGTTATGGGCTCGGTTATGGGCTCGGTTATGGGCTCGGTTATGGGCTCGGTTATGGGCTCGGTTATGGGCTCGGTTATGGGCTCGGTTATGGGCTCGGTTATGGGCTCGGTTATGGGCTCGGTTATGGGCTCGGTTATGGGCTCGGTTATGGGCTCGGTTATGGGCTCGGTTATGGGCTCGGTTATGGGCTCGGTTATGGGCTCGGTTATGGGCTCGGTTATGGGCTCGGTTATGGGCTCGGTTATGGGCTCGGTTATGGGCTCGGTTATGGGCTCGGTTATGGGCTCGGTTATGGGCTCGGTTATGGGCTCGGTTATGGGCTCGGTTATGGGCTCGGTTATGGGCTCGGTTATGGGCTCGGTTATGGGCTCGGTTATGGGCTCGGTTATGGGCTCGGTTATGGGCTCGGTTATGGGCTCGGTTATGGGCTCGGTTATGGGCTCGGTTATGGGCTCGGTTATGGGCTCGGTTATGGGCTCGGTTATGGGCTCGGTTATGGGCTCGGTTATGGGCTCGGTTATGGGCTCGGTTATGGGCTCGGTTATGGGCTCGGTTATGGGCTCGGTTATGGGCTCGGTTATGGGCTCGGTTATGGGCTCGGTTATGGGCTCGGTTATGGGCTCGGTTATGGGCTCGGTTATGGGCTCGGTTATGGGCTCGGTTATGGGCTCGGTTATGGGCTCGGTTATGGGCTCGGTTATGGGCTCGGTTATGGGCTCGGTTATGGGCTCGGTTATGGGCTCGGTTATGGGCTCGGTTATGGGCTCGGTTATGGGCTCGGTTATGGGCTCGGTTATGGGCTCGGTTATGGGCTCGGTTATGGGCTCGGTTATGGGCTCGGTTATGGGCTCGGTTATGGGCTCGGTTATGGGCTCGGTTATGGGCTCGGTTATGGGCTCGGTTATGGGCTCGGTTATGGGCTCGGTTATGGGCTCGGTTATGGGCTCGGTTATGGGCTCGGTTATGGGCTCGGTTATGGGCTCGGTTATGGGCTCGGTTATGGGCTCGGTTATGGGCTCGGTTATGGGCTCGGTTATGGGCTCGGTTATGGGCTCGGTTATGGGCTCGGTTATGGGCTCGGTTATGGGCTCGGTTATGGGCTCGGTTATGGGCTCGGTTATGGGCTCGGTTATGGGCTCGGTTATGGGCTCGGTTATGGGCTCGGTTATGGGCTCGGTTATGGGCTCGGTTATGGGCTCGGTTATGGGCTCGGTTATGGGCTCGGTTATGGGCTCGGTTATGGGCTCGGTTATGGGCTCGGTTATGGGCTCGGTTATGGGCTCGGTTATGGGCTCGGTTATGGGCTCGGTTATGGGCTCGGTTATGGGCTCGGTTATGGGCTCGGTTATGGGCTCGGTTATGGGCTCGGTTATGGGCTCGGTTATGGGCTCGGTTATGGGCTCGGTTATGGGCTCGGTTATGGGCTCGGTTATGGGCTCGGTTATGGGCTCGGTTATGGGCTCGGTTATGGGCTCGGTTATGGGCTCGGTTATGGGCTCGGTTATGGGCTCGGTTATGGGCTCGGTTATGGGCTCGGTTATGGGCTCGGTTATGGGCTCGGTTATGGGCTCGGTTATGGGCTCGGTTATGGGCTCGGTTATGGGCTCGGTTATGGGCTCGGTTATGGGCTCGGTTATGGGCTCGGTTATGGGCTCGGTTATGGGCTCGGTTATGGGCTCGGTTATGGGCTCGGTTATGGGCTCGGTTATGGGCTCGGTTATGGGCTCGGTTATGGGCTCGGTTATGGGCTCGGTTATGGGCTCGGTTATGGGCTCGGTTATGGGCTCGGTTATGGGCTCGGTTATGGGCTCGGTTATGGGCTCGGTTATGGGCTCGGTTATGGGCTCGGTTATGGGCTCGGTTATGGGCTCGGTTATGGGCTCGGTTATGGGCTCGGTTATGGGCTCGGTTATGGGCTCGGTTATGGGCTCGGTTATGGGCTCGGTTATGGGCTCGGTTATGGGCTCGGTTATGGGCTCGGTTATGGGCTCGGTTATGGGCTCGGTTATGGGCTCGGTTATGGGCTCGGTTATGGGCTCGGTTATGGGCTCGGTTATGGGCTCGGTTATGGGCTCGGTTATGGGCTCGGTTATGGGCTCGGTTATGGGCTCGGTTATGGGCTCGGTTATGGGCTCGGTTATGGGCTCGGTTATGGGCTCGGTTATGGGCTCGGTTATGGGCTCGGTTATGGGCTCGGTTATGGGCTCGGTTATGGGCTCGGTTATGGGCTCGGTTATGGGCTCGGTTATGGGCTCGGTTATGGGCTCGGTTATGGGCTCGGTTATGGGCTCGGTTATGGGCTCGGTTATGGGCTCGGTTATGGGCTCGGTTATGGGCTCGGTTATGGGCTCGGTTATGGGCTCGGTTATGGGCTCGGTTATGGGCTCGGTTATGGGCTCGGTTATGGGCTCGGTTATGGGCTCGGTTATGGGCTCGGTTATGGGCTCGGTTATGGGCTCGGTTATGGGCTCGGTTATGGGCTCGGTTATGGGCTCGGTTATGGGCTCGGTTATGGGCTCGGTTATGGGCTCGGTTATGGGCTCGGTTATGGGCTCGGTTATGGGCTCGGTTATGGGCTCGGTTATGGGCTCGGTTATGGGCTCGGTTATGGGCTCGGTTATGGGCTCGGTTATGGGCTCGGTTATGGGCTCGGTTATGGGCTCGGTTATGGGCTCGGTTATGGGCTCGGTTATGGGCTCGGTTATGGGCTCGGTTATGGGCTCGGTTATGGGCTCGGTTATGGGCTCGGTTATGGGCTCGGTTATGGGCTCGGTTATGGGCTCGGTTATGGGCTCGGTTATGGGCTCGGTTATGGGCTCGGTTATGGGCTCGGTTATGGGCTCGGTTATGGGCTCGGTTATGGGCTCGGTTATGGGCTCGGTTATGGGCTCGGTTATGGGCTCGGTTATGGGCTCGGTTATGGGCTCGGTTATGGGCTCGGTTATGGGCTCGGTTATGGGCTCGGTTATGGGCTCGGTTATGGGCTCGGTTATGGGCTCGGTTATGGGCTCGGTTATGGGCTCGGTTATGGGCTCGGTTATGGGCTCGGTTATGGGCTCGGTTATGGGCTCGGTTATGGGCTCGGTTATGGGCTCGGTTATGGGCTCGGTTATGGGCTCGGTTATGGGCTCGGTTATGGGCTCGGTTATGGGCTCGGTTATGGGCTCGGTTATGGGCTCGGTTATGGGCTCGGTTATGGGCTCGGTTATGGGCTCGGTTATGGGCTCGGTTATGGGCTCGGTTATGGGCTCGGTTATGGGCTCGGTTATGGGCTCGGTTATGGGCTCGGTTATGGGCTCGGTTATGGGCTCGGTTATGGGCTCGGTTATGGGCTCGGTTATGGGCTCGGTTATGGGCTCGGTTATGGGCTCGGTTATGGGCTCGGTTATGGGCTCGGTTATGGGCTCGGTTATGGGCTCGGTTATGGGCTCGGTTATGGGCTCGGTTATGGGCTCGGTTATGGGCTCGGTTATGGGCTCGGTTATGGGCTCGGTTATGGGCTCGGTTATGGGCTCGGTTATGGGCTCGGTTATGGGCTCGGTTATGGGCTCGGTTATGGGCTCGGTTATGGGCTCGGTTATGGGCTCGGTTATGGGCTCGGTTATGGGCTCGGTTATGGGCTCGGTTATGGGCTCGGTTATGGGCTCGGTTATGGGCTCGGTTATGGGCTCGGTTATGGGCTCGGTTATGGGCTCGGTTATGGGCTCGGTTATGGGCTCGGTTATGGGCTCGGTTATGGGCTCGGTTATGGGCTCGGTTATGGGCTCGGTTATGGGCTCGGTTATGGGCTCGGTTATGGGCTCGGTTATGGGCTCGGTTATGGGCTCGGTTATGGGCTCGGTTATGGGCTCGGTTATGGGCTCGGTTATGGGCTCGGTTATGGGCTCGGTTATGGGCTCGGTTATGGGCTCGGTTATGGGCTCGGTTATGGGCTCGGTTATGGGCTCGGTTATGGGCTCGGTTATGGGCTCGGTTATGGGCTCGGTTATGGGCTCGGTTATGGGCTCGGTTATGGGCTCGGTTATGGGCTCGGTTATGGGCTCGGTTATGGGCTCGGTTATGGGCTCGGTTATGGGCTCGGTTATGGGCTCGGTTATGGGCTCGGTTATGGGCTCGGTTATGGGCTCGGTTATGGGCTCGGTTATGGGCTCGGTTATGGGCTCGGTTATGGGCTCGGTTATGGGCTCGGTTATGGGCTCGGTTATGGGCTCGGTTATGGGCTCGGTTATGGGCTCGGTTATGGGCTCGGTTATGGGCTCGGTTATGGGCTCGGTTATGGGCTCGGTTATGGGCTCGGTTATGGGCTCGGTTATGGGCTCGGTTATGGGCTCGGTTATGGGCTCGGTTATGGGCTCGGTTATGGGCTCGGTTATGGGCTCGGTTATGGGCTCGGTTATGGGCTCGGTTATGGGCTCGGTTATGGGCTCGGTTATGGGCTCGGTTATGGGCTCGGTTATGGGCTCGGTTATGGGCTCGGTTATGGGCTCGGTTATGGGCTCGGTTATGGGCTCGGTTATGGGCTCGGTTATGGGCTCGGTTATGGGCTCGGTTATGGGCTCGGTTATGGGCTCGGTTATGGGCTCGGTTATGGGCTCGGTTATGGGCTCGGTTATGGGCTCGGTTATGGGCTCGGTTATGGGCTCGGTTATGGGCTCGGTTATGGGCTCGGTTATGGGCTCGGTTATGGGCTCGGTTATGGGCTCGGTTATGGGCTCGGTTATGGGCTCGGTTATGGGCTCGGTTATGGGCTCGGTTATGGGCTCGGTTATGGGCTCGGTTATGGGCTCGGTTATGGGCTCGGTTATGGGCTCGGTTATGGGCTCGGTTATGGGCTCGGTTATGGGCTCGGTTATGGGCTCGGTTATGGGCTCGGTTATGGGCTCGGTTATGGGCTCGGTTATGGGCTCGGTTATGGGCTCGGTTATGGGCTCGGTTATGGGCTCGGTTATGGGCTCGGTTATGGGCTCGGTTATGGGCTCGGTTATGGGCTCGGTTATGGGCTCGGTTATGGGCTCGGTTATGGGCTCGGTTATGGGCTCGGTTATGGGCTCGGTTATGGGCTCGGTTATGGGCTCGGTTATGGGCTCGGTTATGGGCTCGGTTATGGGCTCGGTTATGGGCTCGGTTATGGGCTCGGTTATGGGCTCGGTTATGGGCTCGGTTATGGGCTCGGTTATGGGCTCGGTTATGGGCTCGGTTATGGGCTCGGTTATGGGCTCGGTTATGGGCTCGGTTATGGGCTCGGTTATGGGCTCGGTTATGGGCTCGGTTATGGGCTCGGTTATGGGCTCGGTTATGGGCTCGGTTATGGGCTCGGTTATGGGCTCGGTTATGGGCTCGGTTATGGGCTCGGTTATGGGCTCGGTTATGGGCTCGGTTATGGGCTCGGTTATGGGCTCGGTTATGGGCTCGGTTATGGGCTCGGTTATGGGCTCGGTTATGGGCTCGGTTATGGGCTCGGTTATGGGCTCGGTTATGGGCTCGGTTATGGGCTCGGTTATGGGCTCGGTTATGGGCTCGGTTATGGGCTCGGTTATGGGCTCGGTTATGGGCTCGGTTATGGGCTCGGTTATGGGCTCGGTTATGGGCTCGGTTATGGGCTCGGTTATGGGCTCGGTTATGGGCTCGGTTATGGGCTCGGTTATGGGCTCGGTTATGGGCTCGGTTATGGGCTCGGTTATGGGCTCGGTTATGGGCTCGGTTATGGGCTCGGTTATGGGCTCGGTTATGGGCTCGGTTATGGGCTCGGTTATGGGCTCGGTTATGGGCTCGGTTATGGGCTCGGTTATGGGCTCGGTTATGGGCTCGGTTATGGGCTCGGTTATGGGCTCGGTTATGGGCTCGGTTATGGGCTCGGTTATGGGCTCGGTTATGGGCTCGGTTATGGGCTCGGTTATGGGCTCGGTTATGGGCTCGGTTATGGGCTCGGTTATGGGCTCGGTTATGGGCTCGGTTATGGGCTCGGTTATGGGCTCGGTTATGGGCTCGGTTATGGGCTCGGTTATGGGCTCGGTTATGGGCTCGGTTATGGGCTCGGTTATGGGCTCGGTTATGGGCTCGGTTATGGGCTCGGTTATGGGCTCGGTTATGGGCTCGGTTATGGGCTCGGTTATGGGCTCGGTTATGGGCTCGGTTATGGGCTCGGTTATGGGCTCGGTTATGGGCTCGGTTATGGGCTCGGTTATGGGCTCGGTTATGGGCTCGGTTATGGGCTCGGTTATGGGCTCGGTTATGGGCTCGGTTATGGGCTCGGTTATGGGCTCGGTTATGGGCTCGGTTATGGGCTCGGTTATGGGCTCGGTTATGGGCTCGGTTATGGGCTCGGTTATGGGCTCGGTTATGGGCTCGGTTATGGGCTCGGTTATGGGCTCGGTTATGGGCTCGGTTATGGGCTCGGTTATGGGCTCGGTTATGGGCTCGGTTATGGGCTCGGTTATGGGCTCGGTTATGGGCTCGGTTATGGGCTCGGTTATGGGCTCGGTTATGGGCTCGGTTATGGGCTCGGTTATGGGCTCGGTTATGGGCTCGGTTATGGGCTCGGTTATGGGCTCGGTTATGGGCTCGGTTATGGGCTCGGTTATGGGCTCGGTTATGGGCTCGGTTATGGGCTCGGTTATGGGCTCGGTTATGGGCTCGGTTATGGGCTCGGTTATGGGCTCGGTTATGGGCTCGGTTATGGGCTCGGTTATGGGCTCGGTTATGGGCTCGGTTATGGGCTCGGTTATGGGCTCGGTTATGGGCTCGGTTATGGGCTCGGTTATGGGCTCGGTTATGGGCTCGGTTATGGGCTCGGTTATGGGCTCGGTTATGGGCTCGGTTATGGGCTCGGTTATGGGCTCGGTTATGGGCTCGGTTATGGGCTCGGTTATGGGCTCGGTTATGGGCTCGGTTATGGGCTCGGTTATGGGCTCGGTTATGGGCTCGGTTATGGGCTCGGTTATGGGCTCGGTTATGGGCTCGGTTATGGGCTCGGTTATGGGCTCGGTTATGGGCTCGGTTATGGGCTCGGTTATGGGCTCGGTTATGGGCTCGGTTATGGGCTCGGTTATGGGCTCGGTTATGGGCTCGGTTATGGGCTCGGTTATGGGCTCGGTTATGGGCTCGGTTATGGGCTCGGTTATGGGCTCGGTTATGGGCTCGGTTATGGGCTCGGTTATGGGCTCGGTTATGGGCTCGGTTATGGGCTCGGTTATGGGCTCGGTTATGGGCTCGGTTATGGGCTCGGTTATGGGCTCGGTTATGGGCTCGGTTATGGGCTCGGTTATGGGCTCGGTTATGGGCTCGGTTATGGGCTCGGTTATGGGCTCGGTTATGGGCTCGGTTATGGGCTCGGTTATGGGCTCGGTTATGGGCTCGGTTATGGGCTCGGTTATGGGCTCGGTTATGGGCTCGGTTATGGGCTCGGTTATGGGCTCGGTTATGGGCTCGGTTATGGGCTCGGTTATGGGCTCGGTTATGGGCTCGGTTATGGGCTCGGTTATGGGCTCGGTTATGGGCTCGGTTATGGGCTCGGTTATGGGCTCGG
The DNA here is from genome assembly GCA_030737875.1 of Allium sativum. Classification (NCBI taxonomy): domain Eukaryota; kingdom Viridiplantae; phylum Streptophyta; class Magnoliopsida; order Asparagales; family Amaryllidaceae; genus Allium; species Allium sativum. The sequence goes on along the minus strand of CM060926.1, from coordinate 60,241 downwards.
TTATGGGCTCGGTTATGGGCTCGGTTATGGGCTCGGTTATGGGCTCGGTTATGGGCTCGGTTATGGGCTCGGTTATGGGCTCGGTTATGGGCTCGGTTATGGGCTCGGTTATGGGCTCGGTTATGGGCTCGGTTATGGGGCTCGGTTATGGGCTCGGTTATGGGCTCGGTATGGGCTGCGTTATGGGCTCGGTTATGGGCTCGGTTATGGGCTCGGTTATGGGCTCGGTTATGGGCTCGGTTATGGGCTCGGTTATGGGCTCGGTTATGGGCTCGGTTATGGGGCTCGGTTATGGGCTCGGTTATGGGCTCGGTTATGGGCTCGGTTATGGGCTCGGTTATGGGCTCGGTTATGGGCTCGGTTATGGGCTCGTTATGGGCTCGGTTATGGGCTCGGTTATGGGCTCGGTTATGGGCTCGGTTATGGGCTCGGTTATGGGCTCGGTTATGGGCTCGGTTATGGGCTCGGTTATGGGACTCGGTTATGGGCTCGGTTATGGGCTCGGTTATGGCTCGGTTATGGGCTCGGTTATGGGCTCGGTTATGGGCTCGGTTGGGATGGTTATGGGCTCGGTTATGGGCTCGGTTATGGGCTCGGTTATGGCTCGGTTATGGGCTCGGTTATGGGCTCGGTTATGGGCTCGGTTATGGGCTCGGTTATGGGCTCGGTTATGGGCTCGGTTATGGGCTCGGTTATGGGCTCGGTTATGGGCTCGGTTATGGGCTCGGTTATGGGCTCGGTTATGGGCTCGGTTATGGGCTCGGTTATGGCTCGGTTATGGGCTCGGTTATGGGCTCGGTTATGGGCTCGGTTATGGGCTCGGTTATGGGCTCGGTTATGGGCTCGGTTATGGGCTCGGTTGGCTAGGTTATGGGCTCGGTTATGGGCTCGGTTATGGCGGTAGGCGTTATGGGCTCGGTTATGGGCTCGGTTATGGGCTCGGTTATGGCTCGGTTATGGGCTCGGTTATGGGCTCGGTTATGGGCTCGGTTATGGGCTCGGTTATGGGCTCGGTTATGGGCTCGGTTATGGGCTCGGTTATGGGCTCGGTTATGGGCTCGGTTATGGGCTCGGTTATGGGCTCGGTTATGGGCTCGTTTATGGGCTCGGTTATGGGCTCGGTTATGGGCTCGGTTATGGGCTCGGTTATGGGCTCGGTTATGGGCTCGGTTATGGGCTCGGTTATGGCTCGTTATGGGCTCGGTTATGGGCTCGGTTATGGCTCGGTTATGGGCTCGGTTATGGGCTCGGTATGGGCTCGGTTATGGGCTCGGTTATGGGCTCGGTTATGGGGCTCGGTATGGGCTCGGTTATGGGCTCGGTTATGGGCTCGGTTATGGGCTCGGTTATGGGCTCGGTTATGGGCTCGGTTATGGGCTCGGTTATGGGCTCGGTTATGGGCTCGGTTATGGGCTCGGTTATGGGCTCGGTATGGGCTCGGTTATGGGCTCGGTTATGGGCTCGGTTATGGCTCGGTTATGGGCTCGGTTATGGGCTCGGTATGGCTCGGTTATGGGGCTCGGTTATGGCTCGGTTATGGGCTCGGTTTATGGGCTCGGTTATGGGCTCGGTTATGGGCTCGGTTATGGGCTCGGTTATGGGCTCGGTTATGGGCTCGGTTATGGGCTCGGTATGGGGCTCGGTTATGGGCTCGGTTATGGGCTCGGTTATGGGCTCGGTTATGGGCTCGTTATGGCTCGGTTATGGGCTCGGTTATGGGCTCGGTTATGGGCTCGGTTATGGGCTCGGTTATGGGCTCGGTTATGGCTCGGTTATGGGCTCGGTTATGGGCTCGGTTATGGGCTCGTATGGGCTCGGTTATGGGCTCGGTTATGGGCTCGGTTATGGCTCGGTTATGGGCTCGGTTATGGGCTCGGTTATGGGCTCGGTTATGGGCTCGGTTATGGGCTCGGTTATGGGCTCGGTTATGGGCTCGGTTATGGGCTCGGTTATGGGCTCGGTATGGGGCTCGGTTATGGGCTCGGTTATGGGCTCGGTTATGGGCTCGGTTATGGGCTCGGTTATGGCTCGGTTATGGCTCGGTTATGGGCTCGGTTATGGGCTCGGTTATGGGCTCGGTTATGGGCTCGGTTATGGGCTCGGTTATGGGCTCGGTTATGGGCTCGGTTATGGCTCGGTTATGGGCTCGGTTATGGGCTCGGTTATGGGCTCGGTTATGGCTCGGTTATGGGCTCGGTTATGGGCTCGGTTATGGGCTCGGTTATGGGCTCGGTTATGGGCTCGGTTATGGGCTCGGTTATGGGCTCGGTTATGGTCGGTTATGGGCTCGGTTATGGGCTCGGTTATGGGCTCGGTTATGGGCTCGGTTATGGGCTCGGTTATGGGCTCGGTTATGGGCTCGGTTATGGGCTCGGTTATGGGCTCGGTTATGGGCTCGGTTATGGGCTCGGTTATGGGCTCGGTTATGGGCTCGGTTATGGGCTCGGTTATGGGCTCGGTTATGGGCTCGGTTATGGGCTCGGTTATGGGCTCGGTTATGGGCTCGGTTATGGGCTCGGTTATGGGCTCGGTTATGGGCTCGGTTATGGGCTCGGTTATGGGCTCGGTTATGGGCTCGGTTATGGGCTCGGTTATGGGCTCGGTTATGGGCTCGGTTATGGGCTCGGTTATGGGCTCGGTTATGGGCTCGGTTATGGGCTCGGTTATGGGCTCGGTTATGGGCTCGGTTATGGGCTCGGTTATGGGCTCGGTTATGGGCTCGGTTATGGGCTCGGTTATGGGCTCGGTTATGGGCTCGGTTATGGGCTCGGTTATGGGCTCGGTTATGGGCTCGGTTATGGGCTCGGTTATGGGCTCGGTTATGGGCTCGGTTATGGGCTCGGTTATGGGCTCGGTTATGGGCTCGGTTATGGGCTCGGTTATGGGCTCGGTTATGGGCTCGGTTATGGGCTCGGTTATGGGCTCGGTTATGGGCTCGGTTATGGGCTCGGTTATGGGCTCGGTTATGGGCTCGGTTATGGGCTCGGTTATGGGCTCGGTTATGGGCTCGGTTATGGGCTCGGTTATGGGCTCGGTTATGGGCTCGGTTATGGGCTCGGTTATGGGCTCGGTTATGGGCTCGGTTATGGGCTCGGTTATGGGCTCGGTTATGGGCTCGGTTATGGGCTCGGTTATGGGCTCGGTTATGGGCTCGGTTATGGGCTCGGTTATGGGCTCGGTTATGGGCTCGGTTATGGGCTCGGTTATGGGCTCGGTTATGGGCTCGGTTATGGGCTCGGTTATGGGCTCGGTTATGGGCTCGGTTATGGGCTCGGTTATGGGCTCGGTTATGGGCTCGGTTATGGGCTCGGTTATGGGCTCGGTTATGGGCTCGGTTATGGGCTCGGTTATGGGCTCGGTTATGGGCTCGGTTATGGGCTCGGTTATGGGCTCGGTTATGGGCTCGGTTATGGGCTCGGTTATGGGCTCGGTTATGGGCTCGGTTATGGGCTCGGTTATGGGCTCGGTTATGGGCTCGGTTATGGGCTCGGTTATGGGCTCGGTTATGGGCTCGGTTATGGGCTCGGTTATGGGCTCGGTTATGGGCTCGGTTATGGGCTCGGTTATGGGCTCGGTTATGGGCTCGGTTATGGGCTCGGTTATGGGCTCGGTTATGGGCTCGGTTATGGGCTCGGTTATGGGCTCGGTTATGGGCTCGGTTATGGGCTCGGTTATGGGCTCGGTTATGGGCTCGGTTATGGGCTCGGTTATGGGCTCGGTTATGGGCTCGGTTATGGGCTCGGTTATGGGCTCGGTTATGGGCTCGGTTATGGGCTCGGTTATGGGCTCGGTTATGGGCTCGGTTATGGGCTCGGTTATGGGCTCGGTTATGGGCTCGGTTATGGGCTCGGTTATGGGCTCGGTTATGGGCTCGGTTATGGGCTCGGTTATGGGCTCGGTTATGGGCTCGGTTATGGGCTCGGTTATGGGCTCGGTTATGGGCTCGGTTATGGGCTCGGTTATGGGCTCGGTTATGGGCTCGGTTATGGGCTCGGTTATGGGCTCGGTTATGGGCTCGGTTATGGGCTCGGTTATGGGCTCGGTTATGGGCTCGGTTATGGGCTCGGTTATGGGCTCGGTTATGGGCTCGGTTATGGGCTCGGTTATGGGCTCGGTTATGGGCTCGGTTATGGGCTCGGTTATGGGCTCGGTTATGGGCTCGGTTATGGGCTCGGTTATGGGCTCGGTTATGGGCTCGGTTATGGGCTCGGTTATGGGCTCGGTTATGGGCTCGGTTATGGGCTCGGTTATGGGCTCGGTTATGGGCTCGGTTATGGGCTCGGTTATGGGCTCGGTTATGGGCTCGGTTATGGGCTCGGTTATGGGCTCGGTTATGGGCTCGGTTATGGGCTCGGTTATGGGCTCGGTTATGGGCTCGGTTATGGGCTCGGTTATGGGCTCGGTTATGGGCTCGGTTATGGGCTCGGTTATGGGCTCGGTTATGGGCTCGGTTATGGGCTCGGTTATGGGCTCGGTTATGGGCTCGGTTATGGGCTCGGTTATGGGCTCGGTTATGGGCTCGGTTATGGGCTCGGTTATGGGCTCGGTTATGGGCTCGGTTATGGGCTCGGTTATGGGCTCGGTTATGGGCTCGGTTATGGGCTCGGTTATGGGCTCGGTTATGGGCTCGGTTATGGGCTCGGTTATGGGCTCGGTTATGGGCTCGGTTATGGGCTCGGTTATGGGCTCGGTTATGGGCTCGGTTATGGGCTCGGTTATGGGCTCGGTTATGGGCTCGGTTATGGGCTCGGTTATGGGCTCGGTTATGGGCTCGGTTATGGGCTCGGTTATGGGCTCGGTTATGGGCTCGGTTATGGGCTCGGTTATGGGCTCGGTTATGGGCTCGGTTATGGGCTCGGTTATGGGCTCGGTTATGGGCTCGGTTATGGGCTCGGTTATGGGCTCGGTTATGGGCTCGGTTATGGGCTCGGTTATGGGCTCGGTTATGGGCTCGGTTATGGGCTCGGTTATGGGCTCGGTTATGGGCTCGGTTATGGGCTCGGTTATGGGCTCGGTTATGGGCTCGGTTATGGGCTCGGTTATGGGCTCGGTTATGGGCTCGGTTATGGGCTCGGTTATGGGCTCGGTTATGGGCTCGGTTATGGGCTCGGTTATGGGCTCGGTTATGGGCTCGGTTATGGGCTCGGTTATGGGCTCGGTTATGGGCTCGGTTATGGGCTCGGTTATGGGCTCGGTTATGGGCTCGGTTATGGGCTCGGTTATGGGCTCGGTTATGGGCTCGGTTATGGGCTCGGTTATGGGCTCGGTTATGGGCTCGGTTATGGGCTCGGTTATGGGCTCGGTTATGGGCTCGGTTATGGGCTCGGTTATGGGCTCGGTTATGGGCTCGGTTATGGGCTCGGTTATGGGCTCGGTTATGGGCTCGGTTATGGGCTCGGTTATGGGCTCGGTTATGGGCTCGGTTATGGGCTCGGTTATGGGCTCGGTTATGGGCTCGGTTATGGGCTCGGTTATGGGCTCGGTTATGGGCTCGGTTATGGGCTCGGTTATGGGCTCGGTTATGGGCTCGGTTATGGGCTCGGTTATGGGCTCGGTTATGGGCTCGGTTATGGGCTCGGTTATGGGCTCGGTTATGGGCTCGGTTATGGGCTCGGTTATGGGCTCGGTTATGGGCTCGGTTATGGGCTCGGTTATGGGCTCGGTTATGGGCTCGGTTATGGGCTCGGTTATGGGCTCGGTTATGGGCTCGGTTATGGGCTCGGTTATGGGCTCGGTTATGGGCTCGGTTATGGGCTCGGTTATGGGCTCGGTTATGGGCTCGGTTATGGGCTCGGTTATGGGCTCGGTTATGGGCTCGGTTATGGGCTCGGTTATGGGCTCGGTTATGGGCTCGGTTATGGGCTCGGTTATGGGCTCGGTTATGGGCTCGGTTATGGGCTCGGTTATGGGCTCGGTTATGGGCTCGGTTATGGGCTCGGTTATGGGCTCGGTTATGGGCTCGGTTATGGGCTCGGTTATGGGCTCGGTTATGGGCTCGGTTATGGGCTCGGTTATGGGCTCGGTTATGGGCTCGGTTATGGGCTCGGTTATGGGCTCGGTTATGGGCTCGGTTATGGGCTCGGTTATGGGCTCGGTTATGGGCTCGGTTATGGGCTCGGTTATGGGCTCGGTTATGGGCTCGGTTATGGGCTCGGTTATGGGCTCGGTTATGGGCTCGGTTATGGGCTCGGTTATGGGCTCGGTTATGGGCTCGGTTATGGGCTCGGTTATGGGCTCGGTTATGGGCTCGGTTATGGGCTCGGTTATGGGCTCGGTTATGGGCTCGGTTATGGGCTCGGTTATGGGCTCGGTTATGGGCTCGGTTATGGGCTCGGTTATGGGCTCGGTTATGGGCTCGGTTATGGGCTCGGTTATGGGCTCGGTTATGGGCTCGGTTATGGGCTCGGTTATGGGCTCGGTTATGGGCTCGGTTATGGGCTCGGTTATGGGCTCGGTTATGGGCTCGGTTATGGGCTCGGTTATGGGCTCGGTTATGGGCTCGGTTATGGGCTCGGTTATGGGCTCGGTTATGGGCTCGGTTATGGGCTCGGTTATGGGCTCGGTTATGGGCTCGGTTATGGGCTCGGTTATGGGCTCGGTTATGGGCTCGGTTATGGGCTCGGTTATGGGCTCGGTTATGGGCTCGGTTATGGGCTCGGTTATGGGCTCGGTTATGGGCTCGGTTATGGGCTCGGTTATGGGCTCGGTTATGGGCTCGGTTATGGGCTCGGTTATGGGCTCGGTTATGGGCTCGGTTATGGGCTCGGTTATGGGCTCGGTTATGGGCTCGGTTATGGGCTCGGTTATGGGCTCGGTTATGGGCTCGGTTATGGGCTCGGTTATGGGCTCGGTTATGGGCTCGGTTATGGGCTCGGTTATGGGCTCGGTTATGGGCTCGGTTATGGGCTCGGTTATGGGCTCGGTTATGGGCTCGGTTATGGGCTCGGTTATGGGCTCGGTTATGGGCTCGGTTATGGGCTCGGTTATGGGCTCGGTTATGGGCTCGGTTATGGGCTCGGTTATGGGCTCGGTTATGGGCTCGGTTATGGGCTCGGTTATGGGCTCGGTTATGGGCTCGGTTATGGGCTCGGTTATGGGCTCGGTTATGGGCTCGGTTATGGGCTCGGTTATGGGCTCGGTTATGGGCTCGGTTATGGGCTCGGTTATGGGCTCGGTTATGGGCTCGGTTATGGGCTCGGTTATGGGCTCGGTTATGGGCTCGGTTATGGGCTCGGTTATGGGCTCGGTTATGGGCTCGGTTATGGGCTCGGTTATGGGCTCGGTTATGGGCTCGGTTATGGGCTCGGTTATGGGCTCGGTTATGGGCTCGGTTATGGGCTCGGTTATGGGCTCGGTTATGGGCTCGGTTATGGGCTCGGTTATGGGCTCGGTTATGGGCTCGGTTATGGGCTCGGTTATGGGCTCGGTTATGGGCTCGGTTATGGGCTCGGTTATGGGCTCGGTTATGGGCTCGGTTATGGGCTCGGTTATGGGCTCGGTTATGGGCTCGGTTATGGGCTCGGTTATGGGCTCGGTTATGGGCTCGGTTATGGGCTCGGTTATGGGCTCGGTTATGGGCTCGGTTATGGGCTCGGTTATGGGCTCGGTTATGGGCTCGGTTATGGGCTCGGTTATGGGCTCGGTTATGGGCTCGGTTATGGGCTCGGTTATGGGCTCGGTTATGGGCTCGGTTATGGGCTCGGTTATGGGCTCGGTTATGGGCTCGGTTATGGGCTCGGTTATGGGCTCGGTTATGGGCTCGGTTATGGGCTCGGTTATGGGCTCGGTTATGGGCTCGGTTATGGGCTCGGTTATGGGCTCGGTTATGGGCTCGGTTATGGGCTCGGTTATGGGCTCGGTTATGGGCTCGGTTATGGGCTCGGTTATGGGCTCGGTTATGGGCTCGGTTATGGGCTCGGTTATGGGCTCGGTTATGGGCTCGGTTATGGGCTCGGTTATGGGCTCGGTTATGGGCTCGGTTATGGGCTCGGTTATGGGCTCGGTTATGGGCTCGGTTATGGGCTCGGTTATGGGCTCGGTTATGGGCTCGGTTATGGGCTCGGTTATGGGCTCGGTTATGGGCTCGGTTATGGGCTCGGTTATGGGCTCGGTTATGGGCTCGGTTATGGGCTCGGTTATGGGCTCGGTTATGGGCTCGGTTATGGGCTCGGTTATGGGCTCGGTTATGGGCTCGGTTATGGGCTCGGTTATGGGCTCGGTTATGGGCTCGGTTATGGGCTCGGTTATGGGCTCGGTTATGGGCTCGGTTATGGGCTCGGTTATGGGCTCGGTTATGGGCTCGGTTATGGGCTCGGTTATGGGCTCGGTTATGGGCTCGGTTATGGGCTCGGTTATGGGCTCGGTTATGGGCTCGGTTATGGGCTCGGTTATGGGCTCGGTTATGGGCTCGGTTATGGGCTCGGTTATGGGCTCGGTTATGGGCTCGGTTATGGGCTCGGTTATGGGCTCGGTTATGGGCTCGGTTATGGGCTCGGTTATGGGCTCGGTTATGGGCTCGGTTATGGGCTCGGTTATGGGCTCGGTTATGGGCTCGGTTATGGGCTCGGTTATGGGCTCGGTTATGGGCTCGGTTATGGGCTCGGTTATGGGCTCGGTTATGGGCTCGGTTATGGGCTCGGTTATGGGCTCGGTTATGGGCTCGGTTATGGGCTCGGTTATGGGCTCGGTTATGGGCTCGGTTATGGGCTCGGTTATGGGCTCGGTTATGGGCTCGGTTATGGGCTCGGTTATGGGCTCGGTTATGGGCTCGGTTATGGGCTCGGTTATGGGCTCGGTTATGGGCTCGGTTATGGGCTCGGTTATGGGCTCGGTTATGGGCTCGGTTATGGGCTCGGTTATGGGCTCGGTTATGGGCTCGGTTATGGGCTCGGTTATGGGCTCGGTTATGGGCTCGGTTATGGGCTCGGTTATGGGCTCGGTTATGGGCTCGGTTATGGGCTCGGTTATGGGCTCGGTTATGGGCTCGGTTATGGGCTCGGTTATGGGCTCGGTTATGGGCTCGGTTATGGGCTCGGTTATGGGCTCGGTTATGGGCTCGGTTATGGGCTCGGTTATGGGCTCGGTTATGGGCTCGGTTATGGGCTCGGTTATGGGCTCGGTTATGGGCTCGGTTATGGGCTCGGTTATGGGCTCGGTTATGGGCTCGGTTATGGGCTCGGTTATGGGCTCGGTTATGGGCTCGGTTATGGGCTCGGTTATGGGCTCGGTTATGGGCTCGGTTATGGGCTCGGTTATGGGCTCGGTTATGGGCTCGGTTATGGGCTCGGTTATGGGCTCGGTTATGGGCTCGGTTATGGGCTCGGTTATGGGCTCGGTTATGGGCTCGGTTATGGGCTCGGTTATGGGCTCGGTTATGGGCTCGGTTATGGGCTCGGTTATGGGCTCGGTTATGGGCTCGGTTATGGGCTCGGTTATGGGCTCGGTTATGGGCTCGGTTATGGGCTCGGTTATGGGCTCGGTTATGGGCTCGGTTATGGGCTCGGTTATGGGCTCGGTTATGGGCTCGGTTATGGGCTCGGTTATGGGCTCGGTTATGGGCTCGGTTATGGGCTCGGTTATGGGCTCGGTTATGGGCTCGGTTATGGGCTCGGTTATGGGCTCGGTTATGGGCTCGGTTATGGGCTCGGTTATGGGCTCGGTTATGGGCTCGGTTATGGGCTCGGTTATGGGCTCGGTTATGGGCTCGGTTATGGGCTCGGTTATGGGCTCGGTTATGGGCTCGGTTATGGGCTCGGTTATGGGCTCGGTTATGGGCTCGGTTATGGGCTCGGTTATGGGCTCGGTTATGGGCTCGGTTATGGGCTCGGTTATGGGCTCGGTTATGGGCTCGGTTATGGGCTCGGTTATGGGCTCGGTTATGGGCTCGGTTATGGGCTCGGTTATGGGCTCGGTTATGGGCTCGGTTATGGGCTCGGTTATGGGCTCGGTTATGGGCTCGGTTATGGGCTCGGTTATGGGCTCGGTTATGGGCTCGGTTATGGGCTCGGTTATGGGCTCGGTTATGGGCTCGGTTATGGGCTCGGTTATGGGCTCGGTTATGGGCTCGGTTATGGGCTCGGTTATGGGCTCGGTTATGGGCTCGGTTATGGGCTCGGTTATGGGCTCGGTTATGGGCTCGGTTATGGGCTCGGTTATGGGCTCGGTTATGGGCTCGGTTATGGGCTCGGTTATGGGCTCGGTTATGGGCTCGGTTATGGGCTCGGTTATGGGCTCGGTTATGGGCTCGGTTATGGGCTCGGTTATGGGCTCGGTTATGGGCTCGGTTATGGGCTCGGTTATGGGCTCGGTTATGGGCTCGGTTATGGGCTCGGTTATGGGCTCGGTTATGGGCTCGGTTATGGGCTCGGTTATGGGCTCGGTTATGGGCTCGGTTATGGGCTCGGTTATGGGCTCGGTTATGGGCTCGGTTATGGGCTCGGTTATGGGCTCGGTTATGGGCTCGGTTATGGGCTCGGTTATGGGCTCGGTTATGGGCTCGGTTATGGGCTCGGTTATGGGCTCGGTTATGGGCTCGGTTATGGGCTCGGTTATGGGCTCGGTTATGGGCTCGGTTATGGGCTCGGTTATGGGCTCGGTTATGGGCTCGGTTATGGGCTCGGTTATGGGCTCGGTTATGGGCTCGGTTATGGGCTCGGTTATGGGCTCGGTTATGGGCTCGGTTATGGGCTCGGTTATGGGCTCGGTTATGGGCTCGGTTATGGGCTCGGTTATGGGCTCGGTTATGGGCTCGGTTATGGGCTCGGTTATGGGCTCGGTTATGGGCTCGGTTATGGGCTCGGTTATGGGCTCGGTTATGGGCTCGGTTATGGGCTCGGTTATGGGCTCGGTTATGGGCTCGGTTATGGGCTCGGTTATGGGCTCGGTTATGGGCTCGGTTATGGGCTCGGTTATGGGCTCGGTTATGGGCTCGGTTATGGGCTCGGTTATGGGCTCGGTTATGGGCTCGGTTATGGGCTCGGTTATGGGCTCGGTTATGGGCTCGGTTATGGGCTCGGTTATGGGCTCGGTTATGGGCTCGGTTATGGGCTCGGTTATGGGCTCGGTTATGGGCTCGGTTATGGGCTCGGTTATGGGCTCGGTTATGGGCTCGGTTATGGGCTCGGTTATGGGCTCGGTTATGGGCTCGGTTATGGGCTCGGTTATGGGCTCGGTTATGGGCTCGGTTATGGGCTCGGTTATGGGCTCGGTTATGGGCTCGGTTATGGGCTCGGTTATGGGCTCGGTTATGGGCTCGGTTATGGGCTCGGTTATGGGCTCGGTTATGGGCTCGGTTATGGGCTCGGTTATGGGCTCGGTTATGGGCTCGGTTATGGGCTCGGTTATGGGCTCGGTTATGGGCTCGGTTATGGGCTCGGTTATGGGCTCGGTTATGGGCTCGGTTATGGGCTCGGTTATGGGCTCGGTTATGGGCTCGGTTATGGGCTCGGTTATGGGCTCGGTTATGGGCTCGGTTATGGGCTCGGTTATGGGCTCGGTTATGGGCTCGGTTATGGGCTCGGTTATGGGCTCGGTTATGGGCTCGGTTATGGGCTCGGTTATGGGCTCGGTTATGGGCTCGGTTATGGGCTCGGTTATGGGCTCGGTTATGGGCTCGGTTATGGGCTCGGTTATGGGCTCGGTTATGGGCTCTTATGCGCTTATGGGCTCGGTTATGGGCTCGGTTATGGGCTCGGTTATGGGCTCGGTTATGGGCTCGGTTATGGGCTCGGTTATGGGCTCGGTTATGGGCTCGGTTATGGGCTCGGTTATGGGCTCGGTTATGGGCTCGGTTATGGGCTCGGTTATGGGCTCGGTTATGGGCTCGGTTATGGGCTCGGTTATGGGCTCGGTTATGGGCTCGGTTATGGGCTCGGTTATGGGCTCGGTTATGGGCTCGGTTATGGGCTCGGTTATGGGCTCGGTTATGGGCTCGGTTATGGGCTCGGTTATGGGCTCGGTTATGGGCTCGGTTATGGGCTCGGTTATGGGCTCGGTTATGGGCTCGGTTATGGGCTCGGTTATGGGCTCGGTTATGGGCTCGGTTATGGGCTCGGTTATGGGCTCGGTTATGGGCTCGGTTATGGGCTCGGTTATGGGCTCGGTTATGGGCTCGGTTATGGGCTCGGTTATGGGCTCGGTTATGGGCTCGGTTATGGGCTCGGTTATGGGCTCGGTTATGGGCTCGGTTATGGGCTCGGTTATGGGCTCGGTTATGGGCTCGGTTATGGGCTCGGTTATGGGCTCGGTTATGGGCTCGGTTATGGGCTCGGTTATGGGCTCGGTTATGGGCTCGGTTATGGGCTCGGTTATGGGCTCGGTTATGGGCTCGGTTATGGGCTCGGTTATGGGCTCGGTTATGGGCTCGGTTATGGGCTCGGTTATGGGCTCGGTTATGGGCTCGGTTATGGGCTCGGTTATGGGCTCGGTTATGGGCTCGGTTATGGGCTCGGTTATGGGCTCGGTTATGGGCTCGGTTATGGGCTCGGTTATGGGCTCGGTTATGGGCTCGGTTATGGGCTCGGTTATGGGCTCGGTTATGGGCTCGGTTATGGGCTCGGTTATGGGCTCGGTTATGGGCTCGGTTATGGGCTCGGTTATGGGCTCGGTTATGGGCTCGGTTATGGGCTCGGTTATGGGCTCGGTTATGGGCTCGGTTATGGGCTCGGTTATGGGCTCGGTTATGGGCTCGGTTATGGGCTCGGTTATGGGCTCGGTTATGGGCTCGGTTATGGGCTCGGTTATGGGCTCGGTTATGGGCTCGGTTATGGGCTCGGTTATGGGCTCGGTTATGGGCTCGGTTATGGGCTCGGTTATGGGCTCGGTTATGGGCTCGGTTATGGGCTCGGTTATGGGCTCGGTTATGGGCTCGGTTATGGGCTCGGTTATGGGCTCGGTTATGGGCTCGGTTATGGGCTCGGTTATGGGCTCGGTTATGGGCTCGGTTATGGGCTCGGTTATGGGCTCGGTTATGGGCTCGGTTATGGGCTCGGTTATGGGCTCGGTTATGGGCTCGGTTATGGGCTCGGTTATGGGCTCGGTTATGGGCTCGGTTATGGGCTCGGTTATGGGCTCGGTTATGGGCTCGGTTATGGGCTCGGTTATGGGCTCGGTTATGGGCTCGGTTATGGGCTCGGTTATGGGCTCGGTTATGGGCTCGGTTATGGGCTCGGTTATGGGCTCGGTTATGGGCTCGGTTATGGGCTCGGTTATGGGCTCGGTTATGGGCTCGGTTATGGGCTCGGTTATGGGCTCGGTTATGGGCTCGGTTATGGGCTCGGTTATGGGCTCGGTTATGGGCTCGGTTATGGGCTCGGTTATGGGCTCGGTTATGGGCTCGGTTATGGGCTCGGTTATGGGCTCGGTTATGGGCTCGGTTATGGGCTCGGTTATGGGCTCGGTTATGGGCTCGGTTATGGGCTCGGTTATGGGCTCGGTTATGGGCTCGGTTATGGGCTCGGTTATGGGCTCGGTTATGGGCTCGGTTATGGGCTCGGTTATGGGCTCGGTTATGGGCTCGGTTATGGGCTCGGTTATGGGCTCGGTTATGGGCTCGGTTATGGGCTCGGTTATGGGCTCGGTTATGGGCTCGGTTATGGGCTCGGTTATGGGCTCGGTTATGGGCTCGGTTATGGGCTCGGTTATGGGCTCGGTTATGGGCTCGGTTATGGGCTCGGTTATGGGCTCGGTTATGGGCTCGGTTATGGGCTCGGTTATGGGCTCGGTTATGGGCTCGGTTATGGGCTCGGTTATGGGCTCGGTTATGGGCTCGGTTATGGGCTCGGTTATGGGCTCGGTTATGGGCTCGGTTATGGGCTCGGTTATGGGCTCGGTTATGGGCTCGGTTATGGGCTCGGTTATGGGCTCGGTTATGGGCTCGGTTATGGGCTCGGTTATGGGCTCGGTTATGGGCTCGGTTATGGGCTCGGTTATGGGCTCGGTTATGGGCTCGGTTATGGGCTCGGTTATGGGCTCGGTTATGGGCTCGGTTATGGGCTCGGTTATGGGCTCGGTTATGGGCTCGGTTATGGGCTCGGTTATGGGCTCGGTTATGGGCTCGGTTATGGGCTCGGTTATGGGCTCGGTTATGGGCTCGGTTATGGGCTCGGTTATGGGCTCGGTTATGGGCTCGGTTATGGGCTCGGTTATGGGCTCGGTTATGGGCTCGGTTATGGGCTCGGTTATGGGCTCGGTTATGGGCTCGGTTATGGGCTCGGTTATGGGCTCGGTTATGGGCTCGGTTATGGGCTCGGTTATGGGCTCGGTTATGGGCTCGGTTATGGGCTCGGTTATGGGCTCGGTTATGGGCTCGGTTATGGGCTCGGTTATGGGCTCGGTTATGGGCTCGGTTATGGGCTCGGTTATGGGCTCGGTTATGGGCTCGGTTATGGGCTCGGTTATGGGCTCGGTTATGGGCTCGGTTATGGGCTCGGTTATGGGCTCGGTTATGGGCTCGGTTATGGGCTCGGTTATGGGCTCGGTTATGGGCTCGGTTATGGGCTCGGTTATGGGCTCGGTTATGGGCTCGGTTATGGGCTCGGTTATGGGCTCGGTTATGGGCTCGGTTATGGGCTCGGTTATGGGCTCGGTTATGGGCTCGGTTATGGGCTCGGTTATGGGCTCGGTTATGGGCTCGGTTATGGGCTCGGTTATGGGCTCGGTTATGGGCTCGGTTATGGGCTCGGTTATGGGCTCGGTTATGGGCTCGGTTATGGGCTCGGTTATGGGCTCGGTTATGGGCTCGGTTATGGGCTCGGTTATGGGCTCGGTTATGGGCTCGGTTATGGGCTCGGTTATGGGCTCGGTTATGGGCTCGGTTATGGGCTCGGTTATGGGCTCGGTTATGGGCTCGGTTATGGGCTCGGTTATGGGCTCGGTTATGGGCTCGGTTATGGGCTCGGTTATGGGCTCGGTTATGGGCTCGGTTATGGGCTCGGTTATGGGCTCGGTTATGGGCTCGGTTATGGGCTCGGTTATGGGCTCGGTTATGGGCTCGGTTATGGGCTCGGTTATGGGCTCGGTTATGGGCTCGGTTATGGGCTCGGTTATGGGCTCGGTTATGGGCTCGGTTATGGGCTCGGTTATGGGCTCGGTTATGGGCTCGGTTATGGGCTCGGTTATGGGCTCGGTTATGGGCTCGGTTATGGGCTCGGTTATGGGCTCGGTTATGGGCTCGGTTATGGGCTCGGTTATGGGCTCGGTTATGGGCTCGGTTATGGGCTCGGTTATGGGCTCGGTTATGGGCTCGGTTATGGGCTCGGTTATGGGCTCGGTTATGGGCTCGGTTATGGGCTCGGTTATGGGCTCGGTTATGGGCTCGGTTATGGGCTCGGTTATGGGCTCGGTTATGGGCTCGGTTATGGGCTCGGTTATGGGCTCGGTTATGGGCTCGGTTATGGGCTCGGTTATGGGCTCGGTTATGGGCTCGGTTATGGGCTCGGTTATGGGCTCGGTTATGGGCTCGGTTATGGGCTCGGTTATGGGCTCGGTTATGGGCTCGGTTATGGGCTCGGTTATGGGCTCGGTTATGGGCTCGGTTATGGGCTCGGTTATGGGCTCGGTTATGGGCTCGGTTATGGGCTCGGTTATGGGCTCGGTTATGGGCTCGGTTATGGGCTCGGTTATGGGCTCGGTTATGGGCTCGGTTATGGGCTCGGTTATGGGCTCGGTTATGGGCTCGGTTATGGGCTCGGTTATGGGCTCGGTTATGGGCTCGGTTATGGGCTCGGTTATGGGCTCGGTTATGGGCTCGGTTATGGGCTCGGTTATGGGCTCGGTTATGGGCTCGGTTATGGGCTCGGTTATGGGCTCGGTTATGGGCTCGGTTATGGGCTCGGTTATGGGCTCGGTTATGGGCTCGGTTATGGGCTCGGTTATGGGCTCGGTTATGGGCTCGGTTATGGGCTCGGTTATGGGCTCGGTTATGGGCTCGGTTATGGGCTCGGTTATGGGCTCGGTTATGGGCTCGGTTATGGGCTCGGTTATGGGCTCGGTTATGGGCTCGGTTATGGGCTCGGTTATGGGCTCGGTTATGGGCTCGGTTATGGGCTCGGTTATGGGCTCGGTTATGGGCTCGGTTATGGGCTCGGTTATGGGCTCGGTTATGGGCTCGGTTATGGGCTCGGTTATGGGCTCGGTTATGGGCTCGGTTATGGGCTCGGTTATGGGCTCGGTTATGGGCTCGGTTATGGGCTCGGTTATGGGCTCGGTTATGGGCTCGGTTATGGGCTCGGTTATGGGCTCGGTTATGGGCTCGGTTATGGGCTCGGTTATGGGCTCGGTTATGGGCTCGGTTATGGGCTCGGTTATGGGCTCGGTTATGGGCTCGGTTATGGGCTCGGTTATGGGCTCGGTTATGGGCTCGGTTATGGGCTCGGTTATGGGCTCGGTTATGGGCTCGGTTATGGGCTCGGTTATGGGCTCGGTTATGGGCTCGGTTATGGGCTCGGTTATGGGCTCGGTTATGGGCTCGGTTATGGGCTCGGTTATGGGCTCGGTTATGGGCTCGGTTATGGGCTCGGTTATGGGCTCGGTTATGGGCTCGGTTATGGGCTCGGTTATGGGCTCGGTTATGGGCTCGGTTATGGGCTCGGTTATGGGCTCGGTTATGGGCTCGGTTATGGGCTCGGTTATGGGCTCGGTTATGGGCTCGGTTATGGGCTCGGTTATGGGCTCGGTTATGGGCTCGGTTATGGGCTCGGTTATGGGCTCGGTTATGGGCTCGGTTATGGGCTCGGTTATGGGCTCGGTTATGGGCTCGGTTATGGGCTCGGTTATGGGCTCGGTTATGGGCTCGGTTATGGGCTCGGTTATGGGCTCGGTTATGGGCTCGGTTATGGGCTCGGTTATGGGCTCGGTTATGGGCTCGGTTATGGGCTCGGTTATGGGCTCGGTTATGGGCTCGGTTATGGGCTCGGTTATGGGCTCGGTTATGGGCTCGGTTATGGGCTCGGTTATGGGCTCGGTTATGGGCTCGGTTATGGGCTCGGTTATGGGCTCGGTTATGGGCTCGGTTATGGGCTCGGTTATGGGCTCGGTTATGGGCTCGGTTATGGGCTCGGTTATGGGCTCGGTTATGGGCTCGGTTATGGGCTCGGTTATGGGCTCGGTTATGGGCTCGGTTATGGGCTCGGTTATGGGCTCGGTTATGGGCTCGGTTATGGGCTCGGTTATGGGCTCGGTTATGGGCTCGGTTATGGGCTCGGTTATGGGCTCGGTTATGGGCTCGGTTATGGGCTCGGTTATGGGCTCGGTTATGGGCTCGGTTATGGGCTCGGTTATGGGCTCGGTTATGGGCTCGGTTATGGGCTCGGTTATGGGCTCGGTTATGGGCTCGGTTATGGGCTCGGTTATGGGCTCGGTTATGGGCTCGGTTATGGGCTCGGTTATGGGCTCGGTTATGGGCTCGGTTATGGGCTCGGTTATGGGCTCGGTTATGGGCTCGGTTATGGGCTCGGTTATGGGCTCGGTTATGGGCTCGGTTATGGGCTCGGTTATGGGCTCGGTTATGGGCTCGGTTATGGGCTCGGTTATGGGCTCGGTTATGGGCTCGGTTATGGGCTCGGTTATGGGCTCGGTTATGGGCTCGGTTATGGGCTCGGTTATGGGCTCGGTTATGGGCTCGGTTATGGGCTCGGTTATGGGCTCGGTTATGGGCTCGGTTATGGGCTCGGTTATGGGCTCGGTTATGGGCTCGGTTATGGGCTCGGTTATGGGCTCGGTTATGGGCTCGGTTATGGGCTCGGTTATGGGCTCGGTTATGGGCTCGGTTATGGGCTCGGTTATGGGCTCGGTTATGGGCTCGGTTATGGGCTCGGTTATGGGCTCGGTTATGGGCTCGGTTATGGGCTCGGTTATGGGCTCGGTTATGGGCTCGGTTATGGGCTCGGTTATGGGCTCGGTTATGGGCTCGGTTATGGGCTCGGTTATGGGCTCGGTTATGGGCTCGGTTATGGGCTCGGTTATGGGCTCGGTTATGGGCTCGGTTATGGGCTCGGTTATGGGCTCGGTTATGGGCTCGGTTATGGGCTCGGTTATGGGCTCGGTTATGGGCTCGGTTATGGGCTCGGTTATGGGCTCGGTTATGGGCTCGGTTATGGGCTCGGTTATGGGCTCGGTTATGGGCTCGGTTATGGGCTCGGTTATGGGCTCGGTTATGGGCTCGGTTATGGGCTCGGTTATGGGCTCGGTTATGGGCTCGGTTATGGGCTCGGTTATGGGCTCGGTTATGGGCTCGGTTATGGGCTCGGTTATGGGCTCGGTTATGGGCTCGGTTATGGGCTCGGTTATGGGCTCGGTTATGGGCTCGGTTATGGGCTCGGTTATGGGCTCGGTTATGGGCTCGGTTATGGGCTCGGTTATGGGCTCGGTTATGGGCTCGGTTATGGGCTCGGTTATGGGCTCGGTTATGGGCTCGGTTATGGGCTCGGTTATGGGCTCGGTTATGGGCTCGGTTATGGGCTCGGTTATGGGCTCGGTTATGGGCTCGGTTATGGGCTCGGTTATGGGCTCGGTTATGGGCTCGGTTATGGGCTCGGTTATGGGCTCGGTTATGGGCTCGGTTATGGGCTCGGTTATGGGCTCGGTTATGGGCTCGGTTATGGGCTCGGTTATGGGCTCGGTTATGGGCTCGGTTATGGGCTCGGTTATGGGCTCGGTTATGGGCTCGGTTATGGGCTCGGTTATGGGCTCGGTTATGGGCTCGGTTATGGGCTCGGTTATGGGCTCGGTTATGGGCTCGGTTATGGGCTCGGTTATGGGCTCGGTTATGGGCTCGGTTATGGGCTCGGTTATGGGCTCGGTTATGGGCTCGGTTATGGGCTCGGTTATGGGCTCGGTTATGGGCTCGGTTATGGGCTCGGTTATGGGCTCGGTTATGGGCTCGGTTATGGGCTCGGTTATGGGCTCGGTTATGGGCTCGGTTATGGGCTCGGTTATGGGCTCGGTTATGGGCTCGGTTATGGGCTCGGTTATGGGCTCGGTTATGGGCTCGGTTATGGGCTCGGTTATGGGCTCGGTTATGGGCTCGGTTATGGGCTCGGTTATGGGCTCGGTTATGGGCTCGGTTATGGGCTCGGTTATGGGCTCGGTTATGGGCTCGGTTATGGGCTCGGTTATGGGCTCGGTTATGGGCTCGGTTATGGGCTCGGTTATGGGCTCGGTTATGGGCTCGGTTATGGGCTCGGTTATGGGCTCGGTTATGGGCTCGGTTATGGGCTCGGTTATGGGCTCGGTTATGGGCTCGGTTATGGGCTCGGTTATGGGCTCGGTTATGGGCTCGGTTATGGGCTCGGTTATGGGCTCGGTTATGGGCTCGGTTATGGGCTCGGTTATGGGCTCGGTTATGGGCTCGGTTATGGGCTCGGTTATGGGCTCGGTTATGGGCTCGGTTATGGGCTCGGTTATGGGCTCGGTTATGGGCTCGGTTATGGGCTCGGTTATGGGCTCGGTTATGGGCTCGGTTATGGGCTCGGTTATGGGCTCGGTTATGGGCTCGGTTATGGGCTCGGTTATGGGCTCGGTTATGGGCTCGGTTATGGGCTCGGTTATGGGCTCGGTTATGGGCTCGGTTATGGGCTCGGTTATGGGCTCGGTTATGGGCTCGGTTATGGGCTCGGTTATGGGCTCGGTTATGGGCTCGGTTATGGGCTCGGTTATGGGCTCGGTTATGGGCTCGGTTATGGGCTCGGTTATGGGCTCGGTTATGGGCTCGGTTATGGGCTCGGTTATGGGCTCGGTTATGGGCTCGGTTATGGGCTCGGTTATGGGCTCGGTTATGGGCTCGGTTATGGGCTCGGTTATGGGCTCGGTTATGGGCTCGGTTATGGGCTCGGTTATGGGCTCGGTTATGGGCTCGGTTATGGGCTCGGTTATGGGCTCGGTTATGGGCTCGGTTATGGGCTCGGTTATGGGCTCGGTTATGGGCTCGGTTATGGGCTCGGTTATGGGCTCGGTTATGGGCTCGGTTATGGGCTCGGTTATGGGCTCGGTTATGGGCTCGGTTATGGGCTCGGTTATGGGCTCGGTTATGGGCTCGGTTATGGGCTCGGTTATGGGCTCGGTTATGGGCTCGGTTATGGGCTCGGTTATGGGCTCGGTTATGGGCTCGGTTATGGGCTCGGTTATGGGCTCGGTTATGGGCTCGGTTATGGGCTCGGTTATGGGCTCGGTTATGGGCTCGGTTATGGGCTCGGTTATGGGCTCGGTTATGGGCTCGGTTATGGGCTCGGTTATGGGCTCGGTTATGGGCTCGGTTATGGGCTCGGTTATGGGCTCGGTTATGGGCTCGGTTATGGGCTCGGTTATGGGCTCGGTTATGGGCTCGGTTATGGGCTCGGTTATGGGCTCGGTTATGGGCTCGGTTATGGGCTCGGTTATGGGCTCGGTTATGGGCTCGGTTATGGGCTCGGTTATGGGCTCGGTTATGGGCTCGGTTATGGGCTCGGTTATGGGCTCGGTTATGGGCTCGGTTATGGGCTCGGTTATGGGCTCGGTTATGGGCTCGGTTATGGGCTCGGTTATGGGCTCGGTTATGGGCTCGGTTATGGGCTCGGTTATGGGCTCGGTTATGGGCTCGGTTATGGGCTCGGTTATGGGCTCGGTTATGGGCTCGGTTATGGGCTCGGTTATGGGCTCGGTTATGGGCTCGGTTATGGGCTCGGTTATGGGCTCGGTTATGGGCTCGGTTATGGGCTCGGTTATGGGCTCGGTTATGGGCTCGGTTATGGGCTCGGTTATGGGCTCGGTTATGGGCTCGGTTATGGGCTCGGTTATGGGCTCGGTTATGGGCTCGGTTATGGGCTCGGTTATGGGCTCGGTTATGGGCTCGGTTATGGGCTCGGTTATGGGCTCGGTTATGGGCTCGGTTATGGGCTCGGTTATGGGCTCGGTTATGGGCTCGGTTATGGGCTCGGTTATGGGCTCGGTTATGGGCTCGGTTATGGGCTCGGTTATGGGCTCGGTTATGGGCTCGGTTATGGGCTCGGTTATGGGCTCGGTTATGGGCTCGGTTATGGGCTCGGTTATGGGCTCGGTTATGGGCTCGGTTATGGGCTCGGTTATGGGCTCGGTTATGGGCTCGGTTATGGGCTCGGTTATGGGCTCGGTTATGGGCTCGGTTATGGGCTCGGTTATGGGCTCGGTTATGGGCTCGGTTATGGGCTCGGTTATGGGCTCGGTTATGGGCTCGGTTATGGGCTCGGTTATGGGCTCGGTTATGGGCTCGGTTATGGGCTCGGTTATGGGCTCGGTTATGGGCTCGGTTATGGGCTCGGTTATGGGCTCGGTTATGGGCTCGGTTATGGGCTCGGTTATGGGCTCGGTTATGGGCTCGGTTATGGGCTCGGTTATGGGCTCGGTTATGGGCTCGGTTATGGGCTCGGTTATGGGCTCGGTTATGGGCTCGGTTATGGGCTCGGTTATGGGCTCGGTTATGGGCTCGGTTATGGGCTCGGTTATGGGCTCGGTTATGGGCTCGGTTATGGGCTCGGTTATGGGCTCGGTTATGGGCTCGGTTATGGGCTCGGTTATGGGCTCGGTTATGGGCTCGGTTATGGGCTCGGTTATGGGCTCGGTTATGGGCTCGGTTATGGGCTCGGTTATGGGCTCGGTTATGGGCTCGGTTATGGGCTCGGTTATGGGCTCGGTTATGGGCTCGGTTATGGGCTCGGTTATGGGCTCGGTTATGGGCTCGGTTATGGGCTCGGTTATGGGCTCGGTTATGGGCTCGGTTATGGGCTCGGTTATGGGCTCGGTTATGGGCTCGGTTATGGGCTCGGTTATGGGCTCGGTTATGGGCTCGGTTATGGGCTCGGTTATGGGCTCGGTTATGGGCTCGGTTATGGGCTCGGTTATGGGCTCGGTTATGGGCTCGGTTATGGGCTCGGTTATGGGCTCGGTTATGGGCTCGGTTATGGGCTCGGTTATGGGCTCGGTTATGGGCTCGGTTATGGGCTCGGTTATGGGCTCGGTTATGGGCTCGGTTATGGGCTCGGTTATGGGCTCGGTTATGGGCTCGGTTATGGGCTCGGTTATGGGCTCGGTTATGGGCTCGGTTATGGGCTCGGTTATGGGCTCGGTTATGGGCTCGGTTATGGGCTCGGTTATGGGCTCGGTTATGGGCTCGGTTATGGGCTCGGTTATGGGCTCGGTTATGGGCTCGGTTATGGGCTCGGTTATGGGCTCGGTTATGGGCTCGGTTATGGGCTCGGTTATGGGCTCGGTTATGGGCTCGGTTATGGGCTCGGTTATGGGCTCGGTTATGGGCTCGGTTATGGGCTCGGTTATGGGCTCGGTTATGGGCTCGGTTATGGGCTCGGTTATGGGCTCGGTTATGGGCTCGGTTATGGGCTCGGTTATGGGCTCGGTTATGGGCTCGGTTATGGGCTCGGTTATGGGCTCGGTTATGGGCTCGGTTATGGGCTCGGTTATGGGCTCGGTTATGGGCTCGGTTATGGGCTCGGTTATGGGCTCGGTTATGGGCTCGGTTATGGGCTCGGTTATGGGCTCGGTTATGGGCTCGGTTATGGGCTCGGTTATGGGCTCGGTTATGGGCTCGGTTATGGGCTCGGTTATGGGCTCGGTTATGGGCTCGGTTATGGGCTCGGTTATGGGCTCGGTTATGGGCTCGGTTATGGGCTCGGTTATGGGCTCGGTTATGGGCTCGGTTATGGGCTCGGTTATGGGCTCGGTTATGGGCTCGGTTATGGGCTCGGTTATGGGCTCGGTTATGGGCTCGGTTATGGGCTCGGTTATGGGCTCGGTTATGGGCTCGGTTATGGGCTCGGTTATGGGCTCGGTTATGGGCTCGGTTATGGGCTCGGTTATGGGCTCGGTTATGGGCTCGGTTATGGGCTCGGTTATGGGCTCGGTTATGGGCTCGGTTATGGGCTCGGTTATGGGCTCGGTTATGGGCTCGGTTATGGGCTCGGTTATGGGCTCGGTTATGGGCTCGGTTATGGGCTCGGTTATGGGCTCGGTTATGGGCTCGGTTATGGGCTCGGTTATGGGCTCGGTTATGGGCTCGGTTATGGGCTCGGTTATGGGCTCGGTTATGGGCTCGGTTATGGGCTCGGTTATGGGCTCGGTTATGGGCTCGGTTATGGGCTCGGTTATGGGCTCGGTTATGGGCTCGGTTATGGGCTCGGTTATGGGCTCGGTTATGGGCTCGGTTATGGGCTCGGTTATGG
Organism: Allium sativum; assembly: GCA_030737875.1. Taxonomy (NCBI): domain Eukaryota; kingdom Viridiplantae; phylum Streptophyta; class Magnoliopsida; order Asparagales; family Amaryllidaceae; genus Allium; species Allium sativum. The sequence goes on along the minus strand of CM060926.1, from coordinate 37,058 downwards.
GCTCGGTTATGGGCTCGGTTATGGGCTCGGTTATGGGCTCGGTTATGGGCTCGGTTATGGGCTCGGTTATGGGCTCGGTTATGGGCTCGGTTATGGGCTCGGTTATGGGCTCGGTTATGGGCTCGGTTATGGGCTCGGTTATGGGCTCGGTTATGGGCTCGGTTATGGGCTCGGTTATGGGCTCGGTTATGGGCTCGGTTATGGGCTCGGTTATGGGCTCGGTTATGGGCTCGGTTATGGGCTCGGTTATGGGCTCGGTTATGGGCTCGGTTATGGGCTCGGTTATGGGCTCGGTTATGGGCTCGGTTAGCTCGGTTATGGGCTCGGTTATGGGCTCGGTTATGGGCTCGGTTATGGGCTCGGTTATGGGCTCGGTTATGGGCTCGGTTATGGGCTCGGTTATGGGCTCGGTTATGGGCTCGGTTATGGGCTCGGTTATGGGCTCGGTTATGGGCTCGGTTATGGGCTCGGTTATGGGCTCGGTTATGGGCTCGGTTATGGGCTCGGTTATGGGCTCGGTTATGGGCTCGGTTATGGGCTCGGTTATGGGCTCGGTTATGGGCTCGGTTATGGGCTCGGTTATGGGCTCGGTTATGGGCTCGGTTATGGGCTCGGTTATGGGCTCGGTTATGGGCTCGGTTATGGGCTCGGTTATGGGCTCGGTTATGGGCTCGGTTATGGGCTCGGTTATGGGCTCGGTTATGGGCTCGGTTATGGGCTCGGTTATGGGCTCGGTTATGGGCTCGGTTATGGGCTCGGTTATGGGCTCGGTTATGGGCTCGGTTATGGGCTCGGTTATGGGCTCGGTTATGGGCTCGGTTATGGGCTCGGTTATGGGCTCGGTTATGGGCTCGGTTATGGGCTCGGTTATGGGCTCGGTTATGGGCTCGGTTATGGGCTCGGTTATGGGCTCGGTTATGGGCTCGGTTATGGGCTCGGTTATGGGCTCGGTTATGGGCTCGGTTATGGGCTCGGTTATGGGCTCGGTTATGGGCTCGGTTATGGGCTCGGTTATGGGCTCGGTTATGGGCTCGGTTATGGGCTCGGTTATGGGCTCGGTTATGGGCTCGGTTATGGGCTCGGTTATGGGCTCGGTTATGGGCTCGGTTATGGGCTCGGTTATGGGCTCGGTTATGGGCTCGGTTATGGGCTCGGTTATGGGCTCGGTTATGGGCTCGGTTATGGGCTCGGTTATGGGCTCGGTTATGGGCTCGGTTATGGGCTCGGTTATGGGCTCGGTTATGGGCTCGGTTATGGGCTCGGTTATGGGCTCGGTTATGGGCTCGGTTATGGGCTCGGTTATGGGCTCGGTTATGGGCTCGGTTATGGGCTCGGTTATGGGCTCGGTTATGGGCTCGGTTATGGGCTCGGTTATGGGCTCGGTTATGGGCTCGGTTATGGGCTCGGTTATGGGCTCGGTTATGGGCTCGGTTATGGGCTCGGTTATGGGCTCGGTTATGGGCTCGGTTATGGGCTCGGTTATGGGCTCGGTTATGGGCTCGGTTATGGGCTCGGTTATGGGCTCGGTTATGGGCTCGGTTATGGGCTCGGTTATGGGCTCGGTTATGGGCTCGGTTATGGGCTCGGTTATGGGCTCGGTTATGGGCTCGGTTATGGGCTCGGTTATGGGCTCGGTTATGGGCTCGGTTATGGGCTCGGTTATGGGCTCGGTTATGGGCTCGGTTATGGGCTCGGTTATGGGCTCGGTTATGGGCTCGGTTATGGGCTCGGTTATGGGCTCGGTTATGGGCTCGGTTATGGGCTCGGTTATGGGCTCGGTTATGGGCTCGGTTATGGGCTCGGTTATGGGCTCGGTTATGGGCTCGGTTATGGGCTCGGTTATGGGCTCGGTTATGGGCTCGGTTATGGGCTCGGTTATGGGCTCGGTTATGGGCTCGGTTATGGGCTCGGTTATGGGCTCGGTTATGGGCTCGGTTATGGGCTCGGTTATGGGCTCGGTTATGGGCTCGGTTATGGGCTCGGTTATGGGCTCGGTTATGGGCTCGGTTATGGGCTCGGTTATGGGCTCGGTTATGGGCTCGGTTATGGGCTCGGTTATGGGCTCGGTTATGGGCTCGGTTATGGGCTCGGTTATGGGCTCGGTTATGGGCTCGGTTATGGGCTCGGTTATGGGCTCGGTTATGGGCTCGGTTATGGGCTCGGTTATGGGCTCGGTTATGGGCTCGGTTATGGGCTCGGTTATGGGCTCGGTTATGGGCTCGGTTATGGGCTCGGTTATGGGCTCGGTTATGGGCTCGGTTATGGGCTCGGTTATGGGCTCGGTTATGGGCTCGGTTATGGGCTCGGTTATGGGCTCGGTTATGGGCTCGGTTATGGGCTCGGTTATGGGCTCGGTTATGGGCTCGGTTATGGGCTCGGTTATGGGCTCGGTTATGGGCTCGGTTATGGGCTCGGTTATGGGCTCGGTTATGGGCTCGGTTATGGGCTCGGTTATGGGCTCGGTTATGGGCTCGGTTATGGGCTCGGTTATGGGCTCGGTTATGGGCTCGGTTATGGGCTCGGTTATGGGCTCGGTTATGGGCTCGGTTATGGGCTCGGTTATGGGCTCCTCGGTTATGGGCTCGGTTATGGGCTCGGTTATGGGCTCGGTTATGGGCTCGGTTATGGGCTCGGTTATGGGCTCGGTTATGGGCTCGGTTATGGGCTCGGTTATGGGCTCGGTTATGGGCTCGGTTATGGGCTCGGTTATGGGCTCGGTTATGGGCTCGGTTATGGGCTCGGTTTGGGCTCGTTATGGGCTCGGTTATGGGCTCGGTTATGGGCTCGGTTATGGGCTCGGTTATGGGCTCGGTTGTGGGCTCGGTTGTGGGCTCGGTTGTGGGCTCGGTTGTGGGCTCGGTTTGGGCTCGGTTGTGGGCTCGGTTGTGGGCTCGGTTGTGGGCTCGGTTGTGGGCTCGGTTGTGGGCTCGGTTATGGGCTCGGTTATGGGCTCGGTTATGGGCTCGGGGCTCGGTTATGGGCTCGGTTATGGGCTCGGTTATGGGCTCGGTTATGGGCTCGGTTATGGGCTCGGTTATGGGCTCGGTTATGGGCTCGGTTATGGGCTCGGTTATGGGCTCGGTTATGGGCTCGGTTATGGGCTCGGTTATGGGCTCGGTTATGGGCTCGGTTATGGGCTCGGTTATGGGCTCGGTTATGGGCTCGGTTATGGGCTCGGTTATGGGCTCGGTTATGGGCTCGGTTATGGGCTCGGTTATGGGCTCGGTTATGGGCTCGGTTATGGGCTCGGTTATGGGCTCGGTTATGGGCTCGGTTATGGGCTCGGTTATGGGCTCGGTTATGGGCTCGGTTATGGGCTCGGTTATGGGCTCGGTTATGGGCTCGGTTATGGGCTCGGTTATGGGCTCGGTTTTGTTATGGGCTCGGTTTTGGGCTCGGTTTATGGGCTCGGTTATGGGCTCGGTTATGGGCTCGGTTATGGGCTCGGTTATGGGCTCGGTTATGGGCTCGGTTATGGGCTCGGTTATGGGCTCGGTTATGGGCTCGGTTATGGGCTCGGTTATGGGCTCGGTTATGGGCTCGGTTATGGGCTCGGTTATGGGCTCGTTATGGGCTCGTTTATGGGCTCGTTTATGGCTCGGTTATGGGCTCGGTTATGGGCTCGGTTATGGGCTCGGTTATGGGCTCGGTTATGGGCTCGGTTATGGGCTCGGTTATGGGCTCGGTTATGGGCTCGGTTATGGGCTCGGTTATGGGCTCGGTTATGGGCTCGGTTTTGGGCTCGGTTATGGGCTCGGTTATGGGCTCGGTTATGGGCTCGGTTATGGGCTCGGTTATGGCTCGGTTATGGGCTCGGTTATGGGCTCGGTTATGGGCTCGGTTATGGGCTCGGTTATGGGTTATGGGCTCGGTTATGGGCTCGGTTATGGGCTCGGTTATGGGCTCGGTTATGGGCTCGGTTATGGGCTCGGTTATGGGCTCGGTTATGGGCTCGGTTATGGGCTCGGTTATGGCTCGGTTATGGGCTCGGTTATGGCTCGGTTTTGGCTCGTTTGGCTCGGTTTTGGGCTCGGTTATGGGCTCGGTTATGGCTCGGTTATGGGCTCGGTTATGGGCTCGGTTATGGGCTCGGTTATGGGCTCGGTTATGGGCTCGGTTATGGGCTCGGTTATGGGCTCGGTTATGGCCGGTTATGGCTCGGTTATGGGCTCGGTTATGGGCTCGGTTATGGGCTCGGTTATGGCTCGGTTATGGGCTCGGTTTTGGGCTCGGTTATGGGCTCGGTTATGGGCTCGGTTATGGGCTCGGTTGGGCTCGGTTATGGGCTCGGTTATGGGCTCGGTATGGGCTCGGTTATGGGCTCGGTTATGGGCTCGGTTATGGGCTCGGTTATGGGCTCGGTTATGGGCTCGGTTATGGGCTCGGTTATGGGCTCGTTATGGGCTCGGTATGGGCTCGGTTATGGGCTCGGTTATGGGCTCGGTTATGGGCTCGGTTATGGGCTCGGTTATGGGCTCGGTTATGGGCTCGGTTATGGGCTCGGTTATGGGCTCGGTTGGCTGGCTCGGTTATGGGCTCGGTTATGGGCTCGGTTATGGGCTCGGTTATGGGCTCGGTTATGGCTCGGTTATGGGCTCGGTTATGGGCTCGGTTATGGGCTCGGTTATGGGCTCGGTTATGGGCTCGGTTATGGGCTCGGTTATGGGCTCGGTTATGGGCTCGGTTATGGGCTCGGTTATGGGCTCGGTTATGGGCTCGGTTATGGCTCGGTTATGGGCTCGGTTATGGGCTCGGTTATGGGCTCGGTTATGGGCTCGGTTATGGGCTCGGTTATGGGCTCGGTTATGGGCTCGGTTATGGGCTCGGTTTTGGGCTCGGTTTTGGGCTCGGTTATGGGCTCGGTTATGGGCTCGGTTATGGGCTCGGTTTTGGGCTCGGTTATGGGCTCGGTTATGGGCTCGGTTATGGGCTCGGTTATGGGCTCGGTTATGGGCTCGGTTATGGGCTCGGTTATGGGCTCGGTTATGGGCTCGGTTATGGGCTCGGTTATGGGCTCGGTTATGGGCTCGGTTATGGGCTCGGTTATGGGCTCGGTTATGGGCCTCGGTTATGGGCTCGTTTTTTGGGCTCGGTTTTTGGGCTCGGTTTATGGGCTCGGTTATGGGCTCGGTTATGGGCTCGGTTATGGGCTCGGTTATGGGCTCGGTTATGGGCTCGGTTATGGGCTCGGTTATGGGCTCGGTTATGGGCTCGGTTATGGGCTCGGTTATGGGCTCGTTTATGGGCTCGTTTATGGCTCGTTATGGGCTCGTTTTATGGGCTCGGTTTAGGGCTCGGTTTAGGGCTCGGTTATGGGCTCGGTTATGGCTCGGTTATGGGCTCGGTTATGGGCTCGGTTATGGGCTCGGTTATGGGCTCGGTTATGGGCTCGGTTATGGGCTCGGTTATGGGCTCGGTTATGGGCTCGGTTATGGGCTCGGTTATGGGCTCGGTTATGGGCTCGGTTATGGGCTCGGTTATGGGCTCGGTTATGGGCTCGGTTATGGGCTCGGTTATGGGCTCGGTTATGGGCTCGGTTGTGGGCTCGGTTGTGGGCTCGTTGTGGGCTCGGTTGTGGGCTCGGTTGTGGCTCGGTTGTGGGCTCGGTTGTGGGCTCGGTTGTGGGCTCGGTTGTGGGCTCGGTTTTGGGCTCGGTTTTGGGCTCGGTTTTGGGCTCGGTTTTGGGCTCGGTTTGGGCTCGGTTTTGGGCTCGGTTATGGGCTCGGTATGGGCTCGGTATGGGCTCGGTTATGGGCTCGGTTATGGGCTCGGTTATGGGCTCGGTTATGGGCTCGGTTATGGGCTCGGTTATGGGCTCGGTTATGGGCTCGGTTATGGGCTCGGTTATGGGCTCGGTTATGGGCTCGGTTATGGGCTCGGTTATGGGCTCGGTTATGGGCTCGGTTATGGGCTCGGTATGGGCTCGGTTATGGCTCGGTTATGGGCTCGGTTTTGGGCTCGGTTTTGGGCTCGGTTTTGGGCTCGGTTTTGGGCTCGGTTATGGGCTCGGTTATGGGCTCGGTTATGGGCTCGGTTATGGGCTCGGTTATGGGCTCGGTTATGGGCTCGGTTATGGGCTCGGTTATGGGCTCGGTTAGGGGCTCGGTTAGGGCTCGGTTAGGGGCTCGGTTAGGGGCTCGGTTAGGGGCTCGGTTAGGGGCTCGGTTATGGGCTCGGTTATGGGCTCGGTTATGGGCTCGGTTATGGGCTCGGTTATGGGCTCGGTTAATGGGCTCGGTTATGGGCTCGGTTATGGGCTCGGTTATGGGCTCGGTTATGGGCTCGTTATGGGCTCGGTTATGGGCTCGGTTATGGGCTCGGTTATGGGCTCGGTTATGGGCTCGGTTATGGGCTCGGTTATGGGCTCGGTATGGGCTCGGTTATGGGCTCGGGTTATGGCTCGGTTATGGGCTCGGTTATGGGCTCGGTTATGGGCTCGGTTATGGGCTCGGTTATGGGCTCGGTTATGGGCTCGGTTATGGGCTCGGTTATGGGCTCGGTTATGGGCTCGGTTATGGGCTCGGTTATGGGCTCGGTTATGGGCTCGGTTATGGGCTCGGTTATGGGCTCGGTTATGGGCTCGGTTATGGGCTCGGTTATGGGCTCGGTTATGGGCTCGGTTATGGGCTCGGTTATGGGCTCGGTTATGGCTCGGTTATGGGCTCGGTTATGGGCTCGGTTATGGGCTCGGTTATGGCTCGGTTATGGGCTCGGTTATGGGCTCGGTTTATGGGCTCGGTTATGGGCTCGGTTATGGGCTCGGTTATGGGCTCGGTTATGGGCTCGGTTATGGGCTCGGTTATGGGCTCGGTTATGGGCTCGGTTATGGGCTCGGTTATGGCTCGGTTATGGGCTCGGTTATGGGCTCGGTTATGGGCTCGGTTATGGGCTCGGTTATGGGCTCGGTTATGGGCTCGGTTATGGCTCGGTTATGGGCTCGGTTATGGGCTCGGTTATGGGCTCGGTTATGGGCTCGGTTATGGCTCGGTTATGGGCTCGGTTATGGGCTCGGTTATGGGCTCGGTTATGGCTCGGTTATGGGCTCGGTTATGGGCTCGGTTATGGGCTCGGTTATGGGCTCGGTTATGGGCTCGGTTTATGGGCTCGGTTATGGGCTCGGTTATGGGCTCGGTTATGGGCTCGGTTATGGGCTCGGTTATGGGCTCGGTTATGGGCTCGGTTATGGGCTCGGTTATGGGCTCGGTTATGGGCTCGGTTATGGGCTCGGTTATGGGCTCGGTTATGGGCTCGGTTATGGGCTCGGTTATGGGCTCGGTTATGGGCTCGTTATGGCTCGGTTATGGGCTCGGTTATGGCTCGGTTTTGTGGGCTCGGTTATGGGCTCGGTTTTGTGGCTCGGTTATGGGCTCGGTTATGGGCTCGGTTATGGGCTCGGTTATGGGCTCGGTTATGGGCTCGGTTATGGGCTCGGTTATGGGCTCGGTTATGGGCTCGGTTATGGGCTCGGTTATGGCTCGGTTATGGGCTCGGTTATGGGCTCGGTTATGGGCTCGGTTATGGGCTCGGTTATGGGCTCGGGCTCGGTTATGGGCTCGGTTATGGCTCGGTTATGGGCTCGGTTATGGGCTCGGTTATGGGCTCGGTTATGGGCTCGGTTATGGGCTCGGTTATGGGCTCGGTTATGGGCTCGGTTATGGGCTCGGTTATGGGCTCGGTTATGGGCTCGGTTATGGGCTCGGTTATGGGCTCGGTTATGGGCTCGGTTTTGGGCTCGGTTTTGGGCTCGGTTTTGGGCTCGGTTTTGGGCTCGGTTATGGGCTCGGTTTTGGGCTCGGTTTTGGGCTCGGTTTTGGGCTCGGTTATGGGCTCGGTTATGGGCTCGGTTATGGGCTCGGTTATGGGCTCGGTTATGGGCTCGGTTATGGGCTCGGTTATGGGCTCGGTTATGGGCTCGGTTATGGGCTCGGTTATGGGCTCGGTTTATGGGCTCGGTTATGGGCTCGGTTAGGGCTCGGTATGGGCTCGGTTATGGGCTCGGTTATGGCTCGGTTATGGGCTCGGTTATGGGCTCGGTTATGGGCTCGGTTATGGGCTCGGTTATGGGCTCGGTTATGGGCTCGGTTATGGGCTCGGTTATGGGCTCGGTTATGGGCTCGGTTATGGGCTCGTTTATGGGCTCGGTTTATGGGCTCGGTTATGGGCTCGGTTATGGGCTCGGTTATGGGCTCGGTTATGGGCTCGGTTATGGGCTCGGTTATGGGCTCGGTTATGGGCTCGGTTATGGGCTCGGTTCTTTGGGCTCGGTTATGGGCTCGGTTATGGGCTCGGTTATGGCTCGGTTATGGGCTCGGTTATGGGCTCGGTTATGGGCTCGGTTATGGGCTCGGTTATGGGCTCGGTTATGGGCTCGGTTATGGGCTCGGTTATGGGCTCGGTTTATTGGGCTCGGTTATGGGCTCGGTTATGGGCTCGGTTATGGGCTCGGTTATGGGCTCGGTTTGGGCTCGGTTATGGGCTCGGTTATGGGCTCGGTTATGGGCTCGGTTATGGGCTCGGTTATGGGCTCGGTTATGGGCTCGGTTATGGGCTCGGTTATGGGCTCGGTTATGGCTCGGTTATGGGCTCGGTTATGGGCTCGGTTATGGGCTCGGTTATGGGCCGGTTATGGGCTCGGTTATGGGCTCGGTTATGGGCTCGGTTATGGGCTCGGTTATGGGCTCGGTTATGGGCTCGGTTATGGGCTCGGTTATGGGCTCGGTTATGGGCTCGGTTATGGGCTCGGTTATGGGCTCGGTTATGGGCTCGGTTATGGGCTCGGTTATGGGCTCGGTTATGGGCTCGGTTATGGGCTCGGTTATGGGCTCGGTTATGGGCTCGGTTATGGGCTCGGTTATGGGCTCGGTTATGGGCTCGGTTATGGGCTCGGTTATGGGCTCGGTTATGGGCTCGGTTATGGGCTCGGTTATGGGCTCGGTTATGGGCTCGGTTATGGGCTCGGTTATGGGCTCGGTTATGGGCTCGGTTATGGGCTCGGTTATGGGCTCGGTTATGGGCTCGGTTATGGGCTCGGTTATGGGCTCGGTTATGGGCTCGGTTATGGGCTCGGTTATGGGCTCGGTTATGGGCTCGGTTATGGGCTCGGTTATGGGCTCGGTTATGGGCTCGGTTATGGGCTCGGTTATGGGCTCGGTTATGGGCTCGGTTATGGGCTCGGTTATGGGCTCGGTTATGGGCTCGGTTATGGGCTCGGTTATGGGCTCGGTTATGGGCTCGGTTATGGGCTCGGTTATGGGCTCGGTTATGGGCTCGGTTATGGGCTCGGTTATGGGCTCGGTTATGGGCTCGGTTATGGGCTCGGTTATGGGCTCGGTTATGGGCTCGGTTATGGGCTCGGTTATGGGCTCGGTTATGGGCTCGGTTATGGGCTCGGTTATGGGCTCGGTTATGGGCTCGGTTATGGGCTCGGTTATGGGCTCGGTTATGGGCTCGGTTATGGGCTCGGTTATGGGCTCGGTTATGGGCTCGGTTATGGGCTCGGTTATGGGCTCGGTTATGGGCTCGGTTATGGGCTCGGTTATGGGCTCGGTTATGGGCTCGGTTATGGGCTCGGTTATGGGCTCGGTTATGGGCTCGGTTATGGGCTCGGTTATGGGCTCGGTTATGGGCTCGGTTATGGGCTCGGTTATGGGCTCGGTTATGGGCTCGGTTATGGGCTCGGTTATGGGCTCGGTTATGGGCTCGGTTATGGGCTCGGTTATGGGCTCGGTTATGGGCTCGGTTATGGGCTCGGTTATGGGCTCGGTTATGGGCTCGGTTATGGGCTCGGTTATGGGCTCGGTTATGGGCTCGGTTATGGGCTCGGTTATGGGCTCGGTTATGGGCTCGGTTATGGGCTCGGTTATGGGCTCGGTTTGGGCTCGGTTATGGGCTCGGTTATGGGCTCGGTTATGGGCTCGGTTATGGGCTCGGTTATGGGCTCGGTTATGGGCTCGGTTATGGGCTCGGTTATGGGCTCGGTTATGGGCTCGGTTATGGGCTCGGTTATGGGCTCGGTTATGGGCTCGGTTATGGGCTCGGTTATGGGCTCGGTTATGGGCTCGGTTATGGGCTCGGTTATGGGCTCGGTTATGGGCTCGGTTATGGGCTCGGTTATGGGCTCGGTTATGGGCTCGGTTATGGGCTCGGTTATGGGCTCGGTTATGGGCTCGGTTATGGGCTCGGTTATGGGCTCGGTTATGGGCTCGGTTATGGGCTCGGTTATGGGCTCGGTTATGGGCTCGGTTATGGGCTCGGTTATGGGCTCGGTTATGGGCTCGGTTATGGGCTCGGTTATGGGCTCGGTTATGGGCTCGGTTATGGGCTCGGTTATGGGCTCGGTTATGGGCTCGGTTATGGGCTCGGTTATGGGCTCGGTTATGGGCTCGGTTATGGGCTCGGTTATGGGCTCGGTTATGGGCTCGGTTATGGGCTCGGTTATGGGCTCGGTTATGGGCTCGGTTATGGGCTCGGTTATGGGCTCGGTTATGGGCTCGGTTATGGGCTCGGTTATGGGCTCGGTTATGGGCTCGGTTATGGGCTCGGTTATGGGCTCGGTTATGGGCTCGGTTATGGGCTCGGTTATGGGCTCGGTTATGGGCTCGGTTATGGGCTCGGTTATGGGCTCGGTTATGGGCTCGGTTATGGGCTCGGTTATGGGCTCGGTTATGGGCTCGGTTATGGGCTCGGTTATGGGCTCGGTTATGGGCTCGGTTATGGGCTCGGTTATGGGCTCGGTTATGGGCTCGGTTATGGGCTCGGTTATGGGCTCGGTTATGGGCTCGGTTATGGGCTCGGTTATGGGCTCGGTTATGGGCTCGGTTATGGGCTCGGTTATGGGCTCGGTTATGGGCTCGGTTATGGGCTCGGTTATGGGCTCGGTTATGGGCTCGGTTATGGGCTCGGTTATGGGCTCGGTTATGGGCTCGGTTATGGGCTCGGTTATGGGCTCGGTTATGGGCTCGGTTATGGGCTCGGTTATGGGCTCGGTTATGGGCTCGGTTATGGGCTCGGTTATGGGCTCGGTTATGGGCTCGGTTATGGGCTCGGTTATGGGCTCGGTTATGGGCTCGGTTATGGGCTCGGTTATGGGCTCGGTTATGGGCTCGGTTATGGGCTCGGTTATGGGCTCGGTTATGGGCTCGGTTATGGGCTCGGTTATGGGCTCGGTTATGGGCTCGGTTATGGGCTCGGTTATGGGCTCGGTTATGGGCTCGGTTATGGGCTCGGTTATGGGCTCGGTTATGGGCTCGGTTATGGGCTCGGTTATGGGCTCGGTTATGGGCTCGGTTATGGGCTCGGTTATGGGCTCGGTTATGGGCTCGGTTATGGGCTCGGTTATGGGCTCGGTTATGGGCTCGGTTATGGGCTCGGTTATGGGCTCGGTTATGGGCTCGGTTATGGGCTCGGTTATGGGCTCGGTTATGGGCTCGGTTATGGGCTCGGTTATGGGCTCGGTTATGGGCTCGGTTATGGGCTCGGTTATGGGCTCGGTTATGGGCTCGGTTATGGGCTCGGTTATGGGCTCGGTTATGGGCTCGGTTATGGGCTCGGTTATGGGCTCGGTTATGGGCTCGGTTATGGGCTCGGTTATGGGCTCGGTTATGGGCTCGGTTATGGGCTCGGTTATGGGCTCGGTTATGGGCTCGGTTATGGGCTCGGTTATGGGCTCGGTTATGGGCTCGGTTATGGGCTCGGTTATGGGCTCGGTTATGGGCTCGGTTATGGGCTCGGTTATGGGCTCGGTTATGGGCTCGGTTATGGGCTCGGTTATGGGCTCGGTTATGGGCTCGGTTATGGGCTCGGTTATGGGCTCGGTTATGGGCTCGGTTATGGGCTCGGTTATGGGCTCGGTTATGGGCTCGGTTATGGGCTCGGTTATGGGCTCGGTTATGGGCTCGGTTATGGGCTCGGTTATGGGCTCGGTTATGGGCTCGGTTATGGGCTCGGTTATGGGCTCGGTTATGGGCTCGGTTATGGGCTCGGTTATGGGCTCGGTTATGGGCTCGGTTATGGGCTCGGTTATGGGCTCGGTTATGGGCTCGGTTATGGGCTCGGTTATGGGCTCGGTTATGGGCTCGGTTATGGGCTCGGTTATGGGCTCGGTTATGGGCTCGGTTATGGGCTCGGTTATGGGCTCGGTTATGGGCTCGGTTATGGGCTCGGTTATGGGCTCGGTTATGGGCTCGGTTATGGGCTCGGTTATGGGCTCGGTTATGGGCTCGGTTATGGGCTCGGTTATGGGCTCGGTTATGGGCTCGGTTATGGGCTCGGTTATGGGCTCGGTTATGGGCTCGGTTATGGGCTCGGTTATGGGCTCGGTTATGGGCTCGGTTATGGGCTCGGTTATGGGCTCGGTTATGGGCTCGGTTATGGGCTCGGTTATGGGCTCGGTTATGGGCTCGGTTATGGGCTCGGTTATGGGCTCGGTTATGGGCTCGGTTATGGGCTCGGTTATGGGCTCGGTTATGGGCTCGGTTATGGGCTCGGTTATGGGCTCGGTTATGGGCTCGGTTATGGGCTCGGTTATGGGCTCGGTTATGGGCTCGGTTATGGGCTCGGTTATGGGCTCGGTTATGGGCTCGGTTATGGGCTCGGTTATGGGCTCGGTTATGGGCTCGGTTATGGGCTCGGTTATGGGCTCGGTTATGGGCTCGGTTATGGGCTCGGTTATGGGCTCGGTTATGGGCTCGGTTATGGGCTCGGTTATGGGCTCGGTTATGGGCTCGGTTATGGGCTCGGTTATGGGCTCGGTTATGGGCTCGGTTATGGGCTCGGTTATGGGCTCGGTTATGGGCTCGGTTATGGGCTCGGTTATGGGCTCGGTTATGGGCTCGGTTATGGGCTCGGTTATGGGCTCGGTTATGGGCTCGGTTATGGGCTCGGTTATGGGCTCGGTTATGGGCTCGGTTATGGGCTCGGTTATGGGCTCGGTTATGGGCTCGGTTATGGGCTCGGTTATGGGCTCGGTTATGGGCTCGGTTATGGGCTCGGTTATGGGCTCGGTTATGGGCTCGGTTATGGGCTCGGTTATGGGCTCGGTTATGGGCTCGGTTATGGGCTCGGTTATGGGCTCGGTTATGGGCTCGGTTATGGGCTCGGTTATGGGCTCGGTTATGGGCTCGGTTATGGGCTCGGTTATGGGCTCGGTTATGGGCTCGGTTATGGGCTCGGTTATGGGCTCGGTTATGGGCTCGGTTATGGGCTCGGTTATGGGCTCGGTTATGGGCTCGGTTATGGGCTCGGTTATGGGCTCGGTTATGGGCTCGGTTATGGGCTCGGTTATGGGCTCGGTTATGGGCTCGGTTATGGGCTCGGTTATGGGCTCGGTTATGGGCTCGGTTATGGGCTCGGTTATGGGCTCGGTTATGGGCTCGGTTATGGGCTCGGTTATGGGCTCGGTTATGGGCTCGGTTATGGGCTCGGTTATGGGCTCGGTTATGGGCTCGGTTATGGGCTCGGTTATGGGCTCGGTTATGGGCTCGGTTATGGGCTCGGTTATGGGCTCGGTTATGGGCTCGGTTATGGGCTCGGTTATGGGCTCGGTTATGGGCTCGGTTATGGGCTCGGTTATGGGCTCGGTTATGGGCTCGGTTATGGGCTCGGTTATGGGCTCGGTTATGGGCTCGGTTATGGGCTCGGTTATGGGCTCGGTTATGGGCTCGGTTATGGGCTCGGTTATGGGCTCGGTTATGGGCTCGGTTATGGGCTCGGTTATGGGCTCGGTTATGGGCTCGGTTATGGGCTCGGTTATGGGCTCGGTTATGGGCTCGGTTATGGGCTCGGTTATGGGCTCGGTTATGGGCTCGGTTATGGGCTCGGTTATGGGCTCGGTTATGGGCTCGGTTATGGGCTCGGTTATGGGCTCGGTTATGGGCTCGGTTATGGGCTCGGTTATGGGCTCGGTTATGGGCTCGGTTATGGGCTCGGTTATGGGCTCGGTTATGGGCTCGGTTATGGGCTCGGTTATGGGCTCGGTTATGGGCTCGGTTATGGGCTCGGTTATGGGCTCGGTTATGGGCTCGGTTATGGGCTCGGTTATGGGCTCGGTTATGGGCTCGGTTATGGGCTCGGTTATGGGCTCGGTTATGGGCTCGGTTATGGGCTCGGTTATGGGCTCGGTTATGGGCTCGGTTATGGGCTCGGTTATGGGCTCGGTTATGGGCTCGGTTATGGGCTCGGTTATGGGCTCGGTTATGGGCTCGGTTATGGGCTCGGTTATGGGCTCGGTTATGGGCTCGGTTATGGGCTCGGTTATGGGCTCGGTTATGGGCTCGGTTATGGGCTCGGTTATGGGCTCGGTTATGGGCTCGGTTATGGGCTCGGTTATGGGCTCGGTTATGGGCTCGGTTATGGGCTCGGTTATGGGCTCGGTTATGGGCTCGGTTATGGGCTCGGTTATGGGCTCGGTTATGGGCTCGGTTATGGGCTCGGTTATGGGCTCGGTTATGGGCTCGGTTATGGGCTCGGTTATGGGCTCGGTTATGGGCTCGGTTATGGGCTCGGTTATGGGCTCGGTTATGGGCTCGGTTATGGGCTCGGTTATGGGCTCGGTTATGGGCTCGGTTATGGGCTCGGTTATGGGCTCGGTTATGGGCTCGGTTATGGGCTCGGTTATGGGCTCGGTTATGGGCTCGGTTATGGGCTCGGTTATGGGCTCGGTTATGGGCTCGGTTATGGGCTCGGTTATGGGCTCGGTTATGGGCTCGGTTATGGGCTCGGTTATGGGCTCGGTTATGGGCTCGGTTATGGGCTCGGTTATGGGCTCGGTTATGGGCTCGGTTATGGGCTCGGTTATGGGCTCGGTTATGGGCTCGGTTATGGGCTCGGTTATGGGCTCGGTTATGGGCTCGGTTATGGGCTCGGTTATGGGCTCGGTTATGGGCTCGGTTATGGGCTCGGTTATGGGCTCGGTTATGGGCTCGGTTATGGGCTCGGTTATGGGCTCGGTTATGGGCTCGGTTATGGGCTCGGTTATGGGCTCGGTTATGGGCTCGGTTATGGGCTCGGTTATGGGCTCGGTTATGGGCTCGGTTATGGGCTCGGTTATGGGCTCGGTTATGGGCTCGGTTATGGGCTCGGTTATGGGCTCGGTTATGGGCTCGGTTATGGGCTCGGTTATGGGCTCGGTTATGGGCTCGGTTATGGGCTCGGTTATGGGCTCGGTTATGGGCTCGGTTATGGGCTCGGTTATGGGCTCGGTTATGGGCTCGGTTATGGGCTCGGTTATGGGCTCGGTTATGGGCTCGGTTATGGGCTCGGTTATGGGCTCGGTTATGGGCTCGGTTATGGGCTCGGTTATGGGCTCGGTTATGGGCTCGGTTATGGGCTCGGTTATGGGCTCGGTTATGGGCTCGGTTATGGGCTCGGTTATGGGCTCGGTTATGGGCTCGGTTATGGGCTCGGTTATGGGCTCGGTTATGGGCTCGGTTATGGGCTCGGTTATGGGCTCGGTTATGGGCTCGGTTATGGGCTCGGTTATGGGCTCGGTTATGGGCTCGGTTATGGGCTCGGTTATGGGCTCGGTTATGGGCTCGGTTATGGGCTCGGTTATGGGCTCGGTTATGGGCTCGGTTATGGGCTCGGTTATGGGCTCGGTTATGGGCTCGGTTATGGGCTCGGTTATGGGCTCGGTTATGGGCTCGGTTATGGGCTCGGTTATGGGCTCGGTTATGGGCTCGGTTATGGGCTCGGTTATGGGCTCGGTTATGGGCTCGGTTATGGGCTCGGTTATGGGCTCGGTTATGGGCTCGGTTATGGGCTCGGTTATGGGCTCGGTTATGGGCTCGGTTATGGGCTCGGTTATGGGCTCGGTTATGGGCTCGGTTATGGGCTCGGTTATGGGCTCGGTTATGGGCTCGGTTATGGGCTCGGTTATGGGCTCGGTTATGGGCTCGGTTATGGGCTCGGTTATGGGCTCGGTTATGGGCTCGGTTATGGGCTCGGTTATGGGCTCGGTTATGGGCTCGGTTATGGGCTCGGTTATGGGCTCGGTTATGGGCTCGGTTATGGGCTCGGTTATGGGCTCGGTTATGGGCTCGGTTATGGGCTCGGTTATGGGCTCGGTTATGGGCTCGGTTATGGGCTCGGTTATGGGCTCGGTTATGGGCTCGGTTATGGGCTCGGTTATGGGCTCGGTTATGGGCTCGGTTATGGGCTCGGTTATGGGCTCGGTTATGGGCTCGGTTATGGGCTCGGTTATGGGCTCGGTTATGGGCTCGGTTATGGGCTCGGTTATGGGCTCGGTTATGGGCTCGGTTATGGGCTCGGTTATGGGCTCGGTTATGGGCTCGGTTATGGGCTCGGTTATGGGCTCGGTTATGGGCTCGGTTATGGGCTCGGTTATGGGCTCGGTTATGGGCTCGGTTATGGGCTCGGTTATGGGCTCGGTTATGGGCTCGGTTATGGGCTCGGTTATGGGCTCGGTTATGGGCTCGGTTATGGGCTCGGTTATGGGCTCGGTTATGGGCTCGGTTATGGGCTCGGTTATGGGCTCGGTTATGGGCTCGGTTATGGGCTCGGTTATGGGCTCGGTTATGGGCTCGGTTATGGGCTCGGTTATGGGCTCGGTTATGGGCTCGGTTATGGGCTCGGTTATGGGCTCGGTTATGGGCTCGGTTATGGGCTCGGTTATGGGCTCGGTTATGGGCTCGGTTATGGGCTCGGTTATGGGCTCGGTTATGGGCTCGGTTATGGGCTCGGTTATGGGCTCGGTTATGGGCTCGGTTATGGGCTCGGTTATGGGCTCGGTTATGGGCTCGGTTATGGGCTCGGTTATGGGCTCGGTTATGGGCTCGGTTATGGGCTCGGTTATGGGCTCGGTTATGGGCTCGGTTATGGGCTCGGTTATGGGCTCGGTTATGGGCTCGGTTATGGGCTCGGTTATGGGCTCGGTTATGGGCTCGGTTATGGGCTCGGTTATGGGCTCGGTTATGGGCTCGGTTATGGGCTCGGTTATGGGCTCGGTTATGGGCTCGGTTATGGGCTCGGTTATGGGCTCGGTTATGGGCTCGGTTATGGGCTCGGTTATGGGCTCGGTTATGGGCTCGGTTATGGGCTCGGTTATGGGCTCGGTTATGGGCTCGGTTATGGGCTCGGTTATGGGCTCGGTTATGGGCTCGGTTATGGGCTCGGTTATGGGCTCGGTTATGGGCTCGGTTATGGGCTCGGTTATGGGCTCGGTTATGGGCTCGGTTATGGGCTCGGTTATGGGCTCGGTTATGGGCTCGGTTATGGGCTCGGTTATGGGCTCGGTTATGGGCTCGGTTATGGGCTCGGTTATGGGCTCGGTTATGGGCTCGGTTATGGGCTCGGTTATGGGCTCGGTTATGGGCTCGGTTATGGGCTCGGTTATGGGCTCGGTTATGGGCTCGGTTATGGGCTCGGTTATGGGCTCGGTTATGGGCTCGGTTATGGGCTCGGTTATGGGCTCGGTTATGGGCTCGGTTATGGGCTCGGTTATGGGCTCGGTTATGGGCTCGGTTATGGGCTCGGTTATGGGCTCGGTTATGGGCTCGGTTATGGGCTCGGTTATGGGCTCGGTTATGGGCTCGGTTATGGGCTCGGTTATGGGCTCGGTTATGGGCTCGGTTATGGGCTCGGTTATGGGCTCGGTTATGGGCTCGGTTATGGGCTCGGTTATGGGCTCGGTTATGGGCTCGGTTATGGGCTCGGTTATGGGCTCGGTTATGGGCTCGGTTATGGGCTCGGTTATGGGCTCGGTTATGGGCTCGGTTATGGGCTCGGTTATGGGCTCGGTTATGGGCTCGGTTATGGGCTCGGTTATGGGCTCGGTTATGGGCTCGGTTATGGGCTCGGTTATGGGCTCGGTTATGGGCTCGGTTATGGGCTCGGTTATGGGCTCGGTTATGGGCTCGGTTATGGGCTCGGTTATGGGCTCGGTTATGGGCTCGGTTATGGGCTCGGTTATGGGCTCGGTTATGGGCTCGGTTATGGGCTCGGTTATGGGCTCGGTTATGGGCTCGGTTATGGGCTCGGTTATGGGCTCGGTTATGGGCTCGGTTATGGGCTCGGTTATGGGCTCGGTTATGGGCTCGGTTATGGGCTCGGTTATGGGCTCGGTTATGGGCTCGGTTATGGGCTCGGTTATGGGCTCGGTTATGGGCTCGGTTATGGGCTCGGTTATGGGCTCGGTTATGGGCTCGGTTATGGGCTCGGTTATGGGCTCGGTTATGGGCTCGGTTATGGGCTCGGTTATGGGCTCGGTTATGGGCTCGGTTATGGGCTCGGTTATGGGCTCGGTTATGGGCTCGGTTATGGGCTCGGTTATGGGCTCGGTTATGGGCTCGGTTATGGGCTCGGTTATGGGCTCGGTTATGGGCTCGGTTATGGGCTCGGTTATGGGCTCGGTTATGGGCTCGGTTATGGGCTCGGTTATGGGCTCGGTTATGGGCTCGGTTATGGGCTCGGTTATGGGCTCGGTTATGGGCTCGGTTATGGGCTCGGTTATGGGCTCGGTTATGGGCTCGGTTATGGGCTCGGTTATGGGCTCGGTTATGGGCTCGGTTATGGGCTCGGTTATGGGCTCGGTTATGGGCTCGGTTATGGGCTCGGTTATGGGCTCGGTTATGGGCTCGGTTATGGGCTCGGTTATGGGCTCGGTTATGGGCTCGGTTATGGGCTCGGTTATGGGCTCGGTTATGGGCTCGGTTATGGGCTCGGTTATGGGCTCGGTTATGGGCTCGGTTATGGGCTCGGTTATGGGCTCGGTTATGGGCTCGGTTATGGGCTCGGTTATGGGCTCGGTTATGGGCTCGGTTATGGGCTCGGTTATGGGCTCGGTTATGGGCTCGGTTATGGGCTCGGTTATGGGCTCGGTTATGGGCTCGGTTATGGGCTCGGTTATGGGCTCGGTTATGGGCTCGGTTATGGGCTCGGTTATGGGCTCGGTTATGGGCTCGGTTATGGGCTCGGTTATGGGCTCGGTTATGGGCTCGGTTATGGGCTCGGTTATGGGCTCGGTTATGGGCTCGGTTATGGGCTCGGTTATGGGCTCGGTTATGGGCTCGGTTATGGGCTCGGTTATGGGCTCGGTTATGGGCTCGGTTATGGGCTCGGTTATGGGCTCGGTTATGGGCTCGGTTATGGGCTCGGTTATGGGCTCGGTTATGGGCTCGGTTATGGGCTCGGTTATGGGCTCGGTTATGGGCTCGGTTATGGGCTCGGTTATGGGCTCGGTTATGGGCTCGGTTATGGGCTCGGTTATGGGCTCGGTTATGGGCTCGGTTATGGGCTCGGTTATGGGCTCGGTTATGGGCTCGGTTATGGGCTCGGTTATGGGCTCGGTTATGGGCTCGGTTATGGGCTCGGTTATGGGCTCGGTTATGGGCTCGGTTATGGGCTCGGTTATGGGCTCGGTTATGGGCTCGGTTATGGGCTCGGTTATGGGCTCGGTTATGGGCTCGGTTATGGGCTCGGTTATGGGCTCGGTTATGGGCTCGGTTATGGGCTCGGTTATGGGCTCGGTTATGGGCTCGGTTATGGGCTCGGTTATGGGCTCGGTTATGGGCTCGGTTATGGGCTCGGTTATGGGCTCGGTTATGGGCTCGGTTATGGGCTCGGTTATGGGCTCGGTTATGGGCTCGGTTATGGGCTCGGTTATGGGCTCGGTTATGGGCTCGGTTATGGGCTCGGTTATGGGCTCGGTTATGGGCTCGGTTATGGGCTCGGTTATGGGCTCGGTTATGGGCTCGGTTATGGGCTCGGTTATGGGCTCGGTTATGGGCTCGGTTATGGGCTCGGTTATGGGCTCGGTTATGGGCTCGGTTATGGGCTCGGTTATGGGCTCGGTTATGGGCTCGGTTATGGGCTCGGTTATGGGCTCGGTTATGGGCTCGGTTATGGGCTCGGTTATGGGCTCGGTTATGGGCTCGGTTATGGGCTCGGTTATGGGCTCGGTTATGGGCTCGGTTATGGGCTCGGTTATGGGCTCGGTTATGGGCTCGGTTATGGGCTCGGTTATGGGCTCGGTTATGGGCTCGGTTATGGGCTCGGTTATGGGCTCGGTTATGGGCTCGGTTATGGGCTCGGTTATGGGCTCGGTTATGGGCTCGGTTATGGGCTCGGTTATGGGCTCGGTTATGGGCTCGGTTATGGGCTCGGTTATGGGCTCGGTTATGGGCTCGGTTATGGGCTCGGTTATGGGCTCGGTTATGGGCTCGGTTATGGGCTCGGTTATGGGCTCGGTTATGGGCTCGGTTATGGGCTCGGTTATGGGCTCGGTTATGGGCTCGGTTATGGGCTCGGTTATGGGCTCGGTTATGGGCTCGGTTATGGGCTCGGTTATGGGCTCGGTTATGGGCTCGGTTATGGGCTCGGTTATGGGCTCGGTTATGGGCTCGGTTATGGGCTCGGTTATGGGCTCGGTTATGGGCTCGGTTATGGGCTCGGTTATGGGCTCGGTTATGGGCTCGGTTATGGGCTCGGTTATGGGCTCGGTTATGGGCTCGGTTATGGGCTCGGTTATGGGCTCGGTTATGGGCTCGGTTATGGGCTCGGTTATGGGCTCGGTTATGGGCTCGGTTATGGGCTCGGTTATGGGCTCGGTTATGGGCTCGGTTATGGGCTCGGTTATGGGCTCGGTTATGGGCTCGGTTATGGGCTCGGTTATGGGCTCGGTTATGGGCTCGGTTATGGGCTCGGTTATGGGCTCGGTTATGGGCTCGGTTATGGGCTCGGTTATGGGCTCGGTTATGGGCTCGGTTATGGGCTCGGTTATGGGCTCGGTTATGGGCTCGGTTATGGGCTCGGTTATGGGCTCGGTTATGGGCTCGGTTATGGGCTCGGTTATGGGCTCGGTTATGGGCTCGGTTATGGGCTCGGTTATGGGCTCGGTTATGGGCTCGGTTATGGGCTCGGTTATGGGCTCGGTTATGGGCTCGGTTATGGGCTCGGTTATGGGCTCGGTTATGGGCTCGGTTATGGGCTCGGTTATGGGCTCGGTTATGGGCTCGGTTATGGGCTCGGTTATGGGCTCGGTTATGGGCTCGGTTATGGGCTCGGTTATGGGCTCGGTTATGGGCTCGGTTATGGGCTCGGTTATGGGCTCGGTTATGGGCTCGGTTATGGGCTCGGTTATGGGCTCGGTTATGGGCTCGGTTATGGGCTCGGTTATGGGCTCGGTTATGGGCTCGGTTATGGGCTCGGTTATGGGCTCGGTTATGGGCTCGGTTATGGGCTCGGTTATGGGCTCGGTTATGGGCTCGGTTATGGGCTCGGTTATGGGCTCGGTTATGGGCTCGGTTATGGGCTCGGTTATGGGCTCGGTTATGGGCTCGGTTATGGGCTCGGTTATGGGCTCGGTTATGGGCTCGGTTATGGGCTCGGTTATGGGCTCGGTTATGGGCTCGGTTATGGGCTCGGTTATGGGCTCGGTTATGGGCTCGGTTATGGGCTCGGTTATGGGCTCGGTTATGGGCTCGGTTATGGGCTCGGTTATGGGCTCGGTTATGGGCTCGGTTATGGGCTCGGTTATGGGCTCGGTTATGGGCTCGGTTATGGGCTCGGTTATGGGCTCGGTTATGGGCTCGGTTATGGGCTCGGTTATGGGCTCGGTTATGGGCTCGGTTATGGGCTCGGTTATGGGCTCGGTTATGGGCTCGGTTATGGGCTCGGTTATGGGCTCGGTTATGGGCTCGGTTATGGGCTCGGTTATGGGCTCGGTTATGGGCTCGGTTATGGGCTCGGTTATGGGCTCGGTTATGGGCTCGGTTATGGGCTCGGTTATGGGCTCGGTTATGGGCTCGGTTATGGGCTCGGTTATGGGCTCGGTTATGGGCTCGGTTATGGGCTCGGTTATGGGCTCGGTTATGGGCTCGGTTATGGGCTCGGTTATGGGCTCGGTTATGGGCTCGGTTATGGGCTCGGTTATGGGCTCGGTTATGGGCTCGGTTATGGGCTCGGTTATGGGCTCGGTTATGGGCTCGGTTATGGGCTCGGTTATGGGCTCGGTTATGGGCTCGGTTATGGGCTCGGTTATGGGCTCGGTTATGGGCTCGGTTATGGGCTCGGTTATGGGCTCGGTTATGGGCTCGGTTATGGGCTCGGTTATGGGCTCGGTTATGGGCTCGGTTATGGGCTCGGTTATGGGCTCGGTTATGGGCTCGGTTATGGGCTCGGTTATGGGCTCGGTTATGGGCTCGGTTATGGGCTCGGTTATGGGCTCGGTTATGGGCTCGGTTATGGGCTCGGTTATGGGCTCGGTTATGGGCTCGGTTATGGGCTCGGTTATGGGCTCGGTTATGGGCTCGGTTATGGGCTCGGTTATGGGCTCGGTTATGGGCTCGGTTATGGGCTCGGTTATGGGCTCGGTTATGGGCTCGGTTATGGGCTCGGTTATGGGCTCGGTTATGGGCTCGGTTATGGGCTCGGTTATGGGCTCGGTTATGGGCTCGGTTATGGGCTCGGTTATGGGCTCGGTTATGGGCTCGGTTATGGGCTCGGTTATGGGCTCGGTTATGGGCTCGGTTATGGGCTCGGTTATGGGCTCGGTTATGGGCTCGGTTATGGGCTCGGTTATGGGCTCGGTTATGGGCTCGGTTATGGGCTCGGTTATGGGCTCGGTTATGGGCTCGGTTATGGGCTCGGTTATGGGCTCGGTTATGGGCTCGGTTATGGGCTCGGTTATGGGCTCGGTTATGGGCTCGGTTATGGGCTCGGTTATGGGCTCGGTTATGGGCTCGGTTATGGGCTCGGTTATGGGCTCGGTTATGGGCTCGGTTATGGGCTCGGTTATGGGCTCGGTTATGGGCTCGGTTATGGGCTCGGTTATGGGCTCGGTTATGGGCTCGGTTATGGGCTCGGTTATGGGCTCGGTTATGGGCTCGGTTATGGGCTCGGTTATGGGCTCGGTTATGGGCTCGGTTATGGGCTCGGTTATGGGCTCGGTTATGGGCTCGGTTATGGGCTCGGTTATGGGCTCGGTTATGGGCTCGGTTATGGGCTCGGTTATGGGCTCGGTTATGGGCTCGGTTATGGGCTCGGTTATGGGCTCGGTTATGGGCTCGGTTATGGGCTCGGTTATGGGCTCGGTTATGGGCTCGGTTATGGGCTCGGTTATGGGCTCGGTTATGGGCTCGGTTATGGGCTCGGTTATGGGCTCGGTTATGGGCTCGGTTATGGGCTCGGTTATGGGCTCGGTTATGGGCTCGGTTATGGGCTCGGTTATGGGCTCGGTTATGGGCTCGGTTATGGGCTCGGTTATGGGCTCGGTTATGGGCTCGGTTATGGGCTCGGTTATGGGCTCGGTTATGGGCTCGGTTATGGGCTCGGTTATGGGCTCGGTTATGGGCTCGGTTATGGGCTCGGTTATGGGCTCGGTTATGGGCTCGGTTATGGGCTCGGTTATGGGCTCGGTTATGGGCTCGGTTATGGGCTCGGTTATGGGCTCGGTTATGGGCTCGGTTATGGGCTCGGTTATGGGCTCGGTTATGGGCTCGGTTATGGGCTCGGTTATGGGCTCGGTTATGGGCTCGGTTATGGGCTCGGTTATGGGCTCGGTTATGGGCTCGGTTATGGGCTCGGTTATGGGCTCGGTTATGGGCTCGGTTATGGGCTCGGTTATGGGCTCGGTTATGGGCTCGGTTATGGGCTCGGTTATGGGCTCGGTTATGGGCTCGGTTATGGGCTCGGTTATGGGCTCGGTTATGGGCTCGGTTATGGGCTCGGTTATGGGCTCGGTTATGGGCTCGGTTATGGGCTCGGTTATGGGCTCGGTTATGGGCTCGGTTATGGGCTCGGTTATGGGCTCGGTTATGGGCTCGGTTATGGGCTCGGTTATGGGCTCGGTTATGGGCTCGGTTATGGGCTCGGTTATGGGCTCGGTTATGGGCTCGGTTATGGGCTCGGTTATGGGCTCGGTTATGGGCTCGGTTATGGGCTCGGTTATGGGCTCGGTTATGGGCTCGGTTATGGGCTCGGTTATGGGCTCGGTTATGGGCTCGGTTATGGGCTCGGTTATGGGCTCGGTTATGGGCTCGGTTGGCTGGTTATGGGCTCGGTTATGGGCTCGGTTATGGGCTCGGTTATGGGCTCGGTTATGGGCTCGGTTATGGGCTCGGTTATGGGCTCGGTTATGGGCTCGGTTATGGGCTCGGTTATGGGCTCGGTTATGGGCTCGGTTATGGGCTCGGTTATGGGCTCGGTTATGGGCTCGGTTATGGGCTCGGTTATGGGCTCGGTTATGGGCTCGGTTATGGGCTCGGTTATGGGCTCGGTTATGGGCTCGGTTATGGGCTCGGTTATGGGCTCGGTTATGGGCTCGGTTATGGGCTCGGTTATGGGCTCGGTTATGGGCTCGGTTATGGGCTCGGTTATGGGCTCGGTTATGGGCTCGGTTATGGGCTCGGTTATGGGCTCGGTTATGGGCTCGGTTATGGGCTCGGTTATGGGCTCGGTTATGGGCTCGGTTATGGGCTCGGTTATGGGCTCGGTTATGGGCTCGGTTATGGGCTCGGTTATGGGCTCGGTTATGGGCTCGGTTATGGGCTCGGTTATGGGCTCGGTTATGGGCTCGGTTATGGGCTCGGTTATGGGCTCGGTTATGGGCTCGGTTATGGGCTCGGTTATGGGCTCGGTTATGGGCTCGGTTATGGGCTCGGTTATGGGCTCGGTTATGGGCTCGGTTATGGGCTCGGTTATGGGCTCGGTTATGGGCTCGGTTATGGGCTCGGTTATGGGCTCGGTTATGGGCTCGGTTATGGGCTCGGTTATGGGCTCGGTTATGGGCTCGGTTATGGGCTCGGTTATGGGCTCGGTTATGGGCTCGGTTATGGGCTCGGTTATGGGCTCGGTTATGGGCTCGGTTATGGGCTCGGTTATGGGCTCGGTTATGGGCTCGGTTATGGGCTCGGTTATGGGCTCGGTTATGGGCTCGGTTATGGGCTCGGTTATGGGCTCGGTTATGGGCTCGGTTATGGGCTCGGTTATGGGCTCGGTTATGGGCTCGGTTATGGGCTCGGTTATGGGCTCGGTTATGGGCTCGGTTATGGGCTCGGTTATGGGCTCGGTTATGGGCTCGGTTATGGGCTCGGTTATGGGCTCGGTTATGGGCTCGGTTATGGGCTCGGTTATGGGCTCGGTTATGGGCTCGGTTATGGGCTCGGTTATGGGCTCGGTTATGGGCTCGGTTATGGGCTCGGTTATGGGCTCGGTTATGGGCTCGGTTATGGGCTCGGTTATGGGCTCGGTTATGGGCTCGGTTATGGGCTCGGTTATGGGCTCGGTTATGGGCTCGGTTATGGGCTCGGTTATGGGCTCGGTTATGGGCTCGGTTATGGGCTCGGTTATGGGCTCGGTTATGGGCTCGGTTATGGGCTCGGTTATGGGCTCGGTTATGGGCTCGGTTATGGGCTCGGTTATGGGCTCGGTTATGGGCTCGGTTATGGGCTCGGTTATGGGCTCGGTTATGGGCTCGGTTATGGGCTCGGTTATGGGCTCGGTTATGGGCTCGGTTATGGGCTCGGTTATGGGCTCGGTTATGGGCTCGGTTATGGGCTCGGTTATGGGCTCGGTTATGGGCTCGGTTATGGGCTCGGTTATGGGCTCGGTTATGGGCTCGGTTATGGGCTCGGTTATGGGCTCGGTTATGGGCTCGGTTATGGGCTCGGTTATGGGCTCGGTTATGGGCTCGGTTATGGGCTCGGTTATGGGCTCGGTTATGGGCTCGGTTATGGGCTCGGTTATGGGCTCGGTTATGGGCTCGGTTATGGGCTCGGTTATGGGCTCGGTTATGGGCTCGGTTATGGGCTCGGTTATGGGCTCGGTTATGGGCTCGGTTATGGGCTCGGTTATGGGCTCGGTTATGGGCTCGGTTATGGGCTCGGTTATGGGCTCGGTTATGGGCTCGGTTATGGGCTCGGTTATGGGCTCGGTTATGGGCTCGGTTATGGGCTCGGTTATGGGCTCGGTTATGGGCTCGGTTATGGGCTCGGTTATGGGCTCGGTTATGGGCTCGGTTATGGGCTCGGTTATGGGCTCGGTTATGGGCTCGGTTATGGGCTCGGTTATGGGCTCGGTTATGGGCTCGGTTATGGGCTCGGTTATGGGCTCGGTTATGGGCTCGGTTATGGGCTCGGTTATGGGCTCGGTTATGGGCTCGGTTATGGGCTCGGTTATGGGCTCGGTTATGGGCTCGGTTATGGGCTCGGTTATGGGCTCGGTTATGGGCTCGGTTATGGGCTCGGTTATGGGCTCGGTTATGGGCTCGGTTATGGGCTCGGTTATGGGCTCGGTTATGGGCTCGGTTATGGGCTCGGTTATGGGCTCGGTTATGGGCTCGGTTATGGGCTCGGTTATGGGCTCGGTTATGGGCTCGGTTATGGGCTCGGTTATGGGCTCGGTTATGGGCTCGGTTATGGGCTCGGTTATGGGCTCGGTTATGGGCTCGGTTATGGGCTCGGTTATGGGCTCGGTTATGGGCTCGGTTATGGGCTCGGTTATGGGCTCGGTTATGGGCTCGGTTATGGGCTCGGTTATGGGCTCGGTTATGGGCTCGGTTATGGGCTCGGTTATGGGCTCGGTTATGGGCTCGGTTATGGGCTCGGTTATGGGCTCGGTTATGGGCTCGGTTATGGGCTCGGTTATGGGCTCGGTTATGGGCTCGGTTATGGGCTCGGTTATGGGCTCGGTTATGGGCTCGGTTATGGGCTCGGTTATGGGCTCGGTTATGGGCTCGGTTATGGGCTCGGTTATGGGCTCGGTTATGGGCTCGGTTATGGGCTCGGTTATGGGCTCGGTTATGGGCTCGGTTATGGGCTCGGTTATGGGCTCGGTTATGGGCTCGGTTATGGGCTCGGTTATGGGCTCGGTTATGGGCTCGGTTATGGGCTCGGTTATGGGCTCGGTTATGGGCTCGGTTATGGGCTCGGTTATGGGCTCGGTTATGGGCTCGGTTATGGGCTCGGTTATGGGCTCGGTTATGGGCTCGGTTATGGGCTCGGTTATGGGCTCGGTTATGGGCTCGGTTATGGGCTCGGTTATGGGCTCGGTTATGGGCTCGGTTATGGGCTCGGTTATGGGCTCGGTTATGGGCTCGGTTATGGGCTCGGTTATGGGCTCGGTTATGGGCTCGGTTATGGGCTCGGTTATGGGCTCGGTTATGGGCTCGGTTATGGGCTCGGTTATGGGCTCGGTTATGGGCTCGGTTATGGGCTCGGTTATGGGCTCGGTTATGGGCTCGGTTATGGGCTCGGTTATGGGCTCGGTTATGGGCTCGGTTATGGGCTCGGTTATGGGCTCGGTTATGGGCTCGGTTATGGGCTCGGTTATGGGCTCGGTTATGGGCTCGGTTATGGGCTCGGTTATGGGCTCGGTTATGGGCTCGGTTATGGGCTCGGTTATGGGCTCGGTTATGGGCTCGGTTATGGGCTCGGTTATGGGCTCGGTTATGGGCTCGGTTATGGGCTCGGTTATGGGCTCGGTTATGGGCTCGGTTATGGGCTCGGTTATGGGCTCGGTTATGGGCTCGGTTATGGGCTCGGTTATGGGCTCGGTTATGGGCTCGGTTATGGGCTCGGTTATGGGCTCGGTTATGGGCTCGGTTATGGGCTCGGTTATGGGCTCGGTTATGGGCTCGGTTATGGGCTCGGTTATGGGCTCGGTTATGGGCTCGGTTATGGGCTCGGTTATGGGCTCGGTTATGGGCTCGGTTATGGGCTCGGTTATGGGCTCGGTTATGGGCTCGGTTATGGGCTCGGTTATGGGCTCGGTTATGGG
Organism: Allium sativum; assembly: GCA_030737875.1. Taxonomy (NCBI): domain Eukaryota; kingdom Viridiplantae; phylum Streptophyta; class Magnoliopsida; order Asparagales; family Amaryllidaceae; genus Allium; species Allium sativum. The sequence continues at coordinate 9,329 of CM060926.1, read as the reverse complement.
CTCGGTTATGGGCTCGGTTATGGGCTCGGTTATGGGCTCGGTTATGGGCTCGGTTATGGGCTCGGTTATGGGCTCGGTTATGGGCTCGGTTATGGGCTCGGTTATGGGCTCGGTTATGGGCTCGGTTATGGGCTCGGTTATGGGCTCGGTTATGGGCTCGGTTATGGGCTCGGTTATGGGCTCGGTTATGGGCTCGGTTATGGGCTCGGTTATGGGCTCGGTTATGGGCTCGGTTATGGGCTCGGTTATGGGCTCGGTTATGGGCTCGGTTATGGGCTCGGTTATGGGCTCGGTTATGGGCTCGGTTATGGGCTCGGTTATGGGCTCGGTTATGGGCTCGGTTATGGGCTCGGTTATGGGCTCGGTTATGGGCTCGGTTATGGGCTCGGTTATGGGCTCGGTTATGGGCTCGGTTATGGGCTCGGTTATGGGCTCGGTTATGGGCTCGGTTATGGGCTCGGTTATGGGCTCGGTTATGGGCTCGGTTATGGGCTCGGTTATGGGCTCGGTTATGGGCTCGGTTATGGGCTCGGTTATGGGCTCGGTTATGGGCTCGGTTATGGGCTCGGTTATGGGCTCGGTTATGGGCTCGGTTATGGGCTCGGTTATGGGCTCGGTTATGGGCTCGGTTATGGGCTCGGTTATGGGCTCGGTTATGGGCTCGGTTATGGGCTCGGTTATGGGCTCGGTTATGGGCTCGGTTATGGGCTCGGTTATGGGCTCGGTTATGGGCTCGGTTATGGGCTCGGTTATGGGCTCGGTTATGGGCTCGGTTATGGGCTCGGTTATGGGCTCGGTTATGGGCTCGGTTATGGGCTCGGTTATGGGCTCGGTTATGGGCTCGGTTATGGGCTCGGTTATGGGCTCGGTTATGGGCTCGGTTATGGGCTCGGTTATGGGCTCGGTTATGGGCTCGGTTATGGGCTCGGTTATGGGCTCGGTTATGGGCTCGGTTATGGGCTCGGTTATGGGCTCGGTTATGGGCTCGGTTATGGGCTCGGTTATGGGCTCGGTTATGGGCTCGGTTATGGGCTCGGTTATGGGCTCGGTTATGGGCTCGGTTATGGGCTCGGTTATGGGCTCGGTTATGGGCTCGGTTATGGGCTCGGTTATGGGCTCGGTTATGGGCTCGGTTATGGGCTCGGTTATGGGCTCGGTTATGGGCTCGGTTATGGGCTCGGTTATGGGCTCGGTTATGGGCTCGGTTATGGGCTCGGTTATGGGCTCGGTTATGGGCTCGGTTATGGGCTCGGTTATGGGCTCGGTTATGGGCTCGGTTATGGGCTCGGTTATGGGCTCGGTTATGGGCTCGGTTATGGGCTCGGTTATGGGCTCGGTTATGGGCTCGGTTATGGGCTCGGTTATGGGCTCGGTTATGGGCTCGGTTATGGGCTCGGTTATGGGCTCGGTTATGGGCTCGGTTATGGGCTCGGTTATGGGCTCGGTTATGGGCTCGGTTATGGGCTCGGTTATGGGCTCGGTTATGGGCTCGGTTATGGGCTCGGTTATGGGCTCGGTTATGGGCTCGGTTATGGGCTCGGTTATGGGCTCGGTTATGGGCTCGGTTATGGGCTCGGTTATGGGCTCGGTTATGGGCTCGGTTATGGGCTCGGTTATGGGCTCGGTTATGGGCTCGGTTATGGGCTCGGTTATGGGCTCGGTTATGGGCTCGGTTATGGGCTCGGTTATGGGCTCGGTTATGGGCTCGGTTATGGGCTCGGTTATGGGCTCGGTTATGGGCTCGGTTATGGGCTCGGTTATGGGCTCGGTTATGGGCTCGGTTATGGGCTCGGTTATGGGCTCGGTTATGGGCTCGGTTATGGGCTCGGTTATGGGCTCGGTTATGGGCTCGGTTATGGGCTCGGTTATGGGCTCGGTTATGGGCTCGGTTATGGGCTCGGTTATGGGCTCGGTTATGGGCTCGGTTATGGGCTCGGTTATGGGCTCGGTTATGGGCTCGGTTATGGGCTCGGTTATGGGCTCGGTTATGGGCTCGGTTATGGGCTCGGTTATGGGCTCGGTTATGGGCTCGGTTATGGGCTCGGTTATGGGCTCGGTTATGGGCTCGGTTATGGGCTCGGTTATGGGCTCGGTTATGGGCTCGGTTATGGGCTCGGTTATGGGCTCGGTTATGGGCTCGGTTATGGGCTCGGTTATGGGCTCGGTTATGGGCTCGGTTATGGGCTCGGTTATGGGCTCGGTTATGGGCTCGGTTATGGGCTCGGTTATGGGCTCGGTTATGGGCTCGGTTATGGGCTCGGTTATGGGCTCGGTTATGGGCTCGGTTATGGGCTCGGTTATGGGCTCGGTTATGGGCTCGGTTATGGGCTCGGTTATGGGCTCGGTTATGGGCTCGGTTATGGGCTCGGTTATGGGCTCGGTTATGGGCTCGGTTATGGGCTCGGTTATGGGCTCGGTTATGGGCTCGGTTATGGGCTCGGTTATGGGCTCGGTTATGGGCTCGGTTATGGGCTCGGTTATGGGCTCGGTTATGGGCTCGGTTATGGGCTCGGTTATGGGCTCGGTTATGGGCTCGGTTATGGGCTCGGTTATGGGCTCGGTTATGGGCTCGGTTATGGGCTCGGTTATGGGCTCGGTTATGGGCTCGGTTATGGGCTCGGTTATGGGCTCGGTTATGGGCTCGGTTATGGGCTCGGTTATGGGCTCGGTTATGGGCTCGGTTATGGGCTCGGTTATGGGCTCGGTTATGGGCTCGGTTATGGGCTCGGTTATGGGCTCGGTTATGGGCTCGGTTATGGGCTCGGTTATGGGCTCGGTTATGGGCTCGGTTATGGGCTCGGTTATGGGCTCGGTTATGGGCTCGGTTATGGGCTCGGTTATGGGCTCGGTTATGGGCTCGGTTATGGGCTCGGTTATGGGCTCGGTTATGGGCTCGGTTATGGGCTCGGTTATGGGCTCGGTTATGGGCTCGGTTATGGGCTCGGTTATGGGCTCGGTTATGGGCTCGGTTATGGGCTCGGTTATGGGCTCGGTTATGGGCTCGGTTATGGGCTCGGTTATGGGCTCGGTTATGGGCTCGGTTATGGGCTCGGTTATGGGCTCGGTTATGGGCTCGGTTATGGGCTCGGTTATGGGCTCGGTTATGGGCTCGGTTATGGGCTCGGTTATGGGCTCGGTTATGGGCTCGGTTATGGGCTCGGTTATGGGCTCGGTTATGGGCTCGGTTATGGGCTCGGTTATGGGCTCGGTTATGGGCTCGGTTATGGGCTCGGTTATGGGCTCGGTTATGGGCTCGGTTATGGGCTCGGTTATGGGCTCGGTTATGGGCTCGGTTATGGGCTCGGTTATGGGCTCGGTTATGGGCTCGGTTATGGGCTCGGTTATGGGCTCGGTTATGGGCTCGGTTATGGGCTCGGTTATGGGCTCGGTTATGGGCTCGGTTATGGGCTCGGTTATGGGCTCGGTTATGGGCTCGGTTATGGGCTCGGTTATGGGCTCGGTTATGGGCTCGGTTATGGGCTCGGTTATGGGCTCGGTTATGGGCTCGGTTATGGGCTCGGTTATGGGCTCGGTTATGGGCTCGGTTATGGGCTCGGTTATGGGCTCGGTTATGGGCTCGGTTATGGGCTCGGTTATGGGCTCGGTTATGGGCTCGGTTATGGGCTCGGTTATGGGCTCGGTTATGGGCTCGGTTATGGGCTCGGTTATGGGCTCGGTTATGGGCTCGGTTATGGGCTCGGTTATGGGCTCGGTTATGGGCTCGGTTATGGGCTCGGTTATGGGCTCGGTTATGGGCTCGGTTATGGGCTCGGTTATGGGCTCGGTTATGGGCTCGGTTATGGGCTCGGTTATGGGCTCGGTTATGGGCTCGGTTATGGGCTCGGTTATGGGCTCGGTTATGGGCTCGGTTATGGGCTCGGTTATGGGCTCGGTTATGGGCTCGGTTATGGGCTCGGTTATGGGCTCGGTTATGGGCTCGGTTATGGGCTCGGTTATGGGCTCGGTTATGGGCTCGGTTATGGGCTCGGTTATGGGCTCGGTTATGGGCTCGGTTATGGGCTCGGTTATGGGCTCGGTTATGGGCTCGGTTATGGGCTCGGTTATGGGCTCGGTTATGGGCTCGGTTATGGGCTCGGTTATGGGCTCGGTTATGGGCTCGGTTATGGGCTCGGTTATGGGCTCGGTTATGGGCTCGGTTATGGGCTCGGTTATGGGCTCGGTTATGGGCTCGGTTATGGGCTCGGTTATGGGCTCGGTTATGGGCTCGGTTATGGGCTCGGTTATGGGCTCGGTTATGGGCTCGGTTATGGGCTCGGTTATGGGCTCGGTTATGGGCTCGGTTATGGGCTCGGTTATGGGCTCGGTTATGGGCTCGGTTATGGGCTCGGTTATGGGCTCGGTTATGGGCTCGGTTATGGGCTCGGTTATGGGCTCGGTTATGGGCTCGGTTATGGGCTCGGTTATGGGCTCGGTTATGGGCTCGGTTATGGGCTCGGTTATGGGCTCGGTTATGGGCTCGGTTATGGGCTCGGTTATGGGCTCGGTTATGGGCTCGGTTATGGGCTCGGTTATGGGCTCGGTTATGGGCTCGGTTATGGGCTCGGTTATGGGCTCGGTTATGGGCTCGGTTATGGGCTCGGTTATGGGCTCGGTTATGGGCTCGGTTATGGGCTCGGTTATGGGCTCGGTTATGGGCTCGGTTATGGGCTCGGTTATGGGCTCGGTTATGGGCTCGGTTATGGGCTCGGTTATGGGCTCGGTTATGGGCTCGGTTATGGGCTCGGTTATGGGCTCGGTTATGGGCTCGGTTATGGGCTCGGTTATGGGCTCGGTTATGGGCTCGGTTATGGGCTCGGTTATGGGCTCGGTTATGGGCTCGGTTATGGGCTCGGTTATGGGCTCGGTTATGGGCTCGGTTATGGGCTCGGTTATGGGCTCGGTTATGGGCTCGGTTATGGGCTCGGTTATGGGCTCGGTTATGGGCTCGGTTATGGGCTCGGTTATGGGCTCGGTTATGGGCTCGGTTATGGGCTCGGTTATGGGCTCGGTTATGGGCTCGGTTATGGGCTCGGTTATGGGCTCGGTTATGGGCTCGGTTATGGGCTCGGTTATGGGCTCGGTTATGGGCTCGGTTATGGGCTCGGTTATGGGCTCGGTTATGGGCTCGGTTATGGGCTCGGTTATGGGCTCGGTTATGGGCTCGGTTATGGGCTCGGTTATGGGCTCGGTTATGGGCTCGGTTATGGGCTCGGTTATGGGCTCGGTTATGGGCTCGGTTATGGGCTCGGTTATGGGCTCGGTTATGGGCTCGGTTATGGGCTCGGTTATGGGCTCGGTTATGGGCTCGGTTATGGGCTCGGTTATGGGCTCGGTTATGGGCTCGGTTATGGGCTCGGTTATGGGCTCGGTTATGGGCTCGGTTATGGGCTCGGTTATGGGCTCGGTTATGGGCTCGGTTATGGGCTCGGTTATGGGCTCGGTTATGGGCTCGGTTATGGGCTCGGTTATGGGCTCGGTTATGGGCTCGGTTATGGGCTCGGTTATGGGCTCGGTTATGGGCTCGGTTATGGGCTCGGTTATGGGCTCGGTTATGGGCTCGGTTATGGGCTCGGTTATGGGCTCGGTTATGGGCTCGGTTATGGGCTCGGTTATGGGCTCGGTTATGGGCTCGGTTATGGGCTCGGTTATGGGCTCGGTTATGGGCTCGGTTATGGGCTCGGTTATGGGCTCGGTTATGGGCTCGGTTATGGGCTCGGTTATGGGCTCGGTTATGGGCTCGGTTATGGGCTCGGTTATGGGCTCGGTTATGGGCTCGGTTATGGGCTCGGTTATGGGCTCGGTTATGGGCTCGGTTATGGGCTCGGTTATGGGCTCGGTTATGGGCTCGGTTATGGGCTCGGTTATGGGCTCGGTTATGGGCTCGGTTATGGGCTCGGTTATGGGCTCGGTTATGGGCTCGGTTATGGGCTCGGTTATGGGCTCGGTTATGGGCTCGGTTATGGGCTCGGTTATGGGCTCGGTTATGGGCTCGGTTATGGGCTCGGTTATGGGCTCGGTTATGGGCTCGGTTATGGGCTCGGTTATGGGCTCGGTTATGGGCTCGGTTATGGGCTCGGTTATGGGCTCGGTTATGGGCTCGGTTATGGGCTCGGTTATGGGCTCGGTTATGGGCTCGGTTATGGGCTCGGTTATGGGCTCGGTTATGGGCTCGGTTATGGGCTCGGTTATGGGCTCGGTTATGGGCTCGGTTATGGGCTCGGTTATGGGCTCGGTTATGGGCTCGGTTATGGGCTCGGTTATGGGCTCGGTTATGGGCTCGGTTATGGGCTCGGTTATGGGCTCGGTTATGGGCTCGGTTATGGGCTCGGTTATGGGCTCGGTTATGGGCTCGGTTATGGGCTCGGTTATGGGCTCGGTTATGGGCTCGGTTATGGGCTCGGTTATGGGCTCGGTTATGGGCTCGGTTATGGGCTCGGTTATGGGCTCGGTTATGGGCTCGGTTATGGGCTCGGTTATGGGCTCGGTTATGGGCTCGGTTATGGGCTCGGTTATGGGCTCGGTTATGGGCTCGGTTATGGGCTCGGTTATGGGCTCGGTTATGGGCTCGGTTATGGGCTCGGTTATGGGCTCGGTTATGGGCTCGGTTATGGGCTCGGTTATGGGCTCGGTTATGGGCTCGGTTATGGGCTCGGTTATGGGCTCGGTTATGGGCTCGGTTATGGGCTCGGTTATGGGCTCGGTTATGGGCTCGGTTATGGGCTCGGTTATGGGCTCGGTTATGGGCTCGGTTATGGGCTCGGTTATGGGCTCGGTTATGGGCTCGGTTATGGGCTCGGTTATGGGCTCGGTTATGGGCTCGGTTATGGGCTCGGTTATGGGCTCGGTTATGGGCTCGGTTATGGGCTCGGTTATGGGCTCGGTTATGGGCTCGGTTATGGGCTCGGTTATGGGCTCGGTTATGGGCTCGGTTATGGGCTCGGTTATGGGCTCGGTTATGGGCTCGGTTATGGGCTCGGTTATGGGCTCGGTTATGGGCTCGGTTATGGGCTCGGTTATGGGCTCGGTTATGGGCTCGGTTATGGGCTCGGTTATGGGCTCGGTTATGGGCTCGGTTATGGGCTCGGTTATGGGCTCGGTTATGGGCTCGGTTATGGGCTCGGTTATGGGCTCGGTTATGGGCTCGGTTATGGGCTCGGTTATGGGCTCGGTTATGGGCTCGGTTATGGGCTCGGTTATGGGCTCGGTTATGGGCTCGGTTATGGGCTCGGTTATGGGCTCGGTTATGGGCTCGGTTATGGGCTCGGTTATGGGCTCGGTTATGGGCTCGGTTATGGGCTCGGTTATGGGCTCGGTTATGGGCTCGGTTATGGGCTCGGTTATGGGCTCGGTTATGGGCTCGGTTATGGGCTCGGTTATGGGCTCGGTTATGGGCTCGGTTATGGGCTCGGTTATGGGCTCGGTTATGGGCTCGGTTATGGGCTCGGTTATGGGCTCGGTTATGGGCTCGGTTATGGGCTCGGTTATGGGCTCGGTTATGGGCTCGGTTATGGGCTCGGTTATGGGCTCGGTTATGGGCTCGGTTATGGGCTCGGTTATGGGCTCGGTTATGGGCTCGGTTATGGGCTCGGTTATGGGCTCGGTTATGGGCTCGGTTATGGGCTCGGTTATGGGCTCGGTTATGGGCTCGGTTATGGGCTCGGTTATGGGCTCGGTTATGGGCTCGGTTATGGGCTCGGTTATGGGCTCGGTTATGGGCTCGGTTATGGGCTCGGTTATGGGCTCGGTTATGGGCTCGGTTATGGGCTCGGTTATGGGCTCGGTTATGGGCTCGGTTATGGGCTCGGTTATGGGCTCGGTTATGGGCTCGGTTATGGGCTCGGTTATGGGCTCGGTTATGGGCTCGGTTATGGGCTCGGTTATGGGCTCGGTTATGGGCTCGGTTATGGGCTCGGTTATGGGCTCGGTTATGGGCTCGGTTATGGGCTCGGTTATGGGCTCGGTTATGGGCTCGGTTATGGGCTCGGTTATGGGCTCGGTTATGGGCTCGGTTATGGGCTCGGTTATGGGCTCGGTTATGGGCTCGGTTATGGGCTCGGTTATGGGCTCGGTTATGGGCTCGGTTATGGGCTCGGTTATGGGCTCGGTTATGGGCTCGGTTATGGGCTCGGTTATGGGCTCGGTTATGGGCTCGGTTATGGGCTCGGTTATGGGCTCGGTTATGGGCTCGGTTATGGGCTCGGTTATGGGCTCGGTTATGGGCTCGGTTATGGGCTCGGTTATGGGCTCGGTTATGGGCTCGGTTATGGGCTCGGTTATGGGCTCGGTTATGGGCTCGGTTATGGGCTCGGTTATGGGCTCGGTTATGGGCTCGGTTATGGGCTCGGTTATGGGCTCGGTTATGGGCTCGGTTATGGGCTCGGTTATGGGCTCGGTTATGGGCTCGGTTATGGGCTCGGTTATGGGCTCGGTTATGGGCTCGGTTATGGGCTCGGTTATGGGCTCGGTTATGGGCTCGGTTATGGGCTCGGTTATGGGCTCGGTTATGGGCTCGGTTATGGGCTCGGTTATGGGCTCGGTTATGGGCTCGGTTATGGGCTCGGTTATGGGCTCGGTTATGGGCTCGGTTATGGGCTCGGTTATGGGCTCGGTTATGGGCTCGGTTATGGGCTCGGTTATGGGCTCGGTTATGGGCTCGGTTATGGGCTCGGTTATGGGCTCGGTTATGGGCTCGGTTATGGGCTCGGTTATGGGCTCGGTTATGGGCTCGGTTATGGGCTCGGTTATGGGCTCGGTTATGGGCTCGGTTATGGGCTCGGTTATGGGCTCGGTTATGGGCTCGGTTATGGGCTCGGTTATGGGCTCGGTTATGGGCTCGGTTATGGGCTCGGTTATGGGCTCGGTTATGGGCTCGGTTATGGGCTCGGTTATGGGCTCGGTTATGGGCTCGGTTATGGGCTCGGTTATGGGCTCGGTTATGGGCTCGGTTATGGGCTCGGTTATGGGCTCGGTTATGGGCTCGGTTATGGGCTCGGTTATGGGCTCGGTTATGGGCTCGGTTATGGGCTCGGTTATGGGCTCGGTTATGGGCTCGGTTATGGGCTCGGTTATGGGCTCGGTTATGGGCTCGGTTATGGGCTCGGTTATGGGCTCGGTTATGGGCTCGGTTATGGGCTCGGTTATGGGCTCGGTTATGGGCTCGGTTATGGGCTCGGTTATGGGCTCGGTTATGGGCTCGGTTATGGGCTCGGTTATGGGCTCGGTTATGGGCTCGGTTATGGGCTCGGTTATGGGCTCGGTTATGGGCTCGGTTATGGGCTCGGTTATGGGCTCGGTTATGGGCTCGGTTATGGGCTCGGTTATGGGCTCGG